>OY821747.1:21814739-31814739 GCA_963682055.1 Primula veris | reverse complement strand
TCGATTTTAAATTACTAATAACAAGTCTATTCTCAAACTGAGAAATTAGTAATTAATTGATATTTGATTTAAATGACATGTGTCACATTTTTAGTGGACGTAAAATTTGCATGTCAACGAATGCCCCATTCGATACTTGTTTGCTTGAATTTTTTCGAGAAGAACGAGTGTCGAATTTTTGTTTGATTTTTTTTTTGTCAAAAATTGGAGTACATTTTCCAATTTCGTAGCTTCGTTGCAAATTGCAAATTTTGTAACTTCGTTTCGAGTGTCGGATTTTTCGAATCTTGTTGTAATGGATTGGACTTCATTATCTTTGTGGCTTCGCTCCAATTTTCATAGATGTTTTTTGACTTCTTGAAACTCTTGATCAAATATATCGATGTGGCAAGATAGGAGAGAATTAATCATGCCCATGAACATGTGGATAAATAAAAGATTTTATTTCCTCAATAACTCCTCGTGCTTATTATGAATGTCTCATTCACTTAACAAGGAATTGTATTTTATTTACAATTCTTGTTTTTTTTTTTGTCATCGTGTATCTTTCGACTTACGTAATACTAGGAGTACTTGTAGCTAAAGATGCTCAAGTGTGGCAAAGGTTCTTATTCATTACGGAAGAATAACTTAAAGTTCCTGTACTGAAGCTCGTCGCATGTACTTGAATGGAGAGACAGCCGAAGCGGTGTAGACATCAGGAAGCTCTATGCGCCAGACTTGCTGATTTTTTAGTTAATATTGATGAATCTATGCCCCCTTATTGACGTGAGAACCACTCTACTAGACATTGTTATCACCGAGTATCTTGATGGAGAGTGTTGTGATCTTAACCTATGTTGTGCAAGAACTTGAAGACCGGCAAATGAAAAAGATGGAAACTTGAAGAAGCGTTTTGACGTACTAAAGACGGGACTTCAAGAGCTGAAGACTATGATCCAATTATCCTGGCTTCAATGTTGAGTTTTATTTTTACTTCTCCAAATTTTGTCGTTTGAGTATTCCCTTGTACTTGAACAATTATTGTCTTTAATGTTTCGCATTTTTGCAATTTCTCTTTATGCTTCTTTGTGTTATGGAGTTTTCTTGAAAACGGGTAAAGCCTTTCTAGTCCTTCATAAGGACAAAGAAGTTGTTCTCCTGCTTTTCTAGTTCTATAAATTCATCTTCAATAAAAGCTAAATAGTTGGCATTTCATGATGTGCTTCACATTTAAACAGCAGTAGCCTTAGGCGCAGCTTCTTTGATGAGCTTTTGGCGTTATGGGCAACCCTATAGTAAATCCTAAAAAAACATTCATTATCGTATCTAAAAAGTTTGTACAAGTAGGAGAAACTGAACCTACAAAAGCTAACAGCCCCCATGAATAATCGATTTACATTCATGTGTAGACCGACTAGGCTGATTTTTTTCCACGAGCACTCTAAACCACACTTTTGGTGGAAATTATGTATTGTGAACATAAGCATTTTCCAACTTTGAGCTATGGTTTAGACTTTAGATGGGCTACACTTACGAAAATAGTTCCTTCTTGGAGTAGTAAATTAAAGTTTCAAAAGAGAGCTTCAAAACAATTTATAGTCTAATAAGATCTTATCACAATAAACATAGTATGGTTTAAATAACAAAAAATCCTAAATACATTACAAGCAAAAAGTATTCAAAAATAATGAACAGAAAGTCTGCAACTCACAAGATGCCACAATCAAAGCTGGTATGGTTATTTGGATTAATGAAGAGAATTATTATGAGTACGATATAAGCAAATCGCATCAACAACGATGTGGATGGAAGAAACAAGAATCCAGTCAAATATGTCTGCAAGGATAATCGCACCACTCTCATCCTTCGCTCTTTCACATACTCATCCATTGCTTCTCCGACCCTTTGTGTCATCACTTTGCTCTGAAAACTAATTTTATTTGAATCACTTTGTTTCACCTTTTGTGATAAACATCTGGCAAGAACAATAGCATCTTCTAGAGCTGCAGATCCACCTTGTCCAAGAAAGGGTCCCATTACATGCATGGCATCTCCGGCTACAGTAATTGTCCCTTTGCGGAAGTTTCCAAGCAACAGTGCCCATGGTGATCGGTATCTCAATCGTGTTAGAGATAATGTGTCGAGGTCGCCTGCTTCAAACATTTGTATAATTTCGTCTGGGAGGCCTTTTATTGACTCGACGGCTGAATTCCGAATTTCCTCTGGATCTGCAAATGCCGTTGAATTGATTCCTGGAAACCGAAAAATTAAATAAAAATTAAGCATTGTTTATACAAAATGATGTAATTACAAAAAGAATTTTACAATTGTGCCACAAAGTTAACAAATGTAAGTTACTTACTACTAACTTATTATTATGTCTTATTCATTTATCTCAATAATCAAATCATATCGACTTATATAGGTTTGATAATGTCTTTTTTTGTCTAAATTAGTGTTAAAAAGCGTTCTCTACCTTTGTAACTTGAAGATTGCAGAGCTAGAAACCAGTACATTGCCTTGTCATCTACTGGAATTGCTCCAACCAAAATATTGTTTTTCCTAATCCGAAGGAATTCATGGGTAAATGCATGACCATTTGGGTATGTTGTCAAACCCCTGACTGCCATAAGACCAAAGTCTTTCACAGGTGACAAGTTGAGGAAATCGGCAACCACTGATTTTGAACCATCACATCCAATCAAAACCTGTACGATTATAGATATAAATAAAAATCACCTGGATTCTATTGCTTACCAGTTTATATTTGGCTTCACGTCAGATTTAAATTGTTGAACATAGTTACATACTGTAACGTAATGTTTGATCGTCACCTTTTCAAATATTTAAAGATTAGATTATGACTCTTTAAGCTTCCTAATGTTTGTAAGACACAACCATAGATGAAAAATACAAATGGCACACACCATAATACGGATTTAAGTGGTTCATGTATTCTATGGTTAATTGGTTATGGGCTAGTTCATTGTGTCCGCCAGGGGAGAAGCCAGTAACCTCAAGTGAAAAAAATTATCATGACGGGTGCCGAATCATTAATTTAGACAAAATTATCCTCTTATCTCTCATGATATTTTCCTACCTAAATTCTCATCGCAATTCTTTTACTACCAAAGACTATTTTGGTCTTCAACAATTGGTACTAAAACCATCATTTCCGTGTACTGTGGATGTTACGTATGGTTTTTTTCTGGGAAACTTCGGTTATTTTCTTATATACAATAGGTTATATGTCTGGTATGCAGGATGCAGACATAGGCAATGAAAGTCAAGATTTAGACAAACAATAATTCTTGATTTGTAGAATGGAGACTTTCGTGAATGAATTGTAATCCAGAGTTTAAATTTTTAAATTTGTATTTTTCGTTTTTATATTTTATGAGGTCTTTTAGAATATAGAGTCCATTCTGCATTTGCTCAAGGCCTCCCTGCTCATGAGATCCTTACACACACACAGACACTTAATGTAGGTTTATTCCATCCACAGCAAAGAACTAAATTGTTATGCACCTTTCTTGAAGAAAAGGGGAAGAAATCCGAGGTATACACACAAGCTTACCTTAGCCGCAATGGATCTGCCATCAAGAAGTTGGAGAACGGGATATGAAGACACAGGATCAAGCTGTACAGAGACTAACTGGCACCCAAAACATATGGTTTCAGGTGGCAATGCATCCACTAGTGCATTGATAAGGTCTCTCCGCCTCAAACATCGAGCTTCACCAGTCCTGACAGAAAAAAAAAAATTTAAGTAGATTTATTACATGGATTTTCAAAGGCTCAAAGCAGAACGTGCATCAGCTTATAGTACTTACTCTGTCTCGAGTCATATACGCATTAGCTGTGGGAAACTAAAAACATCAGATAAACCATTTCTTGATTTAAAATAGAATGGTCCACAGTATCTTAAAACTGTAACAATTTGTAGAAGGATAATTTTCAATGATTGTGTATGCGCAAGACAAACCAGAGACTACATGTACTAGTTGGCAACCTCCACCACACTTCTTCCTAAACAAAAGATAATAAACCTCGCCCATACGGATACTCACTCTCCGAGAAAAAAGGAGCAAAATGAAAAGGAGCCACAAAAAATAAGAAAACAACAAGCAAATAACATTACCCTATATTTGCTGGTTTGTTTACACCCTTATCTAGCCATATGTCCCTCCCCCTGCATTAATAATATCTACAGTTAGAGATAGCAGTAACATATGTGTCAGGAAAAAAAATTGTAAAAGACACTTTACAGTAGCTTTTGTTGCAATTAGTGTTGGCTATAAGGATTGAACTTGATTCAAATGATTCTGGAGAACCAGATACAGAAACAAGCAATTCTGAATTTTTTGAGGAATTTGATGAAACAGCCCGAGCCCTAATCCTTAATTAGGGATTGTGACTCAAGTATGCTCTATAGTAGCACTAAACGAACTTGCTTATACGGTGCAATATCAAAACACAATGGTAACTGTTACGGTATTACACCATCCAGTATCTACTCTTTGATCTACTTCATCTTCTTATACTGTGCAATATCAAAACCCAATGGTATAGTATTAGCGATTCAAGAAAACAAAGCACGAGAACTAAAATGTAAAACCTGCTTTAACATAATATTTCCCCCTTGGGAAGTATTTCTATTTGTGAAACATATTTTGTCACGTCCGGTTGAACTTCGTAGACCAGTTTTCAATTAAGCTAGAACAGGGACAACTGTAGAATTTTTACACTTGATTGTCAAGGGGTTGGGTAACTTACTAGTGATGATTATGGAGTATTTAAAGGGGTTACAGGCTAATCAAACCCATTGGTATTTGAGTAATAGTCCTTAACAGAAATGCTACCTCATTTTCAAGGTAAAGTAATGACCAAGAACGTGGCAAAAATACGACTAAAGACATCATCAATTAGTTAAAGGGTTTACTAAAAGGCCTATTTGTAGAGGGTCATCAAGAATTCACATCGATGGTTTCCGTGTAAGAATAAAAAACTTGTCGTTTTGCTTCTTGGCCTAACAAACATGGCCTTTACTCTTTTCAACGAGTTTCTTATGCTTTTATATCAATCTTTACGTTGTTCAAGTCTTCAAGTAAAGCAAACAACTATTTCCACATCAATGACAAAATGCTCTATATAACAATTTTATTCCAAACATTAGTAAAAAAAACATAAATGACTAAAACCCCGCTAATAAATCATCAAGAAGTAGCAAAAAATATTCAGCATCGAAGGTAGCACCTGATGGGCTTTAATATTCAGTTAGCCATGACTCAAAAGTAGGCAACCATTTAAAAGATCAAACAAATATCAATAAGATCACGAACTTATCCACATACAGAGAAAGAGGGAAAATTCGAGTTACCCTTCCATAAGGTGAGCAGTTCGTCTAAGTGCGGAAGCAAGACCAAGCTGTTCAAGAGCACGCCAACCGTTAGCCCGTATGCCAATAGCCCCACCACTTACCCGCAGTTCTGCTGATCGTTCCAACACAACACTTCTTATCCCCTTCCTGCACGTACATTTCCGTCCGATTTATCAATTTCTAGACTTCATTTCAGTTAGGTTACAAAGTTTCTTGATGAACATAAAAGATATAAAAAGAGTTGAGTAACTCTTTTTGGTAAGTTGAGTAACTCGACTTTTTGTACTCCTCCATGTACCCATGGTAACTAATTGCAATAAAAGCAAGTTTGGACGCCGCTTTTAAGCAAATTAGTTGGTTTTTTTAAGGTTAAAAAATCTGTCATTTACTTTCGAGTCTTGAATTCTTTCAAGACAAAAATGCAAAAAAATATTGCAAAAAACCCTACTTTACTTCAAAGTCAAAATTAGTGGGTAAAATTAAATCAAGGATTTAAATTTGAAAGCAAAAAAGGAATGTCTTCTAGCACTCTTGTGTTTGTCGATTTCACGTTTTAATAGTTATTATAGTTTCAATAACAAGGAATAAAATAAGCGGGTCGAGCCTTGGCTAGTAACAATTTGCAAGCAAAACATATGGGGAGGTTGTGTACACCTATCAATTGCTGGAAATTTTGTATATATAAGTGTATATACCTATCAATTGCTGGAAATTTTGAATATATAGGTGTATATACAAAACCGATTATAACGGGTTCATTTCTAGGACATAGTTCTACCGGATTAGACGAGACAGTAACATAAAAAAAAAATCAAGAGCGTTATTATCAAGAAATTGTCAAATAGTCTGACGAAGAAAACCTTATATAACATAATCCCCATAAATCTATAATTTGTATGTAAATACTACTACATAATTTTATGGTGAAGTACCCATTAATCCAGAAGCTGGAATTCCGTATAAACTGTTCATGGTAAATTATGGTTTAGTGATCTGAGTTTTGGCCAATTTTAGGACAAGTGACCTAAGTTTTTGTAATTTCGGTTTTGTGACCTAAGTTTAACTTTTGTATTGTTTTAGTGACCTTGCGTCAATTCAGTGGACGGAATACGTTACACGTGTTATCACGTGCCCTCACGTCTGTTAACTAGAAGGGTAAAATATGAGGGTATTTTAGTCTTTTTAGCAATAAATATGTTTTTTTTTTCGAAAAATAGGATGACAGGTCACTAAATTGCTAACAAAGTTAAACTTAGGTCACAAAACCGAAATTACAAAAATTTAGGTCACTTATACTAAAATTTGGTCAAAACTATAATTTACCCAACCGTTCATGACCCTAACTTGTGTATCTATGAATATTCAAGAATAAGAAAAATGGACAGACATGAAGAAGTAAGAAACCTGTGGAGAGCAAGGGCAGTGGAAAGTCCACATATTCCACCCCCTATTATTACTATCTCTTCTTCCTCTTTCTCCATTTCTTTATTTCTTTTCTCTTGAAGATCTCATTTTATACAGTATTGTAGTAATGATCATGTTGACAACTTGTGTAGTAGGACCATATCAAAGTGTGTAATATTGTTTTCTGATGACTACGCTTATTTGTACCTATTCCTATGACTAACGATAATCTCTTTAGTGCAAGTTAAAGTAATGACCAAGACCGTGACAAAGGGGTTAAAACAATTGCGAGTTATTTGAAACCGGTTTAATTGTTATTTTATTCTATTTTGATGTTTAACTCGTTATTTTATTAGTTATGGTTATTATTAATACCCACAAAATTATAGTATTTTTGGATTTGATTATTGACTTCTGAGTTTATATAAAATGGCATGAAGGCTTATTTATTTCTTTTTTCTCTTCTCTTTTGATTGATTGTGACTTTTGATGTGAAATTGATCTTTTTTATTTTCTATATTTTTACGAAACCTCCGGATTTTATTTTTTTCTTGCCGTCTATTTTTACTGTCTTCTTGTGAAATGAAAGTTTCAAATTTTCAATACAAGTGAAGAGACCCACGTCTTTTTGAATGAAATCATTTATAATTTCAGTATTTAATTTGAATTTAGCCATTTAACCAAATGAAAATACTGTGGGGGTCTATTTTGGTAATATTTGTAGGCTACTCCATATTGATCGATGTTTTAAATAACGTTATCGTTACCGTAACGTTTTTTTTCAAAAGATATGCTAAAAGCGCAAATAGTGTAGCAATAAAGCGTTTTACGGTGTATTTTTTTTTCGTATTAATATAACAATACAATACTAGGTAATTATATAATTTATGTTAATTATATTAACACTTAAATAGTTAAACACAATACAATGTGTAAACCGTTATAATTAATCAAATACATAATCCAATACAACTAATTTGATCACAAGTCATTCTTTAATCATAAAATTTGCAAACAAAATATTTGTAATCCTCCACTTTCGGTATCTTAACAACCCACTTAAAAAAAAAAATCACTCATTTTAACTTTAAGTATGATTTAGTTGTAATCAAACACGTGTCTACAAATTTATTCATTCTTTTCCTAAACAAGATAAAAGTCTAAAACCGAAATATATAATATATATAGTATGTTTCTATATAAAAATAAGGGGAAATTAAAAAAAACATACCTTACCTCTATTATATTACAAAAAACATACCCCCAAAACTTAACTTACAAAAAACATACCTATATATACTTATTATTTCTATAATTCTAATCAAATCATAATCTAACCTCTCTCTCTCTCTAACACATGCTAATCACCTATCACTCTCTCTCAAAATGACTAAAAACTCACAAAATATTCATATGCTAATTATAAAATGTGATACCCTAATTTTAAAATGTGATACCCTAAATGTTCTGAATCACAATCAAATATCTAAAAAATAGTTCATACCCTAATTTCAAAACTTCATACCCTAATTTCAAAACTCCATACCCTACATTTCAAAACTTTATACCCTACATTTCAAAATATATGTGCAAAACTTCATACCCCTGCCCCGCCGCCACCACACTCTTCACCAAAAACACCTCAAATTCATTTAATTCCACCAAATTATCGAAAAACCTAGCTTTCGAGAACCTCTTGACAATAACGTCTCGGTCCAAATCCCTAAGTTTACCAGCTAGGGTTTTCGAGCGGGAGAGCTTGGAAGCGAGAGACTTGAGACGGTCGAGGTCGGGGTGGAGGTTAGAGGGAGGATGAGAGAGGTGGGAGGGGCGGTGGAGACACGGGGCGGGGAGGGGCGAGAGGAGAGGGAGAGAGAGAGAGAAACAGGTCGGGGTTTGAGGAGGAAGGAGAGAAAGAGGGGGCGAGGGAGAACGGGAGAGAGGAGAGTGGGGGAGGAGAGAGAGAGTGGGGGTTTTGAGGTCGCCATTGTTGAGCAGAGAGAGAGTGTGTGGGGGATAATAAATAGAAGAGAGAGAAAGTGAACTGTATAATGACAAAAAATAGAATGGATCACCCCTTATATACTCCTGAATTTTTGTAAATGAGTGATGTGTTATAAATAATATGACGTCATCAAAGTATGTTTTTGTAACTAAAAAGTTTGGGGTATGTTTTTTGTAATTTAGTTACAAAAGTAATATGTTTTGTTAATTTTTCCTAAAAATAATCAATAACTAGCAAATGTTTAGACTTGAATCTATGCCTCAATTAGCTTATCTTAATTAATAAGTGAAATGACTGACTCATCCATGATTGACCTCCATTCGGAGGCGGTGAACATCGGGGTTGGGTGGCGGTGGATTAGAAATAGAGAGTAAGTGAAAATATCCGTTTGTTTGTCTAATACTGTTAGAGCACTAATTTTAGTGTTTACAAAACAAAAATATATCTCAAACCAAAACGATGTAGTGAAATACTGGTTTTTTGTTTGTTTTCTAAATACTTGGTGGTTAGGATTTCGGTCCAAAATATCGTATTTTTTGCGCTTTTAGACCCAATAACACGATTTTTTCGTTTTAACAACCAAATAGCGTTTTAACACTGCGTTTTTCTTTAAAAAACCACTATATCCCACAACATTGCGAGCTTTTTAAAATACTGATATTGATATAGACTAATTGGGTAAATGCCGATTTACATCGCAATCAAATCTTAATACAGTTTCTCTTATCCCCAAGATCAGATTGCTTTCCGCTCATATTCATCCGCTTTTTCATAATGGATTCAGGTATTTGGTCATAATCACGAAATACTTACAGTAATCTTGCATGATGTAGACCTAGTATTTTAGTATTCAGTTCTAAGGTTTTTACATCTACGGTCTCGCTATACAACTTATAGTACATCATCGTATATTAATCCTAAGAGATAATTAATGTTAAGTGTATTCAACTTGCACCTCATTTCGATTTACTACACTCAACTATCAACCTTTTGATTTAGTATACTGGACTAAATAAATTATTTTGATTTAGTATAATTTCGTTTATTTTAACAGAGAGAAGCTCTGCACGTGACCTCACGTGCCTGTTAATTGACGGTGTGAAGGGTAAAATAGTCTTTTCACCAACTTAGCAAGATATAGACTTTTCTTTCCATTAGAGCACATATTATTACATACATAAATATATAGGGTTTATAATTTCCAAATTAAAATATTATTGAGTGCAATCACAGCTAAAGTAAAGTTGTATTGAGTGCAATCACATCTAAATTAGGGTTCCAATGGTGCCTAATGCCATACCTAAATAGAGAGTTAGGGGTGACAATGATAGCGCTCCAACTTATGGTAAGTCGTCTTTTCTTCTTATCTAAATTATAAATTTACATGTTAGGGTTTATGTTAGGATTTTCAATTAATGATTTTTAATTTAAGTTTGAAATTAAAAATGTGTACTTAAAATTAAAAACATGTACTTAAAAATCTGTAATATTTGACAAAATTAATTTACTCGCAATATTTTTATTGCAGACATGAACAGTTCTCAGTTTTCTATTGAATATCATCATGGGGTTTTTTTTTTGAATGGGAAAAAAAGTGAGGAAATCATGTAGGTTATGGTGATGAGTTGATAGTTTATGTTGATAATTGTGAAGTTGATGAACTTAATTACCTCTCTATAGTAGGAATGACAGCTAATTTTGGTTAGATGGATATCAGGTATTTGTATTTTAAAAGGGTAGGTGTAAAATTTGACACTGATATTACTAAAATTCAGTACGATAATGATGCCAAAGCAATAAGACAATTTATAGATGCTAATAGGGTTGTTCAAATATATTGTGAGGGTTATTATCATGATGAGAATGATAATGGAGAAAGTAGTAGTTCTGATGATGAGTCTTGGTCCGATGAAGAAGAGGTTGACATGGGTGAAAGTGAGGAGTTTTCTGATTATTTTGATAGTGATGGGGAAGAAATGGGAAAAATAGCTGATGTTATAGTTGATGTAGGGGAGAAATATGATCTGAGACAACCTAGATGTGCCTCAATGCCAAGTTATGAGCATTTTGTTCAGAATATTGGTGAAATTGCTGTTCTTAAGAAAGGTATAATTGATTCTGATGAGGAGTTTACTGAGCATATTGGTTCAGATACAGATGAAGAAAATTATAAAGTGATATTCCTTGTGTTTGCAAAATCTGACTTAGACAATGTACAACTAAAATTAGGTATGAAGTTTGCTACTACACATGAATTTAAAGATGCTATTAGAGAGTATTTTATTCAGCAAGGTAAGAGCATTAAATACAAAGTACAAGCTAAGGAAAAAATGTATTTATATTGTTCAAACTCTAATGAGCAAGGGGTTGTGTGTCAATGGTCAATGTATTGTGGTAAATTGCCAAATGAATTGACTGTACAAATCAAAACATATGTTGATAACCACACATGTACCAGAGCCTATAAAATTGCTAGTGTTAAGCCTAGATACATTGCTAAATTTTTTTTAGAAATGATAAGAATCAACCGTAAATGGCCAGTAAAAAAACTTTAGAATACATGTAGAAAAGGCACTTGAGGCTCATGTTTCATTGTCAAAAGCTTATAGTTCCCTTAGAATTGCTAAAACCACACTTCAAGGTACAACAGGGGCACAATATGAGCTACTTTGGGACTACTGTACCGAGTTAAGAAAAACCAATGTTGGGTCAACAATTCAGATGAAGGTGAAAAAGGGGGCTAGGAAAAATGGTGAAGATATGTTTAGGAGTATTTATATTTGCTGGGGTGCTCTTAAAAGAGGGTTTGTAGAGGGTTGTAGGCCTTTTATTGGTATAGATGGCACTCATTTGAGTGGTCCTCATAGAGGGGTTTTGCTCACATCAGTGGCTATTGATGCCAATAACTGCATTTATCCCTTTGCATACGCAATTGTTGGTAATGAGAATTACAAAACCTGGAAATGGTTCATCAAGCTTTTGGTGAAGGATTTAAACATAGAAACGGCTGAGGATTACACATTTATTTCAGACAAACAGAAGGTAATATTTTTCATGATATATATTTTTTTTATTTGCACTATTTATCTACCTTATTACATGTTATAATGTATTTTTCTTGTAATAAATTTAGGGTTTAATCAAAGCAATTGATAAAATCCTACCTGGTGGTCAACACAGATTCTGTGTCTGACATCTCTACAATAATTTCAAATTATTGCACAAAGGTATTGCTTTGAAGAATCTACTTTGGAAGGCAGCTGGTGCCACAATAAAACCACACTTTAATGCTACTCTTGAGGATATGAAGGCACTTGATCCAACTGCTTATGAATGGTTAGCCTCCAAACCAGGTGAACAATGGAGCAAATCACACTTCTGTACTCATTCTAAGTGTGGCTTGCTATTAAATAATTTATGTGAAAGTTTTAATGGTGCTATAAAAGAAGCAAGGTGTAAACCTATTTTAGAAATGCTTGAGGATCTTAGATTATACCTGATGGAATTTGTAATGAAAAGAAAAATAGCCATAGAAAGACTCCAAACCATATCAACATTGTGCCCAATAATAGCTGAAAAACTTGAGAAAAGGGAAAAAATATCACATGGGTATATTATTTCATTTAATGGTAAATCTGGATTTGAGGTGGCAGGTACTTTTAGAACATATGCATCAGATCTCCATCATAGATGGTGTGGTTGTAGGAATTGGCAATTAAGTGGTATCTTCTGCTCACATGCAATTGCATGTATAAATTATATGGGCTACAACTTAGAAAATTATGTGCACTTGTGTTATAGTAAGAACGTGTACAAAAAGACTTATTCTAACATGTTAATGCCAATTAATGGCAAGGATATGTGGAGTAAAAGTGGAAAAACTAAGTTATTACCACCAGATGTTGTTGTAATGGCTGGTAGGCCTAAGAAAGCTAGGAGAAAGGGGCCTGGGGAACCAAAAAATCCAACAAAAATATCAAGAGTGGGCACAATTATCAAGTGTAGCATATGTAAAAAAGGACACAACAAAAAAACATGTGGCAGACCTGAAAAAGCTAACAAAAGGCCAAAAAATAAATCTACAAAAAAATGTTGTATCCCCACATGAACTTTGTTGAACTTAGAGTTCAATAATTAATTTTGATTATAATTTTGATTATGTTTTTAATGATTTTACGGTTTTACTATTTCAATGATATAATGCTTGTCTTATCCAAAAAGAGAAAATGTATATTTCAGGACTTTAAAGTGATAGAGCATTCGATAACGAAGCCAACGGTTCAAGCGGAACCAAAATCGGAGATAAAACGAAGAAGCTACAAGCTTTTGAAGAACTATGAGAAGTCCGAGAAACTGCCAGAAGAACACGACCGATCGTCTGGACAAAAACGACCGATCGTTTTTTGTCCAAATTCTTCCAGAGATGACGTCTGAAAAACGACCGATCGTTTCTCAGAAAAGGACCGATCGTTTTCTGAAAACGACCGATCGACTGTAGAAAACGACCGATCGTTTTCTGCAGATTTCGAAAACAACTTTTCAGCTTATTTTGGGAAGTTGCTTAAAACCAATGGTTAAAACACTCAACCACTTCCAACGGTCAGAAAACACTAGACAGACCTTTTGGTCCATAAAAAGAGCCAAATCCCTCTCCCAAACACACACATTAATACCAATCGATCATCCTTCAACCTCTCTCATTCAAAACCCTAAATATCACCATTTTGGTGTATATATTCGAAAAAGAGGGAAATTAAGGAGAAAGCGATTCAAGCTCAACCAACATCAAAGACTCACCAATTATCTTATTTAGAATCAATAAAATAGTAAGTGTAGTTACATTATTGTAACAAAAATTGTAACGAGTGATTTATAAACTCATTTGTGAGCGAGTGATCGGGTAGAGGCTTTGTAAGCAAGTGAAACTTAAAAGCTCTAGGTCTTTTCATTCGGGACACTCATAAAGTGAGGGGGAGCTTAATCGGTTGATTAGCTCGATAGGATTGTAATATCCGAAAGAAGATTTTTAGTGAAATACTCGGTAGTACCGAAGAGAGGATGTAGGCCGTTTGCCGAACCTCTATAAATCTTGGTGTCATTTTCTTTCCCTAGCTTTTACTTTCCGCAAATATTTATTATTGCTTATTTTCTTGCTTGCGTTTGGTAATTCTAGTAATTCATTAACTCTTGTTAAAACGTTTAAGCTTAGAATTGCATAAGTTGGGTTATTAGTTGCCATTAAGTTTTTATTAGGCAAAAAGCGCAAAAACCTTATTCACCCCCCCCCCCCCCCCCCTCTAAGGTTTAGCCGCACCAGGCCAACAAACTTGTTGATGAAAGTGATGATAGTGATTCTGCAAATGAAGCTAATGATGGGGTGGATTCTGTTCAAGTGGAGGGAGCTAGTGAAGGTTTACAAGGAGTTATTGATGGTTTAGAACATTTGGTGGAGGCTAATGTGAGTGGAGTTGATGCTAGAGAACAACTAGAAGAGTTTGATGTTTTTGAGATGATGTGTGAGAGAGAAGAGAGGGAGAGGTTGTGGGGTGATGATCAGAATATTGAGGTTTTTGATAGTCAAAATGATGAGGATGATAATAGTTTTAGCACACAAGCAAGTGGTGTGACACAAGCTAGTGGAAATGTTTTGGTAAATGAGCAACTTCAAACTACACCGGAAAGAGTCCAACCAGATCCACAAATTAAGAAAAAACTCCCTGTAAGTATAGTATTTTAGTGAACATGCTATTATTTATCTTAGATTTTTAGTGCACTACTTTTGATAATATTTGTTTAACTATCATGTTTTAATATGTACAGGTCAGGAGGAGCACAAGAATCATGTTCTCACCAAACAAACAGTCAAATGAGGTGAGTTTTGTCGATTTATCAGATGAATGACCAAATGATGGCACCATACATGCTGATATAATGAATAAACCAGAAAAAAAAAAAAGGCCCAAAGACTTGCTTAAAGGCCAAATCTACAAAAATGGAAAGCGTTATGCTTCACCAGCAGCCTTCAAAGTGGCACTTGAACATGAAAGAATTGCAAGGCAAAAGAGTGGGTCCAAATGAGTATCAACTTATCATTTTGTAAGGTTATCTTTTCAAATTTATGTTAGTTTAAATGTTTGGTATTTTGGACATGTGCGAGCATGTGTAACTTGTTGAACTTTTTTATTTTGTGAGCATGTGTGAGCTCTTGAAGTCGATGTTAGTTTAAATGTTTGGTGTTTTGGACAAGTTGTGTTACTTTAAATGATTTGTGTTTTGGACCAGTTGTAAACGTGCTGATGTGGAAGTTTATGTGTAATTTTGGTATTTTGAACTTGTTATCACTTTGCTATTATGGAATTTCTTGTTAATTTAAGTGTTTATTAAATTTCAGGTCACTTTGATGTCAGTTTATGGCTAGTTTATTAGAAAAAACAGGTCACAAAATTGCAGGTGCTAAATTTCATTTTATGATCAAATTTGTGATCAATTTGCAGGTTCGATTGGGTGCTAAACAATTTGCAGGTGCTAAATTTCATTTTGTGATCAAATTTGTGATCAGTTTGCAGATCTTATTGGGTGCTAAACAATTTACAAGTTTTATGGGGATGCTAAACAATTTGCAAGTGTTAAACAATTTGCAGGTCCTATTGAGTGCTAAACAATTTGCAGGTCCTATTAGGTGTGATCAGAATTGTCAAATTTCAATAAGAAAAGATCTCGGAATGGCAGGTAAGTAAATGTAATCAGAATTTGTTTACTTTTATCAGAATAAATTGCTATGAAATTACAGTACAAACACATGAACACACACAAATAGAAACAACATGAAAAAACACATTTCATTTCATTCTATATTACATAATTCATTACATTTCTCATTCAAATTCAAGCTCATACATCACAACCATACATTAAATAAGCTCTAATACAACTGTTTTTTTTCTTTTTCATCATCCAAACAGAGCACCATAATCACTAGAAATAAAGCTAAAATAGCCAAAAACACCCAAAAAAAATTCTTACAAACCCCATTATTTTCTTTCAGCCCTAATTTCTTCAACTTCAATGAATCATCATTTCAAGCTGCTTTTTCTCATTAGTCAAAACTGCATTTTTTTCCTCCAATGTGTTTTTCTCATTAGTCAAGACTATATTTTTTTCATCCATTGTATTTTTCTCATTAGCCAAGACCGTATTATTTTTCTCCAGTGTGTTTTTTTCATTAGCCAAGACTGCAATTTCTCCTCCATTGTGTTTTTCTCATTATCCAAGACCAAAATTTCCTCCTCCAATGTGTTTTTCTCATTAGCCAATACCAAAATTTTCTCCTTCAGTGTGTTTTTTTATTTCAGTAAACCAGGAATTATGTTAACTGCTCAAGCACACATTGGTGGGTCATACCAATGAAAAAAATTGCAGCATTTGATTCTGTAAGTATAGTACCTTCTTCCTGGATTAATATCCGTTCAAGATTTTGTTAAAAGACCTGGTTCTTTGCATAAACAGAGCATGGTGTCTCTGTGTGTGTGTGTGTGTGTTGGTGTGTAAGAGAGATAGATAAGCATGTGTGAGCTGTGTGTGTGGAAATAGAAATAAGTAGGCAGACTAAGGGGAAAATTTTGGTCACTTTTGAAGGGAAATTTTTTAGTCATTTTTGGAGGAAAATTTTTTAGTCATTTTTGGAGGGAATTTTTTGGTTATATTGGTCATTTCCACATTTTACAAGGTTTCTCTGATTAAATTTAATAGAAATATACTAAATCAAAATAATTTATTTAGTTCAGTATACTAAATCAAAAAGTTGATAGTTGAGTATAATAAATCGAAATGAGTTCAAAGTTGGATACACTTAACATTAATTATCTCTAATATTTTTCTTTCTTCAATTTTTTTAAGTGAATTTGGTAACTTTGATGGAAAAAGTAAAGTACTTAACAGGTGTAAAGATGAAAAGGTAAGAAATATCAGTAATACTATAGAACCAGACTGATTATCAGACAGTCTTTTTATGTAATTTTTAGAATTCTTTTGACACTCAACCAAAACAAAAATAAAACCCCAAATATAATATTCATGGAACTTTAGTTGAAACTACCCTAAACTTAAATATTAATTAAAAATATTTAAAATTTTAATGATTTTAATATATTTTATTTGACGATTCAACAAAATAAAAACTCAAATATAATATTATAGAACTCTATTTGAGACTACCCTAAACTTAAATATTAATTAAAAATATTTAAAATTTTAATAATTTTAATATATTTTATTTAACGATTCAACAAAATAAAAACTCAAATATAATATTATAGAACCCTATTTGAGATTATCCTAAACTTAAATATTAATTAAAAATATTAAATATATGGCCGAATAACATATTCTTAAATTTCGGGGTGAAAATAAAATTCTAAATTAACATTAAATATTAGTGTGTTGAGAGTCTGTTTAAGTCTATATGAGAATATCTCTTTGGGGATCAAATTTTATGCTGGTAAAACATGTGTTGTTTCTATAGTGTGGCTGGTGGCCTAGTATGTGAGTGACAAGTGTATTTCTATGATTTTAATTGTTAACTATATTGGTTAAGTTAGCCATGCAGATTCTTTCTCATATTCAACTATTTTCTTACTTTCTCTAATTGTTTAAGTTCCTAAAGTTATATATTTCTCTTAAAAATCTCGGCCACAAATATTTGATTAATTACTTGTATAAATTAAACCCTAACTAAAAATAATCTTTCGAATAAAACAACTCATATCTCGAAATTTAAATAAAATTATTATGACATGGGTCATGTTTAACAGTTTAAGTATACATATATATAATCTCTCATTTATTTAATTTTTTTTTTTGCTTTATATATAATAAACACCTGAATTTTGACATGAATAGATATATTTTTTCATAAAAATTTAAGTAAGATGTTCCGAGTGTGTTTCAAGCAGTGTCTTGCAAAATAGGGTATAGTGGAAAAGTAAACAACAAGATATTGGTTTTTTTAATTCAAATAGATTTTTTGATAAAATATATAAGGAATTTGAAAAACATTGATTACTAAGATATACAGCACCTGTAAATGGTCCTAAGCATTAAATAGTAGAATGAATTAAGCTGGGATAGTGTTGCCTATCGTGGTTGATTATTCATGCTAAAATGTGTCCCATTCACGTCATTAAATGTATTGTCTCCCACACGTTTTGACTATTTTGGTTGATTATTCAATAGTATAAAGTTTAATAACTGCTAGTTGAATCCTTAATCCCGTCTCCTATCTATTAAAATATTGTTGATTTCTGTCTTAATTGTGCCACTTTTGGATGGAAATCCAGAAAAAAAAAAAAAAAAAAACGTTACGATAGCAATAACGTTATTTAAAACATCAATAATAAACGTCAATGACAAAAATAAAATAAAAGGTATAGTTATGTTAGTGATGCTACTAGTGAGTCTTGAAATATGGGTCTGATAAGAGATAATGCAATGTCACAACCATCTGTACTAAACATTCTTTTATGAAAATTACACAACATATATTAATTATTTGGATCCGTTGTTTTTTTTTCCTAACTCGCTATTTACGCTTTTGTTTCAAAATTTCGCGTTTTTTGCGTTTTTGGTCCCAATAGCGCGAATTTAGTAATTTTCCATCCAAATAGCGTTTTAGCGTAGGCAATTTTTTTATAAAAACTGTTATATCATAAAATATTACGCAATATAACACGTTTTTTAAAACTGTGTTTCTTATCAACCCAAGTACATAAATGGATATGCATACTGTATCAGCCTTTCGTTGTATCTCTGGTGTCTTTTGTGTTGGATCATTGATCGTTTCATCACTTTCTATTTCAACATATCAACGTATTCAAATCAAGGACAGAATCAGGACCAAATGTGTTTTTATCATAATTTCTTCATGTTTTTTTACCTTGATTTCTTTATTAAAATGTATTTGATTTCTATTTTTTTAATTTTCGCTCAATTTTGACATTGTTTTCAAACTCCAAAAAAAAAAACACAACAATAATATCACGTGCAGTCATGTGTCGAAAATTAAAGCGTTTCAAAATTGACTAATAAATAAATAAAATAAAAACAAAAAAAGATACGATACAAATGTTAAATTTAAGAAATCAAGTTATAACAAGTAAAAAAATTAAGACACGAAGGTAAACAATATATATATAATAAAACCTGAAAAAATCAAACGTATATTAAATAATATATATATATATAAACAATTAAATATCTCTTACACATTTTCAGTATACTCACTTCAATTAAAATACAAACTAACAAAAAATATTTTATAAATTTTGTTTGCACTCATCACTACTCTAATTATTATTTTTGTTTAATTTTTTTTTAAGATGTGTGTTAGGTGTCAAAATTATGGTATGTTATTACACTATCAATATATAATTTTGGGAGAGGTTATCATAAAAAATATTTAAGTGGTTGACAGAATACAGTATATGTATATAAATTATTATGAAAAACACTAATACAAAAAAAATATTTTTTAAAATTATGGGCTTGCCATGACAACCCCTAGTCACATGGGTGTACCGCTCCTCTTCAAATCATTTGCTCAAGCGTAACTTCTCTAATATCCCAATATAATGGTTAGTGAAAAAAAGCTACATATGCTATTTCGCTATATCGTTGGTAAAACGCTAATAGTGTGTTTTATGTGCTTTATTAGTGTGATTTTTGAACTAATATTTCGCCTTTTTAGCTATTTAAGCATGAAGATGTGCACTTTTCCGGTATTATAATGTAGTTTAATTTTTATATATCACAAGTACTAATGAGCCGAAATCGCTTAGTAATTTGATGAATTGCAAATTAATTTGAGCATTTAAAGTACTAGAAAACATAAATTTGTATCATTTCGTTCTATTTATAAAATATTTTCAATTTACTTTATTCTTGTTGTATAGAAAATTGAAAATTGATGTTTCAGAAATAATTTTTGATTCGTAATTTGCTATAAAAAGTTTAGAATTATTTAGCATTCCATTAAATACCGTATATGGGTATGATCTCTTCGGCAATTATGGTAGTTTTGAAGTAAGGTTTGTCTTATTTGTTCCTCACTTTGTGACTTAAATTGAATTTGTCATTACGAATTTTTGTACTTTTTAAGTGTCTAAGATAATTAACATGAATGCGATGTTTTTGTTAAATTATTCTGTTTATAAATATTTATACTTTTAGTATAAAATTTGTGTTGCGCTTCAATGCTACGCTATTATCGCTTTTAGCGTAGCTCACACAAAAACGCTATACTTACGCTATCGGTTTTTTTTAAAACACTGGTCTAAACTAAGCCTACAATTTGTTCAGAGTCTACCGCTAGGTAAGGCAAACAAGATGTTAGCAAAAACTATCACTGGCCTGTCTTATGGATTTGTGCCAAGTTGTTCATTACCAGTTCTGACCAGAAAGAATGGGAACCGAAGCGGTTTGCCTTGTAGATTGAAACACTTTGAATTTGCAATAAAACTGTCATTAGTGAATGGGGAAAAGAAGAATGCGAGGGAAATAAGCAAGAAGCAGAGGAACGAACCTAAATGTTTGTGACATTGGGGAGACAATATGTTCTCGTAAACGACTTCTTATGACAGAAACTTCGAAAAAACTGCAGAAACTTTACATTATTAGGAACAGAACATACTACCGAGCATTAGCTTCAGTGCCTTTAAAATTACTATATTCCTTAAAATTTTAACTTTCTCCACTAAGATCATCCGTATTTGTTAACTCAAAACATATTTTTTTTTAAAATTTGATGATTATAATATAAAAAGTGACATGCATCGGTAACCCTATAAATTTCCTAAATTTCAGGAAATACAAAATTCACTTTATATACGAGTAATGTATATAATTACCTAAATTAATATAATAGTAATAAACTATCATGAAGTCCACATTTTGTGCTTGTAATATTATAATGATTATTAAATAATAATAAACAAATAAAAAGAAATAATGTAGGGTTATTATAAGAAAATTAATAAGTAAAAGCTGAAATTTTGTGTAAATATAAACGGTTAATTAAAAGAAATAAAATGTGTTATTTTGATGAAATAGTTAAGGTGATCGGTGCGAATGCACTGAAAACACTAATATCAGTCTAACCAAATAATGTTGTTTCCTTATTATACATAACTTTTGCAAAAAAAATGATGCTGCATCAATTATTTTAGGAATACCTCATATTAACTCTTGTCCATTTGTTTCCCTATCTACATGGTGAGTTCAAGTCTCCCTTAACAATAAAAAAAAAAAAAAAAACTTTATCTACCATTTTATTTAAACAGGACCCCCACTATATCAATCTCTTATGTATCTCTCATCCATCAAATAATAAAATATAAACTTTTTTGAAATAAAGATGTTATTGTTGGAAAAACACGTTAAAAACATGTGTGTTTCCGAATGGTCGCTGGACCAACTTCGAGTCATTTTTTCATATGACAGCGCTGAGTTGTTTATACCGTACTCAATGTATTTGAGTAGCTCGTGTGACGAGCTTCGTAACGGTATATCGCATGACCTATTCGGAGAATGGGTGTCAATACAAAGTGGCTTCAAAGTTGTGCTATCGAAAGCTCAAATCTGGAAAACGAAATGGTTAATGAGAAAACCATTTAGAATAATCCCATATTGGAAGATTAAGAGTTAATTTTACAATATATATACCATACCAACCCATGTAGTTATTAAACTAACATGTCCACACACACCTAAGAGTATTAGTGTGTACCACACACGCGCGCTCGCTCGTGTCTCGTGTCTCGGGTGCGGGTTTGGGGTTTGGGGTTTGGGTCCAAATCCGAATAGGAAGTTTTGTATAAAATACAAAAGCAGTCCCTAGAGTTTC
This sequence comes from Primula veris, assembly GCA_963682055.1. Classification (NCBI taxonomy): domain Eukaryota; kingdom Viridiplantae; phylum Streptophyta; class Magnoliopsida; order Ericales; family Primulaceae; genus Primula; species Primula veris. Next base: position 31,793,073 of record OY821747.1, on the reverse strand, counting down.
CAGCATCAAGAAACGCCAGCAATGAATGAGATTAAATGCTGCGGTTTCAGAATTGATTGAGCGGATTCTGGGGGTGTAACTCCCAGAATTAAAGACCAACATTTATGGCCGCGGTTTCATTAGAGCCTATAAAAGGCAGCCCTCCCCCTCTCATTTCAACACACCAGAACACACAACACAGCATAAGCATCATATAGAGAGAGAGAACCGCACCACCAACAGCTCGACCTGTGGTTCGGTGCCGGTTTCCATACGAGCCACTCTGAGATAGAAGTTGTACCTTGGGAACAAAGTCCCGAAACCAGAAACCTTTAAAGGTGGTTCGGGAAATATTGTTTAAGAGAAACTGCTCAGCAGTTGCCTCTTCTTTTTAATATTTATGTTATTTATTTTTCAGTCATTTACATTCTGTACATTTCATTTCTGTAATTTACATTTCAGTACTGTTTACTTTCAGTCTTTCTATTCTGTAATTTATTTTCAGTTCTGTAATTTCCAGTATTTACAAAAACCAGTCCGGCAGTTTTTTATTTGTTTAAAACCAGTCCGGCAGTTTGTTTTTTGTTTAAAACCAGTCCGGCAGTTTGTTTAAAACAGTCCGGCAGTTTGTTTTGTTAAAACAGTCCGGCAGTTTGGTTTTGTTTAAAACCAGTCCAGCAGTTTATTTAAAACCAGTCCGGCAGTTTGTTAAAACCAGTCCGGCAGTTTATTTAAAAACCAGTCCGACAGTTTATTTAAAACCAGTCCGGCAGTTTCTTCGTTAAACCAGTCCGGCAGTTTCTTTATAACAGTCCTGCAGTTTATTTATTTGTTGAGTCAGGAATTGTAATTTATATTCCAATTGTGAGAAATAAAATTGTTATTTCCATTCAGTCCTTTGTCTTTTACATTATTGTCTTTCAATTATTGTATTCGAAATAGTACCAAAACCAACAATCTTAAACAATATCATTTTTTGGTTTTACTAATTTCGAAAAGAAAAGGACTTTTTCTTTTATTTTATTTTGTTGATGTCTCGGTTTTATTCTCGCAAAATCATTGTTAGTTTACTAGAAATTGAAATTTGCACATAGAATAAATCCGAATTGGTTTTAATCTTTTTATTCTAGAATACTATAAAGAATTCTTAGTGAAATCAAAAGTGATTTGATTTTCACGCTAGAATATCTTTTTATTGTTTTATTCTTTTAAAGTAAACTAATTAAGTTATAATTAGCATTTGCAATAAAAAAATATTAGTTTTCTTGCGAGAAACTAAATCAGTTTATATTGTCATTTCAGATGACTAATGAGGATCAAACACCCACCGTTCCTTCGGGAGACGTGCAGGGCGCAGTTGTGATTGGCAGTAGCCATAACATTGCGAGCGCTGCGAGTGGGGGGCTCAGGATCAGGCTGAGGCCAAAGCTGCTGCGGTAAAGGCTGCGGCCGACGCCGCTGCGGCAGAAGCCGATGATATGGCTGCGGCTGCGGCTGCGGCCAAGGCAGCGCTTGTGGCTGCAGCCAGGGCAAAGGGCAAGGCTCCGGCAACGCCGGCGATGCCAATGTTGCCAACCTCTCAACTAGAGAGACCGGAAAAGTTTAGGGGCAACAACTTCAAACGTTGGCAGCAAAAGATGTTGTTTTATTTAACTGCCCTTAATCTGACCCGGTTTCTTAAGGAGTCTGCACCCGTCCTAAGCGAGGACGATGAGGGCGTGCAGACGGTTTCGGCGGTGGAAGCGTGGAAACACGGCGACTACCTATGCCGGAACTACATCCTGTGTGCTTTGGATGACACTCTCTTCAGTGTATTCGAGCCCAAGGCTACTGCAAAGGAGCTTTGGGAGTCTCTCGAAAGAAAGTACAAAGTGAATAACGCTGGCGCAAAGAAATTTGTCGTCACGGACTTTCATGAGTACATGATGACTGATGGGAAGAGTGTTATCAAGCAGGTTGAGGAACTCCAACTCATATAACATAGGCTTGAGGTTGAAGGGCTAGTTATCAACGAACCTTTCCAAGTGGCATTAATGATTGAGAAACTGCCACCTTCTTGGAAAGAGTTTCAAAACTACCTGAAACACAAGCAAAAGGCTATGACCTTGGAAGGACTCATTAAGAGGCTCAATGTTGAGCAAAGCAACCGCCGATCCGGAAGGAAAGGCGGTGGCGGAGCAGGCAACGCGGTTGCCAAGGCCCATGTGGTTGAGGACGCTGTATCCAAGCGGAAACACTTTGACAGCAGTGTCGGTGCTTCTCTCAAGAAGAAATTCATGGAAGATTGATTTGTGTGCAACAAACCGGGCCATCGTGCCGCGGATTGTAAGATGCGCAACGCCCCCCCCCCCCCCCCCCCCCCCCCCCCCAAAAGAGGAAGTTCCAAGGGAAAGGGAGGAAGAGGGCACCTACTCAGGCAAATGTGGTTGAGGGAGGAGATGATGCTGGACAGGACTATATGCACCTGAGTGCTGTGGTTTCTGAAGTGAACCTAGTGGGGAGCAACCCAAAGGAATGGTGGCTGGACATAGGCGCCACTAGTCACATCTGTGCCAGCAAATGGATGTTCAAGACCTATACGGCCGTGGACAATGAGAGCTGTTTCATGGGGAACTCGGCTACTTCCAGGGTGGAAGGAAAAGGAACCGTGCTGTTGAAGATGACATCGGGAAAGGAGCTCACACTGAATGGCGTGCTCCATGTGCCGAAAATTCACAAGAATTTGGTTTCCGGGTCTGTTATGGTGAACAAAGGATTTAAACTTGTATTTGAATCTGCTAAAATTGTAATCACCCTTAATGGAATGTATGTAGGCCATGGCTATATGACCAACGACATGTTTAAATTAAATGTTGGTACTCCGGCTCCTAAAGCCGAGTCTGCTATTGTGGGTACTAAGGCTGAGGCCAGTACCAAGAATAATGTAACCGTTAATGTTGCCCAAGTGGCTAATAAAACTTCGTTTGCTTATTCTTGCGATTCATTTAATTTATGGCATGGTAGATTAGGTCATGTGAATTCTAATTCTATGAAGAAATTAATATCACTGAATCTACTATCTAATTTTGTCTTTGATAAACAACATAAATGTGAGGTTTGTGTTGAGGCAAAATTAACCAAGTCTTCGTATCAACATATTGAACGAAGTACTGAACCTCTCGGTCTAATACACACGGATGTATGCGACTTAAAGTTTATACAAACGCGAGGAGGGAAAAAGTATTTCATCACATTTATAGATGACTGTACTAGATACTGCTATGTCTACTTAATGAGAAGTAAAGACAAAGCGGTAGAGAAATTCGCTCTTCATAAGACCGAAGTAGAAAATCAACTCAATAAAAAGATTAAAATGTTGAGGAGTGATAGAGGCGGTGAATACGAGGCATCGTTTGCGCAGATATGCGTAGAAAATGGCATTATACATCAAACCACAGCCCCATACTCTCCGGAGCAGAATGGGGTTGCCGAGCGTAAGAATAGGACGCTCAAGGAAATGATGAATGCTATGTTAATAAGTTCTGGGTTACCCCAGAACATGTGGGGGGAAGCGCTGCTTTCCGCCAACTATGTATTGAACAAGCTACCGCATAAGAAGCGTGATAAACCACCTTATGAACTATGGAAAGGCCATCGGCCGAGCTATAAATTCTTAAGGGTTTGGGGTTGTCTAGCGAAGGTCCTTGTCTCGCTTCCGAAAAGAACGAGAATAGGGCCAAAGACGGTAGACTGTGTGTTCATAGGATATGCACAAAACAGTAGTGCTTATCGTTTTCTCGTGCACAAGTCGGATATTCCCGATGTGCATGTAGATACTATTATCGAAGCTCGAGAAGCTTCTTTCTTCGAGGAGATCTTTTCCCGCAAGTCTTCCATAACTGTAGAGACTGAGGAGTCACACAGTGAGGAAAATGTGGGGGCAAGTGAACCGTTGGAGGAAGAAGAAGAAGAGCCTCGGCGTAGTAAAAGGGCTAGAAAGGAAACGTCTTTCGGTCCAGATTTTGTAACCTTCATGATAGAAGGCGAACCGGCGACATTCAAAGAAGCAATGTCATCCCCGGAAGCCCAATATTGGGAGGAAGCGATCAACAATAAGGTTGAATCGATATTACAAAATCACAATTGGGAACTAGTGGATCTACCACCCGGGTGTAAGCCACTAGGACACAAGTGGATCTTCATGAGGAAGAGAAAGCTGGATGGAACGATCGAGAAATACAAGGCGAGGCTTGTAGTGAAAGGTTTTAGACAAACCGAAGGTGTCGACTATTTCGACACTTATGCTCCTGTCTCCAGGAAGACGTCAATCCAGATAGTCATTGCTCTCGCGGCACTGTTGTATCTGGAAATACATCAAATGGATGTTAAAACGGCGTTCTTGAATGGTGAGCTAGAAGAGGAAATTTACATGGAACAACCAGAAGGGTTTGTGGTTCCAGGTAAAGCTCACAAGGTATGTAAACTTGTGAAGTCCTTGTATGGACTCAAACAAGCGCCTAAACAATGGCACGAAAAATTTGATAGAGTGATGCTATCAAACGGCTTTCGAATAAACGAATGTGACAAATGCGTCTACGTGAAAGGTAATGAAAAGGACTACGTGGTAGTCTGCCTCTACGTAGATGACATGATAATAATAGGGAGTATTGATAACATCAACTCCACTAAGAAAATGTTGTCACAAAAATTCGAGATGAAAGACTTGGGTGTCGCTGATGTCATACTTGGTATGAAAATTACCAAGACATCAGACGGATATGCGCTATCTCAAACTCACTATGTCAGGCAGATGCTTGACAAATTTGATAAAGATAGTAAAGCTACATCCAGAACTCCGATAGAGATCTCAACTACCCTGAAAAAGAATTTTGGGGAAAGTGTGAGACAATTGGAATATTCTCGAATAATAGCCAGTCTGATGTACGTCATGAACTGTACTAGACCAGACATAGCCAACTCAGTGAGTAGACTGAGTAGGTACACCAGTAATCCCAATGAGGAACACTGGAAGGCCATCAAGAGACTTCTCAGATACATGAGATACACAGCAGACCGAGGGTTGCATTATACCAGATATCCAGCTGTACTGGAAGGGTATTCTGATGCAAATTGGATCTCGGATTCTAACAGTACACGATCCACTAGCGGATATGTGTTCGTGATGAGAGGAGCAGCTGTCTCATGGAGATCATCCAAGCAGACCTGCATAGCTAGATCAACTATGGAATCCGAGTTCATAGCGTTGGATCTAGCAACAGAAGAGGCTGACTGGCTGAGAAGCTTTCTGGAAGGAATTCCAATGTGGCTGAAACCTGTCACAGCAATAAGCATGCACTACGATAGTCAGTCGGCTATTAGGCGGGTGCAGGATCATATGTATAATGGAAAGTCCCGACATATTCGTCGGAGACATAAATCCGTAAGAGAATTGTTAGCTAACGGTGTGGTGTCATTAGATTTTGTGAGATCTAAAGACAATATAGCAGATCCATTTACAAAAGGCTTGACTCAGGTAGGAGTTGAAGTTTCATCGAGGGGAATAGGGTTGAAGCCCATCAAACTGGAAACCTCCTCAGAGGCAACCCAACCCGAACTGCATTCTCCAGCCTCGGGTTCAACGGGAAAACCGAACTGTGGGGGTGACCGAACAAACCACTCGGGAACTTAAGTTCCCAACCCATTTCTAGGATGAAAGAGTGATAGACCTAAACCATCTTAAGGGTGAGCATGAGGCTCTTAATGAAAACAAGTATCTCGAAGATCGAGAGGGGTGAGTCAGGACACCCTGGACTTGAAATCACCTATGACGAGTGTGTATGGCCTATACTATGTGATGAGCCATGGGCTAAATTACTAGAGCACTCGGTTGAATTTTGCCAAGGCAGTTGTTGAACTTAGAGTTCAATAATTGATTTTGATTATAACGTTGATTATGTCGTTAATGATTTTACTATTTCGATAATATAATGCTTGTCTTTTCCAAAAAGAGAAAACGTATATTTCAGGTCTACAGAAAGATAGAGCATTCGATAACGAAGCCAAAGGTTCAGACGGAACCAAAATCGGAGCTAAAACGAAGAAGATACAAGCTTTCGAAGAAAACCGAGACCAGAAGAAAAACGACCGATCGACTGGACAAAAACGACCGATCGTTTTTGGTCCAAATTCTTCCAGTGAGTCCATTGGAAAAATGACCGATCGTTTTCAGAAAACGACCGATCGTTTTCTGAATAACGACCGATCGACTGCAGAAAAACGACCGATCATTTTCTGCACTTTTCAAAAACAGCTTTTCAGCTTATTCTGGAAAACTGCTTAAAACCTATGGATAAAACCCTCAACCACTACCAACGGTCATATACAGAAAAACAGACATCTTGGTCCATATAAACCACCCCAAATCTCTCTCCAAAATCATCCATTCATAACCTATTATCATTCTTTAACCTCTCTCAATAAAAACCCTAAAAATCACTATTTTGGTGAATATATTCGAGAAAGAGGAAAATCAAGGAGAAAGAGATTCAAGCTCGATCATCATCAAAAACTCACCAATTAGCTTTTTAAAAAGAAATTAAAATAGTGAGTGTAGTTACATTGTTGTAACAATTTGTATCGAGTAATTTATAAACTCATTTGTGAGCGAGTGATCGGGTAGAGGCTTTGTAAGCAAGTGAAGCTTAAAAGCTCTAGGTCTTTTCATTCGGGTACTCATAGATTGAGGGGGAGTCGTTGACTCATTAGACGTGTCCGCTTGCGCTTGTATCAAGAGTAGGAACCTCGGGTAGAGGGTGAGCCAATCGGTCGATTGAGCTCGATAGGATTTGTAAAATCGGGAAGATTATTTTTAGTAAAATACTCGGTAGTACCGAGGAGAGGACGTAGGCGCATTTTGCCGAACCTCTATAAATCACGGTGTCATTTCTTCCCTTAACTTTTACTTTCCGCAACTTAACTATTGCTTATTTTCTTGCTTGCGTTTAGTACTTTTAACATTGCATTAACGATTATTAAACGCTTAAGTTTAGAATTGCAAAAACCTTGGGTTGTTAGTTGCTTAGTTTTTAATTCCGCGAAAAGCGCCAAAAACATTATTCACCCCCCCCCCCCCTCTTTAAGTTTTAGCTGCACGGGCCAACAGCAGTCCACGGCCAAATATGGACAACAACCAAAGATCTTAGTAAGCAGTGTAGAGAGGACACTGTGTGCGCATTACCCTGGTATGCACAAACGCTAAAGGGTTCAAGGCTTAAAGGCTACCCAATAGTAGCATATCAGATTTTACGTCACTACGACAGGTTTAAGGCGCGCGCTACCTGTCCTTATGCAGTGAACTCTTGCAGTTCTCTCGTATGCATTTAGGAGCATTTTATTTTCAGCCAATTGCATTCATGTGGGGGATTGTTGGAAAAACATGTTAAAAACATGTGTGTTTCCGAATGGTCGCTGGACCAACTTCGAGTCATTTTTTCATGTGACAGCGCTGAGTTGTTTATACCGTACTCAACGTATTTGAGTATCCCGTGTGACGAGCTTCGTAACGGTATATCGCATGACCTATTCGGAGAATGGGTGTGAATACAAAGTGGCTTCAAAGTTGGGCTATCGAAAGCTCAAATCTGGAAAACGAAATGGTTAATGAGAAAACCATTTAGAATAATCTCATATTGGAAGATTAAGATTTAATTTTACAATATATATACCATACCAACCCATGTAGTTATTAAACTAACATGTCCACATACACCTAAGAGTATTAGTGTGTACCACACACGCGCGCTCGCTCGTGTCTTGTGTCTCGGGTCTCGGGCTCGGGCACGGGTGCGGGCACGGGCTTGGGCTTGGGCTTGGGATTTGGGATTTGGGGAATGTCTCGGGTCTTGGGTCTTGGGTCCAAACCCGAATAGCGAGTTTTGTATAAAATACAAAAGCAGTCCCTAGAGTTTCCAGCATCAAGAAACGCCAGCAATGAATGAGATTAAATGCTGCGGTTTCAGAATTGATTGAGCGGATTCTGGGGGTGTAACTCCCAGAATTAAAGAGCAACATTTATGGCCGCGGTTTTATTAGAGGCTATAAAAGGCAGCCCTCCCCCTCTCATTTCAACACACCAGAACACACAACACAGCATAAGCATCATATAGAGAGAGAGAACCGCACCACCAACAGCTCGATCTGTGGTTCGGTGCCGGTTTCCATACGAGCCACTCTGAGATAGAAGTTGTACCTTGGGAACAAAGTCCCGAAACCAGAAACCTTTAAAGGTGGTTCGGGAAATATTGTTTAAGGGAAACTGCTCAGCAGTTGCCTCTTCTTTTTAATATTTCTGTTATTTATTTTTCAGTCATTTACATTCTGTACATTTCATTTCTGTAATTTACATTTCAGTATTGTTTACTTTCAGTCTTTCTATTCTGTAATTTATTTTCAGTTCTGTAATTTTCAGTATTTACAAAAACCAGTCCGGCAGTTTTTTATTTGTTTAAAACCAGTCCGGCAGTTTGTTTTTTGTTTAAAACCAGGCCGGCAGTTTGTTTAAAACAGTCCGGCAGTTTGTTTTGTTAAAACAGTCCGGCAGTTTGGTTTTGTTTAAAACCAGTCCGGCAGTTTATTTAAAACCAGTCCGGCAGTTTGTTAAAACCAGTCCGGCAGTTTATTTAAAAACCAGTCCGGCAGTTTGTTAAAACCAGTCCGGCAGTTTCTTCGTTAAACCAGTCCGGCAGTTTCTTTATAACAGTCCTGCAGTTTATTTATTTGTTGAGTCAGGAATTGTAATTTATATTCCAATTGTGAGAAATAAAATTGTTATTTCCATTCAGTCCTTTGTCTTTTACATTATTATCTTTCAATTATTGTATTCGAAATAGTACCAAAACCAACCGTTATTTTAAAGAAACTGAAAATGGGATAAAGTTAAATGGTTGTACTCAAAGTGTAAAAGTGTGTTAATTTGAGAAAATTTTTAAGTATATTGATGCGATTGCTCTTACGATGATCAATACTGGATTATTATTATTAGTCCCAAAATTACAAAATATTTGTATTCTCTCTCAACAGTTGACCTTTTCATTTACAAACAGCCATGGGGATGTAAATCTTATTTAATGATTTAATCTTATATGAACCACTGTGTAATTGTTTAGCATCATTATTGAGTTTTTGTAATAATATATTGTTTAGCATCAAGTCCTAGGTCCAATCTCTTAAATAGTCATGAAATTGGCATTATGGTTACAGATGTATACATTTTCTGATTTTCTTAATACATATTCTTTAATCTCCAAATCCAGTCTCCAACTCAATCAACCATGGATCTGGAATACATTGCAACAACTCTTTCTTCTCCAACCTGCGATTGGGACGCTAAGCTTAAACTCATTGAAGACATGACTAGAAATACCAAGGTGGTGCAAGAAAAAGTCTTGAAGGAAATCTTGACTCGAAATGCCGATACAGAATACATTCAGAGATTTTGTATTGGCAAAGCAACCGACATGGACACGTTCAAGTCAAAAGTACCGGTGGTCACTTATGAGGATCTTCGACCATTTATACAACGAATAGCTAATGGAGATAAATCTTATATACTCTCTTCCCATCCCATCTCTGAGTTTTACCGCAGGTAAACTTTTAACTGAAATCTTTAACAAGCATCAAACTTAATACTTAAAACATTTAGACTATACCTACGTAAGCGCAATCTCTAAAAGCAAATATCTCCGCCTTACCGAAATTTGTCATTTTCCTGTGTAACACTGAAAGTTTCATACTCCACTTTGAGAAGATGCATGGGTATATAAGTTTGTATAAGTACTTTTATGTTTAAAGCAATTGACTAATATCAGAAATCGATTTTTGGGGCGGAGCCATTGTAGGTCTAGGAGGGTACCCCCTCGTATATTGATAGTTATAGTACAATTATGAAATAATTATGAAAATATACATATAAGTGGTGATTAATTATTAAAAGATAAACATGTCAAAACATTTTTAAATATTAGTACAGATGCTACATGATTCTACTGCATGATGCTACAAATTTTTATTCTTTACCTTCAACTTTGATGCCGCATAATATTACATTATATGTACCAAATCAAAATTAATATTTGAGAATTCCGATTTTTTGAAATTAAGTACGTTTTTATGTATTAATCAATGATTCTCCCTACATTTATATTGTTGCTATTTATAATCAAGTGATTCAAGTGCAATACAAACAATGGTTCTATGCATTATTTTATAGAGTGAAAGGAGAAAATTGGAAGAAATAGTACTATCAATTGAAAATTTTCATTTGTTATTTCGTGATTAGTCAAGCCAATAGATTTCTTAACAAAATTACAAAATTTTCCTATTGTTCTCCAGTCATATTCTAGTTGGTTCCTGACCAATTTTTTTTTAATTATACTTGATCCCTACTATTTATTTACAATTATAATAGTCGCATACTATAATAAATTAACAAGATTGATCTATAAGACATCAGAAATTTTATTTCCTGAACGTGATTTTTTTCTAATTTTCATAAACAGAAAAGTTATGTAGTTCTATTAAACAGTCACCAAATCATAATGTTTTGGAGTTCTAGCATATTTGTGTTTGATAGTAACTTTTCTTTCGAGCTGTCTTCCTTATTTTTTAATCGAAAATGTGCCCCCTGAATAAAATTTCTAGCTCCACCACTGACGGGACTCATTGGGCTCCGCCCCGTCCGAATAGGTTTTTAGTTTGACAGGTGCCCATCTTCCTTTTTAATGGAAAGGGGGCATCTGACTGTGTAAAACACAGTCAGAAAAACTGTGTTTTACACATACTGTCTGATCCTTTGAATCTAACTGGATCAGACGGTCTGTGTAAAACACACTCAAGTGCCCTTCTTCCATTTTTAATTTTCAAGTTAAAACCTTTTGAAATTGCTTCTTGAAGTATCAGCTTTAGTTTCGTAACGATGGAACCTGTTTTTCGTAGTAGCATCTTTCTTTGACTAAATTAATAAACTTGCAATTCGGAGAGTTCTTGCTTCGGCCACAAATGCAAAAGAAAGAGCAAAGAATCCCGATCTAGAGCATGTCATGTACGTACTCAACCACAAACTGGTATCGAGCAAACGAGCTAGTTTGAAATAGAAGCTTCAAATTATCTAAATTAGCAAATATAAAATAAAGGGCAAGGCTATAAAGAAGAGCACTGATATTCACACACTGCGTTTTACCCCGAAAATTTCACCGGACAGTGTAAACAAACTTTGACAATTTATATAAAAAATCCTCCGAATTCAATAACTTTGTTAAGTAATACTTCATGCCACATCATTCGGGGCATAATTTATGTGCAAGTATTCGGTGCATCAATCATTTTCCTATAAAGAATGGTTGAATGCTAGATTGTTATCGAAATCCGTTTATGCATATTGATAACACAAAATAAGATCATACGACACTGTTATAGTTTAATCTATTACGTTTAAGTCCACAAATTTAGCTTAATTACAGTGACAATCCAGTTCTTTCTTTATTTTTGCTCTAGTCCAGTTCTTTTTGGATTTTACACTTTCAGTCCAACAGTTTCGGCTAACTAGAGTTTCAGTTCCGCTATTCTTTTCCAGAAATAAAATTGCTAGTTCTTATATTTCCCTTGTTATTTATTTACTTGTTTTAAACATCAAATACCAACAATATATTATTTGTCGATTCAACAGCTCTGGTACATCCTCCGGTGAAGCCAAACTCATCCCCATCACACATGAAGAAATAAATCGCCGTGCCTTATTCTTCAGCCTTTACATGCCTATTATGAACAGGTAATTACTAAATGCTTTCTATATTGTACATATAATAGTGATGTCAAGTCCTTGTTTAATTGTAGTATTTTATCTCACCGTTTTATAGTGGCTTTAAAGCTACTGTACATTATTTGATTGATCCCTTACGAGAACGTTTTATGGTTTTGGGGTCGGAATGCTAGAAGGCTTAAGCTTGATGAACCAAACTTTTTATCCAATGTAGGGTTTTTTTTTGCTTAAAATCTGCAACTAAACAATCCCTTAATCTGGGCTAATAGATCAATTTTGGGAACTTGTAACAGTTATTTTCCAGGATTAGAGAAAGGTAAAGGTTTATACTTCCTCTTCACAAAGTACACGACATATTCCCCATGTGGCCTCACGGTTGGATCCGGGCTTACCAGCTACTACAAAAGCGAGCACTTCAAAAAACACATATACGACCCATACAATACATACACAAGCCCGAACGAGACTATATTATGCGTCGATCCTTTTCAAAGCATGTACTCTCAGATGCTATGTGGCCTTATAATGCGCAATGAGGTACTACGTGTTGGCACTGTATTCGCCATTAGCCTGGTCTTTGCTATCAAGTTCCTACAGTCTAACTGGAAAGAACTAGCCGAGGACATCAAATCAGGACTATTGAATTCCAAAATAACCGATCCCTCTATAAGGACATGTTTGGGGAATATCCTTAAGCCGGACAAGAAACTAAGCGAGTTTATTGTCAAAGAATGCCAAGACGAGAAATGGGAGAGGATTATCCCTAGAATCTGGCCAAACACAAAATTTCTAGACGTGATTGCTACAGGGGCTATGGAGCAGTATATTCCAACATTGAATTATTATAGTGGTGCTTTACCAATAATCTCCACATGCTACGCTTCGTCGGAGTGTCTACTTGGAATTAACTTAAACCCGTTTTCAAAACCCGATGAAATCACTTATACCATCATGCCAAACATGGCCTACTTCGAGTTCCTCCCTTATGACCCAATGGCTAGTCAAAAGCCGTCAAATTACAAGTCCCCTCTATGTTTGGTAGATCTTATTGACGTGGAAGTTGGGAAAGAATATGAATTAGTCATCACTACTTATAATGGCTTGTACCGTTACAGAATGGGCGACGTTCTCAGAGTCACCGGTTTCTATAACTTAGCCCCTCAGTTCAAGTTTATTCGTAGGCTAAACGTGGTACTTAGTGTTGCTACAGAAATGATAGATGAGGCCGATCTTCAGAAGGCTATTGACACTGCATCGGTTATACTAAAAGAATCGGATACTAGCATAGTGGAGTACACGAGCTATGCTTATAGAAAGACTATACCTGGGCATTACATTATTTATATGCAATTAGTGGCCAAAGAATTATCGAACAGGCCGAGTAATGATGTGTTAAAAAAGTGTTGTCATGCGATGGAAGAATCATTCTACCCGTTTTATCGACATTGCCGACATGTAGACAAATCGATTGGACCGCTTGAATTGAGGCTAGTGAGAAATGGCACATTTGAGGAGTTAATGAATTATGCTATATCTAAGGGTGCATCGTTTAATCAGTACAAGCCGCCTAGGTGCGTCAACGACGTTTCAGTTATCAAGCTTTTGGATTCTGGGGTTATTTCAACGCATTTTAGCCCAGCTAAAATAGATCATGACCTGGAAAAAATCGGATGGTTTGCTAGCCTGCTAGAGCCGTCGTCTTAGTTTTTATTTATTTATGTACTTGTCATTTGTATCCCGTTGATGGGGAGTTGGTGCGACTCTCCAAATTTAAACCTTGATGTTCCTAAATTACTACGGAATATTTTTCTTATCTTGTTTGCTTTATTCAGTTATGGTTCTTCCCTTTTTAACATTTGCTTAAATATAACCATCCTGTAAAAGTTTCCACATACAATCGTTTGTTTACAGGGTATATTTTTTCACAACTCCTACATCCTAGACTACACTCTCTACCCCCAACAATCATATGCGTAACAGTGTAAGGTATCCAAAAGAAAACATTAAAAACTTAGTCAAAGTATTGCGATTTCATTTTCAAGCTTATGATAGTCTAAAGCGTGTAAGTTATGAACCTAACATGATTTTATCAGCATACAATGAATTTTCTGATGAATCGTGTACAAGGCTGTCTAAGATTGTAGGATGCGCATTGCATTTGTAAGCTCTCTCAACGTTCTATTTGTATCATTTCAGCCAAAAAATAACCACCCTGTCTTGTGTTGTAGGCTAAATTGTTTCAGAACCAGTTGCAGGAAAAACGGATCTAAGACAGTTTTGACTCGTAGATTCAAGCACTTCAAGCCTGCAATCACGACTTAAATTACTAACTAAAGAAAAAACAGAAGGTAGCCAAGTGAAAACATGTTATAGATTGCACATCTTGTAAGTGTGAGCTTTGCTGGTAACGATAGTAGACGAGGCACCTGATAACTAAAGTACACAACAAAAGTATGCACAGTGTAATCAAATCAACAGAGCAGAAGAAAATTAGAAGAGAAGAATAATCTTCATAAACATGTGTACAAAAAGGTACAAGCCAAAGGGGAAAACCGATTATGAGAGCCAGGATATAAAGTAATGTCCATGTCATAACCACTGGTTTAGAAAACTTGTTTCAAAGTGGATAAGCTTGATTCAAAGCTTGAGAAATTTGAAAAAAACAAACTCACTTTCACGCTTTCTAGGCAAATAAAGCTTACACCTTCACGCTTTCAGCAACGCTCTTGCAAGAAACGCTCACGCTTATTAATACATTGGTCATAAATGTTTTTAGCACGTGCCATGGGGGACACTAGATATTCTGGACACCTAAACAAAAAAGTAGAAGCTTAACAGGTTTAGAAACAAACTCACTCCATTACAGATGATAACATTTACAAGTAACAACAATATGGCGCATTTCAGTCCTGACACATTGCTATCCACCACCAAAGTTAGGATTTCTCATATAAGACGATTCTGTTTATAATATGGATTGTACAAACTAAACGGATGGAGGGTTTAAACAAAGAACCCTTCAGGTGCATATGATCATTAGGGTGCAACATGAGCCAGTTTCTCATCCTACACGCTTATTTCTAATACTCCATGAACAGGATTGACAGTTTCACAGGATGTACCTAAGGAGCATATACAAATACAACTCAAGTCTTCTATACTAACTTACCAAAGAAGTCTTCTATATTATCTCAGTTGACTAATTACTTAAATGCGCCATATTAATGTCTCCATACGCAAAAGGAGTCGCAGAGCTCTCAAGCATTTAATGAATCTGGTGTCGGAGTTTGAAAGCCTTTAAAATTAGTTTTTGAAAACTTTGTTGCCAATCAAAGGAGTTGTCCATCATCAAAGTAGTTGTCGTGACTTTGGATAAACTTTAAGAAGCTTGATCAGCTGATATGTCCTTGTGTCTCGACCAAGGTAGAGGCATAAATCAAGTGGGGTTAAACCCTCCTGAGACAAACATAGGTTGAGAATGCAGTGTGAATATTTGGTGTACACAAGCTATGTAAATCATGGCAGCATAACTTATACTCAGTATATCAATACCGAATACTATTTTGCTCCCTGCTAACAAGGGAAACGAAAAAAATGACGACGCGAAGCAACATGCAAAAGAAGGAAAAAAATTATCGAGAAGATGTGATAATTATCAAAATCAAACTGTTTTAGGTTTGTGTGCTTGTTTCAGTAATTCAACATGTTCAAATATGTGTGTTGAACTCTGAAAAGAATTTAACATTTAAGTTTTCATCATTTTCCAGAAAATTATTTCCAACAATTCAGCTTTTAGAGTGTACTACCACTTGAGAGGTTTTCTCAAAAGATTTCAACAGTTTTATATTACGCATCCTATTACAGGCGCTCTCAAATATTACCAGCTTGAGACCAAAAAGATATTTATCTCAAAAGATAAACAAGAATTTAAACCCCATAGTACTTACCATGTTTTTCAGTGTCCTGTCGGCACACTTTATCAACAAGAGTTTAACTATATCCGTCCTACGAGTTTGCACAGCTAAATGTAATGGTGTCCACCCGTCCTAAATTAGAAAAAAGGAAGTAGCAGAAATTAAATAAGCCGTAGCTGAACAAAGATAAGAGTGAGAAATGAGACCAAATACTTAGGCTTACATTGTCCTTAGCATTAATATCCACATTGTACAGTAAAAGGATTTTTATCATCTGACTTGAAGCTGCACGGACGGCATAATGCATCAAAGTTGCCCCTTCCTGTTTTAAAATGAAAAATTGCAGAGAGGTAAAGCCAATTGACCATCAATTTGGGACAATAAAACATGGGATTTGTGAAATCAACAGTTAAAAGAAACAACATAAAAACTTAATGCTCTCATACTGGCACACTGGCACGTAAGGGAAATACGTTATATCAAGTATACTCAAAGAATATAACGGAAAGTTCATAATACATTCTGATATTTGACATATTGGTATATTAGCGCGTAGCGCCGCAACAATTCCCATTAAAGAGAGCTTTGATTTCTTAAAAGATAATTAAAAGTGCATATAATGTTCCTGGATTCATATATAAACAAAGAGAATAACAAGTGACGTATTAGTAAGCTCACGTCATCGCAGACAAAAGGATTAGCAGATTCTCTCAAAAGATAGTTAAAAATGGCCTGCTTTTTGGAAAATGTTGCTTTGTGGAGTGCAGTCAGTCCATCCTGCAACGCAATAAACAAACAAGAGGTTGACTATTCACGGCTTATGAAGAAAAAACAGTAAAAAGAGAGAGAGAGAGAACAACAAGAATGATGTAGGTGGAAATGCTAAAGAAAAGGAGAGCGGGAAAGAAGGATACTAAACTCACAAGAACAATTATTAAGCACATATCCATTTAACCCACCTTATCTTTTGCGTTAATGTCAACATTGTGTTTCAACAATTCATTCGTAAGGTAAAAATCTCCCGAAGCAACAAGAGTATGAAGGGGTAACCACTTGTCCTGAAAGATGTTTCGACAGAAGTCATATAATAAAAGTAAATTAGAAAAGTTGAACAGGTCCAAGTATGAAACTGATATACTTTGACAAACTTATCCCAAAAAATGTAAAAGAATTGAGTGTAATGCATCAAGTTCCATCTAATAAGACCCCTTGTACAAACTAATAGTGGTCGTCAGCACACAAATACAAGTATTCGCACATGGTCTAAAAGACGGGTAAACCTAAAATGCAATTACACACACACACACACACACGTATTCATACATAGGTGCTATGAGACTTACACAAATAGCATCAGCCAATTCAGGTATGCGTTTGCTCAACTGGATCTTTTCTTCCTTCGTAAACAACTTCCGACGAGCTATTTAGAAATGGATAACATAATTAGACACCACATTAAAGATCTGACAATTTTTTATAAAGAAGATAAAAATTAAGCAAACACCAATGTCTTGATAAAGGATAATTTCGTAAAACTGAGGGTGTATAACTTGAAGCATCCGATTTCAAAGCGTAAGCTTTTACTTAGAATCTGGTATCAAGAATACCTAATGTAATTCTTTGTACCGGATTGTAAGTAAAAGAAGTTTACTGCTCAGTCAATCCTAATACAAACACCATAGCACAAAAACACAAGACTTTTATAAGGAGTAAAAATTACTGTCTCAACCTAAAATGCTACAGATTATCAATAAAATTGGACGCCAAACCGAAACACTAATAAATGATACCTTCCGTTTTTTTTGCAGCAGTCGGATCATATACCCCGCTGTTAAAAAACTCGGTAATATCATCCAAGCTTCCCCCATACACCGCCATCCGAGGATTTCTCGAAGCCACTCTCTCAGTCCTCCGCACCACATCATCTCCCCCCTCCTTTCTCTCCCCCTCATCCCCAACGTGTAACTCGCTAGGCCTCTCTAGCACTATTGGACTCAGTTGTGCCAGCTTCGCATCCCTATGTGCCACGTAATCTTCTATCGATACATTTCGAATCGGAGCCAACCCTTGCAACCGTTTCTCTACCCTACGACCAAATTCCATCTCCCGAGACATTTTTCGTCGCTCCTTTTTCGTTATATGTATCGCTTCCACCATATCCTTCCATTTCTCAGGTACCAAATCTTCCGGTTTGATCTCGACTATCGGTTTCTGATAAAATTTAAGAGCAAAATGGGAAAATTTGAGGAAATCAGATGAGACATATAGAGAACTAGTTGAGAGACATGGGCTAGATTCTAGAGTGTCATGATTCTGTATTGATTTGACAATAAGCAAGAACTAAAAATGTTTAAATACCACTATTTAGAAAAGCTCGCTCTGAAGCAAAAAATCTCAATTCAAAGTTTAAAGAAGCATAGATAAGCTTTTTACCCGATAAAGCTTAAGCTTATAGCATAGCTATGGCAAATATGTGTTATCCACATTATTGTTTCTTATAGGTAATGATATAATAGCTGCTATTAAGGACTTCTTTTACACTAAATCCTTGCTCAAGCAAGTTAATAATACTTGCATTGCCCTAATTTCTAAAAGAAATAATCCTACTACCGTTAAAGACTATAGGCCTATTTCCTGTTGTAATTCTATTTACAAATGTATCACCAAACTGATTTCTAACAGAATAAAGCCTTGCCTTAATCAACTCATTATGAAAAATCAGTCTGCTTTCATACAGGGTAGAAGTATAAGTGATAATATCTTACTTGCTCAAGAGCTTCTTCATAATTATCCCACTAACAAAGGCAAGCCTAAAATTGCACTTAAAGTTGATTTGATGAAGACTTTTGATTCAATTAACTGGCAATTTATCCTTGATGTATTGGATTTGATGGGTTTTCCTTATCAACTTATTCGGTGGGTTGAAGCTTGTATTACCACTCCTAGATACTCTATTATGGTTAATGAAGGTATGGAGGGTTTCTTTAGTGGTGCCAAAGACATATGACAAGAAGACCCCCTATCTCCTTCCCTTTTTGTTATTTGCATGAATGTGCTATCTCTCATTCTTAAAGAACAATGCAAAATTTATGAATTTTCTTTTCATGATAAATGCAAAAAAGTAGAGTTAAACCATTTGTGTTTTGCAGATGACTTGCTTATTTTTTCTCATGGTGACAATAACTCTTCTAAAATTATCAAAAAGGCATTACTGAATTTTTTTAAATTCCTTCGGTTAGAACCTAATCCTAGCAAAAGCTCTATATTTTTTTTGTGATGTGAAGGAAAACATTACTAATTTGCTTAATTACAAGGAGGAAAAACTTCATGTTAGATACTTAGGTGTAACTCTTATTACCTCCAAACTAAAAGCTATTTTTTGTAAAAATCTAGTGGATAAAATAATTTATAGGATTACTTCTTGGACTAGCAACTTCCTTACTTATGCAGGCAGATTACAGCTTATTAAGTCTGTTTTGGTGAGTACGAACTGTTATTGATGCTCTTATTTTATTATACCTACTAAAATTATTAAGAAGATTGAACATATTTTGGCTAGATTTTTCTGGACAGTTACTAGCTAAAACTTTTGTGGGGCTAGAATTTCTTGGAACGACATCACGCATCCTTACATTGAAGGAGGTCTAGGCATTAAAAAACTCAAAGAGTGGAACCAACCCCTTATTAATAAACATTTATGGAATGGAATTTATGTGACCCTAAAAATGATACTATTTGGAAAAAGTGGATTTTTACTTATAAAATCAAAGATAGAAGTATTTGGAACATTAAAATGCCATCTACTTGTAGTTGGCCTAGGAGGAAAATACTTAATTAGAAAATGTAATTTTCTTCAAAATTGGTACTGGTGAGAATCTCTCTCTTTGGTATGATCATTGGCTTCTTATTGGTCCCATTTTACCTAGACATAGTGTTAGACCTATTTTCATTACCAATGGGTTGGGAACTCATGTTAAGCTTAATGTTATTATTAAAAATGGTAAGTGGGAATGACCACACTCTAAAGCTGCTGAAATTCAACTTCTTAAAAACACTCATCACCCTTCTATACATTCTCAAAGTAGAGATGTTTTAAAATGGACTTTGCCTAGCGATGATTATTCTGTTAAATGCATTTGGGAGAATTTAAGGACCAAACAGAATACTATTGATTGGCACAAATTAGTTTGGTTCAAGTCTCATATTCCAAAATGCAACCTCATTTTGTGGCAAACATTGAGGAAAAGACTACCAACAGCTAATAGAATGCTAAAATGGAATGTCAATGTCAACCCTATATGCCCTCTCTGTAATTCTTATACAGAAAACTTAGATCATTTGTTTTTTAAGTGTGATTTTTCTAAAAATGTCATCAAAACTCCCCTAAAAAAAGCTGCCTTTGTTAACAACTGCAATTCTTGGACTGAGTGGATTGAGTGGGCTATAAATATGTTTAGAGGTAATAAGTTACCTGCTCTGGTGGGAAAAATTATTTTCTCCACAAGTGTTTACTTGGTTTGGGCTGAAAGAAATGCTAGAAATCACAACAAAGGAGATAAGCTTTTTATATGTTCAAATGGATTTGTTCATTAAAAATCGGATAAGTTCACTAAAGAACATTCCTCATGATGTGCGGAATGACCATATTTTGAGAAGTTGGAAGTGATGATGTTTATGTTGCTGGGCAATGAACTTCTTTGGCTACTGTGAAAACTTTTCTTCCAGGAACTTTAAGTGGCATTTTGGCTGTTTAAAGTGGAGGAGAAGAGCGGAAAAGCAAACTAAAGAAAATGCGGATAAAGTCACAAGTAGCTCAGTAAGAACATAAAGATAAGAAGAAGAACATATTGCAGAATAGACTTTTGGGTTATTGATAATGTTTAAAGAAATGCCACATTAGGAAAGGGTATTTTGTAAAAATCATGCCTATATTTTTGCTTTTGTATGATACTATAGAAGGGACTATTTGGATCTCTGTGTATAAGATTTGTTTCTTTGAGTGACAAGGAGCTAAAAGCATCATGTCGGACGAGAACAATTTTAGGCCTGTTCCGACTTGTGGAATATGTCTTTGGTTTGGTTGGTTAATATAGTGCTTACGTTTCCAAAAAAAAAAATGAGTGGATAAAAATTATCAAAATCCAATATATTTGTTTTTAGTTGATCACCTCTCTTGTTTCCTTTTTTTTTTAATCTATTTTCTTATTCTGCACCTAATGATCCAATTTTTTTTTTAAATAAAAATTTTACCATCCAATTATTGATGAAAAACTAGGATAAGTGGACATAAAACCAACATAACATATGTTTTCCATCCGTATCGAATGAGAAATTTCAAAACCTAAAATAAACACGAAATCAGAGCGGACAATAAGGGGGTGCCAATAGTCCACACGAACTGAGCATCCCATCCCATGACAAATAAATATGGCGAAATAAACAAATTATACCATCTATTTCTAAAAAACAAATCATTTTTAGACAAAAGTCATGTTTCCTGATAGATAATTTTTGGGCCGTCTCTGCACGAATGATTATACTAATTGAAAATAACTAACAATATAACAATATGTAAGGTAATAATCGAGAAACACGCAAAAACACAATAGACAAAACGGCTAAGAACCCGATTCCACTTAATACAAAATACTTTGCATTCTTAAACACTAAAATAACCTCTAATATTGGCCCTTCTCAGAACCTTCCCACTAAAAGATCCAAAAATTCAAACAAACAATCCAAATTTTTAGGAAGAATAACCAAAAGAAAAGCTAGAAAAGTTTGAAAAAGTAAAAAAAAAAAACATAAAAGTTAGTAAGAAAAATACTAATTTAATACTCCCTCGGTTCTATTCAACTGTCCACTACGGCAAAAGGTCACTTATTTCAAAATTTATCGGCCATTTTGACAAACAAAGTACCAAAATGGACCTTTTTCTGTCGTGGATACATAAAAGTGTAACACTGGGAGTAATTACTACTCGTGAATAGTAAGTAGTAATAAATTAGTCCATGATTCATAAAACAATGAGGATAAATTTTGAAACCAGTCATTTTGGCAAATTAAGTAACAACTAACAAAGTTTTGCATCTTAAAACAAGAGAACTGACTAATGATTAAACAGTAAAAATAAATGTGTGATTCATCAAAATTCACCTTATTTTTTACCGATTTCAACTACGTGGATATATTTTTAAATCAGTCATTTTGGCAAATTAACTAGCAAAGTTTTGCATCTTTAAAAAAGAGTAATGATTAAACCATTGGAAACTCCATTTGGGGTAGGCATTGCGTTTCCAGGGACTTTTAAATTTTAGGAGAAAGTAGAAACGTATCCCAAACGTTTCCGATTAAAATTTTAAATAATACTACTCACAAACTTCAATATATTTAGAAAACTTGTAAGATACTTTCTTTTTCTAAATAGCGTTAAAAAAATGCATTTAAAACATAAAGAAACTGTGTTAGTACTAAAAAAAACATATACAATATTATAATACATATTCCCTTATTACTCAAATAATTAGATATTATTGTTCACTTTATCATTGTTATTTTGCAATTTTCAAAAACACTACAGATTTTCATAAAACATTTCCTATATATTTTATTCTAAATTTTTAACCAGGTAGTAGCTAAGAAAAAACACCACTATATCATGAATAACACTACCAGTGTATATTTTACCTATAAACTTATTTTTCCCTTATTTTTTTTTATTTGCTATTCCAGCACCCCATATGCGGACCCTAGCTCCGCCACTATTTTTTAACTATCTCGCCATTTCCCACTTACTCAACTTATTTTTAACCGAAACGGAGCCCAAATGGGAACTACTCGGAGTAGAGTAAACCGAGGGGTAATCGAAGGCGTCTTGTTCGAACAATTTCAAAAAACAAACATCTCGATCGGATATTCTAGTCAATATATATACTATATTTATAAGTTTTAAACTATCTCGGAGTTCCGTTAAATATTAGCTTGCGTTTCACATTTGTGCTTCCCAAAAGAAATAATAGCTGTGTAAATTGTGAATACTGAGAAACCGACCTTATTATTAACCGAAACGGAGACCGAGCGGGAAGCACGAGTCGGAGTAGAGTAAACCGAGGGGTAATCGAAACCGTCTTGTTTGAAAAACAAACACCTCGATCGGATATTCTAGTCAATATATATACTATATTTAAAAGTTTTAAACTATCTCGGAGTTCCCGTTAAATATTAGCTTGCGTTTAGCATTTGTGCTTCCCAAAACAAATAATAGCTGTGTAAATTGTGAATAATCAAAAACTGGCCTTATTTTTAACCGAAACGGAGCCCGAGTGGGAAGCACTCGGAGTAGAGTAAACCGAGGGGTAATCGAACGTGTCTTGTTCGAAAAACAAACATCTCGATCGGATATTCTAGTCAATATATAATATATTTATAAGTTTTAAACTATCTCGGAGTTCCCGTTAAATATTAGCTTGCGTTTCGCATTTGTGCTTCCCAAAACAAATAATAGCTGTGTAAATTGTGAATAATCAGAAACCGACCTTATTATTAACCGAAACGGAGACAGAACGGGAAGCACTAGTCGGAGTAGAGTAAACGGAGGGGTCATCGAAAGCGTCTTGTTCAAAAACCAAGCAGTCTCCGATGACGTGTTCTTCTTCTTCTTCGTAATCGTAGTTTTGTTGAAGAGAGAATGAGAGATGGAGTGGTTTTTTATAGAGAGAGAAAGTTAGGGTTTTAGGAGAGAGAGTGAGGAGAGTGGGAAAGGCTGATGGTGACGTGGACCACATAGTTTTGGTTGTTATGCTCTCTCTCTCTATATATATATGTTCAGTTCAGTTTACCGGTAACACTATGGAAATGAGGATATGGGTGGTTTTGCTATCAATTTTTTATTTATTTTTTGGTTATTTTTTGATTTTTTTATTTTGAGAATCAGAATTTTTTAATATGTATTTGGTTATCGGTTACTTTTTTATTATTAAAATCCAGATTTTTAGTTAATAATTCAAAATTACATAATTCATGTTTTTGCTGGATTTTTTTATTTTAAAAATGAGATTTTTTGCCAAAAAATCTGATACCAAATTTCATACCATAATTTATAAAGTTCATCCTAATTCGTAAAATTCATACTTATTTTCAAATTTCATATCCCAATTTACATATTTTATATACTTACTTACCTAATTTATATACATAATTTTCAACTCCATATATACACTTATTTTTCAACATTATACATTAATTAACAAATTCAACTCTTACCCGTCCTCCGATCTCGAACTAACACGTCGTCATCATGGGTCTCTCCTTAAACGACTGCATCTCCGTCGATATAAATCTTGCTCTATACACTCGCCGTTCATTCTGACAGATGTGTTCGTCTCAATTTTTACGGAAAAGAGCGGTATGAGAATAAAAAAATCGAAAAAATAGAGTGAGGATGAGAAGAGAGGTCGGAAAGAGAGAGAAATGATGAGATATCGGAAACAATGAGAAGTAGAAGGAGAGAGATCGGATGGAGAGAGAATGAGGAGAGAAAGATTGGAGAGATGGTGAGACGAGGCAGAGTGAAAGAAGGAGAGAGACAATAAAAAGATTGGGAGAAATGAATAAAATTTATTATTTTTTATTAATTATTAATGGAATGTTTTTGTTAATATAATAGTTATACAATATGTTTATGTTAATTACCCCTTTAAACAACTTATATTTTCAGATTATCCGAAACAATGAAGTAACGGGGCACTTAGAAAAGGGTCGAAAACAAAATGAAGTAACAAGTGAAATAAACCAATATTAGTTGTGTGCTAAACTGGGCAAGAGTTTGAACAGAGAGTGTAAAGACAGCATTTGTTGGAATTTAATGAGTACAAGAACAATATGCAAAACTTACTTTTGGTAAATAAGTATGGGGAATGATAAGTATACTTTTTAGGACTTTACTTATGGAAGTCCAAACAAGCACATTAGATAAATAAAAGCAACTTTTTTAGTTTTAGCTATGCAGTATAGTATTATATAAAACATCAGCCTATTTATCATCATCTATATTATAAATAAACTAATACTATTTATATTTTATTTTTCTATATCTTTGTAAACTAAATAATCTTTATTGAGGAAAGGAAGAGAAGAGAGAAAAAAAAAAACTCATTTTTTAAAGAAACATAGTCATGCTAGTTATTTTTAACTAGCTTCTTTAGAAAAAATAAGTATAGCTGCGGTTTACTAGTCTGATGGAGCAAAACTTTTTTGGCTTAACTATGCAAATAGTACGTATCATACCCATTTGTTGAGGCAGCTACGGGTGCTCTAAAATACTAGTACTACACAGTTTCGAAAAACAACCATCTCGATCGGTCAACATATATGGTATTTTAAGTTTTCAAATTGGACTTAAATGTTACCTTTCTAGTACTTTATTAGTGTCATATTTTGATATTCCCTTGGTTCATTTTTAAATATTGTTCAATATTGTAAAAATACGGTCCGACCAAAGTTACCGGTAAACTCGTTTCCCCTTTTAAAAACTCCGTTTTCCGTTGTTCGTTTCATACCCCTTTTTTGTTTCGCATACTGGCAACTATGGTTCGGACTCTTTTTGTTTCTTTTGGTCTCCGATTGGTTTTGGATTATTAGTAATTAACAATCTGATAATGAATTAAGTTCTGAAAAGATTGTCATATTCTTAGTCTCCGAATAAACACCACCACGTCCACCATGTCATTCCGAAATCCAAATACATAGTAATAGATAATTTGCAGTTACCCAAACAATAGATAATTTAATTGCTTTCTTTTACCCAAAAACCAAGTCTGTCAAACCAATCACGGTTTGAATTTTTTTTGTTTTCAAGAGACGAGCAAGCTCTTACGGCATGTGATAGACTTATGAGATGAATAGAGCTCGACTGACAACTCAAAGGCAATTTGTTGATTACACAATTTTCACCCAGTTTTAGTAGAAATTGATAGTAAAGTCATGACAACTGACATCAATATATTAAAACAGCTTGTAAATGTAACCAATATCCAAAGACCCTAATTTCAGGAAGAACAAATACTACAGACGCCCATGAAAAGTCGCAACACTCGGAAGTACCAACTATAGTTCACAACATCAATAAAAAGTGTTTTCTTTTTCACGAGCCCGCTACGCAGAATTAACGACGATATCGCCTCTCTGGGCTACCACGGGAATACAGGGGTGATCTTGACCTTCCCCTTCTTGACCTTCCACCGTAAGGAGAACGCCTTGGGGAGTAATCGCGACCACTTCTGTATGGTGGAGATCTTCGAGATCCATAGTCATCACGCCCTCCACGGTACCTATCGCGGTCACCACTCCGATATCCTTTAACAATAAATAAATTTAAGTTAGCAACTCTGAGATAACCAACTCCAATATAAGGCATAAGTATAAGGAGACAACTATGATGCTAATTTTCTGCAATGCCGCCTAAACTATAAAGCGATCGACCTGGAGCTACTAATAAAGACTTGGCAAATGAAGAAGAAAAAGAAGAATTGGTTGTTAAAATGGGGAACTACGGAATTTAGATAGAACTGAATAATAACTTGTAAGCCGAAAAAGGCAGATGCTAAGAAATATTTCCAGCTGAAATTGACACTGCACTTTACTAGTGGTAAAGCTTGATATCTGCATGGCAATAATAATTTGAACAGGAGAAAGGTCTCAGAAACTTCACCACTAAGAAATAGATGCTGTCACATCTAAAAATATTTGTTTTCTAAATGACCGATCATAATACGAAACAACAAGATAAACATCCTGAACCACTTCGTTCAGCTCTTCACTTTTATCTATCCATATGTCAAAACAGTGCATCTTCTAATTAAAGGAAATTCACACATTAGGAAACAGAAAGTATACTTTCTGCATATATCTGAAGCATTTCACACCCTAAATAAGCTGAAAAATAATCATGGATACTCAACCACGGCCATACGTGTATAGTAGATACAAAACAAATACTATTATAAGATCAATATTAATGCCACGTACAGATCAGCACATACAAGCAGAGAACATAACATAAATCAAGAGAAAAGGAATCAGATAATCATTATCCAAACCAGAATGGCTTAGTAGCGAAAACAAGATAAAAGGAGATTACCTTCTTCCCTGGTGTTTTTCAGCCCAAGATAGTGACCAGGGGTTGGAGTTCTGGGACGTTTCCTCCGCGACTGCATGATTAAACGAACAAAATTAAAAATCGTCTACATGACAAGCTAAATAAAATTGTATCATCAACACACACAAGAAAAAAGCAGAAGTGACACCGATAAACACCAACATACCAAACGTAATTTTTCAGCAAAGAGTAATTGTAAAAGAAAGAATAATATTTGTAAAAGCTTTTGAAGTCAAAACAAGCACCGGGGACATATATGAATTATTTCCATTAAACAAATGCCAGATGTGAGGTACCATAAAAACCATGATTAGATTGTTGATAATGTCCGTTGATTAGTTGGGGGAGTTGAAAGAAAGTGCTGAAGTTGTATAGTTGTTGATCAATATAGTTGTTGCTATCTTAGGTTGAACAGTTGTGAAAGGCTGTTTTAGCTGGCGATTTGATCACTTAATTGTTGAAAGGATGAACTCAACATCTGATTTGCTGCCTTTATAGCTGAAAGCAATGTCTTCTGGATATAACCACAAATCTCCAGGTCAAGCCAACATTAATGAATAATTTAATTCATTTTTATACAGCAAAGGCAAAATTACTTACCTTCTCCACCTTGATGCAACGACCATCAAGAACTGATTGATCAAGGTGCTTAATGCAACGGTTAGCATCCTCAGCAGTTTCCATTGTGATGAAGGCAAAACCACGAGAAGCACGTGTACGGGGCTCCACAACAAGAAAACATGATGCGACCTGGAAGAAAAAGAATATCATATCACTAGAGAAAGGTTGATCATAGTTTTGTACATTAATGTATCAACTGATCTGGATTTTGTACACCAACCTACAAATATTAGTGACAGGTACACAGACATTGCATTTTCCAATTTGTTTACTTATTGCACCAAATAGAAATAAAATAGACGCCAGGTACTAATTAATATAAAAAAACCTACTACTTTACTTGTTCAATTTTTTTTCGGTTTTGTACATATTCTAGGCTTCTGGCAAATGTATTCTCATTTTAGTTCTCAAACGATGAATCTCTTCTATGTAGATATTTTAAAAAGATAATGTCAGGCAATGGAAGTAGTATCTAACCTTTATTGGTAAATATACAAAATCAGACTATGATGATATGTAGGTATACAAAATTGCAATTTACCCTTACAGAAGGCATAGCCATGGGGAAGAAAGGTCAAAACGAGCAAATTATAGGACAAAACCTTAATTAACTGCAAATTACTCTCATGATGCCCAATACCGAGGACAAGTAAACCAAGCATTTTCAAGAATAAAATATAGGAAGACAAATTATTCCCCTTGCAAATTTTTTAGGAAGCAGTTCAAACTATTTCTAGCTCGAAACTCAAAAACAATGGTTTATTTACATGAGAAAAACAATAATGTATATTTTATAGTTTTGAAAAACCAACCTTTCCCTTCCTGTTAAAGTGATCTTCAAGTTCTCTCTCTGTGACCCTTGTAGATAACCCTGTCACATAGAGCGTATTACCAGGATTCACAGCAACATCAGATCTGCCACAAAGTTAACTCAGATATCATTACAATTTAACAAAAGCAATACAAAAGAACCATTATTAAAAAATAATAACACAGGGGCACAAATTTTACATACCTTCCACGGCTCCTAGATCTGGATCTGGACCTACCCCTTGACTTTGGCTTTGGCCCTGACCATGACCTTGACCTTGATCTCGACCTAGATATAGATCTGGACCTGGACCTGGACCTGGACCTGGACCTGGACCTGGACCTGGATTTGGCCTCGTCGGGGGAAGGAGATCGTGTTTGCCTACAAGGTAGCACATGCCATTAGGGGCATAAAACAACAATTAACTAGTAAAGTAAAAAAGTTGAGAACTAATACCACATAATCTTTCTAGCCTTTTAATTTACTATGACAGTTAAAGAGTAGTCTAAGATAGAAATCATGTAGCACAATTTATGAGAAAACTGGTAAAAGTAAAAAAGCTGAGAACTAACACCACATAATCTTTCTAGCCTTTTAATTTACTTATGACAGTTAAAGAGTAGTCTAAGATAGAAATCGTGTAGCACAATTTATGAGAAAACTGGTCAAAGTAAAAAAGCTGAGAACTAACACCACATAATCTTTCTAGCCTTTTAATTTCCTTATGACAGATAAAGAGTCTGAGACTACGATAGAAATCATGTAGAATAATTTTAGAGTTCCAAAATAAATACATTTGCATGTCTATACTTTACTGTTTTAGTCTAAGATCATAATCCACAGCAGCAACCATAGAATTTGGATGGGGATTTGAGGCAGTTTCATATTAACTTATATGGAAGATATTAGCATGCAACGCATGAGTAACATGCAAATGTGTGTGTAACATTTTTCAGCTTCCCTCAAGTTAAAAACTGAAGGTTTATATTTGAAACCACATTATTACTCTTTATGATCGATTTGATAGTTCCTTCCAATATATTTTGGGTTGACCAGTTGAGACATGAGATGCCACGTATACATACATACTGCTCATGAGTAACAATTTATTCAGAGTGCAGATTTAAAACCTGCACCGCGTTGCAATGTATGTCTAAAAATGATTTGATCAATTTACTTATACTGCCCTTCTAGCCTGACTTAGATTTAGAACCATCCTTATATGGTTTTAATGGCAGTGGTGTATCTAAGGTTAATCGTTGAAAGTACTGACCCTACAAAATCTGTATTACCAAAATATGTGGGATCTTCCCGAATAACCCAGTTTTGGGTGTCATGATGTGTTGCACCAATATTAGACAGATGTATGCGTAAAGAACAATGCAATCAAGATACAAATATCTCAAAAGGAAAGATACCTAACCTAACACTGTAATTAAATAAATAAATAAGTAAAATAAGCATCAGCAGCCAAAACCAAATACTATAGATGTCAAGGTACGCAAACTGATATGTCTTACAAGTTGATTCCAGTTATCTAACATTATGCTTTTATTTAATATTTACATTTGTATTTAAAAAAATCGATCATGATTGCTTTACCTAAGAATGTTTCATAACAAAATGAGCATGGGAAACTAAAGCATCGCTATTTCCTTCAAGACATTTCTCTAATTTTACTTTCAACTCTTTTTTCAGCCTACAAGTCGCGTTACTTTTGAGCGGGTCAATGTTCCTGTACGTTCTTTGTATAGGGTATATGATTCTTCACATATTCATAATTCTGGGGGGCCTATTTCCCTCCCTTCTTGTATGTTTTATATACTTCTTATTTACCAAAAATACCCTAACTAAAAGGCTTCTTTGGCTTCAAATGTTGGAGCAAAATAAGCTGGCTTATTTAAGCCTAGAAAAAACAAGGTTCATCCAACTTAAGATAAAAGTTTTTTCAGGCCAAAAGACTAAAAAAACTCGGCTGGTTAACCGAATGCTATAAACTGAATGCAAAAAACCTACCTTAGAAACTAAAGCCAAACAAGCCCTTAGTACGACCTACCCGGTTTAATTTTAATATTCCTCTACTCGTAACACCACTAAACTAATAGTGGTTAATATCAAAGCGGAAAATTCAAACACACCTCTAAAATATCCCCAACCCTTAACTCCAATATATCACCTAATTAAGCAGCTAGGGTTTGGATTAATTCATTGAGTAATAAGAAATGAGGAATAATCATAACAATTAAAAGCAAAAATCTACCTTATAACTTATAAGCTACAAGCAAACACACCCTTCTTATCATCTTATGACCTTCCGATTTTAATTTTAGAATTCTTCTCCTCATAAATGCCGCAACTAATAATAATCTTATCAAAGAGGAAAATTCAAACCCACCTGACAAATATCCCCCAACCTTAATATCCACCAATAAACAACTAGGGTTTGGATTAATTCATCAATTAATAAGAAATTGGAAACCTAATCTCTAATTTATTAGAAAACCCCAACTTTAAGTCCGTTTGGCAACATATTTTTTACTGGCTTTTTAGATTTTTTATTTTAAAAATATGTGGGTGTTTGGACAGTCAGATTATTTAGCTTTTAAAAAAGCAGAATTTTAGGCTAAAAAAGCTATAAAAAATCTAAAAATAACAAAATTCTGGAATTTCAGTCGAGTCTTGAAATTGAAAAATCTGTTGCCAAACATAGACTAAACCTTGTCAACCAAAAGTTAAAAAACGGAAGCAAAAATCTACCATACAAGCTACAGCCAAACAAGCCCTTATTACGACATTCCCATTTTACAATTTTAACATTCCTCTATTCGTAAAACACCCAACAAATATAACCATTTTAATTTTCATAACAATTTTAATTTTCATAAGCGTTATAATTTTAATATTCCTCTATTCGTAAAACACCGAACAATTATAACCATTTTAATTTTCCTAAGCGTTATATATACATACATATATATATATATATATGGCAAAATATAACCCACCTCACAAATAATCCCCAAACCTTAGTCCACATATAAACCCTAACGCTCAATTTATCAATTAATCAAATAATAAAAAATAAGAAACCGAATCTTAAAAATAACGATACCGAGTGAAATCGAGCGTAGATAGGGATATTACCTTCTGCGAGGAGAATCGACCTGTAAAAAGACGAAAACAATAACGTCAAGAGAAAATAAGAAATGATTTTGTAATGTGATTAATTCGTAACACATAAATCACAAGAGCTTGTGATAACAGTATATATTATTGTATAAATATATATATATATATAGATATATATAGATATAGATATATATATATATATATAGAGAGAGAGAGAAGGGAAAGCTGACCATGTTGAAGAGCAGAAGAAACCCTAGACGGCGAGAACGAAGGAGAGGGGTTTTAATTTAATTTTAGTGATTGTTTTGAAATTGAGTTGAAATATTACTTTAATAAGGTAAAATTACACTTAGACCCCGGGTTCGGTCCGATCCGTTTTGGTAAACCGATGAGATTTTTCGGGTTTTTTTTTTTTTGGGTTTTCGGTCTTTTTATTTTTTGGACCGAACCTAACCGGTTTGTTTCGATCCGATTTTGGATTTTTTCGGTTTTTCTTCAGGTCTTTTCGGTTATTTTTCGGGTTTTCGGTCTTTTTGGTCTTTTTCGGTTTTTTCCGGTATTTCGCTTTTTTCGGTCCGGTTTTATTATAAACCGAAACCGACCCGAAAATGTTTCGGTTTTTCGGCTTTCTGTCCGGCCCTACTTACTTGCATGTGTTTACATCGATTCCAATTTAGTCTATACTATTATTTAAGCAAACATCGAGTCTCTTACGAGTTACACGACATATCGTGTGAACGGATTGCACTAGTACATATTATTCATTCTAATTTAGTATATAATTGTTATTAAAAAAAATATTGGTTTAATGTACTGTTAATTGATACGACTAGATTAAGTTTAGTTGCTAAACTCAGTATATTAAATCAATAATATGAAAACTTACATGCAACGATCCGATACTCAAACTGAACCGACACCTCCCCTTTTTACCAACAATATTGTCTGCACGGCTTTAAAACGCATTGTTAATGAAAAAGAATGATTGTTTTAGCTTATATTTAGCTTATATATCAAGACGGCGTGTAATTAGCGGACTCTCTCTTTACCGCTGTATTTTCATATGGGAATCTGGGTTTACATTGCTTCCTCCTTTAGGCACGACGTCCTCGTCTGGCATATCGCCCTTCAAGAGTTCATTAAATCAAAGTTTAATCGGTAAACTCGATACACTAAATCAATGATTTGAGTCATTAGTACATTAAATCAAAATTTTGGATAAACACATATCACTCAAGTGCAATTTTCCCAAATAATACTAATATTGTGCTGAATAGTTATCTTATGGAGCATCTGTTACTGGTGGTCCATGTAGTGTTTACTGTGTTGAAATTTTATTAAGATAAATTGTCTTTGTCCCCAAATATTATACAGATACATATATATAATTTGTGCAATCCATGATGTGGCATTGTGACTTGTTTTTGGTGTTGGTTAACGAAAGATCTAGCTAAATGGACAAACTTAGAGAGTTTTTTTTTGCAAAATATCAAAATTCTATATATGGGTATAAATCCTTGACAAGTGGTAAAATTTTGACATTTTGCAAAAAACCTGACTAAGGTTATCCATTTAGCTAGATCTTTTGTCGAACCACCACTAAAAACAAGTCACAATGTCATATCATGGATTGCACAAATTATATATATGTATCTGTATAACATTCCCATATATAGAATTTTATGGGAATTTTATTGACAAGTCGTAGTACATATGGTTGGGAATGGTGTAATGTGTATTTTCAATACGGGGGAAATGTAATATTAAAAATATCCTAGAAGGGTGTATTACAAATGAACATTTCATTCTTTATACCACTCGGACTCGTATTTCGGGAGTATAGATACCGCAACCAAACGAGCAACCAAACGAGCCATAAGTGTAATAGTAATAATATAGTGTAGGGGGTGGAAAAATTCCCGATACCTGACCCGATCCCGCCACCCATCCCGGTCCATGTTGGTTTCCGTGTACGAAATAACAATTAACAAATAATAAAGGACTAAAAGAGAATAAACAAAAACCAGCGTAATATTTATTAATTCAGAATTGAAACTGAAATTACATATCACAACATGTATGGGCTGAATAGTAATTAAAACAAACGTTAGTCAGATTATTATTAATTAATAATCTGACGGACTGAATTATAATAAATAGAAACTGCCGGACTGGAAAGTATAAACTTAATAGTCAGACTGTTCTAGTTGAAAAATTAAATTACAGGACTGAAATGAAAC
Source organism: Primula veris (assembly GCA_963682055.1). Lineage (NCBI taxonomy): Eukaryota > Viridiplantae > Streptophyta > Magnoliopsida > Ericales > Primulaceae > Primula > Primula veris. The sequence continues at coordinate 31,759,430 of OY821747.1, read as the reverse complement.
TATTCTAATTACAGAAATTAAATTACATAAATGAAATTACAGAACTGAAACAGTAATTTAAAGAAATTACAGAAAGATAAAAAACAGAATTGAAAATTACAGCTAATTACATCAAATTAAAATACTGAAATAAAATTGCAGGATTGAAAAGACAGAATTTAAATGACAGAATATAAATTGCAGTATTTAAATGACATAAATAAAAAGACGAGGCGACTGTTAGACAGTCTGTCCTTAACCGATATTCGCCCAACCACCTTATATTTCTGGTTGCGTTGGCACTTCGATCTCAAAGTACAACGTCTCGGATGACTCGTCGGAAACTGGCGACGAGTCAAGGTCGAGCCGTTGGTGGGTGGTTCTCTCTCTTTCTAGTACGTTTATGAGAAAATATGTATGCTGTTTTTAGAATGTAAAACCGTGTTTAGAGAGTGAGGGAGAACTGTCTATTTATAGGTTGGGCTGAAATCTCAGCCATAATGGTCACTTAATTCAGCAATCGAAACTGCTGAATTAATGGTGCAATTATTTGTTGGAAAAACATGTGAAAACATGGGTGTTTCCGAATGGTCACTGGACCAACTTCGAGTCATTATTTCGTGTAACAGCGCTGAGTTGTTTATACCGTAATCAACGTGGTTGAGTAGCCCGTGTGACGAGCTTCGTAACGGTATATCACATGACCTATTCGGAGAATGGGTGTGAATACAAAGTGGCTTCAAAGTTGGTACCTCGGAAGCTCAAATCTGGAAAAACGAAATGGTTAATGAGAAAAACCATTTAGTATAATCCCATATTGGAAGATTAAGAGTTAATCTTACAATATATATACCATACCAACCCATGTAGTTATTAAACTAACATGTCCACATACACCTAAGAGTATTAGTGTGTACCACACACGCGCGCTCGCTCGTGTCTCGTGTCTCGGGTCTGGGGTCTCGGGTCTCGGGCTCGGGCACAGGCACGGGCACGGGCGTGGGCGTGGGCGTGGGCGTGGGCGTGGGCGTGGGCTTGGGCTTGGGCTTGGGCTTGGGCTTGGGCTTGGGCTTGGGATTTGGGATTTGGGATTTGGGATTTGGGATTTGGGATTTGGGATTTGGGATTTGGGATTTGGGATTTGGGGAATGTCTCGGGTCTCGGGTCTTGGGTCTTGGGTCTTGGGTCTTGGGTCTTGGGTCTTGGGTCCAAACCCGAATAGGGAGTTTTGTATAAAATACAAAAGGAGTCCCTAGAGTTTCCAGCAAGAGAAACGTCAGCAATGAATGAGAGTAAATGCTGCGGTTTCAGAATTGATTGAGCGGATTCTGGGGGTGTAACTCCCAGAATTAAAGACCAACATTTATGGTTGCGGTTTCAGTAGAGCCTATAAAAGGCAGCCATCCCCCTCTCATTTCAGTACACCATCATACACACAACTCACAGCATAGGCATACACTTAGTGAGAGAGAACCGCACCACCAACAGCTCGACCTGTGGTTCGGTGCCGGTTTCCATACGAGCCACTCTGAGATAGAAGTTGTACCTTGGGAACAAAGTCCCGAAACCAGAAACCTTTAAAGGTGGTTCGGGAAATATTGTTTAAGGGAAACTGCTCAGCAGTTGCCTCTTCTTTTACTTTATGTTATTTATTTTTCAGTCTTTTACTTTCTGTCCATTTCATTTCAGTACCGTTTCATTTCTGTAATTTACTTTCCTGTACTGTTTCTTTTCTGTATTTACATTTCAGTACTGTTTACTTTCAGTCTTTCGATTCTGTTATTTACTTTTCAGTTCTGTAATTTCCAGTATTTACAAAAAACAGTCCGGCAGTTTTTTATTTGTTAAAAACCAGTCCGGCAGTTTTTTATGCTTTAGTCCGGCAGTTTTGTTTAAAACCAGTCCGGCAGTTTTGTTTAAAACCAGTCCGGCAGTTTGTTAAAACCAGTCCGGCAGTTTCTGTAAAACCAGTCCGGCAGTTTCTGTTTAAAACAGTCCGGCAGTTTCTTTTTCTTGTTAAAACAGTCCGGCAGTTTGTTTTATTTACAAAACAGTCCGGCAGTTTTTATTTGTTGAAACCAGTCCAGCAGTTTAATTTAATTCTGTACGAGTCAGGAATTGTAATTCATATTCCAATTGTGAGAAATAAAGTGTTATTTCCATTGCGTTCCTGTCTTTTATATTATTGTCCTTTTCTTTATCGTATTCGAAATAGTACCAAGTCCAACAATCTTAAACAATATCATTTTTTGGTTTTTCTATTTTCGAAATAAGAAAGGACTTTTCTTTTTTTTATTTTATTGTTGTTGACGTCTCGGTTTTTATTCTCGCAAAATCATTGCTAGTTTACTAGAAATTGAAATTTGCACATAGAATAAATCCGAATTGGTTTTGATCTTTTTATTCTAGAATACTATAAAGAATTCTTAGTGAAATCAAAAGTGATTTGATTTTCACGCTAGAATCTCTTTCTCTGGTTTTTATTCTTTTGAAGCAATCTAATTAAGTTATAATTAGTATTTGCGATAAAGAATTTAGTTTTCTTGCGAGAAACTAAACGGTTTTATATTGTCATTTCAGATGACTAATGAGGATCAAATACCCACCGTTTCTTCGGAAAACGTGCAGGGCGCACTTGTGATTGGTAGTAGCCATAACAATGCGAGCGCTGCGAGTGGGGGGGCTCAGGCTCAGGCTGAGGCCGAAGCTGCTGCGGCAAAGGCTGCGGCCGACGCTGCTGCGGCAGAGGCTGATGCTATGGCTGCGGCTGCGGCCGCAGCACAGGCTGCTGCTAAGGCTGCGGCCAAGGCAGCGCTTGTGGCTGCAGCCAGGGCAAAGGGCAAGGCTCCGGCAACACCGGCGATGCCAATGTTGCCAACCTCTCAACTGGAGAGACCGGAAAAGTTTAGGGGCAACAACTTCAAACGTTGGCAGCAAAAGATGCTGTTTTATTTAACTGCCCTTAATCTGACCCGGTTTCTTAAGGAGTCTGCACCCGTCCTAAGCGAGGACGATGAGGACGTGCAGACGGTTTCGGCGGTGGAAGCGTGGAAACACGGCGACTACCTATGCCGGAACTACATCCTGTGTGCTCTGGATGACACTCTCTTCAGTGTATTCGAGCCCAAGGCTTCTGCAAAGGAGCTTTGGGAGTCTCTCGAACGAAAGTACAAAGTGAATAACGCTGGCGCAAAGAAATTTGTCGTCACGGACTTTCACGAGTACATGATGACTGATGGGAAGAGTGTTATCGAGCAGGTTGAGGAACTCCAACTCATATACCATAGGCTTGAGGTTGAAGGGCTAGTTATCAACGAACCTTTCCAAGTGGCATTAATGATTGAGAAACTGCCACCTTCTTGGAAAGAGTTTCAAAACTACCTGAAACACAAGCGAAAGACTATGACCTTGGAGGGACTCATTGAGAGGCTCAATGTTGAGCAAAGCAACCGCCGATCCGGAAGGAAAGGCGGTGGCGGAGCAGGCAACGCGGTTGCCAAGGCCCATGTGGTTGAGGACGCTGTGTCTAAGCGGAAACGCTTTGACAGCGGAGTCGGTGCCTCTCTCAAGAAGAAATTCATGGGAGACTGCTTTGTGTGCAACAAACCGGGCCATCGTGCCGCGGATTGTAAGATGCGCACCGACAAGCCCAAACCCCCCCCCAAAGAGGAAGTTCCAAGGGAAAGGGAGGAAGAGGGCACCTGCTCAAGCTAATGTGGCTGAGGGAGGAGATGATGCTGGACAGGACTATATGCACCTGAGTGCTGTGGTCTCGGAAGTGAACCTGGTGGGGAGCAACCCAAAGGAATGGTGGCTGGACACAGGCGCCACTAGTCACATCTGTGCCAGCAAATGGATGTTCAAGACCTATACGGCCGTGGACAATGAGAACTGCTTCATGGGGAACTCGGCTACTTCCAGGGTGGAAGGAAAAGGAACCGTGCTGCTGAAGATGACATCGGGAAAGGAGCTCACACTGAATGGCGTGCTCCATGTGCCAGAAATTCGCAAGAATCTGGTTTCCGGGTCCGTGATGGTGAACAAAGGATTTAAACTTGTATTTGAATCTGCAAAAATTGTAATCACTTTAAACGGAATGTATGTAGGCCGTGGCTATATGACCAACGGCATGTTTAAATTAAATGTTGGTACTCCGGCTCCTAAAGCCGAGTTAGCTATTGAGGGTACTAAGGCTGAGGCCAGTACCAAGAATAATGTAATCGTGAATGTTGCCCAAGTGGCCAATAAAACTTCGTTTGCTTATTCTTGCGATTCATTTAATTTATGGCATGGTAGATTAGGTCATGTGAATGCTAATTCTATGAAGAAATTAATATCACTGAATCTACTACCTAATTTTGTATTTGATAAACAACATAAATGTGAGGTTTGTGTTGAAGCAAAATTAACCAAGTCTTCGTATCAACATATTGAACGAAGTACTGAACCTCTCGGTCTAATACACACGGATGTATGCGACTTAAAGTTTATACAAACGCGAGGAGGGAAAAAGTATTTCATCACGTTTATAGATGATTGTACTAGATACTGCTATGTCTACTTAATGAGAAGTAAAGACGAAGCGGTAGAGAAATTCGCTCTTTATAAGACCGAAGTAGAGAATCAACTCAATAAAAAGATTAAAATATTGAGGAGTGATAGAGGCGGTGAATACGAAGCACCGTTTGCGCAGATATGCGCAGAAAATGGCATTATACATCAAACGACAGCCCCATACTCTCCGGAGCAGAATGGGGTTGCCGAGCGTAAGAATAGGACGCTCAAGGAAATGATGAATGCTATGTTAATAAGTTCTGGGTTACCCCAGAACATGTGGGGGGAAGCGCTGCTTTCCGCCAACTATGTATTGAACAAGCTACCACATAAGAAACGTGATAAACCACCTTATGAACTATGGAAAGGCCATAGGCCGAGCTATAAACTCTTAAGGGTTTGGGGTTGTCTCGCGAAGGTCCTTGTCTCGCTTCCTAAAAGAACGAGAATAGGGCCAAAGACGGTAGACTGTGTGTTCATAGGATATGCACAAAACAGTAGTGCTTATCGTTTTCTCGTGCACAAGTCGGATAATCCCGATGTGCATGCAGATACTATCATCGAAGCTCGAGAAGCTTCTTTCTTCGAGGAGATCTTTCCCCGCAAGTCTTCTGTAACTGTAGAGACTGAGGAGTCAAACAGTGAGGAAAATGTGGGGGCAAGTGAACCGTTGGAGGAAGAAGAAGAAGAGCCTCGACGTAGTAAAAGGGCTAGAAAGGAAACGACTTTCGGTCCAGATTTTGTAACCTTCATGATAGAAGGCGAACCGGCGACATTCAAACAAGCAATGTCATCCCCGGAAGCCCAATATTGGGAGGAAGCGATCAACAATGAGGTTGAATCGATATTACAAAATCACACTTGGGAACTAGTGGATCTACCACCCGGGTGTAAGCCACTAGGACACAAGTGGATCTTCAAGAGGAAGAGAAAGCTCGATGGAACAATCGAGAAATACAAGGCTAGGCTTGTAGTGAAAGGTTTTAGACAAACCGAAGGTGTCGACTATTTCGACACCTATGCTCCTGTCTCCAGGAAGAAGTCAATCCGGATAGTCATTGCTCTCGCAGCACTGTTCGATCTGGAAATACATCAAATGGATGTTAAAACGGCGTTCTTGAATGGTGAGTTGGAAGAGGAAATTTACATGGAACAACCGGAAGGGTTTGTGGTTCCAGGTAAAGCTCACAAGGTGTGTAAACTTGTGAAGTCCTTGTATGGACTTAAACAAGCACCTAAACAATGGCACGAAAAATTTGATAGAGTGATGCTATCAAACGGTTTTCGGATAAACGAATGTGACAAATGCGTCTACGTAAAAGGAAATGAAAAGGACTACGTGGTAGTCTGCCTCTACGTAGATGACATGATTATAATAGGGAGTATTGATAACATCAACTCCACTAAGAAAATGTTGTCACAAAAATTCGAGATGAAAGACTTGGGTGTCGCTGATGTTATACTTGGTATGAAAATTACCAAGACATCAGACGGATATGCGCTATCTCAAACTCACTATGTCAGACAGATGCTTGACAAATTTGATAAAGATAGTAGAGCTACATCCAGAACTCCGATAGAGATCTCAACCACCCTGAAAAAGAACTTTGGGGAGAGTGTGAGACAATTGGAATATTCTCGAATAATAGGCAGTCTGATGTACGTCATGAACTGTACTAGACCAGACATAGCCAACTCAGTGAGTAGACTGAGTAGGTACACCAGTAATCCCAATGAGGAACACTGGAAGGCCATCATGAGACTTCTCAGATACATGAGATACACAGCAGACCGAGGGTTGCATTATACCAGATATCCAGCTGTACTGGAAGGGTATTCTGATGCAAACTGGATCTCGGATTCCAACAGTACACGATCCACTAGCGGATATGTGTTCGTGATGGGAGGAGCAGCTGTCTCATGGAGATCATCCAAGCAGACGTGCATAGCTAGATCAACTATGGAATCTGAGTTCATAGCGTTGGATCTAGCAACAGAAGAGGCTGATTGGCTGAGAAGCTTTCTGGAAGGAATTCCAATGTGGCCGAAACCTGTCCCAGCAATAAGCATGCACTGCGATAGTCAGTCGGCTATTGGACGGGCGCAGGATCATATGTATAATGGAAAGTCCCGACATATTCGTCAGAGACATAAATCCGTAAGAGAATTGTTAGCTAACGGTGTGGTGTCCTTAGATTTTGTGAGATCTAAAGACAATATAGCGGATCCATTTACAAAAGGCTTGACTCAGGTAGGAGTTGAAGTTTCATCGAGGGGAATGGGGTTGAAGCCCATTAAACTGGAAACCTCCTCAGAGGCAACCCAACCCGAACTGGATTCTCCAGCGTCGGGTTCAACGGGAAAACCGAACTGTGGGGGTGACCGAACAAAGCACTCGGGAACTTAAGTTCCCAGCCCATTTCTAGGATGAAAGAGTGATAGACCTAGACCATCTTAAGGGTGAGCATGAGGCTCTTAATGAAAACAAGTATCTCGAAGATCGAGAGGGGTGAGTCAGGACACCCTTGACTTGAAATCACCTATGACGAGTGTGTATGGCCGATACTATGTGATGAGCCATGGGCTAAATCACTAGAGCACTCGGTTGAACTTTGCCAAGGCAGTCCACGGCCAAATATGGACAACAACCAAAGGGCTTAGTAAGTGGTGTAGAGGGGACACTGTGTGCGCATTACCCTGGTATGCACAAACGCTAAAGGGTTCAAGGCTTAAAGGCTACCCAATAGTAGCATATCAGATTTTACGTCACTACGGCAGGTTCAAGGCGCGCGCTACCTGTCCTTATGCAGTGAACTCTTGCGGTTTTCTCTCGTATGCATTTAGGAGCATTTTATTTTCAGCCAATTGCATTCATGTGGGGGATTGTTGGAAAAACATGTGAAAACATGGGTGTTTCCGAATGGTCACTGGACCAACTTCGAGTCATTATTTCGTGTAACAGCGCTGAGTTGTTTATACCGTAATCAACGTGGTTGAGTAGCCCGTGTGACGAGCTTCGTAACGGTATATCACATGACCTATTCGGAGAATGGGTGTGAATACAAAGTGGCTTCAAAGTTGGTACCTCGGAAGCTCAAATCTGGAAAAACGAAATGGTTAATGAGAAAAACCATTTAGTATAATCCCATATTGGAAGATTAAGAGTTAATCTTACAATATATATACCATACCAACTCATGTAGTTATTAAACTAACATGTCCACATACACCTAAGAGTATTAGTGTGTACCACACACGCGCGCTCGCTCGTGTCTCGTGTCTCGGGTCTCGGGTCTCGGGTCTCGGGCTCGGGCACGGGCACGGGCACGGGCGTGGGCGTGGGCGTGGGCGTGGGCGTGGGCTTGGGCTTGGGCTTGGGCTTGGGCTTGGGCTTGGGCTTGGGCTTGGGATTTGGGATTTGGGATTTGGGATTTGGGATTTGGGATTTGGGATTTGGGGAATGTCTCGGGTCTCGGGTCTTGGGTCTTGGGTCTTGGGTCTTGGGTCTTGGGTCCAAACCCGAATAGGGAGTTTTGTATAAAATACAAAAGGAGTCCCTAGAGTTTCCAGCAAGAGAAACGTCAGCAATGAATGAGAGTAAATGCTGCGGTTTCAGAATTGATTGAGCGGATTCTGGGGGTGTAACTCCCAGAATTAAAGACCAACATTTATGGTTGCGGTTTCAGTAGAGCCTATAAAAGGCAGCCATCCCCCTCTCATTTCAGTACACCATCATACACACAACTCACAGCATAGGCATACACTTAGTGAGAGAGAACCGCACCACCAACAGCTCGACCTGTGGTTCGGTGCCGGTTTCCATACGAGCCACTCTGAGATAGAAGTTGTACCTTGGGAACAAAGTCCCGAAACCAGAAACCTTTAAAGGTGGTTCGGGAAATATTGTTTAAGGGAAACTGCTCAGCAGTTGCCTCTTCTTTTACTTTATGTTATTTATTTTTCAGTCTTTTACTTTCTGTCCATTTCATTTCAGTACCGTTTCATTTCTGTAATTTACTTTCCTGTACTGTTTCTTTTCTGTATTTACATTTCAGTACTGTTTACTTTCAGTCTTTCGATTCTGTTATTTACTTTTCAGTTCTGTAATTTCCAGTATTTACAAAAAACAGTCCGGCAGTTTTTTATTTGTTAAAAACCAGTCCGGCAGTTTTTTATGCTTTAGTCCGGCAGTTTTGTTTAAAACCAGTCCGACAGTTTTGTTTAAAACCAGTCCGGCAGTTTGTTAAAACCAGTCCGGCAGTTTCTGTAAAACCAGTCCGGCAGTTTCTGTTTAAAACAGTCCGGCAGTTTCTTTTTCTTGTTAAAACAGTCCGGCAGTTTGTTTTATTTACAAAACAGTCCGGCAGTTTTTATTTGTTGAAACCAGTCCAGCAGTTTAATTTAATTCTGTACGAGTCAGGAATTGTAATTCATATTCCAATTGTGAGAAATAAAGTGTTATTTCCATTGCGTTCCTGTCTTTTATATTATTGTCCTTTTCTTTATCGTATTCGAAATAGTACCAAGTCCAACATTATTCTCATTTAATTGCATCAGTTACAAGCTTGCGGAATTTTTATGACTGTTTTGTTATTATCCAAAACTCTTAATACTTTCTTGGAATCAGAACCAGAACATTCCCGAGACCCGAGCAAGCGCGTGTGTGTGGTGCTCTTGCATACACACACCTACGAGACTACACACTATTACCGCTCTCTATTGGTGAATATGTATATAAGGTATTCAAAATAGTTTTTCCTCTTTCATGTGGGATAAAACATTTGGGTGACTTCCCCACACATTTGTTTTCCCACTCTCTCTTTTCAAATTTCAGATTTAGTTTCTTGATGGTGCAACTTCGGAGCCAATTTTCATTCACACTCGTTCTCCGAATAAGTCATGATATATACCGTTTCGAATCTCGTCACACGAGATACTCAAACCATTTGAGTACGGAGTCTAAACTATAGATTTTTCGCATGAAATTTGACCAAACTTTTGGACTCGTGACCAATTCGGAAAATCACATGAAACATGGTTTTTCCCAACAGTTCCGTTACAATCCCGTCCCGACAAATTATTTAATGTTAAATTACACACGTTTCTATAAGATTGAATATAATATTTACCAAATAAGTATGAAGTCTGTTCCTATTATAGTTTGGCTTACGATAGTGTACTTGATAATGGAATAAATAAATACATTTACTATCCCAAACTATAGTACGGTTAACGATTTGGGTACCCACCTTTCAAATTTTCCAATTTAGGTACCACACTATAATAAATTTCCAATTTAGGTATCACCGTCTTAATAAATCACGAAATTATGTCCCGTGACATTTGACAAACATTAATTTGATATGCTAATTTGACAATTTTGCACAAACCTAAACATTTGTTACTCCTTTATTTGTTTTGTTTGTTTACTACCAATATCCATTTTTCTCTAAAACTCGTCTAGTACTCGGAGGTATGTCCCAATTTTATAGTTTATTTGATAATAGAAAGTTAAAAATCATCTCTAATTTAATTCAACGTAGTCTATCAAACATCATCAATGTAGCAAATCAAACAAAAAAAATGAATTTTAGATTGGTATTTAAGTTTTGAGTAAAAATTATTTACAGTTCAGGAGTGCCTATTTGGAACAGTCACCTTATTTGACTGTAACGGTCACATTAACCACCGTTAGATTAAAAATGGATGGTTAGACAATGTTTTTCAATAACTAATTTATTTTTTCTATTTTCAACAAATTAGAATTTGATAAATAAAAAACAAATTACACAACACACTAAAAACCCAAATAAAAATATAAAACCCTTGGTAGGCCTACCTTAAACTTAAATATTAATCAAAATTTAATTTTTTTTTTAATGCATTTGACACATTTTTATGCTAACGGGTTGTAAACCAGTCATATAGTCTGACCGTTCCTTAATAATTCCCCTTTTCAGTATTTTTTTTGGTATTGATAAAATTTGTCGGTATTATTTAATCCCGATCCGATAGGAGTCGTAAATCATTTTTTTGGGTATTCTGAAATTAAATTCAATGCGTTTAATTTTCTTTTCCTTCTAACCACCGCCAACACGCCTTATAAAAACCCCAAAACTCCTCTCTATCTCTCTCTCTCTATAAATAGATACATACCAATATATATACATAACAATATTGTGTAATACGATGGTTTAGAAACTTAACGCTCCTTCATTTCAAAACTTGCAAGAATAATTTAGACATCGTTGTTGTAAGCACCTACACTTTTAAAGATTTGTTCACCTCACTAAGAACTTGGTTCTTAATACTTATCATTAAACCATGTACATATAGATTTTCTAACAAAAATAAAACAAAACTATATATGTATAATGATGGTGAATATTTAGTCGGAATATAAAATTTAGTGTCTCGCCATAAAATGACAAAATCAAATAGGTTCTCTAACATTATTATGTATTTAAACAACTATATGAATAAGGTTAATGTATATATAGGTCAGTCAAGTACTAATAAGAATGAAATTTTGACACTAGACTTTTTTTCTCAGAGTTGTGCACCATAAAAAGAATATTACTATATTTAATAGGATATGTAAAAGTTTGTTGGTTCTTATAAAACTCTTCTTTCTGATACTCTAACCTGTAATGCGTAGAAATTAAAGAACTGATAAATTAAGCAACAATCGTTAAAAAATAACAATAAACAAGTTTTGGTAAAACGGGAGTCGGGAGTTAACATGAGATCCATCACATACAGGTTAATTATATTAAATTGACGGGTATTTTCTTCTCTTTAGTGCAAGAATAATCTTCTTGTAAGGATTGGCATGCTCGGATCATAAATTCGATATTAGATTGGAGGGAATGTACTGGAATCTATCATCTAAGTATAATATTAAGACCGATAACAAAGTAGTTTAAACTCCAAACTATGGGACTACTCCTGTAATACCTTTGAGATGGATGTTGGTATTTGGTTGCCAACCATAACGTTTAAAGAATTCACTTTGAAGTACAATAAGTTATATGGTTTGCATAAAATACCAAATTTTTGATCAAAGTAAACGAGGTTTAAGTACTCTTATAGATATAATTCTTGTTTGGTTGCACGTGCACCATTTGGAACTCCGGATTAGAACCATCGAGTCCGCAGTTCATAAATAATAAACCTGTGCAGGTAGTTTTAGCACGAAACCAGACTACAAAACCAGCCTCTTGTGGATAGTCGTGAGGGTGCTGTATATTCAAATTTTCAGTATGGATAAAATGTTTTAAGTATCAGAAACACATAACAAATTTTAATTTCCTTATTATTCTAGCTCAAACTCTTTTTTCTTCTTCTTCCCGCCACTGCCCTCTTAAACGACTCTCATGTGTCCACTTTCTAAGCGAATGTCATGAAAACTCGTATATCACAATTTTAGCAAATTATATTAAAATTGTGAAAGAGAAAGTGAGAAAGCCTATCTCCTCATGGCTCGTGCTGGTACGTTTCAGGACATCAGACATAGACACTATCTGTTCTCTTGAATCATGATAAAGAAGGAAAACAATGAGGAAATTTTGAGTATCAAGACTTTGGTTAATTTGAGCAGATGATCCAGTATAACCAACTCACCATCATAGTTCAGTCACTGACACCTTGATTATCACAATAATAAAACTAATGTTAAATTTGTTCAAGCGAACTCAAATAAATTGGAAAGAAAAGGACAATAAATTAGTCAGAGGAGTCTTAACAAGCAATTGTAATATCTACGCATTCGGCAAAGCATTATTCTTCACCGCTTGCTTTAGATGTATTTTTGAGCGGAGAGTGGCGCTATGCCTGCTTGTTAATGATATCACAATCTACTTACTAGTATGCAGTACTCTGCCGTAGCATATACCACCAAATTTCTAAACCAGATGTAAGATTTAAGTTGTATGTTGCATTACATTTGTTTCATTTGCATTACAGGATTTTACAGGATTCGTCTACTCTTATTCTGCACTTCTAAAAAAGAAGGGTAATCTGTTGGCAAACATGAAAACCGTAACGAGTACCAAGAAATGCAAAAAATGAAAACCCAAAACAAAATTAAGACCTTTAAGTCAACTATAATGAATTGGTCACCCAACATCATAAGCCTTTCGCTAGCTCCTACACTCCATCGATTGAAGCCGTGCTCCGCAACGAACAAGAGAATCAATCTAAGTCACAAAAAGTATTTGGCTTCCCTGGCAAATGGAAATATATAAAGACATTAGTCGATTTTAGGATTTAAAGATGGAAAATGAAATGAAACGAAGTGTGTATAGGACCAACATATGAAATTCATCTATTTAAGGTAAAGAGTCGCGATGGGGGAATCTTCGGTTCCATAAGTTCTGTAAAAGCATAGTACTTTGTACGAGTTCTCAGTGTGGGATAATTTCAAGCTTTTCACTTATCAATGATTTTGAAGAGCAACAAAACAGTGTATGGGCCCATTAGGGTCAAAAAGCTAATTCAATAAAAGCAATAAAAAAAAAGTTTGCTTCAAAAAAGTTGCATCGTAGTGGTTGGCACCACCGTAGTTTTTTTACTTATAAGTGACTTGAAACTTATTCTTTATTGATAAGTCACTTGTCACCTATTTTAACTTGTAGGTGAGCTGTAAATGTATAAACAAGTACTATTAGAAAGTTTCGATTTTTGGAAAAAATTATTGTAAAAACGCTAAAAAAAAACCCGCAAATTCATAGTTTTCTGCTGTTGAGCTTTTTTGACCCAAAAGCTAGCTTTTTAAAAGCTAAAAAAGCTAACACAGCAAACACCATGGATTTTTTAATCAAGAAGCTAAAAATACTAAGAAAAAAAACAGTTGCCAAACATGCACTATATCTTCTTTTCAAGCAATCAAAATTTCCCCACCCATTTACACCATCAATATAAGTGGGGCAACACTCGTTTCCTTCATTTTCAAATCCTCATTTCAGATGAATTCTACTAGATTATTATAAATATGCATCACCTATATGTTACTAATCCTCTTATCACTATCCAGTGAACAACAACTAAACTCAGGCGATGATAAATAAAAGTAATTGTAATAGTACTACTTATAACTTAATGCTAAAGGGTTTTGAACAAAACAGGTTTACAATTTAGGACCCCAATCCCTTGTCACGTATCCAATACATAAGAGAGGAATAAGAGTTACTCGTAGGTCTTTTTAAGTAAGTGAATCTTTGAGCAGCAAACTCAACTAAAAAAATACTAAACCTTTTTCACAGTTTTATCTCATTGCTCAAATAAAAAATACTAAAACTTTTTCACGGTTTTATCTCAATCCACTCCTATGTAAAAAAAAATAATTCCCTCTGTTTACAATCAACCAATCGAAAATTAAACAAGAAAACAAGAAAGAAAGAAGGCATCTAAAACAAATAAGTAAACACTTCAATCATGAAAACAAAAAAGACTCAAAAAATTTGACGGCCATAATTAATGACATAAAAGGCGTAGGTTCAAACCGGACATAGGTTGCTTAGAGCCTAATCCCGTTTAATCATCGCCGCATCCCGCTTAATATGCCTAATCACGTTTAATCCCACTTAATAATCAAGGCGCTTAGGCTCGCTTTTTAGAACACTGGGCATAATAGACTAGAATTAAATGTGAGTCATGTGACCATGAAGGCTAAATGTTAATTCATGTATCTGCTTTAGTTTACTTGCTCATGTTCCACTGGATAGAGAGGCATATTCCACTTATGCTATCCCGTGTTATCTCTAAGAGGACCATTTCGTTAACCAGTTAAGAAATTTCTACAATCTAAACTAGTAAACTATGTGAAGGACCGGGTATTTTCTAGTGTAGAACATGTATGTACCAAATCTTCAAACTTAACGACCCAAAGCTATGATTCTATCAAAATTCTTTCATCACCTCTATTAATATAACATTTCTTTACAGGTTAATTCCTAGAAAACTTCATAAAGCAGGTAGGAATAAAGCTCTGCCCAACTAAAGTGAGTTTTTAATAGCACAACACAGCACAAAACAACAGACAAGTACAAAACAGGAATTATGTAAGATTGTTTCCCAATGCCTGTTTTCGCATTTTATGCGAGTCAGAGGCACTATTCAATCGTAATGCATCTCCTAACAATCAATTTCATGATAAAGTGGTAGATAAAAACAAAATCAGTGCTTTACCATCACTGCAGCTAGCGGAAACAAAATGCTTTGTGGAAAGTCAAAATTATTTTTTTCTATGATCCTTGCTATGATTGAATATGCACAGGAAGAAGCCATGAAATATGCTGATAAGTGACAAAGGAATGAGAAAATGAGCTTTCTGTTAATAAGTAGAAACTACAACTTACCCATTTCAAGATTGATAAACTTGCGGAAGCTGAAGACCTACACTGGCCGCAGATTTTCCCAATACTTTACGCATTTCATCAGATCTATCTACAGCAATGTTGTAAGAAAACAGTAACTCCTGCAGAATGGTGTAATATCAGAGTCAGATCTAAAGGAGTACAAAATTTACATAATGCAGTTTCGGTTATACAAATCTTAAATAATCAACAGTATAAGAATATTGATGGAAGGCATTAGGGTTGAAAGGGGTCATAAATAATAAATCAGGATAACAGGGATCCTATAACTGGACACTCATACAATATCAAATAAGGACACAAAACTAATCCAAATTCTTACCAATAGTAAAGGTCAAGCAGACAAAAAAAAAGGAACTATAAGGCCCGTTTGAACACTTGTCGTAGCTACTTCAACCTCAAAAAAAAAACCTATGTGATTTCTTTCCATCGGAAATGTTTACATATATAAGGAGCACACGTCAAAGTCAATCTGTATTTAAGGGCTGCGCTGTTGTAACTACTTATTTTCTAACTCTAATGACAAAATCTGATATAAAGGAACATATAAAAGTTTAGTAACTATATCTACATCACAGTCTACCTTGTGATTATGGACACTTTTGAGGAGAATGGTGTAATCACGAGCAAGCTTAAGCTTCTGTTGAACCGAGTCCATTTCTTTGCAGTTTTTCCTAAACTCTTGAGATATGAAATCCGTGAAATGGCTTTTTTGTTTTTGTTTTCCTACGTGTTCCTTAACGGCTTTCATCAAATTGCGGTACACCACAGCAGCTCGGAGGGCTTCCGAAGAGGACCCCATTTCACAAAACTTTCAAATACTGCAAATCATCAACAACAAAAAATGAGATAAATTTTACATACATGTTGGAGTCTGCATGTATGTACATATACAAGAGTCCGACTGGCTTCCCTTTTCCCTTTTTTTGGTGATATGAAAAATCACAACCATTGGTGTTTTATCAATAGAGCATTCAGCGGACAGAGTTGGAGGTAGGTATAAATTTAATACTAATATCGCTACGTCCATTGGATTGACAAACAAGGTCTAATATTTACGATTGCTGCTTTGATGGGTAATTGAGATGCTATTGGTATACATTCGGTAAAAATCTGAAAGACATTATCTTTCCTGTCTTTCAGATTTATATCAAATACTTAGAGCATGGACTTAAAGCTAATTTCTTTTTTTTCCCTGAATTGCTCTGAGGAGTTGGTGCCTCCTCAATCGCTTTCACAAAATTATGCATCTGCCTTTGTTCTCGTTTCTCGTTGCCTCATTGGTGCTTTAACATAATACTTAATACACTCTATTCCATTCCAATGTGTTTCTTCTGAACTCTTCCAGATAATAAATTCTACCCTATTAGTAACTACTAAACTAAATAAAATTTTCACTTCATTTGCCACCCACTACTAATCAATGGTACGAATAAACGAAACCACATAGGGGTTTAAGAGTTATTTGCAAAAATGAAGTTTCTAAACCATTACACCTAAGTGCATGTTTGACAACAGCTTTTTTTCTTAGTTTTTTTAGCTTTTTGATTAAAAAATCCATGTGTTTGATATGTCATCTTTTTAAGCTTTTAAAAAACTATCTTTTGGATCAAGAAGCTAAAAAAGCTCAACAGCAGAGGAGTTAAGAATTTGCGGATTGTTTCAGCTTTTTCACATTAAATTTTCCAAAAATAGAAACTTATTATAGAATGTTTTTGTATGTCTACAACTCACTTTTAAGTTAAAATAGATATCAATACAAATAAGTTACAGTAAAAAAATTATAGTGGGGCCAAACACTACACTGCAACTTTTTTTAAGCAAGCTTTTTTCTCATTGCTTTTTAAAAGCTGCTTTTTAACTATAAATTCTGATGCCAAACGAGCCCTAAATTAATAAACCTAATGTCTAATTACTTTTATTTGTGGTTATATCTTAACCTGCTGATTATGAACTAACTGACAACAAATAAACCAATATAAACTATGGAATCATATTACGCAATTGAGCAAATTGTAAGGTTAATTTAAGAGATACCAAGCAAACAGCAATGAACTTGAACAAATAAGTTTAAAGGCAGCAAACATTTTTAGAAAATAGTGAAATGCGATAACCAAAACTAAAAATCACGTTAAAGTATATTAGTACTGATATTATCAGCAAAAAACTAATTAGCCTGAGAACAAATATGAGAACAGTTAAAAACTAATGGGAAAATAACAAATTCTGGATTTTCAGACGATTTTTTAAATTGAAAAATCTGTTGCTAAACATAGCCTAAACCTTGTCAACCGAAAGTTAAAAACGGAAGAAAAAATCTACCATACAAGCTACAACCAAACAAGGCCTTATAATTTCAATATCCCTCTATTCGTAAAACACCTAACAAATACTCCGTATAACCATTTTAACTTTTAGTAATTACCATACAAGCTACAACCAAACAAGCCCTAACTACGACCTTCCCATTTTATAATTTTAACATTCCTCTATTCGTAAAACACCCAACAAATATAACCATTTTAATTTTCATAACCATTTTAATTTGAAGTGTTATAATTTTAATATTCCTCTATTCGTAAAACACCGAACAATTATAACCATTTTAATTTTCCTAAGCGTTATATATACATACATATATATATATATATATATGGCAAAATATAACCCACCTCACAAATAATCCCCAAACCTTAGTCCACATATAAACCCTAACGCTCAATTTATCAATTAATCAAATAATAAAAAATAAGAAACCGAATCTTAAAAATAACGATACCGAGTGAAATCGAGCGTAGATAGGGATATTACCTTCTGCGAGGAGAATCGACCTGTAAAAAGACGAAAACAATAACGTCAAGAGAAAATAAGAAATGATTTTGTAATGTGATTAATTCGTAACACATAAATCACAAGAGCTTGTGATAACAGTATATATTATTGTATAAATATATATATATATATAGATATATATAGATATAGATATATATATATATATATAGAGAGAGAGAGAAGGGAAAGCTGACCATGTTGAAGAGCAGAAGAAACCCTAGACGGCGAGAACGAAGGAGAGGGGTTTTAATTTAATTTTAGTGATTGTTTTGAAATTGAGTTGAAATATTACTTTAATAAGGTAAAATTACACTTAGAGTCGGGTTCGGTCCGATCCGTTTTGGTAAACCGATGAGATTTTTCGGGTTTTTGTCCCGAAACGTTATACAGATTTTATTAAGATAAATTGTTTTTGTCCCGAAATGTTATACAGATACATATATATAATTTGTGTAATTCATGATGTGACATTGTGACTTGTTTTTGGTGGTGGTTAACGAAAGATCTAGCTAAATGGACAAATTTAGCGACTTTTTTTTGCAAAATATCAAAATTCTATATATGGGTATATATCCTTGACAAGTGGTAGAATTTTGACATTTTGCAAAAATCCTCTCTAAGTTTGTCTATTTAGCTTGATCTTTTGTCGAACCACCGCTAAAAACAAGTCACAATGTCACATTATGAATTGCACAAACTATATATATGTATCTGTATAACATTCTCATATATAGAATTTTATGGGAATTTGATTGACAAGCCGTAGTACATATTGTTGGGAATGCTGTAATGTGTATTTTCAATACCGGGAAAATGTAATATTAAAAATACCCTTGAAGGGTGGTGTATTACAAATGAACATTTCATTCTTTATACCACTCGGACTCATATTCCCGGGAGTATAAATACCGCAACCAAACGAGCCATAGGTGTAATAGTAATAATATAGTGTATGGGGTGGAAAAATTCCCGATCCCGCCACCCATCCCGGTCCCTGTTGGTTTCCGGGTACGAAATAACAATTAACAAATAATAAATGACTAAAAAAGAATAAACAAAACCAGTGTAATCTTTATTAATTCAGAATTAAAACTGAAATTACATATTACAACATGTATGGGCCGAATAGTAATTAAAACAAGCGTTAGTCAGATTATTATTAATTAATAATCTGACGGATTGAATTGTCATAAATAGAAACTGTCGGACTGGAAAGTATAAACTTAACAACCGGACTATTCTGATTGAAAAATTAAATTACAGGACTGAAATAAAACTATTCTAATTACAGAAATGAAATTACAGAACTGAAACAGTACTTTAAAGAAATTACAGAAAGATAAAAAACAGAATAGAAAATTATAGCTAAGTACAACAAATTAAAATACTGAAATAAAATTGCAAGATTGAAAAGACAGAATTTAAATGACATAATATAAATTGTAGTATTTAAATGACAGAAATAAAAAGACGAAGCGACTGTTAGACAGTCTGCCCTTAACCGATATTTGCCCAACCACCTTATATTTCTGGTTGCGTTGGCGCTTCGATCCCGAGGTACAACGTCTCGGATGACTCGTCGGAAACTGGCGACGAGTCAAGGTCGAGCCGTTGGTGGGTGATTCTCTCTCTTTCTAGTATACTATGAGAAAATATGTATGCTGTTTTTAGAATGTAAAACTGTGTTCAGAGAGTGAGGGAGAGCTGCCTATTTATAGGCTGAGCTGAAATCTCAGCCATAATGGTCACTTAATTCAGCAATCGAAACTGTTGAATTAATGGTGCAATTATTCTCATTTAATTGCATCAGTTACAAACTTGCTGGAATTTTTGTGACTGTTTTGTTATTATCCAAAACTCTTAGACATTCTTAGAACCAGAATCAAAACCAGTACCGTGTCTCGTGTCTCGTGTCCCGTGTCCCGAGACCCGAGCGAGCGCACGTGTGTGGTGCTCTTGCATACACACACTCATGATGCTACACACTATTACCACTCTCTAATGGTAAATATGTATATAAACTATTCAAAATAGTTTTTCCTCTTTCATGTGTGATAAACATTTGGGTGGCTTCCTCACCCATTTGTTTTTCTACTCTATTTTTTCAAATTTCAGATTTCGTCTCTCCATGATCTAACTTCGGAGCCAATTTCCATTCACACCCATTCTCCGAATAAGTTATGCGATATACCGTTTCGAATCTCGTCACATGAGCTACTCAAACCATTTGAGTACGGAGTCTAAACTATAGATTTTTCACATGTAATTTGACCAAAATTTTGAACTCGTCACCAATTCGAAAAACACCATGAAACATGGTTTTTTCCAACAGTCCCGTCCAGAAACAATCGCGTACCGACTTTTTTCATTTAATTGCATCAGTTACAATCTTGTTGGAATTTTTGTTACTGGTTTTTTATTATCCAAAACTCTTAAGACTTTCTTAGAACCAAAATCAAAACATTCCCGTGTCTCGAGATCCGAGCGAGCGCGCGTGTGTGATGCTCTTGCATACACACACCCATGAGGCTACCCGTTATTATCACTTTCTAGTGGTGAATATGTATATAAACTATTCAAAATAGTTTTTCTTCTTTCATGTGGGATAAACATTTGGGTGCATTCCCCACCCATTTGTTTTCCCACTCGCTCTTCTCAAATTTCAGATTTCGTCTCTCCATGGTCCAAATTCGGAAACAATTTCCATTCACACTCATTCTCTGAATAAGTCATGTGATATACCGTTTCGAATCTCGTCACACGAGCTACTCAAACCATTTGAGTACGGAGTCTAAATTATAGATTTTTCGCATGGAATTTGACCAAACTTTTGGACTCGTGACCAATTCGGAAAACCCCATAAAACATGGTTTTTCCCAACAGTCCCGTCCCGCCACAATCCCGTCCCGAAACAATCTCGTCCCGACTTTTTTTGGGGATCAGGATCAGGATTATCTAATCTCAATCCGATAGGAGTCGGAAATCATTTTTGCTTCCCGTTCCGACTCTATCGGATCGGGATTCGGGTAGGGGGTATTCTGAAATTAAATTCAACGCGTTTAATTTTCTTTTCCTTCTAACCATGGCGAACACGCTTTATAAAAACCTCAAAACTCCTCTCTATCTCTCTCTCTATAAATATATATCAATAGATAGATACATACCAATATATATATATATATATATATATATATATATATAATCAATAAAATCAATGGCATCCATATACTCATGCTCAAATTGCAACACAAACCTAAACCTATACACACAAAACCTCTTCCCAACAGATTTTTATTTCGAAGCGGGTAACAAAAACACCCTCTCTTTCTCCCTCATCGACCCCGCTAAATTCCGCTTCGATAAAGAAGACAAAATCACACCCTTTTTTGAAACTGTTAATTACTGGGGGTTTCACCGTAACCGCACCAAAATCGCTTGCTTATCGTGTGGGTTTTTGGTTGGACACGTGTACGACGATGGGCCACCGTTAACCGAATCAACTGGTCAGTTTCATATGGGGCCGAGTCAAGTTATACCGAGAGCTCCCCGTTACAGGTTCAAAATCAAAAATCTCAGGATTAGTACCGAGACTTGAGGTTTATTACAGTTATGGTCCCCTTCTTTTCAAAATTGACAGATTTGATCCTTTTTTTTTTTATGAAAATAAACTCTGTAAGGATAAGAAAGACTTCTTTGAGATAAATATATTGTTAAAAAGTTACTTAGTGTATGTTTGTTTTCGAGGATTTTGTACTTTTTGTGTGTTTTTTTTAATAAACTGGTGGTTTGTTGTGGAATTATATGCTAATATATGACCTAGAGAGTCGTTATTAACTCAGAAGAATAGTATTAATTTGCTGAATTTTTTACGCTATTAATTAGAACCGGATCAGTTACTTTTTCAACTTTGAGGACTGTTAGTGTTTAAGTTGAAACTGTGAGGACCAATAAAAACACGTCTTCTTCTCCTTCATTGACCGAATCAAACTCCGCTTCGAAAAGGAAGACAAAATCACACCCTTTTTGGGTTTCACCGTAACTGCATTAAAATTGCGTGTTTATCGTGTGGGTTTTTGGTTGGACACGTGTACGACGATGGGCCACCGTTGACCGAGTCAACCGGTCAGTTTCATATGGGGCCGAGTCAAGTTATACCTAGAGCTCCCCATTACAGGTTTAAAATTAAGGCTCTCAGGATTAGTACCGAAAGTTAGGACTTGTTACAGTAATGGTCCTCTTCTTTTTAAAATTGACAGATTTGATCCCTGTTTTATGAGTTATATACTGTGTATCAGTATGAATAAAGATATCAGGATTAATACCCAGACTTGAGGTTTATTACAGTTTTGGTCCCGTTCTTTTCAAAATTGACAGATTTGATCCTTGTATTATGATAGATATACTCTGTTACAAAATTCACTTGTTTATGTTTTCTTAATTTGACAACACAATATTTATAATATATTTATTATAGAGTTACTTGTGTATGTTTTTTTGTTGTTGAGGATTTGGTACTTGTTTATGTTTTCTTAATAAAATTGGTCTATTTGAGTTGTTTGTTGTGGAATTATCTACTAATGTATGACCAACATAGTCGTTATTAATTCAGAAAAATACTGTTAGTTTGATAAACAAATTACGTTATTAACCGGGAGCAGATCGGTTGCTTTTCCAACTTTGAGGACTGTTAGTGTCTAAACTTAAACTATGAGGACTGTTAGTGTCTAAACTTAAACTATGAGGACCAATAAGAACACCCTCCTTTTAACAAAGAATACAAAATCAGACCCTTTTTTGAAACAGTTAATTACTGGGGATTTCACCGTAACCGCACTAAATGGCATGTTTACCGGGTGGGTGTTTGGTTTGACACGTGTATGACGATGGACCACCGTTGACCGAGTCAACCGGTCAATTTCATATGGGGCTCAGCCAGGTTATATATAGTGCTCCCCGTTACAGTTTCAAGATTAAATCGCTCAGGATTACTATAGAGAGTTGATACTTGTTACAGTAATGGTCCACATGGTTTATAGTTTGACACTTTTAGTCCCTGATTTAATTATATGATGAATGTTTTTTTGTACACCATCTTTCACTTGTTTATGTTTACTCAATAAATTAGTTAATCTGAGGTGTTTATTCTGGAATTATGTCATAATATTACCGCATTCGTTGTCAGAAAATAATATTCATTTGCTGACTCTTCTATGTTGCTCCTCGGTTCCCATTTAATCGTATTCTACGAAATTACGTGCCATGTTGACCGGCTTATAACTTGTATCAAATCATCGAAATGGAAGGAGTATGATTAAATAAGGAAATTTTAGTTTTCAGTGACTTCTCTATGGTTCTTAGTTAAATTGTTCATTTTTGTTGTTTATTCTGGTATTATCTCCTAATTTAACCAGGATCGTCGTTTTAAAATCATTTGAATACTATTGATGAACTGATCTTCTTATATGACCATGATAATCAGTATAAGTCTAGAAGATTACAATTGAATGACCGAATCTATCACATCTTTTTCTTAAGGACTGGTTTTTATGGACTATTAGTGTTTGAACTGAAATTATGATGACTAATTAGAATATTGTTCCAAACTATTCGACCGTCAACTACTGGGGATCCCCTGTTATGATTGAATGAAAATCGTTGTATAGAGTCTACAGACAAACGTGGTTATGTTTTCTTAATAAATTGGTCTCTTTGACTTGTTTATTATGGAATTATCTCCTATTATAACCACGATAGTCATTATAAATGCAGAAGAATACTCAATTTGCTGAATCTTTTACGTTTTTACCGAGACTGAATCAGCTACTTATTCAACCTTCACGACTATTAGTGTTCGACTGAAATTTTCGGACCAAATAGAATGTTGTTTCAAGCCATGGGGACCATCATTATAATTAAACCTTTTTTTATTTGCAGATTATGTGTATGCATGTGACTAAATATAGAGGGATTTTGGGGTGAGGGTGTTGAATAGCAGTTTCTTGTTAATCATTGTGTTTTTATCTTATTTTAAATAAATTAATGAAGTGTTGACCTCATGAAATATGATGGAATAGTTGATATTATTTTCTGGATTTGGCAGTATTTTTGTGTTTCTTTACTTGCTTTGAGCCTTTTATTTTCATGTTATATGGCTTTGGAAGTTTATGTTCAGAGGTGGGTTACAATCTTCTTCTCTGTGAATTGTTGTTTCCTTGTTGCTGCAGTTAGCTTTCAAGTTTTGTTAGGTTAACGGGAAATTGTAGCGATTATGTAATACACCGGTTTGGGAGTTAGATGTAGCGGATACATTAAAAATAAAAAAGTAAGGTATGTGATCGAAATGAATTAGTTTTCATTTTCTGGCATTAGGTGTATGCAGGCATTTTTAGAGCATGGTGTTGGAATCAGCTTTATTTTGTTAATTTGGAAAACAAATATAAAGCTAATTCCAACAATATAATTGACGGTAAGATTATATGGATTAGTTTTTTTTTTTTTTTTTTTAATTTGGTGGTACTTTTTGCATCTATATATGATAGATTCCTGATTTAGGGTTATTTCTAGTTATTTGGATGTGAGGGTTTTGCATTCAGAGAGATGACGAGCTTGCGATTGTTTATGAGATTTTACCTGAAGATGGGTTATGATTTCACTTCTCATCTTGCTTTTTTGATTCAACGTCTCCCTGTTTCACTGTTTATGACTTTGTTCTTTGATCTCTGTCTTCATTCTTGTAGTGATGAAAGTAAAACGAGGATATAAAAGTCAGGTCACAGAAAACTAACAGAAATTTACAAAATATGGCGATCCTGGTTTTAATTTTAAATCTTGAATACTATTAATACGCTGAATCCGATATGTTTGTAACTGGGACCGAATCAGCTACTTATTCAACATTGAGGACTACTAGTGCCTGAACTGAAATTGTTTTGAACAAATAGAATATTGTTCTTAGCCATGAAGACCATGATTTGTTGTTCAATCTTTTTATTGCAGATGTGTATGTATGTGACTACATATAGAGGGATCATGGAGTGAGGGTGTTGAATAGCAGTTTATTGTTGATTTATTGTGGTTTTATCTTGTTATTTGTTAACGTAAATAAAATGAATACATGATATATGATGGAATAGCTGGTTGTATTTTTTGGACTTGGTAGTACTTTTGTGTTTCTTTGCTTACTTTGAGCTTCTTATTTTCATGTTATTTGGATTTTAAAGTTCATTTCAAGAGGTGGCCTATGATCTTCTCTCTGAATCATTGCTGGGTGGTTGTTGCAGTTAACGACTTGTTAGGTTATGAGGTAATTGTTGTTGCAAGTGATAGGTGATACACCAGTAAGGGAGTTGAGTGTAGCAGGTGGTGGATACTAAAAACAGAAATGAAAATTTTGAAGTGTTAGTATTTAATTTTCGCATGCTATCTTGCTTCATTGGTAGGAAACGATATGACAGATGATAAATTAATATGTACGGGGAGTATTTTTCTTCTGAATTTGGTGGTACTTCTTGCATTAAAATAAATGTGTGGACCTCCTGATTTAGTGTTATTTCTAGTTATTTGGATTTGAGGATTTTTGTGTTCAGAATGATGTTGTGCCTGCGATTGCTTATGAGATTTTACCCGAAGATAGGATTTTGTTTCGCATGCTATCTTGCTTCATTGATAAAATGTTTACCAGTTTTTCAACTTCCGTGTTCATTGCTATAGTGATGCGTAGAATGATAATTTAAATGTTCCGTCGCATATAACTAATGGAAATCTACAAAATATGGTGATCGTGGTTGCAATTAGAAGCAAAATATGCATTTCTTATTTTGGTGCAAAATAACGCTTTAAATGAGGCATTAAGAAATTATCGTCATAAAAGCAAACGATAAATTTCAAATTCTCAACTACGAGAAATCAAGAACAAGCATTCTAGAAGTTCTGCAGATTTTTTTATGTTTCTTGGAGAAAAACAGAGCACAAACCTACCCAAACAACTAAACAAGTGTTCTGGAAAGGTTTAAAAATGGCACAAGTGGTTTTCTCTTTTCTTTCGCTGTTGAATATTTTGGTGAAAGTTGCTAGAGTGCTACCGACTTTCTGCCTTACTGTTGTTTTTGGGTCTCTAGATTAGACTATAATAGAAACTTCAATCATTTCCCCCTACTTTTTGAATACAATTAAAACTCAGAGAAAAATAGGGAACCCTTGAGGGCCCATTCTAAATTAAAAATAAAATACTAAATACTTATTGGTTTGGCACACAGTTTATAGGGTAGATTAGGTTCACCGAAAAGTTTATCGGTGCTTATTTCATTATCAAAGCTTGTAAACATCAGATGATGTGTACTAAACAACTAGATCATATTCCTGCTGCCTGATGTTTAGTCTCAACTACCAGTCAAGTACTGTAATCTTTCCCTTTTGCCTGTTTCACTACTTTTATGAGTTTACATTTTGGTTTAAATGAGTTTCATACTCACCCAAATGTTTATACAAGAATAAGAATGACCAGTCACCCAAATGTTTATACAAGAATAAGAATGACCAGTCACTCGGTCAGGCTTCTTTGCATCTGCCTGTGTGGTACCAAACTATATCCTCTGGTTTTGAAAGTTAGGTTGGATAGGTAGCTCCACAGGAGTAGATAAGTTGTGAATTCTATAGATCTCCATTGGTACTTGGAAAATACACTAAAAATATCAGATTTGAGATATAGAAACAGAACTGAGGTTTTGTAAGGATGAAGAAAGTATCGGCAGAAACTGGAGATGGTCATGTGGCAGGAAAACGGGCTGCTCCTTCACCTCCACCTCCCCCGCCATTTCTTAAAATGAGATTAGTAAGTTTGAGTGTGACAAATAGGGAGATTGCTAAGTTCTGGAGAGAGAAACGTACAAATGAGGAAGATCATCTTCTAGCTGCTATTAAGGCTGCAGCTCGTATCAGAGCCCGCAAACTCACGGTATGACCTTTTATGAGTGGACATTAAAGCCTTGCTTTGGCAGCAGTTTTTTTGCTTTTTTCCCCTTTAATTCTAGACTGTATCTTAACTGACTACCTTAAAAGGTAAGTGTGTCTGGTTTTAGACCTGAAGAAGTTAGAAGCTTTAAGCTGAAAAAACTTAGGTTCCAGTATAGTTGCTTAAAAGTTGCACGACAAAGTACAAACAATCTTCAATTCGTTAAGCTTACTCAGATGTGAGTATTGTACACTGAAATTTAAGAAAATGATGAAAATGGCTTCTTAGTTTTTATTTAGCGATAAAAATGCAGGTAGGTTATTCTAGTTCAAACCACCGGGTTTCTATAAAGGATTGGTTCTTTTTATTTGTCCAGAGACTATAATCCTTCTTTCGGATCATCTTTTTCCAACTTTTAGGTATTCGGACACAAACTTTTCAATTATAATATCACCCAGTTGTATCAGTGTGGACTTTCATCAGTGAGAGTATTCACCAGTCAACATTCAACTAGTTTTTGAAAAAACCATGAAACCATACTGCAGAACTAACATTCAAATCGATGCAAATGATTTTTTGTCGTATTTGTTTGTGTAAATGACTAATCAGATAATTATGTGGCAAACAGGATGAGGACTACAAGCGTTTTGAGGAGTCCTTGAACGATGATGATGACACTGAAGCAGAAAACCTTACTAGTAGCACTAAGATTGATGAGAGCGAGAAAGAACTACGCATAGGAATTAAGGACTGGTATGTTCAATTACTCTCTGTTTTTAATTACTCTCTTTTATTGCCAGTTTAAAACCCTTATTGAAGGTGCTCGCATTTTCTCTCTGAACAAGCAACTATATTTGGTGCTTAGTAAATTTAATCGCCTCGTATCCCTCTTTTTTCATTACGATTTGTGCCTTTATTTGGGAGTTTGCTATGGACTCTGCATTTGGCCCTTTTTTTTTTTTTTTTTCAGAAGCACCATTATAGTATATCTGAATTACTATGCCAATAACCAGAATCATTTGATTTTTGTTAAACCAAATATGGACAGGCTGACAAAATAAATAAAGAAGCTTCATGTAGCAATTCATCGCCCTTTTTTCCTTCTTCTTTCCCCTCCTCTTTTAGGCTTATTCACATGTAATTAAGTCATAATCTTTTTATTAATTATACCAAATACTAACACATTGCCTTTCCTCCTATAATAAGGAAAAAACTAATTGACATTTATGCAACACGTTTTGCTTTCTTACAGTATCAAATTTTGGAGTAATTTCAGTCGGCAACTATAACAAATTGAGGTTGTGAGGATTTTTTTTTGGTTTCGTCACTTTGCAATAACTATGAGTGGCAATAAAAATAAATGCAGGTGGACGAAAAGCAAGTACGCATATCTGAACCAACCAGCCCTTGGATCGGTGGATAAGCCCAAGCGTCGGACTTCCTCCTACATTCCCAATTTTTGCAACTACATGCCTCCATCGCGACCAACTGCCTCCTTTGGCATATTCTAAGATGTCCTGTGTTTCTTCGCGGTAGTTGATCTTACCAATTTCGCGAAATTAATTTACCAATATTAACGTCTCTTTCGTTCAGAGCAAGTTAGTGTTTGTCTATAGTTTGTGACAGTATATCCTGTTATCACAAAATCATATGCCGATAGCCTTCATATATCTGGAACTTCATGAGATGTACACTTGTTCAATACAGAGGTTATGTATATTTTTTCTTTCTCTTGTTTAGGTTAATATTGATAATAAAAAAACTGTATTGAAATTACATCAGATATAATACACTAGTTCTTGTACCTTATTTCATGTATTTAATTGACATAATGCTCTCTTTAAGAAAATAGTAAAATTTTATGACTGCTAAAATGAAATGTGAACAGTCAATGAACCTATTCCAGTAAAAGATGCACCTCGTACCAAGGGATCTTTAGAGACGAGTGCAATTTAAGTTGATTTTCCAAGAGACCTTGGCTTTATATTCTTGACTAAGGAACCGACTTCTTAAATGAGTGTTGCTATAGTCATCCAAATATCTGATCTAAAAATTTTACCTGTTAATATACTGAATTAGGTGTACCAATCATATATTAAGTGAAAATTGTTTTTTAAAATCATAAACAAAATGATTGGTCCATCTCATCCGTCAAATCAGCGGGTAAAGTTTTTAGATTGAAAGTTTGTAGATTGAAAGTTTGATGAGAATAAACATCTTACTTTTTAACTTGTATTTTGGAGAACAAACAATTCTTTTTTACTTTCTATGCTATTGAATAATTGAACTAATTTGGTACAAACCAAACATATATAATTTTCGATTTGAAATCGAAAGGTAGACAGTACAGCACTAAGCATCGACAACTTTGCCCTCGCTAAAAACTGAAATATCTTTTCTCATATTCATCACAATCCGCAGCCTACCAATCGAGTAATCGACGTGTAGAACCAGAGTAGAAGCGTAGTCGCCTAGTCGGTAGTTTTAGAAATAAAAAACAGATAAAATACTGAAACTATAAAGATTTGGATGAATATTAACTATTTCAAGAAAATATTTGTAACCAACAAGAAATTTCTATATCTTCCAGGCATGCACCCTTAGGGATTAATATAAATTCAAGGATTTGTAGATGTAATCTAAGATAATATTTGTTCCATTCTACTTAAAAGCTCACTGCTATGAGAAATATAAACGATTACATTATATTTTTGATAACTTTGCTCATTATTTTTTAGACAGAAAAAAATTGTATAATTTTATGCGGATAGTTTGAAGTTTTCCGATACTACTTGTATTGAAAATCACACGATTATAGTGATCCATTACTCCGCATAATTATAAAAAGAAAAAATATTAACATGTAATTCAATCCAGACATGTCTAAATCCGTAATCCGACACTGGCCAAGTAACAAATTTGAAATGTTCATAAAATTATACTCATTCCGTTCCAAATTATTTGTCCACCACGAAACTACGTGTAAATTTGACCAACTAAAAACTATTCTTTAAATTGTTGAAATGAATTTTTTTAAAAGTGAATCACACAGCTTAACATTTAAATTTTATGATTAACTTTTAAAAAAATTCGTTTCAATATTTTACGTATACGTTCTTAACCGCTCAAAGTTACATGTAGTTTCTACTTTCATGATAGACAAATATGTCAATAGGTATACTAATGAACAGTAAAACTGAAATATAAAAAGGAATAAAAATAATTTAGTTGTACT
Organism: Primula veris; assembly: GCA_963682055.1. Taxonomy (NCBI): domain Eukaryota; kingdom Viridiplantae; phylum Streptophyta; class Magnoliopsida; order Ericales; family Primulaceae; genus Primula; species Primula veris. The sequence goes on along the minus strand of OY821747.1, from coordinate 31,729,504 downwards.
TTTAGGTATTTTCTTTTATATATACTAGTAATCGTGCCCCACGCTTTGCGTGTGAGACGCGTAATGCGATAAAATTTAGAAAATAAGTGTAGTTATGATACAAATATTTGGAGAATAAAAAAAAGATAAGAGTATAAGATAAGAAGACTCAAAATAATTTTGAGATGTTAAATAGGAATAAAAAGTGTTATTAGTTATTACTTTTTATCTATTTTTTATGAGAATATGGTAGTGTGGTAATTAATAAAAAAATGTAAGGGTGTTTTTGGAAAAAAATGGTAAAATTTGACAGTCTCAAAAAAATATTAAATTGACTTATTATAATAGTATAGATATAATCTGATCAGTCAACCCTTCTTAAATTTTTATTTAAAAAAAGTATTTGACTGGAAAAGAATTACTACAACTGTCAACTTAAAGAGGAAAGAAATCGTGCGTAATAATTAAATTCCATATCTCTTTGCCAAACATAATCTCTTTTAACAAAGCTTTTGAAAAAACATACAAAGAAAGAGCATTTTTATTCTTTATATCTGCCTTTCTCTCTATATATATAAACATGCATTATAAATTTACTTAACAAATTTCAGATTCTTCATTTAGAGCTGATCCAAAGCAAGCAAGAATGGTGACCAAGGGAAGATTTTCGCGTTTTTTGCCTCGTAAATTGTTGGAACTTTCCTTCATTCCCATGCTAATAATATTCTCCTTCATAATGCTAATGCTTATCCATCGTCTCTCTTTACCAACGGTCTCTCGAGACACTGCTCAACCCCATGATCTTTCCTCCTTCGTACACAACTCCGTAGACAAAAGGTATAGAGTATCATCATGCCCGAGCTTAGTTTTTGAAAAAATGGTCTGTGACTTTTATACAGTGTTTTAAAAAACGAAATCTTACCTAAAACGTTTTTGCAAGAGCTACGCTAAAAGTGTTAGCAGCCTAAAAATCAGAAAAAGCGAGATTTTTAAGCTTTTATCGAACTTCTTTACTACGAAGCGCACTTTTTTTAAAATAGTGCTTTAATACTATGGCTGCATTCGTTTTTCCATGTTTTAGTACTGTTTTCGTTTTGGTACATAATTAGTACTGGTTTTAAGGGTAAGGATAATCTATGTTACATAACTTACGTTACTATGTAGATGAAACATACAACATGTACATAACTTGCGTGGCATATATAAATGCATAATACTCGTCGCTAGGTTCTGTTTTTCTTTTCTTTTATCCTTGGCTTAAACCAGGGGCTACGAATTGAGATCGAGTCACAAATCTTCTTCTGTATGCTTTTATGTGCATTAGTTTGTGTGTTTATATCATTACCTTAGTTGTATACATCATAGTTTGTTAGTTTACTTCTATGAAGCATGGGTAAGATAAGGAGTATGAATACGATACGAGTAGAGCAAGGTGCAGGTACCGAAACAAAGTAGTAAATTAGTGCGTAAATTTTAAAATTAGGGTAACAACTGGACAGTCAGTTTATTGCTATGACGTTGAAAATTGTTCATATCGGAAAAATTATCGCTAGCTTTATCATATAAGTTTAGACATAGATAAGAAAATTCTTGTAATAGAGAAAATAAGAGAATTTTGAGATCAATATTGCAATTACAATCATCCAAACTATTGGTTTGGTTTGCACTGTGGCAGAACCTGCATACACTCAAGGGACGGAGTGAAATTCAATTTAAAAGTATTATTGTTATAATACTATAAGTGAAAATTTGGCTTATAAAATAGAACTTTTGTTAGTATAGAAGGCCATATCTCTTGTATCTTCAGATAGTTCTCAAATTCACTGGCTTTGCACCTCCATTAAATATAGGCTTTTCTTTACCTTCAACATGCATAGGTCACCACTTTAGTGAGAGGGATTACCAAAAGTAAACCGTATGCACTATCAGATAAGGGGTTCATTCGGGAATTTTGATTGCAGGAGTGATGTAAATGATGTTGATAATGGGAGTAGAGATCCATGGATTGAAGTCATTTCTTGGAAGCCTAGAGCTGTTGTTTATCACAATTTCTTGGTTAGTTTCTCTCCTTTTTTTGAAAGAAAAGTACTGTAGGTATTTGATAATTACTTGCTATAGTGTACATGTGATTCTATTTTTAAAGCTAATTTTGGCAGTGATTAGAACAGACTTAGCTTCCGGGATTTTAAACGAAGACGGGGAACAAAAACAAGGCCTTGAAAATATGGCTTTTCTTGAAATATTAGGTTAGTTTTGGTTAGAAAGAACACTACTGTCTTTTAATTTTTTTTAAAATATGAAACTACCAAAATGATTGTATGATTTTTTATATATGTTGGTATTCTAGCAGAGAGGAAACTTCTCAATAGAAGTTTCTGTTCGAATTTCGTAAGCATGTCGTTTCCAAAACGAGTTTCCAAGTTATCCTTCGAGTTTCTTCTGCAGTATTTGGAACCTTAAATGGATTACATCACATTTCATGTCAGCTCCCTTCTCAACCAATGAAGAATTAATAGTATTATTTATTCGTATATCTGGATTAAATCTCATTCTAATAGTAAGAGTGTTTAAGCTCTTTTCATTTCCTTAAGTAATTGAACTATGCATTGTTGACTAAACAGCCCTTAAACACCCTCCTGCACTGCCTTTTTTTACAATTAAACTTCTCATAACTGTTATTTTTTCATGACATTATAAGTTTACGCAAATTTACACATGCAATCTACTAATCTTTTCATTTCCTTTTCATCTGAAATCTTAATCATATCAGTTAGAGAAAACGTGAATTGTAAAAAATAATTGTATGGTACTATATAGCATTACTGGGTACACAACATATGGAAGTTGCGTCTGGGGTTGGTGGAACGAACTAATTCAAGAACATGACAATTGGTCCCCCAAAATTGCATATGATTAAAATCCGGTTTTAGTTGAAAGATACAACCTAAACTGATTGGTTTTATATAAACAATGCAGTCTAAGGATGAATGTGAACACTTGATCAATCTTGCTAAACCTTACATGAGAAGGTCAACTGTTGTAGATGATAATACTGGTGAAAACATAGATAGTGGGTATGTGCTTCTTTGCAATATCATAGTTTCCTTTTCAGACTAATTATTTTAAGTTGCATTTTTTTCTCGACTTCTTATTTTTTAAAATCTCTTTTCCAATGCAGAGAGCGGACGAGCTCTGGTACCTTTCTATACAGGGGCCAGGATAAAACAATCCGAGATATTGAAAATAGAATTGCCGATTTTACCTTCATCCCAGTAGGTATGTGACTTTAGTGGGAGATTAATATTCCCAAGCTTGTCTAAGTCCCAATCCTTGTTGAGTTGATAGGTGTGTGATATAGTTGCTTTAGTATCAATTTTTGGATCATTTAGCTGCTGAGCATAGGAACCTTATGATAAATCTGGGAACCAAGGGAATTCTTTTTATTTGTCTTATAACTTCTTTTTGATGTGACCTCCCATTTTAAGACAATCGGAAATGCAGAATTTTCTTGGTACCTAACATAAAGATCGTAAAATGGCCAGAAATTTCATAGCAGATACTTGTATAATTGTTGAAACAGAAATACTCAACTGACTCATAAACCTTTATAAATCTTTTAAGTCAATAATATGATATGCAGAGCATGGTGAAGGGCTGCAAATTCTCCACTACGAAATTGGACAAAAGTATGATCCTCATACTGATTATTTTTTGAATGAGATTGACCTAAGCAATGGGGGTAACCGCGTTGCCACTGTTCTAATGTACCTGTAAGTAATTTCCCTTGGACAAGTAGAATACTGGAACAACACTGCATGTACAAAAGTATAACATGTTTTGTGCTTACAGTTGCACGATTTTCCTTTTTAATTGTATGTTTTTTATACTTTTTTATAAATCTATATTTTCTCCTCCAAAATTCACTAAAGTCAACAACTTCCAATTACCCAAAGCATATTCACTGTTTTTTCAGTAAAGATTCTTATAAGAAGAGGTAGAACTAGGTGGTAACATAACATGACGCAAACCCTCCCTATTTTGACAAAAAAATTGACGAACACTCGTTTTTTCTCCATGTTTTTTCGTTAAAGTCTGCATAATAAGAAAAAAATGATACACAAATTACATTTTCTCGCCCGATGCGATCTTCGTTCTACCCAAGATATATACTTTAGTTTCGTACTTATAAGTTGCAACAGTCCTACAAGTATTTTGGCCTTTGTTGACCAGCTCGGATGTTGAAGAAGGTGGTGAGACAGTTTTTCCTGATGCTAAGGGAAATATTAGCTCCGTTCCTTATTGGAATGAGCTTTCTGAATGTGGAAAAGGTGGACTCGCTATTAAACCAAAAATGGGAGATGCCTTGCTTTTCTGGAGCGTCAATCCCGATGCAACTTTCGATGGATCAAGTTTGCATGGTTAGTCGTCCCTTACATATTTATGTATTGATTGTGTAAACCATAGATGCGTCTACAAGAAAATAAACTTAGTATAGATTATCAAATGCTAGAATGAGTTGTTTAAAAGAAACTGGTTAAATCATCAAGAACATATTATTTATGAATGGTTTATTTCAAAGCACTGTTTTTAAGAATCCAGTTTAAAACAAAACTACAAAAGGTATCTCATATCTGGTGAATTTGTTCAAAGTATTAGAGATCCATAGTCAGGGTGAACTAGTTGTGGGAGTTACCAAAGTCAAGAAATTTTCTTAACGTTAGACGAAACTCCATACACTATTAATGCAATCCTGCAAGGTTTATTAGCGTTTCACTTGATGAAATATGGACCAAATATGATTTCTACTATAAAAAAAATTCGAGGGATTATTCATGATGTTGTCTCTTGATGGTTAATGGCTTTCAATCATATAAGACGGTTCAGCATAAACTTCACCTAGTATTTCTAAGCTAAAAAGCTTAAAATTCAAATTCTTATGCCTGCTAGCCTATTGATGAATAATTTACACAAGACGAGTCACAAACCATTTACAATTCAAATAAACGAAATAATATATTTTGAATTCATCTTTCTTAATGTTCTTAGGTGGCTGCCCGGTAATTAAAGGAAATAAGTGGTCCTCGACAAAATGGCTGCATATGGATGCATATATAGCTTAACTTACTGATGCAGAGGTAGATTTTTGTGCTTACATAATGTTTCTTTTATCAATGATGTGTATTTAATGTGGAAATCTCATCACATAAGCTATAAGTTTGGAGTTAGCATTTAGGTAGTAATAGGCATAAAGTAGAATTCTTCACTTCAAGTCTTCAACCAACAAGAATAACAGTTCTATACAAGTATGAGATGACTTGCAGTCTTGAAAATATCTGATTTTAAGTTTTTAAGGTTCAATAACATTTGCCTAATTCGGTTTGTGGCAGTGGAATAGCAAGAGATTTCTTCTTTTTGAGGGGTTGGAATGCCATATCCCTTCTTTTAGGGTAACCAGACAAACCCCGTGAGGTGAAATGACTATCGCTAGCGACTTAAATTTCATGTATGTTTTTGTGGTTTTCTTCTCTCGTAAATTGTAGCAAAATCGATCTTTGTCTGGGCTAGGAGCTTCTTGTTTGTTTGTAATTTCCGGAAACAATCATTTATAAGAGTGTCGAATACTAAGTGGCTGTTGAATGATGCTCTTCTAGTTAGATGCTTAGGTACTAGCTGGTTGCATTTTCTTGTTTATTTTCAACAAACGAAATTCGGGAAAGATAAATAACTTTGCAAGAGTTCATGCTTCCGTTCTTTTTTCTGTATTAACAATCTCCATTCTCTTGTGTAGCAGATGATGATGTCAAATGGAGGTCCAGTGTATCGTATACAGTCATAAACGACAGAGAATATCTTCCATAATGTAGTTAATTTTGGTTTGCAATGTTGTTTAATTATGTACCAGAAACCGGTAACCAGATTTTCACTTGTAGAAAGTGATCTTTTTGAATTGGATAGTTATATAGAGAAGGTTGTTGTGTGTAACATTCTCTTGCAGATCTATGCGTCATTCATTTGATGTTTACTTCTGCATGCGTCGTTGGTAGTGCATGCCCCGATACATGTGTTATTTGATCCCCCTCGCGATGCATTGTTTACCTATTTCGCCACCAAAGTACTAGGTTCACTAAAAAAATATCGATAAATTCCCGAGTTATTCAAGAACTTACGACTTTGTCAAGTTATCAAGACACTGAGAATTTTAACAATTTTGTCAATTATGGTTCACTTGACCTTCTTCACATCCTATTGAAGAGCCTCATGTTTTATCACTTGTTCCAATTTTAATTTCACTTTTTGGAGAAACTTGATGGTTTGGATGCTTCGGGTTGAGAATTCCGTTTACTTAAGAGTATTTTTATTTTATCCACTGGGATTAAAGGAGAATTCCGTTTACTTAGAGAGGAAAAGAATTAAAATGAGGAATTATCAAGTTTCAACTACGAGTCTGTGACAAAAATATACCATCAACGATCTCCGTATTCAGAAGATTACCTTTTCGTTAATGGAATTTACTAAATATGCAAATAGCCAATATAAACAAGAGTCTATTAAGTCTAAAGCGCTTCCCGTAGGATTTAAAACTGCCCCGTTTGAGTTTTGTCTATTTACATCTATATCCGATCCAATGAATTCACATAACATACTCGAGGTGAAGAAGGTTACCCGAGTTTAATTTCGTGCAAAAGACGGGGTGATTTCCCAACATTCCGATTGTAATGGAAATTTGAAATCCAATAAATAGAGCACCAAAACCCTTCAACTTTATTATTTACTCACCCTAAATACTGTATGCACAAGTAAATGAAGCATGTGATTCAGCTACCATGGGAATCATACAGACTACAATTGGTACGAGAATTTAATTTACAACAACACTAGTACTTAATACGTTTGTTTCCTAGTTTGTTTCGTATTAAAAGTTTTACTTGATAAATTATTTTTATGGGAAAACTTTTGTTTGACTTTTATTTACGGGCGATTAAGGCATACAAGTTTTTCATCTCAAAAGTTTATACAAGCTTATTTTCTTTTTCACAATTTGTTTTTTTTTTTTTTGCAAATAAATCGTTGTTTGGTAAAAGCCTCAAAATACGTAGGAAACTTTAATTGAACACATAATTTTATTTCATATACGTCACTTGTATAAAAGATAAAACATTGATTATAAATTATTTTCAATAAGATATATATATATATATATATATAATAATATTGAAATTTTTTTTTTAGCTTTTATCGGCTTTTTTTAGTTTTTTCAGATTTTTTTACCAATTTTTGTTATTTTGTAGAATTTTTCCTTTTTTTTTTACCAATATATGTAAAATAAAGTTGATTAAGTGATAATCAAAACTGTCACAACCTTCATATCAAATTATATCAAATTTCAACTTAGATAATAGGAGAAAATCTTGCATATACGTTATTAGTATGCATCTAAAATTCTAAAATCTTGATCTCTATTTCTATAAAATTCAAAGTACGTACAGTAAACTCTTTGTTCGTAGCATTTGCTTAAATATTACATGGGACAAAATATAATTGATATAAACTTATTTGCGCTTTTACATTCATGAACGTACATTACACGTATTAGAAAAAAAAATGCGAGTAGTTTCATCTAGATCCGTCTTTAAGTGTCTGTCGGAATATACATTCACACTGCGAACTCAAAATTTGGAAAAGAAAAAATTCTTATAAAAAGCACTATGTGGGATGAGGATATGAACAAATTCTTTTTCGAAAACTGTTGGTTAAACTGAGTATTTGTTAACTTTTAGGAACCGTTTAGCAACCTGATTAGTCGTTTTATCAACGGTTTTCAAGAATACGTGTGTTGATCTCCGGACATTTTCTTGTACCGAAGTTCCACAAGCGACAAAACGAGGGCCTAGTAGAAAACGTGAGGGTTGAAAGATACAGTTTTGTTGCTTAATTATTAAGAAACATGCTATTAACCTAATTACTAGACGGTACTAGTTCATGATGGGATTGTTACCAAATAGTAGCAACTTTAAATCATAATTATAGTTCATTCTCGTGACATGTAACTGTACTTGTACATGTGTCAAATACAAAATCTTCAATTAATATTGTCTTTATCAATTGCATACGAAATTCAAATATTTGCCCATACCTGTTAATCAAACAATTTGCTGGGCCTTTATACACGGTTTCTCTAGGTCATTGTCATACTTCATATCATATTTCCATTTTTAATTGTTGTATCTTATGGTGTTAATTAATGGATCCATTTTTACTGCCTATAATTTTTTTTTTTGAAATAATGTAATTTTATACGTTACATTATTGTTTTAATGTTTTTGAATCAACATCGAACGATTAACACTATCGTGAATCTAGTCCATTATTATCTAGGGTGTGTCACATACTAAAATTTAACACATATTAATAAACCCAAAAATGTATATCCTAAAATTAATTTAAAATTGAAACTAAAAAATATACTATTATTTAGGGTGTGTCAACCAATAGTATTTTTTAGTTTTAACTTTAAATTAATTTTAAGGTAGATATTTTTGGGTTCATTAACATGTGTTAGGTTTTTAGTATTTTTTAGTTTTAATTTTGAATTAATTTTAGGATAGATATTTTTGGGTTCAATATGTGTTATGTTTTAGTATGTGACACAGCCTAAATAACAATGGATTAGATTCACGATAGTATTAATCGTTCGATGTTGATTCCAAAATATTAAAACAAAAATATAATATACAAAATTACATTATTTTTAAAAAAAAAATTTACATTTTTGCTGCCTGAAAAATTCAAGACAGACTATCTTGAATTTTTTCCCTTAAATCTTTCAAGAAAGTAAAAATGGATCTCTAGTTAAGACCGTCTTCTATGGGAACAATGACTTCCATAAGTAGACAAATTGAATTTTTTAGTTCTTGCTTCAATTTTTTATTCCATTCAATTTTCTTACTCTCTCTATTTCCAATTAATTGTCTATTAAAAAAATACGTGCAATTTTAATCGGCAAATAACTTGTATCAAAATTTAAAGTTAATTATTTAGTTCAAACATTAAATTATATGATTTAGTTTTGAAAATTTTCATTTCGTCAGTTTTGATAAATGTTATAAACTAGTCAAAATTATACGTAATTTCGTACATGATAATTAATTGGGAACGGACGAATTACTTATCCTAGCTACAATGTTCCGAATCCGAACTCTGAAAATTTACAATCAATTAATATTAAAGCAATGTTCTCTAATACCGATAACATATAAGCTTATATAAGTTGGAAATTCTGAAAGTAGCGAATCAATTTTTTTTACCTCGACTCAGACATTACCTTTCTAAAAAAATTTAGACTTAAAATGGTCATGTTTTCAAGCTAACCATAGTCGGTCTAAGTAAATATAAGGATTAGGGGTGACAGAAAGCGACCGAAAATCGATTATATGCGCCTTCGTTAGACCATACATTGGAGCAACTCTACGATCCGTATTCTTGCTCCATACATAGGGACTAGGGTGCCTCAACTCTGACACGACAAAGCAAGTTCTACTACTACCCCGAGATCTCGGTTGAATATAAAATTGGGTAAAATGAAAAAATTCCGAGATTATACAAAAAGAAATGTTGCCCTAAGTATTAATCAAGTTGTTGAGTTTTCTTAATTAATTGTTTTGTTTACGTAACGTATTTGGAGAGTGTTTAAGCAATATTCTTTAATCCAACTGTTAGCTTATTCATCAATCAGTACTAATTACTCATTGACGGAGACAATTTAATCATTTGATTATGAAGAATGACCAGGCCCGATTTCGGGGCTAGAGGTTAAAAAAACGTATATTTTCAATTTTGGCAAAATATTAAATATATATAATTTATTTATTTTCTCGTGGGTGTTTCTTTACTAAATAGTTTAGCTAACCCGTGTTCGAGTCTTTGCGAAGATAATATTTTTTTTTTTCATTATAGAATTTAGTACACTAATGAACAATTTGATTTTAAGTAAAGTTCTGGTCTCCTATATTAAAGAAAATAGGAAAGAATCTGATTTTGGTCACTGATTTACTTTTAAAAAAATCATAGTTGTTATAGGATATTATTGGACTATTGGGTTTGTACTTTATGGGCTCAAGTGGGCTTATAACCCTACCCCTCTATCTATATAAAGAGGGTTAGGGGTCTTGTATTTTACATTCATTCAGATATTCATTCATAATAAAGACTATACTGTTCTCCCCTCTCTCTACTTCTGTCTCCCTAAATACGTAGCTAATAATTGTATTACAACACGTTATCAGCACGTTGCTCGCGGAGACTAAGATATACGCTCGCGGACATTAGATATTTTTGGTAAACGCACGGATATTGGGTATCTATAAACCTTGAGGTTTATCCGGGTTTAATTAAATTATTGTTATATCGACCTTCATCAAAATACGAGGCGTACGGTATAAAAATATTTTTTCTACCCCTTACAAATAAAATATAAATTGCATGTCTATGTAAATAATATTGGGCCGCACATGTATATTAGTATATTATTAGTGTTTATCTAGTTAACTATGTTGAGCAGAAAGGTTTATTAGTTCTACTGCATATATAGTTGTTTAATTCATTCGTGTATTTGTTTGACCTAATGATACAATACACAAGGAAAACTAGTAATTGATTAGGCCCACTCATACCTCATATACTAGTCTAGATTTTCAATCAAATCTTGAACAGTTGCATGTTAACTGGTACCTACGTAATATTCCTTCGTATCATGCCTTACTTTCAAGAATCATGTGTAAATCTGTTATGCTAAAACTGTAACTAACAATAACAGCATAGACTAGGTTGAAACTCACTGAAATCGTGGACTGCTCATGTAATAATAGTGTAACTGAATACTTAGTTTACTGTAATTACATCCTTCCTCCTTGTATTTAACCCTGAATACATAACAGCACATGCGTTTGCCACGATTTATGGGTAAAATTGGCATTACCAAATAATTAAAGTTTACTTCCTTGCATGTTGTAGTGTAATATATGAATTACCATGATTATAATTTACACATATAGCAATAAATAATAAAATATTTATTTAGATCTTGATAGTGTAAATTTGGTAAATAATAATCTAGATTGCTAGTGTTAATTTGATTTCCTTATAAGGAAATATGTACTGCCATGTTAGTTAATCATGAAACATGTACAATCTAGATAATTGATCACTGCCATGTAATTACCATGAATAAAATTTACACATATGACATTAGAATAATAATTGTGATATATTTTGTACTGATTGATAAATTTAGATTGATTGATTGTATTAGATATTGCTAAGTGTGATTTAGAATATCTTGTTATAATATGTACTACAAGCAGGTACAATCTAAATATACTTAATCACTGCCAAGTGTATAATATGCTAATTTGCGAAATCATATATTTTCACATTTAAGTTGGAAAAATTATGAACCTTCCCCAACTAGACTCACCTATTTGGATACGATGTCTAGGAAAGATATAGGAGGAAGTCGATATCCTAATGAGGTCGGGTTTTACGTGGTATTCGTGCCCTCCACCCTCACCGTCTTTCCTGGTCGTATTCAATTAGAGCTACCGAAAGGGGTTGACTAAATAATAATTTTCCCGAGTGTGTTTATATAGTGATGTATGTTTCGCCGAATTGGTGTTTCAGTATCGACCCGTCGTTCGATCAATGAGAACCGATTCACATGAGAAGCAAAACTAATGTTTTCGAACCTGTAGTTTCAGAAAAAAGTTTGTGCTTGTGCAAACCATAAACATATAAACCAGTCGTTTTATATGATAAATAATCCAGAACTCCCAACACATGTTGGATGCCATCTATGATGAGAAAAATCGTAAAAACATACTTGCGAAATGATTGTTTAAACGTTGATTTTAATCCGTCACTACATGTTACTCACCCTGATGTGTGAAAATGTGATGCCCAAAATTTTTTTGGATGCCATCTTTGATGAGTAAAACACGAGTTTGTTGTTACCCTCGAGATGAATGCTAAGGCGTTGATTTTATTCCGCCGCCACATTTGAGACGTGATGACGTCTATGGTGAACAAATGTCTGAAATTGACATATTGGAGCTATCCTTCACCAAAAGACTAGCTTGGAAATTGTATTCCATAAGCAGTATCGTGAATTTATATTCACCATGTTCCTTTATCACCCATCTGTTATTGGATAAGAAAATTACCCCGATGAGTAGTTTTAATCCTATTGGGTCAATGGCGAATTGTTTGCCTGATATTAATTCTCTTCGTGTATATTTTTTTCCACGAATCGAGAACCGAGACAAGTGTTATTTGTCTCGAACTGTCGCGATCCCGATGAATCGCCTAGCCAAGCGAGATTTTAGACAATCGTCAAAATCGAAAACCTGTGGCTCCAAGACAGTAATTGAAAGGAACAATATGAGCCGTTGTCACAAAACAAGAGATAATGCTCAAGGAGCCAACTCTATGCGATAAAGACAAAGGTCATGCACGGTTACTCCTTAAATAGTTCACAACTATTATAAAGGTGGAAAACCCGATGCTAATGTGGTTAAAGCTAACTGAAAGGAAACTCTTGAGACCCCCGATTTTGTGGCTCAAATGAGTTTGATACCTTTCTTTATAGATTTTGATAAATCATTAAGCCATTTTTTCGCTCATCTGGATTATGTTTTCCATTTGGATTATTATTTTTCCATTTGGACCATACTTTTGGATTATGGTTTGCCTGTTTACGAAATTTCTCGAAATAATTTAAAGTGTTTTGAGCAAATTCATTTGAAAAATGTGACCAAACTTTAAATTATGAAATTTTAGGCAATACTTGTGGTGTAGTTGGTTTTTTAGAAATAGTGGGTAACAGTGTACCATATAATTTCACCAACTACTTGCCTAAAAGAGCACTCAGTGACAACGATTCTGGACCTGTCGTTCCAAAAATCGAAATCTTTGGTAAAGCCAAATTGATTTGTCAAATATGAAGCGTTATACTCATGTAGGTCCTGTCGTACCTTGTTGAGTTATAAAATATTCGAGAAAACCAGTGTTATCTGGTAATAGCTCATGAAATAATTAAAATTTCTTTACATAGCCTCCATTTAATACGACCAAAAGCGTATCTTAGAGGAGTTGAAATGTCTTTCAAGTGGTTGCTACCACATTTTTTAAAGCATTTAAAATTACCTTATCATTTCGCCTGTCGTTGAAATGATAAATGATTTAGATGTTAAGACATGATTGTCTGTACTATCATTCGCCTGTCGTCGATTGATCAAAGAATTTTGATATTGTGGCATTGACCGGATGAGATATTTCCGGGTCAAAAGACGATACTTGATTTATAATCACATCGCATTTGGATTCTCTTTGAGGATATATTTCGTGATTAATCCGAAATTCATGCCACTAATACTCACTTTGAAAGACTAGTATGTGTAAAGATCACGAAATGAACTCGTAGAATTCTTGTAAAGAATTGAAGGAGTTATTGTGGACTTATCCAACCATAAGACGGACCATAAATATAAATGGTTATGGTTGATGCATCGACAATAGGTCACATGATTATTGTTATCCACAGAAATGCAGCATTTCCTAAACCTCTAGCCCTATCATTAAGTTGATGGCTCATGATCCGGATTATCCTGAAAAGTCTAGTCGACTTGATAATACCAAAGAGTAAGAATCGAAATTTCGATTTGAATTACTTGAGTTTGGAAATTGAACATCATGTCGATTATGTTCAGACCCAAATGGACTCACGGAAAGTTTGATGATGCGACTGCAAATGATTGCACGCATTTCTTGGTCTTGCGCACCAAGATTTATATTTCCGTGTGGGGTTATGCTATTTTGCTGTATTGGTCCGTCATGAGGCCCATAAACACTCAAACACCATATGCATACCAACTGGTTACTGGTTATGAGCCAGAAGTCTCATATTAACGCGTGTTTAGAGTGATTAATTAATATTTTGATTGAGCCGCTATAGCGTTCAAAATATGGACCTCTGAACGGGACATAAGTCGATTATGAATCTCCTGCCTATCATTTGATAGAGTAACCTTGGCAAGCGATCTCTTTACCGCATGATATGCGAAAGTGACATCGCTAAGACTATTCTCCCCGTCGTTAGGGGGAGATTTGCACGTTACCGTTGATAAGGAACGACATGAAATAACGTGGCATAACCCACTCAGTCTTAGCTTGATCCCAAAAACTGCACTTAGTGATAAGTAAGCGCATAGACTCCCTCAAGTCTAACTAAATGCCAGACGCATTTAATGACTTTATGAGATGTCACGAGATCATTTATACCTGGTGCAAAATGCTTGCAAGGATAGACGTCCATGTCGGATGCCGTGTTCCTGTCGTAACACGTTGCTTTGGCCGAACCCGCCAAGCAAAGGACGCTGCCATCGGCCGTCAGTCTGTTGTCCTTCCCAAGATACGAGGAAGTTGACCGGTTTCAAATTCGTTCATCCCCAGAGGTGGTGAACTCAAACTCGTTTGTCGCACGAGATTATAAAGGAGCAAGGAGATGTGTGATTTCTTCCTCATCCTAAGAATCTTGAAATATCTGTCGATCATGATATCTTAGATGATATTGAAGCGAAACGAAACTGTCATTGATTACTTGTCATATATTCGGTGATGACTGATAATATGAACAAATTATGACAGAGAACCATGTAATGTTGCCTGAAGTCAACGTAGAATATACTGGCCTAATGGAAACTTGCAATCCAAGTAGACTCCTTAGCGAAAGTGTGTTCGGACCTGTAGCTCCAACACCACCAATGTTAAACGAGTTCGTTTATTTGGTTATTCGTAAGAAAAAGTGATGAGAATAATGAGATTGTAGAATGCTCGCCTAGTAGCGCAAGGCTTCTCTCACACCTTGGAATTGATTACGATATGGTTGATTTTCTCGAAATGGACGTTATAACGATCCCCTACTTTACCAATTTAGTAGTTTCTGAAAAACTGAGTATGCAGCCATGAATGTGGTCACGGTTTTATCTCTATGGGGATTTAGACAAAGAGATATAGATGAAGGTCCCTTTGTGACTTCATATGCTTTAATCAAGTAGTTCCTGACCACGGAACACGATCTCATTTAAATGAGACGTTCACTATATAGATTAATATAATTCGAGCGGATGTGGTATACCGCCTAAGTGAGTACTTGATTAGCTTGGGATACTGGAACAGGTATTATGCCCTTGCGTGTTTTATTACGCGATCCATTTTTGGATTTGCCTTCGAGATGAAGGATCTTGGGAAGACACGGTAGTGACTCGACCTGATGATCGAGTCCCGTAAAAATTGAATCTAAGTCCATGATTCAGACTACACCCATAAGGTGTTATGACGTTTTAGTCATCATGACGCTAAGTCGTCAGATTCTCCCATAATCGTTCGATCACTAGACATTGATATAGACCCAGTCCGTCCCTGATGAGACGATGAAGAGATATTGAACCATGATGTTCATATCTAAGTACAATAAGCGCATTATTGTACTTGGTCTAATGTGCTAGGACGAACATCTCATTTGCTGTGAATGGTATAGCTTGACACAGCATCGTGCTAACACGCTGCCATCGAAATGGCATAAAAGACATTTTCCCATTACCTTAAGGTAACTGTGGATGAGGGCTTGTCTTATCCCATTTGCGTCATCGAGTGTACCTACCCTTTTGGTACTCGAATTAACGCAACCCTTTTTCGGTTATACCGATGCTGGTTACTTATCAGACCCGCATAAGGGATATTCCTAACATGGTATGTCTTTGCCATTAGGAATAAGGCGATATCTTGGAGGTCTTGGAATGACTCCAAACGAATCACTCTGATCTACTCGTGCTCTATGAGACGACTAGAGAGTGTATATGGCTTCGAGCTCGTATTAGCCATATTTGAATTACATATGCTCTGTCTCACGATCCAGATAAAACACTTGTCATAGAAGACAACCTGTTGTTATCGATCAAGAGAGACATGACTACATTATGTTATTTAGCATTTCTCGCCGAAATTAATCTTCACATATGAAGTTTAAGAGCATCCAGTTGAATGCTCGTTCTATTCCACGTTAGATTTTCTTGCATCCAGTCGTGTGCAAGTAAATGAAGCATCCAGTCGAATGCTCATACTCTTTCTTGGAATATGAAATCCTTGCACCCAGTCGTGTGCAAGTGAGGGGGAGCATCCAAGTGAATGCTTATTGTACTAATTACTACTTAGTCGAAATCCTCGCACCCTGTCGTGTGCAAGTGAGGGGGAGCATCCAGTCGCATGCTCGTGTACTCTTTTTGTCCTTAGACCAAGGTTTTTTCCCAGTGGGTTTTTCTTGTCAAGGTTTTTAGCGAGACACGTTCCCATTATATCTCACTTAAGATTGCCGAAATTAGGGAGAGTATCCTGTTGTATACTTCTTACCACTGTGTACTCTTTTGTCCTTCGACTAGAGATTTTTTCCCACTGGGTTTACTTTAGCAAGGTTTTGACGAGGCACCTACTTTGTGGTTGATCCCTACTACTACCATTGTTGCACTCTTTTTCCTTCGATCAGAGATTTTCCCATTGGGTTTGCTCTGGCAAGGTTTTGATGAGGCACACTGTTTTGTGGTTAGTTAATTACATAGAATTTCGGCCTATATCATTCGGCTACACAGTTTCTCCTAGATACCGGTTTTGTCCCATACTGGGTTTTCCGTCCCTAAGGTTTTTATGTGTTTAGCGTTGCGAATGAACTCGACTCAGATCGACTGCATGAAGACGAAGAATTCAAGACGTACAAAGGGGGAGTGTTGTAGGATATTATTGGACTATTGGGCTTGTACTTTATGGGCTCAAGTGGGCTTATAACCCTACCCCT
Organism: Primula veris; assembly: GCA_963682055.1. NCBI lineage: Eukaryota > Viridiplantae > Streptophyta > Magnoliopsida > Ericales > Primulaceae > Primula > Primula veris. Next base: position 31,712,628 of record OY821747.1, on the reverse strand, counting down.
CTATCTATATAAAGAGGGTTAGGGGTCTTGTATTTTACATTCATTCAGATATTCATTCATAATAAAGACTATACTGTTCTCCCCTCTCTCTACTTCTGTCTCACTAAATACGTAGCTAATAATTGTATTACAACAATAGTATAATTTTAGTTTAAATGCGAAGTTTGTAAAAAAAATTGTTTCGTATCATTGATTTTTTTATTAAATGGAGTTAACTTATTGCATCTAATATTTTATAACTTAATATTTTACAATTTATTAATCATATTTTATAAATTTTATTTAAATACCTTCTTTTCTTTTATAAAAAAAAAAAACTCATTTTTAAGATGATCTAAGACCCTAAAACTCTAGAAGCGGAAACTGTGACGATTAATTAGTTGGACGGTTTGTAACGTCCCAACTTAATAGTGGAATATTATTATTTGTCAAATGATAGCATCAGGTACTCGGCTAAGAACAAATTAGTAAAAGTGTCCACTAAAAAATGATAATATCGGCCCGAAATTAACCCTAAAATTAAGAACAAATTAGACATTTACAATGTTATGTCAAACCATATAAAATTGATTGGAACAATTGTTGAAATAAGGTGCAAGCTTATTCCCCATAATTAACATATTTTATATAGAGGTGACTCATGTTTATATATATTGGTACATGTGTCATATATTGGTTAATACTCGTGTATTGCTTACTCATTTTGTGTCTTTTCTCTATAAGCATAGACAACGTATATGACAAATACTCGTGTTTTGCTTACTCATTTTGTGTCTTTTCTCTATAAGCATAGACAACGAAGGGTATATGACATTTACTATTAGGGTTCGAATTTAGACGTTTACGAAAAGGGTTTATATTTTAAATGAGAGTTACTAATTATAAATAAATAAAAAAAGACAACGAAAACCTTGCTAAAATCAACATGGTTAACTGCTTATTTAGATGTACATACACAATAATTATGTTTAGTATATACTATTTACGATTTTATAAGTCGGCAAGCATATAATCCATTTACATCTTTAATCGAATTTTAGAGCATGTTCATCGATGATGTTCATTCTCCGGACACCGCATTTGTCACTAATCTATTTTTATCGGAGTAAGTTGTCATCACGTTGCTATTGATATGTTGGTTCCCCTATCTTCTACTCCCCATCCTAATGAATAAGTTCCAACGTTGGTTGTTTATTTTCTTATTTCAAAAAACAAAATTAAAAATCATATCGGAAATTTTTTATCACTATTTATTTAATTATGAAAAATGTAAGAAGTTCTTATTTTCATACAAAATACATGCATAGTTTTTAAACAGTTTTACTTTTTTCAATTATAGACAACTTCTTTAAAAATATTTGTTATTCAATTACTTAATATAAAATTTCAATACGGTCTCCAAACACACAACTACAAAGTTGTTGATCAATCACCAAAAAAACTCAATTATCACACATATAAACATGCTCATGCACAAATAGCGACTTAACTTTTGTTCTACACCCTCAATCGCGATTATTTTTCAACTTTTTTTCCCAATTTTTTTTAAATAACATAAACAACATAACCGTCATTCATATTTACCAAGACAAGTTTTTTTCCCAAAAAGTCGACGGCTTGGTTGCCCAACACATTCCAAACACATCAAACAATGCTTTTTAACATGTCCTTACTTGACTATCAAACAAACCATTATAAGTTTTTTTTTCTCTTGAAAGTACGTAAACAAACCATAAGTTTTAACACTTTTATGGTTACCAGTTTTTTTCTCTAGAAAGTAAACAAACCCAAAAACAAGGTCACCGGTTTTTCCTTTTTTTTACTAAAAAAAAAACATACACAGTTTTGCCCGACTTACAAACATTAGTGCAAGCTATGGTATTTTTTTTAAGCCATTGGATCAAAAGTTAATAAAAACAATGAAAAAAATTCATTTTTATTCAAACACAAAAATTGTATACATAAACAACAATATTTCATATTTTTTGTTTGAAGTAGAATGTATGAATACGGTACGTCATTTCAAGTACGGTATACATAAAAAAAAAAAAAAAAAAATTCTTTGACGTGCCGAAAAAGTACCGTAAATATAACGTTCATACACTTCTGTTGTTCAGAAGCCGTGCCGATATGGTCAAGACGGAAAATGTCAACGATATTTCATTTGTCATATCAGTTACTTTAAATGATGTACCGTACGTAATTGTAAATATGGTGTATATGTTGCAATACGTCTGTTAAGATAAAAAAAAATACATTTTACCATTTTTTTTTTTGTTAACACTTGATTATATAAAAAAAAAACCATTATTTTTTTTGCCTTAGATTGAATTGTATTTTTATTCAGGTAGTGTGCCTACTATTAATACGGCAGCAAAAACGGATTCTAGTCATTCACACTAGTTACTAGAACTGTATCTAACAAGATCTGGCATCTTATTTACCAGAGGGGGAGCCAGACTATACATTTAGTATAGTCTGAAAAACTTTCCTCTGTGGCACCATTGGATCAACAGTAGGGCCTACAGACTGTTTTATCCAATAGTGTCACAGAGATAGTTTTTCAAACTATACTAAATGTATAGTCTGGGACACCTCCTCCCTTATTTATAGTGGATATAATATTTATATATCATCTGATAGTGTTACAAGGATTAAATATTTTTAAATAAAATAGCAGGGGCCCTATTAAGGAAAATATCTAAGCCTACTCGACAATACCTATCCACCAATTTCTACCCTCTTTTCTCTCTCCTAAATTATTTAACTTAAATTAATAAACCATGGTACAATGTATCAAAACTGATGATTCATTACGAAACTACGTGTAATTTTAATTGGTTTATAACTTGTATTAAAATTATCGAAATGAATATATAATCAACTTTTTTAAAATTTCCATTTCGACGATTTTGATATAAGTTATTTACCGATTAAAATTACAAATAACTTCGTAACGAACAATTAAACAGTACGGAGTGAGTATCACTAAAAAAAAATAGCCAAATAGCGACGGTAGTAGTGACAGTATTTTTTGTTACGGGTTTATTAGCGACGGTTTTTGTGATTGTTTTGTGACAGTTTAGTCAATTTATGACAGATTTATGACAAATTTTTAAATTAACGACAGAATTATGACAGATTTTGATTCTCATTGAATCAAATATCATGTATTATACAATAATGGGAAAAATAAAATTATACCTCGTCTCATTTTGTGGGCACACTAACCCGAATCTACACGTCCTCTTTGTTTATTCGAACCTTCCTTTTTTTTTTTTTTTGTCAACAGTTTGATCCTTTAAAGCGTGTCAATATTATTATTAGTCCTTTTAGTCTTGACTCAATATTTTTCTACCTTCTTAAGTTTTCATTAGATTAAGACATGCCCAAATATTTCAAACTTGATGAATTTCATTATCAAAGTTTTTCAACGAACGAAAAAGTCATGGTGCTTTAAAAGCTGTTTTTCCCGGTTTGAATGTGCTAATCGAACTATGGTGGCTAACGAGTTGTTTTAGGCTCATAACTACTTAAGACAATTCAATTATTTGCTCCGGTATTTGTTTAAACCTGATTAAAAAAGTCAATTTACTTAAGTGTTATACTTTTATGTTTATTTTGCATTTGTATAGTAGGATTGTTCATCCATTTTAGGTATGCATCATACGATGCCGCCATTTTCACATGCGGCATGAAAAGGCCTTTCTACCAAAGTGTATTATCATTAAAAATATTGTACGAGTTTCTTTGATGACGGTGGTGAGGCTTTGTCACCTTAATTTCGTATTTTATGATCGGTATATTGTTAGTCTGCATGTTTTGCACTATACATTTACAATAGGATCAAATGGAATCACTCAATCGATTCTGTTCTTAATGAACCTGAATTGTTATATTAAAAAAACATGACACACAATGTACACTTTACTCCGCAATTGTCTATAAATTTCACTATCTAATTACAAACGCATCTCCGAAATATCATATGATACTTTGATCATGTCATGCCCGACTATCAAACAACTCATAAATTTATACTCAAACTATTCTTATATTCTGCTTAGTAAAACTCAACAAACTCATCAACAATCGTGTCAACCCACGGCTAGACGGTCCAATAACGATGAACTTCTAGATCTAATAAAAATGAACATTTTACACTCAAATAAGTTTTTTATCAAAATTCAAAATTCTCAACCCGTAGGACGTCGGAACTTTTGGACCGACACTGAATCAATCGAGCCGACATTTTTTTTGAAAGTAGTGATTTCATTAAACCAAACCATGGTACAACAAGGACCAAAATTAGCCAGCTACATCAAAATAGCAAAAGTTCTCACAGACTACTCTATCGTAGTTTATTAAACAACTTACCGGAATACTTAGTTAATCTCGTACACCAGTAAAAGCAAAAGCACCAATTGCTACCGAACACGAGTCTACAAATATCTGTAACAAAAGATTCGATTTCTCACATAACTTCTTCACTATCTTCTTTGCAATATCGTGCAAACGTTATGTTATCCGATTGAAAATCGACTTGATTACATTTGGTGTACTTTGTTTGGTTTCTCTCCCCCTTCCTAAGCAATAAATTAAAGTTATAAGTTGGAATCCACAACCACAAGGACTATAAATATAATTTACCATCTCATTTAAAATAATAGGAATATTCAACATTTCATTTCAACCTCTCTCTTAACGACTAAGCATATAAAAATAATATTATTACTACTATATATAATTACATATATATAAATATATATATATATATATATATATATATATATATATATATATTACACGCTTATAACTAGTTGTTCCTCATTGAGACTTGTCTGAAAAACGAACAAAATAAGAAAATAAGGTTGTTTTTAATTTAAACAAATTCAAACCTTTTATTATTAGAAAGATAATAATAATAATAAGAAGAAGAAGAAGAAGAAGAAAAATAGACAGAATGGATGTTCATAGATTTATGAATTTATCACCATCAGCATCTGCGGTTTCGATTGGGGAATTGGTAATTAGAGCTAAGGAATTTCTCCGATTCGCCTTTTCGGTTGTTGTCGGGAACGTTCTCTCTGCGATCCTCACTTTCTGTTTCGCATTGGGTATGTTTTTTCTTTTCTTTTTGTGTCTAAATAATTAATGTTGATTTTGTTAATTTTACATATTACTACCTCCGTTTTCAATTAATTGTTCACTACGAAACTGCGTGCAATTTGACCGACCTATTAAAATTGTCGAAATGAAAATTTTCAAAATTTAATAATATAGTTCAAACATTAAACTATATGATTTAGTTTTGAAATTTTTCATTTCGACAATTTTGATACATGTTATAAGCCGGTCAAAATTGCATGTAATTTCGTAGATGACAATTAATTGGAAACGGGAACGGAGTGAGTAATTGTTTACATATTTGATTGTTCCTATTAATTAAGAAAATGTAAAACTGCATAAAAAAATTGGGCTTTGTGTTTCTGGTAGGCAAACAACTAGTTAACTGCATAAATATAGACAAAAAATATTATTTTTTTCTATGTATTTTGATGAGAATCTTTAAAAGATTGGAGTTTTTGAGCTTCTCTTGTATTGTGTTTTTTTTTAGATTTTTTTTATAGTTTTTGAGTTTCTCTTGAATTATGAAAATAATAATCATGTAGATTATTGGCCCTTCCCTTTGAGTTTACTGGTTCTTCATTTTCTTAAATTGTTTTTTTTTTGTTATTACCATATAAGCTATAAGATGCAGTACATTTTATTAGTGTGAAATATTATGGTTATTTTTCATAAAATTGGGTTGTTGTTTTTTAATGTATTTTGATGAAAATCTCTAAAAATTGGTGTTTCAGCTGCCCTCGATGAAAAAATTATAGTAATATAGAATTTTAGCCCTCCCATTTGAGTTTACTGGTTCTTCATTTTGTTGTTTTTTTTGTTTTTATTACGATGGAGTAAAAGTTTCAAAACTACAATGATTTAAGCGGGATCAGCCTTTTCTCGACCGACCTCGAATCCGGATATCATTTTTTTTGGCTTAAGAGTTTCATTTAAGAAAATATATTCGTTTAGCTATGAAGGGAATGAACTGCTAAGAAATGGTATCTTTGATGAAATTTGTTGCTGATTTTCCCTACTGGTTTGGTTTTGAAAGGTATCGTATTAGTTTGTTGTGCTTAGTTATTTGAGGTGGGGGCAGTTGAGTTAGTGTAATCCATTTCGAGTCCGACGAATATATAATAGACAAATTGTTGAAAACGCCATGGTAGTGGAAAAATTGAAAAAGGGTATTGGCGTTGTCGTGCTATTCTTTTATCCATTTAGACAAGTGTGGTCCGGTGAATGGGACTCCTACATTATGGGTACATGGAGTGTTAACATAAACATTTGTATGGCATGTACCTCAAGGTTGGGATTAAAGAAATTTAGCTTTTTGAAAAGTTGAACAAAAAACCTTATTGTTTGTTCAAAAACCACCTAGAGGTTAAAACCTAGTGGTGAACCCTCGAAACTGTATCTCGGAAAATATTAGATTTCGTGCATTTACACCCTCTCTATATTTCCCAATTCTGGATCCCTCATATGCTGGCTCTGTTTATAGATACAGCACAGGACTAGGGAAACATTATTCTATTTTATCTTTTCTTTTTGGATTCGGTATGATGAAAAAGGCAAGGATAAGTACAAAGTACTTGGGGACTGTTTTCAGATTTTGTTATTTAAGTACGTATCATGGAGTCCGATGCCCTCTTTGATAGCAAATATCTTCAGTTTTATCTATTATGAAAAGTTTCTTATAATGAAATTGTGTTGTTACAGTGGGCACTCTGCTGGGAGCTATGACAGGTGCCTTAATAGGACAAGAGACCGAGAGCGGGTTTGTGAGAGGGGCGGCAGTTGGCGCCATTTCTGGAGCTGTTTTCTCTATCGAGGTCTTCGAATCATCTCTTGTTCTATGGCAATCAGATGAATCTGGTCTTGGGTGTCTCCTATACTTGGTAATTTGACTTTCTTACTCTTACATTTTAGTAACTGTCAGATATTAGGTAAACTCTAGACATATCTCGTATGATAGTTGTTGCTTATTGCTATGGCCTTCTCAAAATCCATCCTAAGAAAAAAAGCGGAAAGGAAGTATATATATATTAAAATGCATCCACACAAGAATTATACCATCTTTTTGTTACTCAGGGCTTATTTCGTTGTAGCTTTGATCTTTTAAGCTAGCTTAGAAATCTGCAGTGTGCTTGGTTAGCAAGTCTAAAAGCTAAAGTTTCTTAGAAGTTTTAAGTTGGGACTCTTAGTTGCATTTTGTAAGCAAGCAAGCTGAATCTATGATGTTGAAAAATACTTTGGGATCATCCAATTCAAAGCTTTTAGTTCTGTTCAGAACAAAAACTAAAAAGCTTAGGTCTCTACCTTGTCAACCAATGAACCAAATACAACTTGGGTTCAAACAGAAAAAACAAAAAGCTAAGCTTAATATCTGCAACCAAACAAGTGATAAATCATGGGCCGGACTCGGTGTCAGGAGATTTAATGTATAAGATTTGAATAGGGATTTGAAATTAATTCGCCGCAATGTGCAATGCACTAATTTCAACAAGTCCTTGTCACTCTCTGCATAATTTAACTATCAGTTGCTGTCCCACTTATGATATTTATGTAATTTTCAGATTGATGTAATTGCAAGTCTGTTGAGTGGTAGACTTGTACGTGAACGAATTGGTCCAGCCATGTTCAGTGCAGTGCAAAGTCAGGTACTTTCTAACCCCATTTTTTTGCCCAAGGTTTTGAAGAATACTTCTTTTTACATAAGATGTTATTTTTTAAGACAAGTAAATCTTATGCTCATGATTTGACTGTGCTTAATTAGATGGGTGCTGTTGAACCAAGCTTTGAAGACATCCATAATATATTTGATACTGGCGGCTCTAAGGGTTTGGCTGGAGATTCAGTTGAAAAAATTCCAAAGATTAAAATTACTCGCAATAACAATCATGACCTGTCCGGAGACGACGCCTCTTGTTCAGTATGCCTTCAGGTATTTTTTTTATATATATTTTGTTATTACTGCTCATATATCACGAGTCTAGCTTTTAGAATGAAAAATTTCAAATACAGTACTTGAAGTTTTTGCGAAACCCTCTTCGAGTATGTAAACAGTTTCTTACGAGAGTTGTTCAAGGAACTTCTCGTTGACGTTAATAAGCATTATGCTCAGATTCTCTTGTCCATCTTTCATTATTTGGGGAAAAAACTAAATAAAAAGATCTCTAGTTAAACTCTTTTTACACTTAGTTGCAATTGTTTCCCCTTCTAATCAATACGTTGGACATGATTCTCTTGACTTTTGATTCGTTCTTACATCAAGCTAATCAAATAATTCTTCTATCGGGTGTAACTTTGTCGGTTTGTTTAGATATAGATTATAAATGTATGAGGCATATGGAAAACATAATTGAAAGGATAATATGAATTTTGGCTTAAAAATTGTTAATGAGATGCAACTAATTCTAGTTCCTTAATAAGCTACTCAATAAGTTCTTTTTATTGATTACCAGTCGTTTTTAATAAACTTTCTTGTCACGTTTATCATGTTACTGCCTTGGTCTTTTCAATGTCACGTTTATATTTCGGAGAACCTGGTTTTAATATTGGTGGTTTTTGTATATTTTGTAGGATTTTCAAATTGGAGAAACTGTTAGAAGTTTACCTCAATGCAATCACATGTTTCACCTACCTTGCATTGATAAGTGGCTGGTAAGGCATGGTTCTTGCCCATTATGCAGAAGAGATCTCTAAATGAGCATTCAATGTATAAATATATCACAAGAAAAGAATGAGTTTTTTGTTTTGTTTTTTTTATTGTTTCTTACCCTAGGTTTTTTTTCAATTTTTGTTTTGGAAACATTCACTGATCCACCTATACATTTCCCCCATATAGCCTTTTGTGTAAATTAGTTTAACTGAATCATGAAATGAGCTGGAACCATTATATACTTCATCAGTTATTTGTATAAAGCTTTTGAAATATGATGAGTTTTTTTTTTATTGCTTCTGTTTTAGTCACTTTCTTCTTGTAATACTTTTGTTGTCATTTAGGTTATTTGTTGTAGTTGAGTAAATTTTTTCCCTTCTTTTAAGTGGTGATTTTGGCTCCTTTAGATCTCTACATTACCCAAAAAAGTTTCGTAATTGCGAGTTATTGTAATTTTGGTGGTTAAACATAATGATCGAAACTGATGTTGTGGATTCAGCAAGATCATTATGTATATTATATCAGTCTTTTTTCATATTTAAAGTAGTAGTTGATATAGTTAATGCAAATATGTCTTGATTTAGGTTATCTCCAAGTAAACAAATTTTCCTAATTATGGGTGGAGTTTTGAGCTAAAAATGGTCACACTGAACCACTTGATACCGACTAGTTAGGCTTATTCAAAATAAAAAAAATAATCTAATCTTGTTTATCAGGGGTGTATATTTTGTATCGATTTTCGAACCGAACCAAATTGTTATCAAAAGTTCGGTATACCGAATTTTCGGTACGGTACAACCGAACCAAACTTTAAAAGTTGGTTCGGTTTCGGTATTCATTTCGTATGTTTGATACAATACCGAACCGAACCGAATCAAATATTAAAATTATAAAATATATAGAAATTTACACATAGTTATAATTTACAAATAAATTGTATTATAGTTTAGTTTAATTTTTCTTACGACTTACTTTACTATTTACGAAGTTAAATACAATAATTCCGTATTTCTCAAATTTCTTGTATAATGTTTTAAAAGAATTTTTATTTTATAAGTGCTTACTATTTTAATCAAATTCACAATAAATGTAGCAAATATAAGAATAGTTATACACATTTTACTTTTTACAAACTTTTTTGCTATTTTATTGTTATCAATAATTATCTTTTAATAATAATAATGTTTCGGTATAAAACGGAAAACCGAACCGTACCAACCGAAAAAGTCGGTATACCGAACCGACTTTTCGATTCAGTTATGGTATAATTTTACAAGTTCGATTCGGTATTTACATATGGTAAAAAAAAGTCGGCATCGTAAAAAAAAAAAAAAAAAACACCCCTATTGTTTACGATTAAATTTGGAAGCTATGTTTCTTAAGTCTTAAAGAAAAATACCCATTGATTAAGATAAAATTGGAAATTAGCAAAGTGTTTTCTTTATAAAAAAAAAAAGAGGTAAATAAACCAACCGTAGATCTGAGGTGAGGTCCACTTAAGTTATCTAAATTTTTTGATACATAAATTCGTTGATATTCCTGTGTAAATAATGGTACCGACTTTTTTTATGTGCCCACAGATTTTTATTTTTATTTTTGAAATGTCCCACAGATTGTTTTGGTGGTTTTTTTTTGTAAAAGTGTTAGGTTTGGAGTTAACTTAGAAAAGACCATTTATATTTGAGTGACGTTGTAACAACTCATAAAACTTATTTCAAAAGTATATCCGATGATATAAAATAATTTTTACTTATTTTGTTTGAACACGTGTAAAAAAAAAATGAAATTATTATTAACAAAAAAGAAACATGTCATTCTCAATACTAATTACTATATTAATTCTTCTACGTATTCATTTATACATATCGTTTATTTATATTCCTATTAAAAAAACTTGTGGTCAAATTTTGATATTAACGTTTGAATAAAAAAAATTAAATGATGGCAGTAAAAGTCACGCCACATAATAAAAACTCAACCTATTAAAAATCCAAATAAAAATATATTAGAACTTTAGTTGAGTCTACCATAAATTTAAATAATAATTAAAAATAAAAAAATTTGTTCAATTTAAAAATATTACGCACTAAAAACTCAAATAAAAATATAATATAACTCTAGTTGAATCTATCCTAAATTTAAATATTAATTAAAAATAAAAAAAATTGTTAAATTTAATATTAATAAAAATCAAAATTTTTGATGAGGTGAATATGCCATACAATGTGAATTGCTTTTTTGAATATAAAAATGTGTGAAAATTATCTTTACCCATTTAGTTATTTACAAATTTCCAACGCATTTTGTTTGTTTTTGTTCTTCAATAATTTCTAGCTATAGTAATTACTATTACTTAAGTATAAGACCAAACATTGTTTCTTTTTTGTTTCGAACATGACAAAAAATGGTGTGTTTATGAAAGAACTTTCAATAATAATATTTTCATAAAGTTTGTAAATTTCACTCGGATCGTAATTGATAAAGCCATAACTTTGGTCGGTTGCGTTAGGCTTTTCAACAAAGATAAAATGACAAATCGACCGAGAATAAATGATGCTTCCTGATCTTTATTATGACTCGGATTCTTGTCCTTGTTCGGACTATTACACTTGTTCGGATTCGTATTCCGATTTTACGATTATGCTCGATATAACTATTTAATCCCTCGTCTTGATCTTTCTCCTCTTTTATTCGATGCTCGGCTGTCTTTTCTCGGTTTGTTTCTTGAAGTGATATGCTTTGGTTAGTTTCTCTCTTTTCTTAACTTCTCTCTATATTTTTTGGATAGATTTTCTGGTCATTTTCTAGGAGGGGTAGTGGGCTATTTATAGGCAACTGCGCCTTCTAGGATAGTGACAAATGTCTTCATCCCAGGGATTTCTCAGACAAGGGTCCCCCTTTGATTGGGCTTGGGCTTTGTGTTGTAGCCCCTCAATCCCTACAACCAATATGAGATGACCCATTTAAGCGTTGGATGCCCATTTATAAAGTGGGTTGATTATGACCCGAATAAAATATTCGGGTCTGATTTTTGTGTTCTATCAAGTGCTCCCTGACTTCCTCGGCGTGGTTTCCATGTCGGGGGAGTCATGTTCGGTTTGTCGAGAACGTTACTTCGGTCTTATTTTTCCAAATGCTTCATCGAGAAATGCAATAGACTCGTGACGGTTCCCAGGGGGGCACATTTAATGTTTCCTATCCTAATATCTTCTTTCGAGGAAAACTCCTATAAAGGGGTGTGCTCCCTCCATAATTAGGCATCTTACTACTAATTTGTCCTTGACATAATGGCTTCTTCTGATTCTACTGGTGAGAGCTCCTTTAATTATATTTCATATTTAGAAACGGAAATCAAGAAATCTCGTACCGCGAATAAGAAACTCGTGGCCAAGGTTTCAAACTATAAGAAAAGGTTGTCTGACATGGATTCTGATCATCATGTGACGATGGCCGATCGGGATTGGGCCTTCGAGCATATAAAGAAGCTCGAGGCTAATCTGGCTAAGCAGAAGGCGGCTAAAAGGGCCTATAAGCTTGCCTTCAAGGAGTTGCATGCTCGGTCCAAACCGAGTTCGGATGACGATGAAGAAGGCTCTTCCTCGAAATAATTAGTCTTTTGTAATTTCTGTCGTAATTTCTCTTGAATGGGGAGTCTTCTCCTCAGTTGTAATCGAAGTTTTTGGAATTAATAAAATATTTCCCTTTCCTTGTTCTTGTCTGTTTATCTTCTTGATGTCTTTTTGGATGACTTTAATTGGATTTGGAACTGTGGTTAATTCGCCTTTAATGCTCTTGGGAAGTTCAAGAGGCTGTATTTATTCGAGATGACCTTTGACCTACTCCTTGTTTCTTCTTATAAAAGGGGACTGTCCCAGTATCTTTTGTGCAGTTCATTCTTTACTAACGAGCAAATGGCTTCTCCTCTTGAAAAGTATGGTGACAACCTTCCTGAATACGTTACCCGTCTGGAAGAGGAAGTTCAGAAGGTGCGTTATCTCGAAAAGAGGGTTGCCCGGCTGTCAGTGGAAGCTCGTCGGGCCGCCGAACTAGACGAGCGATTGGATGCCCTAGAGAAGGAGCACCAAAGGTCTTTGCTTGACAGTATTCGTGCTCGTGCCCGGATCAAAGAGCTCGAGGCCTCCAGGGATAGGCAGCTCGCTTCCAAAAGGGCTTACAAATTGGCCCTTAAGGAAGTGTATGCTCGGTCGAAACGGAAGCCGAATGACGAAGCGGGCCCTTCTATGAAATGATTTTATTGTTTTCATTGTATTTCCTCTTTGTGCTTCTTCTGTAACGAAGTATCAACCAATTAATAAAGATTTCTTTTTCTTGTTTATATTTGAATTACTTTCCCAATGCAATTTATTTTGACTGCGCACGCTTGTGGCCTCATTAATGCTTTTCTTGGGCCTGGCGTTTGATCTTATCCATTGGACCTCCTTACTCTTTATATCTAGGGACTAATAGGATTTCTTGAGCCTTGTGCATAGAAAATCCCAATCACCAAGGCTTTCTTGAGCCTTGCGCAGAAGATCTGGGATATTTATTCGATCCGCCGTCCTTCCCAAAAATGACGCGTGTTTTGCTGCCATTATTACTTACCCCCTTTAAATATTGGTAATAATCCAAACGTTTCTTGAACAGGTGTGGCTTTTAATTACTCACGCTTTTTTAGAGTCTTTTGGGAATCCAAACGTTTCTCTTGAACAGTCACCTCTTTTGAGTGCCGTTGCTTCTGAATACCCATTGGCGAACGGTTGCGACTCTCAATACCAGCCCTCATACGCTTGATCTATAAATACCTGCTTACAGCATGGTTACATCCACAATTCTCATCATATTATTTTCCCCCATATATAGACCCTCATCTTATAATTTCCCTAAGATGTCTGGTCCTTTCACCCCATCAGCATTAGCTTTGCAAGTGGAGGCCTTTGAGGCCTCCTATAACCATGTACAAAGGCTGTTGAGGGATGCCGAGGAGGAATTGAAGGTGATGCGTTATCACCATACCGAGATGGTTCGGGAATTAACTTGGCTAAGATCCGAACTGGCTTACTGCCGACGTGCTCGTCAGGCTTTAGTCGAAGAGAATGAGATGCTAAGGGGGAACCCGACACTGAGGGACAGGGATGTCTCTGCCGGGCCCTCTCATCGATACCGATCGACTTCCCCCTAACCTTCTCCCTTCTTTTTTATTTTTCTCTGCTTTTCCCCTTCTTTTCCTATCTCTTCCTCTTCCTCTTTTTTTTTTATTTCTCCGTTTCCATCATTTCTTCCTCTTCCTCTTTTTTTTTTTATTTCTCCGTTTCCATCATTTCTTCCTCTTCCTCTCTTGTATTTTCTTTTTATACTCTGTTTTCTCTCTCTTTTTATTCTTTTCTTTTTCCGTTTCTTTTTTGTTTTATTGACTTTCTTTTTATTTGTCTGTCTCCTTCATCTCTTAATCTTCTTCTCATCTGTTTTTCTTCTGTGCCTCCTCTTTCTTTTTCTTCATCTTCTCTCCCGTCACTCTTTTTCTTTTTTTTTTTGCACCACTATGATGTTACAATCAGCCCTGTGATCCTAAGGGTTTTGTGTTACATCTAGGGTTTTTGTCATTTTTCTTTTTGACTCTTCTTTCTTATCACTTCTTCTTTATGTTCCTCCTCTTCGCTTCTTTCTTCCCTTTTTGTTTTCTTTTTATGCTTCTTTCCTTCGTTTCTTGCATTCTTCTTCTTTTCCTCTTCTTGATTTTCCTTTCTCTTTCTTCTTACTTTTTCTTTTTGGCGTCTCCTGCTCACTTGGTCAGCTGATATAGTTGATCCTTTGCCTGATCTTCTGTACTAGCTCTTCTTGGATGTAATAGATCTTTTTCGGATGTAATAGACCTCAATGTAATAGACCTCGATGTAATAGATTTTTATCTCGGATGTAATAGACCTCAATGTAATAGACCTCGATGTAATAGATAATGATGTATTCCATCTTCATTAATGAAAAGTATTTTTGCCCTTTTCTTTTTATATCGTACGTGTGGTTTGTTGTTTGTCTGGGATCTAGATCTTTGAATATCTCGTCTTTATCTCTTCTGCACTGTAGTCTCAGATGTCAATAGATGTCCCCATCACTGTCAAACATATGTGCCTGCTCCCTAGTAGGTCAGGAAATGCACATGCCTCCCACATCATGTCAGGAAATATGCAATTTCCCAAGCAAGGTTATAAAATATCATACTCTTCGTTCTATAAGTACCCTCTTTTCTTGGGTAGTTTATCATCTCTTTTTTCGTTTTGCTTCTCTCTTCTTTAGCCCTTTATTTTCTTCCATACTAAACAATTTCCCAGAATGTCTGGACCTGTGGTGAGATATCATGCTCAGATGAAGGGCTTGGATACTGAGGTATCTCGGGTCCGCAGTCGGATGGCAAGGCTTGAGAAAGAGTATGGCGTTTTGGCCTTGAGCCTGTTCGGCTCTTATCCCGAAGAGACGGTGAAGTGGACCGAGATCTCGGCACTGAGTCGCCAGCTCGATCACTTGTTGCTGCAGAGAAACCATCTGGCCAACTCCTGGTATGATGCCGAGGAAATTTGGGACCATTCTCAAGATGAGTTTGACAACTCTCCTCAGGGCCTCGCTAACCTAATGGTAAAGAATGCTCGGCTCGTGGAACGCGTCAGGGTTCTTACCTCGGAAAATAATAGGCTCTCCTCGGAGAATGACGATTTGGTCGCCATGAACGATTCCTATCAAGCTAGGCTGAATTGTTCTGCTCGTATTGCCTTCTCTCGGTCTGGCAGTTCGGTTTTTCCACCCATTGATCCTTAGATTGGGCTGGTTTTCTTATGTATTTCCCCTTTTGCCATTTGTGTTTTATCTTCTGTATTTAATGAATCAGTTGTATCTTTTCGTATCTCGTGCCTGTCTTGTGAACCATTGGAACTCTTCGTATTTTGTGCCTTCTGATTCTCTATAAATGCTCCCTATTGCCTGTATCTCATTATCAATTTCTACCTCTTCTTGTTTTCTAACTTGCTTTTGCGTGAGATGGCTCCCATCACTAGGTCTGCCTCCAAAAAGAAAACCCTTATGGAAGAGGAGCCTACCTTTTTGCTACCTCGTCCCCCTGGCTTTGGGGAGGAGGATTTGACTCCTCTTCAAC
The DNA here is from genome assembly GCA_963682055.1 of Primula veris. Classification (NCBI taxonomy): domain Eukaryota; kingdom Viridiplantae; phylum Streptophyta; class Magnoliopsida; order Ericales; family Primulaceae; genus Primula; species Primula veris. The sequence goes on along the minus strand of OY821747.1, from coordinate 31,696,717 downwards.
TAAAAGAAATTGAGATGTCGTGGCTGAAACATGATCTCATATGTGCTCGGACTGAAGCGAGGAGGCTTAAACAATATTGGGACGAGGAGGGCACTGCCCGTTTCAAGGCCGAACAAAAATGCGAGTCTCAGTCTTACGCCTTAAAACAGGCTGAGATGGCGATTTCTCGTTTGGTTAGGGAGAATGAGCGTCTGGAGGAACTTTTGGCGAAGAGGGATGTTGCTATGGGGGATAGTTCGAAAAGGTAGGATGTGTGTATTTTCTTTTTCTGTTGTATTGTTTGTGTTTCCCCCTTTGTGAATGAATAAAACTTGTCTTGCATTTGATTCTGTCCTATTTTATTTCCTGCTTGCTTCTCTTTTTTTTTTCTGAGCATACATCGAACAATGTGCCCGGTTATCCCCCCGAAGAGCGTTGTTAGACTTGATGCTCCCTGCCATTAAGCTAGAAACGGTCTTCGTTCACCTTGTTCGGTATGCCATTTGGGTAAGAAATGGTTGGGAGTCGAGGAACTTTATCGGGGGACATTCTTTGTGTGATAATATTGGTAGCGTATGTGGGAAGCTTTTCGTGGTAGGGTCCACTGGCCGTTTATTTAGGTGTAATGATGTGAACTGCCTTGGGTAGTGGGATATGCGCTGACGTGGCGAAATCTGGAGCGTTGAAATGTTAAAAAGAGCAGCGGTTGTTGACTTTTGTATGGTTGGAAAAGGGGCGAACCTCTGGTACACGAAAGGACGGTTATTATTTTATTCCTTTTGTGACTCCACTCCTTTTTATTGTGCCAAGTAATCCTGTTTATTTTTATCACAAAATTTGCTGAAGAAAATATCTCTCTCTCTAAAGCATATTTTTCCCGCCAAAAAGGGAAAAGAGTTCGGCCGCTTGCTCTAGGGTTTCGTGGTTTTGTTGGAAGAGTTGCTGCTGTTCGCGCTTGCTTGCTCATAATGATAACTGTAAGTGATTTTTCGTTCTCCCCCTTTTCCGCTTGTAGGGGTTGTATTTGATTTGTCGTTGTGGTCATAGGTGTGTCGTTGGTATATGTCTGATGATTCTGATGTAATGTGCATGGGGGGGGGGGGTGGCTCTCGTTCTATTGATGTGGTTCTGGTTTGTGTATTTGGTTAGTATATTGATGGACTGTTGATGATCTTTGTATAGGAAATTTTGACCCAAAGCGTGGCCCAAGTTGGCACATTCGTGGAGAAGGATTTTAAGGAACTCGCCGGAATACCCGACAACGTACATATTCGGCTTCCTATATCGGACGAGGAGGTGCTGGGATTTGTTCCCGCCGGCGAGGTAGCTGTGCGGTCGTCGGCCTTCTTTACTGGGGGTCTTCGACTGCCCTTTACAAATTGGGTGGCCTCGTTCTTTGAGGCCGTCCAAATTGCTCCGGCCCAACTGGCCCTAAATGGTTACCGTACTCTGAATGGTATCCAAAGGCTATCGGAGTTGTCCGGAATACCGATTGAACTGAAGGACGTCTTTGGAGTCTATAGTCTGAGCTTTGAGCGTCGCAGCTCGTATTTGAAGACTCTGCGTGCCTTTTGCCGGCTCGTTATCGGTTTGCCGGATACCAACAAAGAGCGCAATCTCGGTATTGTTATTGCGTCTGGTGAATGGGCTTGTCCGGGACACCAGATTCCTGGACCGGCTACCAATGCTCCCACTATGCCAGATCTCGGCGCTCCTAATGTAGAGGCTTTGTTAGCTCTTTGGAAATGGTGGGGGCCGGGACCTACGCCTGATCCTGCGAGTCGTACGGCTCCCATGTTGCTCGGGTACCCTATGGGGTCGGTGACCAAGGGGAATCCGGCACCCGAGATCCCGAAAGAGCCCGAGGAGGAATTTTTAAAGGTGGTACAGGCTCGGTGTGCTACTCGGCTTGGGAAAAGAGCTGTTCGTTCTAAGCGTCGCGCAGCTGAGCCTGTCGTTGAAACAACGAAGAGGGCTAGGGGAACTGATACGTCGGTTACCGAGGAAGAGGCTAACGTTGGCTCGGGCGAGGGGGTGTTTGCCGTTGCTCAAGGGGATACCGCCGAGGATGCCTCTGCTCCGGGCGAGGTATGTGTATATGTATTATGATTTTCCTGTCTTTTGGTGGTTTGTCATTTGGTTCGCTAGTGCTTTGCTTTATTAGTCGTCTTGTTTCAGCTACTGACTTCTCAATTGGTTACCCTCGCTCTTGCCCGGTCTATGGGTATTATTGTGTTTCAGGGGTCGGTCGACGATGTATTCGGATATATGAACCTCTTGACGAATATGGGAGATAGTACGATGACTTTGCCGGTCATCTCGCCTATCCCCATCGAGGGTCCGATAGAGTTGTCCGTGTGCTCGCCCCTCCGTAATGAGGAAGAGATCGAGCATAGGGCCCCTGAGATTGAGCCGTTGGAGGAGGACGTGGGGGTGGGGAGGGAAGGCAGCGAAGAGAATGCCGGGGATGATGTGGTGGGTGTCGAGGGTGAGGCTCTCGACGGATCAGAGAAGGGGTCGGTGGATGGGGTTGCAATGACCCGGTACATTGACCGATGTAGGGGTGAACTGCTGGATCAACCGAGAACGCTGAAGATGGGTTATACGGCTCTGAAACCCCTTGTGTTTAAGAATGCAGAAAAGCTATCTGCCCAACCTACAATGTCAGTGATAGAGCAGGCCCATGCGGATGCGCTGAGGGTATGTGGGGCTTGTATTGCACTATATAGGTTGGGTACTTGTATTTTATTTGGAAACTAATGTGTTAAAGTGCAGATTGCTGTGAGTGCCGTGGCGCTACGGGATCAGCTGGGAGCTCTCGGGGCTGAGAAAGAGAAATTGGTGGCCGAGAAGGATAATCTTGAGGCCGATAAGGAGAAATTGGTCGCCGAGAAGAAAACCCTGGGCGAGAATTATGACAAACTGTCGGTGGACTTCCTGCACCTGACCGAGGAGGTCGAGAAATTGAGGGAGGAAAAAGAGAGCATGGCCGCTAAGTACGGCGAAGTAGAGGAGGAGAACTTGCTCCTGGCTGAGGACGTGGAAGCCGAGAAGGCTAAGGTGTCTGCCCTGAAAACGGCACAGGCGGAGGAGCGGAAAAAGTTAGCAATGATGGCCAACTTTTCTGTATACTGCGCTCATGTGCGGGCGCTCAACTTCGCGAATGTTCCTCTGTCGGATAGGGCGTGGTCGGAGTTGGTGTACCCGTGTCCGCATGGTGCACCGCCGAAACCCTTGGACTGGGCGAATCTTCGTGAAGAAGAGCTTCCGCGGCTACCGGGGCAGACAATTTCGACAGCGCTGTGTCCTCACTCTATGTCGACCGCGTCTTCTCCTCGACCGGATTCTACTGTTCCCCCACCAACATCTCTTCAGGTGGAACCTTGACTATCTTTCTGGCATTGTAAATTTTTTTTTTTTTTTTTTTTTTTTTTTTTTTTTTTTGTATCTAGAAACAGATTCTTTTGGGAGAGTGATAATATAAGTGTTATGGTTGCTTTCTGTTGGGCTTGCTTGGGTCAATTTCTTTTGATGGTCGTCATATTTTGAAGGATATGAAAACAAAATATTGTCAGGTACCTAATAACCCCCTTGCCATGGTGGTCTGGACCTCGCCTAGTCGTAGTGTAGGTGACGTAATGGAGGATTTGGAAAGGTCTAACGCGTCCCTTACCGCGAAATTGACTTGTGCCTATCAGGAAATCGAGGGTCTGAATATTCATATTTCCAACCTGGCGATCCGGTTACGTGATTTGGGAGAGAAATTTAGTAAAAAGACCGCCCATTACACGGCAAATAAGGGTAAAGCGAAGGAACTTCTCGGTGCCCTACGACGTTCTCGTGATGAAGCCCGAGGTCGTGTGACGAGCTTGACCTTGGTCCTTGGGGCCGTTTTCGAGGACGCGGACCTGCTGCTATCCTTTGTCAAAGCGTATTGGGCCCGAGCTCGCGCTTTAGAGGTGATTGAGCTTATAAAAGGAATGAGTGGTGTATCCCGGGCAGAGCGCATGGTTGATGCGAAGGCCGGGGTGACTGAAACCACTGTTGCTTTGAACCGAATCGAGGCGGTCATTCGTGAGCGTTTAGGGACGCAAATTAATTCATTGCGAGAAATTCATTTTGCCGATGTAGTAGAGACTTCGGCGTCTGCTGAGGGGTTGTCGGAGTAATAAAATAGCTTGTTGTCGTTTTCTTTGTATCTTGTTATAAAAATTTCTCTTCTCGTTTTTTTTTTTTTTTTTTTTTTTTTTTTTTTTTTTTTATTCATCTCTTCTCGTTCTTCTCCTCCCCCCCTTTTTTTTATAGGCACATGCTACTACGTCGCACCAGGCTGGTTCTCCATGCCTAGTTAACCCGGGGTTAGGACCTACTGGTGCTGCCCGGGACGAGGTCTCATCTGGTGCGGCTAGTGAGGTGCCTGACAGGTGGCCCTACATTGTTTTGATGAGCAAAAATGTCAAATTGACCGACCAATGTGCTCGACTGCGGACCAAGCTGAAAACACAGGCGGCCTCTTTTCGAGAATATGTTCGCCGTGCCGAGCATGCTGTTGAGGTTCAGGAGCGTCGTTTGGATCGATATTGGCGTGCAAAAGGCGAGTACTTCGGCAAATTAAAGTTGCTTGTGACCAAGGCCAACGTGTTGGTGAAGTATTTCCGTTTGTCCCGCGCCAGATACGATGCTTCCGCAGCTGTGATTGAAGCTCGCCGTGACCTCTCCTTTGACGATGATCGCCGTAAAGCGGCCTCGGATGCTCACGAGTCCGCCAAAGAAGCCGAGTTCAACGCGCGGCTTCAGACGCTGACTTGTGTTGGGGCTCATACGACCAATTTTGATGCCCTCATTTCTGAGGAGCGTTTTGATGGTGATGAGTCTGATGGGTATACAACGACGGACGACGAAGAGATTGAGCTCGGTCAATTACCGTCGTGCTCCTCCTGCAGTAGTTCTTCTTAAATGAATCTCTTTAGTGCCGTTGATCTTCTTGTTGCCTCCGTAATGCGGGCGAGGATTATATATGTGATTTCTTTATTCCTGTTTTGTACCTTTCCATTACCGTATTGCTGTTTAATTGATCGGATCGGTTTTTCCTTGCCAAATCATTTGTTATTTCGTTATTCCTGTTTTGGAGATGCTTTTTGTTGATGTTTTGTTGTTTAGATTGATTCTCCTTCATCGTTGTAGCCAATATATATTGCATTGCCGTCGTAAAGTGGACCTGAATACTTCCTTGCATTGTACCTGCACATAAATTTCATAGTATTCCTAGGCGTTCCTTCGGTAACACGCCATGTTGGGAATTTCATAGTATTCCTAGGCACTTCGGCCATGTTGGGAATTTCATAGTATGCCTAGACGTTCCTTCGGTAACACGCCATTTACGGACTTTCATAATATTTCTAGGCACTTCGGCCATGTTGGGAATTTCATAGTATCCCTAGACGTTCCTTCGGTAACACGCCATTTACGGGATTTCATAGTATTCCTAGGCACTTCGGCCATGTTGGGAATTTCATAGTATGCCTAGACGTTCCTTCGGTAACACGCCATTTACGGACTTTCATAATATTCCTAGGCACTTCGGCCATGTTGGGAATTTCATAGTATCCCTAGACGTTCCTTCGGTAACACGCCATTTACGGGATTTCATAGTATTCCTAGGCACTTCGGCCATGTTGGGAATTTCATAGTATGCCTAGACGTTCCTTCGGTAACACGCCATTTACGGACTTTCATAATATTCCTAGGCACTTCGGCCATGTTGGGAATTTCATAGTATCCCTAGACGTTCCTTCGGTAACACGCCATTTACGGGATTTCATAGTATTCCTAGGCACTTCGGCCATGTTGGGAATTTCATAGTATGCCTAGACGTTCCTTCGGTAACACGCCATTTACGGACTTTCATAATATTCCTAGGCACTTCGGCCATGTTGGGAATTTCATAGTATCCCTAGACGTTCCTTCGGTAACACGCCATTTACGGGATTTCATAGTATTCCTAGGCACTTCGGCCATGTTGGGAATTTCATAGTATGCCTAGACGTTCCTTCGGTAACACGCCATTTACGGACTTTCATAATATTCCTAGGCACTTCGGCCATGTTGGGAATTTCATAGTATCCCTAGACGTTCCTGTACTTGTATTCGGAGCATTGCCTATACGTAGTACTTCTTTAGGTTAGCCACGTTCCAAGAATTCTTTTCCCCGCGGCTGTTGGCGAACAGGACGCTTTTGATTTTGTAAGAGACTGGACTTGTTCGCTTGACGATTTCGTATGGGCCTTCCCAGGTAGGGCTCAGTTTGCCATGTATTTCGTTGCGGGTATAGACCGTCACTCGTCGCAGCACCAGTTCTCCCACCATGAATTCTTTAGATCCTTTTACTCTCTTGTCATAGGTTTGCTTTACGCTTTGTTGGTATTTTGCTAAGGTAAGGGCCGCTATCTCTCGTTTCTCGTCTATCATGTCGAGCTCTTCTCTCATTCTTTGTTCATTATTTCCCTGCTCGACCAACGTCGTTCGGAGCGTGGGTAGTCCGATCTCTGTCGGTATGATGGCCTCAACACCGTATGCTAAGCTAAACGGGGTTTCCTTGGTGCCCGTCTTGGGTGTAGTTCGGCACGACCATAAAACGTTGAGTAGCCGCTCGGGCCACCTCCCCTTTGCCTGTTCAAGGGTGGTCTTGATGCCGTCTAATATTGTTCGGTTTGACACTTCAGCTTGCCCGTTCCCGTGTGGGTATGTCGGCGTCGAATAGAATTTTCGGATACCGAGTTCCTCGTACCATAGCTGTAAATTGGCATCTTTGAACTGGGTTCCGTTGTCGGCGACTATCGCGTACGGTATACCGAACCTAGTTATGATGTATTCCCAAATGAATTGTTTGACGTTGCTGGCTTTGATTTCTCGGAGGGGTTTCGCTTCGACCCATTTGGTGAAATAATCAGTCGCAACGATCAGATATTCCACATTCCCAGGTGCTCTTGGGAGTTTACCGACCAAGTCGATTGCCCATTGAGCGAACGGCCATGGTGCTGATACCGGGGTCATCATAGATGATGGGAGCCTTGGTATCTTGGCGAATCGCTGGCATTTGTCGCATCGTTGGACGTATGCATCGGCGTCTCGCTTGATATAGGGCCACCAATATCCTTGGGTCACTGCCTTGTTTGCAAGGGATCGCCCTTTGATGTGTGCTCCGCAGGATCCTTCGTGGATTTCCTCCAAGACCGGCAGTTGTAGCTCGGTCGGGACGCACAGTAGATGTGGTCCCCGGTAACTGGATTTGTATAGTTTATCATCCTCGGATAGCCAGAATCGAGGAGATTTTCTTGCAATCTTCATCGCTTTTATCTTATCGACCGGAAGCGTTCCACTTCGCAGATAATGGGTCATGTCCTCCATCCAACCTAGTTCGTACTGTATCGATGTCACCCGGTTTACCCTTTTCATTATGCTCGGGGTCGGCAATAGTTCCACTGTGATCGACCGGGAGTCGGTCAATGTTAATGTCGAGGCTAGGGTGGCCAATGCATCAGCATGTGCATTCTCGGTGCGATTGATTCTTACTAACTCGCAGTGTTCGAAGGTGGCCATCAAGCTTTGGACTTTTTCTTGGTAGAGGATCATTCTATCATCTTTCGCTTGGTACTCGCCGATGGCTTGATTGACAATGAGCATGGAGTCTGAGCTGGCAATTAAGTGGGAGCATCCGAGGGACCGGGCAATAAGCATGCCATTTATCATGGCCTCGTATTCTGCCTCATTGTTGGTAGCTCGGAAGCCCAGTTTTATGCTTTTTTCGATGATTGCTCCCTCTCTAGATTTCAGGACGATCCCTGCTCCTGATCCGTCCTTGGTGGCTGATCCGTCGACATGTATCTGCCAGTGCGATTGGGGAGAGAGTGCCAAAGGCTCGTCATAGCCTTCGGTGAATTCTGCGACGAAATCGGCCAGGACTTGTCCCTTTATGGCATGGCGGGGCGCGAATTCGATATGAAATTGGGATAGCTCGACCCCCCAGGCGGCAACTCGGCCGCTAATGTCCGTCCGTCGAAGTGACTCTTTAATATGAAACTTTGTATATACCCGGACCTGATGAGCTATGAAATAGTGTGGCAACTTCCTGGTTGCGACGACCAATGCCAGGCACAGCTTTTCCAAGGGTAGATAACGTGTTTCGGCTTCGACCAGAGTCTTGCTGACGAAGTAGATCGGAAATTGTTCGCGACCTTCTTCCCGTAGGATGACTGCGCTCACAGCTGTAGTGGAAACTGCTAGGTAGCATGCCAGAATGTCTCCTTTGTTCGGCCTTACCAGCAGTGGCAGTGTCCTCAAGTACTCTTTGAGATTGTTGAATGAGACTTCACATTCCGGGTCCCAGACGAATTTTCTATTCTTCTTGAGCGATTCGAAAAACGACCGTCCCTTATCTGCGGATCGGCTAATGAACCTGCTCAGCGCGGCCATCATTCCCGTGAGCTCTTGTACCTGTTTCTTATTCTTGGGCGCCGCTAGGTTTCGTAGAGCCGTTATTTGATCGGGATTAGCCTCTATTCCTCGTCGGCTAACCATATGCCCCAAGAATTTCCCTTTGCTGACGCCAAATGCACACTTGCTCGCATTGAGTTTCAGTTTGTGCTGGCCCAGCGTTCGGAAGACGTCCCTGATATCTTGAAGGTGGGACGTGGCTCTTTCGCTTTTGACGACCATGTCGTCTATGTATACCTCCATTGTTTTCCCTATATGATCTCGACATACCCGTGTTATCATCCTTTGGTATGTTGCCCCCGCATTGCGTAGACCGAAAGGCATTACCGTGTAGCAATAATTTCCCAAAGGCGATATAAATGAAGTCTTTTCTTGATCTTCGCAGGCGAGGGGAATTTGATGGTATCCTGAGTACGCATCAAGGAAGGTCATCCGTTCCGCTCCTGCTGTTGCGTCCACCAGTTGATCGATCCTCGGAAGGGGAAAGTGGTCCCTCGGGCAGGCTTTATTGAGGTTGGTGAAGTCTATACAGACTCTTTCCTTCCCGTTCTTCTTAGGGACGACGACCGGGTTGGACAACCATTTTGGATAGTAAACCTCCCTTATGGCTCCAGCCTCCAATAGCTTTTGTACTTCAGCGACTATAGCTGCTCTGTGCTGTACCGAGACTTTTCTGCTTCTCTGTGCTATTGGCTTGTACTCGGCGTTTACACTTAGGTGGTGGCATGCTGTAGTGGGGTCTAGGCCCGGCATGTCTTTAGGGCTCCAGGCGAATTTATCAATGTTGCTGAAAAGGAACGCTTCTAACTCCTCGGATTCCTGTTTTGGAAGGTTATCGCCGAGGAGGAAATAGTGCTCCTCGTCCATATCCGGGATATACACCTTCCTAAGTGTCTCTCCTACTTGTTCTTCGACAACCCTTTCGGCTTTGGATATTTGGCTGATCAGCTTCTTTGTGCTGGTGGGTTGTTCCACAGGGCTTCGTTGTTTTTGGAGGGTCGCGGTGATGTCCTCGCAGCGTCTTGAATCTTCTTGACATCCTCTGGCTGTCTCGATCGCCCCCCTATCATTCGGGTATTTGACCTTTTGGTGATAGGTCGAGGGTATGGCCTTCATGGCATGTAGCCAAGGTCGGCCCAATATTGCGTTGTGCCCAGAATGGTCGTCGACCACTAAGAACTCCACGGGAACCGACATGGACCCTGTTGTGACACTGAGGACGATCTTACCCAAAGGTTTGGTCGTTTCGGAGATGAATCCGATCAGTGTGACATCGGTAGGCTGAAGATCTTGCAGCTTGAGTTCCATCTTGTCGAAAAGCTCTTTGTACATGATATGACAAGAGGCTCCTTGGTCGACAAGTACCCTGCCGACTGTGTCTAGGCCGATTTGAACACGGAGGTTAATGGCGTCACCGTGGGGGTATATCACCCCTTCTTCGTCAAGATCCGAAAAAGAAATGGGCGGATATCGTCGTGGTGTGCACTGTCGTTTTGAAGTCGACGCCTGTGATGTCTTGGCTACTTGGCTAAAGTGGGCCAGCTGCCGTTGTCGTGATCGTTCCCCGCCTGGGCCCTTGGGTCGTGACATATGAACGACATTGATCGTTTTGCCTTGCCGGTTGTCAGATCCCTCGATGGCCAGTTGTTTGCCTTTATTCCCAGCTCCTTTGATGAACTTGGCTAGGTATCCTGCATCGCCCCACTGGTTCATTCTCCATCGTAGGTTACGGCAATGCTCAGTGAGATGGCCGTGATCCTCGTGATATGCGCAGAAGAGCTTGGAATCTCTCTGACTGGGGGGAGAGATGATCGGTTGTGGTCGGGAATACCAACTTTCTCTGCATATCTCCTTGAGGATATCTTCAGCAGACAGGTTGAAAGTGTATCGCAGTTCGACCGGTCCGAAAGTGTTTCGGAGTTCCCTCTCTTGGGGCCGAACCTGTTGAAATGGCTTGGGTGGCATCGGGTAGGTGAGCTGGAGCGGTTTATGTTCGTTGGTCGGTGTTGGGTATGCAATCTGGAGCGGTTTAGGCTCTAGTGCTCGTGGTCGCTCTCCCCTGCTATGGACCTCGGGCTCTTTGCCCTTTCTGGTCGGTTGGAATGCTTCTCCCCTGCTATTTCTAACTCTTTTGCGACCCACCTGTGCCTCACGGACCGACTCTCTTCTTGGTAGAGTTCGGTTTAGGAAACGCAGTTCGTCGTTTTTATCGGTGAGGTGGGTACAATAGGCTAGCAGGGAATCAGTGGTCGGGAAGTTTTTGCCTATGAACTTCCTTCTCGCCCAATAGCCATTAGGGATGGAATTGATAAAATTTTGGATGGCTATATTATTGGCGTATCGTGGAATCTGGTTTGCTACGTCGATGAAACGTATGCAGTAATCGTTGAGCCTTTCATTTGGCATCATCGTCATTTTAAGAAGGGTTTCGATACTAACCTTCTTTTTTCGATGAGCAGCGTACCGGGTGGAGTACGCTCTTAGCAGTTCTGCCCAGTTTCTAATGGAGCCCCGTGGTAAGTTATGATACCATGACGAAGCCTCTTGACCCAAGCTGTTTTTGAAAAATTTGCACATCAGTGCATGGTCGTCACTCCACAGTTCCATCTTCGTCTTGTAGTGCCTCAGATGGTCGATAGGGCAACTCTTTCCATCATAGAGCCTGAATTCGGGGATGACGAACCCCATAGGATTGCGGTACCGCGTGATCTGTTCAGCACACGGGGTTTCTTGGCATACGTTCCAAGCCTGTTGGAACGCGTCATCCGTGACTTGGTAGGGGGGAGGGTATCCTTCCTGATGTGGTGGTGGGCCATATCCCTCCCCGATCCTGTAATCGGGATATCTATCGTCCTTCGTGTTTGTGTGGACACGTTCCGTATGTGTGTTCGGATGGACGATAGTTATTGGGACATTGCCCCCTTGGTGGGGGACTCTTGTATCGGTTCGCCGACCCGCTGCCTCCAGGGCGGCCCTGTAGGCAGAATCTTCCACTTCATGGCGTGGGTCTTTGTTGGGTTGGATAACTGGCAATACGATGCCGGCCGCTGTCATGGCCGTCATGCATGCCGCCAGCTGAGCTTGTAGCTGTGTGTAGTTCCTTTCATCGGCTAATGGAACGACATGTTGTACCTCCACCGTGGGTGGTGTAATCATCCTCGGAGAATTAGTCGGCAGTCGTGGCGACTGTCCGAGTACACGTTCCTCGGGCATGCCAAACTGATGAGCCTCGTCCGTTTGTAAACGGGCACCAGAGTTGACCGAGGTCGTGGGCAAAGGGACTCTTGAGCTCGGCCCTGCTTGGGACCCGGTTAAGCGTCTTCGTGCACGCCTTAATACGGGCACGTCTTGTTCGTCATCCGAGGACGAAATGTGTTCGTCGACAATTCCTTCGATGAAATGTCGGGGTGGTTCGACCGGTTGTTCTTGGTTTGCGTAGGAGTTTGTTGGTTGGTTTCCGGATTGGATAGCTTCATATCTGTCGCGGATAGCGAGTAGATCGTCGAGGTCTTGTTGGCTAATTTGTGTGTTTTGGTTATTGGTTTCTACTATCTCGGGATGGGTTTCCTCTACATTGGTAACCATTGTCGCTCGTCTGGCAGAGTATTGGTATTCGAATTCTAAACTAGTTGGGAACTAGATGATTCCCGAAGACGGCGCCATTTGATAAAGCCATAACTTTGGTCGGTTGCGTTAGGCTTTTCAACAAAGATAAAATGACAAATCGACCGAGAATAAATGATGCTTCCTGATCTTTATTATGACTCGGATTCTTGTCCTTGTTCGGACTATTACACTTGTTCGGATTCGTATTCCGATTTTACGATTATGCTCGATATAACTATTTAATCCCTCGTCTTGATCTTTCTCCTCTTTTATTCGATGCTCGGCTGTCTTTTCTCGGTTTGTTTCTTGAAGTGATATGCTTTGGTTAGTTTCTCTCTTTTCTTAACTTCTCTCTATATTTTTTGGATAGATTTTCTGGTCCTTTTCTAGGAGGGGTAGTGGGCTATTTATAGGCAACTGCGCCTTCTAGGATAGTGACAAATGTCTTCATCCCAGGGATTTCTCAGACAAGGGTCCCCCTTTGATTGGGCTTGGGCTTTGTGTTGTAGCCCCTCAATCCCTACAACCAATATGAGATGACCCATTTAAGCGTTGGATGCCCATTTATAAAGTGGGTTGATTATGACCCGAATAAAATATTCGGGTCTGATTTTTGTGTTCTATCAGTAATTATTCGGAGTCAAAAACCGTCTATAAAGTTGCATTCCCCCCCTAAATTGGAGATGTCAGCATAATAATGTTTACAATTTTACATAGTAAAATGCTACTTAACCCTATTGAGTTGTTTTTCAGCAAAACAGTTAGTTCGGTGTCCGATTCTTTATACCGGACTTTCGAAACTCGATTGACAAATCGAAAACTATAGCAAGAATTAAATCAAAACTAAATGAATTGTATGACATCAAAATTAAATCAAAACTAATACCGCCACGACTTGATTAAAGATGTATTGTATGACATTATTTGGAGAGCAGAAATTTCAGCCAGAAAAGAGGCACTTGTGAACTTTCTTACGGATTCATCTGAGTGCAAATCTACCCTTAGCCCAGCAGACGTTCTTGTTTACAGCTGCAGCGGTGGGAAACATTCAAATGTTGATCTTACCGGCGTTTCGCCGGGGTTTGGTATTGGAGAATTTACCGTGGATCACGCAGATACTACTGCAGCGGCAACAAATGTAGATAAACATGAGAAGCCATGTCAAGACAATCAGCACAGTTTCATATCTTTTGCATTTGATACATTTGAGTTTTTAGCTACTGAGTCTGTGAAGCTTCTTCGGAGAGTGCATAAAGTTATGAACAGAAATGTGTTGACTGCAGGTTCGGCTGAATATGTCTTTACAATGTTAGGATTTGCTGTTTAAAGAAAACTAGCGGCACGGTTTGTTACCTTATCTCAAACTCATGTATAATAATTTTACTCTATTTCCGTTTTATTAATATAAATTGTCAATGAAATGATCGGTCAATTCTCTCAGTGTATTATTTCGTTCTGTTCTCACAGCCTCAAATTCACAGCATACCCATCGATTGTTCTCTGAATTGCCTTTTTGCACATCAGTTGACCTATGGTTAATTATCAAGAGATTCTAGATGTTAAAAAGTCGTTAAGCGGATACGAAATAATCTAGAGCAAAGTTGCCCAAGCATGATCGATCAGACTTGCTGGTTGACCTCTAATTTTACTTTTACTTTGTTTTCAAAAAGGTCTAGCGGCACAGCTTGTTGGTCGTTTACCTTCCGTTTGAATGTAATTATTTTATGACTATTATATTAATAAAATTAAATAGTTCTTCTTTGCTTTTTTCCAAGCAAAGTAACATCTCGTACTTGAAGATACAAAAACATAAAATGTTCACCACATGCCTAGAATTATATACTCGTCTCCGTTAAAAGTATGCATTTGAATATTAAATCGAATACCTTGCTTTTTTTTAGTAAAAGTATTTCTATTCACCGGATATCACTTTTAAGTTTTAACTTCTTCAAATCAAACAGGTAGTAGAAACTTTGTTCCACTCTTTACAGAACACAACTAGTTTTCAGTTTAACAGTATATTTGTTTTTGGACAACGCTGTAAAAGGATGACCGACCAGAGCCTAGCGCCTCGGCAGGCCAGGACATCTGGGAATGTATTTAGAAAAAAGTATCGAGAACGTAGAATATGATTACAGTTTTCCAAGCCTTGTTTCTTTCAGGTTTATAAACTTGAAACTTGATACTAGGTAGGTGTTATGTTCTGCAAAACAGTCTTACTTACCATTCCGAGATTAATTGTTTTGAACTACAATCTACGAGGTCTGCGATAGTAAAATTGTTTTGAAATCCAAAAACTACTGCTACGAGGGGTTCAAACTCCAAAAACAAAAGAATGAAACCAAAAACAATCCAATCCCTTTCCTAAACTCTTACTTGTTTACCTTCATTTCAAAATCCGCCAAAAGATCAACATACATCTTCATAGACCCCTTTGAAAACTCGATCAAAGAATCAAAAACCGAACCAAAGCCGCTTTGAAATACACGTAAAGTGTTTTGTTGAGTCTCTTTCGTGATATCACAATGCTTCTCCTTTTCCATCTTGAGCTTTTTCCTTGAATCATCCAACAAACGTTTTCTCTCATTTAAGTATTCGACACGATATAATACATTTTGTACCAATTTTCCCTCTTCTCTTTTCAAAGCATTTACACTCCTATCAAGCTCCTTAGTGAGCCCGTCAACTTTTCTCTTTTGCAATTGCTCATCTCCTTGTTGGGCCCACAAATCTCGCATATCTTTTCCCAAGCTCGTCATCGCATGTGTTACAGGCTTTTCAGGTAAATTGTTGAGTAAATTTGACCACCCACGAGTGATAGAAAATGACGGTGGATCATCAGTAAACGGCATGCGCAGGAACTTACCTCTAGTGTGGGAACCAACATGAGGAGAAATGTATTTTGAGAGCCAACCATTAAGAGCCTCGGCATATGCCTTTTGGGCCGAGAGATACTCCACAAAACAAATACTCCAATTTTGAACTTCGGCTTCGAGTCGAAAAGTGGTGAGGCGATGAGAGTCGTTGCACAATTCCGCAAAATTCTTATTGGTCAATCTTTTTATCTCTGAAATCGCTTCTTTTTGTGCTTTATGTGTTTCCAACATACTCTTCCAAGTACTCATAAAACTGCAAGAGAAAATTCAGATTAAGAAACTTGCATACATTAGTAAATGGATCAGTTACACAGCTTCAAGCTAACGCATAATCATTTTCTATTTTGTTAAACATACAAAATTAGGTATTAGTACAATAACATTACAGTTGCTGGTGATTCAGTATAACTGGTGGACTAAATTAAAAAAGAATTCATAGGTTGGAATTTGGATACTAATTCATAGGTTGGATACTAATTAAATACCAAAACCTAATATTTATTTTATACACCATTTTATTAGGATGTTTTATCACAGCTATCACGTTTTTCTTTTAGTCTTGAGTAATTGCTTGTGTATGTTGGGTTACTTGTGTACAAAAGCAAATTTGTTTTTCTGATAGATGTACTACTTGCTAATAACCCTTGATATATGTTTTATTTTACAGGGTTCAACGAATTTCTAGGAACTTCTTTATACCCGTTAAACAATTCGATAAGTTGAGGATGCAGCTCCTCCTCTTTCAGTTTTTCAATTCTTTTAGAAATTGTTTCGACTTGACGAATGGCAACCATTATTCTGGAGTAAAAATCTCTCGCTTCTGCCTTGGTATTCTCCGGGAAACCCGAGCCCTTACACTTAGAATTCCGATTCTTCAGTTGCCAGCATTTTTGTTGATACATTTTCCTCGTATATTCGCCAACCTGTGTCATCATAATGCACATTAGAAGTTCAAAATACACGATCATGATAACCAGTTAGATACATTATTTCAAGGCTTTATTCATCTTCATCAGGTTGGAGCATGCAAGTATTAGTGATGAAATCTGAGACAGACCAGGCTCTTTAAGGAGCCAAAATCCTGAAACAGCTTAATAAGGTCTTGTTTGGCTGAAGCTAAATATGTTGCTTATCTGAAGCTGAAACGAACCTCAGGCCGGAAAATCGTAAGATTTTAGAACATGGCCAACCAAATAAGTACAACTTACAGGGAAAATAAGAAAAACAGAAAATTGAGCATTAAAGTTGCAGCGAAACAATCCCCAAGGACTTGCATCATCGAATTATAGCTTTGAATCAAATAAGTACTTTTTAGTGCCTTTTTCATGCTAATAATCCATACAACATCATCTTTTTAAGCTGATTAACAAAATTCAGTCCAGATTTAAGCAGAAAAGCTGAGCTCAGAAGCCGCAACCAAACAAGCCAAAATGACGAGTAGGATATTACCTTAACCTCTTGATATAACTTACTCTCCCAAGCATACAACCTTCCCAATGTCAAAGAATGACCCCCAGAGATCATTCCAATATTCTCGTCAAAACATTCATTATTAATATCTGTCCATGTCGAAGAAAACGGGGAGCTAAATGCAAAAAAGCTCCTGCAAGATGAAGAAGACGACATGGATCTTCCCCACGAGATAGATTGGAAAGGGCTTTTCATTGGGCTTACAGATTTGAAAGGACTTTTCATTGGGGTTATAGATTGGAAAGGACTCTTCATTGGGGTTATAGATTGGAAAGGACTCTTCATCGGGCTTTCTGTGGAATCAAAAAACAGTTAGAACAATTTTAATTCCATTATAAATACATATGGGATGAGGTCATATTTAAAAAAGCAGTTTTTTCTTAAAAAGTTACTACATGAATTTTCAGTTTTTCTGCTTTAAGCAGACCTTTCTATGCTTTTGGTCTGAATTAGCTTAAATCTTGAAGCTGGAATTATCTAACTTTTAATCAATCTCAAAAAAAAGTGTCTCGTAGTTTTTGCTGTTCGTGACGTTGTTCGAAATGTCTAATGTATATCACATCAAGAAATGAGAACAACTGATAAGCAGTTAGGGCGTTCGAAGCTAGTAAATATTTCCCTCTCCTAATACTTGGTCAATAATGGTGACTCAAGATTAGTCAATGTAGTCTTCTAGTGAACAATCCCCTCCCCACGAAATGTCACGGCGACATAACCTCTTCTAATGGCCCCTATCACCCAAATATCACCCAAGTCATCAATCTTATAGAAGTAGTTTAGCCGGTTTATTTATTGAGACCATGTTATTATAAAACTAGAGTTCATTTAGCAAAATTAAAAAAATTGGTTTTCTATGCAAAACAAAATTTGAAGTTTCTTTTATCTCGTTATACAAAAATTCTAACTGGTTAGCTGATAAGCAAGAAGGCAAACAAACCCAGCTTAAGAGTTGCACCCAATCAAGCCTTGTATAACACTATCCTAATTTTTTCTTTCAATTAATGAGTTAGAGCTCACCTTGCTTAGCTCTTATTATAAGAAACACTGCATGATAGCAGTAGTTTGAGCTTAAAAGTAGCAAACAAACAAAGCTTGAATATATTTTCTTTACTTAAATAGCCCATGAACTAGATGTATCCAGTTGTCGTACGTTGACAACCACTAAAATCCTATATCGGAGGGGCTAAGATGAAAACAAATCAAACATTACATTTTCTTTCTAACCTCGCAGAGCGTATAATTTGCAGTGTAAGATGTAGTTGATAGTTTAGTGTTTGTCAAAATATCTTTATACAGATAAGAGGACATTTCATTACCAATAACCTATTAAAACAGACTTTCAAGTACTTAAAAAAATCCGAGTAAAATACCTTTTTTTTCAAAGTCCGGTCCTAAAATCAAAACTACAAAGAAAAAAGAAAAAAAGAGAGCAAGAAATCTGACCTTGAAACTTATCCAAACTGGATTCAAGATGCTGAACAGACGAGACCTCAAGCATTCTAGAAACTTCCGCTCCACATTTGGAACCCTTCAAAAAACTCTCCTCCACCAACTTCAACGCCTCGAAAAACTCCTTCTCGTTTACAACCCCTCGGCTCACCTTAGCATCACATATGGTTTTTTTCTCTCGGCTCACCTTAGCATCATATACGGTTTTTTTCTCTCCTGAATACACATTCACCACCTCTGTTTTCCACCCATCAAACAAATTGAAAAAATCCCAACCATAATTATTTCCACCCTCATTCTCACCCACATTTTGCATCAACGGCACACCAACTTGATCGTTATTGTAGAAATGCTCGCACACATCTCTCTCATCATCGCTTTCCTGAGTTTCCTCTTCTGTTTCTTTCTCCGGTATCGGCTCAATGACATGAAACTTCGTCTCGTATAACCCTCTGAAAGACTTTATCGCCATTGCGACAGAATGCAGACACTGAGTGTACTTGAAGTGTGCCATCGCGAGGGCGTGTCTTCGCTGAATCGCGAGCTTCATGAGACGCTTTCTCTCCCTGCAGACCGACAGCATTTCCGCAGCATTGTTTTCACCGTTGCGTTTCGAAAGAGAGCAGCCCATTTGGTTTGTTTTGAATAAACTTGCTGTGATTATTATTAGCAATATGGATATGTGTGTCTATTTTTATTTTCTTTTACAAATGTTATCCAGAATGTATACATTTACATATATATATATATAGTGCATGAACAGAAGTTTTATAGTTGTAAAGCATTTATAGTAAATTTTGATTGTGTAAAGAGACGTTGGTAATTAAATGAGATTTGTCTAAACTAACAAACAATTAATGTGATTGCATTACAGATAAATTAAAGCTAGTATCTGGTTTCAAGAATTAACAACTGGATTTAGCTTGACCATTATAAACATGATACTAATATCACAACAATCGAATTTATTTTTATTCACAAAGCTTTATAGTAAATGGACTGATTTAGATTTATTATTTTTGAAACGGTTCAACAATTAAATTTAGCATAGAAATAAATACAATGATATTTACAACAATCCAAAAAAATTATTCATTCAAGTTGAATTATACAACATCAAATAGAAAATTTATTGTTTTCAGGAAAAATACATTTATAGAGTATATACAACATCCAAATTTACATCAATTATTTTACTCTTAACTATCTATTATTTATAGAGTTATTTATCAAATTAATTGTATTAGAGAGACCATTTTGCTAATTGGCAGTAGAAAACTATTGTTAAATCCCATTTTGCTCTTAGTTAAATAAGGAAGACAGAAAGACCTCGTCTAATTTAGAAAGATAGGAAATAAAGTCACTTAAATCGATTTTGTTAAATGAAATGTTATAAATGGCGCAAGACAGGGTCCTTGGCGGAAATAGGTTATCCAGCGCCTAATCCCGAGTAATCATGTCTACTTATGCTCAATAACCGTCTAATCTCGCCTAATCACGAAAGTTATTGGGCTCACGCCTACCGCTTAGACTCCGTTCAATTTCTACTTTGTCTCGCTTTTTAGAACATTGGTTAAAAATCCATCACAAATTTCAGAAGTGCTCTTATGTTCAATTGCATCACACTGTCACGCCTTAGCATTAGTACCAAATGTATGAATTTTATGCTTTTTTTTTTTTTTTACCTTAGTGTAACTGTGCATGGCCAAAAAGAGTAAGTTGAATATATCACTTTGGAAAAGCAAGTTATGTTTTCAGTATTTGATTTATGATATTATGAATATGCTCTCTGTAGGTACCTATTAACTTTGGGAGATTCACAGGCCCATGCCTTTCTTTTTCCTCAAAAAACCTTATCAAAATGCTAAAAAATTGCATTTTCTGACAACTTTAATAGGACTATAGTGATTCTATTTGGTAATAATATTCAATAGGACTATATAATGAGTATCAATTTACATAGAAATACTTCGTATGAGTAACTGAGTATGAAGAACATACTTATAATCTTGGTGCAAATAGTGAGGAATTTTTTTTTGATGTACCCACCCCAACAGTAAAAAGATTAACAGACTATATAACATTTGTATTTTTCTAATGATTGTGAGCAAATGTTGAGGTTTTTATTTTTATTTTTATAAATTGACTTATATATGCATACAAAAATTGACTTGGTATTGCACATGATATTTGTCTACAAGTGATAAAAAGACAAAAGAGTAGCAGTAGCCAGCTAAATAACAATGTGCCCACAACAATTAACTTCACAATATTTTTACCCTTTTGGAGATAGTAAAGTAGAATTGTAGTTTTGTGCTTCCTTTTACTTTTTTCCATCTCTTCCCTTTTTCTTTACCACCTTTCTTTTTTTTCATGCATGTCAGCCAAAAAGCCCTTAAAATAAAATTATCTGTTAAGCCTATTTCAAACAAGTTTAGGCTAACAAATTTCCTCAAGTTTTTCCTCAAGTTTTTTGTCAGGTTTTTATCAGATTATCCGTTTTTTTTATATAAATTCGTATTTTTTATGATTTTTTTTTGTAATTCAACGTACTATTTTATTTCTGAAATGTTTTGTTAAAAAAATGTAAAATTTGACGTTTTATATTTTTTAATGTTTAATTGTTTTGTTGATAATTTAGAAGATAATAATATTAATAAATATCCAAAAAAAAATTTATAAAATGTTAAATTTTACAATTTTTTTTTGAACAACACTTTAGAAATAAAATAGTACTTTGATTTATAAAAAAAAATCAAAAAAAATTACGAATTGATATGAAAAAAGCGATAACATGATGAAAACCTAACCAGAGTGTATAGACCATAGTCATTATGAAATTATGTGCAATTTTGACCGACTTATAGCATGTATCGAAATTGTCGAAATGAAAATTTTCAAAAGTAAATCATATAATTTAATGTTTGAACTATATGATTAACTTTTGAAAATTTTAATTCCGACAATTTTGATACAAGTTATTGGCCGGTCAAAATTGCACGTAATTTCGTAGTCGACAATTAATTAGGAACAGATGGAGTAGTTGTTAGGAAGGGAAACTGAAACGGGCAAGGAAAACGTGAAAATAAATAAAAAGTTTTACAAAATTAATACGTAAAATAATAGGAAGCGGGAAACACAAAACATAATTTTTGAAATCCGAAACAGGTTTCCCAATAACTACCCTACTGTAAATTTAAACTGTAACAGAATAATAGACGGTAATCTGCTGGCAATGGGCTCAGATAATTCTCAATTAAGGGGGATTTAACTTGCACCAATAAAAACAGTAAACTTCTTGCAAAAATTCATGCTCCAAAACACCCAAAAAAAAAAAGGTAAAAAAAAACGTACTAATGTTTTCTGGCAACTAGAAGAAAATATAGTAGCCTTTTGCAACATTAATATGGAGCAATCTACTGAAAATTAAGCTATTGGCTAATGCAACAATAAAGGATATTTTATTTACACAGCATATATATTAATGTTTCTTTAAAAAGGATCAAAGGGTGAAAAAAAGGGAATAAAAGTAAATTGTCAAAGTAAAAGTGGAAAAAGGTTGATTTCACGTAAGAATCCTTACTTTAAATTTAAAGCTCTCTTTCTTGATTCCCTTTCTTGTCTCATCTCATAAACTACTATAGTAAACTAGTATGCATATTCCAAATTAATTGTTAAATTGCACATCAAAGAATAAACTCTAGTAATGAAACTTGTACGTATTAGAGGAAATGATCTGTTTATGACATTAAATATAAGCTAAAATTGATTCTAGCAGTTTTAATATATACTGCAACTGCAAGAAATAATGTGATACTTTAGCCATATTCATTGGACCAGACTAATTTCATCTCCCCGGAAGCTAAGTGATAAGGTAGGAAGCACGTTAACTGCGGATATGACATTAACACAAAAAATTGAATCTTGGAGCCTCGTAGATAAGTAGGTCGGAAGTAACTAAGGCTTGAAACCATATCATCACGAAAACTGCAGTTTTTACAAAATGATCCTGACATATACAATCCTAGTGAGAAGAATGATATACTGCAATTTATGATGTACAATCCTAGTATATCTACAGAGAGTATCGACATGTTATTGTTCTACGATATGTGCTCTCCTAACAAGAACTACAAAACTGATGCCAGATGCGGGGCCCCTAACATTCTTTACAACACTAAATGCTAAAATTGCACTAGGAAACGCTAATCGCAGATTAAAGTGTATTTACAGAGCGCATTTATACCAGGCACACTGTGAAGCAAGAGAGAGAGAGAAATGACAAGCGTGACGCGTAAAGATGGTGAGGCAGCCGACTTTAGGTTATTACCAGCTTCAGCAACAACAGCTGGTGCAACAATGCTAGAGTTGTGGGACTTTTCCAAAATTTCACTAAAATCATCGATGTCATAACCTGCATAAAAGCCGTTATTCAGTTCTACACTTCTACTTGAGCTTCTTTTTATTAGCTTAATAGAATTGTGCTATAAGGGCATGCCAATCTTAGACTTATGTTTTAGACGTTTGGTGACAGATTTTGATCTCGGTTTCTATTTTTTGCCTTAAAAACTGGACTGTATTTTTATTGACCAGTTTAAGACCTGAACTTTTGTGGTTTTTTCAGCTTGAATAAGCTAGAAGTTCTAAGCTGGATGAACCTAGCTTTTTTCTGAAACTCCAAAACCAAGCTTATTTTCTTCAAAAACTGCAACCAAACAAGCTCTTAGTACCTTGTGGTTTAGTAGCATTTCATGATTTTGAAGAAAGATTTGCTTGTTCACCTGATACTAGAGATATAAACTAGAAAGGTTGTCTTTCTTCCGCATATTTGCCAAAAGAAATGAGATCAAAAGTTGTGCAAAGAAATGAATTCTAAGTAGAGTCTATTATAATTATGACTATTTTCTGATTTGAGTTAGCCCTTAATATACATCTAAACAAGGGGTATGTAACACTTACAGCTAGATTTCTCCCATCCGAGGGCAAGATTTTCTCTGTCAAAAACGATCTTATATCCAGTCATAAAGTTTTCTGCAACAATGGTGAATACAATTAAGAATAGAAACATTGCGTGAAATTTTTAACTTGGGAAATTTGGTCTTTCACTTTTTTTTCAGTGAGGTTCAATACATCCATAATTCCTTCGAAATAAAGAATAAATGACAAAATTATTGAGTTTTGTTAAGGTACGAAATAACCATATATGATTAAAGGTGTGGGTGATGGGGATAAGATCCAATTTCACGAAGAATCATTAAGTGACCGATCTGATATTTCGTTATTATAATAGTAGAAAACATCTGCAAATTATTCAGAGAACACTTACGTCCAATTATATTGAGTTCTGAACTCTTGATAATAGCCAGACAATACACAAGCTCTCGCTGCAATAGATTTAAAAGAAGAAAATCATTACTGGACAAACATTTGATTGATCAAACATATCTCATGAATATTTAGTATTTACCAGAGTTGAAATTACTATCAATGGATCTTTGATAGCAAATGATCCATCCCCTTTCATAGTTAGACTAGCAGTAGGTACTAAGCTGGTATTAGCGTCCGGTCTGCTCATGATAGATCAATCTCAGAACATATAAGATATAACTAGAAGCAGAACTGCCAGCACAGTTATAAAATATATTTTTAATGAAAGGCTTGAAATATACCTCATGTTGTAACAATATTCAAAAGGGATTCTTGGATCTAGCGGTCTACGTCGATCTTGTACTTGCGAGTGAAACTGCAAAAGAACTAAAAAAACTCTAAGTTTACTCCAATTAAACCATTGTCTAATTATTCCGTTACAGATATTTTATCTTCTTTTGTTTCATCCTAGTACTCTCTTGCCTGTCGTTTTCACTGGTTTTAAAACTGAAAACAGTAGGACTTCTGAACACTTCTCATTATCACTGGTTTTCATCATCCGGTTTCTTTAATGTGTATACACATCAAAAGAAATTTCTTAAAACAGAAAAGTAGCGGAATGAAAATAAAATCTGCACTCAATAGTTTCACTTTTTCAATAATTTGAATCCAGAGAAAACGAAGAGAATTAGAGAAAAATCTGCACAGCCCTACTCAGCTTACTTATCTATTTGTTTTTCATGAACGAGGGTGCTTACACTGTTTGTGAATTTTGAATAGGCCGGCTCGACCAAGTAAGTGAAAGAGGTACCCGAGTCAAATAAAGCTGTTATTTCCAAGTCAGCGATAGTAGTCCCCATACGCATTTGAGTTATAGTAATATTATACGTTGGACTGGAAAGAGAAATATTAAAGTAAGAACCAGACCAGAAATATTCCGCAGACAACTTTTAATATCACAAACATGAAAACAAAAACAGATCTTACCGCGATGGGTTTATGTTAAAAGGGGTCACTTCGAGGTTAGAACTACCCTTATCCCCCAAGCTAATCCTACCAGTTCCGTCATTTCCAAAACACATGGAGAAAGAATCTGCAATATAACCTTGAGTGGATAATATGCTCGGAACTGATATTTTCTCTAAACCAAGCCCAAATAAACCGTTTGGAGCTGCAATATCAAGAAATGAACCCGTTTGGACCTGCCCACAGCTGCACATGTTAAAAAATATTTTGAAAAAAATTCAGAAGAGATCTAGATAAGAACATAAAAACACAATGCAATTGATCTGTGGATTGTCAACATTCGAACAGCTACAGCTGTGAGATAAATGTATATTCTTAATCTGTATCTTGTTATAAACCATGACTACGAATCACTTTTCGTTTTTATTTTGAATGGATACAAATATATATTGACTATGGGCATTTTAACTTCTCAAACATTCATAATGATGAAACTAGTTGCTTTTTTAAAATCGATGGAAAAAAGATTACACAAAGCATTTTACGGTTTTACCCATCAAAGTCGATGACAAATCGACCATTTTGCTTGAAATTCTTTCTGAAGAGACCCTTTTATTGTTATTAGTCAGTACAATTATCTCAAAAAAAAAAAAATTATTTATAATGATAAGCGCTGTTCCTAGAAACAGGTTGGTTGGGTAAACAATTATATCTAAAAGTGTAGTAAAAAAGAAACTAACCCAAATATAACATGAGCCTCGACGAGTTGCTGATCGAAATCCTCAGTTTTCAACTTTAAAATATCCTCTAACAAGACCCCAGTGGTTGAGGTCTCAGATGATACATAAGAAACTGAATATGGACATTGGTTGATGGTCTCATTGCATCTATTGCCTTGTGCACAGAGTCTGTTCTCGCAAGTAATATCTCTACTTGTTGATGACAGTTTTGGGTTATATATGCTAAGCTCAAAATCCTACAATAATAGGACTCGGTTACTTTTTTAGAAAGAAAAGTATCCACAGCGGAACTTTAGAATATCAAATCAAAAGCAGTCAACTTATATATATTTGATGGCTATGAACGTGTAAATGTATGAAACAAATAACATAAAACATAAGCATTTATCACGGCAGAGGAGTCCAGCCATGATCATATAAGAAACTTACATAACAACTAATCTTAGAAACATCGTTGGCCTTGAAAGACACTCATTCACTTGGGAACTTCTCTTGTTAACAAGCTGTGTTATAAAGATCCAAGTACAGGATACAAATTTGCATAGGTTGTTATTAGCTAGAGAAGTTACTACTCATTTTTTCAGTTTTCACTAAATTGTGATTAGGTAGAGACCAACATATAATGTTAAACTGTTTTTTCCAATCTATGTAAGGCTCAACTAGTATAAATTAATTAGCAAAGGGGTAAAAATATATTGAATGTCGCAACAAGGTAATAACTAAATTTGACTTGATTTGTTTAGATCTTGTTTCATCAGACACAGTGCATCCAAGGAACTTTCACCTTAACTTGATTTTCAAAATGCAAAAACAACATAATCTCCGACCAAGGAAATGAGTGAATGTTGCTTAAGGACAGACCCAGTGTTTTAAATTGCGAAAGAGTAGTCAAGGCTTATTTGCAAGAGCTTCACTGAAGCAAAACCTTTTTATATTCTGGAGAGCATTAAACCCCTTTGTGATCTTTTCAGCAAAACAATTTTTTTCATTCCCCTATAGAAGTAAAAGCAAGCTTAAAGACGTGTTAAGGCGAGTTTTCCAAAAAAGAGAACAAACTCACAAAAGCGTAAATGTATAAAAATAATTACATCACCGGTAAACTAAAAATAAAAAGCCAAATCCAGCTAAAGCTCCCGCTATGCGTAGGTCCGGGATGGGTAGGGCCACATTGGGCCTAATATAGCTTACATGATTGAAAATGATTGACAACATAAGCAGCAAGAGAGAGAACATACAGAGGTGGAAGATGTGACTTCAGTGGGAGCACATTGGGTGCAATCACAGGGTACCCAGAAAAGGTCACTTCCCGTGTCGAGGGCCACCAGAAATTTCATACCAGGAGATCCCAATGAAACCGTCGTGTAATGCAAACTAAATCAAAATGACAAATAAACAGAATTACTTTGAGCTCAGAGAAAATGCAAATTCAACTGCTAATTTTATTTTTTCCTTTTGTAAATAAAAGGAGTGCTATTCTTTCGAAGTTTTATGTGCAGCTATGTATTCACTCGTATTTAACCTCACTCTCCCCAATATGTACGAACACTGCAACTTCATTGTGCATCACATAATTTCATACTCAAAAATGATTCGTAAATCCGTCAAAAAATCTTAAGCCATCTAACAAAATAAATAAAA
Organism: Primula veris; assembly: GCA_963682055.1. Lineage (NCBI taxonomy): Eukaryota > Viridiplantae > Streptophyta > Magnoliopsida > Ericales > Primulaceae > Primula > Primula veris. Next base: position 31,670,133 of record OY821747.1, on the reverse strand, counting down.
AGTACTTATATCAGCTAAGCCATCTTATTAGCCAAACATGACAAATATTATCTAGCTCCCTATATTTTGTATGGGGGCAAAGTTTTCCAAATCATACTGGTAAAGAAAGGAACATAATCATCTGAAGGATAATTTATAGCGTACGTATAGACCTCTCTGAAACCTTCATGCATACATACATAATTATCTATACTATTAATATATGCAAAGTGAAAAAACAGCCCTAATTTTTTAAGCCGACCAATTTCGCCACTTTTTTTCAAAATTATCCCTTGCTGATTAAAGTAAATACAAGATTTGCCATTCTCCCTCTCTCCAATTTTTTAGAGGTACGGAAGCTTAAAATTACTTTATCTCTTTACAAACATTTATTTCCATATAAATTTGTTCATAAGACTTTATTTTGTTTGATACCATATCACACACGCATGACTGACTATTTGAAACAGTCAGCTTATTTGACTGTTTATTGTACAGTCAGTTTAACCATCGTTAGATTAGAAAATGAATGGTTAGAGGATGTTTTTCAATAACTAATTTATTTTTTCTATTTTCAACAAATTAGAATTTTATAAATTAAAAACAAATTGTACAACACACTAAAAAGTCAAATAAAAATATATAACCCTATGGAGGTCTACCCTAAACTTAAATATTAATCAAAATTTAATTTTTTTAATCCATTTGACACTTTTTTATGCAAACGGTTTGTGAACCAGTCATATAGTCTGACTGTTTCTTAGTAATTCCCTACGCATCGCATGAGCAGATTGCCCTACTATATATAACTCGAGAATTTTGCTCATAATTCAACAATACGAATTAACTCGAGAATTTACTCCAATGCAAGTACTCATTACTAAAACTATTTTATGAAAACATAAATACATATGCATGTATATATCATACTATATATATAAGTCAATCCAAAGAAAATTGAGGGCCATTTTTTCCAAAAATGCCTCAATCTATTTGACTAATTACTTATGAACATTTATTCAATTCAAAACATAAAAAACACACAAATATATGATCTTTTCAAAACAGTTATGTTCATATACCAGACAAAATCGTATTACGTGCATTTTGTAAAACAAACTAAACATTATATTACTCACGACTGTTAATTTAATATATTCATTCAACCAACATACATTCTAATATATATTAACTTTATTTACCCGGATCATATATATGTCACTATGTGTGTGTAACGATTACTGATATATAAATATTTAAATAGAGAGAGAGATAGTGTAAATACATACAATCCTAACGAGCTGATACGGAAAGTGGAGTTTCCGTCCGAGAAGGTGAGAGGTCGATCTTCAGAGATCCGACGGCCACGATTAAGCACCCGATCATGCTCCGCTAACTCTACATAGTACCGAATACTCCCTTTCTTTGGCCAACGGTACGAAGCGGGTTTCGAACCCGAAGCATACCAGTTTTGTACGGGTTCGGAGTAGCGGTGGTGCATCTCTAGATTATATACACGTGTTTTACCATAGCTGCTTGTAATTATTCCGCTTATTATTAAGATGAATAATAGTAACGCCATAAATGATGGTTTTATTGACTTCATTTTGTTTTTTATTTTGAAATATATATATATATATATATATATAGAGAGAGAGAGAGAGAGAGAGGTTTCTTGATTGGGGATTTATGGGGAATTTGGATCGTTTTTTGAGTTTTTATGATACCGCCAATTTCCTATTTTCCCATTTTTATTTATAACCTCTTGCTATTTAATTATCGCGTTTATAGATTTAATACATCACTATAATAATTTTTCAATTTAGGTATCACCGTCTAAATAAATCACGAAATCATGTCATTTGACATTTGACAAACATTAATTTGAGAGGCTAATTTGACAATTTTGCATAAAAATATGTCATCCTATAAAAATATTTTCATCAATTTCATACATAACAAAAATTTAGATTATATGCTAAATTTTTTTATGTGTGAAATTGGGAGAAATTTTTTTTCTAGGATGACATATTTTTGTGCAAAATTATCAAATTAGCCTATCAAATTAATGTTTGTCAAATATCACGTGACATGATTTCGTGATTTATTTAGACGGTGATACCTAAATTGGAAATTTATTATAGTGTGGTACCTAAATTAAAAAATTTGAAAGGTGTGTATCCAAATCGTTAACCGCACTATATTTTGGGTAGTAAATATATTTTTTTCCTTTAATTATCCATTATCGACGAAAAACTTGTATCAAAATTGTTGGAACGAATTTTTTTAAAATTTGATCATATATATTTCAAATGTTAAAATTTATGATTAGATTTTTAACAAAAAATATTTCGATAATTTTGATACAAGTTATAAAACGGTCAAAATTGCACGTAGTTTTGTAATGAACAATTAAATGGGAACGGATGGAGTAACCTACACGAAAAAAGCATTTTGGAAAATTATTATACATTTTCCAAAAAAACAACAACTCAATGTTGTAATACAGTACATAAATATGCACCAAAGCATAATATAATAAAGAGCAACTAACAATTAAGTGTATTCGAGCACTAGATAATAAATATAATTAAGATAACATATATAACAACTAATAGAATTATTTAATATTTGTAATTATATATATGGAAATACTTTTTGGAGGTAGATTTGGATGAAATATATGTAAATGTATAATGAATAATTTGTTAAGAAAACGAATGTATCAATATTTTATTTTATTTCGTTTATTTTCATATTTTAATTTAAATATTCTTAGAGTGGATTTTTTTAATTTTCGGGTTGCTTCAACCAAGGTTCTATATTTTTATTTGGATTTTATTGTGTTGAAAAAGTAGGTTTTAATTTTTCTATTTTAATTAGTATTTAATTTTATGATAGTTTCAACTAGAGTTTCATGTTTTTATTTCGGTTTTATTGTGTTGAAAAAATGGTTTTTAGTTTTACTATATCATAAAATATATCAACTGTTAATACTATTATCATAAATTATTAATTGATGTATTAAGTAATCAATCGTATTTTTAATAACTACATGACTTAACTTATAGATAAGACTTAAATAGTGTCACGGAGGCACTTGTTAGCCAAACCGTATAATAAAAGGTTAAATTGAGAAATTCAATATGAGATACGACTTTTCAAAACTTCGGAATGAAGCCCTAGCACACGAAAAAATATTAAAAACTAAAAATGAGAAATAACACAAGATATTACGTGCTCTAAGTTTCAATATTTTAAGATTGAAACTTATTGCATAAAAACGATTATTAGCTTCTATATATTTATGAAAAAATAAATTTGCAAAGTAAAAATTTAAGAATTGAGAGTCAAACTCTTGAAATAAGTTTTTTCTCACTATATTTCCTTTATTACTTCATGCATGCATGGAAATAGTATATTAATATATAGTTATTCATATATTGTTTTTTGGGTTACACATGTTATTCAACTTATTACTTATCTAAGTCATATTAGATTAGGGAAATGACATGTGAAATGTTGCTTCATCGTTTATTAACGTGTGATTTTACGAGAGTTCTTCCGTTCTTATTGATGACCATATTTCAAGTACCTCTCTTATAACAAAGCCGATAGTCATGATTCGAAATTTCTTTAAATGTTCGCATCCCATTGTTATACTCAATTTTTTAAAAATGTTATCGGGAGAGATTTTGTAAATAAGTTGACCACACTGTATTCAAAATCGTATTTGGCTAACGTCTATTAATCACTATTCTTTTGAAGATCGTCAGTGTGGAAGAAGTTGAAATATATATATGCTTTACTCGGTCCCCTTTTAATATACTTCACTCTAATTTGTGTTGGTTTTTTATACTAATTCGAACAAACAATAAAGTAAAAGAACAAGGACTGCAATGGAAATAAACAATTTTATTTCTCACAATTGGAATATAAATTACAATTCCTGACTCAATAAATAAACAAACTGCTGGACTGTTATGAAAGAAAAGAAACTGCTGGACTGTTATGAAATAAAAGAAACTGCCGGACTGTTTTGAAATAAAAGAAACTGCCGGACTGGTTTTAACAAACTGCCGGACTGGTTTTAAATAAACTGCCGGACTGGTTTTAAACAAAACCAAACTGCCGGACTGTTTTAACAAAAAACAAACTGCTGGACTGGTTTTAAACAAACTGCAAACTGCCGGACTGGTTTTTAACAAATAAAAAACTGCCGGACTGGTTTTTTGTGAATACTGGAAATTACAGAACTGAAAAGTAAATTACAGAATCGAAAGACTGAAAGTAAACAGTACTGAAATGTAAATACATAAAAGAAATAGTACTGAAAAGTAAATTACAGAAAAGAAATGGTACTGAACTGAAATGGACAGAATGTAAATGACTGAAAAATAAATAACAGAAATATAAAAAAAGAGGCAACTGCTGAGCAGTTTTCCTTAAACAATATTTTCCGAACCACCTTTAAAGGTTTCTGGTTTCGGGACTTTGTTCCCAAGGTACAACTTCTATCTCAGAGTGGCTCGTATGGAAACCGGCACCGAACCACAGATCGAGCTGTTGGTGGTGCGGTTCTCTCTCTATATATGATGCTAATGCTGTGAGGTTGTGTGTATTCTGGTGTGTTTAAATGAGAGGGGGAGGGCTGCCTTTTATAGCCTCTAATGAAACCGCAGCCATAAATGTTGGTCATCAATTCTGGGAGTTACACCCCATAATCCGCTCAATTAATTCTGAAACCGCAGCATTTAATCTCATTCATTGCTGGAGCGTTTCTGTTGCTGGAAACTCTAGGGACTGCTTTGTATTTTATACAAAACTTCCTATTCGGGTTTGGACCCAAGACACAAGAATTCCCCAAATCCCAATCCCAATCCCAATCCCGCGCCCGCGCCCGTGCCGGAGACATGAGCGAGCGCGCGTGTGTGGTACACACTAATACTCTTAGGTGTATGTGGACATGTTAGTTTAATAACTACATAGGTTGGTATGGTATATATATTGTAAGATTAACTCTTAATCTTCCAATATGAGATTATACTAAATGGTTTTCTTTTACCATTTCGGTTTTTCCAGATTTGAGCTTTCGAGACACCAACTTTGAAACCACTTTGTATTCACACCCATTCTCCGAATAGGTCATGTGATATACCGTTACGAAGCTCGTCACACGGTCTACTCAAACACGTGGAGTACGGTATAAACAACTCAGCGCTGTTACACGAAATAATGACTCGAAGTTGGTCCAGTGACCATTCAGAAACACCCATGTTTTCACATGTTTTTCCAACAATTTGTGTGATACATGTTGTATTATCTTTAAGCAATAATGTCGGATGAAATATTATCGAGTTTACTCCATATTGTTTTTGTACGTAGTGCATCATTGATCTTATCCAAGCATATTTTCAATTTGATTCATGAATTGCAAGTATTTTCGAACTAAAAAAAATCATAGTTAAAAACATATCCGGTTTGTTATTTAGCATCATAGGAATCACAGAGAGAGCCAATATTTTCATGTCAAACTAACTCCGTCATTCCATTGTTTCAGTAAATATCCCTAACTCGCTGGTTGCTCAGAAATGTCGTAAACTTGGTACACTAAAATCGAAATTTTGTACAAAGATAGGATATTAAAGTGTAACTTTCCAACAGACCAACAATACTAAGTAACTAAAAACTATTGGATGAAAACAATTTTAAACTATCACTTACTTTATAAATTAGAAGCCCATTATAATAGCACAATGTTAAAAGCAAGGTAGCATGATTAAATTAGAGCCATTTTATAATACTTATCTATGCATTAAGTGCTAGAAAAGTAGCAAGCGTAATGGAAGTTGATTCCCCAAATTTTTTATAATATAACATCAATCAGCTTAAATTAACTTATCTTAAGAAATGTTAGTTTATAACTTTATATATCATGTGAAACTCACTGCTACAATTAGTTCTAGTTTGCCGCCCATTAGCAAATGGGTGATGCCATTGAAACTTGTTTATTAATTTTAGTAAATTTCATTTTAAAAGTATGACTTCAGGCGGGCCCACCCATAACCACACGATTTTGAAAAATAATTTTTTTTATTAATATTTTTCATAATAATTTATATATACGTTATTCTGGTAAGCATTTAAATATTTTTTTTTCATCTCCTTCCAAAATTATATAATGTTAATGTAATAACATATTATAATTTTGTATGTGCAGATAATATATAAGTAATACTTAAAAAATTAACATATGCAAGTAATTATAAAATACATTTTACACCAACTTATCATGTTGACACGTAAAACACATCTTAAAAAAATAAAATAAGAATTAGAGTAGTGGTGAGTGCAAACAAAATTTATATAAAAAAAATTTATGGTTTGTATTTTAATTGAAGTGAGTATACTGAAATTATTTAATAGATATTTAATTGTTCGTATATATCTATTATTTAATATACATTTATTTTTTTTAGATTTTTGCACCTTCATGTATTAATTTTTTTACTTGTTATAACTTAATTTCTTAAATTTAACTTTTATATCTTTTTAGTTTCTATTTTATTTATTTTTTAGTCAATTTTGAAACGCGAAAACTTTCGACACATGACTGCACATGATATTACTGTTGTGGTTTTTTTTTTAGAGTTTGAAAAGAAAGTCGAAATTGAGCGAAAAGTAAAAAAAATAGAAATCAAATACATTTTAATCAAGAAATCAAGGTAAAAAATGAAGAAAATATGCTAAAAAAGGTTTAAAAAATCCGCCTTTTTCTTGTTTATACTTTGAAAAATATTATGCGTTTTTATTAATTTTGACAACACCACATATTTGGTTCTCGTTCCGCCACTGTATGACTTCAAATGTTTAATGTTACTTTCAGAATTTTGTAGTTGTTGTGATTTTTTTCTAATTATTTATTTTTGTTTAAATATGAAAAAAGTTAACAAAGTAATACATTTTTCAAAGCTAGAGAAAGATGTGTGTTATTGATGAATGAAGTCATTACTTGAAAATTTAATAAAAAAATTATCAAGATAAAAGAGTGTTAGTTAACACTAGGGGAAGTAAAAAAATACGAGACCTGGAATTCAATTGTATACTTAATTTAAACCGAAATCATTGGTAATTTGGTTAGAGATCGGTAATTATCTGTTGAACGTTGATTCTTCTAATCAATTATTTTGATGATAACAATATTTGAAAAACATGATAAAAGCTCGTTTTTGCGTACTAATCATTTATCGAGTGTATTAAAGGATCAAAATGATAGAATGCGTAATTACGAAGCCAATGGTTCAAGCGGAACCACAATCGGATTTGAAACGAGTTAGTTACGGGGTTTCGAAGTTTGTCGAGAAAACCGAAACATGCCCAGAACAGAAAAACGACTGATCAGTAGGCAAAACGATCGATCATTTCAGTGCGAATTTCTTCCAGAGAGTACACTGTAAAAACGACCGATCGCCAGGCTTAAAACGACCGATCGTTTTAAGTGTGATTTCTTCCAGTGAGCAAAGAACAAAAACGACCGATCGTTTCTGCAGAATTTGAAATTCCAGCTTTTAAGCTATTCCTGAAAATTGGGCGAACTGCTGCAAAACAACATTGAATGAACTCAACAACCAGCAACGGTCAGAAATTTATTGCTGGACCTTTGGCTCTACTTATAAGCCATAAATCCATTGAAGAAAGATACAACATCTACACTCAACTATTAAGCAATTCTTCAAGCTTATACTTCCAATTTCTCACTTGTACTTATAAATATTCTCGAAAGTATTATTCTTGTAATTTTATAAACTTCGAGATATCATTTGTTAGTGAGTGATCCATTCTTGTAAAAGAGTATTTTATAAACTCATTAGTGAGCGATTGATCGGGTAGAAGCTTTTCAAGCAAGTGTAGCTTAAAAGTTCTAGGCTTTTCATTCGGGATACTCATTAAGTGAGGGGGAGCTAAATCGATTGATTAATCTCGTTAGGTTGTAACCTTGGTCCAAGATATTAGTGAAACACTCGGAAGTGAAACTACCGAGGAGAGGACGTAGGCGCGTTTTGCCGAACCTCTATATATCTTGCGTTATTTCTTTTCCCTTAACTCTTACATTTCGCAAGTTATTTATTGCTTATATTCATTGCTTACATAGATTAACTTAGCACTTATTTGTTAACAAAATTGTTTTTAGTCACAAAAACCGCTAATTTGCTTAGTTAATAACACATAGATTTTATTCCGCGAAAAACGTACAAAACCTTATTCACCCCCCCTCTAAGGTTTAGACACCTACGGACCAACATTATCAAATCTATAACTGTACATGTTCCCAACCGAAAAACTCAAACCGGACCGATCCGTTAAAACCTGGAAAATTAACTTAAAAGCAGACCCATATAATATATATATATACTCTTTTTAAAAAAAATGTTCTACTCCAGAGGATCTATATAGATTTACATATTCGATCATTTTTAGGTGATATTCATTTGAGTATCACCTAAAAATAATAGTGCAATAAGACCGGCTGATGTAGTTTCATGGGATGTGTGTCCATTGTTTTCTTTTATTGTCTTTTATAGTCAGAATAGACGAGCCGGAACGGAAATCGCAGAAACGTAAGGACGGCTTAGTACTAAAGACACTGCATATGAAACAAACTCGTATTTTGTCATTTCTTTTGGAGTCGATCAGAGGTTTGGGTAAACGCAAATAGCAGATTTTGGACGGGCTAACATTTGAGCTGACGTCGGTTAGGAGGGTGACACCAGCGCGAGACTCTAGTTTATGTTCAGCAACAATTTGATTTCACTATCCAAAAATCAACGAGTGGCGGTTTTTTTATGCGTTCTGACGGATGACACTGAAGTTGAGCTGATCTATGCGTGCAATTGATGAGGAGGATAATGTATGTGTAGAGGTATGAGTATTGTACATATGAGTACGATGATACGACAAAAGTTGAAAATTTTGGTTACGGTACAGGAATGATATGTACGTCAATAAGAAAAAGATGTATTTTTATGCATACAATTCAATTTAACAATAACAATAACAATAACAATCTTGAAATAACCTAATTAACAAAATTTGAAACAATTTATGCTTAAATATGAATGATTTCACTGCATGTTAATATAATTTTTTCATAACTAGTGTGTAAAACAAATTTATTAGATTCATCATATTTGTGAATTATAAATTTTCACATTATTATATTGATACACTTATATTTTAATTAGTTTTTATGAAAAAAAATAAAAAATAAAATTCATGTGCCGAAAAAGTATCGTTTGTGTACTCATGCCATACTCAAGAAATATTGAAGCGGTCAAATAAATAAAAAGCCAACCCTACTTCATTTGTCGTATCCAACGGTTGAAATGACGTACCAGTATCTGCGATACTTAGCATATAATATACTAGCACAGATCGATTACGCGATGCGCGGTGTAACACATGTTTCGTTTAGTGAGTTGAATTTGTATTTATCAACCTAATCTCAAAGACATTTGAATTCAAAAGTAGAAATTAAGTGTAAACTAATTTAAAATTTTAAACGGATACACAAATAGAGATACGTAAATAACATTAAAATAAAAATACATGAAAAAGAAGACTCGTAAGTATGTACAAACCAAAGTGAAAGAGAAAAGAGAGAGATGAAGAGAAATAGAGTATTTTAGAACGTGTATCATTTTTTTCATTCTAGCGTGTATTACTATTTTCTTTTATTTGTAATTTGTGTAATTAGAGAGGTTTTAATTAATTATTTATTATAAGACGTCATACGAGGTCTATACATATGCCATGGTTGTTTGCGGGTTAAGAGATTGTATAATATCAATAGTATCGTGATCTCTACTTTTATCATGTTTGACTAATTTACTGCATTTTACCATTAATAATGTGGTATAACTACTAACACATATAGTGATATTATTTACGGTTTGTCTAACAAGTTCCTCCGGAGAATTATTTAAGTTTTATTTATAAGTTAAATCCATAAAGATATTAATGGCCGATTGATTCTTAAATTTAGCAATTAATAGTTCATGTAAATAATATTTACAATTGATGTATTTTATGATTTTGTAAACTAAAAACCAATTTTACAACACAATAAAAATCAAAGAAAAATATGCAACTCTTGTTAAGACCACTCTAAAATTAAATACTAATTAAATAAAAAACTAAAAACTACATTTTAAACACATTAAAACCCAAATAAAAATATAAAAGCATAGTTGAAACTAACCTACAATTACAAAAAAAAAAAAAAATACTCTCGAAGAATATTTAAAATTGAAATATGGAAATAAATAAAATAAAATATTGATACATTCGTTTAGTTAACAAATTATTTATTATGAATTTACATAGATTTTCTCCAAATCTCACTTCAAAAAATAATTCTATATATAATTACAAATATTAGTTAATAAATATGTTATCTTAATTACGTCTTATCTAGTGTCTTGGGGCAATTGTTAGTTTTACCCTATTATTTATACCAAATACCACATTTATATTATACGGCAAACAAACATGAACATAAATTAATATTAGTATAAATGTACACAACATTTATGGTAAAAATCTGAAGCCAAGTACCCGTTCTGCCTATCACATAAAAACGAGTACAAATCTTCTATCCCATTTATCTATCCCCTTCCATGCATCATTGCTTATTTTATTTAAAAAATAAATTCTAAAAAACTTGAAAAAAATTGTACAATTACTATAATACATGTATCAATACATTCCAATAATTATTTTTAAAATAAAATCCACACAAAATTTGTTTTGGAATAAATATATAAATTGGTGTACATTAAACATTGAATATTAAAAAAATTGTCTAAAATAATATTATGTTCAAATGTTTTAAAATTTGAATACAATATAATATAAAAGTTTATAAATTTGAGGTATAAGTTATGAAAATTTAAATTTTGAGTGAAAATAAGAAAAGGGACACGGAAAGGGATAGAGAATATGGGGTAAAATATTTGTATTCCATACAAATATAGGGAATATTAGCATTTATATATGTGCATAGTTTTGGTAAGTTGGAAGTTATTGACTTACCAAAAATATTTACTGATAAGTATAACTATAAATATTTAACCATTGACTTAGCAAAAATATTTACTTATAAGTATAAATATAAATATTTAACCATTGACTTAGCAAATATATTAACTTATAAGTATAACTATAAATATTTAACATTTGACTTAGCAAAAATATTTACTTATAACTATAAATATTTAACCATTGACTTAGCAAAGAGATTTACTTATAAGTATAAATATAAATAAATGAAATGACAAAAAAGTAATACTTTTTAAATATTATTTAAAAAACACATCCCCAAACTTTTCATTTCATTTATTTTCTACTTTTTCTTTCTAAAAATCATCAAAATCCACTTTAACTTTCTATTTGCTCAACTAAACTTTATATATATAATTTGATCCACCACTTGTGCATGTGTTGGCGGCAACGGTGGTGGTCCTTTGGAGTTCTGGTGAGATTGTCGGGGCCGCCACTCCTAACCCCCACTAAAAAAAAAAATCAAAAAAATCATAAAAATTTTAAAAAATTTACAAAAAATTAACTTAAATAAATTCAAAAAATTGTGTATGCACTATTTTGTAACGTGTGTACACTTTCATGGATGTGTATACATTTTTCGGGATTGTGTATGCACTTTCGTGGATGTGTTTGTATTTTTTCGGGATAGTGTATGCACTTTTCGCATTGTGTATACATTATTCTGGAATGTGTTTACACTTTTTTAGATTGTGTATGCACTTTTCGGGATTGCGTATGCTCTTTTATGAATTGTGAATTATTGTGTATGCGCTTTTCTCGATTGTGTATGCATTTTACTCGATTGTGTATGCATTCCGGATTATGTATGCACTTTTCTCGATTGTGTAAACATTTTTATGGATTGTGTATGCACTTTTCTCGATGGTGTAAACAGTTTATTCACTTTTTAGATTGTATATGCACTTTTTTTGACTTGTTTTTTGATTTTTTAGATTTTTTTTTAATTTTTTGAGTCGAGGTTGGAGATTGTGTATGCACGTTTTTTGAATTGTATATACACCTTTTCGCGATTGTATATGTAACTTTTTTGGATTATTTATTCATTTTTCTCGATTTATTTATTTTGACTTGGTTTTTTGAATATTTTTGAGCGAATGTTGGAGATTGTGTATGCAATTTTTTTTTTTTGTATTATTTATGTATCTTTTCGCTATTGTGTATGCACATTTTTTGAATTATGTATACATATTTTTTGGATTATGTATGCACATTTTCACGATTGTTTATGTACCTTTTTTATTACGTGTACACATTTTTGTATTGTGTATGCACTTTTTGCATTGTTTATATATTTTTTTTGCATTTTGTAGTCATTTTTCTGAATGTACGTGCATTTTTTGTATTGTGTATGCACTTTTTCCGCATTGTGTATGCACCTTTTCTGTATTGTGTATGAACATTTTTCACGATTGTGTATGCGCCTTTTTTTAATTGTCTATATACTTTTTTGGGATTGTGTATGCATATTTTTCGCGATCGTGTATGCGTATTTTTTGGATTGTGTATGCACTTTTATCGATTTCTTTTTTTTACTTGTTTTATGATTTTTTTTTTAAAATTTGGATTGGAGGTTGGAGACTGCGTTGACACGTTTTTTTATAGTGTATGCACATTTTCGCGAGTGTATATGTTATTTTTTTGGATTGTTTATGTATTTTTATCGATTTCTTTATTTTTACTTATGTTTTTATTTTTGATTTTTTTTGAGTTGAGATTGAGGATTGTGTATGCACGATTTTTAGATTGTGTAAGAATCTTTTCCCGATTTTGTATGTAGGGCATGGGAAAAAACCGGAAAAATCGAACTGAACCGATAACCGAACTGAAAAAACCCGAAAAAGACCGAAACCGAAAAACCGAAATTTTTTCGGGTCGGTTTCAGTTTTCAATAAAACCGAACCGAAAAAGGCCGAAACCGAAAAAGACTGAAAAACCAAAAATAAAACCGAAAAATAACCGGAAAAAACCGAAACCGGACCGAAAAAACCGGTCCGGTTCGGTCCAAAAAATAAAAAGACCGAAACCGGAAAAAATCGAACCAGAAAATATATTCAATTTTGGTTTCGGTTTTGCCAAAAACCAAACCGAACCGGACCGAACCCAGCCCTATTTGTATGCATATATATATTTTTTTTTATTATGAATGCACTTTTCTCGATTTATTTATTTTGACTTGTTTTGATTTTTTTTTTGATTTTTTAATTTTTTTGGGTGGGAGTTGACGGTGACGGCGGCGGATTGCCGGAGCTACGACGGACCATCATCGTCAACCTATTAGCAAGTGATGGATCGGAGTATAGATAGGGACGACATCGGTTCGCTACCGAACTTTTTGATTACATACCGATACCATACCAAACTAGTTTGGTTTGAAAATTTTTATACTATTACCGATCCAAAAAATTCGGTATACCAAACTATTCGGTTGGTTCAGTTTCATTTTTATACCAAAATTTAGAGTTTACAAGTGATGATAGAAAAATTATGCATATTGAAAAAAATATATAGTATAAAATTTTAAAAGTAGTAGATTAGAAAAAAAATATATATATTCATTTATTTATATTATTGTTACATTTATTGTTTATTTGCATAAAAGAGTAAACACTACTAAATTTTTCTAGTAAAAGTTATAAATAAAATAAAATGTTATAAATATTCACTAGAAAAAGTAATATAAATATATTATAACAATATTAATAATTAAGTGTATATAAATCTTTTAGTTTACTTGTCTGTATAGTATATTTTAATATTTCGGTTTGAATCGGTACCATACCGAACTCACCAAACGAAAACCGAAACCGAACCGACTTTCAAACATCGGTTCGGTTGTACCGTACCGTAATGTCGGTATACCAAATTTTTGATACCGACTGGATTTGTTCGGCTCGAAAAACGATCGGCTCGTATAAGTCGGTACAAAAAGTCCACCGCTAAATATAAATACAAACTTTAGTTAGTAAGAGAGAGTTGAAATGGACTATGTTGATTTTTATACGAGCAGAAAGTCGGAGAGAATGAAGAGAGAAAAAGTAAGGTAATACTTTTTTAACAATATTCTATATTAGTTAATACTTTTTTTTTTCGTATAAATATTTAACCATTGACTTAGCAAAAATATTAAATAATAAGTATAACTATAAATATTTAACCATTGACTTACAGACAAATTACCCAAATTTCCCTTCAATTACGTAATCAAAAATAAAATAAAAATGGACCCCACCTGGCATTTACATAGCTGTCTAGGGCTAAGAGTAAACCCGTAAAAATCAAACCGAACCGAACCGAAAAATACTGAAAAAGATCGAAACCGAAAAACCGAATTTTTGTTGGGTCGGTTTCGGTTTATAATAAAACCGAACCGAAAAGGATTGAAAAAGACCGGAACCGAAAAAATCGAAATAGCCTGAAAAACCAAAAATAAAACCTAAAAATAACCGGAAAACCGAAAAAAGCCGAAACCGGACCGAAAAAACCCGGTCCGGTTCAGTCCAAAAAATAAAAAGACCGAAACCGAAAAAACTGAACCGAAAAATATGCTCGATTTCGGTTTATCAAAAACCAAACCGGACCGAAGATGTCCATTGCAGTCTTCTAACTTATAAAATAAATTTCTTATTAAAATTTATTTAATTTACTTTTTATAGGGTTTTTGTCTGCTCACAAAACACTTAGAAACTAAAAAAGAAAAAGAAAAACACAGAAAGAAAGAAAGAAAGAAAGACAGAAGCTTCCCCACTTTATTATTATTATTATTATTTAAGAAAATATAATAAAAACCCATTTAATCTTATTAAGTCAAATAAGACACTCTATAAGTCTCTGTTTTAACACATACATATACATATACATATACATATATATATTTATTTATATTTAAAGTTATATATATATATATATATAGAGGGGATTGATGGATCCACAGATCTAATAGTTAGATCGGAGTCTTATTCGTTTGGTAATAATACCTTAAAAAATCGCATATACTTTTACCTAATTCCATTGTGAGTTGATTTTCTCAACTTCTTTATTTTGTTTTTATTTAGTCTTGTTATCTATGAATTTGGGGTTTGAACTGAAATTGGGTTACTGGGTATGTGATAATTAG
The DNA here is from genome assembly GCA_963682055.1 of Primula veris. Taxonomy (NCBI): domain Eukaryota; kingdom Viridiplantae; phylum Streptophyta; class Magnoliopsida; order Ericales; family Primulaceae; genus Primula; species Primula veris. The sequence goes on along the minus strand of OY821747.1, from coordinate 31,654,919 downwards.
TTGTTTTTTTTAATTTTTTATTTAGTCTTGATATGTCAATATATATACTGTTTATATATGTATATGTATATTTACTGCATATATATATTTATATGTACTGTTGGAGTTGTTTTATTGGGTTTGAAGTGAAATTGGGTTACTGGGTATGTGATAATTAGTTGTTTTTTTTTAATTTTTTATTTAGTCTTGATATGTCAATATATATACTGTTTATATATGTATATGTATATTTACTGTATATATATATATTTATATGTACTGTTGGAGTTGTTTTATTGGGTTTAGAGTGAAAATAAATTTCTGGGTATGTGACAGAATTAGTTGATACTTGGTATTTTATTTAGTCTTGACATGTCAATATTATATATATGTGTGTGTGTGTGTGTGTGTGTGTGTGTGTGAGATGTTTTATTGAATTTGAAGTGAAAATAAATTTTTGGGTATGTGACAGAATTAGTTGATGCTTGATATTTTATCTAGTCTTGGTATGTCTAATATACATACATACATATATATATATATATACACACACACACTGTGTGTGTGAGGTGTTTTATGGAGTTTGAAGTGAAAATAAATTTCTGGGTATGTGACAGAATTAGTTGATGCTTGATTTTTTTATATAGTCTTGATATGTTTTTATATATACTGTATATATGATGATATATGGGATTTGGAGTGAAAATTAATTACTGGGTATGTGACAGAATTAATTGATGCTTGATTTTTGTATAGTATTTAAAAGTCAATTTATATACTGTGTATATTTTTGTATATATTTATATGTACTGTTAGAGATGTTTTATCGGATTTGTAGTGAAATTGGGTTACTGGGTATGTGACAGAATTAGTTGATGCTTGATTTTGATGTGGTCTTGATATTTCAATATATATACTGTATGTATCTATATATATATATTGATGTATACTGTTGGAGATGTTTTGTGGGATTTGGAGTGAAATTTTGGGTTACTGGGTATGTGGCAAGATTAGTTGATGTTTTATTATTAACTGTGAGTTTGCGAGCTAGATTCGACTTTAATGCTTAGATTTGGTCAATTTAATGACAGTTGTGCTGATTTGGAATTAGCTGTTTGTATTTGTCCCCTTTTGCTTCCATAGTGTTGTTTTTATCAGAGACTTTAAATACATTAAAGGCAGAAAAAAAAAATTAGCTCTTCGTGGAGAAATCGAGGGTTAATTTGGCTCAAAGGTTTTAGTTTATTCAGGTTAAAAGAGGCAAAGAAAAGATCTTTACTTGCTATACAACTAGATATGCTGTTTAAGAGCAAAAAAGCAAAACATCTTGGACTGGAAGCTCGTGCAAAACAGTTTTTCTTTATGTCCAGCTTAGTTTCGCAAAAAGAGAATTATTCTTTTACCAGCTTGTTAGTTCAAGTTTTGATACTTTTTGGTTATTTTTGTTACAGCATCATCATTGACAGAGGCTTTCTAGCGATCATACGTGCGTGTAGCTAAAATAAAAGGGTCTATATGTTGAGACATAAATGGTAGGGTTTGTGGTGAGATGAGGGATGTTATCAACATTTATTAATTTCTTGAGGGCCTGTTGGCAGCCGTCATCAGATCGATACGACCGATCTAAATCTGACGTCGCTGGAAAACAAGAGGGTTTATTATGGTACAAAGATATTGGGCAGCATTTTAGTGGAGAATTTTCAATGGCCGTTGTTCAGGCCAACTTTTTGCTTGAGGATCAGAGCCAGATTGAGTCCGGTTGCTTGAGCTTGTTAGATACAGGTCCGTATGGCACGTATGTCGGGGTGTACGATGGTCATGGTGGGCCTGAGACGTCGAGATATATCAATGATAATCTATTTCCAAATCTCAAGAGTAAGTGATTGTGTTTTTATTGCTAAGGGTTTATTTAGTTGTTATACCAAATACTGCACTCACTTGGATGTACTGCCCCCTGTTCTCGTAATATTGTTCCATTGGAATAATAAAACCTTTCTAAGCGTGAAAATTAGTTTGTATCCTAAGTTAAAAATAAAATAGTTGCGCTGACAAGTTCATGACAGTGATGACACTAGTATGCTTACGTTGAATCAGATCTTAGTCTGTTATAATAGTAAAAATATACGGGGTAAAGAGCAGTAAACATCCACATGCTATGGCTGTTTTGCAAAGAACCTCTTTGTACTTAAAAACTTGTCTCCCATGTACTATCCAAAGGATCACTGGATCACGGAACACAAGTATGTCCTTTTAGAATTATTCATGGGGTTATTGCAGAAAAAGTAGACAGTACATAGGGAAACTATCACAAGTTTCTTATTTACATGGGGATAGTTTTCATAATATCTGTACTGTTGTACATGGCTTACTTGCAATTTACCTACATATATATGTTTATATTTTCTCCCTGTTTCTTTTTAAAAAGGCTGTGCCATACTCATTAGCAGTATCTGAAGGGAAGCTGTACAGATTACAGAATACCTATGTTCTACATCAAATTTACTTGATCTACTTCATGCTTTTAAATGTATACATGCACCCGTTCATAAACTAAGGTTCTTGTTGCATGTAAGAAGTTAAATCTTGCTAAAGTTCTTTTTTACGCTGATTATTCGTTTTAAATTGATTTCTTGCAGAGTTTGCAGAGGAGCAACAAACCATGTCAGTTGACGTGATAAGAAAAGCATTCCAAGCAACCGAAGAAGGTTTTCTCTCTATTGTCACAAGACAATGGCCAACAAATCCCCAAATCGCAGCTGTTGGATCATGTTGCTTGGTGGGAGTTATATGTGCCGGTACTCTTTACATAGCCAACCTCGGTGATGCCCGTGCAGTTTTAGGGAGGCTTGTTAAGTCAACGGGAGAAGTTGTCGCTATACAGAAATCGGACGAGCATAATGCGAGTATAGAGAGTGTTAGGCAGGAGTTATATGCTCTGCATCCGGATGATTCACAGATTGTTGTTTTGAAGCATAATGTTTGGCGTGTAAAAGGTGTGATACAGGTAATCTCGTATAGTTTTTTTTCTTTTTTGTTTTCTTAAAAAATGGAAAACTTTTGCTATTTGATTGTTTGTGTTGTTGATATGGAGATCTTAAGAATTTAACTCCTCTAGGAATCAAACCCACAACTTTCTAGTAGAGGGTGTGGATTTTGGCTACTAGGTTATCCCTAGTGGTGGTTATGTTCTTATTTGTTGGCTATAGACTTTAAACCTCGTCAACATTTTGAAGTCAGCTTTCAAGAAGAGGTAGTTAATTCCCTACGAAGGAATTTAATTGCTTTGTCAACTAATCTAAGTGAATAAGTTTGCGTGGCTCTCCCATCTTTGTCATTGGCCCCCACCATCATTTGCTTCCTAATCTATATTTATATTAGTTTTTTTCCCTTCTTGATAATGTATACATCAGCCTTGTTCATAAACCAACCGTCTGTTGGAGTTTTTGTAATGCTCCAGATAGCTATTCACGATTTACTTTACTAGTGTAGAGTCCATGGCCTTGACTTCTGAACTGATTTTCGCCCATGTCGAATACCAATATTAATAACTAAAATAAAGGAATTTATGATTGCTTGTGAAGTACAGACATAGTTGGATTGCACCTGAGATGAGAGTGGACATACATAAGTGCATGAGGTGAGAACATGTATGGAGCATGTTTGCCCACTCTTTTTACATATTTTTTGGAAAGAGATTTAAGTGTCAGCGTCAGGGAGGCTTTTACTCGTTGCATGACTTGTTTTATCTGCCATATTTTACTTTTTAATTCACACCAAGTATTTGAAGAAATAGATATTTTTAGTCCCACGTTTTTTATTTTCTCTTTATAGGTTCGTATAAGTACTCGCAGTCCTACGATTCATAATGTGCACCATTAGTTGCTTGATTAAAAGCATAGGTTTCCTTGTTTTACAATCTTTTCTAGATCCCTTACTGATAGGTTAAGGAGTTGCTTGGGTCATGCTTTGTATTTAAGCTTGGACCAATCAGTTTTTGGTAGAAGATATGTCGATATACAAGTCACCTAGTGGTAGGTGATCTAGACCTAAGACTTCCGTCTCTAAGACTTAGTTGCAAAGTTAGGGAATCTGGTTCTTTTGATCAAACAAGATTTGAAGGTAAGCATCAGCTTAAAAGGGAACGAACACTACTTTTGGTTAAATCAATGGAACTAATATCTGCCTTTTCTTCTTCCTTAGAGATTTATCAGCAGAAAACAACCAAGCAATTGTAGTTACAAACTGTATTTGGATCTTCGGAGGACTCAAGAAAAAGTATTGAAGCAAAACTTGCCCTGCTCTTGAGATATAAAAGTAAACCAGGCATTGAAGCGAAACTTGCCTTGCTCTTGAGATATAAAAGTAAACCAGGCAATGCTTGTCTGTCTAAAATATGTACCATGCCCCTCTCATGTCATTAAACATTATATTTACCTTGAAAATTGACAAGTTTTGAGTTTGGGAGTTGACTGGGTTTTTTTGGATCCTGTGGATCAATGTTTCATCAGATTGTTATCCTCGCAACCTGTTGGTTCATATTCAGGTTAGGATTTTAAGTAATTTGTCAATTGGTGTGTTCTTTCCGGGTGTTCTTAGACTTTTCATCTTAGAAACCTATTTTTTCCTCATAATTTGTTGTAATTATCGCATCCTCCTGGTTTTTAAGTTGTTGGGTACAAACAGGGTAGAGCATCATGCAACTTCGAAGAGCGCGTGAAATATAATCGTTTAAAAAGAGCAAGTCTTCAAAAGGCGCTAGGCAGGGTCTAGGTAGAAAGGGTCTGCCTGGCGCCTAGTTGGCCGCCTAGCCCGACTTTAGAAACACTGAAAAAGAGTTCAATGCTCTTTGATTTGAGTTTGGTACTTAAGAAATCCCATTTTGGTGCAGGATTAGTTTTAGAGTCCTTACCTCAACTTACCTCCGCCGTCGCTTCTTTCTCATAAATCTGTTTAGTCTCTCTCTCTCTCTTCGTTTGGTTACATGACTATCTGTCCCAAGACTAACAGTCCGAAGCGAATTATGAGTGGGGTGAAGAGATGGCCAGACTAACAACTATGTCCGGTGTGACTAACAATCAGAATAAATATTTGAATTTTAGTTTGTGAAGATACTTGTATGCACCAGCTCTGCCGTCAATAATGAGTTAATAACATGTCTTTGTAATGTTAGTTACACCTAGCTAAATTTAGTATTTTCGGTTTATCCACGGGTCTGTTTCGATCAAAATAACTAGTCCCCTGCATGTTAGTTCGTGTATTGACATTCAGTTGTACATGGATCTGCATGCATATTGTGTGTGTGCGTGTGTATGTACCGATTTTTTTAAGTCTAAATATGGTATATTCTTTTGCAGGGTTGATTTCTCCGATCCCTGTAATCTTTACTTTTAATATATTTTGTGCATTACTAATATTGGGAAGGTGAAGTTGCATTTAAATCAGGACACATAATTAATATTGAAAATATCTTTATCCTTTATTTCATTTTTTATTGCAAATTCATAGCATAGACACGAAAGCAAATAGAAGTGTGTTCCTGTTTTGACTTGAAAATTATGAGTCCTACTAATATGATGACATGGCGATCGTAAGAGTCTAAGAGATGTCGTGTTATAAGCTTGTGATAGTTGGTGAATGCCTGATTAATTACTGCTGAAATCCATCTTACACCAAGTCGATTATTTACTGGGATTTATCTTGTTTCTTAATATTTGCTTATTGCAGATCTCGAGATCTATTGGCGATGTTTACCTAAAAAAAGCCGAGTTCAACAGGGCTCCTTTGTATACTAAGTTTCGCCTTCGTGAACCTTTTAAAAGACCAATTTTGAGTGCTGAACCGTCAATATCTGTGCATCAACTCGAGCCAGATGATCAATTTCTTATATTTGCATCTGACGGACTATGGGAACACCTAAGCAACCAAGAAGCTGTGAATATAGTACAAAGTAACCCTCACAATGTAAGTTTTCATTCTTCACATATTTTCCTTGTTCCTTGATTCCAAAGTGCCCGAGATTTAGTTTTGAATGCTTCAGTCGATATACCGTACATGTACACACACGCAAACATACAGACAAACAGACACACATGTCTGTAATACATCCAAACATATAAATACACACACACACACACATATATTACATTTATGGCCTGAACATATCCCCAGTAGAGATTTCGTGATGCGTGCATATGTTGCAGAAGTTTTATGTTGGGGATCAGAAATGAATAGCATCCTAAAAGGATATTCCTCATCTATCATCCCTTGTCTTTGTTTCCTTTATAGACAACTGAAAGCTTATTTAATGTATTAGGCATTTTTTTCTCTTTACATAATTTCGCCTGCTGTTGAAACACTTTTAAGTGTTTAGTGTCTATTTATATTTGCCTATCATTTTTTTACTGGACGGGCATCAATTTTGGCCTCTTTCTTTGGATTGATCTTTGTCAGTTATACTAAACAAAAAAAGTATCTCTTGTCGATTATGCGTGTGCTCAACTATTTTAGCATTAGTCCTTTAAACGGGGAAGTGTCGCTAAAGTGTTTCCCATGAGCTTCTCTAAAGTTTAAAGCTTTTAGGCGAAGACCTTAAGATTAGCATGAATAAAATAAATGCTCATAATTACTTATTATAAAGCGAAGATACCAATGCATAAATTCATAATAGTTATGTCAAACACTAGCAACCAATTAAACACATTACCCGATAGGATCGTATGTACAAGTATGAATGAAATTGTATTTTTTCCCAATGATTTTAGGTGCACTTTTAATTCATTGCTTATGTAGTGGTATTTAGAAAAGGGATTTTTTTTATTGCTCGCAGGGAAGTGCGAAAAGGCTGTTGAAGACTGCATTGCAAGAAGCAGCTAAAAAAAGAGAAATGAGATATTCTGATCTCAAGAAAATTGAGCGTGGGGTCCGCCGTCATTTCCACGACGATATTACGGTCGTAATTGTTTTCCTCGATTCGGATCTTATAAGCAGAGCCAGCTCTGCCAGAGGCCCAACTGTATCTATCAAAGGAGGAGGTGGAAATATCTCTTCAAAAACAATGCCTCGTTGAACTATATATAAAGAAGTTGATTCGTTAATTTGGAGACAATTATAAGAAGGGTAAGAGAAGTTTCTTTACTACGTAGAATTTATTCTTTAATGTGCTATGTAACAGTTAACTTGGGAAATGTACCATAGTTTATGAGAAGAGAAAGAAAATAGAATTGAGGAGAGAGCTTCGGATGAGAGATCCTTGCTTGAACACAACCTTTTCCACTTTTACCAAGACGCTTACTATTTTGCATTTTTCTTATTTCTTGGTATTATTCGTTATTCTGTTATGTAATTATGTGAAATAACAACCCTAAAAATCGAGTTTTTCCTTGTTGCCATTTAGCTACATTCTTTTTGGTATTTTACCTGTATTATTTTACCCACCCTCCAACAGCTCATTGGTGGATCTGTTTCTGGTTTTATCAGTTTCTTCCTTAACGTATGTCCTAAAACGGCTAATTCCGCTTTTCAAGTTCTGAAGTATTGGTTGTTAGCCATTTATGAGCTGATTTTTCTTATACCTGCAGACAATGCTCCCAGATCAACCTAGTCGGTTTGTATACCTCGTGCTAACTGTCTAATTTCAGCAATCAATCTTAGAGATGTAAAAATAGCTAAAAAAATGGTCGACTTGGTTACATATATTACGTAACTGTTTCTTCAAATCTTGGTGAACAGGTGTTCTTGAACTATTAAGTATTAACCTTTATTCCATCTTTCACTAAACCTAACAAGACAAATTTGAGTAAAAAGAGCATGAATTATTCATCAGCACCAAAAAATGTGACTTGCCAAAGTGGTTAATAAGTGCAAATATGTGGACTTGTGAGTCATTTTCCATCAACATCATTTTACGTCAGTACCTAGCAAGCTGGTTTTTGAGAGTGATATTCTTCCATCTATTCACTGTTTTGAAGCAGAAAAGAAAATTTCTAGACGACTCGATTCTTGGGTATTTGAGAATCAAACAGTTCTTTAAAATGTATGGTTTATAAGTTGCAGATTTCATATTCTGCAATTTGTAAATGAAAGCAAGTTATTTGGGCCGACACGGTTATTTATAAACGAGAAATGCGGATTTAGTTAGGAATACAAGCCGGTCTAACTTTTTAATTTTTAACTAGCGAACACGTAAAGATGGAATGTTAACGCAATTTTTATCTTCATACATGTGTGGGGATCCGATTTCCATTTACCTCGCAGTACCCTTCTAATTTATGGGAGTTAAACTAATCATAGACAACCTAACACAATAACTTGAGCAATAAAATAGTGGTTCAATCAGAGTCAGTAGGTGGTTATCCCTATTAAACTGACTTTACTTACTAACTAAAGCTCTAGATTATAACAGCACGTATAAATCATTCATAATAATAACCACCATTCATGACCCACCTTAACTACTGAAGCATTTTCTTAAAGAATAAGTTAGCTAGTAATGTGCCTAATGCCTATATTCTAACTTAATTTTACCCTAGTCTGGCCTATAGGTTAGGAAAGAAAAAAATTGAAACAAAATAGATGAAGCCTACCAGTTCTTATAGTTGTCATATGCAGGGGGGAAGCTACGCAACACAATCGGGGGCTACGGCATCCCATGATTCCGAAAATTATGATTTTTTCAATTTTTAACCATGCATTTTCACTAAAATACGTCGAAAACGATGATATGGCACCCCTCATTTTCCCCCCACTTAATTTAGTAGTTGATATAAATTTTGACACCCACCATTTACGATTTCTAGCTTCGCCCCTAAAGTCTCATATGAGAGGCTTTATTTGATCCTAACTTCTAAGTTCTTACCCTCGGATAAATGTCCGAAAACCGAAATAAAAAATTAGAAATGTATTTTAAGGAATTACTGGCTATAGAAAAAGAACAAATTCTAAATAAAAAAGAGATTGTAATTGACGATATGCTTTTGTGCCATTGTTGGTCAATTTTCACACTTATCTAGTTAATCACAAACCACATGATCCGCAAATAAAAAAGAAAAGAGAAATTTCTATGATTTTCACAAGTACAACTGAGAAATAGAGGATCGAGTATGAGTTTGTTATTATAACACAATTATATTTACTCCAAAATCTACAACCTGGACCATCATAATCATTTACATGCTAACGGTATCAACAGAAGAACTTGAAATGCCACCTTTTGTTGCCTCTAAACCTTCTATCTTAATTCTTAAGGAAAAAAAATGAATTAACAGTTGTAGTAGTTACCACCTCAAATCAATGGAAGCTTTAGTACATGCATGGCTACTTTAATTGCAGTTTAAACTCAGCTTATTTGCCTTTTAAGTTGCAATACATTCGGTTGATAAGTTTAAAAAATTGAGGCTTTTAACGAGAAGTAAATGAATTGAAATGGATGATTTTTTTCTTCTCAGTCTCAGTAAGCTACCTTAGTTGCTTAAAAGTTGCAGAGGCACGAGCCTGAATCCAGGAAGTTCCCGAGTGCCTGTGATTTTCCTTCTCATAAAAAGTAGAATGTGACTAACCACCAAAGTGAAATAATTACTTTTAGTCTTTTACTTCTAAATTTTAATTTTACTGCCACGAGTCATGTCCAAAATGTTAAAGGACATGGTGGTTTCATGTCTGTACTGGATTTGCTTGAACTCTACTCCACAATCACACATTCATGGATAACAAATCTACTACTATTCAGTCATGTTCTGAATATCTATAAATAGCATCAGAAGTAGAGTTTATCTTCAACAATAATCAGCAAAGTTGCTTAAGCTACTTGATACCATGTCTCTTGTAGTGGCATTGCTAAGCGTTTTGATAATTCCTTCACTTACTCCTCTTGGCGATGCTCTGAGTTCGAATTACTATGAACAAACATGCCCTAATGCTGAAACTTTAGTCAGAAAGGCGGTAAAAAATGCAGTAATGAATGACAAAACTGTCCCTGCTGCCCTGCTCAGGATGCATTTCCATGACTGCTTCATAAGGGTATGTACTCGAATCCGGAATATTTAAGCCCATTTTTCCCCTTGTGTTTAATTAGTCGGCGTTATATTATACCTGTACTTTTCTGTTTCTGAATTTAAAAGCTACAAGAATTTTTACGCAGGATTTAGCAGGAATAAATCCATATACTTTCCCGGCCTCAAATAGTGCCAGCTTCACTCAAACCTATTGTTTGCTAGTTTTGCTAGTTACATTAAGGTAACGTAGTCTTTTGTTGCAGGGCTGTGATGCTTCAGTACTGTTAAATTCAGTGGGGAACAATACTGCAGAAAAAGATGGGCCGCCTAATGTTTCATTACATGCATTTTATGTCATTGACAATGCTAAAAAAGACCTAGAGAAAAACTGTCCCGGTGTAGTTTCATGTGCGGACATCTTGGCTTTAGCTGCAAGGGATGCGGTCGTGCTAGTAAGTTGATAAGAAACATTCCCTTGCATCATAAAAAAGAAAAAACCACAAAACTTAAACGAGCTAGTTCTAGAAAATCACTTTCAAGCTCACTTCACTTGCTAGATAAATCTTCTCCAAGTTAATTAATTGGAAATCTGGTGCAATATAACAATAGACAAACAAGCATGAATTATACACGAAGAACTAACTACGTTTGCATAGTCGCACACAGAATTGCTAGCAATCACACAAACATTCATGGGGTTGAATGAATAAACGCCAAAATATCATTTTCCTCTATGTATAAGTGGTCAAGAGCCCATATCTAAATTAGTTAATTATCATAAAATGGAAAAAGAGAGAACATAAAGAATACCAACCAACAATATGTACCAGGAAAACTGAAAGCAAAAAAGTAAAATTAGTAATGGCTGATTTGTCATATGTTATTATATATCTCTCAGTCTGGAGGCCCTACTTGGGACATGCCAAAAGGAAGAAAAGACGGAAGAACATCAAAAGCCAGTGAAACTGTACAGTTACCAGCTCCAAGTTTCAACATTTCTCAGCTTCAACAAAGCTTCTCACAAAGAGGCCTTTCCATGGAAGACCTTGTGGCTCTCTCAGGTAACCATTTTTTTATGCGAAATTTAGAAACATCAGTATCGTCTCAGTCACTTTTGTCTAACAAGTTTCTTGCAGCTTTTAGGTCAACTTATGGTTTTTCTTCTTCTTATGAGTTGCCTTGCATTTAATTGCTTAGCATAAAGTTGTAGTTTGTTTCTTTCCGTTTTCTGGTCAAAAAATACTAAATGAGTAAATGTTTTAAATTGGTTGAACTTAATTTTTCCTCAGCTCAAAAGAACTATCTTATATGCCAAATGTTGCATCTAAACTGCTCAAAAAATTTCTGTAGAAAATGTGCGAGCAGCCTACATTTCACATTTACGGATTGCATTAATGCAACATGTGTATGTTAGCTTCTCCAGTATTAAGTTAAAAGATTGCTGAAGCTTCGAATTGAGTCCTGTTTAGATGAACCAAACACTCTTCTAAATTTTGATCTTAAAAAAGTTTAAGGGAGAGGTGGACACTTTAAGAAAATTGTATAAAATACGGTGATAGATTTCATGTTTTTTGAGAAAAGGTAAAAAAGAGCATCGAGAAAAAGATTAGCATTTTAGATGGCTCAAAGGAAACAAGCCAATTGCCTGCAAGTATCCAGATCAGGATGTTGATCTTTTAACAGCTAGCTTGTAAGTTGTGCAACCAAATGTGCAGTTTTACATATCTCACATTAAACATTGTAATGTTGAATCAGCAAATAATGGCTTTTAGCTGACAAGAAACTTAACCATTTGAAAAATTCGTCTCGGTACTGCAGGCGGTCACACTCTGGGGTTCGCTCATTGTTCATCGTTTCAAAAGAGAATACACAACTTCGACTCAAATCACGACATCGACCCTTCACTGCACCCATCATTTGCAAAAAGCTTAAGGACTGTTTGCCCGGCCCACAACCAGGCCAAAAAAGCTGGTGTCACCATGGACCCTTCAACTATTATGTTCGACAATACCTACTACAAGCTAATCCTCCAAAACAAATCCCTTTTTTCATCAGATCAAGCTTTGGTTGATGTGGCAAAAACAAAGAATCTGGTCTCGAAATTCGCTGGTTCACAAAATGCTTTCTCGCAGGCTTTTATTAAGTCCATGATTAAAATGAGCAGTATTACTGGAGGACAAGAGATTAGGAAGGACTGCAAGGTGGTCAACTAACGCATTTCAAAATAGCGATATTATGGATATAGTTATATTTAAAATCTATCAATGTTTCATTTGTCACTATGTTTATGCGAGAGAGTTATGTCTTTATGATCATATTTTACTTTGATTGAAATTCAAAGAGCCACTGGCTCAGGTTTTATCTAGATACATGGAATTTTCTTTCGAGTATATGTACTTCAATTTCTTCAGCAACTACTTGAAAAGCCTAAAGGCAGAAAAATATTACAAACAAACATCATAGAGCTTGTTCAACTGCAGCTTTCAATAAAAAAAAAAAAAAGAAACTGGCTTATTTCCTAAGGAATTTTTTGAGTTTCCATAGCTTTAGCCTTTCTGTTTTCAGGCCATGAGTAACAAAAGCTGAACTCTTAAGCTGGCAATCAAATTTAGTACAACTTATGAGCAAAAATACAAATAAAGTGAGCTTTAAAATTGGAAACAAACATGTTCAAGATAAACACAATAATTGAATTTTCGTAAACTAACATCATTGAATCGAGATGTACAATAAGACTACATGCATAAACACAATCGTTAAATTTTCATGAACTGACAAACAAAACTCACAATGAACATTCATTCGTACGTACATAGTATACCATTGCACATGCCCGGGTTATATTATTTGTTGAATATATGTCAAAATTGACTGATATTTTTGAATGAGTGATTAGATTTGAACCGTTACTATTTTTTTTCGGTCTCGCGGTTTCGTGATAATTGACGTTACCATCTAATAGGGCGATGGCACAAATGAGTGACCCAATGGAAAATCTTATGATGAACATTTGAGCGAACCGACTTTTCAGTACTTTCATTTTTTTAATTAATTCGGTTTGAAAAGTTGAGAACCCAATCGGACGTATCTTTTGGGCTCAAAACTTTGACAATAGATCTATACTGTTTTAAAATGCTCGCAACGTTGTGCGATATAGTGGTTTTTGAAAGAAAAACGCAACGCTAAAATGCTATTTGGATGGAAAAACGCTAAATTCGCGCTATAGGAACGCTATTTACGCTATAGCGGGTGCAGTCAAAAAAAAAAAAATATTTTTTTATTTTTGGTCAAAATTTTAATAAAATTATTGAAACTTATAATCAAACCCCAAAACTCTTGCAAACAAAATAAATACTCTGGCATCTCAAGTATAATCATTTTGTGATTATTAGTTACAATTTTTTATATATATTTAGTTAATTTTTATTAGATGTTTTGAATTTAATGCTATATTTATATGTATTTAGGCAAAAAAAAAAAAATTACACCGCAAAGCGCTATGTAGCAACGCTATTTGCGCTAAAAGCGTTTCTCTCGAAAAAACGCTACGATAACGATAACGCTATTTAAAACACTCATATAAAATAGATTCCAAAAAAGAAGAAGATCTATACAGATTCGTAATGCATTTACATATTAAATATACACCAATCATTTAGACAGGTATACAAAACTAGGCACTTTTATAGGGAACTTTGAATTGCACTATGTGCTTAGCTGCAAGAGCAAATAATTCGTACGAGTGGGTTGGCCCGAACATTAAATATTCATGTTAAGAAATTTGACCCATGATTCTATCATGTCTATGTGCTTGAAGGTGAGGTTGCATCTCCGCTCCATATTCAAGGCGTGATTCAACTTGGTGATCGCGTCTATACATTGATCGACATAAAATATAACAAACTATGCGTAAGCCGATGATAATGCCTATGATCACTAAGGCAGAAATGATATACGACCAAATCGAGTTATGTTTGCAGCCGAAGACAATTCCTAGGCACACCATGGTTACCAGTTTAGCATCAAGCAATGATTTCAGTTGATAAATGAGGGAATTATAAGAGGAAAAGAATGAAACACCAATGTTCTTTACTTGTTTATGCAAATTCTTGGCCATGGAGTCTGGTTCTTTCCTTGTGTAGGTACGAACTAGAGCTATTAGATTCTTTCCTTGTAAGTTTAGAGAAAAAATGAGAATGTTGATAAGTATCAAATGTAGGCCACCTCAAATTGTTTGGCATTTTTTAAACTTTTGAATAATTGCAATATGTGGACTCTTTAATTTCCATAAATTAATACATGTTCAGCAGGCCATCGCCATCGCCTCGATCAAAGCGTCCACAGGAGAAGGTACCTCCCGAGTTTTTACACTCAAGTAGGCGACTAATTGCTTTAGGGGTAAGTCGAAACGCAACAACTTTCTTCAGGTTGAAATATAATTGCTTTAGGGGTAAGTCAGCAGTTGTCAATGGGGAGCCTAATTAAATATAATAATAATGTCAAAATGAAATAAAAACTATGAGAGTGCAATTCCACCGATTTCGACAAATTATAGTACAAACACAACAAAAAATACAACTAGCATACTTACATATATGTGAGGTGCCGTGACAACGAATTCTCTACTTAGAGTTCTAGTGACTTGCTCTCACTTTTCCAAAATAGCGACGGTCTCTCAACGATACTTAATGAAGAATGAAAATACTGTGTATTAGTTTAAGAACAAATTATCTGAATTCTCATGTAATTACTGATTACACAATTATAAAGAATTCATTTGGTAAGTTATCTTGATTAAATTTTCTGTATAGCAAATTAATCAAGTAAAGGTACACTTGAGGTGCTTTCAGTTATGAGGTCAAATGAGGGGAAATACTACCCACTATCATCATTTTTAAGTACGTTTGGAACATGCAATAGCAGATAATTATGCTAACAGTATTTGAATAATTAATTTAAATTTCAACTTCATCATTATGATTTTGCTACCATTTAATATATAATCCTGTAGGGCTGTACCTACCGGACTCATAGAGGTAATTAGCTGAACAAGCACCGATCAGCTCTAGTTTTTTTTAGGTTTATCTAAGCGATGTAATGGATCCCTCTATTCCAGGTCCCATAGTACTTATTGTTGATTGCCCAACACTATTTCATTTGCAAGAATTATCCTCGTCAGAATCTCTTAAAAACTATTATTAAGTTATGCCAAGCACCCAATCAGAGGAGACTTGTAAGAGAGTTAAATGTGTTATTCATTTGAGTCCAACATTTGTGATAAACACTCCCGATTATCAGAAGTGGATGGAAAGATTTAGTGGGGCTCAGCATATTATGGCCGGCCATGAAATGTGAGTTTTATTCTCTTCAGAGTTGTGGAAACTTATTTTGTAAGGATGCAGTAGTTGTTACTATGAAATTTTGGTGTAATTGATTCATAAAGCATGCAGGAAAAATGTGGAGATTCCAGTTTTGACAGCTAGTGCAAGACTTGCAGCACAGCTAAAATATTTGTCCTCGGTTTTTTCCTGCTTCAGGATTTTGGCCTGTTCCACACATAAATGGTCCAACTCCTGGATTTCAAACAGTGAGTGAGGTTTGTTTGTGGAGATATTTTCTTTCATGAAATTAACTTATTTTTAATGGTTTTCTGCTTATAAATGTAACTATTTCTAATCCTAGCAAGCAATTTGTTTGCAGAATGATTCAAAGCTTCCTCAGAACATCTCCGCCGAAAATCTCCAAAAGGTACATAACTTTTAATGACTAAGTTGTAGATGATTTATAACTATATAAAGCTAGCTAGTCTTTCCATTTTCCTTCATAGCTTGTAGGAAAACTCGTAGTCATATATTCGCTATTTATATTCTTTATATATTAAATAATATAACTAATACATGATTAAATTAAATATAGAATTCCTAAAAAGATATCACATTTAGAGTACGATTTTTTTTTTCCAAACAAGAGGCAAAATTGAAATGAAGGAAAAGCGTCCATTATCTAATTGTTAGGTAGCTAGTCTTTCCATTATCCTCCAAAGCTTTCTGATATTAACAATACTAAATACCCTTTTCATAGAATGTGTTCTATACTTCTATTAACCAAATAAATATCATCATAATCTAAAGAACACATTTTTTTCTTGGAGGTAAGTGTGAAACACCGTAAATGAACAGTACTGTTTTTTTTTAAGACTTCATCGCAGAAGTATACAGCATCTCATAGAAAAGTCATACTATTACTCAAAATAGATTTTCATATTTAAGATTTATGCGTGAGTATATAGTACAATAGTTAGCTCATAACTTTGAGTGGTTACTTATACTATATCGTAATGACTTCATACAATCAGAAGAGAGAAGTAAGGGAAATAGTCGTCATAATTATTTTTTTTTCGTAGGCGCCTTCATGGGGTCATATTTATGTCATACCTTTATTGCTACCTAATACATTACGTGGTTTTGAACAGTTCCAGCTGTGTCCTTATGCTCAGCTGGGGATTAATATGTCTGGTGTTCCGGATTAAAAAACTAAATCGGAAATAATTAATGAGTTGATTTCTGACATTCCGGAGATTGTAGATGCGGGAAAAGAAGTTAAACAGTTTTGGATTAAAAGGGAATGCATTAAAGAGAACACAAACAGCTTGCCAAACAAGGAAGAGCCATGGTTGAATGATAATGCTCTTCCGAATTGCTTAAAAGATATTGCAAGAGAAGATATGGAGATTGTTTTATTGGGGACTGGTTCATCTCAACCTTCAAAGTACCGAAATGTTAGCTCTATTTTCATTCATCTTTTCTCAAAAGGAAGCTTGCTCTTAGATTGTGGTGAAGGGACCCTCGGTCAGCTGAAGAGAAGGTAATCTTGCGTCTAGTTTAAGATGGATTTTATGCCGTTGCAGCTTTTCCGTCATTCTAAAATGGCTTTGTTTAGTTTCAGCTCGTAAGCTAAGTTCTTTTTGCTTTCTTTGCTTAAAGCCGGACTCCATTTGGTTGGCCAGCTTAAGACCTGAGCTTTTTTGGTTTTGGCATGAATAAGTAGTCAGCTAAAGCTGAGTTTTCCTGGTTTTGGTGTGAATAAGCTAGGAACTTTAAGGTGGATGAACCTAGTTTTTTTTCTTCTGAACTTTACAGATCCAACTTATTTTCTCAAAAGTTGCAATTAAACAATCCCAAAGACTCAGTTTGGAAAGGAGCAGATATTGATTCAAGGGAGTTGCTAATTATGAAATCAATTCAAATCCTTTATCTGCTTATCAGTGTCTAAAGAAGAAAGTTACCATTTCATTTTGCTAACCCGAAAACTGGCCTGTTATAGCGTCTAGCTATCAGATGCTTTTGCCCACCACATATCAGCGTCCAATTTTTCCCACCACATGTCTTTTGAGAATTGGATCAGTCTTTTATGGAAAAGCATTACAAGTTGTGTATTAAGTGCTTGTTTGGGTGGAACTGAAATGCTCAACATATTAGCTTTCTGAGCTTTTATTAGGTTATTTTTTAAAAAACAACGCTTGTATGAAGTCTTTGTTTGATTGCAGCATGTAAATTCCACTATTCCATTTTTGGTTGTTTTGTTTAAAAGCTGGATTAATTTGCCTGATCCAGCTTAAATATTGACCGATTTGTTAATCTTGAAAAAGCTAGAAGCCGTATTCTGGATAAATCCAAGCTTTTTTTCAACCGAAAAAATCCAGTTATTTCAACCAAAATCGGTTTCGGTTTTGGTTTACAATAAAATCCAACCGAAAAAAACCGAAAAACCAAAAATAAACCCGAAAAAACCCGGTCTAGTTCGGTCCAAAAAATAAAAAGACCGAAACCGAAAAAAAAGCAAATCGAAAAATCTGATCGGTTTCGGCTTTACCAAAAATCGAATCAAACAGAGCCGGCCTAACTCTACCTTATCTACAATTTCCCATTTAACTTATTTCCAAATTTGCAATATTATATTTCAGTCATTATTGTTTCTCACTCAATTTCTTGCTTTTTTTCCTGAAAAATCATATACATATATATAAATATACATATAGATATAGATATATATATATATAGAGAGAGAGAGAGAGAGAAAATGGCGTTTGCTCAGTACATAGCAGCTGTATCATCAGCACCGATTGAATACTCAAACCCACTTATTGCCACGTCACCACCCACCTCTTTTTATTCTTATTTTAAAAAAATTAATAATAATAATAATAGTTATTATTCGTCGCTGAAGCTCAAAACTCGTAATTTATCATCACTTTTCTCCAAACTCATTAAACCATCTCACACAGGTCTTTTCTTTTTCCCATTATTTTTTTAACTTTTTTTTTTATATATAAATACAACATGCAGTCTTTTCTATCTCAATTTTTAGTTGTTACTATGTGTAATTTTGATCTAAATGTTTAAAATAATCGAGTATTGATTTATAGAGGTTACGGTGTAGAATATGTAAAAAAAAATTATTATCTCAAATTTGTATGTAATTTCACTATGTACGACCTCCGTTTACCATTTGATTGTAATCTACGAAACAACGTGCAGTTTTGACTGGCCAATTACTTTTACTAAAATTGCCGAAACGGAAAAATGTTTTAACAATTTATCTTATAGTTCAAGTGTGAGATTATACGATTAAAATTTGGAAATTTTCATTTTGACAATTTTGATTCAAGTTATTGGTCTGGTAAAATGTGAAATTATATGATTTGAGTTTTGAAAATTTTCATTTGGACAATTTTGATTCAAGTTATTGGCTGGTAAAATGTGAAATTATATGATTGAGTTTTGAAAATTTTCATTTCGACAATTTTGATTTAAGTTATTGTCTGGTCAAAATTGCATGTAATTTCATAGAGGACAATTGATGGGAACTAGGGAGTATTTATTTAGAACGGAACGAACTAGGTGGAGATAATAAGGGTGGGGCTATTATTGGCCTTCGTATGGTAAAATTTGACGAAAAAGGTAACTTTTTTAGGGCTATTTGTGTTTTGATTAAAATCTGTGAAAAATAGAGCACCTCCCGAACAATAAAAAAAATATTGAATGTTGGGCGGTTTTGTTAAGTGTCCTGGTTTCGTCTGGGAATCGTACTTCGTACACAACAGGTGCCAAATTTCTATTTTTAGCAAATTTTGATCAAATACATTGTAAAATATGTAAAAAATTATGATTGCGCTCCTTATGGTCACACCTTTGCTTCACTGCTAAGGTCCATCTGGCTGAAACATCTACGAGGTTAAGCTGGATAGATTGAGCTTTTTCTTCAACAATACACACACACACACGCACACACCCAAAAGTCTTGAAAAGGGCTAGTGGAAATGAGAGTCGTGTTATGATGTCTCTGTTTTCATATTTCTTACTTCATTACAGTGGTGAGTTATGATGTAACGAATTTTCTTTTAGCGGTCACTGGGTCTACTTAATGAAACCTGCACAATTCATTGCTCTGTTAGATTGCATCTTTAAAGTACAAGATACAGTTGTTTGATTATGAAGCGGAGTTTTACTTTTTATACAACAAATATAATAAGTTAAATTGGTTCAGTAAGGGAATTGAATTTATGTTCGGGGCAAAGAGGATTTATCCGATGGTTGTGTTCTTTGAGGTTCTCTGCCTGTTGTTTTTACGCAAATAAGCTGCCTTTTTGGGACTTTAGAAAAGAATTGAGGTTCATTCAGCTTAGTAGTACTAGTAGTCCTCGTTTGGTTGCGCTATTAGTAGTCCCGGGACTACTAATACCGCAACCAAACGAAGACTACTAATACTACTAATACTAGTGTTTTGAACCCATGATTTGGAAAAGATCAATATAAGTCATGAAACCAAATAGATTGAAGTTTACAAGCAAAGTATAAAAAAAATTGAGCTTGAAATGCTGCAACAAATCAAGCCTTTTTAGATGCTTAGTTTATGTGAAGTACTGTTATAAATGTAAAGTTGTCGACAAGATATGACATTATATAGTTTGTATGTGTGCATGTGAGGTCTTTTTAACTGTATTCAACCCCAGCATATTACGTTTTCTTTGTACTCCAATAGACAATGTTTTGTTAAATAGTACCCTAATAACTTAACGTTTATTGCTCAAACAGTACAGTTCAGTTAAATTTAACATAAAGGTTAGGGTACAAAAGTGATAATTGACCTATGTGCAAGTGTAATAAGTGATAATTACCAAAAACTTGTTGTGCAGAAGTCATTATACAGATGTGGAAGTTTTGGTAATTTAGAGAGATATACTCTCGAGTCTCTGATTGACCTATTTATGTTAAGTCAGTGTGTCAAACATAAATAGTAGGGTAGTGTACAGAATTAAAATCCGTAATAGGTTAGTGTACGAATAGGGAGCAGTCAGAAGGAAACTATATTATTAGCTGTTTGATCGAGCGTTTTACATCTTACTTGGATTCCAGAAATTATATTGTATACATAGAATTTCTTTCAGCAGTTCACTACATATCTTACTTGGGTTCCAGAAATTTAGGATTAAGCCTTATCTACCTTTGCTTAATGATTTTGGTTATTCATTAGTAGCTAGATCTTCTTAAGGTCCCCATCTCCAGATCTTCATGTTGTCTATATTTGTGTGTGTGTGTATATACTAGTAATCGTGCCTCACACGTTGCGTGTGCGGCGCGTAATGCAATAAAAATATAGAAAATAGGTATAGTTATGATATAAATATGTGGATAATACAAAAAAAAAACATAGTTTAAAATTTAAAAGAATGTTTGGTTGTTACTTTTTATATTTTTATGAGAGTGTGATATTATTGTAATTAATATAAAGGTGTAGGGGTATTTTTGGAAAAAAAATGGCTAAATTGGGCAGCCTCATTTGACTTGGGTTGACTTATTATAATAGAATGATATTTGTGTGTGTGTATGTATATACTAGTAATCGTGCCCCACGCGTTGCGTGTGCGACGCGTAATGCAATAAAAATATAAAAAATAGGTATAGTTATGATATAAATATGTGGATAATACAAAAAAAAAAACATAGTTTAAAATTTAAAAGAATGTTTGGTTGTTACTTTTTATATTTTTATGAGAGTGGTATTATTGTAATTTATATAAAGGTGTAGGGGTATTTTTGGAAAAAAATGGTTAAATTGGGCAGTCTCATTTGACTTGGGTTGGCTTATTATAATAGAATGATATTTGTGTGTGTATATATATACTAGTAATCGTGCCCCACGCATTGCGTATGCGGCGCGTAATGCAATAAAAATATATGCGGCGCGTAATGCAATAAAAATATAGAAAATAGCTATAGTTATGATATAAATACGTGGATAATACAAAAAAAAAAACATAGTTTAAAATTTAAAAGAATGTTTGGTTGTTACTTTTTATATTTTTATGAGAGTATGGTATTATTGTAATTAATATAAAGGTGTAGGGGTATTTTTGGAAAAAAAAGGCTAAATTGGGCAGCCTCATTTGACTTGGGTTGACTTATTATAATAGAATGATATATATATATATATATATGTACTTTATTCTTTCTTCTCATACCCTTTTAAGTTTGAGGTCTAACAATATACTATAATGTATTTCAGCTAAAGTTCTCCCACAAGAATCTGAAACAGGTCTAGCTGCTGATAACTTTACTCATTTCAAGCATGTACTTCTACCAGTTACAGATCGAAACCCTTATCTATCTGAAGGAACAAGACAGGTTCTTCCCATTATTCCTGGTTTTCTTTATCAAATATTTCAGATCAGCTTATTTTTTGTCTTGTCAATATGTTTCTATCACTTGGACTTGTAGGCCCTTCAAATAATATTTGCTTAACAAGTTTTTTTTTCCTGTTTTAAATAACTACCTAAGAATGGTATGGTAATACTCATTCCAAGCTTTTAATAAAACTCTATTGCAATCCATATGTTCAACCTCATATATATATATATACACGACGTTTCAAAACTGGAAAGGAGCGGCTTTCAAATAGTCGTGCTTACAAAATGAAGATAAGTGAAAATAGCCACTCAATTACCTGACCAATTGTATGAAGTAATGAATGCCTTCTTAGGATGAGTATAGATTTGCTGGTGCAACCTTTCACCTTCTCAAATACTCGTTTAAGTAGACCAAACGACAAATCATAACAATCATGTACTGGAACTTTTGGGTCTGTAACTTACATAAACGTTATTCTAGTAGCTGTTTCTCGTCAGGCTTTTCAATTTTGCTGTTAGTCAGTCTCATTCTGTTTATCTCGGACTAGTTGAACTGGTAGCCTATGAGCTAATTTCTTTGGTCGTTGAACTGGTAGCCATCACCTATCTCAGAAGTTTATTATTTCCTATGCAAGTTGTCAATCTTTATTCACATCAATTAATATTTTTTACTGGTCTCTTGTTTTTTTAACAGGCAGCAGCTACTGCTACTGCTTTAGCAAAGAAGTATGGAGCGGATATTACCATAGTGGGTAAGTTATACTTGCAATATTTTAAGGATGTTTAGAATTACCTTTGAATGTAGAGCTACCCAGAACTTTCTATAGCTTGGGTCACAAGTTGGTAATTTCTGTGTTGTTAGCAACTGACCAGAAAATTTTAGCTTTGGATGCATAGTCCCACCCTCATGAAGTGCATTTTATTTTTCTTAAAAGCAGAATTTTGGTGGTGGATATACTGATTTTGCCTTTTGTTCTGATGGAAGTATTCACACGTAAACGCTAGAAGATGATGTTTTATGTGGTTTACAGTTATTGATGAAAAGGAGAAGGGAGAATTGGCGGAGCATGAAAAACAACTCTCAAGCATACGCTGGCATCTGTCCGAAGGTGGGTCTACATTCACAGCCTTAGATCAGAAGTTTTAGATACATTTAACTTTTAGAGTTTACAGTGCAACCCTAGGTTGTAAACTATAGAAGGAAGTAGTTGTGTAGGAATCGATTTCCTCATTCTGTTTCAACTTCTAAGGACATTACAGTTATAAGACATCAATTTTAGATTTTGTAAACCAGTGTGTAAACATTAGCAACTAGTAAACCGATGTTACATTTGAAGGAAAACAACCATAAATTGGAGACTAATATGTAAAAAGAAGAATTAGACTGGGGACTAAAGCAAAAGAAAGGATACATGGATTTGAGACTAACTATGAAACACGGTATAGAATAGCGTACAAAATATAAAAGGAATTGATGAAGTTTATGAATAATTTTTCTGTTTGCAACTTTTCGTACCCAACCATTTGTATTTTTTCCACTTGGTATAGAGTTTAGTAAAGTCAGTCTAGATATGTACAAGTACTATTTGCTACCTTTTGTAAGTTATCATGAAAGTTGAAATCTGGTGTTTCTGTTTATGAACGAACTGTAATTAACCTGGTCCTATAAATATATGATAAAAACTATAGGTGGGTTCCAAGAGTACAAGTTACTAGAGAGACTCGGGGAAGGAAAAAAGCCAACAGCCATAATCGGTGAGGTAGCGGATGACCTTAACTTGGACTTGGTAATTATGAGCATGGAAGCAATCCATTCCAAATATGTCGATGCAAACCTATTAGCGGAATTTATACCTTGTCCAGTCTTACTTTTGCCTCTGTAAACGTCCAGTCCTGCCACAAAAACCCCTTATGAAGTGATGTCTTTTTTGTAATTTCTGTTTAACGTCACTACTTTTACTCTGCCTTGTTACTCATAATTTTCTTAGAATCTTTTAAACATGCCAAGCCAAACTGAACTTTTTAGGTATCTGTCTGGTTTGCTTTTACGGATTTTCTGTAGACTACTGGAATTTTGTTGATGACCAATTGGACGGCTAAATTAAGTTTCTTCTTAAGGTGTACGAACTGGGAAAAACGGGTAGATATTGGTGTGCATTTTTAAGCTGTAGAAGCTTCTTGTTTTCATGGAAAACAATTTATAGCTACCACACAATTATCTGATTACAAAAAAAAAAAACAAAAAAAAACGGTTATTTTTTCTTATTCAGAGCTGAAAACTTACCCAGTGGGTTATATTAAATTTATGAAGAAGGTAAATGTTGGTGTGGATTTTGAATACTTGGGAAATTCTACCACGTCTACAATGTATTTTCTGTATAGAATATAAATGCTGGTTTGCATTTTTTAGTGTATATCCGGTCGAAATGTGTAACCAAGCAAATCTTGACATATAGTACCTCTACGGATAAAGCTTTCAACGATATAAAGGTCTTTCACGACGTCCTTTTTTGTATGGATGTATGCGGATAAGTAATGTTGCATGACTTCTCAAGGTTTCGCTCCGAAAAGCAACATATTACCATTACTTACCAATATTGTAATCAGGCCTAAACCTTTATTGAAAATTGTACAGAAATAAAAGCTAATCAACAAATCAGAGGTATCAGTGAACAAACCTATACGAGGACTCGCACGTCCGCGATTAGCTTTCATAATGGCAGAACGCTTCTTAGCTTTTGGTTCGTCCCATTTCTCAAGCAAGTAGTTTCAATCATCGTTCAAAGTACCCTCTGACTTAACGTCAGTTTTTTTTTCAGATTGCACACAAAGGACGCATATAGCTTACGAGCCTTAATTTCCCAAGCACAACGGATTGTTTTGCTCAACTCCTCGTCATCGTCCACAAAACTAACTTCTGAAAAACACAAACTTCTATTATGGAATAAAAAAATCGACAGAAAACTCAAAGTAAGCAAGTACGCATATCTTGAATTCGTTAAAGTATAGTCTAATCACACTACCACCTGTTGCAAAATCGTAATTTTATAAATGAAATGAAATGCATGGGTTAAGAAAAATTCAAAATTGAAAACAAAGCAATTACACAAGTTTGTCGGGGAGTCGTGGACGAGCCATAATCTTTACTGTAGATTGCAAAACCATGCTACAACTTCTCACCTGAGATGGCTCACTAACATTATCAACTTTGTCTTCCCGTTAACTAATTGTTTTCTTGCTCATGCTCAAGGTCAATGTCCAACAACAAAGGTTCATTTCTCAAACGATAATTACCCAATTACAACTTGTGGTTGTGGTGGCTGTTGTTGCTATTCTTTCATTTACTATCATTTACTGAACAGTATTTGGAAAATACCGAGAAGTGCCATTAGCTTCTAGCATTGACCCAAAAGGTTTGTGGATAGTACCCATGTGGCTGTTGTGACGAATTGCTACCGGCTAATGTAAACTCGTAACGATCAACGCGAAGGATGCAAAGCCACCATGACCACTACCTAGTGTAGCTCGCATTTCAATTTTTTCATTCTTAGATATGTCACATGCATGTCATAACACCGCGCTATCTCAAAACATCATGTATTTTTGCATTAAAAGGTTGAAGATACAGTCACGGGGGTAACATCCTTACTAAGCATATATCTTGATATTGTTAAAAACATCACTGAATTCTATGATAACTTGCTAGGGGCTGAGGAAAACACTAACTACCCTGGCAAATTAAGAGGCTCTAAGTGAGTTTGTTAAACCTGTTCTCACTCCTTATATGCTTTCTATTATGAATCACAATTTCAATGATGATGAGATTATTAAGTGTATGAAATCTCTTAATCCTAACAAGGCCCCTGGGCCTGATGGATCCAATAGCTATTTTCTTGCTAATAATCTCTTCTTAAGATTGTAAACAATACTTGCATTGCTTTTATTCCTAAAGTTGCTAATCCTATAAGTATTAAGGATTATAGGCTTATCTCTTGTTTTAACTACATTTATTTATAAATGCATTTCTAAAATCATTGCTAGTAGAATTAAGCCTATTATGGACTCTTTAGTCTGCAAAAATCAATATGCTTTTGTCATGGGGAGATCTATTAGTGATAATGTGTTGACTGCCCAAGAAATTCTTAATGGCTATCACTTAAATAAAGTTAAACCCGGGATTACTATGAAAGTTGATTTAATGAAAGTTTTTAATTCTTTAAACTGGAACTTTGTCTTTGATATGCTCGACTTGATGGGTTTTCATACTATATGAAAGATTGGATTAGAGAATGTATATCTACACCTTCTTACTCTATAATGATTAATGGGGGTATGGAGGGATTTTTTAAATGTACCGGGAGCATTAGACAAGGAGACCCTCATTGCCCTTATATTTTTGTTATGTGTATGAATGTGCTATCTCTTATTCTGGAGAAATATTGCAACAAAGAGGGGTTCAATTATCATGATAAGTGCAAAAGCATCAAGTTATCTCACTTGTGCTTCGCTGACGACCTTCTTATTTTTTGCAAAGGGGACTCTTCTTCTGTTAAAATTCTCATTGAAGCCCTTGACCTCTTTTCAAGTTTTTCCGGACTTAAACCTATCCCCCTTAAAAGCAACATGTTCACTTGTGGTGTTCGTGATGCTGACTTAAATGATATTAGAGCTCTTCTTAGCTTTAAAAATGAGTGCTTACCTGTTAGATACTTGGGTTTTCACTCGTTTCTACTAGGCTCAAGGCTATTAATGGTAAGGAAATCATTGATAAAATCACTAAAAGAATCACTTCTTGGATGAGTAAATTCCTTTCCTATACAGGGAGGATTCAACTCATTAGAAGTGTGCTCTATATTATTAGTGTTTATTGGTGTTCTCACTTTATTCTCCCTGCTGTCATTATTAGAAAATTCAATAAAATTCTTTCTAATTTTTTATGGTCCGATACCGCTGATAACTCTTATGGGGCTAGGGTTGCTTGGAATGATACTTGCTTTGCTATGAAGGGAGGGGGTTTAGGGTTTAAAATTTTGAAAGAGTGGAATTTCGCCCTTATCACCAAACTGTTCTGGAAGATCTGTGATCCTTCTAACAACTCTCTTTGGAAGAAATGGGTTAATACTAATATAATTAAGGGGAGAAATATTTGGGCAGCCAAAGAACCCACTAATTGCAGCTATGCTTGAAGGAAATTCTTCAATCTAAGCACACACGCAAGGGTGTAATTTTTTAAAAAGTGGGCGATGGTAACTCTATTTCTCTCTGGTATGACAACTGGCTTGGTTATGGTCCTATTCTGCCTAGAGACCACACTAGAGCCTTACTTGTTTACACTTGATTTACTCTTGCTGAAAGAGTAGCTTCTATTATTCAAAATAATAATTGGGTCTGACCTCACACCCAAAACGAGGTTATTATTGATATTATAAATAGGGGATTTTTCCTCTATCTCTATAGGAGCTATGGATAAGACAACTTGGACATTATCTAAGGAGGGCTTTTCTGTTAAAATTATACTTGACCATTTAAGGATTAAAAAACCTATTATTGCTTGGCGTAACATTGTTTGGTTCAAGCATAATGTGCCCAAGTGCAGTGCTATAATGTGGCAAGCGATTCTTAACAGGCTTCCCACTGATGATAGAATTGCTAAATAGGATAATAATATTGTTCACACCTGTTATCTCTGCAATAATCATAATGAAGACCTTGATTATTTGTTCTTTAACTGCAACATTTCTAAAAGAATCATGGTCAAGTTTCTTGGTAAAGCGGGCTTTATGGGTGGCCCAACTAAATGGGTAGAGTGGACTGAGTGGGCTACTCATATGTTCAAGGGTAAAATCTTGGCTGCTACTCTTGGTAAGATTATACTCTCAATAGCCACTTACCCAGTTTGGAGGGCTAGAAATGATAGTAAACATGGGAGAAAAGTTGACATTAATGATGTTTTCCATTAAGTTGAATTTATGATAATGTGTAAGATAAACAAAATGAAGCACATAGCAGAAGGAACCAATTCATTTATGATATGTGGAAGCTAGATTAGGCCATTTCTAAAAGTTATGATGATTTTACCATCTGAACTTAACTGTTACTTCACCCATCCCTTTCTTTGGAGTAGTGTGTTTATGGCAATGGTTGCTATTAGCTGTGCTTTTGATGCCAAGTTAGAATCGTACTATAAGCTTGAAGATGATGCCACTGACAATGGAGTTTACATCAGTACATGTAATATGGTGTTCAAGTTTATTTTTACAATTTTAGTTATGTTCATGTATCATTGTTACTGGTTTTGCTATTTTCCCATTGACAGATTCTCTAACTGGTTTGCAAATCAGTTAGGGCGGAAGGAGCTCTTAAAAGCAAGATTATGATGAGTATGAGGAATATAATGAAGTGGGGTGAAGATGGACTCTTTTGGATTGCATAAAAAATTCATGTCAAAAAAGAAGTATTCAAGGACTCTGATGGAGTTACCAATCTTTGCTGGAATAAAATTGCTTCTAAAATCAGTTCTACGATCACATCTAATCGAAATGCTCTTTTTACGACACTCCTCCCTCAAGCTACTGTCCATTTTAGGAATTGTAGTCTTGTTTTGTTTTAAGCAATAATACACCTAGTTTTCCATTATTTATTTTGATTTACAAATAATTATGTAATATTCTTGTATTTGAACTCTTGATCCTTCCGCCTTAGTCACCTTTACTGTGCCGTCAAGTCTTTTTTTCTTAATATATATTTTTTAACTTAAAAAAGAAAAGAAAAGTAACATCTTAAGATATTATGAGTATGAGCAATAGGGAAATAAAACTAGGTTTAAACCAGTTATCATGGCAGAAAAAAGTACTCTCACCATTATGAGGTTTCTATTATGTATTTCATCAAAACTAAAAAGAGTTTAAAAAAAGTTCGTTTTTAATCGAGCTCTGAATCATTTTTTTTTACTACGAATCGTGCTTTTTTAAAACAGTCGCATTCGTTTTTTATTTATTATTGAGATAGGAAAATGGACACAGCCCACCCATTTATTTATCGTAAACAAAATTAGAATATGAGTTAATTAAGGCCATGCAGCCATTAAAAAGCGAAAGCTAAGAAAAAACCTCAAAATGATTAAAGATCAAATAAACAGAAATAGAAACATCCCTAAAAATACAACTTCTAATTTTAAACAAAACTTATCACTCTATCAAACATAATTCTATCTCTCCGTTATATAATCCCTCCATGCATAACATTCTCATTATTCTCATACAATGGACATATTTGCGGCGATGTTTGCACTTTGCATGTTGCTCCCCACGCTTATTAGCGGAACCCCGTCAGTGGTGACTGGAAAGGTGTACTGCGACACTTGTGGGGCAGGGTTAGAGAACGAAGCATGCTCTCGCCACATTATTTCTGGTGCTAAGGTGAAATTTGAATGCAAAGATAGGGATACCATGCAAATTAAGTACCAGGTCGAAGGACTAACGGACTCGAACGGAACCTTTAACATACCAATAAAAGGTGTCCATGAGGCGGACATATGTGATTCGATCCTGCTGAGTAGCCCTAACTCGAGCTGTGTCGAGGATGAAGGACGTAATGTAGCTAGTGTTATCCTCACCGATGACTATACCGCCAATGCTAATGCCAATATGGGATATTTAAGGTATGATTATATAAAGTTATATACCATACGTTGTTATAAGTATAACCATGCATGTTTGCTTGCAGAATGTGTTATTTAATTTGGTATTTTACCAAAATTTCATGATATTTAGGAGAGAAAAAAAGTGTCCTGTAATTTTTAGTTTTATTGAGAAAAGTATAGAATTGATGGGATAATTAAATAAGGTTAGTTTTTTTCATCTCTAAACTTTATTTAATTCAAATCGATTAATTATAAGATGAAATTAATTATGCGTAGATATTATTGGAAAACTGCTGCTGTGCTATATGACATTGGTAGTTATATATATATATATATACTAGTAATCGTGTCTCGTTGCGTGTGCGGCGCATAATGCAATAAAAATATATAAAATAAGTATACTTATGATATAAATATATGGATAATACAAAAAAAAAAAACATAATTTAAGATTTAAAAGAATGTTTGGTTGTTAAATAGTGATAAATACTTTTATTAGTTTTTACTGTTTGTATTTTTATGGAAGTATATATGGTATTATTGTAATTAATATAAAAGTGTATGAGTATTTTTGAAAAAAATTGGCTAAATTGGACAGTCTCATTTAACTTGTGTTGACTTATTATAATAGAATGATACGAAGTTAGTAAAATATTTTGGATATCGTTCATATTTAATCTCTTCTGCTAGTTAAAAATCTTCATCAAGTGAGGGTTCATTGACTCCATTCTATGTTTTTATCCTCCATTAATATTGCCTTAAAATAAACATGTTCATCTCTATAGGCTATATAATATATGCAGTTCTGACATATGAGTTAGGGGTTGGAATATTCGTAGACAAAAAGTTGCTAAAATAGTATTAGCCTTCAAATAAGAACAAAACAAAACTTTAAAGTCAGCGATGCAAGTGTGATCCAATTCACCACCTTCATAGTATATTACTAAACATCATAGTATATTACTAAACATATGGCAAAGTTAGTGTTTTTAAATTTAACAACACTTAGTTTATCATTAGTTTAGTAAGAGACGGTTACACATTTGTTTTTCACTAGGTTGACAAATTCATCTGTCAAAGACAAAACTTTAAAGTCAGCGATGCAAGTGTGATCCAATTCACCACCTTCACATTATATTACTAAACAGATGGTAAAGTCAGTGTTTTTAAATTTAACGATACTTAGTTTATCATCAGTTTAATAAGAGACGTTTACTTAATTTTTTTTTCAGTAGGTTGACAAATTCATGTGTCAAAGACAAATCAAAAGACCTTTTTGGAGAATCTGAACATATATAGCTCCTTTTAGTTCATTAAGTTTTCTTAGTCTAAACACAATCAATTAATCAATCATGTCATCTGTATCATTTAGTTTGATAAGAGCTTACATGTTATTTAGAAGCCTGATGATCTGAGGTTACATTGAGTGGCGGGGTAATGTTCAAAACATATAAAATTTAAAAAAAATTTCACAAAACATACAAATATACAATTACACATATTTATTAGAGTTGTATGTTTTTAGAATAAAAGTTTTGTTTTGTAATTTTTGGTAATTAAAATTGAAAATTTATATGTTTTAATAATTTTAAGGCTCCATTCTTATGACATTTGTTCTCAAATAGTTTCCATTTTTGGGAAATCTTGGCAATGATAGACAATATTAGAATGGAAACATACGAGTAAGATTTGATTTGACTAATTTAGTCTCGTCTAAGATTTATATATAAAATTTCTAAGATTTGTTTCTTAATTAATGACTACTCTTTCTTATCTATATATGTAATTCAACAAATGTCACACCACCCACAAGTTCAACCTAGATATATTTCTATTATAATAAATTCATGTCCAATTAAGGTATATTTTTTTTAAAAAATACCCCTATATTTTTTTATTAATTATAATAATATCGTACTCACATAAAAAAAAATATAAAAAGTAATATCCTACCTAATAACACTATTTAACAACCAAACATTCTTTTAAGTCTTATTATTTTTTATTTATTATCCACATATTTGTATCATAACTTCGCTTATTTTCTATATTTTAATTGCATTGCGCGTTACACACGCAACGCGTATAACGCGTGGGGCACGATTACTCACGTAAAAATATGTTAGCAAAAGTTTGCCTGAGCTGAGTATAACGCATTAAATAATCGCAAACTTCCTGCCAAAGTAGCCTAATCAATGTTGAGAGCATCTCTCGCTAGATAGCCATTGTTTCATACGTTCCTTAAGTACCACAAGTACGGTTTTTTTTTAAAGCATGCCCTATAAAAAAAAAAGGCAGTTTACCATCGATCGTCATGTTACTAAACTGATGGTAAACTGAGTGTTGCTAAACTTAGCAACAGTTTAACAACATTTTCTTGTTGCTAAATTTAACGACACTGAGTTTACCATCTGTTTTACAATAGGGCGTCTGGTAAACTGATATTTTTTTTATAGTGGTACGGTTTATTAGATGGTTGGCTAGCTTGATATGATTATTGTATACCTCATGATCACGAATTTTCCGATCCAGTTACTAATACTCATATGTCGTTATAAACGAAATTTTGCTTGAGGAACATATAATTGCTATGTACTTCTATGTTAACAATTAACACTTTATCAGGGTTCCATAATTTCCAGAATCTTTATATATTGCACATTTCCTTCATGTTTCCCCTTTCCACTTATTTTATGAAGTTCAAGTCTTTAACTTATGATATCAATTAGCAGGAGCGTTAGCCAAGCATCGGATGCATCACCGTTTCCGCCAGTACGTCTGCAAAAAATAGATGAAGGCCATGTATGTAACTTTTTCATAACATTAATAACGGATTTTTAATTATCTGTTTTTTTAAAGCAGTCATGTCCTTAATTCTCTTTGGTGTTTAGGTTGTTTTGGATAACGGCATTGTTAAGGTTACGTTAGCGATCCCACAAGGACATGTCACGGGTATTCAGTACGGCGGGATAAACAACGTACTAGGCGTCCGGAAAGAAGATGATAGAGGGTGAGTACTCTTTCTAAGCTAATCACCTTGTCTTTGATTGATATATATTTTGGTTAATTACGAAAATGTGATTTAGTTATATTTTACTAAAAAATATGTGATTTTGTTATATTATACTGATAAAACTTGTATACCATTAACGAGCACCCTCTTTTGGTATTGTACCAACTACAACTCGTCCGTATCAAAAAGTAAAAAAGATGCTAACTTTTACTACCATTCCGTGCGCAAAATAGACGAAAAAGAAGAAACTGATACGGGAGCTAATAACTAACAGTTATGGAGTTACAAATTACAAAATTTTATTTTTCGGGGTTGCAAAACACAACATGCATTTTCAAAATTTGGTATAAAAAAAAATGATATTTTCGTAAACTGCAGTATATATATGTATTGCCACCTTTAAGGTCTTGTTTGAATCATACTTTTATGAAATGATCCCAGTATGCACTTTGGCAATGATGTAATGTTAACTCCAAAATTATCCCCA
Organism: Primula veris; assembly: GCA_963682055.1. Lineage (NCBI taxonomy): Eukaryota > Viridiplantae > Streptophyta > Magnoliopsida > Ericales > Primulaceae > Primula > Primula veris. Next base: position 31,622,123 of record OY821747.1, on the reverse strand, counting down.
AAGTTATATAAAAAAGAAAACTATAAATATTGATGCACACTAAATCGAAATATTGTAACTTGATGTTACAAAATTATTGGTATACTTGCATAAAAACTTTCTCTGTGCTCTAATTAAGTTCCACATATTTAAGAACTTCTGAGTTTTGCTAGTGAGAACGGATTTTATTTTTTTAATCAAGCTATGAATCCTAATTTACTAAATGCAGTATTGTTTGATTCAATATCGTAGATACTTGGACATGGTCTGGGCTATGCAAGGAAGAAATGCCGATCAAGATAAGTAAGTACATGTTTTTTTTATAGATTAAGTGTATATTTACAGTTTCTAATGAAGGGAATTTATAAAATAAAATAAAAAATACCCTGGATTTCACTTTTTATCAACTCATAACTAAAGATTTTGTTGTCGATTGTAGAGTCAATCCCTCGCTATGAACCAGATTACATAACAAAAAAGTGTTACTTCATAACTTTATTTTAAAAAGTGTAAGTTTTTCTCTCCTCATCCTTAACCTATCTTTAATCTATCTCGACATACCCTAGCTCACTTAAATCCAAACGAACCCACACCAGAACTCGGAATGGTATGAAGTAGCATGATTTATAAGACAGTATGACGGTTCACATTTAGGTATTTTCTAACTGAACGGGAGCAGTCTTGCGTGCCAAATAGGTTTTCTTATAAGGACCATGTTGCAAATTTAGTCGTGTCCTTTCTGTTGGCGATTTAACTAGTCACCAGGGTCGGAGGTATAGTGTGACAAAGGGGTGCACTCGCACCCCGACAATTTAGCAAAATGTCATTTTTTCTATAAGAAAACTTTAAAATAATTTAAACAACGATGAATCTCGCAACCCCGTAAAATAACATTTTGATTTGTGCAACCCTAAAACGTTAATCTTGGCTCCGCCCCTGCTAGTCACTGACTCATTCGATTCACTTGCTAACTTGTACTTTACAGAACGGTAGGAACAAAGTATCAAGTCGTTAAAGAGAGTGCGGATGGGATAGAGCTCTCATTTACTAGCATCGATGTTAATCGGCCCCTGAATGTAGACAAAAGGTGGAATTTCGACTCCGTTTTTTTTCTAGTTGTAATTTCTTCAATTTTCAATAATTGTAGGTCAAGATTTTACATAATGCTGTATTAATTAAACATCTATCATCTATGTTCATAAATATAGGTTTATACTTATGCGTGGGTCGTCTGGCTATTACACATATGCTATTTTTGAGCGTTTACCGGGATCGCATGGCTTGAACCTCGCGAATATCAGAGTTACGTTCAAGCTAAATCAGAAAATGTACGTTTTTATTGCATCTTTCTTCACTAAATCCCGTTACCATATACATAATTACCCTATGGGCATGCATAGTTTCATTCAAATTCTATTTGATCCACATCATTATTCATTAGACCTGTTATTGCAGCTTTTGAACATAATTAGTTATGAGGCTTAAAAGTCAATTTAGTAATTAAAATCAAAGCAAAGGGAGTAATTTTATTTTATTTCAAGGGTAATGATCATATACACCAAAGGGAGTAATTATATATTTTTCAAGTGTAATTATAGTCATAAATATTACTAAAAGCGTCTAAGAATTGAAGTTTAATGGAGAAAGTTGTTAATACTACCGGTACTATATTATACTCCCTTCGTTTCAAAATATAAGTTGAGTATACTATTTTGGGTTGTTCCACAATGTAAGTCCAACTTTTCAAAATAGAAAAGAATTTTGCGTAATATTACATATTTACTCATACTTTTACTTTATAGGAGAATGTGTATGAATAAAAATGAGGATAAAAAGTGGAAATAGAGTGTAAAAAAGATAATGATTGTGTTTTATTAATAAGTTGAGTTTTCCGTAATTGACTTATATTTTTTAGAACGGATGGAGTACCAAATATGCCCATTTTCTCCGTTTTTGGGATTAAATTTGACCCTTCATAAAAAGCAGTCGGGGGGTTATTTAATTTTTTTTTTCAATTTTTAGAGTAAAAAGAAACTAGGTCTACATTGTAGGAGGGGTTGTCTGTCGCTGTTTCTTTTTTTTTTTTTTTTTTTTATTTTTTCAATTTGTAAATATTTTAAACTTAATTCGCGCTGTTTGTTTCGAAATTTTTTTTCTAATTTATTCTAGAACTTTAAAACCAAGGTAATTGTAATTTGAATGGTAATATTTCTAGATTGTGCTGATGAATCTATGCTATTTTATTTGTATTTTATAGCGTCTGTCATTTTCTTTGTCATAAATGTTGGAAAATGTCCGAAAAATGTTATTCATGAAGGCATTTTGTATTTTGTAATAGTGAAAAAACGATAGCTGTAGAAATTGCAGAAACAGGTGAGGAAAAACGCAAAATTCAGTAAAGGTAGTTATCAATAGTCGGGATAATCAATTAATTAGTCCTCATATGGAAATGATCACCTTTTTATCCTCTTCCCACAATTCTCATGATTATCGTTTTACATGGTGCAAATCATTGAGATTTATCCGTGGGAAGAAAACTTATCCTTTTATTTGAGAAAATTAATATGTTTTTAACTGCATTTCGCAAATGCATAAATCAAGTTTGTGATATTTTCAGGTTTAACTACATGGCTGTATCTGATACCCGGCAAAGATTCATGCCAACGGAGCGTGATCGTGAAACAGGACAACCACTTGCATTCAAAGAAGCTGTGTTGTTAACAAATGCGGAGAATCCATACTTTCGAGGAGAGGTATGTAATAAAATGTGAAATATTATTGAAGGCACATTATGGCTTGTGGATTGTATCCTTCCTGAATGTTTCTTTAGATTTTTCGATTCCCAATATACACAAGGGAAAATGTCAAACGCATACCATCTTTTAAACTTATTTCTCAAAAGTCACAAGGCCATTGGAAATATATTTTTTCCCACTAAGTCACACTAAGATTATACATTCAGGATAATAGCCAAACACTACTTCAAAAATGGACAAAATATTTTTCTAGAAGTTATCGAGTTAACAAGAAACAGGCTATTGCAATCCCCATTCTCTCTTACACTAGTACTTTTGATATTTTGATTCATTCACTGTCCAAAACCTTACCAAATGATTATAAGATATTCATAAAATTACGCGTTCTCCAAAACTTTCATTTAAAAAAGCTATTTTCGACTGTTTTAAAATTTGAACTCATATACTGTAAGTGCTCTGAGTATGTCTAATTCGACAAAACTCCCACAGTCCCACTCAATCAGAAAAGTGAGACATTAGGGAAGAAATTGGAAAAGTAACAGACTAAAGCAGCATAACATTGACTAATAAAAACTTCTGCATCAGCATACCAAAATATGGTTACTTCGTATGGTACCAGACTTCGGAACTAATTCCACATTCTTTCAAAATACTTTTAGTTGGATTTGAGATGAAGTAAGTTGCTGTTAACCATGATTTTCGATTTTTGGCAGGTTGATGACAAGTACCAATATTCAGCAGATATACACAATAATCGAGTACATGGGTGGATATCCTCTAACCCGAACATTGGATTTTGGGTAATAACACCAAGTAATGAATTTCGAGTTGGCGGGCCTCTTAAACAAGAGCTAACTTCACATGTTGGACCAGCCAGCTTAGGTGTATGTGTTATCTTTATATCGATTATTCAAAATTGTCACTAGATTATCAATTTTTCTCTTACCAATAACCAAACAATGAATTCCATGACAGCTGTTTTTTAGTAGTCATTATGCGGGAACGAATCCAGTTTTTGGGGATGGAGAGGCGTGGAAAAAGGTTTTTGGACCTGTTTTTGTTTATCTCAACTCGGCTCCATCGGGTGATCCGAATCACTACAAAACGCTATGGGAAGATGCCAAACGACAAGTATTAATTTTCACTAGTAACCATTTGTGATGCAAACAGTGTAGCATGAGATCTTTTTCAAAAATAACTTTTACTTGCATCTTTCTATCTTTGTAGATGCTAAAAGAGACTGATAGCTGGCCTTATGATTTCCCGGTCTCAGAGGACTATCCTAAGGCTAATCAAAGGGGTACTGTTAGTGGGAGATTACTCATCCGCGACAAGTATGAACATCGATTTACCCTTGTTGGCTTTATTGAGTAGTTTCTTCTCAAAGAGAAATTTATTATGCTGGCAGCAGTCTTCTACTATAGTTAAGATGAAAATTTGATATTCGAAAACTACCAAACTTGTCACCTGTATAAAATGTATGACCACATAGCCAAATTTCTTATTCAAGCCTGCATTTTATTTAAAAGCCCATTTAATCAAGTTAACGTGATTGATCAAGTTTTTGTATGAAAAACTAATAATTCTTCCTTATATTGCATTGAACACAAAATTAATAATAACTCAGAAAGTTTATGTAGCTAGTGATTGTAAAACTTTGAAGGTACATAAACAAGAAGCTCATTTATGGAAATTCTGCATACGTGGGTTTAGCAAAACCAGGAGAGGTGAGATCGTGGCAGTACGAAAGTAAGGTAAACAGATAAAACTTATGCTTGCATATTGTGTTGTGTCACGTTTTCTTTTGCTATTAAATAAAATACATATCTTTTATATAGGATTACCAATTCTGGACCCAAGCTGACAACTATGGGAACTTCAAGATCGATAAAGTCCGAGCAGGAACCTACAACTTATTCGCTTGGGTGCCCGGATTTATTGGAGATTATAAGTACTCGGTCGAAATTAAGGTTGAGCAAGGTAATTCATTTTTTTTTAATGTTAGTAAGCTGCTTGAATGTTGAAAATGCATTTCATGTTTTAAATTTAAGGCTTCGATCTGGAGTTGTTTTTTTATTCAACTATTCAAGGCTTCTGGAGTTGTGAGCATGACTCTTTTCATTTGTCCAGGGGCTAATATAAACTTAGGGTCACTTAGATACGATCCTATTCGAAGTGGTCCAACGATTTGGGAGATAGGAATCCCAGATCGAACTGCTTCCGAGTTCTATGTTCCTGACCCAAATTCGCATCTCATCAACCCTTTATTCGTGCATAGTCCTGAAAAGTAAGTCTAGTTAATAAGTTGCTTTCATTTACAGATAGTTGAGTCAGTCCAGAATGAATCTAACCAATTGTAGCTTATTTTTCTTTTATGATAATATATGCATACAAAATATATAGCAAGTTCAGACAGTATGGGTTATGGGATCGATATACGGATCTCTATCCTGAAAAGGATCTTGTCTTTACCGTGGGGTTGAGTGACTACAGGAAGGATTGGTTCTACGCACACGTCACTAGGTAACCACTTAAACGTTTATCAATATTTCTTCAAGCAAAAGCATCGCTTCCGTTGTATAGTTTGACTCCATTAATACAAGGTAACGAACTGTAGTGTAATATATTGTGTCAAAACTTGTTTATTATGAATAACAATATGATGAGAAAACCTTTCTTTCCATTCTTTATGTTTAAACTTGGCATTTTAGTATCATCCTCACCTTCTCAATAATTCCATCAGCTTTCTCTTCTCGGTATTTACTTGTTATCTAGCTAACTTTTGTCTTCTGTATTTTCTTGAGAAATATTTTGATGAATCTCCTATCATTTCATTGGTGAGCTTAACAGCCTTTTTTTATACAAAACTCAACATATATTAAGCAGGGCAAATTGCAAGGGGACTTGACAGCACAACTGCTGAAAAGCCCAAGAAAATTCAGAAAAATGAAATCAAGAATCAGCTATATTCAAGATAATCTAGGAAATCAGATAAAAAATAAAAGCAATTTACATAAAACCAGACTAATTTCACTCTTATAGTAACAGTTAAAGCAGGTGTGCTTGATGTGAGGCATTTCCTTAGAATCGGAAATGTGGTTTTGAAAGTAACTCCGGTCGGTAAGAATTCTGGTTACCAAACAAAATGAAGACCAGCTACATAACAGAAAATCATATTCTTCACGTTTAGTCTTTTTTTCTTACCGTACCAAATTTATTTCCGTTCTATCAGGAGGATGTCCATGAACGAGACTGCACCAGCTACTTGGACAGTTGTTTTCTATCTCACGCGTGTTGATGTAGGAAATTATATGCTACATGTAGCACTAGCTGGGGCGTCTTACGCAGAGCTACAAGTACAATTCTTAAATCTCTTATACATTTCTGTTCCTTTACTATATTATACTCCTATAACATTGTAATTGTTCTTTTACTAACGTTTAATTACATTTTGAAAAATGTCTTCTAACTTTTTCCTTTTCCGATTTTTGTGTTCAAGATTCGGATAAATGACCCGAATAAAGCTCGCCCTGACTTCACCACAGGTTTATTAGGCCGCGAAAATCTTATCGCGCGCCATGGAATACATGGGCTTTATACTGTATTTAGCATTCCGATCTCAAATTTAAAACTTTGGCGTGGAAAGAATGCCATCTATCTGAAACAATCGAGACCTGGAACTTTAAGCGGGTTGATGTATGACTATCTACGAATGGAAGGGCCTCCGCTTTAAGGGTTTGTCGGATTGCATCATAATAGTATTAATTCTTTCATATATATATATATAGAGCCTGTTTAGGTTATACTTTACTTTTTACAATTGAAAGTTGAGAAATTTATGTCCAAGATAGCTCCCCATATATACGAAATAGTTTAAAATGCTTCTCTATCTTAAGTCAAAAAAGGCTTAAGTATTGTTTTCGTTAAATCAGAAATTCATTGTTTTCCATTTTATCAAGAGTTACAAAATCAATTCTTTATCATTATTTTGTTTGCAGGTTATAAGTTTTATGAATAATTATGAAAAGTTGTGATCAGAGCTATTATGATAAATGGTAAAGATAAAAAAAAAAACCTTTTTATTGTGTGCTCAAATTGCTTCAAACCGAAACAAACCAGATATTTTTGTTTAAGCATACAGTCCGGATCATATGTCTCTACTCCTTGTCCGCTTTCGTAGTTTCTTCCTTATTTTCGTTTAAAATTTAAAATTTTACAATGTGGTTCGCATTTTTATAGACTTTTATAATATATTCTATGTAAACTTCATAATATTTGGACATAAAGCTACTCTAAACATTTTTTTTAATTTCACTAATTAATTTATACTAGTTTTTTCATTTATTTAAAATTAAATCGTGGAACTTTTTTTCTTAAAAATGATTGTTGGATTGTATAGAAACATGTATAATCGTAATTGTAGAATTTTTTTAAAATTTTTTTAACAAATATTTTGGGTTTAAAAGTCAGGAATGCACGAAAATTTACAGATATTAGAATACATAGGATCTGAACTCTTAAGCATAGGGCAAAAGGGAGAAACTAAAATTTTAAATTCCAAGCCCTTGTATTATTTTATCATGCAAGGACAGAAAGTGACAAAAATAATAATAACTAGCTATTTTTCAACATAACATAATGTTTTTTTTTTCAAACAAAAAACTTTTATTGATCAAGAAAACAATGCAAACTGCAAAAAAACCTAGCAACAAACTGATCTAAAATCTTAATACAAATCTAAATATGCTACATTCCACTACAGTTAGCATTTGAGAAAAAATGTTTTCTACGTTGTATGTCATTTACAATGTTATTAACAAATTTGATTAGTGTGTCGTATAGAAACGTTGTTTATTTAAATAATGATCTATAGTGTTACATCTATTTTTTAAGGTTAATATCAGTTTATTGACCTGTGTTTTCGACCAAAATTGATTTGGTGACTTGACTTTCAATTTTTTTTTGATTTAATGACATGTGTTATGCATTGTTAATGATTTATTGATCTGTCATCAATTATTATTTTTTTAGAATTGTGTAAAATACTCCTACTTTTTTTTTTTAAACTACTTCAAAAGTAAGAAATAATATTACTATTATTATTTTGGAAAAAGAAGGGGATTAAGAAATAATATCGATTTTTGGAGAAAGGGTTTATTCTTCAAAAAAATTGTTTAATATATAAATCTCTTTTGAAAATAAATAAAGTTCTTAAAAAATGTTGCTTTGTCTAAAGGAAATAATTTCCTAAAAACCAGATTTCTTTCCAAAGTCGTTTTTTTTTTCTTTCGTAAACAATTCAAACGAAAATGCTTCAGTAAACATTATATTGGTAAAAGAGAAAAAGTTAGTACAAACTTTTAAATCATAAACTAACCTTTTTTTTTTTAAAATACTCGCATTTTCTTGAAAAAAAATCTTTGAAAATTTACATTTTTTTGAGAAAAGTTACTAAATTGAAAATGTGCATTTTCCCAACCAAAAAATATATTTTTTCTTCCTGAAAATGGGTTAATTTTGTTATTTTATCAATTTACTAGCTTAATTGTTAATTTCTAAACTATGAGGATTGCACTGTAAATGTTTTTAACTTCTAAAGGTAAGTTTAACGTTTTCCATCCAGAAAGTAACTAAATCATTAAAAGTGTATATCATGGGTCAATAAATCAATTTTGGTCCAAAACACATGCAACTATAATGATATTAGCCCCTAATTTATGTTTCAAATAGAGATAAGAAAATTATCACACAATTCTAATAAAGATTCTATAGTTTTTTAGCGTATAATCCTAGAAAAGTATAGCAGTATGATTTAACGAAAAAAATACAAGATCTTACAATTGTTGGTTTGGCTTATCAAATAAGTTATAATCTAGGAAAATAAACCAGCAGTGTAGTGGTTTGAATTTGAATGATGACTTAGAGCCGTAGTTTTGTTAAAATTTTCTTGTTAAATCATGCAAAATCATCAATTAAATAATTTTAAATGACACACGTGTATATTAAATTAGAGGCTCACATTAATATTTAGTTTTAACAATTTTTTTTTTTCAATCATTAAAGATCAAGGATGTGTGGTAACATTTATAAACATCCAATGACCAAAGATCACGTTGAAATTCTGTAAAAGCAAAATCAATTGTTTTCATTGAAATAAGTAGTAGTTGTTAATAATGTGGAATAAACGTTAAAATTGGGTGGTGGGGAGTGTTAAAACTCTTGGTAACTTTAACACAACTAAAATGTGAAGAAAAAAAAGAAATGGTTGTTAACTAAAAAATTTATGTAACAATTGAGTTAATATGACTATTGTAGATGCTATAACTATGACATTGACATACTAAATTATATAGTATGCTTGCAATATAAATTAAACATAAACCAAATTATTTATAACAACGATTAATTATTTATATTGCTAAACTATGTATTCACACAACATAGCAAATATTTTAAACCATGCCTATATGCAAAGTCTTCTCATATATATTGCACAAAAATAATAACAAGTGCGTTTAGGATGGTGTATACCTAAATTGTCATTTGATCAATCCGTGTAAAAATTAGAACACAAAGTCGGGTCGATTCCTCAGACTAAGTTGTGCACATTGCAACTCTTCGAACTTGCAATGACCTCTTAGAAGGTTGTTAGTGTTGAGTTAGTTTAGGCCGGAAAAAGTTTAGATAAATTAAAGAGTGTACCACACCGGTACACAGGACGTCGCGGCCCCGGCCACAGACCAGGGGTCGCGGGTCGCTGGCTGCCACACGTGGATAGAAGGGACGAGATCAAGACAAGAATTGTCCAAGTCACACCCTAATCGCACGTGAAAACTCAGAACCCCAAGGCCTCAACCCCTTGCTCTTGAAGATGGTATATAAACCCTTAAATTTCTCTATTTCTCATCAACGTGAGATTGAGTTTTTACCCAAATTCCGGAATTACTCTTGATCATTTTTTGAGGCTAATATTTTTTATATTGTTTATCGCCGGTTTCGGACAAATTGTATACTTTTTTGAAACCCTTGCATAGATTATGTATCAAAGACGACCCATTTTGTAAGGTTTAACTTGTCCAAACTCGTCCTGAAAGTTAGACAAAACCGATTTATGTATATAAACGAAATCCAGCACATTTCTTTGTTTTTAGATCACGTGTTAACTGTGAGTGTTAGAAACTAGGCTTTAGGTGAGGGCGAGAAACTGTTGTTTAGGAGGAGTGACTAGTAATTTCATGGTTTGGAGTTCGATGAAGTAGTTAGTTTTTTTTTTAGTAAATAATAAAAAGTAAACTAAAATTCATTTTCATTAGGAATACATTGATTACTTAAATGATGTTTTCTTGAATAAAGTATATATTAAAACCGTTTGTTATATTTTTAATGAATTTAAATAAAATTAATAATAACTAGGAGTTGTTTTTAAAACTGTTTAGGGACTAAATAGATGTTTAAAAAAAATTCTAGAGTCCAGTTTGCATTCAAAGTGAAATTTCAAAAATGTTTTTTATTTTTTTGTGGACTGTTTATTATCAAATTAAATTTTAATTTCTTTTATATATTAGAATTGGGCGGAAGCCGACCCTTTGCATCTCTCTCCTCCATTATGCGCCTCCGTTGTCCTATTCCCATCAGCGGAGGCACAGGTCACTGCTTATCACTACAAAATAATATTTGATTTAGTGAGAGTCAAAAACTGTCACAAGCCTGTCGCTAATTTAAAAATCCGTCACAAATCTGTCGCAAATTGACTAAACTGTAACAAAACCGTCACAAAAACCGTCGCTAATAAGCTCGTAACAAAAAATATCGTCACTAATCCCGTCGCTATTTGAGTATTTTTTTGTAGTGTATCCGCCGTGCTAATATTGCGACCTTTGATCACGACCTTAAGGGACAGTACTCTTTCGTCCCCCCGCTAAACATGCCCTTTAAAAGAGTTCTGTTATTAGATGATACGATGATAGCAATAATTTGTTGTTAGCTTTAACATGAACACGGATGATAATTTGATGCATATAAGTCAAGTCATATGAATATTTAAAAGAGTAAATTACCTTTTAGGTTGCTATTTGATCAAACAATACTAGGTTGATTAATTTATAAGAAGAAATAGAAGCATCACTTTATTAGTTTTACTGTGTCATTATCTGTTTGTTTAGTAGTCTTTTGTTTGTTACATGTAAATCGTACTATTATAGATCGAGTCTATTAAAAATATGGGTATGACGAGTAACACTATCGTAGACCGGATATGCTCAGTTATTGCTAGGTTATTCAGCCTTTGACCATATTCACTTGTTTTTCTAAAGTAGTTTCCATCTTATTTCTAATGAAATAAGTGATGCAACATCTTTGTCATGTACATACCTAAGTCGGTGTCTTCTTAATAAAGTGGTCAAACTGACACGTGACAACTAGTATTTCTTTATAGAAAAATGATTTTTCTAATCGATTTTTTTTAAAAAGCCCTTACATGCTGATGTGGCGGATGAAATGGATCAATCATTTTTTTATTTTTTTTTTGAAATATAATTTTCACTTAATATATGATTGGTATAGCTAATCCGTCAGATCAGCGGATCAGACACTATAAAAAAAATACTCAAATAGCGATGAGATTAGTGACATTATTTTTTGTTACGAGCTTATTAGCGACGGTTTTTGTAACGATTTTGTGATAGTTTAGTCAATTTGTAACAGATTTTTAAATTAGTGACATGCTTGTGATAATTTTTTACTCGTACTAAATCAAACATTATTTTATATGGAGATATTTGGATGGATATACCTGTGTATTTTTTCTTCCAATATAATTTTGTTTACCTTAAGAAATGTTATACATTCTCGTAACGTGAGAAATAAATTTGGTTGACAGTAGGTAACCAAGTTTAAAAGTTATTCATTGCTACTATTAACTAACGAAATTTTAAGCATTAATTTAACAACATTAAATGCCAACTCATGAGAGGAAATTAGGAACGTGTTGAAATTAGGTAAAATAAGAACCATTCAAGAAAACCGAATGATATAAATAATCGTTGAAAAAACAGTGCTATTCGGCTATTCCACAAAAAAAGTCTTATAAACTGGTAGGAATTAAATTAATATGTATGTTTACAGGTACTAATATTTGAGCCAAGATATACAAAATAATTTACGTGACAGTAATAATATTGCATTGGTTTGTAATAAAAATTTTAGGGTTGTCTTACTTAATTTCTCATATACGTACCTCATATTATTTTGTTTGAATTATTTTACTGACTATTTAAAAAAAATAACAACATGCTGAATATATTATGGCCACAAAGATACAATGAGCTTTTGAATTTTTACGAACAACAAATTATTTTAGTGACTTAATTGTTCGCATATTTTTATTTTTAGAATACTGATACTTTGTGGTTGTTGGACTGTGTGTTATTTGATTTTTTCTGCCTTTCTTCAATTGTTTTTGTAGACGTTATGTGAAGTGGAATTTTTATAATTTCACTGGCTACTATAATATGGTTGGAGCCTCGAGGATAGGCTTAAGCTATGAAATTCTGCTACACAATAATGTTTGATTTAATGAGAGTCAAAAATTAAGTCTGTTATTAATTTAAAATGCCGTACTGTCACAAAACCGTCACAAAAACCGTCGCTAATAAGTTCGTAACAAAAAATACCGTTACTAATTTCATCGCTATTTGGATATTTTTTTTAGTGCCAACGTATTAATTTCATGCCAATATTAAAAAAACTATAAAAATGCCGGCTCAAATAATTAATTATTAATTGAAGAATTTAAGTTTCTAATAAGTTGGCTCACCTGTCAGAGGAAAAATAACATGGATCATTCTGCCCATATATATATATATATATATATATATAGTATCGGACCTGTCAACTCGATAAGTGTGAATCAAAAAAAAATTTGTAACCCGTTATAATAGATAATTTGTGAGAAGATGCAAGAAGTTAATAATTAGATTACAGTTATTTTTATTTTAATTCTCGTGTAAAATGTGTTTACTATTATTTTGTAATTTTGTAAATTAATAGAACTTTTTTGTAAATAATTATTTCAAGACTTTATAAGCGTTGTTCACGTAAACTAAGTTACTCACGCGTTGCGTGTGAGACGCATAATGACATTAATCTCGTAATATATTTTATTTTGAACATAATATTCAGATTTGGCCCACTACAAGAAAAATGGTTTTTCGCAGCTTGGCTTTAGCAGCACAAAGGGAAAGCAAGCTGCAAATTCAATTATTAACAGCGTGCTTAAAATTAACGCGCTGCAAAATATATTAGTACAAAGTAACAGCAGCGTATGGTGATTGCACGCTGCGATTAATACCTTTTACAGCGAGTAAAGTAAGCTGCAATATTTTTTTTCAATGGCGTGCTAATGCACGCTGCAAAAAATTATTTGTAGCGTATGTATGCACGCTGCGAGTAATAACTTTTAACAGCGTGCGAAGTGCGCTGTCTATGTTACTAAAAATAAAACACTGAAATTATTCAGCCCACGAAATAAAAAGAGCTCCCTCCATTGTTTTTTTTCCCTAAACCCCAAATTACTATACACACAGCTTACTCTCTCTCCATCTCACAATTCCATTTTTTTTGCCCTAAACCCCAAATTGCTATACACACAGCTTACTCTCTCTCTCCATCTCACAATTCGAATACCCGAAACTACCCTCACCAGCTCGATACTCCCTCTCATCCTTTCACACTTTATATCACTAGGTATGTATATATACACACTATATATATTAAAGTGAGTTTTAGTTCAGTTTTTTCCCTCCGTGATTGTGATTAGTTGTGTTGATATATAAGTTTGATTATTTTTTGACGAATTGATTGTAAAATTTATGTTAGATATTCAAAATTCACATGTCTTGCCTTGTATTACGGCAGTTATGTGGAGAATTGATATACAGTGTTGCTTATTGGTCATTGGCTTTTCATAAAAAATGTAGGTTGTTAGAGTTTGGTCATGGTAATTATTACACTTTTTTTTTCAATTACTGTATTCGTTTTGGATTTATACGGGTTGATTTCGCTGATAGGGCCAGGGTTTGATTTGGAACCCTAACTTTGTGATTTGGTTCATTAATTGTCAATAAGTGCCTGTTTGACAGCAGTTTTTTTCCTCAGCTTTGTTAGCTTAATTAAAAAAGAGCTATGAGTGTTTAGTATGTTCATTCTTTAGCTTTTCAAAAGCTAGCTTTTGGATTAAATAAAAGCTTAGAGCAGAAAAGTTAGGAAACAAATTGGGGATTTTTTTAGTTTTTACACATAAAAATTACCAACAATATAATTTTTCCAATCAAAATATTTTTATTTATAAGTCAGTTATAAGTTCAAATATGTAAAAAATGACTTATTAACAAAAAAAAAAAGTTAATATGTCACTTATTAGTGAAAGCTAAGATGGTGCCAAACAGCAGCTTCTTTTAAGCAAGCGTTTATCATTGATTTTTAAAAGCAGCTTTTTAAATAAAAAATCAGACGCCAAACACGCCCTAAATAGTATGTGTTGGGTGAATTTGGTATTTGTGTATGTCATTTTTTTTCCTTCATCAATTTATTTAGCGTCTTTGTTTTGGATTTATGTGTTTTTGGATATTATTTTTAGGGTTAGGGTCTAGTTCCGGAACCCTAACTTTGAGATTCGCTGTGGTTTGCTATATGTACATGAAACGTGTAATGTTCGCGATGAATTTTGGTACTTGTGTGAATATCTCCTGTCTTTTTCCTCAGCTTATTTACTTTCTTTGTTTTGGATTTTTATGGTTTGATTTCGTCTCTATGATAGAGTTTGATTTGGAACCCTAAGTTTGAGATTTGATTCAATTATTGTTGATTTCGAGCGTAGTATGTTTTGGGTGAATTTAGTACTTGGTATCCAAGTTAAACTAGTACGAGAGGCAGAGAGAGACTTGTTTGTTTGCACCTTTTAAGCTCGTGTTATCTGTTTTTGGCTTATAAACTGTGGTGCCTTTGTCTAAGCAGCGAGGAGCTTTTCTTTGTTTTCTGGAAAGGTTAAGTGAGAAAATTCAACTGAATGAACCCTTTTTTTAAAATATTAAGGTTTTTGTTAACAACCGTGTTTGTTAGTTTATATCCATGTTAAATTGGAAAGAGAGACATAGAGAGGCTTGAAGTTTGCACCTTTAAAAGCTCTTATTTGTTTCTTGCTTATCTACTGCGGTACCTTGAGTTGTTGAGCTTATAGGGGGAGATTTTCATTTTCTGGCAAGAAAAAAGCTAGAAGTTTAAGCTGAGTGAACCTTTTTGCAATAGCAAGAAGCCATCTTTTTGGTTTCAAACTTAAAGACAGATAAGCCATGTTTAGTTCCTTTAGGTTATTGTTCTAATTTTTTTTCATGATGCAATGTTTTAATTTTTTTTGTTAAAATCCATCTTAGCAGGTCTTGGTCATAAGATGGATAAAAAATGGATGAATCTTACTTCCAGGTATTTTTCCCCTTTTTTTCTTCCATTTTTTTCAAAATGTTTTTGATCAATTTAACACGAGAGTCACTTGATAGGCTTCTACCCCAGTATGAAGATGGTGTTACAAAATTTATTGAACAAGCTAAAAATTATGCCAAAACGCGTGATTTAATTTTATGTCCTTGCATTCGTTGCAAAAATAAGAAGTATAAGAAATTCAACCAAGTGTACGATGACTTGATTATCAATGGAATGGATCCTTCTTACACGACTTGGTTCTTACATGGAGAAATTCCTGCTTCGCAATATCAAGCTGAAACTAGTTCTGGAGTTGGGAAAAATGAGAAGGAAAGTGGAGAGGCAAATTTATTTAGGGACACCTTTATGCTTAATGGAGAGGTTGAAAACTCTATAGGAGATGCGATAAATTGTGAGTTTACTGATTTGTTGGAGGAGGCAGAATCTCCTCTCTACCC
Organism: Primula veris; assembly: GCA_963682055.1. Classification (NCBI taxonomy): domain Eukaryota; kingdom Viridiplantae; phylum Streptophyta; class Magnoliopsida; order Ericales; family Primulaceae; genus Primula; species Primula veris. Next base: position 31,606,456 of record OY821747.1, on the reverse strand, counting down.
TACTTGTAAAACTTACACAAAGTTGTCCGCAGCTGTGACATTGTACAATTACAAGTCTACAAATGGTCACACTGATACTAGTTTCAATGAGCTTCTAGAGATCATAAGTGGTATGCTTCCAGAAAATAACAAGCTTACAAAATCTGTCTACACAACTAAAAAGTTGTTGAAATCATTTGATCTTGGATATGAAAAGATTCATGCCTGCCCAAACGATTGTTGTCTATTCCGGAAGGACCTTCGAGACTTAGACTCATGTCCAAAGTGTGGTTCATCAAGATGGAAGGTCGACAAACTCACTAAAAAAGTTCATAAAGGAGTTCCTGAAAAAGTCCTACGATATTTTCCTGTGATACCTAGGTTTAAAGGATGTTTCAGTCAGAAGAATCGGCAGAAGACTTGGTTTGGCACTCGAACCACAAAAGCAAGGATAATAAGATGCGTCATCCAGTTGACTCTGTAGCATGGGATACAGTCAACCAAAAGTGGCCTGATTTTGCTTCAGATCCTAGAAATATCCGCCTTGGTCTTGCAACAGACGGGTTTAATCCATTTGGCGAACGTAGCTCTAGTTATAGTTGTTGGCCGGTTATTTTGGTCAATTATAATGTTCCTCCGTGGATATGCATGGCAAAGGAAAATCTTATGCTCACTTTACTAATCCCAGGGCCGAAGCAACCTGGGAACGATATATATGTATATTTGGAACCCCTTGTGGAGGATTTGACAGAGTTGTGGGAAAAAGGTGTGGAGGTGTATGATGCATTTAACAAGTCATTCTTTAATCTTAAAGCTATTTTGATGTGGACGATCAATGATTTTCCAGCTTGTGGAAATCTTGCTGGATGTACCACTAGAGGGAAAGTCGCATGTCCTATATGTGGTGACGGCATATGCTCCATGTGGCTTAAATACAGCAAAAAAACTGCATACTTGGGACATAGGAGATTTCTTGCTCGTGGCCATCCATATCGACAGAAAAAGAAGTGGTTTGATGGAAAGATAGAAGAAAAAGGAAAGCCTAGACCTTTATCAGGATTAGAAATTCTCACTGCAGTGAAAGACATAAAAAAGGACTGGGGTAAAAAACAAATTTGCAAGCCTTTAAAGTCTAGGAAAAGGAATCAGAAGAAGCAAGGAAGTAGTTCAAAACCACATGAATTTGTTCAAATGTGGAAGAAGAAGTCAATTTTTTTTTGACTTGCCATACTGGAGTGTAAGCTATTCCTCATTCTTTTGAATACCTTTAGTATAATTGTTACTTTTTTCTTATGATTTATTTGGTATCTAACTATTACTTTTGTATATCCTCATGGTTATTTTAGGGGCTTTTGCTACGTCACAACTTGGATGTCATGCATGTTGAAAAGAATGTATGTGAGAATATTATAGGCACGCTGTTAAACTTGAAGAAAAAATCAAAAGATGGTGTTAATGCTCGCAAAGATTTGGTGGATTTGAATATTCGAAAAGAACTACATCCTCATAAAAAAGGTGAAAATGTATATCACTTGCCTGCTGCTCCTTACACTTTGTCGAAGAAAGAAATTGATCTATTTTGCACTAGGTTGAAGCAAATAAAGTTAACTGATGGCTATAGCTCAAATATTGGTAATTGTGTTTCTTTAGAAGAGCGTAAACTAATTGGGCTTAAATCTCATGATTGCCATGTTTTAATGCAACAATTGCTCTCTGTTGCATTGAGAGGACTTTTAGAAAAAGGGCCACGTAATGCTATATTTATGCTCAGTGTATATTACAATGAATTATGCCAAAGAGTTATAGACAGGAATCGTTTAGAACAACTTGAAGATAGTATCTCTGAAACTTTATGCATGTTAGAAAGGCACTTTCCACCTGCATTTTTTACCATCTCAGTTCATTTGACCATTCATTTGGCAAGAGAGGCTCGTTTGTGTGGGCCAGTTCAGTTCCGTTGGATGTATCCATTCGAAAGGTAATATATGCTGATATATGTATTCTACCCATTTTATTAAATTTAGTAAATCTGATTTTGTTATGGACATTTTTTCATTTGAACTTTATTTTTTATTTAGATTTATGAAAATACTCAAAGGGTATGTGAAAAATCGAGGTAAGCCAGAAGGCTGCATAGCGGAGGGTTATCTTGCAGATGAACGGATGCGGTTTGTTAGTAGTTATTTAAAAGAAGCTACTAATATTGGTGTTCACTCTAGTCGAAATGAGGATCATGAGAATTCCTTGGTGCAAGAAGGCCGCCCAATATCTCAGGGAAAAGATAAGTCTTTGGATGAGAATATATGGCAAATCGCACATAGATATGTGTTGTTCAATACCGCTGAAGTTGAACCCTATTTAAAGTGAGTATTGTTAATTGCAGTATCTAAAATGTCTACTAAATTAACCATTTGCATAGTCTAAATTTTACTTCGCTGACACAACGGGTCTAAATTTTACTCATATATCTGCATTTTCTTTTGCTTATCTAGACTAAACTAGATTCTGTACACAGTGGTCCGAAATGGAAATGAAGAATTTGTATTTATTGAAAGAAAAAGCAATATCTAAAATGTCTACTAAATTAACCATTTGCATAGTCTAATATTATTTTTGACTTTTATAGGATGCATATTGAGGAGCTTAAAGAAGCTGACAATCGGTTTGCACGTAATGAAGCATTATTACAAAAGGAACATATGGAAAACTTTCCTAAATGGTTTTCAGAAAATGTTCCTGATAATTCGTCTACACGAATTAAATGGCTAGGAAATGGTCCACGAAAACATGTTGTATCGTACATGGGGTACATCATTAACGGACATCGGTTTCACACAATTGATGTCGGAAGGTCGACACAAGATAGTGGTGTTTCTATTGAAGCCGACACTGTTAGTCAGTCTACTGTTATTGACAATTTCCATACTATTGGAAGACTATCGTACTATGGGGTTATTCGGGATATTGTTATATTAGACTACTATACATTCAAAGTGCCTGTTTTTAGGTGTGATTGGGCCAATCCTACAACTGGTACCAAAATAGATGAGGGTTTTACATTGGTCAACCTGCACCAAGGCCTGAAAACTTTTGAAAATGATCCTTTCATTTTAGCATCACAAGCAAAACAAGTATTTTATTCTCAAGAAAGTGCAGAATCGAATTGGTATGTGGTTCTCAAAGCACCGCCTAGGGGTATTCATGACATGAATTTGGTTGACGGGGAGGCCTATGTATCATCGGTACCTCTTGAGGTGGAAAGACTTGAGATGAATATAACTGAAAAAGAACCATATTCAAGGAAGGGATTTGAAGGGATTGATGTGATTGAGAAATGATTGGGTATTTGTAGCTTACAATTTGAATGAATAAACAAACAATGGTGTACAATTGAATACTTTGTAGCTTAAATTGGTGTCTCTGGTCCTTTGTTTCAATTGACAATAACCATAAAATTTATTTTTATTTTTATAATGGTCTGCTTGTTTAGTTCAAGAATTATTTTGATTGTTGGATTTTTAGGAGCACATTGGCCAAAAAACGCAGTAGAGCAGCTGTGGATGAACTTCCTTTGGTAATTTTATTTTTATATTCATATCAAGAAACAATTAAATTGAAATTTACTATGTTTTAGCCTTTTCCACTATTATGTCTTGAGTTCTCTTCGGTCTTTTAACCTCTGTTTTTTAATACTTACATTACAGGGAAACACTAGTATTGGGATGTCTGAAATGGGTTCCAAAACGTCACCTGATTTAGAGAATGAATTGCACGATAAAGAAGCAGCTGATAGGAAAAAAAAGCGCGGCGCATCTAAGCTTAAATTGGCTACTGACCAACAAAGGCCCCTATAAGTAGACCGGAATGAATTTGGACAACCTATTGGTAAAAAATCAGTAGAATTATCAACATTTCTTGGTTGTTTGACTAAAGAATTTGTTCCATACTCAATAGAGACATGGAATGATGTATCTGAAGAAGTTAAAGATAAATTATGGACTTGTGTTCAGGTAATCTTCATCCTTATTCACTTGTTTCTTTGTTTTTGTTTCATTTACCGCAACTTTTCAATTATATTCTAACTTGATATACAGATGAAATTTAAGTTTGAGAATGGTGAAAGAAATTCAGTGTTTCAAAGGTTAAATAAATTATGGCGCGATGGGAGGTCAAAACTCCAAACAAGTATTCTAAAAGTTAATGTTGGTGCTTTCGCGTCACGCAACCTTGGCCTTTTAAAGCCCGATATGAAGAGCTCCAAAGAATGGGGTAGCCTTGTGGAAAAAACAATGTCTCCTGAATTTCAAGTAAGTATAAGTTTTTAAATTGACAACTTAAAAATTATCATTTTTTATAATATACATGCCTTTATTTTCTTGGTATTCTGTAATTGAGGGTTATGCGGTAGTATTTTAGAACACATATTGGGTTTTAACAGCGATAAAGGACTTAAAATTGCTGGGTGAAATTTAGTTGTTATTTGTGTTCTAGTGGCAATTAGGTATCAAGTGAGTTGTTGTGTTAAAATTCTTTTTAGTTTAGTTTCTTATTTTGGGATAAGACTATAATAATATCGATCTATAGTGACATTCTTATGTCGCATAGGATAGGGTTTTCTTGTGTTTTTGCTTGATGGTACGTGACTCCTAAAGTTTGTTTGTTTCTTGGGTTTTCTGTGCAGGTTGAGGAATTTTTGGTGTCTCTGAACGAGAATCGCATTATATATACAAGTGCTCTATTAAAACTCGACAAAGACCGTGTTTTGTTCTGAAACTATGTTTTGAAGCTTAATTTGGTTTGTTTTATGGATGTACTCTTTTTTAAGAGAGTTTCAAATTGAAATGGACTTTAATTTATGAAGATTTGAAAATGTTTGTATTTTCATTTTATTATATATATATAAGTATATGCATGTTACGCGTGTGCGCTAGTATGATAGCACATAAAACGTCTTGTTATAGAACATCTACAGCGATTTATGAGAGCTACTAATAGGCAGTTTTTGGCAGCGCACAACACGCGCTGTTAATAGGTAATTTTTGGCAGCGCACAATCCGCGCTGTTAATAGGAAGTTTTTGGCAGCGCATAACACGCGCTGTTAATAGGCAGTTTTTGGCAGCGCACAACACGCGCTGTTAATAGGCAGTTTTTTGCAGCGCGCTTTGTAAGCTGCAGATGACATAAAGCAAAGGCAGCACTTAACTTTTCAGCGCAGCGTTGTGCGCTGCGAATGGGGTTTTTGCACGCTGCAAAAAGGCATTTTTGTTGTAGTTATCATTTATTGTAGTTATGCATGTTAAAATAAATTATTAATAAATTTAGGTTACATCCGTAATTAGTAAAATATAGTGAATACAAATTGTTAATTAATTAGATTAGTTATATTGATAATTATTAAAACATGTGAGGATATTTTTGAAAAAATTAAACAAAATTGGACAGTTTCATTTCTTTTGGTTTGACTTATTATAATAGAATAATAGAATGATATGTGATGTGAAAGGAGACAATTAAATCGGGTGTGTGCTCTTTATGTAATTGCTTGGGAAATTTGTTGATATGTTGGGTTCTAACAAAAATATCATTTATTATCCTCTTTTTAAAACCTTTTATTCTTGATTCTTAAGGAAAACAAAAAAAATTATATTAAGAAGTTATAACCGATATTTTATATATTTGCAAACATGGCGTGCCTAAGTTTTTTATGGTAGTATATGATAAGAATCTAGATGTAGAACCTTAATCATTATTCTAAATTTTCAAGGGTTCTTATTTGTAATTTCTTAGGTTTCTAAGATTCCATAAGAAGAACCCGGTTGTTACATACATAAATATATATTGTGCTTAATTAAACAATAACGTTTTTATCCTTAATTTCAGCATAACGGCCCATTATTAACGGGTTTTATTGGAAAATGACTGTTTCGTATATGGAAATGGATGGTGTGACAATCTCCCAAACATGTCAATTTATCATACGTATTTCTTCTTATATGGAAAGTTCAAGATAATTTCAAATCAAATCATATCAAAGAGCTTAAGAAAGAGTTATTTTGCATTACAAAAAAAAGTTATTTAGCATTACAAACCAACGTTTTTTTAACCGCAACATGATTTCGGCATAATTGTCCCATAACCAGTAACGAATCCAGGATTTTATGCAGGGGGCGAGTTATATATTTAATTTTCAAAGTGCAGCAATATATATAATACGTGATATATTATTTTCCAAATTTATATCAAAACTCAGCAGTAAAACCACCAAACAGCAGTAAAAATATATGAGTTCATAAGATTATATATATACTTGTGTCTTCATTTTTCAAAGAAAGTAAATTCTTTAACTTTGAGAAAACTCGTTAAGAAACTAGATATATTAGGTTGATCACGTTTTAATAATTATTTAGCTATAATAAATAATATTGTTATGTAGCAATTTTTATTTTTTAAAACAAAATAATCAATGATTTATATTTTATAATTAAAAGCACATTATGTTCAAACTTATACAACTTTTTTAAAAGAAAAAAACTAAAGTCAATATAAATTTTAAAAATGTTGAAATGAGGTCTAGCAAGTTAAAAGTCATTAATTTTTTGTTTTTAATTAGAAAAATATATAAATAATAACATTAAAGACAAACTCATAATAATAAAATAAGAAACTAATTAAGTGTGGCATAAGATTTGAATTTAAGACCTATTGGTAAGTAATAAAACACTTTTCCATTGCATTTAGTTTTATCTATTACTAACTGTTTTTTTACAAATAAATATTTGAAAATTAATTAAAAAAAAATCAATTTTTTTTTCCGAACCAATTAGCGCTTGCCCATCCTTGCATTTATATAGATTCGTCCTTGCCCATAACATAAGTATATTACAATATAAAATTTTACTCATCTTTTCTTTTATATAGCGGCGTTGTTGAACCATATCAAGATACATCAGTAAAAGTAAAGAGCTAACATTTCTTACAATATCGATCATACGGCCCATGTTCCATAATATCTTCATGTAATTTTGTAAAGATAAAATGGATATGTCATATAGAATTTAGTCTGCTCTTTCTAATTATACTTTGAAGGGTTTGGTTTATAAATAAATCTAGATCATTGACGTTAGAAATCATTTTGCCAGCAGATCAACCTTAGCTACTATGAAACTTGCAAATCATTTTACCGTTTGAATTTTTTGATATACGCCTAACTTAATTGTACGGTTTTTATAGTTTTAATACACCAAACTATCTGCATTTAATGATTTGGGTAATTATCTTTCAAATTTTTCAATTTGGATACCACATTATAATAACTTTTCAATTTATATACCACCGTCTAAATTAATTACGGAATCATGTCACGTGACATTTGACAAACGTTAATTTGAGAGAATAATTTGACAATTTTACATAAAAATATGCCATCATAGAAAAACGTTTCCGCCAATTTCACACATAACAAAAATTTGGATTATGTGCTAAATTTTTTTGTGTGAAATTGGGGGATTTTTTTTTCTAAAATGACATATTTTTGTTCAAAATTGTCAAATTACCCTCTCAAATTAATGTTTGTCAAATGTCACGTTACATGATTTCGTGATTTATTTAGACGGTAGTACCTAAATTGGAAAGTTATTATAGTGTGGTGTCCAAATTGGAAAATTTGAAAGATGGGTAACCAAATCGTTAACACCACTATAGTTTGGTATACTAAATGTATTTTTTTTTCCTTGTATGTGCTTCACTTTGATCTGTTATAGGTACTTAATCTTACAACATAAAATTTTTTAATTCCCTCAAATTAACGTTATTTTGTTTCATAGGTTTATCCTCGGAAAAATTACCAATACATACAATTTTACAAACCTAATTACCAAAACATAATATCTCAAACCTTTCTTTCAAAATGTACAACTAACTAACTAACTAACTAAAAAGAGTGAAAATTTCAAAATATTAATAACAAAATTAAAAAAAAAAAGTAACGTTTTTTAAAAAATATATATATTTTTAAAAAAATTATTATTATTTTTTATTAAAATTATTTTTTAAAAAATAAAAAGTGCGTGCATACATGTAGGTATGCGCACTTAAAAAAGTGTTATTTTAAAAAATATATATTTTTTCATAATTATTTTTTTTAAATAATTTTTTAAAAAATAATATTAAAAACAAATAGTGTTTTTTTTTATATTTATATTTCAAAAAGTGTGCATATTTTTAAGTATGCATATTTTGGTATTTTTATAAAATAAATATTTAAAAAAATTTGACTTTTTTCAAAAAACATTTTTTTTAATAAATTATTATTATTTTTAAAAATACGTTTTTTAAATAAAATATTAATATTTTTTTATTTATATATATTTTTTAAATTTGTTAGTTAGCGGTATATTTTGGGAAGAAATGTTTGATACCGTATGTTTTGGTAATTAGATTTGATAAATGCTATGTTTTGGTTACTAGCCCCATCTCTATAATTAGAGCAACTAGATTACACTAGATATCTCACCATTAGTGTCATTTGTTAGCTAGACGATGATATTTTGGTCATATTGAACTTGATAACGTAGTCATTAAATGTCATATTGACAATCATTTGTTAAGTTTTGTGCTAAAGTTAGCAATCATACTAATAAGTGACGTGACAATAATTTTATCATTTCATTTTATTTTAAATTGTTTAATAATACTAGCTCTCACTTATCTCATTAACTAGTACCAGCATATTAATGAAATATACTCTTGATAGTCAAAACTACTTAGTCAAATATATACAAAAAAATACAAGTTAAAATTATCTTATATGAATGTAAGTTAGTGGTTTTTTATTTTATTTGATAATAGTTAACTGGTCAAATTTAGACATGCGGACAATAAGTATACATATAGTTAACCTTTCGGAACAATTTATTTTTTAAACTCAAGCTAAAATAGCGTTGCACTTGAATTTATAAAAAGATTTACATATTATCTTACGTATAAGTTATAACTAAAGGAACCAGGTTCTATAATTTGGTATTTAGGGTGGTGCTTTAACTAACTTGCAAAAAATATTAGGAATTGATGAACCTTGAAATAAAGTCAATAGCTTTATTTGATATATTCCATTGTGGTCATCAGACTACGCATTTATTCTAAAAATTTGGGTTGCTTATATAAAAACATATGAGAATTTATTTGACATTCCCTATTATTCAGAAGAAATGATAATTCTTCTTTTTTAAGAATAAATGATAATCCTGTTGTGTGACATATTAGCTCGTTATAGACATATATAGAGATATGTATAGATATAGAGAGAGGTATGAGAAACAACAGACGAAGTGTTTATTCCTTAATATGATTGTACAACACGTTATCGGCACTTTGCTCGCGGAGAATAGGATATACGCTCGCGAATATTGGAGATTTTTGGTAAACGCACGGATATTGGGTATTTATAAATCTTGAGGTTTATCCGGGTTTTTAGGGTTTTGCTATATCGACCTTCACCAACATACCGTACGTAAGGTACCGAATTCAAAACTTTATTTATTCCATATATGTGATCGCACGTATTATTTTATGGATTACTAAAACATGATCAAACTGTGTATAAAAGCCTATTGATATGTAATATGTATCGTGTACTGTAAAATCGTATTTTTTTATACAAACAAAATCAGTAAAAGACATATAATCGGGTTGTAAATCAGAAATCGTGTAATTGTAAAACATGTATTAATCTGTGGGATTAAATCTGTAAAAAAAAACTGAAAACAGTAGGACTGTTTTGTAATTCGCTGAAACTATTGACTGTGCATGTTAATTACAAAAGGACTAAACTGAAACTTGTCTGAAATTATGGACTGAAGCTGTAATAATGTTGTAAATAGATATATAATTTGCTGAAATTACACGGATAGTCCATGTAGTATATTACATGTATAAAAACAGTATATATGTATTATAAAAGTCAATATTCGGTCTAAATATTCACCCACATGCATATATATATTTATTAAAAAGGCAAGTGAATAAAAATTGCATGTTAATTGAATAAATTGATATGTTTCCATGTATATTTAACCACATGCATTAAAAATTACCATATATAGAATTAATTGGTAATTAAAAATATATTGCTTGCTTGCATGTTAAAACTACAATTTATAGAATTATTTATATGGCAATAAACCGTAGATAATTGATTTATATCTTGTTAGTATAATCAACATATCTTTTGATATTACCATAGATATAAATATCTCATATGGCAGTTAATTGTTTGATTTGATCTAATTGATTTTATTTGATTTGGTATGATATAATTTGTGTGATTGATAATCCTGAATTGATTTAGTTTATCACAAAATCTACTGATTAGATATATATCATGAATATATTTTATATTGTCTTGTATATATATATGTGTGGTTATCTAAAATAGATATATCTGTTATTTATTGCCATGAATGGTAGAATTGCGAAATCATATATATTCACATTTAAGTTGGAAAAATTATTAATCTTCCCTAAATAAGCTCACCTATTTGGATACGATGTTTAGGAAAGATATAGGCGGAAGTCGATATCCTAATGAGGTCGGGTTTTAAGTGGCATTCGTGCCCTCCACCCTCACCGTCTTTCCTGGTCGTGTTCAATTAGAGCTACCGAAAGGGGTTGACTAAATAATAATTTTCCCGAGTGTGTTTATATAGTGATGTACGTTTCGCCGAATTGGTGTTTCAGTATCGACCGTCGTTCGATCAATGAGAACCGATTCACATGAGAAGCAAAACTAATGTTTTCGAACCTGTCGTTTCGAAAAAACGTTTGTGCTTATGCAAACCATAAACATATAAACCAGTCGTTTTATATGATAAATAATCCAAAACTTCCAACACATGTTGGATGCCATCTATGATGAGAAAAATCGTAAAACATACTTACGAAATGACTGTTTAAACGTTAATTTTAATCCGTCAGCACATGTTACTCACCCTGATGTGTGAAAATATGATGCCCAAAATTTTTTTTAGATGCCATCTTTGATGAGTAAAACACGAGTTTGTTGTTACCATCAGGATGAATGCTAAGGCATTGACTTTATTCCGCCGCCACATTTGAGACGTGATGACGTCTATGGTGAACAAATGTCTGAAATTGACATATTGGAGCAATCCTTCACCAAAATACTAGCTTGGAAATTGTATTCATAAATAGTATCGTGAATTTATATTCACCATGTTCCTTTATCACCCATCTGTTATTGGATAAGAAAATTACCCCGGTGAGTACTTTTAATCTTATTGATCTTAATGATCTTCGTGTATATTTTTTTTTCACGAATCGAGAACCGAGACAAGTGTTATTTGTCTCGAACTGTCGCGATCCCGATGAATCGCTTAGCCAAGCGAGATTTTAGACGATCGTCAAAATTGAAAACCTGTGGCTCCAAGACAGTAATTGAAAGGAACAATATGGCCTGTTGTCACAAAGCAAGAGATAATGCTCAAGGAGGCAACTCTATGCTATAAAAACAAAGGTCATGCACGATTACTCCTTAAATAGTTCAAAACTATTATAAAGGTGGAAAAATCGATGCTAATGTGGTTAAAGATAATTGAAAGGAAACTCTTGAGACCCCCGGTTTTGTGGCTCAAATAAGTTTGGTACCTTTCTCTATTGATTTTGATAAATCATTGAGCCATTTTTTCGCTCATCTGGATTATTTTTTTCCATTTGGATTATGATTTTTCCCTTTGGACCATATTTTTGGATTATGGTTTGCCTGTTTACGAAATTTCTCGAAATAATTTAAAGTGTTTTGAAAAATGTGACCAAACTTTAAATTATGAAATTTTAGACAATACTTGTGGTGTAGTTGGTTTTTTTGGAAATAGTGTGTAACAATGTACCATATAATTTCACCAACTACTTGCCTACAAGAGCATTCAGTGACAACGATTCTGGACCTGTCGTTCCAAAATTGAAATCTTTGGTAAAGCCAAATTAATTTGTCAAATATGAGGCGTTATACTCATGTAGCTCCTATCGTACCTTGTTGAGTTATAAAATATTCGAGAAAACCAGTGTTATCTGGTAATAGCTCATGAAATAATTAAAAAAATTTTACATAGCCTCCATTCAATACGACCAAAAGCGTATCTTAGAGGAGTTGAAATGTCTTTCAAGTGATTGCTACCACATTCTTTAAAGCATTTAAAGTTAACTTATCATTTCGCCTGTCGTCGAAATGATAAATGATTTAGATGCTAAGACATGATTGTCTATACTATCATTCGCCTGTCGTCGATTGATAAGAGTATTTTGATATTGTGGCATTGACCGGATGAGATATTCCCGGGTCAAAAGACGATGGTTGATTTATAATCGCATCGCATTTGGATTCTATTTGATGATATATTTCGTGATTAATTCATCTTTTTTAAGAATAAATGATAATCCTTTGTTTTAGGCTATTTTCTTCTCTCCTATATATAGTTTGCTCTATCTGGACCGCATAACAATTAAATCACATTTGGTGCTTGGGTCTCCCTTATGTGCAGTCACTGTATTTGACTGCACATTGTTCTGTTAAATAGAAGACCGTTAAATCACTTTATATTAGATCTGAACCATAGGATCTAAAACCCTATTAAAAAAAAGAACCCTGAAATTACTATTATATTCTTAAATTTTACGGTTAAGATATTAACTAAATGATCTTACGATGTTTTATTTAACAGCACAATGTGCAGTCAAACACAGTGACCGCAAAAAAAAAAACTCGTGGTGCCTAACTAAAGGGTTTATCAAGAAGTGAGAAAATATGTGTATCCTGTCGTACACATGACCTTAGTTTGTGTTGGAGTGGTTTGTATCAAGGGGACACACTTGGACACACTTGGGGCCATGACATCCCGCGTAACTTTAATAATTATAAATTTTTAAAAAATTTGATGTATGTATTTTTCATTCAATTTTGCTAAAAATGATAATTTGACACCTTCTATTGCACTTAAATGATTGTTTATGTAGATTGATACCCCCACATGAACCATTCCCAACTTCACCCCTTTTTCTATTGTGTCATTTATTTCATTAACTCACTTAATTTTATGAGTACTTTTTTATGAGCCATGTTTTTTTTATAGAATAGAAGTATAATGTGAATAGGTGATATTGTGACAACGTATCATATATGTGTCATGTTTAGTGGGAGGGCTCGCATATGAGTAAGGGTTGGCACGACAACTCCATAATTTTTAATAATTTGATTTTTTTCGTATTGTCTTTTAGAGTAATTTGTATATATTACATTTCGACAACCACTCAAATTTTATTTCCGTAAGTTCTTTCAAAATTATATATTGTTTTTGTAATTACATACCACTACATTTTATATAATGATACTATATAAAAGATTAATAATTATAAAGGATAAAAAGTAAAGGGAAAAAATACCAAGAATCTAAAAAATAGGAGAAAATAAATTTCAATAGTGACCGGAGTGACTTTATTTACAATAAAAATGGGAAAAATACGTTTAGTTTGTACTGTCAGCGGATAACGATTTATGTACTGAACGACCAATTTTAACAATTGAGATACCGAACTACGAAATTTTATTCAATTAAGGGACTAACAACATTAATCGACGGCATTGCAATCACTATATCTCACATATAGAATATAATTTATTTTTTTTACGTATGTTGATATAATTGCACTGATCATGTGCTACGCAAGAGATTTTGAGTGCAATTTCATCATTTTGTTTAACGATAGGTCCTCAGTTATGATAAATTTCATAGTGTATTACCTTAATTATTAAAATTGGTAGTATAGTAGTTAAATCATTAAACCTGTTTTTTTCTCAATAAAAACTAAATATGTATTGACTTACTAGTCCATTGGATGCTTCCATATTTCATTGTACTCCTTATAGTTTAATTAGTCAAATTGTTATTACAAAAAGGACAAAACAACACTCAAAATTAAGATTAAGTAATTTTTTATTTATTTAGAAAAAAATATATATAAAAAGATCATGCAAATTTCAATTTAGAGAAAACAATAAAGTTGTAAATCAAAAAATACTATATTTTGATCAATATGTTATACATAAATTATGAAATTTCTCAAGAATAAATTATAACTTTCATAAATATTTCTTCAAGTTTTAACAACTTGAGCAAATTTAGAAAGCAAATAAAAACAATGTTGTAAATTTTTTTACTCGACATTTTGGAATTTAAGTATTAAATACTATAAAATTTGCCCTTATATTCTCTTTACTAAATTATATTTTTAGGTGATTTTTTTATATAATTTATCAAAAAACTTAAGTAAGCCCTATATAGCTAGCCAAAGCCGTCGCTGAGGAACGACTGAAAATGTTTTGCTCTTAAAAAAAGATATACAAGAGGTTGATTTTTTATTTTATTTTGTAAAAGTGTAGTCCGCACTAAAATTAATGAAAATACGATGGATATTTTTTTCAAGCAATCCCAAAGTCAATGTTCTGATTCCGCCCTGGACATGTTTTCTTTCGTTGTAAGCATATACATAGTAACGTCATTTGGCAAATTAATCATATGTATAATATGTTACATATCTTACAAAAGCTATATTATATTAATAATTCTTCGTAAGCTAACGGTGAGGTATGGGTATATCGATTAATATCATCCTTTTCATCATTATTTTAGCATTACATGTTGCAAATTTGTATTTAAAAAAAAAAAAAATAACATAACAACAATAGTAAGGTGGCATCACTTAAATTAAAATTATAACATGTATAATTCCACTTGATCTAAAGAATTTCTTTCTCGTTTTTCTTATTTTCATCTCATAGAAAATATTGTGTGCTTAATAAAAACACGAGCGCCAACCGGTTATTTACACCAAATCATTAATGTAGTTCAATTACAAATTAAGTAAATCACTCGTAAAATAAAATAAAAAAATATTACAATGCAACGCATCAATAAAAGTTATTACTAAAACACTAATAATTTTAACTATACTAACTAATTTGTAATGATATAACCGAAACTCGAGATAGAAGACTCGATAAATCTTACCAATAACATAATTGCGTTATCATTTATAACAAGATATATTACTATAAGATTTGAGTGTGTGACAAGTTATGTATAAACAAAACTAAAACAGACACGTGCAATGTTTTAAAAGACGAATCTAGGTGGAAATTAGGCGGAGCATAAACGAGTATTAAATTAAATACGATTAAATATTTAGACGGTGATTAAGTGGAATTAAATGTGACCAAACGTTAGTCAGACTATTATGGCATAAAAACGGCTTTCCTCTTTTGAAACGTTGAATATGTGAAGTCATGTGTATGTCTTCTTTAACGGAAGCCTTTTCATAAATGAAACAGATCAACTTTATTAAAAAGGAAAGAAAACTGCCGTCTGAAGGCGCAAAAAAAGTAAAAGAGCGTAACGTAAGCTGAATAAAGGAAAAAAAGTTGTAAAGTTGGTATACAAAACCGGAAAAAAATTGTAAACGGGATCAAACTTATAATTTGCCCACCTAATTCTACTTAATCCTCTGTTAGGCAGTAATTTGATTTCACTATCCAAAAATCACTGATCGACAGTTTCCTAATGCGTTATAGTAGTATTGCTGAATTGTTATATTTATGTGTAACTGGCATCAGAACATATCTATTGACTTTTATGTAACAATGTTTTAATCCGTTATAATGAAAATATCATATTATTTTGCTCTTGAAAGAGTAATACTAGTAGCAGAATCAAGATAAATAAAGGAACAAAAGCGTCATTTCAGCACACAAAAAACAGAGAGATAGCGTATCTCATAAAACAAAACACACCAACAAAGAAATGTTGCATAGACATAGATATATAGCGGGCGCAAATATATATTTAGAGAGAGAAAACACCAAACTCAGACACAAAATCTCCTCATAGATAATCTAATTATTTATTTAAAGCTCTAATTAAATGATAAACAATTTACTTTATTACCAAAACATTGATAATTTTAAACCCTTCTAACTAGTTTGTTATGGAATAACCGAAACTCGAGTTAGAGTAATTCGATAAATTATACCAATGACATAATTTCCCAACCGTTTATAGCAAAATAACCGTTTATACCAATGCCGAAAATTAGGTAGAGCCTAGACGACCGATAGATTATGCACGATTAACCAGTGATTAAACAGAACTAGACAATATCAGATGTTAAACGACCTATTACCGCATAAAACTCGCCTTACCCCTTTTTAGAGGATTAGCTACATGAGGTCACGTGTATTTCTTCTGTAACGGAAGCGAAGAACAAAAAGGAATTTTTTTTTGTAAAGTTTAGCTGTATTAGTTTCGGGTGGCCTGTCAATCTGTTGTCCGCCACTGTTTCTCACCGCCCTATATAAAATTGCTCTTATATCAAAAAAATAAAAAAAAATTAGTTGTATTAGTTTCGTGTGGCCTGTCAATCTGTTGTCCGCCACTGTTTCTGACCGCCCTATATAAAATTACTCCTGTATCAAAAAATCAAAAAATCGAAAAAAAAAAGGAAAAAATTGTATAAAAATGCAATTAGCCCCCACTTAATTTTGGTATTTGGTAACAGTAAAATAAGTAGAATCCAGATAGATAAAGGGACAAAAACGTCATTTTTAAGCCCACAATAAAGAGAGAAAAGAACAAAGCAACGTTACATATACATATATGTACACAGAAATATTATATATATATATATAGAGAGAGAGAGAGATATAGCGGCGGAGATATATATATATATATATATATATATATATATAGAGAGAGAGAGAGAGAGAGACCACCAATCTCCGTCACAAAATATTACTTAATTCAAAACTCTAATTTAACAAAAATAAACTAACAACTTTAATAATCTCATTTCCATCATACAAAACAACTGATTAAACAAACAAAAACAATTTAATTTGTATTTAATCACAAAAACATAGTAATGGCGTCGGTTACGGATACGATCGGTGCCACGTCAGCAGATCATATAGAGGACGATCAGAATGCGAGCAAGAGGCCGGTATGGAACAAGCCCTCGAACGGGGCTGCCGCCACGTCAGCAGATCATATTATGGGTGCCGAGTCTTGGCCTGCGCTCTCCGAGTCCACTCGGTTTTTGCCTAAACTGTCTTCGTCCGACTCGCCTAAGCCTCTTCCTGATGGATCTGTCGTTTCGCCGATGGTATTTTTTTTTTAATTATTTATATACAAAATTTAGTCCTTTTTATTATTATTATTGGGTTTTTATGCATATGAGTTGTTTTAAAATTTTATATATGTTCATCTAAAATCGATTAAAAAAACAAGATACATGGTAAAATATCCGTTTTTTCTCGATAGTGGGGGCGCTGGAGTCGCTTTTAGCCTACTACTAATGCAAGAAAAATTATACACTTT
Organism: Primula veris; assembly: GCA_963682055.1. Lineage (NCBI taxonomy): Eukaryota > Viridiplantae > Streptophyta > Magnoliopsida > Ericales > Primulaceae > Primula > Primula veris. Next base: position 31,589,038 of record OY821747.1, on the reverse strand, counting down.
TCAAGTTTTTTTTGCTATTGTTTTTGTATGTGTGTGGATATGGGTTGTTTTTAGAAGTGTGTTTTTGTTCAGTTATGTATCGTTTATTGTCGGGTTTGAGATTGGAGTTTTTTAGTGGGCACTCCAAAAAAATTGTTACACATTTATCAAGTTTAAACCTTTTTTATCATTGGTTTTTTGTTTTATAATGTGTACGATTCTTGGCCTGCGCTATCCGAGTCCACTCGGTTTTCACCAAAATTGTCTTCGTCCGATTTGCCTAAGACCTTTCCTGATGGATCTGTTGTTTCACCCATGGTATAAAAATTTGTTTTTTTTTTTGTTTTGAGTTTGGTCTTTTTTGTTGTTGTTGGTTTTTTATTTTGTTTTTGCATTTGGGTTGTTTTAAAGTGTATGTTTGTCCAGTTATGCATTGATTTCGAGAGTGGATTTCTGTAGTGGATACTAAACTATAGTACAATTTTCATGTTTATAGCTTTTGATTGGTTTTTGCATATAGGTTGTTTTAGAAATGTGTGGTTGGTCAGTTATGTATCGGCAGGGGAGAAACCAGCAACTTTTATTTAAAGGAAGAGGGTGAAATGCTAATTTTGGTAAATGGGGGGTCAAACATGCTAATTTTGTTAAATATTTTTATTTTTCAAGTTTAGTCCTTTTTTGTTATTGATGTTTTATGCATACGGTTGTTTTAGAAGTGTGAAAGTTGTTCAGTTATGTATTGACAGGGACCGAAATAGCAACATCTTTCAAAAGAGGGTGTGAAACACTAATTTTGGTAAATTGGAGGTGGGGTGGGGTCATGGGGCAACATGCTAATTTTTGAATGTTTTAATCAAATTACATAGAATTTTTTTTAATTTCCATCAAAATAGGCTGCTACCCTATCACGATTTATTATCAGGTTTGAGAGTGGAGTTTCATTGTGGAAAGTCTAGTCCTTTTTTGTTATTGGTTTTTTTTGTGTGCATATGGGTTGTTATAAGTGTGCGTTTGTTCAGTTATGTAGCGGTTTAGTATCGGGTTTAAAGGTGGATGTTCATAGTGGACAATCCAAGAGAAGAAATTATGCATTTTTCATAGTGGATGGAACCAGCAATTTCTTTAAAGGGAGGGGGTGAAACGCTAATTTTGGTAAATGGGGGGGGGGGCAACATGCTAATTTTAATCAAATTACATAGGAAAAAAATTACATTTTCATCAAATTTTATTAAAATAGGCTGCTTCCGGACTGTTTCACCTAGTTCCTGCCTGTAACAATTTATTATCGGGTTTGAGAGTGGAGTTTCATAGTGGACATTCCAAGAAAAGAAAAACTATTTTTTATTGATTTTTGCATATGGATTGTTTTAAGAGTGTATGTTTGTTCAGTTATGTGTCGGTCTATAACCGGGTTTGAGAGTGGAGTTTCAGAGACATGATACATGTTTTAAGTTTCTGCTTTTTGGTTTTCCTCGATACGAGGGGTGTTGTATTCCTTTTTAGACTACTCATAGTTCTTCCCCTGTTTACATACACACACGCATGTGTATATATATACTAGTAATCATTGCCCACGCTTTGTGTGGCGATGGGTAACGACATGAAACTCGTAACTGTATTTTAATATGAACTCAATATTCGTGTTCGGCGTCAATTATAGACGAAGATAAGTAAATAACCATATCTTACCCGGAAAAATTGGAAGGGGCTTTATGTCGAGCAGTCGACGTGCTTTGTATAAAGACTTCAGATTGAATCAGTGAAATCATATGAAGAGAGAGTGCGGTTACGGAAGGGTGGGGGTTTTTTTTTTGATAAAGAAAAGGGTGGTTCCTGCATATGAACGTCTTTTTTTTTTTTTTCAAATTTGAGAAGTGGTTATTGGACTTATGGGTGATTAACAAAAAGAGTTTTTTTTTTTTTTTTTTAAAGTGTGGACACTTTGGCAGCCTCACAAATAAATAACTACCTTTTTCTCCCTTCCCTTATTATCATAGAATAGATATGTGTGTGTGTGTATTTGTATATTAGAGGTCGTGCCCTTGTATGTCGGGATGTGTCCTATATTTTTAAAATTTATCGCATTGCTAAGGGAGAAACTAAGTAATGCAACACTCATATAAAGAATATCGATTTTTTTTACCATGTATCAACATATATTAAAGATTTTAGCCTTTCAGCACCCCGCCTACTAACTAAAGAAGTTCATATGAATTTCAGCTCCTCCCATAATGGACCCTAGATCCGCAACTGCATAGATGGTCATTTTAGTTGTGTATTTTAAATGATTTTGCAGCTCACTGGGTTTCCTTTGGTGTTTAAATTTTGGGTTGTTTGAAAAATATTGATGGAGTCGTATCTTGATTAGTTAGATATGAGTTATGGTTTAGATACACGGTTGTATGTAGTGTAGAGGGCTGGGATTTCGTGGTGGTCACCTGGGTTGTCTCTGTGTGTATAGAATTATGATATGAAGTTCACTGGATGTTTTTTTCTATTTCCTATTTGCGTATTAGTTTTTGCATATTGGGTTGTTTCAATTGTATATATGGATAATCGTATATGGATTTATTAGGGGTGGAGTTATGGTTGATGTAGATGGGAGTATGTATTGTTTGAGATTGGAACTCCAAAGTGGTCATTAATTGTGTGATGGTTTAATACAAACAATTGTAGTACAGTAGAGGTTCTTTTTTGTTTTCAAGTTTTTTATTAGGTACAAGGGTGTGTGTTGTAGAGAACTGGAATTGCGTAGTGGTGGTTGGTGTTGGCTGTTGATTCAGCTTAAATGATTTTGCAAATCATGAGTAGCTGTTTTCATTTCCCAGTTTGCGTTTTTTTTTGGCATATGGGTTGATTTAAGAGTTTGTTTCATTGCATTTTTAAGCTCAACTTATCTGTCATTCTGTCTTTTGGTTGTAGGTTTGCAGCATATTTGGCTGTTTAGCTTTAGCCAGGTTCTTAGATATTATATAGCTTAAGCTGGATGAACTGTTTTCTCCATCCAAAATGAGTCTTTTTAGTAGCTGCAGCCAAACTACCCCCGAATTTGTTTGGAGTGATGCAGTCATTTATAGGGTATGAGCTGTGTTTATGTCAAATGCCTGTGTATGTATGTACTGTACGGGCTGAAATATCACAGGTCTCATTATGGGTTGTGCATTAATATATTAGATTGTTTTCCAGTTTGTATTGGTCTGTTCTCGTCTTCCAATTTATAAATACGTTGTTGGATGTTCTGTCTTGGATATGATTGATGAGACTATGTTTTGAATTTTGGTATCCTAGATGTGTAAGTAGTAAGTACTTTAGTTAACTGAATTGTTAAGATGTCTTTTGAGGCAGGGTTTTTGTTTATTTTGATCATGTGGAATTTAGTGCAGGTTGTCTACATTTATCATTATTTATTTGTTGTCGCATATGTGGTTGCTACAATATGTTTGGTATGATCATGGAAAGAGACTGACATTGCGTGCAAGTCCATTAGTTATTTTTGATTTATACTAATCATTTGTCATCTTACCACATGTTTTTATTTCCTGTTACAAATATTTTATTAAATAAAACCCTATGTTTGATAAAGTTATTGTCATCTTACCACATGTTTTTATTTCCTATTAAAGGTATTTATTAAACACAACCCTATGTTTGATGAGGTTATTGTAGAATACTGGAATTGCATATGTTTCGTTTAATTTTCTTTGGATTAAATGTATGATCATTTACCATTTTGCCACCTGTTTTCATTTGCCATTATATGTAGGTTGTGGCATATGAGCTTTTCAGATTATGTTTAATAAGTTACTCTAGGATCTGCATGTGTGTCATCCTAGATACGATTTGATTTATTCTAGATCATTTATCGATTTACCATAAGTTGCTTTTATTGTCCAGTTATTTCATATTGGATTACTTTTACATGTTCGCTGCAATTTCCTTTAATTTTCGGTATATATGATTTACTTTTTGCAGGCGGCAAGAGTTATACCTTCTTCCAGTCCTAATCAAGTGACTATGAATAACACACAGCCTAATATACCCCTTCCAAACCATGTAATACCGACACGCCAGAATTCAATGAAGCGCAGTGGTGGGAGTTCTAGTGGAAATAATAATAGTGCTAATGGGGTGTTTTCTCAGCCACCCCCATCCCACAATAGTCCTGACATGCCACCTGGCGTTCTTGGGAAAAAAGCTGTCACGGAGCTGTCACCAAGAGATCATAATACTCACAAAGAAAGTGGGCAAAGAGGAGCTGGGTCACAATCCCGAAGTGGGAATGATCATATACAGCGCAGTGATTCATTTAAGAAGGGCAATCGTGGGCCCCAAAATCATGGAGGGAGGGGAAATCAGGACCGTGGAAATCATGAGTGGAATTCTCAACGGAGTTTCAACGGCCGAGATCAAGCTTCCCCGAGGGGGTTTCGCCCCCAGACACATGCTCCTACTCCGTTATTTAATCCTCCACCTGTTGCTATTCGTCCTTACCCTATGGTTTACCCTGGTACTATGTTTTCTTTTGGGGTTCTTTTTATGGCCATCTCCTAGATTTTGATTTGTAACCGATGTACAAAAATTAGCAACTTAAAAGACTCGCATTACATTTTTCACCGATTTTTTTTACACCAAGTGTACCATGTTGGACAAAAATTATAGTCTGGGATACTAAATAGTTATAAAAACAAAAAGTAGTATACAAAATTCTATATAGTTATTATTTTTCTTTATTATTATCACCTTTTTCTTACTTTATTGCACAACCTATGGCTTTTCCTAGTTTAGTCCCTGGTCCATCCTCATTATCTTATTTTATTTATCAAAATCGCTGAGAGATGCAATGTCAATGTACTGTTTGCTATTGTTTTAGGTTGGTGTACAGAATTGATTCTGTTGTTGTGTTAGAGTACAGAACCATAGTTTCCCTCTTCTTTTTGCTTTTTTTATTTCTTGGATCATGTTTGCGTTTTGTCTAATGGATTTTTTTTTTTGTTTCAGAGGTGCCATCCCAGGTATTTTTGTATTCAGCTCCACATGAGTCATTTAGAGGTATGCCTCTTGTGTCTCCTGTATCGCCGCATGCCATGTATTATGCAGGTCCCGATCCGCAGTTGATCGCAACTATAGTGCATCAAGTAGATTATTATTTCAGGTAAAGTAATGTGTTTTTTCTTTCTTTTTCTATGCTTTAATCAAACTGCGTTAATCTCTGATTAGTTTTGATTTTGTTATGTATCTATCGCAGTAATGAGAACTTAGTTAAAGATATATACTTGCGCAATAACATGGATGACCAAGGTTGGGTTCCTGTTCAATTAATAGCAAGCTTCAAAAAAGTAAGTTCTTAGGGATAGAAATATCTTTTTATATGTTGCTCCTCTTGTTTCCATTTTCCGTCCATTCTTCACTTCTTTTTAGTTCACAAGATGAGTTTACCTTTGATCATCATTCATCGGTCAAGAGAGCGACATTCTGCATTCTATCTTTCATGAAGTTTGTATATGAATTAATTTTCAGCTTGTTTCCATTTAAGATAAATATCCCTCTTGTGATATATATACTGTCGTTGGCCTTATCATGTCACCTTCAAATATTTTTTACCTGAAAATGATAATGGAAAACACACTTTTCATGCACAATTGATCATGACTTCTAGCATTTGAGGAGCTTCTTAGGTTACATTATAGGTTTGGTGCGTATATTAATTCTGTGTTTGGCCTTATTGTGACACCATGTGGGTTTTTGGATCTTCAAATATGGTATACTCGAAAAGAGGATACAGGAAAACCACTTTCATGCTCGCTACTTCTGGAGGTTAAAAGCTCTTTTAGGTCGCATATAATAGGTGGATGCATGTCATGGTCATGAAAATGTTATATAGAAGTTTCCAAATATATATCTTTTACAGTATTATAAGGGTTTTATTGTGATTCCTACAGATCTCTTTTGTGGAACATGGTTTAATGTTCTGCCTTCAAAGCTTGTTTGATCCATGCTGCCTTGTTTAGTTTTACTTGTTAAGTTCAAGCAGACTAGCTTAAGAGAAAGGACAAGAGTTCAAAATTAGTTTTTACGTAAGTTTTGGGTTTCTTTTTTGTTCGTTTTTATGTTATAGCTTTTAAGTTGCTAGCTGCAGATATAGCGCTTCGGTGTGTAGATGTTACTGCATTCGCGGCCATATATCTGCATGAGCTTTTAAGGCCACGTAATGATTGATCCCTTACTTTTTGAAACAGATATGAACTCAGAGCTATGCTTTGGTATTCTAGTTAATTGAAGTTGTGAATTGTGATCTTTTTGTTTTCTTCTGCTATTTTTGCTGCTCTTGGTCGATTGATGTTGTAGGTAAACTTGAAATTGGTATTTATGGCACTACTCAGCACGTTTAACCTTTTTCTTCAGTATTTAATTTGGCGAATACCCCAATGAATTGCTAGCCAGAAATTGAAATACAAATGATATAGAATAATAGGCCTCAACTCCTGAAGTTTGGTTGTAAATTCAAGAATGAGTATTTGAAGTGTGATTACATGTTTCTGATTGGATTTCAATTATGATCACAGTTTCTGCGGTTGCATACCATAGCGGATTTGATAATTGTTTATGTTACAATGAACTGCATCAAGTTGGTATTTTTATCAGGGCGCTTTTTATTTTTTTGCTTTCATTGCTTTCTGCAAAATATATCTTGCAAGCGTGATATAGCTTTTGATACTTGTGACAATATGTATATATATATTGTTTTTTGGGCAGATGTCGACTTTGACAGAGAATATCCAGCTTATCTTGGCTGCTGTATGCCATTCAAGTGTGGTCGAAGTTGAGGTACTATTGACTTTATTTATGATTCTTTTCCTTTGAAGCTTCAATTGGTTGTATGCGGATTGGGAAATACTTATTTAAGCCCTTGTACTTGTCACATTAGCCTTTGCTAAGAATAAAGTTGATTATGTAATGTATTAGGTGAGCCTTGCATCCTGTCATGTATTTAAGTTGTTTGACAAAAATAATTTGTATAATGGCTACATCCATATATACAAACAGATTTTCAAAATGAAGAAACATTGTACGGAGGCACTAGTGAAAGTATTAAATTACTTTCCACTGCAGTTACCATTTTTAATAAACTGCATGTTCTTACTTAAAAAAAAAACTGCATATTCATTTCATATACAGTTTCTCACATTACCTTATGGTAATGTTGAAGTCAAACTGACTGCAAGAGATATTAATAAGTTCAATGTAAAGAAGACTAGGGACTGTAAAGAAGACTTCATGATTATTAAATTTCTGTGTTGTCTGCTGACCTTATACATAATGATAATATAGTTATCCTAATACTTTTGAGACGTAGTTAGGATCAGTATACAATTTGTGAATACATATAAAGTGTATTTAATTCTTTCTTGAGTTCGCTTCTATCATATTTTTTCAGATATGATGTTGTGGATGGTAATGAAATGTTTTTATGACGTACGAAACATAATTAAAGTTACTTGATACTGTTGTCTAAATACTTGGTGGAAAGGCCACGTTTCTTACCCAGCAAAGGAGAATACATGGAAATGCCATGTTTCTTACCCAACAAAGGAGAATACATGTTGAAATTTGTATCTTAAAGCCAATCATATATCTTGATTTTGATTTTCAAATTTAAAGTTGGATGTATATGAAGTAAGCTAGTGTAATAATACCATATAATAGCTTAATTAAAATTTTAAAATCCTAACAAAGAAGAAGTCATGAGTTCATTAGAAAAAAAGTTTAGGTATGCCCGTATGCTGAGGGAAGGGAGGGGTCTTTTGGTAGTTAAATACTTGGTCCAGACTTCAACTTCCTAATACCACCTCTACATGGTAGTTCAAAAGATGCTCATGGATTGCTTTGCTAGTCTAGTTCGGATTAGTAAGCGCGATTAAATTTTTGCCAAACACATATAATGGACCCTTTAGGACTTATAATCCATTTTAGACCTCTGAATGATGTAAACAATCAAGGCCTAAGAGTACAGAAATTTGGTTTGGAACATAAGATCCATCCTCAGAAGTATGTGCGCATGTACCTTCTTTGTAATGCACTTAAATGCAGTGTGTTCTGCAACATGAGTTGTTGACACCTTTATTTATAGTCTTTATGGGTATATAAGGTTCTTTCCAATTTTATAGTCTTTACAGGTATTATATTAAGGTTTTTTTCTTTTTATACTCTTTATGTTATATAAGGTTATTTCCAACTTGTTTTAGGTTATTTCCAATTTTATTGTCTTTCTAGGTCTACAAGGCCGTTCCAACTTATTTTCCTCCTTTTGCTTCTCTATATTGTCTGTATATTGCCTTGGTACTCTTTTCCTCCTTTTTATTTGAAAGGGGCGCAAATAATCGCGACTGGGCATTTATGATATGTTTCAGGGAGATAAAATTAGAAGACGCGGAGATTGGGGTAGATGGATCATGCCAGCAGCTCAGTCGCCTATATCAAGCCCTCATGGACAAGGAAGCTTCAATCACGAGATGCTTGTGGCCAATACCCAGTCTCTCTCTCTAGAGGAAAAGCGCCATGTGGATACATCTTTTAGGAGGTCTTATTCTGGGGATTTTAGCCAGCCCCAAGCACCAGGCCAAGCTGGAAATGTTTCTGTAAGAAGTCCAAGTGAATAGACGGTGATCGTGCTTTTACTGCAATGTTCTATCATGGAGGTGTTTTGAGAGTATATGAGTGATGAACTAAACACAGGCGAATGTTTTTGCGTTTTTGGAGGTGGTGGCCTTGGTTTTGCCTTGAGTGGTTTAAGTACTTTTTTGTGATGTTCGCTGGGGCAAAAAGAAAAAGAGAACCAAAGTTAGAAAGGGAAAATAAAAATGGAAAAACTTTAAAACATATTTACAAACACCATAGTGAGGGGACAAATTATAGCCTTTTGTAAGGTGAAAGTATGAGATTGTTGGATATATTTTATGATTTTGGTGTGAACTTGTTATCTTTCATGTCTTGGTTTTCTGATGGTAGCTACTGTTTCTTATTGGAAATTTTGTATTTTCCTCTTCTACCCGTAAGCTGCTAGTTTTTATATGCATGGGGTTTGCTGTCCTTGCTTTCCTGGAGATCAAGCATACTATACCGTGTGACAGCTTTTCCTCGTTCTTACTGGAAAGCATATTTGATAATTGTATGTATTTAGGATATCTATGACAGACCGTTGAAGACTGTAATTTGTCAGTTACTTCAAAATAAGGGTACTGCTTTGAGCACCCTTTCATCTGGGTTACTTTTTGTTTTTGTTTTCCATGATAAATTTGTGACCTTTGAGATTTTTATGAGAATAAACCATCATATGGGTTGAGGTGTTCCAATTCTCCTACTGTTAGGGGTGTTCATTTTTTTTTTTGGCGGCTACTTCTAAACTTGGGTGCCTTGGTTCTTGATCATTGAATGTGACCATATATTATTAGTTTTAAGTTTTAGGTAGCTGCCGACCACTCTCAGTGGTGATTTATAGGAATTTTGCTTTGGGATTCAGTAACTGAACCAGTGGTCAAAATTTCTCGTGTTTTTTAAGATATTAGTACTGAGTGCATACACGCAGAAGGCATTTTATTCTATGCTAACTAAGTGCTTTTAGCCCTAGTAGATTCTTCACTCTTCTGAATTATTCTTTACTTTTGTTAGAGGTTGAGCTTGGGTTGCTATATGTATGCGGTAATCAATGCCATGCGCTAGAAAAGGTATACAAATCGCTTTTGGGCAGAAATAGAGTAGTTTGCAAGAGGATAAAAAAAATATAGCTGAAAATGCAGGTTTTCAAGTATTGTTATTATTTTTTTCATGCATAATCTTCAAACTCGTGATTTTGAATGATAAAAGAAGAAAAGGATTATAACAAGTAATAGCTTCGAAGAAGATGACAGTGAAAATGAAATACTGTGGTGAAATGAAAAATATGGACGTTTTTCCCCCTCATAATAAAGTAGAGCACCGTATCATGCTCACTGTGGTAAGGATTGTCCAATTGTCCCTTTGTATTTTGGTGACGGTTATTGCTTTAAAATTATTAAGATTTAGACCAATGAACTATTTCTTTCAAAGCAAGATCGAATGAGAGAGTATGTTTTGGATGAATATTTAGTCGGACAGAGGCATTATTTGTTTGTTCACTGTTTTTCAAAAGCCAGTGACGTGAAAAGAAGAAAACCAAATGATCATCTCCTCTGTAAGTACTTCGTCTATCCTAGGCTTGTCTTCCTCTTCCACTAAAAATCGACACACTGGGCATGTCTTTTGGCAAACACCCAACCACGTATTTATACACACACTGTGAAACTCATGTAAGCAAGCAAGGACCCGTGTGTCATTCATTTCCTTCAATCTTGATAAACACACACAACACCGACCACAGTCAACACCCTCACTCAATCTTGATTTAGAAATTTCGGGCCCTTCCTCAAACATACCCAGGATACTTTGATACAAGGGCTTCAGAATAGAAGGGCTATCGATCCTTTGTCGTATTAGAAAGCGGGAAAAGCTAGAAAGGAGAGAGAAGTTCTTGATGACCATCGAAGAGTTGAGTTGGAAACTGATGGGTTGTGTTTTGAGGTGTGATAACAATGAGCTAAGATTTATAAAAATGAGTAATGTTGCTTTGTGTTCAAGGGTGGGTTGCTTGTCAATGCGATGATGATTTTGAGGGCTTAACTCAAAGTTGTTGCACCTAAGAAGGGTTACCTCTGACCATAATATTATTTGATATTTTCAGAAGAGGGCTTATTAACCACTGCTGTTAATGAAATCAAGTTTATATAAAGGGGAATTGTCAAATTTTGGTCATTTTTTTTAAAAATACATTGAGCTCATTTTAAAAATATCCGGTTCCAAATGTGAACTGCAGTTCATTGAGCTCATTTTAGCCAAATCTCCGTTACTAGAGAAATGTCTTATTAGACCAGACTCTAAGTTGGTTGGTGGAGAAGAATTTAGATTTTTGGCCGAGATAGCGAGTTTCCGACGTGCCTCGACTCAATTAAAAAAAATCTGTAAAAATTGAAGCGAGATTGACTTTATTGACTCAATTAAGTTAAACTTTATGTTTCTTGTTGTTAGGATGATTAACAAGAGGAGAACAAGCAAGTCATGAGTAGAAAGTGTCGTAATGGCATGATTGAGTTTACTTTTTACTTGTGAAAAGTAAAATGATGTTTGGTGATGATTAAAAAAGCTTACTTTTTAGAAAAGTAAAACTGTTCTCATCTTACTTATTAAAAGTAAAGTTTCTCATACTTATTAAAGTAAAATACTTTTTGGCCACTGCATGGCCACGAACATGGTAGAGGCGACATTTGAGAATTCTGATCGAACGGACCAATTCAAGCTACTGCTTGAGTTGCTGTAATAAGCTTTGATTTCTCTTGATATTAGCACATCTAAATACCTGCCTCTCTGATCTCAACGAATAAACTACGAAAAATTAAGATGTTAAGAATTTTTGGGGACATCAGTTTTGATTCGAATAGCTGTTTGTAAGGTAGCCTTGATTTTGTAGTTTTTAAATTTAGGATTTTATAAGTGCAGGCAAAACTTTTAGTTTTGTACTCTTTTTCTCAAAGAAATGATAGAGCAGTGTATTTTCTTATTCTTAATATAGTTAAAGCCTGGATTTGCGAATGTTTCGTTAATATAGTTAAAGCCTGGATTTGCGAATGTTTCGTTTTTTTCTAATGTATGTTGTTTCCACAAATTTGGGAAGTAATCATCGCGCTCAACAAAATGTAAAACCTTGCTTAACCGAAGCTTTTCTCTAATCTAGGTACCACTCATGACGTAGATGTTTTAAATGATGATGACTATATGAAATTGTGTCGAAATGAAATTCGTGATCGAATTTATGAAAACACGAGAAGGCTTAGGCGAAGTCGTTAATTTTGTAACTTTTTATGTTCATGTAATCATTATATTTTCCTAATTTTGTATCTTTTTAATATTTTAATGAAATGTTTTTCGTTAATTAATTATTTTGCTTTATTCTATTAATCGAAACAAACCATTCACTTTTACTCAAAAAGTAAAAGTAAGCAGATTTTACCAAATAACATTTTTAGTGAAAAGTATATTTTTAAGTGTTCACCAAATAATATTATACTTACTAAAAACTAAACAGAAAAATTATATTTTTCTACCATTTTATAAAAAGTATACTTTTGAACCTAAAAGACGTGATCAAACGAGCCCATTATATTGCAAAGAAAGTTCAATAAGGCATGTTTTATGATTTTGATAATCTTTCTTCAGTCTTCTCAACATTTTATGTACATGTGTAGTCGACAAAACAGGCATATATTTGTTACAAGTTCCCGTGAATGGTGCGTGTTTTGCAGCACTTATGAATTTGTAATCTAACTGTGTTCAATAACTCATTCAAACAAGTTCTAAGTACTATTTAGCTGTTATTAAATGTTGGTTCGCTAAACGGAAAAATATACTGGGGTGCTAAACCTGCACTTTCCCTTATGTAACATTCATTCAGGTAATAGTCCATTGACATCGTTTATGCGATTGATTATAGTGCCAAACAAACAAAAGACTCTTTCAAGGTTTTTTTTTTAGTTACTTGTATTTCGAAATAAGTTTGTTCGAATTGGAAACTTCCCTAGTTTTCTAAATTGAATAACTATATGAATTGGAATCAGATGAGTCATCCCAACAAAATGGAGTGAATAAGATAAGCAAAACCAAGCCATTAGCAAATTCATGAGCTAGAACAAACGATCGAGGTCATTCATATTAACGAGAATAGCCGTAAACTTTCGACCAAACTACGGTTCTCATAAAGTTATATCTAACCAAACTATACGTCACCACCTCACTGAACTATTATGTTTGCGGTTGCTAAATGTTTCTCGTAGGGGAGTTTCATTTTGCTTTTGCTCATTTTTTTTTATGTAACATTTTTTTAATCTCCCATCTTGCCTTGTCATAGTCACATTCTTCAATATTTTAAAAAAAAATGTACAACGCATAAGTATTGAAAATGATATCTATAAAAGTAATAAAAAAAACTTTTCAATTACAAATAATAGGTTAAAAACCCTCAAACTTGCAATATATATTTTACTCGTCTGGTAAAATTCATAAATTTTTATAGATCATGGGTTAAATAATTTATAAAATTAAGAAGTATTTGACCAAAAACTTCAGCGGGCCAGAACGCGAATTACTAAAAGTTTAAAGTTTGTCGCATATTTGGTTATAAATCTGTCGCAATATGACAATAACAAAACCCGTCAGTAAACCATAAATATGCCGCGTTTCCATCTGCAATCATGACGTTCGGAAAAAAATCTACCATTGTTTCCATCGGTGACCGGAAAAGCACTAAAATGAATAAGGAAACTGAATTGGTTCTGTGTAGTGAAGTGAGTAGTATTATAAATATAGACCACCTCCACTTAATATTTTCCCCAATTTCACAGTTAATGGTGTAACTCATTAAATTGTATTCATTTAATCAAAATAACTGAGCATCAGATTTTTTTTGTTAGCTTTTTTTAGTTTTTTGACTTTAAAAAGCAGATGCGTTTGTTATCACTGTTTTATTTTTTAATTTTAAAAATCAATATTTCGGAGAAATATAACTAGAAAAGCTAAAAGCAAAAAACTCACACATTTTACAGATTTTGAAAATCTAAAAGCAAAAAACTCACACATTTTACAGATTTTGGTAGCTTTCTTGCCACCATTTTAAAATTTTTAATGAATATTGATCTTATCTCAACTAAAATTTTATTCGTATATTCGACGTGTTACTTGCTCGTTTAAATATGATATTTTGAAAATTTATCAAAAAAATATCTTATAAAATTATTTTGATTGAAAAAATAAAAAGGTTATTAGCTAATACCAAAAATAAATATATTAAAAATTATATTTTTAAACTTTTTGCCAAACACACTTGTGTATATTTTGGAAATCAATATTTTTTACTACTTGAAAGCAGTTTTTTACTGAAAAAAGTGATAGCAAACTTACCCTAATATTATATTCCAGTCATACAAAGTCTTTGTGCAGTTACTACTCAATATATATTTAACATTTATCCTTATTTATTACACTCTCATTAATCTCTAAAAAAAACAACAAAATTCATTGAATTATGTGATAAAGCTGCAACTAATATCAGGTTATTGCTCCTCTAGCTATTAAATTTAATTCTTCTCTGTTAATATTCTGGGTTTGGTTTTTATTTTTTATTTTTTATTTTTTATTTTTTATTTTTGTAGCAGGAAATTAAAAAAAAAAAAACAATTGCAAACAAATCAGATCTTATGGATATTCGAAGTGAGACTGAGACAAGGCCACATTTAAGGTTGTCTTTTCCTCACTTTATCTTTGTTTTCTTTCATTTAATTTATATAATCCATTTTTGAGTCATTTTGGTAATTACCCAATTCAAAAGAAGACATTTTGATGATTAGATTTTATTTTTATTGATATTTTCCCATTTAAAAGAAGACATTTTGATTATTACCCAACTCAAAAGAAGGTATTTTGATAGTTACCCAATTTAAAAGAAGGCATTTTTTATAATTACCCAATTCAAAAGAAGGCATTTTTCTAATTACCCAATGTAAAAGAAGACATTTTGCTAATTACCCAGTTCGAAAGAAGACATTTTGCCAATTACCCAATTCAAAATAAGGCAATTTGATATTTTCCCAGTTCAAAAGAAGACATTTTGATTCATTTTTAATAGGGGGTTTACTATCTAGTTCTGAAAATCCACCATTAAATAGACATTTCGATGATTATCCAATCCAAACCTTTAGACTTTGACAATGTAGTTCTGAAAATCCACCATTAAATAGACATTTCGATGATTATCTAATCCAAACCTTTAGACTTTGACAATGTAGTTCTGAAAATCCTCTAACGAGACAGTTTGGTAATGACCCAATCCAAAACAAGTCACTTTTTGCTTCATTTTCAATAGGGGGTTACGAACTACAACTATTGTTTGTTTGTTTTCCATTTGCTATCCAAACCTTTAGACTTTGGCAATTTAGTTCTGAATTTCCACTGACTAGTATTCCAGAGTTCTTTCAATTGATAAAATGAACTGTCTAATGAGTATGGCAAATGTCCGCTATTGTATCCGAATTTGAGTGATTGAAACAATTTTATCACCTTAATGAATCTTATTGTTCGACACAGTTTTGACTCCTATCATGCTTGTAAATGGAAAGACCATGCTTCCACTAAGTTGTTCACGAAAAAGTTAAAGTTGGTTATGTTAGCTATAGCTTATGCAGTTACCTATTTACCCAAAAATATTGGAGCATGTATTTTTACTAAGAAACCGGACACTTATCTCCGATGCCCATGTTACAATAGTTTGACTCTTATTCTGTAACTCTAGGATTCTTTTCATTTTTCTTTTTTGCTGCTCCTGTTTTGCCCCTCGTTAACTTAAAATTCAGAACTAGATACTGACAAGACTCTTTTTTATTATTCCGGGAGAGTTTTAACGTTGTCATGATTTTCTTGTATTCTTAATTAGCGACAGATTGTTGATGTTTCATGATAACATTGCTTTTCTTTATATTGGAAATAGTTTATTGGCTGCATTATCTTATGGAATTGCTTCAATGGCCATGGTTTTCATCAACAAGGCAGTTGTAATGCAATACGCAAACTCAATGACCCTTCTCACTCTCCAGGTAGTACTTGTCACTTTAAATATTTAATCTCCTCTTTTGTTCATAGTTTCTTCTTATTGTGGATGAGATTCCAAATTTCTGTATGTGTAATGTTGCAGCAATTGGTTACAGCTTTCCTTATACACGGTGGAAGAGTGACAGGATATACAAAAGCCAAACCACTGAATATAGCAACGGCAAAGAAACTTATTTTGGTTTCGTTGTTTTACAATGCGAATGTTGCATTTGCTTTAGCAAGCTTGAAAGGAGTAAATATTCCAATGTACATTGCTATAAAAAGACTGACGCCCCTTGCTGTATTGATAGCCGGTCTGTGTTATGGCAAAGGGAAACCGTCGATGCAGGTTTGCACCTAATATTAAAATAATGCACATATTTTCTCAAACATGATTCTATTCTTATATATTAACTAATCAGACACAATCTTAATCCATCATCTCCGTTTTTTTACCTTTCTTTCTTGTTTCAGGTTACACTTTCCGTGGTGTTGACTGCTGCTGGGGTGATGATTGCTGCGTTAGGAGATTTTTCCTTTGACCTTATAGGATACAGTATGGCCTTAATTTCTGTTTTCTTTCAGGTCAGGTTGTGTATAATCTTGCTCATTTTATACACATATCTGCAGTAGAATTTGTGAATAGCTTTTTATTTTTAGTACAAAAGTTGAGACTTTGTATATATATGCAGACAATGTACCTTGTTCTGGTGGAAAAATCTGGTGCAGAAGATGGTCTCTCGTCAATTGAGATTATGTTCTATAATAGCTTCTTGTCTTTACCGTTCTTGATGTTCCTCATCGTTGCTACTGGGGAATTTCCAAACTCTTTGTCCCTACTATTTGCAAAGGTCAGGATTTGAACTTTTTTTTATCTGAGTATTTCGCAGCACTATTTTTAAAGATGAATTTACCAATTATATTTGTAAGGAATTAGGTGATTGCAATGCTTGCAAGTTTTTCTTTAATTAGATAAATGAAAAATGTAGGAGAGCTAAAACGGTGAAGATATTGAATGCTTGTGGCCAGGTTGACCAATGACTGTTAACAGTACTAATGTTCTGCTTCATAGGTTCATCTCTTACTATGCAATTGGATTAGGATTATGTTTCTTTCTCGTTTATTGCCTAATTGGCATTCCACTTTTTTTTTCTTTGCATATGACAGTAAGTTAATAATTGGTGGGTAAAAAAGTACCTTTGAGTCCTTGGGGGATTATTGCTAAACAGCCCTAATATTTTTTTATTTTATTTTTGAGAAAAGAACGATGTGAGTTGATTGATGGTGTAGGCCAGTTAACTTTACCTGGAACTTTATCCTTCTCTTTCAGCAAGCCCCCGCCTTCCACAAACACATGCACGCCTATTTAAAAAGGAAAAGATTGATCCTCAGACATTCATAGAGTTGAGTAAAAAATGAATAAGAACAATAATACTGTATAGAGAAAGTTTGGATTTCTTGTCCTCTGGGTATTCAAACTTTTATGTTGTAGTTTGTGTTTTCACACGATCCGGGATAACATGCTCCTCTTATTAGTATCTTGATGTTTATTTGTTTTTGAAGCCACTATGCTTAGGAGAAACTAAACTTGGATTTCATGTTGTTTTGATAAAACTGGATTTACAATTTCATAATTCTTTTTACATTACATTCCTCTGTTTAATCTCCTAGTATTACGCGTGCTTGAAGAAAGTCACTGTCCCATGATATCGATTACCCTACGAATCTAAATACAGTTATCATTGCTGGAAGTTTGTGTACGTGGAATAACCTTTTTGAAATGGCACTCTCCATAATTTTTACATTTTAAGAATCAGGCAACCGGAAATTATCATGAGGTTTCATTTCTTTCAACTCCGATATATGTGTGGATATAAGTCTTTTAGTTTTTGGCTTTGTATTTAAGAGAATTGCCTCTTGCACTTAACCATATTCTTGAAACCTGCACTAAACAGTACAAAAGGAAGATGCATAAATTACACTCAGTCTCTCAGGGACTGACAGTGTAATCTCTTTATTTCCTTTTGCACTGTTTGGTGCAACTTTGGGGAAAATTGTTTAAGTGCGGATATTAGCGCTATATTTTTTGTCTTTTGTAGTCACCATTGAACTTCTATTTTACTCTTGTTGCTAATTGACCTGTTGAACTTCACTTTTGGGTTCATTGTTTGCACGTTCCTGCAAATCGAACTTAAAGACTTAAACTTATGTACTCGATGGTGTCAATTCTATATAACACTATCTCGGATTTCTTCAGAAATGTAAAAGGTCAACTAGGTCTGTACTTGGTACAACAACAAGAACAGCCAGTTTATAAACTGTCTTGTGATGGTAGGATATTTTGTTGAGTTGCTAACATCGAATTTGACATGAACATATAGTTGGTTTCAAGTAAACGAGCATCTCATTATCATTTTGGTGATTTTTCTATCTTCAGGATGATCGAAGTAAATCATAGTTACACCTCGATTTCATCTCTTTCAATATGATTTTTATTTTTGTTATTTTTCATGAACAGAGTTACTCGTTGTCATTTTCGGTGATTCTTATTCTATCATTGGTGATGGGCATAGTTCTCAACTACACCATGTTCTTATGCACCATAGTTAACTCTGCTTTAACGACCACCATTGTCGGAGTCCTTAAGGGGGTTGGTTCTACGGTATGTGTCTGATGTTCCTTATCCTTTTCCTTTACTGGCAAACAAAAATGTGCCGTGTAACATTACCATATATTTGTAAGATAATCAAGTTAACATGTTATTGCTGAAGAAATGATCAAATTAGGTATGTGAAGGGAAATGGGTCCTTGTGCTTGTTCCACTTCAACTTTGAACCAATTAAGCTTCCTTTAATAAGATACAACAAAACTACTTTTTTCCGTCAATTTTTTTAATATGTTTCTCATTCCTCCAGACGCTTGGTTTTGTCCTGCTTGGTGGAGTTGAAGTACATGCTCTGAATGTAGTAGGATTGGCAATTAATACAGCTGGTGGAGTGTGGTATTCATGTGCCAAATATCAGCAGAAGAAGAATAAGCCACCAAAGCTAATGGCAGATTTGGAGTCTCATCGTAAATGACTTGTATTAAGTGATTATTGTGTCCGTCTGTGCAAGAGAAAACTGAGTAAAATGATTTGTATTATTTTTGCCATGAATTAAGTTGGCATTTTTGCTTTTTATTCGATAGTAATGTTTTTTAGATGATGGTAATTACAGTAATATATGGACAGTTGTTTTTGTTTCCGAAATGAGATGATTCTGTTTTTCATCGATATAGTTCGGTTACTATCTGGGTTTAGATTACTTATATTGAGGGCAAGAGCTGTTTAGTATATTTATCTAATTGAATTCAGTTATTCATCTACCATCCTATTGATATATCCAATTTAGGTATTGATCTATGTACTAGAGAAATGTCCAAATCACCCGTACTGGAAACATGTCTGATAAGTTTTAGCTTTAATTATTTGGTAAGAAGCAATTGAGGTTTTTCAAAGAGTTATCGAGCACACCAGGGTGTTGAAATTGTCTATTCGACCATTTAAAATTGAGATGGGGCCCGACATTATTAAGTTAGCATTTCTCTTTCCTTTTGCAAGGCCGATTAACAGAGTAAAAAGGAAGTGATGCAAGGTGTTGTGTAATGTGCTTGATGTTTAGCAAGAAACTGCACTTTTGCACAGTCGATTCCTTTATGTTTTATAAATAGTTGTTTGATGTTCTTTGTCTTTGAAGGGGTTCTGGCAATCTTTGATTGTTGTATTTGGCAAGTCCCTAAAACTTGACTATTTTTTAATTGCTGAATATTCTGGCGGGGATTTGACGATGGCATTTCACTAAACATTATTCGTTCCATCGTAGGAGATCTAAACCAAGTAATTACAGGAAGCTGTTTACTATGCCAAAATTACTTCATGTCAATCAGACCTCATGATAATTTAGATTAGAAAAAATAGTAATGCTTTGGCGAATTAAAGATGCTTTAGAACAAGAGTTTTGTCGAGGAGATGGAGTTGCTCCTGGATACCACTGCAGACGGTTGTTAGAAATGATAGATTTTGTGAAGAAACGGCCATAAACACAGTAAGACTACTATCAAGTGTTCGTACCAGGCTTGCATAGTATCCTACTTCTCTGGGTAACAATCCTATGCAAGCAAAGGGAACTTGGCTTTTTTATTATATGTTGAATCGTTGATAAGTAGACGATAGCAGTTAAAGGTTGATGTAATTCCCGAGGAGAATGTCATTACGGAATTAAAACTTAATTTTCTTCCTTACGAAGAGTGATTGATAAGCAGCAATTTAACATAGATATTGCGTATAAATGGTTGATGTAATTCCCGAGGAGAATGTCTTTTCGTATTAGTCTTGATTATATCTAAAAATTATTAAGGAATTGGCGAGTGGAGGGTTGAGAGGTAGTGAGATGACGGTGGCGACTGGCGAGTGTCCTAACTGCTTAGGCAAGGCTGGGTAGGTTGATAACTTGAGAGAAGGGAAGCCACTTCATTTTTGTTTACTCGGTAAGGCTTTCTGGGCTGCTTTTGTTTAAAAAAATAGGCTGGATTTTTTGACTAATTTTTTTTTTCTCCACGCCAAAACCGTAATTCCGAATTATAGTTTGTCTTATTTTTTTTGTAAAAATAAAAATAAAAAGATAAAACGTAATTCGCATTTACGAGTTAGACATGAAAACAAATTTTTGTAGTCAGTAAGGAGAGAGAAAGGTGGTGGGAGCTGACAGGCCATCAGCTTAACAGAACAACTTATTTTTTTTGTAACAAAGTGTTAAGATTAAATAAAGACCAAAAAGAAAAAAACCGAAGTTAACTTTTTAGAGCAAACACTACAAGAAAAAGTTAATTTAGCATCATAATTTTTTTTCGTTTATATTGCTAAAGTGGTTATGGCTAAATTTTAGCAACAATTTAGTAACAAATTATGTTGCTATTTGTTGCTAAACTATTGCTAAAATTTAGTCTCAACCACTTTAGCAACGTAACCGAAAAAAAAGTATGATGCTAAATGAATTTTTTATTATAGTGAAATAATACGGGCATCTACAATAGTTAGATTTGTCATATCATCATTTAATTTGATGTTAAATAACATATGTGTATTTTAAATTTTAACATTCATATTAGTGTGTTAAATTTTAACATTCACATTATTGTATTAATGAAAACCAATTATTAATTGAAAGACCATTTAAGTATTGTTTTTAGTACCCTAGGAATAGGAACAAGTAACAACGGTTGAAATAGAAAAAAGTAGGGAACAATTAAGAATTAATTGTGGTGTGGGTTGCCACATCATCTGGTTGTTAAATTTAATAAGAAACTTAACAAGTATTTTAACATAATTATTGTGAGTGAAAAATTGGTATTTTTACTAAAATTTTATCTAACAAGTAAGTTAACATATATTATTGATGATCTAAGAAAATTAATTATCATTTAGTACTTCCGTTAAAAGTGAATTATCCTTTGGTACATCTTTAACCAAGGTTAAAAAAAACTCTCTTCCCATCAACGGCTCCACACCACCGCCTCTCAAACCTATTTTTACTCTGGTAAAAATAAGGAAACGAAATGGGATCTGAATTGATCTCGTTGGAGAATACGACAGCGGAGACGACTCACTACTCCGCCACGAAATAGAAAGAGAGAAAATCACTGGTAGCACAGGGGCTCATCGTCGTACTTGGGTAAGAGGAGAGGGGGAGAGTTTTAATAACGTTTATGGAGAGATATTATGGGTGTGGTCAGTGACGAAATCATAATTGTAAAATAGGGGGTCTGATTTTCTATAAAAAAAAAATATATATATATATACGTATATGAATTTATTTTACAAAGGAGATGGAGAGCTGAAACACTAAAATTTAAAGATTTTCATCAAAATACATTCAAAAAATCTATATTTTCATCATTTTTTTTCAAAATGGGAGGTGAGCTGCAATTACCAATTGTCCCCGTCTAATTTCTTTCCCGGGTATGGCGGTGATTTGGGAGGGAAAGATCTACCTTTTGCTAATTAATTTTTAGAACTATCACTTAACAGTAATTAAATCATACACTAAAGGGTAATTATTTGAATTTTTTATTAAAATATATGAATAACAATGGTAATCCAAATGAAATAATTAATTGCAAACATTGTAGACATTTATTCATTCAACCACTCAAACGCAGTTGAGAAAAAAATACATAAATTAAAAAAAATACATTCATGAAAATAAAATAAAACACACTTAATATAAGGAGTGGCGGCGACCATCACAACAATTAGGGCAGCGGACAAAAAACCAAGATATGTGAGGGTTGAACGACAAAGAGTAGGATCACATGTTAATGATTTTGTAACGGAAGCATTGTCTTAAAAGGCGCAAGACAAGTTTTATGTGAAAATAGGCCGGCTAACATGTAATCCCGTCTGCATAATCCGATTAATCTCGTCAATTATTCGAGGCTCTTAGCACCCGCCTACCACCTCAATTTTGTCTAACCACCACGTAGGCTCGGTTTTTAAAACACTATTGATTAGTAATGAATTAAACATTCTACAACAGGGTGACATAAAAATAAAATGCACTCTAGTTTAATACAGTATTTTGCTACCATGTGAAATACAAGATTTTTGCTACCCATATTACCTCATACGCAAATTATATGTCGTGCACAAGATATGAGGATGTCTTAGAATAGCGAAACCCTGAAAATTCATAACACTTCTTCTCACATTTTGTTTGCAAGGTGATATGGTTGCAAAATACTGTATTTTACTAGAGTTTATTATATGTTGCATTCTTTCGTTGGGTCGGGTTTTTGAGTGGATACGAGTTCTGTCAAGGCGAAAATTAGTTTTCAACAACCTTACCAAATTGTCAACCGAAGTATAGGGGAGAGGGAAAGTAAAAAAGTATTCCTGCATTGGACTGTCCTTTCAACTTGCGTGTCTAGAACCAAGATTGAGAATTTGGTATCAAAAAACGTCATCCAAAGGAGAGCGGGATATTACTCTAAGCTTCCAAGACAACGAGACATCAAAACTTAAACCGAAAATAGTGGTCGTATTTCACTGAAAGAAAATAAAGAGTGTACCCACACTTTTTTTTTCTTTGCCTGATCTTTAACAATGACGACAATCAACATGACTTCTATATTATCGTTGAACAAATGGGAAAATGAGGGAAGGCTGTTATTTTTGCAAAATATAATATATTGTACATGATTTGGTAGGAGTTAAATTGCGATAATTTGACAGACATGAAAAGATGTGATATTTAAGTTTTACATAGAAGTGATATTTAGACTTGCTCCAATTTCATTCCCCTATCACAATATTCAAGACTTAAATACTGCTTCAAACCGTCTTCCCACATGACTCGTTAAACTTGATCTTAGCCTGTTCTTTGTCATAATTCTCAGAAACTTCATGAAAGCCGATAAGATGGAGGAAGATGTTCCAAATCCTGTACGAACAAAACAGTAAGAGCAAAAGATGAGCAATATGGTAAAAAAAAATGGCAGTGTTCGAATTAATTCCAAGAGAGGGGAGAAGCTAGAGTCAAAAATTACCCAAGAAAAGCAAGGATAAACACCATACCCACGGTACAGCCATAGGCCAACTCCACTGAAAGCAAATAAAGAGCATATTAGGTTGCGTCAACTCATTTCAAACTCAAAGTAATCAATGATGACAATTGAGACTTTGTCAGGGGAGGCAAATCTGCAACTTTTGGAATTATATGTCTAGGAACAAGCTTAAAATACGCTTTTTATTTGTAAAATTTAAAAGTATTAAACATAATCCAATTTTCCGTTTGTGAATCTTAATTTACACATCAGAGTCTTCAATGAGGTTTGGTTAACTTTTAACTTCCATATCAATGGTAACATGGTTTTGTTTTTAACCATTCCGCTACATGATTACATATTTAAGTAATACTATAGTAACATATTTTATAGGGTTTAAAATCATGTGTCGTGCCACTTATGAGGATCAGTCTAATGATCTAATCTGATGGCTGATAAATATTCAGACCAACAACTCGGATCAGTCCAACCGCCTTCGTGTTCCACTTCAACAGATCTCTAGTCTCTCTCTACTCTGTGTGAAACTAAACTCAATCACAAGGGATATATATTTTTCAGATTTTCCTATGTGAATATAGAATAATAGATAAATAAACCCCAGTACTGTTTATTAAAGATTGACCACAAACAATTTGTTATTCGATTAAAACTAAGAACAAAGAAGAGATCATCTTTACAAACTATTAACTAAAACTACCATATACACATAGATACATATTCATGCGCACAATAGGCACTAAAATCTTATATGTACACGCTTGAGGTAAAGGGGAAATCGGCAAATGCCCCAGTTAAGTACTAACGATTTCATTTGTTTTAAATAATTTCGTACAGATCCTTACTGTATTCACTTTCAAAGGTAAGCAACTATAAGAATACAAAAAAAAACTCCAACTCAGACAACCCTCCTATATATAAAGTCCATTCATAATAAACCAAACTGGGCACGATTCTACAGTGACTAAACAGCTACAGAGTTGTACCATTATAGCATTCCACATCCGAAATGAACTACACACGACAAGGAATCTGCTCCATATGCATGGTATGAGAGACGACTAATGTTATAATAGAACTTGGGCGATTAAGGGTCACTTTGGCAACATGCTTTTTTGGCTGATTTTTAGTTTTTTATTTTAAAAATGTGGGTGTTTAGAACTTTGGACGGTCAGATTATCTAGCTTTGAAAGCTAAAACTAAAAAATCTGGATTTTCAATATATTTTTCAAGCAGATTTTTAAAGCTGATTTGGGACAAAAAAAAAATCTGTAGCGAAGAAATCATTAGGTCAAAAGTATATAATGGAACTCGTGAATATGAGTAAATGAAGAATAATACATACTCATCTTTTCTAATTTAAAAACAATAATATTAATTATTATCAAAGTATAACTAATCTGGCATAAAAGAAGTTTACAGTTTAGGAATCTTACAATGGATCTTATCGAAAAAGAGAATTAGTTCTTCCGAAATGCTCCTGTAAGAAAAACACATAGGGACCATTTGGCATCAGCTTTTTTGGTAAACAAATACTTAGAGAAAAGATTGCTTCAAAAAGAACTGTTGAGTCTAGTGTTTGGCACCACCACAACTTATAAGTAACTCAAAACATATTTTTACTTACAAGACATTAGATCACTCATTTCAATTTTTAAGTCACTTCTAAGTTCTAACCATATTAATACTTGTAATTTGGCTAATTTTCAATACTGAAAAAACTAAGAAAAGAATATCATTCATAACTTTTCTGCTTTCTAGTTTTACAAGGGTTTTTAACCCAGAACCTAGCTTCATAATTTCTGGAAAAGCTAGAAAAGAAACACATCTAGCTTTTGCAAGCAAAAAGCTAAGAAAGAAACACATGCCAAACAGGCACATTATAAGCTAACAGGTAATAAGAATATGCTCTCAAATTCAGAGATCAGAGAAAAGTAGACCCAAAAAAATATCAGGTAAAAAAACTGTTGTCTAGTGTTTGGCACCACCACAACTTATTAACTAACTAAAAACTTATTTTCACTTCCAAATCATAAGATAACCTATTTCAATTTATAAGTGACTTCTTCTAACTATACGAATAAATTCTATAAGAACACTTGTAATTTGACTAATTTTCTATATAAAAAATACTAAAAAAGAACATCCTTCTGGTTTTGTAGATTCATAAGGTTTTGCAAGCATAAAGTTAAGAAAGAAACAGAAGCCAAACAGGCACATAAGCTAATATGTAATAAGAATATGCTCTCCTATTCAGAGATCAGAGAAAACTATAAAAAAAAATTCAGGTAAAAAAACTGGTATCTAGTGTATGGGCACCACCACAACATAAAACTTATTTTTACTTATAAGTTATTAGATAGCCTTTTTAAATTTATAAGTGATTTCTAATTTAAAAATTACTTTTAAATGCAACTTATTAATCTTTTATCTAATCTCCTAAGCCCATTCAACCCTAATTTATAGAGAAAAGATTGCTTCAAACAAAAAAACTGTTGTCTAGTGTTTGGCTCCACCACAGTTTCTTTTTTACTTACAACTAACTTAAAACTTATTTTTACTTACAAGTCATTAGATTCCTTTTTGGACGCATCTTAATATAAAAAACTAACAAGGTACTTAGTTTTCTTTTTGCATTTTTGAGAAGAGACGCTACTATAGTCCCGGAATATCATGAGGTTATAGGTTCGAATCTCGCTAGCTATGTTTTTTTCCCCTTATTTCCTTGTTTAATGTGAAAAATAAAAGCAGCTGCCAAAGTATCGAACTCAAATCCAGCTACAACACAAAATACTTAATAGCATGGCGATACATTTATACAAAACTTCTAACCGGAGCATACGCAATGGAACCATAGACAGTCAAGTGAAATCCAATCCACGAAATAATTTGATCTATGGACAGCATCATTGTGGTAAAGGTCGTAATTCCAGAGGAATCATTACCGCAGGGCATAGAGGGGGAGGTCAAGCTACAACACTGATACATTCAACTCTCTTCCCCTCGACTTCCTCTCTCCTTCCAACCGAAACAGGATAAACGCCATTGTATACTGTGTTCTCAAACCGACTCCCCCATTCCTGACGTGCCGGCGATCGAGAAACCTGTCATCGACTCTTCACCCGCTGACCCACATTTGTTCTTCTTTTTAGTTTGAAGAAGAACAAATGTGGGTCAGCGGGTGAATAGTCGATGACATGTTCCTCGATCGCCGGCACGTCAGGAATGGGGGAGTTGGTTTGAGAACACAGGATACAACGACGTTTATCCTGTTTCGGTTGGGATGAGAGAGAAAGTCGAGAAGAAGAGAGAAGGACGGATTAGGGTTTTTGTTGGTGGTGTTGGTAAGGAGAGAACGGTGGTTGGAGCTGCAAAAACCATAGGATATAGAGAGAGATAGATTATAGATATATATATATATACAGAGAGATAGAGAGAGAGATGATTTGCCTGTGTTGGAGTGTTAGGTTAAAGGCGAAATAAGTGTATGTGATTTCGTTGGGCTGGGCCACGAATTGGTTAGTTTCATGGGAACAAAATATTTATGGTTTAGTTCTATTGCCAAACATATTTATGAATGAGGCTACTTTTAGCAAAAAACATAATCGAGTTTCCAACCACCACTTAAAACACCTCTAATCCTAATTTACCAAATCTTTTAAATCCCTTCCTCTTTCGTAATCAATTTTTAAAAATTTTTATTCCGACAATTTTGATAAAAGTTCTTGACTGGTCAAAATTGCACGTACTTTCGTAATGAACAATTAAATAAAAACGTTGGGAGTAACAAGTTAAACAAATTGAACTTTGGAACAAATTTATACTTGCGGGGTGGTAGCAATTATTGTGCGACCATACTTGCGGCAATCAGTCATAACAACACTTTATTTGTATCTGACCGTTAACAATTGACCACGTGTCTTTTAATTGCATATTAGAAACTAAATTTATAGTAGCTTAAAATTGACTCAAATCTGTCTTTTTATTTTTTTACTTTCTATATCCTCCAAATCCCAACCCCCCCTTCTTTTTATTATCACTGACTCACTGCATATTTACTTCATTAATTCTTATACCTGTTGTGCTCTTCTTCTTTCTTGAAACCAATTAATAAATTATTAGAGTCCCAACTTATTTTAGGTTTAATTTGTGGGTTGAAATTTAATTATAATTTGGGGTTTTTGTAAATTTTGCATTTTAATATCGATAATCAATATGAGAAAAGCCTATATTTTTCGAAATCAAATCTTAGATTATAGTATTTCTCAATTTTTTGTTCAATCTATCAGCTGTGTTCATTCCATATGAAGTGAAAAAAAAAGTTAAAAAAATTAAGCAAAAAGGGAAAAGAAAAGGGAATTTGGGTGAGAGTTTTTTGAATTCTTTGTTTATTGGTCTGGTTACTTTGGTGTCAAATGTTATTTTTGTAGATTTGGTATTTGATTGGTTAATAAGTTTAAGATTCTGGAGATGCAATTAAATATAGTTAATTAAAATTGATGAACGGTCAGTATAAATGATTGTCGTCCGCACAATAATTGCTGCTCCCCTGATTTCCATTGATAAACTTGAAACAAACTGAACTTCAGAACATGTTATCATTACCCTTTTTCGGATGATAAACTAAACTATGGAATGAAAAACAGACCCAAGAATACCCCCAAAAAAAGACTATGATGTGGGCATTTTACAGCAACACTTATGTAACAAACACAGTTCACAATCCCATTCATACCCAACTTAGTTAACATGTATATTCTGGATTCAACTTTTTTTTGTCTTGTTTCTGTGTTTTTACAATTTCGTACATAGATACAATATTTCAAGTCAACATTGCTAGAAATAAGCATTCACTTTACTAAATAATCATCTAATTCGATTTCAATGCATGGTCTCAAACTCGCAATAGTAGCAGGAACACACGGAAACCTCTTGAAGAATGAATACTTGTTATTCTTTTTACTTTCCAAAGAAGCAAATGTTTGCTTAATCAACCCTTGATCATATATATTGATTACAAAAAAAAAAACCTTGGTCATATAATACCCATTATATACATCTATTAGTGTTTTCTCAAAAGCACAGAAAAGGAGATGAACTATTCATACAAACGACACAATAACAAGTACATGGAGCTGGACATGTGACCCGTATACTTTTGCGATGATGTTGATCAAGCATGAACAAGAAACGGGTGTTGACAAACACTGCACTCAATTGTTTCAGAACCAGAGGATGGAAGTTGAACCTACAACACAATGATTAAAAGACGATAAGTGGAAAGACTAGTTCAAGATACAATAAAATTAAAAAAGAAGGATAAGAAACAGGAAATTTTTGAGCTAATGAGGTTATGATAAGTGCACCTGCAAGTGGACTGTGCAAGTAGGACAAGCGACATCCTTCATCCTCGTTCCACCGATGAAGATAAACCTGCAAAAGCGTTATTTTTAAGCATAGATAAATGAAGCTGCACACGCACACATAATGCTGCAAGAAGACGGGGGTTGGTTTAATCCAGTTATCACATTTTACACTTTTTAGTTGTAATCATGTTTTAATGATTTCTGAAATGGAAGCACATGAACTTTTAAATACCCGCTGCATTTATTTTCATAACCAAAAAGGTGAAAATCGGATATTGAAGCTAGCAAAACTCCTCGTGAGGTTTTAGAGGTAGTGTTATATACATTATAACGTCTTAAAAGGGTTTCGAAACCAAACTCTTAAAAGTATTTCCTGTAGCTGTTTCCAATTTCGACCAAAAACAGTTTTCAAAACACAATTAGCGTCGACTTCTGTAAAAGTCATTACTATTTTTATAATTCTATCTCTTCCTTTTTATATTTATCTAGAAGAACTGTATGACATCCATATGGAAACACCAATTGCGAATAATGATGCATACCAATCGAGGTCTTGCGGTTCTTGTCCATTTCCTCCTGGAAAAAACATCAATCACATTAACATGCAGGTAGCCACAAAATCCAAGGAAAAAAAGTAAGCCACAAAAATAGTGAACCCCTCAAAGACAATTGAAGAAGGTCTATCTAGACATACATCAATTTGCCTGAAGACCCTTTATAAAACACTAGAAGATTATCTTCACCTAAATTTGAAAAAAAATCTTCTGACTATATCCTTTACCAAGTAATATTACTAGGCTTAAATTCATTGCTACTTGATAAAGTGTTGTTAGTTTTCCCACATGTCTACAACATTTTACTGAAAGATCCTAAAAGTTATTCCGGCTTAGTTTGCAAGGATCCTACTGCCTATCCGGATAAATCGTTACAGCCCGAAGTCGATAGACTTTTTTCTGAACAGTTAAACTAAAAAATCATTTTTCCTTTTTGAAGACCTGTGGATAAAATTCAAAGAAAAAGATTGATTCTTGTTCTATATAATTGGTCACCCATTCCACAAAAAAAACATGACATTAAAACTGGATTCACCTTAAGCTTCTTCGCAAGATCCGCATGGCTCTGTAACGTAGAAACTTTCCCGGAAGATTCCTTTACGTTGGCTAATCTTTGAGTCACTTCAGCCTGGAGAAATAACACATGCCCAGGTTAGCAATCTACTCCCAAATCACTAAAACTATTCAGAACATTTTAGAATCGAAAATATTGACATCAAATAAGAACCCAAAAAATTGCTTTGCTGCAACTTTAATCTTAATACTTGAAGTACAAAATTACGGGTAACGAGCTATAAACGAAGGACTGACAAATATACACCCCTAAATGCTCATGGTACAACTTTTGTTACCTGTTAATGTTCATATAACATATCTTAATAGCAAAACTCTCAGAGCCTACATTTCAAGATCTCTAATTAGCATCCCATATTTTCTCGTCTTGCTCCATGTTAATATGTTTTCCCTCTTGTACATCATTTCTTGTCATAAATGTCCATACTGATGGACAGTAACAGGAAATGATAAAAGCCCTACTACCTTTCAAGATTACCCACTAACATCCTTTATATTCCTTCCGTAAATTTTAACTTCCTGGTGAAACCCTAGTACAAAAATGGCCATGCCTCCTAACCTCGAACAAATTTTTTTTATCATGTTCTAGTACTTTCAAGTTTCAAGGTTTCCAGAACTCAATACCAGAGAGAGAGAGAGAAACACTAATTATTAGTTTGCTTACCATGTAATGGTCACAGACTCTAACTGGTGCCTCATTTTCATCTGTTGTCAGCCCGATTCTACCTTGGGTACACTTGTCACAGAATATATCCCCACAGTTCCTACAATGATGCTGAAAATAAAAAGAATAACACGTTAAAGGAAATAAGTTTCACACATCTAAAAACCTTTACCAAAATAAAATCTCACGACATTTTACCCTTCGGTTAAAAGCATTGAAATCAGTCCGACATGCTGTACACTTGGTAACTGCTTCGTCAGGAACCTACAGGTTGGAAACCACACAAATCGACAAGAAAATGAGCCACCAAATATGATAAACATTAAAATAATGGAATAACACCTAATAATGGAAAAGGACCCATGTAAAATAGCGTAAATAATGGGAAAAATGTACCCAATAATCTTTTTCCTCATTCCGGGGCTTCATCATGTTCATCCAATCAGGAAATCCTTTCTTCTTCTCTGATGCTTGCTCAGATATCTTAACAGCATCAAAAGGTTTCTTTGTTTCACCGATCTCTTTAAGCTGGTTGCAAAAGTAATATATAGATAAGGTTTATAAAACAAAGATAAGCGAGCATTGACCGATAATCACTCACATGGAAATGTCAATCATCTATTAACTAGCCTGTGGGACATATAACTTTCACAATATTATTCCAAAAAAATAGCAAAAGCTGGAACATTGCAGAACTATCACCTACTATTTAATGCATTATGCATAAGATATGAGTTGACATCCTTCTTGTTAGTTATAATTACTCATTTCAATCTTGGTGCACGAAAGTTAGACTAGCAAGCTGCAAATCCTGAACCTAGAAAAATAGAAAAAAAACTTCTTTTTGTTTGAAATATAATGCAATGTGTCATTTCACAAAAGAGTGTAGCCTATATCTATAGATTGTTCATAACTTATTGGCTTACTACACACTAAAGGTATTTCTGATTTTAGTTTCATAAATATTCAAAATGACCTAGTGTAGCCATCCAAACACAAATACCCCTTCAGTTAAGAATTCTCAATTCAACATGCATTGTAATTACAGCAATGGTGTAATCCTAAGAATTGTGATTTTGCATTCTTTTTCAACTAATGCAACTATACAAATTACTGTCATAACTCACAAGTAATACCATATTGGAGCTGCAATTAACAGTCTGGGAAGACCCATTACACTAAACTGCTAATATTCCAAAACCCAAAAGAGTTCAAACATGATTAGAAAACTATGGTATATGCATGAACATGTCTAGCTTCTTACTTTATACTAAGGGGAGTATATGAAAAACGCATAATAAAACCCAGGGGAAGCAAATCAATTTCATAAGAATTCTGCATCAATAAAAAGGCAATTAAATAATTCAGTCACACCTGAAAAGATGCTGCCGTTACAGTATCCAGCATGTTGTTGGAAGTATAGCTATTCGATTTTAACCTGATGCGTTTTGAATCCATATCGATTGTGGTTTTTGCCCAAAAGGCAAATATATATGAATCAAGTACCTAAACAAAATGCAAGTGAAGCCAACAATTACCTTCTATAAAACTTGCTAACAAGGCAGAATGATTCCAAAAGTAAGACAGAAAGAAAATGCTTACTTCCCATCGTGACACGGACTCAAGTGGATATATTCTTAGTGTCCGACTAGTGGCTGGATCAAGTAATTTAATCCCGTCCAATCCAATCTACGATCAATTGAAAAAAAACGACAATTATATGAAGTCACAATTATATGAAGTCACAAGTACTAACCCAGAATAATATTGGGTCTCACGAACTTCAGGATTCGAAAACAATAGATAATAGAGTAGTTATTCATTTTTTAGGTAGCAAAAATGATAATAATAAGGTTAAAAATATAAATTGTAAACGAATAAGAGGTTACAAAACTTCAAATCTACTTAAAGAAACAGTTACCAAAATCTGGCTTTAAACATTTCTAGCCCTCACCAACTTTGGCATCAGCTTTTTTGATCAAAATCTACTTAAAGAAACAGTTACCAAAATCTGGCTTTATAAAAGCTGCAGTGGAGTGTTTGTCAACAAGTTATAAAGGCTAGCATTTCCTAGAATTATTTCAAATTATCTTTCTTACTTTTTCGATTTTCTAAATTATACAATAAAGTCTAAACAGTGATCCAACTGAGTAAGTCTTGGTCATACTAGTATTTTTTCAGCCTTTTTACCCAGAAAGCATGCACATTTCATAAGCTAAAAAAGCTGTCTAGCTAAACACCAAATGAATCTTGTAAGCAACCTTTTTACGCAGAAAGCGCAATTATAAGCTAAAATAGCTGTCTAGCCAAACACCCAATGTCTTTTTTAAGCAAAAGGCTAAAAACCTACAGAATGACAAACAGGTCTGATTCCTAACCAATCAACGTATACGCAAAAAGACTAAAGCTTAAATTTCACAAAAGGAAAAAACGGAGAAAGGTATAGATAACAAACCTGGCAAAGAACATCCATCTCACTCTGGCCCACCCCTTTGGACAACAACCTAACCCGAAACTTCTGAACACCACCCGCCATGTCATCGTTCTGCACCACGTCATCCTTCAACGCCGCCTTCAAAACCCTCTCCCCATTTCCCTTCCCCTTATCCGCACCACCTATCGGCCTCCCATAATCATCAAATACCAAACCACTTGAACCAGTCGAAACTGAACCAGTTCCCCTAGCCCCGTAAGGTTCTTTATTCCCCCCTCTGTACGCGTAAACCCCGTCTAAACCATGGTTAGTCCCAGGGGTATTATCGTAATTTCCAGCATCTTTGGTTGTTCGAGTGCCATTAAAAAAAATAGGTGCTATCAATGTTCAAGCTCAAGAGAAATAAAAATGACAAGAAAAATACAGTAATTCTGAAAAAACTACGAGTTTGAAATTTGACTAAAAGGACGTGTTTGGCATTAGATTTCTAAATAAAAAAGCTGCGGAAAAACACAATAAGAAAAAAACTGAGTAAAATGATTTGTATTGTTTTTGCCATGAATTAAGTTGGCATTTTTGCTTTTTATTCGATAGTAATGTTTTTTAGATGATGATAATTACAGTAATATTTGGACAGTTGTTTTTGTTTCCGAAAAGAGATGATTCTGTCTTTCGTCCATATAGTTCGGTTACTATCTGGGTTTAGATTAGTTATATTGAGGGCAAGAGCTGTTTAGTATATTTATCTAATTGAATTCAGTTATTCGTCTACCATCCTATTGATATATCCAATTTAGGTATTGATCTATGTACTAGAGAAATGTCCAAATCACCCGTACTGGAGACATGTCTGATAAGTTTAAGCTCTAATTATTTGGTAAGAAGCAATTGAGGTTTTTCAAAGAGTTATCGAGCGCACCACGGTGTTGAAATTGTCTATTCGACCATTTAAAATTGAGATGGGGCCTGACATTATTAAGTTAGCATTTCTCTTTCCTTTTGCAAGGCCGATTAACAGAGTAAAAAGGAAGTGATGCAAGGTGTTGTGTAATGTGATTGATGTTTAGCAAAAAACTGCACTTTTAAACAGTCGATTCCTTTATGTTTTATAAATAGTTGTTTGATGTTCTTTGTCTTTGAAGGGGTTCTGGCAATCTTTGATTGTTGTATTTGGCAAGTCCCTAAAACTTGACTATTTTTTAATTGCTGAATATTCTGGCGGGGATTTGACGATGGCATTTCGCTAAACATTATTCGTTCCATCGTAGGAGATCTAAACCAAATAATTACTGGAAGCTGTTTACTATGCCAAAATTACTTCATGTCAATCAGACCTCATGGTAATTTAGATTAGAAAAAATAGTAATGCTTTGGCGAATTAAAGATGCTTTAGAACAAGAGTTTTGTCGAGGAGATGGAGTTGCTCCTGGATACCACTGCAGACGGTTGTTAGAAATGATAGATTTTGTGAAGAAACGGCCATAAACACAGTAAGACTATTATCAAGTGTTCGTACCAGGCTTGCATAGTATCCTACTTCTCTGGGTAACAATCCTATGCAAGCAAAGGGAACTTGGCTTTTTTATTATATGTTGAATCGTTGATAAGTAGACGATATCAGTTAAAAGGGTTGGTTAGTCATTATGGAATTAAAACTTAATTTTCTTCCTTATGTAGAGTGATTAATAAGCAGCAATTTAACATAGATATTGCGTATAAATGGTTGATGTAATTCCCGAGGAGAATGTCTTTTCGTATTAGTCTTGATTATATCTAAAAATTATTAAGGAAATGGCGAGTAGAGGGTTGAGAGGTAGTGAGATGACGGTGGCGACTGGCGAGTGTCCTAACTGCTTAGGCAAGGCTGGGTAGGTTGAGAACTTGAGAGAAGGGAAGCCACTTCATTTTTGTTTACTCAGTAAGGCTTTCTCGGCTCCTTTTGTTTAAATAAAGAGGCTGGATTTTTCGATTAAAAAAAAATCTTTTTTCACGCCAAAACCGTAATTCCGAATTACAGGTTTGTGTTTTTTATTTTTTGTAAAAATAAAAATAAAAAAGTAAACCGTAATTTGGATTTACGGGTTAAGCGTGAAAACAATTTTTTTTTAGTTGTAAGGAGAGAGAAAGGTGGTGGGAGCTGACAAGGCCATCAGGTTAACAGAACAACTTATTTTTTTTTAACAAAGTGTTAAGATTAAATAAAGAGCAAAAAGAAAGAAACAGAGTTAACTTTTTAGAGCAAATAATCGGGCATCTACAATAGTTAGCTTTGTCATATCATTATTTAATTTGATGTTAAATAACACATGTGTATTTTAAATTTTAACATTCATATTAGTGTGTTAAATTTTAACATTCACATTATTATATTAACGAAAACCAATTATTAATTGGAAGCCCATTTAAGTATTCTTTTTAGCACCCTATGAAAATAGGAACAAGTAACAACGGTTGAAATAGAAAAAAGTAAGGAACAACAGTAAAAGAAAATCAACATAAATCAACTAAAAATCCTAACTCATTTGGTAGTTATAAATTGCTAACTAATTACTAACTAAAATTCGCATATGTAAGATATACTAACTAACTAGTAACTACCATACTTTCAGTTACTAAATACTAACTTATAAAGTTCAGTTGGTAAATACCTACTTTAACAGTTGCTAAATAATAACTTATCACTAACTAACAATTTTCAGTTGGTAAATATCAACCAATTAACAACTTTTACTCTTTAAGTTAGTAAGTTACCAACTGATTTTTATTAATTGCTAAATAATAATTAACCTATCCAATAAATTACGTTTTTCCTTATATCCATAAACGTATCACATTCATATTCCTTTTTTCTTATCTATTCAATTACTTACTCATATGTCCACAAATTCTCACATATTCTAGACAATGTTCAATTATGTACTAAAAAATTATTGAATTCTCTATTTATAAAATGTTATACTTCGTCTCTCCGGATATTACTCGCCATCAATTATTTACAAGTCTTTTCCCTCTCTAAGACATGAGACATACATAATAAGAAACACTTCACACTACAAAAAAATATCAGTTTACCATCAGAACTTCTGTTACTAAACTGATGGTAAAATGAGTGTCGCTAAATTTAGTAACAATTTTTGTTGCTAAAATTTAGCTACACTCATTTTACCAATAATTTTTAAAAAGTAAATTGTTGTTATCTTAGCTTTCCAACTGTTTAAGCCTATACAGCTATTGTTATTACTTATCTCAACTATTCAATATAGTCTCATGCGGCAGTTTATCTCTCTTAGCAAATAACTCTGTATTCTTAGAAAAATAAACGATTTTGTTCTGAATACATTATCAAAACATACGACCTATCACTACAAAAAAATACTTAAATAACGACGGGATTAGTGACGGTATTTTTTGTTACGAGCTTATTAGCGATGGTTTTTGTGACGGATTTGTGACAGTTTACTCAATTTGCGACAGATTTGTGACAGATTTTTAAATTAGTGACAGCCTTGTGATAACTTTTGATTCTCACTAAATCAAACATTATTTTGTAGTGTATTATACACTTATATATTGGGCTTACAAAAGATGGTAACACAATATATTTAAAAACAAACTTTTTTCCTATTTTATTTTATTCCACACAGGATATATATCATTTATCTTAAGAATATCCGGCCCACAATATCCGGCCCACATACAGACATTCTCAAATATTTAAGAGGGACCAACCAACTAACCAACATTCTCCTATATAATAGTACTAAACCAACCCTAATTAAAATAATAGCAGCCGTATTCTTTTTGTTTCTCTTTCTCTCTCTGAACAAACCAGATGACCCCACTAAGCCGCCCCAAATCATAGTCCCCTATGTTCGAACAACCCTTCAATTTGGTCCCTACACTTTAATAAAAAAATAAGAGATTTTATCAAAAATTATGTACAAAAAAATATGAGAATATCCTCTGGCATCGAGGGAATTTCACGTATAGAGATTCAAAAAAGAATCGATCTAATCCAAGTCATAATATATACGGGATTTCCTAAATTATTAATCGAAAATAGGCCACGAGTAATCGAAGAATTAAAGACGAATCTCCAAAAAGAGTTAAACTGCGTAAACCGAAAACTAAATATTTGGGCATTTGCCACACCACACCCCTTTGGAAAAACCTACTCACCACCACTTCTACGGAGCTTGTTAAACGCCGCCATATCCTTTGTGCTCAAACCGACTCCTCCATTCCTTACGTGGCGGTGATCGAGGAACCTGTCCTCGACTCTTCACCCGCTGACCCACATTGGTTATTCTTTTTCTCTCTTTCTTTTTCTTTCACTTATTTCATCTTTAGGTTATTTATTTATTTATTTAAAAAGTAATCTAGCGTTTTATTTCTTGTTTCACAAATGTTTTTTTTTATTTAAAAAAATAATCTCATGTATACCGTTTGTTTTCTCATCTTTAGTTTTTTTTTTAAAAGATATGAATTGTTTTGTTTCTTTTTCATCTATAGTTTTTTTTAGTAGAAAGGGATCTATTGTTTTGTTTCTTTTTTCATCTTTAGTTTTTTAATAAAAAAGGATCTATTGTTTTGTTTCTTTTTTCATCTTTAGTTTTTTAATAAAAAAGGATCTACTGTTTTTTTTCATTTTTCATCTATATTTTCTTTAATAAAGCGAATCTAGTGTTTTGTTACCTTTTTTCATCTACTGTTTTTTTTAATAAAAAGGATCTACTGTTTTGTTTCATTTTTCATCTATATTTTCTTTAATAAAACGAATCTATTGTTTTGTTTCTTTTTTCATCTATAATTTTTTTTCATCTATAATTTTTTTTTAATAAAAAGGGACCTACTGTTTTGTTACGTGTTTCATGAATAGTCTAATTTTTTGTTAATAAAAAAAATGATTTAAACTCTTTTTGTTTCTCTTATCAATAGTTTTTTTTGGTATGAAAATAGTCTGATGTATACTGTTTTGTTACTTATTTCATAATTACTTTTTTTTTATATATACATATGATTTGTTTTATAGGAACAAATTTTTCCTACAAGTTGTATCCGTTGCTAACGAAAGTATTATCACTCGGAATAACCACTATGGATGTCGAGATGTCGAGATGTCGAGAGTTTGAAGATTATGGTGAAAGAAGTTTCTACCAAAGTAGTTCCTTCCGAAACTACTACCCACACTCGGTTCTCTTTTCATGGTTGTGATTGTTTCTGTCTATAAAAATTTCAGAATACACAATAAAAACATAAAAACAGAATAGCATAAGAAAAACAAATAACAAAATATAATAGAAATATTACTAGATTTCACAAAATAGATATTCGGTTTCTTACATAAACGCCGCCATATACTTTGTGCTCAAACCGACTCCTCCATTCCTGACGTGCCGGTGATCGAGGAACCTGTCCTCGACTCTCTTCTTTTTCTCTCTCTTTTTCTTTCCCTTATTTCATATTTAGGTTATTTATTTATTTATTTAAAAAGTAATCTACCGTTTTATTTCTTGTTTCACAAATGTTTTTTTTTTATTTGAAAAAATAATCTCATGTATAATACTGTTTGTTTTCTCATCTTTAGTTTTTTTTTTTAAAAGATATGAATTGTTTTGTTTCTTTTTCATCTATAGTTTTTTTAGTAGAAAGGGATCTACTGTTTTGTTTCTTTTTTCATCTTTAGTTTTTTAATAAAAAGGGATCACTGTTTTGTTTCATTTTTCATCTATATTTTCTTTAATAAAGCGAATCTAGTGTTTTGTTACCCTTTTTCATCTATTGTTTTTTTTTTAATAAAAATGGATCTACTGTTTTGTTTCATTTTTCATCTATAGTTTCTTTAATAAAACGAATCTATTGTTTTGTTTCTTTTTTCATCTATAATTTTTTTTAATAAAAAAGGACCTATTGTTTTGTTACTTGTTTCATGAATAGTCTGATTTTTTGTTAATAAAAAAAATGATTTAAACTCTTTTGTTTCTCTTATAAATAGTTTTTTTTTGGTATGAAAATAGTCTGATGTATACT
The DNA here is from genome assembly GCA_963682055.1 of Primula veris. Classification (NCBI taxonomy): domain Eukaryota; kingdom Viridiplantae; phylum Streptophyta; class Magnoliopsida; order Ericales; family Primulaceae; genus Primula; species Primula veris. The sequence continues at coordinate 31,550,137 of OY821747.1, read as the reverse complement.
GTTTTGTTACTTATTTCATAATTACTTTTTTTATATATATACATAAAAAAATCTGATGTAAAGTGATTTGTTTTATAGGAACAAATTTTTTCCTTAATGACTTGGAACCGAAGTATCCGTTGATAACGAAAGTATTATCACTCGGAATAACCACTGTGGATGTCGAGATGTCGAGATGTCGAGATGTCGAGAGTTTGAAGATTATGGTGAAAATAAGTTTCTACCAAAGTAGTTCCTTCCTTGTCAAAAGCTCATGTTTTGTTACAAACAAAACTACTACCCACACTCGGTTCTCTTTTCATGGTTGTGATTGTTTCTATCTATAAAAATTTCAAAATACACGATAAAAACAGAATAGCATAAGAAAGACAAATAACAAAATATAATAGAAATATTACTAGATTCCACAAAATAGATATTCGGTTTCTTACATAAACGCCGCCATATCCTTTGTGCTCAAACCGACTCCTCCATTCCTAACGTGCCGGTGATCGAGAAACCTGTCCTCGACTCTTCACCCGTTGACCCACATTGGTTCTTCTTTTTCTCTCTCTTTTTCTTTCTCTTATTTCATATTTAGGTTTTTTATTATTTATTTAAAAAGTAATCTACCGTTTTGTTTCTTGTTTCACAAATGTTTTTTTTTTTATTTGAAAAAATAATCTCATGTATAATATTGTTTGTTTTCTCATCTTTAGTTTTTTTTTTAAAAAAGATATGAATTGTTTTGTTTCTTTTTCATCTATAGTTTTTTTTAGTAGAAAGGGATCTACTGTTTTGTTTCTTTTTTCATCTTTAGTTTTTTAATAAAAAGGGATCACTGTTTTGTTTCATTTTTCATCTATATTTTCTTTAATAAAGCGAATCTAGTGTTTTGTTACCCTTTTTCATCTATTGTTTTTTTTTAATAAAAAGGGATCTACTGTTTTGTTTCATTTTTCATCTATAGTTTATTTAATAAAACGAAACTATTGTTTTGTTTCTTTTTTCATCTATAATTTTTTATAATAAAAAGGGACCTACTGTTTTGTTACTTGTTTCATGAATAGTCTGATTTTTTGTTAATAAAAAAAATGATTTAAACTCTTTTGTTTCTCTTATCAATAGTTTTTTTTTTGGTATGAAAATAGTCTGATGTATACTGTTTTGTTACTTATTTCATAATTACTTTTTTTTTTTTATATATATACATAAAAAAATGTGATGTAAAGTGATTTGTTTTATGGGAACAAATTTTTACTACAAGTCAACCGAAGTATCCGTTGCTAACGAAAGTATTATCACTCGGAATAACCACTGTGGATGTCGAGATGTCGAGATGTCGAGATGTCGAGATGTCGAGATGTCGAGATGTCGAGATGTCGAGATGTCGAGATGTCGAGATGTCGAGATGTCGAGATGTCGAGATGTCGAAATGTCGAGATGTCGATATGTCGATATGTCGAGAGTTTGAAGATTATGGTGAAAGATGTTTCTACCAAAGTAGTTCCTTCCTTTTCAAAATCTCATGTTTTGTTACAAACAAAACTACTACCCACACTCGGTTTTTTTTCATGGTTGTGATTGTTTCTATCTATAAAAATTTCAGAATACACGATAAAAACAGAATAGAATAAGAAAGACAAATAACAAAATATAATAGAAATATTACTAGATTCCACAAAATAGATATTCGGTTTCTTACATAAACGCCGCTATATCCTTTGTGCTCAAACCGACTCCTCCATTCCTGACATGCCGGTGATTGAGCAGCCTGTCCTCGACTCTTCACCCGCTGACCCACATTGGTTTTTCTTTTTCTCTCTTTCTTTTTCTTTCCCTTATTTCATCTTTAGGTTATTTATTTATTTATTTAAAAAGTAATCTACCATTTTGTTTCTTGTTTCACAAATGTTTTTTTTTATTTGAAAAAATAATCTCATGTATACTGTTTGTTTTCTCATCTTTAGTTTTTTTTTTTAAAAAGATATGAATTGTTTTGTTTCTTTTTCATCTATAGTTTTTTTTTTTAGTAGAAAGGGATCTATTGTTTTGTTTCTTTTTTCATCTTTAGTTTTTTAATAAAAAGGGATCTACTGTTTTGTTTCATTTTTCATCTATATTTTCTTTAATAAAGCGAATCTAGTGTTTTGTTACCCTTTTTCATCTATTGTTTTTTTTTAATAAAACGGGATCTACTGTTTTGTTTCATTTTTCATCTATAGTTTCTTTAATAAAACGAATCTATTGTTTTGTTTCTTTTTTCATCTATAATTTTTTTTAATAAAAAAGGACCTATTGTTTTGTTACTTGTTTCATGAATAGTCTGATTTTTTGTTAATAAAAAAAATGATTTAAACTCTTTTGTTTCTCTTATCAATAGTTTTTTTTTGGTATGAAAATAGTCTGATGTATACTGTTTTGTTACTTATTTCATAATTACTTTTTTTATATATATACATAAAAAAATCTGATGTAAAGTGATTTGTTTTATAGGAACAATTTTTTTCCTTAATGACTTGGAACCGAAGTATCCGTTGCTAACGAAAGTATTATCACTCGGAATAACCACTGTGGATGTCGAGATGTCGAGATGTCGAGATGTCGAGAGTTTGAAGATTATGGTGAAAATAAGTTTCTAGCAAAGTAGTTCCTTCCTTGTCAAAAGCTCATGTTTTGTTACAAACAAAACTACTACCCACACTCGGTTCTCTTTTCATGGTTGTGATTGTTTCTATCTATAAAAATTTCAAAATACACGATAAAAACATAATAGCATAAGAAAGACAAATAACAAAATATAATAGAAATATTACTAGATTCCACAAAATAGATATTCGGTTTCTTACATAAACGCCGCCATATCCTTTGTGCTCAAACCGACTCCTCCATTCCTAACGTGCCGGTGATCGAGGAACCTGTCCTCGACTCTTCACCCGTTGACCCACATTGGTTCTTCTTTTTCTCTCTCTTTTTCTTTCCCTTATTTCATATTTAGGTTTTTTATTATTTATTTAAAAAGTAATCTACCGTTTTGTTTCTTGTTTCACAAATGTTTTTTTTTTTATTTGAAAAAATAATCTCATGTATAATATTGTTTGTTTTCTCATCTTTAGTTTTTTTTTTAAAAAGATATGAATTGTTTTGTTTCTTTTTCATCTATAGTTTTTTTTAGTAGAAAGGGATCTACTGTTTTGTTTCTTTTTTCATCTTTAGTTTTTTAATAAAAAGGGATCACTGTTTTGTTTCATTTTTCATCTATATTTTCTTTAATAAAGCGAATCTAGTGTTTTGTTACCCTTTTTCATCTATTGTTTTTTTTTTAATAAAAAGGGATCTACTGTTTTGTTTCATTTTTCATCTATAGTTTATTTAATAAAACGAATCTATTGTTTTGTTTCTTTTTTCATCTATAATTTTTTTTAATAAAAAGGGACCTACTGTTTTGTTACTTGTTTCATGAATAGTCTGATTTTTTGTTAATAAAAAAAATGATTTAAACACTTTTGTTTCTCTTATCAATAGTTTTTCTTTTGTATGAAAATAGTCTGATGTATACTGTTTTGTTACTTATTTCATAATTACTTTTTTTATATATATACATAAAAAAATCTGATGTAAAGTGATTTGTTTTATAGGAACAAATTTTTTCCTTAATGACTTGGAACCGAAGTATCCGTTGATAACGAAAGTATTATCACTCGGAATAACCACTGTGGATGTCGAGATGTCGAGATGTTGAGAGTTTGAAGATTATGGTGAAAATAAGTTTCTACCAAAGTAGTTCCTTCCTTGTCAAAAGCTCATGTTTTGTTACAAACAAAACTACTACCCACACTCGGTTCTCTTTTTTGTGATTGTTTCTATCTATAAAAATTTCAAAATACACGATAAAAACAGAATAGCATAAGAAAGACAAATAACAAAATATAATAGAAATATTACTAGATTCCACAAAATAGATATTCGGTTTTTTACATAAACGCCGCCATATCCTTTGTGCTCAAACCGACTCCTCCATTCCTAACGTGCCGGTGATCGAGGAACCTGTCCTCGACTCTTCACCCGTTGACCCACATTGGTTCTTCTTTTTCTCTCTCTTTTTCTTTCTCTTATTTCATATTTAGGTTTTTTATTATTTATTTAAAAAGTAATCTACCGTTTTGTTTCTTGTTTCACAAATGTTTTTTTTTTATTTGAAAAAATAATCTCATGTATAATATTGTTTGTTTTCTCATCTTTAGTTTTTTTTTTAAAAAAGATATGAATTGTTTTGTTTCTTTTTCATCTATAGTTTTTTTTAGTAGAAAGGGATCTACTGTTTTGTTTCTTTTTTCATCTTTAGTTTTTTAATAAAAAGGGATCACTGTTTTGTTTGATTTTTCATCTATATTTTCTTTAATAAAGCGAATCTAGTGTTTTGTTACCCTTTTTCATCTATTGTTTTTTTTTAATAAAAAGGGATCTACTGTTTTGTTTCATTTTTCATCTATAGTTTATTTAATAAAACGAATCTATTGTTTTGTTTCTTTTTTCATCTATAATTTTTTATAATAAAAAGGGACCTACTGCTTTGTTACTTGTTTCATGAATAGTCTGATTTTTTGTTAATAAAAAAAATGATTTAAACTCTTTTGTTTCTCTTATCAATAGTTTTTTTTTTGGTATGAAAATAGTCTGATGTATACTGTTTTGTTACTTATTTCATAATTACTTTTTTTTATATATATATACATAAAAAAATGTGATGTAAAGTGATTTGTTTTATGGGAACAAATTTTTACTACAAGTCAACCGAAGTATCCGTTGCTAACGAAAGTATTATCACTCGGAATAACCACTGTGGATGTCGAGATGTCGAGATGTCGAGATGTTGACATGTCGAGATGTCGAGATGTCGAGATGTCGAGATGTCGAGATGTCGATATGTCGATATGTCGAGAGTTTGAAGATTATGGTGAAAGATGTTTCTACCAAAGTAGTTCCTTCCTTTTCAAAATCTCATGTTTTGTTACAAACAAAACTACTACCCACACTCGGTTTTTTTTCATGGTTGTGATTGTTTCTATCTATAAAAATTTCAGAATACACGATAAAAACAGAATAGAATAAGAAAGACAAATAACAAAATATAATAGAAATATTACTAGATTCCACAAAATAGATATTCGGTTTCTTACATAAACGCCGCTATATCCTTTGTGCTCAAACCGACTCCTCCATTCCTGACATGCCGGTGATTGAGCAGCCTGTCCTCGACTCTTCACCCGCTGACCCACATTGGTTTTTCTTTTTCTCTCTTTCTTTTTCTTTCCCTTATTTCATCTTTAGGTTATTTATTTATTTATTTAAAAAGTAATCTACCATTTTGTTTCTTGTTTCACAAATGTTTTTTTTTATTTGAAAAAATAATCTCATGTATACTGTTTGTTTTCTCATCTTTAGTTTTTTTTTTTAAAAAGATATGAATTGTTTTGTTTCTTTTTCATCTATAGTTTTTTTTTTTTAGTAGAAAGGGATCTATTGTTTTGTTTCTTTTATCATCTTTAGTTTTTTAATAAAAAGGGATCTACTGTTTTGTTTCATTTTTCATCTATATTTTCTTTAATAAAGCGAATCTAGTGTTTTGTTACCCTTTTTCATCTATTGTTTTTTTTTAATAAAACGGGATCTACTGTTTTGTTTCATTTTTCATCTATAGTTTCTTTAATAAAACGAATCTATTGTTTTGTTTCTTTTTTCATCTATAATTTTTTTTAATAAAAAAGGACCTATTGTTTTGTTACTTGTTTCATGAATAGTCTGATTTTTTGTTAATAAAAAAAATGATTTAAACTCTTTTGTTTCTCTTATCAATAGTTTTTTTTTGGTATGAAAATAGTCTGATGTATACTGTTTTGTTACTTATTTCATAATTACTTTTTTTATATATATACATAAAAAAATCTGATGTAAAGTGATTTGTTTTATAGGAACAATTTTTTTCCTTAATGACTTGGAACCGAAGTATCCGTTGCTAACGAAAGTATTATCACTCGGAATAACCACTGTGGATGTCGAGATGTCGAGATGTCGAGATGTCGAGAGTTTGAAGATTATGGTGAAAATAAGTTTCTAGCAAAGTAGTTCCTTCCTTGTCAAAAGCTCATGTTTTGTTACAAACAAAACTACTACCCACACTCGGTTCTCTTTTCATGGTTGTGATTGTTTCTATCTATAAAAATTTCAAAATACACGATAAAAACATAATAGCATAAGAAAGACAAATAACAAAATATAATAGAAATATTACTAGATTCCACAAAATAGATATTCGGTTTCTTACATAAACGCCGCCATATCCTTTGTGCTCAAACCGACTCCTCCATTCCTAACGTGCCGGTGATCGAGGAACCTGTCCTCGACTCTTCACCCGTTGACCCACATTGGTTCTTCTTTTTCTCTCTCTTTTTCTTTCCCTTATTTCATATTTAGGTTTTTTATTATTTATTTAAAAAGTAATCTACCGTTTTGTTTCTTGTTTCACAAATGTTTTTTTTTTTATTTGAAAAAATAATCTCATGTATAATATTGTTTGTTTTCTCATCTTTAGTTTTTTTTTTAAAAAGATATGAATTGTTTTGTTTCTTTTTCATCTATAGTTTTTTTTAGTAGAAAGGGATCTACTGTTTTGTTTCTTTTTTCATCTTTAGTTTTTTAATAAAAAGGGATCACTGTTTTGTTTCATTTTTCATCTATATTTTCTTTAATAAAGCGAATCTAGTGTTTTGTTACCATTTTTCATCTATTGTTTTTTTTTTAATAAAAAGGGATCTACTGTTTTGTTTCATTTTTCATCTATAGTTTATTTAATAAAACGAATCTATTGTTTTGTTTCTTTTTTCATCTATAATTTTTTTTAATAAAAAGGGACCTACTGTTTTGTTACTTGTTTCATGAATAGTCTGATTTTTTGTTAATAAAAAAAATGATTTAAACACTTTTGTTTCTCTTATCAATAGTTTTTCTTTTGTATGAAAATAGTCTGATGTATACTGTTTTGTTACTTATTTCATAATTACTTTTTTTATATATATACATAAAAAAATCTGATGTAAAGTGATTTGTTTTATAGGAACAAATTTTTTCCTTAATGACTTGGAACCGAAGTATCCGTTGATAACGAAAGTATTATCACTCGGAATAACCACTGTGGATGTCGAGATGTCGAGATGTTGAGAGTTTGAAGATTATGGTGAAAATAAGTTTCTACCAAAGTAGTTCCTTCCTTGTCAAAAGCTCATGTTTTGTTACAAACAAAACTACTACCCACACTCGGTTCTCTTTTTTGTGATTGTTTCTATCTATAAAAATTTCAAAATACACGATAAAAACAGAATAGCATAAGAAAGACAAATAACAAAATATAATAGAAATATTACTAGATTCCACAAAATAGATATTCGGTTTTTTACATAAACGCCGCCATATCCTTTGTGCTCAAACCGACTCCTCCATTCCTAACGTGCCGGTGATCGAGGAACCTGTCCTCGACTCTTCACCCGTTGACCCACATTGGTTCTTCTTTTTCTCTCTCTTTTTCTTTCTCTTATTTCATATTTAGGTTTTTTATTATTTATTTAAAAAGTAATCTACCGTTTTGTTTCTTGTTTCACAAATGTTTTTTTTTTATTTGAAAAAATAATCTCATGTATAATATTGTTTGTTTTCTCATCTTTAGTTTTTTTTTTAAAAAAGATATGAATTGTTTTGTTTCTTTTTCATCTATAGTTTTTTTTAGTAGAAAGGGATCTACTGTTTTGTTTCTTTTTTCATCTTTAGTTTTTTAATAAAAAGGGATCACTGTTTTGTTTGATTTTTCATCTATATTTTCTTTAATAAAGCGAATCTAGTGTTTTGTTACCCTTTTTCATCTATTGTTTTTTTTTAATAAAAAGGGATCTACTGTTTTGTTTCATTTTTCATCTATAGTTTATTTAATAAAACGAATCTATTGTTTTGTTTCTTTTTTCATCTATAATTTTTTATAATAAAAAGGGACCTACTGCTTTGTTACTTGTTTCATGAATAGTCTGATTTTTTGTTAATAAAAAAAATGATTTAAACTCTTTTGTTTCTCTTATCAATAGTTTTTTTTTTGGTATGAAAATAGTCTGATGTATACTGTTTTGTTACTTATTTCATAATTACTTTTTTTTATATATATATACATAAAAAAATGTGATGTAAAGTGATTTGTTTTATGGGAACAAATTTTTACTACAAGTCAACCGAAGTATCCGTTGCTAACGAAAGTATTATCACTCGGAATAACCACTGTGGATGTCGAGATGTCGAGATGTCGAGATGTTGACATGTCGAGATGTCGAGATGTCGAGATGTCGAGATGTCGAGATGTCGATATGTCGATATGTCGAGAGTTTGAAGATTATGGTGAAAGATGTTTCTACCAAAGTAGTTCCTTCCTTTTCAAAATCTCATGTTTTGTTACAAACAAAACTACTACCCACACTCGGTTTTTTTTCATGGTTGTGATTGTTTCTATCTATAAAAATTTCAGAATACACGATAAAAACAGAATAGAATAAGAAAGACAAATAACAAAATATAATAGAAATATTACTAGATTCCACAAAATAGATATTCGGTTTCTTACATAAACGCGGCTATATCCTTTGTGCTCAAACCGACTCCTCCATTCCTGACATGCCGGTGATTGAGGAACCTGTCCTTGACTCTTCACCCGCTGACCCACATTGGTTTTTCTTTTTCTCTCTTTCTTTTTCTTTCCCTTATTTCATCTTTAGGTTATTTATTTATTTATTTAAAAAGTAATCTACCATTTTGTTTCTTGTTTCACAAATGTTTTTTTTTATTTGAAAAAATAATCTCATGTATACTGTTTGTTTTCTCATCTTTAGTTTTTTTTTTTAAAAAGATATGAATTGTTTTGTTTCTTTTTCATCTATAGTTTTTTTTTTTTTAGTAGAAAGGGATCTATTGTTTTGTTTCTTTTTTCATCTTTAGTTTTTTAATAAAAAGGGATCTACTGTTTTGTTTCATTTTTCATCTATATTTTCTTTAATAAAGGGAATCTAGTGTTTTGTTACCTTTTTTCATCTATTGTTTTTTTTTAATAAAACGGGATCTACTGTTTTGTTTCATTTTTCATCTATAGTTTCTTTAATAAAACGAATCTATTGTTTTGTTTCTTTTTTCATCTATAATTTTTTTTAATAAAAAAGGACCTATTGTTTTGTTACTTGTTTCATGAATAGTCTGATTTTTTGTTAATAAAAAAAATGATTTAAACTCTTTTGTTTCTCTTATCAATAGTTTTTTTTTGGTATGAAAATAGTCTGATGTATACTGTTTTGTTACTTATTTCATAATTACTTTTTTTATATATATACATAAAAAAATCTGATGTAAAGTGATTTGTTTTATAGGAACAAATTTTTTCCTTAATGACTTGGAACCGAAGTATCCGTTGCTAACGAAAGTATTATCACTCGGAATAACCACTGTGGATGTCGAGATGTCGAGATGTCGAGAGTTTGAAGATTATGGTGAAAATAAGTTTCTAGCAAAGTAGTTCCTTCCTTGTCAAAAGCTCATGTTTTGTTACAAACAAAACTACTACCCACACTCGGTTCTCTTTTCATGGTTGTGATTGTTTCTATCTATTAAAAATTTCAAAATACACGATAAAAACATAATAGCATAAGAAAGACAAATAACAAAATATAATAGAAATATTACTAGATTCCACAAAATAGATATTCGGTTTCTTACATAAACGCCGCCATATCCTTTGTGCTCAAACCGACTCCTCCATTCCTAACGTGCCGGTGATCGAGGAACCTGTCCTCGACTCTTCACCCGTTGACCCACATTGGTTCTTCTTTTTCTCTCTCTTTTTCTTTCCCTTATTTCATATTTAGGTTTTTTATTATTTATTTAAAAAGTAATCTACCGTTTTGTTTCTTGTTTCACAAATGTTTTTTTTTTTATTTGAAAAAATAATCTCATGTATAATATTGTTTGTTTTCTCATCTTTAGTTTTTTTTTTAAAAAGATATGAATTGTTTTGTTTCTTTTTCATCTATAGTTTTTTTTAGTAGAAAGGGATCTACTGTTTTGTTTCTTTTTTCATCTTTAGTTTTATAATAAAAAGGGATCACTGTTTTGTTTCATTTTTCATCTATATTTTCTTTAATAAAGCGAATCTAGTGTTTTGTTACCCTTTTTCATCTATTGTTTTTTTTTAATAAAAAGGGATCTACTGTTTTGTTTCATTTTTCATCTATAGTTTATTTAATAAAACGAATATATTGTTTTGTTTCTTTTTTCATCTATAATTTTTTTATAATAAAAAGGGACCTACTGTTTTGTTACTTGTTTCATGAATAGTCTGATTTTTTGTTAATAAAAAAAATGATTTAAACTCTTTTGTTTCTCTTACCAATAGTTTTTTTTTTGGTATGAAAATAGTCTGATGTATACTGTTTTGTTACTTATTTCATAATTACTTTTTTTTTTTATATATATACATAAAAAAATCTGATGTAAAGTGATTTGTTTTATGGGAACAAATTTTTACTACAAGTCAACCGAAGTATCCGTTGCTAACGAAAGTATTATCATTCGGAATAACCACTGTGGATGTCGAGATGTCGAGCTGTCGAGATGTCGAGATGTCGAGCTGTCGAGCTGTCGAGATGTCGAGATGTCGAGATGTCGATATGTCGATATGTCAAGATGTCGAGAGTTTGAAGATTATGGTGAAAGAAGTTTCTACCAAAGTAGTTCCTTCCTTTTCAAAATCTCATGTTTTGTTACAAACAAAACTACTACCCACACTCGGTTCTTTTTTCATGGTTGTGATTGTTTCTATCTATAAAAATTTCAGAATACACGATAAAAACAGAATAGAATAAGAAAGATAAATAACAAAATATAATAGAAATATTACTAGATTCCACAAAATAGATATTCGGTTTCTTACATAAACGCCGCTATATCCTTTGTCCTCAAACCGACTCCTCCATTCCTGACATGCCGGTGATTGAGGAACCTGTCCTCGACTCTTCACCCGCTGACCCACATTGGTTCTTCTTTTTCTCTCTTTTTCTTTCACTTATTTCATCTTTAGGTTTTTATTTATTTATTTAAAAATTAATCTACCGTTTTGTTTCTTGTTTCACAAATGTTTTTTTTTTATTTGAAAAAATAATCTCATGTATACTGTTTGTTTTCTCATCTTTAGTTTTTTTTTTTAAAGATATGAATTGTTTTGTTTCTTTTTCATCTATAGTTTTTTAGTAGAAAGGGATCTACTGTTTTGTTTCATTTTTCATCTTTAGTTTTTTAATAAAAAGGGATCTACTGTTTTGTTTCATTTTTCATCTATATTTTCTTTAATAAAGCGAATCTAGTGTTTTGTTACCTTTTTTCATCTATTGTTTTTTTTTAATAAAACGGGATCTACTGTTTTGTTTCATTTTTCATCTATAGTTTATTTAATAAAACGAATCTATTGTTTTGTTTCTTTTTTCATCTATAATTTTTTTATAATAAAAAGGGACCTACTGTTTTGTTACTTGTTTCATGAATAGTCTGATTTTTTGTTAATAAAAAAAATGATTTAAACACTTTTGTTTCTCTTATCAATAGTTTTTCTTTTGTATGAAAATAGTCTGATGTATACTGTTTTGTTACTTATTTCATAATTACTTTTTTTTTTTTATATATATACATAAAAAAATCTGATGTAAAGTGATTTGTTTTATGGGAACAAATTTTTACTACAAGTCAACCGAAGTATCCGTTGCTAACGAAAGTATTATCATTCGGAATAACCACTGTGGATGTCGAGATGTCGAGATGTCGAGCTGTCGAGATGTCGAGATGTCGAGCTGTCGAGCTGTCGAGATGTCGAGATGTCGAGATGTCGATATGTCGATATGTCAAGATGTCGAGAGTTTGAAGATTATGGTGAAAGAAGTTTCTACCAAAGTAGTTCCTTCCTTTTCAAAATCTCATGTTTTGTTACAAACAAAACTACTACCCACACTCGGTTCTTTTTTCATGGTTGTGATTGTTTCTATCTATAAAAATTTCAAAATACACGATAAAAACAGAATAGCATAAGAAAGACAAATAACAAAATATAATAGAAATATTACTAGATTCCATAAAATAGATATTCGGTTTCTTACATAAACGCCGCCATATCCTTTGTGCTCAAACCGACTCCTCCATTCCTAACGTGCCGGTGATCGAGGAACCTGTCCTCGACTCTTCACCCGTTGACCCACATTGGTTCTTCTTTTTCTCTCTCTTTTTCTTTCCCTTATTTCATCTTTAGGTTATTTATTTATTTATTTAAAAAGTAATCTACCGTTTTGTTTCTTGTTTCACAAATGTTTTTTTTTTATTTGAAAAAATAATCTCATGTATACTGTTTGTTTTCTCATCTTTAGTTTTTTTTTTTTAAAAGATATGAATTTTTTTGTTTCTTTTTCATCTATAGTTTTTTTTAGTAGAAAGGGATCTACTGTTTTGTTTCTTTTTTCATCTTTAGTTTTTTAATAAAAAGGGATCTACTGTTTTGTTTCATTTTTCATCTATATTTTCTTTAATAAAGCGAATCTAGTGTTTTGTTACCTTTTTTCATCTATTGTTTTTTTTAATAAAAAGGGATCTACTCTTTTGTTTCATTTTTCATCTATAGTTTCTTTAATTAAACGAATCTATTGTTTTGTTTCTTTTTTCATCTATAATTTTTTTTAATAAAAAGGGACCTACTGTTTTGTTACTTGTTTCGTGAATAGTCTGATTTTTTGTTAATAAAAAAAATGATTTAAACTCTTTTGTTTCTCTTATCAATAGTTTTTTTTTTGGTATGAAAATAGTCTGATGTATACTATTTTGTTACTTATTTCATAATTACTTTTTTTTTTATATATATACATAAAAAAATCTGATGTAAGTGATTTGTTTTATTGGAACAAATTTTTCCTACAAGTCAACCGAAGTATCCGTTGCTAACGAAAGTCTTATTACTCGGAATAACCACTGTGGATGTCGAGATGTCGAGAGTTTGAAGATTATGGTGAAAGAAGTTTCTACCAAAGTAGTTCCTTCCTTTTCAAAATCTCATGTTTTGTTACAAACAAAACTACTACCCACACTCGGTTCTCTTTTAATGGTTGTGATTGTTTCCATCTATAAAATTTTCAGTATACACGATAAAAGCATAAGAAAGACAAATAACAAAATATAATAGAAACATTACTAGATTCCACAAAATAGATATTCGGTTTCTTACATAAACGGGGTTCCACAAAATAGATCCATATCCTAAATTCCAAAATAGACCAATAAGTTCCATCGTAAATTCCAAAATAGACAAATAAACAGTGATGGATAAGACATTTTCCCCACCCTACTACACCATACCCAATAACAACTACATTAATTAATTCAGATCCAAAATACTCACGATTTCTGTTCTTTTTACAGACCCCAAAACAACATACTTTCTTTACCCCGGTTAGTGTAATAACAAAGATACACATATCAAAATTTCAGCTTCCATATGTTGAGAGTAAATTAGACCATAGTTTTTTAAAAAGAAGTGAGATTGTACCAATCACAACCATAAAAACAGAACCGACTGTGGGTAGTAGTTTTGTTTGTAACAAAACATGAGCTTTTGAAAAGGCAGGAACTATTTTGGTAGAAACTTCTTTCACCATAATATTCAAACTCTCGACATACACAGTGGTTATTCCGAGTGATAAGACTTTCGTTAGGAACAGAGACTTCGTTTCCAAGTCATTAAGGAAAATTTGTACCTATAAAACAAATCACTTTACATCAGATTTTTTTTATGTATATATATAAAAAAAAAGTAATTATGAAATAAGTAACAAAACAGTATAGATCAGACTATTTTCATACCAAAAAAAAACTATTGATAAGAGAAACAAAAGAGTTTAAATCATTTTTTTTATTAACAAAAAATCAGACTATTCATGAAACAAGTAACAAAACAGTAGGTCCCTTTTTATTAAAAAAAAACTATAGATGAAAAAAGGTAACAAAACACTAGATTCGTTTTATTAAAGAAAATATAAATGAAACAAAACAGTAAATCCTTTTTTATTAAAAAGACTAAAGATGAAAAAAGAAACAAAACAATAGATCCATTTTTACTATAAAAAAAAACTATAGATGAAAAAGAAATAAAACAGTTCATATCTTTAAAAAAAAACTAAAGATAAAGAAAACAAACAATATACATGAGATTATTTTTTCAAATAAAAAAAAAGCATTTGTGAAACAAGAAACAAAACAGTAGATTACTTTTTAAATAAATAAATAAATAACCTAAAGATGAAATAAGGGAAAGAAAAAGAAAGAGAGAAAAAGAAGAACCAATGTGGGTCAGCGGGTGAAGAGTTGAGAACAGGTTCCTCGATCGCCGGCACGTCAGAAATGGGGGAGTCAGTTTGAGCACACAGGATACAGCGGCGTTTAACAAGCTCCGTAGAAGTGGTGGTGAGTAGTTCTTTCCAAAGAGGTGTGGTGTGGCAAATGCCCTTAAAGTGTAGGGACCAAATTGAAGGTGTTGGCCCGGTGCGGCTAAACCTTAGAAGGGGGGGGGGGGGGGGTGAATAAGGTTTTTGGCGTTTTTCGCCTAATTAAAATCTAAGTGCAACTAACAACCCAACTTTCGCAATTCTAAGCTTAAGCGTTAATAATCGTTAACCAATCCAAACGCAAGCAAGAAAATAAACAATAATTTATAGAGGTTCGGCAAACGGCCTACGTCCTCTACTCGGTACTACCGAGTATTTCACTAATAATCTTTTTCCGGATATTACAATCCTAACGAGCTAATCGACCGATTAAGGTCCCCCTCACTCTATGAGTGTCCCGAATGAAAAGACCTAGATCTTTTAAGCAACACTCGCTTACAAAGCCTCTACCCGATCACTCACTCACAAATGAGTTTATACTTCACTCTTTACAATTTATTGAAATTGAAACAACACCCACAATTTGATTGCTTCTAAATAAGCTAATTTGTGGTTTTGATGATGTTTGATCTTTGGTTGAGCTTGAATTGCTTTTTCTTCAATTTCCCTCTTTTTCGAATTATTTCACCAAAATGGTGATTTTTAGGGTTTTGATTTAGAGAGGTTGAAGGATGATAATGTGTATGAATGGATGTCTTTGGGAGAGAGATTTGGATAGTTTTTATGGTCACCAAAGTCTGTTTTTCTGTATATGACCGTTGGAAGTGGTTGAGGGCTTTTATCCACTGGTTTAAGCAATTTTCCAGAATAAGCTGAAAAGCTGTTGTTGAAATCTGCAGAAAACGATCGGTCGTTTTCTGCAGTCGATCGGTCGTTTCCAGAAAACGATCGGTATCGTTTTCTGAGAAACGATCGGTCGTTTTTTTGACGTCCTCACTGGAAGAATTTGGACCAAAAACGATCGGTCGTTTTTGTCCAGTCGATCGGTCGTTGTTCTTCTGGCAGTTTGTCGGTTTCTCGCTATTCTTCGAATGCTTGTATCTTCTTCGTTTTAGCTCCGATTTTGGTTCCGCTTGAACCGTTGGCTTCGTTATCGAATGCTCTATCATTTTAAAGACCTGAAATATATGTTTTCTATTTTTGGACAAGACAAGCATTATATCATCGAAATCGTAAAATCATTAAAGACATAATCAAAGTTATAATCAAAATCATTATTGAACTCTAAGTTCAACAATCTCCCCCATTTTGATTATGACAAACTAATGAGGATTTTACAAGAAAAATATCTACTCCATTTTAATAAAATGCATTATCTCTAAATATATCATTTTTCTCCCTCTTTGGCATTATCAAAATGCAATCAATAATAAAAAAATATGGGGTTATGTGAAGGGTTTTTAAAGAAAAAACAAAACATGAAAAATGTTATTATGAAACATATTACCCAACTAATCACATATATGTAAATATTAAAGATTAGAGTATACCGAATATGTGATGTCGAGTCCGCTCTCTAATGGCATTTGCATTGAGCGTTTCCAAATCCAAGTATGTGGTACCACTTGTTGGTATGCCTTCCACCTTTGTCGATTAATGGCACTTCCTTCTTGATGGTGGAGTCGATCTTCTTGACTTCCACGACTTTTGCCGGTGTTTTCAACCACTTGTTGATTTTCTCCTTTTGGATGGAGATACCTATAACACATGTTTTGTCCTTTGGTCCCCAATTTCTTTTGGGTCCGACATTGTTAGTGGCATGGCTCTTTACTACCCATTTCAAATCGTTTCTATTTACACAAAAACGATAAGGACATCTAGAAGAAATATGCTCATTTCTACTATAATGTATGCAATGAATAAACTTCTTCGTATAACGAGAGCTATACGACTTTTTGTAGGAAGTTTTAGAAGTTTGATGAGCGGTTTTGGTTTGAAAACCTAAACCTCTTCTATCATTGCAAGAGTTTGGCAAAACTCTTGAAGCACTTCCTTGTGTAAAAACAACCTTTTGTATAGGCGGAATAGGAGTTGTAGACAAGCTAGAAGCTTTAACAAAGCGGGCTGTGCTTGAGCTACTAGTGTTGCAATCGAAAACCAAACCGCTTTTGTCATTGATATCTTTTTGACAACTCAAAATTTCGTCCAACACGGTTTTCCCTTTGGAAAACCTTGAGATTGTTAACTCGAGTTTTTTTACCGCAATGACAAGCTCATCGTTTTTATTTTTCAAAGAGTCATTTTCGGTTTTTAAAAACTCGTTTTGGAGAACAAGAGTATTGTTCTCATCTTTCAAGTCTTGCTTTTCATCATCAATTTCATTAAACGAAAATGATAAATTTGAGCTAGACTCATTTTCAATTTTATCTCTTTTCAAGGATCTTATTTCTTCATTGAGGGAAAAATTTATCCTTTTAAGAGATTTAACCTTCTCTACAAGCTTAGGAAGTTTTTCGGAATAAATTTCACACATATGAATTAATTCATCATGGGAGAATTCTTTTACCTCATCGTTGTCACTTTCGTTTGAGAATGAGAGGTTTTGTTCATGGTTGTCTTCCATGGCCATATAGCAACCAAGGTGAGCGACTTCATCTTGGTCGGAGCTATCGCTAGAGCTTGAAGTGAATATTTTCTTCTTGCCTTTGCTCTTGCGATTCTTGACGCAATCTCTTGCCATGTGTCCTTCCTTGCCACAAGTATAGCAAACAAAATCGTTAGAATAAATTGAATTATTTGACGATTTACCTTTATGTTTGTGTTGGTCTTTTAGCTTAAGTATTTCCTTGACGATTCGAATGATTTGCATTGAATTTTTGTCGTCATTGGATAGCTCATCGCTTTCGTCACAAGTTGTTCCTTTGAAAGCTATCTCCTTCTTTTTCGAGATTGGCTTGTGACTATTGAGGGTGATCTCGTGAGTAATGAGTGAACCCGTCAATGCATCAAGAGTGTATGTATTCATGTCGTGCGCCTCTTGAATTGCGGTGACCTTTGGTTCCCATTCTTTCGGTAAGCTCCGAATCACCTTTGAGACAATTTCCTTACAAGATAAATACTTAACAAGAGATGTTAATCCGTTAGTAATAGTGGTAAATCTAGCAAGCATATCGGAAATAGTTTCACCCTCGCTCATTTTAAAAAGCTCGTAGTCATGAACTAATAGTTGGAGTTTGCAATCCTTAACTTGGTTAGTCCCTTCATGCATAACTACTAGCTTATCCCACATACCCTTAGCGGTTTTACAAGCAGAAATTTTGTTGTACTCGTTAGGAGAAACGGCACAAACAATAGCGTACATCGCTTTGGCGTTAGTAGAGTAGGCTTCTAGTTGAGCGTTATCTAGGTCCTCTACGGGGATTTGGTTCTCGCTATTTTCGGATGTAGGTGCGGAATATCCTACTTTAATGGTCATCCAAAGTTTAACATTATAACTTTGTAAAAACATGCTCATCCTATCCTTCCAATATGAAAAATTTGTTCCATCAAAATATGGTGGAGTATTAGGGGATAAAGCTATGCCGGATGCGAAATTGTACAAATTAGCCATCGGGATCTTAACTCTTAAATCGTTAGATTCCTATATGCAAGAGCCTCGGCTCTGATACCAATTGTTGGCCCGGTGCGGCTAAACCTTAGAGGGGGGGGGGGGGGGAATAAGGTTTTTGGCGTTTTTCGCCTAATTAAAATCTAAGTGCAACTAACAACCCAACTTTCGCAATTCTAAGCTTAAGCGTTAATAATCGTTAACCAATCCAAACGCAAGAAAGAAAATAAACAATAATTTAAGTTGCGGAAAGTAAAAGTAAAGGAAGAAAATGACACCGTGATTTATAGAGGTTCGGCAAAAGGCCTACGTCCTCTCCTCGGTACTACCGAGTATTTCACTAATAATCTTTTTCCGGATATTACAATCCTAATGAGCTAATCGACCGATTAAGCTCCCCCTCACTCTATGAGTGTCCCGAATGAAAAGACCTAGAGCTTTTAAGCAACACTCGCTTACAAAGCCTCTACCCGATCACTCGCTCACAAATGAGTTTATACTTCACTCTTTACAATTTATTGAAATTGAAACAACACCCACAATTTGATTGCTTCTAAATAAGCTAATTTGTGGTTTTGATGATGTTTGATCTTTGGTTGAGCTCGAATTGCTTTTTCTTCAATTTCCCTCTTTTTCGAATTATTTCACCAAAATGGTGATTTTTAGGGTTTTGATTTAGAGAGGTTGAAGGATGATAATGTGTATGAATGGATGTCTTTGGGAGAGAGATTTGGGTAGTTTTTATGGTCACCAAAGTCTGTTTTTCTGTATATGACCGTTGAAAGTGGTTGAGGGCTTTTATCCACTGGTTTAAGCAATTTTCCAGAATAAGCTGAAAAGCTGTTGTTGAAATCTGCAGAAAACGATCGGTCGTTTTCTGCAGTCGATCGGTCGTTTCCAAAAAACGATCGGTCGTTTTCTGAGAAACGATCGGTCGTTTTTTGACGTCCTCACTGGAAGAATTTGGACCAAAAACGACCGGTCGTTTTTGTCCAGTCGATCGGTCGTTGTTCTTCTGGCAGTTTGTCGGTTTCTCGCTATTCTTCGAATGCTTGTATCTTCTTCGTTTTAGCTCCGATTTTGGTTCCGCTTGAACCGTTGGCTTCGTTATCGAATGCTCTATCATTTTAAAGACCTGAAATATACGTTTTCTATTTTTGGACAACACAAGCATTATATCATCGAAATCATAAAATCATTAAAGACATAATCAAAGTTATAATCAAAATCATTATTGAACTCTAAGTAGGGTTGTTCGAACATAGGGGACTATGATTTGGTAGCGGCTTAGTGGGTCATTTTGGTTTATTCAGAGAGAGAGAGAAACAAAAAGAATGCGGCTGCTATTATTTTAATTAGGGTTGGTTTAGATAATTATTTAGTAAAGTGAATGCTTATTTCTAGCAATGTTGACTTGAAATATTGTATCTATGTACGAAATTGTAAAAACACAGAAACAAGACAAAAAAAGTTGAATCCAGAGTATACATGTTAAGTAAGTTGGGTATGAATGGGATTGTGAATTGTGTTTGTTACATAAGTGTTGCTGTAAAATGCCCACATCATAGTTTTTTTTTTTGGGTATTCTTGGGTCTGTTTTTCTTTCCATAGTTTAGTATATCATCCGAAAAAGGGTACTGATAGGGGGGAGGGGGTGTTGCGGCAATACCAATCTAACCCGTTCATTGTTTTTCGGTGGTCCTGATTAAACATGGGTTCCTATGCATGAATATACCATATATATATTTTTTTTCATCTAATATCTTTTTTTTCTTTTTTCGGCAAGTATTGGCATCTTTTATCTCTCTCTCTTTACCCTCAAATTAATAGCAACGAACAAAACAATGGACCCCTTCAATTTTTCGATGTATTTAATCGATTTATGAATTATTTCTCCGAAACCAGTATTTTTATTAAAGATTATGCAGTTTTTTATGAAGCCTAATAAAATATTACAAAAACTTTTGTCATTTCAAGTTGAGGAGTTATCAATTTCGGTTATGACAATCTATTTGAAAAACCCTATTTTTTGTAATCTAGTGTAATATCATGTGTATCAATTTTCGCTAAAATCTTCAACTGACTTGTTGAACTTTTGGGTTTGAGAAAGATTGGGAGATGTGGGACAAGAAACAAAAAAGGTCATCACATGTTTTTAGTTAGTATTCTCTCCATTCCCAATTAATTGTCATTACGAAACTATATGCAATTTTGATCGGCCAATAACTTATATCAAAATTGTCGGAATCAAATTTTTTAAAAGTTAATCATATAATTCAAACATTAAATTATATGATTTATATTTGAAAATTTTCATTTCGAAAATTTTAATACATATTATAAACCGATTAAAATTACACGTAATTTTATAAAGATCAATTAATTAGGAACGGATTGAGTAATATTTTTTCTATGCTATGAGTAATTAATTTAAAAGTTTATACTGACCGTCATCAATTTTAATTAACTTATATTTAATTGCATCTCCAGTCCTCACCTTCTCCATTCTTTTTAAAACTTTCTTCTCTTCTCTCCCCAGGCCCCAAGCGTCTCCAAAATCTTAAACTTATTAACCAATCAAATACCAAATCTACAAAATTAACATTTGACACCAAAGTAACCAGACCAATAAACAAAGAATTCAAAAAACTCTCACCCAAATTCCCTTTTCTTTTCCCTTTTTGCTTAATTTTTTTAACTTTTTTTTTCACTTCATATGGAATGAACACATAGCTGATAGATTGAACAAAAAATTGAGAAATACTATAATCTAAGATTTGATTTCGAAAAATATAGGCTTTTCTCATATTGATTATCGATATTAAAATGCAAAATTTACAAAAACCCCAAATTATAATTAAATTTCAACCCACAAATTAAACCTAAAATAAGTTGGGACTCTAATAATTTATTAATTGGTTTCAAGAAAGAAGAAGAGCATATAAAAAACGCATAATAAAACCCAGGGGAAGCAAATCAATTTCATAAGAATTCTGCATCAATAAAAAGGCAATTAAATAATTCAGTCACACCTGAAAAGATGCTGCCGTTACTGTATCCAGCATGTTGTTGGAAGTATAGCTATTCGATTTTAACCTGATGCGTTTTGAATCCATATCGATTGTGGTTTTTGCCCAAAAGGCAAATATATATGAATCAAGTACCTAAAGAAAATGCAAGTGAAGCCAACAATTACCTTCTATAAAACTTGCTAACAAGGCAGAATAATTCCAAAAGTAAGACAGAAAGAAAATGCTTACTTCCCATCGTGACACGGACTCAAGTGGATATATTCTTAGTGTCCGAGTACTAGTGGCTGGATCAAGTAATTTAATCCCGTCCAATCCAATCTACGATCAATTGAAAAAAAACGACAATTATATACCTCACAATTATATGAAGTCACAAGTACTAACCCAGAATAATATTGGGTCTCACGAACTTCAGGATTCGAAAACAATAGATAATAGAGTAGTTGTTCATTTTTTAGGTAGCTAAAATGATAATAATAAGGTTAAAAATATAAATTGTAAACGAATAAGAGGTTACAAAATTTGAAATCTACTTAAAGAAACAGTTACCAAAATCTGGCTTTAAACATTTCTAGCCCTCACCAACTTTGGCATCAGCTTTTTTGATCAAAATCTACTTAAAGAAACAGTTACCAAAATCTGGCTTTATAAAAGCTGCAGTGGAGTGTTTGTCAACAAGTTATAAAGGCTAGCATTTCCTAGAATTATTTCAAATTATCTTTCTTACTTTTTCGATTTTCTAAATTATACAATAAAGTCTAAACAGTGATCTAACTGAGTAAGTCTTGGTCATACTAGTATTTTTTTCAGCCTTTTTACCCAGAAAGCATGCACATTTCATAAGCTAAAAAAGCTGTCTAGCTAAACACCAAATGAATCTTGTAAGCAACCTTTTTACGCAGAAATCGCAATTATAAGCTAAAATAGCTGTCTAGCCAAACACCCAATGTCTTTTTTAAGCAAAAGGCTAAAAACCTACAGAATAACAAACAGGTCTGATTCCTAACCAATCAACGTATACGCAAAAAGACTAAAGCTTAAATTTCACAAAAGGAAAAAACGGAGAAAGGTATAGATAACAAACCTGGCAAAGAACATCCATCTCACTCTGGCCCACCCCTTTGGACAACAACCTAACCCGAAACTTCTGAACACCACCCACCATGTCATCGTTCTGCACCACGTCATCCTTCAACGCCGCCTTCAAAACCCTCTCCCCATTTCCCTTCCCCTTATCCGCACCACCTATCGGCCTCCCATAATCATCAAATACCAAACCACTTGAACCAGTCGAAACTGAACCAGTTCCCCTAGCCCCGTAAGGTTCTTTATTCCCCCCTCTGTACGCGTAAACCCCGTCTAAACCATGGTTAGTCCCAGGGGTATTATCGTAATTTCCAGCATCTTTGGTTGTTCGAGTGCCATTAAAAAAAATAGGTGCTATCAATGTTCAAGCTCAAGAGAAATAAAAATGACAAGAAAAATACAGTAATTCTGAAAAAACTACGAGTTTGAAATTTGACTAAAAGGACGTGTTTGGCATTAGATTTCTAAATAAAAAAGCTGCGGAAAAAAACAATAAGAAAAAAACTGAGTAAAATGATTTGTATTGTTTTTGCCATGAATTAAGTTGGCATTTTTGCTCTTTATTCGATAGTAATGTTTTTTAGATGATGATAATTACAGTAATATTTGGACAGTTGTTTTTGTTTCCGAAATGAGATGATTCTGTCTTTCGTCCATATAGTTCGGTTACTATCTGGGTTTAGATTACTTATATTGAGGGCAAGAGCTGTTTAGTATATTTATCTAATTGAATTCAGTTATTCGTCTACCATCCTATTGATATATCCAATTTAGGTATTGATCTATGTACTAGAGAAATGTCCAAATCACCCGTACTGGAGACATGTCTGATAAGTTTAAGCTCTAATTATTTGGTAAGAAGCAATTGAGGTTTTTCAAAGAGTTATCGAGCGCACCACGGTGTTGAAATTGTCTATTCGACCATTTAAAATTGAGATGGGGCCCGACATTATTAAGTTAGCATTTCTCTTTCCTTTTGCAAGGCCGATTAACAGAGTTAAAAGGAAGTGATGCAAGGTGTTGTGTAATGTGCTTGATGTTTAGCAAGAAACTGCACTTTTGCACAGTCGATTCCTTTATGTTTTATAAATAGTTGTTTGATGTTCTTTGTCTTTGAAGGGGTTCTGGCAATCTTTGATTGTTGTATTTGGCAAGTCCCTAAAACTTGACTATTTTTTAATTGCTGAATATTCTGGCGGGGATTTGACGATGGCATTTCGCTAAACATTATTCGTTCCATCGTAGGAGATCTAAACCAAGTAATTACTGGAAGCTGTTTACTATGCCAAAATTACTTCATGTCAATCAGACCTCATGATAATTTAGATTAGAAAAAATAGTAATGCTTTGGCGAATTAAAGATGCTTTAGAACAAGAGTTTTGTCGAGGAGATGGAGTTGCTCCTGGATACCACTGCAGACGGTTGTTAGAAATGATAGATTTTGTGAAGAAACGGCCATAAACACAGTAAGACTATTATCAAGTGTTCGTACCAGGCTTGCAGAGTATCCTACTTCTCTGGGTAACAATCCTATGCAAGCAAAGGGAACTTGGCTTTTTTATTATATGTTGAATCGTTGATAAGTAGACGATAGCAGTTAAAAGGGTTGGTTAGTCATTACGGAATTAAAACTTAATTTTCTTCCTTACGTAGAGTGATTGATAAGCAGCAATTTAACATAGATATTGCGTATAAATGGTTGATGTAATTCCCGAGGAGAATGTCTTTTCGTATTAGTCTTGATTATATCTAAAAATTATTAAGGAAATGGCGAGTGGAGGGTTGAGAGGTAGTGAGATGATGGTGGCAACTGGCGAGTGTCCTAACTGCTTAGGCAAGGCTGAGTAGGTTGAGAACTTGAGAGAAGGGAAGCCACTTCATTTTTGTTTACTCAGTAAGGCTTTCTGGGCTGCTTTTGTTTAAAAAAATAGGTTGGATTTTTCGACTAATTTTTTTTTTTCTCCAAGCCAAAACCGTAATTCCGAATTGCAGTTTGTATTTTTTTTATTTTTTTTTTTAAAATAAAAATAAAAAGATAAAACGTAATTCGCATTTACGAGTTAGATATGAACAACTTTTTTTGTAACAAAGTGTTAAGATTAAATAAAGACCAAAAAGAAAGAAACCGAGTTAACTTTTTAGAGCAAACACTACAACAAAAAGTTCATTTAGCATCATAATTTTTTTTCGTTTATATTGCTAAAGTGGTTATGGCTAAATTTTAGCAACAATTTAGTAACAAATTATGTTGTTAAACTGTTGCTAAACTGTTGCTAAAATTTAGTCACAACCACTTTAGCAACATAACCGAAAAAAAAGTATGATGCTAAATGAATTTTTTATTATAGTGAAATAACACGGGCATCTAAAATAGTTAGATTTGTCATATCATCATTTAATTTGATGTTAAATAACACATGTTTATTTTAAATTTTAACATTCATATTAGTATGTTAAATTTTAACATTTGTTGTGAGTCTTATTAGCTCAGTATATATATTATATAGGAGACATAGAGAGAACATAGAGAGAGGGAACAGTAGGTCTTTATTCATCTGAATGTTTAAATACAAGGGACCCTAACCTTCTTTATATACTAGAGGTTAGGGTTATACAAGCTAGAAAGCCCAACTTAGGCCCACTATGAGTAAGGCTCAATAGTCCAATAATAACCTACAACACTCCCCCTTTGGACGTCTTGAATTCTTCGTCTTCATGCAGTCGATCTGAGTCGAGTTCATTCGCAGTGCTAAACACATAAAAACCTTAGGGGCGGAAAACCCAGTGTGGGACAAAACCGGTACCTAGGAGAAACTGTGTAGCCGAATGATATAGGCCGAAATATCATGTAAGTAACTAACCACAAAACAGTGTGCCTCATCAAAACCTTGCCAGAGCAAACCCAATGGGAAAATCTCTGATCGAAGGAAAAAAAGTGCAACAGTGGTAGTAGTAGGGGATCAACCACAAAACAGGTGCCTCATCAAAACCTTGCTAGAGTAAACCCAGTGGGAAAAACCTCTAGTCGAAGGACAAAAGAGTACACAGTGGTAAGAAGTATACAACAGGATACTCCCCCTAATTTCGGCAATCTTAAGTGAGATAAGATGGGAACGTGTCTCGCTAAAAATCTTGCCAAGGAAAACCCAGTGGGAAAAAACCTTGGTCTAAGGATAAAAAGAGTACACGAGCATGCGACTGGATGCTCCCCCTCACTTGCACACGACAGGGTGCGAGGATTTCGACTAAGTAGTAATTAGTACAATAAGCATTCATCTGGATGCTCCCCCTCACTTGCACACGACTGGGTGCAATGATTTCATATTCCAAGAAAGAGTACGAGCATTCGACTGGATGCCTCATTTACTTGTACACGACTGGATGTAAGAAAATCTAACGTGGAATAGAACGAGCATTCAACTGGATGCTCTTAAACTTCATATGTGAAGATTTATTTCGGCAAAAAATGCTAAATAGCATAATCTAGTCATGTCTCTCTTGATCGATAACAACAAGTTGTCCTCAAATAAGACAAGTGTTTTATCTGGATCGTGAGACAGAGCATATGTAATTCAAATATGGCTAATACTAGCTCGAAGCCATATACACTCTCTAGTCGTCTCATAGAGCACGAATAGATCAGAGTGATTCGTTTGGAGTCATTTCAAGACCTCCAAGATATCGCCTTATTCCTAATGGCAAAGACATACCATGTTAGGAATATCCCTTATGCGGATCTGATAAGTAATCGGCATCGGTATAACCGAAAAAGGATTGCGTTAATTCGAGTACCGAAGGGGGTAGATACACTCGATATTTCGGCATATATCATTCGGCTACACAGTTTCTCCTAGGTACCGGTTTTGTCCCACACTGGGTTTTTCGTCCCTAAAGTTTTTATGTGTTTAGCACTGCGAATGAACTCGACTCACATCGACAGCATGAAGACGAAGAAATCAAGACGTCCAAAGGGGGAGTGTTGTAGGATATTATTGGGCTTATCTTGGTCTTTACTAGCATATGTAACTCTATCCTCTATTATAAGGGTCTGTTGATGTATCTCTCTATACACTTGTATTAATGAATAAACACTTCGTCTGTTGTCTCTCATACCTCTCTCTATATCTATACATATCTCTATATATATATCTATAACGAGCTAATATGTCACACAACAACATTCACATTATTGTATTAATGAAAACCAATTATTAATTGAAAGTCCATTTAAGTATTGTTTTTAGTACCCTAGGAATAGAAACAAGTAACAACGGTTGAAATAGGAAAAAGTAGGGAACAAGTAAGAATTAATTGTGGTGTGGGTTGCCACATGATCAAATAAAGTGGTTGTTAAATTTAATAAGAAACTTAACAAGTATTTTAACATAATTATTGTGAGTGAAAAATTGGCATTTTTACTAAAATTTTATCTAACAAGTAATTTAACATATCTATTATAGATGATCTAAGAAAATTAATTATCATTTAGTACTTCCGTTAAAAGCGAATTATCCTTTGGTACATCTTTAACCAAGGTTAAAAAAAAAACTCTCTTCCCATCAACGGCTCCACACCACCGCCTCTCAAACCCATCTTTACTCTGGTAAAAATAAGGAAACGAAATGGGATCTGAATTGATCTCGTTGGAGTATACGACAGCGGAGACGACTCACTACTCCGCCACGAAATAGAATGAAAGAAAATCACTGGTAACAAAGAGGCTCATCGTCGTACTTGGGTAAGAGGGGAGGGGGGGAGTTTTAAAACGTTTATGGAGAGACATTATGGGTGTGGTCAGTGACGGAATCATAATTGTAAAATAGGGGGTCTGATTTTCTATAAAAAAAAAATAAAAAAAATATATATATATATATATACTTATATGAATTTATTTTACAAAGGGGATGGAGGGCTGAAACACTAAAATTTAAAAAATTTCATCAAAATACATTGAAAAAATCTATATTTTCATTATTTTTTTTCAAAATGGGAGGTGAGCTGCAATTACCAACTGTCGCTATCTAATTTCTTTCCTAGGTATGGCGGTGATTTGGGAGAGAAAGATCTACCTTTTGCTAATTAATTTTTAGAACTATCACTTAACAGTAATTAAATCATACACTAAAGGGTAATTATTTGAATTTTTTATTAAAATATATGAAATAACACTGGTAATCCAAATGAAATAATTAATTGCAAACATTGTAGACATTTATTCATTCAACCACTCAAACGCAGTTAAGAAAAAAATACATAAATTAAAAAAAATACATTCATGAAAATAAAATAAAACACACTTAATATAAGGAGTGGCGGCGACCATCACAACAATTAGGGCAGCGGACAAAAAACCAAGATATGTGAGGGTTGAACGACAAAGAGTAGGATCACATGTTAATGATTTTGTAACGGAAGCATTGTCTTAAAAGGCGCAAGACAAGTTTTATGTGAAAATAGGCCGGCTAACATGTAATCCCGTCTGCATAATCCGATTAATCTCGCCAATTATTCGAGGCTCTTAGCACCCGCCTACCACCTCAATTTTGTCTAACCACCACGTAGGCTCGGTTTTTAAAACACTATTGATTAGTAATGAATTAAACATTCTACAACAGGGTGACATAAAAATAAAATGCACTCTAGTTTAATACAGTATTTTGTTACCATGTGAAATACAAGATTTTTGCTACCCATATTACCTCATACGCAAATTATATGTCGTGCACAAGATATGAGGATGTCTTAGAATAGAGAAACTCTGAAAATTCATAACACTTCTTCTCACATTTTGTTTGCAAGGTGATATGGTTGCAAAATACTGTATTTTACTAGAGTTTATTATATGTTGCATTCTTTCGTTGGGTCGGGTTTTTGAGTGGATACGAGTTCTGTCAAGGCGAAAATTAGTTTTCAACAACCCTACCAAATTGTCAACCGAAGTATAGGGGAGACGGAAAGTAAAAAAGTATCCCTGCATTGGACTGTCCTTTCAACTTGCGTGTCTAGAAACAAGATTGAGAATTTGGTATCAAAAAACGTCATCCAAAGGAGAGCGGGATATTACTCTAAGCTTCCAAGACAACGAGACATCAAAACTTAAACCGAAAATAGTGGTCGAATTTCACTGAAAGAAAATAAAGAGTGTACCCACACTTTTTTTTTCTTTGCCTGATCTTTAACAATGACGACAATCAACATGACTTCTATATTATCGTTGAACAAATGGGGAAATGAGGGAAGGCTGTTATTTTTGCAAAATATAATATATTGTACATGATTTGGTAGGAGTTAAATTGCGATAATTTGACAGACATGAAAAGATGTGATATTTAAGTTTTACATAGAAGTGATATTTAGACTTACTCCAATTTCATTCCCCTATCACAATATTCAAGACTTAAATACTGCTTCAAACCGTCTTCCCACATGACTCGTTAAACTTGATCTTAGCCTGTTCTTTGTCATAATTCTCAGAAACTTCATGAAAGCCGATAAGATGGAGGAAGATGTTCCAAATCCTGTACGAACAAAACAGTAAGAGCAAAAGATGAGCAATATGGTAAAAAAAAAATGGCGGTGTTCGAATTAATTCCAAGAGAGGGGAGAAGCTAGAGTCAAAAATTACCCAAGAAAAGCAAGGATAAACACCATACCCACGGTACAGCCATAGGCTAACTCCACTGAAAGCAAATAAAGAGCATATTAGGTTGCGTCAACTCATTTCAAACTCAAAGTAAACAATGATGACAATTGAGACTTTGTCAGGGGAGGCAAATCTGCAACTTTTGGAATTATATGTCTAGGAACAAGCTTAAAATACGCTTTTTATTTGTAAAATTTAAAAGTATTAAACATAATCCAATTTTCCGTTTGTGAATCTTAATTTACACATCAGAGTCTTCAATGAGGTTTGGTTAACTTTTAACTTCCATATCAATGGTAACATGGTTTTGTTTTTAACCATTCCGCTACATGATTACATATTTAAGTAATACTATAGTAACATATTTTATAGGGTTTAAAATCATGTGTCGTGCCACTTATGAGGATCAGTCTAATGATCTAATCTGATGGCTGATAAATATTCAGACCAACAACTCGGATCAGTCCAACCGCCTTCGTGTTCCACTTCAACAGATCTCTAGTCTCTCTCTACTCTGTGTGAAACTAAACTCAATCACAAGGGATATATATTTTTCAGATTTTCCTATGTGAATATAGAATAATAGATAAATAAACCCCAGTACTGTTTATTAAAGATTGACCACAAACAATTTGTTATTCGATTAAAACTAAGAACAAAGAAGAGATCATCTTTACAAACTATTAACTAAAACTACCATATACACATAGATACATATTCATGCGCACAATAGGCACTAAAATCTAATATGTACACGCTTGAGGTAAAGGGGAAATCGGCAAATGCCCCAGTTAAGTACTAACGATTTCATTTGTTTTAAATAATTTCGTACAGATCCTTACTGTATTCACTTTCAAAGGTAAGCAACTATAAGAATACAAAAAAAAACTCCAACTCAGACAACCCTCCTATATATAAAGTCCATTCATAATAAACCAAACTGGGCACGATTCTACAGTGACTAAACAGCTACAGAGTTGTACCATTATAGCATTCCACATCCGAAATGAACTACACACGACAAGGAATCTGCTCCATATGCATGGTATGAGAGACGACTAATGTTATAATAGAACTTGGGCGATTAAGGGTCACTTTGGCAACATGCTTTTTTGGCTGATTTTTAGTTTTTTATTTTAAAAATGTGGGTGTTTAGAACTTTGGACGGTCAGATTATCTAGCTTTGAAAGCTAAAACTAAAAAATCTGGATTTTCAATATATTTTTCAAGCAGATTTTTAAAGCTGATTTGGGACAAAAAAAAAATCTGTAGCGAAGAAATCATTAGGTCAAAAGTATATAATGGAACTCGTGAATATGAGTAAATGAAGAATAATACATACTCATCTTTTCTAATTTAAAAACAATAATATTAATTATTATCAAAGTATAACTAATCTGGCATAAAAGAAGTTTACAGTTTAGGAATCTTACAATGGATCTTATCGAAAAAGAGAATTAGTTCTTCCGAAATGCTCCTGTAAGAAAAACACATAGGGACCATTTGGCATCAGCTTTTTTGGTAAACAAATACTTAGAGAAAAGATTGCTTCAAAAAGAACTGTTGAGTCTAGTGTTTGGCACCACCACAACTTATAAGTAACTCAAAACATATTTTTACTTACAAGACATTAGATCACTCATTTCAATTTTTAAGTCACTTCTAAGTTCTAACCATATTAATACTTGTAATTTGGCTAATTTTCAATACTGAAAAAACTAAGAAAAGAATATCATTCATAACTTTTCTGCTTTCTAGTTTTACAAGGGTTTTTAACCCAGAACCTAGCTTCATAATTTCTGGAAAAGCTACAAAAGAAACACATCTAGCTTTTGCAAGAAAAAAGCTAAGAAAGAAACACATGCCAAACAGGCACATTATAAGCTAACAGGTAATAAGAATATGCTCTCAAATTCAGAGATCAGAGAAAAGTAGACCCAAAAAAATATCAGGTAAAAAAACTGTTGTCTAGTGTTTGGCTTATTAACTAACT
Source organism: Primula veris (assembly GCA_963682055.1). Classification (NCBI taxonomy): domain Eukaryota; kingdom Viridiplantae; phylum Streptophyta; class Magnoliopsida; order Ericales; family Primulaceae; genus Primula; species Primula veris. The sequence goes on along the minus strand of OY821747.1, from coordinate 31,519,307 downwards.
AAAAACTTATTTTCACTTCAAACTTATTTTCACTTCAAATCATAAGATAACCTATTTCAATTTATAAGTGACTTCTTCTAACTATACGAATAAATTCTATAAGAACACTTGTAATTTGACTAATTTTCTATATAAAAAATACTAAAAAAGAACATCCTTCTGGCTTTGTAGATTCATAAGGTTTTGCAAGCATAAAGTTAAGAAAGAAACAGAAGCCAAACAGGCACATAAGCTAATATGTAATAAGAATATGCTCTCCTATTCAGAAATCAGAGAAAAGTACACACACATACACACAAAAAGTATATAATTATATAAAAAAAAAAAAGGTATATCATAAGCAAACTCAAGAAAAGTTGCAATTTTTCCAAAAATATATTCGCTCTATTTTAATAATTACCAATATAGGTAATCTAATTAATTAATAATTTGTTCTCACTGTATTTTACTAATTAACAATTCGTTTTAAACCGCATAACTACAATAAATGATACCGAATATGGATATTATGTTCAAAATAAAATATATTACGAGATTAATATCATTACACATCTCACATGCAATCACATGCAGACGCATGGCTAACTTTTCCTAGTATAAATATAAGGAAGGTTACCCAGGAACAGAGGGGTATCTTTTTCCGCCACGTCTGTTCCAATCACGTCCATCATCGCCACCCCCGCCGCCACCTCCGCCGCCACCTCCGCCGGAATTTCCGCAGGAACAGTTACCACAGCCGTGAGAAGAGGCGAGGGTTAAGCGACGGGGAGGTTGGGAGGAGAGAGAAAGAGAGGGGCGGGTTAGGGTTAGGGTTAGGGTTTTTGGTAAGGAGAGAAAGGCGGTGGTTGGAGCTGCAAAAGCCATCGGATTTATATTTATATTTAGATACAGAGAGATACATATTGTATATTATAAATAGATTGAGTCTCTAGCATTTGTTTTTTTTCAAATTTTTCAAAAATACAGTCGTTCTAATATTATAATTAATTTTAAATGTTATCATTTAAATCAAATATATAAATAAATTAAATACAACTTATTTTACACACATTCATATTTCAAACAAAATCACCACATGTGTATTCTTTTTATAAGTAAAAAACTATATTACTCTTTACATACTATCCTTAATTTATTGGGATTTTATAGGTTTAGTACACCAAACTATCTGTTTTTAACGATTTGGGTACTCACCTTTCAAATTTTCCAATTTAGATACCACACTATAATAAATTTCCAATTTAGGTATCACCGTCTAAATAAATCACGGAATCATGTCACGTGACATTTGACAAACATTAATTTGAGAGGCTAATTTGACAATTTTGCATAAAAAAATGTCATCATATAAAAATATTTTCCCCAATTTCACAAATAACAAAAATTTGGATTATATGCTAAATTTGGATTATATGCTAAAAGTTTTTCTATGATGATATATTTTTTTGTAAAATTGTCAAATTAACATATCAAATTAATGTTTGACAAATGTCACGTGACATAATTTCGTGATTTATTAATACGGTGGTACCTAAATTGGAAATTTATTATAGTGTGGTACCTAAATTGGAAAATTTGAAAGATGGGTACCCAAATCGTTAACCGTACTATAGTTTGGGGTAGTAAATGTATTTTTTCCCTTAATTTATTATATTAATTTCTTAAGAAAATATCAAATTTATTTGCCGAGATCGAATTTATTTCATTACGTATCGTACACGCAATGCGTGGGCCACGATTACTAGTATATATATAGAGATACGGCTGGGTTGGGTACGGTTCGGTTTCTTGTAAAACCGAAACCGATCATATTTTTCGGTTCGTTTTTTTTCGGTTTCAGTCTTTTTATATTTTATACCAAACGGGACTGGATTTTTTCGATTTCGGTCTTTTTCGGTTCGGTTTTATTGAAAACCGAAACCGATCCGAAAATTCTGTTTTTCGGTTTCGATCTTTTTCGGTTGGATTATCGGTTCGGTTCGGTTTTTCCAGGTTTTCACCAGATAGATAGAAAGATAGTAGGGATAGCAAATCCGACCCGATACATGTACAAAGTTGGTGGAATCGGAACGGTACGTCGGTACCCAACCCGAAAAGCTTAAATTCGTGTTTCGATTCGATAGTTTTCGGATCTTAGTTAAAAATACCGATTCTAACCTGAAAATGTTCGGGTATCGATAATATAGATTTCCGATAATTCGGGATTCCGAAAGTTCGGGACGGGATTTACCGATATTTCGTACTCCTAGAAAAAAATTGTTACAAAATTATAACATAACTAGCAATTTTGTTAAAAAGTTCGTTAGATTTAAACAAAATCAAAAAGTGGGACAATATTATGTTGATATTATATTCGTTTATAAAATTGATTATTAAACAATGCAACTAATTATAATTATTTTTAAGAAAAAATAAACAATAACATAATTCAAACTAAAAACACGAATCAAATGTTATAATTTTAGTTATTAAATATCGATTAAGATGAATATACAATATATGTAACAAGAAACACATATGTAAATAAAAGTGTGTTATTTAGTAAATAGAGTAAATTTGAGATTAACTTCATTTCTTTTAATAAATATAAACCGGTACTATTCATAATAATATTATTATTTTTTAAATAGTTTTTAAAATGTATATTAATTCTGTCGGGCCGGGACAACATCGGGTCGGGAATCCATCGGAATTGTAAATAAAAATTCGATCCTGAACCGAATTACTTCGGGACGGGATAAAAATCCGATCTTTCGGATCGGAACAATATCGGGTCGGGCCTAGATCGGATGTTATATCGGATCGGGATTTCAGAAACTTTTTCTAGCACTACTTTTACCCATTTGACCCGACCCGATCCATTTGACCCATTTTTTATAACACTTTTTATTCCATTTGAAAAGCAAACCTTATAAATGACAAGATTTGGAATTTTTTTTTGTTAAAAACTCATATGGTAAAGTAAAAAATTATTTGATTTAGAAATATAATATATAAATATTAATGTGGCATTAAATACTCTTTCATATTAATTTAGTGATTTAAATTTTACAATCTTATTTTTAACATTTCCATATTTATTGAATTAATTTGGACTCATTAATTTCGTCAATTAAAATATTGATATATGTAAAAATATAATATAAATGTATACGATTGATATGATGATTTGGTTTCCTGTAAATCCTTATATAAATAAAATATAAATATAGGCGATAATATATTACTCATTAATTAACATGAATAAATTTTATTCACATTTACCATAAATATCGTTTCATTAATTAATAAATTAATTGTATATAATATTTTTTTTAATAAAATCATCAAAATGTATGTTATGTATTATTATAAAAGAGAGTTTAGTCTATATGAGAGAAAGATAGTGGAGATAAGAGAGTTTAAAATTGCACTTTTTAAGTTATATTTTAATCATTTAAACTATACAAGCGAAAGTTAAATTTACATGACAGAGAAGCGAGAGTGTTAAATTGCTTTTTTTAAGTTGTATATTTAACCATTTAAATGTATATTCACTATTAATATATGATAGATAGTTTAATGTACACGAGAGAGATAGAAGGTGAACAGTGTTAACTTGCATTTTTTTAAGTTGTACTTTTACCTATTTAAATCTAACCCAAATATAATTGCATTTTTACACGACCCATGACAGATCGGGTCGGGTCGGGTCAGGTCAGGTCAGGTCAAAACCCGTAAAATCGCCACATAGAAACATTGATGAGCAATAGCTAGGATTAACTTAGAGCATGTTTAATGGGTCATCGGTTTAAAATATTGGTTTAACTTAACTGAAGTTGGTTTGTGGGGAACGACGAGTCAAGTTTATTGATGTGTTGGTTCCGAAGCTTGGTTTAAGTTTTGAATGTTATTATAATTAATAAATAGATACTAACAGTTTTGAATGTTATTGTAAATAGTTCCTAATAGTTATCATTGTAATCAAAACTAAATAATTAACTGCCCACTGATAAAGATGGACGGTCCACCGCATGAAATTTCGCCCACCGCACCGCAGCCAACAACCGATAAACATGCTTAGAGATATGACACACCAAACTAGATCTCTCAGTTGTTCCCCCTTCCTCTCTAGCGTTTGGCCACCTAGCTCTTACCTTGTCCATATTCATTTTTTTAGGTGCATCTTGTACTTATCCATATACATGTAATAAATTTGTAAGTAAAAGATAAATTTTTACTAAAGTTTATTAAAATTAATAATTTGGCACTCACTTGATTTATTATTTCACTAGACATTAGTTTTTATGTAATTTTGACTCCCCTATTTAGGATTCCTGGCTTCGCCACTGACTTCAACGAATACGTAATTATGTATGGCCGAATGGGTGAAACAAATACATTGTATTACATGTTAAGCCTAATAGAATCTTTTATTAAAAAGTAAATATGACCTATTTGGGTATCATTGACTGAAGACTTCATTAGATGTGTAAATGAAAATTAGATGATCTTTAATCCTCGACCAAAAGCATATTTGACCTCTGTTTCTATACATGATTTCAAACGTTAAAACTTAAAAGGCATTGTTATCGATTGGTCTTAATTGTCTTGACCGTTAATCTTTTTTCGTTCCGCTTGATTCGTTTTCAGTGGACATTACAAGGAGTTTTCTTACCTGTGGCATATTTATACGGATGTTACGGGTAAGTTTTAACACTAGTTTTTTTTTTTTTGCCTTTATTAGAAGTGTTTCGAATACTGCTATTTTGAATTTTTCACCAAACGGTTCATCTTTTTTCCTACTGATCTATTGACATTGTGTGAAACAGGTTATTTCATATATTCCTCCATGTAATTTAGTTTTATGACTTTTATGTAGGTGTTACAAATTGCCAAATTTGAACACATCGCATATCTATTTTTAATTTTTCATGTTAGTGGATTTTCGGAGGTTATATTTTCTTAATCAATTTTCAAATGGCGCGTAATTTCTTCAGGAGTTCATAGTCTTTATTGTACAAAAGTTGCATTCCATTTTGTTATGAATATATTGTTCACAGATCCTCCACTTGCTGACCTGAAAACACATTCATTTTTACCGATCATATTTCCATATTTATATTTTGATGTCTACTTCCCTTTTGGTACCACTGAATTTTTCTCCTTTTGTTCAATTATGAGATTGTAATTATTGTTGAAGAGGGTTCATCAGAATTGGATCTCACAATTATAAACCTATTCTGTCAATGGTCGCTCGCTCGCTCATTAAAAAATAATTTTTAAATGGTTGGATGTTCTTCTAAAATTAGACTGGACTTGAGATCAATTTTTCCAAGTCCTACAGGAGCCTTGGAAAAAGCTCAAATTTTGAAGAAATAGAGCATCATGTATTTCCGTTTCTCAATGTTCTAACCCCCTTCGCCTTTCTTCATCTTTCGCATTTTTACGAGTTCCCTATAATCTATTGAATGAGGACCTCAGATGGGGTATTTGATTGAAGTGTATGGAACATTTTTATGAATATGTCGGTAATGTGATTTTCATTTCTTCGGTTTTTGTTTAGTTTGCATCAATCATATTCTGTATTAGCAATGGAAAACCAGTCAATCCCCTGAATCCATGTACAAAAGGCAAAAGCTCATGTTAAGCTTTGCATTTTTTTTCCAAGCCATGTGTGCATTCTTTCATCAGGCAACCAAAATGCAATATCCATCCTGGCATTTACTATACATGCATACTAGAGCTGTTTGCCTGTTTCTATGTTTATCATAATAAAATAGTCGTTCATATGGTTAACCTCGGATCCCGAATACCCTTTACTCGTAAAAAAATGAAGTGGTTTTTGCTTTCTCAACCTAGATGGCAAAGAAGGGTTGATCCAATGTGGTGAAGAACTGGAATGCCTTTAGCAATGCTCAGCATTCGGTTCACCATCAGAATTCGTTCTATATCCTCCGAAGTGAAGATAACTTCGAAGTGTAGATTATTAATTGATTTAAAAAAAAAAAAAACTAGATTACTTTCATTGATCAGTTAAGACACTCCACCGTCATCTTACTACCTCTCAACCTTCTACTTAACAGAATTAAGACATTTATAAAAAATTCCTATGAGTTGCAATAAAAATAGAAATTTGTATTTTACCGAGAAAACTAGTACATATTGAAGTATTGAATTAGAGCGTCAGTTTCATTAATAAATCACAACCGCTGCAATTCTGGTTCATGGACGTTGAATCAAAATATAACCACTTACATTTTTGAAATTAGAGATGGATATGTAATGCGTTTTTCCAGCCGCTACAAATGCGATTCTTGGACGGTCAGCTGGACTCAAAATCTAACCAATAGGTTCTTCGAATTTTGAAATAGATGTGTAACTTTTTTTCCCCGAGCATCTCAACCAATATTCGATAAATAGAAACTAGAAGAAGAGTTACAACCATTAATACAAGAGCGAAAGAAGAGTTACAACCATTAATACAAGAGTGAATAGCACTTGTTTTGCCACACCTCTAAATTGGTTTTACAAAACAAAATGCATGATTGATTATTGTCTACGAATTTAAAAACAAGTTGAACTTACGAACAAGTTTCACATACGCCCACTGATATTAAGTTAAAACAAACTGAACTTCCGAACAGATCTAGACATGTTCTTAGTACCCTTTTTCCATTGATAAACTAAACTATGGAATAAAAAAGACCTAAGAATACAAAAAAAAAACAATATGATGTGAGCATTTCACACTAACCCATGTGTAACAAACACTTGACACTCACATCCTAGTTTAGTTAACAAACTTTCGATTTTACTTTTTGTGCCTTGTGTTTTCCTTCTCCTATTAATTGCCTTGTGTACGTGTTTTTACAATTTCGTACATAACTACAATATTTCAAGGTAACATTGCTAGAAATAAGCATTCGCTTACCAATTAATCATCTAATTCTATTTCAATGATGTCAAACTCTCAATAGTTGCAGGAACACATGGAAACCTCTTCAAGAATAATACCTTTTTTTTTCTTTTCACTTTCTAAAGAAACAAATGTTTAATCAACCCATGGTCATATACCAATCATATACATCTATTAGTGTTCCTCAAAAGCACAATGTTGACATGGAAGAATGCACACAGAGAAGGAGATGAACTATTCATACAAACGACAAAAAGAAGCATTTGGAGCTGGACATGTGACGTGTATACTTTTGTGATGATGTTGATCAAGCATGAACAAGAAACGGGTGTTGACAAACACTACACTCGATTGTTTCAGAACCAGAGGATGGAACTTGAACCTACAATACAATGATTAAGGCGATAAGTGGAATGACTACTTCAAGATACAATAAAATTAAAAAAGAAGAATAAGAAACAGAAATTTTTTGAGCTAACGAAGTCATGAGAAGTGCACCTGCAAGTGGACTGTGCAAGTAGGACAAGCAACATCCTTCATCCTTGTTCCACCGGATGAAGATAAACCTGTAAAAGCGTTGTTTTTAAGCATATAGAAGTGAAGCTGCACACGCACACATAGTGCCTCAAGAAGACGGGTCGATTTAGTCCAGTTATCAGTTATCACATCTTACACTTGAGTTTTACTCACGTTTTAATAATTTCCAAATTGGAAGTACATGAAGTTTTAAACACCCACTACTTTTATTATCATTAACCAAAAAGGTGAAAATTGGATACTAAGCAAAACTCCTCGTGGGGTTTTAGAGGTAGAGTGTTATATACATTATCGTCTTAAAAGGGTTTCGAAACCAAGCTGTTAGAAGTATTTTGTGTAGTTGTTTCCAATTTCGAAACCAAAAAACAGTTTTCAAAACACCAATAGCATCGACTACTGTAAAATTCATTACTATTTTTATAATTCCATCTCTTCCTTTTTATATTTATCTAGAAGAACTGTATGACATGCATATGGAAACACCATCTGAGGGTAATGATGCATACCAATCGAGGTCTTGCGGTTCTTGTCCATTTCCTCCTGGAAAAAACATCAATCACATTAACATGCAGGTAGCCACAAAATCCAAGGAAAAAAAGTAAGCCACAAAAATAGTGAACCCCTCAAAGACAATTGAAGGTATATCTAGACATACATCAATTTGCCTGAAGACCCTTTATAAAACACTAGAAGATTATCTTCACCTAAATTTGAAAAAAAATCTTCTGACTATATCCTTCACCAAGTAATATTACTAGGCTTAAATTCATTGCTACTTGATAAAGTGTTGTTAGTTTTCCCACGTCTACAACATTTTACTGAAAGATCCTAAAAGTTATTCCGGCTTAGTTTGCAAGAATCCTACTGCCTATCAGGATAAATCGTTACAGCCCGAAGTCGATAGACTTTTTTCTGAACAGTTAAACTAAAAAATCGTTTTTCCTTTTTGAAGATCTGTGGATAAAATTCAAAGAAAAAGATTGATTCTTGTTCTATATAATTGGTCACCCATTCCACAAAAAAAACATGACATTAAAACTGGATTCACCTTAAGCTTCTTCGCAAGATCCGCATGGCTCTGTAACGTAGAAACTTTCCCGGAAGATTCCTTTACGTTGGCTAATCTTTGAGTCACTTCAGCCTGGAGAAATAACACATGCCCAGGTTAGCAATCTACTCCCAAATCACTAAAACTATTCAGAACATTTTAGAATCGAAAATATTGACATCAAATAAGAACCCAAAAAATTGCTTTGCTGCAACTTTAATCTTAAGACTTGAAGTACAAAATTACGGGTAACGAGCTATAAACGAAGGACTGACAAATATACACCCCTAAATGCTCATGGTACAACTTTTGTTACCTGTTAATGTTCATATAACATACCTTAATAGCAAACCTCTCAGAGCCTATATTTCAAGATCTCTAATTAGCATCCCATATTTTCTCGTCTTGCTCCATGTTAATATGTTTTCCCTCTTGTACATCATTTCTTGTCATAAATGTCCATACTGATGGACAGTAATAGGAAATGATAAAAGCCCTATTACCTTTCAAGATTACCCACTAACATCCTTTATATTCCTTCCGTAAATTTTAACTTCCTGGTGAAACCCTAGTACAAAAATGGCCATGCCTCCTAACCTCGAACAAAAAATTTCTATCATGTTCTAGTACTTTCAAGTTTCAAGGTTTCCAGAACTCAATACCAGAGAGAGAGAGAGAAACACTAATTATTAGTTTGCTTACCATGCAATGGTCACAGACTCTAACTGGTGCCTCATTTTCATCTGTTGTCAGCCCGATTCTACCTTGGGTACACTTGTCACAGAATATATCCCCACAGTTCCTACAATGATGCTGAAAATAAAAAGAATAACACGTTAAAGGAAATAAGTTTCACACATCTAAAAACCTTTACCAAAATAAAATCTCATGACATTTTACCCTTCGGTTAAAAGCATTGAAATCAGTCCGACATGCTGTACACTTGGTAACTGCTTCGTCAGGAACCTACAGGTTGGAAACCACACAAATCGACAAGAAAATGAGCCACCAAATATGATAAACATTAAAATAATGGAATAACACCCAATAATGGAAAAGGACCCATGTAAAATAGCGTAAATAATGGGGAAAATGTACCCAATAATCTTTTTCCTCATTCCGAGGCTTCATCAAGTTCATCCAATCAGGAAATCCTTTCTTCTTCTCTGATGCTTGCTCAGATATCTTAACAGCATCAGAAGGTTTCTTTGTTTCACCGATCTCTTTAAGCTGGTTGCAAAAGTAATATATAGATAACGTTTATGAAACAAAGATAAGCGAGCATTGACCGATAATCACTCACATAGTCACATGGAAATGTCAATCATCTATTAACTAGACTGTGGGACATATAACTTTCACAATATTATTCCAAAAAAATAGCAAAAGCTGAAACATTTCAGAACTATCACCTACTATTTAATGCATTATGCATAAGATATAAGTTGACATCCTTCTTGTTAGTTATAATTACTCATTTCAATCTTGGTGCATGAAAGTTAGACTAGCAAGCTGAAAATCCTGAACCTAGAAAAATAGAAAAAAATACTTCTTTTTGTTTGAAATATAATGCAATGTGTCATTTCACGAAAGAGTGTAGCCTATATCTATAGATTGTTCATAACTTATTGGCTTACTACGTACTAAAGGTATTTCTGATTTTAGTTTCATAGATATTCAAAATGACCTAGTGTAGCCATCCAAACACAAATACCCCTTCAGTTAAGAATTCTCAATTCAACATGCATTGTACTTACAGCAATGGTGTAATCCTAAGAATTGTGATTTTGCATTCTTTTTCAACTAATGCAACTATACAAATTACTGTCATAACTCACAAGTAATACCATATTGGAGCTGCAATTAACAGTCTGGGAAGACCCATTACACTAAATTGTTAATATTCCAAAACTCAAAAGAGTTCAAACATGATTAGAAAATTATGGTATATGCATGAACATGTCTAGCTTCTTACTTTATACTAAGGGGAGTATATAAAAAAACGCATAGTAAAACCCAGGGGAAGCAAATCAATTTCATAAGAATTCTGCATCAATAAAAAGGCAATTAAATAATTCAGTCACACCTGAAAAGATGCTGCCGTTACTGTATCCAGCATGTTGTTGGAAGTATAGCTATTCGATTTTAACCTGATGCGTTTTGAATCCATATCGATTGTGGTTTTTGCCCAAAAGGCAAATATATATGAATCAAGTACCTAAACAAAATGCAAGTGAAGCCAACAATTACCTTCTATAAAACTTGCTAACAAGGCAGAATGATTCAAAAAGTAAGACAGAAAGAAAATGCTTACTTCCCATCGTGACACGGACTCCAGTGGATATATTCTTAGGGTCCGACTAGTGGCTGGATCAAGTAATTTAATCCCGTCCAATCCAATCTACGATCAATTAAAAAACAACAACAATTATATACCTCACAATTATATGAAGTCACAAGTACTAACCCAGAATAAAATTGGGTTTCACGAACTTCAGAATTCGAAAACAATAGATAATAGAGTAGTTGTTCATTTTTTAGGTAGCTAAAATGATAATAATAAGGTTAAAAATATAAATTGTAAACGAATAAGAGGTTACAAAATTTGAAATCTACTTAAAGAAACAGTTACCAAAATCTGGCTTTAAACATTTCTAGCCCTCACCAACTTTGGCATCAGCTTTTTTGATCAAAATCTACTTAAAGAAACAGTTACCAAAATCTGGCTTTATAAAAGCTGCAGTGGAGTGTTTGTCAACAAGTTATAAAGGCTAGCATTTCCTAGAATTGTTTCAAATTATCTTTCTTACTTTTTCGATTTTCTAAATTATACAATAAAGTCTATACAGTGATCCAACCGAGTAAGTCTTGGTCATACTAGTATTTTTTCAGCCTTTTTACCCAGAAAGCATGCACATTTCATAAGCTAAAAAAGCTGTCTAGCTAAACACCAAATGAATCTTGTAAGCAACCTTTTTACGCAGAAATCGCAATTATAAGCTAAAATAGCTGTCTAGCCAAACACCCAATGTTTTTTTAAAGCAAGAGGCTAAAAACCTACTGAATGACAAACAGGTCTGATTCCTAACCAATCAATGTAAACGCAAAAAGACTAAAGCTTAAATCTCACAAAAGGAAAAAACGGAGAAAGGTATAGATAACAAACCTGGCAAAGAACATCCATCTCACTCTGGCCCACCCCTTCGGACAACAACCTAACCCGAAACTTCTGAACACCACCCACCATGTCATCGTTCTGCACCACGTCATCCTTCAACGCCGCCTTTAAAACCCTCTCCCCATTTCCCTTACCCTTGTCCGCACTACCTATCGGCCTCCCATAATCATCAAATACCAAACCACTCGAACCAGTCGAAACTGAACCAGTTCCCCTAGCCCCGTAAGGTTCTTTATTCCCCTCTCTGTACGCGTAAACCCCGTCTAAACCATGGTTAGTCCCAGGGGTATTATCGTAATTTCCAGCATCTTTGGTTGTTCGAGTGCCATTAAAAAAAAGTGCTATCAATGTTCAAGCTCAAGAGAAATAAAAATGACAAGAAAAATACAGTAATTCTGAAAAAACTACGAGTTTGAAATTTGACTAAAAGGACGTGTTTGGCATTAGATTTCTAAATAAAAAATCTGCGGAAAAAAACAATAAGAAAAAAACAGAAGAGTAGTGTTTGGCACCACCTTAGTCTTTCACTTATTGTAACTTATAGCTTATTTTTACTCATAAGTCATTTTTTACTTCTTTTAAATATAAGTCATTTCCAAAAATACAAACTTTATTAGTTCGGTACTTCTTTATGTGAAAAAGCTAAAAAAAATACCTAATTCCTCGCATCTACACGTTTGATTTTTTTGTTATAGCATTTTTTACCTAAAAGCTAGCTTTTTTAGCTAGCAAACCAAATACCTTGTTTCATTCTTTAGCTAGATTTTTTTTGCCCCGTAAGATTCTTTATTCCCCCCTCTGTACGCGTAAACCCCATCTAAACCATAGTTAGGCACAGGGGTATTATCATAATTTCCAACAGCTTTGGTTGTTCGAGTGCCATCAATGAAATTTAGTTAAATCAGTGTTCAAAGCTCGGAAGAAATAAAATTGACGACAAAAACACAGTATTTCTGAAAATACTACGAAGTGGAAAATTGATTAAAAGGGCGCATTTGGCATTGTCGTTTCTGGTCAAAAATCTGCTTAAGTTAAGCCATAGGAAACGTAAACTTGCTTCAAAAAAAATGAACACATTTTTACTTAAAGTGACTTATAACCTGTTTTTACTCATAAGTCATTTTTATACTTATATTAACTTATCACTTCCAAATATATAAACAAAATTTATCAGAATTTTCTAATTTCGGTAATTCTATATGTGAAAAAGCTAATAAAATAAAATAAAAACTCCTCGCTTCTACGCGGTAGATTTTTTTTCAAGGTTTTTTGACCCAAAAGCTAGCTTTTTTTCACCTAAGCTATTTTTTACCTAAAAGCTAGCTTTCTCCTATCTAAAAGCTAGGTTTTTTTAGTTAGCGAACCCAACACTCTATTTTATTCTTACGAAAGAAATCTAAGGAAAAAAGCAGTTTCCAAACAATCACTAACAAGTACAAAATTAAAATAAACTTAACTAAATCAAAATTAAAAAAAACTCATGAAATTTGATTTACGTGCTATACAATACATATAGGATTGAACTGAATCTGTACACACACAAAATAAAGCAATTAATTAAACTAAGGGAAACCCAACACCCTATTTTATTCTTAACCAAAAAACTAAGGGAAAAAGCAATTTTCAAACAAGCGCTAACAAGTACAAAACTAAACTAAACTAAATTAAATGAAATTAAATAAAACATGAAATACACACACACAAAAAAAACTATTCATAAATTAAAATCTTTTTTCACTCACCACCAGGGGCATAACCGTAGTTTCCATCGTTCCGATTAAAATCAGATTTCACGACGGGGGCAAAATCGTAGTTTCCATCGTTCCGACTAAAATCAGGTTTCGCGACGGGGGCAAAATCGTAACTACCAACGCCGTGAGAAACCCCGGGATCCGAAACAGGGTTCAATTCAGGGGCATAACCGTAATTACCAACAACATGATCGTTATTATAAACCCCGTAATCAGAAAAAGACGAGTTCGTAACAGGTTTTACCACAGGGGTATAATCGTAATTCCCATATGAGTATGGATCCAACGGCTGAGATTGAGCACTGGTGTATTGATCGGACGGCTGAGGATTAGCGGAGGAATAATGATCGTGAAAAGGAGGGTAGTTATTATTATAATTATTATTATCTGACGTGGCGGGGATAAATGGAGGTGCGGAGGCAAAAACGACGCCGTTTTGAGGATCGGTGTTTTGAAAGTGTTGTTGTTGGTGGTAGTAATTTTGGTGATATTTTGAGTTGTTTGGATCGCTTTTTTGCATTTTTTTTTTTGTGCTCTGATTTTGCTTTCTTTTGTGAAATGGAATTTTATTTTGTTTAGAGACAGATAGAAAGAGGAGAAGTTTATCTTTGTTTTGCTTAAAAACCCCCCAAATACCTTTAGAAAATTTTGCAATTGGTTCCTTCTTGATTACTCCCTACGTTTTGCAAATCGAGCCATTCATGAACAAACATGTGTTTGTCTCATTAAAATCACGTGTTTGATTATTTATTAATGAACCGAGTGTGAAAAAAATAATAACGCTTGTGAAAAGGTTTGCATTCGTTTATAATTATTTTAATATTTTTTTCGTATATATATTCATGTTTATGTATTTGTAAAATTTGTAAAATATAATGTCGATCGACAATAAATACTTTTTATTTTGTGTCACAAATTTATTTTTTAAAACTAAATCCAATGAACACTAAACTTACTATACTTGATTGTATTATTACTTATCGTAACGTAAAAGTTAGATAAGTAAAAAAACATTTTTTAAGCGAAACTTTGCTAAACGTGTCTGAAAACATGTTCAAACAGGGCTCGTGAACAGACTCGGCTCTTCTTCTTTTTTTCAGGTGGAGTGAGTCAGGCTAGGGCAGTAGTGCAACGCCGAAGCGACTCATGAGCAACCCCAATAGCAAGCTACTGTGGTGGGTCACTCCCCTTCAAAAAATTAATTTAATATGGTGTGAGCCGATGGCTCACATATCAGATATTAAACAGGCTCGGCTTGAGGTTTTATTTAAACGAGTCAAGTTTGAATAATATTTTATGTCTCGTTTAGTAAACGAGTCGAGCTTGACAGCTGTCACTATGGATGTCTTGAAAACAGCGTACAAAGATTTGAAATTTGCTAAATTCCTTTTCCCATATATACTATTTGTGTCTTGCAAGTAACCCTTATGACTAATTTTGAAATAGTAAGTTTTTGTAAAAAAAAGAATTCAAATCTTGTTTAACCACTATCTTACTTGTATTAATATGTAATAGTCCACATTATTGTAAAAAGGGAGTAACGTAGACAAAGTTATGACCTCATAGAATTGAATGTAAGGGTTCATCTTTATTCCAAAATCTAGAAAAATCGAGAGTTTCACTATAAAAAAAAAAAAAAAAAAAAAAAAAAAAGTTAAAACAGTGACAGGAATTGTGATAACTTTTTTTGTTACGGACTTATGACAGTTTATGACGGTTTTTTGAAATAGTAACAACTTTATAACAGTTTTATAACAATATTTTAAAATAATGACAGATTTATGACAGACTATAACCCTTATTAAATCAATATTGTTGTAAGATTATTGGACTCTTGGGCTTTTACTTAATGGGCCCAGATGGGCTTGTAACCCTAACCCTCTATCTATATAAAGAGGGTTAGGGGTCTTGTATTTGACATTCCATTCATATTCATTCATAATAAAAGACTATACTGTTCCCCCTCTCTCTCTACTTCTGTCTCTCTAAATACATAGCTAATAGTGTATTACAACACGTTATCAGCACTTTGCTCGCAAAGATTGGAATAAAAGCTAGGAGATTGAGATATTTGTTCAAAAAAACATGGTTTAAGCTCGAATACTGGGTTATAAACATACGGCGAAATTTTGAAATCTTTTGTTCAATCGGCATTCACCAAAATACCAGAAGGAAGGTATAATTTTTTTTATCACTGTGATGGTAGAAAATTGCATGTGTAATTAGATTTGCTACTACATAAAATTGAACCACCATGATTTATATATAAAATATGGATATGGTAGTGTTATTGTATTATCTGCATGTTACGAATCAAATACTATACATACAGTATTAATCAACCATATGATTGTACTACACTAAATTGAAAATTGATGTAGGGTTATGTACTTATATGCTAGTTGTCTTTACCAAACGCTGCTACTGTTGGTAGTTCTTATGCGTTACCAATACATGGTTGTATGATTTAGAATTCACACATGAAAATCTATATGAAACACATAGTTAACGTCACAGATTAAATTGGTATAAATTGAATTGCTTACCCGTGTTAAGTACAAAATTTATGTAATTGTAAAACATGTATTAATCTGTCGGATTAAATCTGCAACAAACTGAAACGTATGTACTGATTTGTAATTCTTTGAAAGCTGTAAACTATTCTGGAAATTACTCAAGGACTAAACTGAAACTTGTCTGAAATTATGGACTGAAGCAGTAATAATGCTGTAAATAGATATATAGTTTGCTGAAATTACACGGATAGTCCCTGTAGTATATTACATGTATAAAAACAGTATATATGTGTTATAAAAGTCAATATTCGGTCTAAATATTCATCCACATGCATATATATATATTTATTAAAAGGCAAGTGAATAAAAATTACATGTTAATTGAATAAATTGATATGTTTCCATGTAAATTTAACCTTTTGCATGTTAAAATATTTTTTTACCATATATAGAATTGATTGGTAATTAAAAATATATTGCTTGCTTGCATGTTAGAACTAGCATGTATAGAATTACTTATATGGCAATAAACCGTAGATAAATTGATTGATATCTTATTAGTATAATCAACATATCTTTTGATATTACCATAAATATAAATATACCATATGGCAGTTAATTGATTTGATTTGATTTGATTTGGTATGATATAATTTGTGTGATTGATAATCCTGAATTGATTTAGTTTATCACCAAATCTACTGCATGATTAGATATATATCATGAATATATTTTATACTGCCTTGTATATATGTGGTTATCTAGAAAAGATATACCTGTTATTTATTGCCATGAATGATAGAATTGCGAAATCATATATATTCACATTTAAGTTGGAAAAATTATGAACCTTCCCTAAATAGGCTCACCTATTTGGATACGATGTCTAGGAAAGATATAGGCGGAAGTCGATATCCTAATGAGGTCGGGTTTTAAGTGGCATTCGTGCCCTCCACCCTCACCGTCTTTCCTGGTCGTTTTTCAAGTAGAGCTACCGAAAGGGGTTGACTAAATAATAATTTCCCCGAATGTGTTTATATAGTGATGTATTTTTCGCCGAATTGGTGTCTCTGTATCGACCTGTCGTTCGATCAATGAGAACCTATTCACATTAAAAGCAAAACTATTTTTCGAACCTGTCGTTTCGAAATAAAGTTTATGCTTGTGCAAACCATAAACATATAAACCAGTCGTTTTATATGATAAATAATCCAGAACTCCCAACACATGTTGGATGCCATCTATGATGAGAAAAATCGTAAAACATACTTGCGAAATGACTGTTTAAATGTTAATTTTAATCTGTCACCACATGTTACTCACCCTGATGTGTGAAAAAATGTGATGCCAAATTTTTTTTTGGATGCCATCTTTGATGAGTAAAACACGAGTTTGTTGTTACCCTCGAGATGAATGCTAAGGCGTTGATATTATTCCGCCGCCACATTTGAGACGTGATGACGTCTATGGTGAACAAATGTCTGAAATTGACATATTGGAGCTATCCTTCACCAAAATACTAGCTTGGAAATTGTATTCCATAAGCAGTATCGTGAATTTATATTCACCATATTCCTTTATCGCCCATCTGTTATTGGATAAAAAAAATTACCCCGGTGAGTAGTTTTAATCCTATTGGGTCAATGGCGAATTGTTTGCCTGATATTAATGCTCTTCGTGTACATTTTTTTTCACGAATCGAGAACCGAGACAAGTGTTATTTGTCTCGAACTGTCGCGATCCCGATGAATCGCCTAGCCAAGCGAGATTTTAGACAATCGTCAAAATCGAAAACCTGTGGCTCCAATACAGTAATTGAAAGGAACAATATGACACGTTGTCACAAAGCAAGAGATAATGCTCAAGGAGCCAACTCTATGCTATAAAGACAAAAGTTATGTACGGTTACTCCTTAAATAGTTTAAAACTATTATAAAGGTGAAAAAACCGATGCTAATGTGGTTAAAAGCTAACTGAAAGGAAACTTTTGAGACCCCCGATTTTGTGGCTCAAATGAGTTTGATACCTTTCTTTATTGATTTTGATAAATCATTGAGCCATTTTTTCGCTCATTTGGATTATGTTTTCCATTTGGATTATTATTTTTCCATTTGGACCATACTTTTGGATTATGGTTTGCCTGTTTACGAAATTTCTCGAAATAATTTAAAGTGTTTTGAGCAAATTACTTTGACAAATGTGACCAAACTTTAAATTATGAAATTTTAGGCAATACTTGTGGGGTAGTTGATTTTTATGGAAATAGTGGGTAACAGTGTACCACATAATTTCACCAACTATTTGCCAGTGACAACGATTCTGGACCTGTCGTTCCAAATCAAAATCTTTGGTAAAACCAAATTGATTTGTCAAATATGAGGTCTTATACTCATGTAGGTCCTGCCGTACCTTGTTGAGTTATAAAATATTCGAGAAAACCAGTGTTACCTGGTAATAGCTCATGAAATAATTAAATTTCTTTACATAGCCTCCATTCAATACGATCAAAAACGTATTTTAGAGGAGTTGAAATGTCTTTCAAGTGGTTGCTACCACATTTTTAAAGTATTTAAAGTTACCTTATCATTTCGCCTGTCGTCGAAATGATAAATGATTTAGATGCTAAGACATGATTGTCTGTACTATCATTCGCCTGTCGTCGATTGATAAGAACATTTTGATATTGTGGCATTGACCGGATGAGATATTCCCGGGTCAAAAGACGATGCTTGATTTATAATCGCATCGCATTTGGATTTTATCTGAGAATATATTTCGCGATTAATCCGAAATTCATGCCATTAATGCTCACTTTGAAAGACCAGTATGTGTAAAGATCACGAAATGAACTCGTAAAATTCTTGTAAAGAATTGAAGGAGTTATTGTGGACTTATCCAACCATAAGACGGACCATAAATATAAATGGTTATGGTTGATGCATCGACAATAGGTCACATGATTATTGTTGTCCACAGAAATGCAGTATTTTCCAAACTTTTAGCCCTATCATTAAGTTGATGGCCCATGATCCGGATTATCTTGAAAAGTCTAGCCGACTTGATAATTCCGAAGAGTAATAATCGAAATTTCGATTTGAATTACTTGAGTTTGGAAATTGAAATTGAACATCCTGTCGATTATGTTCAGACCCAAATGGACTCACGAAAAGTTTGATGATGCGACTGCAAATAATTGCACGCATTTCTTGGTCTTGCGCACCAAGATTTATATTTCCGTGTGGGGTTATGCTATTTTGCTGCATTGGTCCGTTATGAGGCCCATACACACTCAAACACCATATGCGTACCAGCTGGTTACTGGTTATGAGCCAGAAGTCTCATATTAACGCGTGTTTAGAGTGATTAATTAATATTTTGATTGAGCCGCTCTAGCATTCAAAATATGGACCTCTGAAGGGGACATAAGTCGATTATGAATCCCCTGCCTATCATTTGATAGAGTAACCTTGGCAAGCGATCTCTTTACCGCATGATATGCGCAAGTGACATCGCTAAGACTGTTCTCCCTGTCGTTAGGGGGAGATTTGCACGTTACCGTTGATAAGGAACGACGTGAAGTAACATGGCATAACCCACTCAGTCTTAGCTTGATCCCCAAAACTGCACTTAGTGATAAGTAAGTACATAGACTCCCTAAATGCCAGACGCATTTAATGACTTTATGAGATGTCACGAGATCATTTATACCTGCTGCAAAATGCTTGCAAGGATAGACGTCCCTGTCGGACGCCGTGTTCCTGTCGTAACACGTTGCTTTGGCCGAACCCGCCAAGCAAAGGACGCTGTCGTCGGCCGTCAGTCTATCGTCCTTCCTAATATATGAGGAAGTTGACCGGTTCTTAATTCGTTCAGCCCCAGAGGTGGTGAACTGAAACTCGTTTGTCGCACGAGATTATAAAGGATCAAGGAGATGTGTGATTTCCTCCTCATCCTAAGAATCTCAAAATATCTGTCGATCATGATATCTTAGACGATATTGAAGCGAAACGAGACTGTCATTGATTACTTGTTCATATATTCGGTGACGACTGATAATATGAGCAAATTATGACAGGGAACCATGTACCGTTGCCTGAAGTCAACGTAGAATAGACTGGACTAATGGAAACTTGCAATCCAAGTAGACTCCTTAGCGAAAGTGTGTTCGGACCTGTTGCTCTAACACCACCAATGTTAAACGAGTTCGTTTATTTGGTTATTCGTAAGGAAGAGTGATGAGAATAATGAGATTGTAGAATGCTCGCCTAGTAGCGCAAGGCTTCTCTCACACCTTGGAATTGATTACGAGATGGTTAATTTTCTCGTAATGGACATTATAACAGTCCCCTACTTTACCAGTTTAGTAGTTTCTGAAAAACTGAGTATGCAGCCATGAATGTGGTCACAGTTTTATCTCTATGGGGATTTAGACAAAGCGATATAGATGAAGGTCCCTGTGTGACTTCATAATGCTTAAATCAAGTAGTTTCTGACCACGGAACACGATCTCAATTTACTGAGACGTTCACTATATGGATTAATATAATCCGAGCGGATGTGGTATACCGCCTAAGTGAGTACTTGATTAGCTTGGGATACTTGAACAAGTATTATGCCCTTGCGTGTTCTATTACGCGATCCATTTTTGGATTTGCCTTCGAGATGAAGGATCTTGGGAAGACACGGTAGTGACTCAACCTGATGATTGAGTCCCGTAAATATTGAATCTAAGTCCATGATTCAGACTACACCCAGAAGGTGTTATGACGTTTTAGTCATCATGACGCTAAGTCGTCAGATTCTCCCATGATCGTTCGATCACTAGACATTGATATAGACCCAGTCCGTCCCTGATGAGACGATGAAGAGATATTGAACCATAATGTTCATATCTAAGTACAATAAGCGCATCATTGTACTTGGTCTAATGTGCTAGGACGAACATCTCGTCTGTTGTGAATGGTATAGCTCGACACAACATCGCGCTAACACGCTGCCATCGAAATGGCACTAAAGACACATTCCCTTACCTTATGGTAATTTTGGAAGTGGGCTAGTTTATCCCATTTGCGTCATCGAGTGTACCTACCCCCTTCGGTACTCGAATTAACGCAACCCTTTTTCGGTTATACCGATGCCGGTTACTTATCAGACCCGCATAAGGGATATTCCTAACATGGTATGTCTTTACCATTAGGAATAAGGCGACATCTTGGAGGTCTTGGAATGACTCCAAGTGAATCACTCTGTTCTATTCGTGCTCTATGAGACGACTGGAGAGTGTATATGGCTTCGAGCTAGTATTAGTCATATTTGAATTACATATGTTCTGTCTCACGATCCAGATAAAACACTTGTCATAGAAGACAACTTGTTGTTATTGATCAAGAGAGACATGACTACATTATGCTATTTAGCATTTCTCGCCGAAATTAATCTTCACAAATGAAGTTTAAGAGCATCCAGTTGAATGCTCGTTCTATTCCACATTAGATTTTCTTGCATCCAGTCGTATGTAAGTAAATGAGGCATCCAGTCGAATGCTCGTACTCTTTCTTGGAATATGAAATCTTTGCACCCAGTCGTGTGCAAGTGAGGGGGAGCATCCAGGTGAATGCTTATTGCACTAATTACTACTTAGTCGAAATCTTCGCACCCTGTCATGTGCAAGTGAGGGGAAGCATCCAGTCGCATGCTCGTGTACTCTTTTTATCCTTAGACCAAGGTTTTTTCCCACTGGGTTTTCCTTGGCAAGGTTTTTAGCGAGACACGTTCCCATCATATCTCACTTAAGATTGTCGAAATTAGGGGGAGTATCCGGTTGTATACTTCTTACCACTGTGTACTCTTTTGTCCTTCGACTAGAGGTTTTTCCCACTGGGTTTACTCTAGCAAGGTTTTGATGAGACACCTGTTTTGTGGTTGATCCCCTACTACTACCACTGTTGCACTCTTTTTCCTTCGATCAGAGATTTTCCCATTGGGTTTGCTCCGGCAAGGTTTTGATGAGGCACACTGTTTTGTGGTTAGTTACTTACATGATATTTCGACCTATATCATTCGGCTACACAGTTTCTCCTAGGTACCGGTTTTGTCCCACACTGGGTTTTCCGGCCCTAAGGTTTTTATGTGTTTAGCACTGCGAATGAACTCGACTCAGATCGACTGCATGAAGACGAAGAATTCAAGACGTCCAAAGGGGGAGTGTTGTAAGATTATTGGACTCTTGGGCTTTTACTTAATGGGCCCAGATGGGCTTGTAACCCTAACCCTCTATCTATATAAAGAGGGTTAGGGGTCTTGTATTTGACATTCCATTCATATTCATTCATAATAAAAGACTATACTGTTCCCCCTCTCTCTCTACTTCTGTCTCTCTAAATACATAGCTAATAGTGTATTACAACAAATATTATTTTTTAGCAACTTTTTCAAAGTTTTTTAAGAGTTATTCACATATTATCCATAAAGGTGCGTATAAGTTGTTGGTGATGGACCCCGCCAAAAGTCGGTTCCAAGATATACCTAATTTTTTCTTTAATTTTATATTTTTTCCTTTAATTTTATATTTCTTTTACGCGTTGCATGGTAAGCTATATGTGTCCTTTTTGTCATCAAGTTTTATTCAAAAATATGTTTTCTAAAAAGTAATGAGAGAAGAGGCCTGGTCAAAACAAGTACCAAATGTTTGGATTTGTAAAAATATAATGCATAATATTTTTGCAAAGGTAAATAATGGAAAAACGGGATTCTGTACATTTTTTACTATGGTTTTTTTTTTACCCGGTTTCTAGTTTTTTTTTTTCCTTTTGATCGATTTTAACTTTCTTTCTCAAACTCTAAAAAAAAAGGCACACTACGTTCAGTCACGTGTCGAAAGTTTAAGTATTTAAAAATTGATCAAACATAAAATAAAAATTAAGAAGCAAGGTAAAACAAATAATAATTAAGAAAGAAGGTATGAATAGGAAAAGTATGTAGAAACGAAAGTGTAGAAAGGTAAAATTAAGAAACCGAGCAATATTAAAAAGATAAATATGAACAAGCAAAAGTATAAAAATATTAAAAACCTGGAAATTCAAACTTATATTATTAAATACTTAAGTTCACATTCATATACTCACTTTACATATATCATTATCATACTATTAATATAAGCCAACTCAAGCATTTTGAGGCTTCCCAATTTTGTCCAAATTTTTCAAAAATAACCTCACTCTAATATTGTAATTACTCTTAAATGTCATCACTCAATTCAAATACATAAATAACTTAAAAAATGTTATTTTCTACACATTTATATTCCAAACAAAATCGTTGTGTATTTTTTATAAGAGTAAAACATTATGTTACTCTTTATATACGATTGTTAATTAATTATACTTAATCATTCGATATTTAAATTTTAAAAAAAATATTAAGTTTATTTGTTGGGATCATATTTATGTCACTACATATCGCATACGCAACGCGTGGACAACGATTACTAGTATTATAATAAGTCAACTCAAGTCAAATGAGACCACTCAATTTAGCCATTTTTTCCTAAAAATACCCCTACACCTTTATATTAATTACAATAATAACATACTCCCATAAAAATATAAAAAATAAAAACTAATAAAACTATTTATCCTTTTTTAACAACCAAACATTATTTTAAATCTTAAAATATGTTTTTTTTGTATTATCCACATATTTATATCATAATTATACATATTTTCTATATTTTTATTGCATTACGAGCCGCACACGCGACGCGTGAGGCACGATTAATAGTATATATATATATATACGAACAACCAAATTGTATATGTTACGCAATTTCATTATACTTACTTTGCATACCAACTAACAAAATTTCTTTTAAATTTTATTTGCAACCATCACTTTATGTTATTTATAGTTTAATTTTTTCAAATGTGTGTGACGTATCAACATGGTATATATGGTATATAAGTTACACTACAAAATAATGTTTGATTTAGTGATAGTCAAAAGTTGTCACAAGACTGTCACTAATTTAAAAAGCTGTCACAAATCTGTCGCAAATTGACTAAACTGTCACAAACCCGTCACAAAAACCGTCGTTAATAAGCTCGTAATAAAAAATAGCGTCACTAATCTCGTAGCTATTTGAGTATTTTTTTGTAGTGTTAGTATCAAAATGTATTTCAATTGTTTGTTACTTCTAAACTATTAGTAGTATTAGCAGTACATAAAAGTCATAGTATGTTATTGCAGTACAACATATAATTTTGAAATGGGTTGGAAAAAAAATTATTTAAGATTATATATTAAATATTTTGAAAAACACTACTAAAAAAATTAATTTATGAAAATTGTTGGGTTGCATGTCACATGTTGTTCCGTCCCTCATAATGGCACATAATCATTACAAAATAATGTTTGATTTAGTGAGAGTCAAAAACTGTCACTAATTTAAAAAGCTATCATAAATTGACTAAAGTTTCACAAATCCGTCATAAAAACCGTCAATAATAAACTCGTAACAAAAAACACCTTCACTAATCCCGTCGCTTTTTGAATATTTTTTTATAGTGAATATACTGGTTCCATTAATTTTATTTTTTTTTACTTATAAAGCATATAACTTATTTTTATTTATTAAAAAAAAAACTTATTTTTATTGATAAGTCATTAACTTCCTATTTAAATTTAAAGTTACGATAGAGTTGTAATTATACATACACATTATGTTTAAACAATTTTATTCTTTGAAGAATTTATTAATGCGACAAACTTTTAAGAAATCCATAAATTCCTAACTTGTTTTTGAGCTTTTCTAGCTTTCAGACTCAAAAGTTAGCTTTTTAAAAGCTAAAAAAGTTGACTAACCAAACACAAATGCAATTTAGGTCAGCCCCACTATCAATAAAGGCTTGACCAGTAAAAATGTATTCTTTATTGATAACAATAGTTACCGTAAAATGCCATTGATAGGTAATTTTATATATAGTATTGAGAAAAGTCTCATCATCAGGACTTATCTCTTCTTTTTTTAAAAAAATGTCTTCTTGTAAGAAATTCTTGAGAAATTTTACCTTATCTATTAAAATATGAATTTTGGTTTGTAAATCTGAAATAGAAATTTCTTTTATTTTGAGGACATTTATTTCTTCACGGAGAGTTTTTACCTCTCTATGAATTTCCTCCGTAGACATATTTCTAGAAGGAAGGGTTTGGAGTCCCTGAAAAACTTGTTTTATTGAGTAAGTCTCCTTAGGAATATAAGAGGTTTCTTTTTGTTTACCCTTGGTAAGAACATCTAAATAATGTTCAATCATTTAAATAATGTTCAATCATTTTTTTATTAATAGCGGGATTATCAATTTCATTGATTAGATCTAATATAGACCTTTCCTGGGAAGTAATAACATTAATACTTAACCCATTAATATCAAGCATAGCTTTATAATGATTGTCTTTGCAATCACAATCTGAATAGGATGAGCTGTCTTGTTCTGACTCACGCTCATATTCTTCAATAGTATTTTCATCTGATTCATCATCACATGAATATAACATGACAGCTATAAGTTGTTTCTTAAGACCT
Source organism: Primula veris (assembly GCA_963682055.1). Taxonomy (NCBI): domain Eukaryota; kingdom Viridiplantae; phylum Streptophyta; class Magnoliopsida; order Ericales; family Primulaceae; genus Primula; species Primula veris. The sequence goes on along the minus strand of OY821747.1, from coordinate 31,493,802 downwards.
TCATCTGAAATTTCGTTTAATTTCTTTTTGGTCCAATATTTATTGGCATAATGCCTTGTCTTGCCATATTTTTTACAAATAATAGAAGCATTTGGACTATGATTTGGTTTATTTCTAAAATTAGAAAAACGATTATTATTATGTCTATCTCTTCTAGGCTTGGAAGGTTTTTTATAACCTCTTCTAGATTTTGAAAAATGTTTTTTTTTAGAAGGATAAGCTTTTTCATAAGGATTTTTAGTGATTTGTAAATCAAACCCAAATTGGTCACATAAATCACCAATTTCTTTTCTGCCAGTTAAATTCTGACTTTTCAATTGGTCTTTTAATTTTGTCATTACAAAGGGATAGTTGTTGCCTGATCAATAAACCAACATGGAAAAGAAGCTAATTTTTTAATATAATCAATATGATTGTAAAATAAGATTTTATATTTTTGTTGTTCTTCATGACTGTAAGTAGCGAAAAACCATTTTCGGAAAGAAGTATATTTCTCTTGTCTGAAATCTTTTACACAATCTTGTCTATCGTAAGTAAAAGGAATAAACAACATATTGATGGTTCTTTTTTCTCTTCATGATAAATAGCACGAGGAATATTTTGTAGAGAATTATAAACACCGTCAAAAACTAAATTAGAATTTTTGGAAGATGCCAAAGAAGGGTTAGGAGTATAAAAACTTGAAGATTGTTTAAAATATCTCTCATAATCAGAGAAAGAACTTCGATAGACTAATCTTTTTACCTTATCAAATTTGATAAAAATATCTCCCTCTTTGGTTTGGATGATTTCATCAATATTTTTATTCTCCATCAATATTTCATTCATAAATGGTTCTAGCACTAAAACTAGCAGCAAGATTAGAATTCTCTTCTTCATAGAGTATATCTTGTGGTGTGAGTCTAGAATAATAATGCTTCATATGAGCAGTTGGGATAGTTTTTTTTCCAAAAGCTATGGATTTTCCAAAAACGTTTTGGTTTATACTGGCCTGTTGGTCTAGATTATGTTACATAGCTAAAAGTTGTTCTTCGAAATTATTAATACTATCTATATCAGTGGGGATTTCTAATAAACTAGCAATTTGTTTGCCTTTATCAAGATTAAGGCTTTCTAACTGCTGTGTTAAAAGAGTAATAATATCATTATTATTATTAGAAATAGTGATATCAATACTTGGTTTTAGGATAGTAGGTTCAATAACCTTTTGACTAGTACTATAAGTTTTAGACGTAATTAATAGGCATTGTAGAAGTGTTATGCATTTCTATTTTCTCCTTATTGAATAAATACATATACATATATATATAGAGAGAGAGATCTGGTGGGGTAATGGCGGCGGGCTAGGGGCGGCGGCGGTAGGACGATGGGTGGGGACGACGACTGGTCCGTGGGGGTGGTGATTGGGTGGTTAATTATATATTTATATGTATATAAATACATATACACACACATCAATATAATATATATATATATATATATATATATATATATATATATATATGGATGTATATATCTATATATATATATGTATATGTTAATATATACACATCTAGTATATTTTATTTGGTTTTATGTTTTTATATGTTTAAATATATATTTATTATGCATATATTGATGTATATTTTGATATATATACAAATAAACTTAGTATATTTTATTTGGTTGTATATTTTTAATATGCTTATGTGTGTATATATATATATACTAGCGGACTTGCCCACCCGATGGGTGGTGTAACGCGTAAATGTGTAAATTGTTGTGAAATATTAAACAAAAGTATTTAGCAACACAAACTCAATTTTATAACAAAAAAAAACATTTATAATCATAAATAAATATAACAGGAAGAGTAATACCTGAGAGGGGGAGGATAGAGAGTGCAGGGAATATGGATAGAGGAGAGGGAGAGGAGAGAGAGTGCAGAGAGGATAGAGGAGTTATTTTTTGGGGTTTATTCAAACAATAATAATTAGTATCTATTTTGAATTGAACGTAAGCAGTTATTTTAGCAGTTATATTTTTTTTTAGTTTTTGAATTTCTAACACTATGTGTAATTTTTTAAACTATTAATAGCTTTTTGTAATTAGTTGTTTCAAGGCTTCATAAGGCCTCTACACATATATTAATAGTATAGATATATATATATATATTTATTTAGTTAGTTAGTTGGTAAATGGTAATTATATATATTTATTTAGTGGAAAAATGACAATTCTGTAATTTTTTTATAACATATAGTAATTTTTTGGTATCAGAGCCAAGTTGTTGAAGTTATTTTTATTCTTTGAAGAATTTATTAATGCGATAAACTTTTAAGAAATCCACAAATTGCTAACTTGTTTTTGAGCTTTTCTAGCTTTGAGACTCAAAAGTTACCTTTTTAAAAGCTAAAAAAGTGACTAACCAAACACAAATGCAATTTAGGTCAGCCCCACTATCAATAAGGGTTTGACTAGTAAAAATGTATTCTTTATTGATAACAATAGTTACTGTAGAATGCCACTTTTGATAGATAATTTTATCTATAATATTGAGAAAAGTCTCATCACCAGGACTTATCTCTTCTTTTTTTAAAGAAATTTCTTTTTGTAAGAAATTCTTGAGAAATTTTACCTCATCTTTTAAAATATGAATTTTGGTTTGTAAATCTGAAATAGAATTTTTTTTTTATTTTGAGGACATTTATTTCTTCACGAAGAGTTTTTACCTCTCTGTGAATTTCCTCTGTAGACATAGTTCTAGAAGAAAGGGTTTGGAGTCCCTGAAAAACTTGTTTTAATGAGTAAGTCTCCTTAGGAATATAAAGGGTTTCTTTTTGTTTACCCTTGGTAAGAACATCTAAATAATGTTCAATCATTTTTTTATTAATAGCGGGATTATCAATTTTATTGATTAGATCTAATATAGACCTTTCTTGGGAAGTAAGAACATTAATATTTAACCCATTAACATCAAGCATAACTTTATAATGATTGTCTTTGCAACCACAATCTGAAGAGGATGAACTGTCTTGTTCTGACTCACTCTCATATTCTTCAATAGTATTTTCATCTGATTCATCATCGGATGAATATAACATGACACCTATAAGTTGTTTCTTAAGACCTTCATCCGAAATTTCGTTTAATTTCTTTTTGGTCCAATATTTATTGGCATAATGCCTTGTCTTGCCATATTTTCTACAAATAATAGAAGCATTTGGACTACGATTTGGTTTATTTCTAAAATTAGAAAAACGATTATTATTATGGCTATCTCTTCTAGGTTTGGAAGGTTTTTTATAACCTCTTCTAGATTTTGAAAAATGTTTTTTTAGAAGGATAATCTTTTTCATAAGGATTTTTAGTGATTTGTAAATCAAACCCAAATTGGTCACAGAAATCACCAATTTCTTTTCTGCCAGTTAAATTCTGGCTTTTCAATTGATCTTTTAATTTTATATCATTACAAAGGGATAGTTGTTGCTTGAGCAATAAACCAACATGGAAAAGAATCTAATTTTTTAATACAATCAATATGATTGTAAAATAAGGTTTTATATTTTTGTTGTTCTTCACGACTGTAAGTAGCGAAAAACCATTTCCGGAAAGAAGTATATTTCTCTTGTCTGAAATCCTTTACGCAATCTTATGTATCATAACTAAAAGGAATAGACAACATATTGATAGATGAAATATCATCAAACTCAGATAAGTTTTCTGCTTCTTTTTTCTCTTCGTGATAAATAGCACGAGTAATATTTTGTAGAGAATTATAAACACCGTCAAAAACTAAATTAGAATTTTTGGAAGATGCCAAAGAAGGGTTAGGAGTATAAAACCTTGAAGATTGTTTAAAATATCTCTCATAATCGGATAAAGAACTTCGATAGACTAATCTTTTTACCTTATCAAATTTGATAAAAATATCTCCCTCTTTGGTTTGGATGATTTCATCAAAAATTTTATTCTCCATCAATATTTCATTCATAAATGGTTCTAGCACTAAAACTAGCAGCAAGATTAGAATTCTCTTCTTCATAGATTATATATTGTGGTGTGGGTCTAAAATAATAATGCTTCATATGAGCAGTTGGGATAGTCTTTTTTTCAAAGGCTGTGGATTTTCCAAAAACGTTTTGGTTTATACTGGCCTGTTGGTCTGGATTATGTTATATAGCTAAAAGTTGTTTTTTAAAATTATTAATACTATATATATCAGTGGGGATTTCTGATAAAGTAGCAATTTGTTTGCCTTTACCAAGATTAAGGCTTTCTAACTGCTGTGTTAAAAGAGTAATAATATCATTATTATTATTAGAAATAGTGATATCAATACTTGGTTTTAGGATAGTAGGTTCAATAACCTTTTGACTAGTACTATAAGTTTTAGACGTAATAGGCATTGTAGAAGTGTTAGGCATTTCTATTTTCTCCTTATTGAATAAATACATATACCTATATATATAGAGAGAGGGAGAGATCTGGTGGGGTAATTGCGGCGGGCTAGGGGCGGCGACGGTAGGACGGTGGGTGGGGGCGGCGACTGGCCGTGGGGGTGGTGATTGGGTGGTTAATTATATATTTATATGTATATAAATACATATACACACACATCAATATATATATATATATATATGGATGTATATATCTATCTATATATATGTATATGTTTATATATACATAGATTTAGTATATATATTTATGAATTTATATGTTAATATATACACATCTAGTATATTTTATTTGGTTTTATGTTTTTATATGTTTAAATATATATTTATTATGTATATATTGATGTATATTTTGATATATATAATAATTTAATATATATACAAATAAACTTAGTATATTTTATTTGGTTGTATATTTTTAATATGTTTATGTATATATATATATATTTAGTTGGGAAATGCTAATTATATATATTTATTTAGTGGGAAAATGGTAATTCTGTAATTTTTTTGTTAACATATAGTAATTTTTTGGTATCAGAGCCAAGTTATTGAAGGTATTTTTATTATTTGGAGAATTTATTAATGCGACAAACTTTTAAGAAATCCACAAATTCCTAACTTGTTTTTGAGCTTTTCTACCTTTCAGACTCAAAAGTTAGCTTTTTTAAATCTAAAAAAGTTGACTAACCAAACACATATGAGTTTTTTTAATTAAAAATTTAAGAAAAGAACATGTTGTCAAACATGCACTACTTTCCAATTTCACAATAACACACTTTGTTTTTTAAGGGATATGATTAGAAAGTATCACTTACAAATTATATTACTAAAATCATATGTCCTATTACTAAACTCATATGTCAGGAACTGTTTCTTCTTAAAATTGCATTTTTATATCATTTCTTTCAGATTTTATACCTTCTTTTTTCCGGACTTCATACCCTTTTTGTCGGAGTTCATATTTTTAAGTTTTCTGATGTCATAATCTTTTTCGGTCTTCTCTTTAAAATTCATATCATTTTTTCTTATGCTTCATATATTTTTCTTCAAAATTCGTACCTTTTTCAGACTTTATGCATGTTTCACACAAATTTTCATAAATGATGCTCGTAAATAAAGACACAAAAATAATGTCTAAGTTAAATGATTTTTATTAATCAAACTTTATGGGTACGATCTCTAAAAATTCTCTAAAAACTAGAAAATGAAAAGATATTTGTGATTATTCTCATCAAACAACTTGAAAGGTCATGAACACATTTCAACGCCACCCTTACATATCATTTACAAATACAACTATATTAATAATAAAAAGGGGTGCCTTGCCCGGAGGCGAAGCGGTTACACAACCATGAGAAAAATCGAAGTTAGCCTACAACAAGTTTGGGGCTTAGTCACCACACTCTAATCAAAAATATATCTCGACAAAAACTACTAAATTTTCCATATCTATTCATACAATTCACTACAAAAAATTCAATCAAACGAAAAGTATTACCGGGACTCGACTTTGCATTCCCAAACATCCTATTGTTTCTTTCTCTCCAAATCCAATAAACCGTTGAAACAAATAAATTTTTTTCGAGCCTAACCGAAGCCGACTCTCCTTTGAACATGTTGGTAGCCCATTCTAACCATTGTGACCAAAAATTCCTCGATCCAATATTACTCTTATAAACCTTGGAGAACATGTTTTGAACTGGTGTAAAAAATTTAAAGGAAAATCTGAAGTAGACAAGTGTTTAATTATTTATTTATTGGAAAAATATGAATTACTATAAACCAATTCTTGTTAGACGAGTGTTCTTTTAATTCCGCTACTATAATTCAGAAAGTTTTGAAATTTCTTAGAGAAATTACTTTCATTCTGAATCATGCATGTTAATTAGCACGTTAAGTAATTTTCAAAATCTCACACTTCTAACTTGGGGCATTAATTTTTTTACCTTCTTTCAGTAAAAGACTACTATAATGGCTTGGTCCATTCCCCTCCTTAAATATCTAATGGATGAGGGCCGTAAATGAGATGAGCTGTTCGTAGAATCGTTCGTATTCGGCTCGGTTAAGTTTCGATTCATGTTCGTTCATTTATAAACGAATATGATAATGAACAAGAATATAGCATTACAAAAAAATGTACAAATAGCTACGGGAATTGTGACGCTTTTTTTACGAGCTTAATAGCTACGAGAATTGTGACGGTTTTGTGACAAGACCGTCAATTTGTGACAATTTTGTGACAGAATGGTCAATTTGTGACATATTTTGACTCTCACAAAATCAATATTATTTTGTAGTATAGCATTCGTCTATTAATTGAACTGAACATGAACACGACTCTGTTCGTTTCATCTAAGCTCATGTTCGTGTAACTATATATAAAGTTTGATAAAATCAAAAAAGTAAAACTATTAATAATGTAATATCACTACAAATTAGTAAACTTATTTATACTACAATAATATTAATAATGATATTTTTGTATTATTTCAAACTTATTAAAATAATTTATATTATCATAGTATAAATACAGTCATTTATTTTACTGTTAAGTGCTCGACTTGTCAAATTAATTAATTATACGTATATAAAAAATAATTTATACATTTTTAGAATATATAAACTTAAAACGAAGAAAATATGTTATGATATTAAATAAATTAATTAACTAAACGTTTTATTTATTTGTAGACAGCTTTATTATAATAAATAATATAATAGTAAATGTTAAAATTATAATATATTCTAAAAAGAAAGAAAGAAAATACTATTTTTAATTATTAAATAATTTGAATTAATGAAAAGAGACGTTTACAAAAAACTCGTGTTCGGCTCATCAAATGTTCGGTTCATGTTCGTTAAATGTTCGTTCGTGTTTAAATGAACATGAACTGAACATGAACAAATGTTTCAGCTGATAAAAATGAACATAAACAGAGCCACGTTCGGCTCGTTTCGTTTCATTAACAACCCTAATGATTACTATAGAGTTCTGAGAGACAGGGAAACTGATGTCATTTTTGCATTTTCTCACTCTCTTGATATAACTACTAATACATATGCAGAAGTTTTAGCCTTGGTTGAATCTGCATATTTACTTATTTGTAATTGGTTGAATAAAATATCAAAACCTAATATACAGTTTACTAACATATAGAAGGACATAATTAATCTAATGCACCATGTATGATTTAGTTTAACACACACATATATATAGAGAGAAAAAAACAAATTTGCTGATTTGCTTGCTCAAACGGCTCAATTGGTAAGATTATTTTCTTTCATTATTGATAAATTTCCCAAGTATATCCATGCTACCCATATAATTGATTTATATGGTGTACCATCATTTAGATTTAAATAACCAATATGTTTCTTTCTTTTAAGCAAATGGACGATAACTATGATGCTACACTAGTACTAACGTTTCCTTTTAATCTTTGTTTTTTGGTTTTCTATATGTTTATAATTATTATATCCAAAAAGACGTACGTTTTTAAAGAGGAGCTAGCCTGCTATATTATTGAAAAACACGGGGTTAGTGTGACTGCAAATCTTATATCCACTATTCTTTGCCCCTTCTATACCTCTTTACTTATTTTATTCAAAAAAAAAATTCTAAAAAAGTTGAAAAAAATTATACAATTACTACAAAACATGTAGCAATACATTTAAACATTTATTTTTAAAAGAAAATTCACACGCAATTTGTTTTGGAATAAATATATAAATTAGTGTAAATTAAACATTAAATCTTAGAAAAATTGTCTAAAACAATATTACGTCCAAATATTTTAAATTTTAAATACAATTTAATATAAAAGCTTATATATTTACGGAATAAATTGTGAAAATTTAAAATTTGAATAAAAATAAGAAATAAAACACTACAAGAGATAGAAGATTTGGAGTCGGTTATAGTCCAAGAAATATTGCCTATTTACGCATCTTTGGAAGAATATAGTGCATATCTATACATCTTTGAATGGAAATATATTTCAATCACATATTTCCCATATCAGATGTTGATGATGGGTGTATATTTATTTTGCGGTGTTATTCCAGCCGCTGGACCCTATCTTCGGTTGAACCGTTTCCAGGATATGCTAGCTCAATGCAGTGATTTAGGTTGTCCATAGTACTACTAAATAAATTGAGACATTTCGTATCTTAGCGACAAAGCAAAGCTCAAAAACATTCTCAGGAAAATGTCACACCAGTCAACTAGTCTTTCGTTACATAAAAATAAAATTCACACGCAATTTGTTTTGGAATAAATATATAAATTAATATAAATTAAACATTAAATCTTAGAAAAATTGTCTAAAACAATATTATGTACAAATATTTTAAAATTTGAATACAATATAATATAAAAATGTTATAAATTTACGGAATAAATTGTAAAAAATTAAAATTTGAATGAAAATAAGAAATAAGACACTACAAGAGATGGAAGATTTGGAGTCGGTTATAGTTCAAGAAACATTGCCTATTTAGGCATCTTTGGAAGAATAGTGCATATCTATACATTTTTGAATGTAAATATATTTCAATCAGATATTTCCCATATCAGATGTTGATGATGGGTGTATATTTATTTTACAGTGTTATTCCAGCCGCTGGACCATATCTCCGGTTGAACCGTTTCCGGGATGTGCTAGCTCAATGCACTGATTTAGGTTGTCCATAGTACTAAATAAATTGAGACATTTCGTATCTTAGCGACGAAGCAAAGCTCAAAAACATTCCCAGGAAAATGTCACACCAGTCAACTAGTCTTTCGTTACATAATAAAATTACATAAAAAGGAAATTACAAAAGCAGAAATTGCACATGGGAAGTTGCATTAAACAGCAATATGGGAGATGCATGTGTTCACTTAATTGACCACCGTCCTTAATTGTATTATTATTAAAAAATATTAGAAATAAAGTCAAACCGACCAATTACTCTATCTAAGAAACTAGTGTCAGATTTTGAGATATGACAAATATCTATAAACGTAAATTCAGTGCAAGAATACAAAGCAATATAACGATATAATATGACTTTTTTTTTTATTTCTCGTAAACAGGAGTAGTTCCAAAACTAGGAAGTTTCGGCTAGAGTGCCATACTGCCATATTAACGTTGTTTATTAGGCCTGTGTTCGGTCTGATTCGGTTCGGTTTTAGCAAATTAATCCGAAAACGAGTATATTTTTCGGTTCGTTTTTTTCGGTTTCGGTCTTTTTATTTTTTGGACCGAACCGGACAGGGTTTTTTCGATCCAGTTTCGGGTTTTTTCGGTTTTTTTCGTTCTTTTTCGGTTTCGGTCTTTTTCGGTTCGGTTTTATTAAAAACCGACCCGAAATTTTTTCAATTTTTCGGTTTTGATTTTTTCGGTTCGGTTATTGGTCCGGTTCGGTTTTTACAGTTTTTCGCCCAGGCCTATGTTTAGCATGATTTGAAATTAATAATGCTTAACTTATGGTATGTTATTTACCAAAAACAAAAAAAAATTAAAACAGTCGAAAGAAAAAAAGAAATGACTACATTTTGTTTGAAATTTTTTACGCAGTCTTTTTTACGTGTTTTACTAATGATTCAATATTTTGGCTAAAAGTTCTATTTGTTTCTGATTTCAAATGGCACATTTTTTCTATATTAATGGTAGAAAAAAGGCACATTTTTATTTTATCAATAAGAGAAATAAAATGTGGATGAAAAAACCTACAAAACAAAAAGTTCATTATTTCCCCTAATTTCAAACTGCACATAATAGTGGTGCTAGTAATCGTAGTACACATATTACGTGTGTGATACGTATATAAATATAATCCTAGACAAATGAATTTAAAAAAAAAAAAAATGAAAAAGATATGGAATGAATATAATAAATTAATAATTGTATATGATGAGTAATGCGATGTTTTATTGTTATAGAAGGGATATGGATTGATGTGTGGAAAAAAAACATATTTATTTAGTTATTTATGTATTTGAATTGTATTATGGTATATATATGAGTAATTAGTAAATTATAATATGAGTATTTCTGAAAAAAAACTGGTAAATTTGACAGATTCATTTTTTTAGATTGACTTATATTAATAGAATGATAATAACCAAAAAGTTTAAAACGCTTGAGAGTGTAATTATCGATATAGAAAAAAAATGTTATTTTCAGAGTAAATTAATCTCCTCCAAGTTCCAACCCTACTGCCTTTCAAAGTAAAGTAAAAAGACAAAGTTTAAAGACCATCTTTTTGTTTTTCTAAAAGCCTAAAACCATTACCATTGCAATAGAAGTATATAGAGGGAAACAAAAACAGATTATACCGTCTAAACCGAGTATTATTTTAATAAGAAAAAAATACATTTATTGTACTATAGTATCTGATTTTTAATGATTTAGGTATCATACTATCAAAATTAACAATTGATGTACCGAGCTATCATAATATTCACAATTCAGGTACTGACGTTAATTTAGTTAGATGAAATTTAGTTTCACTTTTCATTTTGGTCATATTATTTATAATTTGTATAAATTTAATCTTGTATTTTCGAAATATTACAATTTACAATGTTTCTACTAAAACACATACATATACATACATAATAAGTATGTCAGTTTAAAAAATATATTATTTGACTAGATTTTTTTTCTAAAATAAAAAAATTATAATTTTTTTTACACTTTCTCTAAAACGAAAATAAAATAAGTTTTAAATTTATAAATTTTGAGCAAAAATTATTTGATGGCACTGAATATTTTCATGAAAAAAGGCAATAAAATTGTTATTTTTAAAAAAAATTAAGTGTTATATTTATACAACTTACAAATAATATGATCAAAATGAAAATTGAAACTAACTTACATCCAACTAATTCAATGGTGGTACCTGAATTGAGAACATTATTATAGCTCAGTATGTCAATTGTTAATTTTGATAGTATAATACTTAAATCAAAAAATTAAAAATAAAAAAAAATAATTAAATCTTAAAATCAGATAATTTTTCCCTAACATGACATTGATGAGTGAAAAGAATATATGAAAAAATAAATAAAGTTGTACTAGTTCAATTCTAGGCATTAGTGGAGACTTAAAAGTAGCCCAAAAGTAGCATTTGATTCTGTGATATGCACGTATAGCACATGCCAATAGAGCTGAAAAATTAAAGTCTTTAGATTCCAAACAATTTCGCTTAAATTTGTATACCGATGGTGATTCTTCTCTTGTGGTAGTATGCCATGTCTCGAGAAAAGGGAATAAAACCTTATATTTAATTAGGTCAGAGAGTACGAGTGTAAATGGTTCGAATTTAAACGGATTATCGTTAATTATAAATTAAACCATTAAAAATGAATTGTGAAATTTTGGATTCAAAACAGAGTATTTATTTTTTTAATCCAAACCTAACGGAACGGATCGGATCGGTTTGGGTTGGTTTTATGGATCCAATGGTTTCGGTGCAAATTCGGATCGGATTTGAGTTTTAATAATACTTGTCATTCGTTCTTTAATCTAAATTAATACATAATTTAATAACAATTATTCATAAATAAAAATAATGTGAAAAATAATTTCAAACAATATATAACCAACGCTAATACTAATAAGTACAAACATCTTTCATATATTCTCCTCAACCACACAGACAATGCATACTAACATATTAATTCGGTTAGAAAATAAATAAATATGACTCACATAAGTAGTAGTGAAAGAATATAAAAATTAAGACATTTTAAATCTGTCGTACAATTATTATTGTTCATTAGATTAATTATTATATATGCTCGTTTATCATTACGTATATATATGTAATTAGTTTTAAGGTTTTTTCATAAGTAAGGTAAATAATAATGTTTGTTTTCAATGGGTATAACATATTGGGTTTACTGATTTGAATTGGATTCAATTGTTTGGATCGGATTGGTCCGATTCGTATTAACAGAATTGAAACCTAAATCAAATCATTAACAAGGGATTTGAAATTTTTGAATCAAAAACCAAACCATTAGTATTCAAAACCTAAAACAAACCTAACCAACACTCCAAAATAATTTTTAATTTATTGAGAGTCAAAAGCTGTCACAAGTCTGTCGCTAATTTAAAAAGCTGTCACAAATCTGTCGTAAATTGACTAAACTGTTACAAAGTCGTCACAAAAACCGTCGTTAATAAGCTCGTAACAAAAAATACCGTCACTAATCCCGTCATTATTTGAATATTTTTTTTTAGTGCAAACCAGTGGCTCGAATCGGATTCACGAATTTTACTTACAACCAAACAAATAGTAGCATATATATAAATACAGCATACAATAATAATAAGAAATAAAAACTAATTATAAGAATTAACAAAAACCAAACACAATGGAGTAGATACTTTTTGTTTTTGACATATTACAAGATGAAGCTACTCAATTTTCTCATACTTGTCATTTTCACAATTCCAAATTCGAAGTAATATTTGTTACTTCAAAGGCTATGTTTCTTTTCACATCCGAGTCTATTTTCCTCATTAAAACAAAATTGATTAATCTAGTCTTCCTAAATGTATTTTTTTAATCCATATTAGATTTGAAATTTGAACCTGTTAAGTTAGAAGCAATAGTTTAAAGGGTAATATTAATATGTGTCATACTGATTATCATAAAGTCGTCATTGTATCCATATTATATAGTATATACTATATACAGTCACTTATAATAAAATAGCTAGTTTCTTGTTTTGTGAACGAATATCTATCGTTCCATCTGTCAAGCCAGCATACCACTCGAAATGCTAATTATCATTAACTCAGGTAACGTGGCCTAATTATGGTGCAAGTTATCAAGTAAACAAAACAAAATATTCAAGTTATAAGAAATGTCCTGATTGGTTTTGTGGTAATACTTGGTCTTTACTCTTACACTTGGCTCCCTAACTCATGGAATATTTATTGACAAAAATGTACTAAGGTACTAATATATTAGATTAGTAATCGTATTATAATGGTGCTCCACGCGTTACGTGTGCGGTGTGTAATGCAATAAAAATATAGAAAATATTTATAGTTATGGTATAAATGTGGATAATAAAAAAAACATAGTTTAAGATTTAAAAGAATATTTAGTTGTTAAAGAGTGATAAATAATTTTATTAGTTTTTACTTTTTATATTTTTATGTGAGTATGATATTACTGTAATTAATATAAATATATATGTGTATTTAAAAAAAAAAAAACTAAATTATACATGCTCATTTAACTTGAATTGACTTATTATAATAACCAGTAAAATACTTGGTCCTTACTCTTACTGTTGGCTCACTAAGTCAAGAAAGATTTCTTAACAAAATCTACGAGATTTAGTAAAATTGTTAATTAACAAGTAAAATAATATTAGAGATGAGAACAATATTGAAAAAAATAAAATAAAAAAAGGAGCAGATAAGCTTCCATAACACCGCTAGGGCACGAAAAGTATAGAAATTGGGGTCATGAGATACGTGGCAGTAAAATAAGGTGCCACATGAATATGGATATATTCGTGGGGTACTTTGGTTCTATAAATAGGAAGACTCGAGAAAGTTGGTTCTAAGCAAACCTACCAAGTTTTCTGCTATTTATTTTATGTGATACAAAATAATATACTTTTTTCAAGTTAGTTGAGTGTTGAAAAAAATGGGTGTTTTGGATGGAATATCAGACCTCTTTGATTGTTCTCACAGAAGAGATAGTAGGAAACTCAAGAAACGTAAACAGCTTCAGGTATACATATACAATACATACATATTACTATCTACTTCATGTTAAACGTATTATTGTCGGTGACGGAACCATGATTGCTAAATGGGAGGGGCCGGAATTCTGTATAAAAAATTTCATACCGTATTTTTACCGAACCATGAGTATTTTTTAGGGGATGCTGATTTTTGAAAATTAATACAAATTCGCATGAGTATATCTTTTCGAAACTAAGAAAAAAACTGTCGATCCGATGCTCGTTTCGAATTTTTGTTCATTTCGGCCAGCTAATTAACTAGTTTTAGATTCAGTTTCTTTTAACTCATATATAAATATCATAAAGCCATGAATAAAATAGAAATTTGTTTATGTTGTCTAAATTTGTATGAATCTCTTTATGGAAAAACTAGACTGTGGAGATCAAGATAAAAATGGACTGTGAAGGATGCGTAAGAAAGGTGAGAAAATCCGTATCGGGCATGAAAGGAGTGACCCAAGTTGATGTTAATCAAAAGCAAAGCAAGCTCACCGTAATCGGCTATGTAGACCCCAGGAAGGTACTCCATCGTGTAAAATACCGTACCGGAAAGAACTGCGAAATTTGGCCATATGTGCCTTACGACGTGGTGGCGCACCCTTATGTGCAGGGTATTTACGACAAAAAAGCCCCTGCAGGATATGTCAGGAACGCCGAGTTCCAAAACGAGAAGGTGTCTAGTCTTGCGAGGGCAAGCTCCACTGAGGTTACTTATACGACTGCGTTTAGCGATGAGAATCCGAACGCTTGTACTGTGATGTGAAGTGAAGATCAATAATATGATGTTTACGCGGTTATGTATGTTAATTTTGTGCTAGTGATATGCATTTGTTAAATGTTAAGTCTGTGAGTAGGGATTCGTTTCATGTGTGTAAGGTTTTGATGGTTAAGATGGTATTTTGTTTAAGTAAGGAATGTTGTAGTTAAAAGCTTAAAAATGAAATGTACAATTTTGTTGTAAAAGTCTCGCTTTGTAGTTAAAAGCTTTGTTGAAAGCTCGATAAAAGATCGACTCAAAGCTTAAAAAAAAGGCTTAAAAAGCTCGCGATATAGACCTGTTCAAAGACTTGATTTATTTTTCAATTTAAAACTTAACAACTCGGATGGGATTGTTCTTGGAAGTGAAATTGGTGAACAAAATAGGTCCCCGTCTCACCCAACCGAATTTATATCCACCTTGAATAACTTTTTAAGTGTATAAATTTTCTTGGTTAGAATATCCACTTTTCTAAAAAAAAGTAAAGTTAAAATTATTCTGTCATTTAAAAAGAAGAGTATTTGATTGGTTAAGTAGAGTATTCTAGTGGTTTGTGAAAGTGAAGTTTGAAGAATATTGTTCAAGATGTGATTAAAATTTGTAAGATCAGAAATGCAAATCTTTGTGATATATATGCAACACATTATTCAATTAGGAATTGTTTTAGGAATTATTTTCCTCTAGTTTGCCAAAGAAGACGAGCCGAAAATGTACCTCATAACCAAGCCATCTTATAGGTTAAGCCCTATATAGAATAGGGTACTTGAATGATTACTTTTCACTAGGGTTATACCTTCCTTGCAACTTAAACCTTCTGCTAATTACGAGAAAAATGTGAGAAGAAAAAGAATTACTATAAGACGAGTGTTATTGAATTTTATAACAGGATGATAATTGATTTTGTTACTACATTGTTGCTAAATACAATGATATATGCAACACGTTATTCAATTACGAATTGTCTTAGGAATTATTTTCCTCTAGTTTGGGAAAGAAAACGAGCCGTAAATGTACCTCATAAGAAATACTCATGCAAAAAAGAAAAACCAAGTCATGCATCTTATAGGTTGAGCTGTAGAATATGGTACTTGAATGATTGATTTTCACTAGGGTCATACCTTCCTTGCAACTTCAACTTTCTCCTTATAAGAAAAACACGTGAAGAAAAAGAGTTACGATAATACGAGTGTCATAGAATTTTATAACAGGATGACAATTGATTTTGTTACTACATTGTTGTTAAATTGAATGATACATTATGCGAAGCAATTAGAAACTATAGCGTGACCCTTTCTAGCTTAAGATGTAACAAATGTACTATAACAGTAGGTTTGTCAAAGATACCCGAAACCCGAAAATCATATCGTAGGGAACCAAAAAGCAAAAGAACCGACCCGTTGAAAAACAGTTTTCGGGTCTATCCAACCCGACTCAACCGGTTCTAGGGTCGGGTATGGTTTTCAGAACCGACCCGTAGAACCGCAATACGTACATATATTTTGAAAAATTATTTACATATACTTATTATTATATTTGACCCAAATATTTAGAAATTTTGTTCCATCAACATAATAATGTTAGTTGTTATGATGTTTTATACCTGTCTTAATTTCATTATTTGACATTGTTTTACACTTTTTCATCTCTTATGGAGTTTTCCCCATATTATTATATTTTTATAATTGATAATAATATAAAAGTATACGGTTTTCACGACGACTTAATAAAAAAGGTTGCCAAAGCTCTATTGTGACTCCACATATCATGTTTAATTTTAGTTCCTACTATTATTAATCATTTTTTTATAATTATTTTTGGGTATATACTCGCACCGATAACCGTTACACACATTACATGTACATGTACGGGTATAAGTCGGGTAAATAATCAAAAAAAAAGTTATATAGACCCGACCCGGCCCGTAGAGTGAGAGAACCGCTAAAACTACTATCCGAATACCTAAAAACCGTTTGATCGAGTTGAGTCTAATCGAGTCGAATAAAATGATTGACCCGACCCCGGTAACACCATCCTATTGAACTGACAGACCGGTAGTTGAGGACTAAATGGGGCAGAAAGTCAAAATAACAATTCTCATTTGTAGTTTTAGGTCACTACAGTAACGGTCCCCCGTAGTTACCTTGTAACTCTATTCGGACCATAGAGTTTCACATTTGAAGCAATGATTTAGCAAATGCGAAAATATTGATAGAAAGGTTCGTTCACGGAATCTATAAAATTGAAAATAATACGGGAGCGATGAAGTTTGTATGTAAGGGGGAACATACATTTTGACATTTTCCCTTCGTGTATGAGGTTGTTTCACGGTACAAATGTTCTTTTTTTTGGTGTGAAAATTCAGTATATATGCTCTATTCGGTGCAACATATCCTTTTAGTGTTTACAATTAGAGCATTTTCATTTGTTTTATACAACAATAAAAAGGGCGAGAGGAGACAAAAAGGGAAAATGAAAAGACGAACAAAAACCAACATGTTTTATTTCTCATTAAATTTTTTATAAAACAAGTGTGTATATGTTCATACTTTATGTCGACATATGAACAAGTAACGTGTATATATACACATTTTTAACTTTGGAGAAGATGTTAGACAGACCAACTGGTATCACCTTTTGCTTTTTTTATATATATAATCTAGGACAACACACGTATTTAGTAGTAATATTGAGAGTGGTATTAGTAGACTATAAGTCTATAAAAGAAAATCATAAAACAATCAGAGGTTGATTATTGCGTGCTAAGCCTAAAGACGTACTCCCTCCGTCCCAAATTGTTGGCGCCATGCGAAACTACGTGCAATTTTGACCGACAAATAACTGATATCTAAGAAAAAAATACGTTTAGTGTATTGTACTATCAGTGTTTAACGATATATGTATTGTATTATCAATTTTAACAATTGAAATAGCAAATTACGAAATTTGTCACAATCGAAGATCTATCGTTAAACAAAATGATAAAATTGCACTCATATTCTCTTGACTACCACACGATGAGTGTAATTTTATCAACATACGTAAAAAATAGATCCTAAAATATGAGATACTAGTAAAAGTTACCCACACATTGCGTGTGAGACGCGTAATGACATAAATACCGTAATATATTTTATTTTAAACATAATATTCAGATTTGATATCATTTATTTTAATTACGCAGGTTAAAACGAATTGTTAATTAATCTAGTCTACATCTGTAATTAGAAAAACATATGTAATTAAGAAAATATAGTGGAAAAATTATTAATTAATTAGATTATGCACATCGATAATTATTAAAATAGAGTAAGAGTATCATACCGTAATATATTAATAGTATGATAGCGACTGCAATCTCATCGATTTATGCTGTTAGTCAAATTTTATAGTTCGGTATCTCAATTATTAAAATTGATACCAACTAAACTTATTTTTTTCCGGTTAAATAAACTCTATCTGAATATGGAGGATCAAACCCGATAGATTTACAAAACTAGAGACTTCATTAATTTTCACTCATCGTCATTTTACATTATTTTCACTATTTACACCTGTAGAGAGAAAGAGAGAGAGAGAGAGAGAGAGAGAGAGTAAAAAATGAGATCAGAGGGAGTAGAAGAGGAGGAGAAATGGCTAGCGGCGGGTATCGCCGCCCTTCAACAAAACGCCTTTTACATGCATCGCGCTCTCGTAATTATTTATTATATTTATTCTATATTTCTATTCTATTATTAGTATATATTAGTATATTGGTATATGTTTATTTAAATTTAAATTTAAATTTGGATCTGGATTTTATTTTTTTGTGTTAACAGGACTCTAATAATTTAAAGGACGCGTTGAAATACTCCGCGCAGATGTTATCCGAGCTTCGGACCTCTCGTCTCTCTCCTCACAAATACTACGACCTCTGTAATTCTTCTCTAAAAAAAACTTATTATTTACTTAATTAGTTTATTTCTTGTTTAATTTCTTGATCATGTGTTATAATTAGCTCATCTCTTATTTTATTGCTTGATCATGTGTTTTTTTTATTAGTATTGTCGGTAGCGGATTTAGATAACATTTAGTAGATAACTGATAGTGGTAGTAGATGCTATCCGAGCTCTCTTTTTTTAATTGATTTAATTAGCTTATCTATTCTTTAATTGTTTGATCATGTGTTTTTTTATTAGTATTATCGGTAGCGGATTTAGATAACATTTACTCCCTCCGTTCCTATTTAATTGTCCACTACGAAACTACGTGCAATTTTGACCGGCTTATAACTTGTATCGAAATTGTCGAAATGAATTTTTTTTAAAATTTAACCATAAAATTTAACATTTGAACTATATGATCAATTTTTGAAAATTTATACTCCGGCAATTTTGATACAAGTTCTTGGCCGGTCAAAATTGCATGTAGTTTCGTAGTGGAAAATTAAATAGGAACGGCGGGAGTAGTAGATAACTGATAGTGGTAGTACATGCTATCCGAGCTCTCTCTTTTTAATCGATTTAATTAGCTTGTCTATTGTTTAATTGTTTGATCATGTATTTTTATTGGATGTGTTGTATTATTCGTAGTAGATTTAGATATTAATTTAGTAGATTGTCGGTGGCATTTGTGTCTCTCCTCACAAATACTACAACCTCTGTGATTTTCTATTTTAATTGCTTTAATCAGCCCATCTCTTGTTTAATTTCTTGAATAACGATCATGCATTTTTATTGGATGTTTTTAATTTTTTTATCGGATTAAGATAATTTTTAGTTGATGCTATCCGAGCTATGAGCATTTCGTCTCTTTCACAAATACTACGAGCTCTGTAAGTATCTTTCTTAATTTGCTTAATTAGCTTATCTCTTATTTAACTGCTTGATCATGTGTTTTTATTGTATGTTTTATTTTTATTATTCTTATCGGATTTAGATACTATTTAGTAGATTGTCAGTGATGACGGATTTAGATATATATATTTAGTCGATTGTCAGTGGTATTTTGTCTCTCTCCTCACAAATACTACGAGCTATGTAGTTTTCTATTTAATTTACTTAACTAGCTCATCTCTTGTTTTATTGCTTGATCATGTGTTGTTTTTAATTTTTATTATCGGAATTAGACAGTAGTTGCTATCAGAGCTACGATCATCTCGTCTCTCTCCTCACAAAATACAAGAAGCTCTGTAGTTTTCTATTTTAATTGATTTAATCAGCTCATTTCTGGTTTAATTGCTTGATCATGAGTTTTTTTTTGGATGTTTTTGTTAAAAAATTCATCAGATTTAAGTTCTTTTAGATCGTCATCAGTTCACACATTACCAAAGGCCCACTGGCATCAACTTCTTTTGTCCAAAGGATGCTTATAAGAAATCTCAACTTTGTTGCTGATAAGCGACTTCATTTTATGTGTCTTTTAACTATAAACAAACAACTTTTATTAGAAAATTCTTCTTTTTTTGGCAAGTTTAAAAAAAAAAACTAGGAAATCATCTATAACTCCTAGTTACTCTTCTTTTGAGTCTTTTTAGCATTTTCGATCCAAAAGCTAGTTTTTTAGAAGCTAAAATTTTTAGGGAACTAAACACACCAAGCAAAAAACAAATTTATGGAAAAAAGAAATTGCAAAACATGCATCGATCACATTGTCAGTGTATATATTTAGTTAATTTTGGCATTTAAAAGTTAAAATGCAGCGTCTTTTGATGTAGGTTTTCTTAATTTATTGTTAGGCTGTGTGTCTTTCTTTTCACAAATACAACGAACTTTGAAACTCTCTCTCTTTGAATTGCTTGATCGTGTGTTTCGATTCAGAGTTTCTCTTAATTGTAGCGGATTTTGGGAAAAAACCGTTTAGATTCTCATTTCATTAGCTATTGTAAATCGAATACATTAGTTTCTAATTGTATTTTTTGGGTGATCAGATTTATTGATATATAATCAAGTCTTTGGAACTCTAATCCAAATGATGTGTTTTTGTCAATAATTTTCTGCTAGTAGTTTGTATTGCGTTATATGTGTTCTTGATCATGTTTAGTTCTTTTGGATTTCTTAACTGTATTAGATTTAGGTTAACTGTAGTAGATTGTCATTGATTCGCACATTAGCGATTGTTGAGCCGTGTACATCGATTTCTGATGGGATTCCTTGGGTGATATTTAGTTGCTTTTCATGACTGTTGATAGTTGGACCTACCAAGTGGGAGTTGGAGAACAGTTTGGGGAAAAAATTCAATAGACTAATGTTCAAATAACAAGTTTAATTATGATAGGGAAGTTAATAAGGAAAGCTGAAAAATCTACAAAGTTAATTGGTTGTCCTAAAATTATGAAAGTGTAGTTATCACTTTAAATTTAAGGAAAAGTGTTAAATAACTGATCCGGTTGTTCATAGTTCAACTGCTTTTCTTTGTTGTGGTGGATTTAGGAAAACTGTAATAGTTTTTCATTGGTTTGGCCGTGTTTGGTAAAAAAAAATCTTGTAAGAAATCAACTTTAAAAAAGCGGTTCAAAAAATCCAACAAAAATTCAGAATTTTGATTTTTGAATCTTTTAGCGGTTTGTGCCTAACAATCTGTTTTTTGAAAGCTAAATAATCTGGCTATCCAAACACCTACTGATTTTTAAAATTAAAAATCTAAAAATGAGCCCAAAAAATATGTTATTTTTTGAAGCCATAGTAGTCGCTATTAATTCGAATCCATAAGTGTATGACTGGATTCTTAGGATGAGTTTATTGATGTTTTATTATTTGTAAGAATTTTTAAGCCGAATGCTGTGTGTTGGTCAATAATGGTCAGTAAGCTCAGTGATATATAGTTACTTTTCGCATTTATTAATTTAATGCAGCTTTGATTTTGATACTGGGTTTGTAATTTATCTTTTTTTCGATGTGGGTTTAACATCAATGTATTTGGTCCTTAGTAGTAATGTCAATATTGACTGGTTATGTTACATGATTCCTCGGTATTGGTCTCTTTTGACAATTAAGTAGTTGTATATAGATATTCCGACTATTTGTTCAAATTTTTTTCCTGATTGCTCATTAATATTTGGATCTGGGAGTTTTTTTTGATATCGATCATTTTGTGGGTTATTCATCATCCATCAATTTTAAATTTTAAATTCCAGTGGAAAATTTTAAGTTAATTTTTTTTACTGTTTGTATTTGCTTATTAGTTTGTGATTTGGTTATGTGGGGGGATTCATCAATTATTGTCTTGTAGTAGTATTTTTAATCTTGATTGTAATCTGGGTGTTTTGTCTCTATTTGGTAGTGTGTTTTGTAGTCCATATTTGGTAACTAATTGTTTTGTGATTCAGTGACGCGGGTTTGATCAATGTTTGGTTAGTTTTTTCCCTTTTTAAATTTGGAGGCATTCTTCCTCCTCAAATTTGGTTTCTAGTAGTTTGTGTTTAGTTACATGGGTGCTTCATCGATGTTCGCTTCGTAGTAGTGATTTTCATCTTGACTGGTTGTATGCATGCTCTTTCGTATGTTGTCTTCAGATGCTAGTAAAGTCAAATTGGTAATGCTAGTTTTTAAACTATATCTGGTTGATGCGGGTTTTCTTCGAGTTTTGGGTACTAGTAGCATATTTTGTTATTTTATTACCAGTAGTTTTTAATTGGTTATTTGGTGTTTATATATGTTTCATTCGTAGCAGAAAATTTGCTCTTGATTAATTGTCTGAGTGCAGGGTGCTTCACCTATGTATAAATTATGACACATATTAGCAGTTTTAAGTAGAGGATTTGAATGGCTATTTGCAGAGTTCATTAGTATTTGTTTTGTTGTAAATTTTGGATTGATTGTGGTTGTAATTTTAAGTAAAATGCAAGCAGAATTTGACTGGTTCAATGTAAAAGGCTTTTCTGATTCGTTATGTATGAGCCCTATCAATATTTTGCTTTATACCGACATAGTTCACAAATTCTGATTTGTTATGTATACTTGAAACATTAGACATGCGAGCATTTGATGAACTGAGAAAGCTGGAAATGTTTTTCAAGGAGGAGACACGGCGTGGATGTTCAATTATTGATCTCTATGAGCTTGTGCAGCATGCCGGTAACATCTTGCCCAGGCTGTAAGTGAATCACATCTATATAACATTTATTTTTTGAAATATCTTGCTTCTGATATTTAGTATCTTTGGATGTCTAGGAGTAAAGATGTTTCTAATTATTTCTTCATTGTCGAGTGTTTATTGGTACTTGGAGTAGATTAATCTGTTAATGCAACAATTGCCCATGATATCTTTATCACTTGAAAGAACCCACGAGTCCAACCATAGACAATTAGAGCAGGCATATCTAAATTCTGATGGTTTGGTTGGGATACTCAAACACATAGTTTACCAGCTTCTGCCATGTACATGGAGCCGAAGCTGTTTGGGGGTTGTATTATTCTAAAAAGCATTACATTCACTCTAGTTTGATGTCTTGTTTTTATCTTCCGTCTTAAAAACCTACACAGTGGATGTTCTTCCCATTTTCCATGGGTCTAATCACTAATGCAAGGGGGTTCCATCCCTTTCTCTTCATTTTACAATGTAATCTTTTAGTAGAGTTTTTATTAAACCAAATGTACTTTGGTTCATGTATGGTCTTGATGCGGTTAGGAAAGAAGGAATAAGGATTTAATGAGACATTTTGATTTTTAGTGGGAATGCGGGGAGGGATTAACATAATGTTCATTTGCGCTTACTTGCTTTTGGGAAAAACATAAAGGTTGATGTTTAAACCAGGTTTCAAAAGTCGCTAGGCGGACTAAAGGCGGAAGGTGGGGTTTGGGCGTCAAGGTGAATAGGCAAGGCCTAGGTGGGAAAAACATATTTTAACATTTTTTTAGGGTTATACGGAATCTCCTTTGATATGTGTTTTAGATTTAATTAACAACCTAAATTACGCATTTCTACATCATTAATTTATTGGTTTACTATCAACAATTTTATAAAACTAGGATAGCAATATATCATATATGTACCGTCGAACATAAATCAAAGTAAACATAAAGATGTCACCAAAAACAAATTTGAAGTATTATTTGATTCTTTATCAACATGTTTTTGAGACTAAGCATTTATAAGTTTTCTAATAAATAAATTTTCAAGTATCCAACCCTGGGTTTGACCCATATCAGAGCGTCTGATATTAATCACTGCGCCAGACCAATGCCGGGTATACAGATGTAAGGATATTTTGAAATATCGCTGATTTTTTGGTCTTGGACCATTCGTATGGGCTCATACGCGACGAACATGGGAATGGATTAGGCTAGGCCAAATTTAGTATGTTTTGAATATGTGGAAAAATTTATAGTTAATCAAAATAAAGCGACGATGTTATAACTTCGAACACTTTGGGGATCTGAGTGCAATTTATCCTTTTATACAAGTACATTTACTTCGAAAAGTCTATTAATAAATGATCGAAGCCATGCATGATTATTTATTCTGTGTAAATGGGGAAAAATGTCATTCACTACCATATGCTATCCGCTTTTAGCAATTTAGTACCCAAACTACCTGCTTTTCCAATTAGGAAGTTTACTTAACAAAACTAAGCCAATCAAAGTACTACTTCTTATTGCCACTCTATTTTCTAATTGGTAAATAAACTGCTGTAGTACCCTATCCTACCATTTTTTACTAATTTGGTACACAACTTACAATTCATGTAACCAAACTAGTACCATGTCTTACCAAAATAGTATATTTCCCTGTAAATGGATAGTAATAGTATTGCATGCAGGATTTTATTGGGACTTTTATTGCACCTTCTTGTTTTTTTTTTTTTTGAAACAGTATTGCATGTACCTTCTTGTTATAGACTAATATGCATGCGTTTTACATTCTATCTATTTCTAGCTTTGGATAAACTAAACGAAAATTAATATACCTATAATGTACCATCTCCCAAGTTAGACGTACCAAATCATGGTACTCCCATGACCACAAACCACAATTGTTGTTAAGGTTTTCAAAATCTGAATAAGCACAAAAAATTAAGGTGATTTGGTTATACTTGGTAAAAACAGAAAGATGTTATATAATGTGATAATTTTATAATATCTAAGTTAGACTATTTTGCTTTTCATTCAGTTTATCATATTATTGAACACATCACAACCCAAAATAGCATCTCAACCAGGTATACCGCCGCCATATCATGTGCCGAGATAATTATTGTGCCACATACCCATACTTATACCATGTGCCATAGCGAACCACATTCAAGATAACTTTGTTTTGACATATGTTAATTGATTTTAAATATAATATGGCTGTCCCCACACCTTATCATATTTTCCAAAAGTAGGCGTGTCGTCGTACCCATATCAATTTGTATATGATAGTTGATACATTGCATACACCATAACCAAACATTACATATGTTATTTATGGAGAGGTATAACAACTATTTAGGATTTCTTTTTATATAATTTTATGAATGTTGGTTTTTCTTTGGGAAGGGCGACATATTTCTTGGTAAATGGGTATGAAGGTTCGCAACTTTGAGAGATTGCAAGTGGTGTTAGTTAACTCAAGTATGGTATTGGTTCATGGGATTAGTTCTCTGAGACCATTACTAATCTTTTACGAATATTTGAGATTCCTTTTTTTTCTGGAACAACAGCTTTTCTTTAGGAAGGTTTACAGAATTGGGGGTTGGTCTTTTTTTCTTAGCATTGAATAGGATATAGTGTCCAGTGATTTTATAATTGAGCAAGGTTTTCACATGTAGCATGGGCAATCCCACTATTAAAAAAGTTCCAACCTGGTAATATGGATAAGTCGATCATTTCCATAGAATTCGTAGGTTTTATTCCTTCGTTATAACCCAGATATGGATGTGGCTGTTTACAAAAAGTAGCTATAATTAAGTGATAGAATGGCAGCCATGTTGTACAAGTAATACATAGCTATTCTCTCAATCAGAAAGCAGATGCGCGTTTGTGTAATTATGTTTTTTTTTTCCTTTTTACTGGAATGGGAGTAATATAGTCGCTGTAGCAGCCAACTGTCAGACTTGTCTTTGATTTTTAATTACCATTTCTGTTTTGTTTGATCACAGGTACCTTCTTTGCACCGTTGGATCTGTGTACATCAAGTCTAAGGAAGCTCCGGCTAAGGATGTCCTGAAAGATCTTGTGGAAATGTGCCGTGGCATCCAACATCCTGTACGTGGGCTCTTTTTAAGGAGTTATCTTTCTCAAGTCAGTAGGGATAAACTACCAGATATTGGTTCTGAATATGAAGGGTGAGTTTTTTTTTTCCTTTCCATTACAAACTTAGTTGAAAAAATTTCAAGGATGACTGAAATGATGTTTTGTTGTTCCATGAGAGGGAAATGTAAGAACTGCTGGACGACTGAATTGGATTAGCTAGATAATTTACTTGGTTATTCTTTCTGATAAACAAATCTTAGGAGGTGTTTAATATGGATATTAGTGGTTTACTAGCATGGCAACGGATATCTTAAACATTGTAATGTGTACCACGGAACTTAACTAACCGGTCAATTGTTTACCTTGTGTTTCAGACACTGCATGTATTGCAGATATCAAATACAGTATGCCTAGTTGGAATAGAGTTTTGTATCAGGAGTCTTTTCTTTCTGACAAGAAAGTACGAGATTTTTTAGTTTCTCGTTTAGATCATGGTCCTAATAAGTCAATATTTCTTCGAGGTCAATGGTCATTCATATACTGATGGAAAAAATTATCGGTTATGTGATCATAAGTATGGGTTGTTTTCTTATCTTTTTATTTATCCCACTGCTTTTACTTCTTCAGATTTGCATGAAGTCGTGGTTTTCTCATTCTGGTTTTTAGCGATCTTATCGCTTTCTTTTTCCAAGCGAAATGCTCTTTGCTCTTAGACCCGCACCAAGACTTTTTCAACGTTACTACAAAATTACAAATGACTCCACCAACTGTTCATTAAGAGTTGCTAAATAGCCAAAAGTAAAAGAAATCACATAACCATGCTTGTTTTTCTTTTTTTTAACTCGTGTAGTGATGCTGACACTGTGATGGATGCTGTGGAGTTTGTTCTTCAGAATTTTACCGAGATGAACAAACTTTGGGTCAGGATGCAACATCAGGTTGGTTAAGTTATGTGTAGGTCACTGCTTTAATATTCATTGAGATTTTTGTAAATAAAACCAATATTTTTAGGCACGGAAGGTGCCATGGTGCTTGCATGTCATGAAAATAAAAGGTGGCGTTTTTTTGTAGTTAAAAGTTTTTTTTTTCTTTTGCATTAGCTTTCCTGATGTTTAATATTTTTATGTTCCTGATCGATGTAAAAAAAATAAAAAACCTAAGCTTCTTGAGCTTGTAATTTTTTTTTTGTTTTGCCTAAACAAGTAAAAGTGAGTTGTATGGCACTTTTTGAAGCGTGTTTTCCAAAACGGAGGTAAAAAGTATATCATGAGGGCATGATTTCTGGTCATGCAGGTCTTGTATTGGTATATCAATCATTCATACTCTTTGCTGATCTTGAGTTGAGGATAGCAATATCGGCCTTTCTGGTCTGCAGGGACCCACACGAGACAAGGAAAGACGGGAAAAAGAGCGGAATGAGCTTCGTGATCTTGTAATGTCTCTCACTACCTCAACAGTTCAATTTTATCCACATCAGCGATTGTTACGCATACTTACAAAAGGTGTGCTGTTTATCCCTTTTCCGTTATATTAGGTTGGGAAGAACCTGCACGTCCTCAGCCAGATTGAAGGTGTTGATCTTGACCTGTACAAAGAAACTGTGCTCCCTAGAATCTTGGAACAGGTAATTATTTGCAAAGATTTGATTATGGCTTTTTGTTTGAGTTTCTGTATACATTCTTGTACACTAACCTATCATTTTTTACGTTTGATACCCCAACTTAACGTAAGTAGATCAATTATGGTACCTCCATCTAAGTTATCGATAAATAAACTGCTTGTCATCACCGTAAGTAGATCTACTCTAATTTTTGGTAATTTTCACCAACCTTACGTATTTATATGAATCGTGATTCAATAGTAATTGCATCTAGATAAACAAAAAAAAATCACGTTTTTATAACTACTTTCTACACTAACATTTTGGAAACTATTGCTAATCTAATATAAATAGATCAATCGTATGTTACCTCCATATATTTTAATGGAAAATGACATGTTTTTATAGTCACTTTTGTCCACTAACGTTTTGGTATCCTGCACTATCTATAGATCAATCATGGTACCTCTGTAAATTAATGGAAATCATCCTGCTTTTAAAATCACTTTTGTACACTTAACTCTTTGGTAACTTACACTAACCCGATTAAAGATCAATCATGGTAATTTTCACATTTGTACACTAGCCAATAGTCAGTTGCAACTGTTGTACATTAACCTATTTGCTAAAATTTATAGGAGTATACTGATTTATAAATAAATGTTAGATTAGCGTACTAATTACAAAAAAACGTGATATAGTGGTGTACAAAAAATAATTGTTTCTTTGTGTTTTCTTGTTACCTTTTTATGCGCATGTGAGTTTGACTAGTACTGATTTTTCAATGTGTGCTGTCTGAATCACTTTTTTACAGGTCGTTAATTGTAAAGACGATATTGCTCAATATTATTTGATGGATTGTGTAATTCAAGTATTTCCTGATGAGTATCATTTGCAAACTCTCGAGACTCTGTTAGATGCTTGTCCCCAGCTTCAGGTCGGTGTTTACTAGCTCTTTACGTAAAAAAGGACCCTCATGTTACACAGACCGACTTCAGCACCCCCTTTCTTCTGTTATGATGGATCGATCTTGTGACCTACATGCTCATAGATAAGATCCATGAGCATGTACTCTTTCACTTTATAAGGGAAAGTATCACCTTTGTACACCAACCAACCTATCACCTCTAATAATTAGTACACCATATTACTAATTTAGACTTGAAATTTAAATAGAATGATACAATCAGTTCACAGACGTTTCAAATTTCTATTTAAAAACACTAGTTATGCATTAATCATTCGGTTACACTGATGTACTAATCTCCAAACTGTACATAATCAAACATTTAGTATGCCCACATTAAAAATTTAAACTCTCAAGAAGTTGTAAATCCTTATTGGTTGTTGTATTGATATTTGATTTTGTGTATATTAATTTCTAACTTGTGAATAAATAGTTTAGTATAATAACTGTGCAGTGTCTAAATTGTTAATTTTGATCGGTTTACGTACTTAATGTTAAAAGTTGTTAGTTTAGTGTGAGAATTTTCTGTTACTGTGTATTGACCCTTCTTTTGTCTTTTGCTGGGTTCGTAATCTTGTTTTTTCAGCCATCTGTTGATATCAAGACAGTGCTCTCAAGATTAATGGAACGACTGTCAAATTATGCTGCATCAAGCTCAGAAGTTAGTGACTTGTTGTGCTCTCTCTTTGTTTTATAATACATTAACTTATTTAGGGGTACTTAAGAAAAATTTCTCGTGCAGGTATTACCTGAATTTTTACAAGTAGAAGCATTTGCAAAGTTAAACAATGCCATTGGAAAGGTAAGTCTTTTATAGACACTTTAAAATGTGGATTGAGAACGTGAGCCATGGGAAGTAGTTACTACTAATTTATTGTTATTTTTTTGTTGATACAGGTGATTGATGCACATGCTGATATGCCTGTAGCTGGAGCTATGACACTATATTCGTCTCTGCTTACATTTACTCTTCACGTTCATCCTGACCGGCTTGATTATGTAGATCAAATATTGGTTGGTTTCTCTCTCTCTCCCTCTCTTGTGTCCATAAACAAGCCATCCACATACACTTTGACAGAACACAAGTTATCTTTTCATGGTTGACCGTTTACATTGAGCTATTCTATCTTAACTTGTTTTTTTATTAATCAAACTTAAAACATTTGAGAGAATATACAATCGTCTTTTGATGGTTTACATGTAGATATAATATCTAGACAGTCATTTTTGCTCTATTTGACTACTGAAATTTTTTAACCCTTAAAGATCAAAACGTTTAAGTAAGTTTTACAGTTGATTGTTTTCTTTACCAGTGATGCCCAAGTGTTCATCTAGAATGGAATTCCTTTGAGAACTAGTTTATAATTTTAGGAGTGATGTTTTGATTGGATTTGTCTTTCAACGGGTTTTAATAATGCTGAATGAGATTTTATATTTGTATCTTCCCTGTTTGGATTATTGTAGATGAATATCAATACTGAAAAAATGTCTTCTCACCTTCTTTAGGGATCATGTGTAAGGCAACTCTCTGGGAAAGGAAAGGTGGATGACAGCATAGCGACAAAACAAATTGTTTCGCTTTTGAGTGCTCCTCTGGATAAATATAACGATATTGATACTGCCCTAAAGCTTTCTAACTATCCTCGTGTAATGGAACATCTTAATGGTGAAACAAACAAAGTTATGGCTGGTATCATCATTCAGAGTATTATGAAAAATAGAACCTGCATCTCTACGGCTGATAAGGTAAGTAAACATTTTTGTGAAATGCAATTTGGTTGTTTGAGAAGTTCTTCTGAAGATTCCAATTTTTTAACGGTCTTTACAGGTGGATGCATTATGTGAGTTGATAAAAGGCCTTATAAAAGATTCAGACGATGGGGCTCATGCGGAGGTGACTATTTCTTTAAAAAAATTCAGTATGATATACCAAGTGGATAGAGAGTCACGTTTCGCTTCTGGTGTTTCATTTTTTAAGTCAAGATTTAGCATGTTTCAGTTTTTTTTTTCCGCATAATACACAAAATTTAGCTGCCATTGTACAACTGAATTCTCACTTTGCTGGATTTAGCTTGATGAAGAGGATTTCAATGAGGAGCAAAATTCTGTCGCACGTCTCATCCAAATGCTTTACAATGATGATATAGAAGAGATGTTAAAGGTATAATTAATGTTTGTTTTTCTTTTCTAAAGATATCATATATATTCTCTTTTTCTGAAGAGAATATATATGCTTTACAATATTCTCTTTTTCTGAAGAGATAATTAATGCTTGTTTTTCTTTTCTAAAGATATCATATATATTGACTTCCCTAGATGCATGGGACTGAATTAAATCTGTTATGTATTTTGTTTGCATTATGTTTCATTTTAGTTTTTTGCAGATTCTCTTTTATTTTTGTGCATTTATGAATTTTCAGACAGCCATTGTTTCTTCTCTGAAAATCATTTTCTTCTTAAAACTCTTAACAAAATCAAGCTTGGATTGAAGACATAGTGGTTGTTAAATTTCGGTTTCTTGGATGAGGGGTGGTTTATAAGAAAAGATATTACCTTTTAAAATTATTTGCTGCTAAAGCATGAAGGTAAAAAATTAGACGGTGAATGATCAAAAGTGGTGTTATTAGAGTATATCATCACGATTTTTGTATACTGATGTTTATCGCCACCTCTCCTGATATTCTCTGTAATGTAATGAAGTCATACTTGAACTAACGGTCATCGTGCATTTGTTATTTGTTATAGTCTCTTGAATTTCCTTTTTTATGCTCTCTCTTAATTTTTATGTGAGGTGTCTCTATTTATACTCTTTTTGTCTGCATAAACTATCTTTTGACTTTCTGATTTTAAATTCGAGAACTATGCATTTTTTATGTCTTGATGTTTTGTTTTTCAGATCATATCTACGGTGAGGAAGCATATACTTACTGGAGGACCCAGGCGGCTTCCCTTTACTGTCCCTCCCCTTATATTCAATTCTCTAAAGGTTCTTTTTTCCTCTATTGATTTTTGTCCTTTCCTTTCTCTATACCATGGTAATTAATTAATTTACTGTAATCTGAATAAGCAGTTTTTGGTGCCTGAATTGACTCGTCATAGAAAACATATAGGCTTTAGCAAACCAATACACAATTCACAACATTTTGGAATATGAACGTTGATGGACCTAACCAATTCACCTTCTGTAGGCCGTCAACTTCCAGATGTTTTATTCACATTGTTTAAATTTAAATGGTTGTAGCGTGTCTTAGAAGCTCCAGAGTTGTGTTTTCCTTCATTATACTATGCTCCTTTTTAAATATCCTACGTGGAGCTTCAGGTTTTTCTGGCTGATCATTGCGTTTTGATTAAAGATACACATTTAGTGAGAATAAAACTAATTTAAAATCTATTATTAATAGACTTAATTATTCTCGATGTGTATTTTTTTTTCTTGTTATTGTAAAAGAAATTGAGAATTACTAGTATAAAAATCAATAATTAATAGACTTGAATACTCAATTATTCTCGGATGCAAGAATAAAGATATCATGCGTACTATCTATTATTCTAAATTTGTCATTGATTTTCTTCTGTACTATTAAGAGTGTATTATGGGTAAATGAACTGAACTAACAGAATATTTATTACATGTATTTGAGATTTTCATCTCTACCAATTTAATATATATATAGCCATTCAATGAGTTTGGTAACTTTGGTATTCTATTTCTGCTGCATCTACATCAAGAGGTACTTACTAATGTATTCATTGTGGCCGTTTATGAGTTAGATGTTTCTGGAATTAAAGTGTTGGTGCTGGGATCTTTAGAACAGATTTGTCTCATGTTTCTTGGATTGATGGTTGGTCGGATTATGGTTACATGTTTGTGTGCATTTGTTTCTTTTTTGACAATTTAATGGAAAACTCCCAATAAACATTAAATATTTTTTTTAAAGCTAAACCAGCTCCAATCTGGTTTTGTGCAACTGTGTTTTTTGGTATATCATGTTTTATAAAAATCAATTATCTCTTTGGACAGATGTAATATTGTTCATTGTCGCCATTTTGGATATAGAATAACCATATTTCACTGGACAATAATGTCCTTGCCTCCTTGGATGGAAACAATTCACTGATGATTAAAACCACTAACAAAACCGAATACTACAAGTTAATAATCATATTTAACTGTAAAATGCTACATTTGTTTGGATTGACTAGTTTTCGGAACGAAGCGATGAAAGGCTATAAAGATAGTTTCTTTGTTTGTTTATGATACATATTTTGCCATGTGCAGTTGGTCAGACGATTGCAAGGCAAGGAAGAATCTGCTGTATTAGAAGAGGGATCGGCTACGCCAGAGAAGATTTTCCAACTTCTAAATCAGGTACCTGTCTTAAAGATGCTTGTATATCTCATTAATATGTAATATTTTGACATGTTCCTTTGAAGGCTGTTACTACCATATTCGAACTTAGTTTATTTTGTAGTCAGCTCTCTTTCTTGTGAAATATCATTTTTGTTTGGTTACCTATCCGCTTTTACTACTAGTTCATCAACCTGTTCACAACTAAGACACCAATGTACACAAAATCTAACAACTAGTACACCATCATACCAAAGCTCACAATAAAATTGCAATCTACACAAAGTTGAACAATAAGTGCTACGACTGCTTAAAAGTTTAAATTTTAATGTTAAGAGTACTAATTATCATTTTTGTGTCTATTGGTTCTTAGTATATCAACGTAAGAAAAAAATGTGACTGGTGCTCTTTAGGTTGAAATTGGAAACCTGATGTACTAATTGGTTTCATTTTATGTAGATTTGTGTACAAGTCATGAATTTTATTAGTATTGTTTACGAATTGTTAAAGCTAGGATCGTTCTACAAAAGTGATATTTTCCTCTTTTCTCAACTTACTGTGTTTGCTTTCCAACGAACAAAGTTTACGTCACACTCTTCATTCCAGTTCCGATGGCTTTGCTTTTTAGTTTTTAGGTAAAGAGCTCGTTAAGAATGCCAATTGGCTTAGAATATCTTAGGTGTTTCTAACATGTATACACTGGCTAAAAACTTAATTTGCTCATGTCTTTTATTCTTGTGCTTTTCCTTGAGTATTAAATCTACTGTCACCTATAGAGTGTTCTATAAGGCTTCTCCACACCTTTAGCCTTTTACTTGGTCTGCTATGGCGAGTTTTTTGCCAAAATGGTCTGATGGCTGCTGAAAAATCCCAGAATGGGCTACCTTTCTTTAAAATTCCCAAAATGGTCTACCTCTTTATCTTCGTTAATTGAATTGACGAAGTTTTAAAAAATTAAATACTACTTCGTCAATTGAATCGACGAAGTTGGTAAAAAAATATTTAAATACTACTTCGTTAATTCAATTAACGAAGTTCTGTGAAATTATATTTAAATATTACTTTTTGAATTTCGCAGAAAACGATCGGTCGTTTTCTGAAAAACGATCGGTCGTTTTTATCATGAACTCACTGGAACAATTTGGACCAAAAACGATCGGTCGTTTTGGCCATTTCGATCGGTCGTTTTTCAGAAATACTTCGTTAATACAATTAACGAAGTAAGTTCTGTGAAATTCATATTTAACGATCGGTCGTGTCTGAAAAACGATCGGTCGTTTTTCTTGTGAACTCTCTGGAAGAAATTTGATCTGAAACGATCGGTCGTTTCTGCCTTACGATCGGTCGTTTCTGCCTAGGCAATTTCTCGGTTTTCTCGATATAGTTCGAAAGCTCGTAACTTGTTCGTTTTAAGTCCTATTGAGGTTCCGTTTGAACCGTTGGCTTCGTATTTACGTAATCTATCATTTTGAACCTTTAACAAGCTAGATAAATGATTAGTACGCAAAACGAGCTTTTATCATGTTTTACAAATTTTGTTATCATTAAAATAATCGATTAGAAGGACATCGTTCAACAATCTCTCGCTTTTTGATGATGACAAAATATCGACTTTAAACATACTATAAGCTCTTTTTGCTTAAACAAGTATAACCGAGATGTGTAGGTGACGTTTTACTTGGATAAAAGGTTTTAGTGAAAAACAAGTAAATGTCACAACATCCGTTAAAAACGAAGTTTATCAAGCTCAACGATATGAAAGATAATGAACGAACAAAAATAAGCGAGCGAAAAATTGGCCATAGTTTTGCCTAAAAACGTTCAATCGCACAAATGAAAAACAACACAAATAACCCAATCAACTAGATATATATGCGCACAAGTTTCAATAACATCAAATATGATAAAAACGCATTTCTAGAATTGTAAATTCGCAATCTCACGTCGTCATAGAATTTTAACAAGCAATGATAAATAGCAACATAAAAACGATTCATAACATAAATGCAAAACGTTTGCTACCTATTACATCAAAAACAACGTTGGAAGAAAATGAAAAACAAAGGAAATACAACGCATAATAAAAGAGAGGTATTTCTCCCCCTTTGACATCATCAAAAAACATAAATAATAACCGCCTAGTCGCGGTGAGAGGTTGCGTCGTCCTCTTCGTCTTCGTCATGCCGACCGGCAAGGTCGGGAAAATACCCGTGGAACTTCGCCCTTTGCTCGGCGCTCAACCTATCAATTTCGTCCAAATCTTCTTGACTCGGGTTCATGGAGCGAAACATGCGTCGGTGGAGTTGCGCATTCTGATATTGGTCGATGTAGAGATCGTTATAGAATTGTTCGGTGCGCGGGGGAAGGTCGGAAGATCCCGCTTTGGCTTTTCCTCGACCTCGAGAGGGACGAGATGAGGAAGGGATGTGAGATGGGGGAAGGGACTCGGAGGAAATAAGCACATCCTCACGAGCAACTTGCGGTGTGGCCTTGGGGCCGACATACTCTTCCTCTTTGGGGGAAAGAGGGGTATAGTCGGGGCCGGACACCCGTTTACCGGACCAAGTTATGGTCTTGGCGGTAGTGTTGAATTTGATGGACATTTGGGAGAGATATGCGGTGTAACCCTAAAATTCGTACACAATTCTAACCCTAAAAGAGCCATTTTTCAATGAAAACGTGTACGAATTTTATTTCAACCTAGTCCCTGATAGGGGTCATGATGACGCACTCCGCTTGCGTTCATCGTTTAATGGCCAACCTTTCGTTTACGGTATAGACCGTTTACGAAATATTCTACACCTCGATGATGTGGGGGTGTGAGCAAAGTGACGAACTTTGCGAAATGCTCGAGATCGAAAGTTTTAACGATCTCAAAGACGAGCTATTTCATCT
The DNA here is from genome assembly GCA_963682055.1 of Primula veris. Lineage (NCBI taxonomy): Eukaryota > Viridiplantae > Streptophyta > Magnoliopsida > Ericales > Primulaceae > Primula > Primula veris. The sequence goes on along the minus strand of OY821747.1, from coordinate 31,457,883 downwards.
CGACCATCGCAACCGTTCCAACAAAGCCCACGGCCTTCTCTTCCACAACAAATTAGCCTACCATATCCTCTCCCACATTGTCCTCCCTCATACCTCAAACTTCACGGATGTTACCAATGAGTACATCTTCCTTTTAGGGTGCATCCATCGCCGAGTCAAAATTGACTTCGCGACCCTCATCTTCTTTAAGATGGATTCGCTAAAAACGAAATCTAAGAATGGGCTACCTTACGGTGCCTTGATTTCCGCCATCTTAAAAGACATCAACCTCGTTCCCGGTGGAACCCTGTTCAAGAACAAGGACAAACACATTTGGGACACCGCATATCTCTCCCAAATGTCCATCAAATTCAACACTACCGCCAAGACCATAACTTGGTCCGGTAAACGGGTGTCCGGCCCCGACTATACCCCTCTTTCCCCCGAAGAGGAAGAGTATGTCGGCCCCAAGGCCACATCGCAAGTTGCTCGTGAGGATGTGCTTATTTCCTCCGAGTCCCTTCCCCCATCTCACATCCTTTCCTCATCTCGTCCCTCTCGAGGTCGAGGAAAAGCCAAAGTGGGATCTTCCGACCTTCCCCCGCGCACCGAACAATTCTATAACGATCTCTACATCGACCAATATCAGAATGCGCAACTCCACCGACGCATGTTTCGCTCCATGAACCCGAGTCAAGAAGATTTGGACGAAATTGATAGGTTGAGCGCCGAGCAAAGGGCGAAGTTCCATGGGTATTTTCCCGACCTTGCCGGTCGGCATGACGAAGACGAAGAGGACGACGCAACCTCTCACCGCGACTAGGCGGTTATTATTTATGTTTTTTGATGATGTCAAAGGGGGAGAAATACCTCTCTTTTATTATGCGTTGTATTTCCTTTGTTTTTCATTTTCTTCCAACGTTGTTTTTGATGTAATAGGTAGCAAACGTTTTGCATTTATGTTATGAATCGTTTTTATGTTGCTATTTATCATTGCTTGTTAAAATTCTATGACGACGTGAGATTGCGAATTTACAATTCTAGAAATGCGTTTTTATCATATTTGATGTTATTGAAACTTGTGCGCATATATATCTAGTTGATTGGGTTATTTGTGTTGTTTTTCATTTGTGCGATTGAACGTTTTTAGGCAAAACTATGGCCAATTTTTCGCTCGCTTATTTTTGTTCGTTCATTATCTTTCATATCGTTGAGCTTGATAAACTTCGTTTTTAACGGATGTTGTGACATTTACTTGTTTTTCACTAAAACCTTTTATCCAAGTAAAACGTCACCTACACATCTCGGTTATACTTGTTTAAGCAAAAAGAGCTTATAGTATGTTTAAAGTCAATATTTTGTCATCATCAAAAAGCGAGAGATTGTTGAACGATGTCCTTCTAATCGATTATTTTAATGATAACAAAATTTGTAAAACATGATAAACGCTCGTTTTGCGTACTAATCATTTATCTAGCTTGTTAAAGGTTCAAAATGATAGATTACGTAAATACGAAGCCAACGGTTCAAACGGAACCTCAATAGGACTTAAAACGAACAAGTTACGAGCTTTCGAACTATATCGAGAAAACCGAGAAATTGCCTAGGCAGAAACGACCGATCGTAAGGCAGAAACGACCGATCGTTTCAGATTAAATTTCTTCCAGAGAGTTCACAAGAAAAACGACCGATCGTTTTTCAGACACGACCGATCGTTAAATATGAATTTCACAGAACTTACTTCGTTAATTGTATTAACGAAGTATTTCTGAAAAACGACCGATCGAAATGGCCAAAACGACCGGTCGTTTTTGGTCCAAATTGTTCCAGTGAGTTCATGATAAAAACGACCGATCGTTTTCAGAAAACGACCGATCGTTTTCTGCGAAATTCAAAAAGTAATATTTAAATATAATTTCACAGAACTTCGTTAATTGAATTAACGAAGTAGTATTTAAATATTTTTTTACCAACTTCGTCAATTCAATTGACGAAGTAGTATTTAATTTTTTAAAACTTCGTCAATTCAATTAACGAAGATAAAGAGGTAGACCATTTTGGGAATTTTAAAGAAAGGTAGCCCATTCTGGGATTTTTCAGCAGCCATCAGACCATTTTGGCAAAAAACTCGCCTATGGCTTGTTTGGTAGTGACTTATTTGTGTGCCATTGTCTTCTACATCTTATTGTGCTTTATGTTTTATGTTTTTTTTGCAGACAATTGAGGCTTTGTCAGCTGTTCCAGTACCTGAGCTGTCATTGAGGTTATATCTGCAATGTGCCGAGGTACACGCAAGTTTGCCTTTCACCAATTCGAGGATTAAATACGTATATAAATTGCTTGACGTTCTTTTGTGTTTGTCTCTATAATACCCAGGCAGCAAATGATTGTGATTTAGAACCTGTCGCATATGAGTTCTTCACACAGGCATATATTTTATACGAAGAGGAAATTTCGGTACATTAGCTCTGACTTTTCATTATTTTTATCCCCCTTATTTATATTCCTCCAGCTTATGCAACTCGGCCATGCAAACTGTTTCCAGGATTCTAGAGCACAGATAACCGCAATAAACCTGATTATAGGAACTCTTCAAAGGATGCATGTCTTTGGTGTTGAAAATAGAGACACTTTAACGCACAAAGCTACTGGGGTATGACTGTGTGAATGATAGTGTGGTATTATCGATTATTACCAGCCTTGTCTAGTTGGAGTCTAATATGATCATGTTTCATTTGGGCAGTATTCAGCAAAACTTTTGAAGAAACCTGATCAATGCAGAGCTGTCTATGCATGTGCACATCTTTTTTGGCTTGATGATAATGAAAGCATCAAGGATGGAGAGAGGTACTTGTTTAACTCAAGAATTTCGCTTCATATTTGGTGCGGAATCTTTAGTTAAATCATTATGTTTTCAAAGTTATATTTATGTTTAGGGAACAAACCATTTTTTGTATATCAATCTATCATTTTTCATTGATTCGCATAACATACTGTTAAAGTTTACAATTTAGTCAACAATCTACAAAGTATCAAACAGTTACTTTACCAACCTATTAAAACTTTAAATTTAGACACCAATCTGCATAAAATCGTAAATCAAAATGCCAAACTATCAAATTTCACGAGTATTTAAAACTTAAAAGTATAAAGCTAAGCATTGGTGTGGTATGTGTTTATTTTTATACAAATAGGTTAAGTACATAACTACTGCTTTTAAGTTGAATTCGTAGCACCGCTGTGTACGTTTTTTTTATATGTATTTAAATTATACTACAACTTAATCGGATGCTGTACAAATTGTTTAAAAGATGATAGTTTGGTGTACACAAGTAATATTTTCACTAATAGTTATGCATAACTGTCAGTTGTCACATGAGAGTTAACGCTTGATTATTCAGGCACACATTTATTCTTTGGGTGGTTTCTGTTTTTTTCTGTACTTATTTGACTATGAAGTTAGTAGTTTCTCTTTGGATTGCTAAAACTTTCACCTTGTTCCAGAGTATTACTTTGCTTAAAGCGTGCTCTGAGAATTGCTAATGCCTCTCAACAAATGTCCAATGCAACACGAGGTAGCACCGGCTCAGTCATTCTCTTCATTGAGATACTGAACAAGTAAGCTTCTTTATTTTCTCATTCATGTTGTTCAATCAAATTAATGACGTCTAGGAAAACTCACTTGTCCATAAATTTCCAGGTACCTTTATTTCTTTGAGAAGGGTAACCCAGAGATTACTGTAGCTGCAGTCCAAGGTTTAATTGAACTAATCACGACAGAAATGCAGAGCGAAAATATAACTCAAGATCCTGCTGCAGATGCCTTCTTGGCAAATACATTGCGTTACATTGAGTTCCAAAAACAGAAAGGTGGTGCATTAGGTGAGAAATACATACCTGTTAAGGTATGAATTTGCCAAATAAGTGTATGGCGATAACAAGATGTTGCAGATTTTGTGGATATAAATCAATCAGCTTTGGCTATCTTACATAATTGAAGAGTCAGGCACGATGTCTCTAGTGTGCCGTTTCAAAAGTATTTGGAGTTTTGACTTTTGAGATTGATATTCCAATAACATTGTCTGTATTGAAAAATTATCACACATTGTGTTGCAGTAGCTTAATTCTACTAGAATCATGGAAGACCTGACCTGCCCATGTTTGTTGCTATTGTGAAACCCAGTAGTAAATCTTAGTGGTAAAATGTGGTGAATTTTTTTCTGTAATTTCAAGTCGCTTATTCTACTTGTTTATCACATGGTTTCCTGTTTGAAACCAACCCCCTAATTACTGTTTTTTGCATTTTACTATGGAAATCTCAAAATAAAATAAAAAATGGGTACTCAACACTTTCTTTCTTCTAATTTGGAAAAGCATGCTTCCTGTTATGCACCACTAAAGTACATTACAAAATGAATTCGCTGCAAATTCTTCCATTATTACACCAATCCAACAACTACATACTAGTAGCCTGGAAAATTTAGGGTCTGCTACTGCACATTTATCGACTGGTTCCGATGGTAGATGAGCTATTTAAAGACTGAAAAATAAAAAACACACACGATGTCTAAAGATGGCGTACTTGATTTTGGTGCTATAATTTTTGTAAAGCTGTTTAGTTCACAGGAAAATCTCAAGTTGAGTTTCTAATACTAAAACACACTACGTAAATATGGAAAAAGAAGCCTCGATCAACTTTACGGTGAAGACTTTTCTTTTTATATCTACTGAACAGCCGACTTTATTTGATCAAAAAAAGTATACTGAATTTTTGCTGGATACCCAACACCGCTGTGACAATAATATATGCTACTAGGAGCAATTGTATCATACGACTGTATATCCTGATATGAAAATTATCTGACTGCATTTCGTTTCCTTAATTGACCCTTCATGTTAGCAGCGGTCCTGTGGTGTTAGCTGATAAAAAACGACCTTTATTTGATTGTCCAAGGGACAACTAATATCCTACTGTAAGTGTCAAGAGAGTTAGTTGAAGGAAAACGATACCTTTTATTTTAAAATTATGGTATTATATACGACGTATCACTCAACCTCTTCTTCAAATGTAGCGAGCGCAAACATTGTAGTGTTTCAAAACCACCATAAATTAACACAATGTTGGCCACGCCTTATTGATATTCTCAAGAGGTTAACAAAATAATCAAAAACTATCAGACTATTATCATAATATAAGCGCATCAAAAAATACAATTTGATATAGCAGGGATCTTTTGGTCAGTTAACAAAATAAATGAATAAAAGCGAACATGAACAATCAGCATAGTGTAATTGCGCTGTTACAGAAAACTACGCTATCGAGACCTTAGTTTTTTTAAAACAAAGGGGTAGAAATGTGGAGGAGAAAGTACTATCAGCCCTTTTCTTGTTCACAATATTGAGCAAGCTTTTTGCGCCTTGTTCTTCTTTTTCTTCTGCTTTGGTGGTTGAAGCACAACTTTGATGGCAGCATCAAAAACCGCCTTCACGTTCTGCAATAAACAACAACACAAACAAAAAACAACCTTTAGGAAAGAGAGCCCTTGCGATGAGTCAAATTTTAGAATATATATGTATCTTATGTACCTCCTGTGTTTTTGAACTGCATTCGATGTAAGAAGGCGCACCAATAGTCTTCGTTAGTTCTTCTCCCTGAAAACAAGATAGAAATGAAGATTAGCGGGAACTACATGACAGAAGGGGATGGGGGTGGAGAGTTGGCTGCATAAGGTGACAATCGTGGTTTATTGCAGTAGTAGGCATTTAGTCGAAATAATCTTCACCTGAGCAGTTGTAATAGGAACTGCGCCAGGATGATCGACAAAGAATTGTTTGTCGTCTCGAAGATCTGTGAAAATTTTATGAAGTCATGAAAATATCAGTTCATTGTCTAAAAATCAGTCAAGGAACATGTACTGAAAACTGATCAATCATCTAGAACAGAAATGGCAATGAGAATTTTATTAGGAACTGAAATTCAAAATTTGTCATGAACGACTCGAATTTGACTTAAAAATTACAATAATGAAAGAACAGAAAGGTTCTCTATGGAAAGCTAAATATCATCATCCAAACTGGTAAACAACATTACAAAATTCACACCAAGTCTCCATTTGATGCAAAAATCAGATAGGTGTACATGACCAGATCTTTTCTAAGGAAAATAGAGAATGAATTTGTCAAACCATTTTATAATTGAAAAAATGCAGTATCCAACAAACAAAGACCTTGGATAGATTATAAGACAACTCACTACCGATCTATAATAAAGGCAAAACCTGATGAAAGGCTTGATCAAAATATAAACAAGTCAACATGTGGCCATGAATCCCCTAGACGACTATCACTTATTTTAGAGTGAAGTTAACCTCTAACAAGAGAAGATGGTTAGAATATTAAAATAAACAATAATAGTATATTCTACAAGCCTTATTCACAGAACTCAATTTCGAAGGCAAGGCTTTCTATAGACTGCAGTCATCAAAGTGCTTTTTGGGAATTCTGAAAGTTGGCCTTCAAATTTTTAGATATTCAAAAGATATGTTTTTACTTCACTTTCTGAGTTTAGTTTAAGGATTTTCAATTTCTTATTCAAGCCTTTGCATTCGTTGTACTAAGTGGACCAGTAAAACACCACCTCTAATTTTTTGCCACTTCTTATTTTTGAGCAATTATATTTAGACCAAGACATCCAATAATGAAATTTTAGTTTAAAGACCGAAAAAGCTAATAGGAAGAAAATAACCAAAGGAACATTTACAAGCTGATCAAGATATCTTTTACCAAGATAAATAAACGCCCACAACAAATAAAAAATGAAAATGAAAGGTGATTAATTTATGAGGGCAGAAACAACTTACCAAGTTTTGTGCCAACAAGGACTATAGGAACTCCAGGAGCATAATGCTTCAACTCCGGAATCCACTGTTGTAACAAGTATATAGCACACAACTTACATTAAAACCTTATGTCAAGTGGAAAAACATCACCAAATTTTTTGTCAAAAAAACCAGAACCAAGAAAGGGAACCTTACCTTCTTGGAAACGTTTTCATAGCTGGCTTTACTAATGAGAGAGAATGCAAGGATGAAAACATCAGCACCTCGGTAACTCAGTGGTCTTAATCTATTGTAATCCTCTTGTCCTGTCAGGCAAAATAAGTACACGATTTTTTTAAAAAGTTTAGCAAGCCCAGGAAACATTAACTTACAGATAATAATGATAAGTTACCAGCAGTATCCCACAGTCCAAGGTTCACGGTACTTCCATTAACGACTACATTTGCACTGAAGTTGTCAAATACAGTAGGCACATAATCCTGTTTCATTCAAACATTGAAATAGATATCAAGAATGTGGCGACATGTCCTGAAAACGTACGGATACATTCAGAAAAGGTAAGGTTTTGCAGCATGGCAACAAATAGCTCTACAGCTATTCAGCTTTACAAGAGTGTCATAGTTGGATTGGATGTAATTGTCAACAAATCACTGAAATTAAAGCTAAGAAAATATGTCCAACATCTAAGTTTACGAGCAGCGAAGCCAACAAGTATATTTTGTTAACTCTGAAACTAATTAAACACAAATATGACACAACACCTGGATCAAACTTATCCACTTAATAATTTCCTAGAAGTCACTCTCCTGTTTTCCCTATTAGGAGATACTGAGTACGAAGTAGGTTTAAGACTTTCTGTTCCACATTCTCTACACTTCACCTTCCAAACCCAGAAGGGTAACAGCAAAACAAATTTAGGTTGAAATTAAACAAGTCTAAGAAATCCATAGTTCCATTGAAAACACCAATAAATTCTACATGCCCCCACTTCACACATAATTTTCACGTTTTTACTTATCAAGTCCATTTCCTAGCAAACATAATTTCCCCTCCAAACAAAGAGTAGTCCCTATTTTCAACTTTATTTACTTTAATTTCCTTCTCCTTTGTAATCAAGGCAATGACATAGAGGACTATAGACGCCACAATGAAAAAAATATCATAACGTAAATTAGCCAGAAACTTATGATTTTTATTTTGTTTGACACCATCTTTACCAATACAAAAATCGTTCAGACACAAAAAAACCTCTACACCAAGATCAACCCCTCCCCCGATCAAATGCCGGTTCCCCCGTAGCTTTCATTTCCATCCAGAAAAATATAAACAAAAAATTTATAATTCCTAAATTACTGGAAATGCAGACCCAAATAAAAATTTATTTTCTTCAACATTTACATCTCCTCCAAATATGCAGATTATCATCTCACCATCGGCTATACGAAATCAATTGGCAAATCAGCTACATCGTAAATGTGAATTTTCCTTCGCCACTCATTCCTATTCATATCTAAACCTAAATGTTCATCTATTTGGTTAACAAACAAAGATTTAAAATAAAATACTTAATCATATAACTTTAATCAATTCTGAACAAAAAATATATATACATACATATAATCCGTTTCATATGGAATGTTTTCTGTGAATGCATGGGTACCGCAAGGTTAAAATCGATAATATCTTGTCAAACTACATGACAAAAGATCGGGTCTTTCCTAATATGCAGGAGGGTGCTGTAGTCTATTTCAGCCTACTCCCAACATTGTTATGTCCTCCAATTTGCACACATTAAATAAAAATTAAATCTTTTTATGACTTTTATCAATGCTAAAGCCATTTCAGCCAATGCCAAACCAAAATAAAGAAAGACATGAGATTGAGCATTTTCATACACACATAAATACATAAATACATAGTGACATACACATACAAATTCATATCCAATGCCAAACCAAATTCAAATAAAGAAAGACATGAAATTGAGGACACACATACATACACATATAGCATACCATTTCAGCCAATGCCAACCCAAATACAAATAAAGAAAAACATGAAATTGAGAATACACACACACACACACACACACACACACACACAAACACACCTACCTACCATTTCAGCCAATGCCAAACCGAATACAAATAACGAAAAACATGGCATCGAAAATATGCATACATACATATATATATATATACACATATAACATACCATTTCAACCAAATAAAAATAAAGAAAGACATGAAATTGAGAATACACACACACACACACACACACACACACACACACACACACACACACACAAACACACCTACCTACCATTTGAGCCAATGCCAAACCGAATACAAATAAAGAAAGACATGGCATTGAAAATATGCTTACATACATACACATATACACATATACACATACCATTTCAACCAAATACAAATAAATAAAGACATGAGATTGAGGACATTGATACACACATACATACAAATAACAGATTCATTCATAAACATACAATTTCGGCCAATGCCAAACCCAAATACAAATAAAGAAAAACATGACATTGCATTAAAAACCTATACATAACACACATACATACAAACAATACTATATATATATATATATATAAAAAAAAGAGACTAACGGTGGGGAAAGTGTTGCTGGTGTATGAAATGAGAAGACACGTCTTCCCGACAGCCCCGTCACCAACCGTAACACATTTTATAAACCTCGATGCACTCATATTCTTATCTCTATCACTATTCTTTATTCTTCTTTTTATCTACTTTTTTTTATCAATTCTATTAATTTTGTTTTTGTTTTTTAATTCAGATCTTCTCCGCTCCGGAAAGACCTGATTTTTACAGTTCTACCCTTCCACGGTAAAAACAATGACCTATGGTAATTAATTCTCCCTAATTAACCCTAGTTTTACAAAACAGACAAAAAAAAACAGAGCATTTTGAGGCTGTGTTTTGATGGATATTATTAGAATGAGAGAGAGAGAGAGAGAGAGAGAGTTTTGTGGTGGGGATTTTAAGGCTATAAACTATACCGTTGAAGCGTTCATCCAACAAAACAAAAAAGTAGTAGTTTTTAGGGGCGGGTTCGATCGGTCCGGTTCGGTTTTTGGCGAACTGAAAATTTCAAGGTAGACCGTTTGACTTTGAATGCCGAAACCCCTCACTTTGAAAGCAAGGAAGAAAGGAGCTTTTTCATTCGCGAATATTTTTATTTTTTGGACCGAACCGGACCGGTTTTTTCGGTCCAGTTTCGGGTTTTTTGGTTATTTTTCGGTGTTTTTCGGTGTTTTTCGATTTTTTTCGGTTCGGTTATCGGTTCGGTTTTTCCGGTTTTTTGCCCAGCCCTGGTAGTTTTATTTAAACGATTCCTACTCTGATTTAGTGTTCCGTTAGCTCCGCTTCGGTTTTTACCAAAATCGAAACCCAAACCGAAATCGAAACCGAGTAGATTTTTCGTTTCGATTTTTTTCAGTTTCGGTATTTTTAGTTTTTGAAACGAACCGGACCAGGTTGTTTGATCAGTTTTCGGGTTTTTTTCGGTTTTTTTTTTTCGGTTTTTCGGTTTTTTTTTTTGTTCGGTTTTATTGTAAACCGAAATCGACCAGAAACGGTTTCGGTCTTTTTCGGTTCGGTTCGGTTATCGGTTCGGTTTAGTTTTTCCGGGTTTTCGCTCAGTCCTACTTTGATTAATTAATTACTCCATTGATATAGACTGTAAACGACGAGACTGGAAACCAAACAGAAGACAGAAACGTGGAAAGAAAAAGAAAAAATAAAAAGTGGAAAACGAAAAGTATGAAATGTGAAAACACCCAATTGCCATATGCTGTATAGACTTTTTGGGGGTCGTTACAAATGACAATAGGGTCGAGTCAAGACCTATACACAAATTACATGTATCAGTAACCCTATAAATTTTCTAAATCTAAGAAAATACAAAATTCACCTCATATACGAGAAATGCATATGATTCCCTAGATTAATACTCCATCCGTCCCTAAATAAATGTCACTTACGAAAATACGTACAATTTTGACCGATAATTTTTTCATATTTAGATTGCCGGAAAAAATTATTTTAAAAGTTAATCAAGTAGTTTATGGTTAGAACTATATGATGAAATTTTTAATTTTTTCATTTCGGTAATTTTGATATGAAAATTTTGATGGTCAAAGTTGCATGTATTTTCGTAAGTGATATTTTTTTAGGAACGGAGGGAGTATAATAGTAATAAATTATCATGTGATCCACATTTGTGTGGTTGTAATATTGGTATGATTATTAAAAGATAATAAAAAAATAAAAAAAAATAATCTAGGGTTGTTATAATAAAATTAATAAGTAAGCTGAAATTTTATGTAAATGTAAACGGTTTCTTAAAAGTTATAAAATGTTTTAAGCTTGAGAAAATGGTTAACCTAGCTAGTACGGATGCTCTAAGAAGAATTCATTTTATTTAATAGTTTATTTTGTGTGAATGTCTGGTCAACAATGAATTTCCCAATAGTAAATTGGAATATACAGACTATAAGACTATAGAAGATACATAATTAGGAATCAGATATACACATTTACTCACAATACATAAGTTCCCAAGTATAAAAAAAACCAATGTGTGAGAAAAATCAGGAGTTTAATAGAAAATTGTTTTGTATGATGGTATAGGACGAATCACTATGTAAGCGCGTGCATAAAAGGACCATGAAACATGTGCGACATTTATTAGTACGGGAAAACCATAGAAGAAGTGGCATATCAAAATATTATCAGACTAAACCAGATAAAAGAGTATATGTCAGGATCAGATTTCTGGTCTAAATAATATTAGTTGTCTATTGATTTCTGCTAAATAATTTTATCGGTTTATAATGAACTAAGACAGTGTTGTTAGGTTTCAAGTAATGTTGCAACCTCAGTTACAACATACGCTAACAGGTTTCAAGTAATGTTGCAACCTCAGTTATAACATTTGCTGACAGGTTTCAAGTAATGTTGCAACATCAGTTCCAACCTGCTGTTCAGCAGAATTCTGTCTAGTTCTATTTATCTGCATCACTATTCTTTAATAATAATTATTTGTTTTAAAATATGCAGGATATATTCTCAAATGATCTTAAAGGATTAATATGTGTTTATTGAGAATATGAAAATGGTAAGGAAAGATATTTCGTAAAAGATATAAGGAGATTAGTTTATAAATATATGTGTCCTTTTAACTAGGAGATTAGTTTGTTCCTTATCAAAATCAGTATAACACGTTTAAAAGATTGAATGTAATATGGAGTTGAATGTTTCATATGTTTATGAAAATATATTATCTTTAAAACATATTATCTTAATATGTTTTCTTACAAAGGAAAATACTAACTCCTACAATCAAGCTTGTTATCAAACAGGTATCAACCAATCATGATTGAAGTCTATCCACACTGAAGAATCACGTAATACATGGAAAGACTGAAGCCAATTATTAAAGTAAAAAGCAATCATAGAAGATTGTTTTTACATATATAGTTGATAACTTAGCTTGTAAAAGCTGTGTGTTCTAAATTATAAAGAACCCATTCTTGAGAGAATACACGTGAGCTTTAAAAAGAAAACAATGGTGGGATGTCATTGATTTATAAGTGATAGTTATAAGGTAGGAGCAATATAGAGATAGGCAGAAAAACCTAGAGTGAATCTGAGAGTTTTTCATTAAGACTTGGTTCCTATATTGTAAGCTTTTATAATATCATAATCTGGGTAAGTGCCCCGGAGACGTAGCCTAGTGAGGTGAACTCCGTTGTTAAATGTGCTTGTGATTTATTTTAAGTACATTTAACTTTTTACAGTTCTGTCCATTTAATACACTTGGTTCCAACTGTGGTTGCAAACTCACTTGGAACCTAACTGCAAAACTGCAACTAGAACAGCGAATAGGAATTTCAGTATATGATGGTTAGAAGTATACTAACGAGTACTCTCGGTATTTTTAGGGAAGGTGTGACTAAGATTTTGGCTTATTAAGACCTTTTTCAAGGTAATAAACTTTTAACGATCCATTGAGTAAAAAGAACTCAAAATGGGAGGGGACGATAATACTATATTATATCCTATATGAGTAAGGTTTGAACCTCCCATTTACAATTCATGAGAGTATGAAAAATGAGTTCAGGCTCGTGATCGTTTGAGTTGTGAAACTTTTAAGGATCCATGTCGAAACCTCAACGAGTACTCAACTAACTCAATCAACGATCGATATTACGTTGTAACTTGTAAGTATTTGTTTAGCTTCCGTAACCAAGCCAACTTTTCAAAATTATGCATATTGAGTACTCTCGAGTTTTCTATCACTCAATAACACTAGAGGCCAACTTAAACTAAACCTATTCACGAGTTGCAGAGTGGTTATGGAATGCAATTTTCTTCCTTTTTTTTCCCGAAATTTGATAGAAATTTCTCCTTTAAGCTTGTTCTCTATTTTGGTAAATAGAAATCAATTGTGTCCTGCTAGTTCCAAACATAATGAACAATTGCATCAACTAAACATTCTTAAAATTAACTACGAGGAAGAAGAGTGTGAAAAACATTCATCTAGTTAAAGAAGAATTGATCAATCATTGTACTTAATTTGGGTTACTGGTACATTTTATTATGGTAAAAAACATCATGCATGGTAAGTTGGTAACCGTTAAAAAGCATATAGAAACGTGACATCATAATCTCTCGAGATCACCAATTATTGGATATATATAAAACATGCAAATATTTGATTGATGAGCAATATTGAAAACGTGCATAAAATTTCTAACAAGAGAATCCTTAACAATTAGCTTTTACTACATATATATTCTACTTGATTTATGTAATTTCTTACCATATCTTTTTAAACGTTAATAGTGTGGAGAATAATACACAAAATAAGTTATATACATCTTTATCTTTCTGTGCATAACCTTATGTCCATGTATTGTGATAACCAGTCAGCTATTTTTATCGCCAATAATCCCGTTTTTAATGAGAGAACTAAGCATATTGAGGTGGATTGTCATTTCATTCGTGATATGTTAATTCGAAAAGAGATATGTACTCCATTTGTGCGCTCCGAGTCGCAGTTAGGAGATATTTTGACCAAACCTTTATCCAGATCTTCTTTTCGATCCATGTGCTCCAAGCTAGGCATTTTTGATTTGTATGCTCCAGCTTGAGGGGGTGTTAGAATTAGTATCTAGTTTTATCTATTTTGGACTTAATGGTGTATTATGTAAAATATTGTTAAATTCGAGGATCAATCATGTAATTATTAAATAACATGATATTAATACAATTGTGTGTGAGAGACACACACAGATACTTTTTTACCATCTCTACAATTATTACAAATTTAACTTAAAAAAAAACATATTTCAAAAATTAGTTCATAGTTGAAAAACTAGAGAAAATTAAGGAATTAAAGAATTAAGGAAAAAGTAGTTCATATTCCAAAATTTACCCTTGAAACTATGAAAGAATTTTTAGATTTTTCCCGACAAAATACAAATAACACCAGGTAAAATTGGTGTCCTTTGACTTTCACTCTCTATGGGCTATGCATGTGCATGGATTATTTAAACACACTTAAAAAAAATACCCAAAAATCGACGGGATTAGTGACGATATTTTTTGTTACGAGTTTATTAACGACGGATTTGTGGCAGTTTAGTCAATTTGCAACAGATTTGTGACAGCTTTTTAAATTAGTGACAAGCTTTTGAAAGCTTTTTACTCTCAATAAATCAATATTATTTTATAGTGTCAGTCTTATCAAACTCGAGATCTTGTTTGCTTATGAAAACATCTGGTTATATATATTGTCTATTGCTCATTGATTTTTATTCTTATACTTTAGCAAAATGGAAAGAGTACAAATGTAAACAAAATCAACGATAACTGGGTTCATATATATATCGACGCTTGAATTTTAATGCTAATATACATTAGAAGATCTTCTTTTAGCTAGTAACGGGTAGACGTGTAAATTTCGACTACGCCAGCGGCCAATTGGCAGCGCACGGTTCTGATGTGGGAAACAACGTCAGATGTGGTTGCTCTGATCCCGATTTGGAAATTAACACCGTTTATAATAATGATGAAACCGATATAACACTCTACGTGCAAAAAACACCGAGATAAAAATGATGAAACCGATATAACACTCTTACGTGTAAAATATAGATACTGTCTACCAAGTCAACAAGGATGCTACACATTTAAATATTTGAAAAGTACCAAAAACCATAACCAAATAAAAAATAGTACTGAACCAAAACTTATATAGAATATTGGTGAAATGTTTACATCAAACCTTCAAGTGTAATTATTTTTAAGGATATCTTAATGCATTTCTCAATGTTCATCGATGTTTGGATTGGTCCAAAAAAACTAGTGTGGTTATTAAATGCACGCCAAAACATAACGAGGCAATGACATAACATGATCATACTTCCCTCTCATTTTGGAAAAGTCTTATAAATCAATCGATGAAGAAAATATTGGGTAGTCCAGGTTCATCCACAACTAATAGAATTTTTGTATATTTTTTATTTTAATTTGAGTGTATGCCCTATGAGATTATTCAATCTTCTAGTAGGGTTTTATTGGGTAGTTCCACTGATGGCACTGAATATTTACTCCAATAAACTTCAAATGTAGTATTTTGTTACCTCATCATAACGAAATATTCGATATATCTCTCTGAAACAAATAAGCTTCACATGGTAACGCTAATGGTTTATATAAATGGTATAATTTTTGCTCATTACTTTTTCTTGTAGAGAGATTAATTCTGCTAAATGAAGTGAGGTGTAAGACCAATCTCCTTCAAAGTCAAGCTACTAAATATCATAATTATGATTACTTTAGGAATACGGGAGGTGCATTAATATGAGAAATTGTCAAAATAAGCATGGTCAACAGAATAAGCTCAGTTTAAATCAATCGATGAAGAAAATATTGGGTAGTTCAGGTCCATCCACAACTAATAGAATTTTTGTATATTTTTTATTTTAATTTGAGTGTATGCCCCATAAGATTATTCAATCTTCTAATAGGGTTTTACTGGGTAGTTCTACTGACGGCACTGAATATTTACTTCAATAAACTTCAAATGTAGTATTTTGTCACCTCATCATAACGAAATATTCGATATATCTCTCTGAAACAAATAAGCTTCACATGGTAACGCTAATGGTTTATATAAGTGGTATAATTTTTGCTCATTACTTTTTCTTGTAGAGAGATTAATTCTGCTAAATGAAGTGAGGTGTAAGACCAATCTCCTTCAAAGTCAAGCTACTAAATATTTGTTGAACGATTTTCTTCTAATCGATTGTTTTAATGATAACAAAATATGTAAAACATGATAAAAGCTTGTTTTGCATACTAATCATTTTATCTAGCTTGTTAAAGGTTCGAAATGATAGAGTACTTAAATACGAAGCCAACGGTTCAAGCGGAACCATAATCGGACTTAAAACGAAGAAGTTACGAGCATTCGAAGTATAACGAGAAAACCGAGAAATTGCCAGAAAAAACGACCGATCGTTTTGGACAAAACGACCGATCGTTTTGGACAAAACGACCGATCGTTTTGGTCCAAAATTGACCAGAGAGGTCGTTATAAAACGACCGGTCGAAATGCGGAAAACGACCGATCGTTTTCTGCAGAATTCAAAAAATAGCTTTTTGACTTATTCTGGAAAATTGAGAAATTGGTTAAAACCAATGGGTAAAGACATTAACCTTCATACAACGGTAACAAGACCATTTTTCCTTCATATACCCCCCCAAAATCCTTTGATGAAGACATCCCAATTCACACACAAATAAGCTATTCCTTCAAGATAATTATCAAGCTTATACTTCATTTTTCTCACTTATATTCATAAATACTCTTGTGTGTAATCTTATTGTAATCATATAGACACCAAAATATTATTTGTTAGTGAGTGATACATTTCAATTCAAAATTGTAGAGTGAATTATAAACTCAATTGTGAGCGAGTGATCGGGTAGAGGCTTTATAAGTGAGTATTGCTTAAAAGCTCTAGGTCTTTTCATTCGGGATACTCATTGAGTAAGGGGGAGCGTAATCCGCGGATTAGCTCGTTAGGTTGTAATCTTGGGAAGAAAATTCTAGTGAAATACTCGGTAGTGTGAATACCGAGGAGAGGACTAGGCGCGTTTTGCCGAACCTCTATACATCTTGTGTTATTTCTTTTCCCTTAAAATTTTATTTTCCGCACTTATATTATTTCTTATTTTGATTGCTTGCATAGCTTAACCTAGCATTATATAGTTAACAAAATTTGTTTGGGTATAATTTCTCCTATTTGCGTTGTTAATTGCTCAAATTTTTTATTCCGCGAAAATCGTACGTAAACCTTATTCACCCCCCCTCTAAGGTTTAGACACTTACGGGCCAACAATTGGTATCAGAGCCTTGCTCTTCTATTTATAAAATCTAACGATTTTTTTTGTTTAAAGATCCGATATGTCTTCGTACGCAGACTCAAAATCCATAACTAGGCCCCTGTTCTTTGACGGTACAAACTATCTGTATTGGAGAGATCTTATGAAAAAATTTCTATGTGGTTACGAAATAGACCAATGGATTAGCATTAGCAAAGGCTATAAAACGCCTAGGAGAAATGGTTTAGATAAACTCGTAGAAGAACTCGACACGGATGAACGCCATGCTTTTTCTCTTAATTGTAGAGCTATGACTTCTATAACTTGTGCGCTCTCGCCTAGTGAGTATGATAAGATTTTCGGTTGTGAGACTGCTAAGCAAATGTGGGATAAGCTAGCTATTATGCACGAATGAACTAGTCAAGTTAAGGACTCTAAAATTAGAATGCGTATTCATGATTATGAACTTTTTAAAGTTGATGATGACGAGTCTATTGCTTCTATGTACACTCGTTTTACTAAAATTACTAACGATTTTAAAAGACTTGAAAAAGTGTATTCTAGCAAGGAGATGGTGACAAAGATCCTAAGAAGTCTTCCGAGAAAATGGGAATCAAAAGTGACGGCTATACAAGAAGCCAAGGACATGAACACTCTTTCTCTCGACAACCTCATAGGATCCTTAAGCACTCATGAACTAGACATGACAACTCGAAAACAAGAGGATGACTCGAAAAAGAAGAAAGACATCGCCTTCAAAAGTGCAACGAATAACGATAGCGATAACGATTCCTCTAGCGAGGATGATGAAATGGCACCATTCTCCAAACGCTATAACAAGTTCCTAAATTGGAAAAAGAGGGGCGGACAACGATTTCGGAAAAAGGAATATAAGGGAGAGCCATCCGACAAATCGAACAAGAAGGACGAAATTATTTTCTATAAGTGTCACAAACCCGGCCATATGCAAAATGAATGTCCCTTGAAGAAAAAGGACAAGTTCAAAAAGAAAAAGAAATACAAGAAGGCATTCATGGCCGCATGGGGGAGCGATGATTATAGCTCCGATAGCGACAATGAAGAAGTCGCAAACCTATGTCTCATGGCTAGAGACGACAAAACCGATGATGTAAGCTTCCACTCCTCTAACTCTTCTCTTTCTAGTGATGATTGTTTTGACATAAATGATGTGTTAGCTTCTCTAGAAAAAGCTAGAGGTAAAAACAAATCCTTTAAAAAAATGTTAATTACTTTACAAGACGAACTTGAAAACTTAGCTATAAAAAATGACTCACTCACCTCTAAAAATGCCGAACTTACCATGGAAAGTGATAAGTTAGTAAATGACCTTAGTTCATGTAAAGTTAAGGCGGATATCGCCGAACTTACTCTTGCTAAGTTCACTAAATGAAGTAAAATGTTAAGTACTATATTAGCTTCTCAACAAGGCGCATATGATAAAACCGGTGTAGGGTACAACCCACTTCTAACGGCAAAACATAAAAATCTATTCACCAAACAAATGACAAAAAATGAAAATAGACGACCAAGTTACTCTCGTAAAAACAACTTGCATAAAAATGAATTAGTTTATAATCGTTTTGTTAAACCAAGTGTGCACGTTAAATGTCTTACTTGCAACCGTTGTGATCACTTTGAGGATTATGTCTATTGCCCGTATAGATATAAATTAAATAGAAATGACTTGGTTTGGATTTCAAAGGGTCGAGACACTAACCCTCAAGGACCCAAAAGTGGATTAGGGTATCAATGATCGTTTTGTTTTGTAGGTATGTTTGAGGTCAAAAATTAACGAGGACAAGTGGTTCTTGGATAGTGGATGCTCAAGACATATGACGGGAGACAAAACGAAATTTACTACTCTTGCACCTAAAGATGGAGGTTTTGTGACATTCGGGGATAATAGCAAGGGTAAAATCATCGGTATTGGTAGTATTTCTAAACTATCAAATGTTATTATTGATAATGTATTGCTTGTTGATGGTATTAAACATAACTTGCTTAGTATAAGTCAACTTTGCGATTTGGGTCACAAAGTCATTTTTGAAAAATCGCATTGCATCATTCATTCTATTTCGGAAAATAAAACTATTCTCATGGATCAAAGAAAAAATAATGTTTATATGATTGATTTGAATAGTTCGGTGGATAATGAGGCTAAATGTCTTGTTACTATCAACGACAATGGTTGGTTGTGGCATAGAAGACTTGGTCATGCTAGTCTTAATTTACTTGCTAAACTTTCTAGAAAAGATTTGGTAATAGGTTTACCAAAATCTCCCTATAAAAAGGACAAACTTTGTCACGCTTGCCAATTAGGCAAACAAACGAAGATTTCTTTTAAATCTAAAAACATTATCACTACTACTCGTTGTTTGGAGCTCATTCATATGGACTTAGTAGGTCCCACCCGGACACTTAGTCTTGGAGGGCGTGCATATGCATTCGTCATGGTTGACAATTTTAGTTTTTTTACTTGGGTTTTGTTTTTAACTCATAAGCATGAAGCATTTAGAGAATTCTCCATTATTTGCAAAAAGCTCAAAACACGAAAGGGTTATATGATTAAAAGTATCTGAACCGATCATGGTAAGGAATTTGAAAATACTCCATTTCAAACTTATTGTGATGAAAATGGTATTGATCATAATTTTTTGGCCCCTCGTACGCCCCAACAAAATGGGGTAGTAGAGAGGAAGAATAGAACCCTAGAGGAAATGGCACGGACCATGCTTTGTGAAAATAATTTGCCAAAGTATTTTCGGGCCGAATCCATAAATTCCGCTTGTTACATTTTAAATAGAGCCTTAATTAGGCCCATATTGAAAAAGACACCTTACGAATTATGGAATGAGCGAAAGCCCAATATTTCTCATTTACGTGCATTTGGTTGCAAATGCTATGTTCATAATAATGGTAAGGATAATTTAAGAAAATTCGATGCTAAGTATGATGAAGGAATTTTCATCGGATATGCTCTATCGAGTAAAGCGTATAGAGTTTTTAATAAAAGAAACTTGTTGGTGGAAGAATCGGTACATGTCTCATTTGATGAAAATTTACCGACGATTGATACGCCATCAATTGTTCATAATATTGATGATGATATTTTTCATAATGCATTTTTTTCTAATCATGTTACATCTAGCTTAGAGATTACGTCTAGTATAGAGGTTGAACCCGTTGTTGAAGAAGTCACTATAGAGAGACTTCAAATGGACCTAGAATCTAGTGTACATATTCATGACGATTTGCCTCAAGAATGGAGGTTTGCCAATCACCATCCGCAAGAATTAATCTTGGGTAACTCGGAAGAAAGAGTGCATACACGTTCTTCATTGAGAAATTTAGTTAATCATCTTGCATTCTTGTCTTAATTAGAGCCTAAGAACATTCATGAAGCGGAACTCGATGAGAGTTGGATATTAGCTATGCATGATGAATTAAATCAATTCGAGCGTAGTAACGTATGGACTTTAGTTCCTAGACCGCGTGAGAAAACTATCATAGGTACGAAATGGATATTTCGTAATAAGATGGTTGAATCCGGGGTAGTCATTAGAAATAAGGCTAGACTAGTGGCTCAAGGGTATAACCAAGAAGAAGGCATCAATTTCGATGAAACGTACGCACCCGTAGCTAGACTAGAAGCCATTAGGATGTTGTTTGCTTATGCTTCTTTTAAATGCTTTAAATTGTTTCAAATGGATGTTAAAAGTGCATTTTTAAACGGTTTTATAAATGAGGAAGTTTATGTAAAACAACCACCCGGTTTTGAAAATCATGAGTTTCCCGATCATGTTTACAAACTTCAAAAAGCTCTTTATGGTTTAAAACAAGCACCCCGAGCGTGGTATGAAAGACTTAGTAAGTTTTTGATTGAAAAAGGTTTTTCTCGTGGTACTTTGGATACTACTCTTTTTATTAAAAAAGATGGTAAAGACATGCTTTTAATTCAAATCTATCTTGATGATATCATTTTTGGTGCTACTAATGCTCGCATGTGCGAGGAGTTTTCTAAATATATGCAAGGCGAATTCGAGATGAGCATGATGGGTGAACTTACCTACTTCCTTGGATTGCAAATCAAACAAACTAAGGACGAAATTTTCGTAAATCAAGCCAAATACACAAGGGACTTGCTCAAAAGGTTCCACTTGAGCGATGCAAAGTCGCTAGGAACTCCAATGAGTCCGGCAACAAAACTAGACAAGGATGAATCGGGTAAAAGCGTGGACCAAAAGCTATATAGAGGTATAATTGGATCTCTCTTATATTTAACCGCAAGTAGACCCGATATCATGTTTAGTGTTTGCTTGTGTGCTAGGTATCAATGTTGTCCTAAGGAATCGCATGTGATAGCCGTTAAGCGCATAGTTAGATATCTTGTAGGTACATGTAATTTAGGATTGTTTTATCCACATGATACTACTTTTGATTTGCTTGGCTATTCCGACGCCGACTTTGACGGTTGTCGTTTAGATAGAAAAAGTACTAGTGGCACTTGACATTTTTTAGGAAATGCTTTAGTCTCTTGGCATAACAAGAAACAAAATTCGGTTGCACTTTCTATGGCGGAGGCGGAATACGTTGCCGCAGGTAGTTGTTGTGCCCAAATCCTTTGGATGCGTCAACAATTGAATGACTTTGAATTATCTTTTGATAGTGTGCCTATTTTGTGTGATAATACTAGTGCAATAAATCTTTCGAAAAATCCGATCCAACACTCTCGTACTAAACATATAAATTTATGACATCACTTTCTAAGGGATCATGTTAAAAAAGGGGATATTATACTTGAATATATAAGTACCGATAGGCAATTAGCCGATATTTTTACAAAACCCATTAACGATGAACAATTTTATTTTATTCGACGAGAGTTAGGTATGTTTGATGTGTGACTTGTACATATATATATATTTGATGGATTTTATATATTTTTTTGCCAAATCGGTGTCGAAAAGTGCAAAAAATTTTGTTCTGTATTCAATTTACAGTCGACCGGTCGACTGTAGAAAAACGACCTGTCGTTTTTCAGAAAAACGACCGATCGGTCTGATAAACGACCGATCGTTTTTTAACAATGTCTCAGGTCATTTTTTACCCAAAACGACCGGTCGAAAGCCTATAACGACCGATCGTTTTTCTGTTTTACAGTACTTAACAATATTTTTTGAACCCTAATCCATTCATCTCTTCTCATTTTCCCAAAACTCTCTCTCTCTCTCTCTCTATATATCAAAAATTCGCCCACTTCTCTTTAAAATCTTTCAAAAATCCCAAATATCTCATATATACCCTAATTCCCTTATTATCCATAATAATCACCAATCCATTGATTTTTTTAAAAAAACAAACCCTAATTTCTTAAAAACCCTAATTTTTTTAACAACACTTTTTAATCAAAAAATGGGTCGTTCAAAGAAAGCTCAACCATCCCTCGTCGATGAAAGTGAGGACGAGTACATGCCCACGTCCTCTCGCCGATCGCGTGTTCCCCGCGCTCCTCGAGCCGCCGCCTCGAACACCGCCCCTCCAACCGACACCGTTCCCCGTTCGGGCTCCGGTGCCCCTTCGGCTTCGCTTCCTCCCTCCGGCTCACTCCCTCCTTCTTATCCATCGACAATCACCAAAAAAGGTATTTTGTCCAATTCTACAATTGACATGCCTCTCTTTCTTGAACGCTTTCCATTCCTTATGACTCTTCTTCAATTCCAAAAATTAGACACTATTCTTACCTTAAAAGAGCCATTTTTTCATGAAAACATCTACGAATTTTATGCGAACTTAGTAGTTGATAATGGTCGAAGTAACGCACTTCGTTTGCGTTCCTCTATGTATGGCCAACCGTTTGTTTACGGTATAGACCGTTTACAAACTCTCTTAAACCTAGATGACGACGGTGTCTATGAACAAAGTCCCGAACTTTGTGAGATGCTCAAGATTGATAGCTTTAATGATCTCAAAGACGAGCTTTTTCATCCAAACCACAACAACCGCTCCAATAAGGCTCACAGCCTTCTTTTTAATAATAAAATGACCTACCATATTCTTTCCCACATCGTACTCCCTCATTCATCCAATTTTACTGATGTCACAAACGTGTACATTTTCCTACTAGGTTGCATCCATCGTAAAGTCAAACTTGACTTTGCCACGCTTATCTTTTTCAAGATGGATCCGCTTAAAAACAAATCCAAAAATGGTCTACCTTACGGTGCCCTAATTTCCGCCATCTTAAAGGACCTCCACCTCGCTCCCGGTGGAACTCCTTTTAAGAATAAAGATAAACACATTTGGAACGTCGCTTATCTAGCCCAAATGTATATCAAATTCGATACTACCAAGAAGATCATAACTTGGTCGGGTAGGAAGGTGTCCGGCCCCGACTACACCCTTCTTCCCTTTACGGAGGAAGAGTATGTCGGCCCCAAGGCCACACATAGAGTTGACCCTCGTGAGGACTTACAAATTTCCTCCGAGTCCATACCCCCAACCGATATCCCTACCTCTTCTCGTCCCTCTCGAGGTAGAAGCAAAGCTAAAGTCGGATCTTCCACCCCTCTCCCGTGCTCCGACCACTTCTATAATGATCTCTACATCGACACATATCGAAATGCGCTAGTGACCCAAAGCATGTTTCGCTTCTTGAACCCGGGTCAAGAAAAGCTTGACGAACTTGATCGATTAAGCGCCAAGCAAAGGGCGAAGTTCTCCGCGTACATTCCTGACCTTGCCGGTCCAAATGCCGATGATGATGACGAGGACGACCACGAGGATGACGACGTGACCTCCCACCGCCATTAGGCACTTAAGTTTTTTTTATGATGTCAAAGGGGGAGAAATACCCCTTTCGTTTTATTTTGCATTGTATTTCTTTTGTGTTTCTTTTTCTTCGAACAAAGTTTTATGATGTAATAAGTAGCAAACGTTTTTACATTTATGTTATGGAGCATTTTTACATGTGTGTTATGTTGCTTTTTAAATTCTAATACTTTGTGAGATTGACGTTTATTATTCTAGATAAATGCGTTATTATCATATTTTATGTTATTAAAATTTGTGTGCATAATATCTTGTCAATTGGGTTGTGTTTATTGATTTTTCATTTGTGACGATTGAACGTTTTTAGGCAAAACTATGGCCAATTTTTTGCTTGCATTTGTTCTTTCTTTATCCTTCAAAACTTTTAGCTTTGAAAAACTTCGTTTTATCGGATGTTGTGACATTTACTCGTTTTTCACCAAAACCTTTTACCCTAGTAAACGTCCCTTACACATCTCGGTTATATTTTTGTTTTAGCAAAAAAAGCTTATAATATGTTTAATGTCAATATTTTGTTATCATAAAAAAGGAAGAGATTGTTGAACGATGTTCTTCTAATCGATTGTTTTAATGATAACAAAATATGTAAAACATGATAAAAGATTATTTTGCATATTAATCATTTTATCTAGCTTGTTAAAGGTTCGAAATGATAGAGTACTTAAATACGAAGCCAACGGTTCAAGCGGTACCATAATCGGACTTAAAACGAAGAAGTTACGAGCATTCGAAGTATAACGAGAAAACCGAGAAATTGCCAGAAAAAACGACCGATCGTTTTGGACAAAACGACCGATCGTTTTGGTCCAAAATTGACCAGAGAGGTCGTTATAAAACGACCGGTCGAAATACGGAAAACGACCGATCGTTTTCTGCAGAATTCAAAAAATAGCTTTTTGACTTATTCTGGAAAATTGAGAAATTGGTTAAAACCAATGGGTAAAGACATTAACCTTCATACAACGGTAACAAGACCATTTTTCCTTCATATACCCCCCCAAAATCCTTTGATGAAGACATCCCAATTCACACACAAATAAGCTATTCCTTCAAGATAATTATCAAGCTTATACTTCATTTTTCTCACTTATATTCATAAATACTCTTGTGTGTAATCTTATTGTAATCATATAAACACCAAAATATTATTTGTTAGTGAGTGATACATTTCAATTCAAAATTGTAGAGTGAATTATAAACTCAATTGTGAGCGAGTGATCGGGTAGAGGCTTTATAAGTGAGTATTGCTTAAAAGCTCTAGGTCTTTTCATTCGGGATACTCATTGAGTAAGGGGGAGCGTAATCCGCGGATTAGCTCGTTAGGTTGTAATCTTAGGAATAAAATTCTAGTGAAATACTCGGTAGTGTGAATACCGAAGAGATGACTAGGCGCGTTTTGACGAACCTCTATACATCTTGTGTTATTTCTTTTCCCTTAAACTTTTATTTTCCGCACTTATACTATTGCTTATTTTGATTGCTTACATAGCTTACCCTAGTATTATATAGTTAACAAAATTTGTTTGGGTATAATTTCTCCTATTTGCGTTGTTAATTGCTCAAATTTTTTATTCCGCGAAAATCGTACATAAATCTTATTCATCCACTCTAATATTTAGACACGTACGGGCCAACAATATCATAATTATGATTACTTGTAGGAATATGAGAGGTGCATTAATATGAGAAATTGTCAAAATAGGCATGGTCTACACAATAAGCCTAGTTTAAATCAATCGATGAAGAAAATATTGGGTAGTTCAGGTCCATCCACAACTAATAAAATTTTTGTATATTTTTTATTTTAATTTGAGTGTATGCCCCATAAGATTATTCAATCTTCTAATAGGGTTTTACTGGGTAGTTCCACTGACGGCACTGAATATTTACTCCAATAAACTTCAAATGTAGTATTTTGTCACCTCAACATAACGAAATATTCGATATATCTCTCTGAAACAGATAAGCTTCACATGGTAACGCTAATAGTTTATATAAGTGGTATAATTTTTGCTCATTACTTTTTCTTGTAGAAAGATTAATTCTAGTAAATGAAGTGAGGTGTTAGACCAATCTCCTTCAAAGTCAAGCTACTAAATATCATAATTATGATTACTGTAGGAATATGGGAGGTGCATTAATATGAGAAATTATCAAAATATGCATGGTCAACAGAATAAGTCTAGTTTAAATCAAATTTGCCAATTGGATAATTTAATAATGTGAATATTAATAATTACGATCATGCTAAGAAGCAATTGACTTATAAAATATAGACTCGCCGCCTAGCCCTACTTCTATAAATTGAGTTACAGAAATGGAACCATGCATTATACAAAATACTTGAACAATTACCAGAAAAATATAGAAAGACTTCCAAGATGGCAACATCCATAATATTGTTTCTGTCATCCTTTGGATACACAGAGATTATACTATCCACAATTTCCCTACTTTTTCTTTATAGTTTCTTGACAATCAAACATGGGCATCCAATAAATTGGCCCCTTGTAGGGATGACCCCAACTTTACTACTCAACACTCTTAATGGTCACGATAAGATCACCGAAATCCTAGAGGAAAATGGTGGCACCTTTTTCCTAAAAGGCTTCTGGTTTACAAACACAGATAAAGTGTTCACATGTGATCCTGCCAATGTTCACTACATCTTGAGCCAAAAGTTTGATAACTTCGAGAAAGGGGAAGAGGCCAAGAAGATTTTCGACGTTCATGGTGACTTGTTGTTCAATGCAGACCATGATGAATGGAGAAGAGACAGGAAAATGATTCGAGCATTTTTCAATGACAGAAGATGCATACAGGCTACTGTGAAAGTAGTCCATGACAATCTTGAAAAAGGGTTAATTCCAGTTTTTGAGCATGTTATAGCGAAAGGCGAAGTGGTGGACTTGCAAGATTTGTTTACAAGACTTATGCTTGATTCAACTTGCACGATGGTAACTGGATATAACCCTGATTCTTTATCGAATGGCTTTCCAGAAACTCCACTAGGAAAGGCAATGGACGTCGTAAATGATAGGATATTACAGCGACACTATATTCCTGGAGTAGTCTGGAGGTTACAAAGGTGGCTGGACGTTGGAGATGAGAAAAAAATGACTCTAGCAAAGAGGACCCTTGATGATATTGCAACAAAGTTTATAAAGATGAAGGGAGAAGATATTGAACGAAATGTAGAAGGTTTTGATGCCTTGAAATTTTTCATGACTGGAGATGATTTTTCCGGATCTAAAATACAACAACACAGCGTCTTAAGAGACGTTGTTGTTGTGTTAAATGCTGGTGGCCGAGACACAACTGGTTCTGCCCTCACTTGGCTTTTCTGGCTTCTTTCAGAAAATCCTTCTGTAGAAACAAAGATTAGAAAAGAACTTGAAGCAATTTTACCAGTAGACGAAGTCGAAAAATTCAGACTCTTCAAAATAGATGAGTTAAATAAGTTGCCTTATCTTCATGCAGCTTTTTGTGAAACCCTAAGACTTTATCCTCCAGGTCCATATCAACCAAGAGTCGCTGTCCAACCGGATACTCTTCCAAGTGGTCAACGTGTCAACCCTAAAATAGAAGTTATCTTTTCATGGTATGCACTCGGTAGAATGAAGTCAGTATGGGGAAATGATTGCCTTGAATTCAAACCCGATAGATGGTTATCAGAGAAAGGAGAAATTAAGCATGATTTTGTTGAGTTGTGGAGCCAAATGAGGTTTGGCCATGTCTTCTTTCTATCCCAC
The DNA here is from genome assembly GCA_963682055.1 of Primula veris. Classification (NCBI taxonomy): domain Eukaryota; kingdom Viridiplantae; phylum Streptophyta; class Magnoliopsida; order Ericales; family Primulaceae; genus Primula; species Primula veris. The sequence continues at coordinate 31,430,019 of OY821747.1, read as the reverse complement.
ATCGCCTGAAATTGTAATATGACCCATGTTGGGTTCTATTTATATGCCCCAATATCTTGTATTTTAATTACACCTACACAAACACCTCTATATTATAAAGAGAGAGTTCTAGTTGCGAGAGAACCATAGATTTGTGTTTAGCTAGATTACAATTGTAATCCTCTTTTAATATATATATAAAGTGCCACGTGTAGCGGCCCGGAGACGTAGCCAATTTGGGTGAACTCCGTTATCAAAGAGTGTGTGCTCGGTTTAAGTTTTCTGTCTTTCTTTGTGTTCGCCTGTATCGACCCCAACAAGTGGTATCAGAGCTGAGGAAGATCGATGGCGAAAGAAGACAGAACCGCACACTGGATCGAGAAGTTCGACGGGAAGGACTTCGCATTCTGGAGAATGCAAATAGAGGACTACCTGTACGGGAGGAAGATGCATCAGCCACTTCTCCTTGAGGAAAGGCCGACCACGACCACCGAGGAGGCGTGGAAACTCTTAGACCGACAAGTGTTGGGAGTGATCCGCCTAACACTATCTAGGAGTGTCGCACATAACGTCGCAAGAGAGACAACGACGATGGGGATGATGAAGGTCCTCACCGACATGTATGAGAAACCATCCGCGAACAACAAGGTACATCTCATGCGTAAGTTGTTCAACCTACGCATGGCTGAGGGGACACCTGTCGCGAGTCACGTGAACAAGTTCATCGACACCGTAAATCAGTTGGATGCAGTGGAGATAACTTTTGAAGATGAAGTGAGAGCCCTTATACTGCTAGCATCTCTACCGAACAGTTGGGAATTCATGCGAGCTGCTGTTAGCAACTCAATTGGAAAGGAGAAACTGACTTACAACGGCATCCGAGATCAAATACTCGCTGAGGAACTCAGGAGATTGGATATGGGTGAATGCTCAAATGATGGAGCAGCCTTGAACATGGGTTCAAGAGACCGGGGTAAGGCCAGGGTATGGGACGTTAGAGGACGTTCGCAATCCCGAGGTAGAAGAGGGCTTAGCCGAGGAGGTAAAGATAGCGACCGAAGTAAGAAGAATCTTCGGTGCTATAACTGCCAGGGTATGGGGCACTTCAGTCATGAGTGCAAGCAGCCGAAGAAGAGTACCGGCCGTGATCACGGGGCTAATGTTGCGAGCGACGAGGATTCGGATGACTGTTTAATGCTTGCCGTACAGAGAGACATAGATTCGTGGATTCTAGACTCTGGGGCATCATTTCACACGACCGCTCAGAAGGATTTATTCGAAAATTACCATGCGGGTAATTTCGGTAAAGTGTATCTAGCCGACGGAGAAGCGTTGGATGTTGTTGGAACTGGCGATGTGAAGATTCGCATTCCAAATGGGTCGGTATGGAAGCTAACGAAAGTGAGGCATGTCCCGAGGTTGACCAAGAATCTGATCTCAGTAGGTCAACTCGATGCCGAAAGGCACTCCATTTCGTTCAGCAGTGGAGCTTGGAAAGTTTCACGAGGAGCTATGGTGATAGCCCGAGGGAGTAAGGTCGGTACATTGTACATGACGACCGATGATGAGCGTACAATTGCGACAGCTGTGTCGCAGAACTGCTCGGAACTGTGGCATCGACGGTTGGGTCACATGAGTGAGAAGGGGATGAAGGTGTTAGCGAAGGACAGCAAACTTCCAGGCTTGAAGTCTGTCAACCTCGATATGTGTGAAGGTTGCATCTTCGGAAAGCAGAAGAAAGTGAGCTTCCGGAAAGGTGGAAAAGCTCCCAAGGAGGAGAAGCTAGCACTGGTCCACTCAGACGTATGGGGACCATCCCCAGTAACCTCACTGGGAGGAGCTCAGTACTATGTGACCTTCATCGATGATTCGACGAGGAAAACATGGGTCTACTTCTTGAAACACAAGTCTGAGGTGTTTAAGAAATTCCAAGAATGGAAGGCCATGGTCGAACTAGAGACCGGGAATAAACTCAAGTGTTTGAGGTCCGATAACGGCGGAGAGTACATTGATGCGAAGTTCGTAGAGTTCTGTGCTCAGAGAGGCATTCAAATGGAGAAGACCATCCGAAGAACGCCACAGCAGAATGGCGTGGCCGAGCGAATGAACCGAACAATCAATGAGCGTGCTAGGAGTATGAGACTGCAAAGTGGGTTGCCCAAAGCCTTGTGGGCACATGCAGTAAGCACGGCGGTTTACCTCATTAACCGCGGACCCTCAGTGCCCCTAGAAAGGAGGATTCCCGAGGAAGTGTGGATAGGAGAGCCTATCTCGTATGAACACTTGCGAGTGTTCGGTTGTCTGTCATATACCCATGTCGACATAAATGAACGTACCAAGCTTGACTCGAAATCCAAAGTGTGTTACTTTGTAGGGTACGGTGGAGCTGAATTCGGATATCGCTTCTGGGATGGTCAAGCAAAGAGGATCATTCGCAGTAAGGATGTCATCTTCAACGAAAGCATTTTGTACAAAGATCGTCAAAATGTAGTGGTGGAAGAAGATGCGCTCCCGTCCGAGGAAAGTGGTATGGTCGACATGAATGCGTTTCCAAGAATGTTGGAAAATAACATTGAAGATGAGCCAGTGGTGCTTGACAACCGACCAGCAGATGCTGAAGAGGCCGAGGAGCTGCCCCAAACTCCCCGACCTGAATTGGGCCGAGGTCATCGCGTGAGGAGACCTCCTGCCCGATACTCTCCTTCCCTGCATTACATATTGCTCAGTGATGCAGGAGAGCCCGAAAGTAGAGAAGAAGCTCTGGAGCTGAAAGAGTCGAGCAAGTGGGAGCTCGCGATGAAGGATGAGATGAAGTCACTTGAGAAGAATGTGACTTGGCAGTTAGCCGAACTGCCCAAGGGGAAGAGGGCACTGAGCAATAAATGGGTGTTCCGACTGAAGGAGGAACAAGACGGCACGAAACGGTATAAGGCACGCCTAGTAGTCAAAGGGTTCCAGCAAAAGGCAGGAATTGACTACACCGAGATCTTTTCACCAGTCGTTAAGATGACGACTATTCGGCTATTGTTGAGCATTGTTGTAAATGCGAATCTTCATCTTGAGCAGTTAGATGTGAAAACTGCCTTTCTCCATGGAGATCTTGATGAGGAAATTTACATGCTCCAACCTGAAGGGTTTGCCGAAAAGGGAAAAGAGAAACTGGTCTGCAAACTGAGGAAGAGCTTGTACGGGCTAAAACAAGCACCACGGCAGTGGTATAAGAAGTTTGACAGTTTCATGGCGGATATCGGGTTCGAAAGAAGTGATAGTGATCACTGCTGTTTCGTGAAGAGATTTGCGAACTCTTCGTACATCATACTACTTTTGTATGTAGATGACATGTTGCTCGCCGGATCGAGCCTTGTTGAGATTAACAAGGTGAAGCAACAGTTGGCGAAACAGTTCGAGATGAAGGATTTGGGTGCCGCAAATCATATCCTTGGTATGAGGATATCCCGAGGAAGGGATGGGTCCCTGTTTCTGTCGCAAGCCGAGTATGTGAAGAAAGTGTTGGCACGGTTCAGCATGAGTGATGCCAAAGCTGTAGGCTCACCGCTAGCCGCACACTTTAGCTTGTCGAAGAAACAATCACCCTCAGACGAGGAAGGAAAGGATCGTATGTCGAACATACCCTACGCTTCAGCAATTGGTAGCTTAATGTACGCTATGGTGTGTACAAGACCGGACATTGCCCATGCAGTGGGAGTTGTCAGTCGTTACATGAGTAACCCAGGAAAGCACCATTGGGAAGCTGTGAAGTGGATATTGAGATATCTCTCGGGTACCGTGAGTTTGGCATTATGTTTCTTAAAGACCTCGGAAGGCCTGCACGGCTATGTGGATGCTGACATGGCCGGTGATCTGGACAGCCGAAAGAGCACAACGGGATGTGTTTGTACCTTCGGTGGTACTGCTGTGAGTTGGACATCTAAGTTGCAAAAGATTGTTGCATTGTCGACCACAGAGGCTGAGTACGTCGCGGTGACGGAAGCAAGCAAAGAGATGATTTGGTTGCAAGGTTTCTTAAGGGAGCTCGGTCAGAAAACCGACAAGGGAGTTCTGCACTGTGATAGTCAAAGTGCAGTTCAGCTAGCTAAGAATCCTGTATTCCATTCACGCACAAAGCACATACAGATTCGTTACCATTTTATCCGGGCTGTTCTAGAAGAAGGAATCTTCGCGCTAGAAAAGCTTGAGGGCGCTAAGAACCCCGCCGATATGCTAACGAAGACTGTTACAATCGACAAACTGAGGCTGTGTGCAGCCTCAGTAGGACTCCGAGCATGAGGCTCAGGGTCGCCGCTACACTAGAAGAATGAGTAACTCGCCGATGACGGCAGAGTATCAATTACTATACAACGATACCGATGGGAGCATTCTGCTCGGAGGAGCACAGTGAGTTCGGTGGTCGGGGATATCTGAAGTTCTTTTGAAGCACTCGACATTTGACTCCAAGTGGGAGATTGTTGAGTTGTGGAGCCAAATGAGGTTTGGCCATGTCTTCTTTCTATCCCACATCGCCTGGAATTGTAATATGACCCATGTTGGGTTCTATTTATATACCCCAATATCTTGTATTTTAATTACACTTACACAAACACCTCTATATTATAAAGAGAGAGTTCTAGTTGCGAGAGAACCATAGTTTTGTGTTTAGCTAGATTACAATTGTAATCCTCTTTTAATATATATATAAAGTGCCACGTGTAGCGGCCCGGAGACGTAGCCAATTTGGGTGAACTCCGTTATCAAAGAGTGTGTGCTCGGTTTAAGTTTTCTGTCTTTCTTTGTGTTCGCCTGTATCGACCCCAACAGATTTGGCAAACAAATACTTGATGGCCTTTAGCACTGGACCACGGGTTTGTCCGGGGAAAAATAATGCCTTAACTAGAATGAAAGCGATTGCAGCTTCTGTGATTCACAATTACGATGTAAAAACAGTAAAAGGCCAGATTGGCACCCCTACGCCTTCCATCGTCCTTCGGATGAGTAACGGCTTGATGGTTAATCTCAGTAAGAGATGGGCATGCAATGGACGAAGTTGAACGGAAAACTTGAAATTTCTTTCTTCTCATTTAAGTCTTTGGAGTAGTAATTTAAGAATATTATATTCCAAGTGTTTTTCTTGTTTTAAATGTTGGTTAAGTTTATGTTGTCAACTTGTAATGTTGTTCATGATAATAAAGTTATCCCCTTTGCAATTTATTAAACACCTTTATCTCCCTAATTTATCTGCTATATCATACTTTACTTGATGTTCACATATATTGATTTTCTTATCTATACAACTGATAGCAAGCTCTAATTATTTGCTTATTCCAACAGAATCCATCGGCAAAAAAAACCTAATAAATTATATAGCTAAATGGCGACCCGGGCCATATGGACAGACAAGTGAGCGTAGAGATAAAGTCGGGGATTTGTGAAGAAATAAAATATAGAAGTATTATAGGTGCATAGGAGAGATTTTAAATAAAAGTAGCGTTTCCTTAGAAAGATAAAGATATCACAATAATGAAGTTACCTCAGCAGAAGGGTTAGTTATGGAGGCCGTAGCGATGTCGAAAGCGCCCCTGTTTCGTTTTCGAAGATTTGGTTGCCTTTGTTACATTGCCTGGAGGACTGATCGTTTGCACTTCTAGGGTTTAGGGAATTTTCTCTGTTGTTTGATCTGTTGGGTCATAATGTTAAGCTATTTCTCAGATTTGAGAATGTGGAGATGTCACATGTTGACAATCCGTTTATCGTAATTATGTACTCTTTTTTAAGTATTTTGTTAAAAATATTGTCACATAGCTTTTACTAGTCATCTTGGTACTCAGACTGATACATTTGCAGAACTTACTGCTCTTAAGAATGGTTTAAGTACTTGTTTGCCAAATCATGCCTGAACTCACCTTTTTCCGACAAGCATCTATCGGGCTTGAATTCAAAAGCATCGCTTCCCCAAATTGATTTCATCCTACCTAGTGCGTACCATGAAAAGACAATTTCCATGTTGTGGTCAACACGGTGACTATTTGGAAGGGTGTCAGGTTGGACAACTACTCGTTGTTGAAATGGAGCGGGAGGGTAAAGTCTTAGGGTTTCACAAAATGCTGCATGAATGTAAGCCAATTTATTCAATTCGTCTATACTAAAGATTTTAAACTTTCCTGCTTCTTCTTGAGGTAATACTGCTTTAAGTTCTCGTCTAATTTTCGCTTGCACAGACGGGTTTTTTGAAAGTAACCAGATTAGCCAAGTGAGGGCTGAACCAGTTGTGTCTCGGCCAGCGGCATTTAGAACAATAACAATATCTCTCAAGACGTTGTATGGTTGTGCCTTGGATCCCATAAAATCATCACCAGTCATACAAAACTTAAGGGCATCAAAACCCTCTACCTGTCCTTTTATATCTTTGGTTTTCATCTTTATGAATTTTGTTGCAATACCATCAAGGGTTCTTTTGGCTTCTGTCATTTTTTTCTCCCCTTCAATATTTAGCCATCTTTGCATCTTCTACACAATGCCAGGAATGAGGTGGCGTTGTAACGGTCCATAGTCGTTGCTAAAGGAATTTCAGGAAAACCAATGCTCAGGGAACTTGTGTTGTAACCAGTAACCAGAGTGGAAGTGGAATCAAGCATAAGTCTTGTGAACAAATCTTGCAAGTCCACTACTTCATTTTTTTCTATAACATGCTTGAAAACTGGAATAAGTCCCTTTTCAAGATTGTCACGTACTAGCTTGATAGCAGTCTGGATTCCGTTTGTCATTAAAGAAAGCGCGAACCATTTTCCTATCTTTTCTCCACTTGTCATGATCAGCATTGAACAAAACATCACCAAGAACATAAAAAATCATCTTGGCCTCCTCTCCTTTTTCGAAGTTGTCAAAATTTTTGCTCATTTAAATTTGCAAAAGACCCCTTTTTTATAAATTGACGACTCATTTAAATTAGGGTAAATTAGTTTTTAGTGACCTGAGTTTTGGTCTATTTTAGGATAAGTGACCTAAGTTTTTTTAATTTCGGTTTTGTGACCTAAGTTTAACTTTGTTAGCATTTAGTGACCTGTCATCCTATTTTTCAAAAAAAAAAACATATTTCTTGCTAAAAGGACTAAAATACCCTCAGATTTTGGAGGAAAATTTCAGTTTAATGAGAGTATTTTAGTCATTTTAGCAAGAAATATGTTTTTTTTTTGAAAAATAGGATGGCAGGTCACTAAATGCTAACAAAGTTAAACTTAGGTCACAAAACCGAAATTAAAAAAACTTAGGTCACTTATCCTAAAATAGGCCAAAACCCAGGTCACTAAAAACTAATTTACTCTTTAAATTAAGACTCTGGTTCCTTCTTCTATTTTCCAATTGAAACCACTGTTTTAAAAAACTTGCTACGTTGTGCGCTATAACGATTTAAAAAAAAACGCATACGTTATTTAGATGAAAAGGCATAAAAATAGCGCTATTAGGTCCAAAAACGCAATATTTTGGACTGAAATGGTAATTAGCTAGCGGGTATTTTAAAAAAACAAACTCAATATTACACTAAGTCATTTTGGTTTGTGATCTATTTTTCATTTGTAAATAAACGCCCTTTCACTTCCCCTCTTCTTCTAATCCTCCGCCACCCAACCCCAACGTTCATCCAAACCTGACGTCAACCGCCTCCTAACAGAGGTTAATCATGGAGGAATCATTTTTTACAAGTCGGTCTTTTTCCCTTCTCAATTCATATTAACTAATCATGACATAAATTCAAGGCAGTCGGAATATTTACTAATCATTGTTTATCTTTATCAAGAAACATATTTATTACATATTTTGATTTTGTATTATGGAATTTTATCTTATTTCAGAAAAGAATGAATTAAACTATGTACATGTATTTTGTTTACAACTAAATCATACTTAAGCTAAATGTATATCATGCTCTTTTATCTTATTTTTATAAATAGCAAGATAGATAAAATGAGCGATTTTGCTTGAAAGTGTGCTATTAAGATACCGGAGTGGAGGAAGACAAATTTTTTGTCTGCTAATTTATGATAAAATAATGACTTGTGATCAAATTAGCTGTGTTGGATTATATATTTGCGAGTGTTTCACACAAATTTTCACTAAGTGCAGAAGACAGAAAAAATGAATGTGGAGCAAAATAAATTTTATTTATCAATTAATTTGCGGGTACAATCTCTGATAATTTTTAAAAGAAAATATAGAAATGAAAGTCATTTGATTCTCCTCTTCGAACAATTTGTGATGGCTCGAAATGCTGTTGTAGACTATTTGATGAATTTTGTTGAGTTTGCTGAATTTGAGTAAAATTCTTCGGGTTTGATGAAGAACTTTGTAGTTTTGTTAATTTCGTTAATGATCTTGACGCTCCTCAGATTTGAGGAATAACTTGAAAATTTTGATCTAGAGAAACGTGTTTTTTCTTTTGTATAGTCGTTCCTGAAGATCGAATGCCGATTTGTTGTAAAAGTTCTTCAGATTTGGGGAAGAACTTGAAGTCTTTGATTTGCAGAAACGTCTTACTTATTGCTTGTAGTCGGTCCTGAAAATCGAATGCCAGTTTGTTATAGAAGTTCTTCAGATTTGGGGAAGAACTTGAAGTCTTTGATTTGCAGAAACGTCTTGCTTATTGCTTGTAGTCGTTCTTGAAGATCGAATAACGTTTGCGGAGGAGCAGAGCTGATTTTCTGGCGACCGTTGAGCAGCAGAGCTGTTTTCCTGGCGGTCGTGGAGGAACGGAGCTGATTTTCTGGCGGATGTGAAAGAGGTTCTCTATCTAGTCTTCAAGGCTTTTTTGATTGGGAGAAATATGACAACCCCCCCCCCCCCCCCCCCCCCCCCCCCCCCCCTTCTTCTCTATTTATAGCTTTTGGGATGATCTTTTATTTGCAATGTTACCTCCACAAGTTTGGGCCCATTATGTTAAAGATCTCATGACTTATGTAAATGAATCAGAATTGTATTTATGTTTGAAAACATTACAAATGAGTACTATAATTTGAGTAACCCTTCATTTGTACCATATTTAATGGTTTTAGAAAAATAAATACTTTTATTTTATATAAATTATCATCATAGATTTTTTTTAGATGATAAAATATATTTTCTTTCTCGATTTTAAATTACTAATAACAAGTCTATTCTCAGACAGAGAAATTAGTAATTAATTGCTAATTGATTTAAAGGACACGTGTCACATTTTTAGTGGATGTAAAATTTGCGTGCCAACGGCGAGATTACAATTTTGTTGTATTATATTATCTATTTGCTTAATTATAGCAGTCTACACATTATGTTGTATTTTAAGTGTGTTAACATAATTAGTATAAATTATATAATTATCTAGAGCTTTATTGTTTTATTAATAGGCAAAACAGAAAATATATCGTAAAACGTTTTGTTGCTACGCTATTTGCGAATTTAGCATATATAGATATTAAAATACTTGCTTTTATCTATTTTTATCCTGGACTAATTGCGTTAAGTTTCAGGTATGAGAGGCCAGATTGCAGTCAAAGATTATATATATTACTTAATAATAATTACAAGATTAATTTGTCATTATATGTTTTCTTAGTATCAAATGTATAATAAACAGAAACTTTGACACCAGTTTGCAAGCTTTGTAAATAGTTGCATATATGCGTACACCTGAGACTTTTTGTAATTAATCATTTTATATAATAAAAATACTTTTCTCTCTCTCTTAATCATGTAATGACGAGCTCGCATATTTCAGTTTTTCTCTGATCGCAGATCATCTAAATTCACCAAAACGTGAATGTCCACTAATCGCTCTTGAAAAAACATTATGCTAGCGATAACGCTAATTAAAACGTTGATTTAAACATCACACATTAACAAACCCAACAAAACAAAGAAATTATAAAAATCAATCGCTACATGTAGTAGCATTTGAAATTTAAGAAGTGAAATGTTATAATACGAGGTGATAACTTTTAAACTTGTATAATTAGTTTTAGACGAAACCTAAGTTTTACGATTTACTACGGAATTTCTAGAGACTTGGAGTCGGTCAATATAGAAAGAAATTTTGTTATTGTGTAAAGGTTGGCAATGTAATTAATCTTTTGTATACAAAGTTGGCTAAAATGCTCAAGTTTGACAAAATTTTGAAAAAACAAAACAAAACTGAAATAGTCAAGAGTCCAAATTCGTAGGTTAATATAGGAAGCAAAACTGTAAACCTAAGTTTTACAGTTTACTACGGAATTTCAATTTTCTAGAGACTTGGAGTCGGTCAATATAGAGAAAATTTTTGTTATCGTGAAAAACTTGGCAATATTGTATCTTTTGAATACAAAGTTGGCTAAAATGCACAAGTTGACAATTCACAAAAAAAACAAATTTGAGAAAAGGTCAGAGTCCAAATTCGTATGTAATTATGCTGTCATCGTCATCGGAAAACGATGTACCACCAAAAACTAGTGACATCAAAGCTATATCTAAACAAAAGGTAACATGTTTATCTTCGTATTTGTAGAAATTTTTATAGCATATTAAGTGGAAAGCGGTCAGTTATTTATAAACGTACTATTTTAATTATAGCAACAAAATAGATCACTTAGGATGTGTTTGTAACCCGAAAAACTCATGAGAAAATGAAAATGATTCTTGAGAAAATATTTTCTTCTGTTTAATTGCATAGGAAAACCCAAAAAAAATAAAAATGAAGTGAGACAAAATTTTATGTTTATAATGAGATAAACCATTTTACTTTTAAAAGTAAGAGAAAAATGAAAACAAATGAAAAAAAGTGAGACTAGCTTACTCTCTCTCTCATTTTTTTCTTTTATTTTCTATCGATTTACTAACATTCCAGACACATGATCGGAAAATGATTTCAAGTTCATTTTTCTTTATTTTACTTTATTTTCGTTTATTTTCCGTAATATTTTTCAGGTTTCAAACACATTCATACTGTTAAAAGGTCAAAAGTTAACTTGATTATGTAAATGAATTAAGCTGAAAATCGTGTTCTAATCTCTTGCGCCAAATTATACTTAAGCCGCGGTTAAGCCGGAAGAATATTTTTAATCATACAACTATAAACCAAACTAAGATTTGAGAATCAAAATATTAATCAAAAGAGTTGCCATTAGAGACCACTTCTACAGATTGAAGTCAATACTTGTAAGCTAAGTGAATTAAAAAAAAATTGCACTTAACAATTAAGCTTTACGTATTATAATGCGTAGTTGACTATCAGAAAAGAGGCTCTACCCTATAAATTAAGCACTTTCCCAAACGTTACATCCAACACCAAATAACAAGATTCCGAACATGAATACTCTCATACAATTACTCATTGCTTCCTTTGGATACACCGAGATTATCCTTTCATTAATTTTCCTTCTTTTTATTTACAGTTTCTTGACTACTAAACGTGGGTACCCCGTCAATTGGCCTATCTTGGGGACGATTCCCACGATAGCACTGAACTTCCATCGCATCCATGACAAACTTTCCGAAATCCTAGAAGAAACCGGAGGAACCTTTTTCCAGAAAGGTGTTTGGTTCACTAATACAGATAAGATATTCACCTCTGATCCTGCCAACGCTCACTATGTACTGAGCCAAAAATTTGACAACTTTGAAAAGGGTGAGGAAGCAAAGAAAATATTCGATGTTCATGGGGACATGTTGTTCAATGCTGACCATGACGAATGGAGAAAAGATAGGAAGATGGTCCGAGCGTTCTTTAATGATCGACGGTGCATACAGGCCACTGTCAAGCTAGTTCGTGACAACCTAGAAAAGGGACTTATCCCAGTTTTCGATCATGTTATGGAAAAAGGCGAGGTGGTGGACTTACAAGAATTGTTCACAAGACTTATGCTTGATTCTACTTGCACACTGGTAACTGGTTACAATCCAGGTTCGCTATGCGTTGGTTTCCCTGATACTCCCCTAGCAACGGCCATGGACGTAGCAAATGATAGGATATTACAACGCCACTTTATTCCTGCAATCATATGGAGGATACAAAGATGGCTAAATATTGGAGGGGAAAAACCAATGACCGAAGCCAAGAAAACCCTTGATGGTATTGCAACAAAGTTCATAAAGATGAAAGGCGAAGACATCAAAGGACAAGTAGATGGCTTTGACGCCCTAAAGTTTTTTATGACCGGGGACGAAGTCTCTGGCTCCAAGACGCAACCATACAACGTCTTGAGAGACGTTGTCGTTGTCTTAAACGCGGGTGGGCGAGACACCACCGGATCTGCCCTCACTTGGTTAGTTTGGCTTCTTTCAGAGAACCCATCAGTGGAAACTAAGATCAGGAAAGAACTTGAAGCAATTTTACCGGAAGATGAAGCTGAAAATTTTAGACTCTTTAACATTGAAGAGTTGAATAAGTTACCTTACCTTCATGCAGCTTTTTGTGAAACCTTGAGACTTTATCCTCCAGCTCCGTTTCAACAACGAGTGGCCGTTAAACCTGACACCCTTCCAAGTGGTCACCGTGTTAACCCCAAAATGGAAGTCGTTTTTGCATGGTATGCACTTGGTAGAACGAAATCAATTTGGGGAAGCGATTGCCTCGAATTCAAGCCGGAGAGATGGTTGTCGGAGAAAGGAGAGATTAGACACGATTTGGCGAATAAGTACTTGATGGCCTTTAGTACCGGGCCACGAGTTTGCCCTGGAAAAAACGATGCCTTTACCAGGATGAAAGCTATTGCAGCTGCTGTCATTCACAATTACAATGTGCAAGTTGTGGAAGGACACACCGTCATGCCTGCACCTTCAATTGGCCTTCGGATGAATAATGGTTTGATGGTTAATATCACCAAGAGAAAGAATTAATGTTGCATGATAAGTGAGAGTTGAAAAGGTTGAAGTTTCACTTCTTTTTTTTCCGTTCGAAATTTCTTTGTAATAAGCTTCAGTTGAGCTCATGATGCTTCAAGTAGTTATTTTATTTAGTTTTGTACAAGTGTTATCGCTCATTATCATGTTCCTGATAATTGTATTAGGTATCAATTTCACGAAGGACAATGACCTATTGACCTTTGATTACTAGATCAACATTTTTCCCTGTTTCTTCCTTACTAGTATTCTGATTTCTTAATGTTTATTTGGGTATTAATGTAATTGAAACTAGCAGCAAAAGAGACATGATTCTAAAAATCCAAAATGCAGCTTGATTACTAGCAAAAACCAGAATTAATTAGCTGTGCAAATCAATAAAATTTTCCAGTCTATCCTCTTGCTCTTAGAGGGTGAACCTTGATCGGGGTAACAGAAAAGCCGCAATCCATGTAGCGTGATTCGTGAAGGTCATACCTCACAAATATGAATCGTGCAAGAAGCCTCTTGCAATAAAAATGCAAATAATGAATATCTAGATTAAGCCATAGAGGCTTGACCTCTTTCGGAAGCCCCGTCATTCTGGGAGCTTCGTGCACTGAGATTGCCTTTTGAATACACATTTATCTTCATCCGGTTGAATTTGTGATTCAAATACATTTTACCATAGAAAAAATAGATCCAGTTGCCACATTCCCCGTATAGAATAGGATCGCTAACTGACTCCGGCCGGATAAAAATAGCTATCATATATTATCTTGTAGACAGAGTTAATATGAAATTTTAGCAAAAAGAAAGCACGAAATAACTAGAGAAATAAATATTTCTTTCTTAGAGTTTAATAATAATCAAAGTTGTGCACAAAAACCATTAGCAAAAAAGTGCGGTATATCACAAGTGCGGTATGATAATGGTAATTGTATGATACGGTATATTACCAACTTCGAAAAACAACACACAATGTTATGAAAAATATATCATTAGCAAAAAAGTTTAAAAATAACACTTCATTTATAAATACTTGAACAATATTATAAACATGATTATACTTTGTGTAACTTATTTTGTATCTTAAATGTTAAAAAATATTAATAATTATATTTGAATGTGAGGATTGTATATATAAATGGTAATATGGTACAAATGGTACAATACCAAGATATGGAAAATCGATTACCATTACCGTACCATATGTGTGGTAGTACCGCAAATACGATACAAGTGGTATGGTATAGATGGTAATTACGGTTGGTTGGTAGATTGTGATACAAAATTCACTCCTAAGTATCGCCAAGACGATTTTAATTTTCAAAGATCATCCTCGTATATACTTTGTTAAAGTCTTTTTACATACTTTAGAATGTAAACGGCTATAATTTAAATAACATCCCAAAATAATGTAGTTTTGGTCACCTGTTAAAAAAAAAAACTTACGCATTTTGCACTATCAACACCCAAAAAAAGCACGCTATTAGCGTTATATTCGCCTTTATCATTGTGTTGACGGAAAAGAAAATTATTTTACTGTGAGAAAAAGTGAAATTAATAACCGTGCAAAAATATAATTACCACAAAATGTCTGGTCTCATTCGTTTAGTTGGACTCTTAATCTTTACCGTGAAATTACGATAGTTCTTCTAAAAAAAATATTAAATACAATCAAAATATTTCACACGTACTTTTTAACAAGAATCTGACTATGTATCTAAGATATTACTAGCAGGTTCCAGCACACTGGGCTACACATGGTTAAGTATAATAATTTTCAATAAAATAGTGAAAAAAAAAATTATTCAAGAAATCCAAAAAAAAAAAAACTCAACAAAATGAATAAGATAAATACATAAAAATGTAAATATATAAATAAGTACAAAACAAAAAATACATTATAAAATCCAAAAAATCAACAAAAATTTGAAAAAAATAAAATTAATATAATTTTTTTACGAATACATATATAAATGTAGAATCCAGAAAACAAAACAAAAAAATGGAAATATTATAAACTAGAATATTACCAAAATTAATATACAATAGAAAATTCAACAAAAAGAATCTAAAAAACAACATTAAAAAATGATATTGATTTGATGATATCTTAATCAAAGCAAAAGATATACAGTACAAACTTCTTATAAAAATACTCCATATAATAAATTCCGTATAAAAATAAAAATCCATGGTCCAGACTTGGTACCAGTTATAAATAGGAATAAACTCCATATTGTAATAAATCATACTTTTTTCGGGTTCTGGCTTAATAAAAATTTCTTCATATAGTAATAAATGACATTATATATATATATATATATATATATATATATATATATATATATATATATATATATATATATATCGTTACATTAAGTTTAACATTTTGTAAAATATTTATCTATTGTTGTTTGCGACATTGACTTGATTTTGTTGGTAGTTCCGTAGTTACATTAAGTTTAATATTTTGCAAAATATTTATCTATTGTTGTTTTCAGTTATTTGAGTTCGTTTATTAACTTTGGGTGCCATTATTGACTTGTTTGAAGATAACAAAAAGTATCTATTATTTATACATGTAAATAAAACATACAAGAAACTTGATGACTTTACACCTTTCAAAATACATGTATTTGTTCTAAACTAGCTACATGTATCTTTTTAATTAAGTGACAACCAAGTTAAAACAAATGACAACTAAATTGAACCAAAATTTACTTAATTATACTCATACATTTTTGCTACTCATTGATGATTTAGTTTATTAGACTGAATGACAACTTCAATACGAGTTCATTCAATATCGTATTCAATATTTTTGTAACACAAATGACGAGTGAGAGTAACATTACCGTAGGCATGGTACCAGGGGGAAGCTAAGTGGGAACGATCGGGTGCCACGACACCCCCCATAATTTTAGAAATCCCAAGTGACGCAATTTTTTTTAGTACAATTTCTTTTTAGGTGTAGATTTGGCACCCCCATAAAAATATGTTACTTGTACATATATTTTGGCACCACCCATTTACACATCCTGGCTTCGCCCCTGCGTACACTAGAAGTTAGGGTGCGACATCCACTAAAAACTCAACATGTATTAATAAACCCAAAATAACTAGCCTAAAAATAATTCAAAATTAAAATTAAAAAATTATATTGGTTGTCACACCCTTATTTATAATGTATCGGGTTCATATAAATGATTCTCGAAAAACTCCTCTTGTATTAATTAAAAGTGATCTAAAGTATCAATATCGAAGGACTTATACTTATATATATTATAGAATTTTCAAAAATTATAATCAATATCCAATTTGCCTATCAATTTAAACATAAAAACTAAATAATTTGTTTATTCTTATAAAACCAAATAACATGGATATAAACAATTAATTATAACAAACATTCAAGGCGTTCTTTTTTTTTATTCAAAGTGAAAAAAGTTCTGGCTTTAAGTGATATAATAGGGAAGTGCATATCGAACACAAATAAAATGTACTGTAGAGATTACATCATATATTAAGCATCTATACCTGCACATATTTAATTTACTAGTTTTTTTTGTTTTTTTTTTTTTGAAGTGGAAGGATATCTACTAGAAAATAACATGATAGTCGTTTTGAATATACTTTCCACTTTTGATCGTCTTAAAAAATGGGGCTTGTTAGAATTAATGAATGTCCACTTTGTCTAAAAAATACGAAAAGTGTAAACCACCTATTTTTTCAATGCGAGTTTTCTAGAATAGTGTGAACTATCGGTTGTTCAAAAGTTGAATTTATGGGCTCGTGTGTGATTTGAAACGAGTGGGTTAATTGGTCAAGTGAAGTTTTCAAAGGAAAATCGGCATCCGCCACTCTAGGAAAGTGTTTACTCGCATCAACGGTATATAATTTGTGGCGGGAACGCAATGCTAGAATTAACGAAGGAATGGAGTCTAGTCCCGGACAAGTTTTTAGAATCATTGAGTTTATGTAATTAATAGAATGAACAAGTTAAGTAATGTTATTAACAATCGTAGAAATATGTTTATTAGTAGACATTGGAAACTTAACCCGAACTTTGTTGGCGATTAAGATTCATAGCCTATCCTTGTAATTGTTTTGTTTGGGATTGTACATATTCAATTATCAATAGACGGTTCGTTTAATCTTAAAAAAAAAACATGATAGCAACAACGGTCTGTTACGATACGGTTTGTTGTAAAAATTTAGCAACAGTATAACAACAGTTATCAACACTTAGCAACAATATATGTTACTTTACTGTTGCTAAATTTCTGCAACAAGCTGTATAGTATTAGACAAATTAATACAAATTGCATGCTTTGGACTAAATCAATTCATGTACAACTGTTTTAAATTCCGGCACCAAATTTTACGTCATTGGTGTTCCAACTCAATTCTCAATCACGACCTACACCGTCAACTAATTTGATGCAACTCTAGTGACTTAATGACATGGCACTGTCAAACAAAATCATGACCAATAATAGAGAGGAAGAGAGAGTTGCGTATCGTTGGAAGAGATCACATACAGGAGAGAGGAAAAAAATGGTGCGGAAGCAAAAAAAGGGAAAAAAAATGGTAGGATTTACTGCTCTGTTACCATGTAGAGAATTAGAGACAGAAAATAATAAAATTTATCCACACAAAACTATATATGGTGGTTATTATCTATATTTATAATGAGTTTATAATATCGAAATACAATATATTCACAATATATCTCAATCAAACTATACTAGGAAATATAATAGATACTAAATTATAATTAGATATTAGATTAGATTATATGCATATCTTTTTTATCACTATCACAACTCAATTCTCAATCATGACCTACACCGTCAACTAATCTGATGCAAGTCTAGTGACTTAATGACATGGCACTGTCGAACAAAATCACGACCAATAATAGAGAGGAAGAGAGAGTTGCGTGTCGTTGGAAGAGATCACATACATGAGCGTACTTTTCCGTTTCCAAAGAAGAGATAACAATATATAGAGAAGGGATAATATCAATGTCGCTATCATCATGAAAAACTGTGGTAGATATAGTACCAATGTCGCTATCATCGTGAAAAACGGTGAGAGGGGGAGAGGAGACACTTCGTTAGGAGGAAGATAAAGAACGGGTTTAAAAAAGAGTCTAAATATGTATTAATTTGTCACTAATAGAGAATTAATTTTCCTTTAAACCAATGTATGGGAGTAATTAGTTTCTAAAAGTATGGTTAAATGATAAATATAATCCCGATAACGAAATATAGTCTGCAGTTTATATAAAATGTTGTATCACACTAATATACCATATTTGGCGTTTTTTTTAATAAGCAAGTTTTTTTTTAAATGTAATTTGGTTTAATGAAAGTATGTTTATATGCAAACGTGTTACTTTAACCTTAAAATTAGTTTAACCTTAATATAATCCAGTTTCAGCTATTGGCCTTTTAACCTTAAAATTTCTGAGAGTTTATGATATTATTAAAATATTAAATATGTATATAAAAATAAATTCACCATGAAAAGGTAAGTCTTTAAAGGTAAGCTTGAAAAATCCAACATAATGCCAAAATAATGTGAATTTGTATTTGATATTTTTTTACTCTCTCCATTCTTATTTAATTATCAATTACGAAATTATATGTAATTTTAATCGGCTTATAAATTGTATTAAAATGGTCAAAATGAAGTTTTTTTAAATCTAATCATAAAATTGCAACTAGTTTATGAATGTGAAGGGGTTTTATAGGTTTATTATACCAAACTGTAGTGTTGTTAACGTTTTTTGTACCCATCTTTCAAATTTTCTAATTTAGGTACCACACTATAATAACTTTTCATTTTAGGTAAAACCGTCTAAATAAATTATGAAATCATGTCACGTGACATTTGACAAACATTAATTTGAGAGACTAATTTGACAATTTTGCACAAAAATATGTCATCCTATAAAAACGTTTTACCAATTTCACACATAACAAAAATTTGGATTATATGTTTTTTTTTTTTGAAATTGGAACAATTTTTTTTTTTTATGATGACATATTTTTGTTTAAAATTATCAAATTAGTCCCTCAAATTAATGTTTGTCAAATGTCACGTGATATGATTCCGTAATTTATTTAGACGGTGATACTTAAATTGAAAAATTATTATAATGTGATATCTAAATTAAAAAATTTAAAAGATAAATATTAAAATAGTTAACACTTTGATTTAGTAAACATATTTTTTTTCAAAAAAATAAATGAAAAAACTTCCAAAAGTGCGGTAGAGCTGTAAAATGTGTAATGTTCTTTAGTCAAAGTCCAATCCACTTAAAATGAATGAGAGTCAATAAAGGACCACTATCCCATTTATAGTCGGTTTAACATTCACATTTCATCTTGTTACAAACTTGCACCATTGTAAAACCCACCAGACCGTGCATATGAATGCCCTCGTTACTTCATCATTACGAAATTACGTACAATTTTAATCGCTTAATAACTTATGCAAATTTAAAAAAATTCATTTCGATAATTTTGATACATATTATAAACCGATCAAAATTACACATAATTTCGTAAATGACAATTAATTGGGATCGGATGGAGTACTTAATCATTAAAAACCTTAATTTTAAAACACCTTTAAAGATTAATATATATGCTATATGATGATTATATATACCAAATACTAAACAATATTTGGAAATTAAGGGTTTGGAAATTAAGTATGTGTTTATGTACTGATGAATAATTCTCCTTAATTTTTATTCTGATCAAGTGTTTCACAGACTTTATTGCAACTGTTGTTATAAATTGTAGTTACGATTTGATCTTCAAGAAAGTACCATGATAAAATGTGAATCATTTATAGTTAATAAATACAAGAAAATCCTATTCAAAATCCATTTTAGATAAATATTTAACGAAAACACACTCTCTAAAGGATCTACTGGAAAATTATTTATAAAAAAAAATCTTTCATATGCATATTGTTACAGTATATTATTGGACATATTGGTGGTGGTGTTTACCTTTTAAAAAAGGAGGGTGAATGTAGTATTACACTACAAAATAATTTTTGATTTATTAAGAGTCAAAAAATGTCGTAAGTCTGTCACTAATTTAAAAAGTTGTCACAAATTTATCGCAAATTGACTAAACTGTCACAAATCCGTCATAAAAACCGTTGCTAATAAGCTCGTAACAAAAAATACCGTTACTTCTACCATTGAATTTTTATTTTTATTTTCTACAGTGTTAGTACATTAGTAGTTGTACTCATCATAGTTAATCATTTAATTAAGACCATTCCACATCAGTGGGTACAATAATTGTGGGTACATGAATCCTATTGAAGATTCTCAAATAAAAAAATATTTATTTCATACCTTATCGTTAAAAATAAATATATCTTATGAAATAAAGATATTTAATGCAGTTGCCAAGATAGACTTAGTTGCACTAAAATAATTGACGCCTTCGTTGGACCTTCATATCACTATCCTAATATTGAATATTGAATATGACAAAGATAAATTCTATAAATTGAACTCTCATCTAACCAACATTTCCACAAAAGCAAAACAAACTAAAAAAAGATAAAATGTCCGATCTAAAATCCATCATGACTTCCTTTGGTTACACTGAGATCATTATTTCATCAATTTTCCTTCTTTTCCTTTACTGTTATTTGCGTACGAAACGAGGGTATCCGGTCGACTGGCCGATCCTAGGAACGATGCCTACCATCGCACTCAACTTCCATCGCATCCACGACAAGTTTGCGGAAATCCTAGAAGTAAGCGGTGGCACCTTTGTCCAAAAAGGTGTTTGGTTTACTAATACTGACAAGATTCTCACTTCCGATCCTGCCAATGCTCACTACATATTGAGCACAAAGTTCGATAACTTTGTGAAAGGCGAGGAGGCGAAGAAGATCTTCGATGTTCATGGCGACATGTTGTTCAATGCTGACCATGACGAATGGAGAAAAGATAGGAAAATGGTCCGAGCGTTTTTTAATGATAGGCGGTGCATTCAAGCCACCGTCAAGCTTGTCCGTGACAATCTTGAAAAGGGGCTAATTCCAGTTTTAGATAATATTATAGCGGAAAACAAAGTTGTGGACTTGCAAGATCTGTTCACAAGACTTATGCTTGATTCCACTTGCACACTCGTTACTGGGTATAATCCAAGTTCTCTATCGGTCGGTTTCCCAGACACTCCATTAGCTGGCGCTATGGACATCGCAAATGATAGGATTTTACAGCGTCACTTTACTCCAGGCATCGTATGGAGGACAATGAGATGGCTAAATGTTGGAGGAGAGAAAGCAATGGCCGAAGCGAAAAGAACACTTGATGGTATCGCAACAAAATTCATAGCAATGAAAACCGAAGATATCAAAGGAGAAGTAGAGGGTTTCGACGCTTTGAAGTTTTTTATGACTGGAGATGAAAATTCTGGATCTAAGTCACAACCATACAACGTCTTGAGAGACGTAGTTGTTGTCTTAAATGCTGGTGGTCGAGATACAACTGGTTCAGCCCTCACTTGGTTTGTTTGGCTTCTTTCGCAGAACCCATCAGTACAAGAAAAGGTTAGGAAAGAACTCGTAGCGATCTTACCAGAAGATGAAGCTCAAAAGTTTAGACTCTTTAATATAGAAGAGTTGAATAAGTTGCCTTATCTACATGCTGCTTTTAGTGAAACTCTAAGACTTTATCCTCCAGCTCCACTACAACAACGAGTGGTCGTCGAACCTGATACCCTTCCTAGTGGCCACCGTGTTGAGCGCAATATGGAGGTCCTCTTTTCATGGTATGCTCTCGGTAGAATGAAATCTATTTGGGGAGACGATTGCCTTGAATTTAAGCCCGAGAGATGGTTATCAGAGAAAGGAGAGATTAGGCACGATCTGGCAAACAAGTATTTGATGGCTTTTAGCGCAGGACCACGAGTTTGCCCCGGAAAAAACGATGCCTATACTAGGATGAAAGGGATTGCAGCATTCGTTGTTCACAATTACGATATTCAAGTAGTGGAAGGACAAAACGTTACCCCTGCGGCTTCTATTGGGCTTCGGATGGACAACGGGTTAATGGTTCACGTCACCAAGAGAATGAACTGATGATTCCGAAACTAGCTGATGAGTCGAAGTTTAAAGTTTCTTAATTTGTTATCATTATAACTTTTATTCGAATAAATTGTATTTGAACATTTCCCCTGCATATGTTGTACTGTTTGGTAAGCAAAGAAGTTGTTCGATTTCCCCTCCTTAGATATGTTGTTAACTTGCTCATCCTACCTGATATCATGTTTTCTCACCATCTTCTTTACTTTCATACTTAATGTTCCGATTGCGGCCAAGGATTACTGGTTTTGAAGCTACCGAAAAGCTAAGCATATTTCAGTTAATAAAAGTTTAAAGACATGGAGCATGAGTGACTATATATGTCAAAGTCCTTTTTTTTTAATCAATGTTTTATTTTGTCTCTAAATGTTTGTTTAAAAAAAAATTTGTAAAATTTGACTTTTTCTAATTTTTTCGGGTATTTATTAATATTACTATCTTATAAATTGTCAAAACAAACAATAAATATAAAAAAAAAGTTAAAACAGATTTTTTTTAACAAATACTTTAAAAGAAAAAAATTAAACCCTAAAAAAAAAAAAAAAAAACCAAAATATGACCTTAAAATCATAAAGAAATGTAACTCGTGAACTATTTATCCATTGTTTACAAAAAGGTGAAACAGCTAATTTTTATTTTGCAGACATAGAGGCATTTCAACTCATTAAATGTTAGCACCTAGCTTGGTCAGACTTGATACGCTATTAATTAACTGTGATTCGCTGTGCAAAATAATAATTGATTTACTTATAATGAAAATTTATCACTAATTTAAAATTTGTTATAAATTGGTTAAACTGTCATAAAACCGTCACAAAAACCGTCGCTAATAACCTTGTAACAAAAAATACCGTCAGTAATCCCGTCGTTATTTAGGTATTTTTTTTAATGTCACTTTATTAACCTCACGGTTCAAGTCAAAGACTATTTCACAATTGCACTCGAAAGTTCATTGTATATAAAGCGGGGTGAGTTAGGGTCTGGACCCTATACGTAAACGTTCAATTCGTATCCCGACCAGATTAATTTTGAAAATGAAAAAAAAAATCTCGATCCTGACCCGACAAAAGTCGAGATCCGAAATTTCGGGTTCCTGTAGGATTGGGATAAATTTATCTGAATCTCCCGACATATTTTTTTATTTTACGACGACGTCATTTTTTATTAACAAATTTTATTTGAGAAATCTAAACATGTTATTAACACGAAACATAATCCTAGTTTAAAAATAGCATTAATAATAAATGAAAAAAGAAATTAATATGTAGTAGACAAAATAGTGTGAAAATACAAATAATGGAGTAGATAAAAAAATTGATACGTTTTTTTACGAGATTCTTATAGTATTTAGTTTTATCCACAAAAGTAACAATTATCATACTAAATGAGATATATTATCATTATAATTTTTATAATCGGAAAATAATAATCATTTATTTTTCTTAAAAATAAAAATATAATTTTTTAATTTAAGTTTAGTTTTTATTTTAATAATTTTATATATTCAAAACTATAAATATATATTATACTTATATAATTATAACTAATATATAGAACAAAAATTATTGTACTTCAAATGGTAGAGCGCTTACATTGTATGTTAGTGGTAAAATGTTCGCTTCTCATCATTTGCATTTGATATAAATTAATTTATATTTTTAGATAAAATATAAATTAATTAAAAAATCGGATCGGGTCATGACACCCGAAAAAATCAAAATTGTCACCCAATCCCGATCCCGATCCCAAAATTTATCGGGTCGAGACAAAACCTGACATTTTTGGGGTCGGGACACGGTCGGACATTTGGGTATTTTTTCCCTAACCTTAGTATAAAGTATGAACAAATGCAATTTCAAATTAGTGGGTTTCGTCACGGATCCAAAAATTCATATGTAATTTTTTTTAGAAAGTCGCCGGTTATGTAAAATTGACTTATTTGATGGCTGGTTTCAACTTCGAAAGTCAGTTTCCAATAAAATGGTTACAAATTCACTAATCATAGCGAAATATTTTAAATTAAATTTTATGTCATTTAGACTTATTTTGCTTGATAATCTACAATAATTATGTTATCTCACTTGTTATATAAAAAATTTAGTTAACAAACAAAATATTAGTCACATTATTATGTTAAACTAGTCATTAACTCTAGAGCATTGATATTTACACTTAACATTTACGCTTAAATTTGCACTTAAAACAAATGTATTTTTTTTTACGGTTCATATTTTTTGTCCTTTAAATATTATGAAATTGTCCGGAGGTACTTGTATAAACCAATGAAAACATGGCATATCACGGTGTGTCGTAATAGTTGGACAAATTATAAATTAAATAAAAATATGATTTCAATATCGAAACAAAAATGATTGTTATACTTAACTCGTTGAAATATAAAATAATATAAATGGGAGTGGAAGGTTAAAAAGATGGGCGGTGGATTATTAATTTAAATCAAAAAAATAGATACTAACATAGTTAAAAATAAACATTAATGTGAGTATTAAACTTAATAGGTATATGTCTCATTTAAAACAAATTTAAATGATGACGTGGTGATATTTAATATATATAAAAAAAACTAAAAATATTAATGTTGATGCTCTTCAATGTTAATATCATCAATTTAACGTTTTTGAAAATTATACTGCTAAGGAAACATGATAACATAAGAGATAGCCTGGCAAAATTTTATACCACTAAGATAAGCTCAACAATTTGGACATTACTGAACAATGTTTTATACTTGCAACAAATAATTTATGAACATTTAGAAATACAAAAATATCTATAAAACTGAAAAAATATATTTTTAAATGAACGTTCCGAAGCATGGGATGGCACCGGAGCCCTCTTAGCATCCGTCGATCCTCAGCAGGACGGGAACTCTACGGAGATTAATCGCAGGTCCAAAAGATCAACATAAGCCTTTTGTTAACATAGACTTTGCTGTCACTAAAGACTTGAAGCTCAGACTTGGTCCATGTTAACGAACTTGCCAAATGTGTTAGAAGACGGCACAAAAGTTGACCAACCCGCAATATAACCAAACTTGCCTGGAAATTCTAAACAACAAATATAGCCTTAGGTTCCGTTTAACAACAGATTTTTTTTAGTTGATTTTTGATTTTTTATTGTAAAAATACGTGGATGTTTGTACAGTCAGATTATGTAGCTTTTAAAAACCAGATTTTTAGGCCGAAAAAGCTAAAATATTCAAAATTTTAAAATGTATCTTTTGTGTGTATTTTTAAAACAGATTTTTAAAATGTGATTTTGTAAAAATAAAAATAAAATTATATTACCAAACAGATACTTAGTCACATGTCTAAATTTTGAAATAAAATTTTATAGTCAATTGAGAAAAATTGAGGTTTTAATGACATGCAGCAATGTGAAGAAGACTTTGCAATGGGTCTTTGAAGAGAAAGTCCAATTTCAACTTAATTACTTCACAAGTCGCTTATTTCATACTTTTCATTTAATAAATGTTCAACCTTTTGTATTACTTCAACTAAATTACTTCAACTCTGTACACATTTTCTCTTATTTCATGCTTCACAAGTCGATTATTTTATGCGGGTCAAACGGCAGGTGATATAAAATATTCGACCTTTTGTATTCTTAAATATTTACCATGAAAATGTTCACTTTTGGCCAAAATTTTGATTGTTTATCGTTAACAAGTCAACTCTCAAACTTATGTTATCGAATAAGTCATGGCTTTTTAAAATTCAACCAATTTATAAACACGTACTTACTCAATCCAAAACTCACAACTTATCGCTCAAGAAAAAAAACTACATTATATAAGAAGAAAATATTTTTTTTTATAGAATATTATAAGTAAAATCTAAAAAAGAAAGAAAGAAAAATGCATAATGTTGAAAAATTACATGTTTCACAAGAAAAACTTATTTTCAAAAGAAAAAAAACAGTTTCTTTCACACAGAAAACTACTTTACACCAAAACGCGGCTTTTCAACCAATACAGTTTTTTTTTTTTACCTCAAAGGGTTTTTTTAATTAATTTTTTATCAAAAAAACGGTATTTTGTTATCAAATTAGACGAGTAAGCTTATACGTGAGCACAATAGTCATACATGTGACCTCATTGTTGTGGTAGACTCCGTAGTATTTGTATGATGCATTTATTCATGTGTCTATTTTGAGGGGTACTTCAATTGTTTTTTTTTTTCATAATTAGACGAGTTGTTTATCATAATATTAATATAAGTGAACTTAATAAAGTTTGAGGCTGATCAATTTTATAAGTTTTTTTCAAAAATATCCTTATTATAATTTACTAATTAATCAAATAACTTAATCCAATTTAAATAAATAAATATTCTATTTTTTCACACATCAATTCATTTACAAAATAAATCATCATACATGTATTTTTATATTAGTATAAAAATAAAACATTATATTTTTACGATATTCATTCTGTTATTTTTGCAAACTTTTTGAAAATGTTAAATTTATTTGTGCCGGATCATATTTATACAATTACGTGTCACACACGCAAGCCATGAACTACGATTACTAGTATACATCGTACTATTAATATAAGCGAACCCAAGAAAGTTTGAAACTGCTCAATTTTACCCATTTTTTCCAAAAATATCCCTATTTTAATTTACTAATTACTCAAATAACTTAATGCAATTTAAATAAGTAAATAAATATTCTATTTTTCCACACACATCAATTCATCTACAAAACAAATCATCATACATGTAAATTTATATTAGTATAACAATAAAACATTATTTTTTTACGATATTCATTCCATTATTTTTGCAAACTTTTTGAAAATGTTAAATTTATTTGTGTCGGATCATATTTATGCAATTAGCTGTCACACACGCAAAGCGTGTGTTACGATTGCTAGTATATATATAATTGAGCACAATACGCATAATAAAAGCAATAACTCTAATTGTACCGCTGCAATACCGCCAATAAACCCGCTGGATTTTTTGTGTAAAAAAATAGCTTTAATATAACAAACTATGTTACTGTTAGCGATTTGGATATCCAACTTTCAACTTTCTCAATTTGGGTACCACTTTATAACAAACTGTCCAATTTACGGTTAACGATTTGGATATTCATTCACTATATCTTACTGACCACCGATAGTTCAAGTGAGCGAAAGAATCGAGAGAAAGGCCACTAGAACACTCCTCTGTATCCCGTATAGAGCCATCTGTTTCTTTCATTTGAGATAAAATCGCCGCACTGATTAGCAAGTATCAAATTTTGGTTTTTAGTTTTAATCCAGGCAGTAACAGCAACAAGTTGTGTGCAAAACAATATTACTACTCGACATATTTAACCATCTACCAGATATAAAATCTAAACAGAAATAAAATATATTGTGCTTTGTGCTGGTTCAATTACTCTCTTTTTTTTTCGTAAGAAATTGTCGAAGCTTTGTTATTGTTAGGTGCTCCTCAAATGGGATGGGGCGCGAGCTTGATAGTAATGGAGCGAAAAGTACAAAGTAGGTATTAATCTTATTACAAGAAATTAAAGAAAAGAGCTGCATTTTCTGCTTTGATAGCTTCGAGAGAATTTACTGTGCAAAAATTGGTTTACGGTCGATCAAACTCTTTTTTAACTAATTTTTGGTATGAACATTGCATATTTTCTAGCTTCTGCTCGAGTTTTTTTCAACAATGTTATGTACAGGAGCTAAGCTAAGCTAACCCTGGGCACGAGTCCATGTTTATCTTTGTAATAGTGTTGAAAATAACTACTCCCTGGATAGACATAGCAATATGTTGAGGACTTGAGGTTTATGTTGCACGGATATAGATACAGATACGCATATCGTATCCGATACAATACCGATATTTTGATTCGGATTTTAAAAACTTTGGATATGATAGAACCAGAATACGTTAATTCTTTTGATATTAACTATTCCTTTATAAATGCTAAGATTTACATATCATATTAAAAATAAATTGTGAAAATATATGAATCAAATTTTATGCATTAATCATACGTGTTGAATCTGAGGTCATGAGAGAGACTCTCGATCGAGTATTTTTTGTAGTAGAACAGTTTATATTTTATTCAACCTTTATAGCAAACTTGTCCAAAGTTCAACTGCATGTTTAATCACTTTTTATACTGTTTAATCACTTTATAAATTTACAAAATTATAGAAATTAATTTATAAACAACAAATTAGTGCCATATAAGTACCTCAATCTTGTTGTATATATAGTCTATGTCACTTATATCGTTTATCAAGAAAAAAATATAGAAAATTTTACCAATGAAGACTACGAGAGGGTAAAATCTTGAAATAACTAAAATGACAAATTTGGAAAGCGGTTAGAGATGGCCGATGGGGTAGCAATGGAGTAACTACATTGTCGTTCCGGTATCTCGGAATGCCTAAGGTTTGAATTTTGTTTGTTTCTCGATAAATACAAATCAAAATAAAAACAAAATTAAATTGTAACTAAATAGTTTTGAACTCATGATATCTTATGTAAAATACCAAAGTTTACCATTTGAGCTATTACGACACATTGTAAGCAAATGATGTTCAATATTTTTATTTTAACTATCAATTATACTAAAAATATAGTCGGATGTTGCCTATAATTTTTTTCCGAATCAATTGCCTAAGATCAAAGTCTTATTTGACTTTGGCCTGGACCGATCTGCTCGTCTGGTTAACATGCTTATTATAGCGCACGTTGCTGGTGAAGTTGGAAACACGGAATCTCCAAAGCTATAGTTTTAAATTCATAATTACTTCACTACGTTCTCATGTAAAACCTATATACAGTCATATCGTTGGGAACATGAAAAATTATTCTTATAGAAAATTTATTCTTAAATAAAAGTTACATATTTAATATATATTTTTTAAATAAAAATAAATATATAAACATAACATGATATACATGTATCACATTAATATAAACAAAACGTAAAATGTACAAAATTTTAGTTTTAACCTTCTTAGAAAACAAATACATGTATATAAGAATGTGTAACCATGTAAAATACAAATGAATTTGAACGATGATAGTATAGAAACAAAATGTTTCATGCGAAAAAGTTAAACATGCATACCAGTCAATAAGTATTAAGTTGCAAGATGTGTGCATGTAGAAGTTATTACGTATTTACGAGTTATAAAATGTGGTAGAAACGAAACATTAATTGATCGTTACAAACAACTTTTCACAAGTACTTTACATTATCTTAAACTTAATACAATATACAAATATATATATATATATATATATATATATATATATTTAATATAAAATATCAATTATTACTATAGAAAGGTGAATTTATAATTAACGGTACTCTAAAAATTTACGGAATATGACAATAGAAAATTTATTTTTTTTATAACTGGTCCGAGTTGAGACCGAAATTTTTTATGACTATAGAAAGATTATTTTTATAAAGAGTATTTTTATAGAAATGTTTTACTGTGGTCATTTACCTTATTTGATTTTTAATTCCATAAAAAACAACCTTTATTATGTTGTGGGTCGTCTAAAAATTTAGGCCTTACAACCATATCTCTTTCCAAAAAGGTAGTTCATTAATCACAATTTGCACCCTCCTGGTTCGATGAAATGCTGCCTTCATTTAAGTCGTTTTATAAACAGTTGGACGTGTGTGTAAGCGTGTATAACAAGAACATGCCATACACACGCTAACGCATTTAGCTCAAGATATCTCGTCTACCTATTATGTACGGTCTACTCCATATAGCAAGAGAAGATTAAACAAGGCAGGGTAAATTAGACTTCAAAAAGTTTGGTTCTAACAAGTGATACCAACTTGAAATTCTACGTCGCTGATTTTCACTAAGCCTTACAGTCGACTAATACGAGACTAAATAATATTCCAACATCACTATACATGAAAACCTAGAAAACCAATCCCTCAAATTTCTGTCACGGTAGTAACCTTTTCACCTCATGAAACTCATGATCATTCTTGGCCTGGTTATACACGGTCTCATACGCGTGTATACATACATTTGCAAACCCTGTCACTGCCTCAAACACGTGTGGCAAACCCATTTGTAGATTATTCATCGTCATTGCTCTCGTCACACTCACCGCCTTCTCATGCTTGGCCTTCTCCTCCTCAGCCTTAACCCTCAAAGCTCGCACTTTTTCTCTTTTCACCAAGACCGGATTTTTACTTTTGTTAAAATTTTCAGGCACAGAATACGGACCATATTTAGCCTCGACTGATCTAAGCTCTCCGGCTCTTTTTTCAAGCTCTTTAAAGGCCATCTCCGACTTTTTCTTCAGCTTTTGCTCTTCTGTTTGCTGAACAACGATCGCATGAATTACCGTCAGAAAGTTTTTAATCCCAGCGGAGGCTACTTTATCAGGGATACGGTCCATAGAGAGCTGCCACTCTTCTGATAGCGTGTAGATACGCGAATGTTGCGGAGTTTTTAGAGAGGGGGAAAAGGGGAAGAGGCTCAGGCGGAGCCAACCTGTGAGGGAAGTGATATAGTCGCGTTGGGACTTGATAACGTGGCAAAATGAGAGGTGCCATTGTTGGACCTCAAGCTCTAGTTGGAGGGTCGATTGGCGGTGAATCTCGGAGGTGGGGCTCATTGATGGGATTGTGTTTATGTATTTGAGCTGTTTTACGATGTGGGTTTGGACCTGGTGGAATTCGTATAGGCTCCTCCACATGTTCATTAAACTGTAGGGGAAAAAAAGGCAACAGATCAGTACAATATAGTAAGCTCTCTTTTATGTTCTATTTGTATTTGAGCTTTGTTATAAAGCAATTTTTACTTGAAATAAAGTATAAGAAAAAAAACTTTGAGATCAAAAATTGGTCTTTAGTCGAAAACAGTCTAATATGAATTTGAGTATCAAAGAAAATATTAAGTAAATGTACGATGAATAAGCGTCCAATAATAATCCGCTACACTGTAGTATTGTCCGGACACTCGTGGTAGAATAAAAACTCGACTCTATCTGCAGAAAGTTCTTTTATTCAGGACGTCATTTTTATTAGGACTTGCAAGATAAACCGCTTCGTATATACTGAGTTTATCTAAGAACTAGGTACATAAGGGTTGACCAACTCCACTTGGTGTTCCCTATCAGTAAGATGTAGTTTTGCCTCTATTTAGTTCGATTAACATTTCTAAACATACAGCGTTCATCTTTCCAGACCTACTTGATGTTTAAATTATATTTATAACAACACTGAAAAGAATAAATAGCATTATTATGCCATGATGGGGTTCAATGCCATGATGAGTGGCATTCCACAGAAAGTCACCTAACCCAATTTGTTATTAACTTAATTATAGATTCTTCCACTGTCTAATGAAATAATAAAGAAGTTGTAGAGAACAAAAGACTTCGTGGGAGGCTCATGCTCATAAGATTAGCTCTCTGATTCCCTTATTTCTTTAATCAAGTGGGTACCATGTGACTATGCGATTCTAGTGAATCTTTTTAGCAGGTAAAAGTGTTTGTTCTCATGTTCTTGAACCTATGGAGACAACAAAAGGGATGCCATGTATGCGAAAGGGTAACGATGTTGTAAATAAAAGTTCTACATTAGTTGAATTCAGATAATTTGTAAACATTCATTATTGCATTATAATTATGAGAATTGCTTCTGCTGCCCAAAATCATGCAAACAATGACGTTGCCAACTTGTCAGAAGGAAAAAAGATTTGATGTGGATATTTAAAGCATGACAAGCAACTAAGTGACCTTAAGAATGGCAAATACCACAAGGTTGACTAGGACTTGTAACAGTTTATTCAAAATTAGCGACAAACTACCTTACTTTGTGAAGAATGCATCAAATGACATGATAGATGGTATAATTTTATAAATGTATTTCAATAGGATAAGCTGTTATTGTGACAGCGTAGCCATATTAGGAAACTTATCACAAAGGAGCTCTTAGTATTATTGTGAATGTCATATGCAGGAAATGCAAACATGAAATGTGCAAGAAATAGAGTTTTTCGTAAACCATGATATACATAATCACTGTATACAAGTATCATTTGTAGAAGAGTGAGAGAAGACTAACCCTTTGACAAGTTTAACAAGTTGTGGGTACAGTTCAGATTCCCTTAATTTGATAATCTCAGCAGAGGTGGTTTCAATGGCTTGTGAAGCAACCATCATTCTAGATTCTAACTTCTCAACTTCTTTTTTTGTTTTCTCAGTCCTCACATAGTCGCCTCTCGTCAGTTCCAGCTTCCTTAGCTGAGCTGTCCTCTTCTCATGATCTAACTTTAACGTATGTGCATTCTACAGTCAAACCCGGAAAAGGGAAAAAAACTATTTTTTAACATCAATCTTGTTAACTCATTTCTATTTAGCATCCGATTCATAATCACTTTGTATGCTTTCTACGATCAAATCCGAAAAAGAAGAAAAAACATCAGTTGATAACACTCATAAAAAAAATATCATCTTCTTTCCACATCTGATTCATCTCCAGTCTGTGTGCATTCAATAATACCCCGAAATAAGCAAAATATATTTTGATTTCAATGTCGTCAAGTAAAGTAATTCATGTCGTTTATACTTAAGCTTCTGATTCTTAATAGTTAAACGAAATCACAGATCCTTTTATGCTATTTTTCATTTTTAGTCTGATCTTGTAATCTGTGGGAACTCTAGACAGCCCACCAAACCAAGAAAAAGAACTTGTATCACAGACTTAAAAAGAACTCATCAATGTTTTCATACTTGAGTAGCACGATAGTTAATCTGTTACACAAATCATGCGATAATGTCGCACTTGACACATTAGTCCCGAGTGATAGATAATACTAAATTTGTATAATTTTTTACAGTCCAGCACAAAAGTTCGGCGAAATTCTAGTATGCAAAACAACTGTTTACCAACTTAACTATTAACTATCAGGTCAGTCTCTGCGGTCAACTTTTTTAGATTGTTTAACTGTATTAAGGAGAAGTCCACTTAGGTTTACTTGGCTGCAGCCTAATCCATGTTAATTAGTTTCTTATTTTAAATTGATGTGCATTTGGTTGTACTATGTTTAAGCTATAACATCTGCGATCTTTGGTCTACAAAAGTAAATTAGAAGCTATTAAGCTGGACTATTACAATATTTTCTATCAGTCAGCTACTATGTGTTATCTCAAAGGCAACAATCAAACAAGTGAAAAATAGTACCTTGACTTCTTGATACAACTTCTTCTCCCAAGCATATAACCTCTCCACAGTACAATGGTGACTTCCTATGCCGCCATCTCCGTAGCTCGAATAATCATTCCCAACCATTTTATCACCACAATTCCCAAAGCTGTCCAGCTTTCGACACGAACCAAAACTCCACATCATTGGACTCAAACCCTTTCCTTCCCCATACACCTTTGCTGTATCACCAAACACACACAACAAGACTTTATGTTTTGCAGTACGGCAACATAAGTATTACATTTATATGCTGAGTTGGAAAAAGTTTAATCTCATTGTGAAACAGAAAATTGTTTTTTCTCAAAAATTTGTCGTATTTGTTATGCTTCCCTAAAAGTTTATTTACTAATTACGAAATGTTTGGTTGGTTGTAGCTTCCTTACTCAGTTTTGGCATACACGTCGTACTTCAAATGGTTAACTAACAAAGTGAAAGGGTTTCCTACAAGTTTGTTAGAATGCATTTACTTAAAACCCATAACAATGCCAAAGACTCGAAGCATTATGGAGTACATACAAATATACGAGCAAGGGAGGAGCTGTTAAGTACCCGCTACCTGATGTCACAGAGCCCCCCATAAACAAAAATGCGTTTCTATGTATACTTTGACTATAATTGTTCAAAATAGTGATTTGTCACCCCCAAATAAAT
This sequence comes from Primula veris, assembly GCA_963682055.1. NCBI lineage: Eukaryota > Viridiplantae > Streptophyta > Magnoliopsida > Ericales > Primulaceae > Primula > Primula veris. Next base: position 31,396,197 of record OY821747.1, on the reverse strand, counting down.
CACTTGATTATTTTTTTATGCGATTCTCCGCACCCCACATTGACGACTCATAAAAAGAGTAAACATACCATTACAAAGAATGCACAGAATGATATAGGACTGTTAGCTTATAGAAGTATTAATAACTAAAAGCACATTTTCAACACATTAATGCATATGATTAGTAATAGACTATGTTATCATAATCCTCGAAATCTATTGTACACAAATATGCCTATCTACGAGTCGGAGTTGACACAATTACTCAATTAGACATACATATTGAAAATGGAATTAAATATCTATTAACCCCCTTATCAGATTAAGTATACAACATTGCTAGATTATCTGAAATATCAACTGACTAAGAATATAAAATAAAAAAAACAAGGACTACAAATTATAGAAAGATTAGCATAGCATTGTTTACCTTTAGTAGTAGCAACTAAGAAAAAGAACACATTTCTATTATTCAAATACTTGCTTGCAGACACTATACACTACAGTACACACATTTTGTGCAACTGAAAATGACAAGCAACAAGTGAACAAAATAGCATGATTATCTGAGATTCAATTGATTAAGAAAATGGAAAGAACACAAAAAAAATAATTACAATAAAAAAGGTAAAACAAAAACAGAAACTAAAGACAAGGACTACAAATTCTAGAAAGATTAATTTATCATTGTTTACTTTTAGTACTAGTAACATTTAATTACTTATATAGAGTAGTTTACACTAAAGTAGACATATTTTGTGCAAAGTCCACATCTATGGTAGAGAAGTGATATGCAACTGAACATTATCTAAATTTTCAAAATCCACAAGTGAACAACATAGCAAGATTATCTAAAATTCAATTAAATAAAAAATGGAAAGAAGCATGAAAAAAATGTATAAAAAAAAACAGAAACAAGGTGCAAGTGCTAACCTGTTGACCTAGTATCTAATAATCCATGAGCTGTTGGTACTTCTAAAAGGTGGGAAACATGAGCCCCAGCCTCAGCAGCCTTGTAAAAATACAAATCAAGCTCCTTAATTATCTCAACTAAATCCTTACTCTTACAACTCACCACCATCGCCATCTCACTCCCCGATGTGTCCTCCTTCGGCGTCCCCACCACCTCCAATGGCACCCCTATCGTAGGACTGCTGCCCTCCGTTGTCCCTTCCTCCCACTCCTCTTCGGTCTCGGGTGGTGGTGGGGCCATAAATGGGTCCCAAAAGTCCCATACCGAGGCTTCTGACCTTGGCGGCGGAGGCGGAGGAACTGCGTGAGTTTTCAATAAACAGAAAGTTAAATAGGGAAAATAAGCCAAAATTCAAAGCTTCTAATCAACTTAACTTCAACAAGGCAAATAACTAAAGAAGCCAAATATAAAGTTTGTAGTTAGTACTAATTTTAAGAACCAAACTTCAACCAAACAACCCTCTAATAAATATTCAATAAAGTCACTTCAAAAGGGTGTTTAGAAAAACATATAAACAGAAACTTAATATAAAGCTTTTTGTTAGTACCACATTGAGAACAAGGAAATAAGCCAAAACAGAGCCTATTTCCTATACCAATTTCAGAACCTAACTTCAACCAAACAAGCCTCTAATCAATTTCCAATAAAGTCACTTCAAAAAAGTGACTAGCTTTTGTAAACAAGGAAAGTAAGCCAAAATATAAAGTTAACTTATTTGTTAGTACCACATTGAGAACAAGGAAATAAGCAGAAATAAAAGCCTATTTCCTATACCAAGTTGAGAACCTAACTTCAACCAAACAAGCCTCTAATCAATTTCCAATGAAGTCACCTCATAAAGAATGAATAGGAAAAAACCTAAACCAGGAAAATAAGCCAAAATATAAAGTTAACTTATTTGTTAGTACCACTTCGAGAACAAGGCGTTTGAGCCGAAGCTTGTGAGTTTTGTGGCGTCTCATGCAGGAAGGGTGGCGGTGGTGGCGGCTTTGGGGTCGAGGGTGTTGTTGAGGTTGTCCACGATATCGACGTTGGGCTCATTGGTGGCGGCGCGTGGGGGTGACGTGGTGGCGCGTGAGTATACTGTGGCCACGCGTGAAGGTGTTTTGAGGGCGCGTGAGAAGAATCTGATGACGCGTGGGTGTAATATTGAGGCGCGTGTGGAAGTTTTTCAGGCGCGTGAGAAGAATGAGAGTAATATTTAGGCGCGTGGAGGTGTTTTTCAGGCGCGTGAGAGCGATTTTGAGGCGCGTGATAAGAATGCGAATAGTATTGTGGCGCGTGAGGGTGTTCAAGAGGCGCGTGGTGGTGTTGAAGTTCAGCGGTAGCGAAATTAAGTAACGAAGAACCGGTTTTTTTCAATGCGCGTAAATATAATGAATGAGAAGCAGAAAAGCTTTGTCTAGCTTTAACCATTTCTTTCATATATCTTTTTCTTGCTCTACATCTTGACACCATTTCCTCTCTCACAGCTTTAGAATAACAACTCCCCATTTTTATATATATTTCCTTATTTATTTGTAAATGTATGTATATGTGAGTGTAATGTGTTTAGAAATAAAGGGTCATTTTTGTTTTTTTTAATGTGTGTATAAATATTTCAAGGAAAATGCATGTATATATTTATCAACTCCCCATTTCTCTATATCTATGTAGTATATGTCAAATCTCAATGTGTGTTTAGAAATGAAGGGTTATTTTTGTTGTTCAGTGTGTATATTTATATATAAAATGGTAATCCTATTGGATGTGTTGTGAGTGTGATAGGTATATATTCGTACAATTTTGATCGGCTAATAACTTTTATCGGAATATAAATTTTCAAAATTTAATCGTATAGTTCAAATATTAAATTATATGATTCAGTTTTAAAAATTTATATTTCGATAATTTTGATACATGTTATAAGTCGGTCAAAATTGCACGTAATTTCGTAAAAGACAATTAATTGGAAACGGGAGAGTAACAATAAAGATGATCCCAGCCAAATAAATTTAAAATTTTTAAAAAAAACAAAAAATACAATGAATATAGTAAATTAGTAATCGTATATAAATAAATAGTAACATGATGTTTTATTGTTATATAAATATAATTTGGAAGATGAAATAATGTGTGATAATGAGCATGTTTATTTAGTTATTCATGTATTTTAATTGTATTACGGTATATGAGTAATTAATAAATTATAATATGAATATTTTTTAAAAAAATTAATAAAATTTAACGGTTTTATTTATATTGAGTTGCTTATATTGATGATAAAATTAAATTAAATGGCAAAATGCAGGGTTTTTGGAGAGGTGTGCAGAGTAATGGAAGAGAATTGTTGTTGGGCAGAGAGTAGGAATGGATTTGTATTATTTATTACTAGTTTGTAAAAATTTAAATTTTATGTGACAAAAAATGGACAATGGAAATGTGGTATTTACTTGAATGCCATTGGGCATGCAAGATTGTAACAGGCTTTTGAGTCAAAAGAGTTGAAAAAAGTACTTTAATGCATAGGATTATTTGCAATAAGGTACTATAATTAATGTTTTAGTCTTATATTTATTTGGATACCTGTACTTTGATATCGTATTGCTTTTTCTTTACCATTCTGTTTTGACTAATACAGTATTTTTTTATTTGTGCCATTTTCCAAAATAGTAGGTAGAGTTATGAGATTTCACTATGTTATATTTCTCAAGTTATCAAATATAAATTTAATTAATATGAAGAAGGGGGAAAATTTAGTCACATAAATTTTAATGTCTATCACTGTATTCTACTCTCTCAGTTCCTAATTAATTATCCACTACGAAATTACATGCAAGTTTGACCGGCCAATAACTTGTATCAAAATTGTCGGAATGAAAATTTTGATACATGTTATAAGCCGGTCAAAATTGCACGTAATTTCGTAGATGACAATTAATTAGAAACAGATGAGTATTAAAAGTTTGTTTTATACATAATTCTAACAAATTGTGAAGGATAAGAGTAATAATATGTAATGCATATATTGTGAAATGAATGTAAGAGATCCTTATTCTTTAGTCATTATGGTAAGGAGCATAACAAATTGAAATTACAAATAATTAATTATTGTTTCTGTGATTGCTTATGTTGATAAGCAATTTATTTTCTTTATTGACTAGATTTGCTGCATCTCAACTTTTTCCAATTTCTAATTATCATTTTTATAATATCTTTCAAAACTGGATCAATATTAATTACATCAATTAAAATTGTGTGTACCATTTTCAAATTACGAAACTATGGTCAGATAATCAATTTTTTCATATGCATTTGTAATTATTTTTGTTATTTTTTAAATAAACGTACTATTTTATTTTTTAAGTATTTGTTTAAAACAATTTGTCAAATTTGATCATTTATATAATTTTTTAGTATTTTTTAATATTACTAACTTATAAATTACCAAACAAGTAATTTGATCCACACAACGTTGATTAGTACAATTTTCAAGGAGTAACATTATTATACATCCGGCGCACTATAATTTAGTATTCGCGATCCACTAAAAATTCAACTCATATTAATAAACCCAAAACTGATAAGCTTAAAATTAATTCAAAATTAAAAAATATATTGTTTTGCACACCATTCATTATAATGTAGCTGTTCATATTAGTTTATCATTTTTCAAGTGCCTTGTTTGGTACTCCTTCTGTTATTTATTAATCGTAATTTACGAGATTACCTGCAATTTTAATCGACTTATAACATGTATCAAAATTGTCGAAATAAAAAATTTCAAACCTAAATCATATAATTTTGAATTATATGATTAATTTTTAAAAAATTTCATTCCGAAAATTTTGATACAAGTTATTAGCCGGACAAAATTGCATGTAATTTCGTAATAGATAATTAATTGGTAAGGAAGTGAATATTATTTCAATAAGTTCGGAGGGTATTTTAGTAAATATTAAGTTTCAACGGACACCAGGTACATCTAATAATTATACAAATGTACTGGCGTACTGCAATAAATAACGTTATTTACATTTTACAGGTACAAAAAATCATTTCACTCGTAAATGATTGTTTCGGTTTATAATAACGGATGAAAAAGTCAAAATAATATCCCTGAGTCCTAGTAAAAAAAAATCTCTATTCTGTAATCAATGTATTAAATGATTTTCTATATTTCAAAATTTACTTTTATCTCTAAGGTACTATTTGTTTTAAAGGAAAAATAGCAAAGTAAAAATATTTTTCTAAAAAAAAAGCCATTTTGTGGATGATAATTGGTTGATAGTAAAATTGGAAGTTAAGGGAAATATTTTACAATTGTTTAGAAAAACAAATGAAATTGATTCACTCCAAAAATGGACAAAAAACATTTTATTTCGTGAATGAAAACATAATATTTTCATAAATACATATATTATGTTATAAATATTATTTCACATGATTGATTGATTGCTAAGTAGAAGTTTGTTTTTATTTTGTAGAAAGAAGGCTTAATTATGTAACTTATGTTATATGCATAACTATGTTTATTTACACATAAATACTAATATCTTATTATTATTTAAGTAAAGACCCATATACGAGGCATTGATACAATTTTATTCCGAAAATACCATTTTTAATTGAATTTATTACAGGATAGTCATTGTGACTGTATTTAACTTTAAATTCAAATGTTTATTAAAGAAATAACTACAGGAGGTTACTTATAACATTTTTTCCAAAAACAAAAAGCAGATAATTTTAAAAATCATTCGTTCTCATCTTTCTCTACATAAAGCCATAAACACAAAAACACTAATTTCAGAATCCCCAATTTCCAATTTAACTCAAAAAATAAGATATTTTTATTTATTTATTTATTTAATAATAACAAATAATTATTTGGTTTATCATCCATAGGGTGGCACTACGGTTAGCAGTACTTTATTCTGGCTATTTGGCCAACTATTTTATATATTCACAGATTTTCATCATCTTAAAATAGTAATTAATGAAACCAATTAGATTACGAAATTAAGACGAATAAAAAAGAGAGAGTTTTATTGTTTTAATTAGGTGAGTTAATCTTTTCCATTAAAAATAAATTAGATTGATAGTTAGAACACTAAAAAAAAATACCCAAATAGTGACGGAATTAATGACGGTATTTTTTGTTACGAGTTTATTAACGACGGTTTTTGTGACGGTTTTGTGACAGTTTAGTCAATTTGTGACAGATTTGTGACAATTTTTTAAATTAGTAAGAGGCTTGTGACAGTTTTTGACTCTCACTAAATCAAACATTATTTTGTAATGGAATTAATGTGTAAATATAATGTGGTTTTTGTATGTGTGTATAGATTCTTATCATATATATCATTCTATTATAATAAGTCAACTAAGATAGCTATCCAATTTAGCTAAAAAAAATAAATAAAAAAATACTAATTACACTATTTCTGTCTCTTTACACTAAGATAGTCTGTCCAATAAAAACTAATTACACTATTTCTGTCTCTTTAACTACACAAAATTTCTTATATGCTATATTTTTTTTTCTGAATATTTATATCATCATTATAATTTATATCCTATTTTGTTTTCTTATATCATATATTATTTTTTACTCTATATTTGTATTATCAACACAATTTATAACGTGTCACACGTAACGTGTGGGTATCGTTTACTATATATATATATATATCGATATGATCCCGACAAATAAAGTTAATATTTATAAAAAAAAATTAAATATCGAATGAATAAATATAATAAATTAAAAAATTTATATGAAGAGTAATATAATACACTTATAAAAAATTAGCGGGCGTGTACCCAAACAATGTGTGGTAGGGTTAGTGCATAAATGTTTGTTCTAAGAAAATAATTCTACTACTATTCAATGAAAACTAAATAAATTGAATTGGAAGATAAAAGTTCAGAAGTTTTACTTGAGACAGAGGGAATATAGAGAAATCAAAAAGTACAATACAAAGTGAAATAATAATGGGTTGAATTTTAAAATGGCAAATTCGGCAGGGATTTTTTGGGGTATTTTTTTTTTTTATCAGTTTATTTTATTAAACTAGGAGGGTCTTTTAGAAAATATAAAATTACAGGAGTATTTTTGCAAAAAAAAGTTTAGCAGGCTTGTAATGGGGTGTTTGCTTAAATAATAGTATAGATACACATATGACAATTTTGTTTAGAATATGAATGTGTGGAAAATAACATTTTTTAAAGTTATTTATATATTTGAATTGAATAATGACATTTAAAAGTAATTATAATATTAGAGTGAGTGTATTTTTGAAAATTTTGGGTAAAATTTGAAATACTCAAAAATTTTAGGTTGACTTATATTAATAGTATGATATATATAAACCACGCTTAAAAAAACACTTAGAAAAACACTTAAAAAAACACAACTTATATAATTATATTTTCAAAATAATGACTAAAATTAAACAATTAAATTAGCTTACATGAGCTAACAACACCCAATAAATATGTTATTTCTATTACCAAACATCCCGGTAACAAGTTTTATACAAACCCACCCGTAGAGTTCCCGACTGCGTAAATTTATCGTGAATCGTACTTTATCAAGTGTTTTTTTTAGAAATTAATATAAACTCTTCATATCATTCATCGTGTATACAAACTGAACAAAATAATCTAGTTTGCGCATTTCAAAAATAAATATTTGAGAATTTGTGTTTTTTTAAGTGTTGTTTTAAATATTGTTTCAAATGTGGGTTAAATCCTTCTCTATATATTAGTGTATCAAACCCACACGATACGTGGTGCAATATGTGGGCTAGTGATAACCCGTTCGTAAGATCAAATACTGGAACAAAAAACTTGCAATCATTAGATAATACTAAAAATCTGCTAATAAAAAAATAAATTGAAATCAAAGAAAAAGTAAATAAACTTTTACCTCACATCTGAGGGAGAGAGAAAATATAGACAAAAATAAATAACAGAGGGAGATGGGGAAAGGTTTAATTGTATATTGAGCAGTTATTTTTGTTTTTTAGTTTAAAACTGGTTGTTTTTTTTTGTAATTTATGTTTACATAAGGGGTTTTCTCGCAAAAAAGGTTTGACAAGCCTCATAATGGGGTATTTGTTTAAATATATATTAGTAATCGTGACTCACGCGTTGTGTGTGTGACGCGCAGTGCAATTAAAATATAGAAAATAAGTATAGTTATGATACAAATATGTGAATAATACAAAAAATAATAGTATAAGATGATAAGAGTTAAAAGAATGTTTGGTTGTTAAAAATAGATAAATAGTATTATTAGTTATTACTTTTTTATATTTTTTTACATGAGTATGATATTATTGTAATTAATAAAAAAAATATAAGAGTATTTTTGGAAAAGAGATGGCTAAATTAAACAATCTCATTTGGCTTGGATCGACTTATTATAATAGAATGATATATATATATATGTATATGTATATATATATATATATATATGTATATGTATGTACGTATGTATATTAGCGAAATCAACTCACGTGATGCGTGTGTAAAATATTTAGCGCATTTACTAATGTATTTTGTGTAAAACTCACTAAGACGCAAGTGTGACTAATCTTAATAGGTCCAAAATGCAAGTATGACTAATCTTAATAGGTCATAACATAACTTGCATTGCCCTAAATTTATTTTGGGATGATATGCCGCTTATTCTATTATACCATGTTTTTTTTTTATAAAACCTCATCTTTCAACTCCCATTTTCATTCACATTTGTTATATGTTCATTTTTTTTTTTTTGTCATTGGATAGGTCTCATCAAGGTACAAGTGTGACTTATTTTAATAAGCCCAAACGCACCTTGCATTACCCAAAAATCATTTATGGGCGAGACGCCACTTTTACACATTTATTGTACAATATTTTTCTATAAAAGCTCGTCAAACGAACCCTATTCTCATTCACATTCGTAGCCGCTTCCCATTTTTCCTTTTTACATGCCGCCGTTATAATATCCAATTCTTTATAGAATAAGATATTATCCAGCAGCATTCTAGGCTCAATCTAAACGTCAATGTATTATTAGCTTTTTTTTATCCTTCTAATGTCTTTTTGTCCCTGTAAGTGCTACTTCCACGATCCAAATAAGAGAATCCCCAAGTAAAAAAAACGATATCTTTTAGATTTTTGAATTGATGTTTATATCTAGCATTTACATATGTGGCTTTCGTTTTATTTTCTTAGATATTGGTCATGTGAAGTAAATTATAACTTATTTCCATATTTATACAAGACAAAATGACTTTTATTCATATGTTATAATATACAAAATGAACATAACTTATGAATGTCTCTGTAACCTAGTTAAGGGGAAAAAAAATGGTAAAGAGTTATCATACAAGATTCGTCTTGTCAATGTTATAAAGTTCATTAGTTTATTCATAACGTATTGTCTAATGATACTTGCTTGTTCGTTTGAGAACCAGTATTTTCTATATATTTTTATCCGAAACGTATAGATTTTTAAACTCGTCGAGTTTTTAGCTCAAGTAAGACAACACAAGTGTTAATGAGATTGAACCAACGAATCTAATAGTCTTAAATTGTTCTTCATGAATTTTTCTTTATAAAAAATTGTTGTTTTTTTCCCATATACAAAATTTAAAAGCAGTACATTCAATCCATACATGGATATGTGTAAGCCTAGGGGTAATGGTGTACTTAATATAATTAATTAGTCCACCTCTCCCTCTATAAAAAAAGAAAAACTCTCCTTAATGAAAATTTTACCAATGTATGCTAAAATATATTCTAGTTTATCTTTACCAAATTTATTTAATGTTTTATGTTGTGCTATACTAAATTGCAATATTAAATTAAATAATGTTTGGTTAATTTAAAAAGTTTCATTATTTTTCGCATACTTCTTATTTCAGGGTCGGGGTTGCTCTGAAAAATGCTGGGATTTAAGATGTACAAAAGTCAAATGGTAGTTGTTCATTTCATTTCAAAAACTTTGAGGTATGAGATTACAAAATTATTAATATTTGCATTTTTAACCCTTTCTATCTGTTCTTGTTAACATTACCAGACAATTATAATTTAGAGACAAATTATTTAGGTAAAGCAAAATCAATTAGCATTCATCAAATTTTACTCCATCTGGACGGGTGCAATAACAAATATGCATTCATCAAATTCTACTCCATTTAGGAAGTAAATCGCCACCCCGGCGACGATTTTCAATATTTTTTTGTTATACATGTAATTAAAAAAATTCTGAGATATATCATTGATGGTCCGGCTAGTTAAACAAAAGAGTTGCTGGTATAATGGTAAAATTGGATCATAAGTTAGTGAAATGTTAAAAGTTCAAATCATATTAGCTTCTTTTTTCTAAAATTATTTTACTGTTCAATGTCTTTTGTCTTGATTTTATATTTATTTTATACTATTTTGAACATAGAAAAAGAATTATTTTTGTATTAAATCATTTTTTTTTTTTTTATATTCGACATATTTTTTACACGGCCTTCCGAAAAAACCATAGTGGTTCCGGCCGTGGAAGTAACATTCACAAGAATTATAGTCCGACCATCAGACATTGTGCAAACGTAGTCTATATATACATACATACATACAACAAAGTTGTCTAACCAAGTACATTTGTTCATTCATTCGTCATCTCATGCCTCCATAATATCATATGCTTCATTAGTGAAATAATAGCCTCTTTTTCTTATTACCAGAACGAAAACTTGTATTCATGATATTGTTAGTCCTTTTTTAAACGAGCTAGCAAAACAAGAAAAACCACAATTAGTACCCAATAAAATGAGCAATCAAAGAATCATTGAAGAAAAGTTGACATTATTTAGGTTTTACACACCAGAGGACGAACAAGAAGAGCAGCGTTTTGGGGTATACCCTCACAATTCGAAAGCTCATTGTACTATTTGATTAGAAAGAAAGGTAGAGCCGGCTTGTTTGTTTAAAGCTTTTTAGCATAATTCTGGTTGATTACTTTTTTAGGTTGAACAAAGGATTAGTGGAGTTGTCTTGCTTAAAAATAAAATACTAGCTTTTCAGGCTAGAAAACCAGAAAAGCTCAATTTGGCTTACACTTTGTATTTTTGATTTTTTTTTCAGGCAAGAAGCGCTGGTTATACCCCTCAACTCCCTGGATATCATATTCCTCTCGAAGCCCTGGTTATTCCCCTGATCCTCCTGGATATTACGAAAAACCCTATGATCATGACGATGATGAGCAAAGTTATGATGATGATGGTTTTATTGTCGGGTTGACTAGGAATCGGTCGACGGTTAGATCAAGGAGTAGATCGGTGAGTGACGTGGTGGAAGTGGTTGCTGATGATGGTGACGTGGAAAGGGTTTTCACACTAACGGACCCGGATGTGCTTGATTGTACAATCTGCACAGACCCATTGACTGTTCCCGTTTTTCAGGTGTGTATAATCTGACTCCTTATTAGTTACTGTATTTTCTCACTATGGAAAAATAGATAGTTTACGCATATTTAGCTGGATTTTCTTGCGATGAGAAAAATAACTTGGTTTGTCTTGCACTCTTCAAGTTCTTAGCTTTTTCAGGCTAGAAAACCATGAAAATTCAATTTGTCCACTATTTTATAATCTGATCCCTTATCTTTTTTCTTTGATTTCCTCAAGGCAGTAGGTTACGTGATACTTGACAAGTAATTCCACGATTTCATGCGGTTCCTTCGTAATTGAATAAGGTTAACTCCTTAGGCTGATTCTATTTACTCAAGTTCCAATGTAAAGTGAGATTTAGTATTCATGCTATAGAACTATAAAAACTATATGCATGTTGTAATGTAAAAAGTAGTTTAAGTATAAGGGTAACTGGTTAGGCTTTGTTGAGAACTTAAGAGATGTGGTATCTTCTTAATAATGTCTATAGAGTGTGTCCAACAATCTAATTGATGACTCTGATCATGTTGTCTTATAAAGTTAAAAACTTCATAAAAACTATTAACCTCTGTTAGTGTATATACTAGAATTATCCTCTACTGATGAAAAATCACGGGTTCCTATATTATGAATATTTTTTTCTAACTTGGATTTTCTTTTTAACATTATTTAGTATGAAAACGGCCATATAGCTTGCTCATCGTGCTCTACAAAGGTTAGAAACAAGTGTTCATCGTGCACCTTACCAATCGGCTATACATTAGGTGCCGAGCTGTTGAAAATATCCTGCCGAAACTTTATGTACCGGTGTTTTGAGAAGATCAGTTACCTTAACCAAATTGAACACGAAAAAACTTGTACTTATGCAGCTTGTTCATGCCCTTATCTGGATTGCACATTTATCGGAGTTTTTTATTCTCAACAATATGGAGTTTCAGTCCGTCGGAAATGTAATTTCTGTTACTTGTGTCAAGCCGAGCACATCCAACGACGAGTTTTACTATGTTGTGGCGGCGAAAAATGGTGATTTTGTGGTGATATTGGAATCTGTTGCGGTTAATGTGGCTAAGAGGGTCAAGAACTCAATTGAGAAGAGGTTTCTTATGGTGCCTCGGGATTTCATCAGTTCATGTGGTAAAATAGAAGTCGAGGTTATAATAATGTTCGTTTTGGTGGTTGTATCTACAGTTGCGTTAAAATCCCTTTGCGCAATTTCTTAGATTATGACTTTTCGAGATAGAAGCAGACAACATTATTTCGGATTCCTTCTCCTTTTTTATTGTTTATGGTTTTCTTAACTAAGCATTCAGTATCGTTGGATCACAAAAATAAGTTATTACTCTTTGCTTAATATTTTTCTGCTGTACAGAATTATGATTTATGTCATTTTCACCTGTTATAAATATTATTTCACATGATTCATTGATTGCTAAGTAGAAGTTTGTTTTTATTTTAACACACACATAATTTGAATTTAAACACTCTAACCACTTACATTCCTTGAATTCGAAGATTTGTTACCTGTTTTTGCTACAATTGTTTTTGTATTGGTATGTTATACTCTTTCCGTCATGTTTCTCCTGCTCCGTGGCTCTTTCTGACTCTTTATCTCTATTTCATGCTATACGTGAACTCGAAGAAATTAGGGTTTAACCAAAAATTAGAGTCCTTATTGAAAAAATTTGAAAGTTAAGTAAGATAATGTATGTGTGCTTATATGTATAATTTAATTTCTTGGTGATGAATCCGCCTTTTCTAATTAGATGACCGAGTCTAATCTCTTCGTTAGTAATGATCTTGTCTGGTCACGACTCTTTCTTTGAAAAAAAGAAGAAGACAGAATCACTAAACAAACATATTTTTGGTCATCCGAGCCATAATTAAGTAAGCCATTTTAACATATTTATGCGCATATTTATTCATGCAAGAAATGTCTTCTAATTGTTCTGTACGAAACTGCGTATATATTTGACCTGCTAAAATCTTGCAGTTAAATTTATTAATATTAATAATAGAAACTCACCTTAATCAGGTTATTGTTTTTTGGATAATTGTATATGTATATCTTTGTATATGTTTCAAATCAGTTGTAGAACGTACGAACTCGACAGTTGAATAAAAAGTTTTTTGACTTCTTGAGTTTATTTTTTATAGTTTTTAAGATGTTAATTTTCTCTTTCCTAAATGCATTGGTACTTATGTATTTTTTCATTTTGCTTTTCCATGTTTTCGGTACCATATGGAAAATTAAAAATAAAGTCAGGCAAATGGATTTTTCTTGCCTTTTTGGGTATAATTTGTGTAGTGTTGTAGGATATTATTGTCCATCTTGGGCCTTACTCTATTGGGCCTCTATTGGGCTTTCCTAGCATATGTAACCCTACCTTCTATTATATAAAGAAGGTTAGGGGGTCTCTTGATGTAACTTCTCTACACTTATCAATGAATAAAAGACGACTCTTTTATCTCTCTATACTTGTATCTCCATATCTATATATCTAGCTAATATGTCACACAACACGTTATCAGCACCTTGCTCACGGAGAAACCAGGATATACGCTCGTTGAATAGGTTTTAAAAAAAAAAAGACGGCTAGGGTTTTTGTTCGTTCTTGTTCTGATCAATCGTTGGAGCACTTGGTAATCCGGTACAATTACCGAATCCCCTTATTTTTCAGTTTACTGGAACTTGAACTCATGATATTTAGTGTGCTGCTAAAATATATATATCTAATAGGAGTGATATTACCTTAGAAAATCTCACTGTTTGTATGTATGTGATGTTAAACCTCATAATATATGTTGAGTATGCAATAAACTATTCCCAATAAAACCAATAGGTAAACAGGAATATCTACTGATTGAAAAAAAATCTACTTATGTGTATACGTGTAAATCATATAATGATGGTTAACATATAAAAATCTACTGATGGTTAACATATAATGATTGAAATTGCATAGGTGTAAATCATCCATGAGAACAAGTTGCATATTTTATTTTTTTAATAAAGAAACCTATAATTGGTCTTGTTAGAGAACAATATTGCATGTCATATTGCTATTTGTTTACAGGGTAAAGTTTAATTGAATTGATTTAAATATACTACCCGTGTACTTACAGCTCTGTCGTGTTTAAAAGAAAAAAAAAACAATTTCACGTGTAGAAACCTGTAGAACCAGATCTGTTAATTCAAAAATAAAATGAATCAATCTGAAACACTCCAGATTTTCTGGACTCCCTGTGTAATAATGCTGTAACTTAAATAAGTAGTTTACTGAAATTACATGTATGGTCCTGTAGTATATTAATTGTATGCGGATGAGTATATATTTTTGATTCAGTGTAGTAATTACTTACATGTTAATTGAATTAGTTTATATTGCCAAATAATACTCACTGCCATGTATATATGATACTACATAATATGTCATGTAATATTTATTTACTGCCATATACATATATGTACAACATGTAAATTTGCGAAATCATATATTTTCACATTTAAGTTGGAAAAATTATGAACCTTCCCCAAATAAGCTCACCTATTTGGATACGATGTCTAGGAAAGATAAAGGCGGAAGTCGTTCTCCTAATGAGGTCGGTTTTTAAGAGGCATTCGTGCCCACCCCCCTCACCGTCTTTCCTGGTCGTGTTCAAATAGAGCTACCGAAAGGGGTTGACTAAATAATAATTTCCCCGAGTGTGTTTATATAGTGATGTATGTTTCGCTGAATTGGTGTTTCAGTATCGACCCGTCGTTCGATCAATGAGAACCGATTCACATGAAAAGCAAAACTAATGTTTTCGAACCTGTCGTTTCGGAAAAAAGTTTGTGCTTGTGCAAACCATAAAAATATAAACCAGTCGTTTTATATGATAAATAATCCAGAACTCCCAACACATGTTGGATGCCATCTATGATGAGAAAATTCGCAAAACATACTTGCGAAATGACTGTTTAGACGTTGATGTTATTCCGTCACCACATGTTAGTCACCCTGATGTGTGAAAATGTGATGCCAAATTTTTTTTTTTTTTGGATGCCATCTTTGATGAGTAAAACACGAGTTTGTTGTTACACTCAGGATGAATGCTAAGGCGTTGATTTTATTCCGCCGCCACATTTGAGACGTGATGAGTCTATGGTGAACAAATGTCTGAAATTGACATATTGGAGCAATCCTTCACCAAAATACTAGCTTGGAAATTGTATTCCATAAGCAGTATCGTGAATTTATATTCACCATGTTCCTTTATCACCCATCTGTTATTGGATAAGAAAATTACCCCGGTGAGTAGTTTTAATCCTATTGGGTCAGTGGCGAATTGTTTGCCTGATATTAATGCTCTTCGTGTACATTTTTTTCCACGAATTGAGAACCGAGACAAGTGTTATTTGTCTCGAACTGTCGCGATCCCGATGAATCGCCTAGCCAAGCGAGATTTTAGACAATCGTCAAAATCGAAAACTTGTGGCTGCAAGACAGTAATTGAAAGGAACAATATGGCCCGTTGTCACAAATCAAGAGATAATGCTCAATGAGGCAACTCTAAGCTATAAAGACAAAGGTCATGCACGGTTACTCCTTAAATAGTTCACAACTATTATAAAGGTGGAAAAACCGATGCTAATGTGGTTAAAGTTAATTGAAAGGAAACTCTTGAGACCCCCGATTTTGTGGCTCAAATGAGTTTGATACCTTTCTTTATTGATTTTGATAAATCATTGAGCCATTTTTTCGCTCATCTGGATTATGTTTTTTCCATTTGGATTATGATTTTTCCATTTGGACATACTTTTGGATTATGGTTTGCCTGTTTACGAAATTTCTCGAAATAATTTAAAGTGTTTTGAGCAAATTCCTTTGACAAATGTGACCAAACTTTAAATTATGAAATTTTAGGCAATACTTGTGGGATAGTTGATTTTTTTGGAAATAGTGGGTAACAGTGTACCACATAATTTCACCAACTATTTGCCTAAAAGAGTACTCAGTGACAACGATTCTGGACCTGCTGTTCCAAAATCAAAATCTTTGGTAAAACCAAATTGATTTGTCAAATATGAGTTCTTATACTCATGTAGGTCCTGCCGTATCTTGTTGAGTTATAAAATATTCGAGAAAACCAGTGTTATCTGGTAATAGCTCATGAAATAATTAAATTTCTTTACATAGCCTCCATTCAATACGATCAAAAACGTATTTTAGAGGAGTTGAAATGTCTTTCAAGTGGTTGCTACCACATTCTTTAAAGCATTTAAAGTTACCTTATCATTTCTCCTGTCGTCGAATGATAAATTATTTAAATGCTAAGACATGATTGTCTGTACTATCATTCGCCTGTCGTCGATTGATAAGAGCATTTTGATATTGTGGCATTGACCGGATGAGATATTCCCGGGTCAAAAGACGATGGTTGATTTATAATCGCATCGCATTTGAATTCTCTATGAGAATATATTTCGCGATTAATCCGAAATTCATGCCATTAATGCTCACTTTGAAAGACTAGTATGTGTAAAGATCACGAAATGAACTCGTAGAATTCTTGTAAAGAATTGAAGGAGTTATTGTGGACTTATCCAACCATAAGACGGACCATAAATATAAATGGTTATGGTTGATGCATCGACAATAGGTCACATGATTATTGTTGTCCACAGAAATGCAGCATTTCCCAAACTTTTAGCCCTATCATTAAGTTGATGGCTCATGATCCGGATTATCCTGAAAAGTCTAGTTGACTTGATAATTCCGAAGAGTAAAAAATCGAAATTTTGATTTGAATTACTTGAGTTTGGAAATTGAAATTGAACATCCTGTCGATTATGTTCAGACCCAAATGGACTCACGGAAAGTTTGATGATGCGACTGCAAATGATTGCACACATTTCTTGGTCTTGCGCACCAAGATTTATATTTCCGTGTGGGGTTATGCTATTTTGCTGCATTGGTCCGTTATGAGGCCCATAGACACTCAAACACCATATGTGTACCAGTTGGTTACTGGTTATGAGCCAGAAGTCTCATATTAACACGTGTTTAGAGTGATTAATTAATATTTTGATTGAGCCGCTATAGCGTTCAAAATATGGACCTCTGAAGGGGACATAAGTCGATTATGAATCCCCTGCCTATCATTTGATAGAGTAACCTTGGCAAGCGATCTCTTTACCGCATGATATGCGAAAGTGACATCGCTAAGACTGTTATCCCCGTCGTTAGGGGGAGATTTGCACGTTACCGTTGATAAGGAACGACGTGAAGTAATGTGGCATAACCCACTCAGTCTTAGCTTGATCCCCAAAACTGCACTTAGTGATAAGTAAGTGCATAGACTCCCTCAAGTCTAACTAAATGCTAGACGCATTTAATGACTTTTCGAGATGTCACGAGATCATTTATACCTGCTGCAAAATGCTTGCAAGGATAGACGTCCCTGTCGGACGCCGTGTTCCTGTCGTAACACGTTGCTTTGGCCGAACCCGCCAAGCAAAGGACGCTGTCGTCGGCCGTCAGTCTGTCGTCCTTCCCAAGATATGAGGAAGTTGACCGGTTCTTAATTCGTTCAGCCCCAGAGGTGGTGAACTGAAACTCGTTTGTTGCACGAGATTATAAAGGATCAAGGAGATGTGTGATTTCCTCCTCATCCTAAGAATCTCGAAATATCTGTCGATCATGATATCTTAGACGATATTGAAGCAAAACGAGACTGTCATTGATTACTTGTTCATATATTCGGTGACGACTGATAATATGAACAAATTATGACAGAGAACCATGTACCGTTGCCTGAAGTCAACGTAGAATAGACTGTACTAATGGAAACTTGCAATCCAAGTAGACTCCTTAGCGAAAGTGTGTTCGGACCTGTAGTTCCAACACCACCAATGTTAAACGAGTTCGTTTATTTGGTTATTCGTAAGGAAAAGTGATGAGAATAATGAGATTGTAGAATGCTCGCCTAGTAGCGCAAGGCTTCTCTCACACCTTGGAATTGATTACGAGATAGTTGATTTCCTCGTAATGGACATTATAACAGTCCCCTACTTTACCAGTTTAGTAGTTTCCGAAAAACTGAGTATACAGCCATGAATGTGGTCACGGTTTTATCTCTATGGGGATTTAGACAAAGAGATATAGATGAAGGTCCCTGTGTGACTTCATGTGCTTAAATCAAGTAGTTTCTGACCACGGAACACGATCTCAATTGACTGAGACGTTCACTATATGGATTAATATAATCCGAGCGGATGTGGTATACCGCCTAAGTGAGTACTTGATTAGCTTGGGATACTTGAACAAGTATTATGCCCTTGCGTGTTTTATTACGCGATCCATTTTTGGATTTGCCTTCGAGATGAAGGATCTTGGGAAGACACAGTAGTGACTCAACCTGATGATTGAGTCCCGTAAAGATTGAATCTAAGTCCATGATTCAGACTACACCCAGAAGGTGTTATGACGTTTTAGTCATCATGACGCTAAGTCGTCAGATTCTCCCATGATCGTTCGATCACTAGACATTGATATAGACCCAGTCCGTCCCTGATGAGACGATGAAGAGATATTGAACCATAATGTTCATATCTAAGTACAATAAGCGCATCATTGTACTTGGTCTAATGTGCTAGGACGAACATCTCGTCTGTTGTGAATGGTATAGCTCGACACAACATCGCGCTAACACGCTGCCATCGAAATGGCACTAAAGACACATTCCCTTACCTTATGGTAATTTTGGAAGTGGGCTAGTTTATCCCATTTGCGTCATCGAGTGTACCTACCCCCTTCGGTACTCGAATTAACGCAACCTTTTTTCGGTTATACCGATGCCGGTTACTTATCAGACCCGCATAAGGGATATTCCTAACATGGTATGTCTTTACCATTAGGAATAAGGCGACATCTTGGAGGTCTTGGAATGACTCCAAGTGAATCACTCTGGTCTATTCGTGCTCTATGAGACGACTAGAGAGTGTATATGGCTTCGAGCTAGTATTAGTCATATTTGAATTACATATGTTCTGTCTCACGATCCAGATAAAACATTTGTCATAGAAGACAACTTGTTGTTATTGATCAAGAGAGACATGACTACATTATGCTATTTAGCATTTCTCGCCGAAATTAATCTTCACAAATGAAGTTTAAGAGCATCCAGTTGAATGCTCGTTCTATTCCACGTTAGATTTTCTTGCATTCAGTCGTATGTGAGTAAATGAGGCATCCACCCGAATGCTCGTACTCTTTCTTGGAATATGAAATATTTGCACCCAGTCATGTGCAAGTGAGGGGGAGCATCCAGGTGAATGCTTATTGTACTAATTACTACTTAGTCGAAATTCTCGCACCCTGTCGTGTGCAAGTGAGGGGGAGCATCCAGTCGCATGCTCGTGTACTCTTTTTGTCCTTAGACCAAGGTTTTTTCCCACTGGGTTTTCCTTGGCAAGGTTTTTAGCGAGACACGTTCCCATCATACCTCACTTAAGATTGCCGAAATTAGGGGGAGTATCCTGTTGTATACTTCTTACCACTGTGTACTCTTTTGTCCTTCGACTAGAGGTTTTTCCCACTGGGTTTACTCTAGCAAGGTTTTGATGAGGCACCTGTTTTGTGGTTGATCCCCTACTACTACCACTGTTGCACTCTTTTTCCTTCGATCAGAGATTTTCCCATTGGGTTTGCTCTGTCAAGGTTTTGATGAGGCACACTGTTTTGTGGTTAGTTACTTACATGATATTTCGGCCTATATCATTCGGCTACACAGTTTCTCCTAGGTACCGGTTTTGTCCCACATTGGGTTTTCCGTTCCTAAGGTTTTTATGTGTTTAGCACTGCGAATGAACTCGACTCAGATCGACTGCATGAAGACGAAGAATTCAAGACGTCCAAAGGGGGAGTGTTGTAGGATATTATTGTCCATCTTGGGCCTTACTCTATTGGGCCTCTATTGGGCTTTCCTAGCATATGTAACCCTACCTTCTATTATATAAAGAAGGTTAGGGGGTCTCTTGATGTAACTTCTCTACACTTATCAATGAATAAAAGACGACTCTTTTATCTCTCTATACTTGTATCTCCATATCTATATATCTAGCTAATATGTCACACAACATGTAGTTTTTATTATGTTAATTTTTGTAATAAGTGGACCCGAATTAGCAAATGTGCTAGTTTCGTTTCTTCGTGCAATCTTAATCGTATTATAGCATCCATTTTGGTGTATAAGGTTGATTTTAATTTAATATTGAGCTATTGAACAGACTAGAATTCCAAAATGGTCCAACTATTGAATAATTGTGTATCCTATTGCGCGTATATATTTTTATTAGACGAAAACGAAATTTAACGAAACGAACACGCTAATGATCATTACCATCTCGTTTACTAAACGAAATGTATATTTTATTTCATTATCATTTAAATTAGTAATGAACGAAAACGAGACGAGCTTTTAACTAAACGAAAAAGACATTTTTCACGAAATTTTCGCAGCCCTAGCTACACTCATGCAGATATAAGCCAAAAAAAAAAAAAAAAACAGCATATTGTATAAGCAATCCACATGCTTTTGACAATGTAATTGTATCAAAGGCTATTCTCAAACCATGTAAGACATAATTCTAGAGAAGGCAACGAGAACCAAATGAGTCTTAATCCCAAGAATTTAGTACTGGCAAGACAAATGACTTAGAGAAAAACAAATCTTAATGATCGAGGGTTTAAAACTCGTTCTACGTAAATGATTGTACAAACGATTCTCCACCCTAGTTGTATGCTAAGCCTGGGGAAGAACGAACCATATGAATGCGACCACCAACGTCTGGTAATTTAGTAAAAGAATACCATCCGACAGAGATAAACGAAATGTTTGAAGTAAAACAAATAGTACGCCAGAATTTTCAGCTTAATGTAATCAGAGACCTTAAGATATACTCCCATGTAACAAAACCAGACTTGAAAAAACTATGATTTAACACGTCTTAACTCTTAAGCTATGTTTTCTTAGAAATCAAGACAAACAAAATTGGACTGCTAAAAATCTATAAATTTTGGTTTCAAAGACATTACTGTCAGAAAACCAACAAAAATGAGAGAATAAAAGAATAGATTAGTTTTGTAAAGACCAAAAAAGATAATAAAATGAGCACACAATTTGGAGGTGAACAATTTGCAAAAAACAAGGTAAGATAAGCCAGTGGGTGCTGGACTTAAAACTTTGGAATGCTCAAGATTCAAATTATTATTTTTTCCAGAAAAATAATGCTTTAAATGATTAAAATTGCAGTACATAGGACCATCACACTTCTAAAGTCGCAGCAAAAGTGTATCTCGGTAAAAAATAAGTGATCTATGTAGAATTCATTGGTCACATTAACAAAACAAGAAATTCATCACTGCAAGATAAAGTCCATGTAATTTGGTGTAACAGACAGTAAAGAGAAATGAAATTCATCGCCACTGAAACAATTACAAACCTGGATGAACATTCTGAGATGCGAAGTTCACCGTCACTAAAAACATTTAAACACCTAGATGAACATCCTGAGATACGAATTTCAGATGAACAAAATGAAGAAACACATAGTAAATTTAAAATTAAAAATGGACTTTATTCCAAACAATTGTTCTTGAACTCAGCGGGGTTCGGCGAGACAGATAAAAAATGATAAATAAATAAAATACCTTCCAACTACTAATGTAAAAAATTAAAAAATTAGAAAGGAAAGCAGGCATAGGAGAACAAGCTCGTCTCCGAACATAAAACTAAATTAAACTACATCGATAAATCAATCTCTTTTACTCTTTGTAAAACAAATAGATCGATCAAGCTCTGGGGCGAGGCGACAAGGTTATGTCTCGAAACACCTGAAGTCTCTTGTCAATCTTTACTGGAACAGTACCTGAACCCTTGTTAATGCTATTACTACATCCCATCTTCTCAACCTCACTACTCGGACCCAAAGCTGCTGCCATAATTGCATCTTCAAAATCCTTACTATCGGGTAAAATCCCATCCCAAATCCCATTTCTTTCAGGCGAATTCGATTTCCTCCTCGTCTTGTTTTCCGGCTCATCTACAAAGTTCTTTGAAAAATCACCAATTTGGTTAGGCCTAATCCCGTTAACAGCGTTTCCAGACCTTGTCCTCTTCAGTGTCTCATTAGCCAAATTCGCCGCATAAAATGGCTTAGCAGCAACATTTAATGCATTCCCCTGATTGTGACCCTTTTGCCCCTGGAGGACCACAGGATTCGCCATAATATTCGAACTCACATTCTCATCTGGATATTCATCTTGGACCTTAAACGACTTAGTCGGATTTTTCGTAGGCTGTTCCTTACAAGGCTGGGGCTGCCAAATTGACGAAGAGCTAAACAACGAATCGAACAATTTCCTTTGTTCCACACGATCATTTCCTCTATTCATTATGTCAGATTCCAAATCCTTGAGCATTTGTTGTGCTCTCTCATAAGCCTTGAGATGAGAGTCTACGCCACGTGGACCATCAATAACCGCGGGTTTTACTCTTCGGAGAGTATCTTTGGCCTCATTAATACGACCTTGTTTCATTAAACAAATCCCCAAATTACACATTTTATTATTGTCAGATGAGATCATGAGGGCCCTACGGTAAGCATCTTCAGCATCTGTGTAGTTGTTTTGTTGCATTAATGCCCATCCCAAGTTTCCCTAAGAAATAAATTAATTAATTAACTCAAATTGCTAATTCAAAAAACAAAAAGAATTCACAAAAGTAAATGGTAATATAAAATATTGAAGTCCATACCAGTAATCTTGTCGCTTCTTGTTCAACAGAGACTTGAAATTTCTTTCCTTGGGATCGAGCTGTTTTTGTTCTCTTTCCATTGAAAGCCATTCCTTGTTGGATGAGAAAAAGTTTATGCCTCAAAAGTGCTACTTGGTCATCCAATCTCCCACATTTCTGCAAATGAGTTAACAAGTAGTTGATTAGATTTTGCAATAATGAACCTTAGTTTCCTAGGAAATAGATACTTGTCCTTCGGAACATGTAAGTTAGTTAAATCTAATCTGTTCTCATAAATGAGTCTTGGTAAAGGATTGGATGCTGTAACGACGAATTAAAGCCTTAAATATATACTCCTATATATATTACATACATCAGCACTCTTGTTTTAAATTAGGATCCGTAACTAATCAATTCTCAAAATGGATCTCGGTATAGAACTGCGATGCTATAACGACGAATTAAAGCTTAATAAATTTATATAAATCGGCAACTAGCCTGTCTGGTAAAGCTTAATAAATTTATATAAATCGGCAACTAGCCTGGTAAAGAAGTAAGATGCTATAATGCTGTTATTTATATTTACAACTGATCTATTCTCCAAATATGGAATCCTGCTAATAAACTGCTGTTTAATCTAATCTATACTCAGGTTTCGTAGCAATTTATAGCGAATGATATGTTAAATCCGCTCTTAATTTTTTTCCGGTCAATTTAAATAGCATAATGTCATTCTAAAGTTCTGAAATAGGGGTAATCATTACATATTGAACCAATAAAGTACAATGTGTTATTCTGTTAAGATCCACAACTGATCCGATCATGGATACGAAATCTTCATTTAACCGACGAATTAACTTATGCTGTTAAAATTCCTTGCAAGTATATGTTTCTCAATTTGATCTTGTCAATCTAAAGTTTGAATACAGGCCTAAACACAAAACTATGTCTGTCCATTTCTATTGTTCTGTCCATTCAAGTAGATCTGCAACTAATCGTTTCTAGGCAACGAAGTAAAGCCTTGTAAATACTAACAAATGCTAATTCATTTCATACGTACTGTTTTGTCCATTCAAGTAGAATTATGTCTTTCCTTAAAATGAAATCTTCATAAAGATCTACGCTATGCGGCGTATTAAAGCCCATACATTGCTTACATTCCGATCATTCAAGTAGGGCTAAGTCGTTTTTCATAGTTCTAAGACAGACCTAAATGTTATATACTGGCTACCTATTTGTCCAACAATGAGCACACTTGTTGTTTCCAAATCAGATCGACAATTAGATGAGACTATTATAATACAAGGGTAGATGAAATATTCTAAAGATCTATGCTAGACAACGAATTAAAGACTTGTAAATGCTAATACATTTTTTTTTGTTTTCTCCATTCAAGTAGAACTAGGTCATTCTATTTAGATCTCGGAACTAATCTGTTCTTGAACATGAGATCTTCATAAACACAAAACAGACTAAACGTAGAGAGCCCAAACATTTCTTATCACTAACAGGCTAAAGTTCAAACATTTCTTGACCTAGTAGAGCTAGATAAGTCATTCTAAAGTTCAAAAACAGGCTAAACGTAGAAGAGCCCGAACATTTCTTATGTTCTGACCATTCAAGTAGAGCTAGGTGTCATTCTAAAGTTCAAAGACAGACTAAATGTGACTGCCTCGCTACCTACTTATATATTCAACAATGAGCACCAACTGGGGTTTTCAATTCATATCACTAACTTGTAAATATTTAGTACTCCATAAATGCTAATATGTGATATGTTCTCTTGAATTCTTAAGTTCTGTCAATTTAACTAGAACAAAGTCACTCTTAAGCTCTATCACAGGCGGCATAAATACAGTAGGGCAATGTAAATGATACAAGTGTAAAAGTAGGATTAATGCAGCATACCTTGTAAAGGTCCAAAAGAATGTTATCAAGAGACTCCTGGGCTTGATCAGAACACCGAATTCTCAGCGACTTAATCGCCTCTATAGCCTCATCAGCACGGTTTTGTTGTTTCATAACAATCGCCATATCCTTCAAAGCACTATCTACTCTATCTCCGGCATTAATCGCAGCCCAAAACAACGGTATCGCCTTCTCAGGATCCTTCTCCACCAGCTGATATCAACAACAATAAAATTAATAAGAAATAACATTTGATATATCTAACCCATCAAAGTAAACATATTTCATTAGCCAATATATCCCCGCCCATCTCTTTACCAATACAGGCGCGGATTTGTTAATACCGTTGAACCTGAACAAAATTCAATCTTACTCACTTTCCCATAGCAGATTAAGCAATTTAAGCTAGATGATTAAAAGATACCAGAAAGTAACAGTAAAACAAAACAATCTCGAATACAACTGTGACCTAAATTAACATTCTCATGTCAGTTTCCTACAAAATCCGAATTTTTTTCCTGACTTATTTGGTTAATATAAAAAGCAGAAACTGAGATACACCATAAATTAAAAAGCATCATTTATCTTAAAAAGCATCATAAATTAAAAAGCAATACAATAAGTTGGTCAAAAAGTAACACTAATATCAATCCACAAATAAATTAATCACACCAATTATGACTTTAAATTGTTTAATTCTCTTGTCTAAATTCCTAGAAAATGATAGCAAAAATTTCTATGAATTTTCATAAAAATGTTCAAAAGTTAGCGTTCGGGCCTCCATTTTAGAATAAATAAATAAATAAATACTCATATGGGTAGGAAAAATTATATAGAATCTCGACCCCTCTCATTTACAATTCCTAGTTTCGCACCACCGCCTAAAGCTCAATTTCAACAAATTCATAACACAAAAACCAGAGACTGACATGACCCATCAATTTTAATATATATATATATACACATATTTCACCAACTATGTCTAGAATTGACCCCAAAAAAATCTTAAATACTTAATTGTTTGGTTCTAAATCTCATTTTCAAAAAAAATGATTACACAAAACCCAGAAACTGACATAATTCATATTTCTTTTTAAACTACGATTTCACCACTCATGACTAACCTAATTAACATAAAATCTAATCTCATTTTCAACAAAACTGATAACACGAAAACCAGAAACTGACATAACTTTAAACTCATTTAAAAAAAACTAATAAATTCACCATTTCTGGCTAAAAATTGGAAGGATAAAAAAAACTAAAATTAATACCTGAACATTTTTGGCCCTAACATAAGGAGAATCACCAACAGGCACTTTATGTGTGACATGAAAAGATTCGGACCGAGTTCGCGAGATCCCAACAGGCTTCGCAGGTGAGCAAGGCGCAGATTTAATCGGCCTAAAACCCGGAGGCGCATTCCACATATCTTGCAACATAGTTGCTTTAAATAATAATAACTCACAAAAAAAAGTTAAAAAAATAAAATAAGTTATTATAGATATCACTCTCTTTGTGATATAAACCCAGAGAGTGATAGAAAGAGATAAATATAGAGAGAGAGAGAGTGTGAAGAAGATGATTATATATATATATAGTTATGATTATATATGTAAATATACTATGTGATGAAATTTTAAATAAATTCGACCGTTGTGAGTTTATAGCCGTTGTGTGATAGTAATTATTTGATTTATATTTACCCTAAGAAAATTAAATTATGGTGATAAGGATATTATTATTACCGGGTCATCCGTTTTAGGAATGTTATTATATTATTTGATTCTCTATTCCATTAATACTTGTTAAAATGGTTAATTTGTTTTATGTAGTTTTGAATGGAATTTTAAAATTAATGTATTTTGTGGATTGAAATGCTGACTACGTTCAGTATTTATGCATTAAAAGTGCTTATTTGAAAAAAAATGTTTTTAAATGACGATTATATGGACCAAATAAGTGCTTTTTATCGATTGTTTTAAGTACTTTTGAATAAAAAGTTAAAATTGATGTGTTTGTAGATTGCAATGCTGAGTTGCTGACTACGTTCAGTCTTATGCATTAAAAGTGCTTATTTAAAAACAAAAGTTATCAAATGACGATTATATGGACCAAATTAGTGCTTATCGATTGTTTTATTTTTTATTAATACCGATGAGACCCTCGGTACATCTTTTAAAATATTCAAATGTTGAACCTTTACAGTGCAACAAATTTTTTAAATAAATGAAAAAGGTATATCACAAAAGAACGTTCATTCCCAAACTTCAGAAACAAACTTTTGATACAACCTCTTTTGCATCCTAATTGAACAAACACTCGCAATTTGGTTTCACAATAACTGAATTTGAACTGCAGATACATTGATCTTCCAATGGAGACGGTCTCCTTACACCAACAACCAGTATTGACGGAGATAGAGGCTGTGAGACGAAGGACGATGGTAAAGAGATTACAGTCGTAGCATATGTGATGAAATCCTATTTGACACTTACTCACCAACAAAGTGCTAATTTTCACCAAACTACAGAGCCCTGAAACTATCCACTTTATCAAGCCTCGCTGTACCGGAGCTCGATGACTCGCCCATAGCATCAGGAGAAAAAACTGCCGTTGTAGGAGACGACTCCCTCTTTAGAGATGTTGGCATCCCTGAGATTTCCTGCAAAATATATATCTCAAGTATCATTACGTCCATCAATAATAAGACCCAAAAACTAAATCACATAAATAGAATAAGCCCATTATCTAATATCTAGTATCAGATTCAGGACAATGAATTAATGGGTTTGTCTGGCTGCAAATTTAATAATAAACTGACTTATTTGGTCAGGAAAAATCCAGGTGTCTATGATTTATGCAGCTTTTCCAAATCCTGATCATGGTCAGTGCGGGGAGTTTTGCAACATTGACCAAAGGAACTTGAGAGTTTTGGCACTGGAGGCTACTCCAAGGCCAGTTTAACAAGTTAACCGTTGCTGACTATTTTTTCCCTTCTGGCCTTTAGCCTCCTCTATCCAATAGGAAGCCCTCTCAGACCAGAAGGCTAAGACGCTAACTTTGAAGTTAGAAAACCATAGAGTACTATCTTATAAGCAAAAAAAAAGAGGTCGTGTTAAGCCTTAATGCAGAAACCAAACAAGCCCTAGAAATGTAACAAACTATAAATTGGCCATCTTTCTAAGAACCATCCTTGGAGATAGAGGTGCTACTGGCAACAAGGAGCTCCAGGAAAAGAAAAAAAATCTCGATTAAAAAGTTACTCCACAGGTTGTTCTACTTTTCTACTGTGGGTGACTAAGGTTTTGATCGTTTCTTACACTAATAAGTAAAGTAATAGTCCCACTGCTATATCCCATAATTACTTGTATCAACAATTATAGAAGTTTTTATTTGAGAAAATAGAGCACTGACAATATTGATATACATTTATTTAATGTGTGTGAAATACCTTCATTAAGTGCAACCTCATGTCGCAGGGACGGACTCCATTTCCTAAGCACGCCAGTGCAAATTTCGAGTAATTGAACAATAAATCAGCAGCAGCTTGTTTCTTTTGTATGATCTGCACATGAATATCATTTTTATTAGAACAAGTACACCAAAAACATATAATAGGAAATCTTTTTTTCAAAAAAATAAAAAAATAGATCTATTTTCTTGCTGTAAATTATGAACTTAAAACACAATCAATTCTCCCATTTAACACTTGTAAACTCTAACCATATTTTTATCTGCACATAAATTTCCAATTTCCATTTAACAAGTGCACAGGCAACATGCAAATATTAGAATTTTTTTATTCAAAACAAAAAAGACCACGACTGACATAAATACACACTTAAGATGTAAATTATGAACTTACAGCACAATAAAAGCTTTCTTCCATTTACTATTCAGCAATGCTAATCATTTTGATATTCTTGAGAGTTGAGTCGTTACTTACAAACTTCACAGCTTAGCGGCACAATAAATATGTGTGCACAATGAGATTCTCCTTTAACATACTCGAGAAGCAACAAATCAATGTATGCATCTTAAAGACGACAGGCCTGTTTGGTTGATGGACTATAATCTCGGGATTACGAGTCCGTCCGGGATAACAACTGTACAACAATGTCAACAAATAATGTTTGGATTACTAATCCTAAGTGTTAATCCAATGCAGTGATTGTTTTATCATGAGTTCATGACCATGAATGGACTGTTCTTTGAAATTTACGGTTATACCCATGGCATAATTGACAGATAAAATGGGGAAAAAATTTTGGATAGCAAAAGTAGATTTATAAGACACAATAAAAACAAAGTTTATTAAAATCACTTTTTTTTTTTTCCTTTTTGCTTTTGGAATCATACATGAAGTGAAATCTGCCTAAACAGGAGTCATCAATTGTTTCAACGTATATGTATTGTGCATGTATATGTTAAATGGACACCTGTTGTAAAAGTGAGGCTAAAATAATCACACTCAAAGTTGAGGTTGGGATAAATATTAATACGACCCCCATGTGGGTTTTCAAATACCCCTTCCTAGCATCATTTGTTGTCCAAAGTGTACTACTAGTCATACCCTTAATAACTCTAACAAACAAGGGATTTGTGGGCCATAAGTATTTGTAATCCAATCATATCCTCTAAATACTAATACCAGTTGCGAACGGGTGAAGTATAGGATTTGATTACAAATACTTATGGCCCACAAATACCTTGTTTGTTTGGGTTATAAATGTTAGGACTAGCAATACACTTTCGACAACAAATGATATCATTAAGGGGTCATTGGAATTTGGAAAAACGACGGGGGGGGGGGGGGGGGGGGGGTTGATTCCCAACCTCAACTTTAAAAATTAACCTATATAGCCTTACTTTTAGAGGGGTACATCTAACATATACATACACATTACATACGTATGCATTCTTACAATCGATATACCCCAATAACATTATATACACAGCTCATTAAAGGCATGTGCAGTGTTCCAAAAACAAAAAGGTAAAAGATTCGAAATTAGCAAACTTCAGATTCCATTGTATCTCATTATTTACGGTTGTTATTCGAAATTTTCTTTTCATTTGTATATGTCAATCATGATACAAATTAATAATGCATCGGATTAACGCCTGGGATTAGTAATCCAAGTATTACTTGTTGTACCATTGTTATCCCAGTCGGACTTGTGGATTGCTAGTCCGGCAACCAAACAGGGCCAGGAATACACTTTTCATGCCATAAAGACTTATAACAGAAATTACTAACAGTGTACAAAAATACTACTGTATGCATAATTAAATTAAATTGAGCTCCCATAAGGCCATAACTACAATAAAAATCCAATGCAGCATATACTATTGTAAGTCCAAATTTCACAATTATAATAGTCACACACCCGCCACACGAAAATAACACTTCATATACATGCCTTGCAAACATTCCTCGTTCCGCCGGTAGCTATAGAAGTTCAACATGTTATGTGAAAAAAGTGTATAAATACAAGATGTTGCCAGATAAGAGTGTTCTCACTTTTCATAAGAAAACTTAAGTACATGTCGCCTTTGGTAAATGCACATCATCAATATGAATTACATAGGCCCAAACTGTTTCAAAGTGCGGTTTAAGTCTGTTTATCCATATACTGATATACCCAAAGAGTGAAAGAGAGAACATTCATCAGAGAAAAGGGAATTCTAGTTTGGATTTCTTTTATATAAGTTTTTTTGGCTGTATATATTAAGCAACCCAATTACCCAAAAGCAGTCTGAGAAAAATACCGGATTTCCCACCTCCAAAAATATAGCGTTTTAAGTACTAGGAAAAAAAAAGTCAGCTTTCAGTATGACAAACCAAATGTAATGCATCTTATAAGGAAAAAAAGAAATTAAGTTTAACAACATACCCTAATTCAACACAAAAGGTTGAATTAAACCAAGCACATATTAATAAGTGACACCAAGTTTTTTCCCTCCCTCAATTCATAGGCCTTATTTGGTTCCAAGCTTTAAAATCTTAGTTATTTTGCATAATTTCACTCAAAACCCGAACTTACTGGTTTTGGCTCTAAGAAAATAGAACCTTTAAGATTGACGTGGACTTAGATTTATTCTCAACCATAAAAAAAACCCATCTTATTTGCTTAAAAGCTGCAACCAAACAACCCCCCCATAAACAATATTGATGTCACTGCAAAACTGAAAACAATATTTAGCTAACAAGGGAATATATGCACACATACAGAGTAACAGAGACACATATACATATAAACAGGTAACCCAAATTCAAATTGGGTTTCAATGCTACAAACAAAATCCCCCTAATTCAACAAAAAAAGGTTAAGGTGAAGCAATAACTAATTTTTAAGCGACACCAACTTTTTGTTTCCCTCAATTCATAAACCTTGTTTGGTAGCCAAGCTTTAATATGTAATTTTATTCCTTAAAAGCTGGAATTCTGGGTTTTTTGGCCTAAAAGATAGAAGCTTCAAAATTGATGGACTCAGATATATTATCAATCCTAAGAAAACCTAACTTATATTGCTTAAAAGCTGCAACCAAACAACCCCGTAAAAAAATTGATGTCACTGCAAAACTGAAAACCGTAATTAGCTCATTAGGGAACATATGCACACATACAGAGACACAACATGCATATAAACAGGTAAAACAAATTCAAATTGGGGTTCAAAGATACAAACAAATACCCCTAATTCAACAAAAGAAAAAGGTTAATTTTTAAGCAACACTAACTTTCTGTTTCCCTCAATTCATACGCCTTGTTTGGTATCCAAGCTTTAATATGTAATTTATTTCCTTAAAAGCTGGAATTTCTAATTTTTTTTAATTTTTTTTTACCTTGAAAAAATTGAAGCTTTAAGGTTGATTGACTTAGATTTATTCTTAGCCTTACAAAAACCAATCTTATTTGTTTAAAAGCTCAGACCAAACAATACCATAGAGGATATGCACAAATACAGACACACATATACATACATATAAATAAGTAAACCAAATTCAAATTGGGGTTCAATGATACAAACAAAATACCCCTAATTCAACAACAAAAAAGGGGGTTAAGTTGAACCAATAACCAATTTTTAAGTGACACCAACTTTTTGTTTCCCTCAAATCATAGGCCATGTTTGGTATTCAAGCTTTAATAATTTTTTTCCATTAAAGATGGAGTTTCTTTTTTGCCTTGAAAAATAGAAGCTTTAAGGTTGATGGACTTAAATTTATTCTCAGCCTTAAAAAAAACCCTTTTTGTTTGCTTAGAAGCTGAAACCAAACAAACCCATAGAATACTTTCAAAATAAAACATAGTAAGATTTGGTTTCTTTCAATAACTAAAATCAATATTAAATCCCAGATATGCACAAAAACAGACACACATATATACATAAATAAATAAATGAAATAAACTGAAATCAAAGGGTAATTAAAACATACTCCCTTCGTCACTAAATAAGTGTCCACCACCGAAAAACGTGCAACTTTTACCATCGAAATTTTCATATTTACATTGCTGAAATAGAAAATCTAAAATTTACATCATATAGTTCTAACCACTATAATTGTCTTTTGAAATAATTTTTTCCGGTAAAATGAAAAATTAGATAGTCAAAGTGCATGTCAAAGTTGCACGTATTTTTGTAATATTACTTAGCAAACTGAGAGAGTTTTAATAATTACTAAAAGAATTAAATAGAAATGCAATAATAATAATAATAATAATACCTCGTAATCATCAGTCATGGTGTAGCTTAATCTCTCTCTCTCTCTCTCTAAGATGATTTTCCAAATTGAGGGTGCAAATATTGAATAATGGACAAATAAAGATATAAATAGAAATATTATTGTAATGTATATTTAATATTATATAGGAAATGATAAATAAAAGGGCCTATTAGCTCAGCTGGTTAGAGCGTCGTGCTAATAACGCGAAGGTCGCAGGTTCGAGACCTGCATAGGCCAACTCTTCTCTTTTTATTTTTTACTTTCCCTTTTTTTGGGTCTAATTTTAGGTTTTTTTCTTCATTTATATATATAATACTAGTAAAATTTATCGTGTGATACGCGTAATGACATAAATCTCGTAATATATTTTATTTTGAATATAATATTCATATTTGTTATCGTTTATTTTAGTTATGCATGTTAAAAGTGAATTGTTAATTAATTTAGGCTGCATCAGTAATTAGAAAAATACAATGAGAAAAATTTGTTAATTAATTAGATTAACTGTATTGGTAATTATTAAAATAAAATGAATGTATTTTTTGAAAAATTAGGCAAAATTTGAAAGACTTGAATTTTTTTAGTTTGTTTATTATATTAATAGTATGATATAATATATATATATATATATATATATATATATATATATATGTGGTCAATTGACATTTTGTTTGACATTCCAAATTAAAATTTTATTAATGCAGATCTGCACGGTTTCATGATAGGAAGCCAAATATGGGTCATGTTTTTTTTTTCGAGACGTGTAATTGTCTGTATTGAAAATTAAGCTTAATTTTAAAATTCACTACATGCAATTATACATCTCGGGAGAAAAAAAAAACGATATGCATATTTGGTTTCCCGTCGTGAAACCGTACAGATCATAATTAATGAAATTTTGATTTAGAGTGTTTTTCATTGGAGTGTCAAAAGAACCGCATTTTCTTTATTTAAAGTGTATTTCTTGTATTTCACTAATGTCGGAGATCGGTATTAATGAAATTATGTGTTACTATTATTTAAGTGAAGACCCGATTACGAAGTATTGATACAATTATTTACAAAAAACATTTGATAGTTTGAAAATTTACACATTAAGAAAAGAGAAGAAATAAAAAAAACTGCTATAAAATAATTAATTGGCTCAAGATAAACGGTTAAAATGCCCATCATTTATTTCAATGTGGAAATAAACTTCTCATCTCTCGGTATTTTTTGCATTCTCTCTCCTATTCTCGGATATCATTATTTCTCCTTTTAAGATTAGTAGTTTTTTTAAAAAAAAATTGAAGTTTTGTTGGTAATTCTTATTTTTCTTAATTTCAAAAAAGTATACACATATTTGTCATTATAAATATATACGCATTGCGTGGACACACATACGCTGCTATATCTATACTATTACTTCGTGTCTAGAGTTACTATAAGGCCTTGAAACAAATATTTGCAAAATAGTATTGATAGTTTAAAAAATTACAAATAAAAAAATTGATAGGTAAAACTGCTAAAATAAAAGTAACTGCTATTTCACGGTTACCATCTCTCCCTTATTATCTTTCTGCCTTTCTCTCTCTCTATTATCTCTCACAATACTATGGTGAAATTGTTATTTCTAGATAATTGGCCCTAAATACAAATATTTAACATATATAAATTTAGTATATATACTTATATAAGCTAATTGCGTAACACTGCTCCACAAATCACACCACATATCGCGTGACCTACTTGTGCTAGTATATATTATATATACACTCAACCAGTGTTAGGGTAGGAATGGTATTAAAATGCACGACTGTAGTTTTACTTATTTTTCTACATTATTTTTCATGATATATAAATATATTCATTTAGCAACTAGTTGTACAATTAATTGGTCTAACTTGATTATAATCCAACCCATATAATTACAAAAACTCATATATATTACTTCTTTACAATTAGAAACATATACTTATTTACAATTAGATACATATGTCGTTAAAATAACAAAATATAAATTCAAAAAGATTGAAAAAAATTGTATATAGTTTCAAACAGGATTAGACATGATTAAATACGATTAAACAGGATTAAACATACATGATTGAACATAATTAGACATACATGATTGAACATGATCAGACAGTATCACACATATTTTTGTATAAAAAATATATTTTTAAAAATTTTTGTTTTAATTTTTAAATATTTTTTTTCGATTTTTTAATGACATATATAACTATGTGTAAATAAGTTTACAAAATATATGTACTTTTTTTGTAAAACAGTTATCAAATTCAAAACAATCGGGTTTTTTGAAAATAAGTTTCTACATGTGTACTAAATTTTCATTTTCCCTAGAATAAAACACTCATTTGCTCTTTTTACCTTACTTTTCATGATATAAATTTTAATTTACCAACTGTTTGTACAATCAGTTGCTTCAATTGGATTATAATCCAATCCAATCCAATCCAATCCAATCCAATCCATAGTGTTAAAAAAAACTGTTCAGCAACTGATAAATCTATTAATATGATAAACTTGTCGCTGCTTTATCGACGGAACAACCATAACGACATGGCTATCCAGAAATTCCAAATAATCTCCCAATTTTTGTAATGGACGTCTCTCGAGCTAGTTATTTACTCAGCTCAAACCTTGATTGAGCTTAAACGCATGGCTCGTTACGAATATGGGACTCTCAAACCTTACAAACTGCAATGAGTTTTGATAATACACTTAATGGCTCAAATGCATGCTAATCTTATGATTTGAATCTTAATTGCTTGATAAAACACTAAATAGTTTTTTTTACTCTCACTTGATTGATTTCAATAGCTAGTCAAAACACTTGTTCCATGTTAATTTCGCCACCTTCTATACTGTACAACATAAGCAAATCCAGTGACATCTAAGCAATAAGCTAACACCCTTTTATTAGCATTGATTTTTATTGTGCAAATAAGTTGCTCGGCATGAAACTAGGAAGTTCTCTCTGTCAGGGAAAGGATTGTAGACGCCATGAGCTTGCAGTCGATAGGTTTGGTTAGATACGCATCCATTCCCACCTCTAAGCATTTAGCTTCATCTGATAACATTGCATGGGCTGTCAATGCAACAATTGGAATGTGAGATTTTGTTCCCAATTCTGATTTTCTGATCACCTTTGTTGCTTCATAACCATCCATCTTTGGCATCTGTTATGACCATGGAAAATGAAAACAAATTAGTATTAAACACTCATATGGCTTTTAATAGTACACTTGTACAAATTTTAGGATTACGTACTTTTGACAAGAAAACGAACAATAAAGAGAATAATCAGCTTTCTTGAGCATACCAAAATGCAAATTTTAGCACTGAAAACCTAGGCTTTTTCCTCCTTACCAAGCACTAATTGTGTTTCCGTCTGAAGGAAAACTGCAATTCAAGGTTTTGAAAATCACTTACTTGGCAATCCATTAAGATCAAGTCGAATAGAGCTCTATCGTCAGAATTTAGTTGAGCTTTTGCATGGACATATTCGTCAGTATTTCTGGCTATATTTAAAGCATCAACTGCTTGTATTCCATCTCCAACAACCACAACAATTGCCCCCAATTTCTCAAGCATTATTGTTGCAACTCTCTGCAAAACTGGTGTATCTTCTGCTAGCAATAAACGTAAACCATCTAAAGCATTTTGTTTAATAACAACTTCACTGCTAGAACTTAAATTATCATTCTCATTTTGCATATATGCTTGACTCAACGTGTATGGGGTGGAACTGTTGATTGCCGAATATATCTTTTGATTTTCTTTTTCAAATTCCATCACAGAGTAGGAATTAACCGAATCTGACTTATCACATTCGTCGGAACTGTCTTCCTCGTAATTAATGGGTTCGATTTCGAGGCATTCGAGTGCGTCCCCTTCCAGTGTTGGATTCTGTGACGGGCACATTTTATTTTGTAACGAAAATTTTTTCTCCTTTATTGTAGCTTCCAAAATGTGAATCATTTTCGCTTTGTGTAATGGTCGATTAACCATCAATAAATGCCCTTTACAGCGAAGCTCCATCTTTATGGTATTTGAGGTGTCATGACTTAGTATCCACACGAATTTGGCTTTCTCATGGTACTCATCAAGGAAATTTAGTTGCTCTCTCCATATATCAGTGTTTAAATCGAGTAAGCATATATCAACAACTATGACGAAAACCGAGTTATTTTCCTCTTCAGTATAAATTCCTTCGATTTGACGAGTTTGTGTAATATTTTGCAGAATTTGGGTAAGTTCGTTCCATTCGGATGCTTCCTGAGTGAACACGTTGTTTTTCAATAGCCATTGGGACATAATTGATCGGCCCATGCTTCCATTCAAAGCAAGTAACACCTGAACTAGATAGTAGATTCTAAATTTATGAATAATTATAGTCACATTGTTGTAGGGTTCACAAAATAGTCAAACCTAGACAAATATCGCGGTAGTTGATTCGAAAAAAATCGTTTTAAAAATTTCAATGTCATAAAATGAAATAGAGCTTACCATCAAATTATGATTGGAAAATTTTTCTTGACAAATTCGTTGTCTGGAAATCTCTGTGTGTGTATTCAGAAGCAAATTCAACTGCATTACTGTTCCAGGGCCATTTTTCTTCACTACTTTGATTTGTCCCCCCATTTCGTGCACCTATTAGTAATAGTACGCAGATCTGTTAGTACGAATACGAAACATTTGAACTTCATTAGCACATGAAATTTAACATTTTTTATAGAGGGGGGGAATGGCTTCAACTAACCAATGTCCGCACAATACATAGACCAAGACCAGTACCACCATGCCTGAAAATACTTGAGAAATGTTACAACTAAAGTTTATCATAGCATGATGAACACAAGCTATTAACATCTTACAATGGACATAGCACATATAAGTAACTGTATAAAATGGTTTCGGAAATAAAACTTGGAGGAATGTACTAACGTGCGAGTTGTTGAAGGATCAGCTTGCTCAAAGCTTTCAAATACCGCCTCCCATTTGCTTGGGTCAATTCCTAGAAATTTAAGAAATAAAAATCTCCAATTAGTTACACTCGTACATGTTCAGAATATATCGTATTGACGGAAAAGAGCCGTGGAGTAGAAGTTCATACCACAGCCAGTATCATCAACTTCAAACCAAAGAATCACTTTGTTTTCTTTTTGGCTCGATGTTGTCATGAACTTTGGTTGTTGCTTAAAACTTTTATTGTTAGACTCCTTAAAATTACGGGGCGACTTTTTTGCATTATTAGGAGTATTTGGAATCTCACACCATCCTCTCACAACAATGTAGCCACCTGCAAGACAATGCCAGTTGCCTACAAATTTAGTTTCTAAATAATTGTGGTCTCGTATACCAGGTGCGGTAATATATCGTTCTTTTATTGAGGTTCTCAAGAGTAAAACATTTGAAGTAGAAACAAATGTAGCAATAACTTCTCCTGAAGAAGCTTACTTTATGTTGCAGATGTTGTTTTTGCACTTACTTGTCGTGAATTTGATGGAATTGATAATAAGATTTGCAAATATTTGAACAACTCTTGCGGAGTCCCCTAGAAGCAATCTTGGCATATCATCTGTAAAGAAGCGTTCAATCAAATTTATTTCGAAAAAAAAATTGTCCAAATAATAGTTTTGTTCGTTGCTGAATTTAAGCTTAACTACATCACTTTTTAGCTTTTAGCTGGAGTGAATTATGTTGAGCTTAAAAACCTGAGCTTGTTTTCCTTTCTGGTTTATAGAGAGATCTTTATGCAATGTGAAGGATTAGTTTACCAGAGAGATCTAGCACAATCTCCACATTGTTGTTAATGCATTGGACTGAGAACATATCAACAAGCCCTTCGAGTTCTCTCCCCAAGTCGAACTCAGCCTCTTCGAGAACAAGTTTTCCAGATTCGACCTATATGACATTTCAAAACTATAAATCTCAACTAAATGTATTTCATGTTTTCAAAATTATTATTTTGAAAAATTCCTGAACATAATTAGTTAATTTTATCTTTTCCACAAGCATAAGCTAGCAACCTAGCACCATTTTTTTAGCACTTAAAAGACAATAATTTTCCCTTTCTAATTCTTAATTTTACTCTCTAACCTTGCTCAGATCCAAAATGTTGTTAAGTAGCCTTAACAACGCGGTTGAACAGTTACGAATCTGCATAACTGTCGAGGATTGCTCATTTGTAAGACAATCGTCGCTAATAAGTATGTCCAATAGCCCTATAACTGCAGCCATTGGTGTACGTAACTCATGACTGTCAAAAAATAAAAACAAAAAAAAATTAAATTTGTCCATATTTTTCATATTTTTTGAAAGAATGAAGAGCAAAAAATGATACTTGCCTCATATTAGCTAAGAACTGGCTTTTAAAATTACTAGAAGCCTCGGCCTTTCTCCTAGCGTCTAATTGGCAAATCAACGCAGCTCTTAGTTTCATTTCTTTAGACACCCCGCTCGTCAAGACAAAAATGCATACACATCCAACCACAAATATGCATAATGATGCAGATATCAATATAACCAATGTCTTGAACGCTCTCTGGTCCACCTTCCCCATAATATACTTCCTCGGGATAATTAAAACCCCAACCTGCAAAATAACACCACATTAAAGAAGCTCAAGAAAAAACAGTATCAACATAAAATTAAGGAAAATTAGAAAAAAGTTTAATCTAGAAGTCATATTCAGCAAAAGTCAAGAGGCTGATATTTATTTCATTTTAGCCATACAATTTGGCAGTATATAGTTTCTATTAACCGTACCCGGCACTGTAGAGCGGGAGAAGAGTATCATCTGAGTGCCCCCTCTTATTTAGCAGTATTATCAATACCATAGTGTATATGACTGAGACTTTGTTTGGTCGCATCTTTCAAGGTAAGTTTTTTTTGGCTTTTTGCTCAAAAATTGGATTGCATTTGGTGATCAACTCAAATTGAGTTTTTGTGGTTTTCAAGCTGAACAAGCTAAAAACGTTATGCTTGATTTATCAATTTTCCTTTCAGCCAAAAGAAAGAAAATACCAGACTCTTGAGTTCTTTGCTAAAAAATTTGAATTATGTGCAGTTATAGATACTTATCTCTAAATTCAAAAGGAAAAATACCATAGGGAGTCTCTTTAAGTTGAGGAAAAACGAGTCAATGTAATACAACTGGTCCCCAAGCCTAGCATTCTCAACATGAATCTCATGGCTTATCGGCGGAAACTTATCACCATACACTCTCTCTAGCCACTCAGATCCGAGCCTAATCACATTATCCTTTGAATCTTTAGGCATTGTCAGTTTCGGTCCATCACTCGTATTAGTCAATAAATGTCCGTTTGTGGAAGTTGCTAATAACCAGCCTTGTTGAGAAGTTAAGTAGATATGACCACTATGGAACTCGACGAGGTCTTTCATGAGCTGGCCTACGCTCGAAAGGGCTGTTGTTACGCCTACAACAGCTATAATTTTGTTGGTGGTTGTATCGCGGACTGGAAGGGCGGCGGAGAGGAGGGGGGAGTCCGTGTACTTGCTCACTGCGACATGCCATGAGGCCGCACCATCGGGTACCTGAAATTATATATTCTTGAAGTTTGTTATGGTTAATTTTTTTTTTTAATTCAAACACATTCCCTGGATCAACTTTACTGATGTCGATTCGGCCAAATCCAAGACATGCTATACTATTAGGCTAATAAGTCTGTCATGATCATTAAAGAAGGGAGTCTTGATTTAAAGTTTTGAAAAATTTCTCGGATTTTCCACATTTATAAAGGTCCGAATCCGGACAAGTCTCATGGGCCAATGAATTGGCGCATGACATCCTTGGACTTAAGTTTTGAACTCTCTAAGAAATAAGAATCCATCTTCAAACATTTTCCTATTATTAGCTTGTTTGGCTGCAATTTTCAAACAATATGAACTCTTACTTGGGTCTAAGAAAATAAAAGTAAGTTTCTGCTTAATACATATTTCTAGAAAATGTTTTAAGAAGACATTTAAGCTGATAAACTGGAAAAAAAAAAAAAACAGATAAGTTAACCTTAAATGGTGCAACCAAAGAAGCCCTAAGTCTACTTACTGGGAAGTTAATGTAGTAGCAGATTGCTAAATTGATACACTTAGACTTCTTAGTAGTTTTGTAAAGTTACTATTTAACGGTAACAAGTCATCTTGTGTTACATACCTATGCTTGTTCGGTTGTAGATTTTAAGGTACTTCTGATTTTTAATGATCATGCAGCTCTGAAACTCAAGTGTTTTGATAAAAAAAAATGGTTGGCTACTTTGCTTGCTAGTTTTTTAGGAACCAGCTTAATACGTAAAAATGCAGCCAATCAGTTTTAAGAGTAGTCCTTGTAAGTTGTAACTATGTCCATACTCTTCCCAATGTAAGATTGTCACAGTTTACCCCCATCTAACTTCAAAAGTATTTTTGAGTCTTACATCGAAATTTTAAAAAATTGTTACCAGAAAATTAACTGTCATTTACACCCTATGAAAAGAAAAAGAAAGATACCTGTGATATGTCTGCAATATTAATCAGATCATCACGAAGAATAGGACTCGGTTTTCCTATCTTTTCCCCGGTGGTAGGATCCAGCGGTTCTCGGAACCAGATTGCTGAGCTGTTACTGCTTATCCATTGGTCATTCCAATCATGATGAGACGAACCATTGTTGATTGCATCATCTATGTTGGTGATAGCAATTGCATAGTTTGTAATATGTGAGTATATATAAAATGTGCTGTTTCTCCTGTGATCTCTGTGGAAAGCTTGGACGAAACCATTTTTGTAATGTATAGTTATTGCGTTTAGGGCTTTGTGGCTTGCAAATAGAGCCCATGTAACATCTCTCATTACTTCATAGAGCTGAGCAAAACAAAGTAAATGTATATATATAAATGAAGTTATTATATAACCTCAAATATACAGGCCTGCAACTTCATTTTCTTGTCTGATCAAAAATCATAAATGCTAAAATGCATAACTCTTTTAATGTAAATTGAACTTTCTATAGTTAAAAATGCAGAAGGTTGTTCTTGATGTAACACTTATGTGTTAATCAGACAAGACCAATTGAAGGGACAAACATGTTGCTCATAAACTTTTACGCGAGGTTGAAGTCAACTAGGAAACATATATTTTTTGGCTCATTGAGAACTTAATACCCAAACCATGGCGTGGTGCAGTCACCAGAAATATACTGTCACAATATGGTAATCCCGCTATACATGTTTGAAATGAAATAGATGACCTTTCTTTTAATAAGGATGATATCCTTGCTACAATTTTTTTTTTCTTTTACCAGTGTACTTGAATTAGAAACTGTAATTATCACAATATATAAGTTAGAACTTCAGGATTCTCCTTTGTAGACATCTTAAATTCTTAATGGACTGCTCTGCTACTTACAAAACTAAACCTTGGCTAGTATTTCTAGTATCACTTTTGCCCCTCACTTTTCCAATCTTAACAGTGAGATCCATAACTATTAGTTCTCATCATAACTTGCCTAGTTGTACCTCATAATAAAATTATTTTGAGTCAAGTGTCAAGGATATTCTAGTAACTAGAAAAAGACTTTGATGAGATATTATTTTCAACTGAACAGTGAAGACTTATATAGTTGATACCTCTACTTGTTGAGCTTGATTAACAGGCTTGCCATACCGTCTTATAACATATTCTGATAGCTTAACTTGAGCCGCCGTAATTTCGGCAGTTGAATTCAAAATGCTCCACATTCTTAATACTGGACGCTGCAAGAGTTCATAACGTAGACCATACGCCAAATTTTCCAACGATTTTCTTGTATATACCCTTGTGAAATGCCATGTCAACAGAGTAAGCATGCCTATCAAAATTGCTAGCATCACCTGCATAACCCGAATTAAGGTGTCTCAGGAAAATCAACAAAGATTGAAGTTCATACATATACTCATAAGAAAAAGTACAGAATCACCCCTGCAGTTTATAAATTTGTTCACTCGGTATTTAGATATTCAGAGTGAATTGGTTTCTTACACTCGATTATTGATGTTTTAACTTTGACCTATTAGTTATCATTATTGATGTTTTGGTTTAATACAAGTTGGGCCTGTGTTGATTAAAAAAAAAAAAAAAAAAACTTTGACCTACTTGGGAACTGGTATAAATGAAAATTTAAAATTTCCATCGACTTCCTCACTTTATAACTCCGTTTTCTTAGTACATACTTGGCTCTTGCCACTACGGCACTATCCATAATTTGTTTACTTTAATTTATATTGATCATATTACCCTTTATGGCATGGTTTTCTGAATGGGAAACGCAACAATGAAAAGTTAATATAAAATTCGGCGTACCATGATAGCAAGGCGAACGACGAAGACACTGTAATAAGAAGAGAGACATTGCCTACTGGCATACGGGAACTCTTCTTCTTGTTCTATATCTCCGTCTAGACTTGTTTTGTTTCTTTTCAAATACTTGTTGCCAAAACCATTTGTTTTTTCTGAAAGCTTTCTGAGTAGTGATGACATTTCTGTGTTTAGAGACTAGAAAACAAATGTTAAGAGGGAAAAAACGTTAGTGAATAAGCATTGATTTGCTAAGGAACATTGGTAAGTAAGTCAGATAGAGGAAAAATAGAGAGTTATTAATATATATGTCAAAAAACTTGTGTCATTTTCCACTTATTATGTGACTAGTAATAGTTTGTTAGCACTTTGCATGTAATCTCCATTCCTATTTAATTGTCCACTATAAAACTACGTGTAATTTTAACCGATTTATAACTTATATCAAAATTGTCGAATTGAATTTTTAAAAAATATAATCATAAAATTTAACATTTCAACTATACGATTAACTTTTGAAAATTTTAATTCCGGCAATTTTAATATAAGATTTTGTCTGATCAAAATTACACGTAATTTTGTAACGTACAATTAAATAGCAAGGGAGGAAGTATTTCTCAAACAGAACAAATGGTTAAGTTCAGCCCAATAATTTGTTTACCCGTTCACTTCAAATTTTCTAGTTTCTTTTTCCCCAACTGTAAATTGAAATTTTTTCAGCTTTAATTAGTAA
This sequence comes from Primula veris, assembly GCA_963682055.1. Taxonomy (NCBI): domain Eukaryota; kingdom Viridiplantae; phylum Streptophyta; class Magnoliopsida; order Ericales; family Primulaceae; genus Primula; species Primula veris. Next base: position 31,352,339 of record OY821747.1, on the reverse strand, counting down.
GTACTCAAGATAATGTAATAGTACTTATGTCATTAAGTAATTAAACGAATAGAGCTTCAAAACTGCAACAAAAATAATAGCTTGGCATCAACACTTTTCACAAGATATCCATTAATTCAATAATTTCTTCAATTTTTCTGTTGACAAACTCGACCGCTGTATTATTACCTCTCGGTTGTAATGATAATAGTTAGATTTGTTTCACACGAACAACGTCAAACTACAACGATAATTAATCTTATTACGGATTCGAATCAAAGCGACATGCATTTCTAGAGAGTAATTTTAGTTTAAGGTCAATTTGCAATCATTAGTCTTCTGGATTTAGTGTTATTTTCACCAAAGTGAGTATATTTCTTTCGGTGATTTGGTACTAATTCACAAATGTTGTTATTCGTTGATTCAAATTATGGATCATGAGAAAGCTTGTGTAAAACAATTAAAGTAAGATCTAGCTCTTTTGCCTTTTAATACACGCCATAAGTTCATGTTTGTGATCCTCTAGAAGCATTCCCAAAGTCCAAATATTATACGAGTTCTCTGCTTTCTATCGTTCCCTTTACTTATTTTCATTCAAATTTTAAATTTTCACAACTTGTTCTGTAAATTTATAAACTTTTATATTATATTTATTCAAAATTTAAAATTTTGGACATAATATTGTTTTAGACAAATTTTCTAAGATTTAATGTTTAATTTACACTAATTTATACATTTATTTCAATATAAATTGCGTGTGTATTTTAAAAAAAAAAAAAATTATTAGAATGTATTGACACATGTCTTATAACAATTGTACAATTCTTTTCAAATTTTTTAGAATTTTTATTTTTTTAATAAAATAAGCAAGTAAGTACGGTAGGGGTAGAGAATAAGGGTATAATATTTGGACTACTTTATTAATCATGGAATGCTTACTCATAATGAAATCATTAATTAGTATTTACTCCCTCCGTCCCTTTTTAAGTTTTTCATTGAAATTTAGGACTTTTTAAGAGTTAAAAAATTAATATATAAACTATCTATATTACACTTATTAAAATCATAATTAAATTCATTTATGGTGATGGAATACCTCATGAATGGTAAGTCTGTCACATAATAATTATTATGTTTATTTTATTTTATGTTCTCTTTTTTATTTTAATATTATTTAAAGGATAAAATAGTAACTTTGTAATTTTTTCATACGAAATTAATAAAGTTGACACTTATTTTGGGACACCATAATAAGAAATACTGGATAATTAAAAATGGACGGAAGGAGTATGACTTCTAATAAAGAGTGAGAAATATAGCAAAAAAAAATAATAATAAAGTTGCACATGACTATATACATTGACTAAAAAGATCTTATTTAGTTTTGTTAATTCACCTACCAAAAGAACAAATTATTAAGAAACGGTTATGTTTTGAGGATAGAAGCTACAAAATTGTACAAAAATATAAAAAGAGTGGTAAATAATTTTTTGTTAAATACAATGATCTCGTATTGTTACTTTATAGTTATTTTTTGGTCATGATTTTTTTTAAAGTTCATTATATCCAAAATATTCATATTTACATAAGCCAATTAAAACAATTTAGTGTCAAAGACAATTAATAATATATTACTCCGGTAGACGTTACTCATGGAAGGAGTATTTAGAAGAAATAATGACATTAATTATATTATTGAAAATAGAATTAGTTTTTGTATTCAATTTAATTTTATCCTCTTGGGATACGAAACATTGTAACACGTAGTGAGATTGTATTTCAAATGCAGTGTGCATTACAAATAGCATGTTTGAGTCACTAAATATATTCGGAATTATTATTGAAACGGATTACAAATGTCCATAAATAGAGTTTTTACAATATCATGGAGGTCTACAGTGTGTGCTATTATAAATGCCGAAACTATATACGAAAAGTTAATCCAAATAGAATACTTTGGCAACTCATATATGACAAATACTATAATATCTTAAAACTAATTAGAGGTAAAGGGATAAAGAACTTCTAGTTCTATACTTGATTTAGTAAGTCTTGAACAATTTTATTATTTTACTCTTAAGTGCTTCCAATAAAATTTATTTAACACCCGATGCTTGGCAAGACATTATAATGGATTATCTATCTCCTGATTCCTTATACATATACTAGTAACCATAACTCAGGTGTTGCGTGTGTGACACGTAGTGGAATAAATAGGATCCGTCATAAATAAATTTAACATTTTTAAAAGATTTACAAAAATAATGAAATCAATATCCTAAAAATATAATGTTTTATTGTTATAGTAATATAAAAATACATATATAATGATCTGTTTGAGAGATAATTGATGTGTGGAAAAAGATAATATTTATTTATTTAAATTATTTGAGTAATTAGTAAAAAAGTATATGAGTATTTTTTTAAAAAAAAATAAAAAAATTGGACAGACTCATTTGACTTGGGTTGAGTTATTATAATAGAATGATACTAAATTCATGGCAAAAACTCGAACAATAAAGGCCAAAGAAAGCACAAAAAAGTTGGGTTTTATTCATATCTCCTTTTCTTTTTTGATTCTCACTTTCTTCTTAAAGATTATGGCAAGGACGGCCAATATATAAAAAAACATTTATTAAAACTTAAAAGTGTGGGCATGCACTATAAGTGCATTCAAGTAGTTTGAATTTTTTGTTCTCTAAAGCACTGAAATACATGTTACTAGTAATGAAAGACTTACATATTTTCTACACAGTCCTAGCTAGTTAAAGCTTGCTTCTTATTAAACATTAATGAGTAAAAACCTACTTTGTCCTTTCATTTTGACTAACCCTAGTTGCCAAGTAAAGAAACACATCTTTTTAACCGGAAAAAAAAATAGTATTTCCTCAATATCATGATTTCCATAAAAGTATTAACAAAGTATCAACATAACAAAGTATGTATGGAGAGAGAGTAAAGTCGTCTTATTCAAGTATGAATATGTGTTAAACTATTAAGACTTCTACCACTTTATATAGTGAAGGGGTGGAACAATATACATGTATATGCGGGAAGCTAGAAAGCCATAAGTCTTAAATTTAAAGGTTATACATAATGTATATAACCTATACATTAACTAAATGTTATACATAATGTATATAACGTATACATGAATATGGACAACCATATAATGTATCACAACACTCCCCATTGGGTGTCCAAACATGCTGCAAGCTTCCTCGTCTTTATAAACTCTGATGAGTTGTTGAGTCGCATTCGCTAGTGTCAACACATAAAATCTCAAGTCCGAAAAACACGATGTGGGACAAAAACCGGATCATAGGACAAAAAAGGTGTTGCCGAATGGAGTGGGCTGAAAACGCCATTGAGTGCGTGAATGAATTGACTAGAAAATATGTGCCTCATCAAAACTTTGCCAAGAAAACCCAGTGGGAAAAACTTGGTCGAAGGACAAAAGAGTGCATAACTGTCAGTAAAAATGGGAGAAATAACCATACACAGTGTGGCTCATTAAAATTTTGTGGCAACTATTAACAAAGTATCGACATAACAAGATATGTATGGAGAGAGAGTAAAGTCGTCTTGTTCAAATATGAATATATGTTAAACTATGAAGACTTCTACCCCTTTATATAGTGGAGGGGTGGAACAAGATACATGTATATGCGAGAAGATATAAAGCGATAAGTCTTAAACATAAAGGTTATACATAATGTATGTTACCTATACATGAACTAAATGTTATACATAATGTATGTAACCTATACATAAATATGGACAACCATATAATGTATCACAACAATATTTAAATATTTAAACCAATTTTACTTAGAATTCAATAAAAAATATATAAAAAAAAAATAATTAAAAATTAAAAGTGTGGGCATGCACTAAGTGCATCAAGTAGTTTGAATTATTTGTTCTCCAAAGCACTGAATATGTTAGTACACATGAAACACTTGCATATTTTCACCACCGTCCTAGCTAGTTAAAGCTGTTTGCTTCTTACTAAACACCAGGTTGCAAAAAATAGTCATACACACTGCTTTTTGGTTTTATCTTCTAGTTTATTAAGCACTTTTAAGTTGCAGATTTAGTTTGTGTACTCTCTTATATATGGTTAAGCTGAACTTTGGTGTGTTTCGGTTTGTATTTGTTTTGTTTTGTTTTTTCGGTTATTTTTTTTATCAATGTAATCTGGGTTAGGTCCCGTATTATGTTAATAAAAATTGTGTTTTTGTAAAAAAAAAAAAAAAAAAAAAAGTAAACACCACTTGTCTTTCACCTACCTTAACCCTAGTCGCCAAGTAAAAAAAACATGTTTTAAAAGTAAAAAACAATACTTTTAAGGTAGTCGGTACGGCATGGTTTAAGTTCCTATCTATTTTTTAAGTGTTAATCACATACACACATCAGATAAGAGAATCAGAGGCGGTTTCACGGCCAGACAAGTCATACAATATTTTAGAACGCAACCCAATCGAGGCGTAAAAAAATTTGAAAAACATCGTTTTGTTCTAAAAATTACAAAATAATTAAATCTTAGTTTGTTCTCCATCTCTCTATCGGTATGTATCTATATGTGTATCTATATATGTATACAAAATAATTAAATTTTCAATTACACAACGACCTCATTTATCAACCTCTCGTTATGTGGTTAAATGGTACTTGTTATTTTAAAGATGTTATCGAGTTTGTTTATTATTTGGTGTTTCTTTCTTTCGTGTGATTTTTGTTGCTAAGACCGGAAAAAAAAATATGGCACAAGAAAAGTCGCAATTAAGATGCTAATAACTTTAGGCCACTCATGAATAGAATTTATTGTACATTTAACTATTTAAGCATGTTAAGGTAGTTGATCGTTCTGAGTTTTAACTTAACAAAAAGGATAGAGATCAGAATGTTATTTTATTTACATGTGTTTGTGATACATGACACAAGTATTTTTATAGAGATATATACCTATCCAAGATATATAGGTTTTCAAAGGCTGATTAGTCATGATTCTGTGGGTTCCTTTTACTTTCTTTTTTAAAATACTCTAATATAGAGTTTCCCACTCAACCTAGAAAATAGAAAATATTGAAACAACTTTAGCACAAGTTGAGAATTTTTAATTTATTGAGTACAAAAGGTAACATGTAACTATGAAATTGGGTCATTCTTGGCTAGTAACTTGAGTTTAAAGTAGAGCTAGTTATACTTACCAAGAAAATAAATTAGAGCTAGTTATCTCATATAGTTGTGATTGATTTTAAGTTTTAAATCTGTGTTTGTTTTTTTATCTATTACCTTTTGAATTTAAAGCGAAAATATGAAAGAACCTTCGAAATGGTCATGACTTGCTAAAAGATCTAATCATGTGAAATTTACTCATATAAGATTAGGACATGGCACTTTACATCCGATATCATCGTCTACCAATATTCTCCGTGACAAAAGTACATTGCACTTATAAGAAAACGGAAGGAGTTACTCGTACGTATCAATGAAAATAATATTGTACCGTAACCTCAAAAAAAGGGTTAAAAGTGCTATAAGTCAAGTTATTAAAAGCTCAGAAGCAAAAAATAAAAAAACAAATACAATTTTTGACAACTTTGTGCTAATAGACTCTGAAGATGATATGGTATCTGTATAACTTTCCAAAAGAATAATATTTCCCCAACCTAGAAACGTTAAAAGAGTGCAAGTGATGAACATCAATTAATTGGTAGGTAAAATGATAAGACACAAATCTCAATTGATAAACTAAACAATGTATGAATTATGATCCACTGATTTAAAGTATCCACTGGTCATATATATTAATTAAGGGAGAATGATAAAATTACAAAAATTAATTAAGGGAGTAGTTGTTTAATTTTGAAGTCTTGTCGTTTTTGCTTACTTTAAATTTGTCATCTTTTAAATTGTTAATGGTCAATTTTCTAAGGATAGAGAATAATCAAATTAATAATGAAGAACACCATCACAGTCACGTATCACTAGTCTATAAATTCTAAATACTTCCTTTTAATATAAATGGACCAATTGAAATTAAGCAGATTGTAACCCCATAAACAGCCAGCAAATGAAAGCAGATTGTAACCAAAATTTTGAAGTGTGGTTTTACCGGAAGCAGAGTACCTGACTCTGAGTCAGGGTTACTCTGCTTTCACAGTCATTGGATCTGTTATTAAATTTAAACTGTAGCAGATCCAATGGCTGTGAGAAGTAGAGTAACCCTGACTCAGAGTCAGGTACTCTGCTTCCGGTTTTACCACTCTCAAAAGGAGAACATAAAAAAAGAAAGCTTGCTTCATTTAGTGTGTTTTTCACTTAGGTTCTCTCCTCACCCTTTCATCCTAGATCCGTTCATCATTGTTGGTGGCGATTTCATATCAAGTGGAAATAACAGCTCTAGAGCTCTAGGCGACGATACAAAGAAGAGTTTTAGTAACTTTTCTTTTATTTCTTTCGCTCATTTGGACTATTGATGGTCGATGAGATATATAGTTTTAAGTGGAACCATATCTGAATTCTGACAAACTTCTGGGACTGTGACTATTACGTTTTAAAGACGATGGATTCGGTAACTTTTTAGTAAATACGGTGTTAACTTTGTCGATGAGTCTTTTTTTTCTTTTTACACTAGACATCAAAATTCTAGTTTTATGAAATTGTGTCCGCATCCCCATTAGTAACCCATTATGATCATTGGATCGTTGTCTAAAGCTAAAGTTTGTAACCCATTAGGACATCCCATTAGTAAGCCAGTCTGTGCCTATTTATCCGATTCGGATATTATTGACCGATTTGGTCGTATATATAGAAATATTTCTCATTATTATAGCGGATCCTCAAAAAAAAAATGAGTTTGTATCGAATAAAATATATAATTCGAATTTCTTGTGCTAGAACTTTGGCCCGTAAACACAAAAGTACGATATGTGCTTTTTTGAAAAGAACGAGATCCGAATTATTGGAAGAATTCTTCATAATATCTTCCTTTATCACTTACCTGAACAATCACGTGCATAAGCTTTACACGTAAAATTATGAGTTTGCTAAGCTTAATTTTTTTAAAGAGGACATAAGTTTCCTGGTAAATATGTTTGAGATGCAAACATCATTATATATAACAGATTAAGACGTAATTCACGAAAATATTAAGCCAAAAACTCCAGCATCGGTATTTCGATTTATTCCAAATCGCACAAAAGCAAAAACAGGGTCAAGATTCGAGTAATCTTAGTTCATAATCACATAGACTAGGTGTACTCACAAATTCTGATAGCGATTCTTCTCGAAGATAATACTATATACTATCATCATCATCCTCTTCCTCCTTCTCCTCATCTTTGGGAGCGTATGCATTCCAAAAGCTGGGATCATCCCGTTTAGTTTTGCAAGTCTTCTCGTTTTTGCCTATTTTAAAATTGTCATCTTAATGGTCACTTTTCTAAGGACAGGTAATAATCAAATTAATAATGAACAACACGAACACAATCACATATATCACTAGCTACTTTACAATTATATATAAACACTTCCCGTGAAGATAAAATGGACCAATTGAAATTGAGAAAATTGTAACCTTATAAACGGCCAGCAAATAAAAGCAAGAAACACAGTAATGATTGGGAAATGGGAACTATAGGTTCAATTTATATAAGTAACAAATTAGCTCATGTAAAGTCATCCTTACAAGAGAAACCGCATCTTTAAAACCATTTACTCAAACCTTAACGCATTTTATATCTTCTAATAAACCGTTTACATTTACTCAAAATTCCAGTTTTCCTGTTAATTTACTTATAATAATCCTATATATATATTTTTATTTTTTTATTATCATTTAATAATCATAACAATATTACAATCACAAAAATGTGAACCATATAATTTATTACTATTATATTATCTAGGGAATCATATACATTATAAACTCATCCTTACAAGAGAAACCGCATCATTAACCATTTACTCAAACCTTAACACATTTTATATTTTTTAATAAACCGTTTACATTTACACAAAATTTCACATTCCTTGTTAATTTATTTATAATAACCTTATATTATTTCTTTTTATTTGTTTATTATCATTTAATAATCATAACAATATTACAACCACAAAAATATGAACCACATAATTTATTACTATTATATTATCTAGGGAATCATATACATTTCTCGCATATAAGGTGAATTTTATGTTTCTTGAAATTTAAATTTATATGGTTTCTAATACATGACACTTTTTATAACATAATTATTAAATTTTAAGAAAAATGATTGTGACTTTCAAATTCATCAAAGCAAAATAAAAAAAATACAAATTGATTTTACTCTCCTGCGTCATTCTTTGAGACCACAACATTTATACTACATTATTAGGCTTTGTATCAAATCTGTTAACACGAGCTGTGCAAAGTGTGGCAGGAAAATAGCGAATAGACCCGAGAGGGGATATCATGAATTGAAGAAACTATGATTGATACAATCAAGAAGAGAACCAAAGCATAAACGAGAAGGTTCCTAAAACAAAACTGTAACTGAAACCAGAAACAAGGAAGAGTGAAGAGAAGGAACAATAACTTCCACAATAATAACAATAAAGTAAACGTTACGGTAATTCAAACCGAATGAAGTGTTTTTTTATAAGACAATCTTCAATCCACACCTTACAAACATTTAGTATACAAGTACAACAACACTCCGTAACACCCCATCAAAACTCCCCTCAGCAGAAAGCTAAAATCGGTTGAGACTACAAAAGCCTCAAATATGCACTACGACATATGTGAGAGCGAAAATGGGGTGTTCTATATAATTTACATTGGTGAATTAACCTATAGGTTTACCTGGTTCTCAACATCCGAAGATTCCAATTGAAATCAGATCTATAAACTTAAATAGAAAAGGTAAAAAGATAATAGTCGACTACTTGGAACTTTTGGCTTTTTTCATCTCAGAAGCTGCAGTTTTAGCAGCAGTTTTTGCTAAAGTGGTAGGCTTGAAAGCACTTTTTGGGTTGAGAGCCTTTCGGATTTTAAAAACAGCCCATGCTGTCCCAATGGCATGCCCCGCTGCATCAAGTCCTTCATTTGTCGCCTTGCCAGCCTCTTCCCCATACCTGCATCAAGGAAATTTTTAACTATTTTTTGAATTTACAAGCCGAAGAATGTGTAAATTTTGTTTTTTTTCTAAAAGAAACAGAAGCTGAAAAGAGACGGAGATTCTAGGTTTAAAAAAAAAAAGAGAACCACCAGAGAAACCAAGAGTGGTGAATACGAGTTATAACCTGATAATCGTATCGAGAACCGAGTGAATAAAATCCATGAATGAGAAAGAAACATGGAAAAAATAATATTTCCAGTTGTCACTTCTCCATTAAATTTTGGAATCAGGACATTATCCATTAAAAACATGGAAAAAGTATATAGCGATGTTCAATGATCTTACTGTTGCGCAGGTATCCTATCAAAATGTTTGATAGGTATGAACATCACAAAAGAACAGGTTCCTTTATGTTTGAGCAGGATAAAAACTTTTTACTGAAAACAAAAAGGCGTAGAAAATGTATAATGACTCGAGAGAGTTTTAAGAATAGACAGAAGATCGATCCCAGATGTAGGGTCATAGCACAAATAAAGATTACCTCTGAGAGACAAGTCCGGTTGTCACAGTGGATGATGTTGACATGACATTCTTTCCAGCAACTTCAACAGCATCACAAATCTTGTCTATTTACAATACATTAAATAAAAATTAGGGTAAATACATAAGGTATGACATATTAGAAAGCTTAATTAGTTGAACTCCGAGCTATTATAGGGTAGTAAAACAAGTACAGCATCCTAAGGCATTTTAATGGTCTATTGAAAAGAGAGTTATTCATCAATATTACTAAACCTCAAAACACTGGCCAACCATACCGGTACCCCTAAATTGGAAAAAAAACAGCGGTTAAGTTAGTCTACCAAAATAGTCTACCGCACTTAACATGTTCCAGTTCATCAATTTATAAGTGAAAAAATACAAATAACTACATGCTTATGTTGAGGCAGTACGTTGGAAATAAAAATGGGATGGAGTACTGAATTTCAAAACCCAAAACTATAAATCGACAACTCATTTAGACAGGTAATGCATAAAGTCCACACTCCACAGGCACAGCATACTTCCCAAAGCATTACTTCACGTGACCATGTGATAGAACAAACCCATAAATCTTCCTATTATCCTTTAATTTCTGTCTAATTAAACATGCAAAGAGCATGTCTATAATCATGAGGCCTCTAACATGTTGACAGTAACTTTTTAGTAGTTACAAAGGTTAAAATTCATCTCATCACTTGGTCCAATCCAACTCGAACCCTACAACTAGCTCCCGTCAATGGGAATAATACTTCCTAAGACATCAAGGTTTGTTTATTTGCATTAAGTTAGAGACCAATATTTTCAAGTAGGGAAAAAATACGCTTGCATGTAATGTACTTTTATATATAGGAATAGGATCATGAATTTGTGGAAGTGGGGTACTTAGTCCAAACTTTGAAATTGAGCTTAAGAGTTAAGATGAATATTTCTTCACTTGGTTTTTACAAAAGAACTCAGAAGAATCAAGAGCTACACTTAAATGTTCAAATAGCTTAATTATAACACGTCCAGAAGCTTACTCAAAACACAGCAACCTAATAAGGCTAGTTAGTAAGAGTGTTATAGTTCAGTTTATTTAAACAATCAAAATATAATTAGTTAGAGTTTGAAACTGGCACAGTTCTAAGCAATTAGAAATGTTATAGAAAAGGCACAGACACTTGAGAAAAGGAAGATGAATGCTATCAGATCAATTCAGATTGTTCCATTTAGAATACTAAAAAAGTTACACCATCGTCAATAAGGTTAAGTTCCATAGAGAGACTACTACATAAAAACCTAAGGTAAGCTTCCAATAGAAAATATGTTAAAGGTAATACAGATACTACTAACTAACTGAGTAAACAAATCAAAAACTAATGCAGCTTTTTAACTGCTAGGCAGCACAGCGAATAACAAAACAACACACCCATCAAATAAAACATAACAGCTTCACAAGTGAAAATATAGCACAAATGTGCACAAAAATAGAGAGCGGAGAGAATAAACATACTAAATCCATCCAAGGAAGCAAGAATAATTTCCCCAGGCAAGAGACTAAAAAATTTCTTCCCTGCTTTCGAGTTGGCAACCGGCCTAATAAAGAACCCTGATACTTTCACCGTTCCAGAAAGCACCCCGGTCGCCACTTTTTCTGTCATTTTCGTGACCCTCTTAACCCTGCAATGTTTAAGAAAATAGCAACTTAGTTTATTTTAAAAAATTTGCCACACTAAATCTCATGATGTATCATAATGTGATGCAATGATTAAGCATCGACCATGATAACTTGAAACCAATACCAAACTGCAATATAAAACAAGGGTGATATACAGCATGCAGCCCATATTTATAGAAAAATCAATTTGGCCTAGTTTCGGCTCCAAAACTACTAATCCTCACAGTTTGAAAAAGTTAAAGCAGTGGTCCCCAAGTTTCCATTACAACTGTGTTGGTCCCCATAGTTACGGTTAACTATGGCGGTACTCCCTTAATATGGAGACCAATAGTGTTAAACATCGGGACAACTTGTTACTCTTTATCCCTTGCATTCAAAAAGGAAAAAGTAACTGCCCGGGAGCAAATATAATTTTAACCTGAAGTAAGGCAACTATTAGTGCTGCAAAGGAAAGTCAGGAAACAAATTAAAATTAAAAACAAGGTATTTGGCCTGTTGTTGTACTTCACCAAGAAAACAATACCCTTTTTACTAATTAATGTTATTTGGACCCTCATTTGATAATATGTTTGAAATTTCCATCTTATTTCACAGTCACCCAAATGAACTATGCAGCTTAATAACATTGTTCTTTTGCGACTATCTGGAAAAAAAATCCATCTTTTTAGCTTAAAAGCCGCAATGAAAAGGGTGCGCTAATATGTCGAGTTATGTAACTTTACTGTACTAATTGCTATTTTGGATGTTGGTGTACGAAATCAAATGCGGAGTTAACTGGGTGTACAAAACTGTAATTAGCGAATATCAGGACAATCGCAAAATGTCAAGAGCGAACCTTTTTAATCTCTTCAAGGTATCAGGATTAACTTCAGACTTAGAACCAGGTTTAATCTTCTTTCTCAAAATCTCATTCCCCCATTTCAATCTATCAATAGTTACATCCCCACACCATAGAATTCCCTTAATCATCTGACCCGATCCACCAGCTATCAGCTTAGCCGCGGTCCCGCTGTAGTCCTCCACGTTGGGTGCAAGTGTTGTCCAATAAGCACGACATTTGTCTTCCATTATTGCCTTCTTTTTCTCCGACTTTAAATCTGATGGCGAAATATCTCTCACTAAAGTGCCGTCCACCTTTTCTGAAACTTTCTGGACTGTGAAGCAGCTGTAGTGCTCCAGAACCTTGTCAAGCTCTTTCAGTAAATTACCTGTTGTATCAACCTTCTATCAATTTCGAAGTCAACAAATGCACTATGTATGAAATTGTCTCTAACATTTAATACTCCAACAGCCCTTTTGTTTCTCCAGCATTCTGTTTTGGAGTGCTTCTTTTGGTTGATTAGTTTCCTAAAATAGGTAATAATATCTTTACATATGCTAGTCCTTTGTCTATTATTTATCTTTCTTCCCTTATGTTCTCTAGTTCTTAATAATAAGGTTAGCTTCGGAAAACAACAAAACAGAAACAGAATATGTAGTTACTATGTCTCTTTTAATTGGTGAAGTAGTGTGTTGGGGGAACCTTGGTATTCTATAAGACTTCACAGGGATTGGAATCGAATGTGTAGTTTCATGAGAGGAAAAATGTTTCTGCGAAACTGGTTATATAAGGAGATTAGTTTTTTTTACATATTATTAGACTTTTGTACTTTTGAATTTAATTTGAACGTAATTCAATGGGTTTAACTGCTAATTACTGCAATCCATTTCTTAAGTTAGCTCAGTTATATACAACCTCTAGTCTTAAGAATAGCTTTCAACCACTAAAAAAAAACAGAACTATTGTTTACATTTCAATGCAAACACTGTTTATGAAATCAGATACCAAGAAACACCATTACCAGTTCTTATAAAGCACACAACACGGGGAGTTCACTTCAAATACCCCATTAAAATTCAGTTTCATAAACTATTTCTGTCTGAATATGATTGCCTAAAAGGATATGCTGCCCAAATTGATTTTTACATAATTAACCTAGTACCAACCCAAGCCAGTTGCTGAACTGAATTTGACCCAATTAATTAACTAGCAAAGCTAGTTGTTCCAAGAAAATCGTCATATGATTGAATGGAAAATATCTATATCTAACGAAGAATACACGTAGCTACTAATGTAACACCCCTCAAGTAAATGCTTTCGACATCACTGGAGTACAATTGTCAAAAAAATCGTGATTATGACTTGTAAGAGTAAACTTCACTTTAGTGCCTAATGCATAACTTTACAGACAATCTTTCAGTAGACCGAATATCTGATATAGTGTAGCAATGTAAGTGTGAAAATAAAGACCTCAAGCTCTACAGAGGATTGTTTTGGAAAGAAAATGATTCGAGTCATTGTAAAAAAAAAATACAGTTTCTTTAGGCTGAAATCCCTTTCCCCTTCAATATCAAAGGATTATTCCACTTCTGCGCCAATTCTAGCCAAAAAACTTGTCCCTTGAAATTTCAAACTAGCCAGGTGATCTACCTCAATTTGATTTAGTTAAACAAGTAACCAGCCACTCGGTTACAATATTAAATGCTAGTCGCATGTACACAAATCTGAACAAGTGTACATGTTGGACACTGATTAAACTTGATGAAAAAATTACTAAGAGCTCTTTCGCCTGCTATTTACAATAAAAGAAGCTAGCTTATGCGAGCGTCGGAAGAAATGTAAGTTTATCAAGCTTAAACTATATAAATTATAAGTTTGTTAACCAAATACATAATCTTTTTAGCAGTACTTAAGTTAAAGAGCCTGCAATTATGGTATGGATAAGTCTCGTGCTTCGTGATACTTTCCCCTTTTCTTATTAATCTCGAGCCCTTTTCATTTCAATTCTTCTACTTTAAAAATGTGGTTTACAAGAACTTTAAAATATGCCGAAGCGTGAAAAGAAACCGAAGAACATCAGTAATCCTCTCAATTAATAGGTTTACATCTGTGCGACAATGTAAGCCCTTAATTAGATCTTCCCCTAATAAATACAAATACACAATTACTACTTAAGAGAGAGTAATTAATTATCATCCTGTCCCTTGGTAGCAATAGTACGACCCAAATTCAACAGCTCATCACAGTTAATAAAAAACTAAGTTTGACGTAATTTTTAAGTGAAATCATATGCCTCAAGCTTTACCTATAATAATTTTTTTTAGAAAACGCCACAAATTATTGTAAAGCAAAACATTCCTTCATATCAACCCTAAATTTCTTATTTTCTCTTCACTGTCATGATTGATCTTGCACTTCTGTTCCATTATTACTCCTAAATAGCCATTCCTTGCAGTATAGCGAGTCACGAGATCTACCTTAATTTGAATGTAACGAAAGAAGTATCAAGACCCTCAACCACTACACTATATCAAACGGTTTGTCTCTTACATCAAGGAAACTAAACAAGTGTAAATGATCGCCACTAATTCAAGTAAAGTTGAAATGTTAGCGTACTAAAGGCTTACTTGGAGTCTTGGACTGCAATTATTAATCGAGTAAGCTATAGCTTATTTGAAGCTGCAGTAAAAGTTATGTTTCCTAAATCACAAGACTTTTAGTTTCTTAAGCTAGTTAGCCAAATGCATCACACCTTATATTCAATAACACTAAGAAACTGAACCGAAAAGGCGCATAAAAAGTCACAAAATAAGTCCTATGTTAGAACTCTTCCTAACAATCATAACAGTAACTTTTTCAATCACTGTTCATAAGAGATGGTAAAAAAAAAACTGTCACTGTACTCTACTTTTTAAACCGGTTAACCAAATGCACCCCCACCTTATTATCAATAACACAAATAAAACCATCTTTAAAGTACAAGATCGTAATTCCTAAATAGATCTTCCACGATCCTGTATGAGAGCAGTTGAAAGGCTAAAATTTGTAATTTTTATTTTAGAATATACGGTGAAAAATCTATCCTAATATGTGGGTGTTGCAGCCCTTTCAGCCTACTCCTATGTTCTCCACTCTTTCCCTAACAATCAGAAAAATGACATAATAATACTATTAATCACTTATTGAACACTATAACAGTGCATAAGAGAGTTAGTAACTACCATCCTGTCCCTTGGTGGCAATAGTAAGCCCCAAATTCAACACCTCATCACCACCAATACCCTGCCCTTCCTCTTTTAAACCTGCGATCGAAAAGAAATAATGCCCCTCGTCAAGCTTAACTGCCGCCTCGTCCTTCGCCAACGGCCACTGGACCTCCTCCCCCACGCGTGCAAACACCGCCACGACATTCTCCTCTTGCTTCAACCTAATGAGTAAAAAAGTGGGTTTTATGAGTAAAATTTATCTTATAGTGACTTGTAAGTAAAAAAAGAGGTTGGTAGTGACAAACACTACATTGCTGCTATATTTTTAGCAGGTTTTTGGAAGAAAAAACTCATGCCAAACAGGCCAAAATTGAATTCACACGTCACTACGAAGTTAAACTAAGTCATCTTTTTTACTTAGTTTAACTAATAAGTGACTTGTAAGTATACAAACAGATGTTATTAAAAAATAAATCTGGTGTAATTTTTTGACCCAAAAGCTAGTTCCTTAATAGCTAAGAAAGGTGGCAAAGCAAGCACCCATACAAGTTTTATTTGAATATTTATTATTTTTGTGATAATTTTGATGTGTAAAAACTAAAAGAATCCCAAAATCCTTTTTTTACCCAAAGCTTCTTTACTTTTGCGCTTTTTGAATTAAAATCTAGTTCTTTAAAAGCATTAAAAAAAACTCAATAGCACATAAGTTAGGAATCTCGGAATTTTTATGGCTTTTATCACTTAAAAACTACCAAAAATATAAACTTTCCAATAAAATCTTTATGTAAATTAACAAGTGAAAAAACTGACATATCAAACTGACATAGTTTTATCTTTTAGCAGCAACCTAAAAAAGCTATGAAGAAACCAAACAGGCAGTACTTAACCTGACTATGCACATTTTGTTAGCTTTTAACAGCCAAATCTATCTTTAGCTAAAAAAACCTTACCAACCAAACAGCAATAGATTTATTTCAACTAAAAAGCTAAGAAGAAACCAAACAGGCAATACCTAACTTGACTATGTACATTTTGTCAGCTTTTTATACCCAAAGCTAGCTTTTTAATCACCAAAAATCCTTACCAACCAAACACCCATAGATTTATCTTAACTAAAAAGCTAAGAAGAAACCAAACAGGCAGTACTTAACCTGACTATGCACATTTTGTTAGCTTTTAACACCCAAATCTAGCTTTATAATAGCTACAAAAAACCTTACCAACCAAACAGCATTAGATTTATTTCAACTAAAAAGCTAAGAAGCAACCATACAGGCAGTACTTAACCTGACTATGTACTTTTTGTCAGCTTTTTTTTACACAAAAGCTAGCTTTTTAATAGCTTAAAAAGCTTACCAACCAAAGACCCACAGAATAGTTCCGGGAACCGATAAAATAGTATCGTAAGATGATGGGAGAGCAGGCTCGGGTGGAGCAGACGGAGACGGTTCTGGAAAAAAGTTGTTTACCAAATCAGATACATCTATTTTAGGGTATAAAGATGGGTTTTGAGATGTGTATTCAGGTGGGTCTTCTGTTACTATATCGAAATCCCCAAAAGCTTAAAAAACCCAAATTCATGTCTTTTATTAGCTTTTTTTTTGCCCAAAGCTAGCTTTAAAATAGCTAAAAAAACCTTACCAACCAAACACCAACAGATTTATTTAAACTAAAAAGCTAAGAAGCAACCAAAGAGGCAGTACTTAACCTAACTATGTACATTTTGTTAGCTTTTTATACCCAAAGCTAGCTTTTTAATAGCTAAAAAAGGCTTATCAACCAAACACCAATATACTGTATTTATATAAACTAAAAAGCTAAGAAGCAAGCAAAGAGGCAGTACTTAACCTAACTATGTACAGTTTGTTAGCTTTTTATACCCAAAGCTAGCTTTTTAATAGCTAAAAAAAGCTTATCAACCAAACACCAATATACTGTATTTATATAAACTAAAAAGCTAAGACGCAACCAAACAGGCAGTACTAAGAACATTTGGTTAGCTTCTTTTTTTTTTCCAAAGCTAGCTTTTTAATAGCTAAAAAACCTTACTAACCAAACACCAACAGATTTAAATAGCTTAAAAAAGCTACTTAAGCAAAAAAAAAGCAGCTTAAAGTAATTAACCACCTGACAATATCCAAATCCCCAGAAGCCAACTCAACACTACAGTTTTTATCAATCAAATGGAGAATAGTTCCGGGTACCGATAAAATTGTATCGTAAGAGGATGAGAGAGAAGGCTCGGGAGGAGCACACGGAGACGGGTCAGGAAAAAGATTGTTTACCAAATCAGATACATCTAATTTTGGGGTATAAATTTAAGTTTGGAGATGGGTTTTGAGAGGTGTATTGAGGTGGGTCTTTTGTTACCATATCCAAATCCCCACAAGCTTGAAAAACCCAAATTCCTGTCTTTTTTTAGCTTTTTTTTACCCAAAGCTAGCTTTTTAATAGCTAAAAAAAAGCTTAACAACCAAACACCAATCTACTGTATTTATATAAACTAAAAAGCTAATAAGCAACCAAACAAACAGTACTTAACCTAACTAAGTACATTTTGGTAGCTTTTTATACCCAAAGCTAGCTTTTTAATAGCTAAAAAAACCTTACTTACCAAACACCAACAGATTTAAATAGCTTAAAAAAGCTACTTAAGTAAGAAAAATAAAAAAAACTACTTAACCACAAGATAATTCAACACTACAGTATTAATCACTTAAAATTACCAAAAATTTAAATTTTCAATAAAAGATTTATTTACTTGTTATTTACAAGTGAAAAAAGCTAAAAAAAAAACTAAGAAGAAACCAAACAGGCAGTAATTAACCTGACTATGTACAGTTTGTTAGGTTTTTTTTTTACCCAAAGCTAGCTTTTTTATAGGTAAAACCAAACACCAATATATTCATTTAAGCTAAAAAAAGCTACTTAAGAAAAAAACAAAAGAGGAAATAGTAATTAAGCACCTGACAATATCCAAATTCCCAGAAGCCAACTCAACACTACATTTTTTATCAATCAAATGAAGAATAGTTCCGGGTACCGATAAAATTGTATCGTAAGAGGAGGAGAGAGAAGGCTCGGGAGGAGCACACGGAGACGGGTCCGGAAAAAGATTGTTTGCCAAATCAGATACATCTATTTTAGGGTATAAATTTGGGTTTTGAGAGATATATTGAGGTGGATCTTCATTTATTTTAGGGTATAAATTTGGATTTTGAGAGATATATTGAGGTGGATCTTCATTTATTTTTGGGTACATTGGGGTTCGGTTTGAGGCCCCCATTGTTGAGTTATAGATATAGAGAGAGAAATAATATATATATATATATATATAGAGAGAGAGAGAGAGAGAGAGAGAGATGATGATGATGATGATGAAGAAGACAAGAGGATTAAATACTTATAAATCATTAATTCTTGTAAAATACAAATAACCCCCTAAAACTATGAGTTATTTACAAATAACCTCCATAAATCATTAATTCTTTCAATTACTAGCCCTCATAAGCTATCAAAACTTTTGCAATTATTAGCCTCTAAGATTAGGGTTGGGTTCGGTTCAATTCGGTTCGGTTTTTAGCAAAATCGAAACCGAAACCGAGCATATTTTTCAGTTTGGTTTTTATCGGTTTCGGTCTTTTTATTTTTTCGACCGAACCGGACCGGTTTTTTCGGTCCAGTTTCGATTTTTTTCGGTTATTTTTCGGTTTTATTTTTTATTTTTCGGTCTTTTTCGGGTTTTTTCGGTTTTTTTTGGTTTTTTTTCGGTCTTTTTCGGTTTCGGTCTTTTTCGGTTCGGTTTTACTGAAAACCGAAACCGACCCGAAATTTTTTCGGTTTTTCAGTTTCGGTCTTTTTCGGGTTTTTTCGGTTCGGCTATCGGTTCGGTTCGATTTTTCTGGTTTTTTGCCCAGGCCTACCTAAGATCATCTTTTAAGTTTAAGAGGCATAATTATAAATCTTTATTCATTTATTCGTTTTACAAAACTATTTGTTTGACATATGTATATTGTCAATGAACACGAGGTAAGATAACATTTATCTTTAAAAAAAGTCATTAGAAGGGTTTTTATATATAAAAAATATTTATGTTAGTCATAAAAACTATTTTTAGTCATTTAGTAAAAAATGGCATGCATAGATATCAAAAAACGGAGTATGATAAATGAAAATTAGACAAACGAAGATCGCCAAGCATAAGGTTATATTATTTAAAAGATGAAATTGAGGTTAGTAGTAAAAGTTAAATTGACTGTGCAGGTTAATTATAAGAATCGATGATTTTGAGGGGCTATTTGCAAATGAGCCAATATTACATGTAGAACTACTAATTTATTGTACTAGTTATGGTCCTTATGGACTTATGTAACGTGTCGTTTTTTACGTGGTTTATACTTTATATGGTGTTTGTAGTTTTATTTAAATAAAAAAATCATTGTACTCGTTACATACACGTTATGCCCACGTAAGGTTCATTACTTAATTTGGAAGATAGTGTATAACTGCCACGCTAAGTTTATGATAATAAATTTCATTATAAACCGGGTCATGTTGAAACGGGTTCATAGAATATAATCCGGATCGGAACAATATAACTTTGTAGCCCAAAACAGATGAGACCAATGGTCTGGTTCGGTTTTAGATTGGGTTTCGGGTTTAACGGTCCGGTTCGGTTTCGGATTAGATTTTGGGTTGTCGCAGTATCACAACAAAGACAACATAATAAATTATATACGAAAATGAAAAAATCAACAAAAAAATCCATAAAACTCAACAAAATGTTATAGTTGTAATTAAAAAAAACAAATGGACGAGATAAATCTATATTTACTATATTATATATTTAATATTTATACTTAAGTGGTTTTAGTGCGTTTAACGGTTTTCGTGGTTCGGTCTGTATTTTGATTAGTTAACCCTAACCTAGACAATTAAGAACACCAATTTTTCTAACTCAAGCCCATACCATATAGGTTGAAAATCCGGACCAGACCAAACCAAATCAACGGATCGATCTGGGTTCATCGGTTCCCGTTTTTTTTTAACACTGCTAGTTAAAAAAGTGGAATTGCGAAAGTTGGGTGTCTAATCTCTTACCACGTCTACTTCTATTTAATTATCGTCTAATTTGTCCAATTTCGTCTGTTCGTACATAATCTATTAAATTTATAGGTTCCGCCTACCGCATAGAAGCCGTTTAATTTACGTTTAGCTGCGCTTTTTAGAACACCGGTTATAAATGATAAAAGAATGTTTAAAAAATTAAGCGATAATGCAAGTTATACATTGCTTATCATTAGAAAAAAATGATTACTTGATTTGAAGTGAAATAATTTTGTTGGGGTAAGTAGCGATCAAACATTTAGATGAATAGATTCACGTATGGTTGGTTAACAAGTCGATTGGAATTTGTTCGTCGATTCGAATTCACGTTGGTTAAGTAAATTTGTTTGCATGTTGATTCGAATTCACGTTGGTTAAGTAAACAAACGGAACATTACACAAAAATGTCGTTTTTAAGAGTTCTAATTAATAGAACCATAAAGTGTTTCAATTAGAAGAAGAAAATTCGACTTCAATTAATTAAGCGATTGAAAAAATAAGTTTGTTCTCCAAAATTAATCATTGGGTTAATATTATACGGTCCGACTAACAAGTGTCCTGGAGATATTGGTTAAGCTTTATGCACTATTAAATACTTATACTCTATTTATGATAACATCGATCACTAAAATCATATCAATTTCTTAAATATTCCGATCACTAAAATCATATCAATTTCTTAAATACCTATAATATTATTCTTCTTATAAAATACTACTACACCCAATATTACAAACAGATAATTTATTTACAATACCAGTTTAGTGTTATTTTAGTTTTTTATTTTTTTTACTTGATACTATCTATAATTATTTTCTAAAACCCTAAATAATAAAGTCTAAACCCTTAGAAAAAATTTTATAATTATTTTTCTAAAACCCTACATAATAAATCTTAAACCCTTAAAAAAACTCCGTAATTATTTTTCTAATACCCTAAATAATAAAGCATAAACCCTTAAAAAAAACTCCATTAAAGAAGATTGCAAGGTGAAATATAAAAACAAATGAAATAAATTATTAAACTAATATACGTATTTACTTAAGGAATATCTAATGTAGAACTAGATAATATATTATTCCATAATAAATATATGATATAGATTTACATAATAAATTCTTCCAAAAACAAGATTCCATATTTCAAGAAAAAAAATTTAATTAATTTGCAATCAACTAACCATAATTAGTCTTATTAACCAATTCCTCATGCATTGGTTAACTTTTCCCAATATTATATACAAGTTACTACGAAATATGTTTTTAAATTTTTAATCTTGAATTTAAGCAAAAAAACATTCATACAACCTTTATTATATCCCATAATTAGTGCAATTGAGTCAACATTCATAAAAAAACATATCTCTGAATGTGAGATATTGAAGTGCAATTCATCGATTTATGTTATTGGACCCTTAATATGACAAAAATTAATAGGTTGGATACCAAATTGGTAAAAACTTAAAGATTAAATATCAAATTGGTAAAAGTCAATAAGACAATGTATTAAATAGATTTTTTCCCTTTTTTATTAATAATAATTTAATAGTTAAACCAGATCCGCTCGAGATAGACACGAACCAAATACACCATACATAGAATAATCCGACAAGTGTCAACTTAAAAGATATCTAGTGTTGATTCGTTTAGAGGGGGTTGTCATTGTTGAAAACGTGTTGGTAAATTTTGAAGGTTTGGATTTCTGATCTGAGATGATTTATCTTTTCAATTCAAAATGTTATTTATATTTTATAGATGTGTGCATATCTGAGATGTTTTTTTATAAATCAAGATGTGATCTACCTCTTGTGAGTGGAAAAAAGTTCATTTTATTGATTTATAAAAAGTTCATTTTATTGATTTATAAGAAATTCACGTGTATGTTATGTGTTGAAAATAGAAGACTTTTTTTGGGATTTGGTTAGTGTAATTGCGTGCACTTTCTTTTTTTTTTAGTTAAACCACCCCTTTATGTTTATCTGGATCCGGATATGGAAGAGGAGGATGATGTCGTACCATAATATGATGCCAGCTCATGAAATGTGTATAGTCTCGAAGAGGTTGACGAGGATGATAGTTCATAGTATTATATTTGAGAAGAATCGCTATCAGACTTTGTGAGTCCACCTAGTGTATGTGGTTACGATGACTATTTTTATTTTTGTGTGATTTGGAATAATTGAAAATACCGATGCTGGAGTTTTGTCCTAATTTGTTATGTCTTTCAAAGTTGTTTCACCTTCCATCTCAAACATATTTACTAGAAAACTCACGTTCTTTCAAAAATTAAGCTTTGCAAACTCATAATTTTACTCGTAATTCTTAGCATACATATGCACATGATTGTTCAGATACATGGTAAAGGAAGAAATTATGCTCATTCGGGATGACGACACAATTTCATAAAACTAAAATTTTGATGTCTAATGTAAAAAGATCAAAAAAGACTTATCGACAAAATTAATAATGTATCCAAAGTGCAAGTGAGCGGAATTATTTAGCCTAAAAGACAACACTTTCCTCTCTTACGCGTAAACACAATAGCTTGAAAGATCTTTCGAACTTCCTTATTACCCATATAACTCGCCTCAAAGGTTAAATAAAATACGTTTCAGAAATGATGCTTCCACATAGCCTTAACAAGCTCAACAAGTTTCAACTTCCCTTAAGAACCCTAGACATCACAGATTCCTTATTACCCATATAACTCGCCTCAAAGGTTAAATAAAATACGTTTCAGAAATGATGCTTCCACATAGCCTTAACAAGCTCAACAAGTTTCAACTTCCCTTAAGAACCCTAGACATCACAGAGAAAAAAAGCAAGTTGTTACAATCTTTTTAACGAAGAATGACAAATACCATCTGCAATGAGATTAATCTTTAGATAAATTAGTACAATGTATTTGAATGAAGGTATGAAGGTGGTAAAAGACGCTAAAAGGTGGACTCCGACTACTATAACCAAAATAATCTCCAAAATTACCTTAAAAAAACAATGATTGATTCTCCAGCATAATTAGCTAATGATATACCACCTCCGAATTCTAACCACTCCTGTTTTTCTTTAGTTCAACTAGTCACAAATTGAATCCACTATATTTTATTTCAGCAACATGGTATTTTGGTTTACAGAATGAACAGAGACTGCATGAACATGATTCTTAAACATGTTAAGATTGTCGAGTAAATTACTTGAATTTTCAGACAACATAGGTGTAACAACAGTTTTTCGGCCATCTGTAATGTTTACAGACTGAAATTTTTTGTGATATTGATAAGGATACATATACACTATTGATGTTATGCTATAACAGAAAAAGAACCTTAAGAGCCATTGAGTGACTCAAATCGGTTCCTTTTCTGTTACAGCATAACAACAATATAGTGTATCTGTATCCTGATATCACAAAAAGTTTCAGCCTGTATTCACAACATTTGCGAACATTCCAGATGACCGAAAAACTGTTGTTACAACTATATTGTCTGAAAATTCAAGTACTCTATTCGATAATCTTAACATGATTAAGAATCTTGTTCATGCAGTCTCTATTCATTCTGTAAACCAAAATACCAAGTTGCTGAAAGAAAATATAGTGGATTCAATGTGCGACTGGTTGAACTAAAGAAAAACAGGAGTGGTTAGAAATCGGAGGTGGGATATCATGAGCTGATTATGCTGGAGAATCAATCATTGTTTACTTAAGTTAATTTTGGAGATTATTTTGGTTATATTATTATAGTGTTTCAGTTTTTTTAAAATTTCATTGATTTTTGTTATACTATGTTGTGATACTCGCTATGGTATCATCGAATTGCAAAGCACATAACTTAATTTTTGTGATGGAAACAAAGCTAATTTGAAAGATATAGCAATTATAAACGACGGTGGATTTGCAAGAGCTAAGCTTGCATCTGCATTCTGTTCAGAAACATACCAGTGTTAGTTTTCATCTTTTTTTTTTTATTATTAATTATATTTCTATCTAAATTGGTTTTAATCATTTTTATTTTTATACCAATGTTTATGCATTCTTGAAGCTTGTCAAATAATGTTTGACTTTTCCGAATAGGGATCCCGATCTTGACCAACATGTTTTAAAGAACGACGAGTTGATTCAACAAAACGACTAAACATTATAATAATAATATAACAAAATAATCTCCAAAATTATCTTAAGAAAACAATGATTGATTCTCTAGCATAATCAGCCCATGATATCCAACCTCGGACTTCTAACCACTTGTGTTTTTCTTTAGTCAACCAGTCCCACATTGAATCCACTACATTTTCTTTCAGCAATATGGTATTTTTGTTTACATAGTGAACAGTGACTACATGAACAGGATTCTTAACCATGTTAAGATTGTCGAATAGAGTACTTGAATTTTCAGACAATATAGTTGTAACAATAGTTTTTTGGTCATCTGGAATGTTCGCAAATGTTGTGAATCCAGACTGAAACTTTTGTGATATTAATCGGGATACAGATACACTATATTGTTGTTATGCTGTAACAGAAAAGGAACAAATTTGAGTCACTCAATGGCTCTTAAGGTTTTTTTTCTGTTATAGCATAACATCTATATGTATCCTTATCAATATCACAAAAAATTTCAGTCTGGATTCACAACATTTGTAAACATTACAGATGGCCGAAAAACTGTTGTTAGACCTATGTTGTCTGAAAATTCAAGTACTCTATTCGACAATCTTAACATGGTTAAGAATTCTGTTCATGCAGTCTCTCTGTTCACTATGTAAACCAAAATACCATATTGCTGAAAGAAAATATAGTGGATTCAATGTGCGACTGGTTGAACTAAAGAAAAACATGAGTGGTTAGAAGTCAGATGTGGTATATTATGAGCTGATTATGCTGGAGAATCAATCATTAATTTTGGAGATTATTTTGTTATATTATTATTATAATGCTTAGTTGTTTTGTTAAATCACCTCGTCGTTTTTTAAAACATGTTGTTCAAGATCGGGATCCCTATTCGGAAAAGTCAAGCATTCTTTGACAAGCTTCCGTAAACATTGGTATAAAAATAAAAATGATTAAAACAAATTTAGATAGAAATATAGTTAATAATAAAAAAAGATGAAAACTAACACTGATATGTTTCTGAACAGAATGCAGATGCAAGCTTAGCTCTTGCAAATTCACCGTCGTTTATAATTGCTACATCTTTCAAATTAGCTTTGTTTCCATCACATAAATTAAGTTATGTGCTTTGCAATTCGATGATACCATAGCGAGTATCACAACATAGTATAACAAAAATCAATGAAATTTTAAAAAAACTGAAACACTAATAATATAACCAAAATAATCTCCAAAATTATCTTAAGAAAACAATGATTGATTCTCTAGCATAATCAGCTCATGATATACCACCTCCGACTTCTAACTTCTAACCACTCTTGTTTTTCTTTAGTTCAACCAGTCGCACATTGAATCAACTATATTTTCTTTCAGCAACATGGTATTTTGGTTTACAGAATGAACGAAGACTGCATGAACAGGATTCTTAACCATGTTAAGATTGTCAAATAGAGTACTTGAATTTTCAGACAACATAGGTGTAACAACAGTTTTTCGGCCATCTGTAATGTTTACAAATGTTGTGAATACAGACTGAAACTTTTTTATGATATTGATAAGGATACATAGACACTATATTAATGTTATGCTATAACAAAAAAAGAACCTTAAGAGTAAGCCATTGAGTGACTCAAATTGGTTCCTTTTCTGTTACAGCATAACAACAATATAGTGTATCTGTATCCTGATCAAGATCACAAAAACTTTCAGTCTGGATTCACAACATTTGCGAACATTCCAGATGACCGAAAAACTGTTGTTACAACTATATTGTCTGACAATTCAAGTACTCTATTCGACAATCTTAACATGGTTAAGAATCCTGTTCAAGTAGTCATGGTTCATTATGTAAACAAAAATATCATATTGCTGAAAGAAAATGTAGTGGATTCAAGGTATGACTGGTTAACTAAAGAAAAACACAAGTGGTTAGAAGTCGGAGGTGGGATATCATGGGCTGATTATGCTGGAGAATCGATCATTGTTTTCTTAAGATAATTTTGGAAATTATTTTGTTATATTATTATTATAATGTTTAGTCGTTTTGAAACACATGTTTTTTGCTAAAAGACCAGACTATATTGGTTAATCATATTAAAAATTACAGCTTTTCTTTTTTTTGTTCCATGAATAAACTAAACTCTTTGGACTGGATAAACCTATATCTTACTAGAACACTCGACAAAAAAGCTCCTCAAAATTAAATAGAAAAATGGTATTTACTTTTACTTTAAAATAGTTTATTTGTTTTTTTCATAGTAAAATAAATTATTTTTTTATTCAAACAAAGCTAACAAATACCTAATTGATCATGGAAAGTATTGTATGCATGCTATCATTATACGTAATTACCTGAATGATCAAAATGGTTTCTGATTTCATAGGTACTTTTCACAATTTGTAGCAGAATTTGAACATGCGTACAATTTTACAGTAGCAATTCATTTTCTCTATTACGAGCTTAAAGAATTATCGGGATTGCACCATCACGACCCGTCGGCTAACCTAATCGTCGGGTCCCGACATTTTTCGTGTCAGGATCAGGATCGGGAGTAAATCAGTTCAGAATTTAGGTACGAGTAATTTGGGTCGGCATCCGACCCGATGCCACCGCTATGTATAATAGAACTTAACAAGTATAAAATTACTGATTCGGCAAAAGTATGAGATTGTTTTTTTATCAAAAAAGGAAATTTTTTCTATTTTCTATTTTCTATTTTTTTTATGACATACGTACCTAATTTTAAATAAGTATATGTAACTAATTGTAAATAACCAGAGTTTTTTGTAATTAACTTTGATTGATATGTATAAGTCTACCTGTTTTACTATGTTAAATTTGAATGGTAAACAACTTGGATATATGGGTTATATGGACATCAACTTATACATAACTTGGATATTTTTTTTGCAAAAAACTACAAATCTGATTATTGCAAATCTAAGTGGTTTCACGACGTGAACCGTCTTATTTTTTTTTCCGAGATATATAATGACATGATTTGAATTTTACCATAATTTCCAAAATATGTCATTATACATCTCGAAAAAAAAAAAACAAGACGCATATTTGTGTTCCCGTCATGAAACCGTGGATAAATGCATTAATCAAGCGATTTTGCAAAAAACTGTCAAGTTGATGTTGTTGATGTCCATATAACATGTCATATATATATATATATATATATATATATATATATATATATATATATATATATATATATATATATATATATATATATATATATATATATATTATCCATCACATGTGAAATGCGTTGTATCTTGAAAACACATTGCCTCATTAGTCAGAAGCAGAAATGTGGCGAAGTAAATAGTTTGTAAGGGTTACTGTTTAACAGTCATATCTTATATGTACTTTTAATCCTTCTTTCGGTATTATTTACAATCTCTTCTTTTATGATTTGTTTTTTATATTAATATATTTGCTGAAATCTTTTTTCTTTTGTTTATCCATTTCTTTTATGTAGAAATTATTGTGTTTCGCAACGGCATACCAACAAGTTATTTTACAAAGTTTAATTGAGATGTTCAAATGGTATCAACCTAAAAAAGTTTAATTGAGTATAAAAAAATTTTGCGGTTTAATTGAGATTTTTGGCAACTTTTAATGAACTATAAAAGTTTAACCTCAGATTTTTGAAGTATAAAATATTGTTGGTACTAAAGTTTAATTGAGATGTTCAAGTGGTATCGGCCTTCAATTTATTCTTCAAAATGTAACGTTTACCTGGAAAAAAAATGTCGATGTTATTTTGTTCCTACCCTTCTAGGCTATAACAAGGCTTGTTTCTGCCATTCATTTAGCAGGCACTGGTTCCATGTAGGCATTTTTACTTCATACTTTGAGGCCATGAACCTACATCGTCTATTTATTTATGATATAATCTGAGGTATACAAATAAAATTAAGCTTTACTTATTATTGATTCATGCCTATTATTCTCATGCATGATTTACTTAAGTCATTTTCCGGTTCATTTAATTTTATAATTCAATTTATATGTGTAACATCCCTGATCTTTCTATAAGTGTGATAGCGGCGTTCTGATCCCGTTCTCACATCTCAGGTTTGCTCTCAAGTACAAGAGACAATCATAACATTTGTTGGGATATTATGAATATAAACATAAGATTACTTTTATGGTTTTTTGTTTATTAATATTTCACATGTGCTGCTTTTTAATGTCATTCTATCCACATCTAAAGCTCATTTTTTGGTCTGACATGTTTGAAATTTAAGCTTGGATAAATAATATGCATTTCCTTTTAGGTTATTTTCTTCAGAGTTATTTTCATTAAGTTTTATGGTATATGATGCTAGATTATATGTACTAAATGTTAACAAGATTTAATAATCCGGTTTTTTAGAAATTATGTATGTTTTTATGTACTAATCAATAAATCATTCAAATATTAAATATTTTGTTCTATTGTTATTGTTGTAATTTGCTACATGTTGTCATGGATTTTTATGTTGATAGCGTATATCATGGTGATATAGAGTGGTGTCCTAAAATTCGTATATCAGCTTCGGGTGGAAACATTGGTATTTACCGTTTGTAGTTTAGTAATATTTCGATAAGTATTAATACTTTAGTTCTTATTTCATGGTTTTCGTAAAAAAAATTTCTAGGTTATGCACTATAACTGATTCAATGAACTTATATTAATGCAATTGCTATTAGTTACGTACGAATGAATTTAGACTAAATGTGAGCCTTGTGACAATTGCGGAAGCCATATTCTTGCTTTTTTATCTATTCGGAAGTGAAGCATTGCATTAAAATAAAATAACATAGATACACAATACTATCAGGTTATATGCAACTCATTCAGTATATTATTATTTTACGTATCGGTAACATCGTGGAATAATATTTGCTTGTTTACAAAAAAAAAATCTTTCGCGTGGCAGAATTGCATGCCGCTAGCTGGGCGTATGAAAGTTGAATCCCAAGACAACTAATGCGTTTATTGTTAAATAAAAATATCATAACATGTGAAGCCTAAATTAGTTTTGAATATTTAACTTTTAGGGGTTGTTTGGTTGGGGTATTAAAATGGATGAGGGTTACTTAGCCCTCTTACCCTTTTCTCACAACAAAGACGGTGTGCGGGCAAGTTAATCAAAGTTAAGAGCGGGAAGGAATATTTTAAATTATTGTAGTACGATTTTTCATTTACTGTTTGGTTTTTCATTCATCGAGCTTCCCTTCTCCTGCTCCTCGTTATTTTGTACTGTTTTATTAATGAGTTATGTCAACATATTTCTTACATTTCCGACGATGGGTAGTGCAACAATGAATATCAACCTTCTGGACATCAAACATCGTTGCAGTAGAGATAATGAAAGAGTATTCTGTGTAGTTGGACTTATGGTAAGAGGTTAAATCAACATTTGAAACTCTTGAATTCCAAGTCAATGGTGTTATAAACAAAGTGAATATTGGAATCCCCGCATCTCGGCTAAATCAGCATTCGAGCTACATCCAACTCCCCACGATATACCATCAATGAACATGTCTTCCACAACTGGACAAATAAACTCCACAAATATCGGTCAAAATTACATGTGATAGACATTTTAACTTGGTAATATAGTATCTCATTAGCCACGAGCAAAAATGTGACGGAGCAAATAGTGTTTAAGCGCTACTGTTTAACCGTCACATCGTATATGGACTTTTAGTCCTTCTTTCGGTATCATTTACAATCTCTTCTTTTACGATTTGTTTTTGATATTAATATATTTGCTGAAATCTTTTTTCTGTTGTTTATCCATTTCTTTTATGTAGAAATTATTGTGTTTTGCAACGGCGTACCCAACAAGTTATTTTACAAATTTTAATTGAGATGTTCAAGTGATATCGTCTTACAAAAGTTTAATTGAGTATAAAAGATTTTTGTAGTTTAATTGAGATTTTTGGCAACTTTTAATGAAGTATAAAAGTTTAAACTCGGATTTTTGAAGTATAAAATATTGGTGGTACTAAAGTTTAATTGAGATGTTAAGTGGTATCGGCCTCCAATTTATTCTTCAAAATGCAACATTTATCGGGAAAAGAAATGTCGGCATTATTTTGCTCCTACCCTTCTAGCCTACAACAAGGCTTGTTTCTCTGCCCTTATTTAGCAGGCGTTGATTCCATATAATTATTTTTACTTCATATTTTGAGGACATGAACCTACATCGTCTATGTATTTATGATATAATCTGAGGTATGATGCTATTGGTCAATTGTTGACAAATAAAATTAAGTTTTACTTATTATTGATCCAGGCCTATTATTCTCATGCAAGCTTTACTTAAGTCATTTTTCATTTCCTTTAATTTTACAATTCAATTTATCATGTATACCATTCATCTTTTGTGATCTTCTGATTGCGGCGTGCTCTCAAGTAAGAGAGACAATCATAACATTTGTTGGGATGTTATGAATGAAAACATAATATTACTTTTATGGTTTTTTTTTAATTATATTTCACATGTGCTGCTTTTTTAATGGCTTCCATCCACCTCTAAAGATAATGTTTTGGTCTGACATGTTTGGTGTTCATAAAAATAAACACATTCACGTGTTTAATAGAAATTTAAAAAAATTTAAGCTTGGATATATAAACTGCATTTCCTTTTAGGTTATTTTCTTTAGAGTTATTTTCATTAGGTTTTATGGTATATGATGCTACATTATATGTACTAAATGTTAAACAAGATTTAATAATCCGGATTTTTAGAAATTACGTATGTTTTTATTTACTAATCAATGAATCATCCAAATGTTAACTATTTTGTTTTATTGTTATTGTTGTAATTTGGTACATGTTGTCATGGATTTTTATGTTGATAGCGTATATCATGGTGATATAGAGTCGTGTCGGTTGAAACATTGGTATTTACTATTTCTAGGTTAGTAATATTAGGATAAGTATTAATACTTTAGTTCTTATTTCATGGTTTTCGTAAAAAAAAATTGATAGGTTATGCACTATAACTGATTCAATGAACTTATATTAATGTAATTGCTATTTACTTACATGTGAATGAATTTAGACTAAAAGTGAGCCTTGTGAAGTCATATTCTTGATTTTTTATCTATTCGGAAGTGAAGCATTTCATTAAAATAAAATATACATAGATGAACAATACTATCTTAAGTTATATGCAACTTATTTAGTATATTATTATTTTACGTATCGGTAACATCGTGGAATAATATTTGCTTGGTTAAAAAAAAAAATCTTTCATATGGCAGAGTTGAATGACGCGAGCTGGGCGTATGAAAGTTGAATCCCAAGACAACTAATGCATTTATTGTTAAATAAAAAGATCAAAACTTGTGAAGCCTAAATTAATTTTGAATATTTAGTTTTAGGGGTTGTTTGGTTGGGGTATTAAAATGGATGAGAGTTACTTAGCCCCCTTAGCCTTTTCTCTCAACAAAGGTGTTGTGCGGGTAAGTTGATCAAAGTTAAGAGCGTGAGGGAATATTTTAAATTATTGTAGTACGATTTTTCATTTACTGTTTGGTTTTTCATTCGTCGAGCTTCCAAACTCATGCTCCTCGTTGTTTTTTACTGTTTTATCGATGAGTTATGTCAACATATTTCCAACATTTTCGACGAGGGGTAGTGTAACAATGAATATCAAGCTTCTTGGCCATCAAACATCGTTGCGGTAGAGACAATGAAGGTGTATTCTATATTGTGTAGTTGTATTTATGGTAAGATGTTAAATGGAGACCCTTGAATCCAAGTAAATGGTGATATAAACAAAGTGAATATTGGAATCCACCACCATCTTTGCTAAATCAACATTCGAGCTACATCCAACTCTCCACGATATTCCATTAACGAACATGTCTTCCATAACTGGTCAAATAACATCCACAAATATAACACCTCCCCCCTCTCTTACGGTCCATAATGTGCTCGAGATAGACTAGATGCTATACCCACCATTGACATCAACTTTCTAAACCTACAACACTCTTCTACAACCACCACCATCCCTATTTTAACAAGTTTGGTCCATCAATATCTCTTGCAAGCTCATGTGCCTTAGTTTCACTTCTCGCTTTTTCTGTGTGTCAAATCTGCTTATAATTTGATGCAAGTATAAGTAGGGGTGGGATCGGGATGAATGACTACTCATTTAAAATACTACTAAATATGAACCGTATGATATCAAAGCAAATCATCATATATGAAGTTTGAGAAAATAATAATACCATATATGTCTATTTGCTCATTTTAATGACAATTGGAAACTAACATGTGATGATTTGGTTTGATCCTATAGAACAGTTCATATTTAGTAGTTTTAGTAGTACTCCATCCCTTGTCTTAATTTTTTTTTTTTTTTTTTTTTGAAATAACACATAGTTACAAATTTAATCAACATTAAATATGTAAAATAAACTACACTTTTACTTTCATAGGTCTTTTGTTTTGTGTCGTCAATGAGTTATTTGTCACGTCACATTTACAAACATTAGATTAAACAATTGAGGGTTAGATGATACATTTTCAAAAACTAATTTAATTTATCTATTTTTATAATATATTAGACAAATTAAGATATAATAAATTAAAAACAAATTTTACAATACAATAAAAACTCAAATAAAAATATACAATCATATGGATAGTATCATAAATTTAATTATTAATTAATTTTTGTAAAATAGTAACAATTAAATATTTATTTTCCAAAAAATACCTAAAAAAAAAAAAAACATGATTTCCTTTGCTTTGCTTTGGTCTTTCTCCCTCCTTATTTATCTCTCTTTATTTTCATTTTTTTCTTCTTGATCTTGAAAAAGTCCCCTTTTTTTGACCAAATCCCTCCTTCCTTCTTCCCTTCCTCCCCTCTTTCCATCTCTATTCCTTTTTACACACACAAACACACACACATAACACATAAAAAGACTCAATCTTTACCCCCTTTTCATTTCCATATGAATATATGATCACCACCATTCTCTTATTCACCCTTTTCTAACAAATGGGTCTTTGTTTTTCATCCATAAAAGTCAGCGGCTCTAATAGCACCAACCAAAACAACCAAAATAACAACAACAATAATAATAATAATATTGCCAATAGGCAGCGTAAAGAGACCGTTAAGCCTTCCCCGGTGACAATTCCTGCGAAAACCCGAGATGGGTCACACCCGAAAGGTGCAAAAGATCAGGAAAACCGTGCAAACAATGTGCGTTCGAAGAGGCCGAGCGGAGTTGTTGCGTGTGGGAAAAGAACGGATTTTGGGTACGAAAAGAACTTCGGCGAACGGTATGTGACCGGGAAGCTGTTGGGGCATGGGCAGTTTGGGTATACTTACGTGGCCATCGATAAGGCTAGCGGGGATCGTGTCGCTGTTAAGAGGATTGAGAAGAACAAGGTGCTTTTTTTTCCGGCTTTTTCTTTATTTTTTGGATTTGGGATATTTTTGCTTATTCATCAGGGGTGAAAGATTAATGGGTTTGTTTTCAGGAGTTGTTTTCTTGGTAGGATTTAAGGCTAAATTTAGTCGCTGTTAAGAGGATTGAGAAGAACAAGGTAGTAGTTTCTTCGGGGGTTTTCCTTGATTTTTAGGATTGAGAAGAACAAGGTGGGTTTTTTCTCCGGTTTTTTTTGGATTTAGGATTTTGTTGTTTATTCATTAGTGGTGAAAGAAGGATTAATGGGTTTGTTTTCAGGATTTGCTTTCTTGGTAGGATTTAAGTTTAAATATAGTTCTTGATAAAGGGTTTGATTGGGATTTAGGTAGAGCTTGCATTTTAGCTTATTTACTTTCTCTTCAAGCTATTTCTTATTTTTTTGGATTTGGGATTTTGTTGCAATTCATGAGATTATATTCAGGATTTGTTTTCTGTAGAAAAAAGGCTAACTTTAGTTGCTGATAAGGGTTTGATTGGGATTTAGGTAGAGCCTGCATTTTAGCTTATTTGCTTTCTTCAAGCTATTTAGTTTTAGCATTTGGTTTTAACCACAGGTTTTAGCTAGTTTGTCCTAGAAATGCTAGAAATATAGAACTTAGAACCATCTACTTCACTTTTTGGATTGAAAGAATCTAGCTTTTTTCCTCAAAAGCTACAACCAAACCGAATGCAAATTGTATTGCGCTTGTTGTCCAGCATAAAAACGGAAATCGTGTTCTTTTTTTCTTTTTAAAAGCCCATGAATCGTGTTCCCCCAATTAAAAAAAGGGCTCGATTGTGGTTATTTCGGTATAGGAGACATACTTCTCTCTGAGAATGTGTTGTGATGTGCATGGCTCTTAATTGATTTTGATGTGTTAACATGATAATTGATAATTGGATTAGAGATCTTATGAAGGATTTAAGTTTCTGTAGGATTTTAGACCTGTTATATTATTGACTAATTGTGTTGAGTAAGTCTTTGTTGAGCTGGTAGTACCAGAATATAACTTTTTTGAAACTGAAGTTCCGTGTTTTTTTTAAAGCAACACACATGTTAAGTAGGTTTTGGTGATGTAAAAGGTTTGAGTAAAGGATGAGACCTTTTGCTTTCTGTGGTTATTGCCTCAGACTGTAGCTTCTCCTCAAATGGAAACTAAAGAAAGATAAATAAGGAAGATGCTATGGAATAGAATCTTGAACTAGTCTAGATCAGTTATTGAATATAATTAGGCTAAGAAGAAGACTTGTTCAATTATTGGATATTGGATACAGTCTTTTTTTAGTGTTTTTAATGATTAGGAAAGGTTAGGTAGACTCATTTATGGTTGAACTCATTGAAGTCTCCTTTAATTGTTTCCTAATTTATGCTATTGGAATTGGCTTTTGTGTTCACGAATAAATAATAATGTATTGCTTAACTGGTGATTCCCAGAGATATTCACCGACGGTTTTTTCCGCTTTAAGATGAGTTTTTAAAGTATTTATTTCGGTAACTAGATCAGAAGAAGACTTAATCAAAACTAACGGATAAGTTATTGAATCGTTTAATGATTAGACCAGTTTTCCCTTAATTTCTAGAATTGGTTACTAATTGATGTAATGGAGGTATACATGTCTGCTTAATGATTAATTTTGGGTTTCCTCTTTATGTTCTTAGTTCCTAATAGCAAAGAATAACTTCCTTGTCTAGCTCGTTCTCTTTTAGAGATTCTTTCTGCTATTACTATTTTAATTTATGCTCGAAATTGAAAGGTGAATTTTATTTTTCTTTAAGGAGAAAAGAAAAACAATATTTCGTGTACTGACATAGATTCTAAGTTGCTGAAAAAGTTATTACCTTGGTAACAGATGGTTCTTCCAATTGCTGTTGAAGATGTCAAGAGAGAGGTCAAAATCTTGCAAGCCTTAACTGGCCACGAGAACGTTGTACAGTTTTATAATGCATTTGATGACGATTCATATGTATATATAGTCATGGAGTGAGTACTTCCTGTTTACTTTTTGGTATGCAATGGATTTATTTCAATTATGAATATCTCCTTTTAGGGGGTGGGTGAGTTAGATTAATTGAAAATAAATATCTTTCCTTTGATTCCATTTTTTAGGTTATGTGAAGGTGGTGAACTGCTAGATCGGATTTTGGTCAAGTGAGTAGTTTTTATATATGCCTCTTTTCATGGTATAGGTTCGTTGTCTTATTACTTAAGTATATATTATGTATGTAATAAATCAGGAAAGATAGCCGTTATTCTGAGAAAGATGCAGCAGTCATTGTGAGACAAATGCTGAAGGTTGCAGCTGAGTGCCATTTACATGGTTTAGTTCATCGGGATATGAAACCAGAGGTATAAGATTACTACCTGAAAATTGGGATCTTGGCTTAGGAGAGGGTGTAAATTCATGTACGCCTTTTTCCATTTCCCGTAGAAATTGATTCTGGACTTGTCTTTCATTTTGTAGAATTTTCTTTTCAAGTCATCGAAAGAGGACTCAGCTTTGAAAGCAACGGATTTTGGTCTTTCGGACTTTATAAGACCTGGTAAGTAGAACCTTTGGTTTTGGTTAGACCTGCTTGTAATTTATTTAAATTTTGATTGATACGTATAAGAAAATTCAAGCAGGTACACCAGAATATTTCTTTCCATACTAATTGCATTTTTTTTTATAATACGAAATTATCCATGCTAAGGTTCGGGTTTGCAGTGTGAATCGATTTTGAGAGTAGTTGTATAAACAGTCTTCTTTCAGGTTCTCACACCAAACTAGAGAGTAAGTTTCTTTGACACCATAAACCAATCAAACTTACAAAATAGGTAAAGCATGGACCAATCAACTATTGAAAGACCTATCAAATCAACTAAGGAATTATCCATCTGTTGTAATTCACATTAAATTTACCACATTTCTGTTTTAGAACCATGTGTTTTCTAATAGTTCCAAAATTCTTCATGTATCAATGCGTCAGGAGCATTTATGGCGATTAGTATAGTTTTGATAACTGTCACGTTTTTTTATAGTTGGAGGATACCTCTTTAAATTTTAATTTCATTACATATTTGACTTTTAAATTGCAGGAAAGAAATTTCAGGATATAGTTGGGAGTGCGTATTATGTTGCTCCGGAAGTTTTGAAACGTAAATCTGGACCAGAATCAGATGTGTGGAGTATCGGTGTAATCACATACATCTTGTTATGTGGCAGGCGCCCCTTTTGGGACAAAACCGAGGATGGTATCTTTAAAGAGGTTTTCTCTTTTCCCAAAATAATGTTTCGTTGATTATAAGAGTAGCTTCAAATAGACAGGTTCAGCATGACAAAACCATTAATCTAACTGAGAAATGACCCCCGCTCAACGCATTTTTTTGCTTTCAGATAATTTTGCTTTTTGTGCTCATTTCGGCTTCTTCTAAGCTGAAGCCGTGAAGCAAAAACTCCAAATCCGTCCCAAAGTTGGAAAATTTAAATGTTTGTACACATTCATCAATTGCTTTGTCTGTATGTCAAACAACCATCTCCCTACCTTGTGAATTAGATTTTGATCTATTTTCAGAGGTGAAGCAAATGGTAAAATGAGAAAAATGCACATTTTTAGGTCTAATTCTAAATGTAGACCAACATTGAGGGATTCATTAAAAGAAATATTTGAGCAACAATATGTACATAGTACATTATTTTTATTATTGTTGCTCAAATATTAGTTTTTTTTTTAAATAATATTTTTTTGCTATGCTTGGTTAGTGTAATTGTGGTTTTTCAGGAAACTGTTTCTGGTCGAAGTTTGCGGCTCAAAAATGTTTTTTTCCCCAGAAAAATGTAAATTGCTAGTCTGTAGACTATTAGACTCTGAGCCAGTAGAATTGGAGTGCTTGTTTGAGGTTATTAATAGATATGTAGAATTATAGATGTTAACTCTAATATGTTTAGGTGTTGAGGAACAAGCCCGATTTCCGTCGCAAACCATGGCCAACAATTAGCAATAGTGCTAAGGATTTTGTCAGAAAGATTCTTGTGAAGGACCCTCGTGCTAGGCTCACTGCCGCTCAGGCCCTGTGTATGTCATCATCGCCATCTCTCTCTAGTCCATATATATATATATATACAGTAGGATCAATGGACACATATTTTAATGCAATAGATCTCAGTTGTTGATGACATTCAAATTTAGGGATAAAATCAAATCTAAAATCCGTCACCCATCTCAGCCATTTATTTAAAGTATTACAGATATCTTTTGGTTCAACATAACTGTTAAAGTATGTGTCTGTCGATCTGGTTTCTATGTGTTATACTTATCTTGTTCCGTTTTCCTAAGCAGAATCATATCTACTTGTTAGCTTGTGAATTTTGTATGTTACATGACTCTTAAGGTTGTATTAGCTTATTAAGTAACCAATCTTGTTTTGTGGTTCATTGAGAAGAAAATCTTTTCGAGTAGTGAACCAAATAGAATATAAACTTCCATGTATCCTTTTTCTTTAGTTCCACATTGACCTTATTCTTAACTCCCAGCACACCCATGGGTGAGAGAAGGTGGGAATGCCTCGGAGATTCCTCTGGACATATCGGTATTAAATAACATGCGCCAGTTTGTAAAATACAGCCGCTTAAAGCAGTTTGCTCTTCGGGTGCGCCATCTTCTATCGTTTATGCAGTTTATTTTTCTCCTGCCTTTCCTGAGTGAAACCAAACATTTACAGCTTTTTGTGTGTATATTGTTTCCTAAACAGAACATTTAGAGCTTTTTGTATGTATATTGTTTCCTTTCAGGCATTAGCTACTACTATCGATGCGGAAGAATTGTCGGATCTCCGTGATCAGTTTGATGCGATCGATGTAGATAAAAATGGCGTTATTAGCCTTGAAGAAATGAGGCAGGTATATCTATCTTCACGTTGTGAACCCTCAAGGCACATGCCTTAAAGTTACCCTCCATCTAATAAAAATTGTTTCTTTTTTCTTTTTTCTTTTTTCTTTTTTTGGTGGTGGTGGGTGGGGTATAATTTGCAAATAACCCGTGTACTTTGATAACTTGCAAATAACCTCATGTATTATCTAATCTTTTGCAAATGACCCCTTTATTTCGTTTTATAATGACATTACTTTGTGTATGTTGGTCCGCTTGGGACATTTTTTCTTTTGAAACATGTTTCTCTCACTATCTATGCACGTAACCGAGTGATTAGCATAAAAAAAAGCTATTTGGGAGCATACTTGAGCAACAAAAGTCCTACTATTGGCTATTTTGGAAAACAATAATTGTAAAAATAAAAAGGTGTCAAACCGCATATGTTGCTTGGGGATAATTAAATTTCAAAAAAACTATGTACATTATCATAAGAAAAAAAAAATGAATATGAGTTGTAACAATAGTAAGATCATTCACTCGGATTCTGGCAAATTGTAGATAGTACATGGGTTACCAAAGTGTGTGATGGTATTTGCTAAACACCCATATTACATGGAGGTTATCTGCATTTTACCTTTCTTTTGGTATAAACTATTACTCTACTAGTCAATCCACAACCTGAAATATCGTCCAAAAAGATTTGGTTTGTCAAATTGTGGATAACATTTTGATCTCACTCCTCCATGTTAGTCTCGATATCATATTCAAGAGTGTTTGGTCATATGCATATTATTACCTTTTCATGTGTTACGATGTCTTTTTCTTACAGGCGCTTGCTAAAGATCTTCCGTGGAAGATTAAAGAATCTCGTGTCTTAGAAATACTTCAAGCGGTAAGCATATCTTTGTTATACAAAAGTATCATCGTGGCTTTTTTATTTTTATTCTTCATTATAGAGGTTTATTAATAATATTTTTAATAATTTGATTTTCTCGAGGCAGATTGACAGCAACACAGACGGGCTAGTCGATTTCACCGAGTTTGTTGCAGCGACATTGCACGTTCACCAATTAGAAGAACATAACTCGGAAAAGTGGCATGAGAGATCACAGGCTGCTTTTGAGAAATTCGACATGGATAAAGATGGATACATTACTTCCGAGGAACTTAAAATGGTTAGTTTAATTTATCACTGTTTACTTTCTGCCGACTCTGGAAATAGAGGATTTTTGTCTTCTCATTCTTGGTCTTACTACTCTAGTCTGCCTACGCACAAAATAAGTTTTACCTTCACCTTTTTTCAAGGTAATTATGACTAAGTGCTTGTTTGATTGTACACTTTAGCTTGAGTTGATACTTTTGGTGTTTTTTGTGAAACACTTCATTCATATCATAATTTGCAGATCGTCTATGTAGTATCAGTTTACAAACTATTACACTAGTGTACTGTTTGATAAAATTGAGAGAACTGCTTTTGTTTCTCCTCTTACTTTTCGGTGGTAGTTTTGTAAATCTTAAAAGATTATTATTAGATCGTAAAACACTGAAACCGGATGTAAGCAGAAAAGGGTTTGACTGGTTATAAGAGATATTTATGTTCTCAATAGACATTCCCTTTGGCTCGAACGGATCGTGTACTTTTTTTATCTTCTCGATGAGAAAAAAAATATATATAAATATATATATATATATATAATTTATTTTCATTTGTACTTTGCAGCACACAGGCTTAAAAGGCTCGATTGACCCTCTTCTGGAAGAAGCTGATATTGACAAAGACGGAAAGATAAGTCTATCAGAATTCCGTAGACTTCTTAGAACCGCAAGCATGACCTCTCAAAGGAACATTCATAGCCCAGCTGCTCACCGCAATTCTCGAAGAACATAAAAAAAGAATCATCAAAAAGGAAAAACGAAATTTGAATTAATATATCGTTCTGTAAGAGAACTGGAAGCATTTCAAGTTCCCCGAAATACTTTGCTTTGAAAGATTGTATGTATTCTCCCTCGTCTGCTTCGCACCACTCCTTGTAGTGTTTGCTTAATCTTGCAGATAAAATGTATAATATATGTATGTGCAGAGGAAAAGAAAGAAAGAAAAGAGGAACACAAATATGTGCAATGTTTGTTGTTTTCATGTGCATCCTCCGCGTGATGCTGTATTTTGTATGTATTTCCTTGAAATTGTAATATGCGACGATAAACAAGTGATAGATTGTTTTGTTCAATTGAGTTTCTGTTTAGTTCAAGTGTGATTATGTTGAAGTTAATTTCTCCAAAGAATCACAACTTCTTGGACTGAGTTTTTTTCCTAATACTACCGGTTTATAAAATGTTTTGAACTAAAGTTAAATCATATGAATGTGCTTTGAGACGAATTTTAAAAGTTCGTCGGGGAAACTGTCCCATAGTTTGGGGATCGTATGACTTAACAATATTATCATATAATGAGGATGTCAGTGTCATTGCTTTAGATGTAATACGGAGGGAAAACAATTATATGAACCTGGTGCACTCTAATTTAGGGGGTGTCAACTAATATTTTTTTTTTAGTTTTAAGGTTGTTATTTTTGAGTTTATTTAGAGTAATATGGGACAGGTTGATCCACCTGCGATCGGTACAGTTTGATAAAACAGTTACCTTGTACAATAAGTGGAGCTATTATATGAAAGTATCTATATATGCATTCGAAAGAGACTTGACAATGAGTTGTAGAAGAATTCGCCAAGGATAAATAGTCGCTAAAGATTGTCATGAACTTCAACAGTTAATGCGTGTATCCCGACCACCGGATTCATCTCTAATGCTTGAGATGTCGAGCATTATAGCTTCCCTTATATATTACTTATAATTTGAATAAAAACATGACTTTTTTAATTTTGCAAAACTAGTTAACATTTATATAATTTTTCATCATCCTTATTCACTTTCTTATTTTCATCATATATTAATATTTTATCTGCATTATGTTATTTAATATAAATAGATAAGATTGTAAAGTGAAAAGTTAAATGAGATATAGGAGATATGGTGAAACATTTTTGTTACTTTTATATGGGGAAGAATTTAGTTTTTTTAAAACTTAAGGAGATAAATAGGGAAGCTCTTTTGAAAGAAAAGTAAACACTTTTTAATGAAATTTCTCAAATTTGAGTGAGGAAGCTAGAATGCTTGTTCTTACGTATGTAAAAGCACAAAAATGGTTCAGGTTTATCTTAACATATGAATTTGAATCGAACGGACGAGATAGGTACAAACTTCATTACTTCAACACGACAACACCTATAGTTTGGTATAAACTTGAGTAACTCAGGGTTCGATTCACCCATTATTGTCATGTTTCATCATAGAGAGATGATGACACATTTCCAGTAGCGGAACTAGTACTCAACTATTGGGGATGCTGATTGTGAAAAATAATTAAACAAAAAAAAAAACAGTATAAGAGAGTTTCGAGCCTGTGACATACAGTTAGTTAATATATACATGTACCACTACCTCACTAAGCTTACAAGTGATAACGGGGGAGTTATAACTATATTTAACTCTAAATTTATAAAATTATATACATAACTTTTTTTTTTTTTTTAAATTAGGTGACGACGGCATCCCTGGCCCCCTAAATCCGTCCCTGCACATCTCAGTTGTCTAAACATATGGAGCCATTCGGTGCATGCTCTCAAATGTTGATGGACTAAATAATTTCCATGCAACCAAACAAATTACGATGACAACCCCACAGTATCATGGCAATATTCATTCGTACATTGAATAGTTTATATGGAAACAGTACTTCTGGACATGTCATTTTCTAATAATTTATCAATCTTTGGGATAATTAAGCTCTAGCTCAATCAACATATATGGCTCATTTTTATGTTTAAAGTTAGTTGGAAATGATACACTATCATGGTAATTTTGGTGATACTATTACCCGTACGGCGTATATATTTAAAGTTAGTTGGAAATGATACACTATTGTGGTAATTTTTGTGATACTATTACCCGTACCGCATATATGTTATATTAAATTTCAACATTATATATCGTACCATACTTACGTATATCGCAAGTATGGTATGATAATGATATGATACGGTACATTATCAACTTCGAAAAACAACACACAATTTTATGAAAAATATATCATTAGCAAAAATTTTTAACAATAATACTTCATTTATGAATAGTTGAACAATATTATAAACATGATACTAATTTGTGCAACTTATTTTGTATTTAATTGTTAAAGAATATTAATAATTATATTTGAATATGAGTATTTTATATATGAATGTTAATATGATATAAATATTACAATACCATGATATCGAAAATCGATTATTATTACCCCACCACCAAAATAAATGCTACCATAATAGCAGAGTGTGATAGTATCTCAAATATCATATAGGATATGAATAATGGAGGCAGAGTACATGACTCTGAGTCAGGGTTACTCTGCTTCCCCAACCATTGGATCTGTATTTTATTAATACTGTATTGATAAAATAGCAGATTCAATGATCAACGGAAGCAGAGTAACTCTGACTTTATGGTACAAAATTCCGGTTATAAGTATATTTTTGTGGTACTATTTTCTAGTTCTTAGGCTTCTGATTTTGTAACATGATGTGATTGATTAAGTGACATGACTGGTAAGCCAACTAGCTAAGAGTGGTTTTCTTTAGAAACAGAGGGGGAGCCAGACTATACATTTAGGAGTAGCCATATATCCAGAAGGATTTATAGTTTATTTTAAGGTTACATACGTATGCACTGTTTATTTATAACGATAGAAACGTAATTATAATAAATTTGTTAACATTTCAACATATTTGGTGTAAATTTATTTTAGTCGCTGATACTTATGATTGATAACGTGATTAGTACGTGAATAAGTGTGTAAATAGTGTAGACGTAGTATACATTACAAGCCATATTATAGCTCATAATCGCATTAAAATGTTACAAGCCATCTTATCGTAAAGATATATATATACAAGCCATGCAAATTATCGCACATTATCGCATTACAATTGTTTCCCCCATCATATTGTCTACTTCTTAAGCATTCTTGACCTTGTAACATTTCCATGACTAGCCTTAATTCTCTATTATTGTCTATTATAGCTAGAAACAATATGACTAGAAATGTTACAAGGATAACATATAAATTCAATTAAGGTTACAAGAGTTTCGTATGAGTGGGTCAAAATTCATTTGGAAAAACATATAAATTGACCAACTTGTGATATAGTTAGGATTTTGTACTATAAATCCTTATGACTTTTGTTTATATCAATATTTACTTGAACACATTTATATACCTTAATTAATAGTCAATTACTTAAACCTTGTTTACTACAATTTATTACATATAAAGTTGAAAATGTAACAACTAACTAAAATATGCATGAACATTGACCTTATTCTTTTTTGTAAATTGTGCTACAAGAAACACACACACATGTATTTGTATTAACCAGGCTATATGTAATTTATTTAATTCTCTTGGTTTATCCTTCTTCTATTCCTAGTAATTACAAAACAATCAATAACAATATTTACACATATTAGTGAATGAGAACG
Organism: Primula veris; assembly: GCA_963682055.1. NCBI lineage: Eukaryota > Viridiplantae > Streptophyta > Magnoliopsida > Ericales > Primulaceae > Primula > Primula veris. The sequence goes on along the minus strand of OY821747.1, from coordinate 31,307,927 downwards.
GTATAACTGCCAAACCTTGAGTGAGGTCATGTGACCCGTCTAAACCTTCATTAGCTCCGTCGGTGCAAACATGGTTAGCTCTAAACCTTCATTAGCTCCGTCGGTGCAAACATGGTTAGTTAGTGGTGAGGTGATACAAGATTACAACAATGATATTTGGTTCATCATTTCAATATATTGTGATAGCAAAATTGTAATTGAGTTTTTTTTTTTAAGAAGCATATATTTTTATTGATATCTAGTGCGCACTATTACAATACTCAATAAGTATCTTGCAACATGCTCCAATAGACTAAAATCACCAAATCTTCCCACCTCAGACCAGCAAAGAGAAGCATTTGGTGTGATTTGCATTATTCAAGCACTACAAAATAATATTTGATTTAGTGAGAGTCAAAAACTGTCACAAGCATGTCGCTAATTTAAAAAGTTGTCACAAATCTGTCGCAAATTGACTAAACTGTCACAAAACTGTTACAAAGCCGTCACAAAAACCATCGGTAATAATTTCGTAACAAAAAATACCGTCACTAATCTCGTCACTATTTGAATATTTTTTTATAGTGAAGGGAAGTACGTAGGTAGGTAGTAGATTTCTCTTCAAATATATTCACTTTTCAATTAACTCATTCTATTTTTTTTCCACACAATATTGTATATGTCACGTACGTATACTCATGCCCAAGCATAGTTAGTTGGTGGTGAGTAACAAGTGTAGTACGCCATTGATATTGATTCATCAATTCATTATAATGTGATAGTTAAAACGATCTTCAATTAATTATATGGGGATAATTTGTGCAACTCGAGTCAAATATATAAGGCCTAACGAGCTCCACAATGAAGTTCTATTTTAACAGCTTAGATTATGAAAATAGCGTTTTAGCCCTCCCTTATTATTACTTTTTGAAATCCCGCCTCACCCCAAGTTTCGTAGCTCTGCCACGAAACTCGTGTTCCATTCACCCATTATTGCCAAATCTCATCATAAAGATATAGAGATGATGACGCATTTCAGTTGTCTTATAATATAATATGAAGCCATTTGAATTTTAATGTTCTTAGTTCTTCATGGACTCATAAAGAACATGGACTCATAAAGAGTAACGATATAAGAATAGACTATTTGACAGAGACTATCATAGAGATAAACTGTGTATCATTGATGTATCCCATATATATCCCAACTCACTAATAATTTACATGCATGCAAACAAATTACGATGACAACTCACAACCCACAATATCATGACAATATTCAATTGTTGATATGGAAACATTACTTTCGTGGACCTATTATTTTCTCTAATTTATCGAGGGCAAGTAAGTTCTAGCTCAACATGGTTCGTTTTATGTTTTCTAGTTATCACTTTTTTTTTTAGCTCCATTTTCTAATCGTTATAACTTATAAGCATTACGAAAATTAGCAGCTTTGGCTGCATACTACTAATAATCACCAATAGAATTCATTCATATAAAAAGGAAGCTAATAAAAATGGATCAAGTTGTCTAAAAAAGATATCTACATATCTTCTATTTTAACTTTTAAATTATACACAAGAATACTACTATTGAAAATGTAAATGAAGAAACTATTTATATATATCTTTTCAGCTTTTAAGATTTGGAGGTTTAAGAGATTAATCCTAAAACTTATTGTTTTTTTTTTTTATCATTGTCTAGATAGATTTGCTATCTTTTCTAAATTAAGTTATTGTAAATTATCACTCACCAGGAAAAAATTGTCTAACATTATACAAAATGAATATAATACTCATATATATATATAGACATTCATAGAGTTCTATATTTTTATAGTGTTAAGAAATAACCGTGGCATATATTAATTAAATGCGTTTTTGTATAAAAAGTGTGCAAGTTGATGTCTATATACATATCCACAAGGCTTAGTATATACTTCTTAAATCACATATGACGAGCCATATATTATAGCTAATAATGGCATTAAAATGTTACAAGCCATCTTATCGTAAATATATATATATACAAGCCACATTATCGCACTAAAATGTTTTCCCTCAGTCGTATTGTCTACTTCTTAAGCATGCTGAAGTAATTTTTGCTCCATAGTTAATTTCTTATAACCTTTTTAGTATAAGAAAACAATTTTTCTTGGGTGAAGAAAGAAAAAGAATAAATTGTTACAAAAATTATTTTACTGCAATAATTTTTCAACCCAATTTATCACCATTATTGAATGGAAAATTATCAGTGAATAATTCCAACAAATTAAGCCACGCAATGTCTCATCACCCCCATAATGTATATGTCACGTACTCATTTCCCAAACATACGCTAAAAAAAAATACCCAAATAGCGACGTTAGTGACGGTATTTTTTGTTACGAGTTTATTAGCGACGGTTTTTGTGACGGCTTTGTAACAGTTTAATCAATTTGCGACAGATTTGTGACAGATTTTTAAATTAGTGACAGACTTATGACAGCTTTTGATTTTTATTAAATCAAACATTATTTTGTAGTGATAGGTAGTTGGTGGTGAGGTATATAAGCGTACACCATTAATATTTGGTTCATCATTTCTATATATTGTGATAACAAAATTGTAAATTGAGCTGAGTCTATAAATTAATTAAGTCCTTCCATGAAAAATAGTAACAATTAATCCATCAAATAAACTGACCATTAATTAGTTCCAGAAACATAAAATGAAACACATTTGCTATGGTATGCATTAATATTGAAGGGAAATGGTAGATTATCTCTTCAAATATACTTCAATCAACTCATTGTATTTTCCCTTTTTCTGTATGAAGTAGAAGATCATTAATTAATTTAATTATAAGATTAATTATAAGATCTGTAAACGAAACAAAAGGAACAATTTTTTTTTCTTAGAAGCATTATTACAATTTACACGCACTCGAAGCATACTCGTATTTTTAAATTTTAAATATGATATAGCCAAACGATGGAAATTTTACCCTAAATAAATTTCCCAAAAATAATTAATGGGTACAAAGTTTCGGATAGATCGACGATTTGCCGATTAATTACGTACTAATGTGACCGCGAATAGCAAAAATTATGTAACCGGAAAAATGACTATTGATATATTAGTCCACTGCTACTCAGCAGTGCAATTTTGATGATTTATATCAACTCCACTTATCACGACAAAACATATATAGGTCTTTTTCTCAAACACTCATACATTGCAGCCATAAATCTAGCTAATTTGGTGGTTAGCTGCAAAATATATGGTCATTGGATTTGAAATCTGCTACAAAATGGGGCCAATTTTTCGCATTACATTACTCATAGTCCCTACGAAATCGTGTCGTATATTGTTTGCTAACTGTTTTTACTCGGCGGAAAGAAAATCATTTGCTATATTTATAAGGCAAAGTTTCAGTCACAATGAATATTTTGTCGTGAATGGGATCTATAGGGCCATTCAATAATGCATCTGCATCGGAAATTGCACTATAGATATGAATACAACTATACAATGGCCGGCCTTTCGCTCTCGTAATATTCAGAACTTACCAAATAATCAGTATTCTAAAAAAGTGAAAACTTCGATGAAACATTTTTACAAGAGCTCGCCAAAAGCATAACAGCCTTAGCTTTATGATCAACATTAAAGCGAGAAAGACATTTTTTTATGTTATTTTAATTGAGAATCATTGATTAGTACATAAAAACATATTTTTCGAAACAAGTACTCTTCATGACATAAACCCATTAACTTCAAATCAACTTTTTATCGAGTTTTTGAGTCGACTAATTCAAAACGAGCTTTTCGAAACAGTGTCAATAAGGCAATACAAATACGCGCTGACTGAATACAAAGATGAATATTAAGTGTAACAGATATACAGGGCCGGCCCTGACCCAAGTCTAGTAAGGCTTGAGCCTCGGGCAAATGTTTATGAATTTTTTTTAACGGACAACACGTCTACTATTTCTTAAATATATTTTTTAATTCTATATGAACTATTTAATCACATCTCATCTACATTGTGTTATAGTAGGCTAGGGGACGTGTAGGCATGATTTTGACTTCTTGGTCAGTATTTCAATACTCATAAATTACAATTTTATTTTAATTTTTTTTTGTGGGCAACTAAAAATATTTTTAAGCCTTGGACATATACATTAATCGGGCCGGCACTACAGATACAACATGTACATACGTACGATTCGCTAATTAACTAGCAAAGCAAAAGCCGAGCTTAAACGTCCCCATGTCCTTATGTTCGCTTCCAAGTTTAATTTTTTAGTATATATCTCAATTGCAGTCGTGCCCTTTCTAGGACTTGGTTACATGAAAAAAACACGTTTTCGAGGCAGTGATGTTACTAATTAATTATGTTGATTTTGGTTATGGATACAACTAAAAAATTAATACATTCCATGTTCTATTACATACTTCATCCGTTTCTAATTAATTGTCTTTTACAAAATTACGTGCAATTTTGACCGACTTATAACATATATCAAAATTGTCGAAAAGAAAATTTTCAAAAGTAAATCATATAATTTAATGTTTGAACTATATGATACACTTTTGAAAATTTTCATTCCGACAATTTTGATATAATTTATTAACCGATCAAAATTGCACGTAGTTTTGTAGTGAATATATAATTAATTGGAATCGGAGGAGTACGTATTAGATGTGACTTTGGGTTACTATTGTAATGGTAATGGTAATGGCAACAAATTTTTATTTTTCATTTTTGACTCAAGCATCTCTAATTCTTGATTTTTTTGGCCAACACATTCGACGAGCTCTGTAACAAAGATAATTATGAATCTTTTTATCGTGTATTAGTACTAACTAAAGATTTGTACATCTTATCAATTTGCTCATTTTGATTAAAATAGTCTTTTTTGTAATTGTAATATATTTTTGTTTTAATTGTTTGATTATGTAGTAATAGTATATAATTTTACATCCATTATGTTATTTTTAAAAGGAAATTATTTTGATTTGTAAACGTATAGAAATTGTTTTGGTAGTAAAATCTATTAAGAATAATTAATCATTTTCCTTATTCTCTTTTACATGCCAAGTATTTATTGGAGCAAGTGAAACAAAAGACTTACAAATATATACATATCAATCAACTTAATTATAAAAAAATTATAAAAAAACTCACATATATGTACTTTTTTATAATTAGTTACATATACTTATTTAAAATTAGGTAAATATCTCATAAAAAACAACAAAACATACAAAAAAAATCAAAAACAACAAAATTGAATTTTTATTTTAAAAAATCAAAAAATTTGTACATATTATCAAACAGGATTAGACATGATTAGATAAGATTAAAAAAGATTAGACATGATTAGACAAACATGATTGAATATGATTAGACATGATCAAACATATTTTTTTTATATAAAAATCTATTTTTTTAAAATATTGGTTATTTTAATTTTAATTTTGGTTTTTATTTTTTATTTTTTATTTTTTATTTTTTATTTTTTAATGACATATATAACTATTTGTAAATAAGTTCACAAAATATGTACTTTTTTGTAAAAAAATCAAAAAGTTCAAAACAACCGGGTTTTTTGTAAATAAGTTTTTAAATATGTATTAAATTGTCATTTTCTAAGTTTTGTCGAAGTGTAACATAGGTGTTATAAATTTAAAAACCAAATAATAATATTTGAAATCTATGAGTACTAATGGTGTTAAAATACACCCTTTTAAAATAAAAAATAAATACTTTAGAAGTTTGACCTTGTAATCCCCTCATTTATTTCTTCAAAATATAAATTAAAAAAAAAACAAAATAAAACCAAGACAAAAACGTAAGCAGAGTATCTGACTCAGAGTCAGGGTTATTCTGCTTCCACAGCCATTGGATCTGTTTAAATCTGCTACAGTTAAATTTTTTAAACAGATCCAATGGTTGTGGAAGCAGAATAACCCTGACTCAGAGTCAGGTACTCTGCTTCCGACAAAAACTCAGTTTGAGTATTTGTCTATAAATTACAAAAACAAAATCCAGCTAAATCCTAAATCATTTTTTCCACTCTAGAAATATATATCACTTGTTTGTATAACTTATAAATTGTGACAAATTTCACCTGATAAAAATTACTATTTGCCCCCATCTCAATTATACACACCAACTGTTTGTATAATTGCCCCACATAATTACAAAATCAGCAAATTTAAAAATTTCCCCCAATACCCATCTCTATTTATGTACTAAATAATCAGAGTTATTTTATCACCAAATGTCTATTTGTGTCTCTTTTCTATAAACACAGGCAACAATGTTTTGAAATTTTGATTCTTTGACTTTATTTAAGCTCAAATATTTTTTATTCCCACTACCTACTTGCTTAATTGCCTGAGACAAATTTGATTAATTTCTGGTTATTTTCTCAATGCTCTTTTATTGACCCAACACATGTTTTTGTAATTTCCTAAGGAAAAACTTGATAAGTTATTATTCCTAAATGCCCTTTTTTTTTAGAGAGAACACTTGGTCTCTCAATACCCAATTTAGCCCAACACACATTTGTGTAAATTTCTGAGAAAAACTTGATAAGTTATTAGCTTATTACCAATTTGTAGAGAGGAAAAATTTAATCTTTGAATACCCTTTTTTCACAATACCCATTTGTGTTAAGTCCTGACAAAAACTTGATAAGTTATTAGCTTATTATCCTTTTCTAGAGAGTAAAAACTTAATCTTTCAAATACCATTTTGCCCAATTCCCATTTGTGTAAAATCCTGAGAAAAAAATTTGATAAGTTATTAGCTAATACCCTTTTAGCCCAACCCCTATAGGGAAACTTGAAAATATATTTTCTAGTATTTTCTAACCCATTTCACTAACCAGCTGTTTGTATAACTGCTTAAAAAGATTTTTTGGTATTTTATTTTGGTTCCATGGCTGATTTAGTGAAGCAGATATTGCCGAAGCCGATCCAGCTAGCAGACCAGATCATCAAATCTGCTGACGAGGCGAGCTCGTTCAAGGCCGAGTGCGCGGAGCTAAAATCGAAAACGGAGAAGCTCGCCGCTCTCCTGAGACAAGCGGCACGCGCCTCAAATGACTTGTATGAACGGCCCACAAGAAGAATAATCGACGATACCCAACAGGTTTGTTTTTTGGTTTTTGTTTGGAAAAACGATCATTTAGTACATACTTTCATACTACTTAACTATTAAAAAGCCGAGGTTGAAATCTTTTTTAAGATTAGGTACCGATGCTCATTGATGCTGCCTCTTTTTTCTCTTTGTTTTTATTGTCGATGCTCAGTGATGCTACATTGATATGTACCAATTCTTAAATGAACACAAATTCGGGTTTTTAATAATTAAGTCCGAAAGTATGTACTAAACATTGAGTTTCCTTTTTGTTTTAGTAGAAGGCTGAGGTTTATTAAATTAATGGTAAATGAACAGGTTCTCGAAAAGGCCCTTGCTTTAGTCCACAAATGCAGTGCCAATGGGGTTATGAAACGGGTTTTTACTATAATCCCTGCTGCTGCCTTCCGGAAGGCCTCCGCTTTATTGGAAAATTCCGTTGGTGATGTGTCGTGGCTTCTAAGGGTCTCGGCCTCTGCGGCTGATAGGGGTGGAGAGTATTTGGGTCTCCCTCCGATTGCTGCCAATGAGCCTATTTTATGCCTAATTTGGGAACAGATTGCGGTTTTATCTACAGGGTCTGCTGAGGATCGTTCGGACTCTGCCGCTTCATTAGTCTCGTTAGCACGCGATAGTGATAGATACGGGAAGCTTATCATCGAGGAGGGGGGCGTTGGGCCTCTCTTGAAGCTGTTGAAAGATGGGAAAATTGATGGTCAGGAAAATGCCGCAAAAGCGATTGGGCTGCTTGGGAAAGACCCGGAAAGCGTTGAGCATATGATACATGTAGGGGTATGTTCGGTGTTTGCGAAGATACTCAAAGAGGGGCCGATGAAGGTTCAGGCTGTGGTGGCTTGGGCAGTGTCGGAGCTAGCGGCTCATCACCCGAAATGCCAAGATTTATTTGCTCAGAATAATATTATTCGGTTGCTCGTGAGCCATCTTGCTTTCGAAACTGTTCAGGAACATAGTAAGTATGCTATTACTACAAAATCTTTACATGCTGTTGTTGTAGCCAGTAATAATAGTAATAAACCAAGCACCACCGCCACTAATGGCAGCAAGGTTAATAATGTGAATTCAGAAGACGACGACTCGATGGGGCAAAGTAAAATAGTTCACCCTTTAGGTAATAGACAACCTAGCCTAATGCACAATGTGGTCGCCTCGGCTATGACCACGCAAAACAAGCCTATTCAGAAGAGTAATGGTACTACTATAACGGATCAGAGTAGTGTAAAACAGAATAATCTATTGATTAATCACAAGAGTAGTCACTCGATATCTGGCTCTATAACGAAAGGTAGGGAATTTGAAGATCCGGTTACAAAATCATATATGAAAGCAATGGCCGCAAGAGCCCTTTGGAAGCTCTCGAAAAATAATTCGCCAATTTGCAAAAGCATAACTGAATCTAGGGCTTTGCTGTGCTTTGCGGTTTTATTAGAAAAAGGGACCGAAGATGTTAAGTATAATTCGGCTATGGCTCTTATGGAAATCACAGCTGTGGCTGAAAAAGATGCTGAGTTGAGACGATCGGCTTTTAAGCCCAACTCGCCTGCTTGTAGAGCAGTGGTCGATCAATTATTTAAAATAATCAATAGTCCTGATTCTGAGCTTCTTATTCCGTGTGTTAAGGCGATTGGGCATTTGGGTCGGACTTTCAAGGCTACCGAGACGAGAATGATAAGCCCATTGGTGAAATTGCTAGATGAGAGAGATTCGGAAGTTTCGAGGGAAGCTTGTCTTTCTCTTTCTAAATTCGCTTGTTCTGAGAATTACCTTCATATCGATCACTCAAAGGCGATTATAGAAGCTGGGGGAGCCAAGCATTTGATTCAACTTGCTTATTTTGGAGAACAAATTGTTCAATGCCCAGCTCTTGTTTTGCTTTGTTATATTTCTATGCACGTTCCCGACAGTGAGGCATTGGCCGAGGCAAAGGTGTTAACGGTACTAGAATGGGCCTCGAAACAGGCTCATTTTGTCCAAGATGAGAATGTTGAAATACTGCTACAAGATTCGAAAAGTAGGTTGGAGCTTTACCAATCTAGAGGTTCAAGAGGGTTCCGTGGATAAAATATATTTTTAATTATTTTGGTGAGAAGGTTTTTGGTTTTCTTTATTGACTTGTCTATCCTTATTTTGAGTGCATTTATATGATTTATTGAGAAATTATTGGAAAAGTCTTTTATTTTTACTCTTGGTAGCCTTTTCTAAATTATAGTTAGCCGCCACTAGATGTATCAAAAACAAAGTTTTGAAAAACAAAATTGTATTTACCTGATTGTAATCATTTCCAAAAGATCAGAATAGTCTAAAATCTAAACTTGAAAGGTATACAAATAGATCTAAGTTGAGAGGTAGTTTTGCCAATTCAATCAAAAGTGATGACTTTTACATATCTGTTAAACAACTCCCTTGCTAGTCCATTCTGCTTGAGATATTGCCAATATACTACTATGATACTAACAATTAATTAACATCCTTATTATCGTACAAAGTACAAACTGATATACACCAATTACTATTTTTCGTTTTCGTCCCTTGTTTGGGGTTTCCTTTTAAGAAACAGAAGATATAAGAGGATACAGTTTTTGTTTTGGGTATTTCCTATCTGCTACTACGTATATTTTTAATCTATATAAGATACTTGGTACTCCTTCAAATCTCTCTTTATTGGCTTATTTTCGGGAAAGAACGTGTTTACTCTCTTCCAGTGTGTTCCGAAAACACCACTTTTAGTAAATAATTGTTGATTATGATGAAACTTTTAGCATATAATTATGGATGGTGGATCAGTTACTGATCTGCATCTCAAAACAATGATTGGTTCTTAATTTATTTTGAATTACAAGTCATATTCTGCATACACTCATAATTCATTCTGATAAAATTTGAGGTTAGAAAATGAAGCAAAGATAGATAGAACATAGAAGTTATCTCTAAAAGATATATAAAGACAGATTCACTTGATTTTGCATTTTTTTTATATCTTTTATTTCTGATGTTGAAGTTTATATATTGATATGAAAAAAAACGCATAATCATTCACATGGCCTGTTATGAGGGATCTTCAATATACAAAATCATCAATGATTGAGCTGCAGCAAAAGACTAGGTAGATTTTAAAAGCACTCGTTTGGCCAAAGGGGCTGTACTTAAGTATTCTCACCAAGAATCTTATGAATAGAAGGTGATAACGAACATGTTGTCCATGATTAGCTCGACAGACTGTAATCATCAGTCAAAAAACAACATTTTAAGCAGCAATTTTGTGTGTTGATATGAAGGGAAACATGGTACATAACTTGCATTTTTGTTAGTTACGTTTTCTTTTTGGTGAACCAAATAAGTAATTGATTAGCTAGAGCATGCATCTCGACTACTTAAAGCGAAATTCCAATTATAAGCTTGTTGGCTTGCAGTTATACCGGACGAGTATGGTTTCAACTTTCATGGCACTTGACACAGTAAAAAGATTAAAACAAAGTGGTGCTGAACTAAAATTGTGAAAATAATGTCGTCGAATTGGCATCTCCCATAATCCTCATCTATTTTGGGTACGTCTTCGAATAATACATTTTTTTTCTTTATATCGATATTAAATAAACAGAAAAGGCAAAAAAAAAAGCAGGAAAGAAAAAGAGAGTAACAGAATTATATGTAAGTGCATATCTACACAATGACAATGTAATCACCAACAATGTGAAGATTTAAACAAGAGTCTTTAGTAAACTTCTACATTCCATTGATCTGCCTTCTTCAATTGCTTATTGCAGTCCATCCAATCAATGCCTACCCAAATTAAAAGTAACAAAAATTTAGCAAGTCATGTATTAATCCATATCAACACTTTCTTTTAATGAAGAGGTAATTAAATGTATCCAATGTTTTACTAACATTCTGTTTTGTAAAAAGATAAAGAAAATACTGAAGGGGTAGTTAATGTAATCCAATGTTCTACTAACAGTTTGTTTTGTAAAAAGATGAAAAAAAATAGTGGAGACAAATCCATTGACAACTACACAGAGATCCAAGAATAACTATTTTTCTCCTACCTTAAAAAAAAAACTATTTTTCCACTCACATTCCCCCACCAAGTTCCTTAGACCAAACAAAGCCAGAGTTTTTCCTTTTCGGTAACTAAAATAATTTGTTGACTTTCTGGTCTGAAGAAGCTAGATGATTTTAGTTGAAAAAACCTATTTTCAAGCTTTTAATTAAAAAAAGCCAGTTTTTCTTTTTTAATGGCATGAAAAGGCTCAGCTTTTTATCAGGGAGAAACTAGTAGTATGCTAAAATAGACTACACCATCCGTCATATTGAGGAAAATCAGAACTTTTTCCATGTATTTTATTGACGGTTATAGCTTTTCATCACCCGACATAGTAACAGTAAAATAATACATGTAATTCAACAGCATTCATATTGAAATCGTCATTCCGCCACTGTTTGTTAATGAAAAGGTAACTTAACAGGTTCTAGAAAAGGCCTTTGGCTTTTTTTTAGCCCACAAATGTCAAACCAACGGGGATGTAAAAAAGGAAACAGTCATAATAAGGAATTGTTCTGATTTTTTTTTTTTTTTTTTGTATTTTTATATATTTTGTTTTAGATTTACCTATATTTATTTTTTGCATTTTCACCTAACTGAATGAGAGCGTAGCGAAGTGAATGAGACTTAAGTTACAACAAATGAGAACTTTTTTTTTCTTTATACTAGCACCAAATGTTAATTAAGTTTCATTTTATATAATAAAATTGAATTGACTCTTGTTTTAATTATATATTTCGTGTTGTTCTTTCTGTTTAATTATGTGTTGACTACCAAAGTCCTTGGCTATGCACACAATAATCAACCATTCAACCCTATATGAAATTACCTGGAAAGAACATATTAGAGAAATGAACTTGGTCTAATAGTCACTCTTTATAGAAGTGATCATTGCTAGATTTCTATTTCCAGATTACTTTACACAGAAACATGCCTCTTAAGAGTTTTTCCTTCATGACTGCACTCAACTTCTTAATATTTCTTATTGTAATTTCCCTAACCTTGAATCACTCACTGGCTGATCTCTCTGAACTATCCAATGACATTTCCGTCAATTGTGGCTCGTCTAGTATTTTTAACGGGAATAACGGACGAAAATGGATTGGTGATATTGGAACGAAGCTTCTAGTAACTTCTCAAGATTCTGAGTCCAAATCCATACGGTCAAAACTGTCCCAATTTTCAGATACTATCCCTTACTCGACTGCTAGAATCTCCTATAAGCAGTTCAGCTATGAAATTGACGTCGGTCTGGGACAAAAGTTTATCCGCATGTACTTTTACCCGACCATGTACGAGGGGTTTGGAAGATCTAATGACTTCTTCACCGTAAAAGCTGGCCCTTTTACCCTATTGAGCAACTTCAGTGCTTCTCTTACTGTTGATGCCTTCGGAGTAAAATATTTAATGAAAGAGTTTTGTATAAATGTTGAAAAGCATCGACTATTAACCATCACGTTTTCACCATCAACAGGGGGAGCTATAGGCAAGGCATATGCCTTTGTGAATGGGATTGAAATCATTTCAATGCCGTCTAGTCTTTATTACACTCCTGTGGATGAACCAGGTATGCAAGTTGTGGGGAAAAAGTACCAATTGTCGGTTGATGAGAGCATTGCGCTTGAGATGGTATACCGGTTAAACATAGGTGGAATCTCTATCTCATCCGCTGAGGATACGGGATTGTTTCGTGAGTGGTCTGATGATGTTAGTTATCTGGTCAATTCAAATGTTAGGCCAGTTAGTACTTCGAACAGAATTAAATATAAAAGCATAGCTAGTTACACTGCTCCTCAGAAGGTTTATCAGACATCTTGGGCTACAGTTTTGACTGAGCAAGTTGACAAAGTCGACAACTTTACATGGAAGTTACCTCTAGATTTGGGATTTAGGTACCTAATCAGATTTCATTTCTGTGAGCTGGAATACGATATAAAAGAGAATAACCACTTAAGGTTTAGTATACTGATTAATAACCAAGTGGCTGAGGCAAATGTGGACCTTATCAAATTGAGTGGGGGAAGCGGGATTGCAATATCTAGAGATTACGTGGCAGTGATGAAAGGAGATAGAATGGAGGGTAAGCGAGATCTGCTCATAAGCTTAACCCCCAAGTGGAGTAACAACGAAGAATGGTGGACCAAAAGCTCTGATACCATTTTGAAGGGTTTGGAAGTGTTCAAATTGAGCAACATGGATAACAATCTTGCTGGGGTCAACCCAATTCCCTTGACACAAGCTTTGAGCTCCAGTATCCGGAATCCTCAAAAATTTGTATATGCCAAGGGTGGAAGTTCAATAAGCACTACTTTAATAATTTTGATCTCATTGCTTTGTATCATTGTTTATGAACTACGTGTCATGGGTGAAAAATACGGTGATGATAAAATCTCAATATCACCATCCAAGGGGGTGTCTCGCCGTTTCTCACTCGCTGAAATTCGAACAGCAACCAACAACTTCGATAAGACGTTGGTGATTGGAAGAGGTGGATTTGGATTGGTCTACAAAGGTGTAATCAGTGGCACGGTTACAGTTGCTCTTAAGCGGTTGAATTTTAAGTCCAATCAAGGGGGAAATGAGTTTTGGACAGAGATTGATATGCTATCCAAGCTTCGCCATACACATCTTGTCAGTCTTATAGGTTACTGTGACGAGGGCGGAGAGATGATCCTTATTTACGAGTTCATGGAGCATGGTACACTAGCTGATCATTTATATAAAATCGGTAGTAATCGTGGTGATAATTTGGATTTGTTATGGGAGCAAAAGCTCAAAATTTGCATTGGTGCTGCTCGGGGGTTAGATTACCTTCACACAGGCACTCAACATGGTGTCATACATCGCGACGTGAAGCCCACTAACATTTTACTGGATAATAAATTGGTAGCTAAGATTTCAGATTTTGGGTTATGTAAAGCTGGCCCTACAAGCCATTCCTACACCCATCTGAGCACAAATGTTAAAGGTACTTTTGGGTATTTCGATCCCGAGTATTTCTTGACCAATAGGCTTACGAAGAAATCAGACGTGTATGCCTTTGGTGTGGTATTGCTAGAGGTGCTCTCTGAGAGACGAGCAGTGGATATAAGTTTAGGTGAAGATCGATGTAGTCTCGCTTTGTGGGCTCAACAATGCATCAAAGAGGGAAAATTTAATGAGCTAATTGGTCCCAGTTTACGGGGCCAGATATCACCTTCGTGCCTGAAGGAATTCACAGAAGTTGCTTACAAATGCTTACATAATCGTGCAATCGGCCGCCCTACAATGTTTGATGTGGTGGTGAGCCTCGAGGGTGCATTGACTTTTCAGAATCGCATGTTTGACATTGTTCAAATGAATGGCGCTCTTCAACAAGGGAATCAGATATTAGCAAAGCCAATTAAGCTGGCAGACCAGATCATAAAATCCGCTGACGAGGCGAGCTCATTCAAGGCCGAGTGCGCGGAGCTGAAATCGAAGACGGAGAAGCTCGCTGCTCTCCTAAGACAAGCGACACACGCCTCAAACGACTTACACGAACGGCCTACAAGAAGAATTATCGACAATACCCAACAGGTTTTTGTTTTGTTTTTGTTTTTGGAAAAATGATCATTTTGTACATACTGTGAGACTTAATTATCAAAAACCCGAGGTTAAAAACTTCTTTAAGATTAGGTACAGATGTATACTGCCTTTTCTTTTTATCTTTTTTTTCATCGTTGATGCTACATTGATATGTACCAATTCTTAAATGATAAACACAAATTCGGGTTTTTGATAATTATGTCCGTAAACATTGAGTTTCGTTTTTATTTCAGTAGGAAAAGGCTGAAGTTTATTAACTTAAAGGTAACTGAATAGGTTCTCGAAAAGGCCCTTGCTTTAGTCCACAAATGCAGTGCGAACGGGGTTGTGAAACGAGTTTTTATTATAATCCCTACTGCTGCCTTCCGCAAGGCCTCCGCTTTGTTGGAAGATTCTGTTGCTGATGTGTCGTGGCTTCTAAGGCTCTCGGTTTCTGCTGCTATTAGAGGCTCGTATTTGGGTCTCCCTCCATTTGCCGTCAATGAGCCTGTTTTATGTGTTATTTGGGAACAAATTGCCGTTTTATCTACAGGATCTGCTGAGAATCGGTCGGACTCTGCCGCTTCAATAGTCTCGTTCGTACGCGATAATGATAGATATGGGAAGCTTATCATCGAGGAGGGCGGCGTCGGGCCTCTCTTGAAGCTGTTGAAAGATGGGAAAATCGATGGTCAGGAAAATGCGGCGAAAGCGATTGGGTTACTTGGGAAAGACCCGGAAAGCATTGAGCATATGATACATATAGGGGTGTGTTCTGTATTTGCAAAGATACTCAAAGAGGGGTCGATGAAGGTCCAGGCTGTGGTGGCTTGGGCAGTGTCGGAGCTAGCGGCTCATCACCCGAAATGCCAGGATTTATTTGCTCAGAATAATATTATTCGGTTGCTCGTGAGCCATCTTGCTTTCGAAACTGTTCAGGAACGTAATAGTAATAAACCGAGCACCACCGCCACTATTGGCAACAAGGTTAATAATGTGAATTCAGAAGATGACGACCCGATGGGGCAAAGTAAAATAATTCACCCTTTAGGTAATAGACAACCTAGCCTAATGCACAATGTGGTCGCCTCGGCTATGACCACGGAAAACAAGCCTATTCAGAAGAGTAATGGTACTCCTATAATGGATCAGAGTAGTGTAAAACAAAGTAATCTACTGAATCATCACAAGAGTAGTCACACAAGATCAAGCTCTATCACGAATGGTAGGGAATTTGAAGATCCGCTTACAAAGTCGTATATAAAAGCAATGGCCGCAAGAGCCCTTTGGAAGCTCTCAAAAAATAATTCGCCAATTTGCAAAAGCATAACTGAATATAGGGCTCTGCTGTGCTTTGCAGTTTTATTAGAAAAAGGGACCGACGATGTTAAGTATAATTCGGCTATGGCTCTTATGGAACTCACAGCTGTGGCTGAAAAAGATGCTGATTTGAGAAGATCGGCTTTTAAGCCCAACTTGCCTGGTTGCAAAGCTGTGTTCGATCAATTATTTAAAATAATCGATAATCCTGATTCTGAGCTTCTTATTCCGTGTATTAAGGCGATTGGGCATTTGGGTCGGACTTTTAAGGCTACCGAGACGAGAATGATTAGCCCATTGGTTAGATTGCTAGATGAGAGGGATTCAGAAGTTTCCAGAGAAGCTTGTGTATCTCTTTCTAAATTCGCTTGTTCTAAGAAATACTTCTGTATCGATCACTCAAAGGCGATTATAGAAGCTGGGGGAGTTGAGCGTTTGATTCAACTTGTTTACTTTGGAGAACAAATAGATCAATGCCCAGCTCTTGTTTTGCTTTGTTATATTTCTATGCATGTGCCCGATAGTGAAGGATTGGCCGAGGCAAAGGTGTTAACTGTTCTAGAATGGGCCTCGAAACAGGCTCATTTAGTCCAAGATGAGAATGTCAAAATACTGCTACAAGATCGGAAACGCAGGTTGGAGCTTTACCAATCTAGGGGTTCGAGAGGGTTTCATTGATTAGAATTTTTTTAAAATATTTTTGCTGAGAAGATTTTGGTTTTTCGTTCTCAACTTGTCTATCCTTGTTGACTGTTGAATGCATATATATGATTTATTCCAAAAATATTGAAACAGTCTTATCTTTACTCTTGGCAGTCTTTTTGAAATAATAGTTGTAATTAGCCACTTGATGTATCAAAACTCAAAAGCAAACAAAATTATATCCATGATCTATCTGATTCAGTGTCATTTCTAATAGACCAGAATGGTCTAAAATCTAAATGGGTATCTTGAAAGGTACTCCTATATAAGATTAGATCTAAGTTTAAAGTTGCTCATTTTTGAAAGAGTTCTGCAAATTCAAAGTTGAGTGATCAATCGTAAAACGACGTAGATTGAAAATTGTCGACTTTTACATATCTGTTAAACAGTTACGGAGTACCTTGCTAGTCCATTTCGCTTGAGATATTGCCAGTATACTATGTTACTAACAAATAACATGCCTATTATCATACAAACTTATATGCATCAATAACTATTTTAAGTTTTTCGTCCCTTGTTTGGGGTTTCGTTTTAAGTAACAAAAGAGAGATAGAATCTTCTTAAAGTAACGAGTCTTTGTTTTGGGTATTTCCTTTTTGCTACTACATTGTATTAGTGTTAACCTACCGCAACCGTCCTCTTTATGCATACACGACTCAGCCTGCTAAAATTTAAGCTTTAGAAGATGGAACAAGGATAGATTGGAGTTCTCTCTCAAAGATATATCGGGTCTGCTACGAGTTTCGATTTATCCAAACAGATTCACTTGATTTTGCATTTTTTTTATATCTTTTATTTCTGATGTTGAAGTTTATATATTGAAATGAAAAACAACGCATTATCATTCACATGGCCTGTTATGAGGGATCTTCAAGATACAAAATCATCAATGATTGAGTAGCAATAGACATTTTAAGAGCACTTGTTCAGTTGTTTAAGCAAAAGACAAGTACTCATGCAATTTCACCAATAATTTTATGAATAAAAGGTCTAAAATCTAAACGAATTTGTCTTCCATGATTAACTTGACAGACTGTAATCATCAGTCAAAAAACAACATTTTAAGCAACAATTTTATGTTTTCACATGAATGCAAACATGGTACATAACTTACAAACAATTTTGTTATTTCCGTTTTTTTGTGTAAACTAAATAGGTAATTGATTAGCTAGAGCATGCATCTCGACTATTTAAAGCTGAATTCCAACTATAAGCTAGAAAATCCGCAAAAACAATACAGGCCTTGGAAGAGAAATCCCAATTTACAACGACATAGCAGGAGACCAAAAATCATTGCTGCTATTATTACTGAAACCTAACACATGTTTATCGTAATTGTTCTAGCTTAAAAGAATAATCAATTACGTTACTAAAAGATGAATTCACATAAAAGGTGCGGAGAATCTATAATTGTGCTAAACAAATTACATGATATAGCAGCATTGCCAGTATGCAGATAATGTTTACAGGCTTGCAGTTATACCGGACGAGTATGGTTTCAACTTTCATGGCACTTGACAAAGTAAAAAGATTAAAACAAAGTGGTGCTGAACTAAAATTGTGAAAATAATGTCGTCGAATTGGCATCTCCCATAATCCTCATCTATTTTGGGTACATGACTTCAAATAATACAGCTTTCTTTATATAGAAAATAAATAAACAGAAAGGGCAAAAACACCAGGAGAGAAAAAGGGAGAAACATAATTATATGAAAGTGCATATCTACACAATATGACAATGTAATCACCAACAATGTGAAGATTTAAACAAGAGTCTTTAGTAAACTTCTACATTCCATTGATCTGCCTTCTTCAATTGCTTCTTGTAGTCCATCCAATCAATGCCT
Organism: Primula veris; assembly: GCA_963682055.1. NCBI lineage: Eukaryota > Viridiplantae > Streptophyta > Magnoliopsida > Ericales > Primulaceae > Primula > Primula veris. The sequence continues at coordinate 31,289,345 of OY821747.1, read as the reverse complement.
ACCCAAATTAAAAGTAACAAAAATTTAGCGAGTCATGTATTAATCCATATCAAAACTTTCTTTTAATGAAGAGGTAATTAAATGTAATTCAATGTACTATTTACAGTCTGTTTTATGAAACGACAAAAAAAGTAGTGGGGAAAAATCCATTGACCACTAAACATGGATCCAAGAATAAAAAAATTTCCCCTCACATGCCCACTAAAATCCATAGACCAAACAAAGCCAGAATTTTTCTATCTAGTAACATAAATGCATGGCAAAAACAAAAACAAATTGTTGGCTTTCTGGTCTTAAGAAGCTAGAAGCTTTTAGTTGAAAAAACCTGTTTTCTAGCTTTTAAGTGATAAAGCCTATTTTTCCAGCTTTTTAGTTGGAACAAGCTATTTTTCCAGCCTCAAATAAGACAAATTATCTGTTTAGTAGCTGGAAGAAGACAAGTCTAATACTGCACTGGAGTAGAATAGTGATCAGGACATCTCTATGCTGCTATGAGTAAAACTTAATCCAACACTAGGGTCAATACAAAGATTGTTTAAAAAAACAAAATTCATCCTCTATTTTCAAAATATTTTTGCCCATTTAATAGTCAGTCTTATAACTTTTCCGTACCATCTTTGGAGGCAAGAGAAACCATAATGTCATCAATTCCTTTTTCCATGCCTTTGAGCCCACACATATACACGAAAGTGTTATCTTTTTTGAGCAACTCCCATAGCTCCTCCGCGTATTGAGCCATACGTGTTTGAATATACATTTTTTCGCCTTTTTCGTTTGTTTGCTCTCTACTCACTGCAAAGTCGAGCCTGAAGTTTTCTGGGGCCTTCTCCTTCATCTTTTCAAATTCCTGTATTTCGTAAAAATAGTGTTAATACTATTTTTGTTCCAATACAAGGTTTAATTACTTTTAATATTTAATAGAGAACTTACCTCCTTGTAAAGTAGTGAACTGCTAGTTGGGACACCCAAGAAAAGCCATGCCAGACCATTGAACTGAAATAAGAAATTTTGTCAATATCATTATTCACTAATTTAGCAAATGTTGTAGCTCGCATTTAAATAAAAATATTATATACAACATGCTAGAAACACATGAGCTAAAGGGAGATATGAGCAAATAAGAAATGGAAAATGAATCTTCTACACAACCATTCATGATGTTTTTATTTGGAATTTGAGGAGCAGAAAATAAGGATACAAAATAGTTAGTTATCAGAACTACGTAATATCTTGAATTTCAAGTCCTAAGTGCGTAATCATAGCACAATAGAGCTCAAAACCAGAAAATTGTGAGATGACACATCAATAGCATGAATTGAGATTTTTACGTTGTAAATAGCTCAACTCTTCACCAATTTTTTTGTCCTAAACTGAATGGAATGCCACTATATGGCCTCAAATGAAAAGATTTCATCTCCAGCTATTTGGTCTATGTACACTAATAAGAGAAACACAAAAGTTCAAACTGCTTATTATCATTTTAACATTTAGAGTCCAAATCTCTCATTTTTTCATCTATTTCTGTAGTATCAAAGTGGACACAAGAATGCAGGGTTTCAAAGCATAGCCTCTAAAAGAAGATGGATGATAAACGAACCTTATAATCATCATGCTTCTCAAAAAACATTTTCCACAAGAATGCGCGGAAAGGAGCAATTCCAGTCCCAGTTCCAAGCTGCAAAATTTGAATGTCGACTTTATAAGTACACAAAACGTTTTTAAATTTGGCTATCAATAAAACAGGCAATGAGAACTTTGACAGGAAACATTTTTACAATCCAAAAGCTCAGAAAAGAAATAAATAATTTAGAGTAAATCATTTGTAATATACCATAACAACGGTTGCATTAGGATCTTTTGGCATGAGCATTTCTTTTCCAACTGGTCCTGTGATCTTCACTTCTGTTCCAGGCTTCAAGTCACCTGAATCACATAAATCAAATAAATTCTTTCAACTGTAATCCTTAATGTGCTTCAAATATTTTAGATTCCAATTTCAGTTGTGAGCTTCAAAAATAATAAGGAAACAGTCTGCAACGAATTATGGTATCTTACATAAGAAGTTTGAGCAGACTCCTTTAACTTCTTCTCCTTGGTCATTGGTGTACACAAGCCTCTTCACGCACAGAGATACCTGCACAGGATTTTGCATATTTTTGTTAAATTAGTAATTCTCAGAATTGAAAAAAATTAGAAAGCTGTCAGGAAAAACTCTGTTGAAAATTTTAAAATTACTACCATAGGTTCATGACATAAAATCTTACAGTTTTCGAGTCTCCAAAGTCACCGAGGGCACTGCTAGCAATAGAGTACAACCTTAGCTTGTGAGGCTTCCCATTTTTGTCAATACCTTCTGGAATAACACCTATGGATTGCCCTTCCTTATAGGGGATCTCTCCTATCCACCCAATTAATAAAAAATCAGGCCCGAAAGTAGCAAGATAATTTCTGACTTAATGAATGAACATAAGAATGAATTTGTTTATGATCTTCGAAACAGTTCACTGATTCTGAAAACAGAATTACTGCTGGAAAGGCGTTAGATGAATGTTTTCTAAAACACAGTAATTCGAGAACTGTACTTACAGAAGTTTTTTTTCTATTGACACCAAAATTACATAATGTACAAAAATTAAAATGGCATAAAGACATTAGAAAACTTCATGTTTTTTATGCTTCCAATTGGACTAGCAATTTGAATTGAATATATAGTTGAGATTGACAATGAAGCAAGATGTGAGCATGAACATTACATTTCATAACACCAATATATTATATATCCATACAAGGGCTGGACTGATTAACAACTTTAACTTTCCCATCACAACCTTATGTAAGTCATTTGTAATTAATGATAATTAACTCTACAAACACAATCAATGTCCATTTTTTAAAAATAAATCAATAAATGAATCAAATCCAACTGCTTGAATACATATTACATACACTAAGAGGCAAGAGCCAAAATATATTGATTTCAAATCTTCCGGTTCCCAATTAGAAGATTAATCAGTGCCAAAATAGTGAAGGGGGTGATAAATGACATATACAAACCAACTGATTGAAAAGGGCATTTGAACTTATAGACAGAATTTAGGCAACAAGAAAAACATGAGCCCAAAGATTCAAATGGATCATTAAACTGCCAGTTAATATCAACACTATCACCTTAATACTAACTAACTACAAAATCCACCAAACATAACTGATAATCAAACAATGAAAGATGACTCAGAAGATGATTGCTATCATGCCATGCAAATGTAAATCTTATTATTTTGTTTGCTTATAAGTTGTACTGCATTCGATTCGCTACACTGAAACTAAGCTTCTTCGGTTTTGTGACTAGAAAAAACTAAAGAGAAGTAAGATAAATCTTTCCCCACTAAAATAAGTCCTGCTTAAACTCTATCAAACAAATAAGTCCTGAATTCGATTCGCTACACTGAAAACCGAGCTTCTTCGGTTTTGAGACCAGAAAAAAAAGATAAGGAGAGGTAAGATAATCTTTCCCCACTAAAATAAATCAGCGTTCTCTGCTTAAACACTATCAACCAAAAAAGTCTTGGATTCGTTTTTTTTTTTCAAAAATGAAAAATAATCATACCCTCAGTGCTGAAGACCATGTGCCAGGTTTCACCAGGGGCATCATCACCAGTGATCTTAGTGTTCAAAAGGCACCTCCCAACATATGGTTCTTTTGGCCTATACTTGTTAACTATCACACCCTCTTCCATTTTCTTTGATATTTTTTCCACTTTCTTAGGTGTCTCAGTTGTTGTTGTGACTTGTGCTTTAATGACCAAACCCAATTTCCCACCTGATGATACATTTCTATAGGGTAAAGCAACCTAAATGATCATAAAACACAAAAACCACAAATTAGATTTATATGATACTATGATTTGACAACAAGACTATATCTATACTGTGAATTACATTGTAAACATAAATGAACATAGCAAGAAGAACCATGAATTTAAATTTAAAGGGAATTTGCACAAAGATCCAAACTTGGAGAGAAAGTAGTTATGGGTAATTGGGAATTGTTCATTAAGAGTGTGAGGTCATTTTGTAAACTGAAAATTCAAATATTCAGTTTCAATAATGTGGCAAAATATTGAAACTATGATGGAAACTTGGTATGAGTATTATTAAAAACTAAGTGTGAGGTAGGCAAAAAAATAAAAACACAAATATTTAAAGTGAATAATGTGGCAATAAGATTGAAACTTTGGTTGAAAATAGATATGGGTATTGAAAAAAAAAAGTAACACCATAAATTAAAAAACACATAAGTTAAATTTGAATGTTGTGGCAAAGAGATTAAAACTTTGATTGGAAAATGATGTGGGTATTGCTAAAAAGACATATGCAAGTTAACACAATAAAAATTTTAAAACCCAAAAGTTAAATTTTAATAAAATGGCAAAAAGATTAAAACTTTGATTGAAAAAAGAAGTGGGTATTGCTAAATATATATATATATATATATATATATATATATATGCAAGGCAACCCAATAAAAGAAAAACCCAAAAGTTACAATTGAAGAATGTGGCAAAAAAATTGAAACTTTGATGGACAAAAGTTGTGGGTATTTTATAAAAAGAAGGTGTAAAAATCATTTTACCTTGCTAAAAATATACTACTACTATATGCAAGGTAGCCCAATTAAAGAAAAAACCAAAAGTTAAAACTGAAGAATTTGGCAAAAAGATTGAAACTTTGATGGACAAAAGGTTGTAGATATTGTAAAAATAAAAAAACTATTTTACCTTGCTAAAATATAATATATACAAGGTAGCCCAATTAAAGAAAAAACCAAAAGTCAAAATTGAAGAATGTGGCAAAAAGATTTGAAACTTTGATTAAAAATGATGTGGGTATTGCTAAAAAGATATATGCAAGGTAACCCAAAAGTTAAAAATGAATAATTTGGCAACAAGATTGAAACTTTGATTGAAAAATGATTTGGGTATTTCTAAAAAGCATACTGCCTCCGTTCCCAATTAATTATGTTTTACGAAATTACGTGCAATTTTGATCGGCTTATAACATGTATCAAAATTGTCGAAATGAAAAATTTCAAAACTAAATCATATAATTTAATGTTTGAATTATATGATTAACTTTCGAAAATTTTCATTCCGACAATTTTGATACAAGTCACTAGCCGTTCAAAATTGCACGTAGTTTCGTAGTTGACAATTAATTGGAAACTCATGGAGTACTATGCAAGACAACCCGATAAAAGGAAAAAAAAACCCAAAATTAAAAACTAAAGAATGTTGCAAAAAAAATTGAAACTTAGATGGGTAAAATGTTGTGGGTGGGTATTGTTAAAAAAACAAACAAATAAATTAAACAAATTTACCTTGCTAAAGGTGATTCTTTCTGGGGTTGAGATGAATGATGATTTGGAGGATGGGAGAGAGATTGCTGCACTCAGTGCTGTAGCCATTGTAGAGAGAGAGAGAGTGAAGTGAGTTTTTTTGGTTAGAGAAAGTGATGAGAAATGAAGGAAAATAAGGATTGATTTTGGTTGGAGAGAGATAAGTGAGTGTGTGTGTGTGTGGGGGTTATATAATTTTGCCAATTGGAAAAAATTACTAGTAATTTTTATTTTTATTTAGAAGATAAACAGTATTGTTATAAAAAATATTACGGTTGACGTGATGAATTAGGGGTATAATTAGGTTTGTTTTGATATTGTAAACATATTTTTATTTAAACTATAATTGATCCGTATGATCCATCATGTCAGCGGATAAAATTTTTAGGTAATATTTTCGGATGCATATCAATATTCAGTTTTTTTTTATAGTAAAGTGTATAAATTCCAATAAAAAAAAAAGGTCATGTAACAATACAAATATTAATTAGATGGTCTTGGCCCTTGGAGATTATAATATTTAAGTTTCTCGTTTGATGGAATGTGTTTTATATTAATTTCCAAATACTTAATAGCAAAACTTATTTATTAGTGTCTCTGTTTTAAAATAATAGTACAAATAAACGTATAAAGTTTATCCGGTCAATAGCTTGTAGCAAAATTATCGCAATGAAATTTTTAAAAGTTAAATTACATTATTAAATTTTTAAAAAAATTATTTCGTGAATTTTGATATAAGTTATTGAACTATCAAACTTTGTACGTGTTTTCATAATAAACTATTATTTTGATACGAAGTAATTATATTTTAACATAATGTACAAACGACTTTGATTTGTAGTACTAGTATATTGTTCAATAACTTGATTTGCATAATTTCCTTTTATGTACATGTTTTTTTTAATTTAATTATGTAAACCTATAATATTAAATGAGAATATAGCTAAAATGTAATAGTTCTCTAGTTCTTGGAATAAAAAAATCTATACATTAGTATTGTAATACTTAACAGAGTGAAATATTAAGTAAAAATTGTTACAATTGGCGTTTTGAGAAGTAACTCCTTATGGTCATAAAGCACTAGAAGCATGATACTTTCAATGTTAGAAAATAATATTTCATAAGAAAGTTATCTTATTTATCACTAACTTCGTTTGTAATATAAATCTAAAAGTGACATATTGTAATGTAAATTAGGAAAAAAAATTCCCCCTTTTTATATGGTTTTCTTTTTGAGAAAATTAAGGATTGGTCCACGAAAACAAAAGTATTTAAGGATTGGTCCGGATATAAAATTTAATTAAGGATTGGACCATTATTTCTGAAACTAATTAAGGATTGGTCCAATATAAAAGCTCTCCCAATTCTATTTATTTAATTAATCATTCTCTCTCTAAAAAAAACAGCTTCCAGAGAAAACATTTTCTCTCTCAAATCTCTCTCTCTACATACATACCCACATACATACCCACATAATATATATATATATATATATATATATATATATATCTATTTTGCTGCTCCTCCGTCGCTCCCTCCACCTCCGCCGCTGTCGTCGGAGGTTTGTTCCTCCTCACTCTCGTCGTCGCAAGCGGCCTGCCTCCACCGCCGCATGTTTATATATGTATATATATATCTATATATCTATATATATATATATATATCTGTATATATATACTCTACTGTGGCCAAGTGTCTATCCTGTTGTCAAACCAGGAGTATATATATAGCATTGATATTGAGTTGGTGATTGTCAATACACCACATCGCACAAGTGAGATTAGCTACACGAAGATAGTTTGTTACTGTAAAAGTTTTCAGACTGTTTTTTCATATATATATATATATAAAAGTTCAGACTGTTTTTATATATATATATATATATATATAAAAGTTCAGACTATTTTTTATATATATATATAAAAGTTCAGACTGTTTTTATATATATATATATATAAAAGTTCAGACTGTTTTTTATATATATATATAAAAGTTCAGACTGTTTTTATATATATATATATATAAAAGTTCAGACTGTTTTTTATATATATATATAAAAGTTCAGACTGTTTTTATATATATATATATATATATATAAAAAAGTTCAGACTGTTTTTTTTATATATATATAAAAGTTAAGACTGTTTTTATATATATATATATATAAAAGTTCAGACTGTTTTTATATATATATATATATAAAAGTTCAGACTGTTTTTTTTATATATATATATAAAAGTTCAGACTGTTTTATATATATATATATATATATATATATATATATAAAAGTTCAGACTGTTTTATATATATATATATAAAAGTTCAGACTGTTTTTTTATATATATATATAAAAGTTCAGACTGTTTATATATATATATATATATAAAAGTTCACTGTTATATATATATATATATATATAAAAGTTCAGACTGTTTTTGCGTTTTCGGATTTTTGTTGATTTTAGATTTTTGTTGATTTTTTGGGATTTTTTTTTGATTTTTTGGGATTTTTTAAAAAAAAATCGTGTTTTTTCGGGGTTTTGCCTTATGTACGCTACCGCAGGGATATCGTATATACTTGCAATCACCGGGGCCCATGGCTGAATAGTATCATAAATAAGAAAATCAGGTTTATATGTCCTTAGCAACACCGAAAAATGAAGGGCTGAAGAATCAAATGCTTTCTTCAACAAAGGCATTTGATGGGAAGGGATATTTTTTGTAGTGTGGCAATTTGCAGGCAAGGCTTTTGTAGCAGTGATATTAAGCACAACAAGCTCTATTAGCCCTTTGTAACGACTCCCCGAGACTTCGTTTCGGAAGTTCAGACTGTTTATATATATATATATATATATAAAAGTTCAGACTGTTATATATATATATATATATATATATATATATATATATATATATATATATAAGTTCAGACTGTTTTTGCGTTTTCGGATTTTTGTTGATTTTTTGGGATTTTTTTTTGATTTTTTGGGATTTTAAAAAAAAAAGTCGTGTTTTTTCGGGGTTTTGCCTCTTTTATTTTTTTTTTGATTTTTTCATATTTTTTTGATTTTTTCATTTTTGCATTTTTATTTTCTGGAATTTTTCATTTTTTCTGATTTTTTACATTTTTATTGATTAGTTAGGGGAAATGGACCAATGCTTAATTAGTTTCAGTTTCATGGACCAATCCTTAAATATTTTTGTTTTCATGGACTAATCCAAAATTTACCCTTTCTTTTTCAGGATGAGATATGGAGGGGGCAAAATGAAGTGGCAATTCTTAAGATAAGGAAATTGAATTTGTATGACTCTCAATACCTCTTTTTATCTCACTTTGTTATTTCTGTTATCTCTGGCCATTCATATATATATATCAATTGATTTCTTTCAAATACTTTTTTGGTAATTATGCAAGTCAAATCACCTGATTTTTATGCATTAAACACAAAATGTTTATCGACTTGTTTGCATGCATGCATGTAACATTCATATAGCATATATCGTTTACTTTACAAAAAAAATATACTCAAATAGCGATGGATTAATTACGGTATTTTTTGTTATGAGTTTATTAGCTACGGTTTTTGTGACGGTTTTGTGACAGTTTAGTCAATTTGCGACAGATTTGTGACAGCTTTTTAAATTAGCGACAGACTTGTGACAGCTTTTGACTCTCACTAAATCAAACATTATTTTGTAGTAAATTACGATTTACATAAGCACGTAGGGTTACAGTTTTTAAGTGACGAGTACTAACTATTTTCTTAAATACAGCACATTTTATATATTATCAAAAATAGTTTGTATTTACACAAAATTACATATTTCTTATTAATTTGCTTATAATAATCTTATATTATTTCTTTTTATTTATTTATTATCATTTAATAATGATAACAATATTACAATCACAAAAAATATGGATACCATCATAGTTTATTACTATTATATTAATATAGTGAATCATATACATTCAGTGAATTTTGAGTTTCCTGAAATTTAGAAAATTTATAGAGTCCTGATGCATGTCAATTTCTATATCATAATTATCAAATTTTAAGAAAATGTGTGTTTTGAGATAGCAAATACGGATGTTCTATTACAACTAGTTTTGCAATGTAAATTCTTGTATATATTGTCTTCAATTACTTATATTTTTAATATCATAATATTGAATCTAAATTTACTTAAGCTCGTATGCTCAGTTACCGTACACTTGATTAGAAACAATTAAGTAATAGTTTATACATACAATGAGCCCCCATTGTAATCGAGCATCATTATCTATGTATAATTTCTTTTATAATTTGTGATAGATTTTTATACTTGTACGTGACGTCTATGTAGTCCAATTGGGTATTTTACGAAATTACGTGTAATTTTTATCGACTTATAACATATATCAAAATTATTGAAATAAAAAATTTCAAAATTAAATCATATAATTTAATGTTTGAATTGTGATTAACTTTTCAAAATTTTCATTCCAATAATTTTGATAGAAATTATTGACCGATTAAAATTATACGTAATTTAATAACGTACAATTAATCGGTAAACGAGGGATTCGCTTGTTAATACTTCTTTCGGTGGATTGTAAAGACAAAAAAGGGATTAACCACAGATGTGACCTTTTTGATGCTCCAAGAGACGATATTTGAACTATATGAAAAATAACTTGATATACTAATTGACCCTTCGATAAACATGGGATTAGGCTTGAAAATTATGAATGTAACAATTTTTAAATACTAAATTTGTTGCCCATTGCAGTTGGGGAAAAGCTAAAAGGTTAGTTAGAATTAAAAAGAAGAGAAATTCCATTTGTTTATAGTCAACCTGGCCAGTCATCTATGCAGATGCATGTAGGTCTGGGTTTGCTTCGATTCGGTTCGGTTTTTAACAAAATCGAAACCGAAACCGAACATATTTTTCGGTTCGTTTTTTTTCGGTTTCGGTCTTTTTATTTTTTGGACCGAATCGGACCGGTTTTTTCGGTCCAGTTTCGGTTTTTTTTTTTCCGGTCTTTTTCGGTTTTTTTCGATGCGGTTCGGTTTTTCCGGGTTTTTTTCCCGGCTCTAAATGCATGCCTCATTTGATTCTATTAATACATCGGGATTGGACTGATAATCATGTGTACCTTATAAATGCTATGTTTAGCGAAACATTAGACTCCGGACTAGTTATCGGGTCCGGACTAGAAATGATGGTAAAAATGTGTATTTTCAGGGGTATTAGAAATAGTCCAATTCCGGATGTATTACGTACTTATCCGGCTTTTTTTTCAAATAACATTCATAATTAATATTACCGAATTGTTAATATAGGGATTAGTAATCTCGCAACCAAACGAAGCAAAAGTATATTACTTAGAGGTACACTTTGACAAATATATTTATGCAATCAAGCAAGCTGAGTGTATAACAAACAGGAAAATAGACAATATTTAAACTATAAATTATTTAGAGGTACAGAAAAAATTGCTCAGCTTAATTTTAGTAGTAATATAAATGCAAATGAGAGTATATTATAACTTTGGTTAATCAATTAATCAACCAACAAGCTATAATACGAAGATCTGTGATCACAACCCAAGTTAGGAATGTAACATGTACAAATAGTGACATATTACCTACATTAATAATTTTATTATAATTAATTTCTCATCGTTCGTTCCATATGATATCCGTAGTTTTTGTACTCGTAACTTAATTGCATACATTTCAAAATTTCAAATCTTGGCGATTAGCTCTATACTGTATATAGGTCGAATTTATCATACAAAGTATTCTGAAATTCTTTGTCATCCGACTTACAAAACTACAAACGGAACAGATGGAGAAGAACTGAGAGTTCAACGATAGAATTTTACTCCTTTACTTAGAAACCATGAGATAAAAACCGCATCTCTCTTGTCATTTGCTTTTTATTCAACTGCCCGTCAAATATAATATGAACTGTTAATCGAATCTTATATCACGCCCAATTATATTCATAGACATGGACTTTAATTTTATTGCAAAAGAGCGCGATTTTAGTGAATTTTGTTCCAAGAAAATAATTAATAAAGTTAGTTTGTTCCAAAATATGGGTGTAACAAGTAAATGCGACTCTTATGAACATTTCCCACAAGTCTTTCTTCAAGGGAATCAATAGTAGTTTCTTTATTTACATGTAAAACGTATATGTAGTTATCAATCCTAACTTAGTATCCCTTAAAATATATATTCCAATGTTATTTGGTCGAGGAAACGATGGCAAAATGAGTAAATTATCGAGTTGTGTCGATACGTAAGAAATGATTTTATTTACGCCTAAACATATTTAATTTTGTGTTTAATTTTGGAACAGATGGTTATCCATAGTACGTATTTTAATATTATTAGAAATGATCCGCTTGTAATTTTAGATCTTCAATTATTACAAATATATTTTTGCCTTTTTTATAATTTAACTTTTCTGAATGTCAATTATCAAGCCCACGACACCTTAAGTAAGATTATGGGTTTCAAATGCTAATATTTTTTAGTTTGTGTATTGGGGAAAATATATTTCAACATATATGAATAACTAAAGTTACCCACACAGATGTTAGAAATAATATTGTTTTTAGTGCAAGAAATTAACATATATTGTTCAACTACACTGATAAAGCAGTAACTTTTATGGGTTGACGTTATACTTTTCAACGATAATATAGTAAGTAAAAATATATTAAATATTGGACACTTCGTTGGTATTTCTTATTGATCGGTATTATTCTTGTTCGGATTACAGTTTATTATTACACTTGTGCTCGGTATTACAACTTAATCTTGGTTTTTATCTTGATCTTGGTTTTTATCTTGATCTTCGTGCTCGGTCTTTAATCTTGCTCGGTTTACTTTTTAGTGAGATAAACTCTGACAGATTTCTCTCTTTTATTTCTTCTATCTATATTTTTCAGAAAGATTTCAGGTCCTTCTTTCAATGAAGGTACTAGGCTATTTATAGACATTTATGCGTGATGTTGACAAGTGTCTCAATCTCATACGTACTCTCATGGGCTTTTCCTATGTGGTCCATCACTAATTGGGCTGAGATATTTATTGTATAATTACATGTCGCTAAGTGTGGAACAACATTGGATCTTATTACTTAAACATTGGATACCCTCTAACAATGTTTGAGTCAACTTATACCCGAATATATATAACCTGAATATATATATTCGGGTCTAATTTTTTGTTTTATCATACACCTTTCCAGCCATCGTGTAAAATGTATGTTAAGGGGACACAACATTTTGTTCATTTAACAAACTGGATTTTGCAGGCTTGTCACCCATTCTACTCAGGGGCCGGCCGCTCTCGCCAAATCGGGTAAGGTTTGGGTCTCGTAACAAATATTTAGGTTTTTTTTTTTTTTTTTTTACGGACAACACGTCGACTCTTTTAAAAATATAGTTTGTAATTATATATTAAATAACTATACATTGACATTGTATTACATTAGCATAATGGTTGTGTAGTTAATATTTCAGCTTGTTGGTCATTGGTCCAATACCTTTCAACTATTTTATGGGCAACCAAACGTGTTTGAGTCTTTCACATGTTTATTTTCAGTTTCATTAATTAGCTAGACGATATTAGTGAGAATTAAAAGCTGTCACAAATCTGTCGCTAATTTAAAAAGCTGTCACAAATCTGTCGCAAATTGACTAAACTGTCACAAAAACCGTCATTAATAAGCCCGTAACAAAAAATACCGTCACTAATCCCGTCGGTATTTAGGTATTTTTTTGTAGTGCTATGTACGTCATCGTCATCGACATCGACAACTATGCTCATTTATGTAGGTTGGGTATATATATATATATATATATTATTAATACCAGATTTAATAATTTTTCTTATTTTTAATTAATATTTAAATTTAGGGTAGTATCAACTAGGGTTCTACTATATTTTTATTTGGGTTTTTAGTAGGTTGAATTTATATATATATATATATGTGTAGCATCACTCTTTATGGAGAAACCCACCTAAAAGAGTGTGGTCTGCAGTGTCTCAGTTGTGTGAATAGCATGATCCTTTCCTACAGGAAAATGATACTCACACAACTCCTGCACTCCAGATCACACTCCCCTTAGGTGACAAGTGATGTGGCAATACCAGATTAGTTGTTAAGATTAGTGATGTGGAAAAAATGGTGGGTTTTTAGTAGGTTGGGTATATATATATATATATATATATATATATATATATATATATAAAATAACAGATTTAATAATTTTTATTATTTTTAATTAATATTTAAATTTAGGGTAGTATCAACTAGGGTTCTACTATATTTTTATTTGGGTTTTTAGTAGGTTGGGTTTATATATATATATATATATATATATATATATATTAGTAATACCATATTTAATAATTTTTCTTATTTTTAATTAATATTTAAATTTAGGGTAGTCTCAACTAGGGTTCTACTATATTTTTATTTGGGTTTTTAGTAGGTTGAATTTATATATATATGTGTGTAGCATCACCCTTTTATGGAGGGACCCATCTAAAGGAGTGTGGTATAGAGTGTCCCAGTTATGTGAATAGAATGATCATTTCCTACCTAAAGTACGGATTCCAGACATTTTATTTTCTACTCTAAATTCGAATGTATGAGGCATGAGCGTTTAATTTGTATTTTTTGCCCTTTTCCACATTTCAAATATTTAATTTCCATAGGTGGATTTACTTACTTCATCGTCATCGACAACTATGGTCATTTGCTTCTCATGACATGTTTAACGGTGTGGCTCTATGTTCCGGAACGACATCCCAATCTCAAAATCATTTTTGTTGGTTATGGTTTCTATTACGTTCCACCCCATTGTTGGTTCATAATTTCATATTTTTTCTCCTACCCCTCCGCAACCGCAACCAACACTTTTAAATATTGGTTCTTGCTTTTGTGTTTAAACTGTTTTTTATTTATTTATTAACAACTTTTATACATAAAAATAATATTTTATTATTCATTAAGAATAAAAAAAATCAGAATAGATTTTGTTTAAGTAAACTATATTTTTTATATTGGTTTTTTTTTATTTCTTTCATTTTTGTAGATTTTTATGCTATTAAAAAAAAGTACAGTAGATTTTGTGTAAGTAAACTATATTTTTATATTGGTTTTTATTTTTTTCATTGAATTATTTTGTAGATTTGTATGCTATTTTATACTATGTAAAATTGAACTAACATTTTTAAACTTATATCCATAATTTTATTTTATTTAGCAAAAGAAACATTTCATTTAAAGAGGGTGAACTAAGCCCGAACATAGTTTTTACATCATTTCCTCCTTGTACACAGAAGTACTACAAGCTAAACACCAAAAAGTACAAAATAAAACACTACTGTATACCTAGCAACATAGAAATAAGAAATCTTAAAAAACAAATTGCTGCTTCCTCTGAGGTGGCATTCTTCGCCTCACATATCCGTTAGCATGTTTTAACTTTGCGAAAGCTCATAATACCATTTTAATCCAACATATATACTCCACAAACATTTGCCGATAGCAAAACAACATTTCAATACGTGTGAAATGAGCCCATTGCACCCACTTTAGCTAGGATATCCGCAACCTTATTTTGTTCTCTCCACACAAAATTCAAGTCACCTCCAATTGCCTCCAAAAGTAATAAAATATCATCACATAAGTTTAAGAACTTTATATCCACTGTACTCGGATTTTTCCACCAATTTACAATTAATAAACAGTCCGTTTCTATCTCGACATTAACCAACCCGAGTGAGTAACAGATCAATAACCCGCTAAACAAAGCATTCAAATCTGCATCCATCACATCTACATGCACACTAGGAAAATTATAAGCCACTACCATATCATTGTCCATATTTCTTACAATACCTCCACCCCCTACCAATTTCTGGTCTCTATAAACAGAACCATCAAAATTTAATTTTAATTTACCAGAGGGAGCGGTAAGCCATTTAACAACTATATCATGCTTATTAATACAAGGAATTTTCATAATATTCAGCATTTTCAGCGAAAGTTATTGAGAAGATAGAAACCCCCTTCTAGGCTTAATACAAATATTTAGGTCCAATAACCATTTATCAACTTTCTGGATAATATTTACATGAGACCTTCTAAGGATAAATTAACAAAAGATTATATTGAGAAAAACCAGAATTTTTACTACACCACCCGATTATAAAGTCTACCCAATTCATATTATTCAAATAAAGGGGGCTAAAAATACCACTGTAGTGAGACCAAACTTTGAAAACAATATCACTAGTACCAAATAAATGATCCACACTATCTGTCTGAGGGAGAAGATAGCAAGAAGCCAAGAACACTTTGAAGCAAGAGAAATAACATATTTTTAAATATAAGCATCTAATTTAATCATTCTACGTCTTCTAAACGAAACATATTGTCTCGTTTGGTTGCGGGACTCATAGTACATGTACTATAAGTCCAAACGGATTATGTTGGGGAAATATGACAAACGAAAGTGTCGTATTGGACACGTGCTAGTGTCGGACACGTGTCATTGTCTGATACAAGTCTAACACTGCATCTCACGTGTTGAATGCTTTAACTCTCGTGTCCTTTTTGTATTGTCACGTGAGCACTTCTGTGGACACGTATTTGAGATTTTTGTAAAACGCCGCAAAGACTTTAAGTATATGAGAAAAACAAATTATACTACTAAAAAGGTCATAAACTTTCAAAAACTACAATTTTATTGAAAAAACTAATGGATGCTCAGATGAATAATGTAATATTACTCAGATTTGTCTGTGGCAATTAGTATATTTATAAATTTTCTTAATTTTGTAAACTCTCTCTCTCTCTCTCTCTCTCTATATATATATATATATATATATAAATCCATATAAATAATATATTTAATACTTACTTAATTGACGTGTCCTAAATTTTACAAAAAAAATTGTCACATTGTCGTGTCCGTTTCGCGAATCAGTGTCCGTGCTACATACCAAATAGCCATGACACTCCTATTTTCAGGATTTTCAATACCACCCTCATGAACTTTTTAAATATACCAATTTGGGGTCATTTGTAGTCTAGACCAGACACATAGTCCCGACACAAAATTTGTAACCAAACACATCTTTTATGAGTTACACTAGACTTGATGTCCAACTGCACCACACAAAAGATGCAGCCAAACAAGGCGGGTTACTTGACTTTTTTACATTGTGTTTTTGTAATTTTATTTTACTAATTACTCACCTCTATTGTCAATTATCGCAATTTGTATTTTGTATCCGTGTTTAATTTTACATGTGGAACTTTTTCCATCCAAGTATGGATGGAAAACTCGTACAATTGGATGGAAAAAACAGCTTTACACGGATGTTTTCTATCCATACTTGGATGCAAAAGTTCAAAATATAAAAAAAAAACAATTTGAGGATACTAATCGCAAAAAACTAACAATGTAAGTTACTAATCGAGAATCGCATAACAATTAACAATACAAGCTACAAAATTGTTATGCTCTCTAGTGCATTATAACTCGTAACTTTCTATCATCAATTACATTTTTCTTATATTCCACCTATGTAGCACAGACACGGGTTCGTGTGTTCGACACTACACGGACAAGAAAAAAACGATAAATTTTTAAAATTTAAGACACGACACGGCCAGGACATGATATTTAAAATAATTTTTTTATAGATATATATATATCTTGTTTAAAAAAACAAAAAAAAAAAACATAATGTTTTTTAATTGGAACAAACAAATCTTAAAAATAATTACATTATTTATTCTGAATATATTTTAATTATTGGAATAAAATTATAAATTTTAAGAGCTTAATTTTTTTTGGTACTATAATTTATCTTTCTTGTGTCATTTAAGTGTCAAAGACGTTTTTTTTAAAATGTCCAATGCGTGTCCATGAAAATGTCCGTGTTGTCAACATGCCAATACGGCAAGAACACGAGAACTGAAAAGTCCGACACGTAAAATGAAGTGTCTGACAGATGTCCGATACGCATACGATAACGTTTTTTAGAGTGTCTGTGCATCATAACATTTCACATATTTAAAATGTGAGTATTAATTAAGCTATCTACATATCCATTACCAAATATTATATTGATTCGCGTGTGATTCTATCATTCACTTCATTCATGCATCTAGACACATGTATATACATGCTCATAACAACGTCCACCCTCGCTAATATTTGTTTTTATCAACTCTTTTATTCACTTTCATTACATCACATCACATCACATTTATTCGAGTAATACTATTGTAAACCCGATGCACTATAATTTAGTCAACATATATCAATAAACTCAAAAATAACTAAAATAAAATTAATTCAAAATTAAAACTAAAAAATTATATTGATTGACACGCTCTTAATTATAATGTATCATGTTCATATAAACGTTTCTTCCTTTATTCACACGAACACGAACTTGACACGCATCATTATTATTAACTTCTGATACAAGTGTGACACATTTTAATAAATTCATTTAATTAGACTATAGTGAATGTAATATAATTTAAATATATATTTGGCGCGTGTAGTTTTTTGTACTATACAAATAATACATCGGCTATATTTATTTCAGTCCATAATAACACCTTAGAAAATTCACTAATCTCTTTCTCTCTCTAGATTATTGAATCTTGATATTCACTATTTGTAAGTTTTTTTTTTTACTTTTTTTTTATCTTATTTTTTAATTTCCCTTGTTATGTAGGTTTTGTATCTGCTCGTTTTTTTTTTTTCCAATTAATATTTGATTTTGTAAGGCTCTAGAAAGTAGAAACCCTAGTTTTTGATACTAGTTGATAATTTTGGGTTTTGATTTTTTATTTACTTTAGTTTTTATTTTCTGTATTGTAGGCTTTTTTTATCTGCTACCTGTTTTTTATTTTGCCAATTAATATTTGATATTGTAAGGTTTTAAAAACCCTAAGTTTTGATGCAACTAGTTGATAATACTCTGTTTTTTTTTTTTTTTTTAACTTTATTTTTATTCCCAGTAATGTAGGTTTTGTAGCTGCTGGGTATTTTTTTTTGATTTTTTTAAATTAATATTTGATGCTCTGAAATCGATTGTAAGGCTATATGTTTAGATAATTCTCTGATTTTATTTGGCTATATGTTTAGATAATTCTCTGATTTTATTTATCTTATTTTTATTCCCTGTATTGTAGGCTTTGTAGCTGCTAGGTATTTTTTTTTAAAATTAATAATTGTTGCTCTGAAATTTGTTGTAAGGCTCTAGAAACCCTAGTTTTAGATACAACTAATGGGCAATTCTCTAATTTTTTATTTTATTTTATTCACCTTTTTCAAGTTCCCTGTATTGTAGGCTTTGTAGCTGCTTATTTATTTTTTTATCTTTTTTTTTTCCCAATTAATTTAATATTTGTTGCTCTGAAATTTGTCGTAGGCTTTGTAGCTTCTGGCTGTTTTTTTTCTTCCATTTTTTTTTGGTTCAAGTAATTTTTATCCCCTATGTTGTTTTTGCAATGAGGTTTGTTTTTTTAAAGCTCTATAAAAACCCTAGCTTTTGAATCAACCAGTGGAATTTTTATTTTTCTGATTATTGCTCTATGTATATATATATATATATGCATATATATATCATTCTTTTAAAAAGAAAAATCTTAGCTAAAGCGTTTCTCCAAGTGCTATGCTAAAAGCCTAAAAAACTTAATCTTTTAGCGGCCTAAGCGGAAAAGAGAGCTTTTCCGAATAGGAACGCTAGTTTTGGATACAACCTATGGAATAATTTGTCTGGTTGAAATTTTAATATAGATACCATTTGAGGTGAAGATAGGGTATTTATGAGATTTGAGGTAGGCTCAAATATTTGGAGTTTATGATTAAGGCTCTGATTGTTAGGGCATAGAATGATCTATAATGTACAAAATTTTGGGTTTTTTTTTTGGATTTTTTGAATAATTTTTTTATGGTGCAGTAGGTGGAATCTGTTGTAAGGTTGTAGAAACTCTAGTTATAGGATCAAATAACAGAACTTTGTTTTGTTGAAACTGCATTATTAATGTCATCGTAGACAAAGCTATGGTTTTGGAGGTTTTATTTCTAGAGATTAAGGTCAAGGCTTTGTTTCCTTATGCAGAAAATGATCTATATTCTATAATACAAAATTTGGGGGAAGCAGCAGGAATTACATTATATTTAGTTACCTGTATTTGATCTGGCGGTTGTTTTCTCTTGGGTTTTTTTTCGATATATTTTGATGCAGTGAAGCTGTTGTAAGCCCCCATAAATTCTAGCTTTAGAGTCAACTAGTGGAGTATTGTTTTTCTGCTAATTGCTTAATATGTATATACCTTACATGTGTTTATGTATACCCCTCCACCAGTTTTTTTTTCCAACGTATATCTTTGGAGTCTGTTGTTAGGCTCTAGAAACCCTTGTTTTAATTCGAATATTGGAATGTGGTCTGGTTGACAGTTGACACTGCTTTCTTGATATCACATAGACGAAGCTAGGGTCTGTGGAGTTTAATCTTTTGAATTTATGGTTAAGGCTCCGTTTGTTCGTCCAGAAAATGATAATATACAACATCTATGGTATTTCCTTGAATTATTTTGTTATTTAGTAAAAAGATAAAACAGAATAGGATATTGTCTTAAGTTACTTTACCTACATAACCTGTCTGGTTGAAACTGCATTATTGATATCATCATGGATGAAAGCTAGGGTTCTGTGGGTATGATGTAGCCTCAAAATTGTGGAGTTTATTGTTAACAGGTCTGTTTGTTGGTGGGAAAATTGATCTGTACTGTACAAAACTTAAGGGTAAAATGAAGCAGCATGAATTATATCATCTTGAATTTCTTGGTGATTTAGTAACAAATAAAACCTAAAAGAATAAAGCCTTGGCTGCTTCACCTTTATAGAAAGTGCATTTTAAAGTGGCAGGTTTGCTTGCCTAGCCATTTGAAAAATTAATATATTTTTTTCACTGGATTCCCTTTTCCATTTTGAATTTTTGTTGCACTTATGCATGCTGGGTTGAGTGTGTATTGTTTTTCTTATTAATGTTGTGTACAAAGTAAAATTATTTGTATAAACAAAGTCTCTAATGGCGAGGTCTATTAGCCAATATTTGTTACAATATATGTGACCATTTAGGTAACAAGCTACTGAGCTCGAATGTGTCGACTGGATGCAGGATTTATCCACTTTCAGTTCAATTGAACATTCACATTTCTTTTGCAGGTTCGCTACCTTTGTTGTGCAACTAGCAGAATGGTAAAAATAGAGGTAAAGTTTCGGTAGATGTTTGTCAAATATCGGTAATTCTGGGTACTGTTATTGATAATCAATTTTGTTGGCTAGGATAATGATTGTGGTGATGAGAATGAAGATTTTGACTGGAGTAGCGAAGATGACCGGGAGATAGAGAGTTATACCAGCGCTCCAAATGCACGTCTTATGGTTCCTGTTATGGGATCAAGTACTGCAGAGGTAATGACTAAATTTAGCGTTAGTGAAGTTTCATCTTTTATTTCCGTGACCATGAGATTAGGTGTCTCCTCCAATATTTTTACAGTTATCTAATAAGTAACAGTTTGTTATCTTCTAGATTTATCTGTAATTATGATTACCTATGGTTTTGAAAATAGTTTCCGGGAAGATAACGATAGCGGGAAATGAAATGTGAAACATGGAAAAAATGAAAAAAATATAAAACTTACACGTGAAATAACAGGAACGGGAAATGAGAAGCGGGAAGTGCTGTTTTTTAAAAGATAAAAGTAAGAGTTCTAGAATCATTTTAGCAATATGTACATTTTTGTGTATATGGTTGTAATTTGAAGTCTTCAGTACAATTATTGTCATTTTCCAGAATTGTAATAATTTAGATATATATATATAATGCTAGTCCAAAAATTTCATCTATACGGCGCAAACATGGATTTAATGAGTACAATAACTTTGATATATATCTAGCTGTCCTTTCAAACGTTTCCCTGCATCTCCTTTTGTTTCTCAATCATGCATTGGTACAATATTTCAAATTCTGTACCAAAAAAATAGAATATATTAAATTAATGTGTTTCATAGCGCCTATAACCCCTTCAGAAATTCTGAACCTTGGCTTTGCATCAATATCTATATTCTGTAGATTGGGTATTAGCTGTTTGGTTTTAGTTATGAACTTTGTCTGTTTGGTGTTAATTTGTTAACATTATCTCTATAAACTTTAATCGTGGTACTAAACTTGATATGTACTGTGCAATCATAGACAACATAAACATGTACTGTTACTTGTTCTTTTCATTGTAAAATTTATGTTTCAAATGTTTTCTTGCATTTCCATTTTGTTTTCTCAAACATGTCGTAGCACATTACTGCTATTAGAGATCCCTGTATCCCGTCTTTGATCAATATGTATTATGTATAAAGTATAAACTGAATACTGTTTGTCCGGCGTTTGTGTGTTTATGACTTCTTTTTATATTTTTCACCCTATATATCCGTGCGCATGGTCTTTCTCCATCCTACAGATGCAAATATTACTACTAAACTTGATCGAAAGTATGCAATCATGAATAATATAAATACAATTATCATGCGTTTTGCATTTTCAGTATATATCATGTTTAAAATGCAGCTGTCCTCTCAAGTATGAATCATGTTTCAAATGTCTTGCTGCATTTACATTTGTCTTTTTAATATTTACAACATTGCCAAGTTATTTTATTTTGTAGCCTATCATAATACTTCTTCTCTAGGGTCCTGAGCATATATTGGACTGTATACTATCGCTTTGGTGGTGTTTTTTTTTTTTTAAACTTTGTCTTCTTTATCCTTCCTAAGCAATTTATCTTGAGTAAACGCTCTTTCCCCATCCCATAATTGACCATTTTTTGTTGTGTTATTTACAAGGCAAGCTCTTCAGATTCTTTTCGCGTGGACTTCTTTCATCGGTTCATCGATATGGGTTATTCTGATAAATTGGTTGAAAAGGTTATTGAGGAAAATGGTAACTGCAGTCCCTGTTTATTTCTTTGAGACCCTGAAGGGTAGTTTTTATCTTATACTTCGTAGTATATAAGAATTGATTTTTTCTGGAAAAATGTGCAGGTGATAAAACCTTTGAACAAATTTTAGACATGCTGTGTACATACTCAGTAAGTATTTTTATCCTTCGTCCTTAATTATCTTTTTACCAACTTTTTATTCTACCATACTATCTTATCTGGGATTGTCTGCATTGAGCTTTCAAGCTCAGTTTTTTTTTCTTGCTTAAAAGTTGAACTGAATTTGGTTGAGCACCTGAAAAGCTGAGCCTTTTTTTGCCCTATGTAAGCTAGAAGCTTTACGTTGGATGAACCTAACTGTCAAATAGCTGTTGGTGAAGAAGTTCTTCCCCTTTTTTTTCATACTAGCTTTGTCCTCTTTCCCTGATAGAGGAAACCAACCCTGTAAGCAAGTCATTGCCTTTTTAACATTGATACTAATAAGCTTCTATTAGTTGATAACATCTTCCATATAAGAAATTAGTCCAGGAGTTATAGAAAGATATAATGTGTGGAATTCTTCTCAGTCGTTCTCATGTTTCTTAACATTCATTATTCGGTTTTTCTCATGCTGACCTTTTTTATACTCGTGAGTTCATCACTGCCCGGTGATGATGACGATCAATCTAAGAAGTGCTACAATTCTGACACTGTCATGTGGGTGCTGCTTTTATGCATGTTACCTACTTTCACGGATTGCTACAATTTGGATTTTACATTTCTTTTTGACAAAAAATCAAGGTTCTGTGAAGGGTTTGGCTACACAATTCACCTGTTGCATATAAACATTCATTTCTCTCAACTTGCCAGTCTTTTATAATTATTTTGATTTGATGTATTCTTGTATATCTATTGTGTTGGTTCAGCATTGTTTACTTCAAATGTTGTCACCTTTTCCTGATTGTAATAGCTTTTGTTTATATATTGTAACTACCAAACTTAATCTAGAATATGCATTTACAAACAGTTTGATGCACATACATGTATTTATAGTTGTCGATTTAAATATAATTCACATTACTGATGTTTTTGTTTTGTGCGTTTCATTTTTTATTCTCAGTATTATTTCTGTAACAGTTTTCATTTATTTCATTCGGTGGGGTATCATAACACCACTTCTAAACAGTGACCTTTCTTTTGCACCAATATCTTTAGTCTGTAGACTGTATACTGTCTGTTTAGTGTTAATGTTCTATGAACTTTATCTCGTTAATCCTTTTCATCTAATTTGTTTTGGTCACATAGATTATCTCGACAGTGTGTCATTTATCACAAGTTCCAGCAACGCCCAACTGTTTGTTTTCTTGTCTAAATTTTGAGAAATATAAACTTGCTCTTGTTGCTTTTCTCGAGCTGTCTCAAAGGCCTTCATATGGCTATTATCATGTCCCTCTAAAATGATAACAATTAGAAGTGCTAAACTTAGAAAAATGGGTTTTGGAGAGCTGCTTTCTGCATGTTACTTTGGTCTAGTTTTATTGCAGTTTATAAGCTAACTTTATTTTTTCCTGCTTGATGGCCAAACTGTGGTTGATTGACGAGGTTAAAAGCCGAGCTTTCTTGGTGATTGGCCTAAACAACCCTGAATTTTTGACCTAAGAAATCTAGCTATTGTTTTTAAAGCTGCAGCCAATATTCTTAAAGCTGAGCTCACAGGCTGCTACAAGATGGCTCGTAATATTTTATTTTTTTATGTTTATTTAAGGTTCTGGAAGGGGTTTAGACATGTAATCTACCTTTGCTTATAATCATCGTTTGGCCTCTTTTGACATTTTTTTTAATCAGTTTTTTTTTGGCAGACTCTTGAAAGTTTTCCAGAGGGGAATTCAGATGTTGATTCAGACTTTTGGTCTTCCGATGATAACGATAATAAACTGGATTCAGACAGCTGTTGGTCTGGAAATGAGGTAAATACTTCATGTTTTATTTTGGCTGTATGTGATACATGGCTGATTGCTTTTCAGGTAAGTTGTCACTGTATTTATTATAGTTTCATCTTGATTATATTTAATTAGATACAAAATTTTCTTTAACTTCTCATCTACTTAGTAGCTTACGGTACATGTCGATGGATGCATTGCCCCTTTTTGGCGGGGGCGTATGTTTTGGCTTATCAGCTATGAATGCATGCTAATTTATGACTTAGAAGTCTGTAATTTTACTAATACACCTTTCTTGGTAGCTGTAAAAATGTTTGTCGGTCAAAGTGTTTTCTACTGGCAGTGCATTATTACCTTTTCTCAGGGATTTCAGCTGAATTTTTGCTTTTCATTTTAGGATATAAAAGGAATGTATTGCTTGTTTTGTTGTGCCTTTGGTCAGGGGCTGGCTACAGTTTGCTAAACCATAGTTGCATGTAAGGCATGGCTAATGGTTTTTTTTTTTTCTGATTATTGTCTCATCTATATTATATTTCCAACTTGATAATATTTAATAAGATAACGAAACTACTTCATCAGAGAAGCCTTGTATGCCTCTGGGTATGATATAGTGATTAGCTTGAGGTACATGTGTATTTGGTTTTCCTTTCCCCTATTTGCTTGTCATGATATTTCGATGATGCTCTCATAAAAGTAAAATCTTGAAGTCGTCTGTGTATTTTTTTCTTTTGACTGCATGTAATACTCGGTTTATGATTTTTTCGATGTTTGTCACATCGATATCATATTCCATCTTGATATTTTACTTCTGTAGTTACAATTTTTTCTTTAACTAGTTAAGCCTTGGATGTATGGGTATTATAAAGTCATTAGTTTAAAATTTCATGTCTATAGATGCATTTATTCTTTTTTTTGGCGGGGGAGTTTTTTTGGCTTATTAGAATATGTGATTATTTGTGCATCTCTTGGTTTGGTGTCTGAGTTTAGTTTGTGATTTAAAGTCTGCTTTTATGGTGAAACGCCTTTCTGGAAAGCGGTAAAGATGTTACTTGGTTTGGATTTTGTCTATTATTAATACATTTGTGACTCTTTTCGGGGTTTTCATCTGTATATATGCTTTCCTTTACAGGGTATCAGTTGAACTTTTTACTCTGCGTTTTGTTCTTTGGTTAGGATTTATTGTTAGCAACAATTTGGTAAACGTAGCTGCATCTAGCACTTGGATGATGGTTTTTCTGATGATCGTGAAATATATACTATAGTTTTATTTGAATATTATCACTTATCATGATACAAATTTTACTTTAAGAAGAGAAGTTCACAAGTAATATAGAGTTATTAGCTTGAAATACATGTCTATTGGTTTTCCAATGCCACAATTTGCTTGTCTCGATATCTTAGTGCTGCTTCCATAGAAGTTAAGTTCTTCAAATCCTTGGATTAATCTTTAAATTTGGCTGTATGTGATGCGTGGCTCATGGGTTTCCGATCGTCAGAGAACTTTTTTACTTTTAACAAGAGAAGTCTTTGCATTCACAGTAAAAATATAGTGAGTAAAGTACATGTCTACTGGTTTTTCAATCGACTATATGCTTGTGCTTAAGTTATTGGAGTTTTACTCCATTAGTGTCTTTCATATTGGTAACATATTTTTAACTTCACATTTATATTCTCTAATGTTTGACTTTTGCAGGGAAATGGAAGTGCATTATCAATTAACGATGAAACGATATCACGTTTAGTAGATATGGGGTACACAGCAGAAGAAGCAGCAATAGCAGTCGACAGATGTGGTATGTTCTGGCTATTACGTTTATTGCTCCTGAAGTGTACTTCCTTGGATAGATTGAGCTTTGAAAACGATTATGTTCAATTTACTTATGATTTCAATCGAGTAGTACTACCATACACGCATAACATATTTACTTGACAATGCTTATCTTTTTTAAGGCTTTTGTCTGGCTTCAGCTTTTAAGCTCGACTTTTATGTTTTCCTTCTGCAATGCATTTAGTTGATCAGTTTAGAGTCTAAGGTTTGCGTATTTATTTATTTTGCCTTGAAGAAGGTAGAACCTTTGATGAGAAATAATTTTTTTCATATTGGAAAGAAGTAAAGTTTATTTGCTTAAATGCTGCAACCAAATATGCCGTGTGCACAAAAACAATTTGGTGCTTATAGTTTGTCAATTTAAATAAAAAGGGTGTATGTGCATTACTTTGGTGTCATCTTGGTTAAAGGTACTTCATAATACAGCTCTTGAGGGGCTTCTTTTTTTTGCAGCTTTTAGGCTCATCATTTTTCCTCTTAAGCTGCAGTGCCTTTGGTTGGTTAGCCTAAAACTGAGCTTTTTTCCTTCATTGGCCTGAAAAAGCTAGAAGATAGGCTGAATGTTTCTCAATAATATTCACAAATAAGTCGAGTAGTTTCGTAAAGTTGCAGCCATCCCATAGTTGGGATTTATGTTGAAGCTAATTTACCTTTTGTCATTTGTTTTTCCTTGCTAGCTAAATGATGATGAGCTTGTTCTCATTTTTGGTTCAATAGTTCAAAAATGATAAATAGATCAATTATTTTGCTTCTTGATTATTGTTTGTTTAGAATGAGCTTGATTTTTATGTTTGTGTGTTTTGATTTTGAACAATTTGAATAGTATGCAACAGCAAATTCGGTAGTTTTCGATCCTTAAGTGTTTTCGAAATTGCTGTTTGGAATAGGAAGATGTCTCACATTTTCACGTGCTATGTATTAGATGTTATGACATATTCAAAAGGGATAATGAAAAAGAAAGTCACTATTAGATTTAGTATGCTTCGTTAAGTTCGACCTTTTTCAGTTTCAAGTTTTTTTGACTGGAAAACCCCTTTGTCACATGTACATCTTTGCATCTGTAGGAATTCATGGTGGAAGACACTGATTTTGGAGAAATTATGTTTAACAATTTTACGTAATTGCAGGTTCGGAAGCTTCAGTTTTTGTGCTAACAGATTTCATATTTGCTGCCCAAAAATCAAAAGTACAAGATTCTTTTTATCCCGAGGAGGAAAAGGTATTATTTTTTTATCCGAGTTCTGTATTTCTTATATTAATATGCTTGCTTGGTTGCACGTGCACAATGCTCAGTTTTTTACTTATAAGCTGGACTCTAGTTGGTTGACCAGCCTAAAAGCTGAGCTTTTCTATTCCAGATCTTTTATCTTAAGATGACCTTGATAATTGCAGCTAAAAGCTCAGTTTTCCCCCTTTATGCTTAAAAGCTGGCGACATTTGATCGATCAGCTAATGGTCTGAGCTTTTCTACCTTTCTAGCCGTGTTCGGTAGATTTAGGGTCCGTTTGGTATCAGATTTTTTGACAAAATATCTGATTTTTAAAATCCAAAAATCCAGTAAAAAGATGGATTCTGGATTTTTGGATTTTTTGGATTATTTTGACTAAAAATCTGGATTTTAAGAATAAAAAAAATCCTAGTAACCAAACACCTATTAAAAAATCTAGATTTTCAAAATCCAAAAATCCAAAAATCACCTAAAAAAATCTGATACCAAACACACCCTTAATCTTAAAAAGGCCTTATTTAATTTATAACTCTTTATATTCTATTTTATTAAAATCAGGATAATACTTGGTTGACCAGCATAAAAGAGCTTTTCTGGCTTTCATTCCGAGTTCTGTACATTTTATTTTAATAAATCTTTGTTCAGTTGCTGCTTTAAACCTCATTTGTTTGCTTGTCTCTATGCTTAAAAGTTGGACTCCATTCGGCTTCCCAGCTTAAAAGCTGAGATTTTCTGGCTTTCTATACAGGTCATGTACCTTTTATCTTAGAAAGCCAGTCTTGTTTAATCGCAGCTTACGGCTCAGCTTTTTTTCTTTTGAGCTTAAAAGCTGGACTCCATTTGGCCGACCAGCTTAAAATCTGAGCTTTAGTGGTTTCTCTGCTGGCATAAGCTAGAAAAACTGTGGATGAATTATAGCTTTTCTCTAACCTATAAAAAATCAATCATTTTCTTTTAAGCTGCAACCAAGCAAGGCGCAGTTTTTTTGTCAATACGATAGTGGTCCTTGTTTTGCGGTCTGGTCATCTGTTTCTTGATTGTATTTGTTTGGTTTTCTTTTTAGCCAAGAAGAAATTTATTCTGTGAAATGGGCAGCAAGAAGAGAAAATTAATAGAGAAAGATTTGAAACAGAAGAAACATAGGGACCTCTTTGAAAACGAATTAATTCGCTTACCAAAACCTATGATCGGTTTTGGGGTGCCAACCGTGTCTTCTCCACCCTATCGGCGAACGCTCCCAGAGGTCGCTATTGCCGAACCTTATTTTTATTACGAAAATGTTGCATTAGCACCAAAGGGTGTTTGGGACACGAAAAAAAGCTTTTTATATGATGTCGAACCGGAATTCGTTGATTCTAAGTTTTTTTCGGCCGCTAATAGAAAGAGAGGATACATACATAACCTCCCTCTTGACAATCGACGTCCCGTGTTGCCTTTAGCAGCCCAAACTATCCAAGAGGCTTTACCAATGACAGAAAGATGGTGGCCGACTTGGGATACCCGTAACAAACTGAACTGTCTACAAACATGTATTGCAAGCGCGAGATTAACCAATAGCATTCGAAATCTTTTGGAAGCCTGGGATGGGCTACCGCCTTTGCATGTGCAGAAAAAAATATTAAAGGAGTGTAAAAAATGGAATTTGGTGTGGGTGGGTAAAAATAAAGTGGCCCCTTTGGAATGTGATGAGATAGAAATGCTATTGGGGTTCCCAAAGAACCACACAAGAGGAGGCGGAATAAGCCGAACAGATAGATATAAATCGCTTGGAAATTCGTTTCAGGTGAGTTTCATATGTTCATTTTTTGAAGTGAATATATATATGTGTATATATATATATATAAATATAATATGCTCATTTTTTTTTTTGCTGCTTTGCTTAAGAGCTGGACTGCATTCGGTTGACCAGCTTAATAGCTGGGCTTTTCTGGCCTGAATTAGGTAAGTTTTAAGCTGATGAACATATCATTTTGTTAATCTAAAAAACCCAGCCTGTTTGCTTAAAAGCAGCAACTGGACAACCTGTGTACTCCTTTATCACATATTCATTTCTTTCTATCTGATTGAGTTCTCTTCAGTAATCCTTATCTTTGCTAAACATGTCTGTTTCCTAAGATGAGCATATATAAGTAATACCCTCAAAGTGTTTAGCATTCTTTTATAGGCATAATAGTCGTTTTTTCTCAGTTGTAGTCAATTAATTTATTAGGTTATGGTTAGTGAGTGATTTGTCTTTTCGGTGTTGTTTGGATCATTTACGAAGTTAAAGAGTAACACTTTAGCATTATGTTTTTCCAGTTTTAAAAGCAAAACCCAAACGAGAATAGAATAGGTGACTTCAGAAGAGGTGATATTTGAAATTTTGGAAAATTAAATACTTGCAAAAAAAGTGAACTACGATATTAAATGTATAGTATATTATTTGGAAGATGATTATTTTGTATAACTTAATAAGACGCGACTTCTTATTTTATCTTTGTGAGTTACCTATTAATAGAAAAATTATCACAACTGAGTTTTGAGTTCTGAAAGTACATGACTAACGTAAAATTTCATAAAAAGAATGTACCTTCAGAACATGAAACTTAACGGTTCAGGTTATTTTATTCGGGAAAACTTGTTGGTGAAATTTGCATTTCCTTGTTTCTAGCTATTTTACCTTTTCTTTCTAACCATGATGCCTCTAAACGAATTGATTATTTTCTTATTAAAAAGTTGTATTTATTCGTGTGTCGTGTTACTCTCATAGCGATGTTTTTTACTGATGTCGGTTTAACTTAAGTCTCCGGTAAAGTTGATTATGCATTTGTCCCTGTTTTTTTCCGAGTTCCGGTGAAGACGTTAGTGCTTAGCTGTTGTTGCAACTTCCACTATAGCACAGCATTAGTAATTTAGCGATGATTCTGCATATTGGAAGAAAACGTTTGGCTTTCATCATGTTAAGTAGTACAGGAATTGCTTAAATATCTTATAAGCAGCTGAAAATGTTTGTGTTGCGTGACATTGCTCTTTTTGTGAAGCCTAGGGGTTACTTGCACCAAGTTGAATTATGTTTTACATTTCTTTCTATTATTGCTTTTCAATTCTCTAAGGTTACATCAGCGCTTATATGTTCTAAACCAAATCGCAACGTTAAAACAACAGGCTATTGTAAGTGTCTAGATTAGTGCAATCTAAGTTTGGACATATGTACTCTGACTTTACAGCTGAATATATAATAATTTGTTTGAGTCTGGACACACTAAGTGGACTGATTGTCATGCATTACAGCATATTTAGTGTGACCTTTCCAAACTATTTTAGCATCTGAACTCAGCAGAATTAGTAAGTTGCCACTTGCTATGTATCTAAGCAATTCACGAAGAATCTCAGTAATTGGTACCAATCTTTTCTTGTTTCCTTCTTGTAATTCCTCCCGTCTTGTATAAAAGATTAAATATATTTTACCTCCCTCTTTCCTTTTTTTATTCATTTATTTATTCATGTTTTACCTTTGTTTGGTTTGAGTAGATGTAACTAGAAGTTACACACAGACCTAACCATAGATGTCTCTCGTCTTTTGTTTGGGGTATTCAGTAGTGGTGTTCGATAGCTTATACGTAGGTCTTATTTGCTTGCAGTTTTTAAGCTTGGTTTTTTGCTCAAAATCTGCTGCGATTGGCTGCCCAGTTTAACCTTTAGCTTTTTTGAAATAATGGCCTGAAAAGGCGAGCAGTTTTAAGCTCAATGAATCTAGCTATTTGCATGCATCTAGCTATTTGCATGCATCTTTTAAGCAAAAAGGCTGATATTTTAGGTTCAATTATTTTTATTTGCCACACATGTGTTTTGTTTTCTGTTCTTTGTAATTATGAAAGAATATGTCAACCAAAGAAGGACCTTAGCCCTAGGATTAAAAGGTGACATCAAACAAGATAAACAAGTAGGCAAACACATACAGCTTATAAAAACAAACACGATTATACAAAACGAAGGAGCATAAAGATAACATCTTCAAGTGTTTGATTTTCTGAACTTCACAACAGCTTCTGTTTGTCTTATCATCCAGCGTTTTAATAGTAGTTTTCTCGAAAACTATATTGCTGATTTCCTTTTAATCATTATATAAATATATATTTGTTCGTGTTTTAGGTTGACACTGTTGCTTATCATTTGTCCCCTCTAAAGGACGAGTTCCCTCAAGGCATCAATGTTCTGTCCCTCTTTTCGGGTATCGGTGGTGCTGAGGTGGCACTCCATCGCCTGGGAATAAAGTTAAATACGGTTGTGTCTGTTGAAAAGTCGGCGGTGAATAGAAACATAGTTCGAGACTTTTGGGAACAAACTAATCAGACAGGCAACCTAATTGATTTTGATGATGTGCAAAAAGTAACTAAAGATAAGCTCGAGCAAATCATGAAGAGATATGGTGAGTTCAATTTGGTAATTGGCGGTAGCCCATGTAACAATTTGGCGGGTAGCAATCGCCATCACAGGGATGGGTTAAAGGGTAAAGAGTCTTCTCTTTTCTTCGAGTATCATAGAATTCTCGATGTAGTTAGATGTTGGGTAAAAATCAGTCGAGGGGGTCTTTGTTAGTTGAGAAGGTATATTTCATATTTGTCAAGGCATTGCTTTAGTATATTATGTCTAAATCATCCGAAATTGATTTTTACATTGTTTTGTGTTTTCGTGTGTGTATATTTATATATTGTGTTAGGGCTTTGATTGCAGCTTTTAAACAAATAAGCTGTATCTAAGTACCTGAATATAATTAGGTTCAACCAGCTTAAAGCTTAAACATGGAGTATCTAGGAAAGAGAAACCTCGAAAAGCTCAACTTTGAGCCGGTCCACCAAATGCTGTTCAGCTTATAAACAGAAAAAGCAAATGAATTACGCTTAAAATTTACAATTAAACACGCCTTTTTCTTAAGTTTTATGATTTCAGTTGAGTTGTGTTAGTTACAAATACACACAACATATATATAATTGACGCCTTGACGGTCACCATCCTCTTATTATCAAGGATGTTTGGTTGATTTATTAGAAGTAAACAAGCTTATCGGTCCAGAAATAGATTACAGGTCTAGATTTTTTAGACAATACAATAGAAAAGCTCAGCTTTAAGTTCGTCGACCAAATGGGGTCCAAGCATTATGCATAAAAAAGTTGAAACACACACATCTATTGATACATGCTTAAATTTCCAGCAAGGCCTGATAAAAACACCACGAAATGCCTCGTTGATTGATGCTCAAATGCTGCTGAACAGGGTATGTGTAAAAATAAAATTTTCATTAACTGGAGGGAGCTCATTCTCTGATGAAAACATCTAAGACACTTGAAATAAATACGTAACGATAATCGACCTATCATCAAGCTTATAGTTAGTCACATTTGCGAATCAAAGGCGTCTAGTCTACAACTCTTTTGAAATTCCACGAAGAAGATAACATTTGCATGTAACTAGCTTTCGGATTTACAACTACTATATCTTCTCCTTCGCTATCTTCACCAGCTCGACTGAGTACCATAAACGTTGCAATTAATCTTACTTGAGGTGCTGCTAGACTAATTTTATAAGTTCCGCTCAAAATAAAGTCAAGATTCTTTTCAAATTATGCAATATACTGAAGGTTTTAGTCGAAATGAGCTTTATCAATAATATTTCCAATGTGTAGTTATGATCATATCAATAGATGATGTCAAACATCGCGGCAACCAACTTATTTAAGCCGTTGCAAATTATTGTCTAATGTTAGCATTTTCCAATCAGATTTGAGGAGGTATATGAATTTCTTTTCGGTGTTTAATCTCTGATAAAAAGATACTTCATAACGCAGTTTACGCATGGATATTGTTCTCTTGCAGTTGCTGCGTTCAATATCTGTTTTTAAGCTGCAGAGTATTTTGCTTGGATTGGTTAAACTTAAAAGCTGAGGCTGGAAGTTTTAAGCTGTTTTTTAGAGTTCAAATAAGTCGGCTTATTTTCTAAAATGCTTCAGACAATCAAGCCCATATTAGAAGAAAACTGAAGTGTATCATTTTGCATTCGCTAACCGGATAAAGAACCATGAGCTTCATTTAAAATTTGTTTCCATATAATTTGAAATAATATTACTCAAGCTCTTTTTTTGTCTGACACCACAATTTATTCAGGTTAGTTGATTGGAAATACTAACCAGTATATAATTTCATTATAGTGGCTGAATTATACTTATCACCTCTCAAAAATGTGAAATACTCGGATCCTATACTAAGGAAAAATAATAAGAGAATTGGGACATTTCGTAACGGCTTAAATAAGTTGGTTGCCGCAATGTCTATTGATATGATCATAACAACACATTGGAAATATTATTGATAAAGCCCATTTCGACTAAAACCTTCAGTATATTGCATAATTTGAAAAGAATCTTGACTTTATTTTGAGCGGAACTTATAAAATTAGTCTAGCAGCACCTCAAGTAAGATTAATTGCAACGTTTATGGTACTTAGTCGAGCTGGTGAAGATGGCGAAGATGGCGGAGGAGAAGTTACAGTAATTGTAAATCCGAAAGCTAGTTACTTGCAAATGTTATCTTCTTTGTGGAATTTCAAAAGAGTTGTAGACTAGACGCTAATTTGGTTCGCAAATGTGACTAACTATAAGCTTGATGATAGGTCGATTATCGTTACGTATTTATTTAGTATTGTGCTTTTATCATTTAAGCTTGTTGTGCTATCCATTTGATCTTATTAAACATATCAAACTGTTTAATGAGTAGTTTTCTCTCATCTTGCAAACAAACACAAACTTTTTTTAGTTTGGTATTCCTATATTCAAAAACAATTTAAACTTACTGTTACACAACTAATATTTACCAGACATCCAAAATATAACATAGCATATATTATGAAATTTCACTTTTCTCATTCCTAAAAGATGTTCATAAATCATTTAATCATGACGTTATTTTCCATATCGTTCTTATTAGTGCTTTAATTAAAATATAAAATATAAAATCCCTTTATCTTTTTCTTCCTGTGTCTTCATTTCCTTTTCCTTTTATGATAAGATAACGTCAACAGGCTAATAAATATCATTAATTCATACTAATTTCCTTTTCCTTCTCTGATAAGATAACGTCAAACAGGCTAATAAATATCATTTAAGTCACATTCTAGCTTTTTACGGGTTTATGTTACTCACATTATAACATATTCTAGTTAACGTGTGGGTAATTATAGTACTAAAAAAAACGTAAGAAATTTTTTAATGGGTAATTGATTTTCCCTCCATCCCAAATTGTTGATGTTATACGAAACTACGTGTAATTTTGATTAGCAAATAACTCATATCTAAGTTGTCGAAATAGAATTTTTTAAAAGTTAATCACATAGTTCAAATGTTAAACTATATGAACAAAATTTAAAAATTTACATTTCGACAATTTAGTTACGAGATATTTACCGGTTAAATTTGCACGTAGATATATAGAGCCGCAATATTTTGAGACAGAAGGAGTAAAAGTTTTTAAAATTCAGGGTTTAAAAAAAATAGAATACAAGACAACACGCTAACATGTAAAAAAAAAGCACTCAATTTTAGATTTTTAGCCGTTTCACTCAATTTATTGGTTGACTTATTATAGTAGATATACGATGCCCGTACAGATGTAGTATATTTAACCGTTGCTATATATGAAACAGTAGTGTGAAAAGCATTTTCCAATTTTATCCATCTAAAAGGATAAAAAGCCAATGCAAGTGCAACTTCAAAACGAATATTGTGACTTGAAATATATACAAATATGGGCAATAAACGATTTAATTTTGGTTAGAAAGAAAGATATTCCATTCCATTATAACTTGGCCGGGGACCAAATTGCTAAGTTGTTGTCAATTTCAGTAGCAAAAACCACTACAAATAGTGACGGAATTAGTGATGATATTTTTTGTTACGAGCTTATTAGCGACGGTTTTTGTGATGGATTTGTGACAGTTTAGTCAATTTGCGACAGATTTGTGACAGTTTTTTAAATTAGCGACAGGCTTGTGACAGCTTTTAACTCTCACTAAATCAAACATTATTTTGTAGTAAACATTTTGTACGTTCACGTCAACTTCGTAGTACAAATATATCCTAAAGAGAATTACTAGTTAGTTCCTTTCAAAAATTTGGAGAAAATTAAAGAAAACCAAAAGAATTAGTTGGAAAATGTAAATAGGTGAAGTTTGAATTAGATCTTGATAGATGTAATTAGACATGTAATGATATTATTGTGTTTTGCTTTTATAGTACTATAAACAGATAGAAAACGGGTTATGTTTATAGTGAGGGACGTTATAATTATCCAAAAGGAAAAAAAAAAAAAAAAAAACTTTGGTTAATTTGCATTAAATTTTAAATGATACTATAAAGTATAATATTCCCACAATCAAAATTTTAGTTATGGGAGTGCAGATCATCAAAAATAAAGTAACGTTTTTCTTCACAAAAAAACTAAGGTGAATAAAGAGTGATGAAAATGATTATCATCTTGATATGAAGGTTTCATGCATGCATCTGCAATTGCTCATTCTTCCATTATTTTGGATATATTTTAGAGATTTAGTGCAAAAAAGAAAGTCGAAAATCATACGAAAGTATTCGATTGCTTATTAAGTCGAAAATCATACGAGATTCACTGCCGACTATATTACTTACGTTATATTAGTGACCAGAACAA
Source organism: Primula veris (assembly GCA_963682055.1). Classification (NCBI taxonomy): domain Eukaryota; kingdom Viridiplantae; phylum Streptophyta; class Magnoliopsida; order Ericales; family Primulaceae; genus Primula; species Primula veris. The sequence goes on along the minus strand of OY821747.1, from coordinate 31,253,243 downwards.
ATCTACACCAAACATATTCTAGTGTTAATGATTTTGCTTTAATTCTGATTCGATCCTTAGGGCATGGTCATCAGTGTTATCTTCTTGAACACCCATCTTTCTGAGCACCACTTTTTATTTGGCATGGAACATTGATGAAGCAACCGCAAAGGCTATGAAATTAGAAATGGAGCAATTTGAAGAAATGACTTTAAATCTGTGTTTATTGACCCCTAGTCGAATTGTTTAGGATTCCAAAGCAAAAATAATAATTTTATCCACTATTAGTGGTCAAATTGGGGTATTACCAAATCACTCCCCCATTGTCATAGTTGTAGATATTGTATTTTAAGAATACGGCTTAACGATCATGTTCAACAAGGGTTACGATGACCCGGTTTTGTTAGAATAGACAATAGTGAAACCGCTATTTTACTAAATAATGCGTTGAAGGATAGTGACATTCATCCACAAAAATCTCAGCTAACTCTTGAAATAACACAAGCAAAATTTGAAAAAAAAAGATGAGGGCAAAAACAACTAATTTGAGACAAATCTAGCTTTGCGAGTCGAAGCTATCAATACAATTTCTTAAGATGTTTGTACATTGGAATAATCAAAAGAATTTTTGTTTATGATTTAAGTTGAAGTTTATTCTATTGATTGTATGTATATATATAATCAAATACACTCGATTAATATCAAATTTTAATGCACTGAAATAATAAAATAGAAAAGATCTCACGTATCATTAACCTCTAGCCAATGATGTGCAAATTAAGGAGTGAGGGTGCATTCACACAATTATTTTAAAAAGACTTTTTTTTCTATAAAAAATTTTAAAATATCTAAATAACAATGAGTCTTGTAACTCCATAAAATAATATTTTGTATTTATCACATAGCAATCCTCTTGGCACTGGTATGAGTAGGGCTGGGCAAAAAACCGGAAAAACCGAACCGGACCGATAACCAAACCGAAAAAGACCGAAACCCAAAAAAAACGAAAAAACCCAAAAAAAACCCCGAAAAAGACCGAAAATAACCGAAAAATAACCGAAACTGGACCGAAAAAACCCGGTTCGGTCCAAAAAATAAAAAGACCGAAACCGAAAAAAATCGAACCGAAAAATATGCCCAGTTTCGGTTTTACTAAAAACCGAACCGAACCGGACCAAACTCAGGCCTACGTATGAGAATAATCAAATGTTTATCCGTTTGTGTAACTTTTTGAGTGTTGAACGTGAAAGTATACAACTGTTTATTCATTAAAAGGGCATATAAATGTTTAATGCAACATTATCTTACTCACTATTTATGGCCAGTTTTAGTGGGTGAAAAAGCATGGACTTAAAAAATATTATTCAATTTTGGTCCTTTCCGAGAAGATCAAAGAGAAATAAGACTTGAAAAATAAATAATGAATCTTATCCAATAAACTCAAGTAACTAAGGATATATGTTATATTTTGGCAGTCGATTGATATAAATATTACCAACTTTCACACTTTTCTTTTGCCTAATAATATACTCAATAGTGATAGAAATGATATCGATGCGAGAGTACTCAAGTATACGCCCCAATCCAGGACTAATCACCACGATTTAAATGACAGAGCATATGGTGCGGTGCGCACAAGGCGAAGCAACACATACATATATGTTATCCCTAGGGGAAATATAATTTTACATGGTTTGCAAATTACATAATCTTATAATTATTTTCACAAGATACTGATAAAAAAAAGTTTAGCATAATACGTAAATTGCAAATTAGTGAGGCAACTTCAAGCTACAAGTCTGCAACCAAAGCTCAAAATGCATATAACTAAACTCATTCACAACTTATTAATGGAAATAGATCAATATAGAGAAAATGATTAAAAGGTAAATATAAATGGTATTTAGTTAATTATCAAAAACCCGGATTCTAAAACAATTTTAAAGATTAATACATATGTTACATGATGCTACTACATATCCGATATGATACCCTTTTTTTTTTACTCTTTGATGATATATGATGCTACATTACATGTACGAAATCTTAAATAATACTTGAGAATTCGGGATTTTAAAAATTAAGTATATTTTTATATACTAATTAATGATTCTTCCATAAATATAAGTATTTGGTTATTTAGGAAGAGATCCATGCATGCAACAACTTTGGTATGAAATTAAATAAAATACATGATGAGTAAAAAAAGAAGAAGAATAAGTTGATAAAAAAGGCCCTTTTTACACATCATATCTTGATAAGGAATAACAAAAGCAAATCATATTTCCTATATCACAATGCACCATATTCATACATATTTGCATCCACATCATATTTTTCTCCTTTGACCTCCTTTTCTATATCTGTCCCAACTTAATTATACTTTTTTTACAAATTTGTTACTATAAAGTATGAACCACCTTTTTCACTTAAATCTTTGTCAACCCCTTTTTTACCTTACACACAATGGCACAATATTGTCTAAAAAAAGAAACTTAACATATCCAAAAGCTTGAGAAACAAGGAAAAATCATCATGCCCCTCTATAGATATTGTTTTATATGGTCTTTATTTATGAAATTGGAGTAGTGGGTGACGCAAATCTTCTATTAAGAAACAAGAGAATTTAATATGTAAAGATTTTGAAAAAGGGAATGATGCTCATTTTAAAAGCAAAAGTTGTAATCTTATCTATATATGGTTCTTTACACATCAATGGACCGTGGAGAATTACAACTTTACTTGAATATGTCGGAATACATATTTAATATTCACTATAAATTCATGTTTATTTTGTCAGAGTCAAAAACCGTCACAAATCTGTCACAAATTCACTATCCTGTCACAAATCTATCACAAATTCATTATCATGTCATAAACCCGTCACAAAAACCGTAGCTAATAAGTTCGTCACAAAAAAACCCGTTAAAGTTCACATAGCGATTCGGATATTTTTTTTGTAGTAATTGTACGGTACCCACTAAGATTTCACGGATATCATGTTAATTTAGGTAAGAAATGTCAATGTTTTTATGGAGACACTTGCACTGACTAAGTTATCTAGATATTATCGAGGGCCACGACACATCTCATCAATCTTAAAACTGTAATTTTTTTAGTTTTTGACAAGTGATTTTATCGGTATAAGTTCATACCGATAAAAAAAAACATTCTAAATAATTACCTACCTGATATAAATTGATAAAAGAACATTCTAAGTAAGCTCATAAGAGTATATATTACTCTTATTCGTTGATTTTATCTTTTATGGTAAATCTAATCATTTTTTTTAATATTAAGAATGTCTGATATTATATTGATGTGTTTCCAATTTTTGACTTCTTTTTAGCACAATTTTGAACTTTGATTATTACAAATCCAGCTACTTATAGGAAAGTTTTCTTTAATGCACCAAAAAGAAACAATTCACTGTGGAAGAAACTTTTAGCTGTTGTATGTTTTGGTAATATGTTTTGATTAATTATATCTTTTGGGCATTATCCCGGTTTAAATGTAACTTCAAAAAACAAATCATTATTACGTGTTCCAGATTATATATATATATATATTAAAGAAATTGATGAACACAAAAAAAAAAATGTAAAATCCAAATAAACAAAAAGTTAAAGTGAATGACACCTTATATTGAAGATAACCACAACCTAATTGATCTGAATGACAGCCAAATTAAAAAGAATAAAAGGAAAATTGAACTGCATTTTTTTATTGTTTTTTGAAAAGGAACATTTTTTATCATTAAAACATCAATCTTCGATCTGTACTCTAGAGGCCCTTCTTAATTTGTTTGATCAAACGAGTTCTAAGAAATAAAGCAACATGTTTATTTAGCTAATCTACAACTAATCCAGCTAACATGTTCTCAATACAACGTTTTTCACAAATGAATACTTAATTATTATCCAAACATGAGAAGTAAACAAGCCTTCAAACCACACACAATCGGCAAATTGAACACAAACCCTATTAAATTTACTAATTCCAGAAAGGGAGATGAAACTTGATTCTTGAAAATATAGCAAGTCACTCTACTTGGCATGTTAGCTGATCTTAAACTACAAGCTTACAGCTAAAGCTCAATCCGGGGAATGGGATTCACCAATACCTAAATCATCATAGCAGATAGTTCATGTGCTGGACAACGGCTCCGCAGTACTATTTCCGTCGATTCGAGCTGAGATGTCTTCCCACATTGCGAGGCTGAATGCCTGAAGCCTTCTCAAGAAGGTCAACTGCTCCTCTTGAGTACAGTCCCGATAAACTCATTCATAGAATCCCCAATAGTGATCCCATAAGCATTGATAAGCTGCTGCCCAATCGTCTGATAACTCTCACCACCGAAGTTTTTGCCAGCCCCTTCATCATTCAATAAAGCATGCAACTCGTCATCATACTGAACAAGGTCGAGAGGCACATGTGAATTGAAGTTATATGCGAGACCAGCATACAATGTGGTGAATTGAAATTTTTGATAATTGAACTTCATGATAACCAAATTAAACCAAGTAAGAACTAAAATGAAAAAAAATTATCTTTTTAACAAGTTTCTTTCATTTCGAGAAAAACAGTTTTTATCGATGAAAAGTGGCTTGAGATATCACACACATTTCGTCACACCTCATACTTTTTTTTTCTTTCATTACACATATAGAGTAATATAATCATGATAACTAATTCAAGATGTTTAATTCAAAATTTTAGTTTAAAACACTACAATTTAACCTATGCAGCATACGGTGCCGCAACTTACCCATGCGTGGCATGCCGCACCAAAATGGCTCTACATTAAAAAAAATCATATAATTTTGTTAATATTTCATTTTAAATGTTTGTAACCATCTTAATCAGGGTATTTTAGCAAATTTAGTTTTGAAGATTCTTAATAAATACAGTTTCACAAGTTTTATTAATTCAGTGGGCTATATTAGCATAAGACATCTATGAGTGAGATATATTCACATATATCAAATGCAAAATTATTATTTTTTCATTTTATGCGACATACCGTGTTGCAACTCATCTCATGCAACACAGAAGAGATTGGAGATAAAAATAAGAGACATAAATGGAGAAGCAAAGAGAAATGGAGGGAAGACTATACGCAATGAGTTTAGAAAGTGAGTTTTTTGAGAAGGAAATACTTTGACATATGTATTTTTTGAAATTTTCTTTTAAGTGGTAATCCACAACAAATTGAATGAACCGCGACACGAAATAGAAGTGAACACTGTGCTGAGGCCAGAGACAAAGCTAAATAAAGATCATCAGGGCCACGACACCCCTATAACTCCTAAGTTTTTGCATATTTTCAATTTTATAATGTAATTTTACTAAAATTTTATTAAAAATGATACTTTGACACCCTCATAATCAATAAAATTTCCTCTAACATTAGCCTTTATTCAAACTATGTACCCTAGTTATGATTCCTGGCTTAGTTGAGGCTTTGTCTTTCTTTTTCTTCACAGCCTCTTTTTAATTCTAATGGATCAATTAAACATTATGCGGAACCAAACCGTATACCCTTATACATAACTCTACGCACATTGGGATACACGTCATATTCATTGTTGCAATTAGGGCCGCAAATGAACCGAACCGTTCATGAACAAGGTTGTGTTCGGCTCGTTAAAGGCTTGACTTGTGTTCGTCCATTTTCTAATGAGCAGAGCCTGAACAAAATAGTAAGACTCGTGCACAGGTTCGGGATCATTTAAAAAGATCATTTAATTAATTTAATATTTTTACTATATATAACACTGCTTATATATGTAAGATTCATTAAATATAATCATGATTATCGATAAATACTCTTTAATTTATGTTAAGAAATATTTTTCACTTAGTTTTTGCATCTCTCTTAATATTGAATTTAGGTAAGTAAAAAATATTTTTCAAGTGACACGATGCTAAACTTGTCTGGAAACCTATTCAGATAGGCCTTGTGAACATGATCGGCTCGAGTTCGTCTATAAACAAGCTGAGACTGAACAACATTTTAAGGTTCGTTCAGTAAATGAGTAGATATTAAATAGTGCTAGGCTCAATTTGGCTAATTTGCAGCCCTAGTTGGAATAGGAAATTCATATTTGGTATTGATCTTGATCCAAAGGTCATAAACACGTGTAAAAATCATACTATTAATATAAGCAAACTCAAAAAAAGTTGAGACTGCCCAATTTAGCCCAAATTTTCCAAAAATACCCTCACTTTATTTTAATAATTACCAATATACATAATCTAATTAATTAACCATTTGTCCTCACTATATTTTCCTAATTACGGATGTACCCTAAATTAATTAACAATTCGTTTTAACCTCCATAACTATAATAAATGATAACAAATTTGAATATTATGTTAAAAATAAAATATATTACGAGATTTATGTCATTACGCGTCTCACACGCAACGCGTGGGTAAATTTTACTAGTGTAAAAAGAACAAAGGTGGAATTAATCATTTCTCTTAGTCCAAATAATTCCCCCTATATCACACTAATTAATCATATACCCTAATCCAATTCAAATGCATAAATAACTAAATAAATATGATATTTTCCACACATCTTAATTCATTTTTCAAACAAATCATCATACATGTATTTTTTTATACTCCCATAACAATACAACATTATATTTACAATTTTTAATTTATTATATTCATTCCAACATTTTTGTATATTTTTTAAAAATTTGAACTTTATTTGTCCGCAATCATATTTATGCCACTACGTTTCTATGTTTCGGTGTCGCATACAGAACGTGTGTGATACGATTAACAATATTTATGTAAGATGGCATATTGTAGTATCCCCACTACCTCTCCCTCCACTACTACCCTTCTCCACCCTTCACTTCTTTCATAAGTATCCTTCATACTCTGTCAAAGCTGATATTAGCTATATTCTTATTGAGAATAGGTTGATTTCATTTTTTCCCTTCGTCACCAACACTTTATATAATAAAGAGGCAAGCAAAAGTTTTCTCTTGGCTGTTAAAAGGCTCTGAAAACTCGTTCATTTCTCACAAGTTGATATAAGTAGTCAAATTTGCATACAAATATTTGTTTCAAAATTTAAAGAAGTTTTCCAAAAAGGACCGAAAATCTTTATGGATATTTTGTTGTATCACATTTTTGTGGCCGTTTCTATGCTGATTTCCATCTCCCAAGGTTTGTTATAAACTAAATCGAGCAAATCTTCTTCTTTTTTTGGAGCTTTGGTCTTGTATCAATATCTATTCATTATGCACCCAAAGATTAAGAGCAAAGTATCAATCACCATAAATAAATCTTTCTAAAATGTTATGTACCACTGCTAAGTAGTTAATGGTTAAGTCTAAGCGATAGTGGTACAATTTAGTGAGCTGATTTGTTGAAGGAGAATTACAATTTTACATAAAAAAAAGTATTGCTCAAAATTGTAAATACTCTAGATCTTGAGTTTTAGTTCAGGACTCAACTTTTACAAGTCACATAGTAGTTACAATTCTTCGTATGCTCAAGTGTATATAGTTTGCTTGGTGTGAAAGTTACAATTCTTACAAAAGTTACAGTGCCAAATTTTGTTATTTTCTGAGAAAGCATTTCGCATCATAAACCTTGCAATGTTTTCCCAATACTAAAAGATTACTAAAATCATTACATTCAAATGGCAGGTGTGAGAGGTTCTACATTTACATTTATCAACAAGTGCGAAGTCACAATATGGCCAGGAATCTTAGGCACCCCGACATTAATCACAACAGGATTCGAACTCCCAAAATCCGGTTCACGTTCAATACAAGCCCAACCAGGCTGGTCAGGCCGGTTTTGGGCACGAACAGGCTGCACCTTTGATGGGTCGGGCCAAGGGTCATGTTCCACTGGTGATTGTGGTTCAGGTCACATCGAGTGTGGCGGGTCAGGTGCCGCCCCACCAGCCACCCTAGCAGAGTTCACACTTGGGTCCGGTGAACAAGACTTTTACGATGTTAGTTTAGTAGATGGGTACAATTTGCCTATGTTGGTGGAGCCTAGTGGTGGGTCGGGCCCGTGCGGGTTGACAGGATGTCAAGTATGAAAACAATACTGTTTTCGATGTTTTAGAAAAATGTTAGATTTTCATTTTCATGAATAGAATATACAAAAATATTTAAGGAAGTTGATATGTATAATTGTAATACACTATACATATAGTCATGTATCTAGAGATGTATCACAAATTTTTTTTATGTATAACTCATAGTTTTTAAGCATTCAGTAATTTTAATGTTTTAGACTTACTAGTTTATACAATATACTGATATTGTATCCATCGGCAAATAGACCGATTCTAGCACCTTTTATTGTATCCATCGGCAAATAGACCGATCCATCGGAAAAAACTAAATACATGTTTTACAGAACATTTCTTTCAAAAATAGATCACCTTTTAGTTTTTTCTTTTAAGTAAGTTGTATTACTCGATAGAATTTTTTGTAAACATGATCTACTCTACCATCCTTTTAATATTTCAGAACCAGCTTGCATCTCATAAAGAAATTTAATCCAGTTTACTTGTTTGTGAAGGTGGATTTGAACCGTCGGTGTCCCGTGGAGCTCCAAGTGGCGGGTGGAGGTGCATGCAAGAGTGCGTGCGAGGCTTTTGGTACACCAGAATATTGTTGTAGCGGTACACATAGTTCGCCGGACACTTGTGCACCGTCAATGTACTCACAATTGTTTAAAAACGCATGCCCAAGATCGTATAGCTACGCATATGATGATGCTACGAGTACATTTACATGTACGGGTGCGGATTATACCATCACATTTTGCCCTTCTGTCCCTAGGTAAATTTAAGCACACTATAAAGTACCTATTATTAATAAGTGATTCCAAATTAACTCTTATATAAATTTTTATATTTAGGATAATCTTAAAGTTTTCTTCTTAGTCAATAATATGTTGGTATTGATTCATCCTCACATATATCGGTGAGGAATAAAATTAAATTAAATTAAACTTGGTAGCAACATCAAAGTTTTCAAGTAAACTCATTTTATATATTCTTCTACTTATTCTTGTTCAGTAACAATATTACTTAATTAGGGTTCCCGCTGGAGTGCTAATTAGGTATTTGTCATAAATGCAGCCAAAAATCCTCTAATGATTCGCCAAATTCGAATACTACCGCAGATGGGTACGGATCAGAAACTGGGTCGGGTGACACTACATCGTCGGGAAACGGTTCATGGCTTGCAGATTTTGCCACAGCCTTTGGAGACTCAACAACGATTCGCCCATCTCATTATAATCTTATATTTTCATTGATTTTCTCCATTATTTGTATGTCACATTCAGTTTTACATGTTTAGATTAGCACCTCGTTTAGAACCTCAATTTATTGTGTAAATAACTTTTTATTTGTTGAGAAGGAAATGAATGCGTTACGTGTCTATTAACAAATGTGTAGTTCGTCCCAGTTGAGACCGACGTTATGTTTTTTTGAGTAAATTTAATTACTTTACTATAGTTGGTGGAGGAACTAAGTAAAATCTAAAATCGGCTACAACACCCTCATATTACGAAAAACACTACATTTTTAAGCTTTGATGTTTTTAATTTTTTATACGCGTTATTATTTAGGCTTATGCTTTATGCAGACCGTCTGTGATTAATACAGACGGTAATGGTACAAATCACGCCACGTACTAAAAACTAAACCTATTAAATGTTGAGTTGTGGAGCCAAATGAGTTTTGACCATGTTTTCCAATTATCCCAGATCACTTGAAATTGTAATATGACTCACTAAGGGTCCTATTTATATGCCTCAATATCTTGTATTTTAATTACACCTACACAAACACCTCTATATTATAAAGAGAGAGTTTTATTTGCGAGAGAACCATAGCTTTATGTTTAGCTAAATTACGTTTGTAATCCTCTTAATAATATTAAGTGCCACGTGTAGCGGTCCGGAGACGTAGCCAATTTGGATGAACTCCGTTATCAAAGAGTGTGTGCTTGGTTTAGTATTTCTGTCTTTCATTGATTCGCCTGTATCGACCCTAACACTAAAAACTCGAATAAATATATTGGAACCCTAATTAAGTCTATCCTAAATTTAATTATTAATTAAAAATAAAAAAAATATTTATTTTTTGTATTTTTAATAGATTGAGTTTTTATTACGTTGCGTGACTTATACCATTTCCCATTAATACAGTCGACGTCTGTATCAATCACAGACGGCCTCCATACAGCCAATGACTATTATTTATTTGGTTGCCACCTTAAAATGATCTGGGTGTCTTTTTCTGCATTAGGGCTGGAAAGTTGGCAGCTTTAAAGTTGATAAACGAGCAATGTTTCATTATTCTTTTATTTTAGGTTGTCTCATCATATCTGTCCCATTTTCAGAAAGAAAAAAATATATGTCTAAAAGTTGAGCCAAACAAGCCTTTCAATAGCAATGTGTGTAAGTGAATTTATGGGAAAGGATGGGACCATTTAATTTTGCTCATGCTTTAAGCATATGTATTGGTAACAAAAAGGTAGATATTTCATATTTGGTAAAACAGTTGGTTCTAGTTTACAGTTGTATAAAGTTGTAAGCAAAGGTGCTTTGTCATTTATTTATTTTCCATTAAAGCAAATCAGTTGAGCCTATTTTATTTTTTTTCAACTAGACCAAAATTTTATTAAAACAAAACAGGTTTGTACCATGAAACACGCCTTTATACCTAGCATAAGAAAAGACCAACAAAAGAAACACAGCAACAAAACGGTTTAGCCTAAATATAGTAGTAAAATTCATATGTTCAAATAATGAAGAAACTTTAATAAAAACGGGAAATTAAAGGACATAACTATATGATAAACAGTAACATGAATGAAAATCACTTGATTGAATATCCGCTTTAACTAAAAAAAATACTCAAATAGCGACAGGATTAGTGACGGTATTTTTTGTTACGAGCTTATTAGCGACGGTTTTTGTGACGGATTTGTGACAGTTTAGTCAATTTACGACAGATTTGTGATAACTTTTTAAATTAACGACAGACTTGTGATCGATGTTGACTTTCACTAAATCAAACATTATTTTGTAGTAATTTGTCATTACATTTTAGCTTGATGGTAGAAAAGGTGACAATTTAACGTAATTGTTCTTTTGATTCCTAAACACTAAGGAAAAGACTTTCATTAACATTTAACGTTATCATTTTATGCACGTCCTCCATGAAAATATGAAATCGGAAATGAATTGGTAAATCTTCAGGACCAAGAATAAACTTTAACCCTATATTATATATTATACTGGTTTTGAAAAAATCATGTTTTTTTGTGTATTTTTTATATTTCGAATTGAATAAATGTAAATGAGTAATAAGTAAAAAAAGTAAGAGTAGTTTTGGAAAAAATGGTCAAAATTTGGCAGCCTCACTTTTTCTTGGGTTGACTTATATATATACTAGTAATCGTGCCCCACGCGTTGCGTGTGCGGCGTGTAATGCAATAAAAATATAGAAAATAAGTATAGTTATGATATAAATATGTGGATAATAAAAAAAAACCATAATTTAAGATTTAAAAGAATATTTGATTGTTAAAGAGTGATAAATAATTTTATTAGTTTTTACTTTTGATATTTTTATTGGATTATGGTATTATTGTAATTAATATAAAGGTGTAGGGGTATTTTTGGAAAAAAGTGGCTAAATTGGACAGACTCATTTGACCTGAGTTGACTTATTATAATAGAATGATATATATATATATATATATATACATATATACATACTAGTAAAAGTTACACACGCGTTGCGTGTGAGATGCGTAATGACATAAATCTCGTAATATATTTTATTTTGAACATAATATTCAGATTTAATATCATTTATTATAATTCAGTTTAAAACGAATTATTAATTAATTTAGTCTGCATCCGTAGTTAGAAAAATATAGTGAAAACAAATTATTAATTAATTAGATTATGTATATTGATAATTATTAAAATAGAATAATGATATTTTAAAAAAAAATTGGATAAAATTTGTCAGACTCAATTTTTCTTGAGTTTACTTATATTATAACTGAGTTTTATGTTAAATTAATAAAAAAGGGATCGTTAAATGTTTTCCAATACAAATATAATGGATGGGGGGCTCCAATACTTTTTTTTATTGGAGCCTCCAATAAAAAAAATCTAGACCGTTGGATCTAGATACAATGGTTTATATCTAACATCAACTAAAAGTCAACACATTAATAAACTCAAAACTAACTAATCTAAATTAGTGTTTGTGCACTATAAAATAATGTTTGATTTAATGAGAGTCAAAAGCTGTCACAAGCCTGTCACTAATTTAAAAGGCTGTCACAAATCTGTCGCAAATTGACTAAACTGTAACAAAACCGTCACAAAAACCGTCGTTAATAAGCTCGTAACAAAAAATACCGTCACTAATCCCGTCGCTATTTGAGTATTTTTTTATAGTGGAGGATCCAACGGTCCTATTTTTTCATGAGAGGCTATAGTAAAAAAAAAAAAAAGGTATTGGAGCCCCCCTTCCAAATATAATGGACAATGTTTTTCGAGGTCTTCACGATGGTGTCTCAAAATTGACAAGGATTTCAACTAAACCATCAATCATGTTAGATCTTTTACCAACTTATTATTACTGTTGGAAGGTCATTTTCCTACCAAACGATCATTAATCATATCTTGCACAAATCATGTCATTTTGAAACAATCACTTTTTTGTTGTATCTAGCAACAATTTTTTGCTGTTTCATATCCCCAGCAAGTCTCCGAAAGTATCTAAGAATATCAAATCTTAGATATTTATAGAAAAAAGACACATATTTGGCGCTCAAAGGTTATATATCCATGGGCCATTTTTCAGTGTATTTACTTTGTTATCGCTCTTTTCTGAAAGTAAATTTTCCTCAAACGATCGGAACCGAAGTGCGTTACCTCAATATTTATTTTGTTGTCAACTTAGGTTAAGAATAATTTTGTAAGGTTGTCAGAAAGAAAGATATGTCAACAAATAATAATCTGAACTATAACTGAGATATATGATTATTGAACTTTGGCAAAACCAAACACAATAGGCATATATTCTCTTGAAAATGAGAAAACAATTCACACCACTCAAGTAGTGCTCAACAATTTCACTTTCGAAGGTGCAAACCAAGCCAAAATTGTTTATTCCTGAGACCACAATTGAAAAAGCAAAAAAAAGATAATTCCCTACTTCAAATATCATATGATAGTACACTAGATGATGAGGCATTTTCAACAATTTCCACCCATCTTTATTAGGCACAATTCATTGTTTACTCATAGCTAGCTAGTATATCTTAAGAGTATATTGACATATTTAATTGTTATTAGGAATCTTTTTCATGGTCAAAACTCAAAAGCATGGAGGGTTCTAGATGCATGGCTTGTTTTTTGTACCTTTTTAGCTAATTTTATCTGGTTTTTACTTCTAACATGCAGAGCATCAGTTGGTGGAGCTTATAATATTAGAACTTTTTGTTCCATCCTTCAAAATGAAAGAAATTAATCCGCCTACTTGAAAGTTGATCGAGCTTTATTCCTTTTGGTTTTTTTGCTAAGAAACTAGAATTTTGTTACGAGAAATGAACATAGATTAATGTTTCAAGGTCTAAATGGACCATTTTATTTTGCTTAAAAGCTATCAAAACATGTGAAAAGTGTAAGAAAACACGAAACAAGTCTTTCGGCTTTTTGTAGAAGAAAAAGAAAATACGAGTTATGAGATTAGAAGTGCTTATTTGCATGTGCTTTGTGATTGTGCATTGCATGTTACTACAAGATAAACTACTGTTTTTGTCCCTTGTGAGAACTAAGATATCTAGATAAATTAGGATATACAGGAAAAGAAAGATTATTCACAATTATAAAAGATGGAAGAAAGTAAATACAACTTGGACATCCACCAGAGAAATGAAGGTTACAATTTTTTTCTAAGTATTTTACAATTTTTTTTATGAAATAACCAAGGGGTAGAGAATATATGTTAGAAGATTTGAAGTAGTTTAATGGGCTATGTATATAGAGTTATTTTATTTGTTTATATCCGATAATTACGTGTTTACTAACCTTTATGTGTCTACTAAGGCAATACCCCATAAGGTTTATTAAACTAAATTATGCTGACTAAACTAAGACCCGTGTTCTTTATAAAAAAAAAAACTAAAAACCATGTAAACGCATGACTATGTTTGTTTCTTCGGAAAATATTTTCCATTTTTTTTTTCATGGAAAACGAGTTATTTTGCATGAATTTCTTGGTGATTAAGGTTGTCTGAAAAAAAATAATGGAAAATCCGAATTATACCTTGTAATTTCTCTAACAAAATCAACATAGATAAAAACTTCAAAAAAACAAATAAAATGATGAAATTTGATAGATATTTCCTACACAAAAACTTATATTTTGCCAAAATATACAACTTTTCAATTCTAGTTATCATAAATTACAAACCAAAACTTTTATTCCCAAAACATATAACTCTAATAAATATGTGTAATTGTATTGTTTGTATGTTTTCGAAAAAAAGTTTTAGGGTGTTGTATGTTTTGGTTAATTGTATGTTTTGGGTATTGTTGCGGCCATTACAATAATCAATCAAAACTATTTCTATTTTTAATACTAATATATTGAAGATTTTAATACTATACAACGTGTATCCAATAGTAAAAAATAAGGAAAAAAATTCTGTTAGAATCAGGCTTTAGAAAGGAAAGAAGATATAGATTTGGGGACACGACCTTTCCAGCAGAAAATTTAAGAATAATTTCGGACTTATTAAGAGATTCTGTAGATCAATTTTGTAAGTCAATTGGATTTTAGGATACATCATACATGGTAATTAAACTTACTACATATATATATATGTATTATGCATATAACCTAATAAATCTTTAAGCTGTTTGTACTAGGGCACCATCGTTCTCTACGGAACGCAATGCGTTTTCCTACTAAGAAGAACTTTCAACGTCTAACAAAATTCCCTAAAATTATCATGAGAATAACTTGTCGATTGGGTTCTATGCTTGATTCTTTATGCAAGAAGACTAAAACACGTAATTATAAATCTTCAAACACGAATGAATATTCCTCCAAGATGAGCCTATACGATTGCACTTGTAAGTACCATTGCAGCCAGCGGGAGGAGCTAGAAAGACGGAAAAAGTGTTTCTTAGAAGAACGGGCAGGTAATTAGATATTTAAAATTTAGAGTAATATACTCAAAAATGTATATGTAATGAATAAGAGGAGGCTAGTTAGAGGGACAATAAGTATTTTTGTGAAATTTATGATTACCAGTGAAGGTAAAAGATCTCAATTTTATAAAGTTAGAGAAGTCGCGATTAATCTTCTTGGGGATCGACGGCCCAGACCTGATAGGCGCGCCCTAATAGGTAATCTTATCATACCAAAAAAAGAAACCTTTTTACTAAATTAATATTATGTGCCACAAAAAAGCTGAGATAAAATTTGTACTCAGAAAGAAAAACGTGAAAAACATCTAAAGATTCATGAGGTAACTTGGTTTGTAATATAATTCCAATATTAGGGTTTCTGGTTCGGACCCCATTATAGGCATTATTTTTCATTTTCCAATGCAAGCAATGTATTTAAAAAACTCGCTTGATGATGCTTGCTTTTACTTAAAAAAAAAAAATTGCGGAGTTTTTGGCTAAAACTCGAAAAGCTTGAAAAACAGCGCTTTTAGCATCATTGCTCAAAACCTGCCTCAAAACTCAAAAAAAATAAGATTTAGTTAATCAAAAATAAAATGTAGTAAATATTAAGATTTAGTTAATCAAAAATAAAATGTAGTGCCACAAATTGGTACAATTGCAAGAGCAACTGGGTGGACCGTTATCCGGTATCCAAAAAGTCTACAAGTGCAATTGTTTGCTAAAAATATGAATCTCAAGCTTCATAATCAAATGTAATTTGCTATATTAAATAGATTCCATGATTAAACATAGTGAATAATTATTATTCGGTATGCATTGGACCAGGAGCGATCCAGTACTGTTGTTTGCCCAAGACTCGGTCCAATTTTTTTTTCCAAGGCCCATTACCAAAAAAAAATATTTTTTTTTTGCCCCATCCCAGTTTTTGCCCCAGACCCAAGCCTTACTGGACTTGGGCCTGGAACGCCCCTGTATTGGACCTGTTAAATTCATATATATAATAGTTATTGGACCTATTAAAGTTTACACTTTTAGTAAATATCTCAAAATGCATCGACGATGATTTAACGTTTTAAAACATTGAACGTAAGAGCATTGACTGCTGATTCTGCCATTGTGGCTTCTGTTGGCTTTCTTATAACTTGGATATGTTACTTTGGGGTCAACGTCAATCTGTTAGGAATTGGGTTACATGGTTATGGTTCATTTATATTAATGGCTAAAGAAAGTCTCTAACGAATAGCACCAAAATACAACCTATATAAAAAACTATAAAAACACTTTGTATACGCCGGCGAAACCCATATGAATCACTACACTGCTTGATTCATATGGTTCTCAAAAAGTTGAATTTGTGAAATTGTCATCCGACTCATCCCGTTTACATCAACAACCCTGATGTATCTATTTTTCACGTTCTTTATAAGACATTTCTATACTGCAATTCATTTAGACTACATAATCTTCTGTATGGGTTCTTCTATAGTTATCCCAGATACATTTCAAGTTTTCCATACGATTCAAACGGATATATATATATAACAAATACACCCATGTTAACCAATAAGAAAATGCTGCTTAATATTAACAACCATATTGGAACACGAACAAAATGGGCTTTCATTAGACCCGTATCTCTCTGTTTAAGCTTATTGCCCCTATCTTTGCAGGGGGGGTGTACGTAGTTAATGTTGCAGAAGAGTGTGAAGCCTTTAGTAGGGAGGATTCGAATCGCAAATCAAAATGCATTTTACTGTTTAACTTGGAGCAAAGCGCATGCAACTACGAAAAATCACTGAAATTATGACACGGCAGAGTTTTCTTGCATTGGTCTTTTTTCTGTCTATTTCATCTTTTCATTATGATTTGGTTTTTTCTACCCCCTTTTATTTGGTTTATTTTGGAAATACTTAGACTGTAGAGCATTCTCATCAACATTTATAAGAAAGCTTTTAAGTGAATAAATTTCTACGGAAGGGCCAAAAAGATGCTTCAATAGTCTAGCTAGATAGCTATATTATATACATGTATAATCACCAACATTCCCCTCGCAACTCTCACATATCAGGTAGCGGAGAACCACGTAATCGCATTCATAAATATATGGTGTCGGTCTACATATTTTCCGTATTATATATATATATATATATATATATTCATATATTTTCAATTGATGATCTCTAAATATTGAAGTTAACTTCCACGGAGCTATGGTATACGAGTCCAAATCTTCTACCCCCTATTCTCTACCCTCTTCCGTGCCTCCTTCCTTATTTTCACTCAAATTTTAAATTTTCACAACTTATACCGCAACTTTATAAACTTTTATATTATATTGTATTCAAATTTTAAAACATTTGAACATAATTTTGTTTTAGACAATTTTTTTAATATTCAATGTTTAATTTACACTAATTTATACATTTATTCCAAAATAAATTTTTTACGGATTTTCTTTTAAAAATAATTATTATAATGTATTGATACATGTATTATAGTAATTGTATAATTTTTTTCAAGTTTTTTAGAATATTTTTGGATAAAATAAGTAAGGGGGCACGAAAAGGGATAGAGAAATGAGGCAGAAGATTTGGACTCATGGTATACATATACCTATTAAACCCCAAAAATTTATTACACCGAGTGTCTCTTTGAAACAGTCAGCTTATTTGATTGTTTATGCTACGGTCACCTTAACCACCGTTAGATTAGAAAATTAATGTTTACATCATGTTTTTCAATAACTAATTTATTTTTTCTATTTTCAACAAATTAGAATTTGATAAATTAAAAACAAATTGCACAACACACTAAAAACGCAAATAAAAATATAGAACCATAGGTGGGCCTATCATAAAATTAAATATTAATCAAAATTTAAATTTTTTTATCTATTTGATATTTTTTTATGCAAACGAGTTATGAACCAGTCATATATGATGACTGTTACATAGTAATTCCCTACTCTACCTTCTCATGTCTCTCCTCTCCTTATATAGATTTTCGTTAAAACTTACCATCTCCCATCTATAAGAGTGATTTAAAACTTACCATAATCATGTCTCAATCAAATGATTTACTTAATTATGGTTCAATTATGATATTCCCCCGCTTTAGCTCAATTTCGAATTATTGCATAAGAGGAAATTTTAGAGAGAGAAAATAACATTTGAATTTTGACTCATATATCTAATTTGGGGGAATTCAACGGGAGATTTTTTTTACATATCCAAAATGATAATAAATATAACAGACGTGATATTGGGAATATCACGTCTACGTGGCAAATTATATTTTTTTTTTCTTTTTCTTCTTCTGTGATTACGTGTGATTTTGTTTTCATATATTAAAAACTTCCCCAATTGTATCCAAAAACTTTTCCAATTTTATCAAAAAAAAACTCGAACCATCAACTATCAAATTCCTTCATAAATCAAATTAATATATTTTTTTTATCAAATCAACCTAGAGGTGAGTACAATTATCCCCAATTTTATCACAAAAAAAAACCTCTCCCAATTTACCCTAAAAAAAAGCTTCCCCAATTTTATCAAAAAAAAACCCTAATAACCATCAAACTCCTTCGTATATCAAATTAATATATTTTTTTCTCAAATCAACATCACTCTACCACTACATTTATCCCCAATTTTACCCAAAAAAAACCTATTCCAATTTACCAAAATAAAACCTCTCCCAATTTTACAAAAAATAAACTCTAACCATCAACCACCAAACTAGTTCTTATATCAAATCATTGTGTTATCAAGTATGGATAACAATTATAATATTTGGGGAATTAATCTTAATTTATCTCCTCCGGATAATACTCCCCAAAACACCGGATTGGGTCGGATTGGGTGGTTTATGGTAAATTGGGAGATGTTTTTTTTGTGGTAAAATTGGGGATAATTGTAATGGTAGAGTGATGTTGATTTGATAAAAAAATATATTAATTTGATATAGAAGAAATTTGATGGTTGATGGTTATATTTTTTTTTGGATAAAATTGGGGAAGTTTTTGGATAAAATTGGAGAAGTTTTTAATATATGAAAACAAAATCACACGTAATCACAGAAGAAGAAGAAAAAAAAAATTAATTTGCCACGTAGACGTGTGATTGGAAATCCCATATCTGTTATATTTATTAGCATTTTGGATATATAAAAAAGAATCACCCGAATTCAACAAATAATCATACAACTTTCTGACAATATTTTGCATGTTAATTTGTATTTGTTGGATTATTAGGGTGTTATTGATTTAAAAATCAGATTTGGTGAATTATTAATTTCATTTTGGTTCAAATCAGATTATTTTTTTGGTAATCTAGGCATCTTATAAGTTCTTGTTCGTAATTTATTATATAGTGAATTATGGTTGAAAATTGTTTTTAGCGAAGTTAACTCCAACCAATTAACCATTAATGGAGTACAATTTTTGCTTAATTTGTGTATGAGGTAGTCAGGGACGCCCCAAGCCCAATAAGGCTCAACCTAACTCTTTATTAAATATTATATATCATACTATTAATATAAGTCAACTTAAGCATTTTGAGGCTGTCCAATTATGCCAAAATTTTTCAAAAATACCCTCACTCTAATATTGTAATTACTCTTAAATGTCATCACTCACTTCAAATACATAAATAACTTAAAAAATGTTATTTTCCACACATTTATATTCAAAACAAAATTTTTGTGTATTTTTTATAAGAATAAAATGTTATGTTACTCTTTATATACGATTGTTAATTAATTATATTTAATCATTCGATATTTAAAAATTAAAAAAAATATTAAATTTATTTGTCGGGATAATATCTATATCACTACGTATCGCATAGGCAACGCGTGGGCAACGATTACTTAGTATATATATATATATATATATATCTAAATCATATATGTATCAAATGAAGTATGAAGTCTAATAGTAGAGGTTACTATAACTATTTTGATAATTATTGTATTGTTACAAGTTTCAAAACTATTTCCTAACATTTTTATTTCACTTTTTTCTTTAATTGTGACTCCTATATGCAACATAAAACACGTAAGTCTTGGATAACTAAAAACAGTACCGGACCGCCCCCGAAGGTAGCGGTATTGGAACAATATTTGTACCGGATAAAACTCTTTTTGATACTACCAATCTACCGCATTAGTACCGTCAAAATATGGTAGCGTCCGTATAGGTGGTTTCAATATTTATAACAAATTGTAGTTCAGAGTTATGCTACGTATTTCCCATATAAATACCTAGCATTAAAATGTGGTAGCATCGACACATGTGCTTTCAATTTTAGACCACGTTTGTTTAGACTACCCTGTTCTCGAGAAAATTGTTAAAATGATACCCAACCTATTAACTTTTAGTGATTTGGTATCCAGCCTAACACGCTTTCTAAATTGGTACCCACCCAACCTATACATTTCGCTCTAATTTGGTAACCAACCTAACATTTTTTCTAATTTGGTACCCAACATAACATTTTTTTTTCTAATTTGGTACCCAACCTATGCGTTAAAAACCGATAATCGAAGACAGATTGAATCACTTAATTGGACTGTATACGTATAGATTTCTCAATCTTTCAACGACACACCACTATTATCTAGTCACTAGGGTAAGGCTATCAGTCATGGTTGTCAGAAATTCCGAATGGGTAAATCCGTAAATGGAGGTGAGGGATGCACAAGATAAATGTGTCGTTGATGGGAGTTTCTCTCTATCCGCCACAAAACAAATGACAATGTGTCTATAATTGCATTTTGTAAAAACCACAAGGATATAGAATGCCCATGCCATGTCAATGCGTCCTTATGTCGCACCATTGACTATTTTATAATATGCAAGTTAATCGATTACCATATATGCAACGCAAGGCTGAATAGAGAAACAAGTCAACAATTGTCGGGCAAACTGGTGTCTACATTGATCACCAAAGTTTAAAAATCATGGGCGCCCAACGGTTTTACTTATCACGGGTAATATATTGGCTACACAACAGTGTGGCCGCATGCTTTGAAGCCAAGAAATAAATGTTTGGTAGCTCTGCCGATTCGTACAAACAATTGTGGTGGTATAGTAGGGCGGGTGTAGAAATGAATTCTTTAGTTAAATTTTTGTAGTTTCGGGTTTATTGCATATAAGGTTTTGAATATGTGAAACCCATAATATTTCTTACGCAACGTTTTTAAAAGGCAAGTACAAAGGTTGACTTCTATCGTCGCTAAGAAAAAAACGCCAAGGTATCATAGGTAGAATTTTTTTTGGCTTTTGATACCATTTAAAAAAAAAGGTACCAAAAGCCAAAAAAAAAAAAAAAAACTACCTATGATCATATTCTTTTTTCAATTTTTTATACAACACTTTATTTACTAAATTTTTATTTGTTAATAACTACTAAGGGTATTCTAGTCATTTTTTTGACGTATGTATCTAATTTTAAAAAGTATATGGGTTTTGGGCTGAATTGATTAGTACATAAAATTAGATTTAATGTCCAAAAACTCATATACTTAAATCTGTTTTAATATTTGATACATACGTCAAAAAAAGACCAGAATACCCATATAGTATTCATAAACAAATAAAAATTTAGTGAAGACATAGTTGTATAAAAAGCAAAATAAATAAGTATGGGAATCATAGGTATGAGAAAATAATTGGTTATTTATACCTTGATTTGCGTTTTATTCTTGTTGCCGATAGAATACAACTTATGTACTTTGCCTTTTAAAAACGTCCCGTTAAAAAAAATATGGGTTTCACATATTTAAAACCCTATGCAGAACCCCAAGCTATAAAAATTCGACTAAATGATTCATTTCTATAATAGCACTACTATACACCTCTATAATTGTTTGTAGGAATTGACATAGCTACCAAACATTTGTTCCTTGGCTTTGTTCAAAGCGTCCCACACATTTGTGTAGCCAATGTGGAATGTTGAATTTATCTTGGATTCCCGTGAGTCCGTGACTGTGTGTTCCACAGAGTCACTGATATCCGGTATTCCAATGTCAAAACCAACAACCCAAATATCGTAATGTTAACAGAATTTCTAAACATAAATAAAGCATGTGATGAACCATTCTATCAAGCATATGTTCTAGATTAATAATAACTTTTTGTATTAGTTATATCCGACAAACGGTACGTTGGTATTCCAACAAAGGTTCCTTTCTTACATAGCAAACATAGAAATTTTAGAAAAACAGCGAAAACAGAATGACAAAATATCAAGGTTGACGATAACCAAAACACTAGTGATAACCAAGAAACAACTTATTCTTAAACAAAAACAAACACAACTACGAATCTTTTAACTCAAATGTCCCTGTCCCTGCCCAAACCCGACCCCATTTCCATATTCATAATCAACACCATATTCAGTTCCATAAGCTTGAACATTACCTGATGTGCTCGGGCCAGTGCCATAGAAAGATGTGCTTGGACTAGCGGCATAGCACATCATTCTATGCCACTGGCCCAAGCACATCTTTCTATGGCGCTGGCTTGAGCACATCAGGTAATGTTCAAGCTTCTGGGAATGAATATGGTGTTGATTATGAATATGAAAATGGGGCCGGGTTTGGGCAGGGGCAGGGACATTTCGGTTAAAAGATTCCTAGTTATGTTAGTTTTTGTTTCAGAATAAATAGTTTCTTGGTTGTTACTAGTGTTTTGGTTTTCGCCAACCTTGGTATTTTGTCATTCTGTTTTTCGTTGTTTTTCTGAAATTTGTATGTTTGCTATGTAAGAAGAAACATTTGTTTGGATACCGACGTACCATTTATCGGATACAATTAATACAAAAATTTATTATTAATCTTGAACAGACAAGTAGTATTTCTGCTATTGATTTTGAAAACAACTTTGCCCTAATGAAAGATCTATATATTGGATAAATTATGAGTTTTCAAACTTAATAGGGTTGTACCTAATTTTGAGGAAACATACACTAAGTAGACCCTTTGATTATTAGTATTACTGATCCATCTACACTTGAATTAATTCACCTGGAAAGAGAAATCGGACCTTTAATCCAAAAGTCGTCATCACCAGTCTGTCCAAAAGCTTGTTATACTTCAGATAACTCTTATGAAACATATGTAGAAGGTAGGTAAAAAGGATCAAAAGAGGGTAAATTATAGTGATGATGGGGTAAAAACAGTGTTTTAAATAGCGTTATCGCTATCGTAGCGTTTTTTCGAGAGAAACGCTAAAAACGCTAATAGCGTTGCTATATAGCGCTTTGCGGTGTATTTTTTTTTGCCTAAATATGCACTAAACTTTAGAATATATAACAAAAAAAAAATAAAAAAATATAGTTATATTAGATAGTAATAAAAAAAAATCAAAAAAAAAATTGTTGTTGGTGAGTTTTGAACCCAGGTCTGCTGGAAATTACAGCACAGTCTTAACCATCTGGACTGTAGACACTTTTATGAAAATTGCACAATATATATTTATTATTTAGATCCGCTGTTTTTTTTAACTCGCTATTTACGCTTTTGGTCCAGAATTTCGCGATTTTTGCGCTTTTGGTCCCCTATAGCGCGATTTTAGCGCAATTCCACCCAAAATCGTGATTTTTCGTTGCGTTTTTTTACCAAAAAAGCGCTATTTCGCGCTACATAGCGCTATGTAGCGCGAATTTTAAAACAGAGGGTAAAAAACAACTATTGTACTAATAAAAAAAGCAATTCCAGATAGATCAGAATACTCACACAGTTAAAGAGCATATTAATAATCTAAATGAATGAGAATTAAATCTGGATAATGTATTCATCTATTTGGGAAACTGAATTGGACGAAAAGAAGAAAAAATAGAGAAGAATTGCTAATTGGAAATGATTTAATTATGCAGAGATGAGAAGAGAGTTAAAACGCATAAATATAATACTAGGAGCAAGACTAGAGCAAATAATAATAACTATGGGAATTATGGTAGTTGTTAATTATTAAGCTCCTGTGTAAGTGAATAAGCTGGTGAGAAATTATAAGCTTGCTAAGATTCATTCCTATAATAAGGTAATTATCTGATTAATTGGAACAAAAGTCTATCAAGCTTATCTTCACTATCAAGCTTGATAGAAAACAAAGCACTACAATTTCGCTTATCTTCACTCTTCTGTAATTATTTCACTCCAAAAGCGACAATCGGTGATATATCAAGAATAATCTCCATTAGAAGTAAGGGTTTGGGTTCTGAGGATATAGTCGCTCTCTCAAAATGAATTCCGTTTGGTGCGATCATTTTCTGTGACAAGCTAGCTACATGAAAATGAAGAGAAGATATAACTAAATAGTCAATTGTTTAGATTACAAAAAAAAAAAAAGTCAATTTAAACTCATATTAATGAAATTGTAGCCAACCCCCACTTTTAATTTAAAAAAAAATCTAAAATAGATGCTTGGTAGAATGGTTCATCACATGCTTTATTTATGTTTAGAAATTATGTTAACATTACGATATTTTGGGGGTTGGTTTTGACATTGGAATAGCGGATATCAGCGACTTTGTGGAAAACGCAGTCATGGACTCACGTGAAATAAATTCAACATTCGACATTCAACGTTTTCAGAAAAAATACTCATCGTTTTATATAAGAACAAGTATAAAATTGTATATGTTTTTTAGTAACAACTAATAAGATTGATTTGTAAAAACAACAAAAGTTAACTTACAATGTACCTTGTCTTTATTTACGTACTTTCTTTTTCATTTTACAATCAATGTGAACTTTAATTTAATAAAAATGTATGAGGCTTTTAAAACGACAATGTGAATTCCAATTAACCTGAATTCCAATTTACATACTTTCTTGAACTAATTGGTTGAAGACTATTTAAGTAACAATAAGACAGCAATAACTATACATATGATAAAATACCCCCATAAATATATTACTATATTATTAACTATGATAAACTATATTACTATCCCCAGAACTAGTTCACTATATTACTATATATTTTAATTTTATCATATATTACTATATTGTTAACTATGATAAACTAGTTCACATATAACTTTAACTTTTATATTGTATAAATTCTTTTTTATGTACGTATGATTATTTTAACGAGTTGAACACTTAACGATTAAATCGATCTGTATTTATAGTATAATGATATAAATTACTATAATAAGTTCAAAATAATAAAAATATATCATTTATATTATTATAATATAAATAAGTTTACACTACAAAAAAATACTCAAATAGCGACAGGATTAACGACGGTTTTTGTGACGGTTTTGTGTCAGTTTAGTCAATTTGAGACAGATTTGTGACTTGTGACAACTTTTGACTCTCACTAAATCAAACATTATTTTGTAGTGTTATTAATTGTGTAATGATATTAATTGTGTAATGATATTAGTTTTTGTTTCATCATAAATAGATTTATTTTTTTATTTTATCAAATTTTATATATAATTACACGAACACGAACTTAGACAAACCGAGTAGAGCCATATTCATGTTCAGTTCACTTAATAGATGAATATTGTATTCTTGTTCATTATGATGTTCATTTATAAATGAACGAATATGAACCGAGTAATAGACGAGCCGAACACGAATGATTATACGAACAGCTCATCTCATTTACGACACTAGGTGCGATAACATTTATACTTTTCAAGATATTAGGCGGGATAAATTAAAATATGATTGGATTCTAGAAGATAATAGCAAAACGACGACAAATCCGGCAATCAATTTCCAAGGCGTGCTATATTTGACAAGTTAGCACAACCACACACATTCTTTGTAGACAAGTCTTTGTTGGATGCTTTTATTTTGTTATAAAAACAAGTAAATTTTATTAGATTGGTTTATTTTAACTTATATGTTGCATACATGTTAGTTCTTAAAATGTCTAATTCATCTGGGTTATTTCTGATTATCTACGACACTATAAATTATTATTAATTGTGTACCTCACTTGTTATTAATATAATAACTTATTTACATTACAAAATAATTTTTGATTTAATGAGAGTCAAAAGCTGTCACAAACCTGTCACTAATTTAAAATATTTTTTTATAGTGTTATACGTTATGAGTAGCTTCTAATTGTAACTTACTTTTGAATTATAAGTTGTTGTTTTTAACTTATTCTAATTATTTATATTATCTAATCATTTATGATTATACTACTTCTTGTTTAACTTTTCTCACTTTCTTGTCAAATTTTAGGGAAGTTATTGTCCTTCGGTTTTCATCAAAAGCCAAACACATTTCCGGGCAAAAAACACACAAGAAAAACACTATTTTCTGTAAAATAATTTTTAGCACCTATTTCTTGCAAGATAACAGGAGCCTAATTGCAACCGGTCATATGAAAATTTAAAAGAAATAGAAATATATCTAAAAGCATTTTCAATTTATTAATTTTAATTTACAGTGCGGAGCACCCCATCATAGTTATTACTATTTTTAAAATACCAATCTAAGATAAAAGAGAAACATTATTAAATTTTCAACACTAAATAAATTAAAGAAAATAAATATGCAACGATCGAGCGGTTACTTAGCCTTCTTTGCCTCTTGGTCTCTGGCCGGACCTCTCTCGATCCGAGTATTAACAACCAACAAGTCCGTTAGAAAATATTGATGTAAATAATTCAGCTTTATGTCTTTCCAAAGCTACTCCGATCTCAATCCCCCCATTATTATCCCGATCATCCGAAAGAGCGAAAGAAGAAGTTTTAGCAGAAGTTTTAGCAATCGATATCATCTCCATTTTAATCGGCTTTCCCCATCCAAAATCCACATTATACAGCTCGAACCGAGGTGACCCCGCTATAAAGAATCCCCCAAATTCCCTAAACATGCTGTGTAATAGGTTTTCTACTTTTCCAGCTATTTTAATAGGTCCCTCGTTCAATGAAACTAACGATTCAGTAACAATCTCAACAGCCAAAAAGAACCCATCTTTTGATAAAAGTTCTTTTGTATAATGACCACCTCCACAGCTGAGAATACAATTGCCAAAATAAGTTGAATGTATAGGTGGGTCCAAACGAGCCCTAGCATCCACGTTTATACCGATGAAGGTCTCCTCCACTTGGATTTCTAGAGCTTTTACTAGACAAATAAATACATAAGCACTTGCTATGGTGAAGCTCGATATACGAGTAACACAATCTAGCTTATTCTTTTCTTCTCTGTACGATATTATCAATTTCCTTAAGTAGTTGATATTTTCACGAGTCAACTTGAAGGTGCCCAACATGGTATCGGGCGATGGCATAGTTTCGTACTTCGTTAGGACTTTATTTTCAAGATTTTCGTTTCTTCCTAAACCTAAAGGGTAAGCTTTTTCGAGATCATTCTGTTGTTTAACAAAACTCCTGTCTAGAAATGGTTTCAAATGAGATGGTAAAAAGGACCCATCTCCGTTTTTACATATATAAGCCCAGGAATGTAAGAACAAGGATACGGATTTTCCGTCCAGGACAGCATGGTGTGCTACATAACCGATAGAAAAGCCACTTTTCGGAAACAAAGTGATCTTCAGAGTCATCAAAGGGGTAAAAGTTTCGGAGCTTGGAAAATCAGGCAAAAGATGCCATAATTCGACGGATTTGCGAAAATCATCGCCAGATAGAGTTTGAAAATCGGATAAGGTTTCGGCTATTGTGAGAGAAACCCCGTCGCCTAATTGGTATTGGATGATAGGTTTGTTGGAGTCTTTTGGCCATGTTAGATTCCCAGCTACCGGAAGAAAGTGTTGGAGTGTGAGAGATAGCGAGTCTATTATTTTGGGAAGAAGAATATTTAAGAAATCGGTGTTTGGTTCTTGGAATTTGTAGAAAAATAATCTGGAGGTTGGATCTAACGGTAGCCAAAACATGTCGAGAAAGGTGAGCGGAAGAGAGAATTGGGAAGGTGAGTTGGCCGGAGAAATTTTGCAAACTTCAAGAATTTTCATGGAGCTGATAAATTCATCCATGATTTTATTTTATTTTCTTGACAAGAGCGATTGAGCAAGAGAGCTTAAGATTGCATCTTAAAACAACTATAGGTGGATATATATATATAAAGATTAAATATTTTTATAGTAGTATTTTTTAACTAATGAACATTATTAAGTATTAGAAACTTGAGTGCCCGGCATCGTAACTAGTAATCTACGTTTATTTTTTGTACAAACCAAGAAACATCTATTATTTCATTAATATATAATATTAATGAATGGTGGAACGGTAGAAATCTAAATTAAATCATTAGCAAAAGAAAACTTTGGTTGTACTTTGTTGACTAATAAGTGGCATTCTATAGGGTTAGGTAGTCGTGGCATATACAACGTTAACATTTCAACTTACGGTTTTAAAAAATCTCAGTGTGGTAAGCCATGAACATAGAAAAATAAATCTAGAATACGTAAGAAATCTTGAAAATTCTTTCATTCATGAGAATTAATTAACAATCCTTCATGTTCATTTCATAACGATTCCTAATTAACATATTAATAATTTTCGTTGATGATGATTGAAAATGCATTTATGCTGGACAAGGAAAAAGGCAAAACAGATATGATCTTATTCCAATCCTCCTAAAAAATAATGTGATCTTAATTGTCGCAATATTACATCTTAGAATAATTTTTTTTACACCAATTAGGTGTAAAGAGTTCATAACGATTGAAGATTGAACTAACTAACATGCATGTTGAATCAGACTATTAAAAATCGAGGCGAATACTTCTGTTTCATGTTTTTTCATAGGTACCCACCCCCCTATCTCAATACCATCTTTACCATCCCTATCATCGGAAATGTAGAAAGACAGGCCTTTATCGATTCATATCATATCCACTTTCTTCGGCCTTCCCCAACAAAAGTTTTTTCTGGTTTTCCGAAGGCGAGCACCACACAACACAATTGAACATAATAATTTCTACGAAAAAGGGAAAAATAAATGGATAAACAAACAGAAAATGCTTTTCTCAAATATATATAAATATCAAAAACAGACTTTAACATAAAAAATATAAATGATACTGAAATGTACTAAAGTAGTTAGATGAGTTGACTGTTAAAAAATAACCCTTAAATGGTATTTATCCTGCCAGCTCTGCTTCTGGCTAAATGGGGCATTTCGTTCCCAAGTTACAACGTCTATCGTATGTGACTCGACGGAAGCGATATCGAGTCATGGTTCAGTCGTTGATGGTACGGTACTCTCTCTCTATATATATGTATGCATATGTGAGTGTGTGATTGTGTATTTTACATATTCTTTATTTTTTCATTCTTGGAAAATAAATAGATATACATATAGTTTTATACCAAAAACATAATAACTTACAAATCATCAATGTCATCATTGTGAGATATTAAATTTTGTAAGTTACAAATACAATTTGCATTCATTCAAACCAAAATTCAATAAGAATTCCAATTAGATAAATGACTAATTAATGAGATTTCAATTAATAATTAATTTTAATTAAAATTAGATAAATTTGTTAAGTTAATACACTAATGTGAATGTTAAAGTTAAGTTACATATATGTCATTTAACATGCAATTAAATGATATTGTGTTAAAGTTAATATTATTAAAATTAACAAGAAATTGGGAGTGAGCGGAAATTAGTTCGATGGTGATGAGAAACCGAATATTTGGGAACAGACAGAAACTGAAAGATCATAGTTCCTATTAGGTATGGGAAAAAAATCCTGAAATCCCGACCCGTGTCTCGGCCCGTACCCGACCCGAGAATAGTCCCGACCCAAAAATGTCGGGTTTTGTCCCGACCCGAAAAACTTCGGAATCGGGAGACAATTTTGATTTTTTAATTAATTTATATTTTATATAAAAATATAAATTAATTTATATCAAATGTAAGTGATGATAATCAAACTTTGTAACTCTAGCATACAATGTAAGTAATCTACCATATGAGCTACAATCCTTTTTGTTTGATATATTAGTTATAATTATATAAGTATAATATAGATTTGTAGTTTTGAATATACGAAACTATTAAAATAAAAAATATACTTAAATTAAAAAATTATATTGTTATTTTCAAGAAAAATAAATGATTGTTATTTTCAAGAAAAATAAATGATTATTATTTTCCGATTATAAAAATTATAATGATAATGTATCTTATTTAGTATGATAATTGTTGCTTGTGTGAATAAAAGTTAATAATAAAAAAATCTAATAAAAAGCGTATCAATTTTTTTATCTACTCCATTATTTGTATTTTCACACTATTTTTTCTACTACATGTTAATTTATTTTTTCATTTATTATGAATGTTATTTTTAAACTAGCATTATGTTTCGAATTAATAACATATTTAGACTTCTCAAATGAAAATTGTTAATAAAAAATGACGTCGTCGTAAAATAAAAAAATATGTCGGGAGATTCGGGTTAAAGTTATCCCGACCCTACGGGTCCCGACTTTTGTTGGATTGGGATCGAGATTTTTTTTCTATTTTTAAAAGTAATCGGGTTGGGATACGGATTGAGTTTTACGGATCTGGTCCCGACCCTAACCCACCCCTAGTTCCTATTACTAACAGAGCATTAATCCGGTGTAGCACGTCCTACACATAAATACATGTGAATTTATTTAACTGGTTAAGGCTGCAACAACAATTTAAATGCCACCATTGCATGCAACGTATAATTGAAAATCATTCTATTATAATAAATCAAGTCAAACGACTCTGTCCAATTTAGTCATTTTTTTCTAAAAATATCATTACACATTTATATTAATTACAATAATATCATACATCACATAAAAATATAAAAAGTAAAAACTAATAAAACTATTTATCACTCTTTAACAAACACAAATTCTTTTAAATCTTGAACTATATTTTTTTTTATTATCCACATATTTAATTATATCATAACTATACATATTTTTTATATTTTTATTGCGTTACGCGCCACACACTCAACAATGATACATGGAATCGCAACGTTATCATAACAACGTTTTTAGCAATTTAAAATATTCAAACATGGTGTAAAATAGTAACTTGCTAAAAATAATTAGTGTTGTAACTAAAACACACTTCTCTGGAACCATGTAATCAAATATGTGCATGCCAACATATTCTATATCCATACTACACAAATTAACATTAAAAGTGATACGAGAAAAAAAGTATTCGACCCAAATAAAAAAATCCTAAGTGAATAGTAAAACTTATTTTTCCCATATAAATACTAATCTTTTCCTTTAGAAAAAAGGGCTTTTTCTCGAGGGCTCTCCTCTCTTCTAAGCTGTCGATATCTGTTCATATACATAGATAAATACAAAATATATATAGAAGGAGAGGGAAACGATATACAGGGACGGGATTGATTCATACATACACAAGATCTAACCCTAACATAGAATATAATAGAATTAAATAGAATATAATTGAGATAAAAGAAAAACCCCCAAATTTTATAAAACGCAAGATCTAACCCTAACATACAACCCCGTCCAGTCGCAATGGATAACCCCCGTTACCTTAGTTCGTAGAGGAGATGCTTCCGGTAAAAACTCGTTAATGGTAGTTTCTTCTTCTTCTTCCTAAGTTTTGAAACCTCTCTTTTCTCTCTTTTCTCTCTTTTAGGTTTTCTGTTTTGAAAAGTGGGATGAAAGTTGTTTTACGTGAAACTGTTTTGTCTCTTTTCTCTCTTTTAGGTTTTCTGTTTTGAAAAGTGGGATGAAAGTTGTTTTACGTGAAACTGTTTTGAGAGAGTTTGAAAAAACGAACTATTTGATCACCAAAGTTCTAAAAGTTAACTCATAAACAAAACTATTATTTTACTGCTCCAAAATAACAAATGTTTATAAACAAAGCTATTGGATCCTTTTTATTTATAAAATTAGTAACATGTTTTAAAAATAAAATTTCTCAGAAGACTTTCGGTTTTTGTCTAAAAATTAGTAGAATGGCCGGTTTTTGGTAAAAATTGTATAAAACGTTTTTGGATAAACTTAATCGTAAATAAAACCATTTATAAAAATGCGAGATGTTACAACACACCCTCCTTAAAAGAATTTATAAAAATCCGAGATGTTACAACACACCCTCTTACAAAAATATCAAGCTATCCCATGATCATAATATTGGATAAAAACACAATGTTGCAGTTGATCGAAGAGAGGATGATAAAAACATAAAAAATCCTTTTCCATGTGAACCAGAAAATAAAAAATCATTTTCCATATGATCCAATGGGATAAGAAAAAAAACTATATATGCATATATAAATGTATACATACATATATACATATTCAACTATATGTATATAATTGTAATGGGCGAGGCTCCGTGAAAAAAATTTGTTGGGGATATATAGCAAACTCATATACATGTCAAGAGGATGGACTTAATAGGAGCTTGATCTGCAAATCAAACTCACTGATGATGATAGTTACAACTTACGAGTGACGAAGGCATAAATTGATTACGAGAGGTGTCAAAATTTCATTGTTTTAAAAAGATCATAACGTTACGGAACGTTGTGTGATATATTGCTTTTTAAAAGAAAAACGTAATGTTAAAACGCTATTTAGATGGAAAAACGCTAAATTCGCGCTATATAAACGCTATTTACGCTATAGCGGGTGCAGTCCCAAAAAAAAAAATTTAATTAATTTTTTTTTTAATTTTGGTCAAAATTTTAATGAAATTATTGGAGTATAAAGAGAATCAAACCTCAAAACTCTTGCAAACAAAGTAAATACTCTGGCATTTCAAGTATAATCATTTGTGATTATTAGTTATAATTTTTTATATATATTTAGTTAATTTTTATTAGATGTTTTGAATTTAATGCTATATTTATATGTATTTAGGCCCAAAAAAAAAATACACCGCAAAGTGCTATGTAGTAACGCTATTTGCGATTTTAGCGTTTCTCTAAAAAAAACGTTACGATAGCAATAACGCTATTTAAAACATTGCAAAACTTACATCAACTACTTAGTTAAATGAAATAAAAAGAAAATGATGGGTGCCAAGTCAATTTTTTAAACATATTATAGTGGAAATATATGGAGGTGTCGCCTCCGATGGTTGCAGTTAGTTTCCGCCTGATAGTTACTAGAATAAGACTTTTATTTAATTCTAAAATAACAGGCCATTTCATTCGTAGAGCTCATAAACCAAAAACATTTGAATGGTGAGTTGATATTTGAGACTTCACATGGAGAATTACACATTGTGAGGATGATACCACTTGAATAATATCCCATGCTTTGTGCTTCACTAAAAAATAAATATGTATATACATACAATTATAAATATATATAAAAAGAAATTATGGGTTTTGACTAAGTAAGGAATCGGTTCGATTCCATCATATAATTTTAATTCTTGGATATTTCGGATTCAATGGTAGTGGTGTTTTGCCCGATCGAAGTGTGCATGTGGCGGCTTGTGGTGGTGTTAAACCAACGGTTGCGGAGTTGTTTATTAGGTTAGGATGGGTAAGTGGTTGGGTTTTGTGGGTGGTGATGGACTTGAATCTCCATACGAAGGTGGTGGTTGTGGGCACCACTAGTAGGGAGGTGGTGGCTATGGGATGTATATCTATGTATATGTAGGTACATATACGTATGTATATCTATCAGTGTTTTGAATACTAACATAGCGCGTTTTCTATAGTTATGCTAAAAACGCAAATAGAGTAGTAACAAATCGCTATGTACTGTATTTTTTACTTATATAATCATATAAATCAGATGTTTATTATGTTAACACATTTACAATTTTTAAAACAGCAAAACACGTAGCTCATTACAATTTTGCAAATACATAATTCAATATAAAATTACAATCTCACAAATATATAATACTATACAAATAGTGAAAACTAAAAGTAAAAACGATAAACGCTATTTCTTATGTATATAATAATAAATAAATATCTTATAACTCTTGTTTATGTATATATATGTAAAAAGATGAGCACTGACTTAAAATGACAAAGCTGTATCCATTTTTTAATAAAAAATTTAATATTTTTTTAATAAAAAGCTCGCTTTTAGTCACACTTTTTAGGCTTTTTTGCACTATCTATTTCTAAAATAACACTATAGCGTATGCATTTTTTTGCTAAGCATTATTTGAGCAACATTGCACACGGTTGTGCGTTATTTAAAAAAACTGATTTGTATGAATATGTTTATATGTTTATGTATGTATAAGTCTATATGTAGGGGCGGAACACCCATGTGACTACCCACAATTTCGAAAAAGAAATTTTTTTTGTACCGTTTTTAAAATACTTTATTTATAAAGTATTTTTGCAATCCGTTAAATATATTTTTTTGGAACCCCTTTCAAAATTATATATTCTTACTACAATAACATACTATGATTTTTATGTGGTCATAATAATACTTATTACTTAGAAAATGACAACCAATTACAAGTGACACTAACATAACATGTTGACATATGTACATCTTTATAAAATATAAACTAAAAAATAATTATAATAACATATAGTGGTGGGTGCAAATAATTTTTTTAAAAAAACCTTCGAGGGTTTATTGGCAAAGTGAGGTATAATAATGAGTGTAACAAATATTTGGCTGTTTCTAGATTTATACATTGTGAGTATACGTGAACTTGAAGATTTAATTTACGTTTGGATTTACCATTTTTTAAAATATTTTTGTACCTTTATTTTCATATTTTTCCTTTTTTACCTTGTTTTATTAATTTTCCATCTTTTACCTTCATTTCTTTGAAATTTTCCTTTTTGTACACTTTTTCCTTAATTTTTCTTTTTGTACCTTGTTTTTTTTTTTAATACTTTTAGTCAATTTCTAGATGCTGAAACTTTCGGTACATGACTGTATGACTTTATTGGTACATTTATTTTTTTGAGACTTTGAAAAAGAAAGTAAAAAAAAAATAGAAAAAAGAAAAGAAAAACCAGGGTAACAAAAATTAAGAAACCACATTACATAAGGTAAAAAATTAAAAAATGAAGTTGCACAATTCCGGATTTTCCCTTCTTCATACTTTGGCAACCACAGAGATTTGTTATTGGCTCCGCCACTGTCTATATGTATATGAGATGTAATAAAAGATTTTAAACGGAAGTATTTTGTAAAAACACAACTTTCCATAAAAAAAAATAACAAAAGATACTAATTGAGAGGGAAACACGTATATGAGATACCCAAAAAAAGAAACATGTAATTTGTGATACAAAATCATACAAATACAACTGAATTGAGTATGAATTGGATGATACAACCGTAAAAAATGGTACGTACCGTGGTTTTTTAAATCGTATATCATTATTGTATCGTAAAAATGAATGCTACGATATTATCGTACTGCAGCCGTCAAATGCGATAGGAATAATACGATACGAGCATAGGCGGTTGGTTGGAACTATGTGGTAAAAAATTTCAATCCTAACTTTATGTATATATGTATCGTGTATATATGGACTGAGAAAGAAGAAAGAAGGAGATAGACTTTTTTTTATTTTATTTTACTTTTATTATCAAATGGTCAAAATAACCTTCTATTTAACGGAAAAATATGAGAAGACGATGTGGCACGGATACATCAAAAATTTATGGAAAAAACTAAATTGGGTAAAAGAGCGTAATATAGTGTCTAAATCGGGAATTTTCTATTTATAGTTGTACCGATCGATTGTTAAAAACTCATAATACAATGTACAAATTGAATGTTATTCCTAATCGGTATTTTAAGATCATCTTCTAATTATCATTCCATAATCCCAATCTAATGGTTTTTCCTAGAGCTGAGAAAAATTCCCGAAACCCGACCCGATCCCGACCTGAAACTTCTCCGACCCGATGCAATCCCGACCCGATTCTGTCGGACCCGATCAATATCCGGGTTGGGACCGGGTTTGATTTTTAATATCTTCAGATACCCGTTGGATACCCGAAATATAATTAAATATATATATTTTCCTTATTTTTATACTTACTTTGGCTTGCAAACAAACATAATCCTTGATATACCAATAAGTCAGTTGACATCAGCAGTCTCAAAACCAAAGTTTGAGTAAATCACTCACCAAAGCAAACAAAATTTACATGTAGTCTTATATGTATAGTAGATAGAAAAGAAAAGAAAAAATGTTAACAAAATCAAAGTTCAAATTCTTTATAGTCTGTAATGCATTCACATTCTTTAGAATTCAATCTAACGGATGAAATAAGCACAATCAAATGGTCTAAATTTATGTATGAATTTTGCAATTTTCTTTTTATATAATTTAATATATAAAATAAAATATGTTAAAATTATTGATATTTTTTTATTATTTTTAATTAATATTTAAGCTTATGATAGTCAATTATATGGTTCTATAATTTTATTTGAGTTTTTATAGTGCTGTAAAATAGTTTTTAATTTACAAAATTATAATTTATATTTTATATATTAAAATTATATAAAAATAAAATTTGAATCGCAAAAGCAAACGACATTAACATAGCATGTACACAGAGCCAGAGGTAGCAAGTTGATTCAATGATATAGAGGTCTTTGCTTGTTTTTTTTTTATTCATTTCATAATTAGTAATTAAGTAACACTTATCGATTTTAAACAAAAATGTTTTGGGATTATTCCACCCCGACCCGTTGTGTATCCGAACTATCGGGTATCCGAATTGACGGGTACCCAAAATGTCGGGTTCGGAGTAAAAAATGATTACCGACTCTTACCGGGTCGAGATTCGGGTTAATTGATTTCGGGTCGGATCCCGACCCGATCCCAAGCCTAGCTTTTTCTGCTTTGTACAAACACCCATAATTAAATTAGACCAAAATAATGTGTTGGGTTTACATCCTTCTTATAGTACTACGTAAAACCTCTATACAATCATAATGTTGTGACCACGAAAAATTATTACTATACGAAAGTTATTTTTAAGTGAAGATATATGTATAACATTAACATAAACAAGACGTGAAATGTACAAAATTTAAATTTTAAAGTTGTTAGAAAAGAAAGCAAATACATGTATATAAGAATGTTTAACCTATGTAGCACCTGTACGGAAAATTTCCCAATAGAAACGTATCCTGTACGATACCGATTTCAGTACCGGGTACGTAATATTACGTACCTGTTGTAGGATATTATTGGCCATCTTGGGCCTTACTCTATTGGGCCTATCTTGGGCTTTCCTAGCATATGTAACCCTACCCTTTATTATATAAAGAGGGTCAGTGGTCTTGATGTATCCCCATGTACACTCATATTAATGAATAAACACTTCGTCTTGTTGTATCTATCTATATTCTCTCCCTATATCTATATACATATATATGTGAGCTAATATGTCAGACAACACGTTATCGGCACTTTGCTCGAGCAGAATAGGATATACGCTCGCGGATATTGGAGATTTTTGGTAAACGCACGGATATTGGGTATTTATAAACCTTGAGGTTTATCCGGGTTTTTAGGGTTTTGCTATATCGACCTTCACCAACATACCGTGCGTAAGATACCAAATTCAAAACTTAATTTATTCCATATATGTGATCGCACGTATTATTTTATGGATAACTAAAACATGATAAATATCTCGTAGTATATAATCCATGTATATTAGAGTTTGTTACTTGTATGGATAACTATATATGATTGTAACACACATATTGTTGATTATAAAATCATATTTGTTGATAAGATCATACAAAATAACCCAAACTGCATGTATTTGTTGAAAAAAAAAAAAAAAACTATGCGTGATAGATTTTTTTATTGTCTAACATGATCAATGTGTCTATAAAAACCAACTTATATGTAATATGTATAGTGTACTGTAAAATTGTATTTTCATACAAACAAAATCAGTAAAAGACATATAATGGGGTTGTAAATCGGAAATCATGTAATTGTAAAACATGTATTAATCTGTGGGATTAAATCTGTAACAAACTGAAAACAGTATGACTGTTTTGTAATTCACTGAAACTATTGACTGTGCATGTTAGTTACTAAAGGACTAAACTGAAACTTTTCTGAAATTATGGACTGAATCTGTAATAATGCTGTAAATAGATATATAGTTTGCTGAAATTACACGGATAGTCCCTGTAGTATATTACATGTATAAAAACAGTATATATGTGTTATAAAAGTCAATATTCGGTCTAAATATCCACCCACATGCATATATATTTATTAAAAAGATAAGTGAATAAAAAAATTGCATGTTAATTGAATAAATTGATGTGTTTCCATATAAATTTAATTCATACTATTGCATGATTTAGTTATCATGTATAAAACTTACACATAAAAGTAATAGATTTGTATAATATTAATTTATATCTTGCTAGTGTAAAATTGGTAAATAAAATATATTACTAACATGCATGATTTAGTTACCATGAATAAAAAGCTACACATATAGCAGTATAATAATAATATATTGTGTTAGATATTGCTGGTGTAACTTTGGTAAATACTAATATAGATTGATTACATTAATTTGGATTCCTTATTAGGAAATATGTACTGTCATGTTAGTTAATCATGAAACAGGTACAATCTATATAATTGATCAATGCCATGTAATATTTATTTACTGTCATGTGTAAAATATGGTAATTGCGAAATCATATATTTTCACATTTAAGTTGGAAAAATTATGAACCTTTCCTAAATAGGCTCACCTATTTGGATACGATGTCTAGGAAAGATATAGACGGAAGTCGATATACTAATGAGGTCGGGTATTAAGTGGCATTCGTGCCCTCCACCCTCACCGTCTTTCCTGGTCGTTTTTCAAGTAGAGCTACCGAAAGGGGTTGACTAAATAATAATTTCCCCGAGTGTGTTTATATAGTGATGTATGTTTCGCCGAATTGGTGTTTCAGTATCGACCCGTCGTTCGATCAATGAGAACCGATTCACATGAGAAGCAAAACTAATGTTTTCGAACCTGTCGTTTTGAAAAAACGTTTGTGCTTGTGCAAACCATAAACATATAAACCAGTCGTTTTATATGATAAATAATACAGAACTCCCAACACATGTTGGATGCCATCTATGATGAGAAAAATCGTAAAACATACTTGCGAAATGACTGTTTAAACGTTGATTTTAATCGGTCATCACATGTTACTCACCCTGATGTGTGAAAATGTGAAGCCTAATTTTATTTTTTTGATGCCATCTTTGATGAGTAAAACACGAGTTTGTTGTTACCCTCACGGTGAATGCTTATTGCACTAATTACTACTTAGTCGAAATACTCGCACCCTGTCGTGTGCAAGTGAGGGGGAGCATCCAGCCGCATGCTCGTGTACTCTTTTTGTCCTTAGACCAAGGTTTTTTCCCGCTGGGTTTTTCCTTGGCAAGGTTTTTAGCGAAACACGTTCTCATCTTATCTCACTTAAGATTGCCGAAATTAGGGGGAGTATCCTGTTGTATACTTCTTACCACTGTGTACTCTTTTGTCCTTCGACTAGAGTTTTTTCCCACTGGGTTTACTCTAGCAAGGTTTTGATGAGGCACCTGTTTTGTGGTTGATCCCCTACTACTACCATTGTTGCACTCTTTTTTCTTCGATCAGAGATTTTTCCATTGGGTTTGCTCTGGCAAGGTTTTGATGAGGCACACTGTTTTGTGGTTAGTTAATTACATAGAATTTCGGCCTATATCATTCGGCTACACAGTTTCTCCTAGGTACCAGTTTTGTCCCACACTGGGTTTTCCGGCCCTAAGGTTTTTATGTGTTTAGCACTGCGAATGAACTCGACTCACATCGACAGCATGAAAACGAAGAAATCAAGACGTCCAAAGGGGGAGTGTTGTAGGATATTATTGGCCATCTTGGGCCTTAATCTATTGGGCCTATCTTGGTCTTTTCTAGCATATGTAACCCTACCCTTTATTATATAAAGAGGGTCAGTGGTCTCTTGATGTATCTCTATGTACACTCATATTAATGAATAAACACTTCGTCTTGTTGTCTCTCTCTATATTCTCTCCCTATATCTATATACATATATATGTGAGCTAATATGTCACACAACAGTACCATTGATTTATAAATCTATGTGATATAAATATACTGTAGTCCTACTGCTAGTAATGGTATTAAATTTTATCTTAGTGTGAAAGGGTTTTAAATAGTTTCAATTGTTGGCTGAAGGTCTGGATATCGGAAAAATGTGTGTTAATAATATTAGCACTAATGTACTTCAACGGATTCAAGAGCAGTACTGGTTCAATCAAATGGCATGGTATGGCTTGCTTGGCTGCAAATTTAAAGTAAAATAAGTTCTAGGATAATTTGATCCTGGAAAAAAATG
Source organism: Primula veris (assembly GCA_963682055.1). Classification (NCBI taxonomy): domain Eukaryota; kingdom Viridiplantae; phylum Streptophyta; class Magnoliopsida; order Ericales; family Primulaceae; genus Primula; species Primula veris. The sequence goes on along the minus strand of OY821747.1, from coordinate 31,212,692 downwards.
GTTATATTTCGTCGAACGTAAATTAAAATATTTAACTTCTTAAAACCAAAAAAAAAAAAAAAAACACCACATTTCATAAATAAAATTTTCGATAAGATGTGTTGAAAATATGCGACCGACCAAGTCTAGCATATATACATGCAACTCACCCAAGTATGTGATATCTAACGTATGAACTCTGAAGTCTAAATTTTTGGCTTAAACATAACTAACTAACTAACGCAATGGTCTGTCGTCTATTTTCTAACATTATTTAGAAGTTACATAACTTCACATGTTATTTTACCTTATTAATAAAAATATGGGTTTTTCCCACGAACTATATAAAAATAATAATAATAACTTGCCCTAAGAGTGAGAGGTTATGTAGCAGTTATAATCAACTTGATGATATCAACTATATAAAAATAATAATAATAGCTTGCCCTAATCTTGATGATATGAATTATAAATGATAATGTCTTTTTTAACTCAAATATTGACATCTCTTTTTATTGGTCTGATCGATAGAGCTAAAAGCTTATATCTTAAAAAAAAAATGCAGCTTTTCTCAACCTAAAAACCAAACTTATTTGCTAAAAATCTACAAGCATAAAAAGCTCAGCTGACAATTATTTTATCAATTAGCAAATACTCGTTCCTTTTTGCCATATGCGTTTTGAGGAAATCTTTGAGTGGGTTTCTTTTCAATTATTTGAACAAATATGAGTGACTCCAAAAGCTTTGACCTAATAAACTCATAAAGTTCAAGGGGTATGTTTCAAGTTCTTGTATGTATTTTACCGAAGGTTTTAAATAACGTTATCGTTAACGTAACGGATTTTCGAGAGCTATGCTAAAAGCGCAAATAGCGTAGCAATTAACAAAGCGATTTGCGGTATTTTTTTTTTACCTATATAATCATATAATTCAGATGATTATTATGTTAACACAATTAAAAAAATTAAAAATAACAAAATGCGTAGTCCATTATAATTTTGTAAATACATAATTCAATACAAAATTATAATCTCACAAATATATAATCATATACAAGTAATTGAGTGAGAAATAAATGAAAAATGATATGTGCTATTTCTTATGTATATAATACTAAATAAGAATATTACAACTCATAAGAATATTAAAACTCTTATTTATGTATATTTATATAAATAAATAATTTGTGACCCAAAACGATGCAGTTGTATCCATTTTTTTTAATTAAAAAAAAAAACTCGCTTTTACGCTTTTACTCGTGCTTTTTGCGCTATTTACGCTTTTTTCGCGCTTTACCTCTAAAATAACGTTATTGCGTAGGCGATTTTTTTCCGCTAATAGCTACGTGCTAATTAAAACAGTGATTTTATCATGGTAAAATCTCCAATAAAACCATGCAGGCATACTTGCAGTTGCTTATAAAATAAAACAATGCTTAGTCGCAGCAATTTCAAACATTATAATGGAACAGTAAGGAATTACATTGCACAGTTTCATATGAAACACGATTGATTTAGCAATAGTACACTGTAGTAGCAGGCTGCATTTGCAAACTAGAAATCAAAATAAATAAGCAAAAAGATAGATTAAACAAAGGGGAAAAAACTGAACAACTTTCAGTGAGAAAGCCACCCCCTTGGTCCACATTTTCGATCTTAGGTCGAGGGATCTAAGTAATCGGTTTACATATGCTTTCAAGCTCCTTCTTCTTGTCCTCATACTCGCAAACATCCAAAAAGTGGTTATTCTTCAACCACTCGAACGCCCGATCAATGGAATCCTCAATTTTTATCTTGTCTGCCCTGTTCAGCCTGGAGCTTATAGTGACATTATTTTTAATTGAACTCCTCATTTTATATGCGTATTCCTCCAATGCATTTCTAGCCTCGACCTTCTTCTTTTTCTCCTCATCCTCCTTCTTGTACTTTTTGGCATCCAGCACCATCTTCTCAATCTCCTCCTCAGACAACCTTTCCTCATTATTGGTAATTGTCAAATTTTTTTTATCTCCTGTCGTCTCGGCCGATACAGTCAAAATACCATTCACATCAATTTGATACCATTGCTTGACTATTCCAACCCCCCTCGGGGCAGGAGGAATACCGGAGATTGTGAATTTTCCAAGCAAATTGTTGTCTATCGTCATTGCCCTCTCACCCTCGTAAACCCGAATATCCATTACCGTCTGATTATCCAGAACTGTAAAGAGTGCTTTTTCAGCCATGGTTGGGATAGTGGTATTCCTTGGGATTACAACTGTCATTTTGCCTCCAAGTGTCTCTACACCGATAGAGAGAGGGGTGACATTGACGAGAATAAGGTCTTGCAAAACCTTGTCATGACCGTAGCCATTGAGGATAGCAGCTTGAATAGCTGCACCGCAAGCCACAGCTTCATCAGGATTTATGCTCTTGTAAAAGAGACTGAATTTTGGGAATCCTAGAGGAGCCACCGACTAGGACTACATCATTGATATAGCGCTTGTCCATTTTAGCATCTTCAAGACACTTCTTAACGGGTTCCATACACTTCATGAACAGATCCATGTTAAGCTCCTCAAATTTAGCACGAGTGATGGTTGTGTTAAAGTCAATGCCCTCGTATAAACAGTCGATCTCTATTGAGGTCTCGGTAGTGGATGAGAGGGTCCTCTTTGCCCTTTCACACGCAGTTCTCAACCTCCTCAGAGACCTTGCGCTCCGGGTAATATCCTCCTTCATGTGATTCTTCGTGAACTCCTGAATGAAATGATTCACCATCCGGTTATCGAAGTCCTCTCCCCCAAGGTTAGTATCACCAGAAACGGCCTTCACTTCGAATTTCCCATTTTCAATAGTCATAAGGGAAACATCAAAAGTTCCCCCACCAAGATCGAAGATCAAAGCATTCTTTTTACCGACAATAGTGCCTTTTTCATCCAAACCGTAAGTAATTGCAGCTGCAGTAGGTTCGTTGATGACACGCATGACATTTAGACCAGAAATTACACCAGCATCCTTAGTGGCCTGGCGCTGTAAGTCGTTGAAGTAGGCAGGGACAGTAATAACCGCATTTTTAACTGTTGAGCCGAGGTAAGATTCAGCAATCTCTTTCATCTTTGCAAGAACCATTGAGGAGATTTCCTCAGGTGCAAACTGCTTCTCTTCACCTTTAAAATTGACCATGATCATAGGCTTGTCGCCAGGGCCCGATACAACTTTGAATGGCCACAATTCAATATCGCTCTTTACATCGGTGAACCTCCTACCTATTAACCTTTTTGCATCTGTTAATCACAATAATATAAAGCAAAGGAGTTCAGATGCAAGCATAACTGAAAAGCATACACAAATTAAAAGAATAGTCACGAGAGAAAAAGAATCAAAGTTGTTCAGATATATTACTCTCAAGACAAACTAGATGGCATCAGCTTATACATACTACAATCAATAAAAAAAACTGTCCTCTCCTTGTAATTGACATAATGCAAGCTAAAGTTGGATCTAAGTTCGGATTTAATGTTTGTTGGTATAATGGTATGTTTTTTCCTTAATATCTACCTATTAAAATCTAGGAATTGAATATGATACAGGAAATATACCCGTATAAGTGAGACCTGAAGAACACATTATGAAAATATCCGGCCCAAAATTTCAAGTACGCCGTGCAAAGACTGCAAACCTAAATTAATAAATCTCACTCAAATTGATAAATGCAGTGTCACAAAAAACATAAAAAAAAAAAATGCTAATAAGATACCTTTTAATAGTTCCACCCAACTTCACTAACTTTGCTAGAACGGATAAGAAAAACGTATGTTTAACTTTTTGGATGGTGAAAGTAAGTTGTTTCCTAACCGAATCTAGAGTCACATCTAGTATCACTCCCTTAACCAGACATCAACTCAACTGCCAATCTCCTCAAAATCTTTGTGCGCTTACCAAAAGTGATGTCATGCCTTTCGTACTTAACAAACTTTCGTTGCTCTGCTTTCCGCGCCGCCTTGCTTGTTTTGGCTACTAAGGCGAAAAAGAAAAGGGGGAGATATAGACAAATCTAAGCATAGCTCATAACCCTGATCCTATAATGACAGTATATTTGTTGGTTTCATAGCACTATCTCCAATGAGACGACTAACTAGCAAGTAGCCAAGCGCGCCTTTCGTGCTAAAACCAAGAGCTTGTTGTGGACAAAGTTATGGCTTCAGAGAAGGCGTATGACCCTTGACAAAAATATTCATGATCACCAGCATCATAAACACGACTTACGTGCAACGCAAATAGTGGAAGTTGAGAAAAGAGGGTGCATGTCAAGTGTGATATCTAGGCGCACACTTGTAGATATTCCGGGACATGAAGGCCCCGTAAAAAGACGACGGTAAAACTGACATCTAGCTATCACTGGCTAGAAGCACAGCAATCGTTAATGAGAGTTTTAAAAACGAGCTTGAACCCCACTAACATCTCACGCTGGATTAAACTTCACTTTCTTCTCAGTTAGTCATTGTTGTGATTTAGCTATTTTTCACGCTTAATCAATAGAGATATACTCGATTTCAATGTTACACTACTAGTTTCACTTGCAACTCATAATTTTATTTTACTGTAATTGTCCCAAATGGCACCACAAGAACCTAATTATTTGGAAACGTATTATTTAGGGACAATTCAAAATTTGTCTCCATATGCTGAAATCGTGAAGCAATATATTTGAAATTCCTATCCGATGTTCTAGTTGTTGTTATGCAGTTAGGTTCCAAGTATAGTTGGAACATAAGTATAATGATGGACAAAACTTGAAAAGTTAAATGTATTTGAACTAATTTACACGCACATTTAACAACGGAGTTCAGCCAACTAGACTACGTCTCCGGGTCACTCACCCAGATTAATGATATTATAAAAGCTTACAATATACGATGTAAGTCTTAATAAAAACTCTTAGACTCACTCTAGATTTTTCTGTCTATCTCTATATTGCTCCTACCTTATAACTATCACTCAAAAGACCAATGACATCCCACCATTGTTTTTCGTTTTAAAAGCTCACTGTGTATTCTCTCAAAATTGAGTTATTTATAATTTAGAACACACATTTTTTTACAAGCAAAATTATTAACTATTTAAAAAGTAAAACAATATTCTTTCTTCACGATCTTGTTGATTGATTTGGACTCTTTTAATTGATCTCAATCTTTCCATATTTGCACGAGATAATGCTGCATTTGATTGATCTCAATCTTCATGTTAATACATGTTAATAACTTGCTTGACAATAGGAGTTACTACTTCCTTAAACAAGGGACATATAAAATAATATTTTTTAGAGATAAAATTTTAATATATTTTGAAACCATAACTTCATATAACATTCAATCTAATTGGATCATAACAGATTTTGTAAGCACATGGATTTAATTTTGTGATAAAGACTTTGCATAATAATAGAGATTTAGTTGCACACTAAAATGAACAGTATCTTCTAAACTGATCTCCATATATCTTTTAAGCAAATTTCATTCTTTATTACCTTAATATTCTCAATATATATAAGGAAAATCTTTTGAAACAAATGAGAATATATCATGCATACTTTAATTCAAATAAAATACTTTAAAGATTAGATAGAATTAGATAGAATACTGTGTATTGGCAACCTCAACTGTAAACATAAAAATGTCTCAATTCTTAACATTCAACTTAAATTATTTTGTTCAAACCAATTCATAACAAAAAGTTACTAGGCCAGAAATATAGTACTGACAATATTTCTTTTTGTATCTGAATCTAATATTTTGGAAAAAAAAAATCGATAAAATTTGTCACCGAAAATATTCTTTTACCAATAGGTTTGACCCAGACATATTTGGATACAAATCTTAATAGTCATCTTAGGTTGGTAAACAATTGTGTTCAAAGGTTTTATTTTTATTTTATTTGGTCTCTAAATATAAAGAGACTACAGTAAAATGTCAAGATAGCAATGGTTTTGATTTAAATGTAACAACAGAATGTAACTTTTTGGTTCTTAGCAGCATCTTTCTAATCTTAAGCCTCTAGCTATCTGTAACCCAATATAGTGTTACTTTTTTTATATTATGGCAACTTGGATCTTAGCAACATATATAAAACTTTCAGCAAACACAAAAAAAAAATATAATTACAAGATGCAACCACATTCATCATGCTACTTAATAAATAAATAAATAAAAGAAGTTAAAGAACCATACCGAAGACGGTGTTGACAGGATTCACGGCAACTTGGTTCTTTGCAGCATCTCCGATAAGCCTCTCGGAGTTTGTAAATCCAACATACGACGGAGTTGTTCTATTTCCTTGATCATTAATTATTATTTCAACACGACCATGCCTCCATACACCGACACACGAGTATGTCGTTCCCAAATCTATTCCTATCGCCAGACCTAATTTCCCTTTGCTCTCTCCCATTACCAGTAATGTGTATGGTTAAAAGAAGAGAGCTAGGGTTTTAGGTAGGGGTTTATAAACTCTTTTGGTAATGGTTTTAAAGTAAAAAACAATCCTTTAATTTTGATAACAAAAATATTTTATTTTCTATCTTTTATTATTAGGGCTCTGTTCGTTCCGGTTCGGTTCGTTTTTTAGCAAAACCGAAACCAAGCATATTTTTCGGTTCGGTTTTTTTCGTTTTCGGTCTTTTTATTTTTTGGACCGAACCGGACCGGGTTTTTTTGGTTTAGTTTCGATTTTTTTTCGGCTATTTTCGGTTTCTTTCGGTTTCGGTCCTTTTCGGTTCGGTTTTATTGAAAACCGAAACCGACCCGAATTTTTTTCAATTTTTCGATTGTCTTTTTCGGTCTTTTTCGGTTATCGGTTCGGTTCGGTTTTTCCGGTTTTTCGGCCATCTATAATACTTCCTATATCATTATGTCCTTGTCTCTTATATTTTATTAATATATGATATTTATGACTCTATCTCTATGTTCGTGCATGGTCTATTTTTCTTGATCTTTTCCTCACGTCTGTCTAAATATGTACCGATTTGTGCAACTTATTTATGTCTTCTCTCTTTTCATGTTTCCATGTAACTTTCGGCTCTCACTCTTTCGCGACGCAGGTCGTTCAAAATTTGACAAATTGCTTGATGATGACAGGAAACCATGAATATGACATAAAAAGATTGATAAAACTAAAAACATTACAAGGAATTCATATATACCTTCTATTTTAATTGTAAATTGCAAAAAGGTAAAAGAAAGCCACAAAGTCCTTTATTTTTTTTTGCATGTAATGGATTTTGGGAGTATTAAAAGGATTGATTTAATATGTTGCGACCTTACAAAAGTAAGAAATCTTATACTTTATCACCATAATTAAACATAGATGTTTATATAATATAAAATACCACTAAAAACAGTGTTTTAAAAAGCACGCTTTAAAGCGTTATTCAGGGGGAGGCAGAAACAAATCTCTGGGGTTGTCAAAATAGAAGCACATATATTTTTCCAAAATATGAAAAACGAAAAAGACAGAATTATGCACCTTCGTTTTTTTTCATTTTTTACCTTATGTAATATGGTTTCTTATTTATTTTTACCGTGGTTTCTATTCTCTTTTTCCCCTTTTATGACTTTATTTTTCAAATTCTAAAAAAAAAAAAACGTAGCGATAAAGGCATACCTGCCGAAAGTTTCAGGATCTAAAAATTGATCAAAAGTAAAAAAAAATTACAAAACCAATGTAAAAAAAAAAAAAATTAAGAAACAAATGTAAAAAAAAAAAAAAACGAAGCAACGAAGGTAAAAAAAAAATGCTTATAATCTACTATGTTCAACATTTTCCGGGTTTAATACACTTTTGTACCATGTATTGTTATCATTTTCTCAATTACTAGCATGCATTCTCACTTTTCTTAATTAGTATCATGTATTCAATATTTGTATTTATTTTAAACTATTCCGTCCAATATTGTAGGGAAAATGTACACGGTCCTTTTTCCGTTAAAATCAATGGCATTTTCGTATTTTTCATATGAGCAATCATTCCCAACCGTTGGATCAAACAAAATTATCCTAAGGTTATATAAATTCATATTAAAACTAAACAAATAAAAAGTTAAAATAAATTTAATTACAAATATACATATTTAGATATACATATACATATAGATATAAATCTAACATATCTATACATATAAGCATAGACATGTCACTGCCGGGGGGAGGGGGGTGTTGCCACCGTGATTGAACGGCGACAGCTTGGTTTGGGTGGCGGTTAAAGGTGGGTTTACGGTGATGATGGGGTCGGTGGTGGGTTGAAATAGAGTGACGGTTAGGAGCGGTGTTTGGGTTACTTAACTTTTTTTTTATAAAGGTTTTATTAAACATTGGTTTATATATTTTTGTATAATTTATAATTGTAAAAGTATTCATTCATTTATTTTAGTAATATATTGATTATTTTTTTTGCAAATGTAATATATTGATTCATTTATAACTTTGAATATGTACTGATATGTTATATATATTATAAATGTTTATAATTTATTCAACTATGGCATTTTAGTAAATAAGTTAGCTATTAAGGGTATTAAGGTAAAATCAGCAGAAAATATGCATGGTACACGTCTGTTTTACATCCAATTTTGGCCAAAAAAGTACTAAATGGAGAAAAAAAACATGAATACATATGCATGGTACTAATTAAACAAAGTGAGAATACATGTTACTAATTTAAAAATGGTAACAATACAGGTTATAAAGGTATATTAACCTGTATTGTAAATCCAGGCCTACTAAAAATATTACAGCGTCGGCTAACCGAGTGACGCTCTGAAAATGTCTTTAACCCACATTTTCCTAAAATTACGAGTAACAATATTGTAGACTGGGTCTACTAAAAATGTGGTGCTGGCAACCACTAAAAACTCAACACATATGTGAGAAGGTAAAAATAACTACTATCAATTTAATTTAAAATTTAAACTAAATTATTTTATTGGCCGTTATACCTTTAGAATCAATTTCATAGAAGTGTTTCTCTAAAATTACAAACTAGACTGAAGTGATAACAATAACATCCACGAGTCTAAATTTTCCATATACGTACCGATAAAGACCCATTTGGTGATAGAGATGTTTCATTTCTCTTACCTTGTTATTTTTACTATGGTCAACTCGTGTTTTTTACCCGAAAATAAGTGACAAGCAATGACAGGCCATGATAAAAAAGCACCAAAGTGTCAAGAAACTTTGTACAGAATCTGAATACACGACTTTGAGCATAAAAGTATTGCACACCTACGTACCGATCATTCGCAGTGGAGAACCGCCTCATGTTTTGAGCCCTCATAATCGCAAGACCTTCGTCAAAACGACTTTCATACATGGAGACGTTGAAACTGAAATACAATTATGTTCGCTTGTTTTTTTCAAGAAGCTTCACTTTTCGTACAAAAACTTCTCCCTTCTCCCTTCTGCCTTCTCCCTTTCTGACAGCATGCGCATAAGTTCCAAACATCTTCTGAATTTTTGTTTCGAATATCTTTGACACCTTATAAATGATGAGCAACACACACTTTAATATTATGTGAGAGAGTGGTGTGAATGGAATTATTTACGCTATATGAGACAGAAATCCAACCAATCAATACAGAAAAAAACTGATATTACCGGGTAATATGAAAGATTTGAGTTTCAAGTTTGACATTTCGTGCCTTCATGCTCTAGATTGAGGGGGAATATGAGACTGGCGTGATTACGTCAAACTGTCAATTACTTGGTCAATCACTTGATCAGAGTAATTAGATCAATTTTTAAGCAATTGATAGTCAAGAATCAAGATTATCTGTTAACTTATTTAATATATTTTTTATCATTTCGTCCTAGCCTATTTTAAAGCTTGGGTACCTTAGGATCCCCAATATACAATGGCTAGAAACACAGGAATTTAACCGATTAGACAAGTTTCGAGTCAATTCTTACACACTTGAGCATTATTCTGTGTAATATGTATTTTTAACACAGGATCCCCAAATCTCGAATTTAACACAAAAACTAGACTCAAACAAAGTTTAGTTGGCAAAGTGGACCAAATCAAATAAATGAGCTCAAAAATAGTCGAAGACAGACCAATTAATGAAAGAACAAGGCATGACCAAACATAAGCCCATGAAACCCAACGATTCGAGGAAAACTTATTGAAGTCATTGACCTGATCGGTTAACCTGATTGATCAACCTGATCAGCCAAGTAACATGATACAGATTTTGAAAAATGATAGCGATAGAGTTTTATTTCGATTTGTATTCGATGTTATCCCTTATACAAATTAGTATTCAGAGCCTATAGAAGAGTTTTTTCGTCATTAATTCTATAGCTGTAATAGAAAATTAACCCTTTTGTGCACAGAATTGCTAATTTTCCATGTTTTATTGTAAGCATGTTAATGTTGTTTTCATATTATCGTAGTTTTTCTAACTTTTTAGTGATTGTCTAGATCATCGGTCTCCGTTAAATAGTAGTTTTAACGTTAAATTCTTGCTCTCTATTGTTAGATTAATTGATATTATCTTTTCTACCTTATCTTTCCTTATTTATAATATTTGGACTATTTTGTTATACTTTCTATTTAATATTTACTTGTGTTATTATATAAATTTAGAGGCGGAGGCAGAACATTAACGTTGGGTTAATCAAAAAAAATATATGCAATAAGTTTCATCGCTTCAGTGTGGTCTTAAATTTTTCACTTTTACCCAAAAAAATCACCCTTATGTATAAATTTTAAATAAATATTTTCAGAGCGTCACTCGGTTAGCCGACGCAGTTTTTTGCTACTTAAAGACATTTTACTTAATTTTTTCATAAATTAATAGAGAATAATTTTTAAAAATAATCAAGTTCCTGAAATATCGAGTATATAAATTTATGGCATTTATTTTTCGTTTCTTTTTAAAATTTTGAAGAAATATTTATGAAAATTTTAATATATTCTTGAGGAATTTCATAATTTATGGACAACATATTGATTAAAATATAGAATTCTTAGATTTATAAATTTATTATTTTCTTTAAATTTAAATATGCATGATTTCTTTACATATATATGTTTTGTAATAAATATAAAATATTTAATCTTAATTTTGAGAGTTGCTTTGTAATTTTTATAATAATAATTTGATTAATTGGATATCAGGGCGTATAACAATTTAATAGGATTATCTGTAATCGTGTTAAATTAATGTATGTGAGAAGAGTAGTCAATAAGACATTTATAGTAAGTTGTTATTGTAATTAAACTCACTACAATCACTTTTTAATTCTATTTTCTCCTGGCTTGAGATTTTTGGTAAATAACTTATAATTTTGAAATGGTTTGCCGGATATAAAATTTAAATGGTTGTTGAAATGATTTATTTACAAATTAATTTGAAAAACAATATCGAAGAAAATCAAATTATTGTTGCAACCTCTGGTCATATATAAGTTCCACTACTTTTTAAATCGAATAGGTTCTATCGGTGTTTTTCTATTTATGCGAGTAGTTCTTATTTTTTTTTTCAGGTTTAGGGTTTAGAAAAACAAGGCATGACCAAATGTCGTGGATTGGGTAAATGTCTCGAAAATGTAGATTATGTGGATTGGGTCGAACTCCGTTATCAAATATTCGTGTTCAATGTTTTTCTATTAATTTCGCAGAATAGTTCAGTTACAACTCGAGTTATAATTGAAACGCGATTTATAAGTAAAGTTGTAATCGAAAACGTTACAACTCCGGGTTCAGTTTCTCTCTCACCAACCAATTTGGAAGAACTTGTTGTGATGACTTGTTTGGTTTAGCTAGCCTAACAGTAGTCTAACACGTATAGCTAGGGTAGGTAAGTAATAGAAATATTTACATTAGTTAACCCCTAAATGTTACTAAGATTTTTATTTGGTGGTTATACTTAAAAAAGCAACAATCTCCAAAAGTTCATAAACGGGCATTTATCGACCGAAAGTCATTCGATGGATTAAACAGCAACAATCTCCAAAAAAATTAAAAGTTGCTAATTTAAGCCAAAATTATTTAATTTCGAGTTGGTTTTGTCACCTCATATTGCAATGATAGTGATTATAGATTTTTTTAGATATGGAAGAGATAAATTTTATCATTTATTAGTTGTTACAAAACACAAAGTAAATGACCAAATCCACCAATTTTCCCGAATTAGGGGAATTCTTGTTTTCCATTCTAGTGGATATAACTAAATTGCTACTTAGTCCAAAAACTCCAAACTAGGGTCCCAATATTGGTTTTCAATAAATTGTGTTATCTTTTACGATACTCGTTATTTGTGTTTTAACCATAAAATAGTAATTTAGCAAATACATCATAAATGTCACTCTTCTTGAAAATTGTCATTCATAGGATAGGTCCTAATGGCCCTAACGATAACCCATGGGCGCACACGTACACACATTTGATCATGTTTGTAATCTCATGTTTTATTTATATTATCGCTTTTTTCATAAATATTCATAAAAAACTTTTGAATTTTTTCTTTCTAAATCAACGTTTTGATTATGTTATAACTCATGTTTTGATTATTTTATTTCTAATGTTTGTTTAAAAAAATATATAAAATTTGACTTTTTATATTTTTTTTAGGTATTTATTAATATTACTAGCTTATAAATTATCAAAATAAAAAATAAATACCCGAAAAATATTATAAAAAATCAAATTTTACATATTTTTTTGAACAAACAATTTAGAAATAAAATAAAACGTTAATTTAAGAAAAACAAATTATAAATACATATAAAAAAAAAACAATAAAATGACCAAAATATGATTTTACAAAATATCCTCCCATCACCCACGTACAAAGCTATTAATTAAATTGTATTTTTTTCCCCAAACTATAGTTTGGCCTTTGACAACTACACACTTTTAACTAATTTTGCCTAAGAAAAAAACTACACACTTGAACACCTTACGACATTATGTCAACATACATTGCTTATGAAAAGATTCATTTGCCCAAGCAAAGCCTCTATTTTAAAGTACTTCGCTCTCTCCTTTCGAACGATGGATAATTTACCGGAAGATTGTATACTTTGTATCTTATCCTCCACGACACCACGAGATACTTGTCAATTCTCAGCCACGTCAAAGTGGGCCCGGACCAGAGCCGAGTCGGACTCCCTTTGGAAGGAGTTCTTGCCATCTGATTATGATGAGATTTTGCCAAGTTTGGTCTCTCCAATCCACTTCAATTCCAAGAAAGAATTGTTTCTTAGGCTATTGAGTCCCGTCCATGTTGACGGGGGTAACAAGGTATATAATTCCGATCACATAGCTCATTAACCTTTTTCACATGTTATTTTCTATCGTTCCTTTATTATGTTTTCTAGATAATTGTCATGAATTATTGTCACCACTCTAGTTTTTGTAAAGTTTCTAAGTAATTTGTTACTATATTAATTAAACTTTCTAAGGAGATAAAGTTTCTTCAATTCAAATTTTATTATGCATGTATTCATTTCTTTGAAAATTTTGTGTAAGGCAAGGAAAAATAAATTCCAGTACCTTGAGTATTGACATTGATCAGATGACTTTCTAAAAAGGGGAATGAAAATGTCAAAAACAAATAAAGTCTCACTTGAGATAAAAGATTAAACTTCTATATTTAATTATACCAAAGATAAATTTATTCGTTCATATGGCGTAAATAGATTAATACTATATTTCTTATTTTTGTTACTGTTATGTAGCTTTTATGGTTACACAGATCTACTGGAAAAAAATGTTACATGTTGAGTGCAAGAGAGCTTTCAATCACATGGGGTAGCAATCCACTTTATTGGTCATGGAAACCTCTTCTTCATTCAAGGTTATAAGACTTTCTACTCCTTCATTTAGTCTATCTTTGGTAAAGTTTAAGTCATTTACGACAAGGAAATGAATGGGCTATGGACAGTTAGGGGCTACAGTCCCTATTTTGGAGAAAATTTATGTTTTTTCCTATGTATTTTGATCAAAAATTTTAAATGTTAGTGTTTTCAGTCGCTCATTTCGTAAAATAACTTCATATAAGCTAGGTATAAAAAAATTTATATAGAAAATCATCTCTCATTTCGCAATACTGGTTCCGTTACTGTTTACGAACAAAAAATTGATAATAATTTTAGGTTTCCCGAAGTTGTCGAGCTCGTGACCACTTGGTTGTTAGAAATCACAGGAAAAATCAACTCTCGTGTCTTATCACCAAACACGGCATACAAAGCATATCTAATCGTTAAATTTGCAAAGCGAGCTTATGGCTTAGACACTCTCCAGTCAGAAATAACTGTTGAATTAGGTCATGATCAACGGTCATATGGTAGAGTTTACTTGCGACCTGAAAATGAAAAACCTTTTTCGGAAAACCTCGGCTTGTTGAAAAAAGGTTATTCCAGACCGAACAACTATGAAGAAAAAGATAAAGTCATACACAAACGAATAGACGGATGGTTTGAGATCGATTTAGGTGGATTTTACAACTATGGGACCGATGAGGTGGTGAAAATGAGTTTGAAGGAAACCGAAGGGGTTCACCTGAAAGGCGGGCTTATAATTGATGGAATTGAGATCAGGCCCAAGTTATAATAACAAGACGTGAAAAACACACAGCTCCTTACTTCCTTAGTGCTCACATTCCCAAAGGAGTCATTACATTAGGATTTTTTTTTATTTAAATTATCCTTCTTCACAATATATACAAACAAAATGTTCTGAGAATATGTTTAGTATACCCGGTGTACTTGATAGTTGATAATAACAGTTTCTTCTTGAATTGTATACCTACTGTTGCGGGATAATCGGTCTTCTTAAAATCGTATAAACATGTTACAGACTGAATGATCAAGCAGGTCTAAACAAATTGATTTAAACTTTTGTCCTTGTCTAAAAAGAAATGATAGAACGATTTGCCAAGTCGCTCTTTGATATAATCACAGAAAAGTCGTCAACCAAGTCATTTTCCGATTGAATTTGCTTCCAAGAGTTGACATTCGATGAGATTTTTGAAGTTTTCTCAGAGCTTTACAAAACTTTGTCAGCCTCATGTGCAGTGCCGACCCTATGGGAAGTCAAATCAGACAACCCAATTAGGGCGCAACAATTTGAAGGCGCAATAAGATTTTAAAGAGAAAAAAAAACTTATCTCATAGATACATAAATTCTTGGCCTTTCCCTTTCTACAAGGAAGAGGAGACCTTTCTCAAAACACTTGCTACATTTTGACAATCAACATTAATTTTTCACCATACATTATTTGTAAGTATAAACACTATTATTTCCATAAAAAATAATATATTATTGATATTAAGAACTCAATGCAGAGACCGATAAATTATATATATCACTTGTAAATTATTAAATAAAGCCAAAAAAAATGTGTTTTTGAGGAAAATGATAGAGAACAGATGTGTATTTATGCTCTTTAAGAAATCAAATTTTACATGGTTTATGTAAATAATCGTCACTTTTGCATGTGCAATGTCGGGTGTTAAGTTCTCTATAATATTTTTTTCGCAAGTTCTTTATAACATTCTCATTATAGTTTTAGTATAGAGTATGAACCAATATTATGTTTACTAGAATTCAAACATGTCATCAACAAGTTGGTCCATTTGAGCAATATTTAGAAAAGTGAGTTGAACCTTTGTAAATAGATTTGATTTAATTTTTCAGCCTCGAAATATTATTTTCATATTATTTAAGATGATTTGATTGAAATC
This sequence comes from Primula veris, assembly GCA_963682055.1. Classification (NCBI taxonomy): domain Eukaryota; kingdom Viridiplantae; phylum Streptophyta; class Magnoliopsida; order Ericales; family Primulaceae; genus Primula; species Primula veris. The sequence goes on along the minus strand of OY821747.1, from coordinate 31,196,986 downwards.
AAATATTGAAATGGATTTACAATTTAAATCAAATGATATTGTGAGATAAATGAGAGGGATATGGGAATTATATACCGTATACTACTTCATTTATAAATCAAAAAAATTACATTCATTTCTCACCAATATATATACCGGCGGTGGACCATCAAGCAAGACTCATGAAAATTTCAAACCAATGATTTTCATTTTAGTTTGTCTTTTTTTTTTTAAAAACTCATTTTCAAATGTCAAATTAATGACATGTACTTTCTCTTCGTAAACAACCGCTACAAAATAATGTTTGATTTATAGAGAGTCAAAAGCTGTCACAAGCATATTATTAATTTAAAAAGTTGTCACAAATCTGTCGCAAATTGACTAAACTGTCACAAATTCATCACAAAAACCGTCGCTAATAAACTCGTAACAAAAAATACCGTCACTAATCCCGTTGCTATTTAGGTATTTTTTATTTTTTTTTATAGTGAACTATCATTTAAGTTTGAGCGGTCTCTCCTCACTGTCAACAAAATATTGTTAATTTTTTTCTCAGTGAGATTTAATTTGGTTTGGATTAAAAGAAAGCTTCTCCTTCTATATTTTTTTTTTTTAATTATTGATTTCAGAATCAAAATGGCTAATAAAATAGGATTACGCCACCTTCGATCAAAATTGGCAAGTAAAATATGGATATGCTACCCTAACTTACCTCCACCCTGAATAATTGCAGGGGGAATTTTTATTAAAATTCTAAATATTTAATTGTCAAAAAACGAGGAGAAATTTAAGTACATTTGTCATCATCAAATTCATTTGATTTAAAAAAAAAAAAGAACAAAAAGTTTCAATGTGTATTCCCATGGATCCAATTTTACAAGATAAATGCGGAACACATCCGAGGAAAATTTAGAAAGGGGTGAACTCACCTCCAGATTGACTCAAGAATTATAACGTACGTGCAAGTTATGCCACATTGGCTCAAGAATTATGACGTACGTGTAAGTTAGGCCACGTTGGCTCAAGAATTATGACGTACGTGCAAGTTAGGCCACATTGGCTCAAGAATTATGACGTAGGTGCAAGTTAGGCCACATTGGCTCAAGAATTATGACGTACATGCAAGTTATGCCACATTGGCTCAAGAATTATAACGTACGTGCAAGTTATGCCACATTGGCTCAAGAATTATGATGTACGTGCAAGTTGCGGATTATGTGCCTCTACTCAATTCTTAAGGGGGGTATTAATTAAAATGATTTGATTGATATATCAAATATTGGAATGAATTTACAATAAATCAAATGATATTGTGGGATATATGAGAAAGAGGTCATTTGAAATCCGAAAACACCTCTACATGGCTTCCCAAATTAAATGCACTTATTTATGGTTATTTCACGTCCGGATTGTATATATACTTCGTAGATAAAAATACAGTTAAACAGACTTTTTATGGGATACACGAGACTTCATTTCAAATCCGACCCATAATTCGTTCGCGATTTTTACCAAATCAATTACTACATTATATTTAATTTATATTTTATAAAAAAATTATTTTAAAAATAGGACCCACATGATTCCCATTTTGATCATGGGTTTTCATTGGGCCCGGTTATTTTTACACCAAAATTCAGCTAAAGCCAAAATTAATCCATTAGTATGGCGAAAATCCGAAAAAACCGAACCGAAAAAGACTAAAACCGAAACTTTTTCAGTTCGTTTTCGGTTTACAACCAAACTGTACCAAAAAAAAGCGAAAAATACCGAAAAACCGAAAAAAAAACCGAAAAGATCGAAAACAAAAAAAAAACCGAAAGACCGAAACAAACCGGTTCGGCTCGATCGAAAAAATAAAAAGACCGAAAACCGAAAAAGACCGAAGCGAAAAATCAGTTCGGTTTCGGTTTTACCAAAAACCAGACTATCCATTATTACTTAGTACTAAGCTAGGTTATTTAAATAAAAATTCAAAAAAAAACGTAACGGATATATCTAATCCATCGCCGCCACACTCCAACGGTCACATTAGAAACCCTAAAATCCCATAAATATATATATATTTTTTCTCACTTATAAAAACCCCTCAAAAACCTCTATTTTCTAACATATTTTTCTGTATCTTTCTCTCTCCTTAGCAATTATAGATACAAAATATACATAGATTTTGAATATATTTGCAAATTAAATAAGAAATATTATTTAATGGAGACCCCATCATCAACAACAAGGAGAATCACAAGATCACAGGCCTCTATTCTCAACAACAACATACCCATTTCAAGTGAGTAATAACAAATTTTAAACCTTTATTTATTGTATTGTATTGTAAAAAACCATTATTATGTTTTCTTTTCTTTTGGTTGAAATTTTTGTTTTTACAAAGACACATAATCTTTTTATGAAATTTTGTTCAGATTTATTACAAACATAACCCATTTAAAGTATGTACAAAATTTCATATCTTTAATTCTTTTATTCTAAAACCATTATTATGTTTTGTTATCTTTTTTTTGTTTTTAATTACAAGATATGCTTACATCAATAAAATCCCTATTTTTTCTTGAAATTTGTCTAGATTTATTACAAACATACCCATTTCAAGTTAGTACCAAATTTCATATCTTTAATTATTTAATCATAAAACTATTATTATGTTTTGCTTTTTTTTTTTTATTGGTTGAGATACAATCAGAACCCTGGTTTCTTTAATTATTGATTGTAAAAACCATTAATACGAATCGTGTAGTTAGAATCTTTTTTGTTTATCTTGTTTTAGAGAACTAATAAGAACCTCTAATTGATTTGATTAGTATTGTCTAATATTTGATTGTTTGGCTTACCAATTAGAAGTAACTTATTTGTGCCTACATCATTCAATCTAGAACCCCAATATCTTAGTTTTTTTCTTCAATCCGTTAAAATTTAACGAGTTGTTATATTCTTTTAAATTGTTTTAAGAATCAATCAGAACCCATGATTTAGTTACATTAGAATATAGTTTTTTGTTCATTCCACATAAAAAAAATTGTCATTTATATTGATTTAAGAAGTAATCAGACTCTAGTATTTGTTTGATATTTCATTCTTTCACTTTTCCAATGTCCAAAGATCGTAGTTTACAATTTCTTACTTACTTTCAGAGAAATTTGAAGATTCCGAAAAAGGGGTAACGAAATCGAGGCCAAGAACAGGTGCTCCTCTAGCCGACATCACAAACGACTCCCCGGTCGTGGGCCTCGCCATGGGGAAACTGGAGACCCCATTATCCACAATGTCAAAAAAGAATACAAATACTCAGATCAAAGAAACTTATACCCCTGGATCCGGTGAATCTCTGCTAAGGGGACAAGCAAAGACTTTATTGCAGAAAGTCGATGAAGAAGCTGACAGTAAGACCGAGACGAATGATTGCTTGGCTGTTCAAGAAGAGTTGATGCTCTCTGAGGTACTGTGAAATTATTTTGTTCTTTTTAATATTTTGTGAAATTAGGTTTTGGGTACTACATTGAGTGATTGCAAGTACTATATTGAGTATTATGTTTAGTGATGTTGCGGAACTTGTAAACGGCCCTTGTTGTTTGAACATAATTTATCGATGGTGTTGCGTTTTTAGATGTCTAGTGTTATTAAAGAAATTTGGATCTGATAAGATTTTGAAAATTAAACTTTGCCTTCTTGAATATAACTAGAGATGGTCATCATGTTTGTTCACATATTCTTAATTTAATGACTTTGTTTGTAATGTACATATTTTGGTGGGTTCTAAAATCAATAATTACTGGCAAATGTGTTGCTTGACATTTGCAAGTATTTTGGTTTTCGGTATAGTTTTACACTTGTGTTACTTCAGTCTGCTACTGATTAACTGTAATTGTGAAACCTTAAATTTTACTTTGTTATTTGAACATTTGTAGACTGATCTACCAATAGTAGTGTTTTCTTAGAAGGTTTGTGGTATAATTATGCTTGAATTGGAAAAATTACCGATACTTGGACCTTTTATCCTTGAGAGGCTTTATTTTTCTATTCTTGAGTAAATCTGAAAAAGGGATCATTTTTTTGTTTGTAAATAATTGGTAGTTCAGACTGGAGAAATTTTAGTTTTAGTATCTTTGTGTTCACATTTGATTATTTTAGTCAGTTTCTGTGCTAAAACAAAAAGATAAAATTATTTAAAGATACTGATTCTGTTAATGTAATGTTTTCAGGAATCTGATAAGAATTTGATTACTCGATCTCTACTCTTTGACTTCTCTGAGAAATCCGAGGGCTCTGATTCAATATGTTCCTCGGTGCTGACCAATGACAGCACTGTCAAAACAGACGACGAATCGTCTGTTTGGTCTCTCCAGGTTAACACCAGTGCCGGAGATGACTTTGAGGAAATAGAAGAATTTGAAGATTGTGTTTCTGATGATGAAGTCTCTGACTACGGCTATGGAGATGAAGATGAGGTTGATGATCTTGATGAGCTTTGTGAAGAAATTAGTAAGATCAATGTGAACGAGGCTAAATTCGAGGGTAAGCATACGCGATTTGTGTACAACAGTGATGATGAGATTGAAGCCGAGGAGGAGTCTGACAAGGAAAACGAAAACTCATCTAATGTTGTGAAGTTGAAGGGCTTGCCTACTCCCAAAGGAAAGCACTTACGATTCTCCGAAGATAATTGATCTTTAGAAGCAACGAATAGTGATCCGATATAACAAAATTAATGGTTTTGAAACGATTTCGTAACTGTGAAACCATGAAACCATCCCTTGAACGAATGTTATATTTTCCAGTTTCTTTGTTTTTCATATTTTTCTTTTGGAGATTAAGATTTTGGTGTCTTTCCTTGTTGGAAGAAAGAATGAGAAATGGGGGGGGGGGGGGGGGGGGGGGGGGGGGGTGTCACCAAAGTGATCCGATTGAAAATGCTTATTCTGAATGAAAATTGTTGTTTTGTTGATTGCTTTCTCCTTATTTCCGAACCCCTTTATTTTCAATGATTTTATTGCACTTATTATAATTTTAAGTTTGTCGGAAAAGAAAATGTTTCTCACAAAAAAAAAAATATGACTTGCGAGAGTGACATTTGCAGTATTTGCGAGTCAATTAAAGGCCATCCAATTTGAGATTTCCTTGACAAAGTAACTCAATTGGCATTCTGTTGTATGGACAATGTTTAACATAAATACTTAACTCTTTGATTCATTAGTTATCATATATTTACTCTTTAACATACACAATGGTTCTACATCCTGGCTGAAAAGCAATTTTGACAGTCCAGGAGCGTTATCTAAAGTAGAATCATTATGCGTCGTGATTATTTAGGCTTTCACGTAATCGAGCACAACTTTTCTACCATATATAAAAAAGTTCCAGTAAATACAGAAACAACAATCATAAAAGAAGGCAATTACAACATTTGTATGTATTTAGTTTATTGGATCGTGTGTCTAGACTGTACAGGGATAAAATACCGAATCTGATTGAAATACAAATTTAAAATAAACGAATCTCATAAAACTAACGCAAAAGAGAGAGAAACCAGGGCTTATGAGTACTGACCTTAAGAGGGAAAGTAAATTTGGTAGTGAACTTGTGGGAAAATAATTTAGAAAAAATGTTACTTAAAACTGTATTTTCATTTATGCACTGCCTTAATGAAAAATACATGCATTGTATGCCATATATGTTCAATTTGGTTTAGGCAAATAGCATCGTATACTTAATTGGAATATGAGATGAAGTAGTTGAATGTTTTGTTAAATAAGGATATAAGTGGAAACTATAGAACTTTTAATAGGCTTAAAAGTCAAACGGGACTATGTTTTTGGGACGGAGGGAGTAACTTTAGTTTCGAGTTCGGAAAACATGCTTCCTCTTCATACATTTCAAGTAGAATTTGAGATCTGTGTTTGATGAAATATACATATCAGCCTCAAAATTATGAATTACTCACGGAAAGGCGAAAAAACTTAAAACTTGTAATATAAAAAACCTCACATGAACTTGTAAAATGCCTTGCCGTTCATAGTTCACAATGTTCTAAAATTGCAAACTATTTAACATGCAGCAGAACTTTTGCACCAACAAACTGCAAATACTAGATTTTTCACAAGGAACACGTAGTTCGTACCCCATAACTATCATGTACAAAACTACAAATAGAACCTTCATAAGATTAAGAACTGCCACACGTATGAAATAAAAACAAAAGGCAGATGATCAAAAGTTTTCACCCAAGTACATATATATTAAACTTACAGTTAGAATCCCACTAATTACATGGTATCCTTACATCATTACAACCCAAACATGTCTTTCAACCATAGAAACTCTAAAAATAGCAATTGAGTTCATTGTATATACAGTATTTACATCAAATATATACAAACTCAAATTGACCTTTTCAATGTTCAAGTCACCAGGAGCAGGGATGCCAATTTTCAGTATGCAAAGTATTTAATTAAAACCAGGGATGCCATGTTGGATCCATCATACAAAGGTTCCTCGGGGTCAAAGCAGCTTCAACCAACTCTGCTACACCTTTCTGCACCGACTGTGGTGGATCCACACCATTATCCTCCTATATAAATTGGGTGAAAATTGATTTGTAAATAGATATGACAAAAAATCATAAAACTGACAAATCAAGCTTATACACTCAAGTCATCATGCAACTTGACATTGTATTCTCAATATGCTGTTTATGGACAATAAAAAAAAAAACCCAGTTTGGAGGTATCGTTACTTTGCAGGCCCAGGGATTGAACCCAAACAAATTTATTTTCTTGGAACTGGTTCAGTCGATGCATGCAACCAACTTTTTGCAGGTTCATAGGAACTGGCATATTTGCAAAAAGCTACAGCGAATAATAGTGGTTGCCTTCGTTTTGTGACAGATTTTAAGCTCAGTTATTTTTTGCTTAAGAGTCAGACTGCATCTGCTAATCAGTTAAAAGTTAAGCCATTTTTTTGATTTTTTGGTCTGGAAAGTCGTAAGCTTTAAGCAGGGTGACCCAGCTACTCTAAACCTACAAAAGACCAGCCTGTTTAATATTAACTTACGAGCTGCAAACAAGCCCTATATATCACACACTCACCCGAAGGGCTATTGTATAATAAAAGGAAAACAACCACCTGGAAAATTCCCTCCCTCCCTTTCTCTCTCTAAGATGAGAGTGTGTCCTCGATAAATTCTGGGAATATATTAAGATGTCTATGGTTCCACTTCACCTCAAACTAGGACATATTTCATTCACTACAAAATACCAATATCAATTGTATCTACAGCTTGAAGATGTGTACGTACCTCCTCTGATATATAATGTGGAGCAATTCCATTGACTCGACTAATGGCATGCTCAACATTAGTGACAACCTTTTGTTTAAATTCAGCAGGGTTCAAACTACATGCAACAGGGGCCTGGTTCATTCCTATAGGTTTTCTCCATGACCAAGATATCAGCTCATCTCGGAAAAACATTGCCAAATGATACCATAGATGTTGAGTTTGCTGCAATTGTAGAGTAATAAGATTAACATAACATTATTGCGTGTATATAGAAACCTCTCAAGAAATACCGACCTACAAAAAGTCTCACAATTAGCACACTGACAAATCAAAAATATTGAGTGCTAAATTTTGAACCTCAACACTAATGTATTGGACGTTTGAATTATAAAGATTCGTGCAATTTGTACCTAATTAGTGCTAATAATTGTTAAAACCTGACAAGCAGGTAAAGATGTGATAATTCCCTCCCCTTCCCCAAAAAAAAGCAAATAGAAATTTGCTTGTAGAACTTACTTTAGGAGAAACTACAGCCTGTGCTGCAGCACACATGGAAGATACAAGGCCTTCAATACCAAAATGTGAAAAAAATGCCTGTAAATTTCTCGTCAATCGAAAAGGAACTGGTTCGTTAAGCTCGATCATTCCATTTGCATCATAAGTCGGGTGAAAATCGGTTTGGAATAACTTCCCAGTGTTTTTAGCAAACAATATCTTATTCGGAGATCTTCCACCGATTTGTAGCATAACTGACATGAAATTTGAAAGAGCTAACTGGATAGCAAATTGCTTCTTAAAAGCCCACATATGATTGCTACTGGGGAGTGTCTTGTACATGAATTGGGATATAATTCCATCTGTAACAACATTTTTAACTATGTCGTTATAAGCTTGTAGACGGAGATCTAACACGGCTTCTTGAGGAATTTGCCCATTAATTGCTTGGTTTAATTGTTCCTTAAAATAGGCAATTGGTTGGTCTGCTTCTCTGTCATTTCTAGCACAATGGTTCTCATACACCTCTAGGAAAGTATTATACATCACATCATCTTCTACCATCCGTACCTAGAAGAAGAAGCATTTATTTCATCAGGATAGAGTCCTTAAAATTCAAGCCATATGCAATGTTTCACTTGCTAACGTCTAATCCTTCTATTTATATATGCATTAGTATGTAAATGAGAATCATTGGTTTGGTTTGTTTCAAAACCATTAAAACCGCAAACTGAGCCAATTAAATCGCTTTATTGATTTTCAAACCGAAAACTCCAATGAACCAATGGTTTATACTGAAACTACGGAGACCAATTAAAAACTTTTTTCCTAAAAGAAGGGGACCGTTAGTGTTTTCATTTGAAACTATGGTGATAAAAAATGAAAGTTCATTGGTACTATTGCTGTACTTAACCTGATCCATAATATATATGGAAACAAATAAATCATACAAATCGAAAATATTGGAGATAAACACAGCACCTGAGACCAAACAGGGATGATAATTGGCGTATAGATGTTGATGTGGCGGCGTCTTGATTCTTTGTGTTTATCGAACATACGATTTAATACACGAAAAAGATGTAGCATACGTTCGTCACTTCTGGCACTTGGGGTTAAAGATGTTTGAACAATAAAGTGGCGTTGCGAACCATCAGATCCTATTAATGTTAATCTTCGGCAACTGCTTCCATGCCTTCTTACAATTGGAATATCAGCTCCAACTCTGTCTAACTTAATTGTATGATCAGGTGCTACTTCCTAAAAATATTAAAAATATTATTTGTTAAAATCGGAGTAGAGGTTTGAAGATGATTAAAGAGAAAAGAATTATAGATTAATTAAAAATATATGCACATTTACTCTGCCAATAACATTAAGTGGCATATTCGTACTACGAGTGAAAATAACAAGATCATCATTTTGGAGGAGGGGTACAGAACTTTATAGATTGGTATGAATTGAAATTTTGTGAAAAGGGCAGAGAACGAAAGAGTAATAAATAAATTTAAATTTATCGTACCTGATCAGTAAAATATTGTCCTGGAACCTCAACATCGACAACATGCAAGTCACGTAACACCTTGCTCTCATCTTCGAGTTTCAGTACAGCCGGAAACCGGTCCTCGACATTACTTTGTAAAATATTCTTCCAGTGCTTAAGCCGCTCGGTCAATTTAGAGAGCGAAACGGGGAAAGTGTTTATACTTTCTGGGTCAAGATCACGTTCAAAGTCTTGCTTATATTCTCGTACAAATTCGACGTGTTTATTCACAGCATCTGCTGAAAAACATGCTTTGCAAACACCAGAGAGCTCTTTTTTTAGAGAGGGTGGAACTTCTGCAGTTGTTGCGGTTGGGTATTTATAGCAACGGTGGAGCAAAGCATTAACTACAGCTAGCAGTCTTTCTTCGGGTAAGGTAACAAATCTTGAACCTATTTCCGTAAGAAAAATCTGCAATTTACATGATAAAATCTAGCATTAGGAGCTTTTATTTTAATCTAAATCCAACATTAATGCACCCATTAATCTTATTTTAGTCTTTTATACTGTGGTAGATCCATTAGTTTTATAACGTCCTACAATTTTGTGAAAAAAAATTCTTTACATAATATTTTCTCACGAAATATCTTTGCACGAAGGTATGGTTATGTTTCCTGTGTAGTATGAAGAATTTTCATCACAGGATTGGAATATACAGCCTTACATTTTCCACTCGAGAAATAATTTGACTATTAAAGGTGAAGACATTATAACAAATAAACGATGGGTGAGTTAGAGTAGGTGGCACTGGTGGTCCTTCCTATGAGAGCAAAAGTGTACAGTGGGTCCACTTGTTTTAACCTAATTAAAATGTGGAGGCTGTCGATGTAACTTAGTCAAACCATGTGGACCAATTGTGTTTCAATTGAAACCACGTGGACCTAACTAAAGTATTGATTACTGTTGGTGTTGTGATTGAAAACCTTGGCAATAAGATAGTTAAGCTGTATATCACCTTAAATGATATTACTACAAATAGCCACCTCAAGCTCACTAGCCAAATTAGAAAAGAACCACTTCTATCAATATGTAGTTGGATAATAAATCCTCTAAATTTCTGTTATATATGCTGAACGGTTTTTATTTTTTCCATCTGAAAAGTGGAAGTTACACATTTTCTTTTCTATTTAAGAAGTAATTTGACTGTGAAGGTGAAAACATAACAAATAAAGACTCGCCTCAAGCTCACTAGCCAAATTAGAGTGTTTGCTTCTAAGAGCCTCCATTATATCTTTTGCAGAATCGAAAGCACTTGCAGCAGAAGCAAGCATACCAAGGGCATTATTACGCCTTATTGCATTTTCTGAAGAACTCACACTTCCTTCAGTAACACCAGATCTATCAGATTCTTGCGCCTGAGAATTTCCTGCATGGGACTGGTTTTCTTGATGGGCCTGATGATCTGACCCTAGGGGCCCACTACCAGAAACTGAAGCACTTTGTTGTTGCATTCTTTGTTGGGCCAATGCCAGTCTACCATGTTCAGATTTGTTAGCCACATCACGACGCTCCAGTAAATACGTCCGCAGCCAGTAATATAGCGCCTAATCAGATAGAGATCATAAAGAAGATAGTGTATCAACAATAAAGGAAATAAAAAAAGTGGCTAAGCCTTGTCTGGTTTCAGCTTAAAAGTTGCCCTCTATTTTGTTGACTAGCTCAAGAACCGAGTTTTTTTTTAGGCCGAATAAGCTAGAAGCTTTAAGGTGGATGAAACTAGCTTCTCTCTAAAAGTCAGAAATCTAGTTTATTTTTATAAAGGCTGCAACCGAACAAGCTAGAGTTTTTTGAGTTGTTCACAACTGAAGTTGTTCAACTTATGGATACACTACAGCGGACAAGTCATGCCAAACATAAAGGAATGAAAACCAACTTCCTTAAGAAAATGAAAACAAAATACAGAAATAAAAGCATAAACTTTTTTATATTTCCCCCGTCTGTTCCAAAATTATGTCTAGCACTAATATAATTCGGCATCAACAAGTATCAGTAATATATGTTTGAACTTGTAATCTTCCACTAGATTTTATATAATTGTGTTGTGCAAATACACAATACATACCTGGGGATAAACATTAGCGATTTTCAGCAAAACAAGTTTGCAATGTGGAGCTTCTGACCTTTGCAACGAAAATAATAGTTGTGGAATCCAAGACAGCCAAACCCAGTGTGGTATTTGGTCCAAATATTTATCAAATGATTTTCCAACAGGCCCGTTTGGAGTATCGAAACTAAGAAGATATAATACTCGCGCTAAATGGCTTCTAGAATTGGAAATCCCAAATTTAATCCCTTGAAGGAAACAGCTCACAGCATACTCTAACCAAACCTCTTCATGCGTCTCCTTGTAAGCCTGTGTTATATTACAAAATTTAATTAAATATACAAGGAAATATAATTAAGGTTTAAATCTTTTTTTATCCCCTAGACTCTGTGTCCCTGTTTTTTTGAATTAAGCACATCAGTTTCTGAACTTTACAAACTGTTCCTTTGTCTGTCCCTAAACCTAACACCCTTACTTTATAGGTTAAATATAAGTATATCCTAATCTTCATGTAAACTTCTGGTGAAATTGATTAAATAGAAGTAATAATGTATCAGAATTATATAATTCGCATTTACTTAACAAATAACAAATAAAATGAGGGTGTTAGGTACAGAGACAAACATAGACACTTCGTAAATTAAGTCAGTAAAACTGTGCAAGTCAAAAGTTAGGGAGAAAAGTAGGAAACTGAAGTTAAAGGACTAAATTGGATAACTCTAAAATTGACTATTGAAGCAGAAATGATTACCAGGTCACAATAATCCCCCCAGCTAATCCATCCTTTAGGAAAGTTTTTAAAAAGACTGATTGCATTGGAGTATGATAGATTAGCACCCTCACTGTCGTGCATCTTTAATGAGAAATCTCCCTTAAGACGAAAAATCTCTGCTTTATGTTTCACTGGAAAATATTCCAAATTAGTGCTGTTTATCAGATTAAGCCCACTTGTAAGTTCACCCTTCATTTCAAGGTAAGCCTTTGCTTGTTCTCTTATTTTGACAAACGCTTCCTGGTGGAAAAAGAATAAAAAGGAATAAACAAAGGCATATGTTATCCAATAAGGTAGCTGAGCTCTTCAAAGAATAAAGGGCAAAATGCAAATAAACCCCACTTATTATATGTGGTTTACAAAAACATCCTAGTACCTACGGTACATGCAACTAACCCACATATATTAACTAGAAATGAAAACATCCACCATATCCAATACAATAATGGTATAAATCTGTATTCAACGGTAAGTTTGAGAAAAATTTCTTATACTACTTATTTTTCGATGTTAGCGCACTATAAGCAACCAAACGCAATTATACACCAAAACTGGTAAGTACAGCTCCCCTTTCAAATAGACTTTTTTACTCCAAAACTGCTTCAAAGGACTTTTTAGCTTACCACTCCGCCATAAGACATACACAGTTATTGACAAAATATGTGTATCGAATGAGAATTTATCCAATACGGATCGAAGAACACAAACTTAACTCATTTCAAAACTGTGCATGGGGGTAGATAACAAAAGTTAGATAGTACAGGCGGTTAATTGCATGTGTTCGGAAGTAGATAGGTGTAATTCGTAAATCACCCCTCCTACAGTGGGAATAATTTGCGTTTTATCCAATAAACAAAAAACCCACCAAGAAATAGAACTCAGAAAGAGAAGGAACAAACTAGCTGCACTTTTTTTTTATTGAAGATACCTGCACTTCCATAGTCGAGTGTCCATACATTTTCTCCAATATCGAAACACAAACTTCAGGGAGTCCCTGCTTCCGAGAAATATGGGCAAGCTTATTCACATTCCATGCCTTATCTCGATAACCAAGATGATGAAGTTGTGAATTTGTGGTCCCAAAATCCTTAAATGCATCAATAACTATATTATATATTTCATTTCTCCACTGCAACAAATCATACCAAACAGTCGTATTATCCCATTCATTTGGAGTTCTAAGTCTCCAAGTCTCGAGTACATCCTTGAGTACTTCATATGTGGAATTTCCAGCATTTTTATTTCCTCCAGATATATCATTAATTATTTTCCCGGATTCCTGAACCTCAACTAACTGTTGGAATTGCTGTAAGAGAGGAATTCTAGCATGAACAGACATTTCGGGTAATTGCCACCACTGTTCTAAAGCAAGCTCAACGCCTTTTCCCACAACAGTCTCAGCATCTGTTAATCCACAGAAATTCTTCTCATGTAAAGTAAAATAAGCTTGAATAATACGAAGTTTAGGAGTTTCTTCGACTTGAGCTTTTGGTATAACACGCTCTTTTAAATACGACCAATCCGGTTGTTTCCATAGGCTGTCAAGTAAAACCTCGTAATTCTCAACGAGTTTACCAAAGTCGACCAACACGTCCCATTGACTAAGTTGACTAGCGCAATTAAGCCATTGTTCCTCCCAAAGACACATTTCGGCTTTTGGTACAGTGTTGTTGTAAGTACCTTGAGTTGCTTTCATCATAGCTTGGTAAAACAGGCTTTGAGCACGTTGCCAGTGGCCATGTTGAACAAGAGAAAGCCCAGCCCTGGAAATACAGAACAAGAATTGAATTATCTTTATATTCAGTATTCACGTAATTATTACTTTCTTCGTCCTTAAATGTCTGTTTTTTAGTCAAATTAATTGCCATGTCCTATTTTCTCACAATGTTTGTTGAAGAGAAAGACAAAATATTAGTTTCACTATTTTTGTTACTATTTTTGGAATTGTGGAAAATCATTTAGGGACATCCCAAAATAGAATGCTAGACAATCATTCAGGGCAGGAGGGAGTATTATTAATACAATTAAATTAGATTTGCATTAATTGTTGTAACTATTGGAGATGGACAGTTTTTTATTGAAAAGGACTGTTACATTGTGAATAAGTGTGACTATAGAAAGCGAATCAATGAGTTTCATCTTTCCTCATGTCTATATATAGAACTACGCTGTGAATTGCAAAAAAATAGTTATTATTATTATTATATATATACACATGTATATATACAGATTTCGAGATTGCCTTCTCTATCTCCTCTTTCTTTCTATATATTACCTAGTTTCTGCAGTGACTGAACGCTTCTTCCATAACCCACACCTCATGTCTTCTTCATTAAGCAACCGATATAAATCAGCCAAAGACTCGGAACATTTTGTATCAAACGGGAACAACATAACATGACTCTCAAGCAAAGCCAATGCCGTATGCCAAGCATTATAATTTTTACCGATATATTTAATTAATTCGCTAGGCATCCGAGGCTGAGGATGGCTTAATTGGACACCTTCGAGTAAAGCTTGCACAACATTAGGTCTGTTTGCCTGTTGCTTTTTGTGATAATCTTTTGATACGAGAATATTAAGAGGTTTAGCAAGTGCTGCTTGTTCTTCCTTGTGTAAGGTCACCCATACAATAGGAAATACCAACACCCATAAATGGTATGCAACATTTGCATCTGTATGAGCCAAATCTCTTAAAGGAACAATAAGATCAGCAACCTATCAGCGTATAAGAAGAATGTGCTAATCATTGAGACAAATGAATTAAAAAAAAACGGATTCTTAATCATTGTTGAAGTCGTTATTTAGGAATTAGGATGACTTGTATTTCCACATTTGAAAGGGGCTAGTTGAAGTCAATATCTAAAAAAAATTCAATCTCACCGAAGACATGACAAATGAGATGGTCGTAAGTATTTAATAATTTTTATCCGCAAATTCACTGATGAACTATTCAAGATATATCTAAACATAATCAATTTGTCTTCTTGATAATCACAACAAAAAAAAAAACCAAAACTACAAAATACTTGGAAAAATGCACGCACGCCTCCCAGCAGCAATGAAGATACTAGTATAGAGCAAAAAGGACAAGCACACTACACACTTCAATATAAGGAGTAAAAAAAAGTAAAATATAACAAAAAATAGTTGAATCAAGAAAAAAGACCAATGATTCAAAACACCAAAAGTTAAGCTAAAACACTTTTGCAAGAGCTTTTTCTGTTTTGGAGAGCATAAAAATAAAAAAACTATATAAGCTTTTTTTGAAAAACTTTATTGGTTAGTGAAGCACTCATATAGGCGATCTGAAGTTAGTTTCTCAAAACAGAAGATTAAACTAAGAAAGAAGCACATATTCCGACAGCAATACAGAAACTAATATGACGTGAAGCACGGGCACATGACACTTCAAAACTGGGAGAAAATACGTTAAAAATAAAGCATAAATAAATGATTTTGAGGGAAAAAGGAAGAGAAGAATCACCGTAAGATGACTCATATCATTAAGAAATTGAGCATGCTGAGATATGAGGTTATCAAAAGTAAGAGGAGCCTCTTCAGAACCTTCTGGACCATCGATTATCATCGGCTGAACAATTGAAGAATCTGAGTGAGAGTTTAAACCCATAAGGGGCCTAACCCTTGCAGAATTTGGAGCAAGAGTAATAGGTTTATCCTCTACCAAAATGGCTAAAAGAAGATCTAGGCCTTGTTTAAGCCAAAAGACATCACTGAGCGCTTCCCAATCCTGTAGTTGGAAAATGTATTGTAGTCTTGTAAACAGTGTCTTCGCGAGAGATTCGTGATAGATACTGAAGAACTTTATTCTCATTCCGGGATCTTTGGCCCTTAAACCGAGCAAAAACTGTCTTTCTACCTTCTGAAATACTTCTTGACGCAGATTGACGAGGTATCTATATACATAAATACAAAAATATTAACACTGAGGTCATGATAACATTAATATCGAGAAAATATCATTTTGTATACCAACCTATCGCCTATATAGCACCATCAGTTCACCATACTAATAAACTCCATTTAGTTACAAATCTACAGATATTCAACATAACTACTACACCAACCTATCAAAATTCACAAGCTAGAAGACAATCCACACAAAAACCGAACAATTATAACATCAATTATTAAAAAAATATACAAATATTTAATTTCTCATTTTTAACATCGGTCTATTAAGTGTACCAATTATGCGAATTGGGTTTTGGTAAACCTAACATACTCAAACAATTAGTACTTTCCCAAAGAAACAAAAATAGTACATGAGTACATAACCAGTGCCTTTAAGTTGAACCTGTAGCGATGGTGTACCAGTTGTAGAAACTACAAATGATAAAAGGATTGGTCTAATTTGAAAATTGAAACTTTGCTGCAAAAAGGAGATCCATAAATATCACTATGACAAAAATAATTTGAAAGGGCAAATCAGAATAAAGATTTTACTTATTCGAGTCCGCACAGAGCCCATAGAGAAGTAGAAGATATTCTCGATCCCACTCTTCCAAAGCACTAGAGGAGAAGTTCTGCCTATCAACTTGTGAGAGCTTGTGAAGGAAGGAAACAACTTCTTTAGGAGTAAGAAAAGAACTTGAACCAACAGGCATTCCGGGTTTACTAAAATCATCTTCGATCCAATGTTGAATTACATTTAGAATGCAAAGGAGGAGAGTAGAGTCGGTTCCTTTTTCAGAGAGCAAGTTATTGATAACTTGAATAACGGATCTTTTGCAGTCTGAAACTAGCATCACCTTTTCATTTATCAGTTTTAAGGCAGATTTAAGATTCTCAATTACTAGAGCCACATCAGCGCCTTGCCGAGAAGGGGCAGGATCTTGATCCGTTCTCTGACCCTGAAAAGTCAAATATCAATAACTGTAGTTACGATGAATAAAAAATGTGAAAAGTCAGGATACGAAAGAAATATCATATTAAGTTGGGAATATCACATGCCCGCGAATAAATGAAGGGAAAATATCCTTTATTAACCAACTATTAAATTTTAACTATCATTAGACCTTACTAATTGTTACTTGCGATAGATAAAGAATGAAAATATGTGCACATACTTCCTTACAGAATTCTTCTTCGATGTTAGATGAGAATATTCACTTTGAAAGATAGATTAATTCGTACAGGTAGCGGTTTTCTTGTGAACTGTTTCTCTAGATATAATTTTACTTGTCTGAAAAAAAACTCAAATCATATTAACTGGACATATGGTAAAATTCAGTACCTGTTTAGATAAAGCAGTAGCCAATCCCATATCTCGTGCCAAACGTTGAAGAATACGAACTATATTCACAGGATCTATTAAGGTTTTCTGCACCTCTGATAATGTCTCAATGACATACAAAATAAAGCTAATTGTGTTGGCTGAATTGTCTTCTCCAGGTGCTTGGGTGACAAGACTAATGTTTTTCTGAATTAAATCATCGACTTTTTGATACAATATTTTTGCCTCAGTTGATGCACTTGGTACTTCTAGAGGCCAAGCAATAAACACCTTCTTCAGCAAGGAACAAAATGACTTCCCAGAATCTAACATTTTCAACTTGAAACAAGGATCTAGAATCTGTATGAGAAGTATTGCAGCTAATTAAATACTGTAAATTTATCATCAAATCTGCATATTAGGTAAACTGCTGATAAAGCCCATGTCTACGACTGATTTGCAAATAATCTCCAGGTACTTTCTTTCCTTGTACTTAACTCCATTTACTTTGGAAATTTTGCAATGAACCCCCATATCAAACTTTGAAATGGTTTAGCATTGCGACTTGCTTGATAGTCTGTTTTTGAGAGATTTTTTGCACCAGAAACAGCCCAATGTGGGTTGACAATAATAATTGTAATAAAGTGCTTATTTCTGATTTAATAAGATTTTTTCAGTAATACTGCTCTCATTGATTTTTATTTTTGTTAACCACCTGCTATGTCGCGTCACTCGCGTGCATAGATATCGATAACATACATGCATCAAAACAATAATCATCGAAAGGAAGAATTGAAAACAAAGTTATGCTTATTTTTAATTGGTCACAGGTGATGTTTGGAAAAATTAATTAGTATCTGGGAGTAAATTGATAGTATACAGGTTATAAGCATTTCATTCTATTAATTTCTGAAGACCATTAAAAGGGAACATACTTGAAGAATCTGCTGTATATTATTCTTAATGAATAAATGTGGTTGTTTCTCGAGCAGCTTGTTAATGATATCCAACCCTTGTGAAAGAGCTGTTGATGGGTCTTTAGATTGAGACTGTGGTGTACTACTCAGAAGCTTCTCTAAATAGTTAAATTTGACATTTGCATTTGGCCACACCTCCAGAGCTTGTGATACAAGATCTAAAGCTTGCTTATACATCTGACTTGCTTCTTTATCCTTTGGCTCTATAACCAACGCCACCTAAGGTACAAAACCAAAATGCATACAAGATCAAGTCTTTTTATATAAACTATATCTCTTACAAAGACAAGAATTGAAGGTACAATTTGCATAACATTGATGAATACCTACCTATACAGCAAAAGGCATGGGAAATTAAAGAACTCAGTCAACTTTTAAAATTTTGCACACATGATAATACATCTCACAACAGTTTTAAGGAATTTGTGTCAACTGAAACTGATTCTCGAGTAACAAATAACATCACACCATTGTAAGGATTTATTTTTGCAAACTTTTACATAACAGTGTTGCTATCATTTCCATATCTTTGCTACAAATTGCATATAAAGGAAAAATTAAGGCAAATAAAAAACACCAAGTCAATTTGAATATCTGCATAAGACTTAATAATTTCTTTCACAACGTTTTCTCAGAAATGATTGTTAATTTGTATTTAAAACAAATGATAAATCATTTCACAACATTGTGCATTAGGATGCTTACTTCTTAGTCATCATCATTATGAAAACTAAGAATAAGAGAAAGCAAAGGGTATTGGAAGCATAAAAAAAATGGACTCGAAACACATTATGCTAACATAGACCAATAATTTCTGCTAATATGAGACCAGTAAAAGATAAGAAATATGTACCCGTATCAAAAAATTAATTATCATTTCTTCCATTGCTGCATTCGGCTTAAATTCTTCATCAGGTTGTTGTCCAGATGATCCAGGTGTCTCTACATTTGCTATAGAAGAGGCCCCACCAGGTGACATTACACCAAGGTTTTGTAAACCAGGTTCAACTTTAACACGCTTAACTGTATCTTCTACAGAACCATCACTATTTTTGTTCACCAAATCACTATCGACCACTAGTTTCATTTCGTTTTGCCTTTGCTTTTCCCAGTTAACAACCAACCCTGCAAGTTCGATAGATAAACGTCTATTCTCCGCTGTAGTATTATGGGGTAACCCAAGTCTACTCAGTGAATTAACCATTTGAGGCACAAACTGAGCCCTGCAGCTGTAAAATAAATCCGAATGGCGAACAATTAATTGGAAAATATGGATTAGATTCGGAATGGAGTGCCCTTCTTCGACCAGAATCTTCTTTGTATAACGTATCCATATAGGCATACGGGATTCGCCAGGTGGCAATCTTCTTGGAAGAGCTGGCATTAGAATGTCGAGGGCTTGTTTCACCAACATTTTATTTTCTGGTTGGCAAGTTCGAAGAAGAGCAACAAATACCTGCAAGTGGACCTTAAGGTCAGGAGTCATAATTACCTATAAAATGATATGAACAATTGTGCTTCTTACATATCTATCCCATAAAGTACAAAAGCTTGAAATGAACACATCATATACAGGAAAAACTGAAATTCTACAAAGATTAATTCTAGTCAACAAGTATGCCAACCTATCCAAATTCAAAATTTAGGCACAAGATACACATAATAAAGAACCATTAGTGCACATACCTGCCAAAATTCAAAATATCAATACCAATCTACACAAAACCCAACAATTAGTACACCCTATGAGAAATTATGAGTGCTTAAAAGTTAAATTGTTTGTACCAACACCAATTGCTCAATTTTGCCTATGATGTTCTTAGAACTTCATCTTAACTGAGCATTAACACGTAACTACTTAATTTAATTTGAGATTGTAATGATGGCATAATAATATTTTCATAGCGTGCAGATTTGGTGTTGAGAAAGTGAGATTGAACAAGTGTATAAGCTGCTGAAACAACCTATTTTGGTGTAAAAATGAAATTTTCTCATAAATCAAACGGAGAACTGCGATTAAGCATGGTAGCCAGCCAGTTGTACATACTAAAAAAATCCTTCTATATGAATCCAAACAAGAAACAGGCAATAAGTAAACAAACTTTCCCTTCAACCAATTAAATGGCAGGACATATAATATAGCTGGTACTTAAATTTGTGGTTAATAACGCAGAAAACTAGCATACAAAAACCAAAGTACTCCACATACTTGCAGCAAACTCGTCAACAAATTAAACTATCAAAACTATACGTGTGTCCTGCTTCCTCGTTCTCTACTTGATTATACAAAGACATGGGAAAATAGCAAAATTTGATCTATGTGGCTATATAGGAAGTGTTATATCAGAGTTCTGAGAGAGAGAGAGAGCGCATTCTTTACATCACATAACTGTTAAGGAGGGGAAATGAGGCTTTTTATCTAGCAAGCAATAGGGGTGAGAATAACAGAAATTATTTGATAAACTTCTAACCCGCAAGAGAAGAAAATAGTAGTTCATATTTTTCCAGGGAATATAAAAGTCTATCTATACCTGGAGTATTATTTTTTCTGGAGCTTGATAAGCTTCTAAGAAATGGCAGACATTAACGAATGCCCACTGTTTACTAGCACTGTCTTCACGTTTAAGATGATTCCACCCAAATTTAATAAGTTCTTTTCTGTAATGGACAAGGTCACTTTGAAGATATTTAAGGAGCAGAGTGGCAAGTTGCAAAAGCTCTGTCCTTAAAGGCTCGTCGTAGTCAGCAGATATCTGAACATAATACAGCAAAAGTTAACCCAACGCAGCAACAAATGGGAAATATTAACTTAACACGCCAACCTATCAGCTTTTGACATCACATCACGTTCCTAAATATCATAATTTACACAAAATTCTAGACAACAGAATGATCATTACACAAACATATTAAAAATCACAACTTAAACACCAAACTTCACAAAAATTAAATAATTAGTACACAAACCTATCAAAAATTCATAATTTCTTCGAACATTAAATTTTTTAACAGGATTTTTACACTTTGGTATCCTAACCTAATATTTACCCGAATAACCTTACTCATTCACTTATTTAAATAAAATGAAAAAGTTGCAAAAATAATAATAAAGTATAAAAATATTTAAAATGCATAGTTTAAAATATATTAATATACAAAACAAGGCGACAATTTGCATTAAACAAACAATGTCGTCTCAAAATATGCAAAAAAACAAACATAGTAGTAAAATAAAAGTATAAAATATACATTAATTTAAAAAGAACTATGTACAAATTTATAAATACATAAAAACTTAAATATTTGATAAAATAGTAACTTATATGAAATTATGTAATATATGACATTAAGATCATATACGATTAGTTAATTTTAAAATAAATTCCAATAATGAAATATAAAATTGATAAATTAATAATATACACTTTGTTTACATATCTTCTTCGATATATAGTTATATATGAACAAGCATAAAATAGATATATTTAATATATACTGAGATCAAAAATTAAAAAAAGTAAAACATGATAACTCATCTTCATTCAAAGTTTGAACACATAAAAAGTTATTATGTAGATAATTTGGATGACTTATAATTGCTTTTAAACTATGTAGCACGGATACAGATACATGTATTCATACCAATACACGCCTATTTGATTTTAAAAAAAATAGGATATGATACGGCTAGGCTACGTGAATTATTTTTAATATTAACTACTTTGTAATAAATGCTAAGATTTACATAACATATCAAAAAATTAAATGTGAAAAAAATGAAGTCAAATTCATGCATTGAACATAGCGTTGAGTCGGAGGTGTCATGAAATAGACTCTTCGTCAAGTCTTTTGTCGCATTTGACCAATTTCTATTTTACTTTTTTATATCACTTGTCAAAAATTTAACTTTTTAATCACTTTTTATAGAGTTAAACCATAAAAGACCCATTATATAACTAGAAAATGGCATATTAACTTTTCAAATTTATAATTTAAAAGAAATAAATAAAAAAGATAAATTTGGCCCAACATATGGGATTTCGGTATTGGTGGTGTATCGGTGCCGTATCCAAAACATATCCGATCGGTCAAAGACTAGAAAAAGTCAACGATACTCTAAATCACGCATCGGAAACCGTATATCAGTATATCAGTATCGTATCTGTATCTAATACTCAATTCTTTTTAAAGTATCCATGCAACATAGCTTTTTATATACTAACAATAAAGATTAAAAAATCCTCGTATCTGTATCTAATACTCAATTCTTTTTAAAGTATCCATGCAACATAGCTTTTTATATACTAACAATAAAGATTAAAAAATCCTCTAACATGTCTATGTCTTCCCTAATTCCTCCCCCCTTCCCTGTCCACCCAAACCTTCACAGCCATCTAAATTCCTATTCACCTTGCAGGGGAAGATAATTTGTGGACTTTTTCAGAATTTGGGGACTAGCTTTTTCTTTTATCAACAGATATTTAATCTTAACAAAATTCCCCAAAGTACTAAAGTATTCAAACATACTGGTTCCCTCTCCCGGCTCTGCCATCACCTCCAACCCTTATACTTAGCACATGTTTAAATGTGAAAATAGATACTATGTATATATACATGAGCATACTTATTTATATACAAATTTAAAAACACGGTCATATCTCAACCTTGCTCACTTCCTCTTCTACACCACGTCACCCTCGCGGCTGATTCCATCCATGCTGTCTAATTGACCCACAATCTTACCCTACTTGTGTGTGTGTGTGTGTATGTGTAAATTCAAATGTGTTTTATTTAAGTGAAGTTTTATTTTTTAGAACAAGTCTAGTTTTTCTCAATTTCACCTTTATTAAGGACCTTAAAATCTAATGGAATGGTTGAGAGTATCATCACTTTAGGATAAATAGTGGTCCTTGGATCTAATCTACCAGTTGAGATCAGTGTGATTGTCAAAAGACCCTGATAGTGGATGAGAAATAGTCAGTGACGTCACTTTTTTGAGTTAAGTTATACAGGAGGTATCTAATTAGCCAATCTATGTTAGGTTAGGGAACAAAATGGAAAAAGGGTTAGGTTAGTTTACAAAATCGAAACAAGCGGTAAGGTTAAGTACAAAACTACAAAAATCACAATTTTTAACGCTGGTAAAGAAATTGTTTAATTTAGTGTAATGGGATGTTTTGTACAGCCACTTTATCAACTAAATAGTCTTAATTAGTGCAATCGACCTGGAGTTCTTAGCTCTGGTATCCTCACTACTGTCTGATCTTTGTAGATTAGTTTCTAACTCAAATAACTTACTAGTATGATGTACTGCTGCTTTAAAGCCGATAAGTTGGTTTACAAAAGCGATAATTTCCTAATGACAGAATATACAAGAGAGTGATCAAACAATAAACTTTAACTAGAGAGACCAGTCTACCTCTTCAGGAGGATCTAGAAGTTTTTCGACAATAATTTTGACGATAGCAGCGTCTACAACTTCCCAACTCTGGCCATTTTGAAAGGCATGGGCTAACATTGGAAGAATAAGCATTTGCATGACCACAACCAAATGTTCATGACCAAGTTGTTTTGCTTGAAATAGAGTTAAGAAGTGCTGAAGAAGGGCTTTTTTCATGTTGGGAGCATAGCCCTCGGCAACCTGAGAAGTTTGACAACAAAAAAGTGTATATACAGTCTTCAATACAAGAAACAGCAGAAACAAAAATCAAGTGAAACATATAGGCAGAAAAACCTGTTCGGTCCCCACAGATTCACATGCAACACTATTCTTCTTCAATGTTTGAGTAATTTATATTGATAGGCCATGTAGTTTAGATTACAACCCTACCGGTCCCCATGATTACATTAAGTTACTTAGTTACACCAGTGGTCCCTTCTTATGTGGAGTTGTGGATCAATAGACCACTTGTGTAATCTTTTTAAGATGCAATGACAACTAATGTGATTTATTCAAACAACGGTGATCAATAGTGTCTTAATCAAAAGTATGGGGACCAAATAAAAACTCTACCTGAAATACGATAACCATTGGTGTTGCAATTAAAACTATTAGGATCGAAGTATGGGCACTATTTGTGTACTCCATCCAAATTAAATTAAAAAATGAGTAAATTTACCTCAACAATATAGTACTCTTTGAGGAAGGTGAAATCAATACGGGTGTGGCACAAGAAGATAGAAAGTATATCAAAGAGGACATTGACTTCTGTCTTATCATGGCGTAAGTAGTTCAAAAAGCATTTGACAAGCCATTTGCTTTCTTTTACCTGCATTATATTAAGACACATGGTGAGGAAAATCATAAACATGATTATCAGTGCAAAATTAAATCAAGTTCTCAATAAGTCAGGGCAATCATCATGTTCACAACAATGCAAACCCTGAAAACCACTTATGCAACCATTACAATCCACCAACGTCTAAGCATATTTAAAAAAAAAAAGGAATTTCCTTGTGATGAGCTGCATGGTTTTGCTCCAGAAAATGAATTAAATATTCAAGAAGTCTTGATAGGGAACTTTTCGCGCTCTCTCTTTTCTCTCCCGTGTGGCATCTGATAAATGCAGTCTCCCTCAATTCTGCTTATGTTCACTAACTGAAACAGAGTATAAACTGAGACCAGCAAATACAGCAGACTGAAATATAAGATCATGTTTGTTCTTTTAGTTGACATTTACGAGCATGTTTCTATACAAGTTGAATGTACAACATAAACACAGATGATCTTGCAAGCTTATGTTACACCACCAGAAAAAGAAGGTTCAAAATGTACCTTTTTATATATAAAGTTTAAGAGGTACTAGATTTCATAATGTCATATTTACTAACTATAAAAATAGTGAAACCCACCATTATCCTTAGAAACATGTGATATACCCAAAAAAAAATGTGTTCTTGATCGTAAAGGTTGAAAAAAGTGATTGGTTAAACTGAAATGGCAAAAATCATTCTGACAAGCCTTGTCTAAGTCGTAAAAAGCATTAGCAACCGGGTGTAAAAAGTAATTTCTTTTTCAGCCTAAAAATCAACATGATGCCGCTTTGCTTTAATTCCTTTTACAAGTTTATCCAAAATTTAACACCTTAATATGTAAAATCTACCAGATTCTTGTAGCAATTACAGATTAGGATGGCATATGCTTCTAAAATGAATTCTAAATCTAAATCCTTGGATGCATTGGACGATGGTACTAAATTACGGGTCTAATTGTTTTTAAGTATTTCATTTAGATAGCATGATTTATGTTCTTTTTTTGCTGAAAAATTAAACGGAAAGCTTATGCTTAATGGGATGATCTTTAGGCTTTAGCAAAGCTCACATTTGCATAACATTCTTTCATGCCCATCCCGCGATAGTGAAAATGATGTAAAAAGGGAAAACTAAGAGAGATAGACCAGCACCCAAAAACCTTTTCAAAAAAGAACAATGATAGCAAGGACAAATATTCAACCAAACTACAATGACACATAAAATTGGGTGAAAAGAAAAATACGTACTTGCGCTAAACTTAATTCTTGTTCATTTTGCAAACGAGTCAACCTTGCAGGCGATTTCCACAGAAGCACTAACGTGTCGAAGATAATACGATTGTTTTGTAACCACGTCGGTATTAATTTAACCAAAGTTTTAATAAGAGCAAGACCCTGAAAATAAGCGTCCGGACTTGCCCCAGGAACTATCAAGGGTAAGTTAGAACTCTCAGGTGGAGAAGTAACAAGGACTTCATCACTTACTAAAGCTGTTGGGGAACCTAAAGAGCCCTGAGAAACAGAATTATCTGATTTCGGTACTAATTCAGGAAAGGCATTCGCAAGTATCTTATAAGGTGATTTCGCAAGTTCTTCTCTCAATGGTTGACCAGCGTCTGATCGTATTATATACATAAATCTGGATCCAATGACAAAATTATATCAGTTAAGAGAGAGAGAGAAAGAGACTACGGGAAACTATCATTTTTCAGCACCGACCAACTAGATTTTAGCTATTAACCTATTACTATACCATACTATTAAAATTTGCAATTTACACATTAAACTAGACAATATGATACAATTACTCCACCAGCATTATAATCTCATTTAAAAGAACTAATTATCAATTAATTGTTTAACGTGATGTACAGAGCAGCAATCTACACATTTGAGAAAATTACCAGCAAGAAAAAATTAACTTTTAATCACTCGTAAATTCGGCTAGGTTGGTTTATTAATCGTGTGATTTGAGTAGACCAGTGTAAATTGAAATTTGATAGCCTGGCATACAAATTGTAAAAAACAAATAGGTTTTGTGCATAAGAGAAATTTTCCTATAGAGAAAATAACAGGAGAAAAGCATACAATCCCATATGTACGAACCATAAATAATGTTGCGACTTAAACCAAAGGGTATTGGGATTATCTTTACCTCCTGAAATATTTGGGATGACCTAACCGAGCAAGAAAATAATCAATTGCAGCTGTTGGATAACGATTTAAAAATTTGGTGAGGGGCAAACGATACGGGCTATTAATTTCACTATAAAATTGTCCCGTGGGAAGGGCTGCTTCTAAATCAATAGTCAAAGTAACAAGCTCATCAAGGAACTTCCCAGCAGCAACAGGCAGCAAGTGGAATAGCTCAATAATAGCTGCAA
This sequence comes from Primula veris, assembly GCA_963682055.1. Lineage (NCBI taxonomy): Eukaryota > Viridiplantae > Streptophyta > Magnoliopsida > Ericales > Primulaceae > Primula > Primula veris. The sequence continues at coordinate 31,170,017 of OY821747.1, read as the reverse complement.
TTTTGATAAATCAACATCAATTACCAACATCGGTATGTAATTAACGGTAGAATCCATGTCCAACTATAAAATGGCATAATTTTATGCTTGAAGATCAAATTTGGTTTTTCTTTTCCTTAATAGCTTCTTCATATTTATTCTGCTCAAGCAACCGAATGTGAGTTGGGAACAATTCTTCTGTTAAAAAAATAGCTTTCTGCGTTAGAATCACTTTTTTGTGTGGAAACCGCTAGAATTAACTTTCATAGAAAATTATGCCATTTTAAAAGTGGGTAGCGGGTCAATTGCAAAAGGTCATACTATATAGGGATTGTTTGCAAAATCCTGTAGTGCATGCAGTTTATCTCCATTTATCCTAAAATTTAATAAACTAAGGAATCTTATTAAGTAAAGAGAAGAAAAGAAAAAAAGGATTAATTACCAGCTGCAATTTTTGGTTCTTCCCCAGGCTTCCAGGCCTTTTGGCATTGCGCTAATTTTTCGGGCTCCAACCATTTCTTAAGGTGCTCCAATAATTTACCACCTAATGTAACATTAAACCAGTTTGACAAAAGTTCCAGTAATCGAGCCAGGCCCTGAAGGAGAGGAATGCTGAGGTTCTTAGTCTGTGCTAAATTTACTAAAATGGGTCTCAAACTGCTCTGTAGAAGTTCTTTAGGCATCCTTTGATGCAAAATGACCTGGAATATTACAATACGAATAAAGGATATATGTGAGTCATTTATTTTATAATGATGAAACAAGCAAAAATAATATACTGGTCATATCTAAAATAAAGGAATTAACAGATGTTTTCACCAACATTCAATCATATTCATGCCGACTATCAAACGTAATGACGTGATAATACTTCCCAACACTACAAGTAACATGGAAATATGGAATGCATCGTATGATTAATGGGCCTAAAATCTGGAGTCTTTAGGAAGAAGTTCAATAATGTCTATATAACTCTCACAAGTCTATTGATCAATACAGAAATAAAAGTGATGGGCAATTTAACATGAGTACAGAACAAGGAGAAAGAGGATATTTCATCTTGTACACCAACCAATCAGCTTTAGACAGCTAGTGCATCATGCAACTGAACACCAACCTCGGAAAATTTAACAACTAGCAAAACTCACAATTTGAACAATAATATTTTGAAAAATTAGTAAGCTAACCTATCAAAAATCATGTGGACTTCAAATTCTAATGCATTGTATTATTTGTCCAATTTTTTTTAGGTTGGTGCTTAGTAGTTAGCAGAGTACACAAGAATGATCGAACAAGTCGCACATAGCTAGGTTGTTGCGTGTTCTTTTTAAAGGTAAGTAAGTTGAATTTTAGTGTTGGTGTACTAGATATTTGAGTTTGTGTAGATTGGTGTCTAGATGAAATATAATACTATGTTGTACTGATTGTTAAATTTCGATAGCTTGATGTAAGAAAGTGATACTCTCTCCAACAGTAAATAAAGAGAATACCTGACGTAGGCCCTCCTTAGCAACAGCTACAACTTCAGGTGTCCTACACGTCAAAGACTTGAAAAACATTCCGATGATCTTTGCACGCAAGTCTGAATGGTTTGGTGTTCTGAAATCGGCCCAAGCCATCGCGGTGCATAGTAACTCAATACAAGCCGTACGTAGTTTATTCAACGACGTGGCAACTTTGGAGTTCATAAACTTGACTACCCAAACAGTCTCATCAGCCTCGGCAATTTGAAGTGCTTCTTGTAGGAAATTAACAAGTTCTTGAGTCAATTTAAGAAGAGGTGGCCTTAGAGACAAGCAAAAATTTAGAGCAGTCACTGTCCCAACCTACAACGTTTAAGACCAAGTTAGTGAGTGGACAATGATAAACAGTACAAACTGGGATTTAGATTTTCCAAAACTAAACCCTAACTGATTGATCAAACAGAAGTTTGACCCTTAATGAAAGAGGAGGAGGAGGGGGGATCTATGAGTATCGAACATGAATAAAAAAAAGTCAACGGAGATCTCTCAATTTATTCCCAATCCAAATCAGACTATTGTCTTACAGCAATGTTCTTTTTAATGAGTTGGTGAGTGGATATATTGAACTGTAAAAACTGTGATGTAGCAGCAGTCTAAACCTAATCACAAAATTGAAATAGATCTGACCCCTAATTGAGTGATGGGACAGAATATAAGCAGATCTATGACTATCAAACTGGGAGGACAAAAGAGAGTCAAACTCCCACAATTTGCTCTAAACTAAAATCGTGTTTTTGACACCAATATTCTGTATACTAATCTTAAGGACACAACTTTAACATCATATACAAATATGAATCAAAGCTTAGTCCTCGTTGAGTGACAAGACAGAAAATTTATCCCATATCAAAAAGGTGATTTTACAGAACCACACTCAAATAACAAAAGAACACCAAACTCTTAATATATTTCCAATCCAGATATGGATGTTGTGTTACAGCAATACTCTGTTTATATTAATCTTCAGGAGACAACTTTAGAACCCTAAAAGATACAATCTACGAATAAAAGACACAATCTTAAAAGGACATGGCTACTGAACTTACTCCTTCCGTCCCTAAATTGGTGTCAATTGTACTATTATGGGATGTCTTAATTGAAGTGTCCCTTCTTTATTTTTCATAGTTAAATTATGTTGAAGTTACTCTTTTGCCTTCATAGTTAAATAGTAGGATCCCAAAGAGGGATACTTATAAATATGAGGGGGTAAAAATAAAAAGACAACTATCGAGACTACAAACGAAGTAACTATTGTTACCTGTTGATCAACAGTCTTTGTTCGAAGAGATCGAACCATAAGAGGTTGAAGCAAACCCTGGTACAAAGGCTCAAGCAATTCAGAAACTTCACTACCTGTCCTACTAGCTAATAACGCCATACAATTCTGCACAATTTTCCTAACATTCACGGATGCGTTAGGGTTAAAAAGCTCAATCGCAAGATATTCGACAACTCCTTGGAAACTTTGCCTGCGAGCTTCACTGTTGGCTTCATCAACGTTATTGACCACTCGCAAAACCTGTGTGAGCACCTGACTTGTTTCTTCCTGTTCCTTGCTGGCATAAACAGGAAGCCTTTTAAGTACATACATCAACCCCCTCACGATCCTGACCTGTTTGATATATGTTCACATTTTAATATACTAAAATAGATATGTATGCAAAATATATAAGCATTAAAAACACCCCATGTGGTTTAGATGAAAATCAAAAACATCGTACACACATGAATTTTAATAAATAAAAAATCGGGTATCAAGAAAAAATTAAGTTCCGGAATATTAGGTTTTATGTTCGCTGGGAGATATTGTCTTTTTAGCTAAAATTTTGACTAATTAATTGAAGGCATGTACATTGGGTGGGGTTTCGATTCACAATGATAGATGGCGATTTTTATCATTCATCATTTCATCTACTAATGGGATAAGCTCATAAATTAGGAGATCTGAAAAGGAAATATACCAAGACCAACAAAGTACGTTTTCGATTTAGTGTAACTACAACATTTTGGGTGCTTCCTAACTAACTACAAATCAAGACACGAATTTATTGGCATGACAAAATTATAGATGAATTTAACAAATCAGACAAAGGGAAAAAGGTTATCTCTTAAAAGAAGTTACAAGAGTCTATTAACCCTTAACAAAGAAAAAAAACAGCTTTGGGATATAATTTTGATTGTATCTAAAAATCTAAGGGGGTGCTTTTAATTAGAACCGACACGTGTAGGACAATTATAATTTTTATCTAAAACTCAACAGGTGCTTTTGATGATTAATCAATATAATATATATTGGAAATCCTACAACAATGGTATGGTGGGTATATCTTGAAAAAAAAATTACCTGGAACACGCATAAAGTCTCAACAGTCACTTTTCCAATCAAAGCACCAAGTCCAATAACACCTCCAATTTGTGCTTGCCAAGTACATCCATAGCAACAATGCAAAAGCCGAGGTAAAAGCTCCTCGAAAACAGGTATTCTCACACTAGGAGGTGGTGAATACACAGGACTCATAGACGGGCTCGAGACAATCATCGGTGTAATTATTTCAGCTTTCTTCGAACGGGTTAGAAATAGAAGTGTTTCGGCAAATATATTGAGTGCACTTAAAGCAGCTTTAGCATGAACCCTATTTTCACTTGCTAAAACATCCACTAATGCGTCTAAGAATATCAATGGGTCCAGTTCTTTTAGATCAGAACTGGCAGTCTTTCTTGGCCTTGAACTAGAACTTGAAGCATTAGATGAGGAATTATCGATGTGAAATACCATAGCAAAATGCCGACATACGTTTAGGACAAATTCGTCATTAGGGTCTTGCAAATCAGGTTCAGCACTCGCCGCAATGATAGTCGTCAAGAGAATCTTGAACACATGTTTTTCAGCCATAAGTTGAGTCTTTGTTTTCACACCCAGATCAGCCTGAAAAAGAGTAACAAATAGGGAATTGACATTGTAACTACCCAGAAATTTAGAGAACATTGAAAGCAACAACAGAAACTAATGAGAACAATTTCAAATGGAAATTGTAAAAATTTGAAACTGGGAAAATTTACATAAAGAGAAGAAGGAAAAGTATTGTGATTTACCCAAAATTGCACAAGGCACTTCTAAGTCATATAACCTTTGATTTAAAATCTAATAGTAGCAAGGGGTGTTATGCGTGCGACATTGATAATATGAGATATCATTTATACTGGAAAAATTTTCTTGAACCGACTTTATACAGATAAAAAAGATGCATATGTTCCATCTAGCAAATGTGTGAACTGTTTTCAAGCTTAAAGGCTGCTACACATGGAGGCAAATATATACTTCCAGAATACAAAATACAGAAAAAGCAAGCATGTAATTCAACCATCTGACATATGATGTCTTGGTCCTCAACAACAACTTCATTGAGCCTTCTGAGACAATCTGAATTCATTAGAACTGGCATTTCCAGGCATTATTTTTTTGTATGCTTTAAAATCAGTTGGTCTAAGAAATAAACTGGATTCTAGTGCCAAAATGCATTATCCATAAATTTTTAGCCACACAAGATTGCTTAGTCTTTAGCTACATAAGGACCCGAACCACCACCACGCCCCTCTCCCTCTTAAAACACACACACCTACCTCACAAGATAGGAAATGAACATTTGTAAATTAACTGCATTTTTGAAAGAAAACAACTGAATTAACTAGCCATCAGAGAGAACTAACTATTTTCATTCAAAACATGGTTGGAACGGAGGGAGGAGAAGGAATGGCATGAGTTGATTGTGAGGGAGGAGAGAGAAGTAAGTATTATAGTTGTTTAGGTGGAGAGGAAAGGTAGATTTAGTTTTCAAGCTTATAATAATTACTATATTGACAGATAAGCATAACATACCTTCATATCCAATGTGTCAGATCTTCTGCAACTCGAGTCTAATGTTGAAATCAAAGAAGACGACAACTGCTTAGGCATCAATGCTTCATCAATAACCATTCCCGGTAAATTTAACTGAGACGATAAACACACACGGATAAATTTCAGAGCTTGTTTCCGATAAAAAGCGTCCACGTCACTGTTCTGAAAAATAGCCGCTACAGCAAGATTTACACACCGGTCTAAGGGAACCAGAAATGGGGTTGAAGGCAAAAAGGTAAGTATCAACCTAAGCCCGTGTTCTGGAATTTCCTTACAATCCAGAGCAAGGGGCTCTTTAAGGAAACGGCGGTTTCTCCCTCCTAATTTGCCTAAAAGTTGCAAGGATTTCCCACCCCATGGATACGGTGCGGGTTTCATGTGAGAGAATAAAGCTAAAATGACTTCCGACATCACATTTGCCATACTCGGTTCGAGAAAATCAGGGTTTAAACTATCGATCCAAAACTCAAGTGTGTTTAAACCCAAACTCACTAGTTCATTACTTCCTTTAAGGCATAAGACCAAAGGTTTCATAAGCCGGGGAAGATGGGGTAACAGTGAACTTAGCCTCGCGGGCAGGGTTAAGCAAAGCTCTAACAATAAGTCTCTCTCTCTAACATCTTCGCTGGAAGGGCCATCGAGCATAGAGAGAAGCATGTTCAAGCAGGGTTGTAGTGTGGGGATCAAATCTCGTAGAAGAAGTTCGAATTTGTTAGCTAGCGCTCTAAACATTATACGAAGAAGATCGAGATAAGCAACGGGTTTTTCAACTTCCGTGGCATTTTTCATGCATGTTTCCATTATAATATGCACGTGAGGTTGTAAAATACGTTCACAATCTACAGGAGCCTTGGAAACCGCACCAAATAAAAATTTAAAAAGTTGCAAAACAAGTTTCGCGGAAGGTGAATCTGGATGTTTTAGAACATCTAATTTGGTGTTTACGAGGAAATTAACAAGAACGTCTGCAAAAGGCTTATAGACTTTCGATGCTAGTAAAAGGGTGGAAAATATGTGCACCAATTGAGCGTTGCTAATCATGGACTCAAAAAGCTCTGGCATACATAATGAGAACATATCCATTAGATCACGAGGTTCCATTATTGCTAATATCTGAGAAAACAAATGGACCATTTCTCTCTCTTCGTCTTTCTCTTTAAATAAAGCCAAGCAGTGAACACCACTTTTCAGAATTCCAGAAGCTAACCAGACCTGAAATTAAAAAAGGAAACGAAAATGGAACAAAAAGAGTGCTATAATCGAGAAAATTTATAATTGATAGATGTGGGAATATAAACCTCGTCTTCCCTCATCCCTTTAAATGGCTGTGGCACCAACGAATTGGATGATGTAGGGACAAGCACTTGTGGAGGTGTCCCTTGTATGGAAGGTGAAACCTACACCAAAATAAATGTGGCAGTTTATCAAATGGGACTTGGTGCTTGTTTGATAGCAACTTTTTAAGCGAAAAGACTGGATTTTAAGAGGTTCAAAGAAAATTCCAGGTCATCCAAGTAAAAAATGCTGGCTAATTCAGGCCAAAGAATCATAAAAATCTCGGTTTTTAATCTTATCACCCAAGTTTATTATAATTTTAAGCAAAAACCTTGAGCTGATATTACAACCTGCAACCAAACATAACTTTAGAAAGTTGAAATACCTGTGACCGGGGTAAATGTGCATGAGTGATGCTCCAGATTATAGTTTTCATTCCTAAAAGTTCAAAATTTAGGCACTAGTCAGATACAAAATCATTAACAGGTAAAGGATTGGATAAAAAAAATTGTACAGCCGTAAAGAGATTCAACTGCAAAGTTCAACAACACAAATGTTATCTTCGAAATTGAATTAGAAATAAAGAGACGATTTACCCATGACCAAGGTTTTCATCAGATGTTTACAGTCGCCTACTTCTTTAGAATGCTCAACTGGAGCTTGCACGTTAAGAACTGCCTGCACCACATCAAATAAAGTTAATTATAAAGTGAAAGAACACCACTGTATACAATAATGAAAAGTCAAGAATACCAAGTTTGAGGCATAAATCCAATATAACAGAAATAAAAAAGTTAGCGTATTTTAACACGCCACAGTTAATTCAAGATTACAATCCATCAACGGCAAAAAAAATGAGAGGTGAGATATAAATAATTTTAGCCGAGGGTCATTGTGTAAATAATATTAGCAGATTACTATCATTATAGCAAGCATTGAAAATATGGTGTAGAAAGATACAGATATCACAACAAATACTGAAAATCCAGTATTCCACACCAAAAAAAAACATAAATGGACGGTGTACCCTGCTCTTGCAAATAATGAAGCAATGACTTGAAGGATGAAAGCTTCTGAAACATACCATAAAGAGCACTGGTAGGAATAGAATATCCTTAGAAACAAAAATAAAAGAAACCACAACAGGCACAGCCAATCAATTTGAAAGTTATATTACTCAAATTTACCTGCACAGGGAGTTCGAGCTTGGACCTCAATGTTGACCTAGCTTTTCCTTCCTCTCCATCTTCCAATAGCTATCCCCCAGAAACAATAAAAAGATAACAAACAGACAGCATCAAATTACACCAAATGTAAAAACTGATGAACATTTATTGAAGTTTCCATAGAAATTATGTGAACGCCAATAAGAACATGAAAATTTCAAAGGTTGTTTTAACCTAGTAACAAGCAATAAGTACATCAGGGCCTCAAGCCGCTTCATAGCACAACTAATGAAACTATTAGAGTCCATCCATTCCCACCAAAAGGCCTTGTGATAGGAAGGAGAGGAACGCATAAATAAGCATAGAGTAGGATCAATAACCCATCAATGTGGGACAATATTCAACACTCCCCCTCACTTGTGGGCCGAGCTCAACAAACACCCAATGGGCCAAATGCCCACAAGTGTAAACAACGAGACAATGGGGGAGCCCAACAAACAAGAAACAAATAAAGCCCGCTCTGATACCATGTTAGAGTCCATCCATTCCCACCAAAAGGCCTTGTAATAGGAAGGAGAGGAACTTATATATAAGTATAGAGTAGGATCAATAACCCATCAATGTGGGACAATATTCAACAGAAACATTTGGTTCTTTGACAATAAATGATCAGCTAACACATGCAAAGTACTAGGAGGTAATGACATTTATGACTATAACGACCAGAAAAGGAATTAGAGCATCAGTTCATAAATATCATCGAAAGAAAAATATAAATTGAGTATTAGTAGTCCAATCGGAAAAAAAAAATGTGTATCGACTTATATTTTTGTATAATTGGAAAAATAAACTGCGAATACACTATTAGTTTGCTTAGAAGTACTAAAATGTAAATCTGGCTCCTCCCATCCTCAATAGCATTTTCAACTTTCAGTTGCCAATAATCTAATCAATTCTTCACAGGCATGTGCTTGCTTCTATCATATCAAGAATATATATCTAAAAAGGCAGGAACAAAATTGAACCTGATGTACCTGAGGAATTGTGCGCTTAAAAGTACTAAATTTTCCAATAAAAGCATCCAAAATGCGCCCCTGCCATTAAGAACTATGTCAATACTCGGTACCAAAAATAAAATCTAACTTAAAATAAGCTTATAGACACTTCCAGAGCAGCCAGTTCATTTCAAGTGAATAATGGAAAAATTGAAAACCCAACCAGTAAACTCCGTGCATCATCCATTGAAGCCTGATCAACGCCTTTCTCAAAGATTGGTTCCACCTAAACCAGCATTAGAGGATGAGAAAATAGCAATAAACTTAATACTATTCATGTTTTCCAAATATTAACATGAACAATCTTCTCGGTAACTTCTTTTTTATATGGTATATATCACTTTTGCTTACCAAGCTACCAGCTTTACAATTTAGACATCAATATACAGAAGTCAAGCAATTAATACACCAACTTATCAATTTCACGGTTTAGAAACCAATCTACACAACCTCACAATCAACACCATAATGTATCAAAAGACAAAAAGTGCTAAAAATATTTATATTTGACAGCGGTGTATGAATTATTCAATTCTGTCTAAATCGGTGCATTGTGATCAAAAGTTTAATACACAAATAGAGCTTTTGAGTTCAAGTTTGCAGGTTGATTTCCCATCATTTGATTTTTTTTCTCTAGATTAGACTCTGTGAGATTCAGTAGTATGGTGGTACTAATCATTGCTGATAGTGCACCAAATGATAATTTCCCCATTTTTTTAAGCAAAATATTGCTATACCAAAAAATGCATCATACTCATAATTAACACTCACCAGGTTTAACATTAAGCGAGCGCAAGTTGTATGAATACTGAGTGATAATGAAGCATCGTGCATATTGCTTGAGAACAAGTAAATTATCCGTGACAGCTGAAACATTTAAAAAAATGTGTCAAGATGGATGGTACATAGTCTATACAGATAGGTCATTGGTAGAAATGAAAAAGATAACATTAAATAGGAGTAGAGGAACCCGCTTATGTTTAAACCAGCAGTAACAACGGCAATGCCGTTATAAATAGGAAGAGGGTGAAAGAAGCCACATGAAATAAATTATCTAATGAAAAAAAAACATTATTATTTTCTTATAGCCAAATCTTTGCAATTCATTAACAAGTATTCATACCTGTGATAAAGAAAGTTCTGCTCTGACATGATGAACAATCTCAGCAAGTAGACTATAAGCTAAAGGCCTCAATGTCTCAAAGCATGCCCTACCAGTTCCAACGAGAACCCTACATAATTCAAATTAATTTTGAATAATATTGTTGGGAGCATATAGGCGAATATGAAACTAGAATTACCTAACTGATCAAACCCACAAAAATGAAATTCGAATTATGGCTTTGAGAGAAAATACAGAATAAATACCAGATGGTGTATATTCATCAGTGAAAACCACCACCGATAAGGTTTTTGTTAGAGCTTTGAGAAGAGTACAGCGGATATAGAGATAGTCTTACTCTTTCAAAAAAGTACTACATTGTTTTCTAAATAAAAATCCAAGCCAAATAATTACTATGACAAGGAACTTAAATCTATCCTTCACTGATTATCATGCATACTGTGGATTTTGGACGAGCACAATACCTCAAGATTTATATATATATACTGACCAAATTTTTAAAACCCCAATCCCCTAAAAAAAAGATACCTATTAACATATAAGAACCCCGAGAAAGCTCCAAAGTTCTTAAATTTCAGAGTGCTTGTCCTGGAAAATATAAAGATCACTTTACATCCATAAGCTGGTGACATACCTTTCTTCCGACAGTGTGTCAATAAGAGGAAATAATCCCCGCTTAAAATCGGTCCCAAGAACATGCTTCAACGCTACCAACAACTCCTGCATCCACAGGAAAAAAAATTACAGATGCAAGCAGAAGTGGAAAAGGAAGGAGGACAGATGGAGAAGAATTGGTTTGAGAAGTAACTCCACCTTTCGAATGGAAACAGAGTCTGAACAGGTAACAAGTAGGTTGACAATGCTTTTACAAATACTTTCCTCATGTGGCCTTATATATTCAGTGAAGCCTTTCAAAAGGTAAGTTAAGAAAGAAACCGTCTGCAGCAACACCAAAAACAATGTTTATATTAGGAAAATAGCTTCGCAGAGCTTAGACTTAAAGAACAAAGCAAAAGCATACGATTCGATTATAACATGTTAAAGTATCACAGCCTATCTTCGAGAACAAACCATGAGAACTAAAAAAAACAGGAAGTCACTTGTCAAGAAAGCAATCATGTACAAGGTATACCAGTACAGCCAAAAATCCGAAAGAAAACTTTTAAGGGTCTGTTCGGAATTTGTCGATTTGTATAGAAAGGATTTAGATGTTTAATTAGTTTTGGTAAGTGGTGATCTAGGAGTGTGAGAATAGCCAACCCAATATTTTAAATACCCCCAAAGAGCGCTTTTAAGACTCCGTTGAGAAATTGTGATACAAATGTATCTTTTAGGTAGTAATTACTGCTGACTAGATAGGAGCGAAATATGTATATAATGAGTATTAATGGGTGAAAACTAAAAATAAGCTTGTCTTTTGGTGACTGAAACTTTGACCTTATTTGGTTTCGAACTTTGTCCGTAAAACAAGTTTGAGCTATTTTCATTCATGGAGTATATATTGCTTTTGGACTCTTTTTGATATAGCGGTTGCATGACTATCAGTCTATGGTTTTTACATGATTATTTTAGCTTGGAGTTTTTATTTACAATGTGTCTGTTACATTAGAATCAAGTGACTTATTTCCTTTTATTGTTTAGTTAGTTATGTAAAAAGTAGGTAGTTATTAACGCGTGTGTGATTTCATGTTTATATATATATATAAACCCGCAACGAAATGTAAAGGGTTGATCTCAATTTTCACCAACCAAGACAGAGTGGTCCCTCATGCACTGAACATAATTTGTTAGCCAAAAATCCTAACAAATTCAACAAAAAGATTTCCAAACAATGAAATTGATAAAATAAATAACTAGAACTGTCATTAACACTGATCAAGGCAGCAAAACAACGCCTTGCATATATTTTTCATTTAACGTCTTTGTAAACGATAAACCCAGATCCATTTTGCCCCTTGAGGGCTAAACTGTATTTAAAGGGGCATATTCACTTTACCCAAAAGAACATTTCATATTATTCCTCTCTTGCAAGGGAAACAAAAGGATTGTATCAAATGGATGAGGTTTGCATATCTTTCCTTTTTTATCAACAAAAAGGAGCAGGAGAAAACAACCAGATTAAACCTCGTAAAATGTGTCACGTGGATTTTTCATACTTGACGTCGACCTCAATTTTAAAAATTACTCGTAAAACATACTTTACTGTCTCAGAAAGAATTTATCAACTCCGGTATATAAATAGCCAATTGCATATACAAGGAAATGTCATATCTCTACTTAATCACACTAACCTACATAATTGTTACACAATCTTCTAACAAATTAGCAACACACCCTGAAGAACGAGAAAGATACTAGGTGAACAATACATTAAGAAGTCACTCCAATTTCAAGAATGATATGGTTAAATCGAAATTGAATCCTTTAAAATTCTATTTATGTCAAGGGTCAATACTTCTTCCTCAACAAACTAAAGGGTTTATATATCATGTAACGAAACAGTTTAAACATACCTTAACTTGGGCACCCTTTAGCTCGATAAAATGGCTTCTCAAATGAGGTGGCACCTTTTCAGGTCCCGGAAGAGATATAGCAGCAACCATTAACGGCAATAACTGAGGAATATTTGTTTGGACAAGCTTTGCATACAATTGAAAAAGAAACATAACCACTAATGGGGTCTCTGTAACAATCTTAAAAGACCTTGTACTAGGATTGAGTTGTCCAGAACCAGCAGGTGAATTACCCATATTGTCCCCCAAGTCATCTCCCCCCATAGAACCAAATGCCGATGTTTTATATGAAGCTGAATTAGCCGCAATTGCAGCACCTCCGTTGTCGAAAAAATGACTCGCGGTAGCTTTAAAGTTCTGATATATTTTACATACAAATTCGAGAAAGGGCTGCACTTCGGCCTCTAGATTCGGTCTAAAGTTTCTTAGTAGGTCGAATATTATCCTAATGCAGATTAAGCCGTTTTCTTCATTATCAGTGGTGAGAACATTCATTGACACTTTCAGTAAATCCGGAACAAAGAGACGAAGAACTTCGCTATGAGGGAGACGGTTGAGAATCTCTACAACGATGTTACGGAGTTTGTGTTCGGGGTTATCAACAAACTGAGGTTTTGTAATTTGGTAAAGAATAACGGAAAATGCTCGGAAATAGCATTTCAGGAAATTCAAGTACTCCCCTGTGTGTGTGATCTCTAAGCTGTCCCGTACCTCCATTGCCATTTGTAGCCTCGCCTGTATGGCTGTGACGAAACAGGAAAAAGTATAAAATTGGTGCAAGTATACTACCATGTAAAGTCGGTCTAGTTTTAAACTTTGTTTCCAGTATTCACTTTTAAACTTACATTTTTTCGGATAAAAATTTAATAACAAAAAGGCTATTATGCCATTTATGTATTTAAGTAACCATTTATATATTACTTGTAATATAGTAGCTTCTAATTTTATACACATGTACTCCCTCCGTTCCCATTTAATTGTCCACTACGAAACTACGTGCAATTTTGACCGGCCAAGAACTTGTATCAAAATTTTCGGAATGAAAATTTTCAAAAGTTGATCATATAGTTCAAATGTTAAATTTTATGATTAGATTTAAAAAAGATTCATTTCGACAATTTTGATACAAGTTATAAGCCGGTCAAAATTGCACGTAGTTTCGTAGTGGACAATTAAATGGGAACGGAGGGAGTATAATTTATATGTCTACACATTTTCAAAACTCTAAACTATCGCGCTGTCTTAATATAGTAACTTCTAATTTTATACTCAAAAACACACACATACACACATGCACACACACACACACATATATAGAGAGAGAGTGAATTACGGAGGTCGGGCTTGATCAAATGGCGAGAATGCTGCTCGAAGTTCTGAATCGGACTTATATTTTAAAAAAACCTAATTATAGAAACTTGGGGGTTTTAATAAGCTCTATACAAGCTAATTAGCTCTTCTCAACACTAAACTCTAATGCATCAATATAGATATAGATATATATGTACGTAATTATTAATAATTTGATAGACATCTATAATTTATATATCTACACATTTTCAAAACTCTAAACTATCGAGCTGTCTTAATTAGAAGCTAGATAAACAAAAGGCCATTTCACACAAACATAAACGCACACATGTATATGCATATATTATACACAATTACACACAAACACATATATGTATATATTCCGTTTGAATTTTCAAAACTAAAAAGCAACATTAATTTTATACGCATGCATAACTTATATATCTACACATTTCAAAACTCTAAACTATCGAGCTATCTTAATAAGAACCTTAATAAACAAAAAAACATTTCAAAAAAAAAAATAACACACGCACATGCATATACATATATAAACATATAAAATATATATATATAGAGAGAGAGAAGAATAAATTACGGAGGTCAGGCTCGATGAGATGGCGAGAATGCTGCTCGAAATTCTGTATCGGACTCATCTCGGGAAAAAAAAACTAATAACTAAAATTTGGGGCTTTTTATTAAAGCTCTATACAAGCTAATTAGCTCTTCTCAACACTAAACTCTAAAGCATATATATACATAGATAGATAGATGTATAATTATACACACACACGCGCGTACGTATATGTTCCATTAGGATTTTAAAAACTAAAAAGAAGCACTAATTTTAAATACTTGTATATATATAGTATATACATATATTTCACACACACACACGTGTATATATATATATATGCACATATAATTTGTATATTTACACACATTTTCAAAACTCTAAACTATCGAGTTATCCGAATTAGAAACTAGATAAACAAAAAGCCATTTCACACAAACATAAACACACACATAGTATATACATATATTACACAAACACACACACACACACACACGTATATATTCCATTTGGATTTTAAAAACTAAAAGGCTGCGCTAATTTTAAATACTTATATAATTTATATATCTACACATTTCAAACCTAATAATATCATATCATATCATACTATTAATATAAGCAAACCCAAGAAAAATTGAGGCTGCCCAATTTTGCCAAATTTTTCCAAAAATACCCTGACTCTATTTTAATAATTACCAATATACATAATCTAATTAATTAACTATTTGTCCTCAATATATTTTACTAATTACGGATGTACCCTAAATTAATTAACAATTCGTTTTAACCTCCGTAACTATAATAAATTATACCAAATTTGAATATTATGTTAAAAATAAAATATATTACGATATTTATGTCATTACGCGTATCACACGCAACGCGTGGGTAACTTTTACTAGTATATATATATATATGTATAATTTAAATATCTACACATTTTCAAAACTCTAAACTATCGAGCTATCCGAATTAGAAGCTGGATTAACAAAAAAAATCATTTCACACACACATAAACACACACACACACACACGTAGATAGATATATATATATATATATATATGTGCACATGATTAATATATTTACACATTTTCAAAACTCTAAACTATCGAGCGATTCAAATTAGAAGCTGGATTAACAAAAAGCCGCTTCACACAAACATAAACACACACAATAGAGAGAGGAGGGGATAGAGAGAGAGTAAATTACGGAGGTCAGGCTCGATGAGATGGCGAGAATGCTGATCGAAATTCTGTATCGGACTCATCTCGATAAAAACCCTAATAACTGTAATTAGAGTAGTATAATTTTGGAGCTTTTTTAAGCTCTATACAAGCTAATTAGCTTCTTCTCAACACTCAACTCTAATACATATTGATTAATAGATGTTATATATATATAGATATATGTATATATATGTATGTATAATTATGTGAGTATATATATATATATATATATATATATAGGAAAGGATCTAGGGCTTTTTCTGTGTAGTTGGGTTTTCTCTGTTAACTGATACTCTCTTTCTCTCTCTAAAACTATTTTTCCCCAAAAGTGGAAAAGGGGGAAATAATAAAACTAAATTTTGGACTAAGGTGAATATTTATATATAGAGGGGTAAAATCCAAATTACCCCCTGAAACTATGGATCATTTCCATATAAACCCCAGTTCACTATCAAACATTTATTTTATCTGTTCGGAATTGCGGTTGGGTCTTGTTTGGTAAGCCGGATTAGTAGTCCTGGAATCAATAATTTGGTCGGGATTGTGCGCCGAATTTAAATTGAAGATCGGGTTGGAAATCCGGACAAGAACTCTTGGTCCAATACAAATCTAGATAGTCACCAAGTCTATGAAGTTATTTTGTTCTCTTACAAAATACTTAAAAAGTTTTAAAAACGATAGTGAGTCTATGTCACGTTATATACGCTGCTCGGTTTTAATTTTTGTAATCTGATATTAATGTTAGGTTAGAGACACGACAAGCTTGAGTTTAATTTTTAGAAATAAATAAATGGTATTTACTCCCTATGTTCCGAATTACAATTTAATTGTTTGTATTTTGGATTGTTGCAATTTCTATGTCCACTTTCTATATTTCAAACATTTTGGATTGTTTACATATAGAGCATTCACTGCTTATTTTGTAAAATGGTTTTCTACTTTACATATTTTGAGTACTTTTTTATATTTACAGATTTTTTATAACACATCTCTCTCCAGCAAATTTTTTAAAATACATAATTTCTAAAATAAATTTGTCTATTTCCATACAATCTTTAAAGCTAAATTTTATATTTCGAACAAGCACATTTAATAAGACACTTCGATAGGTTCTCGAAGAAAAAAAAACATGAAACTACCACAACATATATCAATAAATTATCAACTAAAAAGGAAAAATATGTATCATTTCAACCATGTAGTCCCATAACACAAATAACACATGAAACTTACATGGAAAAAAAAATCACATTTATGATAACTAAGGTGAGGGAGCGGTAACACACTCTCCTGTTTGGCCGTTTGGGGGAGTCTATGTGACACCCCTTCCGTTTTATGCTATCAAAATTACTTTTTTGTATTATTTTTTAAATCAATTCTTATTTTATTTCTATAGTGTTTATTCAAAAATAAAATAAATTTGGCCTTGAATATATATTTGTTCTTTAATTATTATTTGACATTTATAAGGTAGTTGGAGACTACACGTATTCATTGAAAAGCTTTTCGTTGCGAAGACAGTATAGAGACAGTGTGTTGCTATAACCAGCTAAATATATTACCAAAAAAACATTATCCGATGATACAG
This sequence comes from Primula veris, assembly GCA_963682055.1. Classification (NCBI taxonomy): domain Eukaryota; kingdom Viridiplantae; phylum Streptophyta; class Magnoliopsida; order Ericales; family Primulaceae; genus Primula; species Primula veris. Next base: position 31,152,785 of record OY821747.1, on the reverse strand, counting down.
TATATTAGGTGTACCAATCATATATTAAGTGAAAATTGTTTTTTAAAATCACAAACAAAATTATTGATACAACTAATCCGTCACATTAACAGGCAAAGATTTTTTGGTTGAAAATTGATGAGAAAAAAAAAAATTAAGAGAAATATGTGGAAGACTTATGTGCAGCGCACGATGATGCTCCGTCAACGCACCATATGTCATTAAACATGCTCCTTAGGGCTATAGTATATCCCGTTCGACGCATTACATGACGAACCAAGTGTTATGAATTATCAAAATAAAATAACATACTATACATGAGTCCATTTTTATTTTTAAAGAATAATTATATCACATATATAAATGAATGAATATACAGTAAAACTTTCATATAGTAATATTATTGGTAGCACGAAAAAATATTACTATAAAGAGTTTATTACTAAGTAGAAGTTACTTAGAAAAAAATGAATAAATTTTAAAAAGATGAAGTATATACATATATAATAAAACATATATGTGTATATAAATGTGCAAAGTCATATATAGTTTGTATTCCATCGACATCGGTCTCCCGATGTTAATGAAATACAAGTTACACATGAATTGGATAAAAAAAATTAAACATCAGTTGCACAACTGAGTAATAAAATGAAACAAGTTCTCTCCAATAACAAAATGGATTTAAATGTTTTTTCAACCATTCAAATTGATGGAAGTTTTTTTTTCCAATGTGATATTATTTATTACTACGAGTAGGTGAATTTATATCTAACGGGATCATAAAAAATTACGAAATATAACAATATAGAGTTTTTTCTTATTTATAATTGACCCGAGTTGTGACCGATAATTTTTATGACTATAGAGAGTTTATTCCCGTATAAAGTATTCTTATAGAGATGTTTTAATGCATTGCAAAAACCGACTCCAACATTACTAAGAGTATTAAGGGATTAAACAGTTTAATAGCTTATATAATACATTTTAATATATTTTACAATGAAAAATCCAAATTAATATATTCTACTAACAAGATCACTCAATGCAATACAAATATATGGTAGCAAATTAAATAATTTTCATAGTTGAATCTACTAAATTGGATATTTTGTAGATAAATATACATAGTATTTTACATACTTTAAATTGTTTAAATGCACTTTGTATTTTATACACATTTTATTTTCGATTTAGTATATTTTGCAATGAAAAATTCAATTTAATATCTTCCACTAGCATAATTACTAAATTTAATACTCTATCCATCAACTGTTTAGTAAAAATTGAGTGATATTGATAGTTGAAGGTACTAAATTAAAAAATAATGTATTATATATATGGTACTATTAAACTGTTAAAATTTCGGTGATGTGTATATGATGACGTCACTACCACGTCAATTTATATTTGATCAATTGACAAAAAAAAATTACCAAGCTGAACGTTTTTGGTAGTTGAAGGTAGGGCCTGGGCAAAAAACCGGAAGAACCGAACCGAATCGAAAAAACCCGAAAAAGACCAAAACCGAAAAACCGAAAAATTTTCGGGTCGGTTTCGGTTTTCAGTAAAACCGAACCGAAAAAGACCGAAACCGAAAAAAACCGAAAAAAACCGGTCCGGTTCGGTCCAAAAGATAAAAAGACCGAAACCGAAAAAAAACGAACCGAAAAATATGTTCGGTTTCGGTTTCGGTTTTGCCAAAAACCGAACCAGATCGAACCGAACTCAGCTCTAATTGAAGGTACTAAATTAGTTATTTTGTAGTTTAAGCTACTAAATTGTAAATTGTGTATTATTCAACATTAAGCCGTTAAAATGCCGAAATATTAAACTTTAAATAGCATTTAAAATTTATTTTACCCGTTAATAAGAGTAAAACGTTGTCTAGTACCATGTATTATTAACTTGTACCAATTTGGTAACTACTACTTTTATGTTTTACCAATTTAGCCCATCACCTATCAATTTTTTCCTAATTACGGGCCTGACAACATAAAACGATGAAATTTCGCTCACTATATCTCAAATTTAGCTATCGATCTTCGGTTAATGTTGACGCCATTACACTAATTGTGAGTCAGGTGAGCGAAAGTGATTGCAATTTCGTTGTTTTGTCAAACAACATGATACCAAATTAGTAGGTTATGTCCCAAATTTGTTAAAATTCAAAGTTTAGATACCAAATTGTTAATTTTAGTAAATACTAATAATAGTATAAAAACTTGAAACTCTTTTACCAAATTCTCATAAACCCCCAAAAAACTCTGTTCATAAAATAAAATAAAAAATCAGCGATAAATCCCAACCGGACCAGAAAAATCCCCACAAAATCGTATAAAATCGGAGGTTTCATCTACAATAATGGGTATTTCTCTGTTTTTAAAACCGTGGTTTCATTTTTATTAGCTCGAAAAAGGATTAAATAATAAACAAGTTATATATTGATGTAGTAGCTAAGTTGTGATATGTTACACATATTTTTTTGAATTTAATATTTAATATATAGTAGTTCTTATTATTATTCCAAAAGAAAGCATATTTGAGTTTTTTGTAAGAAAATAATTAATTGTAATGCATTGATTATAAATTTGTAATTGTAGTATTTAAAAAAATAAAATTGAACAACTATTTAGGGTTAAAAAACCAAGGAGGCATGAAAGGGGTATAATATTTGTGCACATTTTTATTAAACTGTTTAAATAAGGAGTATTAAACTTTGAATATTTACAATTTAATTTACCATTTAATAAATACTACTGGAATTAAATGGTAGCTAAGTTGTGTGATATTTACAATTTAATTTGCCATTTTTTATTAAATACGGAGTATTAAACCAGTTATTAGTTATATTTAATGTAGTAGCTAATAAGTTGTGTGATATGGAACACAACAATGGGTAATTCTCTGTTTTTAAACCGTAGTTTCGTTTTATTAGCTCAAAAAAGGTTTAAATAACAAACCAGTTATTAGTTATATTTAACGTAGTAGCTAATAAGTTGTGTGATATGGAACACAACAATGGGTAATTCTCTGTTTTTAAAACCGTAGTTTCTTATATATTAGCTCAATTTTTAAATAATAAAGCAGTTGTATAACAGAATGTAGTAGCTAAGTTGTGATATGGAACATACACAGGGGGACAATCGGAAAGAGAAGACAAAGTGTCGTTGGAACTGAACGAGGAAATATTACAGAGTATGGAAGTTGGCATGGTGTTCCGTGACTACGTTAGTTTCTCGTTAAACTCTGTCTATATACGTACCTGCATACATAGTAACATATACATGTATAGGAGTCTTTGGGGATTTTTGTAATTTTGTCGGAAAAACATTCATATCATGATTTTTTTTAAATCCCCAAAAAACTACAATATCTGAACCATTTTATAATATAAACAAAGTATTGTCTTTTACATTACACAAAAGAGACCATTAATGCAGGTTCTTCGTGTTGTATTAAGGGGAAAAAACGACTTCGTTATGCATATATATTTTTTTAAATTTTTCGCTCCTATTCAGTGACTGTCACCTAAGCTATCTCGCTCACTTGGCTTTTGCCAAAAACGGCTCTGGGAGTCAGGGGCTGAGGCTTTAGCATACAAAGGGGTGCACTTGCAACCCAACAATTTACGAAAATTCTATTTTTTCTATAAATAATTTGAAGATAATGAGTTTTGCAACCGCGTTAGATAACACTTTGTAATTCACTAATATGCAACATCAGAATGTTAGTTCCGACTCCGCCCCTAGTGGAACCGGGACGGAACTAGGAATTTGAAATGGGAGGGGCGGATATTCTATACTCCGCCCCTAGAGGAACCGGGACGGAACTAGGAATTTTAAATGGGAGGGGCGGATATTCTATATAATCTTTTTTATATCTTATATGAGTTTTTTTTAGTAATATGGGGGGCCGAATGCTAGTTTTTGAAGATTTTGATCAAAAGACAGAATTTTTTTGCCTTTTCATTAATTTTTAGTGGGGATTGTCTCTACCTAGTTCCTTTCTTGTAAGGGGAACTTGGAGTAGTTTGAAAGGGGATATAGCACCTCGCATATCAAGAAAGCTCCATTTTTTATCATAGGAACCGAACCATAAAACTTGAATGGGACGGTCTCTACATTACTTTTTTTTCTCTTCATAATGAGATGGACATTTTTAGTTAAAATACATGCATACATACAGAGTAACTAGGAGTAGGTTGAAAGGGTTAGAGCACCTCACATATTAAAAAAAAAACACTTTTTACCATATATTCCGGAACATAACCATGAAACTTAAATTTGGGGGGGGGGGGGGGGGGGATGAGGTATTCTACACAAATTATTTTTCATAACATGCTCAAGGTTTGAAACGCTACGTTGAAAAAAGTGAATTTTTCCTTTTATTTTTATCGAAATAGGAGGGAGCACCTAGTTCTTTCCATGCATGTATTTTTAAAAATTATATCACCAACGCGCATAATAACATGATTTTACCCCCTTCAGTACACATGAGTATGGTTCCGCTAATGCATACATATATAAAGGGGAGTAACTAGCTAGGGGCACAATTCCCCTATTATGCAGATATAATGAAATTGTATTCTTTTACCATATATTGACTTAAATCTTGTAATTACGGCAGTCTAGTATCCCTAAGTAATGAGAAAACGTTTCACACATAAATTAGTGCCCCTCCCCCAATCCAAATCTGGTTTGCCATATTTCTATACACATGATTGGTTATTCTGTGTACAATTACCTACCTGTTTCTTTTTTCGCTTTTGTGATTAAGCTTGCAATTTTTATAGTTACTATCCCTACCTTTTTATGCTTGTGTTTAGTAGGTGCTTATGAATATTACGTCAGGTAGTTGGATATACAAAGGAAAATAAATTGCTAGCATTGAATATTTGTACGCTGGTTTTATATTAATATTCTTTCGGGCTAATTGTCTGCAGAATTGTAGAATCAGTTCGATGGATTTCCATAGGACATCAAATTATCTGGTTACTGCTAGTGATGATGCTTCTATTCGCCTTTATGATGTTGCCAATGCAACGTATGCACTTCATCCCTTGTTCTAATGCAATTACTCTTGTGACCTATGTTAAGTTCTGCATAACATTTTTTAACCTCACCTTCTTAATAATAGAGTAACCGGAGTCGGTGGGTTTCTTTGTACCGCAAGCGAAAATTTGTTTTCAGGTGTTAACACAAATAAGCTTCTGTTTATGCATTTATGTATACTTCTTACTGTACTACACAAGCTCTTCCAACAGGAGAACATGTGTTGACAACCCAGCTGTTGGATACTTGTATGTGATACCAGATCAGTTGCACTTTGTTTTTGGTATATGGAAATTCATATATGGGGTAGGTTATATAGACAAAACTTTTGACGTAACTGATATCAGCCACTGATAGTATTTAGTTAATGTGTTTGATCAAATTCTGAAAACTGTCACCTCATCATCAGTGGCAGAATCAGGAACGGAGTCTTTGCTATTAGTATGGGGCTAAAGTGTTTTATAGAAGTAATTAGTTAAGCTACATGTTTTTTTAGCCTCCTTCAGTTGTCACCTAGTTCCTCCTTCGCTCATCACAGCCATTGATTGGAATGTTATTAACAGCTGAGATCTGTTGCATAAAAAATTACAGCCAGTCCATAGAATACAGCTGAGATCTGTTATATTATTTGTGTTGACAAAGTGTATCTTGTGGATTTGGCCAAGTTAGTTGTATCTCACTTGTCATAATTATTGGCCTCACCATCATTTTTATATTACTGAGGGAAATGATTTTTTTGGTGTTAGGTGTTTGAAGACGATAAATAGCAAGAAGTACGGTGTTGAGCTAGTTAGTTTTACTTCTCATCCAACAACAGTTATATATTCGTCTAAGAATGGCTGGGATGGTATGCACATAATCAAGCCGGGACTTAAAATAATGAATTACTCATCTACTTGAATAATATTATTTTCTACTTTTTTCAGAATCATTGAGGCTTTTGTCATTGCATGACAACAAGTATTTGAGATACTTCAAAGGTCACCATGACAGGTAAATTGAAGGGTAACAACAATGCATTAACTGTCAAAGCACTATGGAAAGAGAGCCTTGTATATTTTCATGATTTATACATTATAAGTTTAAAATTCTGTCACCAATCTGTAAAATATCAAACAGTTGCTGCACCAACTAAACAAAAACTCACAAAATCGAACAATCATTACACCAATCAATCAAAATCCACAAGTAATTTTAGTTTATTTTTCCACACTAGTGTAGCAATTGTCCGATTTTATGCAAATTGGATTTTAGTATACCAGTGTATTCAAAAAGTTAGGATGTAACTATTGTTTGAAGTTAAATTTTATAGTTAGTGTACTAATTGTCTGATTTTCTACTGGTGTCCAATTTGTGAGACTTAAAAGTCACATAATTTGGTGTAGAATAGCTTGGTTATACTTGTTGAATATTGTCCCACATTGATGGGTTATTGATCCTACTCTATGCTTATATATGAGTTCCTCTCCTTCCTATCACAAGGCCTTTTGGTGGGAATGGATGGACTCTAATATGATATCAGAGCGGGCTTTCTTTGTTCCTTGTTTGTTGGGCTCCCCCATTGTCTCGTTGTTTACACTTGTGGGCATTTGGCCCATTAGGCGTTTGTTTAGCTCGACCCACAAGTGAGGGGGAGTGTTGAATATTGTCCCACATTGATGGGTTATTGATCCTACTCTATGCTTATATATGAGTTCCTCTCCTTCCTATCACAAGGCCTTTTGGTGGGAATGGATGAACTCTAATAATACTAATTCTTAAAAGTCACATAATTTGGTGTAGAAAAGTGACTTTCTTAAACATTTATTAGCAAAACTTCTGATCGTGTTATTATGTTTTCCCCTTTTTTCTAGGGTTGTGTCTCTTAGCTTGTGCTCTCGAAAAGAATGCTTTATTTCTGGTTCTCTTGATCGAACGGTTTTACTTTGGGATCAAAGAGCTGACAAGTGTCAGGTGAATGCATTTATCTGCTTGAGTTTGATACCTGACTACCTTTCCATCGATTAGTTTAGTCTAATATAGCATTTAATTTTAGGGTCTCTTACGTGTACAAGGTAGGCCTGCCACTGTTTATGATGATCAGGGGATCGTATTTGCAATTGCTTCAGGTGGAAGTATAAAGATGTTTGATGCACGCAAATACGAAAAGGTTAGTAGTTGACTAATGTATCATCTGATTTCGATTTAATATACCAACTTATGAACATTAGTGACTAGGACACCAACATTGCATCTCTCGGCAACTTAATTACACTTAGTATATCACATAGTGAAAAGAAAAATCTTAGGCTGAGGTACTAATTAATTTTAGAAATGTGTAAACAGCTTCTTGCATAGAAGCAAGGGAAGGCTGTCTACATTAGGCCCAAAGTGGCCCGACCCCTTCCCGGACCCGCGCAAAGCGGGCACTTTAGCACAGGTTCTGTCTTATATATTTTTTGACACTATCCTGTCACCTTTTTCGTCTTCATAAACATGTATATCTATTTTGTCCTCCTGTATTCCTTTTAATCGAGAAAGAAAGGTCAGGTTTCTAAGTTTTAGAGGTTGATGTACAAAATTTAAAACTGGTGATATGGTAGTGTTCAAGATAGGAATTAACTGACTATTTAAATCCTTGTAATATGGAGAAATGTTTTTTCATGCTTAGTTTCCAGCAAAACTTAATACAGTCCTATTTAATTTATGTAGGGCCCTTTTAATACATTTTCCGTCGGAGAAGATACATCGGATGCAAATGTTGTAAAATTCAGTAACGATGGAAAACAGTTGCTTTTGACGACTTCTGAAGGGCTTATTCATGTCCTTGATTCATTTCGTGGCACACTTGTGAGTATTTTATTCATTTTGTAAAGTGTTTTTAATAGCCCAATTTATTAAGCAGAAAAGTTAAATGCATTTCCGATTTACTTTTCTTATTGATGTTATAGCTATCCACATTCAATGTCAAGCCTGCGTCAAGTCTTTCAACTTTGGAGGCTTCTTTTAGCCCTGAAGGAACCTTTGTTATATCAGGTGATTTCTGTTCTTCTATAGACCTCTCTGAGGAAATTACTAGGATTATCATTTGATTTATTTGTTTATTTTATAATGAGTTTATGATGCTTCAATGATCACGTGCCAACCATTCGTTTTTTTCTTTGACTACTCTTTTGTCTATCTAAATGCTGAGAGGGAGGTGCAAGGATGCTTTAGGATATCTGGGTTTGGTGTTGCTAAATATTTTTTAAGAAATAGGAATGTCTATTATTTTGTTTTGTCATTATTATTTCTTATCAGTGCCTAGTTTATTTCTTACATGATCAATTGTTTTATCACTTGTTAGCATTTGATTCCACCACTATTTTGATACACTCGGTCAAACTAACTGACTTCTTTAAACCCTATTTCTTTCCCTCATAAACGTCCTGATGTCATTTTTTATTATTTCACAATCTCTTGAGTACAAGATAGTTTTTTTGTTCTATTAATTTCTAACTATTTTTTCTGGATTTCATTTGCAGGTTCAGGTGATGGCAGTGTTTACGCCTGGAGCATTCGAAGTGGCAAAGAAGTAAGTTCAGTTTCTTTTCTTACAAAGTTTGGCAGAGATCGTAGAAGAGTCACCTTGATTTTAAAGCTGTCTTCTTTCACACTTTATTGTCCTGATAAGTGATAACTAAGTATCATTATTCTGACTAATGGTCTAATATTCCAAAGATATTCTAAAATAAGGGAAAAAAGTTATGAAATAGGAATCACTCAGATTCTTCGCATTGATGATTCTCTAAGTAGATCGTGAAAATCATTCCTGGATTATCATTCTAGCAAGAGACCTAAAGTAAGCATGTGAAAAAATCGAATTACCTTAATATACAAACATACTGGAGATGGGTGATTTAATGAGAAGATCTTTAGAAGTCCTCTTTCTCTCGGCCGATTTTACTGGTTCCTGTTACTCGTTTTACCGCAATAACTTCTTATCGGCTGTCCATAGTTTGAGATAAAAACATGTCACTAGAGGACCACCACAGGTTTGGCCTTCCCAAAAATCGATGAATTTAGGGCAACTTTCCATCTTGACTTTCTAGTTTCTATGGTCTATGGAGATCAGTATTATAAAACAGATTTACATAAGTAGATAATTGGGAAGTTACTTTTATTTCGTAGCTTTGTACGCTTGGAATTAACAGCATTTTTTCCTTTTCCAGGTTGCTAGTTGGATGAGTACTGAAACTGAGCCACCTGTCATAAAATGGGCACCAGGAAGCCTTATGTTTATCACCGGTTCTTCTGAACTATCATTTTGGGTCCCAGATTTGTCTAAATTAGCCACTTATGTTGGAAGAAAATGATGCTTCCAAACCGTTAGTATGATCCTGTACAGGTCGTGCTGAAGTGGATCAAGCTAATTCTTCCTTCCTGACTATGATGTATAAGAACTTAATATTTATGGATTATTTCTTACACCAGCAGGTTCAACGAGTGGATTATCATCGCCAGCGGCTTCTTGTATGTGACATGTGTTGAGTTATCTATAATGAGTAGTCCATCAATGATTTCCCCCAGTAAGGAAAATTACTAAAGCAGTGTTGTAAAGAAATTAAACTATCATATATTTGATCAATAGTTATTTTTGGGGCTTTTATCTGTACCGTGCTTCGACTTGATGTCTACTGCATGAGTTTGATGGATATGGCCGACAGAAATGCAGAAAATGTTCAAGCTTTGCTCTGTAATATGTACAAATGAGGTGGTAAAATCAGTGATTAGTACATTAAATTCTGATTACTTTATTTTGTTGTTAAGTCGTACTCGAGTTTTAATTTATTATCATTCAATTGTTATATATATTATAGCACTAGATTAAAAAATTAGCAAAGTAGATTAGCATATAGAATTACTTGTGACGATGTTTAACTTTAAAATGAAGATTGCACTTTATTTTGGGTTTTAACTTGATCGTTAGTGTGTCAAAAGTGATTTGGAAATATATTTTCTGGGAGTGCAAAGACTCATTTATGGACCAATAAAGTTGCAAGAGAGTATTCTTAAAACTTGATCGTTAGTGTGTCAAAATTGAGAATTGTTAAAGAGTAATACTTAAAACTTATCCCAATCCAAACTAAATGGACTTGTGTTCTCTTACACCCCTTATGAATAATATATGCCTATTTAACTCCTTTTCACTTGGAGTGGACGAGTTATGCGCGAGATAAATGTCTATCGTTATTTCTAAATAATATCATTTGGGTTCACTGCTAAAACTGTAATTAGAACAGGACGAATACTGCCTCAATTCTCAAAATTGCATACAACCCATATTAGAACCACAAAAGTCAAATTATTCACTGATGTTATGCGTGTGCACCATTATTTATAAGCTTCCAATATCATACCTTACAATCATCAGGAAATGGTATATTCATTCCATCTCGGAACTTTTAAAACTCGTGTACTCTTCCCACTGCGTTTATCCAATTTCCTTGAGGTATTTTCTTTATAGTGGAATAGATTCAAAAAGTTATGGCTTTTGTATATATAACGCCATCTCCTCTCCCCCACAATGGCAATGAGCGACCCATCTCTTTTTTAGACACTCTCCTGGCTAACCAGCCTAACCCCGTTGTTACCCTTCCCATGCAGCAAGTCTACTGAACGTTACATTATGCTCCAGTATTCTACAATAACAAACCTACCAGGAATCGGGGATCAAATATGTCCCACAAGTCTCCTTTCCGTATTTTAGATGGTAAACCGAACTGGCAAATGGTTTGAAAGGAAAATGGCCAAAATTCTATTAAGTTTTTCCTTTTGTATATTAGTCATTCGGCCTCATTTACTAGGGGAAAAAAACTTTATACTGATTTCAGCCCCTCTACCATTCCAATTCTCGTTTCTTGTTTCCTTCACAACTCGTTGCCGAGAAACCTTGTGGGCAAAAGTTGCAAGCAAAGACCAGAACTGAAGGGCATGAAGACTGATACCTTGTTGTAATTAATATTTGTTATTTCAAATCAACAATGTACTACTACTATTTCAAGTATGTTCTTGTGGTATGCACTTTTTTTTCTTTTACAGTTTTCCTGAATTTGATATTTATAAATATATGAAAATAAAAAACCACTTCGTCTGAGTGAGTTGCTGTTGCTTGTGGACTGGTCACCCGATTCTGGTCACACGATTCTGATCACCTGATTCTGATCACTCTTTAGACAATATTTTCCCCAGTTATACTGAATCTAATCACTATACAATCTTTAGACTTAATATTGCCGCCGCTCCTCATTGTAATGTGTAAACTCGGTTTAGACTTAATACTAGTATAAAGCTAATCGGTTTAGACATTAGATTTGTTGAAAACCAAATACCATTTTAGCCAATTTGGTGAAACCAGTGCCGTTGAATCAACAAAGGATATTAAAAAGCAAATAAAACATGCTCCGTCCAACCCATAGAAATGGTCGAATAGCATTGCTATTTACCAAACATTATCAATTTTTGATATACAAGTATATTTACCATAACCATCTCTAAACACTTGCAATTTTCTGTGAAAAATTCAATTTGAACATGTGTTGGACAGAGTGAGTATTTCAAAAGAACTGATTAAACATGTTCTTCAGTCACCACTTTAGCTTAAGGTGGCATTCGGTCTAATTTCACAAAGATACCATCTCAAAGAAGTAACATTACAGCCACAAAATTTGGATCTCAAGACCGATTATTGTTCCTCAAACAAAATGATGTTATGGGTCTATTTAGCTGAAAACACCTGAGTATCTTTTCCGAGAAAGAAAAAAAGTGTAACAGGGTAAATGAAATTTTAAACTCAGTAATGAAAGCCAATGAAGAAGAACGTCTGCACCTCTTTGAAACAACGCAATATATATATCCCAACATAAAACCGAGAACAAACTACTTACGGTACCTATGTCATAACTATAGCTCAATACGAAAACAGCAAACCCAATTTCAGAAAAAACCCTGTCAAACCTTGTACATGAATATAAAAACAATCGTTAAGAATGTGCCTTATCACTGAACAATATATGTATCATCAACATTTAAATTCACCCGAACTTTACGCCAATTAAAGGATTCCGGTTGAATCTGGAGTGCGCTGTGAGGGTCTAGGTATCTTCTCCCCCTCCCAAATGAACCTCTAAATTTACCTCTGTTAATTTCTCTTCTATTTTCTTGCCTCTCTGGAGGATAATTTGGATTTGGTTTTGGAAGGAGACTCCGATCACCGAACAATATATGTATCATCAACATTTAGATTCACCCGAACTTTACGCCTATCAAAGGATTCCGGTTGAATCTGGAGTGAGCTGTGAGGGTCTAAGTATCTTCTCCCCCTCCCAAACGAACCTCTAAATCTACCTCTGTTATTTTCTCTTCTATTTTCTTGCCTAACTGGAGGATAAACTGGATTCAGTCTTGAAAGGAGGCCGCGATCAGAATTATCGGTCCCATAGGACAATGTTTTTACCACTGATGAAGAATTGGATCTAGAAACAATTGACCTCTGTGGAGTTTTAATATTTGATCTTTTCGTTTCGAAAGGTAATGGTTCGAGTCCTTGCAGATCAGGCTCAGGGACAAAGTCATAAGGTCGTTTTGACTCGTCCATTTTCCTGAATGTAATTGAAATTCTAGGGGCACAACAAAATTAAAATCAGGAAATGGCTTTGCAGGAGAAAATACGAGAGCAAGAATAGATTGGAAACTGGATAACAAATTAATACCTTTTAGTTGGAACTGCTGGGACACAATGCTTAGCCACATCTGCACCATTACCGTTCAAAACAAGGACAGACCTGAATAAGCAAAAAGAACAAATCATTCATATCAGGAATATGGAGAAAAAGCATCTTTAATTTCACAAAAGCCAACACTGATCTTTTGGCAAATCAGAATAGCAACTTAGGTTTATAGAGATTCACTCAATTACTTTTTCCCTACTTGTTTGTGCAAAACATTTATTGTCAAGTATTTGGAAACTGAATAATTATTTTTGGGTAAATTTAGGTTTTGGAGAACACATAAAACTCAAAAAGAGAATCTGAATTTAGCATAATAATCCCAAAATCTAAGAATTGTCAATCATGCAATCTAATAGTCCTTTTGACCCCTAGTTATGCATACACTATGGTTTCCAACCCAATTAATTATTCGTTTTTATTTTTGTTGCAGAAGCTAATATTTTTTACTGAGAAAAGAAACTGAAAAGAAAAAATAAAAACAGGAAAAGGGACAGAAGGCACCACAAACTTACCCAACAGGCAGTGGAATAGCGATAGGACCACTAAACTCCCCCGCGGCGATAGTTGACAAATTGGATCCAAATAATATATTGCATTCACTCAGAAAAGAGACAGTACAAAAGGGCCTAACAAAATCATGATTGTCAATATGCGGAGGTATGCAATCGCCTTCATCGTAAATGTTAATAATGCAACTGTCCGGTACACATGAAGGGGGAAGAACATGCCATTTGACTAATCTCCTTATCATCACCTTAAGAAGGCGAGGTATTGGATCAACATTTTCACTTTGAAGAATACCAGGTAGATTACCGTTTTTATCCTTCAAAAGGATAAAAAGAAAACTGTAAGCTCTTTTGGTCCAATATGATTTTTAGAAGCTAGAGTTCTGTATTGAGCATATGGTAAGGTAGACTTACCTTTGCGTAATTATAGCAGCAACCAAACTGAATGGTCACACGTCCCTTGCCTCTCATCCACTTTGCGGGAGCTGTAAAAGTACGGGCTGAACAAAGACAGGAAAAAGAGTAATGGTAAAAACATTAGCATCAAATGACAAGTGTTTCGAAGTATAGAACGTTATATAAGGCTAGAAGGTTAGGTCTTAAATACTAATCAAATAACTAAATATTACTATATTACAACAATGCCATGTGCAAAACGTTTTAAGGCAGAGCTTGGCTGCCACAAGCCAGTTATCCCTGTGGTAACTTTTCTGACACCTTTAGCTTCAAATTCCGAAGATCTAAAGGATCGTTAGGCCACGCTTTCACGGTTCATATTCGTACTGAAAATCAGGATCAAACGAGCTTTTACCCTTCTGTTCCAGATGTGCCGCCCCAGCCAAACTCCCCACCTGACAATGTCCTCCGCCCGGATCGGCCAGCAAAAGCGAGCCTTAAGTCTAAAAAGAGGGGCGATGCCCCACTTACGATTCACGGAATAAGTAAAATAACGTTAAAACCCAGGTGATACTCCAATCAACACAAAAGAAGTAAAAAAAATTTCCACACTGTTCAATTAAAGCCTTGTTTGGCTGTAGATTTTAAGTTAGCCTTTTCTGCATTCCGCTTATAAGCTGGTGCATTTGGTTAACCACCTTAAAACAAGAGTTTCTCTGGATTTTCGGTCTGAAACGGAAGAAGCTAGAAGCTTTAAACTGGATGAATCAAGCTCTTTCATGTATCACAAAAAACCCACCCTTGTGTATTTAAAAGATGCAACCAATAAAGGGATAAGTAAAAATAAAATAGTAGTACCCCAAATATACTCACCTTTCAATTCACCTCTCCGTCCCATTTCTTGTAAATTATATATAGAATCAACAATTCTTTTCTGTTCCACAGCACTGAACACCCCTGTGTGAAGCTCTAGACCTTGAAGGATGTTGACAAGCTTTCCGTTAACCCTCTCAAAACAAATAAAGTCCTTTTTCCTATTCACATTATAAAAACGAATACATTCCCTCTGTTCCCGTGATAACTTAGTTTTTTGCCGACTGTTCACGACCCCTGAATCTTCTCTCTCACTAACTTCACTCTCTTCATCACCCTCGAGTTGTTGATCTTCCTGTGCCATGTCAGCCCAAGACATCTTGTCTCGTACTCCACTAGGTAGCAGTAAAGTAGTGTTCATTGAAAAATTTATCATAGCTTTTTTCCCATTATTTGTTCCATTTCCCCAACTACCTAAAGAAGTAGTATCGGCCGAGTCATTTATATCTGCGGCTCCTTTCCAACTACCCAAAGAATTTGTGTCAAATTTATCGTTTATATCTACAGCAGCTCTTTTTCCACTGCCAAAAGAACTTGTGCAAAAATATTCATGTTGCTCATTTATTTGTCCCCACTCTGTATTATCTGGAGTTCTAACCGCAAGACTTGGTTTTCTATTCGACAGTGAAGAAGAATTGTTGTCAACCTCTGCATTTTACGAAGCCAAAATGAGCTAATTAGTTCTTTGAATTCTAATAACAGAAGCTTAGTCACATTAGTTATAAGACATTAGCGCATAATAAATAACAGAAACTTATTGCACAATAGTTCTAATAAGTCGAATGTAACTTATTTACAATTTAATAACTTTTACAAGAAAAACCTATGTAATCAATGTTAAGATTAACCTACTTAGTCTTATGAGTTAAATGGAATATGATATTTATAACCTTGCGAGTAACTTTTAAGTTTTAACTTTATGTTATGCATAAGTTAAATCCAAGTTCTTGTGAGTAAGAAAACATAAGTAAAAGCTAACTTATCATGAGTTAAAATAAACTTAAAATAAAGAAAATCTATACTATACTATAAAATAGCTTGGCAATAGAAAGCATCTTATAAGAAAAATAATTTAAAAGTAGATAAACATTTTTTGTGATTAAGTATATACTCCCGCCGTCCCAAAATACTAGGGTTCTATGCATCTACGTGCAACTTTGACCGGCAAATATCTCGTGTTTAAATTGTTGAAATGTAAAATTTTAAAATTTGTTCATATAGTTCAACATTTGAACTATGCGATTAACTTTTGAAAAATTCGAATTCGACTAACTTAGATATGAGTTATTTGTCGGTCAAAATTGCAAGTAGTTTTGTATAGCCCCAACAATTTGGGACGGGGGAGTATATAGAGAAAATTTTCCGTGAACATTTTCATGCGACTGCGAAACAGTCAGAAATACGTGAAAAGATGAAACAATCAGAGCCTATAAGAAATCTCAGTGAGAAAACATGAGTTCCCAGAATATGTGTACCCTCTAACTTGAGATACTAAAAATTTCCATTGTACAATTTTACTTCAAAACATTTTAAAATAACACCAGCCAACTCATCAGCTATTTTACCAAACTACCAAAAGTGGAAAAATTATACAAACATGATTAAGAAAAAGCTACCCACTAGTAAAACACTACCTTTATATACAAGATTGACAAACCTTAGGCATCAGAATGAGATCAAGAAAGTCTGACAGTGTAACATAGCCAATCCAAAAGATATTTGTGTGGATATATCTAATTAATTTTTTGATAATTCAACTGAAGAGGAAACAGTATACTGCTAAGTAGTGAAAAGTAGTCGATAATAAAATAAAGTAAGTGAACTTAGAATATCAAGAATTAAGATACTAAAAAAAACTTTAATGCCTTAAAGGCAAAATTATAACAAAGTTCGAGAATAAGTCAAATGAATGGAAAAATCGTTGTCATGAGTAGTGAATAGTAATTGCTTCGAATGTAAGAAACTTGACAGGTACAATTTTCTGAGGAAATGAAGAACCAAGTTAGTTAAAAGTTCTTTTTTTTTTTACTCTTTCTTCCTTGGAAATGCAAACAACCATGGCAAGTAAAATTGAAAGTGGGAAAGTTAATTTTTTTTACCCCCCGTGTTAGCCCAACAAGCCCTATCCTAGCATATTAAGCTTGACCTCTAAAAAATCTGTGATCTAAGCTGTCTTGCCTGGTCTATGAAGTACAATCAAATCCACGTCAAAAAATACAAACCCCTACTAAAATGTTGGTAATTTAGAGTATACTGGCACTATTATAAATAAAGTCAACCAAAAAGCACTACTCTGGTACAAATCCTGGTTAGACAATCGAAAATTTATATACCCATTGGTATATCATTAAATGGGTGGAGGGTCTAGAAAGCAACCAAAACGTGTATTTTCAAATGTATTGATACATAATGTTCTAAAAGAAGTATATCTTACACTATTTTAGCCTCAAATGTTTTACACAACTCGATATTTAGCAAACATATATATTGACTAAAAGTATGTTTTTGTACTCATGACAGCAAATATGTTTAACGCAACACCAAATGACCCATTTGATAGTAACTTACAATGATCGACACAAGTAGCAAATTCCAGCAAAAGCCTGTCTACAAGACAACTAAATATGATATGTGATTTGTCAGGGTTTAAGGTGTAAAGGTGTAAAGGTCTGGTTTACAAAGTACACTTACCGTACTCAAAACACTACCCTTATACGAGATCCTTGTTTGCCAACCCAAACCTTTTCCACATAAATATTAATGGCACCAGTAACAAACACATCGTAGGCTTGTCTAAGAGAGATCGTATATCCAACTTATTTGCTTCACAAGCTTTGTAACTGATTAGAATATAGTTTTCCACTTTTTAATTTTCCTGGCCTAAAAGATAAAAGTTTTAATCTATATCCTCCTAATTTTTCCTCGTAATTTGAAAATTCTATAGCTTTATTCAAATTAAGCTACAACAAAAGAAACTATAAGAAAGAAGAAGGAAAATCAAGAGACCCAAATTAAAGCACTACCCTTATACGAGATCCTGCTTTTGACAATACAATAAAATACACACATATATATACACGTACATACATATAGATATTTGAACATATACCTGAATGGAGGGATTTTGGTTTTCCAAATTTTTTCTAGTTTTTGGCCAAGAAAAGACAAAAGAACGCAAAAATACAAATGCATGTTGGACCGTTCATGGCACAGACTCTCTCTTTAGTGAAGAATGATTTAGTAAACAATGCAGAATAACTGTATGAAGTAAAGGAATGAATTAATAAAACGGATGAAGGGGCCCTTTATTAGTATTAGGTGAAAAGCCATCATTTTTTTAGGGTTGTACTTGTTCAAGTTGAACTGTATGAGTTGCACCTATTAATTCCCCAAACAATGTAACTGTTGGAAACAACCTGCCATTGTATTTCGGATTTACACGCGAAACTCACTATCCAATGAATGACATGTATCTTTTTATTTACAAGTTAACTCTTATTTCCTTCCCTTTTCTTTTGGTTACTTCTTTTAATCTAAGTAATAAATTACTTCAATTAAAATAGCAATTAATTATGTTTAATATAAAAGGATATTATATTATATCCCATATTTATTCAATCAAACAATATGTCCACTTAAAAACCAATCAAACAATTTATGCCAAGTTTAAATAGCTTGCTACAAGAATCATTTCTTTGAAACTTCATCATGGATCTGAACAAGTGTATAATTAGTATTATAGTACTCGAGTAGCTCTATTGTTTTAACCGTTGAACAAGTAATTAGTGAGTGAAGGTCACTCAATGAGACCAAACGTCTTATTTTAATTAAAACAAAAGTTACATGTTGAAATCCACGATTCCAACAGAATATATGTATCTATACATACATAAATACATAAGGCGGTATATGTATATATACCTGAATGGATGGAGGGCATCTGATACAACATTTTACTTGAATTATGGCATAAAAAGACAGAAGCTTTAAGCTATTTTCTTCCGGTTTGTTTCTTTTGTTTTCTTTTCAAAATCAAGCAACAAAGAAACAAACCTATATAGAAACAAAGCAAACCACAAATCCCAAATCAAAGCACATATATGAGGTCATGGTTTAACAACACTCTAATTTCGGCGGTGTTCGTCGCTGGACATGGTGGTGGACACGTATTTCTCACTGTTTTTTACTTATTTAGGGAGAATTATATTATAGTTATATGTATTGATGAGTTGTAAGTATTTTATATATCAGGTACGGAATACGGATCTATTTTTCTGATTATTCGGTTTTGAGGAAAACTGACTGTTTTTAGCAGATCAATAATTCCAAAAAACAAAACCCTACTCATATACATAAACAAGTGTATCTATACATATTTGATTTCCAACTTTCTATTATTATTTTTGTGTTGCCTAAAACTAGCTCTTTTTTTTATTAATTAGTTAGAAACAGAGAAAATCAACAAATCCAAAAGCAAAAGCCTACCCATATACATATACATAAACAATTGAATCCGACCCTCCAAAAAAAAAACAATTGAATCTATACATACATATAAATCACATATTAATTAATTGCCTAAAACTAGCTCTTTTTTATTAACTAAATTAGAAACAAAGCAGATCAATAATTACAAAAACAAAACCCTACTCATATACATAAATTACTGAGTATATTTATAATTTTTTAGATTAGAAACGAAGCAAATCAACAATTACAAAAACAAAACCCTACATAAACAAGTGTATCTATACATACATAAACAGCATTTACAGTATATATAAATATAAATATTAAAGAAAACCTGAATTTCGGAGGGATTTGATACGACGGGTAAGAGTAGAAGTACAGTTCGTACAAAGTCCGGTGGAGATAAAAGGCATCCACGTGAATAAAAACTCAGCCGCCACATGTAATTCCTCCGGCGTGTAGTTCGCCAAAAAGCGTCGGTGGTCGCCACCGGACATGGCGGACGAGGACTCTTATTTAATTATTACTCACCGTTTTTTTATTTGTTATTTGGGAAGAATTATACTATCATAGTTATATATATATATATATATATTGATGAGTTGTAAGTATGTTATATATAAGGTACGGAATACGGATCTGTTTTTTCTGATTATTCGGTTTTGAGGAAAATTGACTGTTTTTTAGCAGATCAATAATTCCAAAAAAACAAGTTACATATTATTTTGTTTGCCCTAAAACTAGCTATTTTTTTATTAACTAAATTAGAAACAAAGCAAATCAATAATATCAAAAACAAAACCCTGCACATATACATTCAAAATTGTATCTATACATACAGATACACATATAAATATAAATATTAAAAATAAACCTGAATTTCGAAGGGTTGAGATACGACGGGTAAGAGTAGAAGTACAGTTCGTACAAAGTCCGGTGGAGATAAAAGGCATCCACGTGGATAGAAACTCAGCCGCCACGTGTAATTCCTCCACCGTGTAGTTCGCCAAAAAGCGGCGGTGTTCGTCGCCGGACATAGTTGTTCACGGCGGTGGAGATTTATTTAATATTTCTCACCGTTTTTTATTTATTTATTTATTTGGGGCGATAATTATATAAATATAACGAGTTGTAATTATTACTATATTTATATATCATGTACGGAATACGGGTATCTTTTTCTGATTATTCGGTTCTCAGGAAAATTGAATGTTGCCCATCATGAAAATAAATTGTATTAAAATTATAATATTTTTTTTGTAAATTTAGTTTAAATATTAAATTTTATTATTAAAATTTAAAAAAATTCATTTAAATATGAGTTATAAGTCGATCAAACACGTAGTTTCGTAATACACAATTAAATGGGAATGGAGGGAGTAGTACCGTAAACCGATGTACTGATATAATTTAGTTAGCTAAAATTAATTTAAAATTAAAATTAAAAAAAATTATTGTGTGAAATACTCTTAGTTATAATTATACTGCAACGGGTTCATAATAGTGTTTAAGGTAAATTATGTTTTAGTGACCTGAGTTTTTATCAATTTTAGGATAAGTGACCTAAGTTTTTGTAATTTCGGTTTTGTGATCTAAGTTTAACTTTATTAGCAATTTAGTGACCTGCCATCCTATTTTAAAAAAAGAAACATATTTCTTACTAAAATGACTAAATTACCCTCAGATTTTACCCTTTTAGTTAACAGACGCGAGAGCACGTAATAGCACGTGTAACGTATTTCGTTCACTGAATTGACGCAAGGTCACTAAAACAATACAAAAGTTAAACTTATGTCACAAAACCGAAATTACAAAAATTTAGGTCACTTATCCTAAAATTGGTCAAAACCCATGTCACTAAACCATAATTTACCCTAGTGTTTATATAGTCAGTTGCGGTTATGCCTATCGTTTTTTTTTATACGTATTTGTATTTTTTTTTTTAAATTTAGACATCAATTCAGATATAACTTGTATATTTTTTTAGACATTTAACTTTGACATTTTTTTTTTAAAATCGTTCAAAATCAAGATTTGATTAATGCAAATCTCAATGGTTTCACGACTGGAACACAAATACGCGTCTTGTTTTTTTTTTTACGAGATGTATAATGATATGTTTTGAAAATTATAGTAGAACATTATAAGAATTATACCATCTGATAATGGAATTTAAGGGCTAATATGGTAAATTGATATCATCAAATAATGTCCAAATGTAAGCATTGCTAATGGCCTTGTTTGGTTGGCACCAAATTTTGCTTACTTTTACTTATTCAAAATGTTGTTTGGTTGAAAAGAAAAAGTTTACTTTTATCAAAAGTAAACCATTAAGTATACTTTTGGCTTTACTTTTACTTTTACTTATATTTAGTTTGTTTTGATGTCATTTCATAAGTATACTTTTGGTGAAAATTAAATATCTATAAGTAGACTTTTTAAAAGTAAGTTTGATGATACTTTTACTATTAAGTAAAATACTGCTACTGTTTATATATGTTATATGATAAACCTATTTCAGTATTGAATCCAACTTGTTGAATCTGAATGAACAAAATCTGTTATATTACTCAAGTTTTCATAACCAGATTAAAATTTAGGTTTTAATCTGAATGTTCTTTTAAAGTACAGTTCAAAACCTAGTTACTATCATCATTATATTTTCCTAATTTTGTATTTTTAATCTTTAAATAATGAAATGTTTTTTTGCTAGTTAATTATTTTGCATTATTCTATTAATCGAAATAAACAAGGGGTAATTCCCTATAAGTACCTCATAGCAACTTATATTCCTCCTAGATATCTTGATAATTTCACATTCCTCATATGTAGCACTTTTTAATTATTTAGTTTATTTACTAAATTGTCATACAAACCAAAATATAATATACATATTTTATCTTTCTACAAACCCAAAAAAATAGTTTTAAATTACAACAAAATAAAAAAAATGAAAAAAATCACAAAAAATGAAAAAAATCACAAAAAAAACAAAAAAAAAATTTATTTATTTTTCATGTTTGTGATTTTTGTGATTTTTTATAAATTTTTGTGATTTTTTATTTTTTTTTCATTTTTTGTGATTTTTTGTGATTTTTTTCCATTTATTTTGAGATTTTTTTTTTTATATAATTTTATGTGTTTTTTTTTTCATTTTTTATGAAATATGTATATGACGTTTTGGTAAATAAAGTAAATAATTAAAAAGTGGTACCTATAGGGATTATGAACTTATGGAGGTACCTATGAGTAATATAAGTTCAAAAGTGGTAAATATTGTGCATTATTTGAATAAACAATTCATTTTGACTCAAAAAGTAAAAGTAAACATATTTTACTAAACAACATTTTTAATGAAAAATATACTTTTACGGTGTTCACCAAACATCATTTACTTACTAAAAAGTAAACATAAAAAGTATATTTTTCAACCCACTTACAAAAAGTATATTTTTGAACATAAAAGACGCGACCAAACGAGGCCAATAAACCCAATGTGTATAATGTATTGATTAAATGGGATGCCTTTTGATTAACATGTACATTGATTTTGTGTACAATACTTAAATCTAAGCATCGCTAATAAACCAAACATTATGAAAAAAAAAATTTATTTTTTTTATGGGGAGCTTTATTAGTTAGTGAGATTTAGCTGGAGGAACGATGGCTGTTTAGGTGAGATAGGCAAATAAATAATTACTTAAATATGAAGTTTAATTAAAAATAATATATATATATATATATATTTTAACATTAATGAATTTTAAAAAATAAATTATGCTAGAAACTTGTTAGAAAATATGTTTACAGACTTGATTGATGCTTCATAAGAGTTCAGGGACAAGTTTCAATTCAAAATAAAAATAAAATATACTTCTTCCGTCCCTCAACAAATGTCACTTACGAAAATACGTACAAATTTAACTATCAAAATCTTCGAAATGAAAAAAATTAAATATTACATCATAGTTCTAACCATGAAATACGTGATTAACTTTTGAAAATATTTTTTCCGACAACCTATATATGAAAAAATTATCGGTTAAAGTTGCACGTATTTTCGTAACGTTTAAAGACGGATAGAGTATTTTTTAATATTTTGGGGGATTGTTTATGTAAATAACAAATTAAATTTTATGTATTTTTATACATAGAAATTAGACACACTTTCTCCTGGCCGAGACGCAAATAAATGGGCTGGATCTACGCTTCTACTGCTGATAATATCATTCACACCGCCACTGTGCTTCCGCCACCGCTATGACGCGCTCATTCCCCGGCCAATAACGTGCTCTTAATAGGAAGGCCCGCACGTACGTGCATAACTTATGATAAGAGTAACAAATGTTGTCTTCTTATTGCAATCTTTAATGCATAATATGAGGAGCAATATTGACTTTTAACCAAAAATGATACTACATCATATTACATAAACACAAATCTCAAATTATATATGTGATACAATATTCCCCATAAATACGTAAATAAATATCTACCCCATACTTATTTTTCAATACATTTTAGGTACAGTTTTGCTTATCAAAGCATTCATGCATATATATATATATGTATTGCTTATAAGTCATAAGAATTATTTGAGTCAATAGGAGCAACCTTAATTTTCTTCTCCCCCTTGTTATTATTTCGCGGCACTGATCAAGTCGAAGACTCGGGGAGATATCATGAAGACTATACTGGCACCAAGCTGTTAAATTATCAATGGTGCTATCAACATGGTAGCAAACCCGAGACAAAGGGTGTGCGACTACTCGTCGCATGTCATCATAAGTAGGCTCCTTCGTCATCATCTCAAATATCAAATATGGGTGTGATGAGGTTCCTATTGGGGATTGGAAAATAAATTGTATAAATATTAGGAAAAAAAATGTCATTTCCCTTAGGCTCCGTTTGTTTTAAGGGGAAATAAGTAAAATAAAAAAAAAATCCCGGAAAATGGATTTTATGTATGATTGGTTGATAGGAAAATAACAAACTAAGAAAAATATTTTTCATTTTTTAAGAAAAACAAGGGAAATCGACTAATCCCAAGTTGGTTTTGTATATTTTCTTCATTCTTACTAAAAAGACTGTAACAACTTGTTATGTTATATGTCTTATCAAGGGTTCTGATAGCTAGAAAGCTACAGTTTTTACAGTTTCTTGAACTTGAACATGTTGCTTACACAAGTGGTGCTGGAAGGCTAAATAACTTTATAATCTTCAATGCATATTTCAACTCTTCTGCATATGGAATGTGATTTTTGTGCTTTTTAGTTAGTTTGAGCTGCCTCTTCCTTTTCTATATTGGTGGTCCTGTGCTTTTGTCGCATTTCAATTTCATATCTCGTTGAGAGAAATGAGTTTCCTTTCCTTGTTTTTGTACTTATTTTTAGGTTGTAATTGATTTCCCAATATGGTGTTTGGGGTTCACAATTATCGGCTTCCAGAATCAGTTTCCGCGACTTGTTTCTGACTTCCTTGCAGTTAGTTCTCATCAACATAATGAAGAAAGATAAACCGGCCTTTTATTTATATCTTTAGCCTAATTCAGGATCTTAATAATTTAATTCTCGTCATGTTCTTTCTTTAAATGAATTACTGAATACTAAGAATATAGCGAAGAAAGAGAAAACGCCTATGATTTTTGGTATCATATTTTGGGTTGAAGTATTTTACTTGACCTTTGAGTTTGTCTGTGTATGTAAGATTAGTTTGTACAGGCTTTAAGGAGCACTAGTTGAAAATCTTAGTAGTATTCTATTTCTTGCAGGCTCGTTGGACATCAAGAGCGAACGAAATGATCTTCGTGAACCCACAAAAATGGATAATGATATACACTAACAGGCTAGACTAAGAGAGAGGATCTTCTCAAATAATACATTAAAAAAGTTATAAATAAAAGGGGTGGTTTGTGTTTTTTAGAAGACACGGAAACCACCGGCCTGTCATCCTCGGTTGCCTTTCTTGAACAAGTATATACGATAAGAATTATTACTGTATTAGAAAATAAAATAATTTGAGTATCCCTTGTTGTGGCTGGTCCCATTACAACTTCATTACATTTCCGAAATGTTTCCCTTGGTTTTTTCCTTCTCAGGATCTTTTTTCCGGCAACCATTCTTTGGTCCAAATGTATTAGTAAAATTATACTATAATAGTAGATATCTAGTTGATAGATACTTTATTCGATAGTATAAGCTAGAGTATCCATCGAAAACTTGTAGACTAAACCAACAAATCAGTGTCATAAACTTATGATATAAATATGTCACCTCAAACCCTCGCAGATGGTGAAAAAGGGTGACAACAAATGATGCATACAAAATGCAAAAAAACAAAAAAAACTAGTTATGTAATTAAATATTAAATTTTTTTGATTTAGTCACAGCTGTTTAACATCGCTGGGCATTTTTTTGTCTTTTCTGGTACGTATCAATGCAAGTATATACTAAAATTGTGTACGTGTTATAAAACTTTACCCTAATGAGCATTGATTTGGCCCCTTCAAGTTTCAAAGAAAATTTCCACATTAGACTAGATTTATGAGGTAATAGAGCAAGGTTATAGTAAATGCAAGTGAAGATTAAATGGAGAAAGAACCCAAGCTAGAACCAAAATCCAAGGTGTGGGGATGGTGTTTTTTTGTAACAATTTTAGCGGCTCTTGTATTCGCGACTTCTATGTTTGTTCTGTGGAAGCATTTTCCTCATTTCCACTTTCGTCGTCGTCATAATCCCAGGCCTCCAGGTTTCACTAAGGAAGATTATGGAGATGCCCTCGGCCTTGCCGTGCAGTTCTTCGACGTTCAAAAATGTGAGAAGATGATGATCTTTTTCCTTTCTTTAAGGAAAAATCCGTCTGAACGCACATTAAAACTACTCTTACTGTAGATAAAGTTATCGTTGTCATTTTTCTTGAAATGTCCAATTTAAAGCAGTTCTTTGTTTTAGACACTGGGATAGATTTTTTGCATTTCAAAGCTTAAACTGCACCAATTTTTTCAGTAAGTATAAGAATAATTCTATTGTGTTTTGTTAGAATGACGATATCATTAAATCTTTCAAAATGTCATTCTTTTTAATTAGTTCTGTTTTCAGGTAAGATTTTCAACTGTAAACCTTGGATCTCACTTATGTTTGCATGATCTTTTTGAATTTCTTTCTAACTTGAAAAGGAAAATATGCAAGGTCCTTGTATCTAGTTTTACAATATTAACTCAGACTATACGAAACGCTTGTTACCCTTTAGGCCATTAGTAGAACCCTTACAACAAAGATTTGATCATACTTTCACATTTTCAAACAATTTTTTTTTCTTTATTTAAACAACGAGAGAATACCGATCATAGGGACATGTTTTAGTGAGAGGTCATGGAAACAACCTCGAGAAAATTGACCAAAATCCTCAAATACCAATAAAGAGTACTTGCTTTTGTTTCTTTTGGAAACGTTCTCAGTACATGAACCATGTTGATGAATCATTTGAATTAAGAAGTTCAAGAGTTGAGATATTAATATGTGTATTTTCGTTTATACAGCTGGTAAGTTGGAGAATAACAAGATTTCTTGGAGAGGTTATTCAGGATTAGACGATGGGCAAGAGGCTAACTTGGATTTGTCTAAAGGTGTCTATGATGCTGGAGATTTGGTCAAGTTCGGTTTTCCAATGGCTTTTACAGCTACAATTTTGTCGTGGTCAATTCTCGAGTATGGGGACCATATGAAATCAGTTAACGAGTTGGAACATGCCCGAGATTCTCTGAAGTGGATTACTGATTATCTTATTAACGCCCATCCTTCTGAAAATGTCCTCTACATTCAGGTTTTTCTCAACTATGTCAACCAAGTATCTTCTGCTTTTCGTATAGTTTAAAAATATATTTTGACTGTTTAGTAAGTTTATCAGAGGTTTATAATAAAATGTAAGTAAAAAAGCAAAATTACTAATTGTCATATAAGTGTTTTACAATATAATGATTTCGTAAAATATAACCAAAGTAATTAAAAGTTGATAAGCTTAACGTTTTTTTTTTATGTTTAAGGGGGCAAATTTAATAAATTAAAGAGTGAAAAGCATAAGGTTTGAGTTTTTTGATCTTTTCAGCATAGCGTAAGAAAGAAATTTACCTCTTCCAATAAAAGCAAGCTCTAAGATGCCTTTGAAGAAGGTTTCTGAAAACAGACTCATTGTTCATTAAATCTCGTGTTAATACTTATTTGTTGCAATAGGTGGGTGATCCAGAAATCGATCACAAGTGTTGGCAAAGACCCGAAAACACAACAGAAAAGAGGCCATTAACACAAATAAACACAACATTCCCAGGAACAGAAGTAGCAGCCGAAACAGCCGCAGCAATGGCCTCAGCCTCTCTAGTGTTTAAAAACATTAATTCAACTTATTCTAAAGTTCTTCTCAATCACGCAAAAGAGTTGTTTTCATTTGGTGATACTTATAGAGGCTCTTATAGTGTCAGTATACCCCAAGTTAAGGAATTCTATGATTCTAGCGGGTACGAGGATGAGCTCCTTTGGGCAGCCACATGGCTATATCTTGCTTCAGGTGACGAGACATACTTGAAGTACGTAACTGTCAAAAATGGAACGGCGTTTGCTAATTGGGGAAGTCAGTCTTGGTTCTTTTGGGATAATAAGTTGGCTGGGACCCAGGTATACTTCTTAGATTTGCAAAAGCTAATGATCTTAAAAGTTACAATCAAATAAGCTTACTTATGGATATAAATCATTGATAAAATTACCTCCTTTTTCTGGCTAACTTCAATAACCTTATGCAATATAAGCCGCGTCACCAATAATTGTCGTACCTTTCTTTAAACTTCTCTTGCTCGCGAAAAGGTAGCTTCTACAAGCAAAACCGCGTGGCCAAATAACATCTTGGGTGAAAGAAAGAAAAGAGAAAAAATATATTTTATTTGTCGCGCAAGAAACACAAATAGTTCACTCTCTAAACAATCAGTTGTGAGTTGAGAGCAGACATTCCTTATGTGTTCTAGAAATAGAAAAGCTTAAGAAATCAAGTTATAAGGTAATTATACTACAATGATTCATTATTGTGCAGTTTGTTTTGATAGATGATTAATAATACTCATCTTGAAAAGGATTAATTAATGCTGAAAAGTTATCATTTTTTCTTTATGTTTGATTAGGTATTGCTCTCAAGGATATATTTGTTGAATGCGAAAGGAATTTCGAGAGCAGAAAGTACAGGCCTTGAGATGTACAAGTCGACTGCAGAAGCAGTTCTGTGTGGGCTTTTACCCGATTCGCCTTCAGCCACATCTTCGAGAACAGATAGTAATTTTTAGTGCATGCGTCCGGTTCATTAATATTATCTTAAACGCTTACGATTATCTAATTCACATATATTCTTGCGATGCAGGTGGACTCATTTGGGTTAGCCAGTTTAACAACTTACAATTTTCTGCTGCTGCTGGATTTTTAGCGGTTACATACAGTGATTACATGCTTAAGTCTCGGAGACCACATCTGCGTTGTGGTGGGAAATTATTCAAGTCCATTGACTTACGTAATTTCGCCAAGTCACAGGTATATTATGCTCTAGTACATTTTAACATATTTTTTTGTCTGGTACTCCTGCACTGTAGTATTCTTTAGTTTTTTTCTTCAATTTTTATTAGATTCTTCAGAACTGAATATTCATAAAATTGCGATACCTCGAAGTTTTTACTGCTATTCATTTTGGTAAAACATTCTTTTACTACTTTCTGTTTAGTTCATGCATTTTTTTTCATGCGGAATTCAATAACTGTACTTGGTGCATTGTTTCGGGTAAAAGCTACCGGAAAACAATTCCAACTTCGAAGACTATAACCAAGTGCATTTCCACTGAACCACCAAAACCTTGTGGTATTCAATACATTTACAGGGCATTTGTTTTCCATAGTAAATAATCAACTATGAGAGAACATGTACTGCAATATTAATTGGGACTCACTTATGTAATTAGGAAGTTTAGATGATTATATACTTGTCCGGAAGGCAGAACTATTTTTCCACTTATTTGTAACTTGATGACTGTCCAAATAGTGCGGTGAAAAAACCAGCGCTTTTAAGGCTGAGAATGATACTAGATTCATTCAAATTAGGAATTCTATCTTTTTAGGCAGAAACCAGAAAAAAAAAACTTGCTTTTTTTAGCTAACTGACCAAACACAGTGCAATTCATAAGCGAAAAAAGAATTAAGAAAATAAGCTAAGCTTAAAGGCTGCAACAAAGCAAGTTCATAGTTGAAGGTTTGAACTAGAATTTTAGTTCAAGGATTTCTTCCAACAAAATTCAGAAAAGTTAAGCATATTCTTCCTACAAATGGCTCCATAACACTTTTAACAAAAGAACAATTTTTTCTTCTTATGTAATTCTTTTTCCGGAGGTAAACACTCTCCCTCATTTCTTTTAACATATACTTGACTGTTAACATAAAATCACTCAAAGAAACATTCGGTTTGAGTATTTAGGCTGATTATATGATGGGCAACAACCCAATGGGGATGAGCTATCTGGTTGGATTTAGAAAAAACTACCCAAAATATGTTCACCACAGAGGCTCTTCAATCCCAGTTAATGCCACAACAGGGTGTGGCGACGGTTTCAAATGGCTTCATTCGGTAGATCCGAACCCGAACATAGCAATTGGCGCCCTTGTTGGTGGGCCATTCATAAACGATACTTATGTTGATTTTAGAAACAACTTTATGCAAGCGGAGCCAACTACTTACAACAATGCCCTCATTGTCGGCCTTCTCTCTGGACTCCTAGCCGATTCTCCGGTAGCACAATCTTTCTAAACTTCCAGGGGAGAAATTAGGGGTTGACACGGAACTGAAACTACAAGACTGTGTATTTTATTATGTATTTATGTCAGTTATAACACTTTAGATTGCTTATTAACAAAAAAAATACTTTCTTGGTTCGTCATGTCGAGGTATTGCTAACATAGGGTTACAATTGTGATTGTTATTTGTAAGGGCGGAAATAAAAAAAGATCAATCGGTATCATTGATAAGGACAATGTACTTCTATATGTATATTTATGGTAAGGCTCTTTTAGTGAGAGCTTTCCAGTATTGTCACTTTGTCTTCAGAACCGGTCTCGAACTGTAGCACTATAAATTTTATTTGAAAATTTTCGTAAATAACTGACAACTTTCGCATCGATGTGAGTATACAACCTGGATTCGACACTTTTAGCCACTTGATGATTGGATAAAGTATAAACGATAGACGTTATTATGTAACTACTAATGAAACATGAGAACAGGTTAGGATCTTTTAAATAATTGCTACTCCCTGAAGCAGTGTAATTATTTATATTCACAAATTAAATTGGCTCTACCTATTTGATTTTGTTTACCATGTATCATTAGACAGAGGACCTGGTCTTACCCTAGAAATTTCTCATGTAACTAAGAGATGTATTAAGTATCAAAATTGCTTCTTTATGGTCTTGTAAAGTAATGTAGAGTTATTTTATCGATTTAATATACTCCTCAGTCTTTATTGGCCTTGTGAAAATTTTCCGTTATCCGTGATTATAAGCAGTTCACAATTGGTTAACTACCAAACTTTTATCATAAGGAACTGCTTATGCAGAATATACCAAGATTGCAATATAAACGACCACTATCATCTATTGATTTGTAATGATACAATCAGCATATTTAGCCTGTGGATATGGTGTATGAACAATAAAAATCCAACCATATTGCAACCTTGGTTATTTTGTGCATTATATTAAAAATTTAGAGCACTTTTTGATCTGAATGTTTCTCTAATGGAGATTCAAATGCTAGGAAATGAATTGTCAGGATAGTTACTTAAAGAGAGGAAAAAGATTCTCTATAATTATTACCTTCAAGAATTACATAAGGTGGAAAAACATGAGAGCTTAATCGTCTCACCTTACATAAGGAGAAAATGGCAAGACTGATCTCATTAATGAAAAATCTGCAGGAAGTTTATAAATTTTATTCATCAAATACTGTGAATATGTTGGGGTCAACACACTCGAGATGGGAAACAATTTCGCACTTGGGATCTGGACAGCAGTAAACCCAACGATTTGGGATTCTTGGCTTCTCACAAGTATCACAGAAAAACTCGATAGCGTTTGGATCTTCTTCATATGTATAAGTGAGACTCAGTGTATGTCTATGTCTCGTGTGCTTACCAGTGTGCGGCAATAAAGCACAAAATACATGGAGATAAAATTTGCAGCTTTCACATTCTAACGTGAGATGATCACATAAAAACCCACAGGCTTTACACGAAGGTGTTATGCCTTTCCTTATTGGTAACTTCAAGTCATTGCTAGGACCATCTTTATCCTCACGAATGGAATGCCAAACTATTACAGGTGTTAGAACATGCTCATGACTTGGATGATTAAGATTATTTGACAAGAAAGCGCAACAAGTATCAACTTGAAAATCACATTCCGTACACCCAAATTGGAAAACCGGTGCAGAAGAATCAAAAAAGCGATGGCAAAGGTGACACAAGTGTATCTCAGGCCCAAATAGTATCAATGGACCATGATCTGATGAGTGCATCAAGTGATGGATCTTTTTTGGTAATTCAGTACACCTTTTATGGATATATAAATTGCATTCTTTACAACAATAGGTCATCCCGAAGACATATAAAGCGCATCCGGCACATATTTCTTTTATAGTCCTAGTATACTTAACTAGGACCAACTGATGTTCCTTGGAACAGTATAGTTCATGGTTTACACATCGTACATCGGATTCTTCAAGTTCTTGTACTTCTTCTTTGGAACCAAAATGATACTTAATCACATCCCGATAATCCGGTTCTTCAAGCTCTTTCTTCTTTGCAATTTCCTCCATTTCAAATAATTTATACAATGAAATGTTTCCGAGGTTATCTTGGACAGGTCGATCCAACCCGGTAATTCCACATCCAATATGACCTACGACTTTGCACAGTTCACAACAGTAGACCCAATCATCCGGATCTCTATGTTCCTCGCAAACATCACATATAAACTCAAAATACTGGTCTTTTTCATCGAGAGGTAGACACAAGGTAAGCTCGTGGAGGTGTCTATCATGTTTTACTATTCGAGGCAACATCACACACTGAAAGTGACAATAAAATTGTCTTCCGTCGTTAGGGAACAACATAGGACCGTCCACAACGTTTCTACAAATGAGGCATAAATTCTTGTTATTCCGGTGGTTAGGAACATGGAGAGTTAACTGTGTTTCAATACCAGGTAACTGGAATGTAGTTGGTTTTTGAAAGAAAGCGCAATAAACATGGTAGCTATAGTACTTAGATCTGGTGTCACGGAAGTCGTATGCGCTAGCACAAATAGTGCAAGTGTATACGAAACCGTTAGATTTGTGTCCGCACACAATACAAAAAGAGAGACGGGAGTCTAAACAAGAAGTCGTTAGTGATGGTGAAGGTAGGAGGACGAGAGAGTGATCGGGGTGGAGCTCATGTGAATGGGATGATAATTCACGGGGGAAATCGGCACAACATTTATGGAGAACGTATCTGCATACCAAACAACAATACGATACGCCAAATATGGGTTCACAACATATGTTACAAGGAAAGTATGCATTGAACTTCTCTTCGGACAACACCAATGGATGTTCATGGCTAAAATGATTTATCTCCATTTTTTGTTCTCTTCAACTCTCTCTTGTTTTACTAAGTGTTTTTTTTTGAATTCTACTAATCGATAGAACCTGGAATAAATGTAATAGCATGCTTAATTATCATGGTCAAAGACTTGCAAAATTTGAAATTTGCAATAAATAGTAATTAAGAGAGAATAAGAAAATCGATAGTCAATGAATCTATAGATTGCAATAGAATATTAGATAGAATAATGCTAACGAGCCATATAGACTCAATCAGACTCTCAACACAGTTAGAATTTTATTTTCACTCCCAAATTTAATAATCTGCTATTCGGCAATATATTTAATATTTTTAATTAATATTTAAGTTTAGTCTAGTATCAAATATGGTTCTATAATATTATATTTTGGTTTTTATTTTGTTGAATCGTCAAATAAAATATATTAAAATCATTACAATTTTAAATATTTTTAATTAATATTTAAATTTAGGATAATCTCAAATAGGGTTTTATAATATTATATTTTGGTTTTTATTTTGTTGAATCGTCAAATAAAATATATTAAAATCATTACAATTTTAAATATTTTTAATTAATATTTAAGTTTAGGGTAATCTCAACTAGGGTTTCATACATATTATATTTGGGGTTTTATTTTTATTTTGGTTGGATGTCAAAAGAATTCTAAAAATTACATAAAAGACTGTCTGGTAATCAGTCTGTTTGAATCGGTCTGGTTTTATAGCATTATTGTATTAGATAACATCACTTCTCTAGTGCATACTTTTTGAACATAATAGAAAAATATAATGTAACATTTTGATGAGGCTGATGAACGTAACAAGGGAGGTTTATTCCATGTTTCTATTCT
Organism: Primula veris; assembly: GCA_963682055.1. Classification (NCBI taxonomy): domain Eukaryota; kingdom Viridiplantae; phylum Streptophyta; class Magnoliopsida; order Ericales; family Primulaceae; genus Primula; species Primula veris. The sequence continues at coordinate 31,119,231 of OY821747.1, read as the reverse complement.
CTATGAGTTGTCATTTAATAAGTCTCACAATAAACAAATAGCAAACCCCAATGACAAGGAAACTTCATGATCAGTTTATTATCCGAAATTATCGCGATAAGAACGTATACATTTTTCAAAGTTATTAATAAAGTGAGCGATGCCAAAATTTTAGAAACATAACACCAACTCATTATATTGCTAAACTTTTACTAAAATTTAGTGATACTGAATTTAACAACACCGAATTTATGTAATTCCCTAGTGAACCAAACTATTAAATGACGAGCAATGTTGTTTACATGTTTACATGACAGACTTTTAACAGCTTTTGACTCTCACTAAATCAAACATTATTTTGTAGTTAGTGACAGGCTTGTGGCAGTTTTTGACTCTCGATAAATCAAACATTATTTTGTAGTGTATGTCATTCGTTTATATACAAAACCAACACGAATCAAGCTTTTAAAGAGTCGACATGAGTTTACTCAAATGAATCATTCTATTATAATAAGTCAAATGAGTCTGTCCAATTTAGGCATTTTTTTTTCAAAAATACTCATACACATTTATATTAATTACAATAATATAATACTCTTATAAAAATATAAAAACTAAAAACTAATAAAACTATTTATACCTCTTTAACAACCAAACGTTATTTTAAATTTTAAACTATGTTTTTTTTTTATATTATCTACATATTTATATCATAACTATACCTATTTTTTATATTTTTATTGTATTACGCGTTGCATACGCAACGCGTGGCCACGATTATAACTAATTATATAAAAGACCCGAGTAATACGACTTACATGGATGATAAATAATTAAATATAGTCTGTTTAGGCTAATTAACTATTCATTATTGTTTCACTACTGAATGTTAGGAAAATCCTTTTTTTTTTCCTAAAGTAAATGAATTTCATCATTTTGTTAATAATTACTTTTAAGAAAAAATGGGTTGGAAATTTAATTATTTATTTGGCATTTTAAAGAGATATTCAGAAAATATAAACATATTTACTTTTTTTTTTTTCAAAAAATTGAATAAATTAATTTCAACTTATAAATAAAAAATAGTTGATTATTTACAAAAAAACAAAAACAAAAAATTATTAAGAAAACAAGATACCGTAAACCTAAATATAAAAAAAGTACAGTTTGACACAACAAAACCTAAAATATTGGAGTTACATAAAAAATAAAATAAAACCCTATATATAAAATGGAGTTTGATTTGTCATTATTAAATTCCACTTGTCCGATGACGCCCATGTTGATCTCTTGACGCGCAAACTGTGGATTTATAATCAACTTAGAAGTTGACTATTTACAAATTGACATTTCATCTTAATTTGCAATTTTCAATTTACATTTTTTACAATTTATAATTTTACTTGCTTTTTCGAGGGTATTTTAGAGTCATGAGGTCCGAGGCGGTTACACCTACCCATAGCCACTAGTGCTACTTATAACTTAGAGGCATGTCGTAGCGGTAGATTAAACCTAAGAAAAATAATGATAATGATATCCAAAAATATTATCCGCTGACGTGAAAGATTATGCGTAACAATTAGTTTTGTTTTGATATTGAAAACATATTTTTATTTAACTTACACATAATCCGTCATGTCAGCGGGTAATATTTTTGAATAATATTTTCGTGTAAGATTTTCGGGTGGATATAACGATACTCTAAACCTAATTATCACCATTTGTACTGGTCCTTCTCATTCTGTGATTACTCCATAAAGCTTTCAAGTAGAGATAATATGATCTTACCATTGTTTTACAAAAAATTCAAATGGAGATATATAATATTTATGGTTCTAATGTTTATGATATATAATTAAATCCCGTTCCCTGTTTTTCAAAGAGATTTTGCCCTAGTTGTTATAGGTTCGGGACTACAATGGACATATATAACTCATGAGTTCTCCAAATATTAACACAATAAATATAAGTGTAGGTTCATGGAAGGCTGCATATTCCCATAAAATTATAATAACGTATGTAAATTCTTGATAGAAGTCCATTTAGATGCTATGAAATCAAAAAAAGGACAGAAAATAACTTGTTTAATTAATCTTTTCTTGCCTCCACGACTTACATAAATTTGAAAAAAAAAAAGAAATAGGGCTTAATCCTTCTAATTTTCTATAACCAACGAGAAGTGGCACGACTCAACATTATTGAAAATTTAGTAGGTAGGTAAGTCACAAAGTTTCAATGCTCAAATGTTGTAAAGATGTCGGGGTCAACACATTTAGGATGCTCAAATGTGAAACAATCTCGCATTTAGGATCCGGACAATAGTAAACCCAACGGTTTGGAATTCTTGGCTTCTCACAAGTATCACAAAAGAACTCCAAGGTATTTGGATCTTCTTCATACGAATATGTCAAATTGAGGGTATGTCCATGTCTCGTGTGCTTGCCTGTTAGGGGCAACAAAGTACATAAAAAATGAAGATAAATATTGCAGCTTTCACATACCAATGTGAGATGATCACATACAAAACCACATGGAGTTATTCCTTTCCTCATCGGTAACTTGAAACTGCTGCTCGGATCATTTTTATTTTTATCCTTATCAAGTGAATGCCATACTATAAGAGGCGTTAGAGCATGATCGTGACTTGGGTGATGAAGAATTATTTTATCCATTTCTTCACCTAAGATGCAGGGATTAACATTAGTTTGCAAAAAAGCACAGCAAGTATCAAGTTGAAAATCACATTCCGTACACCCGTAGCAAAAGGTGGGTGTAGAAGAGAGGAATTGAAAATACGGTAGCGAAGGGAGCCAAAGAAGAAATATGATGCAACTAATTCCAGCGAGCCATGATGTGAGTGTATCGGATGATGGATCTCTTGTGGAAATTCTAACACCTTTTATGGATAAATAGATTACATTCTTTACAAGAATAGCACAACCCGGAAGCATATAACCCACATCCTCCACAATTTTTTGTACAGTCCTAGTATACTTGACTAGGACCAACTGATGTTCCTCGGAACAGTATATTTCGTGGCTAACACACCGTAAATCGGATTCATCAAGTTATTCCGTTTCTTCTTTGGAACCAAATTGATAATCACATCCTGGTAATCTGGTTCTTCGAGCTCTTTCTTCTTTGCAACTTCTTCGGATTCAAATAATGTATAAATCGGAAATTTTCCAAGGTTGTTTTGGGCAGGTCGATCAAACCCCGTAACCCCACATCCAATATGAGCTACGACTTGGCAAGGTTCACAATAATAAACACAATCATCCGGGTCCCTATGTTCCTGGCAAACATCACATATAAATTCAAAGTACTTGTCTTTTTCATCGAGAGGTAGACGAAGAGAAAGCTCATGGAGGTGTTTATCATGTTTAACTATTCGAGGTAACATCACACACTGAAAGTGACAATGAATTGATCTCCCATTTTTAGGTAACAACATAGCACCGGCCGTCCACAACGTTTCTACAAATGAGGCATATATCTTCATTATTCCGGTGGTTTGGAACATGGAGTGTTAACTCTGTTTCAATGCCAGGTAACTCAATGTGAACGGTTCTGGAAATAAAGCACAATAAGCATGGAAGCTATATTAGTCATCGCTGGTGCGATGAAAGTCATGGATGGTGCTAGCACAAGTGGTACATGTATATACAAAACCTTTGGTTTTGTGTCCGCAACTTATACAAAAATATGGACGAGGGTCTAAACAAGAAGTCATAGATGACGGTGAAGGTAGGAGGACGAGAGGGTGATCGAGATGGATCTTATGTGGATGGGATGACATTTCGCGGGGAAAATCCCCACAAAACTTATGAAGGTCATATTTGCAAACTAGACAACAATACGATAAACCAAATATGGGTTCGCAACATATGTTACAAGGAAAATTAGTGTTGAACTTTTCTTCGTACAACATCAATGGATGTTCATGGGTGAAATGGTTAATCTCCATTCTTTGCTCCATAGTTCACATCTCTTTCTTTTTGCCAATACTTATAAATTAACCTAAAATGGCTCTAGTTAATTAATAACGTGCCCAACACAGAAATGCTAAATTAAAACAGAGAATATACTGTTAGAAATTAGCAAGTCAATGAACTTAGCCAGCTACAAAAATCAAAATTAAATGTTTCCAACTTGCAAAACTTTTTAAGTGGAAAATATTATACTCAGTAGTACTGTTTTTTTTTTTAATAATTGGTGGGAAAAACCCACATTTTTATTTTATTAATGATGAGAAAAAAATAAAAATATGGGAAAAAAAACCCCACAAAAAAAAAAGGAGACAAAAGTGCTCCAATTGAAACAAAATACATTACAGAGTAACTAGTACAACTTGTAGGATTAAAATGAAAATTCAACAGAAACTCGAGAGATTTCAGGAATAAAAAAACACAGTCTGATTCAGATAACCACATGTATAATAATCGTAAAACTTGTCTGCGAAGAGGAACCATCCCAACTTAGAAAGAGACCACGCTTAAAAAACTCAGCTATGACAATCTTCATCTTTTTCATCGAAAATTTGGATAATATACCAGATACATCTTCAAAATCCCTAATACATTAGGATGAAAGTCTTTTGGATCCAATGAAATGAGATTGTAACCACTTGTAGCCAACAGATCATCAACACAGTTCGATTCTCTGAAGATATGTCTAATCTCTACCTGTTTATTTCTTATTTTGTAACGAATATTATCAACAATAGAGTAGATTATCTACGGGCACTTCTACTTGTTCAGAAGAACATAATTAATAAGATTTAAAGAATCCGATTCAATAATTTCTTGCTCATCTGTAATCAAATCTAAGATTTGTATAAAAGCCAAAACCTCCACTTTAATACTAGAATTAGCTTCCAAAATAATAGAGAAACCCTTAAAAAAATTGTAATTGTTGTCTTTCGTGAGCCACCAATACCACTGGAATATATATTGTGATTGTAACTCCCATCAATATTAATTTTTACTTTATATAACGAATGTCTACTCCAACAAATAGCTTTTTTTTCTCTTATTTTTCACATGAAAGCTATGTGTACTACTATATTAGACTATTAGTTATCATTTGTACTATACAAATATCGTGATGTAATCTGTACCTTAATTGGTATACACATCACAAGGGTGATCATGTTAGAATTCATTTTAAATTGTTGGTCAAATTTTAAAAGAATAAATAAATGTGGTATGTCTAAGAGCATTCTCAAACGGTTCTTTAATTTTTCCCTCTACATATGCCTATATATAGAAATCTAAACTTTGTATAACTTATGTTTTAAAATAGTGCACAACAATGCTATATAAATTTGATATATATATATATATATATATATAAAAGAAGAACTTTTTTTGGCCCTTTTCTTTTCTTAACCATTTTTCTACTAACCAAACATTCAAATAACAAGTTTTTTTAAGTACAATAATTCAGAATCCATCACCATTAATCTGAATACAAGAAAATTGAAATCTTTATTAAAACAAATTTGTTCTCATTGAAAAAGCCATACATATTAGTACTGTATAACAAGTTGATCATTAATAAATAAATATCAAAAAAATTTAATGAGAAACGAATCTCCAGCAAAGATAAAGGAAAACAACTCATAAAAAAAAAGTTTATTTTATTTTCATCATTTGGAGTAATTTCGAATTAATCAAACGAATCCTCGGTACGTGGTATGATTATTCAGAGAAATGATATGTATGCGTCGACGAGATTTTTTATTCTTTTTAGAGGAGAGAAGAGATCACATGAAAGAGAAATAGAGCCGTTTCATAGCAGAAAAAGAGAAAGAAAAATAAAAAAGTGAGAGAAAAGAACGTGTACTACTTTTTGATGGGACAGTTGACTGGTTAAAAAAATTATATATATCTCTATATTGACTCTCCACATGTGAATATTAAATTTATATATATCTACATTTTTTCTTTTTTTTAAGATAAAAATGCCATTAAAATAGGCTGATGAGTAATCAAATTTATCTAACTATTTACAAGTAAAGATAAAAGAGCCAAATTAAATAGACAGTTGAGAATGCTCGTGTATTCCTTCACTACAACACAACAACAATACAGCGACGGAAATATTCGTCGCTAATTGCCTCTTTGCAACGAAAATTTTCATCTCTGAAATCCGTAGTTAAAGTGTTTGTGGCTAAATGTTTGCTACGGAATTCTTATTCCGTAGCTATTTAGTGACATTTTAGCGACGGATTTTCCGTCTCTAAGTTTTGATGTTGCTACGGAATTTCGTAGCAAAAGTCTCACAAAAACCAATTATATAAAATAAATTACAATATAAATATAGTATAAAAGTGAGTAGTTACCCACGAATATACATTGTTATTCCGTCGTAATTTTTTTTATTATAATATATATTTTATTTTGATATTTAATTTAATATATATTAGAAATTTATCAATATGAGAAACCCGTGCCAATTCCGTCACACTAGTGTGATTATTTAAATAAAAAAAATATTTTAATACAATTAACAGAATTAATTTTATTAATTAAATAAAGAATAAATTTATTAAGTAAACATTAATAGATATAAATAAAACTAATCCACAAGCCAAATAACATGCTATAATAATCATAAACAAAATTTAACTAAATTAATATTACGTAACAGTACCGATACTAACAAATATTACATGTCCAAAATATTAAAATGTCATAACATACTTAAACGGTTCACATACTTCCATGACCGATTAAACATCAACGTTCCGATCCTAGTAAGATTACATGCCCAAAATACTAAAGTCATAACCTAATCAAATGTTTCACATACTATCATGACCAATTAAATATCAACGCTATCGATACTTACAAGATTACATGCGCAAAACATTAGTCATAACCTACTAGGATAAGTTCACGTACTACCATAACATAATAACATAATAGATATTAAGCATCAACATAGACACCAACATTAAGCTCGAACGCTGCCGAGAGTGAAAACGTTGTGTTTCGGAAAAAGAGCGAAAACGCTGTCGAGAAATAGGAGTATCCTGTGATTCACAACCGCGACCATAAGCTCGAACGCCACCTATGCTAACAGAGGTTCTACCTCTGCCAAAGAGAGAATAGTCAGGCCTAGTAATCTGCATTGAAAACGAGAAATAGTAGCAAGAAATTAGATTTAGAAAGAAGCTGCACAATTTCAATTTTGTATGCAAACAACTATATTTCTTTGCAAACCACTATCTTTCTTTACAAACAACTAAGTTTCTTTGCAAAATAATATGCCTTTTGTTTACCAAATATGTTATATTTAGTTGAGAAGCCAAATAATATGCCTTTTGTAATTCTTAGAAAAAATGGGCAAGCTGGCAAACCCACCTATATTCATAACCCCGAAAATCTTTTCTTAACCTAAACAACTCCTATTCATGTACAGAAACAAGACAAAAGATTCATTATGATTTGGGGTTCTTGTAACACAGACAAACTAGCTTATTCAAGACCAATATTTTTAATGCAAAAGACAGAGACTACATTAAAATAAAAAGCTTAGAAGCAAAAAAAGAAAAACTAGACTAGAAAATAAGCTCTATCAAAAATTGCACTATATACAATAAGTAGATACCTGAACATATGAGTGCTTAGTGGAGTATAATTTTTCAGTACATTCCCAGCTAACAGTTTAAACCCTAAACAAAGAATTGACTATTCAGTGGCATGAAAAACATTAGAAGTATTATGGTTAATTATAAATTACTTTTCTTCTGGGTATAAAAAGAAGGCAGCTCTTTCACTGATAAGTTCTGCCAACCAATACCAAGGTTTGAATTTTCAGATCTAAATAAGCATAACAAGAAATTACCTTAATGGATCTTAGCTGAATTATATGAGTAAATTACCATTATAAGTTTATTTACAGTAGCTAAGAACATACAGAATAATATTAATAAAACAATTGACCCCTTTTCACATTCTCAAATGATTCTTTAACATTATTTTAAGCCAATGACTAACTTGTTACTATGTAAATTTCAACTGGGACTGCCAAATCTGGTCCACAAGATTAGATTAGAGCCAATTACAAATCGCAAATAAAGCCATAAACTGTGCACAATTGAGTTTTAACTCAATTGAAGTAACTTTATTGAGTCAAATAATATATTTAATAAGTAACATGCTATTGGTGGAGTATACAAAGATACATTTTTAAACCTCTGACTTATCAAAACAAAAAATAAAAGAAGTCATATGAATCAATCAACCAAATTCGAGCGACTCAAATAAAAATAACTAAAAATTTTAAATCAAACTAGTGGACTCTATAAAAATATACACACATACATTCAGTTTACATATATAAATACACACACACACAGTTTACAAAAATTAGAAATTTAAGCTCTATCCAAAAATTAGAAATTTAAGCTCTACCCAAACACAATGTTTATTTGACAGGATTTGTTTACCCCATTTTTTTAAGTATTTAGGGGAAATCTTTTCCTTAATAATTTGTTTTACTTACGACCGGTCATTACTAATATTTATTTTACAAGGAAATAAATCAATTATTTTCCAAATCAATACAAGGAAATAAATCAATTATTTTCCAACTCACATAACAAAATAAAATGAAATGCAAGTAGTACCTATATAGACACAACTAATCATTTAATCCCACAAAAATAAAAAAAATAATAACAACTCCAGTGTTAATTAAATCAGGTATATATATATATATGAATTTGAATTATAACACAAAAATAAAGAGATAGAGAGAGATGGAGTGTAGAATACCTCGCGAAGACAAAGAATATTGATCTGTTTTGGGTATTTTTTCAGAGAGAGAGTGTTGATCTGAGATACAACTATATATATATATATGGCAGCCAAATAGCAAACAGATGTTAGGGTTTTTGTTTGGAACCAATTTTCGTTTTGCAATTTTGCGAAATTTTGAAGAAAAAAAAGTAGGAACGAAAATATGCGTCAATATTTTTATGCCTATTTCATTTATGCATGTTTCATTTATATTTCCTATTTATATTAAAAAAAATAATTTTATTCAATGAGAATGTTGCCTTTAATTTGTTCTTTATAATCGCAGTACATAAATAAAAAAAAAATATAAGTTTGTCTAACACCATTATTTTAATATAACATAGTAAAACTATATTTGAAATTTTATTTTAGAAAATTACATTTGTCTAACGCCGTTATTATTGAATTATATATTTAATGATGAATAATTGCAATTGACTTATGTTTATCTCAGCCCATCACTATTAAAACGATATGTAATTAATGATTAATATTTTTCAATGTATAAGTGATACGAAATATTTGAAAAAATATGAAAATGTATAATGATTAACATTGAACACCATTAAATTTGTTGTCTTAATTATCATAATGAATGGCCTAAACCGATAACAATCTTTTTTTGAAAACAAACTCATCCAATATGAACCGTACAAATTTGTATTTGTAAAGTTAGAATAAAATTTGTCAAGTATTTAAGCAATATTTAATTGTGTAAGTAGACAATCACATTAACAATTAGGTGGAGAAACATTTATTGTAAAACACAACTAAAATAAATTATGGTTAGAAATTTACCTTATTTTATGAATATATGGAGATATGAGGATATGTATGGCATGTCATTGAGATTGAGATAGATATATTGTTTGTAATAAATACGTGGATGTGAAATAATTAAAAAAAATTAATTATCGATACAATTGAAATAACTATGAAATAGCGAGTAAATAGCTACGACACTTGTGGACTTAATGAGACCTAGTTGAATTTATCTAAATCAATTAAATATTTTGTTTTTCAAAATATTATGCAGAGAGAATAGCTACGAAATAGCTTGAGAATTATATATTATTTTTAACACTCACCGACAATCGGTCAACTCATTTATTTTCGTAGTTAATCCGTTACAAATTTGTATTAAAATTTAACAAATTAAAATTCATCGGAAATCTGTAACAACACCATCATTATATATATTGTGATGGAATTTGCGTAACGAATTTCCGTTCCGTTTAACCGTTTGTTTTCAGTGCTTTGAAATCACAAAATGGTACTCCCAAGGCAATTTCATCATTACATTACACTGATACATAACTAATTAACTAATCAAAGGATAAGAAAAGTACCAGGCTAAACAACAGGATAACCTCACTTTAATCTAAAAAACAGAAAAAATAACATGGTTTCCACCTTGAATTGCTCTCAAACTAACACCTCATACATACAACCAACACGTGTACAACACGTGTCAACCTCTAAAACAAACACAAAACATTTATATACAAACCCTACATTGCCATTTTCTCAACACAAGAAGAAAGAAAAGAAAAACAAATATGGATAATCAAGCAAGGCAAAATGAGACCAAGAAGAGTGATCATGATAAGAAGATAGAAGGGTTGCCTGTTGATACAAGTCCGTATACTCAATATAAGGACGTGGAGGATTATAAACGACAAGCGTATGGCACCGAAGGCCATCAACAGGTCAAGCTGGGCCGAGGTGCCGGTGCCACTGACGGCCCGACTCCCTCCGGTGATGACGTGGTGGCTAAGGGTTCATCCGGCATCAATGTTATTAATCGCCATGGGGTCAATTAATTTATTATATGATGTTTAGCTGACTAAGAGGGCTAGATTAATGTTTTAGTCGTATGATGATGTTGTTTGTCACACTTTGTAACGTTTTTTCTAGTATGGCCTGTTCATGTATTTTGCTTATGTTTTAACTGTGTTTGCCTTTAGGTTGTGTGTGTGTGGTGTTGTTAGTCTAATAAAATCATGCCCTATTTACTCTCATTTACTGTAAATTTTAGCTTACCTGATTTTCGGTATTGGCACAAATCTCACATTCATCGCTTTCGCTTATTTTGTAAACAAGATATTAATACTCGTTAAATTAATAATCTCTTTAAAATAATAATTTTTCCGATCCCAATTTGGGTCACTAGTGTAAAAAATTGTAAATTTCGATAAATTAATAATTGTAAATTTCGATAAATTAATAAGATAATAAAAATTGAAATATCCTTATATAAATATAGAAAATCATATATTAATAATTGTTTAAAATGATAAAAATTAATATAGGGATTTAATGAAATATGACTATAATTATTTTCTTGTTCTTAAAATTTAAATCTCGTTGGAGTTTCTCTCTAGTTTGACGTATCTAGTAATTATTTTTATTTTGTTAGAAAATTTAACATATAAAAAAATTTATATATTAGTAAGTGAACTAGTGTATTTGACTTTACTAACGAGTTTTCTTAGTAATATATAATGAGTTTTATGTCATTAAAGGGTATATTTATTGAATTGATTTTAAACCATCTCTCTAAAATAATAAATTGTTAATTTATTTATTAATTAATAACTTTCTAAATTAATAAATATCTCTGATCCCAACGATATTAATTTATATAAGTTTTATTGTATATCAATTAAATAAGGTGCTAACCACGTCGAACAACCGCTTTACTCGTAAACGTGGGTCTTTATGTATCTTGCAATTGTTTTGAGGACTAGGGAGTAGGTTTATGGGCAAAACATATCACAATGCCAGCACCAGATTAGCATGGGCGGAGCTACTATGGAGCAAAGGTCCATAGGTGCACTCGCAACCCAACATTTTACGAAAATGCTAGCTGTTTTTCTATTAAAAAAAATTTAAAAGCAATGCAACCCCAGATTAGGGAAAATTTAAGGATCGTTTCAGCACAACATTGTTAAATTTTATTGATTGATTCGTTATCTTTCCCGTTACAAAAACGGATCATTTTAATATTTAAGTTATATGTGATTATGTTCCAACTGCAAGTAGTTCAATGGATAATTAAATTACTCCGTATAAGACAGACTATTCAACACAATTATTTCATAATACACTTCTCAGAAAATGACTCATTGTAAGATCGTTTCACGAAAACAATTTAATGAACAAATTTTATAAAAAAAAATATTCAAAACATACTTTTTCAAATTAGGATCCTTCAGAATGAATACAAATCATAAAACAATACAAAATTAGACCATTTTTAAAGCAGTCTATGCATGGTTTTTCAAATTGTTTTTTTAAAATAGTCTGATAAAAAAAATTACATAAAATAAGCATAATTCTAGTTGAAATCCTTTAGAAAACAGACTAATGAACATAAATTTTAAATAATACAAAAAATGGTCCAAAATTACACAATTGTTCCGAAAATTATTTTTGACAAAACAGTCTAATGAACAAAAACAACAGGATTTGACTTAGAATTAATTAGATTATTTTTGGGACATTTCAAAAAATAAATAAAAAATACAAATAAAAATGTTGAAAATACTATAAGTATCGAGTATAGCTAGTCAAACGAAAAAAAAAAAACTCATAGTAAATGACTACTTGGATGGACTTTTGTACCGATTTGTATCAACCGACTGATTTTCGAACCGAACCAAAAAAGTTGGTACCGAAAGTTCGGTATACCGACTTTTTGGTACGGTACTACCGAACCAAACTTTAAAAGTTGGTTCGGTTTCGGTATCTATTTCGTATGTTTGGTATAATACCGAATCAAACCAAACATTAAAATTATAAAATATATAAAAATTTACACATAGTCATAACTTACAAATAAATTGTCTTACAGTTTAGTTTAATTTTCCTTACGACTTATTTTCATATTTACGAAGTCAAATACAATAATTTCGTGTTTCTGCATTTTCTTATCTCATGTTTTAAAATAATTCTTATTATGTTTACTATTTAATCAAGTTCACGATAAATGTAGCAAATATAAGAATAGTTGTAGACATTTTATTTTTTATAAACTTTTTTACTATTTTAGTGTTACCAAGAATTGTCTTTTAATAATAGTAATGTTTCGATATAAAACGGAAAACCGAACCGTACCAACCGAAAAAGTCGGTATGCCGATCTTTCGGCATACCGACTTTTTCGGTTCGGTTGTGGTTTAATTTTTTTCAAACCAGACAAATTCGGTTCGATATTAGCATATGGTAAAAAAATCGGTACCGTACCGAATCCACCCTTACTTACATAACTTTTAATTAGACTGTTTTTATAAAAGTTTGATCAATGCAGTCTGAGTTTTTTTACTACCAAACTAGTGTCATTGGAAAAACTAATTCCCAAACTTGTATTATTGTGAAACTAATTCCAAACTAGTGTCATTGGAAAAACTAATTCCAAACTTGTGTTATTGTGTTACACCCAAATGACACACCACCCCACTATTAATTAAGTATATTCAAGTTAGTATACTCATTTTTCAATTCTCACACAATTTTTGTGTAATTCCAAAAATAGTCCATATACCATTAAAGAAATTCCTAAGTGATCCCTGACTTTATTTTTGAAAATAATTGATCTAAAGTATATGTATAAGGTTTATTATTTGTTCTATTTTGTTTCAGTTAAAACAAATTATTCAAATTTGAATATTTAATTTATCCGAACTTCGATGCACTCTATATGTATTTCTTATTAAAAGTGCTACATCCTTTTAATTGGAACTATAGGAACCAAGTCGAATTTCTCTGAAAATAAGAAGACCATATATTTTGCAGTTACTATGGGTACCGACCAAATATATTGGTGCAAATTATTGTTCACGGGGAGTACATGCACATCGACTTAGACATCAAGTTGAATATTTTTTTTGTAAAAATGATTCAAATCAAAATTTGGCTAATGCAAATTTTTATGGTTTCACGACAGGAACACAAATATACATCTTGATTTTTTTTTCAAGATGTATAATAACATTTTTTTGGAAATTATGGTAAAATTTAAAATTTAAAAACATATCATTATACATCTCTGGACAAAAAACAAGAAGCATATTTATGTTACTGTCGTGAAACCGTGGATATTTGCATTAGACAAATCTTAATTTGGAGTGTTTTTACAAAAAAAAATGTTTAAATTGATATTAATATAAACTGTGCTATTGTAGATTATCTGTATTAGTTGATTTTTTCCCCATCCAGACGGTATAAATATCAATAATTAAATTAATTATAGAAAATTACATAAATAAATTAATTAATTAAACCATCCAAATTTGAACAATACAAAGGAACGAACCAGACTTATAAAAAAAAGACTGTGATTGAATTATATTTAAAAATACACAATGTGTGAATCTTAAGGCCAGACCTCGTATGCATTATAAAATAATGTTAATTTTATGAGAGTAAAATCATGTCACAAACATGTTACAAAATGATTTTTCTATCGCAAACCTGTCACAAATTCATTTTTCTGTCATAAACCCGTCATAAAACTCATAACTAATAAGCTCGTTACAAGAAAAACCGTCACGTTTATGAGTTGTAAGTTGCGAAATGTTTGAAAATTTCCTCTAATCTGTCACCATCCTACCTGCTTTAATTTATAATAACTTGAATCACTCGGTAGGAATATTAATTTGGAAATTGACAATACAAAAGTCCCACCACAAATTTGTGTGGATATTTATTATGCCTTTTATCTTATAAGCACGATTTAAATACATGATGTATGTTGTTGTGCATGTCTTTGTTTGATAAGATATCTAAACTTTATCTTAGTCTTATTTTATACATAAATAAAAGGAAAACGTCCTATATTAGTATAACTTATAACATTTTATTCAGAAGAAAAGTCATTGTTTTTTAATTCATGAAGTACCACTTTCGAAATCAAAGAGAGTATTATTTGGCCCTTTCTCTTTCTAATTATTTCACGCCTCTCTATTTTACATCTCTCTCTTTCCCGTCTTTCTCTCTTTCGCTCTTTCTTTCTTTCCTCTTACGTGTGACATATTCTTCTTTTTAACTCGTATATATAACTACTTTTTTTTTTTTTCTAATATGGAGGTTTGTAGGTTAATTTGAACGACGGACCCATAAAATCTAATTAATTACTAGCGGAGTTGGTTTGCTTGTTGGAGCAGGTTGAATACAACACAATTAAAATTTTAGTCGGTTTAGGGTTTGTAAGAATTAATTCTGGATTTAAGGCTAATCACTTAATTTCGGGTTAGAGGTTTCAATTTGTTACTAATCCTTATATGAAATTGAAGATATTTGGTTGTGATTTTTCTATATTTAGGGTAATTAAGAAGACTTTTTCTCTAAGAAAGGAATACTTATTGACTACGTCTCGAAAATGAAATTTATTTATTCTTCCTTAAAATAAATATAAACTTTCACCTTGATAGACAAAATTAAGTTCTTACTTCATCTCTCTCATAGATATGCTTTCAAGAGGAAAATTCCAATCACTGGATATGCTTCTATGATGAGAAATCAATTTGTAAAAGAAATTAAATTCAATTTTTTGCTAATTTAATTAATTTGTCATGTCATACTATTTGGTCATTGACACTAACTTTTTTAGGATTTATGCATTGTAATCAAAGCAAGGGGTTGTTACAAGTTCTCGAGTCACTAATATACCATGTACCATGTTCGGCGTCCGCCAAAAAAGGTTAGCTCCAAATAAAGGATTATTAATTAGTATAAAAAAGCATAATACTAACCTTTCTACCTAAAATACAAAATTCTTAAATATTTTTTTCCTTTGAATTTTGTCTTGTTTTGTCCTACCTAGTACAACAATTATTAGTTACTACTTCAGAATGAGTTCTGATCGGGAACGGCTCGTGGCCAAACTTGATTTTTTTGCTCAGCTAGCTTGATCGATCATCTTCGGCTCATTCATTACAAAAAAAATATCAGCTTACCATCAGAGCGTCTGTTGTTAAACTGTTACTATCTTAATTTTTTCTTATAGTGATTTAGCTTGTAAAGCCTTAACGAGCCTTTAAATTGTGGCTCGCTCACGGAAATCATTTTAACTTAGCTAAAGTAATTTGCTAAGATAATCAATTTTACTACTAAAGATAGATAAGAGCAATATAGACCAAATATAGTTTAAAAATTATACGCATTAACTAGCTAAAATGAATAGTCTCTACTGATCATGTGCATAATAAATATTTACTATAACTTTTCACATATGCATGAATAATTTAAATATAGTATACTAATATTAAAATAACTTGACAAGTCCAAACTTGAACACGAGCGGCATATTTTTGTTTAAACTCGCTTCATCAGATAATGAAGGAACACGAATCCAGAATCTAACAATTAGTAAGTTTTTTAGTAATTAATTTTGCTCCAATTCTCATTTAGTGTGTTTAACTCTAAGTTTTACTAATTAATATAATTAACATTACTTTAATTCTGATTTAGTGTGTTGATCTCTAAGTTTTCCAAATTAATGTATTGGACTTTTTTTTCTTCCCAATCTAATACAATTTTGTTTCAATTTAAAGTTATTATACATATAACCAAGATTAGGAAACTTATAATTCAGCACACTAAATCGGAATTGGAGCAACGTTAATTACATTAATTATAAAAGTTTAGAGATTAGCATATTAAATCAAATTTGAAGCAAAATTAACTATATTAATTAGAATGAACACTAAACCAGAATTGAAACAAAGTTAATTACATTAAACCTACCAGACAACTTCAAAACTTTAACTTGGAAAATGTAGTTTCTTCAATTTCATACTATATTTTGTAATTATAAGTAATGCTAAAAAAAAAGAGGTCCCCATACATTATTATAGAAGAGTGTATTATTGGTATGGAAATTGAAGTCTGGTTATCTACTAAAGTGGACAACTAGGCCAGGGTGGCGTTCTGATCATCCACAATAGCTTGATAAGCACACTTTTAACACAATGCTTATCCATTCAAATTCCTTTGAACTTTTCCTTGCTATGGGTCTATGACAACACTAATATTGGCCTTTTTCTTGATGAATTATATGTTTATAATTTTTTAAAACAAAATATATGAAAAATTTCCTAGGTTTCTCAACGTGGGAGGAACGGTTATCCCTTTTAAGCCGTACCTAGTTCCTATTTATGGTCTATCAAATCCAAATATTTTTAATTTTCTTTGAATGAATCCAATTGTTTACCAAATTATCTTCTCAACTGGTATTTTATAACTAGAATAAATCAGTCGAATTTTCAACAAAATATATGAAAAATTTCCGAGGTTTCTCAACATGGGAGGTACGGTTGTCCCTTTTAAACCGTACCTAGTTCCTACCGATGGTCTATCAAATCCAAATATTTTTAATTTTCTATGAATGAATCCAATTGTTTACCAAATTATCTTCTCAAGTGGTATTTTATAACTAGAATAAATCAGTCGAATTTTCAACAAAATATATGAAAATTTTCCGAGGTTTCTCAACATGGGAGATACAGTTGTCCCTTTTAAGTCGTACCTAGTTCCTACTGATGGTCTATCAAATCCAAATATTTTTAATTTTTTTTGAATGAATCCAATTGTTTACCAAATTATATTCTCAAGTGGTATTTTATAACTAGAATAAATCAAAACCATGAATATTCTTGAAACTCTAGCAAATTTTTTATTGTCGGTCAAACCTTTGTTTAAATTGGGTGCCTACCTTTGCTTATAGTAATATCTTATTCATTTCAATACATTACGGTTATCCCTTTTACGTACGTATTACGGTGGTCCATTTTAAGCCGTACCTAGTTCCTACTAATGGTCTATCAAATCCAAATATTTTTAATTTTCTTTGAATGAATCCAATTGTTTGCCAAATTATGTTCTCAACTGGTATTTTATAACTAGAATAAATCAAAACCATGAATATTCTTGAAACTCTAGCAAATTTTGTAGTGTCGGTCAAACCTTTGTTTAAATTGGGTGCCTACCTTTGCTTACAGTAATATCTTATGCATTTCAATACATTACGGTTGTCCCTTTTAAGTACGTATTACGGTGGTCCATTTTAAGCCGTACCTAGTTCCTACTAATAGTCTATCAAATCCAAATATTTTTAATTTTCTTTGAATGAATCCAATTGTTTACCAAATTATCTTCTCAACTGGTATTTTATAACTAGAATAAATCAAAACCATGAATATTATTGAAACTCTAGCAAATTTTTTATTGTCGGTCAAACCTTTATTTAAATTGGGTGCCTGACTTTGGTTATAGTAATATCTTATGCATTTCAACCCATTACTCATTTATATATTCAAGTTGCTCTTTCAAATCATTTAGAAAAACTTTCAGTCTATTTGAACCACAATGTCTCTTGACATAACCTTACATTCCAGGTTTCTCTCTCTTTCTTTTCTTTCTCAAACTTACATCTTTATTTTATGGTAGAATAAATGCTTTAATAATTTAACTAGTGGAAATGTTTTCTTGATAATTTTGTTTGTACACATGAAGTGTGCTAGACATTGTAATGCATCAAGCCATGAATTTATTCAAGTTCATAATACTAAGGAGTTTATAATTAAAGGATTTGAGCTATATATAATAAACTCATATGTTTGGTTGTAGTTTAATAGAACTTTTCCGGACGGTTAGCTAAAAGCTTAGCTTTTCATTTTCTTGGCTTGAAAATACTAACAATTTAGTCATGATAAAGAGATTTGGCTTGTAAATACTAATATCTTCGTTTTCTTGGCTTGAAAATACTAACAATTTGACTTGAAAATGCATCACCATGAATCTTGATACCTTTGGAATCCAAATTCTCTGGATTTCATCCTCCTAATCACATTTTTTGGTGCTTTATTTATGTTACAGATGTCTATTAAATTTTACAAATAAACTTGTGATATATTAAATCTTAGTAATAAACTTTTGATACTCCCTTGAGGTGTTTACTCATTTTATTTGGGTGTCAGGTACCTTAATTCTTGCAAGAAGCACAAAGTGGCACCTAATCCGAATGTCGTATCATGGTTTGACGAGGTTTCAACTTTTCAAAACATTTAAGTAGCAAGAAAAGAAACTTCAATTTTATTCCACTGCTTATTTCCTTATTTTTCAGGCCAAAATTCAGATATGCATTCACCAGAAATGTGATGTGGTCATTTTACTGGACTACCTAAAGGATGCTGATATTTCTCCTCTTGTCGAGGCCTTGGAGGCAGTGGAATATTCCTCAAATATTGATGCATTCGATATTATTCACAAAGGAGAAAGTAATTTGCACAAGGAATTAGTTTGGTCTTTAATTCGTGCACTCAAGTCAAAGTTTCGAATACTTGAGGTCGGGGAATCTTCATTTGTCAATGACTTCCTAAGGTTTGTTATTAGAACTTTCTCAGAAATTACAGTTCAGGTGTGTTGGGTATTGTAATATGGTAAGGAATATAGTAAAAACAGCAAGACTTGTGTGAACTTCTTGATTTATTTGTGGATGGAATATCTGAAGAAATAGCATATTTTATACTATTAACCAATTGAGTAGGTCTATAATTGGATAATCTTACCAAACAAACTTGTTTCAAACTATTTACCAGTATACGTCCCTTCCTAAATTATCATGTTGAAAGGCGTGTTTCATCTAAAACTCACCAATTTGGGTAGCGTGTGTTAGTCTTTGAAATGGTTTCACTCAAACACCTTATTAGACTAATGTCCAAGGGCTTGACAATTCAGTTATTGATTTGTATGTAACCTCCAATCAATATGTTGCCTTTATATGTTAAACTCTTCCATTCAGATTTGCTTTTTCAACTCGACTTTCTTCTTTAAATAATATAATGAAAAGCTTATTCTTGTATATAGTTTCCAAACAGAGCCTATTTTGCATTTTGTCGAAGATAATTTGTTTAGTAATTATCTTGTCTTTTATCTGGCGACTCTTCTGCTAATGTGTTATCTTGCAAACTTTTAAACTAAAGGTATTTTAAGATCCGCGGGCTCACCAATAATTGTTTATATGACTTACTTAAATTTGGCTTCTTCTGTTATATAGTTTAATATAGAACTAAAGATATATTTGTGGTAGATAATTCCACTTTCCAAAGCAAATCTATATTGGAACTTTTTCATAGCAATATTCTACATTTTAAGTTGTTAACTTTTTAATTCGTATTTGTTGTCCAGTGACTCTTCTGCTGATGGATTATCTTGCCAAATTTTAAAGATAAAGTCCCTTAAGATCCGCGAGCTCAGCATAAAAAGCAAGTTCAACGAATTGCACACTCTTAATCTGGACTTTTGTACTTCACTTAAAGAATTTTCCGAGAACTGTTTCATCTCTGTACCCAATCTTATGCGCATTTCAATTTGCGGAACAAGTGTTGGGAGTTTATGGAATGTTAGTGCTGCATTGTCAAGGCTTGGCTCATTGGTTGAACTTCGGTTCCAGAATTGTTTGTGTTGCGACGGTACTGGTCCTTGCCCTGTGTCAAATAACAAGATGCAATCAGGTAGCAGAGTATTTCTTTTTCCCAATGGTATTGAATTTTCTTTGTCAGCACACTAGAATAAAAACGTAACGTCTACTTAAGTAGCAATTGTGACATTTAAATTCGACTTATTTTTATAGTTTGAGACGCTTGAATTTCAAGAAGAGGCATATGTTTACAGTAGTTTGAGATAGACTTATTTTAGTGAATAGTTTTAGAATTAGGCATGTTTTAGTGACTTTTGTTCTTCTTCCTTTCTCTTGGCTCTAATATCAAAACAAAGTCACTGAAAAATTTGATTTTTAATTTCGGGAGTGTTTACTTTTAAGGATACTTAATGTATGATCGCAGACTAATCTAATCAGCTATATGTTTCTTTTTCAGGACATTTTCAAACTCCACCTATAATGGATCCATCCGCTGATCGAATTGAGGTTAAGAAAGTTTTCATGATTCATTAATTGAGGTTAACAAATATTTTTCTTATCATAGTTTTTCGTTCGGCAACAAAACAAGAAAAATCTTTCGTCACTGATGGAAATTATGATCTTTAAAACAGGTTCCTTTTGACAAATTATGTGTTCAAGATCATCCAGATTCTCCCACAAGCGTAATAAGTTGCAACTTGGAGGGTACTTTCACCCCCTCAAAGAAGTATGTATCTACGAAATACTTATCAGCTCATCCTTCACCTATCTGCTTTGAGAAGCATTACAGGGCTTTCATGATTAGCTCACTACCTGGGTTAACTGTTTTAGATAATCTCAACATCACCAGCTCCGAAAGGGAAAGAGCCAAAACTATAATCTCTGAAAGTTACGAAATTTTACCTTATAAACGACGCTTTAAAGAGAGTGTTGTTAACCTTTTACACAACCGCGAAGGTGGAAGTAGTAGAAAAAACTATAGAAATTTGACAAGATCCTTTTGTGCTGTCAAATTTGGATCGTATACGCGGCCCTTATTACGTTCGGTGTCTAGCATGTGTCATGTCGGCAAAGAAGAAACAAAGAACTTTAGACCAAGGCAGTTTGAGTATCATCCGATTGATCCGAGTCTTATGGTTTTGGGGACTATGGATGGGGAAATAGTTGTTATTAACCATGAAAACAAGAATATTGTTGGTTATGTCTCATCCCTTGGAGATATGAATAGTGTCCTAGGCCTTTGTTGGCTTAAGAAATACCCAAATAAGGTAACTGAGTTTTTTCCTTTTATTTCTTTAAACGGGTATTAAAATGGATAGGTGATATATGTATAGTACCATGTCCTACAAAAAAGTTTAATTAGTACCTTGTTACACTTTTTGTTGATTTGGTGACTTTCCATCTAATTCTCTGATGGGAGGGTACTAATTGACAAATAATTGTACTATTAGATTCTAAATTTAAAGGTCGGACATGTTTTAGAGACCCTTCGCAGCACGTGCATAGTTTCCCATCCATCAATTAACTGCAGGGTACTAAATTGACAAAGAGGTGTGGTACATGGCACTAAATTGAATTTTATCGACATTAGAAGATACGAAACCTCTTAAAACAAAAGGTGCTTCTATTTTTTACTGTAACAAAACCAATGCATCCGTCTTGAAATATACTCTTTTCTGTTATCAAAAATAAATTTTCCTATTTTGGCATTTTCTTATCAGTTTCTATCAGGTACTGACAAAGGCTCACTGCGACTATACGACATAAACCATATGAAACTCGAGATTGCTAAATGCTACAATGGTCCTCATAATATAACATTCGATGATTTTGAGCAGTTGACGTCAGTTCATGTTAACTCTACAGACGATCAATTTCTTACAAGTGGTTGCTCTGGAAATGTCGCATTATACGATATTTACAGTGGAAAATGCGTGCAATCATTTTCTGATATGCATAAGGGGCCTATTAATGTAGCCAAATTTGCTAACCATTCTCCTTCGATGTTTGCCACATCATCATTTGACGGATATACAAAGATGTGGGACGTTAGACAAAAAATGACACAACCTTGTTATAGTGTAAAAAGCTCTAGAGGAAATGTAATGGTTTGTTTCTCTCCTGATGATCACCATCTCCTGGTATCAGCTGTCGACAATGAGGTACATCAAATATTTTTCATGTTACGGCCTGGCTGGTTGCAGCTTATAAGTTGGTCTTCCTGCTTTAGGACTATTTAGTTTGCCATCTTCAAAGCTTAAATTTTATGGGCTTTTGACCTGAAAAAGCTACAAGCGAGCTACTTCTCCGTCAAAAGACCAGCTTATTTGCTCAAAATTTGCTACCAAAGATGCCCTATGTATAGTTTTATGACGGGCAACTCTTTTCATGATTTTTGCTTTTTGGTGGTACTCTGCATGTAAGCGTAAACAAGCTAAAAATAGGAGGTATTGCAAATAAATTTTAAGTTAAGGCCTTGTCTAGCTAGTTGTAGCTTATAATCACATCCTTTCTGCAATTTGGCTTGGAAGCTGGGCTATTTCATTTTTCACTTTGCCGAATTGGAAGCTGAGTTTTCTATTTTTTTGACCTGAATAAGCTAATAGTTTAAGCTAGATGAACCAAGTTTTTTTCTTCCTGAGCTTAGAAATCTAGTCTTTTTGCGTCAAAACTACAACCAAACAAGCCCTACATACAGATCAATCGCACAATAATCCTTTTTGATCCTTTTTTTTTGTATTTTCGATGGTGTTTAGCAAGTAGACATGAAAACAAGCCAGCAATAATCGAGTTAAACGTGAGATTTGCCACCATGATCTTGACTTCAGCTGGGTTGGATTTAATTTCTCAAATAAGCGTAAATTAATATACTATTGTTGTTACAACGGTGAAAATTCTGTAAAGGTTAATACATGACTTGGTCAAAACCTCGGTAATTCGTACTTATGAATTTGCTGTTAGTGCTATGTTTGAAAATCTTGAATTGAGACTAACAACGATACTTTTAGGTTAAGCAATTAATGGCGGTAGATGGGAAACTTCACATAGAGCTTGACATCGCTTCATCAGGGAGTGCCCATAACTATACGAGGTCATATTATATGAGTGGAAGAGATTATATTATAAGTGGGAGCAGTGATGAATCTGTCGTTCGGATTTGTTGTGCACAAACTGGAAGGCGTCTTAGGGACATTTATTTAGAGGTTTATTTTTCTTGAAGTTCGAGTTCATTTGTGAATACTTTCAACTTATAACTACTGATCTCAAAAGATCAATCACATTCTTTCTATTACAGGCTAAGGACTCGGGTAGGTCGATGTTTGTGCAATCCTTAAGGGGAGATCCTTTTAGAGTAAGTTTTCGTTCCAAAATGTGCATATAATAACTACGATTCAAATAGTATGCACAATCGGGTTGACCATGTATCTATATTCGTAATCGTAATTAATAATTTATTAAAATCTAAACAAGTACCTTTTGTGCCTTTGTTGTTTGGGTTGGGAAAACCAGCATTTTGAAATGGCGATCTTGGCAAACTCTACACATCCTTGCTCAATGTCGGAAATTGTTAAGGTAATTCTTAAAAATGCTCAGTATTAAGTAATTAACTAGTTTAATTTTAGAAAATTATTATTCAGAACTAATAATTAGGGATATATGCAGGTCAATTTGCTTCACTGAGCCAAGAAGAACGGGAATCGTTATGGATGGACACAATAGTAGCCTTTCCACTCTGGGTGTTTGATGGACTAGTTCCGGTTTTCATGAATAACCATCTTTGTATGTATCTTAAGATCAGTGTACAGATCTTTAAATCTGGTAAAAGCTGCAACCAAACAAGTTTCAGGCCATGGCGGACCTAGGATTGTATAATGGGGGTGCTGAAATTCTAAAAAAGAAACGACTTCAAGTGCACGTAGTATATGAGGGTTTTAAAAATTTGTATGTAAAATACATACTGTGTATGTTTTTTTTTTTTTTAATATAAATATGGGCGATGTTGTGTAGCCCCTGCGAGCGCTTCCCTAGGGTCAGGTGGCATTTGTACAGGGTATTATTTACGACCATAAAGTTACGACTTACGAAACGGCTCAACTCTACATAGGATCCATCCATAATTTTTGCAGATTGAAGGTGCTATTTCTTTTAACAGTTGTCCTAAAACTGCCGGGGAAAAAAATCAAGAATTATAAATTGAAAAAACTAATTCAACTTTATTTTAGAATTTGACAAACATTACCGAACACAAACCAAACAACATGATTTGAATGAACCAAGGCATCTACAAGAAGAAAATAAACATCGAGCATCTCAACAATATATAAAAACCTATAACCTCAGAAGACAGGTTATTCATAAAAGTCTCCTTTCTTTCATCAGTATTGCCATATAAAGGGATTCTTTTATCACTATAAAAAAAATACTCAAATAGCGACGGGATTAGTGATGGTATTTTTTGTTACGAGCTTATTAGCGACGGTTTTGTGACAGTTTAGTCAATTTGCGACAGATTTGTGACAACTTTTTAAATTAGCGACAGGCTTGTGACAGCTTTTGACTCTCATTAAATTAAACATTATTTTGTAGTTTATTATTATTATTATTATTCAAACACATTTACATGGAGAAATAACATTTATTTAGCAACTCCAACCCAATAAACATTAGATAAACATCAAAGTAAAGGCAGTTTTAGTACCACATATCTTCATGGAAAAAGTTTAGGCAAGGAACATGACATTGAAGCGGTCCGAAAAAACCAAGTTTAGCCGATTTCAGGAACGTCGGTGTCTTCTATTCTTGTCAACCCAGAGTGTGACTCTTGAGTAGCAAAACTCTGAGGTAACCATAACCTACTTGGATAACCCGAATAAATACTTGCGGATTGCTTTGTGTTGTTATAGATTCTGCTTGTTTTGGTTTCAACCCACAACCTCTGGCCAAGAACGTCGCCTCACAATCTCTCGCCAAGAATATCGGCCTGATGGAGGATGAACCATTGATAGTGTTTACAATCCCAATTCAAAACTATTACTGCATAGCAGAGTCTGCATGTACAACGTAGTATATAAATGGACTTTTAGGATTTAAAAATCTCCTTTATTACAACATTACTCATTTGGATGCAAGATTGGGTTCACCAAAGTAAGACCCCCAATCTTTTGATCACAATACTTAAATTAAACTACTTGGTGCTTAGATTATAGTATCGATACATCCTATGATGCACCGACATTCCAAAAAAAGACAATGTATGGGTGTCGGACACACGGATACTCCATTTCATGTGTCGGACTCTTCAACTACCGTGTCCTTGACGTATTGGCATGTTGACCACACAGACACTTTCACGGACACGTCTTGAGCACTTTGTAAAACGTAGTGGACACTTAAACTACACGAGAAACACAATTTATACTGCTAAAAGGTTTCTATATTTTCAAAATTTCCAATTTAATCTAGAAAATTAGCAAATACTGTATCTAGATGAAAAAATTGTAATTATTATTAAAATTCGTGTTGCAATTAAAACATTTCTAATTTTTCTTATTTTTTATAATCAAAATGTATAACAACCCATATAAATAATATATTTATTATTATTTAATTGTCGTGTCCTAAATTTTGGAAATTGTCATTTTGCCGTGTCGTGTCAGACACACGAATACGTATCCGTGCTACATAGTCGACATCCATTCTGCGTATTTCCCTATATCCGGTCCCGATTGGTCTTCTAGTCAATACTCAATCGCTTAATCATCTTATCATAGGTATAACATTAAATACTTAGCCATATAAAGAAATTTCAGCCAATTACATGTGAAACTATTTCGTTCAACATTCTCTACACAGTTCAAAATCCACTCAAGATAAAAGACCTCAAAGCCAGTAAACAAAATGAAGAAAGATAAAAGTTACACACAAATAAATTATTATTCGCACAACAGCACAGGCTGCTAGACTATCTAGCCATACTGCAATGTGAAACAGAAGTGCAGCGACTTCTATTTTGCGTTGTCGTTAGAATCTCAGATCTTCCCTCATAATTAATGGGCAAATATGGATGCAGATAACTAAAATTTAATGATCAACTCCGAAAATAATATATTATAACTCATTGTTTACAATTGAGTCAGATCCTAATAATCCCTAGTTTTAAGATCTGCCGTTTTTAACTAATCTATCGCTCAATAAAAAATAAATCAATCAATCAATCTGCACATGTAACCACATAAAAATTGTGAATCATCAACTTCCAGAAAACAATTTACATACAGTTGGTACAACAAAATTTGACATTACAAACAGAATAGATAAGCTTATTGATCAGAGATTTATCTCCATCGAGTCTTACACTATTCACAATAAAGTTTCTTTCCCAAAAAAAAAGAGTATCTTTCTGCGTTTCTACATCTCTCTCCCCATCGAATAAACATTGTATATAGAATCCTGAAATGTTCATCGTCATGCATGGTTTAAAAACAAAATCTAATCTGTCATAAAGACCGGAGTAAATTATGCTGCACCGTACTATTCATTTAGTTATCAAAATTCTGAAATAACTTGTTTTTGTAGTGGTTGGAGTTCTTGCTCTGGAACAGCAGAGTCGACTGGCTTGTAAGGAATTTGTGTTTCTTGTCTTCTTTTCCATATAACATATGCCCCTGAAGCTGATAATCCTAATATAAATGTAATAACAGCTACTAGAACCACCACCAAGTAATGTTGCTGCCACCACATCCTGCAGCATTTTAAGAACGGCAATATTTAAAAGCAAAATATTTCTGAAAGATTTTCTAAAACCAAAATGTCATTGGCCCAAAATAAATTAGTTGGTTTAACAGGAGCGAGTCACCACTTGTGTAACATCCCCAACAAAGTGAGGACACATTTTTTTAATTTGCAGATATTGTCGACACTTGTGCATACCAGATGCTAAATCTTTTACCCTCACTAGAAATATTCTTTGCAATTTGCAAATATTGTTCAACTGTTTTAATCAAAGTATATGTATGGTCAAGGGGACAAATAACGGAAACTTACTGTTTTGTTGGAGGCACAACTTCCCATTCAAACAGTTTATAACTTCCATAAGAATCAGGAAGTTGAACTCGACGCTCAGCTAACCGAGCAACTATACCCTGGCATTTACCATAACACAGCTACTAAGCAAACAATTACATATTTACTAGTTCCAAGATTTTCAAGATAAACTGAAGTTTGATTATGCAAACTAACCATTGCAGTTGCATTAGGTAAGTACGCTGCAGATCCTGCTGGCAGAATGGCCCATCTTATAAGTGAATCATTTCCTTTGGCAGTGAAATTCAACATGTGGACCTATAAACAGTTCAATTCATAAGATATTTATCTTCAATCAGACCCCCTCAGAAAAAAGTAACAAAAAAAAATCTTGTCATGTTAACAGTACCTGTGAAGCATTTACATCTAACTCATGAGCAATCAACTGAGCAAGCTCAGAAATACGAGGCTTCAAATTTGTGTAACTAACATTAAGAGACATGTAGAATGTTATGAGACCAACTTGAAATTCTCCTGCAGATGAGAAGTTATTTATCAGTTTAATGCTTTAATCAATTAAAAATCATGAACCATATCCAACTGATCCTTGAAAACGTTGAACCAAGTTCTGTCAGGTTTCTAATCAAATCATTTGAGGAGCTCAACGAAATACAATGTCAAACTATCATATATAGGGATGGCAAGAATGCAAAATTTGACCCGACCCTGGAAAAAGGGCAGAGAAGATCGGACCGTGTCCGGTTACAAGGGTAGAGTCGTGTAGTGCAGAGTTGACCGGAGCTCCAGTATTTGAAATTGATGATATTAATATCTGAGATAATGTCTACTAGTTAATGATCCCTAAATGATGAAAGAGTTCCAATGACTTAGATTTTGGAATTCGATTCTAAATAATCGGAGCTAGGGTTCAGTTTTGAAATGTGTAATTCGACTATAAAATGTATAATACCGCCAGTGAAAAGACAGTCCCCAGACATGGTAGAAATCCTGTCTGGGGAAGATGATGATATTTTGTCAATTTTATATTAGTAGCCCTCTTATTTTGCCAACAATAACATTTAGCAAATTTACTCACTAATTTGAGAACATGGCAACTTTATCTACCAGATTTCAAAAAATATATCGTTAACACACAACAACAATAATTAACCATCATAACTGTTTCATGTTATTCTCCATTCTATCCTAAACTTCTTATTTTTATTTTCCATCTTCAAGGTGAAGTATATGTAATATAGGTTGAAGCTCCAATTTCCATTCAGTTTTTACAATCATTTTAGCAACTACAAAGCCTGAATTTTCAATCCGCCACTCCAAGATGTTCAGATTTGAAACATTTTATAACTTTCTTCATAACATGATAATAACACTGTCAATGAGGTAAATCCACTAGTTCTGAATTCACAGTTACTAGAATGATTCAAATAAGAGAGTGAGAATTGATTACAAAATAAAGGAAAATACCACTGGTTTCAATTTTCAATATCATCTCAAGACTGTAAGATTGCTAAGTAGGGACTCATTGCTATAAAAAATAAAAGGATAGACCCTGTAGATGCAGCTGCTAAAAAAGTTTGTTGTAGACTCGAATAAAGTTAAAAATGGATGGGAAATCTCTAAGAGTCCAAGGAATAGCGGCAGAAATAATAAAAACACATTTTAGATGTTAAAACAAACAAAAAATCAAGCACAGAATTATAATAAGATCATCAGTATAAAAGATCAAGGTATTTGTACACACTTCACTAAATGTTGATAAATCAAACCAACATGACAATTTTAATTTAAAATATCTGTACTTAGATCTCATTAAAATATGATAGGAGATGGAAGACAAAGAATGGATGGAAATTATCTTGTTGCTGAGTAAACCTGATACATAATTTATGTAAGTTTTTCTCCATTAGCACCTAACCATTTCAGATGTGACTTGATCTCAAAACAACCAGCTTGAACAACTTGAAAAAAAAAAAAACATGTTTCATTTTTAAATGGCAAAAGAAACCTCTTCAGAAACTTTAACTTTTTTAATCATATATTCAATAACTTGCATTATACCTGAAAAATTATTTTGCCCGGGTGCCGGAGGCGCCAGTGTAGGTGACACGTCAGTGGTCGAGTTTTTTGTCTCAGCATCAGAAGGCAGGGGTGGAGGAGCACCATTCATTCCTAATCTTTCCCATAACTCAGAACAATTGGTTTTCCAAAAACCAACCTTTTCATGCTCGCGGTCATAAGTCACAAGTGTATTGCGGACAATGATACCTGAAAAAGAAATAACATTCAAAAAATATGTGACGAAATTGAACCTCAAGAATGTCAAAAAGCAGCCAACGATGTGTGCTGTTTATTGGATAAATGCTTTCCGATCCATAGGAAGTTTTAAAATAGTATGAGCATAATACCTCCTAATAAAGTTGTTGGATCTTTTCCATTTTGGAATACTCCCAGGCAATATGCACCCTTCACTTTTGAATGCTTCATAAAAGATCAAACAATATAACAAGTAAACAAATGATCACTTGCAAAACAATTACTGCCTATAGAATAATCACATGAAATAACTTTACAATTATGAGATTTAAGATAAAGAAAAAGGTTCAGAGCTTACCCGGAACAAGTAGTTTTCAGGAGAAAGAGACAACTTTTGCTTGTTACCAAACACCATGTCAACAATTGGAAACGTCTTCGACAGTTGTAAAACGTCACTGAAGCACAACATACAAAATAGAAATAAAGTAAGACATTTAACCACTATAAGAAAAATAAAATAAGGATTCAACTTGTTTAGTAAATAAAGAAAACTACCTTCCAGCACCACTAAAGCAAATATCATTGTAGTTGGGATCTGGACCAGGAATTTGTTGCAGTAAATGAAGTTCTTTCATAATCTGCATGCAAACACACACGCACAACAAGTGGTTATAGCGCTTACAAGCTAAAATGATGAAAAGAAAGATAAAGGGAGATGAAATAAGACGTGCACAATACGATAAGAAAACTTATATGAGTGAAGTTATGTCCTATGCTTAACTAAACTACACACTTAAGCCTCTGCATAAATGTTCTAGGTCAACAGCTTAATATCCACTGATCAGAATTAAGAAATCATAGTGCCCAAATTTTTTATAATCAAGTAAAACATTTCCAAATGAGAAAAGTTGCAATAAGAAGAAAACACAACAGTAAAAAGAAAACAAAGTTAAATGAAATAAGTTACAAACCCATAATATATGCAGCTCTCAAAATCAACATAAACAAGGTCCAAATAAGCTCTTTAGTAAACCAAGTACTCAGATAAATTTGATTAAATATTTAAACCTTTTTAATTAAACAGCCATGGTGTTTAGACTATGTACTAAATACTGATAAAAATATAATAAATGGATCACAAAAGGTCTGCTTAATATTAAACTCAAAAATTAAAAAAGATGATCCAAATGCATAACACAAAGAAAACAAGAAGGTATACCAAAGAAATGAGAATCTTACAGCACTCTTAAAAGCTGTAAAAGCTGCTTCGGGTAGATAAGCATACGTTGTTCCACTATCCAACACTGTTCCATGTTTTCCATCAAAAATTCTCGGGTTTAAAGACAATTTTGTCCCCGCAACATGTAACTCCTTCAGCTCGATATTGTAATACGGACTGTTTCCATCCCAATACTAGAGTAAATGTGTGAGTTGTCTCAATGGAATTCGTTAGTACATCTAATACAATCTCAGATAACAATTTCACAATAAATACCTGCGTGAAGGATCTGAATGAGTAAACACCATGTCAGAAGGGGGAGAAATTGAGCCAAGAACCATAGCACCACCGCCAATATCCATACCTCCATAACATAGCGAAAAAGAATCGCTAATTACACCACTATCAACTAATTGATCTACGACACTTAATTCACCACGGCCCAAACCCATTATTCCATCAGCGTGTTGGCTATATAAGTCCCCTGTTTCGGCGTTTTCACACCCGAAAACGGCACGTTTGGGAGTTAATTCGCTTTGGTTCCCGAAAGATATAATATCCTCGCCAAGCACACCACTGCTTGAACTCATTTCGGCGTATTGTCGCTCATAAATACAATTTTCCCTTTCGTTGTCGCAACTGCAATCAACATTGCATTTTACAGGTTTATACGAGCTGGACAAATCCGGTTGAAATTTTGGATCCTGAAGCAACAAAAGTACAATGGAAATCATTGAGATCAAAACCAGCTATGTATCTTTTGGATCTATATGCATAAAATACTCATGAACAATACTCAAGCCAATGCAAATATTATGAAATGCCAATAGATGACAAAAAAACTTTCCTAGAAAACATTATCAAGAAACTATAAAACTTGAAAAACATGAAAAAGCACATATTTAAAAATGAAAATGGAACCAACGTGATGTTCCCCACAGTTTCTGATAAAATACTTGCCACCTAAACAAAAAGGTAAATTTAAAAGCCCTTATAGAAAAAAAGTACGCAATGAACGACAAACACTTCTCTCCACAATTAATGTTTAGCAACCATTGTTTTGAATTAGAAGTACAAACTCAATTCAGTTGACTTCTCAAAATAAATGTTGATGTTTATGAAACTCAACTCAAGTACCACTAAATTTAAATCATAGAACTTTCCAACAAATTAATAAGAGTAGAATCCCTCAACCAATTTGAAAATGTCTTCAGTTGTGATCCCTACTTCTCCTAATAATTGTCCCCTATATTACTTTCAAATTCCAACCCATTACTGTCCAGTGTTTCAAAAGGCGGCCGCCTAGGCGGGGGCCAGGCGTTTAGGTATTAGGCGGACCTAGACGAGGAAAAAGCGGGTTAGACGGGCAATTAGGCCCCATGCAGGACCCTTTCCGCATAGACCCCCGCCCAGCGCCTTTTGAAAACCTTGTCACTGTCTCCAACGCAACACAAAATCTCCTCCTTTGACTATGTCAAAACTCAAAACCAACTCAGTTTGATTTATTCAAATGATAGGCAACAATCATTGCTATATTTCCTATGCCGGCAGAAATCTAAAGTGTACCTCATGATCAAAATAAGTTTGGAATTTAATATTACAGCTTACTAGATAAGATTTTGCTAACATCAGCTAGAAATATTCATCATCTTTCAAAATTATCATGAATCACGATACCTATCAGTCAATAATTATAATCATTGTCTATATTATTTCTTTCCCTAGCCATGTCACTAATCTCCCTTCTTAGCATGTGCTAGAACCCAACCTATACCCAGGTTTCCCTCAGTTTCTCTCCAAATATCCATTTCATCCCTCTATTTTTGTACCATCAGTAGTGGGAATGAGATGGAAACTAAGGTAAAAGTTTATTTAAATCATTACCTGGTGGTGACCGCATTGTTCACACGTAGAACAAGGTACATATGTAACAGTGCTGCCTGTGTCTACAATAAGTGCGAAGGTCTGTGGCGGAGTCCCAATATAAAGCCTTGTGGTATAGTATCTGCATCACCCGAATCAAGCATCACGAATTTATGATTGTGAATACCAATATCAATTGTGACTAATATACAATAATGGTTCCTCTGGTTTGAATCAAATTTCAATCCAGTCATCTAGTTTTTGCGATGAGCCAATATGAACATAGATTGTTTTAAAACATTACCTTACTCCTAAATAATCGTCGATTATCTGAAAAGATTCATCATTTGAAAAGACTTGCCGGCAATGATAAGAACCAACTATGTCCAAGGTTTGCTTGGTTGTTTCTTTAAATCTTGTTTCTTTTTCTTATTTTAGTCCACATATGTGAATTCTTCTAAGTTCAAACCAACCTTTCAACTAAGTTGCATCAGTTTTTTCCTCAAATCGGATAACCCACCTAACTTGATTCGTCCTTATTTAAAGCTCCCTTTTTTCGGATTTTATTCCAAATTTTTACATTCTGGTTCTGCTGACAAATACTAAAACTGAATTTCATCCATTTTCCCAAAATTAAATGATTCAGCTAATTTGATTACATGAAGCCTCGTTTAAACCACCTAGAGATACTACTGTAGTTCTGTTTCAACTAGAAGAAAAAAAAAGGAACCAGATTAAACTAACCCTTACCGTGATTAACACTTAATAAACATAATCAGGGGATTTATAAAACTGTTAATTTGCCCTAATGAAGTATTCCAGCTAATTTGCTAATAAGCTTGCATACGTTACTTTTCAATAAGAGAAAAGGGAACCGAATAAAATTACAGATGAAGTTGCGGGAGCCTTTACTGTACTTAATATTCAAATTAGAGTTTATCAAACTGATTAATTGCCCAAATGAAGTAATCCAGCTAATTTACTCAAAAGCTGCAGATATTACTGTTTCAACTACAAAAAAAAAGAGAGACAAGGAAATAGAATCTCATATCAAAGTATAGGGACTTTTACTGTAATTAACACAAAATACATAAATAATGGATTTATAATAAATAAAAACTTCCTTGTTTGTTTGCAACTTTCATAGTCCAAGGACTAACACTCCTAGTGGAATAAAGGTTGCATTACATAATAAACTTGTACTATCAACCTTCGGGTGGATAAGACTATTTGAAAACCCATGCCCCTATGGTATTATAAAAGACCCATTTTAGCATCTTTTAGAGTCCAAACTTCATTGTTAGTACCATGCCAAATAAAACAGCCCAAAACATCTTTTGTGGACCCATATTCATGAAAAGTCAAAAGAAGATGTTTTTTTTCGAATGGACGGAGTAACAATAATAATAATAATCATCATTTAACCATTAGGTTCGTAAAATTGTAAGCATGTTAACTATTCTAAGTAACAATTCTTAACATTCGTACAAAAGTCAGAGACTAGTTTTTGGTACGGAGTGAGTAATAATATTAATAATAGAAAACAATGACCCGTTACATAATTACATTAGTAAAATAAATGTCATCAGATTAACTATAATAAGTAACATTTCTTAATACTCGTAAAAAGTCAAGAGTATACTATTTTTTGGTAAGGAGAGAATAATAATAGTTAAAAAAAAAAAATCCGGAGATCATCGTGGAGACGCCAAAAACTATAAAAACTAAAAAAAAAAACAGATGGAAAAAATGCACTTAATATTGAACATACTCTAATAATACTCACTCCGTCCCAAATTACAATATTCTTTCCATGTATACCCATATTATCATGTAAACGGTATATTAGTCCAATTCTAAGCATAATAACTGTTTTTTTCTACCATTTATTAACAGAAGGGGTAATAATAATAAAAATAATAATAATAAACAAATACCCATTACAGAGGAGATTGTCGTAGAGACACAAAAAACTATTAAAAGATGAGAAAAAAAGCAGATGGGAAACATGCACTTAATATTAAACATAACATAATAGTCACGTCTCAAATTACAGAATTTTCTTTCTATTTTCCATTTACGAGGTGGTCGTAATAAATTTCCATATATACCCATTTTAAACACTGAATCAGTCATATTATGTAGAGTCTATATTAGTAAGTTTGTAATCACATTAACTATTCTAACTAACATTTCTTATTATTCATCAAAAGTCAAAGGACACTAATTTCCGGTAACGAGGAAGTAATAATAATTAAAAAAAACATTACAGAGGAGATCGAACTACTAAGAAAAAAAGCAGACCAAAAACAGGCACTTAATATTAAACATAATACTAATACTCACTCCATCCCAAATTATAGTATTCTTTCCATTTACGAGGTGGTAGTGATTCATTTCCATATAAACCCATATTATTATGTAAACGGTATATTAGTCCAATTCTAAGCATATTAACTGTTCTAACTAACATTTATTAACATAAGGAGTAATAATAATAAACAAATACCCATTACAGAGAAGATCGTAGTTGAGACGCAGAAAACTATAAAAGCTAAGAAAAAAAAAACAGATGGAAAACATGCACTTAGTATAAACAATTAAACATACTTTAATACTCACTCCGTCTACAAATATAGTATTATTTCCATTTACGAGGTGGTAGTAATTAATTTCCAAATATACACATATTAAACACTGAATCAGTCATATTATGTAAAGCCTATATGAGTAAAATTGTAAAGATATTAACTATCTTAACTATCATTTCTCAATTAATATTCATGAAAAGTCAAAAGAAACTATTTTTTGGTACGAACGGAGTAATAATAATAATAATCAATTAACCATTATGTTCGTAAAATTGTAAGCATGTAATAATAATAGAAAACAATTACCCATTACATAATTACATTAGTAAAATGTGGTCATATTAACTATTCTAACTTCTAAGTAACATTTCTTAACATTCGTAAAAAGTCATGACTAATTTTTGCTACGGAGAGAGTATCAAATTAACAATAATTAAAAGAAAAAACAATTACCCGTCGTATTAATAAAATTGTAAAAGTAGTAAACGTATCAACTATTCTAATTTCTAGCTATCAAGTCTTAACTTTCGTAAAAAGTCGGTGGATACTATTTTTTGGTACAGAGGTAGTAATAATAATAAAAATAAATAAACAAATATCAGTTACGGAGGAGATCATCGTGAAGTCGCTTCTGAGCATTGGGCCGGACAGGACCCGATCCGTGGAGGCTCCTTCGGGAGCACCACGTGGCATCGGAAGCCGATCGGGGAGGAGAGAGATTGAGGAGGGGGAGGAACATGGTATGCCGATCAACCCCGTCCTTGATGATGATGTGGCCGATCACGACGGAGAAGAGGAGTATGATTACGTATGTGGCGGTGGCGGATCTTGCCGTCGCCATTGGGGATCAAGGAGGGTTATGTATGCATCTATATGTAGCCATTTATGAATATCTTTTAACTATTCTAACTAACATTTCTTAATATTAAACATAAATACTCACTCCGTCCTCAAATTATTGTATTCTTTTCATTTACGAGGTGGTAGTAATTAAATTCCATATAAACCCATTATATAATGTAAATGTTAGTAGTATTGTGATCAAATTACAGTAACGGTTCTTAACGGAGGGAGTAAATAATAATACGTACTTAGTACAGTTACCCGTAGGCCGTTACATTAGTAAAAGTGTGATCATATAAACTATTCTAACTAACATTTCTTGATTATCGTGAAAAGTCAGAGGATACTAATTTTGGCACTGAGAGAATAATAACAATAATAATAATAATTAAAAAACAAACACCCATTACGGAGGAGATCATCATGGAGATGAAAAAAAAAACTATAAAAGCTAGGAAGAAAAAAAGCAAATGGAAAACATGCACTTAATATTAAATATATAATCTAATACTCACTCCGTCTCAAATTATAGTCTTTATATAAACCCATACAATTACCCGTTACAATAGTAAAAGTGTGATCATATAAGCTATTCTAATTTCTAACTAACATTTCTTAATTATCGTGAAAAAGTCAAAAGACGCTACTTTTTGGTACCGAGGGAGTAACAATAACAATTAGAATAATAATAATTAAACAATTAAGAAATAAATTACCCGTTACGAAGGAGATCGTCGTGGAGACGCATCTGAGCATTAGGTCGGACAGGAGCGGTAGCCGATCCGTGGAGGCTCCTTCGGGAGTGCCACGTGGCATGAGACGTTGATCGGGTGTGGGGAGGAGGGGTAGAGGGAGAAGGTATGAGGGGGAGGAACATGGTGTGGCGATCACCGTCACCGTGAGGTGGTTTGATGATGACGTGGCGGGATTCGGAGGCGGAGGAGAATCCGATCACGGCAGAGAAAAGGAGGATAGTTATGATTGTGGCGGCGGTGGCGGATCTCGCCGTCGCCATTGGGGAATTTGGATCGAGTACGGTTATATATGTATCTATATGTTTGTATATAGATATAGAGATAGAAAGGGGTTTGATGGATTAAGGGATAAGTAAAGTCAGCGAGGGGGCGAGAAAATGGGGAGAGAGAGAGAGAGAGAGAGATGGCGATTGAATTTTACCAATCGGATTAAATCATAGATATACAAAATTTAATTAATAATTTATAAATTATTTTTAAAACTAATTAAGATCGGTCTATTACAAATTAAATATAAAAGAACTATAATTAAAAAAAAATAACAAAAATATTAAACAAAACGGAAAATACCCAAAAGGCTGAAAAAAATCTTTAAAAAAATCGGAAAATCGGAAAAATCCCGAAAAAATGGTAAGAAAACAAAAAAAATCCAAAATCACAACAAAAAAGAAAAAAAGTTGGGAATCAAAAAATCAAAAAAAAAAACAGAAAATACTGAAAAAGCTGAAAAAAAACCTTCAAAAAAGTCGGAAACCCGAAAAAACTCTGAAAAAATGATAAAAAAAAACGAAGGAAATTCCAAAAATACAAAATCAAAAAAAAAAAAGTTCAAAAAAAGTCGAAAACCCGAAAAAACACCAAAAATGGATCAATCATTAATTAGTTTTAGGAATAATTGACCAATTATTAATTAAATTTTATAGGGTGATTAATACTCAAATATTTTATTTTTATGGATCAATTATTAATTATCTCGATAATATATACTATGCAATACTCATACTATAAATGTATTTGTTTTTGTTTCATTTTAGACACTATGAATTGAATTACTTGTTTGGAGTCCACAATCTGTGAATAGTTATTATGCTAAATATTATTAGTTGTTTAAGCATTAAAAAGTCGGTGGATACTATTTTTTGGTACAGAGGTAGTAATAATAATAAAAATAAATAAACAAATATCCGTTATGGAGGAGATCATCGTGAAGTCGCTTCTGAGCATTGGGCCGGACAGGACCCGATCCGTGGAGGCTCCTTCGGGAGCACCACGTGGCATCGGAAGCCGATCGGGGAGGGGGATGAACATGGTGTGCCGATCACCCCTGTCGTTGATGATAACGTGGCCGATCACGGCGGAGAAGAGGAGGATGATTACGTATGTGGCGGTGACGGATCTTGCCGTCGCCATTGGGGATCAAGGAGGGTTATGTATGTATCTATCTATATGTAGCCATTTATGAATATCTTTTAACTATTCTAACTAACATTTCTTAATATTAAACATAAATACTCACTCCGTCCTCAAATTATTGTATTCTTTCCATTTACGAGGTGGTAGTAATTAAATTCCATATAAACCCATTATATAATGTAAATGTTAGTAGTATTGTAATCAAATTACAGTAACGGTTCTTAACGGAGGGAGTAAATAATAATACGTACTTAGTACAGTTACCCGTAAGCCGTTACATTAGTAAAAGTGTGATCATATAAACTATTCTAACTAACATTTCTTGATTATCGTGAAAAGTCGGAGGATACTAATTTTGGCACCGAGAGAATAATAACAATAATAATAATAATTAAAAAACAAACACCCATATATAATCTAATACATACTATGCAATACATGCACTTAATATTAAATATATAATCTAATACTCACTCCGTCTCAAATTATAGTCTTTATATAAACCCATATAATTATGTAAAGGGTTATATTAGTCAAATCGTAAGCGTATTAACTGTTCTAACTAATATTTCTTAACAAAGGGAGTTATAATAAAAATAACAATAATAATAGAAATACCTACAATTACCCGTTACAATAGTAAAATTGTGATCATATAAGCTATTCTAATTTCTAACTAACATTTCTTAATAATCGTGAAAAAGTCAAAAGACGCTACTTTTTGGTACCGAGGGAGTAACAATAACAATTAGAATAATAATAATTAAACAATTAAGAAATAAATTACCCGTTACGAAGGAGATCGTCGTGGAGACGCATCTGAGCATTAGGTCGGACAGGAGCGGGAGCCGATCCGTGAAGGCTCCTTCGGGAGTGCCACGTGGCATGAGAAGTCGATCGGGTGCGGGGAGGAGGGGTAGAGGGAGAAGGTATGAGGGGGAGGAACATGGTGTGGCGATCACCGTCACCGTGAGGTGGTTTGATGATGACGTGGAGGGGTTCGGAAGCGGAGGAGAATCCGATCACGGCGGAGAAAAGGAGGATAGTTATGATTGTGGCGGCGGTGGCGGATCTCGCCGTCGCCATTGAGGAATTTGGATCGAGTAAGGTTATATATGTATATATATGTTTGTATATAGATATAGAGAGAGAAAGGGGTTTGATGGATTAAGGGATAAGTAAAGTCAGCGAGGGGGCGAGAAAATGGAGAGAGAGAGAGAGAGAGAGATAGCGATTGAATTTTAACAAATTGGATTAAATCAGAGATTTACAAAATTTAATTAATAATTGATAAATTATTTTTAAAACTAATTAAGATTGATCTATTACACATTAAATATAAAAGAACTATAATTAAAAAAAATCAAAAAATAATAAAACGGAAAATACCCAAAAGGCTGAAAAAAACCTTTAAAAAAAATCGGAAAATCAAAAAAATCCCGAAAAAATGTAAGAAAACAAAAAAAAATCCAAAATCACAACAAAAAAGTTGGGAATCAAAAAATCAAAAATAAAAACAGAAAATACTGAAAAAGCTGAAAAAACCCTTCAAAAAAGTCGGAAACCCGAAAAAACTCTAAAAAAATGGTAAAAAAAACAAGGGAATTCCAAAAATACAAAATCACAAAAAAAAAATCAAAAAAAATCGGAAACCCGAAAAAACACCAAAAATGGACCAATTCTCAATTAGTTTTAGAAATAATTGACCAATTATTAATTAAATTTTATAGGGTGATCAATACTCGAATAGTTTTATTTTTATGGATCAATTATTAATTATCTCGATAATATATACTATGTAATACTCATACTATAAATGAATTTGTTTTTGTTTCATTTTAGACACTATGAATTGAATTACTTGGTTGGAGTCCACAATTTGTGAATAATTATTATGCTAAATATTATTAGTTGTTTAAGCATTAAATTCTTTTTTGAATTTAAATTGCATTTCTAATACAAATATCATTGTATTTATACCAAAACATTATTGATCTACCCCAAAAAGATGTCTTTGATAGTTTGGCTTACTTTAAGTTACAAAAAATTTATTAATGAATTATTATAATAAAAATATTAAATCACATCATACACTACAATTACTATTATATACTATTTAATAAGAGTATAAAAAACAAATTGGGCAATCAAACATAATAGGTGGATGTCATAATACAATTATTATTAAAAAAAATTTACTTCAACAAACATGTCAGTAAGGTATCATTGATGAAACGGTTATCGGCAAGTATTTACAATAGTTAGTCTTAAAGATATCTATCTATATCATTACGTTTTTATTTTTACAATGAATTATCTAAGGGTGTTAATGGTATGATACGATAATTGATAAGCATTTTGTTAGTATTATTTTTGTAGCATAGTTCGGTATCTAAAAGCTCAATATGATAATGATATGATATGGTAAAATTATCGGTACAGATTAGTGGATTAAAGTAATAACGTTATTTTCATCGATCACAGATCTAACTGTTTTAAAAAGTTTTAAATCATTAAGTGAATAATGTGTGTTGAATAAAACGCAAAGAAAATAACCTATTAGAGCATTTGCATCAATCTCTTCATAATTTTAACAAAATGGAGAGTGAAAATTACACTTTTTGGTATTTGAAGAATCATTTTATAAGTTGTATTTTTTTCAATCTCTCTAAAACATTATCTTTATTAATATTTAATTGTTTTTTTGAGGTCAAATGAACATAAGAGTTAAATTGGAATCCACATATTATTGATTTTTAGATTTGAAAAGAATCATTTTATTCTTTAATTATAAAGATTCATGATGGTTTTTAGAAATGAGAGTTAATTTTGAGTGAGATGTGAGTGAGTTTTTAAAGTTAACTTTTCAAATTTTGAAAAAAGCCGACTTTGAAGAGATATAGTGCATTTTCTTCAATTACTTATTCGTATCAATTTATATGTTCTGTACGAAATCATATGTAAATTTGACCGAATTTGAACGTGTAACTAAATTGCCGAAACGAAAATTTTCAATTTTTTTTTACATGGTTTAAATGTTAAACTATCAATTTTTTTTAAAATTATTTTGACAATTTAGTTACATGTTCAAAACCGATCAAAGTTACACGTGGTTTGCATAAATTGATAAAAAATGAGTATTTCATGTTGAGATTTGTCATTATACTGTCTGTTAAATCACGTGTATAAGTTGGTTTAAGACTTGAAAGAGTTTTAAAGTGTTGAAGTGCAAGTAATTTTGATTCTTCAAGGAAAATATCAAAACATTAATAACAAACTGGGCCTTAACTATTTCATTGTTTTATGATGTTTTTGTAATACAGTATACTTTCATTTTAGTATTTATTGCAAATTTGGACCGCATATCTCCCAATATTAGTGTTCAGGCTTGGACATATCTGTCAATACTTCAAATTCATCAACACTTGTCCTCGATCCAGATAGAATAAATATGATTATCAAAAAATATATTTTAAAGTGCCGGACACATGTCGGACACGAAGAATAAGGTGTCGAACACGGAGATTTACATGTCTTTTGCTTCTAAAAGTATCAGAGACTTGGACACTTTGTAGACATATCCGGGACACAGGAAACAGAGAATGTTTACTTCAAAAATGCCAAATTTTCATCTATTATGTACTCTTAAGACCAAAAACGATAGCACAAATTATTGGTATAGAAAAATCAGTAATTATGAGCAAGTTTTAGGATTCTGAAATTTTACCCGTATCCGTGCAACAGAGGTCACTTTGTTATTTTTCTTTCTTTATAAGGGCTGCAAACATATTTTTTTGGATAAAAAGTTCCAAAATAATATTCACTAAAAAGAGCACCAGCCATTGTTTGTATCAACCCTAAATAAATAAGTTCACAGATATCACTAATTGTCTCTAATATCGCCGATACACATTCTGTAATATTCAAATTCTAAATCAAGCAAAATACTGGCAAGTTATGTCAAACAGACAACATTCGACTTCATACAGATTGAAAGAACATGGAGAGTAATCAGGACGAATATACTTAAATATATTACTATCATTTAGCCAAAATGTCTGAATGGATATCTGCTACAATTACTAAAGAGTGGATTTTTTCCTGAATACATAAATCTTAATCCTCCGTCTCTTTTCTACATGCAATTACGTAGCAATCATTACGTAAGCATATACAACAAACCTCCGAGACTATGCTTAAACTAACATTTCTGATAAATACTCACACATGTGAGTTTATATTCACCCCCAAAATAATAGTTTTCCATAAAGAGGCAGGGATCTAGCAGCATACTCCTCGACCTTGAATTAAATTGAAGATATATTATAAATATATTGACACTGGTGTGGGAGAAAATCGATCAGTTCAATGTAGTTGTCGACTTCTTGGTGGGTAACCAGGTCATCCAATTAGACACGTTTACGCCTCGTGATATGAGATAAACAATAAATGCTCCGTAAGCAGCTGTGAAGATGGAAAGCATAGACGTAATTCCCCATCCCCTTGCTTCGGTAACGAAAAATTCAAACAAAAGGTACCCATTTATAACCATTACCAAAACAGCTACCAGCCATGATACAAGCTGCAGAAAAGTTAAGCTCATGCCAGTAAGAATTTGAAGCCAATCTTCACCATCAATACAAATAAAGACAAACTATAGAAAATGATTCAACAACATTTACCAATACATACTGTGGCAGGTTGGAGCTTACAAAAGTATTGTCTGTCAAGTACGTAAACCCATTTTCAAATATCCAGTATGTGAAGCAACTAGCATGATAAGAAAAAATAATAGCAGAGTTTTGGACTTCTTCAAAATATGGAAAACCAAAAGGTTTAAATCACCTCACCAAGTTGTGAAACATTTCAACCATAAGGTAAATGTAAATTGTTACGTTCCTCGCAAAATAAGAGCTAAAAGATAATTGATAAAATAAATTTGGCGAAATAATTGTACACCTTATCAAATAACAGTTTTATTTTACTATCACATTATCATAATATTTCAGTAACATCAATTGAGACTCTTTCAGAAGATGTTTCATTTTCTTTCTAAGCCTGAGCAAAGAAAATTACGAACTAATATGACATTGATATGAGATTAACTACAATGACGCACACAAAAAAAAACGCCATACTCAAACTATAATGAATAAACGATAGCAATAAAAGCAAAATAGAAACAAGTCAACAAATAAGTGAGAGGCAACTCAAGCTCAACATCAGCAAACACCAAGAAACCTAGCAATAATATTAAGCAAACTAGGTGTAAAAGCAATCTTTGCAGAACAATACTTGCAAACTGACAACATACAAAGGCAACAGAATGAGTAGAAAAGATCAAACTAGAAGAAAAAAGAAGTTTAAGAGAGTGAGAGTTACCTTAAGGACAAAGCCGATTTTGAAAATACCCATAACCTCTTCTTTAGACACCAAAAATAATAGGGGAATTAGTGCAAAAGGAATCTGAACCGACTGAAGAATATTAAGCCATTCATTCAAAACATCCAACGAATCCTCTGATGCATCAAAAATAAGCGCAACAATTATAGTTGGAATTATAGCAAAGCTTCTTGTTATCATTGCCCTCACCCATTTCTTTAACCTCAAGTCCAAAAACCCTCCCATAATAAACTGTCCAGCATAAGTTCCGGTAATAGTGCTACTTTGTCCCGCGGCTAATAATCCAATTGCCCAAATATATAAAATAGGAATAACCCCTCCGCCGAATTTCTCTTGAAGATATTGCCCCGCGTTAACTAGGCCTATGCTATCGGCTATATCTGTTCCAAAGAATGCCTTGGCAAACACAGTTGTGACAAATAGATTTATCATAAACGAGATTATAAGAGCAATTGTGGACTCGATTGAGTAGTAGTTAATGGCTTCTCTAATTCGACCAGGTTTTCGATGGTCAATCTCACGAGATTGTACTAAGGCGGAGTGTAAAAACACATTATGTGGCATAATTATACAACCCACTACTCCCACAGCTTGTTGTACTGTCCTCGAGCTAATTTTTGGAATTAAAATACCTGAAAGGATATGCATTGGTGCTTCAGAGACTTGGTTACAGGCAATGCTTTTGCAAGATTAGTTTCCAAAATAGATTTCAGATATGAGCTTGTTTCGGAAACCTTACGGATACATTTTGTAAAATCTTTACTTATATGTTAAATGTGTGGTTGGAGTACTAAGAAAAGGGTATAGTTCGGAGGGGAAAAAGTTTACTTTTCAAAAGTATCTTGATGCACACTTTTTTCGTAAAAGTGTACTTTTCATGCTACTACCAACTAATTTCCGTATTTTGTATTTTTTTTTACCAAACACACTTGTGAAAGTATCGAGTGATTTGCTTTCCAAAAAAAATGTTAAAAAGTACTGCACTATACTTATAGACCTCCACTAAAAAATTAAAAACAAGCCGAATTACCAAATAAAACAAACCAGACTAGAAGACAACTAAGAATCTGATGTTTTGATCTTTTTGCATATTGAATTGAATATGAAAAGGAAAGGGTTTTCAGGAGTTCCACAATTTTCATACAGAAATCTCGGTAACGCCAAGAATGAGGGGAAAAAACTGACTTGAGGGCTTGGCAA
Source organism: Primula veris (assembly GCA_963682055.1). Taxonomy (NCBI): domain Eukaryota; kingdom Viridiplantae; phylum Streptophyta; class Magnoliopsida; order Ericales; family Primulaceae; genus Primula; species Primula veris. The sequence continues at coordinate 31,074,437 of OY821747.1, read as the reverse complement.
ACATACTTTTTTTCTCGACTCAGTTATAAATAGAAAAAAAAGTGGTTAAATTACCACGAAGAAGCTCTACTCCATCAGGTTTAGTTTCTCCAAACATCCAAGCAAATGAAATTGCCATTGTTGCAATGAGAACAGCAAAAACCGCTTCCAGTTTTCTCACTCCGTAGTTCTCAAGCAATAAAAAGATAAAACTGCAACCAGGACAAAAATTACACAGTAAGTAAGTGACTAAAACCAATTTCATCAGAAAATCAAGATAAAGGTGGTCAGTAATACTCTTAATACTTGTGCCAAATAATGGAGCAATGGATTGATAGTAAAGGAAGAAAGGAATAAAGAGAGATATTGACTAAAACCAATTGAGCCTGTAATTTCTCAAAAGAGTTTCTGGCATACGACTAATTTGGTGATGACTCATGCTTGTAATAGTTAGCCATTCAAAGTAACAAAGGGTGACAAACACAACTTTACAGAAATCCTTATTAGCAGATGAGTACAAGTGTGAAATGGCCTTAATTTTTTTTAACAATTCCAGAATAGTATATGCGCACGTGACCTTTTTTCCAGCCAAATTTTGCAACCTCACGGTAAATAAAAAAAAATAAAGTCAAGTAGTCTAGTAAACTAATCAGAAAAGGTTACAAGTCAATGTACAAAATTAAAGTAGTTTTGTGTACTAAATGGGAAATTCAGTACTTCCCAGACTAGATCCTGGTTTCCACCACTGTTCTTAGACAATTGTTTAGGCAAAATCAACAAATGTTGAGGTGAATATGATGTCAGGGAAGGAAATTAGTTTATAATTTTTAATAGAGTTAAGAAAAAATCGTGATCCGTAGGTTCCTAACTACACTACAACCGCTGTGACACTACTTTTTTTTAAAAAAATTGAGTCGGTCACATTGTGATACAACGATGAGACCTCCAACAATACGGTATTGCTCCACATTAAGTCTCGGGTAACAGGCTATCGCTACAAAGCCCAGCTCATTCGCTGTGACACTACCCTAACATCAATATGATAATTTCTGAAGGGTTACAATTACCAGTTACAATCGATGACTTTTGATTACTTGTACTTCTAAGCTCAACGGTTTTGCTTATTGTTTTACTTTTATCGTTCATTTGATTGATCAGCTTAAAGATCTTTCTTTTACTTACCTCGCCCGAAAAGCTAGAAGTTAAAAACCTGTGAATTCACACTTGTCTAAAGCTCAAATAAAAACAACTTATTACTTTAAAACTGCAATCAAACAGCACACAAGTCATTACCTAAGGGCTTTGGCACAAGAATAAAACTGCAGTTGAAAATAAAAAATGAAAATTACCAATCACAGGCGGTGATTACAACACCACCCCACAGAGGAATAGTCCCATTACTCAAAATCCTAATAGCAATAGCACTCCCAATCACCTCCTGTATATCAGCCCCGATCAGCGCCACCTCAGCCATCACCCAAAGCAGATACCTAGCCCACCCAGGATACTCATCCCGACACAGCTCCGCCAGATGCCGCCCTGTCGCCACTCCCAACCTAGCCGACAACAACTGTACCAAAAGCCCCATTGCAGTAGCCCAAAGCAACAGCCACAAAAGAGAATAACCAGCTATTGCTCCAGCCTGTAAGTCACCCTCAAGATTACCTGCGGAAATGTAAATAAAAAATATCATATTTAGTAAAATGATGGGTTTTTTTTTAGTTTTTTACAGTAACCTATCACAAAATTTTGAATTAGTACACTGATCTGCTAATATTATATTTGACACGATAGCAAAACGAAATTAACTAACTCAATCAGCATACCACATTCTAAATTGAAAGAAAAACTCATGTTATTATAATTAGTTTTGTAAACAAAAAGGGTCACATCCAGACTCCAGTAAGCTAATGGAATTGTTACTATTTTGAACCTAACCTATCACAAAATCTCAATTTGGTGTAGTAACTTGTCAATTTTTAATCTGATACACTAAATTCAATCAGGACATGTCTGTCGAACTTAAACAACAAAAATCACGTTTTATAATTACTTCCTCTAACTAATTTTATAATAGTTTAGGTGGACCAACTCATTGGTCCATTTATAACTCCGGTACAATAATCCATATACTAAAATTAACAGGGCTGTGTTGATTGAGCAATAAATTTTAGGTCCGTGCACTAATCACATTGCATATCAAGATGGTGTGGAAACTCGGAAAAAAATAATGCATAACAGGTAGATGTAAACAACAGTAAGAAAAGGCGTAACATAATTTTATGGGGTGCTAAATCACTATTATAAGCGACATAACTCGAGCCCCTTTGGCATTAGCCTTGTCTACGATTGCACTTTGTTAGCCGTTCTGGTTCAAAAAAGCTAAGGGCTTTTGGTATAGACAGTATTTTAGCTTCAATAAGTTACCTTCTAGGTGAGAGAAGCTAAAAATGCTCAAATGAACAAAAATCATGATCTTTGACTGTTTTTCACCTCTCTCTGTTTTGTTCAGAATTAATGATAAAAATAGCCGTGTTTTATTTGTTTTATCGTGTATCCTTCATAATGAGGGTATTAACACAAAGCTTTCAACAATAAGCTAAAAGCCTAAAACTAAACACCAAAAATTAATAAAAGCTAGCTTTTTAACCCTTTCCAAACACTATATTAAGCAGTGGTAAATCACTATATTAAGCGACATTAACTCACAACTTGTTTGGCATTAGCTTTTTTCCACTAGTGTTATTTTAGCTTTTTTTCTTTAGGAAAGCTAAGTCCCATTTAGCACGACAGCATTTATAGCTTTAAATAATCTGGCTTCTAGGTGAGGAAAACTAGAAATGGTCAAATACACCAAAAAAACATGATCTTTATGAGTTTTTTTTTACTTTTTTTTACACCTTTTCTCCCCTGTTTTCAGAATTTAATGAAAATTTACCCGTGTTAATTTCATTAACGTGTATCCTCAACAATGAGGGTATTACTACTATTTTAGATTAAAAAAGCAATGATAGTGTTATCTGTTTTAAAATGTTTACAACAGTCATTCATTAATAACATTCTCCGTAATTAAGTAACTTATAACTATATACATGTTTATGGTAATATGGAATATCTTTTTCCTATCATGAAATGATAGTGTTAATTACTATGTATAGTTTATAAATACAACTAGTATTGGTATTAAATGCAAATTAAATTTGGAAATAGATTAAATGCTTATAAGATGCCATAGACACTCGTTAGCGAAACCGTAAGCTAAAAGCCAAAAACTAAACACTAAATATTGACAAAAACCCAGTTTTTAACCAGTAGTCAAACACCCCCCTGCAAATTTTACACTTTTTTCATCTGATTTCTTCAAAGCAAAAAAAAACTGATACCAAACAAGCCCAAATACTAAACAAAACAAAAAATGTGACTTTTCTAAAAAAATTATCGATTTTATACTTTCATCACCCTCACAGTTACGAAAAGTACAGTTCTAGTTCCGCCACCACAAACAAGCCCAGATACTAAACATACGAAAAAATGAAAGTTTTTCTAAAAAATTACCGATTTTAGACTTTCAACACCCTCTTAATTGCGGAAAATACAGTTCTAGCTCCGCCACTGCAAACAAACCCATATACATAAACATAACAAAAAAATGTTTTTTTTTTCAACAAATATTAACAAAAACCCAGCTTTTCCGCTCCCCTGCACATTTTACACCTTTTTCCGTTGCTTTCTTCTAAAGCCAACAAAAAAAAAACTGATGCCAAACAAACCCATATACTAGAATAAAAAAAAATAATGTAATTCCTCAAAAAATAACAAAACTTTAACCAGTTGGAAAAATAAAAGTTGATGCCAAACAAACCCAGATACTAATCATAACAAAAGACGATATTTTTCTAAAAAATTACCAAGTTTAGACTTTCAGCACCCTCGTAATTATGAAAAAACAGTTCTACTTCCGTCACTGCAAAGAAGCCCAGATACTAAACATAACAAAAAATGAATCTTTTCCAAAAAAGTATCAGTTTTAGACTTAAGCACTCTCGTAATTACGGAAAAAACAGTTCCACCACTGCAAACAAACCCAGATACTAAACATAACAAAAAATGAAACTTTTTAAAAAAATTATTGACTTTAGACTTTCAGCACCCTCGTATTCACATAATTACGAAGAAAACAATTCTAGTTCCACCACTACAAACAAACCCAGCCCAGATACTAAAACAAACAAACAAAATCTAAAAAATAACAAAGTGTGACTAACCCAGATACTAAACATAACAATAAAATGAAACTTTTATTAAAAATTATCGATTTTAGACTTGCAGCACCCTCGTATTACGAAAAAAAACAGTAGTTCTAGTTTCATCAGTGCAAGCAAACCTACATACTAAAACTAACAAAAAATGAATCTTTTTCTAATAAATAACAAAGTGGGACTAACCGAGATGCTAAACATTAAAAAAAATGAAACTTTTCTAAAAAATTACAAATTGTGACTAACACAAATACTAAACATTAAAAAATGAAACTTTTCTAAAAAATATCCATTTTAGACTTTCAGCAACCCCCTCGTTACAAAAAAAAAAAAAAAAAAAGTTCAAGCAAACCCAAGTACTAAAATAACAAAAAATAAACTTATTTTCTAAAAAAATAACAAAACTTTAACCAGTTGGCAAAAAAAAAGCTGATGCCAAACATACCAAAAATAACAAAAAATTTCTAACAAATAACAAAGTGTGACCAACCCAGATGCTCAACATAACAAAAAATGCAAATTTTAAAAAAAATATATCAATTTTAGACTTTCAGCACCCTTCTCATTAAAAAAAAAAAAACAGTTCTAGTTCCGCCCCTACGAACTAACACAAATACTAAAATAACCAAAAAAAAATGCATTTTTTTCTAAAAATAATAATGATGAAGTGTGACTAACAAAAACCCAGCTTTTAACAAGTTGTTAAACACTCCCCTGCACAATTTACACCATTTTTTCCCTCTTAAATACTAAAAAGAAACTGATGCCAAACAAACCCAGATACTAAACATAACAAAAAATGCCAAAAAAAAAATGAAAAAAGGTTAGACTGACCGGGATCAAGAAAGGCGATAGACATAAGAAACCCGGGGCCGGTGAAAAGCCAAAGCTTCTTAAAAGAAAACGGTGGCGTTTTATCCCAGTCGGACGTGTCGTCTCCGAGGCTGATTACGTGTACCATCTCCGAAGGCTCGTATGCCCTCTCCTCCTCCTCCTCCACCAACAGTGGCTCCTCCGTTCCAGACATAATTAATTATTGCAATTTAAATTAAAAAAAATGATAATGTTAATGGGTTTTTAGGGAAATAAAGGTTGATAAAATGGGTTTGTAAAGTTATGGTTTTGTGGTGTTAGTGTATAGGTGATGGAGATGGGTTTTATTGTTATTTATATATGTTTTTTTTATTATCTCTAGGAATATTTTGGTTGTACTTTTCTTGGGGTTAATTACATTCATAGTCTAATAAGTAATTTTTATGCTTTTATCATTTTATTTGTTTCCGTCTACGCACTATTAGTATTAATTTATAAAGAGGTACCGATTTGGTTTTTGATTTTTTAAATAATGGGTTTTTTTTTTGTAAAAAATAAGTAATGGGTTTGTAAAGTTATGGTTTTTATGGTGTTTGTGTTTGAGATGGACAAGCTATAGGTGGATATGGGATTTTATTGTTATTTATAGATTTTTTGGTTTATTTTGGTTGTATTTTTTTGGGGTCAATTACATTCATAGTCCAATAAGTAATTTTTATGTTTTTATCATTTTATTTGTTTCCGTCTACGTAGTACTAGTATTAATTTATAAAGAGGTACCGATTTGGTTTATTTTTTAAATAATGGGTTGTTTTTCAAAAAAATAAGTAATGGGTTTGTAAAGTTATGGTTTTTAGGGTGTTTTGTGTTTGAGATGAGGTTTTATTGTTATTTATAGATGATTTTTTGTTTATTTATTGGCTTTTGGAATTTTGGTTGTACTTTTGTGAGGTTAATTTCATTGGTAGTCCATGGACTTTTATGGGTGTCTGTTTATGCACTACTATTTTGGTTTTTTACATTGGTGCAGATGGGGTTTTTTATTCGTTATTTATATATACTATTTTTTATTTCTTTCATTGTCTTTTGGAATTTTGGGTGTGCTTTTGTTGGGTTAATTACATTATCGGTCCATGAAGAATTGTTTTCAACTTTTATAAGAATTCCGTTTTATGCTTCAGTTTTGGTTTTGTAATAATAATGGAATTTTCGAAAAAGTAATGGTTATGTATGTTTTTAACGTGTTTGTGTATTTATGTATTAGTAACCGTGTCCACGCGTTGCGTGTGCGATGCGCTGCGTGTGCAACGCGGTGCGAATAATATAAGCATGGTGATGATACAAATATTTAGTAAAAAAAGATATGATATAAGACGATGATATTTGAAAGAATTTGTAGTTGTTAAAGAAAGATAAAGAGTGTTATTTCAAAAAAAAATGTTATTTGTTTTTATTTTTTTAATAGGTAATATATTGTATAGTAATTAATAAAAATATGTAGAGATATATTTTTTTTTAAATCAACAGATTCAAAAAAGCTAAGTTTACATATAATAATTGCACATGATGTTTTGCTTTATTTTATTGGCTTTTGGAATTTTGCTTTGGTTGTACTTTTGTTGTGGGGTTAATTACATTGATGATTCGAAAAGAATTACTGTATTGTTCATGCACTAGTGGTATTGATTTTTTAAGAAAGGTGCCAATTTGGTTTCCAATTTTCTGTAAAGGCTTGTTGGGAATGAATAATTGTAGAGTCACTTACACGATAGTCCAAAAAGAATTTTTCATGCATTTGTGGTATTGAGTTTTTAAAAGAGGTACCGATTTGGTTTCCTTTTTTTGAAGGCTTGCTGGGAACTGGTGGTTGTACTTGTGGAGCTTTTCGTGATCATAATACTCTCTTCGTTCCCTTTTGATTGTTCTGTACGAAATAACGTACAATTTTGATCGGAAAATAATTTTTAACTAAATTTTGTAAAGAAAATTTTAAAAAGTTAATAAAAAAATGTTAAATTATATGACTAAATTTAAATTAGGTTACAAAAAAATACTGTTATCAAAGTATAAAACCATGTCAAAGTTGGATTAAGAAAGGACTAGGCATATATTAGAGTTTAGAACTCAGTTTTCAAAAAACATATCCAAACCATGTCCAAACCTAGTTATTGTTGTTAATTGAATATATAGGGACCAAAAACAGCTTTTATTGAGATATTGACCTATATTGGTGATTTATGTGTAGTGCTAGTTTTTAAACTCTCATGTGAGATTCCAATATTGTAGGCATAGGATGTTAACGTGCACTAATAATAGAGTTTCAGTACAATACACTAAGCTAGCTTTAGATAATTACAAATTCAGAAAATGTGTATGCATTTTGACGTTTTTCAATCCCCTAAAAACTGTTTAGTGGATCCAAGATGTTCAGAGTTTATTTAATTTTCCTACATTCTTTTCTTCATTTTTTTTTTTTTCATTTTATACCTTAATTTCTTAGTTTTTCTTGTTTGTACCATGATTTTTACTTCTTTTTTTTTTTTTACATTTGTTTCTTAATTTTTCTTTTTTTGACATTGATTTTTACTTTCCTTTCCTTTTTATACCAGAGTTTTAGTGGTTGAAAATTGACAAAAAAGATAAAACATGGTAATAAAAAAAAACGAGAAACAATGGTAAAAAAAGAAATAAAAATAGAAACAGAATTAAAAAAAACAAGGGAAAAAAATGAATAAACGAAGGTAAAAAGTATATAAAACTCAGATGTTCAATTAACTACTTGGAGTATTAATTATTTGCATACCGTTCTTGTATCAAAATAATATTTCCTCCGTCTCGAATTATAAGTTCATGGTTATATTTTGGTCTGTCCTATTTTATAAGTTCAGTTTCCTTAAATAGAAACAATTTGTCAGGTAAAATTACATATGCGTACTTGACACATTAACTTTTATGAAAAATTATGAAGTAAATTTGTAACATAGATGATAAAGCAAGGTAATCATGATGTTCCGTTAAATTAGATGGATTCCCATAGTGGACTTATAAATCGAGTAGACGATAACTATAGTTTCGAAACTGCAATATGGTGAATTATGAATATTACTATGTACATATCGGGTGTAAAAAGCAAATTTAAATATCATTTGATATTGCCAATTTATATTATAAATTCCACTAAGTGGAGAAAGAATATTAGTGCGAACGTGTACACCAATATTAATAAATGAACTCCAACGATACTAAAGGTTTCATTATCGATAAATACAGACACTGTCTCAAGCATACGGTAGGTGTATTAATAGGATGGTATATAAATCACGCCACGTAATAAAAACTCAATCTATTAAAAATAAAAATTAAAAAAATTAATTAATATTAATTAAATTTAGAATAAACTTAAACTAGAGTTTCAATATATTTATTTGAGTTTTTAGTAGGTTGATTTTTTATTATTTGTACCAATATTAATCAAAAAGTTGGTTTGCATAAATAAAAAATCCTTCATTCTCATGTGAACCATTTGTACGAAAATGACTTTATTCGCATGTGACGTGACTTTCTTACTCATTTTGTAGTTTAGTTACAAAATTCACACTAAATTAAATGCGAATTGATCCATTTTTCTTGGTCCAAACAAAAGCTTGATGTAGCAAATCGTCATAGACTAAAATAATAAATTATAGACTTATAGTTATGATACTCGTAAATTCAACTAAGACTCTATTTGGTCCTCCCCACTCATTTAAAACAAATTTCTACATATTTTTTATGATTAAAAGGTTGAGTCCTGAATTTAAAGCGAGTGATACTTATAGTAATACTATTTATTATTGATATTTGATATTTGATGTCCTCATAAAAGAAAAACAAAAAAATATACATAAAAGCAACTAATATCATCATAACTACTCTTTAATATTATAATTAACTGATATATCCATAAGCAAAATCTGAATGTTTACTATAATCAGAGGCCAGGTAGATTTCGATTTTATAATTTAAAATTTAAATGACAAATTTTATTTCCCTAAATATTCTTAATATTTCCAAATCAACTAGGGTTTCTTTCTTTGGCAACATCTTTTCTCGTGGATATTAATGTAATTAATCCGAAATATTGATGACAAGCACAAATAAAGAAATAAGTACACGTGATAGCGAGTTATCAACAAAAAAAAGTACACGTTTGTGCGTGAGAAGTGTATGCCAAAGTGTGACATTGCGTGCAAAACTAGAGTACACAATTATCTTTATCATTATGTACTTATCTCACATTATGCCGTCATTCAGTTAAATTGTACAATATACAGTCCCATTTATAATTGTTAGATTAAAAAATAAAAGGTTATATGATAAACTTTCAATAACTAATTTAATTTTTTAATTTTTATTATATACTAGACAATTTAGAATTTAATAAATTAAAAACAAATTTTACAACACAATAAAAACTCAAATAAAAATATAAAATTCCAGTGGATACTATAATAAATTTAATTATTAATTAAAATTTTTTAAAAAATAACAATTGAATATTTAATTTTGAAAACAAGATTTTATGCCCTTTTAACTAATCCATCAAATAAAAACCCGGATTTTCATAGAGAGGATTGACACACTATCATTTCTGCCCAAACTTTTAGGTACCATGACCAATCATTAACTTTGTATAAATTTTTTTAGGGAAAAACTAACCGATGACTCCGGCATAGCTTAAAATTTAAAATTAAGTTATTATATTTGATAATTGGTAGAATAAATTAATTTTTGTGAGATATGAAATTATATTTTGGAGAGATTTATGACTATTTAAATCTGTAATAGAATTTTTGTTAAGAAAATAAGTGTATCAACATTTTATTTGATATGTTTACGTATTTCATTTTCTACCATTCAAATGAGAGAACAAACCTTTTCATGCACATTAAAATATATTAAAACTTATATTTTTTTATATTTAATTAATATTTAAATTTAGTGTATGATCAAATAGAGTTTTGTATTTTTATTTGGGTTTTATTGTGTTGAAAAATTAGTTTTTATTATTAGTATTTAATTTTAGAATAGTTTCAACTAGCCTTTCATATTTTTATTTAAGTTTTATTGTATTGAAAAAAATGGTTTTTAGCTTACTAAATAATAAAATATATCAATTGTAAAAATATTATTGATTTAATGTATGGATACGGCTTAAATAATGCCCCGTAAGCACTTGTTAGCCAAACCTAAAAAATTATATATACATAGTTCGTACCTTTTCAAAATAAATAAATATACTTAGTACGTACAAATTAGTAAGAATTTGTTTGGATGAAGCTTTTAAGTAAGTAAATAAGTTGGGATTTCTTTTAGTTCGGCTTAAATATTACTTCATTCGTTTTCATTTAATTCTTCATTACGAAACTATATGTAATTTTTACCGGCTTATAACTTGTATCAAAATTATCGAAATAATATTTTTTTAAACCTAATCATAAAATTTAACATTTGAAATATATTATCAACTTTTGAAAATTTTCATTCCGACAATTTTGATATAAGTTTTTGTCCGGTCAAAATTGCACGTAGTTTCGTAATGAACAATTAAATAGGAACGGGGGAAGTAGTCAGTATCGATCTTAAATACTTTTTGTTTGTTGAGGCCGAACTATCAAAAAATATTGGGTTTTAACCACGTTTAGTGAACAACAAAGTTGACGTTCGATAGACTACATATTACAGTAGTACTTTTAACTCAGTGTAACTGTTAGCTTAGTTCTCGAATTGTAATGTTTTTTTTTTATATTCAGTAACCCTCATTTGAAGGTAAAACTGCTTCGTAGGGGTCAGAGTTTGAACGCTAATGATAAGTGTGATATACTCGAATAACAATCATGTTGAACGTTATTCTTTTAATCGATTATTTTGATGATAACAATATTTGTAAAACATGATAAAAGCTCGTTTTGCGTACTAATCATTTATCGAGTGTGTCAAAGGTTTGAAATGATAGTTTACGTGAATACAAAGCCAACGGTTCAAGCGGAACCTCAATCGGATTTGAAACGGACTAATTACGGGCTTTCGAAGTATGTCGAGAAAACCGAAATATTGCCAGAACAACAAACGACTGATCATGAGGCTAAAACGATCGATCATCTATGAACTTAATTCTTCCAGTAAGCAAAGCAGAAAAACGACCGATCGCCAGGCTAAAACGACCGATCGTTTTGAGTAGTATTTCTTCCAGTGAGCAAAGAAGAAAAACGACCGATCGCAAGCATAAAACGACCGATCGTTTTGTGTATGAATTCTTCCAGTGAGCACAGATGAAAAACGACCGATCGTTTTTCAGAAACGACCGATCGTTTCTGTATAATTTCAAATTCCAGCTTTTCAGCTTATCCTGAAAAATTGGGCGAACTGCTGCAAACTAGTAGCTAAGCTACTCAACAACTGCCAACGGTCATGCATTAATTGATGGACCTTTTTCACTCTACAAAAAGCCCAAAATCCTTTGTTGAAGAGTACAAAACTATTACACAACTTCAAGCTTTCAAAATTCAAAGATCTTACAAGCTTATACTACTAAATTGTCTCACTTGTATCTATAAAATATTCTCGAGCATATTACTATTGTAATCTTATAAACATCGAGATATTATTTGTTAGTGAGTGATCCATTCAAATTCAATCTTGTAAAAGAGTATTTTATAAACTCATTTGTGAGCGAGTGATCGGGTAGATGCTTTATAAGCAAGTGTAGCTTAAAAGCTCTAGGTCATTTCATTCGGGATACTCATAGAGTGAGGGGGAGCCTAATCGATTGATTAAGCTCGTTAGGTTGTAACCTTTGGAACGAGATTCTAGTGAAACACTCGGTAGTGAAAATACCGAGGAGAGGACGTAGGCGCGTTTTGCCGAACCTCTATAAATCTTGCGTTATCTCTTTTCCATTAACTTTTACTTTTCGCATTTATTTGTCGCTCATATTTATTGCTTGCGTAGATTGAGTTAGCAATAATTTGTTAACGAAAGTGTTTAAGTTATTAAATCCACTAATTAGCTTAGTTAATAACCCATAGTTTTTATTCCGCGAAAAACGTTCCAAAACCTTATTCACCCCCCCCCCCCCCTAAGGTTTAAACACCTACGGACCAACAAATCACTTGAAACCAACCACTTTTGCTCGGATCGTAATGTTTGATATATAAGTCAAGTTATCTCCCATTAGTTGTTGCCACGCCCACGTGCCTACTAATGAAAAATAAGCTATATTTGTAAACGAAATTACTCGATCCGTTCTCATTTAATTGTCCATTACGAAATTACGTGCAATTTTGACCGGCTTATAACTTGTATCAAAATTATCAAAATGATTTTTTTTAAAATCTAATCATAAAATTTAACATTTGAAGTATATGATCAACTTTTGAAAATTTTCATTCTAACAATTTTGATACAAGTTATTGGAGGCAGTAGTTCTCTTTGATATTGTCAAATAATAATACTCGCTCCGTTCTTATTTAATTGCTCACAACGAAACTACGTGCAATTTTGACCGATCAATAACTTATATCAAAATTGTCGGAATGAAAATTTTTAAAAGTTGATTATATAGTTCAAATGTTAAATTTTATGATTAGATTTAAAAAAAAATCATTTCGATAATTTTGATACAAATTATAAGTCGGTCAAAATTATACGTAATTTCGTAGGGAAAAATTAAATGGAAACGGTAAAGTAATGTTAATTGGGTTTCGTATCATGACAGAAATGAACCGACATTATAGCGTTACAAATTGTATAGTTAATTACCCCGTTTGAAGATGTAAGTACATTACGGATAACTGCACTTGTTACCTTGGCACAATTGACACTTTAATTACACATTATTTTCCTACTTTATCCATATTTTTTTTCATGACCATTTACCTATATAAATACTATAATCGTGCCCGTGGGGCACGTTGCGTGTGTGACACGTAGTGTAATTAAAATATAGAAAATAAATAAACTTATTGTTGACATACAAATTTTACGTCCATTAAAAATGTGACACGTGTCATTCAAATCAAATATCAATTAATTACTAATTTCTCAGTTTGAGAATAGACTTATTATTAGTAATTTAAAATCGAAAAAGAAATTATATTTTATCATCTTATAAAATCTATGATGATAATTTATATAAAATAAATGTATTTATTTTTCTAAAAAACCATTAAATGTGGTATAAACAATGAGATACTAAAATTATAGTACTCATTAGTGATGTTTTCAAACATAAATATAAGTTTGATTCATTTACATAAGTCATAAGATCTTTAAGATAATTAGCTCAAACTTAAGGAGGTAGCATTGCAAATAAAAGCATATCTCAAAAGCTATAAATAGAGGGGGTGGGAGTACCATTATTTTGATAATAAAAAAAAGCCTTAAAGACTAGAGAGAGAAGCTCCACCACAGTCGTTAGAAAATCAGCTCCGCTCCTCCACGGCCGTTAGGAAATCAGCTCTGCTACTCCACAAATGTCATGGGATCAACTCCTATGGGAAGCTCTGCACACTCCGGCCTTAACGAACGCCTTCAAAGTCTGCAACAAATCTGCAATAAACTTGACATTCGATCTTCAAGAACGTCTAAAAGCAGTAAGCAGGGCGTTTCTACGGATCAAAATCTTCAAGTTCTTCCGCAAATCTGAAGAAGTTCTACAACAAATCTGCATTCGATCTTCAGGAACGACTACAAGCAATAAGCAAGACGTTTCTGCAAATCAAAGTCTTTAAAGTTCTTCACCGAATCTAAAGAACTTCTACAACAAATCTGCCTTTGATCTTCAGGAATGACTACAAGCAATAAGCAAGACGTTTCTGCAAATCAAAGTCTTCAAAGTTATTCACCAAATCTAAAGAAGTTCTGCAACAAATCGGCATTCGATCTTCAGGAACGACTACAAGCAATAAGCAAGACGTTTCTGCAAATCAAAGTCTTCAAAGTTCTTCAACAAATCTGAAGAACTCCACCCAAGAAATTTACAACAAACCGACATTCGATCTTCAGGAACGACTACATAGAAGCAAAAACACGTTTCTCTATATCAAAATCTTCAAATTCTTTCCCAAATCTGAGGAGCGTCAAGATCATCAACGAAATCAACAAAAGTATAAAGTTTTTCATCAAAGTCGAAGAATTTTACTCAACTTCTGCAAACTCAACAAAATTCATCAGAGAGTCTACAACAACATTTCGAGCCATCACAAATTGTTCGAAGAGGAGAATCAAATGACTTTTATTTCTATATTTTATTTTAAAAATTATCAGAAATTGTACCCGCAAATTAATTGATAAATAAATTTACTTTGCTTTGCATTTATTTTTCCTGTCTTCAGCACTTGGTGAAAATTTGTATGAAACACTTATGATACAAATATGTGGATAATACAAAAAAAAATAGTATAAGATGATAAAACTTAAAAGAATGTTTGGTTGTTAAAGAGTGATAAATAGTGTTATTAGTTATTACTTTTTATATTTTTTTATGTGAATATGATATTATTGTAATTAATAAAAAAATATATGGTATTTTTGGAAAAAAAAATGGCTAAATTGGACAGACTCATTTGATTTGGGTTGACTTATTACAATAGAATGATAAATGGCAATTTTATAATGGTACAAAAGAATCATTTATAATTGAGTAAAATTAACAAGTAAAGTGGAACAACCCAAATATATTAAATGAATTTATATATTGAAACATATGGAGTACTAAACAAAAATAAATTAAGCATGCTATAATTTAATTTCTATAAATACAATATCTATTATATATATAAATCAATACTAAACACACTAGAAATAGTCTGCTGAGTTAGAATCCGCACTATCACTCAATACTACACACGCAGATCTATATAAATTATATCGTGTACACAAAATAAAGAGAGCGTTTGAAAATGTGTATTGTAACTGTCATTAGAACATTTGATTAAGAAACAAAAAAACATAGACGAGTTGATTGCTCGGCAATCGCTCCTCAAATTCTAATTCGTCCCCTACGGTACTTCGAGATTCCTCGTAAACCGTCTCACATGATTCAATAGGGGAAGAGGGAGAATACTGATTTTAGGGTGTTATTTATAGAAAATAAAATGATGTAAAAAAAAAGAGACGACTCATGAAGTTGTTACTTTTCCACTAAAGAGTGCAATTTGTCACCATTCAAACATGTGGGGTACCTCTAGACAAAAGTTTGTATTAATTAGGTAATGACAGTTTATCCTTCCTTTACTATTTAATTGTTCATTATGAAATTAAGTGTAATTTTGATCGGTTAAAAATTTATATCGAAATTGTCGGAATGAATTTTTTTAAAAATTGATCATATATAAATGTTAAATTTTATGATTATATTTTAAAAAAATTTATTTCGACAATTTTGATACAAATTATAACCCGGTTAAAATTTCACATAGTTTCATAATGCACAATTAAATAGAAAGGAGTGAGTAATAATTTCTTTAAGATGAAACTGCTATTATACGTGAATAAACAAATTAAAGGCGAATATATCAACAACAACAAAAGTGAGAAAATCGACATGACATTTGATTTGACTAAAAAACATTTATTTTAGTAAATCTATAAGTGTAATGTTACGTTTCTTTAAGTCTTCTCAACAATGTCACAACAATATCCTTACATATTTTAAGTCTTTTCAATATGTTTAGGTGACCTTTTGTCTTCTTCTTTTGTTCAACATTTGATGGTTTTTTTAGTTTCAAGAATAAGGGCATCACAGTTGAGAGCAGATGTTGGAATTTAGAATGGATGGTTCACTCAAAACACAATGCATATTAATAAAATAAAAAATAATTATACAAAATTAATTTAAAATTAAAAATAATTTTTTTATTGGTTGGTACAACCTTAATTATAGTGAACGAGATTTCTCTATACCCATATCATGGAAACTTGAAACTCCAAATGAAATGTATAATACTATAGTTTATACCTTATAGTGAGTTCAAGAATTTTGGGACCACAAATTCACAACTTCATCATCTTGGTTATCGAGATAATGTGAATAAACTTTCCCATATAATATATTTCACGGAATTCTATTTCTTGGTTATCAACGTTATTTCCCCCCTA
This sequence comes from Primula veris, assembly GCA_963682055.1. NCBI lineage: Eukaryota > Viridiplantae > Streptophyta > Magnoliopsida > Ericales > Primulaceae > Primula > Primula veris. The sequence continues at coordinate 31,058,247 of OY821747.1, read as the reverse complement.
TATATTCCAAAGTTCGGACCCATTTTGGTTGACTTTAATTTTTCAAGACAGTTCTAATTGCTAGGGCTGGATTCAGACCATTTCGGTTCGTTTTTTGGTAAAAGCGAAACCGAAACCGAGCAGATTTTTTGGTTCGATTTTTTTCGGTTTCGGTCTTTTTATTTTTTTTAATCGAATCGGATCGGTTTTTTTTTGTCCGATTTTGGTTTTTTTCCGGTTATTTTTCGGTTTTATTTTTGGTTTTTCGGTATTTTTCATTTTTTTTCCGGCTGTATCATATACTAAAAACCTAACACCTGTTAATGAACCCAAAAATATTTACCCTAAAATTAATTCAAAATTAAAACTAAAAAATACTAAAAATCTAACACATGTTAATGAACCCAAAAATATATACCATAAAATTAATTCAAAATTAAAACTGAAAAATACTATTGGCTGACACACCATAAATAATAGTGCATAATGTTCATATAATTATTTTTCCATATGTTAAGATAATGTACAAATTTTTTAAAACTTTTTATTGATACTCGGATGAAATTGCATTTTATCTCCTGGTTTAAAAAAATATGACAGGCTGTCCTGAAAAATTCAAGGCAGAAAAAGACCGAAAAACCGAAAAATAACCGAAAAATCTGGAAAAAACAGAAACCGGACCGAAAAAAACCGGTCCGGTTCGTTTCAAAAAATAAAAAGACCGAAACCGAAAAAAAAACAAACCGAAAAATCTGTTCGGTTTCGGTTTTACCAAAAAACGAAACCAACCGGACCGAACCTGCCTTGAAAGATTGAAGGCAGTCAAAACCAATCCCGTAAGTTCTGCCATAAACCCCATATATGATTTCAAAATGAGTTAATTTTGTTTTGCGCCATTCGTATTAGATAACTTCTCCTTTGATGCGTGTATTTTGTCAAATAACTCTCTAAGCGGAAAAGTTCCCTTAAAGCAGTCTATTAACTAGAAAAACATCGTTTATTTTTTCAGGTTTGGTGTAAAACAACATTTAGTTGCTTGTGGTATATAAACATTGATTAAATACATAGTTTAGGAAAATTAATTTCCCAAACAACCCGACAAACATAAAGTTATGCTGTTTTAAATTTGGATAATAAAACTGATTGTTTCACTACAAAATAATATTTGATTTAGTGAGAGTCAAAAGTTGTCATAAGCCTCCCACAAATTGACTAAACTGTCACAAATCCGTTACAAATTTACTAAACTGTCACAAAGTCGTCACAAAAACCGTCGCTAATAACCTCATAACAAAAAATAGCATCACTAATCCCGTCGCTATTTAAGTATTTTTTTGTATTGTTTACAAAATTAGTCAGTGTACTTGGGCTATTTGCAAATTGCAAGTCTAGGGAGATAACATGAGTAAATAGATAAAAAAATGTTTTCTAAGCGTAAATAGATAAAAAAATGTTTTCTAAGCGCTGGATTTAGAGGTAGTTCCAACAGGCATTGGCTAAGGTGCTAAAAAACCGATTAATTTTAGTTTCTCAATTCTGTTAAAATATATAATATATATTTAAAAATTAAAAATATTTATATAAAGTTTAGTAGTTCGAATCGTTGGTGACCGTAACCTAGATAATTGTGAGTGCTCAACCCATGTTCGAATCTTGATAAACCTTTTATTTTTATAAACACGTTTGCAATTTAACACAGGCTTACAAACTACAAAAAGTCCCACCAGGAGGTTTAATTAGAGTATGTTGTGAGTTATAAGCTGTTTCTTCAAGGAATTAAATTCGGGATTTCTAATTCTAGAAGCCATTTAGTGCGAGTTTTGTGTTTTTTGAGTTCCGATACTCCAAACAGACCTGATTGGAAAATCCTTGAGAAGTTCTATTTGGACCAAATACCACACTAGGTTTCGCTGTCTTGGATCCGGCAACTATTATTTTCGTTGCATAGGTCAGAATGCTCCACATTGCAAACTAGTTTTACTCAAAGCCGTTGATGTCTTTACCCACAAGTACCTTTTAGTGTTTTTGCGTAAGACAAGTATAAATAATCCAGAAGATTGGATATTTTGTTTGCTGTCTTGGTAGTTTACGAGTTCAAACACGTGTGTCAGTGTATGATACTTGTTGATACCGAAAGCAAAGAGTCTATAACATTAGTTTGAAAAAGATGGAGAAATTCAAAGAAACAAATGTTACTTTTATTTTCCACTTTTGTCCATTCCTTAGAAAAGTTTTTCATATTCAGAATCAGCATGACTTGTCCTCTAAAGTGAATTTATGAGTTAAAGATCTGATGTTGAGAACAACTCAATAAACTCTGGGGCTTATTTGCTTGCTGCTTTTACACTAGTAACCTGGATTCTCCGAGTCTCCGAGGAAGCCAGTTTCATCCACCTTGACGCTTCTATCTTATTCAGGCCCAAAAAAAACAAGAAACTCTCAGCTTTTGAGCTGGTCAACCAAATGCAGAAAAAATGATGAGCTTTTTAAGCTAAAACAGGACAGGGCATTAGTTAATCATACTGAATGGTTGGCATTGCTTTCATAACCAATCCTAATTCCACATAGTTTTCATTTTTAATTCAAAAGAAACTTTACCAAAGCAGTCTGTTCATACGGTATTTCCAGTCGTCCTTGTTTGATTAGGCACTATATTACTGGGTACGGACGTGTTTACTTGAGCACCGTGACGTGGCTAACAAATTCGAAACATAGTAAACTGGCACTAGCCCAGCAAAGGCGGCAACAACTTAGTGCCTTCAGTTCTGTTAGTGGACCTTTAAGGTCAGATCATTAGGCCCATCAAGAAAATCGGGTCTATCAAGCCCATGCAGGGAATTCTCAGGGCCAAAAATCTGAAAGATCTGGCAATACTGAAGGAAGTGTGACTTCTTCAGGAAATGCCATAAGATGTAGTAATGTCCTTGGTATGCTTGCTTCGGCTGCAAGTGTTTTCGGTTCTAGAAAAGCTATAATCGATGCTCTTAGAGGCAAGAATTTAAACTTGGCTAGTGAGCTGCTCAAGGCGAGCCTTCCTTTGTTATGTTTTCACCTTTAATAGTCAAATTACTACTAGAATAGAGACAGGCAAGGTGTTAATTCCAACATTTTTTAAGATAAAAAGCATACATACAGTAGAAATTGAGAGTTGAGAGATCGTGTTTTATTTCCAGATAGAGATAGCTGTATATTCCGATCAGGCTAGTGAACTTCAGCTGGGCGTTTTTATATCATTTAAAAGCGAAGTACAACAGCAATCAATTTCATCTCCATGGTTTTCAATTGCAACATACATATATGACATCTGATCAATGTATTGTAATTTCTCTAAAAGAACATATTAATAACGGAACATATATCTGATTTGTTCCCCTAATTGTTCACAAAGGCCGTCTTAGATTCTCAGTCTCTGTTTGATGCAAAATATCAATCAACAAGAGACACCACTCTTACAAAACTAATGCTAAAGACACAATAAGCAATTAAGCACCATTTGACAAAGACATAAATCACACTATAATTTTGGTCCATGGTTTTATGGGGCAAGTTCGGTTGGTAGCAAACGAGATATTTTTCAATAAGTAATTCGTGATAGCACATTTCGCAAACCATATAAGAAAAGGATATTACAATTTCTACCAATGAAACCATCTTGTACAGATGAAATTAGAAGTAATGCTAAAGACACAATAAACGCCATAAGACAGAAACTTCACATTGTAACTTTAGTCCATGGTTTTATAGGGAAACTTCGGTTGGTACCATACTAGACATTTTACAACAAATTTTTTTATTCCTTTTTACTAACTTTTAAGTCGTCGTTCTGGTGTCCAATGGGGTGCAGACGGGCTAAAATGCGAGGAGATTACCCTCGAGTCCAAAAGCTCCATAATTGGCAGGAAGTTCACACACCTAGGCGCCTTATACTGATTAATCGATGCCCCCCTAGAAATAGCATAGTCCATCAACTCCTCAAACGTACCATTTTTCACTAGCCTAATTTCAAGTGGTCCAATTGAGTTATCCGCGACTCTTCCCTGTCGATACACCGAGTTGAACGATTCTTCCATCATCAGACAACATTTGTTTAATACGTCATCACTCGGCCAGTTCGATAGATCCTTAACCATTAATTCCCAATAAATTACGTAATGCCCCGGTATAGTCTTCGTATTAGCGTAGCTCGTGTACTCCACTATGCTAGAATCAAACTGTTTTAGCAACACTGCCGCATTTTCGGTAGCCTTTTGTAGCTCGGCCTCATCTGTCTTATCCGAGTCGATACTGAGCAACACATTTTTCCTACGAATAAACTTGAACTCAGGGGCCGAGTTATGGAACCGAACAACCCTGAGAATGTCACCAACTCTGTATCGGCAAAGACCCGAGTAAGTAGAGATAACTAGTTCATATTCCTTCCCAACCTCTACATTAGCCAAGTCGACCAAATGTGGAGGGGATTCATGACTCAACGGCAACTGAGCTGCCGCTGGGTCGTGAGGAAGGAACTCAAAGTAGGCCATGTTTGGCATGATGGTGTAAGTAACTTCATCCGGCTCCACTATAGGCTTTAAATTAATCCCAAAATAACACTCCGACGAGGCGTACATTGTACAAGCCTTAGGTAACCCGCCACTATAATAGTCCAAAGTCGGAATATACTGCGCCATCGCCCCCGTAACAATCACGTCTAGGTATTTCGTGTTCGGCCAGATTCTCGGTATAATCCTCTCCCAATTTCCACCTTCACATTCCTTAACAATAAACTCAGCCAAATCCTTATCGGGCTTCAGGATATCCTTAACACATTTCCTTATCGAGGGATCGGTTATTTTGTAGTTTAAGATCCCTGATTTAATATCAGCAGCCAATTCTTTCCAGTTTAATTGCAAAAACTTGATGGCACGGAGCAGGCCCGAGGCGAATACTGCGCCAACACGTAATACCTCATCTCGCATTACGAGGCCACAGATCATCTGAGAGTACATGCTCTGGAAAGAGTCAACACAAAGGATAGTCTCGTTTGGGCTTGTGTATACGTTGTATGGGTCGTATGGACGGGTCTTAAAGTGCTCACTTTTGTAGTAGCTAGTGAGGACTGGGCGAGCCACGAGCCCGCCAGGGGTTTTCGTTTCGGATTTTATGAATAGGAAGTATAGGCCTTTTCCCTTGTCTAATCCCGGAACATAACTGTTACAAATAAACGATCGATTAGGCTTAATTATTCATTTCTTGAAATGTATATTGATGTGCAAGTTATAGGAATTACTTATAGTGATCACTAATTTTTTTTTTTTAATAAACTTACAGATTCATAACAGGCATGAGAAGGCTGTAAAGGAAGGTACGGCGATCCAACTCTTCATGAATCGTTGGCATGAGCTTTCTTTCACCAGCAGATGTACCGGAACTGTTGAAATGAAATTTGTAATGCATAAAATTCAGTATTTTTTTAGTAGTGATAATAAATATATTTTACTGTTTTCTGTTGTAAAGTGCATGTTTTTAATGAGTTGTGGTATTAATTTTGGAGATTATATGAGTCTGCATAAAATGGAAATATATATGTAGCTTTGCGTCTGAATGATAAATAGCATGGACGAGTTTATTAAGCTTTAATGTAATTAACGTTGCTCTAATTCTTATTTAGTGTTTTGAACTCTAAGTTTTACTAATTAATGTAACTAACTTTGCTTCAATTATGATTTAATGTGTTGATCTCTAAATTTTCCTAATTAATATATTGAACTTTTGTTTCTTTCCAATTTAATACAATTTTGTTTCAATTTAAAAGTATTATTCCTATAAAAGTCGGTACACTAAATCGAAATTGGAACAAAGTTAATTAAATTAATTTGAAAAACTTGGAGATTAACACACTAAATCAGAATTGAAGTATAGTTAATTGAATTAATTAGAAAAAGTTAAATATCAGTATACTAAACCGGAATTGAGAACAAAATTAGTTACATTCCTAGGTAGTTAATTAAGTCATGATACTATGTCCAAAAGCTAAATAAGTCTCAAGTTACAGAAAAAATCATATTTCATTAAACTAAATGTGGTATTTTCATTATGACTATACCAAACTCATTTTAAAAGATAAATTAGTCTTTTTGTGTCAACAAAGCTTAAAAGATAAATATTTCCTTCCTAGTAGCAACACGATAAAGAGAATACCACTTTATTATGTACGATAAAACAAGGCACTTTTGCTATCTACATAATATTAAGTAGATATAAAGTACCAAACTTGAATAACATTTAAAAAAAACCTCACTATTATCTAGCTAAAGAGATGACAACTTTCTCAAACATCTGTTTTCTCAATTAAAAAAAACATAAGCATTTTGTAAGTATTAGAACTCAACGCCCATATTACAATATGTACCATTTGTTTTACTTGCCGTTTTGTAGTGGACTTTTTAAAGAAAAACAAAGAAATTATATTAACAAGACAGCAACTTCCTTTTTTTTTTATGATATATTTTACAAAAAAAAAATTCATAAACTGCACCTTGTGAGAAACTCAGAAATGGGGTGAGAAGATAGTATGGGAGATTTATCCCCATTGGCTATCCTTTGTATCTCGGGTTGAAGATCCTCGTAAGTCACCACTGGTACTTTCGACTTGAACGTGTCCTTGTCCGTTGCTCCGCCTATACAGAATCTTTGTACGTATTCTGTATAGGCGTTTTGTGTCAATATTTCTCTCAACACTTTTTGTTGCACCATGTCGGTATTTTGTGTCAAGTCTTCGATCAACTTCAGAATCTTAGCATCCCTATCACATGTCGGAGGCGTGTACTCAGCCCCCATAGTCGAATTAGTGAGATGGCAAATAGGTTTTGGATAAAATAATTTGGATGTGTAACGATATATAGTGGATGTAGTGTAATTGGTTTGGTATGTAAATGTTTGACAAAGGTGGTATTTATAGGGAGAATATCACTGTTGGTGAGGAAGAAAAATATTAATAGATATATTTCTTTAATTTGGTTACTGAATTAATAGAAAAAAAATATTTCTTTGATATTACTGAATGATTACTCAAAATTAAGTTAAACCAGCGAACCCCATAGTTTAGATAAGAAAAAACATTTTGTCCTCGCAGTTAAAGTGTGATATGAACAGTTTACTATACTATACTTTATCAAAAATTGAATTTTATTTCATCTTCTCTAATTTGTTCATTTTAGGGTCATGTACAATATCAATCCATTCAATTTTGTACCTCATCCGTCAATTACTTCACAAAATGGATGACACGTGCCTGCACGTGACTAAATTCTATTAGCTTCTTTTAACGACAAGCGTATTTTGGTCATTTATAACATAAGTCCAATAAAAAAATAAAATAAAAATAAATATAAGAGACATAATAATACATTTTTCTATCTTCGGTTCATCTCAATTCTTACCAAACATAAAACTAACTCATAAAAACAGCAAAAGTTAGTCGCGTGCAGACATGTGTCGTCCATTTTATGAAGGAATTGACGGATGAGGTACAAAATCGAGTGGATTGATATTATACAAGACCTTAAAATGAACACAGTAGAGTAAATGAGAGAAAATTGAATTTTTAATAAATTACATGGTAGTAAACTGTTCATATCTGCCGTTAAAGTCAAGCACTGAAAGTATCAAGATTTTGAACAATAGAAATATTATAGCTACGATATTATAGCTCTGCATAATTAAATTCTTTTATATGGCATAGTTGGCAATAATAATACAGTGTTGGTCATTTTTGTAGAAGAAGGTATCAATATTATAAAACACTAGCTATTTAGTGTCAGGGAAAACATCAGTTAAAACAATACTATTATGATTTGAGAGTATAAGGGTCAAATGAATGATTTCATCTATGGTTAAATAATAATGATGTTGTGATTTTCCCTAAGCTATAATATTGTTGGGATTATTCATGGTGTTAGAAGATATTTTTTTTGGCATTACATATATATATTTGTTAATGAATAACGACCCCCATTGATTTAACCATTATATAGAGAATCTTGTTGACACTCGTGATATAATTATAGCGTAGTTATGGATAGATCAACAAGATCCATTAATTTATAGGGAACTAAAGCTACCAAATGGTGAATTTGTTGGTTTTCTCGGTATAGAGTTATAATGTTTGATTTATTAAGAATAAAAAACTGTCACAAGCAAATTACTAATTCAAAAAACTGTCACAAATCTGTTACAAATTGACTAAACCGTCATAAAAATGATAGCTAATAAACTCGTAACAAAAAATAACGTTACTAATCTTATAATTATTTTGATATTTTTTTTTTAGTGATAGATATGACCCTTTTATGAATGAATATCTCATGTGACATGACATGCATGCTAATATTAATTAAAGATCAAAAAATAGTATCACCATCAATGGACGGAGCACACTTTCATCAAATAGTACGTATTTGAATTCTTTAAAAAAAAAGTTGTATATGAATTGATGAATAATAAACTCAAACGAGCAAAAGTGGTCGATCAAAATGTTTGGTATCCGATTATAACATGATCACCATCAGAGTTTGAATGATGTCGTTTACGAAACAGTTTTAACTCTAGAAAAGGGTTTATGATTATAAAAAAAAACCAAGCTAACAATAAATTATGTGATGGTAAAAATTGATCTACCTACGTGACATTATTAGTTAATAAAAAAAAGTTCAAGAAAAAGGAGAGAGCATGCATAAAGTTAAATAACTTTTCAATTGGTCCACATATGAAGTGCACTTTCATATTATAAAGTTTGTGAGTTAATTCTTCATCAATTAATGAAGGTGTGAGTCCTTTTTGTAGACAAAGTACGTCGTACTATGTACCTTTTTCTTTGCTATATTTCAAAAATAAAATAAAATAAATGTACATTTTCTTTGCTGACTAATATTATAATACGAGACCATATAGCAACAAAGTGTTCTAAAAAGAATAAATATTTTACAATGAGATTCGCCATTCCTCATAAAAGAAATCAACAACCATAATGTCTACACTTTTTATTGATATTTTACACTTTACAACAATTTTTACAAATGCAAATATTAGTGCAATGCAAAACTTGTTCCATATCGTTTCGAGTTTCTAATGATAATAATTAAGTATATATCTAGAGATATTTATGGGACATAAAACGGAGTAAAGCTCAATTTACTACTCCTACATTCTTGACTACATGTCAGGTCATTTTTTTTAAAAATGTTCTCACTCTTTTTTTACTAATTATTCATTTACATTTAATCAATTTAAAATATAAAAAATACACAAAAATCATGATATTTTCAAAACAATTATAATGCCATATCAAACAAAATCGTTTTACATGTATTGTGTATTAACAAAAACGTTATATTACTCACAATTTTTAATTTAATATATTCATTCAATCAATATATACTTTTTAAAAATTTATTTATCTGGATCATATATATATCACGTGTCGCACACGCAACGCGTGAGTAACGATTATTAGTATTCATTAGATGAGCAAATATAAAAAAGAAATTAAACAAAACTCATTAGCTCCTAGAACATGTTTAATAATTTTTTACATTTTCACATGTCTAATGATTGGTACATGAGAGTACTGAAAATATAATTACTCAGAAATAAAGAATGATTAAAGTAGATAGTATTAACAAAATTTAATTTAAGTGGATACTATTTGGCTCTAAATTTACAATTGAAGAACCAATAATAAATTATTGATGCACTGTTTTTATAATTAAGCGCAAAATTCCTAAGTCCTAACATTACAAAATTGCCATTAGCAAATCAAAGTACCAACCATAATAATTGTATGCCAAAAATATGCAAGTTTAAAACTTGATTTCACCCAGTATTGTCATAAATTCAACTTATTAATTGGTCTCAAATCATACCCAAATCCGGAAAGATATATAATATCATATAATTGGTCATAAAATGTTACTACTTCCATCCCAAAAGAAGTGTCGGAGTTCGAAAACTGTGAAATGTAAGTATTTGAACTAATTTCACTTAACTTCAACAAAAAAAATCTAAATTTTCAAACAAAAACTATTTTGTACTTGTAATATGAAGATTATAAGTGTAAATTTGATATGATTTAACTACGAAAAAGTAATATTTAAAAAAATTACTAAAAAAAAATTGAATACTTATTTTGGGACTTAATAAAAAATAATACATGACATACTCTAATTTAAAGGCCATTTAAAGAGAATAATTATATGTGTTTTGTCACTTATAACTAATAAGTTAACCTGAGTTACTTTCCACATACCTACTAGAAATTATTACATAACTTATTCAAGTATTTGCAAAAATATACCTTTCCCATCCCAATCTAAGTGTGTTGTTTTGAAAATCGTGTTATTTAAGAATTTGAACAAATTTTACTTAAATTTCAACCAAATAGCGTCAAAAATTTAAAATTTTCAAACAAAGAATATTTATTACTTATAATATGAGATTATTGTTGTAAATTTAATATGATTTAACTAGAAAAAAGAGATATTTTAAAAAAGAAAAAAGAAAAAAAATTCTCTAAAAAAATAGACACTTATTTGCGATATGTAACAAAATAAAATACAGAAGCTGAATAAATATTGTAACCAAAATACTTGGTATGGTGATGAGGCAGGCAGGCTATATACGTAACATTTCTTTAATTATTGGCTTTATTATAAAATGTTTTCCCAAACAGATATGTTTTTGATTTAGGGGTACATTTAGGCCCACGTTACGCCACAATTGTCACATAAAATCCCAACATATTGGACCACTATATACCACGTCATTAGGTCCAGGTTGGTGACTTTTGTCGTGACTTAAACCGCATGGCACCTTTGTTTGGTGTCTTTTTTCGTCATAGATAACGATTGCTGCCGGCTATTAACCATTTTTTTTTATATTAGATATTGAGTCGTTTTTGTTAACATATTTTTATTTATTTTTTGTGATTTTTTTTTTGGATTTTAGATATTATAAATTTGTGATTGTTTGTCAAATCAGATTATTCAGTTTCTGAAAATCTGATTTTTAGGCTGAAAAAGCTAAAAAAATCCAGATTTTTAAAATTTAGCTTTTCAATCGATTAATCTGATTTTGGAGCAAAATATATTTTACCAAGCATTGCCTATATTATAAACTATAGGGAGGGACGACATATGTTTTGTTAATTAGATGACATTATTTAAAAAATAATTGAAGAAAAATTATGCTAACTATGAAGTTTTAATAGCAAATATCGCTGCTTCCTCTTTTATTTATTTAAATTTTACAGAAAATTACATTTTTTTCAATTTTACATATTATTTTTATATCCACACAAAATATCAGCTTCCCTATAAATTTCTATCTTTGATTTTTTATTTTATTTATCTTTCTAATTAAGAACAAAAACTGTTGGAAAAACATGTTTTTACATGGATGTTTCCGAATGGTCACTGGACCAATTTCGAGTCGATATTACATGTGACAACGCTGAGTTGTTAATACCTTACTCAACGTGTTTGAGTAAGCTCGTGTGACGAGCTTCGTAACGGTATATCGCATGATCTATTCGGAGAATGGGTGTGAATACTAATCGGTTTCAAAGTTGGATTCTCGAAAGAGGAGAAAACCTCAATGCTGGAAAATGGATTAAATAAATGAAAACCAATGAGGGTTATCCGATATTGAAAGATTAAGAGTTAATTTTACAATATATATACAAGTCCAACCCATGTAATTGTTAAACTAACATGTCCACATGCACCTAAGAGTATTAGTGTGTACCACACACGCGCGCTCGCTCGGGTCTCGGGTCACGTGTCACGGGCTTGGGCTTTGGGATTTGGGGAATGTCTCGGGTTTTGGGTCAAATCTGAAAAAGGGAGTTTTGTATAAAATACAAAAGTAGTCCCTAGAGTTTTCAGCAATTGAAACGTCAGCAACCAATGAGAATAAATTGCAGATTAAGTGCTGCAGTTTCAGAAATTGATTGGGCGGATTCTGGGGGTGTAACTCCTAGAATTAAATGACCATTAATGGCTGCGGTTTCAAGAAAGCCTATAAGAGGCAGCCCTCCCTCTCTCATTTCAGACACAACAATTCACACAACACACGGCATAAACATCATACTAGAGAGAGAGAATCGTACCATCAACAGCTCGACCTGTGTTTCGGTGCCGGTTTCCACACGATCCACTCTGAGACAGAAATTGTACGGAACAAAGTCTCGAAACCAGAAACCTTTAAAGGTGGTTCGGGAAGGGAAACTGCCCAGCAGTTGCCTCTTCTTTTAATTTCTGTTAATTATTTTTCAGTCCTTTCACATTCTGTCCATTTCTTTTCCGTACTGTTTCTTTTCTGTAATTACTTTCTAGTACTGTTTACTTTCTGTAATTTATATTTCTGTATTTACTTTCCAGTCATTTTCTATTCTGTAATTACTTTCTGTAATTTATATCTATTCTGTAATTACTTTCTGTAATTTATATTTCAGTTCTGTAATTTATTCTGTTTACAGAAACAGTCCAGACATTTAGTAATCATACTGTTCTGGCTGACAGTTTTCTTTAATTGTTAAATAGTCCAGCAGTTTAGTAATTATACTATTCTTTCTGACAGTTTTAAACAATTACAATCCAGTCCAGTAGTTTAATATTTTATATTAAATATGTATGGAATTTAATTAGTGTATTTTAAATTCTGTACGAGTTATAGATTGTAATTTATATTTCGTTTGTGAGAAATAAAATTGTTTATTTTCATTTCAGTCTTTTATTATTTATTTTATTGCTTTTCGATATAGTACAAAACCAACAAAAACAACAACTTAATTTCTTGTAGGTCACATAATCTCCAAGTTTTAATAGTAAATAATAAATAAGGAGACTTTTTTCTTTCTCATTTATGTAGCATATTGGAACACATTTACAATTTAATGTTACAAAAGAGGAACCTCAGTTTGTATTTTTGCTTAAACTCAAAATAATCTCTAAAATATTGATACGAAAATAAAATAAAATGCCTATTGCTCTAGTTTCGGTAGTCATCTAAAATGTAGTCATTCACCCCATTTCCACTAATTAATAATTACATCACATATTCAAAATACAAGTCTATTAGTATTGCAAAAACATATTATTGTAACCAAAGCTTATCATCACGAGGCTATGCGAATAACCACTGCTGCCGGTTAATAACAATTTTTTTTTAAAGGTTATGCTAATTTGTAAGATACAAATGATATGTTAATAGTTGTTGATATGATAATCTCATTTAATATGTCATTTAATGGAAAAATGATTAACAACTATATCAATGATTATTAAAGATTTTGAAATGAAACATATATTGTATATATATCTCGGGAAAAGATTTCGAAATTAAACATATATTATATTTGACGGAACATTACAACACGATAAAAACTCAAATATAATATTACAGAACCATAGTAGCAACTATCCTAAAGTTAAATATTAATTTTTTTTAATTATTTTAATATATTTTATTTATAGAAATATAATAATATTAATTAAAGAAATTATACTTAATGCATGTTAAAATATATACCTCAATTGATACTTAGACCAATTTATTTCCATAATATTAAAATATATTTCCATAACTATCTATCATTTATCATTTATCATTTATCATTTAATGCCTAAAATGTGTGGTGGGGGCACAGTTAACTTTTCCTTTTTTTTATTTATTAGAGAAAGAGATCACTAGTATATATTTAGAGTCTATATTATAGATATAGAGAGGGACAGGTGTTTGATTAGATGACATTTAAAAATAAATATTAGGGTTTCATATCTCTGTATATCTTCATTTATTCATATATACCTATAGCTATATATATATATATATAAAAGTAATCGTGTCCTACGCTTTGCGTGTGAGACGCGTAATGCGATAAAATTTAAAAAATAAGTGTAGTTATGATACAAATATTTGAAGAATAAAAAAAAGATAAAAATATAAGATGAGAAGACTCAAAAGAATTTTGAGAGCTTAAATAGAGATAAAAAATGTTATTAGTTATTAATTTTTTTCTATTTTTTATGATAATATGGTATTATGGTAATTAATAAAAAAGTGTAAGGGTATTTTTAGAAAAAAGTGATAAAATTTGGCAGCCTAAAAAATCTTATTATAATAGTATAATAGTATAGATACAGCTTCATTTCTTAATTAAATTTCCTTTTCTCCATAATTTCTAGTTTATTTTCCTTTTTGTACCGTTGTTTCTTATTTATTTATTTTTTAATTTTCAACCGTTAAAACTTGGGTAAAAATAAAGGAAAAAGATAAAAAAAGAAAATTTAAGAAACAAAGATACAAAAAGGATAAAAAAAGTAGAAGAATGGGTAAAAATAAAATAAAAAATTAAGGTACAAAACGGAAAAAATAAAGAAACGAACCAAGGAAAAGTGAATAAACCCAAAATAATTCTACAAAACAAAACTTAGCCAACTATTAGCTTTGGTCTACGGAGTCTATACGGATGCAACTAATGAGCCGGACATGTCAAAACGAGAATAAATTATTAAACGTGATCCAGCGATGGCAAGATAATTATTATATTTTTGTAATATAAATACACAAACACAAAAAAAAAAGACACAGATCTTAAGCTATAATTACGAGTACGTAATTTTATATTTCTAATAATCTTTTTCGTTAACTTTTGGATCAAATTTTCTTAATTAATGGTCAATTTTAAAGTGACTTTTTTTTTCCTACTTTCTAGCTGCCTCGGACCGTGTCGGCATGTCTAACCGCTTTTATTTTATTCTTCTCAGATAAATATTGTTTGTGTAGCATTCACCTGTATCTCCTTTGTATTGATGCTATTTGTAATGTTGGTATTTTAATTTAATTTTCATGTTTTTATATGAGGTTTGATTAGCTACTTTGGCTTTGCATGCCTTGATTTGTTTTGTTGTCAACTATTGCATATAGCAGTGGCATATATATATATATATATATATATATATATATTATATTATATTATATGATTTATAGTGTGTTATTCATAAACTAAAAAAAGTAGCATTATTTTTGTTGTTACTGTACTTTTGTTGTTTGATATTCTTCTTATATTAAAATTGAGACGACAATTTGAGGTTACTAGTTAGATCGATATTGTGTAAACGTAATCACTTATTGAGAATAACAATCATACAATACATTTTATACTAATCGGGTAGTTTATTTTGTAGAGCAAGGAAACCATAAATTTATAATTTGAATCCGTTCGTTATTATTCAATTTTTTGGGGGAATCGAGACCGCTATTTTTTTTGTTGTTGGCCGGATTATATTTATATTTCTATATTTATAACTCGCTCAATATCGTTATTGTGCCGCCTTAATATAATACAATGGGTAAAAATCATCATAGCTAAGAATGTTAAATATATAGTTGATGGTTCATAATTCTTTTATAATGTAAATATTGAACATTTTCGAATTGAAAATACTACTATGAACGACTAAGCTATTTTATTTCATTTAATCTTTTAGAAGTGTAGCAGACCCAAAGAAATGGACGGAACAGTTGGTTAACTTTCCGACTCTTATTATTTAAATTTGAATTGTTTTGTATTTTATTATATATCAGTGTAATCATTAGCAATGTAATTTTTTAAAAAGAAGGATATGTTTATTTAAAACTTTTTGTCATCTCGAATTGACTATTTATATTTTCTTTTAACGAGTTGTAATACGAGATTTAAGTCATTTTATTTGGGTTCGTTATCCCTCTTGATTCCAGTTATATATAGACTTATCGAGTATTATTGTTGATTAGCCATTCGAGTGAAGTTATTACAAGAAGTCAATCATAGTCAAAAGTTCTACTTTTGGTGAATTAGATTATATAATACACACTATGCAGTTTGGTAGAAGTAGATGGAAATTTCACTATTTTCTTTTCAACTTGGTACTTGGTCTGTCAATATTCAGAGCATGGCCGCAAAATAATGTTTGATTTAGTGAGAGTTAAAAATTATCATAAACTTGTCACTAATTTAAAAAGTTGTCACAAATCTGTCGCAAATTAACTAAATTGTCACAAAACCGTCACAAAAACCGTCGCTAATAAGCTTGTATAAAAAAATACCGTCACTAATACTGTCGTTATTTGAATATTTTTTTTTATTTTTTTTTTTAGTGAAATAACAAGAAGAAATTTATACTAATATATAGTCTGGTTTGTTTCTTCATTTCTATATTTTCCAAAGCTGAAAAGTCTTGAGTAGACAAAGGATGAATTAGTACTCTATAGTAGAAGTATTACTCCTTTTAAAAAAAATAAAAAATATGCTGGTGTAACTTAAATTAAATATCTTCAAATTAATTATTTCACCCAAGTGGTATTTTGTTTATAACAGCCTAACATTTTGTTTATAACAGCCTAACTATGCGTCCTTATAGAAAAACTACAATTAAACCTCGATAAAACAATGTTCGATAAATTAATAAACTAGCTAATATAATAATTTCTTCCGGTTCCGAGTTGGGCCAATAGAGTAAAATAATATTCTCGTTAAATAATTAAGTAATAAAAAAAATTGAATGCTTAAGGGCCCAATAAAAATATAAAATAATAATTATTAAATTTCATAAAAAAAAATATATAATATAGACCAAAATCTTCAATCAATTAACAGTACTATCAAAATAATTATTTTAGTTTAAAATATGTATTTATAGTTGATTGTTTTTTTTTTCACCTAAAACAAAATGAACCCCATCCTTGACTTTTTGTAAATGTTGTATAATTTCCGAAATATTTTGCTCGTGTTGGAGCAAGTAGTTGCTTAATGTGACTATTGCTTGAAATGACTCATTTGACGACACATTTAGGATAACGCTACTATCATCGGCTTCCGGATCATTTTCCTCATATACAATGTATATATGTTATATTGAAAAACTCTATTTAAAGGAATAAATATTCATTTATCGATAAATGAATAATTTATTAATTTATCGATAAATTAATAAACTCGTTAAATGAATAATTTTTTCCGGTTTTAAGTGTATTGCTGTAAAGAGGTTTAACTGTAACATAAAAAATCCAGATGCTTGAGGGATTTTTTAACCTAGATTGTTGCCTAAACAATTGTAACCAAAAAATTAATGAATTTTGCCATCGACTAAATGGCAGACAAGAACATATATTACTAACTCATCACTCGAGATACATCATTCTATTATAATAAGCCAATCCAAGAAAAATTGAGGCTGCTCAATTTAGCCACTTTTTTTCCAAAAATACCCTCACTCTATTTTAATAATTACCAATATACATAATCTAATTAATTAACTATTTGTCCTCAATATACTTTACTAATTACGGATGTACCCTAAATTAATTAACAATTCGTTTTAACCTCCGTAACTATAATAAATTATACAAAATCTGAATATTATGTTAAAAATAAAATATATTACGATATTTATGTCATTACGCGTCTCACACGCAACGCATTGGCAACTTTTACTAGTATATATATAATTGATCATCACATTAAATGGATAAATTTTGTTCTATCGAAGCTAATATGTTTATCGTTACAATTTCCCGCAAGCTAATATGATAATATTTAATTATCATTTACAACAAGTAACAGCTCATAGTTAAGCATTATTAGCTGCAGTGCCTAATTTGAGCATACTTGTGGGAAATTGTCTCTTAACTTTCTTACGCTTTCTTCACAAAAAAAATTGTACAATTTACAAAATTGAAGGGTCCTGTTAATATATCCGCAAACAATTGATAATCCAGTATTTTGTGTTGCTACTTTTGAGTGGATTTTGGGAGGGCGTCAATTTGACTTTTAGTAAAATCGCTTTATTTTTATAATAGCATCAAGGGAATTAACAATTGTCCCTTATAATTAAAGACGATAGTGTTTATAATTAATGATGTGATAGTACTTCGAATAAACACATTGTCACAAGTTTTTGGACCCTGTTAAATTTTTGAAATTTAAAAAATAAAACACATTACATAAATAATTAGAGATTTCATGGTAAACGTGCTGGTTGTCAATTTTTCTAACTATGTCGAATGCGAACTCATTGCAAAATTATGCAACCCAGTAAACCGTGAGATAAGATCCCTTTTTCATAAATATATTTCTCTCCGTAATCCTCCATAACTACGATCTTGATCATTAAAAAACAATGAAACATCTGAGAAGTAAAATAGTCAGTTTGTGTTTTTTAAATTACTTAGCTTATTCATCGCCGTTATGGCATAGTTTTTAATAGCCGAGACTATATTTGTATATGTGGATTATGTAGAGTTGGATACGAAAGGGAGCGAAGAAACCAGTTAAAGAAAAATGCTGTTACTTCTTTTCTGATAATAAAATTTTCAGATTGTTTTTAAACATACTAAACCTAATTAGAGCGTTTTTCCCGTTTGAATTAAATTACATTGTGATCGATACTGAGAAATATTATATCTTAAGGTAAAACAACGCGATTCAAATTACGTTAGAGCAATTCTACCACAATTTTTCGAAGATATCCCACCCGTTTATGCTTAATACATATTACATCTGTGCATATATTATACGGATGTCACATATATATATGAGTAACAATTTTAATTGATTCGATACAATCCCAACATCAGTAATAATTCTAATTTCTTAACTATATAGGGCATACACCCAAATTAAGTCATCATTTGCTTCTTTTGATGAAGACTTTATGGAATTTATTTATGAGAAGATTATACTATGACTCGTTTTTTCACATATTCAATCCACTAGCTAATTAACCCCATAATTGGATGGTTTCATGGTATAGCCTAAGGGGAGGATGCAAATGATGAAAATAAAAAGTGATTAGAAAAAAATTAAAAGATTCTTAAATAGTGAATTTTGTCATAAAAAGCTAGGCATGTTGTACGTGACATTTCATTCAGAGGAAATGTTGGTGTTTTATTTCGCTTTAGCGGAGCGGGTGCACATTTATGCATGTTACTTTTATGAGGTCTTTATCATATTATCGCATTTTTCAAGTGTATTCGTTATTATTTGTTGATTTTATTTTTTAAATCAACGTTCTATATTATTTATAAAGTGTTTGTTCAAAAAAATCTGTAAAATTTAACATTTATATTTTCTTTTGGTATTTATTAATATTATTATCTTATGAATTGCTAAAAAACAATTAAATACAAAAAAAATGTATATAAAATATCAAATTTTACAGATTTTTTTTTAACAAACACTTTATAAATAATATACAACGTTGATTTAAAAAATAAAATCAAAAAATAATTACGAATACACTTGAAAAATCCGATAAACTAATGAATGTAACGTAAGGTAATGTGCAACCCGGATGGAGTAGTTCTTTCTCTAACTGACCAACTAGGCTAAGCTAAACCTTGAAAAAAAAAAAAAAAAAGGTTGCAACATTACAAATTAAGTATACAAAATTAACAATCTGAGTATTTTTGAACGTATTTACCAAATTATTTTTTTTATCTTTGGCCAAAAGGAAAGTTACAATTAATAAAAGAGTGAATTAATTTTCTGCAATGACAACTTTTGTTTTAGAATGATAATAAATGTTACAACCTTCAACTATGTTACTTATTTATTTTAGTTTATTGATAATTTTTATTTGAATAGCTGAAGTAGTTGTTTTCTTGGTTTGACTACCACAAATTATCCACTTGAAACCTGTCTAGTTTATTTTAGACACAATTCACTATTTTGTGGGATCGTGTTAAAAGTATCATACCACCTTTATTTTCCTTTGTTCATGCAAGCTTTTTATTTAGCCGTACCACGGAACTGGCTAAAGTTGGGTGCAAGTAGGATTTTCATAAATGCTATCATCAATTTTTTTATGAATAAAGACTTTGTATAAATAATCATAAACAAAAAGTTAGCTTTTCTAGCTAGTGGCACTAAAAACACTAAAGATTTACCGACATTTTTTATTTTTTTTTTGAAATTATCAAATTTTATTTCTAACTTTTATGGACAAAAGTAATATTTTAGACACATAATTAATTTTTTTGTCCCAAAATCTTTAACGCACGGAATTTGATTTTTTTCTCTAGGGACAATTTTTTTTTTATAGACAGTCCAATTTTGTCTGTAAATGTTTAGACAAATATAATATTTTAGACATAAAAAAATTAATTTCTTTTTATCTACGGACATAAAATAGACAATTTAATTTCGTAAACGTGTTCAAACTTCAAATCATACCAAACTGTGCTCTCCACTTTACACCGGCAACAAAGTGTTTTGAGTACGGTTAAATATGAGAACCCAAAGTTTGAAGGCAATAAGGTCAAAGATAATGATTTTCAAATCTGATTACTGCTTTTATTGCTTTTGTTTTTATAAAGTCTCATTCTTATCGCTTAGAGTTTGTATTATTGTAGATGTAATATCGATCAAACCTGTGTTTTATAAAAAAAAGTTAGCATCGTTACCATTACGATGCCTTTTAAGCGTAAAAAAATATGGATTCTAATATACTATCAGAGCGGGCCATCGATGTTGGGCCTCACCTTTACTCGTTCATTAGATCAGCTCGTTGGACCCTTGAAATATCGAATTACGAGCGATGACTTTTTAATGGTAAAGTAATATCGATTATAATATTATGTTTACTTAACCAAGAAGATATATGTTGATTATATTTTGGTAGAGCACCTGCATTTTTTCTTAAACTAACACACTTTTACAATTAGTGATGTTTCTCTTGTTAGTGATGTTAGCAACAAACTCTAACTAATGACTTAGGGACACTTAAATACTTTCTGGGATTAGATATACTTAAAAATAAAAGTGATATTCATGTGTGCAAAAAAAAATATATGCTTTAGAATTATTAAGTGACACCGGTTATCTTGCTGTAAAATCCACTAATTTTCCCATGGACACAAAAGCAAAATTTTCGATTTCTGATTGTGATGCATTAAAGGATACTTCATCTTATCAAAAAACTGATTAGAGAGTGTTTATATTCAACTATTACAAAGCCTGACATTAGTTACTTGGTTTACGTTTTAAGTCCATTTTTGTCCAGGTACATTAAAAATGACCATGTTCAAGGTACCGTCTTTACCGTCCTTCAAATTTAAGATTGAAAATTTCCGGTGATATATAGTGTCTAGCTGCCTGTGTTGACACTTGACATACGTAGGTCATTAACTGGTTTTTGTGTATATTTAGGTGATGTTTTAGTCTTACGGAAAAAAGTAAGAAACAAGATGTAATATCAGGTCGCTCCTTGAAGCTGAATATAGCTTATGTTTATAACTGGTTGTGAAATAGTTTGGTTATTGTAATTACTGAGAGATTTTGGTAAAAAACGTGATGAATCAATAGGCTTGTACACGAGAGTAGACCTGCTTTGGCAGTGGCTAATAACTCAGTTAATCATGAAAAAAAACAAAGCATATTGAAGTAGATATCCATTTTATCAGGTAAAAAATTCAGTCTGGTATGATTCATCCATTGCATGTTTATTCACCTAATAACATTTTATATTCTCTAATCTCACCAACAAAAAAAAAAGGCAGATTCTCACTACGACGATTGGTTCTTCTGTTTTCAATGAATTGATCGATGGTCAAGTGGGAGTCATTTCCTTGCACTCTTCATCTTGTGAGTACTTATTTTTGTTAGATTTATTATGACCATGGATTATTTTACCTCTATAACTGTATTGCCTTAATCTGACCCTTTATATCAACTTGATGATCATTTTGTATTGTTTGGAACTCTCAAGCGCTATATATACTTCTCTGTAATTCCTTTTAATATTTCAATAAAAAAAAACTCATTTGTTTGTCTGTTTATTGACTTAATCTCGCTCGTTAATCTCACCAGAATGTGAGATTGTACAGAGTAACCACTATAAAGGTTTGGACGAATGATGCAGATGCAGGAAGAGCAATGTTCTAAAAGGCGTTTCGCGGATTTTAGGTGGAACTTGGTCGCCTAGTGCCTAATCCCGCCTAGCCCCGTCTAATTACACATAATCCGCTTAATCCTGCCCATTTACGTTGTTTTCGCACATATTAAGATTGGAATAGGTCCTCCTAAATAAGATTTTAAATTAAGGGGGGGAAAAGATTGGAATAGGTTAAAAATTGATCATTCACTTAACTAAAATTGTCTCGCATTTGGATATGGTTGGAGAAAGAAAGAATATATAGTGTGATAACTTGCTTTTTTTAATCTTTTTATTACTTTAGAAATCCATACAAATTTGGTCAAATTTTAAGGATTTAGAAATTTGTTAAAATTTGTGATGACAAACAATTTAACTTCTATAATCAAAAGAACACTGTGACTTGGCGAACACGCTTGCTGACCGACCCAATCGACTGTTTCCTCACTTTATAATGAATTTGGAAAACTGCGACCAATTGGTGGTGATAGAATTAGGACTGGATCGAAGGATAGACTGAAGTCAGAGTGTCATAATTGGAAGAGTCCGGTCAAATGATGTAGTGAAAAATACAGTTTTTGACAGTTTTCCTTCAAAATAAAATGTGCGTGACTCTGTGTGTGTTGCGGATGGTTGAAGGATGCTCTGGGTTATTTATGTCACGATCTAGTTCATTGCTTATGCTTGCCAGTTGACGTGGTCGATAAGTGTCGGTGCAGACAAATCTGCCAGTATTTTGCTTATGCTTACAGTTATCACTGCTTCTCATTTACTTTCTTTTTTATTTTCTGATTTCTACTATTTTGGCAGTACCACGACTAAGACGAGTGAGAGCTTCCCTTCTACTGTCACTGCCAAACCTTTCATACTCCTACTAGTCCGATCCATTCTTAACAAGTATATAGTATATACTGATGTGCTGCAAGTGTTTTATACATTTTTTCTTTATCTTTTGATTTAGAAATCAGTTCGTAGTATGATCACTTTCGATTCATTTGATGATATATTTTAATAAGGCTGAGAAGAGTCCGTCTTGCAAACCTTGGTTTAACTGGAATTTCAATACTATACTTATAGTGATACTATGCAATAGAATAGAAAACCAGCAACATTTAAACTTAAGAGTTAAGACAATAAAACTTATTCCACTTCTCATCGAAACTTTGAAGTATACATCTCGAAATGATGCAATGCAGTGATGAAATTGATATAAAATCAAGTAAAACAAAGGTACAAAGCAAGTATACCGCTTGATGCAACAAAAAAAACGGAAATAATTCGAGTAATTTAAACTTCGATCCTTGGTGCAGTAAAGATATCTTAATTAAGCCCATCTCTTGGTGATATTGACCATTAAACCATCATTCATCCGTAAGAGAATCGAAACCGCAGCACTAACACTATGCTCCTCAACTAGTTTTATATCATAATTGTATATTATAGCAGACGCTATAGCCTTCATCCTGGTAAAAGCGTCGTTTTTCCCTGGGCAAACCCTCGGGCCAGCACTAAAAGCGAACAAGAACTTATTTGCCAGATCATGTTTAATCTCTCCTTTCTCTGATATCCATCTCTCGGGTCTAAAGAGAAGAGCATCATCTCCCCAAATTGATTTCATCCTTCCCAGCGCATACCATGAAAAGACAATTTCCATCTTAGGATGTACACGGTGGCCACTTGGCAGAGTGTCGGACATAACGGATACTCTCCCTTGGTACGGAGCTGGTGGATAAAGCCTCATAGTTTCACAAAAAGCTCCATGAAGGTAAGGCAACTTCTTCAGCTCTTCGATGTTAAACAATCTAAACTTTTTAGCCTCATCATTAGGCAAGGTCGATTCAAGTTCTTCTCTTACCTTGGATTCTACTATTGGGTTCTTTGAAAGAAGCCAAAAGAACCAAGTAAGAGCAGAACCGGTGGTGTCTCGTCCACCAGAGTTTAGAATCACAATAAGGTCTCTCAAAACGTTGTTTTCTTGGCCTTCAGACATGAAAAATTTTAACGCGTCGAAGCCTTCGACATTATCTTTTCTGTCGTCTTGTTTCCTTTTTATGAACCTTGCCGCGATATCGTCAATGATATTTCTAGCTTGATTCATCTTTTTTTCTTCCCCGATATGGAGCCACCTTTGCAGCCTCCATAAAACTGCAGGAGTGAAATGGCGCCAAAAGACTCTATCATTAACGACATCCATGGCTGTTGCTAATGGAGTTTGGGGGAAGCCGATGGAGAGAGAACCGGGGTTATAGCCAGTCACTAACGTGCAAGTTGAATCAAGCATTAGCCTTGTTAACAAATCTTGCAAGTCTATAGGCTCCCCTTTTTGGCAAACGTTTTCTAGAACCGGAATAAGCCCTTTTTCAAGACCCTCGCGAACTAACTTCACCGTGGCTTGAATACACCGCCGATCATTAAAAAAAGCCCTCACCATTTTCCTATCTTTTTTCCATTCTTCATGGTCTGCGTTGAACAAGGCATCCCCATGAACATCAAAAATCTTCTTGGCCTCCTCTCCCTTCTCGTAATTGTCAAAGTTTTTACTCAAAATGTAATGAGCATTTTCAGGGTCGATTGTGAAAAGCTTGTCAGTGTTGGTGAACCAGACGCCTTTAAAGACGAAGGTATGGTTGTTTAGTTCAAGGAATTCAGTAAATTTGTCATGTATGTGACGGAAATGGATTAGAAACATGGGCGTCATTCCGAAGATAGGCCATTCACTAGGTAGCCCTTGTTTGCTTTTAAAGAAAATATAAATAAAGGAAAGGATTATGGTTGAGAGCATGAACTCGATGTATCCGAAGGAGTAATACATTATTCTGTAAAATAGTTGTTTAGTAGGAAAATGATAAGTTGTTTTTGGGGAGTGCTTATCTGTTATCTGTATCAAATCTCAATTTATAGATAAATCTTGTTTACATATATGGAACTTTCAATATTGTACCACTTCCTAGTCAAGTGTTTGGTCATGTGATAGTCACAATAAATTTGGTTTTATACTTGGACTAGACTTGAATATTTAGTCAGTTTTGCCAAAGGAATATGATCACTTCTAGGCTTCTAGCTAAATCTGGGAATGAGACAATTTTACATGCCAAAGTTGAAAGTACTACTAGAACTTCTAGATTATAAGTTTTTTTTAGTATTACTCTATTAGATTCGAAGTTATATTGAGCAGGGTGGTTGGTATACATGTGATTGTTAGCTGAGTATAACATGCTCACCGTCAGGGTTCGAACTCTGTCGCTTGTGAAGTTTCACAGGTTTTACCTTCAAATGAGGGATTAAAAAAAAAGATTATAAGTTATATTTTGAAGGTGTGACCGTGTGTGTAGGGATGTCAATTGCGTCGGGTCATCCAAAACCCGATCCGATTCATGTACAAAGTCGTTCTTTTACCCAATTTGATCCGACCTGATCCGATTTAAATAAAGTTGCACTTTTACTCGATCCGTGGCGGATCGGTCAGCTCACGTCAAAACCCGAAAAATTTCCATCCCTAACCGTGTGATATTGACCAGCCGAAATTATGGAATCGTACTCGACCTTGCATGACGTATGGTGGTAGACTTAAAAAACTGAGGACAAACGAACTTGTCCAATTCCACCTTTTGTTTTGATTTTCAAAAAGGCAGATTTTCAATTCCTCCTCCCTTTTAGAAATCTTGTTAGTATTTACTATTCATTTTCAAAATTATTTAAGTTTTACTTATGCAATCAAAAATAAACAAATTAATCACATAATTAACAAAAAGGCCAATAATTCCCCCAAAAAAATTATTTTTAAAAAATCGAAGGGACAAAAAAGAAGAAGAAGTTTGAAGAAACCCAAAAAAATTAAGAAAAATAATAAATAAAAAGTTTAAACTCAGAAGGAAAAAATTTGGTCACTTAACAAAGTGAGCTGAACATATGTAAACAACATTCACTTTGAAACTATATTAAGGTAATTAGATTACTCTTCTAAAATGATTTAAGTTTTAGGCTAATTCTAAAACTAGCAAAAAAATAAAAAATAAATAAATATATAGTTAAAAATTCAGAAAAAAATCGTAAAAATCTGAAAAAGGCAACCAGAAAGGTGAGAACACGATAAAACCCTGAGAAATGGTTATAACAAGAAAACATTATCAAAAAATCAAGGGAAAAATTAGAAGAAAATTGAAAAACTGGGAAAGTCTGAATAAATTAAGAAAAGGCGCTGAAAAAAGATTTTAAAAAGTTGAGAACATGAAAAAACGGTATAAAAAAATGAAGAAGGATGAGAAAAGCCGAAAAATCAAAAATGTTCAAAAGGACCAAAAAAAACTTTGAAAATCACAAAGAAAATATTTAGAACAGTTCTAAAACAGTCAAAACGACAAAATCCACTTGACAATAATCCTAGAGTAAAACAGTCTGAGTCGTTTAAAAGTTTCTAAAACTATATAAATAACAAAATCACTAGATATCTCCTTAGAACAATTCCTATATAATCATTTGAAAACAATTTATGTCATTTGCAAATAGTGTAAGTCATTTTAAAAACAGTTTGTGTTTTATGTAAAATAGTTTCAATGATTTTATTAACAATGTGAGTCATTTTAAAATAATATGAGTCATTTTAAAAACAATTGTGTCATCTTTTTAAAACAATCTATATTCATTTGAAATAATGTGTCTATTTTAAAACACTCTATATAGGTTTTTAGAAATCATTAAAAAGTTTTGAAAAAATCTTGTTGTGTCTACTAGTTTAAGTCTTATGGTATTTCATTTAAAAGTCCAGTGATCAAAATGAAACAAACTTTGTCTAATTTACAAAACAAGTCCTTGGTCTCAAATCTATATTCATCTGAAGCAAACCCAACTACTAGGGAAACCCTGTTGCGGACACGTTATATTTAGTCACCACCGCCGCTAGAGAGAGAGAGTCTCGAAGGAATTTCGATTTTGTTTGAGGCCACTTATATAGAAGATGGTTTAAGATTTTCAAAGAGAGCTAAATTCGAGAAATAGAATTGAGAGGCTATTTACATTTAATATCAGATAATTTAGAAAAACAAGAGTTTTTTTTTTTTTACATGCAAGTCATTTTGATACAAAAGGTTTATTAAAAGCCCCAAAATCATAGCATAATAGTACATTGTGTTAAAGTCCAAAGTTCTTTTGTCTATTACTGGAAATCAAAAGAGAAAAGTAGTCATAGAAGAAAATATTAAAAAATACATCGAATTGTTTTAAATACCAGCAAACCTTTTTTTTTTTTTTTTAAATCTGATAAAGTTTAATATATCAGTAACGAAAAGTAACAAAAGCGGGCTTGGAAAAGGACCCGGATTCTAGAAAAAAACAGCTATATACCATCTATTATGAACTATTGAAAAAAATGACAAAAAATGACCAAAAAGGAAAAAAAAAACTATTAAAATACTATATTTTTTATCTGTCCTACCTCGAGATGGCAGTTGGGCCGGGTTTCTCGAAACCCGACCCGACTCAACCCGCACATCAATCCGCACATCAATCCGCACATAACCCGACCCGACACGTTTATACCCGACCCGTTTGACCCGGATTTTTTTTGATAAGCTAAATAAGTGCAAACTATTATTAAACATTTAACAATAACCACTTAACTATATTAGAAAAACCTAAAAATCTTATTTTTTTTAAAATTTTCATATTTACCTGGTAAAAATTTATAATAATCTAAATTATTCTTTACAACAATACCCAAAAAAATAAAAGGAAAAAAACTGACAAAAAAAGAAAAATAACAAGTTAAAATAAAATAAGGATATATATAGAGAGAGAGAAAGAAAGAGAGAGAAAGCTAGTACACAATGACTCCCTTTTAATATTTTATCGTTGATAATTAGCTTTCTCTCATATTGGTATATCTAAGTGTGTATCTATGTCTCTGTGTACTTAGAGAGAGAAATGATGTGTATTGGGTTGTGTTTTATTATTCACTATATTTCTAAGTTGCACAAGCACAAAAGTGCAAAGTAACACAATTCAATCCGACCCAATTAAACCTGCACTTTTATCCAACACGCACCGGGTCGAGTCGGATCGGGTCAAAATACTGAGTCCTACCAACCAAACATATGTACCACACCAAGATTTCCAATCATTTTATATTATCCCCTCAAACACCACAACATAATTGTTTTTCTTCTTATTATCTCTTTGTAATCGGGAAGAAGTTGGTGTTGGTTTGCTCACTCAACCCGTGAATCTCTTTTTTACTTATCAATATACGGTTACGCTTAATTTCTTAAAATAAAATAAAAATATAACGTTTTCTGGTTTCTATTTGATGTCCCTCGGAAAAAGAAAGTTAAATAAATACTACTAACATTTATAAACTAATGAAATAATTTAATTTTTATATGCCCTACCAACTAAACATTCTATTACAAACCACACAAAAAAAATATGTTAACTGTACTGTACTAACAGTGGTTTACAATTTAGGTATCAGATTACCATTTTAGTAATTTAGGTATCATTCTATCAATTTTTACCCAATTAAGAACCTAACAGAATAAATTGATGAAATTGTGGTAATTATATCTCATATTTTGGAATTTATTTTTGACGTATGTTGAGAGAATTACACTCACTATGTGATAGGTGAGATAACGTGAGTGCAACTCCGTTATTTTGTTTAACATCATATCCTCAATTGTGATAAAACATGTAAATCAGTAACTAAATTGTTAAAAAATGATAATGTGATAACTAAATGATTAATCAGTGATAATACAATAAACTAAACATATTTTCCCCAAACAAAACAATATTTCCAATCTTCCTATATCATCCCGTCACACACCATTCTATATCACATTCACTATACATACACACACATTGGAAAAAAAAAAATGTTTATTCTACTGTACTATTAGTGGTTAACGATTTAAATATTGTGATTCAATTTTTAATAATTGAGAAAACAAACTATGAAATTTCATACAATTAATGGACTAACAATATAAATTGATGAAATTGCAGTTGGTATATCTCACATTTGATGATCTATTTTTGACGGATGTTGACATAATTGCTCAACATGTGATAATTAACGTGAGTGTAATATCATCATTTTCTTTAACGTTAAGTCATCAATTATAACAAATGTCGTAGATTCGTACCACAATTATTAAAATTGCTACTCCAATAAATAAATCGTTAAAAACTGATAGCACATTACACCGTAAATCTATCAAATATATATAATATATTCCACCTATAAATGTTTGTCGGCAATGTTTCTCCGTCGCTTGTCTGAACCCATCAAACCCAATCCCAAATACTAAATTGGGACCCAAATTATTAAAAATAAAACTTAAATACTAAATTGATAAAAATTGAAAGTACAACACACTAAACAACTTTTTCCCCATATATTTCTCAACTATTGAAATGTTAGTAATTTCTTTACATAAAAAAATAAAATAACTACTCTGTCATGTTTCGAAAATTGTGTTTTTTTTAAGTATTTGAAACAATTTCGGTAAAAACTCAACAAAAAAAACATTAAAAAATCAAAATTTCCAAACAAAAACTATTTTTTAATTATAATGTGAGATTTTGAGTATAATATTGTTATGTTTAAACTAATAAAAAGTTTTTCTAAAAAAAATTAAAAAGAGAAAATTTATTTAAAAATAAAAACGAACCCTTATTTTGACACGTATAAAAAAAATACATAACAATTGTTTCGGGACGGGAAAAGTTAGGACTGAGCGAAAAACCGAAAAAACCGAATCGGACCGATAACCGAACCGAAAAAAAACCGAAACCGAAAAATTTCCGGATCGGTTTCGGTTTTCAATAAAACTGAACCGAAAAAGACCGAAAATAACTGAAAAAACCGAAACTGGACCCAAAAAAACCGGTCCGATTCGATCTAAAAAATAAAAAGACCGAAACCGAAAAATATGCTCGATTTCGAAATCGGTTTTGTTAAAAACCGAAACGAAACAGACGGAATACAACCATAGGAATAGTATTGAAATAATACTTTATTTTTATCTGGCCTACCAACTAAACATTCTTGCACCACAGTACTTTGAGATTTCCATCTTTCTATATCATCCCCCAAACCTTTCTCTCTCACTCTCTCTCTCTCTCTATATATATATATACATACATTATACATATAAATCCATAATTTTAATATAATTAAAATATATTCCATCCATAAATGTTCGTCGACCATGTTTCTCCGTCCCTTATCTGAACCCGCAAAATCCCGATTTAGCCCGCATCGTTTTCTCCTCTTATTAATCATCCTTTTCCAAATCCTTCTCGTAATCTTCTTTACCCGACCTCACAATGCCACGTCATCTCCCCCACCCCGACTCGATACCAATGTTGCCATATCATCATCGTTACCGGACCCGTGCCACAACAGGCGCATTTTTGTTTACGACCTTCCGGACAAGTTTAATACGGATCTGAAAAACAATTGCGAGGAACTCGACCCGTGGCACTCCAAATGTGTCGCGAACGCAAACGATGGTTTGGGACCGTCTGCGAAGGAGCTGAAGGGGGTGGTCCCGGAGACCGTGCTGCCTGCGTGGTACTGGACCGACCACTACTGGGGCGAAGTCATTTACCATCACAAAATGCTCAAACACAGGTACGGTGAAAGCGAAAGCTAGGTACATACCATTTTGGGAAATAATGTTTTTTTTTTAAAAATAATTTTTGAACCATGTGTTTTTACTGAAATGCGTTAAAAAACGATGATTTGGGCCTTTCGCACCACGTGTTTTTTTTTATTTCACCTAGTTTAGTAGTTTACGTTAATTTTGAGGAACCCGGTTTTTTATTTCGCTCAATTTATTTAGTTTACCCCGAATTCAGAAAATAATGATTTTTAAAAATTTTGATCATCTATTTTAACTAAGATATATTAAAAACGATGATTTGACACTCGAATTTTTTTTTATGACCATTGATATATACACTGGGGTATTGCATTGAGAATTACAACGAACGGATTGAATGGATTTTGGAATTTTATAAGAAGATCTCTCAATTTAACTGTGCAGGTGTCGGAGTTTGGATCCCCTATCAGCTTCCGCGTACTACATCCCTTTCTACGTAGGGTTGGCGGTGGGAAACTTCTTATGGGATAATCGGACAGCGGTCACCAAGGACCGGATTGCCGAGGAGGCCCTGGAGTGGGTTGCGCGTCAAGACGGGTTTAAGAGGTCGAACGGGTCGGACCATTTTATTATGCTGGGACGGCTGACTTGGGATTTTAGAAGAAAACCCGAGTCGGTGAGCGAGTGGGGGTCGAGTTTCTTGCACATGGAAGGGATGAGGAATGTTATTAGGTTGTCAGTGGAGAAGAATCCGTGGGATGGGCTGGAGGTGGCTGTTCCTTACCCGACGATTTTTCATCCGAGGTCGGATGCTGATGTGGCGGAGTGGCAGGAGTTTGTTCGGACCAGGCAGCGGGGGAAGATGTTTTCTTATGTTGGTGGGGCGAGGAAGACTATCAAGAACGATTTCAGGTCAGTGGCGGAATTCGAGCTGTTTTTTTTAATAATTTAGGGAGTGCTTAAACTGTATAATCGGTATTTTTTTTTATAAAATACATTCTAAAACAGTCCCTCCGCCCGTATTTATAGGTCGAGTCTCGAGTATGATATTTTGGGTTGTTCCATTTTATTTGTCCACTTTATTAGAAACGGATATTTTACAACATTACAAAATTGCCCTTACTTTTTTGTTTAGTGGTAAAATGGAAAGAGAGTGTAAAAAACGTGTCTTAAGTTCGTTTTGCGGTGGTGGGCTCGTATATTGGAACGCAGATTTGTTTTTTTGTTCATTTAGCTTAATAGTAGTTCATTCCCTATTTCAGGTCGATCTTGGAAAGTCAGTGTCGGGACAATAAGGATGTTTGTCGCCACGTGGACTGCACGCGGGAGAATTGCTTGGACGGGACAACAGCGATCATGTCGGCATTTTTAAATTCGGATTTCTGTTTGCAGCCAAGGGGGGACGGGTACACTCGTAGGTCGGTTTTCGACTGTATGATGGCGGGTTCAATACCGGTTTTCTTTTGGAATCGGACCGCATACGAGCAGTATGAGTGGTTCGTACCTGATGAACCCGAGAGTTATTCGGTTTTCATCGATAGAAAAGAGGTGAGGAGTGGGAAGTCAATTAGGAGAGTGTTGGAAGGTTATGATAGGCAAAAATTGGAAAAAATGAGGGAAAAAGTGATAGAATATATTCCTAGGTTTATTTATGCAAAGCCTAATGAAGGGTTGGAGAATACTAGGGATGCCTTTGATGTGGCTATAGATGGTATTTTTACAAAGTTTAGGGACCATATGGAGAGTGGTAGACTTGGGCTTAGAAATTGATTTTTTGTTTTTTTAATTTTTTGATTTTAGAGGATTTATTATTTATTATTATTATGTAATGTATGTATATTAGTAACATGTCAAATAATGAAGTATCTTATTCATTTCCCCCCACTATTATTTTGAGAAGTTGCTATCACAATTATGCATAAACTTGTGCCCACTTTTTAGTGGTGCTAGTGGTTTTTATCTACTTGATAACAGTTGTTTGATGTTATATGTATGTGTATGGTGGTGACCACGTTTTTTTTTTAATTTGTGGTAGGTATAATATGGATTATTAGACTTTAGACTGTTTTGTAATGCAATTGGCTTTTAAAGACTTTAGACTAAAGACATTAGACACCATAAATTCCTTTGCATTATGCTTTATTTCACATGTTCCACTAAGTTTTCTTAGACTGGGGCAATTAAATCTGTCGGCGGATTAATAATATGATTAAAACTTTGTGAATGGTTTCTGACTTTCTGTTATAGGTATTTTAATGCATTTTATTCCTCAAGATTAACAAATTTTGTGTCGAAATTTCTGAAGAGTAACTCAGACATTTGGGTCGGACTATTTCGCCCGAAGGATTACTCTGGTTGTCTCTCTAAATCAAGTAGGATTCGGTGTGATGAAAAATCACTGCAGCAGCTGAGATAAGACCTCAGGCTGGTGACTTTTAATTTAACCGTTGAGGCGGAAATACAGTTTTTAATAGTTTCATCTCGTCCATCGAATGAAAATTGAAATGGTAGTCGCCCACTTTCTCCGTCGCTGTAATGAGTTTTCACTATATCAACTCTTTACTCTAGATCGTTTGGCAGTTTATTTTACTTGTAGCAACATAATGCGGAATCAGAATCGGTCTCTTTCGTGACAAGATATAGAATCTGAATAAGGTTATTCTTTATTTAACTCATACATCAGTATTTTTAATAGATGCCACTCTTTCAAGTTCTAAGCATCTAACGAATGGAGAGAAAAACGTGATTTAGAAAAGACAACAGCCAGATACAGAACATGAAATCAAATTAACTTATTCCATATAAAGTTTATGTTTTTGGCTTTTTACTTCTAATTTGATAATGAAAAGTTTAAGCGTATCATCATCACCATCAAACTAAACATATTACGGAGTGGAAATAACTTGAGAGACTATATCAGACCATACGAAAGATCATGCCGTCTCGTAATCTATGAATAACTTGCATCCAAATCTTTTCCTTTTGTTTCTTCTTTTTAAAAAAAACATTGAAACAACACTTCAGTTCAGGTCTCCATTATCGTTTCCGCATAGAATCCATATTTTTTTCTTTGTCATGCTGAATTTATACTTTCACTCTAACTAATGCACTTATAACTATTAGAGGCATGGTACATCAAATATAAATCCTGAATCACTTCCAAGGATGATGTCCTTGATAAGTTAAATAATTTGGACTTGAATGAGTCAAGTTCAGAGAAAATTCCAGTACATAATACTAATAAGATACAAAACTAGGGGACAAAGATTGTGAAACCCTTTTTATTAATAATATAACAATCATGGAGTGGACTCGTTTTCACAAAAAACTCATGAAACGATGTCGGTGAACTAGTTCAATTTAAAGTTTTCTTATGTAATTGTTTATCATCATAGTTTATTCGAAATGGTGCCAAAAGAAACTGATATTTTAATTTCTTGTTGAAGAGGAGCATTCATCATGATTGAGTATTATTGAAGGGCTTGGAATAACATTAATCTTTCCCACCTGATTTGATTAGTTAAATTAAACTCCTCCTTCATAATTAGTGAGTATATTTCTTTATGATTATGAAATCAGCCTTTTTTAAGCCAATTATCAAACACTAAAGACATGACTGTATAGGTAAAATATCTTTTGTAAACAGAAACTCATAGCAACAACAATTCAATAAATTTAGAGCATTTCGCATCAATTCTAACTCCATAAGTGGACGAGAAGAGAGAATTCTTTTAATAACAAGTCGAAACAACAACAAAAATCATAAATCACATGTTGCGCTTTCACGAACCAGAAATTATTCTTGAGAATAAACTTTAAATTCGAATGCCTTAGGTGGTCTATCCTGTAAATTGTTGATTATTTACCTGATATATTATTTTGTCTACATGAATTTGCTCGGAATCTGGACTTCGAAAAGATTAGGTGAAAATCAGATATCTGAGTACATCAAGATGATTTAGCTTGGAATTATGGTTTGGTTGAGGTTGAAACTGTATTTAATTAATTATTGAATTAGTTCTGGTTTGATCTCCGTTAGGTATTAAAAGATAATAGCTTTATGTTTGTCTATCGGGCTAATATATCTACCTAAATTTTATTTCGTTAGACGAATCTGTTTCAAAGTAGGGAATTCGATTACGACGAGGGACATTGTTGAATATTGCAACTTTAGAAAAAGGTTAAGAAAGCTTTAGGTTACTGGTCAGTCTTGTTTTGATAACTGTTGAATTAGTATAAAGTTTGTAGTATCGGTAGTCCAGGTCTAGTTTGGTAACTTAGCTATGATTAATTTCGTTAAAGATAAAATTACTTGGATTTTGGGAGTCGAGTGGGCAATGTAAAATTTGTCGAATTTGGAAAGGTGTGAGTTATATGTATAATAGCTTTGGTATTGGATTTGGCTAGACTTGACACTCTAATTTACTGTATAAATTTGTGTTTAATTTCACTCTAGCTATTAAAATAAAGTAGACTTGTTAGTGCATCTTGTTTATTGTAGCTAGTGGCCATTATTATACTTTGGTTAGATTAATTTGTTTCTGAAATTCGACCGACAGTTATACTTTAATTTCTTTATATTTGCAGAGGTAAAGTATAATAAGCTTGCTTTTGCTTTTTTGGGTTTGATTAGGACTTCAGAACTTAGAATCACTGCATAAGTTTGGGTGTGATATCTGTTGGTCTTTCAAAACTGTAGCTTTGATCATCTTTCTCTTTTGGAGCTAATATTTATTTTCTTTTAGATGAATTTGCTTTGAATTTTAGAGAAACCTTATAATAGCTTTTCTTTTGGTTGCGGGCATTTGGTACATGTAATTTGTTCATATTAGGAGGGCAGTGACCATCCATTTTCATCTATAAGCCGACATCGTATGTTTATGTTTTTTTCCCCTATATATATATAATTTATGTTTAGGTTATTTAATACTATTAGCAAGGATTTTGTTGCCTGGTAGTACATTCTTGAAGACTGATATTCCAACATACTCTTAAATGCCTGGTAGTACCCAACATATTCTTGTGCATAGACTTTAAATTTGAATGCCTTAGGTGAACTATCCTGTAAATTGTTGGTTATTTACCTGATATATTATTTTGTCTACATGAATTTGCTCGGAATTTGGAATTCGAAAAGATTAGGAGAAAATTAGATATCTGAGTGCATCAAAATGATTTAGCTTGCAATCATAGTTTGGTTGAGGCTGAAACTGTAATTAATATTTAGTTAGTATTGGGTTGATCTCCCTTCGGTATTAAAAGATATCAGCTTTGTTTGTCAATCGGGCTAACTTTTGGATATTTACCTAAATATTATTTAGTTAGACAAATTTGTTTCAAATTAAGGAATTCGATAACAGCGAGGGCAGTTTGTTGAATATTGCAACTTTAGAAAAAGGTTGAGACTTCAAGCTTTAAGTAAATGGTCAGTCTTGTTTTGATGTCTGTTGGGTTAGTAGAAAGTTTGTAGTATTGGTGGTACAGGTCTAGCACTCTAGCTTGGTAATTTAGCTATAATTTTTGGATATCAAGTCACACCTCTCCAAATTTTTAGATATCACAACTGCATTTAGCCAAATCAATGGCTTACTCTTGGGAGCTAAATGTTTTAATACAGAGAACAGGTTCAAATATGTCTCATTCGAAATCCGCTTGGACTTGTAGGTTGTGACATTGGATATAATGTCTAGTTCAACAAAATATCCCTTTTTCAATGGGGTCTGAAATTCGATATTGGTCCATTTAACTGGCTTATCCAAAAATCCCGTGCAATGCTTTCATACACTAAAAGGCGAGAGGTAGCTTCTATCTGACCATTGGTCCAGAAGCAGCCAAAAGTAACCCATTCAACAGCTTCATCGAGCCGAAGTCGTCAAACACCACCTCAATGGGGTTTTTCCCTCCAAGCACGAGTGTGACTGGCTTGACAATCAGAGCAGCAGCGGTCAAGATTTTGCATCCAGTGGCAATGCTTCCGGTGAATGCAACCTTGTCAACATGAGGATGTGAACCAAAGGAGCACCATCTTCTGGTCTTAATTCCGACAGAATATATAAAACACCAGCATCCAGCATTAGGGAAGGAGCCATCAACATAGGGTAATTCCAAGGAGTGATAGGTCCAACCACACTAATGGGAAGAGAAAGAACTAGATGTAGACAGTCGAGGTTGTAGTAACTCTCCTTTTAATTTGTTTCTAGTTCACCATTACAAGTATGACTACTTAGAAAACAAGATCCAATAATTTGATAAATGGCAAGATCAAATACTTTGAAGAACATTCATTATCTTTCACTGGCTGGTGAACTCATGAAGAGTGTTGTATACAATCATAACGGACTCGTATTCCCTTTAAAGTGGGAAAAGAAGGGGGAATATATACTCACGGGAAGTTTTGATAAATTCGCTATTGTCTGGGATGTGAAAACTGAGATTTGGAAAACAATTGGAGCTTTATGAAAATTGCTAAATTAAAGAGAATTCCTCATATATTAGGGATTACTCCTCTCTCTTTCCTTTGAAAGTAAACCTTGTAAGTTTCACAAATGTGGATTGGCAAAAAAATGTTTCTTTTGCAACAACCTAAACAATTACAATGTGCATTTTTGTGAACATGGAAATTCTCGCGGGTGTCATCTCTTTCAATAGCTTTGTTGGGCATCATGTTTGTGACAGGACAAGCGCATTATTTTTTTTAATCGAATCTTAGTACTATGCTAATAACAATCCACGTAGCTTTTACCGCACAATTTTAAGTTTTTAACCAAAGTTGATGGATAATGAATTCTTCTGCCATTTTCTGATTTCCCCCTTTTTCATATGCCTTCCCTGAGCTCATATTAAACATTCAAGATACTCATCAAATGCGAGCTTGGTATTTGATCATATAAATTAAAGTAATTGGGTGAAATTTTTGTTACAAAGTTCAACAAATGAAAAAAGTTCATTGAAGACGAGAATTTTGAGCTCGATATTGATAGAAACTGAGCAAATTAAAATGTCAAAATCTTTTATAAGCCATAATTGAAATCACCTACTATAAGTTTGAAACTTTAAAATAATTCTATGTTTACGAGGGGAAAATTACGAGCGCATGTAACAAACATTGAAAGGGATATATCATATTTGAAATTCATGTAAACTTACGTAACTTACTTCTACAATGTGGGCTAAACTTATCAAACGTGTCATATATGTCAAATTTTATTACTGTATAAGTCAATGTTTCCTTTCACAAATGAAACGAGATAGTGTCACGAGCACAAATTTTATCATGTTTGGTTTCTCATGTTACAAATGAACACAATAATACCTCCCTTTCCCTTTGCACTTTGCATGTTCTCCCTCTTTAATTCTAGACTATCTCGTTCAGTACTGGTCTCCAATCTCCATCATATTATTTACAATTGATAAAGTTCTTATTTTCAATGTCGAGATGATGCAGTTTGATCTTTGCAAAATAAATACAACAAGAGTTGTTATGTGTTGGATTTTATTAGCAATTGTGAGCATGGATCCAACAATCAAACATAGTTTGAAATAAAAGTTTGCAAAAATATTTATGACTTTTAGCTATTCAGGTTGAAGGGATGGGATGATAGTGATGAAAGAGAAAGGTTTTTGATGAAGAGTGTTGGGCTCGCCCATAGGCGACTACGTATAATTATTATATTAGTCCATGTAGTCGATGAGAAGTCAAACCTG
The DNA here is from genome assembly GCA_963682055.1 of Primula veris. NCBI lineage: Eukaryota > Viridiplantae > Streptophyta > Magnoliopsida > Ericales > Primulaceae > Primula > Primula veris. The sequence goes on along the minus strand of OY821747.1, from coordinate 31,020,011 downwards.
AATTTGAACCCGACAATTTTAACTTTTATGTAGCTAGTTTTGCAACTCATCTGTAAGGCAATGAGTATTTTCGAAAGATATAATTTTCAACCATCTAATATTTCACATGCTTCTTAAAGTAGGATACGGCCACCTATTGTGCATAATAAGCACATTAAATGGCATGTCTGACTACGTTGTCACACACTACAATAAAAGCATATTCAAATGCTAGATAGGATAACAAAGACGTGACGAATGAGCATGGAATTTGAACCACCTAATTAATAAACAACTGGGAAACTCCTCATGCATCGAAATTGAAAATCTCAGAATTTCTGCCTATATCTGATATTTTTTCGATAGTCTTGATATTAATCCTAATGGATGGTTCAATAAGTTTCCACATTGGTGATAACATGTTTAACATTTACTGGCATGTGCTGAATTGATACCGCCTCGTGCAGCGAAATTTAAGCTGGTAATCTTTTTCTTCAATTGAAAATTTTTCTTGAGAAACTAACAGCTAACAGATCGCTGTGTTTTATACTTTAATCTCTATCAACAAGAGTACATTATCATAATATTTTGAAAAAAAATACCAATTAATTTACTCCAATATTTCATAAGTGTAAACTTAAGTAACTAAATAAAAATCAACAAAATTAGTTGGACATAGTGTTGTCAAGTTTGTGTGAACTCTACGTTCTTTTACATTTTATATACAAATATCATTACATTTAGGTGGCTATTATCCATTTGAGCCATAAAAGAATTGCATGACTTTGTTCCTTCTAAATGCATGTTTGAATGAGTAAACGAGGTTACCCAAAATATAATGTTGGTAGAATCTGGAATCCACATACTTGTTTGGTTGAGAGCACTTAATTGTACTATCATGCATTTGGTATCACTATTTTTTTTATCTTTTAAAAATTTAAATTTTGAAGTAATATAAATAGAAAAACTAAAATAAAAAAGTCACACATTTTGGAAATTTTGACAACTTTCTCACCATCATTTTAAGAATTTAAATGAATATTGATCTTTATCTCAATTAAATTTTTATTCGTATACTTGACGTGTTACTTGGTCGTTTAAATATGATATTTTGAAAATTTATCAAAAAAATATTTTATTAAGTTATTTTGATTGAAAAAGAAAAATGTTATTAGCTAATGTCAAAAATCAATATGTTGAAAGTTAGCTTTTAAAATTTTTTGTCAAACATTCGTATATATTTTGAAAAACAAGTTTTTTCCTACGGCTTTCTGAAAGCAGATTTTTAACGTGAAAGATATCAAAGGATCCATATAGCTACATAAACAAGGTAAATATCGTTTGTTCTATTATTGCCTGGTAATACTGCATAAGGTTAAGAGAAGTATTAATTACAGTTGTAAATTAATTAGTTGCTATGGAAAAAAAAAGTCCAAAACCAAGAAGAAGAAGAGTAATAATCCCCCTCAAAACCCACTAATTCTTTGTTAAAGATCTTTATTTGCAAATGTACCTCAAGATCTTGTTCCCGAAATACTCTCTTTTTTACCGGTCAAATCCCTTACTAAGTTCAAATGTGTATGCAAATCATGGCTATATTTGATTTCAAACCCAACATTCATCAAAACCCATCTCCAAAAACCAAATCTTTCCAGTCACAAACTCATCCTTAGCCACTGGAGCACTCATGATTGTTCTTACCTTGCTAAGTCATTATCGCTTGATATTAATGATACGAGTAATGCTGTTTTGCTTGATTTCCCTTTAGCAGACCGTCGTTATAGTTTTACGATACTGGGATCATGTAATGGGTTGGTGTGTATTGCAGTAAATCATGTTGGGATATTTATATGGAACCCTTCTACTAGGTTGTCAAAGAAGTTGCCGTGTTCAAGTAGAAATCCAGATACGTGTTTTTCTTATGGGTTTGGGTATGATCTTCTTAATGACGATTACAAAGTGGTGTTGCTAGAACCTGTTGTTCGTTTGGAGGGTTATGGGAATTACAAAATGAAGAAAGAGGTGAGAGTTTATTCGATGAAATCAAACTCCTGGATGAAAATTAGAGATTTCCCATACGATGATCATTTTCAAACAATGGGGGAATACGTTAATGGCGCAACCAATAGGGCAGTTAACCGTGAGAATGCTACTGATTCGACACCGATTATTGTTTCACTCGATTTAGGGAGTGAGACTTATGGGGAAATTCCACAACCATGCTATGGCGAATGCAATACTTTTTATATCTATTTGGGTGTTGTAGGAAGATGCCTTTCCGTCTTATGCAATTTGGATACAGTGGACAAAAAAACTGATATATGGGTTATGAAAGTGTACGGAGTTTGGGATACATGGATTAAGTTGTACACTATACCGGATAATAGCGAACCAGATATATACTTTCTCCCCGTATTTTGTATTTCCACGACTGGTGAAATCCTGTTTAACTCTACACGAGGTTTGGTTCTTTACAATCCAGCTATGGGTGCTTTTAGAAATCCCAAAATTAGTAATTTATCTGGTACTCTCACTAACCTTAGGGCAATTCATTATGTTGCAAAGCTTGGTCTCGCCACAACACTAATGCAAAGTAAAATATTCTTTCTCATACTCGACATTCCAATGAGTATGCTATGCAGCACATACCTCCTAATGTGGTGGTGTTGAAGCATGCTAAAGGGTAAAAGCAACAAGAAAAGCAAAGATATCACAATTCTTGATTGGAAAGTTGGTGCCTTTTCAACTAGATTTCTGCTTCCACTATTGTTATTATGCATCTTATTTAAAGGAAAACCAACATTAACAGAAATACTTGATGGAAACAGGCAACATTACAAACAATATTACATGCATTGAGAGAGCCAATGCATTTGACCCATTGATAATGTATTTGACCTTCACCTTCTTCAATCTCTATAGATCTTTGAGTCTTCTATTGATGTAGTAAATTGGGTATTTCTTGGTATTCTTCTTCAATATGTTCAAGCTTAGAAGGCGACTTGTACCAACCCCGTGGTTCGTCAGACATGTATGTTGATGTGACCTGCTTAGTAATCCCCAAGCCCCCATTCTCCTAATTCACGACCAAAACCACTGTGTTTGTTGCCTCTCCATGGAGCTTGGCTGAGAGCAGTTGACCCATACAATACCTGCCTGAAGAGCCTTTGTTAACCGCTCACACCTCTTCTAATCTTTGGATATGACAACAGTATTTAGCTCATAACGAGTGTTATTTTAGATATGAATGGCTTACTATTGGGAGCTAAATGCTTTAACACGGAGAACAGGTCCAAATATGTCTCATTCGAAATTCGCATGGGGGTTGTGACATTGGATATAATGTCTGGTTCAACAAAATCACTTCTTCAATGGGGTCTAAAATTTGATAGTATTGATCCATTTAACCGGCTTATCCGAAAATTCCGCTGCAATGCTTTCATGCACTAAAAGGGGAGAGGTAGCTCTACATATCTGACCATTGGTCCAGAAGCAGCCAAAAGTAACCCATTCAACAGCTTCATCAAGCCGACGTCATCAAATACCACTACAATGGGGGCCTTTCCCTCCAAGCTCGAGTGTAACTGGCTTGACAATCTAAGCAGCAGCGGTCATGATCTTCGAGTGACAATACTTCCGGCGGTTATGACGTCTGTCGCTCATAGATATACAACTGCTGACTTGGTGTCGCCATCGCCATCGCCATCTTGGGAAGTGGGTGCTGCTTAGTATAAGTACCTCTTTTTTATTCGAATTATCAAGATTGTAGTCTCATTCCTTTTCGTAGGATTTTCAAGAACTACCCGAGTCAGTGTTTGCTCTTGCCAATGTTGTTGATACTGACTATTTTTTGCAGACTATAAAATTATTTGTTTCTAGCTCACCATATATATAAAGTATAAACCTAGCTTTTTGCTCTTATGTAAAGTTAACTCACGTTTAAACGGCTTTTTGTAACACAGATTTTGAAAGCTATGAGGTTCGGCCCCTTCACCTGTAAATAATGTGCATATGCAGGGGCGAAGACTCATATGAGTGTTTGCTCACGTTTAAATAAATATGGTGGAATTCAATGTCTTTCTTTCGGGGTTTTCTGTTGAGCCAACTCATAAAGAAACAATCCATAAAGTACCAATTTTCTAAGAAATTAATAGTAAAGCACAAAATAAAACTTAGGATCTAAAGTCAATAAGACTTGGTATATGCATCTTCAAACAGAAAAACTTATCAGAAAGAGACATAGCAAGTGATCCGACCCTAGGAACTATTCGATTGCGTAAAGAATCACAACAAAGAAAAAATGGCACCCTACAGTATTTTCTTTTTCCTTCTTTTCACACATAATATACGTTCTCAACTTGAACAAGTGACGAACTTAAAATAGAGGTTCTAAAAAGACACACCGGTACCAAAATTATATAACTCAAACACCAAAAATGACAACTTCATTTATGGAATTATAACCGAAAAAATTGGTCTTTACTTCCAGGGAAATTTGAGAGGATGTGGTCTTCTGTGCAATTTCGATACTGGTGCATCTAATTTGATAATATCTCAAGTTCTCAACCTCAAGAACTATGTCATATGCGTAACTCCCAAGTGCCACTGCAAGTAACGAAACTATGTATTAAAATATTGTCGTATGTGGCTTATGCGTTTTCGAAAGCAGCTTTGATCATTCCTTCTTAAACATTCTAATACCAATCTTTTTCCTGTTAAAGGATTTTAGTTTTACAATATAGTGTATAAGAGACTAATTGTATGGTCTTCTTAAAGGGAAATAATTTATTGAACAATAAGTCGATCAAAAATATGTTTGTTTTATATACGCCCATTAAAAGGATGACTACATAGAAAACAAGTTCCATAATTTAATAAATTGACAAGACTAAGATACATTAAAGAACAATCATTATCTTTCACTGGCTGGTGAACTGAAGAGCAGGCATAGAGGTCTCATATTCTCTTTAAAAGTGTGAAAAGAAGGGCGGATATATATACTTACCGCAAGTTTCGATAAGAGTCCTGTCAACTAAAATTATTAATTAACAATATAGTTTTTTATCTCTATTAGTTGTGTTAAATTATATTTTATCTTTATAAAATTTTAAAAAATTATTAAAAATAACAATGTTTTTAATTGATGACATGACAAAATATTTGATCGACCCTCTTAATTAACCGTTCATTCCCCAAAATTAGCCACTTACTTATTCTGAACGTAACATATACTCTCTTCTCGCATATATGTTACTATTTGAGTATTTTCTCTCCTTCGCATCTGTGTGCATATTTTAGTAGATTGTTTTTTTGTTTTTTTTCCTTGTTCTCTATTAATATTTTGGACGTAATATATATACTTCATATTTCTGGGCATATTTTTAGTAGATTTTTTTTATTTTTTATTTTTTAATTCTCCATTCATATTTGTGGACATAATTTCCTTCACCGGGCATATTATTATTGGATTGTTTTTCCTTATTTTTAGTGTATTTTCCTTTCTTTCTGATTGATTGTTCGTCCAAAAAGTTCAGTATCAATTGAATTATTGTTTTTTTAATTAAAGAATAGATAATGTATTAAAGTTAAACTAATATAAGTCTTAAACTTTATAGGTACATGTGTCACTTTAAACATATATAAATGATGACATCGCAACACTTCCGTCCTAGTTTACAAGTCATATGCGAAATTACGTGAAAATTTGACTGGGTTTGAACATGTACTAAATTGTCGAAACGAAAAATTTCAAAAAAATTCTACATAGTTCAAATGTTAAACTATATAATAGAATTAAAAAAAATATTATTTCGACAATTTTAATACGAGTTATTTATCGATCAAAGTTACGCATGATTTCGTATATGACTTATAATATGGGACAGAGGGATGCTCTAAGATAGCTATTGTTTGGATGTGAAGACTCATGAGATTTGGAGAACAGATTAAGTTTAATGAAGGTGCTAATTAAATTAAAGATAAACCCTCGTATGTGTGCATATATATATATATATGGAAAGTTTATAAGCACGCCAATTTGTACACTTATTAGCATTTCTCTTTCTTTTGGAAGTATACCTTGTAAGTATCATTTGCAGACTCAACAAATGTGGATTGGCAAAAAAATGTTTCTTTTGCAACAATTTCAACGAAAACAATGTGCATTTTTGTGAAATTGGAAAGTCTCGTGGCTCTCGCCCCGTTCAATAGCTTTGTTGGGCAACATGTTTGTGATAGCACGCACAAGCTATTTTCAATTATTAGGCTCTTTAGCTAGTACGTTGTTGTTACTATTTTTTTTAATTTGGTACTCTATTAATAACAATCGATCACAATGGCTTTTATGGAACATGTCTTACCAAAGTTAATGGATAGTGAATAATTCTGCAGTTTTCTGTTTTTCTTTTTTCATATCATTAATTCCCTTCCAGGCTTCCCTGTTTTTAAATTCGGGAAAAAACCCAGCCTGACATTTGATCATATGAATTACCTAATTAGTAATTGGCTGAAAATTTTGTTACAAAATTCAACAAACGAAAAAAAGTTCATTGAACACAAGTATTTTGAGCTCGATATAGAGAGACAATGATCATGTTAAAATGTGAAAATGTTATATAAGTCATGTTATGGCTTAAACTTTAAAATAATTTACCATGAAAAAAATTACAAGGGAATGTAACAAACATTTGAAAGTTATTTAAATGCTTGTAAACATACTTGTAGTATGTGAGGTAGATATATCAAACGTGTCATATATGTCAAATTTGATTATCATATAAGTTAATATTTTTCTTTCAAAAATAAATAGGAGAGAAACATGCCTGTGTAGATCTGACTGGTTTTCTCCACTATTCGGTTTGATGAGCGGAGTTTTTACAGTGGACAATCTGCCCTTAAAGCTACATCGGACAAGCTGACTAAACATGAGAAAGTCTGCATCGACAAACAGCACACGTTTGACACTTTTGGTTAGTTAGGTTTATGGATGTGGTTTTTAATGCTTCTCTTCCAATTTCATGTAATCGTTTTACTTCAATTTATAAAATATTAAAATTGCTCCCCAAAAAACATACTTTGATTACCAAAAAATAAGACTGCAAAAGTGGCACGGTCTCAAATTTCATCATGTTTGATTTTTATTATTTTGGTTAGGAATGGACATGAATTTTCATTTTGCACGTGCTCACTATCTTGTTCATTACTTGTCTTCAATCTCCAAATATGAGACGTTGCAGAAATTGAATTAGTTGCATTTGTTGGAATATGATGGTGATCGTGAGCATGGATCCAACAATCAACATATTGATTAAAAATATAATTTGGAAAAATTTATGACGTTTCGTCTAGATTGAAATAAGGCGGGATGACAATGGTAAAATAGAAGGATTTTTGGTACAGAGTGTTGGGCTCACATGCTCATTGACTAGATATAATAATTTTATCGGTCATCGAGGGTTTGCGCATTGATAATATTTTTTGGCTGACAGGTTTGATATTAATTAAAATGGATGGCTCAATCGGGTTCTACTCAACAATAGCTTATTATCATTCTGTTTTGATTAAAAATAAGATTTAATTTACTCCAATATTTCATGTGTAAAACATAGCAGCAACCAAATAAAAATCAACAACCTAACTTGGACATATTCCATATACAATGTTGTCATGTTTGTGTGAACTATCCTAAGTTCTTTTACATTTTATATACAAATAACATTACATATAAGTGGCTATTATCCATTTTGAGCTAGTATAAGAATTGCATGACTTTGTTCTTTCTACATTGCATGTTTGAATGGGTAACACAATACAAAAAAAAAAGTGAGAAGCTGACATATATTATGTTGCTATTTTGACTCTAAAATACTTGTGGGTAATTTGGTGACACACTTTTTAAATTCAAATAACTCTAGTTATTTTTATGGATTTTGTATCGATTTGTGGGGTCATTTTGCACATATGAGTTTATATCTTAATCAATTGAAATTTCAGCCGAATTAGTTCAAGTGAAAATTAATTTTTTTTAAAAAAACCAATGGATGTGACCGCCAATTAAATCTTTCATTTATTTATATTTGAACGTTTATATGTACAATCGTATCTATATTTAGCTTGTGAGAATGGTGGTAAAGTGTGTTTGTGACTAATAAGTTTAAACTTTAATCGGGTAGGTGTATAAAGTTGAAAAACGTGATATGAACTATGAAAGTTTGAAAAAAAAGACATGTAGCACGAAAAAGGAGTCCAATTCATATGTTACTTACTATTTCTCCCATTTTCTGCCCTTTTACGATTTTAACTCAAAATATTTGTTATAAAATATTGAATTTTTTTCTATAATTACTACTATACATATATTAATAAAATTCAATAATTATTTTTAAGAGAAAAGTCATATATAATTTAATTTGGAATGAATCAACAAACTTGTATATTTTAATTACTGAAATTTTAAAAAATCATTTAGAGGAATATCATATTATTATGTCCAAATATTATGAAATTGATATAGTATATATTATAAAACTTTATTAAAGTGTGAAATAAGTAGAAAAACTTTAAGATTTAAACAAAAATAAGCAACAAAACACGTAAACATGAAACAGGAGAAAGATGATCCAGACTCATGTAAAGGAGAGTAGAGGGTTTTAAAAAAAAACAATGAAGTATGAAAACAAGGATATGGTTGCGAGTCCCACAAACAAAAGTACAAAATTTGAAAAAAAATGAAGTGTTCCCTCCGCCGTTAAAATAATAGTAAACTACCAAACTTTACATTAGTTCGAATAATAACTTGTTTAAAATTATCGAAATTGTTATAGTATATTATTGGACTTTCATAACATATGTAATACTAGATTATATTATATAAAAATGGTTAGTGGTCTCTTAACGTATTTCCGTGTCACTTATTAATAAGACTCACAACATAAATAAAAAAATGGGTCAATTCCCAAAACATACAATGTGTTATGAAATATTACCAAAACATACAATCCAAACAAATTATTCTCAAAACATACAATTGACCCAAAATAGAAAAAATATATATATTTATCATCACCTACCAAAAAATTTCTCTTTCTCCTCTCTCTTTCTAAATCATCATTTTTTTCTCACAAAATATTACCTCATTTAATGTTAAAATGATTTCTAAACCGAAAAAAATAAAATTACAACAAAAAATTAAAAAAAATTCAAAAAAGTCGAGATGCCGAAAAAACTCAAAAAATGCTGGAAAAACCTTTAAAAAAGTCGGGAACTCAAAAAAATCCAAAAAAATGTTAAAGAATAAAAAAACCAATAAAAATCAAAATTCACTAAAAAAATGAAAAAAGTTCAAAAAGTCGAGAATCCGAAAAAACCCAAAAAAGGCTGGAAAATCTTTTAAAAAGTCGGGAACCCGAAAAAGCCCAAAAAATTGTTAAAAAAGGTAAAAAAAAAACAAAGAAAAATCCAAAATCACAGAAAGAATGAAAAAAGTTCACAAAAATCGAGAACCCGAAAAAACCAAAAAAGTGCTGAAAAAACATTTAAAAAGTCGGGAACCCGAAAAAACTCCAAAAAAGTGGCAAAAAATAAAAAAAAACTAAGAAAAATCCAAATTCACAAAAATAAAGTTCAGAAAAGTCGAGAACCCGAAAAAAGCTCAAAAATATGGTAAAAAACAAAAAAAAACAAGAAAATTACAAAATTACAAAAAAAAATGAAAAAAGTTCAAAAAAGTCGAGAATTCAAAAAAACCCAAAATATGCTGAAAAAACTTTTAAAAAAGTCGGTAACCGAAAAAACCCAAAAAATTGGTAAAAATATCCAAAATCACAAAAAGAATGAAAAAAGTTCACAAAAGTCGAGAAGCCGAAAAAACAAAAAAAAGTGCTGAAAAAAACTTTAAAAAGTCGAAAACCCGAAAAATCTCCAAAAAAGTGGCAAAAAAAAAACCAAGAAAAATCCAAAATCACAAAAATATATAAAAATAATGTATTGTGTATGCTCGTATTAAAAAACATGTATAAATTATGTATTGTGTATGTCTGTATTAAAGAGCATGTATAAAAATTGTATTGTGTATGAATAATAAGAAAAAAAAAAAATGGAAGTGTCAATGGATACAGAATGTATTGTGTATGACTGTATTAAAGAGCGTGTATAAACAATGTATTGTGTATGCCTATATTAAAAAGCATATATAAAATATGTATTGTGTATGCATGTATTAAAGAGCATGTATTAAAGAGTGTATTGTGTATGCCCGTATTAAAAAAAACATGTATAAACTGTGTATTGTGTATGTTTGTATTAAATAGCATGTATAAATAATGTTTTGTGCATGCATGTATTAAAAAATATGTATAAACTGTGTATTGTGTATGACTGTATTAAAGAGCATGTATAAAATATGTATTGTGTATGCATGTATTAAAGAGCATGTATAAATAGTGTATTGTGTATGTCCGTATTAAAAAACATGTATAAACTGTGTATTGTGTATGTCTGTATTAAATAGCATGCATAAATAATGTATTGTGTATGCACGTATTAAAAAAACATGTATAAACTGTGTATTGTGTATGCATGTATTAAATAGCATGTATAAAATATGTATTGTGTATGACTGTATTAAAGAGCATGTATAAAATATGCATTGTGTATACCTGTATTAAAGAGCATGTATAAATAGTGTATTGTGTATGCATGTATTTAATAGCATGTATAATTGTGTATTGTGTATGTCTGTATTAAAGAGCATGTATAAAATATGTATTGTGTATGCATGTATTAAAGAGCATGTATAAATAGTGTATTGTGTATGTCCGTATTAAAAAACATGTATAAACTGTGTATTGTGTATGTCTGTATTAAAGAGCATGCATAAAAAATGTATTGTGTATGCCTGTATTAAAAAAAACATGTATAAACTGTGTATTGTGTATGCCTGTATTAAATAACATGTATAAAATATGTATTATGTATTATGTATTACTGTATTAAAGAGCATGTATAAATAGTGTATTGTGTATGCATGTATTAAAAAACATGTATAAATTGTGTATTGTGTATTGAGTATGCCTGTATTAAAGAGCATGTACAAAAAGGATATTGTGTATGCCTGTATTAAAGAGCATGTATAAAAAGTGTATTGTGTATGCCTGTATTTAATAGCATGTATAATTGTGTATTGTGTATGTCTGTATTAAAGAGCATGTATAAAATATGTATTGTGTATGCATGTATAAATACTGTATTGTGTATGTCCGTATTAAAAAACATATATAAACTGTGTATTGTGTATGTCGGTATTAAAGAGCATGCATAAATAATGTATTTGTATGCCCGTATTAAAAAAATATGTATAAACTGTGTATTGTGTATGCATGTATTAAATAGCATGTATAAAATATGTATTATGTATTACTGTATTAAAAAACATGTATAAATAGTGTATTGTGTATACATGTATTAAAAAACATGTATAAATTGTGTATTGTGTATGTCTATATTAAAGAGCATGTACAAAAAGTGTATTGTGTATGCCTGTATTAAAAAACATATATAAAAAATGTATTATGTATGCCTGTATTTAATAGTATGTATAATTGTGTATTGTGTATGTTTGTATTAAAAAGCATGTATAAACGATATATTGTGTATGAATAACAAAAACACAAAGAAGGGAAGTGTTAATGAATACAAAATATATTGTGTATGGCTATGGTGGAAAATGAAAGCGATAAATTCACAATTATTTAATTACTTACCAATTATGCCCCAAAAATGAGCATCGTTCCCATCGAATAAAAACAAAATCCTAATTCATATAAAAAAAAATAAAAATGAAGTTCTTGGGGGAATGAGTTTTGATCGGACGGTTGAGATTGAGGTTAAATTAGAAGTGTGGGGAATATGGAGGGTTGAGATTTGAGGAGGTGGTGACGGGATCGGAGATGGAGTGAGGTGCGGCGGAAGGTGGTGGAGATAGGTGGCGGAGATAGGAGCACGAATATTGTAGTTGACATTTTTGTATATATATATGGAGAGAGATGTTAAAAAAATATAAATTATTTAGTATTTGTTGTAAGATTATTGGACTCTTGGGCTTTTACTTAATGGGCCCAGATGGGTTTGTAGCTCTAACCCTCTATCTATATAAAGAGGGATAGGGGTCTTGTATTTTATATACATTCATATTCATTCATTAATAAAGATCATACTGTTCTCCCCTCTCTCTACTTCTGTCTCCCTATATACGTAGCTAATAGTGTATTACAACACGTTATCAGCACTTTGCTCATGGAGATATTAGATTAAAAAAAAAAAAAATACAGCTAGGGTTTTATTATTGTTGTTCCCGGTCAATCATTGGAGCACTTGGTAATTCGGTACAATTACTAAATCCCTACTTGTTCTATTAATTCTCTGTAACATAACATGAATAAACTCCGTAATTACTTGGTGACATGTTTAAGTTTGGAACAAACCTTGATTCAATGACAGTATAAATCTACAAGCTATTGTTGTACAAGTTGACAGCTACTGACGTTGAATTGTTTGTATGAAAATTGTAGTACAGGGTGTACAGCTATTTGAGAGAATAGGATATACATATAAATTGCATGTTAATACCACTGGCGTTGACAACTATTTGACACCTTATAATACCACTGTGAAACCTATTATTTTGTACAGGGTATTGGTATTGATGTATATATGTGGTGATGTTCTAAAGCAATTATGAAACCCTTACCGGTGATCAATAAATAAATTTTCACATGTTAGTGATTGCCAGTGTAAATTGGTAATTACTAATAAATTCTAGATTTGATAATCTTGATTAATTTGATTTTCTTATTAGGAAATATATATTGCAATATATATGCTAATCATGCAAACAGGTACAATCTAAAATATTAGTTAATCATGTACTAATTTATTTATTGCCATGTACACATGTGTAAAATATGGTAATTTGCGAAATCATATATTTTCACATTTAAGTTGGAAAAATTATGAACCTTCCCCAACTAGGCTCACCTATTTGGATACGATGTCTAGGAAAGATATAGGCGGAAGTCGATATCCTAATGAGGTCGGGTTTTAAGTGGCATTCGTGCCCTCCACCCTCACCGTCTTTCCTGGTCGTTTTTCAAGTAGAGCTACCGAAAAGGGTTTGACTAAATAATAATTTCCCCGAGTGTGTTTATATAGTGATGTATGTTTCGCCGAATTGGTGTCTCTGTATCGACCCGTCGTTCGATCAATGAGAACCGATTCACATGAGAAGCAAAACTAATGTTTTCGAACCTGTCGTTTCGAAAAAAAGTTTATGCTTGTGCAAACCATAAACATATAAACCAGTCGTTTTATATGAAAAATAATCCAGAACTCCCAACACATGTTGGATGCCATCTATGATGAGAAAAATCGCAAAACATACTTGCGAAATGACTGTTTAGACGTTGATGTTATTCCGTCACCACATGTTAGTCACCCTGATGTGTGAAAATATGATGCCCAAAATTTTTTTTGGATGCCATCTTTGATGAGTAAAACACGAGTTTGTTATTACCATCACGATGAATGCTAAGGCGTTGATTTTATTCCGCCGCCACATTTGAGACGTGATGACGTCTATGGTAAACAAATGTCTGAAATTGACATATTGGAGCAATGCTTCCCCAAAATACTAGCTTGGAAATTGTATTCCATAAGCAGTATCGTGAATTTATATTCACCATATTCCTTTATCGCCCATCTGTTATTGGATAAAAAAAATTACCCCGGTGAGTAGTTTTAATCCTATTGGGTCAATGGCAAATTGTTTGCCTGATATTAATGCTCTTCGTGTATATTTTTTTTCACGAATCGAGAACCGAGACAAGTGTTATTTGCCTCGAACTGTCGCGATCCCGATGAATCGCCTAGCCAAGCGAGATTTTAGACAATCGTCAAAATCGAAAACCTGTGGCTCCAAGACAGTAATTGAAAGGAACAATATGACACGTTGTCACAAAGCAAGATATAATGCTCAAGGAGCCAACTCTATGCTATAAAGACAAAGGTCATGCACGGTTACTCCTTAAATAGTTCACAACTATTATAAAGGTGGAAAAACCGATGCTAATGTGGTTAAAGTTAATTGAAAGGAAACTATTGAGACCCCCGATTTTGTGGCTCAAATGAGTTTGATACCTTTCTTTATTGATTTTGATAAATCATTGAGCCATTTTTTCGCTCATCTGGATTATGTTTTTCCATTTGGATTATGATTTTTCCATTTGGACATACTTTTGGATTATGGTTTGCCTGTTTACGAAATTTCTCGAAATAATTTAAAGTGTTTTGAGCAAATTCCTTTGACAAATGTGACCAAACTTTAAATTATGAAATTTTAGGCAATACTTGTGGTGTAGTTGGTTTTTTAGAAATAGTGGGTAACAGTGTACCACATAATTTCACCAACTATTTGCCTAAAAGAGTACTCAGTGACAACGATTCTGGACCTGTCGTTCCAAATCGAAATCTTTGGTAAAACCAAATTGATTTGTCAAGTATGAGGTCTTATACTCATGTAGGTCCTGCCGTACCTTGTTGAGTTATAAAATATTCGAGAAAACCAGTGTTATCTGGTAATAGCTCATGAAAGAATTAAAATTTCTTTACATAGCCTCCATTCAATACGACCAAAAGCGTATTTTAGAGGAGTTGAAATGTCTTTCAAGTGGTTGCTACCACATTCTTTAAAGCATTTAAAATTACCTTATCATTTCGCCTGTCGTCGAAATGATAAATGATTTAAATGCTAAAACATGATTGTCTGTACTATCATTCGCCTGTCGTCGATTGATAAGAGCATTTTGATATTATGGCATTGACCGGATGAGATATTCCCGGGTCAAAAGACGATGCTTGATTTATAATCGCATCGCATTTGGATTCTCTCTGAGAATATATTTCGTAATTAATCCGAAATTCATGCCACTAATGCTCACTTTGAAAGACTAGTATGTGTAAAGTTCACGAAAAGAACTCGTAGAATTCTTGTAAAGAATTGAAGGAGTTATTGTGGACTTATCCAACCATAAGACGGACCATAAATATAAATGGTTATGGTTGATGCATCGACAATAGGTCACATGATTATTGTTGTCCACAGAAATGCAGTATTTTCCAAACTTTTAGCCCTATCATTAAGTTGATGGCCCATGATCCGGATTATCCTGAAAAGTCTAGCCGACTTGATAATTCCGAAGAGTAATAATCGAAATTTCGATTTGAATTACTTGAGTTTGGAAATTGAAATTGAACATCCTGTCGATTATGTTCAGACCCAAATGGACTCACGGAAAGTTTGATGATGCGACTGCAAATGATTGCACGCATTTCTTGGTCTTGCGCACCAAGATTTATATTTCCGTGTGGGGTTATGCTATTTTGCTGCATTGGTCCGTTATGAGGCCCATAGACACTCAAACACCATATGCGTACCAGCTGGTTACTGGTTATGAGCCAGAAGTCTCATATTAACGCGTGTTTGGAGTGCTTAATTAATATTTTGATTGAGCCGCTATAGCGTTCAAAATATGGACCTCTGAAGGGGACATAAGTCGATTATGAATCCCCTGCCTATCATTTGATAGAGTAACCTTGGCAAGCGATCTCTTTACCGCATGATATGCGAAAGTGACATCGCTAAGACTGCTCTTCCCGTCGTTAGGGGGAGATTTGCACGTTACCGTTGATAAGGAACGACGTGAAGTAACGAGGCATAACCCACTCAGTCTTAGCTTGATCCTCAAAACTGCACTTAGTGATAAGTAAGTGCTAGACTCCCTCAAGTCTAACTAAATGTCAGACGCATTTAATGACTTTATGAGATGTCACGAGATCATTTATACCTGCTGCAAAATGCTTGCAAGGATAGACGTCCCTGTCGGACGCCGTGTTCCTGTCGTAACACGTTGTTTTGGCCGAACCCGCCAAGCAAAGGACGCTGCCGTCGGCCGTCAGTCTGTCGTCATTCCCAACATATAAGGAAGTTGACCGGTTCTTAATTCGTTCAGCCCCAGAGGTGGTGAACTGAAACTCATTTGTCGCACGAGATTATAAAGGATCAAGGAGATGTGTGATTTCCTCTTCATCCTAAGAATCTCGAAATATCTGTCGATCATGATATCTTAGACGATATTGAAGCGAAACGAGACTGTCATTGATTACTTGTTCATATATTCGGTGACGACTGATAATATGAACAAATTATGACAGGGAACCATGTACCGTTGCCTGAAGTCAACGTAGAATAGACTGGCCTAATGGAAACTTGCAATCCAAGTAGACTCCTTAGCGAAAGTGTGTTCGGACCTGTAGTTCCAACACCACCAATGTTAAACGAGTTCGTTTATTTGGTTATTCGTAAGGAAAAGTGATGAGAATAATGAGATTGTAGAATGCTCGCCTAGTAGCGCAAGGCTTCTCTCACACCTTGGAATTGATTACGAGATGGTTGATTTCCTCGTAATGGACATTATAACAGTCCCCTACTTTACCAGTTTAGTAGTTTCTGAAAAACTGAGTATGCTTGAATGTGGTCACGGTTTTATCTCTATGGGGATTTAGACAAAGAGATATAGATGAAGGTCCCTGTGTGACTTCATGTGCTTAAATCAAGTAGTTTCTGACCACGGAACACGATCTCAATTGACTGAGACGTTCACTATATGGATTAATATAATCCGAGCGGATGTGGTATACCGCCTAAGTGAGTACTTGATTAGCTTGGGATACTTGAACAAGTATTATGCCCTTGCGTGTTTTATTACGCGATCCATTTTTGGATTTGCCTTCGAGATGAAGGATTTTGGGAAGACACGGTAGTGACTCAACCTGATGATTGAGTCCCGTAAATATTGAATCTAAGTCCATGATTCAGACTACACCCAGAAGGTGTTATGACGTTTTAGTCATCATGACGCTAAGTCGTCAGATTCTCCCATGATCGTTCGATCACTAGACATTGATATAGACCCAGTCCGTCCCTGATGAGACGATGAAGAGATATTGAACCATAATGTTCATATCTAAGTACAATAAGCGCATCATTGTACTTGGTCTAATGTGCTAGGACGAACATCTCGTCTGTTATGAATGGTATAGCTCGACACAACATCGCGCTAACACGCTGCCATCGAAATGGCACTAAAGACACATTCCCTTACCTTATGGTAATTTTGGAAGTGGGCTAGTTTATCCCATTTGCGTCATCGAGTGTACCTACCCCATTCGGTACTCGAACTAACGCAACCCTTTTTCGGTTATACCGATGCCGGTTACTTATCAGACCCGCATAAGGGATATTCCTAACATGGTATGTCTTTACCATTAGGAATAAGGCGACATCTTGGAGGTCCTGGAATGACTCCAAGTGAATCACTCTGATCTATTCGTGCTCTATGAGACGACTAGAGAGTGTATATGGCTTCGAGCTAGTATTAGTCATATTTGAATTACATATGTTCTGTCTCACGATCCAGATAAAACACTTGTCATAGAAGACAACTTGTTGTTATTGATCAAGAGAGACATGACTACATTATGCTATTTAGCATTTCTCGCCGAAATTAATCTTCACAAATGAAGTTTAAGAGCATCTAGTTGAATGCTCGTTCTATTCCACGTTAGATTTTCTTGCATCCAGTCGTATGTAAGTAAATGAGGCATCCAGTCGAATGCTCGTACTCTTTCTTGGAATATGAAATCTTTGCACCCAGTCGTGTGCAAGTGAGGGGGAGCATCCAGGTGAATGCTTATTGCACTAATTACTACTTAGTCGAAATCTTCGCACCCTGTCGTGTGCAAGTGAGGGGGAGCATCCAGTCGCATGCTCGTGTACTCTTTTTGTCCTTAGACCAAGGTTTTTTCCCACTGGGTTTTCCTTGGCAAGGTTTTTAGCGAGACACGTTCCCATCATATCTCACTTAAGATTGCCGAAATTAGGGGGAGTATCCGGTTGTATACTTCTTACCACTGTGTACTCTTTTGTCCTTCGACTAGAGGTTTTTCCCACTGGGTTTACTCTAGCAAGGTTTTGATGAGGCACCTGTTTTATGGTTGATCCCCTACTACTACCACTGTTGCACTCTTTTTCCTTCGATCAGAGATTTTCCCATTGGGTTTGCTCCGACAAGGTTTTGATGAGGCACACTGTTTTGTGGTTAGTTAATTACATAGAATTTCGGTCTATATCATTCGGCTACACAGTTTCTCCTAGGTACCGGTTTTGTCCCACACTGGGTTTTCCGTCCCTAAGGTTTTTTATGTGTTTAGCACTGCGAATGAACTCGACTCAGATCGACTGCATGAAGACGAAGAATTCAAGACGTCCAAAGGGGGAGTGTTGTAAGATTATTGGACTCTTGGGCTTTTACTTAATGGGCCCAGATGGGCTTGTAGCTCTAACCCTCTATCTATATAAAGAGGGATAGGGGTCTTGTATTTTATATACATTCATATTCATTCATTAATAAAGATCATACTGTTCTCCCCTCTCTCTACTTCTGTCTCCCTATATACGTAGCTAATAGTGTATTACAACAGTATTTATAATTTTAATTAGTTGTATGTTTTGGGAATAAAGTGTTAGAGTGTAATTTTTTTATAATTAGTTTAAAATAGTCGTATGTTTTGGTAATTTTTCCTAAAAGAATTTAAAAAATTTCACATCAACAATTTTGATACAAATTTTATATTTAAATATTATTTTGAGGCGTAGGAAATATGAAGTATAAAAGTGAAATTAAGGATACAAAAATTTTAAAAATATATAAAAAAAATGTGACTTTTAGAGGTGATTGCCCTGATATTAAATTCTTGAAACAAAAAAGCCACAAACAAAGGAACTTATTAAACTTTAGTTTCAAACTCACAAACAGATGTTTTAGTTAAAAATGTAATTGTTGTAGTATATTATTGGACTATTGGGCTTGTATTTTATGGGCCCAAGTGGGCTTGTAACCCTACCCCTCTATCTATATAAAGAGGGTTTATATAAAGAGGGTTAGAGGTCGTATTTCACATTCATTCATATACATTCTGATAATAAAAACCTACTGTCATCTCTCTCTATGTCTCCTATATAATATATATACTGACCTAATATGTCACACAACACGTTATCGACACTTTGCTCGCAGAAATAAAATATACGCTCGCGGATATTGGAGATTTTGGGTAAACGCACGGATATTGGCTATCTATAAATCTTGAGTTTTATCCGGGTTTTATTGGGTTCGTTTCGAGCTTCTCCAAAATACCAGACGTATGGTACATAAAATAAATTAATTAACTGTTTTCGGTAAACTGCATGTATAGGAGAATATAATTGTTCTGTGCATGTTAAATTGGTATTGTGCCAACACTGCCTATATTGATAATTAAACCAAACCTATGTGATAGTTGATAATTGCATGCCAGTAAATATAGTACATTAAACTTGTATACATAAATCACCCATGTAAATAAGCTGCATATTTTGTCATCACAGTAGTTATCTATTTAGTATTACTACATGTAGTATGTATGTAAAAATCTATAGTATATCACAGGATTCCTATTGATTAAATATCACAAGCTATGTATCTAACTTGAAAAAACAAGAACTTGTTATTAGTTATTCGTTTTGGACGTAAGCAATAAATATTGTTTAAGTTTTTGGTATTTAATTGAATTAGATTGAAAAAGCTAATGGAATTTATACTGTAAACTAGATTGTGTATGGTTAGGAGTATTCAATTAACCAATTTCATGTCCGTAAAACCTGTAAAAACAAAACTGTTTTTTTTAAACGGTAGGGACAAGTTTTGAACCATACTGAAACTTGTGGGCTGACTTAGTAATAATGTTGTAAGAGAATACTTATAAGTTTACTGATATTATGCTATGGTCCCTATAGTTTAACCATATACACATAATAGTATACAAGTTCAAATATGTCTAATATCTGGTCAATGCATGCGATCTTGGAACTTATTAATGTAATTAGTAAATTACCATGAGTTAATATTTGATTACTTTCATGATATAATGAATCTTGTGAATTACCATGTATGTAACCTACGTGTATATTGGTAAATAAAATATATTAGGTACATGAATGATTTAGTTACCATGTATAGAACTTACACATATAGCAATAGAATAAATAAATATTGAGTAATATATTGCTTAGTGTAAATTGGTAAATTTAGATTGTGCTAATATGTACTATCATGCTACTGCTATATTATTTAATCATGCAAGCAGGTACGATCTATATATTTATTTACTGCCATATACACTTGTGTAAAATATGGTAATTTGCGAAATCATATATTTTCACATTTAAGTTGGAAAGATTATGAACCTTCCCTAAATAGGCTCACCTATTTGGATACGATGTCTAGGCGGAAGTCGATATGCTAATGAGATCGGGTTTTAAGTGGCATTCGTGCCCTCCACCCTCACCGTCTTTCCTGGTCGTTTTTCAAGTAGAGCTACCGAAAGGGGTTGACTAAATAATAATTTCCCCGATTGTGTTTATATAGTGATGTATGTTTTGCCGAATTGGTGTCTCTGTATTGAGAACCTATTCACATTAAAAGCAAAACTATTTTTCGAACCTGTCGTTTCGAAATAAAGTTTATGCTTGTGCAACCCATAAACATATAAACCAGTCGTTTTATATGAAAAATAATCCAGAACTCTCAACACATGTTGGATGTCATCTATGATGAGAAAAATCGCAAAACATACTTGCGAAATGACTGTTTAGACGTTGATGTTATTCCGTCACCACATGTTAGTCACCCTGATGTGTGAAAATGTGATGCCCAAATTTTTTTTGGATGCCATCTTTGATGAGTAAAACATGAGTTTGTTGTTACTCTCGATAAATGCTAAGACGTTGATTTTATTCCGCCGTCACAAATTATATAATTAATTATTGAAAATTTTCATTTCAATAATTTTGCTACAGATTTTATATTTGAATAATATTTTGGGAAATATAAAAAGAAAATTCTAAAAAACATATGAACAAAAATATAGTGGATGTTTGACATCAAGTTTTTTTAATAGTTTTTATAGTTTTTTTATTTTAAAAAGTCACATGCGTTTGATATCACTGTTTTTTTTTTTTTTTTTAAATATAGATTTTGGAGGAATATAACTAAAAAAGCTAAAAGCTAAAAAAAAAAACCTACACATTTTGGAGATTTTGGTAGCTTTATCGCCTCTATTTTATTCGTATGTTTGATGTGTTAGTTGCTCGTTTAAATATGATATTTTAAAAATTTATAAAAAAAAATATAAAATAAATTTATTTTAATTGAAAAAACCCAATATTATTAGCAAAAGGGAGCCACAGTTTTGAGAGGTGAATTTTCCCCAATATGAAATTGTGGAACCAAACAAGGCTTACAAACAAGAGTAAATTTAACTTAAAAAAGAGTTTCAAAATCTCTCTCTCTCTCTGCAAGAGAGTAAAGGCGGGGTGTGTCAATGTTTTTGAATTAAATTTCACAAAATTCAAAATCCCTAAATAATAAATACATCAAATATAAAGAAAATAAAACATAAAAATGGTGAGTTCAAAAGGGAGCGACGGTGAAAACGAGCCGGTCAAATCGTCTTTTTTTACCGAAGGTGAAAAAGTACTCGCTTATCACGGCCCCCGCATTTACGAAGCCAAGGTTTTTTTATTTTATTTTATTTTTATTTTTATAATTATATATGTATATATAGGTTTCTATTTCAATAAAACATGTTAACAAGAAGAAAAAAAAAATACTAAAATATTGTTTATAAAGCTATGTTATACTGTATAATTACTAATTTCATTAGAATTGGTAGAATTTGTAAAATGCAATTTTAGTGTTTTTTGTATAGATCTTGGTCAATTATATATATTTTTTTATTTTTGTTTGAGTTTTTTTTTATAGTTTTTTTAAAAAGAAAATGCTATAAAGAAAAATAAATAGATAATGACTATAGTAAAAAATGACTTCTATGCTAAATTGGTTGATTTTGTCACTCTAAAAAATCAATGAGTATTTAGGATTCTCGTTTTTTTAGCTTTTTAAAAGCTGGATTTTGGATCAATTAAGTTAAAAAAAAACTCGAAAGCACAGAAGTTATGAATTTGAGGATTTTTTTAAGTTTTTCACATGTAAATATATTTATGTGTGCTAAATTGATTTTGTTGTCAAAAGTATGCTTAAAATCGTGACCTTATTTGTTTCTATATGTAGTGTTTGTTTGGGATTAGCTTTTTTTTCTTAGATTTTTTATTTTGTTGATTAAAAAAAACTATGGGTATTTGGGATTCTAGCTTTTTTAGGTTTTTAAAAGCTAGATTTTGGGTTAAAAAAAGTTAGTAAAGCTCGAAAGCAGAAAAGTTAGGAATTTGAGGATTTTTTAGCTTTTTCACATAAATAAATAAATAAATAAATATATATATATATATATATATATATATATATATATATATATATATGTATGTCTGTGTGTGTGTGTGTGTGTGTGCTAAATTGATTTTTTTGTCACTCTTTTGTATACTCAAAATTGTGACCTGTTTCTGTATATTTATAGTGTGTTTGGCATTAGCTTTTTTCCTAGATTTTTTAGCTTGTTGATTAAAAAAAGCTAGATTTTAGGTCAAAAAGGTTAAAAAGCTCAAAAGCAGAGAAGCTATGAATTTGAGGATTTTTTTTTTTTACCTTTTTCACATTAAATTGACAAAAAGAGTAATTTCTCAATTAAATCATTTTTTATGTTTACAAGTCACTTATAAGTAATAAGTAACAAATTACTTGTCAACTATTGTAAATTATAGTTCGCTTATGAGTAAAAAAAGTTAAGTTAGTGCCAAACTTTTTTCTTATTGCTTTTTAAAAGCAGCTTTTTGGAAGAAAAAAAAAAGGCGATGTCAAATGCGGTCATAAATATATGTACATACATACGCACATTTATGATTATTACTGATTGTTTACCCGAATCTATATATATACATATACCAAACTAATTGTGTTTGCAACTATTTATATGCTAAAATCAGCGACTCATTTTTAGTTAATTAATTTATATATAGAGTCTGAAATTAGGGTTTTTCCAGACACAATTGTTTATAATTGTGTATAATCTCATTCAGTTTTTTACTTCTGAAATTATGTTTGTTTATATTCAATTGGATGGTTTTGTTAGTTATGTATAACTAGGGTTTTTTGGCATCTTTTTCGTATGCTCAAAACTGTGTTTTGTTACTCTTTAATTATGTAGAGTTTATTTTTAAGTCATTTTTCTGGCTTTCTGCAGAAACTAGGATTTATAATGCACAATTGTATTATAAAGTATAAGCAAGGTTTTTGTTGGCACCTTTTTCATAAGCTCAAAATTAATTTAGACACAATTGTACATAATGTTTCAAAATTAGGGATTTTTGGCTCCTTTTTCTTATGCTCAAAACTGTGTCTTGGTTCTCGTAAATTATGTAGTTTTCATTAAAGTCAGTTTGTGCAGAAATTAGGATTTGTAATGCACAATTGTATTATTAAGTATAACCACGGTTTTTGTTGGCACCTTTTTAATATGCTCAAAACCAATTTTAGACACAATTGTACATAATTATGTACTATTAGATTTTGTTAGCACCTTTTCATATGCTCAAAACTGCGACTCATTTTACTTTAATAATATATCATTCATTTCAGTGCTGAAATTAGGGTGTTATTTCGAAAATGTTGTTTCGTTTTGTTAATTAAGTGGAATTAGTGATTTTGTTGGCATCTTTTCATATGCTTAAAACTGATTAATGTATAATCATGTAAAAACATAAGTATAGAATTGAGTTTAAATTGAACTGAATTGGGATACAAGTCATCATTTATCCTTAATTATCATCATGTATGTTGTCTTTTCACCTTTTTTATTAGGCTGAAATTAACTCTGATTGTGGGTTGAACGATATGAGTGGAATATTTTGATTCCTTTTATTGCAAGGTTTCTCTGGATTCATCGATTATGCAAACATGTTATTTATTTTCTGAGGAATCTTGAGTTTACTGCATTTATCTTTTGCTTTTGGCACAAACTTTCTTCGGATAATTATTTAATTTCATTTTTTACTTGTGGATTAATAGATTACGTAAGACTTTATAATTACTTTTTTGGTACCAGTTTAGCAGAATTAGCATATTTTGCCTTTGATCTTGCTAGCAAGGCTGACAGTGAAAAATAATTTAATTTGTGGATTTAGTGAAATTGGGTTTTGTGTTATGCACTAATTCCATGCAATTTGGGGAAAGTTATATGAAGTTTCAGCCATTTTTGTTGTTGCTGAGATAGAAAAAAAGTTATTTGAAGTTTCGGCCATTAAGCTGATAGAAAAAACACAAACTAAAGTAATTTTTTGTACATTGTTAACAAATCTCTTTTGGTTTATTTTCCTCAATTCATTGCCTCTGCTATTGTCACCATAAACTAGGATCTTTCGAACAATTTTGATTGGTTGAAATTAAGTATAGGTTTCTTATCATTGTTGTGTTTTTGAGATAGGCGTATGTAGTTTTTCCAACTGTTTTGTTGCTGATAAAGGCCGACAGAAAAAAAAAAAAAAAAAGGTTCACGACAAAGAAGAACGATGTTTCTTCTTTGTTGTTAATTTCTTTTATTAAAAATGATATTAGTTCCTGTTGTAACTTATTTATTTTCTAATGTTGTGCTGATATTGATTGAAAGGTTCAAAAAACTGAACTTCGGAAGACGGAGTGGAGGTATTTTGTTCATTATCTTGTAAGTTTTTCCAATCTCTCACTCCCTCTCCCTGTATCTGCCAAACAACGAAATGTGATTATCTGCATTATTTTTTGAACCACTTGTAAACATTTCTCCTTTTTGAGGATAATAAGTGTGTTGTTTTTGCTATTTTTGCAGGGTTGGAACAAGAAGTAAGTAAATTTTATCCTCTCATTTTCTGTTCAGACATTGTGAGAGTTCATGCTTATCAACTATTGTTGTTACTTGTTATCTTTCACACAACTACACAAGATATCCTTCCTAACCATCTAAGAGAGATTTATAATGTCTAGTACTTATCCTTTACTGCGTATTATGTTGTTTTAGCGATAAAAATTACTAGAATATTGTCTATTTGGTTTAGAAAGAGTCGGTAAACAGGTGAAACATTGTCTAGTGAATTGGCCTGTGAAATTATAATTAGTTTTAACAATAAGATGCCTCTAAAATAACAGAACATAAGTATTTGACCAGATGATTTCTTAGAATTTTGTCTGAGACATAGCAAAAGATGTCTAGTGGGAAAATCGCATCCAGTCTCTTTTGAGTTTATAAATCTGAATTTTAAACAATTTCTCCTAATATGAAATTATTCGCAACAGTTGGGACGAATGGGTTGGCATGGACCGGCTGTTGAAACATAGCGAAGAAAATGTGTTGAAGCAACAATCTGTTGACAAAAAACAGGGTGTGGAAAAGGGTTCCAAACCAGGGCGTTCATCACAAACTAAGCCAAAAGCCTCATCTGGTATTCCATTTCTTTAAGATATAAATACATTTGAAGCTCAAAGTGGATATGACTCCATCAGCCCCTTCTTGTTTGCTAATTTCGTGATGAAATTTTGTAAAAGCGCCATTAATGCTTTATATGGATGTCAAGCTACCAATTATAGCCCTTATTCGTTTTAGTATATTAGTATGTTTCTTTAATGAGTTTAATTCGCACATAATAAAAATAAAGGTCAAATTGGGATGATTGGCCATTATTTGAGCTTAACTTTTGAAACATGGACTTGAAACATGAAACTTTTTAATTAGTAATATTGGGAAAACAAAAAGGTAGTACTTTGTTTCCTCGTATGCTTTTGATGTGTTTCTGTTTACGTCTTGTATGCTAGTGCTTTTTTTCTTTTTTTCTTAGATACTTGGAGAGTTTTTCCCTTGGTGTATTCTTGGTGCAACAGAATTTCATAAGAAAGATTTCACAAGACAACCCTGACTTTGGCTACTTTTGTGCAACATTATTTTGGCTAAAAATTCTCGAAAGTCGTTTTCCCGCCTAGGCGGCCATGCGGCTAGGCGACGCCTCTCCGCCTAGAACCCGCCTAGCGCCTTTTGAAACCTTGTATATACATTCTAATTACTATGTGCCTCAGGTCCTTGGTTTTGATTTTAATGAAAATTGTCTCTTTTCTGATATTGGATGCCTATTAGGCAAGAATAAAGCATTATTCTTTTTAATTATTGTTTTAGTCCATAGTCCATACAAGCAATGTTGAACTACCTGCTCAATATCAGTAATATATTTCACGTATTGAAGTGTTTTGTTGTTTTTGGATTCTTTTTGCAGAGGTAAAAGTGGAAAAAGAGGATATCAAGAGCAATGGTAAGATATATTTTTCTCTATTGCATTTTTTCAAAAGAATCAGTTATTTTGGGTATGTAAAAAGAAACTTGTAGAACTAAGTTTTTTTTTTGTGGTAATATGTGGCAGTAGCTAAAGGGAAGAAGCGAAAAACTGATTCAGGCACTGAGGTATGCTTTGGTATGTTACTGCATGTCACATGCTAATAGTTTGTTTCTTTTTAGGGAAATTTATTGTTTACTACACCAACCTATAGGTGGTTAAGAAACTGCACGCTCACCTACGAACATTAACAATTTACATACTCAGGTATAAGAAATCAAACAATCAACACAGTACAATTAACTTATGTTACTTTTAAACGGAAATTTAGTCAATTACAATCACGTGACCACTTTGAATGAGAATTTACTGCTTTGCACGTGATCGTATGTGACCAAACTTCCGTTAAAAAGTCAACAAACGTTCACCGCAGTGTGCTGATTGTTTGATTTGTTATAGCTGAGTATGCAAATTGTTA
Source organism: Primula veris (assembly GCA_963682055.1). Taxonomy (NCBI): domain Eukaryota; kingdom Viridiplantae; phylum Streptophyta; class Magnoliopsida; order Ericales; family Primulaceae; genus Primula; species Primula veris. The sequence goes on along the minus strand of OY821747.1, from coordinate 30,993,105 downwards.
ATGTTCGTAAGTGTAAGTGAGTATGCAGTTTCTTAACCACCAATAGATTGGTGTAGTAAACAGTAAATTTCCCTTCTTTTTAACTGTTTTGGTGGTTGTGATACATATCTTTTTATATTATTACTGTTTCGTTTATAGTTAAGCTGGTATGTGCTTTGCAAAAGCATGCTAGTGAGTAAAATGGAACAGTTTTCTTTGTGTTGGTAATTGTGGTGTTGCTTCAATTGTGTTTGTTTTCCAGAAAGATAGTATATCCATGGAGAAGCTCGTCAAGATCCAAATTCCACCGACACTGAAAAAGCAGCTTGTTGATGACTGCGAGTTCGTTAATCAGCAGAATAAGGTACATACCACAGTTACATTATTCAAAGATATAGATAAATATGTAAACCACATTCCCGTTAAATTGGTGGCCGATTGTTATATAGAAGCATAATTCTTTGAAAACGGAGTTGTTTTGTGGAAATCATAATTGGAGCTTTTTTTTGCAGCTTGTAAAGCTTCCCCGTTCTCCTACCGTTGATGACATATTTACAAAGTATCTCGAATATCGGTCAAACAAGGATGGCATGTAAGTACAATGATGCATAACTAGAATTACTAAAGAAACATTTAGTTGTAAGAATAATTAAATTCAATTAGACAAGTATGCATAAAGTTCTACAGCTATTTTGTCTAGCCCAGTAATACAAACTGTAAAACCACACCAGGGGCTCGATTACATCACTAGTGCAAGTTCTTTGTTGTCTTTCTCCTTTGTAAATAGCTAGCTGGGGGAATATCTGGTGCATGAGTTCTATGATTGCAGAGCTTATAGTTTTTAGCAAGTTTTCAGTTGCCATGATTTTTCAAAAAGGAAGAAAGATCAAAAAAGTTACTCAAACATACTAGGGAGCTTGATGTTTTTTGCATTAAGAGCGGCATGGTTTTGTTAGGCTGTATATTGGGTCGGTCACCTTTTTTTACCTCATCTATTTGGAATTATAGGATGACCGATTTAGTCAAAGAAGTTCTGAACGGGTTAAGATGTTATTTTGACAAAGCTTTACCAGTTATTCTTCTTTACAAAAAAGAACGACCACAGTATCAGGAAGCAGTTAAAGGCAATGTATCCCCATCGACAATTTATGGTGCTGAACATCTTCTTCGCCTCTTTGGTATTCTCAATCATCCTATCTCACCTTTGTTCCTATTTAGGTTGAAAATTGAAATCCATATATTTCTCGTTGAATAGCATTTCAAATTGACATGACCTGTGCTAATTTTCTATTCATACTTCTCAGATGATTGGCTTTTATTTTGTACACTTATGTTTCTCTTCCAAATTTGGATTTTGCAGTCAAGTTACCCGAGTTATTGGCATATGTAAACATCGAAGAGGAGACAACAGTTCGTTTGCAGGAGAAATTGATTGATTTCTTAAAGTACGTGTTCTATCTGTTTTTTATATGCTTAATAGTAGCTTAGTTTGGTTGTGCCACTGAAACTAGGAACTTTTTGTGTGGTGATCTTAGTAATCTATGAAAATTTGCTTCTGTTTGTTTCAAATTAGCAAAATATTTTGTCAACCCTTCTACAAGTTTTACTCCCAAAGTAGTCGAAAAGAACAAACATGACTAGATATAGAAATGATGGTATTACAATCTTCTCAATCATGCTATCAGGAGAAAATATCCAATGGACCGGGTTCATCCACTTAAATAGTGGACCGAACCGTTAACTATATTATTTTAAATTAATGGTAGGGTCCACATATTTTTCAATCTTTTCCTACGTTTTTATAGGCAAGGATCACCTTGTCCACCAAATATTTACTTGCAATCAGTATTTACCAAAAGAAGTCAAATATTTATCTAGCAATGTGCTTTTTTTTACACTTTATTACACTATCTGTAGGGGGATAAATTTGATTTTACGTGTTAGAAACTTAAACTTAGCATGATTGATGACTTTTTCTGTTAAAATTCAACTTAAGTCAAAACTTGTAACAAATATAGGCATGAAACAGTAATGTCTTTCACATATTAGGTTGAATATAATTTAATTTAAATAATATATAAAGACAGCATGTTTCAAACCCTGGTTTATGCAGGTTTTTGCAGAAGAATCAGAATACTTTCTTCCTCTCCTCTTACGATGACCCTAAAGTTTCCGAAGGGAATGGCAAGGCGAAAGATAAGTAAACACATGATAGAATCGTCTTATCAGTTATAATTCGACAATGAATACCGAAAATGGGGGTATATTAGTGTCATTGTTTCACTTTGCCGCTGAAAAATGGCTTGCCTAGGTATAGTTTGGTCAATGTTTCACCTTGTTGCTCTTCGGAGATACATGTGTTATCCTATTTGTAACATTTATCATTCTTTTTAGCTATAGTTCATTTACATTGATGAGCTATTAAGCACTCGGAGAGATTCAACTTGGGTTTATTTGCCAGTGTCTAATTGCTTCTGTTATAGGTATACAAGTTGGTCATTGTTTCACCCTTCTCACTTTTCTGAGATACTTCTCACTTTTCTGAGATACATGCATGTGTGACCTTTTTGTAACGTTTAACATTCTTTGTAGCTTTAGTTCCTGTACATCGATTAACCTGGAGTGATTCAACTTGAGTTTGTTTACCCATGTCAGATTGCTTCTACTCTACAATTATAAACTTATGATTATTGATATGTTTTTCTCACCAATATCGGCTTCAAAATCCGATCAAAATATTATCAAGTACATTGAAAATGCTGATACTTCTGATTGCAGTTTGAGTTGGAGGAATAAGAAGTATTATTGTATAATAGATTAAACAAGTCTCGGACTTTATTAAAAACTAGAAACATACGAAATTCAAGGTAGATGAGTTTTGGTTAGTGTTAGTGAGTACCCGAAGTAACAAAACTAATGTGATTGTAGTAGTGCGATTTAAGTTCTGAAAACTAGCCAAAAAAGTGGAGAGACCGTGGACAGAGACGCTATCATTGCAGCCAACAACTGCTGGCGTCAGTTTGCCATGGTACTGTGATAAAGATATTCGGTAGGGATGAGCATGGCTCCATACCCACAAAAAGAGAAAGAAAAGAATGAGAGGTAGAAGTGAAGAGAAGGTCGGTGGAGAGAGTTGGAGGTGGTGGACCTGATGTGCTCCGTCAATCAGATCGTGATGCCATGGTGCTCCGGTGAGCAGTGGTGGTGGTGGTGGGAAGAGATCAGGGTCTTTGTGGGAGAAAACTATTGATGCGATTGAATAAATAGAATTTGAGCTCGTTTTATATTTAATATAAATGGCCAAAGACTTGAATAACTTGGCTATATTTTTGCCTAATAGTATTTAAATATGTTTGGTTGGTGATCTAAATCTAAAAATATTTCCGTATTTTCTTATAAGTTATAACCATTTGGTGCACTAATAGCACTCTAAACAGTTTCTAGTAGAATTTCTTTACTAATGTGAGGATATATCAAGATTCAAGGCTTTTTAGTGCTTTGTATATACTGATCACTGAATGTAAGCATATGTATTTCTTACCTGGAAACATGGTTTTTTTCTATAATTTGATGATCATGCTAGAAAAAAGTTGAATTATGAGTTTCAATTTACTAAATTTCAGAAAACACAAAATTCAATTTTTATACAAGTAATGCATATGATTCACTTGATGAATATAATACTAATAAATTATCATAAGCTCCACATTTTTATGGTTGAAATATTGCTATAAATAAGAAATGATAATAAACATATAAAAAAAAATATAGGGTTATTATAAGAAAATTGATAAAAAATCTGAAAATTTATGTATCCGTCAACAGCTCAACAATGTCTCTTTGTTTGTTTAATAATACTATTTTGTTATGTTAAGTCTATTTTCTTGTTCCAACATAACTACACAAGGACAAGCACATGTGCGCTCATGCAAAAATTATTTGGTCCTTTTAACATGAAATCCTTAATTACATGCTTGACAATCACACATTCACGGACCTTTAAACAAAACAAAATAAAAAAAAAAAAAAAAAAATCACACATTCACGGGCATAGTTATGATGAAATTATTTGTATCCTCCTAAAGTATGTAGATGATGTCCTTTGGAGCATTAAATTATTTATCATGCACATGTTTATGGAAATCAAACTCTAGTTTTTAACACAGTCATATCTTTGTGATTCGGAAATCAAACTGTTAATTCTGAAAATAGACTCGTACTTTCCAAGTACGAGTCTTGTACTTTTTTGAATTTGTTGACTTTTTTAAAATTTGTGTGTTCTTTATTCTAAGTGGTCACGGTTCACAAAAGAAACAATACATTTTTGAGTATTTTTTTTAATAATTAATTGATGAATATTGTATATTGTACTTTTGCAAAGTGAAATTTTACTGTAAATACTTAGAAACGTCATAATAAAAGTCTTGTTTTCTTTAGTGTTAAGGGGTAGCTATTTATGATTATAATTTGCTCCGTGTGACACTTAATAAAAGGTTTTTTTCATAAAAAAATTCATTATTTTTGTCCAATGTATTGAAAAATACTGAAATTGGAAATATGGCCAATTTACAAAAATATGAATATTTTTTTTGGAATAAAAAATAGAAAAATTCAAAAAAGTCAACAAATTTGAAAAAATCAAGTCTCGTACTTGGAAACTACGAGTCTGTTTTCAGACTTACGACTTTGATTTTCGAATAACAAAGATAGGGCAGGATTAAGAAAAAATTGACTGTATAAAGACGCTATCATGAAATATATATAACCGTCGTTGACTTACTGTACCAATACCGTAGTCTCACCGGAGCAAGAACCTCCAACATTTAAAGACAAATAAACTTACCACAAATCGATGATGTTGAATGGGATTCAATTTTTTCTTGAATCAAGCTTATCCAGCAACGACAAATATTTAAATAGGGAAATGAAGGAACGAAAATGAGAAAATGGGCGCTTAACGACAATATGATGAATAGACGAAAATCACGATTATTTGTTTGGTTTCTCCGTTTTCGACTTAGATGCAAGATTAATGAGAGAGTGAATAAAATAAAATGAAACGAAAAAGGGACAAGGGTTGGATTTTGTTCATCGATTAAAAACTATATAAATTCTCGAACATGTCGATCTCTAGCTATCTATACTATTACTTTATGTGTAGAGGTCTTATAAGGCCTTGAAACAAATATTTGTAAAAAAAACTCTCTAATTAATTTATTTACCAAAATACCTTTAATTTAAAAAGAAAAAACTGCCCAGAAATATAAACCGTATAGAAACTGTTCACTCTTATTTCTTCCCAATCCCACTTTAGAAACTGCTCCCTCTTATTTCTTCTCAATCTCACTTTCTAACCCCTTCTCGCAGAGTAATATTATCCTCTCTATATATATATATTTTACAGTTTTACTCCTTATTTATTTTTAGTGAAAATTTTACTCTCTCTATCACAGGTATTCTGATTTTTTTAGTATTATGTAAATTTTTATCTGTATTAGTTATGAGTTTTTTAAATGTTGATTTTATAAACGATTATCGATAACCCATACGTTAGACCACGCATCGCGTGGACACGTCCGCTAGTTTTATGTTATGTGAACAGAAATTCTATACATGTATATACGTGACCGTTCAATTGGGTAGCATTTTTCGAATATCCAGCATAGTCATAGACCGTTCAATTGGGTAGCATTTTATATAGGTTTTGATTGTTTTTTAATAAATATGTGACATTTGCACCATGACTAAAACTAATAGCAACCTCACTTTTATTTGTTCACTTTTCAATGTTTAATCCAACATCTCAAAGAAAAAAGAAACTTACGTACAATATCTCTCTCAATTTAATATGTTTCTCTTGCTCTCAAAGACCAAACTCAATAATTTCAAACTTAATTTTTTTCACATTTTTGAAACCGTGGATAAATGGAAATTTGATATTTTGCAATTTTGTATTGATGTGCCTAATATTCTGACTATTTTATTTAACATGAAAACAATGAATTGTTGTACTTGAGAATCCGACTTTAATATTATATTATCTGTTGCAATTTTTCTTTTACATCTCTCAATTTATTTTCGTAACCCCATCATTTTGATAATGTCTGCTCTCCTGATTTCATTGAGTTACAAGCAAGTGAGTATCTATCTTCATTTAGCAAAAATGAGTACAGAAAACCTGTTTTCTATTGCCCCGTTATGAAAATAACATCCCGTGAAATTGTTGAAATAAATTGGAAAATCGAGGCAGGGCCTATGCAACGATAACCCTCCATGATAATATTGAGGGTTTATCTCCATGACTTCTTTAGCTCTTCCAGAATCACTGCAAAAAAAAAAAGTTAGACCTCATACCGAAATAGTGACAGATTTTGATTCTCAACACCCTAAACAGAGACGGCATGACAACGAATTTCAATTTTACTGACATATATTATGATGACAGATTTGGTTAACATTGAAATTTTTGTTTGTAGTGAATATAGATTTATGTTTTAATTTCAGTTAAGAAACGTGAATAAAAAAAATTGTGTCGGTCACTTCTTTTTAAGCACTATTACTCAATATTGGAGTGATGCGTAGTACATTTCAGATATGGCCCATAATTTTCAACAACTTTTGGAATATATCTAACTTCACACTGTTGTTGCAATGCCATGCAAGAAACCAATTCCCATTAATTATTATATTTATTATATTATCAGAAGAAATTATCATGATGCCAGTTTTGGTTTTTTAGCTTTCAAATTTTTTTTTTGTAATGTTCTAAGAACATAACAAATAGGGTTAGTATTCCACATCAATAACTTTCTAACACTCAATACTCAATAAAGCTTAGAAGCTATCATATGTGACAAAGCCTCCTACATACTTATATGCAAGAGGCATAATTTAGAGAGTAAAATGGGAACTCGTACCATAATATCAACTGTACATACAGTAATTTATGTATTTAAACTGTCGAATACCATCCTTTTTTACGATTTATTTATATATTTAAACATCCATGTTAGCTTGTTCAATAATGTAACAAGCTAGCACGTTCGTCTTGCATCAATTTTTCACATCAAGGCATATATATCAAGTGTATGGTAACGAACGGGTAACGAAGTAACGGGTCTTTCATCTAAGAATCCAATTAATACTTCTGCCCGATCCAGCAACATACAAAGCAGCGGGTGAATGAGTAACACGACTTATTTACCTTTATCAGTTGTCACTTTATTTAGTTAGCAGACTATTATGGATATTTTGCTATTCCTAAACTGGTCCTTATGAGATTTATAGTTTGTAGAGAGTTTGATTCTCAGTTTTGATTATATTAGAATTTATTTTGAGTTTAGGTGAATTGGTGAAACGTTTGTTTATTTTTCTCTTCACGTCAGATTTTAATGTTTCCTCACCATATAATTCTCTGTTTTCCGTCTCAGTTATCCGAACACTAGCGTCTCCATCACTCGGTAAACAACAACTTTAATTACAAACCAAGATAACATCTATTTGAGAAAGACCCATCTGCCAGGGACCAACAGATTAAAGAAAATGCAACCAATTGTGTAGCAGTTAGCGATTTTCGTTATCTAGACTACGTTCAGTTGCTGTCTTTTTAAAAAAATTATTTTCTCTATTTTCCAAAAGTAGTCCTATCTGTGGAAAGAATGGCCTCAAAACTTTGGCCAGTGTAGAATAGGAATGATATGTGTATAGTCGCATCGAAACTAAATTACATAATGTCAACAAAAGTAGAAAAAGACTATAACGTTTTGACGTGTACGTACAACATGCATGTCAAATTTTTACAACTTGTTTCATACGTGTATAAATTGGATTCGAGGCAGGACCTATACAACGATGCCCCTCCATGATAATATTGTTTTATCTATCGTTCTTTGGTTTCTTTTTTTTGGCAAAGCTCCCGACTTCTAATTTCAGTTAAGAAACGGGAATAAAAAAAATAAGTCGATCGGTCGCTTCTTCCGATTCTTTTTAAACAACTATTACTCAATAGTACATTTAAGATATAGACCCATAATTTTGAACAACTTATGTAACATATCCAACTTCATGCTGTTGTTGCAATGCCAAGAAACAATTGCCACTCTATTATCAGAAGAAATCATGATGCCAGTTTTTGTTTTTTAGCCATTCAATTTTTTTTTTGTAATGTTCTAAGAACATAACAAATAGGTTAGTAATATTTCACATCAATAACTTTCTAACACTCAACCTACGTAAAGCTTAGAAGCTATCATATGTGACAAAGCCTCCTACATACTACTAATATGCAAGAGGCATAATTTATTGAGTAAAATGGAAACTAGTACGGGTCAGGAAATGTCGGTATCCCTTCGTTCGGCGTCTTATCATCGTCAAAACTGTTTAGCCGGGCCTCTAACTAGCCAGTCAATCGTGCTGTCCCGGACCTTAACAGGCCGAACCGTCCCTACACCGGCCTAGAGAAGCGTGTCGAGCACGCTTCTCTAATTAATGTTGCTGCTCCCTTGAGGGGGCCCTCGGCGTTCCAGCGACGTGACCCAGTCACATGCCACCAACTGTAAGCCTTGTTCAAGGACTGTACCCTTGTCAGAGTCTTAAATAACTCTGAAGCCGTTAGATTAACGTCTAACGGTACAGTGATCTAAGGGCTAATATGCCTTGAATGGTGCTATAAATATCCACACCAACACCACATTAAAGGGGAGATAAACGGAAAACGAGAGAGGGAACCTGAAGAACCCGGCATACACAACTGCACTTCGTCAAAACTGACTTCACTACCCGGCACACACTACCACTCATAACGGTCCCGATCCCACCCTCTTTAGCTACATATTTGTATCAAGCTTTTAGGACCCACTCCACCGTACTGACTTGACCGTCGGAGAGGAAAATCCTGGGATCAACCTGGGCTCCCTGTTCGTTACTTGTGCATGTACGACAGACATCCGTTGCTGAAGCAGATGATATCACCGCCAGACCTCCTAACGACCTCGACGCTCTCCCGACAACATTCAGGGCTGACGTGAGTTTTAGATTAAACCGAGCCTAGAAAGAAAAATAGGCTCGCCAAGTACTATTATAATATCAACTGTACATACACTTATTTATGTATTTAAATTATCGAAAACCCTCTTTTTTTTCTTTTAGGATTTATCAATGTATTTATTATTTACGGAGTCCATTGGTTGCCTATTTGCAAAAATAAAATGAAAGGAGCAAGTGTTCAGATGTGACTCGGAGTTGTCTCTTTAGTTTTGGTGAATTAATTACGAGAAATTCTTTTGTTATGTTATTGAACAATTAATCTAGCATGTTTGTGAAACATGACATTTATTTAAATTATTTATTTATTTGGATTAAATGATGACATTTAAAAATAATTATAATATTGGAGTGATGGTGTTTTTGAAAAATTTAGATAAAATTTAGCAGTCTCAAATTTCTTGGATTGGTTAATAGTATGATGGTAATGAATGGGTACCGGGTCTTTCATCTAAGAAACCGTATCTTCTCTACCCGATCCAACAACACACAAAGCAGCGAGTGAATGATCGATGTACACGACTTATTATTTACCGTTACCAGTTAGTTGTCACTTTATTTAGTTTGTAGGCTAATTAGTTACATTTGTTAGACTATTTTGGGTATTTTGCTCTTCGTGTAAGATTTTCACTGTTTCCGGTCCTCATTTCTCTGTTTTCCGTCTCAGTTCTCTGAATACCAACGTCCCCATCAGTGAACAACAACTTTAATTACAAACCAAGATAAGATCCATTTGAGAATTTGTTTCTTTTGCATTATAAAAAAAAACATGACATTTGACATTCAATTTTTATGACAAAAAGCATACATATAGAAAGACCCATCTGCCAGGGACCAACATATTAAAGAAAACTCAAACCAGTTGTGTAACAGTTAGAGATTTCCGTTATCAATACTACGTGCAGTTGCTTAAAAAAAATATTAAAACAGCGACAGGAATAGTGCTTGTTTTTTTTTTTAAGAGTTTATTAGTTGCAACTTTTGTGATAGTTTTGTGAAATTGTGACAGTTTTATGAAAGTTTTCTGACAATTTTTTGAAATTGTGACAGATTTATAACAAATTGCGACTCTCGGTCAACATTATTTTGTAGCGTTCCAAAAGTCACCCTATCCGTGGAAAAGCCATGGCCTCAGAATTTTGGCCAGTGTAGAATAGGAAAGATATTTGTGTAATGTGGCATCGAAACTAAATTACATAATGTCAATAAAGTAGAAAAGACTATGAAATTTTGGCATGTACAACATGCATGTCAACATCCCTATAGAATTCGTCCCCTTTCTATGCCCATCTTTCTATAGTGACACTACAAAAATTACAAATACGTACAAATATATGGAAACAAAACGACACCATGAACCATCAATTTATTCAAAATCTGAATTTTCTTAGTCAATGTTTAATCACATGTAAATTAACAAATATATAAAGATCATAACTATATACCAACCCCCAACTATGTGCAATTAATTTGTAGTGGACGAAGTCATGAATGGTTTATATACGGTGCCAAAATTTACATAAACTACTAAATTAAGTGAAATAAAAAAAATGGGATGTGAAATCATCGTTTTAAATATATTTTAATGAAAATACATGGTCAAAATTAGAAAATCTTAATTTTCGGAATTATATGCACTTAGTTTACCATACTTTGATAAGTATATACAAGTCTGACATAATATATATGTTTTTTAAAGATAATATTGTGTATTGAAATTTATAGGAGAAGCGATTTTGGAGAAAGGCCCAATTTATTAGAATTTTATTTGGTTAATATTTTCAACTACTGATCACAAGTTAGAAACTAAATACAACTTTTAAACTGATAACCAAGTCAAAATAAGTGAATCATCAAACTTTTAATCAAGGTTATTTTAGACGTGAAAGTTCAATAGTGGATATTTTAGGTTGATAAAAATGTGTCCCAAGTCCCAATAATCCAAAATGTGTTTAAGAGTTGACAGCATATTTTTTTCCTACGACATTTTGATTATAATTATGGGTCTTGATTATATTGAATAATAATGCATGTGTTCCCATAAAGTATATAAAATAGTGTTGTTATCTGTATTGTTAACTAAAATACTTAGCTAAAAATACAATTTTTTATCTCCATTAGTTATGTTAAATCATGTGTTATCTTTATAGATGTTAAAAAAGTTGTTAAAGATAGCCGATAGATTGAATGAAAAACTAAATTAAGACCTAGTCCTATGTCTAGTTAATGAATATTGAGAAAGAAATTCTTACAATTCCGCATAGATTTGATAAGTTATCCCTTTTTGGTTTAGATCTTGTTTATATCGCATATACTGAGTCTGAATCCTATGTTTCCCTTTTGTGCCTCTTTTCGTGCTCATTTGACTACTTCCGTTCATAGTTTAAATTTTTACAACTTGTTTTGTACATGAATAAACGTTTATAATATATTCTAAATAAACTTCATAATATTTGGACATAATATTCGTCTAAATAATGTTTTTGATTTAATGTTCATTTATACTATATTTTATTATTATTTTCAAATTAAATTATATGATGAAATGTATTAATTCATGTTTAATCGTAATTTTAGATTATTTTTTTACTTTTTCAGAAAAATATTCTAGGTTAAATAGCCAAAGTACATATATATAAGGTACGAAAAGGAGGCAAATGATCGGATGTAAACCTAAACTTGGAAATAATTAAGTTCCTAAAATTCAACTATGGTGTCAACACATATCAGATAAGTCATCTCTTCAAATATTCAATTTTAAAATTTAATGTATTTTCAAACATAAAAACAATAACCAGACTGCAAATACGTAAGAACAACTCCAAGATTTAAAAATCACCTCATCCGAAATTATAAAGGGCCTATTGAAAGACGTCTCATCAATCCGCATATCTTAAGTTATATATATATATATATATATATTACGTTTATTAGTATTATTTATCACATTACACCCACTATAAAAAAAAAATGTACAAATAGTTATGAAAATTGTGATGTCTTTTTTTTATGACAGTACAGTCAATGTGTGACAGACAGATTTATGACATTATAATCAATTTATAACAGATTTTAACTCTCACAAAATTATCATTATTTTTTAGTTACCGCGGACTTAATAAATATACGGTTGTAATTATATGGGGAAATTAGGTTAAGGTACAAAATACCAAAATTATTTTGCAATAACCCAATCCTTCCGTACTTTCTTACAATCACTCATATCGTCGTTTACCTAATTCATCCCCACCTCATCTCCTCGGCATGTTCCTATCACTTCTCTTTCATCTTATCATCTCATCTCCGTCATAACCAATATCTCCTTTGTCTATTTCTCATATACGCTTTCTCTTTACACGTCTGCTTTTATTAATCGATAATGTGATCCGGTCAATCACTAGAGCCATACCTTACATATGACCAAAGTTGCTAAGGGAACCTTATAATTTTTTAATAATTTGATTTATTTTTTTTCTGTAGTGTCTTTCGGAATAATTTGTAAATAGAGCATTTCAGCAACCACTTAAATTTTATTTTTCGGCAATCCCTTTCAAATATATATTGTTTTTTCTAATTACAGACCACTACATTTTGTGTAGTGATACTACATAAACATTAATAATTCTAAAAGTTAAAAAGAAAATAAATAAAATATCAAAACTATAAAAAAAAGGTAAGAGAAAATAAAATCCAAAAGGGATTGTAGTGACTTTAGTTACGTAACAAGTAACTATGAATGTCTTATTGACTACTAGTGTCACATATACTAATATAACACAATTTCGAATGCTTCTATCATTTTTATTGTAACCTATTCTAAGCTCTAATATCTACTTAGTCAAACTATTATTACCATAACTACAAAACTACTCTCAAAAAATGAAGATTAAATGTTTTCCTATTTATTGTAAAAAAAATCATATGTAAAGAAATCATGCATATTACAATTTAGAAAAAACAATAAAGTTATAAATCAAAAAATTCTACAATTTGATCAATATGTTGTCCATAAATTATGAAATTTCTCCATAAATTATAAATTCATAAATATTTCTTCAAAATATCAACAATTTGAGCAAATTTAAAAAGGAAATAAAAACTATGTTATAAATTTATTTATTCGATATTTTGGGAATTTGAGTATTAATATAAATTTGGCTCCTTTTGGTCTCTTTACTATTTTGTGTTTTTAGGTGGCTTTTTATTTAATTTGTCAAAAAACTTAAGTTAAAACTCTTTAGCTGACCAAAACAGTTGGCTGAAAATATTTTATTTTGAATTTTTTTTTTTATATAAGAGAGGTGATTTTTTTTCTTGTAAAAGTGGAAATTTCAATCCGCACTAAACTAGGAAACTTAGGGCCGATCGATATTTTTATTTTGACAACCTCAAATTTAATGTTCTGACTTCGACCATATCAATCACACCTCCTGCCATCACATTGGGCCTCACTGTCATTGTTACCGCCATATCCGCCACCTCATTTGCTCTAAACTAGTTTTGGATTACACATGTATTTGTTTGATATTAACAGTATTTTGCTTATTGTAATGCTAAATGGGTGTATAAGTTTGGGTGAAATAGTATATATATATATATAACTTTGCGTATGCGGTGCGTAATTTAATAAAAATATAGAAAATAAATTTAGTTATGATATAAATATATGGATAATAAAAAAATATATATAGTTTAAGATTTAAAAGAATGTTTGTTTATTAAAGAGTGATAAATAATTTTATTAGTTTTTACTTTTTATATTTTTATGTGAGTATGGTATTATTGTAATTAATATAAATCTGTAGGGGTATTTTTGAAAAAAAAAAGTTGTTAAATTGGGCAGACTCATTTGAGTTGAGTTGACTTATTATAATAGAATGATGATATAATATTTGTTATGAATTTAACAGTATGGTTCTTGATTATGCAGTAATATGTGTCGGTAACTTATGAAATATTCATAGTTAAGTTATGATTTTGACATTATTAAGATATAATTGCATATGTATATGTTTAGAATTATGCTGTTTATAGCTGAATTTGTTATAATATATGTTGAAAATGGACTAGAATTTGATAGTATAATTACATAATTTTACAATACATTTGTGTAATTTAGCAGTATATATATTTGTTTAGTTCGACAACTTCTAACCTAATTGAAACATAGATCAAAGATTTCTATTTTTGTTACATAAGTTAATTAAATAGGACTAAAATGAAATTCCACCAAAAATCTTGGCATCTTATAGTGTCATCATTCATTTCTTTCCTTATCAGTATACAACTATCAACAGTTTTGAATTGACTGAGAACCAGACTTTAAAGTTTTTTTTTTTTTGAAAGAGACTTTAAAGTTTAAACTAAGGTCCCTTTAGGAACATATCTTTTTAGTGTATTTTTGAATTTTACACTTTAGAAAAAAGTTGTGTTATTCGACTTATGAAAATATGATTTTTCGGTTGAAAAAGCTAAAAAATTAGATTTTTAAAGTATAACTTTTCAATGGATTATCAAAACATAATTTTAAAATTTAAACAAAAAATCTGCTACTAAACATATATTTAAGTAGTTTTGCAAATCACAGCATGACAAAAGATTGAATACTTGAACCGAAGGTAAAATTAGCAAAACATACCATTTTTCAAGTCTAATTGCCAAAAACTACAAACCAAAACTGTTATTTACAAAACATACAAGTCTAATAAATATGTGTAATTGTATGTTTGTACGTTTGTATGTTTTGTGAATAAACTTTTAGCTGTTATATGTTTTTCTAATATGTTTTAGTTAATTGTATGGTTTGGACTAGGGCTGAACGAAAAACCGGAAAAACCGAACCGAACCGAACCGATAAAAACCGAAACCGAAAAACCGAAAAAAAATCGGGTTGGTTTCGGTTTTCAGTAAAACCGAACCGAAAAAGACCGAAACTGAAAAAGACAGAAAAATCACCGAAAAAACCGGTCCGGTTCGGTCCAAAAAATAAAAGACCGAAACCGAAAAAAACCGAACCGAAAAATATGCTCGGTTTTGGTTTCAATTTTATTAAAAACCAAACCGGACCGGACCGAACCCGGTCCTAAGTTTGGACATTCATGAATCATTGCGCGAAGACGTAACACTTCAAAATATATCTTATCCAAATTTTGGTCGTAATAAATACAATTTGCAGTGAAACAGCAACATTAATTAAATGATTTCAGAAACTGGGACCCGTGCCTTATACAATTGGATAGTGACTCAATTTCAAAATATTCTTACTGCAAATTTTCACTAGCTTGTGGGAGCTTTTATTATATTTGCTCAAACTCACAATTTTGTCAAACATACAAAAAAAGTAACAAAAAACATAAGTAGGTACTTAGATAAATCTAGATTAATAAAATATCAATACCCTCATTATCAGTCTCTTTTAGCAGGTGAGCTGAAGATTAAGAAACAATATCATTTTTTAGTTTTTTACTAACGCCTGCACCTTTATGCCACCTAGCAAAGCCTGCTATTCCTCATTACTAAATAATTTATATTCATATTGCTTATGCTTATGCTTATGCTTATGCTAGAATTAGTTGTGAGATAAATAGATTGAAAAGTGAATACTTTGGGTAACATTATTTTTTTTTAGTAGAAACAATAAACTCAGAGTAGACTTTCAATACAATCATCGAGCCATTTGTCACTATAAAAAAATATCAGATAGCAACAATTTAGTAACAGTTGCTTGTTCCTGAAATTTAGCAACGGTAAATCAGTAAAGATTGTTGCTAAGTGCTGATAACTGTTACTATATTATTGATGAATTTTCAGCAACAAGCCGTATAGTAACATGCCAGTTGTTTGATATCCTCTTATTTTCTTATAGTGAATTACTTGATATATAATTAATATACCGATATAAAAGAAATCTATTCCGATAATTTTACAAATTTCGTGATATTTTGATGGTTCGCTATAAGCTTTCATTGTGGTTACCATGGTTTGGACCAAAATACCATTTGGTTCTCGTGCTTTTCAATTGAAACAAATACTCCCGGCTGTCCATTTTAATTTTCGGATTAAGAATGTTTAATTGATACAAACGCCTAAGTTTAACCGATGGTAGTTCTTTGATGAAGTAAGAAGTCTCAAATGGGGTGTGTTGTAAAAAAAAAAATAGTCACTGGTTATATCAAAATTTAAAAAAAGTGAAAAAAGCAATCCAAAGTCATGATAGAATTGGTCTCTTCATAGTAATACTTTCTTATTAGGAAATTGCTAATATGATTTCAGAAGATAGTAAAAGATACCAATTACCACATACTAAAACTATAAATAAAACCAATTTATTTTGAAAAAAGTCACATGATATAATTAGTTTGACATCATGTGATGACTTTCCATTCAATAAGTGACCAAACGTATCATCATTTCATACCTTTCTGTTGCTGTAAGTACAGTGACCATAAAAATCTGTGTGAAAAACAAACAATGAGGACCATCAATCAATAAGACACTAATTAACCTAGCTATAGCAAGCTATTCAGCAAAATAATAATCCCCAGGATGTACAGACATATTATATATTAGTAATTGTTTGGGATATGATTTCGGATAAATAAATATAAATTTTTTAAAATAAATAAAAAAATGATGGAATGAATATAGTAAATTAATAATCGTATATAAGTAATATGATATTTTATTGTTATAAAAGTATATTCTGAGAGATGAATTGATGTGTGAGAATGAGCATATTTATTTAGTTATTTATGTATTTGAATTGCATTATGATATATAAGTAATTAGTAAATTAAAATATGGATTTTTGGAAAAAATTAGTAAAATTTTACAGCTTCATTTTTCTTGACTTGACTTATATTAATACCAGTAACCATAGTCTACGCGTTGGATGTGTGACACGTAATGACATAAATAGGATCCGGCACAAATAAATTTAACATTTTCAAAAGGTTTGCAAAAATAATGAAATCAATATCCTAAAAATATAATGTTTTATTGTTATAATAATATAAAAATACATGTATAATGATTTGTTTGAGAGATAATTGATGTGTGAAAAAAGAGAATATTTATTTATTTAAATTGCATTACCATATTTGAGTAATTAGTAAAAAAAAATATATGAGTATTTTTAGAAAAAAATAATGGTTAAATTGGACAGTATCATTCAACTTGTATTGATTTATTATAATATAAATTTATCTATCAAAATAATAAGAACTTAAAAATGTAGGACATAACAAAATTTTACATAACAATACGTCATCCTAACCCAAATCACATAGTTAATTATTAGTGTGTACAGATTACAAGTGAGAGTATCAATGTCATCTTGATTAATTAAACCTTTATGAAGATCTGAAAAACAGAAGCATATTGGTAAATGAGTTTGGTTTTTTTGGTGAGCTGTGTCTCAACTTTCCCCACATGGGTCCTCAGGAATCATAAACCTCAGGAAAAAGTTTCCTGACTCCAACTCTCACTCCTCTCCCCCTCTCTAAACAAGAAATGCACCATGATTGATCTCCATTCACAATGGAAGATCCAAACTATAACCCTAACACTTCTTCTCGCCCAAACCCTAAGCCTAAACACCGATGGCGTACTCTTACTCGCTTTCAAACACTCTATCTTGAGTGATCCCCTTGGGGTCCTGGACAGCTGGAATGCCCAGGACCTGACCCCCTGCTTCTGGCAGGGGGTCACGTGTAGTAGTGATACTGTAGTGACGAGTAAAAAAAACTCGTCAGTACGTGCCACCACACTTTCTCTCCCAGGATCCCAGCTCCTGGGATCCATTCCTGCCCAACTAGGAATGATTCGACACTTGAAGAACCTTAACCTATCTGACAATTCTATCAACGGATCAATCCCTTCGTCGCTTCTCAAATCATCCCAGCTTCAGACAATGGACTTGTCCAATAATCTGATCTCGGGTGAGCTGTCTGAGCTCGCCGGAGGCTTGAAAAGTCTTAAACTACTCAACCTATCGGATAATGCCCTACTAGGAAAAATTCCGAGAAACTTGACAAAGCTCGGTAATCTGACCGTAATTTCTCTTAAAAGCAATTACTTTTCAGGTGAAATTCCTAGCAGTTTCGAGTATGTCCATGTACTCGATTTATCTTCTAATCTTATCAACGGGTCGCTCCCTTCGAATTTTTCCGGAAACAATTTACATTACCTGAATCTATCATATAATCGAATCTCCGGAGAGATTTCCCGGGAATTTGGCAAGAGAATTCTCAATGAGGCTGTAATTGATTTTTCGTTTAACAATTTTACGGGGCAAATTCCCGAGACCATTTTGTTTTCTAAACAGGATGAGAAATCGTACGCAGGAAATTCTGAACTTTGTGGTAAGCCTTTAAAAAAATTATGTGCAATACCATCAACTATTTCAGGTCCTCCAAATAGTACACTATCGGATTCTCCTCCGGCTATTGCAGCTATTCCCAAGGATAAAGATTCGTCAAATTCTCGAAATACAAATAAGCAGTCAGGAAAAAGTGGAATTAGGCCCGCGACTATAGTTGCAATAATAGTGGGAGATGTTGTTGGTGTCGCGATGGTGGCAGTAATTTTCTTTTATGTGTATCAATTAAAGAAAAATAGAAGTGGTGCCGTATCCAAGAGGACTGTGCCCGAGAGAGAATTTGATTGGGCGTCTTCCTCAGAAGAAGAGTCGAAGAGGACTCGGGCTTGTGGTTGTTTGAGGAAACAAGTTAGTCATGAAGAGGAGTCGTCGGATTCTACGAGCTCCCTAGATCAACAAATGGAAGATCAGAAAAAAGGTAATAACTGATTACATTTGTACTATAAAGAATGCACTTTTTTAGAAAATCAGTATCGGTTAATTTTTTTGTCACACTTGCCCAAAAGAAAAGTTTCTGTCTGGGAAAGTATATGCTTGTTTGTCCATATGAACTATTTTTTCCCTTTTTGAGCAGATTAATGTCAGTTAAGGTTAAAAAGTGTGCTTGTCCTGTCAAAAAAGTGTACTTTTTGAGTAAATTAGTGTCAGTTAAGATTTTCAAAAAGTATAATCAAAATAAATTGTTTCTTGAATAAAATCTAATTAAAAAAATGTAGCTAGATTTATAACAAAAGTAAATTCAAAAAAAGGGATTTTGTATCGAAACTGGCAATTTCAGCGAAAGCCCATAATTTCTGCTGTAACAATCTAACTTGATGCAAAATCGGCACAGAAAAAACGTTAGCAATGCAGGAACAAAAAGAAAAGAGGAATGGAGCACTTGTAACAATAGATGGGGAAAAAGAGCTCGAAATCGAGACACTACTAAAAGCGTCTGCATACATATTAGGAGCCACTGGTTCGAGCATAATGTACAAGGCTGTGCTCGAGGACGGGAACACAATGGCTGTAAGAAGAATAGGAGAAAACGGGGTCGAGAGGTTTAGGGATTTCGAGAACCAGGTCCGTGCTATTGCTAAATTGGTACATCCAAACCTGGTCCGTATTAGAGGATTTTATTGGGGATCGGATGAGAAGCTTGTAATTTATGATTTCGTCCCCAACGGTAGCCTCGCTAATGCCCGATACAGTAAGTACTTAATCTTTTTAAGTGTTTATTACGGCTTTTGTGCATCTCTATAATTTTTAATTTCGCACACCATTACAATTAGCAACATCTTTTTTTGTCAATTTACCACACTTCTATTGATTTTATATCACAGCCTACTGTTCATTTTATCCACTTCATCATTGAACAACTAGAAATTTGGAGAGCAATGTTTATGTTATTTTTTTAGGGAACGGTGAAAATTAGATGTTAAATTTTGAATCAAGATTTTTTTTTTTTTTTTTTTTTTAACTTTAGTACGGCATTATTTAGCTAGTCGTGGCATGTTGGTTTATTATGTTGCAAGGCATGTGCACCCCTTTGGAGTTGGACGTGACACATTAATATTTTGTTTCTTCCTCAACTTTTTGAAAGTTATTAGAATTTTTGGAAATTGGATATGCTCTAACTAAGAGCACAATTGGATGGTTATACAAAAATGTTTGTATTGTAATGTTTATATGTTTTTCTTTAGCTATAATTGCTAATTCTAGATGGCCAGATATGTAAGTTTTGGTCCTACCCTTTTTTGCTAAAATGAACAGATGTAAGGACATTGTGGTGGAGTGGTTGTTGTGACTGATACATTGTTTTCATTGCAAAAAAGCTTTTTAACTTATTAAAGGCTGACTTGTAATTTTGTCATATCTATTTTGTAACCTAGCCTATAACATGGAAAATCTCAACCATTTAACTTCTTTAATGTTTTTTTAAAAATATCAGGAAAAACGGGATCGTCGCCATGTCATCTTCCGTGGGAGATCCGGCTCAAGATCGCCAAAGGTGTAGCTCGTGGGCTAACATACATACACGATAAGAAACATGTTCACGGGAATTTAAAGCCCAGTAATATCTTGTTGGGCTCAGATATGGAGCCTAAAATTGGTGACTTTGGGCTCGAGAGGCTCGTACCAGGAGAGAGTGGTTACAAGCCTGGTGCCTCGGCTCGTAACTTTGGTAGTAAAAGATCAACAACGTCTCGGGACAGTTTCCAAGACAACCTAGGTGGGTCAACTCCGAGTCCGAGCCCCAGCTCGTTAGGTGGTATTTCCCCGTATTATGCGCCAGAGTCGCTAAGGAACATTAAGGCAACCCCTAAGTGGGACGTGTTTTCCTTCGGGGTCGTTTTACTCGAGTTGCTAACGGGTAAGTAGCGGAAAGGAAGTAACAGTAGGGTTCTACACTGACTGCTATTACATAGTTTTAAGGGTAAATTACAGGATCTGTACATAAACATTGAACCTATCACCATATTTTAATATTTATAGTCAATCTACATTATGAAAATGGGGAATTAACAAAATAGTACACCACAGTTACATAGTTCCTCCGTCCCGCTTCATAAGTTCTATGTGAAATCATATGCAACTTTAACTAGCTTTAAACATGTAATTAAATTGGCGAAACGAAAAATTATAAATTTTTTCTATATAGTTCAAATGTTAAACTATATGATAGATTTTTTTTAAAAATTATTTCGATAATTTAGATACGAGTTATTTGTCGGTCAAAGTTGTGCGTGTTTTCGTATATGACTTTTAATGTGGGACGGAGGGAGTAGTGTTTTAAAAAGCGATAACTTAGCTTAAACGTTTTTGTAAAATCTATGCTAAAAGTGTTAATAGTGTAATTTTTTAGCGGTGTACAAAGCGGAAAAAGGAGTTTTTTAAGCCATGAATCAAAGTTTTTTTCAGTATGAAAGGTACTTTTTAAACACATGTTTACTTGTAACCATGTAACCATATAATAAGTATATTAGCAAACCATCATAACAATAGTACTATATCTGATTAACATATACTAGCATATTAAGTTGTTAACACATACTTCAAACTTTTTAGATATCACCTTTTTTTTTTAAATCATTGTATGCAATCCAAAACAACTGGTTTTTTTTTCATATCTAGCTTAGATGTGCTACAATTAGGGATAAAACTCTTTTGATCACATATACTTGATTATGTACCTATTAACAATTTACTTAACCATAGAGACACTTTTTACTTGACCATAGTTCTCGGCTTTTCAGTATGAAATTTCGCCGTGACTGTTTTCTGGTTCTCCCAATGCAGGTAAGGTTATTGTATCGGATGAAGTGGGACCAGGGCCCAGTGGGCTAGCAGACGAGGAGAAGAGTCGGGTTTTACGAATGGCTGACGTGGTGATCCGTGCTGACCTGGAAGGCAGGGAGGATGCCTTGCTTGCATTATTAAAACTTGGGTTTAATTGTTTGTCACCAACCCCACAAAAGAGACCACATATCAAAGATTTACTACAAGCACTTGAGAAGTTCCCGGCTTCTTCTTCTTCATTTAATTAGTGTCACAAGAGCTTATAGTTTGATTATTTGGACCACCACTGTAGAATAGTTGTACGTATTTTTAAATGATGATAGACTGTTCGTTTCGATTTCTGAAATAAAATTTCGTTTCTGAGGTGTAACTCGACCATATTTTTGTATCAAATTTGTTTTTATGTACTTTTACGTTTTAACATGTTACTTTTTACATAGCTTGCTGTATGAGTTTTTAACTGAACATTAAGAATTTGTACTTATTGCTATTTTTATTATAAGAATCCCTCTAAGCATGTATAAGATGAGACTAATTTTTAACAGATATTACAAATAATAAGTTACCATCAAAGTTACACAGCTGACAATAATAGAGAGTATGAAGTTATGTGAAGGATGGTTTATGTTTACGAACTCAGTTATGAAGTTCGACTTGCTTGGAAATACCAATAACAAACAGAAATTTTATCTCCCTGTGTCATTGTGTGACCAGATTAGGATCATAAGTATTTTATTGTTCGGTTGATTTCTATTGCTAGTTTCACAATGACTGTTTGTTTCATCAGACAGACTTCGAAAAAATTGTACCTCAGAAAGTCGAAACTAACAGAACAAAGCTAAAAATTATTTGCAACGCCATTTTGCATGTTTTTCTCCTGAAAACTTTGGAGAAATTTCGAACATGATTCCAAAACTTCATCACGTATCAAGCAACATGTCACTTTTTTTTGCTCGGAAACGATGCTCTCCAAAGATCATATATACATTTGTTTCAATTCAGCTTGTTTTGTGAAAATTAAACCGTTGAGTTGAGATAGATGCATTTTGAAGCTCACAAGAGTTATTCAAGCTTTAGTTGTTTAGTTAAAACTACATACAGGATTATTTGCAAAAAAAGTGGAACATTGACGATTAGTTAGCACATGAAGTATTTTACTGGAATTGGCGGACAACTAACTGGATGGCGTTTTCACTTTGAACGCCTGCAGCTTGTCTATCACAAACAAAATAAGCCAGCATATGTTTTTATCAATTGCTGCTGCTTTTGATGCTGGTCTAGTAGTACTATTTTAGGTACATGACTTGATGCAAATATACCGTCGTTTTAAAACCAAAAAATAGCTGCCAAGAAATGCCAATACGTAGGGCAATAACAAGGGGAGCTCACGTCTGGGAACACACACCGAGCATGATAAACACCGAAACTTTGTTTTTTATTTGAAAGTTTCTAGGGAAAGTTGCAACCAAACAATTCACAATTTAGATGTAAACAGCAAATGAATGTTGAGATCTATCACTTCTGGTTAACATGACTGTTTTGATCAACACTAATCCTATTGAAAAAGCTTTAATCAATAGTATCAAGTCTATGATCGCATCGATATGGTTTGTTATCAGGAATATGCTACTTTAATATACAGAAAATTTAGAAATCACAATTGTGAAATAAGCATATATGCATATGGTAACTAATCCAATTTTCTTCGGTTGCCCATAGTATCATATCAAATGGAATCTACAATGATATGTAAAATTCTACTGTATTATTTACAAATGACAGTAATATGAAATTTTCTTTTAATAGTTATCTTAAAAGCTGGGCCCTCACACAAGACCGGTCTTGGCATAAGCCAAGTGAGCTTAGGTAACTTGGGAATGGATTTTGCTGTCCTCAATTTTTTAGGGCAGCCTGCGTTGAAAAAATGAGGCAACAAAAATCCAGTTTTTTTTTCAAAAAATATAATTTTGTATGTTATATTTTGGAATTTATTAATATGTGTTAGGGTTTTATTTTGGGGTTCATTAATATGTGTTAGAGTTTTAGAATGTGTTAGGGTTAAATTACATTATTTAAAAAAAAAAAAAAAAATTAAACTGTATTTTTGCTGCCTGAATTTTTCAAGACAGGCTGCCCTGAAAAAATTCAGGGCAGCAAAAATGCATCCGGTAACTTGGGCGTCGGTTCAATCTTAAAATAAAAAAATAACTACTTAGACATTGGTCGCTGAACAGGTGCGTGCAAAAAGTAAAAATAAAAAATTATTTTTTACTTTTTTGCAGTACGAAGAGGTTTCCCACCGTGATACAATTACTTTATATCATGGTCTGTATTTTGTGCAATGTAAAAGAGAATACTCCGTTTTATCACAATATGGTTCAAATTTTATACTTTTTATGAGTTTTTTTTTAAGCTTGATATGAATATTTCGGACAGTCAAAAAAAGCATCCAAAAAATTCTACGACTTAAGTATAAAAGGCGCCAAACCGGCCAGCCCTTACATTAAGCTTAAGCTAAGAAACATGGACTTTACAAAATAAGTCGCACTTAAAACATGATTCAAATGTAATTTTAAATATAAAAGGGTAAACTGCAAATAACCTCCAAATAACGGGAAAAAATACGTTTACTATACCAAACTATAGTGATGTTAACGATTTGGGTACCCATATTTTAAAATTTTCAATTTGGCTACCACATTATAATAATTTTTCAATTTAGATAACACCGTCTAAATTAATAACGGAATCATGTCACCTGACGTTTGACAAACGTTAATTTAAGAGGCTAATTTGACAATTTTACACAAAAATATCATCCTAGAAAAACTTTTTCCTCATTTTCACACATAACAATTTTTTTTTGTTATGTGTGAAATTGGAAAAAACGTTTTTCTAGCATTACATATTTTTGTGCAAAATTATCAAATTACTCTCTCAAATTAATGTTTGTCAAATGTCACGTGACATGATTTCATGATTAATTTAGACGGTGGTACATAAATTGAAAAGTTATTATATTGTAGTATTCAAATTGAAAAATTTAAAAGATGAGTATTTAAATCGTTAAAATCAGATAGTTTGGTTTATGAAAGTATAAAACCCCTCCAAGTAACTATAGCTATTATGCAAATTACACCAAATGAACTTTTGGAAACCTGCAATTGATCCCCACAAACTATCTACATTCTGGAAATAAGTCTCTGTTTCTATTACATCTATATCATTATAATAATAATCCTAGATCAAAAAATGTGAACGTACTGGGAAAATTGTTAAAATGATACTCAATCTATTAACTTTTAGTGATTTGGTACTCAACCTAACATACTTTTTAAATTGGTATCCAACTTATACATTTCGCTTTAATTTGGTATCCAAGCTAACACTTTTTCTAATTTGTTACTCAACCTAACATTTTTTTCTAATTTGGTATCCAACCTATGCGTTAAAAACCGATGATCGAAGACAGATTGAGCCCCTTAATTGGACTGTATACGTATCGGTTGGGTACCAAATTAGAGCGAAACGTATAGGTTGGGTACCAAATTGAAAAAAGTGTTAGGTTGGATATCAAATTAGAGCGAAATGTATAGGTTGGGTATCAAATTAGAAAATCTGTTAGGTTGGATACCAAATCATTAAAAACTGATAGGTTATATACCATTTTAGACTTTTTTCCTAAAGATACACTTAACTGAGTGATATTGTAAAATATCCATTTCCTGCTTTACTATGAGTTTTTTTTTTAAATCACTTATGAAGGAATCTTAATTGAATATATAACGATAGATACACATACTAAAGTAATAATTTTCAAAAGCATAAACGAAATTATTTCCTAAAAAATGGGTCATGCGAGTTCAATATTTGTAAAAGGCATGACGTGGATTCTAGACGGAAATAGCTCCTCTAACATCTAATCAAAGCTTGTCGTGAGGAAGTACCAACAGTTTGAGCGGACTCTGACACCCACCCCAATGACAAATAATTTCTGAAAAGAAATAAAATTTATACTACGTTTTTTTTCTTCGTTTTATTTAAACGGGTAAAAACAATTTTTTTTATCACTAGACAACCTGCCAAAATTTTTTTTTTGGGCCGGCTCTACATCTAATCTCGCTTAATAACCGTCTAATCCACTTAATCACTTCTAATACTCTAGGCTCATAGGTTCTATATACCATCTATAATCCACCTAATTTTCATACAAGTTAATTGCAAAACGTAGATAGATTGTTTGGGTCAAACCGCACGTGTTCATAGTTTGTGTTAGTTATTAACATAAACCCATAGGTCATCCACCTCTTAATCAGGATACTTAATCCAGTTAACTCCGTCTAATCCGCTAGACTCATAAGACTATCATACCGTCTAATTTCCGTCTAGACTCGTTTTTTACAACATAGTTTGTGGGAGTTGTTAGCATAAACTCATAGTTTACGGTAGGACTTGGCGAAAACCCGGAAAAATCGAACCGAACCGAAAAATACCGAAATTGAAAAGCCGAAACTTTTTCGGGTCGATTTCGGTTTACAATAAAACCGAACCGGAAAAAACCGAAAAAACCACAAAAAAGACCGAAAAACCAAAAATAAAATCGAAAAATAACCGGAAAAACCGAAACCGGACCGAAACAAACCGGTTCGGTACAAAAAATAAAATAAAAACCAAACCGAAAAAAACCAAACTGAAAAATCTGCTCGGTTTCGGTTTTGCCAAAAACCGAACCGGACCCATCCACGCCGTACG
This sequence comes from Primula veris, assembly GCA_963682055.1. NCBI lineage: Eukaryota > Viridiplantae > Streptophyta > Magnoliopsida > Ericales > Primulaceae > Primula > Primula veris. The sequence continues at coordinate 30,966,674 of OY821747.1, read as the reverse complement.
GGGGTCTAGGGCCGGGCGAAAAACCGAAAAAACCGAACCGGACTGATAACCGAACCGAAAAAGACCGAAACCGAAAAACCAAAAATTTTTCGGATCGGTTTTGGTTTTCAATAAAACCGAACCGAAAAAGACCGAAAAAGTCCGAAAAAGACCCAAAAAAACCAAAAAACAACTGAAATGCCGAAAAAAATCGAATCTGGACCGAAAAAAACCGGTTCGGTTCGATCCAAAAAATAAAATGACCGAAACCGAAAAAAACTGAACCGAAAAATATGTTCGATTTCGGTTTTGCTAAAAATCGAAACGAACCGAGCCAACACAGCGGGTTCGAATCTTTTAGTTCCCCGATATATAAAAATATAAAATCATCCCGCTTGCTCTCTAATTTCAAAATCTCTCTCTCTCTCTCTCTCTATATATATATATACAATCGTGTATCTATCTATTGATATACATAAATAGAAATGGCGACGAATATAGGGATGATGGACGGAGCATATTTCGTTGGTAGAACTGAGATTTTAGCTTGGATCAACTCTACTCTCCGTCTCTCTCTTTCTAAAGTCGAATCGGTACTTTTTATCTTATTTTTATCAAATTTACTTTATAACTAATAAAACAAAAAACAGAAATTAGGGTTCAAATATGATAAATCAGTACTCGAACAAGCGAAAACACGAAAACCTATATTGAATAGCTTATAATTTTCAAAATCTAGATTATAACTGACACCAATATAAGCAGAAATATATAGATTGTAGTTCAAATTTGGGAAATTACTCTTCCAATTTAATGCAATTCTTCATTTTATAACTGTAATTTGTATATATGTTTGTTTGTATATGTTTAATCTTCGTCGTATATAATATCTCCTCGGTTTTAAATTGGAAGAGTAATTTACGGCATTTGAACCCTAATATCTACTATATTTCTGCTCATATTATTATTAGTTATTCAATTTTGAGCTTAAAAGCTTAAAGCTACATTTTCGTGTTTTTCTTTTATTCAGAGTACCGATTTCTCATAATTGAACCCTAATTGCTATTTTTTTGCTTATATATATAGTCAATTCTTCATTTTTTCTAACTGTAATTGTTATATACGTTTGTTTGTATATGTTTAATCGCCGTCATATATAACATTCCTCGGTTCTATATCGGAAGAATAATATCCCACATTTGAACCCTAATTTATAATCTCAATTTTGGCAATTATAAGCTTAAATCTACTTTTCTATCTTTTTATTTCTCATTCCGAGTACCGATTTTCCATATTTTGAGGCTTAATCTCTATATATCTGTTCATATTAGTGTTAATTAAAATCTCATATATATATCTGCTCATATTTATCTTCAATTCTGCATTTTATAACTGTAATATTTATATTCGTTTATTTGTATATGTTTAATCTTCGTCATATATAATATCTCCTCGGTTCTAAATTGGAAGAGCTGTTTTTAACCCTAATTTCTACGTGTACTTATATTTGATTAATCTTCATCATCTATCTCCTCGGTTTTAATTTGGAAGAGATGTTCACTTGTTTCAAAGTACTAATTGAGTTATTCCCCACATTTTGACCCTAATTTCTATACCTCAGCTTATTGCGTTGGTTAAAATTTTATTTGGGAATTAAAAGCTATTTTCTTGTTCACGGTATTTATTCCCCACATTTCAACCCAAATTTCTATGTTTCTGCGTATACTAGAACTGATTAATATAATATCAATTTGACAATTATAAGACATAACTTATGTATGCGAGTTTTTCTTTAGCTTTAAGCTAGGAAGTGCGTTTCTCTCATTCATAGTACTGACTTCCCATACTTGACGCTTAATTCCTATGTTTTTTATTATTTAAGAGTAGTTAAAAATTCAATTTCAAGGATTAAAACCTCTCATTTATGCATGCGTCTTTTTCATCTTTCATCTATCTTCCGCAATGATGTATTTATATGTGTTTATTCTCGGCAAACAATCTCAAGATTTTAGCTGGAAGTGCTTTTTGTACTGATTTGATTTCCCATAGATTCCTGCTTATTTATGAGGTGTTAAAATCTGATTATCGTGTATTTGAGTATTTATGTAGGTCTTATTGGCCATCTGTCCGTCTCTTTAAGTTGGAAGAGCGTTGCTCTCTCCTACAAAACCCTAACTTCACACTTTTGAACCTTAATTTTGTATATGTGGCTTGTTTATGTATTATAGTGTTTGGCCTACTATCCCTCTCTCTAAGTTGTAACTTGTAAGAACGTTTGTATCTTTGAATGTAGTAATTTCTCACATTTGAAGCTTAGTTTACCATTTTTGCTTATTTAGGAGTTAGTTACTATCTCAATTTTGAATAATGACTGTATTTATTTTACTAATTTATGATTTTTCTTCGTTTCAACCTTAAACTCTAATTTAGGCTGTTCGTAAGCATGGTTAGTGTTAAAAATCTATCCCGTGCTAAAAGTTGAGAGAGCTTTTCTCTCGTTCAAAGGACTAAAGTTTCTCATTAGATGCTTAATTTATACATTCCGGCCTTTTGTATTAATTATAATCTCAATTTAGAATATCAAGTGTTCTTAGTTTAGATATGTGTGTTTTCCTTTCCTGTTCCGAGTTTCCTCTGTTTTGCACTCTAATTTTGCATGTTTGAACTTAGTTTAATATTTTTATGTTTTGTACTTTTGTTTAGTCTTATACTGCAATAAATAGAATTTGCATCTCATTCTCTGTGGAGAAGTACTAAGATCTTCTCTGGCTCAAACTCAAAATCCCAAATTTATGGTCTAGTTTTTTTCAATTTTTTTGTGGTCTAGTTTTTTTATGTGTTCCCTTTCGATTTGAAACCCTTATTCGGCTTACAAGACGTCTAATTTTAGAACATGCGTGTTTCCCGAATAAAATTTATCTACCCATTAGTGGTTTTTCTTTCCTTTAAACAACTAATTAGCTTGTTTAATCCCCTTTCTGTTGGTCACTGATTCTCAATTTGCAGACATGAAGTTAAATTTATACATTTTATCAAATACAGTTCAGGAAGACCCTGCTTCCGCATATTCAGAGTTCAATTTGCCTTGAGTTGAAACCTTATTTTCTCATCTATTTTCTAAATCAAGTGTCGCTTTGGTTCAAATCCTTGTTTGAATACTACACGTGCATGCATACGTTGTATATCAGCATATGAACCTTGTATTTCTGTTGCGTGTAGGCATGTTCTGGTGCGGTTCACTGTCAACTAATGGACGCGGTCCATCCCGGGATAGTGCCAATGCACAAGGTTAACTTTGATGCTAAGAATGAGTACGAGATGATTCAGAATTACAAAGTTCTTCAAGACGTGTTCAACAAACTCAAGATAACCAAGGTTAATGTTGTTTCTTTTCGCAATGTTTTTTATATTGTATGCTTCTAAGGTTTCGGATAAACATTTGATGAGAATAAATGAATTGTTTTGTATATGATAATAGTTTTCTTGTTTAGCTATTTTATTTCATTAGTTGCTTATCTGATGTGTGTTCTGGTGGGGATGCCGCAAATTGATGCAGATAAGTTAGTAATATTAGATCTCCTTGATACTCTTAGTTTATGCTATTGACGAAGCAGAATCTGGAGTTTATACTTCTAGGTTTCAAAAAGACTTTTTTTGGTGAGAGGAAGTAAATGAATTACTTTCTCTACAAATGAATTGTGTACTTGCTTAGGCGTTTTGTTTCATAAGTAGATACTTATTATGATGTTTGTATGGTGGTGATGCAGTATATCGAGGTGAATAAGCTAGTAAAAGGAAGGCCCCTCGATAATCTTGAGTTTATGCAATGGATGAAGCGTTACTTTGATTCAGTTAATGGAGGCAATTTGCACAGGTATAATAGTGTTCATTGCTTCTTGTAAAACATGTTAGTATGCTGCTTTACTGCTGAAGTTGAATTGAGTTAAGTAGTTTCACAGGCTTTGATAAATACGAGATAAGACGGGATTGTTGTCGCCTTTGGTGCTTTACGAAACATTTCTGTTAGAATGTTTGAAACAGTTAACTTTGCGATACAATATTTGATAGAGAAACACCCCATCATCCACATGATACGATTCTTTCAAATGTCAGACCTTCGTACTAAACCACATACTAGAGCATTTTGAAAGATTTATCAATTAAGTGAAATGTTTTTGACTCCTTGCAGACTGTTTGATTTGGCCTTATTCATGTAGAGCAAAACATAGTGGCTGTTTGCTTTTGCTATTGTTTAATTTCATAAAAAAGTATTACCTCTACTGTCACAGTTATCAGTGAATAGCTTTACCTCATAGCAACTTTCATGATATCGAATTACTTGTTCAACATGGTATGTTTTACTCTCTTGTCCTTTTCAAATGGTACGCCATTGCTGTCAGTTGAATATATTCACAGGAAGACGAGATTGGGTAGCTAACCTTTTGGAGCATTCTCTCTTCTGATCCTTCTCTCTGTACTCGAATTGTAGTTTTGAATCACATAATGTGCATTGCTTACCCTCTAGAATAATGATTCTTTAAAACTTAAATTAAAGAAAAATGTTGAACTGGTTTATTTTCCGTCTATCTCAGTTACAATCCATTGGAAAGGAGAGAGTTATCAAAGGGTGGAAAAGAAGTGGGTAGGAAATCTTCGACACTGCAACCTTCGACCAGATCTTCTACAACCACTCTGAAAACACAAACTTCCCAAAATACTCGAAGAAATGAGGTCAATACTACAAATCATCCTGCTAAATCTACTACAAACCCACCTGCTAAATCCTCGAAACCTCTTACAAGTGAACAACCTGCATATGATGAGCAGGTGCAACTTGTACTTTATTACTTAATATACTCTAGGACTATCCAATATTTGTTTTAATTAAAACAGTTGGCAGTAATAGATTTCAAAGTGATTCCTTTTTTCTGTAATTTTTCTTATGCAGATTACAGAGCTAAAACTGTCAATAGACAGCTTAGAGAAAGAGAGGGACTTCTACTTTGGAAAGCTGAGGGACATTGAAATCCTATGCCAGTGTCCTGAGATTGAGAACTCACTTGTAAGCACTCACCTAGTGTTTCTTAATTTTTTGGTAAAAATATCAGTATCACTTTTTTAGTTTGACGTTACCATTTTACACTTATATAATACCTCCACTTGCCAACTTTACTATTTAGTTTGATATTTCACCTCTTTCCAGTAGTTTTTTTTTTAATATCACATTGCTTTCACAGATACAACCACTTTCATACACACAAAAAAACAGCCAAAATAAGCAAGAAATAATTAGCATTTGATAATATTAAGCAAGAATTTTATGTTATGTATACTTAAGATGCCATCTACGTGTTATGTTAATTTGAAAAACGGGCACCGAAGCTGATAGGAATGTTTACCGGTTTTTAAATTTATGGTAACTGGGTAGAATAGGTTTCATATGATGGGATTAAAAAGTTGCAGGTTTATTGAGTTTGGAAGTAGAAGAATCTACTGAAATGTTATTTTGTTTATTTTCAGTAAAAGTCATCTGGTTTTTGTATTTATAGGTGGTAGAAGCAATGAAGAAGATATTGTATGCTACAGATGATAATGCATCAGTTGTGACAGAAGCTCAAGCAATGATCTCACAGCACCACAATGAATCTGAAGATGGTATTAAAACTGATACTCAAAAACGGAAAAATATTCTTAACACCGACTTTGATGCTGCTGCGAGCGCTACTTTATCCCCTAGGAGAAGAGTTTCAGATGCTTCTGATGTTCATACTGGTGGATCACCCCTTGTCACATGCTGATTAAATGATTAGTTTGGGTTATGAACTCTGTTGTTTTCTGGTTTGGAAAACACTTTCTGTTGCCGGTTTTAAATTTGAGTTGCTAAAACTATACTGGGCTATATAGTAAGGATTTTGACTTGGGAATATGCTTTAAATCTCTGTATTGTGTTGTCTATGGTTGTTGATTGAAAAAAGTAGTAATTTCTTGAATCTTTGCTTTATTTTATTCGTCTTAGTCTACCCTTTTAGTAATTTCTTGGGAAGTTAATAGGTACGATCCTTTATTCTTATATTGCTGAGTTTGTTCGCATTCGGATAGTTTCCCTTATTTGCATGCTCTCTATTACAAAAATTTGCATGTGTAATAACACCTCAACCGCAGCTACGTTACATTCACATTCTAATCAGCTTAAAATTTCTTACCATTAATTTGGGTTTCATTTTAATTTTTATGATTTGTAACCTTTTGTTTCTTGTACATTTTCTCATTTTAGAGGGAACCCCCTTACCATTGTAATCATGGTATAAAGTCTGATGATCAAACCACACCAATTATATTTCAGCTTTATCACTTTTGTTACCGTATTAAGTTTTCCGGCTTAAAACAACTCAAACCGCATCCTGCGGCAATACTCTGGTTGTAGCAGCAATCTAGTGATTCCAGCTCTCTTATTTACCGTCGTTGAATAATTTCTAAAATGAAAATAATTCCACCATCTAGATGACTATCACACCGCATTATTGTTTGGCCAACGTCTGTGGAACAAGGCTCAACTCTTTCCTTTTGGTGCTCTTCTTTGTGCTGCTCACTTTAAATTTCTTATGCTCGTTCCATGATGCTTTAGAAATTAGAATATATTACTTTATTGACAAATTGCTTATAGTTCACCCATTGTGAAAAGAATAAAAGTTCACGCTTTATTCCACTCCAAAAGTTGTTAGAATCTCATTCTTGAGGAAGTATTCAGCAAAACTTTTTAATTTTGAATAAGAAAATTTTGCTTTCATATTTCAGCTTTGATAGAATTCCTTTTGTTTAATTATTTAGTTGGTAAAATGGGTATGACAATATCTCGGCTTGTGAAACAACTATTTGCGAGGAAAGAGATGAGGATTTTGATGGTTGGTCTCGATGCTGCTGGAAAAACAACTATCCTTTATAAGCTTAAACTTGGAGAGGTTGTCACTACCATACCAACCATTGGTATGCTTTTGTCACATTTTTTCATATCTTTTTTTGTTATTTATTATCACTTGATTGATGTACCTCGAAAAATTGATTTAGTTTGCTAGGGATTTGTTAGAAAAGTGCGATTTCCTGTTTAGTCTTTTATATATTTAAGAGACATATCGGCGGCGAGAAAAGGGGAAAGGGGAGATATAACAAATAAAGGAAACTAATTTTGAATATGTCAGTTGATCTTTGCAAAGTTGAAAATTTGCTACTTTTAAGTATTACTGGTAATATTGCATTTTAAGTATTCCAATCATTTTCTCTTTGATAAATTTGGTTTGATCTGGAGAAATCTGATGTTACATGAATACAATTTTCATCTCGTAAAAAATCAGTTTTCTCACTGCTACATGATCCAACAGCCTGACAGACATATAACTCTTGTATAGGTCGGAACGAATTAACGAACCATAGATTCAATAATGAATTAACGAATCACTGGTTTTAAGTAGCTTTACTGATGTAAGGTCGGAACGAATTAACGAACCATTTGATGTTTTTTTCTGACATAAAATCAGGGTTTAATGTGGAAACTGTGGAATACAAAAATGTAAGCTTCACTGTTTGGGACGTTGGTGGACAAGATAAGGTACTTAACTTAGTCCCTTTAACTTAATCTATCAAACTACTAACTTGCTTAAATACACAAAGCTCAATTAATCACATTACGAAAGAATTACGTTGTTGTTATGCATTAAACTTGTACAGATCCGACCTCTATGGAGGCATTACTTTCAAAACACCCAAGGCCTCATATATGTTGTTGATAGTAATGATAGAGATAGAATTTCAGAAGCTCGAGAAGAACTGCACCGGATGCTGAATGAGGTAAATTACTTTTTTTTTGTGCGACTAACCAATCATTTAATAGCATCCTAAATAATGTGTCGAAACAGTAAGAACTCTATTTTTTTGTAGGATGAATTGCGTGACGCCATCGTTCTTGTATTTGCTAATAAACAAGACCTTCCAAATGCTATGAATGTTTCTGAAATCACCAACAAACTTGGTCTTCACTCACTCCGTCAACGTCGCTGGTATGTACATATATATATTATTGATCAACATATAAGATATAAAAAGACAATTCGATCAGAATACACTGAATATGCGATCGACTTCAGTAGCTACTTGTCAAACTCTTTAGATTTTATGTCCATCCATGTTTTTACCTCGTATTTTTTTTTTTAAATTACCCCATATTATTTGATGCAGGTACATTCAGAGTGCTTGTGCCACTGCCGGGCAAGGACTATACGAGGGTCTCGATTGGCTATCTGGAAATATCTCTAACAAGGCATGATCAACCACAATTTCATTTATATATCTTTTCGTATTGAACCAAACAAGGTGTTGAGACTAGTAATTTTAATATTTGGTACCTTAGTGTCGGTCATTATTGTGATTTGTGATTTGTCATTACACTTCCATGTGCCTATATGAGAATTTGATGAGCATATATATGTCTCTTTGTGTACACTATTCGATGTGTTCTAAACCACATCACATAAAACATTGTTATATCTTATGATGGGAATGAGTAAGCCTAACTATACTTTTTTGTATAGTTTTCCTAACTATACCTTGTTTTTACTGATAAATGTTATTAAATTTCTATACTTATTTTGTAAAGTCAACGATTTAATCATTTTGTTAATAGTTACTTTAAAAAAAAAAACTGATTTTCATGTTTTTATAACCTTTTGGCAATTTAATTGTTTATTTGGCATTATTTGACATTTTAAAGAGTGATAATTCAAAATTTATATATAGATGCTTAGTTTTTTTCAATTTTTTGTTGTTTCAAGTTATAAATAAATATAACTAGGGATTATTAAAAAAATTGAAAAAAAATACAATTATTTATTAAGAAAACAATGTAGTGTTAGCCTAATTATACAAAAAAATATAGTTTAGCACACATTGTCCTCTTATGATCTCCCCGTAAATTATAAACATCTTAGCAACCTCTGGCACGATCATGACCATTAAATAATAGCCATGTCACTGTTCTCCATACTCGAGAAACTCCGACTAACACTAGCATTGCCCTTTGAATAGTGTTTGTTATGACAGTCTTTACACTAATAACAGCAAATCAGAAGTAATTTTTCTAACAAAAGGTACTCTATTTGACTGTCTACTCTCCAATCTAATGCCTAGCAAATTATAACACAAACCATCTCAAAATCGACAACATAACACAAACTATGTTCACATCACCATAATAGTAAATTCTATGTTTCCAAACATAAAGTTTTAGTATAAATTAAAAGCTAGAAAACCTTGCCAGTGACAACCAGTCTCTTTCTGAAGAAACCTCTCAACTACCACTAAGTTTTTCTGAAGTAAAAACTGGCAACTCCAATCTCTATCAGAAACAATATACATGCACTAAGGAGGGATTTAATATGTTATATAATGAGTCCACGTAACACATGTGACATTATGCATGTCAAATTAATGATATAACCAAATCAGAGAAAAATAATAGAGATTACACACAACCATGGAATTTTATGAAGTGGGACTAGTATGCAGAGATGTGGTCAAGGACGGCTATCACTAAAAATGTTACAAGTCAATAAGCATTCTTTAAATAACCATTCGATACTAGACTTCTATAACTGAACAAGTAGACTGCAAACTTATGGAGGGAGTAGAAAATGATAACCGGTAGTGCATTATCGAACATCAATCTAGCTGTAAGACGATCAATTCTATGGTTGAGAAATACATACATTTAATAACAGGAGCATCGTTTTTACAGGCTGCAAATAACTGGAGTCTTAAGACTCCTACCTATCCCTCTATAATATTGAAAATAAACGTTACCAAAAATAATGCAGGGTTATTATTGAAAACATAATTAGAGTGTACATTTACTATCAAACAAACCCTTCTAGATTAGTGGTATCCTACTTTGCAATAAAAATCAAAATTGGTGACTAGTGTCAAATGATGTGAATCCCACTCATGGTATATTTTCTTCTACAGTAGAAGAAACCCTATCTTAGACTGAAAAACTCTTTTTAAGTTACCAATGTGAGAGTATACTCAGGATTGGTTTGCAGCTATAGGGAGGTTCCATAATTTGATCCCGTCCCATTAATGAATAGTATGTTCCTATACAACTGTTGTTGATAACGAAAACGCAACGAAAAATAGATAAAGATTACAGACAAACTTCTTCCATATTTTTCCATTCCAACCCATCATATCCAATAAAAACAAGTACAGAGTGAAGGTTTGATACGACTCCATTATCAAATGGCTACACAGCCAGATTAAAAAAGGCATACATCTCTTATAAAGGCTACACAGCCTGATATAATAAAAGACATACATCTCTCAGTCATAAAAAGGCTACACAGCCTGATATTAAAAAAAGAAAAAAAGTACGAATGGCTACACGCCAGATATAGAGAAAAGGCACGGATGGCTACACAGCCAGATATAAAGAAAAGGAACGGATGGCTACACAGCCAGATATAATAAAAAGAAAAGAAAAATGGTCTGAAAGGCTACACAGCCGATATAAGGAAAACCGTCATGTGCAATTATAATTGCTTCTTCAAAATTTATAAAACTAAGCGAGAGGGGGACTATTAATACCATGGCCAAAAGGTGGGGTAAAACCATAAGATCAACGCCTCGAAAGAGACGCTCTCAACTGCTGATCATTGCATCGGCTTCTCTTGAATGGGAGTTCTGGTGATGATGTTGTATCTACCGGTGCTACAATCCAAGAATCATTCGAGCTATCAGAGCTAAAATACGCATCGATCACACCATTAGGGCTGTTTGGCGCCCACATATACTTGCGCTTATTGGTCTCATATGCTTGTATATCCAATATGAACTCATAGCACTCATCTACTTCGTCCTGCTAGAATATGGATGGTTATAGTGATAATATAATACAGTGATCTTACTGTTTCGAATGTAAAAACAGACTGCTGAATCTCTTGTTTTATTTCCTTGTAAGAAAAACCATTTGCTTTCTGTTGATTCATTCAATAAGAGAAAAGAAAACTCTTGAAGATTTTCAAATGCAACAACAAATTCTCATCTTTTTTCCCTCTGCCTACCAGCAAGACCAAGGTAAAGCTCCAATCTTTCATTAATAAACATATAAATGTAACAAATTACATACATGCATACACACTTCCAAATACGACACTTGTCAACCTATAAACAGAAAAAATATGCACTTCAACTACTCTCCATTTTTCCATTCACTCATCTACTTTGTCGGTTTGTCCTGTCAAAATATGGTTTTGTAGATGATATGAACTAATGAACAATGGATTTCATTCAATCAATCACATAAAATTGAGATATAAGGAGTCTAGGAGTTGTTTATTTAGAAAGAAACTGTGTGAATTAGTGCATAGGAAAAATGGAACCTTGGTCTCCTAGCTCTAATGCAGTATTGGCTAGTCCTTATTACTAGACCAGTATCTAATTTATTAAGGGGTAGATTTTTGTTCTTACAACCATTCTTGCAGGCAAATATCTAATAATGTGAGCATGTGTAGTATTTTCAGTCAAATGGGAAAATTTTCAACTACTATGGTGGTTTGTAAAGTATAGTTTTACCAAGAAGGTATGAACTGCTGAACAATGGATTTTGTTCAATTAAAGTGCTTAGATATGAGGAATATCATATAGAAAGAAACTATATGAATTAGAGCATACCATATTCATTTCAAGGACGTGTAAAAGCTCAGTCTGACAATCCAAAACATTATCTGGCTCAACCTCTTTCAGAACATAAAGCATTGTCCCAGCAGCCAACACAGATGGAAGAAAAGAACCATACTTTGAATCTGTAACCAAAATTCAGTGTCGGAGACGATTTGATCAAACAAATATATTCATAAAAGAGCAAGTTAATTTTAACATAACTAATAGGGAGTTGTCTCTTACCAAACTTTGGATAAGTTAACAATGTCCAACATAGAAAATGATTTGATAATCAAACTTATAGTTAGCAATTTTATGAATATTAATGTGAACTGAGAGCCCTTAAAACCATATTTTAGACTAAAAACACAGTCCAGTGTAAAAATGATAGGATTAAGGAAAACATTAGATCTTCTAATAAGGCTCGTTGTCAAAGGGACTTGATTAACCAGACAGATCATTTTTGTACATAGCACGAGTGAACTGAGAGCCGTATTAGAACCATAATTTAGATCTAAAACAATGTCTGATGTCAAAAACGAAAGGATTAAACAAAACATCAGATACCTTAACAATGTCAATGTTCACAACAATTTATTAACCAAGCATATCCTTAACGGTAATAGTCCAGATATTGCATTGGTAACAGGGCGATATTACAACCAAACTTTAGACCTGAAATGATGTTGAATGTCTGAACTGAGAGGATTAAACAAAACTTTGATATGTCAACAGAGTTCATTTCGAAACAATTTGATTAACCTAAAATATTCTTAAAGGGAAAGTAAGCAATTTTGAAGATGGTTGTGGTGAACTAAGAGCTGTTTTAGACCATATTGTAGTCCTAAACAATGTCCAATGTCAAAAACAATAGGGCTACACAAAACATTGAAATGTTAACAATGTCACTTATCGTATTTCAATTTAATTAATCAAGCATATCCTTAACAAGACTAGTATGGAATTCTGTAAATAACATTGGTAAACTAAGAGCCTTTTTCGAACCAAATTTTAGACGTACAGTAACACGTCTCGTGTCAAAAACAATAGAACTAGACAAACATAATCTTTAAGAGGACAGTTCATTGCTGAAAACAATGCCCACTGTCGAAAATGATTCGATTAACCTAACATATCCGTAACAGGACAAGTAGCAAATACATACATAGCATTCTAAATTGAGGGCCACCTTAAACCATACTTTAGAGTTGAACATAGAACAACCTTTAGTGTCAAAAATGCTAGGATTATACAAACTATAATCTTGATTAAACAAAAAACTATGATCTTTAAAAGGGACAAGTTCTTCCACTCTACACATTGCATTGGCGAATTAAAAGCTGTCCAATTTGCTTACCAGTAATGGCAGATATAAGAACGCGCTCGCACCTCCCCAGAAACCTCAAACGCAAATGATTCTTCATTCCGAGCCTCCTAATCACGTAATCGACAAACGAGAGCGGAGTCACTGGATTCATTTTCCACCCAAGAGTCGAAAGAACCAAAAGCTCCATTCGCATAATTGTTTTCGCCTCGAAAACATACTTCGCTCCCTGAACCTAATTACCACCACAGAAAAACAACAAACATCAATCAACAAAATTACCATAAAGACAACACAAGTCAGGAATTTTCACAACACCCAGGGAAGAAGAGGAACTAGGTGGACCCCCATTTTGATAAAAATGGATCAAAAAGTAAAAAAAAAAAAAAAAGTAATTTGATCAAAATCTTCAAACTTTAGCATTCGGCCCCCCAAATTACGAAAAAAAGAAGTCATATAGGGTATGAAAAATAGAATATCGGCAACTCCAATCTAGAATTGATGGTTCTATCACTGCCTTGACCTACATTATGATTGATACATACGAATATAGATACAAAGAAACAAATGTTACGACAACTTACTTGTAAGTCAATCAAGAGAGGGACTCGGGTCTCCTCGACTTTGGCAGCTATGGAGAGACAAGCAACAGCTGCCAGCTGGCTCATCCACTGCTTATCTCTCTGGAAAGTAGCGCTAGCGCTGAACCTGTCAAAGTAGTTCACAGCTAAAGCGGTGGTCAAAACCCTGAACCCATAGTGAGAAACAACCCTCAACATCCACTCAACCGCACCCTCTCTATCAACCAACTCTTTTTGTCCAAAAAGAACACATTTTTCCTTGCTAAACAGTGAGCTAAGCTCATCATCTCCCCAATCCACCTCATCTTTTGTCAAAAAAACACAATTTTCTTCATTTTTAACAACACCCAGAAACTCATTTTCAGAATCTGACCCATCTTTTGATGAAAAAACACAATCTTTCTCATTTTTAACCATACCCAGAAACCCATTTTCAGAATCTGACCCATCTTTTGATGAAAAAACAAAATCTTTTCCATTTTCTGCAGAATCCAACCCATTTTTTAATGAAAAAACAGTTTTATCAACATTTTGATGAGAACCCAGAAACCCAATTTCAGAATCTAGTAAATCTCCCTCATCAAGACTCTCTTCCTCACAATAAAGATCAAAGATGGGTCTTTCTTCAAAAACCATATTTTTATTATCAAAATTACTAATATTAATATTAATAATATTATTATTAGTGTTCATCTTCTTCTTTTTCTTCCTCTCTCTAGATTCTAGATGGAGAGTAGAGAAAGAAACAGGAGGAGGAGGAGCTTAATCTTGGACCCAATAGCATATCTGCATCTCTTTCTCTCTCTCTCTCTCTATATATATATATATTTATTTACTATGTATCTAATAATTCTTATATAGTATTTTATCTCTCTTATATAGAAATAAATGAAATAAAAGACTAACTAAAAAGGCGATTTTTATGAGGGTTTGTCCTTATTACTCCCAGTTTTCTCTCCTCACCCAGTCGTACACTTTTCTTTTCTTTCAATTTTTATCACTCATTTACAAAAAATATTATTAAAAAAAGTATTCCATTTTTATTTTAGTTTTTTTGTAATGTAAAACTAGGGTTTTTTTTTAATATATATATAAAGGGGGGGTTTTAGGGAGAAAAAAAAGGGAAGTAACGGCACAGTCACCTTGTCCACCTGGATGCTAGTGGGCCTTTTTTTATTATTATTTGTACTATTTTTCTATTTGGGTCATTTAGTTTTATTTAGGGTTTTATATGGTTCTTCGTGTTTCTATCGGATCGGTAATAGTCTCTACATTCGGAACAAGAGATGTTGTTGTTCTAATGTTCTCGCATTGGATAGTTGGCCTTTTTTATTTGTATTATTTTTCTATTAGGGTCATATAGTTTTATTTAGGGTTTTATATGGCTCTTCGTGTTTCGATCGGATCGGTAATAGTCTCTACATTCGGAACAATAGATGTTGTTGTTCTAATGTTCTCGCATTGGATAGTTGGCCTTTTTTATTTGTACTATTTTTTTATTAGGGTCATATAGTTTTATTTAGGGTTGTATTTGGTTCCCTTACTTTCGATCGGAACGTTGATAGTCTTTATGTTTGGAACAAGAGAGGTTGGGTGGTGTAATGTTGTGTAACTTTTTTCGAAAATTGAGGTATGCGTTTTGGTCTTGAAAACAATGCCTTTTACGCAAAATAATACCGAGTTTTATCCGCTGTTGAATCTACACTTGTAATTTATACTGAAATAGTTACTCGTGACATACACTCGTAGTCCAATATTGCCTTATTTAGTTTAACACAGTTGAATAAGTCTTTTTTAAGTTCGGATTAAGAAATTTTATTTATTTTATCTAATGCACTTTAGGGAATACGATATTAGATTTTCTATGTTTGTTTTGAACAATGTTGTGAATAAGCATCGTGACATAGACAAATACGGGTAATTTAATTTGGCATGTTTAATTTCAAAACATAGTTGAAGAAGTCTTTCTAAAGTCAGAAGTAAGGATTTTTATTTATTTTCTCTAGTGTGCTTTAGGAATACAATATTAAACTATCTGTTTTTGCACTCGTTTGAAGAATACAATGCATGAGCGCCACACAAACGATGAACAAATAAGGTATTTACCCAGTAAATCGTTTGATTTTAGGTTACCAACTGAGAAGTTCGTGTCAAATGCAACTAACGTACAACTGTCATTATCAAAATAATCAAGATTAATTGGGTTATTTTATTTAGGAAATACAATATTAAATTCTCAGTTCCTCATTTGAAGAATGCAATGCATAAATGCCACACAAACGATAGACAAATAAGGTATTTACTCAGTAAATCGTTTGATTTTGAGTTACCCAATATATGTAATAAAAACAATTAAATCCAACAAACTAAACTTTGAAGATTGAAAATCATTCGGTGCACTAGATAAATTTGGTATGAAAAAATAACTTGCTTATCTTGCTTGTTAATAATGTAACTGGGAAGTTCGTGTCAAAGGCAACTAACGTACAAATGTCATTATCAAAATAATCAAGATTAATTGGGTTATTTTATTTAGGAAATACAATATTAAATTCTCAGTTTCTACATTCATTTGAAGAATGCACTGCATGAGTGCCACACAAATGATAGACAAATAAGGTATTTACTCAGTAAATCGTTTGATTTTGAGTTACCCAAGATATGTAATAAAAACAATTAAATCCAACAAACTAAACTTTGAAAATTGAAAACCATTCGGTGTACTATATAATTTTGGTAAGAAAAAGGAACTTGTTTATCTTTCTTGTTAATAATGTAACTGAGAAGTTCGTGACAAAGATAACTAACGTACAAACTGTCATTAACAAAATAATCAAGATTAATTGAGTTATTTTATTTAGGAAATACAATATTAAATTCTATGTTTTTGTGTTCTTTTGAATAATGCAATGTATGGGCGTCACACAAACGATACACAAATAATGTATTTACCCAATAAATCGTTTGATTGTGAGTTATCTAAGATATGTAATAAAACAATTAAATCCAACAAACTCAACTTTAAAATTTGAAAACCATTCACTGTACTAGATACAAATTGGGTAAGAAAAAAGAACTTATTTATCTAGTTTGTTAATAATGTAACAAGAAGTTCGTGGGAAATACAACTAACGTACAACTGTCATTATCAAAATAATCAAGATTAATTAGGTTATTTTATTTAGAAACAAATCAAACGAACTAATTTGAATGCCAATAATTTAATTGGTTTCTTATGCAAAAAATTGTCATCTAGTCCTTTTTTATAAGATAACTAGTAATCGTGCCACATGTATTGCGTGTGCGACGCGTAATGCGATTAAAATATTAAAAATAAATATAGTTCTGATACAAATATGTGTAGTAAAAAAAATATAAGATGAGAATACTTAAAAGAATTTTGAGTTGTTAAAAGATGAATA
The DNA here is from genome assembly GCA_963682055.1 of Primula veris. Classification (NCBI taxonomy): domain Eukaryota; kingdom Viridiplantae; phylum Streptophyta; class Magnoliopsida; order Ericales; family Primulaceae; genus Primula; species Primula veris. Next base: position 30,949,665 of record OY821747.1, on the reverse strand, counting down.
AAGAGTGCTAATTAGTTTTTCAATTTTCTATTATTTATGAGAGTGACATTACGGTAATTAATAAAAAAGTGTAAGGGTAATTTTGATTAAAAAAAATGACAAAATGTGGCAGACTAAAAAAATATTGGGTTGACTTATTATAACAGAATGATATAGCAATAAACTTGTATTAGTAAAATAACGGTTTGATTAATTAGTGTCCACAGACATCGTTTAAACATTAAATTACTTTTATAATTCAAGTTACATAAAAAAACAAATATCATTGTATCTATACTATAATATTATTAAATTAACAAATTAATGCATTTAATATGCCAAAATTATGAAAAATTTATAAATGAATTACTATAAAAAAAATTTACAACAAATATCATACATGATTAACCAATGTCTCATGCATATGATACATTTATTAGTTTTTCCATTAAAACATTTCATGTTGTTTTCTTCATATACTTTTATTTTTTATTTGATCAAGCCCTATGTATAATCCAGTTTTTATGATCAATCAACTTTATAATGACACATCTAGTATTGAAATTAGTTTTTGGGGCAACTCTTTATCATGTAAGATAATGAGATTAACGTGTGTCTTCCTACCTTTTAACGTAAAAATTATCTAAAAAGTTAATTTTTGCTCAAAGCAGATGAAGCAGATTTTAATGGATATTTTCTGGAGGCTCAGGCTTGCCATAAGCCAAGTGAGCTACATAGCTTAGGCACGCACGGTCCAAGTAAATCAACTTTTAGAGAAACCGATTATATTCTCTAATGGATATTTTTCTCTAGGGTCTGTTTTTCAATAAACCAAGTGACCTACATAGCACCTAGATAGCTTACGTTCCGGTTATTAAATGCACACATATTTTTTTTATGGCATTATAAAGTCGGTTTTATACAATAAAAGAAAGACCTCGCTTTATTTGATGATGTATTTTATGTAATATAGAGGACGATAATATGTTTTATTATATTACAAGATTTTGTAATTTTTCTCGGAACTTTTTTTAACCATGATATAAATTTTTCCAGACAAATTAAAAAAAGCGGCCAAAAAATTATAAAGTGTACAAAAAGTTCTCACAACACATTGGATTTAAACTTTTAATGTATTTGTCTTAAATTAGGTCATAAGAAAGAATACTATGTCAATTGTCACTTGGGCAGTAAATTATGTCTTCTTAACATAGGAAACAGAGGTATAAAGAAACTTTTAAAATTTTCATAATAAGGATAGACTTGTAAAAACAATCATTTATTCATTTTCTTAAAGTTTTTTTATGGCTAAAATAGACCTCTCTTTAAATTCGGGACTCTATATCTTTCAATTAAATACAAAAGTACCACGTTGAATATATTAATCTATATAGGGATAACTAATGCAATTTATAAATTTTCTTTTATATTTTGTCTTTTTTGCTTCTACTCATGTAGCAACAACTGTGTACAAAAGATTGGATTATGACAAGGTGGCAGTAAAGCTATTCCATATCTTGGACCAATAGTGTCATACATGAAAGAGTGCAAAGACCACTCACGCCATCAATAAATACCTTTTTTGATTCCTTTTATTTGTATTTTGGGTTAATAAGTTTGTGTTAATAATTATCATAAAGTATCTAATTGTATTACATTATATTATAAGTTTATATAGAATAATGTGAAAGATTCAATAATTCAATAATTCAATAATTCAGTCATGTGATGGAATGATGTGATAATAGTATCAATTCGGATTTTAGGTTCATCTCATCCAGATACTAAGTTTATTGACTATCTTATCTTCACAAAAAAGTTTATATATATTTATTTTTAACTAGTGGAGCAAAATATTTACAAATTTAGGGGGAAAAAGTATATCCACCCAACTTAGTGAAAAATTTACAAATCTACTCAAGAGCTATAAATGAAATAGTACTATTTCTTTTATTCTTAATCAAGCTGAGTACGTAATTGGCTTGAAAAATATTTTTATTTGGGTAGTATATTGATAATTTATTTTAGACACAGCGCTGGAGCGAGAACCAAATGTTTGTGGCTGCAAAAATAAAAACATATAATAGTTTTCAAATTGTAAAGACCGAAAAAGCAGAATTTTTTTACCCTAATTTATTAAATTTTCTTTTTTTGTACCCGTTTTCTAAAAAAAATTCCTTTTTGATCAATTTTTACATTTCTTTCAAACTCTAAAAAAAAGTCTCAGCAATAAAGTCATATTCGTTTACGTGCCGAAACTTTCAGCATTTGAAAATTAATAAATAAAATAAAATAGAAACCAAGGTAAAAGAAATAAAAGTTAAGAAAAAAATGATAGGAAAAGGACAAGTATAAAGAAACTAATGTATAAAAAAGTAAAAACCGATCTATTAAAAGGAAAAATATGAACAAACAAAGGTATAAAAATATTAAAAACCCGGAAAAGTCAAATTTATACTATCAAATACTTAAGTTTACGTATACTCACTTTGCATAGATATAAACAAACAACCAAATATATTTTACACAATTTCATTATAGCTACTTTGCATACAAACTATTAAAAAAAAATTAAAATTTTATTTGCAACCATCACTATATGTTATTATTATTACTATAGTAGTTTGATTTTTTCAAATATATATGTCACAATGTCACGTACTTCTTACGTTCTCATTTAATTATCCACTATAAAATTACGTGTAATTTTAACCGGCTTATAACTTGTATCAAAATTGTCGAAATAAATTTTCTTAAAATCTAATCAAAAAATTTAACATTTGAACTATATGATCAACTTTTGAAAATTTTCATTCTAACGGCTCGATTCTTCTTAGCTATGCGGTTGATTTTACGATTTTAACTAACTTTTAAAGACTTTGAGCTTTTTAAACATAAAATTAAAATACTATTGAACCCGTTCTACTGGTCAAATTAATAATAGAGAACCAAGTTTTCCATTTATGCTGCTACTAAACGGGTTCACTTGAGTATATAACGCAAGAAAGAGTATGAAAACAACGATAATGTTAAAAGAACGACAAGAAACTTACAATAATACGTCGTAAATCGATCTTTTTGTGTACAAACGAGTTAAGCTATGTTATAAACTTTGAATAGTTTTACAACAGATTATATAAGAGATATATAATCATATTTTTAGAAACAAACTCTATCTCAATATAATTTTTGAAACGATTTTGTTACATTATCGATTAATATGATCGGTTAAGCCTAATAAGTTAGTATGACCAATCATGTCAATGCTTCTATAAAGTTTTTCGTGTTTTTGGTGTATCTTGGTTTTGGTCAAGAATTCGTGTAATGTTATTTTGGGCTCAAAACTTCAACTCTAGCTCATTTCTTCATTTTGGAGGTGCCCATGTCGATTATTTTACTTTCTTTTCAAGCTCGTTGTTCTTTCGATTTACATCGAAATCTCCATATTTACTTGAAAAATATAAATAAACGTCAATTATCTGGAAAAACACAAAAATAATATAAAAACACATATATACTCGTTAATTAACTCTTAAATTCGATTGAAATGATAGTATTTTGTCGTATAATCACTAACCATTAAGAGGTTATGAAAACAAAAAATATGATTATGCTCGCCGCGAATTCGTGAACTTCTGTAAAAACCTAAAAAACAAGGTCATGTTAATTTTCCTAAATACTCATACAACTTCACGTGAGAAAAGTTCTATAATTTGTACATCGCAAATGCCATGTTTTACTTATGTTTTTGCAAATGACTCCTCTGTACTCTTGCGATTTTGTACCATCGATATTTTACAATTAACTTTCACATCCAAAATTGAAGGCTACACAACTCAGTGTTCATCGATTTGTTTAAACCTTTTTCGCACACATGTTTTTTGTTATTATATATGAATTAAATAGCGGGTAACGGGAAAAGCAATCCTTTAGAGCAAGTTTTAGCTTATCACGCTTTTATTAAAACCTTATAATAAGTATTTAAATTCACTACTTATCAAACACAAGGGTGTGATTGCATAACATATACAAAAAATTGGGTTAATTTAAAAAAAAACACAAACATATGGATGCCATTTTGAAAAAACAACTTAGTACACGTGGGTTTTAAATGTATTGAACTATTTTTATTGCAATAAAACTAATTATTATTAATTATTATTTGAGAAATAATAATTTCCTGCACTTCTTCTTTTTCCACACTCTCTCTCCACCTCTTCTCTGAAACCCTAATTCTCACTTTAATTAATACCCTTTTTTTATTATCATATCATCATCATGAATATAGAGGAGTTTATTTCATCGGCTGAGAAAAATGTAAGCTTTCTACTTATTTCATATTATATTAAAAAACTGGTACCCCTGTATATTAAGAAAAAAAATGATTTTTTTACCTTTTATTTTAACAAATATTGGATATTATAGCCTTTCATGATAAAAAAACAAATGCCCAGATGAAGTTCTTCCCTTATATGTATATTGTTTCAGTTTATTTAATGTTTAAATGCTTAGAATACCAAGTTTGATACTCAATTGCAATGATGGTTCAGCTTGATTTTAATTTATAATGCTACATGTAGTTTTGTTTAGTGGAAGCTTGTAATTTCATTTATTGTCCAGTTGGCGAGTTTTTCAATATCCAAGGCTTGTTTGGTGCAGCTTGTCTTGTTAATATCTTGGCTTATAAGCAACAGGGAATTTGGTGACCTGGATTAAAAAGACGTACTTTATTTATTTGTTGCATAAAATATTTTTGGTACTAAATTCTTATTATGATTCAGCTTGAGATTGCAACAGAAAGTAGTACTCCGTATTAGTGTAGTGGAAGCTTGTAATTTCATCTATCATCCGGTTGGCGAGTTTTTGGATATCTAAGGCTTCTTTGGTGCAACTTGGCTTGTTAATATTTTGTCTATAAGCCACAGGGAATTTGGTTGCTTGGATTAAAAAGAATTATTTTATTCATTTATAGCGTAAAATGGCTAGGATTTTTAAGCTCAATCAACCCTACTTATGTCAGCCTCGGATAAGCCAGCTTATTGGTTTAAAGCTGCAGCCAAACAAGAAATAAACATCTTCCATGAAGCCGTTATCAGTCATATGGTGTACTAGGTTTAAACCTGATAAAACAGTTTCAAAAAGATCCCTCTTTTCCTATTTCTAGTGTTTTTTAGGAGCTTAGTCGAAAAGCCTATATATCTTTGTGGATTAATGGATTACTATGTATTATGGGTTTGTTTAGTTCTAAGGCGTAATTCTTTAATGTGGCAGGATCTCGTTGAAATTGTCAAATTGACACAAAAAAGAGGAATGAAGGGGAGTAAAGGAAGCTGGAAAGACTTTTTAAGCATTTATGACAAAAAGTTCGGGTCAAGTTTGAGTGATCCTTCAAAGAGGTCTCTCGAGACACTAGCTGATTTTCTAAAGACATTTGAGCAAAAGGATGATATAAAGGTAACTAATCACATGATATCTATAAATAATATATTTTTGCTTTTTATGTATCTTTTTTGGTGCCTAATAGATGATAGTATTATATGCCTATTTTCAGTTCCTGGAGAAAGTATTAAAAATCCATTCCAACCAACATTCAGTGGAGCAATTTGAAGATAAATCCAATGAAGTTGTCTCCTCTGAGCAGGTTTGCTTCTAATCTCAACTCGATTTGCTGAGTTGCACGTTGTGAACTGCATATATTTATGTGGTTTTAAGAGAGTTTGATGTAGTTAGGTATATGGTTCTTTTTTAAAGCCAAGTCATCCTCCAATGAAGGAAAAAAATGACACGGGAATAAGGCAGTTTGTTAATTCATTAAGTTTTACATGAAAATGCATTATAGTATGGACAATAGCCAGAGCTTTCGAGAGACATTTAGCCATGAAGTTGTGTATGCCCCTTTTCAAGTGTATCTTTAAAGTTTTAAACACAGTTTATGGCAAAGTACTTATTTTAACTAAAAAAATGTTTTCTTCCCAAATAGTTCCGCATTGAATTCATAGTGGACTATATAACATCCAAAACTTTCTTTTAAGGTTGCAAACTCTTGTAACATTGTATTGTCCTGGCTGACTTTATTGATTTTAATCCGTATTATGTTGTTGTGCAAGAGCAGAAGCTAGTGCGGTCGACTTTCGAGCATCCGCTATACCTATCAAATTTTTTGTTTCCATCACATGAAGAGGTCAGCTATATTTTCATTTTGTTTCTGTTACTCTATTTGTGTTTAAGCCCTTCCAGCATTTATAACTTATCATTTGCTTGCCACGGTTGATATTTGTTTGTATCGTCTAGGTTTTTTTTTTTTTTTTGTTTTGTTTTGTTTCGGTTCAATATTACTCTTATTAAGCTTCCTAGAACTTATTTGTAAAGCAGGAGGTGGTAAATACATACCGTTTGCATAACCTCTCTTTTGCACCTTAAGTTTTTAAAACATTAATTTTAAGAAATTCACCACCGATATTTGGAAGATTCAATTGTACATTCCGAGCCAAAGGTCTAGTTGCTAAGAAAAGCGTTTCTTAACTCACACTGCCACAAGCTCAAGTCTTGAGAGTTTTTTAGTAATTTATCTATCATGGCTGGCTTACTTTCTTATAATACCATCATGGGTTTCAATTGGAGTATAAGATTCTGTGCAATAGGAAATCTTGTATAAGGTTTTCATACATACTTTCTTTTATTGAGTCTTATTCAGTTGTTGATTTCTTGAATTATGAAACAGGGATGGTTCGTAACAAAGCATAGTAAAAACAAGAAACATATGAAAACAACTGAAATGATTGCCATTGACTGTGAGATGGTTCTCTGTGAAGATGGTACTGAAGCTGTGGTGAGGGTTTGTGCTGTTGGTCGTAATCTTGAGGTACAATTATATGCCTTACTTGGTGAAGCAATAAAAATGAAAGAGTAGTTTTGGTTACTTTTTAGTAAATAAAGTGTATTTGGTGCACCAACTAAAAGTACACTTCTTTACATTTCCGGGAAAAAAATATAGGATTTTTTTAAGTATGTGGATCCATACCTTTTTCAGATAAATATAGTTCTCACCCACTTCACAGTTTACCCTACAACGGACTACTTTTCACCAGAATGAGGATTGCTAAATGGATTTTTTCCATTTAGCATTAAACTGTGCCTTTCCCTTGTCTCTAATTAGTTTATGCTTCATCTGGACAATTTTTAAAATGGTGAATTTAGGTTAAACTTAATGAACTCGTGAATCCGAAGAAAGCAATTGCGGATTACAGGAGTGAGATAACTGGGATCACTGCCGAAGATTTGGAGGGGGTTACTTTTGCATTGACTGACGCACAGGTAGCATGCATCCACTCTTCAACTTAATGGATAATGTCTGAACAAATAACCTAATTTTAATTACTTGCTAATTATTTCTTTTCTTGGGACTGCAGAAAATCTTGAACAAGCTCTTGTCAGATGGAAAAATATTAATTGGTCACAGTCTAAACAATGATATGCGGGGTAAGCTGCTTTTAATATTGTTACTTTTATGAAAGGCAATTTGTTACTCCAATAATGTAGAGAGTGTTTAATGATGCGTATGATAAGCTTGTAAGGGAAGTGCAATTTTTGTATAGCCAATATCTAAGAAATGGACCAAAGATTGTCGTATCAAGGATGAAAAATATATAAACAAAGAGAGGATGTATGTATCGAGATTACAAACTTACGGAGCTTGTGGACTAATTTGCTTAAAGTAGAAACTATCTGTTTATTCGTTTCCCCTCACAGTTTACATGCATACAAGTACACCCTGCACCGTGCTCTTCACGATAACTACCCAGTAAACATAATCTCTTTTCAAACTACTAACCAGTAAACATTTCAGCCAATATAAGCATGTACTTGCATGAGTAACAAGTAAATGAGTCGGAATTATCAGAGTGTTGGCTATGTTTATATACTCTGGTAATTTCGACTCATTTAAAGTGCATGAGTAACAAGTAAATGAGTCGAAATTACCAGAGTATATAAACATAGCCAATACACAACATACTGAGTCCAGCGCATTTCAAATGAGTAGAAAAATTTATGTTGTATACGTTATAACGCCGCTTGCTATCCCTTGTGTTTGTTTTGGCATACTCTTTGTGCAATACTTTTACTTATGTCTTTATTTCCTTTTCCCTTCTAAGCACTAAAATTCGACCATCCAAGAGTGATTGACACATCTTTGATATTCAAGTGTGGGGATGAGACTGGTTCCAGAAGACCTTCTTTGAATAACCTGTGCAAGGTAAGCTCATGTACTTATGCATCTTTTTATCGTAGTTTCCCTATCACTTGTTCAAAAAGAAACTGTCAAAATCATCGTGGCAACCTTATATCTGATCATTTAATTATTCCGTGAGCCTTCAAAGCACGATGAAACAGACACCTATTACTTCACAATCACTTGTTTAGTTTGCAATTTTCCTTGGGAAAATATAGTCCTGTACAGTGTACACCAACCTATCAGCTCTGAATAATTTATATACCTTTGTATCAAATGTAACAATTTAGACACCAATTTATACAAAATCACACCATCAACAAATTGCAATTTAAAAGCACTTGAAATGTAATATTTTTTACATACGCTGTAGTTATTATCACAAATATACTCCACATTAATATTAATACACAAGCATTATTATTTTGATAGGTCAATGTACATACTTTTGAATATTGGGTGTAGAATGATGTCTAAATTTTAATTTTTGATAGGTCACACGGTGTCTAAATTGTGGGATATTAGTAGTATAGTGTACTAATTAGTCTGATTTTTTAAGCTAATAGCCTGATAGGTTTAGTGCTCAATATTATGATTTCCCCATCTTTTGTCACCAAGTGATAGTTTATCTTGTACCAGCCTTATTATATTTCTACACTTAATTGTCCTTTTTTTATAATTTTAAATTATTTACTCATACAGACTGTTCTGGGATATGAAGTGAGGAAGAAAGGTTCTCCCCATGATTGTCTCGATGATGCGCGTGCTGCCATGAAGCTTGTTCTTGCAAAATTAGAGTCTGGTTTTAATAATGCTATCCCTTCGGTTACAGAGAGTGTAAGTTTAGTATGTATCTACTAGTGTTTTCCTATATCAGGTACAAAATTTAGCTCATAGTAGTTTTGAAATATGTAGGTGCCTGAGATTGAATATTCAAAATTACTTATCCACGGAATACCAATCAGTGTACCCATTGAAGAATTACATGGAGTTGTTCCTGGGGATTTTACAATTGAAGTCAAGGTTAAGGTAAGCTCCCTATTGCAGTTTTAGTATCTGGTAGAAATTTATTTTATGAGTTTCTACCTGTTCTTCTTACTTGTGGACTCTTGTTCATCTTTCTATATACCGCTGTAAATATATATACCTACTTGCTGGTATATTTTTTGGCAAAAGAGATAAGGACTGATGTGGCAATTGTTTTCTGGCAGCCTAACAAAAAGAATAGAGAAAGAAAGTATTCTGTCTTCGCTATTTTTAAGCATCAAGAAGAAGCAAACAAGGCATTTGAAGACATCAATGTAGACTCTGAAAAGGTATTATACTGAAACAGTTCTGTTTACACCCTGCCTAATCTAAATTTAGTAAGGATGTGTTCCACCTCAATGTAGGTGTGAGGATTCTAGTAATACTCTTTCCATAAAGGTTTGATACTTTGTCCTCTCTATCTCTTTTCGTATCTATTATTCTTACTTGTTTGGATTCCAAAAGAAGGGCACTATCCGTTTCCCCCCTAATACTGAATAAAATGGGTTATCTGAAGTTTTGAACGAGTATCATTAGATTAGATTTTGTAGATATCGAACTACAAAGATTAGTAATTACTCCATTAATGTTACATTTCTCAGCAATTTTTGTACATGTAGTGAACCAAATCGAAAGTTTGTAGGTTGAGGAACTAATCAGTTGCGAAAAAAATAAAATCAACACTATTCTTTCATGTTTTTTTGTATGTCTTTCCCTATTCTATAACATTTTTTGTTTTTGTTTCGAGCCGTAATCTGCAATTCTTTTTTTCTTTGTAGTGTACAAAAGCCAAAAGAAAATGTTACGTTGGTGTACTAATAGCTTATTTTTGTAGGTTTAAAATACAAAATTAAAATATTATGCATTAATATGAAACTGTAATTAACGAATCTAAAATTTATGTTGTTTTTACATACGTGTCTTCCTCCAATATATAACTTTTGACAGAAGTATAATTCAGTAAATGTAATTTCTCAGGACACATCGGGACTACCACAGAAGTGTGTTCCTTTTAAAATAAAATCAGGAGAAAGTGGTAGCTTTTACGTGCGTAAAATGGGACTCAATTCTCTCACACAAATCCCATCGAAGAAAAGACCAATTCAAGTCGAGACAAATGGTAATATAGCTAAAAAGCCGAAGGCAGATGAAGAAGTTGACGCAAAAACTGAGGTAAATACCTGCGATGGTCACTTAAAGGAAATTGAGAGATTAAAGAGGGAGCTGAGTCAAAGGGATAAAGAAATTTCCGTTTTGAACAAGATTATAGCTGCGCTTACAAGGAAGCAGGGACTGTTAAAGTAGGAAGAAGATCCAAGGACTGAGGCTCTTTTATGCTTATGATTTTGTATTCTTATGTATTGTGCTTGAGATATTTATTTAATGGGATTAGTATGGTCAAGGAGAGCATGCAATTTTTTCCTAATTGTATGATTAAATTTTTGTTATAAGAACAAAATAATGATCTCAGTTTTGACAACGGTACTTCCTAAGAATTCATGACAACTATAATGTTTGAAATTATATCTTGAGTACTGCTTTAAGAATCTGAAAGGATTTGTCATTTTCACTATTGAAAAGTACTCTATTACACTAATGGAATAATGACAAAAAAAATACAATTACAATGCTCTAATCTGTGTACAGATCTGAACATGGATCTGTACTAACGACATTTTCCCACTTCAATCGCTTTCAAAATCTTCCTCGTCACCAAAGGTGAAAACTGAAGCATCAGCAGCAATTGCCTTGAAATCGCTCACACCTCCCGAGTTAGATGCCCCTGCTATGTCACTCTTTGTTTCGTGAGGGTTTTTCTCTTTAATAGCCTCTTCGCCAAGTGCCAGTTTCTGAGTCCCTTGTATAAGAGATGTTTGATTCTCTCTCTCTGCTGATTCTCTATTTGCTTGAGCTTGCTTGGTTTTGGGGGTGTCATTTTCTTCTCCTTCACTATCTGTGAATATATCATCTTTGTCTTTTTTCCTCGAGGCCTTGCTTTCATTGGAAGAAGCTGTCATTTTAGTATCTCCTTTGTCGGATTTTATGGTTCCATTTTCTTGTATTTTAGGTGGGATTGATCCATCATAGTCAACCATCACAATTTCGACCTGGAAACCCGGGGATGGGATTTTTCTCTGTCGGAAGTAAAAGGAAAAATGTGAAATATTTGTGAAATATGGCAAGGGAGAAATAAACATGTCACTCAGCTATCTTGTGTATGTGATATTCGTATGATGTACAATAAGAACAGAATGTGCTATTGACCTTATCGAATCCATCGAGGTCTGAATTATTTATGGTGATTCTGTTCTCCATCATTGTGGTATTCAGCCAACTGCAAACAGAAAATGATGAATGCCCAGCAAACAAATGAAGCATACAATACAGCTAGCAAATAAATAGTCTGAAAAAATGCCCGATTTCTTTTACCATAACTATATAACACGTACATTTTGCATAAAGGACAGACCACATGCAGCAAAACGTGAATTCATTAACTAGGCCCAGTTAGTTGTACCTAAAATGTCTCATTAAGTAATAAGTAAGTAACAATGACATCATGAGATTGTAACACAAACACACAAATAAAAACATACACAAGCACATAAATCATTTTAGTACACACTGTAAACATTAAATACAGATATTTTAGGGGTAAGGACTAAAATTGTGAGGATGTGTAACAAGAAAGGCTGGAAAGGTACTTAGGTATTGCATTTGTGAAGCGTTACTGGTTCAATTATTAGTAGGTAAAGTTAGATAATGAAAAGTAGGAGATAATCTTTAACAAGGCTATTAACGAAAGGAACAGTTGTGATATATGTTATGTATGTGTTTACCAGTAGAAATCTCCTTGGCGGTCATGAAAATGGACCTTAAAATCACCGTTCAATTCTGTGAGACCACGTTCCCCAGGAAGAGCAAATACCACAATCCCTTTTTTGGGAGCACGGATCCAAAAATCTTCAGGCTATAAAATTAATAGGAGGATCTTTAAGTTACAGAGAAGAAAAAATGCACTCCTCAATAATGTTGGCAAAATTGTTTTATTCAATAAAAAAAATTACATAGAGTTGACAAGCATATTTACCATTAAATCCTTTGTTTTTGCATGCTTCCTTGTTGAAAATAAAATTCCTGTGTGGTAACGAATATGCACAAGGTCAGATTCTCAATATGCAACAAAAATACAAAAACAACGACATTACTATTTAATTTAAAAGGCTCAATAGGAGAGTGAAACTTCGGTTACCCATAAAGGGGTCTACATATGAAAGGAAATATTAGGACCCATAAATCTTAACTTACTTTTGATCTCACCTCCCTATAACAATATTTTGCCCAAAATCAGAGTATAATTGGGGAAACTGTGGACACACTAGAAAAAATCTCTGAGTTCTTAAAAAGAATATGAAAAAAATGTCTAATCTTAATTGACAATTAAAATGTAAAAATTAGATAACAGAAGATTGCTTAGTGCTTACCATTATGATCAGATATAGTGATGGAAGGCCTAATCCAATACGGGCAATTGTGGAGCCGAAATCCCCTAAGCATGCACCTAAAGACGGAAAATTCAGTAATTTTGTCGAAGCTACGATGATGATTAAGTACAGGTCATTAGATATATACCTTCGTGCTGGTTGAGCTTCGGCATTAAAGTATGTCAAAAGGCGCTCAAAATACTTCACATATCTCTGTGAGAAGCAGAATAATACAACTAAATTGTTATTTCAGAAACTAATATTAATCATTCAAGTCAAGATTTAGGTGTGTATAGTATAAAACTCGTTCACTGACAATTTGGCTTGGAAGAATTAGACCCTTTCCATCTACGCAGCGTTTCTGATTATAATAATCGATGCACTCCTCAGCTGTAGGAAAGAACTGCACGGAAATATAAATAGGGTTAAACCAAAAACAGTTGAACACAAAAAGCTACCGAAAAATCAAGCTCTTCGAAACTCATTTTATCTCCATGTTTGGAGGAGAAAACAAGAAAAATGCCTATCCATCAGTCTCTTTATCTTCTCTCCAATAGGCTATGCATTTTCCTTTTCCCTCTCTTCAAATTTGCAGAAGCCAATTGAAGGTCTACAAATTTATTTATTACTACTAGTTTTCTCACTCAACTTATTTGGTTTACTTACAATTAAGAAATTTTGTAATGATTTGTTATGTATAGATGAAAGAAACAATAAAATACAAAAATAGGGAATTAGATAAGAGGCTGGAATATTGCGTTGTTGAAAATTGTATAGCTGACGTTATTAAAGGTAACACTGTTAAGAGTTTTATGTGGATGCCTGCAGGAACTTAAATTAAAAAAAAGCACGATTTCATCTTCATACTCGGAAACAAAGCTCACTTTTAAGAAGAGGAGGAGGCTAGAGATCATTAGTCCTGTTCTGGCTTTTCCAGCTTTGCAGTGAACAACAATGACATTTTGTATATCTTCCTTTAACCACTTATAAGCACTTTGACAAAACAATGTTATCAGCTCAATTGGGGGGCAGTTATGGTCGTCAAACGGAAGAGATGCAACCTGCAAAGCAGTATCTTAAAATGAGTCGTTCTTATAAAATATCACTTAATCAGTTAAAATTAAATAATCTGATACAAACTTTTAGTAAATAACTAAGAATCCGCATATTGAACTGCTTGCCAAAAAGAAGATTAAAGCTTGTGAAACGACGATTTATTACCTTCCCCTCAAAAAGTGAAGCATCATATAACCTCTCAGAACATAGGTTGTAGACTTTGTATTTTCCCTGAAAAAAATATATATATTCAAATTCTTGATGAATATACATATGGCAAAGAAGTGCATTGATAGGGAAACATATAACATCCCAAATAATATCTGATACTGATAGGCCCATTTCTTTTTCTATTTTGAGAGCACCTGATGATATGTCATAGATTACTGTTTAAAAAAAGAAATGTTTTTTTTTTCTTGATGTTCAAAATGTGGTCAACTCCAAACAAATTATATTTTTGCTTATAATTGTGAAGCAAAATCATTTCTGAATCCGGCATCAGATTCTTGCACTAAACTATCTTATGGAATCCAATAAGAATTGAAACTGGATGTTTTACCTTGTGATGAGTTTCAAAAAACTTGATCACTTCTTCCATATGGTTTCTATACAGACCCTACACCCAATAATTACTGAAAAAAATTAGAAATTTACACACCAGTCAATTCTGATATATAGTCTCATCCTTTTCAAATTGTTTACCTCAACATACCCGAAAAACCCAGAGCTCATATCACCTGCTGGAAATCCCATAGCCATAATATTTTCTGTAATATATGTCAGATCAAGATCAAATCCATCTTCCTGAAAACCAACCCAGAATCAAATTAAAATTCATCACCATTAAAGATCATAACAGTAATAGATGTACACCAGACATCTCTAAAGGAGTAGGTCAAACAATAAACTTACACATCATAGATTCACTAGGAGCTTGTTTGATTTCAGATTTTAAGCAAATACGCTAAACTTTATAGGTTGAGAAAAAAACTGGGTACATCCAACTCGTAGCTTCTAATATTTTTAAGGCAAGAAAACCACAAGTAATCAGCTTTTAGGCTGACTAACCAAATTCAATCCAGCTTGCAGAAAAAAAAGGAGCATTCATTCTCACCCACCAATCTTGCACAAACACCTTGCTCGCCGACATGGCAGCACATTTGGACCCGTAAATCATTTACTACTCATAAAAAATGTAAACAGTAAATACATGGTACAAATTTCTTGCCACATCAGCAGATAAGGTTTTTTGGATGAAGAGTTATTCAAAACAAAAAAAAACCGAGTCAGGAGAAGCCAATGGAGGAAGATAATTAGATAAATATATTCCAAACGCTTGTATAATTGAGCTACCTGATATCTTCGTTTGTTTTGAGACACAATATGCCGTGCCTTAACCTGAACTGCTTTTACAGCACTCAGGGAAGAGTCTACTAAACCTTTTGCCAGAGATTCAAAAACATTTCCTTCATTTTGGCCAGAAGGTTTAGTTGGAAAACTAAATCCGAATCCACTTGTCAGACGAGAAATAGCTGATATCCCTGCATTGTCCTTCTGTGGGTTCTCTTGAACACCTACCACTGGATGTGGAACTTCAAGCCTTTTTGGTGATGTCACAGAAGGTGAGACTCCGATTTTGTTTTCCTCATGAACATCTACCGTTGGATGTGGAACTTCAAGCCTTTCAGGTGATTTGGCAGAAGGTAAACCTTTGGATTTGTCTTCATCGTTAACGAGTGGAGAAGATGAAACTTCATCGCTACTGGTTTTATCAGGATTCAAAGATGGTATATGAGAAGATTCGGAATTCATTGTGGTAACCAAGCATAAGAGGCCTATATGTTACTCAAACTGGTCCTGTGGTAAAAGGGAAAGAAAATAAGAAAATAAATATAATAGAAATGATTATAAAAGTCACTTTAATATAAAGCAAGACATATTAGTTATATTACTAATAATTGGTGATTAACAGCTGTATGCCAAGAGCACTACATTGTAAAGAAAAATACCTGGAACAGAAAAATCATGAATAGATCAAAAACTTACTGAAACATGCTAAATGCAACTGAAGCAGCCCAAAGTAAATCTGCCGGTTTTTGTTTACAATGTTTAGGTGTAGAAGAAGAAAGCATACAACTTTATGCAATTGTAAATTTTTTTATTAGTTATACATCCAAGTCATGAGCTGTTGCTACACCTTAGAGTGCTTTGACAGTTCTATACATTTACTCTCAGGTTTGTTTGGTTGCAGTTCTAAAGCTAAACTTATCGGTTTTTAAGTTGCTGTACATTTCGTTTGCCAGCTTAAGTCTAAAGATGTGATCTCCTTTCTCCTGTCAAGGTAAAGATCTCAGTCCCAATCAAGCACCAAATGCAAGAATAGTGATCTCTCTACCCGTAAAGTCAAATTTTTAATAGAGTAATGATATGCATTGAAACGGACAAAGTTGAGGAACTAAAAGAAAATGTGAAAAGAAAATAAATGATATTAGTTACAAGTCGCGATGTTAAAACTGTAGCGATGTGTATATCCACTCCCAATGTTAGGAAATGACCATCAAAAGCTAGTCCTAATCTGGATTCAATAAAATAATCCTCTAGACCTGTTAGTAAACATTTCTTTATCCTCTAATCGACACCATTTATAGCATTATTCTGGATCTGATACGCCAACGGAGTAACTAGATGGCGACTTGGTGAGACAAGCAGGGAACACACTAGGTGGAGACACTAAGGGGAAGCAGTCCATCCATTTTAATAAAAATCGATGACTTCTCCCCCTATGTATTTCAGTTAAAATAGTTAAAAATTTAACACTTTATCCCTATCCACGATATGAATATATATCGATATAAAATACCACCCCCTTCTATCTCCATTTTCTGGTTTTTCACCCGATACAAGGAGATCACGACATCCCATTTACAGAAAGAAAATCTTAGTATCAATTTGTATATTAGCAGTGGCGGATCTAGGTTTTCCAATATGGCAAGGGATGAATTCCACATGGACTTATATTTTGTCATACGTAAGGTGCTGAAAGGCTAAAATCAGTAAAAAAAAATGTCAGAATTTCTATAAACACGGAGGTCCCCCGCCAACCTACTCGTAGCTTTATCAGTATATATTAAGATAAAAATGAAAACTATAGTAGATTAGCCCCCTAAATGCCAGATCTTGGTTCACTTCCGCCACCGGTAACTATTGTACAATGAGAAAGGTTATTTAATACTGTGACAATGAGAAAGATTGAATTAAAACCATGACACCTACACTAATGTCCATTTTATTACTGTATAGCAGGATAAAAATAAAACGTTAAAACTATAACAGATTAGCCCCCTAAATGCTAGATCTTGGTTCACTTTCGCCACCAGTACGTAACTAATGTACAATGTACAATGAGAAAGATTGTTTAAAACTATGACACCAATGTACATATAAACATGTTAAGGTTGACAATGCACAATGTAGAATCAAGAATGATATATAAACATACTGTAACGTAGATAGAAATGAACATAAACTTGATTACATTAATAATAAGAAGGAATGAACATAGACAGATTAACAGTGTTCGATCACCAAATTAAAACATGGGGCATCTTAGATTAGGTGAAATACTTAATGCGTCCAAATCAGTAAATTTTTAGAATACTAGTAAAAAAAACAATTTTCTATAAATACGGAGGTCACCCGCCAACCTACTCGTAGCTTTAATAGTGTATATTAGGATAAAAATGAAAACTATAGCTGATTAGCCCCCTAAATGCTAGATCTTGGTTCACTTTTGTCAACGGAACGTAACTAATGTACAATGAGAAAGATTATTTAAAATTATGACAATGAGAAATATTGAATTAAAACCATGACATTGACACAAATGTACATATAAACATGTTAAGGTTGACAATGCACAATGTTTCAAATGTAGAATCAAGAATAATACTATAAACACAATGTAACGTAAATAGAAATGAACATAAACTTAATTACCAAATTAAATTAAAAGAATTGAACATAAAACAGATCTAACAATGTTGGATCATTAAAATAAAACATGGGTCATCTTAAATTAGGTGAAAATACTTACAGCGTCCAAATCTCTGCTGAGAGAGAGAGAGAGAGAGAGAGAGAGAGATTTGCCGGGCAGAGCAAAATAAATGTTGGTTGTAATTTCTGGTTTATTATTATATTGTTTAATACATAAATTTGTCAACAAATAAATAAAACCTTACTCAATTAATTTATTTGACATTATAATTAATTTTTCTTAGTTTTAAGTTTATATATTCTATTAATGCATATATTATTTTTTACATACCTATAATTAATTACTTTAATGAGTCGAACGCTTAATAATAAAATCGGTGACTGTATTTATTTTATAATATGATGATATTAATTACTTTAATAAGTTTGAAATAATACAAACATATCATTAATATTATTATGGTATAAATAAGTTTATTAATTTGCAGTGATACTAACTAGTTTTTGTAATAAATTTAATTTTTTGCTTTTTATCAAACTTTATATATATAAGTTACACGAACACGAGTTTTTAGACGAAACGAACAGAGTCGTGTTCATGTTCAGTTCAATTAATAGACGAACGTCATATTTTTATTCATTATCATGTTTGTTTATAAATGAACGAACATGAAAAAAAAAATAACCGAGCCGAACACGAACAATTATATGAACGACTCATCTCATTTATAGCCATAGTAATATTGAACAATTTTTTATACTCTTTTTCTGTTAGAATCTATAAATTGAAAACTATTTTGATTTGTTACACTTTATTTGTCAACTTTTTTAAAATAGAAATAAATATATTTCAATATAACAATTTTTTTTTTTAAATCTATAGATAATAATTATTGAAAGAATAAGGGTAAAACCGAAAAGAGTGTGCATATAAAGTGTCATGATTGTATCTCGTAATAAGTGTGGTTTTATACGCATACTTATATTTTGGAGCAGATGAGGTGATAATTAGACTTTAATTGGATGTAGGAGAGATCAAACACTGATCATGAACGGTCCATGAAAAAGCTAAGTGCAGACCATCGGGAATCACGACACCTTCATAATTCCACTTGGCTTTGCTGCTGGGTGTATACTAGGTCATAAACAAGCTGCATTGCTCATTAAACATTTTTTTGAAACATGTTTGATTAGTTGTCAACCTGTGAAGTGTGAACTATGGGATACAGATGTTGAACACGATAGGAGATGTACACGACGATAAGATAAATTTATAAAATGTAGGACACGTCAACGGACAACGAGACCATTAGAAATTATATATATTTATTATTTTATATATATAGATCATGAATATAATAACCAAAGTACAATAATCTTAGTCATAATCACAATTTTTAATATGTTTTATGATACTTTTGTTAACCTTTGGGGTCAAAGTGTAAACTTTTATAATTAACAGGTCTTTTTGTAGAATACTTCTATTTTCCGGAAAAAAAAAAAGTGTTCGAGACCCTATTTATCTGGTTTTTCGAGTGTTTGTGCTACATGGTATGCAGATGATTTAGATCGACTTGCGTGTCGCCAATATATTTTGGTTTCTACATTTTGACAAATGCGGGAAAACCAGCCCCATTCGTACACATTTCTTCCGGATGAACCAGATTGATTGGATCAATAGGATTGGATCATATCTGGTTCCTGATATACGTTTTGAATCGGAGAAATTCAATATTCTTAGAACTTAAACGAAATCTATTCTGAATATCATACTCTACTAGATAATAAACGTGCATAACAGACGTAAAATTCAGTCCTCACTACTATTAGTTCAAAACATGGTTAAGATAAGATTGGACTCGATTTCAGAGGATAAATTATAATGATGTAGCAGTTAGTACTGATTGTTCTGATCAAGTTTAGTTGGGCTCCAAGACAGTGATAACGAAACATCGGTATTAAGAAGGCTTTTGGGGATCACCTTTGATTATATTTATTAATCTTGTATAGTAATAAGAAATTTCTGCTCAAAATGGAAAATCGAAATGATCTGACAAAAACTAAATGTTATCTAAAAAAAAACTCTTTACACAAATGAATCATGATAATAATGTAGATTGATTAGGATAAGAACTAACCCATGCCATCTCCTGTAACATTTCCATTGTTCAGTTATCTTCTTACATTCCAATTCCAATTGTGGGGTAATCTAAGAGAAACCCAAAAAGAATTATATTTCAGATGACTTGCGCATAAAATCATGCACAATGGATCCTGACTGTACTGATGGATACATACTGTAAGGAAATCACAATAGAAATGAGATTCCAGAATATTGATGTATGCAGCAATTCTGGTACTTAAAAAGTAACAGAGGTTTAGTCGAGACTCGAGATACTTCCCATAGAAGCTCTAAGCAAGACGGAAGATATCGCAGCCAATGATAAATAAAATATATGATGAGAAAATTAAGGATTGGTCCACGAAAACAAAATTATTTAAGAATTGGTCTAGCTATAAAATTTATTTAAGGATTGGTCCATCATTTCTGAAACTAATTAAGGATTGGTCCATTTCCACTAATTAACAAATAAAAATAAAAAAAATCCGAAAAAATAAAAAAATTCCAGAAAATAAAAATGCAAAAATGAAAAAATAAAAAAAATATGAAAAAATAAAAAAAAAAATAAAAGAGGCAAAACCCCGAAAAAACACGATTTTTTTTTTAAAAATCTCAAAAAATCAAAAAAAAATCCCAAAAAATCAACAAAAATCTAAAATTAACAAAAATCCGAAAACGCAAAAAAAAAACAGTTCAGACTGTTTTTAAAATAGTTCAGACTGTTTTTAAAATAGTTCAGTCTGTTTTTAAAATGACTTAAAAATAGTTCAGACTGTTGTTTTTAAAAAAAAAAAGTTCAGACTGTTTAAAAAAAAACAGTTCGGACTGTTTTTAAAAAAAACAGTTCGGACTGTTTTTAAAAAAAAACAGTTCGGACTGTTTTGAAAAAAAACAGTTCGGACTGTTTTGAAAAAAAAAAACAGTTCGGACTGTTTTGAAAAAAAAAACAGTTCGGACTGTTTTTTAAAAAAAAAAAGTTCGCACTGTTTTGAAAAAAAAACAGTTCGCACTGTTTTAAAAAAAAAACAGTTCGGACTGTTTTAAAAAAAAAAGTTCGGACTGTTTTAAAAAAAAACAGTCCGGACTGTTTTAAAAAAATAACAGTCCGGACTGTTTTAACTGTTTTAAAAAAAAAACAGTCCGGACTGTTTTAAAAAAAAAACAGTCCGGACTGTTTTAAAAATGACTTAAAAATAGTTCAGACTGTTTTTAAAAAAAAAACAGTTCAGACTGTTTTTTTTTTAAAAAAAGTACAGACTGTTTTTAAAAAAAACCAGTTCAGACTGTTTTAAAAAAAACAGTTCGGACTGTTTTTTTTTTAAAAACAGTCCGGACTGTTTGAACAAAAAAAACAGTCCGGACTGTTTTAAAAAATAACAGTCCGGACTGTTTTAACTGTTTTTCAAAAAAAGCAGTCCGAACTGTTTTTAAAAAAAACAGTCCGGACTGTTTTTAAAAAAAACAGTCCGGACTGCTTTAAAAAAAAAACAGTGCGGACTGTTTTAAAAAAAACAGTTCAGACTGTTTTTAAAATAGTTCGGACTGTTTTTAAAATGACTTAAAAATAGTTCAGACTGTTTTTAAAAAAAAACAGTTCAGACTGTTTTTAAAAAAAAACAGTTCAGACTGTTTTAAAAAAAAAAACAGTTCAGACTGTTTTTAAAAAAAAAAGTTCGGACTGTTTTGAAAAAAAAACAGTTCGGACTGTTTTGAAAAAAAAAACAGTTCGGACTGTTTTGAAAAAAAACAGTTCGGACTGTTTTGAAAAAAAAACAGTTCGGACTGTTTTTTTTTAAAAACAGTCCGGACTGTTTTTTAAAAAAAACAGTGCGGACTGTTTTTTAAAAAAAACAGTGCGGACTGTTTTAAAAAAAAAAAACAGTCCGGACTGTTTTGAAAAAAAAAAAACTGTCCGGACTGTTTTAAAAAAAAAACAGTCCGGACTGTTTTTAAAAAAAAACAGTGCGGACTGTTTTAAAAAAAACAGTCCGGACTGTTTTAAAAAAAACAGTGCGGTCCGGGCTGTTTTAAAAAAAAACAGTGCGGACTGTTTTAAAAAAAAAAAAACAGTGCGGACTGTTTTAAAAAAAAAAAACAGTCCGGACTGTTTTAAAAAAAACAGTGCGGTCCGGGCTGTTTTAAAAAAAAACAGTGCGGACTGTTTTTAAAAAAAAACAGTCCGGACTGTTTTTAAAAAAAAAACAGTCCGGACTGTTTAAAAAAAAAAACAGTCCGCACTGTTTTAAAAAAAAAACAGTCC
Source organism: Primula veris (assembly GCA_963682055.1). NCBI lineage: Eukaryota > Viridiplantae > Streptophyta > Magnoliopsida > Ericales > Primulaceae > Primula > Primula veris. Next base: position 30,927,514 of record OY821747.1, on the reverse strand, counting down.
GGACTGTTTTTAAAAAAAAACAGTCCGGACTGTTTTAAAAAATAACAGTCCGGACTGTTTTAACTGTTTTTAAAAAAAAACAGTCCGGACTGTTTTTAAAAAAAACAGTCCGGACTGCTTTAAAAAAAAAACAGTGCGGACTGTTTTAAAAAAAAACAGTTCAGACTGTTTAAAAAAAACAGTTCAGACTGTTTTTAAAATAGTTCAGACTGTTTTTAAAATAGTTCAGACTGTTTTTAAAATGACTTAAAAATAGTTCAGACTGTTTTTAAAAAAAAAAAACAGTTCAGACTGTTTTTTTAAAAAAAAAGTTCAGACTGTTTTTTAAAAAAAAAAGTTCAGACTGTTTTGAAAAAAAGCAGTTCGGACTGTTTTGAAAAAAAAACAGTTCGGACTGTTTTGAAAAAAAAACAGTTCGGACTGTTTTTAAAAAAAACAGTCCGGACTGTTTTAAAAAAAAAAAAACAGTCCGGACTGTTTTAAAAAAAAAAACAGTCCGGACTGTTTTTAAAAAAAAAACAGTCCGGACTGTTTTTAAAAAAAAACAGTGCGGACTGTTTTAAAAAAAACAGTGCGGTCCGGGCTGTTTTTAAAAAAAACAGTGCGGACTGTTTTTAAATTAAAACAGTCCGGACTGTTTTAAAAAAAAAACAGTTCGCACTGTTTTAAAAAAAAACAGTTCGCACTGTTTTAAAAAAAAAAACAGTTCGCACTGTTTTAAAAAAAAACAGTCCGGACTGTTTTAAAAAATAACAGTCCGGACTGTTTTAACTGTTTTTAAAAAAAAACAGTCCGGACTGTTTTTAAAAAAAACAGTCCGGACTGCTTTAAAAAAAAACAGTGCGGACTGTTTTAAAAAAAACAGTGCGGACTGTTTTAAAAAAAACAGTCCGGACTGTTTTAAAAAAAACAGTCCGGACTGTTTTAAAAAAAAACAGTTCCGACTGTTTAAAAAAAACAGTTCAGACTGTTTTTAAAATAGTTCAGACTGTTTTTAAAATGACTTAAAAATAGTTCATACTGTTTTTAAAAAAAAAAACAGTTCAGACTGTTTTTAAAAAAAAAAAGTTCAGACTGTTTTGAAAAAAAACAGTTCGGACTGTTTTGAAAAAAAAACAGTTCGGACTGTTTTGAAAAAAAAACCAGTTCGGACTGTTTTGAAAAAAAAACAGTCCGGACTGTTTTGAAAAAAAACAGTCCGGACTGTTTTCAAAAAAAAACAGTCCGGACTGTTTTAAAAAAAAAAAACAGACCGGACTGTTTTAAAAAAAAAAAACAGTCCGGACTGTTTTTAAAAAAAAACAGTGCGGACTGTTTTAAAAAAAACAGTGCGGTCCGGGCTGTTTTAAAAAAAAACAGTGCGGACTGTTTTTAAAAAAAAACAGTTCAGACTGTTTTTAAAATGACTTAAAAAAGTTTAGACTGTTTTTGGTTCAGACTGTTTTTGGTTCAGACTGTTTTTAAAATGACTTAAAATGGTTCAGACTGTTTTTAAAATAATTTAAAATAGTTCAGACTGTTTTTTTTTTTTTTGCGTTTTTGGATTTTTGTTGATTTTAGATTTTTGTTGATTTTATGAGATTTTTTTTTTATTTTTTGGGATTTTTAAAAAAAAAATCATATTTTTTCGGGGTTTTGCCTCTTTTAATTTTTTTTTGCATTTTTTCATATTTTTTTTATTTTTGCATTTTTGTATTTTTATTTTCTGGATTTTTTTTATTTTTTTTGATTTTTTACATTTTTATTGGTTAGTTAGGGGAAATGGACCAATCCTTAATTAGTTTCAATTTCATGGACCAATCCTTAAATACTTTTGTTTTCATGGATCAATCCAAAATTTACCCATATATGATTCAAGGTGATAATTCCATCTTCGGGATATTATCTTTAACAGACTTAAAGTATTAGCTTAACTCGGATGTAAGCTGTCAGATTAATTTAGTAAACTTATCGTAATTCGATAGCTGAATATCTCTTCAGAAGTGTGAACTAAACCATTTCCAAAACGGAAATTATAAGCACTAAATACGCTATGAAGATTATGGGAGAGCACATTCAGCAGCGATATTTTTTAATCAAGTATCATCCAAGGGATTTGTTAAGGTAGGTTTCCCGCAATAGAGTTGGATCGAGTTTGACTCCATGACTTGCGGCAATCTAAAGTCCCGATCTTCAAGGCATTTGGCAGCTTCTTGAAGAAGGGAAATCCTCTTCGGAAGTATCTAGATAGTTAGTTCAGAAGTAGGCAACTAATACGGTACGCAGAGTTGAATTATAAGTCTAAACCATGTCTCCAGAGCAACATTAAGAAAAAGCATTTACTACGTAAATATGACATGATCATAATTTTCCATTACTAGAAGAAGGAAGCATGGATTGAAAGTCTGTAAACACACCAGTATATTACATTAAAACGACTGAAATAATTTCCAAATAGTACTACATAGTGCCATAGGTAAGTGACACGGATACAAGTTTAAAACAACATAGACGATGCAGAATTCAAATGAGCTAAATATATGTACACCAATCACCAGGGGCAATAATAAAACCCTAAGCCCTTAATCATCGATCAAACTCCAGAAATAATAAGAAAGAAGACAGGTGCTAAAACAACAAAGCAGTGAGAAGGCATAAAGAATCCACTCACTTTCTTGCTGTCCGCACAAACTAATTTCAAGAACACCTATGCTATGTACACAAACCCGCATACAACTCTGTAGACAGATTTGTGACGATGTTCATAATTTAGTGGTGTCCACTGAAACATCACAAATTCGTATATAGATCTGTACTTGGATCTGTGTAAAAAACTTCTTTAAGCACTAGAAATTGCTGTCATAGCATCTGCAGAATCCCTGTAGTTTTTGGCAGGATTTTGGTTATTTTTGATAGGGTAAGATGCTTGCATTGCTACGCCACATTTGCCGGTCACTATGCCATGTGAGTTACGTTCAAGCTTGAAATAACCATCTTCACCCCATTGGGTACCCCATGAGTTCCTCACTATCCAATAGTCCACACTATCTTCGGTCCCGTATCCAACTACCACCACGCCGTGGTCCAGTGCGGTCCCACATTCGCCGGTGAATACGCCCTGAAGGAGATTTTAACAAATATTTGGGTAAATAACTATACCAGAATGTTGTATTTTACCTTTTGGAGATATTTAAAAATGCAAAATTGTGTATATGCCAGGAAAACACTACTGCTAGGTTGATTGTTGAAAGTTGTCGTAGCAGTAAGCTACTAAAACAAACGATGACTTAAATCTTACCTTCATTAGGGTTTTCTTTCACAATGTTAAAGAGGACTGTTGATAAAAATAAAATGTAAATTTGTTTAACAACTAAGAAGTAAAGTCCAGAGAATTTTACTTATCACAAAGATTTATCTTTTCCGTAATGGAAACTGAAAGTGTAGTATTGGATTTTGCAAAGAATGATGCTATAAATTGAGGCATAAATCTATACGCGATCCAATGACCAGATTTTATGCACTCATTGCAATTTCTTCTGCAATTCATATGTTTCATAACTGATGCACACACCTGTTTAGACAAGCGCTTTTTCTAACCAAATAATGTGTTTATGCTCGTACTAAACTCTTTCGACCCAGAATTTAAGGGAACAAACTGGCTTTTATGTTGAGAAAAACCAAACATTCAGCAAAGTTCTTTTCAAAAAACAAAAAAATCAGCTCAAAAGTTTTAGACTTTTAGCTTTACAAACAATAGGGCCAAAAGAAACTCAAATAAGACAGACCAAGAAAGCAAAGAACCTGGTAAGCAAGTATAACTTATAAGGGAAAAAGCAAAAAAGAAAAGCCTAAGCTTAAACTGAAACAAATCAATTGCTGAACCAAAACGATTAGGACCGAACAGTCAAGAAGCAAAACTGTGAAGTTAAAAGTAATTACCGAAGAGTAGAGCTGCAAAGCCCTGCCACCGGCTTCAATGGCAACACTAACAGGCTGGTGAGACACAGCCTTCTTTAAAGCCTTCTCGCTATAAGCCGGAACATCCTCATATCCATCAATACTTACAACCTTTGCATTCTTCTGCAGTATAACACACAAATACCCAGTTAAATGGGCAGAAATTTGCATTGTGCCTATTTCACAAATAAAAGCTATTTTTGGGAAAAAATACGTTTAGTACACCAAACTATGTTGCTGTTAACGATATACTCTAGTGATAAAACCACAAGCGGACACTGGACAAAATGAAGCTCAGTGCAATACTTGCAGCTTAATTAAATTTTTCAAGGGGGGTTATTTTTTACAAAAGTAAAACAATCCCAAAATTATTGATATAATTTAATCTCACTTGGGGGAAAATCCAATTGCTGATTTGAAGCTCTAGTTACTTGACTTACTTCTTTTTGGCTCATAAGTTGTTTTGCAATTCGTTGACCCCCTATAAGTTTTACTTAAAAGCTTCTAATCAAGCAACCCCTTAATCATAGTAATTTTATTATAGAAAATAAGGTCAAATTGGAGTCAATAGCAAAAGTTTACACCTGAACTTCTTCGAAAACAACATGTACTCGATAATTTCATGCGTCTACAGTACCTCAACAACACTTATAAATTTTAGTACCCTTGACGATGATGCCACGTGTAAGCACCAGCTTTAAAAATCGGTCCGAAAGGCTCATTTTCAAGTAGCCATAAAGCTCATGTTTTTCAAATTATTACTATCACAAGTAGTTTGCAATTCATAATTTTAATATTTCAACATTGTTCTCATAAGCGGCCATAAAAGAGCCTCATCTTTAATTTCAAGATGGTTTGGGACCCCTAGAAATCCGTAATCAGCATGTTTTATCCATAATGAGAAAAAGTAACTGACCCTGGCAGGGTCACAAGCACCGTCAAGACCACGATAAGGGTAATCAGACTCGGTGTCAATTCCTCCATTGGCGATGATGAACTCGAAAGCATAGTCCATTAGTCCCCCGTTACAACCCGCATTATACGCTTTGTCACAATCAACCAGCTCCTGCTCAGATAGCTGGATGAGTTCTCCGGTTGCGATCTGGTTTATTCCCTCGACTGCTGCTACCGTGGAAAACGCCCAACAACTACCTGCTCCGGCCAAAATAAAATAAAAATAATGATTGAAAAATAGTTTTTGAGTGTTTTATTAGCTCATGAGCCAAAAAAAGAAGCAACTTTGAGTTCAAAAATACAAGGTGTGGTCATTTATCATGTATATGAAATCAAAATTATTCAGAATTACAATATGTGATCATCATTTTTAAGTATAATAGAACAAATATAAAAATATGGTTAATTATGCTATTTTGGTTAGCACGATGTTACATGTTTTTTTTATTATTATTTAGTACTATTATGTATGCTTGTCCATTTAGCGCTTTGTCATCGAATTCTACCTCGACGGGGTAACAAACTGGCAAACGAAATGTAATACGGAGTTAATTTAACCAGATTTAAAGGTAAAATAACATGTCTGGGTCAAGTAGCAGGACATGTATACACTTTTCCAATCTCCGTCCAATTATTTAACAATCAAAGATAGTCTTATTCTAATTTCCATGTATACGGATCAATAAAACGTTAGTTAAACATTAATAATCATACTGATCATGTTTTAGTAATATTATTCCAACATTAATTACCTGCTTACATTCGTATTTGTTGGTGGTAACATCTGATATATTGTTGATATGTATTAGTAAACTAAGAAATTAACGATACTCCAAAAGGGAAAAATAAGTTGGTATAATTTTGACTCTCGAACAAACAAAAACCTGAACGAAATACTGAAAACACATATATGGCTGGATATTCATGTGACAAAATGATGTTACAAATGCTGTATTTTTAAATGACAATTTGTGGATTTGGTATACGGAGTATTTACTGATATTTGTTCTAAATGAATAGATAAGTAACTGTAAACTGAGTAATTATGTACAGAAATAGTTATATTATATCTATACTATTATTTTATGTGAACGGTTCTTATGAAACCTTAAAATAATTATTTATAAAATAGTCTCATTAATTTACAAAATTACAAAATATTAGTAGACGAGAATTAAAATAAAAATAACTGTTATCTAATTATTAACTTCATCATCAAATTCATCCCCTCTCTCTCTCACAACCATAATTGTTACTCACTTCATCAAAGATTCTACCATAACGGGTTACATATATTTTTTTGATTCACACCCATCGGATGGGCAAGTCCGCTAATACACTGTATGATCACACTAAATAAGCCACCAAACGACACGTGTTCTACAAAAGAATGGGTGACAGTAGTACAAAACCTTTTTTTTTTTGAACAATATTTCAAAATCTTTTGTTACATTATCTCAACAAAGTACAGTAGAAACTCTATAAAATAATACACTTGGGACCACCAAAATTTATTAATTAAAAGAGTTATTAATTAATCGATAAATTAATAATTATTAATTTATATATTAATTAATATTTTATTAATTTATAGTAAAATACTTAGTTTACAAACACCTTTCAAGCTTGCACTTAATTATTGATACAATGCATGTATATCAAATGAAGGGCCCAATTTGAAAGAAACCTTCAATCTCCCACCTTATTATGCTTCTTGTGTTCAATGTATCACTCTATGGACATTAAAAATATTTTCTATATAAATACAAGATCAAAATAGATTAACACAAACAAATCATACACACAAGATCAAAAGACAATTGAGTCATTTTTCAAGAAATCTTCGTAAATCATTCATGTAATATGTTATATATAAGGAATTATTAATTTATATTTTATATGGGGTCTAAAGAAATTATCAAAAATGTATTATCTTATAATTTTAGCGAATTATTAATTTAGCACCCTATCTTCGAGTCAGGACCGGCCAAAAACATTATCTTAGAGAGTTTATTAAATAATCGAATATTAATTTATCGAGTTTCTACTGATTATTTCTACAGAAAGCTTGACATAAGTAATACTTTGCCTGGTGGACAAAGCATAACTTACTGGTTAAGGTTTTAATGTATTTTTAATTTTGCTACATATCCATGCAAATGGACACGTGTTTTTCATCAGAACAGTTGACACGTATGTTTTAGAAAAAAAATAATCACCGTTCCAGATTGTTATGGCTGTACTTGCAATTTTAATCGATAAATAATTAAATAATATTTAATTTATTGAAATTGAATTTTTTTTTAAAATTTATCACATAATTCAAATGTTAAAGCAAATTTTAAACTTTTATTTTTTAATAATTATTAAACAAAGTTTAATAATTTATTTTGAGAGGGATCCAGCAATAATTATACAAGTACCACTAAAAAAACGACGGGATTAGTGACGGTATTTTTTGTTACGAGCTTATTAGCGACGGTTTTTATGACAGATTTGTGACAGTTTAATCAATTTGCGATAGATTTATGACAGCTTTTTAAATTAACAATAATTTAATGATAACTTTTGATTCTCAATAAATCAAAAATTAAAAACAGACGTATGAGTATTATTTTGAGGCGTGACATAATATTTAGTTTGACTGGTTGATATTTTCCAACAAACTTACTGGTTAAGGTTTCCCACCTGCTTTAACCGATATTCTAAACTTATATTCTTATTGGTATCTAGCTACCAGTCACATGCCAACTTATCGAATATTATCACCTAAAAAATTCTCCAAAATCCTAAAATACGGAGTATGAAGTATGGAATATATTCTGGGCATTCCCTTTCTAGTTTATGATGAGTTTTTATAATTTCTGAAATTCTTAGGGATATTATCTTACTTATCTTGCTTTTAACCTTAAATTACTAAAAGTAACAATGAAGACAATATATACTATTGCTTTAATGCTGGATTGTACACAGTTTCTTTTAGTTAAATATAGTGTATGTTATTCAACTTTTTAATTTAAATAAAAATAATAAATAAAATTGGAATATTGTTTAATATCATCCATGCAACATCCAGAAATAAATAAGAATCCAATATTAAGGGGACACATCAAGACTACTAAAATTTTGGGCACTACAAGAAAATGTCGATATAACAGTTGAGGCTTGGTAATTAATGAAAACATGAACATAAGCGGTTGTTTTTGTGTTGTAAATTTAACCACATCCAATATGTTTGTTAATGCTCATATATTTTATATAGCTTACTTGGAAGTTAACTTGGAAGAATTCAATTATATTTTCAGCTAAACAATTTATTTACGTACCGTTGACAAAAAAACAAAGGAACAAAAATACTCCTTATTAGAAAATATTTAGAGCACAAGCAGTAGTTTGTTTAAATTGACTATCTATTATACACATTTTTTTTTATAGTTATTTTACATAATTCTCTAAATCACACTTTCACACTATTTAAAATACAGATCTCTAAACTAAACAGTTAGGTTGTAGCTGATTATCTAAATTATATTTTACACAGGATGTTATTTCACTAAGTTGTGTGTTTAGTCTAAATAGTCTTGGTATTTAATTAGCTAAGAAAAGGAAGAATTATATTTACCACAACTCCCTTGGTTCTTAACCGGCGCCACCGCCCCTTTCTCTCTCCAATCAACAGACTCTGGAAGCTCCTCTCCATCCCGTACCGCATACCTCTGGCTAGCACTCTTAGCCTTAACAAACCGGCGTCTGGCATCGGTTTTCGTGCCCAAAAATACAGACTTATACTCTTCATTAGTCATATCCGCAAACCGGTTCAAACCAACCTTGTAAGGCCGGTTAAGAGAATTGTGTTTGTCAATAAATTTTAGATTATCTTTAAATATTTTGAAACGGCTCTCTTTTTCTCCTATACCATTATAGGCCTTGCCGTGCTTAGCTAGCCACTCCTCGTACAAACCCATCACTTCGTTTTCGGTTCTAGGTTCGGAGTTCTTCATGTTTTTATTCTTGTAGTTAATTATGGACATGTCTATTGCATATGAAAAGGAGGCCAAGAAGAGGAGAAAAATTGAGGTTATGGTTATAGCCCCCATGGTTAAAGGGAAAGAGAAAAATAAAGGAAAAGAGTTTTGGTGTGTCTCAACTCTTAAGGGAGAAGATTTGTGCAATTGGTTTGGGAATTTAGAACGGTAGATTGGGGTTTATATAAGCGATGAAATATTATATAATAATAATGGGGATATACTATAATGTATATATTTTACACATATAGTCTATAGATAAGCTTGTGAACATGGACGTTTGTTCAACTTTCCTATGTTGTTGTAGATGTAGATAGACGTGTTAAAAGTCATGGGTTCATTTAGAACAGGTTTGGACGTCACGTGTACTATATTGTTGCAATTGAAGCACTACCGGTCTAAGAGTACAAAAATGTTAAAAGGATAAAAAAACGGTTTTTGGTTTCTGCATACGCGTTTTATTAATATAGACGGTAATGGTACAAATCATGTCACGTAATAAAAGCTCAACCTACTAAAAACCTAAATAAATATATTGAAACCCTAATTTGAGTCTATCCTAAATTTAATTAGTATTAATTAATTTTTTATTTTTTTTAGTAGATTGAGTTTTTATTACGTGGCATGCATGATTTATACCCCCACCCCACTAATACAGTCGCCGTCTACATCAAACAACGTTTGTATTTAGCAGATGGCTAAAAAAAACCTCAAGTTTGATCCATTTTTTCTGTTAAACAAGTGTTGGTACAGTTGCTAGCTAGTTAGAAAAAAGTGAACTATTACTCTTGATCAATAATTATTCATGTCATCTCTTAGACGTTTCTAAAAACTGATTAATTACTCAAATCAAAATAGTAGCGAAGGCAACCAATTACAAGGAACCTATAGAGAACTCATCTGAGATTGTATTCAAACTTTGAATAGATGCACTCACTCAAAATTAAGAGTATATGGAAATGAATAATTATGTTATTGGAGAGAAGTGTTGAGTTGTGGAGCCAAATGAGTTTTGGCCATGTCTTCTTATTATCCCACATCGCCTGGAATTGTAATATGACCCATGTTGGGTTCTATTTATATGCCCCAATATCTTGTATTTTAATTACACCTTTACACAACACCTCTATATTATAAAGAGAAGAGTTCTATTTGCGAGAGAACCATAGCTTGTAACTAGGCTAGATTACGATTGTAATCCTCTTAATAATATTAAGTGCCACGTGTAGCGGCCCGGAGACGTAGCCAATTTGGGTGAACTCCGTTATCAAATAGTGTGTGCTCGGTTTAAGTTTTCTGTCTTTCTTTGTGTTTGCCTGTATCGACCCTAACAAGTGGTATCAGAGCTGAGGAAGATCGATGGCGAAAGAAGACAGAACCGCACACGGGATCGAGAAGTTCGACGGGAAGGACTTCGCATTCTGGAGAATGCAAATAGAGGACTACCTCTACGGGAGGAAGATGCATCAGCCACTTCTCCTTGAGGAAAGACCGACCACGACCACCGAGGAGGCGTGGAAACTCTTAGACCGACAAGTGTTGGGAGTGATCCGTCTAACACTATCTAGGAGTGTAGCACATAACGTCGCAAGAGAGACGACGACGATGGGGATGATGAAGATCCTCACCGACATGTATGAGAAACCATCCGCGAACAACAAGGTACATCTCATGCGTAAGTTGTTCAACCTACGCATGGCTGAGGACACACCTGTCGCAAATCACGTGAACAAGTTCATCGACACCGTAAATCAGTTGGATGCGGTGGAGATAACTTTTGAAGACGAAGTGAGAGCCCTTATACTGCTAGCCTCTTTACCGAACAGTTGGGAATTCATGCGAGCTGCTGTTAGCAACTCAATTGGAAAGGAGAAACTGACTTACAACGGCATCCGAGATCAAATACTCGCTGAGGAACTCAGGAGATTAGACATGGGTGAATGCTCAAATGATGGAGCAGCCTTGAACATGGGTTCAAGAGACCGGGGTAAGGCTAGGGTATGGGACGTTAGAGGACGTTCGCAATCCCGAGATAGAAGAGGGCAAAGCCGAGGAGGCAAAGATAGCGATCGAAGTAAGAAGAATCTTCGGTGCTATAACTGCCAGGGTATGGGGCACTTCAGTCATGAGTGCAAGCAGCCGAAGAAGGGTACCGACCGTGATCATGTGGTTAATATTGCGAGCGACGAGGATTCGGGTGACTGTTTGTTGCTTACCGAACAGAGAAATATAGAATCGTGGATTCTAGACTCTGGGGCATCATTTCACACGACCGCTCAGAAGGATTTATTCGAAAATTACCATGCGGGTAATTTCGGTAAAGTGTATCTAGCCGACGGAGAAGCGTTGGATGTTGTTGGAACTGGCGATGTGAAGATTCGCATTCCAAATGGATCGGTATGGAAGCTGACGAAAGTGAGGCATGTCCCGAGGTTGACCAAGAATCTGATCTCAGTAGGTCAACTCGATGCCGAAAGGCACTCCATTTCGTTCAGCAGTGGAGCTTGGAAAGTTTCACGAAGAGCTATGGTGATAGCCCGAGGGAGTAAGGTCGGTGCATTGTACATGACGACCGATGAGGAGCGTACAATTGCGACAGCTGTGTCGCAGAACTGCTCGGAACTATGGCATCGACGGTTGGGTCACATGAGCGAGAAGGGGATGAAGGTGTTAGCGAAGGACAGCAAACTTCCAGGCTTGAAGTCTGTCAACCTCGACATGTGCGAATGTTGCATCTTCGGGAAGCAGAAGAAAGTGAGCTTCCGGAAAGGTGGAAAAGCTCCCAAGGAGGAGAAGCTAGCACTAGTCCACTCAGATGTATGGGGACCATCTCCAGTAACCTCACTAGGAGGAGCTCAGTACTATGTGACCTTCATCGATGATTCGACAAGGAAAACATGGGTCTACTTCTTGAAACACAAGTCTGAGGTGTTTAAGAAATTTCAATAATGGAAGGCCATGGTCGAACTAGAGACCGGGAATAAACTCAAGTGTTTGAGGTCCGATAACGGCGGAGAGTACATTGATGCGAAGTTCGTAGAGTTCTGTGCTCATAGAGGCATTCGAATGGAGAAGACCATCCGAAGAACGCCACAGCAGAATGGCGTGGCCGAGCGAATGAACCGAACAATCAATGAGCGTGCTAGGAGTATGAGATTGCAAAGTGGGTTGCCCAAAGCCTTGTGGGCACATGCAGTAAGCACGGCGGTTTACCTCATTAACCGCGGACCCTCAGTGCCCCTAGAGAGGAGGATTCCCGAGGAAGTATGGATAGGAAAGCCTATCTCTTATGAACACTTGCGAGTGTTCGGTTGTCTGTCATATATCCATGTCGACATAAATGAACGTACCAAGCTTGACTCGAAATCCAAAGTGTGTTACTTTGTAGGGTACGGTGGAGCTGAATTCGGATATCGCTTCTGGGATGGTCAAGCAAAGAGGATCATTCGCAGTAAGGATGTCATCTTCAACGAAAGCATTTTGTACAAAGATCGTCAAAATGTAGTGGTGGAAGAAGATGCGCTCCCGTCCGAGGAAAGTGATATGGTCGACATGAATGCGTTTCCAAGAATGTTGGAAAATGACATTGAAGATGAGCCAGTGGTGCTCGACAACCGACCAGCAGATGCTGAAGAGGCCGAGGAGCTGCCCCAAACTCTCCGACCTGAATTGGGCCGAGGTCATCGCGTGAGGAGACCTCCTGCCCGATACTCTCCTTCCCTGCATTACATATTGCTCAGTGATGCAGGAGAGCCCGAAAGTAGAGAAGAAGCTCTGGAGCTGAAAGACTCGAGCAAGTGGGAGCTCGCGATGAAGGATGAGATGAAGTCACTTGAGAAGAATGCGACTTGGCAGTTAGCCGAACTGCCCAAGGGGAAGAGGGCACTGAGCAATAAATGGGTGTTCCGACTGAAGGAGGAGCAAGACGGCACGAAACGGTATAAGGCACGCCTAGTAGTCAAAGGGTTCCAGCAAAAGGCAGGAATTGACTACACCGAGATCTTTTCACCAGTCGTAAAGTTGACGACTATTCGGCTATTGTTGAGTATTGTTGTAAATGCGAATCTTCATCTCGAGCAGTTAGATGTGAAAACTGCCTTTCTCTATGGAGATCTCGATGAGGAAATTTACATGCTCCAACCTGAAGGGTTTGCCGAAAAGGGAAAAGAGAAACTGGTCTGCAAACTGCGGAAGAGCTTGTACGGGTTAAAACAAGCACCACGGCAGTGGTATAAGAAGTTTGACAGTTTCATGGCGGATACCGGGTTCGAAAGAAGTGATAGCGATCACTGTTGTTTCGTGAAGAGATTTGAGAACTCTTCGTGCGTCATTCTACTACTGTATGTAGATGACATGTTGCTCGCCGGGTCGAGCCTTGTTGAGATTAACAAGGTGAAGCAACAGTTGGCGAAACAGTTCGAGATGAAGGATTTGGGTGCCGCAAATCAGATCCTCGGTATGAGGATATCTCGACGAAGGGATGGGTCCCTGTTTCTGTCGCAAGCCGAGTATGTGAAGAAAGTGTTGGCACGGTTTAGCATGAGTGATGCCAAAGCTGTAGGCTCACCGCTAGCCGCACACTTTAGCTTGTCGAAGGAACAATCACCCTTGGACGAGGAAGGAAAGGATCGTATGTCGAACATACCCTACGCTTCAGCAATTGGTAGCTTGATGTACGCTATGGTGTGTACAAGACCGGACATTGCCCATGCAGTGGGAGTTGTCAGTCGTTACATGAGTAACCCAGGAAAGCACCATTGGGAAGCTGTGAAGTGGATATTGAGATATCTCTCGGGTACTGTGAGTTTGGCATTATGTTTCCGAAAGACCTCGGAAGGCCTGCACGGCTATGTGGATGCTGACATGGCCGGTGATCTGGACAGCCGAAAAAGCACAACGGGATGTGTTTGTACCTACGGTGGTACTGCTATGAGTTGGACATCGAAGCTGCAAAATATCGTTGCACTGTCGACCACAGAGGCTGAGTACGTCGCGATGACGGAAGCAAGCAAAGAGATGATTTGGTTGCAAGGTTTCTTAGAGGAGCTCGGTCAGAGGACCGACAAGGGAGTTCTGCACTGTGATAGTCAAAGTGCAGTTCAGCTAGCTAAGAACCCTGTATTCCATTCACGCACAAAACACATACAAATTCGTTACCATTTTATCCGGGCTGTTCTGGAAGATGGAATCTTTACGCTAGAAAAAATTGAGGGCGCTAAGAACCCCGCCGATATGCTAACGAAGACTGTTACAATCGACAAACTGAGGCTGTGTGCAACCTCAGTAGGACTCCGAGCTTGAGACTCAGGGTCGTCGCTACACTGGAATAATGAGTAACTCGCCGATGACGGCAGAGTATCAATTACTATACAAGGATACCGATGGGAGCATTCTGCTCGGTGGAGCACAGCGAGTTCGGTGGTCGGGGATAACTGGAGTTCTTTTTTGAAGCACTCGACATTTGACTCCAAGTGGGAGATTGTTGAGTTGTGGAGCCAAATGAGTTTTGGTCATGTCTTCTTATTATCCCACATCGCCTGGAATTGTAATATGACCCATGTTGGGTTCTATTTATATGCCCCAATATCTTGTATTTTAATTACACCTTTACACAACACCTCTATATTATAAAGAGAAGAGTTCTATTTGCGAGAGAACCATAGCTTGTAACTAGGCTAGATTACGATTGTAATCCTCTTAATAATATTAAGTGCCACGTGTAGCGGCCCGGAGACGTAGCCAATTTGGGTGAACTCCGTTATCAAAGAGTGTGTGCTCGGTTTAAGTTTTCTGTCTTTTTTTGTGTTCGCCTGTATCGACCCTAACAAGAAGCTTCGTTTAAAGGTGACGAGCCATGTCATAAAGATGGTCAATCCTTCCCATAGGCATGGACTATCGTCACTGGGTACAACAAACCATATTATCCGGTACACAGTATTAGTTTTTGCTTGGATTTGACGGTGTAAAACACAGTTAGAAAAACCACGTTTAGGTCTGAACCGTCCGATCCTTTGAATATAACTGGACCAGACGATCCAGAGTTAAACATATTTTTTCTAACTGTGTTTTACACAGTCAGATGCCCCTCTTCCCACCACATTTGGTTTGGAAAGAAACATGTCTCCTAAATAAAATTAAAACGACACTAGTGTAGTTTAATACGGTGACGAAACTAGGAATCCTAAATGGGAGGGCCGATTTCTGTATAAATTTTATTCCAACTCTATATGAGTATTTTTTTCCGCAATAGGGGAGGTGGTCTCTAACTGCCCCCACCTAGTTTATTCATCGGCTTAATATCATAATAAATGTTTTTAACTCAACATGTACGTCTCTCTCAACCATGTGTTATCGGTCATACCATAAAGGTCATGAAAACATTAGATGATAGGTGTCTGTCAGTTTATAAATTAAAATAGCAACACCAATCGCAACAAAAAGATCGATGAAGAGGATTAAACTCCAGCTCGGCCGAGAATCCTGGCAGCTGTAAATGACGGGCTTTAAACTCTGAGCGTCTCAATCTAACAAAGTCGGTCTCTATTCTTTAAAATACGAGCTTATTAGGGTCGGATTTGAGCTTTCCAGAAACTCAGTTGAGTTTAACTTTTTGCATCCGAATTCTTTCACATAAATATATAGTGTTCATTTAGTGAGCACTACCTTCCCATGATAGTTTACTAAAATTACTAGTTCAAACCTTGTGCTCAACATTTTTCGGGAATCTTAAAAGACAAAAATTGCATCACTTTAATTGCAAAACTGCAGCTAAATATTAAAGAGTTTGGAACCCCTGACATTGGCAATGGAACGAAATTCACGTGATACTTCCATATGTTTGGGCTCTTGCTATCTATCTATCTATAATCTATTTAAACAAAATAAACTTATTTCTTTTCTTCATGAAAAAATGATGAAAAAGTATATACTTTTAATACTTAATTAATTAAATAAAACCCAAATCTTAAAACAAATCTTAAAACTTTTTAAACAAAATAATTTTTTTTTTTTTTTTACTCTTTGTACTAATCCGATTCACAAACTTAGGGAAAAATTCCAGTGATATAATGTTTCACAAAGATGAGAGCACAAATTGTGCTAAAGAATAACCCCAGAGGCAAAGCCACAAATAGTTCATACGGGGTGCACGTAAGCAATCATACTAAGTGATTATTTTTTTTTGAGTGATGCCTTATTATCATTTTCAAGTCATCTAGTGAAAGTAAATGGTCAAAATTTAGAAAAATCACAAGTATCCCTCTGAATAAGCCTCAAGGCTTTTTTAGATCAATTGAGTTTTATAAGCTTTAAAAGGGGGAGTTCATTCCTAATTTCTTGAGGTATATATATTGTGGTATGTCACAAGCATTGAGATATGCTATATCGATCGATGTAAGTAGTGGATTATGTAGTTCTCAAATGAAGTTATATTACTAAGAACATCTATATTGGTAAGATTAGTTTTACGTAGCAAAACTTCTATAAATGGACAGAAGATTATCCTCTAAGTGACAGATATACATGTTAGAGTTAACTAGTGTGTTTATTACACATTATATGTTAGTTTAAACAATTGGTCTCTTACTATACAACTTGTTGTAGAAAATTCAGCAACAGTATAGTAACAGTTATCAGCACTTAGAAACAGAAATTGTTGCTATACTGTTGCTAAATTTCAACAACAAGTCGTATAGTATCAGACAAACTGTAACTAAACTGTTGCTATATGGATATTTTTTTGTAGTGAATTTTAACTAGAAATATTCTTAAAATAAATCTCACCACATTAAATAAACAATATATAAACAATAAGTAAAACTTGAAAGAGTTGAATTCACAACGGGTCACCAAACACTTACTATATTCCTTGTTAAATTTAGTAAGTATTTTAACTAATGAAATTAATGAGTGATTTACATAACTTAAGTACAATGTAACAATATACTAATCATATACAAAAGTGTGACTTATTTAGGACAATGTAATTGCTCTGAGTTGTTTACAATAGTCTTCCTGGATGTATCCCATGCATGTTAAATAAAGTTACAATAATTGACTTATATTTTCAACTTATTGAACTTTTTGAAAGTTCCATATCTGGTTGATGACAGTTTGTTAATGCCACACGGCACGCCTAGGGCTGTACGAAAAATCGGAAAAATCGAACCGAACCGAACCGAAAAAATCCAAAAAAGACCGAAACCGAAAAACCGAAAAAATTTCGGGTCGGTTTCGGTTTTCAGTAAAACCGAACCGAAAAAGGCCGAAACCGAAAAAGACCGAAAAAGAAAAAATAAAACCGAAAAAAACCGAACCGGATCGGACCGAACCCGGCCCTAGTTCTATCTATCGTGACATATTCTTTCAGAGTCACAACCGACTAATGTTCACCACTAATAACTAAAAAATCAGTGATATCGAATATCGTCCCTCTCCTTTTTATATGGTGTTCGAGTGAAAGAATTTTTCAACCTTTACCGCAAATTAATACTATAGAACAATTAAAAGCCATAATTGTGGACCAAAATTTCGGTGCACATGCATATGCATGAAGATACTCCTTAATTAGATCCCTGCTCCTCTTACAGAGAAACCTTTCCAGAGAATCTTGAAACTTTCCAAATAAAAATAATACTAAGAGATAATACTTTCGTTTAAATTTCTATTTTTGGGGAAAATTAACGGTGCACAATGGGGTCTAAATTTCCCGCCCCTAGATTGGAGAAACTACTGAGTTGACAGTAATTCAGAACCCTAAGTTGGAGATACTATTATGAATTTATGATAGTCCATCTACTAATATACGCTCTCCTTCATACAGACGTACAGACGGCGGGTGTATTAATGGGGTAGGCTATAAGTCACGCCACGTAATAAAAACCTAATCTACTAAAAATAAAAATAAAAATAAAAATAAAAATAAAAATTTAATTAATATTTAAATTTAGGTAGACTCAAACTAGGGTTTCAATATATTTATTTTAATTTTTAATAGGCTGAGTTTTTATTACGTGATATGATTTGTACCGTTAGCATATGTATTAATCAAAAATATGTATGCATAACATAAGCCCTCATAATAATATCATAAATGAGTTAGACACAGTTGACAGACAGACCATTGGGGAACACAAACAGTCCCGTAAATTGTAGCCTCCCAAGTCCCCACTTTTTCTTTCTCTCCTTTTTCAAACAATGAAAAATTAATCACCACAATGTAAATTTGCAAGTAATATATTTTTTATTTTTTATAAAGACGTTAACAGTAAAATTTAAAACTACGTAAAATTTATACGAAAAATAATAGAAAGAGGAAAACAGAAAATTTTTCAGAGTAACTTCCTAACACGTCAACTTTCTACAATAATATAAAATTATTCTTTTTTTCACTAACCATTTTAATTATTTGTCATTATTAAATATTAATTACTCCCGCTTATAGTCAATCCATGATACACTAATTAATTTTGAACCAATATAACTAAGAATTTTTTATCCAAAATTAAAATGCAAAAAATTAAATCCAACTGCGAGGGACAATAGGAGTTATTGAATTTAAGAATGATAAAGCATATAGAAAATATTATAAACTTAAAAAACAAAAAAAATTGATTAATCGTGATATGTCACAATTCTTACAAGTGCTCGGCTCATACTTGATATTTAGGAATTATATTGGCTCTTGCGGATCCAAAAAGTAAGTTGAAAGGATTATATTTTTTACCCAAGTTTGAGTTCTTTTAATTTATTGTGAAGAGAGCCAAAAGACTAGATTAACTATTTATAGGACCTCAATATTAAGAATCTATACTCTATCAGAAAGGTAAAAATGTAATGAAGTTTGCATTTAATTATGGTCACATAGTCAATAGATTCATTACAAATTTTAGACTTTTAGTCATATTAACTTGTTTTTTAATAAGGAAGTAAAATATATAAAAATTCATTCATTCACAATGGATCAGTAATGAAGTCCCGATAGCAATGGTTAAACATGCAAACTTCTATGATGATTTGAGTTATATTTATTATGAAAACAAGCTCAATTTTACACTCTATCAATCTCAAAAGGATAGTATCAATTAACTTTTCAGTTTTCACCCTTACTAAAAAATGTTAGTTAGAACAGTTGATATAATTACAATTTTACTACCACTCCGTGTCAATAACATAAAAGTTTAAATGTCTTTTTAAAATGAGCCAATGACATAAAAGTTCATATTTAGTTGTTATAATGCTCTTTTAAAATGAGTGTATATGGAAAATAAAGTATAACTACATCATTCTATTAAACAAGATAAATGAAACGATTTTAACCCTACAGTACACCCTAATTGTAGTCTTTACTAATTCTTTTTTTGTAAATTGCAGTGTGCTTTTTCACAATTTAAAACAGATATATAAATTGCAGTGTGCTTTTTCACAATTGGTAAAAAAAAAAATAGATATATAAAACAGAATTTAAAAAAAAACAATGAAAAGGGGTAACTAACAAGCAAAATTTAACAAAAAACATAAAAAAAATTAGTATTTTAAAGTCAAACAGACAAAACATATTCTGAAAAATTATTGTCCAAGATTAAATAATAACTAGTCACTTTTTCACAATTTATCCAAAAAAAATTCACAATTTATCCAAAATACAATAACAAGAGAGAGATAAAGAGCACTTACAATATTGGGGGGAATGACCATTTTCACGCACACACCAACCCATCAATCGTCTCTTCAATTGGTCGTCTGTATAAACCCTAATTTGAATTAGGATCAATTGGTCGTTTTTTTAACTTAATTTATCTCTCTCTCTGTATCTATATCTATATATATATATGAGTATATATGTGAGTATATTTGTGTCTGTATAAGCCCTAATCTGGGTATATTGGTCATTTTGTTTAACTTAATTGTGAAAATACTGTTTTACCCTTATAGTTAACAGACGTTAGACAAAGACTGTTCATATAGGGTAAGTAAATGACCTACGGTGTGAAAAGTTTAGACAGAGATAAATAGTTGATATCTTAGAAAACTACAATAGACTATTTCCTACTTTTAAGTGGTCACTGGTCAGAGTATATGTGCTTCTTCTTATGTTCCATTACTTGAATGGAAATGTAACGCTGGTTAGTAAAAACGGGCTAAATCTTCGTCTGATTTAGAAACAAAATTGGCTAGTTTCCCACATTAAACTTTTGTCTCCAATATTTTTATTTTTAATTTTCTTCATCTCAGTATTTTGACTAAAAATGAAAACCTATCATTCGCAGCATTGGATCATATTTTAAACGATTATCAGCAAACAAACAATAATCAAGGTCCACAGACAACATATTTTTTTGTTTGGTACCTTAAAATAACAAAAACAACTAGCTAGAAAGTATGGGTGTGATCAATCTCATTCCTGTCTTTCCGCAACAAAACCATCAAACTTTCATAAGCATGGTTCATGAAACTGAAGCTCGTCATGCCTTTCCTCATTTTCGCAAGCTGGTTGGCATTTCGTTTCCAAACTAAAATTTTGGTATGAAATCTAAAACTAATTATGTTTCGAGGACAATAAATAAAGTGGTACAAATATATTTTTCTTCAATTTAGCCAATCACGACAAACCCACACCAGAAAGAATACTTATAATTTACTCATTCCGTCCCTTTTTAAGTCCACATTTGACTCTGACAAATATTAAGAAGTATCACTAATTGTATTTAAAAGTTACAAATATAGACATACTTTAAATTAAATCATTATTATTGTCAATTTTTGAAATGTATTTATTGCAATATTTGAGGACACTAGAATTTTATATAATACATATTAAAAAAATGGACTTAGAATATTAAAAAAATACATATTAAAAATGAATTTTATATAATATAATACATATTTGAGGACATTAGAATTGTATCCATATGGACTTCACTATATACAAAATACATATTAAAAAAATGGAGCTTTATATAATTTTTCCCCGCCTTCATTTGGACTCAGTATATGCCCCTGACTATAGGTTAGTTTATCCAATTCCATTGTTTCTCTTGTTTTAACACCTTCGACATATGATCGATATATTGTTGATTTCGAAAAAGAAGAAGAGGAAATTTATTAATAATCAGTTAAACAGCAAGACCACTAAAATCAGGGGCTTGTAATTTAACCTTTTTGAGATGCTTATTTTTTAACTTTAAAAGAGACGGCTTCCAACAACGTTTTACCGAGGGACAATATTTGCAACTCACATACCACCATCCATTGTCACATTTTGCCCTAGCACACCCAAGTTTGACCGAGTAATTAGGCCAAACAACTTGGTTAAAATGAAGACATTATGCGTTTGTGCATGAGTTGGATTTGTAATCGTAGTTAACCAACTCGTCTACCCAGAGCTTCATAGCATCAATTCCGGAGAATGAGACGCTACCCATGGAAAGGTTCTCACCATAGGGCCCATTAGAGTGAACGAGCTGCTCGCAGTTCGATAACTGTGAGTTCATGTAGTTTTGGGCATAGGTCTCAAGGGTTTGGCTCTGTTAGGTCCAAAGTACAAGATTATTTTACTGTATTTGTTTGTCACTATATTATCAAAAATAGATTGAGTTAAGTTAGATTGAACTCTTATTATAGTAACAGTTAATCCGTAACACGTTTGTTAAGTTTTGATAAATTTCAGGTTGAATTTACAACTTCAGTTATAACTGAAACCGACGGACAGAAACTTGGAGCTTAAGATTCGGTCAAATATATTATATAAGTTACAAAAACGTGAAGAGCGAATTTAGAAGATCTGAATTAAATCTCAAAAGATCATAATGAAGATATTGAAGATGTTTCCTTGTAGGAATAGAAGAATTGAAGGTCAAGGAAAGAACACTTCTAGTATTAGAAGGAAATAAAGAAAAAGGACATACTTTTATTTTATTGTGATTAGAATTCTTTGTAATATTATAAATAAAGACAATAACACTCTAATATTTTGTGTCTCTGCATCATAAATTATACATATCAAATAGAGAGACCCATAAAATATTGGAGAGAAAAAAATATTGTTTGAGAGAAATTTGTGACGGGATGTTTAGATATTATAATGTGTTAGGTAGAAGCAATAGTTTGATAAATAAAAAATAGTGCGTGAATCATTGATTATTTTAAGACGCGAGTCTACTATTGAAATCTTGACAATATTAATAAAAACTGGGTGAGTGGCTCAGAGGCATAGTTCTACTGAGCACATCGAACTTCGTTATTAAACGCATGATGTTATTTACTATTCTGTCAGAACTTTTCAGTTATAACTGAAATAAAACTTAGTTATAACTGGAACGCGTAACAACATTTGAAACATTAGACAAATATATTTTTTCAGGCTCCATGCCATATAGCCTACGCCAACATCGGTGCGTATAAGGAAGTCTGTAGGAGAGTTCGGGCAAGAGAAAATCAAATCGAGCTTGAAATTACGAGGCATGTGAAGGCAAATGAAATCTTGGAAAAAACCATGTGGTTTTCTTGTTTTAGTGACTTTTATTATTTTTCAGTGTTTGATATAAAGCAAAGCTAAAACTTTGGATACTTGTAGACTGAATGATTTAAAATTTAAGCTTTTGCAGGATTCATGAAAAATCATATGAACTCAAGAAGACCTTACTCAATTACAAGGGGTTCGTATAAATATGTTTTCTCAAATGGCTACAAATGATGGAAATAGACTGATTATTTAGGAGTGAGCAGCAGTATAAAAATTGTGACTTATTCTTTTGTTTCTTAAGATATCAGGGTTTTTTTTGTCCTTCCGTGTATAGTGGCGAAAAACGCAAAACAATCCACCAAATAGTTGAATTATGGATGTTAAGCTTTTTTTGATTATTGTAGGAAAAAAATCTGGATCTTTAGAAGTAAAAAATCGTGTAAACCAAACAGCAAAGTATTTTGAAAAAAAAAAAAACCAGCTACCAAACAGACTCATAGTTTGGTTTGCATTACTAGACGCAGAGAATATAATTATGATCGGTTACAATTTAAGAAAAAAAGGATTTATGTCAAAACATAACGTAAAAATTCATAGAAGTCATTCTAGATTGGAAATATGATGATAAAATAATAGACCAACTTGAAAAAATGTCACGTCCCAAAATCCGTAAAACGAACATCAAAACGTGACCTTTTTAAAACAAAAGAAAAATGAACCTGTTGGTACAAAATTAAAATTTTAAAAGAAATAACTCGCGAGCTAAAGGAACAATTGACAATTAAATAAAAATTTTGCCAAACACGGCTACAAGGCAAGTTTTATAAAAGCTAAGAAAATAACAAACGAATGAATTTGCCCGTAGGCTACAACTTCGAAAATGGTCTAACTAAAAAAAATGCAATTGAAAGAATCCCCGAGCCCATGCAATACTGCCCTAATTATAATTTTTTGTACCTAGGATTTATATTTTTGTAGGTTTGAATCTTCATCTTTTTTACTTTTTCTTTTACCTAGGTTTCTTAATTATAATTTTTTGTACCTTCTTTTCTTAAAAAAAAAAAAAATCTTACATTTGTTTTCCATTTTTCCCCCTAATTTTTTAATTATTTTTACACGCCGAAACTTTCGGCACACCTGACTTTATCACTGTTTTTTTAATGAGCATTTGAAAATGAAAGTCAACATTGGTTGAAAAGGAAAAAAATAGAAAACATGGTGCGGTTTAAGAAAGCACGTTACGAAAAGGTAAAAAGCCGAAGGTGAAAAAGGTATGAAATCCAGCTTTTCCGTTATTTATACTTAGAAAAATATTATATGCTGCTAATGCTAAACTTTTGGTATCCGCCCCTGCTCATAACCAAAAAAAACATCATCTAAAGGAGCTTATCTCCCTTTTCTCCAAAATCAAGTTCGCTTGAGTCGCTGCAGGCAATGCTATTGCACGAAATTGTGTAAGTTATTAGAAATACTCCTATAGCTCCCCATTTTGCTAAAGAATATGCTATGTACTATGTTTTGTTCTTCGCAGTCATTTCCAAGGACAAGGAAGAATGTCAGAATCTTGCAATAACGCTACACCTCCAATCAATGGGTAAACAGGGATGGAATTTTGCAATAACATTAAAAGAAAAGTACAAATGACTTCATAAAAGCAACAATAATTAAAATCTATGCGCTTGCCTAAGTCGAGCTTTGCCTTAATTGACCTTATAGCATAAACTGCGTAAAATTATAACAGTTTAGAGAATAATTTACCTTGCATAACTGAACGGCGTTTTTTTCTATGGAACTTGTAATTCTAGAACGTTTTTTCAATTAAGTATCTTTCAACAACCATTATGTTGTTCCATATGCAACTCTTCTATAACAGAAACTGGAGTGAAACTTAATTATGAGCTCAATGTTTCGAAGACTTCTTTTCAAACTGATTTTTTCTATCTTTGTTTTTCTTCGTACTTTCAAGCAACAATTGCTTCTCCCCTCCCGCATCAAATCGGTTAGAATATCTAAATACATTTTGAAAGTCAATGATATTTGATACTTTGCTCTAGAAAAAAGTAAAATTCCACAAATTTATACACAAAGCACATCGTAAAAATTAACCATCATCCTAAATTAGCACAAACATGCATCAAATCTTAACAAGTATATCCGACGGTGAATGTCTGGCGCTACAGGATGAAATGCGGTCCTTTTGGAGATCCTTCAGCTTCTTTAGCTTCCGCTTCAGATAGTACATTTGAACCCCTAAAAAAGAAAATTCCCCCAAAAAAAGGTAGGTCAAGGAGTTGGATTTTACTAAGGCAGACCACAAATTTCATTTGTCCAGATTCAAAGTTTGAATTGCTATCCAATCCATGTAGAATTTGGAATGTTCCTGCCATAGCAATTTCGTGGATCAGTACTTCCATCTCAAACTCATGCCGGAGCTGGTCATTGTTCAAATGTACCATGCTAGGCAGGTCACCTTATGAACTTAGAAAGATGTTCTGTTTCAAACATGAAAATAAAATTTAACTGCAAATTTTGGACTTCAACATAGGTCTATTTATAGTGATCATTCCGTAGTTTCAGTTTAAAGGATTGAGCGACTCAAGTTCCATTTTACAATAGGAACACAATATGTAAGTTAGTTAATTTCAAAATTTTAGATTTGATGTTTCTACAAGGAACACTATCAATAGTAATCGGGGAATGTAGTAAAAAACTACTAATGAACACCAAATTCAGTAGCTATTAGCATATACCTTATACAAACACAAAACAGTAAAATCGAAATAGCATGTAGGTGGAGTATGACACTTAAAATATGTCTTGGTGCAACAAAATCAGATAAAACTCCAAATTTCGACCAGACCATATAGAAGTATCCTACTTATCAACGCTCAACAATGCACACAGAGGATGAATGTCAATTGCATTCCAAATTCATGCTTGTGGCTTCTTTCAATAAAGCATCTCAACCAGAAATCCAAAGGCTTATACGTACAATCAAACAAGTCTTAAATTTGCATTTACTTGATATAGGAAACTTTGGCAGACCTGAAAAACTCGTTTTCATTGAAATCTTGAAAATAACTTTCTGGTATACGGAGACTTGGCCTTTGCAAATTTATTAATAATAAGCTAAACACCAAAAATCAGTCAAATCAGGGGCATATTTAATCTTTTTTTGATACTTTAGATAATATAGTACAACTATGTAAATAAAACACAAAAGATGTCATCTCAAGTCACAACAATGACAATATTTTCACCATAAAACATAACAACACACAAGTCGTCACCCTAATTAAATTAATCTTTTCTAGCTACACGCATGGCCTTGCTTTTTCGTGCACACTTGGACACAAGCATATGTTATATATTCTTGTTTTGTTAACTTTAAAAGGGACGGCTTCCAACAACGTTTCCCGGGGGAGAATAGTTGCAACTCGCATACCACAATCCATTGTCACATTTTGCCCTAGCACACCCAAGTTCGACCGAGTTAGCCCAAACAACTTGGGTAAAATGAAGACATTCTCCATTTGTACATGAGTTGGAGTCGTAATCATAGCTAATTAACCCACTGGTCTACCCAGAGCTTCACAGCATCAATTCCGGAGAACGAGCCGCTACCCATGGCAAGGTTCTCATCATAGGTCCCATTAGGGTGAACGAGCTGGTCACAGTTTGATAACTGCGAATTCACATAGTTTTGGGTATATATCTCAAGGGTTTGGCTCAATGTCATAGAGCCTACGCCAACATCGGTGCGTATCTCATTATGGGTATTAAGGAAGTCTGCAGGAGAGTTCTGGGCAAGCGAAAATCAAATCGAGTTTGAAATTATGATGCAGGTGAAGGCAGACGAAATCTTGGAAAAAACCATTTGGTTTTCTTTTTGTAGGGGCATTTCTTATATTTCGGTGTTTGATGTAAAGCAAAGCTAAAACTTTGGATACTTATAGGCTAAATGATTTAAAATTTAAGCTTTTGCAGGCTTCATGAAAAATTATATGAACTCAAGAAGACCTTACTTAATTACAAGGGGTTCGTATAAATATGTTTTCTCAGATAGCTAAAAATGATGGAAATAGACTGATTATTTAGGAGTGAGCAGCAGTATAATAATTGTACATTAACTTGATTAAGTAATGCTTATAAGTATCCGCCATACGCATTGGTCGATTGTCTGATGGTTGCGAGATCTAAACAAATGATAAACAAGATGGAAGTGGTTGGACGAGGGCTAAGTTGCTATTGAAAATTTGAGCTACATATATACATTTCATACACAAGTTTCATATGCACAACAGTACACTAAATCAGACTTTTACACGAAATAATATAGACTAACCAAACTAAATTGGACATTTAGTTAAAATCTACAAAGCCTGCAATTAAACACGTCCAAAACTTGTTAATTATGTGAGAAAGTTGGTAAAAAAAATGTCAACAAAGACTCGCCTCAATTCGAAGTAATAATATCAGAAAATTTCGCCGTTTGACAAGCTTTATAAAAATTAAAATTTTCCTAACATTAAGGCCCAATAGCCTGGGTTTTCACTAAACAGAAAATAGTAATATTAATAAAACCAAAATCATAAAGAAATTGAATTTGACATCAATTCAAATCTGACCAGATGAGGGTCATAGAAACATAACTGGAAAAATTCAGATGGGTTTTCAAATAGGTTCAAGATGGGAGGGGAGCTTTTATTCTGTTGAAAATTGTGACTTGTTCTTTTGTTTCTTAAGATATCAGGGTTTTTTTTGTCCTTCCGTGTATAGTGGCGAAAAACGCAAAACAATCCACCAAATAGTTGGATTATGGATGTTAAGCTTTTATTGATTCTTGTAGGAAAAAATCTGGATCTTTAGAAGCAACAAATCATGTAAACCAAACACCAAAGTATTTTGAAAAAAAAAATCGGCTACCAAACAGACTCATAGTTTGGTTTGCATTACTAGACGCAGAGAATATAATTATGATCAGTTACAATTTAAGAAAGAAAGGATTTATATCAAAACGTAACGTAAAAATTCGTAGAAGTCATTCTAGATTGGAAATATAATGATAAAATAATAGTGACCAATATGAAAAAATGACATGATGAAGAAGATCCAACTGATGTTTATATTTTTGAAATGAAATAATGTCAAAA
This sequence comes from Primula veris, assembly GCA_963682055.1. Lineage (NCBI taxonomy): Eukaryota > Viridiplantae > Streptophyta > Magnoliopsida > Ericales > Primulaceae > Primula > Primula veris. The sequence continues at coordinate 30,899,984 of OY821747.1, read as the reverse complement.
TATAAAACCAGACAAAAGAGAAACAAACCAAATTCCAAAACATTAAACTTAAGAAATAAAATCAAATAGAATCATAACGAAAGTCGACCCCAAATCCATGGGATGGCATGGCACCATCCGACCCGGGAACCCCATCAATAGAGCCATCATCGTTATTAGCAACTCTGGATGAACTTGCACCATTTGTATTTAGCAATCCGAGACCACTCCCCGGATTGGACAACCAACCACTAGCACCACCATAGAAACTACCCCCACCGGTGCTACCGACTTGGCCACCTTCATTCACATTGAGCCTACGGGTATTTGGAAAATAGGGAGGAATATCAAAGCAACTATGCCCATAAAGAGAAGACTGGCCATCACTGCTGGGATAAACACCGCCAGTATTTCCACTTCCTTCACCAAATTCGTACCCATTTAGCCCAGGAAAAGCTGGGATACCACTACCAGTCGATGATCGAGGCCCATTATTCATAGACCAATTTCCACTACAGTGAAAAATTCCCCCGCTACTTCCACTACCTTCACCAAATTCGTACACATTTGACCTAGGAAAAGCTGGCAAAGCAGGACTAGTAGGGGATCTAAGTCCATAGTTTTGTTGTCCCGCAAGGTCTCTTGCTTCGATTTCCCTCTTCACATTAGCCATGAGATTTTTTAGGGCTGCAATCAGTTGCACGAGTTTCCCTAAGTTATCAGACGCACCCCAAAGCTGGTCCCGATATTGCGCCAGAGTTATGCCTAGGTCTTTACCGCGCTTCATCTCAGCCTCAAGGTCGTTTTCAGCTGTTTCTAGTTCCGTAATCTTCCTAGCCATGGCTCTATCACGTTGAATTGTTACTTGGTGCTGCATATAGGAAATGGGTTGAGGGTTCCCGGTTAAGAACTTGTTAAGCACGACTTCAAGGTCTGGGTGAGCGAATGAGTAAACCTGATAAAGAATTTAACTTTCTTATTATTACTAACTCTAACAGTTTAGTACAAAATCAATTAAAAAAGAAATTGTAGCTTGGTTATATTTTGGTACACGACCCTTCAGTGAAAAACTTAAATGAACATGACCTTGCGTCTAGAGACCATCTTGAAGGGTTTCATATGTCATTGAAAGTCATTTGTGTCTATATATGCAAATGTTTTTTCTCCAGCCATACAGACTAGTTTTTTGCTCAAGATATATCGTCTAGTTACGTTATAATAATTATGATTGATCTTTTATTACATTGTTTTTTATGAAGTTACTCACACATCTGACATAATGGGATTCTTTACCAGGGAAAATACACAATCTTTTATGTCCATTTGATATTAAACTGTGCTTACATTCCCAAGATTATTACTCCATCATAAATAGACGCCAACAAAAGAACAAGGGGTTTGTTTAATTAAGTAGGATATATATAGAGATATAAAGTTCCTACCAATGATAATTTTCGGTGATAATGACGCATTTGTTTACTTTTATATAGAAATCTAATGTTTATTTTTATATCTCTTGAGAGCTTGTGTTATAAGGTTTTGGGGGTTTTTGTTGTGATTTTACTCATCGGAGGTTGGAATCTCACGAGATCGGAATTTCAGCGGAGTTAGGGTTTGCAAAATTTGATCCGGATTTAGGGATAATCATTTCATTTTAGGGCTGGACCTTATTCCATTTTAGGGTTTTATAACTAGCATTTAAACGAATTTCATCAACAATACAATAAATTGAGATGATTGTTTTGATGATTTTATTTAGGATGGAAATTATTGTAGGAGCACGTACAATATACTCGACAAAATGAGCCAAACAAATTAAGAGTGCATACCAAGTTACCAACTCGTATAAAGTGCAAATCAATTGGTTACAATTTTCAAATTAATTTTTTTTTTGAACGGTTTGAATTTGATAACGACCTTAAAAGGCAGTTTATGATTTATTAATCTAAAAAAATCTATATTCATTTAAGCAAAACCCAATGCTTTTTATATTGTTGGTAATTTGGTGTTTTAAGCATATATGGACATTTTTAAACACACATATCTACCATATAACTATTGAATATTTGATGCACTTTTTTAAATACATATTATCTCCTATTAACTTTATAAAGTTAATTATACAAATTCATTCATATGTTATTACTCTTTGAAAAATGAAATATATTTTATTGAGAAGAAATATGCAATTTGACAAGTTCATCTTTGTGTTTATGAAGTTTTTTTGAAAATAAAAATAGAAAACTAAACATCTCCTAGGGAACAATATGCACGTGACTAGAAATAAAAATTTATTCATTAAAGTACATATCAATTGGATGTCTGATATGAAGTGTATAACAATAGCAATGGAGTTAATTATTTTTAAGTTATCTCGGGTTGTGTTAGTATTTTTGTTTTTCCAAACCTAAACTCGATAAGATACGGCAAAAATCAAATGAATCACTACACTACTTGTTTCATATTGTTCTCAAAAAACTAAACGTATCTTGTTCAAATTACATTTTTTAACTTAAATAAGAAAAGAAGAAGTATTTTTTCTTTCGCTTTTTCCTTCTTTTTTAAGACTTTATCGATTAGAATAGATATTAAACGTAGCTCATTGCACCCATTCATAACTCCATTCTCCCTTCAAGTTGTGGGCAAACCGTCAGAGTCTCGTTGGAGCACCCGAAAACCCGTCGAAGCTCCTTGAAGGGTTGTCGGAACTACAAACTACATGTCGAATGCTCGTATGAGCTTGTTGGAGATTTGGGTATTTTGGGACTTTGATGGATTTTCGTCAATAGCAGGTGGGTGTTGCATTGAGTTGTTAACTGATTTGTAAGAGATTGACTTTTTTCGGGAACAAAATTTTTGAGTTATACTTTTTGATAGTATACTTTTGTCTACGGGTGGGATCGGGCAGGTACTTGACCCGAAATCCATCAAACTAAATTCCGACTCGATAAGAATTGAGAATACTTTTTTGTCTCAATACCGAGCCTGACATTTACGATACTCAATAGTTCGGCTATCCGGCGTGTCAGGATAAAATAATCACGATACATTCTTGTTTGAAGTAAAAAAACCTTAACATTTTTAACAACTAACTACCAAATGCTAAATAATAGTAAAAAAAATATACAACACTACGAGTTATATAAATAACAGTTTCAATCTGTATGTAAATTACTCAAAAGAATGAACGCTTCAAATTCAAGATTGTGAAACAAATTACATGTCTACAAGCATAAATTAGGAGTAAAATTTCATAATAGGTAACATAAATACAATTTACACAAGTATCATGAGTAATATGATCAACAAGGATAAGATCATAAGAGGTTAAGTAAAAAAATAACATCAGATACAATTTTAATACCCAGTTAACATTTAATAGCAAATATAGGGGTGTGCATATATATATATATATATATATATATATATATATGATTCTGATCCTGAAAATGACCGGGTCGGGAGAGAACCCAACGGAGTCGGATTGGGATTAGTTTAAATTGTGGGAGTTTCAGATAGGGTGGTGGGATCGGGCCGAGTTTCAGATTGGGTGGTGGAATCAGACCGAGTTTCGGAGGTTTTTCCATACCCTGTTTTGTCTATCGTTACATTTGGTCATTGGGCCTAAATGCTTCTTTAGCAAAACTAGGTAGTTTACAACACAACTGTAAGTTCACATTTTGAAAGAAAAATATAATATCAACAAGTTATCTAGGTAATAATCTAAAAATGTTTTTGTGTATATGAAATTATTACCAAAATTGATTTTGTGTGTGTGTATATAGAAAGTTGGCCCTTGCCATTTGGCGCCTTTAATTTATACATAATTTGGAGACAAAAAAATTATCAACATACCTAGAAGGAAAAAACCTAATTCATTTGAGAAACAAGATTCAAATTTAAGACAATGATTAACCATTAGACCACACTAAGTTTCTTACAATATTAGGCAAGTTTATATATATATATATATATATATATAGATATATTTTACCGGATTTTCTATATATTCCAATATTAGAAAAAATTAATTTGGAGCTCAAGGGCAGTTGTGGTTAACACTAAAGCAGCCACTATGTATATATTTCTTAATAAGCCACTGAACAACTCATAATCAACATAATAATGAAAATAAATTAAGAGTAAACCACGACGACGTTAGAGAATAATTGACATACATTACTCTGAGATATAATTTATAGAGTCTAATATATGTGAAAAGCCAGATAAATTCAAATGTTTCACATAAGCTAAGAAAAATTAATGAAAAAAAACAAATGGTGCATATATCTTACCTTTCCACTCGATGAGTAAATTATAACAGCAATCTCTGCCTTAGTCATGATCGAGAGATCAAAGGCTTTCTTAAAAAGGCCGTTCCTTCGCTTAGAGAAGGTGGCCTGACGATAGAATTCATTTTCTATTTTCTCCAATTTTGTCTTTTGGCGGCCCTTTCCTTTTCTAGTACTATGACTCGCCATGGTTATAGATGAATTAGGAGATAAAATGCTATATTGGGAATGAAATGTAAATGGATGAATGTTTAGTGTCAATAGATATCTCTACAGGGTTATTATAGCGTTTTCTAATACGAATAAAAAATGGATTACATAAGCACGAAGATGGCAAGATTTTGATTGGACTAAACATTAATTGTTTTTGTCAATTTACGTTTAAATTACTTGCCTAAAGAGACAAAATAAACAATTAATATTCATAGTTTTGTTATTTTTTTGTCTAGCTTAAATGATATTTATGTGATTTATTAATTCGTAGTTATCTGGTTGAATTAGTACATGAAAGATTTTTACACTAAATGCTCAACAAATAATCAATGCATGCCATTTATTATTTGTTTTCAAACAACGAATAATAATTAATAAAATTCATAATACTAACAAGCATTTGGCGGTGCAAAACTAACAGCTAATTAAATACATATTATGTTCCATTGCCTTGGTGCATTGAACTTTGGGACACATGTTTCTACATTTATTTATTAAAGTCACATTGTGGAATATTAATTCATCCATGGGGTCAAGTGGATCTCATCTTAATTTTATAAATAAAATTACTGAATCATGGTTGATTGATTTAGCTGTATCCGCGAAGCAATAGGGTGTTTACACCAATAATATTCTGCCACGCAAGAAAAAAAAATCATAAAGGGAACTGAATTCTGATTAGAAGGTAGTATGTTTTTTTAACGATATTAAGATTACGTACTACCTCCCCATATCTTTCATTTATAGTAATAAAATTAATCTCATACAAATATATGTAAGACTGTTGTTTGACAACTATTAGCAAAGTATCGACATAGCAAGATATGTATGTAGAGAGAGTAAAGTCGTCTTATTCAAGTATAAATATGTGTTCAATTATGAAGAGTTCAACCCCTTTATATAGTGGAGGGGTGGAACAAGATACATGTATATGCGAGAAGCTAGAAAGCCATAAGTCATAAACTCAAAGGTTATATACAATGTATGTAACCGATACATGAATATGGACAACCACATACAATTTATCACAACACTCCCCCTTGGGTGTCCAAACATACTGCAAGCTTCCTCGTCTTCATAGACTCTGATGAGTTGTTGAGTCGCATTCGCTATTGTCAACACATAAAACCTCAAGCCCGGAAAACCTGATGTGGGACAAAAACCGGATCATAGGACAAAAAGGTGTTGCCGAATGGAGTGGGCCGAAACGCTATACAAGTGCGTGAATGTACTGACTAGAACATATGTGCCTCGTCAAAACCTTGCCAAGAAAATCCAGTGGGAAAAAACTTGGTCGAATGACAAAAGAGTACACAACTATCAGTAGTAGTGGGGGAAATAACCATACACAGTATCTCATTAAAACCTTGTTAGAGAAAACCCTATGGGACAAAACTCTAATCGAAGGACAAAAGAGTGCACGATGGTTAGAAGTATACAACTGGATACTCCCCCTGATTTCGGCAATCATAAGTGAGAACGGGATTAAAAATGTGTCTCGCTAAAAACCTTGTCAAGGTAAACCCAGTGGGACAAACCCTTAAACTAAGGACAAAAAGAGTACACAAGCATTCATCAGGATGCTCCCCCTCACATGCACACTACTGGATGCGGGAATAATAACCAGTGAGAACTTGTCATACGTCAGGATGCTCTTTCTCACTTGCACGTAACAGGGTGCTAAGCATATGTGAGAATACACACAACAGGGTGATAAGCATACGTGAGGATACACACAACAGGATGCTCCCCCTCACTTGCACACAACAGGGTGCATGGAAACATGTCGTTTAGGAAAGCTCGGAGAGCTTCCTAAGTCCGATCGCTCTAACATGTTTTAGGAACGAATATTTTGGCAGTGACTTGGTGAACAAGTCTGCATGATTGTTCTCGGATCCAATATGCTTCACTTCAATCCTTTGAAGCGCTTGTTGTTCATGTGTAAAGAACAACTTTGACGAGATATGCTTAGTGGCGTCACCTTTGATGTAACCATGTTTCGCTTGATCAATAACAACGGTGTTGTCCTCATAAATGACAACTGGTTCATCAAGATCGTAAGTTAGATCACATGTACTTCTAATATGGCCAATAACTGCTCGAAGCCATACACACTTTCTAGTCGCCTTGTAGAGCGCGAGTAGCTTAGAGTGGTTCGTCGAAGTAGCCACTATAGTCTGTTTACGAGACCTTCCAGATATCGCCGTGTTTCCGATGGTAAAGACATAACCAGATTGGGAACGTCCCTTATGCGGGTCTGATAAGTAACCTGCATCGGCGTAACCGATAAGGGTCGCGTTATTTCGAATGCCAATGAGGGTAGGCCAACTCGATGATGCAAATGGGATAAACAAGCCCTTTTCCATAGTACCTGTAAGGTAATGGAAGAATGTCTTTTAAGGCCATTGTCATGGCAGCGTGTTAGCGCGATGCTGTGTCGAGCTATATAATTTACAGCAGACGAGATGTTCGTCTTAGCACATTAAACCAAGTACAGTGGTGCGCTTATTGTACTCGGATATGAACATCATGGTTCGATATCTCTTCAACGTCACTCCAGGGACGGAATGGGTCTATATCAATGGCTAGTGATCGAACGATCATGGGAGAATTTGACGACTTACTAAGCGTCAAAACACCTTCTGGGTGTAGTCTGAATCATGGACTCAGATTCAATCTTTACGAGACTCGATCATCAGGCCGAGTCACTACCGTGTCTTCCCAAGATCCTTCATCTCGAAGGGCAAATCCAAAACATGGATTGCTTCAAAAACACGCAAGGGTATAATACTTGTTCAAGTATCCCAAGCTGATCAAGTACTCACTTAGACGGGTATACCACATCCGTTCGGATTATATTAATCCATACAGTGAACGTCTCAGTCAATTGAGATCGTGTTCCGTGGTCAGGAACTACTTGATTCAAGCATATGAAGTCACACATGGACCTTCATCTACATCTCTTGTCTAAATCCCCACAGAGATAAAATATGACCACTTTCATGGTTGCATACTCAGTTTTTCGGAAACTACTAAACTGATAAAGTAGGGGACCGTTATAACATCCATTACGAGGAAATAAACTATCTCGCAATCAATTCCAAGGTGTGAGAGAAGCTTTGCGATCCATATTTTGAACGCTATAGCGGCTCAATCAAAATATTAATTAAGCACTCCAAAAACGCGTTAATATGAGACTTCTGGCTCATAACCAGTAACCAGCTGGTACTCATATGGTGTCCGAGTGTCTATGGGCCTCACAACGGACCAATGCAGCAAAATAGCATAACCCCACACGGAAATATAAATCTTGGTGCGCAAGACCAAGAAGTGCGTGCAACCATTTGCAGTCGCATCATCAAACTTTCTGTGAGTCCATTTGGGTCTGAACATAATCGACAGGATGTTCAATTTCAATTTCCAAACTCAAGTAATTCAAATCAAAATTTCGATTCTTACTCTTCGGAATTATCAAGTCGACTAGACTTTTCAGGATAATCCGGATCATGAGCCATCAACTTAATGATAGGGCTAAAAGTTTGGAAAGTGCTGCATTTATGTGGACAACATTAAAATGTGACTATATTGTCGATGCATCAACCATAACCATTTATATTTATGGTCCGTCTTATGGTTGGATAAGTCCACAATAACTCCTTCAATTCTTTACAAGAATTCTACGAGTTCATTTCGTGATCTTTACACATACTAGTCTTTCAGAGAGAGCATTAGTGGCATAAATTTCGGATCAATCACGAAATTATTCCTCAAAAAGAATCCAAATGCGATGTGATTATAAATCTAACATCATCTTTTGACTCGGGTATATCTCATCCGGTCAATGCCACAATGTCAAAATACTCTTATCAATCGACGACAGGCGAATGATAGTATAGACAAACATGTCTTAGCATCTAAATGCTTTATCAATCGACAATAGGCGAAATGATAAGTTAACTTTAAATGCTTTTAAAAACGTGGTAGCAACCACTTGAAAGACATTTCAACTCCGCTAAAATACGCTTTTGCTCGTATTGAGGGGAGGCTATGTAAAGAAATTTTAATTATTTCATGAGCTATTACCATATGACACTGTTTTTCTCGAATATCTTATAACTCAACAAGGTACGACAGGACCTGGAGTATAATGACTCATTTTAGACAAATCAATTTGGTTTTACCGAAGATTCCGATTTGGAGCGACAGGTCCAAAATCGTTGTCAGTTAGGATTCTGTAGGCAAGTAGTTGGTGAAATTATGTGGTACACCGTTATCCACTATTTCCAGATAACCAACTACCCCAAAAATATTGCCTAAATTTCCATAATTTAAAGTTTGGTCACATTTATTAAGGAATTTTGCTCAAAAACACTTTAAATTATTTCGAGAAATTTCATAAACAAGCAAACCATAATCCAAAAGTATGTCCAAATGGAAAAATCATAATCCAAATGGAAAAACATAATCCAGATGAGCGAAAAAAATGGCTCAATGATTTATCAAAATCAATAAAGAAAGGTATCAAACTCATTTGAGCCACAAAACCGGGGTCTCAAGAGTTTCCTTTCAGTTAGCTTTAACCACATTAGCTTCGGCTTTTCTACCCTCATGATAGTTTTGAACTATTTAAGGAGTAGCCGGGAATGACATTGGTCATTTATAGCAGAGAATTGGCTGCGTGAGCATTGTCTCTTTATTTGGGACGACGGGCCCTTATTGTTCTTTTCAAGGACTGCCTTGACTAGGCGAGCGTTAGACTCATGACAGTTCGAGACAAATAACCCTTGTCTCGGTTCTCGATTCGGGGGAAAACTCCACGAAGAGCATAAATATCAGGCAAACAATTCACCATTGACCCAATAGGATTAAAACTACTCACCGGGATAATTTTCTTATCCAATAACAGATGGGTGATAAAGGAACATGGTGAATATAAATTCATGATACTGCTTAAGGAATACAATTTCCAAGCTAGTATTTTGGTGTAGGATTGCTCCAATATGTCAATTTCAGACATTTGTTCACCATAGACGTCATCACGTCTCAAATGTGGCGGCGGAATAAAATCAACGCCTTAGCCATCATCTTATGAGTAACAACAAGATCGTGTTTTACTCATTAAAGATGGTATCCAAAAAAAATATGGCATCACAGTTGCACACATCAGGGTGACGAACTGTGGTGATGAAATAACATCATCGTCTAAACAATCATTTCGCAAGTATGTTTTGCAATTTTCCTCATCATAGATGGCATCCAACATGTGTTGGGAGTTCTGGATTAATTATCATATAAAACGACAGGTTTATATGTCTATTATGGTTTTCATAAGCAGAAACTTTTTTTCGAAACGACAGGTTCGAAAAACACAAGTTTTGCTTTTGTGAATAGGTTCTCATTGATCGAACGACAGGTCGATACTGAGACACCAATTCGGCGAAAAATACACCTATATAAACACACTCGGGGAACTTATTATTTACTCAACCCCTTACGGTAGCTCTACTTGAACACGACCAGGAAAGACGGTGAGGAGGGTGGGCAGAAATGCCACTTAAAAACCGACCTCATTAGGAGAGCGACTTCCGCCTTTATCTTTCCTAGACATCGTATCCAAATAGGTGAGCCTATTTGGGGAAGATTCATAATTATTCCAACTTAAATGTGAATACATATACCGGATTTCGCAAATTTTCAACTCAAAAGCTACATCTAAATGTTTAAGCTTGAGGAAAATTTCTACTCAAAAGAGATACATTGTAAAATGTTCAAATTCGAGGCAATTTATAAGCTCACGTAACATATAAATGTCTACGAGCTTTTATGTGACAAAATAAAATAGCATTCAACAATATCGTAACATAAAGGCATGCCATACTCATGTAAACTAGTCCTAACATGGAGTAGTAATATTAAACCACATGAGTTATTATTTAATCCAACACTAAAGTGTGACTTTTGCCATTTTTTATGGGTAATTAATACATCGCATATGTTATATCAATTCATAGGCAATAAATGGTGGCATGCTAAGAGGCTAAATTTAGTTAATGTCACACAAGCAATTAATATTATCATGCAAGAGGTATTTTCTACAAGATTTCTACAAATTTTAGAAGTTGTAGCAATTAAATCTTAGATCATTTGCATGTAAATAAGTATTTTCGGACTAAAACATTAGATAAACTCATACATATATACTATTCTGTGTATAAGGAGTATCTACATGGACTACGAGTGTAAATACAGGAAACTATATGCATTTTAAGGGTAATTACAGCTCTGGTCCTATAGTTTCAGGAGCTTTATAGAGAGACCCTAAAGTTTCAGTTAGTTACAGATTAGTCCTCCAATGTTCTAAAAATGATAGTTTAGGTCCGACAGTTTATTATGTCTAACTATACAAGTTATAACTCGTTTTATAAGTGACATACATGAGTTCCAATAGCAATTTTTCATAAAAAAAACATCCATCATGTGATATAAATCTTAAACATGAGATTTCCGGTTCTATTCATGATTAATCATGCAATTTCTACGTTTTATTACAAGTAGAAATTATGTACCTTAATTCGGAAATACGAAAGGATGATCGATATGTGATCTAGCAACCCAATAAACCCTTTTTTCTAACTCGTCGAGGAAGAAATAGATCCGTATACTCACTTATAATGAAACTATCTAGCTATTTCTTTATTCCGTCGTTAAGCAAAGTGCCGATAACGTGTTGTGTGGCAACTATTAGCAAAGTATCGACATAGCAAGATATGTATGTAGAGAGAGTAAAGTCGTCTTATTCAAGTATGAATATGTGTTCAACTATGAAGAGTTCAACCCCTTTATATAGTGGAGGGGTGGAACAAGATACATGTATATGCGAGAAGCTAGAAAGCCATAAGTCATAAACTCAAAGGTTATATACAATGTATGTAACCGATACATGAATATGTACAACCACATACAATGTATCACAACAAAGACTAATTTTTTAAAATTTTTATAATTTACTTAAACATGAATATATATTATTTGATTTATATAATACTTGTACTCAATCTTTACCAACATTCACTGCAAACAAATTAAAAACATTAAATAAAACATACATAAGAGAGTACATTTTGCGTAAAAAAAAAATTTAATCGAAATAGGCAAGAAAAAGAGGAGTTTTACTATTACATATTATACCTCTAACTTTAGTTTTTTGAGAGGTTGAACTAAATTTAAAGTTGGCTAGATCTTCAACGGCATAAAATGGAAAACATAGCGTGTGTAACTTTTTTTTATGATAATTAAAGATTTATCACAAATCTCCAAAAAAAGTTGAATAAAGTTATAAATTTCCGCAATTTCAATAATAGATACAAGTATGGGTATTAATATTTATAGTATGTTTTAAAAATTCAAAATTATGAATACATATACTTTAACTGTACTTATAATTGAATGGCCTCCTATTGAATTATTTGACTCTGTCCCGCATCCAAATTGTGCTCTTAATAAATATCTATGGTTATTTAAGAAAATACTAGCATAAAAGCCCATCCTATGGATAGGGTCGGTAATATGTTTACACTTTAATGTAGATATCATTTTCATAGCTTTTAAAGCTAACATCGACACATGAAGTACAACTCAAGCATTTAAACAGTGCCATCACCATTACACGTATAGGAAAACCAAAACATAATTAACTAAGAACTGCACACTCTAATTTAGGACCAAACTAACTCATAACCAGAAGCAGAACATCCAAATGATAAGGGATTGCAACCCCATAATTTTTAAAAATATCTTTTTTAGTAGGCTTTTACGAAATATTCTGTATATAAATTATTTATGCAACCCCTTGAATATTTTTTTGACAATCCCTTTCAAAATAATATATTTTGTTATGTAGTAACATGTTGTGATTTTGTATCCGCTCATAATAGTACTACTAAAAAAACAATTGCAATTGACACTAACATACCATGCATGTTGACACATGTATATATTTGAAAAAATTAAATTTTAAAAAAGTAATCATAATAACTACTCCTTGTGGGTGTATTAAATTTTTTACATGTAATTTTATGGGTTCGTATGTAAGTGAGTATAATAAAATCGTGTAACATATTTTTGGTTTTTCGAGTATACCTATGCAAATGGAGTATATGTTAACGTGAGTTTTTAATATAAGTTTGGATTTATATTTTTGTACGTTTGACTCTTCATTTTTTTACTTGATCTTTTACGTAGGTTTCTTAATTATAAGTTTATTTATATTTATATTTCTTCTTTTTCTTTTATCTAGGTTTCTTAATCGAAAAAGCCAAGAAAAAGAGGAGTTTTATTATTACATATTATAACTCAAACTTTAGTTTTTTGATAGGTTGAAATAAATTTTAAGTTGGCTAGATCTTCAACGGAATAAAAGGAGAAACATAGCGTGTGCTACTTTTTTATGATAATTAAAGATTTATCACAAATCTCCAAACAAAGTTGAGTAAAGTTATAAATTTCCGCAATTTCAATCGTATATGGGTATAATATATATATATATTAAAAACTCAAAATTATGAATACATATACTTTAACTATACTTATAATTGAATGGCATCCTATTGATTTATTTGTATCTGTCCCGAATCCAAATTGTGCTCTTACTAAATATCTATGTTTATTTTAGAAAATACTAGCATACAAGCCCGTCCTATGGAAAGGGTCGGTAATATGTTTACATTTTAACGTAGATATCATTTTCATAGCTTTTAAAGCTAACATCGACACATGAAGTACAACTCAAGCATTTAAACAGTGTCATCTCCATTACACGTATAGGAAACCAAAAAATAATTAACTAAGAACTATACACTCTAATTTAGTACCAAACTATCTCATAAGTAGAAGCGGAACATCCATATGATAAGGGGTTGCAACCCCACAATTTTTAAAAATATCTTTTTTTAGTAGTGTTTTCCAAAATAATTTGTATATAAAGTATTTATGCAACCCATAAATATTCTTTTGACAATCTCTTTCAAAATAATATATATTGTTATGTAGTAACATGTTGTGATTTTGTATGTGATCATAAAAGTACTACTTAAAAAAAGAATAAACAATTGTAAGTGACACCAACATACTATGCATGTTGAGACATGCACATATTTGAACAAATAAAACTAAAAAAAGTAATCATAATAACTATTTCTAGTAGGTGTATTAAATTTTTTTACAGATAATTTATGGGTTCATATGCGAGTATAATAAAATTGTGTAATTTATTTTTGGTTTTTCGCAGTTATGGATTCATGATAGGGCATGGAGGCACGTGACCCCCAATTTTTTTTCCATGTGAATTTATATTATTACCCGAAGAGAAACATGACCATTTAATTATTTCATTAGCTTATTTATTACAGTATTACTTGTTCAGGATGGACATTTATTTTGGTAAAAATTTCGCTCTAGACTAACATAACACGTGTAGATCTTGTCTTCATTCTATTTTTCTTAATTGGTCCTTTAAGGTTTTTTTTTTATCTTATTTGTTTATTTCATGATTCTTATTTTTAGTTTTTTCTTTATAAAAATTTGCTTCAATGGTCCTCTAACTTTTATTTTTATATATTTATACCATGTTTTCTCATTTTTAGTTTTTTCTTTATCAAATTCTACTTTAGTGATAGAACAAAAGAGTATGATCGTTCAAACTCGATAGATAATTTGGTCATTTGTTTGAAACTCACATACAAAAATTGTACTTATTTTGATCTCATTATATTTGTGCCCCCCGAAAAAAAAATCTAGACTCGCCCCTGGTTTTTCGAGTATACCTATGCAAATGGAGAATATGTTAACGTGAGTTTTTAATATAAGTTTGGATTTATATTTTTGTAGGTTTGAATCTTCGTCTTTTTTACTTTTTCTTTTACCTAGGTTTCTTAATTATAATTTTTTGTACCTTCTTTTCTTCAAAAAAAAATCTTACATTTGTTTTCCATTTTATTTTTCTTCATTTTTAATCATTTTTACACGCCGAAAATTTCGGCACACCTGACTTTATCGCTGTTTTTTTAATGAGAGTTTGAAAATGAAAGTCAACATTGGTATAGTTTAAGAAAGCACGTTATGAAAAGGTAATAAACCGAAGGTGAAAAGGTATAAAATCTAGCTTTTCCGTTATTTATACTTAGAAAAATATTATATGTTGCTAACCCCAAACTTTTGGTATCCGCCCCTGCTCATAACAAAAAAAAAAACATCGTCTAAAGGAGCTTATCTCCCTTTTCTCCAAAATCAAGTTCACTTGAGTCGCTGCAGGCAATGCTATTGCACAAAATTGTGTAAGATGTTAGAAATACTCCTCATTTTGCTATAGCTCCCCATTTTGCTAAATAATATGCTATGTACTATGTTTTGTTCTTCGCTGTCGTTTCCTAGGACAAGGAAGAATGTCAGAATCTTGCAATAACGCTACACCTCCAATCAATGGGTAAACAGGGATGGAATTTTGCAATAACATTAAAAGAAAAGTACAAATGACTTTATAAAGGGAACTATAATTAAAATCTATGCGCTTGCCTAAGTCGAGCTTTGCCTTAATTGACCTTATAGCTGAAACCGCATAAAAATTATAACAGTTTAGAGAATAATTTACCTTGTATAACTGAACGGCGTTTTTTTCTATGGAACTTGTAATTCTAGAACGTTTTTTCAATTAAGTATCTTTCAACAACCATTATGTTGTTCCATATGCAACTCTTCTATAACAGAAACTGGAGTGAAACTTAATTATGAGCTCAATGTTTCGAAGACTTCTTTTCAAACTGATTTTTTCTATCTTTGTTTTTCTTCGTACTTTCAAGCAACAATTGCTTCTCCCCTCCCGCATCAAATCGGTTAGAATATCTAAATACATTTTGAAAGTCAATGATATTTGATACTTTGCTCTAGAAAAAAGTAAAATTCCACAAATTTATACACAAAGCACATCGTAAAAATTAACCATCATCTTAAATTAGCACAAACATGCATAAAATCTTAACAAGTATATCCGACGGTGAATGTCTGGCGCTACAGGATGAAATGCGGTCCTTTTGGAGATCCTTCAGCTTCTTTAGCTTCCGCTTCAGATAGTACATTTGAACCCCTAAAAAAGAAAATTCCTCCAAAAAAAGGTAGGTCAAGGAGTTGGATTTTACTAAGGCAGACCACAAATTTCATTTGTCCAGATTCAAAGTTTGAATTGCTATCCAATCCATGTAGAATTTGGAATGTTCCTGCCATAGCAATTTCGTGGATCAGTACTTCCATCTCAAACTCATGCCGGAGCTGGTCATTGTTCAAATGTACCATGCTAGGCAGGTCACCTTATGAACTTAGAAAGATGTTCTGTTTCAAACATGAAAATAAAATTTAACTGCAAATTTTGGACTTCAACATAGGTCTATTTATAGTGATCATTCCGTAGTTTCAGTTTAAAGGATTGAGCGACTCAAGTTCCATTTTACAATAGGAACACAATATGTAAGTTAGTTAATTTCAAAATTTTAGATTTGATGTTTCTACAAGGAACACTATCAATAGTAATCGGGGAATGTAGTAAAAAACTACTAATGAACACCAAATTCAGTAGCTATTAGCATATACCTTATACAAACACAAAACAGTAAAATCGAAATAGCAAGTAGGTGGAGTATGACACTTAAAATATGTCTTGGTGCAACAAAATCAGATAAAACTCCAAATTTCGACCAGACCATATAGAAGTATCCTACTTATCAACGCTCAACAATGCACACAGAGGATGAATGTCAATTGCATTCCAAATTCATGCTTGTGGCTTCTTTCAATAAAGCATCTCAACCAGAAATCCAAAGGCTTATACGTACAATCAAACAAGTCTTAAATTTGCATTTACTTGATATAGGAAACTTTGGCAGACCTGAAAAACTCGTTTTCATTGAAATCTTGAAAATAACTTTCTGGTATACGGAGACTTGGCCTTTGCAAATTTATTAATAATAAGCTAAACACCAAAAATCAGTCAAATCAGGGGCATATTTAATCTTTTTTTGATACTTTAGATAATATAGTACAACTATGTAAATAAAACACAAAAGATGTCATCTCAAGTCACAACAATGACAATATTTTCACCATAAAACATAACAACACACAAGTCGTCACCCTAATTAAATTATTCTTTTCTAGCTACACGCATGGCCTTGCTTTTTCGTGCACACTTGGACACAAGCATATGTTATATATTCTTGTTTTGTTAACTTTAAAAGGGACGGCTTCCAACAACGTTTCCCGGGGGAGAATAGTTGCAACTCGCATACCACAATCCATTGTCACATTTTGCCCTAGCACACCCAAGTTCGACCGAGTTAGCCCAAACAACTTGGGTAAAATGAAGACATTTTCCATTTGTACATGAGTTGGAGTCGTAATCATAGCTAATTAACCCACTGGTCTACCCAGAGCTTCACAGCATCAATTCCGGAGAACGAGCCGCTACCCATGGCAAGGTTTTCATCATAGGTCCCATTAGGGTGAACGAGCTGGTCACAGTTTGATAACTGCGAATTCACATAGTTTTGGGTATATATCTCAAGGGTTTGGCTCAATGTCATAGAGCCTACGCCAACATCGGTGCGTAGCTCATTATGGGTATTAAGGAAGTCTGCAGGAGAGTTCTGGGCAAGCGAAAATCAAATCGAGTTTGAAATTATGATGCAGGTGAAGGCAGACGAAATCTTGGAAAAAACCATTTGGTTGCTTTTTGTAGGGGCATTTCTTATATTTCGGTGTTTGATGTAAAGCAAAGCTAAAACTTTGGATACTTATAGGCTAAATGATTTAAAATTTAAGCTTTTGCAGGCTTCATGAAAAATTATATGAACTCAAGAAGACCTTACTTAATTACAAGGGGTTCGTATAAATATGTTTTCTCAGATAGCTAAAAATGATGGAAATAGACTGATTATTTAGGAGTGAGCAGCAGTATAATAATTGTACATTAACTTGATTAAGTAATGCTTATAAGTATCCGCCATACGCATTGGTCGATTGTCTGATGGTTGCGAGATCTAAACAAATGATAAACAAGATGGAAGTGGTTGGACGAGGGCTAAGTTGCTATTGAAAATTTGAGCTACATATATACATTTCATACACAAGTTTCATATGCACAACAGTACACTAAATCAGACTTTTACACGAAATAATATAGACTAACCAAACTAAATTGGACATTTAGTTAAAATCTACAAAGCCTGCAATTAAACACGTCCAAAACTTGTTAATTATGTGAGAAAGTTGGTAAAAAAAATGTCAACAAAGACTCGCCTCAATTCGAAGTAATAATATCAGAAAATTTCGCCGTTTGACAAGCTTTATAAAAATTAAAATCTTCCTAACATTAAGGCCCAATAGCCTGGGTTTTCACTAAACAGAAAATAGTTATATTAATAAAACCAAAATCATAAAGAAATTGAATTTGACATCAATTCAAATCTGACCAGATGAGGGTCATAGAAACATAACTGGAAAAATTCAGATGGGTTTTCAAATAGGTTCAAGATGGGAGGGGAGCTTTTATTCTGTTGAAAATTGTGACTTGTTCTTTTGTTTCTTAAGATATCAGGGTTTTTTTTGTCCTTCCGTGTATAGTGGCGAAAAACGCAAAACAATCCACCAAATAGTTGGATTATGGATGTTAAGCTTTTATTGATTCTTGTAGGAAAAAATCTGGATCTTTAGAAGCAACAAATCATGTAAACCAAACACCAAAGTATTTTGAAAAAAAAAAATCGGCTACCAAACAGACTCATAGTTTGGTTTGCATTACTAGACGCAGAGAATATAATTATGATCAGTTACAATTTAAGAAAGAAAGGATTTATATCAAAACGTAACGTAAAAATTCGTAGAAGTCATTCTAGATTGGAAATATAATGATAAAATAATAGTGACCAATATGAAAAAATGACATGATGAAGAAGATCCAACTGATGTTTATATTTTTGAAATGAAATAATGTCAAAATATAAAACCAGACAAAAGAGAAACAAACCAAATTCCAAAACATTAAACTTAAGAAATAAAATCAAATAGAATCATAACGAAAGTCGACCCCAAATCCATGGGATGGCATGGCACCATCCGACCCGGGAACCCCATCAATAGAGCCATCATCGTTATTAGCAACTCTGGATGAACTTGCACCATTTGTATTTAGCAATCCGAGACCACTCCCCGGATTGGACAACCAACCACTAGCACCACCATAGAAACTACCCCCACCGGTGCTACCGACTTGGCCACCTTCATTCACATTGAGCCTACGGGTATTTGGAAAATAGGGAGGAATATCAAAGCAACTATGCCCATAAAGAGAAGACTGGCCATCACTGCTGGGATAAACACCGCCAGTATTTCCACTTCCTTCACCAAATTCGTACCCATTTAGCCCAGGAAAAGCTGGGATACCACTACCAGTCGATGATCGAGGCCCGTTATTCATAGACCAATTTCCACTACAGTGAAAAATTCCCCCGCTACTTCCACTACCTTCACCAAATTCGTACACATTTGACCTAGGAAAAGCTGGCAAAGCAGGACTAGTAGGGGATCTAAGTCCATAGTTTTGTTGTCCCGCAAGGTCTCTTGCTTCGATTTCCCTCTTCACATTAGCCATGAGATTTTTTAGGGCTGCAATCAGTTGCACGAGTTTCCCTAAGTTATCAGACGCACCCCAAAGCTGGTCCCGATATTGCGCCAGAGTTATTCCTAGGTCTTTACCGCGCTTCATCTCAGCCTCAAGGTCGTTTTCAGCTGTTTCTAGTTCCGTAATCTTCCTAGCCATGGCTCTATCACGTTGAATTGTTACTTGGTGCTGCATATAGGAAATGGGTTGAGGGTTCCCGGTTAAGAACTTGTTAAGCACGACTTCAAGGTCTGGGTGAGCGAATGAGTAAACCTGATAAAGAATTTAACTTTCTTATTATTACTAACTCTAACAGTTTAGTACAAAATCAATTAAAAAAGAAATTGTAGCTTGGTTATATTTTGGTACACGACCCTTCAGTGAAAAACTTAAATGAACATGACCTTGCGTCTAGAGACCATCTTGAAGGGTTTCATATGTCATTGAAAGTCATTTGTGTCTATATATGCAAATGTTTTTTCTCCAGCCATACAGACTAGTTTTTTGCTCAAGATATATCGTCTAGTTACGTTATAATAATTATGATTGATCTTTTATTACATTGTTTTTTATGAAGTTACTCACACATCTGACATAATGGGATTCTTTACCAGGGAAAATACACAATCTTTTATGTCCATTTGATATTAAACTGTGCTTACATTCCCAAGATTATTACTCCATCATAAATAGACGCCAACAAAAGAACAAGGGGTTTGTTTAATTAAGTAGGATATATATAGAGATATAAAGTTCCTACCAATGATAATTTTCGGTGATAATGACGCATTTGTTTACTTTTATATAGAAATCTAATGTTTATTTTTATATCTCTTGAGAGCTTGTGTTATAAGGTTTTGGGGGTTTTTGTTGTGATTTTACTCATCGGAGGTTGGAATCTCACGAGATCGGAATTTCAGCGGAGTTAGGGTTTGCAAAATTTGATCCGGATTTAGGGATAATCATTTCATTTTAGGGCTGGACCTTATTCCATTTTAGGGTTTTATAACTAGCATTTAAACGAATTTCATCAACAATACAATAAATTGAGATGATTGTTTTGATGATTTTATTTAGGATGGAAATTATTGTAGGAGCACGTACAATATACTCGACAAAATGAGCCAAACAAATTAAGAGTGCATACCAAGTTACCAACTCGTATAAAGTGCAAATCAATTGGTTACAATTTTCAAATTAATTTTTTTTTTGAACGGTTTGAATTTGATAACGACCTTAAAAGGCAGTTTATGATTTATTAATCTAAAAAAATCTATATTCATTTAAGCAAAACCCAATGCTTTTTATATTGTTGGTAATTTGGTGTTTTAAGCATATATGGACATTTTTAAACACACATATCTACCATATAACTATTGAATATTTGATGCACTTTTTTAAATACATATTATCTCCTATTAACTTTATAAAGTTAATTATACAAATTCATTCATATGTTATTACTCTTTGAAAAATGAAATATATTTTATTGAGAAGAAATATGCAATTTGACAAGTTCATCTTTGTGTTTATGAAGTTTTTTTGAAAATAAAAATAGAAAACTAAACATCTCCTAGGGAACAATATGCACGTGACTAGAAATAAAAATTTATTCATTAAAATACATATCAATTGGATGTCTGATATGAAGTGTATATCAATAGCAATGGAGTTGATTATTTTTAAGTTATCTCGGGTTGTGTTAGTATTTTTGTTTTTCCAAACCTAAACTCCATAAGATACGGCAAAAATCAAATGAATCACTACACTACTTGTTTCATATTGTTCTCAAAAAACTAAACGTATCTTGTTCAAATTACATTTTTTAACTTAAATAAGAAAAGAAGAAGTATTTTTTCTTTCGCTTTTTCCTTCTTTTTTAAGACTTTATCGATTAGAATAGATATTAAACGTAGCTCATTGCACCCATTCATAACTCCATTCTCCCTTCAAGTTGTGGGCAAACCGTCAGAGTCTCGTTGGAGCACCCGAAAACCCGTCGAAGCTCCTTGAAGGGTTGTCGGAACTACAAACTACATGTCGAATGCTCGTATGAGCTTGTTGGAGATTTGGGTATTTTGGGACTTTGATGGATTTTCGTCAATAGCAGGTGGGTGTTGCATTGAGTTGTTAAGTGATTTGTAAGAGATTGACTTTTTTCGGGAACAAAATTTTTGAGTTATACTTTTTGATAGTATACTTTTGTCTACGGGTGGGATCGGGCAGGTACTTGACCCGAAATCCATCAAACTAAATTCCGACTCGATAAGAATTGAGAATACTTTTTTGTCTCAATACCGAGCCTGACATTTACGATACTCAATAGTTCGGCTATCCGGCGTGTCAGGATAAAATAATCACGATACATTCTTGTTTGAAGTAAAAAAAGCTTAACATTTTTAACAACTAACTACCAAATGCTAAATAATAGTAAAAAAAATATACAACACTACGAGTTATATAAATAACAGTTTCAATCTGTATGTAAATTACTCAAAAGAATGAACGCTTCAAATTCAAGATTGTGAAACAAATTACATGTCTACAAGCATAAATTAGGAGTAAAATTTCATAATAGGTAACATAAATACAATTTACACAAGTATCATGAGTAATATGATCAACAAGGATAAGATCATAAGAGGTTCAGTAAAAAAATAACATCAGATACAATTTTAATACCCAGTTAACATTTAATAGCAAATATAGGGGTGTGCATATATATATATATATATGATTCTGATCCTGAAAATGACCGGGTCGGGAGAGAACCCAACGGAGTCGGATTGGGATTAGTTTAAATTGTGGGAGTTTCAGATAGGGTGGTGGGATCGGGCCGAGTTTCAGATTGGGTGGTGGAATCAGACCGAGTTTTGGAGGTTTTTCCATACCCTGTTTTGTCTATCGTTACATTTGGTCATTGGGCCTAAATGCTTCTTTAGCAAAACTAGGTAGTTTACAACACAACTGTAAGTTCACATTTTGAAAGAAAAATATAATATCAACAAGTTATCTAGGTAATAATCTAAAAATGTTTTTGTGTATATGAAATTATTCCCAAAATTGATTTTGTTTGTGTGTATATAGAAAGTTGGCCCTAGCCATTTGGCGCCTTTAATTTATACATAATTTGGAGACAAAAAAATTATCAACATACCTAGAAGGAAAAAACCTAATTCATTTGAGAAACAAGATTCGAATTTAAGACAATGATTAACCATCAGACCACACTAAGTTTCTTACAATATTAGGCAAGTTTATATATATATATATATATATAGATATATTTTACCGGATTTTCTATATATTCCAATATTAGAAAAAATTAATTTGGAGCTCAAGGGCAGTTGTGGTTAACACTAAAGCAGCCACTATGTATATATTTCTTAATAAGCCACTGAACAACTCATAATCAACATAATAATGAAAATAAATTAAGAGTAAACCACGACGACGTTAGAGAATAATTGACATACATTACTCTGAGATATAATTTATAGAGTCTAATATATGTGAAAAGCCAGATAAATTCAAATGTTTCACATAAGCTAAGAAAAATTAATGAAAAAAAACAAATGGTGCATATATCTTACCTTTCCACTCGATGAGTAAATTATAACAGCAATCTCTGCCTTAGTCATGATCGAGAGATCAAAGGCTTTCTTAAAAAGGCCGTTCCTTCGCTTAGAGAAGGTGGCCTGACGATAGAATTCATTTTCTATTTTCTCCAATTTTGTCTTTTGGCGGCCCTTTCCTTTTCTAATACTATGACTCGCCATGGTTATAGATGAATTAGGAGATAAAATGCTATATTGGGAATGAAATGTAAATGGATGAATGTTTAGTGTCAATAGATATCTCTACAGGGTTATTATAGCGTTTTCTAATACGAATAAAAAATGGATTACATAAGCACGAAGATGGCAAGATTTTGATTGGACTAAACATTAATTGTTTTTGTCAATTTACGTTTAAATTACTTGCCTAAAGAGACAAAATAAACAATTAATATTCATAGTTTTGTTATTTTTTTGTCTAGCTTAAATGATATTTATGTGATTTATTAATTCGTAGTTATCTGGTTGAATTAGTACATGAAAGATTTTTACACTAAATGCTCAACAAATAATCAATGCATGCCATTTATTATTTGTTTTCAAACAACGAATAATAATTAATAAATTCATAATACTAACAAGCATTTGGCGGTGCAAAACTAACAGCTAATTAAATACATATTATGTTCCATTGCCTTGGTGCATTGAACTTTGGGACACATGTTTCTACATTTATTTATTAAAGTCACATTGTGGAATATTAATTCATCCATGGGGTCAAGTGGATCTCATCTTATTTTTATAAATAAAATTACTGAATCATGGTTGATTGATTTAGCTGTATCCGCGAAGCAATAGGGTGTTTACACCAATAATATTCTGCCACGCAAGAAAAAAAAATCATAAAGGGAACTGAATTCTGATTAGAAGGTAGTATGTTTTTTTAACGATATTAAGATTACGTACTACCTCCCCATATCTTTCATTTATAGTAATAAAATTAATCTCATACAAATATATGTAAGACTGTTGTGTGACAACTATTAGCAAAGTATCGACATAGCAAGATATGTATGTAGAGAGAGTAAAGTCGTCTTATTCAAGTATGAATATGTGTTCAACTATGAAGAGTTCAACCCCTTTATATAGTGGAGGAGTGAAACAAGATACATGTATATGCGAGAAGCTAGAAAGCCATAAGTCATAAACTCAAAGGTTATACACAATGTATGTAACCGATACATGAATATGGACAACCACATACAATGTATCACAACACTCCCCCTTGGGTGTCCAAACATACTGCAAGCTTCCTCGTCTTCATAGACTCTGATGAGTTGTTGAGTCGCATTCGCTATTGTCAACACATAAAACCTCAAGCCCGGAAAACCCGATGTGGGACAAAAACCGGATCATATGACAAAAAGGTGTTGCCGAATGGAGTGGGCCGAAACGCTATACAAGTGCGTGAATGTACTGACTAGAACATATGTGCCTCGTCAAAACCTTGCCAAGAAAATCCAGTGGGAAAAAACTTGGTCGAATGACAAAAGAGTACACAACTATCAGTAGTAGTGGGGGAAATAACCATACACAGTGTCTCATTAAAACCTTGTTAGAGAAAACCCTGTGGGACAAAACTCTAATCGAAGGACAAAAGAGTGCACGATGGTTAGAAGTATACAACTGGATACTCCCCCTGATTTCGGCAATCATAAGTGAGAACGGGATTAAAAATGTGTCTCGCTAAAAACCTTGTCAAGGTAAACCCAGTGGGACAAACCCTTAAACTAAGGACAAAAAGAGTACACAAGCATTCATCAGGATGCTCCCCCTCACATGCACACTACTGGGTGCGGGAATAATAACCAGTGAGAACTTGTCATACGTCAGGATGCTCTTTCTCACTTGCACGCAACAGGGTGCTAAGCATATGTGAGAATACACACAACAGGGTGATAAGCATACGTGAGGATACACACAACAGGATGCTCCCCCTCACTTGCACACAACAGGGTGCATGGAAACATGTCGTTTAGGAAAGCTCGGAGAGCTTCCTAAGTCCGATCGCTCTAACATGTTTTATGAACGAATATTTTGGCAGTGACTTGGTGAACAAGTCTGCATGATTGTTCTCGGATCCAATATGCTTCACTTCAATCCTTTGAAGCGCTTGTTGTTTATGTTTAAAGAACAACTTTGACGAGATATGCTTAGTGGCGTCACCTTTGATGTAACCATGTTTCGCTTGATCAATAACAACGGTGTTGTCCTCATAAATGACAACTGGTTCATCAAGATCGTAAGTTAGATCACATGTACTTCTAATATGGCCAATAACTGCTCGAAGCCATACACACTTTCTAGTCGCCTTGTAGAGCGCGAGTAGCTTAGAGTGGTTCGTCGAAGTAGCCACTATAGTCTGTTTACGAGACCTTCAAGATATCGCCGTATTTCCGATGGTAAAGACATAACCAGATTGGGAACGTCCCTTATGCGGGTCTGATAAGTAACCTGCATCGGCGTAACCGATAAGGGTCGCGTTATTTCGAATGTCAATGAGGGTAGGCCAACTCGATGATGCAAATGGGATAAACAAGCCCTTTTCCATAGTACCTGTAAGGTAATGGAAGAATGTCTTTTAAGGCCATTGTCATGGCAGCGTGTTAGCGCGATGCTGTGTCGAGCTATATAATTTACAGCAGACGAGATGTTCGTCTTAGCACATTAAACCAAGTACAGTGGTGCGCTTATTGTACTCGGATATGAACATCATGGTTCGATATCTCTTCAACGTCACTCCAGGGACGGAATGGGTCTATATCAATGGCTAGTGATCGAACGATCATGGGAGAATTTGACGACTTACTAAGCGTCAAAACACCTTCTGGGTGTAGTCTGAATCATGGACTTAGATTCAATCTTTACGGGACTCGATCATCAGGCCGAGTCACTACCGTGTCTTCCCAAGATCCTTCATCTCGAAGGGCAAATCCAAAACATGGATTGCTTCAAAAACACGCAAGGGTATAATACTTGTTCAAGTATCCCAAGCTGATCAAGTACTCACTTAGACGGGTATACCACATCCGTTCGGATTATATTAATCCATACAGTGAACGTCTCAGTCAATTGAGATCGTGTTCCGTGGTCAGGAACTACTTGATTCAAGCATATGAAGTCACACATGGACCTTCATCTATATCTCTTGTCTAAATCCCCACAGAGATAAAATATGACCACTTTCATGGCTGCATACTCAGTTTTTCGGAAACTACTAAACTGATAAAGTAGGGGACCGTTATAACATTCATTACGAGGAAATAAACTATCTCGCAATCAATTCCAAGGTGTGAGAGAAGCTTTGCGCTAGGAGGCGAGTAACGTATATCCTCATTATTCTCATCACACTTTCTTACGAATACCCGAATAAACAAACTTGTTTAGACATTGGGTGGTGTTGGAACGACAGGTCCACACATACTTTGTTTCGCTAAGGAATTTGCCTTGGAATGTAAGTTTCCATTTGGTCAGTCTGATCTTTGTTGACTTCAGACAACTATATGTGGTTCCCTGTCATAATTTGCTCATATTATCAGTCGTCACCGAATATATGAACAAGTAAGCAATGACAGTCTCGTTTCGCTTCAATATCGTCTAAGATATCATGATCGACAGATATTTCGAGATTCTCATGATGAGGAGGAATCACACATCTCCTTGATCCTTTATAATCACGTGCGACAAACGAGTTTCAGTTCACCACTTCAGGGGCTGAACGAATTCAGAACCGGCCAACTTCCTCGTTACATGAGAAGGACTACAGATTGATGGCCGACAGCAGCGTCATTTGCTTGGCGGGTTCGACCAAAGCAACGTGTTTCGACAGGAACATGGCGTCCGACAGGGACGTCTATCCTTGCAAGCATTTTGCAGCAGGTATAAATGATCTCGTGACATCTCATAAAGTCATTAAATGCGTCTGGCATTTAGTTAGACTTGAGGGAGTCTATGCATGGGGATCAAGCTAAGACTGAGTGGGTTATGCCACGTTACTTCACGTCATTCCTTATCAACGGTAACGTGCAAATCTCCCCCTGACGACGGGGAGAACAGTCTTAGCGATGTCACCGTCGCATATCATGCGGTAAAGAGATCGCTTGCCAAGGTTACTCTATCAAATGATAGGCAGAGGATTCAGAATCGACTTATGTCCCCTTCAGAGATCCATATTTTGAATGCTATAGCGGCTCAATCAAAATATTAATTAAGCACTCCAAACACGCGTTAATATGAGACTTCTGGCTCATAACCAGTAACCAGCTGGTACGCATATGGTGTCCGAGTGTCTATGGGCCTCACAACGGACCAATGCAGCAAAATAGCATAACCCCACACGGAAATATAAATCTTGGTGCGCAAGACCAAGAAGTGTGTGCAACCATTTGCAGTCGCATCATCAAACTTTCTGTGAGTCCATTTGGGTCTGAACATAATCGACAGGATGTTCAATTTCAATTTCCAAACTCAAGTAATTCAAATCGAAATTTCGATTCTTACTCTTCGGAATTATCAAGTCGACTAGACTTTTCAGGATAATCCGGATCATGAGCCATCAACTTAATGATAGGGCTAAAAGTTTGGAAAGTGCTGCATTTATGTGGACAACATTAAAATGTGACTATATTGTCGATGCATCAACCATAACCATTTATATTTATGGTCCGTCTTATGGTTGGATAAGTCCACAATAACTCCTTCAATTCTTTACAAGAATTCTACGAGTTCATTTCGTGATCTTTACACATACTAGTCTTTCAGATAGAGCATTAGTGGCATAAATTTCGGATCAATCACGAAATTATTCCTCAAAAAGAATCCAAATACGATGTGATTATAAATCTAACATCATCTTTTGACTCGGGTATATCTCATCCGGTCAATGCCACAATGTCAAAATACTCTTATCAATCGACGACAGGCGAATGATAGTATAGACAAACATGTCTTAGCATCTAAATGCTTTATCAATCGACGACAGGCGAAATGATAAGTTAACTTTAAATGCTTTTAAAAACATGGTAGCAACCACTTGAAAGACATTTCAACTCCGCTAAAATACGCTTTTGCTCGTATTGAGGGGAGGCTATGTAAAGAAATTTTAATTATTTCATGAGCTATTACCATATGACACTGTTTTTCTCGAATATCTTATAACTCAACAAGGTACGACAGGACCTGGAGTATAATGACTCATTTTAGACAAATCAATTTGGTTTTACCGAAGATTCCGATTTGGAGCGACAGGTCCAAAATCGTTGTCAGTTAGGATTCTGTAGGCAAGTAGTTGGTGAAATTATGTGGTACACCGTTATCCACTATTTCCAGATAACCAACTACCCCAAAAATATTGCCTAAATTTCCATAATTTAAAGTTTGGTCACATTTATTAAGGAATTTTGCTCAAAAACATTTTAAATTATTTCGAGAAATTTCATAAACAAGCAAACCATAATCCAAAAGTATGTCCAAATGGAAAAACATAATCCAGATGAGCGAAAAAAATGGCTCAATGATTTATCAAAATCAATAAAGAAAGGTATCAAACTCATTTGAGCCACAAAACCGGGGTCTCAAGAGTTTCCTTTCAGTTAGCTTTAACTACATTAGCTTCGGCTTTTCTACCCTCATGATAGTTTTGAACTATTTAAGGAGTAGCCGGGAATGACATTGGTCATTTATAGCAGAGAATTGGCTGCGTGATCATTGTCTCTTTATTTGGGACGACAGGCCCTTATTGTTCCTTTCAAGGACTGCCTTGACTAGGCGAGCGTTAGACTCATGACAGTTCGAGACAAATAACCCTTGTCTCGGTTCTCGATTCGGGGGAAAACGTCCACGAAGAGCATAAATATCAGGCAAACAATTCGCCATTGACCCAATAGGATTAAAACTACTCACCGGGATAATTTTCTTATCCAATAACAGATGGGTGATAAAGGAACATGGTGAATATAAATTCACGATACTGCTTAAGGAATACAATTTCCAAGCTAGTATTTTGGTGTAGGATTGCTCCAATATGTCAATTTCAGACATTTGTTCACCATAGACGTCATCACGTCTCAAATGTGGCGGCGGAATAAAATCAACGCCTTAGCCATCATCTTATGAGTAACAACAAGCTCGTGTTTTACTCATTAAAGATGGTATCCAAAAAAAATATGGCATCACAGTTGCACACATCAGGGTGACGAACTGTGGTGATGAAATAACATCATCGTCTAAACAATCATTTCGCAAGTATGTTTTGCAATTTTCCTCATCATAGATGGCATCCAAGATGTGTTGGGAGTTCTGGATTAATTATCATATAAAACGACAGGTTTATATGTCTATTATGGTTTTCATAAGCAGAAACTTTTTTTCGAAATGACAGGTTCGAAAAACACAAGTTTTGCTTTTGTGAATAGGTTCTCATTGATCGAACGACAGTTCGATACTGAGACACCAATTCGGCGAAAAATACACCTATATAAACACACTCGGGGAACTTATTATTTACTCAACCCCTTTCGGTAGCTCTACTTGAACACGACCAGGAAAGACGGTGAGGAGGGTGGGCACGAATGCCACTTAAAAACCGACCTCATTAGGAGAGCGACTTCCGCCTTTATCTTTCCTAGACATCGTATCCAAATAGGTGAGCCTATTTGGGGAAGATTCATAATTATTCCAACTTAAATGTGAATACATATACCGGATTTCGCAAATTTTCAACTCAAAAGCTACATCTAAATGTTTAAGCTTGAGGAAAATTTCTACTCAAAAGAGATACATTATAAAATGTTCAAATTCGAGGCAATTTATAAGCTCACGTAACATATAAATGTCTACGAGCTTTTATGTGACAAAATAAAATAGCATTCAACAATATCGTAACATAAAGGCATGCCATACTCATGTAAACTAGTCCTAACATGGAGTAGTAATATTAAACCACATGAGTTATTATTTAATCCAACACTAAAGTGTGACTTTTGCCATTTTTTATGGGTAATTAATACATCGCATATGTTATATCAATTCATAGGCAATAAATGGTGGCATGCTAAGAGGCTAAATTTAGTTAATGTCACACAAGCAATTAATATTATCATGCAAGAGGTATTTTCTACAAGATTTCTACAAATTTTAGAAGTTGTAGCAATTAAATCTTAGATCATTTGCATGTAAATAAGTATTTTCGGACTAAAACATTAGATAAACTCATACATATATACTATTCTGTGTATAAGGAGTATCTACATGGACTACGAGTGTAAATACAGGAAACTATATGCATTTTAAGGGTAATTACAGCTCTGGTCCTATAGTTTCAGGAGCTTTATAGAGAGACCCTAAAGTTTCAGTTAGTTACAAATTAGTCCTACAATGTTCTAAAAATGACAGTTTAGGTCCGGCAGTTTATTATGTCTAACTATACAAGTTATAACTCGTTTTATAAGTGACATACATGAGTTCCAATAGCAATTTTTCATCAAAAAAAACATCCATCATGTGATATAAATCTTAAACATGAGATTTCCGGTTCTATTCATGATTAATCATGCAATTTCTACGTTTTATTACAAGTAGAAATTATGTACCTTAATTCGGAAATACGAAAGGATGATCGATATGTGATCTAGCAACCCAATAAACCCTTTTTCTAACTCGTCGAGGAAGAAATAGATCCGTATACTCACTTCTAATGAAACTATCTAGCTATTTCTTTATTCCGTCGTTAAGCAAAGTGTCGATAACGTGTTGTGTGGCAACTATTAGCAAAGTATCGACATAGCAAGATATGTATGTAGAGAGAGTAAAGTCGTCTTATTCAAGTATGAATATGTGTTCAACTATGAAGAGTTCAACCCCTTTATATAGTGGAGGGGTGGAACAAGATACATGTATATGCGAGAAGCTAGAAAGCCATAAGTCATAAACTCAAAGGTTATACACAATGTATGTAACCGATACATGAATATGGACAACCACATACAATGTATCACAACAAAGACTAATTTTTTAAAATTTTTATAATTTACTTAAACATGAATATATATTATTTGATTTATATAATACTTGTACTCAATCTTTACCAACATTCACTGCAAACAAATTAAAAACATTAAATAAAACATACATAAGAGAGTACATTTTGCGTAAAAAAAGTTTAATCGAAATAGGCAAGAAAAAGAGGAGTTTTACTATTACATATTATACCTCTAACTTTAGTTTTTTGAGAGGTTGAACTAAATTTAAAGTTGGCTAGATCTTCAACGGCATAAAATGGAAAACATAGCGTGTGTAACTTTTTTTTATGATAATTAAAGATTTATCACAAATCTCCAAAAAAAGTTGAATAAAGTTATAAATTTCCGCAATTTCAATAATAGATACAAGTATGGGTATTAATATTTATAGTATGTTTTAAAAATTCAAAATTATGAATACATATACTTTAACTGTACTTATAATTGAATGGCCTCCTATTGAATGATTTGACTCTGTCCCGCATCCAAATTGTGCTCTTACTAAATATCTATGGTTATTTAAGAAAATACTAGCATAAAAGCCCATCCTATGGATAGGGTCGGTAATATGTTTACATTTTAATGTAGATATCATTTTCATAGCTTTTAAAGCTAACATCGACACATGAAGTACAACTCAAGCATTTAAACAGTGCCATCACCATTACACGTATAGGAAAACCAAAACATAATTAACTAAGAACTGCACACTCTAATTTAGGACCAAACTAACTCATAACCAGAAGCAGAACATCCAAATGATAAGGGATTGCAACCCCACAATTTTTAAAAATATCTTTTTTAGTAGGCTTTTACGAAATATTCTGTATATAAATTATTTATGCAACCCCTTGAATATTTTTTTGACAATCCCTTTCAAAATAATATATTTTGTTATGTAGTAACATGTTGTGATTTTGTATCCGCTCATAATAGTACTACTAAAAAAACAATTGCAATTGACACTAACATACCATGCATGTTGACACATGCATATATTTGAAAAAATTAAATTTTAAAAAAGTAATCATAATAACTACTCCTTGTGGGTGTATTAAATTTTTTACATGTAATTTTATGGGTTCGTATGTAAGTGAGTATAATAAAATCGTGTAACATATTTTTGGTTTTTCGAGTATACCTATGCAAATGGAGTATATGTTAACGTGAGTTTTTAATATAAGTTTGGATTTATATTTTTGTACGTTTGACTCTTCATCTTTTTTACTTGATCTTTTACGTAGGTTTCTTAATTATAAGTTTATTTATATTTATATTTCTTCTTTTTCTTTTATCTAGGTTTCTTAATCGAAAAAGCCAAGAAAAAGAGGAGTTTTATTATTACATATTATAACTCAAACTTTAGTTTTTTGATAGGTTGAAATAAATTTTAAGTTGGCTAGATCTTCAACGGAATAAAAGGAGAAACATAGCGTGTGCTACTTTTTTATGATAATTAAAGATTTATCACAAATCTCCAAACAAAGTTGAGTAAAGTTATAAATTTCCGCAATTTCAATCGTATATGGGTATAATATATATATATTAAAAACTCAAAATTATGAATACATATACTTTAACTATACTTATAATTGAATGGCATCCTATTGATTTATTTGTATCTGCCCCGAATCCAAATTGTGCTCTTACTAAATATCTATGTTTATTTTAGAAAATACTAGCATACAAGCCCGTCCTATGGAAAGGGTCGGTAATATGTTTACATTTTAACGTAGATATCATTTTCATAGCTTTTAAAGCTAACATCGACACATGAAGTACAACTCAAGCATTTAAACAGTGTCATCTCCATTACACGTATAGGAAACCAAAAAATAATTAACTAAGAACTATACACTCTAATTTAGTACCAAACTATCTCATAAGTAGAAGCGGAACATCCATATGATAAGGGGTGCAACCCCACAATTTTTAAAAATATCTTTTTTTAGTAGTGTTTTACAAAATAATTTGTATATAAAGTATTTATGCAACCCATAAATATTCTTTTGACAATCTCTTTCAAAATAATATATATTGTTATGTAGTAACATGTTGTGATTTTGTATGTGATCATAAAAGTACTACTTAAAAAAAAATAAACAATTGTAAGTGACACCAACATACTATGCATGTTGAGACATGCACATATTTGAACAAATAAAACTAAAAAAAGTAATCATAATAACTATTTCTAGTAGGTGTATTAAATTTTTTTACAGATAATTTATGGGTTCATATGCGAGTATAATAAAATTGTGTAATTTATTTTTGGTTTTTCGCAGTTATGGATTCATGATAGGGCATGGAGGCACGTGACCCCCAATTTTTTGTCCATGTGAATTTATATTATTACCCGAAGAGAAACATGACCATTTAATTATTTCATTAGCTTATTTATTACAGTATTACTTGTTCAGGATGGACATTTATTTTGGTAAAAATTTCGCTCTAGACTAACATAACACGTGTAGATCTTGTCTTCATTCTATTTTTCTTAATTGGTCCTTTAAGGTTTTTTTTTATCTTATTTGTTTATTTCATGATTCTTATTTTTAGTTTTTTCTTTATAAAAATTTGCTTCAATGGTCCTCTAACTTTTATTTTTATATATTTATACCATGTTTTCTCATTTTTAGTTTTTTCTTTATCAAATTCTACTTTAGTGATAGAACAAAAGAGTATGATCGTTCAAACTCGATAGATAATTTGGTCATTTGTTTGAAACTCACATACAAAAATTGTACTTATTTTGATCTCATTATATTTGTGCCCCCCGAAAAAAAAATCTAGACTCGCCCCTGGTTTTTCGAGTATACCTATGCAAATGGAGAATATGTTAACGTGAGTTTTTAATATAAGTTTGGATTTATATTTTTGTAGGTTTGAATCTTCGTCTTTTTTACTTTTTCTTTTACCTAGGTTTCTTAATTATAATTTTTTGTACCTTCTTTTCTTCAAAAAAAAAATCTTACATTTGTTTTCCATTTTATTTTTCTTCATTTTTAATCATTTTTACACGCCGAAAATTTCGGCACACCTGACTTTATCGCTGTTTTTTTAATGAGAGTTTGAAAATGAAAGTCAACATTGGTATAGTTTAAGAAAGCACGTTATGAAAAGGTAATAAACCGAAGGTGAAAAGGTATAAAATCTAGCTTTTCCGTTATTTATACTTAGAAAAATATTATATGTTGCTAACCCCAAACTTTTGGTATCCGCCCCTGCTCATAACAAAAAAAAAAACATCGTCTAAAGGAGCTTATCTCCCTTTTCTCCAAAATCAAGTTCACTTGAGTCGCTGCAGGCAATGCTATTGCACAAAATTGTGTAAGATGTTAGAAATACTCCTCATTTTGCTATAGCTCCCCATTTTGCTAAATAATATGCTATGTACTATGTTTTGTTCTTCGCTGTCGTTTCCTAGGACAAGGAAGAATGTCAGAATCTTGCAATAACGCTACACCTCCAATCAATGGGTAAACAGGGATGGAATTTTGCAATAACATTAAAAGAAAAGTACAAATGACTTTATAAAGGGAACTATAATTAAAATCTATGCGCTTGCCTAAGTCGAGCTTTGCCTTAATTGACCTTATAGCTGAAACCGCATAAAAATTATAACAGTTTAGAGAATAATTTACCTTGTATAATTGAACGGCATTTTTTTCTATGAAACATGTAATTCTAGAACGTGTTTTCAATTAAGTTTCTTTCAACAACCATTATGTTGTTCCATATGCAACTCTTCAATAACATAAACTGGAGTGAAACTTAATTATGAGCTCAATGTTTCGAAGACTTCTTTTCGAACTGATATTTTCTATCTTTTTTTTTCTTCGTACTTTCAAGCACCAATTGTTTCGCTCCTCCTGCATCAAATCAATTAGAATCTCTAAATACATTTTGGAAGTCAATTATATTTGATACTTTGTTTCAGAAAAAGTAAAATTCCACAAATTTATACACAGATCACATCAAAAAAATTAACCATTATCCTAAATTAGCACAAACATGCATCAAATCTTAACAAATATATTGGACTGTGAATGTCTGGCGTTACAGAATAAAACGCAATCCTTTTGGAGATCCTTCAGCTTCTTTAGCATCCACTTTAAACAGTACATTTGAAGCCCTAAAAAAAATTCCCCAAAAAAAAGGCAGGTCAAGGAGATGGATTTTACTAAGGCGGACCACATATTTCATTTGTCCAGATTCAAAGTTTGAATTGCTATCCAATCCATGTAGAATTGGGAATGTTCCTGCCATAGCAATTTCGAG
The DNA here is from genome assembly GCA_963682055.1 of Primula veris. Taxonomy (NCBI): domain Eukaryota; kingdom Viridiplantae; phylum Streptophyta; class Magnoliopsida; order Ericales; family Primulaceae; genus Primula; species Primula veris. The sequence goes on along the minus strand of OY821747.1, from coordinate 30,864,883 downwards.
GATTAATACTTCCATCTCAAACGCATGCCGAAGCTGGACATTGTTCAAATCTACCATGCTAGGCAGGTCAAGGAGTAAATATTACCTTATGAGCGGAGTAAGAAAGATCTGTTTTAAACATGAAAATAAAATTTAACTACAAATTTTGGACCACAACATAGGTCTATTTATAGTGATCATTCCGTAGTTTCAGTTTAAAGCATTGAGTGACTCAAGTTCCATTTTACAATAGGAACACAATATGTATGTAAGTTAAAAAATTTAGATTTGATGTTTCTACGGGGGATCCTATTAAGAGAAATCGGGGAATATAGTAAAAAACTACTCATGAACCCCAAATTCAGTAGCTATAAGCGTATACGTTATACATACACAAAACAGTAAAATCGAAATAACATGTACGTGGAGGATGACAGTTAAAGTGTGTCTTGGTGAAACAAAATCAGATAAAACTCCAAATTTCGACCGGACATATGTAAGTATCCTACTTATCAACGCTCAACAATTCACGCAGAGGATAAATGTCAATTGCATTCCAAATTCATGCTTGTAGCTTCTCACAATAAAGCATCTCAACCAGAAATCCAAGGCTTATACATCAAGTGTTAAATTTGCATTTACTTTATATAGGAAACTTTGGCAGACCTGGAAAACTCGTTTTCATTGAAATCTTAAAAGTAAATTTCTGGTATGGAGACTTCACATTTGGAACTTCAAAGTCGAAAACAATTTTCTTACCAAGGAACCTCAAAGTCTGTGGTTTCAATTCCTGTTCTGGTCTATCGGTGCATGGGTATATTAAGGCAAAGCACAATCCCAACTCCAAACCGGTGAGGAAAAGATGAACATAATTAGTCTATTTCCTTGAAGATCTGGTAAGAGTATATCTCTTATCAACCCAGCAAACATGAATCTAAATTTAATTCACACTCTGAAAATCTCTAGAACTTATACAAAATATAAGAGCAGTCAGTGCTTACTACACCAAAAATAAGTACAGTATTATTAATTAACTAATCTAGCTTAATTAAGCAAACCGCAAAGAGAAGAAGTTAATGATTAATACAAGAGCATATTAATGATTACCGTAATGATCGAATTCAAATGATTGATGGAAAGGATACAGGAAAGAGGGACCTAAGAGATCCATGCACCGAAAAAGATAAATTGAATAATTGGAACGTCATTGAATATTCGTTCTGTATTACTGTATATGTATTTTGTGTATTTTTATCCTGATCTAATTGTGTCAAGTTTCAGGTTTTACAGGACTTATTTGCAATTAAAAAACTATCGGTTTACTCATTATTAATTAACAAAACTATTTTGTCACGATATGGTTTTTTGGTATTGATTATGTAACTAAATGAAACTATGACATCAATTAGAAACTTGTAGTCAGCGTATATATACGCAGTTAAACAGCTGAGTATTTATAATGGATAAAAAAGTGTCAAATGAATAAAAAAATATTCACAATTTGTTTTAATTTATCAAATTCTAATTTGTTGAAAATAAAAAAATAAATTAGTTATTGAAAAACATTATCTAATTATCCATTTTCTAATCTAACGGTATTTAAGGTAACTGTATCATAAACGGTCAAATAAGCTGACTCATTAATAATAATAAACAAATAAAACTATTCTCTCTCTATATACCATGACGATCTAGTCTGATTACAATTTCAATTTCTCTCCGATCAATCTGCGTTATATTCACCAGAACATGAATTCAACCTTCTTTGAAATTAACTGCTTCTTTTTCTCTCTCCCTCCCGGCACAATTGACAATGGAATGAAACTTAAACGTGTATCGGTAGAGAAAATAAACATGCATGAAGTGTAAGTGTTGATCTAGAGCCATGGACCAAAAATTTGTTACTATACAGGCTCTTTTTATTACTCGTAAAGATTTGTTATAAGACTATACAACTTCACAACATCATAGACATGTAAATTTAACGACCAAGATTTGCTCCACAGTGGCTCTTTTTATATCGAAAAGTAACTCATGATTTTTGTTAGGGATTATTATTTAGATATTAGATTGTATTAAATCAAACAAGCAATAAATGCATTTTATTTTACTAGTATCAAATATACCAGCAAATGCCTCTATCAAAAAAAATGCATTATTATCCCTAGCTACACTACAATCCCACTTTAATGAAACAAACAAACAAAACAAAATTGCAATTTATTTTTACCAGAATCATGTATTCATATATAGCAGCAAAAAAAAAAAAAAAAACTACAAGAAAACAACCAAATAACAACTGAATATTCGGTTGGAAAATAATAAAGTCAGTTGATAAACTCAGTTTACCAACTGATCTGCCGTCTGTATATTCGGTTGGGAAAAGGCTAGTTGCTAACATTTTACCAACTGAATTATGTGTCAGTTGGTAATTTACCAACTGAATGGTATATCAGTTGCTATTTACCAACTGATTGTGTCAGTTAGTAAATAGCAACTGATTGTGTCAGTTAGTAGATAGCAACTGATTATGTCAGTTAGTAAATAGCAACTGAAATTTCAGTTAGTAAATAGCAACTGAAATTTCAGTTAGTAAATAGCAACTGAAATTTCAGTTAGTAAAATAGCAACTGAAATTTCAGTTAGTAAATAGCAACTGAAATTTCAGTTAGTAAATATTTAGCAACTGAAATTTCATATAGTTAGAAATTAGTATATATACACTAATCGACTATATTAATATATATATATATATATATTATTAATTATTAATATATTAATAATATATATATATATATATATTAATATATTAATATATATACATATATTCATAAATTCATATAATTTCATATTCAAAATGTAAGCAATTGTCATATGGATAAAAATATTTATGTTCAACAAAGCAAATCGAGATTTAATATAATAATTGCTACAATAAGATATCAAATCGAGATTAAAGTACAATTCAAAATATAATCCTAATTAAACCTACATAGAAATTAATCTAGGTCATTGTGCTTGTCGTCATCGACATTAAAATACCGAGTCGAGATTTAATTACAATCCAAAAGATAATCGATCCATAGATACGTAGAAAATTAATTTAAGTCAGTTTGCTTGTCATTAACATTTTCAGAATCTTCACGAGCCAATCTTGTCGATGTGTTTGTAAATATTTCAAACATCCCTTGCATCTGGCATATCTGTTGTTGCATTACCCGAGTCTCCTCATCCCTTCGAAGCCTTTCTTCCTCCCTTAAAATACCGAGTCGAGATTTAATTACAATCCACGGCCGCTACCTATTGCTGCAAAGCCTCCACGGCCGCTACCTATTGCTGCAAAGCCTCCAAGGCCACTACTGTCTGTTAAAAAGCCTCCTCGACTGCCGCCAAACGATGCATAACCTCCACGCCTAGAGGGTTCAACTCTGCCATTGTTAGCTGATCCTTGAGGACTTTTACTGTAGCTGCGTCCCGCCATCTTAAAACTCAAACAAAATTAAATGATTAAGGTTAACCCTTGTCATCATGTATACTTTTTTTAAAAACCAAACTTACTATAAAACAGTCTAAAAAGAAGCAACAAAACAGTGTATACAATTATTTTTTATAAGCGCTATACTTATTATCTGTAGTATTCGCATTGAAAATCTCGTTAATATCATTGAATGGTTTTGATTGTAAATAAAAAAAACAGACTATCATATATAAAATCCTAAATATTTTAGGTTTGTTTTATATATTTATACTTAAATCTTCGCCATTCAAACTTAATCAATCCAATTGTCATAACAATCCCTAAATAAGCAGTAAAATATGAACCAAACAAGCCCTAAATAAGCTATGAACCAAACAAGCCCTAAATAAGCTATGAACCAAACAAGCCCCTAAATAAGCTATGAACCAAACAAGCCCTAAATAAGCTATGAACCAAACAAGCCCTAAATAAGCTATGAACCAAACAAGTCCTAAATAAGCTATGAACCAAACAAGCCCTAAATAAGCTATGAACCAAACAAGCCCTAAATAAGCTATGAACCAAACAAGCCCCTAAATAAGCTATGAACCAAACAAGCCCTAAATAAGCTATGAACCAAACAAGCCCTAAATAAGCTATGAACCAAACAAGCCCCTAAATAAGCTATGAACCAAACAAGCCCTAAATAAGCTATGAACCAAACAAGCCCTAAATAAGCTATGAACCAAACAAGCCCTAAATAAGCTATGAACCAAACAAGCCCTAAATAAACAGTAAGCTATGAACCAAACAAGCCCTAAATAAGCTATGAACCAAACAAGCCCTAAATCAACCAAACGAGATATGTAGATATATATAAAGATAGACTTACTGTGTTAGCTAGGGCGGAGGAATGACGGAGAAGGAGGCTATATATATATATATATATATATATATATATATATATATATATATGTAGATATGTAGATATATGTATATATATGTAGATATATAAATATATGTATATTAAGACAGAGAGAGATAGAGAGGGGGGTAGATAGAGCGTAATCAAAGTGAGTCAGTAATGTCTGAGAATTATTATAAGTGTTGGGTTTGAAAGTTTGGTTTGAATTTTTGACAATTTACCCAAAAAATATTGGAGGCAAAATATGTGCCTTTCAAAATTTTTGATCAATTTTACAATGTGGGAAAAGCAACGTAACATAACATTTACATGTTTTTTTATCATCATCTTATAAAATTGTTAGTTAGGTAAATATTTAAACATTTAATAAAACAACAATCAACAAAAAAATTTTTACACGAAATATTAATTTCCACGTGACTTACACAGTAACATTGGATGCCTCAAAATACCAAAACATATAGTGAATGTCGTTGCAGATCCATTTTAAAATAAACTTGCATATTAAATATAAATAAATAAACGAAACAATGATTGCTGAATTTGCTATAATTATATTGTATTTCATATGTTGTAATGTTGAGCGAAACCATATATATGAAATTCCGTATAATACTATATAATTATATATATTTTTTTATCATCTGTTAAAGGAAAAAACAAATAGTCTAAAAGCCACGAAGGCTAATTAACCCATAAAACAGCTTTGCAACTGCTGAATGGTAAACAAACGCAAGGACGTGGCAGAATAGAAGAATATGATTTAGGGTTTAGGGTTTATGATTAATTGTAATTAATCATAATAAATGTTTGTAATTAATCATAATAAATATTTGTATTGTAAGATCAAAACAACAATTTCATGTGTTATCTAATATGAACGAGTTTTACAAAATTCACTACTTAATTCATGTATAATACATGTTAACCATTTACATTTCAAAATATAACCTATTTGTATTATTATAAATATCTAATAAAATCGTTTTGAATCTTGTTAGTATGAAATTTTGTTACGGTTTGTTAATAATCTGTATAAAATTGAGTCAAAATCCGTAAATAATTGCATTACATACATTTTTTAAAATACAGAATAACGATTTGCAGCGGAAATGTTATGACAAAAATAGTGACGTGTCAATTTACACTGTTCAGACCACCATTTACATGTTTTTTTGATCACCATCTTATAAAATTGTTAGTTAGGTAAATATTTAAACATTTAATAAAACAACATTTTAGTTAGGTAAATATTTAAACATTTAATAAAACAACATTTACATGTTATTCGATCGATCGGTGTAAATCTCGATTGATCGAGATTTTACACAGTGAGCTTGGATTTTTTTTCTTCTCTATTTCACACTCTCTCTTTATACCCAATCTCAGCCGCCCCTTCTCTCTTTAACTTGTCGGTTATTATATTTTGTCAATATGTTATTGCACATTTGTTTTGTGAGCAAAAAAGTTCCAGTGAATCTCGATCCATCGAGATATAGGCCGATCGATCGAAAAAGCCCTAAAAAAGTTCCAGTGAATCTCGATCCATCGAGATATAGACCGATCGATCGAAAATGGTCCAAAAAGTTCCAGTGAATCTCGATCCATCGAGATATAGTCCGATAGATCGAAAATGGTCCAAAAAGTTCCAGTGAATCTCGATCCATCGAGATATAGTCCGATCGATCGAAAATGGTCCAAAAAGTTTCCAGTGAATCTCGATCAATCGAGATGCTATTTACTAACTGAAATTTCAGTTGCTATTTTACTAACTGAAATTTCAGTTGCTATTTACTAAAAGAAATTTCAGTTGCTATTTACTAACTGAAATTTCAGTTGCTATTTACTAACTGACACAATCAGTTGCTATTTACTAACTGAAATTTCAGTTGCTATTTACTAACTGAAATTTCAGTTGCTATTTACTAACTGACACAATCAGTTGCTATTTACTAACTGACACAATCAGTTGGTAAATTGTCTTAGTTACTAAACAGTTGCTATATAGCAACTGAAATTGTCTTAGTTACTAAACAGTTGCTATATAGCAACTGACAATATTTCAGTTACAAATCAGTTGGTATTGTTTAATAACAAAAGCTTTAGTTGGTATTTCGGTTACAATTCTTTAACTACCGGATCAGTTGCTAAATAGAGTTACTATTTGGCTGTTTTCTTGTAGTGAAATGCCTCTATTAACCCACAACCGCCTAATTAGCCCAAACCCGACCAACCACTCCAAAACCCTAAAACCCAAAAAACACCTCTTGAGACTCATCACCAGACCCTTCTCTCTCCTCACAACAACCCGACCCCTCACCCTCTAAATGACCGACCTGGAGGCCCATATCGAATGCGCCTGGGGCCACTGGGAGAAACTGGACCGGCCCAAGCTGATAGTGGCCCCAATGGTGGACAACTCGAAGCCCCCTTTTAGGATGCTGTGTAGGAAGTACGATGCTCAAACGGCTTATACACTGATGCTGCATTCCAGAATATTCTTCGATTGTGAAAAGTATCGCTCCGTCGGGTTTACTACTTGTCAGGTAATTTTGAGTACGATGCTATATTAATTATTTTGGCATAATTTTCATGAGCATGTTCATGAAACTATAACCCGCCATGCATGCATGTCTTTCCCCATTTTGGTCACTTGGTCGGCACTCTGTTTCCTTATCAAATTGCATATGCTATTTATAGCTTTACATTTAGAATTCCCCATCATATCCAAAAAACACTTTCATAGACACTAATATCCTATTCAAAAAACAGGACACTCCCTAGCTATACAACATATAATCCAATCCCACTTTAAAGTTTAAACAAACAAACAAGAATTCATTTTATTTTTACTAATATAAGCTATATAGCAAAAAACAACAAATGCCTATACTAACCCAACACCGGGTTTGCCCAAAATCCCCAAAAACCCAACCCACTACACGAAAACCTAAAACCCAATCACAGAATTCATCACCGTATGAGACTCATCACCTAACCATTCTCTCTCCTCGCAACAACGCTACACCAATATACTATCCAAAAACTAGTAATCATTAGCTAAACTCCAATTCCATTTTAAGGTTTAACCTAACAAACCAGAAATGCATTTTATAAATATTTAGATACTAGTATCAAATCTTTTCTTATTTGTGGAGGACGTTCTATCAAAGAAGCTAAATGTTGCGATTAATAATGGCACCTTGTAAAGCTTTGCCTAGTGTTGAGGTTGTCCTGTTGTCTCCCATCTCTTGTTTTTCGATGACTCGCTTTATTTTCAACCGAGCAAATAAAAAAGAAATAAGCACTTTTAAAAATATTTTTCATGATTTTTGTGAAGCATCTGGGCAGTCAGTGAATCAACTCAAATCAAGGCTATTTTTTTGCTAAATTGTCCCCCAACAAAACAACAAGAGCTACTGCAACAACTTGGAGTGTCATTGTTTAATCCGAATTCCAAATATCTAGGGCTACCGTCGGCATGAGGGGATCGAAGTCGAAAGTCATGAGTTATATCTCCGTGATTGTATTTTAAACAAAATTCAAGGTTGGAAGAAAAACTTGATGTCCTCGGCAGCTAGATAAGTTTTGATAAAAGCAGTGGCACAAACAGTTCCCGCCTATCCTATGACGTGCTTTCTTATACGTACCGAAAGGTTTATGTAGTAAGATAGACAGCCTAATTGCCAATTTTTGGTGGGGCGGTAACCGTTGGTTACACTATAAATAAATAAAATAATTTCTAAATAAAAAGAAATGGAGAAACAAAAGAAAATAATTTAAACAAATTTATTAATATATCAAATACAAACCATAACAAAAGAGAATGTAAATGATACCGAAATGAACTAAAGTCATTAGACAAACTGACTCTTAAACAGTAACCCTTAAACAATATTTATTCTGCCACCTCTAATTCTGGGTAAATGGGACACTTCGTTCACAAGATACAACGTTTATCATATTTGACTCGACGGAAGCGGTATCAAGCCACGGTCGAACATTGTTGGTGTGATTCTCTCTCTCTCTCTCTATATATATATATATATTTTTAACACCATATAAATCCATAAATTCAAGTTCAATCATGTCTGTGATTGTTTCTCTCTATATATGTATATGCATATATGTGTGTGCATGTGTATATGATATGTGTTTTATTTCTTATAGAAAAGTCCTTAAAGAAAAAATTGACTAAGATCATAGTTTTATACATGCAATTTGGGGGTAATATCATTTAGTGTCATGAGTTTTGAGTCATATTTATTTTAGTAACCTGACTTTTAAAAATATTGAATTGGTAACCCAGATTTCATATATATTTTGATTTAATGACCTCATTAACTTTACAAGTTTTAAACAATTACAATACAGCCCACTTAGTTTAAAAATTAATAAAATAGACACCGATTTGTTGAAAATGATAAATTTAACTCTTTAATTTTATAATTTTTGTAAAACACACGTTTTCCAATAAGCAAACTTTTCTTTATAATAAATACAATTTTAGACATAATTTTTGAAAAAAAAAAGACTTTGAATACAATTTTTCCAACAAAATAAATACTACATTTAATTTCATTTTCTTTTCAGAAAGGTTTTAATCCGTAAAAAAATTGTTTTTATCTGCAAAAATTACACTACATCCGTAAATAATTTTTGGTAATTAAAGAAAATTTTAGTGATTAATATTAAAGAAAATTACACTACGTGTATCTTGATTATTTGATATTCTGGTAAAAGTACCAATTTGCCTTTTTGTGAACCTTTTTGTTATGAAAAAAAATAGTATAACTCCATGCTGAATTCATGAGAACGTAAAATTTTATGTGCGATAACTCCGTGTAATTTTCTTTAATAATTTTCTGTAATTTACGAGACAACTTTTAATATTAATCCGTACACTTTTCTTTAATTATCAAAAATTATTTACGGATGTAGTATAATTTTTACTAATTAAAACAATTTTTTTACAGATTAAAATTGTATTTATTATAAAAAAAAGTTTGCTTATTGGAAAATGTGTGTTTTACAAAAATTATAAAATTAAAAAGTTAATTTTGTCATTTTCAATAAATCGGTGTTTATTTTATTAATTTTTAAACTAAGTAGGTTGTATTACAATTATTTAAAACTTGTGAAATTAAGAAAGTCACTAAATCAAAGTATATGTGAAACCTCGGTCACCAATTCAATATTTTTGAAAGTCAGGTCACCGAAATAAATATGACCCAAAAATCATGACACTAAAGTGATATTACCCCTGCAATTTGTAACTCTTTTTACAAATAAATACACTCATTAAAAGGGTAAATAAAGCTTATTAGTAACCACTAATTAAAAGCATTCACTCCATAAAAATTACAAATTATCTAACAGTAACGCCGAGGACAAGAAAATTTATTGGAAAAGATGGTATGTTTTGACTCGTGCGAAAAGCGAATTACTACAAAAAAATTACTCAAATAGTGACGGTATTTTTTGTTACGAACTTATCACTACAAAAAAATACTCAAATAGCGACGGGATTAGTGACGGTATTTTTTGTTACGAGCTTATTAGCGACGGTTTTTGTGAGGACTTTGTGACAGTTTAGTCAATTTGCGACAGATTTGTGACAGCTTTTTAAATTAGTGACAGGCTTGTGACAGCTTTTAACTCTCACTAAATAAAATATTATTTTGTAGTGTATTAGCGACGGTTTTTGTGACGGTTTGTCACATTTTAATCAATTTGTGACAGATTTGTGATATTTTTTTAAATTTATGACAGGTTTGTGACACTAAATCAAACATTATTTTGTATTAAGGACCTCGGCTTTTGAAATATTTTTACATTTAAATGTGTGCTTCTCGTAAAGAAGTTTTGGAGATTGCTACACTTCCAAGATCAGTTATGGACGAAAGTCCTTAAAGCATTATAATGTAAATTTCTGGACGAGAAAAATTGTTACCCTTCGGGCCAAAATTTTCCATTGTATAACAAATGCCGATCCACTGTAATTTAGTGTTTGTGAGCAACTTTATTGACCTAATCTCTATTGGGTGGGATAAAAATAAGCTAATCTCAGTAATGCATAAAAATTCGGTTGAACGAATTATGAAAATCCTGTTAGGGAAAGATGGAGGTTCAGATAACTTAATTTGGCATCATTAAAGAAACGGTTCATATATCGTAAGGTCGGGATATTGGTTGGAGAGATCAGGGAACCAACCTTTTTATGGGTCGAGCACTTCGAGTTGCATTTCACGAGAATTCTGGAACCGTATTTGGAATGAAAAAACTGCCCCGCGAGTCCATCATTTCTTTTGGAGGGCTTTAGCTAACTCACTGCCCCGCGAGTCCGTCATTTGATTTGGCAGCCCTTTATGTACACGTTATGACCTGGAATCTTTCACTTCTCTAATGGACTGGACCGAATCAATGTTGAACAATTTTTTGATGAACTATACCTTAGAGTTTATTATGAATATAACTTGGCAAGTTTGGAAGCCCATGAATGATACGGTGTTTAACGATAAATCTTCTAGACTGACATCAATCATATTTCATGTCGTTCAGTCTCACAACGACTTCGTTAAAGATTGCTATAGTTGGAATGACATTTAGGAAAATATAGATGAGAGACATGATAAAGGAAAATGGAGGAAACCTCACTGTGGTTCATTAAAGATAAATGTTGATGCTTCTTATAAACAAGTTAGTGAATGGGCCCGGGGAGGAGTCATTGTACGAGATAAGTTTGGAGATTTTGTCAACTTATGTGATGACGGCTTTAAGGGATATTCACCATTATGACGGAAGGTTAAACACTTAGAATGGCTTGTTTTATGGCAAAAGATACGGGATAGACAAATGTTGAGTTCGAAACGGAAAATATAAATCTCGTAAGATGTCGCACTAGAAAAATACAAGACCTCCTATGGGAGATTGATGTTATTGTCACCAACATACTTTCTTTAGCAAATAACATAAATTGGAGTTTCAAGTGCATCTCGCGAGATCGCTTAATAAGCCGGCAAACCATTTAGTCATTTATGCTCAAACTAGTTCTAGTGAATTTAGATTGTAGTTAATGTCCGACCATTTATGGTCCTATTTGTACGACGATTTATCTTAATGAAATTTGTTTTTGTTTTTCAAAATATATATTTAGATATGGTACTAGTAGCAAAAGTGATAAAATACTTCTATCCGACTAGACTTTTATAGACACTAGTATCTTATCCATTATTAGGATTCGTTAGATACACTTTAATCCCACAACAAAGTTCAAATAAACAAATAAACCAAAATTGCATTTTATTTTACCGGTATCATCAAATACCCAGATATACTAGTAGCAATAAGCACCAAATGCCTTTATAAACCCAAACCTGGTAATCCCGAACCCGACCAATCACACCAAAACCCAACCAAAACACACATGTTTTCCACATGTGTTTTCCGTGGTTTGCTAACATTACTGTAATACATGTGTTCAAATAGTTATTCGGGGTATTTATCCAAACCAAAAACCCTCTATAGACACTAATATCCTATTCAAAAACTAGTACCCGTGGCTACACTCCAAACAAACAAGATTGCATTTTATTTTAGTAGTAGCATAAAATAGAAAAAAAAATCATCAAATGCCTCTATTAACCTTAAACAGAGTCAATCCAAACCTGACCCATTTAACCAAAACCCTAAAACCCAGCTGCATGGTGAGACTCATCATCACAAGACAATTCTCTTTACTCATAACAATACAACCCTAACCACTCAACTCCACAATGATCGACCCGGAGGCCCATATAGAACGGACCTGGGCCCATTGGGAGAAACTGGGCTTGCCCAAACTGGCAGTTTTCCCAATGGTGGACAACACGGAGCTCATTATTAGGATGATATTGTGTGACAAGTATGGAGCTCAATCGGCTTATACGTCGATACTGAATTCCATAATATTCTCCGAGTACAAAAGGTATTGCTCTGTTCAGTTTACTACTTCTCATGTAATTTTGGGTATGACGGTATGTCAATTATTTTGACATAATTTTCATGAGCATGTTCATGAAACTTTAACCCGCCATGCATGTATTTTTCCATTTTCGTCACTTGATCGCAACTCAGTTTTCTTTTCAACGTGTATACGATTTTAATAACTTTACATTTTTACATTTAAGTTCCCCACCCTATCCATACAAAACTTTCATAAACACTATATCCTATCCAAAAACTCCAAAATATCACTTTAAAGAAAAAAAAAAAACAATAATGCATTTTATTTTATCAAATCTTTCTATTAACCCAAAACACAGTGATAAGCCCAAACCCGACCCATGTAGCAAGACACTAAACCCCAAAAATCCCAAATATCCCCACCACTGCATGAGACTCATCACCTGACCACTCTCTCTTCTCACAACAACCCAACCCTAATCTCAAAAAACAAAAATGCATTATACTAATTTTCTATTATAAAGTTTCCAGATATACTAGCAAATGGCACCAAATGCCTATCAACCCAAAACCCAGTAATAAACCCAATCCAGATCCACCATATATACCAAAACCCAAAAAACAACCCAACCAAAAACATGTATTTTCTGTTGAGTTTTCTGTCACGTTTGCTAACATTACTGTAATACATGTGTTCAAATAATTATTCGAGTTATTTATCCTTAACCAAAACCCCCTTAAAAACACTAATAATATTATATCCAAAAACTAACACTTCTAGCTAGCTACACTCCATCACCAATCAGATTCTCAGAATGCATTTTATTCTACCAGTATCAAATATCCAGATATTCAAGTATCATAACATCACCAAAAGCGTCTATTAACCCAAACCCGACCCACTCTCAAAAAGCCTAAAAATCCAATCACATGAGAATCATTAACAGACCCTTCTCTGTCCTCACAAGTACCCCCATCCACAACTCAAACCTCTCACTATAATGACCGACCCGAAGGCCTATATAGAACGGTCCTAGGCCCACCGGGAGAAGTTGGGACGACCCAAACTGATAGTTGCCCCGATGGTGGACAAGTATAAGCTACCATTTAGGATAGTATACAGGAAATACGGCACGGAAGCGGCGTATACGCCGATACTGCATTCGAGAATATTCTCCGAGTGCAAGTTAACTACTTGTCGGGTATACATTCTCGCTTTTAATCTAATATAGTAGCAAAAAACAGAAAATGCTTCTATCCAAAAAAAACTTGTATAGACAATAATATTTTGTCCATTATTAGGCTTCCCTAGCATGGGATGAGTTCGCGTGTACGACACGATACGAACACGGCAAAACGAAATTTTTTAAAAATTTAGTACACGACTCGGAATTGACACGACATTCAATAAAATAATTATTATATTTTAATATATATGATATATTTTGCTATTTAAACAAATATCAATAATTTATCAAATATATTGATCTAAGAGTTATCAAATAACTCAATTGACATATTTATATTAAACCTACACTTTTATTGAACACTTATATGTTTCTCATGTAAAAAAAAAAAAAAAAAACTCATTTTTGAGTTAAACGTGTCGTGTTATAGTTGAACCGTGTTTGACACGCGTATCCAAGTGGTCGACACGCGTATACAACAGTCCAAGTGGTCAAAACAAAAAACAAAACGGATACGTCAATATAGCGTGTCAGACACGCAATTTGTCATGTCCCACGCGTGTTCGACACTTTAATTTATTTATTTTTCATATGTCCGTGCTTTATATTCCCTAGCTAAACTCAAATCCCACTTAAATCAAACAAACAAACAAACAAACACAAATGCCTTCTATTATTTTAGTTACTATCAAATATCAAATGCATAAATATACTAGTAGCCAAAAGCAGAAAATGCATTTATTAAACCAAAACCCGGTAATAAACCCAAACCTGACCCACCACACAAAAATCTTTTATATACACTAATATCTTATCCAATCTAACTTTTATCAAAACAAAAATGAAATTTGTTTTATCATTAGCAGAAATTAGTAGTAATCAAAAAAACAGCAAATGCATCTATCTATCTCAATCCGGGTCAGCCCAAACCCGACCCATTTAACCAAAACCCTAAAACCCAAAAATCCCAAAATCATGAAACCATTCTCTCTCCTCACAACAACCCAACCTCTCTCCTCAAAAATGGCGGCCCACCATGAGGCCCATATAGAACGGGCTTGGGCCCATTGGAATAAACTGGGCCGGCCCAAACTTATAGTGGCCCCGATGGTGGACAACTCGGAGCTCCCTTTTCGGATGCTGTGTAGGAAATACGGTGCGGAAGCTGCGTATACGCCCATGCTTCATTCGAGGATTTTCTCCGAGTGCGAGAAGTATCGCAACGTCGAGTTCACTACTTGTCAGGTTACTATTTTGTTATTTTTTAATTAACTGTTTGTGTTTTGTCGTTTGTACTGAGTTGCAAATTTTGGGTACGGTACGTTTTTGGTATGTCAATCGATTTGATGAATTTTGTTAGTTGATTAATACTATTCTGTTTTAGTATTTTTCGATTTCCTATTTATCTTACCAATAATTTATTGAAAATATAAGTATCTGGTACATACGATGTCACGTCGACATTTCCGAATTACCCGTGCTATGTAGGTTTTTTACAATTTTATAAAAGACGCAATGCGGGGTTTTGGCAGGAATAGGCCACGACTAATCCCACCTAATCTGCTTAATAGTCGGTTAATCACCTAATCCCCTTAATTCCGCTTAATCACCCAAGCGGGGTTTTGCGAACGCCGGTATTGTAAATTTAATTAGATTTATTTCCAGAACTAGATTAAGCTACTCCAAGGTCTTTTATGTCTTCTAATAGAGAACCTTGTATAAATTAATAAGTCGGGTCCGTGATATTTTATTTTTTTAGAGAGTTATTAATTGGTAAGTTAATAAGTTATTAATTTGAAGAGTGTATGACTGTAGAGTTTTTAAGCCAAGGGTGATTGTTGTCTAATTACATGTTATAATATATTAGTCTCGGGAATTCTTGATGAGTCATAAAGAGTCTACTCGGTTTTGAGGAAAATATTAGTTTGAGCACAGTTCCCGGTTATTGGATTTATTATGTGTTCAATCAAATGAGAACATTTTAGTGAAACAAGTTTACATACACTCTTCGATTTGGAAAATAAAGTATATATCTTCATTTGGTTTTATGTCTTCTATTTAGTGTGCCCACTGGAAGTTTTGACTAATGCAGAATCGTGTTATGTCTTTATTTGAGTTTATGTAGTGGGGTTCAGTTGAAGTCATGATGGCTAGCATTCTTGTGCTGCTTCACCATGCTAGTTAGAACACAACAACTTGGCGTTTCTTGAATGTGAATTGCGTGGGAATTTTAAGTGAAGAAGTTGAATAAGTAGTCAAATGGGCGTAGCATGGTATCTTAACGTCAGTTTATTACTAGCATTAGTCCTCTCTCTCTCTCCATTTATATTTATATTTATTCAGACATACTTAGAAGGTGAAAGTGTGGGCCTGATAAACTGTGTAGTTTTTGGTAGGATCTAAGTTACAACACATGAAAGTTGGCACTGCAGATTGTTAATTGGCACTGCAGATTTATTTATTACGGAATTAATGCATTTCACAGAGGGGCTGCTTAGTGTCAGTACGGGTTAATTTACATCCGCTTCTTTTTAGGTCCTTCAGATAATTACTCAATTCTTATGATTACTTGGTGGTTTTTATGTAAGCAGTTTAGTTGCTTTCTTTTTCCTTAACATGTCTTCGTAATTTGAAGTTTTTTTTATTGTTTGCCATGTGTTCCTAAGTTTTGTGAGGGAAATTACAGTATATTCCATATATGTTAGTAGAGGTGCTTTGAAGCTTGTATGCTGAACTTTTGGAATCATGCAACTTGAAGTTTAGTAACTTAGAAAGAACAAGGACCCTGGTCTAAGGTTTTGTGTTCTTTTATAAACATTGATAGTCTTTCCTGTAAGTTATTTATCTGAAAGAAGTAGAATTTAGGTAAAAATAACTAAATTGGTACTAGGAGACGTTTCTTATTTTAAACATCAGTATTTCTATTTTCCCTACTATCTGTGTCACTTCAATTTCCACATTTTGATTGAATTACATTAATTTATGTGTTTTCTAAATTTTATTAAGTTATTTACTATAATCAGATTAGGCCTCGCTTAGTTGCATCTTATAAGTATAATGGAAAATTTTACTTTTGTTAGCAATACTTACGAGTGTGTTTGGTAGAAAATAGACTTTTGGAAAGTGTGAGAGTATTTAATTTGGAAGAATGTATAGTTTTAAGTAAAATGTGTCATAATTTTACAGATCTTGATCAATTAAAACCACATTATGACGTATCATACTCATAGAGTGTGTGTATATATATATATATATATATATATATATTTTAATTTTAGTTTGAGAAATGTTTTGTTCTAGAAAAAGTCGATATCGTGAAAAGCTGCTTCTTTTGAACGATGGATGTCTTGCATCCAATAGAATAGTGAATAATCTCTTTTAATTACGAGTAATTGATTTATTTATATTTGACTGTATATCTAATATTTAATTGGATGTTGTTCAGGTATTAGATTATTCTTTTATGGTAATTTAGTTATGACTGAGATTTTATTTGGGTACCAGCGCCGAACACTTGCCTTTTTAACTTTTCTTGGTTTCCGGAGAAAGTCAAACGTTTTAGTGAAGTAAGGTTCGTGTTTAATTGTATATATGTGTGTTTTTGACTATTTAAACTCTTTGACTTAGCAACTGAAGTTAAGAACTAGAACTTCTGACAAGTACAATGTAGTGTTGTATATCTTTAACTGGGTAAATATATAATTAGATTCAGTTTGAGCAATGATGGATACTTGTAGCTAGATTATTAGGCTTATGTATTTAGTAATCATTTGCTAGCTGGAGAACAACAGCTTTGTGGTGTGTAGTTATTTACCTTGTTGGAAGAGCTCTATTTGTCGTCAACCTTGGGACGATGATATAGAGAGCGAAGAAAATTGTATTTGATTATGTATGTATAATATGTATAAGTGTTGATCACGTTCAAGTGTGTTGTGTAATTGAGATGCGGTAGCCTTGATAGATTAGAGTGGAAGGGGGAGGAGAAGATAATGACAAGTGTTTGTCATCAAATAACCACCAGGCAGTTACATTTTATATCAATTAGGCCTATAGATATGTGATAGTGTAGTATGATGGATGTCAGATTTTTGTTTATAACTTCTCCAGTTTGATTCCGATCAAAAATCAGTTTTTTTTTTTTGTAATTCTGTCAACTTAATCTGTATACTAACATGGTGGTTTAATGTGAATTGACTATTGAGTGGAAAATCTAGAGCGAGGAAGTTAAATAGAATTGTCGCATGAATAAGGAAATTTTGTTTGAGCACCATCCCCAATGAATGAGGACATTTTTTAGGGAAGCAAGGCTAAACTCTTTAATTTTCAAATGAATTATGTTTTCGTCAAGGTTTATATCTTAATTTGGTTACATGTCTTCATTCTAGTGGACCTATTGAAACTTTTGACTTGTGCGCAAATCTGTCTTATGTGTATCAGTTTTGGTTTATATAGTAAGATTGAGTCGAATGGGTTGGGGGCGGCGCTGGCCTCAACAGCGTATTTCTTACTGATATACTGCATATTCCCATCTTAGCCTCTTAACTCCTATGAACCTAACGAAAAACCAAGCTCAAAAAGAGAGGAAAGGAACGAAAGATTTATTGATCTGCCTGAAGTTTTCTTTCCCGTCGTACCCTTCTTCAGATAGAATATTAGAACTAGATCCCCGGCGGACGTCAGAAATGTTTTTTTATTATATTATGAAAGTAGATGGATAACAACAGGAAAACGCTTTCAAAAGTTGCTTTGAAGTGAAAGTAATTGTATCTACCTTTTAAAAGAAATAGCGTGATTTGCCTATCTATATTCATAGCATGACGAACATGGGGATTAAAGATTAACAAAAGATAATATTAAAATATTACTAGAAAGAGAAAGACGGAAAAAGTTCAATTTTGCAGTGAAAATTGCAGATCTCTTTGCCTCCCTCTCTCTACTCAGTCACATGCAACCAGGCTAATCCATCCAAGGGGACTTGATGGCTTTGTATTCAAGTGGGGGGAATTAATACCTACACTTAAGTTTCAACAACTCCCTTCCTTCCCCATCACTTTTTGGAAATCCCCAAACCGCCCTTGACCTACGTAATAATGACGATCCATGCCACCAACTAATTAATCCAACTAGATTAGTTTATTTACAAGTTTTTACTCTCTCTCTCTCTCTATATATATAGTATATATTTATATATATATTAGACACACACCAGTAAACGTGCATGAGGCCTGATGAAGGATGTATTTTTTGGTAGGATCTAAATTGTTACAACACGTGCAAATGGCACTGCATACTTATTTATTAGGATAAATACATTTCACAGAGGTGTTATTTACTGTAAGTACAGATTAATTTGATCTTCTTCTTTTGGTTCATAGAGTTAATTTCGATACTTTTTCAGTGACAAGGTATTTTTGTCAATTGAAAGTTTTTATCGTTTAGTTATGTGTTTTCGTTTTTTTTTTTTGAGTGAAATAACCATGCATTTCATGTATATTCCATTTATATCAGTGGAGGTGCTTTCAACGCTTGTATGGTTGTATTAGATTATCTTTTAAAGCTTTTGGTTCAACTTGAAATTGAGCAACTTGGGAAGAACAAGGACCCACCCTGGTTCAACCTTTTTTTTGAAGACATTGAAAATCTTTGCTGGAAGTTAAATATTGTAGAAAAAAAATAGAATTAAGGTAGAAAAAACCAATTAAGTGGTAGATAAATTTGTATTACCACGTGCAGAACTATCTCTGTCATCTCATTTTTAGTTTTTTACACATTTGATTATTCCTTCTAACTAGTCTTCTATCTACTGCAGGAAGATCGCCCGCTTTTTGTCCAATTTTGCGCAAATGATCCTGACACTTTGTTGGAAGCAGCAAAAAGAGTAGAACCCTATTGTGATTACGTGGATATTAATTTGGGGTAATGATTACAGTACCACTAGATTTATACGTATTTGCTTCGACACTGCTAAAATAAGTTGACCTTTTTACATTGTACCTGCAGGTGTCCACAGCGTATTGCTAAGCGAGGAAATTATGGAGCTTTTTTAATGGATAATCTCCCTCTGGTTAAATCCCTAGTTGAAAACTTAGCTCTCAACCTCACCGTTCCAGTATCGTGTAAAATCCGCATTTTCCCCAAATTAGAAGATACATTAAACTATGCGAAGATGTTAGAAGACGCTGGTTGTTCTCTCCTAGCAGTTCATGGTCGAACAAGAGATGAAAAAGACCAGAAAAAAGTTCGCGCAAACTTGGACGCAATAAAAGCTGTTAAAAGCTATCTCAGAATTCCAGTCCTCGCCAATGGAAATATAAGACATATGGATGATGTTTATATGTGTTTAAAAGAGACTGGAGCTGATGGGGTTTTATCGGCTGATGCTCTTCTTGAGAACCCGGCATTATTTGCTGGTTTTAAAACTTCTCAGTGGGCACTAAATAGCGAAGAAAATAATATAGACGGTGAACTGGATCAAGCTGATTTATTGGTTGAATATTTGCAATTTTGTGAGAAATATCCTGTACCATGGAGAATGATTCGAGCTCACGTGCACAAGTTGCTAGGAGAGTGGTTTAGGGCTCATCCTGAAGTGAGAGAGGATTTCAATGCCCAGTCGGTGCTCACTTTTGAATTTCTTTATGGTATGGTTGACAGGTTGAAGGAGTTGGGAGCGAGGATACCACTTTACGTAAAAGATTGATGTCCGAAAATTGGATAGGGGGTGCAATCCCATTGTTTGTGCTAGTGCAATTATATCAATTTGCATATAGTTGTTTGCAAGAAAATGAAAGATCAAGAGATTGTGAAAACAAATTTCATGTCACATATTGATGGTTGGTTAACGCTCAAGGAAAGTTGTATTATCAGTTGATGAAACTTCAGCTCATTAAAAGGGTACTAACTTCTCCATTTACCCAATGATTTTTTCGCTGGTCAGATATTTTGGGCATTTACAGTTACTTTATTACACTTGATATGTATTTCAAAGTCTGATATGTATTACACCTGACCAAGCATATATATCTTCCTGCATGGATCTTTTACTAACAGAAATATATTGAATCGAAAAAAGCTGGATAAAATCTAACAGAAAAGAGAACGGAGAACCCTAGACGATTTGTATTGTTCATTATTGTAAAGCGACGAATCCTAAATTAAACAGTTAGGTTTTGGTTCATTTCCAGAAGCGAAAGAGATGCAAAAACCCAAAATTTAACAGAATAGTGCCCCAGTCTAATTGGAAAAGCTATGATTTGGTATAGTTTTTTTTTTTTTTTACGAAATATAGAGTAACATAAAATCGCAACTTTTGTACGAGGATAAAAACAACATTACTTGAGCCAGTTCTTTCATTCAATCTTTTATCATACACTTGAGTACTTGATCACCAAAGCAAAAAAAAAAAAACAGAAAAAACACAGGTTATTCACTTAAGCAAACGTTATAATACAAACTAGACCCCCCTCGTTTTCCTCCCTTTTTTCCCTTTCTTATTTAACATAGAGCTTTTATTCAACCATCTCATCATCTTCGTCTTCAATTTCCTCAATCCTCATCTTCTTCACAGCCTGAGCAGCATCATTTCTCGTCCCATTAAGCCCATTTGGAATTTGAATAAGTATATCAGATTTCTGTCCTGTTGCAGCATTTACAATGCCACCGTTCTTCTCAACACGATAAGTCAGCTCCTTACCATTATACGCAGCATCTATATACACAGTCGAGTTCTCATCAATCTCTTCTCGGATCAGCATTTTTGACAACTCTGTCACCACCTTCCTCTCAAGCCACCTCCTAATTGGCCTTGCACCGTAAACCGGGTCATAACTCTCGGCCAGAATAACGTCCAAAGCGGCTTCAGTCACACCTAAGGCAACCCCTCTCTCTGCTAGCCTGATTGCAACATCTTTCATCTGAAGCCGGGCCACTTTCATCAATTGGTCATGAGAGAGGGGATCAAACACAACGATCTCATCCAAACGGTTAAGTAGCTCAGGCTTAAAATGCTTTTTCACCTCTTGCAGAACCAATTCTCTAGCACTTTCGATGCTACATTTGCCTGCCAGTCCTTTCAGAAGATACTCAGCTCCGAGATTTGATGTCATTATAATCACGGTGTTTGTGAAGTCAACAGTTCGGCCTTGACCATCTGTCAATCGCCCATCATCAAGAACTTGTAGCAATGTATTAAAAATTGTGGGGTGTGCCTTCTCCACCTCATCAAATAGTAAAACACTATATGGCCTCCTCCTCACAGCTTCTGTCAGTTGCCCTCCTTCCTCATGTCCAACATACCCAGGTGGTGCGCCGATCAGTCGAGCAACCGAGTGCTGCTCCATGTACTCAGACATATCAATCCTAACCAACAACTTGTCATCGTCAAACAACTGCTCAGCAAGAGCTTTCGCCAGCTCAGTTTTCCCAACACCGGTGGGACCTAGAAAGAGAAACGAGCCAGTGGGCTGCTGGGCCCTCGCCAACCCGGCTCTTGATCTTAGCACCGCCTCAGCCACAGAACTAACAGCCTGATCCTGGCCCACAACTCTCCGGTGTAACCTCTCGGCTAATCCAATTAGCCTCTCTTTATCGTTCTGCCCGAGCCTAGTCACTGGTATACCAGTCCACCGACTCACGACTTCAGCTATCTGTTCGGGCCCCACAGTCTCCGTCAGCATCATGTTTTCCTCCGTATTTCCCTCGAGTTTGGCTATCGCCATTTCAACTTCTTGTATGGCACCGTATTTTAAATCAGCGGCTCGAGCTAAATCGTATCTTCTTTGTGCTTCTTCAGCGGTGAATACAAGCTCTTCTCGTTTCTTTTTAAGCCTCCGGAGCTCATCGATACGTTCCTTTTCTTTTTTGTACTTCATCATTAAAGGCTGGAGCTTGTCCCTCAAATCATCAAGCTCTTTTTTCACCTCAACAAGCCGGGCTTTACTAGCTTTGTCTTTCTCTTTCTCGAGAGCATGATGCTCGACCTCCAACTGGATCCTTCTCCTCTCAAGATTATCAATCTCTTCAGGTTGGCTATCCAGCTGGACCCTCACATTAGCACAGGCTTCATCAACTAGATCAATCGCCTTGTCTGGCAGATGACGACCTGTGATATATCGAGATGACAGCTGTGCAGCGACGACGAGCGCACGGTCCTGGATCCTCACACCATGATGTCCCTCGTATCTCTCTTTCAACCCTCGTAAAATACTTACAGTGTCAGGAACACTCGGTTCCGCCACATAAACCTGTTGAAACCTCCTCTCAAAAGCTGCATCCTTTTCGACATACTTTCTGTACTCTTCTAATGTTGTAGCACCAATACACCTCAACTGCCCTCTAGCCAACATAGGCTTGAACAAATTAGCAGCATCCATCGAACCCTCCGTCCTACCCGCACCCAAAACTAGATGTATTTCGTCAATAAATAAAATTACTTTCCCATTCGCATCTTCTACTTCTTTTAAAACGGATTTTAGCCTCTCTTCAAATTCACCCCTATATTTTGCTCCGGCTATTAAGGCTCCCATATCCAAAGCAATTAGCCTAACATCCGCTAAATTACTTGGAACATCTCCTCGAACAATTCTCTGGGCCAAGCCCTCGACCACAGCTGTTTTCCCGACACCTGGTTCCCCAATAAGCACGGGGTTGTTCTTAGTCCTCCTCGACAATATCCTCACAACTCTCCGTATCTCCTCGTCTCTTCCGATAACAGGGTCGAGTTTCCCAGCTTGTTCCACAAGGTCTCGCCCGTAAGTCTTTAAAGCCTGAAAATTAGTATCCCCAGAGGCACTCTCGACTTTTGTCCCTTCCTTCCCACGTAGCTTTTCAACTTCCGATTTCACCCTCGCAGGCGTAACCCCAGCCTCCTTAAGCAGGTCTGTGATCTGGGAATCTTCTAGAAGGCCGAGGATAAGTTGGTCGATAGCCAGATGCGTATCCTTTCGTGTTTTCTGATACGATTGGGCTCTGCGAATGACTTTGATAAGCGTCGTGCTGGCAGGGATTTCGTCAGGTGGTGGGGTCTGTGAGGGGAGTTTCATCATCGCCTTTTCAAATACTCTTTTTGCTGAAGTGGCAGCCTCGTCACTGCTGACGGAATTTGTGATGGCTTGGTGGAAAATGCCGTTAGGGTCGGATAAGAGGGAAACAGCCATGTGAAGGGGGGTGAATTGGGGATGGCCGTTAGTCGTGGCTAGCTCGTGTGCCGCAGCTAGGGTTTCGTTTGTCTTGTGAGTAAATTTGTCTGGATTCATGGTTGGTTCTTAAAGCTTATAAAGAAAATAAGAATATAACTACTGTAAAATACTATATGAAAAACTGAGAATATTTGGTTTCTAAGTTTGAGATTTTGTTTAGTGTGTTTTTGAGTTATTTGTGTGTGTGAGAAAGTGGGGGGTTTTGTAGAGAGAGAGAGATTTCTGGAATTTCACAAGGTTCGTCTGGAAGCTACTAGACTTTCTATCAAGGTTCGTTTGGAAGGCTGGAACTGGAAGCTACTAGACTTTCTATCTTTAAATAAAGAAAAACATAAAATTAGAATTTTAGCAAGTTTCATAGTCTAATTATATTTTAGTAAATTTTCATTTGTAATCGTTTTTTAAATTAATATAGTGTTTTATTTTTAAATTATTTGTTTAAAAAAATCTGTAAAATTTGACCATTTATATATTTTTTTTATGTTTAATTGTTAGTTTGACAAATAATAAGGTAGTAATATTAATAAGAGTGAATTAATAAAACCATATCGTATTTTTATTATATTAATAAAAACATATCATCTAAAGTTACATTATTAAAAACATAATTTTAATTAATTAAAAATAATAATTAATAAAAAAAAAAGATACGAACTCGAAAAAAAAAATTGTATAAAGTCCAAATATATATATATATATAATCGGAAAAAAATTGTATGAAATCAGAAAAAAAAAAAAAAAAATAGGGTATAAAATCAGGAAAATAAAGTGGGTATTAAATCGAAAAGAATGATATGAAATCAAAAAATAGGTTATGAAATCGAAAAAGTTGGTATGAACTCGAAAAAAAGGAGGGTATTAAATCACAAAAAAAAAAGGTATGAAATCGAAAAAAAAGTTATGAAAAAAAAGGGTATGAACTTAAAAAAAGTGTATAAACTCTAAACAAACGGGTTATGACTTAAAAAAACGGGCTATGACTTTAAAAATTGGTGTATAACTTTAAAAATTTGGATATAAACGTTAAAAATTGTGATATAAACTTAAAAAATTGGGATATAAACTTTAAAATTTGGGGTATGACTTAAAAAATTAGGGTTTGAACTTTAAAAATTGAGCTATCAACTTTAAAATTAAGGATATGAATTTTAAAATGGTATGAAATTTAAAAATTAGGATATTAACTTGAAAAATAAGGGTATGAAATTTAATAATTGGTTTATAAACTCGAAAAAAAAAAGTATATGAACTCGAAAAAATGGGATATGAAATCGAAAAAACGGGATATGGAATCGAAAAAAACACGGTATAAAATTGTAAAAAACGATGTATGAAATCGAGAAAAAAATGATATAAACAAAATGTAAAGCACATAACCAGTGTCTTAAAACACGGAATACGTCCCATTATATACTTAGAAGCAAAAATAAACCTGCTTCATTTAAGTTGAGAAAATGAGATAGTTCATTATTACTAATAATTTACTTTTTTTCCTAAGGTCAAACAATAAAAAAAAAACTTCATTTAGCTGCAGTAGAACTTAGCATATACATACATCAATATCAACAAATCCAGCTTAATTACTCTTGGATCACACAACATATGTGTTCTTAATATGTGTTCTTAACTTTAGACTATTTTCCGCATATATTTTAATCCGATTTTCTAAACTTAAAAAAAGGTTTTAAGCTTGCGACCAAACATGTCTTAAAAGCTATCAACCAAACAATGCCTTAAAAAAGCTTGCAACCAAATTCACTACAATAAAATTAACAGTTGGCAACAGAATATTCTGTTTGTATTTGAGCAATTCTGTTGCTGATCGGTGATCGGCAACAGATTAGCAACATAAACTACTATGATACTGTTTGGCTTGTGGCTGATTTTTAGTAACACTTATGTTGTTACTAATTCTAGTCAGCAACATAATTGTAACAAGTTTATTCTGTTGCCACTTGTATGTATAGTGCAACACATTTTGCAACACATCTGTAACACATACATATTGTTGCAAATCAGTTACAATTTTGAGCTAGATTATTTTATTATATAACTACTTGTAGCTACTCATGTCGGTATTGTGTTGCTATTTCTTTATTTTATTTTTTAAAAAGTTTATAATGTGATGCTAAATTGTTACTAATATGTTGCTACATTCTTTTGGTGTAAGAAAAATATGTTGCTAATTATTAGAAATCTAATACACTCAATTAAATAAAATAGTATAATATATATATAATTAAATATTACATTTATATATCTAATAGTTAAACAAAAACCAATCAGTACAGAACATCATTTTCATTACACATGATGCAAAATATTACAAATCAAATTACATTGTAGCATAATCTCCGCCATCCCAAAACCAAAAGTCAGTGTTCTAATACGCCTATCCAAAAATCATTGTTCACGTACGCCTACCCAAAAGTCATTGTTATCACACGTCTACCCAAAAGTCATTATTTTTATACGCATATTGTTAGGCCCTACGACCTCAAATTTAACATAAACCTAAAACATACAAAAAAAAAGTTATCGCCACTGCGCTTTGACCGCCACCAATGTTATTCTAATCCTCAAGATCGTTGAGGTCATCCTCGGCCATGTCCATTCCCGGCTTCATCATCCGAATTAACTTTGTTCTCAAGATTACGTACCTGACTTTGCAAAGTGACGGTCAGACTCGCCAATAAGTTCTGCATCTCGAGAAGTGTCCTTTCATAAGGACCCATTCTTGATTCGACTGCTTTCCCGATACGTCTCCGGACATTCTCCTCACTTTGCAAACCCAAATTCAGTTAATGATCCTTCAATAAAGTCTTGAAGCATGCTAATAGAAATCTGTTGCGGTAGTGTCGAACTTGATGCACCTGAATTCGAGTTGTTGGCGAGGATAGATGAGCTCTGTGATCCTAAACCGGTGCCTTCCTTGTTCATACAACCAACTACCCCCATAAATATCGCATCATCATTAGGTACATCAGATTCGTCTGAAATCTGGGAGAGCTCTAGCTTTTTCGCCACAAACGCAGCCTACGATTGAAAATATAAATATATGTTAAACATAAAAAGTATGTTCCATCCAAACAAAGCAAACTAGTATTTTCGCCACAAACGCAGCCTACATAAAACTAGTTTTAAAAATAGCTAAGTTCCATCCAAACAAACGCATCCTACATAAAAAAGTATGTTCCATTTTCAGTCTAACGCAGCCTACATAAAACTAGTTTTAAAAGTAGCTTGTGAGAAAATGCTGACATATTGGAAAATAAGATTGCTTCATTCAGCTTTAAATCTGTACCATTTTTAGTCTGGACAACCGGAAAGCTCTTTTTTTAAGGTGGGTAACCAATTAAATGCAACTGAAAAGCAAAGAGAAGGCAAAGTAAGCTGAACATAAAACTGCAATCAACCAACAATGAATCTAACAATATTGGGGTAGTTAACTAGCCCACATTGGCCTCGATGCAACTTCCAGAATCAAATTTAAAAATTCAGGGTTCTCAACAACAAAGAAGACATGCATATCTAACCAAGATACACAGGCAGTTTTTGAATGAATCTAGGTAAGAACATCAAATGATTCGTGCCCATGTGTATAGACTTTTTTAGTCCCAGTCAGCAAGGGGAGCTTAAAAACTTAATAAACCAGTAAAAGTACTGAGCTGTCAAAGCAATTTAACATAAGCAACAAAAAATGTCTCATATTTCACAAAGACGATAAAGAAACACTGGAAATTGCCTTTTTATTTTTGCGATGCTTTGTATACACATAATGCGGCTTAACACAGGGTGGCATTGCCTGTAACTTTTAGTGCTGTTTGGAGGGCCACAACTACCTACAATTGTTCATATAGGAAAAAATAGGTTGATATGCCGATAATTTTTTCTTACATTGATGGCAGCAGACTTTTCATCGACAAACGAATTGTCTTTTTTCTTCCTATGCATTAGTTCGAATAACTCGTTGCAAGTAGGCTTTCTTTTGTTCTTAGCTTCAAAGCGAATCGCATGCTCAGAGGATGTGATTGAACCACCGGTATGCTTAGAGCATTGTCCATTAGCGCCCATACGTGCCAACCTTTTCTTGCGCGAGAGCTCTAAAGCTTCGGGAGTGTTCCAATCCGCCTTCCACTTGTTCCATACAGCGGGCGGAATGTAGTCTCTAACTTGTGAATCGTTCTTTCGGTCATTTATAAAGTCACGATAGCGTCTTCCTACTGTTTTTCTCCAGCACTCTCTAACTGCCAGTTCAGTCCCTCTTTGCCAAATGAAGTATTTCTACATGACAACAATATGCCAAATAAGCATAAACTTGGTATAGGTATACAAAATATATTTTGCATATACATGTATAGAAAGGACTACATTAAACCCAGAATCGAATTAGTCGCCTCTGTGAAACTTGAGGAGAAAATCACAAAAACGCAAACTACAAGGACTTAAAATAGAACTAATCCAGAAATTAAGAAAACCTGAAAGATCCGACGTGGCGGAGAGAGGATTAGACCCGAGCTAGAGCGCAGCGATCTTCGCCCTCGAATAAAACAGAACAATATGGGAGAATAGATACGTAACATTCGATATGTTACCAGCGAACGGAGGGATGAGTGAGTTCGATACGTAACATTCGATATGTTACGAGATGAGGAGCATGGACTTCGAGTACGAGAACGAATAACAACTAAAAATAAACTATCAAGACTTTAATCGACTATGATGGATCATTTTATTCTTGTTTGTGTATATGTTCAAAATCCTACTGTAATAAAGATCATGTCCATCACCTATTTTCCGATACGGACCAAATCTGTAACTTCCGTGAAACTTGAGGATTAAAACGTAAAAACAAAAATAAAAAGGACAGAACAGAACTTAACCAGAAAGGAGAATTATACACGAAGAACTCAAACCTATACTGATGAATGGATCAAATCAACCCCCGAATTGACTGAATCAGTCACATCTCTGAAACTTGGGGACTAAGCTTAAAATCTCAACAAAACAAAGTCATATACATTAGACTTGTAAACTTACAAATGTCATAGGTTAAATTCTTCACAAATGCATATATATATATATATATATACAGTCCTCATTGTAAATAAAGCTATACCAGTTACAAAAACTAATTGATGTTTGGTTAATGGATAGCAGTAAAGAAAGATATGCACACATAAAGCAATTACAAAACCTGTTTGGTATAAAAAAAATAAGAAATTAACAAAATACCCTTTTAAAGTACCAAATCGCATACTTATTAAGACCATATTTTAAGTTTTAGTGCTAATAATTCCTCCAAGCATGTATAATATTGCTAAAAAAGAATCAAATGATGTAATGAACTAAAGTTTCACCCCACAGGACATAAATCTCAAAAACATAGATACCTTGAATTCTTCCCAGTAAAACTCTTTCATTGCTGGGGTTACTTTTGTCCAGTTCGAACCCTCTAAGTCCACTTTTTGTTTAAGGATCTTGTTCATCCTAGAAGCGGTAGATGGTTGGAACCTTTTCAATTAAAAAATTAATTAGTCAACAAACATGGATTATTTCATATAGATACATATACACTTGCATATCAAGGTTTCAACAAAAATAATTAGTTACTAAATGTTTAAACATTTAAAATTATAGAAATAAAAGAATACAAAAATTAATTTTGATTACCGAGGAATTCTCCCAGGAACCACATGGATTAGTATCTTATTGGCGTTGGGGTACTCATCATGAATTGCATTGTTTTCATCTTCTTGTGCCACAGCAGCAGCGGCTTGTGCCGCATTAGCAACGGCTTGTGCCGCATCAGCAGCGGCTTGAGCCTCAGCGGCTACGGCTGCAACTGCGGCAGCAGCAACTGCAATCTCAGCTGCAATAGTAGCCTCGGCACGCGCATCAGCGGCACGAGCCTCAGCGACTTCAGCCTCCATAGCTAGTGTCACATTAAGGTTGCGGTTGCCATATCCACGACTACGACCACCAGAACGACCACCCGAACCACTTGAACGACGACTATCGGAACTAGAACCAGGGGAACGATAACTACTCATCTGTTTACACACAAAGTAAAATATTTAGTATTCAATTGCTTATCAATAACCTAAGCCGGTTCTTCGCTGTATATAAGTAATATTACAAACAAATTCATAAACAAATTCATAAACAAATATCAAATTAACATTGATTAATATAGACATTGATTAAATATCGATTGACCCGAAAAAAAGGACGAAACAAAATGCTAGAATAATGCTTTGGTTCCAACATAGGACGATAACGAGGGACATTAGGCACGTGGTGACTAGCATGACTGTTATAACCGCCAAACATATGAATAAGATTCGAGCAAGTTTGTGTCAGTACAAATGATTACAGAACTGATGCAAATAAACCAAGAAAATGAATATTAAAGTAGATGAAAAGGACCATACAAACATGTACTCAATAACAAATAACGGCCTAGTTTCCAACTACAGACCACTTTTTTTTTTCAAATCGGCATTGGTGACTGCTGAATTTGCTTCTTCTTGGAAAGTTTAATCACTTGAATCCCACTTGGAAATGACAAGTACAGATAAAAACAGACAACGTTTAATATTTAGTTTTCCAACGAGATTCTTTTGCTAGATAATATTTGATTTCGGTGAATATCTCTACCAAGTCTTCACTCAAGTCACTCTTACTATCACAGAGCTTAATGCTTGTCTGGTTCAGCTCTAAAGTACAGTTTACTTGTTTTTTTATTTTTTATTTTTCTGTTGTGCAAAATCTACTTGGTTCGCATAAAAACAACAGATTTGGGTTTCGGGCCACATAAGTTAGAAGTTTTAAGCCGAATGGCTGCAACTTTTCTTCTCAAACTCTATTAAGTCAGTTTATTGGCTTACAAGTCATAACCAAACAGGCAAGAAATGATTCCTGGTTTAAAATTGGGGGTTTCAAAAAGAGTTGATTTTGGGACAGATTTGTTTGATGTATATTCACATTATGAGTATCAAAATTAAAAACTATAAAAGATTTAGATTAGCATAAACAACACATACCATAAAAAACACAAAAAAAAAAAAAAACAAAGACACATATTATCACAAGTATACACCAACAAATACACAATAATCATTAATTAAGCCGATATAACATCATTATAGTTATTGAGATAAAATTACAGAGAGAGACCTGTGAGTTGAAGATGTGAGAAGCGGGTAATTAGGTATAGGGTTTTTGTTATTGTTTTTGTGTGGTGTGAGAGAGAGAGAGAGGGAGTGCCCAGCTGTATTATACTATGAAAAAATGGGAGCAGAACAAAATTAATAGGGGGAAATGAAAAAAAAACGCGGAAACAAAGAACAAAAATAAGGGGGGAAATGAAGAAAAAAAAGGCGGAAACAAAAGCCAGGGAATCAATTTGTCAAAAGGTTTCAATTTTTGGATAAGTCATGCAAATTTCTGTTACAGAAATAATCATTCTTAAATATTATAAAATTGTCATGCACCGGAATATAGTCTTTCGGTTAAAATTATTTAATATTATTTATTCATTATTATCGGACGAATCTGATGAGCTCGCCAATAAAACTAATTCTTCTTCATCTTCGGCTAGATTAATTTGATAGCCCGGTTCGGGATCAGTAGCATTCAATGGCCCAGGTCCAATAAATTCCGCATTTGTAATCCGATGTCCAATACTTTCGTCCTCTTGAAATGCCTCAGTATTTTCCGATTCGGCATTCGGTTGTTGAACAATGATTGGTCTAGCTTTAACCTTGCAAACTGCCCACCAATCTTTATCCTCCTTGTTTATTTTCTTTTTTCTCATTCCCATTTCGTTATTTTCTCTTACTGACAATCTAGGATAAGGAATGTAACAAACTTGTATCGCTTGCTAGCCAATATAAATGGGTCATACTTGGGGTATTTCGATTTTATGTTCACATCGACAAGATTGTACCGTTTATGAACTTTCTTTCCTTTTCGACTAGGATCAAACCATTTACACTTAAACAAAACCGTCTTTTTTATGGGTTGCCTGGGATACTCCAATTCAAGGACGTCAGTTAGAACACCGTAGTAGTCATTTGATGATGACTTATCAGAAAAGTCGGTGAAACCCTTAATGCAAACACCGCTATTCGATGTTAGTTTGTCACATCCGTACTTTAAAGTCTGAAATTTGTACCCATTGACAAAATAAACAGCGTATGATTTAACCCTCCGTAACGGGCCTAGCGCAAGAGAATAAATGAACTTATTGTCTTGTATATTCGACGGAGTCTTTGCCTATTAAAAAAAGATAGTTAGTATCAACATTGACAAAATAAGATCACATGTTACTAAGTAATAGAAAAAAACTTACTACTCACATAATTTTCAAACCATTCAGGAAATTCGTCATCGACTTTGGCCGAAATTTCTTCATCCGTGTAAGCTAAGATATTATATAGCAGGTACTGGATGAAAATGCTGTAACATGAATCAAGAAAAACTAATTAATTAGATACTAAAGAAATAAAATGTAATTAAAAATTTAATATATGAAACTTACGGCATGTATGGCTTAACCTCTTTGCAATTTTGTAGAATGTACGACCTTGCCGCTTTGTAATCCTCATGGCTAAGTGTCCTTTCAATACCTTTGCTCGTTGCTCGACCGGGATAAGTGAATATAGAAAGGTTTCCGGGAATAACTACTCTTTCGCCTCCATCATCATTACGTCTCACTTTTCTACGCTTTGTGGGCACATGTGATTCAAAATAAAGTGAACTAAAGTTAGAAAACTCATCAGCTATGTAAGAATTACCAATTGACCCCTCCACCCTAGCTTTATTTCGAACCGTCTTTTTCAAGTGTTTAAGATACCTCTCAAACGGGTACATCCAAGGATATTGTACCGGACCCGCAATTCGGGCTTCATATGCAAGATGCACAGGAAGGTGCTCCATTGAGTCAAAGAAACTAGGAGGAAATATTTGTTCTAACTTGCACAAGATTATTGGAATTTCTTTTTCTAGCCTTATAATATCTTCAACACGAAGGGTATTGCACGTGAGCTCTTTGAAAAACAAACTAAACTCAGTAAGTGCTTCCCAAACAGGTTCAGGGAGTAGTTCTCGAAACGCAATCGGTATTAGCCTTTGCATGAAAACATGACAATCATGACTTTTCATTCCAGAAGCTCGGTATATGTTCTTTTCAACGCAACGACTCATATTCGAAACATACCCGTCCGGAAATTTTAATTTTCTTAACCACTCACACAGCGCTCTAACTCCATTTTTCCTAATGATATATTTGGCCTCTGGATATACCCCATTCTCATCCAAGTCAAGTTCTGTACGATTACAGATATTTGGTAAATCTTTTCTAGACTTATCGTTATCCTTCGTCTTTCCCTTAATATCCATCACCGTATTGAATACATTCTCAAAACAATTTTTCTCAATGTGCATAACATCCAAGTTGTGACGAATTAAGTTAGTACTCCAGTATGGCAAATCCCAAAATATGCTACGTTTCTTCCATCCACAATCACTTAAATTATGTAACCGCTCATTATGATCATCACTATCAAGTTTGGTCACTCTCAACAATCCCAATTCATCTATCCACTGTAATATTTCAGCTCCGGTTTCTAGCGGCGGAGCCTTTTCAGTAACAATTTTGCCTTTCGTGAAGTGATATACATCTTGTCGAAAAGGATGCCTCATGGGTAGAAATTTACGATGGTTATCGAACCATGACTGTTTACCACCATTGCGGAGAGTAAAGGTATTAGTGTATTGCCTACAATAAGGACATGCTAGTCTCCCTGAAGTGGGCCATCCGGATAACATGGAATATGCAGGAAAATCACCGATAGTCCACATAAGAGCTGCACGCAATGTGAAGTTTTGTTTTTGAGACGAGTCATAGGTATGCACCCCAAGCTCCCACAACTGAATCAATTCCGGAATCAACGGCTGTAGGAATACGTCTATCTTCTGTTTTGGGTCACTTGGTCCGGGAACTATAGCTGTTAAGAACATGAACTCTTCTTTCATACACATCCCTGGTGGTAAGTTGTATGGTGTTACTATCACTGGCCATGACGAGTACTGTTTGCCGTATTGACCAAATGGCATAAATCCATCTGTACATAACCCGAGTCTAATATTTCGTGACTCGTGTGCAAAATTAGGATATGTATCATCAAAATGTCTCCATGCCTCGGCATCTGAAGGATGAGTCATGGTCTCATGGTCTTTTGGATGTTCGGCATGCCATCTCATATGTTTGGCCGTGGCCTCTGAAGCGTAAAGTCTCTGCAGTCGGTCCTTTAAGGGAAAGTACCACATGACCGAGTGTGGTTCACCTTTACCTCTAGAATCAAATCTTTCATGATCGCAAAATTTACATTTTGTGCAATCAATGTCATCACCCCAAAATATCATACACCCCATTATACATGCATCAATCTTTTCTACTGGGAGTCCCAAATTATAAACAAATTTCTTCGTTTCGTAGAAAGTGTTAGGCAAGCAACTGTCTGGATTTATGTCATTTATAAGACTACAAAACTCATCAAAGCATGATTCAGGCAAGTTATACTGTGACTTCAGATTCATCAACCTGGAGACACCACCGAACAAAGAGACATCACATCCATCAAACAAGGGAACCTCAGTTGTTTTCATAGTATCATAAAATGCCTGAGCTTCTGGGTTTGGGTTTTCTGGCTCATTATAAGTAAGGATACTCAAAATTATGTCCTATGCATCCATCACCATTGTCTGATAAGGATCATTTGTACTCGGCCCAGCTTCGTCTTCTTCTACGTGTGCACCTGGCCCAAAAACTATTTCATCGGCATACTCTTGATTCCCATAAATTTTTGTCGTAAACGTCTCTCCATGACTAGTCCAACAAAAATAATTCTTCAAAAATCCTTTTTCGCTTCAAATGATACTCCACTTCATTTGGTTCAAAAAACTTAAGATTCTTACAATCCCTACACGGACACCTGATTTTAGTTCCATCCATGCACGTTGGTTGACTTGTCGCGAAACCAATAAAACCAGCTAACCCATTCACAAACTCATCGGTCAAGTATACCCCGTCTGGATTTAATCGTCGATACATCCAACTTTTGTATGTATTCATTTTTATTCTGTATTAAACAATGTTATTCATTTAGCATAATTTCATAAAAATGAATGCACATTAAATTGAATAATATGCCAAAAAAAGTTATTTGTTAAAGCTAATTTAATATAGTTAGTACTCTGAAGTACTTTTTGAAATTATTATTTGTTAGAGCTAATTCCTTATAAATACAGAGACTTTGTGTGTTGTTCTATAAAACTCTAGGGGCCACACTCTAACTATTCAAATATAAAGGACCTTGCTTAAAATATTTATATTTACTGAAAATTGCAATGTAGTCAATTTCTTATTCAAATTCACAGCAATAGTTCATGTTCTTAATTAATTACTTCATTTGCTATTATTACCGTTACAATATTACGCAAGGGTGGCCATTGTTCTTAAAAAAATAAAAATTGTAACAGATGAGTCTCGACCCTAGGACCAGTAAAGATGGACACACCGTTTTTACCACTTCGCAAACGTTACTACACTTTTAAAGATACAACAGAAAAATATACATTTCGGAAAATTTTACCACTATATATATAGGCTAGCTAGCACATTCCCAATTTTTTGATTAAATTCAATCTAAGACAATTAATTGAAATTTGTGACACTTCATATTAACAAAAAAATATAACAAATCAATAATAATCTTCCGATTTAAACTAACAAATTAGCAGTAATCTTTTTTTTTGCAACAAATTAATTAAATTACTTCGTAATAATCGTTTATAGTCAAATTACAAACAATATATACAAAAGATCTATTGTATGGTAAGTGAACTTACTTTTATAAACCGCGGACAGAGGAATATTGAGAACCCTTATAACAAATTTTGTAATTTACAAAATTTGAGATTGAAAAAGAGATATATAGTGCAAAGCAAGCAAATGTAACCAAGATCTAGATAAATAATTAAGTTGTGATATTGAGAAGTAATAGGAGTAAATGAATGTAAGACAATATTTCGCAGGGGTGCAGTACGTACGTAACAATATTGATGAGAGTACGTAAATGGGCAACCTACCCAACATTTATTAAGGCACCCAATTAAGTCATTACAAATTGGAAAAAGTACACTGGAATTAATGAACCATTTAACGTTTCTTTCTCAGTGAATTCACATTTTTCTTATATGACAACATTTTAAATCCAAATATCAATATTTAACTATAGCAACACATTTTTATGTTGCTAATTTGATCGGGAAGTCATGTTACTAAATTGATGGTAATTTTGTTGCAGATTTCGCTCGAAAAATTTGGCAACTATTTTAGTAACAAATTACAGTGTTGCTAAATTTAAGTTGCTATAAAGTTGGTGATTCTGTTACTAAATATTTTCCACAATTGACTCAGTAACAGAAATTGACTCATTATTTTCGGGTGTTGCTATATGTCAATTTTCGGGTGTTGCTATAAATTATTGTCTCTCCTTAATCAAAGGAGATCTATTCCTTGTAATTAGTTATCTTTCATAAGATAGATGATATTCTCTGATATAAATACATGTAACAGTGTTAATGAAAAATCATCAATAAAATAAAACTTTTACTTTATATGGTATCAGAGCCTCGATCCTTTGTATCGTCTTCTCCTAAATTGCATTTCACCATGACCACCAACACCATTCTCAACCCTCTCGACCCAACCAATCCCTATATATATATTTTTTTTTTTAAGTAAAATGACTTTTCTCACCAGATTTTCAACTCAAAAATTTTACCGGCTGATTTAGCAGCGGCGGATGAAATCTACCAATGCTTTTGTTTGTGATTTTGAAAATTAATTTTCACTTAATACATAATTGATACATCCAATCCGCCACATCAGTAGGTAAGATTTTTGGGTCAGATATTTGACTAGTTATAACAATATTTTTTTTTTTTTAATGTTGAAGACTTGAAACTTAAGTGACCCAAAACATTTTATTTGTTGCAAACATAATAGCATCAAATAATTCATGGAAGCGCATACACACAATGGTAAAGCTAAAATAAAACTGCATTTCCTAATTTCGTCCATTAGAGCATTTCTTGTTTTTTTTACTCAGAACTAGTAATTAAAACTACCATTTTTTGTGTGTGCCAATTGGTCGAACGACAGCTAAGCTTACGGGCGGTTTATTGAGCTCACATTAGGGCCGGCTCTGATTTTAGTCCTATTATCGTTTTTTCCATATGTATTCGTAATTATTTTTCGATTATATTTTTTTAATCAACTTTCTATTTTAAATAGAAAGTTGATTAAAAATATGTTAATTTACAGCTTACACGCCATGTCAATGAGTATATTTTTCATGTTTGTTACGGGTAAGATTGCAAACGAGGAGAAAATTTGATTAACGAAACGAAAACGAAAAAAAAGTTGTTCTTTTCGTCATGAAAACAAAAAATTTAAACGAAACAAAAATGATCGTTTTCGTCTCGTTTCGTTTCATTTTCATCGTTAGTTAGTTACGAGGGTGGGTGACTATAGCATAGCGTCCCTCTTTTTTAGTAATTATTATTTCACAAAATATCTGGGATAACCAAAATTAGATTTAGCGCCAAAACACGTACTGGAAAGAATATATATATAGAGAGAGGAGCAAAATGGTGGCTGGGTTTCGTGTATTTCTATTGATGATGCAATTGACATTGTCCATGATAGACCACGATAAGGTAATTAATTGATCTATCTGGTTCGATTTCGTATTTTAGGGACTATAATAGAAAATTATTGTTTGATTTCGTATTTTGATGTGCACTGGAGTTTATTACTGTAGTATTTATTTACCTTAGGGTATATAAAAGAAAATTATTGTTTTCTGGTGAGTAAAATTGATTGCATTAAGGTGTTGTGACCTTGTTTGATTTCGTATTTTGTGCAATTCTGATTTATGGAGTTTTTGTAAATTGTTTATGATAAATGATTAATATGTTAAGAATATACCATAATCATCCAAATTGATACTTGTCATCTCAGTCCTTGATTTGCTCAATTAGCTTGTATATGATTGATTAGCTTTAGTAAATAAATTATTGTCTCTCCTTAATCAAATGAGATCTATTCCTTGTAATTACTTATCTTTCATAAGATATATGATATTCTCTGATATAAATACATGTAACAGTGTTAATGAAAAATCATCAATAAAATAAAACCTTTACTTTATATGGTATCAGAGCCTCGATCTTTTGTATCGTCTTCTCCTAAATTGCATTTCACCATGACCACCAACACCATTCTCAACCCTTTCGACCCAACCAATCCCCTCGTTCTCATAAACCTATCCAACTGTGATAAATTAACATCACTAAACTATGGAACCTGGCAAACCCAAGTCGAGTCCTTACTTTTCGGTTATGATCTATTGAAATACGTTCATGGAACGTTCCCACCACCCCCTCCCCACTATTCCCGACGCCTCCGCCCCAGCCATGGAACCATCAATCATACCAAATCCGGCTCTCACCTCCTGGAAACGTCAAGGCAAACTTATCATGGGTGCCCTTATTGGAACCCTATCACCCACCATTTCACCCCTCATAATCCGTGCTCAAACCACCCACGAATCATGGACCACTCTAGCGACTACCTATGCCAACCCCTCCCGTGGCCACCTTCTCCACGTCAAAGAACGACTCAAAAAGATCACCAAAACAACCCAATCTATCACCGAGTACATGCAATCAATTAAAATATGTACTGACCAACTTGCCCTCATGGGTAAGCCCGTGGACCATGAAGACATCCTCCAAACCATTATCAATGGTCTTGACCCTGTTGACTACCGTCCTGTCATTGAAGCCGTTAGGGCCCGTGACACACCTATTACCTTTGAGGCGTTCCACGAAAAACTTCTCAATCACGAACTCGATGCCCAACCAAAACAAAACACTCCTCTTCCTGCCTCGGAATTTGCTGCCTCCACTCGTCCTACCTACAACAACAACTGCTACACCAACTCCTCCTCTCGTCATAATAACCATCCTGCTTATGTCGAGTCTAATGCCAATAATACCTTTCAGGGCCGATGCCAATGGTGTCGTTTTCACGGCCATGTCATCCCTGATTGCCATAATTTCCGTAAGCTTTACCCTCACATTGTCTTCCCCCCACCACCCCGGAACAACCGTACCACAAACCGACAGCCGCCTCATGCCCATACGGCCACCACAGGTCCCTCCTCCTCCCACTCTTGGCTCCTCGACAGTGGGGCCACACACCATGTCACCAACGACCTAAACAATCTCTCTCTCCATCACCCCTATGATGGCACTGATGAACTTATCATTGGTGATGGCTCGAGCCTCTCTATTGAACGTATAGCCTCTTAGGGCATATAAAAGAAAATTATTGTTTTTTGGTGAGGTGACAATGAGGTATCCAAATTAGTATTTTATTCATCAATTACTTAACAGTAATGGCATACGTGGGTACCAAAATTTAGTATATAAAAATTTAACATTATTTGGGTGAAACTATATGGTCAAAAATTTTAAAAAAATAAATTTTCGGTATTATGGGGATGTCATTGTCCCTGATGATCCGCACTTAGTTTTACTCTAACAATATTTAAAGTGACGATGAGGTTGCAACACACTTTTATTTCTTCAATTTAAACAGTTTAAATCTCTGTGACGTGGTACTGATATCATTATGTCACGCCACATATACTAAATTAGACGATTTAGGTAGTTTAAACTTTAAGGTATCATTTTATTTTATTTTATTTTGTAATCTAAGGTAA
The DNA here is from genome assembly GCA_963682055.1 of Primula veris. NCBI lineage: Eukaryota > Viridiplantae > Streptophyta > Magnoliopsida > Ericales > Primulaceae > Primula > Primula veris. The sequence continues at coordinate 30,825,332 of OY821747.1, read as the reverse complement.
ATTTAATGGGAAAATAACAATTTAGTACATATTTAGAAATTTATTTACAAAAAACCCGGTTGTTTTGAACTTAATGTTTCTTTTACAAATAGCTATATATATCATTAAAAAATCCAAAAAAATCGAAAAAAATATTTAAAAATTAAAAAAATCCATTTTTTATAAAAAAAAATATGCGTAATCATGTATAATCTTGTTCAATCATGTATGTCTAATCCTGTTTGATTATGTCTAATACTGTCCAATCTGTATGTATAATTTAACTATACGTATCTAATTGTAAAAAAAAACACGCAATAATTTTTTGTAATTAATTTAATTAACAATTTAATACCAGTGTACTGCATTTTATTTTATTAGATGATATAATAATATACGGTATTAATTATTATCCCAAACAAAGAAGCTATATTCTTTGGCTGTTTCTTAATTTGTTAATTTACCACCATACTTTTAATTAACCATAAAAACACCTGCTTTGTTTCCTACCTAATTTCTTCTTCATTCCTCTTTTATATATATATATTTACTATATGTATATTCTGAAATCTACTTGAAATTCGTAACTCTTAGCAAACCCTATATAATTAATTATTTATTTAGATTCTGAAATTTACGAAAATTACTAAACAGTCAGTCCTATATGACTGATTCACAACCCGTTAACATAAAAATATAAAAATATGTCAAATGAATAAAAAAAATTTACTCGTGGACTGGTTAAGAGTAGACGACTGATATTGATAGGTTCAGGTATATTCCCCTGTAGTCATTGCTGCATATGCGATTTGTTGTAGCTTATATTAATGATAACATTTAAGAAAATTTCAGTTAGACTTTTGAAGTCTTTTTTTTTTATTTGAAAAGAAGACTTTTGAAGTGTGTTGAGTTGGTTCTGTCTATCTTGTGATTGGTAAGCAATACTATTTCTTTTTAAAGTAGGAATGGGCAGGGAATTCAATTCTGATTTTGAGATTATAAAATGGGCAAGTTTACTAAAACATGTCTCTGGCTAAATTTATAATAACTCTTGTTTTTCTTTTATTTAGTAACGAATTGGTAGTAAAGCATAGCTAACTTTCATGGATTTACACTCAAAAACTTTGACTTTTTGTTATCATGTACTGCTAGAATCATCGAGGTCGAGTAATCGGAGGAAAAGCTTAACTTTTGACTTGGTTCAGTTTACTAATATACTTTAAACTCATTGGTTAGCTTATCTAACCAACAAACAAGTTATAACTGGAAAAATATAACAAAAAACAACTAGAATAATGTACATGTTGTGGACGATGTCGGTTCAAAAGTAAAAGTTATGATACAAGTTAAAAATGTTATTGTAAAATGTCTACATTATTGCTTTAACCTTTATATATTTCTTTTTCTTACATGTCTAATGAGTTTGCTTTTCCAGTTTTGTACTGACAGGTTCAATATTGAAGCATCTACTGTCATGGCCTTCGGTGCCGACAAAAACAGGCCAATAGCATATGAAGGTGCCAAAAATGCCTCAGCTATTATTTGGTTTTCTATCAAACAAGTAGAAGCAACTATGCCACCGCTTGAAGTGAGAGAATTAACTCAAAATGTAAGTTTTGAGCATCTTAATTAAATATATATATATATATAACCTATATAATATGGGGAGGATCCATACACATTAGAAAACACACTATGTTTACACATTAATTCTAGCACTACATTTAGTTTGGTATTTATGGACAAGATTAATTTTATATATTTATGTCTATTGTATCTTTGAAATAAATAATGTACCGTCATAACTGTTGGAAATTATGGTAACTTAGTTGTAAAATGACAATGACCTGGGCAAAGTATCAAATGCATTGAAGTGGATTTTCTTTCTCTGGAAATGTTGTTAGTCGGAGTAAACATTTATAGCATGACTAAATTATTGTGTAATTTCTACATGGGTACATTGTAAAGTCTAGAGGATCGTGAAAATGATGAAACTGCAGACGTCCCGTTTTTCATGATGACATGAGTATTATTTGGTCTGAAATATTCTACACACGTATTCAACAAATGTTGTGATAATTATTTGGATGTCGTTTCAAAAGATGTTACATTATTTTTATGTATAAGGTTTTGAGCCTAATTTTACTAGTTGAAATCAATTTTCTAAGTTATTTAACATCTATAGTATGGCAAAATTATTGTGTAATTTTATAAAGGTAAGTTGTAAAGTCTGAAGGCTCGATAATTTCAACAGTTATGACTTTACATTAATTACTCTTCAATATATATAGGCATGAATAGATAAAGTAATCTCGGCCGTTTAATAATAAAGTAAATGTAAGGTTAGGATTAGCCCAATATAATATATATTTATTTACACATATATGTATAAGCTCTATAATGCCAGTCAGTGTTGTAAGTTGTAAGTAAAATTCGTGAATGCGTGAATTCGATTTGAACCGTTGATTTGATTAGGTTTGATTTAGGTTTTGAAATTTAGTTGTTTGATTTTGGATTCAAAAATTTAAAATTCATTCTTAATGGTTTGGTTTAGGGTTCAATTTTGTCAATATGATTCAGAATATGATCCAGACCGATACAATACGAACCATTGAATCAATCCAAACCATTCAATAATCCGTTAACAAATGATATCAACCCTAAGATGAATTTATACATTGATGAAAGCAAAGACAATTTGATTTCGCTTGTTAGTTAATTTGTAAAATTGCAAGGTTTCATATTTTATTTACGCTGGAGTTTTTTGCTAGAACATATTGCTCTTTTTAAAGTATTTTTTGAGCTTTTAAGTGGTGTTTGTTTGCAACTGGTGTATTTAGTGTTGATATATTATATTTTGTTGGAAATTATCTGTCATATTATGTTTCAAATATGCATGGAAATAGATTATATAACGAATGACAAATATTATTAAAACCGGATCCGATCCGAATTCGCTTCGAACCATTGAATCCGTAATATCAAGCCAAACCGATCCGATCTGTTAGGTTTGGTTTTAAAATAAAGGCTTGGTTTGAATCCAAAAGTTTACAATCTGTTCCTAATAGTTTGGTTTAGTATTCACAATAATCCGTTTCTCTCCGAACCATTTACGCCAGTAATGCAGAATAGTTGTATGTGAGAGTGTAATTACATAGTATTTGCTAATATAGTTGATACATAGCTTTTTTCATTTTATATTAGAGTATTTATATATATATATAACCACCTAATAAGGTATTAGCTTTCTTTTTGTAGGTGCTACTGGAGGAGTGCATGGCTTCTTACATATGCTATGTTGCTTTTCTTCCACATATCTCGGAGTCTAATCCGTACAAGTACATAAAGATGATCTTATTAGCTGCTGAAAAGCACAAATGGAAAAATTTTTGGTAACATATGTTAATATAATCTGTGTTTTGTTTTTTCATTTATAATAACTTTGATATAATTCACTATTTGTTTTGTATTTTATATGTACAGCTATGTTTGGACATCTCTCGGTACCCAGCCGTATCTAGAAAAATTATTTAGGGCTACTTCGTTCCCAATGTTGATAGCTATCAATCCAAGAAGTCGGTCATATAGGACCTTAAGAAGAGTTGACAATTTTTACATAGAGTAAGTCTTGGAGCATATTTTTTTATCATGTCATTGTTGATAATTAACTATTCAGTTTTTTGGTTTTTGATTTATTTCACTCCCACAGGTCATTTATAAGAGATGCTGAATTAGGGGAGGCTATTAAACCCTTGAAGAGTGCCCTAGTGGTTATAGATAGGGAAGCTGGAGATGAATCAAGCCGTGTGAAGGCTGAAGAAATATCTGGTGTTCATCATCTTACCCCTTCAAACTTCACCAAGGTAGTATTAATAATGTTAGAGATGGTTTTGTTATTCTTTTTTATCTTTTATTAATATGATGTTTCGTGTGTGTAATTGATACCAACATAAACTTACATTAAATCCATATATCTTTTTTATTCTTTGTGTTTGTTTATTTCTTATTTTCTTCCTCTGTTTTTGCATAAACTCAGTTGCTTTTTTGAGTTAACTCCCATATATGCATCTGTGTTCTTTGTTAGATGTTTAGGATGTTATGAACTTTTCCCTGCTAATAAAGTTGTTTTGGAGCTTGTATGTAATTTAACTCTTAGCATCATCCCTGGTTGTCGCTCTTTATGTGTGGCCGTTTTTTTTCAAAAACCTCCGGGTAGTATACATACAAACTGACACGCATCTCTCTTTTTATATGAAGATTTTGTGAGTTCAAATACTTTGGTTTATGTGTGTGACCAATTATAGTCACACATAACACGCTAAAGCACGGTAAAAATTGATTTTATAAGTAGGTTTAGTTTATATGAATGCATCCATTTACTTTCACAGTTATTTATAACCTCCTAATAGCTTATTTTCTTTTCCAGTTGGTACGATATTGTGGTATACATATCGTTTGTTTAATATTGAGCTTCACTTGGTTGACCAGCTCAAAACCCGAATTCTTTTTCTTTTAGTCGGGAACACCTAGAAGCTTTAAGTTAGATAAACCAACTCTTTTCTGGAATTATAAAAATGTAGTTAGATTGCTTAAAAGCTGCTTATTGTAAAAATTGTTCTAAAAATAAATAAATCCAAAGCTCTTTACAATGTTTGACAGGTACTAAACTCAAAGGGAGTTGTCCTTGTTGGGTTTTTTTACCCAGAAGATGCACACTCTCGAGCCTTGAAACATACATGGGAAAAGGCATCGAGACTTCTTTTGGGGGTTGTTCCCGTTGCTGCTGTGGATTGTACGACTTTTAAATCTCTCACTGAGGTATATCTTGTCTTTCTTGAGGTACAATTAGTTTATGCAAGTCATTCTTGACTTAGAATTTGATACATCTAAAAAAAGGCTATAGCAGTGTTTTAAATAGCGTTATCGCTATCGTAGCGTTTTTTCGAGAGAAACGCTAAAAGCGCTAATAGCGTTGCTATATAGCGCTTTGCGGTGTATTTTTTTTTGCCTAAATATGCACTAAACTTTAGAATATATAACAAAATAAAAATAAAATGTATAGTTATATTAGATAGTAATAAAAAAAAATCAAAAAAAAACATTGTTGTTGGTGAGTTTCGAACCTGGCTCTGCTGGAAATTACAGCACTGTCTTAACCATCTGGACTGCAGACACTTTTATGAAAATTGCACAATATATATTTATTATTTAGATCCGCTGTTTTTTTTTTAACTCGCTATTTACGCTTTTGGTCCAGAATTTCGCGCTTTTTGCGCTTTTGGTCCCCTATAGCGCGATTTTAGCGCAATTCCACCCAAAATCGTGATTTTTCGTTGCGTTTTTTACCAAAAAAGCGCTATTTCGCGCTACGTAGCGCTATGTAGCGCGAATTTTAAAACAGAGGGCTATAGTAGTTACCACCAATAAAATTAACGTAGCAGCTAAACATGGAGAAAATAGTGGCTTTAATGTCCGATTGGATTTTTTGACATATCGTGTAAGACATGTCAAGCTAGTAGTTGCCACCAATTAAACGAGGTAACATCTAAACAAGGAGAAAATACTGACTTTAATGTCCAGATGGATTTTTAAAACACTTATTTCTATATTATTTACTCACGGAAGACATATCGGGTTAGTAGTTATCACCAATAAAATTGACGTGACGGAGAAAATACCGACTTTAATGACCAATTGGATTTTTTGAACACTTTATTCTATATTAATTAGGTAAAACATATCAGGATAGAAAGCATATTCATGGACTTTTCTGTAACCAAATTGGTAAACTATGACTTGCTTTGCTACGTGCCTATATAGTGGATAAGTGAACAATATATTTTAATACTCCAGGTAGAAGATAAGAATATCTTGTAAACAATAATCAGGTACAATAAATTTTAATGATCCGTGCCATGTTCCTTTGTAGCAGTTAAATTAACAGTTATATAATTCAGGTACTAGATAACAAATTTCTTCTAAAACCTAACTTGTTGGTGTACTATAGAAGTGTGGGCTACTAAGAAAAGTTGTATTTACAGGAATATGAGGTGGTGAACAACTTTCCGACCATAAAGGTTTTTGTCCATGGAAAGTTTTCTAAAGATTACCAAGGTGACATAGACGAGATAGCAATTGCTAAATTTGCCTTTCAACAGGTTTTTTCTCTACTATTAGAACTTAAAATGAAAGTACAGCACTCCAAAATATTGAGCTTTGTGGTGGGCAAAAGCGATAGAATTAAATTTTGTACATTAATCTGTCACCTAATTCGATTTGTCCACCAATCTTGGAAATTATTAATTAGTACACAAACATTGAAAATCCGCGCCATTTAATGATTTTCTTTTTATTTTTGGGGGGTAAAATTGAAAGTACCATGGTGAGCTTGAAAATTTTATAACCGGGGGTTTCTATAAATAATAATTTTAACGATAATTACTTTAAGAAGTCTATAACAGCCAACCCCCAAAGAAAGTGAGGAGTGCTAGAGAGGTATGCTCCTGTGGTTGAAAGCTCATGCTCTTTTAGAAAGTTGTTTCCTTTTTCTCCTACGTTTCACTTTCACCCGAATGTATGTATATATGGGTCCCTCTCTTATTTGCTCTTTTTCTGTTTTCCTATATGCATCTATTTCTCAAATTAATATTTCTGGACTCCTCTGTCCTTCTCTCCAATCTATTATCTTTAACTGTAACTTTTCCTTTTTTTTTTAGATAGTATCCAAGAATTGAATATCTATATTTTTTTTATCTTTATTGTCTGTTTTATTATATATATATATAGATGTGTATGTGTGTTGTGTGTGTATGCTTATCTTGTTTAATTATAAAACTAAAACAAACGGTCCGTGTGAGAATATATGTAACAAAAGTATGTGTTTAATTTTTGGCTTTTCTTCATAATCAGTTAGTTTTTATTGTTAGAAAAATTCTTATATCATTCTTCAAAAGTGTTTTACCTTGAATCAGTTACTGCGTTATCTGTTCTTTTATTAGTTTCATGTAATTTATTTTCATGGATAAAAGAGCACATTCCTAATCATTCCCTTAAATCCCGTTTTATGTTTTTGTTCTAATATTTCTGATGCTCATTTATTCTTTTATTGAGATTTTTTTTCGAAGTAAATTTGTCCATGTTTTTGGAATAAATTGTTTCTTTTTTGTAACAGATAGTGAAACTTATGAAGGACCGCCTACCTGTGGAAAAAAAGACGAAGAAAACAGCTTTTGTTCCCTGTATTATAACAGTATGTTCTCCTACCATTTAGTTTGTTGCTTTATCGACTTCTTTTTATATAGTGCGTGTTAAAAAGTAACGTAAAGAGATTTTGTCGTACACGATAGGATTGATATAAAAGGCTCAAGCTACTAATTCATACAGGAGTAAATACTCTTATTTCTTTACGTTACTATATGATTATCTGATTTACTCTTTTGGTGAACATAATTTATTAGGCTGTGGTCGTTATGTCTATCCTTTATTAATTGTAATTGGTTGAATGTCTGCACTTACCTGGGGTTGTCCGAAAATCAGTCAGAATTCAGATGGTGTGTTTAATTTCTGGTTTTGGTCAAAGATCCAGATATAGTTGCAAGTGCTATAGCGGAAAAGATAATTGATTTGTTCTCTAGTAATTTCACATGTAATTATAAGGTCTAACACATGAACAATTAATATTACATCATAGTTTCTCAAGCTTATTAGCAGACGACTTGAGTAAAACTCAAATAGAACCAACACTCTTGGAGTTTTTCTTGCTGCATGAACTTGGTAATGTTTCTCAAGTAGATTTTTTATATTATCTTTTGAATACTGATAAAAAATTAAAATCGTTTGTTGAGCAGGCTGTCTTAGTCATGGCTGGAATCACCTTTGCACTCTACCGAGAAACCCGCACACGTGCCTTGAATACCCTTGCCGTGGATTTAAATGGTGCCTCAAAAAGAAAGAAACCAAAGAAGAAGCCGTAAAAAACATATCTTGTTTATTTCTAATGCTTGTCTATTAGTTTCATCAGCATGGCGATTTTTGAGTTTTCCTCAAGTTTTGGTTTTGTTTTCATGGACCATGGATGTAAGCATTGCTAAGATGAACCGATCAGAATAGGCTAACGGTGTCAAAAGCAAGATTTGGAACTTTAGTTAGAATTGCAGAACAGCTGGTTGTAACTTGGACGACTAGCTCTTTTAGCTTTTAAGAAAACCATATAAAGAAAACATATTGGACGACTAGCTCTTTTAGCTTTTAAATCGGAAAAGTTGCAACTTGTAAGGCGATCTTACCAAAATGAATTATGTTCACCTATTGGATTGACTGCAATTTTCAAGCAATTAGACGATAAAAACTGCAGTAATGCATCAATTTTATTATATTTTTATAAAATTGAACTTATATAAAACCACCAAACAACCCAACCGGCTATCGCATAGACGCTGCAACTTATCATACGACGACACAGAAACTAAAATGAAATGAGTTACAGTTAGGTACAATGAACCTATGAAATTAAGCATGCAATGAACAAGAGCTTTCTGTATAACAAGCACCAGATATTACTCCTACGTAATGGCAGGGCCGGTTCTGAGTGGTAAACAAAAAAAATGACCCTCGATGAGATTTTTGCTAAAAATTATTATTTTAAAACATATTTGTTTAGGGACTAAGAAAAAAAGATAACGTTGAGTACATATTTGAGTACATGGATATATATTATTATATTTTTTAATAAATTTAGATCGTGGTAGTCAAGTGCTAAAAAATATTATCGAATTCTCAACATTTTATTTATAAAGTTATCGATTATCAATTATCACATAACCAAATTTAATATAAGTTATATTAGCATATGAAATTTTATTGTGGATTAAGGTGTTGTGTCTTGCGTTTATCTATGCAAGACTTTGGTTTAATTTTTGTTCATCACGGCCAAGTTTGCAAATAATTAAATTTAAGATCGTTTATGTTTTAATTGATTATATACACACCAAATAAAACTTTACCTGAAATGTGGGAACCATCTATGTAATAGTGCTTCTAAAGACAAGCAAAAAATCTTTTTGTAAAAAGATAGGCATGAGAATCGAGCCTGGGAACTATCATTAATTATGGAACCATCTTACCAAATGAGCAACAATGCAACATATTAAAAATTATTACAAGATATTCTATATCAATATACAGCATATACAGTCCCGACCTGTAAACAGTCAACCCGTATCCGTATCCGGATCCGATTACTTCTGGATGTGAAAAAAAAAAAATCCTAACCCCAACCTGAGAAAAGTCAGGACCTGATTTTTTCGGGATCTCATAGGGTCGGGATAGGTTTATCCCGAATCTTCCGACATATATTTTTTTTTTGACAATGCCATTTTTTATTAACAATTTTCATGTGAGAAGTCGAAACATGTTATTAACACGAAATATAACTCTAGTTTAAAAATAACACTCCTAATAAATGGAAAAAAAAATTAACATGTAGTAGAAAAAATAGTATGAAATTACAAATAATGGAGTAGATAAAAAAATTGATACGTTTTTTATCAGATTCTTTTACTATTTAGTTTTATTCACACAAGTAACAATTATCATACTAAATGAGATACATTATCATTATAATTTTTATAATCTAAAAATAATTATCATTTATTTTTTTGAAGTAATAATATAACATTTTAATTTAAGTATATTTTTTATTTTAATAGTTTCATAGATTCAAAACTACAAATCTATATTATATTTATCTGATTATAACTAATATATGAAAGAAAAATAATTGTAACTCATATTGTATAGTGTTTAAATTACATGCTAGAGGTATAAAGTTCGATTCTCATCACTTGTATTTAATATAAATTAATTTACATTTTGGTGTTGAAAAAAAAAATTATGTTATATAATATAAAATATAAATTAATTAAAAACTCGGGTCGGGTCGGGTCAGGTCAGGACATCCGACGAAATCAAAATTGTCACCTGATTTCGATTCTGAAGTTTGTCGGGGTCGGGACAAAAGCTAATATTTTTGGGTCGGATGCGGGTCAGGACACGAGTCCGGTTGAGTTTTCGGGATTTTTTCCAGATCTGATATACCATTCTAAAATAAGTTGGGCGCAAAACAATTTGGGTCCGGTGAGTCCGCACTGCTTGCATGGCTCCAAAACCGGGTTTATGGTAATGGACTAATCTCTGAAACTCCAATAACAACAAAGCAAATGTTATATTTTAGAGGTTAACACAACCTTGCCGCATCTCAAAATTACAAATGTTAGAGCATATGAAATAAATTGGAGGCCGCATCCGTTTTAAAATACTTATTAGATTTTAATACCACAAATATTATATATTAGTATAAGGTACATTTTACAAAATTTTAATTCGGTTTGGATAACATCTAGGCTGTAAATGAGATGAGTTGTTCGTAAAATCGTTCGTGTTCGGCTCGGCTAATGTTCGGTTCATGTTCGTTCATTTATAAATGAACACGATAATGAATAAGAATATAGTGTTTGTCTATTAAGTGAACTGAACATGAACATGCATCTGTTCGGTTCGTCTAACTTCGTGTTCGTGTAATTATATATAAAGTTTGATAAAATAAAAAACTAATATTACTACCCAGTTAATAAACTTATTTATGCTATAATAATATAAATGATATGTTTGTATTATTTTCAACTTATTATGCTAATTTATATCACCATACTATAAATACAGTTACCGATTTTATCGTTAAATGTTCAACTCGTTAAAGTAATTATACGTATGTAAAAAATAATTTATACAATATCGAAAAGTTATATATGAACTAGTTTGTCCTATTTAACAATATAGTAATATATGATAAAATTAAAATATATTTAAAAAATAAAGTTTTTTTTTTTCAATTATTGAATGTTTTGAAAGAAATTAGATGTTCATGAACAACTTGTGTTCGGCTCGTCAAATGTTCGATTCATGTTCGTCAAATGTCCGTTCGTATTTAAATGAACATGAGCAAGAGTTTTAGTTCATGAACTGAACATGAACAGATGCTTGTTCGGTTCATTTCGTTTCATTTACACCCCTTATTAACATTTATCCTAAAATATAAAAGAGTCAAAATTATGTCTTGTCCCATTACTTTATTACACTTTCTTTTTCTAAAAATTAAATCAAGTACACCCACAACTACTTTGACAAAAAAATCTGATTCTATCGCCGTCCACGCCCGGCTAGAGTCGGTTTTGGGAATGTGCTAACTGTGCTTGTGTACTGGGCCGTGTAAGAAAAGGGTCCAATTTTAAATTTGCTTGCCCGTATAGCGAAATGGGCATTTAAGGCTGATTTAAAAGACATTTTTAACTAAAGGGCGCACTTGTAAAAGAATTAAATCTTTTTGATCATTTAGCAAACCGGCACAACACGTACCTACATGTGTGGTTTTTTAATTCCAGTCCCCATTGTAATTTGATGTAGTTTATTTATTAGTCATCATAGTTGAAACTGGAACAGAATAAGGCCAATCATTGACATATTTGTTACTCCAATTACCAAAATTAAGCAATTGGGGAGAGTATATAGTTTGTCTAACAATTTTTATATGTTTTGTGGGCAAATAAATTCGTTACGTTAGGTTCATAAGGTAATTTTTTCCAACTTTGACTGTTACATCACCACTATAGTATATAAAATTGTAATATTTTGTTACTTTAAATAGTTTTTAAGCATCTGAGTCTAATTCAAGTGAATGCTCTTTTTCTTAATTTTTACACGGGGACTCAAATTTTTCGAAAACGGCCATGAGCTTGGCGACGGTCTAACCTCTCACTCCCCAATAGTTTTATGGCACTGTTTGCCCTTTCTCACAATCTACGAATCTCGTTCTTTCTATATATTTATACGTCTAATGTCTACATATATAAATATACTAGTAATGGTGCACACGTGTTGCGTGTTTGACACGTGATATGACAAAAAGATAAAAAATAAGTATGATTATAATACAAATAAGTGGAGAATTAAAAAAAGATATAATATAAGATGAGAAAAATTAAAATAATTTGAATGGTAAAAATAAAATAAAATATAATATGAGAAGACTTGAAGAATTTTGGATGGTTAAAAAGAAGAAAGTGTGTTAATTATTTGTTTTTAATTTTTTTTCTTATGAGGGTGAGTAGTATGATAATTAATAAAAATGTGTATAGCACTTTTGGAAGAAAATGTCAAAATTTGGCACTTTAAATTTTTTGGATTGATTTATTATAATAATATGATATATATATATATATATGGAGAATGAATACCATAAATAAAAAAAAACACAAACTTTGACATCAAAATCATAACTGTCCGTTTCAATGGTGAAGATTAAAAATTAGAAATTGATATAAAAAAATTGGACCTTATCACCTGACAAACAAATCAATAAGTATTTGGATACTCTATTTACAATTTAACTAACTGAATTTTCAAACTCCCCCGGTCTTACAAAAACTACTGGACTGGGCTTGAAGAGAAAAAAAGTTCATTCATAATCCAATTTTATTACGAAAATAAACCCTAATTATAAAAACCAAATACATTTGATGAGTAAAAAACTCCAACTTTTACCAATAATTAAGAGTTGTAACTAATGTACTAAAATTACTCTTGAATCTTGATACACGGTTAGCAAAATACAGAAATGGAAACAGACACTATCTCTCTGCTAATTATATATATTCAGCATTAACCATCCTATGTGAGCATTAATTAGTTTCTATATTAATTTTTAACATTAATCTTGACCATTTAAATTAATGGTTATTTTGATGTCAAATTTGGTGTTTTTTATTATGTTCATACATCCTTCCCCCATATGTATATATATACGATTAATCATTACCCACGCGTTTCGTCAGTGACGCGTGATATATATCTAATTCGGGTAAATAATTTTTTAAAAAGTATATTGATTGAATGAATATATTAATTAAAAAATCGTAAGTAATATAATGTTTTTGTTATACAAAATACACGTAAAACGATTTTATTTGGTATATGATTATAATTGTTTTGAAAAGATCATGGTTTTTATGTGTTTTTTATATTTTGAATTGAATAAATGTAAATGAACAATTAGTAAAAAAAGTGGGGGCATTTTTTGAAAAAAAATGGTCAAAATTTGGCAGGATCAATTTTTCTTGGGTCGACTTATATATATATATAGTATGATATATACACTAGCGGTAAATCCCACCCGATGGGTGTGAACGAAACAAAAATTGCTAAAAACTTTTAAAAAATTAATATAACTTACTCTAAATTCAAAAAAAAAATATGTACCTCATGGGGATTGGGAGAGAGAGGAAGTTTATGGAAGTTTTCGTCTATAAGGATGATTTTGTAGGAAAGTTTTTTTGGCAGTTATTTGTATTTTAAATTTATATAATGGCATTCCTTGTAATTATTTAAATAAATAAGGGTAATTTATATAATGAAATAATTAGAAGTAGGAAGTATATTAATACAATTTATAGTGAAATACTCGGTAGCATGAATACCGAGTAGAGGATTGTGCGGATTTGCCGAATCTCTATATATCGTGGTGTCAATCTCTTCACTTACTCTTTAATTTCCACACTTATATTATTGCTTAATTGGTTGCTTGTGTAGCTTAAGTTAGCATAGTATTTGACGTTGATTTTGATTAAGTTTATAATCTCGCTATTTGGGTTGATATTTGCTCTAATATTTTATTCTGCGAAAATCGTTACGTAAATCTTATTCACCCCTTCTAAAGTTTAACCGCTTACGGACCAACACGTCTCTATTTTCCACTAAAGTAAACATGAAAATAGGCGCACTCTTATGTTAAACCATGAGTGTATATGTGAGTGATCTTAAGTGGAGTAGAGGACCACAATAATGTTTTTTAGTTTTAATTTTGAATTAATTTTATGATAAATATTTTTGGTTTCATTAATAGGTGTTAGGTTTTTAGTATGTGATGCACTATAAATAATAGTGGACTAACACCAATTAGTAGGGCCGGATAAAAATATGGAAAAACAAAACCAAACCAAACCGAACCTAAACCGAAATTTTTCGGGTCGGTTTCGGTTTACAATAAAACCGAACCGAAAAAAAACGAAAAAACCAAAAATAAAACTGAAAACCCCCGAAAAAACCCAAAATCGGACCGAAAAACCCGGTCCGGTTCGGTCTAAAAAATAAATGACCGAAACCGAAAAAAACGAAAACAAAAAATCTGCTCTATTTCGGTTTTGATTTTATCAAAAATCGTACGGAACCCAATGAGGACATGCTGCATTGAATTTTTGTAAGGCATAAAAAATGGATCCCATTTTCTCACTCCATATATGTATATTAGTAATCGTTACACACGCGTTGTGTGTACGATACGTAGTGACATAGATATGATCCCGACAAATAAACTTAATATTTTTTTTTAATTTTAAATATTAAATGATTAAATATAATTAATTAACAATCGTATATAAAGAGTAACATAATATTTTACTCTTATAAAAAATACACAACGATTTTGTTTGTAATATAAATATGTGGAAAATAAATTTTTTTAAGTTATTTATGTATTTGAATTGAGTGATGACATTTAAAAGTAATTACAATATTAGAGTGAGGATATTTTTGAAAAATTTGGACAAAATTGGATAATCTCAAAATATTTGAATTGACTTATATTGATAGTATGATATATGATACTACGTACTATAGGCTACCGAGGAAAAGTCAACCTTAGAGTTACCATACGGAGATATATGCTTATTTCACAATTTTGATTTCTAAAAAAAATTGTACATTAAAGTAACATGCATATCAATGCACTCTTAGACTTAATACCATCGAAGAACCTTATTGAGCAGAGAGCGATAGGCGGAGTCAGAACAATAATTTTGATATTGTAAAAAAAAAAAAAAAACGTAAATCTAAATTTACTCAAATTATGATCGGTTAAAAATTCCCACTCTTACAAAAACGAAATCACCATTTTTTGTAGTGTTTTTTTTTTTTAAATAAATATATTTTTAGACCGTCACCTATATGACTAAGTTTTTTGGTTAGCTAACGAGTCGGTTCCACCAAAAAGAATAACCTAATTTCTTTGTTGATAAACTAGAAAAAAAAGAGCTCAAAAATATAATTAATAAAGAGAACGTTAAGAGTCAAAATTAGTACTATTTAATACTTTAATTTTTAAATATCGTATATATAAATTTACAATATTATTATTATTTGTCTATATTCTATCAAATTGTAAAGATTTTAAAGAAATGTTTACGGAACTTGATAAATTATTCTTGACAAATTTCATAGTGTATGAACAACATACTTATCAAATTTAGTTTTTTTTTATAGATTTTTTTAACTTTATCATTTTCTTAAATTTGAAAATACATGATTTTGTTACATAAATAATTGTTGGAATAAATACAAAAATACGTGATCTTAATTTTCTTTCGTAAATTTTATAACAATAATTTGATTAATTTTTGTAACAATGATTTGACTAATTTAGAAAATAAGACTTTGATATTAATTTATAATTGTTACTTTTTATATAGTGATCTGTATGAAATATAGTAGTATGTAATTACAAAAATAATATATAATTTTAAAAGGGGTGGCTAAAAATAAAATTTAACGGGTTGCCGGAATGCTATATTTACCAATTAATCGGAAAAACACAATAGAAAAAATCAAATTATTGAAAATTGTGTGGTTGCGGTGGCAACCCCGGATCATACTATGATTCCGCCATTGTCAGTAGGGTTAGTGTTAAAAACAACTCAGAAGTGATAGATTTTAACAATCATTTTCCGTTTTTATCTCAGTGATAAAGTGTTATTTGCAACTTTCCCTAGAAAATTGATGCAAAGTTTCGGAGTTTATCATGCTCGGTGACACAATTAGTGTTCCCAGAAGTGTGCAGCTGAGCTTGCCTTGTCAATGCCCTACGTATTGGTATTTTTTGGGAATTAGTTTTTGGTTTTAAAACGACAGTATATTTGTATTTACCCAAAATAGTACCTATTAGAGCAGCAGCTTGACAGATGTGTATAGATATACTGCAGGCGCTCAAAGTGAAAACAAGCTGCAGGCGTTCAAAGTGAAAACCCCATTTAGTTACTTGTCCGCCAAATCCAGTAAAATACTTCATGTGCTAACTAATTGTCGATCAGTCGATGTTCCACTGTTTTTTTTTACTAGCTTTTTCTTGTCAGCTTCAAGCAGTGGCGGAGCCAGGATTTTTGGTGTGTGTGTGTATGTGTGTTTGGGGGGGGGGGGGGGGGGGGGGGGGGGGGGTGTCACACTTCATATACAAACCGATGAATGCCGAAGAAAAATTATTATCTAACACAAATATGTGCGGAATCGGCCTTGCATATCAAACCAGTTTTTTATTGTGAAAATACTTTACTAATCTTGCAAACAATACTATAGGAACAAGCTGCATATATTAATCAAGTTTTATTTTAGAAAATGGCATAAACACCGTTGTTCATTAGCTAACTAATACTAGAAAAAATACTGTTAGTTTTCTTTTTTTATTTTCCTTTCTTATCCCCTATAAAAAAACATAAGCCTTAAATTCAACATTTACTGCCTTTTTAGATAGCAAGAGCATAATAGTACTTTCGAAACTCAAAGGTGACGGGGTCATATGACCCCTCTAGGCACCATGTAGCTCCGCCCATGGTTTCAAGCTACAATTTTTTTTCAAGTATTTGATGAAACAAACAGTCATTGTGAAACTAGCAATGGAAATCAACCGAATATCAATAAAATATGATCCTGATCTAGACACACAATGAGACAAGGAGATGGAATTTGTGTTTGTTGTTGGCATTTCCAAGCAAGTCGAACTTCATAACTGAGTTCGTAAACATAAACTGGTCCATCCTTAACTTTATAATCTCTATTATTGTCAGATGTGTAACTTTGGTGGTAACTTATTATTTGTAATATCTGTAAAAAAATAGCAATGCTTAAGACTCATTTTACGCATGCTTAAGAGGGATTCTCATAATAAAAATAGCAATGAGCATATACAAACTCTTAATGTTGCAGTCAAAGAACAAAATTAGTACAAATATTTGAATCGAGTCACACCTCCATCGCGATCAACTAGAAAGAATACCTGAGAGACGAAATTTTATTTCATAAACCGAAACAAACAGTCTATCATCATTTAAAAATACGTCAACTATTCTACAATGGTGGTCCAAATAATCAAACTATAAGCTCTGTTAGGACCAGATTTCTGGACCTTATACTGTTTGTTTTCTATTGGTTTGAACTAAATAACTCTAGTTGAATGTTAAGAATTGAAACAGTCTCTTGGTTTCAAGTAGGGTTGCAACCACAGTTCCAACCTGCTGTTCTGCAGGATTCTGTTTAGTTCTTTTATTCTGCATTACTATTCTTTAAATGATGATTAGTTGTTGTAAAGTATGCAGGAAATATTCTCATATGTTCTTAAAGACTTAAGTTTATATCTATTGAGAATATTAAAAGTGATAAGAAAGATGTTTCCTAAAAGTTATAAGGAGATTAGTTTTTAAAGATATTGTTACTTTAAACTAGGTAATCTATATCTCTATTCTTATGTAAATCTTTATCACTTGTTTCAATCTTTGTTCTTTATCAAAATCAGTATGATACGTTTAAAATTGAATGAAATATGGAGTTAATGTTTCATATATATATTTGGAAAGATTTTATCTCTAAAAGATACTATCTTATATGTTTCCTTGTTTTAGGAAAAGACAAATTCCTATTTTCGAACTAGTTATTAACAGGTACTATCTTATGAAGATTGAGGTCAATCCTACGATGAAGTATATCGTGATATATGAAAAGATTGAAGCCAATCAAAAAGAGTCAAAAGCAATCATCAAGATCTTGAAGAAAGAAGATTGTTTTTACTTGTATAAATAGTTGATAACTTAGCTTGTAAAAAGTGTGTGTTCTAAATTATAAATAACTCATTCTTGATAGAATACACAGTGAGCTTTAAAAGAAAACAATGGTGGGATGCCATTGATTTTTAAGTGATAGTTATAAAGTAGGAGCAATATAGAGATAGGCAGAAAAACCTAGAGAGAGTCTGAGAGTTTTTCATTAAGACTTGAATCCTATATTGTAAACTTTTATAATATCATAATCTGGGTGAGTGCCTCGGAGACGTAGCCCAGTTGGGTGAACTCCGTTGTTAAATGTGCGTGTGAATTAATTCAAGTACATTTAACTTTACTGTTCTGTCCATCAATATACTTAAGTTCCAACTGTGGTTGCAACTTCACTTGGAACCTAACTGCAAAACTGCAACTAGAACAGCGGATAGGAATTTCAATTGGTATCAGAGCTTCACACTAGATCTTACTTAGTGTGGAACATGTGTTCTGGTAAAGATGGAATTGATGAGGGAAGGAAACATGTTCAACAAACCACCATTACTTGAAGGAGGAGTCAATTATGGAGTATGGAAAATCAGAATGAGATCTTTCATTAAACAGCAAAATGAACAAGCATGGAAAACTGTGTTGTATGGTTGGGAGGTTCCAACTGCTACTGATGGTGAAGGTGAACTGGTCTATGTACCTGAAGACAAATGGTCTACTGATGAGGACAGAAGATCAAGTGCAAACTCAACAGCAATAAACTTGATATTTGCTGGTGTAACTCTCAGTGTGTTCAGGTATATCTCTCATTGTGAAACTGCCAAAGAGGCATGAGATATTTTACAAGTAACCTTTGAAGGAACTGTTAAAGTAAAAACTTTTAAACTCCAACAGTTAACCACTCAATTTGAAAATTTAAGAATGGAGGAAGATGAAACCATTGAACAGTTTAATGGTAGAATTTGTCACATTGCCCATCAGCTGGAACCTTAGGTGAAAAATACAGTGATGCTAAACTTGTTAAGAAAACTCTAAGGTCACTTCCAGAAATGTTTAAAATTAAGGTTACTGCTATTGAGCAATCAACAGACTTAGATAATCTAAAACTTGAAGAACTTATAGGAAATTTAAGCACTCATGAGCTAAAATTCTTCAAACAAAAGAGACCAGAAACAGGAATAGCCTTTCAGGCTAAGAAATCTGAATATAAGGTCTGTGAGAAAATGAGTGATGAAGAACAACTGGCCTTTTTTGCTAAAAAGGTTTATAAAAAGTTTTATAAGAAAAAACAGGATGATACTGGAACATCCAAAAACTTTCAGAAAAGGGATAATCAAATTAAGTCAGAATCTAGATTTAACAACAATCCTAAAGAGAAGGATGACAGAGATTATCAGCCTAGAGAAATTCAATGCAGAGAATATAGAGGTTATGGTCACATTCAGTCTAAGTGTGCAAATACTTTAAAAAGAAACAAAAATGCTTATATAACCACTCATAGTGATAGTGAATCTGAGAGCAACAGTGATGAAGAGAATGAATCTAACTTTGTTAATTTTGTGGGAAGAATCACTGAAAAAGAACCTATGTATGAAAGTGATTGTGAGTCTGTTTCAACCCTAGTTACAACTGCTCTTAAAACCTATAGTAATGATGAGGAAGAACCCTCTGATGATAATATTACTCAGCAGTATCTTGTCCTTTATGAAAAATATCAATGTCTGAGTAAGCAATCCTTGATCATAAACAAACTCAATACTAATCTAAATGATGAGGTTAAAAATCTCACTGAGCAACTCAACACACAACTGGTTGAGCTAACTGAAACCAAGAAGAAAATAAAACTGCTGAATGTTTCTGCTTCAGAAAAGTTAGATGACATGCTGTCCTATTCTAGAGGCTCTAAAGATAACAGTGGTTTAGGGTACTATGGTTATGAAAAAACTGGAAAAACTACCTTTGTTAAAGCTCTTGTTAAAGATGAAACTCATGTTTTTGACAATAAGGTTAGAAGTAAAGTTGCAACCAAGAAAAAACTGAATAGCTTTGAGGATAAATCTACTTTTAGGTTAAAACTGTGTCACTTTTGTAAAAGACCTGGTCACTCAGAAATCCAGTGTTATTTAAAAACGAACAAGAAGTATATTTCTCAGAAAAACTGGTTGGCCTCTTGCTATCAAAAGATGAACTGAGTCTGGAAAGTTAAAAGAAAATCTACCTTAATTGCCAATAATAAAGATGTTATTACTTCTTTAAATGTTGTTACTTCAAATGATTGGTATTTTGACAGTGGTTGTTCTAAGCACATGACAGGTATTGCAAGCTCTCTAAAAAATATCATTAATCTTACAGGAAACACTGTTGTGTTTGGAGGTGGAGATATAGGTAAAATTATTGGAAAATGAACCTGAAACAAACCTGGAATGCCTGATATAATGATGTATTTCTTGTAGATGGTCTAAAAGCCAATCTTATCAGCATTAGTCAACTGTGTGACAACAAGATGATTGTTAAGTTTAACAAAGATAAGTGTCTAATTACTTATCTTAATAATGATTTGGTCATGACAGGACTTAGATCAGCAAATAGCTGCTATGTTTTTGAAAAAGCTGAAAAAGAATTGCCTCAGAATAGGTGCAATCAAACTATTACTAACAATGTTGATATTTGGCATAAAAGGCTTGGTCATGTGAACTATAAAACCTTGAATAAGCTTGTTAAAGAAGAATTGATAAGAGGTATTCCCAAACTTAGTTCTAAAACCCAAGGTGTTTGTGGTGATTGTGCAATAGGTAAACAGACAAAGAGTATTCACAAGAGTACAAGTCAAATTTACACTAAGAGAGTCCTAGAACTTCTTCATATTGACTTAATGGGTCTTATGCAAATTGCAAGTATAGGTGGTAAGAAGTATATTTTGGTAGTTGTAGATGATTTCTCTAGATACTCTTGGGTAGTGTTTTTAAGGGATAAATCTGAAACTTTTGAACTCTTTAAAACTCTGTGCTTGAAACTGTAAATTGAAAAAGGTTCCACCATTGGTAAAATTGTTAGGGTCAGAAGGGATCATGGAACTGAATTTGAAAATAGTAAGTTTAGAGAGTTTTACAACTTCTTAGGTATAAGTCATGAGTTTTCTGCACCAAAGACTCCATAACAAAATGACATAGTTGAAAGAAAGAATAGAACTATTCAGGAAATGGCTAGAGTCATGCTTAATTCTAAGAAACTTGTCAAAAGATTTTGGGCTGAAGCTGTTAACACTGCATGTCATATTGTAAATAGGGTTTATATTACAAAAGGTACTACCATGACTGCTTATGAAATATGGAAAGGTAGAAAACCTAATGTCGAGTACTTTCAGGTATTTGGGTGTGTTTGTTACATTTTTAAAGATAGAGAGCATCTTGGAAAATTTGATTCTAAAAGTGACAAAGGGATATTTCTTGGTTATGCTCAAAATAGTAGAGCTTTTAGAGTCTTTAATCTGAGAACAAATTGTGTCATGGAATCATATAATGTGATATTTGATGACTTAAAAGATGTTGATGAGATTACAGGTGATGATGAAGAGTCTGGAAGTACAGAAAAAGAGACAGGAGAAATTCAGCAAACAGACAGTCCAATAGTGGTTGGAAGTCCAGTTGCAACTGAGGTTAAAACCGAGGTTGAAACCAAGGTTGAAACCCAGAATACAACAGAGTCTGAAGAAGAAGAAGAAGGATCTTCTATTCAAACTACCAGCAAGCCTCGCTATGTAAGGACTCAGAAAAATCATTCTCTTGACAATGTCATGAGAGAAGTCACTTCAGATATAAAAACCAGAGGTAAAAGAAATAATGTTGTCCACTTTGCTTGTTACATTTCTCAGTTAGAACCTAAGAATATAAAAGAAGTTTTGGAAGATAGTGAATGGATTTTAGCTATGCAAGATGAACTGTCTCAATTTGAGAGGAATGATGTATGGACTTTAGTACCCAGACCTTCTAATAAAAATGTTATAGGGACTAAATGGATCTTTAGGAATAAAAGTAATGAAGATGGAGTCATTATTAGAAATAAAGCTAGACTTGTAGCTCAAGGTTACACTCAAATAGAAGGAATAGACTTTGATGAAACTTTTGCTCCTGTAGCAAGAATAGAATCTATTAGAATGCTCCTATCACTTGCTTGTTTATATGATTTTAAGCTGTTTCAACTTGATATTAAAAGTGCCTTCTTAAGTGGTATAATTCAAGAAGAAGTCTATGTGAGTCAACCCAAAGGATTTGAAGATCCAAAATTCCCTGAACATGTTTATTTACTGAAAAAGGCTTTGTATGGGTTAAAGCAAGCTCCTAGAGCTTGGTATGATAGGTTAACCAAGTTCTTAATTGAAAAAGGTTTCAACAGAGGGGGAGTTGATAAAACTCTGTTCACTAAGAAAACTACAAAGGATATCATCATTGCTCAAATTTATGTTGATGACATTGTGTTTGGTTCCACATCTGATGTTAGAATTGTTGAATTTATTTCTGATATGAAGAATGAATTTGAAATGAGTGGTGGAGGAGAATTAACTTACTTCCTAGGATTGCAAGTTAAACAAAATGAAAATGGCATTTTTCTTTGCCAAAGTAAGTATGCTGACAATCTTTTCAAGAAATTTGGCTTAAGTGATACCAAAGAGAAAAGAACTCATATGAATACTACTTTAAAACCGTCCAAGAATGATAAAGGTAAGAGTGTATGTCCTAGTCTGTACAGATCTATGATTGGAAGTCTTCTTTATTTAACTTCTAGTAGACCAGATCTTTGCTTAAGTGTAGGAGTATGTGCCAGGTATCAGGCAAACCCTTTAGAATCACACCTTCTAGTTGTCAAAAGGATTTTAAGATATGTAAAAGGCACCATTCACCTAGGTCTATGGTATTCTAAAGACACAAATCATTTTCTTGTTGGTTACTGTGATGCAGATTGGGCAGGTAATATAGATGATAGAAAAAGCACTTCTGATGGTTGTTTTTATTTTGGGAATAATCTTGTTTCATGGTTTAGTAAAAAACAAAACTGCATTTCTTTATCTATTGCTGAGGCATAATATATTGCAGCTGGAAGTGGATGCACTCAACTAATTTGGATGAAACAGATGTTAAATGATTATAACATTAAACAAGAAGTGTTAACTCTGTTTTGTAATAACAAAAGTGCTATAGATTTGGCAAAGAATCCAGTTCAACATTCCAGAACTAAACACATTGATCTAAGACACCATTTTATCAGAGAACTTGTTGAAGAAAAGAGTTTAATTTTAGAACATGTTTCAACTGAAAGACAATTAGCAGATATCTTCACTAAACCCCTTGATACAAACAAGTATGAATCTTTAAGAAGTGTTATAGGGGTATGTCACTATAGATCTAATTGAATACTCTTGCTATATATATATGTTTTGAGTACCTTTAATACATTTTATTTCTAAGGTAAGTCTTGATTGAGCTTTGAAGTTTTTGTCTTGAAAAAGCCGCTAATTGGTGTCTCAAACAACAGATGTGAGGTAACTTGTTTTAAAATCTCTCTGGTAATAGAGTTGCAAGCACAAAGTGCATATTTTACAAGCTGTTTGCAAGCTCAGTTGCAACATTAGTTGAAACCACATTCTCAAACTACAGAACAGATCAGTGATTGTCTACAGATTCTCATAATGCCTATGATAATAATCGTAGTGAACAAAACAAATGAAAAAGCAAGACAAAGTCTTGATAATTTTTTTTGACATCACTTATACTCTTTCCTTGCTGAGGTCATTAATCTAATTTTTGTATAGAGGAAAAATGGATTAGCTCAAAATAAGCTCCTAAGATTTAATTTTTAATTAAAGTTATTCAATGATAAATATATCTTCTTGAGTAAATGGCTAGATTCTTGTTTTTTTTTAAGTTTTATATCTTATATAACTGCTATCTTTATCTTGAAACAAGTCAAATTTCCTTCAAAACTTCAACTACTTGGAATTCGAAATTTTGGATAAATCTATTTACTTTTGGAATGTATATCAAAATTATTTGCTGGATTTATCATACTAAAAACAGTATCCTTCGTAATTTCCTTGAGATTCTTATTTTCAATTTATGTTGCAAGGAAACATGCTATTTTTAAGCAAAATCTGTTTCAAAGTTGATTTGAGTGTATCTTTTTCTAATTGTAAAAATATTTGGGCTTAATTGCTATTTATACTAATTTCTTTTACTATCCCAAATCAGTAACAAAATCAGAATTACTCTATCTCTTTCTTTCTATTAAAAACCCTAGGTTCTCTGTAAAACCCACACTGCGTAGTTCCAAGTCTAGTTGCAACCAAGGTTGAAACCATGTCTTCCAATTCTCCTAAATCCAATCTCAACTATGAAGATGATAGCACTCTTAGAGATTTCTTAAATCAATCTACAACCAGTACAGGCTCTAAGGCCAAGGTAAGTGAGTCTTCTTCTTCTAAGAAACATAGGTCTAAGAAACGTGCTAGAAGAAACCTACAGAATGATCCCATCACTGTTAATTTTTCTTATGATTCTCTATTGAATGAGGTTGATCCTCGTTTCTGGAATAAAGATATGTCTGATAGGTTCAGTTTTCTTCCTAGTAGGAAAATTCATTCTGAGAGGAAATTAAATTTAGCTAGCTATCAGCACATTCAGGTGCATGTTGAGAAGTTGTTAACAGATGTTGGTTTAGAAATAACAATTTGCTATCCTAACTCCTATTATCCTGAGGTTGTTAAGGAATTTTATGTCAATCTAAGTCCTAGTGTCTTTACTGAGGGTGATCCAGCCTATGGCAGAGTATTTGTGAGGGGTCTCACTTTAGATTTTACTCCTAAGAAAATCAATGATTTTCTAAGTTCTCCTAGTCCTTCTGAGAGCAGTAGTGATTATGACATGGAAGTTGTAGCTCTTGTCCTTACAGGAAAGAATAACAGGTTTGATGGTACTTCCATTAAAACTTCCTCACTCACTCTGTGTGCTGTTGTGCTTCATAAAATTGCTAGGTTTAATTGGACTCCTACTAAAAAACACTCTAGAGTGAACAAATATATGGCAGTCTTTCTATATAAAATCATGTCAAAGTTACCAATTAACTTTGATAATCATGTGTTTAATTTCATCAGAGATTTCAGTGATGTTAAATCACTCTCCATTCTGCTACCCTTTCCTTGCTTAATCACTGGGCTAATTCTGTCTCAAGTTATACCTCTATCTTCCACCCATCCTATCAGAATCTCCTCTGAAAAGTCCACCAATTGTCCTTCTGCCTTGTACATTTCTGCAAAACTTCTGAAGGAAGGACATGTGAATGGCATCAATGGTGAAAAAGGGAAAGAAAAGGAGACAACAAGTGTTCCTTCTAAAAAGAAAGGTGTAAGGTGGTATCTCCTACAAAAACTGGCTTCAAATCAAGAAAGAAGGGTTGAGCTAGATACAGATGACTATGAGATCAAGAAGCTACTGGAGAATCTCACAGAAAGTGAAGATGATGGTGACAGTAATAATGGCTACTCCCTCAGCAGTATAAAGAAGAAGATGAAGAAGAAGAAGAAGATGAAGAAGAAGATGAAGAAGAGGTTATCAGAGATGCACCTCTAAGGGAAAGAGCTCATCACTACACAAGACCTCTTTACTAGCTTTGTCTGGTTTCTGGCAAATAGGGGGAGAAAAGAAGTTTATGTGTCCATTTCTGTCCACTTTTATGTTTATGTTTCAATTTCAAAATTTTGTATCTGTAAATTATGTGTTCAGACTATTTTGTGCCAGTATTTTTGGCCTTATGTTTTCTGCAGTTTATTTCTAAATTCTGTTGGTTTTTTTAATTTGAATATGTTCTGAAACTTTAGTGAATGGATATCTATCTATTCTTAAATGATGTCTGCTATTCTAACTTGTCGGGGGAGCTCAAATAAGTGACACAAAAGCATTGAAAAATTACATAGTTTAAAAGCTGTGTTTGCTAACAAAACTGCAGGTGAAATGTCTGTTTATAAACTTAGGTTATTTGTCAAAACCAATGACAAAGGGGGAGATTGTTAGGACCAGATTTCTGGACCTTATACTGTTTGTTGTCTATTGGTTTGAACTAAATAACTCTAGTTGAATGTTAAGAATTGAAACAGTCTCTTGGTTTCAAGTAGGATTGCAACCTCAGTTGCAACCACAGTTCCAACCTGCTGTTCTGCAGGATTCTGTTTAGTTCTTTTATTCTGCATTACTATTCTTTAAATGATGATTAGTTGTTGTAAAGTATGCAGGAAATATTCTCATATGTTCTTAAAGACTTAAGTTTATATCTACTGAGAATATTAAAAGTGATAAGAAATATGTTTTCTAAAAGTTATAAAGAGATTAGTTTTTAAAGATATTGTTACTTTAAACTAGCTAATCTATATCTCTATTCTTATGCAAATTTTTATCACTTGTTTCAATCTTTGTTCTTTATCAAAATCAGTATGATACGTTTAAAATTGAATGAAATATGGAGTTAATGTTTCATATATATATTTGGAAAGGTTTTATCTCTAAAAGATACTATCTTATATGTTTCCTATTTTTAGTAAAAGACTGACTCCTATTTTCAAGCTAGTTATTAACAGGTACTATCTTATGAAGATTGAGGTCAATCCTACGATGAAGTATATCGTGATATATGGAAAGATTGAAGCCAATCAAAAAGAGTCAAAAACAATCATCAAGATCTTAAAGAAAGAAGATTGCTTTTACTTGTATAAATAGTTGATAACTTAGCTTGTAAAAGTGTGTGTTCTAAATTATAAAAAACTCATTCTTGAGAGAATACACAGTGAGCTTTAAAAGAAAACAATGGTGGGATGCCATTGATTTTTAAGTGATAGTTATAAAGTAGGAACAATATAGAGATAGGCAGAAAAATCTAGAGAGAGTCTCAGAGTTTTTCATTAAGACTTGAATCCTATATTGTAAGCTTTTATAATATCATAATCTGAGTGAGTGCCTCGGAGACGTAGCCCAGTTGGGTGAACTCCGTTGTTAAATGTGCGTGTGAATTAATTCAAGTACATTTAACTTACTGTTCTGTCCATCAATATACTTAGGTTCCAACTGTGGTTGCAACTTCACTTGAAACCTAACTGCAAAACTGCAACTAGAACAGCGGATAGGAATTTCAAGCTCTCGTGGAACTAATTAAATGAAGAAGAAGAATCTGGGAACTTCTCAAGTGCTTGTAGTACTTCTTTGATATGTGGCTTCTTTTACGGAGTTGGTGACGAACAATTAAACCCAAGTTTCAATAATGCCAGCAAGGCATCCTCCCAGTCCTCCAGGTCAGCATGGATCGCCGCGTCAGCCATTCGTAAAACACGACTCTTCTCCTCGTCCGCTAACCCACCGGCCCTGGTCCCACGACTCTTCTTCTCGTCCGCTAACCCACTGACCCTAGTCCAACTTCATCCGATACAATAACATTAACTTCATTGGCACTTTGGCAGAAACAGAAAATATTCACGGGGTAATCTCATACCGAAATGGCGAAAACTAAGGTCAAGTAAAAAGGGCCACTATAAGTATAATGCTATTAAGTATATATATCTATGAAAAGCAGAGTTTTTAATTTGTAATATCCAGTTTAAAAAAATTAAACCCTAAAATTTATATAAAAAATCAAATATATTTTTTAAAAAAAATAAATACATATAATTAAGAAATAAAAAGGCAAAAACAAAACAGAAAATTCTGACTTTCTTTATAGTAAAAACCATATCGAATATTTTATATAAATACACGTTTATACATAAATGTATATGAATATTTATTCGTACTTTAGCTAGTGCGAATTTTATTTTAAGGATTATTTTATATAGTTTTTTAAATGTTAAGGTCCTAATTGTGTTAGATTTTTAAGTTGATGAGTGACCAAATTGGTAAAGTTTCAAATTCCAGTGACTAAATTGGTTAAGTTTTAAAAGTTTGGCGACCTAATTGAAAAATGCGATAACTGAGTTGTGTTTTGATAAAATTGGGAATGGGATAGCTCGTGTAATTTTGTTTACTGAGATGCTCATGTAAAATCTAAACCCTATCTAACGGTCCTTATAAATAATAAGTTAAGCTTAAAAAAATAAATTCAAATAAATGTATAATTTTTTCAACTATTATATGATAGTCGTACGGTTCAGATAAATTACATGAGTATCTCATGTAAAAAAAAATTACGTGAGCGACTCCGTTCCCGACAAAATTATCTCGGGCAATAAATGGTTAACATTAGATGACGTGAACTCGTTTTATCAAATTGGACGGAAATATAAAAATTGGTCTAAAAAAATAAATAGTGAAGGGACAAAAATGTGAATATTGAAATCAGAGGTAGGTAGGGACTATGGAGCGTTAAATCATATTAGTAAAAATATTTAATAAGAGTATCCATAATACTTTTGTTAATTTTTTATTGTTAACTAGTGACACATCATCATTTACAAAACTATTAAATGACACGTAGACATATTAAGTTAAACACTCACATTAGTTTTAACTTTAACAATGTTATATATTTTAATTAAAAATTAATTATTCAAAATATAGTACTATAGATATGCGATGTGAGAAAATAAATAGCAGTATGATATAGATAGAAAAAATATACGTGAGAAATAGTCGTTAATTGTGGGTGTGAGTTACACTTTTTTGCCATGTTATCAAGTAAGAGCATCTACAATAATTTTGTTATCTCTATTGTTAACTAAAATACTTGGCTAACAATGCATTTTTTTTGTCTACATTAGTTATGTTAAATCATGTGTTATCTTTATAAATGTTAAAAAAGTTGTTAAATATAACAATGTTTTTAATGTTGTTAATGGATGACGTGGCAAAATACAATTAATTAAAACGTGAACTATATTTCATTTTAGTTCCTATATTAGTGGGGTTTAAAAAATGACTGATTAATCAGATTTCAATTAATAATTAATTTTAATTAAAATTAAATAACTTTGTTAAGTTAATACACTAATGTGAAGGTTAAATTTAAGTTACATATGTGCATTTAACATGCAATTAATAATGATGTGTCAAAGTTAATATTGTTAAAAGTAACACAACTATTGTGGATGTTCTAATAACAATTAAAAAGATTGTTATCTTTAACAATATTTTTAACATCTATAAAGTTAACACACACTTTAACACACCCAATGGGAAGACACAATTGCATTGTTAGCTAATATTTTTAGTTAACAATAGAGATAACAACATTATTGTAGATGGTCTAAAAATATTTATTAATATACATCCGTTTCCATTTAATTGTCTATTAGAAAAATACATGAATTTTGGCCGGCCAAGTATTTATATCAAAATTATCGAAATGAAATTTTTTAAAAGTTGACCATTGAGTTCAAATGTTAAATTTGATAATTTTGATTAGGAAACCCGTAAACACTCAACCCGTATCCCAATCTGATTATTTTTGGAAGTGAAAAAAATATACCGAAAAAAATATACCAATTCTGCTCCGACCCGATTAATTTTCGGGTGAGTTTTGTGAGTTGTTAGCATGGTTTATTTCCGGCTTGGAATTTACCTAGTGCGAATTTTATTTTAGGGATTATTTTATATAGTTTTTTAAATGTTAAGGTTCTAATTGGGTTAGATTTTTAAGTTGAGTGACTAAATTGGTGAAGTTTCAAATTCCAGTGACTAAATTGGTTGGGTTTTAAAAGTTTAGTGATCTAATTGAAAAATGCTATATTTGAGTTGTGTTTTGACAAAATTGGGAATGAGATAGCTCGTGTAATTTTTTTTTTTACTGAGATGCTCATGTAAAATCTAAACCCTATCTAACGGTCCTTATAAATAATAAGTTAAGCTTAAAAATTTAAATTCAAATAATTGTATAATTTTGTCAACTATTATATGATAGTCATACGGTTCAGATGAATTACATGAGCATCTCGTGTAAAAAAAAAATTACATGAGCTACTCTGTTCCCGACAAAATTACCTCGGGCAATAGATGGTTTGAACTTGTTTTATCAAATTGGACGGAAATGTACAAATTGGTCTAAAAAATTAAATAGTGAAAGGACAAAAATGTGAATATTGAAATTAGAGGTAGGCAGGGACCATGAAGTGTTAAAACATATTAGTAAAAATATATGCCTCCGTTTCTATTTAATTTATTTATTATGAAAATACGTACAATTTTGATTTTTAAATTAACGATGGGTTCACATGTTAAATTGTGTTATTAGAGTTTAAGAAAAACAATTTTGATAAAAATTAGAATGAAAGAGTAGTTTTGTAGGGGTAAAAGTTTAAATAGAGAAAAAAGAAAACCCTAAGTATATATATATATATATATATAATGAGGTGGTAGAGAGAGAAACATAGATGGCGATAGGTAAATCAAAGATTGCGTTGGTATGGTTGTTACTTTTTATTATTCACCAAGCGGCGTCGTATGTAGCAGACCCAGATTGGGTAATCAATTAAACTCTAAAACATTATTTATTATTATTCATCTCTCTCTTTTTGTTTTTTTATGCATTGTTTTTGTTTTCGATTAATTTTTAGTTTCCTATGAATAAAGACGTTTTTTTCTAAGCCTCGTTCAGTAGCTCGAGACTTATTTTGTAAGCCTCGTTCAGTAGCTCGTTCAGTAGCCTCGTTTTTTTCTAAGACGTTTTTTTCTAAGCCTCGTTCAGTAGCAACGCTGTTTCTTCTTGATTTGTTTCAGAACCAATTCTTATTTTGTAGATTATATCTTCATGTTCTAGGCGTATATTCATGTTCGAGGCTGATGTTCAAGTTTCTAATATGAAAAACTTTTTTTATTTTTTTCATTAAAAATATACCGACTACTTAAATATGAAGTTTACTAAAAAAAAAAAAAATACTATTTTAAAACCTTTATATATTTATTTTATGAATTTAAATGCGATAAATGATGACTAAAAGGTGTTTAAAAAATGTTTAGTGACTGAATTCCTCCATATTGAAATTTTAGTGACCAGTTTGAAGTTTTTAAAAACATTTCCAGGGACCAGTTAGAATTTAACTATAATTTTTATTTTATTTTTAATTAATAAATGGCGGACCAGTTTGAGTTGCGCCTTCACCCCTGCTAAAGTAGCATCTGCTTCGTCTGCGCCTGCACCAGGAGGAAACTCGGCTCTCTACGCCTCCGTTAAACATGCTCTAAAGTATGGAGATTTCAGTTAGAACACCTAGGAAAAATTTATTTATTCGTAATATTTTCTCAAAATAAAAAAGGTTACCGTTTGCACCTAATTTGGTTGCTTCCTTGTATGAAACATTTACTTTGTTTATCTCAAGTTACATACACATGGCTTTGTGTCTCAATACTCACAATTCTATGTCTCACTATGTTTTCTTTTAAATTACAGGATGAGTATGCTATGAATTTTGAAAAGTAAATTCTCCAACCCTTTTGATTTTTTTAATGTAATTTATTATGTGAGAAGTATAGAACTAATAAATGATTGGCTGTTGATGTAAAAAATGCAGGGAACCCGGTTATAAACATATGGATTGGAAATACTATCATGGGCATGGAAATTATAGTAGCTCATGTAGAAAGGCAAGTAACTTTCAACCTTGTTCCAAAATTTGAGAAATAGTATTAAAAGTAACTTGTGTTGAACTATTCGATGAATAGTAATTCATCGTTATCTGAAGTATTGATTCTGAATTGCAGGATTCGACAGAAGTACACTTAGGGTAAGTTTCCTACAATTTGGAAACAAGTGTGAAACTAATTAGACTTATATGTTTGCATCATTAACCAAGTAACTATGGCTTGTTCATGATGATCAGATGTTTGGGAGTCGCTGTTTTCAAATACAGATTTTATGCTGCTGTTCGAGTTATTGAGCAGGTGAACTAACAAACTATACTTATTTTTGGTTTGGTAATTTTGCTAAATGTTATCTATGTTCGAATAAGATGTAGGACAATCACATATACATGTACCTTGCAGTATCTGATGCCCTTTGTGGAACGGGAAAAGTTTAATATCTCAAGTAAATGTATACTTCATCCGGATAATAATCTTTTTTGGCGCCACGAATGGTTCACTGAATGTGGTTCCGGCAAGCAAGAACTCCGAGGAATGGAACTTTCCCACCTACGAATTGTTTACGAGAACGATTATCCTGTAAGTGGGATGTGTTGTTTACATATTTTATTTATCGTATAGTGTGTACAACGCTTCCCTTTTGATTCTTTAGCCAAGGTAGAGAATATAAATAATCCTCCATCCGCTCCATTATAATATTATAAGTGTCTAAACTTAATCTTTCAAGAACGACATTACACTTTCTTTTGTAATCTTACTGGGTTCAACATGTGTTGATTGCCTGGGTCACCTTGAAGTTGAATTATTCTGTCAACCGTTTTTCTGTTTTGCTTGGTTATAGAAAACTTGCTTCAATATTTTTCAAAACTCGCTTTTACGTGTATAGGCAAAATAAAGACGCTTTGATGAAAAGGTCAAAGTTCATGCTTTTTATTCACTCCGAAACTTAAAAAGCTTACTCTTTAGTGAAGTTGTTGCAAAAAAGCACGTTATCTATACTTTCTCGTTTTAAAACATTTTCTTTTCGGTAAGTTGTTTTAATAAACATTTTCTTTTCGGTAAGTCGTTTTAAAACATTGTTTTTTTGTGAAATTTGATAATTAAATGGAATTTTCAATCAAAAGGTAAATTTAGACTCGGGTTTTAGTTTTATATCTTTCATCATATCGTATATTTGTTCTCTTCTATTATAGACTAATCATACATGGAATGTTTCAGAAATACGGCAGGTCCGCCGCATGTGACGTGTTTCAGCGTTATCTTGTGATGAACTGCTTAACGAAGTATAAGAAGACTGAATTTAATCCTGAAGCAGTAAAAAATCACCAATTTTGTGAGGTAATGATATTTTTAATAGGATATCCTGTTAAATACCATTATCAATTGTTTAGAATAAGCTGACTTTCCGAGTCAATTTACTGCTATATTATTAAAAGGCTCTATTCAAATTTCTGTCTTTGTGCAGAGTCTTGCTAATAGTTGTTTCCCTGCTAATGAAGGTCCATCTGATCACCAGCTTCACGGTACTCATCTATTTCAAGTTCAACTCATTCTCTCTCTCTTTTCCTTTTCTCTCGCTGCTGCCTAGTTCATGTTAGTCAGTTACGTACTTGTTTTTAATCGAAATTTTAGAGCTGTTTCTGCGACAAGTTTGTGCTGCTCATACCTTCTCAGGTCGGCCAGATTGGCCCATTATAGAGATGATGAAGGTAATAGCCTAGTAACTTGCAAAACAGAATGGTTATGGTTTTTCTGTAAAAATAGTTTTTGCTTCGTAACGCATTTTCTATTTATATGCTAACTATCGTCAGTTCCATTCTTTGTTTATCAATTTCCCATCTTGTTTATCCGAACAATTGTTTTGCATACAGAAGCAAAACATGTACCTGGCCATTTTGGTGTCGATCTTGTTGGTACTCATTTTCCGCCCCGGTGGTTATTTGCACATAAGGTAATTCTCAATTACTTGCCTCTAAACAGTTGCGATCTTTTGGAATTTTTGCTATGAACTTGTTCCCCATTTTGTTTCGAAATGCAGAATGAAGTATGAGAAAACTGAACTTCATCCTGATGAAGCAGTAAAAAATCGCCAATTGCGTGAGGTAATGATGTTTTTAATAGGATATCTTTATAAATACCAGTATTAATTGTTTAAAACAAGCAGACCAGCAGAGTCAATTTACTGCTGTGATTATTAAAAGACTATTCTATTCAAACTTCTTTGTCTTTGTGTAGAGTTTTGCTGATAGGTGGTTCCCTGCTAAGTGTCCATCTGCAAGCCATCTTCATGGTACTCATTCATTCCAAATTTCACAGTTCTCCCTCTCACTTTTATTTCTCTTCATTGTCTACTTCATGTTAGTTACCTGTTACCTACTTGTTTTTAATGAAATTATTAGACTTGTTGCTGCGACAATGCACATACCTACTCAGTTGGGCCAAAGGCCTTCTCTTTATGGATGAAGGTAATGGCGTTTTAACTTTCAAACCAAAATGTTTCTATATTTGTAAATTATTTTCCTAATAATCTCGCCAGGGGCGGTGCTAGAAAAAATATTGTGGAGTTGCTAAATATGAAATGTTATTTTACGGTTTGCAAAACATGTTGTTATCAAAAAAAATCTAAATTTTCTCAGTATTAATTTTTATATTGTAAATTGTGGGTTTGCGACGGCAACCTTTTACAGGTATAAGGCTCCGCCCATGAATCTCGCATCTTCTATAGAAATGACGAGAGATAGTTTTCCATTTCTTACCTTTTCGCGATTATGATCTTTTGGAATGTTACTGTGAACCTTGTTCCGTTTGTATTTTTATGCCAGAACTGTAACCAAGATCTGAAGCACCTTCAAACTTCTAGAGCAAAATATGCTGGCTTAGGAATACTCATAATACGGGATATGTTGATACTTGTTGCTTGGTATGCAATTATTATGGGGGTTTTGTATTTCCAAATGCGGGATGAGCAAGTAACTTATTGTACTGCTTCTAATGCCTGAATTAAATGTTAGTTTCGAGCTCCGCAGCAATCAACGTTTGTTTTTTCTGAGTGATTTGCTTTTAGAATCTCCTTTTATTGTTATCAGCTTGTCTTAAATTTTTCTTCTTGTTTTAATAGTATAATTTGGGGAGATCAATTAATGAATGACAAATTTCACAAACCATATCTTTTTGTTTTTTGGATAGAAGTGTCTCGCCAAAATTTTTAAGTTCGTCCTAGGTTGTTGACAACAATGACATATAACTGTAATAATATGCATGAAGGTATGTGTTGCTTGAAGCTAGCTAGTCATTAATCGATGAAATATAAAACCTGTAAGATCTGGTGAACTATTGTACGTGGAGTAACTATGAGTACATCCGCAAATGAGCATTGGCATTGTTTGGGCTCGACTCGTTGGTGTGCTTGATTACACTCCCCTTGTGATTTAAATCTGAAAAGCTCGGCTCGTTAAGTGCCAAAAATCTTTCTTGGTTGTCTTTTTTTAATAATTAGTTCTCCTAGATTTTTTTTGGTTTGTTTTTTGTACAGCACTAATCAATGTTTGTCTATAGGTTCAACTAATTACGATCGTTCTTATTCCTCATTGTTGATACGACTGAAACCATTGTTTTACTTGTTCATCAAATTTGTTATTCGTGTTTTTGTAACATATTATCTCAAAACATATATTATAGAGATAGAAGTATATAAAGATAAAAGAAGTGAGTATTTGTTAATTGAATTCATACGTAAAAAATGGTCCCATTACCGTCTTTATATGGTGGAACCTGAGCTTATGGGGTTTACATGCTATTAATCCTTAATCCTTATGGGGTTTACATGCTATGGGGGAAAATTCTACTAAATAGAAAATAAGCAATTTTCGGGATGATCTCCTGTATGGATTTTGTACTGGCTGGTCTTCTCGTGTATGGATTTTGTACTTCTTATTGACGAGTTTTATTCAGCTTCTAGTACCAGATAGTAATCTTTGTAGGAGTATTTTTTGCCATGTCTGCAAAATTTGTACATTTTGGAACTCTGTACTTTTGCGTAATTAGGGATTAGCATAGAAAAAGAGAAATCATAACTTTTAACTGAGCTAACTGGATAAGAAGTTGCTGCAATTGTAATTCAACGGCTGACATTATGAATCCATGCCATTGATTTTTCACATAACGCCTGTCGCCGGACACGAACCACTGGAGATGATAACTTGCTTTCTTTCTTTTGTTTATTTGAGTTTTACTTGACCGTGGGATGATAATTCAGTGGCTCCAATTATAATCTCAGCCCCGTCAATTGATTTATAGTTGCAGCAATTAACTAAACATTACACAGCATTATCAAATAATATTGAGAATGATAAGAAATTTGGCCTTTCTTATTGTTTATGTAAACTTTTAATTTTGAGTAAAGCACGGTTAATGTAGATTGCGTAACTAATAACTGATATACGTGTTGACTTTGAAATTGAATTTGTTACATTCAAAATTTGTCAATTCAGCTTTCATGTCTTGTAAATAAATATTAGGAAGAGTTTATAATATATCATCACTGCCATACATAATATTGCCACAATCTGAAGATTATAATCAAATTAACCTATCTGTAGAGACAATGTTGGCTATGGGTTAACAACACTGTGATAAGAAGTATTACGTTGTATTGTTGCGACACGCGTGTAAGCTATTTTCGTACATCCTCTCCAGTACGAAACAAACGCATCTTAGATTTCTCCCACGACAGATACTATAAATTCATATAAATTAGGAGCAATTATATTCTCTAGTGGAAATGAATATAATTTATTAATAGAATATTCTAAGATCGGTAAATTATTAATTATATAATATTATATTAATATTTGCTAATAAAATTATATAATATTTATTAATTAAATACTAATATAAGTGAACTAAATTTCTTTTGGAAGGCATGTGTTAGGTATAACCATGAAAATTGCTACTTATCGAGACTCTCAACATAAGCTCGTATACAAAATTAATAATTAAAAGAAAAGAGATTTAAAAAGCAAAATTTAAGCCTCAATGACTAAGTGACACGGTAACAAGATGATAGTTTTACAGATATAGACTAAATAGAAACACCCACGCCAAGTACCGATGAAAACAAATAAAATAGAAACTTGACACTATGATAATTAGAATATGTGACATAGAAACTAATTAAACATAAATATTCTATTAAACTTGTGGCTGCACACATGGGACACATACAGACTAAACATAAACACACACACACACCAAATACTGAGATGACAACAAACAAAATAGAAACTTGACACAATGGTAATTAGAAAACACAAATGGGACACATAGAAACTAAACGTAAATATTCTCTTTAACTTGTGATTCTTTAGTATTCATAATTACCTCCTGCGTCCAAATTCGTAGCATGTATCTTCATGGGAAACTGACACTTGAAGATTTAGAAGGTCGACCCCAATATTAAAACCTCTCATTTGGTACATACCAAAAACTGAATATCCTCCTGTCGATTCTTTAATTGCAAGGCAGTAATCCCCCCGTTTAATATCCACGTGCTTCTAAAGGGAAGCCGCATCGGTAAATAGAGAAAATTGAACGTAATTTCAGGTAGCATGTCGACATAGCTACCCCCACGTTTTCTATAACACAACCCCCATCGTTTTGTCGAATAATACTCAGCGTCAACATATAACTTAATTGTGGCAAACAAGGCGTCCATAGCCTTAGGTGGAAGATGTGTATATGGTCCTCCTGTGTCTAGATAAACACTACCGAAAACAGATGTTGATATGTTAACGGGTACATTGTTAACGTCAATGCCTCTTAAAATAAGTTCGTAATGACCATCGCTTCTGAGAATCAAATTTGTCTTTTCTCCCCAAATATCAGAATCGTCCCCAAACTTTATGAACGAATCATGGAATTTGTCTTCACTTTGACAAAACGAAAATTGTGTTGCCTTAATTTGCCTTAAAAATGATGTCTCGGAATGTCCTATCCCAATAATTCCTCCCATTCCTTGTAAGGTTTTTTCGCCATAGTATTCGGTTACACAACCGAATACTATATCCGGATACATTTTGGGTGTCAAATCTCCTTCAAATGTAAATGTCTCTCTAGCTCCTTCACCCATGATTTGTGGTCCGATAGCAAAGCTAAAATCGAAAGTGCATTTAGAATTTAGGCAGCTCAAATATCTATTATTAGATGGATGGCACACCGGATCTTTGCACCGAATAATTTTGTATGTTGATGATCTACTATGGCAAAGGTTTTGAAACCAGGGGTTTCAATTTCAAACTCTAGTATATATTGTAACGACACAGGTAAATATAGAAGTGATGCATCCAGCGTAGTGTTTCTTATTACTCGTGCTCGCAATTCGTAGATTTTATGATCCTCATCAACCATATCATTGAGAGTTTTTCTTGGGTTGTAAAAAGGAGATAAGGGTGAGAATATGTGGATGAGCCGTGCCGTGAACCCATTTCGGGTTCCGTTGGGTGTACCACATATGAAATTGGGAAAAAATAGGACTACCAATATTACCAAAAGATGATTCATGGGAAAATACATTGTGTATGTTTTGCAATATGACTATTAAAAGTGCAACCACTACATATATATAGGAGATAGAAATGGGGTTGGGTGTAATGTTAGTTTAAAGTTGATGGAAGAGTAAAATAGTGATGCTCACTCATAGAGAACGAAGTAAAGTTGAGATAGGGAGGGGTAAGTCATAAGTGGAAGAGTAATTAAATTATCTCTGTAACCTATTTATTGTTCGATGTATGTATTATTTATCTAACACTACGAATGCATATGTATGCATATGAGATTATATTTATTGATCCCTTCAATTTGATATTTACTATAACCTAAACATGTGGAAATTTGTACCATTTGCTAATCATAAATAAAATAGGTTCATCTATTTGGATGAGTCGATTTTCCAAAAATTAGAGGCAAATCTTCCTTTGTTTTGCTAAATGAGTATTCAGAACTGCAGGTATCAACTTTCAACCTCTAATTTATTGCATGTCACTTCTAATGTTTGCATCTGCATCAAAAATTTACAACGTTGTATAAATCAATTATTAGCCTACATATCTAAAATAGACTACTACTACTCATGCTTTTAATTTTGATACTTGTTAGTTATTATCCTGCAGCATATATGATCTTTAAATCAATTATTAGCATACATATCTAAAATAGACTACTACTACTCATGCTTTTAATTTTGATACCTATTAGTTATTATCCTGCAGCATATATGATCTTTAAATCAATTATTAGCCTACATATCTAAAATAGACTACTACTACTCACGCTTTTAATTTTGATACTTATTAGTTATTATCCTACAACATATATGATCTTTTGATGTGACTTACTATTGGTGGTGATCTTTTTAGTCCATGGGGAGAAGGAGACAAATGGTCGGCCCAGATAAACAATATTGTTGGAAGCAGAGTATCTGATTCCGAGTGAGTTTACTCTGCTTCCCCAACCATTAGATCTGTATTTTATTAATAATGTATTAATAAAATAGCAGATCCGATCGTTTAGGAAGCAGAGTAACCCTGATTCAGAGTCAGTTACTCTTCCTCCAACAATATTAGGATCAGGACCAATGCATTATATATATATAACGTCAAAGATTAACACGAACATAACTCAATATCCCGAACCATCACTTAATTCATATCTATTTTTAATCTCTTTCTTTCAAAACAATATTTTAGGGGATTTTTTTATTAAAAAAAACGGAGTGATTTTTTTTTCTTACCCTCAGTTCACTACAAAATAATGTTTGATTTAGTGAGAGTCAAAAGCTGTCACAAGCCCGTCGCTAATTTAAAAAGCTGTCACAAATCTGTCGCAAATTAACTAAACTGTCGCAAAAACGTCACAAAAACCGTCGTTAATAAGCTCGTAACAAAAAATACCGTCACTAATCCCGTCGTTATTTGAGTATTTTTTTTGTAGTGGTTTTGATATACTGAAAAAATGCACAAAGTTCTAACTAAAATAGCAATAAAAATCATGTATAAAAATAATTAATCTTTTAAAAGCTTCGTTAAAATGGAAAGATGTTTTTTCTTACTATTAATTTAAGAATTGAGTAAGAAGATGGAAGATACTTGCAACTTGGTGAGTTTTTTGCCAAAATGGCTCACTGGGCACAATTAATGCCCAGAATGGGCTACCTTTCTGAAATATTCCCAAAATGGTCTACTTTTGAAAAACGACCGATCGAAATGATTAAAACGACCGGTCGTTTTATTATTGAACTTTCTGAAACAATTTGGACAATAAACGACCGATCGAATTGTACAAAACGACCGGTCGTTTTTCAGACAAAAACGATCGGTCGTTATGTACATTTCGATCGGTCGTTTATTGTCTGAACTCACTGGAAGAAATCATACCTAAAACGATCGGTCGTTTCTGAAAAACGATCGGTCGTCTGTTGAAAAACGATCGGTCGTTTTTCAGAAACGACCGATCGACTGTAAAGAATTTACAGAACAAGGATTTTTTGCAGTTTTGGACACTGATTTGACAAAAAATATATAAAAACATGATCCCCTTTTTGAACATGATCTCTTAAAAAATGATGTCGTAAATTAATATGTTTAGTACGAGAGTGTTGGATCGGATTTTTCGAAAGATTTATGCACTAGACTAGTATTATCACATAAAATGATGTCGTAAATTAATATGTTAGGTACAAGATGTGTAGGTGACGTTTTACTAAACATCCGATTTAAAACAAGGAAATGTCACAACATCCGATTGAAAACGAAGTTAAACAAATCTAAACGATTAAGGAAAACGAACGATAAAATGCAAGCGAAAAATTGGCCATAGTTTTGCCTAAAAACGGTCAATCGCCACAAATGAAAACAACAAAAATAACCCAATCAACTAGATATATATGCGCACAAGTTATAATAACATCAAAAAGCGCATTTGTAGAATTATAAATACGCAATCTCATAACGTCATACAATTTAACACGTAATGATAAATAGCAACATAAAAAAGATTCATAACATAAATGCAAAGCGTTTGCTACTTATTACATCAAAAACAACGTAGTTCGAAAAGAAAATGAAAAACAAACGAAATACAACGCAAAATAAAATAGGGTATTTCTCCCCCTTTAACATCATTAAAAACATAAAAAATGGTCAATCGCCACAAATGAAAAACAATACATATAACCCAATCAACTAGCAATATATGCGCACCAAATTCAATAAAGTGATTAAGATAAAAACGCATACTATAAGTGCACAAACTCACAACGCATAAGCAACATAATAATGATTCATAAAATAAAGCGTTTGCTACTTATTACATCAAAAACCAACGTTGTTCGAAATCGAAAGAAATGAGAAATACAACGCAAAAACAAAAGAGAGGGTATTTCTCCCCCTTTTACATCATAAAAATAAAAATAAAAAAACGATATCCGCCTAGTCGCGGTGGGAGGTCGCATCATCCTCTTCGTCTTCGTTGTCGTCTTGGGGCCCGGCAAGGTCGGAAAAATAGCCGTGGAATTGCGCCCTTTGCTCGGCGCTTTCGCGATCTAGTTGGTCGAGCTCCTCTTGTCCCGGTTGCAAGAAACGAAACATCCGACGAGTCATTTGTGCATTCCGATATTGGTTGATGTATAGATCGTCGTAGAATTGTTCGGTGCGCGGAGGACGGTTGGAAGATCCGACTTGAGCTTTTCCTCGACCTCGAGTGGGACGAGAAGAGGAAGGAATGTGAGACGGGGGAAGGGACTCGGAGGAAATAGGCACGTCCTCACGAGCGGCTTGCGGTGTGGCCTTAGGGCCGACATACTCTTCCTCTTCGGCGGAAAGAGTAGTGTAGTCGGGGCCGGACACCCGTTTACCGGACCAAGTAATGGTCTTGGCGGTAGTGTTGAA
The DNA here is from genome assembly GCA_963682055.1 of Primula veris. NCBI lineage: Eukaryota > Viridiplantae > Streptophyta > Magnoliopsida > Ericales > Primulaceae > Primula > Primula veris. The sequence continues at coordinate 30,783,896 of OY821747.1, read as the reverse complement.
TTTTATTGACATTTGGGCAAGATAGGAGGTGTCCCAAATGTGTTTGTCCTTGTTCTTGAACAGGGTTCCACCGGGAACGAGATTGAGGTCCTTTAAGATGGCCGAAATCAAGGCACCGTAAGGTAGCCCATTCTTGGATTTCGTTTTTAACGAATCCATCTTAAAGAGAATGAGTGTCGCGAAGTCAAGTCTGACTCGGCGATGGATGCACCCAAGAAGAAAGATGTACTCATTAGTAACATCCGTGAAGTTGGAGGTATGAGGGAGGACGATGTGAGAGAGGATGTGGTAGGCTAATTTATTTCTAAATAGAAGGCCGTGGGCTTTGTTAGACTGATTGTTGTGGGCGGGATGAAATAGCTCATCTTTGAAATCGGTAAAATTAACGATGTTTAGCATTTCGCAAAGTTCGTCACTTTGCTCGTACACCCCCGCAGCATCGAGGTGTAGAAGATTTCGTAAACGGTCTATACCGTAAACGAAGGGTTGGCCATTAAACGATGAACGCAAGCGGAGTGCGTCATCATGACCCCTATCAAGAACTAGGTTATGGTAAAATTCATATATATTTTCAATGAAGAAAGGCTCTTTTAGAGTAAGAATTACGTTGAGTTTTTGAAAGTTTAAATCTTGCATGAGAAGAGGAAAACGTTCAACGAATAAAGGCATATCTATTGTAAAATTAGTCAAGATAGCTCTCTTACCCATTGTAGATGGATAGAGAGGAGGAAGAGAGCCGGAAGAGGCACCGGGGCCCGATGGTGGAGCGGTGGAGGAGGCGGTTCGTCGACCGCGAGGAACACGGGGGCGGCTCGGGGACGGAGGCACGTAGTCGTCCTCATGGTCGTCGACGAGGTGTGGTTGAGCTTTCTTGGTGCGAACCATGGTTGGAATTTTAAAAAAATTAGGGTTTTTGAAAAGTTCGTATTTTGAAAAAAAAACTTGGTTTCAAGAAACGGAAGCAATCGATTGTTGATTATAAGGATTAATAAGAGAATTGGGTTATATATATGTAGTTATTAGGGATTTTTGATAGATTTTGATAGAAAGAGGCGATTTTGGAAGAGAGAGATGGTGATATATTTGTTAATGAAAATAGAATTAGGGTTTGAAAGAACTTAAAAGGCTGAAAAATAGAAAAACGATCGGTCGTTTTTGAATTACGATCGGTCGTTTTTGTACAAAATTCTTCCAGTGAGCACACTTAAAAAACGATCGGTCGTTTTTTGCAGAACGATCGGTCGTCTGTGTAAAAACGATCGGTCGTTTTTAAATACGATCGGTCGTTTTTGTACAAAATTCTTCCAGTGAGCACACTTAAAAAACGACTGGTCGTTTTTGCATAACGATCGGTCGTCTGTGTAAAAACGATCGGTCGTTTTTCACAGAGATCGGTCGTTTTTGTACAAAATTCTTCCAGTGAGCACACTTAAAAAACGACTGGTCGTTTTTGCATAACGATCGGTCGTCTGTGCAAAAACGATCGGTCGTTTTTCACAGAGATCGGTCGTTTTTGTACAAAATTCTTCCAGTGAGCACAATTAAAAAACGATCGGTCGTTTCAAAATTATGATCGGTCGTTTGCACTTTCCGACACTGATTTGGCAAGAAAAATATATAAAAATATAAAAATATATATAAAATCAATCAAATATATATATTTATGTTAATTGCACTTATTTATTTATGTTGTTCATTCTAATTTTTATGTTAATTGCACTTATTTATTTATGTTGTTCATTCTAATTTTTATGTTAATTGCACTTATTTATTTACTCTCATACTTAACAAACAGTTTATCTTCTCAAAAAACAGTATGAAAAAACACTGAGAATAAATATAGATATTTCATATTAAAAAAGACAATTACAATCGGAAAATTATACATATTGTCTCGTTTAAGCTACAGCTAAAATCATAAGCGTCGAGCACGTATTGGATACGGACACTTACGACAATCATGTCCTCGCCCTTGACAACTAGAACATCTCATAAGTGCTCGTCTCTCCGACTGATCCATACCATTATGAATACGAGTAGATCTTGGACGACCCCTTTCTCTTAAAAGAGTAACATCCGGAAGAAATAATCTATCACATGAATCCCAATAGTCTTGATGCCGAAGAGGACAAAATTGCGCCGAGTACGTACCTTCGTATGATTCAAGACTGTAATATTTTACTATGTAAGCTTCCCAATCAAGACGGTTTGCAGCGCATACGGAAAACACATGTGAACAAGGGATTCCATCACTCTGCCACTTACCGCAATCGCATTGCCAAAGTGAAAAGTCGACAACTTGAGTATTGCCTCCCCTGGAATTTCTTGAACTTGTACACACGGAATAAACCCCTCTTTCATAATCGAAAGTAACATTGGTATGACCAATGTCCGACCTACGTTTCTCTAAAATTTTAAGGATATTGGGACCATATCTTGTGCCGCTGTTTCTCATCCCGATTACTATCTTTTTCCGCTCGCAAAAATAGTGTACCAACTTATAGAAAATAAGCTGCACAGCAGCAGTGATTGGTAAATTACGAGCAGCTTTTAAAACATTATTGAAAATTTCAGCCATGTTTGTGGTCATGTTACCATGTCGCCTCCCTTTATCATGAAAATATGACCATTTTTCCGCAGGCTCTCTTATCAACCATTGATATGCTTGAGGATTCATGACTTTTATTGCTTCCATGATTCTTTTCAATTTTCTTTCTTGTAATTCCCAAATGGCGTTCTCCGCTAACTTGTGTAAATCAGGATCTCCTTTGAAAGCTTTCTTAAAATTATCCAAAAAATGATTTGAACAATATCGATGAACAAAACCTTGACCACGCCAAACTCCTCTCACTGCACTTAGAATACCAGCATGTCTATCCGAAATTAGACAAATATTCACGCGCTCTTTAATCACATGTCGCATAATGTTAGAAAGAAAATAGCTCCACGAAATTGTACTCTCCTCAGCAACAAATGCACAACCAATGGGAAAAACATGATTATCTGCATCCGATGCCATGGCCAACAAAATCTTACCTTTATACTTTCCATATAAGTGAGTAGCATCAATAGCGATAACTGGCCTACAATACTGAAAAGCATCAATAACGGCCTTAAATGTGAAGAAAAATCTGTTCAATACCTCACCCACTGGATTTCCTACCACATCGTAAACTGGCGTGGTCTCATAAGAAGCAACGGTACCGGGATTATACTTTTGAAGCGCTTTCATAAATTTAGGTAAAACCTTATACGAGTCTTCCCAATTACCGAATATCTCTGCGATTGCTTTTTGTTTACCCAAATAAGCTTTCTTGTATGAAACTGACATTTCAAAGCGGGCATTCACAATCTCTTTAACTAATGAAATCTTCATCATAGGATTAGTTGTGATGGCATTTCGAATGGTTTGGGCAACAAGATTGGAATCTAACTGTGGATGATCAGTTGTAAGCTCGGCATGAATGCATGTATGAGGACCGTTGTACACCGACACTTCAAAAAATCCATGTTTCTTTCTTAGTGAAGCTCGTAGTTTCCATTTGCATTGTTGAGTTTCGGCCAGTTTACAACGAATTTCCCAAAATTTTGCCTTCGAACTTTTAGTGGAAAAATGGATGTTACGTTTGATTGACCAAAGTTTTATTCCCTTTTTCAACATTTCTTTATCCCTAAATAAAAGACCAATAAAAGGATCATTAACTTGAGGATCCCAAAATCCAGGATACATCATATAATTTCGTCTCTGGTTACTATAATTTTCTTGAGTGTCGAACGGTTCATTAAACAAACTTGACATTGGTTGATGCATAGGAATTTCATCGGGAATAGTATTATTCGCCAATTGTGACCCACTTGATTGGTCGTTTTCATCCTCATCCATATACAAGCCCATTTCAGATGATAATTCTTCGTACTCAACTTCTTGTACATTTTCTTCGTCATCGTCAGACTCGTTTTCGCTAATATTGAAATCCGGATCTTCATCCTCTGGTTCATCCCCAAGTTCTATCGACCAACCAATATTATCTGCCAATCGACACACTGCATCCAAATGTGTCAAATCTGGTTCGTTGTTCTCAGAATATACCTCTAGCATTGGCTCTTGTCGAATGGGTGTTCTACTTGATGTACCGATTTCATGCATTGGCTCTTGTCGAATGGGTATTCCACTTGATGTACCGATTTCATTAGTGGAAAGAATATTATAATACAACCCGTAATCTTGATCAGAAGAGTAAACTTGCTCAATTTCAACATATAACTCTATAAACGTTCTTCCATTTTCTTCTATTAACTCAAGCATGGTTTCCAACGAATCATTATCATCAACAGCCAATCGCATATATTTAAACTCAGTAAGTGTGGTCAGATATGGATAACGACATGTTAAACTCAAACGATTTGAAGTCGATGATACATCAAGTACCTTAAACAATTTTTCCAAAAATTGGTCGTATGTCGTGTTTCTAGATACCTTAAAAATTTTTTTATAAGAAATATCATAAGATAACCCCTCGCTAGTAGTTTCCATTATCGTACCTCCCCAATAACACATAATTGTAGGATTTTTCATTTCGATAACCACACGGTAAAATTAACAATTTTACTCAAATAATACTCCAACAACAACACAAAATATTGAGTTTTTACCTGTTTTGGAAGAGATCTGAGATTTGCCCTAAAATGATCTAAGAGCTCTGCTTTTTTTTATTTTTACAGTGGTCTGGGAAATGAGATGAGTACAGTGGTCTGGGGAAATGAGATGAGTTTTTTAAGTACAAGTATTTCTGAAAAACGACCGATCGAAATGTACATAACGACCGATCGTTTTTGTCTGAAAAACGACCGGTCGTTTTGTACAATTCGATCGGTCGTTTATTGTCCAAATTGTTTCAGAAAGTTCAATAATAAAACGACCGGTCGTTTTAATCATTTCGATCGGTCGTTTTTCAAAAGTAGACCATTTTGGGAATATTTCAGAAAGGTAGCCCATTCTGGGCATTAATTGTGCCCAGTGAGCCATTTTGGCAAAAAACTCCAACTCGGTGATTAGATCTTGTATAGAAAAGTAGAAGTGATTAAATTTAAGACTATTGATGGTGCATACATCCATATATAACATTGATTTTAGAGATCTTTAATTCAAAAAGAACTAGAACCTTAAGGGCTAATGAAATTAATTAACTTAATCTCATCAAGTTTGATGCAACTTTGGTATTTTTATTCTCTTTCTATTCTATTATTTTTAATGTGTTCATTCCCAAATATGTACATTATTACTATATATTTATACAAAATTGCAAATAACTAAACAAAAATTAATCATACTAATTTTTTTAGTTGTAGGAAATTCATCAAGATATTTAATGGAGTATTGAGTATTTAATGGATAAATAATTTCTCTTTATTATTTATTTGGTGTGGAGGACCATCTCTTTCTTTTCTAGGACTAAATAATTTCTCATGTTTGTGGCTTAAAGATCCTCGTTGCCATTTTACAAGTTCACATGCCATCTTCTAACTAATGACGTTATCTAATTTTAGGGTCAGGGCTTTTCCGTAAAAAACCAGACATAAATCGAACGGTTCTCCATTTATTGTTTTTCCATTTAAAAACATTTTTCTGAATATTATTAACTGATACAAGTATGAAATAGTGTGAGATTGAGTGTATTAATTGCAGGGACGGAAACAGAACCGTGGAGTTGGCAAAATTAATAAAATAAACCCACAACACTAACGTTACGTATAGTTATGCGTCAAAAGTTTTCATGTTTCAAAATTGACTAATAAATAAATAAAATAGAAACAAAAAAGATACAAAAATTAAATTAAACAAATCAAGATATATATAACAAGTAAAAAGATTAATAAAGGAAGGTAAAAAATATTAAAAAAACCCTAAAAAAACCAAACGTATATTAAATATTACTTATATACGAACAATTAAATATCTATTACACAATGTCAGTATACTTACTTCAATTAAAATACAAACCATCAAAAATTCGTCGGTCTAAATCACCACTTTCAACAAATAGTTTTTGGGTTATGTTTAGTCTACGATGTTTATATGTCCAAAATTTATATTTTGACCATGCTAATTTAAAAAATAAAAAAATCCTAATACAAATCACACTTTTTAGTTTCTACGCATTTAAATTATACTTTTTTTTTCCTGTATAATTTCATAAATATTGGAAATTTGGCTTGTTTTTACAAACTTAAAATATTTTTTTTATCGCTGTTCTATAATTTTCCAAAACATTATGTATACATTATTTAGTGCTAATATTCCACTCTCTAGGATATATTAATCTTACTCGTCTACTTACTACCTCGCCCCGAAGAAAAAGGTGTCTCGAAAAGAAATATCAAGAACCAAAGAACAAGTTATAGAAAATAGTAGTATGTATCTTGTTTAATTAACTCTAATGATTGGAGTAACACTACCATAGACATGATACAGTAGAAGTTATGGTGTGTCATCCGCTAAAAATGTAACATGTATTAATGAACCATAAAATAACTATAATAAAAATAATTCAAAATTAAAACTAAAAAATTCTATTAGTTGTCATATCCTTATTTATAGTGTATCAGGTTCATATAAGTGTTTCTCCTAATCATTGTATATTAATTTCATCAGCATGGCGATTTCTTACTCTTTTAGTCCTCAAGTTTTGTTTTCATAGACCATTGATCTAAACATTGCTTCGGTGAATTAATCATAGCGTGTTCAGATTTTTTTCGTGTAGGTTAACACAATGTTAAAAGCGAGATTTGGAACTTTAGTTAGAAATGCAGAACTGCTGGTTGTTGTGCCCTAGCTGTCTTTACCATTGCTTGCCTATCAACTTGGGATATAACAATGATGCTGAGGAAAGTTGAAAAAACCAAGCCATGAACTCTAATTCAGAAGCTCATTTTTATTTGAACCCTTATATATGCGTTTAGTAACAGGGAAGGTCAAGCAAAGCCTACTTTCACCGAGGACAAAAGACTAAACATACACTACAAAATAATGTTTAATTTACTGAGAGTCAAAAGCTGTCACAAGACTGTTACTAATTTAAAAAGCTGTCACAAATCTGTCGCAAATTAACTAAACTGTCACAAATCCGTCATAAAAACCGTCGCTAATAAGCTCGTAACAAAAAATACCGTCACTAATCCCGTTGCTATTTGGATATTTTTTTGTAGTGATATTTTGGTGAAATGCCAAATGAGTATATTTAAATGTAATTATACTCGTATAAAACATTAAAGGTCTCGATTTTGAACGAAGAAATTAAATCTTAGTGACCGTCACACTAACTCGTCAAAGTCCGTTTCATATCTAAAGCAATAAATTTTTTAAGTTCATTTGTTCAAGAAAGTGAACAATTTTGACTATTATTACGTCATTTAAGGCCCATGGTGGATGATGACAAGCAGTCAGTCTTGTAATTTTTTTGGCTGTGTATGGTCAAGATGTAGCTTACTCCTTTTGACTTCTTATATTTTTATTGTCCAACAAAAGAAAGACTGTTGAAGGCTATAATATTGTGATATTATAAAATAAAATTTGATTTAATAAGAGTCAAAAATCGTTATAAGACCATTATTAATTTAAAAAATTATTACAAATTGACTAAACTGTAACAAACCCGTCATAAAAACCGTTACTAATAAGCTCGTAACAAAAAATACCGTTACTAATCTCGTCGCTATTTGAATATATTTTTTTATAGCGTGAGTATGCATAAAACCTAATCACTGCAGTTGTCTCATCTTGTTGGAGGGTTTTTTTTATAGAGAAAATGAAGAAAATAGTATATGCAAGTGGTATTTAATTATTTAAAAATTTCGACATTAAAATTAATACATATATCATATGATACTACTTCATATTTTATATGATACTACTTATTTATTTTTTATTTTTTTATTTTGATTTTACATAATGATATATTATATGTACTAAATCTTAAATAAAAGTTGAGAATTCGGAGTTTTGAAAATTAAATATGTTTTTATGTAGTATTAATCAACGATTCTCCCTTGATTTCAGTCGCAAGTATATAAAGTGCCCGATTTAAAAGCGAAAGGTTGTGACTGATCCCATCATGGACTAAGTGACTGTAAAAGATAACCCAAAGAGGTGCTCTCAATACACTACATAATTTCTGAAAAAACGCGTGAACCGTAGATTAAATCTACGGTTTACAGTGATCCACTGTAAACCGTAGATTTAATCTACGGTTTGTATTGATTTAATGCAAACCGTAGATTAAATCTACGGTTTACAGTGGATCACTGTAAACCGTAGATTTAATCTACGGTCTGTGTAATTTCACAGATTTTTTGAAATTAAAAATTAAAATTAAAATTCTAATAATTAAAATTAAAATACTGAATATTTTTTTCAAATTAAACATGATTTTTTTTTTACATAAAAATGCCTTATGTTTAAAATTTGATATTTTTTTCAAGTGTATAATTTGATATTTTTTTCAAGTGTATAAGTTGATATTTTTTTCAAGTGTATAAGTTGATATTTTTTTCAAATAAGGCATTTTGTTTTTTTCAAATTAAAAAATAAAATAACTTATTTTTAAAATTTTACATAAAATAAATTACCAATATTCTAACAATCTCTCAAAATAAACACAAAATTTACACAAATTTACACAAAAAAAGTTGATTTGATAAATTTTATGTTTTTGGTTGATGTTATATTTTTGTCAAGTTTATAAGTTGATATTTATTGAATCATTAACTAAATCGTCAATTTTTGTGAAGTACATTTGGTTTGTTTTTAACACTTGTATAACGCAATATGAAACATTAACTAAGTCGTGAATTTGGTGTCAATCGTCAATTTTCTTGAATGAAACAATTATAAATTATATAAATTTCATAAAAGAAATTAAGTCAATATGCAAACATGAATATCAACTTATAAATTTCATAAAACAAATTTATTAAACAAAATTTACAACAAAATTAAACAAAATTTACAACAAAATTTCATAGAACTAAATTTCATAAAACGAATTTATTAAACATTTGTTTACATCATATAAATTTACAACAAATTGGAAAAAATAGTAATTTACATAAAATTAAAAATAAAAAACCGATTATGGACTTAGGTCTATAGGTTCTTCATTTGCTTTTTTCTTTCCCGATTGCTTTTCCAGCGCCATATATAATTTGAAATTTGGTCGAAAAAGTTCCTTCCATGGCGCAGCTGCCTCAGTGCATGTTTGTTCCCACCGTGCTATAATTCCTGGCATTGGGAAGATCCCTTCTTTAGGAATAACCTGAGCATAGTGACAACTGTTGACGAACACCATTACAGTCGGGATGTAATATGTCGTTCCCTGAGGCGGACCAGTATAAAGCGGTAAAAAAGTACTGTTCCACACGTTTACCCCTCCATTTTGATTTTCCCATAAGGACAACAATACAATTGGCATATTGTAATGAGAAGCAATTAAAAACCCATAAGACGGAAATCTCATCCATTTGTCAATAGGTGCGGGATCTGTAGGATGATAAAAATTTAAACTTGATAAAATGTAATCATACCGGTAAGCTTCAAAGTCAAGATTCTCAAACAGCTCATAATAAACACCTTTCATTTGCTGCAGCTCTTGAAACAATTCACATCTTATCGCGTACCAATCATCTTCCCCATTCTGTTTACCCGTCGCATTTGCAAGTACCCGGAACCCACAGTTACCATCCCCACGCACATCATAAACCGTTTCGATGTAACTATGTAACATGACCCATATTTGGTCACTGTACAGGAAGGTTGGCCTATTGGGGGTGGGTTTAGGGTTCTGGTTTCGCGGCCTCCTAGTTGGGTTTACCCTTACCTCCGGTGTTTCATCGGCCTTGCCTTTGCCCTTGTCCCTACTAGCACCAGCACTCTGTTCCTCTACATACTCCCATCCCGACTTATCCCTCTTACTAGATTTGTCGCCTTTTCTAGGTCTCCCCCTATTTGCTCTCACTTCGGGGTCACTGACGGATGTTCTGGCTGGTACGGTTATCTCTCGGAGTTGTGTTTTCATACGCCGTTTTTCAACATTCGTTTTGCTAGCGTAAACACTTTTAAACTCTTCTAGATCACCCTCTACCCCATAATCATCGGTGTTCCCATTATCATCAATTACGTCTAATTTTTTCCAGAATGGATGAATATATTCTAGAGGAAGAGGCTTCCCGAATAAAATATGTTCACTCATAATATGATGACAAGGTAAACCGTGAGACAATTTAAAACCGCAACAACAATTCTCATCAGCCTGGCCACTACATTTTCTGTGTTCTTGGAATAATAAATCAAAGGCATAGTGTGTGATATACGACCTAAGATTTATAAATAGAGGCGTTTTTTCAGAATGTGAAAAATAAGACTTGCATTTATCCAACTTCGTCTTAATATCCTCAAACTGTTTTTCTAGAATTCTATTCACCTCTACCCAAACAGTTTCAAGCGTGCCAGTATTAGTGGAAAGGGATCTTTTCAGCTTAGCATGTTGTTGTTCAGCTCGATTGCTAGTTCTATTACCTAGATGTGTTGTGTGGTTGGTATAGCATGCAACAAACTTTTCAGCATAATCATTTAAAAGCTTGTCTACATACTTAATCACAGCAGGGTACGATTTGTAAGAGGTATTGAAATTAGTTCGGTTATAATTGTACTCCTCTATCGACTCAGAATCAACCAATAAACCCCAATCATCTAGAAACGTTTGCCACTCCTCGTCAGGGATCTTTTTACGGCAGTTTCTCAAAACATTTTTTGCAATATGAAAAGTGCACAAAATATGATGAGAGTCGGGAAAAACAACGGATAAAGCATTTGATAAGGCCATTTCCCTGTCGGTTATAAACACCCTAGGTAGTATACACCCCTCCAATGTAACTTTAAATTTTTCCAATGCCCATATATAACTTTCTTGTGTCTCGTCACTCATGAAAACAAAACCTAAACAATATGTTTGGTTCGTTGATGTCATTCCTACGACTTCTAGAAATGACATATTAAAACGGTTTGTCCTATATGTACAATCCATTAACAAGACATCAGGAAAAGCTTTGAACATCCTTATAGAATCGGGGTGTGCAAAAAACAAGTTCTCAAGGCAATGGGTTGATGGGTTCATATTATAGTAGAATGTGTAGCGATGTCTATCCAACAAATTAAAAAGTTCCTGTGTCGGGTTTCTACCATCTCGTTCTTTAAATTTCAGTCCGGCCAAAAAATTATGTATCGTTTTAGTGTTTGATACATTGTCAGAATTTCTATTTTTAATGGCCTCTAATATTGCACCAACTTTAAAACTACTTTGCCTTAAAGTTTTAACAATTTCTTTTTCATCTTGGGTTAAACGAGCACGTCGTGCTTGACCTTGGAGGTAAGTTGGGGGTGGGTGGTTATGTTGTCCATTTTCTACGTGACACATCCATTCACCATTAACTACGTAACCTTTAATGAAAAATGGACAATCTTTTTTCTTTGTACCTGATTTTACGGAAGATGGTTTCTTTTTTTCGTAAACCCCCGATTTATCACACACAATATCAACATACGGTGTTATGCTCCCATCACCCCCTCCAGACCTACGAATCGTAAGGATGAAACCCCAATTTCCAGCCACATCAGCAAGATCAGCAAGCATTTCATCCCTTGTTTCCCAAGTCAATTCATCAACTTCAAAGTGCTCCGAATAATCAGTTAGCTCATCGTTTGAGCCACTGGATGAATTCGCATTGTTGTTGTTATTCCATTGGTTGTTGTCATAACCATAGTTGTAATTCATTTTCGAAAAAGTGTTTGTTTGTATATTTTATTGGGGAGAAATGAGGATTTTTTTAGAGATTTCCGAAATGTGTTTGTGTTTGATTTTATGGTTTGTTAGAATAGGCAAAATTGAGTCATATTTATAGGGTAAGTTTACACTACAAACCGTAGATTACTTTTACGGTTTGTAGTGAATTTTTGGTGTAGTCATTTCGAAACTTTAATAATGCATTGAGTAGTCATTTTCGGATAGGGTTGTCAAATCATAATAATTCAAAAGTGATAAGGTGTTGTCGGAATTATTTTGATAGATATGGTATCCAATGTAATTTACACTACAAACCGTATATTACTTTTACGGGTTGTAGTGTTTTTTTTGGAGTAGTCATTTCGAAACTTTAATAATGCATTGAGTAGTCATTTTCGGATAGGGTTGTCAACTCATAATAATTCAAAAGTAATAAAGTGTTGTCGGATGCATTTGATGGAAATGGTATCCAATGTAATTTACACTACAAACCGTAGATTACTTTTACGGTTTGTAGTTTTTTTTTTTTTTACGTTGTTTACGGTGATTCAGTGCAAAAAGTACATTCGTAAAACGTCGCTGCTCAAATCAGGGGTACAAACCGTACATTACTTTTACGGTTTGCACAAAATACATGCAAACCGTACATTTAATGTACGGTTTGTATGAAATCTGTACAAACCGTACATTAAATGTACGGTTTGTATGTATTTCAGAATATTTAGGGTTTTTTAGGGTTTAGGGTTTAGGGTTTAGGGTTTTTAATTTAGGGTTTAGGGTTTAGGGTTTTTAATATAGGGTTTAGGGTTTAGGGTTTGTAATTTAGGGTTTAGGGTTTATGGTTTGTAATTTAGGGTTTAGGGTTTAGGGGTTAGGGTTTGTAAATTAGGGTTTATGGTTTAGGGGTTAGGAGTTAGGGTTTGTAAATTAGTGTTTAGGGTTTACGGTTTAGATTTTAGGGTTTAGGGTAAGTGGTTTGTAATTTAGGGTTTAGGGTTTAGGGTTAGGGTTGTAATTTAGGGTTTAGGTTTTAGGGTTTATAATTTAGGGTTTAGGGTTTAGGGTTTGTAATTTAGGGTTTAGGGGTTAGGGCTTGTAATTTGGGGTTTAGGGTTTAGGGTTTAGGGTTTAGGGTTTAGGGTTTAGGGTTTAGGGTTTGTAAAAACTCAATATTGGTCCTATCAATTAAAATACAGAATATTTTTTACCCTAAAACATACAAATCAAACATACGAATCAAATTAAACTTACGAATTTATAACGTACAAATCAAACATAGAAATCAAATTAAACCTACGAATTTATAATATTCCAACCCTAGCTAATAATAAAACTGACAAATCAAACATAGAAATCAAATACAAAAACAGTGCATTTATTTTTTTTTGTAACGACTAAATGTTTTAAAGTTGAACATAGGGAGCATCTTTCCCGCCGATGTTAATCTATCGGATGACGGCTCAGCAGACTCTTCGATTTCGTTTAGCTCCGTACGTCGTCTTTGTCGCTGCTGCGATTCTGGATGCGGCGCACGCTCGTGGGATGTAACTGTCAACCCTCGACTCCAACTGTCGGTTGACTGATGACTAGGATGATGCTCGAACGGGACATCATCCTGAACGTAGCCCGACCCAGCAAAAGAAGCACGACGACCATGACCGCTTGAACTCGGACCCGGACCCTGATCTGTAGTCGGGGGTCGACCTCCACTGGTTCTTCTACCGCCGCTACTAGATTCGCCTTCCCCTCTGCCTCTTTCGTCGGGACGCCGACAACTTGCCGACCTAGTGTAATTTCTTGGGTCGTAACGTAGGTCGTCATCACCATCGTCGTCGTCGTCGTCGTCATCGTCATCCTCCCCCTCCGACTGTTCATCAGCTGACCCATACGGATTCATACCCATTTCAGCGAACTCCTTACGTAGTAAGTCCACGTCCGTTTTCATTTTCGCCCGTTTGAACGATTTGAAACTGCGGCGCAACATCGCTTTCTGTAAAAAAAAAACAATAAAAAATGATTTATTAGTATTGAAATATACCTAAAAAGAAGTAACGATTTATTAGTAAAAAACGATTTAGTAGTTACCATTTTATTGAAGACACCCGTATTCTCCCGGAAACCGTGAGGGGGCGGGGCAAGTTCAGGTGGGTTTATGAAGATGCGGGTCCGCTCTCTATACCATTTCATGTAACCCGGTGACGTCCCCGTGCCATATTCGCCGTTAATAAGACGGGTGTGGCGGTCATTCCACACGACTATAAATTCTCCAGTTAGTAAAGGCCAGTCGTGTTTTTGCCCAATCCCATATCTTCTATCCTTGCCGTGACCCTGTCTTGGTTTCCAAATATACGTAGGGACCCGCTGCACAAAACCGAACTGCCTCATGAACCTGTCCGCGGGGTGGTACTCAATCTTCTCATTACAAATGAGAGGCACAGAACAATGCCACATATACCGGCCCCGCGTGCAGTATTCCGGATACTGATTAAGATCCCCGTAAGGTTGCCACACTATCTGTAATCATCAAATTAGAATATATAAACAATGGTTTAAAAATAGACGAGTAATAAATTCTGCGAAGATAAGACCAATGCAAACATATACAACATATAATACGTAAGTTACATATAATACGAAAATTATAATTTACCTGTTCAGGCGACATATTGTCAAACTGGTCACGTATGTGGACCACATTATGTCCGTAGACATATGGCGTAAGGTTAGTTTGCCGCCACATCTTCCATCTGTAATATACAAACAAAAACCGATAAACAATAAATATAACCGGCAGCTAAGTAATTGATAGATGACACAATAATATAAAAAAGCAAATCCAATTCAAAAACTAAATAAATATCATACCTGTAACCGAGGGGGAACCTAGGCAAGCCCTCCGGTGGCTCGACATCTTCCGGCAGCTCTTCACACGGTCTAACCGGCAGTAGTCTGGTAATCGCCCACATATCCAGAAACATCACCGCCCCGCTTACTCCGGTTGTCTTACAACGTACCACCCTGCATAGATTAGCCTCTAACCAGGCCAGAAGAGCTGATCCCCAACTATACTCAGCACATGTGTCAAAATCCTCCAGAAATGGCAGAGGCCAGAGTGGAATCTGATCACTACTCTTATCCGAAAACACATGTGCAGCCAGTAATAATAGCATGGCAGCCCTAGACTGATATAGTAAACGCTCCTCACTAGGGTTGGGGGGTAATTCACCGAAGGTCTGTAACATCCAATCAAGTCTAACTGTCAGACAGTTTTGATCGACTTGATTGTCAGCCGGCCTAACACCCAACAAACTCTCCATCATAGCCAACCTGCTCGCCTTCGTGTCATTCCGCTCCGACCGGGTCACAGCAAGACCATCCACCCTCAGACCGAGCATAATCTCTACATCCTGTAAAGATATCCCCAACTCTCCCCCGACAAAATGGAACGTGTGCGACTCATCACGCCACCTATCAACTAAGGCTGTAATCAACCCTCGGTCTACGGTATAATTACCTATACTGTAAATACCGTAAAAACCAGCCCTAATGATATTATGAACTACCCTTTCAGGCGTCGGTATCTGCCAACTATAATTATAAACCCTAATCTTATTGGCATCTCCTCTACCCGCTTCTCTGCCAGCATCCCAAGTCTGATTAGAAATGTGACCGGTCTGTCGTAAAATACCCAACCTCCCTTTAATCTGTGGACCTGGGTCTGTCATCCTAACTATGATAACCAAATATAACTCAATTAATGATAACCAAAAAAATGATAACATAACCAATTAATGATAACCAAACAATGATAACTCAATGATAACCAAACAATGATAACTCAATTATAACCAATTAATGATAACCAAACACACATTTTTTCATAAACCAAACAATAATAATTAAATTTTTTTAATGATAACCAAACACACATTTTTTCATAAACCAAACAATAATAATTAAATTTTTTTAATGATAACCAAACACACATTTTTTCATAAACCAAACAATAATAATTAAATTTTTTAATGATAACCAAACACACATTTTTTCATAAACCAAACAATAATAATTAAATTTTTTTAATGATAACCAAACACACATTTTTTCATAAACCAAACAATAATAATTAAATTTTTTAATCATAACCAAACACACATTTTTTCATAAACCAAACAATAATAATTAAATTTTTTTAATCATAACCAAACACACATTTTTTCATAAACCAAACAATAATAATTTAATTTTTTAATCATAACCAAACACACATTTTTTCATAAACCAAACAATAATAATTCAATTTTTTAATCATAACCAAACACACATTTTTTCATAAACCAAACAATAATAATTAAATTTTTTTAATCATAACCAAACACACATTTTTTCATAAACCAAACAATAATAATTCAATTTTTTAATCATAACCAAACACACATTTTTTCATAAACCAAACAATAATAATTCAATTTTTTAATCATAACCAAACACACATTTTTTCATAAACCAAACAATAATAATTCAATTTTTTAATCATAACCAACCACACATTTTTTCATAAACCAAACAATAATAATTCAATTTTTTTAATCATAACCAAACACATTTAATCATAACCAAACACATTTAATCATAAACCAAACAATAATAACTCAATTTTTTAATCATAACCAAACACATTATCAACAATTCAAATTAACCAAACAAAATAAAAAAACATGCAAAAATGGGACAAATATCAACAATTATTAAAATTTCTATAATTAATATAAACAAACAACAAACAATTATATATAGCTAAGTGAATTATGGTTTTGCATATTTTATATATTTTTTCCTATTTTACAAATTAAAATTACAAAAAATAAAAAAACATGCAAAAATGGGACAAATATCAACAATAATTAAAATTTCTATAATTAATATAAACAAACAACAAACAATGATATATAGCTAAGTGAATTATGGATTTGCATATTTTATATATTTTTTCCTATTTTACAAATTTAAATTACACAAAATACATAAT
The DNA here is from genome assembly GCA_963682055.1 of Primula veris. Classification (NCBI taxonomy): domain Eukaryota; kingdom Viridiplantae; phylum Streptophyta; class Magnoliopsida; order Ericales; family Primulaceae; genus Primula; species Primula veris. The sequence goes on along the minus strand of OY821747.1, from coordinate 30,767,033 downwards.
AAATTAGAGAATAAAAGATATACCCTTGAATTATGGATAAGTTTGATTGATGATTTGGGGTTTTTTGTTAATAAAGTTGATAGTTAATGTGGTTGATTGATTTGGGTGATTTTTTGGGTTGAAAATTGGGGGTTTTTGAGAGAAAGAGAGAGAGTGTAGAATAAAATTTAATTTTTTTTAAAAAATCCGTAACTTTCTGTTTTTTCCAGGGACTGTCTGTGTAATTTTTGCAGGGACTGACTGTGTAATTTTGAAAAGCAGGGACTGACTGTGTAATTTTCAAAAAAATTACACAGACCGTAGATATAATCTACGGTCTGGATCATTTAATCCAAACCGTAGATTTAATCTACGGTTTGGATTAAATGATCCAGACCGTAGATTATATCTACGGTCTGTGCGTTGATACAGAATTTTTGTAGTGCTTTAAGAGCACCTCTAACCCAAATTCGGTTGCTTTTACCTCTTTTAACATTTTCGAGTTTCCAACATTAAAGTAAAAGTTTTTTTTAAGCATAACATTAAAGTAAAGTTGTATACTGAGAAAAAATCAGTCAAGCTTTTAAAACATTTAATTTGTGTTTTGAAGCATAACATTAAATTAGTAAAAGTTGTATACTGATAACAAATCAGTCAAGCTTTTAAAACATTTAATTTGTGAACACCCGTTAATTTTGTCATTGAGGAAAGTGGTATTAACAGGTTTTCTGAGCTATTATGACGCATAAGAGATTTTTCGTCCACTATATGGAAATTTGTAATTTCAGTGCATTTCGGATATCTTCCCTTGAATCTTATACTATATTTCATGAACATATCAAAAGTGCAGTGTATATTCGTGAAATCTTCCACAAGATTTGGCCATTCGGCCTTACATTTAACTTATAAAGTTTTTTAGTCTTGGGGCAATTTACTTTTAGTACATAAAATGAGACTTAATTCCATTTTATTGCTAGTTCAAAAAACAAATTTCATTTTGGTGTACATTTTATCTCATTCACTTTGCTACTATCTCATCCACCTTGGTGAATATAAAAAAATATGAAAAAATTAAAATAAAATATAGAAAAATTATTATTTTTTAAAAACATAAAATATTAAAAAAAAATATTTAAAATTAAAAAAACAAAAAAAATATTAAAAAAAACATTCATTCACTTCAAAATTATGAAGTAATGGACAAACAAATTTCATTCACTTAAAAAAACATTAAAAAAAACTCATTCACTTCAAAAAATACATTAAAAAAATCATTAATTTCAAAAATATAAAGTGAATGACCAAACAAACAAAATAACGTTCATTCACTTCAAGATTTTGAAGTGAATGAACCAAACAAATTTCATTCAATTAAAAAAACATTAAAAAAAATCTCATTCAATTCAAAAATCTATGACCAAACAAACGAAAAAATGTCCATTTACTTCAAGATTTTGAAGTGAATGGACCAAACAATTTTATTCACTTAAAAAAAAAAAGCATTAAAAAAAACTCACTCATTTCAAAAACTATATTATAAAAAAGCACGCACTTCAAATTTTTAAAGTGAATGACCCAGCAAACAAAAAAACGACCATTAATTTCAAAATCCAAACAAATTTTATTCACTTCAAAAAACATTATATAAAACTCATTTACTGCAAAAACGTGAAGTGAATGACCAAATAAAAAAAATGTCAATTTACTCTAAGATTTGAATTGAATGAACCAAAAAAAAAAAAAAATACATTCACTTCAATATTTTGAAGTGAATGAACCAAACAAATTTCAATCAATTAAAAAAAGTTAATTCACTTAAAAAACATAAATTTGAAGTTAATGACCAACCAAACAAAAAAACGCCCATTCACTTAATGGACCTAACAAATTTTATTTACTTCAAGAAAATCATTAAAAAAAGCTCATTCATTTCAAATGACTAAAAAAAAAAACTGTCCATTCACCTCAAGATTTTGAAGTGAATGGATTTCATTCAATTCAAAAAAATATTAAAAAAGATAATTCACTTCAAAATTTTGAATAAAAAAAAAAGTCTATTCAATTCAAGATTTTGAAGTGAATGGATCAAATAATTTCATTCACTTCAAAAAAACATTAAAAAAAATTCATTCATTTCAAAAATTTGAAGTGAATGACAAACAAAAAAGTCTATTAACTTCATAATTTTGAAGTGAATGAACAAAACAATTTCATTCACTTCAAAAAAAGTATTAAAATAATCTCATTCATTTCAAAAATTTGAAGTGAATGACCGAACAAATAAAAAAATGTCAATTCACTTCAAGATTTTGAAGTGAATGGATTTCATTCACTTAAAAAAAACATTAAAAGAACCCCCATTCACTTCAAAAAATTTGAAGTTAAAAAAAAAAAATCCATTCACTTCATGATTTTGAAGTGAATGAACCAAATAATTTCATTCAATTAAAAACCAAGCATTAAAAAAAACTCATTTGAAGTGAATGACAAAAAAAACAAAAAAAAATGTCCATTCACTTCATGATTTTGAAGTGAATGGATCAAACAATTTCATTCACTTCATAAAAAACATTAAAAAAACCTCATTCACTTCAAAAATTTGAAGCGTGTGACCGAACAAAAGTTCATCCACTAAAAGAAATTGGATTTTTAAAAAAAATTTATGTATTTATTTCAAAAATATTTGTAATTTTTTTTCCGAATTTTTAATTTTTTCTGGATTTTTTTCGTTTTTATAAAATAATTTTTTATTTTTTCTTATTTGTTTTAATTTTTCTAGATTTTTTGCAATTTTTATTTTTATTTTTAGTCAACGCCGGTCCGACGGTAGCAAGGCGACGGTCAGCGGTAGTGAAGGAGTGGGGCGGAGGTCCGATGGTGGTGGTGGTGTAGTTGGAGGAGAGATTTTAGTGGGAGAGGAGTTTTGAAATAAGAGAAGTTATATTAAAAAGGAATTGATTTTTGATAATATGACTTGTGAATTACTTTTTAAAACATAAACTAAAAGGTAATTTACTTCTTATATATATTTATAACTGATAATATCATTCTATTATAATAAGCTAATTCAAGTCAAATGAACCTGTTCAATTTAGTCAATTTTTTTTCAAAAATACATCTACATCTTTATATTAATTACAATAATACCATATTACCATAAAAATTAAAAACTAATAAAACTATTTATCCCTCTTTAACAACCAAAGTTCTTTTAAATCTTAAATTATGTTTTTTTTTTGTATTATACATATATTTATATTATAACTATACATATTTTTTATATTTTTATTGTATTACGTGCTGCACACGCAACGCGTGAGACAAGATTACTAGCATATATATATATTTGTAACTGATATTAGTTAAATAGTATACAGTACCAAGGGATATAACTGATAGCATATGTTATTATTTATATAAATCATAATATCTATTGAATTACAAATTATATCCCGTTTATACTATATTACCTCCTTCAATTCCATTAAGTTAATTCGAAGAATACATTAGTATAAATAAACTAATTAGTTCATTCTAAGTATCAAATATTTCCGAAAATTTTCCAAATTTTTTTCGAAAAAGAGAAACATTTCTCAATTCTTGTCAAAAAAAGGAGAGAAAATCTCTTAATTCACATTTTTTTGTGCAATGCCAAAATAAAGTTCAAATTCAAACTCAATACATTTGAACGAGAAAATTCAGCCGTCACCACTACATAATTCCAGGAAACTTAAAAAATAACAAAATATATTTCGTCACCCACATGTGACATGCCTCTTTCCATGCTTATTCATTTCCCTAGTATATAAATACTCGATGCACGTATTATTCTAGTAACTCAGTAAACAGAATATTAGAACTAACTTGCAAATTTGACAGTCGACTCATTCTTTTTTTCATTCTCTTAATTTCTTTTCACGAAAAATGAAGCCCCCAGCATACTCTCGTCAATTCCAGTACCCGAAAAAAGTACCGCCCTTCAACGACCCAACCACCGGCGTTAACTCTCATGACGTCATTATCTCTGCTGATCCAGAAATCTCAGCCCGGATATTCCTACCTCGCATAACCAACCCTAACCGCAAACTCCCTATCCTTTTCTACGTCCACGGTGGTGGGTGTGCCGACACTGCCTTTTCCCTACACTACCACCTCCACGTCTCCACCCTATGTGCCGAGGCTCATGCCATTGGGGTCTCAGTCGAGTACAGGCTGGCAGAACGGGAACACACAACCATAGTCAACTACGAGGACACATGGGCCACGCTCCAGTGGGTTGCGGCCCATGCTAAAAGGGCAGGGCCTGACACATGGCTGAACGACCATGCGGACTTCAGCCACATGTTTCTAGGCGGAGACAGTGCAGGGGGAAACATAACCCACACGGTACTATCATCAACAACTGATATGTAACTATACGAGTTGTTGCTAAAAAATTAGCAATACTATAGTTTTAATATTGCTAATTTAGCCACCACCATCAACAACTGTGTGGCAATATTTAAGTTGTTTATATCCGGACATTTTCGTATAATGTCAAGCTCGTAAAATTGATTTTTTTAATTTAACGTAAGAGACATGTGGCACGACTTTAAAGGCCATATTTTTTTTTTGCGTGCCAACAGGTGGCTTCTCGGGCTGGGTTGGAAGGGATACCCATGGGGATTAGGATATCCGGGATATTCATGGTCCATCCATACTTCGGCGGTATAGAGGAAGACGATAACATGTGGCTATACGTGTGTCAGCCGAAATTGGGTCGGTTGGACCCAAGACTTAACCCACCATCACGAGACCTTGCTAGGATCCCATGTTGCCGAATGCTTATCATGGTAGCTGGAGAGGATCCTCTTAACGGGACAGGGAGATGTTACTATTGGAACTTGAAGAAGAGCGGGTGGAAGGGTACAGTCGAGCTGGAGGAGTGCCAAGGAGAGGAACATTGTTTCCACTTACAGAAACGGAATTCAGAAAATGCTGTGAAATTGGTTAAGAAACTAGTTTTGTTCATCAAGCAGGGGTGTATCGAGTCCTCTCTATGAGCGTCCGGCGGTCCGGGGTAGAGAATTGTTTCAATTTTCCAAGCCAGTTCCTAAATGTGATGAAGTGAATTCACGTGTTATTATTTCTTATTAGAATAAAAGATGTAATACAAAAATCAATAAAAGCCAGTTTCCTTTTTGTCCAATCTATGTGTTCGGCACTTCTTGCATGCTAATTCTTTTCACATAAAAGAAAGCACCAGAAATTGGTGAGGTGAACCCAGATAAACCATTACTACTTTGAAAGATGTAAATATATATATGGGATTTAGTCCTAAAACATGGCAAAAGCACGTTAAGGCGCCTTATGCAATAATATTTCACCAACAATAATATTTAATTAGGAGCCCGTGTAATCTAAAAAAAAGAAAATAAGAGGCAAGACAGGCTAAATAACATGAAAAAACTCACACAACTAGTTGCTCCAACCTTATCGACTTTTAAATGAAACCAGAGCCAGAGCAATTGCATCAATATCTTCATATCACATATTTTGTTTCTTTATGGAAATTTTTATAAACAACAAAAGAACTGCGTTACCCTAATGCAACCACAAATTAATTTATAGCTACATGTCACCCTTATATTTAAACTTTAAAGAGTCTTAACTTCTCATTCTAAGTTTATAACTAAGCGTCACTTTACCCGTCTCTTTTAGCTAGTTTTCAATCCCCATCTAGTAACATTTTATAAAAAAATAATGAACATGGATTAGGCAAATCTATTGCTTAATTGTTAACAGTATTTCAAGTAAGAAATAATATTTTACCATGAAGATTGGAGGATGATTAGTAGTTGCTATTAGCTCTTCTCATATACTGTTTAATACGATGCTCTACAGTTGTGATTCGTTTGGTGATCTGATTTCTTCAAAGCTTTTTAACCTGACAATGTTATCCGGTCATTTCATAAATTTGAATCGCTTGCCAAAGCTTCAATCTTTGTTGGTTGTATTAAGTGGCAGCCATGGCAAGGGGCACCGAGGGCAGAAACTCCGGACCCCATTTGCCAAAGGGCACCTGCTATAATATATCATACTATTAATACAGTAAAACCTCTCTATAAAAATACTCCATATAGGAATAACCTCGCTATAGTAATAAAAAATTCCGGTCCCAACTCGAGCTAGTTCAAAATAGGAATAAACTCTCTATTGTCATGTTCCGTAGTTTTTTATGGTCCCGTTAGTTATAAATCCACCTCCTTATAAGAATAAAATACATTTCATTACAAAAATATATATATATCTATTTACAATAAATTTATGATGATGTAAAATACTTATGTAAGATTGTTTACGATGATGACTTAATTTTTTATGTTGCTACTATATCTTTTAATTTGCGCGTCCATACTAGCTCGTCGACATGGATACCATCTTGTTGAAGCCAAAGTGATTGATATGTTTACTTTAATATATCTATTATTTATACATGTAAAGAAAAAGATGGTATATATATAAAAAATTGTATTTGACTTTAGAAATTTCAAAATACATGTATTTGTTTTCAAAATACATGTATTTGTTTTCTACATGCATGTATTGATTCATTTGTTTGTTTTAATTTATAATGAACCATGTATATGTATATAATATTATATAAATACATATATTTTTTATTTTTTTAATATGTAAACTCTATATAGGAATAACCTCTCTATAGTAATGTTTTTTCGTGGTCACCACAATATGACTGTATAGAGGTTTTACTTAAGTCAATTCAAAAATTTTGAGTATGCCAAATTTTATCCAAATTTTCCAAAAATACTCTCATTTTAATATTTTAATTACTCTTAAATGTCATCATTCAATTCAAATAAATAAATAACTTAAAAAAATGTTATTTTCCACACATTTATATTCCAAACAAAATCACCATATGTATTTTTTAAAGAGTAAAACATTATATTACTCTTTATATATGATTTTTAATTAATTATATTTAATCATTCGATATTTAAATTTTAAAAAAATATGAACTTTATTTGTTGCGATAATATCTATGTCACTACGTATTGCACACGTAACGTGTGGACAACTATTACTAGTATATATATATATATATATATATATATATATATATATACACACGCATATATATTGAGGTGAAAATAAGGTATAAAAATATTTTTATACAATAAAGACCAAGTAAGTCTGAGTATCATTTTTTTTCATGAGTCAATTTTGTTACTATTGCAGTAATTCATAAGTCGTTATTAACAGTTTTAGTTACTCATAAATTAACTTTATACCTGTGAAATGTATATGCTATGGAAAATAAGAAAAATTTGATGTTTAAACAATTTTGGCAGCACTTTTTTTTCCCTTTTTGTATCAAATTTATTTTTATCCTACTAATTAGAGGGCACATTCTCTTTCCCGCCCTGAGCACAATAATTCTCCGGGCCGGCCCTGGTTGTATTCAATGAAGTCACAACTCGCTCAGCAGACCCTATCATCCATACTTAACAAGAGCAGGGTCCGCTAATGATCTCTTTAGCAATAATCCAATTCGTCATTTTTGTTCATTGAACGAAACTACGAGGAAAAGCATGAAGGGGCCAGAAGAAGGAAAAGGTCGCATTGAGGAGAAAGGAGAGAGAAGTATCATGTAACAAATCGACATGATCACCATGGGACACTTTCTATTGGCTCAAGTTTTACTCTCTCGCAAGGTCGTAATTACTCTAGCCGGGTTGAGCTTAATCGATGAACCTCGAGTGATCACCGATTTTCTGATTAAACGGAGATTAATCATCGATTAAGCATTTAGACAAAAGGGCCACCTTTTAAAAATTTGGGCTGCATTTATATTGTAATTTAATCTTGCTTTGTATGTAGGATTTTGCAGTACACTTTGAAAACGAGGCCTAGTAAGTTAAACTTTGAAAACAAAACTTAGTCATCATTTACTATCTATCGCACTACAACGTACAGATTTAAAAATTATGAATAATATTTTTGAACACAATCAAATTTTATTTTTAAATGATAATTTTTCATGATAAAAATAATTTTGTAGACAAAAAAATATTTTTTTTTCTTAAATCTAACTTTTATACACATAATTTGATTTTTTTTTTCTCCAAACACAATTTCATACGAACATAATGAGACAATTAAAATTTGTGTCCAAATAATTTTTGAGACGAAATTAAGTTGTTTCCTTATGTCCGTATGTGATTGTATTTGGAGATAATTTTTTTTTCCAAATTATATGCATAAAAGTTAGATTTGAAGAAAAAAATTATCACTTGGAGACAAAAAAAAAAAAAACTATCTCTAACTTTTAAATATATTGTAGTGCGAGTTTTTGTTTTGTCCACCTTGTTGGAGATAACATTGTTGAGTCACATAAATATATTAAAATTAACTCAGACGTGACAAACGTTGTAACTCAGAAACTAAGTTCACGATCTCATCCAAACGCAAAAGATGACCGACAAATCCATACGGAAATTCGTCAACAGTTACCCCTGTCAGCTAAACGCAAAAGGTGGCCGGCAAATCCATACAAAGAAATTGTTCAACAATTACCTCGTCTTCTCATTAATCATTTTGAATTATGTATTTTCTTAAACGTTGTCTATATAGTAGTTTAGTTTATTTATCATTTTCCACGGTAACTTAGTTTTTTTACTATTTAGCCCTTTATTTTTGTTCATTTGCGGTTCACTTTGTCTTCTAGTAAATTATACAAATTATGTCTAGCAGATTCTGTCTATTCACTTTCAGCCCTTTTGTTTTTATTTCCTTACAATTCAATATTTTTATTCCATCTTTTGAAGTAAAATTATTTATTTATTTAATTCCGAGTTATTGATTTACCTTGTACTCATTACCCATTAGGAGACACTGAGGCTCTCTTTGTTTAAACGGGAAATGTTTACATGAGAATCCATTTTCTTAAAAAATGTTTTTCATCTATTCGTTTATTGAGTGTTTGGTGATACTTCATTTTTCATGGAAATTTCTTTACTAAGGGCGTGCTTTGGCTCGACTTTTGTATTAAAAATTTGCTTTTACAATGAGGAAAAAACTTCCTCAAAATAATTAGTTGCTTTTAAAAAATAATGAGAAAAAAAGTATTTAAAATAAGTCACTTATAAGTTTTTTTTTACCTATAAACGACATACAACTTAATTTGGTTTAAGTCATTTTTTTCATTTATTTTAACTTATTGCTGATTTGGAGATGTACAAAATAATTTAATTGAAATTTTCTAGCGTTTGGTTATTTTTATGTGTAAAAGCTAAAAAGTACATGAAATCCTAATTTCTATGATTTTGACCTTTTTTCACGAAAGTTACCTTTTAAAAAAGTTAAAAAAATCTTATCTATCAAACACCCACAACTTTTTTTTATTAAAAAAATAAAATAAGGTTCTTTTAAAAACAATGACAAAAAAACTTGTTTCAAACAAGTCACTTATAGCTTCTTTTTTTTAATATATAAATGACTCATAACATAATTTTGTTAATAAGTCATTATTCACTTATTTTAACTTATTGATGACATGAAAATATACAAAATAATGTAATTAGAAAATACTAACTTTTGTATGTATAAAATCTAAAATAAGTCCACAATTTATAACTTCTATGATTTTGAACTTTTTTGCGAAAGCTAACTTTTGAAAAGTTAAAAAAGCGAATATATCAAACACACATAACTTTTTTTTATTAAAAAGAAAAAAAACTGAGGTAAGAGGATAAAATATATATATTCGTGAAAACGTTATGTTTTTCATCACAAAGGAAAATGTTTTTCGCTCATTCTTGTTGTGATACAATTTCCCTTGTTTTTCCTAAAAGATGTAAAATATTTTTCTTAATTTCTTATTTTTCTATCAACCAATCAAGCATAAAATTCATTTTTCCGGAAAAATATTTTCCGTTACTATTTATCCCTAAACAAACAGAGACTAAGCCATAAAAAAACATATTCAGAATTATTAAAAAACATAACTCCTTTCTTATTCTTGCAACTAACCCTTCTTTTCAAGATGATGAACCACAGTCTATTACGATTTGAGTAAAGCAAGGCCTATACATTGGATATTTTAGTGAAGGACAAGAAAAGGAAACTTACACAATCATAATTCACTTTTTATGCACTTGTAATAAATCTACAAACACAGGATCTGAACATATTCACTGCCATACAGAAAGGTCACAAAAAAAATTAGATAATCAGAAAAACTTCTTCAAACACAGGATCTCTGTAGACGATTATGATTTCGGATTACCACCACAATGTTAACTTGCTTAGGAATGTAAAATATAAGTCCGACAATCATGACGTAGTATGGTTGCGACAAAACTGTAAGCTATTCTCCTCCATCCTGTCCAAAACAAAGTGACCAAGCATGTCTTTAGACTTAACCAAATTTTCCTTACATAAAAACTCTTCTCCTGAAATTTTATAGGCCTCCAAATTGTAGTCATGAACAAAAACGTGTGTTTTAGGATTTCCTCCCTTCTTGCTCCTCGCCAATACAGATGCTGTATATATCGTTGACATACGGCCTGGTGCATCGGGCCAATACCCTCTTGGCCCATCCACCAAAATAACATCCCAATCCACTTCGTATAATTGGTTAGGAAGATCATTAAGGCCCAACTTGCAATCCGAAAACAGCAAGTTTTGCACTGGCCTACACTCGTTTTTCACTTGTTCCTTGGCATATGCTACGAGCTCTTTCATTTCTTTTAATTTCGTCGTGTATTGCACGTCGTAGATTTCTAGCTCTGGATGTTTTTCTTCTATATAAGCTGCGTAATATCTGTTTTCGTCGATAAATACTGTTCTCCCTTGGTGGTTCAGGGTGTTCCATAGGTGAGTCTCTTGGGTGATGCCGAAAACAAGGAAGTTACAAGGGGAGGGACAATTCCGTAAAACATCCGAGATTGGTTTGAGGTCCGCGTGTGGCATTTTATCGGTGCTGTTTGAGTTTGAAGAGTAGTGTAAAAGGGCATTTACGACTGTTTTGGATAAGGTGGTGGTGGGGTGGTTATAGGCCATGGTGGACGGTGACGTGGTGATGGACTCTCGAGTGTAGATTAGGGTGAGCAAGGTTGCTATTGTAAAGAAGGAGATTAGTGCTAAGAGCCATAGTTTGTTTGAGTTGCCTTGCTTTTGAATGTAAGGGTGAAGGAGGATGATACTATTTTTCATTTCACAAAAACAAGGAAAAGTTTATGAGTGAGGATTGTGGGAGGAGGTTACATTTAAAGACAACATTCTTTAATCAAACAAATAAAATATTTGAACGTGACATAATGAATGGGGATACCAATATAGTACTATGGTTTTGATAATTCAGCAGCATTGGACAATTAAGGAAACCTGAGACCCTTGTTTAATTCTCTCTTGAGTCTTGACACATTTATTAGTAGATTAATATTAATATATTATGATAAACTTACAAATGAAAACTCATACAAATTTAATTTGCAACTCTATATTAGACATAAAATTGATGTCATAACCATTTTTGTTCGCCTAGATCTGTTATTACGAATGACGCACCTATTAGTTATTACTTGTGTTTGTAAGGATGTTTTGCATGTCAATTATTCTGAAAATTCATATGGCACTATATAAAATACAAGCAGTATTTTTTGTGACTAAGCATTTATTTTAATGCATGAATATTCTTTTAATTTTTCTGTTTGCATTTGTTAGGGGTTAGGGTACTGAATACAATAGGGGGTGGTTGAGTTCAGCTAAGCTGGTGGGGGAATAGGATATTTGGTGTGTTAAAGTGACTTAATAACCTATCATGACAAGTCAAAAGTCACTTTTACTTGATCATTTAGCATCTACTTTCCTACGTTAACCCTTTATCAACAAAATGGTAACACGCACGTCTGATATAGACCTAGCAACTGCTGCAGACTCCATAGGAAAATGCATCTCTTAATTCTCAAAGAAGAACAAAGATATGTACAATATTATTTGAAGTTCTTTTTTATAAGTGAAAGCAGTTCATGGGAAAACTTCGTTCACATGGTCTCCAATAATAGAGTCGCAATGAAATTTCATACTATCGATTGTTGACATGGATGGATAACATTTTAATAGAGTTGGGGTTCTATGTGTTATCAAATAATTAACTTTAATAACGGAGAGTTAGGTTATTGGTGCTTCTTCACGGAGGCGCAGGGAGAATTTTGATTGACTGAGTGCACAATATAATGAATATATATTATATTTTTTAAAATATGATAAGCGGTTTGTAAATGATGTTCTCAATTCTTCAATATTCTTTCCTGATTGGTTAAATTGAACGATGATAATAAATAATCAATTGCATTTTAATAAATTCAGACCATATACTTTATTTATATTTAGTACAACTATAAAGATGTAATAGTGGTTTTAAATTTCAATATTTATGAAAATTTTGAGAAACTGTACAATGTTTATAAACTATTTTTTTTTTTTGTAAAAATGAAAAAAAAAATGTTCTTATCACAACATATAATACACAGTATCAATATAATATTTTTACAAAAAGCCAAAATATGATAATTTGTCATGTGCATATTTGAACCAACAAGCAAGCATCAAATCAAATATTCTGGTTTTAACATTGAAGTATTATATTACATTAGACTTTGATTAACAAATACATATAAAATAATAGTTTTTCAAATTCCAACGGGGGCTACAACCCTTACTTGGTGTACATTGGCTCCGTCCCTTCTTCTTCATGAACACCTCGGGAGGTAACGAGATAAAGTGAGACGATATTTTCCAAGTGTGAATTATAATTTAAGAGAGCGGTATCAAAACCTTGTGCTCAGCTCTTATTGAGTTTCAGTTAGCGTACAATGATCGATATAAAAGACGAGTTCAAGTTGAAAGTCAGATGAGCTCAACTGAAAGTCATATGAGTGCGCGTAACAATAAATATGCACGAAGCTTATTATAGAAAGCTAGTGGCTTTAAATGTACAGTATTTACAGTCTAATTCCCAAATAAATATGGCAAATTCCTGTAGTTGCAAAACCTGTGCTTACCTGCGGGCTATCCTGATAATATAAAACATGCAGTTTGTTTTTCCTTCTAATTAGCTCAAATGAAATGATATCTTACCTTAAATCCTTTTCATTAATTAGTTTCTAATGAAATTGATTATAACTAGGGATGACAATTTTTCGGGTTTTGACCCGACCCGATCCGCCACGGGTCGGGTAAAAGTGTAATTCTATTCGGGTCGGTCGGGTCGGGTCGGTCGGGTTTAAATGAGTAAAAAGGCAAATTAAAAAAATGCAAATTAAAACGTGCAACTTAACACCCCATTCTATATCTCATATATATTAACTCACTCTGCTATGCTATGGAGAACATACATTTAAATAGGTAAAATTGCAACTTAACATTATTTCTTTCCTCTCTGTCATGTAAATTAAATTCTTTTCTTTTATAGTTTAAATGGGTAAAAGTGCAATTTAAGACTATATATCACCTCTCGTATACATTAAACTATATTTTCTATAGTAATACATAACATACGTTTCGATGGGTTTATTAAAAATAATCTTATATACAATTAATTTATTAATTAATTAAACAATATTTATGCTAAATGTGAATGAAATTTATTCATGTTAATTAATAATTAATATCTTATCGTCTTTATTTATAGAAGTGTTGGCCCGTGCGGCTAAACCTTAAAGGGGGGTGAATAAGATTTTAAGCGGATTTCGCCTAATTAAAAATAATTACAACTAACAACCCAACTATCGCAATTCTAAGCTTAATCGTTTAACAAAAGTCAATGAAACGCTAGAAATAGTACACGCAGCAAGAAAATAAGCAATAATAAGGAATGCGTAAAGTAAAGAGTAGAGAAAGAAATTGAAACCACGATATATAAAGGTTCGGAAAATCCGCCTAGTCATCTCCTCAGTATTCACGCTACCGAGTATTTCATTATAATTTTCTTTCCAGGATTACAAATTCTACCGAGCTAATCAATCGATTTGCTCACCCTCTATCCGAGATTCCTACTCTTGATACAAGTGCAAGTGAACACGTTTACGAGTCAATGACTCCCCCTCAATCTATGTATCCAAGTGTTTAACCTAAAACTTTTAACCAATACTTTCGCTTAAAAGTTTCTACCCAAACACTCACTCACAAATGAGCTTATAATTTTCTCTTTACAAATTTATCGAAAATAAAACAACACCCACAATTTGATTGCTTCTAAATAAGCTAATTTGTGAGATTTGACGATGTTTGATCTTGATTTGAGCTTGAATTGCTTCCTCTTCAATTCCCATCTTTTCGAACTTTTTCTCAACAATGATGATTTTAAGTGTTTAAGATAGAGAGAGGTTGAAGGATGGTGATTGGTTGATCTTAGATAGTGTTGTGTGTATCATTGGTGTTTTTGGGAGAGAGATTAATGTGTATTTGTAACCCAAAAATCCTCTTGGATCTTTTTTTGACCGTTGGGACTGGTTTTAGATTTTATCCAATGGATACTTCACTTTTCGAAAAAGCAAAAAAGCTGTTTTTTTGTGATCTGCACTTTGACCCACCGGTGGGTGTCTTCTGACCCATTGGTGGGTGAAATCTTGTTTGGTTCTGGAACATTGACCCACTGGTGGGTTCTGTATACCCACTGGTGGGTATCATCTGAGAAAATTCTTCTTGTTCTGTCCACTTGACCCACTGATGGGTTCTGTATTATCCACCGGTGGGTGCACCTGGAAATTTATGTGTTGAACTTTCGACTTTGAAATGCTCGTAACTTGCTTGTTCAGACTTCAAATTTACTTCTGTTTGAACCGTTGGCTTCGTTATCGAATGCTCTATCATTTTAAAGTCCTGAAATATACATTTTCTATTTTTGGAAAAGACAAAACATTATATAATCGAATAGAGAAATCGTAAAATCATTAATACATAATCAAACGTATAATCAAAATCAATTATTGAACTCATGGTTCAACAAGAAGTATTTATGAAAAACCAAATCATCATATCAATCATGTGCATTTAGATTACATTTTTACATATATCAATGTTTTAATTTACGAAATTAATGAGCCCAAATTAATTCAATAAACAAGGAAATGTAAAAAAATAATTATAAAATTTAAATAACTAAATTAATATGAAAGGGTATTTAATGGCACATTATTATTTATATATTATCTTTCTAAATCAAATAATTTTTTACTTTAACATATGAGTTTTTAACAAATTCTATTTTAAATATTGCCATTTATGAGGTTTATTTTTCAAGAAAAAAAAAATATTATAAAAAAGGGGTCAAATGGGTCGGATCGGGTCGGATCAAATGGGTAAAAGTGCAAATTTGTATATGGATAGGGTCGGGTTTTGAATGACCCGATCCAATAGCCATCCATAATTATAACAGTAAAACTTTCGATTATTATATTTGAAGTCTTGGGACCTTATGTTTTTGGTAGTGAAACTAATAATAGGTAAATAAATAAAATGCACACAGAAACTTATAAAAAACTTTATATTAAGTACAAAATAAATATGCATGGTTAATTTTCCCTATCTTTTTCATAAATCAGTAAGAAATTAACAAAATAATTTAATATCCAGATTTATTTGTTTACCCTATCTTTTTTAAAATGAATATGACTAATGCCATAGACGCGGTCATTAATGAGATTATACGTTGTTCTTTTCTTTGGATTAAAATGTCCAAACAAGCTTACAAGTATCTCAAATACTGTTCTTCCTAGGAAATGGTCACTCAACAACATAGAGTCGTATCTTTACATTTGTAAGGCTATGAGATGGTTAGAAGGAGCTATGGCAAATAATGAAGGTTACTATTTTGCTGTTTGGTTGGTTTTCAAAAGATTAAATCAAGCAATTCAGGTGGAAAGATTGAAGAGCATGCTGAGATTTTAATTCTTTAGTCTTGTAATCTAAAAAGGATTTTGGTATTATCTAAAACGTGGTCCTTTCCTGTTTTAGGGAGTTTAATAAGTTTTAATGTAATTAACTTTGTTTCACTTCCGATTTAGTGCGCTGAACTCTAAATTTTATTAATTAATGTAATCAACTTTACTCAAATTCTAATTTAATGTGTTGAGCTCTAAGTTTTCCTAATTGATGTAATTAATTTTGGTCCAATTCCAATTTAATGTGCTCAACTTTAAGATTTCCTAATCTTGGTTGTAGGTATAATATCTATAAATTGAAACAAAATTGTATTAAATTGGAAAGAAAAAAAAACCCAGCACATTAAGTAGAAAATTTTAGACATCAACACACTAAATCAGAATTTTAGCAAAATTAATTACATTAATTAAAAACTTTAGCACATTAAATCGGAATTGGAGCAAACTTAGTTACATTGAATCTTATTAAACTCAGCAGTTTAAAGTGTAAAATTTATTATATAGAAATTTTCCATAAGATATATGTATAAATATGCACATTTAATTGCATAAATCAAAGGGTGGTCTAACAGAGTAGTTTTGTATCTATATTTCTTACCAACTTGGTCATGGGTTCGAATCTTCCTAATATTTTTATTTTTGTAAAATATAATTTTTTTAAATTAAACGTTGAATAAGATTGGAAATCCATTTTAACTTAAAACTTTTATTTGTATTATCTTTGACAATAAGAATTTATTGTTATATTTGCTATGTTTTCATTAATCATCTTTTTTTCCCTCAATGATTAAGAAAAATGTATCGATTTTTTTTTTATATTAGGTGCCGAATTGTTAGGGCCGACCCTGAGTAAAATATAGCATATTTGACATGACCAAATGTGCATGCTATAGTTAATAGTTAATAGTATTCCACACTAACAAATTACAATAAAAACCCATGATTAACTGGATGCGGCATTGTACCTGCAAGTCAGCACGTTGATTTTTTGGATATGAAAAGTTTGTGAGCAAATGAATTTCTCTTAATAAATCTAAGAAAAAGGTCTTTAATTGAAGAATAGAGACCGACTTAATAATATTGTAAAAAAAAAATTAGGCTTTACGTTTCATTTAAGAAAAAAAATAACTCTAAAAACAATTTTTTAGGAAACTTTTTCCTATGATTTTCTAAATTTCTTCTTATTTTTAAATGTTTGGCAGGTCTCGGAAATGTTTCTGGGAAATTTTAAAATGTTAGACACTTTCAACCTAATTCTTTATCCTCTCTATACTTGTCTCTTGAGATAATTCTGTTCACAGCATATTCTTTATCCTCTCTATACTTGTGTCCCATGTACATAATTGCCTGTTATGTTTATCAGATGATACATTCTGCAAAACTGAGTCGTTTGGCAAATATCTGTATTAGATGGCTACATAATCACAAAGAGAAACTTCTCAATAAACATTTAATTCCGAAATTACTATGTCAGAAAATAAAATGGCCATATAATAATGTTGTTGTTGCGATACATTTAGTAATAGATGGTCCATATACCAAAACTTTTTATGTTAATGGTGATTTATGATTAGCCTCTTGGGATTCTACCATTCTTTTAATTTAGTGTTAATATGTAACTTGCTCCACCCCTCACTAGTTCGAACATCTCGATTGCTGGTATAGCTCAACACAACATCATACCAACACACTGCCAAGTGGAATGATAATAAAGATATTTTCCCGTTACGTTAAGTTAAATACGGATGTGGGCTTATTTCATCTCATTGCGTCATCGAGTGTACTATCCTCTAGTGCTCGAAAGAATGCCACCCTTTTTTTGGTTATAACGATGCAGGTTGCTTATAAAAACCGCATAACGGGCTTTCCAATATGGTTATTTATTTACCATTGGAAAGACGACGTTATCTAGATTGGATGTCATGGAAATACACTTATACGAACTGCTCTGATCTACTCGTGGTCTATGAAATAAGTAGAGAGCGTATATGTATTCGAGCTCGTATCAGCCATATGTAAAATATAAAGTGCATGTGCTCTGTCTGATGATCAATATGAAGCATTTGTGCTGTCATCGATCAAACGAGTCATCATGAAATGCCACCAAGCATATCTTGTCGAATACACTTCTTCACGTATGAAGAGTAATAACATCCCATGGAGTGCTCATTTCTATTCCATATTATTGCACACAGTTGTGTGCAAATGAGAGCATACGCTCGTACTTTTTGAGTACTTAGAATACGAAATACATCTAACCAGTCGTATACAAGTGAGAGGGAGTATCATGGCGATTGTTTGTTTGTCCTGTATGACTACTTAGCCGAAGTTCTCACATCCAATTGTATGCAAGTGAGAGCGAGCATCCGATGAATGCTCGCGTTGATTAACACTTATTAGTGTATTCTTTTGTGCTTACACCAAGGGTATGTCCCACTGGTTTTACCTTATACATGTTTTAATGAAGCACAATCAATCACACATTCACTAAGGATTTTGTAGACTATCCGAGTTATCTTGAGACATTCTATGTTCAAGATGAAACCTCCCATCCCGACGGGTGCAAGTGAGGGAGAGCATGCACGTGTACTATTTTTGTCTTTAGACCAAGGGTTTATCCCACTGGATTTACCTTGACAGGCTTTTTAATGATACACGATTCGCACCATCACTAAGAATTGTCGAACTCAGTGTGAGTATCGAGTTGCATACTCATAATCATTATGCACTCTTTTGTCATTCGATTAGAGTGTTTTTCTCACAGGGTTTTATTTAACAAGGTTTTTAATGAGACACACTGTGTATGGTTATTTTTCCCACTTTTACTGACAATTATGCACTCTTTTGTCTTTCGACCAAATTTTTTCTCACCGTGTTTTCTTGGCAAGATTTTGACGAGTCATAGATATTCTAGTCAGTTAATTCATGCACTTGTATAGTGTTTCGGGCCACTGCATTCGGCAACAACATTTTGTTATATGATCCGGTTTTTTGTCGCTCATCGGGTTTTTCGGAGTTAAGGTTTTATGCGTTGGTAATAACGAATGCAACTCAACAACTTATCATACTTTATGAAGACGAAGAGATTGAACTTTGTTTTGTTCATTCAAGGGGGAGTGTTATGATACATTTAGTAATGCATGGTTCATATAACAAACCACCATGTTAATGGTGATTTATGATTAGCCTCCTGCCTTTCTAATTTTATTCTTATTTAGTGTTGATATGTAAATTGCTCCACTTCTCACTATATAAGGGGTTGGAGGCTTTATATTTTAAAGTTACAACACACATTTATATGAATACAAAGTTATATTTTGCTATCTCTCTATTTTTTTATTTCCTTGATTTTTGACTGATAGTTGTACACAACAGTTGTTAGTTTAACGGATTTTGGCGGATTGTATTGAAAAAAATGGCTGGTGTTTGGTTCATAATACCGGAAATCTCATTTACCCTTTTAAAGTAATGTTTACCGTTTTTCGCTTTCATATTATTTTATAGGTAAATCTTTGGATATTTTCATTTTTTTATATTTCCCGTGTCCGTGTTCCGGATGGTAAATAAGAAAATCAAAAGATAAACAGCAAAAAAATATAACATTTAATTTTGATATTCAGTTCCAAATATTTGTTGAACTTCTATAATGGCCACCAGGCCTATTACTATAAACCACCCAAGACGAAATATCTAATGCGAAACTAAGAAGATATAGGTAAAGTGGAAAACCATATTTTATTCTGGCTAATTACATAAATTAACAATCTATCACTCGGGACAATTATCTGGATAATAAACCTCATATGTACAAAAATGATGCCCATCAAGCGAGCACTTTCCGTTCGGAAACCACTGGCACGTTGGTAAATCGCAACGAAGGTGTTTGTGGCTAAATGAATTGCCGGGGTCATATAATAGAGCAGTTTGGTTTTTGTCTACACACGTAGCGCAGTTTCCGCACTGTAGCCATACAAGGTCGGATGCGGTGTCTGGGATTCCAAATGTTATGGCAGAAGGGCGGCCAAGGGAGAAGCGCATCACAAAGTCATGACTTGAAGGTGGGACCAGCGCAAAATCAGAATTAGCATAGAGGTATTTGTTGCGGGCAGCAGAGATGGTGGTGCTACGATTTTGAAGAATGTGGACAGCGGCGTTGGGGTTGTAAAATGGAGAGAGAGGGGAAGTAATATGTATGAGTTGGGCGACAAATCCATCCGTGTTCAGGGATGATATACCCACAACTGAGGATATGCACATTAGACAAGTAAAGCTAGTGAAAACCCATGATAATTGGTTGGAAGAGAATGTGGCACCCGCCATCAGAATCCAGATTCTTAACCTAGAGGAAAAAATTAAACAACATAATGAAATATTGTTAATATAAAACAAATTAATTAAAAAGTTCTTTTTCAAAGTGCAATTGTGACAAAAAAATATGGTCTATAATCTATATAGACACTAAGAGAGTAAAACAATGTTTCCAATATTAGCAGGACCAGAGAGCTGGTCTTTCAACAGCTACTAATATGTTGGAACAAAATATTGAACTTTAGTATGATTCGAAATTGCTTAATACTTAAGAGAGTTATTTATGTACTAAGGCTGCAAGTTACCTAGTATGTTTATGAATCCCAGCAATAAGAAGCTTCTGAAGACTGAGCTAAAGTAAAGTAGACATTCTTAAGATATCTATTTCTCCAACAGAACATTCACTAAAATGGCTAATATTATCATATGCCGTGATGACCAGTTTTATAAACGCAGCTATTAGAAGTTTCCAACATAGGGATTAGGATCCTCTGTGATGTATCATTCGACTGATAATGTGTCTGTCCATTATATATATTTATACAAATGTCCGGAAAAAAATTCACTATATTCAAACACGTCCTCTCAAAATTCAAATGAAATTCAATCCATGTCTATACAAAGCAGATATTAAAACACTTATATCAGTTTATATCTTTAAGGGATTTGTTTATTAGTGTGAAATATCATTTATTAATCCTAATAATTATGAACACTTAAGTATTTCAACAGAAACAATTTTAAAAAGGTCGGATTTTCTTATTGGCTTAATTCTATCCTTTTTTCTTTTATATTGTATAGGGATTTTTATTTTCAAAGTGGTTTAGGAGGGGGATGTTTGTAAATTGTAATTAGTACCTGTTCGCCGGAGAAGTTTCCAGCTATAAGAAGTTTCTTAGTTTTTTTGCTTAAAAGAAGCTATAGATGTTTGGTATGTTGGCTTTTTAGTCTTCACAAAACTAGTTTTTTGGTCATAAAAACTAAAAAACCTTAAGCAGAGAAGCTAAAATCCGGGGACTATTTTTAATTTTTTTCCACAATATTTTTTATACCAATAATAGATTTTTTCTAATGCAATTTATGTTTATAATTACAAGTCACTTATAAGTTTAAGTAAGTAAAAATTAACTAATTAACAAAAATAAGTCATAGGTCACTTAATTAAATAGGCTGATGTGTGGTGCCAAATACAGTTTCGTTATTACTGCCATTTTTAAGCACGTTTTTTACGAGAGAAAAAATCCGACATCAAACATGCTCTTAATTTTGAGATCAACATAATGACACTATTAAATTCACTACTTATTTTTCTGATTAACAAAATGAAGTACCAGAACTTAACTCGTTTGACTTGAAAAAATAAATACAAATGCCCTTTTACCTATTCTTATCCTTAATGTTCAAATTATCAAGCCAAGGCTCTAAAAAAAGATTCCCTATGTTAGACAAAAACTCAACAAAATGTAAATATTAGAAGTTCATAACACAGAAATTTTAAAGAATCATAAAAGCTGAAATCGGAATAGTAATAAATTGTAGTAATAAATTAGTAGAATAGATAGGAGCTCACTCACCGCAAAAGAACACCGATCCGGTGAAGCCGAAGGCAGTCACATAAGACTATATATAAGAGAATTAGATAGAACACAGAACCCTCTTCTTTTTTTTTTGGAGTTTCTTTTGGTTTTTGAGAAAGTCACACTCATCTCTCTTTTGTATTCTTTTCTTTTTTATTACAGCTATCAAATGATATAAACTCAGGTTACAAAACTGCTTCAAAATCTATTATATCTGAAGGTAGGTGGACTTCAAAAGTGGTGCTTCAAGTATATCTGAAGGTAGGTGGGACAGCCAAGATATATCTGAAGGTAGGTGGACGGCCAAGATATAGGAGTTTTTACAAAAGTGGTGTTTCAAGTTTTCAACCAAAGTTTTGAAGATTATTGCTTTCTGTTTTCTACCATTTAAGTTTTTGTACTTCTCTATTAAGCCCTTGTATTTATTTTTTTCCGTAATTAAGAATTATATTAAAAAAGAACAAAATAAATCTTGGAACATCAAAGATTGCTGCCGCAAGAGAGCTCAAAAAGAGCAGTTCAATGAGCAAAAATGCTAATTACAAAGATTACATATATTGAGATATTCAATTTAATAATCAAATAATGTCCAAACACTTTTGAACTTATATTCCTCCTAAATAACTATCATAATTTGCATTAAAAAATAAAAAAAGTTCAAAAAGGTCGAAAACCTGAAAAAACCAAAAAAAATGCTGGAAAAACCTTTAAAAAAGTCGGGAACCCGAAAAAATCCAAAAAAATATTAAAAAATAAAAAAACCAATAAAAATCCAAATTCACAAAAAAAATGAAAAAATTTCAAAAAAGTCGAGAATCCGAAAAAACCCAAAAAAGGCTGGAAAAAGCCCAAAAAATGGTTAAAAAAGGTAAAAAAAAAAAAACAAAGAAAAATCCAAAATCACAAAAATAATGAAAAAAGTTCACAAAAATCGAGAACCCGAAAAAACCAAAAAAGTGTTGAAAAAACCTTTAAAAAGTCGAGAACCCGAAAAAACTCCAAAAAAGTGGCAAAAAATAAAAAAAAAACAAACAAAAATTCAAATTTATAAAAATATATAAAAATAAAGTTCAGAAAAGTCGAGAAGATAGATGCACCTCTAACCGGTTATGATTATGATGTTCTATTTTTCTAAGTAGTAACATTGTTTTGCAAATTTTCGAGTTCACCCGATAGACCACGTACGTATCCAACGAACGGATATAAGGCAAATAGAGGTCTTATTCATTTAGCAATATATTTTTTCTGAACAACTAACTGAAAGCTGGAGTACAGTTTTCGAGATCAATCAAATCAGTCTAATTTGTATTACATTTTATCGGGATTTAAATAATTTAATACCCTCCGTAATTCATGCTTTTCAAATGAGTACCTTTAATTGGCACAAATCCAATTTAATATCTTCAATTATCAAAATAATCCAATTTAATGTTTTCTTCGTCAATTTCTTAACAGTATTTAACATGACAATGAGGTATCCAAATTAGTATTTTATTCGTCAATTACTTAACAGTAATGGCATACGTGGGTGCCAAAATTTAGTATATAAAAAATTAATATTATTTGGGTGAAACTACATGGTAAAAAAAAAAATTTGAATTTTCGGTATTATGGGGCTGTTATTGCCCCCGATGATCCGCACTTAGTTTTCCTCTAACAATATTTAAAGTGACGATGAGGTTGCAACACACTTTTGTTTCTTCAATTTAAACAGTTTAACTCTCTGTGACGTGGTACTGATATCATTTTGTCACGCCACATATTCTTATTTAACGGGTAAAATACTAAATTAGACGATTTAGGTAGTTTAAACTTTAAGGTATCATTTTATTTTATTTTGTAATCTAAGGTAAATTTAATGGGAAAATAACAATTTAGTACATATTTAGAAGTTTATTTACAAAAAAACCCGGTTGTTTTGAACTTGATGTCTCTTTTACAAATAGGTACATATATCATTAAAAAATCCAAAAAAATCGAAAAAAAATATTTAAAAATTAAAAAATTATATTTTTTATACAAAAAATATACGTGATCCTGTCTAATCTTGTTCAATCATGTATGTCTAATGCTGTTTGATTCTGTCTAATACTATCCAATCTGTATGTCTAATATTGTTTAACCATATCTAATCATGTATGCTTGATAATATGTATAATTTAACTATACGTATCTAATTGTAAAAAAATACGCAATAATTTTTTTGTAATTAATTTAATTGACAATTTAATACTACTGTACTGCATTTTATTTTATTAGATGGTATAATAATATACGGTATTAATTATTATCCCAAACAAAGAAGCGATATTCTTTGGCTGTTTTAGGAGAGACTTATCTATCAGAGGTAGTATTAATTAGCTTGTGTTTGACTAGTGTTTGTTTTCAGATTTTTACTCTGTTTCTTAATTTGTTAATTTACCACCATACTTTTAATAAACCATAAAAACACCCACTTTGTTTCCTACCTAATTTCTTCTTCATTCCTCTTTTATATATGGCGAGGGAATGTCAGTGTCCCCTCGTCCGGACCGATATCACCACAGAAAGAAACAATCCGGGGCCCTGTACAGCGGATGTATCATCACCCCGGCTCAATACCAACGGGGTGAAGCTAGGCCGGTCCAAAGAAGCGTATCGAGTACGCTTCCCCAATTAATGCTGCTGACCCCCCCCTGGGGGACCCTCCTGGCGTTTCATCGACGTGGCCCAATCACAGGCCACCCCCTCTGTGGGCCCCGGAAGAGGACAGTACCCTTGTCAGAGTCATAAATGACCTGACGCCGTTGGATCAACGTCTTACAGTACAGTGATCCAAGGGCTAATACGCCTCTGATCACACTATAAATACCCCCACTAATACCACTTAGAGAGGAGGCACAAAGGGAGAGGAGAGATAAAGCTCAAACAACCTGAACGCTATCTGAATCACTCGACATACCGAACTGTAACCGGCCCGGACCCTCATCCCTCTTTACACTTCGTACTTTCAGTTAACACCGATACTGACTTGATCGTTGGAGAGGGAAAACCCGGCAACAACCCCGGGCCCCTGTTCGTTCCTTGTGCAGGCACGAAGACTATCTGACCGCCGGAGCGTACCTGACCACCTCGGAAGATCGGAGCCAACGCGAAATTAATTAAGCCGAGCTTGGGAAGAAAATCAAGCTCGCCAATTGGCGCCGTCTGTGGAAAATTTTTTTGTAGCGCGTTAGCTTCGACTCCCCGTCCTTAAAAGAAACATGTCTGGCAATAACCGATTTGACACTCCATCGTCTCGACCCCCCCACGTTCTTGGGATGCCAAGAACGCTTTCTTTTGATGAGACCCCTAGGACCGCATCTACCAGGGAGCCCGTTCCTCTGACCACAACAGCTCCCGCACCCCGATCGCGGACCGAGCTAACAGAGATGATGATCGATATCCACCAAAAAGAGCTCGTCGCTCTGGCGGCCCAGAAAGCCCTGATAGCCTCGCTGATGGAGCCGGAACTCGAGCCCGCTCAAGGCGCGAGCCAAGATAAATCGGCTCCCGTCCCCGTTAAAAGCGTGATGTCCAGGTTGGGACCCCTCCGACGACCCCCCCTAGAGACTCCCAGGGAGCCAGCTAGGGGTGCGGAGTCGGAGCATTCCCAAGAAGGAAATTCTCGCCTCGATAACGAGCGGAGTATACATTCTCGGCTCCGTTGGCAGGATGATAGTCGGGACTCACGGCCGGAATCTAGTCATGCCCGAACCGATAAGCCAACTCGGACACGGAGACGTGGCCGACGCGGACGGCACGATGCAGCTGGTGAGGCAGCTTTGAAAATCGTGGCCTCTACCCGCAGCACCCCGTTCTCGGATGAAATTGAATACAGTGTCCCCCCTCGAAACTTTATCGCCCCTATCCTCCAAACCTTCAATGCGGACTCTGATCCAGAGGCCCATCTCCGACACTACCGATACCAGATGAACCATTGGTCGCACCTTGACCAGTTAATGTGCAGGTGCTTTCCCGCCAGCCTGGGAAGGCTCGCTAGTAAATGGTTCCAGTCCCTGCCCATTAACTCTATCCACTGTTGGGACGATCTAGCTTATGACTTTGCGCACCGGTTCATAAACTTGAAAGAGAGAGCTGCCCAGCCGGAGCAACTCTATCAAGTGAGGGTCCAATCTAAAGAGACCCTCGAGAACTATGATAGTCGGTTTTGGCTGAAGCATGCCGAATGCGCGGACTGTCCCGACTCCACCGCCATAGCTGCCTTTAGGCAAAACATGGTAGTTGGGAGCAGGATCCGAAACGAGATGATCGCGACCCCACCCAACTCTGTTCCTCAACTCAGGTCCCTCATAAAACAGCACATCGACATTGAGAAGGACATGAGGTCAGCCGGGGCAACACGTTCGGTAGCCCTTATCGACCAGCCAAGGGACCGGTTCGTCGCAACGAGCCCTCGAAGGAACCGGCCCATAGCGGAAAGGATGGAGCGGCCACGAACGGGAAGAAACCCGCAACCGGCCCCTAAAAGAAGAAAAGAGGACCCCCGACCGGGGCATCAAACACCTGTCGCCTCGGGGTCGGGCGCTGCCTATTCCACCACCTTTCGCCTACCTCTCGTCGACCTTCTTAACAAGATTGAGAACGAGCCTTTCTTCTCTTGGCCTCTCCCACTACGGAACGAGCCGGCCCCAGGGCCTAACGACAAAATCTGTGAATATCACAGGGGTCGTGGCCATCATACCAACGAGTGCCATGGTCTGAAGGCCAGGCTCGAGGGATGGGTCCGGGATGGCCTAATGGATAAATATGTCAAATCACGAAGAGAACCCGACCGAGATGGAGAAGGGATTGATGAGAGGCAGCGGGACCTCCCCCCACCAGTGATGATCTGTCATGTCATTCACTCTGGGCCCAAAAGGTCAATCCAGAATGGGGCAGAAAGAACCTCAGCACGGGAAGCATTGATGAAGCAGTACGTCTGCCTCGCAGAAAGCTCAAGCCCTCAGAAAAAGTATAAGCGCAACTCTAAGCCGGATGTAAGCTTCACTGACTTCGACCTGGTGGGGGTGGACGTGCCCCACACTGATGCCCTCGTTATCTCGGCACAGATAGGCCTATGCGCAGTAGGACGGATCCTCGTTGATCAGGGAGCGTCGGTCAATATACTCTTTGAAGACCTCTTTCGAAAGATGGGACTCAAAGAGGAACAGTTGGAAACCGACGTCCCACCCCTGTACGGATTCAACTCGGAGGCGGTCCGCCCCAAAGGAAACATAACCTTGCCAGTGAAAACCGGCACGAAAGTTATGTACGTGGAGTTCACGGTAGTGAATGTCCCCTCTGTTTACAACGTGATATTAGGGCGACCGTGGCTCCATGGAGTAGATGGAATCTCCTCCACCTTACACCAAAAGGTTAAATATCCGACTGATTTTGGTGTGGAAACCATCTCAGGAAATCAGAAAGTCTCACGCAGCTGTGCCATGGCCGTGTATTCCGGTAAAGAGATGATGCCGGCCCAAAGTGCCATGAACATCGAGGCAGAGGACCCTAAGCTGCTGAGGGAAATAAACAAGAAGATGGGGCCTGAGGCCGAAGACAAGGTGGAGGAGGGACTACTGAAAATCCAAATTCCGGGGTATGACGAGGACCACTTTTTTATGGTGGGGGCAAAGCTTACCAAACCAGAGGTCACCGACCTCGTCGAACTCCTTATCCAACACCTCGACAATTTCGCATGGGGTCCAAGCGAGATGCCAGGCATCAGTTCCGACCTCGCCTGCCACCGATTAAACGTCAGCCCGGATGCCAAGCCCGTGATGCAAAAGGGGCGCCGTGTCAGTCCAGAGCATGCCGATGCCATAAACGAGGAAGTAGAGAAGCTTCTGCTGGCCGGGGCCATCAGGGAGATTTATTACCCTAGATGGCTCGCCAATCCCGTAGTGGTCCCCAAAAAGAACGGAAAGTTGAGGGTGTGCATCGATTACACGAGCCTCAACCGGGCATGTCCCAAAGATCCTTTCCCCTTGCCCAAAATCGATCAAATAGTGGACTCTACGGCCGGGGCCGCCAGAATGAGCTTCCTGGATGCCTGCTCCGGCTACCATCAAATACCTATGTCGGAGGCCGACCAAGAAAAAACTGCCTTCATCACCCCAAGGGGAAATTACTGCTACAAGGTGATGCCCTTCGGACTCAAGAACGCCGGGGCGACCTATCAGAGAATGGTTACCAAGATATTCTCTAAGAACATAGGCCGAACCATGGAGGTCTATATTGACGATATGGTGGTAAAAAGCACCCAGGAGAGGGACCACCTATCCGACCTAAGAGAGGTGTTCGAAACAATACGAAGGCATGACCTGAAGCTGAACGCCTCTAAATGTGCCTTCGGGGTAGGCGCCGGCAAATTCCTGGGGTTCATGGTGACCCACCGCGGCATCGAAGCGAACCCGTCCCAGATCTCTGCCTTGAAAAATTTGAAAACACCTGAGAAAAGAAGGGACATACAAAAGCTAGCCGGGATGGCCACCGCCCTCAACCGGTTTATTGCCCGGTTCGGGGACCGATGCAAGCCGTTCTTTACGGCCTTAAAAGCCCAGAAGAAATTCGAATGGAACGATGAATGCCGGCGTGCGTTCACCGAGCTGGCTGACTATCTCGGAAGTCCGCCTCTTCTAACTAAGCCGGATCCAGGCGATGTCCTTACCCTATACCTGGCCGTGTCCGAGATAGCCGTCAGCGCCGTCCTCATCAAGGAACTCGACAAGGAGCAAAGGCCTATCTATTACGTGAGCAAAACTCTCCTCGATGCCGAGGCTAGGTATATGCCTTTGGAAAAACTCGTCCTCGCCCTCGTCGTGGCCTCACGAAAACTTGCTCACTATTTCTCTGCACACAGCATTGTGGTCTATACAGACCAGCCCGTGCGAGAAATACTCCAAAAAGGGGATCTCTCTCGACGAATGATGAAGTGGGCCTGCCACTTGAACGCCTACGACATCAGCTATGCGCCGCGAACTTCCGTCAAAGGACAGGCCCTGGCCGACTTCGTGGCAGAATTCACTGGGACGACTCAATGCCCCGACATCACAGGTTGTGCCCCCGAGACCTGGACCTTGCACGCGGATGGAGCCGCCAATAAGAAAGGGTCCGGCCTTGGCGTCGTACTCCGATCTCCCCAGGGGGATGTGATCGAGAAGTCAATCCAGCTTGGCTTCCGAGCCACGAATAACGAGGCCGAATATGAGGCTGTGATCGCCGGCTTAAAAATGGCCCGAAGCCTCGGAATCAAAAAGATACTGGTACATACGGACTCCCAATTAGTCAGCAGCCAGATCAGTGGCGAATTTCAGACGAAGGACGAGAGAATGGCCAGCTACGTGGCTATCGCTTCCGGAATACTCCAAAGCTTCGAATGCCAAGAAATCGTCAACATCAATAGAAACGAGAACACCCACGCCGATGCACTAGCGACCCTAGCCTCGGTCATGAGTGATAAGAAAGAGAGAGTCATCACCATAGAATATGTCCCTTCGCCTAGCATCGAGGCTAAGGCAACAATTAACATGGTGACTGACCTCCCGCCGGAGCCAAGCTGGATGGACCCCATAATCGAATACCATCGCTCCGGAGATCTTCCCAAGGACAAGAAAGAGGCCGAGAAAATAAGAAGAACGGCACTAGGATTCTGGATAGCTCCCAACGACAAGCTCTATAAAAGATCGTTCTCTGGCCCCTACTTACTCTGCGTCCACCCCGACATGGTGGTAAGGGTCATGGAAGAAATTCACGAAGGAACGTGTGGGAGCCATACCGGGGGCAGATCGCTGGCCAACCGAGCCTTGACCCACGGATATTGGTGGCCCCTCATGCAGAAGGACGCCAAAGCTTTCGTACTCAGATGCGAGAAGTGTCAGAGGTACGCGCCGATACCCCATGCCCCGGCGCAAAAAATGAGCAGCGTGACCTCGCCCTGGCCCTTTGCGCAGTGGGGCATGGATATCGTCGGACCATTCCCCGTGGCCCCGGGGGGGAAGAAGTTCCTCCTCATGGTCACCGATTACTTCTCAAAGTGGGTGGAGGCCGTGGCCTTAGCGAAAATCACAGAGGCCGAAGTGATACGTTTCCTCTGGAGAGACGTGATCACCAGATTCGGAATCCCCTACTCAATCGTCGCGGACAATGGGGGACAGTTCACCGGGGTCAAATTAAAAGCGATGTATGCGAAGTATCACATCAAGAACTACTATTCGACCCCATCGTATCCCCAATGCAACGGACAAGCGGAGGTGTCAAATAAGACCGTGCTTGACGGAATCAAGAAGAGGCTAGACGAGTCCAAAGGACGATGGGCTGCAGAGTTGCATCACGTCCTTTGGGCCTACCGAACGACGAGAAGACGGGGCACTCAACAGACACCCTATAGCCTTACTTACGGAATGGAAGCCATCATCCCGTTAGAAATCGGGCTTCCTTCTCTGAGGACGGACATGGTGGAAAACGGGCTTAATGAAAAGATGATGGGGCTAGAGCTGGACTACGCCGAAGAAAGAAGGGAGGTTGCGGCCATCCGTAACGCCGAATATAAAAACGAACTGGGGCGTTCTTATAACAAAAGAGTTAACGCCAGACGTTTCCAAGACGAAGACCTAGTGCTACGAAGAGTAAACAACAACACCAGGGTACAGTCCGACGGCAAGCTATGCCCCAATTGGGAAGGCCCCTATCGAATCCTTGGTGCAGTAGGGAACAGGGCCTACCTGTTGGGTCGTCTTCCCAATGATGTCCCGGTCGACCGACCCTGGAACGTCAACAACCTGAGGAAGTACTATCAATAGGGCTCCGCTTTTAAGGCTCCGTTTTTGCATTTTGATGTAAATATGAAGACGATGTATTTATGCCTATGGGCTTTATAAATGAAAACTGTTACTCATGTTTACTTGAATTTTTCAGTTCATTTAAATTTTCTCCAAGTGTTTCAGAACACGAGCCTATACGGCACCCCGGTTCATGTTTACTTGAATTTTTCAGTTCATTTAAATTTTCTCTAAGTGTTTCAGAACACGAGCCTATACGGCACCCCGGTTCATGTTTACTTGAATTTTTCAGTTCATTTAAATTTTCTCCAAGTGTTTCAGAACACGAGCCTATACGGCACCCCGGTTCATGTTTACTTGAATTTTTCAGTTCATTTAAATTTTCTCCAAGTGTTTCAGAACACGAGCCTATACGGCACCCCGGTTCATGTTTACTTGAATTTTTCAGTTCATTTAAATTTTCTCTAAGTGTTTCAGAACACGAGCCTATACGGCACCCCGGTTCATGTTTACTTGAATTTTTCAGTTCATTTAAATTTTCTCTAAGTGTTTCAGAACACGAGCCTATACGGCACCCCGGTTCATGTTTACTTGAATTTTTCAGTTCATTTAAATTCTCTAAGTGTTTCTACACGTGCCAACTCGAATTGTGATGTATATGAAATGAGCGCCCCAACGCCGAAGCATAAGGGCCCCCTCATTTGGGAGCATATATATAATGAATAGACAGAATAGACACACAACAGAGATACACAGAATAAAAACAAAAGACAAGTCCAAAATTGTTTTTCATTTCATTTCATAAGAGAAGCTATTACAAGCTAAAGTGTAGAAAGAAGATTACATCAAAAACAAAAATAGAAAACTACAGAAGCCCTAAGAAGCCCCCCCATCATCATCAGCTTCATCCTCCGAGAGGGCTCGAGGGGTTAAGGGAACCACCTCGGGAATGGGAGCAGAGGGGACGGGAACCAAGATGTTTTCTATGTTCCACACCGGATGATCCGGTCCCGCCCTCATGAAAGCCGCTGCCTCAGACCAGCCATCAACATAGAAGGAATTAAAGTCCTTCTGTGTTGATAGCTCCAAGGCGGCGCTCATATCCGCCTCGGCGGATTGGACCGCGGCCTTTACCTTATCGGCTATCCCTGCCTCAGCGGCCTCTACCGCAGCCTTGACCTTATCGGCCACGCCCGCTTCAACCTCCTCCAGAGCCGCTACCGCAGCTTGGGCACGCTCCTCGGCCTCAGCACCGGCTTTTGCGGCCTCAGCTCTCCTAGCCTCCAAGGAGTCGACGAGGCCCTCGGCCCTCTCCGCCCTTTTCTGGGCCTCTTCCGCCTTCTTCAGAGCTTCTTCGGCCCGTTTAGCACTGGCCTCAGCCTTCGAAGCCCACGATCTCACCAGTTGCCCTTGCTGGTAGACGTATTGGTTCATCGTCAAGTAGGCCTACAAAAGAAGAGAAACACTTAGCAAAAATTTAAGAAATAAACGAAAGACAATGGCACAACGAAAACAACGTTTTACCTGCGGGATCATGGCCATGGCTGACGTCATGGCAGAAGCAAGGTCGCGACCACGTTGGTCGGCCTCGACAGTCTGCTGCTGAAGCGCAGCCAGGGCAAGCAGGCCAGCAGAGGGATGGCCCTCCATTATGCTCCGAACCCCGGTCGTTGCCTTGAACTCCTCCGGAGTCTGAACAGGCATCCTTGGGAATGGGGAGCCTGAGCCTGAGCTTGAGCCTGACGCGCTAGGCGTCGGACCCTTTGCCTGAACGGATGACACCGCTCGCTCTTCTGCAGCGACCACAGGCCCCCTAAGCTCCAGGATGGGTGCAACATCCTCCCTCGGCTCAGGTTCCCCGGTCCGGACCTTCTTCGCCTCACGAGGGGCCTTCGCCTCCCCCCTCTTTCGCTTGGCAGCCTCGGCAAGTTCGGCTTTACGAGCGGCTCGCTCGCGCCTCAATTGCCCCGCCAAGCCTCCCAACCTTTCCAAGGTCTTCGCCTTAGCATCAGCAGGGGCCACTTCCACCACCTCTTCATCCCCTGCCTCGACCGCCCCCTCTTTAACGGCTTCGTTGACCTCTCTTTCAACGACCTCGGGCTCGGGCTCCTCGACTTCATCCCCTCCCTCAGCAGGAACCACCTCCTCCTCCTCGTCCTCGTCAGAACGAACCACCTACGTAAGACAAATGAGAAAGGAGTTAGCAAAAATTTTTCTAAGTGTAAAAAGAAAAAATCCAAGGAGAACATAGAAGCAACGTACCAGGGTCCGCGAGGTACCCAAACCCGGGCCGGTAGTCTCGGCCTCAGCAGAGCTATCTTCCAAGGGGAGGGGACTTTCCCTGGTAGGCTCCGAAGACCTCAAAGGGGGAACCTCTGTCAGAGGCTTCCCATGCTGGTCAATGTAGGCCCGGGTACCATCCGGTCCCTCCCTATAGTGGAGGACGGTACCATCCGGCCGGGTCTCCCAGAGGACTCCGGCTGATGCAGGGGCGAAAGAGGCCACAGTCACGGCCTTCGCCTTGCTGCCTGACTTCAGCTTCGGTCTCGCCACCCTCTTCACCACGGGCACCGCCGCAACATCGGCTTCCTCTGTCTTGGGAGGGAGGGTCGACTCGAAACCCTTCTCCTTTTCCCACCTCTCCCTGGAGTACCCCACAGGACAGAAGGTCCTGTGTGGCCAGATGAACCCGTTCCCCTTGCAGCTTGTAGGGGAGCCACAGATCAGGAGGCGCTCAGCATCGCGCGCCCCAACGTCGGTCCCATCGGGACCCCACCAGTTAAGGGCCACTTCCAACGACCCGACGTTGGGCTCGCCTAGGCCTCCTATCTTCGCAGCCACCGTGAATTTGTTCTCCTTAGTGCTAAGGACCCTTCCCGGCCGGGATGGAAGAACTAGGTCGTCGCGGCAGAGCCAGTGCCCTTCAACCACTATCACGTCTTGCGTGTAACCCCGATTCGAATCGGAGTTACCCGTGATTAACTGGTTATGGGACCGACATCGCAGATAAGGTTGTCTACTCTTAGACTGAGAGCTCGGCTCAGTCTGCAGAAACTCGTAACAAGCCAACAACTCCCTCAGCCCTAAAGGTTCCGGGAGGATCGGCCCCAATAAGACGTTCAGGGCCTCCATCCCGGCGCATATGCGGTGCGCCTGTAGTGGCCACTGGCACGGGAGAGTTTGCGTCCAAGCGCACAACTCCGCCAGCAGCTCTGGGATGGGGAGGTCAGTTCCCCCATACATAAGTGTGGAGAGGGAGAGGGTCACCATCTTTTTGGGATCCGCCACGATCCCGTTTACCTCGTCAACGCTCTGGCACTTCCGGAGCTTGAAGTCCTCACTAATCCCACAAAGCTGTCGGAACTCGTCGAGGTCGGGCCCATGCAGCCTCACCATAATGCTATTGTCGTTCGAAGCCACGGTCAGGTTTGGATCCAGGGTCATTGCCCGGAATGGCAAGGAGTTCTCCATAATGGCCAAGCGCCGAGGTCGGGGCGCAACCATTGGGCCTTTGCCGGCACCGTGTTTAATAACCATCTTTTTTTTGGCTTAAGTGTTGAAAGATGAAATTTGCTAAGGGTGGAGGATGAGAGAGGGAATGGCTTGCTGTGAAAATTTTAGAGAGAGATTGAGAAAGTGAAAAATGAATTTCACTGAGGGTATTTATAGACCCCCACCAGAAGGTGAAAAGACATTTACCAGAAGGTGAAAAGACGCAACGGCTCATTGCACGAACTCCCACAAAGGACAGCCACTACTCAACCCACGCCCTCCACGTGTACAATAAGGAGAGGTCGTCTGCCAAGTGTCACCCTTCAGCCGTTTTAGCATTAATGACATTGGAGAAACTGAAAAGACAGAGGCGGCGCCCCATAATTACGAAACTGGCATGCTCCACGTGTAAGAAATCCATGCATGGTTGAACACGTATCAAGAGACGAGTCGCGCCGAGGTGCCTCTAGACAGCCAAATGTGAAGACAGAATGACCGGAGCCCCCGTACAGTGAGGAAGGTACTCAACGACGACTCCGGACAGGGAGCTGTTGGCGAGGGAATGTCAGTGTCCCCTCGTCCGGACCGATATCACCACAGAAAGAAACAATCCGGGGCCCTGTACAGCGGATGTATCATCACCCCGGCTCAATACCAACGGGGTGAAGCTAGGCCGGTCCAAAGAAGCGTATCGAGTACGCTTCCCCAATTAATGCTGCTGACCCCCCCCTGGGGGACCCTCCTGGCGTTTCATCGACGTGGCCCAATCACAGGCCACCCCCTCTGTGGGCCCCGGAAGAGGACAGTACCCTTGTCAGAGTCATAAATGACCTGACGCCGTTGGATCAACGTCTTACAGTACAGTGATCCAAGGGCTAATACGCCTCTGATCACACTATAAATACCCCCACTAATACCACTTAGAGAGGAGGCACAAAGGGAGAGGAGAGATAAAGCTCAAACAACCTGAACGCTATCTGAATCACTCGACATACCGAACTGTAACCGGCCCGGACCCTCATCCCTCTTTACACTTCGTACTTTCAGTTAACACCGATACTGACTTGATCGTTGGAGAGGGAAAACCCGGCAACAACCCCGGGCCCCTGTTCGTTCCTTGTGCAGGCACGAAGACTATCTGACCGCCGGAGCGTACCTGACCACCTCGGAAGATCGGAGCCAACGCGAAATTAATTAAGCCGAGCTTGGGAAGAAAATCAAGCTCGCCAATATATATATATATATTTACTATATGTATATTCTGAAAGGAGCGACATTCATTACTTGCTTCAAGAGAGACTATCAGATATTACCATATTAGCTTGTGTTTGACATTTTTACATGATAGAAAACTTTTACCCTGTTTCTTAATTCGGTCATTTACCACCGTACCATTTCATTGTTCTAGCTTAATTTCTACTTAATATAGTAGTGACATTGTTATATGGCAAATATATATACATGTAAAACATATGATTACACTACTAAATAAAATTATTACATGGCAAAGAATTGGGCACGAAATAACACAACCAAAACGAAATAATTTTTTTTAAAAAGATATTTTATTTTAATAAAAAAAAAGAATGACGATCGATGTTAAAAGCTAAATGAGTATTCAGAACTGGTATCAACTTTCAACCTCTAATTTATTTCATGTCACTTCTACTGTTTGCATCTGCATCAAAAATTTCCAACGTTGTATAAATCAATTATTAGCCTACATATCTAATGTAGACTACTGCTACTCATGCTTTTAATTTTGATATCTTTCGTAATATTTTTCCTGTTATATATAGTAGCCAAGAAATAGTTGGTAGATGGAATATAAACAGATCTTCAAACAAACAATAAAATGGACATTTGTAATGAAATCTATCAGTAATACTACAACTTAAGGGCATGACTAAGTAAACTTGAAGGACATTTGAAGGATGGTTTGATAAAATTTGTGATGAAATCTATCAGTAATACTACAACTTAAGGAAATTTGAAGGATGGTTTGATAAAATTTGAAACTTTCAATCTAAATAGATAAAGGGTGATACATATGGCTGTTTCTGAAAATTGCTCTAAGATACAGTAAAACAACAAATTTACGGGAACCGCAGTAATATACTGCATCTTAACAAACCTTAGATAGTTTACATCTTCTGGACATTCCAAACTTCTCCTTTTCCATAAAGGGCATTAAATACTGCAATGTTATTAATTTATTATAAAACTTCTATAAAATAATTATTATTAATTTATCGATTAATTAATAACTGTCTAAATTAATAAATTTATATGGTCACAACATTATTAATTTATAGAGGTTTATTGTAATTTGTAATCGAATTTAGTTTTTCACCAACATCTAATAAATAAAATGGAGAAAAAGCTACTATGTAGTACCTCAGCCTGTTATCTTTTCTCATTTTGATACCAAAGGTTTAAGATTTTTCAATTTCGGTTCCGATCTACCTATTTTTATTCAATTAAGGGGACTCTTATTAAATACAATGACAAAATCGCAACATGTACTCACTTGACAAATAGGGTGTACAATTCCGTCAACACCTGTAAAAATCAAATATGAAATGTAAAATATAGCAATTGCAGTTACCTCAACTTATTCGTTTCATACATTTGATAAAATTAGATTGGTCGACACCAAACTAGACAAAATTATAGTTATAGGTAAGCTCGTTTTCCCAAATTGGTGTTTCCAATTCCCACTTGCTATCATTTCACATGTAAATTCTAAATATTTTACTTTTTTGCCACCTTTCAAAGAAATTGGTTCGTTGCTTCCGTTTCTCATGCAGCTAATTAGGGTAAAAACTTAAAAATGTGTATGTACAATTTTTTTTTCCGAAGAAAACAATATGTTCTCCTTTAGTTGAGTTTATTCACTTTTCATACCTTGCATTGTTCGTTTTTTTTTCCTGTATCCCGGTTTCTATTATTTTTTTTCATCTTTGTACATATGTTTCTTAAAAAAATTTAATTTTTTTTTACTTTGGTATCTTTTTTTTACCTGAATATTAGCGGTTGAAAATTGATTAAAAAAAATATAAACCTTGATAAAAAAAGAAAAATTAAGAAACAAATGTAAAAAAAATAAATACAAACCATGATAATACCAAAAATATACAATTAACCAAAACATACGACACCTACAAGTTTCTTCCCAAAACATACAAACATACAATTGCACATATTTATTAGAGTTGTATATTTTGAAAATAAAAGTTTTGGTTTATAATTTTTGATAATTAAAATTAAAAATTGGTATGTTTTGATAAATTTTCCAAACATATAATATAAATAAAGGTAAAAAAACATATAAATCCCCCTTTCTTTCTTTCTTCTTCTTCTTCTCCACTGCTCAAAATTAGCCAAAAAATATACAGAGAACTAAACAGAGAGATTAAACAAATAAAATACCCTTTTATATATAATAAAATGGACCAAATATCCCATTACTATCCTCCTCTTCCATCAACCCTTTTACAGGACCCTTATTACCCTCCCTCTTCCGAAGATCAGCTTCGGACTTTGTTCGTAGCTGGTCTTCCTGAAGATGTACGCCCGAGAGAGATTTACAATCTTTTTCGGGAATTTCCTGGCTACGAGTCTTCTCACCTACGTACCGCCACATCCGGAAAAAAGGTGCATTTTTTTGTTTTAAAGTGATTGTTTAGTTGTACCCTTTTAAGGAATTCGGTGAATTTTTCTTGGATGTTATTTAAGTGTCTTCTTTTTTGTGATTTTATTGGATATATTATTGTTTACATGGATTGTTTAGTTGTACCCTTTTAAGGAATTTGGTGAATTTTACTTGGATTTTGTATAAAAGTCTCTCTCTTTTGTTTGTGTGTTTTCACTGGATACATTGTAGATTAGGGTTTTTTAGTTGTACCCTTTTAAGGAAATAAGCTGGGTGTTTCGAGGTTTGCAAAAAGGTAGGTGCATTTAACTTATAGATTTTATCAAGGAAGCACTCGCACGGGTAGTGAATACCATGGTTTTGAAAGTTTAACTTGTAGATATTATCATCCACCTCAGCACCATCCTTACCCTTCTTACCCTCCCTCTTCCGAAGACCAGCTTCGGACTTTGTTCCTAGCTGGTCTTCCGGAAGACGTACACCCAAGGGAGATTTACAATCTTTTTCGGGAGTTTCCTGGCTATGAGTCGTCTCACCTCCATACCGCCACGTCTGGAAAAAAGGTGCATTTTTTTGTATTTATGTATTGGATATATTAATTTGTGTTTGTGTTTGTTTTTTTGTTGGATATATTAATTTGGTGTCTTTTTTGTGTTACTGTTGGATTTATAAAAAGATGCATCTTTTTGTGTTTGTGTTGGATATATTATTGTTTACAGGGATTGTTTAGTTGTACCCTTTTCAGGATATTGGTGAATTGTGCTTGGATGTTATTTAAGGGTCTTTTTTTTTTGTATTTTCATTGGATACATTGTAGATTAGGGTTATTTAGTTGTACCCTTTTGAAGTAACACCCTTCTATATAATGGACGAAATATCCCATTACTATCCTCCTCTTCCATCAACTCTTAACCAAGACCCTTCTTACACTCCACCTCAGCACTACCCTTACCCTCTCTCTTCCAAAAGCCAGCTTCGGACTTTGTTCGTAGCTGGTCTTCCTGAAGACGTTCGCCCAATAGAGATTTACAATCTTTTCCGGGAGTTTCCTGGCTACGAGTCGTCTCACCTCCGTACCGCCACGTCTGGAAAAAAGGTGCATCTTTTTGTGTTTATGTTGGATATATGATTGTTTAGTTGTACTTGTACCCTTATAAGGAATTTGGTGACTTTTGATTGGATGTTATTTAAAAGTCTTTTTTTTGTGTTTTCATTTGATACATAGTAGATTAAGGTTTTTAAGTTGTACACTTTTAAGGAAATAACCTGCTGATTCGAAGTTTGCAAAAAGGTAGGTGCATTTAACTTATAGATTTTATCAAGGAAGCACTAGCACGGGTACGAGAATACCATGATCTTGAAAGTTTAACTTATAGAAATTATCCTCCACCTCAGCACCACCCTTACCCTTCCTACGTTCTCTCTTCCGAAGACCAGCTTCGGCCTTTGTTCGTAGCTGGTCTTCCCAAAGACGTACGCCCGAGAGAGATTTATAATCTTTTCGGGGAGTTTCCTGGCTATGAGTCTTCTCATCTCGTACCGCCGCCACTTCCGGTAAAAAGGTGCATTTTTGTGTGTGTCTGTGTTGGATATATGATTTTTTAGTTGTACCCTTTTAAGGAATTTGGTGAATTTTGATTGGATGTTATTTAAGTCCTTTTTTTTGTGTTTTCATTTGATACATAGATTAGGGTTTTTTAGTTGTACCTTAAGGAATTTGGTGAATTTTGATTGGATGTTATTTAAAAGCCTTTTTTTTTCACTTGATACACTGTAGATTAGGGTTTTTTAGTTGTATCTTTTTAAGGAATTTGGTGAATTTTGATTGGATGTTATTTAAAAGTCTTTTTTTTTTGTGTTTTCATTTGATGCATTGTAGATTAGGGTTTTTTAGTTGTACCCTTTTAGGAAATAAGCTAGGTCTTTCGAGGTTTACAAAAAGGTAGGTGCAATAACTTGTAGATTTTATTAAGGAAGTACTAGCACGGGTACAAGAATACAATGATTTTGAAAGTTTAACTTATAGATATTATCATCCACCTCAGCTCAACCCTTACCCTTCCTACGTTCCTT
Organism: Primula veris; assembly: GCA_963682055.1. Classification (NCBI taxonomy): domain Eukaryota; kingdom Viridiplantae; phylum Streptophyta; class Magnoliopsida; order Ericales; family Primulaceae; genus Primula; species Primula veris. Next base: position 30,727,198 of record OY821747.1, on the reverse strand, counting down.
CTTCCGTAGACCAGCTACGGACTTTATTAGTAGCTGGTCTTCCGGAAGATGTACGCCCAAGGGAGATTTATAATCTTTTCCGGGAGTTTCCTGGCTACGAGTCGTCTCACCTCCGTACCGCCGCGTCCGGAAAAAAGGTGCATTTTGCGTTTCTGTATTTTATTATTAAGTCTTTTTTTTTCATTGGATACTTTGTAGATTAGAGTTTTTTAGTTGTACCCTTTTGAAGTAAATAAGCTGGGTCTGTTGAGCAAGGAAGCACCAATACAGGGTTGCGGTACAGGTATGAGAATACGTTGATTTTGAAATTTAACGGTACGGATAGGACGGATAGTTCGTGTATTTTTATACTAACCTCATAAAGATAGATAGGGAAGAATTGAAAAAAGAACTCAAAACACTCTCAAAATGGCTTATACATACGTGCCAAAGAGATTTAGAATCTTTTTTGGGAGTTTCCTGGCTACGAATCGTCTCACCTCCGTACCGCCGGATCCGGGAAAAAGGTGCATTTCTTTATTGGATATATTGATTTGGTGTCTTTTTTGTGTTTGTGTTGGATATGTTGTTGTTTACAGGGATTGTGTGGTTGTACTCTTTTAAGGAAATAAGCTGGGTCTTTCGAGGTTTGCTAAAAGGTAGGTTCATTAGCGCGGGTATGAGAATAATCTGATTTTGAAAGTTTAAAACGTTACGGGTACGTTGGATGGTGTATTTTTATACTAACCTCAGAATGAAATAGAAGGGTGCATTTTTGTGTCGGATATGTTGTTGTTTACTGGGATAGTTTAGTTGTACCCTTTTAAGGAATTTTATGAATTTTGATTGGATTTAATTTAGTGTCTTTGTTTTTGTGATTATATTGGATATAACGTTATTAGTCGTTTCACCTTCGTAATGCCACCACTGGTAAAAAGGTGCATTTTTGTATTGGATATATTGGTTTGGTGTCATTTTTGTGTTTGTGTTGAATATGTTGTTGTTTACTGGGATAGTTTAGTCGTACCCTTTTAAGGAATTTGGTGAATTTTGCTTGGATTTAATTTAAATATTTTTTTTTTGTGATTTTATTGGATATAATGATATTAGTATTTAGTTTCCTGATTACGAGTCGTCTCACCTCTGTACCGCCACATCCGGTAAAAAGGTGCATTTTTGTGTTTATGTTGGATATGTTGTTGTTTACATGGATTGTTTAGTTGTACCCTTTTAAGGAATTCGGTGAATTTTGCTTGGATATTATTTAGTGTATTTTTTTGTACATTTATAGGATATAACGATATTAGGATTTAGTTTCCTGGCTACAAGTCGTCTCACCTCCGTATCGCCAATTCCGGAGAAAAAGGTGCATTTTTGTGTTGTGTTGGATATATTATTTTGGGGCCTTGTTTGTGTTTGTGTTGGATATGTTGTTGTTTACAGGGATTGTTTAGTTGTGTACCCTTTTAAGGAATTTGGTGAATTTTGCTTGGATGTTATTTAAGTGTCCTTTAATGTATTTTCATTGGATAAATTGTTGATTAGGGTTTTTTAGTTGTACAAATAAACTGGGTCTTTTGAGCAAAGAAGCATTAATACGAGTACAGGTACGAGAATACGTTGATTTTGAAATTTTAACCGTATAGTTAGTGTATTTTTAAACAACCTCAGAATGAAATAGAAAGAAAATACTAGAAAAATAGAAAAATAACTCAAAGCACGCTAAAAATGTCTTATACGTACCTTATGATATCTAATTGTTATATATGAGCTTCTTGAATTGATACCTAATAATATATCGTAATTAATAGTATCATGGTTAGATATCTTAAATCTTAAGTACCCATGTGTACCCAAAGTACCGGGTATGAGGAACGTATCTGGGAGAGGTATGTCGACATTTTTGAAGTACCCGTGCTTCATAGGATTTTAGCTTCCCCAAGCCAAAATTTTTAGAATATTTTGGAATTTAAGCTGGTACCCGAATAGAATCCAGCTTTTTAGCAAAGGCTAGTTTTTTAGGGATTGTTTAGTTGTACTCTTTTAAGGAAATAAGCAGGGTCTCCGCTACAGACCATCCTACACACCATCATAACCGTTTGTACGCTCCCTCTTCAGAAGACCAGTTACGGATGCTATTCGTAGCTAATCTTCCGGAAGACGTACATGCAAGAGAGATTTATAATCTTTTCCGGGAGTTTCCTGGGTACGGCTCATCTCGACTGTGTAGCGACACATCTGGGGAAAAGGTGCATTTTTGTATTTGTTTTATTAATTTGGTGTCTTCTTTGTGTTTCTGTTGGACATATTATTGTTTACAGGGATTGTTCAGTAACCTTTTTAGTAAAGAAGCTGGGTCTTTCAAGGTTTGGAAAGGTTCATTTAATTTAAAGATTTTAGCTTTCCGAAGCAAAAAATCCAGAATATTTTGGCTTTTAAGCTGGTACCCAAGAAGGATCCAGCTTTAGAAGATACTTTAGTTGTTTAGGGATTCTTTAGTTGTACTCTTTTGAGGAAATAAGCTGGGTCTTTTGTGGTTTATAGAAAAAAGTTAGGTTCATTTTACTTATAGAATTCAGCCCTTTCAAGCCAAAAGTCCAGAAAATTTTGGCTTTTAAGTGGTACCAACTAGATTCCAACTTTGGAGGATTGTTTAGTTGTACCTTTTGACAGAAATAAGGTATTTTGTTCTAGGTTTGTAGAAAAGCTAGGTTCATCCAACTTAAAGCTTCCAGCCTTTATAAAAAAAGAAGAGAATTTACTTGTATTTAGGGTCTTTTTTGTATTTGTATTGGATATATTACGAGTATTGTTTACAGAGATTGTCTAGTTGTACCCTTTTAAGGAAATAAGGTGGGTCTTTTGAAGTTCGGAAAAAAACTAGGTTCATCCAACTTAAAGATTCTGGCTTTTCAGGCAAAAAAGATGAGTTTACTTGAATTTAGTGCCTTCTTCTGTTTGCATTGGATAGATTATTGTTTAAGGGTTTCTTCACTTGTATGGTTATAAGGAAATAAGCTGGGTTGTTTGAGGCTGGGGAAAAAAGTTAGGGTTTATCCAACTTAAAGCTTCGAGTTTTTTCACACATTTTTTCTGTGCGGAAACTGAGGCTAAGACCTGCTACCAGTCGAGGCCTTAGCCCTTAGTGTGGTTGAACTTTAGAAGAGGGGATAGAATTCGATTATCAATGTCTATATACATATTTACAGATGATCATAATTTGACACTTAAGTTTACACAATTAATTTCAACTGTTGTTACATTCAAATCAAGAGCAGAGATCAAATTCAAAACCTTCCCAAATATCACCTCTTCCTTTTGTAAAGGTTATCAAAAATTATGAATTTGCTTTAATTTTGTGTCTTTTTTTTTGTGGTTCGGTGGAAAAAGGTATGTTTATCCAATTTGAAAGTTTCCAGCCTTTTCAAATCAAAATTCAGAAAATATTAGTTTTAAACTAGTAAACCAAATAAAGTCCAGCTTTTAGGCAAAAAAAAGAAGGAACTTAAGAGCTGCAACCAGTTGAGGCATTTTTCCTTCAGTATGAGCGGGCCTGAAGAAAAGGGGATATAAGTTGAATTCTCTCTGGGTATATATACATACAGGTTGATTAATAAAAGCATATTTTGGCAATTATGTTGATGCAATTAAATTCACAGCCTGATAACGTTGAAATTAATTGCGGGGGTCAAATCCCAAAATCTTCATAAATGCATAACCTTCACCAAGCATAATATGTATGTACATGTGTATATATGTATACTGTATCCTCACGGTCATGCCTGGCCGGCCTTTGTGGTGTGGATTGGTATGAGGGACTGTGAACAAGCTATGACTAGAACTATGCTTTGACGTAGAGAGGAATCACTCATCATATATTTCTAGAGTTAGTACTTAGTAGTGATGGATGTGGTATGTAACATTTATGTACTTGGTACAATGTCTTTTAAAGTTATTTGGGGCGCGAGTTCTTGTGCTTGAAATGTCAGTTTTTTTTATTGGATTTAGTATTTTCACGAGCTTATATAGAGCGTCGTGTTTATTAGTTTGAGTACTTGGTGATTGGGGTTGGGGATAAAAAAAGATATTCAAGTTAAATTTGATAAATAAGTATATTCTAGGCTAGAGGGAAAGATAGCAGAAAAGGCCTTCAAGGTGACTGAAGCATCCTTCTAGGGAAGGAACTAGGTGGAGACAGTCCGAGGCCATGCCCTCCACCCACCCACCCCATTTTGAGACAAATTAATGAAAAAGTAAAAAAAAAAAAAAACTATATATATTGATCAAAATTTTCAAAAAATACATGGGAAAAAATTATATAGAAAATCGGCACTTCCCATTTCGCTTTTCTGGTTCCGCCACTGCATGCTTCCTTGGTAATTGGTGTATTTCTTGTGTTGAAATTGGGTACATTATTTGTTTATAAGTTAAGACTTTAGAAAATGAGGATAATTCTTTTACCTCCTTCAAATAACCACAAGTTAAAATGCAGTTTCTTACCACACAAGCCAGAACTTGTTCCATGCCTCAACAAAAATGCATGTCAGGATACACTTAATGAAAATGTTTTACAAACCAGTAGATTGGCCATTATAATGGATGAGTCAATGTTATTGTAGCTTCAGGTGAACAATTTAAAATAAAATTTGTGAATGATGAATGCGCCTCCATATGAAAAACGTGATAAAATGAGAAAACCAATATTTAGATACTATATTAATTATTTAGAATGACTATCATATATTGATCGGGCAGGGGAAAGAAAACTAGCATGAAAGAACAAATTTATAGGCAATGTGTCTTTCCAGTTTCCTCTATCGCATGAGAAACTAACTCATTGAAGCTTTCATGGCTATCCTAACATTATTGTGAATTATACCAATGTGCTTCGTTATGTTTAAATCTTCCATTTAGTGTATTTTCTTAAAAGATTCAAATTCTTTTAAATAGGCTGTGAAGTTGTGACTTCAGAATGGTCCTTAGACTAACGCGCTTTTTAGTTTTATTTAATTCTGCATGTTCTACTATTTCTTTCAATAGTACTCATTGCCAAACCTGATTATTACAAAATATATTTATGGTATCGACTTTGCCGTTACTTGAGACTCGCTACTTTTATGAGGACTCATGATACATACTTTATAGTTCCCATTTTTTTTAGTGGGTCTGAATGTGGTGTGTTTACAGCCATTTGGCTTTGCAGTGTTTCGGGATCAACATTCAGCATTTGCAGCGATGCAGGCAGTAAATGTAAGAAATGTTTTTCTTGCATCTTAATATTCAACTTGCACTTTCCATCTTTTTAACCTAATTTTTTATAAATTACTTGTTTAGGGCTCTGTTAGCAACTATTATACCATATTTTTTGGGATCTTTCGAAAGAAAAATATAATTTTGTAGCGCCGATCCCTTGACATTCCTGCTGAAAGTGGAGCTTAATATTTTGTGTGAAAAGTATACTAGTAGGCTTGTTACTGGGACTTGAGTGATAATTTTTTAGTTTTGGATTTTTTTTCTTCCAGGGAATGGTTTTTGATCTTGAAAACAGTTCCCCTTTGTTTGTTGATTTTGCAAAATCCAATTCGAGGTCTAAGCGTGCAAGAATTGGTATGTATTCTTTTTATGTATTTTTTTCTGCTGTATCAATTTTTGGTACACTCTGTAAAACTAAATTACTTGTTCCATTGGTTAGATGACGGAGCTGGTTCAAAAAAGAGATATAGAAGACCGGACTCATCATCAAGGGCCATTCCTGATTCTGGTAATCTGTTTTTGCTATTTTTCGATTTATATTCCCATTTGGATACCCTTATTGACGTGGCTTATTACTTGATTTTGTTTTTTTAAAAACGCTTTGTGTTTCCTAAAATTCTGGTAGTTCTCACGCGTACTTCTCTGTATTAGGAGTATATTCAAAGTCTCCTAACATTTGCTATCACAACCATATATATAGGAAAAGAGATGTAACTTCCGACCTTTGGTTACTTGACAGTCAAAATTAATAAAAACACAAGTTATAACATTTATACTCTTGATAGTCTACACCACTCACATTACACATGTTTTGCACGCATGGGCACTATAACAGGTTTTGGCAGCGTTCATTTACCCGGAATTGGTAATTCTGCTTACAACACAATAGCTTATCCATCTACACAGAGGTCATTTGCACTACTCAATGCACACTTCTAATTCTTATTCTATGTAGATCACTATCATGGTCTTAATTTTTTAGCTGACATTTGAAGGACCTAGCTAAAAGAGACTTTCACCTTAGGAGGAATTGTTTTTGTGAGCACTGCCTAATTCTCTCTTTATTTGTTTATTCAGTCATGTGAACTTTGATGGTAGACCTGCAACTGAGTCAAGCTTTGCGACAATGGTATGTACTTTGCCTTCACTTTTATATTGTACATTATGTGAGCTACCTAGATCTTGATATGATGACGCTATTTTGTCAACAGCGTGTTTAGCACATCAGAAGAGTGACACAGTGTGGATATGGGGATAAAAAAAATTGATTTCCTTTTTGACTATTTGACTGCCCAACTTCTGTTAGACTATTGTTAAATAACATTTAGGTTTAAGGATGTCTTTTTCTCTGCGGATATGCTTTTGTGATATGACTTGCCAATCTGCATTAGTCATAAGGCCCTGATGCTTGCCGAAGTAATATCATTTCCCCTTCATTTATTGAAATATCTCGACACGCACCCTAAAACAATTTCCTATTTAATATTGCCTCTTTACCTTTGCAAATTCTAGACTGGATCCCTTTTTACATAGATTGGAAATCAGGGGTGTACCTATTTGATTTGCTTAATATTTTAACATGGTATTCTTGCACAATGGCTCTTTACATGCTTTGAAATGACATCAGTTTGTGTAATTTTATAATATTTGTTTAACAGAAGTACTCTTCTGCACCTCATGCTGCACAGAACTCATCCCCGTGTGCAACATTATTCGTGGCTAGTTTAGGGCCTAGTTGTTCAGAGCAAGAGCTAATTCAAGTATTTTCAAGGTTTGGACATTGTTTATTTATTTTCGTTCAGTTTTGATTGGGCACTCTTTGGTAACAAGGATTATTTGTGGGAAAATATACAGGAAAAGAAAATGTCTTCACAAAATTTCATGTATCAACGTACAACTATATTCGTCAACATATTTTTCTCTCAAGAATCCATTGCACCAAATTCAGCCTTAGGCTCCTGTCTGGTGCAAGGATTCTTTGTGGAAAAATGTAACAGAGGAAAATGTATTCACAAAAATTGATCAATCAAAGAACAACATTTTCTTCTGTGACACTTTCACTAAAGATTCATGCACCAAATATGACCAATCAATGAAGTGTGTGAATTTCAACTTGCTCTACTTTTCTGTTCTTCCTCAGTTGCCGAGGATATCTGAAGTTGAAGATGCAAAGCTCATTCGGAGCTCCAGTCGCATTTGTTGACTTTCAGGTATTTCTTCCCATTAAATAACCACATTTAAGGATAAAAATAGACTATCAGTAGGAACAAGTTTTTGCCTTCTTCGCAGGGGTGGTCAATTACCGGAGATTGGAGTACGTAGTATACATAAATATATTCATGTTGTTCTTACTACGTAGTTGTTAGGGTACGAAAAGTCCTTTACCCAATCGGAAGTTTTAAAAGACTTATTAGTAACATGTCCCGGGTTCGAACCACGCTGGCTAGTGGCTGCCACTTTTCCTTGTGTACTCTTTCTTTTACCTACAGTAGCTAATGCTCCTCGTTTCCTTCTGAAATATATCATGAAGTCTCGGAAGTGTCAATTGCAACAGTAGTAAACTTCTCAAAGACTAGTCCGTTAACACTTTTATGCTTAAGGCTTAATACCACCACCTCGTCCCATCCTAAAAAAATCATGCTCCTCCATTGCTTCTTCACATAATTATTATGAACTAGTAGTGAGAGTCCATATGGTATTAATAAAGAGTTTCATTTTAGTTTGATCTTGGAAACCTCTATGCGAAATTGCGACCAGTGTAAAAAGTACATGCATCTGACCTTCATCCTACACGTCCATGCAAAAGACTCGTGCAGTTGTTTTTGTATATTTATGATGCATCTATAATTTTTCTGACATGGTGTACATGACCGTGTTTGCAGGATGCTGCCTGTTCAATTGAAGCACGGGATCGTCTACAAGGCACAGTGCTCTACTCTTCACCTGGCGAGGGCATGCGGTTGGAGTATCCTTTTTGTTTTTACTTTAACTTACTAGTGAACAGACAATCACACACAGGAAAAATCAATTGTTTTTTACTTTAGCTAACACGTGAAAGAGCGCGCGCGCACACACACACACACACAAATAGAATAATACCTTATTCTTTTTGTAAGAGTATCAATTTTATTGTTAAGGTTTTGCTTAACAAGCATTCAGGTTTGCAAGATCACGGATGGGAATGCGTAGCAAGAAGTCAAACTAGGTGAAAACTACAAGTGTAAAATCGTCCTTTTTTCCCGCTTGTAATTTAAACTAGAGCAAGTCCTATAAGAAATCTTGAATCTTTTATCTGTATGTTATAATTAAAATAATAACAGATCACCCTTATAATTAAAATAATAATTTCTCTCTTTTAATTTTCTCTTATTATTTCTTCTTTATTTGTAAATTAATAAAATAACAAAAACATGAGTTGTATAATTGTGATAGAGAAATTTATAAAAAAACTGATAATTTGTATAAACTAAAACGTTTCCTTATAAGTTGTAAAATGTTCTTTTTACTTTAAATACGAGAAAACTTGTAAGTTATTTAATGTGGTTGCTCTATTAAATTAATTTGGGTTGGAAAAAATTGATAGAAGTATATTAAAATATAGTAATATTTAGTTATGATAATAAATTTGATAGGAAAGTTGAAGAATGTATAAAGTTAAATTGTTACCTTAAAAATATAAAAGTGATGCTAATTAATTTAAATACGAAGAAAAGCATAAAAAAAAAAAAAAAAAAAGTGGGTTTGGTTTAAGAAGTTAATATACCAGGTTTGCACGGTTGCAAGTTGCAACTAGTTTAGTTAGTAAATTTTCTCAAACGACAAAGCTACTAATTAAGTACTAAAATACACTTACAACATTTTAAGTAACCTGCAAGCTATTAATAGCTCTAATGCAATTTCTTTGTGATTGGTGGAGTTGGTTAACGCCGATAGTAAGTATTTTTGCAGTCAACAAAATTGAAATTTATGTCATTTTCTCACCTAATTTTGACTTTTAACCGGTAATATTAATAGCTTAGTAATTATGTGGACGGCTGTGCTTATTGCTTTCTATCTATATATATATATATGGTCCTACCCATTGGTTAATACAAATGTATTTAGACAAAATGTTACAGTTGTAATCAAAAATAGACAAAAATGTCGATATCAATGTACAACTCTTGTTAAGATTTTGCATGCTTGTTTTGACATCAATGTTTCTCTTTCCCATCGTACTTTTGATTTACGAGGGAACCTATAAAAGGTGCTACCAATTAAAAGATTTTTCTCCATTTGTCTTCTGCTTGTTGAGTATCGGTCCGGTACGATACGATTACGGTGGTACGGTAAAAAAAAAAAAAAAAAAAATAACACGGTCCGGGAATGATAAGTCAATAAAAAAATTATTTATTTTCATATATATGATTTAATTTAAAAATTACAATCTTAAAATAATAGAATTAACAAATTTTAGTACAATTTAGGCTTGTATACGGATATTTTAGTGAACGTTAATATAATTTTTTCATAACTAGTGTCTAAACAAATTTAATTAAATTCATCACACTTGTTAATTATAAAAATTTCATATTATTATATTGATAATCTTATATTTTAATTAATTTTTATAAAAAAAAATTAAAATTAAATTTCTCAGTCGTATTGAAAAAGTACCGGTGACGTACTGATCATGTATCCATGCCGTACCTAAATGGTCAAACAATGAAAAAGTCAACGGTATTCTATTTATCGTATCGGTTACTAAAAAAAAAAACTGAAGTACCATTACTAGGGCTGTAAATGAGATGAGTTGTTCGTGAAATCGTTCGTGTTTGGCTCGGCTAATGCTCAAACAATGAAAAAGTCAACGGTATTCTATTTATCGTATCGGTTACTCAAAAAAAAAAAACTGAAGTACCATTACTAGGGCTGTAAATGAGATGAGTTGTTCGTGAAATCGTTCGTGTTTGGCTCGGCTAATGCTCGGTTCATGTTCGTTCATTTATAAATGAACACGATAATGAACAAAAATATAGTGTTTGTCTATTAAGTGAACTAAACATGAACAACCCTCTGTTCGGTTCGTCTAAACTCGTGTTCGTGTAACTATATATAAAGTTTGATAAAAAAAAAATCTATTAATGATGTAACAAAAATTAATATCACTACACAATTAATAAACTTATTCATGCTATAATAATATAAATGATATGTTTGTATTATTTTGAACTTATTATGTTAATTTATATCATTATACTATAAATACAGTCACTGATTTTATCGTTAAATATTCAACTCGTTAAAGTAATCATACGTATGTAAAAAGAATTTATACAAAATATAAACTTAAATTATATGTGAACTAGTTTATCCTAGTTAATAATATAGTAAAATATGATAAAAGAAAAATATATTTTAAAAAGAAAGAAAAATATATTTTTTTCAATTATTAAATGTTTTGGAAAAAATTAGATGTTCACGACCAACTCGTGTTCGGCTCGTCAAATGTTCGGTTCATGTTCGTCAAATGTTCGTTCGTATTTCAATGAATATGAACCGAACATGAACAAAAGTTTTAGTTCATGAACTGAACATAAACTTGTTCGGTTCGTTTCGTTTCATTTATGTTACTATCTATCTTAACAAGTAAACTTTACATTGTTTAAACCTTTATAAGTCAACTTGGCCTTTTATAAACCTAGGCCTCCTTGTTTATGTGCTGAATTAAGGTTGATATATGCTCGATAATCTTCTATATTTATAATAAATTAAGACTATTTAATTAAGTGTAGAATTATAAAATTGCAGTAACATGTAACTATGTTAGTCCTATTACACATAAATATCTACCAACTAAAGAATTTAAATCTCTACTCATCTGGGCTCTGCTACTTTGTGGATTATATATTCCAAAATTAAACAGAGTTTTCGTTTAAGAAAACAGAGTTGATAATCAAAGCTGCTGAATCGTTTAGTAAAAATAATCTGTTGATTGTCTTTTAGTCCTTCATATTAGTATCCATTTTAGCCTTCGGATCCCAAAATTGAGTGTTAGGCCTTGTTTGTTTGGAGTTTGGACGGGATTGTTTCGAGATTAGAAAAGACCGTTACAAATATATAATCAGGGACTATAAATAGCATCCCGACACGGTAACATGGCTTTGGACTGGATCTATAGTTCGGACATAAAAATGTAATCAAACACATCTTTGTGGGACCCGCGAGACTTCATATCCGATCCCAACTCACAAAAGATGCAACCAAACAAGCGGTTAGTTTACTAAGCATTTTCTCGGTGATAAAGATGGTGATAAATAAAATCACGTAGTTCTCTGGATTCTAGACATATTAACTGTTTAGGGTTATTCTTAACCTTAAGCCTAGTACTTCCCAACGATTATTCGATCACCCTATATAAACATACCAATTCCATTCGAGCATCGAATAGTCTAATTCACCCTATATAAACATACCAATTCCATTCGAGCATCGAATAGTCTAATTAATGAACAAATGATTGCCCAGATTAAGTTGCCTTATAATATGATGATAAAAAATGTTAGTATTTTAATATCATGTGAACAAATTTTCCTTGCAGTTACCAACATTTTTTTCATGTGAAAATTTTGCAGCACCATATTTCAGGGCAATAGACAAAGAAAATAAACTAATTAAATGCTTTTGTGAGCTTGATTTACAACTGGTAATCCGTCTAATAAGTCAAGAGTGCTACAAAAAACTCTCAAGTGTCTTTCGATAAATAAAACAGTTTTTACCCAAAAAAAATCAGTAAAAGAGATTTCCTTATATCGTTGTAATTAATTAGATTGTCAATCTTTGATTATCCAGTTCTTTATTATTCATAGCAATTATGTTTCACCTAACAATGATCTAAGCATAGAAAAATATTGCAAATTACTAAGTTAAGTAATATTTAGTGAGCATAAGTATCTAAGATACAGATTTGCACTCAACCATCTGAATGATTAGGAGAAGTAATGTTATGCCTTTCCACCTTTAATTATCTTCACAAGACTAAACATAATACATATTAGGGCTGGGCGAAAAACCGGAAAATCCGAACCGAACCGATAACCGAACCGAAAAAACCCGAAAAAGACCGAAACCGAAAAACTGAAAAATTTTCGGGTCGGTTTTGGTTTTCAGTAAAACCGAACCGAAAAAGACCGAAACCGAAAAATAACCGAAAAAAACCGAAACTGGACCGAAAAAACCGGTCCGGTTCGGTCCAAAAAATAAAAAGACCGAAACCGAAAAAAACCGAACCGAAAAATATGCTCGGTGTCGGTTTCGGTTTCGATTTTGCCAAAAACCGAACCGAATCGGACCGAACTCAGCTCTAATACATACATCAGGTTATTTTTAATAATTGGAAGTGACATTATTGGCCTGTCATTGTAATAAATTATAAAACGAGTCTATTTATGTATATCATAATCAGATCACCAAAAATATTAAACTTGACATCAAAATCTCAACCGTTAATTTGAAGGATTAAGATTAAAAGTTAGCAATTAGAATAGATTTTAACACATACTATGAGCATTCATATCAAACTATTCAAATTTTTTATCAAATAAGGAGTGAAAATATTACTTTTTATTTTTAGAGAGTCATTTAAGTTTTAGTTGATTTTTCAATCTTTTCAAAATACTCTCTCTATTAATACTTTATTAACAATTGTATTATCTTTTAATATTTAGTTTATTTTTTGTGTTGAAAGAATTAATACATAGATAAATGTAGGACCCAAAATAAAATATTGTTTTTTCGTTGATGAGGAGAACCAATCTTCTTCATGTATAAAGAGTGATAGTGATACTCTTTGAAAATAGAGAGTTTAATTTGAGTTTTATGTGTGAACGGATTTTTATAAATAAACTCTTTAAATTTAAAGAAATTTGGTTTTAAAAAATTTGATGTGAGTTCTAAGATAACTATCATAATTTTCCTGGTCACGCTAAATTAGTTGGAAAAAAATAAAATGATTCAGCACAAACACTAAACACGGTTACATAAAATACCAAATCAAACAAGCCAAATTTTGTACTGTACTTATGAATTTATAGCAAACAAATGGGTCCATGATTTAAATACTCTTTTCAAAACTGAACTAATCAAATGGTGAAGTCCATAAAAAGAAGAAAAGCTAATTATAACTCAATTGTTGTTGGAAAATAAACCCTAAACTATACATAAATTTAACTTCATGAAAACAAAATTCCAAGTACGGTAAATAACGTGATGTAGTTGTAGGCTTCTCAAAAAGCTTATTGAGAGATAGTGGTAAAAAGGAAAATAAAAGATAAGAGTCTGATTTTCTAAAAAGGAAATAAAAAAGAACTTAGAGGCCTCTTGAACCTGTTAATTAAGGGAGAGACAGTATTTATTTTAATTAACTTCAGCATTAACTCTGGTTAATTAATGGGTATTGAGTATTTAATTTATTTTGGTAACTTTTAATTCTAACCCTCCAAATTAACGGTTGATATTTTGATGTTTTTGGTGATATTGTTTATATATACTTCTCATATATATATATATATATATATAAGAAATGGAGTACAGGGACCGCCAAAAGTCATTACGAAACCATTAAAAATAGGTAAAACCATATAATTGTCATAAAATCCGTCACTAAATGTGTCACAATGATTTATATCGTTTTTATATCTATTATCCGTTCCTAAATAAGTGTTCATTATAAAAATATGTACAAATTTAACCATCAATTTTTTCATATGTAAATTGTTTGTGTTTGTGTGTTTGTGTGTTTGTGTGTATGTGTGTGTGTGGTGGGGGCATGGAAATAAAAAATCAATCACATAGTTCATGGTTTATGACGGAGTTTTTAGATTTTTTATTTCGATAATTTAAATATCAAAAACTAGATGGTCAAATTTATACGTATTTTTAGAAGGGACGCTTGTTTAGTGACGGATGAAGTATATAATAAATGAAAAAAAAGAAGGCAATACATCTAAAATTAAAAATAATACTGGTAGAACCAAAGAAATCCTATAAATATTATTCATGGTTTTAAATGAATAGATATCATTAAAGTTTTATATGTGTATAGTGTACTTGTGGTCCTTGGTTAAAGCCAGCTAGTGGGATGTCGATAAGATATATAAGTAGCAAAAACAACACAAAAATGCGATCGGTTATTGACGAATTTACCCTTAAGATACCTAATATTATTTTCATAAAATGATAAAAGTAGCATGAGAAGGATATAATTGTCTATATATACATATATTAATCGCTTTGCCATGCACGCAAAGTCATGTCATAACGGTATCTAATCCACCGACCACCGACCACCGACCTACCCAACTTCTACATTATTTAATTACTAGTATTATACGTACTTATTTATATGAAAAAAAAAATGTAATAATATTATAATTTACAAAACTTAAATTAAGATGCAATTGAGAATTTATTTAGTAAAAATACAATTATCCATAATTAAAGTGTTTGATAATTGGTCTATCACTCTCATCGGTCAACGATGCGGTATGCATAGACACAAAGACGGCCATGTGGCAAGTCGAAACAATCACCACCACTCATTTGTGATGAACGAAAAAAAAAATGAAAGAAAGAAAACAAAATAAAAGCAGGGACGAAGACAGAACAATAATTTTGGTATTGCCAAAAAAAGTGTCGGCTGAAATTTTCATTATTATATTAAAATAACACTCTTTTGTATAGTCTTTTGGCTTAGCTAAAAAGTCGATTCTGCCAAAAAAATATGCCTATTTTTGTTTTGATAAAAACTAGAAAAAGAAAACACCTCAAAAATATAATTAAGAAAGAAAACGGATGCAAATTTATATTTAATACTCTAACTATTAAAATATCGAGTAAATAAAGTTACAAAATTAGTATATTTTGTCTTTATTCGCTCAAATTGTTAAGCCTTTAAAATTTTGTTTATGAACTTTTATAATTTATTCTTGCCGAATTTCATAATTTATGAACAAACGTATTGATTAAAATTATTATTTTTTAGATTTGTAACTTTATCGTTTCTAAATTGAAATATTCATGATTTTGTTACATATATAATTGTTTTAATAAATACAAAAATACTAAATCTTAATTTTGGATTTTTTGTGTGTTTTTTTTTACAATTTCACTAATTTTTGTAATAATAATTTGACTAATTTAGAAATTAAGGCTTGGTATTAATTATTATTATTTATTTATTTTATATAAGTGATCTATACGAGATGCAGTAGTATCTAATTACAAACAACAATATATAAATTTTGAAAGGAGTTACCAAAAACAATTTTTGAGGGATCGACGAAATGTTCTATTTGCAAATTACTCAAAAAAACACTATACTAAAAATCAAATTATTGTAAATTACGGGGTTCATATAGACCATCCGCCCCTCTGTAAATGGGTGGTGTGATTTATTTTTTTGGTATTTAATAAAGGTGTAAGGGTAAAAGAATTCGGTCCCAGGGGCGACACACCAATGTAACCAGAGGTTAGCACGGCAATCTCATAATTTCAAAAAATAAATTTTTTATTAGTATTTTTTATAATAATTTATATATACGGTATTATGGAAACCCTTTAAATATTTTTTTGGCAACCCCTTCCAAAATTATATATTGTTATGCAATAATATACCATGATTTTGTATGTGCTGATAATATATAAGTAATACTTAAAAAAATTAACATAAACAAGAGATTATAAAAGACATTTTACACCAACTTATCATATTGACACGTAAGACACATCTTAAAAAAAAAATTAAACAAAAATAATAATTAAAGTAATGGTGAGTGCAAACAAAATTTATAAAAGATTTTTTGGTAGTTTGTATTTTAATTGAAGTGAATATACTGAATTTGTGTAATGGATATTTAATTGTTCGTATATATCTATTATTTAATATACGTTTGGTTTTTTCTGTGTTTTTTGTTTTTTTACCTTCGTATTTTAATATTTTTACTTGTTATACATTAATTTCTTAAATTTAACTTTTATATATTTTTGGTTTCTATTTTATTTATTTTTTAGTTAATTTTGAAACGCTGAAACTTTCAACATATGACTGTACGTGACATTACTGTTGTGGGTTTTTTTTGGTAGTTTGAAAATAAAATCGAAATTGAGTTAAAAGGAAAAAATTAAAAATCAAATACATTTTAATCAAAAAAGTAAGGTAAAAAAATGAAGAAAAAATGGTAAAAAAGGTTTAAAAAATCTGTTTTTTCCGTGTTTATAATTTGAAAAATATTATGCGTTTTTATTAATTTTGGCAACCCCACATATTTGGTCATGATTCCGCCGTTAGGTCCCGGCTACATATCACTACTATCGCGATCCCTTTTCGCTTTTCTATCTCTCCTCCACATCCACAACCATCCTGACCCAGTCTCCTCCACAACCACATCATTGGTGTCTCGGCCATCATTTTGCCACCAAGTCTCTTATGTCCACCCTTCTTTAATCTCGATCTTTGTTCTCCTTCTTCTTACTCTATTCTATCACATTCAGTTTTGTAACAAAAAACAGTCATAATCGTCATCAACTCCGACGAACCATATAACCACATAACTAGCTCCAACTATGGTCTTGATTGTGCCTCCTTCATTCTTATGTGTCGTGTCGTCCATGTTAGCCACCAAATCACCATCGCAAGTTGTCATAATTGAATTTTTAAACTTGCAATATTATTGGGTTTTGATCTTACTGTATTTTAAGAAATGGAAGTGCCGATTTTATTAAAAGTTATTGTAATTTTTGGATCTATGTATATTTTTATTTATGTATATAATTCAAATTACATATATAGAGTTGATTTGACATAATAGACGTCCAATTCATACTTTGGGTATACTTCCTATGTTCTAAGTTGGTGGTATAATATTGAATTTGACAATACTAACATACGTGATTGAATTTGAGAATTGTGTTTTGACTAAATAATATATCTCATTGTGCGGGTGCCCATAAAATGCAACGTAACTTGACATATTATATAGTTGAAGTGAAATCAAGAAAGTTTTAATTCAATAATCCAACAAAATCTTTACTATTGAAATTTTATTCTCATACTTATTCTGAAAATTTATATATTACTCTATTTTATAAATTTGAAAATTTTCTAGACAAACTCAATAGTAAATGAAAAATTAAACTTCAAATAGGTTCGGTCTGGTGGATAAAAGATTGTCAGTTTAAACATTAACTTTCCCAATGCTTAATATCTTTGATTTAAGAGAATTAATTAGTAAAAAAATTATTTCCATAAGAAGTTAGACTCAAACTCAAAGTCTCTTAAACTGATGGTAATTAGCACAATCAGAACTTAACATATATAAGGGGAAAATAATAAATACGGAGTATATATTATAGTTCCACCAAAGTATTTTCTTTAAATTAATATCATTTGATCTTTAAAATCAGTATAAAAAATATTAGGATAGTTTGTTGCTAAATGTTGGCATTGTGAATTACAAATTCAGATACACTTGAGGAGTCCAAATCTTTTACCACATTTTTCTATCTAATTCCGTGTCCCCTTACTTATTTTATTCCAAAAAAAATTCTAAAAAACTTGAAAAAAATTATACAACTATTATAATACATATATCAATACATTCAAATAATTATTTTTAAAAGAAAATCCACACAAAATTTATTTTGGAATAAATGTATAAATTAGTGTAAATTAAACATTGAATATTAAAAAAATTGTCTAAAACAATATTATGTTCAAATGTTTTAAAATTTGAATACTGTTGTAGGATATTATTGGACTATTGGGCTTGTACTTTATGGGCCCATGTGGGCTTATAACCCTACCCTCTATCTATATAAAGAGGGTTAGGGGTCTTGTATTTGACATTCATTCATACATTCTGATTAATAAAAGACCTATTGTTCACTCTCTCCCTATATCTATACATATCTCTATATATATCTATAACGAGCTAATATGTCATACAACACGTTATCAGCACTTTGCTTGCGGAGAATAGGATATACGCTCGCGGATATTGGAGATTTTGGGTAAACGCACGGATATTGGATATTTATAAACATTGAGGTTTATCCGGGTTTTTAGGGTTTTGCTATATCGACCTTAATCAACATATCTTGTAAAAGGTATACAATTAATCGAAACTAAAAATATTCTTTTTCTGTCGAAAGCTAAAGATGATCCAGCATGTTAATTGTTACCTATAAAACCACTGCATGGTATTAATATATTGCTTGATATGTCTACTGGTTGTTAGAGACTATACCATTTAGAATTGTTCATAAAGACCTTAATCAACATGCCTACTGCTACATGCCTACTGCTTGTTAGAGACTTGTGTAAAAGTTAATTAAGACATGTAGAATTGTTAGATTAAATCTCCTGACTAAACATGTTACATACTAAACATAGTAGGACTAGTTTGAAACGCCCTAAAACTATTGATTACATTGTAAAACACTTAAGGACTAAACTGTAATTTGACAGAAACTCCTGGACTGTATATGTAATAACCTCTGTAAATTGAATATAGTTTACTGTAATTACAGTAGTGATCCCTGTAGTATGTATGTTACACTTAAAACAGTATATATGTTCATATATGTATAAAAATCGGTCCATATCTAACATAAATACGTACATGATAATTGATTAATTGGCTAGTAAATAACATTGCATGTTAATTGAATTAATTTATGAATTGCCATGTTAATAATTACTGCCATGTAATATTATTACTGCTGTTATGTATAAGATATGTTAAAACTACCATGTATAGAATTACTTATATGGCAATAAACCGTAGATAATTGATTGATATCTTATTAGTATAATCAACATATCTTTTGATATTACCATAGATATAAATATACCATATGGCAGTTAATTGATTTGATTTGATTTGGTATGATATAATTTGTGTGATTGATAATCCTGAATTGATTTAGTTTATCACCAAATCTACTGCATGATTAGATATATATAATGAATATATTTTATACTGCCTTGTATATATGTGGTTATCTAGAAAAGATATACCTGTTATTTATTGCCATGAATGGTAGAATTGCGAAATCATATATATTCACATTTAAGTTGGAAAAATTATGAACCTTCCCCAAATAGGCTCACCTATTTGGATACGATGTCTAGGAAAGATATAGGCGGAAGTCGATATCCTAATGAGGTCGGGTTTTAAGTGGCATTCGTGCCCTCCACCCTCACCGTCTTTCCTGGTCGTTTTTCAAGTAGAGCTACCGAAAGGGGTTGACTAAATAATAATTTCCCCGAGTGTGTTTATATAGTGATGTATGTTTCGCCGAATTGGTGTCTCAGTATCGACCCGTCGTTCGATCAATGAGAACCAATTCACATTAAAAGCAAAACTAATGTTTTCGAACCTGCCGTTTCGAAAAAAAAACGTTTGTGCTTATGCAAACCATAAACATATAAACCAGTCGTTTTTATATGATAAATAATCCAGAACTCCCAACACATGTTGGATGCCATCTATGATGAAAAAAATCGTAAAACATACTTGCGAAATGACTGTTTAAACGTTGATTTTAATCCGTCACCACATGTTACTCACCCTGATGTGTGAAAAATGTGATGCCCAAATTTTTTTGGATGCCATCTTTGATGAGTAAAACACGAGTTTGTTGTTACCCTCGTGATGAATGCTAAGGCGTTGATTTTATTCCGCCGCCACATTTGAGACGTGATGACGTCTATGTTGAACAAATGTCTGAAATTGACATATTGGAGCAATCCTTCACCAAAATACTAGCTTGGAAATTGCATTCCATAAGCAGTATCGTGAATTTATATTCACCATGTTCCTTTATCGCCCATCTGTTATTGGATAAGAAAATTACCCCGGTGAGTAGTTTTAATCCTATTGGGTCAATGGCGAATTATTTGCCTGATATTAATGCTATTCGTGTACATTTTTTTCCACGAATCGAGAACCGAGACAAGTGTTATTTGTCTCGAACTGTCGCGATCCCGATGAATCGCCTAGCCAAGAGAGATTTTAAACAATCGTCAAAATCAAAAACCTGTGGCTCCAAGACAGTAATTGAAAGGAACAATATGGCCCGTTGTTACAAAGCAAGAGATAATGCTCAATGAGGCAACTCTATGCTATAAAGACAAAGGTCATGCACGGTTACTCCTTAAATAGTTCACAACTATTATAAAGGTGAAAAACCGATGTTAATGTGGTTAAAGATAACTGAAAGAAAACTTTTGAGACCCCCAGTTTTGTGGCTCAAATGAGTTTGATACCTTTCTTTAGTGATTTTGATAAATCATTGAGCCATTTTTTCGCTCATCTGGATTATATTTTTCCATTTGGATTATGATTTTTCCATTTGGACATACTTTTGGATTATGGTTTGCCTGTTTACGAAATTTCTCGAAATAATTTAAAGTGTTTTGAGCAAATTCCTTTGCCAAATGTGACCAAACTTTAAATTATGAAATTTTAGGCAATACTTGTGGGGTAGTTGATTTTTTTAGAAATAGTGGGTAACAGTGTACCACATAATTTCACCAACTATTTGCCTAAAAGAGTACTCAGTGACAACGATTCTGGACCTGTCGTTCCAAAATCGAAATCTTTGGTAAAACCAAATTGATTTGTCAAATATGAGGTCTTATACTCATGTAGGTCCTGCCGTACCTTGTTGAGTTATAAAATATTCGAGAAAACCAGTGTTATCTGGTAATAGCTCATGAAAGAATTAAAATTTCTTTACATAGCCTCCATTCAATACGACCAAAAGCGTATTTTAGAGGAGTTGAAATGTCTTCAAGTGGTTGCTACCACATTCTTTAAAGCATTTAAAGTTACCTTATCATTTCGCCTGTCGTCGAAATGATAAATGATTTAAATGCTAAGACATGATTGTCTGTACTATCATTCGCCTGTCGTCGATTGATAAGAGCATTTTGATATTGTGGCATTGACCGGATGAGATATTCCCGGGTCAAAAGACGATGCTTGATTTATAATCGCATCGCATTTGGATTCTCTCTGAGAATATATTTCGTAATTAATCCGAAATTCATGCCACTAATGCTCATTTTGAAAGACTAGTATGTGTAAAGATCACGAAATGAACTCGTAGAATTCTTGTAAAGAATTGAAGGAGTTATGTGGACTTATCCAACCATAAGACGGACCATAAATATAAATGGTTATGGTTGATGCATCGACAATATGGTCACATTTTAATGTTGTCCACTTAAATACAACACTTTCCAAACTTTTAGCCCTATCATTAAGGTGATGGCTCATGATCTGGATTATCCTGAAAAGTCTAGTTGATTTGATAATTCCGAAGAGTAATAGTCGAAATTTCAATTTCAATTACTAGAGTTTGGAAATTGAAATTGAACATCCTGTCGATTATGTTCAGACCCAAATGGACTCACGGAAAGTTTGATGATGCGACTGCAAATGATTGCACGCATTTCTTGGTCTTGCACACCAAGATTTATATTTCTGTGTGGGGTTATGCTATTTTGCTGCATTGGTCCGTCATGAGGCCCATAGACACTCAAACACCATTTGCGTACCAGCTGGTTACTGGTTATGAGCCAGAAGTCTCATATTAACGCGTGTTTGGAGTGCTTAATTAATATTTTGATTGAGCCGCTATAGCGTTCAAAATATGGACCTCTGAAGGGGACATAAGTCGATTATGAATCCCATACCTATCATTTGATAGAGTAACCTTGGCAAGCGATCTATTTACCGCATGATATGCGAAAGTGACATCGCTAAGACTGTTCTCCCCGTCGTTAGGGGGAGATTTGCACGTTACCGTTGATAAGAAACGACGTGAAGTAACGTGGCATAACCCACTCAGTCTTAGCTTGATCCCCAAAACTGCACTTAGTGATAAGTAAGTGCATAGACTCCCTCAAGTCTAACTAAATGTCAGACACATTTAATGACTTTATGAGATGTCACGAGATCATTTATACCTGCTGCAAAATGCTTGCAAGGATAGACGTCCCTGTCGGACGCCGTGTTCCTGTCGTAACACGTTGCTTTGGCCGAACCCGCCAAGCAAAGGACGCTGTCGTCGGCCGTTAGTCTGTCGTCCTTCCCAAGATATGAGGAAGTTGACCGGTTCTTAATTCGTTCAGCCCCAGAGGTGGTGAACTGAAACTCGTTTGTTGCACGAGATTATAAAGGATCAAGGAGATGTGTGATTTCCTCCTCATCCTAAGAATCTCGAAATATCTATCGATTATGATATCTTAGACGATATTGAAGCGAAACGAGACTGTCATTGATTACTTGTTCATATATTCGGTGACGACTGATAATATGAACAAATTATGACAGAGAACCATGTACCGTTGCCTGAAGTCAACGTAGAATAGACTGTACTAATGGAAACTTGCAATCCAAGTAGACTCCTTAGCGAAAGTGTGTTCGGACCTGTAGTTCCAACACCACCAATGTTAAACGAGTTCGTTTATTTGGTTATTCGTAAGGAAAAGTGATGAGAATAATGAGATTGTAGAATGCTCGCCTAATAGCGCAAGGCTTCTCTCACACCTTGGAATTGATTACGAGATGGTTGATTTCCTCATAATGGACATTATAACAGTCCCCTACTTTACCAGTTTAGTAGTTTCCGAAAAACTGAGTATGCAGCCATGAATGTGGTCACGGTTTTATCTCTATGGGGATTTAGACAAAGAGATATAGCTGAAGGTCCCTGTGTGACTTCATGTGCTTAAATCAAGTAGTTTCTGATCACGGAACACGATCTCAATTGACTGAGACGTTCACTATATGGATTAATATAATCCGAGCGGATGTGGTATACCGCCTAAGTGAGTACTTGATTAGCTTGGGATACTTGAACAAGTATTATGCCCTTGCGTGTTTTATTACGCGATCCATTTTTGGATTTGCCTTCGAGATGAAGGATCTTGGGAAGACACGGTAGTGACTCAACCTGATGATTGAGTCCCGTAAAGATTGAATCTAAATCCATGATTCAGACTACACCCAGAAGGTGTTATGACGTTTTAGTCATCATGACGCTACGTCGTCAGATTTTCCCATGATCGTTCGATCACTAGACATTGATATAGACCCAGTCCGTCCCTGATGAGACGATGAAGAGATATTGAACCATAATGTTCATATCTAAGTACAATAAGCGCATCATTGTACTTGATCTAATGTGCTAGGACGAACATCTCGTCTGTTGTGAATGGTATAGCTCGACACAACATCGCGCTAACACGCTGCCATCGAAATGGCATAAAAGACATTTTCCCATTACCTTAAGGTAACTGTGGATGAGGGCTTGTCTTATCCCATTTGCGTCATCGAGTGTACCTACCCCCTTCAGTACTCGAATTAACGCAACCCTTTTTCGGTTATACCGATACCGGTTACTTATCAGACTCGCATAAGGGATATTCCTAACATGGTCTGTCTTTACCAATAGGAATAAGGCAATATATTGGAGGTCTTGGAATGACTCCAAACGAATCACTCTGATCTACTCGTGCTCTATGAGACGACTAGAGAGTGTATATGGCTTCGAGCTCGTATTAGACATATTTGAATTACATATGCTCTGTCTCATGATCCATATAAAACACTTGTCTTATTTGAGGACAACTTGTTGTTATCGATCAAGAGAGACATGACTAGATTATGATATTTAGCATTTCTTGCCGAAATAAATCTTCACATATGAAGTTTAAGAGCATCCCGTCGAATGCTCGTTTTATTCCACGTTATATTTTCTTGCATACAGTCTTGTGCAAGTAAATGAAGCATCCAGTCGAATGCTCGTACTGTTTCTTGAAATATGAAATCCTTGCACCCAGTCGTGTGCAAGTGAGGGGGAGCATCCAGGTGAATGATTATTGTACTAAATACTACTTAGTCGAAATTCTCGCACCCTGTTGTGTGCAAGTGAGGGGGAGCATACAATCGCATGCCCGTGCACTCTTTTTGTCCTTAGACCAAGGTTTTTTTTCCCACTGGGTTTTCCTTGGCAAGGTTTTTAGCGAGACACATTCCCATCATATCTCACTTAAGATTGCCGAAATTAGGGGGAGTATCCTGTTGTATACTTCTTACCACTGTGTACTCTTTTGTCCTTCGACTAGAGATTTTTTCCCACTGGGTTTACTCTAGCAAGGTTTTGATGAGGCACCTGTTTTGTGGTTGATCCTCTACTACTACCACTGTTGCACTCTTTTTCCTTCGATCAGAGATTTTCCCATTGGATTTGCTCTGGCAAGGTTTTGATGAGGCACACTGTTTTGTGGTTAGTTACTTACATGATATTTCGGCCTATATCATTCGGCTACACAGTTTCTCCTAGGTACCGGTTTTGTCTCACACTGGGTTTTCCGTCCCTAAGGTTTTTATGTGTTTAGCATTGCGAATGAACTCGACTCAGATCGACTACATGAAGACGAAGAATTCAAGACGTCCAAAGGGGGAGTGTTGTAGGATATTATTGAACTATTGGGCTTGTACTTTATGGGCCCATGTGGGCTTATAACCCTATCCCTCTATCTATATAAAGAGGGTTAGGGGTCTTGTATTTGACATTCATTCATACATTCTGATTAATAAAAGACCTACTGTTCACTCTCTCCCTATATCTATACATATCTCTATATATATCTATAACGAGCTAATATGTCACACAACAAATACAATATAATATAAAAGTTTATAAATTTGCGGTATAAGTTGTGAAAATTTAAAATTTGAGTGAAAATAAGCAAGGATGCATGAAAGGGATAGAAAATAGGGGATAGAAGATTTGGACTCCAAATTAACGAGTTATATATATTAATTAGTTTCACCCTAAATAGAATTAGATACAAATTGTTTCTATATACATATTGAGTAAGCAGATTGTACAAGCTAAGCTAGAAATACTACATAGATACCATTTTAGTACTGAAAACGCAATTAGCACACATACACATTTAAACAAATTTCTCAAGAGTCGCTATTACAAGTCGTTCATTACCTTATATGACATCAGAAAAGCCAAAATTTCTTAAATTGGTTAGCATTTAATTATAACATGTCATTGTAACTAGTATTAACTAGACAGCTAATCTCATATCGGCTTGTTATATTGTTGTACTAACTTTTAAAGCAATTGTTTAGTTTAGAGGTTAAGTCAAAAAAGGTTTTATAATTTGTTAACTTTTGTCGTTTTCACATAAACATGAAAATTAAATGATCAACTAAATACATAACAACTTTGTCCTGTTTCTTTTGTTTTTCCAATTTTATATTTTTAATGTGATCATTTAATTAGTAATAATATTTTTGAGGGTTTTTTTTTCAATTATAGAGTTTAAGATTTATATTGAGACTAAAGTGAAAACTTCAACGAAGCAAACTCGTAATGATTCAGAATGTAAAGGTAAATTTAAAATAAGTGTTACTGTTCAAATTATATTCACAAAAGTATCATGCAAACTTTACTTATCAAAAAGTGTAACTTTCTTTCTCTTTATATCAAACTCACAACAATATGTCCCTACTCTTTCTCACCAATCAATTTCAACTTATCCCTATACCCACTCACCACTTACATTATATACATTTTATACATGCTCTACGGGCATAGATAGTGGTCCGTCTAAGTTTCGGCACAGTCGTTAGAGCATGTATAAAATGTATATACATCCATGAAAAATACCGTGTGACATTTCTTAAATACATAGCTTAGCTTTCTCGTATTTGGTTACGAAAGGTCGTCGGAATTTATTAGAATAATATTTATTTTTTAGATGTCCCTATTTATTGTGGCTCTTTCCTTAAATAGAAACCAACTTTTTTGTTACATTATGTTTTTACCATTTTTCCAACATGAGTGTGATACAATAAACGAGGACAAAAAAGTCAATTTAAATAAAAAATCAACACAGTCATTATGTTTCCTTAATTTTTTCTATTTCTCATAGTGCCCTAATAAAATAGGACGCAGAGAGTAATTCAAAATCAAGTAAATCAAATACTTAAAAGTTCATCCAATAAGTAAAAGATACGATTACACAATAAAAATAACTAAAATCTATTAGTATTTCTTCTTTATTATTGTTAGTCACCCAAAAAGGTTATCTAAAAATCTTATCTGATGATCATACTGTACATGAAAAATGGTTTTCAAAATAACAATCAAAAGTGATTGATACAGTTAATCCGTCACATCAACGCTTTTTTTACTTTGAAATTTGAGTGATTAAAAATCATTGTGCTTCTTTTTCTTTTTTTTTATTTCAATGTAAAAGTTCACATGACAAGAGGCTAGGTGTGTGTTAACACTTTGCCAAATTGCCAAATGCCTAACCCCCCCACTAATCACTTTCCCTATCTTACTAAACAGACAAAAAATCCAGCTGCTAACCCACCAAAAGCATCTCTCTCTCTTTACTATCTTTATTATTTATGGCGGCAATTAACTAATCCTTAATCCCCCGCCCCCACTTTAAAATAAAATAAAATAATCCACAATTTTTATTCAAATATATGAAATACCAACTATTTATCTCTCTCACCTATATATAAAGTCTTGCATACTTCTCGTGTCGGTGCTTACAAGAATCTCTCCCTTCACCTTTCTAGAGAGAGTGTGGGAGAGAGAAAAAATAATAATACTAAAAACACTTATTCACATATATAGAAACATAGTTACATATTTAATATGGTGAGGAAGAATGAAAGGCCTTATAAAGGGATAAGGATGAGGAAGTGGGGAAAATGGGTTGCCGAGATTCGCGAGCCTAACAAGCGCTCGCGGATCTGGCTAGGCTCTTATACGTCTCCTATAGCAGCTGCACGTGCCTATGACGTGGCGGTTTACTACTTACGTGGGCCGAACGCGAGGCTTAACTTTCCGGAGTTTCTTTCCGGAGAGCTTGTGGGTGATATGACTTCCTCGGCGGATATTAGGAAGAAGGCTATTGAGGTAGGGTCTAGCGTGGACGCGGTTGAGGGAAGCTCGTGCTCTTCCCGTGGAACTGAGCTGCAGGGTGGTAAACCCTGCAGCTGGTTCCACGAGGTTATGCCTGACTTAAACGAAAAACCTGAGCCCGAGGAGGAGACGGATGATCATTGGTGATTAAAAGGGAAATTTGTGGACATTAATATGGGTATTGTTTGGAATTATGATAGGATTTCTAAGAAAATAAGAAGGGATTATCTTGTATGGAAATTTCGACTTTTTTCAAGCTATAAGATGAAGAAATTTGGGTTTAGACCATAGTCCAATTCTGTATAACTTATAAGCGAAAATGGATAAGACATCGATCGAGCTTAAAATATGCAAGTGAAAAAGCTCTCTATGTATTTATTTAAGTTTGTAAGGATGTAATTTAGTGCTATTTGCTTTAAAATAGAGCAAATACTTTTTTTGAGTAAGTGGTGTTTTTTTTTCATATTGATGTGGTAAGAGTTTAAAGAATCTCCTTAATTAATAATTTAAGTAGAATTTTTGTAAATAAATTTTGAGTTTATAGGCCTTTATTCAGTTTTAAAGCTGTGGTGGTGGATATGATTGGTTTTTCTTCTCTTGATATGGGTAAAGTAGCTTTTTCCATGCTTTCTGAGCATTTTCAGGATAATTTTCTTTAATAGTTGTAATTCATTATTAAAGTTTCCGGTTTTTCTCATTGAAAGCTAACGTTATGATATTTTTAGTTATTTTGTACTAATTGGCATTAATAAAAAGGTTAAGAGTACTTGGAACCGAATTAAATAGTAGATTATTGAAAAGGTTTATCTTTCAGGAAATAAAATTTGAGCCGACTTGAATTTTAAAATAGGACATTATAGCTGTCATGTTACTTAAAATGGACTTAATTTTCAGTTGGCTATTTTTGTAGCTTATATATAAATATATCCTATACTAATCACAAGTACACTTCAACAGAAGTGGGATATGATTGATTTAAGATAATTTTCGTGTTCATCTTTGTTACAATGACAAAGATTGTGGGCGCCCTATTGTCCGCCATCATAGATATGTTTACATTCATTAAAAAAAAAATAAAAAAAAATACCTAAATAGTGTCCGAATTAGTGATGCTATTTTTTGTTACGAGCTTATTAGCAACGGATTTTGTGACGGCTTTGTGACAATTGAGTCAATTTTCGACAGATTTGTGACAGCTTTTTAAATTAGTGACAGGTCTGTGACAGTTTTTGACTCTTATTAAATCAAACATTATTTTATAATAGATTAATATGTGTAATAATAAAAATTGAGATATGTTTATTTGTATTATTTGGCAAAATATGTGTCAACATTAGCCGTATATAAGTATGTTGCCATAGGATCAAATATCAATAATAGAGCAGGAAAAGGCCACAAAACAAGTTATAGACAACTCTTTCTTATAAGATACCCCGTGTTTTCATATTGGTATCCACTATTTCGATATACAAATAAGGTAACAAATTAAGACTTGTATATATCTACAAAAAAAAAATCAATATGGGGGGAATTTTTGACAGATTTTTGTCCAATGCCGTTATTGTGGACGGAAGGACGGTTTTTATCATTTCTGACAGATTAGACCATCCTTGATTGAACTTCTTCCCGTATCCGCTTCATTGAGGAAAAAAAATGGATACCACTTGTTTGTTTTAGCTTTTTATAAGCAAACAAGTTGAATCCTTGCATCAATTCATTCAGGTAAAAAAAAAACTACTAGTATTCACAATCCAGAACACAAAAAGTATTTAAAAATGGTCAACCAATGCCTGCATGCATCTTGTAAATAAAAAAGAAAACAGTTAGCTCAGGCATTAGTTTTTAACTATCTTGCTTTTCTTGAAAAGAAATAAGCGCCAGAGAGGGAGTATGAAAGGCATGCATCAAAAATTTCCCTTTTCTTTATGTATATGTTATTCTACTAATAATGTGGATTGCGAATGAGCCTGGCCGAGGTTGAATTTATTGAGAATTGGCTCTAATTTTGTCTAGAAGTTTGCTCAAACCCGGCTCGTGTTGTAATGATTTGTAGAAGTTATGAGAGTTTAAGCTCGTAAGAGCATTCATTTGCCAACTTTTTAAATTGGTTATTTATTTTACATGATGAAACTTAGTTTTGTTTACTTTACAAAATTCTCTATTTAAATATTCATCACAGTAAATATATATATATACTATCTAAAATATGTATATGTTAAGCATAGAATCACTATAAACTATGAAAAATAATTATATGAACCTGATTCAGTATTACTTAGGGTCCAATACTATTACTTAGTGTGTGACAACCAACATATGAAATTATTGCTTACATGTTACTTGACTTGAATAAATAAAAAAATAAAAAAATCCAAGCTTTAATTTAGAATAATAAGAATTTACCGTGTTTGTAAATTAAATTACTACATGCTATTGATCAATGTTATCCATGACTCTGAATAAAAGCTTTAAAAACTTGTATAATGTAACGCCTTCTGTTGCACTAAATGGTTACAAAACCAATTAACCATTGATACCAGGGAATTCTATAGAAAATATTAGTTCAATTATTATGAGATAATCATTTTTTTTTTAACTATATTTATTGTATGCATATGAGTACGCACAATTTCTCTTAACATTATTTTCTTATTACTATGAATGTGAATAGAAATGTTTTTGATCGTAATTTATGGTAAAAATAAATAAATACATTTAAGTTGTTTATTAGTAGTAATCTACTTATTTATTTACTTTGAATGAAAAAGATGGTTTGTTGAAGCTGCGTTTATTTATTAATTTGAAAAATGGTTACATGATTTTTCGTTTTATTTTTGTCTGTAAGATTTAAAGATTATTTTCTAAAAGAAATAGCTTTTATAATTTATGTGTCATCAAATTCCATGTTTTCTTTATAACGACTAGACACTCAACGTACGTTAGGACCTATAAAATGGACCACATGGACAAAAATGAAAGCTTATACGAATAAATTGCTAAAATCAAAATTGAACGGTAAAAGGGTAAAAAAAAAGAGTAACAGTTAAATGATAGGTCAAATTAGCTATACTAATTTGATTTTTGAAATTAATTATCAAAGATAAATGAGTTGTTGATTAAATTGATGCATGACGGAAATTTGAAATATTATCTAACTATTAAAACTCGCAATTAATAGAATGAGAAGTGAAAAGGAATATTATGTTATTGCTCTTAATCTTTCAGTATACATCTCTTGGTGTTATATAACCATTTTACAAAATAGGATAAGGACTTAAAGTTATAAAATAAGATAAACACTTATCATAACAAACTGATAGATATTCTTTTAACTATCCACAAGACTTGGTATAAGTCTGTTATCATTAGAAGCTTCCAAGTCGGTAGCTTGCTGAATGTTTGTTTCACTTACACGCCCCCTCAAGCGCAAAGGTAGTAAGCGGACTTTAAGCTTGTCTCGGAAGAATTCAAAATGACTACTTGTCAATGGTTTTGTAAACACGTCAGCAATTTGATCACGGGTGGAAATGAAAGAAACTTGGATAGCTTTGGAGGAGACCTTTTCTCGAACAAAGTGAAAATCAATTTCGACATGTTTCGTGCGAGCATGAAAAACTGGATTAGCAGCCATATATGTAGCACCAATATTGTCACACCAAATGGTGGGTGAGGCGGGCAATAAGATGCCAAGTTCACGTAGGAGAAAGGTGAGCCAAGTAACCTCAGAGGTCGTATTAGCTAGTGCACGATACTCGGCTTCAGTACTTGAACGAGAAACAGTGGATTGCTTGCGGGATCCCCAAGAAATAAGATTACCACCGAAAAAGATACAGTAGCCCATAGTTGATCGTCGATTTTCTGGGTCTCCTGCCCAATCAGCATCTCCGAATGCATGAAGACTGGTTGATCCCATACGATGAAACACAATACCCATATGAATGGTGTGCTTGAGATAGCGTAAAACCCTTTTTACAGCTGTCCAATGTGGTACAAGAGGTCGGTGCATAAATTGACATAAGCGATTAACAACAAAAGAAATATCCGGTCGAGTGAAGGCCAAATAATTCAATGCACCAATTGTACTACGATAAAGAGTCGGGTCTTCAAAAAGAGCTCCATCCGTGGAGGTGAGAGAGTGTGATGGGGACATGGGCGAGGATAAGGGCTTGGCATTGAGCATCCTAGTACGATGAAGTAACTGCGCAATATATCGTTGTTGCGTAAGGTGTAGTGTATCATGATCACGAAAGACTTCAATACCAAGAAAATAACGTAAATCACCCAAGTCTTTTACTGCAAACTCACAGCCAAGTTTTGCTATAAATGAATCAATAATTGTTGAGTGAGAACCGGTGATGATTATATCATCCACATAAATAAGTACAAATAAGCAGCTTGTTGAATTTCTCCATATAAATAGAGATGTGTCAGCCCGAGAATTAGTAAAGCCCATAGAAAAAAGCTTTGAGCTCAAGCGTGAAAACCAAGCACGAGGGGCTTGCTTGAGGCCATAAAGAGCTTTCCGTAAGCAACATACATGATTTGGAAACTGTGGGTGTGCATAGCCCGGTGGTTGTTGCATAAAAACTGTCTCTGATAAAAAACCATGTAAAAAAGCATTGGAAATATCAATTTGTTTAATATTCCAATTACGAGAAAAAGTATAAGATAAAATTAACCGGATAGTAGTATGTTTAATAACCGGGCTAAAAGTTTCATCGTAGTCTATGCCTTGTTGTTGATGAAAGCCTTTGGCGACAAGCCGCGCCTTATATCGATCAATTGTACCATCGGAATTGTGTTTGATGCGATAGACCCATTTGCACCCTACTACGGCATTATGTAACGGCGGAGGGACCAGGTTCCAAGTCCCATTCCGCATCAGTGCATCAAACTCAGCATTCATGGCTTTACGCCATTGCGGATCTCTCATTGCCTGTGTGTAACATGTTGGCTCAACATTTTTCGAAGTACATGTGGCGATAAGAGCTCGAGGGAGAGGATACCTTACAGTCCCATCATTATGCACTTTACGTTGGATAATATTATTTCGTGAGCGCGTTTGCATGCGATGTTGAGACGTTATCACGGGGAGAGGAGGATCATCGAGGGCGTCAGAATTGGTTTCGGGTATAGGCACTGATGGGTTCTCAATAGTAGTTGCTGCTGGTGGGCTTGTAAAAGTTGTCGTTAGACTAGTTGTAGTGGTAGGTGTGTTCTGGAATTGGGTCGCAATAGGTTGCAGGTCTGGCTCAAGACGGATAGTAGGTTGCGAGTTGGGTGTAGAAATGATTGGACTTGAGTTGAATTGCATAGTAGTTTGAGGTGAACATGGGTCTGGTGTTGGATTTCTATAGCAGCAGGTGAATTTTTTTAGTAATTCTTGATGTAGTTTTTGATTGTTTATGGTTATGTCAGCAGGTAATGGTCGTGCAATGGTTAACCCAGTGGTGTTTGTTTGAGATTGTTTGGCAAATGGAAAAAGGTTTTCGTCGAAAACAACATGGCGTGATATATAAACTCGTTTTGTGTCAAGGTCTAAGCAACGATAACCGCGATGAGATGGACTATATCCGATAAAAATACACATTTTAGAGCGGAAATTCATTTTAAACCTATTATATGGACGTAGGTAAGGCCAGCACGCACAACCGAAAGATCGTAAAAATGTGTAATCAGGCTTTTTTGAAAATAATTTTTCGAACGGGGAGATGTTTTGCAGAACTAGACTTGGTAATCGGTTTAAAACAAAACATGATGTATTAAATGCGTCCTCCCAATAAGGCATTGGAGCAGAGGACTCGGCTAAGATTGCAAGACCGGTTTCTACGCTATGACGATGTTTTCTTTCAACAATACCATTTTGTTGGTGAATGTGAGGACATGGGTGACGATGAATAATCCCAGTATCACGTAAATAATTAGTAAAAGATCGAAATTCACCCCCCCAGTCGGTTTGGATGACTTTTATTTTCCGATTAAATTGGCGTTCAACTTGTTTTTGAAATTGTACAAATACAGCGAATGCATCAGATTTTAAAGTAAGCGGAAAAATCCATGTATAACGAGAAAAATGGTCGACAATAGATAGGAAATATCTTTTCTCATTAAGCGATAAATACGGAGACGGTCCCCAAAGATCCAAAAACAATAAGTCAAGCGGAAACAAAGAAACGGATTTAGAGAGTTTAAAAGGTAATTGTTTACTCTTTGCTAATTGACAAGGTCCACAAACAGAAGTAGACTTCTTATTAACACAAGGA
Source organism: Primula veris (assembly GCA_963682055.1). NCBI lineage: Eukaryota > Viridiplantae > Streptophyta > Magnoliopsida > Ericales > Primulaceae > Primula > Primula veris. Next base: position 30,693,686 of record OY821747.1, on the reverse strand, counting down.
AGGGAAAAACGACGAACTACTAATTCTGTTGTTGGAAAAGCTGAGTGTCCTAAACGGGAGTGCCAAACGGTCAATGGGACACGAACGCCAATGAGGGCGGAAGGCTGGGTTGCTATGGTTGGGCGAAAAGGGTAAAAGCCATCTTCACATTTTCCTCGATGTAGGATCCTCCCCGTGACTTCGTCCTTCACACAAAAATAAGCAGAATGAAACTCAACATAAACATTATTATCCAACGTAAATTTGCTAATAGAGATAAGATTTTTGCAAATATTTGGAACATGCAACATCTTAGATAATTTGAAAGAAGTATTTGCAGTTGACAGTGTACTATCACCAATATGGGTGATAGGCAAACCTGAGCCGTCTCCAACTTGAAGTTGATCCATACCGGTATAAGGTTCCATTGTGAGATTAAGGTTCTTCATATCAGCAGTGATATGGTGAGTGGCACCAGAATCATGATACCAAGAGTCAACGCCGGTGTTTGGAGCCACATTAAAGGCAGAGGGTTGTGGGTGCGCCCCCTGAAACGAATTGTCAAATCGTACGGGGCAGTTAGGACTAATATGCCCGAATTCACGACATAGCTGACATTTGGGGGTGTAATTGTTGCCGGTGTTATAGCTCCTACCACGGCTACTACGACCTCCTCTACCCTGGTTATGTCCGCGAAACTGACCACGACCATGGTCGGTGCGGGAATGAAGGTTGTAATCAGGCCGGGACTGATTATAGCGATTAGGTGGGTTTACTTTGGTGCGAGCAACAAAATGGGCTGTTGGATTTTCGATAGGGGTGTTATTTTTGGTATTGCGAGATTCTTGTCGTCGTAGAAGTTCGAGCACCGAAGTTAGGGGAGGTGGATTGATCATTGTATGGATTGAAGTAATAACATGATCATACGAGGAGTCGAGTCCAGCAAGCAAGAAAGCTAGATGGTCGGATTCACGAAGAGGTTCACCAATTGATGCTAAGGTGGTGGCTAACTTCTTAACACGGTCATAGTAGACCACTATAGTGTCGCTGCCTTTTTTTATTGTTGCAAGTTCGTACTTGATTTCAGAAGATCTAGCACGAGAGCTAGAAGCAAATAGCTGCTCTAATATTTCCCACACTTGTTTGGAAGTAAAGTCTCCAACAACATGTGGGAGAAGCTCCTCAGAAAGTGAGGAGATAAGGGCACTTAGGATCATTTGATCCTGCTGAACCCATATGTCGTAAGCCGGGTTCGATTGAGTGCCATCGTTGGGTGCTGCAATAAGAGTTGGAGGACATAAAGAGGCACCATTGACAAAACCGAACAAGTTCTGTCCCTTGAGATAAGGGACCATCTGGGTTTTCCATAATAAATAGTTATCCCGGTCGAGTTTAATCGTTACAGTATGATGAAGTTTGATAAACGTCGAAACTGTTTGAGGGTTGGTTACGTCACTGGCATTGACAGGAGAGCTGGAAGATGTGGTGGGTGATGGGGAGGTATTAGGGGCCATTGGGAAGAAGGGATTTTTTTTTTTTTATCAAAGACGTTAGTCAATATAGGCTCTGGATACCATAATAGAATGAGAAGTGAAAAGGAATATTATGTTATTGCTCTTAGTCTTTCAGTATACATCTCTTGGTGTTCTATAACCATTTTACAAAATAGGATAAGGACTTAAAGTTATAAAATAAGATAAACACTTATCATAACAAACTGATAGATATTCTTTTAACTATCCACAAGACTTGGTATAAGTCTGTTATCATTAGAAGCTTCCAAGTCGGTAGCTTGCTGAATGTTTGTTTCACTTACAGCAATAGCCAATTTTGTCTTTTTAGCTAATCTGCTGTAAACTAAGACTTTAAGAATTCGACTTGTGAAACTTTAAGGACTGAAGATTGTTCAAAGAAATGCTCATTTTTTGTTCCAATTTATAATTTTTAAAGTAAAAATTAACTAAATTGTAATTGTATGATGAAAATAATAAAACTCGTTGCAACAAAAATAACATCACGAGCTTGTAATTTGATGTAGTTCTCGTAAGTGAATCTAGTTTTACATACGATGCCAGACATTAAGTTACGTTTCGGAAGTTTTCATATGATGAAAAACTCTTATATTTTTGCACTAATTCCATACCACGACTGTCAAATGATTAACAATATTTTCTTTAAATTTACTTATCATTATATATTACACTAAGGAAACGATCCTAGCCTTAACGTGTCTAGGAAAACACAATTAAATATAGTAAAAAGCGATATAGATAGGGGAGAGGAAAGCTTAGACCTTTCCGACCCGTTGGTCCTATATTTCCCTTTGGACAGTTGGACGTCGCTGTACGTTCATCGTATTAATGTTCGAAGATGATTTTCATTTTGACAAATACTAAACAATTCTTCAAGAATAGACTTTTAGCTATTAATCAAATGTTTGACTTCTATTAGAACAAACAAAAAAATAGAGAGAAAAAAAAACAATCCAACTAAGTCAATTGACGACAAAGCATCTGAAACGAGGTTCGACACAAACTCAAAAGTTGAGGCCCTTTTTGAATCTATTAACAAGAAATGGAAATAGGAGTGTTCTTTGGTTTTGGCTTATAAGTTTGTTTGATTTTTTTGCAAATCGTTTGTTTTTTATGGTTTTCAATTCATGAAATTGGCAAAAACAAATTCAAAAAAGGATCTTGACATAAAACTTAATTGCAATTATCCATTTGACTCGCTTTGCTTTTTCTTTTTAATTTTTCACATCCGAACTATCTTTTGCTTGTCATTTCTTAATGGAAACCTAGTAGCAAATTAAAAGAATAGAGTCACAATTATTATGTAACAATTAACAAATATTTCCCTCTCATTTCTTTTCACTTTCTATTTCTTTCTAATTGTTATCATCTTAATAACGACACTTTTCTTCTCCTGGTTATACTTATTGCTTGTTTTCTTTCTTGTTGTTACCACTGATGGCCTTGTCGCAATCCCTAAATCGACACTTTCATTCGAGCTAGTTAATTTGAGTTATCAATTTGATCAAGCTCCTTATATTTTTACTTTTTTTCAATTTGGGTTTTGGGGTCTTGTGTAAATGCTAGATGTGTTACCCTCAATCGGAGGAAGAAGAATTTGAGATCGATCAGAGTTTCGCTAAAATAGTCTTGCCTCTACACCAAGGTGCGGTCCTCATTTTGCGCTATACACATTCGATTCCTTCATAATTTTTAACGAATTCGGCCACTATTCTTGTCATGTTTATCATGTTTGAGGTTTTTCTTTGGAAATTATTTAAGTCCAGTTACTATAAATCCTATGGAAGTGTTTACACGTTTATTCGAGTCAAGATATTTATATGCCAGATTGGTTTGACTTGGTGCCAAAGAGTTTAGCTTATTATCAATAAGCAAGGAGATTGGGATTCTTTTGGGGTCGCGGCTCCCGTCTTATAATTAGTATTGGGAGATTTTGGTGGAGCCAGGTTAAGATGTGAAATTGTAAGATTAAATTAAATCGTATTGTAAGGTTTTGCGGGTACGTATTTAATTGATCATGTTTGTAAGGTCATGTTTTGATTATGTTATCGTTTTTTTTTCCATATGTATTTATAAAAAAAATTGATTTTTTCTTTTTATATTAGAGATAATTATCTTAATGACAATACAAGTGACGTGAAAGTCCACTCACAGACTTAGTCTTTGCTTTATCCTAAACTAATTAACAGATATATAGTATAACAAACTATATCTATTAGTTTTTTGAATAGTTTGTTAGCTATGTTTGAGTTCTTATCCTTTGTATGTATGACACTATAAAACTACTTGATGTATACACTAATTATGTGTGAGCAAATAAACATTAATTTCTTTTTCTTATAATGGTAGTGAAAATTATTTTGAAAAAAAAAAAAAAAAACATAGCTAAACACATAAAAACCTTAAGGCCGGAAAACATAGCTAAACACATAAACATTATTTTGCGGGTACGTATTTAATTGATCATGTTTGGATGTCTTGAATTCTTCGTCTTCATGCAGTCGATCTGAGTCGAGTTCATTCGCAGTGCTAAACACATAAAAACCTTAAGGCCGGAAAAACCCAGTGTGGGACAAAACCGGTACCTAGGAGAAACTGTGTAGCCGAATGATATAGGCCGAAATATCATGTAAGTAACTAACCACAAAACAGTGTGCCTCATCAAAACCTTGTCAGAGCAAACCCAATGGGAAAATCTCTGATCGAAGGAAAAAGAGTGCAACAATGGTAGTAGTAGGGATCAACCACAAAACAGGTGCCTCGTCAAAACCTTGCTAGAGTAAACCCAGTGGGAAAAATCTCTAGTCGAAGGACAAAAGAGTACACAGTGGTAAGAAGTATACAACAGGATACTCCCCCTAATTTCGGCAATCTTAAGTGAGATATGATAGGAACGTGTCTCGCTAAAAACCTTGCCAAGGAAAACCCAGTGGGAAAAAACCTTGGTCTAAGGACAAAAAGAGTACACGAGCATGCGACTGGATACTCCCCCTCACTTGCACACGACAGGGTGCGAAGATTTCGACTAAGTAGTAATTAGTGCAATAAGCATTCACCTGGATGCTCCCCCTCACTTGCACACAACTGGGTGCAAAGATTTCATATTCCAAGAAAGAGTACGAGCATTCGACTGGATGCCTCATTTACTTACATACGACTGGATGCAAGAAAATCTAACGTGGAATAGAACGAGCATTCAACTGGATGCTCTTAAACTTCATTTGTGAAGATTAATTTCGGCAAGAAATGCTAAATAGCATAATGTAGTCATGTCTCTCTTGATCAATAACAACAAGTTGTCTTCTATGACAAGTGTTTTATCTGGATCGTGAGACAGAACATATGTAATTCAAATATGACTAATACTAGCTCGAAGCCATATACACTCTCTAGTCGTCTCATAGAGCACGAATAGATCAGAGTGATTCACTTGGAGTCATTCCAAGACCTCCAAGATGTCGCCTTATTCCTAATGGTAAAGACATACCATGTTAGGAATATCCCTTATGCGGGTCTGATAAGTAACAGGCATCGGTATAACCGAAAAAGGGTTGCGTTAATTCGAGTACCGAAGGGGGTAGGTACACTCGATGACGCAAATGGGATAAACTAGCCCACTTCCAAAATTACCATAAGGTAAGGGAATGTGTCTTTAGTGCCATTTCGATGGCAGCGTGTTAGCGCGATGTTGTGTCGAGCTATACCATTCACAACAGACGAGATGTTTGTCCTAGCACATTAAACCAAGTACAATGATGGGCTTATTGTACGTAGATATGAAAATTATTGTTCAATATCTCTTCATCGTCTCATCAGGGACGGACTGGGTCTATATCAATGTCTAGTGATCGAACGATCATGGGAGAATCTGACGACTTAGCGTCATGATGACTAAAACGTCATAATACCTTCTGGGTGTAGTCTGAATCATGGACTTAGATTCAATATTTACGGGACTCAATCATCAGGTTGAGTCACTATCGTGTCTTCCCAAAATCCTTCATCTCAAAGGCAAATCCAAAAATGGATCGCGTAATAAAACACGCAAGGGCATAATACTTGTTCAAGTATCCCAAGCTAATCAAGTACTCACTTAGGCGGGTATACCACATCCGCTCGGATTATATTAATCCATATAGTGAACGTCTCATTTAATTGAGATCGTGTTCCGTGGTCAGGAACTACTTGATTCAAGCATTATGAAGTCACACAGGGACCTTCATCTGTATCGCTTTGTCTAAATCCCCATAGAGATAAAACTGTGACCACATTCATGGCTGCATACTCAGTTTTTCGGAAACTACTAAACTGGTAAAGTAGGGGACTGTTATAATGTCCATTATGAGGAAATCAACCATCTCGTAATCAATTCCAAGGTGTGAGAGAAGCCTTGCGCTACTAGGCGAGCATTCTACAATCTCATTATTCTCATCACTTTTCCTTACGAATAACCAAATAAACGAACTCGTTTAACATTGGTGGTGTTGAAACTACAGGTCCGAACACACTTTCGCTAAGGAGTCTACTTGGATTGCAAGTTTCCATTAGTACAGTCTATTCTACGTTGACTTCAGGCAACGGTACATGGTTCTCTGTCATAATTTGTTCATATTATCAGTCGTCACCGAATATATGAACAAGTAATCAATGACAGTCTCGTTTCGCTTCAATATCGTCTAAGATATCATGATCGACAGATATTTCGAGATTCTTAGGATGAGGAGGAAATCACACATCTCCTTGATCCTTTATAATCTCGTGTAACAAACGAGTTTCAGTTCACCACCTCTGGGGCTGAACGAATTAAGAACCGGTCAACTTCCTCATATCTTGGGAAGGACGACAGACTGACGGCCGACGACAGCGTCCTTTGCTTGGTGGGTTCGGCCAAAGCAACGTGTTACGACAGGAACACGGCGTCCGACAGGGACGTCTATCCTTGCAAGCATTTTGCAGCAGGTATAAATGATCTCGTGACATCTCATAAAGTCATTAAATGCGTCTGGCATTTAGTTAGACTTGAGGGAGTCTATGCACTTACTTATCACTAAGTGCAGTTTTGGGATCAAGCTAAGACTGAGTGGGTTATGCCACGTTACTTCACGTCGTTCCTTATCAACGGTAACGTGCAAATCTCCCCCTAACGACGGGGAGAACAGTCTTAGCGATGTCACTTTCGCATATCATGCGGTAAAGAGATCGCTTGCCAAGGTTACTCTATCAAATGATAGGCAGGAGATTCATAATCGACTTATGTCCCCTTCAGAGGTCCATATTTTGAACGCTATAGCGGCTCAATCAAAATATTAATTAAGCACTCCAAACACGCGTTAATATGAGACTTCTGGCTCATAACCAGTAACCAGCTGGTACGCATATGGTGTTTGAGTGTCTATGGGCCTCATAACGGACCAATGCAGCAAAATAGCATAACCCCACACGGAAATATAAATCTTGGTGCGCAAGACCAAGAAATGCGTGCAATCATTTGCAGTCGCATCATCAAACTTTCCGTGAGTCCATTTGGGTCTGAACATAATCGACAGGATGTTCAATTTCAATTTCCAAACTCAAGTAATTCAAATCGAAATTTCGATTATTACTCTTCGGAATTATCAAGTCGGCTAGACTTTTCAGGATAATCCGGATCATGGGCCATCAACTTAATGATAGGGCTAAAAGTTTGGAAAATACTGCATTTCTATGGACAACAATAATCATGTGACCTATTGTCGATGCATCAACCATAACCATTTATATTTATGGTCCGTCTTATGGTTGGATAAGTCCACAATAACTCCTTCAATTCTTTACAAGAATTCTACGAGTTCATTTCGTGATCTTTACACATACTGGTCTTTCAAAGTGAGCATTAATGGCATGAATTTCGGATTAATCGCGAAATATATTCTCAGATAAAATCCAAATGCGATGCGATTATAAATCAAGCATCGTCTTTTGACCCGGGAATATCTCATCTGGTCAATGCCACAATATCAAAATGCTCTTATCAATCGACGACAGGCGAATGATAGTACAGACAATCATGTCTTAGCATCTAAATCATTTATCATTTCGACGACAGGCGAAATGATAAGGTAACTTTAAATACTTTAAAAATGTGGTAGCAACCACTTGAAAGACATTTCAACTCCTCTAAAATACGTTTTTGATCGTATTGAATGGAGGCTATGTAAAGAAATTTAATTATTTCATGAGCTATTACCAGGTAACACTGGTTTTCTCGAATATTTTATAACTCAACAAGGTACGGCAGGACCTACATGAGTATAAGACCTCATACTTGACAAATCAATTTGGTTTTACCAAAGATTTCGATTTGGAACGACAGGTCCAGAATCGTTGTCACTGAGTACTCTTTTAGACAAATAGTTGGTGAAATTATGTGGTACACAGTTACCCACTATTTCTAAAAAACCAACTACACCACAAGTATTGCCTAAAATTTCATAATTTAAAGTTTGGTCACATTTGTCAAAGGAATTTGCTCAAAACACTTTAAATTATTTCGAGAAATTTCGTAAACAGGCAAACCATAATCCAAAAGTATGTCCAAATGGAAAAATCATAATCCAAATGGAAAAACATAATCCAGATGAGCGAAAAAATGGCTCAATGATTTATCAAAATCAATAAAGAAAGGTATCAAACTCATTTGAGCCACAAAATCGGGGGTCTCAATAGTTTCCTTTCAATTAACTTTAACCACATTAGCATCGGTTTTTCCACCTTTATAATAGTTGTGAACTATTTAAGGAGTAACCGTGCATGACCTTTGTCTTTATAGCATAGAGTTGGCTCCTTGAGCATTATATCTTGCTTTGTGACAACGTGTCATATTGTTCCTTTCAATTACTGTCTTGGAGCCACAGGTTTTCGATTTTGACGATTGTCTAAAATCTCGCTTGGCTAGGCGATTCATCGGGATCGCGACAGTTCGAGGCAAATAACACTTGTCTCGGTTCTCGATTCGTGAAAAAAAATATACACGAAGAGCATTAATATCAGGCAAACAATTTGCCATTGACCCAATAGGATTAAAACTACTCACCGGGGTAATTTTTTTTATCCAATAACAGATGGGCGATAAAGGAATATGGTGAATATAAATTCACGATACTGCTTATGGAATACAATTTCCAAGCTAGTATTTTGGTGAAGGATAGCTCCAATATGTCAATTTCAGACATTTGTTCACCATAGACGTCATCGCGTCTCAAATGTGGCGGCGGAATAAAATCAACGCCTTAGCATTCATCTCGAGGGTGAGTAACAACAAACTCGTGTTTTACTCATCAAAGATGGCATCCAAAAAAAATTTGGGCATCACATTTTCACACATCAGGGTGAGTAACATGTGGTGACGGATTAAAATCAACGTTTAAACAGTCATTTCGCAAGTATGTTTTTACGATTTTTCTCATCATAGATGGCATCCAACATGTGTTGGGAGTTCTGGATTATTTATCATATAAAACGACTGGTTTATATGTTTATGGTTTGCACAATCATAAACTTTATTTCGAAACGACAGGTTCGAAAAATAGTTTTGCTTGTAATGTGAATAGGTTCTCATTGATCGAACGACATGTCGATACAGAGACACCAATTCGGCGAAACATACATCACTATATAAACACACTCGGGGAAATTATTATTTAGTCAACCCCTTTCGGTAGCTCTACTTGAAAAACGACCAGGAAAGACGGTGAGGGTGGAGGGCACGAATGCCACTTAAAACCCGACCTCATTAGGATATCGACTTCCGCCTATATCTTTCCTAGACATCGTATCCAAATAGGTGAGCCTATTTGGGGAAGGTTCATAATTTTTCCAACTTAAATGTGAATATATATGATTTCGCAATTTTACCATTCATGGCAATAAATAACAGGTATATCTTTTCTAGATAACCACATATATACAAGGCAGTATAAAATATATTCATGATATATATCTAATCATGCAGTAGATTTGGTGATAAACTAAATCAATTCAGGATTATCAATCACACAAATTATATCATACCAAATCAAATCAAATCAATTAACTGTCATATGGTATATTTATCTATGATAATATCAAAAGATATGTTGATTATACTAATAAGATATCAATCAATTATTTACTGTTTATTGCCATATGAATAATTCTATACATGGTAATTTTAACATTCAAGCAAGCATTATATTTTTAATTAGCAATTAATACATGGTTTATGACAAGTTTATATATATAGCATGTGATCGTCAAACCCTACGATGGCATATTAAATCAACATAATTGTAATTATAACCCGTTAATTACACATACATATATGTTGTTACAGTAGACGAGGAGAACCGATGTTTACATGCAATTTGTTCAGACTTAATAGTAGTACCAGTCAAACACATATAAATTGTAGTACCAGACCAATAAATTATCAAGTATATATGTATTTATGTAGACGTGGACCAAAAAGTATTAATACAAACACACATCTTGTTCATTATATAGCAAACAAACTACATATTTAATATACAATTCGTGGACAGTTAGCATTAGTCAATAAACATGCAATTCTTCAGACTATATACGCGTGGTTGCCACTGATCTTTATACAGTTAACATGCAATACATGGTAGCAATAACAAAACAATAGAACTAATTACAAGTTCTCTCATGTTACAGTAATATAGCATGTGAACAATTTCGTCTTATTTGGATGATAGTTTGCAATATCTAATCATGCAATTTACTATAGATTTTTTTTACAAACATGTGATTACAGTGATGATGTAAATAACTCCCTTTGAATTAGAATGCACATAATTAAATATATACTATACAATTACAGAGGGCAATATGGCCGTAAACATATACGGAGGTTCTATAATGTTCAGTAAGCTTCTTTCACCATAACCAATCAACAACCAATAGGTAAGTAGTACATGTAAACATCCAATCTTATATAACATGCCTATATACAGTAGCAAAATAATAAGGCATGCAATTTTCTACCGGAAAATAAGGGTTTAGCAATTGTACCAAATTACCAAGTGCTCCAATGATTGATTAGAACAAGATATGTCATCGATTTTTATAACCTCGTATCCGAGCGTTTACCCAAAATCTCCAATATTCTCAATCGTATATCATATTCTCCGCGAGCAAAGTGCCGATAACGTGTTGTAATACACTATTAGCTATGTATTTAGGGAGACAGAAGTAGAGAGAGAGGGGGAACAGTATAGTCTTTTATTATGAATGAATATGAATGGAATGTCAAATACAAGACCCCTAGCCCTCTTTATATAGATAGAGGGTTAGGGTTACAAGCCCATCTGGGCCTATTAAGTAAAAGCCCAAGAGTCCAATAATCTTACAACAAAAGCGTTGATTTTAAGAAAAAAATCGATTATTTTTACAAATACATATGGAAAAAAAACAATAACATGAGTGACATGATCATGACATTACAAATATAACCAAATGTATTTTCAAATTTTGCTATCGGTTCAACGTATCAACCCATTTCTACTGTTTATTACAGTTTGGTATTTTTCTCCACATGCTAAATTGAAGCCAAATGGACTAATAAAGTATTGTTTTCCCTTTTCCGTGATGAAGTGATACTTTTGGAGGCACACGTATATGAGGCACACGTATATGTCGGTGTGATTGACAGTTTGTATGCGTTCATGATTGTTTTTTGTTGTTTTTTTATAATTGGTAACCCTGGTCTTGAAAATTAAATCTGTTTCATAGGTGTCATAGTTCGAAGCCTGATTGTAAACATGATATATTCGGATATCAATCACTTGGACCAACCGTTTTTGTTCGATGGTACTTGGTTTTTGATATACTTAAAAAGCTGTGAATGTCTAAGATCTCCTCAAGTATAAACTATTTAAAAAAAAAAAAAAAAACTTCAAGCAAAACAGACACCATAATTTTATTGGCCAACAGTAGGACCCTCAAAATTCTAAATTGTGGTACCCTTATTTTTTTTTTCTGCCAACTACAAATAATACCCACATGCATTTAATTTGTTGAACCTATATCCAGCTAGTGTAGCTATCAAGAAGCAAGAAAACAAAAACAGAAAGCCAAAAACAAAATTATAAACATAATGAACCAGTATAACAGTGACCTGGCCGGCGTCACGTTTAATTTATTTGTTGGTTCCCAGAAAAGGACCATATAATGTAAAGGATCTTACAAGAACAAAGAAAATTGTTATGTTTTAGATCATGTTTTATGATTCACTGGGATTTACAAAACGATTCTGTGTAATTAATTAACTTCACAAGCCAAGCCCATTACATAAACTGGTGTCCTGCCCTATGCATACACGATAACAACTTTGTACAAATGAGAGTTAATACGAAAACGTACAAATTGGGGTAAAACACGTACATGATGTTGAAATGGTGATCGGAGGTTGATCGTGATAGTATTTAGTGAGATAAACTCTAAAATATAAATGAAATGTATTATGATCAACCAAGTTTTACAATAACCAAAACGGGGTATTTATAGGTAAATCTAACATACGAACCAACTTTACAAACTACGATCTATATATCTCAACATGCCTACTCAAATTGAAATATGTTACAAATATCTCCAACTTGCACATAAAAAAAATTATTAGAATTCAAATCATTTAACTATTAGAAAATGTGCAGTCCTCTAGTTTTTGTTGTTCAAGGCTTACGAAACTTTTTCTTTAAAAAAAAAAAAAAAAAAGCCTTACGAAACCTTACTCATGATGAAGATTTGTTCCTTGACCTATATATACTATTACACAAAATCTTATGGCAACCCACAATAATTTTAACTAACTAACCTCTCTTTAACTGTGCAATTTTATTGTATGAGATAAGATGAGAATTGAAAGGAAAAAAAACTAAGGACATACAAAAGTTGGCAATAAATTTTAATCTTAAACGAGTAGAATGGATATTAAATTAATGGTTCACTAATATTAATCATTAGACTACAAATTTCATTTGACACATAAATGCTATTAAATAAATATAACAATTTATAAAAAAAAAAATGTTGGGTTGAGTGTTTGGGCGTTGCTCAAAAAAAATGTCCGACTTCATGTTGTCCAATGCTCAAGGCCAAACCTTACTAAACTTGAGCTTAATCGGGTCGGCTCTTAGTAAAGAGTCTAAAGACACATGAACAAGACAGTGGAGGAGATAACATTTGGTTTTGCCAAAATACATTCTTACTACAAAGTACAAACAAGAGTCATGACAATGGCAAGTATAAAAAAACAAACGTTCTTTTAATTAATAGGCTAGGAGTTTCCATTTTCCTAGGGCCATAATTAGGTATTTGTTTTAATGGTTAAAAGTCCTACATTTCTTAGTGAGTTCATACTATATTTTATTGTATGAGGAAATAGAATCCACTTTTAACCTACGAGTAGCCAAAAACGTCTCAAGATAACCAATGTCACATACTCATTTGTCATATTTCCACACTACAACTACCCATAATTTCAAAATCCCTTCCACTTAAATTCTCCAACAATATAAAACTCAAAAGGATAAATATAAGCCCGACATCTCTGTAAACTATAGTGTACTAATAAAAGGACCAATCTAGATTTAATTTTAAGGGTCAATTCCCAAAACATATAATTTATTATGAAATATTACCAAAACATACAATACAAACAAATTATTCCCAAAACATACAATTGACCAAAAATACAAAAAAAAAAAAAAAAAAATCTCCTCACCTACCAATTTTTTTTTTCCTCCTCTCTCTCCTCTCTCTTTCTAAATCATCATTTTTTTGAGTAATTATATGCACACACTCTGTGCACTCCCGACCACAGTAATACAGTCATCAGACTGATGTGGCAGGACCTCTCTGAAGTTAACATAAACTTTAAAATTACAGTAGTATTTTCTCAAAAAAAAATCAAAAATACAGTCTCTTTCTCTATCTCTCTCTACCAAAAATACAGTCTCTTTCTCTATCTCTCTCTTCTCTGTATCTCTCTTATGACTATATATCTATCTCTATGTGGCATGTGCGTGTGAATGTGTTACGAACCTCTGGTCAAATTTGCCCGAATTTCATTTGGTCAGTGAATTGTTTTCTCGATCCCTTTATTATTTATGTATGCATCGAAATTCGATTGCTGATTTTGAAAATTTATATATCTTATAATACGAGTTTCTAACTTAAGGTTTTGATTTGGGGTTCTTATAATTTAGGGTTCTTATGATTCAGTTTTTACCTGATTTATCATTCGTGTTGCATATAAGTGATTGTTATAAGAAGAAGAAAATGGCATATAGTTGTATTTTAGGATTCTTATAATTCGGGTTTTTTTATTTAGGTTTTATTTAGGGTTTTTTTGTACAAATTTGTGTAAAGATTCTCATAAAACATATTGTCTTTTATTCAATTTAGTTGTATATTGCCTTATACACTTGAAATTGGGACTTTTGATGTATATGCAGTTGGGGATTTTGGTAACCTTTGGGTTTAAAATTTAGTCTTGTACATTAATTTCAATAAAATAACCATAAAACCCAGGAAATATAAGTGTTTGCCAATAATATTGTAAAGTCTTTTAAGCTCTAAAGTTTATATTTTTGACTTAAAAATCATAAAACATTTAATCTTGCTTCATTGAGTTTTTTTTTATCCTACTTTCAATTAAACTATTTTAGTTAAGTATACAACTATTTTGGCTGTACAATTTGTATAAAAGAACCATAAAACCCAGAAAATACGAGTGTTTGACAATCATATTGTAATAAAGTGAGAGTGTTTTCTTGTATTTTGTTTTGCCTATCCTATTGAGATTGGTTTATAATTTGACTTTGTATAAACTAACTTTTAAGCAGAAAAACAATGAATTTGAGATTATAAGCTGAAGCCAATACAATTACTTTCTTAAAAGCCAAAAAATCCCATTTTTCATTAGAAAATAGTTATATTTGAGACGACGGTAAAAAATTTGTTACATTAGTTTATTCATAATACAATACAATTTGAAGTCAATACAACTTTTGAGCTTATAAGATGAAGCTGATACAATTTGTTCTTTTTTATTAATGCATTGCTAATTTTATAGATTTTTATATCCCAAAGCTATCGTGGTCATGGACTCATGATCAAATATATTTGGTTTATGTTGTTGGTTACCTGTTTTCATGTAGTATGATTGAAGTAGAAGGACCATGAATATATGAATAGTAATGATTTGCAAACAACATTTTAACAAAAGTTACAAACAAAGTGATCTGAGCACAGTATTGGATTTTAGGCAAACAATGGTTTCACCAGTTTTAAATACTGCCACATCAGTTTGTTCAAAATTTTTTGATTGAGTTGTTTGTTTGCTAGATTACCAAATTACGGATTTGTCTTGTTGCAGCTTTTATGAGAATAAACTGTAACTTTTGAGGTTGAGAAAAATGGTGGGTAACTGGGTTCATCTAGCCTTAAGCCTTTAGCCTTTTCAGGCGAAAAATCCCAGAACGCTTGAGCATTTTCGCTGATCATCCAAATGTTCTCCAGCTTATAGGCAAACAGACTGAGTTTAAAACCTGTGACAATCAGGGCCTTTTGACAATATATTATTTGCAAACAACATTTTAAGAAAAGTTCCCAAATAAAGAGAGATGAGCACAGTATTGGTTCTTAGGAAAACAAACATCGGACGCATCAGGTTGTTTCAGAAATCTTTGATTGGGTTGTTTGTTTGCTATATTACCAAATTTCGGATTTGTCTGGTTGCAGCTTTTATGAAAATAAGCTGAAACATTTGAAGTCGAGAAAAATGGTAGGTGACTGGGTTCATCTTGCTTAAAGCTTCTAGTATTTTCAGGCGAAAAATCTCATAAAGCTTAAGCGTTCCAGTTAATTAACCAAATGGTCTCCTGCTTTAGGCAAACAAACTGAGTTTAAAAGATGTGATAAATCAAGCCCTATGTATAATTAAATTAGGCAATTATGTTGTTTGTTCTTTTGTGACTTCTAATACTTTTAGTTGTTTTTGTGAGTAATATCTTTTGTATGGTTGTGAGAAATATATTTAAATCTTGTACTCGTAGATTATGGAAATAGGGAAACAAGTGGAAGATGAACATTTGCCACCAGAGGTTGGAACACTATTTAATTCGCTAGATGAGGCAAAGCAATGCTTTCGTGCTTATGGCAATTCAACGGGTTTTGGTGTTGTGACAAAAAGCTCCAAGACAGAAAACGGTGTCAAATATCATGTAGTTTATGCTTGTCATCGTTCAGGAAAGCCTAGGTCAAAAGGATCGCATCCGATTAATCCAATGCAAACAGATGGGAAGTGGATGTTAAACCCTAAACCCTCAAACACAACCATAAATTGCTTGAACCTGAGAAAACCAAATATTTAAGTTGTAATAGATCAATCCCGATATATGCGAAAAGGACATTCGAATTGAATGCGGCAGCTGGAATACGACTTAATAAAACTATGACATCATGCATCATCGAAGCTGGAGGTCCAGATAATCTTTCTTATACAGAAAGAGATATGAGAAACCTTATGGAGAAAGTGAAACGTCACAAACTAAAAGAAGGAGACGCAGATGCAATGATGAAATATTTTAGAAAAATGCAAAAAGAAAATAGGGATTTCTTTTATTCGATCGAACTTGATGAGAATGATAGATTAAAAAATGTCTTTTGGGCCGATGCTCAAAGCAGAGCGGCATACAAGGAGTTTGGTGATGTAGTTACTTTTGACACAACTTATCTTGTGAATAAGTTTAGTATGCCATTCGCCCCTTTCGTGGGAGTCAACCATCATGGATTTTCTGTTTTGTTCGGTTGTGGGTTGATAACACGAGAGGACACAGATTCTTTTGTATGGTTGTTTAAAGCATGGTTGGAGTGTATGCTTGATATCCCACCTAAAGCCATTATCACAGACCAATGTAGGGCCATGCAAAATTCAATACAGATAGTGTTTCCAAATGCTCGACATCGTTGGTGTTTATGGCATATCATGAGAAAAATTCCTGAGAAGTTCGAGGGATATGAAATTGGCGTATACAAAGCTATTAAATTCAAACTTAAGGTTGCAGTATATGATGCATTGAGTTCAACTGATTTTGAACAGACTTGGGAAGAAATCATCAAAGAATACAAATTAGAAGAGAATGAGTGGTTAAGTGGTCTGTATGAAGAAAGAAACCGGTGGGTACCGGCTTTGGTGAAAGATACTTTTTGGGCGGGTATGTCGACAATCCAAAGAAGCGAAAGTATTAATGCATTTTTTAAGGAGTACGTTAAAAAAAGTACTAGCTTACAAGAGTTTGTAGAGCAATATGAGAATGCGTTAGGTGATAAGGTACAAAAAGAAAAAGATGAAGACTTTCGTTGCACTAATGTACAACTTGGTAGAGTATCTCCTTATCGGTTCGAAGAACAATTTCGGGAAGCGTATACACTTCTAAAATATGCTGAAATCCAAGAGCAATTCAAACAAATGATTGGATGTAACTTGGCTGTAGGGCCTATTGTGGATGGCATTTCAGTATTTTTTATCACACATGAGATGCTTGTTGGTAACAAACATCCGATAGAAAAAAAATTTATATACACTGCCCATTATAATGAAGAGTCTTATGAAACAAAGTGTAATTGCCGTTTGTTTGAGAGCAAAGGATTGGTGTGTGGGCATATGATGTGTGTTTGGGCTCACAAAATGCTCGTAAATACACCAGATGCTTACATATTAAAGAGGTGGAGAAAGAACATAGTGCGAAGTCACACCAACGTGAAAATAAGCTATGCAAATTGGGAAAAAAAGGACGAATGGCATCGATTTGACAAAATGTTAAGTGTTCACCGTGAGGTTGCTGAAAAGACTATGCATTCGGATGCGAAAACTGCTATTGTATTGGCCAAATTGAAAGAGGCCTCCGAAATGATTGATAAAATGAGTGATGATGAATGCATAAGTAGTGGGCCGATTATTAGTAAGGAAATTAGTTGTCATAAGGTCGTTGGAGACCCGGCTAAAGCTCCTCATCCGGGAAAACCGAGGGAAAAGAGAATTAAGCCACAAAGCGAAAAAATTAGTGAGAAAATGAGTAAAAAGAGGAGTAAAGGTGGCAAACCTGGAAATTACGTTGATAATGATATATCCGAATGCTATCGTCCAATTTTAACTCAAGAGAGTTCGAATCATGTAAGTATAAATATCCTAATATTTTATTGTTTCCTTTTATGAGTTAACAATTATTATAAAATTTTCTTTTTTACTTTTATTTTGTTTAGCAATGGGAAATGAGCATGATGCCGGATTTCACTCCAGATTTTATCACCGACACATTCCTAAGCAATCAATATAGCTCCAGGTCTTGTTTGCTGTAACTTTTAAATAAATATGGTTTAGCTATGTTTTAAGTGCAAATGGAGTTTCTAATAAGTCTTGTTTCTGCAGATTTTAAACAATTATGGAGTGATGAAGCCGAAATCGTGATAATAGCAAAGATGTAGCTATGGAAACTACTTGGTGAAGCATATGCCATGTATCTATTCCGTTTTTATCTTTCTTTTTTGTTTTTGGATCTCGAGAGTACCGAGATTTTGTAATTTTTTTGCTTCTCAACTATTCTGGAAAGCAACGATTTTTAAATATTGAAAACAGTTCGCCACTAAATTCTTATATTTTAATTTAGTGTGGGAATGATATCTCGAATTCTCCAATTCATAGTATAGATGGTGAACGAAATCATACATAAAGCTGCAGACTGTTGGAAAAATGAAAAAAAAAAAACTCAATACGATTTGCAACATGATTGCATTCATATATCTTATAGAACTAGAAAAACTTCACGATAAAACTGAATTTATACAATAAAACTGAATTCTATAATAACACTGTCAAAATATCCTTACAAATCCTTCTCAAATTAATAAACTTCGCGATAAAACTAAATTTATACAATAAAACTGAATTCTATAATAACATTTTTCAAAAATAGGCAATTGAGCTTTTCACAGTTAATGATGTCGTAAATGATGTCGTAGACCGGGTTTCATAGGATTTACTCATGTGATCGATGATGTTTTTTCATACTGTGACAAGCATAATGAACATGTCACTTAACTCTTATATTTTCTTTAGAGCTTTTTTAAAGCCTAAACGGAGTGACCTGATGTAAGAATTACAACTTTGAAACGCTTTGTCAATTGAATCTTATAAGGATGCAACTGTATGTTCTTATACCACGTTAATGTTTCACCTCGCATCATATCAGAATATTGTCGTTCTTTTGTTTCATGATCCTATAAAACAAAACAAAACAAAATTATTTCAAAAACTTAGTAAACCAAGGTTAGAATGTTGCTTTGAAGCCGAAAACACTAATTGTACGAGTTTAAAAGCTGACTAGTTAAATATTACCTATCAATATAGCTAAAAAGCAAACAAAAGCCAAAAACTTGAAGGAGTTATTTCCAAGTACTCTGTGAGCTTTTGAAACTAAAGTCCAAGACTAATATTCAAACTAGATGGAGAAAACCCAAACATATCAAATCCCCAAACCACCACAGTTCATTACATAGTACTAGCATGAACTTATTGCTAAAAGGATGTATGTACCTTGGTCTTAGTTTCACAACGAACGTCTAGTTGCTGAACACGCAAGGAAAGCAGACCGGCTAATTGCTGGCCAATACACCAAGGCATGACATGGCATCCTGGCTCGAGCACTTTGTCAAATTTCCCAAAAGTTTCTCTAATAGCCACAGTGGATTGATATACTTGAATGCAACCTAAAACATGTCCCATTGATAATTTTCTGATCATATTATAATGCACACATACTATTAGAAATAATCCAAGGCAAATTATTAGTGACAGCTTACCCAAATTAAACCTAAAGGGACAAAGCCACAAAGCATCTTGAAGAAAATTTGTGATCATATTAGAATACAAAGTATGAGCTGTTAGTAACAATCAGAAGCAACTACTGAGTGATGGCATACCAACGAAACAAAACAAAAAGGCTTTACATAGAAAAGCCACAAAGCATCCAAGACATTAGAAAAAGTCGTAGTTTCACAAAAAACTCTGGATTTTAGCCAATAATTCCCGAAGATTGTTAATCATATGCACTATCATAAATTAGAGCTTAGAATGTTGGGGAAAAATGAACTGGCTTTGAACAATTGATAGGCCATACTTGTTTATTATACACTGAAGCAATTATTTACCAGTCATGTGGAAATTTCAATTACCATCAGTAACTGTAAATTACTATGTTGGAAAAGATAATTATTGGTAAACATCAAGTGAGAATCCTAAAAAATATGGGAATTCAAAGTACTAAAAAAACAGGTTTAGTATAACAGCTTCTTCCTTCCAATAAAACAATGCATGGCAATTGAAATTCAAAATATCAAAAGAGATTTCGAAAGAATAAGCAATATTAATTGCTCTTCATATCGAAGATGAACATAAAAGAGAAAAACATTCTGTAAAGAAAAATCGTATGCACAAAGTCATAGTATATGCATAGCAGCAACCTTCACCATCTCAATCACAAGCCACATAACATGCCCTCAACTAAGATAATACTCAAAAAGGAAGTCAAACAAAACATGAAAATAACCAATTCTTAATGTTGTAGCCTGTACTAGCCAAACATGAAAATAACCAATTCTTAATATTGTAGCCTGGTTTTATGGTTCTTTTATTGAAATTAATGTACAAGACTAAATTTCAAACCCAAAGGTTACCAAAATCCCCAACTGCATATACATCAAAAGTCCTAATTTCAAGTGTATAAGACAATATACAACTAAATTGAATAAAAGACAATATGTTTTATGAGAATCTTTACACAAATTTGTACAAAAAAACCCAAAATAAAACCTAAATAAAAAAACCCGAATTATAAGAATCCTAAAATACAACTATATGCCATTTTCTTCTTCTTATAACAATCACTTATATGCAACACGAATGATAAACCAGGTAAAAACTGAATCATAAGAACCCTAAATTATAAGAACCTCAAATCAAAACCTTAAGTTAGAAACTCGTATTATAAGATATATAAATTTTCAAAATCAGCAATCGAATTTCGATGCATATATAAATAATAAAGGGATCGAGAAAACAATTCACTGACCAAATGAAATTCGGGCAAATTTGACCAGAGGTTCGTAACACATTCACACGCACATGCCACATAGAGATAGATATATAGTCATAAGAGAGATACAGAGAAGAGAGAGATAGAGAAAGAGACTGTATTTTTGGTAGAGAGATACAGAGAAGAGAGAGATAGATCACCAGACTGTATTTTTGGTTTTTTTTGGAGAAAATACTACTGTAGTTTTAAAGTTTATGTTAACTTCAGAGAGGTCCTGCCACATCAGTCTGGTGACTGTATTACTGTGGTCGGGAGTGCACAGAGTGTGTGCATATAATTACTCCATTTTTTTCCCACAAAATACTAACTTATTTAATGTTAAAATGACTTCTAAACCGAAAAAAATAAAATTACAACAAAAAATAAAAAAAGTTCAAAAAAGTCGAAAACCCGGAAAAACCCAAAAAATGCTGGAAAAACCTTTAAAAAAGTCGGGAACTCGAAAAAATCCAAAAAAATGTTAAAAAATAAAAAAACCAATAAAAATCCAAATTCACAAAAAAAATGAAAAAAAGTTCAAAAAAGTCGAGAATCCGAAAAAACCCAAAAAAGGCTGGAAAAACCTTTTTAAAAAGTCGGGAACCCGAAAAAGCCCAAAAAATGGTTTAAAAAATAAAAAAAAAACA
The DNA here is from genome assembly GCA_963682055.1 of Primula veris. Lineage (NCBI taxonomy): Eukaryota > Viridiplantae > Streptophyta > Magnoliopsida > Ericales > Primulaceae > Primula > Primula veris. Next base: position 30,672,353 of record OY821747.1, on the reverse strand, counting down.
AAGAAAAATTCAAAATCACAAAAAGAAAGAAAAAAGTTCATAAAAATCGAGAACCCGAAAAAACTAAAAAAGTGCTGAAAAAACCTTTAACAAGTCGGGAACCCGAAAAAACTCCAAAAAATTGGCACAAAAAAAAAAACCAAGAAAAATCTAAATTCACAAAAATATATAAAAATAAAGTTCAGAAAAATCGAGAACCCGAAAAAAGTCCAAAAATATGGTAAAAAACAAAAAAAAACAAGAAAATTACAAAATTACAAAAAAAAATGAAAAAAGTTCTAAAAAGTCGAGAATTCAAAAAAAACCCAAAATATGCTGAAAAAACTTTTAAAAAAGTCGGTAACCGAAAAAACCCAAAAAATTGGTAAAAATATCCAAAATCACAAAAAAATGAAAAAAGTTTAAAAAAATCGAGAACCCGAAAAAACCCAAAAAAGGCTGGAAAAACCTTTTAAAAAGTCGGGAACCCGAAAAATCCCAAAAAATGGTTAAAAAAAGCATTGTGTATGTCTGTATTGCGTATTTTCGTATTAAAAAACATGTATAAATTGTGTGTTGTGTATGCATGTATTAAATAACATGTAGAAATAATGTATTGTGTATGCCCGTATTAAAAAACATGCATAAATTATGTATTGTGTATGCCTGTATAAATTATGTATTGTGTATGCTGAAAAACTTTTAAAAAAGTCGGTAACCGAAAAAACCCAAAAAATTGGTAAAAAAACCCAAAAATTATCCAAAATCACAAAAAAATGAAAAAAGTTCAAAAAAGTCGGAAACCCGAAAAAGGCCAAAAAATGGTTAAAAAAAGTATTGTGTATGTCTGTATTGCGTATTTCCGTATTAAAAACATGTATAAATTGTGTGTTGTGTATTAAATAACATGTATAAATAATGTATTATGTATGCCCGTATTAAAAAACATGTATAAATTATGTATTGTATATGTCTGTATTAAAGAACATGTATAAAAAGTGTATTGTGTATGAATAATAAGAAAAAAAATAAAAAAAATGGACAGTGTCAATGGATACAGAATGTATTGTGTATGACTGTATTAAAGAGCGTGTATAAACAATGTATTGTGTATGCCTGTATTAAAAAAGCATATATAAAATATGTATTGTGTATGCATGTATTAAAGAGCATGTATAAATAGTGTATTGTGTATGCCCGTATTAAAAAAAATGTATAAACTGTGTATTGTGTATGTTTGTATTAAATAGCATGTATAAATAATATTTTATGCATGCATGTATTAAAAAATATATATAAACTGTGTATTGTGTATGCCTGTATTAAAGAGCATGTATAAAATATGTATTGTGTATGCATGTATTAAATAGCATGTATAAATAGTGTATTGTGGATGTCCGTATTAAAAAACATGTATAAACTGTGTATTATGTATGTCTGTATTAAAAAGCATGCATAAATAATGTATTGTGTATGCCCGTATTAAAATAACATGTATAAAAATTGTGTATTGTGTATGTCTGTATTAAAGAGCATGTATAAAATATGTATTATGTATAACTGTATTAAAGAGCATGTATAAATAGTGTATTGTGTATGCATGTATTAAAAAACATGTATAACAATGTATTGTGTATGCCTCTATTGCGTATTTCCGTATTAAAAAACATGTATAAATTATGTGTTGTGTATGCATGTATTAAATAAAATGTATAAATAATGTATTGTGTATGCCCGTATTAAAAAACATGTATAAACTATGTATTGTGTATGCCTGTATTAAAGAGCATGTATAAAAAGTGTATTGTGTATGCATAATAAGAAAAACATAAAAAATGGACAGTGTCAATTGATACAAAATGTATTGTGTATGACTGTATTAAAGAACGTGTATAAACAATGTATTGTGTATGCATGTATTAAAAAGCATGTATAAAATATGTATTATGTATGTCTGTATTAAAGAGCATGCATAAATAGTGTATTGTGTATGCCTGTATTAAAATACATTTATAAACCGTGTACTGTGTATGCCTGTATTAAAGAGTATGTATAAATAATGTATTGTGTATGCCCGTATTAAAAAAATATGTATAAACTGTGTATTGTGTATGTTTGTATTAAAGAGCATTTATAAAATATGTATTGTGTATGCCTGTATTAAAGAACATGTATAAAAAGTGTATTGTGTATGTCCATATTAAAAAACATGTATAAACTGTGTATTGTGTATGTCTGTATTAAAAAACAAGTATAAATAATGTCTTGTGTATGTGCATATTAAAAAAACATGTATAAACTGTGTATTGTGTATGCTTGTATTAAATAATATGTATACAATATGTATTGTGTATGACTATATTAAAGAGCATGTATAAACACTATACTGACAAGTTAATCGGTATTTTTCATATCGAGTAATAGAATATGTCAACAACACATCATTTTTATCCAAATGCGGCCAAATATCACAAATTTTAGCCACCAAATTTTCAAAACTTATATCGATTTGAATTGCAATTATAACATCTTAGAACTACCAACCGTGACAACATCTATATTGTACATCATCAAAATACTGCCTATTGCACTACAAAACAACATAAACAAAACACACAAAAAGTGTAAATGGATAAACAATGTATTGTGTATGCCTGTATTAAAAAACATGTATAAACTGTATATTGTGTATACATGTATTAAAAAGTATGTATAAACAGTATATTGTGTATGAATAATAACAAAAATACAAATGAGCATTGTCAATGAATAAAAAATGTATTTTGTATGCATGTATTAAAGAGTGCGTATAAATAATGTATTGTGTATGCGTGTATTAAAGAGCACTATCAATGATAAAAGTGCATACATAATAGTGATAATTCATACAATAATTATTGTATATGCAATTCAACTAGTTTATGTACCGTATTATTAAAGTGTATATAATGAACCATGATTACAATTATTATTAAGCATATAAATTTAATTACAATAATTTTTAAAAAATAAAAAAAATATCTCGAAATTGACGGATGAACTTATGACTATTGACGAGAAAATTGACACATATTGCCTAATGAATTGTTGAAGATGATGATCAAAATAACTGAAAATTGACGGATAAACTGATCGGAGAAGACAATACCGAGACCTATGAATTGACCAGAGAAGAAGATTGAACTCGGATAGAGACTTATGAACTGATCGGAGAAAAAGATTGAACTATTTTTAAAAAAAGAAAAAAATCTCTCTGTTTTTAAAAGAGAGAGCACGGAGAGAGAGAGGAGAGAGAGAGAGACTTTAAAAAATATATAGAAATGATTTATTATTTATAATTTTAATTAGTTGTATGTTTTGGAAATAAATTGTTGGGGTATAATTTTTTGGTAATTAGTTTAAAATAGTTGTATGTTTTGGTAATTTTCTCTAATTTTAATAACACAGTCTTTGAGAGTCTAATGTTACTCTATGAAGATAAAAAAATATGTCTAATAAGAAACACTTAGATTGTTTTTTTAAAAACACTATCATGAGCAATTAAGTACAGAAAACGATGCAAAATACATTTGTTACATTAGACTATTTTGGGAAAACAATGTGATTGACAAAAAAAAACACAAAAAGCACTCAAAAACTCTTTTTTGAATTAAAATATTTTAGAAAACACTCTAATGAACATACAAAAACACAAAAAGCAGTACAAAAATAGAAAGTTTATTTAGCATAGTGTTTCTCAAAAACTATGTATGGTTGTTCTGATTGTTTTTTAGAACAGTCTGATGAACAAAATTGCATACAATTAGCATAATTTATCGTTAAAATCAGTTAGAAAGCAATCCATAAAACAATTTTCATAAAAAATGTGTCATTTGAAAATTGTATATGGTCAAAACTATCAGTCTATATTTCAAAAACAACCTTCTTTTACATTCTATATTTTAAAAAAACAATTTATTAAGAAAATACTTAAATTATGGCCTTTTAAAGTATATTTTCTATTAAAAAAAATATCAATCATCTTAAATCTCATGGTCAAAACTTAAGTTTGGAATCTCTAAAGATTACACTGTTAAAAACCTAAATTTTAGGGACATAAATTATAAGACACCCAATTAATCAAGTTTACAAAATTTAACCTTGTAAAGAAAACGTAATATAGATTATAGAAAAAGAAAGAGAGAGAGACAACCGTGCAGCGGTGGTGCTGACACGGAATTTGTTGTCATTGCATGTCGGACACTCGAACTTATAAAGAAATCGCAACGGAGAGGGGGTTACTTTAACTAACCATCATTAACAAAAGAAAATAAGAACAATAACAAGCGATTGGTGGGGAAGAAAAAAAGGCTACTCATATTTGATGTTAGTCGTCACCACTTTTTATAACTACTAGATTTTTTTAACAATTACACAATGTACAAATCCACTTAATTATCTTTTATCAACTTTGAAATTTTAGTATTATCTTTTAACTTAAGTCGTGTTTTTAAGTTTCTAATACATAAAATTACGGTCATTTTCAGAGATTAAAGAATACAAGGAATAAATGAAATCATTAGTCACACCTACCAATTTTAACCAAAGTTTCCATAAAACTCCACTTAGGATAGAAATTACAGTTTTTTTAAAAATACTATAATATGCATCGAAGGTGGTCTCACTTCGAGTAAATTTTTCAAAAATTCAAGGCAAGGAAGCTTTTACCGTTACTTTACACCTTTGCGGAAACATTTTCATAGGAAATAAAAATTTAATGGAAACATAATGGATTGTAATTTTGTAATAACGGGAAATGTTTTCAAATAATTAGATGTAATATTGAAAATAATTATATATATAGTTTTAATTGGAAATTCAAGTTATCACGTCCATGGTTACCATAAAATTCGGATTATTGCTCGAATAATCCGTAAATTTGATTTTTGGGCCGGATAGAAATGCGATTCTGAAACAGGTGCATTACATATTCAAACTCTGACTGAAACTATAAGTAGAAGCGTTTCGGAGACTCGATCTCTCAATGATACCCTTTGAAAACTCTAACAATATATATGAAATTTAAATTCATGAATAATACTTTAGGAAAACATGTCAAATCCTCATTTTTTTTATACCATATTTAGTATATATCATATTTCAATTGCACAGTCGTTGCTAATTTTAAAACTTAGAACTATTTTTAAACTTTTAGTCATGTTTTCCTGGTTTAAAATACTAAAAGTATAGTAACTTTTCATTCATTAACAAATATGAGGAATAACCACTTTAATTATAAAGTCCCCGTTCTAATGATACTCCTTAGATGTTAGTATTTATGCTAGCATAAAAGTATAAAACTCGATGATGTATTGACAACTACATCTTAATAGTTAACATGAAACTCTATTTATTATTTATAATAGAAATTATATATTTTTTAAAAAACCACTACAATATGCATTGAAGTATGTCCAAGACACTTATGCCTCATCCCGGCTATGTTACTGAATTTCCAATTTTAACCATAGTTGATGAAACCAACAAATCAAGCAATTATGTAGTTTTTTTTGTCAAATCACCCATGTATTGCTATTCAATACACATCCTACAAATAAATATTACATGGATAATTACATATAATGCCCTAAAAAATATATTGTGTTGTAATATATTATTGAACTATTGGGCTTGTACTTTATGGGCTCAAGTGGGCTTGTAACCCTACCCCTCTATCTATATAAAGAGGGTTAATTTGATGTTCATTCATACATTCTGATTAATGAAAGACTCTGTTGTTGTCTCTCTCATACATCTCTCTATATCTATACATATCTCTATATATATCTATAACGAGCTAATATGTTACCCAACATATTGTAAATTAAGAGATCTTAAACATGTTTGTTCATTGTTTTGTGTTTTAATTTAATGGTTTAAGGTTTCTTTTGTCTTTTATTAAATAGTTATTAATCCACATTTCTAATAGCACATATACGAGGTATTATAAATGATGGGTAATGATGATTGATGGGACTTGGAGTACCCACAGGATTATATATCCCATGGCAAAAAACATATCAAACATCGTACTTGTGAAACCCGTATCATTACTAATAAAAATGTTTGGCCTAATGAATAAAATGTTCATCGAGGGTACCATCAAGACAAAAATCAATAAAATGTCCGATTGTTAAGGAGCGATTTGTGGGTGTGGAGATTAAGTGAAAAAGGAATTTGCAAGTATATAATTTTATATGATTGAATATTGTTTAAATAATATGCGAAAAAATATTCTTTTCGTATTGTGTAGGTTCTTAAATAACCAAAAATGTGCTTATTAAGATCATGACTAGTGTTTCGGTCTAAGAAAAATGCTTAGCCTAATGAATAGAATATTCAATAATTGATCAAACAATAAATATATTAATGGAAGAAACCAAGAAAATAATTTAACCGAGTTTAATATAAGAAAATAGGATAAGTTTAGGATGCCTAGCAACATCCAATAAAATACATAGTTATTTGGTAAAATTCATGGATTACTTTACATGTTACAAAATAAATTTTATATTTCTTATTAATAGTTTTGTTATTTAAGACGGAAACTAAATAGTAATAGATCACATGAACAGTATGCTTTAAATAAAATCAACAATTTTGAAAAACAATGTGATATCTTTGATTGGGCCAAAGGAAAATCATTTAGAATGTTGAGAAATAAACAGATAAATAAAAAGAAAACTAAAATAGACAAATTAATATTGCCTATACTAATTATGGTTGTATATAAAATGGAAATGAAAAAAAAAAACACAATCTTGCAGTTGGTGGGTTTTGATCTATGGTCTAAAAATCAATATGTGGAACGTTTAACCATTTAGACAAACAACTATGTATAGGCTTTTAGTACTAGGACTAAATCCATGGGGGGCACTTGCCCCCAGTCGTCTCTATATAGATCGGTCTAATACATCGAACAAACAAGGCCTCAAACGGGGAACTTTTTCAAAAAATTCGGGCAAGGAACCTTTTGCAATAATACTCTGCGGAAACTTTCTCATACAAAATGGAAACTTAAATAAATATATTTTTGAAATAACGGGAAATCTTTTCCAAATGATTGTATGTAATTTTGAAAAAAAATAAATTTTTTTTTAAAGAAAGTTCAAGTTATCACGTCTTATCAGAATTTCAGATTGGGGAATTTCCAAAACGAGTAGAGTATGTATTCAAAACTTTGATCGAAACAAAGTAAAAGAATTTCGTTACAGTTAATGATATTTTTTAGAAACTAGCTCTAACATTGCGAAAGTATTTAAAACTCGAGTAATACTTTGCGAAAACTTGTGGGATACTATTTTGATAGCGAAGTTAAAAAAAATCACTTTGACAATTTGACAAACTAAATATTTTTGACCATGTATTTATCATATATCATTGTATTATGTATTCTTAACGGTAACGTCCCGGCCCCACGGATCGAACCGCTACGCTCGTATCAACAATAGTGTCCCCTTTGGCATAACTTTCCAGGGGGTCACTCATCCTGGTACTACTCCAAGTTAAGCACGCTTAACTATGGAGTTCCGTCCTCGCTATTATGCCGCACCACAGAATTTCCTTCCGGGAAATTTGGGTCGTCACATTAACCATCTTTAGTTTTTTTATTACGTACAATAATTTTTTGTTTATATTTTTAATACGAAAATTTAAAGTTTAATATACATTTTCATATAAGCTGTTATTGATTCATATTTTGTACATGCATATTTCATGTTTCATTTAATTATTTTCCCCATTTTCCAATTTGTGGTTTCGCGCTTTAATTTCTCGAATTGATAACTATATTCACGACTTATATCAAATCAGACGCCGTCCATTTTTCTATAAGCATCTAATAAGAACGACGAAATCCAAACTCCGTTTCTTTTAAATTTCACCGACTATTTCAAATCGATCAAAACTTCCCCGTTTCTCATAAAATTCACTTTGTCATTTCCCACTTTCGTTTCTCGTACCGTTGTTGATTTTAGCTCCTCCGATTGCGACATTATGGTACTTACAAGTTTCAACTACTTAGATTCCTTACCTTTTTTTATATATATACACCTCATCCACAAAAAGTACACCAACAAACAACATTACAAATTTACAACACCAAACTCAACTAATTTGAAATAGTAACACTTATACCCTCTAAATTAAATTAAAAAAAATTAAATAACAAAAAATAAAAATTATTAACCTGCGGCGACAAAACCTAGAATTTATTTGCACATTGACCATTCTCAATATCTCTCTCTATAAATATGTATTTATATTTTATTTAACCCTAATTTTTTTTTATCTAATTTTTTTTTGCTCTGTCGGCGGCGATGACCTCGCCGGAGCCTCCGCCGTCATCTGGGTCCGGATCAAATCCTCTAATTACCTCAAAGGTTTAATCTTTAATCTCATTTCTCAATTTTTGTTTTTCAAATTTAATCTAAATATCACTTGATTGGCTACATTTTGTTTTTTTTATTAGAAAGTAATAAAAACATTTTTTTTGGTGATGGATTGATGACATACCTCAAAGGTTTAATCTTTAACCTCATTTCTCATTTTTTGTTTTTTCAAATTTTAATCTACATTTCACTTGATTGGCCACATTTTGTTTTTTTTTTTATTAGAATGTAACAATTTTTTTTTTGGGTGATGGATTGATGACAATGTGACATACCTCAAAGGTTTAATCTTTAACCTCATTTCTCACTTTTTGTTTTTTCAAATTTAATCTGTATATCACTTGATTGGCCACATTGTGGTTTTTGAGATGGGTTGGTAGCATTTGTTTGATAATTTGATGGGAAAATGGAGGCTACATGTAGAATGATAAGCTGATTTTTGTGATTTTTTTTTTTGGGAAAATGATCATTTAGTTTTGAGACTTTATTTCAAAACCCATGTTTTTTGTGATGGGTTGGTAGCATTTGTTTGATAATTTGATGGGAAAATGGAGGCTACATTTTGTATGATAAGCTGATTTTTATGTTCTTTTTTGGAGATTTTGAATTCAGGTTATTTGAATTTTTTGCTTCTAAGATTTATTTAGTTTTTGTTTGTTTGTTTTAATTAGGAAATGACAGTTTGATTGCTTTTTGTGATGGATTGGTAGCATTTGTTTGATAATTTAATGGGGAAATGGAGGCGCTATATTATGTATGATAAGCTGATTTTTATGTTTTATTTTTTTGGAGATTTTGTTCTCAGGTTACTTGGAGTTTTTGCTTATTAAGTTTACTGATTTTATTTGTTTGTTTTAAGGTTTTTTTTTTCCTTCTGGTTTTATAATTTAAAATTAGCTATATGTTTTTTTTGGAGGGTAAAATTAGCATTTGTTGGATTATTTTATTTGGAAATGGAGGCTACATTTCGTATGATAAGCTGGTTTTTATGTTTTTTTTTTTTTGAAAAAAAGATAAATTAGTTTTGAGACTAAATTTTCAAAAACCTATACTTAAAATTTCTAATTTTAAAATTAGGTATAAATGCTCAATGATGCTACGTTGATATGTACCAAATATTAAACAAAAACCACAAATTCGGGTTTTTAATAATTAAGTCCGAAAGTACTTCTTTTTTTGTTTGCTTCAAGTTTTTTCTTCTTCTTCTGGTTTTATGGTCTAAATTCTAAAACTAGCTCAATGCTTAGTTGAATGAGCTTGTAATATATGATGGTTACAGATTTTAAGATCAGGTTACTTGCCGTTTTATGGTTATAAGAAGATTGAGTGCATTTATTTATTTACTGAAGTATTATTATTATCAATATTTTTTTAACTCTTGGTCTGTAAAGCTGTAAGGTCTTAGCCGATTGAACTCAAAATGTTGTTTAGTATTTGAAAATCCAGTTCATCTACATAAATCTGCTGCAAAAGAATCCCTTAGCTAGTCTAGATAGAGTATATAGTGTGCTGTACAGTAGAACCTTCATTTTGAAGTTGCAATCTTTACACACACGTGTCGTATTGTCGTCTCGACTGACTCTCGACGTATTGATGTACATCATTTATTGCATGATCTTGTCTTAACTTCCAAAATTTCAACTTAACGATTACGTAATGTTTACTCCATGCAATGGTATATAAAGGAACAAAATTTGATACAAACCGAAACATCCCAGATTGAAATTTTACCAAGATAATGGAACATAGTGATTAATAGTTATTGAATTACATTACATATCAAAATTTTCTGCTTTCAAAATGTTCCAGAATATAGGGTTGAATCAGAAAGATTTGAAAATATAAGGGTTCAAATTTATATTGAGAATCGATTGTTTGATTTGGAACTATATTTATTTTTTCGACTTCGGATCAAGTAATTACCTTTCTGAGAAAGTAGATCTGCTTCTCATTTCCAATATACGTTTTGCCATTTCGTCAGTGATTGGCAATGTTACTCTAATCTGAAAACTCATTTTTCATTTATTGAATTATTAGTTTAATTGCAAATTGGTAGTGTGATGTTTTCCTTTTATGGTCTGAATGTATGTTGGTTGCAGATTTTAAGCTCAAGTTACTTGTCCTTTTATGGTTAAGGTTGAGTGCATTTAGTAATTCACTGAAGTATTATTGTTATTATTATTTTTGTAATTTTGGTCTGTAAAGCTATAAGTTCTTAGCCGATTGACCCAAATTGCTGTTTAGTATTTAAAATTCCAGTTTATCTACTTAAAACTGCAGGAAAAGAATCCCTAGTTCAGTCTATATTAGGTATGCTGTCCAGTAAAACCTTGATTTTGAAGTTGCAATCTTTACACACACGTTTCATGTTGTTTCGACGTATCAATGTACATCATTTATTGCACGATCTTGTATTTACTTATAAATTTCCCTCTTAACGATTACGTAACATTTACTCCATGTAGTGGTATATAAAAGACAAAATTTGATACTAACCGAAACATCCCCAGATTGAATTTGTACCGATAATATGGAACATAGTGATTAATAGTTATTGAATTACGTTACACATGAAAATTTTCTGCTTTCAAAATGTTTTCAGAATATGGGGATGAATTAGAAAGATTTGAGCATTTAATGGTACGGCTTCATATAAAGAATCAATTGTTTGGTTTGGAACTGTATTTCTTTTTCGACTTCGTATCAAGTAATTACCTTTCTGAAAAGTAAATCTGCTTCTAATTTCCAATAAAGTTTTTGCCATTTCGTCAGTGCTTGGCATTGTTACTCTGATCTGAAAATTCATTTTTTTTACTGAACTATTGATTTAATTGTAAATTAGTAATTTAGTAGTGTGATGTATTATATATATATATATATATATATATATATATATATATATATATATATATATATATATATATATGTGCTCGTTTTGTAATTTTATTTGTTTTGGATCGGAACTAATGTTGGAAGATGGGTGACCCTTCTGCTTCACACATAAAAAATTAACTTTTGTGGACTGATTATAACAGAGTAGTTGTTACACTTCAATTAAGGAAGGTTTCTTCTTTCAGTTTACACCCTAAATAATATTTTTTCTTCTTAGATTATATCACACACTCGTGTTCAACTGTTCGTAGGAGTAACAAAGCTTCGAAATTGCAACCCAATATAGAATTAGCAGTAGTATTATTTTTTGTGATGGCTGTGATAGCATTTATGCAATTGTTTTTCTCAATATATAATGAAGTTTATGAATGGGAATTTGGTCATACATTTGGTTAAATGATCTGAATATCTAGCCAGGTTTTACCTTTCATGCTCAATTTTTTTTTGCTGATTAGCTTTAGTGTACTTGGGTCTTCAGCTTAAACCTCAAGTAGGGAGGCACTGGGTGTAATTTATAAATTAAAAATCATATATCTTCAATATGAAATACAATGAGGTAAAAATAATTTTACAGTTAATTCGGAGTCACTCTGGTTGATCGGAGCTGATAACTGACCAATAAAAAATTTCCATTTTTCTTTTGGCATTTAAGCCAAGGTTTCTAAATTAATTTGAAATATGGTAGCTAAGCTGCTGGGCCATTAATAATCCATCTTAAAATAGGAAAATATATTTGATAATGTTGTCTAGAAATTTGACCTCGTTTGGACTCAAATTATGCACACCACAAACCTACACTCCTTGCTATACTCCCCGTAAGAGGAGTGAAAGACAAATACACAGCTAGACAAGATAAGATTGAGTTTTTGTCCTTACCTCTCACAAGGAGTGTTGCAAGGAGTGTGAGAGGTGTGTGCATATAGTTGCTAGGGTAATGAGCTTAATCAATGGATCCTTGGGTTGACATTTCTCAATGAACAAAGAATTAATGTCTTATACAAACCTGAAGAATCAACGTTTTGGTTTGGAATTTTATTTTTAATTTGAATTTTTAATATAAGGTAAATATCTTATCACCTTACTATTTGCAGATAAAGAAAGCTTTGCTTCTTGTAAATCCTTCATAAATTTTATTTTTTGGAAACCACGTCTAGGTTGATGGCTGTTTTCCTCAAATGGTGGGGGATCAAGATATAAGGCCTATCTCTGAAGAAATATTATCAGTCATTGATACTTTTAAGCAAAAAGTTGTTGCTGACCGGTGTGTTTATGTCAAGGTACATTATTTTCTTTGTTTGTGAACTAAATCCTTTAATATAAAGAAATTTTAACATGATCCATTATTATTATTACCTTTTTGTTTTTTTACTTCAGAAAAGGATTGACGAAAACAAGCTGAAATTGGACAAAACTAGCAAACTTCTTCTTAAATTATCCGAGGAAAGAAGAAGCAATGCTGCAACTGGTGCCAATACAAGCTTAGACTTATTGAGAAAGCGGCAAAATGATGCAATAAATACACAAAATGGCTTTGATAGTAGTAATGGAGAACAAGACAGTAATAGTTCCCATGAAGATTCTCACTCCTCTTCAGCCATTTTGCTAGGATCTGATATTGCTCCCAAGAATGCTGTTCATCCTATTAAGCTCCATCAAGTGAAAAGACTGCCACCGTATACTACTTGGAAATTCCTTGATAGGTGAGTTAAGCTATACACACACTCATACCGACTTACATGAAGTACCCAACAGACTGTTCATATTAGTGCTTTTCCTTCGTGTTAATAAGGACAGGAATCTAAACTGATTACTAACTGTTAGTAAAGGAAGCAGATCTGGACACACGTGACAACACTTGCACGAATTTCCATTTAATTATGTAACGACACGGCACTAAATTGACAATTCTATGTAGAATAAGGTACTAAGTTAAATTTTCCTTAATGCGAGACTAAATTGAGTTTTGCTGATAATCGAAGGGTTGTCTTATCTTCCAGCTTTGCAATGTTCAAAAACAAATTATTTACGAGTCTTAGGTGGTATTTCTTATATTTCCTTCAGTTTAAACCTATTAGTACGTGTTTAAGGTACATATGATTATGTGCAGAAATCAGAGAATGACTGAGGATCAATCAGTAGTTGGTCGGAGGAGAATATATTATGATCAAAATGGAGGCGAGGCTCTTATTTGTAGCGACAGTGAGGAAGAGAAAATTGAGGATGAAGAAGATAAGAAGGAATTCACGGAATCTGAAGACTATATTCTCCAGTAAGTAATGAATCTGTTGAAGAAAAATATTTTTTTATCTTATTTCTACTTGTTACTCTAACAACGTCCCTGTTGTGTGGAAATGAATTGGAAACTCATCTTTGTTCCGTTTTCATGTGAGTATTTTTTTTCTTGATTTATTACAAAGGAACATTCTTGCCGTGTCTATTCCAACCCAGGCCAGTCCGGCATGGTGGGGGTTCTTAAAGCCCAGAATATTTTCCGATTCCTTTTAACTATTTTCTGAAAAGTACGAAATTCTAATTATATAAAGGAGTGTGATCTTTGTATTTGAAGTTTTATTCTGATTATCTTATTCTAGTGTATTGACTATAGACCAAAATTTGTGAAAAAATAATAAGCTTAGATAAAGGTATTGAAGGCATAAATGCTGGCTGCTGAGATGGATCAATATTTTTTAAACTAGAATTAAGTACCATGTCAATGGGAAATACTCTAAAATACTTTATTTTTTCCCAATTAAACTAAAAGTAAAATGCAAATTACTACTCATATATCTTTGAATTTAAATTTATTTTAATATGAATATCTTGTATTGAGTATTCTCATTTCTTAGAAAGTCAAAAGGTGGGGATTGAACTTGAGATTTATTGTTAAAGACATTCCAATTTCACATTGGAGCTATGGAAATAGCTATAAATTTTTAACAGTTGCTTTGACAAGGAGTGTTGCCTAAGCCTCTTTGCTTACTTGCTTCTTCTAGTGTTTTTTTTTTTCATTTATTAAGTTGATAAGTAGTCGTCCCGATCCTAACCACCAGAATAAATCAATTGTTATTCTCGCGATCACTGTTACAACTTCTCTTTTTGGGTAAGTCACAACAATGAGTCACTTCCTATTTTTTTTCATCTTCAGAATGACAATTCAAGAAGCAGGATCATCTGAAGCTGTCTTTGACGCACTAGCACATTTTTTCTCAAGAAAACCTAGTGAAATCGAGGTACCAGCTTATGCATAGTATAATATATGTTACTCTTGATTCTGTACTCCCCAGTAATTGCTTTAATTTATTTTTTTCGTTCTCTTTTTATTTTTGTTTTGCATCCACTTTATGCTGTGTTGTTATTTACTAATAAAAGTAAAAACTGGTCATAGTGAAAAACTTTGGTCCGGCAATTTCCCCCTTTTTTTGCTGGCTTTATAGAAATATATGAACCATTATCACACATTTTATACAGGAGAGATACGAATTTCTTGCTAAAGGAGAAAATTTCATGGCAGACCCGGAAAATCCACTATTTGATAAAGATCTTGAGGCAGCTATGGATTCAGTTGACAATTTATTTTGTCGTCGTTGTTATGTAAGCAAACAATATATGCTCTAGTTATCTATAAACTTGTTTGCTTGTCAGTTTGTTATGACAACTTTATTCTCTTCCTCTTTGTGTTGGGCAGGTATTTGACTGTAGATTGCACGGCTGTTCTCAAGATCTTGTCTTTCCTGTAAGTTCATAATTAATTCGAGACATGAGACATGTGGGCTATTCAATTTTGTATTATGCTAATTCATTTTAATTATGTATTTTCTGTATTATCAGGCTGAGAAACAACTTCCTTGGAATGGTCCAGATGAGGAAAATGTACCATGTGGCCCAAACTGTTGTAAAGTATTAAAAGTAAGCAGAAATTAGTAACACATTTTCTAATTTATCTAACTTGATCCGCCTTCAAATATTATTGATAGTTTATCTTTTTCATTAATTAGTACTGCATGTGGTAGTAAATGAAGATGATATCTGTAGGTATACTATTAAGCTCTTCTGTAAAAAATTGTTGATGGATAACCGTTCCATGGGCTTGTTTATTGCAGCTTTTAAGCAAATAAACTAGATTTCTTAACTTCATTTCATAGCTTATTCAGCTTGAAATTGAGATAAGCTGATGTTTTAAGCTAATCAACCTAATGTAGTCCAGCTTTGAAGGGAAAATAATATCATTAAAAACTGAGCTTATAAGCTTGCAACCAAACATGAATAAATAAGATGCTTGAAAATTGACACTGAGCCTTATTTCTCCCTGTTCAGGTCGTTAAACCAAAAAACAATGCGATGAGCTCTCCGTTGTCGGTTGATTCTGAAGAAAAACCGTCTTCTGATAATTCCGGGGCACGTTTATTAAAAAAACAACCCGTCGGTCCATCTAGAGAGAGAAGATCAAGATCATGTCAAAGCGAAAGCACTTCCTCTGTTGTGAGAAGCATCTCAGAGACTAGTGAATCAGAGAACAGACTTAGCAAAAGAGTGACTGAGCGTGTTTTAGATTCTCCACCAAAGAAGCAAAAGAAAACGGAAAATTCTGATTCTGATACTGCCGTTGCAAATGTGAGTTCTGAAGATATGAAATTGCGGTCTAACCTTCTTAAAGGAAATCAACTTTCTAATTCTACACCGGTACAGAAACCAAAACCCGGGAGAGGGAGGCCACGGAAAATACCTCTGGTTGTTGATAGTCCAACAAATGAGGTTATTAACAAGAAAATACTGTATAGTGATGGGAAAGTGGGACCAGAAGAGTGTGTTGATGAAAGCTTTAGTAAATTAGACATAAATGACAGTGAACCGTGGAAAACAATTGAAAAATCATTATATGAGAAAGGTTTGGAGATATTTGGAAGAAACAGGTTAGTTACATGAATTATGTCATTTTTTTATTGGTATTTAACTTGGACTATGTGATATATAAATATATTCACTAGGATTGTATCTGTTGAGCCTTTCACTTCTGAGTTCTGACACTTAGGGTTTATTAAGGCTTCGTATACTATACCATTAAATAATTTGAATTTTGTACAGCATACTATTAGTATATTGTACAACTTTTGTTAAATTACTTGACTGCTATTAATTTTGTACCCAAACATACAAGGTTTTTAAATTTTCTGAACTGAAGTATTGAACTACAAGTATTTTTGGATACTTATATCACTTTTTTGAAAATTTGTCCGTAATAGTCCACGAAGTTGGAATATCATGCGAGTTTAGGGTACAATCTTGATGACATGGTATTATATTGAAGTAGATTTGTTGTTCAGTAAACAAGTCATTTTTTAGAAAATCTGGTCTGCTGGTGTATGAAATTGGAAATTACTTTATAAGTGAGTGTACTAAACAGTCTAAACATTGAAAGCTCCTTGATTTAGATGTCGAGATTTAAAACTTCACCTCAAACGGGTGCCTATTCTTATGTTATTTGGTGACTGTTTTGTATGTAGTCGAGTCAATGAATAGTTGCAAGTTACATTTATCTCTAAATGGCTGGATAGATAGAGCCATTAAACTAAACCTGGAAATGGGGCATCTCATTTTTGACTATCCATCCTTTGATTTCCTAAATGTTTGCATATTATTTGTTACAGCTGTTTAATTGCCAGAAATCTTATGAATGGTATGAAGACTTGTTCCGAGGTATTTCAATACATGAATTTCTCTGAAAATCGTCTACCCAATCTAGTTGGCGATGGTTCAAATATGCACGAAGGCAATAATGATATTTTGGTTAGTACATAAAAGTTAAAATGTTGTAGTTTCAGTTTTGTGTCGTAACGTATTTTTTTATATTGATTTTATGCACCAATCTTTAAAATTTCTAATTCGTACACTATAGTTACATCTTTTCGGACTATATAGTACAAAACATATGTTGAGGTACTAATTTTTGAGAAAATTTAATATTTTGTTCATGATTCCATTTTCCCCCTCCTGCTCCCATTACATTTTCCTGGTTTTGTCCCTAAACTGTGATTTTTTATCTACGTGGTGACACGATGAACTGAAGCAGGAACCGTGTTAGGGTATTAATTTAATGCCTAACTTTTATAGTTGGTATACAAAATCGAAATTTGGTGCTACGCTAGTTGATTTTTTTTCATAAGTAACCCTCCTACCATTTTTTCACTCGTACGCTTCTAAAATTCTCTCTTATTTCTGTGGTTTCTCAGGGTAATGAAGTTAGGAGAAGATCAAGGTTTCTAAGGAGGAGAGGAAAAGTTAAACGGTTGAAGTACACAGGGAAATCTGCGGGTTACCATTCATATAGAAAACGAATTAGCGACAAAAAAGACCAACCTTGTAGACAATTTAACCCTTGTGGGTGTGAATCGGCTTGCGGGAAAGAGTGTCCGTGTCATATAAATGGCACCTGCTGTGAAAAATATTGCGGGTTAGTCTATGCCATTTCCTTACAAGCATACACATAATATATTATTCTCCAGTAAAATATATCAGTTGTCTATACCAACATACTCCCTCCGTCCCATAATAATAGTCCACTTAGGGTTTTGACTCCGTCCCAAAATAATAGTCCCTTTTCATTTTTTACCATTATTTTTCCTTTATATACCCTTATTAATTGCTGTGGAAATCAACAAACATTAATGTTAAATTAACTAACTTTTATAAACCACGTAAAAACCCTAAGTGGGCTATTTTTATGGGACGGAGGGAGTATCAATGTTAACAATATTCGCCATATTACTAAATTTCACAATTTAGACACGAATATGCACGAAGCTGAGTAATTGGGTGAGAAACCTTAAAACTTCAACTGAAAAGTATTAATTACATGCTAATTTTCGGATCGCACTAATGAACTAAGCATCAACCATCACAATCAAACAATTAGCATGCAAGCATTTAGTTTGAACTTTAGGAAACATGAATTTGATAATTTGGTGAACTGATTGTGATTTTTGTTATTGATTGGTCTCTAATTGTGAATTTGGTAGCTCGGTGTCCAAATTGTTTAATTTTGTGTAGATTGATGTCTAAGTTGTGAAGTTTGACATTATAATGTATCTAGCACAAATAAATATTTTCCCTTTTTCTCCCGACTTACTTTACCTAATTTTTTTTTTTCCATTTCAGCTAAATAATCTTTACCACTTGTTATTGACAAGGCTCGTTTTAGTGAAAGCTAATTTTGTATTTTCTGGTTTAGTTGCCCAAAGACTTGCAAACATAGGTTTAGAGGCTGCCATTGCGCAAAAAGCCAATGTCGGAGCCGTCAATGTCCTTGCTTTGCTGCTGATCGAGAATGTGATCCAGATGTTTGCAGAAATTGCTGGATTGGGTAAGTGTATACTTATAGATTTCCTTTAAGTATTACTTTTTAAGAGTAGGTTTTGGTACTTTTATCAGAAAGGTAGGATATTCTCTTCCACTAACATATACTATTGAAAGCTACGTTTCACTACTCCAATACAAAAATTACACTTTAATTACAACCTAACACATTTATATGTAATGTTAATTTTTGTCCAACTGAAAAGTATAATTTTGTACTTTTAAGATGCAACCAAATAACCGAACCGAACCGAAAAAGCCGAAAAAACCGAAACCGAAAAAACCAAACACATCTCGGTTCGGTTTACTATAAAACCGAACTGAAAAGACCGAAAAAACCCCCGAACCAAATGAAAAAACCCGAAAAAAACCAAATGAACCCAGCCCTAGTTGCAGTAGAGATTTCTGACGTGTATAAAGAATCACTTCCAGCTCTCCTTTTGCAGTTTGAGGATTGTAGATGATAAATTTCCATGTATTTTCTATTTAGTTGATTTTTCTGTCTAAATATAATATATGACTTGGCCTTGCAGTTGTGGTGATGGCAGTCTTGGGGTTCCTTCTCAAAGAGGTGACAATTATGAATGTAGGAACATGAAGCTTCTTCTCAAACAACAACAACGGGTAGCGTGTTTTTTCTCTTACTCCGTCCTAATAAAGCCAATTTTCTGTCTGCATCCCATTGTTGGAAATTGACTTGTTGAACATTTTAAAATTTTAACTTCTAACTCGTCCGCTATACATATCTTTGTAGATCCTTGCATTGCTATCTTTTCCTCTGATTTTTGTTATAGCTCAAACTTTCGGTTTTATAAATTTGAGATTCTTACAACAACTTTGGGATTATTTTATTAATTCAACCAAAGTAGGCTAATGTGGTTCACTTGTAAAAGTTGTAGAGGTTACAAATTATATACACCACCGTACACAGAATATTTTACCCTTTCATATACGATATACAGGTTTTGCTTGGACCATCTGATGTTTCTGGATGGGGTGCATTTCTGAAGGTAAATACTAAATACCCTTTCCTTTAACTTCCTCCTACTTTGTTTCTCTTGTGTTTGGTACTCATTTTTAGCCAACTTAACAGAATAGCGTTGGCAAAAATGAATATCTTGGTGAGTATACTGGTGAAATGATCTCACACCGGGAAGCTGACAAACGTGGCAAGATCTACGACCGTGAAAATCAATCTTTTCTCTTCAATTTAAATGACCAGGCATGTTTATGATCCTATTATCTTATACATTTTCCATTTAGAAATTCTTTATTCATGTGGCCTTGTTTTTTAATGTAATAGTTTTTTGTATATCTGTGTAGTTTGTTCTTGATGCTTTCCGTCGAGGTGATAAACTAAAGTTTGCAAACCATTCTCCAGATCCGAATTGCTTTGCTAAGGTAATACTTACCTACACTTTTTTTTCTAGAGTTCTTTCATCTCATATATTCTTAAACTACATTAAAAAATTCTTCAATATTATTCCGACCGAACAGTATTCATTAGGGGACCATTCTAAAGCATTGTTGTCATAGCGTTTGGTAAATAAATTCAGAGGTTGCATTGAGATGTATTATGGATTTTGTTAAAACAAAAAGATAATTATTTAACGAGAAAGGCCAAAATGAAATGAGGAAGAATGGATTATATATATAGGTGATTAATAGTAGAAAACACGTATAAATAAATTTTGTAAAGCAAGCTTCAAGCACCTAAAGAAAAGAATAAAATAAAAACAAATTTAAACTAGAAGCAGGTGTTCATAGGGTGCTAGTGTCATATTTACCAAAGTCAACGACCTGCTTTTAGTTGGAAAAAGCAGTAGTCACAAGAAGCATTACAATTCTTGTCCTAAACTATCACTATTTTCGGTCAACGAATAAGAAAATGGAAATAGAGGTCCGAAAACCTAAACCATTATCGACCTACTCATATTTGCACATCCTTATTTTCGTGATGCAACTAAATGTTCTTTTTTCCAGGTGATGATGGTAACTGGGGATCATAGGGTGGGAATATTTGCCAAAGAAAAAATAAATGCTGGGGAGGAATTATTTTACGATTATCGTTATGAGGCAGACCGAGCACCTGCTTGGGCCAAAAAACCCGAAGCACCTGGTTCCAGAAAAGAAGAAACTGGCCCTTCGAGTGGTCGAGCTAAGAAACTGGCCTAGTTTAGGGATATTTGCTTGCAGCTTTAAGAAAAGAAGCCGGATCATTTGATGCTGAGGAAAAGCTGGGTTGACCTGCGTAAAGCGTCTATATCTTTTTCTGGAAAAGAACCCATGAAGGTTTAGTTCTTTAAGCTGGTCAACCAAATTTAGTTCAGGTTCTAAGGCCAAAACCAAAACAAAACTCAGTGTAGAGATGCTGCATAAATCAACACCTTAATCTCTCATAATGACTAGAACTTAACTTCCATTTTCCTAATCATTCTTTTGAAGATAAAAACCCTTCATAATCATTGATATTTTTAGGAACACCGATGAATTTTCTTTATTCATTTGGTTCTTGTAGAGGTCATTTGTTCTCTTCACCTGATAACACCAATGAATTTTTTCTGCTTTTTCTTATTTATATCAAAGCTGACTTTATGAATCATAGACAAAAAGAAATAGGAGGGATGCCTTGTATCTTTTTGAAGAACCTGAACGAGCCTTTGTTTTCTCGTTGTTATATTGCAACTAAAATTTTGAACCTCATTTTGTGCCTGTTTATTTTTCTTATCAGTTGTAGCATAGAAGTGTTATATTCAAATGTGATTTTCTTCTTTGAACGTGTTTAGTGGAAGTGTGCAAGTTGCAGATGAGGATTTTTAATTTTTCCAGTACCATCTTATGATAACACAATCCATGTCTCTTAATTTTCATTTTCCAAAATTTTCAAGTACGAACCGAAGATCCTTTACCTATACTTGTTTTTGTGGAAAATGTTTTGTTTGGAAAAGATTTTTCTAAAAATTGTTTTCCTGGTTTTTTATATTTCCCCCTTAGATTCTGAATGTTTGGCAGCAGTCCAAAAAAATCAGAAAATTTTCATTACCCATAAGCTTAATCAAGAAATGTTTAGTTTCTAGTAACTATATCTTTATTTATGTCTTACACATTACTTTATGGTTCTATGTTACTTAATAGTTTTCACTTCAAAAGAATTACTTTTAACTTTAAGTTGTTTTTAACTTGTAAGTTGTATACAACTCCTAGATTTTCAACTAATACATAATTTTTCCTTTAATGCCCTTATATATATTATTTTTATTTGTATACTTTACTTACTTCAATGAATAAAATATTCTTAATTTTTGATAGAATAGTTTTTAAATATTTAAACCACTTTTACAATTTTACCTAAAACATTTCTTTTATATTATTATCATGTTAACATTTTTTAGTAAGTTAATTTTAATTTTCTTGTTTCGAGGAATATTTACTAATGTAACGTTTTACATATATGGATATTGTAAACTTTTAATTTATTTCTATTTTTAATTACAAGTGATTTTTATCATGTATATTTATTTTCTTGTAAGTCGTGTTTCATATATAACTTACTAATCAATTGTAAACTATATAACTTACTAATCAGTTGTAAATTGTGTCATACTGGTCAAAAAACTTATACGTGTTATTTGTTTTTAATTTACAATATTTTTTAGTTATAATTTAGGTATAATTAAATTTAGGTTAAATGATGCTTATAAGTTATTTTTATGTTACTGAAAGCTTAGTTTTGACTTTAAGCTACTTTTAACGTAAGATATTTCTACTTATTAGTTTACTTTACTAGTTATAAGCTACTTTTAACTTTCTAACAATTTATTATCATATATCATTTTTTGTTTAAGTTTTCCATTGTCTTGGAAAATATTTTCTTTCTAATTTTATAGGAAGTTATTTTTCTTAATTCTCCGTCAAATTTAAAAAATACTTTCCCGTGGAACAGATTTTGATTTTTCGCCTAAACAAATCATACATAAAATTTTGTTTTCTCAGAAAATGTTTTCCAGCAAAACAAACATAACATATATTGTGAAGAGACTTTACATTACTTTTTGAATGGTGATTGCTTGGGATGCCATGTAATTTATTAGGTATTATCGTATTAGTAATGTTGCAATATAAACTTATATTTACATAACGAGATTCCCATGTTAATTATAGTTTAGAGTCCTTTAGGCAAATCAAAAGCATTATTGTCAAAACAGTGGATTAATATTATGACAATTGTGAAATGTGAATAGTAATTAAACACCGACAGTTTAAATATGTTGCTTAGAGACATGTCCTACAATTAGGTGCTAGTTTTTTTCAAAGATTTTGTTCAAGTTTTGCTAGATCAAATAGCTACAAAAATGGGCTACCACCTACTAAATATGACCTTTCCCACCATGTGAAAAAGCACAAACAAGAAAAGTAAATTATTGGAAAAAGGAAAAACAAGGTGGGTAAAGGATGAAATTGTTTTCGTACGAGTATTATCCGTTATATTCATTAGCTTTTTATTAGCTTATCGGTTTTTTTCAAGGGTATTCGTAATTATTTTTATAAAAACGTGATGGATTATATATTGATTTACGTTAAAATAATCCAATTAAGCCCTAGTAACTAATACTCAGCACATGTATCAATTCATCCATATGCTGCTATTCACTAAAATCTGAGGAGTACAAGTTGAAAATCAGTCCACATCAATTTCCATAACAGTATTGTTAAAATAAAATAAAAATAAAAAGAGAGAGAAAAGTGAGATAGAAATAATGTTATTTTATTTTATAAGTTAACCACAAATCTACCCATATTTGGAAAAATCTCACAATTCCCTCGTAGTTATAAAATAAATTAACATTATTTCTATCTCACTTTACTCTATTTTCTCACTTTTAATTCTACCTTCACTCACTTTATTTTGGCCCTACCTTACCTTAGTATTATCTTTTAAAAATAATTAAAAAGGAAAACTCATTACTTTAGGGAGAAAATTAAGAGTAATTGATGTATTGTGTCCTTCTAAATTATCAAAAGCAGTGTTTCATGCCAAAATAGAGAAGAATTATGCATGTGTTGGTGTGGTTGCTCTCGGGTAAGAGCATCTACATCAAACAAACTAAATTTCACTAGGAAAAAAAAATGATTTAAACCTAACATGAATAAACAAAACATTTAAACTCATTATAAAAATCACGTCCGCTCACCAAATATCTTGTTACAGTTAGCATTAGCCTTATAGTCGGACACTAACTAAGTGATTTTAAATGGCATCTTATGTAATCCAATGTGAATGAAAAAGTACTATTTTGTTAAAATAACTCTAAAGACAGACACTAAACAATAATTTATGTAATACATTGTTGATGTTCTAATATAGAAAAATAGTATAACCATTAAATCAACATGGTCACATGGAGGTTAGATATTTAAAATGAGGAGCATTTTAAGAATGAATGTTTGTAGCCCAGTTTAATTAGCTTAGGAATGAGTACTGTTATCTCTTGCTTAACCCACGTGCTTGATATATTAGTCCTAATTAAGGTACTAATACGAGGAACAGATTGAGCAAGTGGTTGGTAGCCATGTAGTTGTTAACCGAGTATATCACGCTCACCGTCAGGATCGAACCCTGTCGCCTGTGAAGTTTTGCCATGTAGTTGGTAGCCATGTAGTTTCGCAGGTTTTACCTCCAATTGAAAGATAAAATAAAAATAAAAAATAACGTGAGGAACAGATTGAATATCTTCAACTTGTAATATTCTGTAGTAGCCTAATTTCTACGGTTATAGTTTAACATTATTAAATCACAGATATGATTTTAGCATGTTTAAAAGTGCTTGGTTTAGCAATTAGCCATAATTGACATAAGACATGAAATTATAGCAAGAAAAGTAGTATTTCCCTATATTAAGGGAAAATGCCAGGTTAGTACATTTTTCATTATTATATATTTAATAAATTCAGTTGATAAGAACTTTTCAAATTTTTGGTAAATGTAGTATATATATGTCATTGCCTGTATCCTTTTTCTCTTTTAAGTCTCCGTCTCTCGCTTGTTTTTCTTTTAAAAAACGCCTAATGGAGTGAAGAAAAAGTTGGGGCAGGTGATTGTGCCCTTTTTTCTAATAAAAAGTAGACTAGATAACATAATGTTACTAAACGTATTCCAAATCTGAAAATTATTTTGAAAACTAGAGTTTTCTTTTAATATAGATATTAAACATATGGTAATGCATTGATTTTGTCCGCTTTTCAATCACCATCGCAACTCGCAAGCCGCAACTAAGTCCGATACAGACATCATGAATATACACGATTTGTAAAAACACACACAAAAATATGCAGACATCAATGAGATTTAGTTCATTCAAGTGTATATGCATACCATTAAAATGGCAACAAGCCTACAAATCTTAAAAGCACTTTACTAATTTCCTGACTAATAACTCTTTCCCTTTCAATCCAAATCTTCTATCTCATATTCTTTATATTTTTCGTGTCCTTTACTTATTTTCACTCAAATTTTAAATTTTCACAACTTATACTGCAATTTTATAAACTTTTATATTATATTGTATTCAAATTTTAAAATATTTGAATATAATATTGTTTTAGACAATTTTTTTAATATTCAATGTTTAATTTACACTAATTTATTCATTTATTCCAAAATAAATTTTGTGTGGATTTTCTTTTAAAATAATTATTAGAATGTATTGATACATGTATTATAGTAATTGTACAATTTTTTTCAAGTTTTTTAGAATTTTTTTTGGATAAAATAAGCAAAGGGGTACAGAATGGATAGAGAAATGTGGAGTCCAAATCTTCTACCCCATTTCTCTACCCCTTCCGTGCCAACTTATTTTATTAAAAAAAAATTCTAAAAAATTTGAAAAAAATTGTATAGGGATAAAACTTAAAAACAAAATCAAGATCTCATTTCCTTATACAAATTCCAAAGAAGTGCCATAAACTAATTTTTTTAAAATTTCAATATCTATTTTAATCAAATCTACGTTGGTACATCGTAAAACAAACTAAATAAAATATCGATTTGTATAGGGATTAACATTGTTCTAAAAATGTGAGTCTAGCCGTAAATTAGACGCTGTCTAGTCATTAATGGTTTAGGCGAGATAAATCAAAACTTGAGTAATTAGAATTTAGGCGAGCTATTTACGTTTATAACCCATCTTATATATTTTAGAAGCTCCACGAACAAGTTCAACTATAACCAGACTTACCCCTTTTATTATACTCAATCTGTTTTCATCTAATTGTTTATTACGAAACTACGTACAATTTTGATCATCTTATAACTTCTATCAAAATTGTCGAAATGAATTTTTTTTTTAAATCTAATCATAAAATTTAACATTTGAACCATATGATCAATTTTTAAAAAAATTTAATCGGATAATTTTGATACAAGTTATTGGTCTATCAAAATTATACGTAGTTTTGTAATTGACAATTAAACAGGAACGATAAACTATTTAAAGTTTGGAAGTGGACTTATTTAAGAGTACTGCTATAACCATCCAAAAATATTACCTGCTGACATAACGGATTATACAGACCAATTATAATTTAAATAAAAATATGTTTTCAATATCAAAACAAAACTAATTGATACAACTAATCTGTCACGTTAACCGATAAAGTTTTTAAATAATATTTTCAAGGTGACGGTGTCATTTTCCATACACATATTTTCCACTGTTGTGTCACTGAGTGAGCAACAAACTTGTCACCTACCTAACTCTATCTCCAAAAACTGTCAATTACACACACAAACACACAAAAAAGAGCTCTGATAAAAGATGTATATGAAAATTGTTAAATCGAGTGTCGTTAAATTTTGCGTGCTCATTTTATCTCTCCTATTTTTCACTTCCTCTGCTTGTTCTAACGGCAACTGCCAGGTTCTCCATCTCTCTCTCTCTCTCTATCTATATATATATATATATATTTATATATGAAAAGCGCTGAAACGAGTGTCGTTAAATTTTAGCAACACTCGCTCTAGTTACCGGTGTTTAAAAGGCGCAAAACGTAGCGCTACTATCTCGATATAGTGGTTTGTGATTGTTTTTTCCTGCATACGTTATTTCGCTATATTGTTGGTAAATTTCTATTAGCGCGCTTTTCGGGAACCGTAGTGTAATTTTTATTTTATTTTTACAAAAAATGCTGCCGCTTCACGAATAGCAATTTTATGAAAAACATAATTCCAAACGAATTCAATTATATATGCGAATGATCCTTTCATCACTCTTTTTGAGGAACTAGAAATTTGAATTTTTTTTTTAGTAGAAGACTTGAGATTAGTTGTATTATTTGTGATATATTTCAATTTTTTCTTATATAGAAAATCGTAAAACGATGTTTTGAAAATACATTCCAATATGTTTTCTTTTTCTATATATTTCAAACATGTGTATTTTTTTTATTGTAAAAAGTTTCCGCTTTACGCTCCAAAGCTACACTATTAGCGCTTTTAGCGTGTTTCCCAACAAAACGCTTTAGTCATCTTAGCGCTTTTTAAAACACCGCTAGCAAGAGAACTCAAAAAAAAATTCTATTGTTATCTGAACTTTTTCTTATAGTGTGAACTTATCTTTGATAGCGAACTTTGTGTGTGTGTGTGTGTGTTGGAAAATGGTGCAGTTTTTGGAGACGTGTTCAGCAGCTAGTGACTGTGGGCCCGGACTGTACTGCGGCAACTGCGCGGCGTCGGGCAACAATGCTCCACTCTGCATCAGAGGCCAAGCTACTATCCCTACCTCTCTTGTAATAACTACTATACTCTGTCTCTTTATATATATGAAGTACAGTTACTTTGAAAAATGCCGAGATACCTGTACCGTGTACCTGTTACTTCTCGATACAGTGGCCGAAGTAGAACTGTTTTTTCTCTCGTAATTGTGGGGTGCTAAGAGCCTGAAAGGCTTAAAAATAAAAATCAAGATACATGGTAAAAGTAGCAAAACCCAAAACAAAAAAGGTTTCACAATGGTAAGATACATGGGGTGTTGAAATGTTTTGGTTTGGTTTGGTTTTACTTTCAAAAACATCAGAACCAAACCGAATAATTTTTCGGTTTTGGTTTTGGTTTTAGCCCAAAACCGAACCGACCCCACCCCTAATTCTCATATACTGTATAACATATATAGCCTCAGTATTCAATTGTTGTATATAGGAATACCGAATCTATACCGAACAATGTATCCTAATCAATTTATATTCTTCTTATATATGTGATGTAACTACCCGTTATGTAATGTACTGGTAGGCGACACGTAGCTAATACGGGTACATTATCATTTTTGAAGTACCGATGCTTCATAGATGACCAACTATGGCTTAACTATGGCATGTAGTCAATATTATATTTGATTAGACCTTGGTGTCATAAAAGCAGCCACAATGGCTTCTTTATAGGTGTGCATATAAACACGTAACTTTGACTGTTTAGCATTTATGTGATCCATTTCATTACTTGAGTATTTAAGATATTTTCACGTAGTCTCTTACCAAACTATCTATTTCCGTTGGACTTTTGCGGTATTGGTGCCGTTAACTACTATTAACTAACATTATCATGGTTCTGATTTAACATATCATATTTAGTTTCACAAAATCTCAACTAGGTTGTTCTTGAGAAAAAACTTGTCTGCTTAACTTACAGTTTCTGTGTTTTAAGCTCTTACAATATTTACACTTCCCTTTTACTATTACCGATAACAAGCAGTAGAGCCAATTGCAACTTTAATTAGTCTCGGCGGCACTAACCTCCAACCTAATGACCAGAAAATCATATTGTTGGTCATAACTTTGAATTTTTCTACCAAATAATATGAAATATATATTCATGATGTTTCTGGTTTGTTTTTTCTATGATTTTTCTTATGGAGAAAGGTCGGTAGATTGCCTTTCAACAAGTACTCATGGATAGTCACACATAATGCATTCTCGATTGTTGATGCTCCATCTCTAACTGGTGCGCAAAGGGTTACTTTCTACAACCAAGAGGACACTGTTAGTAACCAGTTGAGAGTATGTGCTTCCTACTCCTCCCTCTCTTCCCTTCTTTCTTAAACGTTTAATTTATAGTTACAATCTTTTGCTGCCTTGCTGTTAGGAATGATAAATCCATACGGGTCTAGTAATGTTTGTTCAACTAATGTTAGGATCCATGGGGAGGATTGAGGAATACACTTGAGTAATTTTAGATCTATTTGAAGCATTGTTCTACAAACACAGTTAGTATACAAATAGGCTGAAACTCAATATACTTGCTCCATACTCAGTACCCCTTCCAACAAATTTCCAAATCCACATATTATAGAAAATGCTAATCGTGGTTTTGTATGCTGAAGTATCACATTATTCCAATTGTGGACCAACCAACTTATCAGGGTTTAGTATTACTACTTTTACATTTCTCACTAATTTTGTACACGTAAGGTACAAATAGAAAAGGAAATAGGTTGCGATACTAATTTGTTAAGAAAACCAGAAACTTTGTACACTGCTTAGAACAAAAGACATAATCGAGGAACTACCAACTTTTATTTGGTTTTCTTCAGAATGGAGTAAGAGGATTGATGTTGGACATGTACGACTTTGAAAATGATATCTGGCTTTGCCATTCATTTCATGGACAGTGTTACAACATCACGGCATTTGTAAGTCACTGTTTCATGAATGATCAGTAGATCTTCTGCTATTCTTTAGTTGGGTTAATTACTTTCTTTATATCATATATCAGCAACCCGCAAGCAACACACTGAAGGAAGTCGAAGCGTTCTTAACTGCTAATCCGACGGAAATAGTGACAATTATAATTGAAGATTATGTGCATAGCCCAAAAGGGTTGACAAAGTTATTTGCTGCTGTGGGACTGGACAAGTATTGGTTTCCCATAAATGAAATGCCAAAAAAGGGTCAAGATTGGCCCACTGTGAGCGACATGGTTGAGAAAAACCACCGATTACTTGTTTTCACTTCCGATTCTTCGAAGGAAACTAATGAAGGGATTGCTTACCAGTGGAGGTATATGGTCGAAAACGAACGTAAGTATGTCTGTTATTACTTTGAATGCTATATCGGTGTTCATTTTTTATATGTATAAAGTATAAACGTATACCCATTACTTGATGCTTATTTGCAAACTGTCATTTAGGTCAAAGCTTGGTTTTGGAGTGAATTAATATTGCAAGCCATGCATGTAAATAATCTGACTTATATGTTGCTGTATCTTAGTGTTAAAGTAATTTAAAGTTTGTTCCAGTGTGGGGATTTGCTTTAGCACATTTTCCGTGTGAAATTAGTTACATAAAGTCATTTATTCTAGTTTCAATGGCTATGCCTAAAGGAGTAACCGAGATATCACTATCTTTTTATCTGTAGGAAGTACTTTTGGTAAGCAAAAGTGTTTTTTTTTATAAGACAGTTCAAGCCAATTACTATCCAAGCCGTCATTCTTTGTGAAAATTTTCCTCTCTTTGTAGAATGAGTCCATGTTTGTTTACAAAATTGACTCAACGCCACTAGTAAGGTCGACATGTAAACGTATTTCTGTTCTAAGAAGAATGTGTTTTCCTATTCATTAGAGTCAATAAAGTGGAGTTACTTTTTTCTGAAAACTTGAAACAGCTGGAGATGGTGGTGTAGTAGCTGGTTCGTGCCCAAACAGAAAAGAATCACCGCCCTTAAACTCAAAAGGCTCGTCTCTAATTCTTCAAAACTATTTCACAACAATTCCGGTCCAAACAGATGCTTGCAAATTAAATTCAGCTCCACTTGCCGATATGGTTGCCACGTGTTTCAAAGCAGCCGGAAATCGGATGCCCAATTTTGTCGCTATTAATTTTTACATGGTACTTTACTTTTATAAACTTATAATAAAAAGTTATGATATGTATATATGTTAAGCATTGCGACTTCAATATTATACAGAGGAGTGATGGCGGTGGTGCTTTTGATATTCTGGACCGCATGAATGGGCAAACTCTGTGTGGTTGTAGTTCCATAACTGCTTGCGAGGTATGTGTGCATCACTTCATATTACTTGACCACAAATGAAAAATGAAATTTATTGTATTTCTTGGCTCATGGGTTAAAATATGGAACCCTATTGAAATTTTGTTATCTGATGCATAGAGTTGTTTATTTGGAGAAAAAACTTAACTAGAGTTTAGTTATGGTCTATAACATTCCTTGGAAGTTTTCTATAGAGACTGAATGAAGTATAAATTTGATACTTCGTTGGTCTGAATAAATATAGTCAGATCATTTGTAGCACTTCTAGTATAAAATGTAGATTTAAAGTTTGTGTACTAGAGAGTTTCAATATCAGTTTATGAGTAACATAATAGCTAGATATGACCACAATAGCTAGTGTTTGCTATTGAGACTCTTAGTTATGTGTTCCTTGATGATCCTTGTGACAATGGTACAGATTTTAAATAACTGGATTTCTTCTTAGTATCCACAGACTCTAAGCTGTTTTTAAGATGTCATCATGCCCGCTCCTACGGTTTGTGAATTAGCGTCCATCTTAGAAGCTTCTAAAAATTATGGTTCATTCACTACATTGGCAATGCATCCAATTTTAGTAATTCCCTTGAAATAAGAAAATGTAGTACATGATAATGCTTATTTGATTTAACAAATATTGTCACAGGCGGGAGCGCCATTTGGAACTTGCAAAACTGCCCCTGTATCCAACGGAACTATGCCTACTGATACCCCTGGGAGCTTTACGGGATCTGTACAAGTATCAGCATTGTCCTCAATAATTCATGTTCCAATCCCCTTAGTATTCTTTCTTCTTTCTATCATTCCCTTGGTTATTTTTTTATAACTCATGGGAACAGAAAAACGAGTTAGTGGTAGATGAACTACGCTTTTGCGTGGGTTCTAGTGTATTAGCTTTTACCACGTAATTTAGGATCTGTAATACTCCACGATTAATAGATGGAAAACAGCTAAATTTTTAGCGAGACACAAAAAATGGTGGACCGAAAATGCAAATTGAGGTTAAGAGCTCTTAAAAGAATATAAGACTGCTTTCCAGCCTGATCAGGTTACTTTACTAGATTTTCTGATTTTTAATTACTGAAACTTGTCAAGTCTATACGAAATCATGTTTATTTATTCATGTTGTTATGTGATCATTGACTCCAATAGAACAATTATGTTTCAGATGTTCATAATAGCTTTCTACAATGTCGTTTTCTTTTCCTTGGTAATTTTTCCTGCTGTGCAATCTCCAAAATGTGACAAAAGCCTCGCCTTCTTTGCCATGTAATATTTGTGTGTGTGTGTGTGTGTGTGTGTGTGTGTTGGGGGGGGGGGGGAGAGGAGGGATGGAGTATTTTAAGATTGGCATATTTAGCTGATGTAGCTTTAATGAAATAGTATACTAAGTGTAGCATAGAGCTAATGTTTGTAAGGTCTGCTTTGTTGACTGTTTTTGGTTCATCAAGTGTGTTTGTATGGATTGGCAGATTAAGGTTCTAATTATACTTGCATTTTGGCTTGGTTAGAGTTCTCTTATGAATGTTTTAGAGTTACTGGTTACACCTTCTATTTTACTATAAATATTCGTCTAAATTAATAGAATTTAAGTACCGAGGCCGACATTTAGTTTTAAGTTACAAGCACTAATTTGCTGCAATTATCTATTATCACCAAGAATAACCGAGTGAAAGGAAACTTTTGTTTGGAGAAAGGGGCCATTTGAGGAGAACTATGCGGAAAATTTTAAAACCATGACTTAACTCGTGGTCTTTTAGCTGATATGCCAGTCTTAGCAACTCTTTTCAGGTTGAATTATTGTGTTTGCACTTCAAAGCAACTCGGGGTATGACAGTGTTATGTCGTTATTCTTTTGGTTTCTAATTTAATGTAATACCTTCCAAAAGAAAGAAGGAACTCAGAGTATGAATCAGAGAATGACGGATACGCTCCACTTGCGGCTTCAATTTTACGGTGGGAATCTTGTATTGGGCAACCTCTTAAGTTCATTGACCTAAAACCCGGTCTCAGTAAAAACCCAAAGCAGATGTTACTCGGATAGCAATCTCGATGGGGTCCGAAGCAGATGGAATTGTTTGTCTCACTCACCTCCTTCTAAAATCCAGTTTGTGGATCAAACTGATTGTTAATACATGGCAAAGTAGTCAGGTAACCAAAGGACGCCTAATATTTACTATAAGAATTCTGCTGCAATCCTGCAACTGATCACCAGTCTTCGGAATCACTATGAAAATTAGTAATAACTGTCTCAATGTCAACATGATTCTGTTAACAAGTCGCATGCTCTCCATCTCGGGCCTGAGGGTAATCCTAGATCCTACTCTAAAACTTGCTAATCCTATCAGAAACTCAGCTACTTGGTGGTAGATTTCCGAGGCCTTAACCATATTTATACATGTGCAACTTGTGGAAACAAGGTCCCATTTCAAAAGGGTGGAAATTGCAAAACTGGACATGTTTATGTATTTTTTATATAATAATATGCATTAGATTAAAGTTTATTTATTTTTTATTTAATTCATATATTGGATACTAATAATTAAGATTTCCAAACCTCTTTCTATCTAGTAATTAAAATTTAGACATCAAAAGGACTCAATATTCAAGCTCGATTGGGGCCCGAAAAAGGCCGGACGGCATGTAAAATCCACATAATCGAAAGCTTACCCTCAACCAGTTCCTAGTAAAAACGTTCATCATGACCAATAAAATTAGTCTTTAAGTTACTACCAATATACTCGAACAAAATAGTGTGCGAGTGAATGCCCTCCATTTTGTGGTGTTATAAAACTGTGTAGGACCGTAGATTGAGAATTTTAAAAAATTAACAACAATTTTTTGTTTTTACAACAATGGCTTATTTGATGGTAAAAGAAAGATTAAGTTCGGCCAACTTAAACACTTTTGGCCTTGTTTGATTGGAGGGTTATGGAGTGGGATAGGATTATAAATCATGTAAAACTCATAAATCCTATGTTTGATAACACATTTTGGGTTTGAATTATTTGTCCACTCCAAACTTCAAATGACCCTAAAGTGGTGTATTTGCAATATCATGGGGGTGTGGTATTAGTTATCCCGGGACTAAAAGTGAAGGGTTATTTGAACTAACGAGTTTAACACCACTTGTACTCATAGTTTCGAGATTACTAATCATGCAACCGAACGGGGCCTTTAAGGATTAATAAACCGGAATAGGAAAAATTGGCTTTAAGTTAATCGGCCATATATATGTATAATATATTGCAACCTATAAACGAAAAAGAAATAAGTTAGGAAAAGGGGCATCTGACTGTGTAAAACACAGTTAGAAAAACTGTGTTTAGGTCTGTACCGTCTGGTTCTTTGAATATAACTGGATCAGATGGTTCATAACTAAACACAGTTTTTCTGACTGTATTTTACACGGTCAGGACACCCCTTCCAATAAGTTAACAGAAAATCAACCAGACAAACACTTTATTGGACCAAACTCTGGAACTCAAAAGTATGAAAAGAGAGCTAATAATTATACATTGAATTCGGCTATAAGAATAGACATAGTCGGTCCATTTTTTTATTTATCTTTATTTTGGTCAAGGATTTGGTCGGTACTTAAGTATAGGACTTATCTATTAGGAGCCAATCCAAATTTAATGATCACATGAGATGATTCACATTCAAATAAATGAACGTGACAAATTTGTAAAAATGAGAAAAGCCCACCAAAGTGGCAAAGTATATTCAATGAATTAATAGATAATATTGTTTGACTGAGATGACCATGTCAGTAGTGACCTGACCTAAATGCATTCATGTATCGAGAATATTTGCAAGTTGTGATTATCAGTTATGTCTTACAAACAGAAAATATGGCCTTTAATTGAAAACCAGAAATTTGACCATTGTACTGGGACGAAATTATTATTCAACTTTTCCTAAGAAGGAATAGTTAAAATAACATCCTTTTTATATATAGCTCAGTACACTCACAAGTCTGAGCTTTCAATTGGAACTCTTTAAGTTTTAACTGGTGTAAGAATTTAAGAAATTTCATAATGAATTTATTCCGCTCTTAACTTAAATATAGAATGAATATGACTACCATAAATAACATCACAAATAAACAAAAGAAAATCACAAAATTATTATGATCTAGTATGGAAAACGATGACATTGCTTTGTAATTCCGTATATTGTTCAAGTCTACTGCACAGAATTTACTCAGCATAGTTTAATTTAAATAGGACAATGTTGTCTATGACTCTATATTAACATCATTACATGGAGATAGAAAAATGTATGAATAAACAAAATCACCAATGCTAAATGTCTAAAAAAACTACTAATATTGAAATGCATAGACCTATCTCTATGGTGCTAATTACAAAGCTACCTAACAGTGAACCAAAGGCCCCCCTAACAAGCCAATTAATGTGATTATACACTATATACCCAATTCTAACTATTGTCGAAACCGTATGAAATTTTGACGAGGACGACAAAGACAGTAATTTCGCACGATGTCTCTTCCCAATCTGCATGGAAACTCAAATGGACACCTTGGTGAACTGGAAGAGGCTTAACATTAATTAACATGATAATCGTAGTTCTGATTAGTAACGAACGGATTAATATAAAAGCACTGGAGCTGTCAATCTTTTTATAGGGATGTTAGTGGAGCATTTCATAATTAACAAAGTCTTCACGCAGACTCTGACCCTCATCACTAATTGTGCCACGTCAACATCCATCGGAAACCGCCATGTCGGAGTTCCGGAACACTAATCTTTGCAATGTCACCGTTCTCACAAGAACAAAAGAGTACTATATTTGGAGGCTTAATATCAATGTGCATTACTGTAATTATGTCATGAGTCCGATCTCTGTAATTTTATGTCACCAGATTGCCGGAGTTTTATCATATCGAGAGCCTCGTCTTGCATACTCGAACCAGAAATTGAACTTTTTTTGCCAACGTATTGGGGAAAAAATATAGCTTTTGTTTGAAGGTTGGTGTGCTTGAACAAAACCGTTAAGGAGCAACTTCCTATGGTATCAAGATGGTTCGTTATTAATGAGCTTAATTGATGGTTCAAAATTTAATAAGTGTGACAACATTATTTATCAATTAAATGTCCTACAAGCCTTACTTTACAATGAAGTTTTCTTTTTTTCCCGTGATTTGGTTTTAATTAAAATAAATAGTATTGAGTATTAAAAAACTATTTGGTACGTGGTCTAGTGGTGATATTTTAAGGATGGGACCATTACTTTGTTGGAACTCGAACCTTTGTGGTAGTGATACACTTGAAAATTTACTCAAAAGTTACTAAATTTAGACCATACAAGCAATCATCATGTCATTAACAAAATTAGTTGATTTATTGGGAAACGGCAAAAACAGTGTCACCTTGTTTTCCTAACCAAACTTTGATGTTATTGTGACGACCCAGATTTCCAGGAAGGAATGGGTGACCCTCCTGGGAAATTGTGCCAAAGCGGACAATATTGTTGATACGGGCGTGGCGATTCGGTCCGTTTGGGCCGGGTCGTTACAGTTATATTCCACTGTATCTCGTAATTTTTGCCCGGTAATAAAAAAGTATGTCCTTATTTTATCGACTTAATTCAGCAAAGATATAATTACGTTCAAGTGATCTTTCATAAGATTTTTTAAGTGCAAGTCATGAGTCCAAATTTTTTTTTAACTTCTATTCATCTGACACAATAAAATAGAGCTTAAAAACTGTTTTTAAGCTGTTTTTAAGCTTAAAAAATAACTTATAATCGCTTTTTAAAAGATATTAAAATATAAAAAAGAAGTTAAAAACTATTTTTAAGTTAAAAAAAAGATATTATAATCTATTTTTGAACGATACTAAAGTGTAAAAACAACAACTTAAAAGCTTTTTTTTAGTGTTTGTTTGAATTATTAAGTAAAAAACAAATATTAAAGTGTAAAAAAGAAGCTTAAAAGCTATTTTTTGAAATATTAAGGTGATATAGAGTTAAAATTTTTATTAGATTAGTGACCTATGAATAACAATCTTATTAAAAGGTAACCGGCCACCAGTAACACGTTATAGCAATGACATCTCTTTGAACATTATTGATAAAATAACTATCGTTAAATCTTAACAACATAATTAGTTGTTACCAACATTTTCCAAAACATAAGTTTCCATAATTATGTTTGTTGTTGTCTAGACATTTTCTCGGTAACTGAAATTATTTTGTGAAAAAAAAAAATTATCCACTAAAAAGTAAATTTTGGAATTTCTTTTCCTTCTGTCCATTTCCCGCGAGTTTGGGGATAGCAAAAATATCGAAAGTTCTATTTCTTGACGTAATTCATTAACTTGAAAACTTATGATTTAATGTTTAATTGAACTTTGAAGTAAAACAACAACATTGAAATAACAAAGATGGAAAAAAATCAAGATGATGTTACATTCCCAAACATATCTAGTGGCCACATTAATTTGAAAAACAAAAAGGGAAAACTATTAAAAAAATATTCATTCGATTTAATAAAAAGATGGAAATTTCAACATGATACTATCAATTTAAGAAACATAAAAAGGGGGTGTCATTGTAATATTTGCCATTTTAATGCTCACAAAAAAAAAAAAAAAAAAAAGATTAGTCACCCATTTTTCAAAAAAGTAGTTATCCTAGCAACTAAAATTAATTTTGCCCTCCCTCCACCTGTCATATAACTTCTTAGGAGAACTTTTCGCAAACAACGATACGGTTCAAAGTGGTAACACAGTACTCCTTCCGTCCCAAAAAGATTATCACTTTTCATTTTTTGATTGTCCCAAATTATGGTCACATTTTCAATTAAAAGGTGGTTTTATGATTAAAATTCCAAATATAACCCTATTAAATGAGCATTAATAACAACTAATATTAAGACAACTGAGAATGTTTATTTATTTTTTCGTTTTTTTGTTTTTGAAATTTTTTTTATTTTATATTTTTTGTGATTTTTTTGAATTTTAAAAATTTTATTCGTGTTTTTTCAAGCTTTTGCCTTTTTTAATTTTTTATAGATTTTTTCATTTTACATTTTCTGATTTTTTTTTTTCATTTTTTCATATTTTTTTGATTTTTATTGATTTTTTTTAATTAATTATGGGGATTCCTCACTATTTTATTTATATCAAATTTAAATTGGTCCTCCGAACTTATTACAACGAAACCAACAACTACAGGATTAAACAACAAAAATAAAAAACTTAAAGGATTCAAAAGATAATACGCGAAAATAGAGACCATTTTATGTAGTTGACTTTTTAATAAATACTATTATCTTGAATATCTTCAACGCGAACTTTATTTTTCTGTATTTCTTTCTTTTTTATCTCTCCACAGCCAATGCATATAACCAACTGAACCATCTTAGTGAGAGAGAGCTCTGATCTTCCCAAATTTTCCTAATTGAAATTATTAAGAACGATCTGTTGTTATTCGGTGTAAATCGAGAATAGATGAACTTTGATTTTTATTGGTTAGTTAGGAAAATTTGATCAATAATTAAATAGTTTTGAAAATGATAATCAATTCTTAATTAATCTCTATAAAGGATACCGATCCAAAATTTACCCTACGTTTTTCTCAGTTACTTCCTTCACTTCACTGCTACCATAGTATACACCATGTGACATTTTGCAGCTCCTACTACTGTGCAAAATAATTCTATAGAACATTCTATGAGAAAAATGCCAAATTTTAAATGATTTGTTTGCACTGATGACTTGCACAAAGTATATCTGGTCCCTTTGCAAGTTTGTATGTTGGGTTTCAGTTTTTATCTTACCAACAGAAGACAAGGATTTAAATGAGAACCAGAAACGGGACCATTGTTTTGTCCATCTGGGATGGAAAAAATATCTTGCCATTTGCCAAAGAGCCTGATATAACCAAACTTAACTGCAGAAATGTCATACTTTCCCAAGAAATAAAAAGTACATCTTTCAGGAACTTCCTTTTTTTTTATTTATAAATATACACTCATATCTGAACCCCCAATAGGATACTACTATATGATGTAAAGATCCTAACTGTGAGAGTTGTTTCTGTTGGTTTCCGCGTACGAAATAACAATTAATAATAATAAAAGGACTAAACAAGAATTAATTAAAACCAGTGTAATATTTATTAATTTCCAAATGAAATACAATAAACTGATTACAACATGTAGGTACTGAAAATAATTAAAGCAAACGTTATCAGATTATTATTAATTAATAATCTGATGTACTGAATTGCAATAAATAGAAACTGCCGGACTGGAAAGTACAAACTTAACAGCCGGACTGTTCTGTTTGAAATTGAAATTACAGGACTGAATTGAAACTATTCTAATTACAGAATTAAATTACAGAATAGTAATTACAGCAAAAAACAGAACTTTAAACTAATTACAGATAAGTACAAACAGAATATAAAGCTACAGCTAAGGACAGCAATTGAAATACTAAAATAAAAGGACAGAATTGAATGCGTAAATGAAATGGACAGAATAGAATAAAATAAGACGAGGCTACTGTTAACAGTATGCCCTTAACCGATATTCGCCCTACCACCTTAAGGTTTCTGGTTGCGTTGGCGCTTCGATCCCAAGGTACAACGTCTCGGATGACTCGCCGGAAACTGGCGACGAGTCAAGGTCGAGCTGTTGGTGGGTGGTTCTCTCTGGTTCTAAAATGTAATGCTGTTTTTGAGAGATGATATATGCTTCTGTATTTTATTTCAGAATGTTGTCTATTTGACATGTGGGGGGTCTGCCTATTTATAGGCTTGCTGAGTATCTCAGCCATTAAGGTCACTTTACTACTGTCAGTTTTCGAAATTCGAAACTGCAGTATTAACTTTGCAATCAAATCATATTTATTGCAACAGTTACAGCTTTGCTGGAAGCTTTTCCCGAACAGGCGCACTTTTTTCGAACAGGCACGCTTTTCCCGAACAGACGCACTTTTTCCCGAACATGCACGCTTTTCCCGAACAGGCGCGCTTTTCCCGAACAGGCGCACTTTTCCCGTTGAGTTAAAAACCCGTCGAGCAAGCCCGCCCGTCGAGCAAGCCCATGTGTGGTACACAATACACACATGTGTATATGGACACACTACTTGATATACACATGGGATACCCTAGTATATATATTGTAAAAATCACTCATGATTTTCCAACGTGGGATAACCCTCATGGGTTAAATCCCATTTCTTTTCTCATTTTCCAGCATTGGCTTTATTGCCTCTTTCGAGTACCAACCTTCGAGTCCAATTATCA
This sequence comes from Primula veris, assembly GCA_963682055.1. Classification (NCBI taxonomy): domain Eukaryota; kingdom Viridiplantae; phylum Streptophyta; class Magnoliopsida; order Ericales; family Primulaceae; genus Primula; species Primula veris. The sequence continues at coordinate 30,632,385 of OY821747.1, read as the reverse complement.
TTCACACCCTTCCTCCGAATAGGTCATGCGATATACCGTTGCGAAGCTAGTCGCACGAGCTACTCAACCGCATTGAGTATGGCCTCAGAAAAACTGAGGAGTCGCATTGAAAATTGACTCAAAGATGGTCCCTGATCACTTGGAACAACCATGTATAAAATACATGTTTTCCTACATTTTTCCAACAATCCCCCACATGAATGCAATTGGCTCGAAAGCCCATGTCCTAAATGCAAATCAAGAGAACCGCAAAAGTTCACTGCCTAAGGTCAGGTAGCGCGCGCCTTGAACCTGCCGTAGCGGAATACCACCCAGAATACTGCTATTAGGTAGCTGTAAAGCTTTGAACCATCAAGCTTTGTGTATCCCAGAATGGCACCCGCACAGTGCCCTCTCTACCCACGTACTAGGCCCTTTAGTTGTTGTCCATATTTGGCCTGGACTGCCTTGACAACTTCAACTGAGTGCTCTAGTGAATTAGCCCAAGCTCATCACATGGTACCGGCCTTACACACTCGTTATAGGTGTTCCAAGTCGAAAGTGTCCTGACTCACTTTACTCGACCGTCGAGTTACTTGGATCATTAAGAGCCTCAAGCTCACCCTTACAATGGTACAGGTCTATCACTCTGTCATCGCGGAAATGGGCTGGGAACCCCAGGTTCCCGAGTGCTTTGTTCGGTTGCCCTCACAGTTCAGTTTCCCTTTGAACCTATCAGGAAATATTCCGTTTAGGTTGGGTTGCCTATGTTGGGGCCACCAATTTAATGGGCTTTAATCCCATTCCGTTCGATGACGTCTCGACTCCTACTTGAGTCAAGCCTTTTGTTAATGGATCCGCTATGTTTTCCTTTGATCTCACAAAATCTAAGGATACCACACCGTTGGATAACAATTCCCTTACGGATTTATGTCTTCGACGTATATGTCGAGACTTTCCATTATACATATGATCCTGAGCCCGTGCAATTGCTGATTGACTATCGCAATGCATGCTTATTGCGGGAACAGGTTTCGGCCACATTGGAATTCCTTCCAATAGACTTCTCAGCCAGTCTGCCTCTTCGGTTGCTAAGTCTAACGCTATGAATTCAGATTCCATAGTTGACCTTGCAATACATGTCTGTTTGGAGGATCTCCAAGACACAGCAGCTCCTCCCATTATAAACACATATCCACTCATGGATCTTGTGCTATTGGAGTCTGATATCCAGTTGGCATCTGAATACCCTTCAAGTACCGCTGGATATCTGGTATAGTGCAGCCCGTAATCGGCTAAAAACCTCATATACCTGAGAAGTTTCATTATGGCCTTCCAGTGTTCCTCATTTGGATTACTGGTGTATCTGCTCAGTCTACTCACTGAGTTTGCTATGTCTGGTCTGGTGCAATTCATTATATACATGAGACTGCCTATGACTCGAGAGAACTCTAATTGATTCACACTTTTACCGAAATTCTTTTTCAGGTTACAGTTGAACTCAATTGGGGTTCTTGACATAGCTTTACTGTCCTTGTCAAACTTGTCTAAAACTTGTTTAACATAGTGACTTTGGGACAAGGCATACCCTTCTGATGTTTTGGTAATCTTCATACCAAGAATTACATCAGCTATACCCAGATCCTTCATATCGAAGTGTTGTGATAACATTTTCTTTGTGGAGCTGATTCTATCATTACTCCCAATTATGATCATGTCATCCACATAGAGACAGACTACAACACAGTCTCTTCCACTTCCTTTAGAGTAGACACATTTATCGCACTCATTAATGCGAAAACCGTTTGATAGCATAATTCTATCAAACTTCTCATGCCATTGCTTTGGCGCTTGTTTGAGTCCATATAGAGACTTTACAAGTTTGCACACTTGGTGCTCTTTACCAGGAACTACAAACCCTTCCGGTTGTTCCATGTAAATTTCTTCTTCCAGTTCTCCATTCAGAAACGCCGTCTTTACATCCATTTGATGTATTTCCATATCAAACAAAGCTGCGAGAGCAATGACGATTCGGATAGACGTTTTCCTGGAGACAGGAGCATAAGTGTCAAAATAATCGACACCTTCCGTTTGCCTGAAGCCTTTCACTACAAGTCTCGCCTTGTATTTCTCAATCGTGCCGTCAACCTTTAACTTCCTCTTGAAGACCCACTTGTGACCTAGGGGCTTACATCCTTTCGGAAGATCCACTAGTTCCCAAGTGTGGTTTTGCATGATTGATTCAATTTCATTTTGAATAGCTTCTTCCCAATATTGGGAATCCGGTGTTGACATAGCTTGTTTATATGTCACCGGTTCGCCTTCAATCACGAAGGTTAGGAAATCAGGTCCAAAGGAAGTTTCCTTCCTTGCCCTTTTGCTGCGCCGAGGCTCTTTCTCTTCCTCTTCCTCTGTCGGTTCACTTGCCCCCACATTTCCTTCACTGTTCAACTCTTCAGTTGGTACAGATGTAGGTAATTTCCGGGGAAAGATATCTTCAAAGAAAGAGGCCTCTCGGCTTTCCATATACGTATCTACATGTACATCGGGATTGTCCGACTTGTGCACGAGAAACCGATATGCACTACTATTCTGTGCATATCCGATGAACACACAGTCCACCGTCTTAGGACCAATTCTCATCCTCTTAGGAGTGGGAACTAGGACCTTTGCGAGACAACCCCAAACCCGCAGGTTCTTATAACTGGGTTGATGACCTTTCCATAATTCATATGGAGTCTTTTCTCGCTTCTTATGTGGTAACTTGTTTAAAACATAGTTAGCGGAAAGTATCGCTTCCCCCCACATGTTCTGGGGTAAACCAGAACTGATTAGCATAGCATTCATCATTTCCTTTAGCGTTCTATTTTTACGCTCAGCAACTCCATTTTGCTCGGGAGTGTATGGGGCTGTGGTTTGATGTATAATGCCGCTTTCAGCGCATATCTGTTCAAACGGTGATTCATATTCACCGCCTCTATCACTTCTCAATGTTTTAATTTTCTTATTGAGTTGATTTTCAACTTCGGTCTTATAAAGAGCGAATTTCTCTACTGCTTCGTCTTTACTTCTCATTAAGTAAACGTAACAGTATCTAGTACAATCATCTATAAAGGTGATAAAATACTTTTTCCCTCCTCGCGTTTGTATAAACTTTAAGTCGCATACATCCGTGTGTATTAGACCGAGAGGTTCACTTTCTCGTTCAACATGTTGAAACGATGATTTCGTTAATTTTGCCTCTACACAAATCTCACATTTGTGCTGCTTATCAAAAACGAAATTTGGTATTAGTTTTAGTGATATTAATTTCTTTAAAGAATTATAATTCACGTGACCTAATCTACCATGCCACAAATGAAATGACTCAAATAAATAATTAAACTCAGAATTTTTATTGGCCTCTTGGGCAACAGTCATTACATTGCTAGTGCTAGTCTCAGCTTTAGCATCTTTATTGGGAGCAGGTGTCCCTACGTTTAACTTAAACATGCCGTTGGTCATATAGCCACGGCCTACATAGACACCATTTTTGGTGATTACAATTTTATCGGATTCCAAAACTAGTTTGAACCCGTTCTTCACCATCACCGATCCTGATACCAGATTCTTGCGGATATCCGAAACATGAAGCACATTTGTCAACCTCAGCTCTTTTCCAGAGGTCATCTTCATCACCACCATTCCTTTTCCTTCCACCTTGGAAGTAGCAGAATTTCCCATGAAGCAGCTTTCTCCCTCTACTGCTTCGTAGGTCTTAAACATCCACCTTGTTGAGCAGATGTGGCTTGTGGCGCCGGTATCCAGCCACCACTCTTTGGGGTTGCTCCCCACGAGATTGACCTCAAAGACCACAGCAGTAAAGTGGTCATCATCTCGTCCTCCCTCAGCCAGATGAGCCTGAGCTGGAGCTTTCCTCTTCCCTTTGCCCTTGAAGTTCCTCGGAGGGGGCTTAGGCTTAGCAGCGCCTTTATTGTCATAACAGTCCGCGGCACGATGGCCGGTCCTGTTACACACAAAGCAGGTTCCTGCAAATTTCTTTGCGACAACAGCACTGCCTCCGGTGTCAAAACGTTTCCGTTTGACGTTGGAGATTTCGACCACATTGGCCTTTGCCATCGGGATGACAGCACCACCGACTCTCCTCACGGACCGACGGTTGCTCACCTCGATATTGAGCTTCTCAATGAGCCCCTCCAACCTCATTTCCTTCCGCTTGTGCTTCAGGTAGTTTTGAAAGTCTTTCCATGACGGCGGCAATTTCTCAATCATGAGTGCCACCTGGAAAGGCTCGTTTATCACTAGCCCCTCAGCCTCAAGGCGATGGTAAATGAGTTGGAGCTCCTCAACTTGCTCCATGACACCCCTGCTGTCAGTCATACGGTACTCATGAAAGTCCGTGACAACAAATCTCTTTGTGCCAGCGTTATTCACTTTGTACTTATTTTTTAGAGTCTCCCATAGCTCCTTTGCAGTAGCTTTGGGCTCGAAAACACTGAACAGCGTGTCATCTAGAGCACACAGGATATAGTTCTTGCATAGGTAGTCGGCATGTCTCCATGCCTCAACCGCAGAGAACGACTGCTCGTCCAGATCGTCCTCGCTTAGGACGGGAGCAGTCTCCTTGAGAAACCTGGTCAGATTCAGGGTCGTGAGATAAAACAGCATCTTTTGCTGCCAACGTTTAAAGTTGTCTCCCCTGAACTTTTCCGGTTTCTCCAGATGAGAAGTCGGCAAAGTAGGCACAGCCGAATACATCGGTGCCTTGCCTTTGGCCGCAGCCTTGGCTCTTGCCGCAGCCTTAGCTGCGGCCTTGGCTGTGGCCGCTGCTTCGGCCGCAGCCTCAGCTTTGGCCGTAGCATCCGCCATGGCCGCAGCCGCGGCGGCCTCAGCCGCTGCAGCCACGTCATCGGCGGTAGCCCCCACAATCGCATCGCCCCCAATGTTATGGACATCTCCACCAACCATTGGGTCATGCTCACTTCCGATAGGCAACTGAATAGGCGACGTGTTTGTCATCTGAAACGACAACACAAAACGTATGAGATACGTGTACAATAAATTCTATAAACAAACACCAAAACTGATATTTGAGTTTGTAAAAGAATTACCAAACAAAATAAAATTAAAATTTTATCCTTTTAAATATCAATACGGTTGATATTAAAAGGATTGAACGATTCTTATTGAATACCAATACGGTTGGTATCAACAAGATTCAAAAATAAAATTAAAACTGTTTGGAATTTTTTCGTTGTAATTCAATTTCTAATATAATTTAGAATTGAAAACAAGAAAGCATTATTCCTTATAAAAAAATAAATAATTGTATTAATCAATACACGAAAGAAACAACATGATATCGGTTAAGATTGTTGGTTTCCGTGTACGAAATAACAATTAATAATAATAAAAGGACTAAACAAGAATTAATTAAAACCAGTGTAATATTTATTAATTTCCAAATGAAATACAATAAACTGATTACAACATGTAGGTACTGAAAATAATTAAAGCAAACGTTATCAGATTATTATTAATTAATAATCTGATGTACTGAATTGCAATAAATAGAAACTGCCGGACTGGAAAGTACAAACTTAACAGCCGGACTGTTCTGTTTGAAATTGAAATTACAGGACTGAATTGAAACTATTCTAATTACAGAATTAAATTACAGAATAGTAATTACAGCAAAAAACAGAACTTTAAACTAATTACAGATAAGTACAAACAGAATATAAAGCTACAGCTAAGGACAGCAATTGAAATACTAAAATAAAAGGACAGAATTGAATGCGTAAATGAAATGGACAGAATAGAATAAAATAAGACGAGGCTACTGTTAACAGTATGCCCTTAACCGATATTCGCCCTACCACCTTAAGGTTTCTGGTTGCGTTGGCGCTTCGATCCCAAGGTACAACGTCTCGGATGACTCGCCGGAAACTGGCGACGAGTCAAGGTCGAGCTGTTGGTGGGTGGTTCTCTCTGGTTCTAAAATGTAATGCTGTTTTTGAGAGATGATATATGCTTCTGTATTTTATTTCAGAATGTTGTCTATTTGACATGTGGGGGGTCTGCCTATTTATAGGCTTGCTGAGTATCTCAGCCATTAAGGTCACTTTACTACTGTCAGTTTTTGAAATTCGAAACTGCAGTATTAACTTTGCAATCAAATCATATTTATTGCAACAGTTACAGCTTTGCTGGAAGCTTTTCCCGAACAGGCGCACTTTTTCCGAACAGGCACGCTTTTCCCGAACAGACGCACTTTTTCCCGAACATGCACGCTTTTCCCGAACAGGCGCGCTTTTCCCGAACAGGCGCACTTTTCCCGTTGAGTTAAAAACCCGTCGAGCAAGCCCGCCCGTCGAGCAAGCCCATGTGTGGTACACAATACACACATGTGTATATGGACACACTACTTGATATCCACATGGGATACCCTAGTATATATATTGTAAAAATCACTCATGATTTTCCAACGTGGGATAACCCTCATGGGTTAAATCCCATTTCTTTTCTCATTTTCCAGCATTGGCTTTATTGCCTCTTTCGAGTACCAACCTTCGAGTCCAATTATCATTCACACCCTTCCTCCGAATAGGTCATGCGATATACCGTTGCGAAGCTAGTCGCACGAGCTACTCAACCGCATTGAGTATGGCCTCAGAAAAACTGAGGAGTCGCATTGAAAATTGACTCAAAGATGGTCCCTGACCACTTGGAACAACCATGTATAAAATACATGTTTTCCTACATTTTTCCAACAGTTTCCTGAATCCGAAAAAGAGAGTATTTGAGTTCTTCTAATAACTAAAAAGTGTAGCATGTCTGAATGTAACTACGGCTTGCGGTGGTGAAGAAACTAGATCGGAAAAAATAGGAATTCAAGTTGTAAGATATCTAATGAATCGCTGGAATTGAGATCTTATTCAAAGATAAATATATCAAATATCTGAAGTTGCTTTTTGTATATTACTGTATATGGATGTTTGATTTGTAAGGACTATGATTGAGAATTGTTTGATATGTTTCTCTGAGAAGGCGAAATAGAATCAACTTGAATACGGGACAGGTCTTTTTGAAGTTTCTAACCGAATTGAAACACCTTGTATGAAAGGCATTCTCTATGTATTTCTAGTTATATGGAAAAATTAAGGCCCAATAAAAGAAAATATCTAAGTTTTAAACTATCTTCCAATCCTTAACCAAAAAATAACAATTCCAAACATGTTAAAGGATAAAGCAAATTCAACAAATTAACTCACTTTTAGGACCAATTTTATTAAATATATAAAGGGGTTTAATTTATTTTCTACATTTTCTACAATTAATTTCTCTCTTTAAAAGCTCACCCCGAATCTAACTTCTACGACCGTTGTCGTGGTTTCGCCGTCTCAGCAGACCACCAATGTCAATCTCTGATTTATGTATATCTATCTTTCAATCTCTCTCTTGTCACAAATCAACTGAGTCGTGACAACGACGACAGAGTTCTTCCTTTATGGATAGAGCCTCTGTCGCCGTTCTCTGCATGGGGATTTGATCCCCACCCCATCCTCTCTCTTTCTCTCACATGCGAATGTGCTCTATCCCTTCATCCTCTCTCACCCTCACCCACAATTTCCAGTTTATATCTAGCCGACATCGCCCTCAATCGTCGTTCTATACCTCCTCCTCGTCGTCTCATCGCATCACCAACCATTAGCGGCGGCGGGTTTGATTGAAAATCCTAGTTGTAGTTAATGATTATGGACTTTCTTTGTAAATAAAATAAAATTGATTCCTTAATTTATTCTATGATTTGTAATTAAGCCCCAAGGTGTTAAAATGGAACAAATTTACCCAAAATCTTAAAAATATTACAATTTTGACTCTTCGAACTGTATATTGTTTTTATAAGGGAATATATGTCGAGAAAGTCTATTTGATCCGAAAATAATTCTTCAAGTATTTAGGGACTCATTATTGGTGCCGATCATCAATACTAATTGGCCATGTCATCACCGGCTATGAACCGCCACAATGGAGCTCTGATGGTCATCCCTGCTTCATGAAAAATGCATGTATGGATAGTAAAAGACATTCCGTTCGGAGCAGGTCCAAAAATAAAGTTTTTAGGGGATTGGCTAGGTATGTATTTCTCTTGCCTATTAGGGGGAAAAAAAACATGCAAAATAAATTTTGTTTTTTGGGCCGAATCATTTGCCATCTAGGTGGGATGTTCAATATACTAAGACAGTCCACATCACCATTCGGGCGGGTCTGACTTTTTTATTATTCTAATGGTAAAATGAGCGTCGTTGTAGTCTATATTAACGGATGCACAGACCCACGGGGAGTAAATCTGTCAACTTTTTTTTAATTGTTATGCAATATGTGATACCACCGATTATAATGAAAGAAAATTAACAGACTAAAAATACAAGATGCATACGCCCATTTTTGGTTTTGTATTATCTAATTAAATTACGCAGGGTGACACCCCTCAAAAACAATATCGGAAAATTGTTTTCTTATCGTTGTCGAGTAAAATAAACGTTTATCCAGCCACGTAACTCCCTTTCCGGCCGGCTGGACTTTGTAATGTTATTAAGTATCGATTATCGAGCCATGATTAAAAGTTTTAACAAAGACACCATGTGTTTAATTAGCTCTATATATGGTGAAAAATAAAGGCAACAATATTTGAAAACTTGTTTGGCTACGGTTGTTACCTAAAGGACCTATTTAATTGCCATTTCATGGCAACATTTATAAATGTACTTTGAATTATTTAAAATTTGAGTATTGCTATAACCATCTAAAAACGTTACTCAAAAACTTTACCTGCTGATATGGCGTACTAGGTGGACCGAGTATGGATTAAATGAAAATATGATTTCAATATCGAAATAAAAATGATTGGTACATCTAACTCGTCACATCAACACTTAAGATTTTTGGGTAAATTTTTAGAACGGATGTATCATTTATCTTAAAGTTCAGTGCATTTGAGCAAATATTCCTTATAGCTTGAATACCACAACAGAAAAATTAAATAAAACAGTGTCACTGTCACGGCCTATAGGCTAATATCTCTCATTTTTTGAAAGTGAAAAATATCATAACAAAATCAGTACAAATTGGAGGGTATATATTTAATATATAGTGAAACGTCCTTTTGTCCTTGGCCTTATAACTTGATAAGAATGAATAGACGTGATATTTCTTGTTTATGATAAACTCTCTTCCACTGAGTGTAAAAGGCCAAGCCCATCTATAGAAAAAAGTGGCTTTTGTATTTACACAACAGCCATTTGGAATTTTTTTTGGATACTGGATATTTTTTACTTGTAGGACGATACAATTATTGGAAATTATATCCTACAAAAATTAGTACTTTCCATAATATTAGTCCATTTTTTCAAAATATAAAAAAATCCTGTGTAATATTACATATTTATCATTTTTTTATTCTAGGAAAGTGTGCATTAATAAAAATGAGGGTAAAAAATAAAAATGAGGGTAAGAAACAAAAATAGAGTAAAAAAAAATGTAATAATTATGTTTTTTTAATAAGTTGAAATTTTCATAATAGACTTATATTTCGGAAGGGAGGTAAGAGAGTATATACAAATTGAAGGGTAAATACAGTAAACTGTATGTCCTTTTTGTCTTTAAGCCACCAAAATAACTTCAAAATAATGCATAGTTTATACTTTATACACATGATATTTGCGGTTTAGAAATAAGCTTTATAGGCATGAGTAAAGCTATGGAAGTAAGAGACTTTTATTTACTTTATGATTGATTGTCGCTAAATTTTTCAAATGATTTTTGAAAACTGTTGCTAAACTGAATGTCGCTAATTTTTTTTTTTCTTCAAATTAGTAATTGTTATTCTATTGCTAAAATATAAATATATCTGACACTACGTTTACCAACAGTTTTATAAAACAAAGTGTTGGTAAATAAATTTTTTCTTATAGTGTAGGCACCTCTCAGTCTTGATAAAAACAAATGAAAAAATAAAAAATATTCTATATATCATTCTATTATAATAAGTAACCCAAGTCAAATGAAACTGTCCAATTTAGCCATTTTTTTTCCAAAAATACCACTATATATATATATATATATATATATATATAGACTAAAATCTATAAAAATAAAAATAAAAAAGGCTGATCCCTGACCGATTACTAAAATTAGCATTTCAGACCACACATTTAAAGTTTATGAATCAGTCGTGTTAAAGAATTTAAAGGCACACTAGGAATCTTAATCATGTCGATTTTATAGCCTTTTTCATTGTGACATCAAGTCTAGAGGCTTATATAACGTGACATGTAAGGGTCCTACTATTGTGCATATTCTGGTAAATCAAATAGAACTTTTCCATGAGACTAGCCAATATTCAATGAATTTATAATAACTGATGACTTTTTTAACAAGAGTCATGTTGCCTCTTTGCAACTTCTTCAAGTTATTACCTTCCCGGAAAATAGATTGCAACTTGTGATTCATATTTATCTTACCAACATAAATATAAAATCATGGCTTTAAATGAAAACCAGAAACATGACCATTGTTTTGGATCCAAAAATATTATTAACAATTTGACTGATGTATAACCTAGTTATAGAGTCAGACGGGATCAAACAAACTAATTGTTAGACGGTTGTTCATGTAATTTTTAAAATTCTTTATACACCACACGCAAAATAAAAATAAAATACCAAATATAATACTTATGGAACGCTGGTTGAAACTACCGCATACTTAAATATTAATTAAAAATATTTTAAAATTTTAATAATTTTAATATATTTTATTTAACGATTCAACAAAATAAAAAACCAAATATAATATTATAGATCTCTGTTTAAAACTATACTAAAACTAAATATTATTTAAAAATATTAAATATATGATCAAATTACATAATTTTATATTTTGAAAAATAAATTTAGATTGAGCGTAATCTGACTGATCCTATCTAATTAATAAGCCAACAACTTGGAATTCTTAAATGATGTAAGATCCTAACAGAATCTGAATCCTTTGTATATATTAATGGGCTTTTATATAAGTTACAGAAAACTAGGAAAATGTGGATGAAAATATGTACTCCAATTCGTTATTGGTGTTAATAACACAATTCTTATACCTAGTTTTTTTACCTTGTGGATTGTTTAGTTACTATTTGGGCTCATATTATTTGATTTTTGTACTTATATCAATAAAAAAAAAAAACAAGGTGCATAGAGATTTGATTGACCCCACTGATCATTTGATATTTTTACATCCTACGCTCAAGGAATTGATATATTTTTTGCTTAAAAGTTGCTGCCACGCCCCAAAAAATGTCACAGAATAACGATCTAAAACAAGAAAAAAAGATTATTTACAATCTATATATCTAAAATTTTCATTAGTGTCATTAAAAAAACTCTTCTCGATATGGTGTACAATGTAGACAGTAAAAAATAGAACTGTTCAAATTATACATATTTACAGCTGATATGATTAAAAGAATAAAATAATTAAAAAATCACCACCATCAAATAAATATTTACAATCTATAGCACTAATTTCTATTTCTTTGGAGATTGAAAAAAACCTATTTTTTAATATGATATTCTATCTATATTGGTGCTCGTGCTAGAGCTACCTAACCGTCACCCAACTGTCCGCAACAGACCAATCATGTACGTGATTGCACGCCAATTCGCTTAGTCTATCTATAACCGAAGTCGCATCGAATTCCAAAGAGGGAAAAGATGTAACTTCACACGACGACTCATCCCACTCGGGAAAATTAAAAGGACATTTTGGAGAATCCGAAAACATCTCAAAGGAGCAATCTTTAATCGAAACACCAACTCTATCGTTATCATCATTATAATTGGTAACAAACGGATGATCTAAAAGCATCCGAGCCGTCCATCTTTTATTAGAATCTCTAACGAAACATTTCTTGAGAAAGTCTCGTCCTTCCCAAGATAACTCTTTAGGAGTTTCCGGACACTCTTCCTTAACACCGATTGTCATTAGAAGTCGTGCTATGTCAGCACCCCCTGAGAACCGCCATGCCGGAGCTCCGGAGGCCATCTCCGTCACCAAACACCCTAAGGCCCAAATATCCGCCGGAGCCTCTTGCTCGCCGGAAAATGCCATCTCCGGCGACATATACATTGGCGTACCTCTCATCTCAAGTTTTTCCCTCCCTCTACTTAATCCGGCCTTTTTCGCCAACCCAAAGTCACCAACTTTTGCGGTGTCACCATCCTTACAAGAACAAATTAGTATGTTTTGGGGCTTAATATCACAGTGAACATAACCTTTGTTATGAATATAAAGAAGCCCTTTTAATATCGACTTTGTATATCGCCGAAGTTCAAATTCTTGTAATTTTCGATCAGCGGATCTTTGAAGCTTATCGGAAAGAGACCCTCCCGAGGCGTATTCCAGCAACAAATTGAACATTTTTTCGCCGTTTTGGTAACTTAAATCGGAACCAAAACACTGAATTATACTCGGGCAATCGTTAAGATCTTCAAGAATTGATTTTTCATTTAGTAATGAAGCGGAGTGATAATCTTGACATGATTTTACAGCTATTAATTGAGGTAACTTAGTATCCTGTTTTTTCGGTTTCGCTAAACTCACAGTGGCAAAGCTCCCGTGACCGAGCATTTCGCCACGAACCCACTCCATGAAGTTAAACTTAAATTTTTATAATTTTTATTTTGAAAACAAAACTAAGATTGAATAGTGAGATTTTTAGAGAAATATAAATTGAGAGAATAAAGGAATTGGGGGAAAAACAGGGGAAAAACAAGTTCACTGCTATTTCTTTGAACCTCTTTTTGTCTATTTATACTAAATCATTTTTTGCGGCTATATCAAAACTAGTACCCCATTGTTTCAACACAAGTTCTTTGTCCCCCACATATAAAATTATAGCTTGATTTTTCCATAGTGTTGTGTATATTGGCACAATTAGTAATTTATCGGCTAATTGGTTTAGGTAAAAATGTAATATTGTATATGTCTCTAGTGTTTTAATTATAAACCTGATGCTTACTTGTTTGGTCTATAGTGTCTATAGTAACGAAATGAAAAGAAAATCAAAAGATATACACTTAAAATGACGGGAAATGGTTATTGAAAAACAATAAACACGATTTTTGAACAGGAAAACGAGTTTCTTAGTAATATATAAATATAATTAGCGCATATGGTTATTTTAGATCCATTTATCAATAATGTTCTTTTTGTGTTTGTAATTTTATCATGTTAGTCTTCGTGATATATTGGGAATAGAACAAAGAAAGAGGGTATTAATGATTTTTTCTTCAATATTTGAACTAGTTAGGTCAGCTTTATAAATTGAAATGCATTAAACTATTTAAGTTTATATCATGAGTACAAGATATACATTGCTTTGAAACTACTGGGATTGTTATTGTAGTTATTACCTTTTTGATATAAAATTATTTCCTTAAATATTGGTGAGAGGGATGTGAGATACTTAGTACATTGTATTGACTAATAAGTGGTCTTAATTTTATTGAAGAGTTCCATAATTGAAGCACGTGACAAAGGATGATATTTATTTGCTTCTAAGATGGCTGAAAGTTAGGACTTAAGGGTGGCTTAAATTAGGAAACGTTCATTTTGTGCTCATAATTATTCTAATAATATTCTGATTTGATTCTTACTCTTAGAAAATTAAAGGGGTAGATAAAGATATAAAAGGTTGAATGTCAATAATTTAATAAACCGAATCAAAGTATCAACAAGTTCAACTCACCGATTATCTATGTCTCATGAGTTAAGAGAAAAGATATACTAAGTATACACTAACATGGAATTATATTTATACCATATATATATATATATATATATGAGTTAAAATATTATATCCTTATTTTCTATCGTATTCCGTGTTCCCTTACTTATTTTTATTTAAATTTTAAATTTTCACAACTTATACCGCAACTTTATAAACTTTTATATTATATTGTATTCAAATTTTAAAACATTTGAACATAATATTGTTTTAGACAATTTTTTTAATATTCAATGTTTAATTTGCACTAATTTATACATTTATTCCAAAATAAATTTTGTGTGGATTTTCTTTTAAAAATAATTATTGGAATGTATTGATACATATATTATAGTAATTGTATAATTTTTTTCAAGTTTTTTAGAAATGTTTTTTGGATAAAATAAGTAAGGGGACACAAAAGTGATAGAAAAATTGGATAAAAGATTTGGACTCGTATACAGTTACGTAGCTTAAACTGAATATTGTGGTTATGAATGCGTAGACATATTATTGTTGTTTTCATAAATTAAATTTGAATTACATCACATCCTCAATATGTGTTCGAAATCATTTTAATCCATGACTGTGTTGTATCTCATATTTAAAAGGTCGTTCATTTTACTGGGTATTACAAGTTAGTTACACATTTTAATGAATTAAAAATAAACATATCTAACCATTGTCTGACTAAAAAAAGCTAAAATCTTTAAGCTCTATTTTCTTAAACTGTATACTATTTTGTGTAGAACGAACTAAGAGCATCCGCACCCGTTATTTCAACCATTTTCTCAAACTTAACACATTTTATACATTTTAAGAAACCGTTTACATTTACACAAAATTTCAAGTTACTTATTAATTTTCTTATAATAACCCTACATTATTTATTTATTTTTTTATTATATTTTAATAATCATAACAATATTACAATCATTCGTCCCTAAACAAATATCACCTACGAAAATACATGCAATTTTGACCATCAAAATTTTCATATCAAAATTACCTAAATGAAAAAATTGAAAATTTCATCATATAGTTCTAACCATAAACTACGTGATTAGTTTTTGAAATAATTTTTTCCGATAATCTAAATATGAAAAAATTATCGGTCAAAATTGTATGTATTTTCGTAGGGGATATTTGTTTAGGGATGAAGGGAGTATTAATCTAGGGAATTATGTATTCCTCATATATGAGGTGAATTTTGTGTTTTCTTAAATTTATGAAATTTATAGGGTTTCTGATGCAATCATCAAATTTTAGAAAAAAATATGTTTTGAGAAATTAAATTTACTCCATATTCTAACACCTCGATACTCCATATTCTAACACCTCGATATATATGCAAAAAAATTGATAAGGTTGTATACAATTTATTTTACACTGCCTAACTTAATTTACTTTTTTGTTTTTGTTTTGTAATCAAACCTAACTTAATTTACTATTAAACTCAAAAATGACGAAACAAGCACATTGGAGTGTGCCCCTATAACTGAAAACAATACCTGAAAAAAGGCAAACATGCAGTTGAGTGACATGAAAATAACTTGTTTATTATTTTTCCTTCAAGAAAGAGAATTCACCTATCTCTCGAAAATCTACACTGACACTAGCCTACTTTTTAAACTCTTTTTATAGGATCAGCCTTTAAATAACAAATCTTATATTATCTTACTTATGATAAGTTAATATAAATAATCATACTAAAAAAAAAAAAACAAAAAAAACAAAAAGTTCAATCAGTTATGATCAAATCTGTTAGAAATCTGTCGTTAAATTAAACTATCTGTCAGTAAAATTGAAATCCGTTGCCATGACGTCCCCGATTATTACGTTGGGAAGCAAAATATGTCAATAATTCCGTATGTGATTTAACTTTTTTTTCCATGAAATAATGTATTTATTGAATGTAAAAAAAAAAAGAATATTAATTTTATTTTAGTAGACTACATTGTATATATATTTTGCTAAAAAAAAGTAGTGAAAAGTGAAAACACAATGGTGATGATATTTTAAGACTTGGGACCACACTTGTTTTGGAACTCACACCATGGTAATTAGTATAAGGCAGTATCTCTGAAAACACACCATGGAAAACACACTATTAATTTTATTTTAATAGACTACATTGTATATCCAGTATCTCTGAAAGTTGAAACATGACTTTTTTACTAAAATTAGACAATACATGCAAATATTTCATGATTATAAACAAAAGTGCCTAATATAAGAAAATAGCAAAGGCAGCGCCACCTTGTTTTCCGCCACTTTGCCGTCTCTATAATGGAAATCATTTTGGGAAATTAAATACTTGTAATGGTAAATTCTATCAATCGTTTCCTTCTTTATTAAAATTTGTCTCTGTCAAACATTACAGTTAGGGCTGGATTCGGTCCGGTTCGGTTCAGTTTTTAGCAAAACCGAAACCGAACATATTTTTTTGTTCGGTTTTTTTCGGTTTCGGTCTTTTTATTTTTGGACCGAACCAGACCGGTTTTTTTCGGTCTTTTTCGGTTTCGGTTTTTTTCGGTCCGGTTTTATTGAAAACCAAAATCGACCCGAAATTTTTTAGCTTTTTCGGTTTCGGTCTTTTTCGGTTCGGTTATCGGTCCGGTTCGGTTTCTCCGATTTTTCGTCCGGCCCTAATTACAGTTACTGTAAAAAAAAAAAAAAAAAACTGATCTACTTAGTACTCCGTATCTAATAAATCTAATTTAAGCATGGAGTTGAATGAAAATGGTATTTTATAAACTATTATAACTATACAATGTAGGTTAGGTGCATTTGCCTAGCTGTTTGCTTATTTCTTTTTATGTATACAACTATATAACTACTCTCTCAGTTTCTAATTGATTGTACATTACGAGAATACGTGCAATTTTGATCGGCCAATAAACTACAATGTAGGTTATGTACCTTGTTTTCCGCCACTTTGCTAAAAAAGAAACTGATTTACAGTAGTACTCCGTATCTAATAAATCTAATTTAAGCATGAAGTTAAATGAAAATGGTATTTTATAAACTATTATAACTATACAATGTAGGTTAGGTGTTTTTGTCTAACTG
The DNA here is from genome assembly GCA_963682055.1 of Primula veris. Classification (NCBI taxonomy): domain Eukaryota; kingdom Viridiplantae; phylum Streptophyta; class Magnoliopsida; order Ericales; family Primulaceae; genus Primula; species Primula veris. Next base: position 30,615,509 of record OY821747.1, on the reverse strand, counting down.
TTTACTTATTTCTTTTTAGTACACAATTATATAACTACTCTCTTAGTTCTTAATTAATTATTCATTACGAAACTACGTGTAATTTTGATCTGCCAATAACTTGTATCAAAATTATCAGAATGAAAATTTTCAAAAGTTAATCATATAGTTCAAACATTAAATTATATGATTTAGTTTTGAAATTTTTCATTTCGATAATTTTGATACATGTTATAAGTCATTTAAAATTGCACGTAATTTCGTAGAGTACAATTACTTAGGAACGGAGAGAGTATAACATTAAGGAATTAGTTAATTATATATACAACTATATATTAATATAACACTAGGGAATTAGTTTATTATATTATTCAATTTTGAGTTTCTAAGTACTCAAACTATCAGTTATCAGTAGTAGTTTGGAAAACAGTAGTAAAAATAAAATCAACACCTTTTCATAGTATATGTTTTTTTCTAAAAATAAACATGCAAATACCACTAACTGTTCCATAAACAAAAATAAGCACACTACATAAAGGGTGTTTAATATAACTTCTTGTTTTTTTTTATAATTAAGTCTTACTATATATAGACCCAACCAAGACTAATTACAATTATTATATTTTTAATGTTCCTAGCTATTTGATAAACTACATTTCAAATATCACAATTATTTCTAGGGTTGGCATTGGTTTCGTACCGAATTTTTTGACTACATACCGATACTATACCACTAGTTTAGTTTGAGAATTTTTATACCATTACCGAACCAAAAAATTTCTTATACCAAACTATTCGGTTGGTTCGGTTCGGTTTTGTTTTTATACCAAACTTTAGAGTTTATAAGTGATGATAGAAAAATTATACGTATTGGGGAAAAAAACATAGTTAAAGTTTTAAAATTAGTAGATTAAAAATATATATTTATTTATATTATTGTTATATTTCTTAAACCTTGCTAGGCTTTTCTAGTAATGTTATAAATAAATAAAAATGTTATAAGTATTCACTAGAAAAATTAATATAAGTATATTATAACAATGTTAATAATTAAGTGTATATAAGTATTTTAGTTTATTTGTCTATATAGTATATTTTAAATTTTCGATTTGAATCGGTACCATACCGAACTCACCAAACGAATACCGAAACCGAACCGATTTTCAAAGATTGGTTCGGTTATACCGTACCGTAACATCGGTATACCAAACTTTTGAAACCGATTTGATTGGTTCGGTTTGAAAAGCGGTCGGTTGGTACAAGTCGGTACAAAAATGTTATCCTAATTATTTCAAACAATATACTCTCACTAAAAGTGCTAAATTAAATATTAATTCATGTTGTGTGACATATTAACTCGTTATAGATATATATAGAGATATGCATAGATATAGAGAAATGTATGATAAACAACCGACGAAGTGTTAAATTAATTATATCCATTGCTACAAGAAAAAGTTTGCCACATTATTTCAAACGATATCCCCCACTTTCAAATTATGTCCATACAAGCACAGACATTACCATGATGGTTGTATATATGTACTTTCTTTTCTTAACAGGTGATTGTGTAAAAAGCATGGGCAAGAATGAAAGACTTTTACTACATTATGATTACCTTGCATATTTGACCCAAGAAATGGGGCAAGTAGTGAGTGTGTGGTTTCAACTTTCTAAGTAACTATTAACCGCTCCATCCGTCCTATTTTATTGAGAGACTATGGTGATTAGTAAATATTAAGTGAATATAATTGTTTATATTGTTTTTTGGTTTAAATTGACTTTTTTGTCCTTATTTATTTATTGTTTGATTCTTTTTATGTTATTTTTGTAAAAGAGTAAAAAGTGAAAAGTAACAAAAAGTTAGTTTTTATTTTAAAAAAATGCCCTAATAAATTGGAATATGAAAAAAAATTACTGCCCCAATAAATTAGGATGGATGGATTAGTTCATTGGGAGAAGAACGAGATCATGTTATTGGTCTGCGATTTCAATCAACTATAGCCAATTTGGGAGAGTGCATGTTATTCCTTCTACCAATTTCAATATTGGATAAATGTTTGGGTGTAAATTTGGGAAAGACATGGATATTTAAGGAACTAAATGAACTAGCTACATGAAAATACAATGGGTTAAAACAAATTTCTTTTTTAATATTGTTGATAAAATGAATGTTACTAAATTTTAATACTAACTAATCATGGTGCTAAAGTGTTGTTAATTAAAATTTAGCGGCACTCAATTAACAATAATTTTAAAAAAATTGTTTGTTGCTATCGTGACATTTGCTAGCAGTGACCGGACATTGCTTGGCGAATTCTCTCATCTACATCTACAAATATTTCACAACTTCACTGTATCCTAACGTATTGTCCATCTAGTACTTGTTTACATATGAATTCAGTTATTTGCCTATCGGGATCATCGATCCGTTACGACACTTTCAAATATTATTACCCCCTCCTACCCTTTTCAAGTGATATTTTTGAAAAATGATGAATTTTATGTAAGTTAATTACAACTTATATATTATTATGTTATACGCATTATTAACATAATTAACTAGGATCTTTTCCTACATGATGATCATACAATATTAACTGTAATGGGTGTGTTGAAACACATACCTTAAGTCATGCGGAAGAGCAGCAAACTCTGTAATTTAAAACGGCAGTATTTAAGAATTGAGTTCGTATGGCGGATATAGATCGCCGGGGTTGGAGACTTGAGTTTCTCCTCTTTCGCCTATCATTACACTACTTTATGTATTGTTTTTGTGTGTATGTTTTGACACAAGTTGAGATGGTATTGTGTCCTTTATATAGGTAGGAGGAGTACCCGAGACTCTTGGTTTACTTTCGATTTCTACCGTCCATCAAGGTAGGATCAATCTCAACCATTTATTATGTGAGAATGTCTAAAGTATTCTAACTCACACACTTATTAGCATTAGTCATTAGACTTGTAACTTATGAAGTGTTTATGGACCACAATAATGAGTTAGAATTAATTTCATGAATCTTGAGATAATGGGGAAGACATTAATTCTTACAGTCTCCCACTTGGTCCATTTAACAATCTATAAGAAAACATAAGCGCGTAATAAATTAATGACATACTTTATGAAATAAATTGTTAATGAGAGTCATGACGGTTGCACACTATTTGAGAGCATGTTTCCTTCCATGTACTACGACAAAAACAAATTATTCAACAAAGTCTATAAAATGAGTAATCTTAATGGTCCAATAATGTCTTAAGAAAAGACGGTTCCATTAAACGCCCATAACTTTTCATTTTTATACGTATTTAATAGGACAATAGGAACAAGAGAAACAATAAGAAATGAGATCTCTACCTATCAAATAAACAACCATCATTATGTAATACCATATAATTATCTACAATCAAGACACGTGATGTTAACAAAATATTAATTGTCTTGTGTAGATATCGTTAAGGTATATACGATCATTATGTGTTTATTGATTGTATTGTTTCTAAAATTAGTCTCGAAAACTTAGCATTTACATCATGTGAACTCAACACCATTTGAATGCTAGTTATCAAGAATAATTACAAACATTCATTTTCAGCGACTCAGTCATAAGCTCGACATAATCTAAGTTCTGAAATTAATTTGCAACTATTATTATGAGTTTTGAACTCAAATAATTATATAACTTTTCTTGATGATACATGTGATAATATATTCAATCACTTATGTCATAAAAATTGCTCCAATCTTATATTGAGCAATAAGACATAGATTGCATAATACTTTATTGAGAAATGTAGCAATTTCTCCATACATTTATTGAGCAATAAAACACGAATTGCACAATAATTTATTGAGAAATGTAACTTATAATTTCTCCATACATTTATTGTGCAATATGACATAAAATTGATCAATGCTTTATTGATCATTATAGCATATATTAGCATCGTAATTTAACAAGCAATGAGCCATTGTGAAATATTTAGTTATCACATTTCCTTTTTATGTATCACATCAATGATACGTGAGTATAAAATCTTTATATTCTTACAAACATAAAACATAAATTAGGCATCTTTAATATTATGTAAAAGTTAATCCACTATAAATAATGATTATTTGAGCGTTGCCTACAATAATATTTTAAGTACAACTAATAGTTCAAACACACAAGAACCAGTTTACAATACTATTAATCAGTCGTAAAACTCTTTTTAAAACCTTTTTATCATTTAGAAACCCTTTGAAAACCATTTTACAATTCATTATGGGTCTAGTAAGTTACTTACATGAATATAACTATTAGTAAAATAATAGGTTACAAAAACAAAATGATAATGGTTATAACAACGTTTACTCCTACTAACATAGTGGTTACTTCAAAATAATAGGTTATGATAACAAAATAAGTTACAAATTTTTATTTGAATTCAAAGAAAATGATAGTTGAAGTAAATCTTAACAATTAGCTTATTTAACAAAAAAATATTAACTATTACCATTGATCTTACCCCTATTATAAAAGTATATGGTTAAATAATACATTAATAGTGAAACGAGTAATTATCTCCCACTTGTTTAACCATTACTCTAAAACTTATGGTAAGTTACATATAATTTTATAGTGAGTGTAACTATATATTAATTATATAATAGGAATTAGTAAAAACATTAATAGTGGGTGTACCGAATAATCTAATTCTCCCACTAATGTTACCGTTACTTCATCGATAACCAAAACTCTTTTTGTTTAATAAAATCTCGATAAAATTCCATCAAATATAATTATTGGAAAGTATGGATTTATATGCACATAATGTGATTGAAAAACGTTAATTTTCTATTAGATCAACATAAAACTAGTTTCAATTAAAAAACTTTCGTTTACTAACAAACTAATATGCGACCTATAAAGAAAATATGAACAATAAGGCAAGAATTTAGTAAAAGCTCACGAATTTAGACTTTGAGATTTAATGAGTTTAATCATATTAAAAGAATAGCTCAACTAGTGTTAACATATTTCTTCTTTAAAAACATTAAACAATCACTGTTTTCTTACGGAGAAATCATCAGGTAACACTACATAACGTTTTCATTCTTTTCTACTCTTATTTACTAAGTTAATTGATGGTATACTTTCATCAAGTAAATTTGTTATATGTGCGTATCCAAATTCAACTTGACTAATAATACACACCAATAACTATATTAAATTGGTAAAAGTTAAGACCAATCTCTTTACATATAAAATAACTTTTATTTTAACAACACCTTTAAATCAAGCATATCATTTTGCAAGACAATTTATAACTAATGGAATAAGTCAATAAAATGGACCATTTTGAAAATTTAACTACAAAAATATGGCATCTTTATTTGAGCTATATTTTTATTCTTAATGTTAAATTTAAGTTAGTCCATAATATTTGTTTAACTTGGAAAAATATAGTATATGTGGATATTCTATATTTTTCATCTTAATGTTAAACCTTAAGAAATCATTCATAATGTTTATTTGGTCAAAATAACTGGACCTGTGGGCAACCAAATTATAATGAATAATTAAACAATGATGAACATCCAATAGTTATTTTTATCATAATATTTTTGGACCTGTGGGCAACCAAAAACAAACTTACGTAAAAATCAGTTCTTATGCATCCCCGGCCCATAACAATATTGGACACAACCATAATTTAGCAACCATAATTAAGGCACTAATGGATGCAAAACATTACGTTTATCATCAAATATTCGTCTCCAATACTTTGTACCTGTGGGCAACCAAATTCTGGACATATGATGTTGATGCAAAATATTTACTAGCACTAATAATCATTAAAAATATAGATTAAAATATACATTTAATTTTAATCGAATAATATGATTATTAGTTCAATATTATTAGGTGTAGCGGTTAAGCTAAATATTCATTAGATTTGATCAAAGCCAATATTGATTTTTAATTAAACGATAATATGAATATTGACATTAGAACATCAATAACTATAATTGATACTTACGCATACACCAACATTTATTTAACATTCATCGGTTAAAATTTTGTGCCTGTGGGCAAACAAAATTTCACATAATATGAACATTATATATATGATTTAGCTTATAATCTATTACCAAAACTTATATGGTATGAAAATAAATTGACTTAACTTTATTTGTCATAAAAATAATAGTAGGGATAATAATAATATGTACGACATAATGATTAAAACGTACGTCATGTTTTAATCAAACAATAATATGTACATCACCCAACTTTCATATGTACATGCATCCTTATCAGTAATGTTCATTGTGACATGTAATATTAAAATTATATATTAAAACACTCTTTTATTTTAATATAAATTTAAAAACTTATATCCAACCTTTCAAAAAGTTACATAATTTATTATATTTAGTGGCATGCATTATCATGAGTTGTATATATAAGTAAGTAATGGGTAGATGTCCATAATTAAAGACATGCCATAATTAAGGGATAAATATACATCATTCATTCATTGGTATTATTCATTTTATCTAACACATGCCATATCGATATAAAGACACCCATTCGACGAATATAAGTATAGAAACGCAATCGGGAAAACTAATATATACTCTAACCCTTTCGGTAGCTCTAACATGATCCGACCAGGTAAGAGAGGGTGAGGGTTGGTGCAGCAAAGGCTGCTTAAAAACCGACCTCATTAAGATACAAAGTATCAGCCGAAGTCTTGCCTTGCCATCGCATCATCTTAGGTGAGCCTATTTGGGAAAGATTTATAATTTTCCAACCTTAATGTGAGTCTAAACTTTTTTTCGTAACCTTTCAACTATATTTACATAATTGTAGTATTAACAGTTTATTTTACATGTTAATTTAATAAAGTTAACGGGCATAAGGATAACAATTAACATTTCTTATAAAACCATTCGGCAACCAAGCAATTCTTATTAAGAATGAATAAATAATAAGAATAAACCCTTATAATTTGCGACATATGAAGATGACCATTTATATGTAGTAACCTTTTTTATTTATTTAATATAGTGCTTAATGGTTACCACCATAACATAATGAAAACTTAATGCCATTACTTACTATGTAGTTTTGTAAAATAACTTTCTATATATATTCATTCATATAAATTCTTATGTTACAAAACTCTTTAATTCCCATTCAATTGCATAACTTATATCCAACTCCCAAATGATCTTTATCAATTCCTTATGCAACATTATTACAAATGAAGCTAGTCCCTTAAATTAATTAAGATGATACGTAAATGAACAATTTGACTCATGAAAAGTCATTTACATTTATAGACTAATGCTGTAACATATACACGTAAATAACATTTATGACTATAACCATCAAATTGCTACAAATACAAAGTGTGAGAATGACATTTAATAATGTTAGACAGTTGGTTGATTTGCTACTGCATATAACCGTTCAGTAATTTATATATCAAATTATATGGCTTATTTTATCAACCAGTTTATCCATAATCAAACCAATTCATTTCATGCATGAAAATCAGCTATCACACATGGCAATTATGAAGCATATTATAGCCTAAACATGATACTACTCATGTTTATTATTTACATGCAAACAATTCAATGATTGAGATATATCAAGAAAAATACTTGTAATTTTTCTTTATTCATTTATTTAATGAAATTTTACATGTAATATTCTCACCATTACATGTCTTATACAACTATCATAAATATATTCTTGAGCATGATTTTATTAGCAACTAGTGGATAAATATAAGTAACCAATCCTGCTTTTGTCTTCATGATATACTATACATAAATCTGTTCACACTTAACTTGCTCAGTCAAAACATTCATCCTATTATTTATACATACTATATTATTCATTTTATGCAAGTTTGAACCATGATATATTAAATGAGAGCAAATATAAGTGACATACAGAGGATCTTATTATATGCAAACAAAATATTATAAATACACGTGAAATTAACATTTGCTACACTTCATTTTCAAGCCCAAACAAATTCCGTAGAACATCATGCGAAAACAAACTTTGCTCTGATACCAAATGTAAGTTAATTACAACTTATATATTATTATGTTATACGCATTATTAACATAATTAACTAGGATCTTTTCCTACATGATGATCATACAATATTAACTGTAATGGGTGTGTTGAAACACATACCTTAAGTCATGCGGAAGAGCAGCAAACTCTGTAATTTAAAACGGCAGTATTTGAGAATTGAGTTCGTATGGCGGAGATAGATCGCCGGGGTTGGAGACTTGAGCTTCTCCTCTTTCGCCTATCATTACACTACTTTATGTGTTGTTTTTGTGTGTATGTTTTGACACAAGTTGAGATGGTATTGTGTCCTTTATATAGGTAGGAGGAGTATCCGAGACTCTTGGTTTACTTTCGATTTCTACCGTCCATCAAGATAGGATCAATCTCAACCATTCATTATGTGAGAATGTCTAAAGTATTCTAACTCACACACTTATTAGCATTAGTCATTAGACTTGTAACTTATGAAGTGTTTATGGACCACAATAATGAGTTAGAATTAATTTCATGACTCTTGAGATAATGGGGAAGACATTAATTCTTACATTTTAAACAAAAAAATATTGTCCTTGTAAATTACAATTACAACCACAAACAACAAAAATCATTACACCAAGATTTTGTTCTAAAGGGCAATTTGATACTTTTAACAAGATTATCAAATTGCTCTTTAGGACAAAAATATTTGGATTCTGCATTGCTTTCAAGAGCATCGTTAATTAGACCGCGAAATTGTACTTTTTATGGGTTAAAACGATAGTTGTAAGAATGGTTTTGTTGTTATTACAGCTTGTTTAAGCGATATTTAGTATTTTTTTGTATTTTTTCGGTTTATTTGCACTTTTTTGCATTTTTGTAGAAAAACGTATATAATTAGCCAAAAAACGAGAACATGACAAAGAGAAACCCAAAACTGCACCAAAGTGAATAAACCATAAAATGAAGGGTCTAACGTCAACCCAAAATGAAACCAAAAATGGACCAAATGAAGCGCATGAGTCAAAGAAGCCAGGGCATGAAGAAAGCTTCTAGAAGCAGACCTGACCGGTCAAGCTGACCGGTCAAGCTGACCGGTTAGATCAACATAATTTCAAAATTTTAGGCTAGTGTTTTGTTGACTTTTCTTTCCCATATATAATGTGTGTTTCTGAGTATTTCGACATGAGAGGCAAAAACCCAGAGAGACCATCTCTCTAAAAACTCAAGTTTAATTCCATTTTGCTCACTTTATTTATACATTTTCATCAAGTTTCAATCAACAAAATTGTTCTACACCTCTCACGCTTGCGCAAGTTAAGTTTACTCGTGATTTTATCATTACTTGTTTACTTATTTTGGTGTGTGTTCGTTGTTTTGCGATTGTTATATTTTGCCTATTACTTGTTTTTGCGATTATAAGAATTGACGACTCTTTATTTGCATGATAAGTAGTGTTAAAATTGCTTGTGGTGAAAGTTTAATTAATATTCTGGATTTTATAGTAGAAAGGATTGACAACCCTTGTTTTGGTTATTTTTGCGATAATTGTTAAGTTAGTAAAGCGTATACGTAATAATAATTGCAATTAAACGCGATTAGTATCCCTTTAAACATAATTTTCCATAATTGTGTTTTTACCGAAATCAATCTAAGTGATTACTCGTGGAACGAACCCGTATTTTCGGGATTTATATTGCAATAGCCCTCGTGCTCTCGTGAGACATCTTATATGTAAAAATTATTAGACGTATTATGGACAGTCAATCGTTTTTAATGAGAAAGAAGTTTTACAAAAAGAAATGGAAGATATTAAAAAGCTGTTAAAGAACAAAGGATTTGTGGAAGTTCTCCATAATTGTGTTTTTACTGAAATCAAACATTGCAATGGTTCCAGCAATATAACCGCGCATATGTTATCTAACACCCTTTTGAAAATGGGCATGCTCCTATATAAATACTAATAATCGTGACCTTGTTTGTACGGCGTGTAATATAATAAAAATATAGAAAATATGTATAGTTATGATATAAATATGTGGATAATACAAAAAAAAACATAGTTTAAAATTTTAAAAAATATTTGATTATTAAAGACAGATAAATAGTTTTATTAATTTTACTTTTTATATTTTTGTGTGAGTATGATATTATTGTAATTAATATAAAATTGTAGGAGTATTTTTGAAAAAAAAAAATCTAAATTGGACAGACTCATTTGACTTGGGTTGACTTATTATAATAGAATAATATCTACGTATAACCAAATAATTTCTCCTAAATCATGCCGATGCCCACTGTGCCTAAATTACATAATTATTTTTCCAATTTTATTGAGACCAATTTTAATTCATAAGAACCAAAATTTCCAATTACAAACATATTATTGGTCACTAGAAATATTTCACAACAAAAAAAAAAGTTTTCAATCCGGGACGAGCAAATATGTTAGAAATATATGCCGTTAAATGACCATATATGTCAGTAAAATTTAAATCCGTCACCATACCGTTCCTGATTCGGTCGTTTGGAAGTAAAATATGTGAATAATTCCGTATGCGATCTATTTTATTTTTTTTAGTGTTTATTTACTGTTTTGGAAAGACAACAAATCTGCAATAGAAGCCGCTAATTATTTCCCGCATTGAGAAAAAATAGCAGCCGCTAAATAAAAAACGTTTTAAGACTTTATAAATGGCATAATTTGATGGATGCACTTGCGCAAATATCAGACAAGTTGATGTGTGTTTGTCATGCAATTCACAACAATTGCCGGATAGTGATAGAAAATCATGGAATACTTGTCTTTTTGGTTAAAGGTAACATCGAATATCAGTATTAATCAAAACCTGTAACTGTTATTTCAAAATCATTTTTTGTTTGATAACTCAGTTTTGTACTATCAAATTAATCAAGAAATTTTTGATGGAGACGCTATTATTTAATATCAACAATTTACATGCTTGGGTATTACAATTTTTCTTTCCATCTGAAATGTTGCTCTATGGTTGTGATAAAAAATTCTTACCCTCAACTCTTGTTATGCAAAAATAAATAAAAAATCCTTTGTAGAATTTACTATTTAGTTAGAAACTTGGGTTTTTGTTTTGTGTAGTCAATCAATTGAATAGCACAAATTCTCGTTTTCAAAAATAAATATTGAATTGTTACTTTTTTTTCAAGGTTTAATTAATAATTAAATTTAGGGTAGTATCCACTAGGGTTTTATATTTTTATTTGAATTTTTATTGTGTTGAAAATTTTATTTTTAATTTATTAAATCCTAATTTGTCTAATATATAATAAAAATTGAAAAATTGAAAAATTAAATTAGTTATTGAAAATTTATCATCTAACCCTTTATTTTTTATTTTTTAATGTAATGGTTATAAATGTGACTGTATTATACGGTCTAATTCAATAACCGGATAAAACGGAGATACTAGAAACTTGCAAGCCAAAAAATAATAATAAAAGGCTCTTATTTTCCGCATTATTTATCAGCGGGTATTCCTATACGATATTATAGTGTCTTTTCTACTTTTATTTCCTCTACACTACATTTCAAAAATAGTGACATATATATAATTGTTACGTGCCCACAACCTTTCAGAATTATAAGGAGTAATTATAGTTTGGTCTGTTTTAAAACCTACTAAAACTTTTATTTTTTTTATTTTTAAAGTTTCGAATTCAAAAAAAAAAATATGTTGTATCAACAGTTTATCTCATTTGCGTGAACAAATTTTAACTGTACCCCATGCAATGAAAAGATAAACAAAAATTATAAAATCAAATATGTTGCGGGCGAGAGAGCACTTTTTCACCATATTTCATGCATGAACAGGATAATAATGCCTATATATATGCAAGTGAAAAAAACGACTAAAAGAGCAACATGGAATTAAATTAAATGAACAGTGCACTATGAAATTATCTTAATTAGATTGGCTTGACACAATGTTCGTGGCTTATCTCTTAAAACCTGGACTGGTTGAGTAAAAGGTAAGCGGATATAGAAAGGACCTTAATTTTGTTTCTTTAGCACGAAACACAAATACAATTTAAATAAAAGGCTATCAGTATTTTAAAAATACCTATATTAATTTGGTCGTTATTTCTTTTATTTTGATCAATATTAGCAGAGGCATCAAAGTATTAAAGGGTTTCGTATGTAATGTTTGTTTACATGTACTTGATACATTCTATGTATACCATTGGTAATTCGGTTCTATATATACAGTCCTTTGGAATTGGTACATTGTTATTAATAATAATAATGAGCTTGTTACTGTTAAAAAATAAAAAAATTATATAACATTGGTAAGCATTTTGGTTCTATGAATCCTGAGTTGGCGACTGAGCGACAATATATATGCTTAAGTTTTCACTTTATGCCAAACTAAAGTTGGTCGACTAGGGGGCCTTCGCCCCGTGCGGAGGCAGCTATCATCTACATTAGTGTGGTTGAGGGCGTAATTTCCCCAATCACTTGATTCCCCGACCTAGATGTCCAGACGGCCGGGCTCTCTTCTCCTTTTCCCTTCCGTGGATCCCTCTTTGATTTCTGTTAAAAAAATTGAATTGGGAATATAGCTGCTGGAATTGTGTATGTTCCTTAAAAACAGAGTTGTTTTTCCAATTAAATGCAGTAACTCCATTCTTCTTTCTTACATTAAACTTAAGTACGTACTCTAAAGGAGTGACAATATCACTGAGGCTTAGGTCTAGGTTGACTGAGCTCTAATAACCAGGGTAAACCTCAGATTTTATACTAAAAATGTAGTAGGAAAGGCTCACATTTACAACCATAATGCGTAATAAGATAATTATAAATCGGATAGGGAGTAGCTGAAGTTAAGAACAAACATCGGCCCCTGAAGGTTTTCATAGGATGCGTTGAACACGAGTCCAATAACGGGAGCCCTTGATATACACAATCCTACGACTCCTAAACAAACTTCAGGCACTGAAGTTAATTACTAACTTTATCGGCTCCCTTTCCTGACAAATCTAGTAACATAGGAAAAGATTGAGGGGATTATCTAAACCGTCATGTTCGTGTTTTTGAGTTGGAAACACCAAGGCCCTTGTTTATAGATGCTTTTGGTTTGGTTTAAGTTTTTTATTTTGTTTCATCAGTTTGAGGTTAAATAGAATTTCGGATGATTTACAATCTATTTAAAGTGAATTAACATATATATGATCATTATTGGCAAACAAGCAAAATTTCTCTTGGGTTTATAAGACGTTTAATCGATCGGCATGTAAGACTTCTTGTTTTCGAGTCATTTATTAGAAACAGGTATTTAAGTAACATAATTTTAAGAATTTGTCCGAAAATTGCTTATAACATGTTTACTGCTACATTTAAGCCTAAAGATTTTTTTCTATTTGTGAGCAACAATTTCCGCATTTTGATTCTTTTCGGAAAGCCTCCAAAACCTGCAAAAGGCTGATTGCATATGTGCAGCAAAACTGATTTTGGCGCATGAAATAATTAAACTCTGATCAGCCGGCCCTTCAAAAACATTTTGACCAACTTTAAGCATTAATGAAACTCAGTTTTTTTCTAACACGTTTTATCATAATACAGTTAAAATTACTATTCTAAGAAAAATTCAAATACGAAACTCATTGTTATTTCATTTTGTTTTTTAAATAACAACATTATTTTGGTCACTCACTGCACGAAGTTTGGCAGGCTAACTAAAGTGGACTAAAAACTATTTGCTGCTTTTCTTATCGGGTTTAGTGGTACAGTTTTGGGCCTGCCGTGAAATCAGACCAACAAAATCTCGTTAATCCATTTTTTTTCCCTTTTGATACTAGCTTTCTGTTAAACTTTTATCACAATATCTGGAAAGAAGAAGACTCACAATAAAACAATTGAGAATAGGTTATTAAACTAACTAGTGTATTCGATTAACAGAAGATCAGAGGGGTAGTTTTCTATATTTTCCGGAATTTAAATGCCATGAATCATGATAATAGTTAAGTAAACTCTAACCAGTATTACTTTGATTATCCAAGACGTTAGGAAGCTGCGAGGAGGATTATAACACCGAAAGGGTTGTTTACTTGTTTATCGTACATTCTCGAGCAAATCTCTTCCAGTGGGAAGTCTGTCCTTTGTACTTTTTTTTCATGTAACCAATATTGCGAGCTATGACTATTTTTAGCCAAAAATAAAGATACAAATGAAAAAAAATACTTACATTTGATGGCTATTACTATTTGAATTAAAATTTGTTTTTTAAAGAAGTAATTTCAAGTGCAAAATACTAATGAGCTATGTTTCTTTTCATCTAATACCTCTTTGAATGTCTGCAGAACCATCTTCATCGTTGGCGACTCATCTGAATTTAGTTTATGATGTATATTCTCGACAATTGGTCCCTAATTTCCAAATCCGGAGATATCATATAGTTTTATTCACTTATCTCTATCTGTGGAATGAAGTGTGCCAATGGCTGGTTACGACTTATGTTTAGTGCCTCGTAAGTACACTACAAAAAAAATACTCAAATAGCGACGAAATTAGTGACGGTATTTTTTGTTACGAGTTTATTAGCGACGGTTTTTGTGACGGTTTTATGACAATTTAGTCAATTTATGACAGATTTGTCACAACTTTTTTAATTAGTGACAGCCTTGTGACAGCTTTTGACATTCACTAAATCAAACATTATTTTGTAGCGGTATTGGGTTGTTGTTTTTCTTGTACTCCTAGTTTGGACCATTTATATCGGTTTCAGTTGTACTCCTAATCAACGATGGCACTTATAAATAAGGAACCAAACGATAGTCCATAACTATTCGACCATCAATTTATGTTGTTCAATTTCAACCAACGCGCATGACAATAGTTTTTTGATCTCTAACCAATTCTAAATTACAGTAAAATGTTATTTAATCTCGGAAAAATTTAAAATTTAAAATTTTACCGTAATTTCCAAACATGCGTCTTGGTTTTACGATAGTTTTATGACGGGAACACAAATATGCGTCTTGTTTTTTTTTTCGAGATTTATAATAACATATTTGGAAATTACGGTAAAATTTAAAAATTACGCACGCATGATAACATTTCAATTACATTATTCAATCTGGACTGACACGCATGATAATAGTTTTTTGATTTACCGTAGAAGTTGATAATCGGAGTAAGATACGAGCACGTGACATGGCTGAGATAGTGATCGTATATTCTAGAGAGAGAGAAAACAGAAAAATTAGATTTTTATTAATATGAAAGATGAATTAGTGTTTACAATTAGGTCTAATTCTTATATATTCCAACTTTACACTAATTACAGATTTGCCTAGTACATATAGAAAAGTAACACATTGAATCCAAGCTAGCATAAGCTGTCTAATAGTTTGCTGAAAAATTCAATTGAGTCACTGAGTTCCTGAAATTATACAAAAACACTACAAAAGACTCATAATGTTAATATTTACTAAGGTGATTGAGATGAATCAATATTTATATTTTTTGGTATCTTTCCATACCTGGGAAGTTTTGTACCAACTTTGTTGGTGTCTGTCTATTTTATCTAAACATGTGAAGTTCATATGATAATTCATTCATGCACCTATAGACACTACAACAAAATACTCAAATAGCGACGGAATTAGTAACGGTATTTTTTGTTACGAGCTTATTAGCAACGGTTTTTGTGACGGTTTTGTGACAGTTTAGTCAATTTGCGATAGATTTTTGACAGCTTTTTAAATTATTAACAGGCTTGTAACAGCTTTTAACTCTCACTAAATCAAACATTATTTCGTAACGAGAAGTTACAAACAAAAAGATGAATTACTTGGAGTCTTAGGACATACCAAACATAGAATAAGTAGGTAGTAGCGCTTAGATCAGGAGGATTCACGGAAGGAATCAGTTAGATACAGTCGGGGACTCTTACCTTCCATTTTGTGAAAAAAATGACGAAAAAAATATTTTTTTACTATTTATTTTGATTAAAAACTTTAAATTTTAGTATTTCGGCCCACATTCCGTAAAATAACTTTTTTATATAGAAAATCAGGTCACTAATATCGCAATCCTCGTTTCGTTGGGAGTATTTGAACTCAATATAATATCAGTTGCCGAAGATAACACTAAAATTTATAGCACCGTTCCATAGTACTGTACACCTAGTTATATCAATCTATATTATATCATACTTTCCTACTACTATTTATCTTCTTTTTTTGAAAGTCTACTTCTATATTTCTATTTAAATAAAATGCAAGAAAACATGGAAAAATTGATTTAATTCTGTAGGGGTGAGGCGTGATTTGGACCCCTCTCAGCAATAGGGGTAGTTGTACATCTGACACATGTCATGTGACCGTGGGGGCTTAATTCCAATTGTTTTTTATAGTTCAAACTTTAAAGGAAAGGGTAAATATTTTACCGTGTGGAATGTTTCAAAATAGAAATAAAATAAAATTTATAACCTTATACTATGAATCGCCGGAATTATCTGAAATCTTATACAGAATTTGTACTTTCTCACTCTCTCACTAGAACCAAAATATTTCTAAATAATAAACGTTTGGTCTCAGTTCGAGATATATAAAAACAGAAACGAATAACAAACTCTATCTATCGTAATTTTAGAGTTTAAAGTTACTATTTATTTAACCGGTTAGGACAACCAGTTATACCTAATCGGTTAGGGTAACCGGCCATGTTAAATGCTCCTATAATATTTTGCGAGATATATAGAATGGGAAGAAGGAAATAACAAACTCTATCTATCATAATCTTAGAGTTTAAAATTCTATTTACTTAACCGGTTAATATAACCGATTAGGATAATCAGTTAAACCGAATCAGTCAGGGTAACCGGCTAGGTTAAATGCTTCTAGAAAATTTTGCGAGTCGAACCTTAGAGCTTCATTTTGCTTTGTTTGACTTCGTTGAATCAACTTAGAAGTCTAAAGCTGATTTTTTAGCCTTCAATATGCCTATTTCTTCAAATTGGTCCATCGCCGGTTGCCATTTTCATCCAAGTCTTATTTTTTTGTTAAATTAACGATTTTATCTGTAAAAACACAAATACTAGCAAATTATCCGAAAAAATACAGAGTTAATCAAATAATGCATGCCCATGAATTAACTCTAAACTCACATAAAAGGCCTGAATTGCTACAAAAAATATATCATCTTTTGATCTAATCATGGATCAATACACTTGGTGCCAAAATGAAATTAACTACTCATGGTTGATTCAAAATTTCCAATAATTAAAGTGGTATTGAAAATTCATTTAGGAATCTTAATTAATGGTGATTTTGTGAAAGGATTTCATAAAAAATATAAAGTAACCATGAGTCTCGAGCTGATTAATAAAGATATCTTATTTACTAAAAGTGATTTTCAACAATTGGTTAACATTTTTTACAGAAAAATATAAGGCTCCTAAAAAAAACAATTCACTTATAAACCGTGGCAGAGCCAGAAATCCTATTCAGTGGGGGCATAATCTAAAAAATAAAAAGCACATAATTACTACAACTTTAAAAAATCAATAAATAATACATCTCAAATTTAAAGCCCAAAATTACAACCGAGCTCTCCGTTTACCCATTATTTGAAAGCGATTCATGATAACTTCAATAGTTAAACTACTAGTTGGGTAAATTCAGATCATGCAAAATGTGTTTAAAGGACCAAAAATCTTCAAATTTAGTGTCCTAAATTCGGGTTTGTTCAAAAGCAGACTAGCATGTGTTGTCCAATTATGTAAAAAACTGCTCATGTTTGTTCTTTTATATTAGAAATTAAAAAGTTGTTTATTTAGTTTTTTCATAGAATAATAGTAAACAACCAAACAAAGTCTATATAATTAAAACAAGTTGAAAATAGTAAAAAGACGAAGTAAATAACAATCAATAACCAAGAATTTGAGTATCCAAGCAATTGGGCAATTAAAATATTAAACTTTTTAAGTAAACAAGCTATATACAATATATCAATTTGTATAAAAAAAGACCTTAATTAAACTTATAAGAACTGACGGGAGAGTAAGAGATAACGAGTTCGAAGACCGCCAGACAGCAAGAGAGTGGAAGCGGAAGACGAGCATGCGAGTTTTTGTATCCTATGTTTTTTTTAAGGCGGTCACCAATTAATATTTTTTTTAAAACAATAGTTATTAATTCTGTTTGTGCGTGAGTTTGTTTAACGTGTGTGTATTAAAATATAACAAATGGCATATATATAAATAGGAAGTTTATATGAACATCAACTTCTACATTTTTTTTTGTAAAAACGCTCCAAATCATTTGATTAATACAAATTTCCATGATTTTAGGACGGGAACACAAATATGCATCTTTTTTTTTTGCGAGATGTATAATGACTTGTTTTTAATTTTTAAATTTTACCGTAATTTCCAAACATGTTATTATAGATTTTGGGAAGAAAAAAAAAGCAATACGCATATTTGTGTTCCCGTCGTGAAACCGCGGAGATTTGCATTAATCAAATATTGATTTGGAGCATTTTTACAAAAAAATGTCTAGGTTGATGTATAAGTCGATGTCCATATAACATCTTCCTATATAAAAATTAGGGGCTGTTGTAGGATATTATTGGACTATTGGGCTTGTACTTTATGGGCCCAAGTGGGCTTATAACCCTACCCCTCTATCTATATAAAGAGGGTTAGGGGTCTTGTATTTTACATTCATTCATATACATTCTAATTAATAAAGACTCTATTGTTGTCTCTCTCATATCTCTCTCTATATCTATACATATCTCTATATATATCTATAACGAGCTAATATGTCACACAACACGTTATCGGCACTTTGCTCGCGAAGAATAGAATATACGCTCACGGATATTGGAGATTTTTGGTAAACGGATGGATATTGGGTATTTATAAACCTTGAGGTTTATCCGGATTTTTAGGGTTTTGCTATATCGACCTTCATCGACATACCGTGCGTAAGGTACCGAATTCAAAACTTAATTTATTCCATATATGTGATCGCACGTATTATTTTATGGATAACTAAAACATGATAAATATCCCGTAGTATATAATCCATGTGTATTAGAGTTTGTTACTTGTATGGATAACTATATATGATCGTAACACACATATTGTTGATTATAAAATCATATTTGTTGATAAGATCATACAAAATAACCCAAATCATGTAATTGTAAAACATGTATTAATCTGTCGGATTAAATCTGCAACAAACTGAAACGTATGTACTGATTTGTAATTCTCTGAAAGCTGTAAACTATTCTGGAAATTACTCAAGGACTAAACTGAAACTTGTCTGAAATTATGGACTGAAGCAGTAATAATGCTGTAAATATATATATAGTTTGCTGAAATTACACGGATAGTCCCTGTACTATATTACATGTATAAAAACAGTATATATGTGTTATAAAAGTCAATATTCGGTCTAAATATTCACCCACATGCATATATATATTTATTAAAAAGGCAAGTGAATAAAAATTGCATGTTAATTGAATAAATTGATATGTTTCCATGTATATTTAACCACTTTGCATGTTAAAAATTACCATATATAGAATTAATTGGTAATTAAAAATATATTGTTTTGCTTGCATGTTAAAACTACCATGTATAGAATTATTAATATGGCAATAAACATAGATAATTGATTGATATCTTGTTAGCGTAATCATATCTTTTGATATTATCATATATAAATATCACATGTGCCAGTAAATTATTGGATTAGATCTAATTGATAATCTTAAATTGATTTGATTTAATATGTTAGAATCTTTATGGATTGATTGATAATCTTAAATTGATTTGATTTGATATGTTAGAATCTTTATGGATTGATTGATAATCTTAAATTGATTTGTTTATAACACCAAATCTCCTGCATGATTAGATAGATCCTAAAATATATTTACTGCCTGTTTATATATATGTGGTTAATCTAGATAGATATTCTCTATGCTGTTAATATTATTGCCATATATAAAATGCGAAAATCGTATATATTCACATTTAAGTTGGAAAAATTATGAATCTTCCCCAAATAGGCTCACCTATTTGGATACGATGTCTAGGAAAGATAAAGGCGGAAGTCGTTCTCCCAATGAGGTCGGTTTTTAAGAGGCATTCGTGCCCACCCCCCTCACCGTCTTTCCTGGTCGTGTTCAAATAGAGCTACCGAAAGGGGTTGACTAAATAATAATTTCCCCGAGTGTGTTTATATAGTTATGTATGTTTCGCCGAATTGGTGTTTCATTATCGACCCGTCGTTCGATCAATGAGAACCGATTCACATGAGAAGCAAAACTAATGTTTTCGAACCTGTCGTTTCGGGAAAAAGTTTGTGCTTGTGCAAACCATAAACATATAAACCAGTCGTTTTATATGATAAATAATCCAGAACTCCCAACACAGGTTGGATGACCATCTATGATGAGAAAAATCACAAAACATACTTGCGAAATGACTGTTTAGACATTGATGTTATTCCGTCACCACATGTTAGTCACCCTGATGTGTGAAAATGTGATGCCCAAATTTATTTTTTTGGATGCCATCTTTGATGAGTAAAACACGAGTTTGTTGTTACCCTCTGGATGAATGCTAAGGCGTTGATTTTATTCCGCCGCCACATTTGAGACGTGATGACGTCTATGGTGAACAAATGTCTGAAATTGACATATTAGAGCTATCCTTCACCAAAATACTAGCTTGGAAATTGTATTCCATAAGCAGTATCGTGAATTTATATTCACCATATTCCTTTATCGCCCATCTGTTATTGAATAAAAAAAAAAAATTACCCCGGTGAGTAGTTTTAATCCTATTGGGCCAATGGCGAATTGTTTGCCTGATATTAATGCTCTTCGTGTACATTTTTTTTTTCATGAATCGAGAACCGAGACAAGTGTTATTTGTCTCGAACTGTCGTGATCCCGATGAATCGCCTAGCCAAGCGAGATTTTAGACAATCGTCAAAATCGAAAACCTGTGGCTCCAAGACAGTAATTGAAAGGAACAATATGACACGTTGTCACAAAGCAAGAGATAATGTTCAAGGAAGCAACTCTATGCTATAAAGAAAAATGTCATGCACGGTTACTCCTTAAATAGTTCATAACTATTATAAAGGTGAAAAAACCGATGTTAATGTGGTTAAAGCTAACTGAAAGGAAACTCTTGAGACCCCCGGTTTTGTGGCTCAAATAAGTTTGGTACCTTTCTCTATTGATTTTGATAAATCATTGAGCCATTTTTTCGCTCATCTGGATTATGTTTTTCCATTTGAATTATGATTTTTTCCATTTGGACATACTTTTGGATTATGGTTTGCCTGTTTATGAAATTTCTCGAAATAATTTAAAGTGTTTTGAGCAAATTCCTTTGACAAATGTGACCAAACTTTAAATTATGAAATTTTAGGCAATACTTGTGGTGTAGTTGGTTTTTTTGGAAATAGTGGGTAACACGGTACCACATAATTTCACCAACTACTTGCCTAAAAGAGTACTCGGTGACAATGATTCTGGACCTGTCGTTCCAAAATCAAAATCTTTGGTAAAACCAAATTGATTTGTCAAATATGAGTTCTTATACTCATGTAGGTCCTGCCGTATCTTGTTGAGTTATAAAATATTCGAGAAAACCAGTGTTATCTGGTAATAGCTCATGAAAGAATTAAAATTTCTTTACATAGCCTCCATTCAATACGACCAAAAGCATATTTTAGAGGAGTTGAAATGTCTTTCAAGTGGTTGCTACCACATTCTTTAAAGCATTTAAAGTTACCTTATCATTTCGCCTGTCGTCGAAATGATAAATGATTTAGATGCTAAGACATGATTGTCTGTACTATCATTCGCCTGTCGTCGATTGATAAGAGCATTTTGATATTGTGGCATTGACCGGATGAGATATTCCCGGGTCAAAAGACGATGCTTGATTTATAATCGCATCGCATTTGGATTCTCTCTGAGAATATATTTCGTAATTAATCCGAAATTCATGCCACTAATGCTCACTTTGAAAGACTAGTATGTGTAAAGATCACGAAAAGAACTCGTAGAATTCTTGTAAAGAATTGAAGGAGTTATTGTGGACTTATCCAACCATAAGACGGACCATAAATATAAATGGTTATGGTTGATGCATCGACAATAAGGTCACATGATTATTGTTGTCCACAGAAATGCAGCATTTCCTAAACTTCTAGCCCTATCATTAAGTTGATGGCTCATGATCCGGATTATCCTGAAAAGTCTAGTTGACTTGATAATTCCGAAGAGTAAAAAAATCGAAATTTCGATTTAAATTACTTGAGTTTGGAAATTCAAATTGAACATCCTGTCGATTATGTTCAGACCCAAATGAACTCACGGAAAGTTTGATGATGCGACTGCAAATGATTGCACGCATTTCTTGGTCTTGCACACCAAGATTTATATTTCCGTGTGGGGTTATGCTATTTTGCTGCATTGGTCCGTTATGAGGCCCATAGACACTCAAACACTATATGCGTACGAGCTGGTTACTGTTTATGAGCCAGAAGTCTCATATTAACGCGTGTTTGGAGTGCTTAATTAATATTTTGATTGAGCCGCTATAGCGTTCAAAATATGGACCTCTGAAGGGGACATAAGTCGATTATGAATCCCATGCCTATCATTTGATAGAGTAACCTTGGCAAGTGATCTCTTTACCGCATGATATGCGAAAGTGACATCGCTAAGACTGTTCTCCCCGTCGTTAGGGGGAGATTTACACGTTACCGTTGATAAGGAACGACGTGAAGTAACGTGGCATAACCCACTCAGTCTTAGCTTGATCCCCAAAACTGCACTTAGTGATAAGTAAGTGCATAGACTCCCTCAAGTCTAACTAAATGCCAGACGCATTTAATGACTTTATGAGATGTCACGAGATCATTTATACCTGCTGCAAAATGCTTGCAAGGATAGACGTCCCTGTCGGACGCCGTGTTCCTGTCGTAACACGTTGCTTTGGCCGAACCCACCAAGCAAATGACGCTGCCATCGGCCGTCAGTCTATCGTCCTTCCTAATATATGAGGAAGTTGACCGGTTCTTAATTCGTTCAGCCCCAGAGGTGGTGAACTGAAACTCGTTTGTCGCACGAGATTACAAAGGATCTAGGAGATGTGTGATTCCTCATCATCCTGAGAATCTTGAAATATCTGTCGATCATGATATCTTAGACGATATTGAAGCGAAATGAGACTGTCATTGATTACTTATTCATATATTCGGTGACGACTGATAATATGAGCAAATTATGACAGAGAACCATGTACCGTTGCCTGAAGTCAACGGAGAATAGACTGTACTAATGGAAACTTAAAATCCAAGCAGACTCTTTAGCGAAAGTGTGTTCGGACCTGTTGATCCAACACCACCAATGTTAAACGAGTTCGTTTATTTGGTTATTCGTAAGGAAAAGTGATGAGAATAATGAGATTGTAGAATGCTCGCCTAGTAGCGCAAGGCTTCTCTCACACCTTGGAATTGATTACGAGATGGTTGATTTCTTCGTAATGGACATTATAACAGTCCCCTACTTTACCAGTTTAGTAGTTTCCGAAAAACTGAGTATGCAGCCATGAATGTGGTCACAGTTTTATCTCTATGGGGATTTAGACAAAGCGATACAGATGAAGGTCCCTGTGTGACTTCATAATGCTTGAATCAAGTAGTTCCTGACCACGGAACACGATCTCAATTAAATGAGACGTTCACTATATGGATTAATATAATCCGAGCGGATGTGGTATACCCGCCTAAGTGAGTACTTGATTAGCTTGGGATACTTGAACAAGTATTATGCCCTTGCGTGTTTTATTACGCGATCCATTTTTGGATTTGCCTTCGAGATGAAGGATTTTGGGAAGACACGGTAGTGACTCCACCTGATGATTGAGTCCCGTAAATATTGAATCTAAGTCCATGATTCAGACTACACCCAGAAGGTGTTATGACGTTTTAGTCATCATGACGCTAAGTCGTCAGATTCTCCCATGATCGTTCGATCACTAGACATTGATATAGACCCAGTCCGTCCCTGATGAGACGATGAAGAGATATTGAACAATAATGTTCATATCTACGTACAATAAGCGCATCATTGTACTTGGTTTAATGTGCTAGGACGAACATCTCGTCTGTTGTGAATGGTATAGCTCGACACAACATCGCGCTAACACGCTGCCATCGAAATGGCACTAAAGACACATTCCCTTACCTTATGGTAATTTTGGAAGTGGGCTAGTTTATCCCATTTGCGTCATCGAGTGTACCTACCCCCTTCGGTACTCGAATTAACGCAACCCTTTTTCGGTTATACCGATGCCTGTTACTTATCATACCCGCATAAGGGATATTCCTAACATGGTATGTCTTTACCATTAGGAATAAGGCGACATCTTGGAGGTCTTGGAATGACTCCAAGTGAATCACTCTGATCTATTCGTGCTATATGAGACGACTAGAGAGTGTATATGGCTTCGAGCTAGTATTAGTCATATTTGAATTACATATGTTCTGTCTCACGATCCAGATAAAACACTTGTCATAGAAGACAACTTGTTGTTATTGATCAAGAGAGACATGACTACATTATGCTATTTAGCATTTCTTGCCGAAATTAATCTTCACAAATGAAGTTTAAGAGCATCCAGTTGAATGCTCGTTCTATTCCACGTTAGATTTTCTTGCATTCAGTCGTATGTAAGTAAATGAGGCATCCAGTCGAATGCTCGTACTCTTTCTTGGAATATGAAATCTTTGCACCCAGTTGTGTGCAAGTGAGGGAGAGCATCCAGACGAATGCTTATTGCACTAATTACTACTTAGTCGAAATCTTCTCACCCTGTCGTGTGCAAGTGAGGGGGAGCATCCAGTCGCATGCTCGTGTACTCTTTTTGTCCTTAGACCAAGGTTTTTTCCCACTGGGTTTTTCCTTGGCAAGGTTTTTAGCGAGACACGTTCCCATCATACCTCACTTAAGATTGCCGAAATTAGGGGGAGTATCCTGTTGTATACTTCTTACCACTGTGTACTCTTTTGTCCTTCGACTAGAGATTTTTTCCCACTGGGTTTACTCTAGCAAGGTTTTGATGAGGCAGCTGTTTTGTGGTTGATCCCTACTACTACCATTGTTGCACTCTTTTTCCTTCGATCAGAGATTTTCCCATTGGGTTTGCTCTTACAAGGTTTTGATGAGGCACACTGTTTTGTGGTTAGTTAATTACATGGAATTTCGGCCTATATCATTCGGCTACACAGTTTCTCCTAGGTACCGGTTTTGTCCCACACTGGGTTTTCCGTCCCTAAGGTTTTTATGTGTTTAGCATTGCGAATGAACTCGACTCAGATCGACTGCATGAAGACGAAGAATTCAAGACGTCCAAAGGGGGAGTGTTGTAGGATATTATTGGACTATTGGGCTTGTACTTTATGGGCCCAAGTGGGCTTATAACCCTACCCCTCTATCTATATAAAGAGGGTTAGGGGTCTTGTATTTTACATTCATTCATATACATTCTAATTAATAAAGACTCTATTGTTGTCTCTCTCATATCTCTCTCTATATCTATACATATCTCTATATATATCTATAACGAGCTAATATGTCACACAACAGGGGCATAATAGTAGTTTATAAGTCTAAATTTAGTAGGAGATACAGCCCACACTGGGTTCATATTCACTCCGCCCCTGCTTTTGAAATTATATAGGCTCATATTCACTCCGCCCCTACTTATAAATCACATCAAAGAGATAGTGAATAAAAGGACTTATCTTTTGAAATTTGTTGAAAGAGAAGGTAATTTTGATCGGAGCTGCTCGACTTGCCAATCATTGAGTTATATCTGAAGAGAAAATTTCAGATAATATTAGATTTTTTCTTAAATTATTGGACTTAATCACATCTAGTGACATAAGAAGTTAGAATTTTGCTTTATGCAGACGCCTTTTAATTAATACAGACGGTACGTAATGGTACAAATCATGTCACGTAATAAAAACTCAACCTACTAAAAGCCCAAATAAATATATTGGAACCTTAGTTTGAGTTTACCCTAAATTTAATTAATATTAATTAATTTTTTTTTATTTTTATTTTTATTTTTAGTAGATTGAGTTTTTATTACGTGGCGTGACTTATACCCCACCACACTAATACAGCCGTCGTCTGCATCAAACAGATAGCGTCTGTATTTAGCAGATGACAAGAAGTTATTCCTTCTCGTTTTATGCATTTGTATGCTATTTAATGTTTATGTTCATAATAAACGGGTCCAAATCTTATACCCTCTATTCTCTACATCCTTCCGTGTCTCATTGCTTATTTTCACTCAAATTTTAAATTTTCACAACTTATACCGCAAATTTATAAACTTTTATATTATATTGTATTCAAAATTTAAAACATTTGAACATAATATTGTTTTAGACAATTTTTTTAATATTCAGTATTTAATTTACACTAATTTATACATTTATTACAAAATAAATTTTGTGTGGATTTTCTTTTAAAAATAATTATTGGAATGTATTGATACATGTATTATAGTAATTGTACAATTTTTTTCAAGTTTTTTAGATTTTTTTTTGGATAAAATAAGTAAGGAGACACGGAATGGGATAGAAAAATGAGATAGAAGATTTGAACCGATAATAAACGCATTGAGATAAATTCGAGTAAAGTTGGCTTATTAAATATCAGTTGAGTTAAAATAAAAACTTATTTCTCTTTGAATACATACTAATCATTAAACAAGCTGAAAGAAGACCGTTTCATTAATAATTACAAGTAGCGGGGAAAAAAATAAATTTTCAATATTTAGTCATACTTTCATACTTAATAGTATAAAAAAACACTCATATTTGTGTTTCTGTTTAAAGTTCGGTACAAATCCAATTTTAATGTAACAAAGGTCTATATAAAGATTGATAAAAAGAGAGAAACACATAATGAACTTCCACTAATTTGTGAACTTTAGTTAACAAACGGCATTATTGTCAATCAATATTTACCTCTCTTTAAACCAAATTTTAGACATGGTTTTTCTTTAATAACCAACATAAGTATGTACTAAAGTACAATGTTCTCAAGGAAAAACCCTTAATCCCTGTTTGTTTCAATTTAAAATCAAGAAAAACAAATCTTTCCGGGTAAAACAAATATTGCACTTGATTGTTTTAAGGTAAATATTTTATTCATGTAAAACTTTTATTATGAAACAAACAGAGGCTCCGTCTGTTTCATAATAAAAGTTTTACATGAAGAAAATATTTATATGGTAAAATTTTACATTGAAAACTTTTGTTCGTCTATCATTTAAGGGTGGTTAGTACATAAAAAGTTTTTCATCTAAAATTTTATACAAACTAAAATTTTCCAATTAACACGTATTTTCTTTCATATGCGTTACTTGTTATAAGTTATAAATTTTCAACCTATATATAAACTCATAAAATTATTAGTATAGAAAATATAATTGACTTTTTTTAACTTTTTCAAAATTTCTTGTTTTTTTTTAGATTTTTTTCCCATATTTTTTTTTATAGATTTTTTCCTTTTTTAATGGTTGATTAGATTTTACAGGTAAATGTTTTTCATTTTACAACAAATACACCAAAACAAAGGAATAAATGTGTTTTTGTCTGTGTAACTAAATTTATCAAGTTCGAATTAAGTTGCTCAAGTATAATTTGCCCTGGTATAAATAGAGTAACTTCGTAAACAAGAAAGACATTCGATAAAAAGTTGAAAAGCTGAAACTAGAAAAAGATGTGATGTCCTTTCACCCTTGCATGGGCTAATTTATTCCTATTATTTTCTCACCAAACCTCATTGAATATTAATTTTATAGCAATTATAAAATTTATAATACTAAAAATATAAAAATCATTCCCAAGATAGTACTTCTGTAGTCCTATATATACTCATCCCATCTGACATTTTTTATACAGATAGCTACAGTCACTCACTTCATAATTTATACCCAAAATCCTCTCAAAATCTTACTGAACCAAACTCATGGACCAAATTGATATGATGATGCAACTTCCTGAGCTTGAATTTGCACCCTCACCCTCAACTTTTTCATTCAATTACGCTCCGAACCCCGCTTTCTCTCATAACTTACATAACCATTCCACGATGGAGTCAATGCGAGAGATGATATATGGAATGGCGGTCATGCAACCGGTCCATATTGAGCCGGAGATGGTAAAGCCTCCAAAGAGGAGGAATGTGAGGATATCGAAGGACCCACAGAGCGTAGCGGCTCGTCAGAGGAGAGAGAGGATTAGTGAGAGGATGAGGATACTGCAACGGATGGTGCCAGGTTAGTTAAGGAAAATATATATAATATTAACTACAAAATAATTTTGATTTAGTTACGGTCAAAAGTTGTCACTATTTCAAACACTATCAAGAAGCTGTCACAATCGCCTAAACTGTTACAAATTCGTTAGAAAAACCGTCGCTAAACAGGTCGTCACAAAAAAACTTGTACCTAGTGATTTTCTTTTTTGTTAAAGAGGTCAAAGACAATTGAACTTTGTTTTTGCAAAATTAGACTAACTTTAATCTTTTCGTCAAAATGTAAGGTGGCACAAAAATGGACACTGCGTCGATGTTGGACGAGGCGATACATTATGTAAAATTCCTGAAGAAGCAAGTGCAGAAGTTAGAAAAGGCCGGGGTTAGTAGGCCCCTCGAGACGGGGTTTGGATTCGAGTATGGGTCGGGGTTTTGCCCGACAAATGGTGGGCTATATATGAATGCATAAGGCGATAGTTGAGAGAAATCTGTGTGTTTAGTTTGGTATAGACTTGATTAGATGAAGAGTTCTGGTATTATGTTTTGGTGTTTATACAAATGGTCATTGTTGTAAAAAATGGAACTTATGTATCAATTCCATTCCAGTATTTTGATTTTATTTTGGATTATGACAATTTTTCGTGTAGAAATCTGATTTTATTTTGGAATATATATGACCATCTCGTGAAATCTTTCCATTATTTTGCGATATTTTAGCTGGTTTTTTATTTTCTTCTTCAGTTTAATTGAGTGAACGGATAATTATACTCCAATTTATACCAATGCAGTTTTATATACTACTCTGCACAAAAAATAAGTTTAAAAAATAATTAATGCAAAAATTGCAATCCTCCAAATATATGGGCGTAATATTATGATTTTATTCTCTGACCTCACTTTCTGAGTTGTCTCTGATTATCCAATACATGCAACTCGTTCATCTACAGTAGTGTTAATTTGATCTCTGATCAAACAAATTATAGTAATTTTTCATTGAAGACGAACAATATTTCTTGTGAATTTTGAAGTGTTGAGATTAATTAGGCTGTTTATTCTTACGTCACAACTGAGGTTGATCCTTAATGCCACCAATACCATATGTAATATTGACAAAACTGTTGAAAAATTAGTAATTTTTATAGAGTGAATGCGTTTGTTTAATCTGTGGTTATTAATAAGCTTTATTTCTCTTTTTAATAAGTGTATTTATTTGTAAAACTAGTTATAAATTGCATGTTTAAAACTATGGTATTAATCAATTTTTAATTTAATGACTTTTGCATGAGAAATAAAACACATATCATATGCACATGAGCGCACATGTATACATACATATATATATATATAGATAGAATCACACCACCAACCAACGGTTCGACCGTGACTCGATACCGCTTTCATGAGTCATATGTGATACACGTTGTACCTTGAAAACGAAGTGTTCCATTTAGACAGAAAGAGTGGTGACGGGACAAATATCGTTTAAATGTTACTGTTTAACAGTCAACTAATCTATGAAATTTAATCCATTTTGATATCATCTACCTTCTATTTTATTATGATTTGATATATTAATAAATTTATTGAACTAACTTACAGACAACTACAAATTCTCATACTACTATGGAAACAACCTCAATTGCAATAAATTAATCCAATTCCATGCACTTAATATTTCTACTGCTAACCAATCGCATCAATTCACTTATATCATTAATTTAATAAGAAAATTATTTTAAAATTATACACGTATCAGTTTTCTTATTTATTAACTTAAATATACATGAACTGAAATGTCCCTCAAATATGAGATCAAAATGTTTCAATATAATTAAAATAATAATTACTCGATCTCTCTTATTCTTTTTCTTTTATTTGTACTTTTCACGTATAAATTAATAAATTAACAAAAATATGAGTTGTATAGTTGTGATAGAGAAATTGATAAAAATCTGATAATTTGTATAAATCAAAATGTTTCCTTATAAGTTGTAAAAGTGTAATTTTTACTTTAAATATGAGTAAACGTCTAAGTTATTTAACGTGGTTGCTCTAGTAAATTAATTTGTGTTGAAAAAAATTAATAAAAATATATTAAAATATAGTAATATTTAGTTATGATAAGAAATTTGATAGAAAAACTGAAAAATGTATAAAGTTAAACTGTTATCCTAAAAATATAAAAGTGATTATAATTAACTTAAATATGAGGAAAAGTGTAAGAAAACTGTTACGGTTTCTCATTGTAGTTGATACTTCATATTTTATAGCATGTAATTATTATTTAAGTAAAAGGGATATTCTAACCATATATTTCCACAAACAGTTTTAATCTGAAAAAAAACAAATTTTTGTTATGGAAATACCATCAATTTAATTATATATATATTTTTTTAAATAATTTAATTATATGTTTGATATCAAGGAAAAGAGAAATGTAGTCTAAATGTCTAATCATAGATGTTCCCACTTTGCTTTGCGCACGAGAGAGATATACACCCTACTGATTTTCATTGACTATTATAATCTCTAATGGATACACGAGTTATTTTTATTAAGCATTATGTTTTATAGAGACCGAATAAGATTAATATAGACATTAATGATATAAATCATGTCACATATTAAAAACTAAATCTATTAAAAAATCAAATAAATATATTGAAACCTTATTTAAATCTATCCTAAATTTAAATATTAGTTAAAAATAAATAAAATATTTTTTTTTTGTATTTTTAGTAGATTGAGTTTTTATTACGTGGCGTAACTTGTATCATCCGCTACTAATACAGCCGTCGTCTGTATCAAACACAGACGGTCTGCATACAACACATACCTTTTATTAATTAGTGATGATAGGGGTTGGTGTCCAAATTAGGGATCATGTCTCAGTAAAATCCAATTTCAAGACATCATTAGTAAAAAATTAATCCTCAAAAATACGAAAGCTGCAGGTTTACAATTACTAGCTTTCTTAATTATATACTTGTTATTGGACAATTAATTCTAATATGTCTTTAAAGTTCTTAAAAAAGATACTTGCAATTTTATTCATATAGTAAAGTCGAAGTTGGTTTTTAAAGTGGTAGCTTTTCACTAGTAGCAAAAGTATTAAAATTTCACTAAAAAAAATGTTAAAACAGTAACAGTAATTATGACGGTTTTTTTTTTTGTTACGAGCTTATTAACTACAACTTTTGTGACGGTTTTTTAAAATAGTGACAGTTTTATGATAATTTTGTGACAATATTTTGAAATAATAACAATTTTGATACAATTTTTGACCCTCAATACATAAACATTATTTTGTAGTATTTGACCCGCCAAATCTAGTCAAGACCAATATTATAATTTTTCAGAAAACTTTTGGGTTACTCACAAACACTTTGACTCCTTGCGAACCTTGTGCAATATTTCATCATTCCTTCCAGAAAGACTTATTCAAGATTTATTTACATTTATTATGATCATAGCCCTTTTAGAAATTAGAATAAGGTGTGAAAATGTCAAATAAAATAAAAAAGATTTAAGGACCCATGTGAGAGATCCGAATAAGTTCCCAACATCGTCACATACTCAACTTTAAATTACTACTACTTCTTCTTCTTCTTAATTATTATTATTATTCCAACTCCATCGTCAAATACATTGTATTTTATCTCTGACACATTCTATCTTTTTATCTTCATTCCACCTGTGACCTAATTATATTGTATTTTCTGGGTAGATATCTATGTAGCTATCTACTACTACTATTATTAATTAATTATCTATTGAACTTTAAATGTCACCCCTCACCACCTCCTTTTTTTCTTTTCTAGAAATATATACTCATCACCTTCTTGATGAGGTATCATGTGTTTTGTGACAGGGAGTTTTTTAATATTGGTAAATTTCAATTCAAATAAGAGACTCAATATTATTCCACAAATATGATGTAATTTCAGTAATTATCATTCCCTTGACAATTAACACTGGGACACTCATCTCGTAGAACCTGACATGACACATGACTTGATTTACATCATTAGGGAGACTATGCTAAAATATTTAATATACAGTAGTACTATGAGTATAATTTTGATCGGTTAATAACTTATATTAAAATTGTCGAAATAAAATTTTTTAAAATTTAATCATATAGTTCAAACATTAAACAATTAACAAAAACATACCATAATAATTTAAATTACCAAAAACATACTTATATATACTTATTATTTATTATTCTAATCCATCTCTCTAACTTAACATATATCTCTCTCACCTAACATATCTCTCTCTAACCTAACATATATCTCTCTAATCGCACATATCTCTCTAACACACGATAATCGCACCACTTCCTAACACGTGCTAATCACTCATCTCTCTCTAAAAATGATTAAAAACTCACAAAATATGCATATGTTAATTATAAAACGTCATATCCTAATTTTAAAACTTCATACCCTGATGTCAAAAGTTCATACCCTAATTTCAAAAACTTCATACCCTAATTTCAAAATTTCATACTCTAATTTTAAAAGTTCATATCCTAATTTCAAAATTGCATACCCTAATTTTAAAACTTCATACCCTAATTTCAAAATTTCATACCCTAATTTTAAAACTTCATACCCTACATATGAATTTTTCTCAAATATTGTACATATGGATTATTCTCTTTCAATTTGAAACCCACAATGTTTACAATAGTCTCAAAACTCAATAAATAGAAAACAATCTCATCAATTCTATATATTTTTCATATATTACGGGGTATCAAATAGTGTAATATTTATGTATTACATATGTATATATCTGTATTTATATATATATAGATATCTAGATAATTTAGATTGTGTTCGGTAGTTAGTGATGAGTTTTCGTGATGGAAAAAGTGAGAGAGATAGAGTGGGATATTAAATAAAGATACATAGAAGAAGAATGGATGAGAGAGAGAGAGAGAGAGTAAGATCAGGAAGAAAGAGATAAAGAGAAAAATTGACGAGAGAGAAGAATGAAGAGATATATAGAAGAATTGATGAGAAAAAAGAATGGATGAGAGAGAGAGTAAGATGAGACAGAGATAAAGAAAAAAATAAACAGCATTAAATTTAAATTTGTTTGGTATGTTTTTTATAATGAAAAGTTGTAAGTGTATGTTTTTTATAATTTAGTTTAAAAAGTAGTATGTTTTGTTAATTTATCCTAAATTATATGATTTAGTTTTTAAAATTTTCATTTCGATAATTTTAATACATATTATAAACCAGTTAAAATTGCATGTAATTTTGTAAAGAACAATTAATTGGAAGATAATATCCATTTATAAATATTTTATAGTTCAACCGTTGAATTTCTATTGAGATTGAAATCTTCCGCTGCCAATCTTTTCCTTTTTACCCGTTTGGTTACGGGATGCGGTTCAGTTTCAAGGCGAGTAAAATTTTTAGGTCTTGCTCAATTAATCTGGAAAAAAAAATTACAGACAATACGCGATTATATTTTTAATGTAATGATTAGTTAAAATAAAAATATTAAATACCAATTGTGTTGTAATCAATGTAATGTATTGCAATAGTTCAAATGATAGAATAGTTTGGTATTTAACATAAAAGATCAAACTTTGTAAATTATAATTTAATTTTGTTTTTATTTTGATTGGTATTTATTGAGCAGTTTTTTTTTTTTTTTTTGAGATTTAAGCATTCTGATATAGCATATACCGACACCGTTGAGAAACACTAATATGAACCCGATACATTATAATTAAGGGTGTGTCAATCAATAGAATTTTTTGGTTTTAATTTTGAATTAATTTTAAGATAATTATTTTTGACTTTATTAATATTTATTGATTTTTTAATGCATTTCGCAACCTAAACTATAATGCATCGGATGTACGGTAGTGTCACTCGGCAATGTTGGTTAGGCATATTGGAAAAGAAATTTAAAACATAACTTTATCCATATCCTCTATTTAATCTTGCCAAGTACAGTTTACAGAGTTTGTATGATATATTAAAGCCATATGAACTTAGCTCCGGTTTGGTTGCGAGAATCAGTAGTCCAAGAATTAATTAACAATCAGGTCTTGATTGTGAATGTAATTGGAAATAAAGGTCGGATTAACAATTCCGACGGTATTGGATGAATCTAATACCCCACCCACACGTTATTGCAAATACATCATTTGAGAATCATTTGCTATCTCACGTGTATTGATAATCTAATATACAATTGTGTAGCAAACATAAGATATGTGAGATCTGTCGTATTTGTAATCCAATCCCAGCAAGTAAGCAAAATGAGCACTCAAAGCATTTCACATCAATTTACTAACATTCATCCATTAATTTTGGGTGAAAATATCATTTTTAAGGTTTCATACGGATTGCACAATAACTTAATTACCCTATCAATTTCCTAATTTTAAAAAAAAATTGTTTATTTATATGGCAATTGATGCTAATGCACTTATATGGCTATACAGTAGTACATTTTTGAGTTAGTATACAAAATTTGTATGATTAAGCAGAAGTGAAACCCATACGAACCGATAGGACATATAGCACTAATAAATTTGCAGAAAAAATGATCATTTATTACATAATTTGAAACATAAACTTAGATACATATATTACAAAATCTAACTTTTTTTTAGTATTTGTTCTTAAATATCCATCGATGCTACGTTGATATGTACCAAATCTTAAATAAGAGTTGAAAATGTGAGGTTTTTTTTTTATACTAAGTGTGTTTTTATGTAATAATCAATAATTCTGCCTAAATTTGCGTACTATATATACTAATTGTTTGTTTTCCGCAACCAATGGTTGGGTCGTTTCGTTAATGTTTCACATTTTCCCTATACAATTCATACGTAATTTATTACTCCGGGATAAAAAAAATTAAAAAAAAATTATTACTTTCTCCGTTCCCATTTAATTGTACATTACAAAACTACGTGTAATTTTGACCAGCTAAGAACCTATATCAAAATTGTCGGAATAAATTTTTTCAAAAATTGATCATATAATTCAAATGTTAAATTTAATGATTAGATTTAAAAAAAATTAATTTTGATAATTTTGATAAAAGTTATAAATCGATCAAAATTGCACGTAATTTCATAATAAACAATTAAATGGGACAGAGTGAAGAGATGATTAAGAAAATAGGAAAAGAATGTGACATTGTAAAAGTAAAATATATTCACTGCTACCCAAAAAAGAACTTTAGGAGCATTCATATTAATTAATAGTCCCTCAATTAAGCTTCATGCCCTCCTTCACATACAGAATGCTTTGATAAACAAAAATAATGATGTACTAAATTATGATTAAAGATCATATCCTTAATGTATAAATTATATGATCTTTATGCAAAAGAGCGTTAAATTATGATCCTAAACAATCTTTCCATGCCCCCATGATACACGAGTGAAGGTTTTTACCGGAAAGGATTTGGATGCCCTGAAAAATTCAAGGCAGCCTGTCTTGATTTTTCAGGCAGCCAAATACTAATTTTATTTTTTTTTGAAATAATGTAATTTTGTATGTTATATTTTTGGTTTCATTAATATGTGTTAGGGTTTTAAGTATGTAGCACACCCTAAATTACATTATTTCAAAAAAAAAACAAAACATCTTGCTGCCTGAAAAATTTAAGACAGCAAAAATGCATCCGTTTTTACCCGTAACATATTAATCATTTCTCTATATTTCTTTATGGTTGGTTATCATTCATTTTTGCTGAGTTAATTGGAAATTTTCCATCTGTTTTTTTTTTTCAGCAAGTAAAAGAAAAACCATCTGAATTTACTTAACATCATAGATTCTAAACCATGGTGTTAAGCAATTAATTTTTTTTAGAATGTATTCTTTGATGAGTTATTAATTCTTGTTTAGTACAATGTTATTATGGTCATAAAATAGTCTTTTGGTTTAATTACTATAATTTAGAAGCTTGATCACTTCGTAACTCAAATAGTGATGATTGGCTTAACAATAGGTTAATTGTTTATGTCGAAAAAGAAATCTTTCGTAACTTATCATACAACAAAATTATCGAGAGATTCCAAAATTTGGGCAGTCGTCAAAGAAAATTGTAATTTAACTTTAAATTCTTAATAAGGTTTACTAGACTTAAGTCACTTAACTATATATTGAAATTGGTCCCGAATATAAAATCATGTATCTGCTGCCTCTAAATAGTTGGATGGGATGGGGTTTGATAAAACCATAACTTTGGTCGGTCACGTTAGACTTTTCAAAAATATAATAATGGTAAATCAACGGTAAAAAATGGACATTTCTTGATCTTTATTATTGCTCGAATTATTATCCTTATTCGGACTATTACACTTGCTCGGATCAGTATCTCTGTATTACAATTGTGTTCGATTTGACTACTTAATCTCTCTTCTTGGTCTTTCTCTCCTTTTATTCGGTGCTCGGCTTTATCTCTGCTCGGTTTATTTCTTGGCGTGATAAGCTTTAACTTGTTTATCTCTTTTCTCAACTTCTTTCTATAATTTTTGAATAGATTTTCTGGTCCTTTTCTAGGAGGGGTAGTTGGCTATTTATAGGCAACTATGCTTTCTAGGATGTTGACAAATGTCTCCATCTCAGGGGGTTTTTCAGACATATGTCCCCAATTGAGTGGGTTTGGGCTTTTGGTAGTAATACCTTATTTTCCTATAAAAGGCATGTGATGACCCATTTAAGCGTTGGATACCCATTTATAAAGTGGGTTGATTACTACCCGAATAGAATATTCGGGTCTAATTTTTATGTTCTATCAAGTGCTCCCTGACTTCCTCGGCGTGGTTTCCATGTCGAGGGAGTCATGCTCGGTCTGTCGAGGATATTACTTCGGTCTCGTCGTTCCCAATGCTTCGTTGAGAAACGTAATAGATCTATGACGGTTCCTTGGGGGGCCCATTTAAAGTTTCCTATCTAATATCTTTCTTCGAGGAAAACTCCTATAAATGGGAGTGCCCCCTCTATAATTAGGCATTTTATTACTATTTTGCTCGTGACGTAATGGCTTCCTCTGGTTCTACTGGTGAGAGCTCCTTTAATTATATTTCTTATTTAGAAACTGAGATCACGAAATCACATACCGCGAATAAGAAACTCGTGGCCAAGGTTTCTGACTACAAGAAAAGGTTGTCCGACATGGATGACGATGGCCGATCGAGATTGGGCTTACGAGCGTATAAAGAGGCTCGAGGCTTATCTGGCTAAGCAGAAGGCAGCAAAAAGGGCCTATAAGCTTGCCTTCAAGGAGTTGCATGCTCGGTCTAAACCGAGTTCGGATGACGATGAAGAAGGCTCTTCCTCAAAATAATTAGTCTTTTGTGATTTCTTTGTATCTGGTGTTATCACCAATTTGTAATCGAATCACGGAAGAATCTTAATAAAACATATTTTACTTACGTTCCTGTCTGTTTATTTCTTTGATATCTTATTGGATGACTCCATTGGACTTGAATTGCTGTAGTTTAACCATAAATGCTCTTGGGAAGTTCAAGAGGTTTGTCTTTCTTCGAGACGACCTTTGATCCACCCCTTGTTTCTTCCTATAAAAGAGGACTGTCTATATATTCTTTGAGCAGCTCATTCTTTATTATCGAACAAATGGCTTCTCCTCATGACACTAATGGTGACAACCTTCCTGAATATGTTGCTCATCTTGAAGAGGAAGTTAAAAAAGTGCGTTATCTCGAGAAGAGGGTTGCCCGGTTGTCGGTGGAAGCTCGTCGGGCCGTCGAACTAGACGAGCGATTGGACGCCATATAGAAGGAGCACCAGAGGTCTTTGCTCGAGAGTATTCGTGCTCGTGCTCGGATCAAAGAGCTCGAGGCCTCTAGAGACAGGCAAATTGCTTCCAAGAGGGCTTACAAATTAGCCCTTGAGGAAGTGTATGCTCGGTCGAAGAAGAAGCCCGGTGAAGAAGCTGGTCCTTCTACAAAATAATACTATTTTTCTTAGTGACGTAATGTTTTTTTGTCGAGAAGTATCTTGTAATGAAGTTCCCCTTGATTAATGAAAACTCTTCTTTTTCTCGTTCTTGTATGATTTATTTTCCCAATGCATTTAATTTTGACTGCGCACGCTTGTGGCCTCATGAATGCTTTTTCTTGGGTCTTGCGTTTGACCTTATCCATTGAACCTTCTGACTCTTTGTATCTAGGGACCAATGGGATTTCTTGAGCCTCGTGAATAAAATCTTATTCACCAGAGTTTTCTTGAGCTCTGTGTAAAAGATCTTTAACATTTATTTGAACTGTTGCCTTTCCCCAAAATGACGCGTGTTTCGATGCCATTATGACTTACCCCCTTTAAATATTGGTAAGAATCCAAGCGTTTTTTGAACAAGAGTGGCTTTTAATTACTCACGCTTTTTTAGAGCCTTTTGGGAATCCAACCGTTTTTTCTTGAACAGACACATCTTTTAATTGCCGTCGCTTCTTAGCACCAATTGGCGAATGGTTGCGACTCTCAATACCAGCCCTCATCTAATTGATCTATAAATACCTGCTTACAGCATGGTTATATCCACAACCCTCATCATATTATTTTTCCCCATATACAGATCCTAATCTTATAATTTCCTCAAGATGTCTGGTCCTTTCACCCAATCAGCATTAGCTTTGCAAGTGGAGGCTTTTGAAGCCTCCTATGGCCATGTACAAAGGCTGTTGACGGAAGCCGAGGAAGAATTGAAGGTGATGCGCTATCACCATACCGAGATGGTTCGGGAATTAACTTGGCTAAGATCCGAACTGGATTACTGCCGACGTGCTCGTCAGGCTCTAGTCGAAGAGAATGAGGTGTTGAGGAGGAATCTGACGCTTTGAGAAAGGAATGTCTCTGCCGGGCCCTCTCATCGATACCGATCGACTTCCCCCTAACCTTCCCCCTTCTTTTTTTTTATTTTTTTCTTCTGCTGCGTCTCCTCTTCCTCATCCTTTTCTTTCTATACTCTTTCAGTCTCTCTTCTCTCTATCCTCCATTTTCTTCTTACTATCTTTTCCCAGGTCTTTCTTTTTCTTCTTTTTATTTCTCAGTTTCCCTCATTTCTTCCTCCTCTGCTCTTTCTCTTTCTTTTTTCTTCATCTTCTTTTTTGCACCACTATGATGTAACAATCAACCATGTGATCCTAAGGGTTTTGTGTTATGTCTAGGGTTTTTGTCATTTTTCTTTTCCTCTTCTTGCTTTTCACTTCTGTTCCCTCCACTTTCTTCCTTTTTCTTTCTTTGTTCTCTCTTTATTTTTTCTTTTTGGCGTCTCATGCTCACTTGGTCTGCTGATATAGTTGATCTTCTTTGCCTGATCTTCTGTACTAGCTCTTCTCGGATGTAATAGATTTACTCTTCGGATGTAATAGATTTCCTTTTCGGATGTAATAGATTTCTTTTTCGGATGTAATAGATTTTCTTTTCGGATGTACTCTGATGTAATGAACAATGATATATCCCATCTTTATTAATGAAAATTATATTTGCCCTTCTATTTTTGCACCTTTATCTTGTACTTCTTCTTATTGTTGAATTTGTGGTTTGTTGGGATGTGGACCTTTTGAGCATCTTGTACCTTTATTTCTTGCTGGACTGTAGACCTATCCCTCACGTTGTCAATCATAGGTGCACGCTCCCAAGTATTGTCAGGAAATATGCATGCTCCCAAGTATTTGTCAGATAACAACACAAACTTTTCTCTATAAATACTCAACCTTGATTATTCCTTACCATAAACTTGTGTTGGCTTCACTTATCCCTCTTCTTTTATATCATAACTTATCAAAATGTCTGAGTCCGTGGTGAGATATCATGCTCAGATGAAGGACTTAGATGCTAAGGTATCTTGGGTCCGTCATAGAATGGCCAGTCTTGAGAAAGAATATGGGGTTTTGGCTTTGAGTTTATTCTACTCTCATCCCGAGGAGACAATGAAGTGGACCGAGATTTCGGCCTTGAGTCGCCAACTCGATAATTTGTTGTTGCACAGAAATCACTTGGCCAACTCTTGGTACGAGGCCGAGGAGATTTGGGATCATGCTCAGGACAAGTTCGATAACTCCCCTCAAGGCCTAGCTAGTATGATAGTTAGGAATGCTCGGCTTGAGGAGCGCATCCGTGTCCTTACTAGGACGAACACCGAACTCTTCAGGGAGAATGAGTGCTTGGTAGTCATGAATGACTCTTACCAAGCTCGGTTTGACAGCTCTGCTCGGGTAGCTTTCTCCCGGTCTGATAGTTCGGTTTTTCCCTCCATTGATCCTTAGTTGGATTGGGCTAGTTTTCTGACGTATTTCTCGTCTTGTAATTTGTATTTTCTTATCCGTTTTTGGTAATTTGTACCCTGTTGTATTTCGTGTCTCTCTGTATATTGAACCGTTTGCAACGCCTCGTTTTTGGCGCTTTTTCGTATTTCGTGCCCTTTGACTCCTTATAAATGCTCCCTATTGTTTTGTACTTCATTATCCATTCTCCTTTTCTCTCTTTTGTTTCTCCTACTTGCGAGATGGCTCCCATTACTAGATCTGCCTCCAAAAAGAAAGCCCTTCTGGAAGAGGAGCCTACCTTCTTGCTACCCCGTCCTCCTGGTTTCGGGGAAGAGGATTTAACTCCTCTTCAGTTAAAAGAAATTGAGATGTCGTGGCTGAAGCATGACCTTAAGTGTGCTCAGACCGAAATGAGGCGGTTCAAACAGTATTGGCAGGAAGAGAGCGCTGCTCGTTTTGAAGCCGAGCAGAAGTGCAAGGCTCAATCTTATTCTCTTAAACAAGTGGAGATTGGTATTTCTCATTTGATTAGGGAAAAAGAGCGTCTGGAAGAGCTCTTGGCAAAGAAGGATGCGGATATGGGGGGTAGTTCGAAGAAGTAGGATGGGTGTTGTATTTTATTGTAAACTTTTATTTTTCTGTTGTATCGTTTGTTTGTATCCCCCTTTGTGGATGAATAAAACTTTATGCTTTGCAACTCGATCCTGTCTATTTTATTTTGTATCTGCTTTGCCTTTATGTTAATATCCTTCGATGTCGATCCTGCCTATTTTATTTTGTATCTGTGCCGAACACCGAGCGAGGTGCACCGTGGTTATCCCCCCGGAGAGCGTTGTTAGACTCGATGCTGAAAGGCCGTCGAGCTAAGAACGGTATCCGTCCACCTTGTTCGGTGTGGTATTCGGGTAAGACACGGTTTGGCGTCGAGGGACTTAATCGGATGACCTCCTTGGTGTGGTAATATTGGTAGCGTATGCTAGAAGCTTTTCGTGGTAGGGTCCACTGGCCGTTTATTTAGGTGTAATGATGTGAACTGCATTGGGAAGTGGGATACACTCTGACGTGGCAGAATCTGGAGCGTTGATCCGTAAAACTAGCAGCGGTTGTGGACTTTGGTATGGTTGGAAAAAGTAAACCTCTGTCACACGAAAGGTTGGTTATTATTTTATTATGTTTGTGACTCCACTCCCTTTTACTGTGCCAAGTAATCCCTTTTGTTTTTATCACACAATTTGCTGAAGAAAATAT
The DNA here is from genome assembly GCA_963682055.1 of Primula veris. Lineage (NCBI taxonomy): Eukaryota > Viridiplantae > Streptophyta > Magnoliopsida > Ericales > Primulaceae > Primula > Primula veris. The sequence goes on along the minus strand of OY821747.1, from coordinate 30,573,571 downwards.
TTGTCTCTCTCTCTAAGGTATATTTTTCCCGCCAAAAATGAAAATCGTTCCGCCGCTCGAACTAGGGTTTCGTTGTAGTGTCGATAGACTTGCTGCTGTTCTCGCTTGCCTGCCCATAATGATAACTGTGAGTGTTTTTTCTTTATTTATCATGATTATTTTGTGGCGTTGGTATGTGGTCTAGGTTGTCTATATATGTCTGATGGTTCTTATGTATTGGATTTGTGTTGATTGGGATGGTAGTAAAACGTAGGGTGTCTGGTTAATTTGAGTGGGGGGGGGGGGGTGGCTCTCGTTGCTTGATGTGTTTTTGGTTAGTGTATTGATGGAATTTTTGATGTTTGGATAGGAAATTCTGTCCCAAAGTCTGGCCCAAGTGGGCACATTTGTGGAAGAGGACTTTAAGAGGCTCGCCGGAATACCGGATAACATACACATTAGGCTGCCTGTTTCTGACGAGGAGGTGATGGGATTTGTTCCTGTCGGAGAAGTTGTTGTACGTTCTTCGGCATTCTTTACTGGGGGTCTTCGGCTTCCGTTTACTAACTGGGTGGCTTCGCTCTTTGAGGCCGTCCAGATTGCTCCGGCCCAACTGGCCCTAAATGGTTACCGTACGCTGAATGGTATCCAAAGGTTATCGGAGTTGTCCGGAATACCTATTGAATTGAAGGACGTCTTCGGAGTCTATAGTTTGAGCTTTGAGCGTCGCAGCTCGTATTTGAAGACCATGCATGCCTTTTGCCGGCTCGTTACCGGTTTGCCAGATACCAACAAAGAGCGCAATCTTGGTATCGTTATTGCTTCCGGTGAATGGGGTTGTGCGGGACACCAGATTCCTGGACCGGCTACCAATGCTCCCACTATGCCAGACCTCGGCGCTCCCAATGGAGAGGCTCTGTTAGCTCTTTGGAAATGGTGGGGGTCTGAACCGACGCCGGATCCTGCGAGCCGTACTGCTCCCATGCTGCTCGGGTACCTATGGGGCCGGTGACCAAGGGGAATCCTGCGCCCGAGATCCCCAAAGAGCCCGAGGAGGAATTCTTGAAAGTGGTCCGGGCTCGAAGCGCTGCTAGGGGAGGGAAAAAGACCACTCGTTCTAAGCGCCGAGCATCGGACCCCGCTGTTGGCACCCCGAAGAGGGCCAAAGGGGGTGAGACCTCAAGTAGTGTGGAGGTGGTCGCTTCGACTAAAGGTGATACCACCGGGGAGGCTGCTGCGAACCTCGATGTAAGTGTTTGTTTTTGTGAATATTTGCCTTTTGACTTCGCTGTTCCCTGCTTTATATGTCGTCTTGTTTCAGTTTTTGACTTCTTCATTGGTTACCCTTGCGCTTGCCCGGTCCATGGGTATTATTGTGTTTCAGGGGTCGATCGACGATGTATTCGGACATATGAACCTCTTGACTAACATGGGAGAGGATACGATGAACTTGCCTGTCATCTCGCCTATCCCTACCGAGGATCCGATAGATCTGCCCGTTTGCTCGCCCATCCGTACTGAGGAAGCGATCGAGCATAGGGCCCCTGAGATCGATCATTTGGAGAAGGACGTGGGGGTGGAAGTGGAGGCCGGCAAGGAGAATGCCGTGGATGTTGTGATGGGTGTCGAGGATGAGGCTCTCGACGAACCCGAGAAGGTGTTGGTGGACGGGGTTGCAATGACCCGTTACATTGATCGGTGTGGGACATTGATCGGCAAGGGGTTGCAGGATTGGGCCAATCTTCGAGATGAGGAACTCCCACGGCTGCCTGGACATGCTACTTCGACGGCCCCTCGTCCCCATGTCGGGTCGGCTCCTACGACTCCTCAATCGGCTGCTGCCGTGATCCCCCCACCCGTGTCCCCTCAGGTGGAGCCTTGACCATTTACTTGTAATATATGTCTCTGTATCTTAGCATAAAGTATTTTGGTACCCGAGTTATGGGTCTCTTTTGTAACTAGAAAGATATTCTTTTGGGAAGTGATAATATAGGTGCTATGTTTTCTTTCTGTTGGGCTTTTCTTGTTAATTTCCCTGTTTGTGGGTCGTTGTCTTTTGAAGGATGTAAAAACAACTTGTCAGGTATCCGCTAACCCCCGTGCCATGGTGGTCGGAACCTCGCCTAGTCGTGGCGAAGGCGATGTTATAAACGGTCTTTAAAAAGCTAACGCGTCCCTAACTTCTGAACTGGATTCTGCTCGTCGTGAAATCGATGGTCTGAATATTCATATTTCAAACTTGGCCATTCGACTACGTGACTTGGGTGAGAAGTTAACCAAGAAGACCGCCTATTATACGACGAATAAGGGAAAGGATAAAGAGCTTCTTGATGCGCTTCGGCGCTCTCGTGATGAAGCCCGAGGCCGTGTGACGAGCCTGAACTTGGTGCTCGGGGCCGTTTTCGAGGACGCGGATCTGTTGTTATCCTTTGCCAAAGTGTATTGGGCCCGAAGTCGCGCATCAGAGGTGCTTGAACATGTAAAAGGAATGCGTGGTGTTGCCCGGGCGGAGCGCATGGGTGATGTTATGGCCGGGATAACTGAGACCACGGCTGCCTTGAATCGAGTGGATGCGGTCGTACAGGAACGTTTGGGGACTCAAATTGTCTCGTTGCGAGATATTCATTTTGCTGACGCTATAGAGGCCTCTTCGTCTGTTGATGGGTTATCGGATTAATGATGTAGCAGCTTGTTTTGTCATTTTACTCGTAGCTTGTATAAAAAGTCTTCGTTCTTCTATTGCAGGCCGTTTTTTTTTTTTTTTTTTTTTTTTTTTTTTGAATATTCATTTGTGCCCTTCTTCCCCATTTTTTTTTATAGGCCCACGCTACTACGTCGCATCTGGCTGGTTCTCCATGCCTAGTTAGTCCGGGGCTAGGACCCACTGGGACTGCTCGGGACGATATTTCATCCGGTGCGGCTAGTGAAGTGCATGACAAATGGCCTTACATCGTTTTAATGGGCAAAAACGTCGAATTGCTCGATCAGTTTGCCCGACTTAAGTCCAAGTTGAAAACCCGGGGGTCCCCTTTCCAGGAATATGTTCGTCATGCCGAGCATGTTGTCAAGGTTCAGGAACGTCGTTTGGATCGGTATTGGCGTGTAAAGGGAAAATACTTCGATAAACTAAAAGCGCTGGTAATTAAAGCCAACATGTTGGTGAAGTATTTCCGTCTGTCCCGATCCAGGTACGATGCTTCGGCGGCGATGACTGAAGCGCGTGCGCTTCCCTTCGATGATGCCCGCCGCAAAGCGGTCTCGGATGCTCACGAGATTGCTAAAGGAGCCGAGTTCACAGCGCGGCTTAAGACGTTGACCTGCGTTGGGGCTCATACGACCAATTTCGACGCGCTCATCTCTGAGGAACGGTTTGATGGCGATGAGACAGATGGGGACACGGCGACGGATGACGAAGAGGTTGAGCTCGGTCAGTTACCGTCGTGTTCCTCCTGTAGTAGTAGTTCTTAAATCGGTTTTTTTTTTTTTTTTTGGCCTCCGTAATGCGGGCGAGAACTATATTTTTTTTGTGTTTGTTCTGAGCTTCCCATTGTCGTACTGATATTTCCTTGATTGGTTCATTTTTCCTGTACTGATTTCTTCATTACTGATATTTCCCATTGTCGTACTGATATTTCCTTGATTGTATTTCTTTATTCCTGCTTGTTCCTTTTGACGAGATTGTTGTTCCTTTGATTACTTTATTTCCTGCATTATTTTTCTAGTTTCTTTTCTGCCTTTAATCCTTGCTCATTGGATCAGCTGGTACCTGCATATGTTTGAGTATTCCTAGGCATTCTTTTAGACATGCCATGTTGGGAATTTCACAGTATTCCTAGGCACTTGGCCATGTTGGGAATTTCACAGTATTCCTAGGCACTTGGCCATGTTGGGAATTTCACAGTATTTCTAGGCACTAGGGCCGTTTGGGAATTTCAGCTGCACTCGTTAGACAGCATAACAAGATATTTTATTCATTCAAAAGATGAAAGATAATGCCATTAAGCTGAAAGATACGAGCAATTATAGCTGTATTTTATTATTCAACATACAAGATAATGTCATTAAACAGGAGGGGTAAGGTAGCACCTGTATTTGCAAGGCAGCCTATATATAGTACTTCTTTAGGTTAGCCACGTTCCAAGAATTTTTCTCCCCTCTGTTGTTTTCGAATAGAACGCTTTTGAGTTTGTAGGTAACCGGGCTTGTTTTCTTGACGATCTCGTATGGTCCTTCCCAGGTGGGGCTTAATTTGCCATGTGTTTCATTTCGGGTATAGACCGTTACTCGTCGCAGCACCAATTCTCCGACCATGAACTCCTTGGTCCCTTTCACTTTCTTGTCATACGTTTGCTTAACGCCTTGTTGATACTTCGCTAGTGTAAGAGCTGCTATCTCTCGTTTCTCGTCTAGCATGTCGAGTTCCTCTCTCATTCTTTGTTCGTTGTTTCCTTGTTCGACTAAAGTTGTTCGTAATGTGGGTAGCCCGATTTCTGTTGGTATGACGGCCTCGACGGCATATGCTAAGCTGAACGGGGTTTCTTTGGTGCCCGTCTTCGGCGTGGTTCGGCACGACCATAAGACGTTAAGTAGCCGCTCGGGCCATCTCCCCTTTGCTTGTTCGAGGGTTGTCTTGATGCCGTCTAGTACGGTTCGGTTTGATACCTCTGCCTGGCCATTACCCTGTGGGTATGTTGGCGTCGAATAGAACTTTCGGATACCGAGTTCTTCGTACCAAAGCTGCAAGTTGGCTTCCTTGAACTGGGTGCCATTATATGCGACGATAGCGTACGGTATACCGAACCTTGTGATGATGTGCTCCCAGATGAACTGTTTGACATTACTGGCTTTAATTTCGCTGAGAGGTTTAGCCTCAACCCATTTGGTGAAGTAGTCCGTCGCCACTATCAAATATTCGACGCTGCCGGGTGCTCTAGGAAGCTTCCCGACTATATCAATCGCCCATTGAGCGAATGGCCATGGCGCCGATACCGGGGTCATCATTGATGAGGGGAGCCGAGGTATCTTGGCGAATCGTTGGCACTTGTCGCAACGTTGGACATATACATCGGCGTCTCGCTTGATATAGGGCCACCAATATCCTTGGGTGATTGCCTTGTTGGCAAGGGACCGCCCTTTGATGTGTGCTCCGCAGGATCCTTCGTGGATTTCCTGCAATACCGGTAGCTGCATTTCGGACCGGACACACAGAAGATGGGGTCCTCGATAACTGGATTTGTACAGTTTATCATCGTCGGACAGCCAGAAATGAGGCTAGGGTGGCCAAGGCATCGACATGTGCATTTTCAGTGCGGTTGATTTTTATTAGCTCGCACTGCTCGAAAGTAGTCATCAAGCTTTGGACTTTTTCCTGGTAGAGGATCATTCTATCATCCTTGGCTTGGTACTCGCCGATGGCTTGACTGACGATCAGCATGGAATCTGAACTTGCAATTAAGTGGGAGCACCCAAGGGACCGGGCAATGAGCATGCCATTTATCATGGCTTCGTATTCTGCCTCATTGTTGGTAGCTCGGAAGCCCAGTTTTATGCTTTTTTCGATGATTGCTCCCTCTTTAGACTTTAGGACGATTCCTGCTCCGGATCCATCCTTGGTGGCTGATCCGTCGACATGTATCTGCCAGTGTGATTGTGGAGAGAGTGCCAAAGGCTCGTCATAGCCTTCGGTGAACTCTGCGACGAAATCGGCCAAGACTTGTCCCTTTATGGCATGACGGAGTACGAACTCGATATGAAATTGGGATAATTCGACTCCCCATGCGGCCACTTTGCCACTGATGTCGGTCCGCCGAAGCGATTCCCTGATATGGAATTTCGTGTATACTTGGACCTGATGAGCTATAAAATAGTGTGGCAATTTTCTGGTTGCGACGACCAATGCCAGACATAGCTTTTCCAAGGGTAGGTAACGTGTTTCGGCTTCGACCAGAGTCTTGCTGACGAAGTAGATCGGAAATTGTTCGCGACCTTCTTCTCTTAGGATAACTGCGCTCACAGCTGTAGTGGAAACTGCTAGATAGCACGCCAGAATATCTCCTTTGTTCGGCCTTACTAGCAGTGGCATTGTCCTCAAATACTCTTTGAGATTGTTGAATGAAGCTTCACATTCCAGATCCCACTTGAATTTCTTATCCTTCTTGAGTGATTCAAAAAACGGCCGTCCCTTGTCTGCGGATCGGCTGATGAACCTGCTCAACGCGGCCATCATTCCCGTGAGCTCTTGTACCTGCTTCTTATTTTTGGGTGCTGCTAGGTTCCGTAGAGCTGCGATTTGATCGGGATTAGCCTCTATTACTCGTCGGCTAACCATATGCCCCAAAAATTTTCCTTTGCTGATGCCGAACGCACACTTGCTCGCGTTGAGCTTTAGTTTGTGTTCGCCCAACGTTTGGAAGACGTCTCTAAGGTCTTTAAGGTGGGATGTAGCCTTTTCTCTTTTGACGACCATGTCATCTATGTATACCTCCATTGTCTTCCCTATATGATCTCTACATACCCTTGTTATCATCCTTTGGTATGTTGCTCCCGCGTTGCGTAGGCCGAACGGCATTACCGTATAGCAATAGTTTCCCAAAGGCGATATAAACGACGTCTTCTCTTGATCTTCGTGGGCGAGGGGGATTTGGTGATACCCTGAATACGCATCCAGGAAGGTCATCCGTTCCGCCCCTGCGGTTGCGTCCACCAATTGATCAATTCTTGGGAGGGGAAAGTGGTCCCTCGGACAGGCTTTATTGAGATTGGTGAAGTCTATACAGACTCTCTCCTTTCCATTCTTCTTGGGGATGACGACAGGATTGGATAACCATTTCGGATAGAAGACCTCCCTTATGGCTCCAGCCTCTAATAGCTTGTGGATCTCAGCAATTATAGCTGCCCTGTGCTGTACAGACACTTTTCTGCTCCTCTGAGCTATCGGTTTGCACTCGGCGTCAACACTCAGGTGGTGACATGCCGTTTTAGGGTCTAGGCCTGGCATGTCTTTAGGGCTCCAGGCAAATTTATCAATGTTGTTGAAGAGGAACGCTTCTAACTCCTCAGATTCCTGTTTTGGAAGGTTATCGCCGAGGAGGAAATAGTGCTCCTCGTCCGTACCCAGGATATACACCTTCCTAAGTGTCTCTCCTACTTGTTCTTCGACAACCCTCTCGGTTTTGGCTATGTGGTTGATCAGCTTCTTTGTGCTGGTGGGTTGTTCGACAACGCTCAGCTGTTTTTGAAGGGCAGCGGTAATGTCCTCACAGCGTCTTGAATCTTCTTGACATCCTCTGGCTGTCTCGATTTCTCCCCGATCATTTGGGTATTTGACTTTTTGGTGGTAGGTCGAGGGTATGTCCTTCATGGCGTGAAGCCAAGGTCGACCCAAGATCGCGTTGTGGCCGGAGTTGTCGTTGACTACTAAGAACTCCACGGGAACAGACACGGATCCAGTTGTGACATCGAGGACGATCTTTCCCAATAGTTTAGTCGTTTCGGAGATGAATCCGATCAGTGTGACATCGGTAAGCTATAGATCTTGCAGCTTGAGTTCCATCTTGTCGAAGAGCTCCCTGTACATTATATCACAAGAGGCTTCTTGGTCGATAAGCACCCAGCTGACCGTGTCAAGGCCGATTTGAACACGGAGGTTAATGGCATCTCCGTGGGGGTAAATCACTCCTTCTTCGTCAAGGTCCGAGAAAGAAATGGGCGGATATTGTCGAGGTGTGCATTGTCGTTTAGAAGTCGACGACTGTGATGCCTTGGCTACTTGGCCAAAGTGCGCCAATTGCCGTTGTCGTGATCGATCCCCACCTGTGATCTTGGGTCGTGACATGTGGACGATGTTGATTGTTTTTCCTTGCCGGTTGTCGGCTCCCTCAATGGCCAGTTGTTTGCCTTTATTTCCGACGCCTTTAATGAACTTGGCCAGGTACCCCGCATCGCCCCACGGGTTCATTTTCCACCGCAGGTTACGGCAGTGCTCGGTGAGGTGTCCGTAGTCCTAGTGATAGGCGCAGAAAAGCTTGGGGTCTCTAAGCTCAGGGGGGGTAGCGAGCGGCTCTGGCCGCGAATACCAGCTTTCTCTGCGGATATTCTTGAGGATATCTTCAGCCGACAGGTTGAAAGAGTATCTCAATTCGACCAGTTCGAAGCTCTTTTGCTTTTCCCTTCCCTGGAACCGGCCTTGTTGTGACTGCTTGGTTGGTACAGGGTAGGTGAGCTGGAGCGGTTTAGGCTCGTTGGTCGGTGTTGGGTATGCGATCTGGAGCGGTTTGGGCTCGGGTTCTCGTGGTCGCTCTACCCTGCTACGGACCTCGGGACCTTTGTCCTTTCTGGTCGGTTGGAACGTTTCCCCCTGGTTATTCCTAACTCTTTTGCGACCCACCTGTGCCTCTCGGACTGATTCTCTTCTTGGTAGAGTTCGGTTGAGGATACGCAGTTCGTCGTTTTTATCGGTGAGGTGGGTACAATAAGCTAGCAGGGAATCAGTGGTCGGAAAATTTTTGCCTATGAACTTCCTTCTCACCCAATAGCTATTAGGGATGGAGTTGATAAAGTTCTGGATGGCTATATTACTGGCGTACTATGGAATCTGGTTTGCTACGTCGATGAAACGTATGCAGTAGTCGTTGAGCCTATCATTTGGCATCATCGTCATTTTTAGAAGGGTTTCAATACTAACCTTCTTCTTCCGATGAGCAGCGTATCGGGTGGAGTACGCTCTTAGCAGCTCCGCCCAGTCTCTTATAGAGCCCCGTGGTAAGTTATGGTACCACGACGAAGCCTCTTGGCCCAAACTGTTTTTGAAAAACTTGCACATCATCGCATGATCATCACTCCACAGCTCCATCTTCGTCTTGTAGTGCCTTAGATGGTCAATGGGACAACTCCTTCCATCATAGAGCCTGAACTCGGGGATGACGAACCCCACAGGATTGCGGTACCGCGTGATCTGTTCGGTACATGGGGTTTCTTGGCATACGTTCCAAGCCTGTTGGAACGCTTCATCCGTGGCTTGGTAGGGGGGTGTATCCCCCCTATTGTGGTGGTGGGCCGTATCCTCCCCCGATCATGTGTTCGGGATACCTATCGTCCTTCGGGTTTCTGTCGAGGACACGTTCCGTATACGCGTTTGGGTGGACGAAGGTCGGAGGGATTGTTATCGGGACGTTGCCCCCTTGATGGGGCACTTCTTGATCTGGTCGTCGGCCCGCCGCTTCCAAGGCGGCCCTATAGGCGGAATCTTCCGCTTCACGACGTGGATCTTTGTCTGCGTTGGCAGGTTGAGTACCCGGTAGTCTGATGCCGGCTGCTGCCATGGCCGTCATACACGCTGCCAGCTGAGCTTGCAGCTGGGCGTTGTTCCTTTCATCAGCTATTGGAACGATGTGTTGTGCTTCCACCGTGGGTGGTGTAATCATCCTTGGTGGGTGAGTCGGTACTCGGGACAACTGTTCGAGTTCATGACCTTCAGGCATACCAAGCCGGTCAGCTTCGTTTGTTTGTAAACGGGCACCAGAGTTGACCGAGGCCATTGGCAAAGGGACTCTTGAGCTCGGTCCTGCCTGGGGTCCGGGTATGCGTCTTCTTGCGCGCCTTAGTACGGGCAAGGCTTGTTCGTCCTCCGAGGACGTTTGGTATTCTTCGACGATCCCTTCAAGCTGTTGGGATTGTTCGATCGGTTGTTCTCGGTGGACATTGGAGGTGTTCGGTTGGTTTTCGGACTAGATAGCGTCGTATCTATCGCGGATGGCGAGTAGATCGTCGAGGTCTTGTTGGCTAATCTGCACGTGTTGGTTATTGGTTTCTACTATCTCGGGATGGGTTTCTTCTATATTGGTCACCATTGTCGCTCGTCTGGTAGAGTATTGGTATTCGAAGTCTAAGCTAGTTGGGAACTAGATGATTCCCGGAGACGGCGCCATTTGATAAAGCCATAACTTTGGTCGGTCACGTTAGACTTTTCAACAATATAATAATGGTAAATCAACGGTAAAGAATGGACATTTCTTGATCTTTATTATTGCTCGGATTATTATCCTTATTCGGACTATTACACTTGCTCGGATCAGTATCTCTGTATTACAATTGTGTTCGATTTGACTACTTAATCTCTCTTCTTGGTCTTTCTCCCCTTTTATTCGGTGCTCGGCTTTATCTCTGCTCGGTTTATTTCTTGGCGTGATAAGTTTTAACTTGTTTATCTCTTTTCTCAACTTCTCTCTATAATTTTTGAATAGATTTTATGGTCCTTTTCTAGGAGGGGTAGTTGGCTATTTATATGCAACTATGCTTTCTAGGATGTTGACAAATGTCTCCATCTCAGGGTGGTTTTCAGACATGGGTCCCCAATTGAGTGGGCTTGGGCTTTTGGTAGTAATACCTTATTTTCCTATAAAAGGCATGTGATGACCCATTTAAGCGTTGGATACCCATTTATAAAGTGGGTTGATTACTACCCGAATAGAATATTCGGGTCTAATTTTTATGTTCTATCAGGGTTGTTGCAGGGTCGGACCAGACTTTGGTATTAGCGGGGAAATAAATCACAGATAACATCCGACTATATTTGTAACATATTTCAGAGTTAAAATAAAAATGTCAAATATCAATTTGTTTATAATGTGTTATAATAATTCAAATGAGAGAATAATTTTAGATTTAACATATGAGATGATGAGTTCCGAGACTATAAAATTACAATTTTATTTTATTTTGAGAGGACCGACATGGGGTTGTTGGGTATATTTATGTAAATATTATACCTCCTCCAAAGAGACAGGCTGATGAGGGTGCATAAAGTATCTATCTCCATGAATTTGATTTCCATTTTGGTCAAACTTGTCTTTTATCTCAAGGTGAGATGCATCATATGGGACCAAATCTAAGATAGATACGTTACAACATAAATATAAATGGATTTCAAATTTTTTACCTCTTTTTCTTTATCCCTTTTCGTGTCTTTTTATTTATTTTTACTTAAATTTTAAATTTTCACAATTTATACCGCAACTTTATAAACTTTTATATTATATTGTATTCAAATTTTAAAACATTTGAACATAATATTGTTTTAGACAATTTTTTTAATATTAAATGTTTAATTTACACTAATTTATACATTTATTCCAAAACAAATTTTGTGTGAATTTTCTTTTAAAAATAATTATTGGAATGTATTGATACATGTATTATAGTAATTGTACAATTTTTTTCAATTTTTTTATGATTTTTTTTGAATAAAATAAGTAAGGGGACACGAAATGGCATAGAAAAATGGGATATAAGATTTGGACTCTTATAAATGATATCAATAAAAACCATGTTTGGTTAAATTTATACTCCTATACACAGGCAATTTTATATATTTTTCTGGATACAGAGACATATTTTTGGATATATAAATGAACTTCTATTTTAAGATTTATACAACTCTTTTAAGTGCAATATCGGAGTAGGATCAGAGTACTGAATTACGTGCGTATTTATTTTTGTTGCTATGTAACGAGTGAATATTTGCATTCCTCTTTTTCGAGTTATTTATGTCGGACAACACGTTCACCAAGTTATCAATACCTCAAGCCGGGGCACACACACGATAGATGGACGGGCTGAGTATCTCAGAGGAGCTTAGGTGTCCACCGCGACAAGAACAGTCAGGGCTACATCAGTAGATAATGACATCTCATCCCGAAAATAGATACTCACCCCGTACGTAATTAATGCGAGTTTAGGTAGTGTAGGTGAACCTTAACCAACTGGGCGCCAAAAGATAAACAAGTTTGACTCCATATCACCGTGCGGCGTGCTGACTCTGCCAATGAAAGCACGCCACGTGTCTCTGCCGCCGTCTGTAACCCGAGGTACGTGTTCCACCGTCAGATGAAAAATGATTTTAACATGGATCTAATGGTTCTTAAGCAAATCAAAACACTATAAATAGAGCATTGATTACTCTTAAAAAGTGGATGGTTTTTCATAAAAGAAAGAAGAAAAAACATTAAATAGTAAAGAGAACTTATCTTTAGAGATCCGACATATATTAAGTCAAATACTTGTAAAAGCTAAAATCTGGTGCAGATAACAGAATAATACATGTACTTATATTTCCAATACTAAACGATTGTAACTTGTAATGTTGTCACATATCAATAAAGTATCAGCTTTCGGTCTTTATTTATCATCCTAATTACCTAAAACATATACTCCATCCGTTCGTATTTAATTGTTCACAACGAAACTACGTGCAATTTTGAATTCCCAATAACTTCTATCAAAATTGTCGGAATGAAAATTTTCAAAAGTTAACCATATAGTTCAATGTTAAATTTTATGATTAAATTTAAAAAAAAAAACCATTTTGACAATTTTGATACAAGTCATAAGCCGGTCAAAATTGCACGTAGTTTCGTAATAAATAATTAAATGGGAACGGAGGGAGTATATATTTTGTGAGATTGTGTGTGTTCTTAACTATTAAATTAATAAGTCAAGTGCAATAAAAAATTACGCTCGCGATTATGTCCCGACCCGCCGGCCCTGGGCTTAGGGCACCTCAAACAGACTCGAATTTTTGCACCCTAATTAATTTTTTTCGTGCTAATCTTTAACCTATTTATTTGATCACACTAAGAAACGTGTATTATCTTGTATAATCTTATAACATTGGTTACCTATATATAGTTACATCTTTTTGCTTTTATAAAGATATAAAAGTCAATTTAATAGCCAACAAAATTGTTTATAGAGGCTTCGGAACCCAAGAACTAACATGGCGCAGTTGAACTGCTAATATTTTTATTACATAGATAGAATGTTTTTGAATTTTGTTATATATTAATTTTTTTTCAAACACCAAACGGACGCGGACTTACTTGAACGTTCATAGAGTCATCGCTGGTACACTAAAGATGAATATAGATAAAGTCTACGATCATGCCGCTATGTGTTTCGTCCCCTTTCAATTAGTACAAGGTATATTAATTTTTCTTGGGTTATTCATAGCTAGTACTAGTTTATTCGGCCTTAATCCTTCGACTTATTTGCAAATAAAGTATTAAGAGCATCCACAATAGTTGTGTTAATTTTAACAATATTAACTTTGACACATCATCATTTAATTGCATGTTAAATGACACATATGTAACTTAAATTTAACTTTCACATTAGTGTATTAACTTAACAAAGTTATCTAATTTTAATTAAAATTAATTATTAATTAATATCTGATTAATTAGTTATTTTGTAAACCCCACTAATATAAGAACTAAAATAGGAGTATTTGAAATATAGTTCACGTTTTAATTAATTATATTTTGCCACGTAATTCATTAATAACATTAAAAATATTGTTATATTTAACAACTTTTTCTATAAATATAACACATGATTTAACATAATTAATGGGGAAAAAAAAAACATTGTTAGCTAAGTATTTTAGTTAACAATAGAGATAAAAACACTATTGTAGATGGTTTAAGAAGTCGAGTAAAAGGTGTTAGCTATGGTAAACTTGTGTGAGGAGTGATATAACCAAAAACAAACAAACAAACAAAAGAAGGATGCTAATTTCAAATAAAGAAAAAGAATGTGGAAAATATTATGGACTCAATAAAATAGTTATCCATTCCTGGCTTTCATCTACTAATATTTTGTATGGATGTTTTGTTTTGTTGCTAAATACAAGAGATCTCAGTGTGAACATAAGAGAAATTATAAATTTTATACTTTGAGATTCGCAATTTTGAAAATGATGATTATATAGGAATTAGTTTAATTAAAGATATGTAGTCATTTTGTAAAAGAAAGAATCTAGATTGGTAAATTGTTTGAAAACAAAAAACAAAATGTAATTAGGGAATTAGTATTTTGGTAAAAAGATGTCAGAATAAATGCTAAGAAATACAAAGAAAATTAAACAAATTTGACACCACTTGGTAATAAATGTAGTCATGCATCTTTAAAAGGACGATCGATTTTTTTTTGACTATTCCACCGTCTTCATATCATGATTTATCACGTTAGAGTAAATGATAGTGTTTGATTCATCTTTGACCAATGTATATATACGTCAAGAATTTCAATTTATTATGATTAACTACTTATTTTACTTGACAGTTTTATATAGATGTAAAATTACAATTTACAACCCAATTGAAAATGTAAACAAGCAAGCAAGAGAAGCTGTGAGGTGTGAATTTCCTTAAGTTCATGGCAACTTTTTAAAGATTTTGATAAAAATATATAGATTTTTTTACTTCTTCATTAATTTTTACCAAATTGATCAGGACGGTCTCTACATTGTTCATTTCGTGACAGCAGTGCTGTAATATTGTGAACCAAAACACCTGACAAGTTACAACTGATCAAAATATCAAATATATTGAACCTCTATATATACTTCTATATATTTACAGCCATAAACGAGCCCAATTTAGTAAACATTAAACTGGGCCACTAACGTATAAAAGTCCCATTTTTTTAATTAAATGAATTGGAAAATTATTGATTATTGATCAATATAGTTTACATTTCACTATAAAAAAAAATGTAAAAATAGTTATGGGAATTGTGACGGTTTTTTTTTAATGAGTTTAATAGATACGGGAATTATAAGGGATTTATGATAGGACCGTCAATATGTGACAGTTTTGTAACATGATGGTCTATTTGTGACAGTTTTGTAATAGATTTTGACCCTTATAAAATTAATATTATTTTGTAGTGTTTGTTTTATATTTAGCGGTTACGAGTAATATATGTCCACCACTAGACAACTAGAGTACATCAAACAATTTTCTCTTCACTTTCCTTCGGTAATTATTTCATGCTTCTAAGTGAACATTGACTGACGGTCAAAACACGTTTTAATTTTAAAATATAATTAAATGTGAAGGTAAGGTTTATAATTTTTTTTAATAATTGTTCATCATTTTAAGAGAAATAACATAATTGACTCTTATATGTTTTGGAATAAATATAATGGTGCTAGACACATCTGAAGTAAAAATATCAAAAAAAAACATTATAGTTAGTAAAATATTTTTTCTCACCTAATACATGATTGGTACATCTAATCCGCCAAATCAGCGGCTAAGATTTTTTGGGTCAGATATTTGGGTGACTATAGCAACACTGCTAGTTAAATAACACATAATTAAGAGAAACGGTCTATTTAAAATAGTTTATTGTATTTAATAAGTTATAAATAAAAAAAATTACTTTAAACACGGTTTAATAAAAAATCATATTAATGATCATTATTGAAAAAAAAACTTTAATTTAAGGCATTTTTTTCAAATTTAATTTAGAGCTCTAAAATACTGAAAACGGTACCGTTTACGGCATGCACCATAAGCCTTGTAACAGCTCTTGTTTTAAAATAAAACATGTAACTAAAAAATGATCATATTACTTTACTCCAGCCCCATATTAAAAATGACTATTTCGTGCAGAAAATACATGAGCTTCATAAAATATTAAAGGGGATAACGGGAAAAACTAAACCAGCTTATTTAGCAAATAGCAAGATAATTATAGTGTGCAGGACTGGCCCAATCCTGCATTTTTTTTAAGCAAAGGAAACATCAATTGAACATTGAGTGAAAGCGTCTCACTCGTGGTATATGCAAAGCGAATCGAAAATAGTGTTAGAGAAATATTTTAACAACTACTACATGTGAATAAAAACAAAAATTTATAGCAAAATCACTTATAGATTTGTCCATGTAGCGAAAATCAGCTCCCAGTAAATGACTTCAGAAAACCAGCTTCTAATTCATCTGTATTTATACTAGAAGTTGGAGTTTTAAGGACTAAATATACACATTAAACACTACACAAAACCTACCATTTGGTTTTCTATACGGTACATAATAGTAACTGAGTTGTTACAAACTTAAACTTTACCTCCTAACAAATTACAAAATTATAAAGAAAAACATTTTTATATAAATTTAGTTAAAAAACTGTACAATTTAAATTTAAAAACTGGAATAAGAACTAAGAAATCAAGACAAGAATCTTGACCGATATTTATTTGTCGTGACATTTAGATCTGAAGTCAAGTGAAACGTACACCGCAAAGACTTGGTTCATGACAAACTTCTAAATGTTTTGGTATGAGCACCACCGTACCGTGTCGAAGAAGTGCAGGAAGGATAAGTTGTATAACAGGTTTTCAGAGGAACGGAACATGGACGGCGCAATGTCTTTTATTTCTTTTCTGCTATTTCATCCTAGTGTATGTTATAGGTTGAATTGAAGCCTTCTTTATGATCTGCTTATATGTTTATTTTGTGTTTAATTTGTATTTTATTCCAAACTGTTGGTACGTCCAGGAAGGTCGAGTTCTAAGCGGGTTCTTATCTTTCGTCTTAGCACAACGTAGTATAAATGCACTTGCTCTAGATTTATTCAGTTGCAGCCTCGTTATCATTGGATGCAACTCCTAATCTTCTCTTTAATTAGATGATTTATGTTCCTGATGTGCTCTTTAACTCGTCAATATAATGCCATGGATAAGTCGTTAAAAACTTGAGTATTTTCTTGGAAAATTGACAATTTAATACATATTTTAGAGACTTATTTATAAAAATCCGGTTGTTTTGAATTTGATGCCCATTTTTAAAAAAAATACATATTTTGAATTTATTTACAAATATGTACATATGTCGTTAAAAAATACAAAGAAAATTAAAAAAAAAAAAAAAATTTTAAAAATACATTTTTTATACAAAAAATATGTGTGATCCCGTCTAATCATGTCTAATCCTGTCCAATCTTGTATTTCTAATCCTGTTTAATTCAATCTAATCATGTATACTCCTGTTTGATATTTGATACTATGTACAATTTTTTTAATTTTTTTTTAATTTTTTAAATATATTTTCTTATTTTTTATGACATATGTATCTAATTGTAAAAAAAAACACAGAGTTGATGTATAAGTTGATTAATATATAACTATTTGTAAGTCTAACTATTTTGTTTGGTTAGCTCTGTTCTAAAAAATAATGGGTTTTTACTTTTTATCCACCAATTTTGATATATATATATATGTAAAGCTCTGTTCTTATAGAGCATGAAAAGCCAGATTTAAATGACCAAAACCTCTGTTTGGATGAATTATTTTCCCATAATAAGCCACTTTATGGTGCGTAATTCCTACTCATGGAGTAATTGCGTTGTCAATCTTTCATGTTAACTTGTATAGTTCCTTAAGTAGAAAAAAAATGATAAATGTAAATTGTAACTACATACTTGATTGAATTGATTATTTGACATCCGCTTTTAGAAAATCGTTGTACAGGATTTGCCGAGTTAGTATTAAAAATGTAGCTGATGTAGATCGAAGCTGTTTTTCTAGTAGCAATGTGAGCCTTTTCCACACTGTTGGCTAGGGGTGTCAATTTTACCCGACCCGACCCAACGGTTAGCAATTTTAGCTGTTCTCTCACTCTATACGGGTCGGGTCTATAAAAGTTATTTTTAATTTGGTCCTCAAGGATTTGTAACACGCTATTTAAACTTTTATTTTCTAGATTGGTGCACTTTTGGCCATTTTTTTATGGAGTCCTTCCCCCGCATTTTTATTTTCCCGCTTTAATAAATAAAAATGTGGGTTTTCCACACCATTTAATTAAAAAAAAATCCCTTCCTTTACTATAGGTTTGTCTTATAATAAGACTGTAAGAGTGCATATGGAGAAAAAAAAAATGATGCCACTTCTTTGAGCAATTTGAGCTTGCCTTGCTACGTCTCTAGCAGTTATGTATATTTAATCCAAATTACTTCAGATGTATATTAACTAAAATAAAGTATTGATTAAGTTGTGTCAAGAGAACAATAAGAACATCTTAATTAAGCATGTTACTTAGTTGCTAAACCGGCTAAATTGCTCATGACTGGATATGTTTAATTTCTTATGATGGCTTTAGAACTAGAAACAAGTGCTATCGATGATATTGCCCTATCCTCGATATAGTCATTAGTCAGGACCAAATTTGCAGAACAAACTTGTAAGGACACATACTATGGAAGCTTCGAAGAGCATATATGAAAGCAGAATATGGTTATATAAGATTAAAAGTTCAACATTCAACAGAATTTACATATGGTATTTTGCTAGTCTTTAAACATTAGAATCCCCAATCTGGAAAAAATAATAGGAACTTACAACTGCTTCAAAGGTTGCGCCCAAATATTAGTTCAAATCTCTTGAATAAGGGTGTTCAAGTGTGATAACTAACAAAATAGCAGCCACTCAAAGCTGCTTACACTCGAATAAACCAAGAGTTGTGCATTTTCCTTACCTGACTATGAGAAATCATCTATCACTTATCATTTGAGGACAGACCTTGGCTGCAACGGTTCATCTTTTCCTATTTACCTGCGTTCACCAAATATTGAACATAAACATAAGAATATTTATTAGTCAAAGAATTTTAGCAACTCAAAGCAACGAACCAAACAATGGAATGGACCAAACCACAAGCAGGCAGGGCAAAGTGGCGGTTATTAGATTAGTTAGAAACATAAAAATATCCAGTGAGTCATCATTCGCTAATAACGATCTTTGCTTCTGAGGCAGACGTTGACATAGCATACACAATTTTTAAATATAATGTGGGAATTATCATCAAGTCGCGTATTTTGGATTTATTCTTCATCAAGCGAAAATGGGAGCTTCTCTTTCGAAAACATTCAATATCTATGAACAAGTCATCAAATGAGAAAACTTTGCTTTACCCAAAAATAGAAGTCTTAAAGTGCATGCAACCAAAAGGGAAATCAGTTTGAAGTTCAAATATGCCAATAAAAAAGTACTCCTGGTACATTGAAGGTATACCAGTCATCTTGTTGAACAGTATCACAAACAGAAAAAAGTAAATTATATGACCATCAAAACCCAAACGCAGCATTAAGTGGAAAACATAAAAATGAGATCAGCAGTATGCCAACAAAGAAGAGCACATTGATACATATGCTCATTGAAAGTAATACCAAGTGGATAACAAGTTTTCACTTCTAAATGGGAATCGAGTCCAAGATATGTTACGTACTACTGAACTAAAGCATAAACTTTGATGACAATGCTCTCATCTATATAGAAAATCAGAACAGAGTTCATTCAGGGAAAACCATAAGATAAAAGTACAAAATGTTAAATTTACCTCATCTCAAGAATAAACAGCTGTCGACATTCAAGCATAGGATCACTTAGGGAGCAAAACAGGGAAACCAGCCTCTTGCTGAACCAGATCTCGCAGATGTACAAAATAAAGTAACTTTGTGTGAGTTCCTGGCCCTTGGATAATTGCAACTCTCCATTGAGTTTCTCATATCTTGGGCTTTCATTTGAGAATTCCTAAGCTTGTGCATTATCTTATCAATAGACGATGATCTCCGTTTTTCCAGCTTCATCTGAATCAAAGATTTTGTGGAAAGTAACTTAAGATCTTTGAGGCTTAGGAAAAACACAAGCGCACAAAACATAAAATGAATAGTGATATTACGGTAAACAAATCACTGTTTAGGAAATAAAGTATCGAGAATTGCACCTCGAGTTTTTGAATAGCTGCTTCAGCTTTTGCCTTTTGTAAGTTCTCCCAAGCACTGATCTTCGCTTCCTCTCTTTGCAACCTGAGCAAAAAATGATACATTAATCACGGTACCTTCATTCATTATTTATGTTAGAATGGAACAAGTTAAGTGTTCAAGAAGTGAGGATGCTCTTCTATCCGACTCGGGGCACAGAGCCTATGACTGCCATCATAGCTTTCATCCTAAGTTTGGCTGTTTGGGTACTTTAATTTATATGCTTGCTCATAACTTTTTTCTAAGAGCACGAATGCTATAAGCTTTTAATTCTTTTACTGTTTCTTGCAGAACCAAATTTTGCGATGAAACAATAATAGAAACAAGCAGAGAACCATAGTGCACGCTTAACAGCTACAAGGAAGATATAGCCTCTTTTAACATTCTCCCCAACTCAAAACAATTCCGAGTGCCAGGAAAACTTTTAGGCAAATAACGTATTGAAAGAGATAAATTGCAACCCTGTACACATGTATCACATTTGAATTAGTACACTAACCTACAAAAACCAGCGTTTAGTATCCCCAACCTAATGTTTCTTTCTCTAACTCGTATTGGTTGATCTAGCCATGGAAGCAGCATCTTGCAGGAATACAAAGGAAGACCGTCTACATTAGGGCCCAAAGTGGCCCGACTCTTTTCCAGATCCCACGTATAGCGGGAGTTTTAGCAGTGAATTTGCTCTTGCCCTTTAACTATTCAGTACCACATTTAATAGTTTATTGTTTATTTGGTACTCTCAAGAAATGTAACCTTTAGTTACCAATAACTAACTCTTTAAATTGGTGTACAAAATTGATTTCTTATGATGATACATTTGTGTAGAAAACCGTAGCAAAACTAATTTAAACTAAAAAAAATAAGCTAATGAAAAAAGATAGTAGATAGCAGAAAACTGACAACGTACTTGGACATGTTTTTGGATGTCTCAGTGATTTCCCAAGACGATGTTACAGCCTTATCTTCTGGCACGTCATTCCTAGTCTTTCTGACTCCATTTGTTTTGAACTCCCTTGTCACAATAGCTCTATTGTCTACTTGCAGATCTTTGATTTCCATTTTATCCAAGTGGCATTTGTGTTGGCTCATAGTTGTGAGGACCAAAGGAGGTGAGGTAGAAAATGATAACCTTCCTTTAGGAGATGAGCTTTGGCTCTCTCTAGGACTCATTTGGGTTGCCATGTCACGCCTTGAAATGTCGCGAGAAATTGCGGTTTGTACATCCTTCACACCATCAAGTTTCTCATCTGAAACTGGAATACAAAGAAAGAAAAGACGAGTCAGAGGTTAAGGCATAGTTTTATGTTCCATCTATGGTTGTCAAGGTCGAAAAATTGTTCAAGACTTACTAAATTTCAAAAGACAAGAATAACGCTGCTAACAAGTGCTCAGAAGTGATAAATATTCCCGCTTCTGTATGATACTATATTGGCAAAGAGGATCCGAGCACAAAGGGAAATTGATGATTAAATGATAATGATCATAAATTGAACTGTAACGCAGATTTAAGTCATGTTTGTCACTCTGGTTCTTTCGAAATTCACATTGGAGTTATACTAGCCCAATAGAAAATTGTTCAATATTTAGAATCCTGAAACTATCTAGAATGTTTCTTTGAAAATATTTCCATTTGTGGATTACCTGAAATCATTTCTGAGAAGCACCAACCATGGCTAGTATCTCTGAAATTTAGTTTTCTTATATACAGTGAAGAAATATGGTTCAAAAGAAACATCTACTTACATATACACAATGGCGGAACGAGAACTGTGTTTCTCGGGAGGGACTGAATCTCAGTTGTTCAATTTCACTTATTACCGGGGG
The DNA here is from genome assembly GCA_963682055.1 of Primula veris. Classification (NCBI taxonomy): domain Eukaryota; kingdom Viridiplantae; phylum Streptophyta; class Magnoliopsida; order Ericales; family Primulaceae; genus Primula; species Primula veris. The sequence continues at coordinate 30,552,169 of OY821747.1, read as the reverse complement.
CCAAATGCTATATTAAGAATTATTTTAATAAAAATACGTTGTAAAAAAATATTTTTTACATAGTTCCTCCCCAACATAAATGATGTCCCTGTTTGTGCTAAATTAGCAAATACAAACACTGGATATTATAATCTAATCTTAATTAGATTGTTTAATATCAAGCTACAAAATCAAAAAACTTGTGATAAAAGGAATATTGAAGCTCCGACTCATAGTACCTTGAGAGCTCGGAACAGAAGACTCGCTCAAGGCACCCGACCAACCAGGAAAACTAACATCTCTATCCATCATATTCCCACTTTCAGCCAAAACACCGCGGTTCATAGAGCCATAATGAAATTGCACACAATCAGGCACTATAACCCCAGTCGAAAACGGGGATGCAGCTGTAAAATCCCTCACACTTCCTCCTTGAACCACTGGCAGAGCTGGCGAATAATTCGAAAAACACCCAACACCCTGAGGCCCGAGAGGACCACTCTTCGATTTGGGCCTTTTTTCAACATTTACAAACAAAGTCCTGTTAACACCGGACCCAGAGACAGGGCTTGTTATCCACCTCTCGGCGTCTTCCCATTTTGAGGGTAAAGTTCTCCCACTATTGAACGGCATCAAGGCGGAGGCGCCTACGTAGCGCTTGCTAGAGGATAACGGTACTCGTTCCGAACACCAACCCTTTTGTATATCACTGGCGTTTTGATAATCGGGAGTTCCTGGGCTGGTGTAAGTACCCGAGTTTCGCGATAATAGTGATTGTTTTCTCATCTCTCTCACATTCACCCCAAAAAGATTCAATCTTTTAACAAAATCTCGAAACCAAATTCCTCAAAAAGGCAGAATCGACTCAATGTCTGAAACGTATTGCTCAAAAAGATAAATTAGCAACTGGGTATGAGGGCTTTTCTCATAGCTCTCAAAATTACCCGAAAAAGATTCGATCTTTGAACGAAAGCTCCGACCTTAAGTCCTCAATAAAAGTAATTTAAATTTTAGTTTCTTCAATATAAAAACATGGGTCTTGCTCAAAAAGATAAATGAACAACTGGGTAAGAGCCTAAAAGAGGCTTTTCCTTATAAATTTGAATTTTATCCCCCAATGATTAAAAAAAAAAATTACAATATCAAATTGTGTCTCTACAAAAATGCATATAGATACAATTTACAAGCTTATCAAGATTAAAGTGGGGACATTTTCAGGAAAAAAGATTTTTATAGATCTGGACCACTCAGAAGCTAGTGAAAATTCTAAATTAACAAATTTAACTCAAACTTCAAAAATTGAAATAGGGTTTTGAACTAAAAATTTGAAAAAAAAAAATTTCAAACCTTGGAAAATGGAAATGAAGAAGAAAATCAAGAGTTGACTAGTATTATTGTGATATCAGTGTTAAGTGTGTTCGCTTTCGGCTCAGATTTTATAATATCAGTGTGATTCTAAAATGGAATAATATTAAGTCATATATTTAATGTTATAGTCTATTAGAGAGAATGATAAATTAATGTGGTGGTGTTTTTTAAGCGGTAGACTTTTAATATTCTGACCAAATCTGATTATTGGTTGATATTTCCATTTTTTTTCTTTTATTTTTTTATAACGTTTCAACTTTCTGATAAGGTAGTAGATTTTTGAAAATTTGTTTATTAGTGCTATGACAGTAATAAGAAACAAAATAACAGTTATAAGAAACAAAATAACAAAACAATAATGCTAATAAGCCAGATAGAGTCGGCCAGACTTATAACACATCGGTTTTTAATATAAATTTAAAGCTTTATTTTCATTCCGAAATTTAAGAGTCTGTTATTCGACCATATATTTAACATTAGGATAGTCTCAAATAGAGTTCTATAATATTATATTTGAGTTTTTATTTTGGTGAATCATCAAATAAAATATATTAAAAACCATTAATTTTTTAAAATATTTTTAATTAATATTTATATTTAGGTTAGTCTCAATTAGGGTTTCATAAGTATTATATTTGATTTTTTATTTTTGCTTTGGTTGATGTGTCAAAAGAATTCTAAAAATTGCATGAATGACTGTCTGACAATTAGTCTGGTTGAGACAGTCTGATTCTATAACGTTACATAACAAAGTGGTATAGACTATCTGTGTATTGCTTTCGGCTCCGATGGTATGATATTAGTGTGATTCTGAATACTTGGAATATATAAAGTCCACAATTATGTATGTACTTAATGTATAGAGAATGAGAAATTTAGGTGGTGGTGTTTTTCTAAAGTGGGGGATTAATTTCCTTCTAGTATTCTTACCAAAGTTGATTATTGGTTATATTTATATTTCACGTTTTGTTTTGTACACTTTTCACGTTTTCGATTCCCACTTCCGTTGACAACTAGTATGTGATATCTGATAAGCAAATATAGATTTATGGGAATTTGTTTATTTGCATTATAAACAAGAAGAAATGGTAATCACTAACCAGGTAGTAGAAATTAACAAAGTGGTACTCACCAATATCATTAGCAAGTGAATAACAGCATAAAAATGTTACAAATCTCGAAAAGTTTAGTATTAAATAAATCAACATTTGAATTTTATAAAAAATATATCTACATTCAGAAAATAATTAGTTAGATACAGTTTTTTTTTTATTATTGCGGTGGTAGTTCTCAACTACTTAAAATAACTTCGTTCGAGCACAGATTTGAAAATAACTATACATTGTTGGTGGAAAGAAAAAAGTTAGTATTTGCCTTTCTATGTTTTACAAATAACTGATTAACCAGCTATTTTCTGAGAATTAAATGCAGTGTTTACTTAAAAATAAAATCTAAAACCAAAACTTCCTTTGCACTGATACAGTACTTTCCAATTTATCATTTGATTGTCTATTATAAAATTACGTGTAATTTTAAGCGGTCAAGAATTTGTATCAAAATTATCGAAATGAAAATTTTCAAACGTTGATCATATAGTTCAAATGTTAAATTTTATGATTAAATTTTAAAAAAATTCATTTTGACAATTTTAATACAAATTATAAATCGATCAAAATTACACCTAATTTCATGATGAATAATTAAATGTAACTACGGCGGTACTACACAAAATTATTGAACAATGAAATGAATGTGACTTCCGGCCATGAAAAAAAGTTTGGAGGGCCACAACATACGAAAGGGGCATATAGTTTCTTTAATTTTATATTTTTTTATATGATTGGGTTGTTTAAAATGATGAGACAACAAAGACTTTTGAAGTCATTCAAATCTAGATCAACGTACTTAATTTTAGTAATTAAAGCTATTGAACAAAACAAAAGTAATTAAGGGGCCGGGTAAGAATTGAATAATCACTCAAAGTGGATAAACTTTTTATAAGAACTGATATGTAAGATTATTACGGGGACAACAGAAAAGTATGCATTCGCTGTAGTGTAAACTTATTTCCTTCGTCACTCGATTTCTATTTAATTGTAAACTATGAAACTAGTTTTGTTTAATTTTTACCAGCCAATAACTTATATCAAAATTGTCGAAATGAAAATTTTTAAAATTTCACTATATAGTTCAAATGTTAAATTTTATGATTAGATTTTAAAAAATTTCATTCCGATAATTTTGATACAAGTTATAACCCGATTAAAATTACACGTGATTTCGTAATAAACAACTAAATAGCAACGAGTGATTACCGTTATTTAGAAGAAAAAAAAAAAAAAGAGAACAGGTCAAATCACTTTTGGTCTATTGCATATAAAAATGCTTATCTAGATGGTTACATAGTCATACTCGTATTAATAGCGCTACCATATAGAATATGCAAGTCTTAAAAAACAATAAGACATATATTTAGCATGTGACTTTAATTAATCTCTTGTTGTATGAAAATTAATGAGATAATTATTTCATATTATACAGGGACTTTAGACAAATTTGTAACTGTATATCGAATCAGACTTCGATGTGACAATACCATGGAAAGACCGATTTTATAAACCGTATCCCATTGGACACGTGACTCAAAGTACAAAGGAAGTTGTATTATATCAACTCAAATAGTCAAATTTTGCATGCAACAGTAATATTATATCAAGGATTCCCAATTGTACGTTATGAGTTGAAATTAGGATGTTTCGTTCTACAATTTTAACTTGTTTAATTTGTACTTATTTTTGTACTTATAGACAATAATACTCAATATTGGACTATAATTATAGCAACCAGTGGGGTTTTTCAAAAAATATAGTGGCGATGGAATGTCGGTATCCTCTCATTCGGGGTCTTATCACCGTCAAAACCGTTTGTCCGAGTCCCTAACTAGCCAGTCAATCGTGCTGTCCCGGACCTTAACAGGCCGAACCGTTCCTACGTCGGCTTAGAGAAGCGTATCGAGCACGCTTCTTCAATTAATGCTCCCTTGAGGGGCCCATCGGCGTTCCAGCGACGTGACCCAGTCACAGGCCACCAACTGTAAGCTCTGTTCAAGAACTGTACCCTTGTCAGGATCTTAAATAGCTCTGACGCCGTTAAATCAGCGTCTAACGGTACAGTGATCCAAGGGCTGATATGTCTTGAATGGTGTTATAAATATACCCACCAACACCACATTAAAAAGGACACACAAACGGAAGAGGAGAGAGAGAACCCGAAGAACCCGACATACACAACTGCACCCCGTCAAAACTGACTTCACCATCTGAACCACACAATCATACGTAACCGTCCCGATCCCACACTTTTTAGCTACATATTTGTATCAAACTTTTAGGACCTCCTCCACCGTACTGACTTGACCGTCGGAGAGGGAAATCATGGGATCAACCTCGGCCCCCTGTTATTTGTTTGTGCAGGTACGACAGATATCCGTTGTTGAAGTGGACGATATCACCGTCAGATCTCCTAACGACCTCGACGCTCTCCCGACAACATCCAGGACCGACGTGAGTTTTACATTAAGCCGAACGTAGAAAGAAAAATAGACTCGCCATCTAGTACAACTTTTGCCCAAATGGACATTTGTAATAATTCAAGAGCATTAGCGCATGATTGTAGACCGTAAGAATTTATTAATTGATATTTTTTTAATTTAGCCACAATACGCAAAACTAGTTTTTGCAAACTTTACACTCCATTAATCTTTACATCACTAGCAAATCATTTAGTAGTTTGGATTGTCGCTTGTTGACCAACCTACCTACTTATGAAATATAATTTATTTTTAGCCGGTGACATAAACATAGTTACAATTGGAACTTAAGTCCAAAATCATGTCCTCTTAACTTATTGCAAAATTTAATTTCATAATTAATTAGATTCATCTGAGTCAAGTTTCAATTGATTTAATTTGATAATTGTTGACAAACAAACGTACCTACTTGATGAAATAGATGGGTCGTGGGGGACCGTCACTTGTCTTGAGTGATTGAGCCAATAAACCATGGGGTGTCACAACATTAGAATCCCATGTGAACATTCCTAAAAATAAGCAATAAACTCTACGACTTTAATTATATTGTCTTATGTTTACACTGCATTCACATGCATATGCTCATACAAAGTACTAATACTTTAGTATTGGTATATGAACCTAAAAACATTACCCGTTAACACAACGGATTTAACTAAACAATTATAAATTAAATAAAAATATAATTTCAATATAGAAATAAAAATGATTGATACACTTAACCCGTCAAATCAGCGGGTAAAGTTTTTAGATAAGATTTTTGGATGGATATATCATTTCGCATATATTTTTTTTTATCTCTCATTTAGATGTAAAACATGCGAAACTTCGCAGGCGACAGGATTCGAACCCTTATGATGAACTTAATATACTTGGATAATAAACACATGGATAGTAACCAGGCTCATTTCTCATACTTTAAGACATAACTTATATCAGAAAAGTGAAAAGTATAAGGTAGATTCGGAAGATGTAAAGATAAAAGGTAATATTTGGAGCTAGGTAACTAAGATACTTGCGAAAATACTTTTGAGTATGGTGTTATAGAGCAGAATAAGTAATGACATGATAAAAACAAAATTTCAAATTGAAAATGTCTAATCAGAAGAGAGATTTTTCATTGAAAGATGTGCCAATCACCTAATTAAACACATTTTTTGGTAACTGTATTTTTGGAGAAAAAGGTTTTTAGATGCATATGGTCCATCACAAACTATATCTGGGTTCCGTTCGATTTTTGATAAAATCGAAACCGAGTATATTTTTAGGTTCGATTTTTTTTTTTTTTTTTGCATTAATTTTCGGGGGTTTTTTGGTTTTTAGGTCTTTTTAGGTCTTTTTCGATCCGGTTTTATTGAAAATTGAAACCGATCCGAATTTTTTTGATTCTTCGGTTTTGGTCTTTTTCGGTTCAGTTTTCGCTTCGATTTTGTTTTTACTGGTTTTTCTCCTGCCCTATCACAAACAATATATAATCTTAGTTTTGCAAAATGTAGGACTTATTGAAGTTTTCGGTCTTAATAATAAATTATAAACTTTTGACGCTGTCATGAATTCTTTTATCAACTGGTCATGTGAATCAAATACCTATGAATTAAATATAATTTAAATTAGATTTTTTTGTTGAATGATAATATCAAAATTAAATAAATAATTTTTAATAATTAAAATTAAGTTGAGAATACATACCCAATTATGTGACTCGAAATTACTTGTAAAATATGGAAAATCATTATCATCTTTTTTAAATCCGGACAATCGTGCCCCATACTTGAAAATTGTGTTTCATAATAATGTTTAAATATATAACTAAGTAGTGTGAGTAAACAAACTTGCAGTAATTTACGAAATTTTGAAAGGAAAATGAGTAACGTTACTCACTGATTATATAGCATAGGAATTTAAAATCGACGAGAAACCGGATAAGAAATTAGTAGATTGGGAAAAACATTTTAGATTTTCATATTCGTGTAAATGGACATGAAACACACACATCAAAAAGTGCTTGCAGACATATTAACATGACAGTTGTATCAAAAAATAGCGAAGTGCCTATTTGAATGATTATTACCAGCATAAAACGATATTTGAAATACATAAAAAGCGGTTTCTTAAGTGAAATCTTCTTTTAGAGTTGAGATTTTCAATCGGACAACTACTTTTGGACATGAGATTGTGTGTTTGTCTAATTACTTATCTCCAGTTAAAAGTTGTATTTGTTTTAATAGATGGAGATTTAAAGTTTTAATTGGGTAGTTTTTTCCGCTTATCCTTTGCAGTAGGTCCATTAAAAAATAATGGAGTGGCAATTTTTTTGGCAAAATAAGTATTTTAAAAAAAGAAAAACTCCTTTGCACATTGGACAAAATTAATGTTTCAGACAATTAATGGAGGCTCGTCATTATTTAAAAAAAAAAAAAAACAAAGACAAATTATTGAAATGTAATGCTATATGTTTGGCACGGTATATGTATCATATATGTATGGAGGATATCAATTCGTTTGACAAACTTGTTACCATGTTTGTTCCTGTTTGTCGGTGAAATAAAACCTACCAAAAATGAGTTAATTATATATCTAGCCAGCTATTTTCTAAGTATTCTGAGTCACAATTTTTGTTCACGGTAAGCAATAATTATCAAACTATAAGACTAGACTTTCAGCTCGAATTCTAGTTAATTAATTAGAAACATTTTGAAGAAGAAGTTATGGATGTAATGTAACCAATTAAATTAATAAAAATAGTTACATTTGACCGTTGTTTGACAACAGGTTCCGATACGGGACTTGAAATTTAAGGGCCTAATACTTTGAATTTTGTTTGTATATAATAGTAAGAATGTATTATATATTTAGATCGTATAAGATTATATTAGATCAATTAATGTGAACAATTGACTTAGTAGCTGAAATGGAAAATCATTGTCTTAATTGAGTAGTGGTTTGGAGTTTAAACCCCACTGCCTCTTATTTTTCTCACTATTAATTTCATTTTGTTCTGGTTTATCAATTCGTTTAATCAGTTTGCATTTGATAGCACAATACATAGCATTAATGTTGTACATTTTATCACTATTAATATTATTTTGTTCTATTTTATCAATTCACTTCATCAGTTTACATTTATAGCACAAGACATGATACTAATGTTGTGCATGTATATTGCATATGTACTTCATAATTTGCTTTAAAACAAACTAACTTTGTGAATTTTCTTTTGTCAATTTCGTTTCAACTCTTTTAGTATTTTACAAAAAAGGACATAATATAAAAGCAAAAGTTTAATACTAATGATGTAACCCAAATTAAATTTTTAACTGATACTCCATTTCATTTCATTTCATTGCATATATTAGTGTTAGAAGTTGGTAAAGAAGTTAAGCATGCTTATTTTTTTTTTCAAATTAGTAGAGTATTTTGCGTAAAATATTAGAAAATGGCTGTTTTTCAATTTTCACACTGGGTCTCAAATATCTCAGAACCGGCCATGTTTAACAAGTCATGATACCGACTTAAATCTATAATTTTTGTGTGTACACAAGCGGACCAATATGTATATAATACTCATAATGTTTTCCCATCAAACTTTATTTTATTTACGGTGTATATGGTTTGTTGATAAATATCGACAAATACTGGATTATTGTTGCATGCAACATGGAAATAGTTATCTTATATTAGTAGAAATTGATAACATACATATATCAAACAACGAACTCTGTAAATGATGTTAAGTGTTTGTGTACATATTTGTAAATTGTTAAAATTAGATAGTTTATGCATGTTTAACTGAAAATTTCTATGTTTATGGGGGTATACAGGCAAATTAAATACCATAGTTCATCGTGATTATTTGCATCTCATCCACTTTTAATTGTAGAGTTTCTTCCTATAAGACAACCTAGATGGGGTAAAAATGATTTGAAAAACTTTTTTGTTTTATTGTTTACTCGACAACCAAATATGCAAATAAGGCAAATATGTCAACTAAGATATGTGAGAGTAAGTAGGAAACAAAGAACATTCGAGTTATGAATTGGACTGGTTCAAAATACTCTTTATGTCTTAGAAGAGTTCGTAAGGATGACCATCCTAATTAAATAAATATGGGACCTTGCAAGTTATATCTTTCTGTAAATGTGTGTTCTTGATGTCAAGGAATCAGTTCATTAGTTAAGATACTCCTGTTTGATAAGCTCTCTATTCTTTTTCAACTTCTCGAATTCATGTTCTATCATGTCTTTTATTGATAATTTTTTTTATTTTTTTTACCTTTACGAAATCTCTCCGAATAGAAGCAACATATCGTCTCAGGCTAGGCGAAGTTGTTCATTTAATTTTGACAACAACCCTTTGCATACAAAGCAATACATTTCATAAACAGATAAGCATTTTACGATAAAGAGAGCACACGCCATGCATTGCAAGCAATTCTCACCTAGTGTAGAAATAAGGGGCTTGCTTCTCAATCGGAACCTATAACTTAACCTTAGCATTTCTTAGATAACAATCGTGTACGATGCTTGAGATTAATGTATATGTATATATATTAAACCTTCACAACTTTATTGTTCCGAAAGGAATCACTAATTTCAACTTTATTCTTCCACATGAGAGGGCAAGTGTTTAAATTATGTAATCAAGGATTGGTTATTGGGGGAAGAGAAAAGGTAGATTAAATCTCCTTAGTTACGGGCTTGGTCCTTATGCAAACGCTTATTCTTTCCAAGATACTCGAGAAAAGAATGTAAATACCGATCCTGACCCCTCCTGTCACCGAAAATAGCCATCATCTCCTCCGCTTTTTTCTTATAAAACAATCCCTCTTTTTCAACCATTATATATCTCAACGACTCGGCCACTGCATTCTTATCAAAAGTCCCATCTGTTTCATTTCTCGGTATCTCTATTCCAACTTTCTTATCTTCTAAAACCCTAGCATTTAACCCTTGGTCAACCACTAAGGGCAACATGATAAGCGGTAGCCCATGTTGAAGCCCTTCGATCACAGATCCCCACCCACAGTGAGTTAGAAAGCCTCCCACCGATTCATGACTAAGTATATTGAGCTGAGGCACCCAATTTACCCAAACGACACCTAGTTCTTTTACTCGCTCCTTAAAATTTTCAGGTAATTTCACAGTGTTAGTCGACTCTGTTGTTCCGGGTGGCTTCCTTAAGACCCAAAAAAATGGCAATCCCGAAAGTTCCAACCCAAGCGCCAACTCAGTTAGCTCTTCTTGACTCAAAGGTGACTCACTTCCGAGCGCGACGTAAATGACAGATTTACTTTTTTGTGTATCTAGCCATGATTTAATTTCTTCCCATGTTTTGTTGTTTTCATCTACATTTTCTTGCATTGAAGGTGGCATTAAGCCTAGGGGGATTACAGTTTTTTGGTTTTGCTCTTCAAGTAATGTTAGCCACTCTGGCTCAAACTCTCGACAATGGCGAATAGCGATTGCATCACACCTAGTGATCGTTAGGCCGACTCTGCAAGGATCTGGAACTCCTGAAGCGTTTTTTCTTTCTCCACTAAACAGGCGCTTAATCTCGTATAGTCGAAAAGCTACCTGTTAATGAGAATTGTCAAACGAAGTTGCACTTTTCCATGTATTTCAGACTACGATTAGCTTTGGACTATTTAGTCATGTAAATATGTATATTATTATAATTTAATGAAATTCTGTAGTCTAGATTAAATGGATAATATACATAACAAATAATAAAATGTACAATCCTAATGCAAAAAAAAAAAAAGTTACAATAAAAATAGTCATGTTTTCCATATTTAAATACTGGTCCGTAGTGTTTACTGTCCCTTAAGTTTTACAAAATAATGTGTCTCGTGAGGCTTTCTTCTCACTTGCATAGGGCTCCTTCTATATGCTAATTTTACAATAAAAAATTGTCATGTTAGCAACAAACACTTGTTGTAACAACACAAAATGTTACGCTATTATGTTGGTAAATTTAACAAAACACTTTATATAGCAAAAATCTGATGATGTATCCTCACATTTTGTTGTAATGTTTGTGATAATTAAATTAAAATGGCCACTGTGTAATCAGGTGAAATTATATTCAGAATGACGACAGAAAGTAAATGGATCAGCATTTTTATTTATTTGTTGAACTGGCAAAACTGTTAATATGACTATATATGCCGATATGTAGAATTTACTAATTAAAATATGGTTCTGCTAACATGTGTCCGGCACACATGTTACGATACCAAGTATGTACATAATAATAACATTTAATTTAATAATGTGTAAAAAACAATAATAATTATTAATAATATATTATGAAATTTAACAAATTGTGTAATTATTATTTTAAAAATTAAAACTAAATTTACAACACAATAAAAACTCAAATATAATATTATAGAACCATTGTTGAGACTATCCTAAAATTAAATAATAATTAAAAATATTAAAAAAATTAATGATTTTAATATATTATATTTGACGAAACATTACAAGACAATAAAAACTCAATTGTAATATTACAGAATTCTAGTGAAGACTACCCTGAAGTTAAATATTAATTAAATTTTTTTAATATATTTTATTTGTCGAAACATAATATTAATTAAATAAATTATACTTAATTCACCATATGTTACAATATATAACACAATTAATATTAAACCAATTTATTTTTATAATAACAAGATATATAAAATAAATTACGTATCAATTTTTTCCATTAAAATAACTTGATGAGAGGCCTGGATTATAAAAAGTACAAAGTGTCATTATTTAATTGTCAAATGAAAAACCTCATGAAATTTGTCTTTCCTCCATGAAATAATCCGAAACATGCTCATTGATCACATAAACCAATGGTTCACATAGCTTCCCAATATTTAAGATTCATTTTTTATTGAATGACATCTTTAGCTTATTTCCCGTCCTTTTAGCCTAACAATATGAACACACACTTTTAACCTTTTTTTTTATGCCCATTTTCTTGTGCCTAAACTACATTAAATTATTTATTTTATTTTATTTTAAAACAAAAAAAACTACATTAAAATTGTATGTAGACGATTACAAAAAACTGCAAGGACTATAAATCTTTTAACGATTGAATGTATATTTTACACGTATAACTATAAAGTATAAGTTTACAAGCTAACTTTCCAAAAAAAATCTGTAAATTATAAACCAGACATATATACAGACAATTAAATGGTGATCCATTTTAAAAGGTTTTACAATACAACAAAAAGTCTGAAAACCTATGTTGCGATTGTGACACTAAAGTGTTTGTGGTTAAATTTGTGACAGGATTAACAACAATTTTTGTCACCATTCATACATTTTCTTGTAGTGTCATTGACGCTACAAAAAAATATCTAGATAGTGATGGCTTTTTATGTGGCGATCTGTTTAGCGACAGATTATTTGATGACTCTTTTGACAATTTAACCGATTTGCAAGAGCTTTGTAGCGGCTTTTTAAAATTATGACAGTTTTATAACATTTTTTTTACAGTCACTTTATCAACTTTATTTTATAGTGATGATAAGACATTCCATTCAAATATGCAAATCCACGCATGTGGAACAACTTGAGCATGTGAAAATTACGAGCATCAATCACATATTTACACTTGTGCAACTACTGTTATTTTGTTGACGAGACATGCCACACCGACAATTTTATAGTTGCAGCATAACTGTTTATATAATTGAGCTTGGAATGTACCTTAGTCGGAAAATGGACCCACTCCGGTGGGACCGTGAATTCGATGAGCTCCTTCCTCGGATCTGATCCTAAATCTAGCAACATCGACGCAGGTCCTGAAAACCCCTGAAAAAAGCCGTTCACTATTGAATAGAAAATAGAACCAATTCCTAGCCCCTTCGCTATTGGTGGCACCCAAAAAGCGGAAAAGTCATGTATGACCCAGTCCACTGCTTCCGAACCCTGGAGGAACTGAGTAAATTCGGGCTCGAGCCCATCATAAGCCTTTTTAAGGTAATGGACGTCATCGGCTACAACGTCCATTGTGGCCTCGGCATTTTCTGGGATCTCAGACACATGAGGCAATTTTAAAGGGACTAAGTCGACGAGGGACGACAAAATTGGGGATAGTTTAGGAAGGCGTTGGATGTTTCTTGGGGTCGAAATGAATGAAATTTTGTGACCATTTTGGGCGATGAATTTGGATAATTCTAAGTATGGAATCATGTGACCAAAGGCTAGCCAAGGGAACATCACTATGTGCATTTGTTTAGAAGTTTTTTGGTCATCTAAAGTAGGGGTTGGGGACGATTGACAAGGAATTTTGGGATGCATGGTTATGGAATACTGGTATTTGTGAAGTTTGCGTGTATTTATAAGTAAAGTAATATTGGTTAAATTACATATACACTCTTTTAATTTTTCACTAATGTGAAGATTGCCTATGGCATTTTGGTTATTAGACTAAAAGATTTGTGTACATGCTAGTTTGGGTTCAACATTCAGACCCTTTGTTTTTATTTAATAAATTAATGATAATCTTTTTCCGTTTCATTTACGTGAAAACGGATGAGGTACAATTTCCTTCCCGATAATCGGTTATCTATTGTGTTGAAGTTTGAAGAAAATAACGATATCAAATTTGCATAAATGAGGATGCAAATGAGATGACCTTCTTACAATATGAAAGTACAAATTGCAAAAATAGTTTTAGAATTGTATTCCCTAGAAGAGAAAAATGTTATCTTGAACAAGTTTAAACTTTCTACTAGTTAATTTGGTCCAATGTCATGAACCCATATACTAGCAAGTACGATTACAAAAAGACACTAAACCCCAAAACAACTCAAATGGTACACCATACCATCATCTCACTTTCATTTGATGATTAGATCGATGGAAACCACCAAAAAGTTTATTCAGGGTCGGAGTCAGAGATTTGAAGGTTATCGGACTTTCGAAAAAATGAGGCCTTTTTTCCTTCTTACAAAAAGTCGATGACTAGATGAAGTTACATAAGAATTCAAACATCAATAACAAAGTCTTAATATAAATTGACAAATCAAACTACAATAAACTCGAAACTTTGTTATATGCAAAGAAACCACTAGGTACTAATCAAAACAATCCTAGTTCTATATTATTCTTGCTTTTCTATTTAAAGTGGAGAATTGGAGTGAACGTTATACTACATTAGGCCAATTTAATTGTTTTATTATTAATAATAAGCAGAGGTATAAGTAATCTTTTTTATACCTGCTAAAACAAAGCAATTCAAGTGCAATAATATTGGTTCTAAAGAAAAGAGGTGGTGTAACAATAATTTTAAATAAGTGTAAACAAAGCACCAACAAATACGATCAACAATATTAAGAGTAATTATTCAAAGTTAAAGATTTTTAGTTTTCTACCCTTTAGAAAAACTATTTGTGTTTGAACATTTTTCACTATCGATATCAACACAACGAGCTATTGTGCTTTAGAAAATATGCAATCAAACTCCATTAATTTATGGGCTCTAATATTTATTGCAGTATATATTAGTTGATGCCGCATCTTACTAACTATTTCAAATACACCTATCAACTTTGTGTTGAAATTGAAAAACGAATTTCTTTGTCCAAAAAGGTTTGATTCTCCAAAAATTGTATGGAATTAAAATTAAGCATCGTTTGACTTAACTGAAGTTTTATTCTCCAAAATGGATTTCTTCTTTTGCAAGTTCTGTTGAAACTTTGAAAGTGAGTATTATCTGATTTTAAAATTTTGATATCATATGCAAAGTAAACACCGATAATTATTTACACTCCTCCATACACTTTTTGTGAGATGAATGAGTGCAAAAATACAAAAAAAAATTATTTGGTTTTTTTGTCACTCCTCTTACAAATAATGTATATATATGAAAGAGTGTAAAATATGTTATAAACCGAATATCACCATTATGAGCCTATGACAAATAAAGGGACTACACAAATAGAAAAAACAAAAACTATCAAAGTAACCCTATCATATTAAAAGGACCAATACACAAAAGCATTTTAAAGTGTCAAGTTATAAAGAGTCACAAAAATTAGATTCTTTAGATTTCATAATACATTCACATTG
This sequence comes from Primula veris, assembly GCA_963682055.1. Taxonomy (NCBI): domain Eukaryota; kingdom Viridiplantae; phylum Streptophyta; class Magnoliopsida; order Ericales; family Primulaceae; genus Primula; species Primula veris. The sequence goes on along the minus strand of OY821747.1, from coordinate 30,537,148 downwards.
TTTAGAGTTTCATCTAACGGATAAAATTAAAACAATCTAATAATCTAGATTTATACATGAATTTTATAATTTTATTTTTATATAATTTTAATATTGTTGTAAAATAATTGGACTATTGGGCTTATACTTTATTGGCTCATGTAGGTCTTGTAACCCTACCCCTCTATCTATATAAAGAGGGCTAGGGGTCTTGTACTTTACATATATTCATATTCCTTCATTAATAAAGATCATACTGTTCTCCCTCTCTCTACTTCTGTCTCCCTATATACGTAGCTAATAGTGTATTACAACACGTTATCAGCACGACTCTCGGAGATTGGAGTACGAATTCTGGGTTCAATAAACCTTGAGGTTTCTCCGGATTTTATTAGGTTATTGTTATATCGACCTTCACCAACATACCGTGCGTAAGGTATCCGGATATAATTTTTTTTTTTAACCGTACACATCAGCATGTTTATATGATTTTAATGCTGCATGTTTATATGTTATATGTGATGATGACTTCACTGCCATATTACTATAGCATGTTTTGTATGCTACTGCCATATTACTATAGCATGTTACTGTACATGTTTGCATGCTACTGCCATTTGAAAATTGAAATTGAAATATTATGCTACTGCTCATCAATTCCCTGCGTAGGTTTTAAAACCTTATGCTACAGTACTGGTACTGAGTACATACATACTTAAACCTTATGCTACTACTGCCATCATTCCTGCGTATCTTTTTTTTTTAAAAAAAAAAAAACAAAAAAAAAAAACTCTTACTGTGTATCATGAATATGTTGTGAATAGTGTATGCATGTTTACTCAATTGGTTTGATAACAAAATATTGCATGTTAATCATGATAATACACACGTTTGTTACCATGTATGTATAAACAAAAAAGTTTATTTTTGTCCAAATAGTATATGTCTTGGTATGGTATGTATGTTAACTTATTACATGAAGAAAAAAAAAGTTGTGTACTTATTACATGTATAACCGAATTGTAAATCAAAAATCATGTAATTGTAAAACATGTATTAATCTGTCGGATTAAATCTGCAACAAACTGAAACGTATGTACTGATTTGTAATTCTCTGAAAGCTGTAAAATTACTCAAGGACTAAGCTGAAACTTGTCTGAAATTCTGGACTGTATATGTAATAATGCTGTAAATAGATATATAGTTTGCTGAAATTACACGCATGGTCCTGTAGTATAATACTTATACGAAAACAGTACATATGGTTGATAAAGATACAATATTTGGTAAATATACACACACATGCATATAATTTATTAAAAGGCAAGCGAATAAAAATTGCATTTTAATTGAATTAAATTGATTTGATTTGATATGTTAGAATCTTCATGGATTGATTGATAATCATAAATTGATTTGATTTGATATGTTAGAATCTTCATGGATTGATTGATAATCATAAATTGATTTGATTTGATATATTAGAATCTTCATGGATTGATTGATAATCTTAAATTGATTTGATTTGATATGTTAGAATATTTATAGATTGATTGATAATCTTAAATTGATTTGTTTATAACACCAAATCTACTGCATGATTAGATAGATTCTAAAATATATTTACTGCATGTTTATATATGTGTAATTAATCTAGATAGATATTCTCTATGTTTAATATTATTGCCATATATAAAATGCGAAAATCGTATATATTCACATTTAAGTTGGAAAAATTATGAATCTTCCCCAAATAGGCTCACCTATTTGGATATGATGTCTAGGAAAGATAAAGGCGGAAGTCGTTCTCCTAATGAGGTCGGTTTTTAAGAGGCATTCGTGCCCACCCCCTCACCGTCTTTCCTGGTCGTGTTCAAATAGAGCTACCGAAAGGGGTTGAGTAAATAATAATTTCCCCGAATGTGTCTATATAGATATGTATTCGCCGAATTGGTGTCTCAGGATCGACCTGTCGTTCGATCAAAGAGAACCTCTTCACTTAAAAGCAAAACTTGTTTTTCGAACCTGTCGTTTCGAAATAAAGTTTGTGCTTATACAAACCATAAACATATAAACCCGTTGTTTTATATGATGACTAATCCAGACTTTATTTTCTTTTCTCCTGTTGTAGAAAAATGTCAATCAAGCTTGACTTTCCAATTTTGGATGCTGCCGGCAAGAACTACTTGGATTGGAGTCAGGATATCCAAAACCATTTAGATGCCCAAGGCTTATTGGATGTCATATATGATGAGGAGGAGCGTGAAATGGAAGTAACGCGTGAAATGAGTGCTCGGGCGATGATTCTGTTTCGCCGCCACTTATCAAACGCCATGAAATCTGAGTTCATAGCGACCACCTCACCAAAGGCATTATGGGACTCTCTGAAAGAGCGTTTCGACCACCAAAAGACCATTTGGCTTCCTGAAGCCCGTCGTGATTGGCTGAATCTGCGATTTCAGGACTTTGAAAGCGTTGAAAAATATAACGCAGAAGTATGCAGAATTCGTGCTACTCTCCAATACTGTGGTGAAACGCTCACCAACAGTGACTTATTGGAGAAAACGTACACCACATTTCCTAGTTCTGACATCTTGCTCCAAAAGCAATATCGTCAGTCTAAATTCACCAAATTTCCCGAGCTTATCACCCAGTTGTTATTGGACGAGAAGAATAGTCTCATTTTAATGATGAACAGTAATTCTCGTCCTGCTGGTTCAAAGGCAATTCCAATGCCTAATGCTAATGCTATTCGTGGACCTCGTCCACGATATGGGAAACAAGAAAAGGGCCAGTCGTCCCGTCAGCCAAGGAACAGGGATGAGCGTAATGCTTGTCCAGCCAAGCGAGGTTTGGACAATCGTCCGAACCGAGGACCTGTGGCTCCTCCTAGGCAGTCTCGTGGTGGTAGGAACAATCGGGCCAGTCGTCCCAAAGCAAGAGATCCGGCCGCTATGCCAACTCTGTGCTATAAATGTGGTGGAAATGGTCATATGCAAAGGACTTGTAGGGCAACTCCCCAAGAAGTCGAAAACTACCACAAGGGTAGAAGGGTCGAAACCAACATGATTGAAGCTAGTGCAAAAGAAACCCTTGAGACCCCTGACTTTGAGGCTCACATGGAAGAATAAAGCTTTTTTTTCTTCGTTTCTTTTAATAATTGAGCTGTTTTGCTCCTGGATTATGTTATTTCAATTCCATTTCGGATTATGCTTTTTCCTTTGGATATTGTTCATTTCTTTTGGATTATGGTTTGTTTTATGGATAATGTTTTGAACATTTCTCGTATAATTTAAAGTTATTTCATTGAGAAATTCCTTTTATTCGTGTGACCGACTTTAAATTATTTTACTTTTAGGCATGTATTGTGGGGCAGTTGATTGTCTGGTTGATAGTGGCACTACACATACTATCTTAAAAGATAAATCGTTTTTTATCAACTTTACGCCTAAAGTAACCTCAGTGACAACAATTTCGGGCCCGTCGACCCTTGTTGAAGGCTTTGGTAAAGCTAAATTCACGTTGTCAAATGGTACTCCTGTTGAACTTAGAGTTCAATAATGATTTTGATTATAACTTTGATTATGTCGTTAATGATTTTACTATTTCAATGATATAATGCTTGTCTTGTCCAAAAAGATAAAACGTATATTTCAGGTTTTTAAATGATAGAGCATTCGTTAACGAAGCCATAGGTTCAAGCGGAACCAAATTCGGAGCTAAAACGAAGAAGTTATGGGCTTTCGAAGAAGACCGGAAAAACTGCCAGAATTACAGACGACCGATCGACTGAACAAAAACGACCGATCGTTTTTGTTCCAAATTCTTCCAGTGAGCACGTTGAAAAAAACGACCGATCGTTTCTCATAAAACGACCGATCGTTTTCTGTAAAACGACCGATCGACTGTAGAAAACGACCGATCGTTTTCTGCAGATTTCGAAAACAGCTTTTCAGCTTTTTCTGGAAAATAGCTTAAATCAGCCTCAACCACTTCCAACGGTCATAAACGAAAAAACAGACCTTTTGACATATAAATACCACCCAATCTCTCTTTCTAACTCACCAATTACAATACCAATCAATCCTTCAACCTCTCTCATATACAAAAACCCAAAATCACCATTTTGGTGAAATACTTCGAAAAGAGAGAAATTGAAGATAAAGAGATACAAGCTCCAACAAAGATCAAACATCATCAAAACCACATATTAGCTTATTTTAGAAGCAATCAAATTGTGGGTGTTGTTTCAATTTTCGATAAAATTGTAACGAGTATTTTATAAACTCATTTTTGTGAGCGAGTGATCGGGTAGAGGCTTTGTAAGCAAGTGAAGCTTAAAAGCTCTAGGTCTTTCATTTCGGGACACTCATAAAGTGAGGGGGAGCTTAATCGGTCGATTAGCTCGTTAGGATTGTAATATCCGGGAAAACAATTTATAGTGAAATACTCGGTAGTACCGAGGAGAGGACGTAGGCCGTTTGCCGAACCTCTATAAATATCGGTGTCATTTTCTTTCCCTTACTATTTACTTTCCGCAACTTAATTATTGCTTATATTCTTGCTTGCGTTTAGGATTTCTAACATTTTATTAACTTTTATTAAACGCTTAAGTTTAGAATTGCGTAAGTTGGGTGTTAGTTGCTTAGTAATTTAAATTAGGCGAAAATCGCCATAAACCTTATTCACCCCCCTCTAAGGTTTAGCCGCACACGGGCCAAAAACTCCTGTTGAAGTATCTGAGGCCTTATATTCTCTGAGATCCAGTCGTACCTTGTTGAGCTTTAAGGATATACGAGAAAATAAGTTTCATCTTGAAACTGCTCGTGAAAATGGTATTGAATACCTTCACATTACCTCCACTCAATACGACCAAAAGCGTATTCTGGAGAAGTTGAGATGTCTTTCAAGTGGTTTGTATGTTACTACAATCCAAAACTTTGAAAGCAATCTAATCATTCGGCGGGCGCCGATTGATGAGAGCACTTTTATGCTATGGCATGACCGGCTGGGACACCCGGGTCAAAATACGATGCTTCGAACGATGAACGCATCTCATGGGCATCCTCTTGGAGGAAAGAATTTCGTGATTAATCCGAAAAGCCTATGCCAAGCATGCTCGATTGGAAAGACTAATCTCAAACCAATTCGTGTGAAACCTACGAAATTGGTTTCCCAATTCCTTGAAAGAATTCAAGGAGATATTTGTGGACCTATCCAACCAACATGCGGACCATTTAAATATTTCATGGTTTTAGTTGATGCATCGACAAGATGGTCACACGTAGCTTTGTTGTCCACAAAAAACGCAGCGTTTCCAAAACTCCTAGCCCAGATCATTAAATTGAGGGCTCATCATCCTGATTATCCGTTAAAGTCTATTAGACTTGATAATGCCGCGGAGTTTACATCGAAAACTTTCGATGACTATTGCATGACTTTGGGAATTAATCTTGAACACCCAGTTGCGTATGTTCATACCCAAAACGGCCTTACAGAAGCTTTCATTAAGCGATTGCAAATGATTGCTAGGACTTTGGTTATGCGCACCAAACTTCCTATTTCTGCGTGGGGCTATGCCATTTTGCATGCTGCTGCGTTGGTCCGTCTGAGTCCCATGGCCACCCAACCACTATCTGCGTACCAGTTGGTAACTGGATATGAGCCCGATGTCTCACATTTACGCGTGTTTGGGTGTTTAGTCAATGTTCCAATTGAGCCGCCTAAGCGTTCCAAATTTGGACCTCAGAAACGACGGGGCATATATGTCGGTTATGAATCCCCGTCCATAATACGCTATTTAGAGCCCTTGACAGGCGATCTCTTTACCGCTAGACATGCGGATTGTGACTTTGATGAGACACTCTTCCCGTCGTTAGGGGGAGAAATGCACGTTAACGTTGATAAGGAATGACGTGAATTAACGTGGCATGTACCCACTATGTCTCATCTAGATCCCCCAACTGCACATAGTGATAAGGAAGTGCAGAGAATCCTAGGCCTGCAAAATGTTGCAAATCAAATGCCAGACGCATTTAATGACCTAGCAAATGTCACGAGATCACATATACCTGCTGCAAATGTGCCTGCAAGGATAGACGTCCCAGTGAGACGCCGTGTTCCGTTTGAACATGTTGCTCTGGTTGTACCCACCGAGTAAAGGACGCTGCCGTCGGCCGTCCAGTCCGCCGCCCTTCCGAAAAAAAGAGGAAGGCCGTCCGGTTCCAAGGATGTTCTGCCTCGAAAGAGGAGAAATCCTGTCGCATCTGTTTTGCCACACGAGATCATTAAGGATCACGGTGATGTATTAGAGGAGTGTGTTCCAGATGAAACACCAGTTCCTAATCATCACAATAACCTCGAAATATCTGTCGATTATACTAGTTTAGACGATATTTTGAAACGAAACGAGACTGTCATCGATGATGTGTTCATATACGCAGTGACCACTGACATTATGAACAATGATGACATGGAACCTCGTACCGTTGCTGAGTGTCAGCGAAGAACGGACTGGCCCCAATGGAAACAAGCAATCCAGGCTGAATTGGATTCCTTAACGAAACGAAGGGTGTTTGGACCTGTCGCTCCAACACCGCCCAATGTTAGACCAATTGGTCATAAATGGGTTTTCGTAAGGAAGCGTGATGAGAATAATGAGATTGTTAGATACAAAGCTCGCCTTGTGGCGCAAGGTTTCTCTCAACGCCCTGGAATTGATTACGATGAGACGTATTCTCCCGTAATGGACGTTATAACGTTCCGCTACTTAATCAGTTTAGTAGTTTCTGAAAAACTGAATATGCAGCTCATGGATGTGGTCACAGCGTATCTCTACGGGGATCTGGACACAGAGATTTACATGAGAGTCCCTGATGGACTTAAGTTGCCTGAGTCAAGTAGTTCTCGGCCACGGAACACGTTCTCGATTAGACTGAGACGATCACTATATGGATTGAAACAATCCGGACGGATATGGTATAACCGTCTAAGTGAATACTTGATCGGCGTGGGATATGTTAATAATAAACTATGCCCATGCGTGTTCATAAAGAAATCCACTTCAGGATATGCGATTATCGCAGTCTATGTAGATGATATGAATCTCATAGGAACCTCGAAAGAGTTGTTCGAAACTGCTGAAATCCTGAAGAAGGAATTCGAGATGAAAGATCTCGGGAAGACACGGTATTGCCTCGGCCTGCAGATCGAGCACCGTACAGATGGAATTTTAGTCCATCAAGAAAGCTACACCCAAAAGGTGTTGAGGCGCTTTAGTCATAGTGATGCTAAGCCGTCCTCTACTCCCATGGTCGTCCGCTCTCTAGACATTAGTAAGGACCCTTTCCGTCCAAAGGAGGACGATGAAGAGATATTGAGCCCTGAGTGTTCATATCTGGGTGCAATAGGCGCACTATTGTACTTGGCCCAATGTACTAGACCGGACATCTCGTTTGCTGTGAATTGTCTAGCTCGACACAGCACCGCGCCAACACGCCGCCACTGGACTGGCATAAAAGACATTTTCCGTTACCTTAGAGGTACTACGGACATGGGCTTATTCTATCCCTTTGCGTCGAGTGGATCTAGCTCCATTGATCCTCGAAATAACGCAACCCTTGTCGGCTATGCCGATGCTGGTTTCTTATCAGACCCGCACAAGGGACGTTCCCAATCTGGTTATGTCTTTACCATTGGGAACACGGCGATATCCTGGAGGTCTCGTAAACAGACTCTAGTGGCCACTTCGACTAACCACTCTGAGCTACTCGCGCTCTATGAGGCGACTAGAGAGTGTGTCTGGCTTCGAGCAGTTATTGGCCATATTCGAAGCACCTGTGATCTAGCTTACGATCATGATGAACCAGTTGTTATTTATGAGGACAACACCGCTGTGATTGATCAAGCGAAACATGGTTATATCAAAGGTGATGCCACTAAGCATATCTCGCCAAAGTTGTTCTTCACACATGAACAACAAACGCTTCAAAAGATTGAAGTGAAGCATATTGGTTCAGAGAATAACCACGGTGAATTGTTCACCAAGTCACTGCCAAAGCATTCTTTTCAGAAGCACGTACGGGCGATTGGCCTACGTAGGCTATCTGAGCTACCTTAGAGCGACATTTTATGTCGGAGTCGAAATCCTCGCACCCTGTCGTGTGCAAGTGAGGGGGAGCATCCTGTTGTATGCATGTGTACTCTTTTTGTCCTTAGTACAAGGTTTTTCCCACTGGGTTTTCCTTGACAAGGTTTTTAGCGAGACACGTTCCCTGTTATACCTCACTAAGGATTGCCGAAATCAGAGGGAGTATCCTGTCGTATACTTCTTACCACTGTGTACTCTTTTGTCCTTCGACCAGAGTTTTTTCCCACTGGGTTTACTCTGGCAAGGTTTTGATGAGGCACCTGTTTTGTGGTTGATCCCCTACTACTACCACTGTTGCACTCTTTTTCCTTCGATCAGAGATTTTCCCATTGGGTTTGCTCTGGCAAGGTTTTGATGAGGCACACTGTTTTGTGGTTAGTTACTTACATAGTATTTTGGCATATATCATTCGGTTACACAATTTCTCTTAGGTACCGGTTTTGTCCCACACCGGGTTTTCCGGCCCTAAGGTCTTTATGTGTTTAGCACTGCGAATGAACTCGACTCAGATCGACTGCATGAAGACGAAGAATTCAAGACGTCCAAATGGTGAGTGTTGTAAGATAATTGAACTATTGAGCTTATACTTTATTGGCCCATGTAGGTCTTGTAACCCTACCCCTCTATCTATATAAAGAGGACTATGGGTCTTGTACTTTACATACATTCATATTCCTTAATTAATAAAGATCATACTGTTCTCACTCTTTCTACTTCTGTCTCCCTATATACGTAGCTAATAGTGTATTACAACAAATATATATTATACCGAAAAGAAAGAAAAAAGTGAGACTATATAGAATGAAAATAATGGACCGACAAATGACAGTCCTTTTGATAAACTCCACATAATTTATATCCAACAAAACGGACCCACCATCAATTAGTTTGTACTTTTAATTTTGTATTAGCTCGGTTTCATTTAATTACACGTTATAAAACTATATGCAATTTTGATTGATTTATAACTTGTATCAAAACTGTCTAAATGAATTTTTTTTTAAATCTAATCATAAAATTTAACATTTGAAATATATTATCAAATTTTAAAAATTTTCATTTCGACAATTTAAATAAAAGTTTTTACCGATAAAAATTATATATAGTTTGATAAAATAATAATGGAGGAAGTATAATAATACAAGTGGACCTAGTCATCTGCATTTGCCAAACTCTTTTATATTCCATTTTGTCAACATTATGCAAAAAAATAAGAGACCAGTATACTACACTAACATAATCCTATTATAAATCTAAGAACATCCTCTTAGTTAATCACTTATTAGTCTAATCTCACAGCAAAAATGGGTGAAAATGAGAAAAAGTTACACATAGTGATGTTTCCATGGTTAGCCTTTGGTCACATGATCCCATTCCTAGAGCTTTCTAAGCTTATTGCTCAAAAGGGTCACAAAATAACTTTCATTTCGACTCCTAGAAACATCGATCGCCTTCCGAAACCTCCTGTATCCCTTTCTCACCTCATTGATTTCGTCAAAATCCCACTACTCAAAACTAATAATCTCCCGAAAGAAGCCGAATCCACCATTGACCTTCCTTATCATAAAGTCAAGTACCTCAAAATCGCCTACGACGGTCTAAGAGAACCGATAGCAGAATTCTTGCACGTCTCCGTCCCTGATTGGATTTTCTTTGACTTTGCCCCTTATTGGGTACCCGAAATAGCAGCAAAACTCAATATTCGGACCACATACTTTAATATTCTAAATGCTGCGTTTTTGGGCTTTCTTGGTCCAGTCCCTGTTATGATGGGAACAGAAGAGTATAGAACCAAACCTGAAGATTTCACCGTAGCTCCAAAATGGATTAATTTTGAAACAACCGTAAGATTTCGTACATTTGAAATCTTACGTATATTCGAAGAAGGTGTGAATGGGGTCGACGACAATGTTTCAGATTTGTACAGGATAGGTGCTAGCATAAAAGGGTGTGACTTGTTGGTTACTAAAAGCTGCTCAAAGTTTGAACCTGAATGGTTCAATTTACACGAAGAATTGTATAGAAAACCGGTGTTACCTACCGGTCTACTTCCTGCTGAAGTAGGAACCGGTGGTGACGAAAAATGGGATGAAATAAAAGAATGGCTAGATAAAGTGGGAAAAGAAACCGTTTTGTATATTGCATTTGGGAGTGAGGCGAAAATGAGTCAAGAAGAGCTAACGGAGACGGCTCTAGGGTTGGAAATGTCGAAAATACCATTTTTTTGGGTACTGAGAAAGCAAGCTGGTTTGGGAGACACAGAGACGATTGTATTACCGGAAGGGTTCGAAGAAAGAACAAAGGGACAAGGGATTGTGTGGACCAGTTGGGCCCCACAGCCTAGAATACTAAGCCATGATTCGGTTGGCGGGTTTTTGACACATGGAGGTTGGGGTTCAGTCGTGGATGGGTTACAGTTTGGTAGACCATTAGTGGTTTTGACCTTTTTGTGTGACCAAGGGATAAATGCCAAGATTTTGGAGGAAAAGAATTTAGGTATTTCGATACCGAGGGATGAGGGGGATGGATCATTTATTCGAAATTCTGTATCCGAGTCGTTGAGATTGGTGATGTTGGAAGAGGAAGGGAAAGTTTATAGGGAAAACGCGAAAGCGATGAGTTGTTTATTTGGGGATAGGGATAAACAAGATCAATATATTGAGAATTTGCTAAATCATCTTATGAACTTTAAGTCAGGAGAGGGAGCAAAAATAATCTGAGTAACCAAATACCATCATGTCTGATTGAGTGAATAAGTGTATTGTTTACATTCCATAATGAATTGTTTTCTTTTCATCTATAACTTGTGTTGTTATTGTAGTAACTTATTTTGCATCTTCATGGAAAAGCTTGGTGTTTGTGCAAGGATAGGCATTGCCTCTTTACTGCAATTAAACACTCTTTATTACAACGTTTAACATTCCTATTTAAATCAAGGTTTTAAAAATCGCATGATGGGTGCTATAATGCTATTAGAAGTTTAAACGGTTCGGATTGTATCGTATTAGCCTCAATCCTAAAACAGACCAATATCTAATGGATTGGAAAATTCTGAACCAAACCAAACAAAACTGTACTTACAACAATCATGCCAATGGCGATATACAATAAACTCTCATCAGAACACTGAATCCGCTCTTATATAACTAATTTGTAAAGATTATAACATAAGGTCTGTTTATTGAACAATCAAAATAAATTTTGTAACTGCAAAAGACAAACCTTCATCAGATTCTTGTGCAAGGCAAGAAGTTCGGATTGCTTCAGCTGATACACATCTACTCCTTCATAATTACTCCGAATTTTTTCCAGTTAAGATAGTCACTGAAGGACTGATCGTAATAATCAGAGAGGATAACTGGCTAACTGCAAAGAAAGCAAGAAAAAGTGAAAAACTACCAAGTATGGACAACCCAGTTTTACTTAGCAACTTGGATTATACAAAATCCAACCCGTTTATGATAAATATACAATGATTTTTTCTCTAAGCGGTTATTGACGAAATGCTAAGACAGCTCGCAAAATTGAAATACGATAGATCTTTTAATGTTTATAAATTAGTGTCGTCATTTTTCTTACAAGTTCAGGTTTGATTTTTTCGACGGAAATGTGCAAATCCCAAAAATGTGGCTGTATCAGTATTGTATTACTAAAAGAAATAGTATAATACTATAAAGTGAACAAAAATGAAAAAAGTGTGGTTAGTATAGTGAAGAAACCTGCATAATTAGCTTTTGAGAGTGTGTGTCGAATTACGGTCTACTGCTACCAATCTTTCAAATCAATAGGAGAATAATAGTTTCAGATGAATATGAGCAACACCTAACTAGGTAGTCAACTGAAATACTTAAAATCTTAAGCTGCTTACCCAAACACAGATTCGGTTGATTATAAAGAACTACTAATAAACATATCTAACAAAGTTAAAAAGCAACTTGTATTATTAGTACGAAATAAACTACTAGCTGATCAAATTTTGAGATTTTACTTTAGAACCCAACTTGCAAGTGTGAGTTTAATACTACAGTTGAAAAACTACATTTAAGAATAGATACTTGCCAGATTATCAATTACAGCTCGATACATGATTAACCAGATGTACTTTTCAAATTTCTTCCATGAGCATCCGTTGCTTCTCAAAGCAGAACAGCCAAAATATAATGGTGGTAATAATCATCCAGAGGTGGAGACTAATTGTGATTGCTGTTCGATACAAATTTCGGGCCCTTTCTACAGTTGTAGAGATTGTGCGTACTTCTTGCATAAGGTGTGCGCCGAACTACCGAGTTCATTGGACCACCCCCTGCATCCAGAACACCCTCTCGTCCTTGAGCTTTCTCCTTATCCAGATGGTTCTGGTTGCGATTTGTGTAGAGAACTTGGGTCCAAGTTCGTTTATCATTGTTCCATATGTGGGTTTGATATGGACATGAAATGTGCTTCAGCAACACACATGATTCACGAAAAATGTCATCCACATCCATTGACTCCCGTACAGGTTCCGATTACTTTCGCCTGTCATATTTGTCTGAAAAAGGAAGAAGGTTAGTCTTACAAGTGTAACGTTTGCCCTTTCTGAGTTCACCAGAACTGTACTTTACTACCCGAGTTCGTTAAACATAGTGATCATAGTCATTTTCTTACACTTTTGCCGTCGGTGCCACTGCAATATAAAAAGTTCAGCCAAAAATGTGACATCTGTCACAGCAAACTTTTCATTTTTCAAAGCACCTATTCTTGCATAGGTTGTCTGTTTTTTTCCCATGTCAGTTGCGCAAGATCCAAAACCATACAATCACCGTCAACGTCAAGGTTAGTCAATCTAATACCCGTAATAACTTCATTAGGTGTATTTTCTAATTACTAACTTGGTGTATTATAACTTATAGGGATCAAAATATCGATGGTCAAAGTCCAATTTATTTGCCAATGAAACAAGTTTCAACGGATTTGATATTACGGTTTGTTAAGAATTATTTAGATGCCAATAATAAGGTATATTGTTTTCCCCACAAGCACCCGTTGTTCCTAATTTATGAGAAAACGACTGATAAAACATGTGAAGCATGTGCAATGCCAATAAGGCATCCTTCGTACGGTTGTGTTGATTGTGATTATTTCCTACACAAGTGTTGTACCAAGTTACTCAGAGGGATTTACCACCCACTCCACCCTGAACACGAACTCACCCTATGGAGGGCACCACGTTTCATCCAATGTAATTGCTGCCACCAAATATGTAATTCATTTCACTACGAGTGCTACCAATGTGAAGACTTTGTGATCGACATCAAGTGTGCTTTATTGCAAGGAACTGTATACTACGAAGCTCACAAACACCCCCTTGTACCAATAATCAAATCGACGATCACCTTTTGTACAGCATGTGGTTACAGATCAGAATCTGAGTATATCTTAGAATGCAACACATGTAGCTTCAAATTATGCTTTAGGTGTGCTATGGCACCACGTGTCATAAAGCATAGGTACGGGAAATCAGAACCCTTCAGATTGACATATTCTCCACCTAAAAATCATTACAACGAATATATATATGAGATATGTCTGGAAGAGCTAAACCCAAAACATTGGTTTTACCATTGTGTTTACGCTGACCAATTCACTCATATAAAGTGTATGCTTGGGTGTGGGGCAGATTCAAACATCAAGTACGGAAAGTACAACTACGATGTTCACAGACACAAGCTTACTACGATTTCATGTACTTACGATTGCACTCTATGCAACAATAGTCGTGAACCAATGAGGACTGGTTTAAGTGTTGGGCTTGAATGTAAACCCTGTAACTTCAATATTCATATACTATGTCTACGTGATTTCCCTGATTACGTTTAACCGATCGAAACGGGAGAAAAGTTTATTTCTTTTTCATAAATTCCATACTAGTCTTCTTAGTTTAAGTATTCTGAAAGGTCCCTCATAACACGGTTAACCACAGTTATTATGACCATCTTCTAAAGTTTCTTCCTTCAATTCCGTTTGAGTATAGCAAGCATCTGTCACTGTAAGCTCCTCATTTTTCAAGGCATCTACGGTTGCGATAAGTGTCTGTTTTTTGCCCATGTCAGTTGCGTCAGATCAAAAACTGTACAATCACCGTCAATATCAAGGTTAGTTAATCTAATAGTAATATTAATAACTTCATGGGGTGTGTATGTATATCCATATATTTTCCATCCATGCGAATTTAAAAATGATGATGATAAAAATGCTCTTCTGTGATTTATATTACTAACTTGGTGCTTTACAATGATCAAAGTCTAATCTTTTTGCCCGTGAAACAAGATTCAACCGAAACAGTTTGAAACTTCAAGCTCAGTGTCATTCTCGCAAACACGTGCAAGTTTCTTGTTTTAGACTTCTTACTTATTACTAAACCACCACCAAGATACAACATTAACCAACCGTTTCTGGGTTTGTATGGAGACCATATGTCAAGATACAGCAATCTCTTATCTGGTGTAGAGGCGCGACACTTTGATGGCTCCCCTAGACGTTCGGCGGCGGTGCATATTTTTCCTTCTTTTTTAAGGATATGCAAAAAAATGCATATTTTTTCAATTTCTTGTTAGATTGAACACCAGAAAAATGTGAACGTGCGTCTGCTTATTCATAAAAAATTGCATTTATTTTAAGAGGATGTTACAGTTGATTGAAGTGGTAATTGCTTATTAGATGATACCTTTGACCGAAAATTTGTCCTTTTGGAATATAATGCTACTTTCTGGCGATGCATCTTCAGATAAAAATATTATCTTTTGTGAAAATAATCTTGTTGATCGAGTAGATGCTAATCGTTCTGGCTATGGAAATAACTTGATAAATCATTCGATCTGAATTCTGATGGCTTTCGATTCCCCACAAAACAACTAAATTTCTATACTGGAATCCACCCAAAACACAGGTAAAGGTTGTCAATCTCATATTCTCACGTCTTTTGAAAGATATTGATACTAAGAAACTGTCTCGGATTTTTTAGCAGTAGACCTTTCACTGCATATATAGGAGCTTTCCATAGAGAAAGAAAAAATATCAAGTCAGTTATTCAAGTCTGGACAAACCAGTCTGACTAGGCGACTTGGATTATACAAAATCCGACACGTTTATGATAAATATACATATTTCTTGATTTCTTCTCTAAGCAGTCGTTGACAAAATGCTACGACGGCTCGCAAAATTGAATCAGTTACAGATGGAGAGCCACACAAGCAGCACATATCATTAGCATTCTTTCGGTTCCCCTTTTCACTACTGATTTGGAAAACAATCTTACCAAATGAATGGTCAAGCACCATACAATATAGCTTACAACACTGCCCTTGTTGGCTCTGCAAATAACATCCACCCGAAAAGAATCTAGCAAATAACATTGATTCTTTCTTGAATTTCGGAAATTCAGGTTTTCTTTGCGTAATTTATCTTTATGTTCTTTTTCTTACTTTTACTGGCTTTCTGTCCCAAAATTTTTACATTTTAGTTGCTGAACATTATGGACTCGTCGTATACCCTTTCTCTGAACCTTGCCATCGACTGAACTTAAAGATATAAATTGAGTGCCATTCGATGAATAAGTCAGAACAAATGAGAAGGATGTCGAAAGAATGATGTAATGAAAGAGGAAGTAATTGTGATTACAGGCTTCTCAATTGGAATGATTGTAATAATCCAATCACTAAGGTAACAATAACAGCGATGCGCTAGCCGGTACGGAAACCGGTTGTTCTTACCTATTCGTGATTTTCCAACATTGGGATGCTATACTAGGAAAATAATCTACATGAAATTTCGCTCACATTATTATTTTTATATATTGAAAACCAAAAAACATTCTGCTAATAACTATGGCTGAAGCCAAACCTAATGTAAAAACACAATTTCACAATAGTAATTAATGCTTCATTAATTTAAATTTCTTATAATATGACTGGCGGAATATATATCACTATATCGGTTGCTATTTTGTGACAGACGCATACTAATTATATTACTATATCGGTTATTAACTTATTATATTTAGCAACTGACACATATTTTACTAACTAGCTTTTGCTAACTAATAGTATGACTTTACCAATTTATTTTGAGTTGCCAATCGATTTTTCATTTGTTATTCGAATATTTTCCTTCAGAGACATTAGTTTGACGTATGAATTACATGTATTAAAAAGGCTTTTAAGTTCAACAGTGTTGACTAAAATTCATAATGTATACACATTAGTAACATATTACATGAAATCTATGGTATAACTTCCAATAATCAAGGACGTTATAAATTAAGTGAGTCCCATAGATTATGTGTCGATTTCTGAATAGATGCAATAAAACTTCAAGAAAAAAGTTTTTTTTTTTTTTTTTTTTGCAGAAGTGGCTTCCACCATGATACAATAGACAATGAACATACGTACTTTTATTTGATAGTTTATTTTGTCAAAACAATAATTTGTTTTATTACGACATAGTTCGGAATTTGTAAATATTCTTTTTCATTACGATAGAAACTTACAAAGTTAAAAAAAACGTCTAAAAATTCTTCTGCATGTAAAAAGACATCGGATCGGCTTTGTCAATAATATTATCAAATCAACTTAAGACCAAGGTGATTCTTTCATATGTTTGTCAGTCTTATATTCCTTCCGTTTCCTCAACCGTGTTCTCATGTAATGAAATTAGACAAGAAAGGAATTGATATAAAAAGTAACTGAAATCATTTTTCGCTCACCTGTTTATAAGTTTGGAAAGACGGAGTAAATAAAAATAAAATCAACATGAAAGAGGGAGAGAGATGAAAATGAAAAATGAATTTTCAAGAAAATCAAATGGTGTGTTTGAAAGCCGGAAAACTCATGGTATAATAAAAATGATTTCCTAAGAAAACAATTTTCGGAGAAATTTTTTGTGCGTTACTCTATTAGAAAATTAGTGACAAAAAAAAAAAAGTATGAGAAAAGTTTGTGTAAAATGAGAGAACAAGTTTCTTAAGTGAGAGAAAAAAGAAAACAAATAATGAAAGTTGTACAAACCCTTTCTCTCCCCCTTTCATAGATTTTTATTTTTATTTTTATTTTATTTTATTTTTCTAACCTCATAAATACATGAGCGGGAAATAATTTCGTGTTATTTTTCATTTATGTTCTTTTATGGGTTCCAAACACACACATGGAGTTGGTCCAACTTTTCACATTGGTTTTAATTTTTCTTCCACTTTTGGAAATAAGTTGGTTTTCCTCAATTTTTTCGTTTTTGAAAATGGTTTCCCTTATATTAATTAAGCCATAAAGTTTTCTCATAATTTATTTCATTTTTTTCTTTCTTATTGATTTATATGTAACCAAACGTAAGAAATCGTTTCCTCAAATAATTAATTTCATTTTCTCATTCAATTTTCAAGTTCCAAATACACCATAAATATACCATCCCATGGTTCCCACCCCCATTAAAAATATAAAGATCCCATTTAATAATAATATGAAGTCAAACTTGTATTATAATAAGAATGAGTCGGTTACGCTTTAATACAATATTCTCACAAGTTACTCACTCCGTTGCTAAATAGTTGTCTTTTATAAAAATACGTGTAACTTTCACTATCGATTTACTCATATTTAGTTACATTGTACAGTTTTATTGATGAACTATGTGATTAATTTTTGAAACAATTTTTGACCGGAGGTACTAAAACTTTGAAAGGTAAAATTTACAATTAATTTTGTAGTGGGGGAGTATTAAGAAAGCACCACTCCAAATTTCAAATCCACAAACACCACATGAACACAATGGCTTGTCAAGATCTTTATAATATATTTTCCACAAAATCAAAAAAAAAAAAAAAAAAAATATAAAGAATCTTGAGATGATGCTGAGTCACCACCTCTAAGACGACCAAAGATTGCCACGTGGACAAAAAATCTTCATTATTTTTCCACCATAGATTGGCCTATTAATCAACTAATCATTTTTTTCTCCACTCACTCATTTATTTAAATAACTAAAAACTCAAAACACAAAAAATAAAAAATAAACACCATTTTTGTCTCAAAAAGAAAAAAAAACAGAACACTCTGTTTTTCACCAAAAAATTCGAAAAAACATGGGTTTAGCTGTAATTCCAACTTCAATCACACTATTTCCAAATACCCATTTCCCAAATTCATCACCAAAACATATTCCCTTAATAATCACCCCTTTTCACACCTCAAAAAACAGAGAACTTTCAAAAAACTCGAAAAACATTAAAAACAGAGCAATAACCGTAAATTTAGCCTCGCCGGAGATTTCTACGGCGCCGTCTCTGGCTCTGGAGAAGCCGGAGAAGAGGCTGAGGGTGCTCGTAGCGGGAGGAGGGATCGGGGGGTTGGTTTTCGCGTTAGCAGCGAAGAAAAAAGGGTTTGATGTGAAAGTTTTCGAGAGAGATTTGAGTGCTATAAGAGGAGAAGGGCAATATAGAGGACCTATACAGATACAAAGCAACGCTTTAGCTGCTTTAGAAGCTATTGATATGGAAGTTGCTGATGAGGTTATGAAGGCAGGGTGTATTACCGGTGACCGAATTAATGGTTTAGTCGATGGGATTTCCGGGAAATGGTAAGTTTTTATTTTTCGGAAAAAGTTGGTTTTTTAATTTTTGTTAAGAAAGAAGTGGTTTGAGTTGACTATGTATACTTGATTATTAACATGTTATATCCATAGTATTTGTGTATTGAGTTTCCTTTTTTATGATTTATTATTAACTATAAAGGCTGTGAAATTTATAGTATTCTTATATGTAGCGTGTTTAGCTGTGACCGGATTAACGAATTTCCGGGAAATGGTAAGTTTTTCTTTTTTAGAAAATCTTAGTTTTGTGTTTTTTTAATCTTTTGGTTAGTTTAAAAAGGTTTGAGGTGCTTTATTTACTCTGTTTCTCGACTCTGTTATTACTTTTTAGTGACTTAAAGTTGACTATATATACTTGATTACCGGTGATAGGATTAACGGTTTAGTCGATGGAATTTCAGGGAAATAGTAAGTATTTAATTTTTCATGATTATAAAATTGTAGTTTTGTGTTTTGAGATTTTTTTTTTTTTAACCTTTGTTTGGTTAGAAATGGTTTCAGTTGCTTTGTTTAAGATGTTTTGTTTATCTATTATGTTATTAGTGACTTAAAGTCGACTATACTTGATTATTAACATGTTATTTCCATTATTCCATAGTACAGTATTTGTCTATCGAGTACCCTTTTTAAGATATATTATTAACACTATTAAGGCAGTGAAATTGTAGTATTCTAATACATCTCGTGTTTTGTGAGTTTATTACCGGTGACCGGATTAACGGATTAGTCGATGGAATTTGCCGAAAATGGTAAAAAAAATGATAGAAAAAAGTTGGTTTTGTGTTTGAGTTGCTTTATTAATCTTTGCCTAGTAAGAAATGGTTTGAAGTGCTTTATTTACTCTGTTTTGTTTCTCTCCTGTTAGTATTACTTATTAGTGACTTGAAGTTGACTATGTATATATTAGTACTTGTTTATTAACATGTTACTTCCATAGTATTTGTCTATCGAGTTCCCTTTTTAGTTTTTATGATATATTATTACGGAGTAACTATAAAGGCAGTGAAATTTATAGTATTCTAATAAGTCTCGTGTTTTACCGGTGACCGGATTAACAGTTTAGTCGGTGGAATTTCCGGGAAATGGTAAAAATTTCTTTTTTAGAAAATGTTAGTTCTATGTTTTGAGTTTTTATTTTTATTTTTAATCTTTGTTTAGGGAATGGTTTGAGTTGCTTTGTTTACTCCGTTTTTGTTTATCTACTCTATTATTAGTTAATAGTGACTTAAAGTTGACTATATATGTATATAGCATTTAATTACTTCCATAGTATTTATAAGTTCCCTTTTTATGATACTATATTATTAAGGAGTAAGTATTAAGGCAGTAAAATTTATAGTATTCTAGTACGTCTCGTGTTTTGTGAGATTAATTTAGGGACAGTTTTTTTTTTTTTTTCCCCAACCAAGTAGGTTTAGGGTATTCAAGGACAGTTACTTAAGTGACTTTATTTACTGGATATATAATTTGTGAAACTGGGAGAAAATTTAGTCTGGCCTTGTTTGATTTCAGTTTTTTAGTTTGACCAATTGCTTTTTTTGCTTATTTGTTTTGGGGATGAGAGCATAAAAGTTTAACCCAATATTTTTTACTGGTCTCAAAAAGCCATCTTAGTATATTAAAGTTGAAGTAGAACAAGTTGTTTGCAGTAGCAGGATCCTAATTTGCAGTTACTTGTATGTTGAATAGCAATATAATTGTATGTTACCAAAAAAAAAAAAAGAATAGCAATATAATTGTAATTTAGATTATAAGCTATTGGTTGCTTGGAACTAAGTGATGTGAGTAGTTATTTTGTTATGTTTAACGGCATCCAGAAAGAAATAGAAGGAAAAAAAGAAGAAGAAATGTTTATCTGTTTAGTTATTTTGTTTCTTATAAGAGCGCTGATTTTGTCCCCGAATTTTGCCCTCCATTTTAGCCTGGGTGTAAATGCAAATCAAATCTTTACAATCTTTTGCTACCCGGACTAATGCAATTGAGCCCCTTGGGGACCGAAATCATTTTACCTTTGAAATTTGTTCTATGTTTCAAAAACTGAATTTTTTAACGCAAGGCATTTCGTTTTCGTATTCAGTTTTGCACTTTGGTTGTTTGTTCAGGCCTTCTGATAGCTTTGTTGGTATAAATGATGTTGTGGCCATTTTTTTTGAAACATATGATGTGGCCATCTGATTCTGGTTGTAACGTGTTCCTAATTAGTATTACTTAGTTGTCTACCAAAAAAAGAATAGAATTAAATGAAATTCTCTTGTTTGTAGTACACGTGTTTCTAGAAACCATTTTTAGGTTCTGGAAAAAGAAATATAGTTGGAAAATATTAGGTAGAATAGTTAGTATCATGTTCCTGTACAATATTATCCTGAAAACTCTATGAAGCAAATAAAAAAATCTATTATAGAAGTACCAATTATATGAATGGATGCAAATTTTGAATATAAAATTTGTATTCAGTCATGAATGAGTCAGCGCACAAATAGTGAAAATTCCAGGATAGAGAATCAATTTGGAATTTCCAAGTTTTGTTTTCTTGGGAAGTTTCATCTTTCACACGCTACCTCTGTATATTGTTAAACAATTCGTTTTTTCTCTTAGTAGTTGGTAGGCGAGCTAAATATCATTTCCCCCTCGAGTAATTTACAAATAAAAATCGCTTTTTTTCTACAAGGCACAGGTCGTCTGATCATCTTAAATATGAAGTGAAGCAAGTTGTTTGTAAGGACAGGCTCCTCATACGCAGCTACTTGTTTTTCTGAATTGTGTTTTTTTTAGTCTTATTAAAGAGGGTAAAGGCTAGTGAAGAGTTTTATGATATAGTAATTTAGATTATAAGCTCTTGGGGGATTAGAAATTAGTTGAAATCTAAGTAGTTAATTGGTTATGCATATCTACCTGCAAGAAAGAAATAAGAAAAAGTCTGCAATGTTTATGTGTTAAGTTACTTTTTGTTTTTTAAAGGGGCGTTAAAATTTGTAGTGAAAGTTTACCCCCGTTTTAGCCCAAATTGTGTAAGTGGAAAATATAGTTTAGCTAGAAGTCTTTTGCGGTTGCAAAAAACAAAAAACAAATTATAGGCAAGTATCCACCTCAGGGCAACAGTCAGTTTACTTCGGAAGATTGTGTTCTGTTTCTAGAACTGTATTTGTTTTACCGGGAGTTAATATGGTAACTTAATCAGTTTATGCTTCAGCTATTTATTATGGCCTTTTGATAACTATGTTATGGTTTATACAATTATGTGAGATAAAATATTTTTTGTAACATAATCCTAATTAGTTGGATACTGGTATTTTCTGGATCATGAGGGATATGTGATAACAATTCGGTATGTTTTGCTGTCTACCTAAATAGGGCAAAATTAAATGAAACTTGTGTGCTAGCATGGTTTGTTTTAGAACTCTTTTTTTAGGTACTGAAAAAGGTGACAGTTGGAAAGTGTTTGCAGAATAATTAGTATCACGCTTTTATACCTTTTCTTTGGAAACCGATAGTTGGCATAGTGATAGACTTACCCAAAAGATATATGTTGAAGAAAAACCGACCAGAAAAATGACCGCAGAATTCGATTACCGTTTTCAGTCATGGAAGAGGAAAAAATATATCACAACTGAAAAATGAAAGTTCCAGGAAAGAAAGAAGATCTTCAGTTTTAAAGTTTAGTTTTCATTAGAAGCATTCATCTTTCAAACAGTTTTGCATCCGATAAAAAAACTGTAATCTTAATTTTTAACATGTGACTTACTAAAAGTATAACAAGAACCTTTCAAAAGAGTATAACAAGAAAGTTTTTTCTTCTTTGTTCGCCTGATGTCCTTTTCAAAGGAATGCTAAACAAAACAACAACCAAGCCCTAGAAAAAAGATAGTTTTCCAAGTACGGCTATTATTTTAGATGATATAGCTTCATGAAGTGTTTGGCTCTTAAACATTCTGGATTGTCAGCGAACACAATTCTCTTCGGATGCATCAATCTATGATTCTATTCTGACATAAATTCCAACAAAATTTGATGCTTCATATACAATTTTGAACGTGAAATCGGAGATTTCTGATTAGAGTAGTCTATAATCCATGTAAGTGGTAGTCTTTTTGGCTTTGTTTCTTGTTTAGTCTTGTTTGCTTAGAAAATGTTAGAGATTTAGGGTATGATAATCCTGGATAACTTCGAAGAATCGTGTTCGTACACTTTCCGAACAAAGTATTTCGACCCTATTATTGCCTGGGTTCACGAAATCTTTGTGGGGATAATTCTTGAAGAACAATCTGTTTCTGGCAAGGAGAATAGATTAGGAAAGTAGAGAGAATTTTCTTATATGTTTCTGTAACCAAAACCGAGGCCAAATGACTTCTTATATAGGAGATCAATAACCGAAACTGAAAGCAAGCAACTGTTCCGGAAAGGAAGCAACTGTTCCGGAAAGGAAGCAACTGTTGGGAAAGGGTCCAACTATTCAAAATTTTCCGGAAAGGAAGCAACTGTTCGGAAAAAATTTCGCTCGGGGCGCTGCCCCGCACCCCGCCCGCTGTCCTGGCAGCGGGACCCCAGCCAGGGGCTCTCGCCCCTTGGACCCCGCCAGGGGCTCTGCCCCTAGGACCCCGCCAGGGGCTCTGCCCCTTGGAACCCCGTTTCAATTATTCATATTCAATTATACGTTGGCTCGACGAGCGTGCACTCCGCACTTCCCTAACTCGTTTCCGAGTTTAACGCATTATTGCATCGGCCTATAATAAATCACATTACTACTAAAATACATTGATGATACTAAAATCACCAACAGAAAACATGTTCTTTGCTCAATAAAATGATCTTCTAGTATACTGCAATATGCAGGATGACCAGAAAAAACCTCTGCAGTACTTTAATTTGTCTTTTAAAAAAGATTTAGGGATAGGATATTTTAAATTATTCAAGAACTATGGTTTCTTACGGAATTGATATCAAGCATAGGATGGGAAAAGTGTTTATGTCACTTGTACACTCATCGAGTGACCTGAGTTGGATGCTTGTATAACCTCAAGATTCAGTAGAAACAAGGAGAAGAACCATGTAACAAACGCGAGCTAGATAGATACACAACTTATTACGGAAACTAATGAACTTGTTTCTAATAACTACAAGGCGTAGATCTCAATACTTGTCAAATAGTAACCATCTGAATACCATTTACTGAGATCAAGGTGTTTTTAGTTGTTCGTAAAGTTGAATTCCGTTTTGCAATTTACTTTCCATCAAGTAAGTTACAATAATTGGTCATGATCAGGTATTGCAAATTTGATACATTTACTCCAGCAGCAGAACGAGGTCTCCCAGTGACCAGGGTCATTAGTCGTATGACACTACAGGAAATTCTTGCAAAAGCTGTAGGAGAGGATATCATAATGAACGCTAGCAATGTTGTTAGTTTTGATGATAATGGTGATAAGGTAATGTAGAAAAGTCAATTCTTACATGTCAATTCTTTGAGGATATAATATTTGACTAGTTTTTGTTTTTACAATGGAGTCACAAATTGATATTGAAATTCTTGATTTTTATAACAGCCTGTCGAAAATTAATTCAGGAATAATTATGAATGGTTTTTTCTAACTCAGGTTTCTGTCGTTCTCGAAGATGGAAAACAATATGAAGGAGATCTTCTAGTTGGTGCTGATGGAATTAGGTCAAAGGTAAAATTGGACAAATTATTCTTGTTTACAAAGAATGATGCACCAAGAAACTATTTAATATATATTCTCACAGTTTTAACTTTATTAAAAAAATTGTTTTTTTAAAGGTAAGGAATAACTTATTTGGACCTAAAGATGCGACATATTCGGGTTACACTTGTTACACTGGAATAGCAGACTTTGTTCCTGCTGATATTGAGACTGTTGGGTATGAATCTTTTATGTTATTAATTCATTGAAGTTCTCTTGATACTTTTATGCATCAGCTAATAATAACATTTACTCTGAAGATACCGGGTGTTTTTGGGGCACAAACAATACTTTGTTTCTTCAGATGTTGGAGGAGGGAAAATGCAGTGGTATGCATTTCACAACGAACCATCCGGTGGTGTGGATGGCCCCTTAGGTAAATATTTATAAAGTTTTCAATAATTAGATTTAGGACTCATCAATATTTGTCTCTTCTATTTCTTAGTACCTGATCCAATAACTGATAAAGAGATTTTATTGAAGAGGTTATCCAATTTGTTTTTTCATGATCCGAATGTTATCCAAGCTTATTATTTATAAACCATTCTGATGACAGGTAAAAAGGCAAGATTACTAGAGATATTCGGGGATTGGTGTGACAATTGTGTTGATTTATTGGTTGCCACTGATGAGGAGGCTATATTACGAAGAGATATATACGATCGTGCACCAAGTTTTAGCTGGGGAAAGGGTCGGGTGACCCTACTTGGAGACTCTATTCATGCTATGCAACCTAACTTGGGTCAAGGCGGGTGTATGGCCATAGAGGTATGCAATTAAAAATCTCGTGTAATTGGATTTTTTGGGCTTTGGGCCTGGACAATTTCTCAAATTCACGCAAGCTTTTTAAATTCCATTTAAACTAGGGGTGTTACAGATGAGGAACTTATTTAGCTAAAATGTATGTCCCCACTGTCTCTGGCAAAATAAAGTGTATTTTAGTTAAATATATTACCAAGATAATTTTTGAGTATTATTTGGACAAAATAATGATCATTTTTTTTACTAGAAAGATTGGGGAATGTGTTTTAACTATAAATAGGTCGGTCAACTTGTGCCTTTAGTTGATTTTTCCATTTAAAGAAACCATTATTATGATGTATTTTAGGATGGATTTCAGCTGGCTATGGAACTTTGTAAAGCTACGGAGCAAAGTTCGAAATCAGGAAGTCCAGTGGACATCGTTTCTTCTTTGAGAAGGTAAAAACTTCCCAACTTATTCTTCAAATTTAATATTTTATGCTTCAACTTTTGGAGGGGTCTTTAATTGATGTAGTTTAAATGCTTCGATTAATGGTAGTTATGAGACAGCAAGGAAACTAAGGGTAGCAGTTATACACGGTTTGGCTCGGATGGCTGCAATTATGGCTTCAACTTATAAGGCATATTTGGGTGTTGGCCTCGGTCCTTTATCGGTAGGAATGCGACTATAATGTTGTTTCATTTTCAGAAACTGCAAAATTTCCAAGAATCTTTTGCGAGTTTATTGGTAGTAGCACTTAATGAAAGATTACATTTACATGTTTTTATTTTTTCTTGGCAGTTCTTAACGAAATTCAGAATACCACACCCGGGACGAGTTGGAGGGAGATTTTTTATCGATATTGGAATGCCTTTGATGCTTAGTTGGGTTCTTGGTGGTTACGGGTAGCCTATATAAGCCTTTCTTACTTTTCTTTTCATCCTTTTTTTCCATTTATGTTATCTTTTGGTTCGTCAAGGTTCATTAGTTTGTTGCCTGAGATTTTTGTCGTTTTGCTTCACTTTAAAATATTGAAGTCCTTCAATTTTTGCAGCAACAAACTTGAAGGGAGGTCTTTAAGTTGCAGGCTATCCGATAAGGTAATACTAATGTGTTACTAACACTTCATATAGAAGAATATTAGAATAAAGCTATAGATCCGGGTGTTGTTCATAAAAAAAAAGATCTTTTTAATTTTTGGTTTGTTTTTCGTAGGCAAATGATCAGCTGAGAAGTTGGTTTGAAGACGATGATGCACTCGAACGTGCTGTTAGCGGAGAGTATGTATAATTAACTCCTAATATTTATATGTGAAAAAAATTTGGCTTCTGTTTAATTTTCATTTCATGCTTTTGTCTTCTACAGGTGGTATCTAATTCCACATGGAAAATTTGGCGGTGCTTCAAAACCTATTCTCTTAAGCAAAAATGAGAACAAGCCTTGCACGATAGGGTATTATATCTATTCCACACTCAGTTCTTTTAATAGAAAAATTAAAGATCAAACTTGATCATTTGAAATGATAATGCAGAAGTACATCGAAATCGAGTTTCCCTGGGACGTCAATAGTTTTACCGTCTACTCAGGTAGCATGTGCTACATTTTTATGCGTCTTTTCGAATTTCGGATAAGTTACATTTTTTTACTATTCAGACAAATAATCTCATCTTTTTACTTGTATGACGTAAAAGCTGAATTATCTGATTGCACTTGTAAACTACAACAGCACAGTGAACATCAACAATTAAGTATTAGTATTTTCCGTTAGTGTCCAAAACAAAAGTTAGAATGTGCTCCAGGACATTATTGTGTATAAATATTGCATTTGCGATTTTCACCAATGCCTATGATTATACTGCCGGTAATATGTAATCAGGTATCAGACGTACATGCTCGGATCACCTGGAAAGATGGTGCATTCTTTGTGACAGATATTGGAAGTGAAACCGGCACATGGGTTTCTGAGTAAGTAACTTTTGAGCTGTTTTCTATAAAATGGGAAGTTGTATTGATGATTTTGCCGTTTTTGCAGTAACGAAGGAAAGCGGTATCGGGTACCCGCTAACTGTCCGACCCGTTTCCGTCCAACAGACATTATTGAGTTCGGTTCTGATAGAAAGGTAATATCAATTTTCTTTCTTTCTTTTGGTGATACATTTTGTTCTTCCGGGAAAGTGATGTGATATTTTTTTATTTTTTTTTAAGTGATGTGATACAGTTATTGACGTGGTAAGGAAATTTATGACCCATTGAGCAAGTAACCCTTTTGTACATGTCCGTTCATTTACAATTTGGAGGTCTAGTAATAAAATGAAGTTAGATAAAAATCATTTCCTCTTTCGAATTTTTCATTGGTAAAAGGTAGTGGTTTTCCCAGAAGTTAAAACATTAAAATTCAAGAACTTGGCTTTTAGTTTCCAGTGAATTGTTTCAAGTGTTGACTGGACTTTCGACACACTGTAAATTGCAATTACTTGCCCAACCTTGTTGTTGTTGGTATGGCGAATAGCGACATATTTACTTCCAAAAAATTTATACTTTCGGCAACATTTACTAGAAGTACTTCCATTCTTTTTGTTTTCAAATTAATCGAATGACAACTTAAATCGAACAATGTTTATGAAACGGCCCAGACTTGTGTAACCTGCCATAAGAGGAACCTACAGAGGCCATAGTAGTAATCCTGAACTTAATTATGGTTCCGGAGCTTGCTAGGAATCCTATATCAGTGCCTAAAACTATAGACAGCCAGTCATCTAATTAAACCAATATTTGTTTGTTTTACAGATTTCATTTAGGGTGAAGGTAATGACGAATCCACAAAAAATTGAAGAAAATCTAGGAACAAGTGGGGTTTTACAGACAGTGTAGAGAATTCCTCCCTTCGTCTCGACTAAGAACATTACAAGTTGAGAAGTATACGAATTTGTACAGTATTCTTTGGGGAGTCGGAGAATTCCAAGTGTAAAAGTTTTGTGTAATTTAGATACAGATACAGTAGTTCCCTTTCCGTTCCCTTTCCGTTACACTGGAAGGAAATAATTGGCATTTCAATCGTGTAAAGGGATGACAATAGAATTTCATGAATTATTGTATATACACCATAGAAAATTGGAACTAAGACCATTATTTGCAAGAAACCAAGAATATACATGAGCAATAAACATGTACTTTTGGGCTGTCTTTTGCAAGGTGCCTGTATTGTGTTAGTTACTTTCGTGTCTCGTTTATTCATTTGATAAGATGGCTTAAAGGCATTGAAGGTTTTTCTTAAATAAATTAATCTGTTTATTCTAGAGTTTGATAAGATTTTATAGTTTGTTTTGTTTTGTTACTTTCTATTATATCGTGACGGTTTTTCTTGTACTCTTATAACATTCAATGTTCGTTCTGTCTATTTTGTTTGTAAGCAAATCGATCAAAATGGACAAACCGAACAACAAACGTCGAATGAATTATTAATTGGTTTGTTTTTTGGGAAAACCAGCTACGTAAACGAAGTACATTAGTTTTGTTTTAAATTTAAATCAAACCAAATCGATTCTTCTAATTTATATATAAATATCATATATATATATATATATATATATATATATATATATATATTGATTTTAAAGAGTCTAGCCGAATTTATTTATTCAAATATTATAACAAATGATTCTAGTTTCACATGAACTTATAAATTTTTAGGTACTAGTCACCGCTATTATTATAAAATTGTGCCTTTCAAATCTAAAATTCTGGATCCGCCTCTGTATTAGTGGCCCTACGTATTTACATGTTTTATGAAGAATTTTGGATGATAGAAAGTAGTGATAAAAACCTTACTGAAACTTTTAGAGTTAGTGAGGATTTTTGTCCTATGGGAGAAACGCCGCTGCTTAACTCGAACCCGGTGAGTTTAAGAATTAAATTTTGGTGGATTTAATAATTTGGCAAAACTTGCGTGTCTGGTTATCTATAAGTATTTCGGTATAGCCTGGTCACTCGGCTCGAGGTATACCTGGTCACTCGGCTTGGGTTCTTGTATCGTTTTATCATGATGTTGTGTTTCTTACGTAATATTTTTTAGATTTGATCTAGCGGTGATTATTTTTCAGACCCCAATTTTTTAAATTCAGTCCAATAATGTAACTTGGAGTTACAGTTCGTAACGATTTTGACTAAGATTTGAAAGGTAAGATATTATCACTCATCGTTACGATTTGTAAATTTATACTTTAAGCGCGATTGCTGTAATACATACTTTCTTGACTACTTTAAGACATGTCGACCTTTTTTTTTTGAAAGGTATGTTTAGTCTGAACATACAAGGAATTGGAGGTAGCATTTTACTGATGTTAACTTATGGATTGGTTTCTTCAGTCGACCTTATATCTGTGTTGGGACTGTTCTATATGACCGACCAATACCGTATTAAAGCAGAAAAACGATGAAATGTGGTGTATTGATTTGTCTTATTTTACTGATGTTAACCAATGGCTAACTCATGCTTGAAAATACTAGACACTCGAATTTTTCAGAACGACATAAATCGATTCAATAAACAGTTGCGAAATAATAAGGCACGGAGATATAAAGCCCGAGAATATGACAAGCACACTTTTCTATTGAACTTGGTATATGCTTTTGTTTATGCGACAATTATTAAGATTTAATAGATGGAGTAATTTTATTTTAGAATTGAGTTTATTTAGTGACAGATATTTCGATTAATATTATTGACAAAAGTCACTAAACATATTAGTTAGAATTGCATAATAGTAACTTATATTTGGTAGTATATCGTGTCAGTTCGTATTCACTATAACTGCTAACGATAACGATATTACACTAAACTCGTTCAGCTACTATATTGTCACTAGCTAGTTAGTCGTATAATCGTATTTGTGACTACTATAACCTGATGCATGCATATTGTTAAGCTCGACTGCTCCATGCTAAATACTTTCTAGCCATTTAATTATTATCATATATCATATTTCTTTAAGTTTTCCGTTGCTGTGGAAAATATTTTATTGCCAATTTTATCGAAATTTATTTTCACTCTTAACTATCTAATTTCAAAAATATTTTCCTGCATGTAGAAATATTTTATGGCTAAACAAACATAGAAAAAACTATATTATTCACGAAAACGTTTTTCGGTGTTCATTTTTCCAAACAAAACCTTCTTTTTGGGTACATAAAAAGTCTTTGTTTTATAAAATATGGACATTTTCATAATTTTCTCTTTTATTTATTATGAATGCTCCGAGTCTTCATTCCACACGAATGGTCACTATTGCAGCATTATGAACAATGGACTACTATTTAATTTAATTATTTATTACGAAATTACGTATAATTTTAACCGCTTTATAACTTGTATCAAAATTGTCAAAATAATTTTTTTTAAAATCTAATCATAAAATTTAGCATTTGAAATATATTATCAACTTTTGAAACTTTTTATTGCAACAATTTTGATATTTCCGACCAAAATTACACGTAGTTTCTTAATGTATAATTAAATAGTAACTGTGGAAGTATCCGAAATCAACTATATATAGGTAGGAAAAATCCTAATAAAGGTACTATTGACGAACCTGCAAATTGCAATATTAGGCCTTGCAAACTTGTTACACTTGTATTATTTGTATACTATTTGTAACAAGGGTAGTGTCACAATAAATAAAGTACAAATACACGACCTTTAAATGTCAAATACGTGTAGTCACAATCGAGGCCTACTTATTTCTCTCCGGTTACCTATACATGTGCATGCATCGTATATATTTACAGCTACAAATATACACAAACACACTGAAATGGGAACCATTATACATGTCCCTTGGCTTGGCTTGACTTGGGGAACAATATTAAACACCACCCATTAACACGTCTCTTCTCTCACTCTCTCCCAATGACAAGTAGGTCCATTGATTTAAAAGAATAGGTCGATCATTCCGTTTAATCACCGTCAAATCGCTTAATCCTGCTTGATTCAGTAGGCTTCACCTACCGTTTAGGCTCGTGCTCGCCTTTTAAAACATTGAGTAGGCCAGTATGGTATTTCTATCGGATCTATTCTTGATGTTTTAGACTAATATATAATATAGACCCCGTTAACTTTTTTTTCAGTGTAAAAAGTTCTCTGTTGGATTTTAAAATAAAGTTCACAGCTTGGCGTTTCGGTGTTTAGACCAATGCGAATTATTCGTTGTAGTGATGCTTTCTTCTTGTACGGTTTGTTCCGCAAAGACGTATCTTTCTTTTAGTTTCATTTGATGTAAACTTGGTATGTTTTTCCGGTTTGATAAGATCTCCTTGTCATTCCAAATATTTGTATCTTTGGATACATAACGAATATCTAGGCCACCTTCGGGGGCTGCTTAATTACGGGAGAGAAAACCTTAACAACCACCTAATGACGAAGTATTTCATAGCGCTCATTATTTAGATTAAATTAATAGGCTAATCCGTTCATATATAACTAGTGATTATAAGTAAACGTAAAATTCACCGTCCATCGTCATTAGACTAAAATGATTATCAAAACTCTAATTTAATTATCTTCATATCCTTAAGATATTAATGCGCGCTGAATGCAAATAATTTAATATGGCAAATTCCATTCCCGTTAGATCAACTATCTTCTCACGATTTGCTTAACATAATCAACATAATTAATTTTTTCATTTGAAAAATTTGAAGAAAATGAGGTTTTGCCACTTTAAGGTACCATAAGGAACGTCTACTAAATATACGTGGATTAGAACTATTTTAAGATCAAACGGAATTATAATGATACTAAATATGTTTTTTTTTATGGTACCAAATATGTTCAAGCAACAATTTTTCTTATGTTTTCTTCAAGTTTTTTTAAATTTTGAAAATCTGGAATTACTTGATTTAGAATATTGTTGATGGAACAATCTACCAAAATTTTGTACTAAAAAAAGAAATTTACCAATTAATTTAGACACTAATATGGTGTAAGAGTTGAGAGTACAGAGCAAAAATTACGTGATTGTCATATTTTTGTTTTGTGATTATCTTACAAACACCACTTTAACTGGTGATCAAATATTGGGAGATTCTTTTTTCAATAGGCAATTTAATTATATGTATAACAGACCCACGTCTACGTGACACAGACATTTTTTTTTATTTTTACCAAAAAAACTTTTCTGATTTTATTAAAAAAAAAACCCTAACCATCCACCATCAAACTCATTTCGTATATAAAATTAATATATTTTTTTATCAAATCAATATCACTCTACCACTACAATTATCCCCAATTATACAAAAAAAAAAAAAAAAACCTCTCCCAATTTACTAAAATAAAACCTCCTCCAATTTTACCAAAAATAAACTCTAACCATAACCAACAAACTACTTCCTATATCAAATTAATATCATTTTTTTCCTCAAATCAACATCACTCTATCACTACAATTATTAAATAAATATTTATTTTTATTATTGAGTTTAAATTTTATGTAAATAGATATAATTATTAATAAGTTATAATAAAAATAAATATTTACTTGATAATTGTAGTGGTAGAGTGATGTTGATTTGAGAAAAAAAATGATATTAATTTGATATAGGAAGTAGTTTGGTGGTTATGGTTAGAGTTTATTTTTGGTAAAATTGGAAGAGGTTTTATTTTGGTAAATTTGGATAGGTTTTTTATTTTTGGTAAAATTGGGGATAATTGTAGTGGTAGAATGATATTGATTTGATAAAAAATATATTAATTTGATATACGAAGAGTTTGATGGTTGATGGTTAGTGTTTTTTTTTTTTTTTTTTTATAGTAAAATGAGAAAAGTTTTTTGGGTAAAAAAAAAAAAAAAAAAAAATGTCTGTGCCACGTAGATGTGGTATTATCAATCCCACATCTGTTATGTTATACAGATAAGTAAAAAAGAATCTCCCTCAAATATTTAAGACAAAGGTTTCTCTTTCAACCTATAGAGAAATTATTGAAACCTTTGAATGTGGCTTAGTTATCAATTTGTGTGATCTTAAAAAATATCAATTTGATACCTAAAATTTTAGAAAATCAGAGACGGGAGTAAATGCACCTGTAGCTCCATACCCAAATAAATGTAAGATCAGATAACATATCATATGGAGGGAAATTCATTTGCAAATATTGGTTAAATTATATACTTCCTTCGTCCCGAAACAAGTGTGTTGTATTCTTTTTTGGAACGTTCTAAAATAAGTGTCGGTTTCTTTTTTTTAATAAATTTTCTCTTTTTTATTTTAAAAAAAAATAACTTTTTGTTGGTTTAAACATAACAAAATTATACTCAAAACCTCACATTTTAATTAAAAAGTAGTTTTTGTTTGAAAATTTTGATTTTTTAATGTTTTTTTATGAGTTTTTACCGAAATTGTTTCAAATACTTAAATAACACGAACAGTACACTTATTTTGGGACGGAGTAAGCAATATTAATTATAATTATACACGTGGCAGAGGTGCTATGTTCTTTGCACGTGATAGCGGATGTACCGACACGTGAATAGAGTAAATGGCGGGGGACTTGCACGTGACAAAGTATCAGTCACGGTTACCTTGGTGCATTTAGTGGTACATTCGGCGGGGAACTCCTTTTATGTATTCAATCTTGTATCCGGTACCAAAACACAAAGTCGTAAAGCGGAATTTTAGCATAAGTTGGGCGCATAGCGCCTAATTTTGTTTAATCCGTCTAATTTTGTTTAATCCTGCATAATTTGTTAGGCTTGTAAGATTCGCTCACCGCTTAGGCGTGCCTTTTAGATCACTGACTGGTACAATATGAATACGACGAATAAAAGTTGAAAATTTTAATTAAGGTACAAGAATGAGAGTCAATAAAAAAAACATTTCTTTTTATATGTAAGATTCAAGTTGTGAATTTCAATCTTACGATAACAGAAGAGTTAACAACCTTAATGAACATTTTAAGCTTAGATACAGTTGTTTTCGCGGAATGTTAATATAATTTTTACAACTTGTGTGGAGTAATTTTTAATTTAACTCGTCATATACTCATAGCATATAAATAATCACAATCTTATATTAATAAACTTATATTTTAATTAGTATTTCTGAAAAAAAAATAAAAAAAAATCTCAGCCGTTCTGGATAAGTGTCAGAGACATACCACCATTCGCATATCCGTGTCATAACCAAGTCATACCGAAATGGTTAAAGGCGGAAAAAGTCAACGGTACTTGAAATGCCTACGCGTGATACTCGAAATTGCTTACCGTACCCGTACAGAGTATTTCTGGGTGGGAAATCGGAAGGCAATATCAAAGTTATGTGCCTACTTAGAGCCAAAAATGAGCACATAAAAGGCAAATATCAAGGCTAGGTCCTTAATTCAAGTCAAAATCGGGGGAAATAAGAAGATTGTGCCTAATTTAAGTCGAGGGGCTATCAAGGCCATGTGTTCAGCTCGAGCCAAATTCAGCATTACGCGGACATTACCAAGGTTATATGCCTTATTTAAGCCAAAACGAAACACAATGGGGTATCAAGGTTATTATATGCCCACTTGAAGGCAAAACATAGCACAATGGAGGCAATATCAAGGATCTGTGTCGAACTCAAGTCAGAACCCAACATAAGAAGGACAAAAAACTAGCTTGGCTTGGACGCTCATAACCGAATAAACCAGATAGGCCAGTACCAGGGACGGTCCTAGGGTTAGCCAAGTAAATTCCTGAGCTTGGGTGCTGATCGACCGATGGGTGATTTTTTTTTTTTTTTGAAAGTAGGACACAATTTGATTGAAATTTGAGTTTGTATTAAGTTTAAAGACATTTTAGGTAAATTATGACAATTATTACATTTTTATGCAAATTTTCTTTTGGTTATGTGCTTGACTATTTTTTTAATAAAGTAAAAATAAGTGATAAAAATTTTACGGGGCTGATGTGCGAAACTTTTAGGAGTGATACTGAAGTGTGACATGAAATGTGAAATAAATAATATTTTATGAGAGATGCATATAAAACTAGGACCAAACTTGCGAAAGTCAAATGTTTCAAATTTTAGAAGTCACCTTAGGGTAGAGATGCACAAATACCATGAAATTTCAAGTTTGTAAGACTCAATGTGTTTCTAAAGGAGGAAAATTAATCAACATTAGAACATGTTGGACAATTCCTTCTCCAAGTTAGAGAATTTAGAAATGATGAAAACTTTAAAACAAAATTGTTTCCGACATTTCTCACAAAAAAGCGTTTTTTCATGGTTTAATTTATGAATTTACGTACCCTCTAGGGCATTAAATTCTTGGTATGACTTAGAAAATAAGTTTCATGATAAGTTCGATACAGAGGTTTAATGGCTTGAACATTAATAGAAGGAACTTAATCATATCTGAATATGGTTTTTAAATGTGTCAAGGGTACGTAGTTGGGGTGCTACTACCAAAAGCCCAAGCCCAATCAAAGGGGGATCCATGTCTGAAAAATCCCTGGGATGAAGACATTTGTCAATATCCTAGAAGGCGCAGTTGCCTATAAATAGCCAACTACCCCTCCTAGAAAAGGACCCAGAAAATCTATCCAAAAAATATAGAGAGAAGTTAAGAAAAGAGAGAAACTAACAAAGGCATATCACTTCGAGAAATAAACCGAGAAAAGACAGCCGAGCACCGAATAAAAGAGGAGAAAGATCAAGAGGAGAGATTAACTAGTTATATCGAGCATAATTGTAAAGCCGAAATACTAATCCGAGCAAATGTAATAGTCCGAACAAGGACAATAATCCGAGCAATAATAAAGATCAGGAAGTTTCATTTATTCACGGTTGATTTATCATTATATCATTGTTGAAAAGCCTAACG
Organism: Primula veris; assembly: GCA_963682055.1. Taxonomy (NCBI): domain Eukaryota; kingdom Viridiplantae; phylum Streptophyta; class Magnoliopsida; order Ericales; family Primulaceae; genus Primula; species Primula veris. The sequence continues at coordinate 30,501,122 of OY821747.1, read as the reverse complement.
CGACCGACCAAAGTTATGGCTTTATCAAATGGCGCCATCTCCGGGAATCATCTAGTTCCCAACTAGTTTAGAATTCGAATACCAATACTCTGCCAGACGAGCGACAATGGTTACCAATGTAGAGGAAACCCATCCCGAGATAGTAGACACCAATAACCAAAACACGCAAATTAGCCAACAAGACCTCGACGATCTACTCGCTATCCGCGACAGATACGAAGCTATCCAATCCGGAAACCAACCAACAACCTCCTACGTCAACCAAGAACAACCGGTCGAACCACCCCGACATTTCATCGAAGGGATTGTCGACGAACACCCTTCGTCCTCGGAGGACGAACAAGACGTGCCCGTATTAAGGCGTGCACGAAGACGCTTAACCGGGTCCCAAGCAGGGCCGAGCTCAAGAGTCCCTCTGCCTATGGCCTCGGTCAACTCCGGTGCTCGTTTACAAACGGACGAGGCTCATCAGTTTGGCATGCCCGAGGATCATGTACTCGGACAGTCGCCCCGACTGCCGACTAATTCTCCGAGGATGATTACACCACCCACGGTGGAGGTACAACATGTCGTTCCATTAGCCGATGAAAGGAACTACACCCAGCTACAAGCTCAGCTGGCGGCATGCATGACGGCCATGACAGCGGCCGGCATCGTATTGCCAGTTATCCAACCCAACAAAGATCCACGCCATGAAGTGGAAGATTCTGCCTACAGGGCCGCCCTGGAGGCAGCGGGTCGGCGACCCGATACAAGAATCCCCCACCAAGGGGGCAATGTCCCAATAACTATCGTCCATCCGAACACTCATATGGAACGTGTCCACACAAACACGAAGGACAATAGATATCCCGAATACAGGATCGGGGAAGGATATGGCCCACCACCACATCAGGGAGGATACCCTCCCCCCTACCAAGTCACGGATGACGCGTTCCAACAGGCTTGGAACGTATGCCAAGAAACCCCGTGTGCTGAACAGATCACGCGGTACCGCAATCCTATGGGATTCGTCATCCCCGAATTCAGGCTCTATGACGGGAAGAGCTGCCCTATCGACCATCTGAGGCACTACAAGACGAAGATGGAACTGTGGAGTGATGACCATGCACTGATGTGCAAATTTTTCAAAAACAGCTTGGGTCAAGAGGCGTCGTCATGGTATCATAACTTACCACGGGGCTCCATTAGAAACTGGGCAGAATTGCTAAGAGCATACTCCACCCGATACGCTGCTCATCGGAAAAAGAAGGTTAGTATCGAAACCCTTCTTAAAATGACGATGATGCCAAATGAAAGGCTCAACGATTACTGCATACGTTTTATCGACGTAGCAAACCAGATTCCACGATATGCCAATAATATAACCATCCAAAACTTTATCAATTCCATCCCTAATGGCTATTGGGCGAGAAGGAAGTTCATAGGCAAAAACTTCCCGACCACTGATTCCCTGCTAGCCTATTGTACCCACCTCACCGATAAAAACGACGAACTGCGTTTCCTCAACCGAACTCTACCGAGAAGAGAGTCGGTCCGTGAGGCACAGGTGGGTCGCAAAAGAGTTAGAAATAACCAGGGAGAATCATTCCAACCGACCAGAAAGAGCAAAGAGCCCGAGGTCCATAGCAGGGGAGAGCGACCACGAGCACTAGAGCCCAAACCGCTCCAGATCGCATACCCAACACCGACCAACGAACATAAACCGCTCCAGCTCGCCTACCCGATGCCACCCAAGCCATTTCAACAGGTACGGCCCCAAGAGAGGGAACACCGAAACCCATTCGGACCGGTCGAGCTGCGATACACTTTCAACTTGTCTGCTGAAGATATCCTCAAGAATATATGCAGGGAAAGTTGGTATTCCCGACCACAACCGATCATCTCTCCCCTCAATCAGAGAGATTCCAAGCTCTTCTGCGCATATCACGAGGATCACGGCCATCTCACTGAGCATTGCCGTAACCTGCGATGGAGAATGAACCAGTGGGGCGATGCAGGATACCTAGCCAAGTTTATCAAAGGAGCCGGGAATAAAGGCAAACAACTGGCCATCGAGGGATCTGACAACCGGCAAGGCAAAACGATCAACGTCGTTCATATGTCACGACCCAAGGGCCCAGGCGGGGAACGATCACGACAACGGCAGCTGGCCCACTTTGGCCAAGTAGCCAAGACATCACAGGCGTCGACCTCTAAACGACAATGCACACCACGACGACATCCGCCCATTTCTTTCTCGGATCTTGACGAAGAAGGGGTGATTTACCCCCACGGAGACGCCATTAACCTCCGTGTTCAAATCGGCCTAGACACAGTCAGTAGGGTACTTGTCGACCAAGGAGCCTCTTGTGATATCATGTACAAGGAGCTCTTCAACAAGATGGAACTCAAGCTATAAGATCTACAACCTACCGATGTCACACTGATCGGATTCATCTCCGAAACGACCAAACCTTTGGGTAAGATCGTCCTCAGTGTCACAACAGGGTCCATGTCGGTTCCCGTGGAGTTCTTAGTGGTCGACGACCATTCCGGGCACAACGCAATATTGGGCCGACCTTGGTTACATGCTATGAAGGCCATACCCTCGACCTATCACCAAAAGGTCAAATACCCAAATGATAGGGGGGCGATCGAGACAGCCAGAGGATGTCAAGAAGATTCAAGACGCTGTGAGGACATCACCGCGACTCTCCAAAAACAACGAAGCACTGTGGAACAACCCACCAGCACAAAGAAGCTGATCAACCAAATATCCAAAGCTGAAAGGGTTGTCGAAGAACAAGTAGGAGAGACACTCAGGAAGGTGTATATACCAGATATGGACGAGGAGCATTACTTCCTCCTCGGCGACAACCTTCCAAAACAGGAATCCGAGGAGTTGAAAGCATTCCTTCTCAGCAACACTGATAAATTCGCCTGGAGCCCTAAAGATATGCCGGGCCTAGACCCTAATACAACATGCCACCACCTAAGTGTAAGCACCGAGTACAAGCCGATAGCACAGAGGAGCAGGAAAGTGTCTGTACAGCACAGAGCAACTATAATCGCTAAAGTACAAAAGTTATTGGAGGCTGGAGCCATAAGAGAGGTTTACTATCCAAAATGGTTGTCCAACCCGGTTGTCGTCCCTAAGAAGAACGGGAAGGAGAGAGTATGTATAGACTGCACAAACCTCAACAAAGCCTGCCCGAGGGACCACTTTCCCCTTCCGAGGATTGATCAACTGGTGGACGCAACTGCGGGGGCAGAACGGATGACCTTCCTTGACGCATATTCAGGATACCATCAAATTCCCCTCGCCCGCGAAGATCAAGAAAAGACTTCGTTTATATCACCTTTGGGAAATTATTGCTACACGGTAATGCCGTTCGGCCTACGCAATGCGGGAGCAACCTACCAAAGGATGATAACTAGAGTATGTCGAGATCATATAGGGAAGACGATGGAGGTATATATAGACGACATGGTCATCAAAAGCGAAAGAGCCACATCCCACCTTCAAGATATCAGGGACGTTTTCCGAACGCTGGGCGAGCACAAACTGAAACTCAATGCGAGCAAGTGTGCATTTGGCATCAGCAAAGGGAAATTCTTGGGGCATATGGTTAGCCAACGAGGAATAGAGGCTAATCCCGATCAAATAACGGCTCTACGAAACCTAGCAGCGCCCAAGAATAAGAAACAGGTACAAGAGCTCACGGGAATGATGGCCGCGCTGAGCAGGTTCATTAGCCGATCCGCAGATAAGGGACGGCCATTTTTCGAATCACTCAAGAAGGATAGAAAATTCGTCTGGGACCCGGAATGTGAAGCTTCATTCAACAATCTCAAAGAGTACTTGAGGACATTGCCATTGCTAGTAAGGCCGAACAGAGGAGACATTCTGGCATGCTACCTAGCAGTCTCCGCTACAGCTGTGAGCGCGGTCATCCTAAGAGAAGAAGGTCGCGAACAATTTCCGATCTACTTCGTCAGCAAGACTCTGGTCGAAGCCGAAACACGTTATCTATCCTTGGAAAAGCTGTGCCTGGCATTGGTCGTCGCAACCAGGAAGTTGCCACACTATTTCATAGCTCATCAGGTCCGGGTATATACAAAGTTTCATATTAAAGAGTCACTTCGACGGACGGACATTAGCGGCCGAGTTGCCGCCTGGGGGGTCGAGCTATCCCAATTTCATATCGAGTTCGCACCCCGCCATGCCATAAAGGGACAAGTCCTGGCCGATTTCGTCGCCGAATTCACCGAAGGCTATGACGAGCCTTTGGCACTCTCTCCACAATCACACTGGCAGATACATGTCGACGGATCAGCCACCAAGGACGGATCAGGAGCAGGGATCGTCCTAAAGTCTAGAGAGGGAGCAATCATCGAAAAAAGCATAAACTGGGCTTCCGAGCTACCAACAATGAGGCAGAATACGAGGCCATGATAAATGGCATGCTTATTGCCCGGTCCCTCGGATGCTCCCACTTAATTGCAAGCTCAGACTCCATGCTCATCGTCAATCAAGCCATCGGCGAGTACCAAGCGAAAGATGATAGAATGATCCTCTACCAAGAGAAAGTCCAAAGCTTGATGGCAACCTTCGAACAGTGCGAGTTAGTAAGAATCAATCGCACCGAGAATGCACATGCCGATGCATTGGCCACTCTAGCCTCGACATTAACATTGACCGACACCCGGTCGATCACAGTGGAACTACTGCCGACCCCGAGCATAATAAAAAGGGTAAACCGGGTGACATCGATACAGTACGAACCAGGATGGATGGAGGACATGACCCATTATCTGCGACGTGGAACGCTTCCGGTCGACAAGATAAAAGCGCTGAAAATTACAAGAAAAGCTCCTCGCTTCTGGCTATCCGAGGACGATAAACTATACAAATCCAGTTACCGGGGACCACATCTACTGTGCGTCCCGACCGAGCTACAACTGCCGATCTTGGAGGAAATCCACGAAGGATCTTGCGGAGCACACATCAAAGGGCGATCCCTTGCAAATAAGGCAGTGACCCAAGGATATTGGTGGCCCTATATCAAGCGAGACGCCGATGCATACGTCCAACGATGCGACAAGTGCCAACGATTCGCCAAGATACCACGGCTCCCTTCATCTATGATGACCCCGGTATCAGCACCATGGCCGTTCGCTCAATGGGCAATTGATTTGGTCGGTAAACTCCCTAGAGCACCTGGGAATGTGGAATATCTAATCGTTGCGACTGATTATTTCACCAAATGGGTCGAAGCTAAACCCCTCCGAGAAATCAAAGCCAGCAACGTCAAACAATTCATTTGGGAATACATCATAACTAGGTTCGGTATTCCGTACGCTATAGTCGCCGACAACGGAACCCAGTTCAAAGATGCCAATTTACAGCTGTGGTACGAGGAACTCGGTATCCGAAAATTCTATTCGACGCCGACATACCCACAAGGGAACGGGCAGGCCGAAGTGTCAAACCGAACAATATTAGACGGCATCAAGACCACCCTTGAACAGGCAAAGGGGAGGTGGCCCGAGCGGCTACTCAACGTTTTATGGTCGTGCCGAACTATACCCAAGACGGGCACCAAGGAAACCCCGTTTAGCTTAGCATACGGTGTTGAGGCCGTCATACCGACAGAGATCGGGCTACCCACGCTCCGAACGACGTTGGTCGAGCAGGGAAATAATGAACAAAGAATGAGAGAAGAGCTCGACATGATAGACGAGAAACGAGAGATAGCGGCCCTTACCTTAGCTAAGTACCAACAAAGCGTAAAGCAAACCTATGACAAGAGAGTAAAAGGATCTAAAGAATTCATGGTAGGAGAACTGGTGCTGCGACGAGTGACGGTCTATACCCGCAACGAAATACACGGCAAACTAAGCCCTACCTGGGAAGGCCCATATGAAATCGTCAAGCGAACAAGTCCAGTCTCTTACAAAATCAAAAGCGTCCTGTTTGCCAACAGCCAAGGAGAAAAGAATTCTTGGAATGTGGCTAACCTAAAGAAGTACTACGTATAGGCAATGCTCCGAATACAAGTACAGGTGCTACCTTACCCTTCTTGCTTAATGGCATTATCTTTCTTCTTTTGAATGAATAAAATATATTATTATGCTGTCTACTAATACTATGAGATTCTCGACATGGCCGAAGTGCCTAGAAATACTATGAAATTCCGTAAATGGCGTGTTACCGAAGGAACGTCTAGGAATACTATGAGATTCTCAACATAGCCGAAGTGCCTAGAAATACTATGAAATCCCGTAAATGGCGTGTTACCGAAGGAACGTCTAGGGATACTATGAAATTCCCAACATGGCCGAAGTGCCTAGGAATACTATGAAATTCCGTAAATGGCGTGTTACCGAAGGAACGTCTAGGAATACTATGAGATTCTCAAACATGGCCGAAGTGCCTAGAAATACTATGAAATCCCGTAAATGGCGTGTTACCGAAGGAACGTCTAGGGATACTATGAAATTCCTAACATGGCCGAAGTGCCTAGGAATACTATGAAATTCCGTAAATGGCGTGTTACCGAAGGAACGTCTAGGAATACTATGAGATTCTCAACATGGCCGAAGTGCCTAGAAATACTATGAAATCCCGTAAATGGCGTGTTACCGAAGGAACGTCTAGGGATACTATGAAATTCCCAACATGGCCGAAGTGCCTAGGAATACTATGAAATTCCGTAAATGGCGTGTTACCGAAGGAACTTCTAGGAATACTATGAGATTCTCAACATGGCCGAAGTGCCTAGAAATACTATGAAATCCCGTAAATGGCGTGTTACCGAAGGAACGTCTAGGGATACTATGCAATTCCCAACATGGCCGAAGTGCCTAGGAATACTATGAAATTCCGTAAATGGCGTGTTACCAAAGGAACGTCTAGGAATACTATGAAATTCCCAACATGGCGTGTTACCGAAGGAACGCCTAGGAATACTATGAAATTCCCAACATGGCGTGTTACCGAAGGAACGCCTAGGAATACTATGAAATTTATATGCAGGTACAATGCAAGGAATTATTCAGGTCCACATTACGACGGCGATGCAATATAAATTGGCTAAAACAATGAAGGAGAATCAATCTAAACAACAAAATATCAACAAGAAGCATCTCCAAAACAGGAATAACGAAATAACAAATGATTTAGCAAGGAAAAATCGATCCGATCAATTAAATAGCAATAAGGCAATGGAAAGGTACAAAACAGGAATAAAGAAATAACATATATAGTCCTCGCCCGCATTACGGAGGCAACAAGAAGATCAACGACACTAAAGAGATTCATTTAAGAAGAGCTACTGCAGGAGGAGCACGACGGTAATTGACCGAGCTCAATCTCTTCGTCATCCGTCGTTGTGTACCCATCAGACTCATCACCATCAAAACGCTCCTCAGAAATGAGGGCATCAAAATTGGTCGTATGAGCCCCAACACAAGTCAGCGTCTGAAGCCGCGCGTTGAACTCGGCTTCTTTGGCGAACTCGTGAGCATCCGAGGCCGCTTTACGGCAATCATCATCAAAGGAGAGGTTACGGTGAGCTTCGATCACAGCTGCGGAAGCATCGTATCTGGCACGGGACAAACGGAAATACTTCACCAACACGTTGGCCTTGGTCACAAGCAACTTTAATTTGCCGAAGTACTCGCCCTTTGCACGCCAATATCGATCCAAACGACGCTCCTGAACCTCAACAGCATGCTCGGCACGGCGAACGTATTCTCGAAAAGAGGCCGCCTGGGTTTTCAGCTTGGTCCGCAGTCGAGCACATTGGTCGGTCAATTTGACATTTCTGCTCATCAAAACAATGTAGGGCCACCTGTCAGGCACTTCACTAGCCGCACCAGATGAGACCTCGTCCCGAGCAGCACCAGTAGGTCCTAACCCCGGGTTAACTAGGCATGGAGAACCAGCCTGGTGCGACATAGTAGCATGTGCCTATAAAAAAAAAAGAGGGGGGGAGAAGAACGAGAAAAGATGAATAAAAAAAAAAAAAAAGAGAGAATTTTTTATACAAGCTACAAAGAAAACGACAAAACAAGCTATTTTACTAATCCGACAACCCCTCAACAGACGCCGAAGTCTCTACTACATCGGCAAAATGAATATCTCGCAATGAATTAATTTGCGTCCCCAAACGCTCACGAATGACCGCCTCGATTCGGTTCAAGGCAACAGTGGTTTCAGTTACCCCAGCCTTCGCATCCACCATGCGCTCTGCCCGGGACACACCACTCATTCCTTTTATATGCTCCAGCACCTCTAAGGCGCGAGCTCGGGCCCAATACGCTTTGGCAAAGGATAGCAGCAGATCCGCGTCCTCGAAAACGGCCCCAAGGACCAAGCTCAAGCTCGTCACACGACCTCGGGCTTCATCACGAGAACGTCGTAGAGCACTGAGAAGTTCCTTTGCTTTACCCTTATTTGCCGTATAATGGGCGGTCTTTTTACTAGATTTCTCTCCCAAATCACGTAACCGGATCACCAGGTTGGAAATATGAATATTCAGACCCTCGATTTCCTTATAAGCACAAGTCAATTTCGCGGTAAGGGACGCGTTAGACCTTTCCAAATCCTCCATTACGTCACCTACACTACGACTAGGCGAGGTCTAGACCACCATGGCAAGGGGGTTATTTGGTACCTGACAATATTTTGTTTTCATATCCTTCAAAATATGACGACCATCAAAAGAAATTAACCCAAGCAAGCCCAACAGAAAGAAACCACAGCACCTATATTATCACTTTCCCAAAAGAATTTGTTTCTAGATACAAAAGAGAAAAAAAATTAAAAAATATACATAATGCAAGAAAGATAGTCAAGGTTCCACCTGAGGCGATCCTGGTGGGGGAACAACAGTAGCATCCGGTCGAGGAGTGGACGGGGTCGACATAGAGTGAGGACGCAGCGCTGTCGAAATTGTCTGTCCCGGTAGCCGAGGAAGCTCTTCTTCACGAAGATTCGCCCAGTCCAAGGGTTTCGGCGGTGCACCATGCGGACACGGATACACCAACTCCGACCACGCCCTATCCGACAGAGGAACATTCGCGAAATTGAGCGCCCGCACATGAGCGCAGTATACAGAGAAGTTGGCCATCATCGCTAACTTTTTCCGCTCCTCCGCCTGTGCCGTTTTCAGGGCAGACACCTTAGCCTTTTCGGCTTCCACGTCCTCAGCCAGGAGCAAGTTCTCCTCCTCTAGTTCGCCGTACTTAACGGCCATGCTCTCTTTTTCCGCCTTCAATTTCTCGACATCCTCGGTCAGGTGCAGAAAGTCCACCGACAGTTTGTCATAATTCTCGCCCAGGGTTTTCTTCTCAGTGACCAATTTCTCCTTCTCGGCCACCAGATTCTCCTTCTCGGCCACCAGCTTCTCTTTCTCAGCCCCTAGAGCTCCCAGCTGATCCCGTAGCGCCACGGTACTCACAGCAATCTGCACTTCAACACATTAGTTTCCAAATAAAATACAAGTACCAAACCTATATAGTGAAATACGAGCCCCACGTACCCTCAGCGCATCCGCGTGGGCCTGCTCTATAACCGACATTGTAGGTTGGGCAGATAGTCTTTCTGCATTCTTGAACACAAGGGGTTTCAGAGCCGTATACCCCATCTTCAACATTCTCGGTTGATCCAGCAGTTCACCCCTACATCGGTCAATGTACCGGGTCATTGCAACCCCGTCAACCAACCCCTTCTCGGATCCGTCGAGAGCCTCATCCTCGACACCCGTCACAACATCCCCGGCATTCTCTTCGCTGCCTTCCATTTCCACCCCCACGTCTTCCTCCAACTGCTCAATCTCAGGGGCCCTATGCTCGATCTCTTCCTCAGTACAGAGGGGCGAGCAAACGGGCAAATCTATCGGACCCTCGGTGGGGATAGGCGAGATGACAGGCAAAGTCATTGTACCCTCTCCCATGTTCGTCAAGAGGTTCATATGTCCGAATACATCGTCGATCGACCCCTGAAACACAATAATACCCATAGACCGGGCAAGAGCGAGGGTAACCAATGGAGAAGTCAGTAGCTGAAACAAGATGACTAATAAAGCAAAGCACTAGCGAACCAAATGACAAACAACCAAAAGACAAGAAAATCATAATACATATACACATACCTCGCCCGGAGCAGAGGCATCCTCGGCGGTATCCCCTTGAGCAGCAGCAAACACCCCCTCGCCCGAGCCAACGTTAGCATCTTCCTCGGTAACCGATGTATCGGTTCCCCTAGCCCTCTTCGTTGTTTCAACGACAGGGTCAGATGCACGACGCTTAGAACGAACGGCTTTTTTCCCAAGCCGAGTCGCACATCGAGCCTGGACCACCTTTAAGAATTCCTCCTCGGGCTCTTTGGGGATCTCGGGTGCAGGATTCCCCCTGGTCACCGACCCCATAGGGTAACCGAGCAACATGGGAGCCGTACGACTCGCAGGATCCGGCGTAGGTCCAGGCCCCCACCATTTCCAAAGAGCTAACAGAGCCTCTACATTGGGGGCGCCGAGGTCTGGCATGATGGGAGCATTGGTCGCCGGTCCAGGAATCTGGTGTCCCGCACAACCCCATGCACCGGAAGCAATTACAATACCAAGATTACGCTCTTTGTTGGTATCCGGCAAACCGATAACGAGCCGGCAAAAGGCACGCAAAGTCTTCAAATACGAGCTGCGACGCTCAAAGCTCAAACTATAGACTCCAAAGACGTCCTTCAGTTCAATCGGTATTCCGGACAACTCCGATAGCCTTTGGATACCATTCAGAGTACGGTAACCATTTAGGGCCAGTTGGGCCGGAGCAATTTGGACGGCCTCAAAGAACGAGGCCACCCAATTTGTAAAAGGAAGTCGAAGACCCCCAGTAAAGAATGCCAACGAACGCACAGCTACCTCGCCGGCAGGAACAAATCCCAGCACCTCCTCGTCAGAAATAGGAAGCCGAATATGTACGTTGTCGGGTATTCCGGCGAGTTCTTTAAAATCCTTCTCCACGAATGTGCCAACTTGGGCCACACTTTGGGTCAAAATTTCCTATACAAAGATCATCAAAAGTCCATCAATATACTAACCAAATACACAAACCAGAACCACATCAATAGAACGAGAGCCACCACCCCCCCCCCCCCTCACGCACATTACATCAGAATCATCAGACATATATAGATAACATGAACCATATACCAACGACACACCTATGACCACAACGACAAATCAAATACAACTCCTAAAAGAGGGAAGGGGGGAGAACGAAAAATCACTTACAGTAATCATTATGAGCAAGCAAGCACGAACAGCAGCAAGTCTTCCAACAAAACCACGAAACCCTAGATCAAGCGGCCGAACTCTTTTCCTTTTTGGCGGGAAGAATATGCTTTAGAGAGAGAGAGATATTTTCTTCAGCGAATTCTGTGATAAAAATAAACAGGATTACTTGGCATAATAGAAAGGAGTGGAGTCACAAAAGGAATAAAATAATAATCGTCCTTTCGTGTAACAGAGGTTTACCTTTTTCCAACCATACGAAAGTCAACAACCGCTGTTCTTTTTAACATATACACGCTCCAGATTTCGCCACGTCAGCGTGTATCCCACTACCCAAGGCAGTTCACATCATTAGACCTAAATAAACGGCCAGTGGACCCTACCACGAAAAGCTTCTCACATACGCTACCACTACTATCACACCGAGAATATCCCCCGATTAAAGTTCCTCGACTCCCAATCCAATCCTTACCACAAGGGCACACCGAACAAGGTGGACGAAGACCGTTTCTAGCTTGATGGCAGGGAGCATCAAGTCTAACAACGCTCTCCGGGGGGATAACCGGGCATATTGTTCGGTGTATGATCAGAAACATAAAAAAGAAGCGGATAACCGGGCATATTGTTCGGTGTATGATCAGAAACATAAAAGAGAAGCAAACAGGAAATAAAATAGGACAGAATCAAATGCAAGACAAGTTTCATTCATCCACAAAGGGGGAAACACAAACAATACAACAGAAAAAGAAAATACACCCATCCTACTTTTTCGAACTATCCCCCATAGCAACATCCCTCTTCGCCAAAAGTTCCTCCAGACGCTCTTTCTCCCTAACCAAACGAGAAATCGCCATCTCAGCCTGTTTCAAGGCGTAAGACTGAGACTCGCATTTTTGCTCGGCCTTGAAACGAGCAGTGCCCTCCTCGTCCCAATATTGTTTAAACCTCCTCGCTTCAGTCCGAGCACACATGAGATCATGTTTCAGCCATGACATCTCAATTTCTTTTAGTTGAAGAGGAGTCAAATCCTCCTCCCCAAAGCCAGGGGGACGAGGTAGCAAAAAGGTAGGCTCCTCTTCCATAAGGGCTTTCTTTTTGGAGGCAGACCTAGTGATGGGAGCCATCTCATGCAAAAGCAAATTATAAAACAAGAGAGGTAGAAATTGATAATGAGATACAGGCAATAGGGAGCATTTATAGAGAATCAAAAGGCACAAAATACGAAGCGTTACAATGGTTCACAAGATAGGCATGAGATACGAAAAGATACAACTGATTCGTCAAATACAGAAGATAAAACACAAATGGCAAAAGGGGAAATACATAAGAAAACCAGCCCAATCTAAGGATCAATGGGTGGAAAAACCGAACTGCCAGACCGAGAGAAAGCAATACGAGCAGAACAATTCAACCGAGCTTGGTAGGAATCGTTCATGGCGACCAAATCGTCATTCTCCGAGGAGAGCCTGTTGTTTTCCGTAGTAAGAACCCTGACGCGCTCCACGAGCCGAGCATTCTTTACCATTATGCTAGCTAGGCCTTGAGGAGAGTTGTCAAACTCATCTTGCGAATGGTCCCAAATTTCCTCGGCATCATACCAGGAGTTGGCCAGATGGTTTCTCTGTAGCAACAAGTGATCGAGCTGGCGACTCAGTGCCGAGATCTCGGTCCACTTCACCGTCTCTTCGGGATAAGAGCCGAACAAGCTCAAGGCCAAAACGCCATACTCTTTCTCAAGCCTTGCCATCCGACGGCGGACCCGAGATACCTCAGTGTCCAAGCCCTTCATCTGAGCATGATATCTCACCACAGGTCCAGACATTCTGGGAAATTGTTTAGTACGGAAGAAAATAAAGGGCTGAGGAAGAGAGAAGCAGAAACAAAAAAGAGATGATAAACTACCAAAGAAAAGAGAAGTACTTATAGAACGAAGAGTATGATATTTTATGACCTTGCTTGGGAAATTGCATATTTCCTGACATGCTGGGGGGCATGTGCATTTCCTGACCTACTAGGGAGCATGCACATATGTTTGACAGTGATGGGGACATCTACTGACATCTGAGACTACAGTGCAGAAGAAATAAAGACGAGATATTCAAAGATCTAGATTCCAGACAAACAACAAACCACAGGTACAATATAAAAAGAAATGCAAAAATAAAAGGGCAAAAATACTTTTCATTAATGAAGATGGAATACATCATTGTTCATTACATCAATAGACAATATTACATCAAGGTCTATTACATCCGAAAAGAAAACCTATTACATCCGAGATAAAAACCTATTACATCCGAAAAGATCTATTACATCCGAGAAGAGCTAGTACAGAAGATCAGGCAAAGGATCAACTATATTAGCTGACCAAGTGAGCAGGAGACGCCAAAAAGGAAAAGTAAGAAGAAAGAGAAAGGAAAAGCAAGAAGAGGAAAAGAAGAAGAGTGCAAGAAAAGAAGAAGTGATAAGAAAGAAGAGTCAAAAAGAAAAATGACCAACCCTAAATGTAACACAAAACCCTTTGGATCACAGGGCTGATTGTTACATCGTAGTGGTGCAAAGAAAAAAAAGAGAGAAAAAAGAAAAAGAGTAATGGGAGAGAAGATGAAGAAAAAGAAAGAGGAGGCACAGAAGAAAAACAGATGAGAAGAAGATAAAGAGGTGAAGGAGACAGACAACTAAAAAGGAAGTCAATGAAACAAAAAAGAAACGGGAAAAGAAAAAAATAAAAAGTACGAGAAAACAGAGTATAAAAAAATAACACAAGAGAGGAAGAGGAAGAAATGATGGAAACGGAGAAATAAAAAAAAAAAAAGAAGAAAAAGGAAGAGATGGGAAAAGATGGGGAAAAGCAGAGAAAAAGAAAAAAAGAAGGGGGAAGGTTAGGGGGAAGTCGATCGGTATCGATGAGAGGGCCCGGCAGAGACATCCCTGTCCCTCAGTGTCGGGTTCCCCCTTAGCATCTCATTCTCTTCGACTAGAGCCTGACGAGCACGTCGGCAGTAAGCCAGTTCGGATCTTAGCCAAGTTAATTCCCGAACTATCTCGGTATGGTGATAACGCATCACCTTCAATTCCTCCTCGGCTTCCCTCAACAGCCTTTGTACATGGTTATAGGAGGCTTCAAAGGCCTCCACTTGCAAAGCTAATGCTGATTGGGTGAAAGGACCAGACATCTTAGGGAAATTATAAGATGAGGGTCTATATATGGGGGAAAATAATATGATGAGAAGTGTGGATGTAACCATGCTGTAAGCAGGTATTTATGGATCAATTAGATGAGGGCTGGGATTGAGAGTCGCAACCATTCGCCAATGGGTATTCAGAAGCGATGGCACTCAAAAGAGGTGACTGTTCAAGAAAAACGTTTGGATTCCCAAAAGACTCTAAAGAGCGTGAGTAATTAAAATCCACTCCTGTTCAAGAAACGTTTGGATTCTTACCAATATTTAAAGGGGGTAAGTAATAATGGCAGCAAAACACGCGTCATTTTTGGGAAGAGCAGCGGTTCAAATAAATATCCCAGATCTTTTGCGCAAGGCTCAAGAAAACTCTGGTGAATAGGATTTTCTATGCACAAGGCTCAAGAAATCCTATTAGTCCCTAGATATAAAGAGTAAGAAGGTCCAATGGATAAGATCAAACGCAAGGCCCAAGAAAAGCATTAATGAGGCCACAAGCGTGCGCAGTCAAAATAAATTGCATTGGGAAAGTAATTCAGATATAAACAAGAAAAAGAAATCTTTATTGATTGGTTGATACTTCGTTACAGAAGAAGCACAAAGAGGAAATACAATGAAAACAATAAAATCATTTCATAGAAGAGCCCGCTTCGTCATTCGGCTTCCTTTTCGACCGAGCATACACTCCTTAAGGGCCAATTTGTAAGCCCTCTTGGAAGCAAGCTGCCTATCTCTGGAGGCCTCGAGCTCTTTGATCCGGGCATGAGCACGAATACTGTCGAGCAAAGACCTCTGGTGCTACTTCTCTAGGGCATCCAATCGCTCGTCTAGTTCGGCGGCCCGACGAGCTTCCACCGACAGCCGGGCAACCCTCTTCTCGAGATAACGCACCTTCTGAACTTCCTCTTCCAGACGGGCAACGTATTCAGGAAGGTTGTCACCATAGTTTTCAAGAGGAGAAGCCATTTGTTCGTTAATAAAGAATGAACTGCATAAAAAATACTGGGACAGTCCCCTTTTATAAGAAGAAACAAGGAGTAGATCAAAGGTCATCTCGAATAAATACAACCTCTTGAACTTCCCAAGAGCATTTAAGGCGAATTAACCACAGTTCCAAATCCAATTACAGTCATCCAAAAAGACATCAAGAAGATAAACAGACAAGAACAAGGAAAGGGAAATATTTTATTAATTCCAAAAACTTCGATTACAACTGAGGAGAAGACTCCCCATTCAAGAGAAATTACAAAAGACTAATTATTTCGAGGAAGAGCCTTCTTCATCGTCATCCGAACTCGGTTTGGACCGAGCATGCAACTCCTTGAAGGCAAGCTTATAGGCCCTTTTTGCTGCCTTCTGCTTAGCAAGATTAGCCTCGAGCTTCTTTATATGCTCATAGGCCCAATCCCGATCGGCCATCGTCACATGATGATCAGAATCCATGTCAGACAACCTTTTCTTGTAGTTTGAAACCTTGGCCACGAGTTTCTTATTCGCGGTACGAGATTTCTTGATTTCCGTTTCTAAATATGAAATATAATTAAAGGAGCTCTCACCAGTAGAACCAGAAGAAGCCATTATGTCACGGGCAAATTAGTAGTAAAATGCCTAATTATGAAGGGAGCACACCCCTTTATAGGAGTTTTCCTCGAAAAAAGATATTAGGATAGGAAACATTAAATGTGCCCCCTGGAAAACGTCACGAGTCTATTGCGTTTCTCGATGAAGCATTGAGAAAAACAAGACCGAAGTAACGTTCTCGACAAACCGAACATGACTCCCCCGACATGGAAACAACGCCGAGGAAGTCAGGGAGCACTTGATAGAACATAAAAATCAGACCCGAATATTTTATTCGGGTCATAATCAACCCACTTTATAAATGGGTCATCTCATACTTTTTATAGGAATTGGGGTGCTACTACCAAAAGCCCAAGCCCAATCAAAGGGGGACCCATGTCTGAAAAATCCCTGGGATGAAGACATTTATCAATATCCTAGAAGGCGCAGTTGCCTATAAATAGCCAACTACCCCTCCTAGAAAAGTACCCAGAAAATCTATCCAAAAAATATAGAGAGAAGTTAAGAAAAGAGAGAAACTAACAAAGGCATATCACTTCGAGAAATAAACCGAGAAAAGACAGCCGAGCACCGAATAAAAGAGGAGAAAGATCAAGAGGAGAGATTAACTAGTTATATCGAGCATAATTGTAAAGCCGAAATACTAATCCGAGCAAATGTAATAGTCCGAACAAGGACAATAATCCGAGCAATAATAAAGATCAGGAAGTTTCATTTATTCACGGTTGATTTATCATTATATCATTGTTGAAAAGCCTAACGCGACCGACCAAAGTTATGGCTTTATCACTAGGACATTAAATTCTTGGTATGACTTAGAAAATAAGTTTCATGATAAGTTCGATACAGAGGTTTAATGGCTTGAACATTAATAGAAGGAACTTAATCATATCTGAATATGGTTTTTAAATGTGTCAAGGGTACGTAGTTGTCATGTCTCAATTCATCAGAATATGGTAATACAATTGGATTTAGAAGGCTTGAATGTAGAGTTCAATAAAAAATTAATGATACACTATCAATAATTTATTTGAATTTACAAAAAATGTTATTAAGTGAGAATAAGTTCAACTTGAAAAAGTTGTATTACCATACCCGGGTAGCAAAAGTGGATCACGAATTTGGTTTGGTTTGATTATAGTATCACGTATTAGCCGCGCAAGGAGAATTTGGTCGTCGATGATTTATTGAGGACGATGCACATTGAGGACATGTCTCGCTTCTTAGGGGTAGGTATCCATTTTATTAATATGTTTTTGTATATGTTTTAGTTTCCATGAACCATTATTTAAGTTTTAAACTTGTGAACATAATATAATCTCTATTATATACACTATATATAGTTGGGTTTTCTCACTCAATTCTGGTTCTTTTCTCCCTTATTCTAGTAAAAAAAATTCTTTATTATCTTTCTAATTTCTTGTGTTTATTTTACGAAACAGCGAGATTTCTTGAAGTTCAAAACCAAACCAAACGTAAAAAAAGTTAATTAACTAACGTACCATATATATTTTGATGATTATAATTCATAGCTACTGCCACTGGCTCGTTATTATATCAAAATTAATAACAAAAAATCATCAAAATTTATACCAAGCTTGTAATTTTAATATTGTGGGGGAATAAAATAATGCGTGTTTACTGGTTACAAATTACTTATAATAAGTCTAAAGCCACTACAGTGTACAGATGATAGGGGCCACAAATTTGGTATGAATTTGGTACGTGACTGTGGTATTAATATTGACTTTGTAATTGATAAATTTCAAACCTGCTTTAGCTGACTACTACTAAAATTCCATGTGACTGTGGGGT
Organism: Primula veris; assembly: GCA_963682055.1. NCBI lineage: Eukaryota > Viridiplantae > Streptophyta > Magnoliopsida > Ericales > Primulaceae > Primula > Primula veris. Next base: position 30,483,265 of record OY821747.1, on the reverse strand, counting down.
TATGCATGTAATTGATAATACATGCTCTTCAAAATCAATAAAAAAAGCCGAAATATTTATGAAGTAATTGTACGCAAATAGTTAATTACATAAGAAAAAAAACACATATTAACTTGCATTCATACAATCTAATTTTAACATGTATTTTTTGTGTATATTTGACTGACTAGTTTTGGATAGTAAGATTATATTTTATTAATATATTGATACTAGTTAATGAGATAAGCGTGATCTATGATTATTAAACAATTTAAAATATAATAAAATGATAAATTTAACACAAAATTTAACAAGTGATTACCAACATGACATTTAATGAGTGTGTTATCAAATCCAATATGATCAAAATATCATTACATAGCTAACAAGTGACAATAAGCGATGAGATATATAATAAAATGTAGGTGATATTAGCTACTAAACAATCTGCCATTTATATACATTCTCCCTAAACAGCAAAATTCATCAACCAGACAATATTGTAAGTAAAAGGCTCAAACTATAGACAAGGGCCGAAAGTAGTTTATCATTTTGTATCACTTTAAATTTCCATCCTCTTTTAAAACTTTAATTATTTTTTACTAATTCTTTTTAACTCCCTTTAGCATGGGAAGTTTTTAATAAGATCATAAAGGCTAAAGTTGACATAAATCAATCATTTATACATACATCAACTTTCCTATATCAGCTTCCATTTCATTTCTAAATTTATTTTTAGTATTTACCTCCATCCTTATATATATTTAACGTTAGATGGGACGTGGCAATAAGTGTTTACTTTTTCTTTTTCTGAAATATTCTATCCATGAGTTGAATCATTTGAAATTTACTTGTTTTTCCTAATAATAATGTAAGCAATTAGGTTTTGTTCAAAAAAATTAAACTTTTATAGTTTTTCGGGGAATATGACATGAAGTTTTAAATTCTTTAACAACACAGTTTTCGAAACACGATAATTAATAAAGAAAGAGAGTGTGTGTGTGGGTGTGAGCTTTGTTTATAATTATATGAATAAAGAGTGGAAAAGTAGTTTAGACAAAAGTTTCTAAAAAAAATATTGATTTTGTAATAGTTAAAAGTTGTCATAAGATTATCACACAAATTAACTAAACTGTTACAAATACTGTCGCTAGCAAGCTCGTCACAAAAAATACCGTCACTAATTTTATCACTGTTTAGTTATATTTTTGTAGTGATTTGAGACTACAATTTTCTTTCTTTTATCAAAGGAGTGATTTAATTATTTGAACTTTGAGGAAATTTATAAGGAAGTAATTAGTGAAACATAGTAATTTTTAGGTAAAATTCCTCAGTGATTTATCTTATATTCCAAAGCATAAAGTTAAGAAGGTTTCATGTTTAACTTCTAACGGATCGATCTTCATACTTTCCCAATTTTCAAGGTGAAGATTTATAATGTATTAATCTATTTCTAGTAAATAACTTTATCAAAAGTAAGATACTTTTCTTACACTTGTTCTCAATTTGGTAGAACCCGTGTGTGTACCGTACCGTGATATATCATCAACTTGAATATATTTAGGTACAAAGTTTATAATTAAAGTAGAAAACACGGATGGAATAAGAAGCACTTTTCACATTATTTTTGAGAGTTAGGATAAGATGCATATATTTGTCATATAAAGATGAAATTTGATACAATATTAATTACTTTTAAGTTCAACTCGATCTTTTCAGATCTTCTCATCACAAAGATCGATATTCTGTTTTTTTTAAGTTACTGTTAATAATCAGAGAAATGTTGTTTGTTGAGAATTTAATTATGTAACGATTATTTGACATTATATTAACATATAAATAAGTGTCTAATACTATATATATATATATATATATATATATATATAATTTTAATGCGTACGTAGACTAACAACTTTCACTTAATTAGAATAAAAGACTTGGTCATGGTAGAGTTAATAACGTGACATTGTTTTCAGAGAGATAATATAACCACCTAAAAATACTTTATCCACTGATATAACGAGTTAAGTGTACAAATCATTTTTGTTTCGATATTGAAATCATATTTTCATTTAATTAATAATTGATCTGTTTTGTCGATAACTTTAGTTTTTGGATTTTATTTTTTGGAGTGTCCCAAGGATCGAGGTTCTCATTTTTCATTTGTTTTTATAAGTAACAACTTTATAATTTATTGCATTTCTTATAGAAAATATATTGTGGTGGTTCCTTGATAAGTGAAGTTCAAGTACTAATAATGTCCCACAAACCAGCACACTATATATTTAGCTGCTTGTGACACAATATCGTACCTGCAAACGTGCACTGGCCCTATAATAATTAATAACCTGATGCAACTTCAAATCAACAATAATTCGTTATAATCAATATAATGCATTAGCTGTATACTGCAATAATATCGTTAACAATACAATAAAGACGACAACATTTAGTCCCACAACAACATGAATATTGTTTCACCTGTAAATTAAATATTTGTTACAATCATGTATACTCACATTCATAGGAAAGCTCCTTAATGTTCTGATATTTCATATGAAATGGTCCGTTCGAACTTCGAATAATGTACATAATCGGATCATCAAAACGTGACATCGTAACCTATAATACAAGTAGACAGTCCACATGTTATGTCTAAATTTCAAAAAATTTAAGATATTAACCGCTTCTTTTCGAACGATCGATAACCCCCTTTTAAATTTACGATTTAGAGACCGACTGTGCTAGTTTCTCAAAACGTGTTACAAGCTCCAACGGCAATTTCTTAACTCGTCTCGTTTCTTTTTCAGGTCTAAACTCGAACCCTAAACAATCCGACACCTCCTCGGGACTCCACCCGGATCTCATAAGCAAATCTGAAAACCGATCCACTTTCAAAAGTAGCGCATCGAGGACCGCTTGATTATCCAAGAAAACCATATCCTCTTCAAAAAATCCTGACGCTGACACATGTACAATCTCCTCAACGTCCGATTCTCCCCATCCACCCTCTCTCAAAACCGATTTGATTTCATTTAAATATTCCCGAACCCATTTAGGAACTTCAGGTCGGACCAAGTCAATACAGTGGTCCGATGAAGATGAAGAGGAAGAGCACGAACTCGAGTTTCTTCGACGAACGTCCACAACGGCATCACTCCAAAACTCGACCCATCTCGGAGACCCGCAACTCGACCTGATAGATTTTGCGATCACCAATTTCTGGTCAAAAAAATCTAGCAAATCAGACCCGCAACAAAAGATCTGATTCTCGTCCACGAAGAAAACCGGGTTACCTGCCGGAACAAGGAGTAAATTAAACATATAAGATGCTAAAAATACTATATAAACACATCGCAAATTTACATTGAAATTATACATATAGCTAAAATTATTATTTTACAAGGCAAAATCCTATTTCTCCCCACTTGTTTACCCTGGACTTACACTTTGAGGATTCATTGCATTTTTTAAAATTAGACTAAGATTGTAATTTAAAAAACAAACACTAAAAGAAGGGGGGGAAAGTAAAAACGCGGACTATTTTCTCTTAAAACTATATCCGGGAAGGAAATTGCAGTTTTTATTTTTACTTGACGGATTTTGTCACTTACCAACATATTTGCACCGTCCCAACTTTTTTTTTCCGTGTAAATAAACGATCCAACGGCTGTAAACTCGAGTTACATGTGAAAAACAAATATCGGTTTTTTAAACTATAATGTCATTTCTTGATTAATTATTTCTTCTAGTTACCTGCTAAAGTCGGGTTACACGGTAAATAGCAATGTCCGAACACAGGGATCAATAGTGGGACCCGCTTAATCGCATGACGTGCCATTTTAACAGCTCTCTCTAGGTCGTGGGGCCTCTTACCCCACAACCTGGACCAGAGCGCATTCCTAGCAACATGGAAGGAAACACTCACTATCGGTACCTCCAGTTGGGCCTTGAGTTGGGCCCTGGTGGTCCCAACTGAGCGCCAGTTGGGAAACCCGGGCCCAACAGGCAGCCCAACGGACAGTACCGCTTTTAAGTCAGGTGGGAAAGTGAACTTGAACTCGGCCTCAGCTAGGGCGAATTCAGGTTCCGTTAAGCCATGTTCGACACGGATGTTATGGTTTTTTAAATGTGTTATGAGTTTTTGTGCTAAAGAGGTGAAGGAGAGGAGGCCGGTGCGGGGGGTGGAAGAGGAGGGAGGAGCTCCGGAAGCTCTGGCAGAGAGGCGACGGAGTCCGGAGATGTGGGATGGGTTTAAACCGGTCATTCTCCGGTCCACATCTACCATTATGAGACACTAATTAAGAATTAAGGGTTGTAGTTTATTGAGTTAGTTGTTGTTTTAATTTTTATAGAGGGAGTTAGTTAGTATATAGGAGTTGGATACATAGAAAGAGCTGGGGAGTTTGAAAATCAGTGGAAATGGATTTGGGATTTTTGGGTTAAAATGAAATGTGTTTTGTTATTTATAGTAGGTATTGAGAGAGTGAGGGGTTTAAATTAGTGTGTTTTATTATTCCATTTTTTTTTTTTCGTGACCCTTTTTCTTATTTTATCAAAAAAAATTTTTAAAAAAACTTGAAAAAAAGTGTAAAATTACTATAATACATGTAGCAATACATTCTAATAATTATTTTTAAAAGAAAATCCACACAAAATTTGTTTTGGAATAAATATATAAATTAGTGTTAATTAAACATTGAATATTAAAAAAATTGTCTAAAACAATATTATGTTCAAATGTTTTAAAATTTGAATACAATATATTATAAAAGTTTATAAAATTACGGTATAAGTTGTAAAAATTTAAAATTTAAGTGAAAATAAAAAAAAAATATAGAAGGGGGTAAAAAATAAGGGACAAAAGATTTAGACTCGTTTTATTTAAGTTTGTAAAACATGGTCATCAGAGTTTTTAGGCATTAGTGGAAAAATCTAGTAGGCTCGATAAAAGGACCAAATGTTAATAGTGTAATTACACTTTACACTAAGATTAGGTTTGTTTTCAAGGGAAATATTTTTCAAGAAAATATTTTATAAGGAAAATATTTTTTGATGTTTGTTTGATTTGATAAATTAGAATTTTAAAATATATTTTCTTTTAATTTTGGTGATAAAATATTTTCCAAAAAAAAAAAGAGATAACAAACTCTGTATTCACACGATATTACTGATCTACATCATGCATGCGTCATGCGTGTATTATTATATTATAAAAATTTACTATTAAACATTATATTAATAAAAAATCTATTATAAAAATCTACTATTATACAATTATACATTATAGCGCCACAAAAAAAATCTACTATAAAAATCTACAATTAATAAAAAAATATATTATAAAAATTTACTATTAAACATTATAGTAATAAAAAAAATCTCCTCACTGGAAAACTTTGGTTCTCATAAGACATTTTCTTCATATTGTATAATATATTAACAGTTCATTGTTGATTGTTTGATCAATTTTTAAATTGCAACTTGATCTTGATTTTTATTATCAAACTATAAAAAAAAATACATTCTTCTACTAATCTTAGTATACCTATTCCGAAGAGTTTTTCGAATATTTACGAAAAATTACTCATGGGATTAATGAAGTCTCCATAGCCGTCAAAATAAATATTGGTCAAGACTACACGCTAATTTTAGAGTTTTATTAAGTAACATGTCACCGAATTTTGCTCGGTAAAATATGATTTTTTTGTGTTTGAAATATCTTTCAGATTTTATCCTTCTAATTTTTTGGTTTTAAATTTTTATATGCTGATTTTATTACTAATATTACGTAATTCTATTATTATGTTTGTTAAAGAAATTATAAAGTATATTTTAGATTTTCCATGAAAAAAATTCACGTACCAAACACCAAGAAAATTATGAAAAATTATTTATTTTTCATGAAAATATTTTCCATGATTTCCATGGAAATTATTTTTCGAAGAAACAAACAGAGTCTGAGAAGAAAAAGAAACATTTACAACACAAAACGGTTATGTATTGTGAATTTAACTAATAGATATAGGCATATAGCTATATATATGGGTACATTTTTTGTGAATTGATTCTATTATTAATATTATAATTAGCATTTCAAATACCTTGTGAAAGTTTCATATATTGAAATTTTGCTTATTCATGTTTTTTTTTTGTTACAATTTATCTCAATTAACAATTATATCATTTAAGCGTCCAAACATTATGAAAATATAATTCCGCTTGTGTTCCGAAGTTCTACTGAGTTGTCTACGTTTACTGTTGCGAAACCTGAAAATGAACGTAATTATTTTTCTTAGAGGGAATTTATACAGAAATTGATTAGAGAGGGATGTGAATTTGAAAATAAGTGGAAAATAAATCGGAAATTTGGGTTGAAATGAAATGTGTTTTTGTTAGTATTATATAGCCTTATTGGAGGTAGTGTGACCAAGTAAGTGGGGACAAATATAAGTGTCGTGTTTTAAGTTGCAATATCTTCCTCGGTGTTTTATGCACTTGTGGAAAGTCTTCTATCTTACTATTATTTAATTAAAAACTCTCCAAAATACCCTTCAGTTTTAAATTATTTAAAACTATTGTTATTATTTGAAATAAATATTTAAATTAAAAAAAAAAACTGTCATGAGAGTTGAAAATCTAACATTACGCTCAAATATATATGGTATATATATTTATTTTATAAATTATGTTCTCTCTCTATGTCTCCTTCTCTACAAATATGAAAACACTTGCAAACGGATCAAACATATATCATGAAAAAGTATGATATTGTGCAGACAGGTTAATACACTCACTCTCTGTTTATTCGTATTTTTTTTTTCATGTATTAGATCTCATTTGTTATTCAAATTAAAATCATACGTAGTATGCACGAAATGCGCGAAGTGGTTTAATAAACAAACAACCAAATAAGAAAGCAACGTTTGATTACACTTGAAAGTTGAAATTAAAATAAATAAACTATTTCAATGGTTAAAGTTTAGAGCCATCAATCAACTCAAGAATAGTCTGCTTTTGAGAGGTGTGTCCTGTAAACCTGGCAAAAACAGTTTCTATTTGTAACAATTAAGTAAGTCTAGAAATGTGTGAGTAAATATGTAAATTTGGGAGCCATCAATCAACTTAACAATTGTTTTAATAGCAGGTTTCAGATCTAAGTTTGCTCATAATAATAATAATGTATCTTAAAATAAGGCAGGTTTATATAAACATGAAATTAGACATAATTTAAAATAAAGGATACAGGTGAATATGTTTAGTTAATACTCCATCCGTTCCTATTTAATTGCCCATTACGAAACTACGTGCACTTTTAAACGGCCAAGAACTTGTATCAAAATTGTCGGAATGAAAATTTTCAAAAGTTGATAATATAGTTCAAATGTTAAATTTTATGATTAGATTTTAAAAAAAATCATTCCGACAATTTTGATATAAATTATAAACCGGTCAAAATTACACGTAGTTTCGTAATGGACAATTAAATAGGAACGGATGGAGTAAATTTAATCTGGACCTGTGTTCAGCTCATGTTTATATAACGGGCTCCCTTAAAATATTGTCGATTTTATCAACTTTTGGGGAAGCTAGTTAATCCTCACGAAATTAAGAATATTGAGTGCAACGGTTCGCTATACAAACCATGGTTAAGGGAATTGTTTCACTTTGAAATACTCAGTTTCCCCAATTCGATTCCCTTTTCCCGTTTTTGATTATTTACGTATAAGTATTAAAATATTATTTTATTTTCACATTCCATATTTCTGTTTCTCGTTTCGATACCTTTTTTTATATACTTTCCAGACGACTATGATTCAAACTAAAAAAAAGTACTGATCATTCATTATATTCGATAGCGGCAATTCGATCAACATGTTTTCGGAGTATATATTCTTTGATAAAAATTGATATGCTAGCAGTTGTCTAGTTTAAACGCAAATGAATATTGATTAGTTGACTTTGATCTATCTAAAGAAGAACTCTCCGTTGCTATTTAATTGTTCACTATGAAACTACGTGCAATTTTAACCGACCAAAAACTTGTATCAAAATTGTCGGAATGAAAATTTTCAAAAGTTGATCATATAGTTCAAATGTTAAATTTTATCATTAGATTTAAAAAAAAATCATTTTGATAATTTCGATAATAGTTATAAATCCGGTTAAAATTACATATTTTTTTATAATTGTCAATTAAATAAAAACGGATAGAGTAACAGTCACGTGCTGCGTAGACTGCTCTTATCCTTGACAATAAATATAGAATTTATTGGTAGTGTATTTATTTTTATATATTTGAACTTTGAACTATTGAATATGTAAATGGATATATCTTGTAAATATCGGAGTGGTCTTTCAACAAATAGTAGCATTGAAGATGTAAGATATTGGCCTCCTTTGCTTGTATCTTGTAAAGTACAAAAATATACTTATTTGATACATTTATTACTAATTATTAGTAACATTTACAAGTGTATTTGGTGAAAATAAAGAACATACTTTCCATTGTGAATAGGTAATTAAATATACTTTGTATTTGGGGAAATTGTGAAAAACAATTTATTGTAATGTAAAATTAATGAAATTATAGTTGTAGAAAAAAAATATCAAAACTTCACATTGTTTTAAGTTCGTTGAACAATTTTATTAGTTACTAAAATAAAAAATAAATGTAAGTATGTTAATGATGTTAATACCAAACAAAATGTCTAAATAGTGACGACAATAGCTATATAATTATTTTTATAACAAACTATTTAGTGACGGTTTTTATGATTTATTCGTAACGATTTAATCGATACGTGGCGACTTTGTGATGCATTAATGACAATTTTGTGGCGGTACTGGACGGTCAGTGAGTGAACTGTAGTGTTGATTGCATATGTTATACATAACTTTATATCTTTTAATTAGCACTATACGTACTACTTATTTTGTGAAAGAATTTGTTGCCAAAATGATAGTAATACTGAAGCGATCTGCAAAATTAATAAAGTAGTTACTTTTTAATTGACTTTCGTTGGGGCTACATAAAACTTTAGTATGACTTTGCGAATTGTAAATGTTGAACCAAGCGTTGAATAATTGATTTTGATTTTAATTGTGATTATAATTTAATGATTTTATGATTTTTCGATGATTTAATACTTGATATTTTAAAAAAATAGTAAAACTAATTTTCCAAGAGTTAGAATGATAGAACATTTAATAACGAAGTCAACGGTTCAAACGAAAGCTGATTTGGAGTCTGGACGGGTAACTTACGAGTATCTCAAGAAAAAACGAAAAATTAGAAAACATCATGTTTTCCGATCGATCGGGCTATAGTGTTATTTTTGGACAGTTCACTTTGGCGATTGATCGGCCCACTGCTAAAAATTTGATTTTCGTCTCGATTTGTGTGCAAAACGGAAATAACTCCAAATTTAACACATATACCCATTTCTTTCACTCTCAAAACACACTTAACACTATTCGACGTCAACAAATACATCTCACTTAACCTCACTCAATTACAAACAATTCAAATCATCGTTGTTGAGCAAAAAGCTCGAAAAGAGGGAAATCGATAAGAAAGTGATTCAAGCTCAAATAAAGATAAAAATTCATCAAATCTATCAAATTAACTTATTTAGAAGCAATCAATTTGTGAGTGTTGTTTTATTATTCGATAAATTTGTAAATAACAAATTATAAGCTCAAACTTGAGAGAGTAATTGATTAGAGGCTTAAAAGTCGATATGGGACTTAAAACTCTAGATTAAACATTCGGGTGTACTCAAGGTTTGAGGGGGAGCTATTAAGCTTGGGTTTGTATACTTTCCACTTGTATCAAGATTGTAACACTGGCTAGAGGGTGAGCGAATCGATTTACTAGTTCAATGATTATAGTGATAATAACCGGTAAAGTAATTCCGGGTAGAGGAATAGGCAGGTTACCGAACTTCTATATATCGTGGTGTCATCTCTTCCATACTCTTTACTTTCCGCATCTACATTATTGTTTCTATGAATGCTTTACTTTTAATATTGATCATTATTGCACAATTTCATTGATTGAGTGAGTAGTATAATCACGTTAGTTGAGTTGTTAGTTGCGCTTAAGTTTTAATTCCGCGAAAAACGCTTAAAATGTTATTCATCTCATCTAAGGTTTAGCCGTACGGACCATCAATAAATTTTAGAATTTTTTTTATTAGAAAATTCCCTTAATAGTTAAGAAAAGTAATACTTCATCCGTTCCAAATTGTTTGGACTATATCAAACTCGTACGTGTAATTTTGATCGAAAAATAACATATATATATAAGTTGTCGAAATCGAATTTTTCAAAAGTTATTCACATAGTTCAAATGTTAAATTATATGAACAAATTTTAACAATTTAAATACAAGATAATTATCAATTAAATGTACAAGTAAATATACAGAATTACAATATTTTAGTAGACATGATGAAGTATTATTTTAATATTGAAAAGTATTTCCTTCAAGCTGTTTGAATATAAAATTGTGTGTGTGTGAGTCCATAGACTCCAGACAAAGAGCTTTGTTGAAGTTTTGACTTGCTAGGTAGGGAATGTGTCATAATTGATGGTTGTTTAATATATTCACAATATTGTACCTAGTTTACATCACTGAATCAAATGAAATAAAGAAAAATAATCGACTCATTGACTAATGAGCACAAATTTTTAAATTTGTTTTGCTTCCCCAAGTAACCTACTTCAAAGATTCCTTAGCTTGTCTAGTGTTCGAAAATTGAAATATAGGGAAAAATATTGGAGGCCAGATTTGTAATCAGTTGACAATTTTGTTGTCTTGTAGTTTCCGTTCAAATACAATTTTCATTAAAGGGACATCTACTGTATTATTCTCTCCGTCCTAAAGAAAAATAGACCGGTTGATATTAATGGAGACGGCGACATGACCGGTTTTGATGATAGGTCGAAGAGATACGGGTATAAAGCCCAAAAAAAAGTGATTATTTTAGAGTCCTCAATTTTATACTAAAATATATTACTTACTCTTTATATTTTAATTGTTCATTACGAAACTACGTGAAATTTTGACCGGCGAAAAACTTGTATCAAAATTATCGGAATGTTTGATCGTATAGTTCAAATGTTAAATTTTATGATTAGATTTAAAAAGAAAATTCATTTCGATAATTTTGATATAAGTTATAAACCGGTCAAAATTGCAAATGTTTTCATAATGGACGATTAAATGGAAACGGATGGAGCATATATTTAACAATTCATTTCATCGTGTCTTTTGGTTAGCGGCAAGCTAATAACGGCCTTTACTACCTTGCCTATGCAGGTTCGATTCCTGCTTGGTGCATTTTTCGTAAAATTTTAAATTTATTATACTAAAATCTAAATAACTTTGTAGTTTTGGATAATGTAGTTTTGGTCCCATATATTACATGCAATACAAAAAACATGTTTTTTACTATTATTAAAAGTAACATATTTGAGCCTTAATTATAAAAAAAAAACTATTATTCATGATGGCAAAAAGCCCCCATATTTCAAGTGGCCTTCGGCCCCAAAAAACTAAAACCGGCACTGACGGCAATAATTTATTGTCATTGTCCATGGTGCTGATAACTTGATATTTCCTAGAGAAGTAGATATTTTCTCTTTGTCAAGAACTATACAAATTTATACATACGTTAGTCGGACAATCGTGCTTGTGGTGAGATTTTTCTTTTATTAAGCTATATATTGAGAAATGCAATTAATTTTTGAAATGTCGAAATTGATGAAAACAAAATGGACGTATGAAGTTACAAATGTTCGTAGAATAAAACAAAACAGACATTTCAATAACTAAATAAAGTCGTCTATGAGATTCAAAAACTTTCACTACAAAAAAAATACTTAAATAGCGACATGATTAGTGACGATATTTTTTGTTATGAACTTATTAGCGACGGTTTTTGTGACGGTTTTGTGACAGTTTAGTCAATTTGCGACAGATTTGTGACAGCTTTTTAAATTAACGACAGGCTTGTGACAGTTTTTGACTCTCACTAAATCAAATATTATTTTGTAATGTTTAACAGGTGATATACGAGAAGTATATATGTACTACATTTCTACAACTTTCTATATATATATATATATATATATATATATATATGTATGACCACGAATTCATTTTAATCGTTTAAAAACCAATACATGGGCATGCCAAATGTTTATTGTTAAAGCTGAATGGACATATACGTGTATATTTGTGTATGTGTTTATTAATTTCCAAAAGCTTAGAAACGCATATTTAATTTGTTCCCCCACACCACCATTTTCGAAATATAAATGAAATTTAATTTTGTGGTAATGGTATAACAGTGACATCACAGTGATGTTACTCAAATAGAGAAGGAAATATTAAGAAATTCGAAAATGCACTACTTTACTTAAAATAATTTATTTAGATAGTCTATAACTCAAAAGAAGCAAAAATATGCATGCTTGCAGATATAAAATCATTTTGTAGCGTAGAGATCTAACCTACCTATTATCATAATTTACGCACTCTTTATTAGCATGAAGATTATAGATATATATATAATTAAAATTTTATATTAAAATTTAGGCACTCTTATAAGGATAAGTAAAATTTTATTTTATTATTTCGTGATGATTTTTTACTGATTTATATTTAATTAATAGAGTGTGTGTGTGGTGGCAGTCGACGGGTATTTAATCGATGCTTGTTGAAAATAATGTGTTTGTTTGATATAAACCAAGGGTTAGGACCTTCTCAATTATCACCTTTGTTAAAAATTAATAGTTTCCCCAAGTGATTACTCATTTTTTTTTTCAGTCATTAATTACGAAACTAGTATACTTATAGAGAAACTTCTGATTTCTCCAGGATTGTTATCCGTAGAATTCCCTTAACATGATTGTATTCTAGAAACGAGTTACGATGGACCGAAATCAATTTTCCTTCCTAAAAAATAGTGATGGAATGAAAGAGTTTCACGGGAATTCTCTGGATCGCCGGATATCATAACACTTAAGTTCTCAAAGCAATGACTTATTTTCTGCTCAATCAGCAAGCATATGAACTTGTCGTTAGCAAATTATGTCGCGAGTGGGATTAATATAGTTTCAAGGAAAATGATCTTAACGTGTTCCAAAGCTAACGTTGTTTTGTTGTTGTTTTTTCCTTTTACTAAATTTCTTAACATCAACCTAAGATAACAAACCATTTGTTCAGCTCTATATAGCAATTAAAAGTGGACGTAATAAAATAAACTAGCTAAATTTATAGGGATAATACATGGTTAAGGCTGAGAATCAAGGCTATCGTATATATAAGCTCTTATAAGAAACAATGAATATGATGTTTTGCTTCATCATGTACCTTTAATATTTTGAAATAAGAAAAAATAAAATTCTTCCAAAAAGTTTTTTCAAGAGGCAATAATGATGAATAGACGATGCTTATTTGTTAAGTAAATACTTCAAATAATCTATCCTACTAGCAGGGACGAAGGCATGATTTGAAAATAAACGGTGCCAAAATGTAAACAAAAATTAGCTTAAAAGGGAAAAAGATTTCGTGTTTAACCATGCGTTATATACAACTAAATGCTATTGAGACAAAAAAATTTTTTACTATTCAGACTCTGGCAAGTATTTACAGGCGTTGCACTATAAAATAATGTTTGATTTAGTGATAGTCAAAATCTGTCACTAATTTAAAAAGCTATCATAAATCTGTTATAAATTGACTAAACTGTCACAAAACCGTCACCAAAACCGTCGCTAACAAGCATGTAACAAAAAATACCGTCACTAATCCCGTCATTATTTGAGTATTTTTTTTATAGTGGTTGCAAAACCATATATATCATAGTATCCTACTAAGAGCAATCATTATATTTACACATTTTGTCATTGTTTTCTTCAAATTTAATAAAAAAAAATCACTTCTTTCTCATTTTACATATTAGTTTTACATAAACACAAAATCACATCTACCCAATAAACTTACTTCTATAAACAAACATAGCATATTTTCTACAAAATTGTAATGTAAAATAAGGCACGGATAAGTATTTTTGTTCCTCTTTTATGGGGAACGGTGTGTCATATTAATAGTATGAAGATCAAAATAAGGAAACCGATGAAACATGTTTTTTTTGTTAAAATTTAATATAGTTTATCATAATATGGATTAAAAGGCCAAATGAGGTGGCATTAGTGGTTGATCTAACACTTTGTAAACACCTTTAATAACAACTCCTCATTTGCATGTTATCTTTGTGACCAAAAAATTGCAAAAGTATGGGCTAATCGTGGGAAGTAGAGTACATGACTCTGAGTCAGGATTACTCTGCTTTCACAGCCATTAGATCTGTTTAAAAAATTTAACTGTAACAGATTTAAACAGATCCAATGGCTGTGAAAGCAGAGTAACCCTGACTCAGAGTCAGATACTCTACTTCTCTAATCGTGTGGGTAATAGAAACTTTACTGAGTGGGTTGCCCTGCCCTTATTTGATAGTTTAGTTCCTTAGCTAGTTAGCTAAATGTAGCTAAGCTATAGCCCTTAAAAAAAAATGTGTCATTTCAGCAAAAGTATGGAACCGAATGGGCATCTTCATCTGGCGACAGTACGTGTGTGTGACATAAAGAATAAAGTTTTAAACTTTTTGATGCCAAATGTAAGCATATTATTTTCCTTAAGCTTTACAAAATCCCCTCTAATCTAAATCCATGTTTTACAACTCGTAAGATGTATGGTTACATCATTTGTAGGCGAGCATCAAACTATAATTCCAACGGCCGGGGCCACTAGTGGTGTGTTTAGCTGCGTAAAGTGTAACCGACTATTAATATGAACATAACTACATATGATGTAATTTGGGTGCTTTTTGTAAAAGCACCGGGCATATATAATATTACTTCTATCTCGTCCGGATTGTTACTACAATTTTCCTTCCAAAACCCGTTTGCAGTCAGACTGAATTGCTTATCCCGAGAATAATAGTTCCGTAACCAAACAACACCCTATAGCATAAGGCAAAATGTGATCACTCGTTAAATTTTATACTAATATTAATATTATTGTCACTACTTGATTAACAAAATTAGTTCAAATCATTTTTTACACACTTACGGAAAGGTTTATCAAACACGTATGATGACCCTAGCTACCTCCAAATACTCTCAAATAATTTATCCCCTATGTATGATTAAAAGAGTTAAAGTTACTTGTGTGGATAAATGTTAATAGTATACTCGTATATGAATCATATAACAATTCACAAGTTTGTTTTTGTATCCTATTTTTTTTTTGTATTTGTACATTACTTTCTTATACGAACAGAACAAAGATATATCTCACTGAAGTTGCAAGGACCGAAATTTATCACTAATTTTTATACTGGACCCACCAACTTAAAAACAGAGACAGAACAATCAGGTGATTTGATATTTTTGCATTCAAGGTTCTGCTTTTTTGTAAAACCTACCAAAGATAAAAGTGCCCTTCGCTGGTGAACCGAGTAAAAGATTGCCTTAAATGGCTCGTTTGGTTGCGAGATTACTAATCCCGGTATTAACAATCCGATAGTATTATGAATGGGATCTGAAATGAAAGGAAGGCCGTAATACATCCGGGATTGGACTATTTCTAATATCAACCCCCTATGGTATTGGAAATGCACATTTTTTCCATCATTTCTAGTCCGGACCGGATAACCAGTCTGGAGTCTAATGTTTTGTCAAACATAGCATTTATGGGGTCCACGAGATTAGTAGTTCAATCCTGATGTACTAATGATACAACCAAACAAACGAGGCTTAAGTGTAGTATCACAATGTAAATACTTCTCTGTATAAATAGTTGAATATAAGGTAAAAGTTCGACAGAGTTTCAATTGTTCAATACAGGTATTTAACAACAAATCATGGGAGGAGTGTTTTATGTTTCTCAGATTTAGTAACAAGCTTAAATATCACAGTAAGTGGATTAAACAGAAATGGCCAGCTTTGAATAACGTCCCAACTCACTCTTCTAACTCGATTCATCTCCCTAAGTCGGTTAACTCAGACTTACACAATCTGGCTTCAGTTATTTCTATACTTAGCCTAAAGGTAATCGTTTTTTAACCTCACAATTATACAGATTAGATTCAGGTATTTCAAGAGATGCTGAGCTTCTAGTTGAACAATTTCTCTACCAAAATCATATTGCCGTACGCTATTTCAAGCATTTTTGCCAACTGACCACATTTAAGTATCGTCTTCATAAACATGACGTGTGTGCAAAGCTTATATGTATTAATCTTTTTATTTTATTTGCCTGAAATAAATTAAAGATTAACTGGACAAAAGAAAAGTTTGACTAGGTTAAAAATCTGAAATAATAGTTGTCGCGAAACTAGCAGAATAATAACTCAGCACTCTCCATAAATTATTAAATATGAGTGAGACAGATCCACAACTAAAGCTATATAAATGGAATAAAATCGAATACAATCCAAAATTCTACATAACTTGTTGATAAAATCAATCACACATGCATCCTTACACAACAATTTCAGGGAGGTTCAGACGAAATAACTTGAATGACAGACTACCTTTAATAATTATTTCTCATCTTACAATCTTGCCCAGAATACAGCAATTTTAACTCTCTCCAAGGTTTTGAGAGCAAATAAGTTTGTCGGAAATCCTCAGTACCTTGGACGGTTTCTTCTTCTGTAATATAAACTCTTATCAATGTCCAAAAGTGTACAAAGACATAACACCTTGAAGCAAAACAAGGAAAAAATCATACAATAAAATGAAATATTAAAAAGATCACCTTGGTGAACGAGAATGGGATATAGAACGTGAATGAGGACGTGAACGGGGAGAGCGTGACCGGGAAGACGATCTTGAGCGAGACCGAGAATGATATCTTCGAGAACTACTCCTTCTGCTTGGGCTCTTACTACGCCTATACCTTCTAAAATAATCAAATTTGATTGCACTATGTGACGTGAATATAAACACTGTTAAATTTTCAAAAGAAATTGAACTTTACTATACATGGTGCATACATTTTTCAGTAATTAGTGTAAGCCAGAGATGTTAAAGTGCCAAGGTTTTTATAAAAAAAAATATTAGTAATGATCTTATTTTGTAGAAGTAGAAATTGGAGCTAGCATCTGCCCAATTAAGATAAAGAAACAGGCTTAAATCAACAAAACTTGAGCAAGATTGTATATGGAAGTTCTAACATAGGCAATATTTCCCCAGAAGCAGAAGTGTGTATGATTCTAAAACTCACAAATGCTTACATGACCATGAAATCCAACCTAACCAAATTGCTGGGGAAACAATCCTACAACTATGAACTACAAATAACAAGAAACCCATACATCATGATTTCGAAGGACTTTTTCTCTTCTAAAGCTTGTCTTCGTTTTAACACTAGATAGAAGAAAGAAGTTCTCAGAAAGCTTTAACTTTAACTTGTTAAATAAATTTAAAAGTAACGACGACTTTATGTTAGTAATAAATAACTATGGCCTCACAAGACAAAACCAAGCAGGAAATGAATTTACCTCGGAGGTGATGGACTGTAGCTTCTGCTGCGACGCCTATATCGACTTAAGCGGCTTGTTTCTGCTAATTTTTCAAGCCTCTGGCGCTCCTGTTCTCTTTTCTTGGCCAGCTCAGAGGCAGTATCTTTCTTGACTGAAAAATCAACCAATCCAATAAATACACTACTTTACTTTATTCTTTGGTCTTTTACCATCTTTTAACATTACGTGTTATTGGTTACCTCATGATAAAAATAACAAACAAACAAAATAGTCCTAGATAACGTCGACAACCCACGGGAACAGTTCAATTTGGATTTGACAGTTTTACAGCCTTCAGCAATGAAATTGAAAGAAAAAAGGATATTACTTTGTTTGTTCAATTGTTTGCTCATGATACGCTTAAGCCGCTCTTGAGGTGTTTCCTTCTTCTCCACTTGTGCTTTCAAGGGACCAGTACTACTTGCCGACTTATTCAGCTTTGCCAATGCCGACGAAGAGCTGTCCAATAAAGAAAGAAGAATCGTCTCACATGCTAATTACCCAATTAAGATTTGTTTTTTACTGGTTTATACCCAACCTAACATGCTTTTTCGATTGTATATACCATTTTATCATGTTTTCTACTTAGTACCCAGTTTTCTGAAGAGCTGTCCAAATCCCAGCCCCACCCCCGAAAGTAAAAAAAAGTATCTTATCAAATGTTTATTATCTATAAGCACAACCCAGCTTCAGTTTTTACTGTTTTCACTGATTGAACTATTTAAGTTATGTTGGTGTATCAAAATTGAAAACATCAGAAATAAAAGGTTTAGTGTAGAAAATCGAGACTTCATGACCGGTGAGTGTATAAAGCGGTAATCCTGAAATTACATATTACCTCGCTTGTGCTTTCAAAGGCACTTTCATATTCTTTTCCTTATCGATAGATACACCCGAAGCAGGATCAATATGCAAGGCCTCAAGTATAACACCAGATGACGGCCTGCAAAAAAGATTATCATTATAGAAAATAACCACTCAATTGCTTTCATAGCTCGGATCAATCCATAAATGAAGCTTTTGTACTCTCCCACACTCGCCAGTTTTTTGCTGATAATTTATGCTCAAATAAAGAAAATGGTGCAGAATCCCCGACCGGTTCAATAAATGGGTTCTGGATGGAGGAGATTGTGGTGGAGAAAGTCCTTCAAACTTTGGCTCTTCGTTATCAGAAGATCCGCCAAATTCAGTAATATATTCTTTTTTAGGAGCCTTTGGTTTACTACGATGCCCGTCATCACCGCGAGAATAGCGCCTCAACTGAGTTGGAGAGTATGAGCGCGACCTCGACCTGACAATATCGAAATAAGCATATATAACAAGACGGGCCGCTTCAGTGTAGCTAAAAAAATGGGACGATATTCCTTCTGTACACCAAACTATCCACTTTTAACTTTAACTAAATTAAACTAATTCATCTCTCATTTAAACACCAATATATACAAAATCGAACAATTACTACACTATAACGAAACGTTCAAATAAAAAGCTATGTACTAAATGTTCAAGAATGTTGGTGTACTAAGAATTCGCATAAAATCAGAAAAATAACAAACCAGTGTTAAAAGTTAACGTTTCAGTATTTACGAATTTTAAAAGGTCGGTATGCTAATTTGTTCGATTTTATGTAAACCGGTGCCTCGGTTGTCAATTCTGATTGGTTGATGTACTACTAATTTGCTTGGTACTTTGTAGTTTGTAGATAGTTGACTATGTTGTGAACTTTGATGGAATGGTATCTTAATTGATAAAAGATGACCGGCTGGTGTACAAAAATGATACTTTCCCTCAAAGATTCTAAAAAAAAATATGTCACCTTCTGGAACGAGAGTAAGACTCGTAAGTTGGGCTTCTTCTTGACTCCCTGTAAATTATTTAGTAGTTATTCGTCAACAGAAAATATTTTCTGAGTCTTACAGAACAAATTAAAGAAATCACTAAACACACAAGGTGAAAGTTAAAAAGGACCTATAGGGATCATGGTGAAGCATGCGAGTGCCAGTAAATTGTGCTGCTTCTCGTTCTCTCCCTCTTTCTATCTGAGAAACCTTTCTCCTTTCCTTGCGACTGAGCTTCCTCTGAAATATCCAAAGGTGCCCAAAGACAGGCAATTAGGCACAAAGAATTCTTTAAATCACAAAATCACATTTTTCCACAAACTTACAATTAGCCACATAGAAGACTTATAATTCCACAAACTTACAATAGATGGATCTCCCTTGATGACTTCCTTTTGCCTTCTTTCGTCCTCTTTAGCTTTTTTATCCATGTAAACAAGCCAGCCATACCTCTTGACACCAAATTCTTTTGCAATTATCTCCATGTTTTCATCATTGCTGTCGTCACTGTTGAATTCATCATCATCATCCTCTTCGTCTTCATCATTGTCACCATCAGAAGAATCGGCTTCCTCTTTTCCATCTCCATCATAAGAAAACCCCACCTGTGAATATGAACCTTTGCTAGCTGTTGTCTGAGCAGTTTTTGACCTATCAATCACCAAAAAAAAGACCAATGAATTCACCAAAAATGATCCATCCAGAAAGGACAGCACAATATTTTGTTCAGTTAGTTTTTAAGAAATTTAGCTAGATTTTTTCAGGTTTAAACAATTTGGTCCATCTCGCTTAATGCTTGTAAGCTTATTCAGGTCGAAGAAACAAAAACACTCTACTTTTAAACTGGTCAACTAAGTGCAGTTCAGCTTTCTGCCAAAAAAGGAAAAAATCTGACATTATAAGCTGCAACCAACCAAGGACTTAGCTCCTCAATTGCCATAATGAACATAAAGCCTACAGCAATAACTATGTTTAAAACAGGTAAACAAGATGTAGCGTTTATCAAAACATCTGAAATAAACTATAATTAAAACACAAACAAACCTGTCAGGTTCTAATAAAGCAGCATTCTTAGCCTCTATTACTTGATCCACATATTGCAAACCGTCCTCGTCAGTGACTGTCAATGAAAAACACGAAGCTCGTAAAAGCTGTTGTATAGTTGTAATTTCCTTAGATTCAAAGAATGATATCAAGGACAAATGCACTATATATATATAAATATATATGTATATATAGCCTTGTCCCGACAAGATTTTAATAACAGCAAGTAATACAGCACTTTTAAGAATTCAACACATGACCATAAATCAAAGAAGTACCGACATCCTCTGCGTCGATGCTTAATTAAATCCCGATAACGCTCAAAATTAACAAACTCCTCTAATTCCTCTTCTTCTTCTGTCTTCTCAACGGGTCGAAAACGCCGTGAACTAGAATCTCGGATAAAATCAAGAAGAGCACGACCATCAAATCTGAAAAAGAAAATGTATCAACAAAGTGGAACACTTTCCTCAAAAAGCATACAAGGATCTTATTGGCATAGGAACAGGGGATGTACCTGTCTATTAAAATATCTTCCTTTCCATTCCAAGGTATCCTGAAAATGAAGATCAAGATTATCACAAAACCGTACACCCACAGAGTAATGCCAATTTAACCAATAAGGCGAAACTTATAAGAAGGAAAGGATACTTCAGAGACAAGCGACTTGAGACACTACTCAGGGCCGTTATTCTACCATTTCAAGTTGAAGGTGCTTAAAGCATGCTTTTAAATAGAAGGCCAAGGTGAACTAGAGTTAAAACTCGATTAAATTCAAATGCTACTATTTATAAGGAAAACGGTCTTAAATGTAATGGCCATTAGTGCAAATACAAGTTAACACAAACAAAGATGTAAAGCTACAAAAAATGAGACTTTTCGCATCCTGTTTCTCCGCATGACTATGAACACTTTTAAACACAAGATTTTTTTTCCTATAAATAACCAGAATCGTAAAAGTGACATTTTTGTTCCATATTTCATGTTGAACTTTTTTAAGGCCATGTACATCAAATGATGTGCGTATTAAAACTAGTCACTATTAGCGACTGATAATTTTGAAAAAATCGCATTTCCGGATTTATTTGACAATGAAATCTCAATCCATTATCCACTCAAACATCATCAGGCATTAATAGGTTTCAAGTTTGAACAACAATAAACTTGTCTACACATCTCTGATTGCTTCAACCCATTTACTAGAGGTCAGATATAATAAAGAATCAAATTTACAACTCTCCAAACATAACAGAACTGATTATTTTCTTAAAAACCGAAACAAAAGAAAAGGAATTAAAACAAACAACAGCAGAGCGCTAAATACATGATACAAACAGTCCTAGCTGATCCAAACCGAACATAACAGAACTGTTAATTTTCTTAAAACCCAAAACAAATCAAAAGGCATTAATACAAATAATAGCAGAGCGATAGATAAACGATATCCATAACCAATTATTTAGGTCCAAACCGAACATAACAGAATTACTTTCTCAAAAACAAATCAAAAGGCATTAATACAAATAAAAGCAGAGTGGTAGATACACAATAGATATACGATAGATACATACAGTCCTTTCTGAACATAACAGAACCAAATCGACTATAGTCTCGGTTCATATAATTATGTAGGTCTTAACTGAACATAACAGAACTAATTAATTTATTAAAAACCAAAACAAATCAAAACAGATAATGGCAGGACAATAGATACACGATAGATATATGATAGATGCATACAGTCCTTGCTGAACATAACAGAACCAGATCGACTATAATACCGGTTCATATAATAATTTCAGTCCAAACTGAACATAACAGAACCAATAAGTTTCTTAAATACCAAAACAAATCAAAACAGATAATAACAGGATAGCTATACGATAGATACATACAGACCTTGCTGGTCCAATCCGAACATAACAGAACTGATTATTTTCTTAAAAACCGAAATAAATCGAAGGCATGTAAACAGATCATAGCAGAGAGATAGACGATATGGATACAGTCCATGCTGGTCCAAACCGAACATAACAGAACCAAATATTTACTTCAAAACCAAAACAAATTAAAAGGCATATTAATACAAATAATAGCGGGCCATAGATACATGATAGATACACGATATCCATAAACAATTATTTAGGTCCAAACAGAATATAACAGAACAGATTATTTTCTTAAAAACCTAAACAAATCAAAAGGCATTAATACAATTAATAACAGGGTGATAGATACAGGATAGATATACGATAGATACATACAGTCCTTGCTGAACATAACAGAACCAAATCGACTATAACCTCGATTCATATAATTATTTAGGTCCAAATCAAACATAATAGAACCGATTAATTTCTTAAATACTAAAACAAATAATAGATATGTACAGTCCTTGTTAGTCCTGAGAGGCCTGATAAAGCCTTTCATCACAATAAGTGCGTGATTGGGACCCGATGACGGTGATAGCTTGTTGGGGTCGCCTCTTCGTTTGGCTAAGTAGAGTGCTCGTCTCTTTGCTCTCGTACGAGCTTGGTCCATCATGTCGTGAACCTTCTTCTCTGATTGTCGCGCCTCGTGCCACATCTCCTCTCTCTGTCTCTCTTTCTGTATGAATATTTATGTGTGTGTGCATCTAATTTAGTTGAGGTAGATTGTGTGTTAGCGTTTGCCCTAATAAGAGGAGTGTCACGGCAGTTATAGCGAGAGAATTATTTGAGGAGCCGCAGCCATTGGAGGAGAGAGAGGGAAGAGTGTGTGGGACGAGTTTAAGAACTGTTTGGGATCAGCTTTTCAGCTGCTTAAAAAAAGCTAAAAAGCTAAAATAGTGACGAAAACGCTAGAATTAGAAAAATAAATAAACCAGCTTTTTTAGTCAAATTCCAAATATAGTGACAAAACCTAAAAAAACCCAGCTGTTTGCTTCTTTTTTCTTGCTTTTTATAAAAGCTAAAAAAGCCTATGTCAAACGGGCCCTAAAAACAAATTAAGCAGCCTCTTTTAAGCAGTCCAAAAGCAACAAAAAAAAAATGAAGCTAAACGGGCCCTACAACAAATAATAGCGGGGCAATAGATACACGATAGGACTAATTACCTGACTACTAAATCAACTTATGATATTTAGGTCAAAACTGAATGATTTTCTTAAAAACCGAAACAAATCAAAAGGCATTAATACAAATAATAACGGGGCAATAGATACACGATAGGACTAATTACCTGACTACCAAATCGACTTATGATATTTAGGTCAAAACTGAATGATTTTCTTAAAAACCAAAACAAATCAAAAGGCATTAATACAAATAATAGCGGGGCAATAGATACACGATAGGACTAATTACCTGACTACCAAATCGACTTATGATATTTAGGTCAAAACTGAATGATTTTCTTAAAAACCGAAACAAATCAAAAGGGATTAATACAAATAATAACGGGGCAATAGATACACACGATAGGACTAATTACCTGACTACCAAATCGACTTATGATATTTAGGTCAAAACTGAATGATTTTCATAAAAACCGAAACAGATCAAAAGGCATTAATACAAATAATAACGGGGCAATAGATACACGATAGGACTAATTACCTGACTACCAAATCGACTTATCATATTTAGGTTAAAACTGAATGATTTTCATAAAAACTGAAACAAATCAAAAGGCATTAATACAAATAATAGTGGGGCAATAGATACACGATAGGACTAATTACCTGACTACCAAATCGACTTATGATATTTAGGTCAAAACTGAATGATTTTCATAAAAACCGAAACAGATCAAAAGGCATTAATACAAATAATAACGGGGCAATAGATACACGATAGGACTAATTACCTGACTACCAAATCGACTTATCATATTTAGGTCAAAACTGAATGATTTTCATAAAAACCGAAACAAATCAAAAGGCATTAATACAAATAATAGTGGGGCAATAGATACACGATAGGACTAATTACCTGACTACCAAATCGACTTATGATATTTAGGTCAAAACTGAATGATTTTCTTAAAAACCAAAACAAATCAAAAGGCATTAATACAAATAATAGTGGGGCAATAGATACACGATAGGACTAATTACCTACCAAATCGACTTATGATATTTAGGTCAAAACTGAATGATTTTCTTAAAAACCAAAACAAATCAAAAGGCATTAATACAAATAATAGCGGGGCAATAGATACACGATAGGACTAATTACCTGACTACCAAATCGACTTATCATATTTAGGTCAAAATGATTTTCTTAAAAACCGAAACAAATCAAAAGGCATTAATACAAATAATAGCGGGGCAATAGATAGACGATAGGACTAATTACCTGACTACCAAATCGACTTATGATATTTAGGTCAAAACTGAATGATTTTCTTAAAAACCGAAACAGATCAAAAGGCATTAATACAAATAATAACGGGGCAATAGATACACGATAGGACTAATTACCTGACTACCAAATCGACTTATCATATTTAGGTCAAAACTGAATGATTTTCATAAAAACCGAAACAGATCAAAAGGCATTAATACAAATAATAACGGGGCAATAGATACACGATAGGACTAATTACCTGACTACCAAATCGACTTATGATATTTAGGTCAAAACTGAATGATTTTCTTAAAAACCAAAACAAATCAAAAGGCATTAATACAAATAATAGCGAGGAGATAGATACGATACATACAGTACTTGCTCTATAATCTCGGTTCATATAATTATTTAGGTTCAAACCGAACGTAACAGGACCGATTAATTTCATAAAAAAAGAAGAAAGAAATAACAGATACGTACAATCCTTGTTGGTCCTGAGAGGCATGATAAAGCCCGTCGTCACGATAAGTACGTGATCGGGACCCGATAACGGTGATAGATTGCTGAGGGTCGCCTCTTCGTTTGGCTAAGTAAATAGCTCGTCTCTGTGCTCTCTTTCTAGCTTGATCCATCATCTCGTGTACCTTCTTCTCCGATCGTCGCGCCTCGTGCCACATCTCTCTCTCTCTCTCTATATATATATATATATATATATGTATCTATATGTGTATGTGTGTCTATGTTAGTTGAGGTGGATTTTGTGTCACCTGCTTTGGTAAAAATGTTAAATACCCACCCAGACTAACGCTGGGTTCGTTCGGTTTTGGGTAAAACCCGAAATCTGACTATATTTTTCGTTCTCGTTTTTTTGGTTTTCCGGTCTTCTTATTTCTTATGTTTTAGACCGAAACAAACTGATTTTGGTCTTTCGGTTTTTTTTTCCTGTTTTTCTTCGCGGGTCTTTTCGGTTTTTTTTCGGTTTTTCGGTTTTTTACGGTCCGGTTTTATTGTAAATCGAAACCTATCCGAAAAAATTCCCGTTTTTCTGTTTTCGTTTTTTTCGATTCGGTTCGGTTATCGATTTTTTCGGGTTTTGATTGGCCCATAACCCAAACTATATTTTTTTAGCAATTATGGCCCAAGTTACCTATTTTTCTAATAAGTTGGTACCTTTAAGGTTTATTAAAATACACTATTAATTGTTGCTGCTCTATTTTTTAATGAGGGAGGGAATGTCGTTTTTAGAGTATCTTTTCAAAATAAATTATCAAAAAAGTGATCATATCAAAAATTAATTTCCTTTTTACTGCATGTTCTATCTTCCCCAACCTCATTTCTTTATCTCTCACTCTCATAACTCATTCTCTCTATACCTCCCCTCAAACCACGCCACGAACAAGAGCGGATCCAGGAGAGGGTCGGGGTGACACCAACCTTTCCAAATTATTTTTAAAAAATATTTTTATAAGGGAAAATTTTAGAAAATTAGGTTATATATTAATAGCACTTGAGATATATACACATGCTCACCTCATTTTGTTACATTTTTTTATAGTGGAAGAATAGGTCTCGACTCTTCACCACCACATTTTATTCTTTCTTTATCTTTCTGTTCTTTTAGTTGACATGGATGACCCATCATTTCTCATTATTTTCAATAATACCCTTATATTTCTTCGTAAATTATACAAAAGACTCTTCGGCTACTCCCTTTTATGCTAGCAACTTTAAAAAAACTTTTATGTTTCAAATTTATAGTTTTTTTTTTTAAGAAAAAAAGTCTTAATACGTATTAAGCATTTTTTTTCTTAAAATTGTAGTAGTAACTTTTTTTTTCTAAAGTCCCCCAAGAATTCAATACTGGTTCCGTCCCTGACCACCACCACCGTCATACCTCCGCCCCTCTCGTCCACCACCGTCGGACTGCCACTTTTATTTGCTTCATTAAGTTGAAAATTTTAAAGTGAATGAGTTTTTTTGGTACATTCACTTCAAAAAAATGAAATGAATGAGTTTTTGTTTGTCATTTTTGAAGTGAATGAATTTTTGTTGAGTCCATAATATTGAAGTGAATGAGCTTTTGTTTGGTTATTTCACTTCAAAATACTTAACTGAATGAGTTTTTTTTTGTCAATTCATTTTTAAAAACTCGAATTCAATGGGTTTTTTGTTTGGTATTTTGAAGTGAGCGAAATTTTGTTTGGTTCATTCACTTAAAAATTTTGAAGTGAATGGACTTTTTTTTTGAATCTTTCGGTTTTTAAATAGTTTTTAATTTTTTACATTTTAAATATTTATGTATTTTTTTTAAAGTGAATGAGATACTAGCGAAGTGGAGAGCAAAGTTAGACCAAAAAGGAATTAATTTTTTAAACTAACACTAAAAGGGAATTAAGTTTCTTTTTATCTACTAAAAGGAATTGTCAAAATTTTAATTTGAAAAACGTTATTTAATAATATATACTATCATCTTTTACTACTTTGATGCTCAAATTACAGTATATGTGGCCAAATCAGTACCAATATTTATTAAATTTTAGCAATTTGTTACCAATCTATAATGCTTATTTGGACACCAATGCCTTGATCAGATGTTAAGTACAAAGCTTGATTACTAATTTAGAAAAGCAGATAGGTTTAAACTAAATCGTTAAAATCCGATAGGTTATGTACCAATTAATTAGCATTTTTCCTATTATTCTTTTGTCCTAATAAAGTACACTCCATAATAAGCACTTGTTTAGATTGCAGTGAGGGGAGTTGCCTTTTTATTTTAAATCAGATGGTTTGTAGATTATGAATTTATAGAAGTAGCTATATAAATATATATTTACAACTATATGAATAAAACTTATATATATATATAAATTGGTTTGGTTTGGTTCGGTCTGTATTAGTTTTAAAATGCTAAAACCGTAAACCGTACCGACTATATCGGTTTATGATTTGTAAAAGAACCAAACCAATCGATAGTTGGTTTGCTTCGGTTTTTTGTCTGTTCAATTTGGCTCACACTACAATAAAATGTCAAGATGGCAACATACACATTTATGAAAATTGTTGCTAAAGCGAGCGTCGTAAATTTTATCATAAGTTCAGCAACATAATGCAATTAATTGAAAATTATGAAACTAATTTTTTAGAAACAGAACAACAACTAATTATGTTTGAATTTATGGAACCTTCTAAGTTCTAGACTTTTAGTTAGTACTCAAAAAATTTTATCCTTTGAATTTATGAACCTTCTAAGTTCTAGACTACAAAAATTATCTTTGAGGAACCTTTAAGTTACGAAAAAAAAAATCAACTTCTTACTTTTATGAGTACTAACTAAAAGTCTAAAATGCTTCAAGTCTTGTTGAATAATAAGCCAAAGACTAACCATTTTACAAATCCTTGATACATGGAAATTTAACATAGTTTGCGAAAATCGAACTGGTTAACTATAATAGGCAAATATGCAAATAGATATTTGGATTTCTTATATATGTCCATTAAAGAACGTCCGTTACCCCACAATTTGTCACGCCAGTTATGAAATAAACTTAAAAATGAGTTTGGTTTATAGTTTTATTTTAGTTGGATTGTCAATGACCTAAGGATTTCTTATTTCGCAATTAAAAACTTCATGAGTTAGGTGGGACTTTGGAATTTAGAAAAAAGAAGTCTATTCTTCGGTTTTCTATTAATCTTAAGATTTTTTTGGTGTAAGTCATGTTGATGCCTCTATTAATTTATCTCCATTGTTTGTTTATACATAAAAAATCTCATCTGCCAGGTCCATTTGCTTAATTAAGTGATTAAGTACCAACTTATGTAACCTAAAAATCTAAATAAAAGGATTAGGTAATCCATGGATTACATCCCACAAAACTTGCCCCATATATATCATAGAGTAATTTATTAACTATATATATATTTATGCAAATGAATAAAACATCTAATTTATAAGGTCCCTACCAAAGCTTGTCATTGTAAACAATTTAACAAGCTTCATCTAATTTTATCCGTTCATCTAAGAATTTTATATTATGTTGTGTTGTTTCATTGCTTATCTATTAATAGGAGTGTGATAAGCAAGTCATGTGAATACTTATGTTTTGGGGTATATAAGTGACACACAAATCAACAAATTAAGAAATACAAGTGACGTATAATTCAACATATATATCAGGAAATATGGGTTCATGTGAAACATGTGCATGTATGTTGTATTCACATTTAACTAGGGGTGGGCACGGAGCGGATTGGGGCGGATTGGTCTCAATCCTAACCCGCCCCGTAAAATAAATGGCGGGACGGATTGGGACGGATTAGTGAAATTCAAATCCCAACCCAACCCAACCCAACCCATTATAATTAAAACATCAACTCAACCCAACCCAATCCAAATCAAGCGGGGCGGATTGGGTGCGGGTTGTTTCTTGAATTTTCATTTTAGTAATTATTTTTTTATTATTTCGCATAATTTACCTAAATATTTTTTTAAAAATAAATCTTTCAAATAGAAATATAAACTAAAAGTCAACCAAAATACGTTTAGAATGTTCGGAACAAATAACAAAGCTAAAACAAAACAAAACAAAACAAATTGTTCTTCATCAAAATAATCAAAATTAGAAAACTACATAACAATTGAAATCAAAATTAATAATCCACTGAGTATGACCATCAACCGGGTTATTTAGGCAGTGTCGAACAATTGTTTAAGGCTTGAGGGTAGGGTAATGACATCTTTGAACTGCAAAAATTTACAATGAAAAGTTGAATTGGTATGTGACAACATATTGAAATTCCATTAAGAGTTTACATCAATTTTATTACCTTTTGCATCTCGTTTTGTTAGATAATAGATAGTAATTAAAAAATATCTTGAGAAAATTTTTATATATATATATATATATATGCGGATTGAAACGGGTTAGGGTGGATTAACCCGCGGTTTGAAAACCCCAACCCTAACCCAACCCACGAATTTTTTTACGGATTGGAGCGGGGCGGATTTAACTTTTTTTGACACTCAACCCGTCCCAACCCGCCCCAATCCGTACGGATTGGGTTACGGGACGGGTTTACGGATTTTTTGCCCACCCCTGCATTTAACTAGTAATTCTATTAGCTTATGAAATCGCAAATGTAAATTCACACTATGCAATTTAAATTTAGAAGAACGCACGCTTTTTAGTTTTCACATGTTAAAATAATATACAACCACTATATATCAATTGAGCTAATTGATTTCATATTTGAACTTATACTAATTAAACATCGAACCACTCTATACTTCCGATCCTGAACCCGATATTTCGGATACACGATAAATCGGATACCCGACGGGTTGGGATGAGAATTATATCCCAATAACATTTTCTTTAAAATCAATAAACGAAAAGGTACAAAAAAAGTTCATGAAAATTATATGAGAATCATCCAAAAAAAATTGCACAATTGAAATTCAAAATTGTAAAACAAGTAGCATGAACATTAAATGTGAAGATAGTGTAAAACAAACATTTGGTAAAAGTACAAAAACTAAATGACAATACTATTATATATGTAGTGTGCAATGTTATGCTATTTGAATTTGAATGGTAAAACTTTCTTCCGGCATCGTAATCATCATTCTATTATAATAAGCTAACAAATTAAATAAATCTGTCCAATTTAGTAACTTTTTTTTTCAAAAATAATCTTACACATTTATATTAATTAGAATAATATCATACTCTCATAAAACTATAAAAAATAAAAACTAATAAAACTATTTATGACTCTTTAACAACCAAACGTTCTTTTAAATATTAAACTACGTTTTTTTTTTGTATTATCCACATATTTATATCATAACTATACATATTTTCTATATTTTTGTTGCATTACGCACCGCATACGCAACGCGTGGGCCACGATTACTAGTGTTATAATAATCAAAGTCAGGAAAATAGAAACCGTCCAAATTTTGATATTTTTTCAAAAATGACCATATTCTAATTTACTATTTACGCATATACCATTGATAAAAATGCCGTTATTCTAATTTAATATTTACGCATGTAGTATTGATTAATAATCTCACAGTTTATCTCGCATTTGCAAAATTTATCAAATCTAAAACAATTTTAAATATTGGGTGTTAATACACCTGCTTGCCCAACATCCCAAGCGAGTACAATTTACAATAATTTTAAAATAATTTACGCTTCAAATTTACACTCTCTTTTGCGTTTTGTTGTGTTTCAGTTTTAATTATGGGGTGACGATTTCGTAATTTTGTGGTTGAAAAATAATTTCAATGGTATTAATTGTGTCTAATTACTAAAATACATATTTAATTTTTTTTACCTATCACCTGCTCGATGAAATGACTCAATGAATTAAGATTCTGTATAAATGTTATACAAATTCGGTTCTTCAATGAATTCGTTTTTATCTCGATTTGTTTCAATATATAATACTGAACGTGAATATTGGTTGCATAACAAAACATAGTTACGAGTTTCATAAAGTTACGCGTCGCTACGCAACCTGTGAGTCATGATTACTAGTGGTTCAATAAGTTGGGGAATCAGCACACTACGTAGATGCGCATGCAATTTAAAGACTAGAATTTGAAACTTTTTCAAGGAAGTAAAAGCAAAAAATGAGTACTGTAATATATTGTTAATTGTTTCCTAGTCAGACATTGTTTTGTGCACTGTAATATATAAACTAATTATTGGCATAAAATTTATTTAACAATGTTTAGGGTATCCGACGGATACCCGACATTTTATAAAATAAAACCCGATCCCGAAAGTAATTGGGTCAGGAGAATACCCAACAGTATCGGGTCGGGATTGAGTCGAGTCGGGAGAAATTGAGATGAAATTGAGATTGTCTTTTATGTTAATATAAGGTTTACCTTTGGAACAAATTGTTTTTTTTTTCATAAATATTAGATTAAAAAAAAATATTTTTATGTCTAAATATATTACTAATTAATAAAGAAATTTTACTTGGTGTCTAAATCACGAAAATCTTGATATGCACATTTCAGTGACTCATTTTCTTTTAGTGCACATATATGTTTCCTCCTTAATTATCATCTCAAATGTAAGAGTGCCCGCTATTAATTAGTTCAATATGATTTTTGATAAAAACACAACTCGAACAACCGAAAGTAATTGGTATGGTTCGATTTTGGTTTGGATCAAAATAATAATTGAAACTGAACCAAACCAAGTCAATCGTAATCGGTTTAATTCAATTTGGTTTGGTCGGTCTAAACTTTGAAGAAAAATTTAAAAACTAAGCGTAAAAAGTTACACTAAAGACGTAAAAGTCAATTTGGGCTAATTTGTAAAAGTATACTTTTATAATACACAAAATTTAATAAAAAAATTATAGATATATGTTAAGAATGATATGTATACCACGTGGTTGGTAGGCATGTGGTTGTTATCCGAGTATACCACATTCACCGTCAGGGTTCGAACCATGTCGCCTGCGAAGTTTCGCAGGTTTACCTTCAAAGGAGAGATAAAAAAAAAAAAATCATATGTATTTAACGGTTCAACTTGATACGGTTTCAAAAACTCAAAAACTGTAAACTCATTAAATTAAATTGATTTATGGATTTCCAAATGGAATCAAATCAATAGATAATTGGTTTGTTTCGATACGATGCATCACCAGTCAATGTATCTTTTACGGTTTTACCTTTCAAATACATGTATTTTTTAATGTAACAAAATTAAATTTACTTACTAAAATTTACCTTTCAAATACACGTTTTCTTACTAAACTAGTCAAAAAACAAGATTCTTCCACCAAATTTCCCACCCTCATAATTTTTGCCAAATCAGACCAATCTTTTCACATTTCCACACTTTTTGACAAAAATCATTTGCTGGAAACTTTTTTAATAACAATAAAAAAAAGGAAAAAGACAGATCATGATGATGAGTCGGACAAACCAATGTGCTGTTTGTTAACCTACATGGTCCCCACACTCTCCCACTCCCTTATATTCTCTCATTTTACAACTTAAAACTAAACTAAACCCTACCAAAAAAATACAAAAAAAAAAAAAAAAAAAACTAAAATAAACCCTAAAACAAACAAAAAAATAGAGCTCGTCGGAGCACCCCGCCGTCCTCCGCCCGGCCCCTCCGCCGCGGCACCACTCTTCAAGCAGAAGTCATGGTCACCGGACGCATACCGTGACGACACGTGGCAGAGACGCAAGAGCCATGCAAGAAAGGCGCGTAGGAGCAAGAGCGTTACTGAAGAGGATTTGGATGAGTTGAAGGCGTGCTTTGAGCTAGGGTTTGGTTTTGACTCTCCTGAAGTGGATCCGAAGCTGTCTGATACTTTGCCTGCTTTAGGGCTTTATCAGGCGGTGAATAGGCAGTATTATGATTCGGTTTCCAAGTCTTGTTCGTCGTTGTCGGTGACTTCTTCTGCTGCTTCGGAGTGCGGCTCGCCTACTTCCCCACACACGATATTCAGTCCCGGTAATTAGTCGTTTTTAAGAAATATTGTTTTTTGTTGTTAATTATTTAGTATTACTGGATAATAATTCATTGTCTCTTCTTAAATTTGTATGGGGGTAATAAAGAATTCGTGGATTGGGATTAAATTTCTTTTTGTTCTAATTTTAAAGATTGTTAATTTTGGACTAAAATAAAAAGAAAATTGACTATGCTTGTGTTTAAAACTCTATGTAATGTTTGATAAAAAGAATATTGCTTTAAAGTTTAGTTGTATTTCCAGTTGCATTCCAAATTATATCTTTGTTTGGTAATTTAGGTAGGGAAGGTATTACCAAATGATATGAAACATATTGGTCTAAATTGTAACTCCATTTATGTACATAGATAATGATTTGATCACTGTAAATTTCCATAATAGTTCTTAAATTTCAACTTTCAAGTCTAATGGTAATGTTTCTATTTATATTTTTTCTGTATTTTCAAGTGGTTGGTCTTGAATTTGGAGAATGTTTTTATTGGATGACTGGTTTTCTATATCCAATGAAGTTCTTTACATATATGAAGATTTTGTACCAGTTTTTTTATTTTACTATCATTCTCGTGATCTGTATATCACACTCAAATCCATTACCATATCAAGGCATCAAATCAAAAGTACACATCAATTTATCAAAAAACCATATGCTAATTCTGATTATAAAATGTTCATTTTTCTACTGTTTTAGGGGTGTTTTGTCGTTCGATCATAAATAAATTCTAAATCTAAACTTGTGTTATTTATTTAGGTGATAATCCACAGACGGTGAAGACAAGGTTGAGGCAATGGGCACAGGTTGTGGCTTGTTCTGTGCGTCAGTCATATTCTAGCTAAAGCAGATTGAGAAAGGTGATAAATGTAAAATATTACAAGACATGGAGGCAATGATGTAATACATTTAAACTTGAGGGGGGTTTAAGAAAACAAATGAAAACAGTTGTTAAAATGAGAATAGTATTATCTCAATAGTTGTATTCCACCGCCATCACTGTCATTTTGGGTTTTTGTTTATTTAGTTGGGTTACCCATAACTTTGTGTACACGTCATTAAAACTAAAGCTATAGATTTGACTTTTTCTTCTTTTTTTTTTTACTTTTTATTATAGTTGGTGACTTATCATGTTCCTATATTTCTTTTTACTTTTACTTTTTTCTGCCTTTATTTCCTTTTGTTTTTGGGTACTAGATTTACTGTCTGAACTCAGATGTAAATAGGTCGAAAGTTTCTGTCTTTAACCAGAGTTTCTTCTATTTTTTTTGGTACATGCATTACAAAAAAAAAAAAAAAAAATATATCCAAATAACGACGAGATTGGTGACGGTATTTTTTGTTACGAGTTTATTAACGACGGTTTTTGTGACGGATTTGTGACAGTTTAGTCAATTTGTGACAGATTTATAACAACTTTTTAAATTAGTGACAGACTTGTGATGACTATCACTAAATCAAACATTATTTTATAGTGATGACTGTACTTTTATTCTGTTTTTCAACCTTTTCCCTTTTCATATTTTATAGTACTACATCTTTTATCACCTTCTTGCAAAGGGATATACTACTAAATATTTTGATGGTTTGCAATTTGCAACAAATTAAAGAACAAATAAAATAATCTCCATTTGATTCTTCATGTTCTATGATCTTTTGTAGAATGTTATTTTATAAAATTTTGAATAAAAGAGATTGCTGTTGATTGTAATAAGATTTTTAATTTGATTTTTTATCTCAGCTACAACGAGAAAAACGCAATTTCACAAACAAAAAGTTGGAAGGTAAACTAGCAGTCACAAACGAACCGATTGCATATATGTTGCATGCCCATCACTAAATAGGGGGTTACGTCTAATTTCGTCGTGTTGACAATTTAGTTTATACTAGAATGCAGGTATATATTTAATCTATGAACAAAATGAACACGTTTTTAGTTGCGGCAATTGGAACCTCATTGTTAGTATATAGAATATCACCATATATAAAATAATACAAATTGTTTAAACCTTTTTTCTCCTTATTTCGTTTTTTCCTTGTCTTGTTTGTTTGGTACTAGATTTTGTGTCTATGTGAAAAGGTCGGAAAATGCTCTCTTCAATTGAAATCTATTTTCATATTTCACCCTTTTTCCTTTTTCTTCTCCATCTTTTTGCCTTTTGATTATATGTTTCCATGTTTTTTATTGCTTTAATTATTAGAACATGCCATGGTTTCGTTCACATGCGATTACAGGGACCTCTCTTCTAGGGATTTTGATTTATGTAGACGTTTTTTGATTAATATATACGTTAATGGTACAAATTACGCCACGTAATAAAAACCCAACCTACTAAAAACTTAAATAAATATATTGAAATTCTA
Source organism: Primula veris (assembly GCA_963682055.1). Taxonomy (NCBI): domain Eukaryota; kingdom Viridiplantae; phylum Streptophyta; class Magnoliopsida; order Ericales; family Primulaceae; genus Primula; species Primula veris. Next base: position 30,447,606 of record OY821747.1, on the reverse strand, counting down.
GTTTGATTCTATCCTAAATTTAATTAAATTTTTTTTTGTTTTTTTTAGTAGATTGAGTTTTTATTATATGACGTGACTTATAACTCATCTCACTAATACATCCGCCGTCTACATCAAACAGACAACGTCTGCATCTAACAGATGACAATTAATTCCAAGTATATTAGTCATGGTCCCCAAGTCCCCAACTAACTTGTAAGAGTGGTAGCTGAGAAAATTTATTTATTTTAGTGCCGGCGTTATCATGTTGCTTTTTTTTTGGTTTATTGAAATAATTGAAATACCAATGGTAGCACCACAAAACTCATCCGAAAGTCTATAGATAACATTGAATAATTCTAGTCATTTTTTTTAAACACATATCAAAAAAACAATACTACTATTAAGAAAAAAGAGTCATGTCATTTTCAACACTAATTAATATATTAATTTTTTTATTTATTCATTTATACATATAGTTTATTTGTATTACTATTAAAAAACTTGTGGTCAAATTTTGACATTAACGTTTGAATAAAAAAAATTAGAATATGGTAGTAAAAGTCACGCCACGTAATAAAATTCAACCTACTAAAAACTCAAATAAAAATATACTAGAAGTCTAGTTGATTATATCCTAAATTTAAATAATAATTAAAAATAAAAAAAATTTGTTCAATGTAAAAATACAAATCACTGAAAACACAAATAAAAATATAATAGAACGCTAGTTGAATCTATCATAAATTTAAATATTAATTAAAAAAATATATATATTAAATCTAATATTAATAAAAATCAAAACTTTTGATGAGATGAATATAACATTTAATGTAGGTTGATATTTTGGATAAAAAAAGTGTGATTAAAAACATTTTACTTATTGAAATTCATCTTTACTTGTAAAATAATTTAGTGTTCCTCAATCAGACAGCATTAACAGTTTTCCATAATTTTGATTTTATGTGTTTTCGCAATTATCATTTTTGACGAAGTGAGTCAGACTTATGTTTTGTAGAAAATGATGAAGAGTGATATAATCATAACAAATTTGTTGTTAACATAAACCATGTCAGAGTCTAAATATTTTACCCCCTATTCTTTATTTCTTTCTGTGTCTTCTTGCTTATTTTCACTCAAATTTTAAATTTTCACATCTTATACCACAACTTTATAAACTTTTATATTATATTGTATTCAAATTTTAAAACATTTGAACATAATATTGTTTTACACAATTTTTTTAATATTCAATGTTTAATTTACACTAATTTATACATTTATTCTAAAATAAATTTTGTGTGGATTTTCTTTTAAAAATAATTATTGGAATGTATTGATACATGTATTATAGTAATTGTATAATTTTTTTCAAATTTTTTATATATATATTTTTTTGATAAAATAAGTAAGGGGACACGAAATGGGATAGAGAAATAGGATAAAAGATTTGGATTCGTATCTTACACTATGATAAAACATTACTGAAAAGTGCAAAATTAATAGCTTTAATAATTAGTTTGTGGCATATTGATCATGAAAAGGAAAAGTAACTTAACATCTTTAACAACGTGTAATGAACCATTCTTGGCATTCCTTTGAGGATAAGCAAAGTATATCGACCACATAAAACATAGTCAAGTATCTCAAATGAGCTTAAATTTGACTGTAGGTTATAAAACTCTTTCTTAATTACTATCATTTATTTCTCACTATTCTTTTTGCTTCTTATCCAAATTTTGCGCCAAAAGATCGTTTATGTATAAGAACAGGAGCGGATTGAGTTTAATTCTAACCTTACCCGTAAAAAAAACTGCATGATGGATTGGGCCGGTTCGTAAAATTTAAATATCAACTCAACTCACCCTAACTCGTTACAATTAAAACCATAAACCAACCCAACCCGTAAAATAAATTACGGGTTGGGGTGGGTTGTGTTTGATTTGATTCTTAATTTTTTATTTTATTCATTTATTTTTCATAGTTTGCATAATCAACCTAAATTTTAAAATAAATCGAATATTTAAAAGATAAATACACATTAAAACCAATCAAAAGTTCGTATCTTGAAATACATACGATATATATATATATATATATATTATATTGCGGGTTGAAACGAATTGAGGCGGATTAACTCGCGGTTTGAAAACCCAACCTGCAAAATATATAACGCGTTGGGATGGGACAGATTGATGTTTTTTGGACACTCAACTCGTCCCAATCCGTACAGGTTGGGTTACGGGTTAGGTTTACGGATTTTTTCTCATCCCTAATAACTGATATCAATTGATGATAACAGAATTTCACAAATATTGATATAACAGACCACAATTATTGATCTGCTGCAGAGGACCACAAGGAATTATGGAGAGAAATTAAGGAGAGACATGGAAAGACGAGAAGAGAGATTAAGTATATTTATCAGCTAATCCAAACCGAATCTAAAAATATAGTCTTGTGGAATAAAAACAATAAAATGAATTGCAGAAATTAAGGGATTGAAAATAAATAAATAAATAAATAAAAGGGGCCATAAAGTTAAAAGGATTCGGATTAAATATTACATGAGTCCGCCATTTAACAGTGTCACACACACGAGTTGAAGTGTATGACATATGAACGGAGTGTTAAACTGGTGTTCGGCACACGTTTGCTTTTTTTTAGAGTGTACGTGCATCATAGGTTTATTTGGTTAAGTTTTGTTTTATTAACGTCACTCATCCAAAAGTTTGACCAAAGTTCTTTATAGTCCATGATATTTTAACTAAAGTAGCAAAATCCCCTAAAATTGACAAATATCGCATATTGGGGGGGGGGGGGAGGGGGGGGGGGGGGGGGGTGGTGGTGGTGTTGGGTTCGGGAGAAGTCGAAAAGTAAAAACACTTCAAAAATGGTAAAAGCACAAAAAAAATCCAAAAACGGGAAATAATCATTTTGACCTTTTTAAAACAGTATAAACGATATGATTCACTAGGCAGTAACACTAGAGTAAATAACCTGAGTCATTTAGAATGTTTCTATAACAGTCTAAACGACAAAATCCTTACAGTATGACCCAAGTTAAATAGTCTACGGTCATTCGAAACAATCATGGTCGTTTGAAAACACTTTATAGTTATCTGAAAAACAATTTATGGTACAAAATTGGAGTTTATGTTCATTTAAAATCACTATATTCTCAAACTATAGTTTTTGAATTACATAAATACACATTTCTTTCATACATTTTTTTTGAAAACGTTCTATTACGATTGTCATGGTCAAATGTGTCATTTTAAAAGAGTTTATGGTCTAATGGTAATTTTTCATAAAAATACGAGGTGAAATATAATGCAAATAACAAAATTTATCAAATTTACACAACCGACCCATGTCTTAACCAGCGTTAAGGTTTACAATAATTGATTTTTATTATAAGTGTGATTATAATTTAATGATTTTACAATTTTCATATTCGATGATTTAATACTTGATTTTTCCAAAAAAAAAACATAAAATGTATATTTCAGGGCTTAACATGATAGAGCATTCGATAACTAAGCCAATTGTTCAAACGTAAGTGAATTCCGAGTCTGAATAAGCAAGTTACGAACATTTCAATTGAAAACAAAAAATTGGACATGCACTCACAGGTGGATCAAACAACCACGGACCAAGAAATATTTATCCACCGGTGGTATGGAGATGACCCACCGATGGATCATCTGTATGAAATTTAAAAGAGCACTTTTTCAATTGCCAAACAACATATTACCCAACATACTTTCCCATAACAAAAAAGTAACGGTCATAAGCTATTTTGGAGCTATATACAAATATCATTCTCTCTCCAATACTAATCTCTTACACTCTCTTTCTCCCTCCATCAATACCAAAAGCCCAAAACTCCAATAAAGAATAAAAATCTCAAAAAAGAAAATTGAGAAAATTGAGAAAAAAATAGATCAAGCTCAAACAAAATAAAAAACACACAAATTATCTTATTTAGAAGCAATAAAATAGTGAGTGTGATTACATTATAACAAAATTATAAAAAGCAAACTTATAAGCCCAATTGTGAGTGTTTGGGTAAAGGCTTATTAAGCAAGTGTTATATTACAAGTTATAGGTCAAGTCATTCGGGATACTCATAAATTGAGGGGAGTCGTTGACTCGCTTTTTGTGTATTCTTACACTTGTATCAAAATTGTATCATCGGGTAAAAGGATGAGCAAATCGATTAATTAGCTCGGTAGGATTTGTAATTTTGGGAATAAGATTATATTGAAATAATCGGTAAAGTTAATTTTGAAGAGAGGATGTAGGCGGGTTTGCCGAACCATTATATATCGCGGTGTCAATCTCTTTTTCCTTACTCTTTACTTTCCGCAACTTATTCATTTGTGATTGTGTGTATGCTTCAATTTATTATTATTTATCATCGCATATTTGTTGTCGAAAATATATATTGAACTAGTTGGGTTGATTAATTGCACTTAAATTTTATTTCCGCGAAAAACGACCAAAAGTTTATTCACCTCCTTTAAGGTTAGGCCCAAAACATGTTTGATAGCTAATTTTTTTTTTTTTTTTTTAAAGTAGAGGTTAAATTATTTTGAGTCAACCAAAATCAAATAGCACAAGTGGTCATGCCAAATCTATTTAATTAAAAAAAAGTTACATTATCGTTTGCTAATCTAGCTAAATAATGGGCAAAATTGTTTGCCAATCTTGGACATCACACGTTTCCAAGCAAAATTACCCTGAATTCGCTAATATCTTTCTGAATCGTTTGCATCTCTACATGTGCTATACTGTCAAGATGCGAACAACTACTTGCCGACTTTACAATATGTTTGGAAAATTGTCTTATCTCATTGCATCTCCTTAGCATGAGAGCACGCGATGCAAAAAGTCATACCCTCTGCTAAAAAGGAGAGTTTGCTACAAAATCACCACTTCATAAATCAAAATCTTCGCCTAGATCATTACAAGTAATAATTCCACCCACAACCCTACGATTGGATTTTGCGAAACCTGCATTCTTTATCTCAATGGTAGAGAAAATCCATATTTTTATTTATATTTATATAATAAAATAAAAATATGCATGAAAAACCCCACAAACAAAAAAAATAATGTTAATCCTAAACGAGATATAAATGCAGCAAAAAGAAAATAGTAGCAAAAGTGAAAATACATAACAAAATTGAAAGAAATAAGAAACATTGTCCTCGTCTGATCCAGGTGTCTTCTACGTACTCCATTACAGACCCCATCGCTTTTCTTTCTTTTTGTCTTCCAAAATAAGCCACTTCTTCTCAATTGTTCGTATCCAGCAACCAACCCCTAAAAAAGCTCCATTTAAATTCTGATATTTGGACATCTAATAGCTTCCAATGCCACGATTCCTTTGCGAAACATGCATCAATATTTACTCGGATGAAATATTTTAGCGGCTTTTCCCAGTTTTTAGAAACATTTTCCGGAACTAAAACCAATTGTTTGCCTCTGCCATAGCAATCCGTAACAAAATCTTTATGCATGTTATTCGCCTCGGTGGTTACTTGCTAAGCTTTAAGATTTTTGTCTCTCCTAAAAACACACAGAAGTTTAGGTGGTAGTTGACTATAATCTTCTCGGATAACCCAATTATATCGTACACAATAAATTTACTTAAAATACTTCAAAACGAAAGTGCTGCGATCTCACAATTATGAACTTTTTTTTATAATTTTTGTAACTTAGAGGGTCTTTTTATAATAATCGAAACTCATATTTAGAGAACAAAGTACATATTTTTATTAATGATTAAGAGTGATTTATTTTTAGTTTTATGAGATAAGCGTTTTCGGGAAAGTATTAACCACCACTTCTATTAAAACATTTATATTAATGATGACTTTTTCAAAAGTTACACAGTTGTAAAAATAGTCTAATCTTTACAAACGAGTGATAATAATTAGTAGAACATAAACTATGATTATTATATAACAATGTTAAACTAGCTTGAAAATTATAGAGTTTTCTTAGTAAGTATTAAATGTGTTAAAAGTAATTTTATCGACAATTAGTCAAAAATTGATAAAGTTACAATAACAACAAAGTTTTCTTAACGATAAATAACCATTATTATTGATAGAATTTCTTATAATCAATATGTAAATAAACAAAATATATAACGTAACAAGCACGTAATCATCATCAAAACAAACGTTTTAACAAAAAAGTAGGGCATTACCCCCTAAACCCTTTGTTAAAATTAAACTAACATAATAATAAGTCAATACACAATAATAAAATTAAAACATATTAATTAAAGAGGGATATAATTGTGATACAAAATATCCACGTCTCGGATGGAGAATGGTGAATTGTTGCGGATGAAAAATTATGAAAAGTCTACAAAGTGGCAAAGAGTTTTCAGTATGGGTTTTTCATTCTCTGTCATTGCATGTATATATATAAAAAAAATCTCAATTTTTCGATAGAGATGATGCACTAATTTATTGTCTATCATGTATAAAAATAGTAGACTAATTCATAAATGGGAGATATATCCGCTAAATGTTTTTTTTGACATTTTGAGACTTTGCTTTTTTTTCTTTCTTTATTATTTGTGTGTGTCAGTAAGCTTAAAGTTTTTGCTGCCATGTTATAGACTTAGTCTCATTTTTTTCTTTTGTATTTGTAGTTATCCAGAGTTAGCAACGAATTACCCTTCGGTTTATTGTTCATTTCATCTTTTTACCGTTAATCACACAACTTCTAATTTAAATGTCTTGAGTCCGCAATTTATTTATTTTCACACATACTCGTCCGGCTTGTTTGGGGCAATTTTACGTCTTCTGATTGGCCCGTGTCATAGTTTCACTATTTAATCTGTAAAATGAACACAAAAACAAGTAAAATAGTACAAAACTATAATTTACATAATAACACTTAATTTACACATATTATTATATATTTGTTCTTAAAATATTACACAATAATAGTAAAATACTATAATATTTACAACTAATCACTTTTCATTATCAAACATAGTTTCATTCACCACCTTCCAAATATGCCAACAAAAGTTCATGATTAACCCCATCTTGTTCTTTGTAAAATTGTTAACAATTTCATTTTTGAACCAACAGGGAAGATGTCCAACTGTTTTGCCTTGATTGTTGCATAATGGGCAAGTTGGATTATTACTACCTTTTCTTCTAGCCAAACTCAACTTAGTTTCCAAATAGTTTGAAAGGGCCTTCCAAATGAAATATCACACTTTTGTATTCCACACTTTTCTCCAAATGATTGATTTAAATTTTTCAATGATGATGGGTTAGCCGCCTTGTTATGTTGCAGACTAAACTTAAATACAATGTGATGTGTTTTCTTTTACGTTTGAGTTCAAACGATAACTAATCCACATCTTTGTAATAAGGGAAAATGAGGTCATTGACTTTTGGAACTTCCTAATGTTGTGACATATGATTTGTAACTTTAAAGTTTTGGTTTTGAGATAATCAATAACCATCCCCAAAAATATTAGATTCTTCATTATTAACCCCCCATCTTAGACTTTTGTCGAGTAATTTTTTCCCTTAAATAAAACTCGCCCAAATCCATGATTCTCAACTACCTTTTGTTGCCAACAAGTATGAGGCTTTGGGAACCGTAGTCCAGAGTTGATTTTGATTGTGCGGAGTCTCCAATATTGGTTTGCTAATAAGGCACAATTAAAAGCATGAAAGTTACGAAATCCAATACCTCTAATAGCCTTAGGTCTAGTCATGTATTTTCAATTTTTCCAATAGATTTTTCTTTTCGATACAATCCCCACCCCATTGAATACTGGCAATGATACTATCAATATGATTGCAAAGGTCTTTCGGTACAAATAAGCACATCATTAGATATTCCATAATCGATTGAACTACTTCTTTGATAAGTACTTTTCTAGCATTTGCCAACATTAAGCCTCTTTTCCATCCTTCGATCTTACTTAAGATGTAATCTCTAAGCTATACCAGGACTTTCTTTTCGAACCCCCCCACCAAAAAAAACTGACTATAAGATATTTAGAGTTTCGATTGAAAGCAGACATATCAAGAGTATGCCTAAGACTAACTCTCTTCTGCTCAGGGCGATTGTAGTAAAAATGACTTTTGACTTAGAAAAGTGACTGACCTTTGGTATTACAAATTTCATCGGTTAGCTTTCAAAGAAGTCAACTACTTGCTTCTCTACGCTTAAAAATACAAAGGAGTCATCGACAAAAAATAAATGTGACACAATCGGACAACATCAACAGAGTTGAAAACTATTAATAAGCCTATTCTCGACAGCAATTTTTATCTCTTTTTGGTAGATCATCCGCAACTAGTAGAGAAAGATAAGGAGATATTGGGTCTCCTCATCTTAAGCCTTAATCGGGGTTAGACAAGGAGACCCTAAAGTTTGTCGAGGGTTTATAGCTAGTGTAAAGCTTAAACATTTTTGTTTTATTGTCCAGACCTTAATTTTTCCGAATCGTAATGGGAATAGACCTTAAGTATGACCATCGCCGGTCCAATATCTCGAAATACCTAAGGCTTGAAATTTTTTTGTTGATCGATAAATACAAATCAATATAAAAACAAAATTAATTTGTACTAAATAGTTTTAAACCCATGATCTCCTATGTGAACTAACATATCACTCTACCATTGAAAAAAAATATGTTTAGTATACTGTACTATTAGTGATTAACGATTTAGGTACCGGACTACTATTTTTAACCATTGAGGTAATAAACTATGAAATTCCGCTCAATTAAGGGACTAACAACAAAAATCGATAAAATTACAGTCGTTATATCTCACGGCTGGGGATATATTTTTGACGTATATTGAATGAATTGCACACCATGTGATAGGCAAGAGAACGTTGGTGCAATTTTGTTTAACGGTATGTTTTCAATTGTGACAAATTTCGTAGTTTAGTACCTCAATTGTTAAAATTTGTAGTTCAGTAACTAAATAATTAAACACTGATAATATAGTACAATAAATGTATGTTTACCCATCTGCTTACCTCTACTTACAATATAACGGAAACAAATTGATGTTTACTAATATTTTATTTTTACCTAACAAATATATTAAAAATGTAGTTGAATTGTAGTAATATGAAAATAGAGTTTGTAGGCCCAATGATATTTGAACATAACCAAGCCCATGTTGACTGTTGAATTCATTTTATTTTATTTAAAAAAAAATTAAACGACCAACTATATTAATAATAAAAAAAAAAGTGACGTGTTCGGAGGCGAATCAATTACACGATTATAAGAAAAATCGAATCTAGATTACAACAATTTTGGTGTTTAGTCTCCACACTCTAATGAAAAAACTATCTTGACAAGTACTACTCAATTTTCCATATCTATTCATGCAATTCACTACAAAAAATTCAATCAAACGAAAAGTATTGTCATGACCCGAATTTGTATTGCCAAACATCCGATTGTTTATTTCTCTCTAAATCCAATAAACCGTTAAAGCAAATAAAATTTTTCCAAGCCTAGCCGAAGCCGACTCTCCTTTGAACATGTCGATAGCCCATTCTAACCATTGTAACCACAAATTTCTCGATCCAATAAACCCGGATTTAACTCTTCCTAATGCCCAAACCCTTTTCGAAAATTCGCATTCGAAGAATAAGTGATCGATACTTTCTGCTTGCTCGAGACAAAGAGAGCAACCGTTAACGCATATGATATTCATCTTTTGAAATCTTTCCGACGTTTCTAGACGATTTAAAATAACAAGTCACAAAATAAAACTACACTTCGGAGGAATGTAAGTAGACCAAACAATACAATACCATTACACATCTGGACTCGTCAAACGAATCGAGTCCCAAACAGATTTGACGGTGAAAACATGAAACGGGTTCAGAGATCACACAACGGACGGTTCTAGGTTCGGACCGAAGAAGGGGACAAGAAGGGTCAGGGTATTAGAATGATTAGTATTATTATTTGAAGGCAATACATAAAATGAATAAATAAATAAAATCCGAAATTAGCGCCAGTACAAATATTGAAACATATAGCAGACAGGAGAGAGAAAGCCGTGCAAGAAACCAAAAATATCACCGAATTAATTAAATGGTATTTTTCTTCTTCTTATTCCATATCCAAACCCTACTTTTTATTTCTTTCTTTATTTCTTTCACATATATCTCATGTTTATTTAACATATGCTTATGTATAATAAACATATATTTCGTCATTTTATCCCAGGTTCACGGCTTTTAGAAAACTCAAAAATAATCTGCATAATGTAAATGATAAATTATGGAAATTTTCTTTTACGTTATTTTTATTTAGGAGGAAGGAATGTGATTTTTGTTATTATAGGTGGGCGAGACTCGAGAGTGCTATATATATATATATATATATATATATATATTGAAGATCTTTAACTAAAATTTATTGTGTATCGATATTTTCTTGATCAGATTCTCAAAACTTAGATTAATTAGTTATGCAAATATTTTTTAATAATATTCAAGAAGCATGTTACTTGCAGTGGATTGGGAAAGCTGAGTTTCAAAATTTTCCGATTGATTGTTATGAACAAAAACAGTGGAGGAACAGAAACTTTTTTTTTTTCTCGTGATTATGGGAGTGCTGAAATGATAAAATCGATAAAAATACGTAAATAAATCAGAACACATGGTAAAAGATCAGTTTTTTCTCAATATGAGGGATGTTGGAGTACCTTCTAGCCTGTTACTAGTTATTTTGTAAAAAAAAAGGTACACTGGAAATGGATATGGAAATGTGGGATACATGCTCAAATTTAACCCTGAATGTTCAGAAGTTTCATAGCTTAATAGCTGCTCCGTAATATTTTTTTATTGAAGACCAGTTCAACCTTTTAATTCTTGAGGAGAACTATGGTCTCTGTCCTGGAACAAGAACGGATAATTTTAAGTGGTTTTTGTAAGACAACGATACAAACTTATGTTTTATGGTGATAATTGGTTTATATTCATGTGATCGCTTTGAAATTAAGTTTCTGTATGTCTCTGAATTTTGGGTTTATTAGGAAAACCAATGAAGATTGTTTTGACTTGGGACTAATTTGTAAACTTTTTATTGTCTTCGTATTCAAACACATAGAACAGTTGAAACTACGCAACGTTCTTCGAGTATCCTTTCGTCCCTGATTTATGACTAAATTTTGAAGCATTTTATTTTTCGGATTTTTTTTCACCTGTTAGGCAAGCCTTTACAGAGGAACATCCCGAAAAGATAAACCCAAAGGTCGTCACCAGGGGTTAACCAATCAAAAGAGGCAAGAGATCAAAGAAGCATTTGAGCTCTTTGACACTGATGGCTCTGGTATATAACCTTCTTTAATCTCTTACTAGAAATCAGTATTCTATGAATTAACGTTTAAAATTTGTTTGTCGGACGTCTCTTATCTAGGCACCATTGATGCCAAAGAGCTGAATGTGGCCATGAGGTATGTTAGTAATGTTTCTAGCATCATTGAATATTATTGATAAATTATTATTTTAGGTTAATAAGTGGACAATATTTTTTCATGGCAGGGCTCTGGGCTTTGAAATGACTGAAGAGGTAATATCAGAATGTAAATTTTCTTCAGTTTGATGGTGTTTAAGTTTCTCTTTTGTTTATTGCACTGCTAAGCAAACTTAGACTGCTGAAAGCTATTAACTGGTGTAGCTACCTGGCAATTATAATTCATCTTTTCTCTATATAAGCAATCAATTACTAATTAATCTTTTTAGCTACATATTAACGTTTTGCTTACTTCTGGCTTATCCTTCATCGTACATAGATTGAATAATTTCGATTATAGTTAGAAACAAATTTATTTTTAGGTAGCTTAACTTTTCCAATTGGTCTTTCTCAATATGGTACCTAACATGTTGTTTTGTTTGATCATTCAGCAAATCGATCAAATGATTGCTGATGTTGATAAGGATGGAAGTGGTGCAATTGATTTTGATGAGTTTGCGCACATGATGACAGCTAAAATTGGAGAGAGAGACTCCAAAGAAGAGCTTACAAAAGCTTTCTACATTATCGATCAGGATAAAAATGTGAGATGCTTGTTTTTCTCTTTCATTGCTAGCAACTTATACATCCGAGTTGTGGGTTCTGAAGCATTTAATTTCAGTGGATGTGCTAAGTATTTCAACACTTTATGAGTGCTTTTTTGGCATTTCGAATCTACTTTTTCTCAGGGTTTGATCCTTTGTAACTTTATTTTCCCTCGAATTTGTAAGTTTTGGTCAATTATTAATTTTGCACTTTCCAAAAAAAAAATCTTATTCATTTAAGCTCGTTACAGGGAAAGATATCTGTAGCAGACATTCAGCGTATGGCAAAGGAGCTCGGTGAGAACTTCACTGACCAGGAGGTTCAAGAGATGGTTGATGAAGCAGATCGTGATCGTAAGTTTTCCTTTTTACTTTTTAACTTATTTTCGACAAACAGTATATATAACACAACAATGAATCAGAATTCGCTAATTCTTCTGTCCGTTTTTCACCATGCTGAATTACTTGTGTTTTTATTGACTTTGTTTTCACTCGCATTTAGCAACTTTATTATTTTGTTTTTATACCTTTTGAATTCGGTGACACTTAAAGTTGCTAAATCTGGTTATACACTTAAACCTCAACGGTTAAAGAGTTAAAGCTCTTAACCTTGATTACGTATTCGTTAACGGTTTGATCATGGTGGAGAGGTCAAAGGGATATACAGGAAATGCAATATTTTACATTTGAAATTATTGTCTACCTGTTCTATTTTAACCTTAATGAGTTGGTGGATTTTTTTAATGTTCAGGTGATGGGGAAGTAAGCGTTGATGAGTTCATGAGGATAATGAGGAGAACCTCCTATGGTCATTAGTTATTTAATCGGCCGACTAAAAGACAAATTGCTGCAAATACAACTGTTTCATGATATTCCATCTGTTATCTGCAACTAGTGTTGATTTTAAAAATTACAAATTTCTATGCGACAATTGTTTTAAGATTCTTCAGTATATGAAATAGCTCTTTAGTAGTAATTAGTAGGATCTATCATAAAGAATGAAACACCTTTATTTTACTGTTATTGTGCTCCTTTCCCTTGTAAAAGAATTGAAGAAATTTAATTATTTCATTTGAAGAAGATCGAGACATTGTATTCGTGTAATTATCATATATTAACCATTGCCAATCCTCCAAACCTCATTCCCTACTTTATCTCCTCAAACACCTCGTCTCTAGAAAAACAAGCCGTTGTGAGAAATTTCAGTATGATATATAGAGAAAAGTTTAAACGTTTTTGTGATTGGTTGTATTTGATGTGTTATCCGTATGTATATAATAAATATCGCACTTCGTGGTTTCTATCACATGCCAGCTTCTGATCAAAGCATGGTATGTTCTCGCCTTCTCGGTACCCTTCAATTGATGAAGGGTAAAAAAAGTTGGATCCGGAGATAATATTGCGTTTTATTGTAAACGTGATCAAGTGGAGTGTGTATTTGGTAGTTCGTGAAAGTCTTCATCGATCATGTGAATTTGTTACACAATAGTAATCTGAACTCTGGGTGATGACTGATGTGGTTTGTGCCCTTTTGTCAGCATTTTGGCTGGCGTGGTTTATATATAAGCAGTAGGGGTGGGCAAAAAATCCGCAAACCCGTCCCGTAACCCAATCCGTGCGGATTGGGGCGGATTGGGTGTCAAAAAAAGTTAAATCCGCCCCGCCCCAATCCGTAAAAAAATTCATGGGTTGACTTAGGGTTGGGGTTTCCAAACCGCGGGTTAATCAATCCGCATATATATATATATATATATATATATAAATTTTCTCAAGATCTTTTTTAATAAGAGTTTCTATATTATAATAGTATTGCTTTAAGAAAAATTATATATATAGACAAAAAATCTTTGGATTGTCCAAACTTAATCTTAATGATTTGATTGATATATTTTCTTATAAATTCAATGTATTATCTCGTACTTACAAAAAGAAATAATTTTTAATCTGGGTCTAGGTAGTATGGGTGGTTAATTTATTTTTAAAAACTTTATTTGTAATTGAAGTATAGTCAAATATGAAGTTATATAAAGTTATTACGAAATCTGTAGCTATTGAACTTGTGGATTCAATTAGCTATTGAACTTTATTTTGATTATGTTGATGAATAACAATTTGTTTTGTTTTGTTTTGTTTTAGTTTTGTTATTTGTTCCGAACATTCTAAACGTATTTTGGTTGGCTTTTAGTTTATATTTCTATTTGATTTTTTTTTTTTTAAAATATTTAGGTAAATTATGCGAAATAATGAAAAATTAATGACTAAAATGAAAATTCAAGAAACAACCCGCACCCAATCCGCCCCGCTTGATAATGGGTTGGGTTGGAGTTTTAATTATAATGGGTTGGGTTGGGTTGGGTTGGGTTAGGATTTGAATTTCACTAATCCGCCCCAATCCGTCCCGCCATTTATTTTACGGAGCGGGTTAGGATTGAGACCAATCCGCACCAATCCGCCCCGTGCCCACCCCTAATAAGCAGGTAAATATTTCCATTTATTTGCTGTGAAATATGGATATTTTTCGATTTTAGTTTTGACCTACTTTAACCTTGATGTGCTCTAGTGACGAAAGTTACAAATTTCAAGTCGTTTAGAAGCTTATTAATTAAGCATTTAGTAGTGGGAAATATCACAAGCTGGAAAGCTTTTACATCTGCTTATACCCAACGAAAGCCTTCGTTGTTAATATATATATCAAGCTCGGAGACCGAAGGGCATCTGAACTTTGATTCAGACTTTCAGTCAGTAAAAACAGAGAAATGTAATAACGTCGAAATGGTTTAAGTTACGCATTCATAAGTTTATATACGATAAAATGGACTCTCTTTTCGTTCAAAAAAAACAGCTTGTTCTTGTTGGAATCGTAAAATACGTCCAGACTAGGTCTTAGAGTGAGTTTGTTTCATACTATTGAACTCGTTGATGAATGATAGCGGTTATATGCATATTTTTTACTCGTATACTAAAGTACATTTAAGTGCAGGCTTATCATTTCTCTACTTTTTAAGCCATGAAAAATTAAAGTGACAAACCGGCTTTTCTCAATTTTAAATAGAACAAAATTTGTCCTTCAATTCCAAAGTTGGACATGTGATGATTGCAAAAGTTACATGGTTTCTAAGGCGAAAGACTCTCAAAGTCATGTGCGGTAGCAATATCAATTCTTTCAAATTTATCGAATCCCTTTATTCGAGAATCTCATCAGAAGATCTTGCCTGTAACAACCGTCCAAATACAAACTCCTCTTGACGAAAATCAATCTAAATACATCGAGTCTTTTGATCCAATTAGTTTAAACGTGTTGCTATATAAAATAGATCACTAATAAACGGAGAGAAAAATCAATACGAGAAAACATAAGTACACACGCGCTTCTGTTTCCTCTCAGGCTGTCTCGATGATCAATGATTTCTTAATCCGTTCGACCGGAGAGTAATTTAACTAATAACATTTGTTTGGTTTTTGATATCTGCCTATTATTTTTATTAGTCTTTGTTTTTGTTGACATGTGATGTTTTAATATCTTTTATTTATATTTATATAAATTGATTGCGAAAAAGATTATATATTAACAAAAAAAACTGTTTAATACCTTATATTATTGGCTTTTATAATTTTGGTACCCAACATTTGATTTTTTTATTTTATTTTGATCACTTATAACTTATTTCATCTATATAGGGCATTAGTATTAAACAAAATGACAGAATTGCATTCGCATTCTCTCAGCTATCACATAGTGATTGCAATTCCGTGAACATCCGTAAGAAATTAGATCCCCGTTATGAAATGTAGTTTTATTAGTTTCGTCATTTATTGTTGTAGGTCCATTAAATTAAAGAAAATTGGTAGATTTTTTATAACTAAATTAGCAAAAATTAAAGTTTGTCTACTAAATTGGTAAAAGTTAAATATCTAAATTGGACTACATTAGAACCTTCCTAAAATAATTCATATATGAATAAACTCTATATAAAAATAAAAATTACCAGTCCCAACTCGGGGTCAGTTATAAATAAAAATAACCTCCACATTATAATAATTTACTTTTTAAGGTCATATCTATAGAAAATGTACATCTGTATAGTGATAAATAATATAAAGTTGTACAATTATATATATGCAAATTTCAAGATTGTTTTTTATGCTAAATTATAGATAGTGTTTATACATGTAATAAATAGAATATTAAATAAAATTAAGATTAATTTTCATTTTCATTTTTCTAGATACATATACTCAATTTTCTAAATAAATTTGTACTTTATTAATTTTTTTAAAAATTATG
Source organism: Primula veris (assembly GCA_963682055.1). NCBI lineage: Eukaryota > Viridiplantae > Streptophyta > Magnoliopsida > Ericales > Primulaceae > Primula > Primula veris. Next base: position 30,431,249 of record OY821747.1, on the reverse strand, counting down.
AGTTTATTATATCATAATTTTTCACCTCATTAAATTTATGTATACAGTAGAAACTCTATAAAATAATACACTTGGGACCACCAAAATTTATTAATTAAAAGAGTTATTAATTAATTGATAAATTAATAATTAATAATTTATATATTAATTAATATTTTATTAATTTATAGTAAAATACTTAGTTTACAAACACTTTTCAATCTTGCACTTAATTATGCTTCAAATGAAGGGCCCTTCATGTGACAAGAAGTATAAAAATGATATCGATGAAGAAGATGATGAAAGTTCTACAATAGAGCCCCCTTCGCGAAACGAAGCTATTAAAGCGGCAATCACATTGAACAATTTCTTGTTGAGCTATGAGAAAACAACACCAGAAGTTATTACCATGCTAAGGAAAATTAGAGACGAGATTCCAGGAGAAATTGATTTCAACAAAAAACAAAAGACAATTGAGTCATTTTTCAAGAAAACTTCGTAAATCATTCATGTAATATGCTATATATAAGGAATTATTAATTTATATTTTATATGGGGTCTAAAAAAATTATCAAAAATGTATTATCTTATAATTTTAGCGAATTATTAATTTAGCACCCTATCCCCGAGTCGGGACCGGCCAAAAATATTATGTTAGAGAGTTTATTAAATAATCGAATATTAATTTATCGAGTTTCTACTGTATCGTGTGTTTAACTAGTTAAAATAAAATTATATATCCATATCTTAAATATTTATGGTACTTAGTGAAACAATTCATACATTTTTATTGTATTATACAAAATATATATTTAAATAAAATTATATACAAATAATAATAATATTTGAGAATAAATGATGTATACTATAATAATATTTGTTAATACTCCAAAATGAGCTTCACCTCAAAAATAAAATTGAGTTTTCATCTGAATATAAAAAAAATGGCAAGCGAAGGGGCGGAAGGGTGTCGTCATTACTACCTGGCAGTCGACAGACACCACTTCAAATTGGTACTTTCTCCAATTATAACAATTCTTTTAATAAAATCAAATCCAAATTTTATTTAAAAATGAAACTATTTCTACCAAATGTTAATCGTTGTATTTTATTCTAAATTCTATAAAGGTCAATTCTTATTTTTCTTTCTATTTCTATTTTGAACTATTTCTAGCAATTATGCGACACGTGACATCGGAATAATTGAATTTAGGTACTAATCGAGAAAACAGCAACAATTTAGGGTACAAAAAATATAAAAACCCCATGCTTGCTTAACTATTTGTTTTCTTTAATCACCTGGTTTTTTAAGTTAAAAAGCATTAAATAGTAGTAATTTATAGGAATAGTAAATATTGGAGACATCAACAAAATATGACAAATTCATTTAATAAGAGGAGATTGGATTGGAGATGGACTTGATGTTATTATAGAGATTAGAGAGAGAAGGGATCGGTGCAAATTAAAAGGGTTATAATTAAATAGCATGCTTCAATATACAAGTAATTGCAAACTAGAAATTATTTATAACTAGGATTTATATATAGGTGGGGCTGAATTTCATGTTTATATTTTTCTAGTAATTATGTGGGGTGCTGAAAGACTATAATCGTCAATTTTTCGCATAATATATGGATTTTTTTTGAAATTTTCTCAATACGAGGGTGTTGTAGCCACTGTATATATGTATGTCGGGGGAATCTAGGTAGAGACCATTGGGTTGGGGGCCAAGGAAACCCCCATATTTCCGATAACTGCGATCTTTTAAAATTTTGGCCATGTATTTTCACTAGAATATGTTGAAAACGATGATTTGGCACCCCTCATTTTGTCGATTTCACTTCTGTTTGGCAGCAGATTTTTTTAGTTGATTTTTAAAAATCTATTAGTTTTTGGACAGTCCGATTATTTAGCTTCTAAAAAAAGCAGATTTTTAGGCTAAAAAGGCTAAAAAACGCAGATTTTTAAAATCTAGATTTTCATTGGATTTTTTAAAAGCATAATTTTAAAATATGATTTTGGACCAAAAAATCTGTTGCCAAACATAGCTGCTTATGTAAACTCGGCACACCCCATTAGCCATTCCTGGCTTCTCCCCTGTGTGTGTAAGTAATGTAGGTAGTAATGTTATGCGCAGGAGACGTTGGTGGATGTAGTGAGCCGTGCAGGCAGGCGACCGTGCTTAGGAATGGTGGTCTGCTGCAGTACAAGAGACGAGCTCGACTCCGTTTGCTCCTCCGTTTCGTCTCTCTCCTCCCATCATTTCTCCCTTTGTTCTCTGGTACTCTTTCTTTTATATTCTTTATACTACTTCTCCTTTTTTACCCTCTTCATCTTGTTGCATATAATCCCCGTTTGCAGTGGCGGAAATATTTTTTTTCGTGGGACCAGGGTGTTGAAAGTCTAATACCGATAAAAAGAAATCAATATACATAGTCCCTGTTTATGCCTGCTGTTTTTTTTTGGTTATCTTTTTTGCTTAAATAAGTTATTGATGTTTGGTCTGTTAGCTTATAATAATATAGCTCTTCGGTCAAATAGGCTCAAAAAGGTCAAAAGAATAAGTTAGAATTTTTATGCTTTTTTAGCTTTTTCGACGAAAATTTAACAAAAATAGAAATTTGCTTAAAAACTATAGGTGTTTGGTTTGTTAGCTTATAATAAGCTAGCTTTTCGGTCAGACACGCTCAAATAGACTCAAAATGCATAGGCTAGAAATTTTCTGATTTTTTAGCTTTTTCGATAAATACAGTAAAATAGAAACTTTCCTACTTCTTTGTTTCTTATCTTTTTGCTTAAAAAAACTCTTGGTGTTTGGTCTGTTAACTTATAAGAAGTTAGCCTTTCAGTCAAAATAGCTCAATTAGGCTCAAAAAGCTCAAAGGCATAGGCACTTTAAACTTTATGATGCTTTTTTAAGCTTTTTTGACGAAAATTTAACAAAGATAGAAATTGCTTTATTGCTTGTTTTTTTTCTTAAAAGAACTCTTTTTGTTTGGTTTTTAGGTTTTTTAGTTTAGAAAAAGCTAAATTTGGGTAAATAAACTCAAAAAGCTCAAAAAACAGACAAGCTAGAAATATTATGCTTTCTTAGTTTTTTGTGTAAAAAATTACCACAAAGAAATTTGCTAGTGAAATTTGTTGTATAGTTAGAAGTCACTTATAGGTTTAAATAATGACTTATAAGTGAGAATTAGTTATGAGTCACGTATAAGTAAAAAAACTAAGATTTTTGCAAACACCACACTGCAGCTTTTTTGAAGCAAGCATTTTCTCATTGCTTTCTTTAAGCAGATTTTTGCTCGAAAAACCTGATGCCAAACAAGTCCCATAATCAAGTGTTTCATTCCACTACTATAATTGTTTGTTGGTTACATGGTGTTTGACAACTGCTTTTTTCCTTAGCTTTTTGCTTAATAGAAGCTATGGGTGTTTGGCTGCACAGCTTGTTTAGCTTTTGGATTAGAAAAACTCAAAAGCAGAAAAGGTAGGAGTTTGATCATTTTTTGAACCTTTTTTATCTCTACTGTATTCATTTAGTTTTAAAATTAAAATGTCACAGCCCACTATTTTTAGTGGTCGGCTGGTGTTTGGCAACTGTTTTTTTTTTTTCTTCACTTTTTGCTTTAAAAAATCCAGGGGTATTTGGTTTGTCAGTTATTTTGAGCTTCTGGGTCACAAAATGCTAAAAAGAAAAAAAGCTAGGAATTTGATGATATTTTAAAAATTTCGTGAAAAAAACAAGAGAATTCGAACAGATGTAGTTATATATTAATATATGTATAAATATTACATCTAAGTAAGTTAAGTTCAAAGTCGCTTAGAAGAAAAAAAAAAAACTAAAGTGGGGGCAAACACTACACTGAAGTTTTTTTGAAGCGAATCTTTTCGCTTTGCTATTTAAGCAGCTTTTTGACCTTAAGGTTGATGCCAAATGGGCTCTTAGTTTATGCAGTCGGTTTTTTTTTCCCTCCAGTAACTCAAAATACATGATAAAAAGCCGTGTTTTCTTAACTTATTACAAAAGAAGGATATATCGCCCCCTTGTGTCCCATCTAGTTTCTCCCAAGTAGGTAAGTACTGTGTATGAGACTGTTTTTAGGATATACGGAGAGAATTTGACAATCAAATATCAGACGGGAATGATATGAGTCATAGGATGAAAGATTAAGAATTGGAAGCTTCTTAATTGATACATGGTAAAATGTCAAATTCTCGTCGAATTTATTCGAAACAGTGGTTATCAGCCTTATCTCCTTCTCTACTTTCTCCCCTATATTCAAGGAGATACACAGCTAACCTAACAAATAAAGATTGGAAGGAACTGATATGACTAATGAGTCCTATAAAAACAGATTGTTTTCATCTAAAAGGAGTATTTTTATGTTGTCTTTGAGCTCATTGTATCTGTGGCTAAAGTGTTATAATACCTGGAAGATTTTTAATTGAAAACATGGTTAAAGACACGACGATTCATTATTTTTTGTCAAAATGGGGATTATCTCTCCTTGTGTCCCATTAAGTTCCTTCCATGAATGAAGAGAATTTGTATGAGACAACATTTTCGGTGGATATAAAAGCACTATGTAAATGATATGATTCATAGGATGAAAGGTATTTAACATGAGTAATTTGAGCCATTAGATTATTTTCATCCGAACATTATTGTTATATTGTCTCTATGCTCGATATGATTTGTTGTCTCCAACATGCTTTCTATTTTGGAGTTAAGTTTGTTTGCATTAGAGTTGAAAATGTGTGATATTAATTTTTTATTAGTATTAATAGTTATAAATGCGGTTGGCAGAAAGTGAAAAAGACATATTTTGTATTGTGAGGAGTGTAAAATCATTGATGATGGTGTGAAGTCGGTGAAAAGTATTTACGTTTTAAGAAGACATAGGAGGATATCTTTTTCTTGCTCAAAAGTATGAATTGGCGCTTTTTTGCCAAGTGTGCTGTTTTTTTTGTAAGCCCTTGCCAAACTCAGGTAAGAGGAACCTTCCATCTTGCTTCAATATCATGTTCAATCAGAATGACGATGCGCTTTAGAAATATAGGACCTAATCTGACAGTTATTTAAAAACCCAGCAATGTTTTCTCTGCGGAATTCAAATATAGGAAATGAGACGTAAGTATTTTTCAGTGGTTGGTTAGTTTCGTATGATGCTATTGTAAAAAGCATGAAATAAAAACTCTATTCGGATCCCTTTACATAGTTGATTCGGTGATCAACCAGATAGATGTGGAAACTTGGATTTTGTTTCTTTCGGACTTAGGGCCTGTTTAGTCGTCATTTCTTTTTCTGGTATTTCTCACTCACTTCTTAATTGGTTGGTACTATAACATGACTTAAAATTTAACTGCTTATTTAGCAACTTAAAAGGTTATCGGGCTTGATCCTGTGATCTTAAAATAGCCTCGCATGGTTAACTTTTGCTGTCGGGAAACATGTTCTCCACAAATTTTTGGAAATAAGGAATTTATGGTATCGCTTATTAACTATTCTATGGATGAAGTAGTGGTTACGCTATCAAGCTCGTTGCTAAGACGTTTTGCATTCATTCCAATTTTTTCATTTGTTTCAATCTATGCTTCTCTCTGCTAAAAGCTTGATGTTTTCTTTTACTAAAATATAAACCTGTCAGTTTTACTTTTTTATTGCATTCCTTCCCTTGCCCTTTCCCATATTCATATTTCTTCTCATTCAGTAGGAAATGACCATTCATACCTATTCAGAATTCCTTTTAATCGTCTCTATTATTGCAATCACTATTCCTAAGCGCAAACTTTCTGAAAAAACATTCATTTTCTGTTTTTATGTACCAGGCCTTGGTCTAATGAACTGGGACTTTTTTAATTTGCGCTATTTATTCGATTTTTTCCACAATTGGTCTCCTTGAAATGAAAAAATAAAGAATATTGAAAAAATGTCCCCTCTTTTTTTTCAAAATTATTCATTTAGTAAATCTGCCTTTAGCTAGTCAAAATCAAAACTTAGCAATGTCTTGAACATTCAAACCCGAGGATCGTTAATGAAGCCTAAGTCACTTAAAGATTAGGAGATCAATGAAAAAATCCAATTATTGTTTATGTAATACCTGCAAATCTGATATTTTTCTGTTAGATGGTTTTACAAACTTATGTAAAAGAGATTAAACATTTGTCATTTTTTGTCTGCTAGCTTCTCTTAATTTTTAATTGAGTGTTGTGGTTTTTCTCCTTTTTACTTTAATTTGCCTTCCAGAGCCGGAATGGTACAAGACATCCCTTCAGTTATTAACTTAGGCTGCAGTTGGATTAGAATTTCGAGATTTATAGGTTTTTCGGAATGATTGTGAAGGCAATTTTGTCTTGTGAGGTGTTACCAACACAAATTTCAAGTCATGAGTATACACCAATCATTTCATATCCAAGATATGAAACGGGTAGTGCAATGAAGTTATGAATAGATAAGAGTACTTATTTGCTAAAGATGTCCTTCTGGATTATTCTTGACAAAAGTCTCTATTGCCTTGAAGTCAATCTTGTTAGCAACCGCTTGGCACTTACCAGGAAAACAACGTAGCTGGAGAAAATAACAGTTTGTACTCGTATCACAGCGTGTTAGTAAATAAACCTTATATTTTCGAAGATTTTAATGCACTGGTTACTTTTTTCGTAGATTGGGGTGCAAAATCAAATTCTGGTGTAAATAACCCTTCAAAATCTTAAAGATAAGTTAAATTCACAAATGCCATTGAAAGGAAGTTTACATTTAGTCTCTATAGTTGATACATTTAAATATATCTAATTATGTTTGCTATTCTGTTTCTCTCTCCCAGTACAGCGACCAAGCTGAAGCTGAACGAGCTATTATCTTTGAGAAGTTTCACGAAACAACAACAAAATGGCATCAAAATCCCGTTATTCAATTCGATGATGCAAAGGATTCTTCTATAGAAGATCAAAAGTCTCACTTGGTAGTTGTAACAGATGCTTGTTTGCCACTTTTAACCTCAGGGGAGTTGCCACTTGCTGCTCGTGTTTTAATTAACTATGAGTTGCCCACAAAGAAGGTAAGTTTCTTTTCTGTTTATAAAAATGTATGTAAATAAAATTACCAAAGAAACTATTTGGCTTTCAGCAAGATGTTTTAGTTTTGCTTCTTTTATTGTTAATTTATGGGGAATTCCATGGATATATTAGCTACACAATATTGGGTTTTCAATTTCTGTTTATTCGTAGTTTCTTATCCGTCTTGGTTAACAATGCTGAATTTAGATCATGTAGTGGGTAGCTTAGGAAGGACTTAAAAGTTTTATGGATACATGGAGAATAACTTTATGTTATGATACATCTTTGACCTATTAATTGTGCACCAGCGTGTATCCAAAGTTTGTTGTACAATTTGTATCTCATTTTTTAATTCTGGATTTTAAATCGGAGAATGAAGTAAAAATTCGATATGTTTTTCTTTTGGAGTTTGAAGTTGAGACTTTAACTCTTCCAAGTTTGACGAAGAAAATAAGATGTGCTTATTTGCTAAAGACAGTACCAGAAGGATTAGTTTGCGCTTGCCTTTCTGGTCTTTATTTTTTTTTAACACCTGACCTTTAGTTCAGCATTTCCAATCCGGAACTTGACAGTAGTACACCAAATTAAGATGTTGTCATGTTGGTACACTAAATCATAATTTTGAAAATTGGTATGCTAATTCAAATTTCATGGAAAATACGGAGTACAGATGTGATTTTATTTTTCTTTCCGAATTTGTATGATATTCCTCATTCTCAACTGGGGTTGTATTGGTTCATTGTGATGTATGATTAATTTCTCTCTGCTACAACATACAACTTTCTACATAATCCATAACATAGATTTGGTGGAAAGTTGATAATCTGTTGATTCAGAGCCACTTAATACGGATTTGAAAGAACAAGTCGTGTACTATGGTCTCTATGTAGTATGTGAAAACTGAAAACAAACCGAGAGAAAAATTAATGGGTTCATTTTTGCTAAGTTTTAAAACAAAACTTGGCCCACTTTTTTGTCTATGCGGCTCAGTTTCAGCCATGGATCAAGTGTGGTTTTTCGTTTTATCCATATCAAGTCATTCTACCTGTTATTGCTAGAATTTTCAGACTTTGTTAGTATTGCTAGTTTTCCAAAGTTTGTTATGTGATCAGAATCTCCTTTTGAATTATATATACAGGAAACATACACGAGGAGAATGGCATCTTGTCTTGCAGGAGGTATTTTTCTCAGTGCACAGAGGAAAACCAAGTTAAATAGCATATAGTGGCATATTCCGTCAAATTTATATTTTTAACAAAGCACTTAAACGCATTTTTTCAGATGGGATTGTGGTTAACATGGTTGTCGGTGGAGAAGTGGTAATTTTGAAAAGCATTGAAGAAAGCACCGGCCTTCTCATTGCCGAAATGCCCTTTGATGTATGTTTTAAGAACAATGAAAAGAAATTAATAAATGTGGTACTTATGCAGATTTGAAAGTACCGATATCTATATTATGAAGTTTGACCATATCCTTTTATAATTTGTGGTTGTGCAGATATTCGAAATGCTATGACTGCATATTTTTTAGATGGCTAGACTTTCTAAGAGGACTTTGACGATTAAGCCAATAATTTGATGAGGTATTTTTTCTGGTGATTCTTGCAAGAGTCGGTTATATCACATCTGTACCTTCGACTTTTATCTTTAATAACTTAGGCGAAGGGGCATGTGATATGAATTTTAGCCATAACGGTTGCAACCGGGTTAACTTTGCAGTAATTTTGTGCATTATGCTCATTGGTCTGTCACAAGCTTCATTTGAGTTTGGTATTTAAAGTTCCAAAAAGAAGAAGTATCTAGGAACTCAAGACATCTTTGTCTTTTATCACTCATAGTAACCAAGTACAAACTTTAGGTCAAGTTTAATCAATGCCCATCATATTCCTAATGAGTTAAAGTGCACTTGCTTCATGTATTATTTCCTATTCTTGTACTTAAATTATACAAATTATTAATCTAGTTTTTTTTTAGGATTCATTACTGTATTGCCAGCTCATTCACTGCCAAATCACTAGGTGGTCAAAGCTCGTTCAACTAAGCACTGCATGGAATTCAGAAAAAAAAAACAAATTAAAAAAGGAACCCTACTTACTTTAAAAGCTTTAAAACTATTCATGTGTTGTTTCTCTCTCTGAAGAGGACTTCATGCTGGCCATACTTAAAATGAGGACATGTTGTTTTCTAAGCCAGCAATAGAAACTGTACCTGCCAAAATAAGACCGTATATATCTATATGACCTCCATTTATCACATACATCCATAGAATAATTGATCATTTAATCAGTGTTCCCCATACTACATATCAGCCATGAATTTACATTTTACCCCCTCTTCAGTGTTGTCCAAGTTAAACTTTTAAGAAAACTTTTGAGTAAGTATGCATGGCAAGCCAAAACTTTTGCATTATTATTCATGTTTACTGCCTGAAACTTTTGTTTTTCTTCGGTTGGTTTTACAAATATGTCTATCTACTTAACACGTTTCCAGTCATGTTTGAAAGAGGTGAAATACGTTTTTTCACCATAAAGTTTATTAAGCAATCATTAGTGCACTAACTTTCAAGAAAACTTACTAGTACACCACTATTCCATTGTTTGATTTTAGCTAAATGACATTATATAAATACTAGCACCAACATAGAATTTGTAGTTTTCTTTTCCTTAGAGTCAACATTATCTTCCACAAGATATTATGGTCTACAACTCCTATGATAACACCACTTCTGGCCTTCTCCCCTTTTGCATTTTAAAAATCATTTCTCTGTAAGTATTGTTTTCTAGTTGTGCCCTGTGCCCCCTCACGTGATATAAATATACATAACTACCCTATAATATGGCACAGTGAACAGAGGACCCTCTATTCAATGCCTCACACCTTGTCTTTCAAACACAAACACACCCTCAATGCCAACTATTTCTCTTCTCTCTTATGGCACTAATCCTTTGCAAATATGAGCAGCTCTCACCCAAGAATCTCCTTCTCTCATAACTTTGTCGACTCTAACTTTTTGTCTCACCAACACCAAAGACCCGAGCCTCCTTCCTCCTCGTCCGACTTTGAATTTTCTGTGTCTAACTACCCCGTATCTAACTACGCTGACGAGATGTTCTCGAAAGGGAAACTATTACCGTTTAAAGACAGTGGCAAGAAAAAGACTACTTTGAGGGAAGAGATGCTTACCGGCCATGAGGATAGAGATTTTGGGCTTCCGAAGGGGAAAGGGAGGTGGAGAGAGATTTTGGGCCTAAAGAAGGCCCATAGTGGGTCAAGGAAGCATGCAAAGTCTGATGGGCCCATGGAGAGGAGGTTCAGTGTCGGTTACGAATCCAAGAACCATTCTAGCATGAGCTTTCAGGTTGAGTGGTGTTTGTTTATTATACTAGAATTTAAGGCTTTAAGCTAGCTTTTAGGAGTATCTTTTTTGAGCTAGAGGTTGTGTTTAATTTTTTTTTTACTCATTTGTTTCATTCAAGCATTTGATGTCAAGCTATAGTTTCCATTAGAGCTTTCTAAATTTGATGTATCAACTGTTTTATTAATTTTCATATATGCTGTATATTTTGCAGGAGAGTGAGAATGATGGAATTTAAGCAGAAGAGATGGAGAGTTTATTTTTAGGATGTGAAGCAATGGTGACATTTGTGTTGTTCAATATGAAGTTTGAAAAAATTTGGGAAATTTTGGTTGAAACAAATTTGGGGTGAGTTTCGTTTTTGATTTCCTAATTATGGTTGTGGTTGTTTTGGAAAGTTGGAGGTCCTAAGTTGGTCTTTGGATTATAATACTAGTGAAAAACTTTGTTATTTTTAAATGGGCATTTTGTTGGGGTTTTGGTTAACTGTATTATTTACTCATGAATTTAGTATTTTTCATGTAACGGCTGTTGTTTCTGTAAAATGTTTGCAGTTGTTGGCTTCTGGATATGGTGATTTTTGTCTTTTCGTATTACAATTTTTGCTTCACTTTATTTTCTATTGATTATTGTTCAATCGAAGGCTTAAACGGCTCTCTTTTGTTGTCTTAAACTCAACTCGCAAACACTACAAAGGATAAAGGTGAATTGATAAGCCTAAATAGGGTTGATATTGAGTAAAAATGTAAACGTGTTTGTTGAGTATTGAAAAGCATAATTTAATAAGATACTTTTAAGTTTTATAGTTGCCTTCCATATATAGTTGGAAAATGCTTAATTAGGAACAAATAGTGGTTAATGTACAGTTTTTGTATTGAGAACGGAGATTGTTTTTTATATGTAAACCACCAAAATTGTTAAAAAAATAGTTTCAAAATGAAATAATCCAATAAGGATCAATTTAGTAAAAATAATAGTTATTTTGTTAAAGATTTATCGATAAGACCAACATACTATTCACTTAGAAGTGTAAATACGTGGACTTCTAATATACTAGCATTTTCCTTTTATTTTATTATAAAATTCTAGTAGAAGTTTATTATAGAAGTAAAATATAATAGGAAAGAAATTTGAGCTTTCAGTAAAGAAAAATCAAAACAGGAAGTCTATTATTCGAATTTTAAAATAATAGACTTCATGTTTTGATTTTTCTTTACTGAAAGCTCAAATTTCTTTACTATTATATTCCATGAAAACTCAAACAGCTTGCTAAAATTCTAATGTACTCAACCGTTCGAGATGTTCGAGTAATGCTACGTTCACTACTCTAACACTGCTCTTTACACTCATTGTGAGAGAAGTGAAGACAAAAACGTTACATGACAAAACTATAAATTTTATACTCATTGCTCTCACAAGAAATGTAAAAGTAAATGTTAGAGTTATGAAAATATATTTGATCGCCTCTCTAATTGGCTTCAACTAACCTTGCCTTGCGTAAGATTGGAATACATTTCTTTTGCCAAAAGACATTGTATTAATTCTCTATTCTTTTTTCAAATGATTGTATAAATCCACAATAACTCTATCTATATAACGCATATTACTTCTTCTTAATGGAGTTTTGTTTATCTCTCAAGCACCGGCGGAACTGCAATGGGGCAAGGGGGTCAGCTGACCTCCCTGACTTTTATATAAAATTTACCAAAATACTCATGCGATGTTAATTTAATTACAAAATTAGCATTTCATTTAAATAGAAAGTTTGTATTATACATACTTAAAATTATATCTATATATAAGTGATGACTTTAATACTAACAAACTCTAAACTCAATCACTTATACGATGACCAATCATACATGTTATTCCCAACATAAGATAAGTTGGAGTCACGGCTATTTTTTTTTCCTTTTTTTGGTATTTCTTTTTTATCCTAACTACTTAACTAGTTTGCAAAATTAATAATCTACCGTATTTTATTGATTCTATCCTTGTTTGCTTAACAATTGTTAATTACTTAAAAAAGTTAGAGTACTTTTTAATAATTATTATTAGAAAAGACTAGGTACTATATAAATTTGGAAAATTTTTAGTAAGTTCTTTATTAAGATTCTTAATGAAACATGTATAAATCAACTGTGCCTTTTAAATTAGTTAGTTATTTACAGAATGTCTAGCTTGTTATTTACAAGTATAAATTAAGTTGGGTAAACTTACCGTTTGACTTATTTTAGTTTATTTCGAATAAAATTATTGTTTCACTTTGTAACTTAGTTAACTTCATTGGTTTTTTTCTTTTTTATATTATTTAGTAGTTTATACTGAAAATGATATATTTGAAAGTTTGTCGAACGATGTTATTATGCATCAATTTCAATATGTGGGTGACCGTATGAGTCGATTGTTAATTAAGTAACAATGTTTGACTTTTTACGGTTTCGTTTTTCGCTCCCCAAGTCCTAAAGTAGGAAAAAAATAGCATATATTTGGAGTTGAAAAGGCCATTCTGAGTAAGATTATAATGGGTGAGAAATGAGAAGTTAATGTATAAAGTTTGTAGCAAGATGTTGAGAGCATGTGAAATATGAGTGTTTTGTGTAAGAAAAATGTGAGTTTGGAACAGTGTGCCAGCTGAGCCAACCATGTGGGAAACGGTCAAATTGGCAGCTATTATAACAGCTTTTCTTTATACTGACTTACTATATTTCACCATTTAATTTACCCATGTGTTTTCCCTCCATTTTCAGTTGGTTTATACAACATTCAAACAAATACTAGTTTAACCTTGCTCCAATTTGGCAACCTCTTTTTTTTTCTCAGTTTTGTTACTAGCAAAATCGGCGTGTTAGGTTTTTTAGCCTTTTAAAACCTTGTTTTTGGGTCTAAAAATCTGAAAAGCTCGAAAGCAAAAAAGTTAGGATTTACGGATTTTTATAGCTTTTTCACATTAAAATTTTCAAAAAGAAAAAAATTCTTATAGAATGTGTTTGTATATTACATCTCACTCACAAGTTAAATAGGTGACAAATGACTGTCAATAAAAATAAGTTATAATTCACTTATAAGCTACAAGTAAAAAAAAGTTATAGTGATGTGAAACACTACAATGCAGTTTTTTTAAAAGCACACTTTCATCTCATCGCTTTTTTACCTAAAAATTGATACCAAATGATCCCTTTAATTCCTGAGAAAAAACAAACCGGTACCAATTTTCAACTTTTATCCAATAGCCAGTTTTTTAAGCCCAATTATATATAATTGAGAAACCGAATAAATTGCAGATACTCGACCTCTGCATAATTGAGAAAGCAACACTTGTTGAGAGTAAATGTTTGGGAGTCGCACTTTTTGGCAATATAGTTTGTTCCTTTACACTTTTGGTAATATACTTTGTTTCTTTAGCATTTTTGGTAAGGATTTGCAAAATCAATATAAAAACTAAGAAGTAAAGAGAACACATCAAAGAAAAAACTTCATAGTTGATGTTTGGTTTACGGGTTGGAGAGGGACTTGAAGACTGCAATTTACACAAATTGTATGTAAGCGTTGCACCATTCTAGTCTCGTGTAATTGCCTAATTGGCAGCAGGTTTCGAGCAACTAATAAATATATCCAACTTTGGAGTTAAAACATATATTTAACCTTTTTAATTATTCAAATGGTTTCCGGCAGCAGGTTTCAACTTTCAAGCTACAAAGTTGAGCTGCTTTCTAGTGGCAACAGATTTCAAGCAAATAAGATATCCAACTTCGGAGTAAACAAATATATATCTAACTTCTTTATTTATTTAAATTGTTTTCGGCAGCAGTTTTCAAGCCACTCTAGAAATTAGAATCATCTAAAAGTTAGAACATTGAACTTATAGGACCCAAATATTGCTCACTTGGGCCTTGTTTGGTTGAGACTGGAATAGTCGGGATAGAATTTCAAATTAGTGGGCCAACAAATACTATGTTTGGGTATGCAAACATGGGTGGCACTATTAGTACAACGGGATAGCAAATAACCTCAAATAGGGTCATTTGTAATACTAGGGGGAGGCTGGGTATTTGTAGTCCCGTGATTACGTGCACTCCCCCTTTCATTATCCGAACACAATCCCGGGACTACTAATCCCACAACCAAACGAGGCCTTGTAGCATTCATCACAGAGAACTAGCTAGCATAAGTCATAACTACCGCTTTCGGGGTCCATTATCTCTCCTATCACATTCAAAGAAATTCAAGTACACATCTACACATTACTACAGCAGGAAAAAAAAACGTTACCATGGTGCATCAACCTCTTCCTGGAATTTAACCTCATAACTCTCTGCCTTAAACTTCAAAGCCTCTATGTCCACGTTATACTTCTCCGAGGTCTCTTTCAATTCAACAATTTTATTTTCGAGGTTTGTGATCTCGTCTTCTGCACGAACTTTTTCCATTTTAGCCTCGACATATTTCCTCGCCTCGTAGGCCTCATCTGATTCGTAAGCAAGTCCGAGAAGCTTATGTACACGATCTCGTAAAAAATCAACACCCATTCCCAATAATTCGAATGATTTCAAAGTCTTATCCCAACCTAAAAACTCGTCGCGAGAGGTCATCATTGTACATGTTCGTAAAACACTGGATATATTAACAGTTTCACAAATTATTCCCGCGATTAGTCTAGAGTTGAGACCTTTAATTACGTGAGCATGGAGGAAATCATTTCTCGTGGAGCAAAGGTCATAATATTTGGCTCGAATATCTTCTGGAAGCTCTGAGTGAATACACAAACCGTCAACCGCAATTGTAAAGTTTTCAAAGCTTTTGATCTTTTTTAATGTGGGAGAAACAGAGGAAATTGGATCTGTTGTTTGTCTATGGCCGTTTTCGAGTGCATTTACTAGTTGTAATGATTGTGAAACTGATTTTCGAGGCCTATTCTTGTTATTCAGCACAAGAGTACGGCATTGAAGAGATTTCATACGCCTCCGTTTATAAGTACTTGTGTATGGGGCTGTCTTGCTATCTTCGTCATCCATTTTCACTGTTTAATAAGGCAGTTAATTTTAAAGTAAGAAGATTTTTAAGAAGAAATATCGAAAGTGAACCAGATGAAGAAACCTGCGTTAAATGCTAACAACCTGCATCATTCGATACTATATCAGCCTCCAAATTTAGAAGATTAAGCGCACCATCTACTTCGTTGGGATCATTAGCTCTCACGACATACACCTACAACATGAAAGGGAGTAAACTGAAAACTTTGAAAAATGGGTTGGTGAAAATGCTTCGACAAACTAAAAACTGGGAAGATAGAAAATAATATACCCTTGAAACTCGTTTGGTAGACACGAAAAGGTACAATATGTCAGTTTCATCTTTCTATTTACACCAGCAAAAACAATCTACATTGAATAGCTACTATCTACATTTGAGCACATGAAAACGATCAATAAAATTTCATAACAGTTTCGCTACTTTACATGTTCTTCACACAAATTTCAAAAGCTTGCTCTCAATCTAGTGAACTCAACTCATTTATTACCAATTATACCTAATACTACTTCAAAATGTGCCATAAGGAATAGAGTATAGTTGTGTTCCAAGTTCAGAAAAGAAAAACTCTTCTACACTTTTAACAGAAACCAAATAAGCACTTGAAAAAAAATGAATTTGGGCCTGCAAATTAACACAGCCTACTCCACAGAAAATGCGTATATCGTGAAGATATAATTACGAGAAAGAGTGCCTTGACATTATTGATCTAGAAAGGGGAGAAGATAAGAATAGTCACCTTGAATTTGCAAGGCTCTACTAGCTGAAAAATCAAAACATCATCCTCGAGTAACTTCAAAGCAACGCAGAAATTTTTCCATCCTGCACTAAGCCCCATCTTTTCCCCGATATATTTTAACTCAAACTCTTTACCGTTTTCATCAACTAATATAATTGTGGTATCCGCTCTTGGTAGATGCAACCTACTAAAATATCCAGGAATACCCTAACCGGAAAAATAAATATTGGTAAAACGTAGGTAAATTAAAGATACACTGTTTGTTATCAAATGGGTTAAAATGCAAGTAACACCCACTTTCTATGCCCAATAGTACAAAGAACCCCAATGTACTTCTGACTTTGGCACTTAAGCCCCGAGTACCATTTATGTTTTGTAATTGACCCCCATATCTAACTTTCAAATGACATAACTTAGTTTGTCAATGAGTATGAAAACAAAGTAGTGTTTAGCAAACAAAATTAGAGCAGTTTTACCATCATAAAAGTAAACTCAAACAGAAAACTGCAAATTCAGAAGTTTTGGTGTGAAGACGTATTTGGTTCCTTGCGATGCATAAATATTAGTAAATTTCATAGAACAAAACCAAATATATCCCAAATGGGCGATTGAACACAAAGTGATACCATAAAAAATGGGAATGGGTTGATTGCAATTATAGAGAACACATGAGGGGGTTAGTTGCGAAAATCAGAAGTGGATGGGGGTTACTAGCAAACCAGCCATAATGCATAGGGGTGATCCGCTATATAAATTATCAAAAGATTCAGTAATTACCATCCAGAAACCGTTGACAATGTTCAGAATCATGGGTTTCGTAAACATGGGAAATTCAGAACCCAATTTCAGTTGGAGCTCTTCTGCTCGATTAATAGCACGGTTTTTTACTTCCTCCGAATTATGTACAGCATTGTTCAACAATCTTCTTTGCCTGAAACATCTAACTAGTTAGAAACAATGTAAATACGTAAAATTAAATTTAAAATTACTTGAATCTTATATTCAACCGACCTCCACGATTTTGCTCCACGAATAGATCCAACCTGTTACCAAAAAAAGGATCGATAATACTTAAAAAACAAATGAGTAATTTGATGGACTTATACGAACAGAAGTTGGTAATGGTAACTCGGTCTTATGCACGTTTATTTGATCTACACAAACATCCTACCAGATGCAGGGTCCTATGTTATTTATTCTGGCTGCAATTTTTGAGGAAAATTAAGTGTTTTTCCAAGCTGACAGAAAGAATTGGGACCATCCATGGTTCTGAATAAAACTTCCACATTTTCTTTTGATAATTATAAAGCCTCACTTTGGAGATATCCTTACTTTGAAAGTGCCAGGGTTTGCGGGGTGTAGTAAGAAATGGAGTCTGGAGTCTCTGGATCATGTTGGACACCTCACTTTGATTGTTCTATCTTATTTAGGGCAAAAGCCAAAAATAAATAAATTCTGTTTGCTAAAAAGCTGCTCCCCAGTAAACTCTAATTATGGAGTCTTTGTGTTGTTTACCAAACAAGGTTGCAAGAGTGTTGAGTACATCATAAATAGATTAATATAAATCCTAAAAGCTGGAATCTAGCAATTATCAACTACCAACTCAGTGAGCAAAAGAACAAAAAATAACTGCACATCCAGTTTAAAGACCTAGCTTATTTAGGCGAAAAAATTGCATTAAGAGGCTACAGCAAAATAACCCAAAATCGACTTTCTGTTTGTGCTTTCCCTTAATTAGGATAAACTTCAGTAGAATACACAGCAAAGGTGATGCAGAAAAGCCTCCATCTTTTATATAGACACAGAACCAAATGCCAGAAAAAAGCTCCACAAACCAAAATCTAGCAAATCTCAACTACTTTATCTTTGAGCACAATAATTGCAAAGATGTTAGCAAAAATATATTCAATTGCGACCAAATTCAGTCAATAGTACTAGAGTAATACAAGACTAAGAGACCAACGTTGAGCCTTGATTTCATGTTGTGTTTGCCCTTAATTTCATGAAAAGAGTGCTTTAATCTTAGGTAAGCTAAGAGTAGTAAAACAAGATAAGCAAAGTACTGAATCAATAAGCATGATATAAGTTTCCTTCATTGCAATGGTTTCCCATGCAAATATCATAACGAAAATGTGCTTATAAACTTAAAACTCTTAAGACAAATTATGGAAATCACAGTAGTCTCTCACTCTTATATGAAAATATCTCCGTACAGCGGTACAGCGCAAACACTTTTAATGTATACAAAATCAATCTTTTTTTAAAAAAAAAAGCCTAAAATATGCTAAAAAAAAATATGCAAATAACGCCTAAAAAAGGAGAAAAAGATAGCCTAAAATTGCCATTTTTATCCGCTGTCATGCTCATGACCCTTCCGTTGTTTGCCTATGGCAAGGTTAAGCCCTGGTTTTGTCCCGTAAGTTATTCAGGGCTAATAACTGGTTATGCCACTGATTAAATTCACAAAAATGCCTAAGAAATGATAAATAGTTTTAACACCCAAGATGAAAATTCAATCTTTTTACAGAAAAGAACTAAAAACACAAAAGAAAGCCTAAAAAATACCCCAAAAAAACGTAAAATTGGCCATTTTTTGGGTGTATCCCAGAGCCTGATTACTGGTTTTTTAGTACTGCAAGTTCTTATTCCTCTTACGGCTAATTACTGGTTATGCACACTGGTTAAAATTCACAATACTGGTTAAGAAATGATAAATACATAGAAGAAGTATTTACATAGGGTGATCTGGAGAAAGACTTCCTCCTCCTCTTTCCAGCGTGGCAGAGAAAATCATCATGCATTTGTTTCGGCTTTATTTTCCTCTTCCCCTGTCCAATTTAACCAAATTGAGTAAAAAACAAAACTGTATACATACATACATGCATACACACATACAGTGGCGGAACCATATGTGCGAATGGGCTGGGATAAACATCATGTGAATTTTTTGTTATGTGGGCACTAGAAGAGTATAATCAGCAAATACTAGAATACAGAAGTTCAAAATCAATTTTTTTCTCCAATTGTTTTTACTATGTCGGGTGTTATAGCATTCTTGTTCCTTACTGGGTTCCCTCAACAGTCCATTCAAGGAATGAACTAGGTGGAAAAAGTCGGGGATAGTGTGTATTTCAATTAAAATCTACATTAGCGTTTCACCCCAAAATCATATACAGTACAAGTCCATTGTTCCTCCCTGTATATAGATACATGGGAGGAACCAGGGGACTAACTTTGAATAGGATATAAAGGACTAAAGCACCGCCGTATTGGGGAAAAAAACAATCTCTGATTTTTTAACCTTTAGACACTCCCATAACTACAAAGAAAATAGCTCTAGCTACGCCACTAGGGCCGCTACAACAAGACCCAATGTTAAGTTAACATCAACTACGTAGATTTGCAAAAAGAATTACGAACTTTGTACTTTCACCATCCCGCCTAATAATAGAAACAAAAAAAAACTAATCCCCCAAACAGAAGTATAGATTACAGATAGTGCTGACTGCTGACCTAATGCAATCCAAACCACAGCTTTCCGAACCAGTCCCCGACTAAACGCATTTTTATCCGACTAAACGCATTTTTATTTTTTTCGGAACGCATTCATTTTTCTCCCTAAAATGGAGTAATATTTTGTTTAATTATATATATTCACATAAGGGTAAATTTCCAGAAAAGGGTGTCTCCTTTTAACCCTGTGAGCGATTTCAAAGATGTATACGATGCTCTGATATGTCTATACCTGGAGCTGCAATATCAGGATGTACATTACGAAAAATATAGTCATTTCCTAAAGCATGATTATTTTTATACACATATATAATGTATATAACATACAACTGTACTTTTCAACGAACTAGAATGGAGAATTTTTAAGCTTGAATGCGATAGATATGCAAAGAAACAGCACCAAAAATAACATTTAGGTATAAAATGTTAAACATTGACGTTTGATAACGGAGTTCGACCTCAAACTAGGTCTAGTCCTTAAAGCCTATCATTGAGGACCTAACACTCACATATGTATATATGTATATATATATATATACACACACACACACATACATACATATTGAAAAAACATAAACCTGAAATTCCGAGTACTGTTACGCGTTTTCAGTTACAACCTCAGTTCAAGTTGTAACTAAACTATTGGCTAATAAAACATTAAACACAGCACATAATAAGGCATAACGGAGTTCGACCTCAAACTAGGCCTGGTCTTTAAACCCTATCATCGAGTATCTAACACACACACACATATTGAAAAAACCTAAACCCAAAATTCCGAGTGTTGTTACGCGTTTTCAGTTACAACCCAATTTATTATTATGGCGAAGTTAATAAAACGTTGAACACAAAACATTAGATAACGGAATTAAACCTCAAACTAGGCCTGGTCCTTAAACCCGATCAAGTACTAACACACACGTACACATGTACTTATAAATATATATATATACACATGCACAAATACATACATATTGAAAAAACCTAAACCCAAAATTCCGAGTGTTGTTACGCGTTTTCAGTTACAACCCAATTTATTATTATGGCGAAGTTAATAAAACGTTGAACACAAAACATTAGATAACGGAATTAAACCTCAAACTAGGCCTGGTCCTTAAACCCGATCAAGTACTAACACACACGTACACATGTACTTATAAATATATATATATACACATGCACAAATACATACATATTGAAAAAACCTAAACCCAAAATTCCGAGTGTTGTTACGCGTTTTCAGTTACAACCCAATTTATTATTATGGCGAAGTTAATAAAACGTTGAACACAAAACATTAGATAACGGAATTAAACCTCAAACTAGGCCTGGTCCTTAAACCCGATCAAGTACTAACACACACGTACACATGTACTTATAAATATATATATATACACATGCACAAATACATACATATTGAAAAAACCTAAACCCAAAATTCCGAGTGTTGTTACGCGTTTTCAGTTACAACCCAATTTATTATTATGGCGAAGTTAATAAAACGTTGAACACAAAACATTAGATAACGGAATTAAACCTCAAACTAGGCCTGGTCCTTAAACCCGATCAAGTACTAACACACACGTACACATGTACTTATAAATATATATATACACATGCACAAATACATACATATTGAAAAAACCTAAACCCAAAATTCCGAGTGTTGTTACGCGTTTTCAGTTACAACCCAATTTATTATTATGGCGAAGTTAATAAAACGTTGAACACAAAACATTAGATAACGGAATTAAACCTCAAACTAGGCCTGGTCCTTAAACATGATCAAGTACTAGCACACACGTACACATGTACTTATAAATATATATATATACACATGCACAAATACATACATATTGAAAAAACCTAAACCCAAAATTCCGAGTGTTGTTACGCGTTTTCAGTTACAACCCAATTTATTATTATGGCGAAGTTAATAAAACGTTGAACACAAAACATTAGATAACGGAATTAAACCTCAAACTAGGCCTGGTCCTTAAACCCGATCAAGTACTAACACACACGTACACATGTACTTATAAATATATATATATACACATGCACAAATACATACATATTGAAAAAACCTAAACCCAAAATTCCGAGTGTTGTTACGCGTTTTCAGTTACAACCCAATTTATTATTATGGCGAAGTTAATAAAACGTTGAACACAAAACATTAGATAACGGAATTAAACCTCAAACTAGGCCTGGTCCTTAAACCCGATCAAGTACTAACACACACGTACACATGTACTTATAAATATATATATATACACATGCACAAATACATACATATTGAAAAAACCTAAACCCAAAATTCCGAGTGTTGTTACGCGTTTTCAGTTACAACCCAATTTATTATTATGGCGAAGTTAATAAAACGTTGAACACAAAACATTAGATAACGGAATTAAACCTCAAACTAGGCCTGGTCCTTAAACCCGATCAAGTACTAACACACACGTACACATGTACTTATAAATATATATATACACATGCACAAATACATACATATTGAAAAAACCTAAACCCAAAATTCCGAGTGTTGTTACGCGTTTTCAGTTACAACCCAATTTATTATTATGGCGAAGTTAATAAAACGTTGAACACAAAACATTAGATAACGGAATTAAACCTCAAACTAGGCCTGGTCCTTAAACATGATCAAGTACTAGCACACACGTACACATGTACTTATAAATATATATATGCACATGCACAAATACATACATATTGAAAAAACCTAAACCCAAAATTCCGAGTGTTGTTACGCGTTTTCAGTTACAACCCAATTTATTATTATGGCGAAGTTAATAAAACGTTGAACACAAAACATTAGATAACGGAATTAAACCTCAAACTAGGCCTGGTCCTTAAACCCGATCAAGTACTAACACACACGTACACATGTACTTATAAATATATATATATACACATGCACAAATACATACATATTGAAAAAACCTAAACCCAAAATTCCGAGTGTTGTTACGCGTTTTCAGTTACAACCCAATTTATTATTATGGCGAAGTTAATAAAACGTTGAACACAAAACATTAGATAACGGAGTTAAACCTCAAACTAGGCCTGGTCCTTAACACAATAAACTTTTAACTTATTTGTTTTTGTTAGGTTTTTCATCCACGTTTTTTTTAATTATCCAATTAATATAATAAAAAAGTTAGCATCAATGACCTAACACATATACACATATGTAAATAAACAAACAAATAAATAAACAAATAGAAGATGAACCGGGTCGGAAGGTGAGTGGGTCGGGTCAGAAACCGGGTCATCTGGGTTTTTAAAATCGGGTTCTTTTTTAACAGGTGATGACGTGGCAGGAGAGAGGTTACTACTGAACTTGATCTTCATTTTCAGCCGAGATCCGTTTCCTGCTTCTTCTTCTGTGCTCATTTTTATTTTGTTATTTTGTTATTAGTACTAAATTTATTTTTGTTTTTAGGGTTTTGAGGTATTTTATTTACTTTTAGTTGCAGATTTTCTCAAAATATACAAAAGTGAGCAGAGTTTATTAGTGGTTGTTCAATGTAACTCTAAAGTTTTAAGTCTTTAAGTTTTTAACTAAAATTGTCGGTTTAATTGTTTATTACGAAATTATCTGTAATTTTGATCGATTAATAATTTGTATCAAAATTATCAGAATAAATTTTTTTAAAAGTTGATTATATAGTTCTAATATTAAAGTTTATGATTAGATTTAAAAAAATTTCATTTCGACAATTTTGATACAAGTTATAAACCGGTCAAAATTGCATTTAGTTTCGTAGTAGACAATTAAATGGGAACGTGGTGAATATACAATATATCACCTTTTAACTATTTAGTAGATAACTCAATAATGTTTTTAATTTGATATCCAGTGTATACGTTTTGACTCCTAATTTGGTATGCAATCTATATGTTTTTACTTCAATAATAGATTCGGGCACCCCGGTCAACGATTTTCAACTCATACTAAGTTTATCATACTAATGATCAACCAACCAATGTGAAATACTCCATCCGTCCCAAATTGTTGGGGATATACGAAATAACTTGTAATTTTGATTCCTAACAACATAACACATTTTCTAATTTGGTATGCAATCTATATGTTTTCACTTCAATAATAGATTCGGGCACCCCGGTCAACGATTTTCAACTCATACTAAGTTTATCATACTAATGATCAACCAACCAATGTGAAATACTCCATCCGTCCCAAATTGTTGGGGATATACGAAATAACTTGTAATTTTGATTCCTAACAACATAACACATTTTCTAATTTGGTATGCAATCTATATGTTTTCACTTCAATAATAGATTCGGGCACCCCGGTCAACGGTTTTCAACTCATACTAAGTTTATCATACTAATGATCAACCAACCAATGTGAAATACTCCATTCGTCCCAAATTGTTGGGGACATACGAAATAACTTGTAATTTTGATTCATAACAACATAACACATTTTCTAATTTTGTATGCAATCTCTATGTTTTCACTTCAATAATAGATTCGGGCACCCCGGTCAACGGTTTTCAAATCATACTAAGTTTATCATACTAATGATCAACCAACCAATGTGAAATACTCCATCCGTCCCAAATTGTTGGGATATAAGAAATAACTTGCAATTTTGATTAATAAATAACTCATATTTAGGTTGTCGAAATAAAATTTTTTAAAAGTTAATCAAATAGTTCAAATGTTGAACTATACGAACAAATTTTATATTTCAATAATTGAAATACGAGATATTGGCCGGTCAAAGTTGCACGTAGATACATAGAATCCTAATATTTTAGGACGGATATCCAACTCTTGTATCAAAAAATTTAGAGTGAAACCATTACATAGTATGGTTAAATTAATAAGGTTGAAATGATCGGAGGTGAACCGAGTCCATTAATTGGAGTGAAAATGTATAAGTTGGGTATCAAATTAGAAAGTATGTTAAGTTGGTTCTGTTGAGTACCATATTAGCATTTCCCTTTTTATTTTAGTTAAAGAAAGTGCCCAAATTTAAGGTTTAGTACTTTTTGGGGTGGAAAAAAATGGGAAAACATGTTTAATGTCGTTTACCAATTTAGTAATCCAATCTTAAAGTTTTATCAATTTGGTATATAACCTATTAGTTTTGGTCCAATTAAGAGCCCGACAACATAAAACG
This sequence comes from Primula veris, assembly GCA_963682055.1. Classification (NCBI taxonomy): domain Eukaryota; kingdom Viridiplantae; phylum Streptophyta; class Magnoliopsida; order Ericales; family Primulaceae; genus Primula; species Primula veris. The sequence goes on along the minus strand of OY821747.1, from coordinate 30,406,395 downwards.
ATAAAATTACACTAACTATATCTCACATTTAGAGATTTATTTTTATGGATAGTTACGCAATTGCAATCACCCACTATTCTTAAACGGTTGTTCCCTAATTGGGCCAAAATTGATAGATTAGAAACCAAATTGGTAAAAGTTGAAGTTTGAGTAGTAAATTGGTAAAATCCAATATTACAAGGTAATAAAACAACATTTTTTTCTAAAAAAACCTATACAAATCTTATATCCTCAATTATCTTATGTGTGATTATGTGTATACGATATATTTTTATTTGCTTATAAATATAGTAGTTAATAGAAAGTTATATTTCCAATGATGATTTTGATGAGAGATTTTTAATTAATCAAATTGTGTTTCTTTTCGAAGTTTGTAACTTTTATAATGCCTAATTTTTATTATAAATTTTGAACTATACTTACTTGGTTGTAACTTATAAACGTTTTTCATCCAAAAAGAGTGAAAGACATGTTACTACATAGATAATGTTATTAAACTCGTTACATTAAATAAAAGCTGGTAAAAATCAACTCACCAAAAATAAAAATGTTCAAAATTGAGGTCAATACACCATTAATTAACCCTTTTATGAAATAAATAATAAGTAAATAAACGTCAAAGCTCATTGTAAAATTTAGAAAAAAAGTTTTAAGGGTGAAGCCGACAGGGGAAGAATTATTAGGAAATTTGTGTTATTAGTTGTAAGAGATAGAAATACTGACACACGATTATAGTGAGGTTGAATCGTGAAACTGAAGAAAAGTTTTATGCGTTTACAAAATCGAGGTCTTACGTCTACTTATGTACAAGTTCCACATAACAAAGATGTATTATCATACATGATTATCAAAACCATAGATTTTGGAATATCCATAGTAAGATTTATGAAATTACATATAATGCTATGATACTAAGATATATATTGAGCTATCTAGGTATTTTATTATGTTAAATGGAAAATTGCTACATGTTCGTTGTTGTGTACATAGATTCAACCTTATTGTTAAGAAGGGACTAATAGTTTCTGGACAGTAGTAATGATCGATGCTCTAGATGCTTTTGTTCATCTCGATGTTGTTTGCTCCCGTGTGACCTTCGCATGAACATCAAATTATGGCACCATCTCTGCACTCAAAAACCCGAGAGTACCGATCGATAGCATCAGTGTTTTTCTTCAATAACCCAAAAATCACCTTCACCTCCTCAACATTTGCATCCTTACCCATCTTCTCCAAGATGGTCTTCGCTCTTTCATAAACGCCACTATTTGTTTTGTATTTAAATATATATATATATATATACAGATACAATCGCTCTTTCATTTATTTGTACTTGTATTATAGACTATTGCAACATTAGATATCCGATTGCAATATGCGTCGACTTCTCACTTATATGACTTCTCTCTTATGATGGCGAAGTTGAACGTCCATGACTGAAATTGGCATTGTGAATATGTGTTCGTAATAATGGTGCCAATATTGTGATAGAATTGGTTAATAATAAGCTTTTTTGCTTTAAAGTTGGTATTTCTTGGTCTAGCAACTATTGGCAAAAAAAAAAAAAAAATTACAATAAAGATACAGATCTGTGTAGTGCACACTTTAAATTACAATAAAATTACAATATTGTCTTATCTCCATTCCCTTGTAGTTTCATTCCATAATCCTTCATTTCTCAGCCCAATCAGAAAGTATACATCATAATTCGTTTTAATAAGTGGTTGCCCAAAGACTGATTTTGGAAAAGACAATATTATATAGATATATGTGACATTTTATAATATTTTTCGAGCGGAGGTTATGGATCCATATTTTTTTAAGTTTTAGTCATTCGATCCAATAAAAAAATTTAAAAAACTGTTTTTAAACTGTTTTAATCTTAAAAAATAACTTATAATCTATACGGGAAAGATATTAAAATGTAAAAAACAGATTAAAAGTTCTTTTTAAATTTTAAAAAAGATATTATAATCTACACGAGAAAGATATCAAAGTGTAAAAAAATAACTTAAAAACTGTTTTCTTAGTTTTTTTTTAATGTTTGTTTGAATTATTAAATAAAAAATTAACAAAAAGTTACAAAAATAATATATTTTTTATCATTTGTAATGTGACATATACTTAACAATCTTATAAAGTAGTGATATGAACAATTTTTTTTATTGAAAGCTGACCTCACACCAATGTGTCGCTTCGATTGCCTTCTTTAAGTGAATGCTTAGCCCTGTTAACTTCGTATCCAATATTGATGTTTTGAACTTCATTATGTATACGCTTTCTCAGATTTGAGAGCTTAGCCAAAAAAAAAAAGACCCCCTTTAAATACGAGAAATGTTTTTACTCCACACATTTTTTTACTCACACATATATATTAGTAATAATAAATTTAACATTTTTTCTTATTTTTAATTAATATTTAAATTTAGTATATGTTTATCTATGGTTCTAATATATTTTTGTTTGAGTTTTTAATAGGCTGAGTTTTTACATTTAATAATTTTTATTATTTTTAATTAATATTTAAATTTATGGTACCCTCAACTAGGGTTCTATTATATTTTTATTTTAGTTTTTAGTAGGTTGACTTTTTATTATGTTGGATATTTATATTTGGATTTATCAAATTATAAATTATATTTTATGTATATTTATAGGGATAAATATGTATTTTATTTACGTATATAATGTGTGTGCAAGTTGTGTGTATAACATTATTCCATTAGTAATGTTAGAAAGAAAAAATACGAAAAAATATTTTTAAAAGATTGAATTGTTTGAAATGTTATTAAACAAATAAAATTGAATGAATACGAAAAGAATTTGGTCACTGATAAAATATTATTGTAATAATCGTCCATTTTCCTTTTTTATTTATTTTATTTTTTTAATTAGTAAGATAATAATATTAATTAGGCTGAGTTGGATAAGTACACTTAACAAGTTGATATTTTAGGTTGATTAAAGGTTAGAATAACGTATCTGTATATGTCAATATTTAGTATGTCGAGACAAATGACCCCTTTAATTTCGGACCCAATAAGTAGTATCATGTTATAGTACACTCAAGTATAAGGGTAAGTTAGGGTTGGAATCCCCCGTAAACACACAATCTGTATGTCGATCCAATTATTTTTAGAAGTGAAAAAAAAAACCGACTCCGACCCAACAAAGGTCGTGACCTGACTTTTTCGGGACCCTAATTTTTAGGATCCCGTATGGTCGGGATAGTTTTATCCCGAATATCTCGATATATATTTTTAATTTTACGACAAGGTCATTTTTTATTAACAATTTTTATTTGAGAAGTGTAAACATGTTATTAACACGAAACATAATGCTAGTTTAAAAATAACACTCCTAATAAATGAAAAAAAAAATAACATGTAGTAAAAAATAGTGTGAAAGTACAAATAATAGAGTAGATAAAAAAATTGATACGTTTTTTATCAGATTCTTTTACTATTTATTTTTATTCACACAAGCAACAATTATCATACTAAATGAGAAACATTATTATTATAATTTTTATAATCGGAAAATAATTATTATTTATCTTTTTTGAAGTAACAATGTAACTTTTTAATTTAAGTATATTTTTATTTTAATAGTTTCACATATTCAAAACTAAAAATCTTTATTATACTTATGTACTTATAACTAATATATGAAACAAAAAGATTAATTGTATCTTATAGTAGAGTGCTTACATTACAAGCTAGATGTATAATGTTCGATTCTTATCACTTCCATTTGATATAAATTAATTTACATTTTAGTGTTGAAATAATAAAAAATCATGTTATATAATATAAAATAGAAAATTAATTAAAAAACCGGGTCAGGTCGGGACACCCGATAAAATCAAAATTGTCATCCGATTCCGATCCCGATCCCGAAGTTTGTCGGGTTAGGACAAAACCCGATGTTTTTGGATCGGGACACGGGTCGGGATATCGGGATTTTCCCCCGGCCCTACTCAAATATAATAAAAATTGCAATTAAAGCCTTTTCAAATTCCCTACTCAAACAATTACGTACATTCGTGGGAAAAAAAATCATACAATCATATATCATAATTCTAATTTAGCTTCTTGTGTATGTATGGTTGTGTTTGAATTAAATTTGATACCTTTCGTAAGGAGCAAGTACTTTTGTTAATTTCAATTTTTGGTGTTTGAATTATGTAAGGTACTTTAGATTTAAGTTATCAATCATGTTTAGTGTTATCCAAGTGTTAAATTTTATGTTTATTCCCAGGGGAATTAAAATAATTATTCTTGATAAAAACATGTCTAACACACACACACACATATATCTATATTATTATTTTATGTGACGAGGGCTTATGAAGACTTGAAACAATTATTTATAAAATAGTCCTATTAATTTACAAAATTACAAAATAGTAATAGACACAGGAGAATGAAAAAAAAAAACTGCCATCTAATTATTAATTTCATATTCTCGCAAATCATCAAATTCATCCATCTATCTCTCAACCATAATTGTTTCTCCTTTCATCAAAGATTCTATCATAACGGGTTACATATATTTTTTTTGAATTCACACCCATCAGGTGGGCAGATCCGCTAGTATATATATATGTTCAAATGTAGTAAACAAATAAAAATGTCTAGAATAAGATAATATAGGAAAATCAGAATATTTGGGATAAGTTTTTTTTAGTGATTTTAGTATGTCCAAGTCGATGATGAATTATTCATATACAGATATTCTCATCAATACGCATCTAGGAAAATAATTCTACTTGCATTTTATTTTTTTCCCAAACATTTTTCCGACCAATGATGGAATTTTATTAACTTTGCTAACACTTTTGACTTTCATTGTTTTTGTCCCCCTTGTGAATGGAACATTACCTAAATGAGGTTAAAAAGGAAGGAGATCAACGCAAGTGAACTCCCATAATCACTAAGAAAAGTTAAATGTGTTTAAAATAAGAAAAAAAATTAGGATTTATGTTTATGAACTAAATAAGACCTTATATTTAGATTGACTAAAACATGATGTATAAAACCAGATGCAATTTGAAGCCAATATGCTTAGACATGACAAAATAACATGAATATCATACGAAATACAACCGTTAAGGAGATATGATTGGAAAAACTGTTGGAAAAACATGTGAAAACATGGGTGTTTCCGAATGGTCACTGGACCAACTTCGAGTCATTATTTCGTGTAACAGCGCTGAGTTGTTTATACCGTAATCAACGTGGTTGAGTAGCCCGTGTGACGAGCTTCGTAACGGTATATCACATGACCTATTCGGAGAATGGGTGTGAATACAAAGTGGCTTCAAAGTTGGTACCTCGGAAGCTCAAATCTGGAAAAACGAAATGGTTAATGAGAAAAACCATTTAGTATAATCCCATATTGGAAGATTAAGAGTTAATCTTACAATATATATACCATACCAACCCATGTAGTTATTAAACTAACATGTCCACATACACCTAAGAGTATTAGTGTGTACCACACACGCGCGCTCGCTCGTGTCTCGTGTCTCGGGTCTCGGGCTCGGGCACGGGCACGGGCACGGGCACGGGCACGGGCACGGGCGTGGGCTTGGGCTTGGGCTTGGGCTTGGGCTTGGGCTTGGGCTTGGGCTTTGGGATTTGGGATTTGGGATTTGAGATTTGAGATTTGGGGAATGTCTCGGGTCTTGGGTTGGGTCTTGGGTCTTGGGTCCAAACCCGAATAGGGAGTTTTGTATAAAATACAAAAGGAGTCCCTAGAGTTTCCAGCAAGAGAAACGTCAGCAATGAATGAGAGTAAATGCTGCGGTTTCAGAATTGATTGAGCGGATTCTGGGGGTGTAACTCCCAGAATTAAAGACCAACATTTATGGTTGCGGTTTCAGTAGAGCCTATATAAGGCAGCCATCCCCCTCTCATTTCAGTACACCTTCATACACACAACTCACAGCATAAGCATACACTTAGTGAGAGAGAACCGCACCACCAACAGCTCGACCTGTGGTTCGGTGCCGGTTTCCATACGAGCCACTCTGAGATAGAAGTTGTACCTTGGGAACAAAGTCCCGAAACCAGAAACCTTTAAAGGTGGTTCGGGAAATATTGTTTAAGGGAAACTGCTCAGCAGTTGCCTCTTCTTTTAATTTCTGTTATTTACTTTTCAGTCCTTTATTATTCTGTCCATTTAATTTCAGTACTGTTTCCCTTTTGTATTTTTCTTTCCAGTACCTTTAGTTTCTGTAATTTACATTTCAGTCTTTCCTATTCTGTAATTTACTTTCCTGTAATTTAATTTCCAGTATTTACATAACAGTCCGGGCAGTTTATTTAATAACAGTCCGGGCAGTTTTTTTTTATTCGTTAAAACCAGTCCAGTTTGTTTTATTTACAAAACCAGTCCGGCAGTTTTTTTATTTGTTAAAACCAGTCCGGCAGTTTGTTTAAAACCAGTCCGGCAGTTTTTTATTTGTTAAAACAGTCCGGCAGTTTGTTTAAAACAGTCCGGCAGTTTCTTTTTCTTGTTAAAACAGTCCGGCAGTTTGTTTTATTTACAAAACAGTCCGGCAGTTTTTTATTTGTTGAAACCAGTCCAGCAGTTTAATTTAATTCTGTACGAGTCAGGAATTGTAATTCATATTCCAATTGTGAGAAATAAAGTGTTATTTCCATTGCGTTCCTGTCTTTTATATTATTGTCCTTTTCTTTATCGTATTCGAAATAGTACCAAAGACCAACAATCTTAAACAATATCATTTTTTGGTTTTTCTATTTTCGAAATAAGAAAGGACTTTTCTTTTTTTATTTTATTGTTGTTGACGTCTCGGTTTTTATTCTCGCAAAATCATTGCTAGTTTACTAGAAATTGAAATTTGCACATAGAATAAATCCGAATTGGTTTTGATCTTTTTATTCTAGAATACTATAAAGAATTCTTAGTGAAATCAAAAGTGATTTGATTTTCACGCTAGAATCTCTTTCTCTGGTTTTTATTCTTTTGAAGCAATCTAATTAAGTTATAATTAGTATTTGCGATAAAGAATTTAGTTTTCTTGCGAGAAACTAAACGGTTTTATATTGTCATTTCAGATGACTAATGAGGATCAAATACCCACCGTTTCTTCGGAAAACGTGCAGGGCGCACTTGTGATTGGCAGTAGCCATAACAATGCGAGCGCTGCGAGTGGGGGGGCTCAGGCTCAGGCTGAGGCCGAAGCTGCTGCGGCAAAGGCTGCGGCCGACGCTGCTGCGGCAGAGGCTGATGCTATGGCTGCGGCTGCGGCCGCAGCACAGGCTGCTGCTAAGGCTGCGGCCAAGGCAGCGCTTGTGGCTGCAGCCAGGGCAAAGGGCAAGGCTCCGGCAACACCGGCGATGCCAATGTTGCCAACCTCTCAACTGGAGAGACCGGAAAAGTTTAGGGGCAACAACTTCAAACGTTGGCAGCAAAAGATGCTGTTTTATTTAACTGCCCTTAATCTGACCCGGTTTCTTAAGGAGTCTGCACCCGTCCTAAGCGAGGACGATGAGGACGTGCAGACGGTTTCGGCGGTGGAAGCGTGGAAACACGGCGACTACCTATGCCGGAACTACATCCTGTGTGCTCTGGATGACACTCTCTTCAGTGTATTCGAGCCCAAGGCTTCTGCAAAGGAGCTTTGGGAGTCTCTCGAACGAAAGTACAAAGTGAATAACGCTGGCGCAAAGAAATTTGTCGTCACGGACTTTCACGAGTACATGATGACTGATGGGAAGAGTGTTATCGAGCAGGTTGAGGAACTCCAACTCATATACCATAGGCTTGAGGTTGAAGGGCTAGTTATCAACGAACCTTTCCAAGTGGCATTAATGATTGAGAAACTGCCACCTTCTTGGAAAGAGTTTCAAAACTACCTGAAACACAAGCGAAAGGCTATGACCTTGGAGGGACTCATTGAGAGGCTCAATGTTGAGCAAAGCAACCGCCGATCCGGAAGGAAAGGCGGTGGCGGAGCAGGCAACGCGGTTGCCAAGGCCCATGTGGTTGAGGACGCTGTGTCTAAGCGGAAACGCTTTGACAGCGGAGTCGGTGCCTCTCTCAAGAAGAAATTCATGGGAGACTGCTTTGTGTGCAACAAACCGGGCCATCGTGCCGCGGATTGTAAGATGCGCACCGACAAGCCCAAACCCCCCCCAAAGAGGAAGTTCCAAGGGAAAGGGAGGAAGAGGGCACCTGCTCAAGCTAATGTGGCTGAGGGAGGAGATGATGCTGGACAGGACTATATGCACCTGAGTGCTGTGGTCTCGGAAGTGAACCTGGTGGGGAGCAACCCAAAGGAATGGTGGCTGGACACAGGCGCCACTAGTCACATCTGTGCCAGCAAATGGATGTTCAAGACCTATACGGCCGTGGACAATGAGAGCTGCTTCATGGGGAACTCGGCTACTTCCAGGGTGGAAGGAAAAGGAACCGTGCTGCTGAATATGACATCGGGAAAGGAGCTCACACTGAATGGCGTGCTCCATGTGCCAGAAATTCGCAAGAATCTGGTTTCCGGGTCCGTGATGGTGAACAAAGGATTTAAACTTGTATTTGAATCTGCAAAAATTGTAATCACTTTAAACGGAATGTATGTAGGCCGTGGCTATATGACCAACGGCATGTTTAAATTAAATGTTGGTACTCCGGCTCCTAAAGCCGAGTTAGCTATTGAGGGTACTAAGGCTGAGGCCAGTACCAAGAATAATGTAATCGTGAATGTTGCCCAAGTGGCCAATAAAACTTCGTTTGCTTATTCTTGCGATTCATTTAATTTATGGCATGGTAGATTAGGTCATGTGAATGCTAATTCTATGAAGAAATTAATATCACTGAATCTACTACCTAATTTTGTATTTGATAAACAACATAAATGTGAGGTTTGTGTTGAAGCAAAATTAACCAAGTCTTCGTATCAACATATTGAACGAAGTACTGAACCTCTCGGTCTAATACACACGGATGTATGCGACTTAAAGTTTATACAAACGCGAGGAGGGAAAAAGTATTTCATCACGTTTATAGATGATTGTACTAGATACTGCTATGTCTACTTAATGAGAAGTAAAGACGAAACGGTAGAGAAATTCGCTCTTTATAAGACCGAAGTAGAGAATCAACTCAATAAAAAGATTAAAATATTGAGGAGTGATAGAGGCGGTGAATACGAAGCACCGTTTGCGCAGATATGCGCAGAAAATGGCATTATACATCAAACGACAGCCCCATACTCTCCGGAGCAGAATGGGGTTGCCGAGCGTAAGAATAGGACGCTCAAGGAAATGATGAATGCTATGTTAATAAGTTCTGGGTTACCCCAGAACATGTGGGGGGAAGCGCTGCTTTCCGCCAACTATGTATTGAACAAGCTACCACATAAGAAACGTGATAAACCACCTTATGAACTATGGAAAGGCCATAGGCCGAGCTATAAATTCTTAAGGGTTTGGGGTTGTCTCGCGAAGGTCCTTGTCTCGCTTCCTAAAAGAACGAGAATAGGGCCAAAGACGGTAGACTGTGTGTTCATAGGATATGCACAAAACAGTAGTGCTTATCGTTTTCTCGTGCACAAGTCGGATAATCCCGATGTGCATGCAGATACTATCATCGAAGCTCGAGAAGCTTCTTTCTTCGAGGAGATCTTTCCCCGCAAGTCTTCCGTAACTGTAGAGACTGAGGAGTCAAACAGTGAGGAAAATGTGGGGGCAAGTGAACCGTTGGAGGAAGAAGAAGAAGAGCCTCGACGTAGTAAAAGGGCTAGAAAGGAAACGACTTTCGGTCCAGATTTTGTAACCTTCATGATAGAAGGCGAACCGGCGACATTCAAACAAGCAATGTCATCCCCGGAAGCCCAATATTGGGAGGAAGCGATCAACAATGAGGTTGAATCGATATTACAAAATCACACTTGGGAACTAGTGGATCTACCACCCGGGTGTAAGCCACTAGGACACAAGTGGATCTTCAAGAGGAAGAGAAAGCTCGATGGAACAATCGAGAAATACAAGGCTAGGCTTGTAGTGAAAGGTTTTAGACAAACCGAAGGTGTCGACTATTTCGACACCAATGCTCCTGTCTCCAGGAAGACGTCAATCCGGATAGTCATTGCTCTCGCAGCACTGTTCGATCTGGAAATACATCAAATGGATGTTAAAACGGCGTTCTTGAATGGTGAGTTGGAAGAGGAAATTTACATGGAACAACCGGAAGGGTTTGTGGTTCCAGGTAAAGCTCACAAGGTGTGTAAACTTGTGAAGTCCTTGTATGGACTTAAACAAGCACCTAAACAATGGCACGAAAAATTTGATAGAGTGATGCTATCAAACGGTTTTCGGATAAACGAATGTGACAAATGCGTCTACGTAAAAGGAAATGAAAAGGACTACGTGGTAGTCTGCCTCTACGTAGATGACATGATTATAATAGGGAGTATTGATAACATCAACTCCACTAAGAAAATGTTGTCACAAAAATTCGAGATGAAAGACTTGGGTGTCGCTGATGTTATACTTGGTATGAAAATTACCAAGACATCAGACGGATATGCGCTATCTCAAACTCACTATGTCAGACAGATGCTTGACAAATTTGATAAAGATAGTAGAGCTACATCCAGAACTCCGATAGAGATCTCAACCACCCTGAAAAAGAACTTTGGGGAGAGTGTGAGACAATTGGAATATTCTCGAATAATAGGCAGTCTGATGTACGTCATGAACTGTACTAGACCAGACATAGCCAACTCAGTGAGTAGACTGAGTAGGTACACCAGTAATCCCAATGAGGAACACTGGAAGGCCATCATGAGACTTCTCAGATACATGAGATACACAGCAGACCGAGGGTTGCATTATACCAGATATCCAGCTGTACTGGAAGGGTATTCTGATGCAAACTGGATCTCGGATTCCAACAGTACACGATCCACTAGCGGATATGTGTTCGTGATGGGAGGAGCAGCTGTCTCATGGAGATCATCCAAGCAGACGTGCATAGCTAGATCAACTATGGAATCTGAGTTCATAGCGTTGGATCTAGCAACAGAAGAGGCTGATTGGCTGAGAAGCTTTCTGGAAGGAATTCCAATGTGGCCGAAACCTGTCCCAGCAATAAGCATGCACTGCGATAGTCAGTCGGCTATTGGACGGGCGCAGGATCATATGTATAATGGAAAGTCCCGACATATTCGTCGGAGACATAAATCCGTAAGAGAATTGTTAGCTAACGGTGTGGTGTCCTTAGATTTTGTGAGATCTAAAGACAATATAGCGGATCCATTTACAAAAGGCTTGACTCAGGTAGGAGTTGAAGTTTCATCGAGGGGAATGGGGTTGAAGCCCATTAAACTGGAAACCTCCTCAGAGGCAACCCAACCCGAACTGGATTCTCCAGCGTCGGGTTCAACGGGAAAACCGAACTGTGGGGGTGACCGAACAAAGCACTCGGGAACTTAAGTTCCCAGCCCATTTCTAGGATGAAAGAGTGATAGACCTAGACCATCTTAAGGGTGAGCATGAGGCTCTTAATGAAAACAAGTATCTCGAAGATCGAGAGGGGTGAGTCAGGACACCCTTGACTTGAAATCACCTATGACGAGTGTGTATGGCCGATACTATGTGATGAGCCATGGGCTAAATCACTAGAGCACTCGGTTGAACTTTGCCAAGGCAGTCCACGGCCAAATATGGACAACAACCAAAGGGCTTAGTAAGTGGTGTAGAGGGGACACTGTGTGCGCATTACCCTGGTATGCACAAACGCTAAAGGGTTCAAGGCTTAAAGGCTACCCAATAGTAGCATATCAGATTTTACGTCACTACGGCAGGTTCAAGGCGCGCGCTACCTGTCCTTATGCAGTGAACTCTTGCGGTTTTCTCTCGTATGCATTTAGGAGCATTTTATTTTCAGCCAATTGCATTCATGTGGGGGATTGTTGGAAAAACATGTGAAAACATGGGTGTTTCCGAATGGTCACTGGACCAACTTCGAGTCATTATTTCGTGTAACAGCGCTGAGTTGTTTATACCGTAATCAACGTGGTTGAGTAGCCCGTGTGACGAGCTTCGTAACGGTATATCACATGACCTATTCGGAGAATGGGTGTGAATACAAAGTGGCTTCAAAGTTGGTACCTCGGAAGCTCAAATCTGGAAAAACGAAATGGTTAATGAGAAAAACCATTTAGTATAATCCCATATTGGAAGATTAAGAGTTAATCTTACAATATATATACCATACCAACCCATGTAGTTATTAAACTAACATGTCCACATACACCTAAGAGTATTAGTGTGTACCACACACGCGCGCTCGCTCGTGTCTCGTGTCTCGGGTCTCGGGTCTCGGGCTCGGGCACGGGCACGGGCACGGGCGTGGGCGTGGGCGTGGGCGTGGGCGTGGGCTTGGGCTTGGGCTTGGGCTTGGGCTTGGGATTTGGGATTTGGGATTTGGGGAATGTCTCGGGTCTCGGGTCTCGGGTCTCGGGTCTTGGGTCTTGGGTCTTGGGTCTTGGGTCTTGGGTCCAAACCCGAATAGGGAGTTTTGTATAAAATACAAAAGGAGTCCCTAGAGTTTCCAGCAAGAGAAACGTCAGCAATGAATGAGAGTAAATGCTGCGGTTTCAGAATTGATTGAGCGGATTCTGGGGGTGTAACTCCCAGAATTAAAGACCAACATTTATGGTTGCGGTTTCAGTAGAGCCTATATAAGGCAGCCATCCCCCTCTCATTTCAGTACACCTTCATACACACAACTCACAGCATAAGCATACACTTAGTGAGAGAGAACCGCACCACCAACAGCTCGACCTGTGGTTCGGTGCCGGTTTCCATACGAGCCACTCTGAGATAGAAGTTGTACCTTGGGAACAAAGTCCCGAAACCAGAAACCTTTAAAGGTGGTTCGGGAAATATTGTTTAAGGGAAACTGCTCAGCAGTTGCCTCTTCTTTTAATTTCTGTTATTTACTTTTCAGTCCTTTATTATTCTGTCCATTTAATTTCAGTACTGTTTCCCTTTTGTATTTTTCTTTCCAGTACCTTTAGTTTCTGTAATTTACATTTCAGTCTTTCCTATTCTGTAATTTACTTTCCTGTAATTTAATTTCCAGTATTTACATAACAGTCCGGGCAGTTTATTTAATAACAGTCCGGGCAGTTTTTTTTTATTCGTTAAAACCAGTCCAGTTTGTTTTATTTACAAAACCAGTCCGGCAGTTTTTTTATTTGTTAAAACCAGTCCGGCAGTTTGTTTAAAACCAGTCCGGCAGTTTTTTATTTGTTAAAACAGTCCGGCAGTTTGTTTAAAACAGTCCGGCAGTTTCTTTTTCTTGTTAAAACAGTCCGGCAGTTTGTTTTATTTACAAAACAGTCCGGCAGTTTTTTATTTGTTGAAACCAGTCCAGCAGTTTAATTTAATTCTGTACGAGTCAGGAATTGTAATTCATATTCCAATTGTGAGAAATAAAGTGTTATTTCCATTGCGTTCCTGTCTTTTATATTATTGTCCTTTTCTTTATCGTATTCGAAATAGTACCAAAGACCAACAAAAACCTCAACGAGGTGCCCCGTCATAGAAGGAGGAGGCTACCGACCTAATAGAGAGAATTACAATAGTAGTTGAGGTTGTCGTGTGTAAGGAGAAAAGTTACCGCCTCTTGTTTCGGCCAACAGATTGATTAGTGTCTCATGATCAGGATTGATAGGGGTCATGGTACGACATGAATAGGGCTAAAAGAGCTACATGCGCATATGTGTTCATATGTTGGTTTGAAATCAATAAATGAGATTATTAAGGAGATTTTTCTAAAATCCTTTTCAATAAATACATCCATTCAACAGTACTAAAGGGCATAAAATACACAATTTAATGCATGTAAACCCAAGTTCTTAATACAATATTCCTACACATAAATTTTAAATTCCTCGAAAGGCTCATGTGACTTAGGCTTGAGAGGGTGACCAATTGAAAAACAACTGGTCCTTTTAACTTGGAGTTGTTGTTTTTCTCGTGATATATACACAGAGCAAACCCTAAAGAGAATTAAAAGCAACCCTAGAACATAGAGGATCAACGGCCAAAAACCACGAAAATAAAATTATTTTTCAAGGCCCATTAGTACAACAAAGAGATATTAAAAAATAAAATTATAATACCAACAACACGAAAATAATTATAATAAAGATTAGAGAACGGTGAAGTCATTCTATCATATATATATATGTCAAAACGATGAAATATTTTGAAAGAATTATCTATCAAGATAATTAAAGATGGACTGGTTTCTTTCTTTTCAACAAAGAGTTTCATTAGCTTTTATCAAAATGAGGACCTTACATCATCCAAGTCACTTATGTTACAAAATTAATCTCACTACAAAAAACACCTTCTGGCTCATGCCCAAAATACATAGCACCATCACTAAAATAAAAATAAAAATGTCAGCTTACCATCAGATCGTCTGTTGCTAAACTGATGGTAAAGTGAGTGTCGCTAAATTTAGCAACAATTTTTGTTAATAAAACTTAATGACACTCATTTTATTAACAGTTTTAAAAAAGTAAATTGTTACTATCTTGACATTTTATTAGAGTGGATTACCCTACTTAATAAACTGCATTTGGTTTTTTTTTTTTTCTGATTTCAAAATTCCCCTTCTCATTTTAAGACCACATGCAACTCATTTGGGCGTATCCTCACTTGTCTTCACACCACTGATTTCATCAACTTCATAAAAAGTGTCTGGTCTTTATGACTCCACACTCGGGACCTCTACTGCAAAAACAGCTACCGACGATCTTTGAACTCTTTCTCCATCTCCGGTTGAGCTACTTTCCTATTCAATTCTCATTTTATCTTACCAAAATTTGATAATGCCTTCCGACCTTTTCTATTTCTTAGATCCATTTCTAGCCATCCGCTTGCGATTGTTGAATGAGTTTGTTGAGAGTCTCATATCTTTCTATCTAATTCTTATGGGACTCTTGACAGTAATTCTCTCAGTTCATTTTCTCCACTTCATACCAAAAATAGTACTCTTTAACCATCTTATATAGTCATACATTTTTGTGGATTGCCATTTTGATCTCAGCTCAGTGCTCCTATAGCCAAAACGGAAGCCACCGCCCAAGTTTATGTTACAAGTGGTAGCACACTCTTGGTGAATTCTTTTGAAAGCAAGATTTCAAGCTTAACTATTTTGTTCATTCTTGCAAGAAATTTTTTTACCATTCATAAGAATATAATGATGTAATCTTTCACTTAAAAAAAATGACATCTTACCATCAGAACGTTTGTTGTTAAACTGATGATAAAGTGAGCGTCGCTAAATTTAATAACACTCACTTTACCAATAATTTTCAAAAATTAAATTGTTGTTATGTTAAATTTTTCTTGCCCTGTTTCGCTTTTTGTGCATGCTTTTCATTTTTTTATTCTCATGAGAGTCTTACAATATTCCAACCGAGATTCTCTGGTGAACTCTTGATAAAGGTATATGAAAACCTACCTATGAAATATTTTGTAATTTTGGAATTATTAAGCTGCATTCTATTTAGATGTAGGTATTTTTTCTTTAGTTAACAACTTGTGCCAACCATGCAGATTTTTTGGTAATGATATGGCCACTCCTTAAATTTAAAAAAAAAAAACATTACACAACAATGTTGATTTTGTGAGTCAGAAACTGTCACAAATTTGTCACAAATTCAAAAAACTGTCATAAATTGACTATATTGTCACAAACTCATCAAAAAAATCGTAGCTAGTAACTAGTAAGCCCGTTACAAACAAAACCGTCACAATTCATGTCGTTATTTGGACAATTTTTTTTATTTTTTTTTGTGAAAAAAGGATAATCTATAACTTAAAGTGAAAATATATGTACACTTAGCAAGTACCTTTCAGTGGCTAAAAAGAAAATAGATTTGTTTTGTGTGTACATTTTAGAGAAAATACACCAAAGACAAGTTAACCGACACTTCTATATCATACATATCGGAAACTTACAATTAAAGTTCTTAGAGCACTCTCATCTGTTTATATAGAGAGCACTATATCTATAAACTTATATAATATCATCAAAAGAAGCTACCCAATAGTCCGTGTATAATAAAATTTTATCTATAAAGTTAAAATATTTTACAAAAGCTATCTACATGTATACAGCAAATGTAGATAAATATATCTATTATTTTATTAAAAAATAATCAGACCTACCCAAAATTTAATTCATTTTCTCAATCACTTTTTCTATTGCTGCCCCTCTATCTAAAATCAACATACATGATGCGATTTTTTCATCAACAAAGCTACTCTCTATAGCTCTCTTCCATTATCATCTACTAGGTAACTCTATTTCAATGCAAAACCCTACTTTTTAATTGTCACTTATGAAATTTTAGTTTCGATTCTCAGACCTTTTTCGATAGAGAGATGAAAATTTTGACCCAGATCGTTCCATTCATTGAATCTACTAAATAATCCCTCATTAAGTCTAATTTTCATATATTTTTCTATATATAACCCTTTTTATGTTTATTTATCTAATTTAATATAGTTTATGTTATTTTTACTTATTGATTTAGGCAAAATAAATAAGTGCGTATTTGATAAAGCCCACCTTTTAGTATCTAATAGTGATTTATATTGACCGATGGTTGATTAATTTATCATTTAGATGATTTTGCAAGCTTTGGTTTTAAAAGACTGAATTAATAAGTTCTCACTTTTTTCGTCTACTAAATTCTAGTTGTAGTGTAAAACGATATGACAAAATGGCTTATACATGGAGAAAAAGTATACTGAGAAGCTTTTCTCAGTTTTGTTTCTTTTTTTTTTAGTGAAATCAATTGAGATTTGGAGATGAATAGTGACTTGAATGTAGTTGTTGAGGTGGCTAACTCATTGACTCGCTTTCCAAACTTTACCGAGGCGGAAGATGTGTTTCTTTGTTCGTCATGGAGTAATGCGACAACTGACCCCGTTGTTGGTACACTCCAAAAAGGCGGTGATTTTTGGTTGAAAGCGCATTTATATTGAATGCACCATAAAAAAGATAACTACCCTAATCGAAGTCCGGATGGTTTAATGCAACGGTTTTCAAAAATAAAGACAGAAGTGAGCAAGTTTTGTGGCTATCTAAGCCAAATAGGATACTTGAGTGGACATACTACTGACGACAAGGTAAATGAATTGGTTTTTTGCATTTGATTTTTGAATTGGTTTGTTTGCAAATAGTAAAGCATAGTTATGATGATCACTCCTAGCTCTTTCTATTTTTTAAAAATGAGCACAACTTAGTTGCTAATAGTTTAGATCTGGGCTTTCTGGGACTTCAAGACCTTGTTTGGTTGAAGCTGATAAACTCAGATTTTTGCCTTTTTTAATATAGCTAGACTGAATTTGGTTAATCAGCTTAAATACATTGTTCTTTCCTCCATTTTGTAAAGAAAGCTTCAAAGTTCAAGAGGTTCGTTATTACTTAAAATGCTTTGCAGAAAAGCTTAAAAGTTGGACTGCATTTACATTACCAGCTTATAAAAATGAAATTGTCATCGGCACTAAAAAAAACTGTCTTCAAAGGGCAAACGTCTAATTTACTCGTTAGGCGGGGAAAAAAAATTGTCGGCCTTTCCCAAAAGTTTACTTTTTTTATGCTAAAAAGCTTACCTTATGATGAACTCTTTTACAGTGAAAAAAGTTTTTTTACTCGCGATTTAGCTACAATTCTGCATTTTTTACCACTGTTTTTTCTGGGTTTTTTTTGCCTAAATAAGATAAAAGCTTGGATGAACCTAGCCTTTTCTGAATCTCATAAAGTCGTTTATTTACTTAAAAGCAGCAACCAAATGAGCTCAAAGTCTTCAAACACGAGCGACCATATTACCAGACAGGGGACACAAATATACTGATCCAGATGAGCTAGCCTATACTCCACCTCTTGATATAAAACTGGTGTTACCATGACCTGTTTATCTATATCAGAAATATGATGTCATGAAAAGAGAGTTCATACCTCAGCCAATTTAACTTTCCCTGTCACCACCAGATCCTTGGCTTCTGAACATAATGGAATAAAATACTTAACTATTGGCTGAAGATTTAATATATCTGATGATTGGAAAGGTGTTGCGACCTCAAAATCATATTTGCGAGCAGCAACAGTAACAACAACTTCATTATAATTTCTTTGCTTATTAACATGTACAGATTTCAAAAGCGAAGCAAATGTTCACCGAACTTGAAACAAAACCGAAAGCTAGGAAGCCTGTGGAGTTTTCATTTGAGCATTGCTGGAAGGTCTTAAAAAATGATCAAAAGTGGCTCGAAACTGAGACTAAAAAGAAGTCCAACTACCCAAATGTTCCATCTAATAGCCCTAGCCCAATTTGTATCAGTGTTGATGATGAGAGCACACCAAAATCTGTTGAAAGACATGTAGGTCGAAAGCTTGCAAAAGAGGGTTGGACTAAGAGGAAAGGGAAATTTGTGTATGATAGCGCGCCCATACTTGAAAAAATTGATCAAACCGTCACTTTGAACGAAAAACATCATAATGACGATGCTGCAATGTTCCTCGAGAGTGACAAAAAAATGGATGCATACTTGGAGTTGGAAAAAGAAAAGCTGGAAATTAAGAAAAGAAAAATTGGGATGGAAACGCAAATGTTTGATGTGGACCTAGCTTTAAAAGAGGCCGAGTTCATGAATAAAGACATCTCTTCCCTCACCGATCCGGGTCAAATCATATTTTATCAAGCAATGCAAAAAAAAATGAGGGGAAAATATCAGGCTATGTAGTGTTTGAAAAAACATTTGGATGACAAATTTGAACTCTAGAATATCGTTGACGCTTTTATTTTGTTAAGTTATGCATATTTAACTATGTTTTGATCATATTTAACTATGTTTTGACTAGACATGAATATCATGGAAGTTTGTGTTCGTATGTATTGATATTTTTGTAAGTTCATGATGTAATAGGTGTTGTTTATGTGGAAAGTGATTCCAACTCTTGTAACGCTACTTATGATGTATGTAATGGAAGTAGAATTATCGATGATGTATGGTATTAAAAATTTTATTTTTCATTATTTAACTAGATACCCGTCTTTTATTTCATAGTTTAAAGTTGTCGATAGAAAACTGTCAAATTGATTCAGAAAAAAACACAAACTCAATAAAAACACAACAAGCATGAAGCAAAAAACGAGTTTATACAAGCATGAAGCAAAAAACGGGTTTATACAAACACAAAGCGAGTTCCAACAAGCACAAGCAAGAACTCTTAAGAGAACTTCATAGCGAAAATACAAACTCAACAAACAAGTAAACCACTAAAAACACAAGCTAGGATTAAAATATTTCTTACTAATTAATAATTCCATGCCTTGTCCAGAGGTGTTCAATAAGATTCTCCTTTAGGCGAAAATGTGCTACTTTATTCCGGATTTGCCGATGAACTTCAATGAATGAAGTAAAAAACGAGTTGTTAAGGTCATGTGACATTGTTGGAGGCGGATTATTTGAAGAAATCGCTTCTTCAATCGCATAATACTTACCTATTTCCACGGCCTTGTACATGTCACGTTCATCTTCCACAATCATATTATGCATTATAACACATGCCAGCATTATGTATTTCAAGTCTTCTCTGTCAAAGAACCTTGCTGGGCCATGAACAATTGCGAAACGGGCTTGTAATACTCCAAATGCACGCTCGACATCTTTTCTAGCCGACTCTTGTTGCTGCGCAAAATACTTATTTTTTTCGCCACATGGTTGAGATATAGTTTTCACAATGGTAGACCAATTGGGATAAATACCGTCTCCTAAATAATAGCCAATAGTATAATCTATTCCATTAATAGAATATCTCACTGGAGGAACACGACCTTGAGCCAAATCACTAAAAATATCAGAACGATTAAGCACATTGATATCATTGTGAGATCCTGGCATCCCAAAAAATGCATGCCAAATTCAAAGATCTCGTGATGCCACAACCTCTAGTATAATAGTCGGCTCATGACAATGACCTGTATACTGGCCCGCCCAGGCAGGAGGACAATTCTTCCATCTCCAATGCATGCAATCAATACTCCCAAGCATTCCAGGAAATCCACGTTGTTCACCAATAGCAAGCAATCTTGCAATATCATTTGCGTTAGGTCTTCTTAGATATTCAGATCCAAAAATCGCCACTATAACTCTACAAAACCTATAAAGTGACTCATTACTTGTTGTTTCTCCAATCCTTATGTATTCATCAAAGACATCGGAGCTTTCTCCATAAGCTAACATTCTCATAGCAACAATTATCTTTTGTATCGATGATAATCCTGGCATACCAGCAGCATTTGGTGATTGTTGAAAGTAGCGATCATGAGCTGTGACTGCATCGTGAATGCGTAGAAACAAATGCCGTTCCATACGAAATCTACGTCGAAAAGTATCTAAAGGATAAACCGGTTCTGAACAAAAATAATCTTTCATAATATGATTATGACCCATAACATGATCACGGTTTATGTATCTCATCTTGGCATGGTTTGAGGCTTGTCCCATATGGTCGGCCTCGGCGACTAGTTGCAAGACTTGTAGCTGCTGATCTCTTCGTTGTGTTTCTTTCTTCATTTTTTGTCGTAAGCGATTAATATTATTCATAAAAAACATGATGAAATAAAATGATTGAGTGAACAATGTATTGAAATTGAGAAAAACCTTTAAAAATACTTCAAATTTTAAGGTTGAAAGTAAGACTTTTTCTCAAAGTATAACACAACAGTACGAAATTTGTGTTGTTGGAGTTGTGAAAAAAACTGAAAAGAAGACTTGGTTTAATGTTGGAAACTAGGCAAAATGGGATAGGTTAACGTTGAAATTTGTCAAATTAATGTTGCAGATGGAAGAGTTTAATATGGCAGTTGAAGAAATAAAGAAGGCATGTTTCCTACACAGTTACTTTTAGGGGTGGGCAAAAAATCCGTAAATCCGCCCCGTAACCCAACCCGCATGAATTGGGGCGGGTTGGGGTGGGTTGAATATCAAAAAAAAATCAATCCGTCCCGCCCAATCCGCTATATATTTTGCGGGCTGGGTTAGGGTTGAGGTTCACAAACCGCGGGTTAATCCGTCTCAATCCGTTTCAACCCGCAATATATATATACATTATATACATTATGTGTATATATATATACATTATGTGTATTTTAAGATACCAACATTTAATTATTGTTATATTTTAGTTTTATTACTTGTTCGTGAACGTCCTTAACGTACTTTGATTGGGTTTAATTTATATTTCTGTTTGAAATATTCAATTTATTTTAATATTAGGGTTGATTATGCAAACTATGAAAAATGAAGGACCAAAATAAAAATTTAAGAATCAATCTAAACCCAACCCGTAATTTATTTTGCGGGTTGGATTGGTTTGAGTTGGAGTTTTAATTGTAACGGGTTAGATTGAGTTGGGTTGAGATTTAAATTTCATCAATCCGCCTCGCCATTTATTTTACGGGTTGGGTTAGGATTGAAATAAATCCGCCACAATCCGCCACATGCCCACCCCTACTTACTTTCGCATAGTACTCATGAAGATTTAAAAAGTAAATAAAAAAGATAAAAGATTAAAATAATAATTTTATAATAAGTTATATGAGAAGTTAAAAGTCACTGATGTGCACTTTATAGTGAATTGACCAATATAGGCCATATATAGCTATATAACACTATACATATATAATAGAGTTGTAGTTTGCTGTTGAGAATGCTCTTAAGACGCCTGTTCTAGGGAGCTTTACATGTATCATGCACATAATGAAGTCTAATACTCCATCCGTTCCGAAAATAAGTGTCTTGCTTCGAAAACTATGTTATTTAAGGATTTCGACCAATTTCATTTAAAATTCGACAAAAAATATCAAAAAATCAAAATTTTCAAATAAAAACTATTTTTTATTTTATAATATGAGATTATAGTTGTAAATTTGATACGATTTCACTACTAAGAATAGATATTTCAAAAAATAAAAATAAGAAAATTTATTAAAAAGTAAAGTAGCCACTTATTTTGTAACGTCCCAAAACAAAAAGCAAGACATTATTTATAGAGTAATACTAGCCAACGATTCATCGTACTATAATTAACCGTTAAGTTAACCCTAATTTACTATGAATATGAGTTCAAATTTCTATATATATTGAACCCTTGTGAATAGTGTGTGCATGTGCGCATCATCACCACCAGTGTGTGAATCTCTTTCCAACCCTTGTGATATGAATTCATTTTTTAAGATTAATATGCCTATGTGTCTACCTTTTAATGGTGTGTAGAGACATAGAGTACACTGTCTAATAATGAATGGTCCTCTTAGAAGACGAGGGGAAGGAACTATACCGAGCTAGATACGGGTTAAAATGACTTAAAACACCTGTCGTATCACGATAAACATGAACAACTTTCGTGTATTTTACCGAATATTTGACAATCTTAGCATTTCAACACGTTCATAATTACAAAATAGTATGTATATATATATATATAATTCAGCCACATCTATACATAAATGCTAGTCCCGCCACAGTAAAAGACAAAACTTTAGAAAAAAAGTCACTAACTTCCGATCAGATTTTTAATATTAAGTACTAAAAGACTAGTTAGCTATGATGATTCCACCTTGTGTAAAGCACAATCATATATTAACCAAGGGGCAATGAGATCTTTCAATGATAAACTAGCAAAAAGGTTATAATGAAAAAGTTTCCAAAGACCACCACTACCAGAATAGGGTCAAACCCATAATATAAAAAGATAGTTAAAATAGTAATAAAATCACTAAAAAGGACGCAAACAGTACGGTTCAAAATCGTTGCTCATAATCATGGCATTTTAACAATTATATTTTGAGTCAAATTCCGGCTGTGTTATGCCAACCATTCTTTACGAAACAACTTTACTCCAGTGGTTGAAATTTAACTAATTAATAAGAATATATCCCTACATGTCGATCGATTGCACCGATGATTATTCAGTTCAATTTTCATGACGAACTTTTACTATTTATCTTCGTAATGGTAAAAAAAAACCAAAAAAACGGGGCAATTGGAGGGTCCTAGTTATATAAAATATCATGATACGTCTGATATTTATTCTTAGGACTATGGAGTATACATGAATAATTCATCAGAAATCTGATCCACCTTCATATTGAAGTGTTATATCGACGACCTTACGATTTTAGACGAACTATTTTTTTTTTTACAATATTCAAATTATCAAAGATGTAACTAACCAAGAGATGCAGTAGCGGAACCAGAACTTAATTTTGGGGGACTGTTGTTAAAAAAGACAATTAAAGGGAAAAAAATCCAAGGGAGTGGATTCAAACATGTGACATGTTGTCCGTTAGTATACAACTATATCACTGTACCACTGAGATAACTTATATTAATGGTGGACTGTAAATGTATTTATCTACAAACTCAAAAAATTATATGTATAAAAAAAAGTTAAAAAAAATATGGGGTGGCGGCGGCACCCCCTCGTCCTCCCCCAGTTCCGCCCCTAAAGAGATGAATGATTTTAAATCCTATTTTCATTATATTACATGTACTTTTGTTGAGTTGAAAAGCTAGTTTACAGTAAATTCTTGAAGCGACATAATTGCATAAAAATCAGATATTTAAAAATAAGTTGGCTTACAAAAGCTAGTTACAGTTGGATCTTGAAGCAAAAAATTGCATAAAAAAACAAATAATTAAACCAAAGTTGGCCTACAAAACCTATATGGTAATCACAAATCACAAGCAGGAAAAGGAAACTAGTTCAGTCCCAGTTGTTGTAAGAATTAGCATCTGAAGCAAAACGATCATTAAGTAAATCTACCAAGCACAATATAAGTATCATTTGAACAACTATATATCCGAGGCGCTATATTGCCTGTACCGCATCCACTTCTTAATATGTATAGCTAATCATGCCTGGTAGCAATTAGAAGTTAGACTACTTTCACAAAATGAAGTATCTTATGAGAAGTTATTTCGAACACAAATGTTCTACGCATAGTCAAGGGAGAAAAACATCAAAAGTACTCGGTAAAAGTTTGATAATATTCTTTATTACGAAAGGTATGAATATAGGAATGTTAAAGTAGATCATAGCCAACTAAGCTAATTATATACATCAGAAAAAGATCTTTTATAGAATGTTAGAAAATACCAATCGCTACCCTATTAACAGATGTATAACACTTAAACTTGTCGACTAAAAGATCCCAAAGCACCTTATAGCCGTCCACATATATTGGAAATAAAAATGAAAATACAAAATAAACTAAAAATCTATAATAGAACTTGGCTTTAAGAACCTTTGGTCATAGGATGGTCTAGCAGTTTGATGGTGCGAAGTAATTACTTGGAAAATACATCTTAATGGTAAAATACAATTCTCCTGAAAGTAAATATTTATCATTAAGTTTACTTTTCCGCTAATTAATGAACCCGTTCTGCTAATGAATTTTGTAGACCAAGAAATATACCTTAGATCGAGACCTCCCAATAGCCGGTGGAGATTTAGTTGTTTCACAAACTTTGTCTAATTCAACTTAACACTATTCAATTAGCAGTGAATGTTTCACATTTATCTTAAAGTAGATATTATATCGGCTTTCCAGTTTATACTGAAGGAGGTGGTCGTCTTTTATATATAAAACTAATTAGCTTTTATAAAAAAAACATTGTAAATTTTATGTATCATAGCAGGAATTTATATTGCTTTAATGATATAGAGAAATGAGAGAAATGAAACCATGAAATTTGAAACTTGTTTCCATAGTTAGTTTGTTGATTATAATTTATAGTAAGAAAAATGATCATTTAGTAGTACATACTTAATTATCAAAAACACGTCATTAAAATATCTTTTAAACTTGGGTACATATATTACATGATACTACTTATTTTTTACTCTTTGTTTTTTAAGTTTGATGATCAGTGTCAGTGATACTACGATTAAATATACCAAATATTAAATAAAACCAGAAAATATAGGTTTTTGGATATTAATTGTGTTTTCACCGCTCTTTATTTGTTAGATCTATAAAATTAATTTTGGTTATTAATGCCCTACGACGTACTGACACTCATTTTATTAGATCATATATTACTCTAGCATATATAGTGAAAGGTCCTGATTCAGTCAAAGGATCAAATTTCAGCTAAAAGGCCATGTAAAATATGTGCATAGAAGAAGATCTAGTAATGCTGCAGAATCATTTACAACAAAATGGAAACCCTAATCATTATCACCCATTTTAATATATACTGAGTGGAGATATATATTTAAATAACCCTAAGCTAGCTGGTTGCATGAAACTATAAATAACAAAGAAGATCCAATGTTAGATTATTGTATCACCAACTATCCTTCTCTACTAAAGAAAAAAACTATATACCTATCTCTATTTCCCTCTCTCTCTCAAAACTTTCGGGAAAATATTATTACCCCTAGCTATATTTAATTTTCCTTATTTAGTCATGGCCTATGTCCAAACCATATCTGTTCTTGTTCTTGCACTAATTGCATTTGATGGCATTATGCTTAGTGAGGCGAGAAAGCTTAAACAAATGGCTATAAACTCTGCCCATACAAAAGTCGATTTTAGGCCTACAACACCAGGCAGTAGCCCTGGTATCGGCCATTCTTTTGCATATGATCAGGGCGAGATGCAACCAATCGGACAAAATACTAAAGGTACAAATGAGGTAAATTCTATGGAGAATAATGTCAATGATTTCCGGCCCACAATGCCAGGTCACAGCCCCGGTATTGGCCACTCTTTTCAGAACAAAAACGAAGTGAAGAATCCGTAGATATACGTGTAAATATTCAATTCTAGTTTTTTTCTTGCCCCTTGTTTGGACTGTTAACTCGTTGCAGTAATTTGGGCTCATTTCCAAGTGTGGGTAAGCTCGTGTATCACTTAGGTTGGGTGTTCATTTGTATATATATCTTTTAGTTGCTTGTAGTGTTTGATTTTATTGATGATAATAATAGGTTTTGAACTGCCATGACTTTTGGCATCTAACCTTATAATATGCTTGATAATGGTAGTCGATGTTTACGTACCAGCTAATAGTGAAATAATATTGAGATTGTCTTACTAATTTGGTTGAGAAGTGGCACTATGTGCGTAGACATTGATGAGAAATTTGATATTAATGTTAAAAAGTATATTGTTTACTTAAAGTGTAAAACATGTCAATACAAACGAAACCAATTAAGGCGGTGGTTGTGTGAAAATAATTCAAAAAACCGGCTTTTGTAATTGTCTCCACTCTAGCCGGAACATAGGCACAAGGGTTGGGAAGTTTTGCATCCCGATGGAAGTCGAATGGCATGGGGATTGTTGCTTTTTCAAGAGAGTGACATGTTGTATTTTACATCCCTCTAACAGATTGCCTCACTAGAGAGGGCATAGACATGTTCATCGAAATGTAAAAGTCGAAACTTACTGAAACGAAAAGCAGGTACAAAATCATCTAGTAGCACTACATTTGTTCATATACATTAATATGTGCACAAACTTATTTGTAGGATTAAAGGAAATGCACAAACAGAAAAACTATGCTGTCTGTGGAGGCACACTTGCATGCTTGTGATCACGTGTTCTCTCGCATTTTACAAAGTGGTTACGCATTGTAATTCCGAGATCTTTGGAATTACTTCCAGATCGAAACATTGTATCCACCGAACAAACTCTATAAGGTACAGTTTAAAAATCAGTATTGCCGTCCACTGAAACAAATTTTCACGAGAGATACAATTTCTAAAACAAATAACACAAAAACCTAGCAATACAAAGCAAAATACTTATTATATGTAATATGTTGCCTCAGACTCTTTAACAATAAGACATATCGAATTGTCAGCCGAATTGTCATTGGGTACGTTCGCTATTAGGTCAGATATTAGGTCAGCCGAATTGTCATTGGTGCCAAACCATCGCCACATTAATAGCTCCATCTTCAACACCACTATGAGTTTTTCAAAGTTGATGAGAATAAATATGTATATTCTATTCTCACTTCATCTTAGGAAAGACTTGGTAACATTTACAGTATTAAAAAGATGGTGACCAAGATTTTATCGAGCCTCCGAAAAGATGGGATTCGGTACCTGATCCAAAGTATCATGACCAAGAACTTAACCTCCGAAAAGATGGGATTCAGTACCCGATCCAAAGTATCATGACCAAGAGAACTTAACGATAGAACATCTACTAAGTTTCCACTTTATGATAAAAAAAAATTACACACATTGATAATGGTTATCAACCTTTATCTTAATTACCAAGAACAAACGATTTAAACAAAAAACTGTACAAACATGAATGAATCTGTATTGAACAAATTAGAAACTAGGGGGACTTTAGACATAATATGAGATTTGACCAAATTATTTAGCAGGAGAACAAAAAAATGTATCTTTATGCTTTGAAATTAATAAATTAATTCATAGGTAACATGTAAAAACATAGTAAACATAAACATATAATCGTAAGCATTACAAGGGGTTGTGTCATGACAATTAGGAAGACTTTAGTATATATTCTCAATGGATCTGGACACCATTACTATACAAACGCAAATAAAAAAATCCCAAGCTTTTGATCAGTATATATACCATATGTTTATATGTCTATATCTCTAGTGCACCTGGATCTATGATGAGTAATGAGTTGCATATATATGTTATATTTTAAAGATATATAGCTCTTCAAAGTTTCAGAACCTTTTGTTTTGCTGGTTTTATAAGAAAAAACATAATGGTAAAGGTTCCAAATAATTGAACCTTCATGCCTCATGGTGAACTTGAAATTCTAACTCTTGAACAACTAGAACAATTAAGATATTTGAGAAAAAATATATCATTAAACTACCCAAAGGGACATTTTTTATTGACATTTATTCACTACCAAAAGTATATAAATTAGTTATGGTAAAAAAACTAACGCAAAGTGGACAAAATTCCTCGTAAAAAGTGAAATTTTCATAACCCCGTAGCTATCTTGCATGTAAAGACACCACTAGTTATGGTGAAAACTCACGCGAATCGGAAAAAATCCCTTGTAAAAGTTGAAAATTTTGTAATCCCATAGCTATTTCAATTCATTTGGGTAAAGATACCATCGCGATAAATACTTGTCGATGATACTTTCATTGTTTCAACATACACTAAAGAAAAAATGTTTGGATACCATCAAAATGTTTGTTACTCAAACAAGCGTCGCTAAATTTAGTAACAGAATATCAATAAAACCTAACTTTGTAAATTACATAGGGAAACTTTGATCCTCCTCCTTTAAGTTAGGAAGTAGCAGAGGGAGTGGTGTTGACAATGCAGGTTTCTAGAGTGAGATGGTTGGTTGCGAAGTGGGGCTCGGTTAGACACATACCCAAAAAAAGATAACGAGGGAAACGAAAAAATGAGAGAAAGTGAAGACTGTGTTGCGGAAATGACATCCCGAGTAAAAATATAGGGGTATAGGGGTACACAAGTGATAAGTTTCTTAGGACCAAATTATCGTAATTTCGAAAATTCTAGCACTTAATGAAAATAACCACTAAACCTTTGAATTTTTCCTAAATTAACTAGACGGCAAACACAACACAGAATATTTGGAAGGTACATGCTTTATAGTACTTAATATAAAGTAATTTATAGTGGCGGTTATGTTGGTACGTATAATACTTTAATTTCACACATGATTAGTTGTAGACCCCCTAAGATTCTTGACCCATGTTAAAATGAGTGAAGATTTTCTTATTTAATGACAAAAAGTGATTAGATTTGATGCAAACTTCTAGGGCTTCTTTTAAGCACTCTATTTTATATTTTGGATTTTGTCGTACACTAAGACAACGACATGTATATAGCCATATAGGAATAATATCATACTATATAAGAATAGCAAGTTGGACTCGGTTTGAGCATGCGCCGTTGGTACCTTTTATTAGTATATTAAGAAACAATTATAAGATGTTTATAATTAAATATTGTAGCTAATCATAATTAAGCCTTTACTAAGTCGACCAAAGGCAATTTGAGATTTTCTATTAGAGTAATTAATTACATACTTTTAAAGTGTTAAGCCAATAAAGGTGGAAAAACTAGCTAGTCACATTAGGCGCCAATCTCAAAAATCCTTATTTCCAAAAAAGATTATCGAGTAAATTTCAAATAAATAACATGTCAACTTCTCCAACCTAATTTCATAAACTTACAGATCCTAACCGTATTCAGGTAATACTACTGATCTTAACTCTTAAGTGCGGCGCCGTTCTGTCTTGTTCCGTTCAACGTATCACTATCAGGCGTTTATGTCTCTGCATATTTAATATGTCATATATATTATGAGACGATAGACTATTGACCGTTAGCCTGTAAATCATAAACCGTAGTAAAGAAAAATAACGATGATCAAGTAAGTACGGACGGTAACTAAACTTATTTAAGTAGCATTCATATGATATATATATATATATATATATATGGCCTGAACATAGTGTGTACTGATACAACATTATCATTTTTCTGATG
The DNA here is from genome assembly GCA_963682055.1 of Primula veris. Lineage (NCBI taxonomy): Eukaryota > Viridiplantae > Streptophyta > Magnoliopsida > Ericales > Primulaceae > Primula > Primula veris. The sequence continues at coordinate 30,376,779 of OY821747.1, read as the reverse complement.
ACCATAGCTAATTACAGTTCACACACAGAAGCGTAAATAGCCTTATAGTGCCCTAAAAGAAGTTTGATATAAACTGATATTTTGTTACACATAAACAGCACATTACTCTTGCTAAAAAATTGTCACAATAATCTTTTTACAAGTCAAACATATGGTCAAAACCTAGTGCTATAGCTAGTTTACATTACAAAACAAGTGTTAAAAGGCTTTGATATGGTTTTGTGTGTGTGTGTGTGTGTGTGTAGGGAAAGTTTCAGTAAATCAATCAGTTTTCTTGAAATTTATTATTCTTCGCATTATCACCCGATCATGAGATGGCATTCCCATCTATAAGGTGTTATTTATTGCTCTCTTCATTCTCATTTAATTGTCCACTACGAAACTAAATGTAATTTTGACCGGCTTATAACTTGTATCAAAATTGTCTAAATGATTTTTTTTAATCTAATTATAAAATTTAACATTTGAACTATATAATCAACTTTTGAAAATTTTCATTCCGGCAGTTTTGATAAAAGTTCTTAACCGGTCAAAATTACACGTAGTTTCGTAGTATACAATTAAATAATAATTAACGGAGGGAATCACACCACATGGAGAACGTCCTACAGCTACAAAGTTGTCTATATATATAATGAAAGGTAGCTTTATATATATTCCCTTCAACATTGTGCTTAGTCGCAACAATAGCTATGAGGTTTTTGTTTGTAACAACAATTTTTTTTATCGCTCTAGCACTTGATTCTAAGAGCGAAGCGCAAATCAAAATAAAAGTTGTTCCCTGCTTGGCAGCTGAAGAAATGGAATTTATGCATGCGGGAAAACTTCTCGAAGGACGACGACTAAAGTTTATGTCCAAGAAATCAACGCATCGCGAAAACTTAGAAGCAACATTGGATGAAAGGAGGCCTACCACTCCTGGCCACAGCCCAGGTGTTGGTCATAAAGATGATGAAAACTAAGAGATGTTGCTGTTTTTCTTTTTCTTTTTCTTTTTTACTAGATGTAGGGTTTCCGTCTACATTGGAGCCCAGGAATAAGTCACTTGTGTAATTTTACTCATAAAAGTGAAAATATTTCATTGTTAAGAATAAAAGTTGAAGAAGTGATTTATTTGGGGAAAAATAACATATGTGATTAAATTAACATATAAGTAGTAGAGAGTTTATTTAGATTAATTATTTGATCAAATAAGGATAGCACATGCATCTTTCATGTAATTATATAACTTTTATGTAGTTAGGAAAAATATATGTGACCGAATTTTCAGGATAAGATGATAAATTACAGATAAATTTTTTTACCATAGATTTCCATAAATAAATAAGGACGGGATTCAGCAGTAACATGAACAGAAAAGATTTCGTCTTTACAAATATTAAACAGCATTGGAAAACCTAGCTTATGGACACTCACTGCAAAAAAAAATTATAATCCGGGACAGCCAAATTTGTTAGAAATTTGTCGCTAAATGATTATTTCTGTCAGTAAAATTGAAATCCGTCGACATGCCTTTTCCGATTAGGGCGTTGAGAAGCAAAATTTGTGACTAATTCCGTTTGCGATCTAAAGTTTTTTAGAATGGACACGAGCCTAATCTTAAACATAGAGTTCTTTGTAGATGTAGCTTTTTATAGAATGGACACGAGTAAAGGAAAAAAATCCTTTGTGTCGAATAAAAATCTTTGACTACTGTTCTTCTTTTATAGAATACAAATAGATGAAAAAAACTTGGATGGCAAGGATACACAACATTCATGCAGAAAGTGTTTATCAATGTCTGATTTTCAACTCCAACATATTGCATTTTTTTAAAATCATGATAATCCAGATTACCAAAATATTGGAATAAGTTAACTATTTACTTAAAGGATAATTAACACAAATTTACGTAAAGGATAATTAACATAAACATACCCTACCTCTATTATATTAACAAAAACATACTCTCAAAAGTTAAATTATCAAAAATATAACTGTAATTAATAATTAATAAAAAACAAAAAAGTTGATTCATCATCTCCCAATCTCTTTCCTCTCTCTATGATCTTTTCACTCTCTCCTCCTCTCACCCTCTCTTCAATCTCTCTCTCCAATATCTCTTCTCATGATTCTCACTCTCTCCGATATCTCATGTTTGTTCTTTCTTTTCATCCTACGTCTATTTTTTCGATCTTTTTCTTCTCCTCCATCTCTTTCTTCTGTGGAGATTGAGACGGACACATCTATAGCAATGAGCGGCGAGGGTATAGAGCGAGATCGAAAACTCGAGGTTGATGTCGACGGAGATGCGATTGTCGAATGAGAGGCCCACGACGATGACGTGCTAGTTCAAAATCGAAGAACGGGTAAGAGTTGTATTTGTTAATTAGTGTATAATGTTAAAAAATAAGTGTATGCATTATGTGGATTAAGGCTATGCAGTTGAAAATTATGTATATGAATTACGTGGATTAAAGTTATGCAGTTAAAAATTATGTATATGAATTATGTAAGTAATTATATGAATTATTTAAATTGTCGTATGAATTTTGAAAATATGGGTGAACTCTATAAATCAAGCTTTTAAAATAAGGGTATGAACTTTTGTAATAAGGGTATGAAAAATACAAATTAAGGTATCAACTTTTGGAATAAAGGTATGCAATATACAAATTAGGGTATGAACTTTTGAAATAAGAGTATGAACTTTTGGAATAAGTATGAAATATACAAATTAGGGTATGAACTTTTGAAATAAGGGTATGAAATATACAAATTAGGGTATGGACTTTTGAAATAAGGGTATGAACTTTTGAAATAAGTGTATGAAATATACAAATTAGGGTATGAACTTTTGAAATAAGGGTATGAACTTTTGAAATAAGGGTATGAAATATACAAATTAGGGTATGAACTTTTGAAATAAGGGTATGAACTTTTGGAATAAGGGTATGAAATATAAAAATTAAGGTATTAATTTTTGTTTTTGTTAATTAGAAATTTTTGGGTATGTTTTTTTTAATTTACTTTCAAAAGTATTATATTTTGTTAATTTATCATTTACATAATTATTGAGAAAAAATATGTTTATTATCATCAACTATTGGTCATTAACAAAATAGGACAAAACTAGTGACATTAACAATTGAGTTAGTGAACTATATTTTTTTCTTCTTATTCTGGGTATTCTGGGTATTTCCGTCAATTTAAATGAACGGAAGTTAAGTTTAAATTCTATTTTAGTTCCATATTTTATAAAATATATCAATTTAACCCGAAAAGTTTATAAATTTATCTTTTTAACATACCCATAAACAAATAGTTTCATATACATATACATATACATACTCATACATATAACGTAAAATACAAAATAAAATACAAAAAATACACTATATACAAGGTTACTATATAATCTTTCATAGACCATACGAAACAAGACCTAGAGAATCATCGACAATCGAGAGGGGAATAGATAAACTCTAGTTGTTCAGTGCAATTGTTAAAGGAACATATTCTCCTCCACAAAGCATTTATTGGAATCATGTCTTCACATATCCAATGAACAATCCACCAAACACCCCCCCCCCCCCCCCCCCCCCCCCCCCTCTCTTTTTCGCGTACGGGGAGTTCATGGACCTGAAGCTTGTCAAGTAAATACACAAACCGTTGAGAAGACAATGGCTTAGTAAGAGCATCACTGGATTTTCCGCCATGTATGTTTCTCCATTATTATCACACCACATAATAGGCGATGAATTTGTTTTGATGTCTAGTTTAGAGAGTAAGTACGTAAGCCAGGTGATTTCTGCTGTCGTGTTTGCCAAGGCTCGATACTCGGCCTCTGTACTTGAGCGAGCGACTATAGCTTGCTTTTTGGAGCCCCATGAGATGAGATTTCCACCAAAATAGATACAATAGCCCATCGTAGACTGTCGAGTGTCCGGATCACCTGCCCAATCTGCATCACCATATGCATGAAGAGAAGAGTTGGCCCCATGAGTAAGAAGAAGGTCGTAATGTATCATGTGCTTCAGATATCTAAGAACTCTCTTAGCTGCTGCCCAATGTGAGACTAAAAGGCGATGCATGAACTGGCATAAGCAGTTGACAGCGAATGAAATATCTGGTCTAGTGAATGCGAGATAATTAAGTGCCCCGACGGTACTTCGATAGAGAGTTGGGTTGTCAAAGGTCATGCCGATAGTGGACGTGAGTGGCGTGGCAGAGGTCATGGGTGTGGCAATGGGTTTTGCTGCAGCCATGTCTGTTCGTTCAAGTAAATTTGCTATGTATTGATGTTGGGTCACGAACATATAATCATTGTTGTGACTAACTTGTATTCCAATAAAAAAAAATGAATGTCCCTGAGATCTTTTACCGCAAAGTCGATTCCAAGAGAAATGATACAATTTTGAACAACCGATTTGTCGGTGCCCGTGACGATAATGTCATCGACGTATACAAGTACGAACAAACAATACTTTGGTCGTTGAAGAATAAAGAGAGAGGCATCAACTTTAGAGTTGAAAAGGTCAAGAGATAGCAGCTTGGAGCTTAATCTTGCAAACCAAGCACGCGGTGCTTGCTTGAGCCCGTAAAGTGCCCTGCGAAGCTTACAAACATGATGCGGATATTTAGGATGAATAAATCTAGGCGGTTGCTGCATATAGACAGTTTCCGAGAGAAATCCATGTAAGAAAGCATTAGATATATCAATTTGCTTAACGGACCAAGAACAGTTGAAGGCATGAGAGAGAATGAGTCGTATAGTCGTGTGTTTGATAACTGGACTAAAAGTTTCTTCATAGTCGAATCCGTACTCTTGCTGAAACCCCTTAGCCACTAGCATTACTTTGTGACGATCAATTGTCCCATTAGGCTTGTCTTTAACTCGAAATACCCACTTACAACCTACAATGGATGCACTAGGTGGTTTAGGAACAAGAGACCAGGTTCCGTTTTTCATGAGGGCATCGAATTCTGAGTTCATGGCTTCACGCCATTCTGTAAAATGAACTGCTTGAGAGTAACAAGTTGGCTCTTTTATCTCGGTCTTACAGCTAGCTAAAAGTGCACGAGGTAAAGGCTAGCATACTGTGCAATCAGTTAAATTTCTTTGTTGAATTATATTATTTTGTAATCGCGTACGCATCGGGTGTGAGGACACTGTTGCACGGGGAGAATTATTGTCGGGGTACCTGAGGGAAACCAGGGCTTTGTGGTTCCAAAACAGTTTCAGGTTGAATATGTGAAAGTGGTGGAGTACTGGTGGTGGTGTTTCTTTCTGGGATCAACTGTTGGTGTGCAATGTTAGGTGGGTTTATGGGATTTGCTTCTCCAGGGAGCTGGTTTTGTTTTATAGGTTGGGTAATTGGAACATGTTCTGCTTGCAGTTCTAGATGAGGTCTAGCATATGATGTTGGAGTTGGTAAAAGTGCCGGTTTTTGAAATGGAAAACGGGTTTCATCAAAAACAACGTTTCGTGAAATGTAAATTCGGTTTGTATCTAAGTCGAGACACCGGTAAAAGCTCGATGGGAAAGATTATAACCAAGAAAGACACACATCTTCAAACGAAAGTCCATTTTATGTCGATTGTATGGTGGAAGGTGAGGCCAACATGCACTGCCAAATGTGCGCAGAATAGTGTAATCATGTATTTTGTTAAATAGCTTTTGAAAAGGTGAAGAGTTTTCAATGACAGGGGTCGGGAGGCGGTTTATGACGAAACATACAGTGTTAAAAGCCTCGTCTCAGTAGGAAAACGGAGTGGAAGATTGCGCTAGTAAAGCTAGACCGGATTCGACTATATGTCGGTGTTTACGTTCTACAATACCGTTTCGTTGGTGGGTGTGTGGACAAGGGTGACGATGAGATACACATGTATTAGAAAAATATTTAGTAAATGAGCGAAATTCTCTTCCCCAACAAAACGGTATTGTAGAACATAAACGCCAACATATAGTCGAATCCGGTCTAGCTTTACTAGCGGAATCTTCCACTCCGTTTTCCTAATGGGACGAGGCTTTTAACACTGCATGTTTCGTCATAAACCGTGTTACAATTGGTGGAGAGAAAAAAAAAAGACTTTATTCAGTGGCTCTGATGCCATGTTACAATTGTTTTCTCTCACACATTTAGTCACTTGTGTGAAGTCAAATATATAGAGGTAAAAAGATAGTGTAAATGATGTGAACATAATAATACAAAAACAACTAATTAGACAACACAATCTCAAAAATATGTTACTCGTCTTCTAATGAGACTTATGCAGTCAAAGATTGCAGGTTGGGTAATTCTAGCACTTATTCATTATAGATATTCATAATTTCTTGTAAAGAGACATGTTGTCTCTTACAGTATTCCTCAATAGCCAATGTTTTAAAAATCAGTAAGTTGATTAAAGCGTTATGAGAGATATGTTAAAAATTTAAAATCGTTAAAAACGTAGCTTTCAAGCATAAAGTGTAAATTTTTTATAATAGAAAAATAAACATGTTAGAAATATCTAAAAAATATACATGTTTAATATATATTTTGAAAATATCATTTTACGATTTTTTATATAAGAAAAATAGAAAATTTTCATAAATAGCAAAAAACAAACGAATTTAAGTGTTCTAGTACTTAAAATTTTCAAATGTTATAGTTCATCAAAATGAACGATTAAGTATCGCCAGCACACGTGGTCAAATTTATTTGAAATTGTGGTTTTCATAAAATTGTTGCACCTGAATTAGTATCGTTTCCGTATTTTTTGGACAACTAATAATAAAAAAAACTACAATTCCTGAAAAAATGTAAAAAGCGTGAAAAAAAACGCAAAAAGCACACTAATAACGTTTTACCAGTCAAAAAACGAAAAAGCATAGACATTTTCTTTTCGCAAGATGTTTTATCGCGTTTTTAGTGCGTGAGTTTTAAAACATTGGTAAATAACATCCAATCATGGGATTATTACTTCCTTTAATCAAGTTAACACCCATGCATGATGATTCCTCTAGATTCTTACCCGGTCTATAAACTCTAAACACATACAAAAAAATGATTAAGATCGATTTCACCACTGCCCTTTTTTGGACTGTGCCATGGGGAATAGAAAACAGTTTGGACTTTGGATAGGACTCTGTTTTATTCTGACTACAAAATAATATTTGATTTATTGAGAGTCAAAAGCTGTCACTAATTTAAAAAACTGTCACAAATCTGTCGCAAATTGGCTAAACTGTCACAAATCCGTCACAAAAACCGTCGCTAATAAGCTCATAACAAAAAATACTGTCAATAATCCGTCGCTATTTGAGTATTTTGTTTGTAGTGTCTTTATGGTTGATGTACTTAATTTATCCTTGGCCCTAGCTATATAAACATATAATTAAGTTCATTTTAAGTGCCATTTTAGTCAATTATGAATATAACGTGGAAACCCTATATATCATTCTGTAAAGTAAACAAAATCTAAATTTTTTGAAAACACTTTTTGAAATGAAAGAATCTTTTCAAAAAAAAGAAATTATACACAAATTCATAAAAGATTTTATTTCATGAAGATGGACTTTTGCTTAATAACTTGATCAAACACGATTTTGTACCATATATAATTAATGTATCTTCAGAAGAAAAAGAAACACCAATTTTATTTTTTTAACTTGTCTAAACAAGCTTTTTAGTTGTTTGGCGTAGATAAAACTAGAACGGATTATACGGGAAGGGAAAATGTAGGCTCTCAATGTTAAAACTTAATATAAGAATATAATGGGAATATTACGAACATGATAGTTCATGAAATTACCGATTTATGGAAGCTGAATATCTATCTGGACATGCATGTATAGTTTATTTAAAAAAAGTGTTTGCTATATGGTTTTAAATTCGTAAGACATGAAACAGTAAATTTTTGATCTCTATCTACAGTAAAATCTATTTTTGAAGATTAGAATTTTAACAAATTCTTTGTATGAAAAATCATAGATGTCTTTTTCTTAGTAGTGAGGGAAAATGATCCACTTAATTAGCTTCGTATAGTTACAAGTGATTTCTAATGATTGAGTTGATCCATTGTGCTATCATTAATTAGTTTATCTGATTATTTTCTTAATAATAGTCAATTTAAAGTATTTAATTATTTCTTTCCATTTTCGTTATAACTATTGCAGTCTTGTATCTGCTGAGACGGTAATTGGATATTTGATCATTATTCAAACTTAGGTTATTTAAGCAACGGTAGTTGGAGTTGAAAAAAAATATAATATTTTGATCTGTTATTGAGTTAGTATTTCGTTCCTAGTCTCCTAAATGAATAGTAGTAATACTTTTACTCGACCTTTTCTATCTAAAAATGGATATGGCAGCAACGTTTGTACCAAGTCGGCAGATTTGAAAGAATCGGGTTACAACAAAACATGCGTTGACATGATTTATTGCCAGTTTTGACCCAGTTTGCGGTTATTTTTAGGGTGCAGCGAAGAAAACATCCAACAATACTGATTTTGGTACTGTTTTTACGGAATCATTAGAAAAGAGGCCTAAATATCTTCAGACATTTCTGCGTCTCCTCGTTGTAAAGTGTGTTGTTACCCCCACAAATGCAGTGAAGAGTTTAGAAGATAATTCAATCCATAACCAGCGGTCCAGCTCAATCAACACAACAAAATCAAAAAAAGGAAAATTACCAACATGAAGACTGTGATTCACCACTCGTTTTTAATTAAGTAGCAGCATCAATGATTGATTTACAAACACTAATTCCGAAAAATTACAACAATATACTTTACGGCAACTGGGAAATAAAATTGACAGTTCTCTAATTCTGCCAATCTAAAGAGGGAAACTACAAAAATACTTCAGAACAAAATGAGATAGGAAATGGCACTAATATTTATCAGAACATACAATCTCTCAATCACACTATAAGAAACTAAACAGTAAAGCTACGTCCGCTACTTTACCCTCTTACACAAACTGTCTATAGTGGTCATTTTATTTGTCCAAGTATATCGTGCAAAGGGATAGCGCACAAACAAGGGTATGGAGATACAATCAAATGGAATACCGAACACGAACACCCAATTTGTCTGATCAATATACACAGCCTTAAACTCAGCCAAACGGAGAAGCAACTATAGGCGCAGCAATTGCATCCGACCTTTTAATACTTCCCATGCCACAAATAATACAGCCAGGTGCCGAAACAGCAGAAAATTTTGCTCCACATAAATCGCAAACATCGTAACCAATAGTAGAAAGTCGACTAAGTGTAGCAGCACAAAACTGAGAAGGGTCTTCTAAAGGATCAATAGATTTATTTGTTGAACCTCTTTGTACACACATATCGATAAGGCTTCTCAATTCATCTTGTTTACCAGAAGGAGCTTTAGAAAGAAGTAATTCGAGCATCTGTTTTGAGTATGCATAGTTTTGGACCTCCATATTTCGTTTGATTGCGGTCCGAATGCAATTTATTCGGTGTTTTGCAAGTAAAGGCAATGAACCCAAATGGCGTGATAATCGTCCCATCTCATCTTTAGCGCTGATGGCACTCGGACCTTGGACTCTTTGTAGTCTCCCAATTTCCTGTATTGAAAATTCTAAAGTGGTTGAAGAAAAGTGACAAACGAGATAGTAACCTAAAACTGAAACCACGATTACTAATTAAAAGGTTAGATAATTCAACGGTAATTCACAGCTTTTCAATTCCAGTGAACTCAAGTTGCTTCTTTATCCAGAAAAAAAATCATTGAGCTGCTCAAAGAGCTGCAACATAAGGAGCCTTACAGTAAGAAAAGGCGAGATTGCATAATCATGGTCTTACGTCGATACGATGTTTTAAAATGTGAAGAAGTAGTCAGCGTTTCTTTAAGAGCTTAAGTAAAGCTTAACCTTTTCATGCTCAAGAGCACACAATGGCACTGTAAAGTGTAAAAAATGCAAGCTTTTCAGCAAATCTTCTTTCTTTCCTATAAAAACGAGCTTTCATGCGATTTGAAGATAGTTTTCAAAAGAGGGTGTAGTTATACATAACCAAAGCAATGAATACTATCGCCAGATTACAGAAGGAACAACAAAGTGGATGTACTCGTGGAAAAAACCCAAAAATGTCAAAAGAGATATCTAGGGAAAAAACTCAAGGACTGGTCAAAAATGCAGCCAATTCGGCAATGGAAGTATAACTTAATTTAGAATGAAAATCGAGCTTAATAGTTTATGAGTGGGTTAGTTTCTAAACTTACATGAAGTAGAGTTACTGCAATTTTATACTGTGCACAAATTGTTGCTTGAGCTCTGATATCGCCTCCTCTAGATTGATCCTTAGCCAACGCCAGAAAAGCTTCATCAAAGCATGATAATGCATCTGGTAGCTGATTCTGCTCAAGATGTGCAAGTCCAGTTTTGAAACAAATGGAAGCTGCCGCCCCACGAGGAACCTGTAACATCAATTTCCAGAACATTAAAACGAATTTAGCTTTATTATAAACCATAAATGGGAGTGTCAATTGAGAAAGGAAAGGAAATTCTTCCAACAGGGCTCTGTCCTCCGAGCTATTTAACACTATCAGTGAGTTGTGAAATAAATATTCTGGTTAAGACCTTGTTATGGTACAGTATTACCAAACCGAATTTCTGTTAATGGTACAGTTCTAATTTGGTTTACTACAGAATGTACAATACCTTATTTATACAAGACTAATTAATGCACAAGTACTCATTTATCTCCTAGGACTGGAGTTAACATAATAGGATGTATCTGTTTGAAATAATAACTCCCAATTACTTCTAGTTCTAGACTTTCAGTCTAAAGCTTTAAGCTTGTCATAATTGTTTCTACAAAGATGCAGTTGCAAAGAAGCATCGTCAGTTGGAGCATGGATTTGCACTTACTGCAAGTATGATTATTCATATGATGAACTAATCACTGTTGTCATTAAGTTTTTTATACTACTGTTCACAGTCACGGAAACCAATCAAATATATATTGTTTTTTTCTTGTCCAATTGAGCATAACTTTCATGTGCAGGGACTAAGTTTTTGGTTCATGACGTACGAAACATACAGTAAACTAATTCTTTAAGAAGTTTTAATAATCACCAAGTACTTGTATTATGAAACAATGAAAGCGTTAATCATGAAGTCTTTATTTTTGGCATTTGGTAACATACTGTACCATACCGACCCTACAAAAACTTTCATTATACAGAAAGTTGGGTATGCAGAACTTTCAGTATGGTAATGGTTTGATGTACCATATTTTTTGTTGTATGGTATTGGTACATCATAAAAAGTTGCGACACCGTACCATATCTAGATGGATGGAGTCTGACGATAACATGGAATTAAGAACATAGAACAAAAGTTTAATAAAAGAGAAGATACATACATGTCCAGGACGCACAGCTTTTGGAGAAGCTGGCCGAGGTTGAGTTTGCCCAGCAGCAGCGCTAGGATTAAGGGAGCTGAGATCTAGGGGCTGACTAGAAGATGCCATAGCCGCCTGAACATAAGCTGCCGACATGCCAGCGGGTTGGGCCTCAGCTTGTGGTGGAACACCGCCACCTGGCAATCCAAACGAGTCAACCGAAACAGGTCTTGCAGTAACTTGAGGGGGCACACCACCATCAGCAAAGCCAACATCAGCAACTGGTAAACCAACTTGGGTGGTCGTAGAACTTTTCGTATTCTCAAAACCCCCTTGAGATCTCTGATCCATTCTCGAAAGATAAGTGCCAGGTGGCGGCAACGATTGTGCCACTTGAACGGATGAGATTGTGTTCTGAAAAAAGTCCTCGGGGATTGGCGCAGCTGTAACTCCCATTCCAGCAACCGGAGGGCCAGGCTGTGACTATAGAAATTTGACTCATGTCAGAGAAAGTGAATAAATAGTGTCTGAAAATATGACAAAGAAAAGGTGGGATCTTTTTCCTGTAATACCTGTTCCATAATACGTGTATAATATAGAAAATAGGAATCCAACTATTCAAATTTTCAATGGAACATCATCCTTACAATATTTCTTTTGCTACATTACAAAATTACACCTACTTAAGGTCGCTTATAGTGAATTATTAAACGAGGAAGTCGACAAAATTGTAACGTCACAAACATAGATAGCCATCTAAAGGAAATGGACAATCCTGCAAAAGCAATAATGTAACAGATACTTTGAACTGTATTTGGACCGAGACTTGTTTATTCCCTTGCTTCAACTCCTCTAAAGTGAATCAGTTCGTTACTTCGTCAAAAACCAACTAATTTAACCTTTCTTCAACAAAAGAAAAACAAAAAAAATTACCGGTGCAGGTGGTGGTACTAGACTGGCTGCAAAAGGATCCGCAGGGGAAGAAACTCCAGGATTTATCACACTTTGAGAGGCATTGCCATTAAGATCGGGAGATCCAATATTTAACGATTTAGTCCTAGTCATTGAAATACCAAGACCCTCGCCAAGCTTAAACTGCTTTGTCGCTTCTTTAATTTTGTTCACATCAATAGTAGCAGATTTAGCCGGCTTTGCATGTATACTAATTCGTATTTTTTTCCCTTTTGAAGTCCCCTCCTCGTCGCTACTGTTACTATCGGTTGTGCCATACAGCGATCTTTTGAATTCTTCTTCTGCTTTTGTCTGTTCATCAGCCGCACTTGGTCCCTGATGTTGATTCATTAGTGCTTCTAGGCCCATTAAAGATCCACCTTCAGACTTGGAATTTTTGGACAGGGCTTTAGCTAGCGACATGTGTTGGCCACTTTCTTTAACATCCATGCTAACAGGTTGCTCAAGCGCTTTTACCAAACTACCCTCACGTACTTCTACAACATTACCTCTTCCTTTAAGTAATCCTAAATAAACACCGATGTGATCAGTTACGATAGATGGGATTGTACCCTCGTCTGTTTTCATATACGGCATAACCTCGGCAGCTAATTCCCACTGTGGTATGGACTTTGTTGGTGTTTTTATTTCCCAATTTCCTCCACCCCATTCAGATCCTTTCGGGACCATACTTTCCGCCGCAAAATTGGCAAATATACCTGATGTAGGATACCAAAGTCTAATCATAAATCTGAAATAGAATCTTAAAAATCAAAGCCCAATCGATAGGAAAACAGAATTATCTCTCGCAAAAGAGAATCTATGCTTACCAAACTCAAATAATAGAAGAGTACAAAACTCCTACAAAATCTTCATTCCCAAATATACCATTCAATTACAGCAGTAGTTAAATCGATACTTATCTTAATGACACAGCTTTAGAACCTTAAAAGTTGCAAGATTTATAATAAAAAAAAGGGGGGCCACAACCTTTAAAACAAAAGAGACCCAAAAATTAAAAGACACAAGTTTTAATGAATAAAATAAAAACGAAAATCAAAATCCAATTCATAAATAATCTGCATCTATACCTTGTGTCCACCCAGTAGATCGGACCCTCAATATTCTTTCGCAGTATCGTCTGAGTTCTGAATCAGCACCTTCTTCCTCCAGCTTCTGAGCGAGTCGTCGCATTGCGCTAGGGTTAAGATGGCAAATATACAGGTCCAGCATGCTTTCATAGTCCGCTATAACTTCGTAAGTTTCTTTAGCACTGTCGAATTGACCATATCTGCGATTTGAAGTTTTTTATAGTCAGATTTAATGTGTGAAACAAATTGTCTTAAATTGTAGTCACTGACAAAAGGAGCAAAATTACAAGAAGGATTCATATATCATAACTGTTTCTTTTCATTTATTTACATAAATGGTTCTCATAGTTGGTAAATAAATAAATAAACACCATCATTGAAATGTAAAAAAAAAATAAAAAAATTGAGCCTAAATTCAAACACGAGTGAGTCATTGCAATTTTTTCTCTAACGTTTAGAAATTTCAAAGAAAAAAATTTAAATACAAACTAAAAAAATAACTATTCGTGAGAAGCCCATTTCAGACAGTGTCTTGCTGGCAGTCAAATTGACTATCACTGTTAAATTGACCATAAGTGCATCCATATGCTATAAGTCTACTAATTAACAACATAAGGGTAAAAAAAACATCTCCTCACTTCGTAGAAGAATTATCTAATAAACACTCAATTAAAGCCTTATTATTTCAAAGCATAGGAGAGAGAAATAATTAAAGCAAATTGATAATTTTATGAGAAAATCTATCCAGGTGCATTCGCAGTTATACATATTCACAACTGGATCATGACGCGTGTAATAACCCGAGTTTTATATATATATTTATTCAAAGTATAAATATAGAAAATGTAATATTCCAAGAGAAGAATATGTAATGTCCTGAAATGCACTATACCTGTATGATATAAATTTGGCAATATATAAATACTATATATATTTATATTTATATTTATATAGATGGAGGATAATAGTTGATGTATCTGAAAAAAAAAATACAGAAAATTCTATTATACTATGTACAATAGTATAATGCCTAGTAAGACAAAAACAACACAAGTGGAAATATGGGACAGTCTCATGCTAATCTTTTATATATATACATATATGTATCTTGAGGGATGAAAAAAAAACAAACAAAGAAAAAAAATATACAGGCTGGGAAATAGAAAGAAACAGAGAGAGGAGAGAGAGGCTTATATAATAAAAAAAAACACTCTTTATATTTCTTTACCTTTAACCTTCAATAACTTTTAACTCGGTGATCCGTTTTTCGAACGGGTTTCGCCAACGCGTAGCTGGTAAAGTAGAGATTATTCTGAGGTATGGTTTGTCGATTAAATCTCCTTTCTGGTAGGTTAAAACCAGTTTGCAAAAATCTGTTTTGTAATTTTGATAAAATCTGTATTTGGTTATCTTTTTAGACGATTCCTTGCGGGGTTGCTCTCAATTTTAAGACGTAAAGCAACATTTACTCAGCTGCTGTACTTCCAGCCGGTTCTGAGCTTCATAAAGGTACCATTTTTGGTACTTAAAGGGGAGTCTTTTGTGTTGTATTAATACAGGAATCGAATTCCTGTTCCTTTTGATATTTGTTGTTTATTAAGTAATATTACCTGTAGTTTCAGGTGCGCAACTGAACTTGCTGTTCAGTGACTTTGCCGAGGTACCGCTTGGTACGAAATGGGCAAAGTTTTACTCGCTAGGATGACAAGAATATGTTTCTTGCTTTGTTAGATTGTTCATTCAATAGGGGAGTATATTGAGTTTGTTATTTATGGTATCATTAAGAAACTTTAATTACTACATGGATCATGTCGAGCCTTTCGACCAAGGCTCAGGGCAACTGTGAATCAAATATTGCAGTTCATACGAGTATATGGCTGTTGATGCAAATGATGAATATGATATTTGCTTCTAGGATTTCAGTGGATATATATATTGTAAATATATAATTGTTCCAACATATATCTGATGAGTAAATTGGAGTAATGAGGCTCCATGTGTTTTTTGTTCAGAAACCAATGTTTTCTTTGGTAGTTCATTGACTAGCAGATCATCTGAGTACATGATGATTTTATTAGTGATGTGTGCTTCATAGTTATAGTTGTTATAGTGATTACAGTAGCCTATATTACTAATGTTAATGTTGTATCATATAATTCATGAAGTAATCATCCTGGAAAGAAAATAAGGGGTGGTGTGGGGTTGTCGTGAATCATTTTTGTTTGTTGTCGGTCTTTTAAATTTCTTTTAGGGTTCACGTGCCAAAAGGGGTTCCGGTGGGCCTGGTGCTCACGGAAAATACGGCAATAGCCGGCGTATGGTTTCATGAGGAGTTGACTCCATACGTGGATCTGAGGAGTGATCCGGCACTTTATTTGTGAATCCGACTTTATACACATTTGAGTCGGTTATCGAGTCACGCCACTTGGCGTAAGTAGTTGGGGTAGAGGAGGTTAGCGGAGAAGAAATAGAACGACGAAATACAGATATAAAAACAAAATATGCATATGCATTGCATTATTATTCTTTTTAGTTTGTTGACGTATATATATAATGAATAGTTGACTCACTCTTTTCTTTCGTTTTCTTGTCCTTGTTTATTTTATTATTTTAGGTGGAGGTTCGGATGTACTGAGTTCCAGGACAGGTTAAGTTGTTGAGCGGGGCTGCGAGCGGGCTAGATTTTGGGTTGTGCGGGTAGCCTAGACACTCAGAGCCTATTTAGTTTGGTGTAATACTTTGTAAATGATGTACATTAGTAGTAGTTGTGTAGAAAACATACTAATGTAATATAATATTTTGTGTAAAATAAGTCGGAGAAGTGTGCTTAGAAAGTTGTATTTTCTTCTAGTGTGTTTTCTTTAGTTTTCAAATTCATGTCTCGGGTTTTACTGAAATCTGGGGCGTGACAACGCGTGCAGCATTACAAGAAATAGCAATTAAACACAACAGCAAAAGTTCAAGAAAACAGGACGATGAAGCTGTAAGTACATACTTGATGCAGGCATATCCTAGCTGTCTAAACCGATGAAACAAGTGAGAAGTTGGAGGGCATTGTGGATAATCTCTAGAACGCAAAAACTCATCCTTAAGAACTGATAAGGCAGTATTAAAGCGGAGGGCATTTATTGCATAAATTCCACGGAGAACCTATAATTATCAGAAAAAAATTAGTAAATGGGCAGCACATACAAACAATAAGCATACAACATTGTTGTAGGTTACCTGAGTGAACTGTGGGGCCGCTTGCGATAATGATACAGCAAGATCTCCACAAACAGGAGAACCTTTGGCTAAAATGTCAAGAGATCTCGGAGTAACACGCAGACTATCAAACCTTTATACGTAAACACAACTGGGAGTTTAGACATTGAACTATAATAAGACCAATATACAGAAGGTTGGCACCCTGATAAAACTTTGTTTTTGAAAAAACTCGCTTAAAATCACCGTAAAGGTCGTTTTTAAGAATTACTACTTTTCTAAGAAGCATAAGTACAATACTACTTCTTTTTGTTACAAAGGGAAAAACATGATATATGAAAGCTTCTTTATGATCATTTAAAACTGCACCCTTGGATGTCATTTATCCATGAATGGCTTTAAGACGTGTGTTATTGCTTCTAAATTTGAACTTAATGAATATAAAACCATGCAATATTTTCTTATTCATCTAGTTATTTTAGATAGTTACAACTTTTAGCAAAGCTCAAGCTTTACGTGTTGGTTCTTTTGTTTACTGAAGCTCTTGCTTTCAAAAGTTGATTTAAAACAAAAGTTAAAAAAGAAAAGGAAAAAGGCAATCAAGAGGAGAACAAAAACCTGGATGTTATCTGGTATAAAATTTCAGATAGGTCTAGCTTTTGTTCGAAATTCTGTTGCATTGTTGCAAAACCGATTAGAAGAGGTTCGAGAAGCCCAACAAGACAACTCTTAATTTCGACGCTCTTTTTCTGTTTGGGACTTATTTCTGTTGGGTTTGCAAGCAACAAACGATCATTCAAAGCACCAACCAACACTGCAAAATTAATTTTCAAGAGCTTTATAATGCATTCTAGCTCCTGAGGTCCATAAATGAAAATTGACACTTTAAACAGTTAAAACTACCAAAAGGTACCTGCACTGGGCATACTAGTGGAGACGATAGTCCTAACTTTTCCATCCCATCCCAGAGTACTGACGGAAGTGGCAGTAGAGAAAAGAAGAGCTGGCCCAACCCAGAGAAGGGATCTAAAGTAATCTTAAGTTAAAGTCTCCAAATTGAATAAAAATCATATCATACTTCAATTATGTAAATAATTAAAAAGGAAAAGAAAATAGAAGTAAGCCAGTGAAAGGATATTGAAGGCAGCCCTTGGTCAAACTTAGTTGAACTGCTAGCGATTATATCTAGATCTGCTGAAACGATTAGAACCCTTTGACTTGTCAACACTCCTGCTACGTATCCTCGCAGTGTTTCTTGCCATTGAACCTAGAATTTTAAGGGAAAAGATAGTCTGTAAGTAGTTTCAACTTTCAAGGGATATATAGGAACACAGAAGAGAAGGCAACAAAAAGGAGAAAATAACTCAGCAGAGGACATGCATATGAAACTGATTTCAATGAGAACTGAATTCTGCATAATGTAGTCCTAATACCATAATTGTTTAGGGAACGTGACATTCGAAGATACACGTGAACTTAAATGGTATAGAACAAGTAGTAGTTAGAAGATTCATGTCGTAATCGTTAACTATAGATAATCATACAGAGTATATTATCGGTACTAACCTTGCATCCTATCACAACAGGATAGTCTATGGATCAGCAAAGCTCAAAAAATGGGATAAGACACGTATGATCTAAGATACTAGCTAACTTTCTGAGTGAACGAAGTGGATACTTGGAAGATCATCAAACATTGCGTTAATCTAAGTCATAAGCATAAAGAGGAATGTACCTACAAACTTATATGTGTGTAACTTCAGTTTGAACAAGACTTGCCAATTAAGGTATGATTATGAAACATTTCTACTAAACACTGCGAAAGGGTTGGGGTGATTACCTGGAGTACAGTCTCATTCAGCTTCAGTTTAATTGATTTTATTCCTTCACCCTTGGTTTGAATATAATGACCATTGGCTGAAAGGCGATAACCCTGAATTAGCTTTGTCAGGCCAATCTGCTCGCCATGCGAAGCGAACATCAACGTTGAGTCTAAAGAAACATAAAAAAATCTATCAGCTTTCCACAAAAGTCGCTGCTAAAAAGAATAAATTATAATTTGGTAAAACAAATAATCAATTTGTACATCACCCTAATATATTTGACACTGCTACCCTAAAGCATCGCAACGACTTTACAACATTCAGTGTAGCAAATCAGGGGAACAAATTCATAGGTGGTTGTACTAAATGGATACGACAACAAGAAAATATGTACACACTTTGTAGATTTTAAGACTCTGTACACTGTTAAATCATGTATTTCCTATCTATAGTCCTCAATTTATGAGTTTTTTTCTATTTTAGTCCTCTACCAAAACGTAGTGTAGTAATATTGTCGAGAAATGTAATTTTAGTGTACTACTAATTGCTAACTACTGTAATTGGTGTTAAATCGAAATTTGATGAAATGTTAGTGTACATAACTGTTTTTTCCAAAAAAAAATTGAATAAACACCAGCACCTATTGGAGTTGAAAAGATGCGATCTACATCTGTTTCAAAAAGAAACTGCATTGGTCCTTTCACTGCACCGACATTAACTTCTTCAATAGGCTGGCTTTGCTCTTCTGGTGAATTTTTCTTGTCTACTTTTGGTGAAGGCCCTCCAGGCATAATATACAAATTAAGTCCAGTTTTATCCTCATCAAGAATAGCAAATTGATTATCATTAGGCCCAATAAACGCAGCATCTTGACCTGAACAAGAAACCAGATGAAATAGAAATTAGATTTCTTGAAGACTAAATATATGGGTAAAGTGAATAACCCCCACGTACTGTGGCTGTTTTGAAGAAATAAAACATCAACTTTTGGTACTTGCCATTAACCCCCATACATTTATTATGGAGTTTTTCAATCGATCACCATATCGGACCTCAGAAAGGCATAACTTAGAGCTCAGTGGTTCTTAGATAATTCTTATTTCTGTCCCATACTCTTTTGAGATCTATGCACCACAAGAAGTCGAAAGCAGGGTGACGCCATTTTCGGTACATAAAAGCAACCTTTTGCTCTAATTTGCCTCTTTTGCATAAGTTTGATCCAAATGAATTTTCTAGACGCTCTATTGCGTACAAATATAGACATACAGGTCACCTCAATACAAAGTAAGGACATTTTTTTTCAGATCATGGGGTTTTTTTGAAGTAGTTAACAAGAAGTAACTTCAGTACATGGGCATTATTTGCAAAAACACACCAAGTACATGGGGGTTATTTACCTCATAAATAAAGCAGCATGAAGCAAACACTACAAGAAAATATTGAAAGGATACCTTTCATGGTGCTCATTTTACTATTAGCTGCCTGGAAATCAGTGTTTTCCCAATAAAGAACAACTTCACAGGTGACCCCACTAAACTCATAGACAGCTAGAAAAAGGTGTTGCTTACTGCTGTAGAGCAAGTATTTCGAATGGAATTCAACATTCGGAGGGATCTGAGGAAAGCATAGAAAATGAGTGGAAACTCAGACAATTGAAAGATCAGTAATTATCCCTTTTGTACACCAACCTAAATGCTAAATTTGGGGTTTTATAAGTTTGGTACACCAAACTATGTGCTTTTAACGATTTGGATACCCACCTTTCAATTTTCCCAATTTGGATACCACGCTATAAGAAACTTTCCAATTTGGACAGTTTCTTATAGTGTGGTACCCAAATTGGGAAAGTTGAAAGGTAGGTACCCAAATCGTTAACAGTAACATAGTTTGGTGTACTAAACGATTTCTTCCCTGCTAAATTTAATGGGAGTGTACCGAATGAACAGTGAAGTGTTAGGTGAAAGTGTTAATTAAGAAACATTTTAGTTGGTAAGCAAATTAGAAATTAAGAGATAGATTGGTGTACAAAATTGAGATTTCATGATAGGTTGATGTACAAAATTGAGAAAAACTTTTTTGATAGTGCTATTATTGGACTTCGAGGAATTCGTAATAGTACTAAATAGAAAATAATATCAGGAAGAAAGAAGATTATCAAATCATACCGAAGTGTAAAGCTTCTTATAAATATTATCAACTCCAGAACACAGACTGTGTGCCATCAAGTTTGCACCGTCAATATAAAAGCTCCTGATAGGATAATGAAGAATTCGATTCTCTTTGTTGAAAAAATTCAGCTCCAAATGATATGGCTGCAGGCACATAAAGGAACAAACAGTAAATCAAGCAACAGAGAGAAAGCTCAGGCACAAAAGAAGCAGTTATTAGTGCAATTACCTGGCACACGGGAATATCTTTAAGATAATGTTTAGTATCTACAATAGTGATAAGAGGTAGACGAGAAATTGGAGCACTTTTAGCATGTTCTTCCATATAATGCTGCAACAATCGAGAATGCTTATGTTAGGAAGATTTTATTATTGTATTCAGGCAGGCTGCCAAAAAGCACAGAAATAAGATCTCATTAATACACAACTTCAATTTTTGACTTTCAGTAAGACTTTCTTTCTCTTTTACTTTTATCTTCTGTTTATCCAGCAGTGCATCATGGTGGATTATTTTGCACGAAAATAAGAGTTACTGAAATACAAGATTGTAACATACACTGTAGAGGAAGGCCTTCCGTGCAATGTCAGATATCGTAAGATGACTTTGGCTGTCACAAAAGATAATGAAAGCGAAGTTAAAAACAAGAAATGGAATGCAAAAAACACGCGTACGCATTTAAAGAATCATATAGAATACAGAACAAAATGTTAACTTATACTTTTAGAACAACCTACTCCACAATGTGATAACATAAAAAATGTACTGCCATCAAACGTAAATGTTACAAGACTATTAACTCCAAATCAGATAATAAGATGTACAGACATATTAGTACATCTTTCATATCAAAAAATTACCATTCTGGAAAAAAATTGAAGTAAAATATTCATCGTACCCTTTTAAATGCTGCTCTTGCAATTGAGCCTGGAGCTGATGATCGGCCAAAATTCCAGATGAACCAAGGGCAGAAAGCTTTTCCTTCAAGACGGAAGCTGCAAAGTACAAATAAATTAAATAGATTATTTTTAATAAACAAATTTCCACAAGAGTTTTTTTGGTGTGTGTGTTTGTATTTGTGTTTGTGTGTGTGTGTGTGTTGGGGGGCGGGGGACACAAGTTGATTCCTAAACGGTTGAGATATGGTCTAAAGTTCCCACCATCAAGCAATATAATGTCAAATACTGTTGAAATTTTCACTTGGGCCTGGAGCTCAAAAGCACTGATACTAAAACCTCAATATACATTTCTTTGCACAGTTTGTCTCAACAAATATCGGTTACTTTTGCAGTTCATAAATCTAAGCTCGAGAATGTTGATAGCTAGGAATTAAACACATTGTTTCACTTCCACCCACTTTCATGAGAAGTGGAACTTCAAAGCTTTATGTACATAGCTAGATTCAATTTCATTAACCAACTTGACCTTATAGGACTATATGGCATCTACTAACATGGACATGCACAATATTCTGGGGAGACCTATGAGGCGAACTCCCAAAGACTAACTTGTCCATCCATAAAATGTCTTCTAAAGACTGTAAATATACCAAGTGAGGTATTACCATGTTTAGAACCATTGCACTAAACACCATTTCACCCATCAAACTAGAACGAGGAACACCCCAATCAAAGTACACCTCAAATCCATGCTAATATACAATACTTCATCCAGAAGGAAAGATAACATTTAAGAAGCATAAATTCCATGAAACAGATAGCTAATTATTACCACAAAGAAACAAAAATATATATAAAAAAATAACATTAAAAAGCACCTGACGATCCCCTTGCACTCTGCAAAACGGCAAAGTGTTGTTTCCTTCCTTCCCGGGTGTATGCAGCTCTATTTTTTTTACCATCTCCATCTGTCGTATTCTGAAGAAAAAATGGGCAATTAATACAACAAAGCAGCTTTTTCAATCACAGTGATCAGTTGTAAACGGGCAAACTTAACTGCAAATACAAGTCCTGCTAAGTTCAGTCTTTGATGTACTTCAATAGATTTGATTCGTGGAAGGGGATAAACTGCCTCACCACCTTGTTGAGAGAGAATACGAGGAATGTCCAAGGATTCAATTGCTGCGAACAAAGGGTAAGATTCATTAAGTGCGTCGTCGTTATAAACGGTCTTACAGAATGTGGGAGGAAGGAAGAGGTGCAAAAATAAGTCCTCGTTTGGTTGCAGATCATAAACTCAGTTTTTTTTTTTTTTTTTATAGCCAGATTGCATTTGGTTGATAGATTTTATAACTGGAAGCTGGATGACCCTGTTTTTTCTCAACCTCGTAAATCCAGTATATACTATATTTACTTAAAGTTGTAACTTGAATTTGACACAGAAATCGTGCACATCTAATTAAATTTAAACTGCTTTCAATAAATATACCACGGACTGAAGTATGCTATTCTTTTAATTACTTACTTCTCGCTTCTTTTTAAATTTCTCATCCTTTTCAAACAGTTATATGGAACAAGTTCAATCAGGCTCCAGTAAAATTGAACGGTCTATCATGTCTGTCTTCCCTAAAGAATAATGCTTGTTATACCTCTATCATCCAAATAAAGGGCCACTAGTGCACGAACAAAAAAGAATTAAGCATCACTATTTTCAAACTATTTCATATTTTAAACTGATATAGTATGATTACATGAAGAAAAAGCAATGTTCTAAAAGGCACAAGGCAGGTTCTATGCGCAATAGGCCGCTTAGCGCTTAATTACCGCATAATCTCGCCTAATCTGCTTCATCACCTAGGCGCCTAAGCTCCGCCTACGATTTATTTCTGACTAGGCTAGCTTTTTAAACACAGAGAAAAAGAGACCTCAAAGGTTCACACCATATTTCTAAACTGAGTTCATGTAAGAATGACATATCACAGTTAGCTAAGTCAACTTAAAACCATATCTCGCCATCAGATTGTAAGGCATAACCAAATTATACTACTACAGGCGAGTACAAAAATTTTATGAGCATTTTAAACAAAAATGAAAAACCTTGTAGAACTTCTTGTTATACTAGGCAACAAATATTTACATATTACATTCGTTATTTCATAAAAATATCACTCTTACAAATTGATGGTTAGCTAGTATTAAAGATGTATTCTCAGCTGTTGAAATTACTCATATACTAAACAAAATAAATTTAAAAGACGTGATTCTTGAGGCATATAAATAGGGTTAATAAAAAAAATGAGCTAACCAGCTGATTCGAAGAAATTTGCTTGCATAGGAGGACGATTTGGATTAAGTATAACACGTGCTTTCCATACTTGAAGAGATCCATCCTTAGAAAGAGTGATAAGTAATCGCAGCTTTGATAACCAAGCAACTTGTGTAATAGGTTGTGAACCCACTTGGGTACTGAAAGTAGAGAGAGATTAGCAACTAGCAGAAAGCAGTAAATGAACTTCTTAAAAGAACGAGCTACTCAGTATATAAGCATAAGTGATGAGCTTGTCCTAGACTGTTAAAGGCAATTTAGTGGATCCTAACAATGAGATAAGGTAAATTATCTGTGCGTTAGATAAATGTACAAAGCAATAAAAATTTAATTCCTAAATGGGTCAGAAGTTCTAGACGTATCTATATCAGTTTTGGTCTGAAAGACATTTATATTTAGGATTATATAACCACTGAAAGTCGGTTTTACAAAAGAAAAAATTAAACAAGATTTTCCAATTTGTATATCCTAAATCCTTGCCATACTGAAACCTCCGTAACCAATCTCTTACCTATCTTAATTTGGATAAATTAACAGAATACATACTCATGATATTTTCTATGATAAAGTTAAAAAGTAGCCCCAGCAAAGCTTGCAATTACCAAGGAAAAGAGAACAGTAGTATCACACAAGAAGAGACTATAACAAAAAATGCCATGTATGATAACAGTTAACAAAGCATGTGAAAGAGTAAGACAGTGATCTCTTACAACATTATTTCTGAATTTGAACATTTTTTTTCGGAAATAAACGTCTTCCTTTTAGTTTTTCAGGTTAGTTCTCAAAAAATGGAAGGAATCATATCACCAAATACGACAAAACACGAAGACGTTGTTAAAAAACTTACATTCCAATCATACTAGGTCTCTCAGTCGACACATCCCAAGCCAACAGGGTACCTCTCCGATCCCCAACAAAAACCCACTCCAAAGTAGGATGAAATGCAAATGCACCAGCTCCAATGAGCTTAATCGTATTATCAACTGTAAAATGATATACCATTTAAAAAACAAGCTGTTATAAATGGAGAACCTATTTTCTTCTTTCTCTATTCGGTGTGTGTGTGTGTGTGTGTGTGTGTGTGGGGGGGGGGGGGGGGGGGGGGGGGGGGGGGGTGTTCTGAGATGCCCAGTTTTGGGGGGTTCTTTCCCAAAATAATAAACATATAATTCCCTTATTTATAAAAATAAAGCAACAACACTGTTCAGTAAGGACAAAAATACAAAATTAACACCAAAAGGTACCAATTCCCTTATTAATTTATGTTCCCCATATAGCCCCAGCGATTCGGGACAGAGGGAGCAGAATTTAATAAAATATTTGGCAAAGTCAAGCGGCTAATTTTTTCTCTATTTAGTCATGTATAGTTAATAATTGGAGCTTGGTAATGTTTTCAGGTGGTGAAGGGGGCTCTTTCCCTCACTCTCTCAAGTCTTCTACTATCAATTTCTATACTGTACCTTTTTGCTTTTCTCTTTTCTAATTTTAACAGAGGGGGGGGGGGGGGGGGGGGGGGGACAATATTGCAGGCTTACGTTGTAGCGTGTAATGAACAGCATATGTGTGGATGTTGTAAGCTCTGATCAGACCATCTGCATATGCGACATACTGTACAAAAAAATAGAAAATAAAGAGAAGAAGAAACAAAATAATGTGGCTATTGGTTTCCAAAGCATTGATAGGATTAATTTATAATAATTGTGTCAAATTGTGTAATACAAATAATAATCAATGTTTACCAACACAGGCAAGCGTGGATGGCAAGCAAGATTGACTATGGGTTTCTTCAGATCCGTCTTGATTTTTGTAGGTGCCCTACCTCCTTCAACAGTTCCAACAACTACATGCAGACATTTTTAAGAGAAAAGTCACTCACCAAAACAAAAGGAAGGATAGAGAACCAAACAGACTTTAGCAGAAGTTAGAATAGTATTTATCTGTATTCCATCAGTTCATTTCCATATTCCTAACATGCAAGTTGTAAGCTTGTATGAAGCAAGTGAGAAGGAAAAAATGAAAGAAATCAATAAGACCGTGCCAATCTGTCGACCAGATTCTCAACTTATAGGAAAATATTATCATCCATTCATTCTCTCCAACATTTGATCTCAAAACCAGCAGATATGTCACATTACTTAACAAAAAACCATTTGCAAAGGAAGACAGTTAAAAAACATTTAAGCAAAACAAACAAGAAATGCATTTGGATAACTCCCAAAAAAAATTGTATATAAGGTGGCTTTAGCTTACACGTAAGAGATGTAGATTTATGATTCGAATGGTCTAAGGTATTCTAGTCTGTCCTTTCTTACGTTTTCCTAGGACGGTGCATAGAGTTAGCTGTATGTAGTCTTCAAAATCTATAATTTTTGTACAAACAGGGATTGCTTTCTCAACCAGAAAGCAGGGCTGAAAATCCCAGACTCAAGGAAGAGAGGTTGAGAAGAGAGAGTAAGAGTGGCGTTCCTAACTAAAACCCTGCCTGGCTGTAAGCTCTACTTTCTAGACTAAAACATGTATTGTATTCGGTTCACCAGATTAAAATCAGAGTGTAATTGGTTGTTTGGCCTCAAACCATTACAAAGCTTTTAGCAAGATGACACAACTACTTTTTTCACTTATAAAGAAAAGCTGCAACAAACAAGCCCTAAGAATGCTATCATTTGAAAATAACAAACCTGTTACGCTCATTCTGCGGTGGAAACCAAAAAATACAATTGGTTGTAGAGGGGTCAAAGCAAGATGGACTTCTGTGTCGGAAGAAATTCGTTCTGTTCTTTTATCTGGTGAATGTAATACAAAAGTTTGCTCACTGTCAAAATCACATGATCGAATTGTGCAGTCCTGTAATTTCAAAAGTGAATAGCGTTAAGAAAAGGCTGTGTCACCAGACAATCAGTAAGACAGTATAAACATATACACCCTAAAACACAACATTAAGCACAATGCTCAAAATAAGGGTCACTATATCAGTTCATCAAGCTACCGATATGATAGGGCTCCGAAGTCCACATAGAAGAAGCATGTATGCCAGTATCTTGTAATAATTTCTGATAATTTGCTGACTAAAATGATGCATAACAAAAGGGTTGAAGATTTGCTTCATACATACAGTAGTAACTACTAACTAGCTCATGTATAGATGCCATTGCACAAACAAGGGGAAATTTCATTTTTGTACACCAACGTACCAGAGTTTAACAACCGATACATGATACTAGTATAGTTTACAGTTTAAAGCTAGTTAAAAAAACAGAGCAATAAGTACACTAACCTATCGAAGTTCACTATTTACAACCAATCTAAATGTACATAAATTCTCACATAAATACCTCAAGCTATCACAATTCACAAGTGTTTCTAAATTAAAATTTAACATCTGAGTACTAATTGACCAATTTTGGCTAGATTGATGCTAAATACACCATCATCATTGAACAGCTAGTACATAAACTGTACTTATTAGCAAAGTTTTAAAAGGCGACAGGCGTGATCTAGGCAGAAAGGATCCGCCTGGCACCTAATTGGCCGCCTAAGCCTCCTTTTCTCGCCTAGGTCAGCCTAATGCCAAGGCCGCCTAGACTGCCCTTTGAAACACTGATTTTAGTTAAGTTTTGATGTAGATTATTGTCTAAATTATGAAATTCAATAGTATGGTGTACTATTCGTTAAAACTTGACATGTTTGGTGTACGAAAGTAACACTTCCACCACAAAATCAGAGCACTCTACATGTGTTCACATCACTCGATCTTCAATTGATGTAATCCTACTTTATCTCACAAACTTAGCAAATATTAATCCCATATTTTCAAGTTTACCATGCACCACAGCATTTAAATATTAACTATACTCAGAATAGTGATACAATTTCTATCAGTCAACTAAAACTTCAGTGTCGTATAGCAGGCATGATCACACAAGACACTAGATCTATTATCAGTCTCTTGTCTTCATCTAAAGAGACCCAAGGATAATATATCATCTATAAATCTACTACGTTCAGTTCACTCTTTTGGTTCTGGAACACCATTTGATTCCAGTTTTACGATGTTTCTAGTGTTCTTAATCAGTGTTACTACAAATTGGTATCAGACCATTGATCGAATGGACGCGGTAGACAGAGTTCGAGCCAAAATCAGATCTGAAATTAAAGTAGGAGAACCTATACCTTATCACTCGAAAGTTTAAAGTGGAGAATTAAAAAAATAACAATGGTCCCAACGGGTATTAGAACAACAAGAGAAAGCAGGAGAAAAGCGAATGCTTTTGTCGAAAGAATTGCAACAAAAATTGTACAAGATGCAACACTTGATGGCAGAGGATAAGAACAAAAGCAGTTTGACTCTATCCATACGCCGCCGAAAATGAGTCTCGAATCCAACGAACTGGAAAATAGTGTTGATACTTGACAAAATAATTTATTTGAAAATAAAAATAAAGAGAAGCAGAATATGAAAAATAAGTTTGGTTCAAAACTTGGAGAAAGGTTTGAGAATAGCAAATGTTTTGCTTCAGGAAAAACTTGGCAATGGCAATCATATGAAACAGTGGCTATTTGTGATGTTAATCCTTGTATTAAGAATTTTCTAACTTTTAAGAACTACAAAGAAATGAACAACAATGTTCAATCTTGGGGGAATCAAGTTTTTGAGGAAAAGTTTGAAAGGCGACTTGGATTCTCATTGCGGTCAGAAAAGAAGTTACATTTTGGAGATAATTTGGTGCTTTCATCCAGGAATGTAAGATTTTGATTATAAAAATCAAGCAGTATTTGTATCTCAAAGTAATACTAAAGTAGTAAAGTGAATAATCTATGTAGTGAAACTGGTTTTCAAAAGCTCACCCTGGTCAAAGTTCTAAATGTTCTATGTGAAAATGAGTGTGATCTTAGTTAATCGGTTGGATATGACAGTTCCAACGCTTATGGTTGGGGTACCTCGATACAAATAGAAATTAGTTAAGGAACAGGTGCTAGTTATATGTATTTTGAGCTTCGGTGAGAGAAATCGAACTTGAAAAGAAGAGGTATGAGGGTGGTATATAACTGAACCGAATATTCAGGTTTTTTATCGATCAAGGCCATCCAAGTTGAATCTGAATAAGGTTTACCTAGTACTTTTGGGGGTTAAATCTACAACATTCAAACATCGTCCATTTCTAAAATAGCTTGCTTTGAAGGCAGTGAAGGATCTCAAACATTGGGAATTAACAATGCATTTTATCATCATATATTAAAAAAAAGAGTTAAAGGCAACAAATTGGCGCTCGTAAAGAAAAGAGGGGGAACTGAGAGGGTTCACAATTAGCTATCATAATTCATTAATTTGATTATGATGATAGGAAGTGTAATGAGAAAATAATATGCAGAATACTTTCATGTGTGGCTTCAGCTTGAGGAAAAGCTAAATTTAAGGGGTGCAGATTGTATCGATATTAATGATGGGGGCGGAAACAGTTTGTGAATTGAATTGCAACGACAGATTTTACTACACTTTCAAATTAGGAACTGCTTTTACTTGAACATGTAGTCTGTAACCTTAGTAGGTTTTATATCCAGAAAATTGTTAACTTGTGTTTGATTCTAAAGAATGAGTTTTTTTTTTTGACAATGATTCTAAAGAGTGAGTTTAGATGGAGAGATTAGCCATCTTGAACTAGCTTATTGTTTTATTTTGTTTGTTAACCTTTATCTATAAATCTAATACGTTAAGTCCACTCTTTTGGTTTCGGAACACCATTTGATTCCAGTTTTCTGACTAGTTTCGTGTTTATGGTGAACTTATATGCGGTGTTACTATACAGGCCAATTAGCAAACTAACTCCTAAAAGGCATATATTACAGGAGTAACTAGGTAGTGATACTTTGGAGAAACAAGAATCCTATTTACCAATCCAGCATAGATTTTTAATCATGGTAGTCCAGCTCAACCAGACAAAACTACTATTCCATTAATCGTATTCAGCCTCTCTCTCAAAAAATCATGCTTCGGCCTTAAATTATATCAGAATTCAGAAGCAAACAATGGAAGGCATTACTGAAACTTGCTATAGTTAAAGAAAAGCTTGGCATCTTGTATGAACAGTGCTACAAACACTAAGATTGCTTTTTGACTTCATTGATTACACTTCGTAATTAGTTAAAAAAAATAACATTTACTTAAATGGCCGCCAGCTATAGCAATCAATGTTTAAAAAAAACCACTCTTCCAATCGCCTTGATACCTGCTTTTCAGAGTAGCATCAACAAAAGCTTGCTTTTCTTCTTCTTTTACACAGCTCACTGTTTTAAAAATCGGCTGAGGCGGCCGCCTAGGCGGTGCCTCGCCGCCCCGAATTTTGCTAGGCGTTTTTAAATAATTCTTAAATTGGGTCAAACCAAATTCTAATGGGTAAAAAGTTTAGAATAGGTTAAAATAGGTTAGAAAAAATATATATAGAGCAATAAAATAAAGTAAAACATATCTTAAATCGGCTGAGGCGGCCGCCTAGGCGCTAGGCAGTGCCTCGCCGCTCCGAATTTTGCTAGGCGTTTTTAAATAATTCTTAAAATGGGTCAAACCAAATTCTAATGGGTAAAAAGGTTAGAATAGGTTAAAATAGGTTAGAAAAAATATATAGAGAGCAATAAAATAAAGTAAAACATATCTTAAACCTATTTTTTTTATCGCAGCCTCTGCAGGTATACGACGAGCCTGAAGATGATTAGGCTTCTAAACTAATACCAATATTTTGTTTTGATATCTTGTTGATTTTGGATTATATTTGCATTTTCTTTTTAAGTTGGTGTTTGAGACACTTTAATGACATTTTTTTGCTTATGTTAAACTGCTCGAACATTATTATCATAATATGTACTGCTTTGCTATGGTATATCGTTATGCTAATAGACTTTAAATACTTGATTTAACATGATAATACTATTTACAACATGTATGTTGCATGAAAATCCAAGGAAAACATGTAAAAACATTCAAAAGTCATAATCCCGCATAGGCAGCGTGTCTGCCTCATCCCCACCTAGCGCTTTTTGAAACCTTGACACAACTTCAACTTTACATTGAATGATTGTAAATTGTGTGTTTTCTTGCCTGTAAGTTCCCATGTGATTACAACGAATTATTAGCTATTTATTTATATTTAAGAATTAAAAGTATGTATATTTGTTTAATTGTGCAACATGAGAAGTGTTTACATGATCACACTTTAGTGAATCTATTGCTAAAACGATATACATACCAACAAGCATTGCAATGCTAACCTTCTAATTAGATTAAAACAAAACAAAAAACGCAAATAAACATTAGGGACAAACCTCAAGTATAGCAATAACGGCATGGCTGCTAGTCGGGCTGTACAACATTCTAACAACAGGAGCACCGATATCGATCGACGCGATCTTGCTCCCAGTGTACACATCAAATTCTATAACAAAAAATTGGATAATCAACTCAACAAAAAAATACAATCAATACATGTACACAGTATGATAGTACTCTCTCCGTTCCAATTGTTTTTCCCACACAATTTTTAAGGGGCAAGTTTTTTATACCTAAATTGTTAAAAATTACCTTATATAGTAATAGTTTAAGTCCGGGTAATTTTTGCAACTTAGGTACAAGCATTTACAGTCTAAAGTGAAACAATTGAATGGGGGAGTATAAATATATATTTAGAGATAAAGAGTATTATATCTTTCGAAGCAATCTTGCTCCCAGTGTACACATTAAATTCTGGAAGAAATTTCCATACAATCAAATTATAATTGATCACATACATATACAGAGTGCATCCCAGCATATTCGACTCACTATCAATCCATAAATAACTCTAGAAAATAAAATAGGCACTCGAAACATATACATATTCGAGCATTATTAACCAACTCCTTATCAATCTCAAATCAGCTTAATATGAACAACAAAACAACAATTTAATTAATTAAATATATACAATGTGTACATATATATACATTATATAGTGTGCCAGTTCATATATATAAATATAGCAATATATAAGTTTTCTAACAATATTCAGACTCGTGAACAATCCATAAATAGCGCAGAAATTAAATAGACACAAAGGCAAATACATCTTCAAGTATAATTAACTATCTCCTTATCAATGTCAATTGTAACGACCCGGCCTTACGGACCGAACTGCTACGCCCATATCAACAATATTGTCCGCTTTGGCACAACTTCCCAGGGGGGTCACCCATCCTGGTACTACTCCAAGTTAAGCACGCTTAACTGTGGAGTTCCGTCCTCGCTATTGTGCCGCACGGCTTTAAAAGGCCTTGTTGATAGGAAATGGATCTTTAAGCTCATATACCACACGAGTACTCTCATATCTGGGCGATGTGGGACTGACGCACAACACCGCACCACAGAATTTCCTTCCGGGAAATATGGGTCGTCACATCAATTAAGTTCAATTTCAATACGAACAACTCAATCAATTAAACTATATGTATGTATACATATTTAAATAGATATATAAAGGTGCTTTAACCATATTTTGACTCATGATCCTTCCATAAGTACCGACCCGTTCTTAAAAAACAATGTTTTCTTAGTCAATCTCAAACAGTTCAATTTGAACAACAAACCAACCAATTTAACTATATACACAAACACACACACATATACAGATAGATATGAATGAAATGTAAGCAATACCTGTACATATTAGTCCAAGACAGACAAGTGCTTATACCATATTTCTCGACTCGTGAAAATTCCATAAATACAGGCTCGTGTTTTAAAATGTGTCATTTATTAACCTCGATTCAGTTCAATATGATCGACAAGTCAACCAATTAAATTAAACACATTTATAAATAAATAAAAAATGTGAGGAGTGTGTGTATATATAAGTACTTCAACCATATTTCGATTCGTGATCCCATACTTATACACAGTACACTCCCATCTATATATATGCTTACATATATGTATACAGATAAATACCGAGAATGAATAAACATAACTCCTTATCAATCTCAAATCAGTTCAATACACACACACACACATATATCATATCATACTGTTAATAAAAGCCAACCCAAGAATTTTGAGGCTGCCAAATTTTACCCAAAATTTCCAAAAATACCCTCACTCTAATATAGTAATTACTTTTAAATGCCATCATTCAATTCAAATACATAAATAACTTAAAAAAATGTTATTTTCCACACACATTTATATTCCAAACAAAATCGTCATGTGTGTTTTTTATAAGAGTAAAACATATAGTATTACTATTTACATACGATTGTTAATTAATTATATTTAATCATTCGATATTTAAATTTTTTTAAAAATATTAACTTTATTTGTCGGGATGTCACTATGTATCGCACACGGAACGCGTGGGCAACTATTACTACTATATAAAAACACAGAAAAATATGAATGAAATGATATCAAATCAAGTATATATAAGCACTACAAAATAATGTTTGATTTAGTGAGAGTCAAAAGTTGTCACAAGCCCGTCGCTAATTTAAAAAGTTGTCACAAATCTGTCGCAAATCGACTAAACTGTCACAAAGCCGTCACAAAAACCGTCGCTAATAAGCTCGTAACAAAAAATAACATCGCTATTTTGGGTATTTCTTTGTAGTGAAGTTAAGATCCTGTTTTATACAATACAAACAACCAATCTAACTACGATTTGACCAATATATATAATAAATAGAGATAAGAATAAATAAATAAAAGAAGAAAAACCAGTGATATAGTTAGCGGTAGCGGTGGCGACTAAGGCTTGAGATGGATGAAAAGCGACGGCGTGAGGCTGATACGGTCTCGAACTCCGTCCTACGTGGCGAAGATCCAGATGTGACAACGTTGCCCACTCCATTTTTATTTAATTTAATCCCTTCCAATGCCCGTTTCTATCTATTTTATGTATATATTAGGTATAAATTAGTGGAGATCGGATCAGGGAATAATTGGGATATGAGAGCTTATCGATCATATGTGGAAGAGTAAGGAAAAAATATTACTTACTAATCTGTAATTAGTTATATGAAATAAAGGGGAAAAAAATATACTTTTATTACACCCATCAAAAACTACACATTTTCAAAAGTAGGGCTGTGTTGGGTTCTATCCAAATCGGACATATTTTTCGATTCGTTTTTTTTCGGTTTCGGTCTTTTTATTTTTTGGACCAAACCGGACCGGTTTTTTCGGTCCAGTTTTGATTTTTTTCGGTTTTATTTTTTATTTTTCGGTTTTTTTCGGGTTTTTTCGGTCTTTTTTGGTTTCGGTTTTTTTCGGTTCGGTTTTACTGAAAACCAAAACCGACTCGAAAATTTTTCGGTTTTTCGGTTCCGGTCTTTTTCGGCTTTTTTCGATTCGGTTATCGGTTCGGTTTTTCCGGTTTTTTGTCCGGTCCTAATAAAAACTGTCCAATTTATGTCACTGTCTAAATTAATTAATAAATTATATCACATCACAGCACGTGCTTGATAAACTTGAATGTTAGAAGTTGATTTTGTCATTCTGCACTAAAATATATCATACTAGAATAACGTTTTTCCAAATGTGGATTACGTGCTAATTTTTGTTATGTGTGAAATTAGAGGAAACGTTTTTTCTAGCATGACGTATTTTTATGCAAATTTGTCAAATTAACTTATCAAATTAACATTTGTCAAATGTCACGTGACATGATTCCGTGATTAATTTAGACGGTGGTATCTAAATTGGAAAGTTATTATATTGTGGTATCCAAATTGAAAAAATTGAAAGATGAATACTCAAATCGTTAAAAGCAGATAGTTTGGTGTATGAAACATATAAAACCTTGTATTTTTTGTTAGCCATACAGATGGGAGATTTGAGTTTTGAGTTTTAACCCGACTATAGTTACCCTTTGTTTGGGGGTGTGCATATCGCGTACCACCTCACCGGAAATACGGTTTGTTTCCTAAATGGAATAGGTACGGTACTTTTTAAAAAAAATTAGAGGAAATGTATTCGAAATGTTTCAGAAACTTAAACGAAACATTTTTTAAATGGTAAATTATACTTATCGAAAACCTTAGTAAAACATTCAAGATATAATGTTGATGGTCGATAAATACTCTTCAATTTATGTAATATATTTACTTATAAAAACTAAAACTCATAATAATTTAATGCATTATTGTTTATCTTAACATTAATTTTAGCTAAGTGAAAAGGTTTTTTTAAAGAAAAACCATGCTAACTTGTCTGAAACGTATTTAAATAGAGCTCATGAACAGGCTCAGCTCAAGCTCCTCTACAAACGACCCGAGTCTATACAAGATTTCAAGGCTCATTTAATAAACGAGTCGAGTTTGAACAAGACTAAGTTCGGCTCATTTGCAGCCCCAGTGCTCATACTATATCTACTTGGAATAAAGATAAATATTTAGTATTTAATCAAACATAACTCGACCGGTTACACTACCCTTACTATTTAGTTGGAATTTAGAGTTAGTTGGATAAACATATGTGTATCAATTTTCAAATATATCTTAAAAAAATAATGTTATTCATGATTTGCAAAGAACAATAATTATTAATTACGAGTATTCTAGGAAATAAATATATATTTAAAAGACAAATTCGAATACTAAATTAAGTCAGAGTCAAAACCAAATTGGACTATTATTATATGACGAATAAGTATGTTTTCTACCTAACTTAGAGAAATCAAATGATTGAATTATGTATTTTGTTAATATATGTTTTATATTAATTATAACGTAACCAAACCGCAAGTTAATTGAATTGAAGAAAAGTTCAAAATTGGTTACATCTATCCACCCCTCTACGTTTGTCTTACGCAAAGGCGGCCCAAGAGGCTGTCTAATAAGTTTAAAGCCTTGGGCAAGTAAAACCCAAATTTTTTTTAAGGGCAATTTTGCAGCCCCAAGTATTTAGTTATGAGTTAATTTTAAAATAATGATATACAATGTTATAAATATATGTGTTGGAATGGTTAATGATAGATTACTTAGTGGTCTTTTAGGCAAATGGTTGAAAGTTTAATCCCCTTTGCCATCTAATTTTAATTTTTTTATATAAAAAATCATAATTTAGGGCAACTGCTTTTTTTAAGCTTCGGACAACCTTCGATAGCGGGCCGGTACTAGCTGGAGGAAAAGGTAGAGAAATGGACAATTTCTAATGAGAGAAAGCGTTTGGGTCAAGTGACAATTAATAAAATTTGATCCCTCCATTAAATAAAAACAAAAGAAATATAAGTTTACGGAGAAAAAATATTTTATTAAATTGCTTATGGAGAAGAAGTAAAGCCAAAATAAGTTGGTTTTTAAGGAACAATGCCCGTTTTTCCAAAGTTTTTCAGGCTTTTTTTTTAAGATTAAAAGTGCCAACTATATTAAAAATGGGGTAGAACCCGCTCAAAGACGAAATTGCAAGAACATAAGACAAAGAAAAAAAAGTCTAACTCCTAACAAGTTTGAAGCTTAACCTCCACACCCTAATCAAAACTCTATTTCGATAAAAAAGCACTAAACCTTCTATACTTATTAAAAAAAAACTCTGGGACTTGACTTCTCGTTCCCAAACATCCGATTGTTATTTTTCTTTCCATATTCAACGCCCAACCTTAGACATTAAACATAAGTAGACCAAAAGACTCCCGGGATAAAAAATATTCCCATTCTCCCCTACACATTTCCAACCGTCTTCAACAAGTGTCATTTGAATTACTACTACTCATTTCCAGGTTCATATGAGCAAGTTTATCGGCCTCTACAGTTTTTATGGCAAGCTTGTGCCTTTCCACACGTCCTCTTGGACAAAAATTGCATTAAAAAAAATAATGCCTTATTGTATATTTTTACATTTTTTTGGGTGAATTGAAACATTATACGAAATTTCAATAAGACCATTGTAGCGCCGATGAGACCGTAAGAGATCTGACGAGCCTGTTGGAGCTCTAGGCAACTCGTCAATGTTCTAGACAGCCAGTGCCGTCTCCAGCATTTTAGAAGCTCAAATTAAATTTAAAAAAGAGCCATTAAATTAGAGTTTTTTTCAATAATGATCATTAATATGACTTTTTTTTATTAAAACGTGTTCAAAGTAAATTGTTTTAATTATAACGTATTAAATACAATAAACTATTCGAAATAGACCATGTCATTTAATTGTTTGATGCAGTATAGTTGTCTAGTGATGAACTCACACTACTCATAACTAGTCAATATAAAACAAATATATGTGATATTAACCAATAAGCAATAATTTTCCAATACATATAATTGAAAAAATGGGCCACTTGTGGATTAGATGCCTCAATTTAATGCCTCTTAAATTGGTCTCTACAGCCGTATATGTAGACTGTCATACGCTCTAACGAAGCTCGTCAGAGATTCGAGCATCCCGTAAGAGCTTTGCCAAAGCTCATGGACGCTGACCAGAGCATCTCAAGCTCAGTACAACTTCGAGCAACTTGGCAAAAGTCCCAACAATCTCATAGAGCCACGTCGGAGCTCTGATAAGCTCGTGAGGAGCCTTTAGAGACAGAATATTAGGCCGATAATCCTTATAGAGCTTTCAGCAGCTTCCCGTAGTTCTAGGAATCCATGAGGAGCCTCGTTGGATCACGTCGAAGTTTCGTCAAAGCTTTGGTTGGTTCGTCGGAGCTTTATGGAGCTTGTTGGAGCTTCAAGCAGCTCATGGAGCGTCATATAGCTTCCCTGACCTTTGGGCTGCCCCTGAAGCTTGATGAAACTCATTGGAGCCTCGCCCGAAATTTGAAAAGCTCGCTTGAGCTCCAGCGGTGGTGGATATATGAAAGGTGGTCGCTGGTGGTGGGCGGCGAGTGAGAGAGGTGCGTGTTGGGTTGGGTGAGTTGTTTAGTGATTTATAGTAGAATTGTACTCCTCTGTTACTAATTAATTGTCCAATACGAAACTATGCGAAATTTTGATCGGACAATAACTTGTATCAAACTTGTCGGAATGAAAATTTTCAAAAGTTAATTATATAATTCAAACATTAAATTATATGATTTAGTTTTGAATTTTTTCATTTCAATAATTTTGATACATGTTATAAACCGATCAAAATTGCACATAATTTCGTAAACGACAATTAATTGGGAACAAAATGAGTATATTTTTTGAGAGGAAATATTTGGAGTTGTAGTTTTTTGGTAATATATTTTGGGTAAACGTAGATTTTGGTCATAGCTTATAAGTTATTTGAAATAATGTGTGTGAGCCAATATATTTTTTCAAACCTTTTTTTAAAACATATGTGGTTATAACATATATTTACAAAAAAGTCAACATATAGATGCAAGTCAATCCTTGCAAGTTTGGAAAAGTGGGATAATTGCTAAATCATTTAAAACAAGAAATCCAAATATGTTTTAGACGACAAGGATTACAAATAAATTTAAAGTTTAATTGTATATGGTAGTATAAGTTTCATGTGATACTAATTGAGTAGTAATCCTTCTTTTTTAATTGAATTAATTGAACTAAATATACTAATGGTGACGTTATCAAATTTAAAACACATTTTCCAATGTGGGTATTTATTGATTGCATAAGACCTCAACATAAAAAAATTCAAATACAGGGCACCGATTGTTAAAATTTATAATACATGGTTCAAATTGGGTTTTATCCCTTTTTTAAAGGATAACAAATTTATACTTTCTTTTTTCAGATTTTGTTAGTGGAAGACTGTTTAGTACAGTTTCTTACAATCGAATTTTAAACTCAAAATCTACTAACTTCTACTTTCTTATACTCTCGTTCCAAATTAATTGTAATATACGAAATTACATGCAATTTTAACCGGTTTATAATATCAAAATTATTAAAATGAAAAATTTGAAAACTAAATCATATAATTTAATGTTTGAACTATATGATTAACTTTTAAAAATTTTAATTCCGACAATTTTAATACAAGTTATTAGCCGGTCAAAATTGCACGTAGTTTCGTAATGGACAATTAATTAGGAACGGAAGGAATATCAACTAAATAGCCTTGTTAGCAAAATCTTTATGGAGTATTAGGCAGATGTCACATTTTATAAGATTTTTCGAGTACAAGTGTTGGACCGAAACTAATTTAAGTTCCAGTCACCCGAACCAATAAAAAAGAGCTTAAAAGCTCTTTTTAAGCTTAAAAAATAACTTATAATCTATACGGGAAAAATATTAAAATGTCAAAAAGATCTTAAAAGCTATTTTCAAGATTAAAAAAAGAGATTATAATCTACACGAGAAAGATATTAAAGTGTAAAAAAACAGCTTAAAAGCTGTTTTTTACAGTAGTTTTTTTTAATGTTTGTTTGAATTATTAAGTAAAAAACAAAATATACCAAAAAGTTACGAAAATAATATTTTGTTTACGACCTGTAAGGTGAGTTAGACTTAAAAATTTTGTGAAAGATGAACAAAAATCTTGTTAAAAGATACCGGACGCCAAAGAGCCCGGATCTATGATCATCTTTAATCAACATCCAATCCAATGGTATCACTGATGCAATAAGTAAAATTGAGAAAATTATGCAACTCCATTGACTACAACATACATAACATGTCAGATGTTACAGAGGATAATACAATATTTGTACTGTCGTCTTATAACCAGATGAGAAATATTCTCAACCACTAGCTACAACTTTACAATAGGAACACGAATATGTGCTTGCTTTAGAATCCGAATAACATTTCAACTCTCATATACGCATCTCTTCACCGAATTGAAAGAAATGTATGCTCGATACAGTTGCATGCTTGCGTGTTTCAGAAAATTCTGAGACTATTCATATCGAAAAAGGCTCTTTTGTTTACAATCGTTGGTCCCAAATCATAGGATCTCAATATTTATTGAGCCTTTGCAAGAGATCTGCTTGATACACCATGTAACAACTTGACAAAGCCGAGGAAACTCAGCTTCCCATCTGTGTGCCTAACCCAATCGTGAAGAACTGTGTGTATAGGGACAGAAGGGCTAACACCAAGTTCCTGTTATGTTAAAATAAATACTGTAATTATTGCTCGGCTGGTACATAAAAAAAGCTTTTTCTAATTTAAAAAAAAAATCCATAAGTCAGTGATGTGAAATTTCCCATAATTGAAAAAATGCAAAAATGCAAAGCCTGAAATATAATGTTACATCTAGTTGCATTGACGGCATAAACAGTTGTGGATTGGATCGCCCAAACTTCTACCAGATTATTGCAGTGTTGAGTAGTTGTCCATTTTCCAGTGCACTAGGCCTTCAAGGACAATTTATATGCCAGAACTTTGCCTAAACTATAAGAAACCAACCTATTGTAGTAATCTCACTTGACGGAATTTAATTGCAATGCAAAGTAGGTTCAGAAACACCATGTGCAAAATTTCATGAGATGTTTTATTTTGTTATCTGGACATGTTAAAATCGCAATTAGGATAAGCCCACATCATGTGGCCTATTTCATTTGCTGGTTGAATTCAAAAACCCTAACTGCAAATTATAGTGAAAATTTTAAATTATTTGTTTTGTGGACTAAGAATAAACATACCGAAGCTAGTTCTTGAACAACGATCGCCCTATTTCCATCATTTTCAAAAAGCTCATAAGCACATCGAGCATGTTGCTCCCATCGGTCGAGGCCCTCAAGCTGATATACACTTAATGCAGCAGAACAGAATTCCTCAAAATCCATTCTTCTATATTGAAGTGCATTAAGCTGTCATTGAAGAAAGAGAAACAACTTATCACTTCTAGTCTTAGAACATCCAATACAAAAGTATTAACACAATACAAGTTAGAAATAATAATTTGGCGTACAGAGGCTAGAACTTCAAGGACACGAGAATCCTTCATTGCATCAGTTGCATTTTTCATCAATGCCTGGCCAAATCAAACAATTTTTTCAGGATTGTAAATCGGAACAATAATACAGTATAAGTAAATCACAACAACAGTGCTTTAACTAACCGATTTAACACTGTCCAGGCATATTGTGCCATTCTTATTCGGTCCAAGTAGAGCAAACTGCTCTTTCAAATAAAATAGTTCGTCTACCGTCAGCGTTTTGGCTAAAGCCTGCAAAATAAAAAGAAATAAAGGAAGTGATTTAGCATATTAAGAACATAATGACCATGTCAGATCAAGAACTAACAAAAAATGAAGTGAGATCATGAGTCTTGACATTCTGAAAGTATTAAAAACTTGTGGTTCGTTCCTAAAAATACCATGCCTGAGTTCTCTAACAGGCTACAAGTAATATTACAGAAAATACATATACATACCCTCAAAGCAGCTTTACGTAGAGCTGAAGAACGCATATAAGTTTTCATGAGCTTGAAAACTGATATATCTAGAGGCACTTTTATGTCACTGTTACTCCTGATCCATGGATGACCTAAAACAGAAGTAAATAAATAATGTCTAAAGTCTAGGAACAGAAAGTTCTACAAATTAAGGGGTAATGATAGAAAGAATAATTTAAAGTTTTGTACACGAATGTTTCATTTGATTTTGATTTTGTAGACACACCTACAAAAACTAGCAATCATTACACTAATGTTACATTTCTCGACAATTTAATACACACTTAGACTGGGTTCAAATTAAATCTAGAATATCAAGTTTTTTATACTTACTGTATCATTTTTTTTTTCAAACTTCCTATTTCATTCCCCAAACTATGGTCGTTTTTTCTGTAGTGGAAAAACGTGGGAAAAAAAAGATATAAGGTTAGGCCCGTTAGGGTAGTAATTGCTCACTTTTACAGGATGGCTTAAAAAAACAAAACTTGATGAAATGTAAGTGCATAAAATTATAATAAACCCAGATAAGAAGTATCACTCACTTAAGGCTTGAGCAGCTGTCATTCTTTTGCGTGGGTCTTTATTTAATAGACGTTTGACAAAATCTTTTGCTCTCGGCGATAAAGAAGGCCAAGGATCTTCATCAAAACTTGGATCGGCTTTTAAAACAGCTCGAAATATCCCAGACTCCGTTCGTGCCCAAAATGGACGACTGCCACACAATAATATATATGATATCACACCTATACTCCAAACATCGGCTTCTGTACTATAAGACCTATGAAGGACTTCTGGTGCAACATAATATGCACTTCCGACAATGTCATTCAATCTTTCATCTGCAGAAGATTTAGTGCATCGGTTTTAATGATAATATTGGGGCGGTTTAAGCTTTTGACTTTCAATTTTTGGCCAAGTATTAAGAAAATAATACACACCTGTTCTCACAAAATCCGATAACCCAAAGTCTATGGCTTTTAGTGGAGAATTGTCGTTCTTCGATGTAAACAAAAAGTTCTGGACCATGAATTGCAAGGAATCAATCAGTAGATGACAAAAGAAAATAACAGGTAAATATAAATAACTATGGCACTATGCTGCATCATGCATGGATCATTTTTAAAGATATTTAACATGCTCTGAAATGGAGATATAATAATAAGTGATAACCAAACCCCCGTATGATGCCTAAGAGTCTACCAATTAAAAACATCTATAAACTTTTCCCTAAAAAAAATACACATCAAGGATCTAGTATGTCATCATGATAAAGAAGGTAGTTATACTGGGAGAAATTAACACCAGAATTATCTCACCTCTGGCTTAAGGTCTCGATGCACCACACCTTGGAGATGGCAGAAGGAAACAACGTTTA
The DNA here is from genome assembly GCA_963682055.1 of Primula veris. Classification (NCBI taxonomy): domain Eukaryota; kingdom Viridiplantae; phylum Streptophyta; class Magnoliopsida; order Ericales; family Primulaceae; genus Primula; species Primula veris. The sequence continues at coordinate 30,334,309 of OY821747.1, read as the reverse complement.
ATATTTGCATCAAAACCATCTTTGCATCTTCCTCCGGATACTTGCCACCCCTGCAGATAAAGAGTTATATATATGAGCAAACGCCACCCCATTTGTTCATCTCCCATACAAACACAGTTAATATGTCTGACCATGATAACAGAATAAAGAAATACCTGGCCAGTATTTTATCCAAAAGCTCCCCACCTTCACATAACCTGAAAAGGTAATCATGCAAATTGCGGGTTATAAGGATTAATGAGAAAGAAGGAAAAGGAAAAGTGAAATGACCATGGGCTTATGGAAAATTATGGATACTCAAGGATTCCTTGTGCAATTTAGCCAAACACATTCAACAGGAACGTTAAATGTTGCATTTTATATGCTGATTAGGAAGAAAGAAGAAAAGCTTAATTCTTTTAATTAAATTCCTCTATTTTCTCAATATTGCCAGGTCTATCATTCCTGCACTTTTAATTTGTAACATCCTTTTGATTAATATAACCCAGAGAAGTCCACCAATAAGAGTTTAGTGTTCAACTGTTCATCATGTCTGTATCTATCGCCGGAATTAGTTTGCCGGAGTTCTACTATCAGATTCGAGTCCTTAAAAGAGAATTACTAGATGAATTAAAAAAATGTAGCGAAAATTATTTTATATATTGGTGAGCCCAGGATTAAGGCTTACTCCATGACTATGTAGACATTTTCATGGTCTTCAAATGCATCATAAAATTGCACCAGATTTTTGTGTCCTGTCAAAGCTCTCAATATCTTTACTTCTCTCCTTACATCCTCGATGGCTATAGCTGTTGTCATCTGGTGATCAGAATTACACATTATGAATAGAACAAGAAAAACTGAAAACCCCAAAAAATATAATAGCTTAACATCCCATATTGTGGACTGCAATTCAAATTCAATATTATTTCTCTGGCCTGATAATATGGAAGCATCATTTCTATCACTCAACACAGACCTAAAAATGAATTTTATTGTCTTAAATCAGTATATAACATGAGAAACAATGCTCACAACTTAAGTATTCACGACGAACAAAGCTGTACTTAAGTTCTAAGTAGCATAGCAACAAATGACAAGGTAGGCTCAGGGTTTTTATTGGGTTTTATATCCTGTATTATGACGTTTTTTCAATTTTATAACCCAGATTCTTATTTTTTAAATACCCTTGTATCTAACAAAAAAAAGCATATGCAAGTTTTCCATTCAACATTTGTCGTAATTCATCCAAATCAAACAAAAGCTTGAATTCGGGGGTACAGAACTGAAAACAAAAATATAATTAGAGTCAGAAATTGAAAAACCATGGGTACAAAGTTGATAAACCAGGTAGAGTTATCTTTAACATCCTAAGCTTATGCGACTAACTGATACATCTAGATAATCCTACACCAGATATAAAAAAAAAAAAAAAAAAGGATGATGCTCATGGATGCATACAGATTCCTGTTGTATCCATATCAATCAATCACATAGATGCATGCCATAATTAGACAGAGAAGATATATTCCTGTCCTTCAAATTTTTTTTAGCCATGGATCCTTGGAAACTCTCTTTACTACCCTTCAAAATGTTGTTTAACAATTATCTCTTCATCACTCCTTAGTAAATACTCAGGTTTTTCGTTTGAAATGTAGAATCATATGTTTTAATATAGAGGTTCATGAAGTTCTTTACTTCATAAGAAATGAACTGTTATTCAAAGAAAATAATGTTAATTATCCAATACATGCCCCGAGTCATATCTTAGTTTTTGGAGGTTTTTCCTATCATATCAGCGCACCTTTATTCATATTCCTGCTACAAAATAGGCTACTTTTAGGGTACTTTCTTTCTGCATACAGGAGTTGCACACATCCATTCAACAGAAATTATTTATATTTTTGTTACCATCATAACTGACTGTTAAGAATAATAAAAAATTATTGCTTCTAGATTAACAAGACGCATGTTAAGGAATATGTTGGCTTTTGACATTGACAGCAAATCTCACAATACATGCCACTGCTGAGATCTAAAGTCAACTACTTTAAAAAAACTACTCACAAGTATAAACAAGTAGTCATGATTCAGAAAAGATGTATATTTTTTTTTTAAAGCACACCAACTCATGCAACTGATTATACCCATATATCTCGCATAAAGTCAAAATGTTAGACCTCATCACGCCAAAATTTATACCAAATCAACATACTTCCAATTTGCAAGTGGTAAATCTTATGAAATCATATATTTTAAAGATTATACCAATAGTGAATAGGAATATTTTTTCACTCAGTGTCACGATAATTATAATACAAGAGGTTTGAACCAAGAGGAACTCATCAAAGATCTATTTTGAGAACCTGTATAGATACATTCCTAAAATAATGTATTGTTAGATATCCAGATCATATTTGCAAACAAAAATACAAAAATATCACATTGACAGACATCGAAACAAGCTAATAAAAATATTCATCAAGTTGATGTCCATCCATTTGGTAAAACTTAAAAGCTCCAAATCAAAATGTACCAAAAGATCTGATTTCTAGATCACATGCATTAACCATTTCAGCTCAACCTAAATATAACCACGCATAAAAAACATAGTTTTTACAGATTATTCTAGTAACAGTTACAAGCTCAATATATACACTGCAACATCTGTGTAATAATGATATATTCACCAGCGAGTTTGGACGGGTTACAAAACACAACTAAAATATGTTGCAAGATACTATACTTGTGAATTGTACTCATTAAGCAACACTACATGGCTAATTATCAAAATTAAACACGTATGATATCACTAAGATTCTCAAACCAAATAATTAAACTTGGAGCTGCAAATCAAAACCAACTGATACCTTATCTCTATATCGGATGCACATCAATGCAAAGTCAAACTGAGGTCTTGTTCGGTTGTAGTTATGAAGATTTAATCTTTAGCTTATAATGTTTACAACGTTTGCTTGGTCAGCCTAAGAAAAGAGGACTTTTAGTCTAGCGGCATGAATCTTTGAGTTAATTGTACAGAACTTTTTTCTAAGACTCAAATAAATTAACTTTTTCTTATTGAGTCAAACTAGAGCTACAAATCAAACCCAACATATCTTATCTCTAAATCCAATGCCTATCAATGCCAAGTCAATCTAAGGGCTATCAAGATTCGCCTTTTTGCTTGTAATGTTTATTGGATTCGACTGTTCAGCTTTTCAAACTTAAGACACATTTGTTTTAACCTGAAATTTTGAATTCAAGCTGAGCGTACTGTACTTTTCTCGAAGACTCAAATAAACCAGCTTTTCTGTATAACAACAGTAGTTAAATATCCTTGCTGCAAAATTTACGAACTGGGAAATCGAAATTTAGCCGTAATCTTTTCTAGCGGATCTGAAATTGACTGGTCAAAACTTAAAGCTCCAATCCAAAACTCCACGGACAGATCTGATCTAGACCCAATACACATAGTCACATTCCAAAAACAACACGCTATTATAAACAAGCATTAACTATATTACCTTTTAGCTAGTTCAAAGAAATGCATACATACATAAATCCATATATACATATACACAGAGAGATTGGATTCAAGACCTTAACTTTAGGAATGACCGTAACAGCAAATTCATGACCCTTCAATGCCCCTTTCTTGAACCTATCTTTACAAGCATACACAAATGGCCCCCACCCAACTTCTTCCGCAATTTCATAAAAACTAGTTTTAAGCTAGACGTATTGAACCTAGCTTTTATTTTGCTTCAAAGCTGAGACAAACAATCGCTTACTTGTAAAAATAAACTACATCATATACTCATATCTTATTGACATTTAACAGTAAATTAATCGGTCAATCTTAGAGCTCCAAATCAAAAACCCATCAACAGATCTGATCTTAGATCCAAATTACACACATTCCAAGCCAAACAACCTACCATAAAAAAAGCATTAACTGGACTTTTAAGCAATTCAAAGAAAGGTAAACCTACATACATAAGTACATATATTTACATAGAGAGATTGGATTCAAGACCTCAGCATTGACTAGTTACAACCAATTCACAAGAAATAACACACACACACACACACACACACACACTTACATAGAGAGATTGGATTCAAGACCTTAGCATTGACTAGATACAACCAATTCCAATAATTACACCCACAGGGACGGAACCAGGAATTCTAAATGGGAGGGGCCGGTTTTCTATATAATTCTTTTCATACTCTAACTTTTGAGTTTTTTTTTTTCGTGATATGACCGAACGCTAACTTTTGAAGATTTTGATCAAAATACGTAGATTTTTTTTTTACTTTTTCATCAGTTTTTATTAAAATTGGGGTCGCGGCCTCGACTGTCTGCAGCTAATTACTACACACACAAACACATAAATATAGAGAGAGGGAGATTGAAATAAAGACCTTAGCTTTAGGAATGACTTTAACAGCAACCTCATGACCCTTCAATTCCCCTTTCTTGAACTTCGCCTTACAAGTATACCCGAAATGCCCCCTCCCAACTTCCTCCCCCATCTCATACTTCCCCTCGAACCCCTTCGAAAACCCGAACCCTTTCTCCAAACCCCTCTCCCCCTCCCCCTCCCCCTCCACTTTAGCCGCCTTCTCCCTCCTCGCCAACACCGCCTTTATGTGCTTAGCTGGCGAAGGAGGCGGAAATGGCCTCTTGAAGAACCTCCTTGGCGTGGCATTGGCCGAGGATCTCCCGGGAGACTTCTTGGAGAGGTAGTGAGCTGGGCTCGGGCTGTAAAATGGGAAAAAAGGCGATCTTTTTACCGGGGTCACGGATTCGGATGGTAAATTTGTAATGGTGGTCTCCGGTGGAGGCTTCGATGTGCACGTGCCCATTTCTTGACGGATCTAGGATTATTCCGGTCTCTAAAAATGAATTCTTTTGAGTACCCTTTTGTTTATTACCATTCGGGGTGCTGAAATACTATAATTCGTAGTTTTTTATCACAAAAAATGGCAAAAAATGTTTTTTTTTCAACTAATGTGATGCTGAAACACTAAAATGTGTAATTTTTTATGATATAAAATAGCAAAAGATGGTTTTTTTTTTAACTAATTTGGTGCTGAAACACTAAAATGTGTAATTTTTTAAGATAAAAAACAGCAAAAGATTGTATTTTTTGTACTTATGTAGTGGCTACTCTAGCTACTATAACAATGGGTATTTTGATTAATGAGTTTGAAAGTTAAGGTAAAATTTTGGGTTTTGGAATATTGTAGAGAGGGAGTGTGGGAGGAGAGAGAGAGAGTCAAGAAGGGATCTGAAGAAGTAGATAAAAAGGTGGTTGTTTTTATTTTTTGTCTTAATGCTTTTGTATTTAAGTTTAGTTAGTTTGTATACTTTATTTTTTTTAACTCTTTTAGTACTTAGTTGTGTACTTTGTGTGGTATTTTTAGAAAAATGGAATTTTATTTTAATAAATTCGGCTAACGAGTATTTATTTAGTGAAGGAAGGGCTCCACGTGGCCGTAACCTGTGTAAACTTTAAATAAATTTAATTTATAGAAATTTTCATCTCATTTAATTAGAGAATTACTTGTCTACCAGAGCGAAAAACCAAAAAAATCGAACCGGATAACTGAACTGAAAAAAATTTAGGTCGGTTTCGGTTTTCAATTAAACCGAACCGAAAATGACCGAAACCGAAAACACCCGAAAAAGACCGAAAAATAACCGAAAAAAATCGAACCGAAAAATATGCTCGATTTCGGTTTTGCTAAAAACCAAACCGAATCAGACCAAACCCAACCCTAACCGGGGCACCGAATTTCACCTCGGGGCGCGATTTTAGTAAAATCAAAACTCAAAAAAATCATAGCTTAGTACTATATATATTTTTACTTTTTGGTTTATATGTATATCATGTACTTCTAGTCTACCAGCTAACTCGCTCCATCAATTAAGTAAAAGTCGTACATAAATTTTTTACAAACAAACAAAAACTAAGCAGAAAAAGTACAAGTTTAGGCTTATTCTTACCATTTATTATTTTATTTTTTGTCTTATGTGCTCCAAAAATCATACAGTTTGAAACAATTATGATATTTTTATATTTTAAAATCTTGATGAATTAAGGGGACAGAGAAAATTGTTAAATATATAAACTTTCAAACAAAACCATAAATAAAAGAAAAAAACCAATTAACAAAAGCCCCAATCTCGCAGGTATTTCAACCAAATTGACAAATCAAACATATCATCAATTAAACAAAGTCATAAATCAAAACATAAAAGTAAACTGGAAAAAGAAAACATGTGATCGAAACATATAAATAATCAAGTAAACCCCTAATTTCATACCATAAACACCGAACAAAATATAATGATCAAAATAAATAAATTACGGTCAAAACCTCAAGAGAAAAGCGTATGGAGAATCGATTAATTTCACATGAACTTAATAATTTTATGATCTTAAACCTCAAAAGAAAAATGATTGAGAAACAATTTGTATTTGTTCTATGATTTATGCATTACCTTACACAGGTTGGTAAATTCAAAAATTATATAAAATCTTAGGTGTAAACACTGTGTGTATCTGGGAAGAGTTTGAGGCAAACTAGAGAGAGAATTGGATGATAACAAATGAATAAAATACTCTTAAAATAGCAATTTATAATACGTGTCATATTTGTAATACATAAAATAGCACAATGGTGTTTTGTTAAAAATTATCAAAAATGCAGGGGGGCTAGTGACCCCATTGATCATGCTTGCTTATCAAAAAAGTAAATAAATTAGAGAATTGCTTTTTGTTCTAAACTTTATGAGTAACGCCTTTTGGAAAATTATTTGCTATTCCTTACAACTTATTGATGTTTATCATGGTTGTGAAATCGATTTATGGGTGATAAATAATTATATATATACATGTGGTTTTCAGAGCAATCGTATCTGTTTTGTTAGCATTTCTTTTAAATTTGAGTTGAGTAGCACCGGTTTTATGTTTTTAAGCTAACAATTTAACTTTGTTCAATTTTAAGTTTCTCTATCAAATTACTTATCATAGCTAAATTTAATATTTTGATAATCTTATATTAGTATTTTATTACTTCAAATTACTTTTCAAGTCATTTGTGGTGGATCCATTGGTGGTTTTCAAATCATATATAATAGGTCCAAATATTATAGGGTGAGCTTGAGTTTCCTTGTATATATATGATATCTTGTGGGTAATGTTAAATATAAGAGAGAATTAAAGTAAACAACGGAGCTTTCTCATTATTTTTCCTAAATTCAACAAAAATTATACATATTTTTCCATTATACATAACACTTTTATATGCACACAAAGCATCAGTTTTCTTATAAATCTTCTTATTTTCTATTTCTCTATTTTTAAACTTTTTTTTATATAATTATGATGTCATATCACTCTTGTAAATAATATGATGAACAATTTTGATTCTTTATATATAAAGAATATTGGACCACCATAAAATTTTGAAGATTTTTAAAAAAAACCCTGCTAATTGGGATTTTTGTTAAAAATTAACAAGATTTATCAAAATATGAATTAAATAATTTTGAGAACATTTAAATACTTAATAAATACTTAAACATTTATTTCTTTTATTTTGAGAACATTTACCTCATCTTTTAAATGTTAGTGTTTTACAATAACTGATACACATGCTCTCAATAGTATAGTGTGGATTACTTCTCTAAACAGACTTAAAATAATTTCTCTAATATACTTTCTCCGTCCCTTTTTAAGTATCTCTTTGAATTGAGACCGTTTAAGAGTTCAAAATTTTGATATATAAACTAGTTATATTGTCCTTATTAAAAATATAATTAAATTCATTTATGCTGATGGAATATCTCATGAATGGTAAGTCTGTCACATTATTATGTTTATTTACTTTTATGTTCTTTTTTTTTATTTTAATATCATTTAAATGGTAAAATAGTAAGTTTGTTATTTTTTAATTAACAAATTAATAAAATGAACGCTTATTTTGATACAGTCTAATAAAAAATAATAGACATTTAACAATATTTGGTCATCTAAAGTTGTAAAAGTTGGTATGAAGGACCAATAAAGACTTAGTTTCTCTGTAATAGTTGAATAATCTAGCGCCAGTTTTTTGCTCCACTTTTGATGTACAAAATTAGTGGCATCGATTTCCTCGAACTTTTATCTTCATTTTTATTCCCTCTTCTTTTATAAATTGTGCTTACACGTTTTTTTTTCAAAAGTTAACGAGATTGTTGGGTTACAAAAACACACACACACACAATTATTCAACAATTATTGATTAAAAATGATACATAATTTATTAATTTAAAGAAGAAAATGGAGAAAAAGTAAAAAGTATAATTTCTATAAATAATTTGAATATATTTATGTAGTAATATTATATTCTTAAGAAGTAAATTTATCAAACAAAAGGACCGACAAAGTTAGGGAGCAAAATATCTTTGACTCCCAAATACGGAGTAATGTTCTACTATTATTTATCAAGTGGAAATGCTAAATAAGTACATATATTAATCATAAACTTTCCCTCTTAATTTTGTAAGATAATTTTATTTATGGTTAAAAGAAACTTATGTATTTGCATTGGTGTGGCAAGTCAAGAAAAAAATGGCCTTTATAGTCGAGAAAATCACAAACACGGGGATTTAATAATAAGCCATCAACAAACTTATAAGAAGATGACACTAAAAAAAAAAAAACATAAATAACGACGGAATTAGTGACGGTATTTTTTGTTACGAGCTTATTAACGATGGTTTTTGTGACGGTCTTGTGACAATTTAGTCAATTTGTGACGGATTTGTGACAGTTTAGTCAATTTGTGACAGACTTGTGACAATTTTTTACTCTCACTAAATCAAACATTATTTTATAGTGTGACTATTATGTTTTTATATGAACAACTGGTGGTGGTAAACTTGATGAAGGTAGTTGGGTTGGCTCAAAGGCCGTGTCATCTAGCCTTCAACATTTCTTATTCTGTTTGTGCAGATGACCTTTTTTATTTGCTCGGACGGATCATAAAAATCGTTTAAAATCATGAAAACGTTAGATGATTCTTACGACGCCTTGGGGCTAAGAGTTAATCTTAGTGTCTAAAATGTTTGTAACCCCTTGCATTTTTAAGCATCACGGATTCACGATAGAGGCCTTAGTCGCCAATGTGTCATCCCTTTAACAGAGGACGTTGATAAGAACTTCGAAACCTATCTACCTCATTTTGGGTTACCAAACATCACTTTTTGAGGAGTAATTAAAAATATGACTTTCAAGCTAGTCGGGTAGAAAACTAAATTCTATCCTGTTTCATTGATTTTCTAAAACGATAATTTATTTTACATCATCAAATCTCTCATTTCTATTTTACATATTGTCTTTAACACACAACTCAACACCAAATCATCTAAAATACACAATTCAGTTTACAGATTTTCTCTCCGACAGATCATCTAAAATACACATTGTCTATATATTTATTTATTTTTACAAATTATTATATACAATCTAATTAACAAAACTTCTAAAATTAGTATACTAAAATTAAAGCACCCGGTTTGAAGCCATTTTTGCATAAAAATTTATAAATAAATAAATTTATTTTTTCATGGGGGTAATTTTTTTTTTTTATTATTTTTTTAACGCATGCTCAGGTGTGAGCATATTTTTACATAAAAAAGAAAATGGAAATAATATATTACCAAGTGACACATTGTTGTTAGTAAAGTAAACCACACATGTTGCATTTTTGTGAAACTACGTTGGATTATGAAAATTTTACAAAATTTCATTTTTGTGAAGTAATTAATGACATTATTGGATTAATAAACGTAATTTAATATATGGCTAACAATTTGGGATTGACGGAGTAATATTTTGCTATTATACCGATTTTGAAAAAGTTTTTCTGCAAAAGATAATATTTTGCTATTATCATTCTATTATAATAAGTCAAGAAAAATGAGTCTGTCCAATTTTGGTCAATTTTTCCAAAAATACCCTCATTATGTTTTAATAATTACCAATATACTTAATCTAAACAATTTGTACTCATTATATTTTCCTAATTACGGATATAGGCTAAATTAATTAACAATTCGTTTTAATCTGCATAACTACAATAATGATATCAAATCTGAATATTATGTTCAAAATAAAATATATTACGAGATTTATATTATTGCGCGTCTCACACGCAACGTATGGATAAGTTTTACTAGTATATACATATTGATTTTGAAAAAGTTGTGTGTGTCTAAAGCTATGATACATGATGTTTCAATTTAGGCTCATTTTGTAAAGTAAACGAATCCAAATAGCAATTTAATGTACAAATAGTAGGTACCAATCTCCACTCACCACTCTCCTCATTTTTTATCCTCTCAACTGATTTATGTTTGAGATATTTAGTATTTTCACGTAAAAAGAACATGCCACTTGGTATTAATAATATTTTTCATTTTAATTCTATTTCACAATATACTAAAAATAAAAAATTGGTAAATTTGTAAAAGGAGCTTGATAAATAGTTGTACTATCTACTTTCAAATCTTATGTAAAAATGGCTAAATTCTGGATTCTTTAATTTAAATGTATTAATTTTGGGCGGATTGTTTTTTTGGTTGGTTAGCATGTACTTGTACAATAAATTAATGTTTTATAATTTGTAAGAAAAAAGTTTTTTAATCATACACAATGTGTATTTTAAACGATCTGCGCTTGGAGAGAAAAATCTGTAAAGTACACATGTAACTTAGATATTATGTTATGGGAACATGTATCATTATTAAGATATGTAAAATAGAAATAATAGGTTTGGTTATCTAAAATATATGATTATTACAGTTGTTGCAATTTTGTCTCCCCATTAATTGTGTTAAAGCGTGTGTTAATTTTATAGATGTTAAAAACATTGTTAAAGATAACAATCTTTTTAATTGTTATTACTTAATGACATGGCAAAAAAGTCTATCTACACCCACAATTAACTGTTATTTCTCACGTATATATTTTATATTTCTACCATACTGCTATTTATTTTCTCGCAGCACCTATCCATAGTACTATATTTTGAATAATTAATTTTTAGTTAAAATATATAACATTGTTAAAATTAAAATTAATGTGGGTGTTTAACTTAATATACTCATGTGTCATTTAATAGCTTATTAAGTTAACAATAAAAATTTAACAAAACTACTATGGATGCTCTTATATGCTCCCTAAAAGTATCCTAAAATTTATAGATAAACTAAATCGAGATTTTCTTTACGGATATACCGTAGGAACAACATTTGTAAAACAAAATAATGTGGAGGGCTTGGTATCCGGTTAGTTTTTAATCATAAGATAGTCGCGTCTCCAACCTCAGGACTACCAGTAGCTTCGGTTGTTTAATCTCGTGCAAGTTAGCTAGGTTGTGGTTGTATTGGCTGCAAGCGGAACATAGGCGCTTTAGGTATGTGTTGACCATGCACTCTCGCGTCGTCAAGTTGGGATGAATTTCATTTTCACCGGAAAACAAACTTTGGGTTAAATTATATATCAATTCGTTTTGGGATTGGCCACAACCGTAAACATGGAGAAGTGTTATGGCCTGCTGGAGATTCATTAGAAAACATATTTATTGGCAGTTAGGCGATGGTAATTTAAACCTATGGGATGCCATTTGATCTCCCCGACCCACAGTTAGTAACTCTATACAGGTCTTAATCATTGTTGAAAATCTCAAAGAAGGTGGTTGTGATACATCTGCTTATTTTACTTGGTATACATGTCAAGTTTGTTGCTTAGTATACTATAAAAGAAAAGCTTATTAGAAGGTAAGGATTTGCGTAGGTGGTTGGATGAAAGCAATGATATGTTTTCTACAAAATCTGCTTATTTTCTCTTAATTATTCTAGACCCAAGCGATAAGGTAGGTTGGAATTGAATTTGGAAGTTCTAAATTACGTACTTCGAAACTAATTAGTATTTTTTTTTCGTGAGATGATTTTCACCAACTCGGCTCGAGTTAGGGGACTATAAGAGGATGATTCTTTGTCCTCGGTGTAAAATTGCTACCGAATTAAATCACCTTTCACAGGGTTGTCTTTTTCGGTCCATTCTAACTATGGCCTATAGGGTCGCGTTGGGTTATGACTGTTTTTACTTTCCTTTCAGGAATTGGCTACAAGAATAATTTATGTTAAAAAACATTTTTAATGAAATATCTAGGAGATTTGTTTTTGTTGTTGTTTCTGCAATCTAGAATGTTTGGAAACTCGATGTATTTTTATTTTATTTGGAAAATTTGGATGATAATCTAAATCATATATATTGTTCACATAACTTGGAAATTTAAACTCATTTAAGTGGTTTCCTCCTTTGTATCATGTATGGATATTGGGGTTTATCGGATGATTATACCATCATTCCCCGCCTGAGGCTGAGCTATTGACTATCAATCTTACAATCGCTATCACTAGAGACTCTACTGATTTCGATGTAAAGTTCGATGCATCTTTGACTATGAAATTTATAGTGGGAGAAACGCCATTAAATTGTCTATTCTACGGTTAAGTTGCAGAACTAAATTATATGCTAAGTCAACGCTATAAATTCATAAGCAAGTCGAAAGGAAACTGACATGTCAATTATCTGGGGAGAATGTTGGGAAAGACCGGGACGACGAGTTTCAACTTTATAAATAAGTTCGCGCAAGTTTTGTTGCGGAAGTATGCATACTCCATTTTTTCTTGTGATTTTCCGAAGCCCAAAAAAATATGGGTTGAATCATTGATTAGTATATTAAAAACATACTTAATTTTTAAAAACCCGAATTATCAAATCTTGTTTATCATTTAGTACATATAACATGGTATCACTTGAAAGTTGAAATAAACGTCCATCACCTATTCACATTCACAAGTACATTAATTTTTGCACAAACAGTTTTAACGATATCAAAAGTAATGTATAAGTACTTCCAAATTATATCTCGTATCATTGAATGACATCAACAATATTTAAATATGGTTAAAAAATAGATAGAGTTGGTATTGTCCTAATAACCTAAATGAAACAAAACTCATAAATGATTTGGAATTAGAGTCCATTTCACATAATCCGATCACTTTTCTAGAGACAATTTCATTTCTGAATTTTAAAACTCACCTAGTTACAATTACAAATATTTTTTTTATATAGGTCCTTCTCCTCTATATATATACCCCGATTAAGTCCAACTAATCATTTGCCAACAAGTGCCCAAATTTAATCATGGAGAGACTGGCACAATACGGACCATGTAAGACTTTTTTTAGTTCAGATCTAACAGAGATGACTATATTGCCTTCTTATCGTATTTGCATGAGATTGTAAAATTGTTGGAAATTATAGTTGATTAGTGATTTGTGGATCTAGAGGTACTAGGAAGTTAGCACAAAATGTACCATATATATTTGTTTGTATGATACAGAATTCATCGATATGGTTATTATTTGAGCGGTGATATGGTTATTATTTGAACGGTTGTGGAGCTTGTCTTGTAATTGGCAATTCAATTAAGTTTTAGCCGTTGGTTGACGATTGAGTGTCGTGTGCGGACGGACTCTATTTTTGTGTTATACTCTTAAGTTTTTAGGCTTGTTACGCATGTTTAGATCGGGTTTAAGTGTGTTGGCACTCCGATAATGAATTTTTGGACCGTGGTGAGTAGAATTCTTAAAAGTTTTCCGAGTTTTTTTTATGTATATGCGGCAGCTTCTACTGTGTTGCCTCTTCTACGACTCGGTGTTTCAGCTGATTTGACGACTCTCACGATTCACTGCTTTTAGATTATCGTTGAGATGAGTTTTATTTTGATAACTTTTTAGAGTTACGATCTAGTATGTCTATGTATTTTTTATTATTTTTAGTTTTTTGAAGTTTGTTCCAAAAGCAGTTATATTTGTATTTTGTTGTTTTATGGATGATAAGCCGAGTTACTTACAAAAAATGTCCAAATTTAATCAATTGGACCAGTTAGCCAAACCATGTGAGTAGTGGAATATTCTTAAATTCATCACATATTGCAATAAAAAAAAACAAATTATGAAGGAAAATGTGTAGGTTTTGATAGGTACGTTATTGGTGATCAACATAGAAACAACATGTCAGTCTCTTTTAGTTGGTTGTCGGAGAATTTATTATATTATGTCGTTTTGTTTATTTTGATTTGTTCGTCTTGATTATTTGTTAGGTTTCTTGAGTTAACGGTATTCTTGACGTTTTGTGGATTTGTATTATTCTATTTTACTTGACCCATTGGAGTCTGTTCAAAGGATAGTGAACTCTATATTTTCGTCCGTTATTATTAATAATATTGAGCATGTTTCTTAAAAAAAAAAGAAAAAAACATAGAAACAACATTGTCAATGCAGAATTACATGTTTATAATATCCTCTTTTTTTTTTACACGATACAGACTAATTATATCTGCGTTTACATGCTCAAACTGAGTGTTCATTTGATTTGATTAGCCAAAATATTTTTTTCAAAATGAAATGACTCTTCTTTCAACTCTTTATATGAAAATTTAAATGATGCGAATCTGAGGTCAAGCGACAAGCAGGTTGTCTTTAGGTAAAACAGCTGACAAATTAATATAGAAATACTAAATGGAAAACAATTATTGAACAACTGTTCATATCATGTCCACTGTTTTAAAAAGCTCGCAACGTTGTGTGATATAATGGTTTTTGAAAGAAAAATGTAACGCTAAAACGCTATTTGGGTGGTAAAACGAAAAAAATCACGTTATTGGGTCTAAAAGCGCAAAAAAACCTGATATTTTGGACCGAAATACTAACCACCGAGTATTTAAAAACAAACAAAAAACCAGTATTAATGCACTGCGTCGTTTTGTTTTGGGATATATTTTTCTTTTGTAAACACTAAAATCAATACCCTAACAGTATTAGACAAACAAACGAATATTTTCATCTGCTCTCTCTTTCTAATCCACAGGCATCCAACCCCGACGTCCATCCAACCCCGATGTTCACCGTCTCCGAATGAAGGTCAATTATGGAGGAGTCGGTCATTTTCCTAATTAATTAAGATCAACTAATCGAGGCATAGATTCAAGTCTGAATATTTGCTAATTATTGTTTATTTTTATCTAGAAACATATTATATTATATATTTCGATTTTGCATTATGGACTTTTATCTTGTTTAAGAAAATAATGAATAAATTTATACACACGTGTTTGTTTACAACTAAATCATGTTTAAATTTAATGTATATCATGAGATTTTATCTTGTTTTATAAACAACAAGATAGATAAAATGAGTGATTTTTCTTGTAAATGGGCTGGATACCGGAAGAGAAGGACTACAAATATTTTGTTTACAAATTTTATGATTAAAGAATGACTTGCGATCAAATTAGTTGTATTGAATTATGTATTTGTTTAATTATATACAACGGCCTGAACATTGTGTTGTATTATATATAACGGCCTAAGTTATATGATTACCTAGTATTGTATTATTATATTAATAGGAAAACAAATACACCGCAAAACGATTCGTTACTACACTATTTATGTTTTTAGCATAGCTCTCGAAAAAACGCTATTATAACGATAACGTTATTTAAAAGAGAGAAAAATGCCTGCATAATTAAAAACGGCATGGTTTTTTATTTTTATGGGGGATTAGGTTGGGACATGCATATGCATAACTATGCAACACCATATTTTGTGTTTCGTTATTGGGTTTATTGCTAATGTTAATACTTTCTTCAAAATGAAACTAGGATACACAATATTTGCCATACATCTAAATACAGACGATGTCTGTTGATGCAGACGGTAGCTGTATTAGTGGGGTGAGGTATAAGTCACGCAACGTAATAAAAACTCAATCTACTAAAAATAAAAATAAAAATTATTTTTTATTTTTAATTAATATTTAAATTTAGGATAGACTTAACTAGGGTTCCAATATATTTATTTGAGTTTTTAGTAGGTTTAATTTTCAGTACGTGACGTGATTTGTATCATGTATTAATTACAGACTGTCTGTATTTAGCATAAGCCCAATATTTGCCTTGGATTAAAAGGACATTATTACGTCAATTACTGGATCTTGCAAATTGCAAGTCAGGCACATATTTGTCTAGTACTATTTGTTTTAAGAACCTAATGTTAGTTCTCCTATATCCCAAAATTAAAATACGACAAATTTTTGTTCTCTGTGAACTGGGATATAAAGCAAAATTTAGCAAAAAAAATAATTAAAAAACTAATAAAAAATGTCAGGATGGCAACATAATTGCTAAACTGAGTGTCACATTAAAATTTGGTGACATTATCTTGTAAACAGATTTTCTGGAAATACTATAAGGAGATAAATCCACCATAAAAATTTGAGTTTTTACTTCATTTAAAAAAGAATAATTTTAATGAGCCAGATAGACTCAATCAGAATCTCAACACATCAGTACTTAATGTAAATTTAGAATTTTATTCACCCCGAAATTTAAAAGTCTGCTATTCTGCCATATATTTAATATTTTTAATTAATATTTAAGTTTATTCTAGTTTCAAATAGAGTTATATATGTAATATTATATTTGAGTTTTTATTTTGTTAAATCGTCAAATAAAATATATTAAAATAAAATCCTAAATATTTTTTTATTAATATTTAACTTTAGGGTGGGTAGTCTCAAATACGGTTCTATAATATTATATTTAGAATTTTATTTTGTTGAATCGTTAAATAGAATATATTAAAATCATTAAAATTTTAAATATTTTTAATTAATATTTAAGTTTAGGATAGTTTCAACTAGGGTTACATAAATATTATATTTGAAGTTTTATTTTTGTTTTGATGGGGTGTCAAAAGAATTTTAAAAATTATATAAATGACTATCTTGTAATCAGTATGATTGAGTTAGCGTGAGTTTATAACATTACTGTTTAAAAAATCTAACAAACTGTGCTCTTAATCAACCGATCCAATATTCCAATTGCGTAGCTATGTCTACGTAAAACACGTGGCCCACATGACACACAACTACAATGTTAATGAAATTAATATAATTAAACCTTTCAAAAAAACAAAAAAAAAATAAAAAATTATATGATTGAGTAACCGTATATTCCAGCCTTGACGTGATCTTGCCATATCTTTGATATAAATGAATATAATAGCTATCATGCTACTACATACCCTGTATTAATAGTTATTAACTAAAGATTTCATACTTACTTGGTCCCTTATTAATTAATGGATACTTTTGAGAATGTGTGAAATTTAAAAGAGTGTTAAATAAATTACAATTATATCCATAAGAAAATAAAAAAGCCATATCATAACTTTTTGTGTATGATATAAGAAGGGTAAAATGATAATTTAAAATGGATTATTTTGCTAAAAGAGAAAATTGATCAATTATTTAGGAACGTAACAAAATAGAATAATGATCAATTATTTATGGACGGAATGTGTATTTTATAAGAATGTATTACAGAGATCTTATCCTCTAATATAGCAGTGATTTGCTTAAGGAAGTCGTAGACTCGTAGCCAAGGAAACGAATACATATTATATATTTGATAATTTACGGAAATTACGCTTAAACAAAAGAGTACAAAAGCAGAAGAGTGGTGATATCAGTGGAGACTTTTTGACATAAACTCTCGCAGATACTCAATTTGGATCATCAGATCATTTATATGATGGTAAATCAATGATCCATATTAAGTATCTGCGAGAGTTTCTGTCAAAAATTATCTCCTTATATCATCACTTTATAAAGCAATAAAAAAACAAATTACAAGTTCTTATTTGTTAGACGCATGCATCTTCGGATGTGAATTCAGGGCTGAGGAATTGATCAGACACTTTTTCCTTTTGTTTTCATTTATTTTCTTTCTAAACTCAAAGTATTCATCGCCATTGAAAATACTTTTTTTTGTTGACAAGCCATCATTTTATTGATAAGAAAACATAAAAGAGTACGACAATTATATGATAGTAAACAAAGTGATTAGAATTACAGCAATTACTTTAAACGCTTATACTAGACCTATCACTATTTTAAGAGGGAAAAATACTGATAACTTGGTTGCAATCGAGTACACTATTTCAAAAAAATGAGCCACTTAACCTTCTCATTTTCTCCTTATAGCCTCTAAACTTATATCTTCCATTGAAAATACTTCTTTGGCATTGTTTGGTTGCAGTTTATAAGCTTTGCTTCTTCTATTTTGTTTCATAATGTAATTACATTTAGTTTGGCATCCACATTTTTATTTTGCTAAATTAATAAAATAAAATTGTGGGTTTTCCCCACCAATTATATATATATATATATTATCAGCTTAAAAGAGTTGTCACGTCTTATATATGGTTTAAAAAATGTTCGACGTTAAAAGAGTTGTCACGTCTTATATATGGTTTAAAAAATGTTCGACGTTTTTTAGCGAAATTAAGACAGGTTATTTTTGGACCTGAAAAATTCAGCATAATTGCTTAGAAAGCTCATGAAATCAAACAAGCCATCACTTTTTATATTCTTAAAAGTGAGCTGTCATGCCGTGTGCTTCTTTTTGGATATGTCCCTATTGTTGGTTTGTCGAATGGGCAAATTATTGGAAATGAGTTGGCTGCCTTGAAAATAGTTTGTCTTTTTGAAATAATGTAATTTTGTATGTTATATTTTTGGATTCATTAATTTGTGTTAGAGTTTTAGTATGTGACACACCCTAAATTACATTATTTCAAAAAAAATAAAAATACATTTTGCTGCCTGAAAAATTCACGGCAGGCTGCCTGAATTTTTCAGGGCAGCAAAAATGCATCCCAAATTATTGGCCTTATTGATGAACGATATGTTCTTATAAAACTTACGACTTTGGAAGATTATAGCATAGCATAAACTTGATCTCACCATGTTTAGAATTCTCAAATAGACATATTATTTTCACTAAAAACTGAGTCAGCTATAGCTCCTGTGCTGAGATTAATTAGCACTACTACTTTCAAATTTTTGTGTTCCCTCTAATTAAATGGCAATTACACATTATATAGGGAAGTAGTTCAGAACAGATATACCTACTCTAATCCATGCAAGCCCGTCCTATGCTATAGAGAATTTGTGTGGAAATGGATCTCTTAGGACTAAAGAAGATTTCTTTTGGATTGGTTAATCCGTTGACATTGGTTTCGGGCAACTAGTTGAGTATGAAAAATTACCAAAGTATAGCACTTCATGCATGTTGCAATGGCAAAATAAATTAAACATAGTGTAGCAGGATTAATATCAAGTTTAACCTTAAATTATTACTAACTGTCATATAGTTAATTAGAGACGGTTAAATGAAAAATTGGTCTCAAACGATGATGTTATGTTAAAAAATCATTTAAGTTACTTGGTGAACTACATGGCAGTTTAAATGTAATGAAAATGTTTTAAGATTATATAAAATCTTGTGCCGAATTTTAATAAGATGTGTTGAGCCTAAAGAAAATGCTAGACCTGCAGATCCAAGTGGACATTTACACTGTAAGAGTAAAGATACGGAGAACTTAACACCGAGTGACAGAACTGTGGCTGTATCCAATGATGGCGAGCTTCCGAAATCGACTTATAGAGACAAAACACGAAAAAGAAAAAAGAAATATAAAGTTTTAAGGTTCCTGACCCTTTTTGAAGGGTATATGTACCCTTACAATAGAACTTTAGAAGATCTTATTGACGATTGTAACTTAAGACTCTTCCTGTGATTTTGATAACGAGAGGTATTCATGTTGGAAACCAAAATAGAAAGTCGTTAGATTCCCACGCCATGTAGTCGGGGTATTTTCCAAAGAAAATATACGTATTTCTAGGATATCAACTCCGGTCTACCCATCTCCCAGCGCACTACTTCGAGACTATGAAATATGCATGTCAAATAAAATATACGTACTTTCTATCTCATTTATGGCGATGTAGCTGGCTAGCTGCATTTAATTCGGTACTTATACATGTCGATAAAGCATAATGCAAGTAATATGTTTGAGTGAGATCAAATTCCAGGTATACTAAGTTGCATCCTTGAAGCAAATAAGCAGGATCTTTTTAGGTTTAGAAAAAGAGCTGGATTCATCCAGCTTAAATCTCTAGTTCTTTTTCAAATTTTAGGTTAAGAGCATTTGCATCTAATGCTCTATAAAGCAACTAGTAGATCTAAACAACATGTTCACGAAATATGCCTTTTTTCCCCTTCTACTAGGAAATATGCTTTGGAGAGGGTCATTTATTCCCTGACCTAGCTATTGCTACATTAAAACACTTGTCAATGACACATTTCAAAGGAGATCATTAGTTGAAAGTGTTCTAAAAGACGCGCATATACGCAAATTAGGAGGCGTCTAGACGGTAGGCAGAATCTAGAAGCATAAGATATTAGGCGGGATTAAGCGGATTAGATGGTGATTGAGCGAATTAGGCGGTGATTGTTGGTGATTTTAGTATCATCAATGTATTTTAGTAGTAATGTGATTTATTATAGGCCGATGCAATAATGCGTTAAACTCGGAAACGAGTTAGGGAAGTGCGGAGTGCACGCTCGTCGAGCCAACGTATAATTGAATATGAATAATTGAAACGGGGTTCCAAGGGGCAGAGCCCCTGGCTGGGGTTCCGCTGCCAGGACAGCGGGCGGGGTGCGGGGCAGCGCCCCGAGCGAAAATTTTTCCGAACAGTTGCTTCCTTTCCGGAAAATTTTGAATAGTTGGACCCTTTCCCAACAGTTGCTTCCTTTCCGGAACAGTTGTTTCCTTTCCGGAACAGTTGCTTCCTTTCCGGAACAGTTGCTTGCTTTCAGTTTCGGTTATTGATCTCCTATATAAGAAGTCATTTGGCCTCGGTTTTGATTACAGAAACATATAAGAAAATTCTCTCTACATTTGCTAATCTATTCTCCTTGCCAGAAACAGATTGTTCTTCAAGAATTATCCCCACAAAGATTTCGTGAACCCAGGCAATAATAGGGTCGAAATACTTTGTTCGGAAAGTGTACGAACACGATTCTTCGAAGTTATCCAGGATTATCATACCCTAAATCTCTAACAAACGAACAAAGTAATTTCTGATAATCATGGCTGGAGGAAGCACCGTCAAGGAGATGACTACAAATTTCGGAAAATTGGACAAGTTTCAAGGACAAGACTTCAGGCGTTGGCAGAAGAAGATGCATTTCATGTTGACAACGTTAAAGGTGGTGCACGTCCTGTCTACACCGATTCCAGAATTTGTAGAGGATGACACGGTTGAAAATCTAAGACGCAGATCAAAGTGGGAGAACGACGACTACATTTGCAGAGGGCACATTCTTAACGGTATGTCTGATCCCTTATTTGATATTTACCAAAACGTGGAATCTGCAAAGGAATTGTGGGATTGTCTCGAATCCAAGTACATGGCAGAGGACTCATCCAGTAAAAAGTTTCTGGTAACCGATTTCAACAATTACAAAATGGTTGAATCGAGGTCTGTCATGGAACAATTCAATGAACTCCTCCGAATCCTTGGACAATTCACACAACACGGATTGAAGATGGATGAATCAATATCTGTCTCAAGCATCATAGACAAGTTGCCTCCTTCGTGGAAGGATTTCAAACACAATCTGAAACATGGAAAAGACGAACTGTCTTTGATCCAACTTGGAAGTCACTTGCGCATAGAAGAATCTCTAAGAGTGCAGAGGATGACAAAGGAAAGGGCAAACAAATTGATGGACCCTCGGTTAATATGGTTGAAGAGGGTGGTAAGAACGATAACCACAAAAACAAAGGAAAGAAGCGTGCTTTCAAGAACAATAAGGGCAGTTTCGGTGCTAACAAGAAACCGAAACTAGAATGCTGGAAGTGTGGCAAAACAGGCCACTTCAAGAGGGATTTCCGTTTCGGCAAAAAGCACGACAACGCGAATGCAAGTGGTTCAGGAAAAGGGTCTAAGGACCAATCCGAAAACCAAGGTCAGAAATCAATTCGTGATTTGAATAGTTTGATTAAACATTCGGTTTCACTAAATTCTGAAGCATTTTATGTGCAGGATGATGCTATCGCGTGGTGGATTGATTCTGGCGCCACAACACATGTTTGCAAGGATCGTTTCTGGTTCAAGAATTTTGTTCCAATGGAAGATGGTTCTGTCCTCTACATGGGAGATGATCACTTCGCTCCCGTTGAAGGCAAAGGAAACGTGGTGCTAGAATTCAGTTCTGGAAAGACTATTACTTTGTTTAATGTTTTGTATGTTCCTAAATTACGTAAGAATTTAATTTCTGGTCCTGTATTAAATAAGCTTGGATACAAGCAAGTGTGTGAATCCGATAAATATGTTTTATCGAAGTCTGGTGTGTTTGTAGGATTTGGATATTATAATAATGGTATGTTTATGATGAATTTGAATGGAGTTCCTAATGATTCTGGTTCTGTATTTATGTCTTCTTCGAATGTTATCAATTTCTTGTTATGGCATGCTCGTCTAGGACATGTACACTATAAAAGAATGCATGAAATGTCTAAAGATGATTTAATTCCTGTTTTTAATGAAAATGTAGAAATATGTAAAACTTACATGTTAACAAAGATCACTAGGCAACCTTTTAAAAGTATAACAAGGAAATCTGTCATTCTTGAATTAATACATAGTGATTTATGTGATTTGCATGCTACTCCATCATTAGGGCATAAAAAATATTTTATCACTTTCATAGATGATGCATCTAGATTCTGCTATGTCTATTTGTTGCACGCTAAGGACGAAGCCTTAGATAAATTCAAAATTTATAAAACTGAAGTTGAAGTGCAACAGAATGTGTTGATTAAAACATTGCGTACAGATAGAGGTGGTGAATATTATGATCCTGTATTTTTCCAATCCGTAGGAATCATTCATGAGACTACGGCACCTTATACACCTCAACAAAATGGTGTGGCTGAAAGGAAAAATAGAGTTCTTAAAGAAATGGTGAATGACATGTTATCTTACTCTGGTTTAAGTGAAGGGTTTTGGGGAGAAGCTATGTTAACGGCTTGCTATTTATTAAATAGGGTTCCTAATAAAAGGAACAAGACTACCCCATATGAACTTTGGTATAAGAAACGACCAAACTTAACATTTTTACGTGTTTGGGGTTGTAGGGCCGTGGTTAGACTCCCGGACCCAAAAAGGAAAACTTTGGGTGAAAAGGGTATAGCTTGCATCTTTGTTGGATATGCTGAGCACTCCAAGGCCTATAGGTTTTATGTTATAGAACCTAATGACTCGATTTCTATTAACACGATTATAGAATCGAGAGATGCCATATTTGATGAGAATTGTTTCTCTTTTATACCTAGACCAAAGGACTCTATACCTAATTCAGATGAATCTCTAAGGGATGATCATTCAATTGATGTGCCAAGTGAGACACTTGAACCCCGTAGGAGCAAAAGAGCTAGAAAATCTAGATCTTATGGATCTTATTTTCAACTATATTTAGTTGAGGGATCAAGAGATCAAATTGGTACTCAATATTATTATTGTTATAGTATAGAGGAGGATCCAAGAACGTATGATGAAGCTGTGAAATCTCGAGATTCTGTTTTTTGGAAAGAAGCAATTGATGAAGAGATTGGTTCTATCATGGAAAATAATACTTGGGTATTATCTGATTTACCACCAGGTTGCAAACCATTGGGTTGCAAATGGATCTTCAAAAAGAAGATGAAAGTCGATGGTACAATTGACAAGTTTAAAGCTAGATTAGTTATCCAAGGCTTCAGACAAAAGGAAGGGATTGATTATTTCGATACCTATGCTCCAGTTGCCCGTATCACTACTATTAGATTGTTGATTGCCTTGGCGGCTATTCATAATCTAGTGATTCATCAAATGGATGTCAAAACAGCATTTCTGAATGGTGATTTGGAAGAAGAAGTGTATATGAAGCAACCTGAAGGATTTGTAATGCCTGGTAATGAGCATAAAGTGTGTAAGCTAGTTAAGTCGCTGTATGGGCTGAAACAAGCTCCGAAGCAGTGGCATCAAAAGTTTGATGAAGTTGTTTTGTCTAATGGTTTCATTCTAAACCAAGCAGACAAATGTGTATATAGCAAATTTAATACATCCGGTAAAGGAGTTTTCATTTGTCTATATGTTGATGACATGTTGATCTTTGGCACCGACCAAAATCAAGTTGATAAAACGAAGAATTTATTGTCATCAAAGTTTTCCATGAAAGATATGGGAGAAGCGGACGTTATTCTTGGTATTAAGATTAAATGGGAGAATAAGGGGATTGTAATTACGCAATCTCATTACATTGAGAAAATACTCAAGAAGTTCAATTATGAAAGTTGTTCTCCAGTAAGTACTCCCATGGATCCGGGAGAAAAGCTTATGCCAAATACAGGTAAACCTGTGGATCAACTTGAATACTCAAGAGCTATAGGCTCTTTGATGTATGCTATGATTAGCACTAGACCGGATATTGCTTATGCGGTTGGAAAGTTGAGCAGATTTACTAGTAATCCTAGTAGACATCATTGGCATGCGATAACTAGGGTATTCAAGTACTTGAAGGGTACTATGAATTATGGATTGACATATATGGGATTTCCTTTGGTGTTAGAGGGTTATTCGGATGCTAATTGGATAAATAATGCTGAAGACTCATCCTCTACAAGTGGATGGGTGTTCTTGCTTGGGGGAGGTGCCATCTCATGGGCTTCCAAGAAGCAAACATGTATAACTGGTTCCACAATGGAATCTGAGTTTGTAGCATTAGCAGCTACTGGTAAAGAAGCGGAATGGCTCAGGAACTTGGTATATGAGATTCCGATATGGCCTAAACCGATATCACCAATTTCTATCCGTTGTGATAGTACTGCCACACTGGCTAAAGCTTATAGTCAAATATACAATGGAAAGTCTAGACATTTGGGTGTTAGACATAGTATGATTAGGGAATTAATCATGAATGGGGTGATATCTATTGATTTTGTTCGGTCGCAACAAAACTTAGCTGACCACTTGACGAAGGGGTTAGCTAGAGACTTAGTGAATAAGTCGGTAATTGGGATGGGATTAAAGTCCATTTAAATCTATTAGCTGTGGTATACCCAATTCCCTTCGAATACAACGTTAGAAGCAGAATTCAATGTGGAAAGATCATAGTTAGAGATTGGAGCAATTGTGTTTATCTTCCCAAGGTATGTGCTCAGACCTGCAAGTGATGGCTAGGTTGAAGTATATCTTCTTAATGGTTCTTTTGAAAAATTGCAAATGCAGGTGCAAGATTAAAAGGATCAGCTATGTGAGCATGAAGTTTTGCCGCTTCAAGAAACTTGGACTTGGCTTCCTATATGCTTATTAATGGATAAGGACACATGGCTTGTAAAGTGTCAAGTATGAATAGTAGAGTATTGTAAGAAACATATGTGTACTATATCTTCAGATATTCAAATGGATTGACGGGTTCAATCGTTATGACACCCAAATTTTCGAGTATTTGGAATGTGTATTTGTACTAAGATGAAAATTCAATCGTAAGACATTTTCATCTATGCATTTGTTTGATTGTTATACCTGTGTGTTATACCCTTGTATATATTATTGTATATATTGAGTAAATCAAGGATTACACTAAAATGGGGGGGATTTGTTGGTGATTTTAGTATCATCAATGTATTTTAGTAGTAATGTGATTTATTATAGGCCGATGCAATAATGCGTTAAACTCGGAAACGAGTTAGGGAAGTGCGGAGTGCACGCTCGTCGAGCCAACGTATAATTGAATATGAATAATTGAAACGGGGTTCCAAGGGGCAGAGCCCCTGGCTGGGGTCCCGCTGCCAGGACAGCGGGCGGGGTGCGGGGCAGCGCCCCGAGAGAAAATTTTTCCGAACAGTTGCTTCCTTTCCGGAAAATTTTGAATAGTTGGACCCTTTCCCAACAGTTGCTTCCTTTCCGGAACAGTTGCTTCCTTTTCGAAACAGTTGCTTGCTTTCAGTTTCGGTTATTGATCTCCTATATAAGAAGTCATTTGGCCTCGGTTTTGGTTACAGAAACATATAAGAAAATTCTCTCTACATTTCCTAATCTATTCTCCTTGCCAGAAACAGATTGTTCTTCAAGAATTATCCCCACAAAGATTTCGTGAACCCAGGCAATAATAGGGTCAAAATACTTTGTTCGGAAAGTGTACGAACACGATTCTTCGAAGTTATCCAGGATTATCATACCCTAAATCTCTAACAGTGATTAGCCGTTACGCGACCAATTTTAGCATGAAGTTCGCTTTACGCATTTTAGAACATTTGGTTGAAAGATTCAAGTTTATAGACATTATAATTAAGGTCATAGAAGGGAGAAGTGTTAGGAAATCAAGTCGAGCTAAAAGAAAGACAGAAACTAAAACCGAGCACACACTCTTTGATAACGGAGTTCATCCGAATTGGCTACGTCTCCGGGCCGCTTCACGTGGCACTTAATATTATTAAGAGGATTACAAACGTAATCTAGATAAACACAAAGCTATGACTCTCTCACAAATAGAACTCTCTCTTTACAATATAAATGTGTTTGTGTAGGTGTAATTAAAATATAAGATATTGTGGTATATAAATAGAATCCTTAGTGAGTTATATTACAATTTCAAATGATGTGAGATAAATAGAAAACATGGTCAAAACTCATTTGGCTCCACAACTTAACAAAAAGAGGATGTTAGTGTTATTTTTGGGAACCAGGGAGGCCAAACTAGAAGAGAAATACATTGTTGTCGCGGTCTCGAAATGGGGACTTATTAGTGGGCGGCCAAAATCTTGGTTAGATACATTCAACACTATCACAAATTACCTTTGCATTAAGGTTATAAAGTGACACATAAGTCTCTACACCAAAATTTTCACCATTCCATAGTAATTGAAGGAAATAGGTGCATGTTAAATGTTAACAAATTCAAAACATTTAATAAGACTTCAACTATACCATGGGTCCATGAAATTAAAAACTGAATCCAAGAATGGCAACAAATTAAGGCTTAATCTAGATTGGCATATATATAAAACATTTACCATATGACGGGATATGCCATATTCCATTTAACACATTTCTTCGGTGTTATCAACATTTTTTTTATGCAAGAACAAAGACTTGATCTAATAGGCTACAACTTCGTTTACTCTGCTAAATCAATGTTCTAATTATTTTTTCTTTTGATTTTTTGTGTGTGTAATTGGATGAATAGATTGCACACCAAGGAAAAACCTGCCGTTGGTATTGCTACAAAGACAATCTTCAAAGGCTTGTTGAGATTGGGAAAGGGCTTTTAAAGCAGCGCGTTTAGACAAGAAAGTTAAGTATGAGGAAGTATTAAGCGAAGGTACTGATGAAGAAGCACTCGTAACACGCTTTGCTAAACAGCTTTCCGATGAAAAGGAAATTGCGTAAATTCAGGTTGGGGCATTTTTTCTTGAAAAAGTTGATTTTTAGAAAAGAAAATTGGACTTTATTATCAAAATTCGGAGTTTATGTTCATGTTTAAGAATTAATTTATATCTATGTAATTACATCATTGAACATACACGCATAAGAGAAAGAAGAGACAACATTATTAAGCATTTATATGATATATCGAATCTTAAAAATGATTAAGCAAACGAGTGACAAAGCCACGTTCATTATTTTACAATTAATATTTGAAATATTCATTATACACTAACGATATGAAAAATGATATATAAAATCAAAGCATTTGTTTACCTAATCCCGATTCATTACAATATTACAATTAATTTTCCCTGCTCCCTTTCTTTACATTTTTTTGTTAGGTATATGAATTACTTATTTCTGTACAAACATTTATTTCGGGATAGAGATTTGTTGATTTGAATTTATTTTGTTTATAAGGTTTTACATTACGCATATTAGATCAAAAACACATTTGCGCATGCGGATTTCATTAATTTAAATTATTTATAGAAGGTTTCTCAAAACATAAGGCTTTTTTTGTAAACCATATATAAAATCAAATCATTTATTGTCGTTTGCAAATTTATCTCGATGTTAGTTCGATTCCATTATATACTAGTCAGCTATCTTCATTTTATTTAAAAGAAACAAAATTATGATTCAATTATTGTGCACGTTACTTAATTGTCGAAGTACCAGTATACTGAAATGGACTTTTATTTTGAATAATACTCTTTGCTATGAAACTACGGCCAATAATTTGTATCAAAATTGTCATAATAAAATATTTAAAAGTTGATCATCTTATTCAAATGTTAAATTTTATGATTAGATTGTAAAAAAATTCATTTTAACAATTTTAATACAAGTTATAAACCAGTTCAAATTACACGTAATTTCATAATAAGTAATTAAATTGAGTGAGTAGATATTTTTATGAATTAAAAAACTATTCTAAAGAGGGAAGATGGACTTTAGTAAGTGGAATTACAACGTCAAGGGTGGATTTGTTAAAAAATATGCATGTGTGTGTTCTTTTGGTGTACTGCATGTTTTATTATGAACAATATATAGTAGTAAACATGCAGTACACGATAAACATGCGTACCAGTCACCTAAGTTTTTCTTATGCACGTTTTATTTGTTAAAAAATATTGCATGTGTGTGTTCTTTTGGTGGGATGCACACCTGACGCGTCTTGAATTTTTTCGGGCAGCAAAATGCTGTTTTTATTTTTTTTAAAGCAAAAGGCTCGACTTTATTAGCATAAGATGTCTTTTATGGGACAAGACACCGGCCATAATAATATGATATAAGTTCATAAGAAAAACAGTAAGTCTCACCAAGAAAACAACAAAGAGGGCTATATATAGCTGCATAATGAGGAAAATTTTTGCTAATAAAAATCATAAAAACCTATAAGTAAACGAAAATGAACTCAAATCTCTTATTTCTCCTTATACCGCCTAGCCTTATAACTCTCTCTCAACACCGAGATCAAATGTGATCCAAATTGAGTTTTTTTGAACCAAAATTACAAAACAGCTATACTTTTAGACACGGCCTAAACTAGCAAAAAAAACCTCACAAGTAGCTTTAACAAAATTATATCTATTAACAAAATGAAGATTTATACATAAAAGTAAATTGCATAGTAATAAAAAAAATGATTTATGAATATAAAAAAAATGACTCCATTCGTCACACGTTATTTTTTTGGAATTGAGTGGCAGTGGCGGCCCAAAGGTTCCGGACACCTTAATTAGCAAGGAAAATAACAAAATGATAAAAATAACCAACTAGCCATTATAAAGATAAAAGTGGCAATTAAATAATAAAGGTGGGTAAGGCAAAAGTTGCCTTGCTCATCTCTTCGTCACTCGGCGTTATTTTTTTTTTGGTGCTAAGTAGCAGTGGTGGCCTAAAGGTTCAGGACACCTTAATTAGCGAGGACCGAAGATTATCATCGATCATTACAAATTTACACCTTTATTAAACAAAACAAAAAATCACCCTTTTTTTTCTTTTCTTTTTTTCAAGAAAACAAAAAGTATTCGTTTCGTCACCCCACCCAGGCAGGGGGAAGCTAAGTGGGGACGATCGGGTGCCACGGCACCCCCCATAATTTTAGAAATCTCAAGTGACGCAATTTTTTTTTAGTACAATTTCTTTTTAGGTGTAGATTTGGCACCCCCAATAAAAATATGTTACTTGTACATATATTTTGGCACCCCCCATTTACACATTCTGGCTTCGCCCCTGCACCCAGGTGGCTATATGGACTAGAAAAAAACCGGCTCTGACTCACACAGTATATTGTAATTTTATTAGTTGTGTAAGATACTAATACAGTATACAGGGAGAGATCCGACTTTAGCAAAGCAAAATCTGTAACATTAGTAGCTTTTAGCCTATTATAGAGTTTGTACGATGTGTACACTTTATATCACCTTTCTTTCCAAAATTTAGAAGTATTTGTAATTAGTAGTATTATTTATTAATGTTTTGAGTGTTATTTATACACTTTTTTTTCACGGAGTTTACAATCTTTAAACGTTTGTAAGCACATATCACTACAAATAAAAGTTAATTTAGTATCATAAAACTTTTTGAGTTATGCTGCTAAAATGATTGTGGCTAGCAACAGTTTAACAACAAATAGCAACATAAGTTAGCCACAACCACTTTAGCAATTTAACCGAAAAAAATTTATGATGCTAAATGAATTTTTTTTTTCGTGGATTTAACATGTGAATCATCCTTCAAGATCACGAAAAAATTAGTTATCTGAACCAAAAACTGCGACAAACAACCAAGCTACTAATTATATGCATATGTTATGATATATAGTTACTCTTTTCCAGATATTATTTATGTAAACTTTGAAAAACACTGAGAAATATTTAGTATAGTATCAAAAAAGGTACCCTCCTTTTATGGGTTTCAACATCAATAAGTGATGAGTCACAAGAACACTTATGATCAATGAATATTATTCACTCAATAATCTTTAAGTAAAAACTTTTCAAGTTATAGCCTTTTTCCTTTTTCCTATTTCTGTTTTTTGTTCTTTCATGTTATATGTCCAAGTCAATTATTGTACGCAAGCCTCAAAAACCTGAATATTCAATCCTAGATCAGAATAAAAGAATGTACTACGATAAGAAAGGTTCCAATTAAAGCGTTAAATGACCATATTTGTCATTAAAACTAAAACCTATTGCAATAGCGTCTCCGATCAAGGCCTTCACATGCAAAAACTGTCGCTTTTCCCCCCCTACGATCTGAACTTTTTTTGTAGTGTACTACACTCTTCAAAGAGTTTTAGATACTAATTAAGACAATAAAATATCAAACTTCAAAGATCTATCAACTTACCAACCAAATCAACCATCTTCTGCACATATCATGATCGTAACTCAATCAACTTGTGCACAAATGGTCATGTAATTTTCATGTCTTGTCTTGTTCTGACAAGTCTAAATGACTTATTTATGAGCTCATTGGTTGCTTCCTATTTTAATCAAGTCGAGCTTATCTCTTTGAGGAAAACAAGGACTATAAACATGTTATAATATTCGTCTTATTTTTAACTTTTAAATTTTCAAAATGTAACTGCGGTTCACAGAATAGACCATAACCAAACTTAATTATTCCTTTCTCTATTTCATTTTCAAGGTTATAAATACTCTTGTTTTGGCACATACCATTGTATAATTTGTATCTTAAATCTAATACCTCTCTATTCTTGTAACAAAACAATTTTTAGCTTTGCTTAAAAAATGACTTCTCAAGGGGTAAGAGGGAAAATGGTGACAGTGCTGAGTATTGATGGAGGTGGAATTAGAGGCATTATTCCCGGCACTATTCTTGCATTCCTTGAGTCCAAGCTCCAGGTTCTGCAAACTAATGATTCTGCCTTTTATTTACTTTATATTCTCATGCTTGATAAGTTGGTATGAACTAGGTTATATCATCTTGTTTGTTAGTATTAGAAACGAAGTGGAAATCGATGCGAGAAACTGAAACGCGAAAACTGACCAAAGAAAATATTACCAAAATTTACAAAGTAAAAAAGGAATTGATAGAGAGGAAACAGAAAACACTATACAAAAAAATTGTGATAGGATCATAATAACCCTTGTGCTTCTCAATATTATATACCAAGTATCACTCATTTAGAAATAAATCCTGTTTTTATTAAAAAGAAGAACAAATAAGTCTCTTTAAAACATTATTGCAAGATTACATACAAAATTTTAAACATGTCACTAGCTAATAGTTGCCAAAAGAACTAGGTATGTATGTAATTATGATCGACTTAACAATTCACAAAGAGTAAAAAATGAAGTGCTTTTCTTTTGATCTGTGAACTGCAGAGGGAATATGCAAACCATGTTTCTCCCCAGATTATCAATTGACAATTATCATAGGATCTATATATAGTTTCCTAACTATTTTGTACACATATAAAATGATTTTTTACATATACTTTCCTCGTAATCATATAACTTACAACTTCGTTTTGGCACTCAGTCGGTTTAAACTTTTAGATGATCTTTATTATTATTTTCTCTACTAAAAGTCTAAAAGTAGAACACTTTTGAAAGCGAGAAAGTGAAACGAAACAATGAATTGCATTGATTGTCAATACAACTGACCTAAAATAACATCACAATTTCGAAAGAAGTTTACACTTACAGCAGCTGTTATCCCAATAGTTAAAAGAGTTGCGCTTATGTTCCATAGGTGAAGAAAATTGTATATAGGCACTTCTAAGATGAAAAAAGTACATGTATACAACAGACTTTTACCCTGCTGTTGGAATTGATTTAGTTATATGAATTTATCTGATCTGATTTACATTAAATGTTAGGAATTTGATGGGGCAGAAGCAAGAATAGCAGATTATTTTGATGTAGTAGCTGGAACAAGCACAGGTGGTCTAGTCACAACTATGCTTACAACTCCCAATGCCAACAAACGTCCTTTATATGCTGCTAAAGATATCAACAAATTCTACTTAGAACAATGCCCCAAGATATTCCCTCAGGGCGGGTAAGTTAAAATAATAACCATAATCTACATTGCAGAGTTTACTTTTCTTTTTGTAAATTTAAAAGCGTTAATTCAGTTGTAAACACATGGCTTTGGGAAACCCCATAATATTAATCCTGGCGCCGCCCTCCAGTTAATCATCAATCATCGATATTTTACTCATTTCACTTCCATCTTATTATTTTTACTCAATTACAAAAACTCGTTGCAGCATATGACTATGAGGTTACTTACGATGTTTAACGTATATCAGTGCTACATGAGATTAATTTATTAAACGGATAATACTAAACTTTTACTAATGATTTGAATCTGCAACTCAGCAAGTGAACTAGAACCCGATAAATAGGAACTAATCTGGCTCTTACCCAACTTTACAAAGTCATTTAGCTAAGCTTGTCAGTTGCTTTTCAATTGTTTTAACTTTTTAGTCAAAAGCAGAAAAAATTTCTAGTAAAAAGGGAATTCTATGCAGCTTTTTGTATGTTTTTTTATTTATTGTTTTGCTCTTATGATGGACGATTAGTGACTTCATTTGTTAATGACTCATCCTCTACAGTTTTCTAAGCTCGATTACAAACCTAGCCGGACCAAGATACGATGGGAAGTACTTAAGAACGTTAACGAAACAACTACTTGGAGATATTACAATCGATAAAACTCTAACTGACGTTGTTATACCAACATTTGACATCAAACTCCTTCAACCAGTTATTTTCACTACTGATGACGTAAGATGGCTCAATTGCTTGGCTTAAAATCAAAATTAGCTATTTATTTCACGTTACGAAAAATCATACTGGCTAAATCTAATTAATATAATGACCGGACAGGCAAAAAAAGATGTTTCAAAAAATGCTATGTTGTCGGATATTTGCCTTGGGACATCAGCAGCTCCAACATATCTCCCATCACACTACTTCGAGACTAAAGATGCAAAAGGAAATCTACGTACTTTTGATCTCATTGATGGCGGTGTAGCTGCAAACAATCCGGTAATTTCACACCTCTGGATAAATCTCAACGCAGTATATCAATTTTTTTCACTACCTGCCCGTCTTAAAATAAAAAATATTGGGAAAAGATAGAATTGAGACTTGTTTAGTAAAATATAGGTGAAATGGGAGGTAACAGTATTCTAGATGATTGAACACAAAAGAAGATAACATTATTGAAAAATGTTAAGATGACAATCAAACATAAAGTTGCCGCTTTTTAAAGTTACCAATAAGAGTTAAGACAGTATATTGTGTTTGACAACAAGGTACTGTTTCATAGAAGTAACTAAAAAAATCTTATTTTTGCAAGTTCTAAGCATGCGAAAACTGCTCAGAAGGGAGTTCCGCCTATGTGTTTGGAGATGCTTGTTCTCTACCTAATTTATCAGTGTGTCCTAATAACTATGGATCAATTTGTAACCACGCTGTCACTACACATCATAATGTATCCATTTATCTATAATGAACAATTAAAATACGTTACAGACTCTCACGGCGATGACACACATTTCAAAGGAGGTCATACTAGGAAGATTCAAGTTTGCAGATCATAAGCCGATGGAAGGCAATAGGATGTTAGTGTTATCTTTGGGAACTGGGGAGGCCAAAAGAGAAGAGAAGTATAATGCTGTAGCAGCCTCGAAATGGGGAATTGTTGCTTGGATGTATGACAATGGTTCTACACCTTTGCTAGACGCGTTTGGCGATGCGAGTGCAGATATGGTTGATTTTCACGTTTCCACTACGTTCCGTGTTTTCAACTCTGACAAAAATTATCTTCGCGTTCAGGTATGGATGATTAGTAAATAACCTATATGGGCCTAGATTAAGGCACATCGGATAATGGTTCATGATATTTGCTGCTATTTAAAGTTGAATGGAACTTGGTCTTTGTTTTGACCGCAAGTTTTAAGTATAAATCCGTTTTTTTTCAAACAGGGAAAGAAATGGAGATTAAATGGAAAGAACAAAATCCCAGCTGATGAAATGAGCAGACAATTATATATCAGCTAAAATCAATAAACAAAATTAAAAAATGGCAAAGAAGCCTTAGATTCGACTTGTGAATTGGTAGACTTAGAAATTATTTCATTCGACACATTTGTCTTTTCCCATCATTGTTTGTGTCGAAAAGCAAACAAGAAGATTCGGCTAAATACTGAACAACTATATTTAAAGAAATCTTTTAGCAGTAAAGAAAAATAAAATGTCTATCATAGCTTGCATTCCAGCTAGTCTCTGTGCAGCTTCCCATTCTACATCACTGTTATTTTTAATTACGACATTTTTTGATTAATATTATCATTGATGAACAGGCGGTCTCATTAACCGGTAATCAATCCTCAGTGGATATCGCTACGAATGAGAATCTTCAAAGTCTTGTTAAGATTGGAGAAGGGCTTTTAAAAAAGCCTGTTTCGAGAATAAATATTGAGACGGGAAAGTATGAAGAAGTTGTCGGTGAAGGTACTAATGAAGAAGCACTTACACGCTTTGCTAAGAAGCTTTCTGATGAGAAAAAGTTCCGTAAATCCAACTGATAGAATTTTTTCATTCATATGATTTGCAATCTTAATAAGAGCCAAAATAATACTAGTGGCTGTCCATGCAACATATTGTTTTCCTTTTTTGCATATTGTCTTATGTTTATGTACGCGTATTTGCAATTGAAAGAAATAATTTGGTAATTTGAGAAGATTAAGACTTTTAATCAAGAAACATTCATCTTCATACTACGAATTATAATCTTTTGGAGAAATAGAGCTCAATCCCAAGTATATCAATATTTGTTGAACCCCGAACTTGGTGCTAGGCTGATAGGCTCAATTAAAGCTTTCAGTAATATCTCATCTAATCAAGCTTTAAATGAAGAGGTCCTTCTGCAATGCTACATGTCAAAAGGTCTTAAACATTCATCTGTTATGATACTTTAGAAGAACAATGTAACTCCTTATAAAACAAAACAAAAAACAGCGTCTTTTTTTGCAGTCACAGAGTTATGAATTTAGCCTTGGTCTCGAACATCCAATGTGCGTATTGACCATTGACTTTAAAAAACGATACAAAAACAACTTTATACATTTGATGCACGACAGTGATCTTAAGAAAGTCAAAACCTTCAGAACACGACATCCAAACTCAACTCATGAAATTAATGTTTTCTTAAGTTTGGACTTCCAAACTTAAAATTCAAAACACGATTGACAACGGCAACGAAACAAGTCCTAACTCCTAAGTAGCCATGAAGAAAGTAAAGCCTTCTAAACAATTGAAACTACTAATATCTTCATTGAACTTAAAGTTTCATCCTTTCTCCACTTAGATCATAAGCTTAACTTGAATAAACAGCTTCTTATATGCCAAAAGTAAAAAAATAAGCTTAGAAGATGCAGTCAAACAAGTCTAAATACCCATTGAAAAATATAACCTTTCAGACAAGTGAATTAAACAGTATCATTCAATTTAAAGTCTCTTGAATTTCATGCCAAATAAAAAAGATTAACTTTTAGTTAGTAGAACAAATAAGTTATAACTTTTAATCGGAAGAGCCAGAAATATGAGGTAAATTTTGTTACGAACAATTCCAGAGTAATCATTGACAAAGTAATGCCTTTTAAAATCTTTTAATTCTATATTTTCTATAATAAGTAGGTAGCAAACATAATCTTACAATTGTTTGAATGATCGATCATCAAGTTGATGATTCTTTACATTATATGTTTCAGAAGAGATTTTGGGTTTCAAATAGATAACTTATTTCTTCTTTCATGTCCATTCTGATTAATTGTAATTTTGTTGACAATATTGGTTATATATGGCTGAATTGGCTGATGGGAGTTTTTCAATATCAACTTTATGAAATACAACATCGGCCTAGTATGTTACAATGGCTCGTTATCTTTTGTAAATCAAACTTTTGCTTTGTTTAGCAAGTACTACAACTGGATTCAAAATTTTTGTTGTACCAAGAATTTATACTTGCTATAGTGTAAGTTAAAAAACTGGGACATAAAAACAATTCCTAATGTAACGTCTCAACCCAGAAACACAAATATCATTAAACTTTAAAGCTTTTTCCACTTTTTAGCTTGCATGGAACTTGCTTCTATTTTCTCATCGAACTGATGCCGCCGTTCCATGAGCTCTGACGAGGTTCAATGACGATTGCCTCAGTCTTCTATAGTTCTATTATAAAGATTGGAGGGTTGTATGGGTATAAATTTAAATTTTTGGACTCATTCCGAAGTAGTATACTTTAACCTTTTTGCCCAGTAAGCTAATATACTGGACAATAGGCTAAATAGTCTGTATCGATCAGACTACTTCCTAAAATCCGATAATATGAATTGGTTTGCACCTTTGCTTTGACCAAGAAAGAGCACTGTAAGCAGTCACTAGAAAAGATGGGGTGATAGACTTTATTTGAGTATATAGAGTACAGATGTTCTATAAGTTAGCATGATTTTTGTTTTCGTCATACATAGAGTAGAAAAGCATCGCAAAATATAAAAAATGCCAAAGGGACTCAATGTCTTGACAAACTTCATGATGATTCATATTCGAATACTTATTAATACGCCACACGTCTCAAATTAACAAGCCTTACAACATAATTATGCCAAGAGCTTAATACTATTGACTATTGAGAGACTAATATGTAATTCAAGACAAATTTCTAGTTTACAATCCTGCAATTCTTTCTTATCTGTCCACTTTTCCCTGTAAGTACACCAACGTTTCCAAGTTTCACCATCGATGCTCCAAAATCCTTCAGAAATGAGCCAGGGGCGGTGCTGTAATTTTTCACTAGACTCGCTGTAGTGCTATCCCCCGCAAGAATTTGGTCCGATAAAAGTACTCCAGAATTATTCAGAAGGTTTTTGTAATAAATATTGTCGAATCTAGAGGTAGAGACGGGATCTAAAGCAGCCAAGTTAGTATCTGATTCATTCTTATTCGGACAAGTATTGCGTAGTTTTGTTAGAAGAGACGAATCAAGCGTGGGATCAGGATTACCAGCACCATCGAAGTCGAATAGCCTGGGCTTAACTGTGGAACATTGAGCAAAGCCAATCGTATGTGCACCTTTGCAAATTGCAAGAGCAGAATACAAAGCAAAATTAGAAACTAAACAGTAATGAAGTTCTTTACAGACATTGAGATTCTATTACATATTCGTTTATTATTTTTCCAAAAAAAAAACGTCTTTCAAAAGAACAATTTATACTTTCAAATTATGATTAGCATTATTCAAATAATAAAATCTGATGCGGTTTGAAACTTGCTGTATTTGTATTCGCTCACGAGTTGCATTTTATACGCCACTAGGTTAACCAGCTTAAAACTTGAGTTTGGTTATTAATACTTAAATCTGAAATTGGATGAACCTAATTCTCTCTGAGACTCAAATATTCCAGCTTATTTACTTAATAACTGAAATGCAGCCAAACAAGACAAAGTGAATGAGGATTAAGGATGAATTTAACACCTGAGAGCACAACCACATCTTTAATATCTAAGCCTTTCG
Source organism: Primula veris (assembly GCA_963682055.1). Taxonomy (NCBI): domain Eukaryota; kingdom Viridiplantae; phylum Streptophyta; class Magnoliopsida; order Ericales; family Primulaceae; genus Primula; species Primula veris. The sequence goes on along the minus strand of OY821747.1, from coordinate 30,296,237 downwards.
ATGTAAATTTTGCGGTAATATTTGCTAAGGGCTCAAAAGGTGATGGAACATCTCTGTTAGCTGCAGCTTCACTTGCTGTTAGTCCATCTCTTCGGCCCAATTGTACAGCCCAAAAAGGCCCACCTACCTACAAAAGTACAATATTGATTATAGTTATAATCATATTAAGCTTACATTAGTATCAGTTAACTGCATGAACTAAGTGGACTAACTTTTTGTTTCATGATAAAATTGAATAAAAAAAATTACTAGATAAACAGCTTCTCTTGCTGCAAGAGTGAGTATATCAGCACAAGAAACAACTGATGGGCAAGCTTTCTCCACTTTAGCTTTTACGGCATCAATGACCTCGAAACCTCTAACCGAATTTTTATTAGGGAATGCGTTTTTCTCTCCTCCGTCGAGCAACACTGAGGCCTCACATCCCTATCAGAAACATAAAAGAAAAGTTTATGGTGGCATTATAACATAATTACAAAAGGAAGTCATTTTTTTTTCTTATGCTGTTAAGAAAACAAAACGAAGTAATGTGATTAAATACATAAACAATGCAGTCATGGAAATGAAGGCGAAGGAGTGACGCCGCCATTCGTGTATCATTGGCGATAGCTGACCAAACAGTGTATCTTACTATCTTTGTCAAATTTGGACAGGTACTATCATAAAATTTTGTATCAAGTTGACTATAAACTACATTTGAGACCAATAGAAAAAACAAGGAAACCAATTTGAAGCTAACTTGCTTCATACTCCTTTTTAGTGTTGAGAAAAAAAATCTTGAGATATTACTACTGTTTTTTTTTTTTTTAAAGATATATTACTACTGTGTTAGTTTAAGTCATACTAACTAGTAGAAGCAATTTATAGTGAGCTTAATTGGAACGTGACAAATAATTTAACTATTTCATTATGTTTGGTACAAGTCCACAGTATTTAAAAAATCGGTGCAAATACAATCACCGCACTTACTGAAAACTTAATGGAACACAGAGGTAATCCTTTTGAACTTGAAAAACATGAGATAAATTTGATATTGCCCTTATCTTGGCCTAGATAGTTCATTTTTTTAATTTTAACTTACTCATGTTGTGTATTAATATAATAAAATCTGCCGAAAGGGTCATACTCTACAAACCCTATTGGTTGATAAATCTTGATCTCATTGTTCGTGGTATCGAATGGAATTTCATTGTAATGGTAGATGTTTTGTGTTATAAAAAATATAAAATGATGTATATTATACTCCAAAGTGTGGCATGTTATGACATCTTTTAGTCACCAATTGAAGTTTAGATAGGTGTATAAAAATGTATTTAGAACTATATTCTTATAGTGAAGTATAGTTGTCGACATTTCCTACTAATACATATATAGTGCTCGGAATTAAAAGTTACAATGGTCCATTATAAAATCAATGCAAGTGGAGTAAATCATTCTTATAGGTAGAGGGTGATACTTCTAACTACACAAATCACTCCGAGAAATCTCGGTCTTCATTGTACAGTGATTTTTTAACTGTTCCGCAGTTTGATTCGTCGGATTTCCATCAATTTAGACTGTTAAATTGTTTGCAAATTCAATTGGATCAATCTGATGTAAACGTTCACCGACGGCGTTCCTCATGGTGCAACACCTCGATCAATAAGGGGTCACGCGCCCACACATCCAAGGAATCACCAAAAAAATGAAAGGGAAAAAGCTCTTTGCTTATACTTCTTGTCAATGAATGAAATGATAACAAAACAATTTTAGTTAATAAGCCTAAATAATAAAGAACTATAACTGGAGGACTAACTATCCAATCACAAACTAAACAAAATAATAAATAAGAAGTACTACTAATAAAATAATAACGGTCTCGTCACACATAGGGGCCCAAGTATCGGGCCGTTCATGGAGTCCTTGTACACCTCCTATCCACGGGTCCGTCACTCCTAAAACTATCGAAACGTACCTTGTCCTCGAAGTCAAACTCAGGAAACCGCCCAACAAAATACTAATCGGTTTCCATGTGGCGTCATCCGCAGTAAAAGAAGTCCAGCGAACAAGAGCCTCACGAACTACTCCGCCTCTACTCGGACTCCAACGACACCTCAAAATTTCCACCGACATGATCTCCGGTGCAGCATCGCCCAAAAAAGTTGCAAGGTTGCAAACGGTACTACCCAATCGTCCAACCGTTTTTTCAACAAAGACACGTGGAAAACATTGTGACTTTTCACCCCCGTGGGAAACTCCAAACAATAAGCCACCTTATTCAAACACTCCACAATCTGATAAGACCTGAAATATTTACTTCCCAATTTTTGAAAAACTCAACGGAACATAGCATTTTCTCGAGGAAACTGCAACTTCAAATAAAATCAATCCCCCGACTCAAATTGCACTTCCCAACGACCCTCGTCTGCATATTATTTCATAAGACTAGCTTTTTTCGATAAATTTCTTTCAAACAACTAATAGCTAATATCTCGTCACGACAATGAAGTTCGTTATCCCCCTCGGCTACAGACGCGTCGCTCAAGTAGGGGCCTAGTGGCCATACACTCCCTCAAATGGGGCCATGTGAATGGAATGGTGGTACTAGCACGTCGTATTGTATCAATACTCATTCCATGGTATAAAAAAATCCCATTGCTTCGGTTTGTCGCTAACAAAACATCAAAAATATTGTTCGAGGCAACGGTTCACAACTTCGTTTGCCCATTTGTCTGCGGGTGATTAGCTAAACTCACGCTTAATTTGGTTCCCTGCAATTTAAATATTTCGCGCCATAATAGACTAACAAAAACACAGTCACAATCAATTAAAAAGGATTCCGAAATGCCAAATAAGCGCACAACCCCTCGAATACATGACTCGGCCACCTAGCGAGCCGTGTAGGGATATTTTTTTTTTAGATCATCAATTATCATCGACATGCTTATTATTATTATAAATAATGTACGCAAGTAGTACAAGAGTTGCTGCATTTGAAACAAGCTCAAATAGCTAAATAAAACAAATAATATATAACATAATGCCTCATATATCTAAAAGTCAATTTAAATTATTGCACAACAAACAAGTTAAAAAGAATCCAACAAGCCGTAAAAACAAAAGATACCCATCTCAATTGACTAAATGAAAATTGAAATATTGTCGTGTAAATCAATCTATAATAGACGATGCAGAAGCTGATTAACTGATGGTCGCAGAAAAGAGCACAAAACGATCAAACAGAGTACACGAAAGGCCTAACATGCTCTATTCAACCAAGCTCAAGATAACACCATCGAGGTGCCAACAAACTTATAAACCCGATCAAAGAATATGCCCGCCAAGACCAGGGACCCAAAAGACCAATCCAATAACTACAATCGACTGCAATACACTCTATCCTAAACCAAGATTGAAAGGCCTATCGAAATAGAATCATATTCCATAGATTTGGGCAACTCATAAATAAAATCCATCGAAATATCACTCCAGCCTTTAATTGGAATAGGTAGTAGTTCAAGTAAACATGTTGGTATATGCGAATCCGACTTGTTGCGTTGACAAATATCACAATGTTTGTCGTAGCGAATGTTCGTAACCCCTGATCCGAATGATCACCGACTATCATATTATAATTCGCATATAGTAATCGCATGCAAATAGTAACATCAGATAGAATTAATATGTGACCATCGCGAACCAAACACCTCTCACTTAAAGAGAACTACTCATAGAATTAGAGTCAAGTCAAAATTATTGTACAACATCTCAAAAACAAAATGGTTTTCGATTGCAATAGCTAGTAATGGCCAAAAATCATTATCGGGCTTAGAAATCGCAAGAGCTACTGATGCTAGGGTAATTACCAGATCGTCGTCCGAGCTAGCAAGCCTGTCAGACTGTTCAGTCGTGAGGGCCCCCACGCCAACGTTGTTAGTCTGTGGTTCTCACCCACCGAGTACCACGTTTGAGCACTTGGAAAAAAATATTCATTTCCTGCATACAAAAAATTCCAACGACAATTTTCCATAATAATAGTCACACAACCTCATCCACACGACCATGTTATTCCTAAAATAACATCAAAGTGAGACATATCCAAGACAAAAGACGTAGTATAAAACATATGCAAACCTAGAAAAAACTCCACATCAGAACAAATGCACATGCTAATTAATAACAATATTTGATGCATCGCTTGTAACGAACCCTCCGTGTTTCCTATCGGAAAACGAGCACAATATACACCCAATGGCTTGTTTTTTGGGTCGTTTTCGCATTACAGATTTGGAGTTATCGAAAGTGAACGACCGTTGTAAAGTCCCATCATAATGAATCCCCCGCTCGCTCGAGGCCCAAGGCATGCATGCGGCCAGCCTTGTCCCATGGGATAAGTGGCCCATGGCCTTAGGGGGCCTCAGATGACAGCTCAGTAACGCTGAACCCTTGTACAAAAAAATTCAATATTTTTTTATAGAGCAACCTCGTAAGCCCAAGTATCTAATTATTATAATATTATGAAGTAATTCAATAATCTTTTGTAATAAATGTTAGTGATGGACTGGTTAATAATGCTAATGCATATGTGTTTATTATTTAATAGTTAAGGGTTGAAATCTTCTTGCCATCCATTTTTTTATTTTTTTGTTACATCAAAATACATACTTTGGGGCAACTGGTTTTTTTTTAGCATCAGACAACCGGCATTAGCGGGCCGCCCCTGCATGGCTTCCTCTCCCGAGCCGCACTCGCACTCGAAAGATCACGGTGACCAGGGGTGAAGACAGTAGACGCCTAGTGGGGGTCGTTGCCCCCGCTGTAATGTGAACAAGTACCATTTTATATGTAATATATATCAACCAAATGGTCTATCTTAGTGGTTAAATGTTGAAACTAAAAGTTCTCATGTGGCCAAAGGTTGTGGGATTGAGCCTTCGCAGTTGGAGAAATTCACCATTTTTTTTGTTTTACATTTTCACTATAAAATTTTTTTTTCTAAAAATCTTTTATAGTTTATTAAAAATCAACAGAAATATTAAAATCGAAAACCATTAGTACACGTCTCTTATAGTTGTATTAAATATAAATTGTGTATATTGTCTGATTTTATTATATTTTTATAATGAAATAATTTTTTTATAATTTTTTTTATAGTTTCTTAAAAATCTTCAAAAATATTCAAATATAAAACTATTAGTAGTACCCCTCCTGTAGTTTTATAAAAAATAAAGTATATGGTCAGAAATAATTAAAACGCAAGTGAAAAAAGTTCTCAAGTGTACCTAATCAATTATTAGAGTTTAGAACATTATCTACAAAAGCTTGTTATATATATCTAAAACATTATATAAATATTCATCATATTGTGCCCCCGATCAATCGAAATCTTGCCCCCGCCTCTGACGGTGACTTGTTACTATCGCATAAAATTACAAAAATAACAACTTATTTGATGAAAGTTGTACTAGCTAGTTAGATATTACTCTCTCCGTTCTCATTCCGCCAATTTTGATACAAGTTTTTGACCGGTCAAAATTGCACGTAGTCAGATGGTGTACAATTAAATAAAATGGGAAGGGTAGTATAAGTTTTGAGAGTATCACTAAAAGCTAATTATTTTCTAAATAGTTTACCACTAAACAATAATTTATTCTAGATTGTACAGCGGTTTACAAGCCGTTTTCAAGAAAACCAACCAATTTGGAACTTGGAAGAAGAATTTATTGTGATGACTTGTTTGGTTTAGCCTAAGCTAGTAGTCTAACACGCAAGTTTAGGTTGCACTTAACCTCAAAGTTTCCCTCTAAACCATCACACAATACAGTATCTGTCAACTATCATAGTTCTATTAGTTAATCCTTTAATAGGAATAGAAATATTTACATTTATTTACCCCTTAATTTGATTAAGACTTTTATTTGGCGGTCACACTTTTACTTGAACTGCGATAGTCCAAATGGTCATAAAAGGGCACTTATGGACCTAACGTCATTCCATTAAACAGGGACAATCCCCAAGTTTTTCAAAAGGTTTCTTGGTCACGGAAAATCGTTCAAATTGGATATTAATAATCCAATTGGCTAATTTAAGCCAATGGTAACTATTTTCAAGGTTGTTTTTTCTTTCACCTCATATTGCAATAATAGTGATTTTCTATCGTTTATTAGTTGTTACAAAACACAAAACAAATGACCAAATCCGTTCACTTTCCTAAATTCGGGGAATCCTTGTTTTCCATATAGCTATGAGAACTAAATTGAAACGTAGTCCAAACTAGCTAGGGTCCATTATAATGGTTTTCATAAGTTATGTTATCTTTTACAATATTCGTTGTTTGACTTTTTAACCATAAAATATGCCCTTTCTTGAGAATCGTCATTCATAAGATAACTCCTCGTGCCCCTAACGATCAACCACATGTACAAAAAAATTAATTAAATTGTTACATTTGACAACTACACTTTAACACACTACATACATGTCTTATCAAATGTTGCATTTGCTCAAGCAAATTCTCCATTTAAAACTACTTGGCTGTCTCCTTTTGAATGATGGATAATTTACCCGAAGATTGTATTCTTTGTATCCTATCATCCACGACACCTCGAGATACGTGTCGATTCTCAGCCACATCAAAGTGGGCCCGTGCCAGAGCCGAGTCGGACTCCCTTTGGACGAAGTTCTTGCCCTCTGATTATGATGAGATTTTGCAAATTTTGGTCTCTCCAATTCTTTTCAAGTCCAAGAAAGAATTGTTTGTTAGGCTATTAAGTCCCGTTCATGTCCATGGGGGTAACAAGGTAATTCCAATTACATAGCTCATTAACTTTTTCACGTGTTATATATGTTATCATTTTTTTATAGTAAAAGTGTTTCCTGAGAATTGTCATGAATTTTATTTTTATTTTTTTATGTCATGAATTAATTAGTTATCACCACTTGTTTTCCCTGTCTAACCAATTTGAATCAAACTTTCTAAGGAGACATAAATTTCTGCAATTCAAATTGTCAAAACATATTTTTATTTATTTAAAAACATGTGGATGCTAATATGAGAGGTCAAAAGAAGATTTCTTGTTTTAACTACTAATTTATGATAGCCCAGAATTGGCTTGGAACAACTCGAATCAATAATAAACAGTGTATAAGGTAAACAACAGAAGTATAATTGCTTTTTATTAAATCATTATAAGAGATATTTTGGTACTGGCAACCAAAGACACGCTTGGGTTTTTAAAACTAAATGAGTTAGTTTCTTGGGATTTATTTCTCTTAAATTTAATGAGTATTTTGGGAATTCTAAAAAAGTAATACATTGAAAAAAATTAGCGGAAATTTGGCAGTTTCAAACTATTGGTTTTGGTTGTTACAATAGGATGATATTCCAATCCCCACCGTGCACTTTAGGTTATCCTACATTTAGGTCATCATCTTTCGCGATTGTTACTAGTTAGTATCTCTGGTTTCCCAATTTTCGAGACACATGCCATGGAAGTATTAAGGATTTTTCTCTCCATATATTACGCGTAAGAAATTGTTGAAAAGCATATTAAAATCATGGGTGTTGCAAAATTGGTTAAGAGCCGCGACTTTGACCTAACGTCTAAGTGCCTGTAATTGAATACTTTGAACCGTTTTGAAATTTTCTGGAAAGTTGTGCAACGAGCTTCGAGACTTATATTCACTTAGGCTAAACGAATAGTCATTGTAAGTGGAAATTAGCCATTAACAAACTTGTTACTTAGCCTTTTAAGTATTAATAAATGCTTACCGTGATTAAAATTACGAGACTCTACATACTTATTCATACAATTTACTACAAAGCAAACTCGATTAATCTAAAATATTGGCCGGAACATGAGTTTTTACGCTCATTCATCATCCGAGCGTTTCTTTATCTCCATATTCAAATAACACTTTTTTTGCTCATCTCCTGCAATTCCATCTTTACAATAATACTTTCACTCCTGCAATGCTTTGTCTATTTAAATAGTGGAATAATATGAATAGAGAGGATGCTAGAAATATGAAATTTTGTGTAATATGTAAATGAATGGTTAGAACTAATAAAGTAGAATTTTCATTTCATATTTAAAGAGGATTTAGACAAATTGATAAAAAGTGTTGTCTATGAGTGATTTTTAGGCCGTTCCCCTTTAATATTTCTATTTAAGAAAATGGATTCATTGCATAATTAGAAAATGTTAACACCCCACCCCTCTCATTAACAGAACACTTTTTACTAAACAAGTTTGACTAAGACTATTGATCGGCTTCCGGCGTTGACTGACAAACTCCGTCATTGATCATTGTTGGCCGAGCCTCGATCAAAAGTAAAACAAAACAAAAAACTCTGAAAAATGGGAGGACTCAAAAAATGCAAAAATAGATGATTCTAAAACAAAATAAAAATTGAAATAAAAATAAAATAATCAAAAAATCTGAAAATTTAAGAAAAGAATATGGCAAAAACAAAAGCTTTACTTAAGATCGAAGATCGAACTTCTATATTTAATCATATACCAAAGATAAGTTTGTTTTTTCCTTATGATGTAAATAGGTTGTTATTATCGTCTTCTTTATTTGTATTACTACTTTGTAGCTTTTATGGTTAGACAAAGTTACCGGAAAAAAATGTTACATGTTGAGTGCAAGAGAGCTTTCAATCACATGGGGGAGCAATCCAATTTCTTGGTCATGGAAACCTCTTCTTTATTCAAGGTTACAACTTTTTCTTCTCCATTTTTGTCTATCTTTGGTAAATATTTAGGTCATTTACTAACAGAAACTGATAATAATTTTAGGTTTCCCGAAGTTGTCGAGCTCATAACCACTTGGTGGTTGGAAATCAGAGGAAAAATCAACTCTCGTGTGTTATCACCAAACACGACATACAAAGCATATCTTATCGTTAAATTCTCAAAGCAAGCTTATGGCTTAGACACTCTCATGTCAGAAATAACTGTTGAAATAGGTCATGACCAACGGTCATATGGTAGAGTTTACTTGCGACCTAGAGATGGAAAATCTTTGTGGGAAAACCTCGGCTTGTTGAAAAAAGGTTCATCGAGAGAGAGCGACTATGAAGGAAAAGATAAAGTCATACACAAACGAATAGACGGATGGTTTGAGATCGAGTTAGGTCAATTTTACAACTATGGGACCGATGAGGTAGTCAGAATGAGTTTGAAGGAAACTGAGGGGGTTCACCTGAAAGGCGGGCTTATAATTGATGGAATTGAGATCAGACCCAAGTAATAACAAGACAAGAACACATAGCTGCTCATATTCCCGAAGGAGAACCGTCACATTAGGAATAGTTTTTTTTTTTAAAATTACCATTCGTCACAATGTCAAAAAGCTAGCATTAATGTGCTATAAGTTGTCCCTAGAATAAAAATAAAAGGCGTTAAATTTGTAATATATACGAAAACAGAATGTTTAAACATGTATTTAATATACCCGGGTTCTTGATTATGACAATTCCTTCTTGAGTTATATACCTAGTGTGCGGGAAAATCGGTCTCTTTAAATAGATCTTGTTAAATTAGTATAAACATGTTTGCAGGCTGAATGATCAAGATGTGTTAAGGTCTAAACGAGTTGATCTCAGAATTTAGTCCTTGTTTGGAAGAAATGATGGATCTGGTTATTCATTCTGAATATAATAGTTTTTGGTTGTGTAATGTTTAGTATATGATTGTTAATTGTTACAACTCTCATATAAAATTTATGCAATTGTAATATTCATATATTTCGAATTTTGAGTGTGTCTTCTATGATAATATGTTGTTGGTCCACAAAGAGGCGACAAATAGGCAGTGATATAAGTAGTAACCCGGTAACCCCCATTTAGAGAGTATACTGTTCTTCCTCTAGAATGTGATTTCGGTGACCTCGTTCAAAAGCCTCATGGGACGTTAAAAGCAACTAACCCCAATTTCGAAAGTAGAGAACGTCATAACTCATACACGTTGAGAATAAAAACACTCGAAGAAAAGATGATCGATCACTGGTTTCAAATTGGTGACAACAAAGCTCACACCAAAGATCAGTGTGAGGAGGCGGTAAAAATGGCAGTCACATTCGAGCCTGTGTTAAGACTGTCAGGCCTTTAGTCTATCTTTAGAGGTACACACTGATGCCATAGACAAAGTGGTCCAGTAGGGGCATCCCATTGCTTATGAGAGCCGCAAGCTCATGGATGCGGAACAATGCTATTCAGCTCATGTGTGAAGGAAATGACGGTTGTAGTGCATTGCTTGGAAGTGTGGAAGCACTATGCCACTATCTGTTCGGAACGAAGTTTGTGGTGGTGACCGATAATGTAGCCAACTATTTCAAGACATAACGAGCCCTTGTGAAAAAAACCCGATTTGTTGGGACGGAAAAAAAAGAAATCAATTTTTTATCAAGATATATAACTGGAAGGTTTCAACCAATGATCACTAGTTTCCGATTGGTGACAACAAAGCTCACACCAATTTCATTTGTAATAAACCCATCTTTTGTAACGGTTAAGAGTTGAGAAAGGATTTAGACAAGTAAGCCAAAATAAAATATGAAGGTACAACTAGAGAGAACATGTCAATCATTGCTTAATCGGTTTCCCTACATCGGATAACTTCCCATGTAGAATTAACCGTATCGCCGACGTCGGGCTTTGGACCCATACTATACTTCCTGTGCCCGAGGTGATAAAGCGGTCTCAAAAAGTTTCGTGTAATTGTACGAGTTTATGCCATGTCCAAGAACACCTTATCGGAATAGGAATTTACCAAAAAACTCTCTCATGAATAAGATAACCCACCACCCACCGCCTCCAAAGAGAACAATTGCCATGGTTCAATAAGATCCACATTATTTTGTCCATCAATAACTAGCTTGTTCCATTTCTTTGCACTTTTTAATACTAAGACCGCCCTCCGAAAAAGTAAACATTACCTATGACCAAGCTACTTTCGACCCATATGCTCAAGATCCGAGCCACTCCAAAAACTGGAATTGTTTTTGCTTTTATATGTAATTTTTTTTTTTTACACAAACACACTGAAACATTCTCTTCCAACGGCAAACGATAATATTGTTTCTCAGACAACCATATCATTTTCCAAACATATTCGTTAAATAAGGTTTAGTTTCCAGTGTATTTTTATTCTGAGGTTACTCGAATTCAGAAACTAACATTAGATCCTCTACATATATATTGAATGTTTTGACCAACATACTTCAAGTATACTGTTCGGTTCTATAACCAACGTGTTTGATATTGTAACTTTGTAATGCACGCGGCAAGGCCATGTTTCTTCAACATCGGGACGATTAATTAAGATCTTGTTTTGATTAGTGCTTTTAAACAACTAACTTTTCTTATTTCAGATTGAGAAAAATATAGGTTCACTAAGTTCAATCCAAACATATAGTCATAGTAATATTTATGCCAAAAGAAGAAGAAGAAAATCAGTTTTCAAGGATTTGGTGATTTCCGAACTATTCTCGTGCATTTTCAATCCAATAGTGGCCGAAGATAAGAATAAAATAAATGCAAACCATTTATGTAAGGATATTCTTGGAGTTTGAAAATTTTAAACTAACACGATTCATCAAATACAATACAATTTCGAAACTAAAAAATAAATCTTAAAACCGGATTGGAATCACGTTTGTTAACAGTCCTCATTGCCGTAGTCTCGAAATGATACTTGTACAAAATAGAAACAAGCTTAAAAGCTACATGGAAACTTGTAAGTTGTTATAGAATGAATACCTCGATTTAATTTACTATTTGTACCTCTTATTATTGTACAGATTTTGTGTCAAAAATGTCTTCTAGAAATATAAATTTGATTAAAGAATAAAATATTCTTATGAATTCGTTATTACTTAATATTTTTTTTTTGGTAAAAATAAAATTTTCAATTTAATTAATTATAGTTCATGTGTAAGAAGGTAAGATGGAATTGGCCTAATTTCACAAATAAATAGTATTCATTCTTTCATACAGGCTTGATGAATTTTATTTTTTTTTAACAAAACAGAAATTATATAAACAAAACAAAGTCTCTATGGAATAAACCCCCATAGTGGTCATTACATCGAGATATATTCTGAAAAATGACTCTAAAAGCCATATAGGAGATAGGGAAAGATTGCTAGAAAGGTGAGAATATGCCAAACAGCCAGCAAGCCCTCTTGTTTCATCGGAAAGAGATCACCAAAAACCAAACGCCTCTCCTTATACCCCCTCCAACCTTGTATCTCCTAGATCATCGTGATCAAAGGCATTTGATTCTTGGGTTTCCATTTCTAATTAGCAAAAGGAGCTCTGGATTAAAGCATTCAAAGACCTTCTAGGAACAAAGAAAACTGCCTAAAAAATTGCATTAAGCTAAGTACCAAAAAAGCTTAAGATTGCTAGACCATCTGTATATACCATAGTAAAATAATAGCTGTCCACCTGCATCTTTAAACAATGGCTAATTAGAATTAAAAAGCGCAGAACTTTTTTCAGACATAAGTCCTCATTAAAAAGTTGCCTTTGTGGGCAAGACAAATCAAAAAAGCATAAGCTTCAGAAAAATTTCCTCACAAGCTTTTAGATATCTGTTCTTATCCATTATATCCTATAAATCCCAAACACAACCTTGTTCTCAGACTGGTCATCTTCCCTGAACTGTTGTTTTGGTGATTTTGGTAAACTTCAGAAAGAGTTCATCATAAGTCAAAAGGTTAAAAACAGTAAAGTTTTAAACCTTTGCTATATATTAAAGTAGCTACCCCTTAGACAAGGTGTGCATTTTTGGTCCAAAAAATAAGCAGCAAAAATATTCTTAGGTAAATCCATGGCTCTGCCTGTAGTAAAATTGTTACCATTAGACCCCATTTTGGCCAAACCATCCGCAACCTGATTCTGCTCTCTGTAAACATGCTTCATAGTTAGTCCAACATAGTCCATAAGAATGGTTATGTCCTTCCATATAGAGCCAAATTTTAAACCAGAATAGGACTTAGTGTTCCACCAAGTAACTATCATTTCAGAGTCAGTTTCCACCATTACATTATTCACACCCATAGTGTAGCAAATAATTAAACCCTCTTTAAGAGCCATCATCTCAGCATACATATTAGATTGCTTGCCCAGAGTTTTAGAAAAAGCTAGTACTAGCATGCCCTTATGGTCTCTTAAAATGCCACCACATCCACTATTGTTGTTGTTAAGAGAAGATCATTCTAATCATGAATATTAGTAAGAAAAACTTTATGCAGCTTGTGATTCCTTATAGAGCTTATAAAATTCAAGTCACCAAAACAACATCATTCTTCTTATATTAATTAATTTGATTCGAATGACTAAATTACATGTAAACAAAATTAAACTGAAAATACTATGAATTTTTATTCAAAGGAAAGAAAGCATGAAGTCGAAACAACTCACTCAGAACGCTTTTTAAAAGGTTACGGGGCACAATTAGATCGAATAACCCTTTCTGGAATAAATTTTCTGCCCCTTGTGACCCTTCGGGAACTATTTTATTCAATGTTTGTTCAATTACTCTTTTACCCGCAAATGCAATGTACGCATTGGGTTCGACAATAATGATATCCCCCAACATAGCAAAACTAGCTGTCACCCCACCCGTTGTTGGAGATGTAAGAATTGGTACATAAAACAATTTTTTCTTTGATTGATAATCGTATAACGCAGCTGAAATTTTGGCCATTTGCATTAAGCTCAAACTTCCTTCTTGCATACGTGCACCACCTGAAGCACACACTATAATCAGAGGTATAAATTTTTTGGTAGCATACTCGATCAGACGGGTAATTTTCTCTCCGACTACAGATCCCATACTACCCCCCATGAATTGAAAATCCATAACCCCAATTGCCACTTGAATACCGTCTAGTTCACCTATACCTGTTTGAACACCCTCAGTTAACCCCGTCTTTCGTTGATAAGTATCAATGCGATCTTTATAAGGCTCTTCCTCTGAATCAAATTCGATAGGATCCAAGGAGACCATATCTTCGTCCATAGGATTCCAAGTGCCAGGATCAATCAGAGACTCGATTCTATCTGAACTACTCATTTTCAAATAAAATCCACATTGTTCACAAATATTCATTTGTGATTTCAAACTTTTCTTATAATTTAGCCCGTAACACCTTTCGCACTGAACCCATATATGCTTGTATTTTTGAGTTATATCAACATTGTTATAACTCTCTCTTATGGCTAAATCTTCGAAAACGTTGCTCTCAGAGCGAACACTCACCTGCAAATGTATAATTACTTGCTTTCACATTTGTAATAGTGTTACATAGTTCGCATACATCAACATAATTGAACTTCAAAGAAATTTTAGCAATTTCATTCTCATAGGTAATCTATGAAGATAAAAACATGACAGGAATCATATTTTTGGCAAATCAATTCTCAATATTTTTTTCTAAACTATTTTATATTGTTACCACTAGTTTTGTACTCCCTCCTCAAATTAAATTTAAGTATATCAATTGTTTTCAAATTTATCACTTTAGCCATTTATGTACGTTTGTTTTTAGAGAAAATTAGCTCTATATACACTTTTTTATACTTATTTAGTGAAACTCTACCGTATATACTTCATTTGTGTTTAGTCTTCTTTTCTAAACTCATTTTTAATAGTGTCAACCCCTCCATCTTACTGTTTAGTTTGTTCAATTACTCCCATTTTTAGTTTGTAAATCCCCTAATTTTCTCTAAGTAGTTACCACACCAACTGTATTATTTCAATCCATTTTATTTCAGTCTATCTCTATTTTACCCATTGATTCACTTTCTTTTCAATATCTTGGTGATCAACGTGATTCAATCCAAAAGATCACTATAAGTCAAGAAATTCAACATACCAACAAAACAAAACATTACTTATTTTTGTAGAATACCCTTTTTTACGCGTAACACTACCGTGAACCAGGTTCACTATTATTTAGGGTATATCACAAACTAAAAATCTAACAACTATTAATTAAATCAAATATAACTACCATAAAATTAATTTAAAATTAAAACTAAAAAATTCTATTGGTTGACATATCCTAAATAATAGTAGACCGGGTTCATATAATTTTTTTTTCTTTTTTCTTTTCACATATAATACATAAGGTAATGAATTATAGTTTTCATATCACACAGTTAATTAAGATTTTGAGAGAATTCATAATTAAGCTAAAAATATAGGGATAATGATGGTTTAGTACATATTCATAACCTTATCTATCAAAAGAACATACTTCAAATCTTTATTAAGTTTTAGTACATAGCACCTAAAATATCCCTATATTACACTTGATTAACAATAATTTTAACTAACAAGTAATTTATAGCAACATGTTAAATAGTTATTATCTATTTCTTCTACTACTGCAGATCAATTTCACGTAAAATTCTTCTTTCCCAATCTATTTCTCTCTCACCTCATGTGCTAAAATTTATCTGTATTTCGTTTAATATGATTTTCTCTTAAAAAAAAAAAAAAAAGGTTGTGCGATTAGTTTTTCAATGGTATTCTAAATTTTCATTTTGTATTGATGTTTTTTTTTGATCTTTTGATGATCTTACTATTACTTGTTAGTTTATTTTAAAAAATATATTTCGTTTGACACTAAGTACTTTTCGCTTGGTGCTCTTTGTTACTACCTAAAATTGGTTTGTTTAGTGTTATTTTTGATGCTATTTATTTTCGTTAAAACTTTATATTTTGTTGCTATGAAGGGTAACCTTTTAATTTGGTGTTTAATGCTATCTGATTCTCTATCTTTTTTCATTCAATGTTTTGTAAAAGTTCTAATTTTGTTTTTGTTTTTTAACCTTGATGTTCATATTTGTTGCTCTGTACATTTCCATTTATGTTTGTTCATTTGATGCTCTATGATGCTATTTAATTTTTCCTTAATTTTGTTTGATGGGGTTTTGTTTGATTCGTTTTACATTAAGGCTCCGTTTGTTTCACCGTAAAAGATTTCCTGGGAAAAAATATTTCCATGGGAAAGTTTTACAGTGAAATTTTTTGTTTGTATTTCATTTACGGATGTTTGGTACATGAAAGGTTTTCCATGTAAAATTACACTAAAATTCAATTTTTGTTAGTTATTCAAATTTAGACAAAGCGATGCATAAACAAATAGATATTAATTTTCTTAATTTATTAAATGAGTTCAAATGAAAAATAGATATTAATTCATACTATAACGTAATATTTCAGATGAAAAAACATCAAAATTAATCAAAGTAACAAAAATAAATGAGTTTGTGAAAGTTTTAAAATATTAGTGATTAAAAATAAAAATTTATTTTCAACACGTTTCTTTTGTTATAAATTTTCTTAATACATTAAATATAAGATTACACATGGTAGTTGAATATTTTCTTGTTGGATTTCGAACATAATATGGTGTACATATTTTTGGGTGATATATGTGAGACTAACTCTAAATTATAGTATAGAAGAATTTTTTTTTAAAAAAAGATAAAAATATAAATTTATAGCAAGAGATATGAGCTTACTAGGTAATTGCCTAAATATGCACGTGTATCTTACAGCGTCTTGTAAAATAAATTTGTATGTACTAAATTCATAACAAAAATCTCATATTTGAGTTTTTAATCATTAGACAATAACATCGAAGTAAACATAAAATTCTCCAAAAATAAATTTAGACATGATACTCCTATATTATTTTCATAGGATACATGCAGTTATCAATCATACCAGATCTTTGATAGAATATAACAATATTTTCATAGCTTACATAAACTTATTAACGTAGAATACTGTTTTCATTTTAATAAAATACATAAGCTAATGGATTATAGTTTTCATAGCATACCATTGATATTTTGAGAGAATACATAAATTACAAATATTTGGATAGAATATTCTAAACTATTTTTATAGCATACATAAACTAATTGATAAAATATTTTGATAGAATATAACTAATATATTTTTCATAGCATACATAAACTACTTAGTAGTTGATAGAAACAAATATTTTTTTGAGAAAAGCAGAGATTGTGGGGAGCAAATTTGAAAATCAAAATTTAAAATAATTGAAGGCTAAATAAGTATTTTGCTTCCAAAAATGACTATAATGAAATACAGTTTTATTGTACTACCTATTGTCTAGAATTCGGAAATCAATATTGCATTAGATAAACAACAATAAAATCACCTTAAATGAACGGGTATGGAGGATCATGGGGCTCCATGTTTTTATGGGCACGACAACACCGGCGTAAGTAGATTTGGTGAGGATGGATGTGAAAATTGAGCTTGTCATTTTTATCTAATTTTATTTCTTGTAGTTGAATTTATCTTCGTGTTTGTGTTTGCATGTATTTCTAGGCAAAGATGTCAAGGAAATAAATCTACAAATTTAATGTGAATTAATTGATTTGATATCAGATATAAGGAAATAAATCTACAAATTTAATATGAATTAATTAATTTCTCGAAGTGGGAGATATCCGATAACTCAATAAATAAATAATGAATTTGGAATTGATAATTTGACAAAACTTATTGGTTGAATAAATGCTTGTATTATCAATGTTATAGTAACTAATGTAAATCATTTAACAGTTATATGGAACCTAATAACCATTTGATCCGTAAAAATACTTTTTTCTTAATTTTTATATCCAAATTTGATTATTTTGAGTTGTCGTCTTCTCTTTTATAAGTAGGAAATAAAATGGATAACCCGTAACCGTATTTTTTTTTTAAAAATCATTTGAAGTTTTCTATAAATTGTATAGCTAATCTGAGTATTGTAATTATTCCCGTGGTGAAGATGTGGTATCCCGATAGATTTTGGGTACTTTTCGTGACAAATACAATAAATGGCTGACGCGATAAGAATACCTATCAATGAAGCTGATACCGTCTCCCCTCTAGAATATGATTTTTTGCCTAACTGATTCAAAGCATAAAAACAACTAACCAAATTCTGAAGGAGAATACGCCATTTACGCCGAGAATAAAAACACTCGAAGAAAAGATGATCACTATTTTCTGACCGGTGACGACAAAGCTTAGATCGATTTACGTGTACTAAACCCATCTATTTGCAAACGGTCAAAAGTACAAAAACAATTTAGGCAAATAACCCAAAGTGTGCAGCTACATCAAGAAGAACATGTCGATCTACATACAGGCCATGCTTGGTCAACATTGGGACGATTAGGTCTTGATTTGATTCTTGCTTTTGAACAACTAATTTTCTTAACTAATTTCAGATTAAGAAAACGGTAGATTGACCGAGTGCAATCCAAACATGTAGTAATATTTATGCCAAAAGAACAAAGGTTATTTTTAAAGATTTGATAATTTCCAAACTATGCTCGTGCATTTTAGATCTAATAGTGGCTGAACATGAAAGAATATAAGAAATGCAAACTACTTGTGTAACTATATTCTTGGAGTTTTAAAGTTGTAAACTAACACGTTTCATCAAATGCAATACAATTTATAATCTAAAAAAAAAAAATCGTATAACGGATTGGAATCATGTTAACCGTCAACATTTCAATAGTCTCGAAAATGACAATCATACAAAAAAAAAAAAAAAAAACTTAAAAGCCAAAAGCTGCCTACAACTAAAAACATAAGGACACAAATGGAAATAAATTCGAAGAACATCGAGAACTATTATAAAAAGTGGAATTAACAGAAATTGCAGCATAAGAAGTCGATTACGCTGTCCATGCAGTCATAGCAGCAAGAGCAGCTACAAAATGGGAGAGCAAACTTTATAAGTAAACAAACATTATATATATATATATATATATATATATATATATATATATAATAAATGTATGTAAAAGGGGACATAAATCCAAACATCCTATGGAATAACAAGTACATGAAATCGAAGAATGAA
This sequence comes from Primula veris, assembly GCA_963682055.1. Taxonomy (NCBI): domain Eukaryota; kingdom Viridiplantae; phylum Streptophyta; class Magnoliopsida; order Ericales; family Primulaceae; genus Primula; species Primula veris. The sequence goes on along the minus strand of OY821747.1, from coordinate 30,277,331 downwards.
AGTAAATTTGCGTAACTGGAACCAGAAAACAAGTGGAACAAATAAATCTAAGTAAAAGTCCAACCTCATCATCTAATCTGGGGAATCTGCTTCCAATCCAATATGCATTAATGTAAATCATTTAGAATTAATCTTACAAGAAAGTAAAAATAAATAAAAGAAACTACCATTCAGAAATGGTTTTATCTTGTTCATCATCAACACCTTGGCTGGAATTCTCTATGATTTGAGTGGGAGGTGGATCCATTTCTCTCTATATGTCTATGTTTATATCACTATCCCTTGAAATTATGAATGTGAAGGAAAACAAATAGAGCATGGGATAAGAGAGTTGAAACTTGAAAGTATAAAAGTCTAAAGGGACAAATATTACAGTATATTAGTGCCATAGTGGGGACAAATATTGTCACGTGTTTTTTAGCTCAATTCGTGGTATGGATTTTATTATTGTTGCGGACCTTGGTGCACTTCCCATATGCAATCCACTATCTATATATATTGTACATTTTTAAAGGATGATCATTGGGGGCGGACTCAAGGGGGATGGGGCTATGTCACATCGATTTTTAATTTTTTTTTTCTTATACATCTAATTAAAAAAATTCTAAAATATATATATATCGATTGTCGCTCTAGATAAACAAAAGAGTTACTTGTTTAATGGTAAAATTAGACCATAAGATGGTTGAATGTTAGGAGTTCAAATCATGTTAGCTTATTTTTTAAATTTTTTTATGTTTTTTACTTTGAATTTACTAAATTTTATAAATACCTATTGTATTTTTCCAAACAAAATTAAATAAAAAATTATTTTATTGTCTAATGTCATTCGTCTTGACTTCATATTTATTTTATACTATTAATATAGAAAAAAAAATATTTTTGTATTAAACCCTTTTTTTTTCTATTCGATTTATTTTTTATATCACGGTCCCCCGAAAAAAATAACCATGGTTCCGTCCCTGATGATCATCAATCTTCTTGGGATAAAATATAAATTAAATTATACAATCTGATATTTTGTATAGTCTTTCTTGATCAACTAAAATGACTTACTAATTATTTCAAAAAAAAAACGTTATAAATAACTAAGATATATATCTCTGCAGCTACAAGATATATAAACAAACTGCCAGAAGATCATAATCAACACTCATATAGCTAGCTATTCAAAACTGAAAGTAGGATATGTTGGAAAAACATGTATATATATGGGTGTTTCCGAATGGTTACTGGACCAATTTCGAGTCATTATTTCATATGACAGCGTTGAGTTGTTTATACCGTACTCATCGTGTTTGAGTAGCCCGTGTGACGAGCTTCGTAACGGTATATCGCATGACCTATTCGGAGAATGGGTGTGAATACAAATCGGCTTCAAAGTTGGGCTCTCGAAAGCTTAATTCTGGAAAAACGAAATGGTAATGGAAAAACCATTTAGAATAATCTCATGTTGGAAGATTAAGGGTCAATTTTACAATATATTTAGAATGCCAACCCATGTAGTTGTTAAACTAACATGCCCACATACACCTAAGAGTATTAGTGTGTATCACACACGCGCGCTCGCTCGTGTCTCGGGTCGCGATCACGGGCGCGGAATTTGGGATTTGAGATTTGGGGAATGTCTCGTGTCTTGAGTAAAGGGAGTTTTGTATAAAATACAAAAGCAGTCCCTAGAGTTTCCAGCAACAGAAACGCCAGCAATAAATGAGATTAATTGTTGCGGTTTCAGAATTTGATAGAGCGGATTCTTGGGGTGTAACTCCCAGAATTAATGACCATTATGGCTGCGGTTTCTATAGATGCTATAAAAGGCAGCTCTCCCCCTCTCATTTCAGACACACCAGAACACACAACTCACAACATAGCATACACATTAGAGGGAGAAAACCGCACCACCAACAGCTCGACCTGTGGTTCGGTGCCGGTTTTCATACGAGCCACTCAGTGACAGGAGTTGTATCTTGGGAACAAAGTCCCGAAACCAGAAACCTTTAAAGGTGGTTCGGAAAATATTGTTTAAGGGAAACTGCCCAGCAGTTGCCTCTCCTTTATTTTTCAGTCCTTTTAATTCTATTCTTTCATTTCTGTTCATTTAAATTCTGTTCTTTCATTTCTGTCCATTTAAATTTCAGTACCTTTATTTTCCTGTACTGTTTACTTTCTGTAATTTCAATTCAGTCATTTCCTATTCTATAATTTCCTATTCTGTAATTTATTTTCCTGTATTTACAGAAACAGTCCAGCAGTTTAGTAATTATACTATTCTGTCTGGCAGTTTCTTTAATTGTCAAAACAGTCCAGCAGTTAGTAATTATACTATTCTGTCTGGCAGTTTCAAACAATTACAATTCAGTCCAGCAGTTTAATAATTTATATTAATCTGTCTGGAATTTTAATTAGTGTAATTTAAATTATGTACGAGTCAGGAATTGTAATTTATATTCCAATTGTGAGAAATAAAATTGTTTATTTCCGTTGCAGTCCTTTCTTATTTACTTTATTGCTTTTCGATATAGTACCAAAACCAACAATCTTAAACAATATCTTTTTTGGTTTACTATTTTGGAAAAGAAAAGGATTTTTCTTTTTCTTTTTATTTTGTTGACGTCTCGGTTTTTATTCTTGCAAAATCATTACTAGTTTACTAGAAATTGAAATTTGCAAATAGAATAAATCCGATTTGGTTTAATCTTTTTAATTCTAGAATATTAATAAAGAGTTCTTAGTGAAATCAAAAGTGATTTGATTTTCACGCTAGAATCTCTGTTAATTGTTTTTATTCTTTTGAAGCAAACTAATTAAGTTATAATTAGTATTTGCGATTAAAAATTTTAGTTTTTTTGTGAGAAACTAAACAGTTTTATATTGTCATTTCAGATGACTAATGAGGATCAAACACCCACCGTTCTTTCGGGAGACGTGCAGGGCGCACTTGTGATTGGCAGTAGCCATAACATTGCGAGCGTTGCGAGTGGGGGGGCTCAGGCTGAGGCTGAGGCCGAAGCTGCTGAGGCCGAAGCTGCTGCGGCCGATGCCGCTGCGGCAGAGGCCGATGCTATGGTTGCGGCTGTAGCACAGGCTGCTGCTAAGGCTGCGGCCAAGGCAGCGCTTGTGGCTGCGGCCAGGGCAAATGGCAAGGCTCCGGCAACGCCGTCTATGCCAATGTTTCCAACCTCTCATTTAGAGAAGCCGGAAAAGTTTAGGGGCAACAACTTCAAACGTTGGCAGCAAAAGATGCTGTTTTATTTAACTGCCCTTAACCTGGCCCGGTTTCTCAAGGAGACTGCACCCGTCCTAAGCGAGGACGATGAGGACGTGCAGACGGTTTCGGCGGTGGAAGCGTGGAAACACGGCGACTACCTATGCCGGAACTACATCCTGTGTGCTCTGGATGACACTCTCTTCGGTGTATTCGAGCCCAAGGCTTCTGCAAAGGAACTTTGGGAGTCTCTCGAAAGAAAGTACAAAGTGAATAACGCTGGCGCAAAGAAATTTGTTGTCACGGACTTTCACGAGTACATGATGACTGATGGAAAGAGTGTTATCGAGCAGGTTGAGGAACTCCAACTCATATACCATAGGCTTGAGGTTGAGGGGCTAGTTATCAACGAACCTTTCCAAGTGGCATTAATGATTGAGAAACTGCCACCTTCTTGGAAAGAGTTCCAAAACTACCTGAAATACAAGCGAAAGGCTATGACCTTGGAGGGACTCATTGAGAGGCTCAATGTTGAGCAAAGCAACCGCCGATCCGGAAGGAAAGGCGGTGGCGGAGCAAGCAACGTGGTTGCCAAAGCCCATGTGGTTGAGGACGCTGTATCTAAGCGGAAACGCTTTGACAGCGGTGTCGGTGCTTCTTTCGAGAAGAAATTCATGGGAGACTGCTTTGTGTGCAACAAGCCGGGCCATCGTGCCACGGATTGTAAGATGCGCATCGACAAGCCCAACCCCCCCCCCCCCCCCCCCCCCCCCCCCCCCCCCCAAAGAGGAAGTTCCAAGGAAAAGGAAGAAAGAGGGCACCTGCTCAGGCAAATGTGGCTGAGGGAGGAGATGATGCTGGACAAGACTTCATGCACCTGAGTGTTGTGGTCTCTGAAGTGAACCTGGTGGGGAGCAACCCAAAGGAATGGTGGCTAGACACAGGCGCCACCAGTCACATCTGTGCCAGCAAATGGATGTTCAAGACCTATACGGCCGTGGACAATGAGAGCTGTTTCATGGGTAACTCGGCTACTTCCAGGGTGGAAGGAAAAGGAACCTTGCTGCTGAAGATGACATCGAGAAAGGAGCTAACACTGAATGGCGTGCTCCATGTGCCAGAAATTCACAAGAATCTGGTTTCCGGGTCTGTGATGGTGAACAAAGGATTTAAACTTGTATTTGAATCAGCTAAAATTGTAATCACCCTTAATGGAATGTATGTAGGCCGTGGCTATATAACCAACGGCATGTTTAAATTTGTTGCCAGAGACTTTTTGTCGTCATAGTTACAATTTCGGTTATTAGTAATGTTAGAGTCCAGATCTTCTATCTCATAATTTATACCCCATTTCGTGCCCCCTTGGTTTTTAAATCAAAAATAGTTGATAATTTTTTTAAAAAAATACTGCAATTACAATATTTAGACATGTATCAATACATTCCAATAACTTTTTTCTTACAAAAAATTCAAATATGTTTTATTTTGAAATTAAATAAGAACTAGTGTAAATTAAACATAAAATCCGGAAAAAAAATGCGACTCAACAGTATGTACCAATATTATGAAATATGTGTAGAATACGTTGTAACGGTTTATAAACATAAAAAAAAGTTCTAAAAATTCAAATTTGAGTGAAAATTGCTAAGGGAACACAAAATGAGATACAAAATATGGAATAGAATATTTGGACTTGTAATGTTATAATGGCTAAATTAAAAGTGTACAAAATCCAAAGAAATTAACTTTTCAGCTAGTGCGCCATCTTGGGATCAAATTTAAATGAAATTATACAATCTGATATTTGTATGGTCTTTTTTTAGAGAGTTAATTAGTTTTTAGTGTAACTTTTCAAAAATAATTACTAAAAGGTCATAGTACCAAATATTAATTCATTTTTGGTGTATCTTGTCTCTCTCCCAAAGAGCATTCAATATTTGAGTTTTTTTTTTTGCCAAAATGGCCTAGTGGGTCTCAAAAAAAAATACCAAAATGGCCTGTGTCTGATTCACTATCTTCGTCAATTAAATTAATGAAGTGTTAATTATAAAGAATATTCCCTTCTTCCTCAAAGGAATTGACAAACTTTATATAAAATTTTAATCCCCATTTAAGTTAAATTTTTTTACTTTCTTTTCCACTCTACTCCACCATAAACTAAGACCCAGGGCAAAAAACTCTTAAAATTATCTCCGCCGCATCATCCGGTTTGGACTTTCATAAGTATAGAAATTTAGTCGATCACCTTTTATAGTCTTAAGTACAGGGCACACACACACAACATCACGTGCACGCCTCATGGACATTTTCTGGTATTCCGACCAAAAATCCTGGATCCGAAATGACGGTTTAGGCATTTTTCTTGCTTTACCATTTTTTGTCTGTGACTTTTAAGATGAAAAAATTTGACGTTTGTAAATAAAGAGCAGGACTAAATTAATAGTCTTAAGAATTAGGGGTTTAGGATGAAGTAAAGAAAAATATTTAAGCTAAAAAGCTGAATAATCCAAATATGGGCAAGATAAACAGCTAAACAAGCAAATAAGTGGAACTTAGACCTCTACTTGGATAATTCGTCAAATCCTGTAACAAAGTAAAAATATTTCATTTTTTATAAACTTCATTAATTCTTTTAACAAATAAACGAATTTTTTTATTTAATACTTTGATAATTAAATTGATAAAGATAGTGATGTAGTCCATTTTGACAATTTTCAGATATATGCCATGTTAGTATTTTATAGGACCTGCTAGACCATTTTGACAAAAAAACTCATCTCTCTCCTACTTGCATGACCCATTCTCTCTTTCAATAAATCCATCCACAGTCGGAACTCCGCTCCCACCATCGCAGACTTTCGCCCCCCGCCAGACCTCCGTCCCTATTCACTTCAAAATCTTGAATTAAATACGTTTTTGTTTGGTTTATTTGTAAGTCTATATTATAACTTATATAATTATGTTACAAACATAATAAGCTAGGATCTTATTCCTACATGATGATCATACATTTAACGTTACGAAAAGTATGTCGAAAGGCATACCTTGAGCCATGGGAATGCTTGTGAGCTCGGGACTTGAACACGGACTTGATTGTTGAGTTTCTCCCCTTTACCTATGCTATTTCTTATATTTTTTGGTGTGTCTCAAAGTGATGGATTTGAGTCCTTTATATAGGTGGGGAGAGGACTCAACCTCATGAAAAGACTTTCGATCTTAACCATCCATCATGGTAGGATCAATCTTGACCATCCATAATGTCAAGAAATGAAAGGTTGTAACTCACCATTCATTACCACTAAGTCATAAACATTTTAACCTATGAATGTCAAAAGACCACACTAATGACCAAGAATTTATGTATTGTAACTCTTGGTAATGGGATTAATCTTACATTCTCCCACTTGATCTATTGAACATTTCATAAGCAATCATAAGAGCGCAATTATAATATGACATGCTTTCCTAAACAAATCGTCAGTAAGAGTCATGGCGGTTCCATACTACATCAAGAGTATGGTTCCTTCCATGTACTACTATACTAACAACTTATCTTGAAAAACCTTTAATGTGAGTTTTCTTGTAATAGTCCCATAATGTCTTTGAGGAAAGACTATTTCTGTCACATAAATAATACATGCATGTAAAACATAAGGTTAACAGAAATTATATTTATTCAGAAATTCAGTAATGATATCAAAATGTATCAAACATATAAGCACTAAGCAAAACCACCCATTAAACTTTAAATGCTACTACCAAGACCCATATCTTCAACATGCTTAATCAATGTCTTTGGTGGTAGGCCTTTTGTTAGTGGATCTGCTATATTAACACTTGTACCAATGTGTTCAATTGATACTTTTTTCTTCTGAACATCCTCCTTAACCGACAGATACTTCATATCAATGTGCTTTGCAACTTTTGAATATCTGTCATTCTTTGAAAAGAATACCGCAGCGGCGTTATCACAATAAATTTTCAGTGGCTTGGAGATGGAGTCAACCACTGCCAAGGCTGAAATAAAGTTACGCAGCCATAAACCATGATTTGAAGCTTCATAACATGCTATAAACTCAGCCTCCATGGTGGATGTTGCTAGGGTACCTTCCTTAGCACTTTTCCATGAAATGGCTCCTCCGGCTAGACGGTAAATATAGCCAAAAGTGCTTACCCTAGTATCATAACAACCACCATAATCTGAATCTGTAAAGCCAACCACTTCAAGGTGATCGGTTTTTCTATAAGTGAGCATGTGATCTTTGGTTCCTTGCAAGTACCTCAATACTTTCTTTGCAGCTTTCCAATGATCCAGTCCTGGATTGCTTTGCTATCTTCCTAGCATCCCAACAGCAAAACTAATATCTGGTCTTGTACAGACCATAGCATACATTAAGCTCCCAACCACAGAGGCATAAGAAATGTTTTTCATACTGTTACGTTCGAGTTCATTTTGGGGACATTGACTTAAGCTGAACTTGTCTCCTTTTTGTATAGGAACAACAGTAGAACTACAATTCCGCATATTATATCTTTCTAGAACTTGAGTAATGTAGGATTTTTGAGACAATCATAACAATCCACGTGATCTGTCACGGAATATTTCAATTCCTATCACGAAAGATGCCTCTCCCATATCTTTCATCTCAAAATTCTTAGAAAGAAAATTCTTAGTTTCGCGTAATAAACTAAGGTCACTGCTGGCTATAAGTAAATCATCGACGTATAGGACTAAAAACATAAACTTGCTCCCACTCGTCTTAAGATATATACACCGATCAACAGTGTTTTCTTTAAATCCAAAAGACGTGATGGTATCGTGAAACTTAAGATACCACTGGCGAGAAGCTTGTTTTAGTCCATAGATTGATTTCTTTAATAAACAGACCATGTTTTCCTTTCCTTCTTTTACGAAGCCTTCTGGCTGTGCCATATAAACTTCTTCTTCTAAACTCCCATTTAGAAAAGCTGTTTTAACATCCATTTGATGTAACTCTAAATCAAAATGAGCTACCAAGGCTAAAATGATTCTCAATGAGTCTTTCTTTGAAACTGGAGCAAATGTCTCATTGTAATCAACACCTTCTCGTTGACTAAATCATTTCGCAACAAGTCTAGCTTTATGTCGTTCGATATTGCCTTGTGAGTCGCGTTTGGTTTTAAAAACCCATTTACAACCTACTCGTTTTTTCTCTTTTGGCAATTCGACCAACTCCCAGACTTTATTGCAGCGCATGGATTCTATTTCATCTTCCATAGCATCCATCCATTTTGCAGATTCAGTACAACTAATAGCTTGAGTAAATGTAACCGGGTCATCTATATCTTCAATGTCTGTTTCTTGTAAATACACCTCATAGTCTTCGGAGATAGCAGATCTCTTATTTCTTTGAGATCTTCTTAATTCTGCCCCTTGAGGTGTATTCTCAACAGTATCATTGGAAATTGTCACATTTTGTGGAATAACGAGTTGCTGATCATTTACTTGTCGTTCAATGTTGATTGGATCAACACGGTTAGGAACACCAAGTTCTTGATGAGATTCAGGTAACAAAATTGGTACCCTACTCTCTTGAATGATTGCATCGCTAACTTGAGTATTACTCCCACTGACTTCGCCATTTTCAAGAAATTTGGCATTTCCGGTTTCCATTATTCTTGTAGTTTGGTTAGGACAATAAAACCTATAACCTTTAGACTTTTCTGGATACCCAATAAAATAACAAGTTATTGTTCTTGGATCCAATTTCTTTTCTTGTGGATTATAAAACCTTGCTTCTGCTGGGCATCCCCAAACACGTAAATGTTTTAGGGAAGGTTTCCAGCCTTTCCACAGTTCAAAAGGTGTTTTTGGAACTGCTTTGCTAGGAACCCTGTTTAAAACATACACAACGGTTTTAAGTGCATGCATCCATAAGTATATAGGCAAATTAGTATTACTAATCATACTCCTAACCATCTCTAATAAGATACGGTTGCGCCTTTCAGCTACACCATTTTTCCAAGGTGATCCTGGCATTGTGTATTGTGCACATATACCTAATCGTTCAAGGAGTTTAGCAAAAGGACCGGGGTGTGGCCCCGTCTCGTCATATCGACCATAAAATTCACCACCTCTATCGGATCTTATTATTTTCACTTTTCTATCTAATTGCCTTTCTACCTCAGTAATAAATACTTCAACCGCATTTATAGACTGAGATTTGTCATGCAATAAATAAAGATAGCAATAACGTGAAAAATCATCGATAAAAGTGATAAAATATTTTTCTCCACCAATAGATGGAATATCGAAAGGTCCACATATGTCTGTATGTATAATTTCAAGAAGTTGCGTACTTCTTGTGGCTCCTTTCTTGGTGTGTTTGGTTTGTTTACCCTTAATACATTCCACACACACCATAATCGGCCCAATCCAGATTTGGAAGAGTTTGATTTTTCACTAATCTTTTTGTGTTATGATATGTCTAAAGTTTTATTAGTATGAAGCAGTATATATAGGCTACAACACCGATCAGTGCATAATAATGAATAGATTTCTACTTAAATTATAACTCTAATGCTACTTATATTAGTACTTAATTAATAAATATTATATAATTTTATCAACAAAATCAATATAATATTGTCTAATTAATACTTAACTAATCTTCTATCAATAAATTTTATTCATTTCCACTGGAGAATATAATTATACTCTTATTTCTTCTCCCAATAATATTTGAAATCACATTATTGACTACTTAAATATCTTCTCACGTTAAGATTACAGATATCCACCGAGTAAATAAATTAATGACAATTATTTCACATGGCATATTATTTTTTCAACCTTACCACTTAACTTATTTATTATATCGGATATAAAATCCACTTGTAAAATTTAACACAAACAAAACTTATAAATTTCTCGAGTGGATATCATCAATCCTTATTAAATGACGAGAATTCCGTCGATTATAGACACCCACCATAGAAGTAATGTTACCGCCCAACGTACGAGTTTGTTGACCACAACAAATCTCATTCATTACAAATCAAAATAGTATACATTATAAATGTGTGTATCGAAAATAATCTAAGTATTAAGAGCATAAGTAATCATAATAATTTATTAGGTATAATTATTTTATTCCGGTCAGTACCATAAAATAATATTAATTTGTCTTGTTCAATATACTCTAAGTATATTAGCACAAATAGTCGAAACCAAGTAAAACTATGTACTACAACTATACCGATGGTTGTCCACTCCATCTAAAATTGTAAACGATAAAATATATATTCTGTAAGAACCAATGATTTGATCTGCCGTATGTAAACCGTACCCTACATACCAAATCACATACTATACAAAATAAAGACACATATACATATACATAATATGTACAACATTGCTTACATTTATTTTCAAATAAATCATTCATTGTTAATAAATAAATATTAAAACCGATAATAAATCATGTATTTTAGCATAACATTCTAACAATGGAACGATGAAGTAATTCTTGAAACATATTTTATTGTTTATAGGAATTTGTTATTAAAAAGATTAAGAGTAGAATTAAAAAAATGGTACAAATAAAGTATCATGATTGTGTCTCAAATAAAATGGGGAATTACTATGAAACAGTCAGGCTATGTGACTGGTTAACAAACCGTTTGCATTAAAAAGTGTCAAATAGATAATAATAAAAAAATTATTAATATTTAAGTTTAGGGTAGGCCCCCATAGGGTTCTATATTTTTATTTGAGTTTTTAGTGTCTATTTTTGGATATGTGCCCTAATCTTTTATGCCACAAGTAAGACGATTGCTCATTAGATGAGCTACGTTTAGTTCCAACATTATGATGCAAGGTAACAAGGGATTCAGAAAAAGAAGGTTCAAGATTTAGTTTGTATAATCCATTTGAGAGAAAACCATAGCCAATAGCGGAAGTATTATTAAATAAAGTGAAGCCATTTTTATTAAAATGAAAGGAAAAACCATCAACAGAGAGTTTCGATATTGAAATTAAATTGCGAGAAATTGAAGGACAATACCAGCTAAATCTAAACTGAAACCAGAATCTAAAATTAAACGAAAGGTTCCAATGGCTTCAACGGGGGCCTTTGCCCGGTTTCCCATGTATAAAAAGGCTTCATTTGGGTTTGTGTTCCGGGTTGTAAGGAATCCCTGCATCGTATTAGAAACATGAGTACTGGATCCAGAATCAATCCACCATGTATTAGAAGGAACATCAATTAAGTTTGATTCGAAACATACTAAGGCAAAATGTTTACCTTTGTTTTCAAACCAAGCCTTACGTTTCAGACAGTCATTCTGAAAGTGCCCAATCTTTTTGCACCATCTGCACCTTTCATTTCTTTTGTCCTTCTTTTTGGATTGAGATGATCCATCAAATCTGGATTGGCCTTGCTTTTTTCCTTTTCCAAATTTGCTTTTACCAGCTCCTTTAGTGACAAAATGCGCCACATTAATATTTTGCTGCTTCAACCTACGCTCTTCTTCGACCAACATACTTTGCAGTTCATTTACATTCCACTTTTCCTTAATAGTGTTGTAATTGATTTGAAATGGTCCATATTGCGCAGGAAGCGAATTGAGGACAAGTTGGACGATAAGAGAATCATCCAAATTCATCCCCAAGTTTCTTAATTTCGCAGCCAAATTTGTCATTTCAATGACATGGTTACTCATCGTTCGAGAACCATCAAAACGCATTGTCGTAATTTCAGCCAAAAGCTTTGAAGCAAGTGACTTATCAGCAGCCTTAAAACGTTCCTTAACATTGTTAAGATACTCTTTGGCAGTGTTTGTCTCAGGTAAGGAAGTCTTAATGTTTGTGGCAACAGTCATGCGCAAGAACATCATACTCAGTCTGTTGGATCTAGACCATGCCTTATGAACTTCTTCCTCGGCCACACTACTAGTACCCGTTATAGGAGCAGGCTCATCAACGAGAAGAGACATGTCAAGGTCTAGAACACCCAAACTGAACTGAACTTGCTCATTCCATTCGGAAAAGTTGGTGCCATCAAACAGGGGAATATTTGATGCTTGAGAGTGAAGGGCTAGTGGGACTGTGTTTGAAACTGCAATTTATTTTGTAACATGCTCAAAATTAAAATTATGACACACAACATAAATGCAAGGAAAATTATATAAATGTTGGTATTAAACATAATGGGTTCTAACAGTTTTCCAATAAATAAAATATGGCACCTGTGGGTGACCTCTATCTTATTCCTACTTTTAAGGATCAACTAATTATTACCCCAATTATATTTATTTATTAATGCTACCGGACCTGTGGGCAACCTAGTAACAAAACTTAAATAAATGTTTTACATAATTACCAACAATTGAGTATTCACTATTTAAAATTGTGTACCTGTAGACAACCAAAATCTACTTATATGAATGCTTGATAACATTTCGTTAATATTTATTCAATACGGATCAAAGCATGTGTTGTGTTTGATCTAACTTTTAAATATTAACAAACGAACATAAGTGTAAAAACACAAACGGGAAAACTATTTCATACTCTAACCCTTTCGGTAGCTCTAACATGATCCGACCAGGTAAGAGAGGGTGAGGGTTGGTGCAGCTAAGGCTGCTTAAAAACCGCCCTTACTAAGATACAAAGTATCAGCCGAAGTCTTGCCTTGCCATCGCATCATACTAGGTGAGCCTATTCGGGAAAGATTTATAATTTTCCAACCTTAATGTGAGTCTAAACTTGTTCGTAAACTTTTAACTACATTTACATAATTGTAGTATTAACAATTTTCTTATATGCACATTTCAAATCAAATGAGTTACATGTAAACCCGTTTCGACGAATAAAACTTGTATTAAATATTCGTAACCTCCTATCTTAATGTTGTTTAAGCAACCAATTTGATTTACATGTCAATTTAATAAAGTTATCGGGGTATGATATAACAATTAACATTATAATTGCACAAAACAATTTTACTACTAGAAATGTTTCGGAAGTACATCAAAATTGCTATTATACCTACTTATTAATAGTTCATTATGCTAGTTTTAGAAACCAACCCTTTATAAATACCTTAACAAGAACTATTTAGCACATGGCAATTGAGAAATGTACAGTGGCATAAAATATTTGCATGACAAGTCAGGACCTCGGACCATAAACATTATACAAATAAGGCAGGGAGAACCATATATGACCAGATTGTTACAACTTAATTTTGTCAAGTTTATTGCATTGTAATATATCAAATGCAAGCAGCAAACAGGTATAACCGTATAAGTATGTCTAATGAATTGAAACATTTGCATAGGTAACGATACACATAATCATAATATGTAGAACTTCACGAGAAAAATTAACCTTTGCTCATGATACCAAATGTAAGTCTATATTATAACTTATATAATTATGTTACAAACATAATAAGTTAGGATCTTATTCTTACATGATGATCATACATTTAACGTTACGAAAAGTATGTCGAAAGGCATACCTTGAGCCATGAGAATGTTTGTGAGCTCGGGACTTGAACACGGACTTGATTGTTGAGTTTCTCCCCCTTACCTATGCTATTTCTTATATTTTTTGGTGTGTCTCAAAGTGATGGATTTGAGTCCTTTATATAGGTGGGGAGAGTACTCAACCTCATGAAAAGACTTTCGATCTCAACCATCCATCATGGTAGGATCAATCTTGACCATCCATAATGTCAAGAAATGAAATGTTGTAACTCACCATTCATTACCACTAAGTCATAAACATTTTAACCTATGAATGTCAAAAGACCACACTAATGATCAAAAATTTATGTATTGTAACTCTTGGTAATGGGATTAATCTTACATTATTCTCTTCAAAATCTTGAATTGAATGGGTTTTGTTTAGTCTATTATCTTCAAAATTTTGAAGTAAATTCGTTTTGTTTTGGTTTTTTTTTTAATTCAATGAGATTTTGTTTGATTTATTCAATTTAAAATATTGAGGCGAATGAGTTTTTTTAATTATTTAATTTTATTTTATTTTGTAATTTTCTATATTTTTTTTTTGGATTGTTTTTTCACTGAAGTGAATGGGGCCTAAATTATAACATATGGGAAATATTTTTTTAATTATTCATTTTATATACTAAGAGAGAGATAGAAACATGGGTAGTGAGGAGTGACCGTGACGTAGTGGGGTTACTTGAATGGGAACATTTAAAATTTTAATTCCGTGTATAGTTTTTTACGACGTGGACTGTTATGTCTAACACATGTCCTGTTTCAAGTGGGTTGGCACCATATAGGATTTCTGATGTGGTAAACCGGGTCTATCTAAAAGTTACTCCAAGTTTTAGTGATTGAAGTTGAAATTGACTTAGGCAAACCTTCTCCATACGGTACAAATTATGTTTCTCCTAATCTAATTAAATTTCTCCAATGTAGAAACAGTATAATGGTCCAATGGCTTTGTGGATAGGCTAGAAGAAGTCAGCTGGTTCTGTTCGATATGATCTGAATTCAAGTTCATGATGTCAAGTTCAATAAGGTAACAATGCAGTTGAAAAAGATATTTGGAATGACATATGTGCGAAAACATATCCGATGTCATGTTTCCGGACCTAACGTAGAAATTACAAAGTAAAGACTAAAGTAAACAAAAGTGGAAACTCATAAACTATATTCTTGCCTCCATTTTGTATTAAGATTTTTATACCACAATTTTTTTGGGGTCATATTGTACACATTTCTAAGGACCCTCAAAATGTAGGCGGGAATAGAATCGTATCGTATATCATTGTTTGGACCAGTGGTATAAGTTCAGTATCTTGATATTAAGAACTTAATCCATTTATGGGCTGAGTTTAACCATGTACTTTTTTGTTTATATATACATCAAGTCAGTTAACAGTGGCGCTTCAGTCAAGTAGTTAATATCGTTTGCTTGATCGGATCACCAAAGAATTTGATGCAGGGAGTTTGTTATGCAATTACAGCTGCTTGTACAGATCGTCCTTGCGAAATCTCTAAGATCAAACATTTAATTAGTGTAGGTTCAATTGAATGAATCTTTCATTAAATCAAGGAAAACGTACATATATAGCGATAAGGACATTCCAATGTTTATCCCCGATGGGGTATGATATGGAACCAGCAGCCCAATCGTCTAGCTCTACTATATGTCAATGTGGACAATCCGCTGTTTTCTCTACCGAAGAAAGTATCAGTTTATCATAAAAATTATGTTCCGTATGCGGGAACACCAAAATATATTAGTGGTGTCTCATATATGTTGGAGGAAGCTAAGTCGTGAATAACACAAAAAAAAACTTAGCACGTTTTTTTTAAACAGTAGATTTGAAGCCTTTCATAAGAAAAATATCACCTATTGGTTGCGACCTAAGCTCAGTATGAAACTCTATTGGCACCCCTCGTACTCGAAATCTTGGCTTCGCCTATGAATGCATGTATTCTTTCACCTATGAGCTATATATTGTTATTTGCACTGCAACAAACTTAAAGAATCAGGGATAATTTTATTTTTTTTTGAGACAGTCAAATTTTATCTTCAAATGGTAAATTTTCGGGACAAAAATAATCTTTTAAACACAAAAATAAATTCTTTGTCATAAAATCTAACTTTTAAGCATATAATTTGAAAAAAAAAATTATCTCCAAAGACAATCTCATACGGATATGAGAAGACAATTTAATTTCGTCTATTTTAATTATCTCTTTATATTCGTATGAGATTATCTTTGGAGACAAAACAAAATGCAAATTATTTGCCTAAAAGTTAGATTTGGGACACAAAAATTATTTTTGTGTTTAAAATATTATTTTTATTTCGAAAAGTTACCATTTATATAAAAATTTTGATTGTCTCCACAAATATTGTTGTTAATTGTTAAGTTTGTTGCAGTGTTGATAAGCTTCTACTTGCCTGATGGCTGGAGAGATGCAAAGAGAAAATGGTTTTTTTTAATGGCAACATGCAACAAATATTTTATATTGCATACATAATACATATAGTGTTGGTAGCATTGCCTTCTTATCTCAAAACCCAAGTGCTATCCTCCCCATTAACAATTTATTTTTTGACATTTCTAATCTTTTGTCTTCTTATTACAATTTTTTGTATGCCCATTTAGACCATTTTATTTAGCTCCACTGTCTTATGCCTCTTAACACTATTTTAAAAGGAGAAATGTGTTATTATTTTTTGCTTAATAATTTTACTATGAGCAAAAAAAAAAAATTGAGCCTTCGGCAAGTTTCGCAATCGGACCTCCCCTGAAGAGATGAGACTATACCGATTACTGATTAAATTCATTTTTACGTTATAACTGTAGTTGTTCCCAAAGGTGAAATGACAAACTGATTTTAGCTTGAAAAACTATTATTTTCCGGTTAAAAAAAGTAGGAAATCAGTGTAAAATAGAGGAAGGGTGGAGTTTTTAATGCATGTGACAATAAATGAGGGTTGAATGAAACAAGCTGTTTTATAGTTTCTCTGAATTTAAACTTCTACTAACGTGTCTTGACGAATAAAGGAAGTAAAAGATTTCCAGATTTTAAATGTTTGGTTTTGCTGAATGAGGAACAATCATCAATCGTCCACGTCATATTTAGGGGTTGGAAAACGCAATAGTAGTAAATGTGTATTATGTATTTTGTGGCAGATAAATAAATTTCTAGATAGTCTTGTCACTTTTCTTTACATCCTTCCCCTGTACAATCACACTGTTTTCAGTTTTCTCTTTCTGGTTGGTGACAAATTCAAATGCGAATTAAATTCTTGGGGGAATAATATTACAGGTTGTGGCAGAGTACATATTTATTTAATTATATTTCAAAACGTGAATATTATTAGGTCTCAACCGTCCAATATATATCACCTCAATTTAACAAGCTTTTCACAATACCCGTCTGTGTACTAATGTTTTTAATCGCATTATCATATTGACCGTTAATTTATAATGTCCTTTATGATTTTGCGGTAAGAATGCAATTTTTTATAACCGGATCGGATAATCTCGTATTAATATAACATACGGTTTTTTTCTGAGTTTTTGTATCCTTAACTATCCATTTTTTGCGATTTTGTTACATGGTACGTACCTAATCTGCCAGTTTGCATCACGTACGTCTAAATACTTAACAAATGTTAGGTTTTGATCATGGTTAAATGAACAGTTTGCTATAATATTTTGTGAACCAATTTTAGAACGTGGTAGTTGACCAAGTTTTTGAGATGAGATCCCTATATGAAAGCTGAAACAAATAAATAAATAAATAAAAGGAATGTTTATCTATTGACTGGAAGTAATTTGTTTGTTGAACTAGAATTATGGAAGAATGGGTTTTTCAGTTTAGTTGAAATATATCTCAAACAACAAACAAGCATTTTAGTTTTTTAGTTTTTTATTTTTCTGTATACAACTGCACTTGAGTAAAAAGTATCGTGTTCATATTATTTCAATTCTCATGCAAGAAATAAAAGTATTTGCAGGATATATTTTAGTACACAAGAAGCCTATGATTATTACAATAATATTATACAAAACGAAACAAGCACCTTGATATTAATCCAATAATGTCCAAATTCTGGGCTATATTTCGTGCACACTTCTTGTCCTATTAGTAGTTTTTATAAGGGAAAACTAAAAAACAACCTGCATATGATAATACGAATTAAAAGGTCCCAAAATGATGAAAAGAAGTCAAATTCAAAAGAGTGCGAAAATAAAGCTGGTGCGTACAACAAGTAGAAGACAAAAAGAGAAAAGTAAGGGGGGTTGGATATGAGAAACAGTTCGATTTCAGGTGTGTTAACCAATAAAATAAAATAATTTAATTTGAATTTTAAATTAAATTTATGTTAGTTATTTTTGGGTTCTCATTTATGTGTTGGGTTTTTACTGTTTCTGACATTCAAATTTTTAGTAGATTCGGTCTATAATAGTGTTACTCGTTAGATATGGTAGCATGGGGTTTATTAACTTTTAGTACCCTAATTTGTTCAATTTTTTCTATTTTGTATCTCCGTTTCTCATATTTTCTATTTTATACCTTGATTTTAATTTTAATTTTTTCATTTTAATCCGTTTCAGACAAACTTAAGGGCATTCCTGCTATTTTACACATAAAAAAAAACAATTCAAAAATAAAATTAAAACTTATATTTGAAAAGGGAAATAAGCAGCTCCCAAGGGTGTATATACACAAGGGTGTTTTGGTAATCTCCATTTTAACTTATGGGTAGGGCTAAGTTCGGTCCGTTTCAGTTCGGTTTTTGACAAAACCGAAAGTGGAAACGAATATATTTTTCGGCTTGGTTTTTAACTTATGGGTATTACTGTATTCTCAACCTAAAAGTGGAAACATGGCTTTGTTGCTATGTTTTTTTTATTAATATTCTTGAAAAACAAAGTCAGAATAAGTCGAAATTGGTTAAAATGGGAAAAAAAAAATTTGAAACCAAAGCACAAAATTAAAAAAAATAATAAGAAACACGTACAAAATAGGAAAAAGTGAACAAAACAGGTATGAAAAAGGTAATAAACCCTATTATCTTGTATATAATATATAATCTTTCCGTTCCCAATTAATTATTTATTACGAAACTACGTGTAATTTTGACCGGCCAATAACTTGTATCAAAATTATCGTAATGAAAAATTCTCAAAAGTTAATCATATAGTTCAAACATTAAATTATATGATTCGTTTATGAAAATTTTCATTTCGAAAATTTTGACACATGTTATAATTCGATTAAAATTACACGTAATTTCGTAAAACATAATTAATTGAGAACAATAAAATGGGCGTACCTGGTCATAACATAATGCAATATGCACTTAAAAAAAAAATACCCAAATCGTGACGGATTAATGACGCTATTTTTTTTTACGAGCTTATTATCGACGGTTTTTATGACGATTTTGTTATAATTTAGCCAATTTGCGACAGATTTATGACAAATTTTTAAATTAATGATATGTTTATGACATATTTTGACTGTTATCAAATCAAATTAAATATTATTTTATAGTGATGGATGGAGGAGGGGTATACATTTATTAGAGAGAGTATTATGATTATTAGAAGGACATGTCTCATGCCTGCATTTTTTCACCCACACACGCATAGAACGTACATTAATATTACATACTCTCTGTCATTTGCATACATGTACCATTTTTTTCCTTTTTGTCCCCCTGTTCATTCCCCACCACCACAACACCAGTGGGGTCCAATGCCATGTAATATATACTACTATAAAGTATATAACCATATAATGAAAAAAACTTGATGGAATTAATTACTTTTAACTTTAGGAATTATATACGGTCACTATAAAAAAAATACCTAAATATTAACGTAATTAGTAACGGTATTTTTTGTTACGAGCTTATTAGCGATAGTTTTTGTGACGGATTTGTTATAGTTTAGTGAATTTGTGACAGATTTGTGACAACTTTTTAAATTAGTGATAGGTTTGTGACAGTTTTTGACTCTCATTAAATCAAATATTATTTTATAGGGAGTATATGTATGTATAATTAATTGGCAAAATTGTTTGTTAATACATGAATATAGTATCTTCAGAAACTGCCCACTATATTCAATTTATTAGAGAATAAATGATGAAAAGGTAGATAATATTGATACTTACTTTAAAAAAAAATCATTTTTTAAAATAATTTTAAAGATTAGTACATCTACTTATTTTTGCTCTTTGTTTTTAATTTTAATGTTAAGAATTTGGATTTTTAAAAATTAACTATATTTTTATGTAGTAATCAATGATTCTCCCTTTATTAAACTTATTGCCACACTCGCACAAAGTTCATTGCCCATTAACTTACTAATATATAAACCATTCTTACGATTACTAAGTGATAACTCTTTATAAATCATATATCACATCAATATCTAGTTGAGTTGATGTGTGATAATAAAGTCTAACAAATTCTCAACTTTCCGTTAAAACTTTTTTATGTGGAAATTCGTTAAGATTTGGGTGACAAGCACGGTCTAGATAATATTTCTATGAACTCTTTCACGTATATCGATATCATAATTTGTAATCGTTGGTCGTTTTCCTGAATCTAACGGGACTTTAAAAAAAAGTCAAAACACGTCTTGGTTTGTACCTTTTGTTGATGGCGAAGGCGTACAGATTGGATCAAGTGCACTACCCGACGTACTAGATTTCATAGGTTGTTTTTTTTAGATACAATATTCAAGACTTTTTCATTTGATCATGAGCTATTAGTTAGACATATATCTTGCTTTGACTTTTGTTTAAAGTAACTATGCAAAATTCTCGAAAAACGGTTGCGAGTTTAGTGTTTATTGAACTACTATTTAAAGAATACACATAAATTTATATTTACAAAAAAAAAAAATTCCCTTTCAAAACTTCACCTTTGTCGGAGTATAAAATGTCTATTAAAAAAGTAACACATCTTTTTGCTTGAAAAGACGTTGTAAGAAATTGTCAGGATATCAACAAATTTGATGATATTTTACGTTACAGTGAGTAAGTTTAAATTAGCAACAATACTGTTGCTATTTCTATTATCTATACCGACAATTTAGTCATATCCATTATAGTTAGCAACCGACATTAACAAAGCCGTATTTGATAAAACATATTAATTTTTGAAAAGAAAATATCATGTTTGGAGAGGATGGACAATGCTCAATAATAAAACAGAATAATGAAAGAACTAATCATGAAATCTCTTGGATAAACTACTTGAAAATTCCAATTGAAGGGTACAATTCAAGACATAGTCCATGGCAACCTCACGTCCCATCTTAAAGAAAAAATAGAAATACTGTAAATCTGTATTCAAAGCCTCAAGCATGTGTATAGTAGGGTCACATGATAACTCGACTGCAATCGAAGTTAATGTGTCTCGAAAAATTAAATATAGATGAACAAAATATTTAATGTGTCAACAATTAATTTAGAAACTAAGTTAAGAGATATTGATGACCTGTTTGACCGATTGATATATGTTCATTAGTGTTGGAGTTAGTGGTAAAATTCAGATATTTTTGACGTGACCGGTGACGGAAAATCATATTATTTTTCGGCTCATAATATTTTGGGGGATGGTTAAGGTTTAGTCACGTCATTATGAATGGAAAAGGTAAAAATTCTGGTCAACTGTAGAAGACTATTTTGGGACAGTGTGCCCTTAACATTGTGGTGACCTACCAATATTTGTCAAAGATTTGTTAAATTATTAAGGGGAATTCACTTTTAGTAAAAACAAAATAAACTTAATTCTATGTCGACGATACTAAAAAAAAAAAAAAAACTAATTCTATTTTAGTGTAATTTTTTTTTCATTATCTCTTTGACTTCGTAAATATATAAACCAAAATAAAATATATATATATATATATATATATATATATAAGTTAAAAAATATATAAAATGTAAAAAATAAAAAAATAAAAAATTTTTACAAAAAACTTTCATCTAGTTCAAGATTTTAAAGTAAATGTACCAAATAAAATTTCATTCATTTCAAAATAACAAACAAAAAATTCATTCACTTCGATATTTTGAAGTGACACTACAAAATAATGTTTGATTTAATAAGAGTCAAAAACTGTCACAAATTTGTCACTAATTTAAAAAACTGTCACAAATCTGCCACAAAACCGTCACAAAAACCGTCGCTAATAAGCTCGTAACAAAAAATACCATCATTAATCCCGTCGCTATTTGGATATTTTTTTTGTAGTGTGAATGGACTTAACAAAATATCATTCACTTTAAAAAAAACATTAAAAAATCTCATTCACTCCAAAAATTTAAAGTGAATGGATCAAATAAAAGATTATTCACTTTAAAATAGCAAAACAAAAAGTCCATTTACTTTAATATTTTGGAGTGAATGGAACAAACAAAATTTCATTCATTTCAAAAATGTGAATTGAGTTTATCAAACAAAATTTCATTCAATTCAAAATATCAAACAAAAAGTTCATTTACTTCGATATTTGGAAGTGAATAGACAAAAAAAAATCTCATTCACTTCAAAAAAAGAAATTAAAAAACCCATTCACTTTAAAAACTTGAAGTGAATTGATCAAATAAAAGATCATTCACTTCGATATTTTGAAGTGAATGGACTAAGCAAAAGCTCATTCAATTCAAAAAAACAAACAAAAGATCATTCACTTCAATATTATGGAGCAAACAAAAGTTCATTCACTCCATAATAACAAACAAAAACTCATTCGCTTCAGGTTTTTCAAGTGAATGAATAAAACAAAAACTCATTCACTGAATTACTCTTTGGGAGTATGATTTTTTTAGAATTACTTTTGAAAAGATACACTTAAACTTAATTTACTCAATTATTAAAGTAATAAGATTATGCTACTAGCATAGTGATGATAGTAGCTTGTGAGCTAATTAAGTACTATTTTTAACATTTAATGTTTTCAATAATTATCACATTAATTTTGATACATGAAAGATAAGTTTTGTCTTAAACAATCATTGAATTGACAAAAAAATGTTGGACAGATTTGATTTGGAGATGGCGGGTGGCTCCGCCGTTCTGTCACGAGCGGTCATCGTTTATCATCTCGATACGCATAGTTATTTATTTGATTCTTTTATTGTGTTCTTGTTATTTAAGGATCTGTTTTGTAAATTTACTAATTACGAGTTAGCCTATGGGGTTTGTCATGCGTATTAAAGCTATACCTTCCTTTTTATTAGTGTTTAGGCAATTTTTAATGTTGACATGGGGTTAATTGCAAGAGTTAGATAATTTGCAAGAGTAAATTTGCAAAAAAATTGAAAGGTCATTGAAAAATATTCCATAGTTCATAGAGATTATTAAAACTGGAAAATTCATTTTTAGTGTAATAAAAGAAAACTAATTACCATTTATCACTCCTAGTATATACGAGTTTTTCAACAAGTTAAAGTACTAATTATTAAAATATAAATTTATCAAATTTGCAAATGTGGTCTCTCGCATAATACCACCATCGAACGAAGCAACATTTGGCACGTACATCGGAGACGTGGCCGCATCACCGTCATTTGAGGCTCTTTCCCGTCATCGTAGCCGACGTCGGAGATTAAAATACAAGTCTACAGTAACGTCACCTTCCAGGGAATGATCCACATATTCGATTTGATTGATCCATATCACCATCCTTGCTCCGTCGTTAGTGGTAGAGAAAACAAATGCCTCTTATTGGGAATGAATGGACTCAATGAGGTATCAAAGTTTACGATCGCTTTTAGGGCTCACCTCTATCCATTTGATATTATCCACTCGTTGCACATTTAAAATGTCAGTTTATGAGCGAAATAAAGTGTTATAGTTTATTATTGGTCATCGATGAGGTAATGGTGGTAAAATATATGGTATTTTTGTAACACATTTAGGGTAAAAGCTGTAAATAAAATAGAAAACGAGGGGCAATGTGTTTGGGTTCATGGGCACAAAATTAATAAAGCAGTGTAATGCAGGGATGGTACAGAGACAAATAGGTAGTAACTCAGCAACACGCATTTAATTCGTAACAAAATACCAAAAGTCATTTGTTTTTCTAATCTGACGGTCAATATTCACCATCTCCACATGCACAACACAACTTTCACCGCACGATCTCTTTAACCTCATCTACTCTTAGGTTTGTTTGTCAACAAATTTTTTTTTAGTGAATTTTTAGATTTTAAAAACATATAGCTGTTTGACAAGTCAGATTAACAACTCAGATTATTAAACTTCTGAGAAAATAGAATTTTTAAACTGAAAAATCAAAAAAATTCAGATTTTTAAAATATAACTTTTCAGTCGATTATCAAAACAAATTTTTAAAGTCTCATTTCGGACCAAAAAATCTTTTAATAAACATAGCCTGAATACATATGGTTTTTTAATTATTTGTTCCTTTTTCCACCACCACTCTATCTTAGGAGTAGTAATGTATAGTTTATTCTTTTTTTCATACAAGTTTAGCATCTTTTCGTTTAAAAAAATCTTTTTTACTTGTATAAAATCAATGTTAATATAATTAATAATGCATTTAATGATTGTGAGTTTTAGTTTAAATTAGATTTAGTTTTAAAAAACAAATTTATTATATGATTTGAAAAGTATTTATCAACCATCAACATTATATTTTATAAATTTTACGTATATAAACAAGAATATATATGAAAAAATAAAATAAAACTTTTAAACAAATCCGACCCTGTTCACGAGCCATATTATTTCGTTCAGGTTCGACTCATTAGCAAATGAACGAAAACGAAGGGCTGGATTTGTAAATATATTAAGATTGACATATTGTAGTAGTGAATAGTAATTAAGATGCCATACTAATACTAATGATTCCCTTTTCTTTCTTTTATTTCCTTTTTTCCCCAATAATTATCACTTTGCATATATCTATACAAATACATACATATCTTTTATATAATAGTAACATTTCCTCATTACATACATACATACACAGTCCTTATTTTCTAATCTTTCTATTTAAAATCTCGATAGTAGTTTCTAGAGAGATAGAGAGAAATTGGATCGTGTGCCCGCTTTTCCCTTTTTTTTTCCTTATAAAATCTACCTTTTTGCCCTAATTTTGAAGACAATCGAAGGTTCGCTAAATCTCTACCTTTTTACTTTTTTATTTTATTTTTTTCCAAAAGTTTTACGGATAATTAGTTATATTTAATAATATTTTATATAATTATATTGGTGATTAAAAACGAATCTGGGGGAAGTTTTTCGGATTTCAAGCTGACGATAGATATAGAGAGAGAAACCTATAGATATAGAGAGAGAAACCTATAGATACACCGTATTTCACACGTTTCTCTCTCTCTCTCTCTCTCCTGGTAATATATATATATATATATATATATATATATATATATATATATATATTTAATAAAGGTTATTTGCTAAAATCGGTCCTTTTTATTTATTTTAATACTGCTTATTTGCTAAAATCGTTTTTTTTTTTGCTTTTATATATTTTTATTATTTTTGTCTGTTGATACAGAGTAGTTTTGGATTTTAGTCATTAATTAGCATAAATGATTTCGTTTATTTTTTATTAAACGTTTACTTTTGTATAACTGGGTTGATTTAAATTTAAGCCTGTTTTGGTATTTTTTTTTTAAAAATAAGCGTTTTGTTGATAAAAATAAGTTTAAAATGTGGGAAAACATACTTAAAATGTAGAAAACAAGTGAAAAAATTCATTTAGAATTTTTGTTGTTGGTTGCTGCTGTAAAAAAAAAATCACTTTTTTTTTTGTATTTTTTATAAAAATAATTAACTTTGTGATGATTTTGTCTCTTTCCCATTAAGTAACTACTTTGCATTTACTTTGTAAATCTAGGTATTTTATAATCTTTAAACCTGTTTTAGTCATTATTATCACTTGTTTATTGAGTGAGCTAATCATCAATTTAATGATTTTTAACTCTTTTACTTCTTAATTGTCCTTTGCATTTGATTTTGTTTCATCAAATAATGACTTTGCATTTTGTTTTAAACTTGTTTTTGCTTTTAACAACTTTGAAGACGATAAAACACGATTTATTTTAAAAAAGAAAAAGAAAAATCTTAGATAAAGCGCTTTTGTAATAGTTGTTAGTGGCCTAAAAAGAAAAAAAAAACGAGATTTTTAAGCTTCGAATCGATATTTTTTAGAGGCTGGATTTTTCGACTACAAAAAATCTTTTTTCACGCCGAAACCGTAATTACAAAGTACAAACCGTAATTCAGAATTACGGTTTACCTTTTTTTTGTGAAAAATAAAATAAAAAGATAAACCGTAAATCAGAATTAATATTTGTAATTAGTATTTACGGTTTTGGCGTGAAAACATATTTTTTGCAGTCGAAAAACCCAGCCTCTATTTTTACTACGTGTTTTTTTAAACAACTCAATCAGTCTTCTATTTAAATTTCTGGGGAAAAAATTCATGTGTACATAGTTTTCATAATTTGACAATGATATTTATGAATTTAATTAATTACACTTAGCAAGGAGTATTACTTGCTTATCATCATTTGACTTTCACCACCCGAGGCTATTCATTGCTAAAATTGATAAATATAGTAGTAATTTATTGAAACACTTAAAAGTCATATATGCACACGATGCACACACTATCCAATTTGTTTTCTTTAAAAATTATAATTAGCCTGGTTTTTGGAGTCATATTACTCTTTAGATTTACTTATTTTCAAAATTTATTCTAAAATTGTTTCTTGTCCTAGTATTTGGATGAGTTGTCTCTTTAATATCAATGGTTTGAAAAGCGCATTTCGTAGCATAAAAGCTCGATTCAAAGCTAAAAAAGCTCGTTTAGTATATCTCTTGCAAAAATGCTCCAGCTAAGATTTCGCTGTTTAAAACACGGTTGAATACTCAAAATAGGCCATATTATCTTCATATTTATGATAACTTTGAGTAAAACCTAGTTATACTGTGAGGGTTCTTTTTTGAAAGAAAAAATTGGTTTCAAATTTCTTCTAAATGTATGTTTTTTTTATGTTAAAAAAAATCCATTATGTTATGGAACAGATGAAGTACCATTATTGATTAAATAGAAAAATTTATGGGCTTAAAAGCTCCAACCAAACAAGCTCTTTTGTCTTTATTTCATTTGCTGTCTAATTGAAAATGACTTAAAAAGGAAAAGACAATGCTGCATGTTTAACAAAAATGAGTAAAATACTAATACTTCATGTTTTTTTTTTTTTTTTTTTTTTCTGAAAATGAACTTAGAATGTTGCCATCTTGTTAAGCTCCTGTATCAATTTTTTATTTATTAAATATAAACAACTATTTTTGTCTAGCCTAATTTTGGGGTCACTTTAATGGTTGTATAGGTGAAATTATTTCTTGAATTAGTAAATGGAGCAATACCTTTCTTGCCACTTTAATAATGACTTTGTATTAAACCGAGATTTATTATTTCCATCATTTGATTTTGACGTGCTATATTAAATCTGATAGTACAATACTAATACACAGTTTACATAAAGCTCATTATTTAGAAAAGAAGTGATTTAAACTACCATTTTTTCTGACAATTCCAAGAATGAAAACTGATTTTTTTTTTTTGAATGAAATTCTGCAGAATAGACTATAACCAAAAGGGCACAAATTAAGTCATGTCATCATCAAGCTCCCCGTGTGCCGCCTGCAAGTTCCTACGTAGAAAATGCACACAAGAGTGTGTATTCGCCCCCTATTTCCCTCCCGACCAACCCCAAAAGTTCTCAAACGTCCATAAAGTCTTTGGCGCAAGCAACGTCGCGAAAATCCTAAACGAGCTAAAACCAACCCAACGCGAGGATGCAGTCAACTCTCTCGCCTACGAGGCAGACGCCCGTCTCCGTGACCCCGTCTATGGCTGTGTGGGACTCATCTCTATCCTTAACAGCAGACTCAAGCAGGTCCAATACGACACACACACATCTATGCATTGATAAATTGATGCCTTATTTTATTGCATTTTTCAAGCTTGCCTTTTTATTTTCTCTTGAAAGCTGATTGGATTAGTTAACTACCTTAATTACTTAAAAGCTGGAACTTGTGTTAGTAAAAGTTAGAACCTTTAAGAAGTTTGAACCTTATTTCTGGATGATACTAAAAAGTTCCAGCTTATTTGCTTAAACAGCTGAAATAAAATGAGCCCTAAAGGAATAAACTCGTAGTCCCCGTACTATGTAATGCAAGCAAACTTTTGCTATGTGGACTTATTTTGAATTATTGAACCTTTTGTTCTCATGTACCTGTTGCAGCATATCTGGATTTATAGTTTTTCTTTTTCCTAAAACCTTAGATGATGATGTTGTTGCTCATTATTTAGCACTGTATTGCTAAATCTACAGATATATTTGGTATTTATAATTAAAAGCTTAGGAACACTATAGTAGTTTCTCATTTTTATATATAATGACAAAAAATATACTCGTGTTATTGTTCATTTATTATATTATTTCTGCTCAAGCAGGTGCAGCACGATCTCATGAATGCGAAAAAAGAACTAGCCACGTATATCGGCCCCTCCGCCATGCTCCCTTTATTGCCTCAGATCGAGTTAATGCAGCAACAAATGCAATACAACAACATGGCCCCAATCATGGGCGTACCGGCGAACAACCAACAGGTGGTTATGATGGAGGCGCAACAACAGCAGCAGATGGCGGCAGCCAGAGAGCAACAGCAGGAGATGATGAGGAGCTACGGGCAGCAACAACAGCAGGAGATGGTGCGGTTTAGTGAGGCGTTTGACCAGACTGGGGTGCTCAGTGGTGGGGCAGGGGGTTTTAGCCAGATGTCTGCTGCTAGTGTAGTGTCACCCTCGTTGGCGCTTGGGTCCTCGTCGGATGTGTCGTACCAGGTTATTAAAGTATTTTGCTGTATGGTTTATTGTGTTTTTTAAGTTGGATCTTAGAATTATTAGGAGGTCAAAAAAAAAATAGTTGGATGTCAAAACCTGTAGTTTTTTTTAAAAGTTTATGCTTTATAGTGTCTGAAAATGAATTTTTTTTTTTAATCTTAGGAAATCCGAAATTTAGTTGACGAATTGTAAGTTAAGAAATACTCCCATAGTCCTATTTATACTTTTACTAAGGCTGTATGATTATTACAAAAAATATAATGTCTGTAAAAGTATACTTGCCTTTGGCTGCTGACAATAACATTTTTTTAATGCAACCAAACAAATTTATTACTGTTGTTTCTTTTGAGAGTTCAATCCATGCTGATTGAGTTGTAAAATTGCTGTAAAATTATACACGCATCAGTTTTATTATTCATTATCTTAAATATACATAAACTCAAATATCTCTCAAATACAAGTGGCCAACATGTTCCCTTATAATTAAAATAATAATTTATCTCTTTTATTTTTATCTTATTCTCTTTCTTGTACTTCCCACATATAAATTAATAAAATAATAAAAAGATAAGTTGTATATTTGTGATAGATAAATTGATAAAAAAGCTGATAATTTGTCAAAACGTTTTTTTATAAGTTGTAAAAGTGTAATTTTTACTTTAAATTTGAGAAAACGTCTAAGCTATTTGATGTGATTGCTATTAAAAGTTTCAGAATATTTTGGTCTGAATATAAATTTATTTATTTTTCGTGAAAAAAGGGACACCAGGAGCACTTCAGGATTCCACATCATCAGCTCCAGCTCCATTCTCAACCCCAATCTTTCTTTCAGCAACTAAATCACCATGAGGAGGGCTCTGTTGTTGGCCCTTCTTAGCTGCCCCTTTTGCTTTCCAACATCTATTCCAGGTGATTCTTTTTATCAATAGTTTTTTTTTTTGGACTATTAGTTTAGTGTTTGATACAGTAGTTGTTTAACTGATACTCATATGGATATAAAGAACTTGGTAGTGTTTGATCCATGGTTTCATTTTGTGAAATTAGGGAATATTGATGTTTTTTAATACTTCCAACTTTTAATTTTTATGAAATACTATGATTCTTTATATCTTGACTGCAGTATAACAAAAGCTGTGGACGTACTGGATTTTTGAAACTTTTTACAAGAAGAAAATTTGATTGTTTTTTTTGGAGGGTAAGAATAAAATTTGTTGTTTGTCAATTTCATTGGAACTTCTTAGCTAAAGTAAATGGTTATTGTGTTTGCTGTGGATATTACTCTTTATAGTCTTTATTGCATAGGCAGGAAAGTGGGTTGGTTAATGGAATTATTGTCTTTTCACTGCCTAGATACGTCACATTCAGTAATCATCACTGAGGCGTAAGGTTTTTAGGACCTAAAACCTACTATGAGATCTTATGCGTTTTTGGTAAATCCTAGCAAATCTCAATCAACATAAAAACGGGATCTTCTTTTTCTTATCCCCAGAACGGTTTGATATTGTTTAGTCAACATGTACTATTAATGATCTCTGTCAACTTATATTTAAACAGAAAATTTGGCAATTAAAAGGTTTAATGAGTTAGTAATATTGTATAAGATTGGTTATCATGACTTATGAATTCTACTGTTAATTGGAAAAGTTGTATTTATCGATTGGTTACTACTTGTATCTACTGTACTGTAAATTAAAAGGCTTAATGAGTTACTACTTGTGTTTATTAATTGGTTTCTGATTTATGAATATCAGTATGGTAATATTTTCTACAAGGTTACATGATTTTTGCAACGCTACGTGACCTTTCTAGAATACTACTTCACAGTTCTTACAAGCAAGTTTAGAAAGAGTCTTTTTTTTGTTTTGGGCCCTCCTAACATTTTTATTTTATGATTTGAAACTGATTGTTTTTTTTTTTTTTTTTTTTTTTTTTTGAGAACTACTTCTTTCTAGTTTGTGTGCAAAGTCTTGCTTAACGAGGGATGATAAGGTTGATCCTTTATTAGAATAAAAACAAAATCTACTTGTTAATGTGTTGCCCCACTCAATAAACGACAATTGAGGCTGTCATTTATGAGATTGGTGAGACAGGGATATCAATAGGGATTCTAAGAATAGGTGTATTAAATGAAATGGGAATTTTAATATATAAAAAAGGTGCTATCAAATAATATATACTCACTAAATAGTTGTTTTTACATTTATTACGGTTCATGTTTAGTACTTACTTCAAGTTGAATTTTTGAAACAGACACTTAACGTGTACCTAAACCCATATTTAATTCCCAGAGAAAACTGATAGCAAAGACATTACATTTTGTAATGAAATTAAGATCTTTGAATTAAGCACTTCAAATTCCCAGCTGGGCTCAAATTTATTAGCAGCTATGCATTAAGTGTAACACATTTGTATGTGTGAACAAACTACAGTGAAAATATTACTCTTCGTATGCAACTCATGTTCTGCATTAAATATAAGACTTTCAGAGTTGTTACAAGTGTTGGGATTATTAAGACCAGCTAAAGATTTTCTTATTTTATGCATAAATATTGGTTACCATGGAGACGGTATGATAATTAGGAGTAGTTTTTATTTTATTTTGACTTTGTCGGAACACTTTTATGAGTAAAACAATATACTTTCTTGGTCCTATTTAAGTGTCATGTTAGTTGAATATATCTTAGACATAGTATTATTAAAATGGAGTAGTATGTTTGTCTCTTGGTTAGTTGGTTTTTTTGAAATTTAGTTTGTTTTCTTTGCTGATGAGAATATGAGATGCTATATATGGTTTACTAGCGTTTCTTTGCATATCGAGATACCTTTTTTTGTCAAAATTGAACACATGAAAATATTTGTTTTTATCTTAAACAATCGATATAGGATTTGAATTGGTGTTTTATTCGATAAGTAGTTGTTGTAGGTACTTGTACAACTCCGCCTACATCGATCCCTTTATAGTCCCGTTTAAGATTTTATCACCATTTTTTTTAAAATAAATTATATCAACACTCCAAACTTTCTTAAGAAGTGACCATGGTTTTGAAGTTAGTAGAAGAATTTTTTGAAACTGAAATTGAAAGTTTACTTGTAGTTAGAATAATGTCTCATCTATATAATTGTGAATTTATGCCCGTCAATCGTCATATATTGTTGTTGTCATTTAACTATTATTTGTTTTTTTTGTTTTTTTATGTGCATGCAGCTGATATTATGTAATTCCACGTTGTGAGTTCATCTACCACATTAGATTAAGGCGAATTTCAGAAGATACAAGAAAAGGGCTTTGAAGAAGTAGAAAACGAGAAAGAAAACAATTTAGATAAATACAAAAGTCGTGACTATTTTCGCTGGTTGGTTGGTTGGTTGGTTGGTCTAATTAAAAAAAAAACAAAGTTGTGACTATTAAGTTTTAAAATTTGAGGTTGAGAATTATTTTCTTGGGAGGTAAATTAAAAAATGTAGAAGGCTGCACTTGTTCTTAAATTAGCAATGGTTTTGTATCTTCTCTTCTAGATTGCATGTGTCGGCAAACCTAAATTAATTTTCTACAATTTTATCTTGAGAAACATAATCGTGTTTATGTAAATAAACGTAATTGACAGCCCATTATTCTTTTATATTTCTTAATTCTTGTGGTTCCTTTTTCCAGTTTCTTTTACGTTTTCCTCCTAGCAAGAATCACGTTCAGTGCACTAGAAAAAGGAAAAAAAAAAATAACTGAAATAATTTATTTATTTCAAACAAAAATCTGCTGATGTGGTATAATCTATTTGATGGCTATGAAGATTTTGATCTTTACCATCTGTCCATATGCTCGAATCATTGAGTGTATATAATATAATATCTCCGTTTTGATCGGCTTATAACTTGTATTAAAATTATCGAAACGACTTGTTTTTTAAATCTAATCATAAAATTTAACATTTGAACTATATGATCAAT
Organism: Primula veris; assembly: GCA_963682055.1. Taxonomy (NCBI): domain Eukaryota; kingdom Viridiplantae; phylum Streptophyta; class Magnoliopsida; order Ericales; family Primulaceae; genus Primula; species Primula veris. The sequence goes on along the minus strand of OY821747.1, from coordinate 30,244,760 downwards.
ATTTTAAATTTTTCATTTCGACAATTTTGATAAAATTTCTTGACCGATTAAAATTGAATTTAGGTTTCATAATTGACAATTAAATAGCAAGCGAGGGAGTAATAAGACGCAAGCTAAATTTTTGGGACGTGGCTCAAATAAGCTCACTTTTTATGCCTCAATATCTACCTGCATATAGTAAATAGTAATTTCTTATATGGATCCCTATCAAATCATCACCCAATTATTTGTTTCACCAGTTTGAGCCACGTTCCAAAACATGTATTATTGATTTATTTCCACACCAGTAATATGAGAAAACCATTACTCCTATATGATCTCATATCCTCATGAGAACCAATGAAATCAGTACTATTTGTTTTTAGTTTTGAACAACCAATTCCCAATAGCTAAGGCTTAAAGAAAAATAAAAAACAACTTTAACCAATTTCATTTATATATCATGACAGAAATAACAGAAACTGTTTTAAATTCATATAAATTATCATCAAAAATAAACTTTTTCAAAAGGTTTATCGTCCTTTAAGATTATTTATTTGGATTAAAAAATTACTTTGTTAAATAAGAATGACATTGATAGCTAACGTAATAATATGTCACCAATCACATAACCAAGACTTGCTCAAAATGAGATTTCAATTCAAATAACTGAATTATTTTTGGCTTTTCGGAGACAGTTTTGTGAAATTAAATAACGAATTTTGTATAACTACAAGAGATGCTAACTCCTAATTAACCAGCTTATATTTAAATCTAGGTAGTTGCAAATTTTACAAAATTATGTTTGATTTCTACGTATTTATTGTTAGTGGTAATAATCTCTTTCTTTAAATTCCTCAGGCATATAGTACCATGCATGAAAGTTACATATCAGTACAGGACCCTATGGATATACAGTAGTGTATGTATAATAAGTATTATAATGAGATTGATTGATGGTGTACAAAAGAGTTAACTTGATGGAGACCCTGAATGGCATGAACCATTTAATTTAATTATTTAATTTCCCCATTAAGTTCACTACAGACAATGAGGAAGAATATATTTTATTCCCTTGTTTATTAGCTAGAAAAAGTCAAATAATGTCAGCACTCAATGAAGACAAAATCAGAGAACTCTTTTTTTTTTTTTTTTATCACTTTCTATGCATGAAATATGAATTACATGCATAATAAAATTTACTAGTACTACTATTATTGCCTTGAAAACATTTAATTTCATCAATTTTTAGCTTTGGTACATTCATTTTTCAAATTTTATAAACTATTGTAATTAACAAAGATGTTTAAAAACATGCATCAGAGTCTCAGGCACCTGGAAACACATTTTTTTCCTGCAAAATTTTGAAAAGCATAATACCGTTTTTACGTAATCAAACACTTCAAAAGCGCAAATTTTGCAATATACACACATAATGCAACTTAAAAGCTAGAAGGATATCGATTGACAATGCATTTTCCTATGAATGAAAGCAAAAGTAGAGACCCTTAGTCGCAACTTTTAAGTAAATAAGCTGTGTTTTTTCACAAAAGTAATTCTTCACTTGTGTTAACCCGGCAGTTGTCTCTCCCATAGTGTCGTTTCGGATTTGGAGCAATATCGTAAAAGAGTTCTATTTGTATGGAGTCGGGACTTTTTTTAAATATAATTATTAAGAGATTCGGGCGTATGGGTGCAATTGATGAGACATACTTGGTTGGGGAGTTGAAGATTTTTACAAAACTTGTAACAAGTTCATTGTCGGTTTGTCGTACCCCAACTGACTTAATACTAAAAGTAAAATAAATCACCATTGGAACTCTGATGTGATTCCTAGATCTATCTTTTTCCTTTTTGCTTGGCCTTACTTTTCCGAATTCTGCAATGTAGAAAAGGAATACTGTTCTGGAAAGGTCGCTTCAAAACTCAAAAAAGCTCGTTATTAATTTCGGAAAATAACAAACTTTCCTTACGCTTTGGTGAAATACCTGCAAATTTCTCACTCTGAAGTACTTAGATAACATCTTATAGTGAAGCTGATGGGGGGTAATCATGCATAAAAGGGCAAAATGCAAAACATAAATTACACCTTTATTGGTCTTCTCCAATTCACATTGTTACTGGCATTTCACATTTAGGATTACATTGATATACACTGCTACAAGTTTTTCCCTAAACTCCAAACATACTCATCACTTTTAGGCTTATTTAAGTTTTCACTACAAAACATTTTAAAACATCTAAAAACTCGTCTTCATACCGAATAGCATTAAACAGTGATCAATACAGACTTAAAAAAATCATCCAAAAACCAGCATTTGAATATATTTACGCTTCTACATGGCTAAATATGGTTACTGAAATATTCACGCTTCTATATGTTGCAGCCACAGGAAATTATTTCCGATGATGGATCCAATTTAATCAGATATGCCAGAGTCCAATTTTATTTGCAATCCTTTCACAAGGAATTTATCTTACCAAGGAAAACTATTGAACATCACAGGTTTTATAAAGTAGAATCCTATAATACACGGTAAATTAAAAACCAGTATCAACACTATATATATAGCATTGCAATTGAACAAGAGACTGTATTGTATTAAAAGGAGTTGAAAATTATATTACAAAGCAACTTAAATAACAAAAAGGCGGAGAAAACCAACGAGGTGAAGAGGTTGTGTATGCTGGTGATCTCTAGGCGGAATTACTAGAATAGGGAACTCTGTGTTTGCCCTCCAAATTAAGTCGGAAACGAAAGGCTGAGGTGATCAAAAATAAGTATGTACGACAGTACAAGTAAGTAGTAGCCGAATGGCAAAATAAAAACGATTTGTCAACTCGTGTAAAATGAACTGCATTGAAACATACTGAAATATTTGAATAATAAAGCCAACTTATGTTATTTTAATGACTACCATTCCATACTGATTAACAAATTAACATTTCAATTGCATAGAATATTTCCCCCAGGGTAAAATACAGGACAAGAGGCACTTCAGAAAGAAGAAGAAAAACGAATGTTATCACAAGAAAATGCAATTTAAAGCTGTCTGAAAAAAAGGATGACTAAAAGAGCTACTTAATACCATATGTATAAATATAATTGAAGAACTTATGCAAGTACAAAATTATGGCAGCTGATGATCAAACTTAAAACCGTATCAGTTTCTTCATTTTTTATTCGGAATCAGAGTCACTTTGAGCAGAAGATCTTATTGTCCTTCCTTTGTTTTCTAAGTAATCATCTTCATCTTCGTCTCCTTTACTCTCACTGATTATTCCTAAGGAAACATAAAAAAAAAGTGTCAGTAAATGACCGATCCAAGCCATGAAAATATAGTTGACTTTTGAGTTAGTTTGAAGTAGAAATAGTATTGCATTCACTAATAAAAAATTAGATGAACTGGCGGTACCTTTTCTCATCAGAAAATTCTCAAGTGTTTTTGTGGCAAAATCATCCTTTCCTCCCAAGTCTTGAAACCCCACCAACCTATCTGTTGCAACTCCATTTCTGAATGGGAAAAATCTATCAGTTTGACATTATAAAGGAAACATAAACTATTCAACAAGATGTAATCAGGTTCTTAACCTCTCAAGTATGAAAATTCTCAATAACTATCTCAAAACATTATATACATAGTAATGTCGAATATCCAAAAGACCTTACGATCAATAAAGATATTCAAATTCATAAACACTTCATAAAATATAGTAATAATTAGATACAAATTGTTAAAGAGGTGAGAGATGCTTGATAAGATTACTCACCTGAACAATATGATACAAGGCAAGGTTTTGATGGCAAGCTTAGCAACAAAGAAAGGGGTGTTCTGTAATTTAGTTCAAAAAGGCATCAGAAATCCACATTGCACTTAATTGCCAAATGAATGGGCTGAAAAATCCCACTAAACTAAACTAGTTCCTCAGTTTATACCTCAGCATCTAGTTTGACAAACTTGGTGTCGACGTGCTTTATTGCAAGGGTCTTCAAGTGCTTATCCACAATCCTAGACATAATTTACAAACATGATGAAAAAACTGATATGACACAATTAGATAGTGGGCGTTGCTGTCCTATAAAGGGTGAAAGTTTCTCACTTGCACCGATAGAACTCTCGATGATAAAAGTGACAAATCACTTTTTCGCTCCCAGTAACTTCACCCAAAAAATCCCCTTCAGTTATCTCCCGATACTCTCCGTGCCCTTGCCTTTTTAATGCTTGTCGCTTCTCAGCTTCTTTCTGGCCATTATAGAATACATATATACATATCAACCAAATCACCAGAACTATTTATACTTCGCCGTATTAACCACACAAAATTCCGAAGTTAAAATGGATAATATCTAACCTTTAAAGCAGCAATTCTATCAGCATGCAATTTTTCTAGCTCGGGATCCTGATTTTTAGAATACACAAGTGTCATGATTAACTGCATTACGTTAAATAAGAAAGCACAAAGAAGTAAATACTTACTTACATCCATCAAATCGTCAAGATCAACTTCTTCATTTACAGCCTGTGAGGCCTTTCCCTTCCCCTGAGCTAAAAGTTCCTATAAAAAAAATTAAGATTAAACAAAGCTGAACAAAACAAAATCCAAACTCAAAGCTTCTCAAAGCACAGGTACTTCAAAATTGTAGACATGGCGCGTATCGGGTACGTATCGTGTACTGGTACTTCTGGTACATAGCTGATACTTAATTAAGATATATTATTAGTTATAGATCGAATATGCACAAATACAACAATTGGATATTAGGGGTAGGTGTGAGAATATTTGAGAGTGTTTTAAATTCTTTTCTTTACTATTATATATTTTTTTATTCCAAGGTTGTGTAAAAACTATACTAACTGTAACGACCCCGGCCCAACGGACCGAGCCGCCACGCCCGTATCAACAATATTGTCCGCTTTGGCACAACTTTCCAGGGGAGTCACCCATCCTGGTACTACTCCAAGTTAAGCACACTTAACTATGGAGTTCCGTCCTCGCTATTGTGCCGCACGGCTTTAAAAGGCCTTGTTGATAGGAAATGGATCTTTAAGCTCATATACCACACGAGTACTCTCATATCTGGGCGATGTGGGACTGACGCACAACACCGCACCACAGAATTTCCTTCCTGGAAATCTGGGTCGTCACAATCACCCCCCCTTTAGGCACGACGTCCTCGTCGGGCACGTTGTCCTTCAGGGGTCCACACACACGTGCTGGTCCCCACATTTCCGGCCAGATAGAGGCTCTGATACCATCTGTAACGACCCCGGCCCAACGGACCGAGCCGCCACGCCCGTATCAACAATATTGTCCGCTTTGGCACAACTTCCCAGGAGAGTCACCATCCTGGTACTACTCCAAGTTAAGCACGCTTAACTATGGAGTTCCGTCCTCGCTATTGTGCCGCACGGCTTTAAAAGGCCTTGTTGATAGGAAATGGATCTTTAAGTTCATATACCACACGAGTACTCTCGTATCTGGGCGATGTGGGACTGACGCACAACACCGCACCACAGAAATTCCTTCCTGGAAATCTGGGTCGTCACACTAACTATCCGGGGTACCCATACCAAAAAAAAATTAAGGGTATTGCTGTACCTGTGCCGTATCGTACATGTACCATACTGTACTCGAAACCCGTATCCATGCATCATAGCTTCTCAGAAAATTTATAGTACAAAATGACTGACTAGACTTAGTTAAATCAATTATTCTTTAAACATAGAAAGTTATGCATATAGTCTAATAAACAAAGAAAATCCTGATCAATCACCTCAAAACAGCAGAACTGTGGCTATGTATAACATCATTATCTCCATATGTGATTATGCATGACTCGCATTTTCCCATTAAAAATTCATCAACACAATTTACACATCCTGAGCAAAATTGTCATTACTTGGTAGCAGCTCATCTTAGTTTACTTATAACCCAACTAAAACCTGAATCTTTTTTACTTCTGACTCAAAAAAGGCTACATGTTTACCTAAACAAACCGTCTTTTCTCAAACACTCGATAAGTCAGCTTATTTGCTTGTTGTAGCCAAACAAGCCCTTATATTTGTTTACCTAAATCCCAACTTAAAAACCGAATCTTTCTTATTTCTGACTATAAAAGGCTATATTTTACCCAAACCTTTTTCTAACCATCAATATGACAATAAGTCCCTCTTACTTACAGGAAACACCCCATGCGTTTCTTAAACGGGAACGCGTTTCGGCGTACCCGTTGTCAGGAACGCGTTCCCATCGTCGGAACCTGTTCCCATCAAAAACAATAGTCTACTAGGTTTAGAAAGTTGTATAATTATCAAGACGACCCATTTTTTTAAAGAATCATATAAACCTCCCAAATTAGGTACGTTTATAACATTTTATGCTAGGCAGTACATTATATACAGAGCATTATAGAATACTAAATCCTGGTCTATGTATTGTTTGTTATGAGAACTTAGCATCAGCCTATTAATATGCTTACGATTTAACTTAAAAAATTTACTTAGACCTTTGTAACTCAATATAACAAGTTACAAAAACAGTTTGTAAATATATAACTTATTAATAGTAAAAAATAGCCTACAATTTTGACTAGACGTTCCCGATAGCAGTCCCATACGTTCATTATCCACCGTAAGGAAGCTTAAAAACTGAATCTTTCTCATTTCTGACTCAAAAAGGCTACATGTTTACGCCGAGCGAATCCACCATGTCTCTAACCCTCAACAAGCCAGCTTATTAGCTTAAAATAGTAACCAAACAAGCCGTGATATAAATTTACCTAAATCCCAGCTTAAAACTCAATCTTTCTTACTTCTGACTCAAAAAGAATACATTTCTAGGCGGAACGAACCCACCCTTTCTCTAACCCCCAATAAGCCAGCTTTTTTCTTTTTTTTTAAAATCGTAATAAAGAGAATCAAGGGATCAATAAGCCAGCTTATATGCTTACAAGTAGTAACCAAACAAGCCCTGATATTAGTTTACCCAGCTAAATGACTGAATCTTTATCATTTCTGACTCGAAAATCTACATTTTTACGCCGAACAAATGCACCATTTCTCTAAGCCTCAATAAGCCAACTTATTTGCTTAAAAGTAGTAACCAAACAATCCATGATAAATATTCATCAACCACTTTCAGGAAATGAACTAGGTAGCTCGAGGGCAGCACCCCCTTTTGAATTTTTTTGATGAAAAAATAGATTTTTTTATGTATTTTGATCAAAACCTTTAAATTTTAGTGTTTCAGCCCCCTTTCCGTAAAATAACTCCATGTATAATTTTTTATTATAGAAAATCAGCCCGGCATTTGACAATCCTGGGTTCCGTCACTGACCACTTTAATTTAACCAATAATTTGTTGAAATACTTAACAGGCTAAGCTTAACATTCAGATATCAGAAATGGTGTGATCAGACCCACCAATAATTCTTATAAATAAGCAACTAAAAAAAACCAATAAATAAATTTAAAAAAAAAGGGAAAACCTTTTGATAATCACGAGCAGCAGCTGCCATAACATTTCCCATATTTAAATTTTGTAGCGTTGATTTCACAGATTCTGGATCCATTTTTGTCTCTCTTTTTTGTGTTTTGTGTATTTTTGTGTCTGTGTTATGTTAACTTTCCCAGCAAAACAAAAGGGCTTAAAATTATACTCTCATGAAATATATATATATATATATATCAATAAGATCATAGTAGGAAAACAGTTTTATTTGGTCCCTATTCTATCAACTCCAACAATAATTTAATATCTTAGTTTTAAGATTTATTATTTTGGAAAATCAATATTCCTCGAATTTTTGTGATTGGTGTTTATATTTCATTCTCTATCTATTCCCCCAACCTCACCACGGCCGACCGACCACAAGGGTTGCGCCATCAGATATCTGATTCAGTTGTGGTCATGGATCTTCAACTTTAGTTTGTAAAAATGTCGTATCTAAATTACCAAAATTGAAACTTATAAAATTTAAGCGTAAAATTTTAATTCTATAAATGTATAGTTCTAATTTGTAAAATTAGATAAGAGATTTAGTGAGTTTAAAATTGCATTTAGTTTCGTAACGATGACTTCACTCAGGATGGATCGAGTATAACTTGGTCTTTATTCGAAAAACTTATTGGTTCATTTCAAGGAGACCGGAAAAAAATCGAATAAATAGCTCAAAGATCCGGCTCTAAAAATATCTTCCGCTTCAGTTTGGGGCAATTTTGTTCATTTTCTATCAAACATTGGAAAATCATTTTCAACCTAAACAAATAGGCGAAAAAAATCAACTTCCCCTGAATATATGTTTATGTTTTTCAAATTTACTACAAAATACAAAGGGAGCATGCAGTTTTTCGTTTGCTCTAGAAGGAAAGGGAATAAAATGAGAGAGGCAGCATCCTTTGTTTTCTTTATTATAAATTGATTAATTATATGTTTGTTATGTAATAAATTATTGTAAAATTATTATTTCATATAAATCTAAGAAGTGATGGTTATAGTCAAGAATGTGTGTTCATAACCAATTGGTCTCAAGTTTTTTAATAGTTTTGTTTTTGTTTTTTAATATAAAAAAATTAATTTTCTTTTTAGGCCTATTTGTCGGCCGGCGCACAGGATGATATAAAAGTAAAACTATCAAAACGTGAATATATTTTCTTCTTTAACTATTTTAGACTTTTATAATCAAATTTCAATATTTAGCAAACATAAAAAAAAAAAGAAACTTTAACCTTAATGCAAATAATAAAGGCCGACCATGTATATCTAAGGTTTTGATGTACATTTATACTATAATATACCTCGATATACATTAATCAAATAACCTTATTAAATATATAATGTGTGCCAAAAAAATATCTACACGTATCCTTACTTTAATATTTTAACTCGTCATTAATTATGAGAGGGAATGATCAATTTCACATGTTTGAACTCCAACAATTGAATTTATTTAGTAAGAACTAATTGTTGTAGGATATTATTGGACTATTGGGCTTGTACTTTATGGGCCCAAGTGGGCTTATAACCCTACCCCTCTATCTATATAAAGAGGGTTAGGGTCTTGTATTTCACATTCATTCATATACATTCTGATTAATAAAGTCTCACTTATTATCTCTCTCTATATTCTCTCCTCATATCTATATGCATATATATGTGAGCTAATATGTCACACAACACGTTATCAGCACGTTGCTCGCGGAGACTAAGATATACGCTCGCGGATATTGGAGATTTTGGTTAAACGCACGGATATTGGGTATTTATAAACCTTGAGGTTTATCCGGGTTTAATTGAGTTATTGTTATATCGACCTTCATCAAAATACGAGGCGTACGGTATACAAATATTTTTTCTACCCTTACAAATAAATAAACTAATTGCTAACGAGTACTGTGTAAAAAAGTATTATTGAATACAAATTGGAATTGTTTGTTTTGTCATAAATTGAATATATTGTGAAAATTGAAACCATACATGTATCACACTATTTCGCTCTGTAATACTACTTATGAATTGTATTAAAAGTCATGTAATCAATTGATTTCGCTCTGTAATACTGCTTATTAACCTAATTAAGGTGATAGTAATACCACGGTACTACTCCGAACAATTCTAACAGATTCTGAATATATTATACAAAGTGGTTTGTTTTTACATGTTCATCAATTAAGTGAAAGATCCCTTGGCACAGCCGGTCCAAAGAACAAATCTGGGGAATTGAAAATCATGTAATTATGAACATATAGTTATAAGTCGGACGGAATATGTGATGAATTGAAACCAGGAATACTATTTTGTAATTCGCTGAAACTATTGACTGTGCATGTTAATTACTAAAGGACTAAACTGAAACTTGTCTGAAATTATGGACTGAAGCTGTAATAATGCTGTAAATAGATATATAGTTTGCTGAAATTACACGGATAGTCCCTGTAGTATATTAGATGTATAAAAACAGTATATATGTGTTATAAAAGTCAATATTCGGTCTAAATATTCACCCACATGCATATATATATTTATTAAAAAGGCAAGTGAATAAAAATTGCATGTTAATTGAATAAATTGATATATTTCCATGTAAATTTAACCTTTTGCATGTTAAAATATTTTTTTACCATATATAGAATTAATTAGTAATTAAAAATATATTGCTTGCTTGCATGTTAAAACTACCATGTATAGAATTACTTATATGGCAATAAACCGTAGATAATTGATTGATATCTTATTAGTATAATCAACATATCTTTTGATATTACCATAGATAAATATACCATATGACAGTTAATTGATTTGATTTGATTTGGTATGATATAATTTGTGTGATTGATAATCCTGAATTGATTTAGTTTATCACCAAATCTACTGCATGATTTAGATATATATCATGAATATATTTTATACTGCCTTGTATATATGTGGTTATCTAGAAAAGATATACCTGTTATTTATTGCCATGAATGGTAAAATTGCGAAATCATATATATTCACATTTAAGTTGGAAAAATTATGAACCTTCCCCAAATAGGCTCACCTATTTGGATACGATGTCTAGGAAAGATATAGGCGGAAGTCGATATCCTAATGAGGTCGGGTTTTAAGTGGCATTCGTGTCCTCCACCCTCACCGTCTTTCCTGGTCGTTTTTTCAAGTAGAGCTACCGAAAGGGGTTGACTAAATAATAATTTCCCCGAATGTGTTTATATAGTGATGTATGTTTCGCCGAATTGGTGTCTCTGTATCGACCTGTCGTTCGATCAATGAGAACCTATTCACATTAAAAGCAAAACTATTTTTCGAACCTGTCGTTTCGAAATAAAGTTTATACTTGTGCAAACCATAAACATATAAACCAGTCGTTTTATATGAAAAATAATCCAGAACTCCCAACACATGTTGGATGCCATCTATGATGAGAAAAATCGCAAAACATACTTGCGAAATGACTGTTTAGACGTTGATGTTATTCCGTCACCACATGTTAGTCACCCTGATATGTGAAAATGTGATACCCAAAATTTTTTTTGGATGTCATCCTTGATGAGTAAAACACGAGTTTGTTGTTACCATCAGGATGATGCTAAGGCGTTGATTTTATTCCGCCGCCACATTTGAGACGTGATGACGTCTATGGTAAACAAATGTCTGAAATTGACATATTGGAGCAATGCTTCCCCAAAATACTAGCTTGAAAATTGTATTCCATAAGCAGTATCGTGAATTTATATTCACCATGTTCCTTTATCACCCATCTGTTATTGGATAAGAAAATTACCCCGGTGAGTAGTTTAATCCTATTGGGTCAATGACGAATTGTTTGCCTGATAATGCTCTTCGTGTACATTTTTTTTTCCACGAATCGAGAACCTAGACAAGTGTTATTTGTCTCGAACTGTCGCGATCCCGATGAATCGCCTAGCCAAGCGAGATTTTAGACAATCGTCAAAATCGAAAACCTGTGGCTCCAAGACGGTAATTGAAAGGAACAATATGGCCCGTTGTCACAAAGCAAGAGATAATGCTCAATGAGGCAACTCTATGCTATAAAGACAAAAGTCATGCACGGTTACTCCTTAAATAGTTCAAAGCTATTATAAAGGTGAAAAAACCGATGCTAATGTGGTTAAAAATAACTGAAAGGAAACTCTTGAGACCCCCGGTTTTGTGGCTCAAATAAGTTTGGTACCTTTCTTTATTGATTTTGATAAATCATTGAGCCATTTTTTCGCTCATCTGGATTATGTTTTTCCATTTGGATTATGATTTTTCCATTTGGACATACTTTTGGATTATGGTTTGCCTGTTTACGAAATTTCTCGAAATAATTTAAAGTGCTTTGAGCAAATTCCTTTGACAAATGTGACCAAACTTTAAATTATGAAATTTTAGGCAATACTTGTGGGGTAGTTGATTTTTTTTGAAAATAATGGGTAACAGTGTACCACATAATTTCACCAACTACTTGCCTAAAAGAGTACTCAGTGACAACGATTCTGGACCTGTCGTTCCAAATCGAAATCTTTGGTAAAGCCAAATTGATTTGTCAAATATGAGGCATTATACTCCTATAGGTCCTTTCGTACCTTGTTGAGTTATAAAATATTCGAGAAAACCAGTGTTATCTGGTAATAGCTCATGAAAAAAAATTAAAATTTCTTTACATAGCCTCCATTCAATACGACCAAAAGCGTATTTTAGAAGAGTTGAAATGTCTTTCAAGTGGTTGCTACCACATTCTTTAAAGCATTTAAAGTTACCTTATCATTTCGCCTGTCGTCGAATGATAAATGATTTAGATGCTAAGACATGATTGTCTATACTATCATTCGCCTGTCGTCGATTGATTAGAACATTTTGATATTGTGGCATTGACCGGATGAGATATTCCCGGGTCAAAAGACGATGCTTGATTTATAATCGCATCGTATTTGGATTCTCTATGAGAATATATTTCGCGATTAATCCGAAATTCATGCCATTAATGCTCACTTTGAAAGACTAGTATGTGTAAAGATCACGAAATGAACTCGTAGAATTCTTGTAAAGAATTGAAGGAGTTATTGTGGACTTATCCAACCATAAGACGGACCATAAATATAAATGGTTATGATTGATGCATTGACAATTTGGTCACATTTTAATGTTGTCCACATAAATGCAGCACTTTCCAAACTTTTAGCCCTATCATTAAGTTGATGGCTCATGATCCGGATTATCCTGAAAAGTCTGGTCGACTTGATAATACCGAAGAGTAAGAATCGAAATTTCAATTTGAACTACTTGAGTTTGGAAATTGAAATTGAACATCCTGTCGATTATGTTCAGACCCAAAATGGACTCACGGAAAGCTTGATGATGCGACTGCAAATGATTGCACGCATTTCTTGGTCTTGCGCACCAAGATTTATATTTCCGTATGGGGTTATGTTATTTTGCTGCATTGGTCCGTCATGAGGCCCATAGATACTCAAACACCATATGCGTACCAGCTGGTTACTGGTTATGAGCCAGAAGTCTCATATTAACGCGTGTTTAGAGTGATTAATTAATATTTTGATTGAGCCGCTCTAGCGTTCAAAATATGGACCTCTGAAGGGGACATAAGTCGATTATGAATCTCCTGCCTATCATTTGATAGAGAAACCTTGGCAAGCGATCTCTTTACCGCATGATATGCGAAAGTGACATCGCTAAGACTGTTCTCCCCGTCGTTAGGGGGAGATTTGCACGTTACCGTTGATAAGGAACGACGTGAAGTAACGTGGCATATCCCACTCAGTCTTAGCTTGATCCCCAAAACTGCACTTAGTAATAAGTAAGTGCATAGACTCCCTCAAGTCTAACTAAATGCCATACGCATTTAATGACTTTATGAGATGTCACGAGATCATTTATACCTGCTGCAAAATGCTTGCAAGGATAGACGTCCCTGTCGGACGCCGTGTTCCTGTCGTAACACGTTGCTTTGGCCGAACCCGCCAAGCAAATGACGTTGTAGTCGGCCATCAGTCTGTCGTCCTTCCCAAGATACGAAGAAGTTGACCAGTTCCAAATTCGTTCAGCCCCAGAGGTGGTGAACTGAAACTCGTTTGTTGCACGAGATTATAAAGGATCAAGGAGATGTGTGATTTCCTCCTCATCCTAAGAATCTCGAAATATCTGTCGATCATGATATCTTAGACGATATTGAAGCGAAACGAGACAGTCATTGATTACTTGTTCATATATTCGGTGACGACTGATAATATGAACAAATTATGACAGAGAACCATGTACCGTTGCCTGAAGTCAACGTAGAATAGACTGTACTAATGGAAACTTGCAATCCAAGTAGACTCCTTAGCGAAAGTGTGTTCGGACCTGTAGTTCCAACACCACCAATGTTAAACGAGTTCGTTTATTTCGTTATTCGTAAGAAAAAGTGATGAGAATAATGAGATTGTAGAATGCTCGCCTAGTAGCGCAAGGCTTCTCTCACACCTTGGAATTGATTACGAGATGGTTGATTTCCTCGTAATGGACATTATAACAGTCCCCTACTTTACCAGTTTAGTAGTTTCCGAAAAACTGAGTATGCAGCCATGAATGTGGTCACGGTTTTATCTCTATGAGGATTTAGACAAAGAGATATAGATGAAGGTCCCTGTGTGACTTCATGTGCTTAAATCAAGTAGTTTCTGACCACGGAACACGATCTCAATTGACTGAGACGTTCACTATATGGATTAATATAATCCGAGCGGATGTGGTATACCGCTTAAGTGAGTACTTGATTAGCTTGGGATACTTGAACAAGTATTATTCCCTTGCGTGTTTTATTACGCGATCCATTTTTGGATTTGCCTTCGAGATGAAGGATTTTGGGAAGACACGGTAGTGACTCAACCTGATGATTGAGTCCCGTAAATATTGAATCTAAGTCCATGATTCAGACTACACCCAGAAGGTGTTATGACGTTTTAGTCATCATGACGCTAAGTCGTCAGATTCTCCCATGATCGTTCGATCACTAGACATTGATATAGACCCAGTCCGTCCCTGATGAGACGATGAAGAGATATTGAACCATAATGTTCATATCTAAGTACAATAAGCGCATCATTGTACTTGGTCTAATGTGCTAGGACGAACATCTCGTCTGTTATGAATGTATAGCTCGACACAACATCGCGCTAACACGCTGCCATCGAAATGGCACTAAAGACACATTCCCTTACCTTATGGTAATTTTGGAAGTGGGCTAGTTTATCTCATTTGCGTCATCGAGTGTACCTACCCCCTTCGGTACTCGAATTAACGCAACCCTTTTTCGGTTATACCGATGCCTGTTACTTATCAGACCCGCATAAGGGATATTCCTAACATGGTATGTCTTTACCATTAGGAATAAGGCGACATCTTGGAGGTCTTGGAATGACTCCAAGTGAATCACTCTGATCTATTCGTGCTCTATGAGACGACTAGAGAGTGTATATGGCTTCGAGCTAGTATTAGTCATATTTGAATTACATATGTTCTGTCTCACGATCCAGATAAAACACTTGTCATAGAAGACAACTTGTTGTTATTGATCAAGAGAGACATGACTACATTATGCTATTTAGCATTTCTCGCCGAAATTAATCTTCACATATGAAGTTTAAGAGCGTCCAGTTGAATGTTCGTTCTATTCCACGTTAGATTTTCTTGCATCCAGTCGTGTGCAAGTAAATGAAGCATCCAGTCGAATGCTCGTACTCTTTATTGAACTATGAAATCTTTGCACCCAGTCGTGTGCAAGTGAGGGGGAGCATCCAGGTGAATGCTTATTGCACTAATTACTACTTAGTCGAAATCCTCGCACCCTGTCGTGTGCAAGTGAGGGGGAGCATCCAGTCACATGCTCGTGTACTCTTTTTGTCCTTAGACCAAGGTTTTCTCCCACTGGGTTTTTCCTTGGCAAGGTTTTTAGCGAGACACGTTCCCATCATACCTCGCTTAAGATTGCCGAAATTAGGGGGAGTATCCTGTTGTATACTTCTTACCACTGTGTACTCTTTTGTCCTTCGACTAGATGTTTTTCCCACTGGGTTTACTCTAGCAAGGTTTTGATGAGGCACCTGTTTTGTGGTTGATCCCTACTACTACCATTGTTGCACTCTTTTTCCTTCGATCAGAGATTTTCCCATTGGGTTTGCTCTGGCAAGGTTTTGATGAGACACACTGTTTTGTGGTTAGTTACTTACATGATATTTCGGCCTATATCATTCGGCTACACAGTTTCTCCTAGGTACCGGTTTTGTCCCACACTGGGTTTTCCGGCCCTAAGGTTTTTATGTGTTTAGCACTGCGAATGAACTCGACTGCATGAAGACGAAGAATTCAATACGTCCAAAGGGGGAGTGTTGTAGGATATTATTGGACTATTGGGCTTGTACTTTATGGGCCCAAGTGGGCTTATAACCCTACCCCTCTATCTATATAAAGAGGGTTAGGGTCTTGTATTTCACATTCATTCATATACATTCTGATTAATAAAGTCTCACTTATTATCTCTCTCTATATTCTCTCCTCATATCTATATGCATATATATGTGAGCTAATATGTCACACAACACTAATATTGTTGTAATACACTATTAGCTACGTATAGAGGGAGACAGAAGTAGAGAGAGGGGAGAACAGTATGATCTTATTAATGAATGAATGTGTGAATGAATGAATGAATACAAGACCCCTAGCCCTCTTTATATAGATAGAGGGGTAGGGTTACAAGACCTACATGAGCCAATAAAGTATAAGCCCAATAGTCCAATTATCTTACAACACTCCCCCTTTGGACGTCTTGAATTCTTCGTCTTCATGCAGTCGATCTGAGTCGAGTTCATTCGCAGTGCTAAACACATAAAAACCTTAAGGCCGGAAAACCCAGTGTGGGACAAAACCGGTACCTAGGAGAAACTGTGTAGCCGAATGATATAGGCCGAAATATCATGTAAGTAACTAACCACAAAACAGTGTGTCTCATCAAAACCTTGTCAGAGCAAACCCAATGGGAAAATCTCTGATCGAAGGAAAAAGAGTGCAACAATGGTAGTAGTAGGGATCAACCACAAAACAGGTGCCTCATCAAAACCTTGCTAGAGTAAACCCAGTGGGAAAAAAATCTCTAGTCGAAGGACAAAAGAGTACACAGTGGTAAGAAGTATACAACAGGATACTCCCCCTAATTTCGGCAATCTTAAGTGAGATATGATAGGAACGTGTCTCGCTAAAAACCTTGCCAAGGAAAACCCAGTGGGAAAAAACCTTGGTCTAAGGACAAAAAGAGTACATGAGCATGCGACTGGATGCTCCCCCTCACTTGCACACGACAGGGTGCGAAGATTTCGACTAAGTGGTAATTAGTGCAATAAGCATTCACCTGGATGCTCCCCCTCACTTGCACACGACTGGGTGCAAAGATTTCATATTCCAAGAAAGAGTACGAGCATTCGACTGGATGCCTCATTTACTTACATACGACTGGATGCAAGAAAATCTAATGTGGAATAGAACGAGCATTCAACTGGATGCTCTTAAACTTCATTTGTGAAGATTAATTTCGGCGAGAAATGCTAAATAGCATAATGTAGTCATGTCTCTCTTGATCAATAACAACAAGTTGTCTTCTATGACAAGTGTTTTATCTGGATCGTGAGACAGAACATATGTAATTCAAATATGACTAATACTAGCTCGAAGCCATATACACTCTCTAGTCGTCTCATAGAGCACGAATAGATCAGAGTGATTCACTTGGAGTCATTCCAAGACCTCCAAGATGTCGCCTTATTCCTAATGGTAAAGACATACCATGTTAGGAATATCCCTTATGCGGGTCTGATAAGTAACCGGCATCGGTATAACCGAAAAAGGGTTGCGTTAATTCGAGTACCGAAGGGGGTAGGTACACTCGATGACGCAAATGGGATAAACTAGCCCACTTCCAAAATTACCATAAGGTAAGGGAATGTGTCTTTAGTGCCATTTCGATGGCAGCGTGTTAGCGCGATGTTGTGTCGAGCTATACCATTCACAACAGACGAGATGTTCGTCCTAGCACATTAGACCAAGTACAATGATGCGCTTATTGTACTTAGATATGAACATTATGGTTCAATATCTCTTCATCGTCTCATCAGGTACGGACTGGGTCTATATCAATGTCTAGTGATCGAACGATCATGGGAGAATCTGACGACTTAGCGTCATGATGACTAAAACGTCATAACACCTTCTGGGTGTAGTCTGAATCATGGACTTAGATTCAATATTTACGGGACTCAATCATCAGGTTGAGTCACTACCGTGTCTTCCCAATATCCTTCATCTCGAAGGCAAATCCAAAAATGGATCGCGTAATAAAACACGCAAGGGCATAATACTTGTTCAAGTATCCCAAGCTAATCAAGTACTCACTTAGGCGGTATACCACATCCGCTCGGATTATATTAATCCATATAGTGAACGTCTCAGTCAATTGAGATCATGTTCCGTGGTCAGAAACTACTTGATTTAAGCATTATGAAGTCACACAGGGACCTTCATCTATATCGCTTTGTCTAAATCCCCATAGAGATAAAACTGTGACCACATTCATGGCTGCATACTCAGTTTTTCGGAAACTACTAAACTGGTAAAGTAGGGGACTGTTATAATGTCCATTACGAGGAAATCAACCATCTCGTAATCAATTCCAAGGTGTGAGAGAAGCCTTGCGCTACTAGGCGAGCATTCTACAATCTCATTATTCTCATCACTTTTCCTTACGAATAACCAAATAAACGAACTCGTTTAACATTGGTGGTGTTGGAACTACAGGTCCGAACACACTTTCGCTAAGGAGTCTACTTGGATTGCAAGTTTCCATTAGTACAGTCTATTCTACGTTGACTTCAGGCAACGGTACATGGTTCCCTGTCATAATTTGCTCATATTATCAGTCGTCACCGAATATATGAACAAGTAATCAATGACAGTCTCGTTTTGCTTCAATATCGTCTAAGATATCATGATCGACAGATATTTCGAGATTCTTAGGATGAGGAGGAAATCACACATCTCCTTGATCCTTTATAATCTCGTGCGACAAACGAGTTTCAGTTCACCACCTCTGGGGCTGAACGAATTAAGAACCGGTCAACTTCCTCATATCTTGGGAAGGACGACAGACTGACGGCCGACGACAGCGTCCTTTGCTTGGCGGGTTCGGCCAAAGCAACGTGTTACGACAGGAACACGGCGTCCGACAGGGACGTCTATCCTTGCAAGCATTTTGCAGCAGGTATAAATGATCTCGTGACATCTCATAGAGTCATTAAATGCGTCTGGCATTTAGTTAGACTTGAGGGAGTCTATGCACTTACTTATCACTAAGTGCAGTTTTGGGATCAAGCTAAGACTGAGTGGGTTATGCCACGTTACTTCACGTCGTTCCTTATCAACGGTAACGTGCAAATCTCCCCCTAACGACAGGGAGAACAGTCTTAGCGATGTCACTTTCGCATATCATGCGGTAAAGAGATCGCTTGCCAAGGTTACTCTATCAAATGATAGGCAGGAGATTCATAATCGACTTATGTCCCCTTCAGAGGTCCATATTTTGAACGTTATAGCGGCTCAATCAAAATATTAATTAAGCACTCCAAACACGCGTTAATATGAGACTTCTGGCTCATAACCAGTAACCAGCTGGTACGCATATGGTATTTGAGTGTCTATGGGCCTCATAACGGACCAATGCAGCAAAATAGCATAACCCCACACGGAAATATAAATCTTGGTGCGCAAGACCAAGAAATGCGTGCAATCATTTGCAGTCGCATCATCAAACTTTCCGTGAGTCCATTTGGGTCTGAACATAATCGACAGGATGTTCAATTTCAATTTCCAAACTCAAGTAATTCAAATCGAAATTTCGATTATTACTCTTCGGAATTATCAAGTCGGCTAGACTTTTCAGGATAATCCGGATCATGGGCCATCAACTTAATGATAGGGCTAAAAGTTTGGAAAATACTGCATTTCTGTGGACAACAATAATCATGTGACCTATTGTTGATGCATCAACCATAACCATTTATATTTATGGTCCGTCTTATGGTTGGATAAGTCCACAATAACTCCTTCAATTCTTTACAAGAATTCTACGAGTTCATTTCGTGATCTTTACACATACTGGTCTTTCAAAGTGAGCATTAATGGCATGAATTTCGGATTAATCGCGAAATATATTCTCAGATAAAATCCAAATGCGATGCGATTATAAATCAAGCACCGTCTTTTGACCCGGGAATATCTCATCCGGTCAATGCCACAATATCAAAATGCTCTTATCAATCGACGACAGGCGAATGATAGTACAGACAATCATGTCTTAGCATCTAAATCATTTATCATTTCGACGACAGGCGAAATGATAAGGTAACTTTAAATACTTTAAAAATGTGGTAGCAACCACTTGAAAGACATTTCAACTCCTCTAAAATACGTTTTTGATCGTATTGAATGGAGGCTATGTAAAGAAATTTAATTATTTCATGAGCTATTACCAGGTAACACTGGTTTTCTCGAATATTTTATAACTCAACAAGGTACGGCAGGACCTACATGAGTATAAGACCTCATACTTGACAAATCAATTTGGTTTTACCAAAGATTTCGATTTGGAACGACAGGTCCAGAATCGTTGTCACTGAGTACTCTTTTAGGCAAATAGTTGGTGAAATTATGTGGTACACTGTTACCCACTATTTCTAAAAAACCAACTACACCACAAGTATTGCCTAAAATTTCATAATTTAAAGTTTGGTCACATTTGTCAAAGGAATTTGCTCAAAACACTTTAAATTATTTCGAGAAATTTCGTAAACAGGCAAACCATAATCCAAAAGTATGTCCAAATGGAAAAATCATAATCCAAATGGAAAAACATAATCCAGATGAGCGAAAAAATGGCTCAATGATTTATCAAAATCAATAAAGAAAGGTATCAAACTCATTTGAGCCACAAAATCGGGGGTCTCAATAGTTTCCTTTCAATTAACTTTAACCACATTAGCATCGGTTTTTCCACCTTTATAATAGTTGTGAACTATTTAAGGAGTAACCGTGCATGACCTTTGTCTTTATAGCATAGAGTTGGCTCCTTGAGCATTATATCTTGCTTTGTGACAACGTGTCATATTGTTCCTTTCAATTACTGTCTTGGAGCCACAGGTTTTCGATTTTGACGATTGTCTAAAATCTCGCTTGGCTAGGCGATTCATCGGGATCGCGACAGTTCGAGACAAATAACACTTGTCTCGGTTCTCGATTCGTGGAAAAAAAATATACACGAAGAGCATTAATATCAGGCAAACAATTCGCCATTGACCCAATAGGATTAAAACTACTCACCGGGGTAATTTTCTTATCCAATAACAGATGGGTGATAAAAGAACATGGTGAATATAAATTCACGATACTGCTTATGGAATACAATTTCCAAGCTAGTATTTTGGTGAAGGATTGCTCCAATATGTCAATTTCAGACATTTATTCACTATAGACGTCATCACGTCTCAAATGTGGCGGCGGAATAAAATCAACGCCTTAGCATTCATCCTGATGGTAACAACAAATTTGTGTTTTACTCATCAAAGATGGCATCCAAAAAAAAATGGGGCATCACATTTTCACACATCAGGGTGAGTAACATGTGGTGACGGATTAAAATCAACATTTAAACAGTCATTTCGCAAGTATGTTTTACGATTTTTTCATCATAGATGACATCCAACATGTGTTGGGAGTTCTGGATTATTTTTCATATAAAACGACTGGTTTATATGTTTATAGTTTGCATAAGCACAAACATTTTTTTCGAAACGACAGGTTCGAAAACATTAGTTTTGCTTCTCATGTGAATCGGTTCTCATTGATCGAACGACGGGTCGATACTGAAACACCAATTCGGCGAAACATACATCACTATATAAACACACTCGGGGAAATTATTATTTAGTCAACCCCTTTCGGTAGCTCTATTTGAAAAACGACCAGGAAAGACGGTGAGGGTGGAGGGCACGAATGCCACTTAAAACCCGACCTCATTAGGATATCGACTTCCGCCTATATCTTTCCTAGACATCGTATCCAAATAGGTGAGCCTATTTAGGGAAGATTCATAATTTTTCCAACTTAAATGTGAATATATATGATTTCGCAATTTTATATATGGCAATAATATTAACAGTATAGAGAATATCTATCTAGATTAACCACACATATATAAACAGGCAGTAAATATATTTTAGAATCTATCTAATCATGCAGTAGATTTGGTGTTATAAACAAATCAATTTAAGATTATCAATCAATCCATAAAGATTCTAACATATCAAATCAAATCAATTTAATATTATCAATCAATCCATGAAGATTCTAACATATCAAATCAAATCAATTTAAGATTATCAATCAATTCATGAAGATTCTAACATATCAAATCAAATCAATTTAAGATTATCAATCAATTCATGAAGATTTTAACATATTAAATCAAATCTATTTAAGATTATCAATCAATCCATGAAGATTCTAACATATCAAATCAAATCTATTTAAGATTAATTCATGAAGATTCTAACATATCAAATCAAATCAATTTAAGATTATTAATCAATCCATGAAGATTCTAACATATCAAGTCAAATCAATTTACATGCATTTTTATTCGTTTGCCTTTTAATAAAAAAAATTATATGCATGTGTGTATATTTACCAAATATTGTATCTTTATCAACCATATGTACTGTTTTCGTATAAGTATTATACTACAGGACCATGCCTGTAATTATAGCAAACTATATATCTATTTACAGCATTATTACATATACAGTCCAGAAATTCAGACAAGTTTCAGTTTAGTCCTTGAGTAATTTTACAGCTTTCAGAGAATTACTATTCAGTACATACGTTTCAGTTTTTTTCAGATTTAATCTGACAGATGCATATTAGTATGTTTAATAAACAAAATTATAACATAGGTCATGTTTATGTTTATACATAAGCTTTTAAACAAGGTCACAGTAAACATGCAATTCGATAACCACGAATTGTAATAATGGCAGTAGTACACATAATAACATGGCAGTATAGATAATTGAAATCATGGCAGTATACATAATTGAAATCATGGCAGTAATCATGGCAAGTTTGAGTGACATAGTTGTTAGTATACATAATTCGCATACAGTTAAACAATGGTCCACATATACACATAATTTATTTGATTCGCTACTGCATGTGATTTTACTTATCATGTGGGTGTACAATAAAAAATAAATCGTATACCTTACGCACGGTATGTTGGTGAAGGTCGATATAGCAAAAACCTAATAAAACCCGGATAAACCTCAAGGTTTATTGAACCCAGAATTCGTACTCCAATCTCCGAGAGCAGTGCTGATAACGTGTTGTAATACACTATTAGCTACGTATAGAGGGAGACAGAAGTAGAGAGAGGGGAGAACAGTATGATCTTATTAATGAATGAATGTGTGAATGAATGAATGAATACAAGACCCCTAGCCCTCTTTATATAGATAGAGGGGTAGGGTTACAAGACCTACATGAGCCAATAAAGTATAAGCCCAATAGTCCAATTATCTTACAACAAATATTTTATTTTAGTAATAACTAATATTTTATTTTCATATCGTAATGTTATAAAAATTTAACAAAATACCAATTTGCTAACCTGTCTTTGTTCATGTCAATTTCTGTAAAAATGAAATTTGCTCTGTTCCAACGCTTTAAAAAAATAATGAAACTCACCCTTTACTCATACTCAACCCAAACCCAAAACCCACCAAAACCCATTTCCAATCTATGCAAAGAAAATAAATCCATACAAAAAATCAAATTTTTGTGCCAACAAAATCACTTAAAAGAAGCTCTTAATATCCTACAAAATGTACACTCACTTTCACCATCAATTTACTCAACTTTAATACAAACTTGCTCACATTTAAGAGCTCTCAAAGAGGGCAAATTTGTCTACTCTCATATGAGAAACTCGGGCTTTGTTCCCGAGGTCTTTGTGTCGAATCGTATTCTAGATATGTATTGTAAATGTGGTAGTTTAAACGATGCACAATATGTGTTTGATGAAATGCCTGAGAGGGATTTGTGTTCTTGGAATATTTTAATATCCGGGTACTCGAAAACGGGTCGAGTTAAGGAGGCTCGTAAAATTTTTGATTCGATGCCCGAAAAGGATAATTTTTCATGGACCGCGATGATTTCGGGGTATGTTAAAAAGGAGGTGCCGAACGAGGCTTTGGAATTGTATAGAGTTATGCAGAGGGGAGAGAGTAGTAAATGTAACAAGTTTACTGTTTCGAGTGCTCTTAGTGCTTCTGCTTTGTTACGGTGTTTGAAGTCTGGGAAAGAGATACATGGGCATATTATGCGAGTAGGGTTAGATTCGGATGCAGCCGTATGGAGTTCATTATGTGATATGTATGGAAAATGTGGTAGTATAGATGATGCTCGGTATGTTTTCAATAGGACGAAAGATAAGGATGTGGTTTCGTGGACGGGGATGATCGATAGGTACTTTAAGGAAGGGAAATATGAAGAGGGCTTTGCTTTGTTTTCGGAGTTTTTGAAGTCCGGTATTAGGCCAAACGAGTTCACTTTTTCTGGTATTTTAAACGCTTGTGCCGTTCAAACTAAAGAAGATATAGGAAAACAAGTACATGGCTACATGACCCGAGTTGGGTACGATCCGTTTGCGGCTAGTGGTCTCGTCCATATGTACTCAAAATGTGGAAATGTTGAAAATGCAAAAAGGGTGTTTAGTGAATTATTAAAACCGGACTTAGTTTCATGGACTTCGTTGATCAATGGATATGCTCAAAATGGTAAACCTCATGAGGCTCTAAATTTATTTGAGTCGCTTATTAAATCGGGTACTAAGCCCGATCATGTCACTTTCGTAGGGGTTCTATCGGCTTGTGTTCATGCTGGTTTAGTCGATAAGGGGTTTGAGTATTTCCACTCGATTAAAAATATACACGGGCTTGCCCATACGATTGATCATTACGCTTGTGTAATTGATCTTTTAAGCAGGTCTGGGAGATTTAAGGAAGTTGACATTTTGATTAATGAAATGCCTATGAAGCCTGATAAATTTTTATGGGCTTCTGTACTAGGTGGGTGCCGTATTCATGGAAACCTTGAATTGGGAGAAAGAGCTGCAAAGGCTTTGTTTGAGATAGAGCCGGAAAATGCGGCTACTTATGTAACTCTAGCTAATATATATGCAAGGGCGGGCAAATGGGGTGAGGTGATGAAAATTCGAAAAGAAATGGACAATAAAGGGGTGGTGAAAGAACCGGGATTGAGTTGGATTGAGATCAAAAGGAAAGTAGAAGTGTTCTTAGTTGGAGATACTTCTCACCCGAAATTCGAACAAATAAATGAGTTTTTAAGAGAAGTTTTAAAGAGGATGAGAGAGGAAGGGTATGTTCCCCATACGGATTATGTATTGCATGATGTGGAGGAGGAACAAAAGGAGCAAAATTTGTCGTATCATAGTGAGAAACTTGCGGTTGCTTTTGGAATAATTTCTACTCCACCAGGGACTCTGATTAAAGTTTTTAAAAATTTGAGGACTTGTGTTGATTGCCATACTGCAATTAAGTTTATGTCTAAGATTGTTGAGAGGAGAATTGTCGTGAGAGATTCGAATAGGTTCCATTGTTTTGAAAATGGCAAATGTTCGTGTAAAGACTACTGGTAAGGGTCCTGTGATTTGTGAACTGGATTTATTAGGGTTTTAGCATTAGAAATATTTTCGAGGATTTTGTAGACGCACCTTGAAAAGGTAATGAAGCTGTCCGCTGTTTAGTTTCTGATGTTTACAAAACTGAGCCTTATAACAGTTATAGTTTGTTTGTTTTTTTGTAAGGTGGATAACTCATTTTTCTAATAGAGAATCATTTGTACTCGTAGATGTATGCATGGTTTACTTGAGCCATAGTATTCCATAACCAGTTCTGTTTTTTCGTCTGATAAGTTTGTCCTGTGAATCTGTGATTTGTGAAATGTGAATGACAATTGAGTGAGTTTATAGTTTAGATCCATTGTGCACATTTTGTTAACTGATTATTGAAGAAAAAGATAACTAGATGTCATTCTTATTGAAAGTTGTAAGACAAGTGATTTTGTATACGAACAGATCGGACATCATTTTGCAGATAGGGTTGGATTTTACAATGATGACTGCTCATTACTTAATACTTAAAAATTTGGTAAACCCTTTATGTTCTTGTTTGATCCATAAGCTTATAAGGTTTCATGCTCATAAATCGCAGCTCATTTGGTTGGTCAGTTGAAAAACTATTTCTTTCGGTTTTCGAACCTGAAAAGGCTAGAAGTGTAAGATTGATCGAACCAAGCTTTTTCTGGGCCTCAAATAGCTCTTATTTGCTTAAAACCTGATGCAGAAGAAGCCCTATGTAATAGTGTTCTTCATTAACCGTCCGTGTCACGATATCAGTGATTTTTACGATCAAAATATGACCAATCATTAAAGTTCATGGTACTTAAAAAGACTGTTATGAGCACAAATGCGTCCAGATCACTGTTTTTAAAGAGTAAGCTTTGTACATAGTATATATAAAAAGCTCGATTGAATGAAAGCTTAAAAAAAGCTTAAGACGTTCGCATTTCTGCTTTGTAGGCCGTTAAAAATTTACGCTTTTAGCATGGCTCTTACAAAAACTTTTGTAGCTAATTTTTCATATTCTTAAAACACTGGTCTAAGACTCTAGATTGGTTACTTAGTTTCATTACCATCTCTATAATTCCATGTGGGATTCTAATTTTGATAATTGCTTTGAGATCTAACCTTGGGATGCAATTTATTTGTTTTGACTCTTAATTCTTGAGGTAAGTTTATTATAGCCACATAATGTGATAATTGACTATAAAAAATCATTTATATAAAATAACTTAAATAGAACAAGTCAAATTCACAGTTAATGGGATCCATCATTAAGCTGTCATTTTTGCTTGTGACCGGCTACCCAAATCTAAACCTTACAATCCGCATCATTTTGTTACCATTTCCAAAGACGCGTCAAAAAATATTGCAAAAAATCATAAATTTATTGTTTCTACTTATCAATTTTGAATTATTCTTCAAAATAAAATAAAATGTATACATATATTTATAAAATACACTTTCCTCATAAGTGTAACTAGTAAGGGGCATGAAATTTTGATTTTCAAGAAAATTAAGAAATTTCAGTTAAGAAGCATAGTATTTATCCACACCTCATTGAAAATCTTTATTTTTTATTTTTTATTTTAGGCTACCCCACATATTAACGAGGAATATTCACATAAAATGCACCCTCCCATTGACAAATTTTAATGTATTTTAGTGAAGCCTTAAAATACGCCGCAATAAGTTTAAGATTAAATTTTATTTGTATCCCAATGCAGTCTTGAGTTAAAGATGGTTCTGTGTTAGAACAACTTACAATAAATAAATATTATGTGTTCATGTACTTGCTCCAATGGCCTTTCCTGGTTGTTTCTATTTCTACCTTATTAGCACTGTAACTATTTCCATCTTTCCAACCAAGTGCAAATCTCGATTCGGCCTTTCCGGAATAAGGTTTTCAATATCCGATGTAAACAGGTTCTATGAATGCTTGAATGGTACTTTTTTTTAACCTTTTAGGCCAATATACACACTGCTCTAATGCTCTTTCTAATGATTTAAATTGTATTTACAAGAAATTTATGTGGGAATGGAGAAGGCTTTTGAACCCCATCCCTGATACCAAAAACTGTTTATTTCCCGAAAATTGTATCAAAACCCTTTCTTAAAAAATTTCTAACTAGGTACCTTGCTAAAATGAACATTTTTTTAATCACTTCCTTTTGCTATACAAATACAATTTATCCCTTTCATTGGGGTTTCAAACTGTATATATGTACCCTCTTCTTGTATGTACTTGAATGACTTTCATGATTGAAGTGTTGTACTGTACAATAAAAGCTCTCGAAGAAGCTGTATCATACTAGTGAAGTAATACTAACTTGTTCTTTTTGATCATTTCCTTTCTGTAGAGACAAATTTCAGATTCTTTAAGGAGAGTAGTCACAAAAAATGACTAAGACCAGTTTTCTGCACATTTTTATCGAGATTTTGGCCTGCTTGAGTGTGTCCTCAGTGATAGCTGAGGACCCATATCGATTTTTAACATACAAGATCACATATGGAATAGTTTCTCCTCTGGATATTCCTCAAAGGGTAAGTTTTTGTTTGATTCTTATTAGTTATCTTTCTTTTAGTATTTATTTTCATCAATGTATTCCCTCTTGCTTTCACAGGGGATCCTCGTCAATGGGCAATTCCCTGGTCCGACTCTTGAATGTGTCACTAATGACAACGTAATCATCAATGTTGTCAACAAGCTCGATGAGCCTTTTCTCATGACATGGTTAGTTGTTTAATAATTATTTTCCGTGCATGTCTGTTACTCATGTTTGCTTGAATCTATAGTTAAAAAGAAGCTTGCTTTAGGGGAGAAAGCACATTTTTCATAAAACATTTCGTGTACGGGTACGATATGCAATTACAACTTTGGTATAAATTAGAGAAAAACATGATTGTTTCAAATTATTTCAGATATCTGACCCCAAATTCATGGGATTAAGGCGAAGCTTGATGATGATGATGAATTTGTGGAAACTTTTGCAGAATTCAAAAAATCTTAAGCAACTTCTTTTCAATTTTAATAGTTTGAAAGAGAAACTTTAAGGAATTTTGTCAGATATACATAGAGTTAAAAGTTAGGTTTAAAATTTGAAGAAATAAATTACTTTATTTTAAAAATATACTATTCATTTTCTAATGAAAATATAGTATTATTGTCAAAAATTATTTTAAAAGAAATCTCTTCTTCATACTTTTGTACTAAAGGTTCATATATCAGGGAGTAATACATATACGGTATACTCATATGTACATATTTTTTCTCTATATACTTATACATTTATTCTATTAACTTTCTACTTGATTCTCAGCCGAATTTCCTGTTTGCTGTTTTCATTACAAAATTAGTTCATATTTTCGTATCCGTTGTCCATGGTAGTACCTGCTTTCTTTATTTGAATTGGAAACTAAATTCGCATCATTTTTAAGTCCTAGAGTTGATTGAATCATTGAAACATGTCTTGTGTTTAAAATTCAGGAATGGAATTAAGCAAAGAAAAGCATCATGGCAAGATGGAGTACTCGGAACAAATTGCCCGATCCCACCTAACTCAAACTGGACGTACAAAATGCAAATGAAAGATCAGATCGGGACGTTCTCTTATTTCCCTTCCACTTTATTGCATAGATTTGCTGGTGGTTATGGCGCGATCAATATCAAAGCTAGGTCTGTTATACCGATCCCGTACAAAAAACCTGATGGGGAGTTCACTGTTCTAGTTAGTGATTGGTGGAAGACTGACCACAAGGTTGTAACAAAAAACCTAATCAGTGGTTGTTTAATCATACCGATAAGTTAGACTATTGAATGATGTTGGCTTATAGAAAGAAAAACGACAAATCTTTATTTTTTTTAATCTCCGTAGATCGTAGTTTTAAGAAACAATTTGTCAACTCCTGAAAATAAATTTGTTTTTTGGTGACCAGGCCATTTCATTTTTTTTTTCCTAAGGTCAGTTCCATCCTTACTGTTCGAAACAGATATATACAAAGTTGGGTTGCCTTCAAAGAAAATCCAACAGTTTACAGAAACATTTTCAATCATTTTGTGTTAAATTACCATTTCATTCATGAGTAAAAAAGGAAAACAAGATTAAATTGCACAGTTCTTGTTTGCTATTTGTATTGTCGTCATGGACAAACAATTTGGACATCCGAAAATGAAACCAGGTGACCAAAACACTGGAGATGTATTAATCGGATTCTCTTTTTAGCTTCTTTTCTTTTTGAACATTTACAATTAAGGAGTTTAAGTGAGGGTATAACAATTGAGTTTGCACATTTTCTTCGAATTATTAAGAAGCCTTTTATAAAGAAAACCGCATTTAAACTAACTCTAAGGCGATTTTGAGAGTTTTACTTTCTCTACTCTTTTTTCCCTTGTAGGTACTACAACAAACACTGGATGATGGGAAACCTTTTCCTTTCACCGACTCTTTACTCATAAATGGACTTAATAATTCCGCTTCATTTGAAGGGAAATCAGGTACTAACATTCCAGTTCCAATTCGTTATTAATTAGAATTAGAATTCTTGTTACTATGCATATCCGCTACGATTATTAAGTACCATGATTTGGCTTTCCTAGCTAGCCTGATTTCCTGTTCCTTGCTTATATATAAATAGGGAACGTTTCACTACTGTACTCCCATTTTTGCCAAGCATAAAATAGTATACCAAATTTCTGTAATGGACTGAATCATTCTTCTTGTTTTCAAGGCAAATCAGATATCAAGTTCCCTTAGATATTGATTTTTTTTAGAAATTAGTCATGATGCAATTTTATTTGCCTGATTTTCGGTTCTCTCGGGTATTTAGGTGGGAATTACCGTGCTTTAAGAATTTATATTAACTTTTTTTTTTTTTTTTTTCCGGTAAATTCTTTAGGAAAGTCCTATTTGTTTCGTGTATCGAACATTGGATCAACGGTTGCAATCAACTTCAGAATTCAAAATCATACACTGAGACTAATTGAGGTTGAAGGGTCTCATACCCAACAAGCAGAGTATGAATCTTTCGATATTCATGTTGGCCAAAGTGCGGCATTTTTGGTGTTCTTATACAAAGAACCAAAGGACTATTACATTGTTGCTTCGACTCGGTTTACTAAACCCATTTTAATAACAAAAGCAGTTCTTCATTATACTGATTCTACCACCCCTCCTTTTGAACCAATTCCTATTAGCCCAACCTATCACCTTCATGGGTCTATGAACCAAGCTAGAACCATCAGGTACATTTCCACGTAATATCTTTTATGCGTTAAAATATGGGTCTGTTTAGTATATGTGCATATGTATTATGTAGTAAAGCGTTTTTAAGAGTTTAACACTTTCACTAAAGCGGAGCATTGACGCTACAGGTGTTAGTTTTGTATAAAGTAAACTATATAGCTAAAGTGATATTGCATAACTGGAATACGCTAATATGAATATATTTATGCAAATGTAGAATGAAACAAAAGTTTATACCTTTTTTATATCTCAATGGTAGGGAAAACCCACATTTTTATTTATTTATAATTGCATAATAAAAATGTGGATGAGGGTTTATACTTGATATTTGAATTATAAACATAATTGCTAATGATCTCAAACAAGTTTTAAGATATCATGGTCTAATCAATTATAAGAAGAACAGTAGATTTGTGCTCATGCTTTTTGAATAAACACAAAGCTTAAGCTTTTTATGCTTTCGGATGTGTAAAGCGGTAAGTATAAAGCTTCGTGAGATTTTTAGCAAAGTTCAGAACAATTTTTGTTACCTCTCATTGAAAATCGAGCTCTAAGGCTTCTAAACTAGTTTTTCTTAAAAACATTATGTATTCATACCTAAACTATTTTTTTGGTCAATTACCTTTTTTCATCTGTTGCTTTTGAACTTCATCACTGTTTGGTCCCTAACGGTTGCAGCAATTGCAAACCATGTGACGGCGACCCTTCCTTTTTAAATACAGCTTTAATTATTGCTAAATTAAGAATGTAGGTTCTGAATGTAATCCCAGTCATTAAAATCAAGGATACAAGATCTGATTTTGTCACACCCCAAACTAGAATGTAGACACGGCCGAGTAACCCGCGCACCAGCACGTGGTACCCGTAAGCCTAAAACTTATGAGATTTCAAATATCAACTAAACACAGAGAACCACCCACATCAACCAAGAAGCATAAAACAAATTTAGATAAATCAACATGAGATATGTGAGTCACAAGCTCTTATTCAATACCAAAATAAAAACGATCTTATGATCCAATAGTCTTAAATAACGAAAACCTTCCACGAAATAGATTTAGAATGACATCGAACAACATCTGAAATGTCACAACTAGTACTAAAGAAAACTTGAATATTATTAGACTTAATTAAATAAAAAGACGCCTAAAGGAGGTCACGGTCTGGTCCCATATCAACTCGGTCACTTAGCTCAATCGCACACCTGAAAAGGGTTTTTAAAGAGAGATTAAGCCAAACGAGCTTAGTGAAAGATAACGAAACCTATATAAGTAACATATGAAAAGTAATAATAATAGCCTCAACTCCTTTTCAATTTTAGTCCAAGCCGCATATTGATTTACTTACCTTTTTATTTCTAAAACAAAAGAATTATTCACATACATATATAAGCAATACATAAACACATAATCTGCAATAAGATGTACAAATACATTCAAATACTATAACATAAAGTAAGTCTCTATCATAATATAGACTATTTAAGGACACCAGATACAGTTCATTGTCATAACTTCATTTCTCTGGACGAAAAGCCCGTTGGATCCAACTATCGAACTCAAGTCACTTAGGTTGACGGCCTAAGGTTTTCTTTAAGCCGGTCCAGTTAAGGTCACCCCACTTAAGAGGCCTGTTCCAAAACCGTTGAGTAAACTAGAGTCGCCCATTTAAGTAGCTTATTCTCTAGCCACCAAGGTCACCCCACTTAAGAGGCCTGTTTCTTGGAATTTAAATCATTAATTCTGGCCCCTAAATAATCAACTAAAATAACATGTTCTCATAAATATTATCAGTCATTCTTAAATCATCAAATAGTAGCTCAACCAATATAACCAGAAACTACACTTTTATATTAATATTGAAAATAAGGATAAGTATACAAAACAATATTTCAAATAAGCCTGGGATCAAATCAACTTTATATATATATATATATGGTACGAAATCACTCACCTGGTCAGCGTCCAAACAACCTGAGATACCCCTACTAGAAGTAAGCGAATGACCTTAAGGGAGTTGGGGTTCTGGTTTTCCTTAGCCTTCTTCTTGGCCACGTACCCTATCTCTCTCTATTCGGTTTTAAACATGAGAAAAATCTGGTTTTTAAAACTGTTTTGCATTTGGATTTAGTTTAGGTGTAACTTAGGCTCTGTTTGGATAACTATACTATTTGACTCACTTATTTGCCCATGTGTACTTATAGTTATAATCACTTACTAATTCAGTCCTTTCACTTTTGTTTGAAGCACCCACCCCATAACTAAAAGTTACTGTGACTAATAACAAGAAAAATAAACTTAGACTATGTAACTAACTATTTGTGAAAACACTGACATGAATAAATTATAACTATTGAGAATATATTGGGGTTTCACAGATTTATCATCTAAAATTACAATATGCTAACCATTTAACTTGCATTACTTTTTACTTCAAGTGAAGATGGAACCTATCAGCTAATGCGGCAAGACCAAATGTCCAAGGTTCATTCCACTATGGTGCCATAAAAGTAGTACGAACAATTGTTTTAGCAAATTCAGCTACAAAAATAAATGGAAAACTCCGGTATGCTGTTAATGGCCTCTCCTATGTCGATCCAATCACCCCTCTAAAGCTTGCTGATTTTCTTAATATTCCGGGAGTTTTTGAGTTAAATTCAATTAAGGATACTCCGCCAGTTAATAATGTCACCGCTCTCAGCGCCTCTGTTCTTGGGACTACTCTCCATGATTTTGTGGAAATTATTTTCCAAAATAATGAGAAAACGGTTCAGTCTTGGCATCTTGATGGCTATAGTTTCTGGCCAGTTGCGTAAGTTTTTTCTCAATTTCAAATCCAGTGCTAAAGTATGTTGTATTACTTCTTTCTGTTTTAGTAGAACGTAAAAGCTGTTATCACAAGATTTGATCAGACTTTTCCAAACAATGCTCTTCAAGATTCCGAGTTAATTGCAGTTTCTTATGCCTTGCTATCACGATTTTTCCAATTTAGTAACCCAACTAATAGGTTTTCTAAACAAGTGCAGTAGAGTTTCATTCTTTTCTCATTTAGTGCACTGCTGTATCTTTTTCCGTCAAATTGGAATATTGGATGTCATGTGATTACAGTTTTGTACATCTTACTATTACAATTTTTTCGATTTTGAACACTCAACTTGACGGAAATGTGACCAGAATGTACTAAGTGCGAAAAATTCAGGAGGCTAAACTGTAATCGAAGAACTGGCAATCATGTTTTGGGTAATAAAGTTTATAATTTTGCTGGGAATATGACTTTTCTATTAATATCTCAACTTTACCTTATCATGCCCTATGTCAATACTTTGTAATCATTTTGGTTTTTTTTAGACAAATGATTGTTTTAAACTTTGAACACATTTTGCAATTATAGTCTGACAATGATTTCTAAACACAGATATGCGAATGGTGTATGGAACTCTACGCTGCGAAAAAAATACAATCTAGTTGACGCAAACAGCAGACACACTGTTCAGGTAATATTTACCTTCTTTTCTGGAAATTAAGTAAATCTAGTTGGATGATAATTTTTTAAAGTATCTACGATTGTTCTTCTAGGTATATCCAAAGGGTTGGACGGCAATTTTGGCTTCACTAGATAACAAAGGTATATGGAATTTAAGGTCTGCAATATGGCCAAGGCGCTATCTAGGACAACAATTGTATGTTAGAGTGTGGAACGCTGAACACAGCTTTTCTACGGAGTATGATTTACCTGAAAATGCCTTATTTTGTGGCAAGGCACACCCTTAATGGTGATGTTCTGATCGATTTGGCATCTATATTTTATAACCTGTTGTTTGTTTTCTTTTTCTGTTTAGTAGTTCATTCACGGGGAGGTCTCTGTTATGAATTCTGTAGTAAGCAATCTCTTACAAAATTTTGAAATGATCATCTTCCATTGCTTTTTCTTTTTGGCTGTATATAAGTTTGTTTCTTTTATCTTGTTTTTCTTCGGGCATATGTTTGGGTATCCGTTTAAAAGGCGACATCACTTTTTTATTTAGTAACGCTATCATACTTATGTTTTGGAGGTACAATTATCCAAACAATTCTGTCGAATGTTCTGTTTAAAATACATAAACAAGTAAACAATTTGTCGAAAATTATGAAGATGCTCTCATGAGAGTTTGTTAATGGCTTGTTTGCTTGCAGAATTTTAACTTAATTTGAAACACAGTTATGCTGCTTTATAGAAACAAAGTCCATTGATATGCCGATCATTAGAAGGAAAAACCGCCATAAAAAGATTCCTCGCGTATCATCTGTAGCAAAACTATGAACGGGAGCTAGCAATCCGGACCGTATTGAAAAGGTTCCTGAGACAGCATGGAAAAGTCACAATATTAAGAAGTAGCTGTGAGTCACACGATCATGATGAGACCTGTGCGTGTGACACGAAAAATCGGGAATTAAATATCCAGCACTTCTAATTGCACAGGATTGCTATGCGGACTCCACCCACGGCACTTGACAAGTGAAAGTTACTGAGCCCCGCAACGGTCAAATACTCCATGGAAGTTTTTATCAACGTTTAATATAATAACAAGTCTTTGTATATTGTCAACGTTTAATATGATCTTCTGAAATCAACCATCGTAAACTTTAGACATTTGCAAATGAACAATGAGACGTAATTTATACCATATCAAAATTGAACAAAATATTAAAAGAGTATAATTGCTTATACTATCAAAATTGAATAAAATGTTCACACTATAATTTACTTATATTATATGGATTTGTTAATTTGAAAGGGACTGCCTAGTAGTGAATAAACATGGATCAAACAATGTGTTTAGTACCTTGATATATCATATATCTTGCTAGGCGCTCATCACCGAGGCTCGATCAATGACGCTAGTAAAACGAGGATCTCTTGAAAGTTAGGGTTAATTATTATCATGATTACTGAATGCTGATTGTCAATAGCTTTTGTATATTATGTTCTCTGTAAAAACAATAATAAAATTATAACTGGGATTATAAAAAAAAAAAAAGTTCTAATATGTTCAATCAATTGTTAAGAAAACGTTATTAGACTCGTCTTTACATCTTCTTAACTCGCTAAGTCAATATTTTTAGTGACGGATTTCATCCCTCCTACTTTGTATCAAATTTCATATTGATCGTAAAAAAGAACCCTTGTTTCGTGTTATTTAGAGAAAATCGACAAAACAGCCTAAACAAATTTAAAATGTAGGCTTTCAAGAGAGGGCTTAAAATATGTAGGTCACTTTGATATCTAATACAAAGTTGAAGGGCCAAAGAGCAATTTATTGAGGATACCTTTGATTACCCCTGAGGTTTGGCTTATTATCATTAAATGCTCAACTATTTCAATTTAGATCCACTAGGTATTTAAACTTTTTATAAATTATCAATGAACACCATCATTTTCTCATTTGTTTTCTCCAAGTATGTTTCATGCATTTTTCACATGTAAAAACCCAAGCTTAAATAAAAGAAGATTATATATAATCATAAAAACTTACTCTTTAAATTTTGACAATTTTCTAAGATATATTTTATACACATGACATAAGAAAAACTATCAAAACAAATATATACAGTTCTATTATTCTTAAGCAATGATTATTTAAGTATAGAGTGCATGAATTATCATTGTCGAAGTGTTCTTATGTCAGCAATAACGTATTGTAAACAATAAACTAATTATTAATTAGATTGCATATGTTAGTAATTGAGAATAACTTTTACTTATGTCAGCAATAACATGATATATTAGGAACAATTTTCCATTTTTATTGCTTGTGGGAAAGTAAGTATTTAAGACCTAAACCTTGTGGTAATTTCCGCTAAAAAATTATAAGACGGTGATGATAATTCACGCTTACAGATCTAACCGGAACAAAGGGATCATCGGTCTTTCAAGGCTTTGTCCTTCTAAACTCTATCTAATCGAGTAAAAAAGAAAATATGTACAATGAGACAATCACTTTCATTTCTTCAGAAACATCGCGTGAGGCGTGTTTGAATCCTTTAAGAAGCACCTATTTGAGCAATGTACATAAGTACATTAGATAACAAATAATCGAGAATCTCGATTAACCATAAAGGCCGCTAAAGTTGCTAAAGTAGTGATGAATCCCGTAAATAGCCGTTTGACAAATAGATTATCTAATATTATATCTAAAAACTTGTTTCAAAAATTCCAACGAAATTCCAAATTCCTTACTCTTTTTTTAAAATTTATAGCCTAAATTATAAATTTTAAAGCTAAATATTATAAATGTCTAAACACCCAGTAATTATTAAAATCTAAAATCTAAACATTTGTTTTAACCAAAAATGAAATAGAGTAACAATAGCCTAAAAAAAACAGGGTATATAATGATAATAAAAAAAAACATTTCAAAATAATTAAAAAAAAACAAATATTTAGTTAGTCCACTTTCTCTCTCTCTCTCTCTCTCTCTCTATATATATATATATACATATATATATATATATGTGTGTGTGTATATATATAAATAAATAAACAAATAAAATTAAAAATAAAATATATTTCGATCAGAACTTTTATTGCCAATTATGAGCTGTGAAGTATGCCAACTCAAAGAATTGGTAACTAACCTTTTACTTATTTTATCTGATTTTTATCTTTTAAATAAAATTTGTACAGAAAAATAGTTTTATTTTTTTTAATAAATGTTTTATTATTTTTAATGACAGGAAGTGGAGCACTTTGAGATTAGGGAAGTTCTTCGATGTAAGTTACAACTTATATTATTATATTATATTATATATTTATTTATTTATATGCAAAGTTTAGGGTTTATGAGCTCATTTTTGCTGATAATTGATATTTTTTTGTTAGATAGTTTAGTGTTTTTGATCCAAATGATAATTATTTGGTTTTGACAACTTGGGTTATTATGTTTAGCCCTAAATATGTGACCTTTATGGATTTTTAGGCATGGAAATTGGCGAAATCCTAATTTTTTGTCTTCTTGAAGGAGTTAAAGTGCGTTAATCGAAATATTTTTTCGTATCGAAACGTATGGCGAAAATACAATTTTCTTTACTCTTTGTCAAAATTATTTTTGATAAAAGCTTGTTTGGCTGCAGAATAAGCTAGTTTTCCCCCCCTATAAGATGTACCCGAATTGAAAAAGCTAATCTGCTTTCCCTTTTATTTCGAATACTAAGCATGCTTTAGACTCGGAAATGAACTTGAAAGGGGGAGCTTTGAACAGCACTGGCGCTGACAAATTTAAAATAAACTTAAAATTAACATTTACAAGGTACTAAATTATTTAACAATAAGAAAAAAAATTACGAAAGCAACTAGTAAACAAAGGTCTTTTTGGAGCAAAAAAATCAATACTGTAATACTCTTGCTCCAAGAGTAAAAGCAAATAAGCTTGATGTGAGGCACTTCCTTTGCACTGAAACTGTGATCTCGAGGGCAAGTGTGGCAAGGATTACTTGAAATCAACTGCAACTCATAGAAGTTTACTGCATTTGTTGGACATTTTTTGTTGTTTTCATTCCGGAAAAAGAGAAGTTTTAAATTGAAAATCCTGTTTCCGTCTTAAGTCAGATAAGCCAGCTTATTTGTTTAGAAGTTGCATCCAAGTAAGCCTGGGTGGGCTGCTCTCTTGATATATTTGGTGATTATATCTTGAAGAGGTCCTTTTGGAATATTACGGAAACGAGTTTTTGGTACAGAATATTATACTCAGTACTTATTTGTTAAATAGAAATAGCTTGTCTCTTTGATATGCATAGTCTAGGTTTTATGAGCGCAATTGTGCTTGTAATTAGTCTTTTTTACTTAGATACATTAATTCTAATCTAAATGATAATAATCTGTTTTGAACAACTTGAGACAATATTTTTAGGCTTTTAGCCTTAATAGTTTCACATTTACGGAGTAGCAGATAAGGGTTGTGGTGTAAGGAATTGGATCGTGTTGGAGCTGAGATTTCTGTCTGGATTGTTTCGTCATCATGTAGGAGTTAAAGAGCTATAATTAGAAGAGTTGTGTTAAAACATATGCGAAATCTCGATATTTCTAATTTATAATCGAAATAGTAGATAAAGGTAATGATGTATGAATTGGATCAGGGATGCGGCAGAATTCATTTCTGGGAATTTTTTCTTGCTAAAGTGATTAGTTCGGAAGATTTTTGTCAAATTATATGGTTAAAAGTACAATTTTCTTTAAGTTTTGTTCAAATTGGGGATGTCTGAAACATATGGTGAAAATTACTATTTCGGGACTATTGTTTAGTTGTACAATTTAAGCTAGTTGTTTCCCCTTATAAGAGCATGTTGCTAATAGTTAACCAAGAATGACATTACCAGGCCCCAGACTACTTGTTGTGTGGAAAGGAACTGAAAAGTTAATGTATTCTGTGTGATACTGCTGTACCTACAATGTCTCGTTGTTATTAGTATATGTGTATGTGGGAATGTAGACATTTATGCAATGCCATTTCCATTTTGTATAGGTAGATAATCTAGATGACTGTTTCTGCAGGTATTCTTCACAGTATATTGTTCCATAGGGCTTTAGGTCTTGTCCGGCCCAAAGACATTGATTTGGAACTTTTTGAGATCACATACGTAAGTTCTTTCATGTTTTTTCGTGATTTATAGCTGCCATATCTTTTACAGGGTAAATATAACTCTAGTTTTTTACACTTGCGAAATACTTTTCCCTGATATTAGGGTCTTAACTGAAGAAAGTACAACTTACTTGCAAATTTGGATTTAATATTCATCCAAAATAAATTTTATACAGTTTTTGTTAAAGCAACTCTATACTGGAACTTTTTTATAGGAGTATGTTTATTGCTTCATATTTTATTTTTTACCAATCTAAGTTGCTCCGTTATTAATCATTGTGAAGTCCAGCTTCTGCCTGAATTGTTTTTACATTTATTTTCCTCAAGAGCTGCCATGTGCCTATCATATTTTATCAAATTGAGATTAGATCCTCGTACTCACTGAAGATAATAGAACGAGGTAGCTACATTTGGCATGTGCCTCGTATATATTGGCAGAGTACGGTTTCTCTTTCAACCTGGTGTTTATGTTGCGCAGGTGCAATGTGGTGATCGGGAACTTGAAAAGAAGATCGATGAAAAGATTGATCAGTTTATTGATAAAGTAGAGAAACACCCAAATAAGAAAAACCAGGTTATTGATTTATAAACTAATTTATGGTTAGCTTCTCAAGGATTTTATGCATATGATGTAAGTAGAAAAGAAGCTAGTTATCAAATAAATTATGGATTTTCATACATATTCTATCTATATATTCTCCCTCTTCTTAGAATTTTTCTTGTCGATCTTCTCGATAAACCAACTTCCCTTTATCGCCGTTACTTGACCATGTATGTCTAATCTGTGTATAGCCTTTCTAATGGATTTTTTCATTGCTGCAGATATGTTTATCATTTTATGAAATGAAAAACAAGCCAGCTTTTTTCACTAGCAAGGTTGAGCGGTTATACTGGGAACAATGGTACATAAACTTGAATGTGGTACACCAACCAAAGCAACATTCTGGGAAGTCTCATCATTCCAAATCAGTGATAGACCCTGGAGGTATACAATCTCCTAGATTTTGTACTGTCGTTCTATTAATATTCAGCTAGCAAGTATATATACCTCATATTCTTACGTAATTAATAACAGAGAGTGCTATTGAGGAGAGAAGTCAGAGACGGGCTGTGTTAGAAGCATCACTTCGTGAGGTGTTGTTTCAGATAATAAAGTTTGTGAATGAGAAAAAGGATCATGTTCCCCCTATACCCAACCTCGAAGGTGTTTCCTTCCCCTATGAAATTACAATTTCAAGGTAAGTCCTTACAATTTGTTATTCACTATGAATTTTGTTGATGTCTTTTACTCGTTACATTTTGTGTATAGAAGCTGTAATTTTTCCAAATTAATTGCAGTTCTGTAAATTTAATTATTAGCAAATTTGATTTTTAGCACCAACCTACAAAAATCAGCAATTATAGTTTATTAACTTGACGATTTTAGTGTACTAAGTCAGAATAATATTATAGGTCGTGGTACTAGATAGTTACACATAGCAAGTCTTTCAACCGTTTTTGTTTTCTTAATACATTTTCTATATCGTTTTATCATATTCCCCCCCCCCCTATTTTAGTTCCCACCATGCTGATTTCCCCCCTTGTTTAGTCACCGGTCTATGTTTTTATCCTTATGAAGTGTACTAAAATGGCCGAGAAATATACAATCAGTGTGTTAATG
Organism: Primula veris; assembly: GCA_963682055.1. Lineage (NCBI taxonomy): Eukaryota > Viridiplantae > Streptophyta > Magnoliopsida > Ericales > Primulaceae > Primula > Primula veris. The sequence goes on along the minus strand of OY821747.1, from coordinate 30,203,964 downwards.
GTAGTTTTTTGAGTTAATCATACAAAATTGATGTCTGGTCATGTTAAGTATTTGATAATCTCCCTTAATTGTTTTCCTAATGCATCGTTTTGTCTTCCTATATCCCCGGGTTTTGCTTTTCACTACCATTCGCCTATGAAATGATTTTGCCTTTGGATTTAATTTGAATATACAGACTCGCTCTAGTATTATAATGCTAATATCATGGATATCATTGCCAGTTGAGTTGATAAAAGTGTTTTGTTTTAGTTCATCAGATTCCGCATTTGGGATGGACATGTTTAAGAGGATGCTCCAGACTGGGCATCCCACCATGCTCAGTTGATCCTCTAACGTACAGTACAAACAACTCGACAAATCTCTTTCGTACAAACATGGTCTTGGGTAAAACATCGTCTTATAAATATGTACATCTTAAGTTGAATAACGTTTCCGAGTTTGCAGCGGTATTAAGGCACATTGTTGGCTCACACATTGGCTTATGTGTATATATCGAAATGAATCTTTTTTAGTTTTCAGTTTTAGCATATCATTGTTACCTCTTGAAATTTTTATTTCTTGAAAATGGTGAGTGTGTTGAAAGAATATCATTGAGGCTAACCCATTACTGAGTACTAAATATCATGAGATAATTGGGGAAGCCTATTAGGGGCCACCCTTAGATTAAAAAAATTAAATACTAAATTATTATCAAGGTAGCCAGTTAATTCTATTTTTTAATTCGAAATGATACGGTATGCAAAACAATTTTGTTATGTATTAAAATTAAGCCACATACTTCCTTCAAGCAATCCGATGAAAAGTTCGTTTCAAGTTTTGTGTTGTGTCCGTCCAACGGCTAACAGTCAGTTTATTTGCTTCTCATTAAGTAGTCACATTTCGCCCTCTCATATTTATTTTAACAAATCTTTATTAGTAAAATTAAGAAAGTGATTTAAGACCTTGCTTGAAAATTACTTCCTCTGAGTGTGTCATGCATTCAACTTTGTTAATAATAATAATGGAAAATTATTGTTTACTACATCAACCTACTAGTGGTTAAAAAACTCCATACTCACCTACGGACATTAACAATATACATACTCAGCTATAACAAATCAAACAATCAACACATTATTGTTAACTTTTGTTGAAATTTAAACGGAATTTTGGTCATGTGTGATCGCGTGGATACTTTGAATGAGAATCGTCTGTTTTGTACATAATCGTACAAGATTAAAATTTTCTTAAAAAATCAACAAACGTTAACTAGAGTGTGGTGATTAATTGATTTGTTATAGCTGAGTATGTAAATTGTTAATGCTCGTAGGTGGATATGCAGTTTATTAACCACCGATAATACTTCCAACGGAATCTGGAACAGATAAAAGCAGAGATGTGAGTTAAAGTATACAACTACAGTGAACGATACCGATGTCGATTAGAAAATGTTGAAATCAAAGTTGCCAAATTGTAGCCTCTTTTTATGCGTAGATTATTTTATAACAAGAGCTTGCAGATCACTGGGATCATAGCCAAGTTTGGACTTGGGCAGAGTTTATAGAACCCACTTTTCATTATAAAAAAAAAAAAAACCAAAGATTTATCAAACACCATTTATGTGATTCGAAATTAGATTATTACTTAAAGAGTTGTACACCGATTCATCGATAAGACTGCTACATCGATAAGACAAGATATAGTAGAAAGAAAATGATACTGTGCAATCATTTTTAACCAAAACAGCAGCTGCATTGCTGGAATGATAACCAAGTTGTACACCGATTCATCGATAAGACTGCTACATCCCATTCAAGTCTGTCTTCTGATGGTAAACACACTTGTAAGCTCATTAAAAATAACATACAACCGAAGACTGATAATATGAAGAATGCATAGATCAATCTCACACGGACAAGAAAAAATCAACCGAGAATAAGGAGATTGTGTGGGGGCATAGCTTCTTCTCGGAACTCAATAGACAAAAAACATCATCATATATCATATGATTCCTATCACCATCAAACTACGCATTTATCCCAAAAATTTGGGGTCGGCTACAAGATAAAAAGAACATATAATGTTGTAAAAGAGATTGTGTGGGGATAAATTAAATCTCATATTTGGTCCTCAAACACTGAAAATACCAAATAGCCAACTAAGTGAAGTTAGCAAATAACTCGTAAAGCCAACTACCCAAGTACGCCGTGCTCCTCCAAAAAGCAGACCATCAATGGTACTTATCTGCAATTTCTTGCAAGAAACGACACAATTGTCGAGGGTTCGAACACATCACCATGTGATCTGAATCACTGATCACTTTCACCTCATCCGGTGGGTTAACTTCTATCATCCACCTCTGGAGTTTTTCCTTGATTATACAATCATCTCTGAGCACGATATAGACTCGTTGTACCGATCCATAATTTTCTTTTGTGAGCTTAGTGTCATTGGCTAATCTTTCCTGATCAGCATACAAATGATATGGTCTCACCAGCATTTCTGCGAGGGTCAAGTCCTGCGTACATTGAAAATTGACGAGGTTTTGAGTTCTGTGAATATAGTTATTTGCATTGCGGAATTTTGGGTTATAGTTGTTTTCCGCCAAAAGAAACAATTGCATTGCAAAAGACAAATACTCCGTAAATACTAATCCTATGGAACTTTTAATAAAATCAGGGTTACATTTTCTACACTAAAGTAGCACTATATTCTGATTTTGTATGCCAAACCGAAAAGTTAGCAATTAATACTCTGAAGTCTAACCTAACAAATGTTTATATTTTTGCTCTTATAGACAGTATACAGAACACGTAGTTTGGGACAAAATAGGAAAATGTAAAAGAATGATATACAAAAGCAAACAACATGATGGGAAATACTATCTTTTTAGTGTATACAATATTGTCAGTATATCGTTTTAGCGTAAAATCATACCTTTAGTCAACTAATCGCTAGTTTCATATGCTGCTGTGGGAGGAAAAACCGAAAAACATAGGTGATTCAGTACTGTGAAAAACTGTTTATCCCTTTTATGTAAAGCTGTTATTTTATTCCTTTAGTATTCAGATGCGCCAATCTTTCATTTAAGGTTTTGCGCATGTTCATATATTACCTCTGGTGGTGACAAGTTGTACAGCTTTGATGACAGCTGCTTGGGACAAAAGACGAAGGAGGTCGGAGGTTTATCAGGCCCGTCATCGTATGTGAATTGGTTGTCTGTGTCTGTATCTGCTTGTTTATTGAACTGTGTAAAAAACTAAAAATAGCTTTTGAATTTAGCTAGCAGTATAAACTTAACAAAACCTAACAAATCATTAGATTCTGATTAGAAAACAAAAATCAAAATGACCATATTCTTTTCATAAGAAAGATTACGGACTTTATCTTTCAACTGAGAATCGAGATGACCAAAGACAGAATAGAAGGCATTTGTTTCACACTACAATATTGCGGTCTTTGCTTTCTTCAATTCTTTCAGCTTTATTATTTGAAGTATCGTATCGATTTATAAATAAAAAAACTATGGTGGTATCAAACACCACAACAATCTTTTTTTCTAACTGCTTTACTTAGACATTGTTTTGACCAAAAAAGTCGATGTCAAAAGCAGGCTAAGTAAGGAAACTTCTAAGAAATCAAATTAACTAATCTTTTGTGAAAGAATAAAAAACGAAGTACCTCCTGCACAAGTGTGGTAACACTATGATGAGGACTATGCATCATAGCAGCAACAAAAACAGCAACCATAATTTTCTGACTGAACTTCTCCATAGCTACAGATGTACTAAACCCACCAGCGCTGTGACCCACCACAACCACACGATCGTCCTCCGGAACACACTCCATGAACTTCATCAAAGGGTCCATATAATCTGACATATATTTAATAGTCTGTTTTGGATTAGTTCCAGAAGCACCAAGATCGATGGCCGTGACTTTATGACCGTAGGATCTGAGAAGTGTGGTAACTTTGTACCAAGACCAGGCACCATGGCAAGCTCCGTGGACCAGCACAAAGTGGTTCCCTACCTTGTCCATTTGGCTAATAATACGAAGAAAAAAAATGTGAATAGTAGGAGGTGAAATGGTTTTCATAACATGAAGGTTTAAGGGTAAAAAGCAAATAACCCTAATGAACTATACATTTTTGCAATTGATCTATACAAACATGGGCAAAGACGGGATCTGATGGGCAAAGACGGGATCTGTGGCCAGGAGGGGTTGCACAATAGTATAATAAGTGTTCTAAAATGCGCAAGACAGGGATTGGGCAGAAATTTGTTGCCTAGCGTCTAACCGCTTAATCACCTTATAATCCCTCCTAATCTGCTAGGTTTCTAACCTCCACCTAACCTCTGCCTAGGTTCACTTTTTAGAACACCGAGTATAACAAAATCAAAACATATATAACTTTATACTAATCACACTCAAGCGAACGAGCTAAGGCGTTTTGCCTTACCAACTAAGTAAAGGTGAATTGCGGTACAAAAATAAAAAATAAAAATAGAGTAAGACGAGAAAAGGAAAAGCCAGAAGCTTAGCCTTACTGTTAACCTCTTGATAAAATTGCTCCTAATATTATCAGCCTACTTAAAAAGATAGAATTTTCCCAATACAAAATTCAAATAGTGCTTTGAATTTTATACTAAATTATAAATATAGTACTATCATCCTTACTTACACATAATAAAAGTACATATAATAAAACTGACCAAACAGAGGTAAGACGTACCAAGAGCTCCCCAATTGTTGTTATTACAGAGTGACTGAGCAAGGTTTTATTAAGATTTAAGACAGAAAAAATATTGGGAATTAATAATAAGATAAACTACTCCTATGATTTTCATGACTAGACATTTAAAGTAGTTGAATAGTCTTATGAACAGAACAGAACAGAACCATACCAGATAAGGACAATCATGTATCAATAGCGTGGGGCTGGCAAGTCCTACAACTTCCAAATTGAATAAAATTTTATTTAAATTATGAAAAGAGCGATATAGCCCCCAATAATATTTTTTTTAAATCCAACACGTCCGAGTGAAGGAAATAGGTGAAGACAGTAAGGGGCGGACCCCCATTCAAAAAAAAATTGACGAGAGTAAAATTTTTCTATGTAGTTAGATCAAGTTCCTAAAAAATTAGCATTCAACTTGCCAGCTTGTAAGTTCACCCCTCTTAAACCAAGGAAATACAATTATTTCTTTCCGGATTATTTACTTTTCGATGGAAAGTTAAAGAAAGTATTTTGCCTCCATTTCTTCCAAAGTCTCGGCATACTATGCTGTAATGATAATATGGTCAGATTAGCAGAAGTGCATTAGTCACAAACTTCAGAAAAGTTTGCTTAGCATATACTCAGTTCGTGGACATTTGAAATGTAGCCTCTCACGAGCAATTAGATTAGCTTATATGCATCAGATTCCAGAAACAACCTATATCGTGTAATGGGTGGAAACACCCCTACACCATGTCTGATACTTTCTCCCGATATTGCTAAACGTTGGAATCTCCAATGCAGCCTTTGTTATTGCAATATTGAACTATTTGTAGCTTTGTTTTTGCATTCCAGGATCCTACTTTGATGGACAAACATAAACTGGGAATTGCTCGAAAGTACCAAGTCCTCACCTAGTCACCTTCTATCAGTGGCAAAGCTAGGATTCGGAAATGGGAATGTTGGAATTTCAATAAAAAATATGGGATGCTAATTCGCTATTTTTTATAAATTTATATGTAAAATATACACTTAAATGGGGGGTTGTAGTGATTATCTGCCCGTATTTCCGGATACCAAATCATAACGGTTTGCAGTTTGGGTAAACTGGGACACCATGTTCCTGTAAAATTAGAATTTGAAACTCGGAATATCATCATAACCTTTTCATTTCTTTGTGCTACAATTCAAGGTCCTCTTTTACATGTGCAAACTACTGGGACAAGGATCACTTTAGCAGTAAAGTTAGAAATTATGTAATTCTAGCATCTTTTTATGACCAGATTTTTTTATAACAAGATTGTAGATCTACGGGGCTATTCCAAGGATCATAGCAAGAGTTAAGACTTGGGCAGAATTTATAGAACCCACTTTTCATAAAGAAAAACCCAAAGATTTATCAGCACCATTACGTGATTCAATCAGAATGCTACTTAAGAGTTAAGACTAGATATAGTAACAAAATGATACTGACGAACCAATTTTAATCAAAAAAACAGCTACATGGCTGACATGAAAACCAATTCGCCGATTCATCCATAAGACTGCTACATCCTCTTCAAGTCTGTCTTGTGATGGTAAACACACTTTTAAGCTCATTAAAAATAGCATACAACCAAAGACTGATAATATGAAAAAAAACAGAGATCGATCTCACACGAACAAGAAAAAATCCACCGAGAATAATGAGATTGTGTGGGGCATAGCTTCTTCTCGGAACTCAATAGACAAAAGACATAATATTGTAAAAGAGATTGTGTGGGGATAACTTAAATCTCATATTTGGTCCTCAAACACTGAAAATACCAAATAGCCAACTAAGTGAAGTTGGCAAATAACTTGTAAGCCGAATATCCAAATACGTCATGCTCCTCAAATATGCACACCGTCAATGGTATTTATCTGCAATTTCTTGCAAGAAAAGACACAATTGTTGAGGTTTCGAACACATCACCATGTGATCTGAACCACTGATCACTTTCACCTCATCCGGTGGGTTAATCTCTATCATCCACCTCTAGAGTTTTTCCTTGAGTGTACAATCATCTTTGAGCACGATATAGACTCGTTGTACCGATCCATAATTTTCTTTTGTGAGCTTAGTGTCATTGGCTAATCTTTCCTGATCAGCATACAAATGATATGATCTCACTAGCATTTCTGCGAGGGTCAAGTCCTGCGTACATTGAAAATTGACGAGGTTTTTGAGTTATGTGAATATAATTATTTGCATTGCGGAATTTTGGGTTAAGAGTTGTTTTCCACCAAAAGAAACAATTGCATTGCAATAGACAAATACTCCGTAAATACTAATTCTATGGAATTTTTAATAAAATCAGGGTTACATTTTCTACACTAAAGTAGCATCATATACTCTCAAGTCTAACCTAACAAATGTTTATATTTTTGCTTTTATAGACTGTATACAGAACACGTAGTTTGGGACAAAATAGGAAAATGTAAAAGAATGATATACAAAAGCAAACAACATGATGGGAAATACTATCTTTTTAGTGTATACAATATTGTCAATATATCGTTTTAGCGTAAAATCGTACCTTTAGTCAACTAATCGCTTTTACGTAAAGCTGTTAGTATTCCTTTAGTATTCAGATGCGTCAATCTTTCATTTAAGGTTTTGCGCATGTTCATATATTACCTCTGGTGGTGACAAGTTGTACAACTTTGATGACAGCTGTTTGGGACCAAAGACGACGGAGGTCGGAGGTCTATCAGGCCCGTCATCGTATGTGAATTGGTTGTCTGTGTCTGTATCCGCTTGTTTATTGAACTGTGTAAAAAACTAAAAATAGCTTTTGAATTTAGCTAGCAGTATAAACTTAACAAAACCTAACAAATCATTAGATTCTGATTAAAAAACAAAAATCAAAATGACCATATTCTTTTCATAAGAAAGATTACGGACTTTATCTTTCAACTGAGAATCGAGATGACCAAAGACGAATTAGAAGACATTTGTTTCGCACTACAATATTGCGGTCTTTGCTTTCTTTAATTCTTTCAGCTTTATTATTTGAAGTATCGTATCGATTTATAAATAAAAAAAACTATGATGGTATCAAACACCACAACAATCTTTTTTTCTAACTGCTTTACTTAGACATTGTTTTGACCAAAAAAGGCGGTGTCAAAAGCAGGCTAAGTAAGGAAACTTCTAAGAAATCAAATTAACTAATCTTTTGTGAAAGAATAAAAAACGAAGTACCTCCTGCACAAGTGTGGTAACACTATGATGAGGACTATGCATCATAGCAGCAACAAAAACAGCAACAATAATTTTCTGACTGAACTTCTCCATAGCTACAGATGTACTAAACCCACCAGCGCTGTGACCCACCACAACCACACGATCATCCTCCGGAACACGCTCCATGAACTTCATCAAAGGGTCCATATAATCTGACATATATTTAATAGTCTGTTTTGGATTAGTTCCAGATGCACCAAGATCGATGGCCGTGACTTTATGACCATAGGATCTGAGAAGTGTGGTAACTTTGTACCAAGACCAGGCACCATGGCAAGCTCCGTGGACCAGCACAAAGTGGTTCCCTACCTTGTCCATTTGGCTAATAATACGAAGAAAAAAAAATGTGAATAGTAGGAGGTGAAATGGTTTTCATAACATGAAGATTTAAGGGTAAAAAACAATAACCCTAATGAACTTTACATCTTTGCAATTGATCTATACAAACATGGGCAAAGACGGGATATGTGGCCAGGAGGGGCTGCAAAATAGTATAATAAGTGTTCTAAAAGGCGCAAGATAGAATTTAGGCATAAATTTGTTGCCTAACGTCTAACCGCTTAATCATCTTATAATTCCTCCTAATCTGCTAGGCTTCTAAGCTCCACCTAACCTCTGTCTAGGCTCTTTTAGAACACCGAGTATAACAAAATCAAAATATATATAACTTTATACTAATCACACACTCAAGCCAACGAGCTAAGGTGTTTTGCCTTACCAAGTAAAGGTGAATTGCGGTACAAAAATGAAAAATAAAAATAGAGTAAGAGGAGAAAAGAATTAACCTCTTGATAAAATTGCTCCTAATATTATCAGCTTACTTAAAAAGATAGAATTTTCCCAATACAAAATTCAAATAATGCTTTGAATTTTATACTAAATTATAAATATAGATATAATAAAAGTACATATAATAAAAATGACCAAGCAGAGGTGAGACGGTACCAAGAGCTCCCCAATTGTTGTTATTCCAGGGTGACTGAGCAAGGTTTTATTAATACAGAAAATATCTTGGGAATAGATAATAAGATAAACTACTCCTGTGATTTTCATGACCAGACGTTTAAAGTAGTTGAATAGTCCTATGAACAGAACCATAGGACAATCATTTATTAACATCCTTAGGGCCGGCAAGCAGTGCTCCATGAATAAAACGAAAATAAACGAACCGAACACGTCTATGTTATGTTCATATTCAGTTCATAAACTAAAACTCTTGTTTATAAACTAAAACTCATGTTCATAATCATTTAAATACGAACGAACATTTCACGAACATTTCACGAGTCGAATACAAGTTGTTTGTGATCATCTAATTTTTCCAAAACATTCAATAATTAAAAAAATATATATTTTTCTTTCTTTTTGGGTAGAGTAAAACTAACTAGAGTAAAATTATTACATATGAGTTTGAGATAATCGTGTAACAAACTGCGCCGCTAGTTCTATTTGAATAGCAAATCGTAACATTCTAAAGACATGTTCAACAGAATGTACAGTCAAAACATTTCTGTTCATAACTTTCTGCACTCTCCTGAGAAGATCAACAGACTCAGTAGCTAAAAATTCAAATGTATTAAACGCAAAATGTATGAAACTGTGTTGATTGTCTTGACAGCCTTTTTTATATTTCTATACCTTCGTTGCCGCTGCAGTAGTAGCTGCATGACCCACAGTAAATTTTCCAATACTAAACCCCACCAATGAAGCCTCTTTGTTCTAATTCAAATCATTCAAAACGTCTGTCTTGACATAGAATAAAAAAAAAGATGGAAATACGTTGCGTCCAATAGGATTTGAACCTATACCAAAGGTTTAGAAGACCTATGTCCTATGCGGGCAAAATTTATGAAAAGTAAATACTGTAAAAAATGCATCCATATATGGCTAAAAGGGCAATTATAAATGGAACTTGGAACATAATGTTTGAGGTTAGAGGTATGGCTGGAAATAAAAAATTGGGGCAAGCTGGTACATGAAATTTTGATATTAATTGAGACAGCTGGAGTGGTGAAGGCCCTATAAACTATGAGAGTATTATTGCTAATATTCCTTTTAAAGATCTGAGAAACAATGGTAATTGGAATTTTACTGATATTTTTAATCTTTTCCCTACTAATTATCATCACTATTTTAAAAGGTGATAGAGCTTACTGAGAATAAGGACTTGTGCTTCTGGACAGAGACCTCTACTAGTGTTTTTTCTGTTAAATTTGCTTGGACTCTGATAAGAAAAAGAAACATTATTAATTGGATATATACTCTTATTTGGGATAAGTTGCTACCCTTGAGGGTTTCTTGTTTCATGTGGAAAATTTTACTAAATGCAGTTGCTGTTGATGAAAATGTGCAATGTAAGGGTATAAATTTGGTCTCAATATGTGGTTGTTGTTCCAATTCTAATGAATCTATAGAACATCTCTTTGGTACTGGTTCTCTAGCAAATAAAGTTTGGTCATTTTTTGGAAAGCTGATGGGAATAACCTACAACAATTTGAGTTTTATAGGGAGGTGTCTAACTTGGTGGCAACTTTCAAATTCTTCTCTCGGAGGTAAGTGTATTAAAATTATTCCTTCTATAATTCTATGGAGTATTTGGAAGTCCAGATGCAGCTATAAGTTTGATAATGGGGCTATGAACAGTGAAACTATTATAGCAAGTGTTAAGAAAGTTAAGAAAGATAACTGGGGGAATAGTATTAATAAGGTTAAGAAAGTTCTTATTATTCATTGAGCTAAACCTCCTCCTAATAGAGTGAAGATTAATGTGGATGGAGCCTTTAAGTCTGGGATCTACAGTGGTACAGGGGGTCTAAAGAGAGATTGTCTGGGTAATTTTATTAAAGGATTTTCTACTATAGAGGATGTTATTTCTATCATTGAAGCGGAGGCACCAGCTTTTCTACATGGGTTACATCTTATTAAGGATGAACATGCAATTATTGAGACAGACTCCAGAAAATTGATTAACATTCTTCTTAATAAAGAAAAATGTCCTTAGGCTATTTATTCGATTATTGATCAAATTAGACAACTAGTTAGTAAGAAAATGGTGGAAATTGGTCATAACTTTAGAGAATGTAACAAAGCAACAGATCTTATTGCTAAGGAAAGACCGGCTATTTTCTCCGATAGGGCTTGTGACTTCCATCCCACTCTAACTGGGATTTTGAAGATGGATTCGTCGTTGTATCCAATTTTAAGGGGATGCGTTTTTTCGCCATTTTTTCTTCGGATAAGCTCTCTACTCTCTCTCTAAGACTGGCCGATTGCTATTCTCAGACAAGCGGGCGTAGGATGACATGCGTAATATCTGGCCCAAGTTGAGGTTTATTACACAAGAAGCCCCTTAAGTTATTTACAAAATTTTCATTTAGACCATATCTCGAATAGGGGCACTTTTGGCCCCTTTTCTTTTGTACTTTTTGTGGAGTTTTTTCCCCACATTTTTTTATCTTCCCCTACTATTAATAAAATAAAAATGTGGGTTTTCCCCACAATTCAAAAAAAAAGTATAAATTCTTTTTTACATACGTATGATTATTTTAATGAGCTGAACACTTAACGATAAAATCAAATTTTATATATAGTTACACAAACACAAGTTTAGACGAACCGAACAGAGACATTTTCATGTTCTGTTCACTTAATAGACGAACACTATATTATTGTTCATTATCGTGTTCATTAATAAATGAACGAACATGAACCGAACATTAGCCGAACCGAACACGAACGATTTCACGAACAACTCATCTCATTTACCGCCCTAACTACAGCTCCCAAACAGTGTAAAATTTTATTTATATTATGAGGAGAGATATAGCCCCCAGTAGTATTTTTAAAAAATTCAGCACCTCCGAGTGAAGGAAATAGATGAAGACAGTAAAAGGAGGCCCCCATCCAAAAAAAAATTGACGAGAAAGTAAAAAAAAATCTATGTATTTAGATCAAGTTCCCAAAAGATTGGCATTCGGAATGATAATATGGTCAGATTAGCAGAAGTGCATAAGTCACAAACTTCAGAAAAGTTTGCTAAGCATATACTCGGTTCATGAAACAAGCTAAAAAAGACTAGGCATGGACAAGGTTTAGTTTTTCCAATAAGATTATTTATGATCAAATAATTTGCTCATTGTGTTTTAAAATGTTAGATGCATACGAGTCTCGAAAGCATACTATCTTCAAGAATACTATACATGTACATTTGAAATGTAGCCTATCACGAGTAATTAAATTAGCTTATATGTATCAGATTCTAGAAGCAACCAATATCGTGTAATGGGTGGAAACACCCCTACACCATGTCTGATACTTTCTCCCGATACAGCTAGACGTTGGAATCTCTGATGCAGCCTTTGTTATTGCAATATTCAACTATTTGTAGCTTTGTTTTTGCTTTCCAAGATCCTAGTTTGATGGACAAACATAAACTGGGAATTGCTCGAAAGTACCAAGTCCTCACCTAGTCACCTTCTATCAGTGGCAAAGCTAGGATTTGAAAATGGGGATGTTGGAATTTCAAAAAAAAAATATGGGGTGCTAATTCGTTATTTTTGAAATTCCTATCCGCTGTTCTAGTTGCAGTTTTGCAGTTAGATTCTAAGTGAGGTTGCAACCACAGTTAGAACCCAGTGTATAAATGGACAGAACTGTAAAATGTTAAATGTACGTAAATTAAATCACACGCACATTTAACAACGGAGTTCACCTAACTAGGCTACGTCTCCGGAGCACTTACCCAGATTATGATATTATAAAAAGCTTACAATATAGGACTCAAGTATTAATGAAAAACACTTAGACTCACTCTAGGTTTTTCTGCCTATCTCTATATTGCTCCTACTCTATAATTATCACTTATAAATCAATGGCATTCCACCATTGTTTTCTTTTTAAAGCTCACGTGTATTCTCTCTAGAAAATAAGTTTTTTATAATTTAGAACACACACATATTACAAGCTAAGTTATCAACTTATATAAACAAGTAAAACAATCTTCTATTCTTCAGTATCTTTTGATTGTTTTTGCCTTTATTGATTGGCTTCAATCTTCCCATGCATTGCGTGATACTTCAGCATTGATTGACCTCAATCTTCTAAAGATAGAACCTGTTGACAATTAGCTTGAAAATAGGAGTTAATCTTTTTCTTCAACAAAAAAACATATAAGACAATATCTTTTAGAAATAATATCTTTTAGAGATAATATCTTTGAAACTATATTTGAAATATAAACTCCATATTTCTTTCAATCTTAAAACGAATCATGCTAAATTTGATAAGGCACAAAGATTGAAACAAGTAATAAGGATTTGCAAAATAACTTAGATATAGTATTTTCCTATGTAGAGGAAACACAACTAATCTCTTTTATATATTTTAGTAAATGTTTCCTTACTACTTTGATATTCTCAATACACGCATATATAACCTTTAGGATCATGTGAGAATATATCATGCATACTTTTAAACAAATAATTAGCATTGAAGAATAGTTATGCAGATCTATAGAACAAGACAGAGTTCTGTTAACTAGCAGGTTGGAACTAGAGGTTGCAACTGAGTTTGCAACATTACTTGAAACCTGTTAACAAATGTTGTAACTAGTACTTAAAACCTGTCAATGCTGTCTTAGTTCGTAATAACAGTTAGGATTTATTTAGTAAAAACCAATAGACAATAAACAACATTTAGATCAGGAATCTAGTCCTAACAATTTTTATATAAATTTATATGTAAAATATACACCGGAATGGAGGGCTGTAGTGATTATCCGCCCATATTTCTGGCTACCAAATCATAACGGTTTGCAGTTTGGGTAAACTGGGACACCATGTTCCTTTAAAATTAGAATTTGAAACTCGGAATATCATAACCTTTTCATTTCTTTGTGCTGCAATTCAAGGTCCTCTTTTACATGTGCAAACTACTGGGACAAGGATCACTTTAGCAGTAAAGTTAGAAATTATGTAATTGTCACGGAGAAAATGTTGAAATCAAAATTACCAAATTCTAGCATCTTTTTATGACCAGATTTTTTTTACAACAAGATTGTAAATCTACAGGGCTATTCCAAGGATCAGAGCAAAAGTTAAGACTTGGGCAGAATTTATAGGGGACCCACTTTTCATAAAGAAAAACTCAAAGATTTATCAACACCATTACGCGAGAATCAGAATGCTACTTAAGAGTTAAGACTAGATATAGTAACAAAAAGATATTCTGTCTTGTGATGGTAAACACACTTGTAAGCTCATTAAAAATAGCATAATATGAAGAAAACAGAGATAGATCTCACACGAACAAGAAAAAATCAACCGAGAATAAGGAGATTGTGTGGGGCATAGCTTCTTTCTCGGAACTCAATAGACAAAAAACATAATATTGTAAAAGAGATTGTGTAGGGATAAATTAAATCTCATATTTGATCCTCAAACGCTGAAAATACCAAATAGCCAACTAAGTGAAGTTGGCAAATAACTTGTAAGCCGAATATCCAAATACGTCGTGCTCTTCAAATATGCACACTGTCAATGGTATTTATCTGCAATTTCTTGCAAGAAAAGACACAATTGTTGGGATTTCGAACACATCGCCATGTGATCTGAACCACTGATCACTTTCACCTCATCCGGTGGGTTAATCTCTATCATCCACCTCTGGAGTTTTTCCTTGATTGTACAATCATCTTTGAGCACGATATAGACTCGTTGTACCAATCCATAATTTTCTTTTGTGAGCTTAGTGTCATTGGCTAATCTTTCCTGATCAGCATACAAATGATATGGTCTCACCAGCATTTCTGCGAGGGTCAAGTCCTGAGTGCAGTGAAATATTACGAAATTCTTGAGTTATGTAAATATAAATCTTTGCATTGAAAAATTATGTTATAGTTTGTTTTAAGCCAAAAGAAACATTTGCACTGCTAAAGACAAGTACTCCGTAAAAGCTAATCCTACGGATACCAAAAGGAAGTTTTAATAGAATTAGGGTTGATACATTTTCTACACTAAAGTAGCATTATAGTCTGATTTTGTATACCAAACAGGAAAGGTTAGCATTTAAGACTCAGAAGCCTAACCTAACAAATGTTTATATTTTTGCTTTTATAGACTGTAGAAAAAACACTAGTTTGGGACCAAAATAGGATCATGTAAAAAAATGTTATACAAAAGCCCAAAAAAAATTATTGGGAAATATCTTTTAGTGTATACTATATATCATTTTAGCATAAAAATGTACCGTTAGTCTACTAATCGCTAATCTCATATATTTCTGTGGAAAACAACATAGGCAATTCATTAGTGTAAAAAACTGTTTATCGCTATTATTTAAACCTGCTATTATTCCTTTTATTATCGAGGAAAATGACTCTTTCAAAAAATTAGATTAGAATGCTAAAATGAGACAGATGCATCAACCTTTCATTAAATGTTATAAGCATGTTCATATATTACCTCTGGTGGTGACAAGTTGTACAACTTTGATGACAAGTGTTTGGGACCAAAGACGAAGGAGGTCGGAGGTTTATCGGGCCCGTCATCGTACGTGAATCGGTTGTCTGTTCCTGTATCCGCTTGTTTATCAAACTGTATATAAATAACTTTCAAATTTAGCTACCAGTATAAACTTAACAAAACAATTCATTAGATTCTGATTTGAAAACAAAAATCAAAATGCCAAAAAAAATTCATAAGAAAGAGTGTACGGAATTTATCTTACAACTGAGCATTGAGATACCAAAGACCAAAGATGGATTAGAAGGCGTTTGTTTCATACTAAAATATTGCAGTCTTTGCTTTCTTTCAGATTTATATTTTGGATCTCCCATAATTCTATAATAAAACAACTAGGTACCAAGGGAGGATTGAGTTTTTATCCTTTAGTTCAGTCACCATTGTTTGCACAAAAATATTTGCAGAATAATGAACAGTTTGTATTAAGTCTCAATTTCGATAGCCAGTGACTGATAAATCAAGCAGTATTTCTAGTTCAGGCATAAAGTATCTTCACTTGGCATAGAAATTGTACTCATTTTCTCCAACAGATCTTCCCATTTCAGTTTATAAACTCATTTGAGTGTCGGAATGGTCACTGTGTTGAGTAGTTAAGAGTTAAGTCTCATACTCTCATATACAATTGATTTCAAAAATAAAAAACAAAATAAAGTCTCAAATATCACCACAATAACCATCTATGATCCACCTAATCACAAGCAAGCAAAGACTTGATCGATATTTAATTTAGCAGCGAAGCAAAAAATGGACCTCGCCACAATGTCAGAAAATTATTATGATGTTGAAACAAATTTCCTTAGTCCGTTCCTAAAATTAGGCTTACTCCTATTTCCACACAGACTTAAAAACTATATGTGCATAATTTGTGGATAGGCTCAATTCCTTGTTAACTTTTTTTCGTTATTATTATTTTTTCGTTAATTTTCAAATAAATAGTGGTACAAAAGCGCTAAATCAGTAACTTTTTTAAAAGTACATAGTAAAAAAAACAAGTTTCCTCTTAATATGAAGGGTGTTCAGCACTTTTTATCCATCATTTCCTCCTCAATCCTTGTAATCCCCTTCAATCCCTGTTTGGGGTCCTAAGTTTTTTTGGCTAGTTCTTCATGAAAAACTATAGGTGTTTGGTTTGTAAGCTTTTTCAACTAGCTTTTGGGTCAAAGAAGCTAAAAAAATAAAGAAATACTCTGCAGTAGAATAAAAAAAAAAGTACCTCCTGCATAAGGGTAACATAACTATAATCAGTGCTATGCATCATCGCAGACACAAAAACAGCAACAATAATTTTTTCACCAAACTTCTCCATAGCTACTGATGTACTAAACCCACCAGCGCTGTGACCCACCACAATCACACGATCGTCCTCCGATAAAGACTCCATGAACTTCATCAAAGGGTCCATATACTCTGATATATATTTTATCTCCGCGGTCTGTTTGGGATTAGTTCCAGATGCGCCAAGATCGATGGCCGTGACTTTGTGACCGTTGGATCTGAGAAGTGTGGCAACTTTGTACCATGACCAGGCACCATGGCAAGCTCCGTGGACCAACACAAAGTGGTTCTCTATCTTGTCCATTTGGCTAATAATAGAAAAAAAAAAAAAGGTGCTTTGACAGGGTGAAATGGTTTTCATACCATAAATATTTTAGGGTAAAAAGCAAATAACCCCCATGAACTTTATATTTATTCAAATGATCTATACAAACATGGGCAAAGCCAGGATCTGTGGCAGGATGGGGTTGCCCAATAATATAACCAATGTTCTAATAGGCACAAGACAGGTGGCGGAAATTGTTCGCCTAGGGTCTAAACCGCCTAATTCTGCTTAATCGCCGCCTCATACGCCTAATCCTACCTAGTCTACTGGGCTTTTAAGGTCCACGTAATTTCTTCTTACACTCGCTTATTAAAACAGCGAGTATAACAGAATCAAAACATACAACTGTTTACTAAACACACTAAAACAAACGAGCTAAGGTCTTTTGGTCTACCAATTGAGCAAAGGTGAATTGCGATACAAAAATAAAAAATAAAATAAAGTATGGCGAGGAAAGGAAAAGCCAGAAGCTTAGCCTTACTGTTAGCCTCTTAGATTTCGATAGAATTGGTTCTATTATTCTCACGCTACTTAAAAAGATAGAGTTTTTCCAATAAAGTCCCATAGGTTTGACAACTGATTAAACTCACAACAATTTTCTTCGTTTTTCCTATTTATAACTTATTAAGATGATTTTTTAAAATACTCGTCTCTGAGGGGGAAAGAGACTGATTAGATATATTTATACTTTAACTTCAAACTATTTCTTTCTAGAAGTTTGGGATTACAGTTTTAATGCAAAAGAGTAATAGCCACAAAATCATATCAGCATTACCCAAAAAACATAGCAGCAGACTTTAAGCAAAACCTACAGACCAGAGCATATATGATAATCAATAAGGCGACCCGAAATCAACTGTAATAAGCAAAAAACCCCAAATAAAAGGCATATAAGCAAGCAAAATAGAGACATAAGTCAAAAAAAATATTAAATCGAAACATATGAACAATTAAGATTAAAGCCCCAAATAAACACATGAATATGCTATTATGGAAAACCTAAAAAAAGTCTAAAAAGTATAGTAACAATAAAGAGAGCACCCTATACCAAAGTACATAGGCAATTATCAGCAAAATCTCCAATGTAACTCCTACAAGCAACTAAGAAAAACCCTTGAATGAAAGCACAGAAATTCAGGAAAAGCACCAAACTAATTGCAACTTTTCTTTTTAATAGTAATTAACTCTCACTTTAGAGGCGTCAATGATCGAACTATGATGGTGATCGGGCTATTACTAGTAGTACATATTATATAACTAAATCTCAACCAACTTGATGATAATTAACTTTAGTAACCACATTGTACAACCCACTTTGAAGTAATACAATAATAAAAAAAAAAAATCGTTGCAATAAAGTGAGAGCACGGAGTCCGGATACTCAACCCCCTCTTTTATACCCATTTCTGTGCCTCGACATTTTAACCAAACAATAGTTACTCGAAAAATTTGAAAGAAATACTACAAATTACTTCTAGACATGGATTAAAACATTCCAACACTTTTTCATTACGCAATAGTCGTATATTTTTTTTTTATTTGGAATAAAAATAAGAACCAGAGTAAATTAAAAAATTAAATCCAAAACAAAATCATTTGACTCAATACTATGTCCAAATATTATGAAATTTGTCTAGAATAAGTTATTAAAGTTGATAAACATAGGAAACAAGTCACAAAAGTTAAAATTTTGAACAAGCACAAAATGGGGTATAAAATAGGATCCGGACTTGAGAATACTAAAAATGGGGGAGACAAAAAAATTTAAATAATGTTTTATAAGTAAGTACTAAAAGTAGTAACATCCTTATTATACAGAATAACAAAGACATAGTTTATAGTCTATCATACAAAACATCCCAAACATACACGTATTGGTTTTTTTTTTGTTTTTTTTTTCCTTCCTATGAGATCTACAGTGACATGTTTTGAATTTTTAAATTTTACTATAATTTTCAAAGCAACACGAATATTTATTTCCCCGTCGTGAAACCGTACATATTTTCATTAATCAAACCTTCGTTTGAAGCATTTTTTTTAAAAAAAATATGTATTTATACGGTGTTCGTATATCCTCCCAATAATTTATATAAATATATAATAGAAGTGAGCAAGCAAAAGATGAATAGAGTGAGACGTACCAAGAGCACCTTTATTGTTGTTAATTATTACTATTACCGAGTGACCATGGTTTTATTACCAGACATTTAAAGTACGTTGACATTTTTTATTTTGTTGTTTACTTAAAACCATTTTGGTCCCTGAAGCTTCTGTAATAATCTTATGAACCCAACCGTACAAGATAAGGACAAATGACGTATCAGGTCCGCAAGTAACTAGGTTGAGACAGTCCATTTCGAAAAAAATTGATGAAAAAGAAAAAAAAAAAAAACTATATACAGTAAAACATATATACAGTCATATCGTTAGAACCACGGAAAACTATTACTATAGGAAGTATATTATTAATTGGAAGATACATATAAAAAATATAAAAATGTTTCAATCCGCGACGGTCAAATCTGTTACAAATTTGTCCCTATAGGACGTTTGTCAGTAAATTTAAAATCAGTCGTCATACCGTCCCCGATTAGGGCGTTGGGAATTAAAATCTGTCACTATTTCCGCCTGTGATCTAACATTTTTTTGTAATGGTTTTTTTAAATAAATTTATAAACATAATACAAGATACATGCACCATATTCATATAAATAAAACGTGAAATGTATAAAATTTTAGTTTTATGGTTATTAGAAACAAATACATGTACAATATATAAAAATGTGTAACTATGCAAATTGATCAGAATAATGATAGCAAATAAACAAAATGTGCATGCAAATAACATTGAACCATGCGTGCCAATATTAATATTGAGTTGCAATATGTGTCAATGTGTATGAGCTATTACGTATGTAAAACTTATAAGATGTGATTAATGAAAAAATTAAGTCATCGTCATAAACTCTCTATTATATATGAAATGTCAATTTATTATTATAAGTAGGTGAATTTATAACTAAGGGTGTCATGAAAATTTACGAAATATAATAATAGAGAGTTTATTGTTATTTATAACTGACATGCCTTGGGACCTAAATTATTTATAATTATAGACAGATTATTCGTGCATACAATATTCTTATATGAAGGTTTTACTGTACTTAGATCAAGATATTAAAAAATTAGACTTTCTCCCCATTTTGTGTATCAATTAAACACTAAAGAATGGTTATAGTACCTTTTTTTTCTTTTGAAATGAATGGTTATATTGGATGCAGCGTATCTGACTCTGAGTCAAGGTGACTCAGAGTCCACAACCATTGGATATTGTTACACAAACCAACTCCATTAGACCCTTCCTGTTTCAATATGGGGCAACTGCCACATGTTTTTTTTTTTCAACTTGCCAGCTTGGAAATACTATTATTTCTTTCCGGATAATTTATTTTTCGATAGAAAAGTTAAAGAAAGTATTTTGCCTCCCTGTCTTCCAAAATCTCGGCATACTATGCTCTAATGATAATATGATCAGATTAGCAGAAGTGGACAAGTCACAAACTTTAGAAAAGTTTGCCAAACATATACTCAGTTCATGAAACAAGCTGAAAAAGACTAGACATGGACAAGGTTTAGTTTTTCCAATAAGATTATTTGTGAATTGTGATCAAATAATTTGCTCGTATTTTAAAATATTAGATGCATACGAGTCTCAAAAACATAATCTCTTCAAGAATACTATACATTTGAAATGTAACTTATCACGAGCAATTAGCTTATATATATCAGATTCCAGAAGCAAACCAATATCGTGTGATGGGTGGAAACACCCCTACGCCATGTCTGATACTTTCTCCCGATACAGCTATACGTTGGAATCTCCATTGCAGCCGTTGTTATTGCAATAATCAACTATTTGTAGCTTTGTTTTTTGCAATAACCCGGATTTTCGTAGGAAAATGTCGGTGTAAAGAGAAAGTATTATTCCGCATCGGCTAGATATGTGAGTACATATATGGTATATAAGTTAAGGAAACCCTCCTTACTATCATCAAAGCCTTTTAAAGTCATGCGGTCCAAGAAGCGATGATGAAATTAGGTCAAAACGGATAGTATTGATGGTAAGAAGCAGATGGTGGCGGTCTGGTCGGAGGACCGGATCGTTACATTTTTGCTTTCCAAGATCGTTGTTTGATGGACAAACATAAACTCGGAATTGCTCGAAAGTACCAAGTCCTCACCTAGTCACCTTCTATCAGTGGCAAAGCTACGATTCGGAAATGGGAATGCAAGAATTCCAACAGGGGTGCTAACACGCTATTTTTTTTTAATAAATTTATACGTAAAATATACACTGAAATGGGGGCTATAGCCTATAGTGATTATCCGAACGTATTTCCCGCTACCAAATCATAACGGTTTGCAGTTTGGGTAAACTGGGACACAAGTTAGTATTTGAAACTCGGAATACCATAGAATGCAATGAAGACCATGGTATGACCATAGAATTTCATTTTATAGCCAACAGCTAACACTCGGCTAATCCACATCCTATTAATTTATATATAATCGTTTCATTCACTCTCTCTCTTGTTTTTTTTAACAAATCTTTAAAATTATTTAACCAGGCGATTAACACTTTGAAAATTAATTCCTCAGGTGTGTCATGAGTTCAACCTTGCTAATAATAGTAATGATGATTTTACTTTGAAAGGAATCAGGAACACAGAAAATCGATAGATGTGAGCTCAAGTATACAACTGTAGTCAAGAATACGTAAGTCGATTAGAAATAATGAAATGAAAGTTGCCAAATTCTAGCATTTTTACGCCTAGATTAATTTACTACAGGAGCTTGTAGACCTACCTGGCCCTTCCGATGATTATAGGAAACCTTTTGGACTTAAACCGCATTTTAGAAAACTACTTTTCATAAAGAATAATCCAAAAATTTATCAACACCTATTATGTGATTCGAACCTGGACTGAGTTTTTAGAAATCACTTTTGATAAAGAAAAACCCAAAAAGAAATAAAATTATACGGTGCAACTAATTTAAACCACAAAAGCAGTTGCATTGCTCAAACGATACACTCAGTTGCAAAATGTAAAATGATCCAACATGGGATATAACAACGCCAAAAGTCAAATAAACAGCAAATTATAAACAAATCCCGGATAAAAAAGTTTGTTCGGGGATAAATTATTATGTTTTATTAAAACCTTAAATTACACATTTATTTGGATAGTGCAAATAATAGGCTATTATGATAAGCAAGTTGTACATCAATTCATGGATAAGATTGTTACAACATTGCCTTCAGGTCTGTCTTTTGATGGTAGAAACGCTTGGAATATTGTAAGCTCAAAAGAACATACAACCAAAGAAATACACCTTCAATGGTATTTATCTGCAATTTCTTGCAAGAAAAAACACAACTGCTGAGGGTTCGAACACATCACCATGTGATCTGAACCACCGATCACTTTCACCTCATCCGGTGGATTAATTTCTATCATCCACCTCTGAAATTTTTCCTTGGCTGTACGATCATCTGTAAGCACGATAAAAACTCGTCGTATCGATCCATATTTTTCCTTTGTAAGCTTAGTTTCATTGATCAGTTTTTCCTCATCAGCGTACAAACGATATGGTCTCACTAGCATTTCTGCAAGAGTTGAGTCCTGAGTTTATTGAAAAATTATGAAGCTTCTGAGTAATGTAAAAATTATTTCTTTGCATCGAGGCATTTTGTGTTCTAGATTGTTTTAGCCAATTGAACCATTTTTCATTGCAAAAGACAAATAAGAGCTAATTCATATAGAAATAAAAATTCAAATTAGTCTTACTTAAATTAGTATTAATTACATTTATTTTACCCTTTAGTACCATTAAATTCTTATTTTGATACTAAACAGAAGAAGTTGGCAATTTGTACTCTAACCTAACCAAATATTTTATGCTTTCGTACACCACACAGAATAACAGGTAATTTTAAGAGAAAGACAAGAAAATGTGAAAGAATAGTATGCAAAAGCAGAAAGTACATGTTACAGATGGGTGTAAGATATGATGCTGTTTCAAAAACATGGGCTACAATGAAACAGATGCTCTGCATTAACCTTCAATTAAATGGTTTACACATGTATATAGCTTATGTACCTCTTGCGGTGATAAGTTGTACAACTTTGATGAAAGGAATTTGGGACCGAAGACGAGGGAGGTTGGAGGTTTATCGTGCCCTTCATCGTACGTGAATTGGTTGTCCATTGGGGCTTCTGCTTGTCGATCAAACTGTATGTAAATGTTTGAATTTAGTTACCAGTATAAACTTAAGAAAGATGCCATGCTGCATATGTAACAATGAAGTATCCTTTGGGGATTTTAACAATTTTGTGCATCAAACTTGCCAAAAATTTCGTTTGGTACCTCAACCTACCACTTTTTGAATATTGTACCCCAACATTTCAATTTAATGATTCTTTAGTACACTTCGTTACTTTAAAATTAAAATGAGGATTTTAACAGTTTTGTGCACCAAACTTACCAAACGTTTCGGTTTAATACCCAACCTATCACTTTAAAATGACCGATTTGTCCTTGGAATTGGATGTAAAATGCCAGCCATGTCATCATTTTCCATCAAGTTAGACAAAAGTGCATTAAACATCTTTAAAAATCAATAGTTAGTGTATAGTTATAAAAAAATGGTAGGTTGAGGTACTAAACCGAAACTTTTGGTAAGTTTGGTACACAGAACAGTAAAAAACCCTATCCTTTGGGGACAATTATCAGTTATTTAATTGGTAAATAAAATTCAAAAGGACTATAATCCTTTAAAAAAACTACCAAAGACCAAAGATGGATTAGAAGGCGTTTGTTTCACACTACAATATTGCAATGTTGCTTTCTTTCTGTTCTATTTTATGGATTGCTGTATCAATTTACTATTAAATACTATGTCCCAAAGGAGGGTTAAATTTTCGTCCATAGTTTAGTCACCACTTCTGCAGATATATATATTTACAGCAAAGTTTAAATCTCGATTTTGATGGTTACTATTTACAGATCAAGCAGTGCTGTAAGTATATCGGGGGGAAAATGTACTAGTTTCCTCCCAACACATTTATAGATCAAGCAGTGCTGTAAGTAATCTAAGTTCAGGCATAAAGCATCTTCATATCTCGGGGAAAAACTGTACTATTTTCCTTCCAACAGATTTTCCCAATTCAGTTTATAAATTAATTTGATTGTCAAAAACTCAAGATGGTTACTGTTAGGCTACGGTAGTTTAATATGTTCAGTACTTAATTTTCCTATATCATCACAATCAACATTAACCTTATTGGTCAGTATTTTTATTAGCAGCTTAGTAAGAAATGGTCCACACCATAACGAAAATACATTTTCATTTTGAAACGTTAAACAAATGTACTTAGTCTGTTCTGTAAAAATAGGCTTGCTCTAAGTTCCACCAAGAGGGGGAGCCTAACCAGTGTAAAATGTATTCTAATTTTAGTCTCTCATCACCCCCGCATATAAGCAATAAAAATTCCTCGTAGAATTCAACACCTGCGATAGCGGAATCCTAGATACGCCATTGATCCTAACTTTACTTCTTGGTAGAGTTAGTGTAACTCTACCTCATTTTCGCTAGAAACTGTTGATTTTTTTTCTTCTTCTAATTCTTTTCCAAAAACCAATGGTTCCATCCTTTTATAAATTATTGCTTTCAAAAGAGGAATTGGTTTTCATGTTATTATGATTGTTAGAAATTTAATCTTTTATTTGGCATTATATAGGGTAATAATTCAAAAACATTATAAATTCATAGATATCTATTTTTTTACTTGTAAGAAGTTTTAAATAATTCCAAACAGACCAATACGCTAGATGGACACAATTTTTTTTATAAAAAAACTGGCATTCAATAATAGATGCATATGAATGTAGAATCATCCAGCATTAGTCAGCCAGTATTAAACGATAAACAAAAATACAGAGCAGGATTGAGAATTCCTACCGAGTCTGAAACGAGATTTTAGCTCGGGTTCCTCTACATAAAGTACGAAACTTTTTACTAAAATATAATTTTCCAATTAACTATTCTTTAGAAGATAGAGTAGAAATAATAAATGAAATACCTCCTTAGTCAATGTGACAATATTGTGATCAGGGCTATGCATCATAGCAGAAACAAAAACAGCAACAAGAATTTTGTCACCAAACTTCTCCATGGCTACAGACGTACTAAACCCACCAGCGCTGTGACCCACCACAATCACACGATCATCCTCCGGAACACGCTCCATGTACTTCATCAAAGGGTCCATATAATCTGACATAGATTTAATCTCCGCCGTCTGTTTGGGATTAATTCCAGATGCACCAAGATCGATGGCCGTGACTTTATGACCGTAGGATCTTAGAAGTGTGGCAATTTTGTACCAAGACCATGCACCATGGCAAGCTCCATGGACCAGCACAAAGTGGTTCCTTACCTTGTCCATTTGGCTAATAATAGAAGGAAAAAAATTGTTTTTATGTGAACTGTAGGTGCTTTGACAGGGTGAAATGGTTTTCATAACATGAAGATGTAAGGGTAAAAATCAAATAACCCCCATGAACTTTAAGTTCAGGGAAGAATATAGGTGGGAGCTGACAGGCTACAGACACCTTCACATTACTAAAACCGTAACAATTAGTGTATATTTTACATATAAATTTAGTAAATAGTGGGTTAATTAGCACCCCGTATATTTTATTGGACTCCAGCAACCCCATTTCTGAATCCTAGCTCCACTGTCATCTCTGGTCTGTCTCTTTTTGAGACAATTGTTTACTTTTTTGCAGTTGATATAGACAAAGTACAAACATGGGGAAAGCCAGGATCTGTCGCCAGGAGGGGTTGCATAATTTTATAACCAATGTTCTAAAAGGCAAAGGCGAGATGAGATGTAGGCAAAAATTGGTCGCCTAGCGTCTAATCCCGCCTAATTCGCTTTATCATCATCTAATCCACCTAATCTGTTAGGTTTCTAGGCTCTACCTAATCTCTGCATCGATTCGCTTTATAATATAATCAAAATATATAATTTTTTACTAATCACACTCAAGTGAACGAGCTAAGGTCTTTTGCTTTACCAATTCAGCAAAGGTGAATTGTGATACAAAAATGAAAAATAAAATATAGTAAGACGAGAAAAGGAAAAGCCAGAAGCTTAGCCTTACTGTTAACCTCTTGGATGTCGATAAAATTGGTCCTAGACTCCTAGTATTCTCAGCCTACTTAAAAAGATAGAGTTTTTCCAATACAATCTCAAAGATTTGATTACTGATTGAACTGAAAACATTTTTGTTCTTTTTTTCCCCTATATATAACTTAGGAATTTATTTATTTTCAAGTTGCTCGTCTCCTAGGGGGAAAAAGATTATTTAGATATATCTGTAGACTATGGCTATGTTTGTTAACAGATTTTTCAGCCTAAAAATCAGATTTTCAGAAGCTGAATAATCTGACTTGCCAAACACCAACAGATTTTTAAAATCTAAAATCCAAAAATCCACTAAAAAAATATGTTACCAAACGGACCCTATACTTCATATTCACATTATTTCTCGCTAGAAGTTTGGCAAAAGAGTAGAGTACAGTTTTTATGCAAAAGAGTAAAAGCCTACAAATTATATCAGCATTACCAAAAAAACATAGCAGCAGAATTTAAGCAAAACCTAAAAACCAGAGCATGTATGAGTAATCAATAAGGATGGCCCGAAATTAACGCTAATAAGCAAAAATCCCAAATAAAAAGCATATAAGCAAGCAAAATAGAGACATAAGTCAAAACAAAAAACATATTATGCAAAAAAATCCAAATCAAAACATACGAACAAATGAACAATTAAGAAAAATCCCAAATAAATACATATAAGCTGTTATGGAAAACCTAAAAAAATCTAAAAATATAGTAACAGTAAAGAGAAAACCCTATACCAAAGTACATAGACAATTATAAGCAAAATCTCCAATGTAACTTCTACAAGCAAAACTAAGAAAACCCCTTAAATGAAAGCATATTAATTCAGGAAAAGCACCAAACTAATTGCAACTTTTCTTTTTAATAGTAATTAACTCTCACTTTAGAGGCGTCAATGATCGAACCATGATGGTGATCGGACTATTACTAGTCGCACGTATTATATAACTAAATCTCAACCAACTTGATAATAATTAACTTTAGTAACCACATTATACAACCCACTTTGAAGTAATACAATAATAAAAAAAAAAATCGTTGCAATAAAGTGAGAGCACGGAGTCCGGATACTCAACCCCCTCTTTTATACCCATTTCTGTGCCGCCTTGACATTTTAACCAAACAATAGTTACTCGAAAAATTTGAAAGAAATACTAAAAATTACTACTAGACATGGATCAAAACATTCCAACACTTTTTCATTACGCGATAGTCGTATATTTATTTATTTTTGATTTGGAATAAAAATAAGAACTAGCGTAAATTAAAAAATTAAATCCAAAACAAAATCATTAGACTCAATACTATGTCCAAATATTATGAAATTTGTCTAGAATAAGTTATCACTAGAATAAGTTATCAAAGTTAATAAACATAGGAAACAAGTCATAAAAGTTAAAATTTTGAACAAGCACAAAATGGGGTATAAAGTAGGAATTAGAGGATCCGAACTTGAGAATACTAAAAATGGGGGCGACAAAAAATTTAAATAATGTTTTATAAGTAAGTACTAAAAGTCTAAAAGTAACAACAACACCCTTATTATACAGAATAAAAAGGACATATAATTTATATAAATATATAATAGAAGTGATCAAGCAAAAGATGAGCAGAGTGAGACGTACCAAGAGCTCCTTTATTGTTGCTAATTTATTACTATTACTGAGTGACCATGGTTTTATTACCAGACATTTAAAGTACTTTGACATTTTTGGTTTTGTTGTTTACTTAAAACCATTTTGGTCCCTGAAGCTTCTGTAATAATTCAAAAATAATCTTTATGAACCCAAACCGTACAAGACAAGGACAATGACGTATCAGTAGCGCAAAGTGCAACAGCTCCGAACTCGGAAGTAACTAGGTGGAGGCAACCCATTTCGGAAAAAATTGACGACACACGAAAAATTATTACTATAACAAGGTTATTGTTAAGTGCAAGTTACATGTAAAAGATATGTTTTTTTAAATAAATTTATTAACATAATACAAGATACATGCATCACATTCATATAAATAAATCATGAAATGTATAAAATTTTAGTTTTAAGGTTATTATAAACAAATACATGTATATAAAAATATGTAACCATGCTAATAGATCATAATAGTGATAGTGAAGAAACAAAATGTCCATGCAAAGAACATTGAACTATGCCTCTCAATATTAATGTTGAGTTGCAATATGTGTCCTTATGTACGAGTTGTTACGTATGTAAAACTTATAATATGTGATTAATGAAAACATTAAGTTGTCGTCACAAACTCTCTATTATATATGAAATGTCAATTTATTACTATAATAAGATGAATTTATAGCTAACGGTATCATGATAATTTACGAAATATGATAATAAAGAGTTTATTATTATTTATAACTGGTCATTGGGACCTAAATTATTTATAACTATAGACGGTTATTCCTACATACAATATTGCTGTTATACGAAGGTTTTACTGTACTTAGATCAAGATATTAAAAAATTAGACTTCACCCCCATTTTGTGTATATCAATTAAACACTAAATAATGGTTATAGTATTTTTTTATTTTTTTTTTAAATTAATGGTTATATTCACTACAAGAAAATGGTGAAATAGTAAATTTATTTAGCAAGTGATTTAGTAGTTAAAAGATAGTGACCGAAATAACAACTAAACGCATAGTTACTAAATTATACCAACTGATTTGTGACTGCGATGTATTCAATTGGTGTTTTGTAACCAAGACATTTCGGGTTGATACATATTGATCACTAATTAGTACATTTTTCGTTGGTAAGTAAGTAACAACCGATTCTTAACTAGTAATTTTTCAGTAGGTAAATACCTGGATTGTTTACCTTGCAACTCTAATATCCACACTTTGCAATTAATAAAACACCTGAGTGAAAGTAATAGCAACGTAAAAACATGCTCAGAAAACTAATAATAGTGTGTAGGATACTCTCAATATATACCAATTTATATTGTTTTACCATATAGTTTAGAATTTTACCGCCGATTCTTGTCGGCCTTTGGTTCTGAATGATAGCAAACGCGATATCTGACCTTCTAACGTATTCCTCTCAAATGTCTTCATTCTAAAAGAGCATGGTTAACTAGATTTGCAAATGTATTATCTTCACTAAAACGTATAGAATTGAGTGAATAACCATGAAGCTCATGTGTATATAGAGGGTACCATAGGATCAAATAGCAGGCTAGAGTTTATCATGATCATATTTATACTTGAATTCATGAACCTGAATTCAATATTATCTAATTAAGTTATAGTAAACATCCCACTAAATAACTCAAAATGAAAGATCTCTCGTTTATTCCGAATTTATTATTATTAATAATTTATTCTTTGTCATTATTTTTAAATTATTCAATCGTTAAAATTAACAAACTCACATTTACTAAATTAAATCACTAACGATTTAATATTTAGTAATCATATTATATTTTTTAATATCTACCACTTAACTAATAAATTCATGTGAAATGTTTGATATAAAAATACTCATAAACTTCTTACGGGGCATCATCAATATATCGGGACATAGATTACATCATTTACTAATAAACACTATACTCGAAAGTAACGTCACCGTACAACTCAGTAAGGTTATGAGTCGTATAAAAATCGCACTCTTCTATAAATAAAAAATGATAATCATTTATTGCACATGTCTAGAGTTTAAACAAATTATATTACCATAAGGTGTAAATTACTTTTTCCAGTGAGTACAAAAATAATTATTTTGTCGTTCAATATACTATAAGTAGGGATGACAATTTTGCGGGTTTTAACCCAACCCGAACCGACCCGTCGCAGGTCGGGTAAAAGTGCAATTCTATTTGGGTCGGGTTGAAACCCGCAACTTAAATAGTGCAATTTAAAACTCTCTATCATCTCTCTCATATACATTAAACTCTATCTTTTATATTATTTTTATATTATATTTCTAAATGTAATGATTTTTTACTTTACCTAATAAATTTTCTTTGAAATTTTTGACATTTATGAGATTTATTTTTTAATCCAATTTCACACATAAAAAAATTTAGCATATAATCTAAATTTTTATTATCTGTGAAATTGGGGGAAACGTTTTTATAGGATGACATATTTTTGTGCAAAATTGTCAAATTAGCCTCTCAAATTAATGTTTGTCAAATGTCACGTGACATGATTATGTGATTTATTTAGACGGCGGTATCTAAATTGAAAAGTTATTATAGCGTGGTATCTAAATTGAAAATTTTAAAAGATAGATACTCTCAATTACTATATTAGAAAATTGATGGTAAAATTATGTTTAGATCGGTGGGTAACTAAAAGGATGTAACCCCAATTATTCACCTAAAAGCAGATAGGTTTGATATAAAACCCACAATTACATAGGCCTGATGTTACACGAAAGAAAAGGTGAATAAAAAGGAAAACAATAAAATTGAGGGCAAAAACATCCTATCGAGAATGAGATCCTCGGACAATTCATGTGCGCAATTAGAGAGAGCTGTATTGGGGGCATAAATTTCACTTGGATTCTAAACTATGAAACGGGAAAAAGAACTCCAATTGTTCAGTAACAACAAGATGTTACCAACACTTTGGAGTCGGGAGATGACAATGCGACGTGTCTATTGCTTACCGATCTTTAAGTAACTACTGGGAAATGCAAAACTGTAGTGAAAATGGAGAAGAAAAATAGGTGAACTAAAATTAATGAGAAATAAGGATCATAGTTTATTTTGAACCAAGGTTCCCAAATGAATTTTATGTTTCTTCTTGAGGGGAACAATGACACCCAAAGATTTGATTAATTGCAAGATGTGTTGTGCAGACTACAAAAGAAGACTACAAAAGAAGAAGAAAAATATCCAAGGAAATATCATTTCTTTTGTGATTACTTATTTTCGATAGAAAGTTAACGCAAAGTATTTTGCATCCCAAAGTCCAGGCATGCCATGCTGTAAGTTATTCGTGATAATTACCAGATTAGCAGAACTAACCGTTCTTTTAAATTAGACAGGTAATATCTAGAAAAGTAAATCACAAACTTGAGAAATGTTTGCTAAGCATATACTCAGGTCAAGAAATAAACTGAAAAGGACTAGAGATGAAGAAGGTTTGATTCTTCCAATAAGAGTATCTATGATCAAATAATCTGCATGTTGTATTTTACAATGTTACATCGATACCGGTCTCAGAACCATAATAATATCTTCATGAATAATTAGACATGGACATTTCATATGTAGCCTTCTACTCTACCAAGTCTAAATTTAACTACCAAAACCCAAAGATGAATAGGAAAGAACTAAAAAAAGCCGCATATAGGATCTCTTCGGGAACGAAAATCCATCGTAATTTGAGTAAATTGATATCATTTTAGATGCTGATAAGGAACAAAGCATATGTAACTTATCTCCACGTCTCTGCCTTTGAAAAATGGATATCATCGCCGACCACCGGTTTTAGTTCTTGTTTTCTGCGAAACACAAGAATAATGTTGTGATGAGTGAGTTAATGTACTAAGAGAGAGAAAGGACACGAAACCGTCAAAAGTTGCTCAAATACTTAGACGATGAAGAAAAACTAGCAAGTGCAACATTTTATGTTAAGAAATGCAATAAATTAAACAATTTTTTTGTTGATGAAGCTTGATAATCATAATAAGACAACTTACAGAGCCAGTTCTAAAGCTTGTACCAAAGCTTGCCCCTGAACCTGACGCTCCACCTACATCAATAAAGGAAACTCAGTCCAACAATAAAGAATCAATAACTGTTAAGATGCCATAAAAAGATAAAGCAAGATATGATATAAAATCAGATACACGAGGTAGTTACTGATTCCAATGCAACTCCTAGTCTCCTATCTTCACTAACACGTAAATGCCTCACAACTATTCGTTGTTCCGTGTGTATTATGAAATTCGAGTTTTTTTCTTTGTCACTTGTAAGCAAAATACGGCTGGCCAAGTTTGTAAGTAATGCTTTAAGCAACTTTTAGATTCGAAATTGAAGTCACAAAAGGTTTACCATAAAAAGTGTTCCCAACACAAAAGCTAACAGAACCAAATAAATAGACTTATTTGACTGTACCCTATTGGCATATACAAAAACTTAAGACCGCTGCTAGAGTATGCCCTTTTCTTTTACCGTTCTACTTATAACTAAATTGTCTTTAACTAAGTAGTTGTAATCAAATGATTCTCTGTTTAGTTTATATATCCATAAGTAACAGCTATTAATAAACCTAATCTAATAAAGGCGAAATTACAGTTTTGTGCACCAAGGTATCGCTAATTCACGTTTTTGTACAGCAACCTACAAAATTTAGCAATTGGCACACCAAGGTTACATTTCTCGACAACTTTATTACACTACTTAGGAATACAATCATAGATCGGTGACTAAAAGGGGGAAAACATAAATAGGAGACTAAAATAAGAAAAGTCTACAAATTGTAGTTGCACGAAGCGGGAGCGCGTAAGGGAGCGAGAGCGTGTAAGGGAGCGGGAGCGAGGAAGCGGATGGTGTAGAAGTGAGGAAGCGTGGTCGGAACCGTCTAGGAGAATTTTTATTTCTATAGTTTTATGTAATAAAATACTATTAAACGATAATAATTCTCCCAATACTTAAAAAATAGAAAAGAAAAATGTAGTACTCTTTCATGTTAGCATAGGCATATGAGCCGATGTGTTAGGGTTGGGTTATATATGAATGTGGAAGTTTCCGCGAGCTTCCAAAGATTGGAAGCGCAGGAGCGAGCTTCCGAAGGCGAAGCGTCGGCAGTTCGGAAGCTTCCTGCAACTAAGCTACAAATTATGTAAAAACTGAATAGTGTACAAAAGAAATTGTTTCATAACTATTGCAGTACCCCCAACCTCTTATCTTTTCTCTGATTTGGTACACACAGTGTACTAAAAGAGACATGTAAATATAGTGTACCAATTACTAATTTTAGCAGGTTGCTGTACTAAATCAGAATCCAGTGATAAGATTAGTGTACAAATCTTTAGAAAACTCTCATAAATGTTAACGCGCACACACCTGTAGCAAATGGTGTTGAAAACGAAGTCGAAGCCGTCGAACCAAAAAGAGATCCACCAGTCCCGAAAGCAGGAGTCGAAGAACCAATAGCCGGTGTCTGTGGCGAAGGTCCAAATAACGAAGATGAAATGGCGGGAACAGACGGAGTCGAGAACAAAGAAGTCGATGATGTGGCAGGAAGAGAGGGAGTCGAGAACAGAGCAGAAGACGACGCGGCAACAGCCGGAGTTGAGAACAGAGAAGATGACGACGCGGCAACAGCCGGAGTTGAGAACATAGAAGATGACGACCCGGTAAGAGACGGGGTGCCGAAGAGAGAGAACCCACTCCCTGACGAAGCGGCAGGTAGAGCTGCGGGTGGGGTTGGGGTTGCTGATGTGGCAAAGAGGCCTGCAACTTGAGTAGTTGGTTGTTGCTGAGGTGGCAAATGTAAGGTTGGGTGTGTACGTTTAGCGGCGGCTTCTTGTTTGGCTGTGTCTCTCCGATCTGCCTCGAGGAAAGGATTGTTTCCCTCTCCTCTGCGGCGTTGGTCTGCTAAATATGCTGTTTTCATCGATTCTATATATTGATGAATGCTCTCAACCTGCAGATACACGAGAAAAGTTATTACAAGCCATAACATTCAAAATAAGGTCAACTACAGTTTTTGTTACACTAACCTGTCATGGTATTTCAACTGTGTCTCAATCTAACAAAAACAGAACCCGAAGCTTTCCTTTTTTTTCGTTTTTGTGCAGGTAGAAAAAAAACCATCGATTGTGGATTAAAACAGCAAAAGTATTTGGTTTTTGTAACTTAAGTGTACTAAGCGGAGACATGTAATGTTAAGGTACTCTTTGCAAATTTTGTAACTTGGTGCGTAAAACAGAAAAACGATGATAGGTTGGTGCATTTTCATATACTCAAAGGAAGCAACTATAATCATATAGGAGCATGAAAAAGATTTCAAGCATTATGTTAACCGCAATTACAGGAAATATAATGGAACAAATGAAGTAGCTTTTTATGCAAATGTAAGAATTTATATCTAATCTTCTACCTTTTCGTAAACTCTTGCAAAAGACAATCGTACTCTTCTGTAACTATGACCAAAAAAAATATTCTATTCTTTAAAGATTGCATTTTTGCTTTAGCAGAAAGGAATATAATTGTAGTAAAAATCACATGCAAATTCTTCGATGACAAAGCACGACCCTGAAAGATAAGTGGCCACTTTGTATTCCTAATATAATAGGTGTTCTCCACCGGCTTTCTTTCAACTACAGTAAAAAACTTATACATAATTCTGGAAAGAAAACAAGTTGCCTAGAAAAAAAAAATGCTTCATTTGATTTTGTTCATTCAAATCACACTACATTTTAAATTATACACAAAAAAATCTCATATTGTAAGTCAACCCATAAAGTTCTATAGGAGGTTTGTTTTACATATCCTTCTTATTCTATTGTTTTGCTTAAATAATTGCATCTATTCATACACAAATACTGGATAGCTGATAACGATAGTGAAAAGCATTGATTTATAACTACCTTCGCAGCCACATGAACAAAGAAGTCATGCACGTTGGACATGACTTTAGGAAGAGACTGCAACAAAGAGGAGGTATTAGACGATGAATTTCTATCACTGCCCACAATTAGCAACTGCTCTAATTCTTCAACCCACTGGCGACACTCGTTTATTTCCTTCTCAAATCTATTAACTGTCTGGTACAAAAAAGGAGATGGTTTTTTCGGAAAACCATTATAAAAATCATACACGGGCACCATTGAAGTAGATGTTGGTTGAGTATTGGGGGAGGGAGCTATTGTTAGTGAGGTGGCACTTGGTGCTGAACTTGATTTAGGATGAATAAACCTTGGCCGTAACATCATAAATGAACGAATAGCAATTTCTGTATTACGCAACATATCTTTCACAACAGTCATGCGTTCTTGCAGTAAAGCTTTTTGTCTCTCCATGGATTTACTGACCCCACCAAGTTCCTGGAATGATGATACACAAATTTTCATTAGCAAATATGAGATTTTCGTCAACAGACAAAAGAAGGAATTCCGTTATAACTTTAACCACAAGTTATACATATGGCATAAGAAAAAGACTACATATGCTGTCATCATCAATATAATTGTCCTGCTATACCCCCAGCATCCAAATAAGATCACTAACAGTAATTTTGGGATGCCCCAGCTTACTGGGAACAGTACGCTTTTAGTGAGGAAAACAGACAAAAAAGTAGGACTTCCAATCAAATTTAGAGACCAAGTATAGTGAAATAACTATAAATGCTTTAAGAATTGGATTCTCAAAGGTTCCAACTAACGCAAGGAGAGTGATTTACTTATGGTAATGTATATTAGTCAACTATAGTAACACTAAAAGCCAAATTACATGTGGAGATGAAATCACAAAATATAAAATTGGGTAATGTTTTACTATACTATTATCCAACCTGTCCCATCTTTCGTACATTCTTAGTAAAGGTTCTGACTAGGTAAGCAATTCATCTGTTCACCAATCTGAAGTAATCAACATTTAGCATAAGCTAGTAGAGAACTAGAGGTGAGTGTCTAAGTGCAGTTTGCCATTAGTCAAATGAATACTGCTACACCTCCCTCAACTTACCCATAAACCAAATGCGTCACACTTGGACCAATTACGCATTTAGTGCTTCTTGAATTTCAAAACTATACATATAGGATTAGTCCATCTCCATTGCAACGTCAACTAAGGTTTTTGGGTAGAAAATAGAAGTTAGCAAAAACAATTATCTAATAAAATAGTATAGACTCAACAACAACACTACAGGCAACGGAGACAATAATGAAAGAGAAAGTATACCTGAATGATATGGGTAGCATCGGGTTCAAACCCATCAATGGTTACTGAAGAGTCATAGAGACGACTACACTGATCTAGCCGCTGGCTCTCGCCCCTGTACTCCAATAACTTCTCTCTGAACATAAGAAAACAACTTCATCAACTACAACTCGACTTAAAAAAAACTCTATAAGCTAAGGCTGACATAGATAATGTTTTGATGTGTTTCTTTTGCCCTATTTCCTGACTGAGAAGCATGTTTTGGTAATTGGTAAAATAAAAATGTCCCTAGACTCCTTGTTCAACTTCTTTTGCTTCAATTGAGAAGGCGCTTCTGCTCTTCCGGAGTAATAATGCAAAAGTGCACTCAATACACTAGCTAGGCTCATAGTATAGCTATAACTTTCCTATTCCAATAAAGAAAAAATCACTTCGTCACATTTTTATCTAACACAAAATGCCTTCCGAAGCAGCTTTAAAACATAGCTACCAAGACAATAGAATAAGACTGGCTTTCAAAGAAGTTCACAGAAACAGCTTTGACAAGCAGCTTCAGGATACAAAACTACGTCTATGTTTGTTTGCCTAAACTTAAAGTTTAGACACGTTATCAACCAAATAAAAGAAAGAAAATTCCAAGCATAATCGAACCGAAACACTGTATTAACAGAAAACATAAGCAAAAACGTACACACCCGAAGGACAAGTTTACTAATAATAAAACCAATGTATGTCTTTAGTCTTTTCCAATAACATGATCTTTTTTATTAAAAACACTATGTTGCATAAAAGAAGCTCCGGGAATTTATTCCAAAAAACTACAAAGTCTTCCTTTATAGAAAACCTCCAAAACCAGCATCTATAAACAAACTTTACTAAACTAATCCAAATAGGCACGCCCTAGAACTAACTGATTGACTACATTACCAGCTATCACTATCGATCCCTTTCTCTGCAAGAGATTTTAATATTTCCATCGTCTATCAATTCCAATTAAATTGCTTACTAATTCTTACATAAACCTACAGTCTTCACAGACGGTAGTCATAGTATACACCATACCAGCTCAAACTAAAAAAGAAAACATGACGGGCAACTTTTCTGGGGGTAGTTGAGGCCGAGAAAAGATTTGGATCATTCATCTCATAACTACGAGATTTTTCAGATGAAAAATACCACAAAAATCGTCTTTCAAGCCGGCCAACCAAATACAATTAAGCTCTTCAGTAGGAGGTCCAAACAAAACCAAGGTTTGAAGTTGGAAGCAAACGGGCCCTCGCATATATAAGTTTCTTTTGGTTTACATTGAAGATGATTGAATGATACTTATTCAGTTATGTCGATACATGTAATGAAAATGCTACGAGTTACTTTCACTACACTAGATACAAAAAAAAAACACTTTTCTACCAATTTCGGCTATATTGAATGAACCCCATACGACTCATGTACTCAATTAATAGAAGCAAACCAGCTCAAACTTTATAATGTAACTGTTCTATCTATCACTTTCTCTGCACTAGACTAGATAATACAATTCCTTCTCTTATTCTCTACCGATTGCAGTTACATTGCTTATAATTACTAAAATAATCCTATACCTATTCACCAAATTATCTTTATAGCCTTTACATAATCACAGTGCTACCAGTCAATTTTCACTGCACCATATACACAAAGAAATCACTTTTCTACCAATATTGCAATTAAAATGATCATAATTACTTAATAACCCTATAGATTTTCCATGTACAGTACTAATAAACAACAACATAGGGGTAACTTAACTTACTTAATTGCAGTTAATAGTTTTTCATCTACAGTACTAATAAAAAACAACATAGGGGTAACTTATCAACTTACTAAATTGCAGTTAAATTGCTTATAATTTACTAAATAACCTTAGACTGTTAACATATTAGAAGAACATAACCAGCTAAAGTTATACGTATATAAAACATGAGAGGTGAATTTAATTTTTGTAGTACACTCAATTTGTAGGAGTACTTTCTGAGAATTGGGATAGAGATCGGCCAACTTAGTTCCGTAACTAGCCGGAGCTTTATCGTTCATATATAGATACAACTTTTATTGTTGTTGATTAAACTATCGTTGATGATGGGGTTGTGGAAAAAATAAATCCAATGTTAATCCTTTTAAAATTGCTCAATAACCCTATACTCTTCAGTCTTCACCAACTCAACTCATAAGTCATAATAACATTAACATATAAGTAAACCAGCTCAACTTATACATAAAAAATGAGATTAACAAAATTAACTAATAACTGTAATTAAATTGCTTAATAATTACTACCAGTTCCCTTTTTCACCTACAGTACTAATGGCATATACAACCAAACAAGCTCAACTCATACATAAAACAAGAAAGTAACATAGTAACTTAAAATTGCACTAGGTAAGCCTAAAAATCACCATTTTACCAATTGCAGTTAAATTGCTTATAATTACTACTAACTAACATACTGCACTACAACATAACCAGCTCAAACTTTATACAAAAAACGTGAGTAAATTTAATTTAAGTAACACTCGATCTGCAGGAGTACTTCCTGAGAATCTGGATGAAGATCGGGCCCCTTGGTACCATAACTCGGCAAAGCTTTATCATTCGTATATACAAAAAAAATTCACCTTTCTACCACTTAATTGCAGTTAAATTACCTATAATCACCAAATAACCTTACACTAATAGCACACTAGTACAACGTAAACAGCTTAAAGTTATATTGAAGTTTATTACTAAATTAGAAAATTGCAGTTAAATTGCTTATAATTACTAAAATACCTTTACACTAATAATACACTAGTACAACATAAGCAGCGTAAAATAATAAATAAAAAACAAGTATTTTTACTTAATTTACTAACATAATCTGTAGGAGTACTTTCTGACAATTGGGGTCAAGATCGGCCCACTTGGTACCATAACTCGCTAAAGCTTTGTCTATCGTATATATACAAAAAGAAACCACCTTTCTACCAATTAATTGCAGTTAAATTGCCTATAATCACCAAATAACCTTGCACTAATAACACACTTGTACAGCATAACTTAAAGTTATATTGAAGTTGATTACTCAATTGCAGTTAAATTGCTTATAATTACTAAATAACCTTATACTAATAATATACTAGTACAACATAAGCAGCTTAAAGTCATAAATAAAAAACAATAATTGATTTAATTGAAGTAACATACTCAATCTGTAGAAGTACTTTCTAAGAATCTGGAGGGTACCATAATGCGCCGGTGCTTTTTCATTCGTATATACAAAAAGAAATCACCTTTCTACCTATTGAAGTTAATTACTAAATTGCAGTGAAATTGCTTATAATTACTAAGTAAATAACCTTAAACTTAGGACAACATAAGCAACTTAAAGTTGTAAATAAAAAAAAACAAGAATAAATTTAATTGAAGCAACATACTCAATCTGTAGGAGTACTTTCTGTGAATCGGGATGAAGATCGGCCTACTTGGTTCCGCTTTATCATTCGTATATATGAAGAAAAAAAATCACCTTTCTACCCATTCAAGTTTAATTGCTTATAATTACTAATAATTACTAAATAACCTTATACTAATAACACACTAGTACAACAAAAGCAGCTTAAAATTATAGATAAAAAACAAAAAATTATTTAATTAAAGTAGCATACTCAATCTGTAGGAGTACTTTCGGGATGAAGTTCAGCCCACTTGGCTCCATAACGCGCCGGTGCTTTATCATTCGTATAAAGAACTCACCTTTCTACCAATTTAAGTTAATTACTTTTATATTGACTAAAAGAAGCCCTATGCTTCTTCACCTACTGTGCTAAAATTACAACCAAGCCAGCTCACCTACTGTATATACAAAAAGAATTCACCTTTCTACCAATTAATTGCAGTTAAATTGCTTATAATTACTAAATAACCTTATACTAATAAGGTACTAGCAGGGGAGGAACTATGAGGGGCCTGGCAGGCACCCCGTATAATTAAAAACCCTACTAACCGACATATATTTTACATATAAATTAATAAAAATAGTGGACTAGCACCCCAAATTTTATATTGGACAACATAAACAGCTTAAAGTTACATATAAAAAACAAGAATAAATTTAATTAAAGTAACGTACTCAATCTGTAGGAATACTTTCTCGGAATTGGGGGGAAGATCTACCCACTTGGTACCATAACTAGCAGGTGCTTTATCATTCTTATATACCAAAAAAAAACCCACCTTTCTACCAATTATTTGCAGTTAAATAGCTTATAATTACTAAATAACCTTACACTAAAAACACGCTAGTATAACATAAGTAGCTTAATGTTATAAATAAAAAAACAACAATTTACTTAATTAAGTAACATACTCAATCTGTAGGAGTACTTTCTGATAATCGGATTGAAGATCGGCCCACTTCATACCATAACTAGTTGGTGTTTTATCATTCGTATATACAAAAAGAAACCACCTTTCTACCAATTAGTTGCTAAGAAATCTTAAACTAATAACATACTGGTAAAACATAAGCAGCTTAAAGTTATAAATAAAAAATAAGAATTAAAAGATATCACCTTTCTACCAACTAATTGCAGTTAAATTGCTTATAATTAATAAGTAAATAACCTTATACTAATAACACACTAGCACAACATAACCAGCTTACTTGGTATCATAACTCGCCGAAACTTTATCATTCGTATATACAAAAAGAAATCACCTTTTTACCAATCAACTGCAGTAATTACTAAACAACCTTATATTAATAGCACAGTAGCACAATATAACCAGCTTAAACATATATTCAAGTTAATTACTCAATTGCGGTGCAATTTCTTATAATTACTAAATAACCTTACACTATTAACACACTATGATATGTACCCAAAAAAATTAACACACTAGGAGAACATAAGCAGCTCAAAGTTATAAATAAAAAATTTAATAAAGTAACATACTCAATCTGCAGAAGTACTTTCTGAGAATCGGGATGAAGATCGGCCCACTTTGTACCATAACTGGCCGGTGTTTTATCATTCGTATATACAAAAAGAAACCACCTTTCTATTTCTACCAATTAAAGATAGCAGTTAAATTGCTTATAATTACTAAGTAAATAACCTTACACTAATTAAACACTAATACAATATAACCAACTTAAAGTGAAATCGAAATTAATCACTCAATTGCAGTTAAATTGCTTATATTTACTAAATAACCTTAATACTAAAAACACAGTACACCATAAAAGGTATAAATAAAACAAGAA
The DNA here is from genome assembly GCA_963682055.1 of Primula veris. Classification (NCBI taxonomy): domain Eukaryota; kingdom Viridiplantae; phylum Streptophyta; class Magnoliopsida; order Ericales; family Primulaceae; genus Primula; species Primula veris. The sequence continues at coordinate 30,162,473 of OY821747.1, read as the reverse complement.
TTAATATAATTGAAGTAAAACATACTCAATCTGTAGGAGTACATTCTGAGAATCGGGATGAAGATCGGCCCACTTGGTAACACAACTCATCCGTGCTTATCAGTCCTATATACTAACTTTCTTATAATTACTAAGTAATAACCTTACACTAATACCATACTAGTACAACATAAGGAGCTTAATAGTTACCAATAAATTAATATAATTTTAAGTAACAATAACATACTCAATTTGCAGGAGTACTTTCTGAGAATCGGGATGAAGATCGGCCCACTTGGTCCCGTAACTCGCCGGTGTCTTATCGTTCGTATAAAGATAAAACTGTTGTTGTTGTTGTTGTTGAGGTTGTTGTTGTTGTTGAAACTGTTGTTGTTGTTGTTGTTGTTGTTGTTGAGGTTGTTGTTGTTGAAACTGAAACTGAGGTTGTTGTTGTTGAAAAATATTAGTGTTTTGATTATTATTATTATTATTATTATTAAAAGGAGATTGAAATATGGATTGTTGAGGTTGTTGTGGAGTGAATGAGAATGCCATTATCCCAACTGGGTATGCTTTAATTTTACTAAATATATATATATATATATATATATATATATAATATATATATATATATGTTTATATAGAGAGAGAAAGTATCTGGGTTTTGAAACCCTAGAGAGAGAGTAAAGGAAGAACAAAGTGCCGCTCTTTTTTTCTTTTTCTTTTTTATTTATTTCTTTCTTTCTTCTTTTTTATCTTTCTTCTTGATTTTATTGCACTCCTCGTTTAAACCCAAAATATACTATTAACAATAACATATAACACTTACAAATTTATTCTCAAAGCATACAGAACATACAATTACACATATTTATTATAGTTGTATATTTTGAAAATAAAAATTTTGGTTTATATTTTTTGATAATTAGACTTGAAAAGTTGTATGTTTTGCTAATTTTTCATTTGTGTTTAAGTGTTTCATCGGTGAGTTTCTTTTTAATTTTATTTTTAATCTTTTATTTGTCATTTTCTATAAAAAAAAAGTTATTTACACATCACTCCCTTGTCCTGATAAACATTTTCATTCCCTTTTTCTATAATTAAAGTGTCAATTTATTGTAGGTGGGTCTAAAACATTTAAATTATAATGTATTGCACCAATTTATTTTAAAAATGTGTCTCTTTATATATTCTGTTGAAGTGGCGGAGTTAGGATTTGATTATCGATTGTGTGGAATTGAAATAAAAAAAATGTAGACGGGGGAAGTTAAGTGCTCGTCATCAGGGGTAACGGCCAACAACACCCCATAATTTCAAAAATGATGTTTTTTTTCAATTTATAACCATGTATTTTTAATAAAATACGTTAAAAATGATGATTTGACACTCATTCATTTTTATATTCTAAATTTTGGCACCCCTTATATAACATTCCTGGTTTCGCCCCTATTTGTAGGTGCAACAAGCATATAAAGGTTGTTAATACTCTATTTTTAAGAGTTTATGAGTAAATTATGTAACACTGGTTAAAATGCGCGGTGTTGTAGTTCGTATCACCCAGCTTCTAGCTCCACATCTTCGATATATGGTACTAGTATTGATGTTACCTCTAATATTTCAACATAATATTTTCTCAATAAATTAAATAACATATTTATAGCATATCCGAGTATCATATAACATATTATGAGGTAGCATATCACATATTTACACGTCATACACTGCGGATCATCCCAAAAATTGCTCTGACGACTTAATCCGCTTCTTATATTGCTATGATGACATCTTCATCGACATGGCATGGCCAAATCAGTCTCTAACAATTAGTTTTGCCTAGATAGTGATAATTAATTGAGCACTTATGTGGTTGAATCGAGCTCTTATGTTGATTGTTTGGAGTTACCGACATGGTGTAGGTTTTAGAAATGATCCCATAAAGTTGACAAAACACATATAACTTTACCATTTATTCAAGTTGCTTGTGATATATTCGTACATCTTTTTCTCCATGTAAAACCCCACACGACGTTAGTTGGGCATAGTTTTCGGTGATGTTGTGATTGATTCAGAGTATTCAATGGAAATTGAGACAGAGTGTACCTTGATCTTATAACGACCCGGCCCCACGGACCGAACCGTCACGCCCGTATCAACAATATTGTCCGCTTTGGCACAACTTCCCAGGGGGTCACCCATCTTGGTACTACTCCAAGCTAAGCACGCTTAACTACGGAGTTCCGTCCTCGCTGTTGTGCCGCACGGCTTTAAAAAGCCTTGTTAATAGGAAATGGATCTTTAAGCTCATATACCACACGGGTACTCTCATATCTGGGCGATGTGGGACTGACGCACAACACCGCACCACATAATTTACTTCCTGGAAATCTGGGTCGTCACATATCTGATCTATCCAATGAGTTTAGGAATCTTAAATTGAAGTTTGATTTTTGATTTTCCATTTTGTTAACCTATTAAGTAAAGAAATTGAGTAACCAAATAAATTGTAGCTTAAACCATGGGGACTAATCTATTTCACTCCAAGAGCCTACCAAGCGGGGCAAGCCGCAAGCTAGGGCTGGAATTATCTAGCATATCGTACCAACCAAATGCTCATATCGCTTGTACAGTACCATTCATACCGCATTTAGCGGTACTATCGCAATACGGTACGGTATTACCGTAATGTTCAATTTCACGGTACGGTAGTGTTATATGATTTTTAAAAACCACGGTATATACCATTTTCTATCGTTGTACCATCCAATTCATATTTAATTTTTATTTATATTTTAATACTAGACTACACACGTGTTTATACATCCTTTAACTCTTAATATAAACGAAGAATAGATAGTCATACAACTGAGTCGGCGTTTTGCAAGTAAGTTAAGTAGTTAACTAATCTTGTTATACCCCCCTTACACTCTTGATTCCTTTAATGTTTTGAAATTTATAAAAGGGTTTGTTTGGTTTCCTTTTTTAAGCTTATAAGTTACTAACTTAAGTTCATTTGACCATTAAAGAATTAAGTTTTCAATTTTGTTAGTCTTTCCGGGTATAAAATAAAAAGAAAACTAGATTTTCTGATTTTTATTTTCCATTTCACATGTAATGGGTTTATGTAGTTTAGTCTTTTAAGTATGGCTGGGCAAAAACCCGGAATAATCGAACCGAACCGGAAAAACCCCAAAACCGAAAAAGGCTGAATCGAGAAAAGCGAAAGTTATTCGGTCCGGTTTCGGTTTACTATAAAACCGAACCGAAAAAAAAAAAAAAAAAGACCGAAAAAACCCGAAGAAAACCGAACCGAGAAGTAAAAAAACGACCCCTCCCCCCCCAAAAAAAATAAAAAAAAATAAAAATAAAAATAATCAATATATATATATGAACTTACTAGTATTATATCGATATATATATATATATTAAAATTATAAATCAATATATATATATATATATATATACAAGTTACATTTTTTTTACAGTTATCTAATTTTAAGGTATAAATGTATTTTTTTTAATAAAATGAGGGGTTCGTAAAATAGTAAAATTTTAATGAAAGTGGGATGCATGAAGAATGTTTTAAAGAAATGGTGTTTTAGTAGTAGTTTTTAAACATTGCAGGAGTTTTCTGAAAGTTATAGAAACTTATATGTTTGTTTAATTTGACATATAGAATTGAACCAAACCAAAAAAACCGAAATAAAACCGGTACCGAATTGTACCGAACCGGACTGAATCGGAACCGGTCCGGTCCACATTTTCAGAAAATCGAAAACCAAAAATGACCGAACCGAAAATTAATCTCGGTTGCGATTTCGGTTTTACTGAAAACCGGACCGAAATCAGCCATACTTTTAAGGATGTAAGGTAAGTTCTCAATATTGTTGAACTATTTTCAATATATTAGGCCATTGCAGTTTGCTATGCCGATGCATGAAATTTTTTGATTTTTTATAGTGTTATTGATGTTGATAATATAGCGTACCATATCATATTTACCGTACTGCACATGCGGTATACCGTATTAGGTATACCGCAAGCATGTTACCATAATGGTAGGAAATTTCTAATATCATATTTATATGGTACGTTAATGGTATAAAACAATTACCGATGGTAATATACTACTTTCACCCGGAGGCGAGCATGTGGAATAACCACCAAAAAAGAGTTGCTCGAGACTCTTTTATAAAATGTTCTAGACCACTCCTAACCAAATTTTAACAGTAACCAAACAATAACATCACATTTCTTTTGTGTATAATTGTTTTCAAAGAGTGTCTCTCTGGAACAGTCACCTTATTTGACTGTTTATGCACCTTAACCATCGGTAGATTAAAAAATGGATGGTTAGATAATGTTTTTCAATAACTAATTTATTTTTTCTATTTTCAACAAATTAGAATTTGATAAATTAAAAACAAATTGTACAACACACTAAAAATCCAAATAAAAATATAGAACTCTAGGTAGGCCTACCCTAAACTTAAATATTAATCAAAATTTAATTTTGTTTATGCATTTGACACTTTTTTATGCTAACGGGTTGTGAACTAGTCATATAGACTGACTCTGTTCCCTAGTAATCATATTTTCGAATATTACCTTATTTGATATGTTATTTAATAAATAGAGAAAATAGCTAATTTTAGAGAGAGGGAAAGCACAATAAATAAAGAAGAAAATGAGAGTTTTATTATTTAATCTCTAATTTCTCATTCGATACAAGTGTATGAGTTTTTCTTTTGTTCAGTCAATCAACTGAATGATACAAATTCTTGTTTTCAAAAATAAATATTCAATTGTTATTTTTTTTTCTAATTTTGATTAATAATTAAATTTAGGGTAGTATCCACTAGTATTCTATATTTTTATTTGAGTTTTTATTTTGTTGTAAAATTTATTTTTAATTTATTAAATTCTAATTTGTCTAATATATAATAAAAAAAAATTAAATTAATTATTGAAAATGTATGATCTTAACTCTTCATTTTTTAATCTAATGATTATAAAAGTGACTAAATATTATACAGTATAACTCATTGACACTTGTATTTATCTATATACTTAGTAACATAATGTGAAGGCAGCTGGCATAACTGCCACTAGTTATGTACTATTACAAATCAGTCTACGAAAGAAGTCCTCTGATAACAGAAAATAACAGTAACAACCCATAATCGTCAATAGTATTTTGTAAATAAAGGCTATACTGTATGGTCAATTGCTAATGGAAATTTTAGTTTTGTCATTCATTTTTGGAATAATAGTGCGGATGACAAGGGTCAATCCAATTCAATTAACTTTGTACAATAAATTTGTACGATTGTGTTATCCTATCGAAATATGTCACTAACACATATCTCTGACTATAATTGTTCCGGCCAAAGGCAAAAAGCCCTCTAAATTGCATTATATAACTTGCTAAGCATAATACTAATTTGTTGTGCAGCCGCTGATAAATCTTTAGTTGCTTTTTAAAAATTCAGCTCTTCCAATATGGAAATCAACATTACCAATGGTAGCAGTGCAAAACCTAAAGATAAAGATGTTGGGTACGTTTAGATAAATACAATAATTTCTACGAAAAAAAAAATGGACAAATAAACAGAAAATGGTTTCCTCAAATATGTAAATATCAATTACAACATTTAACATAAAATAATGTAAATGATACCGAAATGGACTAAAGTCCGAGACGAGGTAACTGCAAGCAGTTTTCTTTAAACGATATTTACTCCGCCACCTCTGCTTCTGGCTAAATGGGGCACTTCGTTCCCAAGGTACAACGTCTATCGCATGTGACTCGGCGGAAACGGCACCGAGCCACGGTCGGACCGTTGGTGGTGCGGTACTCTCTCTCTATATGTATGCATGTGTGAATGTGTGTGAATGTGTGTATGGCATGTTTGTTTCTTGTCTTGAAAAAAATGTATTTAAAAATGGACCAAGACCATCATTTTTAAACATTTTCTTTGTAAATCTTTTTTACAATTAAAGACCCACATAAATGGGGAGAATGAATGGTTTTTGTAACCACTAAATTAAAATAGCATTCACTCCTGAAAAATACTAATCTTCCAACAAAAGACGAGATGACATAAATTTCCGGTTTACGAGCCTGAAATCCTATACATCGAATATGTGATTTACCAGATAAAAGGTACATGATTTGAATTCTTCATATAATTATTTTCAGTTGCTCTAGGAAATTGTGTCTTCGCTTTTATCGCTCAATTACATTTGAACCTTAATAAGCATCAATTTTGAGTGTAATTATTTATGCTGTCCTGTATAATTAAGTTGCATTAAAATGATCAAGCAAATGCATCAAACCAAGTATTTTACAAACTATTCTACAAACGCCATTTCATGTTCTTAACATTTTTATTATGAGTAACTTCTAGAATTAACAAATCGTTGAAGTGATACGATTTTTTTGTTGCTAATTAAACGTATCGTATTATATTAGTAAAATTACAGATTGGGGGAAACTAAGATGAGACATTTGATGTTGTTGTTTCATATAAGATTATTCGAGATTGAAACAAGTTAAGATGTATGATTAACTTAATTCTTATATTTCTAAAAATCAAAAAATTAAAGAAGAAGTTTTAGTATGTTGTTGTCCCTCACTGTGTATGATACACACACTCAAAAGACAAAAGTATCGTGTGTAAACGACACCAGTCAAATATTTCATTTAACGTGTTGGATTTTTCAATTTCTGTGTCGTTGACGAAGTGAGCACATGATGGGCTGGTGTGCATTGTGCTCAATCCAAACCTAACCAGCAAAAAATATGCGATGCGGGTTAATGAAATTCAAATCCTAGCACAATCAAAACCAACACATTACAATTCAAACCCAACCCAAACCATTTCATCCAACAAGTTGGGTTCGAGTTAATTCTTAAATTTTTATTTGAGTACTTGATTTGTGCATAAATTAAATAATAAGGCTAAATCGTGAAAACCTTAAATCTTTTAAATAAAAACAAACCAATATGTATGTATATATATGCACCAGTAATCGTAGTTCACGTGTTGCGCGTGCGATACGTATATGAATATGATCTCGGACAAATAAATTTAAAATTTTCAAAAAAAATAAAAAAATGATGGAATAAATATAATAAATTAATAATCGTATATAAAGAGTGATATGAGATTTTATTGTTACAGAAGTATAGTTTGTCAGATTAATTGATGAGTGAAAAGTAACATCTTTATTTATTTGAATTGCATTATGATGTATGAGTAATTAGTAAATTGGAACAAGGGGCATTTTTGAAAAAAATGGGTAAAATTTGACAGATTCATTTCTCTTGCGTTGACTATATTAATAGTATGATATAGATATTATGGGTTGGGTTCGATTAACTCGTGCTTATAACCTCTTCCCTAACTCCAAACTTATACTCATTCCATTCCCATTTAATTGTTCACTACGAAACTACGTGCAATTTTGACCGGTTTATAACTTGTATCAAAATTGTCGAAATGAATTTTTTAAAAATCTACTCATAAAATTTAACATTTGAACTATATGATCAACTTTTAAAAAAATTCATTCCGACAATTTTGATACAAGTTATAAGTCGGTCAAAATGGCACGTAGTTTCGTAATTGACAATTAAATGAGAACGGAAGGAATATAATTTTTACCCTAACAACTAAGTATTAAGTTTAGTATGGGTAAACAAACAGAAATCACAAGCAAATAAAGTAGTACTATTTAATTAAACCTTATTAAGTAGTTACAATGTCATTATCTGTCAGCTTAAAAGTTGATATCAACCAAACAATCCCTTAACCCAACTCCCCTTTCCCTATCCATTACAAAGTTCAAACTTTTAAATAAATAAATAAATAAAAATATCCTTTTTTAGTTACAGTTTCCTAAGCAAAACAAACCCTAATATATTTGACCGTTGTACTTGTGCCTATATATATAGAGAGAGAGAGAGAAAAAAACACAAGAAACCAGAAAATAACAAAGAAAAAGAATTATATTTTAAAAAATGTCAGATTATGAAAAAAGAAGAGAAGAGAGGATCAAAGAGAATATAAACAGGATGCAAAAGTTGGGAATATTTGATCTTTCTATTAAGCTAAAATCTGTTAAACCCATTAGAAAAAATAACACCTTTAAAACAATCAATAATACAGCTTCTCTCTCTTCCCCTCTTCCTGTTCGCCTTCCCGACCCCGTTCGCCGCTCTTCTAGGTTACCCTTTTTTTCTTATTATTATTCATTTTATTAGTGAATTTTTTTGCATATTGGATTTTTTTTATTATCGGCGATATTAGTAAAATGGTCTAATATCTGATTCTGGTAATTATTTTGTGTTTCTGGTGTAAAGGTCTAATATTGTGGTAATTTTATTATTAGAATTATCTTTTGCACATTCGATTTTGTTTTGTATATAGTAGGGTTTGTGTTATTGGTGTAAAGTTTTAATATTTTGTAGTTTCTGATGGTGTAAAGGTCTAATATTCTGGTAAAATATATTATTATTTTTTGCACACTCGATTTTTAGTAGGTTTGTGGTATTGGTGTAAAGGTTTAATATTTTGTGTTGCTTGTGTAAAGGTTTAATATTCTGGTAAAAAAATTCTTATTATCTTTTGCAAATTCGATTTCGTTTTTTTTTTTGTATATAGTTGGTTTGTCTTATTGGTGTACAGGTTGTAATATATTGTGTTGCTGGTGTAAAGGTCTATTATTCTGCTAAAATATATTTTAATTGTTTCCTCTTTTGTTTTTGTTTTTGTTTTTGTTTGTACATAGTAGGTTTGTGCTATAGGTGTAAAAGTTTAATATTTTGTAGTTTCTGATGGCGTCTAGCGGTTTTGTAATATTGTTTTTTTTTTATTGGTCTAAAAGTCTTAACTTTATTGTCGGTCTTGATGGTTTAATCGATTATAAGGGGTTGAGAGTGTTTTAATTGTGTTTGTTTTGTGCTATTGATGTAAAGAAATAAATTATGTGGTTTTGAAGGTGTTAATCTGTTTCTGTTGTATTGGGTTTGTGCTATTGGTATATAGATTTGAGCTTCTGTCGGTTTTCTATGGTGTTTAAGCTGCTTTGTCCCTGATTTGTGTGAAAATACTCAGAGGGTTTGCTTGATAGCAACTTTTAAGTCCCATATATAGCCCCGCTCTTTCCGAAGTAATTTATGCTGGTTTTTTTTGTATTTGTCTAAAGATCTTAAGTATTAACTTTGTTTGTTTTTCTGGTGTTAAGCTGGTTTTGTTATATTGGGTTCGCTTTTTTTGCCTAAAAATCTTAGCTTTTGCAATTTTTTCCTTGCTGATAAGCTTTTTTGCCCCTAATATGCGTGAAAATACTCAGTTGGTTTGCTTGATAGGTACTATTAAGCAAGTTACCCGGTTTATTTGAGTCTCGAGAAATTTCTGTTGTAAATTTTTAACTATGTTCAATTTAGAATTCAAGAAAAGACTGGAATTTGGGTCTGAACAGTCAAACACACCGCAGCTTGTAAGAAAAATCAACAATTAATGCGATCCTAAGAGATACCTTTAGTGTCTTTTTGTTATCTTATTTTGGGTGTCTGCTTTGGTGTTCTTAATAATTTGTTATTTACTTGTACCACGGGGTTAATGTCCCTGTTGTGATTTTGTGTATGGGCTTGTTGTGCTGGTTGAAATGCGTTTTTGTTCCGTTTTGTTTTGTTTGACCGCAACTTTTAAGCTAGTTAATGGATTTATTAACACAAAAAAGGTTTGATGGCTTTTCCGAGTCTTGGTAAAAAGTTTTATTTTAAAACTTTTAGCAATTTTTAACAAAGAAAACTAGAAATGCAGGTTTAAATTTTGAAGACCGGTAGATTACTAGTAATTAGAAGAAGAGTAAACTAATAACTAGAGCTTAAAATTAACAACAAATGAAGCCTTGCGTTTTATTCAAGTTATGTTTTTTTGCTGTCTGGTCTGTTGTTCCCTACTAATATACTCCCTGGGTTCCTATTCGTTGGGCACTTATTCCTTTTAAGTTGCACTATGTTGAGACGCTATGTTGAGTAACATGCTTATGTGTTTTGATCAGGCTTGTCCAAAAATCATGCTTGAAATCGATTTTGTGAGACTTTGGCTATTTCTGTCTTTTTTGATTGAACATGAAATGACTCCAATGTGTTCCCTTTTTTGTCTTCAGTTGGGTCTTACTAGATTTCTCCGGTGAATGAGGTGACAGAAGAGAAAATATGGTTTTGAGAATTAGGTCGTTCCCCCTGATCCTTGTTGTTTTAGATGTTTAAACTACATTGGTTGTTGATTCATTTCCAATTATATTCGGACTCCCTGAAATGTGTTTCTATTACCATCTCTTCCATGTAAAATTACTGAAGTGTGTTTCTATCTGTTTTTGGCCTTCCGCTTTAATCTCAGTGTTGGATTGTTCTCACATGCATTTAAAACTAGTTGTTAAGATTACTAAAGACTCTATATAAGAAGGTATCTTGATTTATTAAGCTAGTTGAGATACTTGAATTCTGACATACATGTATGTGCTTGTTTTTTAATTTAGTTATCGTGTCTCACATGTTTGTCGGAATGATATAGCAAATGCAGTATCAAGTCAGATTGGATCTATATGTAATGCAAACTAGTCAAACTAATTGTTGGATTTGTTCAATTTTTACTCATCCAATTAACTTACCCGAATAAAGTTTGATGGCTTCTTTAAGTCTGGTAATAACTTTCATTTGAAAAAAGAAAGCTTCAAGCAACATTGAACAACTTTAGCAAGTTGATTGGATCTAAAAGTAATGGCTAATGCAAACAAGCCAAACTAACTGATAGATTTGTTCACTCTTTATCCGTCCATATAACTTTCTCAAAGAAAGTTAGATGGCTATTTAGAAATGAGGTAACTGATCATATGTAATTTATTAAGCTAATTGAGATTCTTGAGATAAGATTTTTGTGCTTATTGAAATTTAGTGCATTTGTTTTTCTTTTTATTATTGTGCCGTACATGTTTGTCTGAGTGGTAGTTGAACAGGCCATATAAAGTCTACTTGGATTTAACTTCAGTGCAAAGAAATATTTAAACTTACTGACGGAAAATATATAATCAGTTTTTCCAACAGTAATAAAACTTTTGCTCAATTGATGTGGGTCAAACTGTAATTACGAATAGAGCTTATTGAAAGTGCAAAATGGTTAACCCGCAAGTAACGCGATGCAGCATCAATTTACGACGTTTACGCTATCTTATTACCCTTTCTTATCCTTATAAGCGGTTTAAGTAGACTTTATTAGTTATGCAGTGCAACTATAAATATAGCCCTATAGGTTACAAAGTGTGACAACCATATGCAATTTTCTTGCAAGTAAGAGTACAAGCTGCTAGTTGAATCAAATCTAGCTAGTAAGCAATCTATGTAAACAACCCTTATTATTTTGATGTGAATTTAGGTTACGTAATACAGCTTAGGTTAACTACAACGAACTTTTCCCTGACATGTTTACGCTAATTCATGGTTTTGCTTAATGTTCTCCATCCATTTAGGGATCACTCGGGTTTTAATCTTATAAACTAGTAATAAGTTTTACTTGCTTAATATGGGTGAAAAGTATATGTTCAGCTTATAAGAAAACTACGGTCTAAGTGTATTTAATGATAAATTACCCCCAAACGAGTCTTATCAGTTATCATCTTGATGTGAATTTAGGTTGCAGAGCACAGCTCCGGTGAGCTATGCTGAACTACATCCTGAAAAAGAAGGGAAGTCTTCAAAACGAAATGTTATTTATTACACAGAAGGGTCTAGGCCGGAGGAGTACACAGAAGAACATGAGAAACTGTTGGGTAACACAGAGATGACATGGACCCTTTTTGTGGATGGTTACGGAAAAGATGGAAAAAGAATTTACGATTCTGTCAAGGGCAAGACTTGCCACCAGTGCAGGTGCAAATCTGACTTCGTATCTTTGTTGTACGTTGGAGTATGTGAAATACTTTTTTATTCCTGATATATTTGTAATTTGCAGGCAGAAAACACTTGGTCATCGCACTCAGTGCAGTAATTGTGGCATGGTTCAAGGACAATTTTGTGGAGATTGCTTATATATGAGGTATGTTTATAGCGACTTATTTTAACTGTCCCATCGCTTCAGTACTGATTTAGGTTCCAGCATATATTGTGCTCCGCTTCTTTTGCAGTTTTTTAGTGGTTGTAAGTTATTTAATTTAAAGTAAACTATTGTTTTTTTGTTCAGTTGTTTGGACGTGTATCGTTAATCTTTTCAAAGAATGTCTTAAACTGGGAGCAAAGTCTGGACTGAGCTCCATGAGTAACTTGTTAATGACTTTTTAGTTGTTCCTGCCTGCCTAACCCCTCTTTTGTTATATTATTTAAACTTCATATTAGATTAATCAAATAAAAGTGCGCCCAGGGTTCTCAACATGTGCAACTAAATTGCACTTAGGATATTTTATGACTCACGTATATCTGATAAATCTTACAGTACCACATTTTGTATTTTGACTTGAATGAAAAAGCATAAGGAGATGATATTTACAGTCATATCTTGTGTAATATTGATTCTATTTTCGTAAAATGTGATATTCTGTTTCCCATTTCGATCAACTATTTCCAGATATGGAGAAAATGTTCTTGAAGCAAACCAAAATCCAGAGTGGACATGTCCTGTGTGTCGTGGAATATGTAACTGTAGCTTGTGTAGGCAGGCAAAAGGATGGGCTCCAACTGGTACTCTCTACAAGAAGGTTAGTAAATGACAAAATACCAAAATCACTCTTCATTTCTACATTTTCTCCTTTATGTTTTTTTTTCTTAGATGGTATTTCATCTCAAACGGGATTTTCACCTTTTCAGGTAACTCAGTTGGGATTCAAGTCGGTCGCACATTATCTGATACAAACCCGTCGCCCACAAGCTGACTCAGCAGATACAAAACCGACCACTGAGGAAGCTAAGGATTTGAAACCAACTACCGAGGAGGTCGATGATTTGGAACAAAATGCTGAGGAGTTTAAGGTTAAAAAAGAATCAGCTGAGGAGGTTCACGATATTGAACCAACCACTGAGGAGGTTAAGGAATGTTTGTTACCAAACAACAACGACTCCGATATTGAACCATCAACTGAGGAGGTTAAGGAATCTTTGGTGCCAAACAACGATGATTCTAAATATGCAGTGGTTAGCGAGATAGATGAGATGCTTGGAAATACTGAGGATCAGAACAAACATAGTCTTGGTAACAGTGAAGCGGATCAGAACAAGGATGATAATGAGGTCAAAGGGAAAGAAGCCAAGAAAGATGAATTTGTGAAACTAGAAAACGCGAATGAAGCTGTGGCAGTGGAAACGAGACGAATGTCGAAAAGGAGGAACAATACTGAAACAGGTGGAGATAGTATTGCACATAGATTGAGGCAGAGGCGTCGTTTAGGGAATTAGGCGTATGCCGAAGTTTTTTTTTTTGAGGGGTTAAGTTCTTTGGTTTACTTTGTTTATGATCTAGTTGAAGATTCTGGACCTAACTCAATGTTTTGTGGCGGTATCGACCATTTTGTGGCTAAGTTAGAATGTTATAGACTTTTTACAGGTTGTAAGGTTAGTTACTCTTATGATTTGAAGGTTACTCACATTTACCTAAGCCACTTTTTGCAAGTTACTCATGAATTTTTGTTCCTAATTCTGATGTGCAGGATGTTGAAATGCAATGATTTACTGCAAAACATATCAATATGAATTAATTTGAGGGTAAAATGCAAATAACCCCCTGAAACTATGGCTCATTTGCAAATAGCCCCCATAAACTTTGAAACTTTTGCAATTAACCCCCAAATTCATCTTCAAAATGAAATGACTTTTTATTAACTTGTTCGTTTTACAAAATAATTTGTTTACATGTGTAGTTTGTCTATGCACTTGAGTTGAGATAAAAATATTGTAAAAAGCCATCCGATTAGACTTTATATTAAAAAATATATTATTTTATTGAGAACAACTATTTTTTTGTCATTCCGTAAAAAAAATACTTGATATGCATAAATATCGAATAATTGATTATAATAAATGAGAAAACAACCAAAACGGATCATCGAGCATAAAGTTATATCATTTAAAAGATGCGTTGGCGTTAATTGTAAACGTTTTAAACGACCCACTCCTTGAGTTTTTTGTGGAGTAACTTGGGAGTCATAATTAAAAAGTGAGCATAAATTGATGTGAATAACTACCGATGGACGGTAGTTTCATAAAGGACCTTCGAACAAAAGACAAGCGACGCTTATATATGCTGCTACGCAATAAAAAAGCCGTTTACTTTGAGTACTTTCAAGAACTCTTGTTTTGGTTCAGAAGCATAATTATTGCCCAAATACTGTGAATAACCCCCATATTTCAGGTGCCTGTGGAACATTGAGTTTAGCTGATCATTTCCAAGCAACATCAAACTTGCTACTTTTTTCTTAAAGTTATCTGTTTATGATTCTGAATTAACTAATGTCAACAGTGAGAACATTTTGCTGCAAAAGTTAAAAGACCTAAAACAGAAGTTAATAGCCTATTTATGTCGACTAGATAAAATTGGCACTTCTGTAATTCAATTGTATCTCTAGAAAATCCTGCTAATTTAAAGGACTAAAGAGATAATGTTTCAAAGAGGAAAAAAAAACTGTTTTTTGTCTCCCTTCTTTAGCATAGTTTTAAAGCATCAGAACTGTTTTCTTGTTTTTGTTTTAAAAGGAAGCAGTTAAATACTCTTATCAATCCAAAAGCTTGTAACATGTTTAAGCAAAATAAACAACCGCGTACAGATTACATACTAAATAAACAATATTTAGTCATACAGTACAAACATCGAGCATTGCTTATTTGTTATGCAGAGCTTACCACCTGCTTATGTAGAGAGGTTTGACGGTAATATTCCTAAGGATGTCATTTTGAAGGATACTAATGGCAACCTGTGACACATGAAAATTGTAGAAGATGCAAATTGCGTATTTCTTAAACATGGGCGGCAAAAATTTGCGACAGATCATTCATTAGAGTATGGTGACTTTTTAATTTTCGAGTACAATGGGAACTCGCTATTTAATGTTAAGATTTTTGGGGAAAATGGAAGCATTAAAAAACAAATCTCAGCAAACAATTTCGTTGATAGAGAACTCAAGATGATTTCTACGACTGTGGAATCTGTAGATGAGCTAAATGAAGGGCAATCTCGTCAAAGATCAATTCACAGTGGCAAACAGAAATTTAAGGAGGAAAGCTCGAGAATATCTAGAAAATCTAAAGGTTTTTATTATCTCCTTTTAGTTTTTCGGTCTCAGTATAATTTTGATTTTTAAACCACTGACCAAGCATCGATAGGTTTTTGTGACGCAACCCAACGAAAATCACAAGGAATTAATTCAAAAGCCCCCGATCTCGCTGCAACAAACAGTCTGACAAGGCCTTATAATTTGGTAAGTAATCGCTGTAATTTGGTGGAATAAACTAATTTGTTACTCGCTATATTTGATTTATGATTAATAACGATCGTCATCTGCATGCTTATGTTTTGATTTGTTATACAAACTAAGATCAGCACAAGTCTTGTGATCTCTAATATAATACGTTACTCCAATGCTTTAAAGTGTCTTATTTGTTGTGTACAGGAGATTCCTAGAAGGCCGATGAGGGAAAACTGCATAAAGTTGAAGCCAAAGATGATGCTTCACACTCAAGACGGGAAAGCGTGGCCAGTGAAGGTGATTAGTAGGAAGTGTGGTCAGTATGTTTTTGGGAGTGGTACTTGGACAGAATTTTGGACGGGGAATAGTATCGTCCCCCAAGACACGTGCAGGTTCGAGTTTATTGTTCATAAAAATGGGGCACTAAGCACAGAAATCCTTGTGACAATTCTTCATACGATAACCACGAAATGACAACTAGGAAGAGAGATTTCATGTATCCTTTATCTTGCCACTAGTACCTCCTGTCCTGATATTAGTAGTAGTAGTAGTGTCTAATTAGTACAATTTTTTGAATTGTCATTGAGCAATGTATGTGATTTGATATTATTCTTGATATGTCGTGAAAATCAGGAATGTTATTTGGATACTTTGTAGGGTAATCGCTGAATTTTTAAAGAAATGCAGAGTATGAACTTGCATGATAGTCATCCTGAATCTCTCAATCTCATAATTAAGGAATCTCGGAAAATTGGTTTTAGATTCAAATTATTTCCATGCTAACATACTGACTGCCCTGCAAAAACTTCAAAACGTTATCACATTCACACCAGTGTACCTAACACGTTACCTCAAAGACTTCTCTGGTACTTGAGGAGAGTCTGATACGATTTCCTGGAACCAGAGAAGCAGACATAGCAAGGAACAATCAATCACTCAAGAAAAGAATATCTTATCAAGCACCAATGTAAATCCCATCAGAATTATCTTGAACAGATCATCTGCAGAATCAGTATATATATTTTGGTTGAATCGCCTCTGAGATAGCTAGGTCTATGGACGAGTAACCTTTTTTAAGTCCTTGTTCCATGAAACCAATTTTCTGACTTAAAATTTCACGGTGTTCCTTGAGATGGGCAAATTTTCAGTCACAAACATTTGGATATAGAGTTGAGATTTAGATATTCAGTATCATTCATTTCAACCAACAATTCACAACCTGATTAGCAAGGAAAGCCATTACGATTTTGACTAGTGTGCTTTTCCCGTTAGTCCTCTTTAAATACTATATTCTGGAATTTGTAGTTCACAAAAACTTGAGTGCAATTAGAAAACATCCGAGCACCAAAGCTAGTATATATAATTCGGATACAGTATAGTAAGGGACGAACCATGAAGACCCATTATGAGGAATTACACGAAAAGAAGATTTTCACTTACTTTCGGTGTTACAATATTAACTTGCGAAAAGCTCATTTAAAAATTGCTTAAATGTAAAATTTTAAAATAAAACTATATATATAGCTAAAATGCTGAATAATGTGACTAAATTTTAATATTTTCTATTCCATCCGTAGATTACGATTTTATAGATTTATCGTAGTAACTTACGTTTGTGTTATGTTGACGAAATATATTAGTAACACATATCTCTGGCTATAGTTGTTCCGGCCCAAGGAAAAAAGCCCATTAAGTTGCATTATATAACTTGTTAAACATAACCCTAATTTGTCGTGCAGCTACAGATAAATCTTCGGCTCTTGCAAATGGAAAGCAACATTTCCAATGGCATAAATGCAAATTTAAAGACGGAGACGGCAATGACAGAAGAAAACTCCGGTTTACGAGAATGAAATCAATTATATATCCAATAATTGATTTACCAGATAAAGGTATATTATTTAAGTTTTCTTCATATAATTACTTTTAAATTGCTCTATGAAATTGTGTCTTCGCTTTATTGCTTAATTATATTTAAACCATAATAAGAATAACTTTTGAGTGTAATTATTTAATTTTTCTTATATAATTGGTATTGAAATGATTAAATCTGCATCAAAACAAGTCTTTTTCAAACTATACTACAAACGCCATTTGATTGTCTTAACATTTTTTCATGGGTTCTAGAATTAACAAACCGTTGAAGTGATATGATTTATGTTGTTTTAAGTTAAACGTAACATATTATATCATTAAAAATGTATAAAATGGAGACTTTGGTAGCATAATGAGCTATATAGAGTTCAATCAAATTATTAAGATGATTTGATTGATATCATATATTGAAATTGATTTAGAATAAATCAAGGGATAAATAAGAGTGATATGGAGACTTTATATTGAATTCAGTTTCTGTATCCAAACCAAATCACCAGTAGTTTCAATCCAAACAAGACCAAACAAAAGGATATGATTGGTTTGGTTTGGTGGGAATTTGCGGATTCAACGGTTTGAATCAGATTCGGATTTTTGAAACGAGAAATCACAACATCAAATGAAAATATCACAAAAAAATTCATAAACGGAAATCAAAATCACCACTAGTATATGTAAATGTCAAAAAAACTTAAAAAATACATGATCCTTACTTCCTTTTATATATATATGTTAGCACACATTAGAGGTTTTTTATATGGAACAAGACATTTAACATTTTTGTTATTATTGAATCGGATTTAATACGGATTTAAACAGATTAATGGATCGGATTTGCTACGGACTTAACGGATCGGATTAGTTTGGTTCAATTTGGATTACTACTCAAGAATCCTAAATCAATCCATTAACAACGGATTGAGCTTTTTAAAATCCTAAACCAAATCATTTGACAAAAAATCCAAACCAATCCAAACCAAACCAACATATTAGATCGGATTTACGGATTGACGGATTTTACTTACACCCCTAATTTATATAACACAAAAATATAATTCTTCTTTCTTTTATAGTTCTTAACACAAATCAATCATCATTTTTCACTTACTTTCGGTGTTACAATATTAACTTGCGAAAAGCTCATTTAAAAATTGCTTAAATGTAAAATTTTAAAATAAAACTATATATATAGCTAAAATGCTGAATAATGTGACTAAATTTTAATATTTTCTATTCAATCCGTAGATTACGATTTTATAGATTTATCGTAGTAACTTAAGTTTGTGTTATGTTGACGAAATATATTAGTAACACATATCTCTGGCTATAGTTGTTCCGGCCCAAGGAAAAAAGCCCATTAAGTTGCATTATATAACTTGTTAAACATAACCCTAATTTGTCGTGCAGCTACAGATAAATCTTCGGCTCTTGCAAATGGAAAGCAACATTTCCAATGGCATAAATGCAAATTTAAAGACGGAGACGGCAATGACAGAAGAAAACTCCGGTTTACGAGAATGAAATCAATTATATATCCAATAATTGATTTACCAGATAAAGGTACATTATTTAAGTTTTCTTCATATAATTACTTTTAAATTGCTCTATGAAATTGTGTCTTCGCTTTATTGCTTAATTATATTTAAACCTTAATAAGAATAACTTTTGAGTGTAATTATTTAATTTTTCTTATATAATTGGTATTGAAATGATTAAATTTGCATCAAAACAAGTCTTTTTCAAACTATACTACAAACGCCATTTGATTGTCTTAACATTTTTTCACGGGCTCTAGAATTAACAAACCGTTGAAGTGATATGATTTATGTTGCTTTAAGTTAAACGTAACATATTGTATCATTAAAAATGTATAAAATGGAGACTTTGGTAGCATAATGAGCTATATAGAGTTCAATCAAATTATTAAGATGATTTGATTGATATCATATATTGAAATTGATTTAGAATAAATCAAGGGATAAATGAGAGTGATATGGAGATTTTATTTAAGGCAATGCATTGAGAATATTTCGTTTAACATGTGCTCTTATTTGGCCTATATAAACTCCATGTAATTCCTTCATTTATATTAGGGGTGTAAGTAGTCCGGATTTTAACAGATTAGCCTCAATTCTAATGCAATCTATTAAGAACGGATTGAAACTTTATGTATCCAAACCAAACCACTAGTAGTTTCAATCCAAACAAGACCAAACAAAAGGATAGGATTGGTTTGGTTTGGTGCGGATTTGCGGATTCAACGGTTTGAATCCGATTCGGATTTTTGAAACGAGAAATCACAACATCAAATGAAAATATCACAAAAAAATTCATAAACGGAAATCAAAATCACCACTAGTATATGTAAATGTCAAAAAAACTTAAAAAATACATGATCCTTACTTCCTTTTTTATATATATGTTAGCACACATTAGAGGTTTTTTATGTGGAACAAGACATTTAACATTCTTTGTTATTATTGAATCGGATTTAATACGGATTTAAACAGATTAATGGATCGGATTTGCTACGGACTTAACGGATCGGATTAGTTTGGTTCAATTTGGATTACTCAAGAATCTTAATTTTAAATATCAGAATTTTTCTGCCTTTTTTACGTCAATATTGTAGATAGAATTTCTTTTTTAGGCTTTCTTATATGGAATTACAAGCTCCTAGAGAAATTGACAACTTCTGCTTTTATGGTATGTAGGCTCAATTAATCAGTAGCGAGAAAATGCTGTGTAGTTCGTACAAAGAGATACAATGTGCCTTATGCAGGTTGTGTCTTCACGCGTATTCTTAAATTTGTCGGATTTTGTTATTAATGAAGAACGGTCTTTTACCAAAGATATGTGTATGTTTTCTTTTAAGTACTTAATTATTTTTGATTGAATTTTGTTCTTAGTTAATCAATGCATTAATTGTTGTATCTAAGAATGCAACTTGCGAGATTGTAGTAAATAAGCTGCTCGCAAGTTGCATTCTTATATAGAACAATTAATGTATTGATTAGCAAAGGACAAAAGCCAATCAAACATAATTAAGTCCTTAAAAGAGAACATACACATATGGTAAAAGACTGTACATTCTTCATTAATAACAAAGTCTGATAAATTTAACAAGCTGCCTGAAGACACAACCTGCACAAGGCACATCGCTAAGGCGGGTCTAGTTCTTACCCTCTTTTGCGGGTTGTCTGTGGAGTTCTTGCAAAAGATTCTTCGGTGCCTTTTATCATTTCACATTCTGTTTTTCTTACTTTAGATACGTTGCCGATTTTCCCGCCAAGTCACCTTTGGTAGAGAATGTAATTTCTTTTTAGTGATTTCAAAACAGAAGATCCTTTAAAATTATTATCATTTTTGGTTTTACCTTTTGCGAAAAGTAAAGTCCTCGACAAGGATATGGCATTGTTCTTGGCGCATCATTACATCTTCATGTAAGCAATAACATTGTTTCAAAACTCAACACATAACTTAAACAACTGTTTAAAATTTTAGAACCAGTTAAATTTGTTGGCAGCTAGATTTGGTGCCTTAATTACTACAACCCAAAATCCCCATGATTAATTACTCATCAATTTTCATAGTATATGAAATTACGTGCAATTTTTAAAAATGTCGAAATGGAAATTTTGTAAGTCGATCATAAAATTTAACATGTTAACTATATGCTTAATTTGAAAAATACATCCTAACAGTACAGATACAAGTTTATGACAAATCAAAATTGCATGTAATTATATTGTACTAATAATTTACTCCCTTCTCTCTTTTTGATAGGTTTGGGGAATCATAGATTTAATGGAATAAAATGAATCATGTTATTAAGATATAATAAACTTTATATGTTTGAAACTAAATGTTAGGATAGCAATTTCAACAAGATTCGCTTTAATAAAAGAATAAAATAGAAATCCAAAAAATAGTATATTGAATATACTTCAAATTCTTATGTATGTTCATTTCATTCGCTTATAACCTTAGTTATAACTGTGTGTGACCGAAAGCGTAACTGTATATTGAAACTTAGATAATATTTATTTCAAACTATATGGTTAATTGTTAAAAAATTCTAACAGTATTGATACAAATCTTAACCAATCCAAATTACAGGGAGTTTCGTACTAATAATATATACACTACTATACTTTCAAAAAATGAATGGGAATTTAACAAAAACATATCTAAACCTATCTAAATTAACAAAGAACATACCTTGAAAAGTTTGATTATAAAAAGCATACCTTTAATTAACTAAAAAAATTAACATGCAGATTAATAAGAGACTACACAATATGAGGGAACCAGACGAAAAGATGATCTTCACTTACTTTTTGGTATTACGATATTAACATGCAAAAGATTTGGTATAATAGATTGCTTAATTGTAAAGCTTTAAAATTTAACTATATATATAGATTAATACTCAATAATGTGATTACATTTAAAAAAAATCATTTCATCAATCAAATACGTTTTTTTTTTACTTTCATAGCTAGTAGTAATAATTTATTTATGAATGAAGTGAATAGGGCTGGGCCAAAAACCGGAAAAACCGAACCGGACCGATAACCGAATCGAAAAAGACCGAAACAGAAAAATCGAAAAAAATTCTGGTCGGTTTCGGTTTTCAATAAAACCGAACCGAAAAGACCGAAACCGAAAAAGACCGAAAAAACCCGGTCCGGTTCGGTTCAAAAAATAAAAAAGACCGAAATCGAAAAAATCCGAACCTATGCTCGGTTTCGGTTTCGGTTTTGCTAAACAAATGGAACTGCACTTACTTGACGACACAATCATGAATCATGATACTTTATTTACACTATATTTCCAATTTTAACCTTACAAATCTTATTAATGATCATACCTATAAACGAGCCAGAATCTTCTGTCAAGTACTCTTTCGTGCCCCCTTATGTGCGTCCTTGGCATTTTAACCCAATTTTTTTTATTTATTTTTAAAATGGCTTTCTTTTAAAAATGAGAATTTGAATGTATTAATACATAACAAATAGTAATTGTAGAATTTATTTTATTTTTTAAAAATAAATTTTTTGGGTTAAATTGCGGCGCAGAAAAGGAGGCACGAAAGAGAGAACAGATGATATGTCTTGACCCTAAATAAAAATTTATTTTTTAGTTTAAACATGACATGAACTTTCCTTTTAGAGGGAAAAAATGGTTCATACAATGTAACTAAGTCGTTACCGTAATTTCTAAACAAAATTTAGTATGTCTCATTAATTTCTTTACAATAATAAGATATTTTGTCATACAAAACTAAAAATTGAACAAGATTAGAACTAAGTTTGAAAGAAACAATTATATTAGTTGTATTTTAAAGGTTTTTTCCACAAAAAATAAAAGCTGAATCATCTCATTTATATATATATATATATATATATATATATATATATATATATAATGATCAATTAATAATAGTAGTTACCTTCATCTTGATGTACGTACCAAAAATAATTAAACATAGAAATGCCTATCTTTAGGCATGTTTGTCTGTTCGGGTCCTACTAAATTTTGGAGATGGCTGTGGTGTATCTAAGATTATAAATTACTTAAACATAACTAACATAGAAGTAATTATTATAAAGAAAAATTTCTTGTGATATTATTGTGAAATCATACACATAAAGTACTATACTCTCAAGTCTTTTTTAAAGGTACAATTCATGTACCCACCTTCTATCACATGAATTATCAAGGTATAAACTATAGTCACATTTTATCACAAGATTTTTAAAGGCCTAACTTACCTGTAATAAACACAAAGAGAGGCCGAAAAAGCCTTTGGGAGAACAACTTCATTTTGGTTCTCAATGTTATGAATCACCGTACCTCAAATGTAGTGAACACTCGCCCCCAAGTCTATCATGTGTTATTGTATGAGAAATCGTCTCTGAGATGCAAATCTTCCTACCCTATATTATATATTTTTATATATTTTTACTAGCGTATTGTTTTTTCCACTAATTACAAAGAGCATCTCCTAGCAGGATTCTGTTTAAAAACAACTTACTATGGTATGTTTAAATTATTATAATTATTAATCTGATAAGAGTATATTATAAAACTTGGGTATCCGAACAACATCTGACGGCCCCAATCGAACTTGAAAAATGGGGTACTTTCATTTATGTTCTTCTTGTTCAAGTTGGTATGATATGAAAAAAAGAGAGGTTTTTTCATAGAAAACAGAAAGTATAAACTTTTTTTGAAGCAAAATTCACCTGATTACACAGCTATAATCATGGAGCTTTATAAACAATTTTTGTGTACTCTTTGTTTCATTATTGTGTGCTTGAGAAAACATGGCGTAGAAAGAGAATAATGTAGAAGCCCATAAGGTCGATGGTCTTAATAAGTGCATCGGCTTCACTTCATCTCGTAATGCTAAACGGTATGCATCTACGTTTCACAATACGACCGCTATGGTCGGTGCTGAAATTTTTAGTCTACTTTACGCCATGTACGAGCTCGGATGAGGACCAGGCATAACTGTGATGGTACTATCATGGATCATCACATTTTACACGCTATGACAACTGGGTGAAATGCACAAGATAGTCGTATGTAGTTCACAAAAACCTGAGCATATTTAGAAATATTCCGAGTAGCATATTAAAAGTTGGATGCAATTTTGCAAGGGAAAAAGAACCATTATGAGGAACCGCATGGAAAAATGTTTTTCATTTAATTTCATAGTATATAGAATGCTTAATTAAATGTAAAAAAACCATATTAGCTTAAATGTTGAATAATATGACTAAATTTTGATATTTTTCATTATCAATCATATAAGTATGATTTTTTGTTCAAATCAAAATTGCACATGTTTATAAAATAATAATTTTGATATTTATAGTATATAGTACGAATGTTTTTGTACTCTGGGTTCCTTGTTTACTAATATAATCGTGTGGTTGTGAAAAAAAAAAATCTTTTATAAATGAAGTGAGTATTAAAACTTAAAAAGCAACCCGACTTTGAGACTTAAGAGTTATACTAATATTATGTCCAAAACTGGATATATACCATTATAATTATAGACTTATATTTGATAAACTCATTACTTTTTGAATTCTAAGGCCAGAGAACCAGGGGTGCAGCTAGAACATTAACTTTGAGATTGCCGAAAAAAAATATCGACATTAAGTTTCCTCATTTTAGTGTTGGTTGAAAATTTTTCAATCACCATCTTGTATAAAAAATTCAAATAAAATATTTTCATAGCGTCACTCGGTCAGGTGATTGTTTTGGGTAGTTAAATACAAATGACTTAAGTTTTTTCATAAATTAAATATAAAAAAAAACACTTTCATAAATTAAATATTAAAAAAACACCTAAAATGACAATTTAGTAGAGAACAATTTTTTTTATATATATTCAAGTTTCCAAAATATCGAGTAAATAAATTTATAACATTATTTTTATTTCATTTCTAAAATTTTAAAGAAATATTTATGAAATTTATAATTTATTCTTGAGGAATTTCATAATTTATGGACAATATATTGATTAAAATATAGAATTTTAAGATTTATAACTTTATTGTTTTCTTTAAATTTAAATATGCATGATTTATATAAATATAAAATATCTAGTCTTAATTTTGAGAGTTGTGTTTGTAATTTTTATAATAAAAATTTGATTAATTAGATATAAATGTTTCGAACATGGTACAATATAAAAGATATAATCACTCGATATCGTGTTAAATTTATTTTATGTGGTAATAGGAGTCAATATAATCACTTTTAAATTTTATTTTTTCCTTCTTTTTTAGATTTTTGGTAAATAATTTATAATTTTGAAAGGGGTTGGCATAAATAAAATTTAAGTGGTTGCTGAAATGATTTATTTACAAATTACTCTGAAAAACAGCATAGAAAAAAAATCAAATTATTAAAAATTATGAGATTAGCGTGGCAAACCATGGTCATATATAAGTCAGCTTATTTGATTGTTTATGGCCACAGTCAGCTTAACCACCGTTACATTAGAAAATGAATGGTTAGATGGTTTATTTCAATAACTAATTTATTTTTTCTATTTTCAACTCAAAACAAATTGTACAACACACTAAAAACTCAAATAAAAATATAGAACCCTATGAGGGCCTGCCCTAAACTTAAATATTAATCAATTTTTTTTTATTATCTATTTGACACTTTTTAATGCAAACGGTTTGTTAACCAGTCACATAGCCTAACTGTTTCATAGTAATTCCCCATTTTATTTGAGACACAATCATGATACTTTATTTGTACCATTTTTTTAATTCTACTCTTAATCTTTTTAATAACAAATTCCTATAAACAATAAAATATGTTTCAAGAATTACTTCATCATTCCATTGTTAGAATGTTATGCTAAAATACATGATTTATTATCGGTTTTAATATTTATTTATTAACAATGAATGATTTATTTGAAAATAAATGTAAGCAATGTTGTACATATTATGTATCTGTATATGTGTCTTTATTTTGTATAGTATGTGATTTGGTATGTAGAGTACGGTTTACATACGGCAGATCAAATCATTGGTTCTTACAGAATATATATTTTATCGTTTACAATTTTAGATGGAGTGGACAACCATCGGTATAGTTGTAGTACAGAGTTTTACTTGGTTCCGACTATTTGCGCTAATATACTTAGAGTATATTGAACAAGACAAATTAATATTATTTTATGGTATTGACCGGAATAAAATAATTATACCTAATAAATTATTATGATTACTTATACTCTTAATACTTAGATTATTTTCGATACACACATTTATAATGTATACTATTTTGATTTGTAATGAATGAGATTTGTTGTGGTCAATAAACTCGTACGTTGGGCGGTAACATTACTTCTATGGTGGGTGTCTATAATCGACGGAATTCTCGTCATTTAATAAGGATTGATGATATCCAATCGAGAAATTTATAAGTTTTGTTTGTGTTAAATTTTACAAGTGGATTTTATATCCGATATAATAAATAAGTTAAGTGGTAAGGTTGAAAAAATAATATGCCATGTGAAATAATTGTCATTAATTTATTTACTCGGTGGATATCTGTAATCTTAACGTGAGAAGATATTTAAGTAGTCAATAATGAATAAAATTTATTGATAGAAGATTAGTTAAGTATTAATTAGACAATATTATATTGATTTTGTTGATAAAATTATATAATATTTATTAATTAAGTACTAATATAAGTAGCATTAGAGTTATAATTTAAGTAGAAATCTATTCATTATTATGCACTGATCGGTGTTGTAGCCTATATATACTGCTTCATACTAATAAAACTTTAAACATATCATAACACAAATATCATAAAGTTAGGGTTCCCATATAATAGGAATACGACAACACGTATAATAGCAATACGACAAAAGATTAAGTGTG
Source organism: Primula veris (assembly GCA_963682055.1). Lineage (NCBI taxonomy): Eukaryota > Viridiplantae > Streptophyta > Magnoliopsida > Ericales > Primulaceae > Primula > Primula veris. The sequence continues at coordinate 30,135,729 of OY821747.1, read as the reverse complement.
ATCAAACCTACCCTCAAAGGTATTTCTGTATCGTTTTTGTTTTAATCTATATACACTAGGACTGGGTTCGGGTCGTTTCGGGTCAGTTTTTCGCAAAACCGAATATAAATTTTCGTTCGGTTTTTTTGGTTTTCGGTTTGTAGACCAAACCGGTTTGTCTCGGTCCGGTTTCGGTTTTTTTCGGTTTTTTTTTCCAGTTTTAATTAAAAAAATACATTTTGTTGTTGTTATATTTTGAAATATATCCAATTTAGCTAGTACATTATTATATTTATTTTGCTAATCTATTTATTGCGAATATCCTAATTTAGATATGTAAAAATGGTAAAAGAAAGTTATCAATTTGGTATCTTTTATATCATTTCCAATTACACGTCCCTTAATTATTAGAAAAATGAGTAAAATGATGTAGTAAAATGATAAAATATAAATAATTTATGAGTGATTTTTAGTCAACTTGTTTTTTGACAATGTTTAATAAGATGAAATAGAGAATTTAATAATGAAAAGTTAGTATCATAATTATTTAGATAGTTACGATTTATAATAAAATTTTAATTCATATCGTACATATGAATTCTGAAACTGTTATAACTTATAATTATGCAAATATTAGTTTCAAATGCTAATTGTGAAAATGTTATTTATTAGATTTTTTAGTTATTAAAAGTTGAGACAATTATAAATTATGATTAAACTAAATGTTAACTAATTAAAATATACATAAAAATAATAATAATTGGCTATGTGTAACTCAAATTTTCAACCCTCAATTGACATTTTTTGGGTTTTTTTTCATTTGGTTCGGGTTTTTTTCGGTTTTTCGGGTTTTTCTCGGTTCGGTTTTATTGTAAACCGAAACCAAACCGAGATGTGTTCGTTTTTTTCGGTTTTTGGTTTTTTTTTTGTCCGGTTTGGTTTTTGGTTCGGTCCGATTTTTTCGGGTTTTTAACCAACCCTCACTATAATCAGCATACAAGATCAATTTTCCGATGCAAAATCAAATTTATTTCAAGGTTAGTTTTCCGCTATAAAATTAAACTTGTTTCCAACATCCAAGACAGATACGTATATAATGTTATAAAAGACTAATTATTATTTAGTAAAAGAGGACAAACAATGTCTACCAAACCCAAATGAAATATATTCGACGTCTAAGTTTGAGCACAGGTATATAGTACTTAATATATAACCATTATAGAAAGCAATATTATTGGCATTTCTTACAACCCAAAATCTCCAAGATCATTACTCCTAATATTTCCATTGTATTGTATTATATGAAATTACCTGTAATCTTAAAAATAGTGTAAAGATGAAATTTTTCATCGAGTCAATCGTATAAATTAACATCTTATTAATTTAAAAAAAATCATTTCCCACAGTTTTGATACAAAATCCGATCAAAAGTACACGTTGTTTATTAATCTATATTAATACTTTATGTCAAGAGCCTTTATGAGGCCTTGAAACAAATAATTGCCAAAAACCCCTAATATATATAGAAATTACAATAAAAAAACATCACTCCAGACATTCAAATTTCAAATTAAAGTTGTTTATCTGCACAACTCTAATAAAAGTATTTAAAAAAAAACACAAGGATAGTAACTGTTCCCCATTAATCTGCCCATATCTCTCTCTCTGTTATCTCATACTTTATCTGTGTCCCATATTTTATTTAATCTGAACAAATGGTATGATGCAAACAGGTATTGGAACAAAACCTTAATATTACTATTTACTTTTTCAAATATTATTCAAAGTCGTATACATCACGCATAATTTTACTCTGTTACATGCTCCACGCGTTACACCACGCATCGCGTGGGTCCCGTGCGCTAGTATTAATTATATGTATGTTTCAAATTCTTATTTGTGAAAAAAAAAACTTATTAGTCTCTCTTTCTCTCCCTCTCTTCTCTCTCTCTCTTACTATATCGGAGAAACTAGCTAGGGTTTATGTTTAAAACACTGTTGCAAGGTGCTACTTGTGTATGAGTGTTAAGAGAAGAGAAAACAATGGTGAAGGAACAAGGTGGTGGGATGATAATGACCTTTTTGCATTTTATGTTTGCGATTAGTTAGAAGTCACAAAACCATGTTTGCGATTTTCAAGTACAAAAACTAATCTAAAAAACCAAGTTACATTCAGGACCACGTATAAATGCAACAAAAAAATGGTTTTAGATTTAAACTTTTTCATGCTAACGTACTGCCAAGCAAAAACCTGCAAAAGGTGTACCTAAAATGCCCCTATATGCGGACGACTTTTCCGGTACTTCAGGCGAGTCTGATCTGAGATATTTACACTTTCCTGGAGCCACAGAGACAGACATAGCAAGGAACAATCATTCAAGAAAATAATTATCCATATATAGAAGATACTTCAATATTAAATTTTTTTAAAGGCCAATGTAAATCTCACCTGAATCAGCTTGAACAGATTATCTGCAGAACTGGTATCATTCGGTAGAACCGCCTCTAAGATAGCTTGGGCAAGCTGAGACCCATACTCTATATCTTTGTGAATCTCTCTGTATTTCAAGCTAGGGTTGAGATTAACAAGCATTGAATTTTCAGTCCCAAATATTTGGATAAAGGGTAGAGATTTGGATATTCATTATCGTTCTTCAACAAACAATTCGCAACCAGATTAGCAAGGAAATCCATTACAATTTTGACTAGTGTTTTCTTCCCCGTTAGCCCGGAGTATTTTCTAGACATCATAGTCCACAAAAACTTGAGCGCATTTAAAAATCTAGCATAATCCGGATACAGTTTAGGACAAAGGCCCATGAAGACCCATTATGAGGAACAACACGAAAAGAGGATTTTCACTTACTTTTGATGCTACAATATTGACTTGCACTTACTTTTGATGCTACAATATTGGCTTGCAAAAATCTCATATATAGATTTTCTAAATGTAGATTTCAAAAAAAAAAGTTTTTTTAAATGTAACATATAAAAATAGAACTATATATATTAATTAAATGCTGAAAAATGTGACTAAATTTTGACGTTTTTCATTTCATCAATTGATACGGTTTTATAGATTTACTGTTCATCAATTGATACATGCATCTCCCGATATCCGAATATATCAATAACATGCATCTCCCGATATATATAGTTGTTCTGGGCCAGGGCAAAAAGCCCATTAAGTCGTATTATATAACTTGGTACACATAACCCTAATTTGTCGTGGAGCCGCAGATAGATATTCGGCTCTTGCAAAATGGAAACCAACATTTCCAATACCACGGATACAATATCTAAAGATGGAGACGACAATGGCAGAAAACTCCGGTTTACGAGCATGAAATCAATTATACACCGAATAAGTGATTTACCAGATAAACGTACATATTTTAAGTTTTTTTTCATATAATTACTTTTAAATATCTTTATGAAAATGTGTCTTCGCTATATTGCTTAATTACATTTAAACCTTAACAAAATCGATTTTGAGCCTTATTCTTTAATTTATCTTATATAATTGGTATTCAAATGATTAAATTTGCAACAAAAGAAGTCTTTTTTAAACTTTACTACAAACGCCATTCCATGGTCTTAACATTTTTTCATGAGTAACTTCTAGAGTTAACGAACCGTTGAAGTGATATGATTTTAATTGTTGGAAGTTAAACGTATCATATTATATCAGTAACAATGTATAAAATGATGAGCTATATAGAGTCCAAGCAAATCAATTAGGATATTCTGAGTTTAGCACATCATTTTTTAAACTCTACATGATTACTCTGTATGATTAATTGATTAAATTAGAGCAAACTATTGTTTTTTTGTTTAGTTGTTTCATGTTTGGACATGTATCATTAATCTTTTCAAATAATATCTTAAACTTAGGAAATCTTTTTAGTTGTTTAAGTCTGCCTACTCCTCTTTCGTGATATTTTGTTCTAAATTTCATATTAGATTAATAAAAGTGGCCAGTGTTCTCAACATGTGTAAATAAAATTCAACTTAGTCTCTTTTACGACTCACATATATCTGATCAATCTAAAGTCCCAATTTTGGATTTTGACTTGAATGAAAACGCATAATTAAGAAGACATGATATTTACAAAAAGTCTTGTGTGTAATACTGATTCTATTTTCTTAAAAGGTACTGCTAATCCGCCCTACGCATTCATTTATTTCGTAAATTCCAAAAATGCATCGGCTGGTAACTTATCTTTCTCCCTCCTTCTCTACAAATTAGAAAAAACATGGAAATAGGGCAAACCTTTTAACCTCCTTTCCCTCTATCGAGAAAGTAACCTATGTTATCAAATTATATTCGTGAGTTACAGTTTGTTCCTTTTTCTTTTTTGGATTTTGTTTCCTACAGATCTTGATGTATGCTTATTAATTTGATTTATTCTTCAAATTAATACTATGGAGTTATTATTTCCTTATTTTACATGTTTTTATAGCGTTACACAACTTCACGTTTTACATCACGCTATGCGTGGGCACTTTCGCTAGTAATCTAACATTTATGGAATTAGCTAGCTAACAAGTAACTCTGTATTTTTTGAACTTACAAATCTAGGTGTTTGGAAATAATACTAATGATTTCCTTTTCTTCCTACCTTTCTTTAATCAGATAAAAGGAAAATCAGGTTTGAAAGGAACAATCTGTGGAACTGGGATAACTTGGGATAACTTGTTCTTGTTCAGACTGCCGAGGAACTAAAGTAAGTCGTGCAAGCTAGCCGACTTTATTACTTCTTTAATTTAATGATATGTTGATTAACTGCGCACTGTTTTTTGTAAAAGTAGGTTATAACACCTTATGAGTTTGAGATCCACGCCGAGAGTCTAAATAGAGATCCACGCTGAGAGTCTAAACAGATAGCTGACCGATCTTATTTTCCTTGAAAATGGAAATAATTTACGTGCTGTATTGAATCCTTGCACAAATGCAACTTTAGAAGATGTGAAATCAATTATACTAGGTATGATTGGGCGTACGTATTCATCCGCGGAACAAAATGTCTTCTACCCCACCTGCGTCAGTATGTTATTTCCATTTTCTTAATATTAAATATCAGACCTTTGCCTCCTTTTTTATGTCAATATTGCAGATAGGATTACTTTGTAGGCTTTCTTATATGAAATTACTAGCTCCTGGAGAAATATTTGACAACTTGTATTTTTATGGTATGTAGGTTCAATCAGTGGATGGAAATGATGTGTAGTTCGTGCAAAGAGGAAAGGAAATTTTGAATGGACGAGTAGTGGACATAACTAATAAAATTGAGCTCTCCAACAGAAAAGAAAAATTTTGAGTGGGCGAGTAGTGGACGCAACTAATAAAATTGAGCTTTATGATAGAAAAGGAAATTTTGAGTGGACGAGCAGTGTACGCAACTAATAAAATTGAGCTCTCCAACAGAAAAGGAAGTTTTGAGTGGACGAGTAGTGAGCGCAACTAATAAAATTGAGCTCTCCGACAGAAAAGGAAATTTTGAGTGGACTAGTAGTGGACGCGACTAATAAAATTGAGCTCTCCAACAGAAAATAAAAATTTTAGTGGACCAGTAGAGAATGCAACTAATAAAATTGACCTATTCAACAGAAAATAAAATTTAGAGTGGACGAGTAGTGGATGCAACTAGGGATGGCAATTTCGCGGGTTTCAACCCGACCCGACCCGACCCGAGGACAAAGTCACACTTTTACCCATTTGATCCGACCCGACCCATTGATCCGTTTTTAAGAAAATATTTGTTTTCCCCTTTAAAAAATAAATCTGTGAAATTGCCATCCCTTAGTTTATGTACCGGTACAATCTCTCTCCTTTTATCTAAATAAGTTTAATGTTTTTCATTTTTATAATATACCTAAAAAAAAATAAAAAAATTGTGTTTACCATATTCTGCCTTTTCCATTATTACCCATGATTTTATTACCCATTAATATTTAATAGAGATACACATTCAATGTAATTGCAGCTTTTTGGTGTTGGTGTGTAGGTGTTGAAGTTCGACTATTTTATTTGTTGAGATTTGTTAGCGTAAACAACGTTGTCTACCTTTCATCTTGTAATTGACAGAAACCTATCTCTGCATTCTAAAATATTAGTTTTTCCAGTAATTAGTTGAACTATTTAACAAATTCGGATGGTGAGAAGAACCACAACCAAATACAAAAAAGATTTATTACCAACAACTCGTACTATATGGAGACCGAGAGAGCTGATGCAGTATGCAAAACTTCAGCAAAGTTTAAACTTTAAACCATGAGGAATAATATAAGTAGTATGATTTGAAATTTTTGTTTGCTGATCGCCGTAATCCGCATCCAAAGTTATCTAAAAATACATGCAGTCCCCCAGCAAAACACTTCTCATCAGATTTAAGTCCTCTCTTATTCCAAACTATGTTCAAAATTTGCAGAGAAAACGCTACTCTCAACGGGACAGTAGTCCTATTCTGGAATCAAGAAAACCAACACTATTTCTTGCATTCCAATATAAATTGTGACACCAGCAGAACACATAAAACTTTTCCTCTTCCATCTAAAAACGCATAAAAAGAATCTGAAATAAACTAAAAGAGTTTTCTGGCTGAATTCTTGAAAAACAAATATTCATGGCCTGAAAGACTGGCGAGAATAACCACAAAAAAATAAACCCTATAATAAAATTAGCTATCTGACGGACAATATGAAAGAAGGTCAAGGGAGAGCTATAAATTTTGCTTGTGACCATGCAAGCACTAGTTTTAGTAGTCACAAAACCATGTTTGCAATTTCAAGCACAAGAATTAATCTAAAAAACTAGGTTACATTCAAGATCTCATAAAAATACAGAAAAAAATTGGTTTTAGATTTAAAAAAAAAACATGCAAACTTTTTCCAACAAAAACTACAAACGGTTACAAAATTCCCACAAGTGTACCTAAAATACCCCTATATGTGAAGGACTTTTCTGGTACTAGATGAGAGTCTGATTTGAGATATGTACGCTTTCCTGGAGCCAAAGAAGCAGACATAGCAAGGAACAATCATTCAAGAAAAGGATTATCCGTTGAAGATACTTCGAGATTTTCATCTTCTTAAACTCCTATGTAAATCACATCATAATTATCTTGAACAGATCATCTGCAGTATCGGTATCATTTGGTAGAACCGCCTCTGAGATGGCTTGGGCCAACTGAGACCCATACTCTAACACCAGTTTTATGACTTGGACATTCATGGACAAGATTTCTTTAAGATGGGAAAATTTAAAGAACAGTTAACAAGCATTGAATTTTCAGTCAAAATATTTGGATAAAGAGTTGAGATTTGGATATTCAGTATCGTTCTTCAACCAACAATTCGCAACCGAATTAGCAAGGAAAACCATTACACAATTTTGACTAGTCTTGTATTCCCATTAGGCCTCTTTAAATACTACTATTTTCTCGAATTTGTAGTTCACAAAAAGTTGAGCGCATTTAAAAATCTAGAATAATACGGATACAGTTTAGTGAGGGACGAAGAGCCACGAAGACCTATTATGAGGAACCACACGAAAAGAGGATTTTCACTTACTTTTGGCGCTACAATATTGACTTGCAAAAATCTCATATATAGGTTTTTTAAATGTAAAATATTAAAATAGAACTTTATAGCTTAAATGGTGAATAATGTGACTAAATTTTGATGTTTTTCATTTCATCACAGATACGATTTTATAGATTTACTGTAGTAACTCACGATTCTGTTATGCCGACAAAACATATCAATAACACATATCTCCCGATATAGTTGTTCCGGCCCAAGGCAAAAAGCCCATTAAGTTGCATTATATAACTTGGTACATGCACATAACCCTAATTGCCGTGCAGGCTGCAGCCGTAGATAAATCTTCGGTTCTTGCAAAATGGAAAGCAACATTACCAATGGCAACGATACAAAATCTAAAGATGCAGACAACAATGACAGAAAACGCCGGTTTATGAGCATGAAAAATCAACTATACATGCATCGAATAAGTGACTTACCAGATAAAAGGAACTCCGGTACATGATTTGAGTTTTCTTCATATAATTACTTTTCAATTACTCTGTGAAATTATGTCTTCGAATTATTACTTAATTACATTTAAACCTTAATACACATCAATTTTGAGTGTGATTCTTCTTTATCTTATATAATCGGTATTTAAAAGATTAAATATGCATCAAAACAAGTATTTTTAAACAATAATACAAACGCCATTCGATGGTCTAAACATTTTTTCATGAGTAACTTCTAGAATTAAAAAACCGTTGAAGTGATATGATTTTTGTTATTTTAAGTCAAAATTATCATATTATATCAGTAAAAATACTAAAAAAATGTATAAATAGAGACTTATAAGGTAACATAATGAGCTATATAGAGGCCAGGCAAATCAATTATCATGTTCTGAGTTCCACACATCATTTATAAATTCTGCATGACTAATTGATTTATTTAGAGCAAACTGTTGTTTATTTGTTTAGTTGTTTGGACATGTATCAATAATCTTTTTAAATAATGGTTTAAACTGAGGAAATCTTTTTAGTTATTTCCGTCTGCCTACCCCTCTTTTGTGATATTTTGTTCTAAAATTGATATTAGATTAATAAAAGTGGCCAGTGTTCTCAACATTTACGAGTTAATTGCAAATTAGGATCTATATATATGAATGACGAATATCTTTTAGGACTCAGGCATATCAGATCAATGATCTAACTTACCAATTTCGTCATTTTGACTTGAATGAAAACGTATAAGAAGACATGATATTTGCAAAAAAATACTTGTGTAATATTGATTCTTAAAATGTACTTTCCCATTGGATAACTTCTTTCCAGATATGGGGAAGTTATTCTCGAAGCAAACCAAGATCCAGATGATATGTCACGTTTGTCGTGGAATATGAAATTGGGGAGCTTGCGTCGCAGGTAAAAGGATGCGATCCAACTGGCACTCCCTACAAAAAGGTTAGTAAATGGCTAAACACCAATATCACTCTCCATTTCTACATTTTCTCATATGCTTTTTTTCCATCTCAAACAGAACTCTCTACAAAGGCTAGTAAATGACTAAATACCAATATTGTCACTCTCCATTTCTACAATTTCTCTTATATGTGGGGTATTTTTTTATTTGTACTTTTTTTAAGATGGGATTTCATCTCAAACGGAATTCACTTTTTCAGGTAACTCAGTTGGGATTTAAGTCATTCGCACATTATCTCATTCAAACCGTCGCCCACAAACAGACTTAGCAGATACAAGACCGACCATTGAGGAAGCCAAAGATTAGGTTTCAGCGATAATGAGGAGGTCAAGGATATGGAACAAAACAAAAATAAACTTAAAAGATGTGTTGCGGGAAATTAAGGGGTACTCCCGCGTATACGGGGATACTATAAAAAGGTAAATAACAACAGACGCCATAATAGCAGCAAAGAGGAACAGGCGCGAGAGCGAGGTTGGGCCCACAGGTCCCATTGCCAATGGAAGAAACACCAAAAGAAGCGCAAACACTACAAAAAGCATCCAGAACCCGACCACTACAAGAAATAGTTCATATAACAACAACAACAAAAAAGGGGCCAAATTTTATATTTTGTTACTAACAGAGTTGCCGAATTTTTACGGATTGAATTAGCAACAAAATTTTCATCAATTTAGCAACAGGACTCTACCATAAAGTTAGCAACATTAAATTATGTTACTATTATCAAATATTTGTCTTTAATTGCTAATAGCAATGGAATTAAATGTGACATTGGTTCGTTACCGAACTTTGTGACTACATACCGATACCGTACCAAACTAGTTTGGTTTGAGAATTTTTATACCATTACCGAACCAAAAAATTCGGTTGGTTCAGTTCGGTTTTGTTTTTATACCAAACTTTAGAGTTTATAAGTGGTGATAGAAAAATGGTGCGTATTGGAAAAAAAACATAGTATAAAGTTTTAAAAGCAGTAGATTAAAAATATATATTTATTTATATTATTGTTACATTTATTTATTTATTTCCATAAAATAGTAAACAATACTAGACATTTCTAGTAAATGTTATAAATAAAAAAAAATGTTATAAGTATTCACTAGAAAAATTAATATAAGTATATTATAACAATATAAATATTTAAGTGTATATATGTCTTTTAGTTTATTAGTCTATATAGTATATTTTAATATTTTGGTTTAAATCGGTACCATACCGAACTCACTAAACGAATACCGAAACCGAACTGACTTTCAAACATCGGTTCGGTTGTACCGTACCGTAATGTCGGTATACCAAACTTTTGATACCGGCTTGATTGGTTCGGTTCAAAAAACGGTCGGTTGGTACAAATCGGTGCAAACAGGCCACCCCTAAATGGAATTGTACATAATTTAGTAACATAGGTTTTTTTAACTAAAATGTAAAATAAAAAAAAGATTAACAACGTCAACATTTACTTTATAAGTCCATTCAAACAAATGTACAATCTATTAAAATTTAGTGGTAGTTGAAACTAAGGACTATTAGCATTTATAGTTTCCCCTGTACGGTAGAGAAAATATTACCGATATTTTACTTTATTGTTGTATTTAAGCAAATCTAACGATTTATTATGATTTAGGGGTATTTGAAACGAATGATTTTGGGATCAAGTTATATGCGGTTTATTTTGTAAATGAGTACAATTTACACACTTGAAAGTACGGACCTCGCAAAATAATATCAAATAGCGGGTGCTTGTATTAAGGATTTCACCCACTTATTTGAACAATTATCATCAAACGACTAATACGGTACTATAACTGACATGTTTGAATTGCACTACCCATTGACTTGTAAGAGCGTCTATAATAAGTGTTTTATTTTGTTTGTTACATAAAATTGTTATCTAACAATACAATTTTTCCTCTCCATTAGTTCTGTTAAAATATGTGTTATATTTATAATTGTTAATATATAACAATGTTTTTAATGTTTATAATTGATGATGTGACAACCACTACACAAAAAAGTATATCATTGTTAATCTATCATCCGTGTTTCACGTTGATAACTACTCCTATTTTAGTGGGGATTACAAAATCATTAATTAATAAGCTTTAAATTAATAATTAGTTTTAATTTAAATTAGATAAATTTGTTAAATTAAAACACTAATGTGAATATTAAATTGTGGTAATTCTCAATAAGTCATATTTTTTAAACTTAATCCCTAAAAAGTTAGACATAAAATTACTCTCCCAATTTGGTCACAATTTAATAAAAATATAAATAGGCCTCAAAATCTAATTTGCAGGAGATATATTACATATTTCTCTCTCAAACTATCTTTCTCTCTCTAACAAATCTTAAAAAATAAAAACAAACTTCCTTTTTTCAAAAAAAATAGCTTATTTCATTAAAAAAAACAGCTTTTTCACAAAAAAACAGCTTTTTCACAAAAAAAAATATAGTTTTTTCATAAAAAAAACAGCCTTTTCACAAAAAAAAAAACAGCCTTTTCACAAAAAAAAAAACAGCTTTTTTATATAAAAAAAAACAGCTTTTTCACAAAAAAAAAAAGCATTTTTCACAAAAAACAGCTCTTTTCACACAAAAAAACAGCATTTTTCAAAAAAAAAAAAACAGCCTTCTTCATAAAAAAACAGCTTTTTCACAAAAAAAACAGCAGACTTTAAAAAAAAAATAGATTTTTCACAAAAAAAAACAGGTTTTTTTAAAAAAAAGTTTTTTCACAAAAAAAATAGGTTTTTAATAAAGGGGTAATTCCTTATAAGTACCTCGTAGCAAATTATATTCCTCCTAGGTATCTTGATAAGTTCACAATCCTCATAGGTACCACTTTTTAATTATTTAGTTTATTTACTAAATTGTGATACAAACCAAAATATAATATACATATTTTATCTTTCTACAAACCCAAAAAAATAGTTTTAAATTACAACAAAATAAATAAAAAAACACAAAAAATTTATAAAAATGAAAAAAATCAAAAAAAATTATAAAAAATCAAAAAAATCAAAAACAAATTATAAAAAATAAAAAAAAATCATAAAAATCACAAAAAATCACCAAAAAGCACAAAAAAGCACAAAAAATAAAAGAATATATAAAAAATTATAAAAAATCACCAAAAATTATAAAAAAATAACCAAAAATCACCAAAAATTATTAAAAATCACAAAAAAAATACAAAAATTAAAAAAATTAAAAAAATTATAAAAAATTACAAAAAATTACAAAAAATCCTAAAAAATGAAAAAAATCACAAACTTTTTAAAAAATTACAAAAAAAATATATAATTCCTTTTGTCAATATAAAACTTTTTACACCGAAAAATCAAAAAAAATATTAAAAATCACAAAAAATTATAAAAAAAAAATAAAAAAACGAAAAAAACGAAAAAAAACGAAAAAATTATATAAAAAATGAAACAAAGTGAAAAAAAAATCACAAAAATCACAAAAAATCACAAAACATTATAAAAGAATAACAAAAATCACAAAAAATTATAAAAATTATAAAAAATGAAAAAAATGACAAAAAAAGAATTATAAAAAAAAATCATAAACTTTTTAAAAAATTACAAAAAATATATAATTTTTTTTGTCAATATAACATTTTTTATACCGAAAAGTGATTTTTTTTTATACAAAAAAAATGGTTTTTCCAGGATAAATGTGCTTTTTTTAATCTAAATGAGCTGAAAGTGCATCTAGTTCAGTCAAAAATACATATAATTTCGTCAAAAGCGTATATAGTTCAATAAAAGTGCATATAGTTCAGTCGAAAATGTATATAGTTAGTCAAAAATGCATAAAATTGAGTCGAAATTATATTCAATTCAGCTGAAAGTACATCTAGTTCCGTTGAAAGTGTATACAATTCAGTCGAAAGTAAATATAGTTCAATAAAAGTGGGTATGCATATAGTTCAGCTAAAAGTGCATATAGTTCAGCTAAAAGTGCATCTGGTTCAGCTGAAAGTACATCTAGTTCAGTTTAAAGTGCATCTAATTTAGTGGAAAGTACATATAATTAAGTCAATAGTGCATATAGTGTAGTCAAAAATGAACATAGTACAGTCGAAAGTGCATATAGTTCTGTTAAAAATGCATCTGATTCAGCTAAAAGTGCATCTGGTTCAGCTGAAAGTACATCTGGTTCAGTTTAAAGTGCATCTAATTTAGTGGAAAGTACATATAGTTAAGTCAAAAGTGCATATAGTGTAGTCGAAAATGAATATAGTACAGTCAAAAGTGCATATAGTTCTGTTAAAAATGCATCTGATTCAACTAAAAGTGCATCTGGTACAACTGAAAGTGCATATGGTTCAGCTGAAAGTGCATATGGTTAAGCTAAAAATGTATCTGGTTCAGCTGAAAGTGCATATGGTTCAGACAAAAGTGCATCTAGTTCAATAAAAGTGCATATCGTTCTGTAAAACCTGCATCTGGTTCAACAAAAAGTGCATATGGTTCAGCTGAAAGTGCATATGGTTCAGCTAAAAGTGTATCTGGTTCAGCTGAAAGTGCATATGGTTCAGACAAAAGTGCATCTGGTTCAATAAAAGTGCATATCGTTCTGTAAAACCTGCATCTGGTTCAACTAAAAGTGAATCTGGTTCAGCTGAAAGTGCATATAGTTCAGCTAAAAGTGTATCTGGTTCAGTCGAAAGTGCATCTAGTACAGTCGAAAGTGCATAAAGTTCAATAAAAGTGATTTTTTTTGTGATTTTTTTCATTTTTCTTTTATAATTTTGTGATTTTTTTTCTTTTTTTTAATAAATTTTTTTTTTCTTTTTTTTTCATTTTTCATTTTTTTTATATTTTTATAATATTTTGTGATTTTTTCATTTTTTATAATTTTATGTGATTTTTTCATTTTTTATAATTTTTTTTGTATTTTTTTTTAAAATTTTGTGATTTTTTTCATTTTTTATAAATTTTTTATTTTTTTATATTTTTATAATTTTTTGTGATTTTTTTTTCATTTTTACAATTTCTTGTGATTTTTTTTCATTTATTTTGAGATTTTTTTGCATTTTATATAATTTTATGTGTTTTTATTTTTTATTTTTTATGAAATATGTGTATGGAGTTTCGGTAAATAAAGTAAATAATTAAAAAATGCTACCTATAGGAAATATGAACTTATGGAGGTAGCTATGAGTAATATAAGTTCAAAAGTTTTACCTATTGGACATTATTTGTTTAATAAATATGCATAACAAGTCCATAAATATATATAGAAAGTGCGTAAATATGCATAATAACAGCTTTTCATCAATTGATACGATTTTATAGATTTACTGTAGTAACTCACAATTGTGTTATGTCACTGAATATATCAATAACATGCATCTCCCGATATATATAGTTGTTCTGGGCCAGGGCAAAAAGCCCATTAAGTCGTATTATATAACTTGGTACACATAACCCTAATTTGTCGTGGAGCCGCAGATAGATATTCGGCTCTTGCAAAATGGAAACCAACATTTCCAATACCACGGATACAATATCTAAAGATGGAGACGACAATGGCAGAAAACTCCGGTTTACGAGCATGAAATCAATTATACACCGAATAAGTGATTTACCAGATAAACGTACATATTTTAAGTTTTTTTTCATATAATTACTTTTAAATATCTTTATGAAAATGTGTCTTCGCTATATTGCTTAATTACATTTAAACCTTAACAAAATCGATTTTGAGCCTTATTCTTTAATTTATCTTATATAATTGGTATTCAAATGATTAAATTTGCAACAAAAGAAGTCTTTTTTAAACTTTACTACAAACGCCATTCCATGGTCTTAACATTTTTTCATGAGTAACTTCTAGAGTTAACGAACCGTTGAAGTGATATGATTTTAATTGTTGGAAGTTAAACGTATCATATTATATCAGTAACAATGTATAAAATGATGAGCTATATAGAGTCCAAGCAAATCAATTAGGATATTCTGAGTTTAGCACATCATTTTTTAAACTCTACATGATTACTCTGTATGATTAATTGATTAAATTAGAGCAAACTATTGTTTTTTTGTTTAGTTGTTTCATGTTTGGACATGTATCATTAATCTTTTCAAATAATATCTTAAACTTAGGAAATCTTTTTAGTTGTTTAAGTCTGCCTACTCCTCTTTCGTGATATTTTGTTCTAAATTTCATATTAGATTAATAAAAGTGGCCAGTGTTCTCAACATGTGTAAATAAAATTCAACTTAGTCTCTTTTACGACTCACATATATCTGATCAATCTAAAGTCCCAATTTTGGATTTTGACTTGAATGAAAACGCATAATTAAGAAGACATGATATTTACAAAAAGTCTTGTGTGTAATACTGATTCTATTTTCTTAAAAGGTACTGCTAATCCGCCCTACGCATTCATTTATTTCGTAAATTCCAAAAATGCATCGGCTGGTAACTTATCTTTCTCCCTCCTTCTCTACAAATTAGAAAAAACATGGAAATAGGGCAAACCTTTTAACCTCCTTTCCCTCTATCGAGAAAGTAACCTATGTTATCAAATTATATTCGTGAGTTACAGTTTGTTCCTTTTTCTTTTTTGGATTTTGTTTCCTACAGATCTTGATGTATGCTTATTAATTTGATTTATTCTTCAAATTAATACTATGGAGTTATTATTTCCTTATTTTACATGTTTTTATAGCGTTACACAACTTCACGTTTTACATCACGCTATGCGTGGGCACTTTCGCTAGTAATCTAACATTTATGGAATTAGCTAGCTAACAAGTAACTCTGTATTTTTTGAACTTACAAATCTAGGTGTTTGGAAATAATACTAATGATTTCCTTTTCTTCCTACCTTTCTTTAATCAGATAAAAGGAAAATCAGGTTTGAAAGGAACAATCTGTGGAACTGGGATAACTTGGGATAACTTGTTCTTGTTCAGACTGCCGAGGAACTAAAGTAAGTCGTGCAAGCTAGCCGACTTTATTACTTCTTTAATTTAATGATATGTTGATTAACTGCGCACTGTTTTTTGTAAAAGTAGGTTATAACACCTTATGAGTTTGAGATCCACGCCGAGAGTCTAAATAGAGATCCACGCTGAGAGTCTAAACAGATAGCTGACCGATCTTATTTTCCTTGAAAATGGAAATAATTTACGTGCTGTATTGAATCCTTGCACAAATGCAACTTTAGAAGATGTGAAATCAATTATACTAGGTATGATTGGGCGTACGTATTCATCCGCGGAACAAAATGTCTTCTACCCCACCTGCGTCAGTATGTTATTTCCATTTTCTTAATATTAAATATCAGACCTTTGCCTCCTTTTTTATGTCAATATTGCAGATAGGATTACTTTGTAGGCTTTCTTATATGAAATTACTAGCTCCTGGAGAAATATTTGACAACTTGTATTTTTATGGTATGTAGGTTCAATCAGTGGATGGAAATGATGTGTAGTTCGTGCAAAGAGGAAAGGAAATTTTGAATGGACGAGTAGTGGACATAACTAATAAAATTGAGCTCTCCAACAGAAAAGAAAAATTTTGAGTGGGCGAGTAGTGGACGCAACTAATAAAATTGAGCTTTATGATAGAAAAGGAAATTTTGAGTGGACGAGCAGTGTACGCAACTAATAAAATTGAGCTCTCCAACAGAAAAGGAAGTTTTGAGTGGACGAGTAGTGAGCGCAACTAATAAAATTGAGCTCTCCGACAGAAAAGGAAATTTTGAGTGGACTAGTAGTGGACGCGACTAATAAAATTGAGCTCTCCAACAGAAAATAAAAATTTTAGTGGACCAGTAGAGAATGCAACTAATAAAATTGACCTATTCAACAGAAAATAAAATTTAGAGTGGACGAGTAGTGGATGCAACTAGGGATGGCAATTTCGCGGGTTTCAACCCGACCCGACCCGACCCGAGGACAAAGTCACACTTTTACCCATTTGATCCGACCCGACCCATTGATCCGTTTTTAAGAAAATATTTGTTTTCCCCTTTAAAAAATAAATCTGTGAAATTGCCATCCCTTAGTTTATGTACCGGTACAATCTCTCTCCTTTTATCTAAATAAGTTTAATGTTTTTCATTTTTATAATATACCTAAAAAAAATAAAAAAATTGTGTTTACCATATTCTGCCTTTTCCATTATTACCCATGATTTTATTACCCATTAACATTTAATAGAGATACACATTCAATGTAATTGCAGCTTTTTGGTGTTGGTGTGTAGGTGTTGAAGTTCGACTATTTTATTTGTTGAGATTGTTAGCGTAAACAACGTTGTCTACCTTTCATCTTGTAATTGACAGAAACCTATCTCTGCATTCTAAAATATTAGTTTTTTCAGTAATTAGTTGAACTATTTAACAAATTCGGATGGTGAGAAGAACCACAACCAAATACAAAAAAGATTTATTACCAACAACTCGTACTATATGGAGACCGAGAGAGCTGATGCAGTATGCAAAACTTCAGCAAAGTTTAAACTTTAAACCATGAGGAATAATATAAGTAGTATGATTTGAAATTTTTGTTTGCTGATCGCCGTAATCCGCATCCAAAGTTATCTAAAAATACATGCAGTCCCCCAGCAAAACACTTCTCATCAGATTTAAGTCCTCTCTTATTCCAAACTATGTTCAAAATTTGCAGAGAAAACGCTACTCTCAACGGGACAGTAGTCCTATTCTGGAATCAAGAAAACCAACACTATTTCTTGCATTCCAATATAAATTGTGACACCAGCAGAACACATAAAACTTTTCCTCTTCCATCTAAAAACGCATAAAAAGAATCTGAAATAAACTAAAAGAGTTTTCTGGCTGAATTCTTGAAAAACAAATATTCATGGCCTGAAAGACTGGCGAGAATAACCACAAAAAAATAAACCCTATAATAAAATTAGCTATCTGACGGACAATATGAAAGAAGGTCAAGGGAGAGCTATAAATTTTGCTTGTGACCATGCAAGCACTAGTTTTAGTAGTCACAAAACCATGTTTGCAATTTCAAGCACAAGAATTAATCTAAAAAACTAGGTTACATTCAAGATCTCATAAAAATACAGAAAAAAATTGGTTTTAGATTTAAAAAAAAAACATGCAAACTTTTTCCAACAAAAACTACAAACGGTTACAAAATTCCCACAAGTGTACCTAAAATACCCCTATATGTGAAGGACTTTTCTGGTACTAGATGAGAGTCTGATTTGAGATATGTACGCTTTCCTGGAGCCAAAGAAGCAGACATAGCAAGGAACAATCATTCAAGAAAAGGATTATCCGTTGAAGATACTTCGAGATTTTCATCTTCTTAAACTCCTATGTAAATCACATCATAATTATCTTGAACAGATCATCTGCAGTATCGGTATCATTTGGTAGAACCGCCTCTGAGATGGCTTGGGCCAACTGAGACCCATACTCTAACACCAGTTTTATGACTTGGACATTCATGGACAAGATTTCTTTAAGATGGGAAAATTTAAAGAACAGTTAACAAGCATTGAATTTTCAGTCAAAATATTTGGATAAAGAGTTGAGATTTGGATATTCAGTATCGTTCTTCAACCAACAATTCGCAACCGAATTAGCAAGGAAAACCATTACACAATTTTGACTAGTCTTGTATTCCCATTAGGCCTCTTTAAATACTACTATTTTCTCGAATTTGTAGTTCACAAAAAGTTGAGCGCATTTAAAAATCTAGAATAATACGGATACAGTTTAGTGAGGGACGAAGAGCCACGAAGACCTATTATGAGGAACCACACGAAAAGAGGATTTTCACTTACTTTTGGCGCTACAATATTGACTTGCAAAAATCTCATATATAGGTTTTTTAAATGTAAAATATTAAAATAGAACTTTATAGCTTAAATGGTGAATAATGTGACTAAATTTTGATGTTTTTCATTTCATCACAGATACGATTTTATAGATTTACTGTAGTAACTCACGATTCTGTTATGCCGACAAAACATATCAATAACACATATCTCCCGATATAGTTGTTCCGGCCCAAGGCAAAAAGCCCATTAAGTTGCATTATATAACTTGGTACATGCACATAACCCTAATTGCCGTGCAGGCTGCAGCCGTAGATAAATCTTCGGTTCTTGCAAAATGGAAAGCAACATTACCAATGGCAACGATACAAAATCTAAAGATGCAGACAACAATGACAGAAAACGCCGGTTTATGAGCATGAAAAATCAACTATACATGCATCGAATAAGTGACTTACCAGATAAAAGGAACTCCGGTACATGATTTGAGTTTTCTTCATATAATTACTTTTCAATTACTCTGTGAAATTATGTCTTCGAATTATTACTTAATTACATTTAAACCTTAATACACATCAATTTTGAGTGTGATTCTTCTTTATCTTATATAATCGGTATTTAAAAGATTAAATATGCATCAAAACAAGTATTTTTAAACAATAATACAAACGCCATTCGATGGTCTAAACATTTTTTCATGAGTAACTTCTAGAATTAAAAAACCGTTGAAGTGATATGATTTTTGTTATTTTAAGTCAAAATTATCATATTATATCAGTAAAAATACTAAAAAAATGTATAAATAGAGACTTATAAGGTAACATAATGAGCTATATAGAGGCCAGGCAAATCAATTATCATGTTCTGAGTTCCACACATCATTTATAAATTCTGCATGACTAATTGATTTATTTAGAGCAAACTGTTGTTTATTTGTTTAGTTGTTTGGACATGTATCAATAATCTTTTTAAATAATGGTTTAAACTGAGGAAATCTTTTTAGTTATTTCCGTCTGCCTACCCCTCTTTTGTGATATTTTGTTCTAAAATTGATATTAGATTAATAAAAGTGGCCAGTGTTCTCAACATTTACGAGTTAATTGCAAATTAGGATCTATATATATGAATGACGAATATCTTTTACGACTCAGGCATATCAGATCAATGATCTAACTTACCAATTTCGTCATTTTGACTTGAATGAAAACGTATAAGAAGACATGATATTTGCAAAAAAATACTTGTGTAATATTGATTCTTAAAATGTACTTTCCCATTGGATAACTTCTTTCCAGATATGGGGAAGTTATTCTCGAAGCAAACCAAGATCCAGATGATATGTCACGTTTGTCGTGGAATATGAAATTGGGGAGCTTGCGTCGCAGGTAAAAGGATGCGATCCAACTGGCACTCCCTACAAAAAGGTTAGTAAATGACTAAACACCAATATCACTCTCCATTTCTACATTTTCTCGTATATATTTTTTTTCCATCTCAAACAGAACTCTCTACAAAGGCTAGTAAATGACTAAATACCAATATTGTCACTCTCCATTTCTACAATTTCTCTTATATGTGGGGTATTTTTTTATTTGTACTTTTTTTAAGATGGGATTTCATCTCAAACGGAATTCACTTTTTCAGGTAACTCAGTTGGGATTTAAGTCATTCGCACATTATCTCATTCAAACCGTCGCCCACAAACAGACTTAGCAGATACAAGACCGACCATTGAGGAAGCCAAAGATTAGGTTTCAGCGATAATGAGGAGGTCAAGGATATGGAACAAAACAAAAATAAACTTAAAAGATGTGTTGCGGGAAATTAAGGGGTACTCCCGCGTATACGGGGATACTATAAAAAGGTAAATAACAACAGACGCCATAATAGCAGCAAAGAGGAACAGGCGCGAGAGCGAGGTTGGGCCCACAGGTCCCATTGCCAATGGAAGAAACACCAAAAGAAGCGCAAACACTACAAAAAGCATCCAGAACCCGACCACTACAAGAAATAGTTCATATAACAACAACAACAAAAAAGGGGCCAAATTTTATATTTTGTTACTAACAGAGTTGCCGAATTTTTACGGATTGAATTAGCAACAAAATTTTCATCAATTTAGCAACAGGACTCTACCATAAAGTTAGCAACATTAAATTATGTTACTATTATCAAATATTTGTCTTTAATTGCTAATAGCAATGGAATTAAATGTGACATTGGTTCGTTACCGAACTTTGTGACTACATACCGATACCGTACCAAACTAGTTTGGTTTGAGAATTTTTATACCATTACCGAACCAAAAAATTCGGTTGGTTCAGTTCGGTTTTGTTTTTATACCAAACTTTAGAGTTTATAAGTGGTGATAGAAAAATGGTGCGTATTGGAAAAAAAACATAGTATAAAGTTTTAAAAGCAGTAGATTAAAAATATATATTTATTTATATTATTGTTACATTTATTTATTTATTTCCATAAAATAGTAAACAATACTAGACATTTCTAGTAAATGTTATAAATAAAAAAAAATGTTATAAGTATTCACTAGAAAAATTAATATAAGTATATTATAACAATATAAATATTTAAGTGTATATATGTCTTTTAGTTTATTAGTCTATATAGTATATTTTAATATTTTGGTTTAAATCGGTACCATACCGAACTCACTAAACGAATACCGAAACCGAACTGACTTTCAAACATCGGTTCGGTTGTACCGTACCGTAATGTCGGTATACCAAACTTTTGATACCGGCTTGATTGGTTCGGTTCAAAAAACGGTCGGTTGGTACAAATCGGTGCAAACAGGCCACCCCTAAATGGAATTGTACATAATTTAGTAACATAGGTTTTTTTTAACTAAAATGTAAAATAAAAAAAAGATTAACAACGTCAACATTTACTTTATAAGTCCATTCAAACAAATGTACAATCTATTAAAATTTAGTGGTAGTTGAAACTAAGGACTATTAGCATTTATAGTTTCCCCTGTACGGTAGAGAAAATATTACCGATATTTTACTTTATTGTTGTATTTAAGCAAATCTAACGATTTATTATGATTTAGGGGTATTTGAAACGAATGATTTTGGGATCAAGTTATATGCGGTTTATTTTGTAAATGAGTACAATTTACACACTTGAAAGTACGGACCTCGCAAAATAATATCAAATAGCGGGTGCTTGTATTAAGGATTTCACCCACTTATTTGAACAATTATCATCAAACGACTAATACGGTACTATAACTGACATGTTTGAATTGCACTACCCATTGACTTGTAAGAGCGTCTATAATAAGTGTTTTATTTTGTTTGTTACATAAAATTGTTATCTAACAATACAATTTTTCCTCTCCATTAGTTCTGTTAAAATATGTGTTATATTTATAATTGTTAATATATAACAATGTTTTTAATGTTTATAATTGATGATGTGACAACCACTACACAAAAAAGTATATCATTGTTAATCTATCATCCGTGTTTCACGTTGATAACTACTCCTATTTTAGTGGGGATTACAAAATCATTAATTAATAAGCTTTAAATTAATAATTAGTTTTAATTTAAATTAGATAAATTTGTTAAATTAAAACACTAATGTGAATATTAAATTGTGGTAATTCTCAATAAGTCATATTTTTTAAACTTAATCCCTAAAAAGTTACACATAAAATTACTCTCCCAATTTGGTCACAATTTA
Organism: Primula veris; assembly: GCA_963682055.1. Lineage (NCBI taxonomy): Eukaryota > Viridiplantae > Streptophyta > Magnoliopsida > Ericales > Primulaceae > Primula > Primula veris. Next base: position 30,113,238 of record OY821747.1, on the reverse strand, counting down.
ATAAAAATATAAATAGGCCTCAAAATCTAATTTGCAGGAGATATATTACATATTTCTCTCTCAAACTATCTTTCTCTCTCTAACAAATCTTAAAAAATAAAAACAAACTTCCTTTTTTCAAAAAAAATAGCTTATTTCATTAAAAAAAACAGCTTTTTCACAAAAAAACAGCTTTTTCACAAAAAAAAATATAGTTTTTTCATAAAAAAAACAGCCTTTTCACAAAAAAAAAAACAGCCTTTTCACAAAAAAAAAAACAGCTTTTTTATATAAAAAAAAAACAGCTTTTTCACAAAAAAAAAAAGCATTTTTCACAAAAAACAGCTCTTTTCACACAAAAAAACAGCATTTTTCAAAAAAAAAAAAAACAGCCTTCTTCATAAAAAAACAGCTTTTTCACAAAAAAAACAGCAGACTTTAAAAAAAAAATAGATTTTTCACAAAAAAAAACAGGTTTTTTTAAAAAAAAGTTTTTTCACAAAAAAAATAGGTTTTTAATAAAGGGGTAATTCCTTATAAGTACCTCGTAGCAAATTATATTCCTCCTAGGTATCTTGATAAGTTCACAATCCTCATAGGTACCACTTTTTAATTATTTAGTTTATTTACTAAATTGTGATACAAACCAAAATATAATATACATATTTTATCTTTCTACAAACCCAAAAAAATAGTTTTAAATTACAACAAAATAAATAAAAAAACACAAAAAATTTATAAAAATGAAAAAAATCAAAAAAAATTATAAAAAATCAAAAAATCAAAAACAAATTATAAAAAATAAAAAAAAATCATAAAAATCACAAAAAATCACCAAAAAGCACAAAAAAGCACAAAAAATAAAAGAATATATAAAAAATTATAAAAAATCACCAAAAATTATAAAAAAATAACCAAAAATCACCAAAAATTATTAAAAATCACAAAAAAAATACAAAAATTAAAAAAATTAAAAAAATTATAAAAAATTACAAAAAATTACAAAAAATCCTAAAAAATGAAAAAAATCACAAACTTTTTAAAAAATTACAAAAAAAATATATAATTCCTTTTGTCAATATAAAACTTTTTACACCGAAAAATCAAAAAAAATATTAAAAATCACAAAAAATTATAAAAAAAAAATAAAAAAATAAAAAAACGAAAAAAACGAAAAAAAACGAAAAAATTATATAAAAAATGAAACAAAGTGAAAAAAAAATCACAAAAATCACAAAAAATCACAAAACATTATAAAAGAATAACAAAAATCACAAAAAATTATAAAAATTATAAAAAATGAAAAAAATGACAAAAAAAGAATTATAAAAAAAAATCATAAACTTTTTAAAAAATTACAAAAAATATATAATTTTTTTTGTCAATATAACATTTTTTATACCGAAAAGTGATTTTTTTTTATACAAAAAAAATGGTTTTTCCAGGATAAATGTGCTTTTTTTAATCTAAATGAGCTGAAAGTGCATCTAGTTCAGTCAAAAATACATATAATTTCGTCAAAAGCGTATATAGTTCAATAAAAGTGCATATAGTTCAGTCGAAAATGTATATAGTTAGTCAAAAATGCATAAAATTGAGTCGAAATTATATTCAATTCAGCTGAAAGTACATCTAGTTCCGTTGAAAGTGTATACAATTCAGTCGAAAGTAAATATAGTTCAATAAAAGTGGGTATGCATATAGTTCAGCTAAAAGTGCATATAGTTCAGCTAAAAGTGCATCTGGTTCAGCTGAAAGTACATCTAGTTCAGTTTAAAGTGCATCTAATTTAGTGGAAAGTACATATAATTAAGTCAATAGTGCATATAGTGTAGTCAAAAATGAACATAGTACAGTCGAAAGTGCATATAGTTCTGTTAAAAATGCATCTGATTCAGCTAAAAGTGCATCTGGTTCAGCTGAAAGTACATCTGGTTCAGTTTAAAGTGCATCTAATTTAGTGGAAAGTACATATAGTTAAGTCAAAAGTGCATATAGTGTAGTCGAAAATGAATATAGTACAGTCAAAAGTGCATATAGTTCTGTTAAAAATGCATCTGATTCAACTAAAAGTGCATCTGGTACAACTGAAAGTGCATATGGTTCAGCTGAAAGTGCATATGGTTAAGCTAAAAATGTATCTGGTTCAGCTGAAAGTGCATATGGTTCAGACAAAAGTGCATCTAGTTCAATAAAAGTGCATATCGTTCTGTAAAACCTGCATCTGGTTCAACAAAAAGTGCATATGGTTCAGCTGAAAGTGCATATGGTTCAGCTAAAAGTGTATCTGGTTCAGCTGAAAGTGCATATGGTTCAGACAAAAGTGCATCTGGTTCAATAAAAGTGCATATCGTTCTGTAAAACCTGCATCTGGTTCAACTAAAAGTGAATCTGGTTCAGCTGAAAGTGCATATAGTTCAGCTAAAAGTGTATCTGGTTCAGTCGAAAGTGCATCTAGTACAGTCGAAAGTGCATAAAGTTCAATAAAAGTGATTTTTTTTGTGATTTTTTTCATTTTTCATTTTTCTTTTATAATTTTGTGATTTTTTTTCTTTTTTTTAATAAATTTTTTTTTTCTTTTTTTTTCATTTTTCATTTTTTTTATATTTTTATAATATTTTGTGATTTTTTCATTTTTTATAATTTTATGTGATTTTTTCATTTTTTATAATTTTTTTTGTATTTTTTTTTAAAATTTTGTGATTTTTTTCATTTTTTATAAATTTTTTATTTTTTTATATTTTTATAATTTTTTGTGATTTTTTTTATAAAAATACATTTTTTTTTCATTTTTACAATTTCTTGTGATTTTTTTTCATTTATTTTGAGATTTTTTTGCATTTTATATAATTTTATGTGTTTTTATTTTTTATTTTTTATGAAATATGTGTATGGAGTTTCGGTAAATAAAGTAAATAATTAAAAAATGCTACCTATAGGAAATATGAACTTATGGAGGTAGCTATGAGTAATATAAGTTCAAAAGTTTTACCTATTGGACATTATTTGTTTAATAAATATGCATAACAAGTCCATAAATATATATAGAAAGTGCGTAAATATGCATAATAACAGCTTTTCATCAATTGATACGATTTTATAGATTTACTGTAGTAACTCACAATTGTGTTATGTCACTGAATATATCAATAACATGCATCTCCCGATATATATAGTTGTTCTGGGCCAGGGCAAAAAGCCCATTAAGTCGTATTATATAACTTGGTACACATAACCCTAATTTGTCGTGGAGCCGCAGATAGATATTCGGCTCTTGCAAAATGGAAACCAACATTTCCAATACCACGGATACAATATCTAAAGATGGAGACGACAATGGCAGAAAACTCCGGTTTACGAGCATGAAATCAATTATACACCGAATAAGTGATTTACCAGATAAACGTACATATTTTAAGTTTTTTTTTCATATAATTACTTTTAAATATCTTTATGAAAATGTGTCTTCGCTATATTGCTTAATTACATTTAAACCTTAACAAAATCGATTTTGAGCCTTATTCTTTAATTTATCTTATATAATTGGTATTCAAATGATTAAATTTGCAACAAAAGAAGTCTTTTTTAAACTTTACTACAAACGCCATTCCATGGTCTTAACATTTTTTCATGAGTAACTTCTAGAGTTAACGAACCGTTGAAGTGATATGATTTTAATTGTTGGAAGTTAAACGTATCATATTATATCAGTAACAATGTATAAAATGATGAGCTATATAGAGTCCAAGCAAATCAATTAGGATATTCTGAGTTTAGCACATCATTTTTTAAACTCTACATGATTACTCTGTATGATTAATTGATTAAATTAGAGCAAACTATTGTTTTTTTGTTTAGTTGTTTCATGTTTGGACATGTATCATTAATCTTTTCAAATAATATCTTAAACTTAGGAAATCTTTTTAGTTGTTTAAGTCTGCCTACTCCTCTTTCGTGATATTTTGTTCTAAATTTCATATTAGATTAATAAAAGTGGCCAGTGTTCTCAACATGTGTAAATAAAATTCAACTTAGTCTCTTTTACGACTCACATATATCTGATCAATCTAAAGTCCCAATTTTGGATTTTGACTTGAATGAAAACGCATAATTAAGAAGACATGATATTTACAAAAAGTCTTGTGTGTAATACTGATTCTATTTTCTTAAAAGGTACTGCTAATCCGCCCTACGCATTCATTTATTTCGTAAATTCCAAAAATGCATCGGCTGGTAACTTATCTTTCTCCCTCCTTCTCTACAAATTAGAAAAAACATGGAAATAGGGCAAACCTTTTAACCTCCTTTCCCTCTATCGAGAAAGTAACCTATGTTATCAAATTATATTCGTGAGTTACAGTTTGTTCCTTTTTCTTTTTTGGATTTTGTTTCCTACAGATCTTGATGTATGCTTATTAATTTGATTTATTCTTCAAATTAATACTATGGAGTTATTATTTCCTTATTTTACATGTTTTTATAGCGTTACACAACTTCACGTTTTACATCACGCTATGCGTGGGCACTTTCGCTAGTAATCTAACATTTATGGAATTAGCTAGCTAACAAGTAACTCTGTATTTTTTGAACTTACAAATCTAGGTGTTTGGAAATAATACTAATGATTTCCTTTTCTTCCTACCTTTCTTTAATCAGATAAAAGGAAAATCAGGTTTGAAAGGAACAATCTGTGGAACTGGGATAACTTGGGATAACTTGTTCTTGTTCAGACTGCCGAGGAACTAAAGTAAGTCGTGCAAGCTAGCCAACTTTATTACTTCTTTAATTTAATGATATGTTGATTAACTGCGCACTGTTTTTTGTAAAAGTAGGTTATAACACCTTATGAGTTTGAGATCCACGCCGAGAGTCTAAATAGAGATCCACGCTGAGAGTCTAAACATATAGCTGACCGATCTTATTTTCCTTGAAAATGGAAATAATTTACGTGCTGTATTGAATCCTTGCACAAATGCAACTTTAGAAGATGTGAAATCAATTATACTAGGTATGATTGGGCGTACGTATTCATCCGCGGAACAAAATGTCTTCTACCCCACCTGCGTCAGTATGTTATTTCCATTTTCTTAATATTAAATATCAGACCTTTGCCTCCTTTTTTATGTCAATATTGCAGATAGGATTACTTTGTAGGCTTTCTTATATGAAATTACTAGCTCCTGGAGAAATATTTGACAACTTGTATTTTTATGGTATGTAGGTTCAATCAGTGGATGGAAATGATGTGTAGTTCGTGCAAAGAGGAAAGGAAATTTTGAATGGACGAGTAGTGGACATAACTAATAAAATTGAGCTCTCCAACAGAAAAGAAAAATTTTGAGTGGGCGAGTAGTGGACGCAACTAATAAAATTGAGCTTTATGATAGAAAAGGAAATTTTGAGTGGACGAGCAGTGTACGCAACTAATAAAATTGAGCTCTCCAACAGAAAAGGAAGTTTTGAGTGGACGAGTAGTGAGCGCAACTAATAAAATTGAGCTCTCCGACAGAAAAGGAAATTTTGAGTGGACTAGTAGTGGACGCGACTAATAAAATTGAGCTCTCCAACAGAAAATAAAAATTTTAGTGGACCAGTAGAGAATGCAACTAATAAAATTGACCTATTCAACAGAAAATAAAATTTAGAGTGGACGAGTAGTGGATGCAACTAGGGATGGCAATTTCGCGGGTTTCAACCCGACCCGACCCGACCCGAGGACAAAGTCACACTTTTACCCATTTGATCCGACCCGACCCATTGATCCGTTTTTAAGAAAATATTTGTTTTCCCCTTTAAAAAATAAATCCGTGAAATTGCCATCCCTTAGTTTATGTACCGGTACAATCTCTCTCCTTTTATCTAAATAAGTTTAATGTTTTTCATTTTTATAATATACCTAAAAAAAAATAAAAAAATTGTGTTTACCATATTCTGCCTTTTCCATTATTACCCATGATTTTATTACCCATTAATATTTAATAGAGATACACATTCAATGTAATTGCAGCTTTTTGGTGTTGGTGTGTAGGTGTTGAAGTTCGACTATTTTATTTGTTGAGATTTGTTAGCGTAAACAACGTTGTCTACCTTTCATCTTGTAATTGACAGAAACCTTTCTCTGCATTCTAAAATGTTAGTTTTTCCAGTAATTAGTTGGCATATTTAACAAATTCGGATGGTGAGAAGAACCACAACCAAATACAAAAAAGATTTATTACCAACAACTCGTACTATATGGAGACCGAGAGAGCTGATGCAGTATGCAAAACTTCAGCAAAGTTTAAACTTTAAACCATGAGGAATAATATAAGTAGTATGATTTGAAATTTTTGTTTGCTGATCGCCGTAATCCGCATCCAAAGTTATCTAAAAATACATGCAGTCCCCCAGCAAAACACTTCTCGTCAGATTTAAGTCCTCTCTTATTCCAAACTATGTTCAAATTTTGCAGAGAAAACGCTACTCTCAACGGGACAGTAGTCCTATTCTGGAATCAAGAAAACCAACACTATTTATTGCATTCCAATATAAATTGTGACACCAGCAGAACACATAAAACTTTTCCTCTTCCATCTAAAAACGCATAAAAAGAATCTGAAATAAACTAAAAGAGTTTTCTGGCTGAATTCTTGAAAAACAAATATTCATGGCCTGAAAGACTGGCGAGAATAACCACAAAAAAATAAACCCTATAATAAAATTAGCTATCTGACGGACAATATGTAAGAAGGTCAAGGGAGAGCTATAAATTTTGCTTGTGACCATGCAAGCACTAGTTTTAGTAGTCACAAAACCATGTTTGCAATTTCAAGCACAAGAATTAATCTAAAAAACTAGGTTACATTCAAGATCTCATAAAAATACAGAAAAAAATTGGTTTTAGATTTAAAAAAAAAACATGCAAACTTTTTCCAACAAAAACTACAAACGGTTACAAAATTCCCACAAGTGTACCTAAAATGCCCCTATATGTGAAGGACTTTTCTGGTACTTGATGAGAGTCTGATTTGAGATATGTACGCTTTCCTGGAGCCAAAGAAGCAGACATAGCAAGGAACAATCATTCAAGAAAAGGATTATCCGTTGAAGATACTTCGAGATTTTCATCTTCTTAAACTCCTATGTAAATCACATCATAATTATCTTGAACAGATCATCTGCAGTATCGGTATCATTTGGTAGAACCGCCTCTGAGATTGCTTGGGCCAACTGAGACCCATACTCTAACACCAGTTTTATGACTTGGACATTCATGGACAAGATTTCTTTAAGATGGGAAAATTTAAAGAACAGTTAACAAGCATTGAATTTTCAGTCAAAATATTTGGATAAAGAGTTGAGATTTGGATATTCAGTATCGTTCTTCAACCAACAATTCGCAACCGAATTAGCAAGGAAAACCATTACACAATTTTGACTAGTCTTGTATTCCCATTAGGCCTCTTTAAATACTACTATTTTCTCGAATTTGTAGTTCACAAAAAGTTGAGCGCATTTAAAAATCTAGAATAATACGGATACAGTTTAGTGAGGGACGAAGAGCCACGAAGACCTATTATGAGGAACCACACGAAAAGAGGATTTTCACTTACTTTTGGCGCTACAATATTGACTTGCAAAAATCTCATATATAGGTTTTTTAAATGTAAAATATTAAAATAGAACTTTATAGCTTAAATGGTGAATAATGTGACTAAATTTTGATGTTTTTCATTTCATCACAGATACGATTTTATAGATTTACTGTAGTAACTCACGATTCTGTTATGCCGACAAAACATATCAATAACACATATCTCCCGATATAGTTGTTCCGGCCCAAGGCAAAAAGCCCATTAAGTTGCATTATATAACTTGGTACATGCACATAACCCTAATTGCCGTGCAGGCTGCAGCCGTAGATAAATCTTCGGTTCTTGCAAAATGGAAAGCAACATTACCAATGGCAACGATACAAAATCTAAAGATGCAGACAACAATGACAGAAAACGCCGGTTTATGAGCATGAAAAATCAACTATATATGCATCGAATAAGTGACTTACCAGATAAAAGGAACTCCGGTACATGATTTGAGTTTTCTTCATATAATTACTTTTCAATTACTCTGTGAAATTATGTCTTCAAATTATTACTTAATTACATTTAAACCTTAATACACATCAATTTTGAGTGTGATTCTTCTTTATCTTATATAATCGGTATTTAAAAGATTAAATATGCATCAAAACAAGTATTTTTAAACAATAATACAAACGCCATTCGATGGTCTAAACATTTTTTCATGAGTAACTTCTAGAATTAAAAAACCGTTGAAGTGATATGATTTTTGTTATTTTAAGTCAAAATTATCATATTATATCAGTAAAAATACTAAAAAAATGTATAAATAGAGACTTATAAGGTAACATAATGAGCTATATAGAGGCCAGGCAAATCAATTATCATGTTCTGAGTTCCACACATCATTTATATATTCTGCATGATTAATTGATATATTTAGAGCAAACTGTTGTTTATTTGTTTAGTTGTTTGGACATGTATCATTAATCTTTTTAAATAATGGCTTAAACGGAGGAAATCTTTTTAGTTATTTCCGTCTGCCTACCCCTCTTTTGTGATATTTTGTTCTAAAATTGATATTAGATTAATAAAAGTGGCCAGTGTTCTCAACATTTACGAGTTAATTGCAAATTAGGATCTATATATATGAATGACGAATATCTTTTAGGACTTATGCATATCAGATAATGATCTAACTTACCAATTTCGTCATTTTGACTTGAATGAAAACGTATAAGAAGACATGATATTTGCTAAAAAATACTTGTGTAATATTGATTCTTAAAATGTACTTTCCCATTGGATAACTTCTTTCCAGATATGGGGAAATTATTCTCGAAGCAAACCAAGATCCAGATGATATGTCACGTTTGTCGTGGAATATGTAATTGGGGAGTTTGCGTCGCAGGTAAAAGGATGCGATCCAACTGGCACTCCCTACAAAAAGGTTAGTAAATGGCTAAACACCAATATCACTCTCCATTTCTACATTTTCTCATATGCTTTTTTTCCATCTCAAACAGAACTCTCTACAAAGGCTAGTAAATGACTAAATACCAATATTGTCACTCTCCATTTCTACAATTTCTCTTATATGTGGGGTATTTTTTTATTTGTACTTTTTTTAAGATGGGATTTCATCTCAAACGGAATTCACTTTTCCAGGTAACTCGGTTGGGATTTAAGTCATTCGCACATTATCTCATTCAAACCGTCGCCCACAAACAGACTTAGCAGATACAAGACCGACCATTGAGGAAGCCAAAGATTAGGTTTCAACGATAATGAGGAGGTCAAGAATATGAAACAAAACAACAATAAACTTAAAACATGTGTTGTGGGAAATTAAGGGGTACTCCCGCTTATAAATACTATAAAAAGGTAAATAACAACAGCCGCCATAATAGCAGCAAAGAGGAACAAGCGCGAGAACGAGGGTGGGCCCACAGGTCCCATTCCCAATGGAAAAAACACCAAAAGAAGCGCAAACACTACAAAAAGCATCCAGAACCCGACTCCCCATCCTTCATACTCTTGTTCCGCCTGACGGTACCCCATTATATTACAGATACTTGGAGAAATATATTAACTTCTCTTAAGTGCAATTAGGATATATAAACCGTTATTTGACAATGATCCTTGCGTAATACTGATTCTATTTTCTTAAATATGGGGAAAATGTTCTCGTAGCAAACCAAGATCCAGATGGTATGTCACGTTTGTCATGGAATATGTAACTGGAGCTTGCGTCTCATGTAAAAGGATGGGATCCAACCGGCACTCTCTACAAAAAGGTTAGTAAATGACTAAATACCAATATCACTCTCCAATTCTACATTTTCTCATATATGTTTTTTTCCATCTCAAACGGGAACTCTCTACAAAAAGTCTAGAAAATGACTAAATATCAATATTGTGATATTGTCACTCTCCATTTCTACATTTTCTCCTATATGTGGGGTCTTTTTTATTAATACTTTTTTTTTTAAGATGGGATTTCATCTCAAACGGAATTCACTTTTTCAGGTAACTCAGTTGGGATTTAATTTAAATCGGACGCACATTATCTCATTCAAACCCGTCACCCACAAGCTGACTCAACAGAAACAAAACCGACTAACGAGGAAGCTAAGGATTTGGAACCAACTGCTAAGCAGGTTACAGATTTGGAACACAATACTGTGGAGATTAATGTTAAGAAAGTATAACGATATTGAACCAACTACTGAGGAGTTGAAGGAATCTTTGGTACCGCCAAACAACGACAATTCTAAATTTGGAGTGGTTGACGAGATAGATGAGAAACTTGAAAATAAAGTGCCTTTTTCAGAAAAGAAACATGATCTTGGTTATAGTGAAGCGGATAATAACATGGGTGATGATGAGCTCAAAGGGAAACAAGTCGAGCAAAATCAATTTTCGAAACTAGAAAGCGCAAATGAAGGTGTGGCAGAGGAAACGAGAGGAATGTAAAAAAGGAAGAACAAGAATTTCAGTTGTGAAACAGGTGGCGGAAGTATTGCACATAGGTTGAGGCAGAGGCGTCGTACAGGGAATTAGGTGTATGACTAAATTTTTTTAGGGGTTAAGTGCTTTGGTTCTACTTTGCTTATGATCTAGTAGAAGATTTCGAACCTATAGAACTCTCTACTGGATCATAAACAGCATAGCATCAAAACATTTGTAGTTCACAAAAACTTAGGCACATTTAGAAATCTTCCGAGCACCAAAGCTAGCAGAAGTCGGAATAAATCGGATACAGTTTAGTAAGGGACAAAACTCATTATGAGGAACCATGCGAAAAGAGAATTTTCACTTTCTTTTGGCGTTACAATATTGATTTGTAAAAATTTCATAGTATATAGATTGCTTAATGTAAAAAAATATATAACTTAAATGTTGAAAAATGTGAGTAAATATTGATGTTTTTCATTTCCATCAATTTGATTTTTTGTTCAAATCAAAATTGCACATATTTTTATAGTAGGAGTAATAATTATTTTATGAATGAATGGAGTATAAAACCTCTAAAAGCAACCCGACTTTGAGACTTAAGAGTTGTATTAATATTAGGTGCATATACATACCATTATATTAGACTTATATTCTGTATTACTAACTCCATTCTGAATTTTAAATCCATTAAGGAAAACCACACTTATTTGGGATACGATCATTACAGTTTATTTGCACTATCTTTTTAATTCCACTCTTAATCTTGTTAACGAACAAATTCATATATAAACAATAAATATGTTTCAAGAATTACTTCATCAATTCACTTGTATAAGTAATAAGGAAGACACCTAACGTTACAAAAGATTAAATTATTTAAGAAAACTAGACAAATAATGTGTAACAACCGAAATGAAATATTAGACGTCTAAGTTAAAACCCAGGTAATAAGTTACTTAAAAAAAAGTTAGAACACCCGCAATGAGTTACTCCTTTGACATTGATGCACATATTGGCATTTCTATCTCATTAAAAGACTTTACTACTATAACTCAAAACCCCCATTTCATAGTATATGAAATTACGTGCAATTTTAAAAAATATCGAAATAATTTTTTTTGAAGTCAATCATATAATTTAACATTTAAACTATATGTTTAATTTTTAAAAAATATATGCGGACAGTTTTCATACAAGTTTGTGGTAGATCAAAACTACACGGATTATCATACTAATTATTAATATCCCGTTCTCCCTTTTTGATAGGTTTGGGAAATTATGAATCGTAAAGGAATGTAATTATTATCTTTGAAGATACAATAAAAAAATTTGTATTTGAATTTAAATATTACAATAATAATTTCAACAAGAATTGCATGTGTTTTAAATTCCAAAAAATAGTATATTTAATGTATTTTAAATTCTTATATCTGTTAATTGCATCCAGTTGTAACCTCGGTTAGAACTGTGTGTGACTAAAAGCGTAACTGTATATTGAAAATTAGGTAATATTTATTTCAAACTTATATATGGTTAAGTGTTAAAAAATCTAATAGAATTGATACAAAATTGTAACTAATGCAGATTACACAGAGTTTCGTACTAATAATATGGGTTCAAATTATTTCCCCAAGTTCGTATGGTTAGAGTTTTAGTCAGGTTATCGGTTTATTCATATTTTTTTTCTAAAGAAATGTTCTATTTTATTTTTAAAATGTTTGTTCAAAAAAAAATGTAAAATTTTGACATTTTATATATTTTCTTATATTTAATTGTTTTTTTGACAATTTATAAGGTAATCATATTAAGAAATACCAAAAACAATATAAAAGTTCAAAACTTACAATTTTTTTTTTGAAAAAACACTATAAAAATAAAATATAACGTTAATTTAGAAAAAAAAATGAAAAAATAATTTCGAATACATATAAAAAATTGATAATCTGACCAAAACGGTACAGTAAATTTGAACCACACTAGTATATTTCAAATTATTATTTGTACTCTGATGGGCTATGGGATACCGCGGCTGCTACTACTGTAAAATCTTTTCAGCTACTTTTTGTGATAGAACATAAAAATTAGACCCGAATATTCTATTCGGCTAATAATCAACCCACTTTATAAATGGGTATCCAACGCTTAAATGGGTCGTCTCATACTTTTTATAGGAATTGAGATGTTACTATCAAAAGCCCAAACCCAATCCAATGGAGACCCATGTCTGAAAAACCCCTGTGATGAAGACATTTGTCAACATCCTAGAAGGCATAGTTGCCTATAAATAGCCAACTACCCCTCCTAGAAAAGGACCAGAAAATCTATCCAAAAAATATAGAGAGAAGTTGAGAAAAGAGAGAAACTAACCAACGCATACCACTTCGAGAAATAAACCGAGAAAAGACAAAGCCGAGCACCGAATAAAAGGGGAGAAAGATCAAGACGAGAGATTAAATAGTCATATCGAGCACAATTGTAAAACCGAAATACTAATCCGAGCAAGTGTAATAGTCCGAACAAGGATAATAATCCGAGCAATAATAAAGATCAGGAAGTGTCCATTATTCACGGTTGATTTACTATTATATCATTGTTGAAAAGCCTAACGCGACCGACCAAAGTTATGGCTTTATCAAATGGCGCCGTCTCCGGGAATCATTTAGTTCCCAACTAGTTTAGAATTCGAATACCAATACTCTGCCAGACGAGCGGCAATGGTTACCAATGTAGAGGAAACCCATCCCGAGATAATAGAAACCAATAACCAAAACACGCAAATTAGCCAACAAGACCTCGATGATCTACTCGCCATCCGTGACAAATATGAAGCTATCCAATCCGGAAACCAACCAACAACCTCCTACGTCAACCAAGAACAACCGGTCGAACCACCCCGACATTTCATCGAAGGGATTGTCGACGAACACCCTTCGTCCTCAGAGGACGAACAAGACGTGCCCGTATTAAGGCGTGCACGAAGACGCTTAACCGGGTCCCAAGCAGGGCCGAGCTCAAGAGTCCCTTTGCCTACAGCCTCGGTCAACTCCGGTGCTCGTTTACAAACGGACGAAGCTCATCAGTTTGGCATGCCCGAGGATCATGTACTCGGACAGTCGCCCCGACTACCGACTAATCCTCCGAGGATGATTACACCACCCACGGTGGAGGTACAACACGTTGTTCCGTTAGCCGATGAAAGGAACTACGCCCAGCTACAAGCTCAGCTGGCGGCATGCATGACGGCCATGACAGCGGACGGCATCGTATTGCCAGTTATCCAACCCGACAAAGACCCACGCCATGAAGTGGAAGATTCGGCCTACAGGGCCGCTCTGGAGGCAGCGGGTCGGCGACCCGATACAAGAGTCCCCCACCAAGGGGGCAATGTCCCAATAACTATCGTCCATCCGAACACTCATATGGAACGTGTCCACACAAACACGAAGGACGGTAGATATCCCGAATACAGGATCGGGGAAGGATATGGCCCACCACCACATCAGGGAGGATACCCTCCCCCCTACCAAGTCACGGATGACGCATTCCAACAGGCTTGGAACGTATGCCAAGAAACCCCGTGTGCTGAACAGATCACGCGGTACCGCAATCCTATGGGATTCGTCATCCCCGAATTCAGGCTCTATGATGGGAAGAGTTGCCCTATCGACCATCTGAGGCACTACAAGACGAAGATGGAACTGTGGAGTGATGACCATGCACTGATGTGCAAATTTTTCAAAAACAGCTTGGGTCAAGAGGCTTCGTCATGGTATCACAACTTACCACGGGGCTCCATTAGAGACTGGGCAGAATTGCTAAGAGCATACTCCACCCGATACGCTGCTCATCGGAAAAAGAAGGTTAGTATCAAAACCCTTCTTAAAATGGCGATGATGCCAAATGAAAGGCTCAACGATTACTGCATACGTTTTATCGACGTAGCAAACCAGATTCCACGATATGCCAATAATATAGCCATCCAAAACTTTATCAATTCCATCCCTAATGGCTATTGGGCGAGAAGGAAGTTCATAGGCAAAAACTTCCCGACCACTGATTCCCTGCTAGCCTATTGTACCCACCTCACCGATAAAAACGACGAACTGCGTTTCCTCAACCGAACTCTACCGAGAAGAGAGTCGGTCCGCGAGGCACAGGTGGGTCGCAAAAGAGTTAGGAATAACCAGGGAGAAGCATTCCAACCGACCAGAAAGGGCAAAGAGCCCGAGGTCCATAGCAGGGTAGAGCGACCACGAGCATTAGAGCCCAAACCGCTCCAGATCGCATACCCAACACCGACCAACGAACATAAACCGCTCCAGCTCACCTACCCAATGCCACCCAAGCCGTTTCAACAAGGTCGGCCCCAAGAGAGGGAACACCGAAACGCTTTCGGACCGGTCGAGCTGCGATACACTTTCAACCTGTCTGCTAAAGATATCCTCAAGGATATATGCAGGGAAAGTTGGTATTCCCGACCGCAACCGATCAACACTCCCCCCAGTCAGAGAGATTCCAAGCTCTTCTGCGCATATCATGAGGATCACAGCCATCTCACTGAGCATTGCCGTAACCTGCGATGGAGAATGAACCAGTGGGGCCGACCTTGGTTACATGCCATGAAGGCCATACCCTCGACCTATCACCAAAAGGTCAAATACCCAAATGACAGGGGAGAGATCGAGACAGCCAGAGGATGTCAAGAGGATTCAAGACGCTGCGAGGACATCACCGCGACTCTCCAAAAACAACGAAGCATGGTGGAACAACCCACCAGCACCAAGAAGCTGATCAACCAAATATCCAAAGCCGAAAGGGTTGTCGAAGAACAAGTAGGAGAGAAACTCAGGAAGGTGTATATATCAGATATGGACGAGGAACATTACTTCCTCCTCGGCGACAACCTTCCAAAACAGGAATCCGAGGAGTTGAAAGCATTCCTTCTCAACAACACTGATAAGTTCGCATGGAGTCCTAAAGATATGCCGGGCCTAGACCCCAATACAGCATGCCACCACCTAAGTGTAAACACCGAGTACAAGCCGATAGCACAGAGGAGCAGGAAAGTGTCTGTACAACACAGAGCAGCTATAATCGCTGAAGTACAAAAGTTATTGGAGGCTGGAGCCATAAGAGAGGTTTACTATCCAAAATGGTTGTCCAACCCGGTCGTCGTCCCAAAGAAGAACGGGAAGGAGAGAGTATGTATAGACTTCACCAACCTCAACAAAGCCTGCCCGAGGGACCACTTTCCCCTTCCAAGGATTGATCAACTGGTGGATGCAACTGCGGGGGCAGAACGGATGACCTTCCTTGATGCATATTCAGGATACCATCAAATTCCCCTCGCCCACGAAGATCAAGAGAAGACTTCGTTTATATCGCCTTTGGGAAATTATTGCTATACGGTAATGCCGTTCGGCCTACGCAATGCGGGAGCAACATACCAAAGGATGATAACAAGGGTATGTCGAGATCATATAGGGAAGACGATGGAGGTATACATAGACGACATGGTCGTCAAGAGCGAAAGAGCCACATCCCACCTTCAAGATATCAGGGACGTTTTCCGAATGCTGGGCGAGCACAAACTAAAACTCAATGCGAGCAAGTGTGCATTTGGCATCAGCAAAGGGAAATTCTTGGGGCATATGGTTAGCCGGAGAGGAATAGAGGCTAATCCCGATCAAATAACGGCTCTACGAAACCTAGCTGCGCCCAAGAATAAGAAACAGGTACAAGAGCTCACGGGAATGATGGCCGCGCTGAGCAGGTTCATTAGCCGATCCGCAGATAAGGGACGGCTATTTTTTGAATCACTCAAGAAGGATAGAAAATTCGTCTGGGACCCGAAATGTGAAGCTTCATTCAACAATCTCAAAGAGTACTTGAGGACACTGCCGCTACTGGTAAGGCCGAACAAAGGAGACGTTCTGGCATGCTACCTAGCAGTTTCCACTACAGCTGTGAGCGCAGTTATCTTAAGAGAAGAAGGTCGCGAACAGTTTCCGATCTACTTCGTCAGCAAGACTCTGGTCGAAGCCGAAACACGTTATCTACCCTTGGAAAAGCTGTGTCTGGCATTGGTCGTCGCAACCAGAAAATTGCCACACTATTTCATAGCTCATCAGGTCCGGGTATACACGAAATTTCATATCAAAGAGTCACTTCGAAGGACGGACATTAGCGGTCGAGTTGCCGCCTGGGGGGTCGAGCTATCCTAATTTCATATCGAGTTCGCACCCCGCCAGGCCATAAAGGGACAAGTCCTGGCCGATTTCGTCGCGGAGTTCACCCAAGGCTATAACGGGCCTTTGGCACTCTCTCCACAATCACACTGGCAGATACATGTCGACGAATCAGCCACCAAGGACGGATCTGGAGCGGGGATCGTCCTAAAGTCTCGAGAGGGAGCAATAATCGAAAAAAGCATAAAATTGGGCTTCCGAGCTACCAACAATGAGGCAGAGTACGAGGCCATGATAAATGGCATGCTCATTGCCCGGTCCCTCGGATGCTCCCACTTAATTACAAGCTTAGACTCCATGCTCATCGTCAATCAAGCCATCGGCGAGTTCCAAGCCAAAGATGACAGAATGATCCTTTACCAAGAGAAAGTCCAAAGCTTAATGGCAACTTTCGAACAGTGCGAGTTAATAAGAATTAATCGCACCGAAAATGCACACGCCGACGCCTTGGCCACCCTAGCCTCGACATTAACAATGACTGACACCCGGTCGATCACAGTGGAACTACTGCCAACACCGAGCATAATTAAAAGGGTAGACCGAGTGACATCAATACAATACGAACAAGGTTGGATGGAGGACATGACCCATTATCTGCGAAATGAGACGCTTCCGGCCGACAAGATAAAAGCGCTAAAAATTACAAGAAAAGCTCCTCGCTTCTGGCTATCCGAGGACGACAAACTATACAAATCCAGTTACCGGGGACCCCACCTATAATGCGTCCCGACCGAGCTACAACTGCCGGTCTTGGAGGAAATCCACGAAGGATCCTACGGAGCACACATCAAAGGGCGATCCCTTGCAAACAAGACAGTGACCCAAGGATATTGGTGGCCCTATATCAAGCGAGACGCCGATGCGTACGTCCAACGTTGCGACAAGTGCCAACGATTCGCCAAGATACCATGGCTCCCTTCATCTATGATGACCCCGGTGTCGGCACCATGGCCGTTCGCTCAATGGGCAATTGATTTGGTCGGTAAACTCTCAAGAGCACCTGGGAGTGTGGAATGTCTGATCGTCGCGACGGATTATTTCACCAAATGGGTCGAAGCTAAACCCCTCCGAGAAATCAAAGCCAGCAACGTCAAACAATTCATTTGGGAATACATCATAACTAGGTTCGGTATACCGTACGCTATCGTCGCCGACAACGGAACCCAGTTCAAAGATGCCAATTTACAGCTGTGGTACGAGGAACTCGGTATCCAAAAATTCTATTCGACGCCGACATACCCACAAGGAAACGGGCAAGCCGAAGTGTCAAACCGAACAATATTAGACGGCATCAAGACCACCCTTGAACAAGCAAAGGGGAGGTGGCCCGAGCGGCTACTCAACGTTTTATGGTCGTGCCGAACTACACCCAAGACGGGCACCAAGGAAACCCCGTTTAGCTTAGCATACGGTGTTGAGGCCATCATACCGACAGAGATCGGGCTACCCACGCTCCGAACGACGTTGGTCGAGCAGGGAAACAATGAACAAAGAATGAGAGAAGAGCTCGACATGATAGACGAGAAACGAGAGATAGCGGCCCTTACCCTAGCTAAGTACCAACAAAGCGTGAAGCAAACCTATGACAAGAGAGTAAAAGGGTCCAAAGAATTCATGGTAGGAGAACTGGTGCTGCGACGAGTGACGGTCTATACCCGCAACGAAATACATGGCAAACTAAGCCCTACCTGGGAAGGCCCATACGAAATCGTCAAGCAAACAAGTCCAGTCTCTTACAAAATCAAAAGCGTCCTGTTCGCCAACAGCCGAGGGGAAAAGAATTCTTGGAATGTGGCTAACCTAAAGAAGTACTACGTATAGGCAATCCTCCGAATGCAAGTACAGGTGCTACCTTACCCTTCTTGCTTAATGGCATTATCTTTCGTCTTTTGAATGAATAAAATATATTATCATGCTGTCTACTAATACTATGAAATTCTCAACATGGCCGAAGTGCCTAGGAATACTATGAAATTCCGTAAATGGCGTGTTACCGAAGGAACGCCTAGGAATACTATGAAATTCCCAACATGGCCGAAGTGCCTAGGAATACTATGAAATTCCGTAAATGGCGTGTTACCGAAGGAACGCCTAGGAATACTATGAAATTCTCAACATGGCCGAAGTGCCTAGGAATACTATGAAATTCCCAACATGGCCGAAGTGCCTAGGAATACTATGAAATTCCCAACATGGCGTGTTACCGAAGGAACGCCTAGGAATACTATGAAATTCCCAACATGGCGTGTTACCGAAGGAACGCCTAGGAATACTATGAAATTCTCAACATGGCCGAAGTGCCTAGGAATACTATGAAATTCCCAACATGGCCGAAGTGCCTAGGAATACTATGAAATTCCCAACATGGCGTGTTACCGAAGGAACGCCTAGGAATACTATGAAATTCCCAACATGGCCGAAGTGCCTAGGAATACTATGAAATTCCCAACATGGCCGAAGTGCCTAGGAACACTATGAAATTCCCAACATGGCGTGTTTTCAAAGGAACGCCTAGGAATACTATGAAATTCATATGCAGGTACAATGCAAGGAATTATTCAGGTCCACCTTACGGCGGCGATACAATACAAATTGGCTAAAACAACGAAGGAGAATCAATCTAAACAACGAAATATCAACAAGAAGCATCTCCAAAACAGGAATAACGAAATAACAAATGATTCAGCAAGGAAAATTCGATCCAATCAATCAAATAGCAATACGGCAATGGAAAGGTACAAAACAGGAACAAAGAAATAACATAAATAGTCCTCGCCCGCATTACGGAGGCAACAAGAAGATCATCAACACTAAAGAGATTCATTTAAGAAGAGCTACTGCAGGAGGAGCACGACGGTAATTGACCGAGCTCAATCTCTTCGTCATCCGTCGTTGTGTACCCATCAGACTCATCACCATCAAAACGCTCCTCAGAAATGAGGGCATCAAAATTGGTCGTATGAGCCCCAACACAAGTCAGCGTCTGAAGCCGCGCGTTAAACTCGGCTTCTTTCGCGAACTCGTGAGCATCCGAGGCCGCTTTACGGCGATCATCGTCAAAGGAGAGGTTACGGCGAGCTTCGATCATAGCTGTGGAAGCATCGTATCTGGCACGGGACAAACGGAAATACTTCACCAACACGTTGGCCTTGGTCACAAGCAACTTTAATTTGCCGAAGTACTTGTCCTTTGCACGCCAATATCGATCCAAACGACGCTCCTGAACCTCAACAGTATGCTCGGCACGGCGAACGTATTCTCGAAAAGAGGCCGCCTGGGTTTTCAGCTTGGTCCGCAGTCGAGCACATTGGTCGGTCAATTTGACATTTTTGCTCATCAAAACAATGTAGGGCCACCTGTCAGGCACCTCACTAGCCGCACCAGATGAGACCTCGTCCCGGGCAGCACTAGTAGGTCCTAACCCCGGGTTAACTAGGCATGGAGAACCAGCCTGGTGCGACATAGTAGCATGTGCCTATAAAAAAAAAAGGGGGGGGGGGGAGAAGAACGAGAAGAGATAAATATACAAAAAAAAAAAAAAAAAAGAGAGAAAAAGAAGCTATTAAAAAAAAGAGAGAGAAAATTTTTTATACAAGCTACAAAGAAAACGACAAAACAAGCTACTTTATTAATCCGACAACCCCTCAACAGACGCCGAAGTCTCTACTACATCGGCAAAATGAATATCTCGCAATGAATTAATTTGCGTCCCCAAACGCTCACGAATGACCGCCTCGATTCGGTTCAAGACGACAGTGGTTTCAGTTACCCCGGCCTTCGCATCAACCATGCGCTCTGCCCGGGACACACCACTCATTCCTTTTATATGCTCAAGCACCTCTAAAGCGCGAGCTCGGGCCCAATACGCTTTGGCAAAGGATAGTAGCAGGTCTGCGTCCTCGAAAACGGCCCCAAGGACTAAGTTCAAGCTCGTCACACGACCTCGGGCTTCATCACGAGAACGTCGTAGGGCACCGAGAAGTTCATTCGCTTTACCCTTATTTGCCGTATAATGGGCGGTCTTTTTACTAAATTTCTCTCCCAAATCACGTAACCGAATCGCCAAGTTGGAAATATGAATATTCAGACCCTCGATTTCCTGATAAGCACAAGTCAATTTCGCGGTAAGGGACGCCTTAGATCTTTCCAAATCTTCTATTACGTCACCTACACTACGACTAGGCGAGGTCCAGACCACCATGGCAAGGGGGTTATTTGGTACCTGACAATATTTTGTTTTCACATCCTTCAAAATATGACGACCATCAAAAGAAATTAACCCAAGAAAGCCCAACAGAAAGAAAACACAGCACTTATGTTATCACTTCCCCAAAAGAATCTGTTTCTAGATACACAAGAGACCAAACAAAAAAAAAAAAAAAAAAAAACAAAAACAAAAAAAAAAAAACAAAAAAAACAAAAATATACTATACATACTGCTAGAAAGATAGTCAAGGTTCCACCTGAGGAGATACTGGTGGGGTAACAACAGTAGCATCCGGTCGAGGAGTGGACGGGGCCGACATAGAGTGAGAATGCAGCGCTGTCGAAATTGTCTGTCCCGGCAGCCGAGGAAGCTCCTCTTCACGAAGATTCGCCCAGTCTACGGGTTTCAGCGGTGCACCATGCGGACACGGATACACCAACTCCGACCACGCCCTATCCGATAAAGGAACATTCGCGAAATTGAGCGCCCGCACATGAGCACAGTATACAGAGAAGTTGGCCATCATTGCTAACTTTGTTCGCTCCTCCGCGTGTGCCGTTTTCAGGGCAGTCACCTTAGCCCTTTCGGCTTCCACGTCCTCTGCCAGGAGCAAGTTCTCCTCCTCTAGTTCGCCGTACTTAACGACCATGCTCTCTTTTTCTGCCTTCAATTTATCGACATCCCCGGTCAGGTGCAGAAAGTCCACCGACAGCTTGTCATAATTCTCGCCCAGGGTTTTATTCTCGGCGACCAATTTCTCTTTCTCGACCTCGAAAGCCGCAAGCAGATCCTTTATATTCTGCTCGTTCTCCTCGCCTATGGCGTTCTTCTCGGCCACCAGCTTCTCTTTCTCCGCCCCTAGAGCTCCCAGCTGATCCCGTAGCGCCACGGTACTCAAGGCAATCTGCACTTCAACACATTAGATTCCAAACAGAATATAAGTACCAGACCTATATAACGAAATACGAGCATCATGGTATATATATTACGAAATAAGCGCCCCACATACCCTCAGCGCATCCGCGTGGGCCTGCTCTATAACCGACATTGTAGGTTGAGTAGCTAGTCTTTCTGCATCCTTGAACGCAAGGGGTTTCAGAGCCGTATACCCCATCTTCAAGGTTCGCGGTTGCTCCAGCAGCTCACCCCTACATCGGTCAATGTAACGGATCATTGCAACCCCGTCAACCAACACCTTCTCGGATCCATCGAGAGCCTCATCCTCGACACCCGTCACAACATCCTCGGCACTCTCTTCGCCGCCTTCCATATCCACTTCCTCGACCGCCTCCTCCTCTAGAGCATTAGTCTCAGGGGTCCTGCGTTCGATTACATCCTCTGTACGGATGGGCGAGATACCAGACAGGTCCAACGCGGCCTCGGCAAAGACAGGCGAGACCGCAGGCAGGGTCATCGTCTCCTTCCCCATAGCCACCAGCATGTTGATATGTCCGAACAGGCTATCGACCGACCCCTGAAACACAACAATACCCATCGACCGGGCAAGAGCGAGGGCAACCAATGGAGAAGTCAGTAGCTGAAACAAGATAACTAATAAAGCAAAGCACTAGCGAACAAACCGATAACCAAAAGACAAGAAAATCATAATACATATACACATACCTCACCCGGCGCAGAGGCATCCTCGGCGGTATCCCCTTCGGCGGCAGCAACCGCCCCCTCGCCCGAGCCAACGATATCAGCCTCCTCAGTAACCGATGTATCGGTTCCCCTGGCCCTCTTCATTACTCCACCAACAGGGTCAGACGCATGACGCTTAGACCGAACGAGCTTCTTCCCGAGCCGAGCAGCACTTCGAGCCCGGACCACTTTCAAGAACTCTTCCTCGGGCTCTTTGGGGATCTCGGGCGCAGGATTCCCCTTGGTCACCGACCCCATAGGGTACCCGAGCAGCATCGGAGCAGTACGACTCGCCGGATCCGGCGTCGGTCCCGGCCCCCACCATTTCCAAAGAGCTAACAGAGCCTCCACATTGGGAGCGCCGAGGTCGGGCATAGGGGGAGCGTTGGTGGCCGGTCCAGGAATCTGGTGTCCCGGACAGCCCCATTCACCAGAAGCTATCACGATACCAAGATTGCGCTCTTTGTTGGTATCCGGCAAACCGATAATAAGCCGGCAATAGGTACGCTGGGTTTTCAGATACGAGCTGCGACGCTCAAAGCTCAGACTGTAGACTCCGAAGACGTCCTTCAATTCAATCTGTATTCCGGCCAACTCCGATAACCTTTGAATACCGTTCAGAGTACGGTAACCTTTTAAGGCCAGTTGGGCTGGAGCAATCTGGACGGCCTCAAAGAACGAAGCCACCCAGTTTGTAAAAGGAAGTCGAAGACCCCCAGTAAAAAATGCCGAAGAGCGCACAGCCACCTCGCCGGCAGGAACAAATCCCAGCACCTCCTCGTCAGAAATAGGAAGCCGGATATGTATGTTGTCAGGTATTCCGGCAAGCTCTTTAAAATCCTTTTCCACGAATGTGCCAACTTGGGCCACACTTTGGGTCAGAATTTCCTATCCAAACATCATTCACAATTCCATCAATATACTAACCAAATACACAAACAAGAATCACATCAATATAACGCACCCCCCCCCCCCCCCCCCCCCCGCACTCACATTAACCAGATACATAAGAATCATCATACACATATAGACAACCTAAACCATATCCCAGTGACACATCTATGACTACAACGACAAAACTACCTACAACCCCTACCAACAGAGAAAGAACACTTACGGTTATCATTATGAACAAGCACGGGAGAACAGCAGCAAGTCTTCCAACAAAACCACGAAACCCTAGATCAAGCGGCCGAACTCTTTTCCTTTTCGGCGGGAAGAATATGCTTTAGAGAGAGAGATATTTTCTTTAGCAAATTTTGTGATAAAAATAAAAAAGGATTACTTGGCATAATAGAAAGGAGTGGAGTCACAAAAAGAATAAAATAATAACCGTCCTTTCGTGTAACAGAGGTTTACCTTTTTTCCAACCATACAAAAGTCAACAACCGTTGCTGTTTTTAACATATAAACGCTCCATATTTCGCCACGTCAGCGCGTATCCCACTACCCAAGGCAATTCACATCATTACACCTAAATAAACGGCCAGTGGACCCTACCACGAAAAGCTTCCCACATACGCTACCACTATTATCACACCGAGAATGTCCCCCGATTAAAGTTCCTCGACTCCCAACCGATTCTTACCCAAAGGGCACACCGAACAAGGTGGACGAAGACCGTTTCTAGCTTGACGGCAGGGAGCATCAAGTCTAACAACGCTCTCCGGGGGGATAACCGGGCATAGGCATATTGTTCGATGTATGCTGATAGACATCAAATGATATCAACATAAAAGAGTGAAGCAAACAAGAAATAAAATAGGACAGAATCAAGTGCAAGACAAGTTTTATTCATCCACAAAGGGGGAAACACAAACAATACAACAGAAAAAGAAAAATGTTACAAGAAAATACACCCATCCTACTTTTTCGAACTATCCCCCATAGCAACATCCTTCTTCGCCAAAAGTTCCTCCAGACGCTCCTTCTCCCTAATTAAACGAGAAATCGCCATCTCAGCCTGTTTCAAGGCGTAAGACTGAGACTCGCATTTTTGCTCGGCCTTGAAACGAGCAGTGCCCTCCTCGTCCCAATATTGTTTAAACCTCATCACTTCAGTCCGAGCACACATGAGATCATGTTTTAGCCATGACATCTCAATTTCTTTTAGTTGAAGAGGAGTCAAATCCTCCTCCCCAAAACCAGGGGGACGAGGTAGCAAAAAAGTAGGCTCCTCTTCCATAAGGGTTTTCTTTTTGGAGGCAGACCTAGTGATGGGAGCCATCTCACGCAAAAGCAAGTTAGAAGAAGCAAATTATAAAACAAGAGAGAGGTAGAAATTGGTAATGAGATACAGGCAATAGGGAGCATTTATAGAGAATCAAAAGGCACAAAGTACGAAGCGTTACAATGGTTCACAAGACAGGCACGAGATACGAAAAGATACAACTGATTCATCAAATACAGAGAATAAAACACAAATTGCAAAAGGGGAAATACATAAGAAAACAAGCCCAATCTAAGAATCAATGGGTGGAAAAACCGAACTGCCAGACCGAGAGAAAGCAAAACGAGCAGAACAATTCAACCGAGCTTGGTAGGAATCGTTCATGGCGACCAAATTGTCATTCTCCGAGGAGAGCCTGTTGTTTTCCGTAGTAATAACCCTGACGCGCTCCACGAGCCGAGCATTCTTTACCATTATGCTGGCTAGGCCTTGAGGAGAGTTGTCAAACTCATCTTGAGAATGGTCCCAAATCTCCTCGGCATCATACCAGGAGTTGGCCAGATGGTTTCTCTGTAACAACAAGTGATCGAGCTGGCAACTCAGTGCCGAGATCTCGGTCCACTTCACCGTCTCTTCGGGAAAAGAGCCGAACAAGCTCAAGGCCAAAACGCCATACTCTTTCTCAAGCCTTGCCATCCGACGGCGGACCCGAGATACCTCAGTGTCCAAGCCCTTCATCTGAGCATGATATCTCACCACAGGTCCAGACATTCTGGGAAATTGTTATAGTACGGAAGAAAATAAAGGGCTGAGGGAGAGGAAAGCAAAAAGAAAAATGAGATGATAAACTACCAAAGAAAAGAGAAGTACTTATAGAACGGAGATAACATGCATATTCCTGACATACTAGGGAGCATGCATATTCCTGACCTACTAGAGAGCATGCACCTATATTCGACAGTGATGGTGACATCTACTGACATCTGATACAATAGTACAGAAGGAAATAAAGACGAGATATACAAAGATCTAACTTCCCGACAAACAACAAACCACAGGTGCAATATAAAAAGAAGTGCAAAAATAAAGGGGCAAAAATACTTTTCATTAATAAAGATGGGATATATCATTGTTCATTACATCCGAAAAGGAATTTATTACATCCGAAAAGAAAGTCTATTACATCCGAAAAAGAAAGTCTATTACATCCGAAAAGAAAATCTATTACATCCGAAAAGAAGATCTATTACTTCCGAGAAGAGCTAGTACAGAAGATCAGGCAAAGGATCAACTATATAAGCTGACCAAGTGAGCAGGAGACGCCAAAAAGAAAAAGTAAGAAGAAAGAGAAAGGGAAAGCAAGAAGAGGAAAAGAAGAAGAGTGCAAGAAAAGAAGAAGTGATAAGAAAGAAGAGTCGAAAAGA
Organism: Primula veris; assembly: GCA_963682055.1. Classification (NCBI taxonomy): domain Eukaryota; kingdom Viridiplantae; phylum Streptophyta; class Magnoliopsida; order Ericales; family Primulaceae; genus Primula; species Primula veris. Next base: position 30,087,052 of record OY821747.1, on the reverse strand, counting down.
AAAATGACAAAAACCCTAGATGTAACACAAAACCCTTAGGATCACAGGGCTGATTGTTACATCATAGTGGTGCAAAAAAGAAGAAAAAGAAAAAGAGTGATGGGAGAGAAGATGAAGAAAAAGAAAGAGGAGGCACAGAAGAAAAACAGATAAGAAGAAGATAAATAAATGAAGGAAACAGACAAATAAAAAGGAAGTCAATGAAACAAAAAAGAAAGGGAAAAAGAAAAGAATGAAAAGTAGAGAGAACAGAGTATAAAAAAAAAGAGAAACACAAAAGAGGAAGAGGAAGAAATGAGGGAAACTGAGAAAAGAAGAAAAAAGAAAAAGAAAGAGATGGGAAAAGATGGGGAAAAGCAGAGAGAGATAAAAAAAAAGAAGGGGGAAGGTTAGGGGAAAGTCGATCGGTATCGATGAGAGGGCCTGACAGAGACATCCCTGTCCCTCAGTGTCGGGTTCCCCCTTAGCATCTCATTCTCTTCGACTAGAGCCTGACGAGCACGTCGGCTATAAGCCAGTTCGGATCTTAGCCAAGTTAATTCCCGAACCATTTCGGTATGGTGATAACGCATCACCTTCAGTTCCTCCTCGGCATCCCTCAACAGCCTTTGTACATGGCTATAAGAGGCTTCAAAAGCCTCGACTTGCAAAGCTAATGTTGATGGGGTGAAAGGACCAGACATCTTAGGGAAATTATAAAGATGAGGGTCTATATATGGGGGAAAATAATATGATGAGAATTGTGGATGTAACCATGCTGTAAGCAGGTATTTATAGATCAATTAGATGAGGGCTGGGATTGAGAGTCGCAACCGTTCGCCAATGGGTACTAAGAAGCGATGGCAATTAAAAGATGTGTCTGTTCAAGAAAGAACGTTTGGATTCCCCAAAGGTTCTAAAAAAGCGTGAGTAATTAAAAGCCACTCTTGTTCACAAAACGCTTGGATTCTTACCAATATTTAAAGAGGGAAAGTAATAATGGCATTGAAACACGCGTCATTTCTGGGGAAAGGCATTAGGTTCAAATAAATATCTAAGATCTTTTGCACAGAGATCAAGAAAACTCTGGTGAATAAGATTTTTATGCACAGGGCTCAAGAAATCCTATTGGTCCCCATATATAAAGAGTAAGAAGGTCCAATGGATAAGGTCAAACGCTAGGCCCAAGAAAAAGCATTGATGAGGCCACAAGCGTGCGCAGTCAAAATAAATTGCATTGGAAAAGTAATTCAGATATAAACAAGAGAAAGATGTCTTTATTGATTGATTGGTACTTCGTTACAGAAGAAGCAATAAAAGGAAATACAATGAAAAAACAATAAAATCATTTCGTGGAAGGGCCCGCTTCATCATTTGGTTTCCCCTTCGACCGAGCATACACTTTCTTAAGGGCCAGTTTGTAAGCCCTCTTGGAAGCAAGTTGCCTATCTCTGGAGGCCTCGAGCTCTTTGATCCGAGCACGAGCGCGAATACTGTCGAGCAAAGACCTCTGATGCTCCTTCTCCAGGGCATCCAATCGCTCGTCTAGTTCGGCGGCCCGACGAACTTCCACCGACAACCTGGCAACCCTCTTCTCGAGATAACGCACCTTCTGAACTTCCTCTTCAAGACGAGCAACGTATTCAGGAAGGTTGTCACCATAGTTTTCAAGAGGAAAAGCCATTTGGCCATTAATAAAGAATGAATTACATAAAGAATACTGGGATAGTCCTTTTATAGGAAGAAACAAGGAGTAGATCAAAGGTCATCTCGAAGAAATACAACCTCGTGAACTTCCCAAGAGCATTTACGACAAATTAACCACAGTTCCAAATCCAATTAAAGTCATCCAAAAAGACATCAAGAAGATAAACAGACAAGAACAAGGAAAGGGAAATATTTTATTAATTTCAAAAACTTCGATTACAACTGAGGAGAAGACTCCCCATTCAAGAGAAATTACGACAGAAATTACAAAAGACTAATTATTTCGAGGAAGAGCCTTCTTCATCGTCATCCGAACTCGGTTTAGACCGAACATGCAACTCCTTGAAGGCAAGCTTATAGGCCCTTTTTGCTGCCTTCTGCTTGGCCAGATTAGCCTCGAGCTTCTTTATATGCTCGTAAGCCCAATCCCGATCGGCCATCGTCACATGATGATCAGAATCCATGTCAGACAGCCTTTTCTTGTAGTCTGAAACCTTGGCCACGAGTTTCTTATTCGCGGTACGAGATTTCTTGATTTCCATTTCTAAATATGAAATATAATTAAAGGAGCTCTCATCAGTAGAACCTGAAGAAGCCATTATGTCACGAGCAAATTAGTAGTAAAATGCCTAATTATGGAGGGAGCATACCCCTTTATAGGAGTTTTCCTCGAAGAAAGATATTAGGATAGGAAACATTAAATGTGCCCCCCCGGGAACCGTCATGAGTCTATTGCGTTTCTCGATGAAGCATTGGGAAGGACAAGACCGAAGTAACGTTCTCGACAAACCGAACATGACTCCCCCGACATGGAAACCACGCCGAGTAAGTCAGGGAGCACTTGATAGAACATAAAAATTAGACCCGAATATTCTATTCGGGTAATAATCAACCCACTTTATAAATGGGTATCCAACGCTTAAATGGGTCGTCTCATACTTTTTATAGGAATTGAGATGTTACTATCAAAAGCCCAAGCCCAATCCAATGGGGACCCATGTCTGAAAAACCCCTGGGATGAAGACATTTGTCAACATCCTAGAAGGCATAGTTGCCTATAAATAGCCAACTACCCCTCCTAGAAAAGGACCAGAAAATCTATCCAAAAAATATAGAGAGAAGTTGAGAAAAGAGAGAAACTAACCAACGCATACCACTTCGAGAAATAAACCGAGAAAAGACAAAGCCGAGCACCGAATAAAAGGGGAGAAAGATCAAGACGAGAGATTAAATAGTCATATCGAGCACAATTGTAAAACCGAAATACTAATCCGAGCAAGTGTAATAGTCCGAATAAGGATAATAATCCGAGCAATAATAAAGATCAGGAAGTGTCCATTATTCACGGTTGATTTACTATTATATCATTGTTGAAAAGCCTAACGCGACCAACCAAAGTTATGGCTTTATCATTTTGGTTTAACCAACAAAGCTGTTATTTGCATTTACCAAAATACCACTTTTTTGCATGCAGCTTCCACTACAAAATAATATTTAATTTATTGAGAGTTAAAATTTTTCACAAGTCTGTCACTAATTTAAAAAATTATCACAAATCTGTCGAAAATTGAATTAACTGTCGCAAATCCGTCACAAAAACCGTCGCTAATAAATTCGTAACAATAATAATCCTATCGCTATTTGGGTATTTTTTTTTTTTAGTGTCCTCTTAGTCTTAGTCATGTATTTATATCCCCTTTCTATGAGAAACTAGAGAGTTTATGGTTTTTTAAACACTTTTGCAAAAGATCAAAAAATGGTGAAGGAACAAGGTGGTAGTCTGATAATGAGTCCATCATTTTTCAAAGTGTATCTTCCTTCCCAGAGTTCTCACCACTTGGTATATATTCTTTCTATCTCTTATACTAACTATTTTCCAAAACATTGAAATATTAAGCTATCTCAAACATGGAAATTTAACCTAGGTAGCACTTAGCTAACCATTAGTTATAGTATAGTTGCATTTGACCACAGTACTTTGAAATGTACAAGTAAGATTTTTTGATAACATTTACTGATATATAGTTTGACTTGAAATCTTTTTCTACTAATTTATTTCAAAATAATTCTTGAGGAAATGTCATTATATACTATTAAAAAAATACTCAAATAGCGATGGGATTAGTGACGGTATTTTTTGTTACGAGCTTATTAGCAACGATTTTTGTGACGGTTTTGACAGTTTAGTCAATTTGCGACAGATTTGTGACAACTTTTTAAATTAGCGACAGGCTTGTGATAGTTTTTGACTCTCATTAAATCAAACATTATTTTGTAGTGAGTTATATCACATTTAGTGCCTTTAAATATACTCTCGGAAATTAGTAAGGCTTAAGTCTAACATGTTATATCCTAGGTTAGACCATATTTGTATAATAGTAAAAAAAAAAAATTTACTTCTTTCTACTTTTTTGAGGTTCTTGGGTAAGTAAGCAATGCATAATACATATTTCAAAAACAAAAACAAAAACAAAAATAAAAATAAAAATGCATTACACATGCATCGATTAAAATAATACAAATGTAGTATTTTTAAAATATTAGTACCGATGGTGGTTGCGCATGTCTACATGAGGTTCAAAATGGTCCGACCCCTTCATTTTTGTAAAAGGACGTTGATAACATTGGTCATGTCTATTTCCTCCCCTATATTTTCATTCATTTTTTGTACAAGGACATATCACATTGGTGTTAGCCCAAACCAACACCGTCTCTAGCGTTTTTGAGACCAGAGACAAATCAATATATGCATGGAGACTTTTTTTTGTAAATATTTTTTTTTGCTCATAAAAAATAACACTTTTAAAACGTAGCATATATACATTATTAATAATATAAAACATTAAATGGTCATAAACTCGGTATTACTCAAAAGGCATTACAAAACTACATTAATCTGAAAGGTAAACACTAATAGTACTTTTGAATAAATATGTTATTACTGCTTTATATTTGCATATAAGAAATAAAATAAATTTGTGAGGATAAATATTAGCGCATTAGTTAATTTCATCGTATATAAATGTCCCTACTTCAAAAGATATCGGTGCGTTGGGTACAAATATGTATAGGAGTGATATAATATAATATACCATATAAATATAAGAAATAATAGGAGTAATATGCAAAGGTCTAGTGAAATTTGGAGGCCTAAATAAAAGTATTCATTTTGAAGGCCCAAAACTTTAGTTTTGGGTAACTTTTCCTGAAGCCGGCTTTGAGCCCAAATATGTGGAAGTTTGTTCCTAATTGTGATTTCCGTAGAATGTTGATATGCAATAATTTACTGCAAAACATAGAAATAGGATTTATTTTGAAGCAAGCCCCCTTTTGAGATTTCTATGTTTGACTTCCAATAAGGAAACTATTATCCTTCTACTTTTTGTAAGTGACATTTCAGTAAAAGATTAAGCGAAGCCTCCACAATGGCATGCATTTGCGGACCTAGTATTTGAATGTGGCTGGGGCTGAATTTCATGTTTAATCTTATTTTTTTTGTAATTACATGGACGCTGAAAGGCTGTAATCGTCAACTTTTCCAAAAAAAAAGACATGGAAAATTTCAGATTTTTCTTAACATGAAGGCTGTTGTAGCCCCTTTTAGCCTTTAGCTAGTTCATCCCCTGTTGGCATGCACACTCAATAGTATAACATAGTTGTTCTATATGCCTACATCTTTTTCAATGTTTTTTTTCTGGGTGGTTAGATTTGTTGTGTAATATGAATGCATAATGTTTGCTGATATAAAAACCGTTTACTATTTCTGTTTGTTTTTAGATAGAAATGTAGAATCTGAATATAGTAGAAGATCAAGAAATGTTGTCAGGATATATTTAATTATTTATGTGCATTCTTCTGTTAATTTATATTTGACTGCTTTCTAAATCTGTCAAAGTTAAGACCGTGTTTGGATTACTTCCGATAACTCTTCTTTTGATTCGGAAGCATAATTACTTCCTAAAGACTGTGTATACCCCCCTATTTCAGGAGCCAGTGGAGCATTGAGTTCACTAGTTCATGGTTCATAAACACATTTTCATACCAGCATCAAACTTACTACTTCTCTTAAAATTTAGTACTTGTTTAAGATTCTGAAGTAACTAATGTTAACAGCGAGAACATTTTGCTGGAAAAATTAAAAGACCTAAAACAGAAGTTAATATCCTCTTTATCCTCTACGAGATGGAATTGGCACTTCTGTAATTCTATTGTATCTGTAGATAATCCCGTTCATCTAAAGAATAAATATTTCAAATAGGAAAAAGACAATCTCTTTTTTCACTTAACAGATGAAAAAAATAACTGTTTTTGTTGCCTCCCTTCTTTAGCATCGTTTTAAAGTATCAGTACTGTTTTTCTTGTTTTTGTTTTAAAAGGAAGCAGTTACATACTCTTATCAATTCAAAAGCCTCCACAAGTTTAAGCGACATAAACAATTGAGTACAGATTACAAACTCTTACTACCTATTTGTTATCTAGTACAAATATTGAACATTGCCATTTTGTTATGCAGAGGTTACCACCTGCTTATGTAAAGAGGTTTAGCGGTGATATTCCAAAGGATGTCATTTTGAAGGATACAAGTGGGAACCTGTGGCACATCGAGATTGTAGAAGATGTAAATGGCGTATCTTTTAAACAAGGGTGGCAAAATTTTGCGACAGATCATTCATTAGGGTATGGTGACTTTTTAATTTTCGAGTACAAGGGGAACTCGCTATTTAATGTCAAGATTTTTGGGAAAAATGGAAGCATTAAAAAACAAAGCTCAGCAAACAATTTCGTGGATGGAGAACTCAAGATGATTTCCACGACTGTGGAATTTGAAGATGAGCTAAATGAAGGGCAATCTCGTCAAAGATCAATTCACAGCCGTACACAGAAGTTTAAGGAGGAAATCTCGAAAACATCTAGAAAATCTAAAGGTTTTTCTTATCTCCTTTTAGTTTTTGAGTCTCAATATAATTTTGATTTTTAAACCACTGAACAAGTATTCCATAGGTTTCTGTGACGCAAACCAACGAAAATTACAAGGAATACATTCAAATGCCCCTGAACTCACTACAATAACGAATCCACATTTTGTTGCCTCTGTGAATCTGAAAACGCCTTATCATTTGGTGAGTAACCGCTACAGATTGGTAGAATTAACTGATATGTTACTCGCTATATATTTATTTATGATCAATGACAAGCGTTATTTCAAATATATAGATAATGGGGTTCATGACTCAAGAAAGTCCTACTAAACCAATCCTTTTTAGTTTGTTTTGTGATTGTCAAAGTCTTTTAGCTTGTGATGATGCTCAAAGACAAATTTGTGATCTACATTCTACACCTATTTGTCATGCAATGTCATTTGATAAAAGAACTTATGAAACACATTGATATAGTTATATGAAAATTGCAAAAAATTGTTGTGGGTGACTGGGGTTCCCTGGGTTGTTGAGTTGAGACTTGTACTTGAGTCTCTAAAGATGGCCCTTTTCATACGAGTGCTCTTATTTAAACAATAAACCACCGAGCCTCTTTTCGATGCACAGAATCTGACCTACTTGCCATTTACTCTGCATGCTTATGTTTTGATTTGCTATACAAAACTAGGATCATCACCAGTCTTGTTATTTGTAAACATTACTCCAGTCTATGTTTTCTTTTGCTTTTGCTATATTAAGCTGCTATGCCAATTTTTGCTTGAAAATGTCTTAATTGTTGCAAGTACAGGAGATTCCTCATAGGTGGGTGAGGGAAAACTGTTTAAAGCTGAAGCCAAAGATGATGTTTCGCACTCAAGACGGGAAAGTGTGGCCAGTGAACGTGGGTAGTAGGAAAACTGGCCGGAATACATTTGGGAGTGGCTGGAAAGAATTTTGGACGGGGAATAGTATCGGCCCCCAAGACACGTGTAGGTTCGAGTTTATTGTTCAAAAAAATAGGACACTGAGCAGAGAAATCCTCGTGACAATTCTTCGTACGATAACCACGAAATGACAACTAGGAAAAGAGATTTCCTGTATCCTTTATTTTGCCATTAGAACCTCCTGTCCTGATGGTAGTAGCGTCTAATTAGTAAAAAATTCTGAATTTTCATTGAACAATGTATGTGATTTGGTCCTGTTCTTGATAGACTGTGAATATCAGGAATGCAATTTGGATACTTTGTTGGGTAACTGCTGAATTTTTTAAGAAATGCAGAGTATGGACTTGCATGATAGTCATCCTGAGTGTCATAATCTCTAATTAAGAAATCTTGGAAAATTGGTTTTAAATTCAAATTATTTTCATGCTAACTTCAAAAGGTTGCCTAATTCACACCAGTGTACTTAAAATGCCCCTATATGCGAATGACTTTTCAAGTACTTGTCTCGTGCGTCTGATTGATCTCAGACATTTATGCTTTCCTGGAGCCAGAGAGGCAGACAAAGCAAGGAACAATTATTCAAGAAAAGAATCATCCCGAGAAGATACTTCGAGATTAAAATGTTCTTAAACACCAATGTAAATACATCCCATCATAATTATCTTGAACATATCATCTGCAGAATCGGTATCATTTGGTAGAACCGCCTCTGAGATAGCTTGAGCAAACTGAGACCCGTACCCTATATCTTTGTTAATCTCTTCGTTTTTCAAGCGAGGTCATATGACACTAATTTTTTGACTTGGACAATCTTGGATTTCCTTGAAATGAGAAAATTTAAAGAACAATAAGCACTGAACTTTTAGTCCAAATTATTTGAATATAGAGTTGAGATTTTGATATTCAGTATCGTTCTTCAACCAACAATTTCACAACCGGATTAGCAAGGAAAGCCATCACAATTTTGACTGGTGTGGTTTTCCGATTAGGACTTAATACTATTTTCTCATATTCGTAGTTCACAAAAACTTGAACGTAATTCGAAATCGTCCAAGCACCAAAGCTAGTATTATAATTCGAATACAGTTTAGCAACCCTCAAAGACCCATTATGGGGAATCACACGAAAAGACGATTTTCAGTTACTTTTCGCGTTACAATATTGACTTGCAAAAATCTCATATATAAATTGCTTTTTCTCTTTTTTTTCTCATTATATAGATTGCTTAAATGTAAAATTTAATTATACAACTTAAACGCTGAATAATGTAACTAAATTTTCGATATTTTCCATTTCAATTAGACCTTTTTTTTGCAAATCAAAATTTTATGCGATTTCGTAGTAAATGAAGTGAATCTAAAAGTATAAAGGCTACTGGTTGAGACTTATAAGACACTAGCGGACCTGCCCACCCGATGGGTGTGAATTCAAAAAAATATATGCATACATACGTGTAATAACAAAATACGCTCGATTCTATATTTTAATTTGAATAATAAATGGGATAAAGATTGAAGTAAAAAGTAGAATAAATGAAGAGAAATGATATTTACCTGTATTTTCAATGCTTTTCTGGTTTTTTTGTAGAAAGAGTTTTTTTGCTGGTGTAATTTCTTTTTTCTTGGGGCAGTTCTATTTAATGGAACGACAGTTTTATTGGGGCAGTTTTATTTAATGGAACGGCAGTTTTTTTTTTTTACTTGCTGGTGTAACTTCTTTTTTCTTGTTTTGTAATTTTTCTATTTATTGAGACTTTTTTGAAAGAAAAGTGTTTCAAGGCTTCGTAAGACCCTCTACACATATATTAATAGTATAGATACAGTACTAATATTGATTAAAAAAAGAAGGTACTAATATTGTGAGTTGTGACCAAAAGCGAATAGCACCAATATATTACATTATATTCCGTATTACTCGCTCCATTTGGAATTATAAGTCCACTACAGAGAAACACAGTTATTCTTGACATAATCATGATATTTTATTTACACACTTTTTTCAATTCTACTCCTAATCTTGTAAATGAGCACCAAACAAAGTAAAATAGTATGTTTCAAAAATTACTTTATCATTGTATAAGCAGATCCGTAACGTTACAAAAGAAATATAAATGGTATTATATGAAAATACAAGTAATTTTCAAAATGGTAGAAATATAAATCTTTTAAAAGTTAATCATATATAATTTAACATATGAACTATTAGACGTCGCATCGGGTCGAGTCTCGACCTGAAACTATCGTAGCCAAATCCCGATGGACCGGTTAATGATTCCTTTCCCAATTCTGACCCAAAAAATATCGAGTCTCGACCTTTTGGATACCTGACGTGTAACGACCCGGCCCTACGGACCGAACCGTATCAACAATATTGTCCGCTTTGGCACAACTTTCCAGGGGGATCACCCATTCTGGTACTACTCCAAGTTAAGCACACTTAACTGTGGAGTTCTGTCCTCGCTATTGTGCCGCACGGCTTTAAAAGGCCTTGTTGATAGAAAATGGATCTTTAAGCTCATATATCACACGAGTACTCTCATATTTGGTCGATGTGAGACTGACGCACAATACAGCACCACAGAATTTCCTTTCTGAAAATCTGGGTCGTCACAATCACCCTCCCTTTAGGCACGACGTCCTCGTCAGGCACGTCGTCCTTCAGGGGCTCACACACACGTGTTAGTCCCCACATTTCTGGTCAGATAAAGGCTCTAATACCACCTGTAACGACCCGGTCCCACGGACCGAACCGCCACGTCCGTATCAACAATATTGTCCGCTTTGGCACAACTTCCCAGGGGGGTCACCCATCCTGATACTACTCCAAGTTAAACACGCTTAACTGTGGAGTTCCGTACTCGCTATTGTGTCGCACGGCTTTAAAATGTCTTGTTGATAGAAAATAGATTTTTAAGCTAATATACCACACGAGTACTCTCATATCTGGTCGATGTGGGACTGACGCACAAAACAGCACCACAGAATTTTCTTCCTGAAAATCTGGATCGTCACATGACGGGTCGGGATTAAAAAATCCCAATAATTCTTTAAGTTCCAGGATTGCACAAAATTTTCTTATATAATAAAAAACAAGACTAGTTTAGTTGTGTCCTTGACCTAGAATCCGGCCAACCAAATAATAAATTGAAAAAAAAATCTACTGGACCTACAATATACAAATCTATATTTATTCTATATATATCATCAATTTATGGAATGATGTGATCATTATCGCCTCATTTACTAAACAATATTTATATTATTGTTCATGTTGAAATGCAACGAAAATGAACAAAGCACTTTCTGAACAAAACACAAGATCTTTCACGTACGGGTATTAAAAAAACAAAAAAAAAAAGGAATTAAATGCTGGATAAGGAGAGTGGACTATGGAGTAAATGTAAACTCAAACTTTTTATTACTCTCTTATTTCCAAAATAAGTGTCCAGCAAATCGTATTATTTAATAATTTAAAACAATTTCAGTAAAATCTCAATAAAAAAAATATTAAAAATTCAAAATTTTCAAACAAAAATTACTTTTTAATTAAAATGTGAGGTTTTGAGTATATATAATTTTGTTACGCTTAAACTAACAAAAAGTTATTTTTTAAAATATAAAAAAGATAAAATTTACTATAAAAAAACGACACTTGTTTTAGGAAAATGATACTCACACAACTCCTGCACTCTAGACCACACTCCCTTAGGTGGCAATTGATGTGGCAATTTCATTAAATTAGAAAAAATGGTGGGAATAAATTGGAGGAGAGAATAATTTGTAACTTGAGTTGCTTTAATTTTGATTTATTAATTTGCCACTCTCTTACACACTCCCTTACATGTATTGCACACTCCTTTACATATATAATAATATATTTTTGTTAAAAAATACATTTTTATTCCTCCAAATATACATGTATGGAGTGTGTGAGTTATATATATATATATTAATAATACCAGATTTAATAAAAAAATTTATTTTTAATTAATATTTAAATTTAGGGTAGTCTCAACTAGGGTTCTACTATATTTTTATTTGGGGTTTTAGTAGATTGAGTTTATATATATATATATATATATATATATATATATATATATATATTAGTAATACCAGATTTAATAATTTTTCTTATTTTTAATTAATATTTAAATTTAGGATAGTCTCAACTAGAGTTCTACTATATTTTTATTTAGGTTTTTAGTAGGTTGTGTTTTTATTATGTTGAATATTTATATTTTGGTTTATCAAATTATAGATTGTGCTTTACGTACATTTGAAGGGATACATATGTCTTTCATTAACTAGGAAGTGTGAAAGTTATGTGTAAGTTGTGTGTCTAATATCATCCCAATCAAATATAGAATTTGTTAGAGCATGACCCACTATTTTATGAGGTAATGATCCCTTGTTTTAATGTGGAAAAAAAAAAATACAAACCACGTACATAAGAAATTTCAAGTAAAATAACATAGGATGTGAATATCCGTATAATATTTTCATGATTGTGAAAAGACTACTAATGTATAGTCTTTTCTAAGTATAGTCTTTTCAGCAGAGAGGGGGAGTCATGGTATAATCTGGAAAACTCTCCTCTGTGGAACTATTGGATCAACAGTGGGGTCCACAGACTGTAAGATCCAATGGTGCCACAGGAAGTGTTTTCCAGACTATACCAAAGGTATAGTATGGCATTCCTCCTCCCTTTTCAGCTACCTTTTGCTTCAACCAATAAAGCTGTTATTTACATCTACCAAAAATAAAATGCCACTTTTTGCAAAGGTTATTCTTATAATTTGTCTTTCTCTTTCTCTTTCTCTCGTACAAGTAGAGCTTATTTTCTTTTAAACTTTGTTGCAAGAAAAGAGTAAGAAAGAATGGCGAAGGAAAAAGGTGGTAGGGTTAGAATGAGTACTTCATTTTTCAAAGTGTATATTTAATAAAACATTAACTTTAATCGGGTCACGTTTATACTTTTTAACAATAATAATATAAATTAACGAAAGTAAATATTGGACACGTTGTTGCTCTTTCTTTATTGATCGGTAATTATTCTTGTTCGGATTACAGTTTCTACTACACTTGTGCTCGGTCTGATAATTTAATCTTAATCTTAATCTTGAACTTATCCTTGATGCTGGTCTTTTGTTTGACTTCTCTCGGTGTACTTTTTAATGAAATAAGCTCTGACAAGTCTGTACTTCTTTTTATCAGATTTTAGGTCCCTTTTTCAGTACAGGTAATTGGATATTTATAGGCATTCGTGCGTCATAGCATGTTGACAAGTGTCTCAATCTCATCTATCATCTCATGCGCTTTTCAACTGTTGGGCCTTTATTAACTGAACCAAGATATTTACTGGATAATTGTTCTTATCCTTTAAGTGGGGAAAATACTATTATACCCCGGATCTCATTATAAATGCGTTGGATACCCATTAATAACGTATGAGTCGGTTAGTACCCGAATATGTATATTTGGATCTATTTTTTTTTTTTATATCAATCTTCCTTCTCAAAGATATATATTCTCTCTAGCTATCTTTTATTACTATTATTTTCAAAAGCACTGAAATATTAAACAATTGTAAAATGAAATTTAACCAGTAGCACACTCTAGCACTTAGCTTAGCATTGCTGTTTTTTTGGGGGAGAAGTTGCCATTGTTAATTGCATTGGAGTAATGTTTTTTATAACATTTAATGATAGTTTGACTAGAAATCTTTTACTAGAAACTACTACTAGTATACAGTATTAATAAGGAAACTATTATCCTTCTTCTTATTTTTAAAGTGGCATTTGAATTAAAAAAAAAAAATGAAGCCTCCCAAATGGCATGTCCGCTCAATAATGAGAGGCTTTTTGGAATAGTCGGTGCTTTTGACTGTTATCCAAACCATTGAGATCTACGATAGATTAGAGCCTAAAAAAATTAGTTGTTAGATTTAAAATTAGGGTTTTTAAAAATCATTAACAGATGAAATTACCGAAAATGGTTTATTGAATTATATTTAAAAAAATCGTCAAATGTAAAATGACCAGAAAACCATCCGGTTTTAAATTGATACAACTAACACTCTAATTGATTTAATACTTAATTATTTAAATTAAAACTCGAACAATTAAATAATTATAATTCACAGAGATCATACCCAAATAAATTAAAGCTAAAATCAATTAATAAAATTAGGGATTAGGGTTCTTAAAAGCCGATTTGTACAGATTTTACACAACTTATTCCTGTAAATTAAACCCAAACAAAATAAATAAAATTGGGGATTATGTTTCTTACAAAAACAATTCGAATAGTTTTTGAATAACTTATTCTTGCAAATTAAACCATGCGGATTGGGGTTCTTCAAAAATCAATTCGTAAATAAAACTCAAATTAATGAAACTCAATCCAATTAATGAAATAAATTTGTGTTTAATTTGAACGAATATCCAAACCATTATATACTTAATTTGTGTTTAAGAACCCTAATCCCCAATTTAATAAATAAATTTGTGTTTAATTTTGAACGAATAAGTTGTTCAATATAATTGGTATTTTGGGTTTAATTTACAAATTAGTTTTTTAAGAACCCTAATCTCCAATTTTATTAATTGGCTTGGGTCTAGTTGTTTGTGTTTATTTTGAACGAATAAGTTGTTTATTTTGTATCCAAATCCCTAAATTCATTAATTAGATTGAGTTTAATTAATTGATTTAGGTTTAATTTAAGAATTGGTTTTTTAACAACCCTAATCCCCAATTTTACTAAAGATATGTGTATATTCTTCTTGAAGGTACTTAATATGATCAGTTGCCTTTTTTCCTTAGGTAATCAAGACATTAATTGTTTTATAAAAATGCAACTTGCGAACAGATTGTAGTGAATAAGACGCTAAGACAGAGCTTATTTTTAACCTTTTTTGCGAGTTGTCCTTGGAGTTGTCCTTTTTTGCGAATTGGTTTGGGTTTATCTGTTTGTGTTTATTTTGTATCAAAATCCCCAATTTCATTAATTGGATTGAGTTTAATTGATTTGGGTTTAATTTACGAATTGGTTTGTTAAGAACCCTAATCCCAATTTTATTAATTGATTTGGGTCTAGTTGTTTGTGTTTGTTTTAAATGAATAAGTTATTTATTTTGTTTCAAATCCCCAATTTCATTAATTGGATTGAGTTTAATTGATTTGGTTTTAATTTACGAATTGGTTTGTTAAGAACCCTAAATTGGTTTGCAATACTATTAATTCGATTACGGTGTTAGTCGTAACATTTTCAGTTTCATTGGCTTTTTGATCATTTTGTATTTACCGAATTTTTAAAATACAATTTAAATTGTAAGGTTAATTACGGTATTTCATCTTTTAATGATGTAATTCGGTGTAATTAAACTAATATAAAACTTAACTTGATCTGATGGTTAATATTTAAATATTTAAAATTAAGTTAATAAGCATCGACTGTTTCATAGAGTTTCCTCTCAAGAATGTATAATCCTATATGTATGCCTACATCTTTTTCGATGTTATTATTTTTTTTTGGGTGGTTACCTTTGTTGCGTAACACCAATGCGCAATATTTTTGCTGATATAAAAGCCGTTTACCATTTCTGTTTTTTATTGGTAGAATCTGAATATAGTAGTAGAAGATTAAGAAATGTAGTCAGGATATATTTTATGTGCATTATCCTGTGAGTTTTCAATTTTTGACTGCTTTCTAATAAAATGTGTCATGAGTGTCAAAGTTAACGCCGTGTTTAGAGTACTTCCGAGAACTCTTGTCGTGATCAGGAGCCAGTGAAACATTGAGTTCACTAGTTCATGGTTCAATTGATCATTTTCATACCAACTTTAAACTTTCTACTTTTAAGATTTTGAATCAACTAATGCCAACAGCGAGAACATTATTCTGAAAAAAAATAGAGGACCTAAAACAGAAGTTAATACTTAATAGCCTCTTTAACGTCTATGGGATGGAATCCGCACTTCTGTAATCTATTGTATCTTTAGAAAATCCTGTTTGTTTAAAGAGGAAAAAGACGCATCATTTTTTTTTTACTTACAGATCGATGGAACAAAAAAACTGTTTTATTTGCCTCCCTTGTTTATCATAGTTTTGAAGTATCACAATTGTTTTCTTGTTTTTGTTTTAAAAGGAAGCAGTTACATATTCTTATCAATTCAAAACCTTGTCACATATTTAAGCAAAATAAACAATCGAGTACAAAACCAGGATCAGCACTAGTCTTGTGATCTGTAATATACGTTAGTCCAGCCTTTCTTTTGTTTTATTTTTTGCTATATTTAGTTCCCTATGCCAATTTTTGCTTGAAAGTGTCTTATTTATTGTGTACAGGAGATTCCTAGAAGTCTGGTGACGGAAAACTGCTTAAAGTTGAAGCCAAGGATGATGTTTCGCACTCAAGACGGGAAAGCGTGGCCAGTGAACGTGATTAGCAGGAAAGATGGTCGATATGTTTTTGGGAGTGGTTGGAAAGAATTTTGGACGGGGAATAGTATCAGCCCCCAAGACACATGTAGGTTCGAGTTTATTGTTCATAAAAATAGGACACTAAGCACAGAAATCCTCGTGACAATTCTTCGTTCGATAACCACGAAATGACAACTAGCTACGTAAAGAGATTTCTTGTATTCTTTGTCTTGCCACTAGAACCTGATCATGTCCTGATAGGTACTGTAGTGTCTAATTAGTTCAAATTTCTGAATTGTCATTGAGCAATGTATGTGATTTGATACTATTCTTGATATGTTGCGAAAATCAGGAATGTTATTTGGATACTTAATTTGTTGGGTAACCGCTGTTTTTTTTAAGAAATACCGAATATGAAGCATGATAGTCATCCTGAATGTCTCAATCTCTAATTAAGGAATCTACTTTCTCAGATTCGTAGTTCACAAAAACTTGAACGTATTTAGAAATCGAGCACCACAGCTAGTATTATAATTAGAATACGGTTTAGTAAGGGACAAACACCCGCCATCAAAGAGAAACATTATTATAAACCGGGTTCACCGTGTGTGTGTTGTGTCATTCAATAATTTTTGACACTTGGAAGTTATTAATGCATCCATGTGCACCGAATTGAGGTCGGATTTTTTCACTACAAATAATGTTAATCCACGCAGAAACCGTAATTTTAAAGTACGAACTGTACCTACGAAGTACGGACCGTAGTTTCAGACTACGGTTTATGGTTCAGTGTAAACCGTAGTCTGAAACTACGGTCCGTACTTCGTAAATACGGTTTATTTCGTCGTAAATTAGCTTCCTGTCTCTGCGTTAAACACTTAAACATAACCAAAAAAAAGAAATTCCACAGAGACAACATGATTTCCAAAAAAAAAAAAAAAAAACACCTCACCCATCCAAATCCACACCTTTCACATACACCTAATCAAACCACATACGCAAATTCGTTTCCGATTAAACCACGATTCTTTCACATACTCTTCATCAAGGTAATTCTTTATTTTCTATTTCATTAACTTTAAATTTGTAATTTATATATTAAAATAAAAGTTATGCAAATTGGGTTTTTGGGTTTTTGATATTTACGTATTTGGGTTTTTATGCCAATTTGTTTCCTTAAATGGTTATCACTAATTGTTTATATTATTAATATTGTTTAGATCATGATAAATTATTAAAAAAGTTAGAGTTTTTCATATTTTACTTTTTTTTATATAAATTAAGGGTTTTATACCCATTTGTTGATAAGTGTAAGAATACTTGATTTAGGAACTTAACTTCAATAATAAACAATGTAATGAAAATTATATATAAATCAAATGTATGTATATATAGTATAATTATTTGGACACGAAAATGTTCCACATGACTTAACAAATGCCAAAATCATAAAAAATATATTGGGACCTTCCCATGCAACTTCTAGGAAGGAGAACTCTCAAAATATCAACCAAACAAACTCTTATCTGTCTCTTAATTGTCACCAGCTTCACGAATATTACTACCTATTTAATCTCCATTTTCATTGTCACACAGTCACACTTCAATTCACAATCCCATACAACAAATACTTTGTTACATTTATTTTTCCTTGATATGGCACTAAAAGATGGTGTTGTTTTTGAGGATTTTTTCCCGGCTATGATGAAGAGATTAGGCGAAGAGGGTTTCTTGAACGAGCTTTGCAATTGTAAAATCTCGTATTTTACTCTATTATATTTAGTTACTAATGTTTAATCATTTAGGAGTGTTTTTATATTTTTGTAATGTGGTTGGATTGTTTAGTATTTATCAATTTTTGAGGGACCAAACCCGTAGTAATATAGTTTGGTAATAAAGATAGAGTAAGATGGTTACGTTCATTATATGGCAGACGAATTGGCAGTAATAGATTTAGCCATTTAAATTTATCATTACTATAGCTTACGTTATGTAGTAAAACAAGTCATTAATAAGAGTTTATAGGAACTAATTGATAATGGAGTTACATGTAGAATTATTTGGGAGTATGAATATGTAGTTATCAGGTTAGCACAACAATGCTTATAATTGTAGTAAAAGTCCATATTTATTAATAGAGAGTTACTAGGATAATATAGTAACGTGAAAATCTCAAAAGGTATAATAAGTATATGAATTAAATTTTATGGCTGTTCACTTTTGCATGTAACATATATGAGCATTTAATTTACATTCCTATTTATTTAACAGACGTGCACATATATATGTAAGTGAAAGAATATACATTAGTATTACTATTATATGATATCTCATATACAGTATAACTTAAATAGAGAGAGAGACTAAAAATAGACAAATACATCCTCACATTGTCATGTTAGTCTATGCTTATTATACTGTATAATATTAAAATATATATGTATATAATGATAGAATGAAGATGCTAAGAAAGGAAGGAAGCCAATAGGCAGATGTGTGCAAAATCAGAAAGTTTAATTCGGCAATTCATTGATTTACAGTATTCATAGTAAAACGTTCGGTTATCCGTATCCGTATATTGGTGAGTGGTTTTTCTTACTTGCTATTATAAAATCTCATTGCATTTTCTAACAAATGTTTGCAGGCTCAAATTATATTTTCGAAATATAAAAATTATACTTGTATATATTGAATTGCATGTTGCAGGTTTTGAAAGAAGTAGTTTTTATATACGTCGATAAACGTATAAAGTTTTAAAGAGTTTATATTTTTGTGATCATTATGGTTTATATTTGGGATTAAGTTTATAGAATAAAAGAGATTTGGGAAGTCCAAATCAAAAAAATAAAAAGAGATTCAGGAAGGCTGAATCCAACGAATAAAAAGAGATTCAGGAAGGCTGAATCCAACGAAGAAAAAGAGATTCAGGAAGTCTGAATCCACCTAGGAGATTGGGAAGTCCAATCGGACTTAATATTCAATTTATATTATCGTATTGATCACACCAAAAAATTACAATTTTATTATTCGTGCTTTGGAAATTTTATTAAATAAAGTATTGCTTTTGAAAGAAAATGATAAAATGATAAAATCTATTTTCGACCCTATATTATATTGCAAGGTTGCCATTCACTAAGCTCGTTTAGCTTACCCTCGTTTTTATAATGTTTTCAGGTAATCAGGCAGATTTTTAGAGTCGGACTAGAGTTAGTCGGGACCAGCCAGACCGTCTAGGATTTCTTTTATTTCCGCTGCTAATAAACTTCTAAGATTATGATTTCAAATGTTGTTTGTTTAGTATTACAAGACCTTATTTGAATAAGTTGCTATCGAGATTTTTTTAAAATTTCACTTTAACTTGTTGGGATATTCAGAAATAAGAACGAATGTTTGAAGTTATTATTTTATAGTCTAAATTATTTATTTTATTATCCTTAAGTTATAGGCCTTCGTCCAGCACGTGTCAAGCCACGTGTTAGTCGGCCGTGTAACATCATATTTAGTTCTAGGATGTTACATTTTTTGGTATCAGAGCTGAAGGTTCTAGGACTGTTTTCTTTTAGAATTTAATGAATCTAGATGAGGTCTGGTCCCCAAGGTCCAATAGGATCTAAGTTAGATTACATGTATTATGTTGAGTTTTATATTATTGGTATGACTTTAGGAATGTCTGGAAATATACAAGATCAGGACGATGCAGTCATTACAGACGCGACACCAAATACTGAGATAGATGCTGGAGTAGCACAAGCCTTTCAGAGCCTTCTTACTAAGTTAATGTCGCAACCTGCACCGGCCTCTACTTCCGAGCCAGGAGCAATATCGCTAGACAAAGGTTCTTTATTCGACAAATTTCTTAAAGGAAATCCCCTAGAGCTGAGTGACCCAAATGATTCGGTGGCGGCAGAACTGTGGTTGAATAAGATTGAGAAGATTTTTACTATACTCGACTGCTCAAGCGAGCAAAAGGTTAAATTTGCGGAGTATAAGTTACAAGGTGCTGCGGAGAATTGGTGGCGTATGATTAAGCGACAATTTGAAGGGAGAGAGAACGAACTTACTTGGGAGAAGTTCCTTGAACTGTTCAACGATAAGTACTATCCAGCAAACATTCGGCGAAAGAAACAGATGGAATTTCACAGCCTCGAACAAGGAAACATGTCAGTGATTGATTACGAAACAAAGTTTGTTGAATTGTCCCGTTTTGCGCCAAATCAGGTTGCTAAGGAAGAAGACCGCATGTTTATGTTCCAGAGAGGTTTACGGCCTGAAATACTAAGCAAGGTGCAAATGTTGGAACCCCAAACTTATGGCGAAACTATCAGAAAGGCTACCCTAGCAGAGGACGGATTGGAAATTGAGAAAGTGCGACAACAAGGCACTAAAAGGGATAGAGACGATACAGGTGGAAGAAACTCCAATAAGTTTAAGGCCTTTTCTGATCAAACTCATGGGGAATCGATACAGCCATTCCAAAGAACCTGCCCTAAGTGTGGTCGTGAGCACGCATACTCCTTTCGATGTGACGGGTACCCTCGTAAATGCTTCAACTGTGGAAGAAATGGCCATATGCAACATGAGTGCAGATTTGCTCCTCGAGGTCCACAGCAAGGTCCGAAGTTTCCGACTCGTGGTGGAAATTCGAACGAAGGTCGAAAGCCAGGAGAGAAAGGGAGGGTGTTTTCTTTGACAGGAAGAGAAGGAGACAAAGAAGCTCAAAAGGGAAATGCGGTTAACTGCCCTCGACTTGTTTGAGAATTGTTTGAGGTAAGTTTCGAGAACGAAACTTCTTCTTCTTCTTTTTTGTAGGGAAGAGTGTTATAACCCGTATTTTAAATTTATATTTATTTTAGTTATCGAGGCGAATATGTTTACAAAGTGAAGGCTGCTTAGTATCTTAAGTAATTGTAAAGAAGCTGTAAGTTTAGAATTAATTATATTGAAATGAACTTGGTCAGAATTATAGGTTCTCATTTAACTAATATAAGTATCTAAGCATTTGGGTGGTTAGTTATGAATTGAAATAATAAGTTGGATTAATAATTTGGAACTAATTTCTCACTTTGAAAGTATAGTTGTAGTTATCATGGCCTATGGATTAATATTTAAACCATTACTTGGACAATTGAATTGTTCCGCTGGAACTCTGTACCAGATTACCTTGAGCATATGATTGTTTCATAGAATTAGAAAAGAATACAAGATTAGAATCATTAATATTTATTTACTCATTTTATTTTATGAAACCGTGCAACGGAAGCACGTAATTTAGAAATAGAATTTTCAAATAGCCAGGGGATTCATTTCGTTTATGTATGTAAATAGGAATTTTATTTTATTTATTTATTTATTTTATTTTATTATTACACTAGGGATACATGAGAAGTGCAGGTTAGCAAGTAAATGATTTTCGAGATAAGTTTCGGGACGAAACTTCTTTAAGTGGTGGAGAGTGTAAAATCTCGTATTTTACTCTATTATATTTAGTTACTAATGTTTAATCATTTAGGAGTGTTTTTATATTTTTGTAATGTGGTTGGATTGTTTAGTATTTATCAATTTTTGAGGGACCAAACCCGTAGTAATATAGTTTGGTAATAAAGATAGAGTAAGATGGTTACGTTCATTATATGGCAGACGAATTGGCAGTAATAGATTTAGCCATTTAAATTTATCATTACTATAGCTTACGTTATGTAGTAAAACAAGTCATTAATAAGAGTTTATAGGAACTAATTGATAATGGAGTTACATGTAGAATTATTTGGGAGTATGAATATGTAGTTATCAGGTTAGCACAACAATGCTTATAATTGTAGTAAAAGTCCATATTTATTAATAGAGAGTTACTAGGATAATATAGTAACGTGAAAATCTCAAAAGGTATAATAAGTATATGAATTAAATTTTATGGCTGTTCACTTTTGCATGTAACATATATGAGCATTTAATTTACATTCCTATTTATTTAACAGACGTGCACATATATATGTAAGTGAAAGAATATACATTAGTATTACTATTATATGATATCTCATATACAGTATAACTTAAATAGAGAGAGAGACTAAAAATAGACAAATACATCCTCACATTGTCATGTTAGTCTATGCTTATTATACTGTATAATATTAAAATATATATGTATATAATGATAGAATGAAGATGCTAAGAAAGGAAGGAAGCCAATAGGCAGATGTGTGCAAAATCAGAAAGTTTAATTCGGCAATTCATTGATTTACAGTATTCATAGTAAAACGTTCGGTTATCCGTATCCGTATATTGGTGAGTGGTTTTTCTTACTTGCTATTATAAAATCTCATTGCATTTTCTAACAAATGTTTGCAGGCTCAAATTATATTTTCGAAATATAAAAATTATACTTGTATATATTGAATTGCATGTTGCAGGTTTTGAAAGAAGTAGTTTTTATATACGTCGATAAACGTATAAAGTTTTAAAGAGTTTATATTTTTGTGATCATTATGGTTTATATTTGGGATTAAGTTTATAGAATAAAAGAGATTTGGGAAGTCCAAATCCAAAAAATAAAAAGAGATTCAGGAAGGCTGAATCCAACGAATAAAAAGAGATTCAGGAAGGCTGAATCCAACGAAGAAAAAGAGATTCAGGAAGTCTGAATCCACCTAGGAGATTGGGAAGTCCAATCGGACTTAATATTCAATTTATATTATCGTATTGATCACACCAAAAAATTACAATTTTATTATTCGTGCTTTGGAAATTTTATTAAATAAAGTATTGCTTTTGAAAGAAAATGATAAAATGATAAAATCTATTTTCGACCCTATATTATATTGCAAGGTTGCCATTCACTAAGCTCGTTTAGCTTACCCTCGTTTTTATAATGTTTTCAGGTAATCAGGCAGATTTTTAGAGTCGGACTAGAGTTAGTCGGGACCAGCCAGACCGTCTAGGATTTCTTTTATTTCCGCTGCTAATAAACTTCTAAGATTATGATTTCAAATGTTGTTTGTTTAGTATTACAAGACCTTATTTGAATAAGTTGCTATCGAGATTTTTTTAAAATTTCACTTTAACTTGTTGGGATATTCAGAAATAAGAACGAATGTTTGAAGTTATTATTTTATAGTCTAAATTATTTATTTTATTATCCTTAAGTTATAGGCCTTCGTCCAGCACGTGTCAAGCCACGTGTTAGTCGGCCGTGTAACATCATATTTAGTTCTAGGATGTTACAGCAATGGTTTCCGATTGTTAATGGATGAAGAAAAAGGGATGATCACTTTTAAGAGCTTGAAGAAAAATTCCGGCGTGTTGGGGTTGCCTGGTATGAGCGATGAGAAGCTGATGTGTATGGTCCGAGAAGGAGATTTGAACGGCGATGATATGTTGAATCAGATTGAGTTTTGCGTTTTGATGTTTCGGCTTAGCCCTGATTTAATGAAGGTTTCAAGGATGTGGCTTGAACAAGTAGTTACAAATGCGTTGTAATTTATTTAAAAAAATGTTAAGACCACCTTTTAGTTTTCTCGATCCTTATTATCCTTCATGTTTTTTATTTTCTTTGACTTGATCGTGGTAAATGTTATTTGCTAGCTAGTTTATGACAAAATAAATATGAGCGTCTTTGTCTGAAATGTAATGGTTTCCCTACAAAGTTTTGGTTCACGTAAATCGTAATTTCAATTAATTCCTAAGGTTTTCTAAAAGTTCAGGTTTTTAATAAAGTTCTAGGCAGTTTAGGCATGACATTGGGAAATCTACGTGGGTACGGAATTAAGAGGGGGAAAATGAATTTTATTTTTATTTTTTTATATGAAGAGTGTTTCATGGCTCCATGATTCATTACAAATGTAAACCGATGGTAAATTAACTTTTCATCGTAGTGGTTGGTTATTGCATACACATTTAATTATTTTAATTTTACGGCAACACTAAATGGTAACTTAAAAAAATTATTAAATGGATTACAAAAATAAAATAATTATATGTGTATGTAGGAATTACGATAGTAGAACTCTGGCTATAATATAAGTTTATATTCATTTTGAATTAAAAGTAGTTACAGTAAAAAAAAAAAAAAAAAGAGTTATTTACCTAAATAATGCTCTCTAGCAAACTAATTCCCCAAATAATGTTAATCTCAACCTATTTCCCAAAATAGTGTTATTAAATTACAAGGTAACTAATTCAACATCATTGGAATCATTTTAAAACAATCATAATATTTAAATCTATATCGTTATTGCACTCACTAATAAATAATGGAGCCTCAAATGTAAGATATTATATTTATTGGGAGTAATTTCATTTTTGACATATGTTTTGCACGAATATTGATTTAGTGACCTGAATTTACAAAATTTTGATTTAGTGATATAAGTTTATTAAAACGATTGATTTGGTGACTTTTTTAACTGCACACGTTTTTAATAATTACAAGTCAGTCAACATAATTTAGAAATTAATTGAAAAAATCACAGATTTGTTAAAAATGACAATTTTAACTCTTTTACAATTTCTTTTAAAACATACATTTTCCAATAACCAATTTTTTAATAATTTTTCAAATAATTTTTTCCAAGAAAATAGGAATTTCTCTGGAAAAAAAGTTGTTTATTCCGATTAAAAAATATTACTGATTTTTTCAAATTTTTCAATAAAATTATGTCTCAAACATATATTTTTTAAATTGTTTACTTAACAAAATTCTCTCAATGATTCAGCAACTTGTAAATAGTATATTTTAATTTTAATTTTTTGCAAAAATGTGAAATATACTGATTAACTTTTTAAAAGAACTACTAGTTTATATAAACACTACAAGTAAATATATTTTATTCCCTAAGGATTTTGTTTAATACATATATTTTTTTTCCAAATTATTTCAAATTTTACAAAAATTGCTTTCTTCAAATTTTTGCAAAGATGTGAGACATAATGTTATCGGTAAAAGGTAAAAACTTTCAGTAATCTTTTTTAATCATGATATGTAACTTTTGTTTTGAGAAAAACTCACACTTTTTTATTTGAAAAAATATTTATTTGAAAGAAAAGTTGGTTATCTAAAAACGTGTTTTTGTAAAGAGTTTATTTTATCACTCTTAACAAATCAGTGGCTATTTTATTAATTTATAAACTAGGTGGGCTGAATTATAATTGTATAAAACTTATGAAGTTAAGTATGTCACCAAATCAATCATTTTAATAAATTGTGGTTACTAAATCAAAAATTTATAAAGTCATGTAACTAAATCAATATTCATGCAAAATATAGGGCACAAAAGTGAAAATTTTCCTATTTATTGTGTATTTAAAAATGAGGAGAACGCATGATTATGAGTTACAATAAGGGGAAGGAGTTTTGAATTTTCTTATTTTCAATGAATAAATAAATCAATTCAAACACGAGTTTTTTTAACCTAAATAATGCTCTCTCTTATAGGGTCCTTAATTTATTAAAGGTCATTTACTTTTCAAACCATTATAAAGAAGACACTAAAATTAAAATCTTGATACGTTTATATTATTTAATTAGTCAAACTTAAATAATTAATGAGATAATAATTAAAAACTTATAAATATACTCATTATCCATATTTACAAATTATTATTTGTTGGCATGTTTCATTATATTTTAGATTGTTGGAGTAGATTAATAATTTTTTTTTTAAATGAAGAGAACTTGAATTATGAGGTACAATGATCTCGAACACAACCCGTTTTCACAATTTATGAAATATATATGTCAATATTTATTTTTGTATGATATGATTTAATTTATTTGTTACATATGTAGTTATTTAATTTAATATAATGATCGTGAAATTTACAATTTTTAAATTTTACATCATCATTCATTGTTATTTTTAACAACATAAGCTTTGTAGAGATTACAAAAATAATTGGTAATACACACCCAAAGAATGAGATTGAAGAAAAAAAGACTAGTTATAATTAAGTAGGATGGTTGACAAATATTAGGAACTTATAAAATTAGTTAATAAAAAGAAAGTTTACATAATGTTTTTCTTGAAAGTAAAAAAATCGAGAATAAAATTTACATATTCAATCGAAATATAATACACAATAAATATAATATCTTGCATTTGAGGCTCCATTATTTCTTAGTGAGTCCAATAATGATATAGACTCTAATATTGTCATTGTTTTAAAAATAATTACAAAGATGTTAAAGTTACCTTGTAATTTTCGGAATTGTATCAAAATTGTCGGAATAAAATTTTTTAAAAGTTAATCATACAGTTCAAATATTAAAATTTATTTTTGAAAATTTTCATTTCGACAATTTTGATACATATTATAAACCGATCAAAATTACACGTAATTTCATAAAGAACAATTAATTGGGAACGAAGAGAGTAGGTACTACGTACATACATTACCTAATTAATGATATGGATATAAACCATTATCATAAAGTCATATGGAAGGCATAGACATATGCATTTTCCCAACAAGATTCATATATGTGCCATATATACACCAAATTGTATGTTATCTTTTGTTATGGATATGATCCAATTTTTATGGTTTTTCTGGTAGTAAGTTTTTGTTCACGAAAAGAAAATGCAACCAATCCGATATGATGCGCATTTGATATTGGATGGTCGGGTAGATTTCAATATTCTACTAAAACATTAAAACACTTAATAAAATCATTTAAATACATATTTCAATATTTTCACAAAATTCGATAAATATTACAACTTATTAGCTAAACAAAATAATGCAGCGTAATCTGAAAAGTTAATCCTATGAAGTTTGTCTGGTCCCGACTAATTTGATTTCAACTCTAATTAACTGAAAAATGTTATGAAAATGAGGGATAAACTAAAAGACTTAGTGGGTGATAAACCTTGCATTATATAATATGGTCGAAAGTAGCTTTTAATCATTTTATCATTTTTCTTCTGAACAATACTTTTATTTCAACAAAAATTCCCAAAGCACGAATATAATAAAATTGTAATTTTTTGTGTGATCAATATGATAATATAAATAAGAAATTAAGCTCTATTGGCCTTCCCAATCTCCTAGGTGGATTCAGACTTTATGAATCTCTTTTATTCGTTAGATCCTGTTTCACACAAATTTTCACCAAGCGTTGAAGACAGGAAAAATGAATGCGAAGCAAAATAAATTTTATTTATCAATTAATTTACGGGTACAATCTCTGATAATTTCTAAAATAAAATATAGAAATAAAATTCCTTTGATTCTCCTCTTCGAACAATTTGTGATGGCTCGAAATATTGTTGTTGACTCTCTGATGAATTTTGTTGAGTTTGCTGAAGTTGAGTAAAATTTTTCGGCTTAGATGAAGAACTTTGTACTTTTGTTGATTTCGTTAATGATCTTGACACTCCTCAGATTTGGGGAAGAATTTGAAGATTTTGATCTAGAGAAACGTGTTTTAGCTTCTGTGTAATCGTTCCTGAAGATCAAATGCCGGTTTGTTGTAGATTTCTTGGGTGGAGATCTTCAGATTTGTTTGAAGAACTTTGAAGACTTTGATTTGCAGAAACGTCTTGCTTACTTGTGACGACCCAGATTTCCAGGATGGAAATTCTGTGGTGCGGTGTTGTGCGTCAGTCCCACATCGCCCAGATATGAGAGTACTCGTGTGGTATATGAGCTTAAAGATCCATTTCCTATCAACAAGGCCTTTTAAAGCCGTGCGGCACAACGGCGAGGACGGAACTCCACAGTTAAGCGTGCTTAGCTTGGAGTAGTACCAGGATGGGTGACCCCCCCGGGAAGTTGTGCCAAAGCGGACAATATTGTTGATACGGGCGTGACGGTTCGGTCCGTGGGGTCGGATCGTTACTGGAAATCTGGGTCGTCACAATCACCCTCCCTTTAGGCACGACGTCCTCGTCGGGCACGTCGCCCTTTCGGGGCTCACACACTCGTGCTAGTCCCCACATTTCCGGCCAGATAGAGGCTCTGATACCACCTGTAACGATCCGACCCCACGGACCGAACCGTCACGCCCGTATCAACAATATTGTCCGCTTTGGCACAACTTCCCGGGGGGGTCACCCATCCTGGTACTACTCCAGGCTAAGCACGCTTAACTGTGGAGTTCCGTCCTCGCTGTTGTGCCGCACGGCTTTAAAAGGCCTTGTTGATAGGAAATGGATCTTTAAGCTCATATAGCACACGAGTACTCTCATATCTGGGCGATGTGGGACTGACGCACAACACCGCACCACAGAATTTCCATCCTGGAAATCTGGGTCGTCACATTACTGCTTGTAGTCGTTCCTGAAAATCGAATGCCGATTTGTTGCAGAACTTCTTTAGATTCGGTGAAGAACTTTGAAGACTTTGATTTGCAGAAACGCCTTGCTTATTGCTTGTAGTCGTTCCTGAAGATCGAAGGCAGATTTGTTGTAGAAGTTCTTCAGACTTGGGAAAGAACTTGAAGATTTTGATCCGTAGAAACGTCTTGCTTGCTGCTTTTAGACGTTCTTGAAGATCGAATGCCAAGTTTATTGCAGATTTGTTGCAGACTTTGAAGGCGTTCGTTGAGGCCGGAGTGTGCAGAGCTTCCCCTAGGAGTTGATCCCCTGACGTTTGTGGAGAAGCGGAGCTGATTCCCTGACGGCCGTGGAGGAGCGAAGCTGATTCCCTGGTGTCTGTGGAGGAGCTTCTCTCTCTAATCTTCAAGACTTTTTGATTGTTTGAATTATGGCACCCCCACCCCTCTATTTATAGCTTTTGGGCTTTTAATTGCAAGGGTACCTCCCTAAGTTTCGGTCCATTATCATATATGACCAACACTTGTCATTTGATTTAAATTTAGTATTTGTGTTTTGAAAACATTTTAACGAGTTCTATAATTTTAAGAAACTCTTTGTTTGCTTCATACTAAATGAGTTTTAGCAAAAGAAATACTTTTATTTTATTTAAATTTACTATCTTAATTTTATATGATAATAAATTATAATTTCTTTTCTTTTAAATTACTAATAAGTTCTTTTCTATTTAAATTCAGAGAGTAGTAATCAATTTAATTTTGTTTAAAAGACACGTTGCGTATTTTTAATGAACGTAAATTTTACGTGTCAACAGATCCAGACTTCCTAGATCTCTTTTATTCGTTAGATTCAGACTTCCTGAATTTCTTTTATTTGTTGGATTGGAATTCCCAAATCTATTTTATTCTATAAACTTAATCCCAAATATAAACCATAGATATCACCAAAATAAAATTATATTTTTTCAAATAAAACATATACGTTCATCGACGCATATAAACACTTTACTTTTCTTTACGTATATGAACGAACACAAATGTCTTTTCTCTTTGGAACGTGCAACTTGCAATTCAATATATACATATATAATTTGATACTTTAAGAATACATTTAAGCATGAAACATTGTTTGAAAATACAATGAGATTTTATAATAGCAAGTAATAAAAGCCACTCGTAATTATCAACGAGGATAAAAGAAGCACGTACAACTTTGTATGTTATGGAAAGCTAACATTGATCAATAATAGCACCAACCTAGCTTTACACCCAATTTTGTCAAATTTTTCCAAAAATACCATCACTCTATTTTAATAATTATCAATATACATAATCTAATTAATTAACAATTTGTCCTCACTATATTTTTCTAATTACGGATGTAGCCTAAATTAATTAACAATTCATTTTAAACTGTATAACTATAATAAATGATACCAAATATGAATATTATATTCAAAATAAAATATATTACGAGATTTAAGTTATTACGCGTCTCGCACGTCACGCGTGCGTAACTTTTACTAGTAGAAATATAAATATACATACATATATATATATGGGGATGATATATGAACACCATAAAAAAATCTAAATTGACACTTTTTTTGTAAAAACGATCCAAATCAATATTTGATTAATGTAAATCTCCACGGTTTCACGATGGGAACACAAATATGCGTATTTTTTTTTCCGGAGATATACAATGACATATTTTGAATTTTTAAATTTTACCATAATTTTGAAAACATGTAATTCAATTACAATGTGATTGGCATTTATTACTACAAAACTTTACAAAAACTCTTCATGTATTTTTGAGTCCTGACTATCTAATTTATAGTCTAGCTGGGAAAGTAATAACTAGGCTCATTATTAAATCAATATATAAATAACTATACAATAAACTGCTACTATGTTATTAAGTATCATTGTATAATTTTATTTATAAGACTTGCAAGTTTGTAACGTGCAACAACTACAACCTTTTTATACTTACTTCTTAATTTACCGTGCAAATAGTTACATAAAACATCCAAGCAATACGAAACATCATTTCTACACATGCATGTACATTGTATATCGTATGAAACTCCTAACGGTTGTATGCTAATTATAAATTCATTAACATAATTTATTGTATAGTCATTTAACTCATTAATTCCAATACTAAATTCCTTACTAAATAAATTTAAATGTTACTGATTGTTTCCACATTCCTTCTATTTATTAATGATGTTCTATGATGAATATAAAGCTAGTAACAATATGTGTAGCCAATACTTAAACAAAACACCATTTGCTAATAATATCTTAATACACCAAAATAATCGAAACAAGAATTTAAAGAATAAACAAAAATGCGGGATTTTACAACATAGCAGGGTTGTACTTACTACTTATGACTTACGAGTCCATAACAAAGTAGCTCATGTACGGATACGTGTGCACGTAGCGTATACAATACGTGTACGACATATGACAAAAGTTGAAAATTTTGAATACAATATGGAAAATATACGCCATGAGAAAAGTATTTATATATATATATATATATATATATATATATATATATATATATATATATATATATATATTCATGTTACAAATTACAATATTTCAATAACATATTAACTGTTGTAAGATATTATTGGACTATTGGGCCTTACTCATAGTGGGTCTAAGTTGGGCTTTCTATCTTGTATAACCCTAACCTCTAGTATATAAAGAAGGTTAGGGTCCCCTTTTTATTGATACATTCTGATTAATAAAAGACATACTGTTCCCTCTCTCCCTATATCTATACATATCTCTATATATATCTATAACGAGCTAATATGTCACACAACACGTTATCAGCACTTTGCTCGCGGAGACTACGATATACGCTCGCGGATATGGGAGATTTTTGGTAAACGCACAGATATTGAGTATCTATAAACCTTGAGGTTTATCCGGTTTTTATTGGGTTCGTTTCGAACTTCTACAAAATACCTGGAGTACGGTACATAATTTATTTATAGCTCTGACCGGGTGAAAATTGCATGCTTACTGCTATTGAATATAGTGACGTTCGTAATCATGCTTGTATGAAATTGCATGTATATTCCCGTGAATATCTAGTATCATATGTATGTTATATGAAATCGTTGAAGATACCATCTGGGATTAAAAGAACTAGTTAGTACTCAATTGCATAAATTCCAGATGCAAAAATTTTGAACTAGTTAGTATCATTGTATGTTTATAACAGAAGATACCATCTTGCATAAATTTTGAACACTGCCGTGTGTAAACAGAAGTAGTACTCAAGTGCATGTTAGTAGCTTGTTTTTTTTTTGAAAAAGAACTAAATTACTATTGCATGCTATATTCGGAATTGGACATGATTGTGTCAGTGCCTATTTGTATGGAGTAAATCTTTGTTAACCTAGACTTAATTTCCTCTAAAAAGGAAACGTTAAAAAAAAATTCGTCGTATCCCCATCACGATTAGCTAGATACAAAATTTTTACTGCCTTTTACATTAATTGTAAAATCAAATACCATGATTATAATTTACACATATAGCAATAGATAATAAAATATTGAGTTATATCTTGCTTGTGTATCTGGTTAATCTAGATTAATAATGCTAATTTGATTTTCGTGTTAGTAAATATGTACTGCCATGTCACTATATATTGCTAGTTAATCATGCAAGCAGGTACAACCAAAATATTTAATCACGTGCATGTAATATTTATTTACTGCCATGTGTAAAATATGGTAATTTGCGAAATCATATATTTTCACATTTAAGTTGGAAAAATTATGAACCTTCCCCAAATAGGCTCACCTATTTGGATACGATGTCTAGGAAAGATATAGGCGGAAGTCGATATCCTAATGAGGTCGGGTTTTAAGTGGCATTCGTGCCCTCCACCCTCACCGTCTTTCCTGGTCGTTTTTCAAGTAGAGCTACCGAAAGGGGTTGACTAAATAATAATTTCCCCGAGTGTGTTTATATAGTGATGTATGTTTCGCCGAATTGGTGTCTCTGTATCGATCCGTCGTTCGATCAATGAGAACCTATTCACATGAGAAGCAAAACTAATGTTTTCGAACCTGTCGTTTCGGAAAAAAAGTTTGTGCTTGTGCAAACCATAAACATATAAACCAGTCGTTTTATATGAAAAATAATCCAGAACTCCCAACACATGTTGGATGCCATCTATGATGAGAAAAATCGCAAAACATACTTGCGAAATGACTGTTTAGACGTTGATGTTATTCCGTCACCACATGTTAGTCACCCTGATGTGTGAAAAAGTGATGCCCAAATTTTTTTTTGGATGCCATCTTTGATGAGTAAAACACGAGTTTGTTATTACCATCACGATGAATGCTAAGGCGTTGATTTTATTCCGCCGCCACATTTGAGACGTGATGACGTCTATGGTGAACAAATGTCTGAAATTGACATATTGGAGCAATCCTTCACCAAAATACTAGCTTGGAAATTGTATTCCATAAGTAGTATCGTGAATTTATATTCACCATGTTCCTTTATTGCCCATCTGTTATTGGATAAGAAAATTACCCCGGTGAGTAGTTTCAATCTTATTGGGTCAATGGCGAATTGTTTGCCTGATATTAATGCTCTTCGTGTATATTTTTTTTTTTTTCACGAATCGAGAACCGAGACAAGTGTTATTTGCCTCGAACTGTCGCGATCCCGATGAATCGCCTAGCCAAGCGAGATTTTAGACAATCGTCAAAATCGAAAACCTGTGGCTCCAAGACAGTAATTGAAAGGAACAATATGACACGTTGTCACAAAGCAAGATATAATGCTCAAGGAGCCAACTCTATGCTATAAAGACAAAGGTCATGCACGGTTACTCCTTAAATAGTTCACAACTATTATAAAGGTGGAAAAACCGATGCTAATGTGGTTAAAGTTAATTGAAAGGAAACTCTTGAGACCCCCGGTTTTGTGGCTCAAATAAGTTTGGTACCTTTCTTTATTGATTTTGATAAATCATTGAGCCATATTTTCGCTCATCTGGATTATGTTTTTCCATTTGGATTATGATTTTTTCCATTTGGACATACTTTTGGATTATGGTTTGCCTGTTTATGAAATTTCTCGAAATAATTTAAAGTGTTTTGAGCAAATTCCTTTGACAAATGTGACCAAACTTTAAATTATGAAATTTTAGGCAATACTTGTGGTGTAGTTGGTTTTTTTGGAAATAGTGGGTAACACGGTACCACATAATTTCACCAACTACTTGCCTAAAAGAGTACTCAGTGACAATGATTCTGGACCTGTCGTTCCAAAATCAAAATCTTTGGTAAAACCAAATTGATTTGTCAAATATGAGTTCTTATACTCATGTAGGTCCTGCCGTATCTTGTTGAGTTATAAAATATTCGAGAAAACCAGTATTATCTGGTAATAGCTCATGAAAAAATTAAAATTTCTTTACATAGCCTCCATTCAATACGATCAAAAGTGTATTTTAGAGGAGTTGAAATGTCTTTCAAGTGGTTGCTACCACATTCTTTAAAGCATTTAAAGTTACCTTATCATTTCGCCTGTCGTCGAATGATAAATGATTTAGATGCTACGACATGATTGTCTATACTATCATTCGCCTGTCGTCGATTGATTAGAGCATTTTGATATTGTGGCATTGACCGGATGAGATATTCCCGGGTCAAAAGACGATGCTTGATTTATAATCGCATCGCATTTGGATTCTCTCTGAGAATATATTTCGCGATTAATCCGAAATTCATGCCATTAATGCTCACTTTGAAAAGACTAGTATGTGTAAAGATCACGAAATGAACTCGTAGAATTCTTGTAAAGAATTGAAGGAGTTATTGTGGACTTATCCAACCATAAGACGGACCAAAAATATAAATGGTTATGGTTGATGCATCGACAATATGGTCACATTTTAATGTTGTCCACATAAATGCAGCACTTTCCAAACTTTTAGCCCTATCATTAAGTTGATGGCTCATGATCCGGATTATCCTGAAAATTCTAGTCGACTTGATAATTCCGAAGAGTAATAATCGAAATTTCGATTTGAATTACCTGAGTTTGGAAATTGAAATTGAACATCCTGTCGATTATGTTCAGACCCAAATGGACTCACGGAAAGTTTGATGATGCGACTGCAAATAATTGCACGCATTTCTTGGTCTTGCGCACCAAGATTTATATTTCCGTGTGGGGTTATGCTATTTTGCTGCATTGGTCCGTTATGAGGCCCATAGACACTCAAACATCATATGTGTACCAGCTGGTTACTGGTTATGAGCCAGAAGTCTCATATTAACGCGTGTTTAGAGTGATTAATTAATATTTTGATTGAGTCATTCTAGCGTTCAAAATATGGACCTCTGAAGGGGACATAAGTCGATTATGAATCTCCTGCCTATCATTTGATAGAGTAACCTTGGCAAGCGATCTCTTTACCGCATGATATGCGAAAGTGACATCGCTAAGACTGTTCTCCCCGTCGTTAGGGGGAGATTTGCACGTTACCGTTGATAAGGAACGACGTGAAGTAACGTGGCATAACCCACTCAGTCTTAGCTTGATCCCAAAACTGCACTTAGTGATAAGTAAGTGCATAGACTCCCTCAAGTCTAACTAAATGCCAGACGCATTTAATGACTTTATGAGATGTCACGAGATCATTTATACCTGCTGCAAAATGCTTGCAAGGATAGACGTCCCTGTCGGACGCCGTGTTCCTGTCGTAACACGTTGCTTTGGCCGAACCCGCCAAGCAAAGGACGCTGTCGTCGGCCGTCAGTCTGTCGTCCTTCCAAATATATGAGGAAGTTGACCGGTTCTTAATTCGTTCAGCCCCAGAGGTGGTGAATTGAAACTCGTTTGTTGCACGAGATTATAAAGGATCAAGGAGATGTGTGATTTCCTCCTCATCCTAAGAATCTCGAAATATCTGTCGATCATGATATCTTAGACGATATTGAAGCGAAACGAGCCTGTCATTGATTACTTGTTCATATATTCGGTGACGACTGATAATATGAACAAATTATGACAGAGAACCATGTATCGTTGCCTGAAGTCAACGTAGAATAGACTGTACTAATGGAAACTTGCAATCCAAGTAGACTCCTTAGCGAAAGTGTGTTCGGACCTGTAGTTCCAACACCACCAATGTTAAACGAGTTCGTTTATTTGGTTATTCGTAAGGAAAAATGATGAGAATAATGAGATTGTAGAATGCTCGCCTAGTAGCGCAAGGCTTCTCTCACACCTTGGAATTGATTACGAGATGGTTGATTTCCTCGTAATGGACATTATAACAGTCCCCTACTTTACCAGTTTAGTAGTTTCTGAAAAACTGAGTATGCAGCCATGAATGTGGTCACAGTTTTATCTCTATGGGGATTTAGACAAAGCGATACAGATGAAGGTCCCTGTGTGACTTCATAATGCTTGAATCAAGTAGTTTCTGACCACGGAACACGATCTCAATTGACTGAGACGTTCACTATATGGATTAATATAATCCTAGCGGATGTGGTATACCGCCTAAGTGAGTACTTGATTAGCTTGGGATACTTGAACAAGTACTATGCCCTTGCGTGTTTTATTACGCGATCAATTTTTTGGATTTGCCTTCGAGATGAAGGATCTTGGAAAGACACGGTAGTGACTCAACCTGATGATTGAGTCCCGTAAAGATTGAATCTAAGTCCATGATTCAGACTACACCCAGAAGGTGTTATGACGTTTTAGTCATCATGACGCTAAGTCGTCAGATTCTCCCATGATCGTTCGATCACTAGACATTGATATAGACCCAGTCCGTCCCTGATGAGACGATGAAGAGATATTGAACCATAATGTTCATATCTAAGTACAATAAGCGCATCATTGTACTTGGTCTAATGTGCTAGGACGAACATCTCGTCTGTTGTGAATGGTATAGCTCGACACAACATCGCGCTAACACGCTGCCATCGAAATGGCACTAAAGACACATTCCCTTACCTTATGGTAATTTTGGAAGTGGGCTAGTTTATCCCATTTGCGTCATCGAGTGTATCTACCCCCTTCGGTACTCGAATTAACGCAACCCTTTTTCGGTTATACCGATGCCGGTTACTTATCAGACCCGCATAAGGGATATTCCTAACATGGTATGTCTTTACCATTAGGAATAAGGCGACATCTTGGAGGTCTTGGAATGACTCCAAGTGAATCACTCTGATCTATTCGTGCTCTATGAGACGACTAGAGAGTGTATATGGCTTCGAGCTAGTATTAGTCATATTTGAATTACATATGTTCCGTCTCACGATCCAGATAAAACACTTGTCATAGAAGACAACTTTTTGTTATTGATCAAGAGAGACATGACTACATTATGCTATTTAGCATTTCTCGCCGAAATTAATCTTCACAAATGAAGTTTAAGAGCATCCAGTTGAATGCTCGTTCTATTCCACGTTAGATTTTCTTGCATCCAGTCGTATGTAAGTAAATGAGGCATCCAGTCGAATGCTCGTACTCTTTCTTGGAATATGAAATCTTTGCACCCAGTCGTGTGCAAGTGAGGGGGAGCATCCAGGTGAATGCTTATTGCACTAATTACTACTTAGTCGAAATCTTCGCACCCTGTCGTGTGCAAGTGAGGGGGAGCATCCAGTCGCATGCTCGTGTACTCTTTTTGTCCTTAGACCAAGGTTTTTTCCCACTGGGTTTTCCTTGGCAAGGTTTTTAGCGAGACACGTTCCCATCATATCTCACTTAAGATTGCCGAAATTAGGGGGAGTATCCGGTTGTATACTTCTTACCACTGTGTACTCTTTTGTCCTTCGACTAGAGGTTTTTCCCACTGGGTTTACTCTAGCAAGGTTTTGATGAGGCACCTGTTTTGTGGTTGATCCCATACTACTACCACTGTTGCACTCTTTTTCCTTCGATCAGAGATTTTCCCATTGGGTTTGCTCTGCCAAGGTTTTGATGAGGCACACTGTTTTGTGGTTAGTTACTTACATGATATTTTGGCCTATATCATTCGGCTAGACAGTTTCTCCTAGGTACCGGTTTTGTCCCATACTGGGTTTTTCCGTCCCTAAGGTTTTTATGTGTTTAGCACTGCGAATGAACTCGACTCAGATCGAATGCATGAAGACGAAGAATTCAAGACGTCCAAAGGGGGAGTGTTGTAAGATATTATTGGACTATTGGGCCTTACTCATAGTGGGTCTAAGTTGGGCTTTCTATCTTGTATAACCCTAACCTCTAGTATATAAAGAAGGTTAGGGTCCCCTTTTTATTGATACATTCTGATTAATAAAAGACATACTGTTCCCTCTCTCCCTATATCTATACATATCTCTATATATATCTATAACGAGCTAATATGTCACACAACATTAACAACTTAATGAATAATTTAGTCTTAAATACGACCATTTCGCTGAATGTTAATATAATTTTATAACTATTCTGTAATTTAATTAAATTCATTATTACTTGTAAATTCTAAAATATTAACATTCTTATATTTGTAAATTTATATTTTAATTAGTTTTTATTACAAAGAATTAAATTGTCTAGCCGTACGGAAAAAGAAAAAGAAAAAAGAGAAGTACTATATACTCATATTCTTACCATACCGAAATGGTTAAAAAATAAATAAGTCAACGGTACTTGAAATGCGATACACCGTATTGGTTACTCCAAAGAAAAAGAAAAATCTAAACTAGTCGTGCTACTTAAGGTTGTTTCGAAGGTCCATAACACCTTAGTCAGACCGAAACTTTCACCGTTACACATTTATTATAGAAATAAAAAAACAAAAATCACCAATTTCTATATAGAAAACAAAATATTTTGAATGCACACAATAAATTAAATAATAACTATCACCGGAAAGGTTAAGTTTCTAGAAAGAAGTTAAGTTTTTCACGAAATAAGGATAGACACTCATCACTGGTCAACTGCCATCATTATAACAAATGTCATGATAGTAAAACGCATATTTTTTAAAAATGTTGTTAAATTAAGTGTTACTAAATTTTAGCAATAACATGGATTAGAGATACAGGTTTCAAATTGTAAAGATAAAATCTGAATAGTTTTCATTCATTCGTTGAACAATTTTGAATTGCCCACAAAGCTTAATTGGAGGTCTAAAATCCTGTTATTCTCTTATGACTAGAACAAACTACAACTAGGGGGGAGGAGCTTCACAACAACGAGCACGACACTGTTCCTATTATTAAAAGGTTTACTATTGGTGCACAAGGCCTCACGGTTGAGCATTTGGACGCTGTGTATGAATGTGAATCGTATGAACAGTTCGGATACATGCTAAATCGGGTCGGGACTTATAGGGTCGGACAACGCTTAAAGCAGCTGCCCATACTCCAGGAGCATTCGTGGCCCGGTTTTAGGGTGATCATTGAACTCAATGATGTATCCATGGAACATGACGACGATAGATTGAGAAACCAGTGGGCTCAGTATCACGGGCAAATTTCCCGTGCCTACGTGGAGTCTATATATTCATATGATAGTTGGTGTCCTCTCGGACAGGTTGCTGTGTACAAGAGACATGGGAAGTTGAATGACAATCATCTTGATGCCCATCGGTTGTGTTAATATTGAGGCTTGTAATACATTTGAGCAGTTCCGTCAACAATTTCACGGTCTAACGATACGTATGCTTCATATTGTTTGGTTCAGTGCACCTGATGTGCAAGAAAAGAGGGTTTCTTATACGGATGATATAATCTAGGACGAGTTTAGGGTGAATATACGCTCATATTAAATTCTAAATCGGCACAAGATAGGTTTTATAAGAAATATAAACTAAATGCTTCCTAATTGTGCCAAAACTAAGAAAGTCGTGTTTAGAAAACGATGTTAATTTTGTAATTTTTTTATCAATTACTCGAAAGAACATAGATTCTCTGCTCTTCAGAAATATTATTTACCGTATAAAATATGCTTAAATATAAGCAACATTTCTGAAAAAGAAAAAAAATAATTTGTTTTTAAAACACTGATCTTATAAATAGCTGGCGAGTATGGAATAGCAACATTATTTTAGCAAATTACTCCTAAAAATAAATATTTTAGTGATGCGTTTTAAGGCGTGTCGACTACTTTATTTTAGAATCCATTGTCAAAGTGCGAGGGCCTCCTGGCTCCCATGTAGAAGCTCATGTGAGTTCACCATAGATGCGGCCAACGACGCTCTAATTAACACCAGTAATTAAAAAAAAAACTTTTCGCCAAATGAAACGGTACTTGGCCATAAATAGACTGTGGAAAGTTTTTCTATTATTGACTTGTTTAATCTACGTATTGTCGACTCTATACGCTCTATCTAAGGTTGTTAACAACAATTTCTTTTGAAGTCGACAAGTAAAAAGGGATTATGAATTCTAATTGATAACTGTATATCGTTTTTCAGAAAGTAACAGTGATGTCACGAGTGCAAGTGAACTAGACGATAGTGACGAGGACGTTGACTATGCTGATGGAGGAGTTTTCTTTGACATGGATGTTCAAGGGGCTATTGATGTTAATGAGGATAGCAATGAGAAGCTTCACAATAACGAACACGACACTGTTCCTATTATTAGAAGGTTTCCTGGTAGTGCACAAGGCCTCACGGTTGAGCATTTGGACGCTATGTATGAATGTGAATCGTATAAACAGTTCCGATACATGTTAAATCGGATCGGGGCATATAGGGTCGGACAACGCTTAAAACAGCTGCCCATACTCCCGGAGCATTCGTGGCCCGGTTTTAGGGTGATCATTGCACTCAATGATTTATCCATGTAACATGACGACGATAGATTGAGAAACCAGTGGGCTCAGTATCACGGGAAAATTTTTCGTGCCTACGTGGAGCCTATATATTCATATGATAGTTGGTGTCCTCTGTGACAAGTTGTTGTGTACAAGAGACGTGGGAAGTTGAATGACAATCATCTTGCCCATCGGTATTGTTAATATTGCGGCTTGTAATACATTTAAGCAGTTCCGTCAACAATTTCATGGTCTAACGATACGTATGCTTCATATTGTTTGGTTCAGTGCACCTGACGTGCAAAAAAAGAGGGTTTCTTATACGGATGATATAATCTAGGACGAGTTTAGGGTGAATATACGCTCATATTAAATTCTAAATCGGCACAAGATAGGTTTTATAAGAATTGGATAGTAAGGACA
Source organism: Primula veris (assembly GCA_963682055.1). NCBI lineage: Eukaryota > Viridiplantae > Streptophyta > Magnoliopsida > Ericales > Primulaceae > Primula > Primula veris. The sequence continues at coordinate 30,046,576 of OY821747.1, read as the reverse complement.
ACTAGTTGTATAAGAAATATAAACTAAATGCTTCCTAATTGTGCCAAAACTAAGAAAGTCGTGTTTAGAAAACGATGTTAATTTTGTAATTTTTTTATCAATTACTCGAAAGAACATAGATTCTCTACTCTTCAGAAATATTATTTACTGTATAAAATATGCTTAAATATAAGCAACATTTAATTAAAACGATATATTCTAAAAAAGAAAAAAAATAATTTGTTTTTAAAACACTGATATTATAAATAGCTGTCGAGTATGGAATAGCGACATTATTTTAGCAAATTACTCCTAAAAATAAATATTTTAGTGATGCGTTTTAAGGCGTGTCGACTACTTTATTTGAGAATTCATTGTCAAAGTGCGATGGCCTCCCGGCTCCCATGTAGAATCTCATGTAAGTTCACCATAGATGCGGCTAAAGCCGCTCTAATTAACACCAGTAATTAAAAAAAACTTTTCGCCAAATGAAACGGTACTTGGCCATAAATAGACTGTGGAAAGTTTTTCTATTATTGACTTGTTTAATCTACGTATTGTCGACTCTATACGCTCTATATAAGTTTGTTAACAACAATTTCTTTTGAAGTCGACAAGTAAAAAGGGATTATGAATTCTAATTGATAACTGTATATCGTTTTTCAGAAAGTAACGGTGATGTCACGAGTGCAAGTGAACTAGACGATAGTGACGAGGTCGTTGACTATGCTGATGAAGGAATTGCCTTTGACATGGATGTTCAAGGGGCTATTGATGTTAATGAGAATAGCAATGAGTAGCTTCACAACAACGAACACGACATTGTTCCTAGAAGGTTTCCTGGTGGTGCACAAGGCCTCACGGTTGAGCATTTGGACGCTGTGTATGAACGTGAATCGTATGAACAGTTCGGATACATGCTAAATCGGGTCGAGGTTATAGGGTCGGACAACGCTTAAAACAGCTGCCCATACTCCCGGAGCATTCGTGGCCCGGTTTTAGGGTGGTCATTGCACTCAATCATGTATCCATGGAACATGACGACGATAGATTGAGAAACCAGTGGGCTCAGTATCGGGCAAATTTCCCGTGCCTACGTGGAACCTATATATTTATATGATAGTTGGTGTCCTCTGGGACAGGTTGCTGTGTACAAGAGACGTGGGAAATTGAATGACAATCATCTTGATGCCCATCGGTTGTGTTAATATTGCGGCTTGTAATACATTTGAGCAGTTCTGTCAACAATTTCACAGTCTAACGATAACGTATGCTTCACATTGTTTGGTTCAGTGCACCTGACGTGCAAGAAAAGAGGGTTTATTATACGGATGATATAATCTAGGACGAGTTTAGGGTGAATATGCAACAGTACCCTGCCATGTGGTTGTAGTTATTCCATGCAACAGTACCCTGAATTTCCTGAATGTAAAAAAGGAAAACTAAACACGGTGCTGAGTTTATATGTTTCTTTGTACGTTAGGATCAAAGCCCTAACACAACCAGAAACTTTAAGGTGGTTGAGCGAATATCGATTAAGCGCAGACTATTTAACAGTCGCCTCGTTTTTTAATTTTCGGTACCTAGCTGTACTATTTCAATTCTGTCTTTCCATTTCTGTAATTTATTTAAAGTACTGCTTCCATTTTTGTAATTTCATTTCAGCTATAGTTTCATTTCAGTTCTATAATTTATTTTTCCAATCAGAACAGTCCGGCCGTTAAGTTTCTACTTTTCAGCAAGTTTCTGAAACTACGGTCCGTACTTTAAAATTACGGTTTGTGCTTGGATTAAAATTATTTCTAATGGAAAAATCCGACCTCCACCGAATTATATAGCGAAATTCAAAATTCATGCTACCCAAGCCATGCCAGACAGTTTTTTTTTTTTGAATTAATTCATTTATTTTCCACTAAGGTTTGCTTTTTTATTTCTCTCTCTTCAAAACATTTTTTTAAAATTTTATTATATTTTCACTTTACAATAATTAAAACGGTAATTATATCGTCTAACAATAAACTTCAACATTAAAAAAAAAGGTAGTGTATTAACGTGGGTTGTAGTATAAGGATGCACTTATTGGGTTATTAATTGTGTGTTTTTCAAAATTAAGGTCTTCATAAAATACTTCCATGTGGTTTGGCACACCACATAGTAAATGCTAGTCTGTAGACCTACCGGTTTATATAAGGCTCCATTTCTTTATATAAGGCTCCAATTGTTTCATACTAGAATGTTTTGTGGGGAAAATATTTTCCTAGAAAATTTTTATTATGAAACTTTTGTTTGCATTTCATTTACAAGTGTTTTGTGCATTAAAAGTTTTTTTACGAAAAGTTCTATTAAAATCCAAAATTTTATTAGTTCTTCAAATTTCGACAAAGTCGATGCATAAACATATAGATATAATTCAAAACTAAACATAATATTTTCAATGAAAAACATCAAAAAAAAGTCAAATTCATAAAAATAAATAAATTGGTGAAAGTTTTAAATGAAAAACATCAAAAAATCAAAATCTCAAATATTGATCAAGTGCAATATACGTAATTTCAAAAAAAAAATATTATCAGGAGAATCAAAGATAAACCGTCAACAATGTATTTTATTTACAAAAAATATACACAAGACTGGAGAATGTATATATACATTTGAGAGAAAATGGTATGTAAGTTTGATGTATTTTGTTAGTTAGTATGGAACATGTTATACTAATTGAATTTACTGAATTATTAAAAATCATGTTTTCCTTAATTATATATCTTTTATTTATTGTATAAGGAAATGAAATATAAATTGAATGACCATATCTATTACCTTTTTTGATTTTTTTCTTTTGACATGAAGTAAGGAAATCGTTTCCATCTTTTTTTTAGAGCAATCATTTTCCCCTGTTTTGCACTAAATTTGGAAAAGATTTCCTGAAAAAAGTATTTTACATGTAACCAAACATCCGAACAATTAATTTTACCCATAAATATTTAGTTTAGACCATTTTACATTGACGATCATGCGGAATTACACGAAAACCCATTAGGAGGAATTACACGAAAGATGATTCGCAATTATTTTGGCGATGTTGACTTTCCAAAATCTCATATATAGAGATCACTTAAATGTAAAATTTTAAAATTTAACTATACAGCTTAAATGCTGAATAATGTGACTAAAATTTTGATAATTTCCATTTCATCAATTAGATACCTTTTTTTTGTGAATTTCATGGGTTTTCCTAGTAATAATTTATTTATAAATGAAGTGAGTATAAAAGTATAAAAGCAACTGGTTTGTGACCAAAAGTGCATATATACACCAAAATATTACATAATTATATTCCGTATTACTCACTTCATTTGGAATTATATATAAGTCCACTAAAGAGAAACACAGTTATTCGGGTTTCAGGACATAATCATGATATTTTATTTACAAACTTTTCTCATTTTTACTCTTATTTGTTTCATAGCAAAAGTTTTACATGGAAAAAATATTTCCACGATAAAGTTTTATTTGTATTTCATTTACGGGCGTTTGGTGCATAAAAAGTTTTCCACCTAAAATTTTATAAAAAAATCAATTTCTTTTACAAATTATTTTTTAAACAAATAATTGGTAAAAATCGCAACATATATAAGAAAATTTAGCTAAATGCATATTTTCGTTCATATACGTCACTTGTAATAACTTATAATTTTCAACATATAAACTCATAAAATTAGAAGTATAGAAGATATTATTAACTATTTTTTACCTTTTTTAAATTTTCTTGGGTTTTTTAATATTTTTTTGAATTTTTATATTTTCCACTTATTATTATTATTTTTTAGATTTTTTCCTATTTTTTATTTTCATTGGTTAATTAGATTTTAGCTTTTTAAAAATTTCTTCGGTTTTTTAGAAATTTCAGATTTTTTTTTTTCCATTTTTTGTTATTTTTTAGAAAATTTCCTATTTTTTATTTTTTTTATTGGTTAATTAGATGGAATTGAACTAAATATTAAATAATTTTGAAAGAGTAACCTATAATTAATAATAGTTACAATACTAGTAGTAGAAAGAATATAGAGAGAGTCTCCGTAACCGTTTACGACTTTATTTGCCGAGTAACCGTTTCCCCCAATTTTACTAGATATGTGGAAAAAGTTTTCCGAAAAAAATTGTTTTACGTTAAACCAATCAACTGAAAAATTTATTTTACCCGTAAATGTTTATTTACACCAATTTTACAACAAAACAAAATAGGTTTCAAAAATTACTTCATCATTCTAGTCTACAGTATTCCGTAACACTATACAAAAGACAAGACTACTCCTCCCTAGTCCCTTTTTCCATTGAATTGTATTATATGAAAATACATGCAATTTTCAAAAATGTAAAAATATAATTCTTTAAAGGTTAATTATATATAATTTAACAAATGAACTACTGTATACATTTATTATTTTAAAACTTATTTTGCTAAATTTGATACAAATTATCAAATCATTAAAACTACATGTAGTTTCATACACATGTATACATGGATGTAAGTACATAAAACACAATTAAATAGTGAGTAAGAATCTATCTTTCAAATTCTTATTTGTCTTCTCATGGAATAGTAACGTGACTACTGCTATATAATCTGGATTCGGGCGGATACTCAAATAAGTCATGTAACAAGTGACAAGTCACATATTAAAATACCACTTTTTTTTACATAAAGATTAACTGTAACCAACGCAATTAGTCTGTCATTGCATTGCAATAACTATATGATTTTCAAATTTAGTTACTCTCTCCGTTCCCATTTAATTGTTTATTATGAAATTACGTGCAATTTTGACCGGTTAAAAACTTGTATCAAAATTGTCGGAATGAAAATTTTGAAATGTTGATCATATAGTTCAAATGTTAAATTTTATGATTATATTTTAAAAAAATTCATTTTGACAGTTTTGATACAAGTTATAAACCGGTCAAAATTACACATAGTTTCGTAATGGACAATTAAATGGAAACGGAGATAAATATATACTTCATCATTATTATATGGATCGAATATATACTTCATCATTATTATATGGATGGAATTGATTTTTTTACTAAATGATATTTATAATCGTTTCAATTAGAAAATCAACGAAAATGAACAGAGCACTTTCCAAACAGACCACAAGATTTGTCACAAAAACAATTCGGTCTCATTGGTATTAGAAAAGCAAAATACAATAAAATAAAGAGGGTGGAGTAAATGTAAACAATATCGTTTTATTTACTACTCGCTCCGTTACCATTTAACTGTATACTATAAAAATATGTGTAATTTTAATCGGTTAATAATTTTTATCAAAATTGTTGAAATGAATTTTTTTTAAATATAATCATAAAATTTAACATTTGAATTATATGATCAACTTTTAAAAAATGTTATTTCGACAATTTTAATACAATTTATTTATGGGAAAATAAGATAGGATTGTTTAATATTTTCATCGTTGCCAAAGGACCATACAGTAGTAGCCTTTTCAGCTACTCTTTGCTTCAAACAACAAAGCTGTTATTTACATCTACCAATAATGTCACTTTTTGCAATGTTTTTCTTAGTCTGTATTTCTGTTTATCTCATATAAAGATTATGTTTTAAACTTTGTTACAAGAGAAGAACAAACAATTAATATTGGTGAACAAAACAAGTTGGTAGGATGAGAATGAGTCCTTCATTTTGTAAAGTGTATCTTCCTTACCAAAATTCTCACCACTTGGTATATATTCTCTCTATCTCTTATACTATTATTTTCCAAAGCATTTAAATATTAACCTACCTGTAAAATGAAATTTAACCAGTAGCTTTTGGCTTAGAATTAGTTTTATGGAGTAATTTTTCTGGGGGGAAAAGTTGTTATTGGTGGCAGGGGGGACCAAGGGTGGGTGGGGGTGGCCGTGAACACCGGGCGATAATTTTCAATTTTATTTTTATTTTTTTATACATATAATTAAAAAAAAATTATGAGATATAAACATTAATAGTCTCGTGGTTAAACAAAAGAGTTCATGTTGTAATGGTAAAATTACACCATAAACTAGTTGAATGTTAGTAATTCAAATCATGTTAGCTTCTTTTTTCTAAAATTTATGTTTTTTACTTTGAAATTACAAAATTTTTTAAATACCCATTGTATTTTCCCAAACAAGATTACATAAAAAAAATTATTTTATTGTCCAATGTTATTTGTCTTGTTTTCGTATTTATTTTCGTATTTATTTTATGATATGTTTAACATAGAAAAACAATTATTTTTGTATTAGACCCTATTTTTTTCTATTATACATATTTTTTTACAGCACGGCCCCCGAAGAAAATTATGCTGGTTCCGCCCGCCGGTTACATTGGATCACATTACTTTTGAAATGTTTAAGTTGGTAAGATTTTTGATAACATTAAATGATAGTTTGACTAGAAATCCTTCACTAAGAACTAGAAAGTACTACTATTTCAATTATAGTTTTGGAGGAAATGTCATTGTTAGTTGCATGCATTCAGAACATCCGCATCTGTTATCTTAAAACATATTTTTTCTTTGATGATTATGGTATAAAAAATAACATGTATCAGAAACCCTATAAATTTCCTAAATTTCAGGAAATACAAAATTCACCTTATATATAAGAAATTTATATGATTTCCTAGATTAATATAATAGTAATAAACTATTAAGGAGTTCACATTTTCGTGGTTGTAATATTGTTAAGATTATTAAATAATAATAACAAATAAAAAGAAATAATGTAGGGTTATTATAAGTAAATTAATAAGCAAGCTGAAATTTTGTGTAAATGTAAACGATTTTTTAAAATATATAAAATGTTTTAAGTTTAAGGAAATGGTTAAGGTGAACCTATAAATGTGTTCCCTGTTTGGTAAGATCTATGTCTAACATATGTCTAGGTTGGTATTATTTATGGTATTTGCCATTTGGACTTATTTGTATCACATACGTACAAAGCTTTAAAATTTACTCATTCTACTTTTTTTCAGGTTATTGGGTAAGTAAGCAAGAAATTATGCATTCATTGATTAACATAGTAGAAATGTAGTATTTATTTAAATAATGATGCATTTTGTGAGGGCGAGCTTTGGCGCAACGGTAGTGTTGCTACCATGTAACTAAGCTGCCTCTCACACAAATGCAGGGAACATCAGGAGTAAAGTGTCCCGAGACTCCCGACTTACCCCGGTTCCGCATATAGCGGAAGTTTTTGCACCGGGTTTGCCCTTTATTAATTAATGCCCCTCTGTCCACCATTTTCTTTTACTTCTTAGATTCTTAATCCAATTTTGTAAAAGGACGTAGAACACATTCGTGTTAGGCCTGAACACGTCGAAGTTTTGTTCCTAATTCTGATTTCTGTATAATGTTGATATGCAATGATTAACTGCAAAACATAGAAATAGGAGTCATTATCCCCCTCTCAAGATATCTGTGTTTGACTTCCAGTAAAGAAACTATATATCGTCCTTCGACATCTTTTAAGTGGCATTTGAATAAAGAAAAATTAAGGACGCCTCAAAATGGCATGTGCTCTCAGTAATCTATCATGCGTAACACAGTAATCCTAGATGAAACATGCACACATCTTTTTCGATGTTATTTTTTGGGTGGTTAGCTTTGTTGCATAACACCAATGCTTAATGTTTGCTGATATAAAAGCCGTTTACTATTTCTGTTTTGCTTTTAGCCTTTTAGGTAGAATCTGAACATAGTAGTCGATAATTAAGAAATGTTGTCAGGATATTTTAAGTCCATTATGCTGTGAGTTTTCAATTTTGGACTGCTTTCTAATAAAATGTGTCAAATTCAAGGCTGTGTTTGGAGTACTTCCGAGAACTCTTGTCTTGATTCGGAAGCGTAATTACTTCCCAAATACTGTGAATACCCCCGTATTTCAGGAACAGTGGAACATTGAATTCACTAATTCGTGGTTCAAATGATCATTTTCATACCAACTTCAAACTTTTCTACTTTTAAGATTTTGGTTTTAATAAAATTAGCAGCGAGAATATTACGCTGAAAAAACATAAAATACCTAAAACAGAAGTTAATAGCCTCTTTACATCTACGAGATGGAATTGGCACTTCTGTAATTCTATTCTATCTTTAGAAAATCCCGTTTTTCTAAAGGGATTATAATGTTTCAAAGAGGGAAAAGAGGCTCCTTTTTATTACTTACAGATGAATTTTTTATTTTATTTTTTTGCGTCCCTTCTTTAGCATAGTTTTAAAGCATCAGAACTGTTTTCTTGTTTTTGTTTTAAAAGGAAGCAGTTTTATTATTTTTTTGATTTATAAAAGAATTTTATTTGCATAACCAAATAGAAAATAACTAAAAATATGAATCAAATGTCAAGAGAAAGGTGAACCTTCTTACAACAGCATCGAACATACTTGCCTGATTCAAATCTAATCTTTGTAAAAATGAAAAACTGTCATATTCTGGCAAGAGAACTCTTCTCTAAGTAGTATTTTCGTCAAAATGCATTTGATAACCCACACAGACAATACCTATCGAGCATAAAGTACCACCTAAGTTACGGCATCTCATCATGAGAAAGTCACACGAAAGGGCTTCCGTAAAAGTTCTCAGCTATGACAATGTTGATAATTGACTAGGCAGGTACAGCAACCCTTTCTGGTTTGTTATCAGCAGGGACGGAAACATTTTTGGACTTTTTCTTCACAGCTACTATTTCATTTTCTCCAGAAGCTGTAATTTCTGGTTTTTCGATACCTTGGATATCGGTTATCCTCAGCTTAGTTAGTTCCTGACGATGCCCTTTAGTTCGTCGATCGTTCTTCCTTCTCTTTTTCTTGAATATGATTACTTTGGCATCTAAGGCATGCTCCTTCTCGACAACCGCATAAACTGCACCATCAGGCAATATGGGCCTTCTGATAATCGTCTGAGCATTCGATCCCAGCATAAGAACCTTGTTTAAAATCAGCTTATCATTTACTTCACATAACTTCAATCCCTCTGTGAAGCAGCTACATACTCTTATCAATTCAAAAGCTTGTCACATATTTAAGCAAAATAAACAATCAAGTAACAGATTACATACTCTTGATCACCTTATGTCATACAGTACAAACATTGAGTATTGCTAATTTGTTATGCAGAACTTACCACCTGCTTATGTAGAGAGGTTTGACAGTAATATTCCTAAGGATGTCATTTTGAAGGATACTAGTGGGAACCTGTGGCACATGAAAATTGTAGAAGATGCAAATTGCGTATCTCTTAAACATGGGTGGCAAAAATTTGCGACAGATCATTCATTAGAGTATGGTGACTTTTTAATTTTCGAGTACAATGGGAGCTCTCTATTTATTGTCAAGATCTTTGGGAAAAATGGAAGCATTAAAAAACAAAGCTCAGCAAACAATTTCGTGGATAGAGAACTTGAAGATGAGCTAAATGAAGCGCAATCTCGTCAAAGATCAATTCACAGCTGCAAACAGAAGTTTAAGGAGGAAAACTCGAAAATATCTAGAAAATCTAAAGGTTTTTCTTAACTCCTTTTAGTTTTTCAGTCTCAATATAATTTTGATTTCTTAACCACTGAATAAGGATTGGCTAGATTTTTGTGACGCAACTCAAGGAAAATTACAAGGAATGGATTCAAAAGCCCCTGATCTTGCTGCAACAACGAATCCAAATTTTGTTGCATCTGTTTGTCTGAAAAGGCCTTATTATTTGGTGAGTAATCGCTGTAACTTGGTAGAATAAACTTATGTTTTACTCGTTATATTTTATTTATGATCTTTGGCAAGCGTCATTTCAAATATATAGATTATGGGGTTCATGACTCAAGAAAGTCCTGATAAACCAATACTTTTAGTTTGGTTTGTCAAATCTTCTAGCTTGTGATGATGCTCGAAGACAAATTCGCTATCTACACCTATGTTTCAATTGTCATGCAATGTTCTATGTATGATAAAAGGACTTACGATACACATTAATATAGTTATATGGAAAATGTAAAAAATGTTGTAGCCTTTTAGGTGACTGGGTTCATAACTGCCGGAAAAAGGATACACCCTTTTGTCTCAAGATTTTAGCTAAATCATTGGAAGCCCGAGAACTTTTGAAGTGAGGGTTATTTACTCTGCATGCTTATGTTTTGATTTGTTATACTAAACTAGAATCGGCGCTAGTTTTGTGATCTGTAATATACATTATTCCAGGTTTTTTTGTTGTTGCTATATATAGTTCGCTATGACAAAATTTGCTTGAAACTGTCTTATTTCTTGTGTACAGGAGATTCCTAATAGGCCGTTGACGAAAAACTGTTTAAAGCTGAAGCCAGAGATGATGTTTCGCACTCAAGACGGGAAAGTGTGGCCAGTGAAAGTAGTTAGAAGGACCAGTGGCCGATATGTTTTTGGGAGTGGATGGAAAGATTTTTGGATGGAAAATAGTGTCGGCCCCCAAGACACGTGTAGGTTCGAGTTTATTATTGATGAAAATAGGACACTAAGTAAAGAAATTCCCGTAACAATTCTTCGTAGGATAACCATGAAATGACAACTAGGAAAAGATATTTCCTGTATCCTTTATTTTGCCACTAGAACTTCCTGCCCTGATGGTAGTAGTGTCCAATTAGTACTATAAATTTCTGAATTTCATTGAGCAATATATGTGATTTTGGTACTGTTCCTGATAGAATGTGGAAATCAGGAATGTTATCTGGATACTTTGTTGGGCAACTGCTTAATTTTAGAAAGGCAGAGAATGGACTTGCATGATAGTCATCTTGAATGTCTCAATTTTTATATATGCTTTGAAGGAGAAAGTAAAACCAGATGATCTGAACAATTTATATTTCACTTGGTGCTTTACACTTCCAAGTTTTTAGACAATATGAGTGTACGAGCAAACACTCTCCTTTACATAGGTATATATACTTGGTAAAAAACAACCTACAGAAGTATGCTTTAAAAAATTAATTCATATTTTAATTTTTTAGGCCCACACAACAGTACACATTCACTGTAAAGTGTAATCAAACAACACATTTCAATTCTGTATAAATGGTTGCAACTTGTAAAGTAGTCGATCGAGTTGAGCCAAGCCTGGCCTTTTCAAGTTCCGCTCCGTGCAGAGAAGTAGCTAGGACGGAGGGCTACAACCACCTTATGTATGTTTTACATATAAATTTATAAAAACAAGTGGATTAGCCCCATGCATATTTATTTTTTTGATTCCATCACCTTCTTACAAATCCTAGATCCGTCACTAAATCGCAGGTCCGTTTTGGTTTACCCTTTGAAAAATAAACATATTTTTTTTCTAAATACCTTTGAAAATGCCAAAAACACATCGACGGACCACCACCGTTGCCGCCAACTTATGAGCAAATTGTGGGTCGGGGTATAGTATCAAACTCTAGTTGAAGATAGAGAGAGTTGAAGTGAAGTATGATGGTTTTTAGACGAGAGAATGAGCCAAAAATAGAAAATATAATCAAAATAAATAGTAGTATCTAAATGGAACAAAAAGTTTGGGATAATACTTTCTAGGAATATTTGACTTTATTTGACAATTCTTGGCATTGACCCATAACTTTATTACTATCTACCATTATACTATAAATTAATAATAGTTATATTTCATAAAATAGAGGGATTTTTACAGTTTTGTGCACGGAACTTACCAAAAGCTTCAATTTAGTTCCACAAACTACCATTTTTTGAATATTGTACTCCAACATTTAAATTCAATAATTCTTTAGTACACTTTGTTACTTTAAAATGGGGATTTTAAGAGTTTTGAACACTAAACTTACTAAAAGTTTTAGTTTAATATCCCAACCTAGCACTTTAAAATGACATATTTTCCCTTGAAATTGGATGAAAAATGACAGTTAGGGGCGGAATAATGGGGTGCGAGGGGCGGCGACCGCCACTCCAATTTTTTTAAAAATATTCTTCTTTTTTTTAACTATATTATAATATTTAAGTTTTTATATATTAATAGTCCCCCAACAACCATACTGTAACTTGATAAACATGAAACAATTGTGTGCCAAAGATTTTGCTCTACATTTAATTAATGCATTAGCATTATTACTATTTGACTTCTTCACTAATTCCACTCAAATTTAATAATGTTGGGTACATTACCATTACAAGTTTTTTTTTTTAGTTTGTTAGTCATATCATAAGAAAAGTTTAAACTATATAGTCACTTTTTATGTGCCGTTTGAAAATTTTGAATCTAGTTTCTTTGGTTTTTTGTATTATAGTATATATTTTTTATATTAACGGAAAAATATATATTTAACGCATCTCCTGAGAATTTAAGTCTGGTTCCGCCACCGTTGACAGACACGTCATCATTTTTCGTTAGGTTAGACACAAGTACATTAAACAACTTTTAAAATCAATAGTTGGTATATAGTTTTACAAAACTGGTAGGTCGGGATACTAAACCTAAACTTTTGTTAAATTTGGTACCCAAAACAGTTAAAACCCGAAAATAGACACATAAAACAAAAATGTCTTTGAAAAGGAGTAGTACTAAAAGCTATGCCAAATTAAAAAGTTCAATATGGAAGCTACTAGTTGATAAAATATTTTATTATAGTCAACATCGAACCAATACTCCTTTAACCATGCAAAAACGAGTTTGTTAACCAATGTCTTTTCTTATAAAAATATATATAAAAAATCCAATGTACTTAGTTCCCTGTTTTCTTTGTAAAAAAGTAATAGTATTATATTACATATTTGTCTTTTTATGGACAACTACTACAGTTAAAACTTTTTGTCTTTTTTCAAGATTAACTCTTCGAGTCTTGAACCCTCCTCTGTCTTAACTTTGTATCACCTTTCTCTAAGAAACTTGGGTTTTGTGTTTTAAATATTTATTAAAAAAACAAGAGTAAACAATGGTGAAACAACAAGGTGATGGGATGATAATGAGTTCATCATTTTTCAAAGTGTTTCTTCCTTGCAGGAGTTCTCACTACTTGGTACTCTTTTTCAATACAATACTATATATATATATATATATATATATATATATATATATATATATACACTAAGTAAACATGAGACTTATAAATTGAGACGATTATACAAATATAGAGTAAAAAAAAAAGTATATAAGGAAAAATATGATATAAATTGTGATCATAATACAAATATTTAGAGAAAAAAAACATAGGATATAAGAAATTTTCTGTGGTTAAAGAGAGAGAAATAGCGTAATTAGTTTTTATTTTTTTATTTTTTTATTTTTTTATGAAAGTAGTTAATATGTTAATTAATAAAAAAAGTATAGAGACATTTTTGGAAAAAATGTGGTTAAATTGGGCAGTTTTATTTGTCTGTGTTTGGCTTATTATAATAGAATGATACATACATACATAGATGTGTGTGTTTATATGTATATGTGTGTGTGTCTTCTACTTCGTCCGTTCCCAATTAATGTTACAAAATTACGTACAATTTTTACGGGCCAATGACTTGTATCAAAATTATCGTAATGAAAATTTTCAAAATTTAATCATATATTTCAAACATTAAATTATATGATTTAGTTTTGAAAATTTTCATTTCGACAATTTTGATACACGTTATAAGCCGGTCAAAATTGCACGTAATTTTGTAAAGCACAATTAATCGGGAACGGAGTGAGTATATATATATATATATACATATATATATGTGTGTATGTGTGTATATGTATATATGTGTGTGTGTTTATATGTATATGTGTGTGTCAGTGTGTGTGTCTGTCTTGTACCCCATCCGTTCCCAATTAATTGTCCATTACAAAATTACGTGTAATTTTGACCGGCCAATAACCTGTATCAAAATTATCGGAATGAAAATTTTCAAAAGTTAATCATATAGTTCAAACATTAAATTATATAATTTAGTTTTGAAATTTTTCATTTCGACAATTTTGATACACGTTATAAGCTGATCAAAATTGCACATAATTTCGTAGAGGACAATTAATTTGGAACGGAGCGAGTATATATATACATATATATATATATATATATATGTGTGTGTGTGTGTTTGTGTGTGCATATGTATATGTACATGTGTGTGTCAGTGTGTGTAATGTACTAACAAGATGTATGTAATAGAAATGTGTATATTTGTGCCTGTCTTCTAATTTGTTAAAAAAGAAATTGAAATATTTTTGGGGAAAGTTGTCATTTTTAGCTGCATCAAGTGTTCTAAAATGCTATAAGTAGTATTCCTATGTTAAAGTGAATACTAAGATATCATTTAATAGAAGTAGTTTGGTGAAAACTGTCATTGTTAATTGCAGCACATTTAGGATAGTTTTGGGGAAAATTGTTAGTATTAGTTGTACCACAGTTTAGCTCTAAAATATGTTTAATTACGTTTTGAGTAATCTCTGTGCTTAATTTTATATTTGTGTAAGCAAATTAGTCTATAGCCTTTTTACTAGTTTTGGACCTTTGGTATTAGGTAGTGTTCATAGAAAAGCAAAGCTTTTTGTTTATCAAAAAACTATTTTGACTTCCTTCTGATTTTATGACCCATTGAGATTAAGTAGGCAAAAGTAACTGAGTTTTTCTTCTGGTAATAACACCCTCATCAATTTATGGTAGTTTGATCCTAAATTTGGTTTGTACAGATTGTGAATATACAATTAACATAGCAAACCCTTAAGATAGAGAGTGTATTTGACATGAAATCCCCGTATAAACTCGTGTGTTCAACTTCCAATATTGAAATTCCGGTCCCTATATATGTTGTGGTTGGTTTGAATGAACATTTGAATTGAAAATAATTGAATTTTTGCTTCACGCTTCCTGTTGTCTGTTTTTATCTAGGTTCCTATCTTGATATGGTTTTAGTTTAAAAATGTTTGTGCTACATGCCTTTTTCTGTGGGAAACTGAAAATAGGTCCAATAGCTGAGTTCTTTCATACTATTAAACTTTCGCAAAGTTAAGGCCGTGTTGGTTATACTTTTGTAAATATGCTCGTCTGTGAACATAATCACTGCCCAAATGCTGAAAAACCTTAGTTCCAGACAAACAAATAGTAAATAAATTCTTTCGCTAGTTCCAGGATTTGCTTATATCAGAATCATGTTATGTTTAAAGTTCAAATGTTTAGAAAACCCCATTTGTCCAAATAATTTTTTTTCAAAGAGCAAGAAGAGACAGTTTTCCTTAACAAAGAGAAAAAGTTTCTGGATCGACCGTCTTCTTTAGAGTAAAGAACTCTCTTATCAGTTGACATGTTTGTCACATGCTTACGTGAAATAAACAATCGAGTACGAGTTCTATATGCTCTATGGTCTATGCTATTTATTGGCATCGTGGCTTCTATAATTCTGATGTAACTAAATTCTTTTAAGTCTTAATTTGCTACATGTTTGAGTGGAATAAACCACTAATCCCAGATTTTATATTTTCTATGAGATATCTATAATTTGATGAACTATTATGGCATGTAGCGCCTCCCACCCGCTTTTGTAAAGAGGTTCACTGGTGATCTTCCTAAGGATGCTACTTTGAAAGATACAAGTGGGAACTTGTGGTACATGGAGATTCAAAAAGACGAAAACGGTGTATCTCTTAAACACGGGTGGAAAGAATTTGTGGCAGGTCATTCATTAGAGTACGGTGACTTTTTACTTTTCACATACAATGGAAATTCTCTATTTGACATAAAGATATATGGAAAAAATGGATGCATAAAATTTGAGGACGAGACAGCTGAAGCGCAATCTCATCTCAAATTAATTCGCAGCAGCAAGCGGAAGTCTACAGAAGAAAGCTCGAGAAAATATGGAAATATTGAAGGTGCTTCCTGTCTCCTTTACGTTTTTCAATGCTAATAGAAATCTCTGTCCTAAACCTCTTAACGTGTCTTATTTAGGTTCCTGTCAAGCAACCCAACTTAAATCACCGAGAATGACTTTGGTTCCCTCTGAATTTGCTGCAACAACAAATCCATATTTTGTTGTATCCGTCAACCCAAAAAAGAGTTATATTTTGGTGAGTTGTCGCTGTTGATTGGTACAATAAATTGATAAGTGCATTCTAGCAATAGAGATCATGAGGTTTATGACTCAAGAACATCCTAATTTCTCAAATCTTTAATTTGGTTTATAATTCTTAGCTCTTCTAATTTGTGTTGATTTACAGATAAGCTCGATTTTTTTGCCTTTACGTCAAACAATGTACTAAAAGAAAAAAAACTAATAATAAATGTTAAGCCCTTGATGGCAAGAAATATACTTGTATAGCTGTACGAAGGTGTTTTGGTTGTAACTTGAGGAGAAACCTGAGATGGTACAATTGGCAAAAGCAAAAAGATACCTTTTAGTTCTTGATTCTAGCTAGAAGTGCTCCTCTTTGAACGTTTTTCCACCGAGATTTTTTAGTTTTACTCGCACAATAATCTGAAGCACATACTTTTGATTTGTTTTACAAAACTAATATTTTTAGTCTTTTGTTCTCTATTATTACTAGTTTCTACCATACTTCGGCCTTTCACTTTGTTTTCCTTTCCATTTTTGTTTTGCTTTGGCATTATTTGATTTTCAGGTTATTCTTGTTTAATTTCTGAAGTACATTAATAGAATTCTAATTTGATGTTTGCAGCACATTCCTAAAAGTGTGGTGACGGAAAATGGTCTAAAGTTGGAAACAGAAATGTTCTTTTGTACTGATGAGGGAAAACAGTGGCCAGTGAAGGTCAACTTTACCAAAGATGATCGGCATGTTTTTTCAAAAGGTTGGCTGGATTTTTGCAGAGAAAATCGTCTCAAGCCACAAGACAAGTGCAGAATTGAGTTTGTGTTGCGCAAAAATAAAACGCTAAGCAAGAAAATTCTGGTGACAATTCTTCGCACGAGGACCAAGAAATGAGAGCTAAGAACAAAGATATCCTCTCTTTTATCTCTTCATTTCTAATCCCCTACGAAACTATGATTGATCTGATTAGTTTTTCAATTGTCATTTAAATAAAGATATTTGATTTCTTGAGTTCACTCGCAGCATTCTATGTGATTTGGTCATTGGAATATCTCTTGACAGAATGTTAGAATTAGCGAAATATGTAATTTGGATCATTTGGCGGATAACATATTTTTAGTAATTTTAAGAAAATTAAATACTGACTAAATTGCTTATACAAGAATCATCCTGGATGGCCTCGATGTTATTTGAGAAGATTATTGGAACAAACCGAGCACATGTATGTTATAATAAGTCTGGCACTCTTTATTTCTCGTACTTTAAAAGATCAGAGCTCAAGCATGGCCAGTGGTTCTTATCAGAAAAGGAAGGCCAATAGCGAAACCACGAATTATTCATGGAAAATTGGCGTAACGCTGTGGACCTGTGGTTCAAATATGAACTGATAGTTCTTAATTTAGGAGTAAAAATGTATAATGTCTCATATTTGATTGTATCTTATGAGTAGAAAGTTTTAGAAAAAACTTCGATAGGGGAAATTATACTTGCACAAAAACATCGAAGTAAAGAGTTGAAATTTGCACGTCAGAATAAAAATCATTTATCAACCTAATAATTAGAACAATACTGTGTTATGTGTATCACTAAATTGAACTTAATTGGCACTATCAGACTGTTTTTAAAATTAATTTTGCAATATATTACTATTGGAGTTGAAATTAATTGACTCTTTGCTAAGTTAACAATTGACCATCTTATGATCCATGTTTGCAAAATTGAAATATGATAGTTGCACAAAAGGCATATACCACAGAGGACCTTCCATGTGATTTACAAATTTACACTGCCAAAAAACTTATAGTTTCACAATTGTTTTTAAATTGTAGCATAAGATTTTCAATATAAAATTATACAAAGTAATGTTAAATTTCACGTGAGATTGCTGGTTACATTTCTTTACCACCCAATAGTTATCACAGTATATATAGGTATATAGTCTATACCTGTGGAAGTTGCATGAAAATGGAAAGGAGGGACAGATTATATTTTTAAAATGAATATATGTGTAGTAGTAGACCACTAGGTTTGCTCATTGCTTTTGTAACTGGTCAGTAAATTTCAATGTACAATATTAAAAAAGTTACGATGGTCAGTAAATCACTTGTCATGAAAGTTGCATGAAATGGGAAAAAAGGAGGTATAGAATATTTATTCAGAATAAATATTTGTAAGTACTAGGAACGGTTTACTGGTCTACTACTGTTCCCTCTTCACCTACTTACACATCTACTGTATTAAAGTTGTCACTATATATCTCCAATCTCTTTTCCCTTACCAAAAAACTAAGGTTTTTTATGTTCCTATTTTTGCAAAAACAGGTAGAACAATGGTGCAATGTGGGCTTATTGGTTCATCTTTTTGCAAGGTGTATCTTCCTAGCCAAAGCTCTCATCACTTGGTATATATACTCTCTTTCTATCTTTCATTTGTCAAAGCTTGTTTGTTACTCTCTATGGTCATCATATGTATATTGGGAGGATATAAGCTTGTTTTAATTCGAGTAATAAGCCAGGTTTGTCTTTTAATGAGTTGTGACTTGTGACGAGGTCTGTTGCGTTTTTGGTTGAAAAAACTTCATATCCTACGTTGGCTCAACTTCGTTTTCTTATAGACCCAAATGAAATCTTTTGTTTGCTAAAGAGATGTAAGTTTCTATGTGTAGATTTGGTTGAAAACTTTTCATTTGCTTAAGAGAAATAAGCCTATGTTTTGATTAGTTTGTGACCTTTTAAGGTCTCTGTCATTTTTTCTATAGACCGACATGAACAAGTTTGTATGCTTAAGAGAAACACGCCTATATTTGGCTATTTAGTACGAACTTTTAAGTGGTTCATATTTTCTTGCGTAGACCGAAATGAACAGGTTTATTGGTTTTACTAGAAATAAGCCTATATGTATTAATTTGGTTGAAACCGTTTAACACTATCATTTTTTGGCTTTTTGAGCCAACAGTTTTGCCTTTTTAGGGGTAGAAAAGTTAGAGATACAGTTTTTTACTAAGACAAGAGGTAAGTATTCCGCTTTCTTAATTACGAAACACGGGGAAAATTTTGCCAAACAACACTAGCTATTGCTCAAGTAGTTCTTTCTTTATAGATGTGATCAGCGAAGAAGCCGCTAAACAACCCAATTGATAGCCTAATTTTAAGTTAGTTAGCACAGCAATAACTTAATGTGAATTTTGAGCAAGTTTTTACATAGATTAGGAGATTTTTTTGTTCATGAGCACTTATTTGGCTCTTTCTCCTGCCACTTAATAACCGACTGGGAGTAACTGCTCTTGACATGGAAAGTACATACCTTCTAATTTCACTTGTCATATATATCTAGTAAAAAATGTGATCTTGTCATGCAGTGCATACCACCCGCTTTTGTAAAAAAGTTCAATGACGATTTCTTTAAAAATGCCACTTTGGGTGATACAAGTGGCAATTTGTGGCACACAGAGAGTGAAAAAAATGAGAACGGGGTATTCTTGAAACTCGGGTGGGAAAAGTTTGCGGAGGATCACTCTTTAGGGTATGGGGACTTTTTAGAATTCGTATACAATGGAAACTCTGTATTTACGGTCAAGGTATTTGGGAAAAATGGTTGCATAAAAAAGCAAGGGTTATCAAAGAGGGACAACTATAAGGAGCTCAGGGTGATTACCAAGCCTATCAAGCTTGAAGACGGGCCAAATGAAGGGCTAACTTGTCGAGAAACAATCAGCAAAAGCAAGACAAAAGCTAAAGGTTTTCATGTTCTCTATAGTTCAATTAAAATTATTATAATTTTGTTGTTAACAATTTAATGTGTTTCTCTAGATTTCTCTGATGCAACTCAAAGGAAAGCAAAAAGAACTACTTTGAGTATCGTCAAAGAAGAGCCAAATGAAGGGCAGACTTGTCTTATACCCGTTCACGTTAGCAAGCCAAAAGCTAAAGGTTTTCTCTTTTCTCTACAGTTTGATAATGATACAAAATCTGATTTTTTAAACCAAGTTTGTGTGCATTTTTAGGTTCCTGTGATGCAACTCAAAGAAAGTCGAGAGAGACTACTTTGAGTAGCTGTGAACCAAACAATGCAAAAGCTTCGTCAGAATTTTCTATGACAAGAAATCCACATTTTATTGGATCAGTTAGCCCAAAAATGCTTTATAATTTGGTGAGTTTGTTCTTGTCGATTATTTCAATGGTCTAATATATTACGTGCTTATAGATTTGACAATTTCAAGACCCTGTTTGGCTGTAGCTATTCAATCCAGTTTTTTTTTGCTTTTAAACTTGACTACATTTGGTTGAACAACTTAAAGGCTAGCTAGCTTTTCTGGACTTCTGATATGAAAAAGTAGAATCTTTTTACAGGATAAAACCTAGATAAATCATCGTTTGGTTTCACCTTTTAGCAAATAAGCTGATTTCTTAAGCTGGTCAACCAGCTTTTAAGGAAAAAAAAGCATGTCCCTGTGCCTACCGGCATGAAATTCAGAAACATTCCTGATTCTCTTGATTCTAGCTAACTGAGGAAAAATCACCACGGTTAACGCCGCTGCCTCTTCTCGAAAAGTGCGCTTCTTTGATAGCGCAATAAGATTGAGCTTTATTTTCTTGGTATCACAGAAATCTGGAGCAGAGTATCTCATTTATTCTACACATGAAATCTTGAATTGTTTTACAAAAAAAGAAGTCGCTCTAGTCTCGTGACATGTACACTACTACATCACCTAACCCATCATATTTGTTTGTTCCGGTAATATTTGATTAAGATTTCCTTATTTTGTTCTTTGCAGTACATTCCTCAGAATGTGCTCAAGAAAAACTGCCTTGAGAAGTCGGAGAAAGTTATAGTATTTGATACTCAAGATGGGAAAAGGTGGCCCGTGAAGATTGTCGTTAGGGTAGATGGCCGGTATGCTTTTGGGGGTGGTTGGAGGAAGTTTTACGTGGAGAACAGTCTCAAGCCACAAGACAAGTGTAGGTTCGAGTTTAGATATCACAAAAATGGGACACTAAGTGAAAAAGTTCTTGTGAGGATTCTTCGTGCCTAGAACTGATGACCGGAAATAAAAGACTTCTTCTCTCTCTCTCTCTCTCTCTAGTCTCTCCCTCCTCTCTTCACTCGCAACCGCCTGTGGCATTTCTTTCGATAAAATATTTTAAGTTATGCATTAACTAAATTGTATTTGTAGTGTGTATTGTGCCAATATCTGGAATTGGTATTTCACTATTTTGTAAGCTCAATCACAGAGCTATTTAGTGATTTGGTAGAGTTCAAGGATATATTATGAAAATTAGGACAAGAATTAAAAACGTCAGACCATGATGCACCCTCGTGACATTTATTTTGCATGTTTCTCAAACTTATTATATATCATTGGTGGGAAGAAAACCTTTTCAACACTTATTTGGCAATATTTAAGAAGTGTATTAGTTTTTACGTGTCCATCCTGTCCCGGTTACATCTTTCTTTTCTATTGCTCTTCAATTTTGAGATACCTGCTTGAAGCTTCATGCTGTCAAAGGTATGCTAGTTCTAAAATATGGTTGCAAGTTCAAATTTAGTTTCTCGGGTCGAATCGGTCATCTCAATAATTTGAAATTTGTCAAGTGATATACCATAAAACTAACTTATTTGTTAGAAGTTTGTCAATACCTCGGTATGTTTGCGCAGCCATACTTAAATATCCGGACATAACCAGTATAAGTGCTTCTCTACTAATCACAACATAGTTACTCTTTTTTTTTCCTTAATCACAATCTTTCATATGTTAAACGAACTGTAAAAATTGTGCTCTTAGAGCTTTCACAGGTTTATAGTTAAGGTCCAACTTTGGCATTGGATTACTTCTAAGTGATTGTGAAACTCACAGTCTTCTCTTATTGAAGGTATGGAGACATATTCAAATCCGAGTTTCACTACCTAAAGATGCTAATGATGTCTTCGTGCGTAAATGTACAATATACTTAATGTGGATTATTATTATTGTTCCTGCGTAAATGTACTATACTTAATATGGAAATTCTTCTTCTTAGGATTTTTTTTATATTAATGATGGGAAAAACCCACCTTTTTATTTATGCGTCAATTCACAAAACATACAATTTGTTATGAAATATTACCAAAACATACAACCCAAACAAATTATTACCAAAACATACAATTGACCCAAATAGAAAAAAAATATATATTTATCCTCACCTACCAAAAAATTTCTATTTCTCCTCTTTCTCCTCTCTCTTTCTAAATCATCATTTTTTTTTCCATAAAATACTATCTTATTTAATGTTAAAATGACTTCCAAACCGAAAAAAATAAAATTACAACAAAAAATAAAAAAAGTTCAAAAAAGTCGAGAACCCGAAAAAACCCAAAAAATACTGGAAAAACCTTTAAAAAAGTCGGGAACCCGAAAAAATCCAAAAAAATGTTAAAAAATAAAAAAACCAATAAAAATCCAAATTCACAAAAAAAATAAAAAAAGTTCAAAAAAGTCGAGAATCCGAAAAAACCCAAAAAAAGGCTAGAAAAACCTTTCAAAAAATCGGGAACCCGAAAAATCCCAAAAAATGGTTAAAAAAAGTAAAAAAAACAAAGAAAAATCCAAAATCACAAAAATAATGAAAAAAATTCACAAAAATCGAGAACCCGAAAAAACAAAAAAAGTGATGAAAAAACCTTTAAAAAGTCGGGAACCCGAAAAAACTCAAAAAAGGGGAAAAAACAAAAAAAAACCAAGAAAAATCCAAATTCACAAAAATATATAAAATATGTATTGTGTATGTCTGTATTAAAGAACATGTATAAATAGTGTATTGTGTATGACCGTATTAAAAAAACATGTATGAGCTGTGTATTGTGTATGTTTGTATTAAATAGCATGTATAAATAATGTATTGTGTATACCCGTATTAAAAAAACATGTATAAACTATGTATTGTGTATGCCTGTATTAAATAGCATGTATAAAATATGTATTGTGTATGACTGTATAAAAAAGTGTGTATAACAATGTATTGTGTATGCCTGTATTAAAAATAATGTATAAACAATATATTGTGTATGCATGTATTTAATAGCATGTATAATTGTGTATTGTGTATGTCTGTAATAAAGAGCATGTATAAAATATGTATTGTGTATGCATGTATTAAATAGCATGTATAAATAGTGTATTGTGTATGACTGTATAAAAAAGTGTGTATAACAATGTATTGTGTATGCCTATATTAAAAATAATGTATAAACAATATATTGTGTATGCATGTATTTAATAGCATGTATAATTGTGTATTGTGTATGCTTGTATTAAAGAGCATGTATAAAATATGTATTGTGTATGCATGTATTAAATAGCATGTATAAATAGTGTATTGTGTATGTCCATATTAAAAAACATGTATAAACTGTGTATTGTGTATGTCTGTATTAAAGAGAATGCATAAATAATGTATTGTGTATTCCCGTATTAAAAAAACATGTATAAACTGTGTATTGTGTATGCCTGTATTAAATAGCATGTATAAGATTTGTATTGTGTATGGCTGTATAAAAAAGTGTGTATAACAATGTATTGTGTATGCATGTATTAAAAATAATGTATAAACAATATATTGTGTATGCATGTATTTAATAGCATGTATAATTGTGTATTGTGTATGCCTGTATTAAAGAGCATTTATAAAATATGTATTGTGTATATATGTATTAAAGAGCATGTACAAATAGTGTATTGTGTATGTCCGTATTAAAAAACATGTATAAACTGTGTATTGTGTATGTCTGTATTAAAGAGCATGCATAAATAATGTATTGTGTATGCTCATATTAAAAAAACATGTATAAACTGTGTATTGTGTATGTCTGTATTAAATAACATGTATAAAATATGTATTGTGTATGGCTGTATAAAAAAATGTGTATAACAATGTATTGTGTATGTCTGTATTAAAAATAATTTATAAACAATATATTGTGTATGTCTGTATTTAATAGCATGTATAATTGTGTATTGTGTATGCCTGTATTTAATATCATGTATAATTGTGTATTGTGTATGCCTGTATTAAAGAGCATGTATAAACGGTATATTGTGTATGAATAACAAAAACACAAAGAAGGAAAGTGTCAATGAATACAAAATATATTGTGTATGACTAGGGTGGAAAACGAAAGCGATAAATTCACAATTATTTAATTAATTACCAATTATGCCCAAAAAATGAGTATTGTTCCGATCGAAGAAAAACAAAATACTAATTCATATAGAAAAAATGAAAATGAAGTTCTTGTATAATTGGTACGGAGATGGGTTTATACGAGAATTTTACGAGGAGATGGGTTTAGATGAATATTTTATTGGGGGAAGGAGTTTTGATCGGACGGTGGAGATTGTGGTTAAAGTAGAAGTGTGGAAAAGATGGAGGGTTGACATTTGAGGAGGTGGTGACGAGATCGGAGATGGAGGGAGGTGCGGCGGAAGATGGTGGAGATAGGTGGATGAGAGAGGAGGGCGAATGTTGTAGTTGACATTTTTGTATGTGTGTGTATATATATATATATATATATATATATAAAGAGGGAGAGGGAGAGAGAGAGATCTGTTAAAAAGATATAAATTATTTAGTATTTATAATTTTAATTAGTTGTATGTTTTGAAAATAAAATGTTGTGGTGTAATTTTTTGGTAATTAATTTAGAATAGTTGTATCTTTTGATAATTTTCCCTTTATTTATTTATTAAGGAAAAATAAAAAAGCGGGGGAAAAACCCCACAAAATGAAAAACAAGTATCGGGAGTGCTGAAAAAGAAGTTACAAGGCTTAAATAGCAATACTTTAAGGCTATAACTTACCCAGTAGATAATGATAGGTAAATAGAAAGGATTAGACTATAATTTCAAATCAATCATAGACATCCTAGATGAGACAACTATTTCTGTCCTTAATGCAAGTACTTGTATTCACTATGTTCCCATTTAATTATCAATTAGGAATTAGGAAACTAGGTGCAATTTTGATTGGATTATAACTTGTATCAAAATTATCAAAATAATTTTTTTTTTTAAAATCTAATCATAAAATTTAACATTTTAACTATATGATCAACTTTTAAAAATTTTCATTATGACAATTTTGATACAAGTTATTGACCAGTCAAAATTGCACGTAATTTCGTAATGGACAATTAAATATGAACGGAGAGAATAATAGTTAGTGTTATTAGAAATAGACACAACATTAGTTCCTTGTACATTAAGTTGTTACCTTATGACTTTTCTTAATATAGTAATTAGCCTTCGCTTAAAAATCAATGATCGGACTATGGTTGTGAGCAGGGTATATAAGGTCCTCACCATGTGTCTCTGATTCAAGTATAACCAGCGGCAATGAAACCGGATCTCGGTCCGGATTTTACGGGGTTAATTAGTATTTTGATCATACAGTTCAAATTAGTCCAGACTTAAGAAATGTGAAACTAATCTTATAAAAGGAGGTTCCATACTATTTAGTTATGTTACTTATGTAATTGCATGTAAAGGACCGGGTAAAAAGAGGTTCCATACTATTTTTTAAAAAACCCAATGCTACTATTGCAGTTATCAATATTTCTCTTATGTCTTTTCTCCTTGTCTCATAAGTAATAAACTCCTTGAAACACTAAAGCGAAGAGCAACAATGGTGGGTGAATCTTTCAAAGTGTGTGTGCCTAAGCGTAGCTCCGAATTCTTGGTATTCTTTCTTTTTCCCTTTCATTTTTTCATAGTTAATTTAGATGCATTTAATATTAGCTCCAAGCTAAACTTGAGTTAGAGATGGTGAAATGAAAATGATGCAAAGATCAGTTAGAGGGGTGACTATTCCCTTTTTTTAAATATTAATTTTATTTTCTGTTTGTGTAAGAAATGCACACCATATCAGATTTTAGTCAAGCCTTATTCCAGTTGGCAGCGTCTCCTAGTGTTTTGAGAATTTCAATCTTGTCTTGTGAATAAGATTGAGAAATATTTGGATTTAAGTCGGGTGCGAATTTTTTTTTATTGGCTATAAGTTCTAAAATCTTCCTCAAGTTATTCTCAGGGTTTTTGGGTAAGTTTTACTCTAATTGTTCTTTTGTGTGTTATCTTCCACTTTTCCGTAGATTTTGTTCCTAATTTCATGTGTAGAATGAACGTGGACGTCCAATTATTTAAAACAGACTGCTGAATAACACAATTAAGTGCTAAAGTTAGAAAACATCCCCTTTATACTGTGTGATCTTGGAACCTGATTTGGGCTTTCTTGTCCCTGGATATAGTGTAATTTAACTTGATTTATAATTAGTTTCTTTTTTGTTTTCGAAAAGCCAATTTTTATTTTCTTTGGCCTTAGGCCTTCAATTTGGCATGTGAGCCCAGGTATGTATCAAATCTTGATTAGATCTTATCTAAGTACCTATCGTAGCTTAATGTTTGCTGACTGAAAATGTAATAATCCTTCTGTTTGCTTTGGTTTTGGGCCATAATCTTTCTATGTCTATATTAGTATACTTTGAATCTATGATGAAAGTGAGAAAACTTGTGCCTTTTTCCAAAGTAGTTAATTAAGGTTGTTTTGGCATTGGCGTATACACGAGGCCTTTAAGTTTCCTTTTCAGCGTGGTAAAGTTAAGGCTGTGTTTGGTTACTTCTGAGAACTCTTTGCATCTTTTAACAACAGAATCATTGCCGATACTATTTTCTAGTAAAAGGATCAAATAAACTCTAAACGATGTTGTGATTTTAAAGATAATATATTCAATCCCGAGTCCAGTTCTTTATGAAAGTCGAGTTCAAACATGTTCTGCTGAAAAGGTTTAAGAATATGACCACATAGTTCTTTAACATCGATGGATATATGTATATTTCTTCTGTTATTCCATACATCTACAGAATCTATAGGAAACAAGACTTGGATAAATAATTTGATCTTTCAAGAAAAATAAGAAAAGAACTGTTCCTTTCCTTCATATGCGGCTAGAGTTTTAGTTGTGTTAAAATGTTTGTAACATGTTTAAAAGACTGACTATATATTTTTATAAATTTACATTTTGTTATTCAGCGTCTCGATCGCACCTTTATAAAGAGGTCTAACAGTGTTTTTCCAAAAGATGCCACTTTGAGAGATGATCGTGGGAACTTGTGGCACATGGAGGTTGAAAATGATGTATATCTTAAGCACGGGTGGCCAAAATTTGCAACTGATTTTTCACTAGAATTTGGTGACTTTCTACATTTCACACACATTGGGAACTCTCAATTTGATGTCAGGGGTATATGGAAAGGATGAATGCATAAATGATAAATTCATATCTAACAGGGGCAAAAATAAGGAACTCGAGATGATTCCCATCCCTTTTATTTTTATTTTTTTTATATAAGTTGTGGGATTAAACTCACATTTTTATTGAATCATGGAAAGGTAGAAAATAATTAGCATCACAAAATGTGACACTAAAATTACAAGAAATGGAACTTAACATAGTAAAAATTAACTTTTACAACTTGATAAACTTTTTTGTAAATACTCTAAAACTTTAAGGACCAGAAAAACATTGGCTTGTGTAAATAAAACACAGACCGGATAAACACGTGTAATGAAACCCGGGAAAAATGCTAAAATGGTACCTAACCTATCGACTTTTAATGATTTGGTACCCAACCTAACACACTTTCTAATTTGGTACCCAACGTATACATTTCGCTCTAATTTGGTACCCAACCTAACAATTTTTTCTAATTTGGTAACCAACCTATACGTTTCGCTCTAATTTGGTACCCAACCTATACATATGCAGTCCAATTAAGGGACTAAATCTGTCTTCAATCATCGGCTTTTAACGCATAGGTTAGGTACCAAATTATAAAAAAATGTTAGGTCGGGTACCAAATTAGAAAAAGTGTTATGTTAGATACCAAATTAGAACGAAATGTATAGATTGAGTACCAATTTAAAAAGTGTGTTAGGATGGATAGTAAATCACTAAAATTAATAGTTTGTTACCATTTTAACAATTTAACAATGAAAGCCCCAATTCATTTTATGAGAATGGAAACCGTCACTGTAGAGAGAGTCTCTCCTCTTCTTCACCTATTAACTTCATCTTCTAATAGCACCATTTTACCATCTTTGAAACCCATTTTATCCCATCAAAACCTTAAATTTGGAAGCCCTTTAACCTTCAAAACGATGATGTTCCTCAGTTTTTGAGTTAACTCTTCCCATGCCTATGAAGCTTGAAGACGAGCCCAAAGAAAGCCCCCCCCAAGGGAAATCAAGAAGAACTACTTCGAGTATCTGTGAAGCAAGCAAAGCAACTGATTCATCAGAAAATCCATATTTTGTTGCATCGGTTCGCCCAAAAACAGCGCCTTATCATTTGGTGAGTTGTTGTTTTGGTTGGTGAAATCAATTAATCAGTATGTTAGTATTTGTTAGACTTGGCATTTGATCTTGATAAGTATCTCAAAATAAATATAAAATTCGGAGTTCATGATTTAAGAGACGACCTAATAAACCAACTGTTTTACTCGTTTATCCCACAACAGTTAGGTCTTGTTCTAGCTTTGCTATGATGCTCTATGTAAAAGTAAAACACGTGTTTACTAATATTCCAAACAGTATAGTACGACTATCAACCTTATGAATCTATAATACACATTAATTAGGACTTGATAGAAGAGACTTTACATATATTTATATGGAAAATTAGAAGGATGTTGTGGGTTCATAAGTTCGTGAATAAAGGTATAGTTGGCAAAACAAAAGACACTTTTTTGGTCTCACAAGCCGTTGGTCTCACAAGCCGATAAGAACGCTTACATTTCAGTTTGTTTTACAGAACTTTGCATAGCTCTAGCTTGTGATCTAATACAACACTAGTTTTAATTTCACATTTTTTTGTTTTCTTTGTTTTTATCTCTTTCGGCATTTTTTGCTTGAGATTTAATTACTTTTTGTTTTCTTTGTCGTGGTTTCTTTCGGCATTTCTTTGCTGGTGATTTCTTTTATTGGTGTTTGCAGTACATTCCTGCACGCGTGTTGAGTGGTGAAGATTTAGAGGATGGAAGAAAATGGTGTTTGATACTCAAGACGGAAAAAAGTGGCCAGTAGTTATCAGGATAGATGCAGATCGTTGCTGCTTTTCAAAAGGTTGGAAAGATTTTCGCACGCGTAACAATCTCGAGCAAGAAGACCACTGCAGGTTCGAGTTTTCTTATAGCAAAAATGGGACACTAAATGAAGAAATTCTAGTGACAATTCTTCGTGCGAAGACCAAGAAATAATGACTAGAACTAGAGACGTCCTCTCTCCTCTCCGTGTCTCCGCTTAGCTACACCGTATGACGTCTTTATTGATTCACTATTTAAGTTATGATCTACTAAATAGAGACCTTAGTACTCCGTAGTATGCCAGATTAAGAAACTTTTTATTTGTGAGCTCAGCTAAGAGCAATTAATGTATGTAATTCTGTCGAACTAGGGATGGTTTATCATAACTAGGGAATATGTACTAATTCAAATCTTACTATATTATCTTGATGTTAATGGGAACTAAATCTGGGCAACACTTATTTGGTACCCTTAAGGGGAATTCTTTTGCTTGTCCATTTAAAGGTTAATTAGGACCGGGTTCGGTTCAGTTTTTGGCAAAACCGAAACCGAGCAGATTTTTCGGTTCGGTTTTTACGGTTTTCGGTATTTTTATTTTTTGGACCGAACCGAACCGGTTTGTTTCGGTCCGGTTTCGTTCTTTCGAATTTTTTTCGGGTTTTTTCGGTTATTTTTTGATTTTATTTTCGATTTTGCGGGTTTTTCGGGTTTTTCCGGTTTTTCGGTTTTTGTCGGTTTTATTGTAAACCGAAACCGTCCCGAAAAAATTTCGGTTTTTCGGTTCGGTTTTTTCGGGGTTTTGCCCAGCCCTGAGGTTAATATCCGGCCCATTCCTTTATATAGCCCCTAAAACATATTTCTGTGCTAATATTATAGTCAGTTTTTTTTTTTTTTTTTTTTATGTTTTTTACCTTACAAGTAACGGAAACATAAGCCAAATAATCTTAACTATTTCTTATAAAATACGAAAATATAAGCCAAATAATCTTAACTATTTCTTATAAAAATAGTATGAAACCTCCTTTTACCCAACAATCTTAGTCCAGAAAGTCAATAGGAAATATGTCATGATAGGTATAGTGAGTAGTTACATATTTGCATGGAAAATAAAAGGATGTTTCATACTATTTTTAGCTCTAGAAATAATAGTTATTTAGTTCGTTGGATAAAAGGAGGTTTCATATTATTTTTAACTCTATAAATCAGTAGTTATATTGTTGCATGGATAAAAGGAGGTTCCATACACATTTTTAGCTCTATAAATCATAGTTATTTAGTTTCTTGGGTAAAAGGAGGTTTCATACTGTTTTTAACTCTATAAATCAGTAGTTATATTGTTGCATGGATAAAATGAGGTTCCATACATATTTTTAGCTCTATAAATCATAGTTGTTCAGTTCCTTGGGTAAAAGGAGGTTTCATACTATTTTTAACCCTATAAATCAGTAGTTATATTGTTGCATGGATAAAAGGAGGTTCCATACATATTTTTAGCTCTATAAATCATAATTTAGTTCCTTGGGTAAAAAGAGGTTTCATACTATTTTTAAGTATATAAATCAGTAGTTATGTTGTTGCATGGATAAAAGGAGATTTCATACATATTTTTTCAAAATCAATACAACTCCTATATATTTGCAGTTGTCAATCTATCTTTCTCTCTTATCTCTTTCCCATTCTCTCATAAACTCTCTTGAAACATTAAAGTGAAGAGCAACAATGGCGGATGAATTCTTCAAAGTGTTTGTGCCTAGCCGTAGCTCCGAATTCTTGGTATTCTCTCTTCTTCTCTTCCATATTTTCACTGTTTGATCTGTAAAATTGACTTGTTTTGTGGTTAATTGTTATTTATTCATTTTGATTACATTTATTCAGTTTTATTGTATTAATTTTTAGTTAATGAGGTTTTTTTTACTAGTATTCATATAAGATTATGAATTAATTTTTCCAATTTTGGTCTCTACTCGGTTAGTTGTATTTTAAACACAATTATAGCATTATACCTGTTTGTATTTTCATTCCATTTTTAGTACTATCATTTTATGTGTCTGTATCTACATTTTCCAAGAACTTGAAATTTACAGTGATTTGTATGTATTTCGTGCTTTCATTATTTGTTGTTTTTTACATAAATCTGTTCAGATCTGTTTATATTCGTTGATTTTAGTGCTTGATCTCTAAAATTGACTTGTTTTGTGGAAATTCTAGGTTAAATTGTTATTTAATCAAGTTGATTTTGGTTTAAGGTTTATTTAATTAGACTTGGTGTACTAGTCACTATTAATTAATGAAGTTTTTTAGTGTTGATTTATTTTGAAATACGACGATTTAAATTCAGTGTATTAATTAATTTTTAGACTCGGTGAATTAGTTTTTCCAAATTTGGTCTCTACTCGGTTAGTTGTATTTTATTCACAACTATATCATTAGATCTGTTTGTATTGCATCGATTTTGTGCTTTTTTTATTTTTTAATTTTTTTGAGTTGGATGTGTTAAGATCTGTTGTTATTTCTTCGATTTAAAGCTTGATCTGCGAAAATGACTTGTTTTTTGAATCACATCATAATATGATATATTAGTAGCCTTTTGAGCTTTCCTGGTAATCTTCTTGTTTTTGCTGTTAATGTTTGCAGTTTTACGTTTATCTAGCAGTTTAAAAGAGTGAAAACCAAGGAATACTTTACTTTCTTTGAGCTTTCATGGATCAGTTTACTTGTTTTATTTTTGCTGTAAGACCAGATAAACTAGTTTTTTAGCTTAAAAAATGTAACCAAACGAACCTTGAAGAGTGTACAAGCCAATAAGCAACTTAGGTTGTAGCCTTACCCCTCCTAAGTTACAAAAAAATGTTTAAAATAGTCTATTCAGATAAAGGGTCAAGAATTTTCCAAGTAGCATTGCTAACACTTGATCCTTGATAATATCATAATTGACCAGTATCCTCCTTTTAGTAAATTGTTGGATTTGTTTTATCAGACAAAGGTAACTCGGCTGAATTTTTATGTTTCAATCTCTCATTAATGAATGTGGAGCTTTCCAAACTCGAAAGTTTTGTTTGTCAAGTTCAAAAGTTTCTGTTGCATTCTCATAATTTCTCTAGGCATGGGACTCAAACGTCACATGAGACTTTGTTTGTGCTTTTTTTCCATTTATTTTCAATATCCAATGCGAATTTATTCCAAGTGATAGCAATTTTAGTAGACTACAAGATTTAGCTGTTTTATGAATTTGGATTCTTTAGTAGACTTTAAATCCTGATTTGTTTGTGAATTAATACTCAGGGAAGTGTGAACAAACCACTATTAAATGAAAAAAACTCTCAATCTTGTAATGATGTATGCTTCTAAAAAGAAGGACAAGTACCCGATGCAGCCCGAAATGCTTGATTAGATCTTGGAATCTACTTATCGGGTTTTATTTTTCTCTTCTTGTAAAAAGCGAAGTATATACAAACTGTAAATATCAGGAAAAAATAGAATTATGTACAAGATAAACTCTAAACAATGTTGTTTTTTGAAAGATAATATGTTCAATCCTGAGTCCCTTTCTTCATGAAAATCGAGAACAAACATGTTCGGCTGAAAAATAAAATAAAATATGACCACATAATCCTTTAACATTGATGGATATGTATATTGCTTCCGTTATTCTATACATATACTGAATCTATTGGTAACAACACTTGGATAATCATTTAGTCTTTCACCCCAAAAAAGAAAAGAACTTTTCCTTTCCTTCCTATTCTGCTAGAGTTTTAGTTTAGCTAGAGAAGTGATTTGTGTTAAAATGTTTGTTGCATGTTTATGAGACTGTCTATCTATCTTTATACATTTTCATTTTATTATTCAGCGTCTCCCTCGTGCTTTCATAAAGAGGTCCAACAGTGTTTTTCCAAAGGATGCTACTTTGAAAGATGATTGTGGGAACTTGTGGCACATGGAGGTTGAAAAGGATGAAAATGATGTATCGCTTAAGAACGGGTGGCCAAAATTTGCAACGGACTATTTGCTAGAATTTGGTGACTTTCTACATTTCACACACAATGGGGACTCTGAATTTGATGTGATGGTATATGGAAAGGATGGATGCAGAAAGGACAACTTCGTATCGATCAAAGAAAAAAATAAGGAACTCGATATGATTCCCATGCCTGTGAAGCTTGAAGACGAGCCCAAAGAAAGGAAGAATCGTCCTAAATCAATTGGCAACTCCAAGCAAAAAGATGAAGGTTTTCATTTTTAATTTTGTTTGATATTTGACTAATTTTGGTTTCTAAACAATCTAATGTGTAATTTTAGATCTCTGCAAGGCCCCCAAAGGGAAATCAAGAAGAACTACTCCGAGTATGTGTGAAGCAAGCAAAACAAATGATTCGTCAGAAAATCCACATTTTATTGCATCCGTTCGTCCAAAAACAGCGCCTTATCATTTGGTGAGTTGTTCGTTTTGGATGGTGCTTTACTTGGTTTATCCCACAACAGTTAGGTCTTGTTCTAGCTTGCTATGATGCTCTATGTAAAAGTAAAACTTGTGTTTACCAATATGCCAAACAGTATCGTACGGCTTATAAAACTTACGATACACATTAAGACTTGATATATAGAAGAGACGTTACATATATTTATATGGAAAACCAGATGGTTGTCGTGGGTTCATAAGTTCGAGATTAAAAGTATAGTTGACAAAACAAAAGACACCATTTTGGTCTCATAAGCTGATAAGCACGCTTACATTTCAGTTAGTTTTACAGAGCATTGCATAGCTCTAGCTTGTGATCTAATACAACACTACTAAATTACTTCCACATTTTTTGTTTTCTTCGTTTTTGTCTCTTACCACATTTTTTGCTTGAGATTTAATTATTTTTTGTTTTCTTTGTCTTGGTTTCTTTTGGCATTTCTGATTTCCTTTATTGGTGTTTACAGAACATTCCTACATACGTGTTGAGGAAAGAAGATTTAGAGGACGGGAAGAAAATGGTGCTTGATACTCAAGACGGAAAAATGTGGCCAGTGGTTATCAGGATTGATGCAGATCGTTGTTGCTTTGCAAAAGGTTGGAAAATTTTTTGGACGCGTAACAATCTTGAGAAAGAAGACCAGTGTAGGTTCGAGTTTTCTCGTAGCAAAAATGGGACACTAAAAGAAAAAATTCTAGTGACAATTCTTCCTGTGAATACCAAGAAATGATGACTATAACTAAAGACGTCCTCTCTTCTCTCTGTCTTTGCTTAGTGACACCTTACGACGTCTATGTTGGTTCAATGTTTTAAATTCTTATCTACGAACTAAAGATCTTTGTCCTTCGTAGTATGCGAGAG
Organism: Primula veris; assembly: GCA_963682055.1. Classification (NCBI taxonomy): domain Eukaryota; kingdom Viridiplantae; phylum Streptophyta; class Magnoliopsida; order Ericales; family Primulaceae; genus Primula; species Primula veris. Next base: position 30,012,145 of record OY821747.1, on the reverse strand, counting down.
TAGGCAACTGTTTATTTGTGAGCTCAGCTAAGAGTAATTTATGCAATTCTCTCAAACAATGGATGGTTTATTATAACTAGGGAATATGTACTAATTCAAATCTTACTATATTATTTTAATGTGAATGGGAACTGAATCTGGGCAACACTTATTTGGTACCCTTCAAGGGGAATTCTTTTGCTTGTCCATCTAAGGTTACCCCATTTCTTTCTATAGCCCCTAAAATATCTGTTTGTTTGTGCTAATATTAGTCAGCTTTTTATGTTTCCGTACCTTACAAGTAACATAAACACCATTATTGTTGTTGTGGGTTATGCATTAAGATCTTAGGAGCACCGACTGCGAGTGAAGGGCTACATGGTCGCAGTTTCAAAGTGTTGATTTTGTATTGCCATCAATTTAACGTAGGGCTGTGTTGATTTTTTTTAACGTAGGGAAATTCTAATTACTTGTTTTAATTTTTTTTATTCGTGAATAAAGTTGTCACGGTGTCGTTTCTTCAATTTGCTGTTCCATTCTTCAATATAAGTTGCACGACAGTCAAGTTGATGCTCGCATAATATCACAGTTAAGGACAATTTCTTATTTAAGAGCGCTGACATATGAGTTTTCATTATTATTTTTTTGGGTGCTATTGGTTATGATCATTTGAGGGCTACTTATATTAAGCTGATTATTTTGTGTGCTAAACTTCAATAATCTGCAATAGCTTTGCCTTTACGCTGTCGTTGAAGATTTGATGTTGACAAGATTGTTTTTCTTTGTTTTCGAGTGCCGAGTTAGAGTAATTTGAGGGCTTAATAGCTATAAGAGCTGCTCCATTTTCGTTACATGTCCGCTTCAACTACTTTTAAATGTGAGATTATTTATTTATTGGTGATCCAAATCGTATGCTCATCCTTGGTCTATGTTGAAATTTTGCAGGTAATCGAAAGGGAGTTAATAATATTAGTATCTGATCAAAAGACAACTTTTTTTTCATGTCAAATTATTGGAACAACTTTGAATTTCTCTTTGGACTTTTACTAATTTACACCTTCTTTTGGCAGAACAATGAAAGCCTTTTCATATATTTCTCATTTTTTTCCCCATATTATTCATTTCCAAACTATACTGACATTATATCAAACCACAGAATGGGGATTAAAAATAAAATTTTGATTCGTATAAGTTCAAATTTGCATACTGGAAGTCTTTTAGGAACTTACATTGTGTGTTGGTGGATACAATTCAGTTAAGTTTAAGCCTTCTATATATAAAATTATATGAAAGAAAAAGGGAATTACACTTCAGTTAAAATGTTACTGTAAAGCCATGCCGTATCATGGAACTGTTAAGAGTCATGACGTGTTAATCACGCAACTAGAATACTCATCTCGAAGTACATAGGGTCGGGTCTGCTTCTTGCAGTTAAAATGTTTTGTTTTGTTACATAGGGTCGGGCCAGGACCTAATGTTTTATGGAATGCTCAACAAATGGCCAGTATACGCAAATGAGATAGAATGGACCGGGAAAGTTTACTCATCCAAATCGACATAATTAAGCAATGTCAGTCCTTAAGTACGCATCTTTCATAAGATTCATGGCATTGGATTTTTGATATTATGTCCATTTCCTAACATGCTGATTTTTTTTCTTTTATAATCCTAGTTACGATTTTTTGTTTTTTGAAGTTGATAGGGAAAAGACAAATTATACCGAGACATCCATCTGAAGTTTTAGGGTAAAGTGCAAATAGCCACAGGTACTAAAGTTGTTTTGAAAATAACTCTTTGAAATATTTTCAAAATAAAAAATAAATAACCCTTAGAAATGAACTATTTAACTTTTGCAATTAACCACCAAATTCTCTTCAAAATGACATAAAGTTGTATTCAATTGTTCGTTTACATAACTCTTCATTTGATTCATGTAATTTGTAAATAATACGAAATGTTAGATTACAATTATTTTAAAATGACATCAAAAGCAGTTCTACGTAATAAAAATAAATGATTTAAGTAGGAAAAACTATTTTTTCTCATTCTATAAAAAAATAAAATTGACATGCGTAGATATCATATGACTCGATATAATAGATAAAAAAAAAAAAAAATCAAAACGGACCATTAAGAATAGAGTTATATCATGATTTACAGATGGCCTAGAGTTAATTACCAAAGTTGGATAGTTTATGGGATTAAAAACAATCAAACTCATAATTTGCAGGAGTTATTTGCAAAACAACCATAGCTGCATCAAATTAATTGCATTTTCCCACTTCACTAATTTGATAAGAAAAATATTCCAGAATATAAGTACACTGTGCTAAATCTAAAGAAAACACAATTATTATATATTTTTTACACTATATTTTTATTTTTATCCCCATTTTTATTAATGCATATTATTATAAAAACTTAAAAGTACGGGTAAACATATAATTTTACACAAAATTAATTTTTATTTTGATAAAATATACTTATATTATTTAACAACACAAAATAGTAAAGTTGAATTTGTTTGGAGGTTTTTTTTCTTATAATCATAAACCCTTCTTTGGATTTAAACCTGTTTCGCATGCGTCAGAGTTCGAACCCGCTTCACTAGTTTGATAACCAAAACATAAGTACTCGTTAAATTCCACAAGATAATTCCAACTTATTAACAAAACACAATCATTATACATTTTTTACATTATCTTTATATTTTTATCCTTATTTTTATTAATATACATTCTGCTAGAAAGTTAAAAGTATTAAAAAACATGTAATTTTATACAAAATTATTTTTTATTTTGATAAAATGTATTTATATTACCAAACAGCCAAAAAATAGTATGATGAAATTATATATTTTGTATCAATTTACTTGTACTAGTTGGTCAACTCTTTCCATTAATAAAAATAAAATAAAGACAAGAGATCCAATCCATATTTTTATATTAAGTTAATGTCTTCTCAATAAAATAAACTAGTTTTGTACTACTTTTACTAGTAATATAACTTTGAAACATTTAATATTCCAAAACTTTCTCACAATCAGACAAAGATTTACAAAAATATAAATACCTGGGTATTGTGATAACTTCTTTTATAGTTGTTCTCAGCTCATATAAATCATTTGTATGGTTATAATATTTATGTGTTAGTGTTTGTGTTTGTGTTTGTGTATGTAGAGAAATGGAAGGTCCAAAGACAATCATTGGATATATTTGCTACTTCATTTTTTTCCTCCCTATTTTCTCAATCCTCTTTGCTATTGGTCTTGCCAAAGGTTGCTTCTTTACTCTCTCTATATATATATTTATATTTAATATATATTTGTTTATTTTAAAAAGCACGCTTCGTAGTTAAAAAAAACTCGATTCAAAGTGTAAAAAGCTTGCTTTTCCGCTTTTTAGGATACGGGTTTTGTGCTTAGCTCTTGTAGAAATGCTTTAGCTAAGATTTTGTTTTTTGTATATGTCACTATTTAAAAAAAAACGTGCTTCATGGTACAAAAAAGCTCGATTCAAATCTTACAAAGCTTGAAATGCTTGCTTTTCCCTTTTTTTAGGCCGCTAAAAGCTTATGATTTTTACGGTTTTAGCTTAGCTCTTGCAAAAACGACTTAGCTAAGATTTCGTGTTTTTTCAAAACTGGTATATATGGATGATATCGGTTTTTAATTTGGGTTTGAAGCTCAGTTCTTTTGTTAGTAAAGTGTGTGTTTGTGTATTTGTTTGTATCACTGTTTAAAAAAGCACGCTTCGTCAAAGCTTTTTATAAGCTTAAGAAGCTTGTTTTTCCTCCTTTTAGGCGCTTTTAGCTTAGCTCTTGCAAAAACTCTTTAGCTAAGATTTTGATTTTTTCAAAACTGGTGTATATGGATGATATGGGTTTTTTAGTTTGGGTTTAAAGCTCAGTTCAGTTCTTTCGTTAGTAAATTGTACCAAGGTTATATTTACCCTTCTGGGTAGGAAAATTTAGAGTTTAGAAGATGAATGAATACTGCTTTCGTTTTGAAATAAGCAAAATTGTTTGCTTAAGTTCTGTGAGATGTAAGCATTTATATGTTTCGACTAAGCTGTGACCTTTAACTTCCATATCATATTTCTTTCTTTATTTTTTGGGACCACTTAACATGAGGATTTTGCCTTTTCGGGCTTAGAAAAAGTTGAAATATGTTTTCTCTTTGTTTCTTATTTTGGTTATCGAAAACGGTTTTGGTGTTTTGAACTAGAGTTTCTGAGCCCTGAAATTCTCAGAGATTGAAATAAGCAAAACTATTTGCATAATATCTGTAGATAAATAAGCGCTATGCCGCTATATGTATTATGTTTTGACTTGATTCGGACCTTTAAATGCCCGTGTAATTTTTTTGTGTGGAAATATTTAAGCCAAGGAAATGCCTTTTCAGGGGTACGAATGGTAGAGATATGGTTTTGTACCTTTTTCATGTTGTCGAAAAGGGTTTTTGTTGTTTAGAACTACAAACTCGTTTTATATTTTCGAATAGTCTTAACTTGATTTCTGTGCTTAAAAGAAGACAATTTTTTTATACTTTGTAAAAACAGAAACATAGAAATTTCCCCCTACTGAAAGAATATAGCTTTGTTCCAGCTTAAAAAACGTATTTGCATAACAACCGCAACTAAACAAGCACTTTATGTTCGCAATATTATCTGATCATGGAGTTTGTGGATTATCTGAGCAGGTCTCATAGTGACTCCTTTTGTATTTATGATTATTGCTGTTGGGGATCAACTAATCATGATTGGACTATTTCCCGTACATCTTTTCTGGAGTTTCTATTGTATACTCAGGTGAAGTTATATTTCCCTCGTTGCTTGAATTTTGCTAATTCATTTTGATGTTTGATTGACACGATTTAAGATTGGTAAGTAACGCAATGCTATCATCCACACTGGGATATCAAGTTACTGCTATAAACTTATGAACAGACTTGCTAGTAGTTGATAAATATTCACTAGTTATACAAATTCTTCTTTCTATAGGTGACACAATGTATTGAGATGAAGCAATTATAAGGTAATGAGACTTTTTGGATAATAAGTTAACTTGTGTGGAAAAAAACCAAAAACTTCTCTTTTCTTGGAAAACCATTTCGCTAAACAGATTCAGCATGCCATTGTAGTTTTGGTAAAAAAAAAGGTTGCATTTTTTATTGTCATACTTCGGATATTTACTGTTGATGCGATGTTATTGAAGCAATGTTAGTATATTACCAGAAATCCTTTATGTGGGAGCTTAAGTTGATGAAGAACTAAGTTATCTGATATTGACCAAGATAGTTCTGACAATTGTTCTTCTAGCACATTAAGGAAGTAATGAGGCTAGATTTGAATGCCAGCATAACTATCTTGGTCAATATATTTCATTGTTTAAATAAAATACATATTGACATAACTTTATATTTTTATTATTTGGAACAGAACCAAGAAATTTGGTCCTTATATGAAATGCCTCTTAATTCTACTTCTTCCAATACCCCTAGCATTATGGACTGTGACGGAACTTTGCATAAGCGTGGCAATGGGTCTATTAGTTGGCCTCGGTTGGCCTTTTATGGAAACGTACAAGGCCTTTAGTAAAGAAGATGTTCCACTCGACATAAAGGTCAAAGAATGCTTTACGGTATGTTTAAGCTTGTATTTCTGAATTTTTAGAAGATCTGGATTAACTGTTTATACTTGAACTATAATGTCAACAATGGTTTCTAATAGGCGGGCATCACGAGCAGTTTTAGAGGTGCGGTGACTATTGTTGAAGATTTTAAAGACTTTTCCTTACATTCATTTTTTTCTGTCGTGGATGAGCTGCTTAAATATGAAGGAGATGAACCTATTGAACTCAAGTATGTTTTTTTGCTAATTGCCTCCTAATTATTGGCTTGTTAAAAGTAGATAATATGCTATTCCTCATTGCAAAGCCTGATTACTTATGTGTGGTAGTATATGGTTGATTGTTTTAGATAAGTATCTTTTGTTTGCCGGTTTGCTCAAAAAAACTTTGGGAAACCACTTGCTAATTTGTTTCTTTAGTGTTTTGGAGAAAAAAAATTGCATATTTTATTGTCGTACTTGGAGTATTACTTTGTGTCAGAGAATAAACTAATCTGTCTTTATTGTCGTAGTTGGTAAAAAAAAAATTAATGCAAGGTTAATGAAGAAATTGCCAGACATCTTTCGATGAAGGCAAAGCTATATGAAGAATTAAGTTCTTTACTTTTGACTAAAGTAATCGTGGCACTTGTCATTGCGTATTAAAGAAGTATGCACACGAGATCCGCACTTTGTACTCAAACATCCAGCTGCATTTTCCACAACAAGTGTATTTCACGTAGATGCTAAAGAATGTTTTTTCAAGTGCTGGTGAATTACTCAATAAATAGCTAGTCAAAATGTTACCTTTTGAAAAGCATCAAGAACGTTACCTAAAAATGTCATTTCCCATCTAAACCATCAAATCTTTTACTTGTAGGGTTGCTCAGATACCTGGATGCTTTTTGGCTTTAATTGTCGGAATTTTGGTTGATGTCCCTATTGTCAGTATTATAACAATGTATAAATCACCGGTTTTACTTTTCAAAGGCTGGTATCGTCTGGTACAAGATCTTATAGGTAGGGAAGGGCCATTTCTGGAAACCGTGTGTGTTCCTTTTGCTGGAGTTTGGATATTACTATGGCCATTAGCTGTTATTTTAGCTGTTATAGCTGGGGTTTTTTCGAGTCTCGGTTTTGGATGTTATGCTGCCGCTGTTGCATACCAGGTAAGATTTGTCTTTAACCTTATACAACCATCCACTTCACCCTCGTATTCTCCTTTTTACGCATTTATTTATGTGCTTTCAACTTCGAAGATGCGGTGTAAACTGTATGGTTTTGAAGTAACTACTAAGCTATTTGAATCATCCTCAATTTTCATTACATGAAATATTTTGGAGTATTCCCGTTTAGTGGTCTGCATACTACCCAATATGCATATCCACAGTCAGTTTATTGAAATGTATGCCAATCAAAAGTGATATAAGTATAGTGAAAAATATGTTAGTTCTTTGAAATGTATATCTGTCAAAAGTGAAATCAGCCAATTAAACAGTTTGCCAATCAAAAATCAATTCACTTAAGTCACGCTCATCAGAAATATGGGAAGGAAACACGTTTTTCTTTGTTACTAACTGGGAATTTAGTCCAAAATATATTTCATCATCATCAAACTGTGCCTTTATCCCATGGGAATCAGCTTTATGAGGCCATATGAGAGATCATTCTTTCTCGCAACAACGAATCCAAAATATATTACATAGTGGAGATTTTTATTGAAACATAATGACAAAAATAAGCGTACACACACAGCACAACAGAAGAGCTTAAGAAGAAGAGAACCGTTACTTCAAACTGTTTTAGCGCACTCCTTAATTTTATTAGCGTTGCTCTTCTGTTTTATTGGTCTCTCTTAGGAAGATTCTACAAAGAAAGGATTCTTGTACATAGTTTCTACAGCGTCTATATTTGATGAATACACCAATGATTTGCTATACCTGCGTGAGGGTTCCTGCTATCCAAGGTATGCGAATCCAATTCTACTATTGAGTACAAATAACTTTCCTTTGCTGGTACGCGAGTTTTATCATCTAAAAAAACAAATAAATAAGAAATTTTAGGGTGAAATCCCCTACATAATTTGGACTTATTTTTTTATTAAGTGCCAGTGGAACTTTTCATTCCCATTTAGTGATACTGCATACTTTCAGCATCCATATCCGAAGTAAGTTTATTGAAGTGTATGCCCATCAGAACTTAAATAAGTCATAATGCCGATCAAAATACACTTTAATGGAGTGTACGCCCATAAAAAATGGAATAAGTTACTGAACCTTACGCCAATCAAAAACCAGTTTATTGAACTGTATGCCTTCGCAAGTATTACTAAATTCGAAACAAGTTTTTGCTTGTAATTAAGCGGAATTAAATCTTCAATTAGTCACGTAGTGATAAATTTCTGAAGAAATATGTTAAGATACTTAACTAGAAAAATGCGTATAAGAAGTAATGATTTTTTGTGATAACTTCTCTTCATCTGGGCAGCCAGACTTAAATATCGCAAGCGAAATGGTCCCAATGCTTCTTTGCTTCCGGTAGTACATGGAGTTATGCCAACGGGTGAACCATTAATGGGTCCACCTTCTATGGGCGTGAGAACACTACAAGCTGTTGTGGTAAGAATGTTACAACTTTAAAAAAAAAAAAATCTTCTCCACGATTATCAGTATGTTCAAAAACAATTGAAATCTGCCTATAAAGAAGTTCTTCTATAGATTTTTTTGAAAATCTAATTCTGATATCGGAGTATGAAATGATCTTGATCAAGGTTTTGAAAAGGCGCTAGGTGAGGTCTAGGCGGCTAGGTGGCTGCCTAAGCTGACTTTTTTCGACCTAGCTCGGTTTTCCCCTGCCTAAATCCGCCTAATGCCCAGGCGCCTGATCGCCGCCCAGGCCCCCCGCCTAGTCCGCCTTTTGAAACGCTGATCTTGATTAATATGTTTGAGGAATTTGGGTTAGTAATCCGAGTTCGAATTAAGATGACTGGAACTTTTTTGCTGCTGAGTTTTTGTTGACTTTTCCATTCAAGAAAAACTTACAACGAAAACAATTATAATAATGTGAAGGAAGTAAAGGATTCGAAATTGACTATATTACCACTAAGTTATACTAAAAAGGATTAAGATACAACTTAGCCGTCACACACATTATTCCCAAGACACCTGTTTGTAATTAGCGAATAAAAGAGCAAGACAAGACCCTTTGCTTGAAACAACATTTATGAGTTTCACGGTCTGCATTATAAAATCTCTATTGTTGTCGTTTCAATCATAATCTAATAAAAGAACCTCGAAAGACCGGTGCTTGTGTATTCAAATCGAAATTATATTCGTTGAGGCTCAGAGATCTAATCTCGGCAACTCATCGAGCAGTTTTCGTCTTCTTTATATAACCCCTTGTCCTGCTTTTACTTACTCTCATTGTTCTAAATTAAGTTCAGGACGTATACTTCATGGCACAAAAATGTTTATTCCCTATATTAATTTTAAAACAAACAGTATTGTTTAATTGAAGGTATGCAAAGATATTCACATTCGAAGAACATTATCTAAAGATACTAATGAAGCCTTTAGTTATGATGTTACTGTTCATGCTTATGCTAGATTTGGGACAGCTTCTTTAAAGCATGTGAAAATATTGGGAAAGAGCTGATAAGGGTTGGAGCCATTGGAACCATTGATCTGGATGATTGGAAAGAATCAAAAAACAAAATAGTCAACATTGGAATCCCTTCATATGCCTTTCTTGAGTGTTTTCTTTCCTCTATTAAGAACGGTTCTCCTGGATTTCTCTTGCGTAAGAACTATTCACTTAGGATGCCAGTTCATTGATTTTGGATATATTTAATTCGTACTAGTGTATCGTCATTTTTATTTTGTTCTCAACACCTCCTAAATTACAGAAATGAAGTTTTCATTATGACATCTTTTGGTTTCTTTTTTGTCTTTGCGATTTTACATGGATATCTAGTAATAGGAAATGTAAATTTTATGATAGTGGATTTTGTAAAATGAATGAGAAAAGGGTGTTGTTATCTTTTCGTTTTTAGGTTGGAACTCAATATCCCCTTGTGCAAAGGATTACATTTTGTTCTTTATTTAACAATTTCGGGTTTGATAATTGGGTTTTTGTCAGATTCTATCGTAGTGTGTGCCTACAATCAACTAGTTTATTAAACTATTTGCAATTGCTTATCTTTTACCTAACCTTTTTGCCAAAGAAGAAAAGAAGAAGGCAATCTATCTATATCGTTGGCATATGCATTATTTCTTTTGAAGAACTTGTTATTAATCCTGCCTTGCTGATGCAACAAAAGTCATGATTTAGCAATTTAGATGATACTTCTTCTATCTAATTGTTCGACTCATTTCAACTTTTAATGATTGTTTGGCTTATTTGGAAATGATATGTGAAATTGCATCATGTGTTCTGACAGGTGACAATGTAGAGATCACAAGTGTGAATAGACCAGAGGGAAGGGTTTTTGACTGGCTTTATGAACCAATGAGTGTAATGAAGGAGCAGATTAGGAGTCTCAATTTAGAAGAAAGTGAAGAGATATATCTTTATAAGTACTGCTTGTATAGCGGTGACATGGCACGAATCAATGCGTGGCAAAATAGTGGAGAGTCGCCTCGAGATCAGATCAGAAGGGCTCAACTAGAAGGTATTGGTAGAAGGTATAATCCATAAACCATCTCTAATTTCTCCATCTCACCCTTCTAAAGCTATACTTTGAAGATAAAACATCATCGAATGCAGATATCTATATATGACAACTCTCTTCTTTTTTAGGTTTTGGTGTATGGTTGTGACTGTCCTTGGACCTCTTAATTTAGAGTTTGTTTGGTGCGAGATTTTATGAAAATAAGCTGCTTTTCGGATTCAGAAAAGAATAGTGTCCATCCAATTTAAAGTTTCTAGCTTATCAGGCCCAAGAAACCAAAAAATCATAGCTTTAAAGATGGTCAATCTGAATATGGTCTTAACTGTTTAAGCAAATATGCTGATATTTTGAGATTTATAAAAATCTTGATTCATACTACCTCCAAACTTTTAGCTTATTCAGGCAAAAAAAAAGCAGATAAATTTTGCTGTTAAGCTGGTCAACCAAATATATTTAGCTTTGAAGCAAAATAGGAAAAAATAAATGAATGAGGTTATAAGCTGCCTCCTAGAAATCCCTTAATTACTTTACTTGGTTTGGTACTTTGGTTTCAGCGACAGAGCAATATATGAGTTGCAACCATATCTTTATGCCTCTTCGATCCAAGTTACTAAATAGTGAAAAAGACAAATCTTAATTTTATTTTTCCTTTATACAACGCTTACTGCGTTTTGCTATTTATGACCAGATTACAAGGATTCTGTTTGACATTATCGAGGTTGCCCACATCTAGGCGTCGTTTCTTCCAAGTTGTGAAGGCTATCGAGCTAGAGGCTAAAAGCTACGGAGATTTCAAAGGTGGAGAGTGGTGATGATATAGCAGCTGGTCCATAGGACCTTTCTCTCTCTGAGTAAAATGTTTTTTTCCGACATGTTTTGATGTCCCTAACACTAGTTCTCTTATGCTTCATTTCATTGAAGTTGTGAGATGCAAGTAATAAACTAGGTGTAGACAGTCAGGTTCTGAACTAATTCTACACCTTTGTTTTCTATATATCATAATAACGAGCTTATAATTTTTACGACCGAGATTTTGTTGAAATTTTATCAATGCGGTCTTCAAAGCTTGGCCAGCTAACTTATTGGTCCTACAAGTTTGGTACATGATATGTGTTGTTGCTCAAATACAGTCTACGGGGGCATTTGCTATAAGCGCTGTGCCTTTTTACTACAATTCTTGTTTTATGAATGTTAAACTGTAGCCGTGAAGTGAAATTCCTTCTGTCCGGCTTGTAAATTTCATCCGCTTTTGAGTAAAAATAGAAAGCAGAAGGGGTTTCAGCTCAATTAGTGTCTAGAAACAATTTATCCTCAAGGAATGAAGTTTCTAGAAACAGTTGCAGAAAAATGCTTTTAATATAGTATGTCAAGAAAGTCGATATATATTTTCACCATGTGTTTTAATATTAGAATCTTTCAATGAGCTGAAAGTATCTGTTGACGGCGATTCTCATACAACACAAGCGGGTTAAACAAGAACTCAAAACTTTCACTAACAAAATTATCTCCACATACTGATGCAAATTGAGCAGACACAATATTATTATAAAAAAAATAAAAAATAACTTTTGCCTTCTCCTACTCAAGCGAGCAAAGACTGAATAAATTTCGCTCTAGGCCGTCTTCATTTATTGTTTAACAAGCCGGATAGTAAACGCAGTGCTTGAGTTGAGTTGTTTAGAACAGAAGAAGACCTTGAAACTAGCATTTTCCTTTTCTTCAAAAACTCCAATGAGTTTTGCAAGCATTGAGCAGGTGGTAATTCTTTTAATATTATTGGTTCACATCTGCGAGGACAAAACACAATTAAGATGTTTATAATTTACAAAACCTGTTCATTTGATATCTTTAAGGTCATTTACAGTTTTTCACACTAAAGTACCATCGAAATTCGATTTTGTACATCTGCAAGAGTTGGCAATTAATCACCAATGGTCTACATCTTTCGTGGCTTTCATTAGCTTAGTGTATGATAGATGGAAAAGAAACATGGATTGCAATACCAATTACTTTGGAGAATCAAATTATGTATACACTATTTAATCATGGTTTCCATATTTTTTAGTCTGTACCCTGTTCTGTCACTTCTTCTTCTTCTTCTCAATTTAGAACCAAGACATGGTATTTTTACATTTCATTTACAAAGTACAAGCCTGAAAATATATGTCAGGTAGGGCTAATAATTAAATATTTTTTAGGTTGGAGCACAAAATCGGAAAAAGATTGACGAGCAATGTATAAAAATGTAAGTAACCTGATTTTTTAACTGTAATACCACAACAATAGAAGGTAATCACTCACCCAGAACTTTTGCGCTTTTTCTTCTTGGAGATTTTCTTCACGTTCTCCTCTTCTTTCTCATCCTCGGAGTCAGATGCAAAAACTTGCCTGTACAAGAAATGTGCATCAAAACGAGCTCAAAACAGAACTTGTGAATACAAATCATTCTACTGACGCGGCATAATCAAATTTGTTACTTACGAGATTACAATATTACAGCTACAATTAGCAATCAAAATGGAGAATGTAACGCCAGACTAATACAGTATATCTTTTCAAACGCCAGTTAGACAGTAAGGAACAAATGCAATACAGGATTTAAACACACGGCTTGTTTGGGCTTTTACACAAATAAGCTGGATTTATTGAATGTCGGAAATAAGTTAGTTTAATCCAGTTCCAGCTACAAGCTTCTTTCCTTTTTAGGCCAAAAGCCAAAAACCTAGAATAGGCCCGTTTTTAGTCTAACAAATGCAGTCTCGTATTAAGAAAAAAAACTGATTTTAGAAACTGCAACCAAACAAGGCTACATCCTGGTGGTAGCCCTATATACCCATCCATATCCCAATACGGAACTTACACACCAACTTTAAGAAATTTCTTTGTTCACACACCAATGAAATTTAGGATTTTAAATTCACATTTGGTATTTCAAAACCACAAAAAGAAATATTTAGTATGCAAATTGATAAATAGTTTCAACACCATAAAAAGAAATATTTAGTATGCAAATTGATAAATAGTTTCAACATACTTTTCACGAGCCGCAAGGAGTTGGACAATATCATCAGGCAACATTCCTCTACTTGCTGCAGTTGCGTGTTCTGTTACATGACTGATTTCAGCTTCTTCAACAATATCTGTGACTTTTGGTTTGCTCTTTGGTGTCATCTTCTGAGCCCATTGTCTCCTCCGTTCTTTTCCTTCTCGAACAACCCTGCAAAGAGTATATAATAGGAGTATTATTTAACCAACTATAACGAATTTAAATACTCATTAAAATCACAAATTTAATTTTGTCATCAAATTATATCAGAGAAGAATGCTGATCTTAGACAATCTAAAGAACGTTTTCCAAAACCAATGTGAGACTTGGACAAAACTTAATTCAACTCCATTAAAGACCACTTGGCATGATCTTCTGACATCATCGAGCACCTTATAGTCATCAATGGGGATATTGATACGCCTAAATACTTATGGTCTCTAGAAAAAGATAACTTCAAGATAAGAGTACTACGCACCAGAATTGACACAACAGAATCAAAGGATGTATATTGAGATCTCAAAACAAAAAGCTAAAGAGCAAACAGAAGTGAGGGATTTCCGACACATGTATAAGCAAGAAATTAAGAATAGCATCATGAGAATACCCCAACACCAAGCAACCATTTGTTTTTTTTGTTTTTGATAATTAATAACCCTCTTTTTGGAGGTAACCTGCTTTGCAGGTGCCAAGGATCGAACTCTGGTGGTGAGCATGGTATACTAGGGTCTCAACCACTTGGACCAACCAACTTGCTCAAGCAACCATTTGTTTAGTACTTCTAAGTTCTAACTCTTCAAATCAGAATATGGTTTCTTGAAACTAAAGAAGAATGCAATGACTCTGTCTCCAACTTTCCGATTTAGTCCATTCAAGATCAATATATCCTGTATGTAAATCTATGAAATTATGAGACACCTCTTATTAAATTAATTCTCTAAGCAAAGATAGCAGTAACTTCATTGGAAAAGGGCACCTCATAATTAACACAACAAAATTAAACTTCCACCAAGATAGAAGGTTTTACCCACAGACATGCAAGTGAGACACAGAATACGAAATTCTAATCAAACTATACAAAGCCTGTTCTATGTTAAATTTCAGTTGTAGGATTAAATGCTAACAAAAAGGTCTTCCTCCTCTCTAAGGGATTTTTCCAAGCATTAAGTAAGCAAATAGACTCACTTATTTGCAACAGATACGGCTAACAACTTTCAACTTCGCCAAACAACCATAGAACTTGGGTACAGAGTTTGAAAGCAAAACAATTAAGCTCATGACAATTCCTCAACACCAAGCAACCTGGTTAATTGCACTCCCGCAGTGCATTTAATTTCCGAATCAGATAATGGCCTATCGAAACCAGCAACAAATGTAACCTACTTTGTCTCAAACTTCTAATTTAATCCTTTCTAGATCAATACATCCTATTATAAGATGAATCTATGGCATCACTAGGCACTTCATAATAAATTAAATCAAAACAAAGGTAGCTTCAAAATAAAACAGCACACCTAACAAGAAGTTCTAATCAATCTACATAAAGCCTTTCTCTGGTTACTTTTCAGATAAAACATGAAATGCTAACATGCTAACATGAAACGCCAATATGATAACATGAAACACCAACATGGTAAAAATCTTCGTTCTCTCTAAAGGCTTGTTTATATCCAGAGATTAAGTAAATAAACTTGCTTAACTGAAGCAGAGAAAAAAACTGAAAATTTTAGTTTGCAAAACGCCCAAACATCTTTCAGAGTTCGTTAATAAAAATAATGCCTATCTTTTCAAGATGCATAAAAATAGAAATTGAATATTTAGTCAGATTCAGTAGCTTTACATATACAATCGCACCAACTAGGAATTCAAAAGATACTCATCAGTCCAAATTTACTAGGTACTCCTATGGATACATGCATTTTTAAATTGTAAAGCTTTTGTACTTAAATGTCGATATTGACGATAAAATAAGTAATTCACATAATTAAGTACCTTAACTACTGAATAACTATCGAAAATGTAATTTCGATATTTTAAGTGTAAAAGTTTAGTAACCTACTGAAAAATTATATTGGGACGGAGGTAATATTTTCCATTATAGCAATGCTCTATAAGTTCAAGTTGATAAATTAAGCACATCAAATGATGATAAATTAAGTTCATCTATAACAAAACTAATGAAATATATTAAGTTCATCTATAACAATACTAGTAATAAATATATAAATTAAGTTCAAGATCATCTATAACAATACTAAAAATATATATTAAGCACATCAAATGATGATAAATTCACCCAAAATCCAATAACTAAACTTTCTGCAAGATGGAAGCTTTAACTCTAATCAATCTACAAAAAGGCTTTTTTCTGTTACATTTCATTTGAAACATGAAATGTCAACATGGACATGGTAAAGGTATTTTCTCTCTCCAAACACTTGTTTGTATGCAGGAGAGGAACTAAGTACGGGCTAAAAGGGGATACAGCAGCCCCCATGTTGAGAAAAATGCAAAATTTTACATGTATTTTGCTCAAAAATTAACGATTATATCATTTCAGGCTTTCAACACCCCCCATAAGAAAAAAAAAACATAAACATGCGATTCAGTCCCACCCACTTTAAAATCCTAGTTCCACCACTGTTTGTATGCAGCTATTAAGCAAATAAACCGACTTCATTGAAGCATAGGAAAATCTAAGTCCACACAGCTAAAAACTTTTTAGTTTGCAAAACACCAAGATATTGGTTTTCAAATTGGTCATTCTAATCAAGTATAACTTAAAAGCAAATTAATCAGGCTGAAGGTGCAATCAAACTAGCTAGGTACTCCAACAGTTAAATTTTTAAGGAACTTTGGCGATACGTCTATTTCTAGGATGTCAATTTTTAATTTCTTATGTCAAACACTCAAAAAATACAAATTTCAAAAGTACTTCACATAATTTAGTAGCTTAACTACTGAACACCTTCTGAAATTACAATTTCGACATTTAGAGTAAAATTTAATACCAAAATTGAAGGCATCCCCGAAAGATTTAATTAAATCGGGACAAAGTGAGTAACTATCATCATTTATATTACTCTCTAATTTAAATAAAAATAACTATTAGAAAAGCCTCCCTAGTAATAAGTACCCAACTATATTAAGCACATCAAATGATGATAAATTCACCCAAAATCTAATAAACTATAAACTTTGAAGTGGGTATTATTAGTAATAAAACAAACAAAACAAATAAAAACTAAAATAATTACATAAACAAATAAAAGAAATAAAGGGTACCTAGCTTTTTCTTCTTTCTCAGCTTTTCTTAGCTCAGAGTCAAGTTGTAAACCCTGCAAATTAAATAAATTAATTAAAAAAAAAAACAAAAATATAATACTCCCTCCGTCCCTGAATAAGGGCCCTGCTTCGAAAACCGCGATATTTAACAAAGTGAAACAATTTCAAACAATAACTATTTCTTAGTTAATATATAAGCCTACAAGTGTAAATTTGATATGCTTTAACCACCAAAAATGGATATTTCAACAAAAAAAAAAAATACTAAAAAAGGAAAGGACACTTATTTAGGTTATTTAGGGACGGAGGAAGTAGTAAAAAAAATAAAAATAAAAATTATTAGAAGAAATATATAAATAATTTTAATTAAAAATGGGAATAAAAAAACCTGTTCAGCTGTGAACTCCTCCGGTGCATCGGAATCGTATTCTTCCTCTCTCTCCGACATCTCTCTCTCTATATATATATAAAAATATATGTATTATATGTATATATATATATATGTGTGTGTGTGTGTGTGAGAGAGAGAGAGAGAGAAAGAGAAAGAGAGAGATATTGATTTAGGTTTAAGGGGTTTTTTAAGTTATAAGGAAAAGAAGATAAATTACTTTTTTAGAACCTAAGTTTTGAATTTAGTTTCACTTTTTTGCCCAATGTTTGTAATTTGGTTTTCTTTTTTTTTGTTGGTACAAAGGAAAAAACCAAATAAACTAAGCAAATTAGAAGGCTACTCTTCTTCACATACTTTAATAGCAACCAACTCATTCAACATTTGAGGAGTATATTTATATGCTTTTTTTTTATGTTTTACTCTTCTTCACTTACTTTAATAGCAACCAACTCATTCAACATTTGAGGAGTATATTTATATGCTTTTTTTTTTTTTATGTTTTAGTCGTATGTACTATCAAACCATTTTCATTAATTCACTTGTATTTTCATTTTTTTTCTTAAGTCACATGTAGTATCAAACCGTTTTCATTAAGTCACATCTCCGTCAGTTCACTCACAGAAAGTTAAACACGTGACCAGCACGTGAGCAACATTTTCCTCTTAAATGACTCCGAATATAAAAAAAAACAAAAAAAACATTATTAATGTTTTTACTTTATTAAAAACAAATTTTATCATCTTCTCTCTCTATATCTATCTATATAGCACTAGATTTCACGATCAAGCCCAATTTTGGGTCAATTTGTATGCGAATTAGTTGTTTCTGACTCGATTAGCTCAAAAAATCTTTTTTTTAACAAAGAGTGAGCTTTTAAGAGAAAGATTGAGAGTTTGCAGTGTGTGGTTTGTAGCTTTAATAGCCAACAATATGTATATATATGTTGTATCTATATTAGGCGGGAAACAGAGGTTGGAGATGAAGTTTGAGGGGAAAAATGGTTGTTTAGCCTTTTACCTTTCAAAACATGGTTATATATGTTATTGATGAAAATAGAGGTTGTTGAGCCATGGGGTTCAATAATTGATTTTGATTATAACATTGATTATGTTTTTAATGATTTTACGATTTCTCTATTTCAATGATATAATGCTTGTCTTTTCCAAAAACAGAATTTGTAAATTCCAGCACGCCAGAAAGATAGAGCTCAGAAAAACGAAGCCACAGGTTCAAGCGGAACCAGAATCGGAGCTAAAACGAAGAAGTTACGGGCTTTTGAAGATTAACGAGAAAACAGAGAAAACTGAAGTACGACCGATCGTCTGTACAAAAACGACCGATCGTTTTTGTTCTGATTTCTTCCAGAGAGTCCACAAGAAAAACGATCGATCGAAACTCAGAAACGACCGGTCGTTCTGAATAACGACCGATCGACTGTAGAAAACGACCGATCGTTTTCTACAGATTTCGAAAACAGCTTTTCAGCTTTTTCTGGAAAACAGCTTAAAACCTCTGAAAAAAGCCTCAACCACTTCCAACGGTCATATACAGAAAAACAGTCTTTGGTGATTATAAAAACCAACCCAATTCACTTTCCAAAGACACCAATCACAATACCAATCAATCCTTCAACCTCTCTCATATACAAAAACCCAAAATCACCATTTTGGTGAAATAATTCGAAAAGAGAGAAATCGAAGATAAAGAGATACAAGCTCCAACAAAGATCAAACATCATCGAAACCACATATTAGCTTATTTTAGAAGCAATCGATTGTGGGTGTTGTTTCAATTTTTGATAAAATTGTAACGAGTATTTTATAAACTCATTTTTGTGAGCGAGTGATCGGGTAGAGGCTTTGTAAGCAAGTGAAGCTTAAAAGCTCTAGGTCTTTTCATTTCGGGACACTCATAAAGTGAGGGGGAGGTTAATCGGTTGATTAGCTCGATAGGATTGTAATATCCGTAAGAAGATTTTTTAGTGAAATACTCGGTAGTACCGAGGAGAGGACGTAGGCCGTTTGCCGAACCTCTATAAATCTTGGTGTCATCTTCTTTCCCTAAACTTTTACTTTCCGCAACTTTATTATTGCTTATATTCTTGCTTGCGTTTATGATTTCTAGCATTTCATTAAGTTTATTAAACGCTTAAGTTTAGAATTTGCATAAGTTGGGTGGTTAGTTGCATAGAATTTTAATTAGGCGAAAATCGCCATAAACCTTATTCACCCCCCCCCCCCCCCCCCCCCCCCTCTAAGGTTAGCACACGGGCCAACAGAGGTCACTTGTTGGTCATGTGTTTAACTTTATGTGAGTGAACTGACGGAGAAGCGGCTTAATGAAAACGGTTTGATAGTACGAATGACTTAAGAAAAAAAATGAAAGTGCATGTGACTTAATGAAAACGATTTGATAGTACAGGTGACTAAAACATAAAAAAACTCATCTTTATATAGGTTAAATTTTTCAGACATTCCTCTGTTAAACTTGGCTAAACGGTCGGCACACTCGTTTATTTCATGAGGAGTGTACACCGATAAGAGCTTGATATTTCGAGAACAAGAATTTTATGTGCATGACAAATATTGTAGAACAAGCAATTAGAGAGGGGGGTTGTTCGGTAATAAGCTTTACCAGCTACCGCATAGATCATAATTTGTGAAACTTTAGTTGCCATGATGAAAAACGAAAACGGGAAAAGAAATTTTTTTTGAAAAAATATATCGTAATTTACATGTTAAATAATAGGAAGCGTGAAACGAGAAATGTGCGTGATTTTAGAAAGAGAAAAACGAGTTTATCGGTAACTATGTGTGGAACCTAGCCGAACTTTAGTGGGTTGAGGCTCGGCTTGTTTGATAAAAAATGTTTTAAAACGACCGCGCTCATGACTTATTTGAAATGCTCAACCCGGTGGGTTTGGGCTCGGCTTGTTTGCTAAAAATGCTTTAACACGATCGGGCTCGAGATCGTGACGAGCAACAAGAACAAACTTGGCTCATGACTTATTTGAAATGCTCGGACTCGTGATCGTTAGGCTCATTAAATTTGAGTGGCACAAGACCAAGTGGTTAAATTCGGCTTGGCTCGTAAAAAATATTTCTTTTCTTATATATGGAGTACACTTTTTGTAAAAAATACTATATATATGTGTGTATATTAATTTAATTAGACAAGCCAGACGAGCTCTAAAGAAGCTGAACAAACTATTGCTCAAACTCGGTTTCTTTTTATAACTAAACTCGGTTCCTTTAGTAAATGAGCCCTTTATTTTATTTTTCTCAGACCCGGTTTATGTTGGTTTGGTGTACGTAAAAACAATAATTTAAAGTGCAAGGATTAAAAAGAAATAAACAATTTTATTTCTATAATGGAATGTGACTCTATTACAAATTCCGACATTTGCAGAAAGTAAATGCAACTAATTAAATTCCAGACAGATTAATATAAATTATTAAACTGCTGGACTGGTTTGTAATTAAACAAAACTGTCAGACAGTATAGTATAAAAACTAAACTGCTGGACTATTTGTTAATTAAAAGAAACTGCCAGACAGAATAGTATAATTACTAAACTGCTGGACTGTTTCTGTAAATAAATTACAGGACTGGAAAGTAAATTACAAAACATAATAGAAATTACAGAAAAGAAAAAGAACTGAAATGAAATTACAGAACGGAAAAATAAATTACAGAATTGAAATGTACAGAATATAAAATTGCAGAAAAGTAAAGACGGAATAAAATATGCAGGAAAATAAATAGACGAGGCTACTGTTTAACAGTATGCCCTTAACCGATATTTGCCTAACCACCTTTGAGGTTTCTGGTTATGTTTGGCGCTTCGATCCCAAGGTACAACGTCTCGGATGACTCGCCGGAAACTGGCGACGAGTCAAGGTCGAGCTTTTGATGGGTGGCTCTCTCTGACTAAAAATGTAATGCTTATTTGGAGAGATGATATATGTTGCTGTTTGATTTCAGAATGTTATATGTTTGACATGTGGGGGGTCTGCCTATTTATAGGCTTGCTGAGTATCTCAGCCATTAAAGTCACTTTACTACTGTCAGTTTTCGAAATTCGAAACTGCAGTATTAACTTTGCAATTAATTCATATTTATTGCAACGGTTACAACTTTGCTGGAAGCTTTTCCCGAACAGGCGCACTTTTCCCGAACAGGAACGCTTTTCCCGAACAGGCGCATTTTTCCCGAACAGGCGCATTTTTCCCGAACAGGAACAGGTGCACTTTTCCCGAACATGAACATTTTTCCCGAACAGGAACAGGCGCACTTTTCCCGACGAGAAAACGCCCCGACGAGCATAAACGCCCGACGAGCATGAGTGCCCGACGAGCATAAGCGCCCGACGAGCATGCGCGTGTGTGGTACACAATACACACATGTGTATGTGGACACACTACTTAATATTCACATGGGATACCTTAGTATATATATATTGAAAAAATGACACTTCATTTTCCAATGTGGGACAAATCTCAATGAGTTATCCTCATTTAACTCATTTTCCAGCATTAAGAGTTTCCTCTTTCTCAACCCCAATCTTTGACGCCAATTTCCATTCACTCCCATTCTCCAAATAGGTCATGCGGCATACCGTTACGAACCTTGTCATACCATCTATTCAACCGTCTTGAGTATGGTGCCAAAAGACAACGACTGTCACTTGGAATCTTGACTCAAAGATGGCCTCGTGACCATTCAGAAACTACCATGTTTAAACATGGTTTTTCCAACAATCCCCCACATGAATGCAATTGGCTTAAAAGCCCATGTCCTAAAAATGCAAACAAGAGAACCGCAAAAGTTCACTGTCTAAGGTCAGGTAGCGCACGCCTTGAACCTGCCGTAGCGGAGTACCACCCAGAATACTGCTATTAGGTAGCTGGAAAGCCTTGAACCATTAAGCTTTGTGTATCTCAGAATGGCACCCGCACAGTGTCCTCTCTATCCACGTACTAAGCCCTTTAGTTGTTGTCCATATTTGGCCTGGACTGCCTTGGCATGCTCAACTGAGTGCTCTAGTGATTTAGCCCACGCTCATCACATGGTACCGGCCTTACACACTCATTATATGTGGTTCCAAGTAGGTGTTGTCCTGACTCACCTTACTCGACCTTCGAGATACTTGGATCATTAAGAGCCACATGCTCACCCTTACTATGGTACAGGTCTATCACTCTGTCATCGCGAAATTGGGCTGGAACTACAGGTTCCCGAGTGCTTTGTTCGGCTGCCCCCACAGTTCAGTTTCCCATTGAACCCAGCAGGTCAATCCCATCTGGGTTGGGTTGCCTATGGGGAGGCTACCAATTTAATGGGCTTCAATCCCATTCCGTTCGATGACGCTTCGACTCTGTC
This sequence comes from Primula veris, assembly GCA_963682055.1. Lineage (NCBI taxonomy): Eukaryota > Viridiplantae > Streptophyta > Magnoliopsida > Ericales > Primulaceae > Primula > Primula veris. The sequence goes on along the minus strand of OY821747.1, from coordinate 29,989,787 downwards.
TTGAGTCAAGCCCTTTGTAAATGGATCCGTAATGTTATCCTTTGATCTCACAAACTCTAAGGATACAACACCGTTAGCTAACAATTCTCTTACGGATTTATGTCTCTGACGTATATGTCGAGACTTTCCATTATACATATGGTCCTGAGCCCGCGCAATAGCTGATTGACTATCGCAATGCATACTTATCGCGGGAACAAGTTTTAGCCACATTGGAATCACTTCCAAGAAGCTTCTCAGCCAGTCTGCCTCTTCAGTTGCCAGGTCCAAAGCTATGAATTCTGATTCCATAGTTGACCTTGCGATGCAAGTTTGTTTGGAGGATCTCCAAGACACGACAGCACCTCCCATTACAAACATATATCCACTCGTGGATCTTGTGCTGTTGGAGTCTGATATCCAGTTGGCATCTGAATACCCTTCCAGTACCGCTGGATATCTTGTATAGTGCAGCCCATAATCGGCTGTATATCTCATATACCTGAGAAGTTTTATTATGGCCTTCCAGTGCTCCTCATTCGGATTACTGGTATACCTGCTCAGTCTGCTTACTGGGTTGGCTATATCAGGTCTAGTACAGTTCATCACATACATGAGACTGCCTATGATCCTAGAAAATTCCAATTGTCTCACACTTTTGCTGAAATTCTTTTTCAGGCTACAGTTGAACTCAATTGGAGTTCTTGACATTGCATTACTACCACTGTCAAATTTGTCAAGTGTTTGCCTAACATAATGACCTTGCAACAGGGCATACCCCTCTGACGTCTTGGTGATTTTCATACCAAGTATAATGTCAGCTATACCCAGGTCTTTCATATCGAAATGATGCGACAACATTTTCTTAGTGGAGTTGATCTTATCAGTACTCCCTATTATAATCATGTCGTCCACATAAAGGCAGACCACTACACAATCATTTTTGCTTCCTTTCATGTAGACACATTTATCACACTCATTTATGCGAAAGCCATTTGATAACATGATTCTATCAAATTTCTCGTGTCATTGCTTGGGTGCTTGTTTGAGTCCATACAGAGACTTTACAAATTTGCACACCATGTGCTCTTTCCCTGGAACCACAAACCCTTCAGGTTGTTCCATATAAATTTCCTCTTATAATTCTCCATTTAGAAAAGTCGTTTTTACATCCATCTGATGTATTTCCAGATCAAACAATGCCGCGAGAGCAATGACAATCCGAATCGATTTTTTCCTGGAGACAGGAGCGTATGTGTTGAAATAATTGACACATTCAGTTTGCCTGAAGCCTTTGACTATAAGTCTTGCCTTGTACTTCTCGATCGTGCCATCAACCTTTAACTTCCTCTTGAAGATCCACTTGTGACCAAGGGGCTTGCATCCACCAGTTTCCAAGTGTGGTTTTGCATAATTGATTCAATCTCATTATTGATTGCTTCTTCCCAATATTGGGAATCCGGTGTTGACATAGCCTGTTGATATGTCACCGGTTCACCTTCTATCGTGAAGGTTACGAAATCAGGCCCAAAGGAAGTTTCCTTCCTCGCCCTTTTGCTTCGTCGAGGCTCTTCCTCTTCTTCTTTCTCTGACGGTTCACTTGCCCCCACATTTCCATCACTATTCAACTCTTGAGTCTGTACAGGTGTTGGCATTCTGCGGGGAAAGATGTCCTCAAAGAAAGAAGCCTCTCGGCTTTCAATTATCGTATCTACGTGCACATTGGGATTTTCCGACTTGTGTACGAGAAACCGATACGCACTGCTATTTTGTGCATATCCAATGAACACGCAGTCCACTGTCTTTGGACCAATTCTCATCCTTTTAGGAGCGGAGATTAGGACCTTAGCGAGACATCTCCAAACCCTCAGGTTCTTATAGCTAGGTTGATGACCTTTCCATAATTCGTATGGTGGTTTGTCTCGCTTCTTATGTGGTAACTTGTTTAAAACATAGTTATCGGAAAGTAAGGCTTCCCCCCACATGTTCTGGGGTAATCCAGAACTTATCAACATCGCATTCATCATTTCCTTGAGCGTTCTATTTTTACGCTCCACAACTCCATTTTGCTCCGGGGAGTATGGAGCTATGGTTTGATGAATGATGCCACTTTCCGCACATATTTGTATGAACGGCGCTTCATATTCGCCGCCTCTATCACTCCTCAATATTTTAATCTTTTTATTGAGTTGATTTTCTACTTCAGTTTTATATAGAGTGAACATATCTACTGCATCGCTTTTACTTTTCATTAAGTAAACGTAACAGTATCTAGTACAGTCATCTATAAAAGTTATGAAGTATCTTTTAACTCCTCTTGTTTGAATAAATTTCAAATCACACACATCTGTGTAAATCAAACCAAGAGGTTCACTATCTCGTTCAACATGTTGAAACGATGATTTCGTTAACTTTGCTTCTACACATATTTCACATTTATGTTGTTTATTAAAGACAAAGTTTGGTATTAGTTGCAGTGATATTAATTTCTTCATAGAATTAAAATTCACATGTCCTAATCTACCATGCCACAAATGAAATGACTCAAAAATATAAGCAGAATCTGAAATATTATTATTGGCCAACTTGGCAACAGTCATTACATTACTGGTACTGGCCTCAGCCTTAGCACCTTTATTAGCGGCCTCAGCCTTAGGAGCTGGAGTTCCTACATTTAACTTAAACATGTCGTTGGTCATATAGCCATGGCCTACATAAATACCATTCTTGGTGATTACAACTTTATCGGATTGAAAAACTAGTTTAAAACCCTTCTTCACCATAACCGAGCCTGAAACCAGATTCTTACGAATATCTGGTACATGGAGCACCCCAGTCAGCGTGAGCTCTTTTCCTGAGGTCAGGTTCATCACCACTGTTCTCTTTCCTTCCACCTTGGAAGTAGCAGAATTTCCCATGAAGCAGGTCTCACCAACCACCGCCTCGTAGGTCTTGAACATCCACTTGTTGGAGCAGATGTGGCTCGTGACGCCGGTATCTAGCCACCATTCCTTGGGGTTGCTTCCCACAAGATTCACTTCAGAGACCACTGCAAAGAGTTGCATGTCATCCTCTACTCCCTCGGCCACATTGGCCTGAGCTGGAGTCCTCATCTTCCCCTTGCCCTTAAAGTTCCTCGGTGGGGGGTTTGGGCTTAGCAATGCGTTTATTGTCATAACAGTCCGCGGCACGATGACCGGTCTTGTTACACACAAAGCAGGTTCCTGCAAATTTCTTTACAGCAACAGCACTGCCTGCGTTGTCAGGGCATTTCCGCTTGACACGCGTGGCCTCAATTATATGGGCCTTTGCCACCGAGCTACTAGCAATACCGCCTTTCTTTTCAGAACGACGGTTGCTCTGCTCGATATTCAACCTCTCTATGATCCCCTCCAGACTCATTGCCTTCTGCTTGTGCTTCAGTTAGTTCTGAAACTCCTTCCATGATGGTGGCAGTTTCTCAATCATGAGAGCCACCTGGAAGGGTTCATTGATAACTAGCCCTTCAGCATCAAGCCGATGGTATATGAGCTATAGCTCCTCAACCTGCTCAATGACACTCCTATTATCAGTCATCATGTACTCGTGAAAGTCCGTGATGACAAATTTCTTTGCGCCAGCGTTATTCACCTTGTACTTCTTTTCGAGAGTCTCCCAAAGCTCCTTTGCAGTTGCTTTGGGCTCGAAGACACTGAATAGGGTGTCATCTAGAGCACACATGATATAGTTCCGGCATAGGTAGTCGGCATGTCTCCATGCCTCAACCGCCGAGAACGACTGCTCGTCCAGATCGTACTCGCTTAGGACGGGAGCAGCCTCCTTAAGAAACCGGGTTAAGTTTAGGGTGGTTAAATAAAACAGCATCTTTTGCTGCCAACGTTTGAAGTTGTCACCCCTAAACTTTTCCGGCTTCTCCAGATGAGAGGTCGGCAAAACAGGCATAGCCGAACGCATCGGTGCCTTGCCCCTGGCCGCAGCCATAGCCTTGGCCGCAGCCGCAGCTGCAACCTTGGCCGTAGCATCAGCTTGGGCCGCAGGCGCAGCGGTCGCAGCCGCCGTAGCATGCGCCTGAGCGTCAGCCCCCACATTTGCATCGCCCGTAGTGTTATGGACATTCCCACCAACCACTACGTCATGCGAACTCACCGAAGGGACAATAGGATCAGAGATATTTTCGTTCGTCATCTTTCGGTTTTCTGAAAAGACAACCAAAAGACTATAAGATACGCGTATTTGAATATTCTTGAACAAAACACCAAGTATGGAAGACTTGGTTTATGTAAAAGAATTAAGATACAAAATAAATTAATTCAAGCTAATACCAAACTGGTTGGTATTTTCTCGAGAACGGTACAAATACCAAAATCAGAATAAAACAATTTTAGGAATTTTTCTTTGCTACAAATATTCTAAAGCAGAATTGTAGCGGAAAAATCACTATTCCTTTTAATTTTAAAAATTAAAATAAAACAGTACACAAACCAAAATAAAATATATCGGTTAAGATTGTTGGTTTTGGTGTACGTAAAAGCAATAATTTAAAGTATAATGACTAAAAAGAAATAAACAATTTTATTTCTATAATGGAATGTGACTCTATTACAAATTCCGACACTTGCAGAAAGTAAATGCAACTAATTAAATTCCAGACAGATTAATATAAATTATTAAACTGCTGGACTGATTTGTAATTAAACAAAACTGTCAGACAGTATAGTATAAAAACTAAACTGCTGGACTGTTTGTTAATTAAAAGAAACTGCCAGACATAATAGTATAATTACTAAACTGCTGGACTGTTTCAGTAAATAAATTACAGGACTGGAAAGTAAATTACAAAACAGAATAGAAATTACAGAAAAGAAAAAGAACTGAAATGAAATTACAGAACAGGAAAATAAATTACATAATTGAAATGTACAGAATATAAAATTGCAGAAAAGTAAAGACGGAATAAAATATGTAGGAAAATAAATAGACGAGGCTACTGTTTAACAATATGCCCTTAACCGATATTCGCCTAACCACCTTTGAGGTTTCTGGTTATGTTTGGCGCTTCGATCCCAAGGTACAACGTCTCGGATGACTCGCCGGAAACTGGCAACGAGTCAAGGTCGAGCTTTTGATGGGTGGCTCTTTTTGACTAAAAATGTAATGCTTATTTGGAGAGATGATATATGCTGCTGTTTGATTTCAGAATGTTATATGTTTGACATGTGGGTGGGGTCTGCCTATTTATAGGCTTGCTGAGTATAGTCACTTTACTACTGTCAGTTTTCGAAATTCGAAACTGCAGTATTAACTTTGCAATTAATTCATATTTATTGCAACGGTTACAGTTTTGCTGGAAGCTTTTCCCGAACAGGCACACTTTTCCCGACGAGCATGCGCGTGTGTGGTACACAATACACACATGTGTATGTGGACACACTAGTTAATATCCACATGGGATACCTTAGTATATATATATTGAAAAAATGACGCTTCATTTTCCAATGTGGGACAAATCTCAATGAGTTATCCTCATTTAACTCATTTTCCAGCATTAAGATTTTTCTCTTTCTCAACCCCAATTTTTGACGCCAATTTCCATTCACTCCCATTCTCCGAATAGGTCATGCGACATACCGTTACGAACCTTGTCATACCATATATTCAACCGTCTTGAGTATGGTGCCAAAAGACAACGGCTGTCACTTGGAATCTTGACTCAAAGATGGTCTCGTGACCATTCGGAAACTACCATGTTTAAACATGGTTTTTCCAACAGTTTATTCATAAATGAACGAGCACGAGTCGATACTTTTGACGAGCCGAAACGAGCTTGTTTGTGAACAAGTCTTACTCATTAGTGGCCCTGTTTTTCATTTTTCAACGGAACCAATTTTGTACCCATGCCCAAGTTGAATGAGCCAATGTGCTATGCAAATGAACACTGGAATATCATAATTTCACTCCTCCTGCACTCAATTGTAGGTACAAAAGATCAAAACGAATTAGAAATTAGACTCATTGAACTTTGAAGAAGAGTGAAACGATAGAGCTCGTGTTTAGGCTCGGACTCAAACACTTGAAATCACAACAGACTACACTGGAAACAACTATAAAAACTTAATCTGCATTTCATAATAACTAGTCAATGCGCATTCATATGATCAGCAGTTGATAAATTGAACTATACCGACATTGGAACATTGCAAGTGAAAAATGAAATCAACAAAATCAGTAAAGAAATGCCCAATACACATCTCTATTCAAAATCGCCATAAAAGAACCAATGTACACAACCCATACTAAACGCAGCAAACTGTAGAAATCGATCTGGGATTCTGCACAAGTGCAACAATCACAAAAAACGCAGCCCAAAATTTATCGATTCTTGTCACTAGTTTTTGCGGAAATCATACAAAATTACAAATTTTAAATAACATCATGCAGTCCGTTTACACCATTCATGATAAGAAACTTCTAATTGAAATGACAAGAGAAAAACACAAATACAACAAGATGCACGAAAAATACAGTAAATTGTATCCAAATGCAGTAATCACCGAAAACGCTTGCTATGACTAAACTAGCGAGTTCTTTTCGCTCATTTTGCGAAATTCATATACATGTTAAATAGTATTCTGTACAGCAATCATGATAACAAATCTCTACTTAAAATCATAACAAATGAAATTACAGAAAAACAGATATACGAAAATGAAGTAGCGAACTATAGCAAACAATCTGCACCCGACTTCCAAGAATGCATTTTCACAATAAACCGCAAGGAACGGGATAATCACAAAAATACTGCCCTCGACTACATTACTGCTTCTTAATTACTCCTTAGTTTTTGCGAAATTCATATAAATACTACTATATAAAATCTTTCCTTGAAATCATAAATAAATGAAATTTCAAATACAGCAAATTCACGAAAACGAAATAACCAACGGAATAATCACAAGAACAACTAAGTATTGTTTATTGTTTACCCCCTTTTTCAGGCATATCATATAAGTAATCATCAATACTTCGTTCATGAATTTTGACCTTCAGGTCCTAAAATCCCATTAACAACCGAAGTAGCTACCAAAACCGCAACCAACTCAGCTCCAACCACCACTCCTGCTTGAATCAACCCACTAATGGCAAAACCCTCCTCGACCTCTTTCTCAACTTCCTCTAACCCTTTCTCAGCATTTTCTAACCCTGTTAAAACAGAAATAAGAACAATAATACGATAAAGTGAAGTCATATTCCTTGTGCTAGAATAAATACAATCCATAGTCTTTATAGTCTCTTCAAAAAAAATAGATGGTAGTGAACAAGGAAGGAACTATGTGGAGACTGTATCGGGTTCCCCTCCCATTTTAATTAAGTTTGACGAAAAACAATTATTTCCTATTTGATAAAATCTTCAAGAAATTAAATAATGCTTCAGCCCTGCGATTGCCATTTAAGTTTTCGAGTTCCGCCCTAGTAGTGTATCACATAATTAACAGGTAAAATAAGATAAATACATTGGTTTAAATCTCTACTATTTTTGATATAAAATTGAAAATCAAGTAACAATATATCTTGACAAAGCCAAAGAGTATCTTGAATAAAACCTTTTTCAGCATTCTCTATCCCTTCCTTGACAACTTCTTCCACTTCCTCCTCGGCCTTTTGTATCTTTTTTCTAATACCGAATAAACCGATATCTTGTGCCTTTGCAGGTAGCTCAAGAGCCTTGAAAGATGCCGAAGTAGCGGTTAGTAGGAGCAGGCATTGCCTTCGGTTCGGGGTCATGAGAGAGGGTTTGGGTGAGCATGTCTTGCTCATTATCGTCTTGTTTACTATACGGACATTGCTGACGTGGAGTAGGGGTAAGCTTGTGGAAGCCATTGAGAGAGAGAGTAAGAGAAGGTGATCTTGAAAGAGTGACTGAGAACTGATATACATTTGTATAGTATTTTTTGATAGAAGCAAAGTTTTGAAAATTTATATCTTGACCCCCGTGTTTTTCATGGTTTATGAACTTACCCCCAGAACAATATATACGTTTGTTTGGTCTCTTAATAGAAGCAAAGTTTTGTCATGGTTTATGAACTTACGGTATGTAGTTCGGGGAGACTCGTTGCCCTTTTCAAAAATCATGCTTCATGTTTTCCGCTTCTCGTTTCCTTTTTTTTTTTTATGTAAATGGTGGAAAAAACCCATATTTTTTATTTTATTAATGATAGAAAATAAAAAATGTCGATGAAAAAATCCCACAAATAAAAAGTTAACTATTTCCACAAGAGGAAATAAATAAAGAAAAAAAATAGGCATAACAAAATGAAAATACAAAGGGGAACTGAAAACCCTATGACGATAAGGGTTGCATAGTTGAAACTCTACCACTGGTTCTACACACTATTATTTCACCTGTAAAATTTATAGTTTTCATTTTTTTTTACGTTTCACGTACGCTTCCGTTTCTCGTTTCATTTCCCGTTTGCGTTTCCTATTACTTACCCCACAACAATAAATTTTGATCTGATTTGGAATATGAATTCCATGCGCAATTCCATAAATATAAACATGAAGTTTGATGATCGACTTGGGCTAAAACGAGACAAAAAGTGGGAGAAAGCAGACCTAAAACAGTTCAAACGTGTCGGGAGATTTTTTATAGTACCGGGTATGGGGTACGTATCCGGTATAGGGTGTGTCGATATTTTTGAAGTAGCTTTATAGGTTTTAAACAATAGTAACATATTTGATGTACTTTTGTCTAGTGACATTCTCTTGATTAACTAGACATATTCTGCGAACCAGATTATCCTTACTAATTGGTAGACGGTTTAATTAGATTTGCAGTCTTCAATTGCTTTGGGCTTCGTTTTCTCACGAATACATGTTGCTCTCCATATTGTCCCATTCAGTTTCATTTTAGTTAACTAGGCCAAAATGATGAACATGTAGGCCCTTATTTTGGTTACTTCTAAGTAAATATCTGAGCTAATATATGATTGTAAGTTTAAGGAAAAGTATATATATATTTTTTTTTGATAAGCTAGGAAAAGTGAACTTTGTGAAGTAGTACTAACACCTAAACTTTTAATAAGTGTATTTTCATTAATTGGAGATAACTTAACACAATCATATTTTACATTTTTACTTAAAAGTAAAAAATGAAAAGCAACATCAACCGAAAAACCTTGCAGTCTTGATTATACTGGTTTAGATCAGCTTGATCTACAGCAACTTGTAGCTAATCCGTCATCAGTACTTTCCGATATCTTGGCAATAATGTCAATTGAGGCTAAAAACGGAGTGTTCAAAAGTGCCAAGTGTCATGAACTCGTTACAGCTTGGAGTTAAGAGCGCTTAAGAGAGTCGTGGTTAGCTCAATCACATCAGAGTCTAGTCCAACGAAGAAACTTGAAATTGTAACAACTTATACTACGTACGATGGCAAGGGTTTGTAAATGTATTTTTTTCAAAACTCTGCTTGAATAGATAGGTGAGAATCGTTGGATCAAACTAATGTAAGGGCTATAGCAGCCATTAGATCAGCTTCATCCAACGACTCTTACCTATTCATTTAGGCTACATGGCTTAATTGCCAATTCCTAGCCCAGGATAAACTGCTACTGGTGTTCGACACTGTAACTCGGATCAGATTCGAATTTTGATGACTAATTGTTGTTTGGCATATTTGAGTATTTCCTTACATATGTAATACCGTAACTTGTCTGGAGCTTTAGATTTGCGTGTCAAATGAATTAAGTTTCTTCTAGGTACATCTTGTACGTGATTTCAAATTTACTATAGAGCGACGTCTATCTGTTGGTTAATCCTGATCAGCAATCTGGCATTCGTCAATTTTTTTTATCGTGAATCCGTGAAACTTATTCTGCCTTGTAAAAGTTGGAGGATTGCTAAAGTAGATATTTTTTCCTTCCATTTGGACACTTATTTTTTTTAGGTTGAATATCATATTCATTGTTCAATTTACCTTAAATTTGAAGTGCATGTTTAATGCAATATTTTAAGCAGCTTGGACAGTATAAACTATAAAGTACTTGTTTAGCTATGAGCAAACTTGGTAATGTTTTCTATTCATGGGGTGATGAAAAACATCCCGATGATTCTCATAACCGAGCCGCAATCTTCACTCAATTTCGAACTTATTTTGTGGTGCTCTAGTATGTTAGAATGATGGAAAATGTAATAAAAAAAATGCTAATTAATCGTTGTATATGCAGGTCTTAATAATGCCGATATGTATTTATTCTAATGGAAATGGTAAATCAACAATTACTTTACTTGGTAACACTTGGATCGAATGATAGCTTCTAAGCCAAATTGTATGCCCTTTTTTGATACAGCTCACGTTTTATATGTTGCACTTGCACAAAATATGCTTTGGGTTTAGGTCTTATTTGTAGCTCAACATGAAAAAGGATATGTTTCCAGGTCATGAAATACTTCAATATTTGTCAAGCGTTTGGGAATTGGGACACATATTGGAAAATATTAAAGGATATTTTTTCTGGAAAAATTAACAGTAACGGAAACTCGAATTAATCTCAAGCTAAAATCTTGTGAATCTTGGCGATTTTTTTGTAAATATGAAACGATTATTTGAACATTTGAAAAACAGTTTCATCTTTTCCCCTCTTTCTGTGACAACGCACAGAGATCAACTAATTGTACCACCAAACAATATATAAGAACACAATCACTTAAAATGAATCAAGATGTGATCGGTAACCAAGACCATATGGACTCAAAGTCTGATTCATTGTCGCCCTTACGATTGCGGAACCAGGATTAACAGTGTGGGGGTTGCTAATTACAAGATGTTTTAAGAGGTTGCAAATTTTGATATTTTCAAATTGTTTTTAAAGTTTATTAGAGAAAAATTAGCATTTTCGTAAATTGTGCGGTGCGGGTGCACCCCTTTGTCTAACAAGGGATCCGCTCTTATGTAGGCGTAGTATGGTCACATTGAGCCATTGTATAATGGTGAAAAATATAACTTTTTTCTATCAAAATTTAATATTATGTGTACCTGACTAGATCTAAATGATAAATAATAACTTTTTCTTTAATATTTTAAAATATAAGAGATATAATTTACACAATAATATATATATACAATATACATTTGAGGGTGTTTCCAAATCGAAAGTAAACCCTATTTTGTACAATATCGAAAATGAAGAAAAGGTGGGGGTACTAAATCGTAATAATAATTATAAAAAATGGAAAAAGCACAATAGCTTAGGGTATAAAAACACATTTAACCTGTAAAACATTAGTACTTTGGGACAGATATGAAGGGCACACTGCCTTAGAAACAATGACATTCAATAAATATATTTTTTTCCTGAAATGAAGCATAAAAAAGCCATATCAATTTGTCAAATGTCTACAATTTTCAGGTTTGAAGGACACAGTCCCCTTACCTAGGTCATAACTAACCAAGAAGTTGGTCTGAGCAACATATCCGAATATCGACAAATTGTCCTCTGCTGCAAAAGCAAGGCATGTAACATCATCATCTGTTTGTAAAAAACTGTTAATAGGCATTAAGTCAATAGTGGCACCAAAGAAATGTACCGAAATGGTGGGAATCGAAGTCTCTTCCCTGATTCTATAGCATAGGGGTAGGTTCCACTTAGGATCATGAACGGTTTTATCCCCCATAACGTTCTTTACTAATGGCTCGAGTTGGTTGTAAACAAAACTCGGAAGGAGGGTCAATGTTGTTCCTGAATCTATAATTATGTTTCCAAGACCAGGATCTGAATGGGATGATGAGTTCAAAATGTTTATCCTATGATTGCCAATAGAAACTGCTTCTAATATCAAAACATAGTCATACTTTTGAACTATGGGAGTTGACATAACCCCAGCACCTGAAACAATGGCGTTTTCTTCGAAATTCATTTTGCTAGTCATTTCTTTTTCTGGAGATGACGGTGCAAAACAGTATGAGAACTTTCCATTTATAGAAGGTTCTAGTTGCAAAATAAGAGAATTGTACCCGACCCCAAGGCAAGTTATCCCAGATCCGTTCTCCTCGAAAGTGCCATAGTTATGAAAACTACAACCAAAACTAATTCCAGGGAAAGTATCTTTTGAATCAAGAGTACCGTTACTATAAGAATTATCTGTTGAGTTGTGGAGCCAAATGAGCTTTGGTCATGTTTTCTTATTATCCCACATCACCTGGAATTGTAATATGACCCACTAAGGGTTCTATTTATATGCCTCAATATCTTGTATTTTAATTGCACCTTTACACCTACACAAAAAACACCTTTATATATATATTATAAAGAGAGAGTTCTATTTGTGAGAGAACCATAGCTTTGTGTTTAGCTAGATTACGTTTGTAATCCTCTTAATAATATTAAGTGTCACGTGTAGCGGTCCGGAGATGTAGCCAATTTGGGTGAACTCCGTTATCAAATATTGTGTGCTCGGTTTGAGTTTCTATCTGTCTTTCCTTTTTTTTTTTTTCTCTTGTTCGACCTGATCGGTCCTAACAAGTTGTATCAGAGCCCGAGGTTCGCAGAACTAAGGCCGAAGACCGAGAGGAAGATCGATGGCGAAAGAAGACAGGACCGCACACGAGATCGAGAAGTTCGACGGGAAGGACTTCGCATTCTGGAGAATGCAAATAGAGGACTACCTCTACGGGAGGAAGATGCATCAGCCACTTCTCCTTGAGGAAAGGCCGACCACTACCACCGAGGAGGCGTGGAAACTCTTACACCGTCAAGTGTTGGGAGTGATCCGCCTAACACTATCTAGGAGTGTTGCACATAACGTCGCAAGAGAGACGACGACGATGGGGATGATGAAGATCCTCACCGACATGTATGAGAAACCATCCGCGAACAATAAGGTACATCTCATGCGTAAGTTGTTCAACCTACGCATGGCTGAGGGGACACCTGTCGCGAGTCACGTGAACAAGTTCATCGACACCGTAGATCAGTTGGATGCGGTGGAGATAACTTTTGAAGACGAAGTGAGAGCCCTTATACTGCTAGCAACTCTACCGAACAGTTGGGAATTCATGCGAGCTGCTGTGAGCAACTCAATTGGAAAGGAGAAACTGACTTACAACGGCATCCGAGATCAAATACTCGCTGAGGAACTCAAGAGATTGGATATGGGTGAATGCTCAAATGATAGAGCAGCCTTGAACATGGGTTCAAGAGACCGGGGTAAGGCCAGGGTATGGGACGTTAGAGGACGTTCGCAATCCCGAGGTAGAAGAGGGCTAAGCCGAGGAGGCAAAGATAGCGACCGAAGTAAGAAGAATCTTCGGTGCTATAACTGCCAGGGTATGGGGCACTTCAGTCATGAGTGCAAGCAGCCGAAGAAGAGTACCGGCCGTGATCACGGGGCTAATATTACGAGCGACGAGGATTCGGGTGAATGTCTAATGCTTGCCGTGCAGAGAGATATAGATTCGTGGATTCTAGACTCTGGGGCATCATTTCACACGACCGCTCAGAAGGATTTATTCGAAAATTACACTGCGGGTAATTTCGGTAAAGTGTATCTAGCCGACGGAGAAGTGTTGGATGTTGTTGGAATGGGCGATGTGAAAATTCGCATTCCAAATGGATCGGTATGGAAGCTAACGAAAGTGAGGCATGTCCCGAGGCTGACCAAGAATCTGATTTCAGTAGGTCAACTCGATGTCGAAAGGCACTCCATTTCGTTTAGCTGTGGAGCTTGGAAAGTTTCACGAGGAGCTATGGTGATAGCCCGAGGGAGCAAGGTCGGTACATTGTACATGACGACCGATGAGGAGCATACAATTGCGGCAGCTGTGTCGCAAAACTGCTCGGAACTGTGGCATCGACGGTTGGGTCACATGAGTGAGAAGGGGATGAAGGTGTTATGGAAGGACAGTAGACTTCCAGGCTTGAAGTCTGTCAACCTCGACATGTGCGAAGGTTGCATCTTCGGGAAGCAGAAGAAAGTGAGCTTCCGGAAAGGTGGAAAAAGTCTCAAGGAGGAGAAGCTAGCACTGGTCCACTCAGACGTATGGGGACCATCTCCGGTAACCTCACTTGGAGGATCTCAGTACTATGTGACCTTCATCGATGATTCGACGAGGAAAACATGGGTCTATTTCTTGAAACACAAGTCTGAGGTGTTTAAGAAATTCCAAGAATGGAAGGCCATGGTCGAACTAGAGACCGGGAATAAACTCAAGTGTTTGAGGTCCGATAACGGCGGAGAGTACATTGATGCGAAGTTCGTAGGGTTCTGTGCTCAGAGAGGCATTCGAATGGAGAAGACCATCCGAAGAACACCACAGCAAAATGGCGTGGCCGAGCGAATGAACCGAACAATCAATGAGCGTGCTAGGAGTATGAGACTGCAAAGTGGGTTGCCCAAAGCCTTGTGGGCACATGCAGTAAGCACGGCGGTTTACCTCATTAACCACGGACCCTCAGTGCCAATAGAGAGGAGAATTCCCGAAGAAGAGTGGATAGGAAAGCCTATCTCTTATGAACACTTGCGAGTGTTCGGTTGTCTGTCATATATCCATGTCGACATAAATGAACGTACCAAGCTTGACTCGAAATCCAAAGTGTGTTACTTTGTGGGGTACGGTGGAGCTGAGTTCGGATATCGCTTCTGGGATGGTCAAACAAAGAAGATCATTCGCAGTAAGGATGTCATCTTCAACGAAGGCATTTTGTACAAAGATCGACAAAATGTAGTGGTAGAAGAAGATGCACTCCCGTCCGAGGAAAGTGGTATGGTCGACATGAATGTGTTTCCAAGAGAGTTGGAAAATGACACTGAAGATGAGCCAGTGGTGCTCGACAACCCTCCAGCAAGTGCTGAAGAGGACGAGGAGGAACCCCAAACTCCCCGACCTGAATTGGGCCGAGGTCATCGCGAGAAGAGACCTCCTTCCCGATACTCTCCTTCCCTGCATTACATATTGCTCAGTGATGCAGGCGAGCCCGAAAGTAGAGAAGAAGCTTTGGAGCTGAAAGACTCGAGCAAGTGGGAGCTCGCGATGAAGGATGAGATGAAGTCACTTGAGAAGAGTGTGACTTGGCAGTTAGCCGAACTGCCCAAGGGGAAAAGGGCACTGAGCAACAAATGGGTGTTCCGACTGAAGGAGGAACAAGACGGCACGAAACGGTATAAGGCACGCCTAGTAGTCAAAGGGTTCCAGCAAAAGGCAGGAATTGACTACACCGAGATCTTTTCACCAGTCGTAAAGATGACGACTATTCGGCTATTGTTGAGCATTGTTGTAAATGCGAATCTTCATCTTGAGCAGTTAGATGTGAAAACTGCATTTCTCTATGGAGATTTAGAAGAAGAAATTTACATGCTCTAACCTGAAGGGTTTGCCGAAAAGGAAAAAGAGAAACTGGTCTGCAAACTGCGAAAGAGCTTGTACGGGTTAAAACAAGCACCACGGCAGTGGTATAAGAAGTTTGACAGTTTCATGGCGGATACCGGGTTCAAAAGAAGTGATAGCGATCACTGCTGTTTCGTGAAGAGATTTGCGAACTCTTCATATGTCATACTACTGTTGTATGTAGATGACATGTTGCTTGCCGGGACAAGCCTTGTGGAGATTAACAAGGTCAAGCAACAGTTGGCAAAACAGTTTGAAATGAAAGATTTGGGTGCCGCAAATCAGATCCTCGGTATGAGGATTTCCCGAGAAAGGGATGGGTCACTATTTCTGTCGCAAGCCGAGTATGTGAAGAAAGTGTTGGCACGATTTAGCATGAGTGACACCAAGGCTGTAGGCTCACCGCTAGCCGCACACTTTAGCTTGTTGTAGAAACAATCACCCACATACGAGGAAGGAAAGGATCGTATGTTGAATATACCCTACGCTTCAGCAATTGGTAGCCTGATGTACGCTATGGTGTGTACAAGACCGGACATTGCCCATGCAGTGGGAGTTGCCAGTCGTTACATGAGTAACCCGGGCAAGCACCATTGGGAAGCTGTGAAGTGGATATTGAGATATCTCTCGGGTACCGTGAGTTTGGCATTATGTTTCCAAAAGACCTCGGAAGGCCTGCACGGCTATGTGGATGCTGACATGGCCGGTGATCTGGACAGCCGAAAGAGCACAACGGGATGTGTTTGTACCTACGGTGGTACTGCTGTGAGTTGGACATCTAAGCTACAAAAGATTGTTGCATTGTCTACCACAGAGGCTGAGTACGTCGCGATGACGGAAGCAAGCAAAGAGATGATTTGGCTACAAGGTTTCTTAGAGGAGCTCGGTCAGAAAACCGACAAGGGAGTTCTGCACTGTGATAGTCAAAGTGCAGTTCAGCTAGCTAAGAACCCTGTATTCCATTCACGCACCAAGCACATACAGATTCGTTACCATTTTATCCGGGATGTTCTAGAAGATGGAATCTTCGCGCTAGAAAAGATTGAGGGCGCTAAGAACCCCGCCGATATGCTAACGAAGGCTGTTACAATCGACAAACTGAGGCTGTGTGCAACCTCAGTAGGACTCCGAGCTTGAGACTCAGGGTCGCCGCTATATGAAGAATTGTGCAACTCTGAAGAGCAACAATTATTATACAAGGATAGCGATGGGAGCATTCTGCTCGGTGGAGCACAGTGAGTTCGGTGGTCGGGGATAATCGGAATTCTTTTGAAGCACTCGACATTTGACTCCAAGTGGGAGATTGTTGAGTTGTGGAGCCAAATGAGGTTTGGTCATGTTTTCTTATTATCCCACATCACCTGGAATTGTAATATGACCCACTAAGGGTTCTATTTATATGCCCAAATATCTTGTATTTTAATTGCACCTTTACACCTACACAAAAAACACCTTTATATATATTATAAAGAGAGAGTTTTATTTGTGAGAGAACCATAGCTTTGTGTTTAGCTAGATTACGTTTGTAATTCTCTTAATAATATTAAGTGCCACGTGTAGCGGCCCGGAGACGTAGCCAATTTGGGTGAACTCCGTTATCAAATATTGTGTGTTCGGTTTGAGTTTCTATCTGTCTTTCCTTTTTTTTTCTCTTGTTCGACCTGATCGGTCCTAACATTATCCTCGTACGTGATAGAATATTCACAAGTGTCGTTTACGGTACAAGAATACTCTGATGATAGCTTTACACAAGATTTTGAATCACAAGGAGATAATTTGTGAGTGGAGGATTGTTTGGGATCAAAAAGAGGGGCTTTTTGCTTGTAACAATGGGTACAAGGTGCACATTGTGTTCAAATGAGGTCGCTGCCTGTGTCAGCAATAGAAAAGAGGGTAAATTGTGGCGTGCCGAGAGCTATTTTCATCAAGTAGCCCCCACCATCAGGAATTATCTGGCTTGAGATATTTTTCGCAGATATTGATATCAAATGATTTACACGGTTTTTTGAGCGGTTTAAAGTGTTGCTTAGGCATTCAAAAGTTGTTAATGAAGGGTTGTAAAATGGGGATAGAGACGAGTCTCTGTGGATTAAGTCCACGGTGAAACCGAAACCATTGGCTCTAGATGGAAAACGCAGGGAGAGAGGAAAAAAAGAGTAGAGTTACATAAACGATGGTCTTCATCACTTCATGGCTTGTTGAATTATGAAAATTAGAGTTACAAGCTACTGGGGATATATATAGGTTGGTCATTACTTGCTTCTCTCATGAAACTATTATACAGGGAATTAAAGGATTTATAAATTATCATAAAACATCAATAAGTTAAATTCTAGTTACTCATACACACGTATATTCAAGCTATAAGAGTGAGCCACATTTTTCAGTCTTGAAGGACACGGTTAATTATCATAGTCTCGTATACTCTTTCCTTTCTATATTATAGAGCATTTTTTCATCGTTATTAAATATCGATCTTATAAAACAAATTTTGCAATTATATAAAATATTATATTACATGGCATACCTGTAACAAATACATTTATAGGATTTAGATGAAAGGCAGCAAGAAAAAGCAAGAAAATTAACTCATAAAGTGATAAATAGAACAGAACAGAAAACTGAACTTGGCACACACGTTTCTTTAAAAGTTTTACAAATCATTTGACATAAAGAAACAACAAAAGGAATGTAGGGAATATACATTTATAGACTATATATAATAATGTGTATAAGTTTTGGTTATATCCTTCAACTAATTAGTTTTAAATTTTTAGCCATAATGTACGTAGCTTTTGTTTGTGAAAGACAAATTTACAAAAATAACGATCAATTTAAACCATCCACCTGCATTTATCAATTATATATAATGATTTTGCAACTCTATTTTTATGCTTTTGGCCAAAGAATCACTACTAACGACTTGTTTGTATCAAAATAGATTAACTTAATTTAGCCCTTCCTGTAGCAGATAGTACAACTTTAAATTGAAATCGTGAATGATAACGGGTTGCATCATATATATATATATATATATATTCATTCTTTAAAATTTATGAGCTGTGTTGCTGGAAATAACTTTTTTGCTTTTGTTTTGTTTCTCTGGCATATGACGAAAGAAAGTAGTGATGCCCCATTTACAATTATTACACTGACACTCGTGAATTTGCTGTGGAAATTATGTTTGTTTGTATATACTAATTAATAAATTCTTCCTATAATATACACATTTATGCATGTCTGGACTTCAATCTTTTGTATTTAATTTAGGCATCAAATTTTGACACAAATATGAATATATACCATACATTAAATCCATGCATGAAAATGATTATAAAACAGAAACATGCATGAAAAAACGTCCTCTGATTTCAAATTTGTGTCGGTTCTTTTAAATCGTAGAGACGTATCTGCTGACTCAAAAACTTTCTTTCAAAATACCTTTCCTTTGCAACAACGGCATAAACCAAATGGCATAAATTAACATATATAAGGGTTAGAAAAGTAGGGAAGATTTCGTCCACCAAGAGGGGCGGATCCAGAATTTTCGATTCGGGAGCACAATTTTTATAATAATAATGGTGACTAGTGCTGAAAAATGTATAAGTTCATGTGAATTTAGAATCATGTGTTCTAATATTTGAATAAGTAAATTCGGATAGACTCTTTGAAATTCCTATCCGCTGTTCTAGTTGCAGTTTTGCAGTTAGGTTCCAAGTGAGGTTGCAACCACAGTTGGAACCAAGTGTATTAATGGACAGAACTGTAAAAAGTTAAATGTACTTGAAATAAATCACACGCACATTTAACAACGGAGTTCACCTAACTAGGCTACGTCTCCGGGGCACTTACCCAGATTATGATATTATAAAAAGCTTACAACATAAGATTCAAGTCTTAATGAAAAACTCTTAGACTCCCTCTAGGTTTTTATGCCTATCTGTATATTGCTCATACTCTATAACTATCACTTATAAATCAATGGCATCCCACCATTGTTTTCTTTTGAACGCTCTTTGTATATTCTCTCAAGAATGGGTTCTTTATAATTTAGAACACACCTTTTTTACATGCTTAGTTATCAACTATATAATGAAAACAAATCAATCTTCTTTCTTCAAGATCTTTTTATGATTGCTTTGACTCTTTTTGATAGGCTTCAATCTTTCCAAGCATTACGTGATTCCTCAGCGTTGATTGACTCCAATCATCATTGGTTGATACCTGTTTAATAACAAGCTTGATTGTAGGAGTTAGTATTTTCCTATTACAAGGAAACATATAAAAAGACCATATCTTAGAAAGATAATACATTGACTCCTAATTTCATTCAATCTTAAACATATCATACTGAATTTGATAAGGAACAAAGATTGAAACAAGTGATAAAGATTTGTATAAGAATAAAGATTTATCTATGTAAAGGAAACATAACTAATCTCTTTATATCTTTTAGGAAATCTTTCCTTACCACTTTGATATATCTCAATAAACGTATACTGAACATTTAGGAACACATGAGTATATATCCTGCATACTTTAACACACATAATAATCATTAAAGAATAGTTATGCAGATTTTAAGAATAAGACAGAATCCTGCAGAACAGCAGGTTGGAACTAAGGTTGCAACTGATGTTGCAACATCTACTTGAAACCACCTACGCTGTCTTAGCAGTTTGGAACTAAGGTTGTAACTGAGGTTGCAACATCTACTTGAAACCACCAACGCTATCTTAGCAGTTTGGAACTAAGGTTGCAACTGAGGTTGCAACATCTACTTGAACCCTAGCAGCTTTGTGATATGAAGGTTGTAACAAAGGTTGCAACATAGCTTGAAACCTAACAACACTGTCTTAGCTCTTAACTAACAGATAGGATTTATTAGTAAAACCATTAGACAACAAATAATATTTAGACCAGAAATCTGGTCCTAACAATCTCCCCCTTTGTCATTGGTTTTGACAAATAACTTAAGTTTATAAACCACATAAATCCACCTGCAAATATAATTCAATACAGTCTTATTCTGTATGTCTTAGATCAAGACTACTTGAGGTATCTGTTTTAAGTTCCCCCTGCAAGTTAGAGTTACAGGCATTATATAAGCACAACATTTATCCATTCAATAAGTTTTCAGACCAGATTCAAGTTTAAAGACAGTCATACTTCAACTAGTAATATCAGAAAGAAATTGCAGAATTATTAAGGCCAAACAGGCACAAACATAGTCTTGGTACAGCAATTGTAATTGAACTTTAGAACTTGAAATAGAAAAACATTAAACTGAAGCATAAAACAATCTGAAGCATAAAACATGAACATAAACTTTTCTTTTCTCCCCCTATTTGTCAGAACCCTGACTCACTAGTCACGAGGTATGTCTGACTGGGGTGGTCTCTCCCTGAGAGGTGTTTCTTTGACCACTTCTTCATCTTCATTCTCACTAATTATGGACAAACCATCATCACTGTGAGTAGCATCACTATTCCCTTCATCCTCACTCTTAATTAGATTCACCAGGAGCTTCTTAATTTGGTAATCATCAGCATCCAATTCAGCTCTTCTTTCTTCATTATAAGCCAGCTTCTGTTGCAAATACCACCTTACTCCTCTCTTCTTTTCTGAAGGAGCACTAGAAGTCTCATTTTCCTTTCCTTTGTCACCAGAAATGTCATTTACATGCCCTTCTTTTAGCAGTTTTGCTGAGATATATAGAGCAGAGGAACAATCTGTGATTGGTTCTGTGGCTATTCTAATAGGAGGGGATCCAGTGATAGGTAGGAATTGAGCCATAATCACCCCAGTGATTAAACATGGAAAAGGTAGCAGAATGGAGTGTGAATCAGAATCACTGAAATCTCTAATCAGATTAAATACATGATTACCAAAATTAATTGGCAAAGATGACATGATCCTATAGAGAAATATAGCCATATCCTTGCTTACTTTAGATGGCTGCTTAGTGGGATACCAATTGAAGCTAGCTATTTTGTGCAGCACACTGGCACACAATGTGAGGGATGATGTTTTAATGGAGCTACCATCAAATCTATTGTTCTTTCCAGTTAGAACTAAAGCAATAATTTCCAAGTCTGGCTCAGCACTGTCAACAGTAGGGCTAGGTGAACTTAGATAATCATTTATCAACTTAGGGGTAAAATCTAGAGTTACACCCCTCAAAAATACTCTGCCATAGGCAGGATCACCCTCATCAAACACATTACTACTTAGATTAGCATAGAATTCTTTAATAACAACAGTATAGTAAGAATCAGGATAAGAAATAGTTCTTTCTAGGCCAACATTAGATAACAATTTCTCAGTATGAACTTGAATATGTGGATAACTGACCAAATTGAGTCTTCTTTCACTGTGTATCTCCCTACCAGCAAAAGACCTAAACCTCCTATACATGTTCCTACTCCAGAACCTAGGATCAATCTCATTAAACTTAGATTTGTAAGAGAAAATAGCAGAAATATGATCATCCTCCAAAGATCTCCTAGCACGTTTCTTAGTTCTCTGTTTCTTAGATGAGGTAGACTCACTTACCTTAGCTTTTGAGCCTGCCCTGGTTGGAGATTTAGACATGAAGTCCCTAAGAGTACAATCATCATCACTGTTGGGATTACGGTTTTTAGGAGAGTTTGCAGACATGGTTGCAACTAGGGTTAGAACTAAGCTTAGAACCTCGCAGTGGGTTTAACAGAGACTTTAGGGATTTACACAGAGAGAGAGAGAGAGTAATTTTGATAATTGTGATTGATTTGGGATAGTAAAAAGAGGTTTGTATAAAAACAATAAAGTCCATATCTTTTTATAATTGGAAAGAGATACATGCAAATCAATTATGAAACAGATTTAGCCAAAAATATGGAAGTTTCTTATCAACAGAAATTTGAAAAATTAATCACACTTAAATCATGAAGGAAACAGTTGGCATTAAGATAAATCCAGCAGTTAATACAGATAAACATTCCTTTTTTTAAAAAAACAGATTGATCCAAAATTTGAAAATTCAAGAGTTGAAGCTTTTAAGGAATTTTGACTTGATTCAAGATAAAGATAACAATTAGAAAGATATTTAAGCTTTTGGAAAACGAAAATCTAGCAATTTACCCAAGAAAATATGTTTATCATTGAATAACTCTAATAAAGATTAGATTTTAGGAGCTTATATTGAGCAAATCCGTTTTTATCTCTACACAAAAACTAGTTTGATGACCTCAGCAAGGAAAGAGTATAAGTGATGTCCAAAAAAATATCAAGACTTTGTCTTGACAGTTATAATATAGACTGAGGTTTCAACTGATGTTGCAACTGAGCTTGCAACCAGTATTTTTAACACGAGGTTTCAACTGGAGTTGCAACTGAACTTCCAACCAGCTATTGAGAGCATGAGGTTTCAACTGATGTTGCAACTGAACTTGCAACCAGCTAAAAAAAATTGCACTTTGTGCTTGCAACTCTATTACCATAGAGGTTTTCAAAGACAAGTTACCTCACATTCACTTTCAATAAACAAATTAATATGTTCTGAAAAAACCTTCAATGCCTTTGAGACTACATAAATCTATTCTCTTATTTTTTGTTTACGATACTAGTATTGTTGTAAACTTGTACGAAAATTCTTGATTAGAATACGAGTATTGTTGTAACCTTGTAGAAAATAAAACCATCTTACGAAATGAATAAATGTTAATTATAAGTATAGTATATGTACCAAAAAAAGAGATATATTATGGATTAATATAAATTTCAAGGGCATTTTCATAATTACATTTGGTGAAAATTTTGGGAGGGCATGGGACCCCCCATGCCCCTACCTGCATCCGTCCTTGTCCACCAAGAGGGACATCAATTTAATTATAACATAGTATGATTATATGAATTCTCTCATTTCTACACTTGAAGTCGGCAAAAAAAAAACTATTAAGTATATTAGTTGTTTTATCTGTAACTTTTTACAATTAAAGGATTGAATTGTAACTATTTATAAATAAGTGTATTATACTATAAATAGGACCTTGACAGATCAATTGTGTATGTTCTGTAACTTAGGTGACTCAATTATAAATACGAGAAACTACATTAGTTGTTTTATCCGTAACTTTGTACAATTAATGAACTGAATTGTAACTATTTATAAATAAGTGCATTAGACTATAAATAGGACTTTGACTGATCAATTGTGTATGTTCTGTAACTTAGGTGACCCAATTGTAAATATGAGAAACTATATTTATATAAATAGTTTCTTCAGTGAGATTTAATTTTTTTAATTACTTTTAATAAAACTTCTATTTCTTTCATCTCTCTCTCAATTTCGTTTATACACAATATGTAATCTACGCTCAAATAGAGATTTTTGACATTCTACATGGTATCAGAGCGATATAGTGTTCGTCCGCTGCGTTATTTTTGAAGTTCTTTTATTTCTTTTGAAGATTTGGGTAAAAATTGATCGTTCAGTTTTTTTTTTTTTGAGAATTAATTTGTTGCTCGTTTCAATTCACTATATGGTATATTCTAATCAACTACTTCTTTAATCTGTTGATTAATTGTGTTTCTGCAATTATCTGAAAATTAGGGTTCTTGAATATCCAAATTGGGGGTTTTTGGTTTATGTTTGAGTAATTGGTTAATTGATCGTTCTATTTGACTTATTACTGAAAAAATAGGGTGATTTAGTATTACTTGTTTTCTTTATCAAGAATATGTCAGAAGATTTGGTTAATAATAATGGGGGCAATAATCCACCAAATCAGCAGATAACCACAATGAGTCACTATTATATAGGCACAAATAAAAACACAAGCAACAACCTAGTTAATCCCTTATTAACATGACCTAATTACCCTTCTTGGAAAAGATCTATGGAGATCTCTATAAGAGCTAAATTAAAACTGGTTTTGTTACTGGTAGTTTAATTTGTCCACCTATAGATGATTCAATACATGGGGCATGGTTACAATGTAATTTAATTGTGATGTCATGGATTATAAATTCAGTGAGTAGTGAGATTGGACAATCTATTTTGTATGTGGATACTGCTGCTAAGATGTGGAGAGAACTTACATAAAGGTTTGCACAGGGTAATGAAGCTAGGATATATGAATTACAACAGGATATACATAGCCATGTACCGAATGATCTTACAGTTTCATCTTATTTTAACAAGTTAGAGACATTGTGGAATCAATTAAGTGCTCTTAGCCCTCTTCCTAGGTATACATGTGGTGTAGCATGAGGATGTACTTCTAATTTCATGGGTGCTATGATGTATACATGCATGTCAGGTACACATGTTTTTTTTTCCTTTTTCTAATGCATGCCAAAATAATTATCAAACTGTTTTAATGAATAATAATGATCTATGAATTATTGATAGTGGTGCTAATAAGCATATGATGAATTCATTAGTACATTTTGATAAATTTAAAGAAGTAGTCTCTCATATTAACTTGTCAAATGGACAAATTGCTAATGTAACACATATAGGCACTGTAGTTTTTAAGAATGGAATTACTTTGTATAATGCCCTGTGTATGCCTTCTTTTGGGTTTAATTTAGTGTCTATCAATAAGATAACCAAGGATTCTTGTTTGTCTGTTGTTTTTAATTCACAATCATGCTATATTCAGGACCAGAGCTCTTTGAGGATGATTGGTAGGGCTGAAGAAAAAAATGGTTTATATGTTTTCAAGATAGTTGTAGCTGTTATTCGTAATAGTTGTTTTCTACAGAATAAGCCTAATATATGGCACCTTAAGTTAGGACATCCTTCTATTCAAGTGTTAGATTTGATTTTTAATGATGTAAAAGTCAAGTTTACTGCTCAGAATTGTACTCATTGTGATGTTTGTCATGTTGCAAAACAGCATATGTTGAGCTTTCCTTTAAGAAATAATAGTGCTACTCATACTTTTGAGTTTATACACTGTGACATTTGGGGTTCTTATGCTACTCCTACTTATGATGGGTTTCATTATTTCTTAACTATTGTAGATGATTTCACAAGATGTACATGAATTTTTTTATTGAAACATAAATCTGAAACTGCTATAATATTACCTTATTTTTGTAAAATGGTTGAAAATCATTTTAAGTTTAGAATTAAAATATTAAGAAGTGATAATGGTACTGGGTTTAATTTACTTAATTTTTATGCTAAAAATGATATTATTCATCAAACAAGTTGTGTTGAAACAGCACAACAGAATGGTATAGTAGAAAGAAATCATCAACATCTTTTAAACATGGCTAGAGATCTTAGATTTCAGTCTTTTTTGCCTTTAGGTTTTTGGGATGATTGTGTTTTAACTGCAACCTACTTAATAAATAGAACACCATCTCCTTTGTTAAAAAATAAAAGTCCTTATGAAATGCTTTATAATAAGAAACATGTTTATAACCATTTAAGAGTTTTTGGTTGTTTAAGTTATACCACTACTTTGGTTAGAAATAGAACTAAATTTGATACTATAGGAATAAAATATGATTTTATTGGTTATGGAACTAGTAGTAAAGGCTATAAACTTGTTGATAGTAATACTCATGATGTTTATGTTAATAAAGATTCTGATATCATAACCTATTAACACCAATACTGATACAAATCTTATAAATAAGGATGAATAACTCATAGGTATCACTTTTGAACTTTAATTCCCAATAAATACCTATTATTAGATAGCACTTCTTCATACTATATAAATTAAAAAAAATCTAATTTCATAAAAAAACATAAAATATCTCTTTCTCCCTCCCAAAATCAGTAGAGGGCTGATGAATAATAATGGGATAGCAAAAGACACCAACCACTGCAACAAATTTAAGAATTACGAACAATATTTTTATAGGCAATCAAATTTTATCACTAAATGATAATTTTTCGGAACAAAAATAATCTTTTATACACAAAAATAAATTTGTTGTAACCAAATTTAACTTTTAGACACATAATTTGAAACTTTTTGTCTACAAATACAATCTCATACGAACATAAGTACACAATTAAAATTTGTCTCCAAATAATTTTTGAGACGAAATTAAATTATCTGCTTATGTTCGTATGAAATTGTCTTTAGAGGCAATTTTTTTAAAAAAATTATGTGCCTAAATGTTAGATTTGGAGACAAAAAATTTAATTTTTTGTCTAAAAGATTATTTTTATCCCGAAAAATTACCATTTGGAGATAAAATTTAATTGTCCCTGACAAAAAAAGGTCATAATAGTGCACAATCCCGAAGATTTTCTTTATAATAGTGCAAATTAATATTGCAGGAAAATATATGCACAATCCCGACTGCTTTCCCTGCGTGTGCGTATCCACAGAATTTTTTTTTGTGATCGACCGATCTATCTTTTCGGTAGAGATTGAAACGGAGACATCCGTCAGAGTGGACGGTAAGAGTATAGAGCGAGATCGAAAACTCGAGATTGATGCCGACGGAGATGTGATCGTCGAATGAGAGGCTCACGACGACGACGTGGTAGTTCGAGATCGGTGGACGGGCAAAAGTTGAATTTGTTAACTAGCGTATAAGCTTAAAAAATAATTGTACGAACTTCGTGAATTAAGGGTATATATTTGAAAATTATGAATATGAATTAGGTAAATATGGATATGAATTCTGTAAATTGGTGTATGAACTTTGAAAATAAGGATAAACTCTACGAATTAGGCTATAAACTCTACGGATTACCGTATGAATTTTTATGAACTTTTGAAATAAGTGTATGAATTTTTTAAATAAGGGTATGCGTTTTTGTAATAACGGTATGGAAATATACAAATTAGGGTATATACTTTTAAAATAAGTGTATGAATTTTTGGAATAAGTGTATGAAATATACAAATTAGTGATTTGAACTTTTGTTTATGTTTTTGTTAATTAAAATTTTTTTTAATATATTTTTATTAATTTATCCTTATAAAAAATTGTTCAGAAATAGAATTAAAAGTAGATCGAGACCATTAAAGTACACTATTGATACTTGCTACACCGGTGACAGTACTTGTGTGGACTATAATTTTTCTCCAATAAATAGTAATGTATAATTAAGAAACAAACCAACTTCACTCCTCTTTATCCTCATGAGTCATATAATCCACACCCAAACAAACATAGAGGAAAAATACAAAAATAAATATAAAATTAAGGGAAATACATTTGATATGTTTGTAAATTTGTGTTTTAGTCGTGTTATGGTTTTTTTCATATGTATTCCTAATTTTTTTTTGTTTTTTTTTTTCTTAAATCACCGTTTTATTTTATTTTTAGAGTGTTTATTAAAAAAAAAACCTGTAAAATTTGACTTTATTTTTTATTTTGAGTATTTATTTTTTATTTTGCTAATTTATAATATAATAATAATAATAAATACCTTAAAAAATTAAAATTTACCTTTTTTTAACAAAAACTTTACAAATAAAACAAAACAGTAATTTAAGAAAAAAATATTTTTTTCAAAAAAAAAAAGAGATAAAAAAAATAAAATGTATAAAATTAAGAAAGGAACCAAATAGACTTCTCAGTCCTTTTTGTAATATCCTCAAACAAACAAACAAAAAACAAAGAAATAAATGGAAAAAGGGATAATAAATATAAAAGCGATAGAAGCAACGGCGGAGAATTTCTGGGAATACGGTCAGGTAATCGAATCTTCACCGGGCGGCAAAGAATTCGGTCCTAATGATGCTCAGTTAGACTTATCTCATGGTATCCCAAGGTACTTTTTTTTATTATTATTATTAATACTACTACTACTAATATTTACTATTATTACTATTTACTTTTAATTGTCTCTTAGTTAATCCTACTCCTCTTTAATAATACTCCCTCCTTTACTATATTTTTGTTGTCCATTATAAAATTACGTCTAATTTTATCCGTCTTATAATAACTTATATCAAAATTCTATAAATTTTTTTATTTTTATTTTTAAATATTGTCATAAAATTTAACATTTGAATTTTATGATCAACTTTTGAAAATTTTCATTACGACAATTTTGATACTAATTTATTGGCTTGTCAAAATTGTACGTTGTTTCGTAATAGATAATTAAATATTAACAGAGGGACTAGTATATTTTACTACTCTCCCTGTTCCAATTAATGGTCATTACATGTAATTTTGTCCGGCTTATAACATGTATTAAAATTATCAAAATGAAAAATAAAAAACTAAATTATATAATTTAATGTTTGAACTATATGATTAACTTTTAAAAAATTTCATTCCGATAATTTTTAAACAAATTATTGGATGATCAAAATTGCACGTAGTTTCGTAACGTACAATTAAATAACCGATTCTATTTTCTCTAAATACGTTTAATAAACTACGATTAGACCTCTCCCAAGGTAATTAGTTATCGTAAGTATTTATTGAGTGTGTAGTCTCAAAATTTGTGCATTTTGATATGTGAAATACTCCTACTTAAATTACTTAATTGATATATTTGAGAAATCAATAGATACTCATAATCTAATTTGAGTATATGATTAGGGTCTGTTTGGCTACATTTTTTTTATTTTTTTTTAGCTATTTGATTTTGAAAATTTGTGGGTGTTTCGACAGTCAGATTATTTAGTTTTTAAAAAGCTGATTTTTAGGCTAAATTAACTAAAAAGAATCTTTAAAAAAAACTGGATTTCCAATGAATTTTGTAAATAGAATTATTAAAGCTGATACTGGATCTTGGTTAGCCTGAATAGTCATTTTGCCAATGTAAGTCGATAGTTTTGCATCTTGAAATGCACATATTTGGGGAATCGACTATTCAATGTATTTATGTTGTTTTTCTATGTAGTGTTGTAGTAATACATTGATGTTCTATAAAATAACACTATCGTCTCGTTCCAGTATGTATTATCGTCTCATTTGATGCTGACAGTGAAACTTCTATAAAATTACTACTTTATTAATTAATAACTTTTTAAAAAAAAATAATACTATTATTTTCTGGTTCCGACTTGCGCCAATTGTATACAGTTGAATTATTGTTGTGGGAGGAATTAGGTGGAGACGTAGGAGAGTAGTATTGAAAAAGATACTGTATTTTCAGTAATGGATTAGTTTGGCTGCAATCTTTAAGCTCAGCTTATTTCATTTGCTAGCTTTTAAGAAAAAAGTCATATTTGGATGACATCCTTAAAGGTCTAGCTTAATTTATTTATTTTGGGCCACATAAGCTTTAAGTTTTAAGCTAGGTTTGCTTTAAGTATTGAGCTTGAAGGCTTGTACAGATTTATTTTTATAAATGACAATGTAAAAAGCATTTTATTTGAAAATAAGTCACTTTTCTAAAGAAATCTATTTTTTATTAAATTCTGAATTTTGGCTTTTAAAAATCCTCTAATCTTTGGTTTAGTTTTATATATATAAAAAAAGCTCTGATGTTATCTGTAACCAATTGTCGAAATGTAACTCGTAAGTAATAAAAAAGCCAGCTTAACAGCTTAAAAGCTGCAGCAAAATCAAATCTCCCCCATCGATGTAGTATGTATATGATCTTGTTTTCAATCTAACTGTGGGAAAGTAAATTACGGGAATGCAATTACTTGTTAGTTGTTACCCCTTTCTGCAGTTTCAGAAAAGGCTCGGAATTAGGATAGAGTAATTATATAATGACTGGTGGTACACTCCGCTTACAATCCATTTTTAAGGGGCATGGATTAACAAGGAGATCGAAAGAATTTGTTTAGGTCTTTTTTAATAAGTTTGTATTAATTCCGTGTATGTCCCTGACACATAGGATAGGATCTGATTGTAACAGGAGTGAACCTATCATTACTTGCTCGGATATGGTAAACATTTCAGGATGTAATGAAAATTTAGAAACAAATTAGAAACATTGGAAGAGCAGTGCCGGGTCTTGGATTCGCCTGTGAGAGGTGGTGGAATTTATGTACCGTCTATTGTTATGAAAAGAAAACAGCGATGATTGGTATATTTTGACTAATAAAATTGCGAAAATAGAATATTTTTGGTCAATGTGGGTGCTATGAACCTTTGTCTCACTCCGTAGTTTCCCTCCCAAAAAGAGTAAGTTAGAACTCCTTGTCGTTTTACTTGTTTAGATTGTTTTTGAAAAAAATGAGGTGGTTTATTTGAGTCTGACAATGTAGTTGCTAGCACTTTAAGTTGGACCTTGTTGTGGTCTAATTTGTATTGCTTATCTTCGCTAGCTTCTGATTTTTTTTAAACACGGTAAATTAGTGTGTTTCTTTAAGCAAGTGACATCCTGATAATATGAAATTACTTCACTTCACAAACCTTCACCGGTCTACACCACTTCGGGTCAATATAACCATCATAAATAATGTCAGTTATAGTGGTTCTCTGAGTGTTTCCTTCGCATATTATTAGCCTGGTTGCTGTGCAAATCATGTCATATTTGAACCATTGTTTTAATTAAATTTATGGTTGAGCAGTATATCAAAGTAATTTAACAATTATTTCATCAGGTTTTATATCATGCATCTAAAGAAACGACCCCTCAAGTTTTCAGCTATAACACACCATGCGAGTGTCACCCAATGCCTTGGGGCAATTGGTGGAGGTGAATGGTATCTAGGGGTTGCTAAACCATCCATTGTTGATGCAAGTGAAGTTAACACAGAGTCGAGGTGTATAGCTGTTAAATCACACTCTGGTCATTTTTACCGACCACCTGTCGTAGATGAAGTGCGTGCTTTCAAATTTTCGGGACCAAAATTCGTAAAGTTGAATCGTGGTACGTGGCATGCTGGACCTTTGTCTAAAAAAGATGGGATGGATTTTTACAACTTAGAACTGAGCAATACTAATGTGAGTACTTCTCTCTCCTCCAAGGTTGGAATCTATCTAAAAAGTACCTTTAGTTACGATCTCTAATAATGAACATTTGCACATTACGAAAACAATTAAAATGTGCAAATAAAAAATTATTGCTGCGCCCTTGGCCCTTGGAGTTTAAATAGAGCTCAAAACTAGATACTGATTTGCACCCTCAAGCCTGGGCAACCATTACAAATACAAAAAGTAAGTAAAATTTTCCTTAAAACACATGCAACTAAATCTAGAAAATGCTTATAATACTATGATAATAAGAGATCAACATTCGAGAAAAGTTTTGATTTTGATGTTCTTAAAAGTTTTATCGACATTTTTTAACTATACTGGTTGTGTTTCATTCGTGTAGGTGGTGGATCACACAACCCATGATTTCAAAAGGAAAACTGGCGCGTACTTTCTGATCGACGAGTAGTATATTCTTGTAAAGCTGCTTTCTGTAACGCTCTTTGTATCTTTTTGTATCCCGTTTCATATTAATTTGCTGCAATTGTATCAAAACAATCAATCTGCTGTATTCACGGTTTGTGTACACTTTATTTCGATGATGGTTGATGGTTAAGGGCTCTAATTATGTGATTTGTTTTTTCTTTTGCTAAACCTAATTCTCATGTCATAACATACTACTTTTATAGTTTTATTACTGGTTTAAGTTTTCAAATTGGTCCCCTAAACTTATTGTTCTTTCAGTTTACACTCCTATTGCAGTTTGGCTCCTTTTTTATTTGGCTAATCAATTCACCCAATAGTTAAACACTGTTAGCAATGGCGTTGATGTTTTCATTCTTTAGGGACAAGAAATTTTCAAGAAATAAAATAAAAATAGCAACTGTATTTTACATATGCTTCATTATCTTGGAAAATAGTTATCTTTTTGGGAAAAGCTAAGAATCATCTGTTTAGAGTAGTACGTTACATTTTATGCAACTAGATTTGAAGCCATCTTGCAAGATTACCAAAATATCCAGAAACATACACTTGCTATAAGTTACGAAGACTGAAGCGAAAAATAGAAGTTGATGTTTCCCCTAGTAAAGGGCAAAAACCCTGCGAGTGGTATGTCAAACTTAGGAATTCGACAAAGTAGTTGAGTTGCATCCTACTCTTTGGAATTGTAATAAATATAGTGCGACTCTAGTAATCAGAAGACTATGGCTAAGATAATATTCATTTGATGCTGCTGGTTTATTGATATCTATGAGGTTATTTTTGAAAATCTGATGCATTTTTCACTGAAAATTATGAATTTTGTTTTACCCTTTTATGTAGTTTAAACATACCAAAGGCATAAGAAAAGTTTCAATTTGTGCCACAAAGCACACCTGGGGATCGCAATGCATCTTTACAGTTTTGGCTTTCTATTTTCTGTTTCTCAGCACAATAGGTAAATTATACATAAAGAACACAACAAAACAGCTCCAGATAAGAACTGCATTTTTTTTATCCCATACAACCTTCTAATGTGTGTACTAGATGGGGTACCATGCCTAAGAATTGTATATTTAACTTACGCAACAGGAGAAGTTTCAAAAATGAAGTTTCGCCATGGGGTGATGAAAAACATTCCGATGATTCTCATAACCGAGCCGCAATCTTCACTCAATTTCGAACTTATTTTGTGGTGCTCGATCTAGTATGTTAGAATGATGGAAAATGTAATAAAAAAAAAATGCTAATTAATCGTTGTATATGCAAGTCTTAATAATGTCGATATGTATTTATTCTAATGGAAATGGTAAATCAACAATTACTTTACTTGGTAACACTTGGATCGAATGATAGTTTCTAAGCCAAATTGTACGCCCTTTTTTGATACAGCTCACGTTTTATATGTTGCACTTGCACAAAATAAGCTTTTGGTTTAGGTCTTATTTGTAGCTCAACATGAAAAAGGATATGTTTCCAGGTCATGAAATACTTCAATATTTGTGAAGCGTTTGGGGGACATATTGGAAAATATTAAAGGATATTTTTTCTGGAAAAATTAACAGTAAAGGAAACTCGAATTAATCTCAAGCTAAAATCTTGTGAATCTTGTAAAAATGAAATGATTATTTGAACATTTGAAAAACAATTTCACCTTTTTCCCTCTTTCTGTGACAACGCACAGACATCAACTAATTGTACACTTTCAATTAAAATTAACATTCGAGCAATTTGTAATGTATAATAGCAAGTCACCTAAACTTTTGTGTACTATAATAAATTTGAGAGCGTTACATTTAACTATTTAAGTACCTTCTATTCCAAACCTTGGTCCCGTTTGCACTATGTAAGCAAGACGTTTTACTATGATATTAATATTATTTTCATTTTCCCCTTATTTTTTTCTTTCTAAACACATAAGCAGAAATTGATTTCGTGTTGGTTTTCTTTTGTCTCGCGTTCTTTTCTTTGTAATTTTTCGGGTTCTGAACACACCTTAAATTAATGTTTCTTTCGGAAACAATTTTTTACCATGATACAAATAATAAAATAAAATTATCCATTGTCACCTACTATGCCGCTTTACTGAACGTGGGATAATAATAACTACACATATAAGAAGGCAAACATGACATTAGATTTAGTAAAGTCCAAAGCTACCAATGTCTGCTTTTCCAAAACTTTCAGAGATTTTGTATTGGTAATGTTAGGACCAGATTTCTGGTTTAAATATTGTTTATTGTCTATTGGTTTTTACTAGATAAATCCTAACTGTTATTAAGAACTAAGACAGTGTTGACAGGTTTCAAGTACCAGTTGCAACCTCAGTTACAACCTACTAAGACAGTAGTGTTAGGTTTCAAGTACCAGTTGCAACCTCAGTTACAACCTACTTAGACAACGTTGATGGTTTCAAGTACCAGTTGCAACCTCAGTTGCAACCACAGTTCCAACCTGCTGTTCTGCAGAATTCTGTCTTGTTCTGTAAATCTGCATAACTG
Source organism: Primula veris (assembly GCA_963682055.1). Classification (NCBI taxonomy): domain Eukaryota; kingdom Viridiplantae; phylum Streptophyta; class Magnoliopsida; order Ericales; family Primulaceae; genus Primula; species Primula veris. Next base: position 29,955,650 of record OY821747.1, on the reverse strand, counting down.
TTCTTTATTGATTATTATTTGTTCTACAGTATGCAGGATATATTCTCATATGATCTTAAAGGTTTAATATGCGTAAATTGAGAATATCAAAGTGGTAAGGAAAGATGTTTCCTAAAAGATATAAGGAGATTAGTTTATAAAGATATGTTTCCTTTTAAATCTATATCTCTATTCTTATGCAAATCTTTATCACTTGTTTCAATCTTTTGTTCCTTATCTATATTCAGTATAATTCGTTTAAAGATTGAATGTAATATGCAGTTAGGTGTTTCATATATATATGGAAAGATATTATCTCTAAAAGATATTATCTTTATATGTTTCCTAGTTATAGGAAAAGACTAACTCCTACTTTCAAGCTTGTTATTAAACAGGTATTAACCAAAGATGATTGGAGTCAATCCACGCTGAAGAATCACGTAATGTTTGGAAAGATTGAAGCCAATCAAAACAAGTCAAAAGCAATCTTCAAGATTAAAGAAAGAAGATTATTTTACTTGTATAAATAGTTGATAACCTTGCTTGTAAAAAGTGTGTGTTCTAAATTATAAAGAACTTATTTTCTAGAGAGAATACACGTGAGCTTTAAAAAGAAAACAATGGTGGGATGCCATTGATTTATAAGTGATAGTTATAGAGTAGGAGCAATATAGTGATAGGCAGAAAAACCTAGAGTGAGTCTAAGTTTTTCATTAAGACTTGAGTCATATATTGTAAGCTTTTTATAATATCATAATCTGGGTAAGTGCCCCGGAGACGTAGCCTAGTTAGGTGAACTCCGTTGTTAAATGTGCGTGTGAATTATTTTCAAGTACATTTAATTTTAAAACAGTTCTGTCCATTAATACACTTGGTTCCAACTGCAGTTCCAACATCACTTGGAACCTTATACACTTGGTTCCAACTGCAGTTCCAACCCCACTTGGAACCTTACTGCAAAACTGCATCTAGAACAGCGGATAGGAATTTCAATTGGTATCAGAGCTTTACACTAGACTTTACTTAGTGTTGATCCTGTGTTCTAGTAAAAATGGACTTAATGAGGGAAGGAAACGCCTTCAACAAACCTCCATTGCTTGAAGGAGGAGTAAACTATGGAGTATGGAAGATCAGAATGAGGTCCTTCATCAAACAGCAGAATGAACATGCTTGGAAAACTGTGATGTATGGATGGGAGGCTCCAACTGCCATTGATAGTGAAGGAGAACTGGTTTTTATACCTGAAGACAGATGGTCTGCTGATGAAGACAGGAAATCAAGTGCCAACTCAACAGCCATAAACTTGATTTTTGCTGGTGTAACTCTCAGTGTATTCAGGTATATTTCTCACTGTGAAACTGCTAAAGAGGCATGGGATATTTTGCAAGTTACTTTTGAAGGAACTACTAAAGTAAAAGCTTTCAAACTTCAACAGTTAACTACTCAATTTGAAAACCTAAGAATGGAGGAAGATGAAAATATTGAACAATTTAATGGTAGAATCTGCCACATTGCTCATCAAGCTGGAACCTTAGGTGAAAAATACAGTGATGCTAAACTTGTTAAGAAAACTCTTAGGTCACTCCCAGAAAGGTTTGAAATCAAAGTTACGGCTATTGAAGAATCTACAGACTTAGATAATCTTAAACTTGAAGAACTTATAGGAAATCTAAGCACTCATGAGCTGAAATTCTTTAAACATAAAAGACCAGAAAAGGGAATAGCATTTCAGGCTAAGAAATCTGAACCTAATGTCTGTGATAAAATGAGTGATGAAGAACAGCTGGCTTTCTTTGCTAAAAAGGTTTTTAAAAAGTTTTATAAGAGAAAAGAGGATGATACTGGTTCTTCTAAAAATTTTCAGAAAATGGATAACCATTTTAAAACAGAATCCAGGTTCAATAATAACTCTACAGTAAAGTGGAATTCTAAAGAAAAGTATAATAAAAACTATAAGCCTAAAGAGATTCAGTGTAGAGAATGTAGAGGGTTTGGTCATATTCAGGCTGAGTGTGCAAATACCTTAAAAAGGAACAAAAATGCTTATATAACCACTCATAGTGATAGTGATTCTGAGAGCAACAGTGATGAAGAGGATGATTCTAATTTTGTTAATTTTATGGGAATAATCACTGAAAAAGAACCTACGTATGAAAGTGACTGTGAACATGTTTCAACCATAGTTACAAATGCTCCTGAAATCTATAGCAGTGATGAGGAAGAACCTTTTGATGAAGACATTTCTCAGCAATATCTTGTTCTTTATGAAAAGTATAAATGTCTGAGTAAACAATCCTTGATCATAAGCAAACTTAATGTTAATCTAAAGGATGAGGTTAAAAGTCTTACTGAGAAGCTTAAACTACAATTGGCTGAACTTACTGAAACTAAAAAGATAATAAAACTGATGAATGTTTCTGCCTCAGAAAAATTAGATGACATGTTGTCATATTCTAGAGGCTCTAAAGATATCAGTGGTCTAGGGTACTATGGTGGTAAAGGTACAGGAAAAACCACCTTTATTGAAGCTGTTGCTAAAGCTAAAACTCATAATTTTGAAAACAAGGTTAGAAGCTCAGTTGCAACCAGAGTTGCAACCAGGAATAAAACTCAGGTTTATGTAAAGAAGGTTGGAAGCTCAGTTACAACCAAAGGTGCAACCATGAATAAACTGAATAGCTTTAGGGATAAAAATAACTTTAGGTTGAAGTTGTGTAATTTCTGTAAAAAACCTGGTCATTCTGAAATCCAGTGTTATTTAAAAAGAAACAGAAAGTATATTTCCCAGAAAACCTGGTTGGCTTCTGTCAATAAAAATTTGAAATGGGTCTGGAAAGTTAAAGAAAAAGTAACTTTAATTGCTAACAACAAAGCTGTTATTAACTCTTTGAATGCTGTTACTTCTAATGATTGGTATTTTGACAGTGGATGCTCTAAGCATATGACAGGTACTGCAAGTCTCCTAAAAAATGTCACCATTCTTACAGGTAACACTGTTGTGTTTGGAGGTGGAGATACAGGTAAAATTGTTGGTAAAGGTACATTAAGCAAACCTGGAATGCCTAATATTGATGATGTTTTTCTTGTAGATGGACTAAAAGCTAATCTTATTAGTATTAGTCAACTATGTGACAACAAGATGATTGTTAAATTCAACAAAAATAGGTGTCTAATTACTGATCTTAACAATGATTTGGTCATGACTGGAGTCAGATCAACAAACAGCTGCTATGTGTTTGAAAAAGCTGAAAAAGAATTGCCTCAGAATAGTAGAGCTTTTAGAGTCTTTAATCAAAGAACAAACTGTGTTATGGAATCTTATAATGTGTTATTTGATGACCTAAAAACTGTTGATGAGAATACAGGTGATGATGAACAATCTGAGATTGCAGAAAAAGAGAAAGCAGAAGTTCAGCAAACAAGCAGTCCCATAGAGGTTGGAAGTCCAGTTGAAACTGAAGTTACAACCGAGATTGTTACAGAGGTTGGAACTGAAGTTGGAACCGCAGTTGAAACCCAGAATGCTGCTGAATCTGAAGAAGAAGAAGAAAGTTCTCATGCTCAGTCAACTAGCAGGCCTCGCTATGTAAGGACTCAGAAAAATCATTCTCTTGACAATGTCATAGGAGAAGTTACTTCAGGTATGAAAACCAGAGGTAAAAGAAATAATATTGTTCACTTTGCTTGTTATATCTCTCAGTTAGAACCTAAGAATATAAAAGAAGCTCTAGAAGATAGTGAATGGATTTTAGCTATGCAGGATGAATTGGCTCAATTTGAGAGAAATGATGTATGGACTTTAGTACCCAGACCTTCTAATAAAAATGTTATAGGGACTAAATGGATTTTTAGAAATAAAAGTGATGAGGATGGAGTGATTATCAGGAATAAAGCTAGGTTGGTAGCTCAGGGTTATACACAAATTGAGGGAATTGACTTTGATGAAACCTTTGCTCCTGTAGCTAGAATTGAATCCATTAGAATGCTACTATCTCTTGCATGTCTGTATGATTTTAAACTGTTTCAACTTGACATAAAGAGTGTATTTCTGAATGGTGTGATTAATGAAGAAGTTTATGTCTGTCAACCTAAGGGATTTGAGGATCCTAACTTTCCTGAACATGTCTATTTGTTGAAAAAGGCATTGTATGGCCTAAAACAAGCTCCTAGAGCTTGGTATGATAGATTAACCAAGTACTTGATTGAAAAAGGCTTTAACAGAGGAGGAGTTGATAAAACTTTGTTTACTAAGAAAACCACAAAGGACATAATAATTGCTCAAATCTATGTTGATGACATTGTCTTTGGCTCTACTTCTAATAAAAGGATAGAAGAATTCATTTCTGATATGAAGAATGAATTTGAAATGAGTGGTGGAGGTGAACTAACTTACTTTCTAGGATTGCAAGTTAAACAGAATGAGAAAGGCATTTTTCTGTGCCAAAGTAAGTATGCAGACAATCTTGTTAAAAAGTTTGGTCTGAGTGAGAGTAAAGAGAAGAGAACCCCTATGAGTACTACCCTTAAACTGTCCAAAAATGATAAAGGTAAAAATGTCTGTCCAAGTCTTTATAGATCCATGATTGGAAGTTTGTTGTATTTAACTGCTAGTAGACCAGACCTTTGCCTAAGTGTAGGAGTTTGTGCCAGATATCAGGCAAATCCTTTAGAACCTCATCTTCTAGCTGTCAAAAGAATTCTAAGGTATGTAAAAGGAACACTTCACCTAGGCCTATGGTATTCTAAAGATACAAACCATTTTCTAAGTGGCTACTGTGATGCAGATTGGGCAGGAAACATAGATGATAGAAAGAGTACTTCTGGTGGTTGTTTTTATTTTGGAAACAACCTTGTTTCTTGGTTCAGTAAAAAGCAAAATTGCATATCTTTATCTACTGCTGAGGCAGAATATGTTGCAGCTGGAAGTGGATGCACTCAACTTATTTGGATGAAACAGATGTTAACTGATTATAATGTCAAACAAGAAATATTAACTTTGTTTTGTGATAACAAAAGTGCTATAGATTTAGCTAAAAATCCAGTTCAACATTCCAGAACTAAACACATTGATCTAAGGCATCATTTTATTAGAGAACTAGTTGAAGAAAAGAGCTTAATTTTAGAACATGTTTCAACTGAAAGACAACTAGCAGATATTTTCACAAAGCCCCTTGATACAAACAAGTTTGAATCATTAAGAAGTGACATAGGGGTATGTCATTATCAATCTAATTGAATACTTTTGCTAAATATGTCTGTGTTGAGTACCTTTAATAAGTTTTATTTCTAAGGTTAAAGTCTTATTTTGAGCTATGATGTTTTTGTCTTGAAAAAGCCGCTTTTTGGTGTCTCAAAAACAGATGTGAGGTAACTTGTCCTTAAAAACCTCTCTGGTAATAGAGTTGCAAGCACAAAGTGCAAATTTTTTATGATGGTTGCAAGTTCAGTTGCAACATCAGTTGAAACCTCACACTCTCAATAGTTGGTTGGAAGTTCAGTTGCAACTCCAGTTGAAACCTCGTGTTAAAAATACTGGTTGCAAGCTCGATTGAAACATCAGTTGAAACCTCAGTCTACATTATAACTGTCAAGACAAAGTCTTATTTTTTTTGACATCACTTATACTCTTTCCTTGCTGAGGTCATCAAACAAGTTTTTGTGTAGAGATAAAAACGGATTTGTTCAATATAAGCTCCTAAAATCTAATCTTTATTAAGGCTATTCAATGATAAACATATTTTCTTAGGTAAATTGCTAGATTTTTGTTTTTCAAAAGCTTAAATATCTTTCTAATTGCTATCTTTATCTTGAATCAATTCAAATTTCCTTCAAAGCTTCAACTCTTGTATTTTCAAATTTGGATAAGTCTGTTTACAAAGGAATGTTTATCTGTGTTAACTGCTTGATTTATCTTCAATGCCAACTGTTTTATTCGTTATTTAAGAGTTATTAATTTTTCAAAAGCCTTGTTGATAAGAAACTTCCTAATTTTTTGGCTAAATCTGTTTCATAATTGATTTGCATGTATCTCTTTCCAATTACAAAAAGATATGGTCTTTACTACCATTTATACAAAAAAAATTTACTATTTCAAATCAATCACAATTATCAGATTTATTCTCTCTCTCTTTCTACTTATCAAAGAAACCCTAAGCTTTCTGGAAACCCACACAGCGAAGTTCTAAGTGCAGTTCCAACCGTAGTTGAAACCATGTCTTTAGACATACCTCGTAACTAGTTTGTCTGGCTTATGACAAATAGGGGGAGATGAGTTTATTGTTCAGTTTAATGCTTTAATTTCAAGACTTAATATTGTTGTCTTTAAAGTTGAATTTATGAATGGATACATTCTGTGCTTATTTAGTGCCTGCAATTCTAACATACATGGGGAGCTTAAATAGATGACTCTTAAATATTGTTATGAGATATACAATTTAAGACTGTGCTGATATTGAATTTGCAGGTGGTTGGGATGATTTATAAACTTAATTGATTTGTCAAAACCAATGACAAAGGGGGAGATTGTTAGGACCAGATTTCTGGTTTAAATATTGTTTATTGTCTATTGGTTTTTACTAGATAAATCCTAACTGTTATTAAGAACTAAGACAGTGTTGACAGGTTTCAAGTACCAGTTGCAACCTCAGTTACAACCTACTAAGACAGTAGTGTTAGGTTTCAAGTACCAGTTGCAACCTCAGTTACAACCTGCTTAGACAACGTTGATGGTTTCAAGTACCAGTTGCAACCTCAGTTGCAACCACAGTTCCAACCTGCTGTTCTGCAGAATTCTGTCTTGTTCTGTAAATCTGCATAACTGTTCTTTATTGATTATTATTTGTTCTACAGTATGCAGGATATATTCTCATATGATCTTAAAGGTTTAATATGCGTAAATTGAGAATATCAAAGTGGTAAGGAAAGATGTTTCCTAAAAGATATAAGGAGATTAGTTTATAAAGATATGTTTCCTTTTAAATCTATATCTCTATTCTTATGCAAATCTTTATCACTTGTTTCAATCTTTTGTTCCTTATCTATATTCAGTATAATTCGTTTAAAGATTGAATGTAATATGCAGTTAGGTGTTTTATATATATATGGAAAGATATTATCTCTAAAAGATATTATCTTTATATGTTTCCTAGTTATAGGAAAAGACTAACTCCTACTTTCAAGCTTGTTATTAAACAGGTATTAACCAAAGATGATTGGAGTCAATCCACGCTGAAGAATCACGTAATGTTTGGAAAGATTGAAGCCAATCAAAACAAGTCAAAAGCAATCTTCAAGATTAAAGAAAGAAGATTATTTTACTTGTATAAATAGTTGATAACCTTGCTTGTAAAAAGTGTGTGTTCTAAATTATAAAGAACTTATTTTCTAGAGAGAATACACGTGAGCTTTAAAAAGAAAACAATGGTGAGATGCCATTGATTTATAAGTGATAGTTATAGAGTAGGAGCAATATAGTGATAGGCAGAAAAACCTAGAGGGAGTCTAAGTTTTTCATTAAGACTTGAGTCATATATTGTAAGTTTTTTATAATATCATAATCTGGGTAAGTGCCCCGGAGACGTAGCCTAGTTAGGTGAACTCCGTTGTTAAATGTGCGTGTGAATTATTTTCAAGTACATTTAATTTTAAAACAGTTCTGTCCATTAATACACTTGGTTCCAACTGCAGTTCCAACATCATTTGGAACCTTATACACTTGGTTCCAACTGCAGTTCCAACCCCACTTGGAACCTTACTGCAAAACTGCATCTAGAACAGCGGATAGGAATTTCAGTTAACCTAACAACCTTTGATTGCAAAAGTTGTACATAATATTCGACGGTTCCCTACGGTTTTAGAACTAATTTATTCCGATCATGTTGTATTGTATCATAGCATTTTTTTATTGGAAACTGCTCAATTGCTGTCTATATCATGATGGCAAAAGAATCCCAATTAGTATGTACCCATAACCCATTTATTTGTTTCCTTTTGTTCGTACATGCATGCACAAGTTATTAGCCCACACTAACGCACCAATATGAACGAAATAAAAGTTAGGTTATACGTGCCAATAACTACACATAATATGTGAATGCACAAGTTAATTGATGCTTTTAACCATGGGCGAAGGTAAGATTTTTAGTAAGGTTGGGCAAAATCAAATTTGTCAAAATGCAATAATGTAAATACGTGATGTATTGCGCGTTGCGAGACTGGCGAAATTTTGTTTTTGATCTGACCCAACACCTTAAGGCATGATCTGACGACAAGCATGCACAAAATTCATGGCGAAATTTTGTTTTTGATAGTTTTTACTAAGCTATGTTTTTCTTCAAAAAAAAAATCAAGATTATATAGACAAGTCATTAATTTTATATCCATATTATCACTATATTAGTGAATAAAATTAGTTGAAAATTTGGTGAAAGAGCAAAAGCAAAGAGCCATTCCATGTGTGTACGTACTACAGAGTGAATTGTAAGCAAAGTGTGTATGTACTCATGATATGACACTACTCATGTGCAGTGGGTTGATTTGTAACTATCGTTCATATAATGTGAGAAATATTTGACAATTCTGTAAGCCATCACTTATTAGGGGAAGTATTATATACTATTGATTTTCATTTTTTTTATATGTGTAATTTAAAAAAATTTAATACATATACATTGATGGACTCCCTAATTAAACAAAATAGTTGTTGGTGTAGTGGTAAAATTGACTTTTAATGTAGTGGAATGGTAGGAGTTTAAATCATGTTAGCTGTTTTTTTCTAAAAAATTCTGTTTTTTATTTTGAAATTACCAAATTTCATAAATGACCATTGTATTTTCCCAACAAGATTATTAAAAAAAATTATTTTATTATCCAATACCATTTGTCTTGCTTCATATTTATTTTATGATATGTTAAATATATAAAAAAAAATCTTTATTTTTATAGTAGATCTTAATATTATTTTATCTATATTCGATATATTTTTACACCACGATTCAAAAAAAAAAAAAAACTATTATCGTTCTGCCATGCATGTTCCCCATCGTCACTAATATTTATTATTCTGTGATCTTATAGCAAGTGAAGTTTATATGTGGAATGTGTCTTTTCTACGAAATACACTAGCTATCTAAAATAATTGCATATTTTTCTTGATGCGATAAAATTTGCATGACAATGCATAACTATAAAATTTGCATGACGTACAGTACTGCATAAGTTCTTAAGATATTTTACACTAAATATTAGAAAACTCAATCTTTTTTGAACAAAGAAAATGATCATTCAGACCACCACCATTACAACTAGTTTAACTACACTTTATAGGTTTCTAGGATTCGTGTCTTAAGGAGACATTTAATTACTTTAAAATTTTAAAAATTTATAAAACATTATTTGAAGTTTGTTTTTGAATCTAGAGCTTACGCGTACTGTTTTCCTTTTGTTCACAACGCAAATATTCAAATTTCAAACCACATATTATATCCACATTAAATGCTTATTTGAATTGACAATCCATTTCGGGAAAAAGTAAGTAAACATTTATGTGTGGTGGCTCCATCTTTTGAACCATTCACATATTATATCTCAATACCGTTTGTCAAAACAATCGGTTCATTAAATAATAACATGAGATCACTATACAATAATTGACAACACGAACTGATTGGAAGTTATGATATTTTTATAATGTGAAAATCCAATTTCGTTATTTGTCTGCTAATTGGGGTTTGTTGTCCTGTATTTAATGCAGATAATATGAAACTTGTGAGGTGCACTTGTAATGCCAGTCAAAAAGATCACATTGACGTTAGTCACGGAATATAAAGTAATGATATAAGGAAATAAATTTGTGTAATTATAATACCTTCTGTATGTCATATGGAGTATTAATTACTTTTATTAGGGAGACATGAAGCATTACATTGTTAGTGTAACACTGTGATTAATCATGATAGTCATGCAAACAAAGTCATGATATAGACTTTGTTATTGTAGAATTCAATATAGGTTAATTATAAGTTGGGCGAACGCAGGAACCGAAAACGGAGGTGTCAAAATATAAACAAAATAATAACTTAAAAGAGAGTAAAATTTTGCACTTAATCATAAGCTATATATCGTCTAAGTGTTACGAAATTTAATATATGTCAATTCAAAAACATATTAAAAACCAACATAATATCATAAATAATTAACACGATACCTAAAAAGTTTTTAAAAAAAAAATGAAACCAACAGCTCCTTCTATTCGCAAATACATCAATGATGGATTACGTGCTAAATTTTGAAACAATATCTTTATTTATATACATCATCATACAATATTCAAGATAATCGGCTTCCATTTTATTACAAATATATACTAGTTTTGATATGATTTATAACTGAAAATAATGATCGTTTCGCGGTTTGCTCTTTATTTTTATTTAAACTAACTCTCAATAGTACAATAATAATGAATAAACTAATTGGGTCTTTTGGCCCAAATGAAATTTGCATATAGATCGCTTAAAGACTATAAAAAACATTAAATGTGCACAGAATATAAATATTCTTAAACAAATTGAGATCTGTACACTAAAAATTAAACTTACATAAAACTTTTGAGAGTGTCAATATATTTTTATGGGGTACCATATGTATAATTTTAAAATATTTATACTAAAAGAAAGTTGCTCTATTTAGAATTTTTTAAATTATGGTGGTGCCGTAACAACTCATGATCACCACATAGCTTTCCCTCTATCGGTTGTTAAACATTCATCCATTCATTTATAAAAAGTGAAAGCATATGTATAAACCAAAGACCCGATAAAAAATTGAAATCAGAGCCTTTTTTATTTAAGTTTTTCATGCATGAGTTTTATATATGTATGGTATATATTCACATTAATGCCAAAATTTGATGTGTAAACTAAATACAAAATTTTGGTGGTCCGACACAGTTGTGTCTATTGTGTGTGTCTGGAGCCGCATCTGTATATATATAAAATTCATGCATATTAATTTTGAAATAACCATATGTTTATAATATTTTTGTTCACAGTTCACTACTCTCATAATATTTATAAGTGTAGGTCGGCTTATAAGTGATAAAAAAAGATATTATTTTCGTAAATTTTTGTTATTTTTTTTTTACCTTAATAATTCAAACAAAAAAAAAGCTAAAAAAAAGCTTTTAAGTTAATTTTTTTACACTTTAATATATTTCTCGTGTAGATTATAATATCTTTTTTTAAGCTTAAAAATAGCTTTTAAACTCTTTTTTATTGGGTCGAATGACTAAAACTTAAAAAAGTTTCGACACATGACCTCAATTTAAAAAATATTATAAAAGGTGAGTTATGACTAGAAAAAGTGATGTGCCCCGTTGATTCGGGACAAGATTGGAAAAGTGATTTTTCTTTCGGTTATTTGATGTATTTATAGGCCGAAATCATTTTTCTGATACATATTAAGTGATAAAATTCACATGTGTAATGGGGAAGTGATTTATATTTGTACAGTAAAAGATTCGTATCACGGTGCTAAGAATAAGGTGATTAAGTTATAATTAACCAAGGTCAATTGCGTTGACCGTTCCTCCATTTCATTGTCACTAAAAAAGTTATAATTAATCCAGGTCAATTGCGTTAACCTGCTTATGAATTTAATACAAAAGTTTGAGATTTAATTATCAAATTCATGACTAAAATATCTTATATATAAGATTAGGAATATGGGCGGCTCAAGTACAAACCCAATAAGACTAGAGCATTGGGCAACACGAGATGAGATGTAAATAATTTTTCAGGCAACCTCGGACGGCTCAACCTAAGTTTTTATTAAGTATTATATATATTTAATACATATATATGTATTAAATGAAGTCTAAGTCTAATGGTAGAGGTTACTATAACTATTTCGATAATTATTGTATTGATACAAGGTTCAAAACTATTCCCTAATTTTTTATTTCACTTTTTTCTTTAGTTTAGACTCCTTTAATAAGCAACACAAAACGAGTAAGAATTGGGCAACTAAAAACATCAACCCGCCCATGAGTAGATATGTTTTATAATGCTATAAAGTTATACCATAGTTATAATCCTATATTATTATAGCATAATTTGTAGCTAGCTTCATTTGGGAAGTTATATGGTCCGTTTGGAAACATATTTTCTTAGTTGATTTTTGAATTTTGGATTTTGGATTTTAAAAATATGTGGGTGTTTGAAAAGTCAAATTATTCAGTTATTAAAAATATGATTTTTTGGCTGAAAATCTAAAAAAATCCAAAATTTTAAAATATAGATTTTCATTGGATTTTTAAAATATGATTTTAGGACAAAAAAATTGGTTACCAAACATAGTCATAGTCTTCTCCGTTAAGTAGTGAAAGATATGTGTACGTTGCTCGTTTTAGAGACCTAAAACATGAAAGTCATTAATTCAACACGTAGGTAATCAAGATCATTTTGACTCAAACCTTCAAACATGGTTGAGTAGGAGTAATTAATTAGCATTTGTACAATCAATATATTGATCGCCATTACGACAACGTATGAAAATTACCAAATGTGTCTAACCTTTTCTAAATGAAAAACTACCGAATTTCAAATTAAATGACCATTTGTATTTCAATTGAAACTAGTGAGGATCGAATAGTTTTCTTTCCAAACTATGTGGACCATCAACATGAACTAGTTTGAAAATTCATCCGACGAGTATATAAGTTGTTTCTAAGGTAAAATTAGGCTTATAAAATGCTCACTATGTTATAAAATTATGCCAAGTTTAATAAAATGATTATCAAAAAATGTAAAATTAGGCTTATAAAATGCTCACTATGCCATGCAATTTTATTTTTTAAACTTGCATTACAAAAAAAAAGTCATATCGCATATGAAAATAGTGACAGATTTTACTTTTCAACGTCCTAATCGGGGACGGCATGACGACGAATTTTTGTTTTACTGACAGATTTAATCATTTAATGACAAATTCATAACAGATTTGGCCTTCTCCGATTAATTTTTTTTTTTTTTCGCATAGAAAATGTATAATTTTTTGGTAAGGAAAATGAGAAAATGAAACATGATTTTACTTGGGAGTGCATGAAATTATTAATGGATGCGTGTGAGATGTAGACTTGTAGTAACTTATATAAGGATTTTAATTTTAGCCAATTAGAGATTTCCATAATTAGTTGAATTTATCAAATTAGTACTTTAGTTAGTAGAAATCATGATTAGTTTTTGCACTTTGCTCAATGATCAGTCACTAATTTGCATGAAATCATGAATGACCACTGAAAGAGGATCTTCACTGACCCACTGTTTTAAATTTTAATGAGACATCTTATCTTGGTTACCAATATTCTAGTATATACGGTTCTTAATTTATAATCTAAATTTCATTTTTAAAATCTAGATTTGCTCCAAGTGGTGGTATATCTGTCTTCCACTTGGAAAATTATTACTGACATACCAATTTTATAGTAATTCATTAGCCAATTATTGACTAATTATGTTGCTGCAACTCTCATGGGTCACTAATTTGTTCTCACATGAAATTAATATTGCGATAAACTGTCATTCATTATATACAATATTATACTGGAACTCATAAAATCACTGTATCTTTTTGGAAACAGCGTAGCTGACTCTGAGTTAAGATGACTTAGAGTCCACAGCCATTGGATATTAGGCTCTGTTTGTTTTGGGGTAAAATGGGGGTAAACAAACATTTATGGGTAAAATAGATTTTTCGGATGATTGGTTTAACGTAAAACATTTTTTTTGGAAAACTTTTCCCACATATCCAGTAAAATTGGGGGAAACGATTACCCCGCAAATAAAATTGTAAACAGTTTACGGAGCCTCTCTCTATATTATTTTTAATACTAGCATTATAACTATTATTAATTATAGGTCTATTCTTTCAAAATTATTTAATAATTAGTCTAATTGTATCTACTAACCAATAAAAAAAGGAAAAAACACGAAAAATTCTAAAAAATAACAAAAATGAAAAAAAAATAAAATAAAAATCCGAAAAATCTAAAAAACCCAAGAAAATTTGAAAAAGCTAAAATCTAATTAACCAATAAAAATATAAATAAATAGGAAAAAACGGAAAAAATAAAACAAAAAATTCCGAAAAATCTAAAAAACCCAAGAAAATTTGAAAAAGCTAAAATCTAATTAACCAATAAAAATAGGAAAAAATCTAAAAAAATAACAAAAAAATGGAAAAAATAAAACAAAAAATTCCGAAAAATCTAAAAAACCCAATAAAATTTGAAAAAGCTAAAAAAAATCAATAATATCTTATATACTTATAATTTTATGAGTTTATATGTTGAAAAATTATAAGTTATTATAAGTGACGTATATGAAATAAAATATGTGTTTAAGTTAAGTTTCTTATACATGTTGACGAAGTTCATTTCAGAAAAGTAGACGAACTTTTAGTTTTTTTCCCGTCAAAATAATTGTGATTTTAATCACTAATGTTTTTAGACTTTCACGAACTTATTCATTTTTGTGACTTTTAGTTAATTTTTGTGACTTTGAGTTAATTTTTGTGACTTTTAGTTAATTTTTGATGTTTTTCATCTTAAAATATTTTGTTTAAAGTATGAACAATGTTTATTTATTTATGCATCGAATTTGTCTAATTTAAATAACTAATAGATTTTTGAATTTCAATAGAATTCACATGAGAAACCTTTGACGCACCAAACACCCGTAAATAAAATGCAAACAAAAGTTTGCATCGTAAAATTTTACCCGAAAAATATTTTGCCTCCGTAAATATTTTACTACGAAACAAACAGAGACTTAGTACATTACATTTCATATTTTAACTGTAACAATATTCAATGGCTGTGGATTCTGAGTCACTCTGACTCAGAGTCACCTACGCTGCTTCCATCATTTTTCAAATGAATAAAAAAAAGATGGGGGATGTAAACGAAATATAGAAAATGTATTAGTAAAAAAAAAAAACTGAGCACACAAAATAACATTATCTCTAAGAACACGGATACACAAACTTTTTTTTTTAAAAAAAAGGATTAAATTAATTTGCCTATCGTGTAGCTACTGTCACCAATGCAGTATTCAATTACAATTAATTGAAGGCAAGAGAGGTGGATATTTAAGCCTTATTATAAATGACTATGGACCCATTCAAAAGAAGAAAAAGGAAAAGGACCACGTCCCCACTAGTTTCAAAATTCATTGCCAAAAAATAATATTAGTCCCTTTTGTTTGAATTGTACACTAAAATTACGTGACCTACACAAATTTATCATAAACAAAACACTGATTTTGTTTAGTTTTTTGGTACACTCATTACTGTATTTATTAGGGTACGCCATTATTTTGAAGAATGTGCCATTATCAAAACCCCTAAAAGTCACTATTGTCGTAAAATATTATTGCATTATCATTAAATATAGCTAGCTAGGCTTACGTGAGTTACGTACATTTCATTTAAAAAATTCCGAATAGTGAGAATCTTTGGGCCAAATATAGAATAAGACAAAAGCAGAAATTCCACAACTTCAAGTTTTTATTTTTTTTCTTTATTGAACATTTAATTCATTAAATTAAAGTACGAGTTGTCTTAATTATATGGCCAGATTATTATTGGTACTCGCCTGATATATTTATACTGGCATTTCCATTTTATTGGCTTCCATTGGGATATATATACAGTGATACAAATACTGAGTAACTGAGATATTACTACATTACAAACGCTGGTAAAACGTTTAATTTATTTATTTTTATAAAAAAAAATGGCAGGAAATTCTTTCAGAGTTGGAAATATTTCTGTAAAATAAATAAATGATATTCATATTATTTCATGAATGGTACAATCACTATAAAAAAAATACTCAAATAACGACGGGATTAGTGACGGTATTTTTAGTTACGAGTTTATTAGCGACGGTTTTTATGACGGCTTTGTGACAGTTTAGTCAATTTGCGACAGATTTGTAACAGTTTTTTAAATTAGCGACAGGCTTGTGACAGCTTTTGACTCTCACTAAATCAAACATTATTTTGTAGTGAATAGGCATAGGATTAAATTAATTAAGAGATGAACTAGAACTAAAAACCAGTATTACTCTATACAAGAGTGTAACTACGGTGAATCTACGCTCCCAATAAATTTTGTCATTATTTGTAAAAACTTGCAAAGAACTAAAATCATGGAATGAGAGAAATTAATCAATTAAAATTGAAAATGTACCACAAAAAACGACTTAGCTAGCATAGAACAATAGAATTAATGTTAGTATTTGTGTCTCTACAAGACTGCAACGTACTTAATATTGGTTAATTAAAAAGTTAGCTCTTCCTGATCTAGTTCAATCGAAATCGATTTTTGATAAAAGCAGGTCATTTTAAAAATAACTTATTCATTGGGAAGTGTTCATTTTTCGTTAACCGATTAATGCTCACACTTATATATCCTATACAAGAAAAAATACGACCCTAAGGCCATATAAAAGCGAAACTATTTAACGTTTAGTCCACCTCCAAAATATATTTAAATTTTATGGGATATTTTTAATAAACCTATTTAGATTTTGGATCACTATATAAACATCTATCAATTCTATTTATGGTCAAATTTCCAACGTTTACCCTATCTCTAAATTATGAGCACAGCGACTGCACACATCTTCGGCTGAAGCACATCTTTTGCCCAAGACAAGGCGCCGACGGGATGCAGAAGAGACGGTGACAACTATGTTCATCTCTCTCGCTCGATCACTCTCTACTTGGACCCCTCTCTCCCCGCTGATTTCTTTCGATCTCTCATTATTATTGAGATCTCTCTCTTTCTCTATCTACCATTTTTTTTCTTACTCTGGATAGATTGTTATAATAGTGGAGAAAATTGTTTGTACATTTGCAAATACTAAGGACCATTATTTGTTAAGTTTAATAGTTCTCTATAAAAAAATATCTCAATTAGTGATAGGAACATTGACAATTTTTTTTTTAGGAGATGTTTAATGTTTTTTTTTTTTACAGTTTTAGTTTTGTCACAATATAGTAAATTTGTGGCATATGTCATCTTTTTTAATTAGTGTCGATAGTTTTTAAGTCTCACGTAAATCAATATTATTTGTTTGTGATGATATATTATTTTCAAATAACAATATACCGTTTTTAAAAAGTGACTTGCTTACTTCAGTTATACAAAAAACATGAAATAAATAATCAGAAATGTTTGCAAACCAAGAATAGTAAAGTGAAACATTTGGCAACCAGCGTGGGCTATGACCCATAATTAGTTCATGGCAATAACCAAAATAAAAATAAAATAAAATCAATAGGTTACTGTTACATACAATCATTTTATTATAAAATGCTTCCTTTTTTTCGATTTTCGGCCATAGACCCGTTTGTCTGGTCTTATGCTTTCTTGATTCCCTCTCTTTCTATCTCTACCTGCTCCCACTCTCAACACACATATAAAAATACTGTTAAAAAATTAATCACTATATTTTTCACTTGATATTACAATATTTTTCACTTTTATATATATTCTTGAAAACCTAGCAACCTTATTTTTTCACTAATCATGTTCTTGAATATACTGGGATCTTTCTTAGTTTAGCTTTCTCTCATTTCAAGAAAAACTTGACATGGCCTCTCAAAAGAATTCCAAGGGACAAGCATGGTAAATAAATAAATAAAACTAGAAATTATTTCATTTCATCACTTTTTATAACTATAATTATATATGGTATATTTGGGACAGGAAATAGGAGTAGAATAAAAGTATATATTGATGCATATAAGTTGATGAGCTCTTTTTCGGTTTCTTTTCAAGTTTTTTTTTTTTTAGTTTTTTTAGTTTTTCCTTTTCTTGAATGCATTTTTTTCCAGAAAATTTATTAATAAAATCAGAGGGTTTCCTCATTCACATAAAATTTTTAGAAAGTTTTGATTTTGTATTATGTAATTTACCGAAAATATGTTGATTACAGCGTTTGGATGGATATATTGTGTATCATTGCTAAGTCATCGGTTTAAATTTCTTGCAGGTTCTGCACCACCGGTCTACCAAGCGATGTCGTTATTGAAGTGGACGAGATGACCTTCCACCTCCACAAGGTCGGATTGTTTTCCCTTTTTCTTTTCCCCTTCGGTCCTCATTTTTATTGCAATCTCTTGAACCAAGAATTACATTTGTTAATTATAGCCTGGCTATGCTGCATTAGTTTCGTCAGTTTAGAAATTGAGTTTTATTTTTATTTTGTTTTTGGTCTGAAAAT
The DNA here is from genome assembly GCA_963682055.1 of Primula veris. Taxonomy (NCBI): domain Eukaryota; kingdom Viridiplantae; phylum Streptophyta; class Magnoliopsida; order Ericales; family Primulaceae; genus Primula; species Primula veris. Next base: position 29,937,382 of record OY821747.1, on the reverse strand, counting down.
TCACCTAATCTTTCTCCTTTTTATTTTTACACTTTCTACTACATTGGGAAATTAAGAATGTTCAATATTTTTTTATTTTTCCAGACTTGGAAATCTACTAGTGTGCCTAAACTATTTTTTTAGAATTTTGTAGCTATAACAGTATCCGAAATTTCTGTAATTTTCACAGTTTCCTCTAATGTCAAAGAGCAAAAAGCTACACGATTTGATCAAAGAGCAAGAGGATAGCCACACTAAAGTCCAAAAATCCCCTGACCCGGAACAAGGCGAAGAAGACATCGTGGAAGAAGAGGACGAAGACGAATCTTTCTGCCACGTCATCACCCTACCGGACTTCCCAGGCGGCTCGGAAACCTTCGAAACGGCTGCAAAGTTCTGCTACGGCGTCAAGATTGAGCTCAGCCCCGCCAACGTAGTGCCACTGCGTTGCGCTGGTGAGATTTTGGAGATGACTGAGGAATATTCCGAGGACAACCTCGTCTCCAGGACCGAGAGGTTTCTCTCTCAGTCTGTGCTTCGGAGCGCTAAGGACTCTCTTGTAGCGCTCCGAGCATGCTATGGGCATCAGGTGATGCCCCTGGCCGAGACTCTCAGCATTGTCGACCGATGCGTAGATTGCGTTGTCACTAGGGCTTCGTCCACCGACCCAACTATTTTCGGTTGGCCCGTGAACGAAGATGGGATCGGACGGAAGAAAAATGGATGGTTTGATGAGCTGGTGCTTTTAGGGCTACCATTGTTTAAGTGTCTGATTTTCGCGATGAAAGATAGAGATTTGAGCCCAGAGATTATAGAGAACTGTCTTATTTATTACGCGAAGAGAAACGTTCCTGGGATCTCACGGTCTAGTAGGAAACAATCCTCGTCGTCAGTTCCTTCGGAGGACGAGCAAAGGGAGTTGTTAGAGACGGTTATTGCCAATTTGCCACTAGAGAAAAGCTCGAGATCTTCTCCGTATGCAACAAGGTTTTTGTTCGGAATGTTGAGGACTTCGAATATACTCAATGTGGCGGTATATTTTAGAGCGGTTTTGGAGAAGAAAATTGGATCGGAGCTAGAGCAAGCAACATTAGACGATCTTTTGATTCCAAGCTATTCGTATCTAATCGAAACGCTATACGATATTGATTGTGTCGAGAGGATTTTGAGGTGTTTTATGGAAGGGTTGGAGGAGAGATCGACGGCTGGGATCGAAGCGGATGATGAAAATAGCGGTGTTAGGTCGGCTGCAATGGTGTCGGTTGGAAAGTTGATTGATGGGTATTTATCCGAGATTGCTTCTGATGCTAATTTGAAGGCGGACAAGTTTCATGAGTTGGCGGTTTTTCTACCGGATCATGCTAGAGTCTTCGACGATGGTCTTTATAGAGCCGTAGATGTTTACTTAAAGGTAGTTTTGCTTGTTTGGCTGCATCTTCTTATCAAATAAGCTGGAATTTTTAGATCAAGGAAAATACTAGATTTATAGAGGTACTCATAGATTTTTTCGAACTGGTTAAACCCAATAACTCAGATTATTACATTGTCAACCAAATTGATTCTAACTTTTTAACAAATAAATTGAGCCAATGATGTTTATTTACCTTAAAAGTGTGATTACTTAACTATGGTCTTGTTGTGTTGCATCTTTAGCACATTTCTTGGTTTTTTCAAGAAGAGGAAAAAGTTTCTTTCCTTTAGTGTAAAGCTTCTAACTTTTACAGGCAACCAATACAATTATGTTTTTTTTTTTTTTAAAAAAAAACCAAACTAATAAGACCTCGGTAGATAACATTTGTTGTAATTTTATTTTGTAATTTATAAAGTCTACAATGTTTTTAAATTTTTATGCAGGCACATCCATGGATATCGGAAACCGATAGGGAAAAGATTTGCGGCGTGATGGATTGCCAGAAGCTAACGCTAGAGGCATGCACTCACGCTGCTCAGAACGATCGGCTCCCGTTACGTGCGGTGATTCAGGTGCTCTTCTTCGAGCAACTCCAGCTCCGGCAAGCCATTGCCGGAACTCTAGTATCCGCAGACGTTGGGCATACAGATGCCCAGCATCTACGGACATACGAACAACAACATGACGGCGGCTCCGCCTCCGGTTCCGCCGCCTCTGAAGCAGTGGCGGCACCGGTGGCACTACCGTTGGGACAAATCATCAACGGCGGTGCCAGGTGGCGGGGGAGGGTGCACGACAACAACCAAATGATGAGGCTTGACATGGATAGCATGAGGACACGTGTGCACGAGCTAGAAAGGGAATGCACGTCGATGAAAAGGGTGATTGAGAAAATCGACAAAGTGGGGCCCAATGGGGGGTGGCTAGCGAAGAAATTCGGGTGTAAGTTCAAAACGCAAGTGTGTGATTCTCATGAATCGACGGTTGTGGAGGCTCGAAAAGGACGAGGCCACCATCGTCATCAACAATAGGCCATATTGCACGGGATATTTGTTTCTTTGTCACATTTCAATTTTTATTCTATTCATTTGTCTTGTCATTTTGTTTTGTTCGTTTACGTTTGCATCATGTAAGTTGGTTTTTAGTGAGCATATACACTGTGAAGATATTAATTAATTACGCAGCACTTTATTGATATCACCAAATTTATATGACTTTATTGATTTCACCAAATTTTTACGTCTTTCTCAACCGCAAAAGAAAATTAACAAGTGTAGCAATTTGCAGTTTTTACTTTTTATGCTTCAATTAATAAGACAAAAAAAAACACCAAGTGCTGAATACAAATTACCTTCTCAATATATATATTCTCTTATAATTAAGTAAATTACACCAATGATTTACATAGTTTAAATCAAATTCTATGTTCCTAGCCAAATAGAGGATATGATCGGATCCATTTGTTATGTCCTATATTTATTAGGTTAGTCTATTCTAAAAAATTTTGAGTCATTAGACAAAAAAACAATCTAATCTAAGAGTTAAAAAATTTTTTGGAAAAATAGCTATTTAGTCTCAACATAGGGATTGTATACATACACACCGTAGGATATGCCATTTCAAGTACTCGGTATGACAAATGAAGTACCACTGATATTTTTTTTTTTGACCACACCGATACGGCTTGAAAACGGTATGAGTACGCGAACAAGACGTCTTCAATACTTTTTCGGCACGACATTTTTTTTTTATGCGTACCGTACTTGAAATGGCGTATCGTATCGTATACGTACTGATTACTTCGGACAAAAAATATTTTAGACTTTTAACACCCCGTATAGTTATGAAAAAAAAAACATTTCTGGTTCCGCGACTTGCATTGTGTACTTTACTAGCTAGATTACTGTATTAACTTGAAACAATAACAACCAAATGATTTTTTGGAAAAACTGGGGAAAAAGTTAGAATAATTTCTCCCGCAATTTAAGTGAAATAATATTTTCTGTGTATGGTCCATCACAATATGTATTCTTTTTTTTTTTTTGTTAGTTATGAAAAGTGACAACACATTGCCTGCCCAGCTCATACGTCAAAAACTTTTAGGTGCCAATCTGAGAACCCACTAACGTTTTGTTTATTGTCTTCATTCTATTACTAGTACTGATTTTTATCATCATCAACATCATACCACACTTTAACAAAATTCATGAAAATGAATGTATAACCCATCCATTCCCCACTTGTAAGAGTAAGAACATTCCCCACTAGTAAGAGTAAGAAAGAAGAGTGACATGTATTAATCGCTCAACGATGTGGGATTATTCTAACACTCCTTCTTACTTGTGAGATCGGATGGAGGTGACCCATCATACAAACGGGCTATCCTTTGGCTCTGATACCATGTAGAAACTCATTCATTCCCCACTAAAATGTCTGTTAGTAAGGAAGGAGTATATTAATGATTGAATTTATCAATGGATCAACGATGTGAGACTATTTCAAAACATGATATTTATAATTTATAACTCGATTTTTGTGTGTAAATTAACCGTAAACAATACTCAGGTACGAATCCTTAATTATAAACATGTACATGGTATGAATCCTTATAAACATTGCTTATATATATTAAAGTCCGAGTTTATATAAATCAGATCCGGTCTTTATAAGTTTGAGTAGTACTTTTTAATCATGTTTCAAAAGCATAAACTACGGCGATAATCATTCACACTTTATTATGCCTATTTCATCGAGACACATATTAACAAACAGTATGAAAAAATGCGTCAAACGAAGTGAACGTTGCGATTAGGGTTATAGCACCAGCAGTCATTTCGGGTGCATATCGCCTTTATTGTTTTTCTGGTTTTGAGCTTACATGGAAATTACAGCAACAGTACACTGCAAATGTTTATTTTAACTCATTGTTTTAGACTTTGGGAAAATATGAGGGGATTTGTATCCATAGCTAGCTGGACTTGCAAATTATATGGCCCATCAGAATAACTAATTTCTTGAGAAGTTTTTCCTCTTTGTGGAAAGCAATGAGCATGCTGTTAACCAAATTTTATCTAATCCGATAAGAGGGCATTGATACATTTCGCATGGTCGCTCCTGTTTTTTTCCAACACTGTAAGCGACCTTTTAATTTAGTAAATATAACAACAGATCGACCATTATTTAGAAAAAGTGACGAAGCAACGCTGATACTGGGTATATAACCGAAGAGCTAGTTCAGAATTCTCATCAAGAAATGCTGAATTTACACGTTCATTCGTTGTTTAAATATTTGTATAAAAAAGAAGAAGTTTGTATCCGTTTCCAAATTTTTGGGATAAAGACTTAGTTCAATGATTTGTTTCCTGCTTTTGTATCATGACTGATCGCTATCCTGAACAGTAAAAGACGGATCAGTGAATGTCCGTATTAGAAAAATTACTGATTTTAAATTAGTATTGAAATGTACGAATACAAAAACTTCGAGATTTCAGATCATCTAAAATGTTATTGTTACAAACCGCTATGCGATAACACTATATTTTCCAAATAGTAAGAAAAAACCTAGATTGATATAACTTAAGAGTTAGCAGTTTTCTTTACTAAATAAAAGAGGAAGAATAAAGAAAAGTACTTATACTAGAGGCACAAGTAATTTTGGAATTACAATTTCTAATGCAGCAAAAATGGATCCCTTCAGGACGTTGGTTCCCTATCACTATCAGTCAACATTCAGTAATATCTATCTATATTCTTAATCATATATTTTCCACTTGGCAACTGGCAAACCATGAAACTAGTAACATAAGTTTGCAAACAACCAATCAGAAAATAGCTTATCCTAATTCCTATCCTTTTATCTTACTCCCAGTAATTGCAACAAAAATGACTTGATCCTCACTCCCTTAACACCATATCAACTCTTACGGTTTGTAAAAGAGACAAAACAATAAAATTATAATTACAATGGCAGCCTCATTGCAAGCAACGACGACGTTTATGCAACCCAAGTTGAGATCATCTTATTCTCAGAGTATTTGCAAGGCATTTGGAGTGGAATATGGAAATGCTAAAGTTACCTGTTCATTTCAAACTGATTTCAAGGACTTGGCTCTTAAGTGTGTTGATGGTGTCAAAGTTACAGGATTCGCTCTTGCCACTTCTGCTCTTGTCGTCTCGGTATGATCCCTAAATAATATTATATTTGTTTATGACTTTATTTCTAACGGCTTGAGGTTTCGGTGAGATAATATCACATCCTTGGACATCTGCGTTGAAGTTTCATTGATACCCAATTTGGAAAAGTGACTGTCATCTCTTTGACTCAAGTATATGTCACGACTGAGAAGACATGTTGAACGTAATACTACTCGTTGAAACCGATTCAAAATTGACACTTGGTCGATCGATTCAAATATACTAGTAATAGAATGATACAATTCGATTGTTCATAACGAACTAAAAGCTTACATGAACCTGTAGTCAATTCTCCTTATAGCCGATTCAAGAAAGTAGTTTATAGTTGCTTGGCTCAAATATATGTCACGACTGAGAAGACGTAACGCGACTCTTTGTAACAATTAAATTTATTAGGTCAACTGATATGTCATCAATTAAAATGATTGTATTCATACAAATTAATCTGGTTTTATTGAATGTTTAGGTAATTGTACATGTTACATGTATCTTATTCTTTGTTACAAGTTTTTAGTAGGAAGCATGTAAACACCAGTTGAATAATGTTGATTGTGCGTTAGGGTTTTCCCATTTCAGTTTCTCTTGCTTTTATGCTTTCTTGTTTTGAGACCAATTATAACTACATAAAAGATAGCTGAAAGAAATTATATATAGTTTTCAAGTGCAATGTTTCATGCAATTTTGATAGTAGAATAATTCTTAGTCATGGAACCAAGGAAAACAAAAAGAAGGACAATAGCTAATGATATACAGTAATAGTAATATAGTCCTTAGTGCCCATAAAAGCTAATCTGCAGATAGAGCATCATACATAACAAATCTGATCATAAAACTTATTGCAGAAACTCTTTTCAATTTTTTTCACAATAGGCTCTGTTTGGAAGAGCATTGTAGATCAAGGCCTATTGATTAATTATTTTAAAGTTGTAATGTCAATGACTGTTATCTAAAGCCACAGTTTCAAGGTGTGGTTTTGATAAATAAAAAACATAGCAGCTTCCTCTCTAGTTTTTCCACAGGAAAAACCTCATGTTCTTGATTACATAATATTCCCATAATTCAAATAGAAATTCTCTTTGGCTTAGGTAGTATCAATTGTGAATTTGTAAGCCGTAGCTTGGCTGTAATTGTTTTGACATATGCTTTCGACTTTCGTCCTATACTAATTGATATAGTTTTTATCGAAAATTTGGGCAAAGGATATACATATGTTGGAACAAAATAAAAAGCTCTTTTGTACTTGACCATGAAACACTCCAAGGCAAATCTCTATTGTACTTGTGTTAAGAAATGCTTTGTTTATATAGCAACTGATCCTATATTAAGTTTTAAGTAACCAATTGCATTTCTTGGGAAAATATAGGGAGCAAGCGCAGAGGGAGTACCAAAACGCCTAACCTTCGATGAAATCCAAAGCAAGACATACATGGAAGTCAAAGGAACCGGAACAGCAAACCAGTGCCCCACTGTTGAAAATGGTTCTGAAAGTTTCGCGTTCAAGGCTGGGAAATACAATATGAAGAAATTCTGTTTAGAGCCGACCTCGTTCACAGTAAAAGCCGAGGGTATAGGTAAAAATTCCGCTCCTGATTTCCAAAAAACCAAGCTCATGACAAGGTTAACGTATACTCTTGATGAGATCGAGGGTCCTTTTGAAGTGTCGCCAGATGGTACTGTTAAGTTTGAAGAGAAGGACGGGATCGATTATGCTGCTGTCACGGTGCAACTGCCAGGTTGATGACACTAACCTATAAGATTTAACAGTTAGTAAAACATACTATTAAGAATCACAAATTAGACATCAGTCTACACAAGATCAAACAATTAGAACATGCTAACTCCAGATTGTTAGTTCTGATTTCTGAGAACTTGAAAACAAGTATATACTTAAATATACTCCATTTAGTGTTTTTATCTTTCTAGAAAATAGCTATTAGGGCTTTTTTTTGCAGCTTTTAAGCTAGTAAGCATGATTATTTTAGTTTCTGAAATAAGCTAGATTCATTCAGCTTTAATCTCTTTAGCTTTTATGTCAACAGAATAATAAAATCTGATATTTACGTTGACGAACTATTGTCTGCTTCTAAGCCAAAAGGCCAAAATAGGCAGGCATCAAACTTGCAACTGAACAAGGCCTAAGTGGCATATTTTGATCATAATTTTGTTTAGTCACAAATGAAACATGATTCACCAAGTGGTACTTTCGATAATCATAAATTCAATGAGCTGATTTTGATTGGTATATCTTTCAATAAACTGACTTCACTATTTATTGATCGAAACACTAATTAAAAGATATTTTCCCTTGAGATGAGAATATCCAACTTAACATCGTAGAAAAACAGGTAAAGGTTCTAAGTACAATTGTTTTCCAGAATAATCACCATGTCAACATACCAATTCTACTAAAAACTCAAGCATTGTGTACTAAAAATTTGATTCATATATAATTTTACTCTCCAACAGGTGGTGAGCGCGTACCTTTCCTTTTCACCGTCAAAGAGCTCGTAGCATCAGGCAAACCCGAGTCCTTTAGCGGTGATTTCATGGTCCCATCATACAGAGGCTCATCGTTTTTGGACCCAAAAGGCCGAGGAGGGTCCACTGGGTACGATAACGCAGTGGCATTACCAGCAGGTGGGAGAGGGGACGAGGAAGATCTTGCAAAAGAAAATGTAAAAAACACTGCGGCATTAACCGGAAAAATTACATTAAGTGTAACTAATAGTAAGACTGATACTGGGGAAGTGGTCGGAGTTTTCGAGAGTGTTCAGCCTTCGGATACAGATTTGGGGGCTAAGGTTCCTAAGGATGTGAAGATCCAAGGTGTCTGGTATGCTCAACTCGAGTGATTCAAGTATGTGTATTTATTGCCTGGATTTGATGTAAAATCGAAATTGTGGTGATTTTTGTGTCTTGGCTTAGTGGTAATTTTTTTTTTCCGGAAAAAGGTTGTGCTTGTATATTATCATGGGTTCTTAATATGGTGTTCTTCAAGTCTATTCCTTTCCGGGTGGTGTTATTTATCTTGCGAAATATGATTAGCATTATGATGACATCCTGATAGGAATAGATTAAACATGAGTAATAGAGAGTTCAAATAAAAATTTAGCATTTAATAACTCATTTGAAATGCAAAGTAAGAGGTAGTCTTCTATCTTGCAAGCAACTTACAAGAATCAGTATCACCAAGTCTCATTCACGATATCAGTCTGCAAACAAATGCGACAATGTAATGTTATAAACGTTGACACTACATATTAGTTGAGGTTTATAAAGAGTATAGTGAGCTTAGTAACTGTATATCGAAGGTCATGCTGACCTTTTACTTACCTTAGGTAAGGTCCCTTTCGGCCGGATTTAATGATAAGATTGACGTATTCGTGATCTTTTGTGTGTGTATCCTAGTTGGATACAAATTTCTGCTTGTATATTACCACATCTTTTCAATACGTTTTATTTATGTCATTAACTTACTATGGCTTCATTGTTTTAGGGTAATGTTATATTTTCTTACACAATATATATGATTAGCAAAGGATCATGATATATGCAAATCGTAGAGTTCAAATCAAAATTTAGCCTTTTATTAGAAGAATGATCTATGCAGACATTTTAAAGTAATCGATGTCGCATGTATCACCATAATCATGTTTCCGATCGCGTACCAGTCAGCAGAATGCCAGAAACTAATTCTATAGTGTGAGGCGGTAAATTTGTTTAAATCAATAAATAGGGGTAAACACAACATTTTGAAGCCATCTCCAGTTTCAGTTAATAGTAGCTCACACGCACCTTCACCATTCACGAGAATTGGAATCGTAACAATGAAACTGGTATATATAGGGGTCACCAAAGATGTAATTAGTCACAATATTTATACTCACATATAAAGTAGGGTTCCAAAGATGAGTTTTACAAGAGACATTTTGAAAATCTTTAAGAAAAGAAATATTACTTTTTTTGGTTGAACCCTTCGTCACAAACCATTCATATTTCTCCAAAATTTTCGGATTAACAAACAAAATCTAAAATTAATACTCAAAAGAGAAGAGTGCACACTTTGTTTCTAATTATATTGCAACGGGATTTACAACGTTTTTTCCCCCAGAGTTTGCTTACATGAGAAAAATTACCCCAAAAGAAGATTATTTTATATTACTAATGAAGTAATATATATATAAATCTTCGAGACATGCAAGGTTAGTGTGATAAATCACCAAAAGCTAAGATTTGTATGTTTGTGTACAAAATAAAAATCTGATGATATGTTAAGTGTGTAAAAGTAAAACTGTATGGCATTTCATGTTTCGATTGTCCCCTTTTACCTATTTAACTTTGCTGGTAGTGAAGCTGTTTAAAGAGTTCCGGCCAGTTCTTCATTGATAAACTTGGATTGCGCCTTCGCTAATAAATAAATAAATAAACGGTTTTAATCTTTTACTTTAGTTAATTAACCCAATCCCATTATATTAAATCAAGAAAATTTAGTCTATGAAACCATGCCACGGTCTGAAGATTTGATAAGATTTTGATCACTTGACCAGTCATTGGATTTCAGTTTGATGAATACTCATTTATTGGAAACCGGCAAATAGTTCTTCAATTTTCAAATATAGCTGAAATCATGGCCGACCCAAATATTAACAAGTCCTATTCGATAAAATACAACACAAAAAAATTCTAATCGATAAAATACAACACAAGAAATTTCTTTGTCACAATCAAACGTTATATATGTCCTCGATACCAGAGTTTAGAAATTTATATGTGGTTAAGAGTACTCAAAGAGTTTAGGTTTAGGATTTATGATTTATGGTTTAGATTTTAAGGTTTAGAATTAATGGATGTCCGCTTTGTCTAAAAAATACGGAAAGTGTAAAACAACTATTTTTTCAATGCGAGTTTTTTAAAAGAGTGTGGACTATCGGTTGTTCAAAAACTGGATTTATGGGCTCGTGTGTGACTTGAAAGAAGTGGGTTAATTGGTGAAGTGGAGTTTTCAAAGAAAAATCGGCCTCCGCTACACTAAGAAAGTGTTTACTCGCATCAACGGTATAGTTTGTGGCGGAAATGCAATCCTAGAATTAACGAAGGAAGGGAGTCTAGTCCCGAACAAGTTTTTAGAATTCTTGAATTTTATGTAATTAATAGCATGAACAAATTAAATAATGTTACTAACCGTAGAAATATGTTTATTAGTAGACATTGAAAGTTTAGCACGAACTTTGTTGGCAATCAGGCTTCATAGCCTATCATGTAATGTAATTCTTTATAACTGTTTTGTTCGATAATTGTACATATTCACTTATCAATAGACAGCTCGTTTAATCTTAAAAAAAAAAAAAAAAACTTACCAGTAAAGTTTTGAAACTATTTTTCGTTCCCCAATTATATTCAAAGTCCTTAAACATAGACAACATTGAATTTTCATGCCACTAAAAAATTTAATTGATAATGGCTAAAACATTATGTAGTCTTCATTAAAAGTATTTAATTAAATTAGTATACATTCTAGACAATAGAGCACAAGTTTCGAACGAGTAATGAATTTATCATATTAATTCTTTTTAGAATGAAAAGGTAACATAACTGATTATAAATATGATGCATATATATTCTGTCAAGTGATGAAATAAATTCTTTTCAAGTTGAATAATAATGTAGTACTATGAAGAAGTGGGAGACTTTTTGACTCTTGTGTCACATAGTCATAATGAATGGAAACCGTGTTTTTTTAGTAATTTAAAAACAATTATTATCGTACTGTTAATATAAATCAAATCCTGTCTAATTTTGTCCAAATTTTTTAAAAATAATCTCATTATAATATTGTAATTATTATTAAATGTCATCACTCGATTCAAATACATAAATAAATTAAAAATTGTTATTTTCTACACATTTATATTCCAAACAAAATTGTTGTGTATTTTTTATAAGAGTAAAACATTATGTTACTCTTTATATACGATTGTTAATTAATTATATTTAATCAATCGATATTTAAATTTTAAAAAAAATATATTAAGTTTATTTGTCGAGATGATATCTATGTAATTACGTATCACACATACAACAGTTGGTCAACTATTACCTGTGATTATAGAAAACAACCCATCATGATAAATACTAGAAACATAAAATTAAATAATTGTTGTGTGCCAAACGCGGATTTGTTGACTCATGTGAGTAGTGTATCTTATCTCTTTGGCCGATTTTGAGCAACTTGCAAATTATTTGCACATTTGCTTTATCATCACCACATTTTCTAATTCTTATCGATAAATAAGTGGACATTAATAAAGTTATTACCTATACGATATTTGGTAAATTTCTAGGTAGCAAAACTATCAATTTTAGATTCTATATCAAAAAAATTGGGTGGTAGAATATTACATGGTCTAACAAAAACTATAAAATTCATATCAAGTTATGCACATGTATTTGATACATTATACTAAACTAGAATAATGTGAGATTACAACTTCATAATTTTATTAAGATATTGATACATTATAGTACTACACTAAAATATGTTTTTTTTTAATACTATATAGGATGATTAATAAAACTACAACATGCATGAGTTGTAAAGCTACAAGGATTGTAACAAAGTTGTACATTTCAAAGTGAATTCGTCGTTTTGGTAACTACTTCTATTACAATAATTATCTCCTAATTAGCCGTGACAATTTTAAAAGTGCACTAGCTAGGTGTAAGAATATTAATCTAAGACTCTAAACATGAGCGAAGCAGGATGTGTAAATGGGGGTGCCAAAATATATGTACAAGTAACATATTTTTATGGGGTGTCAAATTTACACCTAAAAAGAAATTGTACTAAAAAAAAATTACGTCACTTGGAATTTCTAAAATTATGGGGGGTGCCGTGGCACCCGATAGTCCCCACTTAGCTTCCCCATGACTCTAAATTCTAAATGTGTAATAATAATCACTCAGACTAGTAATCTCTCCTACAACTTTATAATGCCTAATCACGTCTAAATTTGACCGGCTTTAAACATACAATTAAATTGTCGAAACGAAATTTTTTTAATTTTTTTAAATAGTTCAAATGTTAAACTATATTATAGAATTTAAAAAAAAATTATTTCACCAATTTGGATACGAGTTGTTTACTGGTTAAAATTGTGCGTGATTTCGTATAGTAACGTGGTATCGAGAAACTTAGTAATTGGGTTGTTGAACTCAAACTTATTGGTCAACCCTATTGTCCACGATTATGATTAAAGTCGTTGAAGTTTGAACCTTATACACCAATGCATTAAAATTCATGCATACCCACACTTGTACATGTTTATACAATGCTTATCTTGTATATGCCACCATTTTCTTAACCCTACCATTGAAAATGACATCCATTACACATCATATTACAGACAATTTACAAAAAAATATGACAACTTTTGGAAATTTCAAGTTTAAATAAATAAAGTTTAATTGTATGAAGTTATACCTCAATTCGAAGCTGAAGTTGGTCTGAAATTTACTGGAGGACATGTTTTTCCTCTCATTATTTTTATAATAAATTACTTTTAGTGTATTTTTTCAAAATTAATTCCCAAAAAGCCATACTTACAAAAATTAATTTCTTTTTGGTGCATCTTTCTCCATTTCACTTGAAAACTACTTTGAAATGAATGGATTTTGTTTGATACATTTACTTGAATAAACTGAAATAAATAGGTTTTTGTTTATTATTTTGAAATGAATAAACTTTTGTTTACTCAATAATATTATAGTGAATGATCTTTTGTTTGATTTTTTAAAGTATGTGAGCTTTTGTTTGGTACATTTATTTCAAAATACCAAATTGAATGAGTTATTTTTTATCCATTCATTTTAAAAGCTTGAAGTGCATGAATTTTTATTGATACATTCATTTTAAAATATTGAAGTGAATTGACTTTTTGTTTGTTATTTTGAAGTGAATGAACGTTTTATTTATTCATTTATTACAAATTTTGAAGTGAATTAACTTTTTTTATGTTTTTTCTTAAGTGGATGATATTTTGTTTGGTTTATTCACTGTAAAATCTTGAACTGAATAGACGTTTTTTTTTATCCATTCACTTCAACTTTTTGAAATGAATGAACTTTTTTTTTATGTTTTTTTCTTAAATGAATGAGATTTTATTTGGTTCATTCAATCTAAAATCTTGAAGTAAATGAACGTTTTTTTTTTTTACATTTTATATATTTTTAATAATTTTAAGTTTTTTTGATGTATTTTTTATTTTTTTATTTATATATATTTTATTTTGGTTTTCTTATTTTTTTTTATATTCACGAAACGAATGAGATACTAGTGATATGAATGAGATAAAAGTTGCACAAAAAATGAATTAGTTTTTTGGACCGCCGCTAAAAATAAATTAATTTGCATTTTTTGTACTAAAAGGGAATTGGCCCTTATTTTTAAATATAAAACTAAGACTAAGTAAAGAAAAATAAGTGAGTATGAAATATCCCAATTTCCACATTATTTGCAATTTATTTTTGGTATAACAAACATTCTAGAATTGATGCACAAGTTGATTGATGCACAAGTTGAATACTAAATTCCACTTGTGCATCAATTCTAAAATACTAAATTCCAAGTGTCCCCATTCACGGGCAAACTATAACAAGTGGGTTATTTGGCTTTATAGTCTATAGAGAATGTATCCTACCAAATTAATAAAGTTGAAATTATATTTGGCCCCTCTTCAAGTTCATATCTAACCCAAGAACGATACTCGTTCCGTTTCTATTTAATTATTTATTATAAAACTATGTCTAATTTTGATCTGTTTATAACTTTTATCAAAATTGTCGAAATAATTTTGATACAAATCTAATCATAAAATTTAATATTTTAACTATGATCAATTTTTGAAAATTTTCATTCTGACAATTTTGATATAAGTTATTAACCGATCAAAATTACACATAGTTTTGTAATGAATAATTAATAGGAACGGAGTGAGTATAATTTTTCAATAAGCATCGACTACTTTTGAAAACAAGCACTTATATATAACCTTACTCTAGTCTTTATTTATTTCATTCCACAAAAAATGGTGACTAAACATCATCACAACATAGTACTCATTGCTTTTCTACTATGTCTCGGCATAGTTTCACCGGCAAAACCAACTTCTAATATCGAAACCGAAGCACTAGAAGCCTTCAAAAACGCAATCGTTAAGGACCCTTTAGGGGCATTATCGGACTGGAATGATACAACTCATTACTGTAATTGGTCCGGAATTGAATGCGACAATATTACGAATCATGTTATTTCCATTTCTTTCCCCGAGAAACAGCTCGAGGGCAAACTCTCGCCCTTTCTAGGAAATATTTCCACTCTCGAAATCCTTGACCTTACATTGAATTCGTTTTCCGGAAATATTCCATCCCAGCTAGGACTATGCTCACAGCTTCAAGAATTGTCACTTTACCAAAATGCCCTTTCGGGCGCTATCCCACCCGAGCTTGGGAAACTCGAAAACATCATATTTATAGATTTCGGAATCAATTTTCTCAAGGGAAGCATACCCGAAAGTTTAACCAACTGCACAACTTTGTTGCGACTCTACATCAACAACAACAACATTACCGGTTCCATCCCACATGATATCGGTAATTTTATTAATATACAACTTTTCGCAGCTAATGCTAACTTGTTAACGGGTATTATACCAACTTCTGTCGCTAAAATGGAAGCTCTCCGCTCATTCGACGTTAGCGAAAACCAGTTGTCTGGTCCTATTCCACCACAGATAGGAAAACTAAAAAACTTGCAATTTATTCACCTTTATCATAATTCTTTTTCTGAAACAATCCCACCGGAAATAGGCCGTTGCGAAAATCTTGTCGAGATAAATATGTATAGTAATGAATTCGTTGGTGGCATACCTCCAGAGATCGGAAACTTGTCCAACTTAGAAGTTCTTCGATTATACGATAATAGACTAAATTCGACAATTCCAGTTTCTTTACTAAAAGCTAAAAAGTTAACTAATTTGGGTCTCTCTCAAAACTACTTAGTTGGTGAAATACCCGTCGAAATCGGGTCCTTAAGATCATTGAAAGTACTCACCCTCCATTTGAATAGGTTAAGTGGGACAATCCCTTTATCGATAACAAAAATGTCGAATTTGACACAGTTGTCATTAAGCCAAAACTCCCTCACTGGGGAAATTCCTTCGAATATCGGTGTTTTACGTAATTTGAGAAACTTTATCCTCAGTGACAACAAGCTTACTGGACCGATCCCAACAAGCATCGGTAATTGTACACAACTTGTCCTTATCACTTTAGGTATAAACGCTTTAAGCGGGGTCATTCCTAGAGGCTTCGGAAATATGTCAAATTTGACGTTTTTATCTCTTGGTCCTAACTCATTGTTTGGCGAAATCCCAGAGGATATTTTCAATTGCTCAAATCTCGATACTTTAAATTTGGCAGAGAATAATATTAGTGGGACGATAAAACCAGATATTGGTAGCCTCGTTAATCTCCAAAGATTACAACTTTCTTTCAATTCACTTGCAGGAGAAATCCCCTCCGATATCGGTAATCTAACTCAATTAAAGACTCTATCGCTTCATTATAATAAATTATCAGGTAAAATTCCTCCGGAAATTATGAAACTCTCACTCTTAGAAGGACTTTATCTTCATTACAATGAATTCGAAGGGAAAATTCCTGAGGAAATTTTCGATCTCAAACAGCTCAATACTCTACGAATGCATAACAATAACTTCACCGGTCCTATCCCATCTTCTATATCGAAACTTGAGTTGCTTACGTATTTAGACCTCAGTTGGAATAAGTTGGATGGGCCTATACCAAAAAGTATGGCCAATCTTAGACGATTAACTACCTTAGATCTCTCACATAATCTTCTAGAAGGAGATATTCATGTGTCGATGATAGCAAGCATGAAAAATTTGCAGATTTATCTTAATCTGTCAAGCAATTTATTTGTTGGTCCAGTTCCTAGTGAGCTTGGTATGTTAGAAATGGTACAAGGAATCAATTTGTCGCAAAATAATCTCTCGGGAGATATCCCCGAAACGCTTAAAGGCTGCAGAAATTTATTTTCCCTTGACTTGTCGGGAAATAAACTTAATGGTTCAATACCTAGTATTATTTTTCAGCAGACGAATAATCTCCAAAGCCTGAATCTTTCCATGAACCAATTAGAGGGTTTCATCCCTGAAGATTTAGTAAATCTTAAGAATCTTAGCTCCATTGATCTTTCTCAAAACAAGCTTAATGGTACAATCCCTGAGAAACTCGCAAATGTGTCATCTTTGAAAGACCTCAATCTCTCAAATAATCGACTCGAAGGTCCTGTTCCGAAAAATGGTGTTTTTAAGAATATAAGTTCGTCTTCTTTGGAAGGTAATCTAGCTCTATGTGGACCCAACTTTCTTAGTCTGTGCGCAAATGCTGGTGCTAAAAGATCGAATACTATATCTAAAAAGAGCGTTTTGATTCTAGCGGTGCTTGGATCTGCTGCCATTTTACTGATTCTTATTTTGGCAATTATTATTTTCAAGCGACGAAGCAAAAAAACAGAACCAGAAGAGGGTGCGAGTATGAATCCAGATTATGCTACAGCTTTGACCTTACAAAGATATGACCAAAAGGATTTAGAACAAGCCACCGATTTCTTTAGTGAAGAAAACATCATAGGAGCTAGCAATTTGAGCACGGTTTATAAAGGTAAATCGGAAGATGGCAAGATGATAGCAATTAAAATATTAAATTCACAACAATTTCCTGCAGAATCTGATAAGAGTTTCCATAAAGAACTTAAGACACTGAGCCATCTGAGGCATAGGAATTTGGTTAAGGTACTTGGTTATGGATGGGAAAGCAAAAAGCTGAAGGCTTTGGTTCTCGAGTATATGGAAAATGGGAACTTGGATCAAATAATCCATGGCGATAATGTGGAGAATACAAGATGGGGATTATCCGAAAGGGTAGAAATTTTAGTATCTATTGCACGTGGTTTAGCTTACTTGCATTCGGGTTATGATTTTCCCATTGTACATTGTGATCTAAAACCCTCGAATATTCTTTTGGACGGAAAATGGGATGCCCATGTCAGTGATTTTGGAACCGCTCGGATTTTGGGAGTTCATCTTGAGGATGGGAGCAGCATTGCCACATCATCAGTCTTTCAGGGCACCATTGGTTACATGGCACCAGGTAACTATTTTTTTTCCTTTCCCATTTCAGGTATAATATTGTTCCCTTTCCATGAAAACTTCCATTTATTTAGTAGGGTTTCAAAGATGAGTTCTACAAAAGACACTTTGAAAATCTTAAAGAAAAAAAAAAATCACATTTTGGTTGTACGCTTTGTCACGAATGATTCATATTTCTCCCAAATTTTCGAATTAACAAACAAAACCCAAATTAATACTCAAAAGAGGAGTGTGCACTTTGTTTTTAATCAGTATATTGCAACGAGATTTACAACGTTTTTTTCTTCCAGAATTCGCTTACATGAGAAAGGTTACCCCAAAGGTAGATATATTCAGCTTCGGTATGATAATAATGGAACTATTAACAAAGCAAAGGCCAACAGGAGTTACAGAAGAGAACGGGGTATCAATCACTTTACCTCAAACTGTCGAAAAAGCGGTAGCTAACAGAAATAAAAGTCTACTTGATATTATTGATCCTCAGCTAATTCCACACATCTCCAAGAACCAAGACATCGTTGAAAATATACTTAAACTGGCATTGTCTTGTACCTGCACAACCCCCGAAGATCGGCCTGATATGAATACAATATTATCTTCTCTTCTGAAGCTGAATAAATGCCTCGATTTGTCAACAAGTAGTAACAGCTACGGACGTGAAGGATCTAGTACAAGATCACATGAAAAAACCCGAGAAGGGCTGCAAACTCAGGGGTCATCATCAGATAAATAGAGTGGGCATTCAGGCTTTGCCACCCATTGAGTGTATGTTAAAATCCTAGATGAGAAGTTAATCAGTTTTATCATTTAATGGGTAACTACCGGACCATTATGTATTATCTCGTTTCTACGGTTATAAGATATGTCAAGTTATTTTTTCAAAAGAAAAATATTTCACGACTTACAACACTCTTTAAACAGAAGTAAGATGCTAGATTTGATAATAAAGCCAATGGATAACATACAGAACCTTCATTAACAACCTCTCTTTTCTTACAGAACGAGAGGCATCACGTTCAAACTTATTCAAACAAATCCGTTACAAAGGATTGAGTAACACTAAGAAAACTAGCGTAGGCAAACACAAAGTTCAATTACAACGAGCTCTAAAACAAGCCTTAGCAGCAGCATAAACTTGGCAGAACTTACACCAAATTGCAGCAATTTGAAATACGGCAGAATGAGATAAATATCACAAATGGAATGCTTTTCACCGGACACTTATATTTTTAGAACATAAACTACAGCACAATGAAAAGGGCTCAGACCGAACAAGAAAGTTGTAGTTTACAAAATTATGTTCTTCAAAACAAAACAATAAAATAATACATGCAAAATACTCGGAAACCGCCATAAACTACTAGTCCAAACATATTCTTGTTAGTTCTAATAAAATTGTGCACTTTATTTTCAGCAATACGAATTGCAACGTACTAACTCTTTACCCTTCATTAACATCTATATATTCACCAAAGCATTTAGTCCAGAGGGACCATCTGACCCCCATGATTGTTCGGATGGGGGATTCAACCAGCATAGGTGTGGGTTTAAGTCATTTTTTTGTTCATCGACATATTTGACCAATTGCAACGTGAAACGTCTCCTACAGGCACTTTTCAATTGGCCATAAATAGCTCACCAAGATTATGATCACAAATTCATTCAAGAACAAAGAGATTAATACACCACTTGTATAGAAAAGGAGAAAAAAATAGAGATTAGTTAAGCTTTTCTAAAAACCCTCGGCTTCGTTACTAATATATATGATTTAATGATGTGCTTGTGTTTTGCGTATTCATTGATTTTGGTGAACACACTGTCCAATCATTAAGAAAAACACAACTTAACTGATCGTTCTTACAAAGCCCCAGATTTTCCACTTCAACTTATAATTAAGACACGATTGTTATAAAATGTTGTTTGTTATATGTACCCAACTTACACCTACATTTTCTGTTAATTTATATATGCATACACAAAATGGAGATTAGTTTGGTTTAGGAATTGTATCGAACACGTTAAAATGCAGTGTCTTAAATCTCTATTCTTATGCAAATCTTTATCACTTGATTCAATTTTTGTTCCTTATCAAATTCAGTATGATTCGTTTTAAGATTGAATGAAATATGTAGTTAATGTTTCATATGTATATTTAAAGATATTATCTCTAAAATATATTGTATTATATGTTTCCTTGTTGAAGGAAAAGACTAACTCATATTTCCAAGCTAGTTATTAACAGGTACTACCTTATCAAGATGGATGTCAATCTCACGCTGAAGAGTCTTGTGATACATGGAAAGATTGAAGCCAATCAAAAGAGTCAAAGCAATCACAAAAGATCTTGAAGCAAGAAGATTGTTTTTACTTGCATATATAGTTGATAACTTAGCTTGTAAAAAGTGTGTGTTCTAAATTATAAAGAACTCATTCTATAGAGAATACACATAGAGCTTTCAAAAGAAAAACAATGGTGGGATGCCATTGATTTATTAAGTGATAGTTATAAGGTAGGAGCAATATAAAGATAGGCAGAAAAACCTAGAGAGAGTCTGAGAGTTTTTCATTAAGATTTGAATCCTATATTGTAAGCTTTTATAATATCATAATCTGGGTAAGTACCCCGGAGACGTAGCCCAGTTGGGTGAACTCCGTTGTTAAATGTACGTGTGATTTATTTCAAGTACATTTAAATAAACTGTTCTGTCCATTAATACACTTGGTTCCAACTGTGGTTGCAACATCACTTGGAACCTAACTGCAAAACTGCAACTAGAACAGCGGATAGGAATTTCAATTGGTATCAGAGCTTCACACTAGATCTTACTTAGTGTGGATCCTGTGTTCTGGTAAAGATGGACTTAATGATGGAAGGGAACGCATTTAACAAACCACCATTGCTTGAAAGAGGAGTCAACTATGGTGTATGGAAAATCAGAATGAGGTCCTTCATTAAACAGCAAAATGAACATGCATGGAAAACAATATTGTATGGTTGGGAGGTTCCAACTGTTACTGATAGTGAAGGTGATCTAGTTTATGTACCTGAAGACAGATGGTCTGCTGATGAGGATAGAAAATCAAGTGCAAACTCAACAGCAATAAACTTGATCTTTGCTAGTGTCACTCTCAGTGTGTTCAGGTATATTTCTCATTGTGAAACTGCCAAATAGGCATGGGACATTTTACAAGTAACCTTTGAAGGAACTGTTAAAGTAAAAGCTTTTAAACTCCAACAGTTAACCACTCTTAAACTCCAACAGTTAACCACTCAATTTGAAAACTTAAGAATGGAGGAAGATGAAACTATTGAACAGTTTAATGGTAGAATTTGTCACATTGCCCATCAAGCTGGAACCTTAGGTGAAAAATACAGTGATGCCAAACTTGTTAAGAAAACTCTAAGGTCACTTCCAGAAAGGTTTGAGATTAAGGTTACTGCTATTGAATAATCAACAGACTTAGATAATCTAAAACTTGAAGAATTTATAGAAAACCTAAGTACTCATGAGCTAAAATTCTTCAAACAAAAGAGATCAGAAAAAGGAATAGCCTTTCAAGCTAAAAAATCTGAATCTAAAGTTTATGAGAAAGTGAGTGATGAAGAGCAGCTAGCATTCTTTGCTAAAAAGGTTTACAAAAAGTTTTATAAGAAAAAACAGGATGATACTGGAACATCCAAAAACTTTCAAAAAAGGGATAACCAATTTAAGTCAGAATCTAGGTTTAATAATAATTCTACAGGAAAGTGGAATTCTCAAGAGAAGGATAACAAAGACTACCAACCTAGAGAAATTCAATGCAGAGAATGTAGAGGTTTTGGTCACATTCAGTCTGAGTGTGCAAATACTTTAAAAAGAAACAAAAAGGCTTATATAACCACTCACAGTGATAGTGATTCTGAGAGCAACAGTGATGAAGAGAATGATTCTAACTTTGTTAATTTTATAGGAATAATCACTGAAAAAGAACCTACTTATGAAAGTGACTGTGAGTCTGTTTCAACCATAGTTACAACTGCTCTTAAAACCTATAACAGTGATGAGGAAGAACCTTCTGATGAAAACATTACTCAGTAATATCTTGTCCTTTATGAAAAATATCAATGCCTGAATAAGCAATCCTTGATCATAAACAAACTTAATGTTAATCTAAAAGATAAGGTTAAAAGCCTCACTGAGCAACTTAACTCAAAACTGGTTGAACTTACTGAAACCAAAAAGAAAATAAAACTGCTGAATGTTTCTGCTTCAGAAAAATTAGATAACATGTTGTACTACTCTAGAGGCTCTAAAGATACCAGTGGTTTAGGTTACTATGGTTATGAAAGAACAGGAAAAACTACATTTATTAAAGCTGTTGCTAAAGCTGATACTCATGTTTTTGAAAATAAGGTTAGAAGCTCAGTTGCAACCAAAGTTGCAACCAGGAATAAAACTCATGTTTTTTACAACAAGGTTAGAAGCTCAGTTGCAACCAAAGTTGCAACCAGGAATAAACTGAATCCTGATACCAAGAAAAAACTGAATAACTTTGAGGATAAAACTAATTTTAGGTTGAAGCTGTGTAATTTTTGTAAAAAACCTGTTCATTCAGAAATCAAGTGTTACTTAAAAAGGAACATAAAGTACATGTCTTATAAAAACTGGGTGACATCAGACTGTCAAAAGATGAACTGGGTCTGGCAAGTTAAAAGAAAAACTACCCCAATTGCCAATAATAAAGCTGTTATCACTTCCTTAAATGCTATTACTTCTAATGATTGGTATTTTGACAGTGGATGTTCTAAGCACATGACAGGTACTGCAAGTTTCCTAAAAAATGTCACTAATCTTACAGGAAACACTGTTGTGTTTGGAGGTGGAGACACAGGTAAAATTGTTGGAAAAGGAAACTTAAACAAACCTGGAATGCCTGTTATTACTGATGTTTTTCTTGTAGATGGTCTAAAAGCCAATCTTATTAACATTAGTCAATTGTGTGACAACAAGATGATTGTTAAGTTTAACAAAGATAAGTGTCTAATTACTGATCTTAACAATGATTTGGTCATGACTGGAGTTAGATCAGCAAACAGCTGCTATGTTTTTGAAAAAACTGAAAAAGAATTGCCTCATAATAGGTGTAATCAAGCTATTACTAATAATATTGATATTTAGCATAAAAGTCTTGGTCACGTGAATTAAAAAACATTGGATAAGCTTGTTAAGGAAGAATTGATAAGAGGGATTCCTAAGCTGAGTTCTAAAACTCAAAGTGTGTGTGGTGATTGTGCAATAGGCAAGCAAACTAAGAGTATTCACAAAAATACTAGTCAAATCTACACTAACAGAGTTCTAGAACTCCTTCATATTGACTTAATGGGTCCTATGCAAACTGCTAGTATAGGTGGTAAGAAGTACATTTTGGTAGTTGTAGATGATTTCTCTATATACTCTTGGGTAGTGTTTTTAAAAGATAAATCTGAAACTTTTGAACTCTTTAAAATTCTGTGCTTAAAACTGCAAATTGAAAAAGGCTCCACCAGTGGAAAAATTGCTAGGGTCAGAAGTGATCATGGAACTGGGTTTGAAAACAGCAAGTTTAGAGATTTTTACAACTCCTTAGGTATAAGTCATGAGTTGTCTGCATCAAAGACTCCACAACAAAATGGCATAGTTGAAAGAAAGAATAGAACCATTCAGGAAATGGCTAGAGTTATGCTCAATTCTAAGAAACTTGCCAACAGATTTTGGGCTGAAGCTGTTAACATTGCTTGTCATATTGTTAATAGAGTATACATTACTAAAGGCACTACCATGACTGCCTATGAAATATGGAAAGGTAGAAAACCCAATGTTAAGTATTTTCAAGTTTTTGGGTGTGTGTGTTACATTCTTAGAGATAGAGAACATCTTGGTAAATTTGACTCTAAGAGTGATAAAGGGATCTTTCTTGGTTATGCTCAGAATAGTAGAGCCTTTAGAGTTTTTAATCAAAGAACAAACTGTGTTATGGAATCTTATATTGTGTTATTTGATGACTTAAAAGATGTGGATGAGACTACAGGTAATGATGAAGAGTCAGAAATAACAGGAGAAGAAACTGGAGAAAGTCAGCAAACAAGCAGTCCAACAGTGGTTGGAAGTCCAGTTGCAACTGAGGTTGAAACCGAGGTTGAAACCCAGAATACTATTGAGTCTGAAGAAGAAGAAGAAAGTTCTCATATTCAATCAACTAGCAAGCCTCGCTATGTAAGGACTCAGAAAAATCATTCTCTTGACAATGTCATAGGAGAAGTTGCTTCAGGTATGAAAACCAGAGGTAAAAGAAATAATGTTGTTCACTTTGCTTGTTATATCTCTCAGTTAGAACCTAAAAATATAAAAGAACCTTTAGAAGATAGTGAATGGATTTTAGCTATGCAAGATGAACTATCTCAATTTGAGAGAAATGATGTATGGACTTTAGTACCCAGACCTTCTAATAAAAATGTTATAGGGACTAAATGGATCTTTAGAAATAAAAGTAATGAAGATGGAGTAATTATCAGGAATAAAGCCAGGTTGGTAGCTCAAGGTTATACACAAATTGAGGGAATTGATTTTGATGAAACCTTTGCTCCTGTAGCTAGAATTGAATCTATTAGAATGCTACTCTCTCTTGCATGTCTGTATGATTTTAAATTTTTTCAACTTGACATTAAGAGTGCTTTTCTGAATGGTGTGATTAATGAAGAAGTTTATGTTTGTCAACCTAAGGGATTTGAAGATCCTAAATTCCCTGAACATGTCTACTTACTGAAAAAGGCCTTGTATGGTTTAAAGCAAGCTCCTAGAGCTTGGTATGATAGATTAACCAAGTTCTTAATTGAAAAAGGTTTCAACAGAGGGGGAGTTGATAAAACTCTGTTCACTAAGAAAACTACAAAGGATATAATTATTGCTCAAATCTATGTTGATGATATTGTGTTTGGTTCCACTTATAATAATAGAATTGTTGAATTTATTTCTGATATGAAGAATGAATTTGAAATGAGTGGCGGAGGTGAATTAACTTACTTTCTAGGATTGCAAGTTAAACAGAATGAAAAAGGCATTTTTCTATGCCAGAGTAAGTATGCTGATAATCTTGTTAAGAAGTTTGGTCTAAGTGAGAGTAAAGAGAAAAGAACCCCTATGAGTACCATCTTAAAATTGTCCAAAAATGATAAGGGTAAGAGTGTTTGTCCAAGTATCTACAGATCCATGATTGGAAGTCTTCTTTATTTAACTGCTACTAGACCAGATCTGTGCTTAAGTGTAGGAGTTTGTGCCAGATATCAGGCAAACCCTTTATAATCTCACCTTTTAGCTGTTAAAAGAATTTTAAGGTATGTAAAAGGCACAACTCACCTAGGTTTATGGTATTCTAAAGACACAAACCATTTTCTTGTTGGCTACTGTGATGCAGACTGGCCAGAAAATATAGATGATAGAAAGAGTACTTCTGGTGGTTGTTTTTATTTTGGGAACAAGCTTGTTTCTTGGTTTAGTAAAAAGCAAAATTGCATCTCTTTAAATACTGCTGAGGCAGAATATATTGCAGCTGGAAATGGATGCACTCAACTTATTTGGATGAAACAAATGTTAACTGATTATAATGTTAAACAAGAAATATTAACTTTGTTTTGTGATAACAAAAGTGCTATAGATTTGGCAAAGAATCCAGTTCAACATTCGAGAACTAAACATATTGATCTAAGGCATCATTTTATTAGAGAACTGGTTGAAGAAAAGAGCTTAATTTTAGAACATGTTTCAACTGAAAGACAATTAGCAGATATTTTCACAAAGCCCCTTGATACAAACAAATTTGAATCATTAAGAAGTGATATAGGGGTATGTCACTATAGATCTAATTAAATACTCTTTGCTATATATGTCTGTTTTAAGTACTTTCAATACTTTTTAATTCTAAGGTAAGTCTTGATTGAGCTTTGAAGCTTTTGTCTTAAAAAAGCCGCTTTTTGGTGTCTCAAAAACAGATGTGAGGTAACTTGTCTTAAAACCTCTCTGGTAATAGAGTTGCAAGCACAAAGTGCATTTTTTTACAAACTGGTTGCAAGCTCAGTTGCAACACCAGTTGAAACCTCTTGCTAATAATACTGAAAAATTCAGTGATTGTCTCTAGTTTGTTATGTTGCTTATGATTCACATGATAGTGAATTACTAAAATGAAAAAGGCAAGACAAAGTCTTGTTATTTTTGACATCACTCATACTTTTTTCTTGCTGAGGTCATCAAACTAGTTTTTGTGTAGAGATGAAAACAGATTTGCTCAATATAAGCTCCTAAAATCTAATTTCGATTAAAGTTATTTTATGATAAACATATTTTCTTGAGTAAATTACTAGATTCTTCTTTTTCAAAAGTTTAAAAATCTTCTAATTGCTATCTTTATTTTGAAACGAGTCATATTTTCCTCAAAACTTCAACTACTTAGAATTTGAAATTCTAGATAAATCTGTTTATTTTTGGAATGTCTATCTCAATTTTTTGCTGGATTTATCTTATGAAAGATATTCTGTATGTTTTTCTTGAATATTTGTTGCAACAAAACTTCCTTAATTTTAGCAAAATCTGGTTCAAAATTGATTTGAGTGTATCTGTTTCTAAGTGTAAAAAGATTTGGCCTTATTTGTTATATATACTAATCTTTTTACTATCCCAATTTACTTACAAATCAAAATTACTTTCTCTCTCTCTATTAAAATCCCTAGGTTATCTGTTAAACCCACACAGCGAAGTTCCAAGTCCAGTTGCAACCCTAGTTGAAACCATGTCTTCCAACTCTCCTAATAACCCCAATCTCAACATTGATGATGACTGTACTCTTAGGGATTTCATGACTAAATCTACAACCAGTCCAGGCTCTAAAGCAAAAGTAAGTGAGTCTTCTTCCTCTAAGAAACACATGTCTAAAAACGTGCTAGGAGGAACCTAGATAATGATCCTATTTCTGTTAAGTTTGCTTATGATCCTAAATTCAATGAGGTTGATCCTCGTTTCTGGAATAGAAAAATGTTTAGGAGGTTCAGGGCTTTTGCTAATAGGGAAATCCATTCTGAAAGAAGACTAAATTTAGCTAGTTATCAGCACATACAGGTGCATGTTGAGAAATTGCTGTCTAATATTGGCTTAGATAGAACTATTTGCTATGCTGACTCTTATTATCCTGCTGTTGTTAAGGAATTTTATGCTAATCTTAGTAGCAATGTCTTTGATGAGGGTAACCCTGTATATGGCAGAGTATTTTTCAGGAGTCTAACCTTAGATTTTACCCCTAAGACTATTAATGAATTTATGAATTCCCCTAGCCCTTCTGTGGATAATCCTGATTATGATATGGAAGTTATTGCTCTTGTTCTTACTGGAAAGAATAATAGGGTTGATGGAACCTCTATTAAAACTTCCTCTCTCACTCCGTGTGTTGCTGTGCTACACAAGATTGCTAGGTTTAATTGGACTCCTACTAAGCAACCCTCTAAGGTAAACAAGGATATGGCAGTATTTCTTTATAAGATCATGTCCTCATTGCCAATTAATTTTGGTCATCATGTGTTTCGTCTTATTAGAGATTTCTGTGATATTAAATCAACCTCCATTCTGCTACCCTTTCCTTGTCTATTCTCTGAACTGATTCTTGCTCAAGTCACACCTCTATCTGCAACACATCCTATTAAAATCTCCTCTGAACCATCTGAAAGATGTCCTCCTGTCCTGTATATTTCTGCAAAACTACAAAAGGAAGGGCATGTCAATGACATCTCTGGAGAAAAAGGAAAAGAAAAGGAGACAACTAGTGCTCCTTCAAAGAATAAAGGTGTGAGGTGGTATCTGCAACAAAAGCTGGCTTACAATCAAGAAAGAAGAGCTGAACTGGATGCAGATGATTATCAGATCAAGAAGCTACTGGTGAATCTCACAGAAAGTGAGGATGATGGTGACAGTGATGCAAGTCACAGTGATGATGGCTTCTCAATAAGCAGTGAAGAAGAACAGAAGGATGTTGTCAGAGATGAACCTCTAAGGGAAAAAGCACCTTATTCAGACATACCTCGTGACTAGTTTGTCTGGATTATGACAAATAGGGGGAGATGAAGAAGTTTATTTTATCTTTTGAGTTACAATTTCAATTTCTATACTAAGACTTCATGTTTGGACTCATGCTCATGTTTTTAAGTTTCTGCTTCAATTACAATTGCTGTGTTAAGACTATGATGTGCCAGTATTTTTGGCCTTACAATTTCTGCAATTTCTTTTTGAAGTGTGACTGTCTTTAAAATTGAATCTGTTCTGAAACTCTGTGAATGGATATATTTTGTGCTTATATGATGCTTGCTATTCTAACTTGCAGGGGGAGCTTAAATAGTTGTCATAAAAGCATTGATAAAAGATACACAGTAAAGACTGTGTTAAATTGTATTTGCAGGTGGATTGATGTTTTTATAAACTTAGATGATTTGTCAAAACCAATAACAAAGGGGGAGATTGTTAGGACCAGATTTCTGGTCTAAATACTATTTGTTGTCTATTGGTTTGCACTAAATAATCCTATATGTTTGTTAAGAACTAAGATAGTGTTGTTAGGTTTCAAGCAATGTTGCAACCTCAGTTACAACCTACATAAGACAGTATTGTTAGGTTTCAAGCAATGTTGCAACCTCAGTTACAACCTGCTAAAACAGCGTTGGTGGTTTCAAGTAATGTTGCAACCTAAGTTGCAACCACAGTTCCAACCTCCTGTTCTGCAGGATTCTGTCTAGTTCTGTAATTCTGCATTACCTTTCTTTAATGTTAATTATTTGTTTTAAAGTATGTAGGAAATATTCTCATATGATCTTAAAAGGTGTAGTTTATGTTTATTGAGAATATTAAAAGTGATATGGAAGATGTTTCCTAAATATTAATAAGGAGATTAGTTTTAAAGATATGTTTACTTTAAACTAGGCTATCTTAAATCTCTATTCTTATGCAAATCTTTATCACTTGATTCAATCTTTGTTCCTTATCAAATTCAGTATGATTCCTTTTAAAATTGAATGAAATATGGAGTTAATGTTTCATATGTATATTTAAAGATATTATCTCTAAAATATATTGTCTTATATGTTTCCTTGTTGAAGGAAAAGACTAACTCCTATTTCCAAGCTAGTTATTAACAGGTACTACCTTATCAAGATGGCTGCCAATCTCACGCTGAAGAGTCTTGTGATACATGGAAAGATTGAAGCCAATCAAAAGAGTCAAAGCAATCACAAAAGATCTTGAAGCAAGAAGATTGTTTTTACTTGCATATATAGTTGATAACTTAGCTTGTAAAAAGTGTGTGTTCTAAATTATAAAGAACTCATTCTATAGAGAATACACATAGAGCTTTCAAAAGAAAAACAATGGTGGGATGCCATTGATTTATTAAGTGATAGTTATAAGGTATGAGCAATATAAAGATAGACAGAAAAACCTAGAGAGAGTCTGAGAGTTTTTCATTAAAACTTGAATCATATATTGTAATATTTTATAATATCATAATCTGGGTAAGTATCCCGGAGACGTAGCCCAGTTGGGTGAACTCCGTTGTTAAATGTACGTATGATTTATTTCAAGTACATTTAAATAAACTGTTCTGTCCATTAATACACTTGGTTTCAACTGTGGTTGCAACATCACTTGGAACCTAACTGCAAAACTGCAACTAAAACAGCGGATAGGAATTTCAATAGCCTATCATGTAATGTAATTTCTTATAACCGTTTTGTTCTATAATTGTACATATTCACTTATCAATAGACACCTCGTTTAATCTAAAAAAAAAAAAAAAAAAAAAACTTACCAGTAAAGTTTTGAAACTATTTTTCGTTTCCCAATTATATTCAAAGTCCTTAAACAAAGACAACATTGAATTTTCATGCAACTAAAAAATTTAATTGATAATGGCTAAAACATTATATAGTCTTCATTAAAAGTATCTAATTAAATTAGTATACATTCTAGACAATAGAGCACAAGTTTCGAACGAGTAATGAATTTATCATATTAATTCTTTTTAGAATGAAAAGGTAGCATAACTGATTATAAATATGATGCAATATATATTCTGTCAAGTGATGAAATAAATTTCTTTTCAGGTTGAATAATAATGGGAGACTTTTTGACTCTTGTGTCACAGAGTCATAATGAATGGAAACCGTGTTTTTTTAGCAATTTAAAAACAATTATTATCGTATTATTAATATGAGTCAATCTAAGCATTTTGAGCCGGTTCAATCTTGTCTAAATTTTTTAAAAATACTCTCACTCTAATATTGTAATTACTCTTAAATGTCATCACTCAATTCAAATACATAAATAACTTAAAAAATGTTATTTTTCACACATTTATATTACAAGCAAAATTGTTGTGTATTTTTTATAAGAGTAAAATATTATGTTACTCTTTATATACGATTGTTAATTAATTATATTTAATCATTCGATATTTAAATTTAAAAAAAAAAATATTAAGTTTATTTATCAGGATCATATCTATATCATTAATTACGTATCGTATATGCGACACGTGGACAACTATTAAAGGTGATTATAGAAAACAAACCATCATGATATATACTAGAAGCGGATGGATTAATTTACTACAAAAATTCTGTAAAAACGCACAGACCGTAGATTAAATCTACGGTCTACAGTGTTTCACTGTAAACCGTATATTAAATCTATGGTCTACAGTCAATCTGTGTAAATTAAAATTCTAATAATTAAAATTAAAATACTGAATATTTTTTTCAAATTAAACATGATTTTTTTTTAGTATAAAAACTAAATGCCTTATTTTTAAAATTTTACATAAAATAAATTACCAATATTCTAACAATCTCTCAAAATAAACACAAAATTTACACAAATTTACACAAAAAAAGTTGATTTGATAAATTTTATGTTTTTGGTTCATGTTATATTTTTGTCAAGTGTATAAGTTGATATTTATTGAATCATTAACTAAATCGTCAATTTTTGTGAAGTACCTTTGGTTTGTTTTTAACACTTGTATAACGCAATATGAAACATTAACTAAGTCGTCAATTTGGTGTCAATCGTCAATTTTCTTGAATGAAACAATCATAAATTATATAAATTTCATAAAAGAAATTAACTCAATATGCAAACATGAACTAAATTTCATAAAACAAATTTATTAAACATTTGTTTACATCATATAAATTTACAACAAATTGGAAAAAATAGTAATTTACATAAAATTAAAAATAAAAAACTGATTATGGACTTAGGTCTATAGCTTCTTCTTCATTTGCTTTTTGCTTTCCCGATTGCTTTTCCAGCGCCATATATAACTTGAAATTTGGTCGAAAAAGTTCCTTCCATGGCGCAGCTGCCTCAGTGCGTGTTTGTTCCCACCGTGCTATAATTCCTGGCATTGGGAAGATCCCTTCTTATTTAGGAATAACCTGAGCATAGTGACAACTGTTGACGAACACTATTACAGTCGGGATGTAATATGTCATTCCCTGAGGCGGACCAGTATAAAGAGGTAAAAAAGTACTGTTCCACACGTTTACCCCTCCATTATTATTTTGCCTTAAGGACAACAATACAATTGGAATATTGTAATGAGAAGCAATTAAAAACCCATAAGACGGAAATCTCATCCATTTGTCAGAAGGTGCGGGATTTGTAGCATGATAAAAATTTAAACTTGATAAATACAATCATACCGGTAAGCTTCAAAGTCAAGATTCTCAAACAGCTCATAATAAAAACCTTTCATTTGTTGCAGCTCTTGAAACAACTCACATCTTACCGCATACCAATCATCTTTCCCATGCTGTTTACCCGTCACATTTGCAAGTACCCGGAACCCACAGTTACCATCCCCACGCACATCATAAACCGTTTCGATGTAACTATGTAACATGACCCAAATTTGATCATTGTACAGGAAGGTTGGCCTATTGGGGGTGGGTTTAGGGTTCTGGTTTCGCGGCCTCCTAGTTGGGTTTACCCTTACTTCCGGTATTTCATCCGCCTTACCTTTGCCCTTGTCCCTACTAGCACCAGCACTCTGTTCCTCCACATACTCCCATCCCGACTTATCTCTCTTACTAGATTTGTCTCCTTTTCTAGGTCTCCCCCTATTTACTCTCACTTCGGGGTCACTAATGGATGTTCTGGCTGGTACGGTTATCTCTCGGAGTTGTGTTTTCATACGCCGTTTTTCAACATTAGTTTTGCTAGCATAAACACTTTTAAACTCTTCTAGATCACCCTCTACCCCATAATCATCGGTGTTCCCATTATCATCAATTACGTCTAATTTTTTCCAGAATGGATGAATATATTCTAGAGGAAGAGGCTTTCCGAATAAAATATGTTCACTCATAATATGATGACAAGGTAAACCGTGAGACAATTTGAAACCGCAAGAACAATTCTCATCAGCCTGGCCACTACATTTTTTGTGTTCTTGAAATAATAAATCAAAGGCATAGTGTGTGATATACGACCTAAGATTTATAAATAGAGGTGTTCGTTCAGAATGTGGAAAATAAGAGTTGTATTTATCCAACTTCATCTTAATATCCTCAAACTGTTTTTCTAGAATTCTATTCACCTCTACCCAAACAGTTTCAAGCGTGCCAGTATTTGTGGAAAGGGATCTTTTCAGCTTAGCATGTTGTTGTTCGGCTCGATTGCTAGTTCTGTTACCTAGATGTGTTGAATGGTTGGTATAGCATGCAACAAACTTTTCAGTATAATCATTTAAAAGCTTGTCTACATACTTAATCATAGCAGGGTACGATTTGTAAGAGGAATTGAAATAAGTTCGTTTATGATTGTACTCCTCTATCGACTCAGAATCAACCAATAAACCCCAATCATCTAGAAACGTTTGCCACTCCTCATCAGGGATCTTTTTACGGAAGTTTTTCAAAACATTTTTTACAATATGAAAAGTGCACAAAATATGATGAGAATCGGGAAAAACAACGGATAAAGCATTTGATAAGGCCATTTCCCTGTCGGTTACAAACACCCTAGGTAGTATACACCCCTCCAATGTAACTTTAAATTTTTCCAATGCCCATATATAACTTTCCTTTGTCTCGTCACTCATGAAAACAAAACCTAAACAATATGTTTGGTTCGTTGATGTCATTCCTACGACTTCTAGAAATGACATATTAAAACGGTTTGTTCTATATGTACAATCCATTAACAAGACATCAGGAAAAGCTTTGAACATCCTTATAGAATCGGGGTGTGCAAAAAACAAGTTCTCAAGGCAATGGGTTGATGGGTTCATATTATAGTAGAATGTGTAGCGATGTCTATCCAACAAATTAAACAGTTCCTGTATCGGGTTTCTACCATCTCGTTCTTTAAATTTCAGTCCAGCCAAAAAATTATGTATCGTTTTAGTGTTGGATATATTGTCAGGATTTCGATTTTTTATGGCCTCTAATATTGCACCAACTTTAAAACTACTTTGCCTTAAAGTTTTAACAATTTCTTTTTCATCTTGGGTTAAACGAGCACGTCGTGCTTGCCCTTGGAGATAAGTTGGAGGTGGGTGGTTATGTTGTCCATTTTCTACGTGAGACATCCATTGACCATTAACTACGTAACCTTTAATGAAAAATGGACAATCTTTTTTCTTTGTACCTGAATTTACGGAAAATGGTTTCTTTTTTTCGTAAACCCCAAATTTATCACACACAATATCAACATACGGTGTTCTGCTCCCATCACCCCCTCCAGACCTACGAATCGTAAGAATGAAACCCCAATTTCCAACCACATCAGCAAGATCAGCATGCATTTCATCCCTTATTTTCCAAGTCAATTCATCAACTTCAAAGTGCTCTGTATAATCAGTTAGCTCATCGTTTGAGCCACTGGATGAATTCGCATTGTTGTTATTCCATTGGTTGTTGTCATAACCATAGTTGTAATTCATTTTTGAAAAGTGTTTGTTTATATATTTTTTTGGGGGGAAATGAGTATTTTTTTAGAGATTTCTGAAATGTGTTTGTGTTTGATTTTAGGGTTTGTTAGAATTGCAAAATTGAGCCATATTTATAGTGTTAATTTCAGAAACCCCACAAGGTGGTGTCATTTCCAAACTTTAATAATGCATTGAGTAGTCATTTTCGGATAGGATTGTCAACTCATAATAATTCAAAAGTGATAAGGTGTTGTCGGATTTATTTTGATAGATATGGTATCAAATGTCATTTACACTACAAACCGTAGATTACTTTTACGGTTTGTAGTGTTTTTTTTGGTGTAGTCGTTTCCAAACTTTAATAATGCACTGAGTAGTCATTTTCGGATAGGGTTGTCAACTCATAATAATTCAAAAGTGATAAGGTGTTGTCGGATTTATTTTGATAGATATGGTATCCAATGTCATTTACACTACAACCCGTAGATTACTTTTACGGTTTGTAGTGTTTTTTTTTTACGTTATTAACCGTGATTCAGTGCAAAAAGTACATTCGTAAAAAGAGTGCTGCTTAAATCAAGGGTACAAACCGTACATTTTTTTTACGGTTTGCATAAAATACATACAAACCGTACATTTAATGTACGGTTTGCATAACGGTTTGTATGTATTTTATGCAAACCGTACATTAAATGTACGGTTTGTATGTATATTTCATAAAATTGCAAATCAGTCCCTGCATTTCGTAAAAACTCTATATTGGTCCTATCAATTAAAATACATAATATTTTTTACAAACATACAAATCAAACATACGAATCAAATTAAACTTACAAATTTATAATGTACAAATCAAACATACAAATCAAATTAAACTTACGAATTTATAATATTCCAACTAAGCTAAGAATAAAACTTACAAATCAAACATAGAAATCAAATACAAAAAACACAAATGTGCATTTATTTTATTTTTGTAACGACTAAATGATTTAAAGTTGGACGTAGGGAGCATCTTTCCCGCCGATGTTAATCTATCCGACGAAGACGGCTCAGTAGACTCTTCGATTTCGTTTAGCTCTGTACGTCGTCTCTGTCGATGCCGTGATTCTGGATGCGGAGCACGCTCGTGGGATGTAATTGTCAATCCTCGACTCCAACTGTCGGTTGACTGCTGACTAGGATGATGCTCGTACAACCCAAATGATTGTCTATGATGATCGAACGGAACATCGTCCTGAACGTAGTCCGACCCAGCAAAAGAAGCACGACGACGATGACCGCTTGAACTCGGACCCGGACCCTGATCTGTAGTCGGGGGTCGACCTCCACTCGTTCTTCTACTCCCCGCTACGCCCGCCGCTACTAGATTCGTCTTCCCCTCTGCCTCTTTCATCGAGACGCCGACAACTCGAAGTCCTAGTGTAAGTTCTTGGGTCGTAACGTAGGTCGTCATCACCATCGTCGTCGTCGTCGTCATCGTCATCCTCCTCATCCGACTGTTCATCAGCTGACCTATAAGGATTCATTCCCATTTCAGCGAAGTCCGCACGTAGTAAGTCCACTTCCGTTTTTTCTTTTAGCCGTTTGAACGATTTGAAATTGCGGCGCAATACCGCTTTCTGAAAAAAAAAACCAATAAAAAACGATTTATAAGTATTGAAATATACAAACAAAAAAATAACAATCAAATATTAATGAACTTTAATTAGTAGTTACCATTTTATTGAACAACCCCGTATGCTCCCGGAAACCGTGAGATGGTCGGGCAAGTTCAGGTGGGTTTATAAAGATACGAGTCCTCTCTCTATACCATCTCATGTAATCCGGTGACGTCCCCGTGCCAAATTCGCCGTTAATAAGACGGTTGTGGCGGTCATTCCACACATTTATAAACTCTTCAAAAAGTAAAGTCCAGTCGTGTTTTTGCCCAATCCCATATCTTCTATCCTTGCCGTGACCCCTTCTGGGTTTCCAAATATATGTAGGGACCGGCTGAACAAAACCGAACTGTCTCATGAACCTGTCCGCGGGGTGGAACTCAATCTTCTCATTACAAATGAGAGGCACGGAACAATGCCACATATAACGGCCCCGCGTGCAGTATTCCGGATAGTCATTGAGGTTCCCGTAAGGTTCTCAGACTATCTGTAATCAGCAAAATTATTATTAGAATATGTAAACAAGGGTTTAAAAATACGTAAACAACATATAATACGTAAGTTGCATGTAGGAAATAAGAAAGTTAAAATTTACCTGTTCAGGCGTCATATTGTCAAACTGGTCCCGTATGTGGACCACATTATGTCCGTAGACATATGGCTTATCATTAGTAAGCCTGTAAATCTTCCATCTGTAATATACAAACAAAACCCGATAAACAATAAATATAAATAAGCTAAGTAAATGATAGATGACACAATAAAAAAACCACAAATCCAAGACAAAAACTAAATAATATCAAACCTGTAACCGAGGGGGAACCTAGGCCAGCCCTCAGGTGGCTCGATATCTTTCGGCAGCTCTTCACATGGTCTAACCGGCAATAGTCTGGTCATCGCCCACATTTCGAGAAACATCACCGCCCCGCTTACTCCGCTTGCCTTACCACGTACCAACCTGCATAGATTAGCCTCTAACCAGGCCAGAAGAGCTGATCCCCAACTATACTCAGCACACGTGTCAAAATCCTCCAAAAATGGCAGAGGCCAAAGTGGAATCTGATCACTGCTCTTATCTGAAAATATATGTGCCCCCAGTAATAACAACATTGCAGCCCTAGACTGATATAGCAAACGCTCCTCACTAGGGTTGGGGGGTAATTCACCAAACGTGTGTAACATCCAATCAAGTCTAACTGTCAGACAGTTTGTATCCACCTGATTGTCAGCCGGTCGAACACCCAACAGACTCTCTACCATATCTAACCTGCTCGCCCTGTTATCATTCCTCTCCGACCGGGTAACAGCAAGACCATCCACCCTGAGACCAAGCATAATCTCTACATCCTGTAAAGATATCCCCAACTCTCCACCAACAAAATGGAACGTGTGCGAATCATCACGCCACCTATCAACTAAGGCTGTAAGCAAGCCTCGGTCTACGGTATAATTACCTATACTGTGAATACCGTAAAAACCAGCCCTAATCATATTTTGAACTACCCTTTCAGGCGTCGGTATCTACCAACTATAATTATAAACCCTAATCTTATTGGCATCTCCTCTACCCGCTTCTCTTCCAGCATCCCAAGTCTGATTAGAAATGTGACCGGTCTGTCGTAAAATACCCAACCTGCCTTTAATATGTGGACCTGGCTCTGCCATTCTAACTGTAATAACCAAATATAACTCGGTTAATGATAACCAAACAATGATAAAATAACCAATTAATAACCAATTAATGATAACCAAACAATGATAAAATAACCAATTAATAACCAATTAATGATAACCAAACAATGATAACCAAACAATGATAACTCAATGATAACCAATTAATGATAACCAAACAATGATAACTCAATTATAACCAATTAATGATAACCAAATAATGATAACCAAACAATCATAACCAAACACATTTAATCATAAACCAAACAATAATAACTCAATTTTTTAATCATAACCAAACACATTTAATCATAAACCAAACAATGATAACTCAATTTTTTAATCATAACCAAACACATTTAATCATAAAGCAAACAATGATAACTCAATTTTTTAATCATAACCAAACACATTTAATCATAAAGCAAACAATAATAACTCAATTTTTTAATC
The DNA here is from genome assembly GCA_963682055.1 of Primula veris. Classification (NCBI taxonomy): domain Eukaryota; kingdom Viridiplantae; phylum Streptophyta; class Magnoliopsida; order Ericales; family Primulaceae; genus Primula; species Primula veris. The sequence continues at coordinate 29,899,802 of OY821747.1, read as the reverse complement.
ATAACCAAACACATTTAATCATAAACCAAACAATAATAACTCAATTTTTTAATCATAACCAAACACATTTAATCATAAACCAAACAATGATAACTCATTTTTTTAATCATAACCAAACACATTTAATCATAAACCAAACAATGATAACTCAATTTTTTAATCATAACCAAACACATTTAATCATAAACCAAACAATGATAACTCAATTTTTTAATCATAACCAAACACATTTAATCATAAACCAAACAATGATAACTCAATTTTTTAATCATAACCAAACACATTTAATCATAAACCAAACAATGATAACTCAATTTTTTAATCATAACCAAACACATTTAATCATAAAACAAACAATGATAACTCAATTTTTTAGTCATAACCAAACACATTTAATCATAAAGCAAACAATAATAACTCAATTTTTTAATCATAACCAAACACATTTAATCATAAACCAAACAATAATAACTCAATTTTTTAATCATAACCAAACACATTTAATCATAAACCAAACAATGATAACTCAATTTTTTAATCATAACCAAACACATTTAATCATAAACCAAACAATGATAACTCAATTTTTTAATCATAACCAAACACATTATCAACAATTATCAACAATTGAAATTAACCAAACACATAAAAAAAAATGCAAAAATGGGACAAATATCAACAATTATTATAATTTCTATAATTAATATAAGCAAACAACAAACAATTATATATAGCTAAGTGAATTATCCATTTGCATATTTTATATATTTTTTCCTATTTTACAAATTGAAAATACAAAAAAAAAATGCAAAAATGGGACAAATATCAACAATTATTATAATTTCTATAATTAATATAAACAAACAACAAACAATTATATATAGCTAAGTGAATAATCAATTTGCATATTTTATATATTTTTTCCTATTTTACAAATTGAAATTACATAAAATAAATAATAAATTATAGAATAAAATATATACCCTTGAATTATGGATAAATTTGATTGATGATTTGGGGTTTTTTGTTAAGAAATTTGATAGTTATTGTGGTTGATTGATTTGTGTGGTTTTTTTGGATGAAAATTGGGGGTTTTTGAGAGAAAGAGAAAGAATTTAGTATAAAAATTGTTTTTTTTTTTAAAAACGTAAGTTTCTGTTTTTCAGGGACCTTCTGTGTAATTTTTGCGCAGGGACTGACTGTGTAATTTCTGAAAAGTATGGACTGACTGTGTAATTTCTTACACAGACCGTAGATTTAATCTACGGTTTACAGTGAACCACTGTAGACCGTAGATTAAATCTACGGTCTCAGCGTTTTTTCAGAAAATTTTGAGTTTAAAAATTCACTCTCATACTAGAAACATAAAATTAAATAATTGTTGTGTGCCAAACGCGGATATGTTGACTCAGTAGTGTGTCTTATCTCTTTGGCCGATTTTGAGTAACTTGCAAATTATGTGCACATTACTTTATCATCACCACTAGGGCTGGGTAAAAATCCGCGAAAACCGACCCAGACCGGAAACCGAACCGGACCGAACCGAAAAAAACCGAAACCGAAAAAACCGAAACCGAAAAAGACCGAAACCGAGAAGACCGAAAACCATTCTGGCCGGTTTCGGTTCACTGTATAACCGAACCGAAAAAAACCGTAAAACCGAAAAAAACGTAAAACAGAAAAAACCGAAAAAAATCCGAAAAAACCGAAAAAAATATACTAATTAATTCTATACCATACATGTACAAATTAATTTCTTTGGTTAAATAAAGAAACAAACAAACAAAATAAAAGACCAGTAATGTAAATGTTTTTATGGTTTACTTAATTCCTTATCAGTTATTACTCTCACTCTCACTCATTTTTTAGCCGCATTCTCTCTCAGTCTCTCTCTATTCTAAATTTTCAATGGTGAACATCCATACCATCCCTTTTGTTGTTTGCATTTTTATTTCTACATAATTATTAAAAATAGTAGATTATTACACAAGGCGCAAGCTATGAATATTTAGTAAATGATTAGTTATAACTATGGATGTTTAGACTTTTATGAATGAAAACACATTGTTTTGTTGTAGTTTTATTGGAAAAAGTTGGATTTTTGTATTAAAAATGAATTTTATAAAACCAAAACCGGTACCGAAAACCGAACCAGAACCAGAACCGGAACCGAACCGGTTTGTTTCGGTCCGGTTCGGTTCGGTTCACATTTTCAGAAAACCGAAAACCGAAAATAACCGGACCGAAATTAATTTCGGTTTTGGTTCCGGTTTTACCAAAAACCGGATCGAACCGGACCGTGCCCAGCCCTAATCACCACATTTTCTAATTCTTATGGATAAATAAGTGGACATTAATAAAGTTATTACCTATACGATATTTGGTAAATTTCTAGGTAGCAAAACTATCAATTTTAGATTCTATATCAAAAAAATTGGGTGGTAGAATATTACATGGTCTAACAAAAACTATAAAATTCATATCAAGTTATGCACATGTATATGTTGATACATTATACTAAACTAGAATAATGTGAGATTACAACATCATAATTTTATTAAGATATTGATACATTATACTAAACTAAAATATGTTTTTTTTAATATTATTGGATGATTAATAAAACTGCAACATGCATGAGTTGTAAAGCTACAAGGATTGTAACAAAGTTGTACATTTCAAAGTGAATTCGTCGTTTTGGTAACTATTTAGATTACAATAATTATCTCCTAATTAGCAGTGACAATTTTAAAAGTACACTAGGTGTATGAATATTAATCTAAGACTCTAAATTCTAAATGTGTAATAATAATCACTCACACTAGTAATCCCTCCTACAACTTTATAATGCCTAATCACGTCTAAATTTGATTGGGTTTAAACATACAATTAAATTGTCAAAACGAAAAATTTTCAATTTTTTCTAAGTAGTTCAAATGTTAAACGAGTTGTTTACTGGTCAAAATTGTACGTAATTTCGTATAGTAAGGTCGTAACGAGAAACTTAGTAATTGGGTTGTTGAACTCAAACTTATATTGTACACGATTATGATTAAAGTCTATTGGTCAACCCTATTGTACACGATTATGATTGAAGTCTTGAAATTTGAACCTTATACACCAATGCATTAAAATACATGCATATCCACACTGTACATGTTATAAACAATGCTTATCCAATATATGCCACCATTTTCTTAACCCTACCATTGAAAATGAGATCCATTACGCATCGTATTACAAACAATTTACAAAAAATATGGCAACTTTTGAAAATCTCAAGTTTAAATAAATAAAGTTTGTATTAAGTTATACCTCAATTCGAAGCTGAAGTTGGTCTGAAATTTACTGGAGGACATGTTTTTCCTCTCATTATTTTTATAATAAATTACTTTTAGTGTATTTTTTCAAAATTAATTCCCAAAAAGCCATACTTACAAAAATTAATTTCTTTTTGGTGCATCTTTCTCCATTTCACTTGAAAACTACTTTGAAATGAATGGATTTTGTTTGATACATTTACTTGAATAAACTGAAATAAATAGGTTTTTGTTTATTATTTTGAAATGAATAAACTTTTGTTTACTCAATAATATTGTAGTGAATGATCTTTTGTTTGATTTTTTAAAGTATGTGAGCTTTTGTTTGGTACATTTATTTCAAAATACCAAATTGAATGAGTTATTTTTTATCCATTCATTTTAAAAGCTTGAAGTGCATGAATTTTTATTTGGTACATTCACTTTAAAATATTGAAGTGAATTGACTTTTTGTTTGTTATTTTGAAGTTATTGAACGTTTTATTTATTCATTTATTACAAATTTTTGAAGTGAATTAACTTTTTTTTATGTTTTTTTAAGTGGATGATATTTTGTTTGGTTTATTCACTGTAAAATCTTGAACTGAATGGACGTTTTTTTTATCCATTCACTTCAACTTTTTGAAATGAATGAACTTTTTTTTATGTTTTTTTCATAAATGAATGAGATTTTGTTTGGTTCATTCAATCAAAAATCTTGAAGTAAATGAACGTTGTTTTTTTTTACATTTTATATATTTTTAATAATTTTTAATTTTTTTATGTATTTTTTTTATATATATTTTATTTTGGTTTTCTTGTTTTTTTTGTACATTCATGAAACGAATGAGATACTAGCGATATGAATGTGATAAAAGTTGCACTAAAAATGAATTAGTTTTTTGGACTGCCACTAAAAATAAATTAATTTACATTTTTTGTACTAAAAGGGAATTGGCCCTTATTTTTAAATACAAAACTAAGACTAAGTAAAGAAAAATAAGTGAGTATGAAATATCCCAATTTCCACATTATTTGCAATTTATTTTCTGTATAACAAACATTCTAGAATTGATGCACAAGTTGAATATAGAATCCTGGGTTTGACTTGTAAAATACTAAATTCCAAGTGTCCCCATGCACAAGTTGAATATAGAATCCTGGGTTTGAATAGAGAATGTATCCTACCAAGTTGAAATTATATTTGGCCATATCTAAGCAGAAAACCAATAACATTTAATTGTTCCTTACAAAACTATAATAATTTTAACCGCCTTATAACTTATATCAAAATTGTCGAAATAATTTTGATACAAATCTAATCATAAAATTTAACATTTTAACTATGATCAATTTTTAAAAAATTTCATTCTGATAATTTTGATATAAGTTATTGGCCGATCAAAATTACACGTTGTTTTGTAATGAACAATTAAATAGAAACGGAGTTAGTATAATTTTTCAATAAACATTTACTACTTTTGAAAACAAGCGCTTATATATAACCTTACTCTAGTCTTTATTATTTCATTCCACAAAAAAATGGTGACTAAACATCATCACAACCTAGTACTCATTGCTTTTCTACTATGTCTCGGCATAGTTTCACCGGCAAAACCAACTTCTAATATCGAAACCGAAGCACTAGAAGCCTTCAAAAACGCAATCGTTAAGGACCCTTTAGGGGCATTATCGGACTGGAATGATACAACTCATTACTGTAATTGGTCCGGAATTGAATGCGACAATATTACGAATCATGTTATTTCCATTTCTCTCCCCGAGAAACAGCTCGAGGGCAAACTCTCGCCTTTTCTAGGAAATATTTCCACTCTCGAAATCCTTGACCTTACATTGAATTCGTTTTCCGGAAATATTCCATCCCAGCTAGGACTATGCTCACAGCTTCAAGAATTCTCACTTTACCAAAATGCCCTTTCGGGCGCTATCCCACCCGAGCTTGGGAAACTCCAAAACATCATATTTATAGATTTCGGAATCAATTTTCTCAATGGAAGCATACCCGAAAGTTTAACCAACTGCACAGCTTTATTGCGACTCTACATCAACAACAACAACATTACCGGTTCCATCCCACATGATATCGGTAATTTTATTAATATGCTACTTTTCGCAGCTAATGGTAACTTGTTAACGGGTATTATACCAACTTCTGTCGCTAAAATGGAAGCTCTCCGCTCATTCGACCTTAGCGAAAACCAGTTGTCTGGTCCTATTCCACCACAGATAGGAAAACTAAAAAACTTGCAATTTATTCACCTTTATCATAATTCTCTTTCCGAAACAATCCCACCGGAAATAGGCCGTTGCGAAAATCTTGTCGAGATAAATATGAATAGTAATGAATTAATTGGTAGCATACCTCCCGAGATCGGAAACTTGTCCAACTTAGAAGTTCTTCGATTATACGATAATAGACTAAATTCGACAATTCCAGTTTCTTTACTAAAAGCTAAAAAGTTAACTAATTTGGGTCTCTCTCAAAACTACTTAGTTGGTGAAATACCCGTCGAAATCGGGTCCTTAAGATCATTGAAAGTACTCACCCTCCATTTGAATAGGTTAAGTGGGACAATCCCTTTATCGATAACAAAAATGTCGAATTTGACACAGTTGTCATTAAGCCAAAACTCCCTCACTGGGGAAATTCCTTCGAATATCGGTGTTTTACGTAATTTGAGAAACTTTATCCTCAGTGACAACAAGTTTACTGGACCGATCCCAACAAGCATCGGTAATTGTACACAACTTGTCCTTATCACTTTAGGTATAAACGCTTTAAGCGGGGTCATTCCTAAAGGCTTCGGAAATATGTCAAATTTGACATTTTTATCTCTTGGTCCTAACTCATTGTTTGGTGAAATCCCAGAGGATATTTTCAATTGCTCAAATCTCGATACTTTAAATTTGGCAGAGAATAATATTAGTGGGACGATAAAACCAGATATTGGTAGCCTCGTTAATCTCCAAAGATTACAACTTTCTTTCAATTCACTTGCAGGAGAAATCCCCTCCGATATCGGTAATCTAACTCAATTAAAGACTCTATCGCTTCATTATAATAAATTATCAGGTAAAATTCCTCCGGAAATTTTGAAACTCTCACTTTTAGAAGGACTTTATCTTCATTACAATGAATTCGAAGGGAAAATTCCTGAGGAAATTTTCGATCTCAAACAGCTCATTACTCTACGAATGCATAACAATAAGTTCACTGGTCCTATCCCATCTTCTATATCGAAACTTGAGTTGCTTACGTATTTAGACCTCAGTTGGAATAAGTTGGATGGGCTTATACCGAAAAGTATGGCCAATCTTAGACGATTAACTACCTTAGATCTCTCACATAATCTTCTAGAAGGAGATATTCATGTGTCGATGATAGCAAGCATGAAAAATTTGCAGATTTATCTTAATCTGTCAAGCAATTTATTTGTTGGTCCAGTTCCTAGTGAGCTTGGTATGTTAGAAATGGTACAAGAAATCAATTTGTCGCAAAATAATCTCTCGGGAGATATCCCCGAAACGCTTAAAGGCTGCAGAAATTTATTTTCCCTTGACTTGTCGGGAAATAAGCTTAATGGTTCAATACCTAGTATTATTTTTCAGCAGACGAATAATCTCCAAAGCCTGAATCTTTCCATGAACCAATTAGAGGGTTTCATCCCTGAAGATTTAGTAAATCTTAAGAATCTTAACTCCATTGATCTTTCTCAAAACAAGCTTAATGGTAGAATCCCTGAGAAACTCGCAAATGTGTCATCTTTGAAAGACCTCTATCTCTCAAATAATCGACTCGAAGGTCCTGTTCCGAAAAATGGTGTTTTTAAGAATATAAGTTCGTCTTCTTTGGAAGGTAATCTAGCTCTATGTGGGCCCAACTTTCTTAGTCTATGCGCAAATGCTGGTGCTAAAAGATCGAATACTATATCTAAAAAGACCGTTTTGATTCTAGCGGTGGTTGGATCTGCTGCCATTTTACTGATTCTTATTTTGGCAATTATTATTTTCAAGCGACGAAGCAAAAAAACAAAACCAGAAGAGGTTGCAAGTATGAATCCAGATTATGCTACAGCTTTGACCTTACAAAGATATGACCAAAAGGATTTAGAACAAGCCACCGATTTCTTTAGTGAAGAAAACATCATAGGAGCTAGCAATTTGAGCACGGTTTATAAAGGTAAATCGGAAGATGGCAAGATGATAGCAATTAAAATATTAAATTCACAACAATTTCCTTCAGAATCTGATGAGAGTTTCCATAAAGAACTTAAGACACTGAGCCATCTGAGGCATAGGAATTTGGTTAAGGTACTTGGTTATGGATGGGAAAGCAAAAAGCTGAAGGCTTTGGTTCTCAAGTATATGGAAAATGGGAACTTGGATCAAATAATCCATGGCGATAATGTGGAGAATACGAGATGGGGATTATCCGAAAGGGTAGAAATTTTAGTATCTATTGCACGTGGTTTAGCTTACTTGCATTCGGGTTATGATTTTCCCATTGTACATTGTGATTTAAAACCCTCGAATATTCTTTTGGACGGAAAATGGGATGCCCATGTCAGTGATTTTGGAACCGCTCGGATTTTGGGAGTTCATCTTGAGGATGGGAGCAGCATTGCCACATCATCAGTCTTTCAGGGCACCATTGGTTACATGGCACCAGGTAACTATTTTTTTTCCTTTCCCATTTCAGGTATAATATTGTTCCCTTTCCATGAAAACTTCCATTTATTTAGTAGGGTTTCAAAGACGAGTTCTACAAAAGACACTTTGAAAATCTTAAAGAAAAAAAAATCACATTTTGGTTGTACGCTTTGTCACGAACGATTCATATTTCTCCCAAATTTTCGAATTAACAAACAAAACCCAAATTAATACTCAAAAGAGGAGTGTGCACTTTGTTTTTAATCAGTATATTGCAACGGGATTTAAAACGTTTTTTTCTTCCAGAATTCGCTTACATGAGAAAGGTTACCCCAAAGGTAGATATATTCAGCTTCGGTATGATAATAATGGAACTATTAACAAAGCAAAGGCCAACAGGAGTTACAGAAGAGAACGGGGTATCAATCACTTTACCTCAAACTGTCGAAAAAGCGGTAGCTAACAGAAATAAAAGTCTACTTGATATTATTGATCCTCAGCTAATTCCACACATCTCCAAGAATCAAGACATCGTTGAAAATATACTTAAACTGGCATTGTCTTGTACCTGCACAACCCCCGAAGATCGGCCTGATATGAATACAATATTATCTTCTCTTCTGAAGCTGAATAAATGCCTCGATTTGTAAACAAGTAGTAACAGCTACGGACGTGAAGGATCTAGTACAAGATCACATGAAAAAACCTGAGAAGGGCTGCAAACTCAGGGGTCATCATCAGATAAATAGAGTGGGCATTCAGGCTTTGCCACCCATTGAGTGTATGTTAAAATCCTAGATGAGAAGTTAATCAGTTTTATCATTTAATGGGTAACTACCGGACCATTATGTATTATCTCGTTTCTACGGTTATAAGATATGTCAAATTATTTTTTCAAAAGAAAAATATTTCACGACTTACAACACTCTTTAAACAGAAGTAAGATGCTAGATTTGATAATAAAGCCAATGGATAACATACAGAAAAATCGAAACTGTCTTTTTCTTCTTGTTATAAATCATTAAACACTTGAGGCAATGGGAATTTTCTTATTAAATTTCTTAGCATCTATCAGCAAAAAAATCCTTAGCAAAAAGAGTAATTACAACACGAGGTAAAGCCGGATAGTTGATTAAAAACCGTTCAAAACATTTTTACTAAAACATGAATGAACCGTTCACACACCAAAACCGTTCACTCACTTATAAATCCGAAAAAGCACACCGAAACAATTGGGAACAAAAAAAACACATGATAACAGCCGTTGCAAAAGAAGATAATTAAGGTTAAGCATTGTTACTTATTAAAATTAACTTACGATAGCCCTTTCCAGTCAGACCTTCTATTATCTAGACAAAAGATTATTATATAAAACTTTGTATGAACCTTCATTAACAACCTCTCTTTTTTTACAAAACGAGAGGCATCACGTTCAAACTTATTCAAACAAATCCGTTACAATGAATTGAGTAACAATAAGAAAACTAGCGTAGGCAAACACAAAGTTCAATTACAACGAGCTCTAAAACAAGCCTTAGCAGCAGCATAAACTTGGCAGAACTTACACCAAATTGCAGCAATTTGAAATACGGCAGAATGAGATAAATATCACAAATGGAATGCTTTTCACCGGACACTTATATTTTTAGAACATAAACTACAGCACAATGAAAAGGGCTCAGACCGAACAAGAAAGCTGTAGTTTACAAAATTATGTTCTTCAAAACAAAACAATAAAAGAATACATGCAAAATACTCGGAAACCACCATAAACTACTAGTCCAAACATATTCTTGTTAGTTCTAATAAAATTGTGCACTTTATTCTCAGCAATACGAATTGCAACGTACTAACTCTTTACCCTTCATTAACATCTATATATTCACCAAAGCATTAGTCCAGAGGGACCATCTGACCCCCCATGATTGTTCGGATGGGGGATCCAACCAGCATAGGTGCGGGTTTAAGTCATTTTTTTGTTCATCGACATATTTGACCAATTGGAACGTGAAACGTCTCCTACAGGCACTTTTCAATTGGCTATAAAGTAAAAATAGCTCACCAAGATTATGACCACAAATTCATTCAAGAACAAAGAGATTAATACACCACTTGTATAGAAAAGGAGAAAAAAATAGAGATTAAGCTTTTCTAAAAACCCTCGGCTTCGTTACTAATATATATGATTTAATGATATGCTCGTGTTTTGTGTATTCATTGATTTTGGTGAACACACTGTCCAATCATTAAGAAAAACACAACTTAACTGATCGTTTTTACAAAGCCCCAGATTTTCCACTTCAACTTGTAAGACACGATTGTTATAAAATGTTGTTCGATGTATGTACCCAACTTATACCTACACTTTCTGGTAACTTATGCATACACAAAATGGAAATTAGTTTGGTTTAGGAATTGTATCGAACACGTGAAAATGCAGTGTCAGAGAGCGGATATTGCAAGGTTTAATATAATTAACTGTGTCAAACGTGTAATGAAAACACGTTTGATTTTGATTTTGCAGCGGAAAACTGTATTGGATACTGATTACATTGTATATGAATTTTATAAAAACGATACAGAAATACCTCACGGGGCAGAGGTAGATCATATTTAATCTTCTATCGTATTCCTATAATATTATTGGTGTTATAGGGTGGACTCTCATCTTGGTATAAAATTCTAATTTTAATTGCGTTTTTTATTAGCATGAGAGCGGTAATTATATACAGGCTACAGCAGAGACGTAGTACACAAGAAGTAATAAACTTCTACCTTACCTAGAAATATAACTCTATTTAGATTAATAATTAATTAATAAATATTATATAATTTTATTAACAAGAATAATATAATATTATCTAATTAATACGTTACCAATCTTAGTATATTGTATCGGTAAATTATATTTATTTTTATCCGAGAATATAATTGCACTTTAGTTAATTCTCAAATAATATTTGAGAGCACATTATTAAATACTTAAATATCTCGTCACGTTAAGATTACAGATATCCACCGAGTAAATAAATTACTGACAATTATTTTACTCGGCATATTATTTTCTCGACCTTTGCACTTAACTTATTTGTTGTGTCGAATATAAAATACACTTGCAAGAATTGACACAAACAAAACTTATAAGATTTTCGAGGGGATATCATCAATTCTTATTAAATGACGTGAATTACAGTAGAAACTCGATAAATTAATACTCGATTATTTAATAAACTCTCTAAGATAATATTTTTGGCCGGTCCCGACTCGGGGATAGGGTGCTAAATTAATAATTCGCTAAAATTATAAGATAATACATTTTTGATAATTTCTTTAGACCCCATATAAAATATAAATTAATAATTCCTTATATATAGCATATTATATGAATGATTTACGAAGATTTCTTGAAAAATGACTCAATTGTCTTTTGTTTTTTGTTGAAATCAATTTCCCCTTTGTTGAACGTAGTTTCTTCTAATCGATTATTTTGATGATAACAATATTTGTAAAACATGATAAAAGCTCGTTTTGCGTACTAATCATTTATCAAGTGTGTTAAAGGGTCTAAATGATTGAATGCGTAATTACGAAGCCATTGGTTCAAGCGGAACCTAAATCGGAGTTGGAACGAATTAGTTACGGGGTTTCGAAGTTTGTCGAGAAAACCGAAAATAACCCAGAACAACAAAAAACGACTGATCAACCCTAAACGATCGATCATAAATGCGAAAAATCCTTCCAGTGAGCATAGGACAAAAACGACCGATCGCCATAATAAAACGACCGATCGTTTTATTGATGATTTCTTCCAGTAAGCACTCAGCAAAAACGACCGATCATTAATCTGAAACGACCGATCGTTTCAGTGCACATTTTGTCCAGTAAGTCCAATTGAAAAACGACCGATCGTTTTTCAGAAACGACCGATCGTTTCTGTAGAATTTCAAAATCCAGCTTTTAAGCTATTCCTGAAAATGGGGCGAACTGCTGCAAAAACAGCATTGAATGAACTCACCAACCAGCAACGGTCTGAAATTTATTGCTGCACCTTTGTGACTCTACAAAAGCCCCAAAACACTTTGAAGAAGCTCATCCAAGCATTCACAACTTTTAAGCAATTCTTACAAGAAAATCCTTCAAGCTTATACTACTTATTTCTCACTTGTAATCAAAAATATTCTCGAGTATATTCTTATTGTAATCGTATAAACATCGAGATAATATTTGTTAGTGAGCGATTCGAAATCAAACTTGTAAAAGAGTATTTTATAAACTCATTAGTGAGCGAGTGAATTGGGTAGAGGCTTTTAAGCAAGTGTAGCTTAAAAGCTCTAGGTCATTTATTCGGGATACTCATATAGTGAGGGGGAGCGTAATCGGTTGATTAAGCTCGTTAAGGTGTAACCTTGAAACGAAGATTTTTAGTGAAACACTCGGTAGTGAAAATACCGAGGAGAGGACGTAGGCGCGGTTTGCCGAACCTCTATAAATCTTGCGTTATTTCTTTCCCTTAACTTTTACTTTCCAAATTCATTTATCGCTTATATTTATTGCTTGCTTAGATCATTTTAGCGTTAATTTGGTAACAAAAGAGTTTAGGTTATAAATATCACTAATTAACTTAGTTAAATACCCATAGTTTTAATTCCGCGAAAAACGTACGAAAACCTTATTCACCCCCCCCCCCCCCCCCCCCCTCTAAGGTTTAGACTCCTACGGACCAACAATTGGTATCAGAGCTTAGCTATTCTATTCATAAAAATCTAACGATTTTATAGTTTAAAGATCCACTATGTCTTCATACGCCGACTCAAAATCCATAACTAGGCCACCATTCTTTGACGGTACTAACTATCCCTATTGGAGAGACCTTATGAAAAATTTCCTTTGTGGTTTTGAAATAGACCAATGGATAAGTATTAGTAAAGGCTATAAAACGCCTAGAAGAAATGGCGAAGATAAACTTGTAGAGGAACTAGACACCGATGAACGCCTAGCATTTTCCCTAAATTGTAGGGCTATGACTTCTATCACTTGTGCGCTCTCGCCTAGTGAATATGATAAGATTTCCGGTTGTGACACCGCTAAGCAAATGTGGGATAAGCTAGCTATTATGCACGAAGGAACTAGTCAAGTTAAGGACTCTAAAATTAGCATGCTTATTCATGATTATGAATTATTTAAAGTCGATGATGACGAGTCTATTGCTTCTATGTACACTCGTTTTACTAAGATTACTAATGATCTTAAGAGACTTGAAAAGGTATACTCTAGCAAGGAGATGGTGACGAAGATCCTTCGAAGTCTTCCAAGGAAGTGGGAATCAAAAGTGACGGCCATACAAGAGGCCAAGGACATGAACACTCTCTCTCTCGACAACCTCATTGGATCCCTAAGCACTCATGAACTCGACATGACGACTCGAAAGCATGAGGATGACTCGAAAAAGAAGAAAGGCATTGCCTTCAAATGCACAACAAATGACGATAGCGAAAATGATTCATCTAGTGAGGATGATGAGATGGCTCTCTTTGCCAAACGCTACAACAAATTCCTAAGTTGGAAAAAGAAGGGTGGACAACGATTTCGGAAGAAGGAATATAAGGAAGAGACTTCCGAAAAATCTAGCAAAAAGGACGAAATCATTTGCTACAAATGTCACAAACCCGGCCATATGCAAAACGAATGTCCCTTGAAGAAAAAGGACAAGTTCGTCAAGAAAAGGGAAAACAAGAAGGCATTCTTAGCCGCATGGGGGAGCGATGATGATAGCTCCGATAGCGACAATGAAGAAGTCGCAAATCTATGTCTCATGGCTAGAGACGATGATTCCGAGGAAGTAAGCTATCACTCCTCTAACTCCTCCATTTCTAGTGATGATTGTCTTGATATTAATGATGTGTTAGAATCTTTAGAAAAAGCTAGAGGTAAGAACAAATCTTTTAGAAAATTGCTAATTACTCTACAAGACGAACTTGAAAATTTAGCTATGAAAAATGACACACTCGCAACTAAAAATACCGAACTCACCCTAGAAAATAATAAGTTAGTTGATGACCTTAAGTCATGTAAACTTAAGGCGGATAGCGCCGAACTCACTCTCTCTAAGTTCACTAAAGGAAGCAAAATGCTAAGTACTATATTAGCTTCTCAACAAGGCGCATATGATAAAACCGGTGTAGGTTACAACCCTCTCTTAGCGTCTAAGCATAAAAATCTATTCACCAAACAAGTGGAGAAAAATGAAAATAGAACCCCAAGTTACTCCCGTAAGAACAATTCATATAAAAGTAACTTAGTTTATAATCGTTTTGTTAAACCTATCTCGCATATAAAATGTATTACTTGCAACCGTAGTGACCACTATGAGGATTATATATATTGCCCTAATAGGTATAAAGTAAGTAGAAATGATTTGGTTTGGATTCCAAAGGGTCGAGACTCTAACCCTCAAGGACCCAAAAATGGATTAGGGTACCAATGATCGTTTTGTCTTGTAGGTATGCTTGAGATCAAAAATCAACGAGGACAAGTGGTTCCTAGATAGTGGATGCTCAAGACATATGACGGGAGACAAAACAAAATTCACCACTCTTGCACCTAAAGACGGAGGCTTTGTGACCTTCGGGGATAATAGCAAGGGCAAAATCATCGGTATTGGTAGTATCTCCAAACCATCTAATGTCATTATTGATAATGTTTTGCTTGTTGATGGTCTTAAACATAACCTGCTTAGTATAAGTCAACTTTGTGATTTGGGTCACAAAGTCATTTTTGAAAAATCGCATTGCATTATTCATTGCATTTCGGATAATAAAACTATTCTTATGGGTCAAAGACAAAATAATGTCTATATGATTGATTTGAATAGCTCGGTGGATGATGAGGTCAAGTGTCTTGTTACTATCAACGACAATGGTTGGTTGTGGCATAGACGACTTGGTCATGCAAGTCTTGATTTACTTGCTAAACTTTCTAGTAAAGATTTGGTAATAGGTTTACCAAAAACTCCTTATATAAAGGACAAACTTTGTCACGCTTGCCAATTAGGCAAACAAACAAAGATTTCTTTTAAGTCTAAAAATATTATTTCTACTACTCGTTGTTTGGAGCTCATTCATATGGACTTAGTTGGCCCCTCCCGGACACTTAGTCTTGGCGGGCGTGCATATGCTTTCGTCATGGTTGACGATTTTAGTCGCTTTACGTGGGTGTTGTTTTTAACTCATAAGCATGAAGCATTTAGAGAATTCTCTATCATTTGCAAAAAGCTCCAAACACGAAAGGGTTATATGATCAAAAGTATCCGAACCGATCATGGTAAGGAATTTGAGAATACTCCATTTCAAACTTTTTGTGATGAAAATGGTATTGATCATAATTTTTCGGCTCCTCGTACTCCCCAACAAAATGGGGTAGTAGAGAGAAAGAATAGAACCCTAGAGGAAATGGCACGGACCATGCTTTGCGAAAATAATTTGCCAAAGTATTTTTGGGCCGAAGCCGTAAATTCCGCTTGTTATATTTTAAATAGAGCCTTAATTAGGCCCATATTAAAAAAGACACCTTACGAATTATGGAATGAGCGAAAGCCCAATATTTCTCATTTACGTGCATTTGGTTGTAAATGCTATGTTCATAATAATGGTAAGGATAATCTAGGGAAATTCGATGCTAAGTCCGACGAAGGAATTTTCGTTGGATATGCTATATCGAGTAAAGCTTATCGTATTTTTAATAAAAGAACTTTATTGGTGGAAGAATCGGTACATGTCTCGTTTGATGAGAATGTGCCGACAATTGATAAGCCTTTAATTATTCATAATATTAATGATGGTATTTTTCATAAAGCATCTTCTTCGAATCATGTTACATCTAGCTTAGATTCAACGCCTAGCATAGAGGTTGAACCCGTTGATGAAGAAGTCACTATAGAGAGACTTCAAAAGGACTTAGAATCTAGCGTACATATTCATGAGGATTTGCCTCAAGAATGGCGTTTTGCCAATCACCATCCGCAAGATTTAATTTTGGGTAACCCGGGAGAAAGAGTGCATACACGTTCATCATTAAGAAATATAGTTAATCATTTTGCATTCTTGTCTCAATTAGAGCCCAAGAACATTCATGAGGCAGAACTCGATGAGAGTTGGGTATTAGCTATGCATGACGAATTAAATCAATTCGAGCGTAGCAACGTATGGACATTAGTACCTAGACCGCGTGAGAAAACCATTATAGGTACGAAATGGATATTTCGCAATAAGATGGATGAATCCGGGGTAGTCATTAGAAATAAAGCTAGACTAGTTGCTCAAGGGTATAATCAAGAAGAGGGCATCGATTTCGATGAAACTTACGCACCCGTAGCAAGATTAGAAGCCATTAGAATGTTGCTTGCTTATGCTTCTTTTAAACGTTTTAAATTATTTCAAATGGATGTTAAAAGTGCATTTTTAAACGGCTTTATTAATGAGGAAGTTTATGTAAAACAACCACCCGGTTTTGAAAATCACGAGTTTCCTAATCATGTGTACAAACTTCGAAAAGCACTTTATGGTTTAAAACAAGCACCCCGGGCTTGGTATGAAAGACTTAGTAAATTCTTGATTAAAAAGGGTTTTTCTCGTGGTACTTTAGACACTACTCTTTTTATTAAAAAGGATGGAAAAGACATGCTTTTAATTCAAATATATGTTGATGATATCATTTTCGGTGCTACTAATGCTCGCATGTGCGAGGAGTTTTCTAAGTGTATGCAAGGTGAATTCGAGATGAGCATGATGGGTGAACTCACCTACTTCCTTGGGTTGCAAATCAAACAAACAAAGGACGGAATTTTCGTCAATCAAGCCAAATACACAAGGGACTTGCTCAAGAGGTTCAACATGAGCGATGCAAAGCCGCTAGGAACTCCGATGAGTCCGGCAACAAAACTAGACAAGGATGAATCGGGTAAAAGCGTGGATCAAAAGCTTTATAGAGGTATGATTGGATCCCTCTTATATTTAACCGCAAGTAGACCCGATATCATGTTTAGTGTTTGCTTGTGTGCTAGGTATCAATCTTGCCCTAAGGAATCGCATGTTATAGCCGTTAAGCGCATTTTTAGATATCTTGTAGGTACTTGCAATTTAGGATTGTTTTATCCGCATGATACTTCATTTGAATTGCTTGGTTATTCCGACGCCGATTTTGCCGGTTGTCGATTAGATAGAAAAAGTACTAGTGGCACTTGCCATTTTTTAGGAAACGCCTTAGTTTCTTGGCATAGCAAGAAACAAAACTCGGTTGCGCTTTCCACGGCGGAGGCGGAATACGTCGCCGCGGGTAGTTGTTGCGCACAAATCCTTTGGATGCGTCAACAACTAAACGACTTTGAATTATCATTTGATAGTGTACCTATATTGTGTGATAATACTAGTGCTATAAACCTTTCGAAAAATCCGATCCAACACTCTCGCACTAAACATATTAATTTACGTCATCACTTTTTACGGGATCATGTCCAAAAAGGGGATATTACACTTGAATATATAAGCACAAATAGGCAATTAGCCGATATTTTCACAAAACCCCTTAATGAGGAACAATTTTGCTTTATTCGCCGAGAGTTAGGTATGTTTGATGTGTGATATATATATATATATTTGATATATTTAAGTATTTTTACATTTTCTATGCAAAATCAGTGTCGTAAAGTGCAAAAAATTCCTGTTCTGTAACTTTGTTACAGTCGATCGATCGTCTGTAAAAACGACCGATCGTTTTATGACATTCGACCGATCGTTCCTTAAAAACGACCGATCGTTTTTAACGTGGACTCACTGGAAGAATTTGGCTACATTTCGACCGATCGACACCCAAAACGACCGATCGTTTTTCAGTTTGTCAGTTTTTAAAAAACCTTTTTTTTCAAACCCCAAAACCAATTCACTTAAAACCCTAATCTATTCTCTCTCTCAAAATTCGTCCTCTCCTCTCCCATTCACCCAAAAATCTCAAGAAAAACCAAATTTTCTATCCAAATCAATCAAATGGTTCGCACGAAGAAAGCCTCACTCAACCTCGTTGATGAGCATGACGACGAGATCGTGCCTCCACCCACTCGCCGCCCGGCTATTCCTCGTGCCCCACGCACCGGCTCTTCCTCCGCTTCTCGTTCCGGCCCTCTACCTCCTCTCTATCCACCCGAGATGAGTAAAAGAGGTATTTTGTCTAATTTTACTCTAGACATGCCTTTATTCCGAGAACGATTTCCCGCTCTCATGATCGATTTAAGTTTTTACAAACTTGATACCCTTCTTACTCTCAAAGAGCCCTTTTATAAAGAGAATGTCTATGAATTCTATTATCATCTAGTTCTAGATAGGGACTCCGATGACGCACTCCGTTTGCGTTCATCCTTTAACGGACAACAATTCGTTTACGGTATAAACCGTTTACGAACTCTCTTACGCCTAGATAACGGCGGTTTCTATGAGTCTAGCAAGGAACTTTGTGAAACTCTAGAAATCGAAAACTTCAATGATCTTAAAGATGAAATTTTTCATCCGGCCCATAACAACCGCTCTAGCAAAGCCCATGGCCTTCTATTCCGTAACAAACTAGCCTACCACATACTCTCTCATATCGTACTCCCACACACCTCCAACTTTACGGATGTTACTAATGAGTACATCTTTCTTCTTGGGTGTATCCACCGCCGAGTCCGCCTTGACTTTGCATCCCTCATTTTCTTTAAGATGGACTCGCTTAAAACAAAGTCCAAGAATGGGTTACCTTACGGTGCCTTAATTTCGGCCATCTTGAAGGACTTAAATCTCGTTCCCGGTGGAACATTGTTCAAAAATAAGGATAAGCACATTTGGGACACTTCCTATCTTTCCCAAATGTCGATAAAATTCAACAATACCGACAAGTCCATAACTTGGTCCGGTAAGCGGGTATCCGGCCCCGGCTATACTCCTCTTTCTCCCGAAGAGGAAGAATACGTCGGCCCTAAACCGACACCTCAAAGCGCTCATGAGGAATTCTCCTCCGAGTCTCTCCCTCCCACCGATATCCCTACCTCCTCCCGTCCCTCTCGCGGTCGCGGAAAAGCTAAAGTAGGATCTTCGACTCTTCCTCCTCGCACCGAACAATTCTACAACGATCTCTATATAGATCAATATCAAAATGCGTGACTTCAACGACGCATGTTTCGCTCCATGCATCCTAGTCAAGAAGATATGGACGAAATGGAAAGGTTAAGCAACGAGCAACGGGCAAGGTTCCATGGTTATTTTCCCGACTTTGCCGGTCCTAACAATGACGACGACGAAGAGGATGATGCTACTTCCCACCGCGACTAGGCGGATATATTATTTTTTGTTTTTGATGATGTCAAAGGGGGAGAAATACCTCTCTATTGTTTTTCTCTTTGCGTTGTATTTCTATTTCCTTTGAGTTGAACAAGTTGTTTTTGATGTAATAAGTAGGAAACGGTTTTACTTGATTATTATGATGCGTTTCTTTTTACATTTGCTCTTGTTTATATGGCATTGTGTGATTGCGATTTTAACTATGCGTTTGAACCTTATTTGATATTATTGCATTTTGTGCGCATAGTTTGCTAGTTGATTGGTTTATATATATTGTTTTTCTTTTGTGGCGATTGACCATTTTTAGGCAAAACTATGGCCAATTTTTCGCTTGCATATAGATCTTCATAATCCCTAATCGTTTAGCTTCTTTTTACGTCATTTTAAATCGGATGTTATGACATTTACTTGTTTTTTTTTCTCTAAAAACTTTTATCTAAGTAAAGCGTCATCTATACATTTCGGTTATATTTGTTTAAACAAAAAGAGCTTATAGTATGTTGAAGTCAATATTTTGTCATCATCAAAAAGGGAGAGATTGTTGAACGTAGTTTCTTCTAATCGATTATTTTGATGATAACAATATTTGTAAAACATGATAAAAGCTCGTTTTGCGTACTAATCATTTATCAAGTGTGTTAAAGGGTCTAAATGATTGAATGCGTAATTACGAAGCCATTGGTTCAAGCGGAACCTAAATCGGAGTTGGAACGAATTAGTTACGGGGTTTCGAAGTTTGTCGAGAAAACCGAAAATAACCCAGAACAACAAAAAACGACTGATCAACCCTAAACGATCGATCATAAATGCGAAAAATCCTTCCAGTGAGCATAGGACAAAAACGACCGATCGCCATAATAAAACGACCGATCGTTTTATTGATGATTTCTTCCAGTAAGCACTCAGCAAAAACGACCGATCATTAATCTGAAACGACCGATCGTTTCAGTGCACATTTTGTCCAGTAAGTCCAATTGAAAAACGACCGATCGTTTTTCAGAAACGACCGATCGTTTCTGTAGAATTTCAAAATCCAGCTTTTAAGCTATTCCTGAAAATGGGGCGAACTGCTGCAAAAACAGCATTGAATGAACTCACCAACCAGCAACGGTCTGAAATTTATTGCTGCACCTTTGTGACTCTACAAAAGCCCCAAAACACTTTGAAGAAGCTCATCCAAGCATTCACAACTTTTAAGCAATTCTTACAAGAAAATCCTTCAAGCTTATACTACTTATTTCTCACTTGTAATCAAAAATATTCTCGAGTATATTCTTATTGTAATCGTATAAACATCGAGATAATATTTGTTAGTGAGCGATTCGAAATCAAACTTGTAAAAGAGTATTTTATAAACTCATTAGTGAGCGAGTGAATTGGGTAGAGGCTTTTAAGCAAGTGTAGCTTAAAAGCTCTAGGTCATTTATTCGGGATACTCATATAGTGAGGGGGAGCGTAATCGGTTGATTAAGCTCGTTAAGGTGTAACCTTGAAACGAAGATTTTTAGTGAAACACTCGGTAGTGAAAATACCGAGGAGAGGACGTAGGCGCGGTTTGCCGAACCTCTATAAATCTTGCGTTATTTCTTTCCCTTAACTTTTACTTTCCAAATTCATTTATCGCTTATATTTATTGCTTGCTTAGATCATTTTAGCGTTAATTTGGTAACAAAAGAGTTTAGGTTATAAATATCACTAATTAACTTAGTTAAATACCCATAGTTTTAATTCCGCGAAAAACGTACGAAAACCTTATTCACCCCCCCCCCCCCCCTCTAAGGTTTAGACTCCTACGGACCAACACCCTTGAATCTCGTCTCTAATTTTCCTTAGCATGGTAAGAACTTCTGGTGTTGTTTTCTCATAGTTCAACAAGAAATTGTTCAATGTGATTGCCACTTTAAGTGGAAGCTTGAAAGGTGTTTGTAAACTAAGTATTTTACTATAAATTAATAAAATATTAATTAATATATAAATTAATAATTATTAATTTATCGATTAATTAATAACTCTTTTAATTAATAAATTTTGGTGGTCCCAAGTGTATTATTTTATAGAGTTTCTACTGTATGTCGATTATAGACACACACCATATAAATATATAAATAATGTTACTGCCCAACGTACAGGTTTGTTGACCACAACAAATCTCACCCATTGCAAATTAAAGCAGTATACGTTATAAATATGTGTATCGAAAATAATTTAGGGATTAAGAGTACAACTATTCATAATAATTTCTAAATTATAATTATTTTATTCCGGTCAGTATCATAAAATAATACCACTTTGTCATGTTCAATATATATTCTAAGTATACTAGCATAAAGGGTCGGAACTCAACTGTTACATGTAGTCAAGACAGATCTACTAAAACAATGTACTACAACTATACAGATAGTTGTCCACTCCATCTAAAGTTAAGTCGTACTCTACACACCAAATCAATTACTATACAAAATAAAATCATATACAAAATAAGTAATATGTACAACATTGCTCACATCTATTTTCAAATAAAATCATTCATTATTAATAAATAAATATCAAAACCGATAATAAATAATGTATTTTAATATATCATTCTAACAGCAGCGTGGACCTTATCATGAATTTAAATTCTTCTTTTCTTAACATTGTATACATGGGACAAGCTTATTAGCATTTTGTCACGCTAGGTTTTATGGATCGTCCTTGTTTCCTTCATATATTCACTTTGAGCCGAAACTGGAGAGTTGAACGAAGAATACTCGAAAACATAAGAATGAGACCGTTAATCATAATGGTAACAATTTTATAAATGACCAAATTAACTTACTTATTCAGGTATATAATTATCATGTGTGAACTAACCCTCTAAAAAAATGTACGTTAAAATAGTGACATGGATTGTGACGTTTTTTTTGTTACGAGCTTGTTAGCTACAGATTTTGTGACAGATTGTGACAGGTTTTTGTAATAGTGACAGATTTGTGACAGTTTTTTAAAATTATGACAAATTTGTGACAGTTTTTAACTCTTATTAAATCAACATTATTACGAAATTCCTTAAATGGATATGAATCATACATAATGTACAAAATATCACGAAATATATTTTGGTCCCGGGAATGGATAGTGGTAAAATACATTGTTTAAATAGAGGTATTAGAACGAAAGTCTTCAAATTTTAAAGAATGAAATGTGTACCTCTAGCTATGGATATATAAATCTTGTTAAATTTAATTATGTGCAAACACACATTAACATAGTGCAGGCTTTCGAAGAGACAAAGTAAACACCAATATTCGGAAACACATCGAGATTGTATTGATTAAAATTTAAAATTAGGAGTTAATAAATTAAAAAAGAATACATGGTCATTAGATCTAGTGTAAAGTTCCATATATTCGAAATTTATGCTGCTTTTTCACGAGTGTTGCTTGGTAAGGGTTTCCTTATACTGCCAATGAAGCTTCCTAAACTAAATTTAATATATTGCAATCCAAAATTTCATCAATTTGCAATCCAAAAACTAAATTTAAGATGAGACATTATAGATAATTTAAAGACGCATGTATGATATAAAAATATTGATCGAGAAGATTCGTTAGACTCATTATAATAGGGACCATCTAGGGTTTTGGCAGAAATTTATGGTTTTAATATATGGAGATTAAATCCTTGTAGGTGGTTTTGTGGACACATTAGCTGGACTTTTTAATCATGCGTAGCTGAAAAAAAATATATTTTATATGCATGGTGATCAATTAATATTGCAAAGAATAATGACAAATACATCCACATATATATATATATATATATATATATATATATATATATGATTTCCCTAAGAAATAATGATTTCGACATGAAGGATTTACCCAAGGCAACTTGCTTGCCATATATGAAGACAAGTTTCATATTTTATTTCATAAATTTTATAATTTAACTATATATACACTCAAGTTAGTAATTTTGATTTAGTAAGAATTGAGAAACAAGTAATAATTGGACGAGTTCAACTATGGACCTAAAATATAAAAGCAACATATTCATTTAGAGGCTAATAAAGTGTATAATCCAAATAATATTTCATAAAAAGGAAAATTATTGACTACAACATACTAACATAGTTTATTTCACGTGCTATAAAACGTTAGACATGGTTAATAATATCATTAACACAAATAACTCATATTCCATTTGTTGAGTTTCACTACTAATACTTCTCACATATATTCTTCCGGAGAGCTACGTACAAATGTACGTAGGAGGAACTATAAGAAGAAATGTTAACATTTCATAACTTTATTCTGATCTTAAAGTGAAATTTCCCCATACAGTCGACCTAAATCAATCCAAAACATTAATCAAATTTGATGCAAAATTCTTTTTAGATTTGGTGTGCGTCTAAGTTTGAACGATTTTTTTTGGGTTTTTGAATGAAAAGTCATAGCTCGGGTTGTGAGGAGTTAAACTCTTTTTGGGCTTACTTCTATTGTTTCTTATTTTTATTTTGCTTTCCCATGTCGTTTAAACGCTCTTGTAGCTTGAATGGCTTGAATGGTTTGAATGCTGCATTTCGTTTAATGTTTGGTTTGATAAAATAAAATAAAAAACTATACAAAATTCTTCTCACAATCACAAAAGGTTTGTTATACAAAGTTTTAGGTTTCCTATCTCTCCTCCCACGTCTATCGATCCTTAATTAGTTTGGAAGTTGTTACTTGTTAGTAATTCAACTTCAATTCATTCACAAAATATGTGGATCAATTTGTATATCCTATAAAATGTACTAACCAGTTAGTATAGATAGTGAATCACTAGTTTTATAAACCAACCACTACAAAATAATGTTTGATTTAGTGAGAGTTAAAATCTGTTACAAGTCTGTCGCTAATTTAAAAAGCTGTCACAAATCTGTCGCAAATTGACTAAAATGTTACAAATCCGTCACTAATTCCGTCGCTATTTGGATATTTTTTTATAATGAACCCTAGATCTGTGTCGTTTTGTGTGATTTATTTTTTGTACTATAATATTTATATAGTAAGTATAATAAAATAAAAACGGGACGGATAAGTAGGAGAGTGTTGCCGTGATGGGGAGCGTATGTACACAACCTGACAAAAATAAATACAAATAATAACAGATCTATATTATACGTAATTATTTTGTCGATTAGTCTGGCTAGACTATAGTATATATACCATATAAAGTTAAAATACTCGATAATATTAATAAGCAGCATTACATATATATGTAAACTAATGCATAAACCAATAATTACACTATATTTTTATTCATCAACGTATGATGAAGCTTATGTGCTATATTTTTTGGATGGTTTTTCGAACCGAACCAATCAATTTTGTATCAAAAGTTTGATATACCAATATTACGGTACGGTATAACCGAACCGATATTTGAAAGTCGGTTCGGTTTCGGTATTCGTTTGATGAGTTCGGTATGGTAACGATTCAAACCGAAATATTAAAATATATTATATAGACAAATAAATTAAAAGTATTATATACACTTAATTATTAACATTGTTATAATATATTTAAATTACTTTTTCTATCGAATACTTCTAACATTTAATTTTATTTATAACTTTTATTAGAAAATTCTAGCGGTCTTTACTTTTTTATGCAAACAAACAATAAATGTAATAATAATATAAATAAATATATATATATTTTTAATCTACTACTTTTAAAACTTTATACTATGTTTTTTTCTCAATACGTACTATTTTTCTATCATTACTTATAAACGCTAAAATTTGGTATAAAAATGAAACCAAACCGAATCAACCGAATAATTTGGTATACCGAAAGTTCGGTATATCGAATTTTTTGATTTGATAATGGCATAAAAAATTTCAAAACAAACTAATTTATCATGTTATTGGTACGTTGTTAAAAAATTTAGTATCGAACCGATGTGATCCGAGTGAACCAAATCATGTATATTAGTAATTTTTATTTATGGAAAAAATAGGTTTGACTCATAGTAATTAGTTACACGTGTGTCCTAGCATGTACTCGTTGGCTTGCCAGCTTGCCACGTTTCTCCGATTTAAAGCCTTAGTTTCCGATTTTATTTTTGGACTTAATTGTATTTTGTTTCTTTCTTAATTTTTTTTATTAATAATACCTTTTTTCAGTTAGATAAATAGTTATTTCTTATCAAATAGTTGGTCATAATTTCTTGTGTGATTTTATAGTGATTTTGTCAAACAACAAAAA
Source organism: Primula veris (assembly GCA_963682055.1). Lineage (NCBI taxonomy): Eukaryota > Viridiplantae > Streptophyta > Magnoliopsida > Ericales > Primulaceae > Primula > Primula veris. The sequence goes on along the minus strand of OY821747.1, from coordinate 29,874,233 downwards.
AAACTTCGCCTCCCTCACACGTAAACCAAATTAGAACGATTAAAACAATTTGGCATTTTGTAATTGTAAACATCAAAATAACAATGCATAAACTGTGTCGTTCCTTTTGGTTTCCCATTTTGCTTTTTTTTTTTCTTTCATAATACAATGTGCACAATTGAGAAATAAATACATTAATATATCTCTTATTAGTACGTATATATTCAGGCAATACTTATAACCAGTGAGGAAACATGTCGAATATCACATTAAACTCCTATTAATTGTTTACATTTCAGAAAATAAGTTAAAACATCAATCGTTTTCTCAATGGCTTTTTCTTAACTAGATATATAAGTAAGTACCTCTGTTATAATTTTGATTGGTCTTAGTACCTCTGTTAAATCCTTGCTTTTTCGGTCCTGACTTTTCTATGCTAGTGATGAATATTTTCTGAAACATATTATTGAACACTAACAGCGATTATTATGGTGAAATTGGTATTGGAACGCCCCCTAAGAACTTCAAAGTCCTTTGACACTGGCAGCTCTAACTTGTGGGTGCCGTCATCCAAATGTCGGCTATCGTTTTTATGCTGGAATCACGTGACTTTCAAGTCCAGCGATTCAAGCACTTACAAGAAGAATGGTTGGCAAATATGCTTATTCTGGCTATGTATCTGGATCCATATCTGGTTTTTTGAGTGAAGACAATGTTTAAGTTGGTGACATGATAGTTAAGCATCAGGTAGTAGAATTATCGGTTTTGTAACACTTTTATTTTAAAACACATTCTCCAGTTTTGTAATTGGGTTGATTACCGGTTTCCGGTTGTAATTTATCGCTTTTGAAAGTATTGTAAGACTATTAATTTATCGCTTTTTTCAATGATATTAATTGCCCATATAATGAAAGCGACATGCATGCATGGACGCTAGCCTCTATATTGGTTACATTTTTTCCCATTAGTGATTGTTTACAAATTATTTAATTTTGATTTTGTGAAAAAGAGCAGTATCATCACCAAATTTTATACTCTTTCAGACTTTCTTTGTTGAATAAGTGGACAAATAAAGCAACTTTACCAAAAGAAAGTGCATCATATAAGCATTCCTTTCCTATCCCGCTGTAGATACCCATCCCATGTGACAATTACCACATTTAAATCCCAATTATATATATATATATATATATATATATATATATACACGGATAATCCTAGGTCACGCGTTACGTGCGTGACAAGTAGTTACATAAATATGATCTGACATAAATAAATTTAACATTTTCAAAAGTTTACAAAATTTTTTTGGTAAATATCGTAAAAATATAATGTTTTATTGTTATAGTAATATAAAAATACATGTATGATGATTTGTTTGAGAGATGATTTGATATGTGAAAAAAAAGAATATTTATTTATTTATTTAAATTGTAATAAGTTATTTTAGTAATTAGTAAATTGGAATAAGGTCATTTTTAAAAAAAATGAGTAAAATTGGACAGTCTCAAGATTTCTTGAGTTCTCTTAATTATATTAATAGTATGATATATTTTTATGGTAAATTAAAAACTAATTTTATCACACAATAAAAACTCAAATAAAAAAAGATATAATCTTAGTTGAGTCTATGCTAAACTTAAATATTAATTAAAATAATAATTTTTTTATTAATTTCGATATATTTTTACTTGACGGGACATTGTCCGTTTAACAATATTGTGACCGAACAAAAAAATATATATTATCTTGTAGATGACATTAATATTACGAGATAAAAAAAACATTTTAACACAAAAAATAAACCGTGTTTTTTATAAATTGACAATATGCGGTGGAATGGACGATGGGGATGGTACAATTATATATTTTATTGAATTGATAGTGGCAAATTTCAAAAGGGTTGGCGTAATTGGATGGGATGTACTTTAATTTGTATAGCTGTAAAATAACAATTTGTCAAAACAATGTACTCTCCAACAAACTCTTCATAAGCAAGTAAAATGCTATAAAGAGGAGCTAATCGCATATGCAACCATGCACACTTTATTCCTTTTTTCTCATTCAACGTCTTGTTTTATTTGAAAAAAGTTATGCCCACTGGTTTCAAATTTGCTTGTTTCAAGAATCAACATGATTTAATTATAAAAACAAAATATTTAAAGATTATATTAGCTGTCGTCTTAATTAATGTCTAATTAGTGGCTTGATTAGATAAATATTTCCCATAATTTACGTTGTCTACTTGTATATATTATCCTGAATTACTCCTAATCCAATGAGATTTGATCAAGTTGACACATGGTTCTGAGTTGGAATATTTAGCATTTCTCCGGTTAATGACTTTATAAATTCAATTGTTACCATTTTTTTTTAATTTGACTAATTTTCATACGTGTGCAGAATTATAACTGGAAAATTAACCTACTATATATATTGACGACAAAAACAAAACTTAAAATGAAAATGACATAAATCGTTCGTCCAAAACAAGAGATTTGTAGCTTAGCAAAAAGTGCAACAGTACTGCCATGATTATAACGTATGGTAAACTACAAATATAGCTTTATTAAGAAGCATGAAAACACAATTAATTAGATAAACTAATTTTGTTTTGTCTCTCTTCATAATTAATAATTAATAACTGAACAAGTAGAATGATTAATTGAAGTTAAACAATATCTGTTGTTGCCAATTTCCATAAAAAGAAGTAACGTACGGAAATTATATGAGTATAATTTAGTAGACTATAGTTATAACTCTGATGATGTTTTTGAATATTTGATGTTATTAGCAATAAATGTTGTACAATTGTTCTGAGCCCCTCCCCACTTGAATAATGTAACAGATGCAGTCATGCAGATTTGTCAAATCACAATCTCATGTGTTAATTGTAATGATACTGGACCACTGGTGTACATATACTCGTCCTATATATTATAGATTTATACTACTTCCGTTTCCAATTAATTATTCTTTACAATGTTACGTACAATTTTAACCGGTTTATACACTATAAAAAAATACTCAAATACTGACGGGATTAGTGACGGTATTTTTTGTTACAAGCTTATTAGCGACGGTTTTTGTGACGGTTTTGTGACAGTTTAGTCAATTTGTCACAGATTTGTGACAGCTTTTTAAATTAGCGATAGGCTTATGACAGCTTTTGACTCTCACTAAATCAAATATTATTTTATATTGATAACATGTATCATAATTGTTGAAATGAAAATTTTGAAAACTAAATCATATAATTTAATGTTTGAACTATATGATTAACTTTTGAAAATTTTTATTCCGACAATTTTGATATAAGTTATTGATCGATTTTGATACAAATTATTGATCGGTCAAAATTACACATAATTTTATAATAGACAATTAATTACAAAATCATAAGGAATATTCAAATGAGTAAATAAACAGTCATGAAAGTTGGACAATTAATTCATCACCAACTTGTGACTAATTAAAAGTTTTCATTTTATAACTATCACCTGGGTCCTTAATTAGTGGGAACATCATGAAAACACAAATGTGCAAAAAGCAGAATTCTGTAATTTTTTACAGAATTCCTTACGTAGATTAATTAAAAGAAAAACGTACGTGTGATGAGGATAGACCAATAATTTTTACTATAACAGATAATGAATAATAATGTAAAATACTCTTTGTTGTTTTCGCAAAAACAAAATTCGATATCAAGCAAGAAATTTAAGATGCCAAACTAGCCGACTTTTTCCTATATTTTAATTAGTTTTAAATTATAAAGGTCTTTTGCCATAATACATAGTAAATTGATGTTATTTAATTAAGTCAACTAAAATATGAACCAGGATCTCACATGAAAAATACAATCTTTAAAGTTTAAGATACAATATTATTGATCATAATTTTGTTTTCGGTTATTTGTTTTGTTTGAAAACACCAAAATATTTATATATATAAAAAAAAGTACCCATAGTAAGTTACTGAAAAAAAAAAATGAACAATCAGAAATAAAATTATGAAGCAAAATCAAACGAACGAGTATTAGTTCAACAAGTTATATACTTGATCGTTACGCATTTCCAATCACTGACCAGTTTCAGCGGCTTCACCGGATAAGATATTACGTATTTGTTAGTTAATTAAATTAATTACTTTCTTAAGAAATTACTTCATCCGTTCCAAAATGTTTGTCTATCACGTAATTACGTGCAAATTTGACCGGTAAAAAACTCATATGTAAATTGTCGAAACGAAAATTTTCAAAAGTTTTTGAAAATTTTAATTTCGACAATTTACATATGAGTTTTTTTGTAAATCAAAGTTATACATAGTTTTATGATGGACAAACAATTTAAAATGCATCGAGAATCTTACATTATTTTTCTAAGTAAAGCTTACAAATTAAACAGGATTACTTTGAACAAAAAAATTGTACACATGCATGTAACACCCACCCATACAAATCATTAATGGTCCTCACTTCTTGACTTCTTAAATTAGAAGAAAAATAGTATAAACCCCAAATTTACAGGTTGTAACCAGAAAAATACAAAAGCCCTATCTTTATTTAAATAATTCTGACGTGGCAAGCTGGTTCATTTCCCCACAACCCTAAACCCTATATATACTCTCACCCTCACAATCAACGTACTCAATATTATTATTCCATTTTTCCATAAACGTGCACAAAAATACACACACAAATTATAATTACCATAAGAAAACAACATGGGAACCTGCACATCATGCCAAACGACGACGTCGTTACCCACGGCGAAGCTAATACTACAAGACGGACGTTTAGAAGAGTTTTCCTACCCTATAAAAGCGGCGTACCTAACAAACCCTACAACTTTCATTTGCGACGCTGACGTTATGGATTTTGACGTCAGCGTCTCGCCAGTGTCTGGAGACCAAGAGCTCCAGCCTGGCGAGATATATTTCGTCATGCCGCTGGACAAGCTCCAGCGGCCCCTTATGCCTGAAGAAATGGCTGCATTGGCGGTCAGAGCCAGCTCAGCGTTGATGAAATGTGGGTATCGAAGTCCGCCTGTTTTTTTCACCGGTGAGAAAATGCCGGTTAAGAAATCGGAGATATCTAGGGGGAGAAAGGGGAGTAGGTGTCGTTCGGGGGAGTTTAGGGGACAACTTAGTGTTATTCCGGAGTAGAGGGGGTAATTTGTAAATATATTACATTCCTGGAAATGTCTTGGGAATTAAATTTAGTTGGTTCGTTCAGTTATTTTGTATAAAGTAGTAAGATTTTTGGTTTTTAGGATTTTGGTGCTTTTAATTAAATATCGGAAATTTGAGGATCTCCCTGTTACGAGTTTATGTTTGACTTTTTTTTTTTTTTTCAGTTTGAACCTTGATGTTTCGTTATTTACTTGATTCAAGCCCATTTTTCAAGACAATTAACATTATATCTGAGTCGAATAATGTGAATGTTAATTTTACTTTAATTTGTTTATACTTGGGTATCAAAAAGTAAATAGTAATTGTGAACTTTATTTATTTTTTACTTCAGAATATAAGGTTAATTAACGAGTCTTAAATCGCGGATCCGGTTTGACTTTGGATTTTTTGGGTATTTTGAAATGGTATATTAATTAGCTGAGATAGTAAGATTATTTGTACCAAAAAGATTAAATTTAAATGTTCATATCATATAGTACTAGTTGAAATGGATGAAGAGATTATTTACAAAGTCAAATTTGAATAGTCATCATATTCATATGCATTGTAAACATTCACAATTATATGTATAACTATAATTTCCCAGAACGCCAAGAGAAAATAATTGACCTAAATTAGTATAATTATTTGCAGTGTTTAACTGTTTAATTAGTGAGGTTTACAGCAGATTAAAAGAATTTTGGTTATCAAATTATAAGTCAGGATCAAAAACAACAAATTACAACTTATTTTATTTATTTGCAAAGACGATTATTAAAAAACAGCAATAGTGTGTTAAATTAGTTCGAAGAGAAGATGGCAATAAGATAATTTCTCAAAATTATAGTTACTGTTTTATTTGGAATTACAAGTTTATTTTTTTTCTTATATACTGTACTGTATATTATAAAATTTGTTGTCTCTAGAAAATATTCCAGCTCTTATATATCCGACATACACCAACCTATAGGTACAAAATCATCTTAATTTGTTCTGGACTAACTAGAACAAATTAAAACAACTATTTTGAAAATGACCATATATATGGTATGATATGATATTTGATGTCGGACTAGTGTCGATAGTTAATGACTATAGTACAATTTGAGACAAAATAAATAAATAAGTTGTAATGTAAAGCATAAAGTACAAATGCATAGACTAAATAAATATTGACATGGACGGTGTTTGTTTCTCCATCAATATGTTATTTGTTACATCTGGTAAAGGAATAATAAATAAAATAAAGTCGTGAGATGCACAAATAAACAAGGCTATATAACACAAAACTGCCAGCAAGGTTGCTAAGTTGTAATGTGAAATATCTTTTTTTGTTAAAAGTGTAAGATTTTGTAATGTGAAACTGATTTTTGGTTCACATGCGGATTTTGTGCAGCTACAAATCTACACTACAATTATATGCTGTACAAAATTAAACTTTATCCTTGTTTGATTTCCAAAATATACATGACTGTTTGGTAAAAATTTAAAAAAATTAACTTTCAACATATTGATTTTTGGCATTAGCTAATAACTTCTTGCTTTTTCAATCAAAATAATGTATTAAGACATTTTTTTGATAAATTTTCATAATATCATATTTAAACGAGCAAATAACACTTCAAGTATACGAATAAAATTTTTGTCGAGATAAGATCAATATTTATTTAAATTCTTAAAATTGTCGGAAGAAAGCTACCAAAATCTTCAAAATATGGCCTTTTTTTCTTTTAGCTTTTTTAGTTATATTTTACCAAAATTTAAATTTTTAAAAGCTAAAAAAAATCAGTTATAGCAGATGCATGTGGTATTTTAAAATCAAAAAACAAAAAAAATTGATCACAAACATGCATTTAGTTGGCAGAAAATTGTACTTACTAAATCTTTTAGACAAGGTTAATACTTGCATAACTCCAAGTAATCTTGAATTGACGATGCCCTTGTTTCAAGTAACCCCAAGGTTAATACTTGCATAACCTAAGTAACCAGGGGACATCGAGTACAAATAAGATGAGATTATTGAGGTTGTCGTTATTTGAAATAATAGCTCGATTAAATTCTGAATTCATATATGAGCACTTATCTACTTTAGCTTGAGATTGTGTCATAAGTAAAATAATGGGTTTGTGATGCAAACCGAGTTTGTTTAGTTAGAAGCAAAGATTTAGTTTGTATTATTCTTTTTAATGTTGCTTCTTTCATTTCATCAGATAACATAATAATATGTGTACTAGTTTGTGGTATGATGGTTTTTTCTTTTAATTTTTGTTTTTTTTTTTACTTTGTTGATGTAAGTTGGGTCAGGTCCCATTTTATATTAATAAAGTTTTGTTTTAATTAAAAAAAAAAAAAAAAACTTGCATAACCCCACAATTTTATACTAGTACAAATCTACAATAGTCTGTATTTCTTTCAAGAGTTCATGGTTTTGACTCCGCTTTGTAATCTTTAGTTAAAATGCTGTCGAAATAAGACCCTACTATATAGATGTTTTTTGCTATTATGCGGTGTCGAAAGACTAAAGTCTGTATTAAAAAAACATATATCAGAATAAATGGTAAAATTTAACTGTTTTTTATTTGTTAAATGGGAGGTATTGGTGCCTTAATTAATGTAATCCTCCTCTAGTCTCTTTTAACTTATATGAAAACAATAGGAATTTCTTCTATATATATATATATATATGAAAATTGGAGATTACTGATAAAAAGTTATACACCACAAAATACAAGTGCAGGCTAAACAAAGTAGCCAAACCTATCACAATTTACTCATTTAGTGCCCTTTCATCTATTAAATCTGTACAAGGCATGTTCTACTTCAAAATTTTAATGAAAGCCTAATACTATCGAGTTATTTAACCAACTCTTTTGATATGAGGTATCTGAATGAGAAATTATAAGGAATCCACACAAAACTTTTCTCAGGCTTTTCTGGTTGGTAACTTTTTAAACTCTTCCTTAAATATTCGGGCAAACATTGTTGGAACATCTCTGTCAATCCATTTGGGCACAAACCCGACTCTTTGGCAAAGGATTCGACTATTTTCGGTAAAAGTAGTTTCTTGTCCTTTCTTACGCTAAAGGTGGCGCATATGTACTCTTCTTTTGCTCTTTCCAGCTCTTCAAATACGCTTTTAGGTGTGTAAACTCGAACCTGCCATTAAGGTAAAGATGTTGGAACAACAATATGAAGAGAACAGTAATACTTGCAAATTTCCTACTTCCATCAAGCTTTTAACTTGAGAAATAAGACGTTGCAAAAGGATTGAAAAGCTAAGGGTTGTTTGCATTTCATTTTCTATTTAATTAATATCAAATCGAAAACTTCATTTTGGAACTACACTGCCTCAAATATAGCCTATATCTGCATATGTTTATTAATGGAACTCATCTTATATTAGCTTACATTACAATACCTTGAATATAGCCTGCCTGCCTTGAACAATACCTATCTTATTTTACAAAACAACATGTAAGATTATCTATTATTATCGAAAACACTCAAAGTCGGGAACCAAAATAGATTTGAGAGTTCAAGCCAGGAATGAAATTTAGAAACAAAAACACGTTTTGACAAAATAGAAACTCGTTTCAACGTCCAAGAAAGGAAGAATTTTATTACCGCAGGGTCTGAATGGCTTCCCGAGCATAGTGCAAAGTGTAGAAGGGGTTCAGGATGGTCGATTGAGTACGCTTGCCGTTCATTTATACGCTTAAACTTTGATTTTGGAGAGAGCAATGACCGGAGCCACTACAAGGGCATGCAACAAAAAATATGGACACATTTGGTTTATTTATTGCTTCAAAGTCAAGGAAAATCGTAACGGTGTAGAACATTCTAACGCCTTCTACATTTTTCTTTCAATTTGGTCGAAAGAGAAAGGAAATTTGTTTACCTGGCCAGGGCGGGACATGCGGCAGCCAAGAATAGAATCTTGTATCATATCTGCACGTACCGTAAGGCCTCCCACATTATAAGTAGCCTGGTTATAAAAAGAGTAAGAAAACCACGACATATGTAGTGAATATTGATAAGATTATATTCTTCTTACTTTTGAGAGGAGATATACTCTCTTCATGTTGTTCTGTGGTATCCCATAAGCCAAAAATGCCTAAAACCAGGAAAAGAAAAACATTATGTGATGGCTAAAACATTTATGGAAATTTAAAAACAGATTTTGGTGACAATACTCACATGCATCACCAAGGCATTGTGAATATTGATCCAAAATGCCAGCTTCTCCTCATGTGTCATCTTTCTCGGATCTACTAGTTCCAATCGACCAGTTAGTGACCTATGAATTAAAAATCTAATTCAGTCTGGTTAATATGAATCAAGTAAATATTTAAATAAATTCAAAATATCTACAGAGATAGATATTCTAAGAAGGGGCTACCGAAACTTCATTAACATGTCCTCAACATCACCCGAGTTCTGATTATCTCTAAAGACACATGGCACTTCAAACATAGTGCTGTAAGGTTCACTGAACTCCTTTTGCCCGTCGGCATGGAATGAGTTATACAACCTTACATCAAAATTTGACGAATACATATCACCCTGATCTTTCGAGAATGCATACATCGATGAGAGAGAAGAGATGGGTGATGAAAGAGCGTGATTTTCCTTAGAAGGGTCGATAAGCTTGTAATATATGGATGACATACATCTGATCATAGCTTCGGAAATCTTATTGGCTGTTTCTGGGACGAAATCTGAGATCCGGGTACCAAGGTGATCTGCTAGACTGGTTACGATTGGAGAAGTGTTCTGAGCATACTGTTCTCAAAGTAATGAAAAAATATATATTATACCTAACCACCACAGCTAAATGTATCCAAAAGAAGATGGAAATGAAATTCAAATAAAACCCCATAAGAAAGAACCAGATAAAGACTGTTTTTGGAAAACTCGAGACTGATTGGATATAGTTTTGGAAAAAATATCTAGGAATTCGGCAGGCATGCAAAGAATATCTTGGTTGCTTGTAGGGTTCCTATTCTTAATGTTGTTGTGAAGGTTCTCTATTGTGTAATATTTTCAGTATATGAGGTATGTTAAGTTTTGTACCCTATAGGCCTCTACTATCAACAAAAATTGTGTAGCATCCTGTACTGTAAATAAATCGATTCAGTTCCTTAATACTACATTTATGTAGCCTTTTATCCTTCAGCGGCATGGTACTTAATTGACAATTAAGTATAGTATAGGGTACTAAACTTAATCTTCCGTAGTACGAGATACTAAACTGAATTTCTTTGAAAGAAGACGAGACTAAACCTACTAACCCTGTATAGGAGGTCTGTTTGATAATTTAATTCTCTTTCCGCTATTTTAGACCAATTTTCATTCTTGTGTTCACTGTTTTTGCAGCCCAAGACAATAGAAACTTTAATTGTATTTAGCTTCCTGCTTCCATGTAGTTCTAAACAACATTCCATAGCAAGAAAAAGAAAAAAAAAATGTTCCTGTAAACATTTTATCCACACTGTTTTTTCTTGCTTCGGAAACACAACAAAATACAGTAAGTTGCCGAAATATAGAGCTTACAAATATAATATAATCAATATTATAATCCAATCAAACATGCCCTAATAGGGGCGAAAACTTGCCTTTTGTTTAAAAACACAACCTCGTCAATAATAGACACAACATCACTCGGAACTTATTTGGTAGCAGTTTTTTACGAAAATCAGGTATACTTTTTGAGTTTCAGAAAAAAAAAAAGTAGGGTCATCCAGCTTAAGGCTTCTAGCTTATTCAGGCCGATAAAAACTCTGCTTTTAAACTGGTTAAACAAATGCAGTCCAGATATTAAGCAAAAAAAATGAGGTTATGAGCCGCAACCAAACAAGTTCTGAGTCAAAATAAACATACCTCCATCATAGACAGTGGTTGAGACTGAAAAGCCTTGAGAGCTTTACCCAAAGATTCCACCTGAGGGGGTTTATCCGCTGATACAGAATATTGCGATATATTTGAGTGACAACGTTGAACAACAGAATCAGCCATCATCTCATTATCTCTTATGTTATGAGGTTCGTGGTATGGGTTTGAAAATGAAGGAATGGTAGCTTGGACAGTTAAGATTTCTCTTCTTTGCGTAATGTCGGATTTAGAAAACTGTAAACGCCTTGCTCTTGGAGTAGTCAAGGGTGATTTTGACTTCTCATCTTTTGATGGCGGAGATAAGGTGGTAACTTGTTGATCAAATGTTTTTCGGTATAATGAGAGAAGATATTGCTCCAAGTTCACTACTTCTAGCTCCAATACTGATATTTCGTTTATTAATTCTGTTGCCGGCTAAAAAAGGAAGGTAAAGCGGTTAAGCAAATTACAAATGGTCAATTATAGCTTGTTGAAGAAAGAAAATGAATTTTAGTTTAGTTACCTTAGGCAATGACACATCGTCGTTCGTAAAATCGGGAGAGGAAGAGTTATAGCCCAGTGCTCGCTCTAAAGAATGTCGGACTGCAACTTGGTCTTTTAGTCTTTTCTCGAGCTGTAAAATCTGCAAATAACAGGAAACTATGAAAATGGCAAAAGAATAGTTCGTTGAATAAGCATGCTTAGCCATAGTCATTCAAAAACTTAAGATTTTTACATCTAATAAGATGATGAGCTTTGAACCTACACGTTCCAGTGTAACTTCAACCTCGAGTCCCCGATATTCAGACAATCCAGATTTGTCATCTAATTAGACTTTAGTGGAGGTGGGAAATACCTCTTGCTTTAGAGAAGTTTGGACATGAAAGTTAGAAGATTGTTTCTTCTCGCTCTTGATTTGATCCTCGGCGTATCCCATATCCTGATCAAGAATCGATACTCAAAATGAATACTTTAAAAAAAATAGCATTTACAATATATCACAAACCTGTAATAAAATGGACAATAATTTAAATTTTAGAATGAGGAAATGGATTTTAATGTACTGTTGAATATATATCCTATTGACAAAGGTTGTAAAAAAAACAAAGCAACTCTAACCAGCTTAGGCCTTAGTGAAGCTTCACGAAAACTATCCATGTAAGCTTCTTTAATATGCCTTGATTATCAGCAAAGCTGAAACAGGAAGGGAAAAAATTGTCGAACGAGGAAATAGATAAGCTTAAGCCAAAGCATTTGAAACCTCTATTATGCATTTTTGGCGACATTCAATTTTGTGATATAGGTGACAAGCTCAAGTTGTTTAGTAACTTCAACTTATTGCGCAACTGAATGAATATAAAAGGTTTAGTTACTTCAAACAGTAAGGTGTAAGGCAGAGAAAAATTGCCTTAAAACTGCCTAATTGCTTACACCTTTCAAGCCTCACAAGCTAACAAAGTTATCATCGGCTTTTTTCAACAAAAAGACAATAGTAAGGGATAATTTGAAGAATTAATATTTAAAAAAGGGATAATTTGAAGCATATAATAACAAGATTCTAGTTTACTACCTCAAATCGGTAACTAAAGTCACAAAATCTGGAACTTGTTAACAAAAGAGCGATGACTGCTAAACCGATAAAACTCAAACTTATACAAACTGTATTATTTATTGGAAAAAGGTAAGAGAATAAGAGTACACTAATTTAATATCACGACAAATACAAAGCTTCCACATTCATCTCTACCATAGCTACCGGAAAACTCGTTTCCCAATTAATAAAACGCGTTCCCGTCTCATGCTTCCGCTTTCTATTATTTCACGTGTAAATTTTGGAATTATATCAAATTTTCCAAGTTTCACGTTATCGCGATTCATCCCTCTTCATTTATTACTTACTTTCATATAGTGATTCATATAATAAAAAGGCAATTTTTGCCAAAATTACCCAAATTACTTTTAGTGACTTCTGATTCATCACTTTTCATTTATTACTTTCAGTTAAAAAACAAATCTTTGACTAATAGTCTAATACACGTTTTCCTTACTCTATGAAGCAAAAAAGTTAATTTAAACCAAAAGAAAAAACAGATTCTATTTTAAATCATTTTAACTTTACAAAGTCAATATACGGAAAAAGCTGACAATTAAACCTGAAGCAAATAAGTTCCCACAGTATCAATAAAACACTAATAAAGCAAATAAGCCCAGCCTATAAACTCAACCCAAACAAACGTACATGTAAACAAAATATTACTTAATGAAAAAAAAAAGTATTAAAAAGGAAATGGGTACCTCTTAGAAATGAGAATGCTTGAGTCATCAAATGCCAAACTGAAAATTATTAATAACCACAAAAAACAATGTAATATTAAATAAAGCACTAGAGAGTAAAAAAAATTAGAAAAATTGATTTAACATTTCATAATTTGAGAAAAATGTATTTTCTTAACTCAAGATGACATTTTTATGAAAATTAGAGAAACCCATAATTGAAAATTGGGTAAAAAAAGGGGAAAAAAGATTCACCATAAAAAAATGTTAAATTTCCAAAATGAAGAAATTTGTCATCTTCAGAAGGACTTTTTCTCACACTAAAAAGATCCAGCCTTTTTTTCTCCTTTTATCATTTTATGGGTTTTTGCTAACTAAATATGACATTTTTATGAAAAACAGGGAAACCCATAATTGAAAATTGGGTAAAAAAGATTTCCATTAAAAAAAAATGTTAAAACCACACAATGAAGGCTTTTTGCAACTAATATTGAGTAAGATTTCCATCTTTATGATGAAAAATAAAATTGTGAAAGAAAATAAAGAAAGAAAAAAAATATTCACCATTACAAAATTGTTTAAAAAACCCACAATGAAGACTTTTTGATCAAATTAAAAAAATCCAGCCTTTTAATTTAATCATTTTATGGGTTTTTGCTAAAGTGTGAACTTCAACAAAATATATGAGTTTTTTAGGCAATGGTAATAGAAAGGTAAGAGTCTTTTTTTCACCTTTTGGTTATTATTATTATTGGAAAAATAAAAATGGCAGAGTGTGTGGGGTTTATGGGGAGAAAATCTACTATCAATTTCTGTGTTTAAATTTTTTAATTAAATAAGGAAATGAATAAATAGGGTGGAAGATAAGTTGATAATGATAGTATTGTGGGGTTTAATAAGATATAAAAGAAAATAACAGCTAAAACCCTGATATTTTTATTCCTTTCTCTTGTTGGCAAGCAAGTTGGGGTTGGTAAGTGGTGACCACATCCTTCATCATTTGTTTTTGTTTTTTTTAGTTTATTAATGTTGGGACGGAACCAATAATTTTAAATGAAAAGTGTCGATATTTTGTATAATTTTTTTTTAATGAGTTTATTTTCGTAACAATTGGGAGTTGAACGTTAATTTTAAAAATTTTGATCAAAGTATACAAATTATAATTTACTTTTTTATTGAAATAGGGGACCGTATTCACCTAGTTCCTTCTCTGCATATGACCTCATTTGGTCGGGCATTTACGACAGTAGTTACTAACACTAACAATGAACGTTAAAAAATGAACGAGACTATCTGATATTGACGTGAGTTAAGTAGATTAACATCACGCTTTCATGGTATTACGTACAAATGGTGTTGCTATTTAGCATCATTTGTATGGTGGATCAGACATATAAGCTCTTGACAAATTCGCACAAGGAACTCATCATTTATGAGTGAGGCGTCGACCTCTAATGTGTTGGTTTCCGTGTACGAAATAACAATTAATAATAATAAAAGGACTAAACAAGAATTAATTAAAACCAGTGTAATCTTTATTAATTTCCAAATGAAATACAATAAACTGATTACAACATGTAGGTACTGAAAATAATTAAAGCAAACGTTATCAGATTATTATTAATTAATAATCTGATGTATTGATTTGTAATTAAAAGAAACTGCCGGACTGGAAAGTATAAACTTAACAGCCGGACTGTTCTGTTTGAAATTGAAATTACAGGACTGAATTGAAACTATTCTAATTACAGAATTAAATTACAGAATAGTAATTACAGCAAAAAACAGAACTTTAAACTAATTACAGATAAGTACAAACAGAATATAAAGCTACAGCTAAGGACAGCAATTGAAATACTAAAATAAAAAAGGACAGAATTGAATGCGTAAATGAAATGGACAGAATTAAAAGACGTAAATGAAATGGACAGAATAGAATAAAATAAGACGAGGCTACTGTTAACAGTATGCCCTTAACCGATATTCGCCCAACCACCTTAAGGTTTCTGGTTGCGTTGGCGCTTCGATCCCAAGGTACAACGTCTCGGATGACTCGCCGGAAACTGGCGACGAGTCAAGGTCGAGCTGTTGGTGGGTGGTTCTCTCTGGTTCTAAAATGTAATGCTGTTTTTGAGAGATGATATATGCTTCTGTATTTTATTTCAGAATGTTATCTATTTGACATGTGGGGGGTCTGCCTATTTATAGGCTTGCTGAGTATCTCAGCCATTAAGGTCACTTTACTACTGTCAGTTTTCGAAATTCGAAACTGCAGTATTAACTTTGCAATCAAATCATATTTATTGCAACAGTTACAGCTTTGCTGGAAGCTTTTCCCGAACAGGCGCCCTTTTTCCGAACAGGCACGCTTTTCCCGAACAGGCGCACTTTTTACCGAACATGCACGCTTTTTCCGAACAGGCGCGCTTTTCCCGAACAGGCGCACTTTTCCCGTTGAGTTAAAAACCCGTCGAGCAAGCCCGCCCGTCGAGCAAGCAAGCCCGTCGAGCAAGCCCGCCCGTCGAGCAAGCCCATGTGTGGTACACAATACACACATGTGTATATGGACACACTACTTGATATCCACATGGGATACCCTAGTATATATATTGTAAAAATCACTCATGATTTTCCAATGTGGGATAACCCTCATGGGTTAAATCTCATTTCTTTTCTCATTTTCCAGCATTGGCTTTATTGCCTCTTTCGAGTACCAACCTTCGAGTCCAATTATCATTCACACCCTTCCTCCGAATAGGTCATGCGATATACCGTTGCGAAGCTAGTCGCACGAGCTACTCAACCGCATTGAGCATGGCCTCAGAAAAACTGAGGAGTCGCATTGAAAATTGACTCAAAGATGGTCCCTGACCACTTGGAACAACCATGCATAAAATACATGTTTTCCTACATTTTTCCAATAATCCCCCACATGAATGCAATTGGCTCGAAAGCCCATGTCCTAAATGCAAATCAAGAGAACCGCAAAAGTTCACTGCCTAAGGTCAGGTAGCGCGCGCCTTGAACCTGCCGTAGCGGAATACCACCCAGAATACTGCTATTAGGCAGCTGTAAAGCTTTGAACCATCAAGCTTTGTGTATCCCAGAATGGCACCCGCACAGTGCCCTCTCTACCCACGTACTAGGCCCTTTAGTTGTTGTCCATATTTGGCCTGGACTGCCTTGGCAACTTCAACTGAGTGCTCTAGTGATTTAGCCCAAGCTCATCACATGGTACCGGCCTTACACACTCGTTATAGGTGTTCCAAGTCGAAAGTGTCCTGACTCACTTTACTCGACCGTCGAGTTACTTAGATCATTAAGAGCCTCAAGCTCACCCTCACAATGGTACAGGTCTATCACTCTGTCATCGCGGAAATGGGCTGGGAACTCCAGGTTCCCGAGTGCTTTGTTCGGTTGCCCTCACAGTTCAGTTTCCCTTTGAACCTATCAGGAAAGATTCCGTTTAGGTTGGGTTGCCTATGGGGGGGCCACCAATTTAATGGGCTTTAATCCCATTCCGTTCGATGACGTCTCGACTCCCACTTGAGTCAAGCCTTTTGTTAATGGATCCGCTATGTTTTCCTTTGATCTCACAAAATCTAAGGATACCACACCGTTGGATAACAATTCCCTTACGGATTTATGTCTCCGACGTATATGTCGAGACTTTCCATTATACATATGATCCTGAGCCCGCGCAATAGCTGATTGACTATCGCAATGCATGCTTATTGCGGGAACAGGTTTCGGCCACATTGGAATTCCTTCCAATAGACTTCTCAGCCAGTCTGCCTCTTCGGTTGCTAAGTCTAACGCTATGAATTCAGATTCCATAGTTGACCTTGCAATACATGTCTGTTTGGAGGATCTCCAAGACACAGCAGCTCCTCCCATTATAAACACATATCCACTCGTGGATCTTGTGCTATTGGAGTCTGATATCCAGTTGGCATCTGAATACCCTTCCAGTACCGCTGGATATCTGGTATAGTGCAGCCCGTAATCGGCTGAAAACCTCATATACCTGAGAAGTTTCATTATGGCCTTCCAGTGTTCCTCATTTGGATTACTGGTGTATCTGCTCAGTCTACTCACTGAGTTTGCTATGTCTGGTCTGGTGCAATTCATTATATACATGAGACTGCCTATGACTCGAGAGAACTCTAATTGATTCACACTTTTACCGAAATTCTTTTTCAGGTTACAGTTGAACTCAATTGGGGTTCTTGACATAGCTTTACTGTCCTTGTCAAACTTGTCTAAAACTTGTTTAACATAGTGACTTTGGGACAAGGCATACCCTTCTGATGTTTTGGTAATCTTCATACCAAGAATTACATCAGCTATACCCAGATCCTTCATATCGAAGTGTTGTGATAACATTTTCTTTGTGG
This sequence comes from Primula veris, assembly GCA_963682055.1. Classification (NCBI taxonomy): domain Eukaryota; kingdom Viridiplantae; phylum Streptophyta; class Magnoliopsida; order Ericales; family Primulaceae; genus Primula; species Primula veris. Next base: position 29,856,543 of record OY821747.1, on the reverse strand, counting down.
AGCTGATTCTATCATTACTCCCAATTATGATCATGTCATCCACATAGAGACAGACTACAACACAGTCTCTTCCACTTCCTTTAGAGTAGACACATTTATCGCACTCATTAATGCGAAAACTGTTTGATAGCATAATTCTATCAAACTTCTCATGCCATTGCTTTGGCGCTTGTTTGAGTCCATATAGAGACTTTACAAGTTTGCACACTTGGTGCTCTTTACCAGGAACTACAAACCCTTCCGGTTGTTCCATGTAAATTTCTTCTTCCAGTTCTCCATTCAGAAACGCCGTCTTTACATCCATTTGATGTATTTCCATATCAAACAAAGCTGCGAGAGCAATGACGATTCGGATAGACGTTTTCCTGGAGACAGGAGCATAAGTGTCAAAATAATCGACACCTTCCGTTTGCCTGAAGCCTTTCACTACAAGTCTTGCCTTGTATTTCTCAATCGTGCCGTCAACCTTTAACTTCCTCTTGAAGACCCACTTGTGACCTAGGGGCTTACATCCTTTCGGAAGATCCACTAGTTCCCAAGTGTGGTTTTGCATGATTGATTCAATTTCATTTTGAATAGCTTCTTCCCAATATTGGGAATCCGGTGTTGACATAGCTTGTTTATATGTCACCGGTTCGCCTTCAATCATGAAGGTTAGGAAATCAGGTCCAAAGGAAGTTTCCTTCCTTGCCCTTTTGCTGCGCCGAGGCTCTTTCTCTTCCTCTTCCTCTGTCGGTTCACTTGCCCCCACATTTCCTTCACTGTTCAACTCTTCAGTTGGTACAGATGTAGGTAATTTCCGGGGAAAGATATCTTCAAAGAAAGAGGCCTCTCGGCTTTCCATATACGTATCTACGTGTACATCGGGATTGTCTGACTTGTGCACGAGAAACCGATATGCACTACTATTCTGTGCATATCCGATGAACACACAATCAACCGTCTTAGGACCAATTCTCATCCTCTTAGGAGTGGGAACTAGGACCTTTGCGAGACAACCCCAAACCCGCAGGTTCTTATAACTGGGTTGATGACCTTTCCATAATTCATATGGAGTCTTTTCTCGCTTCTTATGTGGTAACTTGTTTAAAACATAGTTAGCGGAAAGTATCGCTTCCCCCCACATGTTCTGGGGTAAACCATAACTGATTAGCATAGCATTCATCATTTCCTTTAGCGTTCTATTTTTACGCTCAGCAACTCCATTTTGCTCGGGAGTGTATGGGGTTGTGGTTTGATGTATAATGCCGCTTTCAGCGCATATCTGTTCAAACGGTGATTCATATTCACCGCCTCTATCACTTCTCAATGTTTTAATTTTCTTATTGAGTTGATTTTCAACTTCGGTCTTATAAAGAGCGAATTTCTCTACTGCTTCGTCTTTACTTCTCATTAAGTAAACGTAACAGTATCTAGTACAATCATCTATAAAGGTGATAAAGTACTTTTTCCCTCCTCGCGTTTGTATAAACTTTAAGTCGCATACATCCGTGTGTATTAGACCGAGAGGTTCACTTTCTCGTTCAACATGTTGAAACGATGATTTCGTTAATTTTGCCTCTACACAAATCTCACATTTGTGCTGCTTATCAAAAACGAAATTTGGTATTAGTTTTAGTGATATTAATTTCTTTAAAGAATTATAATTCACGTGACCTAATCTAACATGCCACAAATGAAATGACTCAAATAAATAATTAAACTCAGAATTTTTATTGGCCTCTTGGGCAACAGTCATTACATTGCTAGTGCTAGTCTCAGCTTTAGCACCTTTATTGGGAGCAGGTGTCCCTACGTTTAACTTAAACATGCCGTTGGTCATATAGCCACGGCCTACATAGACACCATTTTTGGTGATTACAATTTTATCGGATTCCAAAACTAGTTTGAACCCGTTCTTCACCATCACCGATCCTGATACCAGATTCTTGCGGATATCCGGAACATGAAGCACATTTGTCAACCTCAGCTCTTTTCCAGAGGTCATCTTCATCACCACCATTCCTTTTCCTTCCACCTTGGAAGTAGCAGAATTTCCCATGAAGCAGCTTTCTCCCTCTACTGCTTCGTAGGTCTTAAACATCCACCTTGTTGAGCAGATGTGGCTTGTGGCGCCGGTATCCAGCCACCACTCTTTGGGGTTGCTCCCCACGAGATTGACCTCAGAGACCACAGCAGTAAAGTGGTCATCATCTCGTCCTCCCTCAGCCAGATGAGCCTGAGCTGGAGCTTTCCTCTTCCCTTTGCCCTTGAAGTTCCTCGGAGGGGGCTTAGGCTTAGCAGCGCCTTTATTGTCATAACAGTCCGCGGCACGATGGCCGGTCCTGTTACACACAAAGCAGGTTCCCGCAAATTTCTTTGCGACAACAGCACTGCCTCCGGTGTCAAAACGTTTCCGTTTGACGTTGGAGCTTTCGACCACATTGGCCTTTGCCATCGGGATGACAGCACCACCGACTCTCCTCACGGAGCGACGGTTGCTCACCTCGATATTGAGCTTCTCAATGAGCCCCTCCAACCTCATTTCCTTCCGCTTGTGCTTCAGGTAGTTTTGAAAGTCTTTCCATGACGGCGGCAATTTCTCAATCATGAGTGCCACCTGGAAAGGCTCATTTATCACTAGCCCCTCAGCCTCAAGGCGATGGTAAATGAGTTGGAGCTCCTCAACTTGCTCCATGACACCCCTGCTGTCAGTCATACGGTACTCATGAAAGTCCGTGACAACAAATCTCTTTGTGCCAGCGTTATTCACTTTGTACTTATTTTCGAGAGTCTCCCATAGCTCCTTTGCAGTAGCTTTGGGCTCGAAAACACTGAACAGCGTGTCATCTAGAGCACACATGATATAGTTCTTGCATAGGTAGTCGGCATGTCTCCATGCCTCAACCGCAGAGAACGACTGCTCGTCCAGATCGTCCTCGCTTAAGACGGGAGCAGTCTCCTTGAGAAACCTGGTCAGATTAAGGGTCGTGAGATAAAACAGCATCTTTTGCTGCCAACGTTTAAAGTTGTTTCCCCTGAACTTTTTCGGTTTCTCCAGATGAGAAGTCGGCAAAGTAGGCACAGCCGAATACATCGGTGCCTTGCCTTTGGCCGCAGCCTTGGCTCTTGCCGCAGCCTTAGCTGCGGCCTTGGCTGTGGCCGCTGCTTCGGCCGCAGCCTCAGCTTTGGCCGCAGCCGCGGCGGCCTCAGCCACTGCAGCCACGTCATCGGCGGTAGCCCCCACAATCGCATCGCCCCCAATGTTATGGACATCTCCACCAACCATTGGGTCATGCTCACTTCCGATAGGCAACTGAATAGGCGACGTGTTTGTCATCTGAAACGACAACACAAAACGTATGAGATACATGTACAATAAATTCTATAAACAAACACCAAAACTGATATTTGAGTTTGTAAAAGAATTACCAAACAAAATAAAATTAAAATTTTATCCTTTTAAATATCAATACGGTTGATATTAAAAGGATTGAACGATTCTTATTGAATACCAATACGGTTGGTATCAACAAGATTCAAAAATAAAATTAAAACTGTTTGGAATTTTTTCGTTGTAATTCAATTTCTAATATAATTTAGAATTGAAAACAAGAAAGCATTATTCCTTATAAAAAATAAATAATTGTATTAATCAATACACGAAAGAAACAACAGGATGTCGGTTAAGATTGTTGGTTTCCGTGTACGAAATAACAATTAATAATAATAAAAGGACTAAACAAGAATTAATTAAAACCAGTGTAATCTTTATTAATTTCCAAATGAAATACAATAAACTGATTACAACATGTAGGTACTGAAAATAATTAAAGCAAACGTTATCAGATTATTATTAATTAATAATCTGATGTATTGATTTGTAATTAAAAGAAACTGCCGGACTGGAAAGTATAAACTTAACAGCCGGACTGTTCTGTTTGAAATTGAAATTACAGGATTGAATTGAAACTATTCTAATTACAGAATTAAATTACAGAATAGTAATTACAGCAAAAAACAGAACTTTAAACTAATTACAGATAAGTACAAACAGAATATAAAGCTACAGCTAAGGACAGCAATTGAAATACTAAAATAAAAAAGGACAGAATTGAATGCGTAAATGAAATGGACAGAATTAAAAGACGTAAATGAAATGGACAGAATAGAATAAAATAAGACGAGGCTACTGTTAACAGTATGCCCTTAACCGATATTCGCCCAACCACCTTAAGGTTTCTGGTTGCGTTGGCGCTTCGATCCCAAGGTACAACGTCTCGGATGACTTGCCGGAAACTGGCGACGAGTCAAGGTCGAGCTGTTAGTGGGTGGTTCTCTCTGGTTCTAAAATGTAATGCTGTTTTTGAGAGATGATATATGCTTCTGTATTTTATTTCAGAATGTTATCTATTTGACATGTGGGGGGTCTGCCTATTTATAGGCTTGCTGAGTATCTCAGCCATTAAGGTCACTTTACTACTGTCAGTTTTCGAAATTCGAAACTGCAGTATTAACTTTGCAATCAAATCATATTTATTGCAACAGTTACAGCTTTGCTGGAAGCTTTTCCCGAACAGGCGCGCTTTTCCCGAACAGGCGCGCTTTTCCCGTCGAGCAAGCAAGCCCGTCGAGCAAGCAAGCCCGTGTGTGGTACACAATACACACATGTGTATATATACACACATGTGTATATATACACACATGTGTATATGGACACACTACTTGATATCCACATGGGATACCCTAGTATATATATTGTAAAAATCACTCATGATTTTCCAATGTGGGATAACCCTCATGGGTTAAATCCCATTTCTTTTCTCATTTTCCAGCATTGGCTTTATTGCCTCTTTCGAGTACCAACCTTCGAGTCCAATTATCATTCACACCCTTCCTCCGAATAGGTCATGCGATATACCGTTGCGAAGCTAGTCGCACGAGCTACTCAACCGCATTGAGTATGGCCTCAGAAAAACTGAGGAGTCGCATTGAAAATTGACTCAAAGATGGTCTCTGACCACTTGGAACAACCATGTATAAAATACATGTTTTCCTACATTTTTCCAACATAATGTGCAACCAAACAAGGACTAAGTTTATACATATAAATATTGAAATGTAATTTTGTACATATTTCGACCTATTTCGGACCCTATGTAATCTTATCTTATGTCTATTCGGATTTATTTCAGATCCTATGTAATCTTATATTATGCTTATAATCTATGTATCAATGAGTGTTTTATTTTGTAAATGCGTCTCAAGCAAATGCACTTGACTAGCTCCTTAAAAATACATGGCAATCATAATCGACTTCATAAACAGAGCTTGTACAAAACGGAATATGTCGAAATGAGAAACATTGGAATCCGAAACTACAAGAAGTTGAATATTGGTAAACTGTGACATGTTCAGATGGCCTTTTTCTCACACTAAAAAAGATTCAGCATTAAAAAATTGTTTAAAATCCAAAATGAAGAAATTAGTCATCTTCTATTCTCCTTTAATCATTGTATGTGTTGTTGCTAAAATGTGAACTTCAAACATAATTAATATTTTCTTTACAAAATTTGTGAATTTTGGGGGACTGGGAATAGCTTTAAAGTCCACCTTATGGTTATTAGTATTGAAAAAATGAAAATGGCGAAGTGTGTGGGGGTTTTATGGGGAGAAAGTCTACTATCAAATTCTGTGTTTAATTAAATAAGGAAATGAACAATAAGCTGGAAGATACAGGTCCGTTAAAATCAAAAAATAAAAAAATTCAGCAAAAAGATGGATTCAGGGTTTTTGCATTTTTTTTTATTATTTTGATTAAAAATCTAGATTTTAAGAATTAAAAAAATCCTAGTAACCAAACACCTATTAAAAAATCTAGATTTTTAAAATTCAAAAATCATCTAAAAAAATCTGATACAAAACACACCCATAGTAAAACCACTATAAATTAATAATGTTTGGACCATGAAAATTTATTAATTTAGAAAGTTATTAATTCATCGGTAAATTAATAATTTATTATTTTAAAGAGTTTTTTTATTGATTCAATAAATATACTTGCTAATAACATAAAACTCGTTATATAATTTACTGAAAATATTCGTTAAACTCGTTAGTAAGGCAAATAGGCTACTTCACTTACTTTTATTTCAATTTTGTTACATACTAAACCTTGTAGCAACTAAGAATCGACATTATATACATTAAACCAGGTATAAATTCCAAATAAATTTAAATTTTAAGAAGGAACCAAAAACTATAAAGTCATATTTCACTAAATCGTCCTAGTAATGTTTGTTATTTTGAATAATTATTAATTTATGATTTTACAGGAACAAAAAAATTACATAAGGATATTTTGAAAATTTATTATCTTATTAATTTATCGAAATTAGTGAGTTTTTACATTGACCCAAATTGGGACCGAAAAAAAATATTATTTTAAAGAATTTATTAATTTAGCGAGTATTGATTTAGGAAGTTTCAACCGTAAGTTGATAATGATGGTGTGTGGGGTTTATTTTATAAGATGTGAAGAGATTAAATAACAAGCAAAACACTAAAACCCTACTATTTTATTCCATTCTCTTATTGGCATTAACAAGTTGGAGTTGGTGACCACACTTCATTATTATTTGCTCTTTTGTTATTTTATTTTTATTTTGAAATGCTTTTGTTAGTTGTTAATAAGGTCTCCCTTGGTTGCAGATTTATAATATCACACTTTTATAGTATTACAAATGATATTATAATCCAAATAGATAACTTTCAATTGGACTCATTTGTATTTTCGTCAAAATTTAACTGATTAAACCGAAGCGCAAATACCCTTTACATACAATTCCAATTCAAAAACTAACAAAACAAAATCGATAATATAGATACACCAAACCACCAACATAATTATTAAGTTAGTGATTGGTCAAATTGATCGTTGAAACTTTTTGGTAAACCAAATAACTTTTGGAAAGCAATAATCCAAGCAAGCTCATCCAAATGCTACAAATGATGAATAATTATCCTAACAAACTCTGCCAATATATGTGTAAAGCATCTCACCTAAAAACAAATGAAAAGTGAATATTAAAAGAGACATTGGATGCTGAAAATAAATGATTTTTTTGTAGGGTTTATAATTGTCTAATTTTCACTATTTCCTACTTTAAAGATAACGGAAGCTACCCCAACACAAATTATCTTTAGGTTCATAGAGATTAATGTTTGTTTAAGATTCCCACAAAAGTAAAGTATAACTATACAGGCCTTGTCGAGTAACTTTTAGATAGACCTGGTTTACCACGTAGGATTTATGATGTGCTGTGACAAAACAATCAGAATTGTACACCTATCACCCTACCATTCCACGTGGATATTATCTGGATTTTTTTTATTTTTTTTTGTCTTAATTTATATGTCAACTCACATCCTTGCTTACCCACTTTCTCACATTTTTATATTCATTAACCATTTTTAAAACAATTCATTATTTCTATTACTAGTTTTCTTCATATCTCCATTGAAATTGATCGATTTACTATTATATTAGAAAATAGCCTTCACGTTTATTTTTAATTATAATTTGCTATTAGGTGTATTAAAAAATAAATATACAGATTTGCAAATAAAAAAACAAATTCTACAACAACAAAATTAAATCAAAACAAAATACACCATGAGCCATTTCAGAAGAAAATAACCATAAGACCCTATTCGGCCATTTGATATATATATGCATGTACAAGTTACAACCAGATTTACACCAAAAACTTATTAAAAGGGAAACCACATTATCCCAAAAACAATAAATATATCATTTTAAATAAGAAAGTAAAAATACAATGGGGCATACATTATTTTATTGGTGTTTTCTTCCGTTTTTTATTTTTATTTTTCCTCATTAATAAATAAAAAAATGGGGTTTTCCTAGTATTATTAGATCATAAAAAATCACAATACTTACTTTTTTCCATATTGGCAATTCAGTTTCCGGTTTTAATTACCATTAGCAGTTTTTGATCCCTCTGACCCTGTTTTTGATCCAATGTGGAGATAGAGTATGTTCGTTATTCCTTTCATGACTCGTTTAGGAATAACCAATTCATGGGGCGGTTGGAGTATCACAGGAGGGACTGGAACGAATCCGGGTATTTGGAGTTATGAAGGTGTAGCTGGGGCACATATTGTATTTTTCGGCTTGTGCTTTTTGGCAGCTATATGGCATTGGATGTTTTGGGATCTCGAAATTTTTACTGATGCACGTATTAAATTATCAAAAAGGGAAAAAATACATTTACTATACCAAACTATAATGTTGTTAACGATTTGGTTACCAAACTTTTAAATTTTTCAATTTGGCTATCATACTATAATAACTTTCCAATTTAGGTACTACCGTCTAAATAAATCACGGAATCATGTCACGTAACATTTGACAAACATTAATTTGAGAGGCTAATTTGACAATTTTGAACAAAAATGTCATATTAGAAAAAAAAATTCTCCTAATTTCACGCATAAAAAAATTTAGCATATAATCCAAATTTTTGTTATGTGTGAAATTGGGGAAAACGTTTTTATAGGATGACATATTTTTGTACAAAATTGTCAAATTAACCTGTCAAATTAATGTTTGTCAAATGTCACGTGACTTGATTCCGTGATTTATTTAGACGGTGGTACCTAAATTGGAAAGTTATTATAGTGTGGTACCTAAATTGAAAATTTTGAAAGATAGATACCCAAATCGTTAAAAACAGATAGTTTGGTGTACTAAACCTATAAAATACCATATTAAAAATAAGTGATAGTATATAGAGAGAAACAGATTGTGTGCGAGAGAAATTAGATGCGTGTAGATGGTAATTAAAAATGAGTTAAATGACTGGATTAAATGGTTGGTCTACCACGTCATTAAATTTTTAACACATGTCCAATTCTGCTTGTTTTGCCAAACAACTTCACAAATCCTATGTGATAGACCGAGTATACCTTATCATCTTTTTCTAATGTCCATACAAAATAAATAATTAAACTATAAAAAGAATATGAAAAAAAAATGTGTTAAGTATGCCAAGACTTTCTAATTGTCTTCAAGTGCAAAAAATAATTTTATATACCTAAACAAACCACATCATGCTAGCAGTTAGGTTATGTAAATTTAACACAAAATACCCTTTTATAGTATAGTTTTAGAGCATTCCTGATTTTTGCCAAATATATATTTAGTATCACATAGTTTATCACTCCATCAGGCTAAGAGCGTGATAGCTATATTTAATGTTGCCGAATTCGCTCGTCTTTTTCAGTAAGTAAGATGTCCCTCGCTAGTAATTAAAAATATATTTGTTGTTACAACTCGCTCATCTATTTTCCTTCGACACCTTCTCATTCCCCCTATTTCTCTCTCTTTCTCTTCTCCTATGCATCGAAACACCTAATTTTATCTATCAATATTAAACACACTTTAATTTTCACGAGATCAAACAGGTAAACTCTCAAATTCTCTTATTTATTTATTTTAAATTAAGTATGTATTGAACTAAAACGAAACCAACCTTTGGGCACATAAGATTAGTTGCATGTATTACTATGATACATATTTGGAATAAGAACATTATATATATATATATATATATGAGAAATGTTATTATTAAAGTGTTATTATTATTTCCAATTTTGAGTTTATGTGACCACAAACTATGAACATGATATATATATATATATATACTATTTTTTTTTGTAAGAAACAATAATTTATTTCGGAGGCGCTAAATTTAATTATTTTCTTATTATGCATTATAATCAGCCTATTGTTTATAAATAATATATATGATAACAAATAAAAACAAGTAAAGTTAGCAGCTGCTATTAGTAAGGATTTATTTGTTAAAGTTTCGAATTATGAATTGGCTTGGGGAATAGATCCTGATAATCTATTTAATTACTTTGCTTGTTTGTTATTAGGTATTGAAATTTTGTGTTTGTATAAATCTACTTGTTGTTAATTTGTTACCATATTATTTATCAAAAATAGGTTGATTATAAATTTATAATGCATAATAAGAAAATAAATAAATTCCGAGCTCCTCCTAAATAAATTATTGTTTGTTAAAAAAAAAATAAAAATACACATACTTCATAGTTGGTGGCCACATACTGAACTCAAAATTAAAAATAATGATAATACTTTACTGATGATAACACTTCATATATATTATACTATTATTTTGTTTTTATTCCAAATATGTATCATAGTAATACATGCAATTAATTGTTTGTGTCCAAAGGTTGTTTGGGTTCAATATATTCTTATATTCAAAAAAAAAAAAAAACATAAGAGAATTCGAGAGTTTACATGTTTGATCCCATGAAAAATGCGTTTAATATTCCCAAGACAGAGAGAGATGGGGGGAATGATAGAAGGGTTTTAAGGAAAATAAATGAGTCAGTTGTAACGAAAGTTATTTTTTTTTTTCTAATCACTAGCAGAGGGGCATTTTCCTCGTTAAAAAAGACGAGCCAATTTGGCAAATTTCAATATAACTATCAAGTTGCTCGACTAATGGAGTGATAAACCATGTTATACTATATATATATATATATTTGGCTAAAATTAGTTTTAACTAGCCTGAATAAATAGTAGCATTATTATCAGTCCAAATGTTTTATTTTCTATTTTGTATCCCCTTCCGTATCCTATTACTTATTTTATCAAAAAAAAATTAAAAAAATTAAAAAAAATTATACAATTACTATAATACATATATCAATACATTCCAATAATTAATTTTTTTTTTTTAAATCCACACGCAATTTATTTTGGAATAAATATATAAATTAGTGTAAATTAAACATTAAATCTTAGAAAAATTGTGTAAAACAATATTATGCCCAAATGTTTTAAAATTTGAATACAATATAATATAAAATATTATAAATTTGCCGAACAAATTGTGAAAATTTAAAATTTGAATAAAAATAAGTAATGAGACACGAAAAAGAATAGTCTCTATTTCTCAATCAAACAAACAGTTGAAAACCCGGGCTCATCTATATTTTTCCCTAATACATTCCTTATTACCAAATCTCTTACTCATAGCAGGTTTACACTTGATAATCCACTTATAGTTTATCTAGATCTTGATTGATCTGTAATTCCATAATTTCTACTTTTTTTGAATGTAAAAATTCAAAAAAAAAAAAGCAAAATAACAAATAATCTGGAGATATTTTTTATACCCATAATGACTGTAGGAATGGACAATGGCAAAACTTGAAATGTTCATGTCATCATTGGTTAAACAATAAATTTATATTAGTGTGGCCATATAAGAGCAAGCAGTGTAGTGCATCCTCCTTATTTTTTATTTTATTTTTTAAAAAATTTATTTTTTTTGACCGGACCATAAGGGTCTTAACCTCAGTTTTCATGTCATCATTGGTTAAACAATAAATTTAAATATTGAAATAACTTACTCTCAAGCAAGGAGTTTTTATCTGATCAAGAGTGTATGCCGCATGTATATGGCTATTAAGGTTCATTGCTCTGAAAAAAGTTGAATTAGCCCCTCCAGAACCCATTTTTGCCAGTCCATCTGTAACTTGGTTTTGCTCCCTAAATACATGAGTTAAATTTAAACAAACTAAATCCATTAGTGTAATAATATCTTCCCAAAGCAAATTAAATTTAGGACCAGGAGATGATTTATTATTCTATCAATTAATAATTAATTCTGAGTCTGTTTCAATCATAATATCAGTAATGCCCAAATTATAGCAAATAACCAAACCGTTAATTTGTATGGCCATTAACTCAGCAAATTTATTAGAGTGATTACCTAATTAACAAGCAAAAGCAAAAACCATGAAACCCTTTAAATCTCTTAATACACCACCGCAACCACTATAACCATTAATAAGAGAAGAGCCATCTAAATTAAGTTTAAGCCTTCCTGACGGGGGACAGCCTAGCTCTTTTCATTTTACACGCAATGAAACCAACATTAAGACAAGCTAAACTTAAACATTGAAAGTTTTTTGCAAGTAATTTGGGTTTTAAAAAATGATTTAATTCTCGGAGCCACTTAATTACCTTATTAATAATGGTATCTGCACTCATGGGTATATTTTCAAACTTAGTATTATTCTTGCTAAGCCATGTTTTCCAAAAAATAAAGAAAGGTACCATAGAGCCTAGTAGTCCTGTTTGTCTGTTATCACACCTACTACACCAATTAGTGACAAAATGCTTCCAATTACCATTAAAGCTCAAATTAAAGCCAAATACTGTCTTGAAGTAACTCTAAACTTGTTTAACAACATCACTAGAACCAAATAAATGATTAGTAGTATCTAAATTGTGATTTTTGCAGCAAGTACATATAGTGGCAACACAAATACTAACTTTTTTCAAATCCTCATCAAGTTTTATAGCCGAAGTCCAAAGTTTTCAAGAAAAAATACTGATTTTAGTAGGTATAATAGGATTCCAAATAAATTTAGCTATATTCATAAAAGGTTTTTTCTCTCTAAGAAAATTATAAGCATTTTTAGAAGTAAAAAGACCATCAAAAGTATATGGCCAAAACCTGATGTCCTCTCCTTTTCTCAAAAAGATTTGCTTGCTAGTAACCTTTAATATAAGTTCATTACCTCCCATAAGAAAAAGAAGACCATTGTCCCAACCATTAGAATTAATAACCTGATTAAGTAACACGTTAGGGAAAATAACAGTAAAGAAACGACAAAGTGGGCCATCCCCTAACCAATTCTCATAACAGAAACTTATGGAGCCCTCTTTAATATGCCACATACTCTTATCAACCAATATTTTGAAATGTGGACTGAGCATTTTCCATACACATGAGTGAGTGGCATGGACAATAGGTTCTTCCCAATTAAGGTTATTTTTAAAATATTTTTGAAACATGAAAATGGTCCATGGAGAGTCTACTTCCAGTAGTCTCCAACTCATTTTGGAATGCAAAGCAGTCATAACCACATATAAGCTTCTAACCCCAATGCCACCCTCGGAAATAGGGCAAGCAAGTTTACCCCCATTTTATCCAATGATGCTTGTTATGTCTGTCATGTTCTCCCTAGAAAAAGTTAGCAAAAGCCATTTCAATTCTATCAATAGTGATGTTAGGAGGGTTCAGAACAGCTAACAAATGCATAGGAATAGAAGACAGTGCATGTTTAATAAGAGTGAGTTTAGCACCAGAATTAAGAAAATTAGCATTCCAACTAGAGTTAAAGAAACCCGAGGAAACCCCATTTAAACATATAGATTATCTAGCATTTGCAGCACACCTCATAACAAGATCAATCCACTTTTTATCAAAACCAAAAGAGGTCAGAGTAGTAGTTAAGAAAGCCCAATTAAGCCTGTCAAAGGCTTTTGTCATATCAAGTTTAAAAACCACATTCCCTCCTCTAACAGTCTCTCCTAAATGTTTAAAAAAATTCTTGCGACAAAAGAATTGCATGAGAAATGAGTCTATCTTCTACAAAATCGCTCTGATTAGATGAGATAATTCTAGGCAAGATAGAGGCAAGTCTAGCAGTAAGTATCTTACAAACAATTTTATAAAATACTTGACAAAGACTAATAGGTCTAAATTGAGTAAAATCATTAGGGGTGTCCACCTTAGGTATAAGAATAATAAGTGAAAAGACTGCGGATAATGAGAAAGCTTTTCCTCTAAAAAAGCTATGCACAACTTTTTGTAAGTCAGACTTAATAATATCCCAACAAGAAATGTAAAAAGCAGAAGAAAATCCATCAGGTCCTGGAGCAGAATCCATAGGGATAGAAAAAGTAGCTTTTTTTATCTCGTCCAAATCTGGAATAGCCTCCTTATTAATTTTTCCATATTTTATAAAAAAAACTACATTTTTTTCTATTTTACACAACACATTTACATCAACACAAAACATCAGCTATCATATAAGTTTCTCTAACAAATAAATAATAAAGGGGAAATCCGAATAAGAAAAATATATAATAAGGGGGGAAATCAGGAACTTGAATAAGATAAATAAATACAAGGGAAAAAAATCACAATAAGATAAATAAATATAGGCAAGGGGAATTTTTTTATGAGAATTTCGAAACTGGTAGATTTACACCTAATATACTATAAACAACAATATAATATAATCTCAATCTCCTAAACCTGATCATTAATAAAATATTTGCTCACAATTGAAGGTATGTTCCAAGTTTCTCATTATTTCCTAACAAGCAATCTATCAAAAACACCTGGTGTGCAAACACAAATTTAATTTGTAAAGTACTGATAAAAAAAATACAAACCTAAATCAAATTAAATGATATCAAAAAAATACGAACCGAAAACCATTTTACATCAATAAATCAAAGATGTAATGAAGGTAACTGAGTTTTGGGTATCACAAATTCGAAATCTCATAGTTACTGTGACACAATGAGGCAGACAAAATCCAAAATAAATGAGGGAATATGAAAAAAGTATTGAATAGTGTTGAGATTTGATGTCATGGTTTAATATAAAATGATATGAGGAAGATTTTTGATTCTTTTTAAATAGCCAATATTGATCCACTTCAAAATTTGGAAGTCTTTTAAAGGAAGCTGTTGAATGGTTATATTTTGTTAAAAGTTAAGATCATTCCTCAAAATATGTATTAAAAGTGTAATATTAGAGCGTAACAGTCATCTCAACCATTTACTCAAACCTAACACATTTTATACATTTTAAGAAACCGTTTATATTTACACAAAATTTCATCCTTATTAATTTTATTATAATAACCATACATTATTATTTTTATTTGTTTATTATCTTTTAATAATCATAACAATATTAATTACACCACAAAAATATGGACCCTATAATAGTTTATTACTATTATACTCCATCCGTGCCTAAACAAATATGCCCTACGAAAATACATGCAACTTTGACCATCAAAATTTTCATATCAAACTTAACGAAATGAAAAAATTGAAAATTTTATCATATAGTTCTAACCATAAACTACGTGATTAACTTTTGAAATAAATTTTTTCGGCAATCTAAATATGAAAAAATTATCGATCAAAATTGTATGTATTTTCGTATGAGACATTTGTTTAGGGACGGAGGGAGTATTAATCTATGGAATCATATGCATTACTCGTATATGAGGTGAATTTTGTGTTTTTTTAAATTTAGATAATTTATAGGGTTTCTTATGCATGTAACTTTTTATACCATAATCATCAAATTTTAGAGAAAAATATATTTTGAAGAACCAGATGCGGATGCTCGATCTAATGGGTTGGATTTAATTTGCTACCTTTTTAAGAAAAAAATATTTAAGTATTTACACTTTTAAAGAAAATATATTTAAAAATAATATGGATTTATGCATGATTATGATTAATCAAACTCATTTGACTAAACACATTTGATCAAACAAGTTTGATTTATAGCATAGGCAGTACCATTATATTGATTGGTAGTGTTGACTACATATATTGACGAAGAAAAAACCAAAAAAATGAAAAAAAAAATGAAAAAACATACGTAGACTTACAAATACGTATATACTAATCAATTTAATTAAAAAAAACTCATATGTGTAATTCTTTACAATTAATTAGGTACAAATAGTTATTTACAATTAAGTACATATGTCATAAAAAATAACAAAAAAAAGACAAAAAAAAAAAAAAATCAACAAAATATTGAAAATAAAATTGAATTTTTTTTAAAAAAAATCAAAAAAATTGTACTCCAGTATCAAACATGATTAGATAAGATTAAACATAATTAGACATACAAAATTGGACATGATTAGACAGTATTAGACAAGATCAAACAAGATAGACATACATGATTGAACATAATTAGACATGATCACACATATTTTTTTGTATAAAAATATTTTTTTTTTAAATGTTGGTTTTTTTTTAATTTTAAAATATTTTTTTCAATTTTTTAATGAAATATGTATCTATTTGTAAATAATTTCACAAAATATGTAAAAAAAATTTAAAGAGTCATCAAATTTAAAATTACCCGGTTTTTTTATAAATAAGTTTCAAAATACCTAATAAATTATCATTTTACCAAAACAATACACAAAAAAGAAGAAAATTACAAATTAACCATTTTTTTAAATGATTAGTAATCGAAACGACATTTTATCATGTTACTCGAAATAACTTATTGATCTTTTATCTATGAATAAGTCACGATTACGTTCCGTAAAAGTTTTTTTTTGGAGTTAATTAGCTATTTTCCAGAGAGCTTGGCCGATCGATCGGTGGTGCTGTCCGATCGATCGGCCTCAGTAAAATTTTCAGATTTCGGACCAATTTGGTAATTTCACAGTCAAACCGTAAATCAAAATTACGGTTTGACTAAAAGTTAAACCGTAAATTTAACTTACGATTCGTAAAAAAAAATACAGAGTCAGTGGAAAAATCCAGTCTCATGAGTTATCTCATCAAACAAGTCTAATGAAATTATGAACAGTGACAAAATAACGGTCTAATAAATGAAATTACGCAATGCTCAATTTAATAAATTTAGTAAAACACAAAATGTACCAATTGTTATTAATAAACAATTCAATAAACAAAAATACATCAACAAGGAGCTCAAAATACACTGTTAAATTGTTTTGTCAAGTAGTCTAATGAAGAAGCAATCTGACGAATTAACAATCTAGTTAAGAATAACTACAATTGTCCATGAAAATCAATTAAATTTTTGTTTAGTGAACACATAATATATACCAAAAATTTTATAAACAAAAACTAATTTTAAAATATGCAGTTGACACTTCGTGCATAAAAAAATCAATCTCCTCACCACAAACTACTCTAAAAAGTTTTTAATTTTTTTTATAATGAATACAAATTCATACAAAAAA
Organism: Primula veris; assembly: GCA_963682055.1. Classification (NCBI taxonomy): domain Eukaryota; kingdom Viridiplantae; phylum Streptophyta; class Magnoliopsida; order Ericales; family Primulaceae; genus Primula; species Primula veris. The sequence continues at coordinate 29,839,656 of OY821747.1, read as the reverse complement.
ATAATAATTAAATAAACAAACATAAACTCAAAGTACACAAATGTATTACTCAGACTATCTTGAATAGTCTAATGAACAAATAATATGCTAAAACTACAACACACACAAATGATTATAGAAGGAAAAAAAAAAAAAAAAGCAGACACAAATGATTTAAAATTAATATTATTAGTACAAAAACATCAGAAAGTGAATAGAACACTCTAAAACAAAACTAGCAACAATACACATACAAATGATTTATAATTAATATTGTTAGCACAAAAAACATCAAAAAGTGAAAAAAAACTCTAAAATTAATATATCCAAATGTATTCGTATGTCTTGAAATTACTAAGTGGTTTTCATGGGTAGTGGGGTAAAATAAAAATATACCTATAGATGGAAATGAAACGAAGTAACTAATTAGCATGAGAACAAATGAGAACAAATTTCAGGACTTTGTTGACAAGCGCTAACACACTATAATAGTTAGCGCTTATCACCCGATCAATATCACTATCAATATCACAAATTATAAAAAAAAAAAACAAAGACTAAAGTTCAATTCATCCCATGTCTTAACTTTTGAAAAATCCTATCTATATGGAGTCCTTTTCACTTGTTATCTTACTCATTCATCTCTAATTATAGGGAAGTAATTTAACATGCATAAGTCTTCCACACATCACTATTATTAATGCAATTTAAATTAATCATTATTCGTAAGTTACTTTTTTTTCCATGTATGATTCATAAAGCCATGTTTGGGGACTTGCTCCGATTTCGGTTTCCCTGACAAAAACAAATAAATTTGATACACACTCTCTGCAATAATCAAACATTTGTTTGTGTCAATTTTTTTATTTACTCCAGAAAAAAGTATCTTTATATATATATGAAAATGAATTTCGAGTGAAATGAAAGGACCTCCATTAGTTATTATTCAATTTCAATCCCAATGAATTCTTTCTGGATGTTCTTGACCCTGGTAATTAAACTCAATTATTTTGAGACTTATTAATTACTTTGTTGGTTTCAATATGATTTATACGATGTAATATTTCATCTTTGCTTTTGGTTATGACTTTTTTCTTATCTGTAGCACCACTTACTTGTAAACATATATAGTTATAGTAAAACTCGTTTTTTCTTTCAAAGATCACGCTTCCCGTGCTTTTGTTATTTTACTTGCAGATATTAGTTTTTTTTTTTGCATGTTTATGTTTTCCGTTTTGTTACACGATTCATTTCCGGTAGTTTACTACTGAATATTTTTTTGTGGGCCATTTTTAAACAGCCCAACATGCATGTAGGACTTGAAAATGTGGAGTGGCCCAAGATTGTGTTTAGGTGGGACTTTAAAAATAAAGTTGGATTATAAGTAACTTTTTCATCTGTGCTTATATTCACTACTAGGGAACTCACACTCTTAACAAGTAACAAGCATGTAGATTAGTATTTACAAATGTATATTAGGCTTATCATTATTCAGACTCCAGTATACCAAAAAAAAATATTAGAGTTAACTTTACAATTGGAAACTTTAGTAATTAAGATTGTTACCGCAACATTTTTATAAGCCTTTTGCCGATTTTTCGTTTACATGTACGAAAACTCATATTCAGGCGTAATCGAATTACATTAAAAGTTTTGTGTTGCTTGTCAAATTTTCCAATAGATCCTTGTTTTTCAAATTTGACCTATTTTGAGTTCCGAGCTTTTGAATATCTATAGCTAACACAGTAGCACTCAATTCGAGAGTAAGACTAGTATCATTTTGGACCGAATTTAAAACTCCATCTGTCAAACGTATTGGCGTAATTGTATTGTCTCGTTAATGCTCAAATTCTCTTTAAGCCCTTTTATTACGGACCTAATATCGGTTTTTCTCTAGTCTCTAATTTTCTTTTGTGCAAGTACTTCGGTCAAGTTACATTGTTTGGTGTTTTCCATCACAAAACCTGTTCGCTAGAGGGACCAGTTATTCAGTTGGATAGCTTACTGACAAAAATGTTCAAATTAATAAGTTGTAAACTATAATAAAAGTCAAATATTTAAACAAAGCACCACTGATGTAATTTACCATAAAGTACAGGAAAATAAGACTTCTACTTTTGCACCCTACTTGAATTTGCTCAGTTGGGATGTTTTTTGGGTTAAATAAAAACTGAATGGTCCCTTAGTTTTAGCAAAAATCATTCAGGTCTTTTGGTTTTATTTCAAATACTAGTTGTTTTCAAGTTATAAACAATGACTCGATAAGCGGAGTATAATCAACTTTCTAACTACTACTGCAATCGATAACGAGTAAATGAATCTTTTCAAAATAAATTTATGGGTCAAAATATAATACAAATTACAGATGTAGCATTTCTTTATAATATAAAATTATTATGCTCATATTTCTAAATGAACCCAAGGATATGTAGAAAATGTGGGGCAACAACTAAAATCATAACCAATAACTAATTACTTAGTTTAAAACAAACCAATTACGGGTTCCGTTAGTAGTTAAAAAAAACTTAATGAAAGTTGCTCTCTCCAAGACTTCGCAAGACCATAAATTCGAACAAGCGGATAGTTATGAAAAATATAGCTCTGAAAATATTGCTTTACTTGTCATGTGAGTATAGATAATCGACTTATGATCCTTATCTATAAATGTCGCATTAAGGTACAAAAGGTACAGATAATCCTAGTTCGATTAGCAATACATTATCTTTTAAATACACGTGAAATTTATGTTCTTATCAAAATTAGTTTCTTATAATCATTTAAGTCCTCTTTAAGTATAATTATTTGATAAGTTTCGATCTTATAATATTTTTTTTAGATAACTAAAGAGAATAAGCAAAAGAGATTGGATTGGACTCTAAACCATACAAACAAAACGTCACATATTAACAATTTAATAATTTGGTCTTTGTTTGTGGGGACCCGGTGCTAAAACTTCCGCTATGTGCGTGGTCTGGAGAGTGGTCGGGTCACTTTGGCCCTAATGTAAACAGTGTTCCCTTGCATTTTGGGATGCTTCCACGACTCGACCACTTGACCTTCATTTCACATGATAACAACTTTACCGTTATGTCAAGTCCCGCCTTCACAATTTGATAATTTGAGCTTTGTAAATTTCCTTACAAGATTTACTTGGTACTCAATTGGAACTGTTTCAAACTTTGGATAGCTTATGTAGATAGTTATGTATAACTCACCTGTAAAATTTTGTGACACATTTCATTTATGTTTTCCCTTTTTCTTTAACGATATATATACACAGATATATCGTATTATATATACTGTAACACATATTCAATGCCTACAAATCCGGCTACCCCCGAATAAAATCACACTATTCAATATTTTTTTTTTGATAAAAAAAAACACTAGATAATAAATATATGTTACATATCTAATAAAACAAGTTTCACAATAACATTAAAACAAAAACTTTAAACCCCAATGACAAAAAAAACACTACATATATTATATATATGTTACAGATCTAATAAAACAAACACACAATAACATTAAAACAAAATTAAAATCTCAATATTTTTGACAAAAAAACACTACATAATAAATATATGTTACAAATCTAATAAAAGAATACCACAATAACATTAAAACAAAAACTTAAAACCCCCAAAATTTGTTTAAAAAAAAACACTACATAATAAATAAAACAAGTACACAACAACATTAAAACAAAAACTTAAAACCCCAATGACAAAAACACTACATATATTATATACTACTATATGTTACAGATTTAATAAAACAAACCCACAATAACATTAAAACAAAAACTTAAAACCCCCAAAATTTGTTTTATGAAAAAACACTAGATAATAAATATATGTTATAGATCTACTAAAACAAACCCACAATAACATAAAAACAAAAACTTAAAACTTAAATATTTTTGTTAGAGATCTAATAAATAAATGTTAGAGATGTAATAAATAAAATAGTAAGTCTCCTTTAGAACCGCACCTTCATCTATACCGCATATCACAACCACTAAAAAGTCTCGTTTCCATTTAATTTTTATTTTCTCAATTTTGATTTTTGTAACCCCAAATTTCTTCCCTTTCTCTCTCCCCAATTTATATTTTTGGTCACACACTCCTAAATAAAAACTGGTTAGTCACGATACCCACACATATATCACTAGGGCAAGCCCACAAATATATATAGTCCTATATATATACATATATAAAGAGATTAGATACATAAAAAAAAATTAAAAAAAAAAAAAGACACAAACCACAAATTCATTTGTTACCTCTGTAACCACAATACCACCATGGCCTAAAAATTTCATCTGCAACAACTCAGATAATAAAAAAGGTACATTACAACAATTATTTTGACCCATTCAATATATTTATTGTGTGTTTTGTTTTTATTTATTTATCTATACATGTATATATATAAAGATAAGATAGATAGATAGATACATGTTATATGTATATGTTTTTTGTGACCAAAGTTTCTCTTTAGAAAGGACAAAGACATGATAATTTGTAATAAGATTGGTAAAAAAATAGTAAACCTCTTAAATCAATAAAAGGGTTCTTGTGATCTTTATGTTTGATGGGTATGTTTTAGATTTGGACCCACCTTTTTTGTTTTTTTGATCAAAACCCTAGTTTAGATAAAATCTTAGGTTTAAGTTTAATTGGGTTGTCCTGAATTAAGATAACATCGCGTTTAAATAAAATCTTAGGTTTAATTTGGTTTTGATCAAATTGTCCTGAATTGAGATAAAATTGCGTTTAATCGACTTCTTTTGCATATTGGTTGTAGTAAAAGTCGTTTCTTTTGGAATCAAATCAACATTTTAAAGTAGAAAATTGGCACTTTGTGTAATGTTTCACTTTTTTTTTTTTATCAATAAGAGATTGATTGACTGCGTTTTTCAAGCGGTTAAACTGCGTTTGTTTGAAATTAAGAAAAAAAAAAGGCGGATTGTTTCAGCTGAAAGCTTATAGATCTTCCAGGCCATAAAAGAAACAACTTTTAAGCTTATAACGAAAGACGGAGTCTGTTAATAAGGAGAAACTTAAAGTGAGACGGAGTTTACAAGATGCAATTTTGCAATTTTAATTGAGAAAAAGGTGCAATCTTGCACATAGTAAAGGTTTAGGGGTTTGGTAATGGACTTGTTGATATGTGCCGCCTTTTGCTATATTAACTTACTGGTACTCATGTATCAAGTACATCTGAAACTGAGATAAAAGTATGTTATCTCCTATTTGTAATTTAATGACCCCTATCTATATGTATTGTGTTGTGTGCGTATATATAGATACATGCATGTATGTGACCTTGTTTGTTTAGTCATGTTCAAAATGATCTAGCTCCCTAAGATTGTTTTTTTTTTTAAACCCCTTAATTCATTAGAGAGTTTCTATGATCTCAATTTCTGAAAGGTAACTTTTAGATTTTTTGGATCATAAGTTCAAAACCTTCAAATAAGGAAATCTTAGTTTTGATTGGCTTTCCATTAAATTGTCGTGAATTATGATAACGTCGCGTTTAATGTACTTTTTTGGATTTGGGTTGTAGTGCCATGTGTCTTTGTTGATCGCTTGTGTTACGATTTGGAAAGTCATTTATTTATCGAAATAGGTATAAATTGGCCTCGTTGTCCAATTTACCATTTTTGTGTATCAAGCTTACGAACTTGTTTCTCTGCAGTTGTTAAGCAAAGAACTAAGCTTTTGAAACCGAGAAAAATAGCCCTGTTGTTTCAGCTCCAAGCTTCTAGATCTTCCAGGCCATACAACGAAACACATGACGCTTTCAACGCAAAATGCAGTATAATTAACACTCAAAAACATTAATAAAATACCCAAGTATACAAGATGCAATTTTGCAATTTTAATTGGTAAAAAGGTGCAATCTTGCAAACAGTGAAGGTTAAGGGGTTTGATATTAGAATTTTTTTTATGTGCCATTTTTGCTGCATTAATATACTGGCACAGATATGTGTCATATAGATCTGCAACTGAAATAAAGGTGCATCTGCCCCAATCTGTAATTTTTTGACCATATTAGTATATAATGTGTGTGTATATATAGATAAATATGTGTGTGGCCTTGTTTGTTTAGTCGTGTTCTGCATGACCTAGCTCCCTAATCATGAAAAGTCAAACACGTGATAATTTGTTTCAAGATTGGGAATAGTTTTTAAACCTCCTTAATTCATTTAAGGGATCTTATGATCTCAATTTATAATAGGCAACTTTTAGATATGGACCCCTATTTTCGTTTTTGGATCAAAAATTTAAAACCCTGGTTTAAGGAAAATCTCAGTTGTAATTGGGTTTCCATAACCTGAATTACGATAACGTTGCTAATGGAATTTTTGCATTTTGGTTGTATTGTCATGGGTACTTTGTTGATCGTCTACGGGTTACTATTGGAAAGTTATTTATTTGGAAATCATCTTTTGGAGGTATAAATTGGTCACTTTCTATAGTTTTCCACTTTCGTGTATCAAACCTAAGAGGTAGTTTCGCTGCAGCTATTAAGCTAATAACTTAGCTTGTTATAAAATAAATAACTTTAGGCTTACCATACAAGATGCACTAACTTTACAAGCAAAAGAAAATACCCAAGTCTATAAGGTACAATTTCTGCAATCTCAATTGAGAAAAAGATGCAATTTGCATACAGTGGATAGTCAGGTGTAAGTAATCAATTACATAATATAATGACACTCATATATCTTATACATGGATATGTTTTTATAATTTTTCTTTGTTCCTTAAGTGTAGTTCTTGGGAGTGCTCTGGTGCCAAATGATTATATATATAAGCTCGTCTATATTTTCTGGTACCAGTTCTTGTTTGATTTCTGGTAGCATATCGTATACATCAATACAGACATGTGCTCTAATTTAATTTCTTTATAAATTTGTGCAATTTTTACTAGTAATTTGGTATCGTAACTGGTCTGGTCATAGTTGTAATATGCAATTACGTATTTATTTAAACTGAGAAATCCTATCCAGTAGATGACTGACACAGATAGTAATTCCTACTCTCTCTTAATACCCTAGAGAATTCTTATTTAGAAGCATGTTCAAAATTTTGTGTTACTAGTTAACATCTTTATTACTTCCTTCAATTTCAAGATGCATGGTTAGTCTTTTGGAAAACCATTCTCTTTTTTCTTTTGGGCAAATTGGTAATCTATCTGAGTTTCCACTTTTGTATATCCAACATGTATAGAGCTGTACTTTTTCTACAGTGGGGTTTAAAGGTATTCAAGTTAGACCTCTCTGTAAATGTTTTGGCTACATGGTCATATTGGCAAGCACATGTATTACGCTCAAAATATTTCATTTTCCTTACTTGCAATTCTTATTAGTCAAAGTGGTATTAGAGCCGAGTTATTAATTTGAGGTTACTTGGTTATAGTTCGTACTTCGTATTATGCACTGTAAGTTCATTGTTAGGGACAAATTTAATACTGTATTTATTGAAATCATAGGTTCCCAATGTAGTCAAGGGCATCGACATGTAAACCATTAGATTTTAGAAGCACGTCTGGAAATTGTTCTACTTAACCCTCTAAAGAGGATCAGGGTTGGGTTCAGTGATAGATAAGATCTGGGTAAAATTTAGCTTTAGCTATCAGTATGTCACATTGTCACCTTTGATGCTAGGGTATAGATTAAATATGAACATATTAATAGGTACCATTATTTTGATTTAAAGTTCTAATAGCTAAATATAGTTGATTTTTGTTTGTTCGTTTTATTAATTAAGTTGTTTAATGAAAAGGTTAAAAGAACTTTATTAAGTTACGGAAGAGGATGAATTGCCAAATTTCCAACTCCCGGACCTCTGTTTGGGGTAAGGATAGGGGAGAATGTTCTCCCCCTGACCATTCAAATCACAATCATCTCCTTATAAACTGCTACTCCTAGTTTCTTCAGTTTAAAACATTTCTTGTTTAGCTTAAATTTATAAATTTATGTGAACCTGTTATCTTCTGATGTAGAGCTTGAGTATATTGTCTTGTAATATTGCATACAATCTCGTAAAGATAATTTGGTCTTTACAACTATCAGAGAGCAAAAAGTATAGTGGAAAGAATAGAAAGCAAGAATCTACATTACACATAAAGAACATGAAGTTTACTCAATGTTGAAATTCATCCTTTAGTCCAAGGATATGTTTTTATTCCAGTTTATGTTTATTTGCTAAATAGAATGTATACCATGTTACAGATTTTAACATATGGAACTGCTTCCTTCTTCAACCCGACATCATGTTGGGAAAAGTGATTGCTCGCAACAAGTGTTAGGAAAATCTTTTGTATATACCAAAGAATCAAATGGCAGTGAACATACAGATCAAGTTCAAGGATTTTGTACTGACAGTTTGCCCAACACTGAGAGCCAAGGCACAGGAATTTTATTTTCAAATATTGAAATAGAGGGTCAAATAAATTCCTTGGATTCTCATGAATCTGAGGATGAGAACTTGAATGGAAATGATATCACTATAGAAAGTCTTTTGGCCCCTGAGACAACTGAAATAATTATAGATACAAATAATAGTGATTTTGTTAGTGATAACAAGGATGGTGAAACCAGATGGTTGGAACATGACGAAGCTGCACCTGTTTGGGTCAAGGTATTGTAAAATAAAAGTTGTTTCGAATTATATTTCGTAATCATGGTATTGTGACGATTATAATTGGCGTATATGAACATTTAATTAATTTAGTGTTCATCTTCTTGGAAAAAATAATCTTTTACTGATTAGAGACAAGCAAACAAGCCATTAATCCATTATGCCGCAACTTTAAAAATATGGTCTTGTTTGGTTGAAGTGTTGAACCTTCTAAGATAAAAAGTTTTTAGTTCAAAAGCTGGGCTGCGTGATCAGTTTAAAATCGGATTTTGGTTGTTTGTTGGTCTGAAAAAGTAAGAAGCTTTAAGCTGGCCGAATGCTATTTCTATAACCCTAAAAAAACTAGCTTATTTGTTTAAATGCTGCAACTAAGCAAGCCCTAAGGGAATATCGTTATGTTGCAGGGGCAAGTGTGGTTGCAGCTTTTAAACAAATAAGTTGGACTTTTTAAATTTTTAGAGAAAATATTGTCTTCATCCTGCTCAAAGTTCTAGCTTTGTCAGAGTAAAAGAAAAAAAGATTGGAATGCTCAGTTATGGGCTGATCAACTAAAAGCAATTCACCTTTGAAGCAAAAGAAAAGGCAAGTTTAATAGCTGCAACCAAACAAGCCCAGAGATGGAAAATATGGAATAGTAACAACTATCTACAAATTGCATAAATAAAGTTATTTACTGGGTTCATCTCATTCTTATCCAAGTATAGTGGAAGGGGAAATGGCAAGCGGGAATTAGATGTGCGAGGGCAGACTGGCCTCTATCAAGTGTGAAAGCTAAGCCAGCTGATGGAAAAAATTATCTCGTTATTTATTTTCCTCACACTAAAAATTATGCGTGGGCAGACGTTTTACTTCTGCGTCCTATTCAAGAATTTCCCAAGCCCATTGCTTATGAAAAGCATAAAATTGGGGTGAAAATGGTGAAAGATACTACTCTAGCTTCCCGGTTCATCATGAAGAAGCTGGCTGTTGGGATGCTAAATATTATTGACCGGTTAAAAACCAAGGTGTGTGATTGCTGCTTATAACTCTGTTTTTTTTCCCAGTCACTTGGTGCTTAGTTTGGTGCATCTTAGAAGCCGAAAGATAGATTTCTTATTAGCTTACTATTTTAAACTAATTAAGGAATGAGGCTACTCACAATATATTTACAGTTTTATACACTGTTGTAATTTATAAAAAATAGCAATTAATATTCCAACATTTCATTAATATTCCAACGTTTCATTAGTCAATGAGTTTATCTTATGACACTATTTAGGAGAACACTATAGACCCAGGATCGAACTACGGAAATACAAAGATTGAAGGGACCAAAATAAGAAAACATGATAGTATAGACCACACATCAGATGAAAAATTATAGTATTATTATTTTTTCTTACGTAATTGGGTACACTCAGTGTACTAAAACTGCCGAGAAATGTAAACCTAGTGTTGCAATTGATAACTTTTATAGATTGGTCTACAAAATCGAAATCTTATGATAAGCTTGTGTACAAAACTGTCAATAAACCTATGTTTTGGTATCCGTTACGAAATGCAAAAACAATTTGCATTTTAGAGCAGATATGAGCTTGAAAATGCATGTTCTTTTTCAGCTTTTAGCTTTTCAATTAGTTTGAATAGAAAAGAGGGTTATATAAGGTATGGGACCAAAATGAGCAGTGTCACATCAAAATATAAAGCAATTTCGGCTAATAAGTTGGCTTAAGCTGCAGCCAAACAAGCTCTCTTTTTGTTCCTTAATTTTTAAGGTACTGTACATTTTGTTTTGACTTTATTTGATATGTTTGGACACTTGTTTAGGCTTTGGTAGAGAATGCTCGTAATGTTATTGTGTGGAAGGAATTCGCTATTGAGGCTTCAGGCTGCAAGGGCTATTTTGATCTAGGGAAAATGCTTCTTAAACTTAAGAATGTAAGTCTCTTTTCATAGCTTAATGTTGGAGGTTTACATACATACATCCGTGCACAATTTAGGCCTATCTTCGCACTTATTGGTGTTCCTTCGCTTCATCCAACTCATGAATTCGACTATCTCATAATACTATAGCTAAATTTGGTATGTGTGGTCCCATGATTTCTCAAGTTTAGTTTCATTGGCATCTAAGACTGCTATTTCTTTGAATATTAGATAATTTGGATTCGCAAAAACTGAATTTGATTTTTTATAGCAGAGGAACTAAATCTTATTTAGACTATGGTATTTTTTTTTTAATCCTTTCAGTGTTTGTTTTATTATTTATTTATCTAAGACGTTCTAAAAATATTTTACTTCATTAGCCTTGTTTTTCAAATTGGTTAGTGGGATTTAGTATGGCTTGACACATAAGCATCGGCATGCTATTGCTACAAATATGTATTCATATAAGGTGCATAATTTTTTGCATGGTTCCAATGTAACAAAAATGACACATTATTTAATTTAACTAATAATTTTTTTGAAGAATATCTAGGAATGATTTAGAATAATCGTTGTTTTTCTGTGCACAAATTTTTTTAGTAACATTAAATTAGTTATCAAACCTTTTTTTTTGTTTGTTTATAAGTTTCAACTTATATTAATATAGCACTATGGATTGCAGATGTTACTAAACTGCTATTTGAAATCCGACTGGCTGCTGCATTCTCTTCACTCGTGGACACAACAGTGTCATAATGCAGAAAGTGCTGAATCAGTTGAACTTCTCCGAGAGGTATATATACATATATATGTATATATCTATGGCCCTACTTTTGTTGCTTTCTTGGTTCTATTTAATGAGTGGCATTCATTGTTTTTTTATTTCATTTGATTTAGGAATTTTTTGATTCCATTTCGTGGGAAGAAATTGATCTACTCCCAGATACACAAGAGCAGCCCGACTTGGTTTCAAAATGGAAAATTATAAAAAGTGAAATACTGACATTGTTCTCGTCTTCCCATTATGTGCCCATGAGTAATGCAGCTATAGTGCTTCAGAGTGATAGTCAGTTGCCCACCGAGTTCCAGCTCAGCAGAAAAAGACCCAAACTCGAAGTTCGTCGTGCTGATCAGCACTCTGCTCAGGTATCTTCCCTCTCTTTAATATGCTCTTCTCGTTCTTTAATGAGGAGGGGAGATAATTCATTTAATGCCATTCTGCACAGGTGGATAACCAAATCTTGAATCAGAATCCCACAATTGAGATCGATGCTGGTTTTTTCAATGGTAGAGATACTGCAACTGAACAAGTAGAAAATAATGGAACTACACTTTGGGGTGAGATTATTGTTCAAAATACGGAAAATATACTAGTTAATGGAGAGGAAGCTAAGAATTCACCTGATTTTGGTAAAAATAGGCAATGCCAAGCTTTTATTGAAGCCAAGGGAAGGCAATGCGTGAGGTGGGCAAATGATGGTGATGTATATTGTTGTGTTCATTTAGCCTCTCGTTTTATCGCTAGTGGTGTTAAAGCCGAGATTAGTAATAGTATTCCTAGTTCTTCGCCTATGTGTAATGGTACCACCGTTCTTAATACCAAGTGTAAACACCGAGCTTTAGCCGGGTTCCCGTTTTGCAAAAAGCATAGACCACATGCCGATAAAAATATGGTTTTAGCCTCGCCTAATAAGAAACTAAAGAGAAAATATGAAGAATTTGCGAAAAAGTCGGGTATTATTAATTTTAATAATGTGTCTATTGAAGATGGAGAAGCACCCCTTGAGGTGGATCCTATATCATTTAGGGGTACAGATATAGTGTCAAATAACGGAAGGAGTATAGTTAAACACAATGAAAATGAGATTAAGTACTGTTTAGGGTTGTGTACCCCTGAGGAAAAAGATTCTTGTTTGGAAAGTCCAAAAAAGCTTGGCTTGTATTGTGAAAAGCACTTACCCAGCTGGCTCAAACGCGCTAGAAATGGCAAGAGCAGGATACTTACGAAAGAAGTTTTCATAGAGCTTCTAAAGGGGTGCTACTCACTTGAGCAAAAAATTGATTTACACCGAGCATGTGACTTATTTTATAGGCTTTTTAAAAGCATTTTAAACATGAGGAACCCTGCTCCGAAAGAAGTTCAGTTTCAGTGGGCTTTAAGTGAAGCTTCTAAAGATGTCAAAGTCGGGCAATTTTTTATGAAATTAGTTAGGAGTGAGATCGGTAGGCTTCAGCTAATTTGGGGATTTGATGCTAACAATGAGACACAAAATTCGTCCTTTATCAATAATTATAATCCTGGCCCAGTTTATGATTACGCTTTAGAAAATATTGGAAGTTCAATTCGATGTAAATTATGTTCCGAGAGATATGTCGATGGTAAAGCTCTCGGTAAGCACTGGATGGAAAAACATAAAAAGGAGGCCCAATATCTATTTAGGGGATATGTCTGCGCCATATGTCTCGATTCTTTTACTAACAAAAAAGGGTTGGAAAATCATGTACTCGAGAGACACAACATCATGTTCGCCGAACAATGTATGCTTTTACAATGTATTCCTTGTGGAGGGCATTTTGGTAGATTCGATCAGCTATGGTTACACGTGCTTTCAGTTCATTCGTCCGACCTCAAGTTTGTAGAAGATGGTCAAAAAATTGACGGCCAAGATTGCTTTCCGGATCTTGATTTTGATACAGAAAATTCTAACAGTTCTCGTAGATTTATTTGCAAACTTTGCGGTTTGAAATTTGATTTGTTACCTGATCTTGGACGTCACCACCAAGCTGCTCATATGGAGGCGAGTTGTATAATCCCTCGTAATAGAAAAGGTATTCGTTTTTATTCTTATAGGTTAAAGACAGGGAGGTTAACGCGCCCTAGTTTTAGAAGAGGCTTAGGCGTAGCTGCAGATCGTATCAGAAATAAAGCCACTGCAAATATTAAAAAACGTATCTTGGCAAATAGGGCGGTTAGTGAAGTTAAAGTACTATCGAACATAGTACCTGAATTAGGTGTATTGGGTAGACTTACGGAATTAGAGTGCTCTTCTGTTGCCAATATTTTATTTTCTGAAATTCAAAAAACAAAACCTCGTCCGAGCAATTTAGAGATTTTAAATGTAGCTCGATCTACATGTTGCAAAATTGGGTTAAAATTGTTGTTGGAGGGGAAATATGGTGTTTTGCCTGAGCGTTTGTATCTTAAAGCGGCGAAGCTTTGTAGTGAGAAAAATATTATTGTCGAATGGCATAAAGAGGGGTTTATGTGCCCCAAAGGTTGTATGGGAAAAAATGATATTTATCTGGCGAATTCGGCGCTAGCACTTACGGAGAATTACAAAGGGTTTATTTGTTCGGAAAATGTTGATTGTGATAAAAATGAGTGGGAAATGGATGAGTGCCATTATGTCATTGATTCGCGGCATATTACGCAAAGTTGTGTGCCAAAATCGTATATTTTGTGTGATGATATAAGCTTTGGGAAGGAATTGTATCCAATTATGTGTGTGGTGGATGAAACTTTTTTGGATTTTAAAATAAATGCCTATACTTCGCCTTGGGAGAACTTTGCATACGGAGTGGTGCCTTTGGTCGGTACATCTGTGGGTGCTGAAGTGCAGGTACGACGAAAAATGTTAACTGTACATATAATTTTCATCACTTCGTTTAGTACTTGTTAGTTGTTCAAATGGAGCTCGAGTGTTCTGCGTATTTGTAATTTGTGATATGACGTTGCTCATTTGGTTGTAGAGCTTATAACTAACATTTCCTTTTTCGGCAAATGAGCCCAAGCTTCTGCAAGTTTTGAATCTAGGTTTTGCAGCTAAATAGTTTTTTGTCGTTTTGTAAAATTTCTGTGTCTTCGGTCGTTAAAATTGCCTTTTTCACGAAGTATTAAAAGAGCATATAATATTTCAAAGACGCCATGTAGTTTTATTTCGACGAGTAAGCTAAAGGATTGGTTTATATATCCATTTAAAATGCAGCTAATAAATTGATAGCTTACTCTTAGCCTTTTTTCCAATACAGTTGTTTCATAATACTTCCTTTCGCCACATGTAAGGTGCACCAATTTTGTTTACTCAGCAGCTTTTCTTCTTTCTCAGTACTAGTCAGAGGTAATTATAATGTTGCTTAACCTACATTTCCTCTAATATCAGGGTCTAGAGCTGGGGTGTGCATGTACGGATTCATCTATGTGTTCTCCTGCGACCTGTGACCATGTATACCTTTTTGATAATGATTACGAAGATGCCAAGGATATTTATGGAAAGCCTATGCTCGGTAGATTTCCATATGACGAAAATGGTCGTCTTGTTTTAGAGGTACATTTGAAATAACTTTTAAATCAATTGTCTCTACCAAGTATATATCTTTTTACTGGGGTCATAGTTTTGTACACTCGCATATATCTGATTGCGGTTATATACACCAACCTACAAAAGTAGCCATGTGTGCACCAAGGTCCCATTTTTCAGTGTTTTAGTACAGTTCGTGGACCAAATTGAAAAACTTGGGGTTCTAAGTTGATGAGAACACCTTATTATACAATATATTAGTAAAAACATAGTTTTTGTCATATTTCCTATTTTAGTCCGAAAACTCGGGGGATTTTCCTATGTATGCTAAGAAAGCGATGGAAAATGTTAGCTTAATGTAATTACTGGTAACTTTATAGATTGGAGTAGAAAATTTGAAATCGGATGCTGCCTTAGTCTATAAAATTACGTAATCCTTGTTTAATTGTTTTACAGCCCTTTTGTAACTCATCGTGCTATTTTTGCTTGTAACTCTATTGTTGATTTACCTTGGGTAGGTGAAATATTAATCTTAATGAGAAACCGAAATTTATTTTTTATTTTACATTTTGTTTGTTCAGGATGGTTACCTGGTCTATGAATGCAATAACAAATGCAGCTGCAGTAAATCCTGTCCGAATAGGGTTTTGCAGAGTGGTGTAAAAGTGAGACTAGAAGTTTTCAAAAGCGGAAAGAAGGTACAAACACAAACACACACACAAACACACAAACACACAAACACACAAACACACAAACACATTATCTTAAAATTGATTTTTCATTCTTTGCACACCAACATTTGTTATTGTGGTTTGCAGGGTTGGGGTGTCAGGGCGCAAGAAACAATACCACAAGGCTCATTTGTTTGCGAATTCATTGGGGAGGTTATAGATGAGCAAGAATCAAATAAAAGGAATAACAGGTTAAATATTATCTTATGTTCTGTGTGAAATTTGGCTCCTTTTGCTCATCTTGTGTGAAGTTTTTTATTTTATTTTGATTCTATTTCAGCTATGGTGGACAAGGTTGGGAATACTTCTATAACATGGATGGTCATTTTGGTGATATGAAGAGGTTGATTGAAGAGCCTGTACCATATGTAATTGATGCTATGAAGTACGGGAATATTTCACGCTATATCAACCACAGGTGAGGAAAATAGTACCTAGTTTAATTATACTCATAGGAATTGATTTAGACTATGAATAACGATTAAAATTTAGATGGTATGTATACTTGTTTTAACTTCATATTTTCCTTGTAAATAGCTGCTCTCCAAATCTGACAAGTCGACAAGTTGTCGTGGAAAGCTTGGACTGCCAGCTGGCACGTGTTGGTTTCTTTGCAAGCCGAGATGTGAGTCCTCTTTCCTTTTATAATTTAACTGTCTTTATTTTATTTTTGGCATTAGAACCTTAGATTTCAAGGTGCCATAATGTGTAGAAAACTTCCCACTTTTCGTTGGCTTACATAGAAATTGGAAATCAATTTCAGGAAAGAAAAACAACACTAATTTTCTGTTTAGTAGCGGAGTCAGATTGTTGGCAACTTATTTACTAAATCTAGACTGTTCAAGAACTCTTACTGTATATGAAAATCTGGTTGTGGTGATACAGTGATACCGCATAGAATGAGGCGTTGCTTTTAGTACTGTTCGTTTGATTATTGTGCTGCCTTTTTTGTTTATTGTGAGCAGATAGCTGAAGGTGAAGAAATTACATACGGCTATAACTACAAGCTACAACTGGGAGAAGGACACCCGTGCTTTTGTGAAGCTTCTAATTGCAGGGGACGACTATATTGAATCGTACCAGATTCTAATTGGTAAATATCTGCAAAAAATGGATCCAAAATGGGATACCTCTAATTATTTCCGTGTAAGACGCAAAATTATAGAAATGCAGTTGTATCCATCCGACTTAGTTAGCAATTTTAGTTTGGATTTGCTTGTTCCATTTTGGATTTAGATTTTAGGTTATCTTGCAGAAGTTTGCAGTATTTTCCTTTTAGGTAATTGTAGTATAAAATTAAACTAGTGGTTGTACATTTGTATGATTTTTTTTCAGGAGAAACTAGGAATTTCCCTTGCATCGTTTTGCTTTTATATGGTATGTTTGCAATACTTGGTTGCCGCATGTTTTTTGTTAAAAAAGAAAATATTAAGAAAGATCTCATTTTTTGGTGAAAACTTCACTTCCTCTTGTGATGTTGAATGCATTTCATTTGTTGTTTTGTAAAAATATTATGAAAGATCTCAATTACAATTAGGGCTGTAAACGAGATAGCTGTTCGTGGAATCATTCTTGTTCAGCATGACTAATGTTCCATTTATGTTCGTTTATTTATTAATGAACACGATAATGAACAAGAATATAGTGTCCGTCTATTAAATGAATTGAACATGAATATGAACATGTCTCTGTTCGGTTCGTCTAAGCTCGTGTTCGTGTAACTATATATAAAGTTTGATAAAATAAAAAACTAAATCTATTAATGATGTAACAAAAACTATTATCACTGTACAATTAATAAACTTATTTATGCTATAATAATATAAATGATATGTTCGTATTATTTTGAACTTATTATGCTAATTTATATCATCATACTGTAAGTACAGTCACCGATTTTATCGTTAAGTGTTCAACTCGTTAAGGTAATCAACGTATACCTATGTAGAAACAATTTATACAATATATAAACTTAAAGTTATATGTGAACTAGTTTATCATACTTAATAATATAGTAATATATGATAAAATTAAAATATATTTTAAAAATAAAGAAAAATATTTATTTTTTTCAATTATTGAATGTTTTGGAAGAAATTAGATGTTCACGAACAACTCGTGTTCGGCTCGTCAAATGTTCGTTCGTATTTAAATAAACATTAATAAGGGTTTTATTTCATGAACTGTTATTCGTTTCGTTTCATTTACACCCCTAATTACAATTACATACTATATAAGTAAAAAAAATTGAAATGACAAAATGGCAGCAAAACAATCAAAGTTTGTTAAATTTATCAAGAAAAAAAAGGACAAAAAGGCAGCAAAACAGTTGCATCACTCGGGCCTTTTGATTGACCACTCAATTACTAAATAATCAAACGAGATATGATCCGATGACGATAGGTCCATTGTCTTTTAATGAGAATTTTGAACCACCACCTAATCACCACAAACTTTAATAAATGGTTTAAGCACAAAATGTCAAATATGACACTCATATCACGTGAAAACAAGTTTAGGTTATGACTTTCTAGTACTAAGCAATAGTGAGTTTTTTTTTAAGTTAAAGCAATAGTTAACTTATTTTGTTTTGTTTTTTCGTTGGAATAATCTCTTAATGTGCTTGGTTTTATTGTGTAAATCACAAACAAAGGTGACTGTTATTTCTTGTAATCAAAACAAATACTCAAACACAAAAAGAGGAAATAAAAATTTATTAGCTATGTATAGTCATTTTTTTTTATAAGCACATGATAATAGTCATTTTTTGTGATTATGACCAAGCACTTAAAATATATAGATACTGAGATAGTAACAAATGATGTAGAAAATTTCTTACTGCAAACTTACAAGTTTTATGGTTTCGTTTATGATATAACCGATCTCATGATCTTACGATTAAGGCTTACTTTGATAAAGAGAGAAAAAAACGTTAATCCAATGCAATAAAGAACATAGAAGGCGATAATAGTAGATTTTATTGCTTTTTTAAGGCAGAATTGTAGAACGTGACTGCTTGTAAGACCGTAATGCTCCAACAAGCTTTCGACCAAAATCCGTGATACGAAAACCAAAATAAGAACTTCTAATTGATCTATTTGACAGAAAAACTACTCTTTTTTTTCTTCCTAGCTATTCACATATGTAGATATCCAAAATCAAATTAAAGGAAAATGTTTCACAAAGGACCAACAAAGACAAAACCATATCATTCTTAATTAACATAAAATTCATGCTTAAACTTTATACTCCATCGGTCCCGCTTTATTTGTCCGTTATACGTGCATTTTGAAACAAAACCAAGTTTTTACTGTCTTTTAAGTCAAAAAATACACATTTCAGGCTTTCAAATATCGCACATTAGTTTTATTTGCATTATATCCCAAAGAAAATAGGAATAAAATTTAAATGTTTTACAGCACAAAATGGTGAAACTTGTAAGTTTTTAACAAGCATGGAAGACCCCAAAATGTCCACTGTCATATTAAATTGACTACCAGGAAAATGGACCCATAATTTATGCGAGCATTTAAAATAATTAAATACATTATGGACTTATGAGTAAAAATATGGACAACCCCACTTGAATTTTCCAAAGCTATGATGATGACGTAAAGTTATTATTTCCAGTTTTGTACTGTACTATACTGTTCATAAAATCTAAAAAATATTTAACCTTTACTTAATCCCATACCCCTACTTTTGCCTTAACTTGCTTGTCTTTTAAATACTTTCTTTGTACCTTTTATTTTAGAGCCTTTTGTCTCAACTTCTATTAGTTATTTTTGTTTATAAAATATACTATTATATCCATTTGTACTTTATTTCTAGGGGATATAGAAAATCAAGAGCACTAAATATTTGGTAATTATATGCACATGCTTGGATATTTTATTAGGCAGTTTCAACTTATCAGGTAATTTATTTGTCTCCTTTATTCTTCTTGCAGTTGTTTTTATTTAAGTTCTGGATAATTCTTTAATATAATAATCCATTTTGGGAATATTGGATTTCTTCTGTTTGGTAGCTTGTATAGGTGTATGGTTGAGTGCTTGTTTGGGTGCAGCTTTTAAGTTTACCTTGTTTGATTTGTTGCTTATAAGCAATATATATCTGGTCTTTTAGTTGGTAAAGCTTTAAAGTTGGGGTTTTTTGTTTTCTATCATAAAGGCTAGAAATTTTAAGCTGGTCGGGCCTAGCTTCTTTTGCAGCGTAAAAAAGCCAGAATTTTTTATGAAAAAGCTGCAGGTAGAGAAACCGCGAGTGGGATGTGGAAAGTTTGTGTATTTAGGCCTTAAATGATTGAGATGATCAGTACCTGAAACAGTGTTATTAATTTTAATCATTTGAATCGGGTCATTTTGGTAGACGGCATTTAGGTGAAGCTTGTCATTTTAAGAGGGAAATTGATCAAAACATCATTTTTCTGTTAAAGTTTTGGGGAACTGAAGTAATTCAAATTTTTCGTATATAGTATTTTTAAAATTCTCTTACGTTTAATTTAGATAGAGAATGTCGAAATTAAACTACTTTGTGGTATTATCAAACTTTAGTTTAGCGGCATAAATGTGATAAGAATTATCGTATGTTCTGGTTTGTTACTTATTTTATGTTATTAAGTCAGATAGCACGTCACTTAAATGTTGTGTCGAACTAATACTTCTTTCTTTTAGAAAACAATGACGAGACTATGTTAAATTAATGATGTACTTGATTGTTTTGTCGTTTATTTTATGATTACTGTTCTCTTGGGTTGCAGAGTTGTGATTGGCAACCCTTCGCCGTGTGGTATAACGAAATGGGTTGGTTGAAAAAAGTTCTAAAAGGTTCGAGCCACAAAGGACAATACCATGGGAAGTATACAGATGAAACCATCTGGGATGGCCATGCTACCACCGTAAATTCCCTGAGGTCATTGAAGAAAATTATTTCAACATATTTTCGGTTTCTAAATTTTGGTTCTCTGGGTTTTTTCTAGGATGCTTGGCCAGACGACAATGATGAAGATATCGACCATGCCATTGCCCTTTCGCTTTTTGAAGAAGATCAAAAGGGAAAAAAAGTAGTAGGTATTACATGACTTAAGTTCTTTTTCGATTTTATGCTAGTAGGTATTACATGACTTAAGTTCTTTTTCGATTTTATGCTAGTGTATATCACCAGTGATTCCAAGGTAGCCTTGCTTCTTTATACGTTTGCCTTCAATCCTAAAAAAATCACCTAAAGATTTCCTGTACAAGTTTTTTTCTGAATAAATTTATTTACTTCAATTGTTATATAGAGGAAGAGTCTCATTCCGATGATCACTTAGAGGAGGATGAACAACTTGCTAAAGCGCTACAAGAAAGTTTGAACATGGATTCTCCGCCACGACTTGATCTGCAACCTCATGATCCACCTAGATCATATCCTCCACGCTACAATGCACCACTACTTGATTACGGTGGATTGTTTCCCCCTTTTCCGCACCCATTCCGCTCATCTGGATATAGGTATTTATACATGTATATACACATACATTAATACATACCATAGTTTTATACAAATTTTTATATAGCATATACAAAAGATTAACCTTCTGTTGCGTGTTTTTGGTTCTTATGTTCTTTTTGTACTTTAATACTGTCCATTCCATAGATAAGTTTGTAGCTACAAGTTTGTTTTAAGTACAAGCAAATAAGTGGCTGATAGGAAGGTTTTTGTATAGCGGGTTCATTTAGTTGCATTTTATAAGTACAAAGGTATACTTTCTAGGTGGAAGTGATACAGTACTCTTTAGTGTTACTTATTATGTGTTTGGTGGAAATATACTAGCATAAATTGAAGGAAATATACCATAACGAAAGAACGACACCATAGCGACAGTAATTAATACTAGCATAAATTGAAGGAAATATACCATAGCGAAAGAGTACCAAAACCTGCATTTTCATTGGTGACCAAACACCATAATTTACTTCTGTCTTTTAAGCACAAAAATAACAGAAGGAATCCAAACAAGCCCAATCATATGTTTTCTTTGCTAGTAACTTGTCGTAGACTATTTGTAGGATGCAAGTTTAGGCGTCAAGTTTCGATGTTTATTTATGAGATCTATTTTTTCTTTCCTTTTATCTTATTTAAGGACATGTTCTGGTTGTAAAGCTGAGATTGGTCAGGGACGGTTTCTAAGTTGCCTGGGGGGTGTTTGGCATCCAGAGTGTTTCCGTTGTCATACATGTGGTCTTCCCATATCTGAATACGAGGTTCGTTTCTTATTATTTATAATGTGCTGACAGCCTGACAGGAGTATTATTTTGTTTACTGCGTCTTATTGAGTATTACTGCTTAAATTATGGTTTTTTTTCTTGGGTAGTTTTCTTTGACTGGAAATCATCCTTACCACAAGTCCTGCTATAAGGAGAAGCATCATCCTAAATGTGATGTTTGCAAAAACTATGTAAGTGGCTTAACTTACATGTATATGTATTATTCAAGCTGCGTTAGGTTGCATGCATTAAATTT
This sequence comes from Primula veris, assembly GCA_963682055.1. Lineage (NCBI taxonomy): Eukaryota > Viridiplantae > Streptophyta > Magnoliopsida > Ericales > Primulaceae > Primula > Primula veris. The sequence continues at coordinate 29,817,585 of OY821747.1, read as the reverse complement.
TTTCTTCTTAAAATGTGTATTATATTTATGGGTCCGGTCATGTCGACATTATTCTTGGCTTAACTTTGACATAACTTATCTCACTTGGCAGCCATTGGTAACATCTCTATTAATGGTTGAGTGAACTGACAGTGTTACGATTTCTGGATAACATATCAATTAGTCTGTGAGATATGTTATCCAGAAGTCCAGTATCTTATGTTGAAAATTATGTCTACATAACCTTCGCTTATAAGGTACAGATTTTTCACCTGGCTAACAAAGCGTTTTTTACCAGATCCCAACTAATAACGCTGGTCTCATTGAGTATAGGGCACACCCTTTTTGGCTACAAAAGTATTGCCCTTCACATGAACGTGACGGGACGCCTAGGTGCTGTAGCTGTGAAAGAATGGAGGTAAGTTCGTACAACTAACCAATACAAACAAATGAAATACAAAATCAGCACATCATTTAAATCCGTGCTGGTCGTGTTTTTTTTTTAATGGAGGTTTGAAATTGACGATGCAGCCCAAAGACACTAGATATCTTATTCTTGAAGATGGGCGAAAGCTATGTTTGGAGTGTTTGGATTCTTCAATAATGGATACACACGAATGTCAACCTCTTTACCTTGAAATACAAGAGTTTTACGAAGGTTTAAATATGAAAGTGGAGCAACAAGTTCCCATGCTCTTGGTCGAGAGAGAAGCTCTCAATGAAGCCATGGAAGGAGAAAAAAATGTAAACCAAATTACTTTCTGAGCTTTTGTACCTTCCCACCGCTCCCCCCCCCCCCCCCCCCCCCCCCCCCCCCCCTCTCTTTAAGATTTAAAGATTGTATTAATTTGCCCCTTTTTATCTTGCTGATTCTAGGGTCATCATCACATGCCGGAAACAAGAGGACTTTGCTTGTCAGAAGAACAAACCATTAGTGTGGTAAGCATTTTATCTTCAATATTACAACAAAAGGAGTAACATTTTATAAACGTGCAAAACTAATTTACTAATTACTGTATATTTCTTTTAATCTTTCAAACAATCAGATCTCAAAAAGGCCAAGAATTGGGGGTTTTCGCATTATAGATATGTTTACAGAGCCTTATAGGCTAATCCGCCGGTGTGAAGTGACAGCTATTCTTGTTCTATATGGTCTTCCTAGGTACCTCTATCACCTTTCTTTCGTTCTTACACTATATATGTCCAACTCTGGTGATGAGCTAAATCCCTAAATTATAATACCTTATTTTCTTTTAATTAGGTTATTAACGGGTTCCATTCTAGCTCATGAGATGATGCACGCATGGCTACGGCTCAATGGTAATTTTCTAATCTATGACACATTATGTTCTTGTTTAGCTGTAGCTTTTAAGCTAATTAACTGGCTTGTTTGTAATTGTGAAAAGGTGGTTTAGCTACACATTTCAAGCAATATTCTAGTTTAGTTGAGGCTGAGAAACATTGGGTTCAGCCTACTGAAAATTTTAGCTTTCTTAGACCCAGAAACCAAGAGAACTCAAGTTTTAAGCCCGCCAATCAAATCCACTGGTCGTATAAGCTAAAACTAAGTAGTTTGAGCTCTAAATCTACAAACAAACAAGCTCTACATATTAACAATTACTCCAGAAAAGTTTGACTAAAGACGGTTTGATTGCAAACAAATAAGATGGGGGTGGTATTGAAGAAAAGCTAGGTTCGTGCAGCTTAAAGCTTCTAAAAATTCACGCAAAAACTCCAGAATGACCTTTTTCATGAGGAGATCAACCAAATAGTCCTTGTTTAAAGCTAAACAAACTGAGCTTAAAAAAAGAAACCAAAAAAGTCCTAAATTTACAGTAATTAACTCCGTAAAAGAGGAATTGAGGCACTTTTTTTTTTCATTAACAGGATATCCAAATCTAAGCCCTGATGTTGAAGAAGGTATCTGCCAAGTGCTAGCTCACATGTGGTTAGAATCAGAGGTAGTGGTAGGATCCGCTAGTAGTACAGACGTCACGTCATCATCGTCATCGTCCACGTCATCACCAGCATCGTCGTCTAGCGCCACATCATCTAAGAAGGGCAAGCGTTCTCAATTTGAGACAAAATTGGGTGAGTTCTTTAAGCACCAAATAGAGTCGGATACCTCAGCAGCTTATGGAGAAGGATTTAGAAAAGGTAACCAAGCGGTGCTCAAGTACGGGCTTCGAAGGACCCTTGATCATATTCGACTCACGGGGAGCTATCCTTATTGAATTATTATAAAATTTCCTCTTGAATTTAAGTTTATAGAAGGATTTTAATACTACTCATTAAGAGAAAGATGCATATACTATTACAATCTCACATTACATACCAAAGTACAGTTGATATATAGAAATATTGAAGAGCATACACATACACTATATATACTCTTTTTCTTTTGTTCTGGGAGCCTTATTAGGTGAATGAGAACGGCATTTCGATGTTATATGTAAAGCATCTTATGGGATATGTAATAACAAGTTATGGTGGCTTAATAAATACTCTGCTCTTGCTGCAATAACAAGCACATGACATGTGGGAAATAGGGTATTTCTACATTATCTTCTTAAATGAACGTAAAGTAAAACCAATGCGTTTTTTGTTTGCATAACACAATAAAGCTTATGAGTTTGTGAAATTTGGTTATTCGGAGAAAAATATCAGCACTGTGATTACCCAGGAAAGAGTAGACATTCAAACATATGTTTACTGTCTGCAATAGTTTTTAAGGATGTACCATAAAAGTTGGGCTTGTTATCCTTGCTTTAATGCTCATATGCGGAGACTACTATTCTTACCGCATTTATCGGTTGAACACCAAATTATCATATTGACAGCAACCACGGTCTAGATTTCCTGTAAAGAAGTCTGGATACCCATTCATAGTTTACACCCCATAATTAGTATCTAATTAATCATAGTTTTTGGTTTCTTGAAATTTATTTTGAATCCCTTGAACGACCATATAGAAGCGTTAGTGGTATTCGCCATCTGCTTAGCATGCGCTTTACATGTTAGAAACCAGATGAGGAGTTGTATTAAAAGATGTATATTAGGCGAGAATGTATCGAATAGTGTCAAAAATGATCACAGAGTTCAACTCTTCAATAAAAACATTTTACGTTCTTCAGATAGTTCATTTATAGGACAGGCCTGATCATGAAATTCACACAGTATTAATAGAGATGATCTATAAGTGCGCACAAAAGTGGTTTTGGTCATTTAATCGTTGGGATCTTGTTCTAGAAAATAAATAAATATCAGATATCATTACATCAACTAGGGTGATCGGTTCTTATTTTATGCAACCAAAACTCTCTGGGGTTTGAATATGAAAAGACACTAGTCCTGTTACGTTCATTGGCTGGGTGCAAGGTTTATTCTCATATATTAGATCGATGAGATTGTTTTCAGCAACTTTCAATCTGATACCGAATTCGTGGAATCATTGCAGTATTTTGCTCGTGAGGGAATATAATACCCAACTTGTCTGTATCATGTGTCTAATTTGAACCTTTTGTGTATGTGATAGAGCTAGTCTTGCAGATGTTATCTAGTTGAAATCTGAGTTGGTGCCTAATATAGCCACACAAAACATGCTCATGAAGAATCAACTTGGCGACAAGTAAAATCAAATTAACACATAATGGTAACATACACAATATAATTGGAATGGTTTTACGATGAACCGTATATACAAGTCTTTAGTGCAGCATCAACTTTTCAAGCGAAAGCACACACTTACCAAAACACAAATATTATCCTCTTTTATCTGGAAGTTAATTCTTTTTATCTGATCTTTGCAACATAAGTCTATCGATCACCCAAATTTTTACTAAGCTATTATTTTAAACCTGATATTTCATACTTGCAATAAATAAATGGAGCTATGAAGTGGATACTTGTACAAATCAAGCTCAACTTTTTTTGCGCTGGTCTGCATTTGGTTTATTAGCAAAGCTAAGCTTTTCTGGTTCCCTGGCTCAAAAGATTAGAATCTTTTACTTGGATGAACCATCTCTTTTCTCAACTCAAAAAAATTGGCTTATTTGTTAAAAGCTGCAACCAAATAAGCCCATCGTACGAAATCAAAGCTGTGATACAGACCAGTTTTCAGCTCTCTCCTCATCCATTTGAGTCCTCATTAGAATCGAAACAACTTTTCCCATGCTTGGTCTTTCGCTTGGTGCTTCTTTTAAGCAACTCACACATAATTTCACCATTCGTATCGCTAAATCCGATTGATCAATAATGAACCCCATTGGATGCTTCACTTGTAAACGAGAATCAATCAACTTCGAAATATCATTTTTCTCATTTTCACCTCCAATAATCAACAAAACCTTTTCCGAAAGCAAAAATTCTTCTCCATTTTCCTTGAAAACAGCTTCTTTTCCAGTTATTAGCTCTAATAAAAGAATTCCAAATGCGTAAACGTCTATCTTAGGTGTCACCAAACCCTCTTCTAAATACTCAGGTGCAATATAGCCTTTTGCTTTTTGAGCAAATTTCGGCAGCGAAATCCCATATTCTGCTGCAAGGCTGAAATTGGCAATTTTAGCTCTCAAGTTTTTATTAAGTAGAACATTGCTTGTGTTGATGTCCTTGTGAACATAAGCAGTGTTTGTAAAACTGTGTATATAATTAAGCCCATTTGCGACATCTAAAGCAATTTGAATTCTATAATTCCAACTCTGAAGCTCTAAACAATTCTTTTTCCGTAGCCAATTTTGTAAAGAACCATTTTCCATGTATTCGTATATCAGATAAAAATCTCTTAAATTTTCACAAGCCCCGTGTAGGGCTATCAAGTTGAAGTGGTTGATTGTTCTGAGAATATTAACCTCTTTCGTTATATTTGTACCTGTCTTCTTAACACACAGAACTTGTCCTTGAAAAACCCCACGGTAAACCAAAGAGCTCAGTTTGTTTTGGGGGCTAAAGTTGTTTGTACCCTCGCGTATCTCTTCGAAATCGTATACCTTGAGGGCTTGGTCAACATTTTTTATACGAAAAACGATGTCCTTCGTCAGTGCAGACTTCCCTTTTCCCAGAACGGGCCCTCGTGAATTTTTCCTTTTGCAATAATAGAAGCAAACAAACAGGAAAATACTGAGAAGTGCGGCAAAAGTACCAACTCCAGCTCCAATCCCAATTAAATTCTTATTTATATGTTTTACTTTTACATATTTCCCGTTACTTAGTGTAGTCGAAGGAGAAGTATCTGGTGGGAAGTTAATTATTGTTTGGTTGCTCAGAGGGGGACTTGAAAGGGGAATTAGAATTGTCGACATAGGAGTAATATCCTGATTTTCATCTGATAATCCATTTGCATATACGACACTGCTAGTACTCACACCAAATCTCTTGCAAACATCAATAACAGTGTCATTATATGTGACCAAGTAAGTTAACAGAAATTTCGTACCCTCTAACATCTGACTTTTAGTGGGACATGCACATCTCAGTGGCACAAGTAATTTCATCCCTGTTTGTAGCAAATGTTCGGGATATGAATTTTCGAGCTCTAATATTGAACAAGTTGATAAACCTTGGTAGGTTGTAGTGGCAACTGTATAGTATGTGTCGTCAGGCTGAATAGTATAAGAGGAAACGGCCTGATAATATTGGTTCCAACATGAACAATATACGGGAATAATTACCTCTTTGTTTTTAGGAAATGTTTCCGTTTCTGCTACGTTGTTGATATGTGCGAGCTTTTGGAGGTGTGAAGATGTGAGTTTTGCAATTGAAGGGACTGAATTGTAAGGAGATTGAGATCTAAGTATGAGAAAGGTTTTGCACGAGGGTTTTTCACCGTTACACGTGTAAAGAAACTCCGGTGAAGGGGTTGTCCCGTTAGGTTTTAAGCAATCAAGAGCTAAATCTCCTGTATATAATTGTTGGGTATTGGTTTCTGAAGCTAAAAAGGTTATCATACTAAGGAAAACAAATAAAATTTTATCCATGATGAAGGAGTAAAGTTTTTAGTGAAACAAGTATGGAATCATATATTAGTGCTATCATAAAAAAAACCAGAATAAAACAGGTTTAGGACAATGATTGATTACCAACTTAGACTACTTATTTATCTTTTTCATTAAAATTTGACCCGTTTAATTAGGCACTAATTTGTTTATTGTAAAGGCTATTTCTTCAAGCATAAGCTGATCTGATGCTTATGTATTGATAGAGTAACTCTGCAAAAAGAATTGTTAATAGACCGGCAAAGTTGCAATCTCAGCTTACGTGTACTAATAAGTCAATAATCCTTACAAAATAAAGATTTTGGACCAAGATTAAATTATAAGAAAAACATTTAAAACTTTATGAAGGCTAGTTCTACGATATGTGATTAACACTGTCATTATCAAGACTTTTTATGAAATAGACTACATTAAAGTTTAAAGCCGCGGATATTCCTTTACCCAATTGACTATTTTTAGTATACTTGGTCAAGTTATTAGCTAATTTTGCCTTACTAAGTTACTAACTGGTTTTGCTAGTTTTCAAAAATGAAATAATATGGTCATGCAAGTTTCAATTGACTTTGCCTTGCCCATTTTATATAACTTAGAAGTATTCCTGGTACAGAAGAAGAATATACCATTTTTAGGTGGAATTAGTCTAAATGTTATTAGTAGGACGTGTTAGTATTGTACTGTCAAAAGAGAATATGTTATATTGAATTTTTAAATTCCTTGTTGCAAATGTTTCTGGCTTGGAATTCACTTCATGTTTGTGCATAACATTTCCATTATGTCAAGGAAATGAACAGTATTTGTTTTATTAATAGTGAAGCCAACATCAACTTTGGGAACAAATGTGGTAGCTTTATATACATCGAAAATCGCGGTCGGGAAACATAAAACAAGGCACAGTAGAGATTCAAAATCATCCGAAAACAAATTACACACTTGAGTTTTGACCTCTAAGATGAGACACTTCTATTCACAAAAAGAAAGAAAGAAAGAAAAATTAGCTGAAGCTCCAATAACCAGAATTATTATTACTTGTTTCCCAATCAAGTGAATTGTTGAAAATTCTCAATAAAGACTGCACTATTTCGTCCATTCCCGGCCGACTTGATTGATCTTTATTTAAGCAATTTTGAACTAATTTTACAGAAAAAACAACTAGCTCCATTGGATAATTGCCTTCCATAGAAATATCAACAAATTTTCTCAAATTTTCATTCCCATTTTTCTCATCAACCAGATCACTTAGTATGTCCGGCAACGGTTTATTACTCCTCTTATGTAACACAACCGCCTCTTTACCCGTAAGGAGCTCAAGCATTAAGACACCGAAAGCATAAACGTCGAGCTTCGTAGATATTAACCCATTTTCTAAATATTCAGGAGCCATATACCCTTGTGTTCCCACAATATGCCTAGTAAATGCAGATTCGCCTTTTTCAGTTGATCTTGCTAAGCCAAAATTAGCCACTTTTGCCCTGAAATCACTGTCGAGAAGAACGTTATTACTAGTTAAATCCTTGTGTACATAAGGAGGTGATGTATAGTTATGTATGTAATTAAGACCCATCGCCACGTCTAATGCTATCTGCATCCTTTGTGTCCAGCTTAGAAACTTCCTGTCAATATTATTGTTATATATCCAGTCGCTTAAAGACCCGTTCGAGGCATATTCGTAAATAAGGTACCAATGCCCTTTGTTGAAACAAATGCCCGATAATCGTATGAGGTTAGTGTGGCTAATTTTGTTTAATAAATTTATTTCATCTGAAATGTCGCCATCGACTTCTTTGATTGCAGCATAGTCCCCTTTGAATTTTCCTCGATAAACGGATCCTTTGATCCAACATTCTGGGCTAAAATTGTTTGTTGCGGATATTAGTTCATCAAACTTATATACCTTCAGGGACGATTGTGCTATAGTAGAAATGCTATCTAAGAACTCCTTTGTATCTATCTCATTTTCTTCTCCCTTTTGGGAATTTTTCTCAATAGCCTCGAAGCTCTCCGTAACAATAACCGAATCGGCTTTCTTTTTCTTTTTACGAAAGAATACACAAAACACAATTATAAATATCAAGAACACAAGTAAACCGCCTCCTAGAGCTCCTAATAGAGCATATACCCATGTTTTATTTTTCGAGCTATTATTTGGAGAATTGGCAGATCCACTAGGTGGCGGAGGATCAGGTGGCGGTGGTGTCGCTAATGTCTGTGACAATGATGGTGGATTTTTTAGAGGGACTAAAAGTGTCGTATATGGAAAAATTGTTGAATCCTGATCTGATAGTCCATTTGCTTGTAGGGTCCTCCCAGTATCAGTCCCAAACATGTTACTAATGAGATACACATATTGACCTTTTGCAACTAAATAGCTTAACAAATATTTAAATCTGTAGCTCGTTTGGGTCTTCGTAGGACAAGCACATCTCAAAGGGATATTCAATTTCATACCCGGATATATATCTTTCGTCGTAAGAATATTTTGGGCCATGATAGCTTGACAAGTTGAAAGTCCCTGGAATGTATTATTCGCAATGATTAAAAAATTATCGTTAGGAGAAACAGTGTAAATCGTGTTTGTTTGGTAATATAGGCCATAACACGAGCAAGAAACTGGCACGAGTACCAGTTGGTTTGCATCAAAAGTTGCATTGATATTGACCAAATTAAGCTGAGAGAGCTTTATCGGGTCAGATTTTAGCAGCTGTGAAATTGAAGAGACGGTGTTATACGGGTATATAGATCTGAAAGTTAAATATGACTGGCAAGTTTTGTTTATGCCGTTACAATAATAGCCGAAAGCTGAAGATGAATTGTAAGTGATGGCACATTGGGTTATGTCTTTGCCTACATAAGGTTGCTGAGCAAAAATTAGTGGAAGGGTTAAAAAGATAAGAAAAAAAGGAAGCATTTTCTTGCTAAGTTTGATATGAAAAAATCGGAAATTTTTATACTTCTCTTTGAGAGATGATTTCTGAAACAGTTCTGAGAACTTGATACATTTCTAATGTAAGGTGATGAAGATATTAGTTCAAGTCTTTGACAATAGAGAGAGACCTAACTATTAAAATATACCCATGTCCAATGGAATGATAAGCTGTTCATATTTAAAAGGATTTAGTGGATATTTGAGATTTGAATACATTATAACATGATTCATTTCCTAGTTGTGTTGCGGTTAGACCCGCTATCTCAGTTTCCTAGTTCTGTTAACTGTTTCCAGAAAAATGACTAGTGTACCGAATACTTCCACAGAAACATGACAGATAAGGATGTTTCTTGGCCCGATCGAGCATATATTTCGTGTAGTTTTCTGCATTAACAATCCAATATAGAGTCTCAAAAGAAGCTTTCAGATCTCTTCTGAAACATCATGTATCCTATAGACTTTAGTTACTAGAAAGTAGAAATACAAGTGTGTTTTTATGTGTTCAGTTAACAGTTTGTACATTATTTGGAGAAAAGGTTTCTATCAGAAACATTTTTGGACTATAACATGGAAAACTGAATAAAGTGTGGTGATAACTGAGATGTAAATTTAATTATTTCTTTTCCATTTTCATTTTAAAGTATTATGGTTGACTCACTCTGCAACAATTATATAAACAGGCTGAATTATTCCAATAATAGGGGTATGACCAAATTAGTTCCATGTCTTATAAATTGAAAATGATTGTTAACCCGCTCGACAATGTTTAACTAACTTTTTAGTTTTTATTTGTTGCTGTAAACATCTGTGTTAGTCTTTATAAAACAGACAAAAAACTGGACAAGAGGATTTGAAGAACAAAAATGTTAACAGTCGCGCAACTTTATTTCTAAAGAAGCCTTCTGGTTGCAAGATCGAATATGAGTAAATAAATTGTCTTCATTGAGTCTGGAAAAAACAATTGATCCCGTTAATTTTTGTTTTCCATGCAAGAAAAAATATTCCCTTTCGTTTAATTTAGTATACCAAATATACCCAAGCTAATAACCAAACAAAAACCCGCGCTTAAAGATGCAAAGCAAGATATATTGTACTTGCTTAATTGGTGAAAATGGAGTGCAACGATTATTGGACGGATAAATGTGATCAAAAAGGCCAACCGTTCGAATTGCTAATGCAAATAACTTACATAAATTGGGCAATCGACTATGATCTCAAAATCTTTCCAGAACCAGCACATACATCAATTTTTATGAATAAACCTTTTGTAAATACTTAACATGCACTTGGGTTTCTGTAGTCGATCGATTTAAGTATGCCCGCGTCCTGTCATTAAAATCAAATTTTAGCCAACTTGATAAGTCATAACTTTGCTCTCAATATATCGTTTTGGATGTTCTCTAATTCCATGTAACGTTTTCCCAACACATTGTGATAAACTGATAATGCAAAAATATTATGGAAAACCTTCATATAGTGCAGAAATAGACGTCTTAACAGAAAATGAATTTTACAGCGTAAAACAGAATTTTTACAAAAAGTTGATGGTGGCAGTTCTTGGCTAGAATTAGATACCGTGATAATAAATGAAATAGAAAACTATTATAAAAAAATGAAATATCAACATAGTTACTCAAAAAGATATTAGCCTCCAAAAATAATAAGTATTCTTTTTATTTTATGTCATTTCGAAGTTACTCGGAAATGATGCTTGCCAAAGTCTGATAATAAATGGGTTCAAATCCAAAAAGCTAAAATTCAGTACATATGACTGATTTGCAGAAGAAATAGGCCAGCCAAAAATGCATGGCTAGAAACCTAGCCCAACATTAATTGAAAAAGATTTTGACACAATTCTAATTTTATTATGCCTACTTAGAACATGATTTTGACACACTTCTAGTTTTGTTATACACTGCCCTAAAAAGAAAAGAAGAATTTTTTTATGATTTTTTTAGTTTTATTTATAAGATTATGAAAGTCTCCCATTTACTACAAAAGCTCAGGTATTTTTCTGTGAAAAAAGGGACCCCATTTTAATTTCTTCAAAAATCCAAATCTCGAGCGGCAAACACGGCCAGATAGCGAGGTGTTTCCATGTTACTGTATTTTAGAACATAGTGATCTAAATGCTCAGTTTTCATACATAAACCGTGCAATAACGTATCATTCAAACTATTTGCATGCCAGACATATCACATATGTAAGCAATATTAATGTGTATACATTTTCATGAGAGAACCTAAAACAAGCATTGATTATGTTCGTGTTCGTGTTAACCCACTCTAGTATGTGGCTCAGATGAAAAATGAGAGGTTCAAGCTTTTAGAAAGATGTACAAGTCATATGAGCCACTTCGATACAACACATCAAACTATACATTTATCTTAAAAATCGGATATCATCGTTCTATTATAATAAGTCAAACCAACTCAAATGAGACCGTCCAATTTAACAAAAAAAATTAAAAAATACTCACACACATTTATATTAATTATAATAATATTATACTCCCATAAAAATATAAAAAATAAAAACTAATAAAACTATTTACCCCTTTTTAACAAACAAAAATTCTTTTAAATTTTAAACTATATTTTTTTTTTATTATCTACATATTTATATCATAACTATACTTATTTTCTATATTTCGCGCCGCACACACAACGTGTGTGGCACGATTAATAGTATATATATATATATATATTTGGAGGTTATATGAACAACATAAAAAACACTCAAATAAACATTTTTTTTATAAAAACGCTATAAATCAATATTTGATTAATACAAATCTCCACGGTTTCACGACGGGAACGCAAATATGCATCTTGTTTTTTTTTTTTTCCGAGATGTATAATGACATGTTTTGAATTTTTAAATTTTACCATAATTTCCAAAACATGTCATTATACATCTCGGAAAAAAAAAAAACCAAGACGCATATTTGTGTTCCCGTCATTAAACCGTTGAGATTTGCATCAATCAAATCTTGATTTGGAACGTTTTTACAAAAAAAAAATATCTAAGTTGATGTTCATATAAGCTCTCCCTATATATAACATATATATATATATATATATGAAACGTTCGTTTTTGCAATAATGAATTTTACTCCGTCATACGTTTCTATATTTTATTGATCGATACAATACGTTTATCTTGTTTTTGATTATTTCCAAAATCAAGAAGAACTACAAATCATGTTATTTCACTCGAAAAGACTTCCTCAAATGTGAAAATTAAGTCGATGAAGCAACAATTAACACTGTTGGTCACAAGTTTTTATTGTCAATAATAAATAGCTAGGATTAGTAAGTACCAAAATACACCTCGAATAGTACCACAAAAAATATTTGGTCACACAATATAATAACTTAAAAGCATGTGGAATCTTGAACATATTTCGTTATAATCTAGCTAAACAAGACACGTCTCCACATGGCCATTTATTTTTTGCTACCAAATCGAAGGTTCAAAATCATAATAAATGAGATTTTTAATTACGGAGCCCACATGAAACCGTCAAGTGTGTCAAGTGTCCATCAAAAAGTCGTAGTTAGCATGTGCCCTAGTCTATTTTCCTCATGAGCTTTCATATATTGTTTAAAATATGTTAATTAATTATAGTTATAAGCTCAATGAGTGACCGACAGTTTTGTACTTTTGTGTTACAAATTAATTGCATCACAAATAAAAAAATAAACTGTGGAGCAAATTTTTCCATTCATAATTAAAATTCATATCCGTTGTTATAGTTGTTGTTATGCAGTTAAGCTACAAATACAGTTGCAACTGAGGTTGGAATATAAGTATAATGATGGACAAAACTTGTAAAGTTAAATGTACTTGAATTAAATCAAACGCATATTTAACAACGGAATTCACCCAACTAGGATACGTCTTCGGGACACTCACCCAGATTATGATATTATAAAAGCTTACAATATAGTATTTAAATCTTAATGAAAAACTCTCAGACTCCCTCTATATTTTTCTGCCTATCTCTATATTGCTCATACCTTATAATTATCACTCAAAATATCAATGGCATCCCACCATTGTTTTTTATTTAAAAGTTCACGGTGTATTCTCTCAAGAATGTATTATAAAATGTTACAATATAAGATTTAAATCTTAATGGCAAACTCTCATACTCCCTCTATGTTTTTCTACCTATCTCTATATTGCTCCTACCTTATAATTATCACTCAAAATATCAATGGCATCCCACAATTGTTTTTCATTTAAAAGCCCACGGTGTATTCTCTCAAGAATGTATTTTTTATAATTTAGAACACACACTTTACAATCAAAGTTATCAACTATTGATTGCTTTTGACTCTTTTGATTGACTTCAATATTTTCATATTGCACGAGATACTTCAACATTAGATTGACCTCAATTTTCATAAATTAATACTTGTTAATAACTAGCTTGGAAATAGGAGTTAATCTTTTTCTAAAACAAGTAGCATATAAGATATTATCTTTTAGAGATAAAATCTTTTTGAATATATTTTGAAACTTTAACTCCATATATTATTCAATCAAAATAGATCATACTGATTTTGATAGGAAACATAGATTGAATATAGTGATAAAGACTTGCATAAAAATAGAGATCTAGTTTGACTAATTTAAAAAAAACATATCTTTATAAACTAATCTCATTATATTTTATAAAAAACATCTTTACTTATCACTTTAATATTCTCAATATACACAAACTAAATTTTTAAAAACATATGAGAATATATCCTGTATATTTTAAAACAAATAAACGTTATTAAAGATTAGTAATGCAGAATTACAGAACTTGACAGAATCCTGCATAACAGCAGGTTGGAACTGTGGTTGCAACTGAGGTTGCAACCTCATTTGTTAACTAAAACCTGTCTCAATTCTTAACAATCAACTAGGATTATTTAATTCAAACCAATAGACAACAAATAGTTCATAGGCCAAAAATCTGATCCTAACAATCTCCCCATTTGTCATTGAATTTGACAAATAATATGAGTTTATGTGAAATAGCTCCACCTGTAAATTTTATTAGCAAAAACAGTCTCCACTGTGTTTTTGGATTTCAAAACAATATAACTGATTTTGAGTCAATCATTTAAGCTCCCCCTGCAAGTTAAAATTGCAGCAACCATATAAACTCAAATAATCATTCACCAATAATGTACCAAACATAGCATAACATAAACTCTCTTCTCTTCTCCCCATATTTGCTACATCCATGACAAAGCTATTTCCTGTTAGTGATAACATTGAAGCAGTCATTATAACAGGAATCATCATCAAAATCAACTCTCACAGCAAAATCACTCACAATAGAATCACCACATTCCACACCAGACTTTTATCAACCAAGTTTTCAACTCATACTACGTATATAGATAGATAGAAAGTAATTATGTATTTTGGTTGTTTAGTTAAAAAATATTTTAAGCAAATCTCTTTTAAGTCCAAAAATTATAGAAAGATAGAATGATATACTCAAATCTCTTTTTGAACAAGTTTTACCCAAATATAGATACTTATATTTTTGACCAAAACAATTCGAATTTAGATAAATTCAGCAATGAATAAAGATCAGCATTTCAACTTGAAACAGATTTATCTAATTTTCTGATTTTAAGTAGTTGAAAAAAAATATAGAAAATTTGACTTGTTTCAAAATAAAGATAGCAATTATATATAATATAGAATTTTGAACACAAGATGCTAGCAATTTACTCAAGAATATATATTTATCATGAGATCCCACATAATAAAAATTATGACTAAGAGCTATATTGAGCAAGTCGATTTTTTCTCTACACAAAAACTAACTTGATTATCTCAGCAATGAAAGAGTATAAGTGATGCTAAAAATTTCAAGACTGTGTCTTGGCTTTTTATTATTTTAGTTCACTTAGAATATCAGCTTATGCTGAATTTGTTCAAAGCAATGTGACTTTCCTTTGAATAGTCACTGACTTTACTGTGGTTCAGTTTGAGGTTTCAACCGTGGTTGCAACTGAGCTTAGAACACGAAGATAAAATTGCACTTTGTGCTTTCAACTCTATTACCAGAGAGGTTTTAGGGCAAATTATCACACATCTGTGTTTGAGGCATCAATTAGCGGCTTTTTCAAGACAAAAACTTCATAGCTCAATAAGACTTACCTTAGACATAAAATTTATCAATGTTACTCACAGATAAGCATATATAACAAGAATATTTAATTAGATCTATAATGACATACTCCAATATCACTTCTTAAAGTTTAAAACTTGTTTGTATCAAGGGGTTTTATGAAAATATATGATAATTGTCTTTCAGTTGAAACATGTTCTAAAATTAAACTATTTTCTTCAACTAACTCTTTAATAAAATGGTGCCTTAAATTAATGTGTTTAGTTATGAAATGTTGTACTGAATTCTTTGCTAAATCTATATCACTTTTTTTATCACAAAATAAAGTAAACAATTCTTGTTTAATCAGATAACAATCCAAATAAGTTGGGTACAACCACTATCAGTTGCAATGTATTCTGCCTCAGCAGTAGATAAAGAGATGCAATTTTGTTTTTTATTAAACCATGACATAAGATTATTTCACAAATAAAAACAATCACCAGAATTACTTTTTATATCATCTATATTACCATCTCAAATCAAGTCCCCATATTCATATACTTAGGCCACAAATTAGGTCTTCTAACTCTAAGGTATACTATGTATGAATGGTCTTAAGGTTTAAACAAGTAGCCTTACTCTTGACATTCCTGCCTTTTAACGGAGATATATAAGATGCATAACTGAATAAATTAAGATATTTAATTGGAGACTTCATACCTTTTCAATGATAGTGTTCAAGTGATCACTTTTTTGAGACTTTTTGTCTCGTACCAATTTTTCTGGACTTAGATTCTCCTTGGTTGTAAGTTCGGTTGTAACTGACATTGGAATCGAGTCATTGTTCTCAACTTTTTCATTGCTTGCTTGCTTATCACTCTTAGTTGCACTTGGTGTTGTGACTTCTCCATGTTGCTTCTCTTCTTTACCTGCATACTTAGTGATATCTTGGCCTACAAATTTACTTTTGTCACGACTACCAACTAAACCATTGTTACCCAAGTTAACAACATTAGCTACTTGCTTAGAACAACCACTGTCAAAATACCTAGCATTTGAAGTAATAGTCTTTGAATAACTAAAAGCAACTTTGTTGCATTTAACAGTGTCTATATTAATTTTAGCTTTCCAAACCCAGTTAGACTTTTGACTCAAACCTGGAGTAAACATGGGTTTATTATAAATAGACTTTCCGTGTTTCTTTAAGTAGCATTGCCTTTCAAAATGTCCAGGGTTTTTGCAAAAATGACATAGTTTTAGATCGGAGCTCGATTTAGTTGTGTACGTTTTCAGATAATTTTTAAAATCATATGAGAATATATCCTGCATACTTTAAAACAAATAAACGTTATTAAAGATTAGTAATGCAGAATTACAGAACTTGACAGAATCGTTCATAACAGCAGGTTGGAACTGTGGTTGCAACTGAGGTTGCAACCTTACTTGTAAACTAAAACTTGTCTCAATTCTTAACAATCAACTAGGATTATTTAGTTCAAACTAATAGAAAACAAATAGTTCATAAGCCAGAAATCTGGTCCTAACAATAATCAGCCGCAAATGATTTTTTTTACAAAAATTATTGACGAAGAGAAAGTTCAAATGGTTGGTTAATCTTTGCAAGATTTTTCAGATTTTACAAGGAGTTGTAACCAATTTATAAACGACAACTTTTGTGAAATTTTATGGAATACTCAAAAACAAATAAGTAAAAAGTAATATAATTCTGTTATATGAGTAATTAATTTATTGATTTTTCGCGTGATTTCTTAGTTTGTCATTCTATATATATAGTTAATGAAGAAAGGGTCTTGCTAACCTATATCCAGAAGCATATTTGGAAAATAAAATAAAATTGATTAGTTACTAGGGTAATGCACGCAATTCCATTAATAATAGTAAGTAATAATGAGAGAATATATATCTAGCTATCTAATAATACTTTTTGTTTAGAATTTTATGAGTTTAAAAAATATATATAAAAAGGATTAGTAAAACTAGCTAAAAACATAATTAATGTACAGTTAAGAATGTTATTTGTTTTTATTATGTTATTTGTTTTTATTAAGAATGAATTGCGACTGCTTTTCAAGAAAAAAATAATGAACGGGAATCGTTACAAGAAAAGATGTATATAGCAACAGTTAAGTTACAATTTGTCTGATATTATACGGCTTGTTGCTGAAATTTAACAACAGTATAACAACAGATTTCTGTTGTAATACTGTTGTTGAATTTTCTGCAACAAACCGGTTATTATTATCCTGTTATTTTTTTGTAGTGAATATGCTTGCAAATTGGTGATGCGAGAAGACGATCTATTCTCATAATTTGTAAGATTTCCCACAGCTACTGAAGGGAATAATTGCTACTGAAGTCTCTGGGCTTTCAAATTTGCGAATTGATGGATAAATTTGTGATGGATCAAGTGGCGATTAGGGTTACGAATAAGGAGAGGAAGCTATTTCTCTATCTTCGATGTCTCTGTAATTCGTTTTGCAAGTTTTATTTTGATACTATTAATTTGGTCTCTTTCTTTTGAGATTATGCTGTAATGACTGGAGTTTTCCCCCCGCATTTTTTATTCTATTATTAATAAAAAAAATGTGGGTTTTCCCCACTATTTATATATATATAAAAAGAATATGTTTGCAAACTAGATATTCTCATTCAGAAACAAAAAAAGTTTGTTTTCATACTAAATGCTAAAATGGGTTTTACGTACATTAATTTGGAGAAAGGAAACAAATTTAATATACTAGTATCATTGTTTACCATTCGAATGTTTTTAGTAATAACTGTGTATTTTTTGGGGAAAAGTTAACCAACGAATGTTAAGTATATTTTGTGTTTTAAAATGTTTATCATAATAATTCATTAACAATATTTTTTTTATTGTCAAGTATTTATTCGCTAATGCTATATATATTATATAATGAAATCATAGTGTTTAACATTTCAAACTTATAAAATCAAGTACAAATCACATCGAATACAACTTGAAACTTGAAAATAAATGTAATGCTTAAACGATGGATCCGGTGCCCACTTGTTAGCAAAACCGAATTAATAATTGCATATTTTCACTTTTGTATTGATAAATTTCAATTTAACTTCAAAAAGATTTTATAATGGGCTTTGACAACTGGTATTTCTCTCGTATGCAATCACAAGTTATATAAGTTTATTTCCTTAAAAATTAGCCATTAAATATCATTCATCCCCACAAGTCTATTCAACTTTTGTTGATTGCTTGTTGGAACACTATGCAATGTCACCATTACTTTTAATAAATCCTTAGATTGCTATCACTCTTAATTATTGTCGCACATAAAATTTAAAACAGCATCTTTGGTAATCAAACAGCAAATAGTTTTCTATAATTTGTTCCAAGTCTAATCATAATTTGGTCAACCCTTAAAAGTAATGTTTGGCTTTGTCCAAACAACATAATCAAAGTCACTTGAAAAATAATACTGCCAGGTCACTTTATATATCATCTAAAAACAAGCCAATTCATTCGATATTATAAGTATAGGTTGAATAAATGAACTTTATCCTTTTTATTTATCTTTGGACTATAATTTGTTTATATATATATAGTCCATCATCACACAATTTGAAACTAAAATCAAATTATTATCAAGGATTTTAACATACGAAGTTAATTTAAGTACGAATTATTATTGTCCTTGTATACTAAACTTGAGAATTAATCTATGATCACTAACACAGCTCCAAAAAGAGAAATACTTGCTATATATATTCTGTGCAATATACAAGCCACTATATATATATTTAACCATTTAAGCAAACCTTGGTATGCTATATAGTTGATATATATATAATATATAACGTGATGACGATTAATATTTTGAGGAAATTAAACTGAGTCTACCTAAGAGAAGGATCTTCAAGCACAGATCTCTAGTCTCTTTGACGACTTGTCCATCCCATTTTAATGAAGTACCTGAAAATATAAATTACAACAAAAATGTTAGTATATATGCCTTGCTAATATATATATACTATCTATAGTCTACCATTTATAATATCATTTATTATCCTAAATTTCTTAGTAATGTATATATGCTACGTACATGCATGATAGCACATTTGGTCATGTTATGGTCATGTTATCGTTTTTTTTCATATATATTCGTAATTATTTTTCAATAATGTTTTTTTAATCAACTTTCTATTTTCTGTTTTTTTTTTTTTTTTGTAAAATTTGACTTTTTATATTATTTTTTGGGTATTTACTAATATTAATTACTACCTTAAAATTTGTCAAAACAAATAATAAATACTAAAATAAATAAATTAAAAATTCAAGTTTTACAGATTTTTTTAACAAACACTTTAGAAATAAAATAGAAAGTTGTTTTAAAAAAATATAATTGAAAAATAATTACAAATATGAAAAAAAAACGATAACATGCATGATCAAAACATGACCAAATGTATGCTTCAATCGTCTTTAAATACTATACTAAGCTTAATCATATACTGCCTTAAAACTGAAGCAAACCTTCACCAAAAATTAGGTTGGTTATTTTATGTACCAGCAGATGTTAGTCACGACGTATTAATTAGGAAAATTATTCTCTAAGCATTAGTAATCTTAATGAACGGGTTTAGGCAAAGGTGTTACCGATATTCAGGGTTCTATATATTATGGTAATTAAGTAAACTAAGATAAGAATATAGGACAAATGTTCTGATGTCAATATATATAGTAGCTAACAAGTCTATATATATGATGGTGAACAAAAACTTACAAGTTACAACAACAAGAATTCAAATGCAATCACACACACACAAAAGTGTTCAAATTAAACAATGATGTGATAAGCAACAACTACCACAGGGAAAATGTGAGTAAAACAACCGCACATTTTTCACTTAAATTTAACGACAATCATTTTTACAACAGTTTTCGAAAAGGCATATCTGTTGATATCCCAACAATTCTTGTAGTGAGGCCTTTTTAACTACATTTCGTGTGAATTAGCAACTTTGGGACGAATTTGTCAACTAACGATATTTGTCATTTCTTTGTAGGGAGTTATTTTTCTAAATTTTCAATGATAAATGAGGAAATATGGTTATGGTACTTGTGTTTTCCTTGAACCAGACACCCCAATCATCATAATAAAAACAATGAATATATGTAACAAAATATATTATTGTGCTTTGTATATACCTCAAGAATCAATAACATATGGAGTGCGCAACAAGTCATATGGTGCCCATAGAGCATCCAAAGGACATGGTCGGTTCGCATCAAGTCGAGCCCAAGGCTTGCCCTTCCCGCTCCAATGCAATAAACTGACTGGACCAGGGTGCAGATCTCTACACAGACCCCTATAGTTATCGCCACCTAAACCGTGTTGGTTCCATTTGTGATCAACTGATGCTATATTTCCCGCGAATACTAATAGGAAAGGAGGTAATGAACCGAGCTCGTATATTCTCATTCTCTTTTGAAGTTCCATCCACTCGACGATTTTCGTCGTGTAGTCTCCTTCTCGCCATCGTTTGAGATCAATCACCTATGACGGGAAAAAAATATGTAAACAACTATATATTTGACAAAGAGGCAATAGTTGGACAACCGCTACCCTTTCATGAAACGAGCATGTGATAAAACTAGTTCAGGAGCGTTTTAGCGATCATTTTGTACTATAAAATTATGGACTGCGAACAATTAGTGAAGGGCTTTCCCATTACTAGATGAGCTCGAGAGCCTAATTAAGTACTAATTATCAAAGAAGTATGTTTATTCTTTTTGACTTAGTTTCTAATTCAAAAAAAAAAAAAACATTGATGAATAGGAATCTCTATCCAACAACTATCAGTTTCCTACATCCTTTTTACTCCACTCAACGATGTAATTTTGGTGGAATATAGCATCCCACATAATTAAATTGAGAATAACAAAAGACATGAAAGGGATAGAGAATCGTGCATGTAATGGCTGTGGTCTCAAATATATACCTTATGAAAGAAGTTAGATATAAATTTAGACTCTTTAATTAGCTTCTTTTTTCCCTGAAATTTCATATTTTAAAACAAATTATATATCCTATACTTTAGGAAATATTAATGACATTTGCCCTTAACAATGAGAACCCAAAAAAGTACTAGTTAAAATAATAAAATGTTTATGGAAGCAAAAGATAAAGTAGGTTCTTTTTACTGTATACCTATTAAATGAGAGGGTACGTAATTACGTAGACCTATTTATTGCCAGGGAACTTTTAACCTGAATAAACCTACAACTATTTTTTTTTCTCTCTTTTAATTAGTTATTGTCAAAGAAGCCCAATAAATTACATGTATAACTTTCTAAACATGCATATGAAAATATGCGTGGAGACCGTCAGGGGTGCAACTCACTACAATTTTGATAAAAAATAACAAAAAAGTAACCATTTTATATGAATTTTAACTATAATTATGAAAAAAGTCATGTCTAATACAAAAAATGTCATGTAGAAATATATGTCCCTCTAATTTAAACTTCTCGACTCCTTCCTATACAATATCCCTAAAATAATTTAAATTACAAATTTTTTAAACATACCATAACCCCAGTGTTGAAGTAACAAGCATTCCTCCCCGCAAAAGTGAGAGACAAAGACGGATTCGACCAAAACGTTGGTGTAAAATAAGACGTAAAGTTGGCATTACAGTATTCCGGTGCCGCCAGCACAGCGCTCTCCCCTAACGGTGTAGCTGCTAGCTTTGCCACGTCATCAACAAGTACAAGGTCGGAATCAAGGTACACAACTTTATCCACACAATCTGGAAGAATATCGGCCAAATAATTACGCGCGTAATTAAGAGGACAGTCTAGTGCAGCCCTTATCGAAGTTGATATCAGCCCTGCCACACTAGCATCGTCGAAAGAGTATATTCGGAAATTTAAGTAAGGGAACGATGTGGCAATAGCCTCGCCCAGGAAACCTTTGTACCTGAGTAATCAAAATCAGGTTAAGTACCTGACTGGAAAACAAATGTACATGTAGTTACATATATACAAACATGTATGAAATAGCAAGCCTATATATATATATATATATACCAGCTATAAGAAATCATGAAAGTACAAAAGGGGTGAGTATTGACGCTAATAAATCTACTTCTATCATTATTCCCTACATTACTAAACTTGTACAAAGTAGAAGAGACTAAAAAAATGAATTTCTTTGATAATTAACTTTCCTATTCAAGAATTCTTCTTATAAAAAATCTTCAAGCTCTAGATACCATAAGAATAGAAGCTAGATTCGCCGATACAGTCTATTTTGTGATAATGTTTATTTTTTGTAACATTGGTATTGCCGTAACGAGGGTATGTATCGGATTTTTCTCTAGATTCGCCGGCGATAATGTTTATTTTTTCTCAACAACATTGATATTGTAGTAGTAACTAAACTAATATGAAATTATAGTAATGAGGGTACCATATTTTTCCCGGTTCGTGGTGTTCAATATTTTTGTGTTGACCCTCCTCAGGACCCGCAACAAAGTGAAATATTACGTTTTGAGGACACGCGGAGTGCTGGAGGACAGAGAGGATGGCGGCCATGGATCCGCGTAAGTACGCAGCGTCAAGGGTCATGGCCACGTGTACGCCATTGGGTTCGCAAAGTGGTTCATCCAGGTTGTTTTTGTTAAATTCAGGAATGGAGGGACAAAAGTGGGAATTATAGAACTGTGGGGCTTCTCTGAATTGTTGAGAAGTAGCAGATGAAGAGAAGAGGATGAGTAGGAAGAGAGACATAAGTTGCTTATCATTTTTCATGGATATTGAAATTGGAAATTTTGTCACTCTCAACACTTACTAAACTGTATATATACTATACTTGTATGGGTTCTTAATTGATTGTTATTCTAAACCTATGTTTGCCTCTATTTTCTTTTTGAAATTCTACTAGGTCTCTTAACTTTTAATAACATGGTCCAAAAGTTTGAAACAGTAACATAATTATTCTTGTTTTAGACACAACAAATATTTTAAAAATGTGCCCATATTTATTTCCTTGAGAAAGACTACTACTTCATCTCTACTATTTTATAAATTTATTTCTCGTATACGAAATCACGCGCAATTTTGATTGGTTTTGAATATGTAACTAAATTGTCAAAATAATTTTAAAAAAAATTCTATCATATTGTTTAACATTTAAACTATGTAAAAAAAAATTGAAATTTTTCGTTTCGGCAATTTAGTTACATGTTTAAAACCAGTCAAAGTTGCACGTGGTTTCGTACAGACATATAAATTGTTACGGAGGGAGTAGGTCTTTAACTTTAAATAACTGATAAAACAATAACTTTGGTCGGTAGCGTTATACTTTTCAACAATGATATTATAACTAAAAGACAGTAATTATTGAACACTTCTTTGATCTTTATTATTGCTCGATGATTATACCTGATCGGATCACAATTTATTATTACACTTATGCTCAGTATTACAACTTGCTCTTAATCTTGGTCTTTCTTTGTTTTCGGTGTTCGGTATTCAATTGCTCGGTTTGCTTTCCAGTTAGGTAAGCTCTGACAAGTTTCTCTCTTTTATCTTCCTCTATTTATATTTTTTAGACAGATTTCAGGTCTCTCTTTTAGTGAAGGTATTTGGTTATTTATAGGCAATTGTATGAGATGTTTACAAATGTTTCCATCTCATTCGTCACCTCATGCGCTTTTTCACTGTGGACCTTTACTAATTGGGCTAAAACCTTTATAGATAATGACCTGTTAGGAAAACACTTTCAGACCATGGGTTTGCGGATTCACGCATTGGGTACCCTCTAATAATGTGTGGGTCGATTCATATCCGAATAAATATATTCGGGTATAATTTTTATGTTTTATCAATAACATTGTCCAAAAGTTTGAAACAATAATATAATGATTCTTGTTTAATTTAGACACAAAAAATATTTTAAAAGAAAATGTTAATATTGTTTCATGAATATTATTCTTTATTTAGAGAAAAATTCTATAGCTAATCCAATGGTTACTCATGCAAGCTCCTAAGTATAATAGGAGTACTAGCTAGCTATAGATATCATAATTCGTGATGAAACTTCCAAGTTTCCCACTGAAGTTTTAATTCGTTTACAAATTTTCAATTTCACTAGTAAAACTCCAAAAGTTTGGCCGGAAAATCGTAACTATTGTCGGGAACAAAAACGTCATGGTGAAAGTGATAATTAATTACCGAAAGACGTGTTTCCTGATTATTTTTTAAAAGTATTTAGCTACTTATGACCGGATATTAAGATCATATGATAAAATTCTAATGTTCGACGAATACTGCCTAAACATATGTTTGCAAGTATCGACTATTGAACTAACTCTCATCCTTTTTTATGAACTATTAATGCTTGAAAATAAAACATATGAAGAACGAATAGAATATGTTGCAAACTGTGAGAACCAAGATTGTAATTGACTTTGCGTTTGTATTTGGGACTTTTTAAGCTATTAATTTTCTTGTTTTAGACTTTTTAGTAATCAAAAGTTTCAGAACACACGCATGTGTCGGTGTGTGATCCAACGGCTGTGGTTTTTTACGAAATCAAATCTAGGATTTAATTTTTCTACTCCTAAGCTTATATTTTCGGGAGAATTATTGATTATTATATAAAAACATACTTAATTTTTCACTACAAAAAAATAAACAAATAGCGACGGGATTAGTGACGGTATTTTTTGTTACGAGCTTATTAGCGACGGTTTTTGTGACGGCTTTGTGATAGTTTAGTTAATTTGTGACAGATTTATGACAGTTTTTTAAATTAGTAAAAGGCTTGTGACAGTTTTTGACTCTCACTAAATCAAACATTATTTTGTAGTGTTTAAAATACTGAATTTTTAAGTCTTTTTTAAGATTTAGTACATATAATCTAGCATTATGTAGTATCAAAGTTAAAAATAAATATCATATCTCACATATATAGTAGGATCATGTATCATATATACTAATTTTTAAGAGTCTTTTAAGATTCGAGTTTTTGATAATTAAGTAACAAGTATACGTATTTTTCATTATTTTCTTAATATTTTATTTTATTTTATTTTTAGGTCTATAATTTTGTTGAGCTATCAACGTCTGTTAGAGAGAGCCGACAGTGTGTTAATGCTTGGATTGGAAGATATATTAGTACTGATTGTGACTGAATAAATGCATCTTGTGTGACCAATTATAACATAGTACTCGATTTATCAAAAAAATGTCTTTGATATACACTTTACACACGGTAAAAAAAATAGGAAAATATTACCATATATATATATATTTTCACCTACCGAATCTAACAAAAGAAAAGTGCCATAAACGGGTGATTGATTTCTCGGTGTATTCACTTTTCAAAAAGTAAATTACATTCACTTTGCACGTAAAATTATCGTTTATTAATAGCTGTGTGATCGACAAGACATCTTTTAAAGTGAAACATCCAAAATTTACAAGAATGAGTTGGTTTTGTACAGAGGGAAAAGAATAATAATGTCTTATAAGTACAAAACATATTCACCGCGTAAAGAAAAGTGACAGAAAAACACAAAGATTTACATCATTTCACCAGTGATTCGTTAGTCGGCAGTCCAAATACAATAAAAAAAAAAAATACATTTTTTTTAAACAACAACTTATCTTATAATCCATTAATTCGACTTTCATTGTGAATACTGAATGTAGAATTTAATATATAAGAACAAAATCACAAAATATTATTGCTTAGAATACTCCAACTGTGTACTTTTAACATTTTTTGCACACCATGAAAATGTATAACAGGCATTTTAAATTTTTATAATATCTTGCCACTGTTTCTCTAGCTAACGTAAAATTTATCATCAACTGATATTTTTGTTCTTTAGTTCGCAAAATCTGGTGCAACATTTATTGCAAACACGTATTTTGAGTTACCACCGAAATTTAGGGACCGGCATTTTATTTGGTCATACAGTGTAAAGATGTTCGTATATTATCCACACATATTCTCTCATACAAAAATAAAATAAAAAATCAATGATGTCATGATATAGTATGTAATAGTTCATGAGACTAATCAGTTTTCATTATAAAAAAGAAGACTAATCAGTTTGTTTGACTGGCCATCTATATCCAAAAACCTAGCCCATTTGTAAAACTTGTTGTGAGAAACATGGGGAAAAATAAATAAATCATATTATCATGGTAACATCTCCTAACATGATGTTAAAGTGAGTTTCATTAAATTTAACATCAGTTTAGTAATAATTTTTGTTGTTAAATTATTGTTGAAATTTAACGACACTTGTTTTACTATCCGTTTTTAAAAATAAAACTCTTATTGCTATCTTAACTGTTAGTTGCAGGACATATAATTGTGACATTTTTGATATTTTGAAATATGTTTCTTGAAAAAATGCATTTATAAGGTCTTGCTAGCTAGCTAGGTAATATTTCATCGATTGATGTATTACTTAATGCACCCAAGGAAAAAGAGGCATCAATGTACCACACTCTTATAGTAACTTTTATGGTGCATCTGTAATTTGTACATATAGATTGAGTATATATATCATTACCAGTCCAACTTTAAAAATATTCACAATTAAAAAATATATATATATATTAACAATTTTGAGTTATTTAGTTAATTAATATCGTGGGACACTGAATTGGAAGCTGTAAATTTTGTTGTTTAATAACTTAATGGTGTTAATGGTTACATATTAGACTTCTTTTATTTTGTGGTCATTGCTCTACTTGCTATTTACACACTCACAAAACATTTTTATTTTGTCCATTAATATATGATGTAATTCAAACAAAACATTTCAAAACTAAATAATCCTCAAAATCTAATAACTTCTATACTATCACAAAATTTCCGAAATGTCCATTAAGTTAATAAAACCAAAAATAATTACATAGTATAGCGCAGTAGGCATGTGGTTTAATGTTTTTATTATTTTGCTTGGCAACATAGATTCGTAAAATGTGTGATCATTTTTAAACAATACACTTAAAATGCATTCTAGATCATCATATAATAACTTGAGAAACACTATACATAACAATTACGAAAACATAATGTTCACATTCAGTTTGGAAATCTGTTGAAACTACATGTGTTTTTGTGTTTCTAGCTAGTGCTATAAAAATGACAATTTTGCGTTACAGTTGTAGGGGCAACTTTTTATTAATTTAATGCAATAACACAACTTGGTTGCGAATTTAATATAAAAGAAGAAAAAAGGTCATTTTGAAATTGAAATAAAATTTTCCATTTTTTTTCTAAGGTAACACCTGGAAGGCCTTACCCCATAATGCACGTCACTCATTTATTTTATCATTTGAGTCTATTTGCAATTTAATTGTTTAAGCTCCAAAAGGCAAATATTAGTTATCACATAGCCCCCACAGGTGCTATTCAGAAAAGGATTGAAGATACAAAAGCAGAAGAGATTGAAATTTGGATTATCCAAACCATAAATTGGTGGGATATACAAGAAATAAGGAGACAAATTGCAATCAAACTATAGCTTGTTTTTTTTTCTTTTTCCACCCATGTGATATATTGATCATTGGACCATGTTATGTTCGTTTTGGTCCTCCTCTTATTGTGGAGTGTGGACTATTCGATAATAAATTTGATAAATGACAAGACAATGAGTAATAGTTAGGAACCATGTAATAAAAGTACTAAGACGGATTTTAGACGAAATTTGCGTGTTTAGTGCCTAATCTTGTAATATTCAGATTAATGACATTTTAGGGTGAAGCTAAGTGCAGACCATCCGAAGCGACGGTCCCATAATTAAGAAAATTATGTGTTTTTTTTTACCATGTATTTTCACTAAAATACGTTGAAACGATTATTTGACATCTCTCATTTTTTTATTTAATTTAATTTAATAGTTGATGTAAATTTTGGCACACCGTTAACGATCCGTGGCTTCACCTTGACTGCCCTAGTCATCTTTTTAAACACCGGTTAAGAAGGTAACGTTAGGGACTCATTTACGAATACATTTGGGATTGGGACCGGATAGTAAAAGGGAGAGTATACGTAATTCCTAAACTATAAATACCACACTCCCCTTAGTAGTACGAATGACTTTATTTGTGATCATTTGATATCTCGTTGCACTAATAGAGTCTTGTCCATATTTGATCACACAAACATAACATTTATGGAACCCATTGCATTTGAAATCACATCTTGCCTAGTTCCGCCCCAACCAAACAAGGCTTAGACGTCTTGCTCATCCAAATGACATCTCAAATAAATGCTCAATCATAGGTTTGGTGAGCTAAAAATAAGTTACCAAAGGGTTTGTTAAGAACATACAAGTACAACTATTGTCTATTGATGCCAGTTTCAGTAGTTAGATCAACATAAATCAGCTTATAGTCTAGCTAGCCGAATTTTAAATAAAGATAGAAGGAAATATAATTGTTCTGTTGCCTTGGAGAAGGGCTATTAGTTCGTATATTTTCACAAGAATATGGGGTTGTTAAAAATACGAACAATCATGTTACCACATTGCAGTGGCAACCCTTAATAGTAGTAGCTGGACAATTTGTCATTAAAAAATTGTACATGCACACAAGTGAAATGACTCAATTTATATATGCAATTAAAATATGTTAAAAAATGCAAGTGTAAGATATGTTTGAAATAAAAGGATCACATGTTACATCAAAAACGATATTAGATAAATGAGCGCAACCAAAGGCAGGGCAACCATTATTTTTTTGTGGAAAACGAAAACTACAGCATCGGCCCTGAACACTGCATACCTAAGACCAACCTTGCAATATAAGAAAAAAGCGACTTTCCTTCCAGTAAATGTTATATATTGTCTCTCCTGTTATTCAAGTGAAACGGAACCTCGATGTCGCATTCATCGAAAAGTCATCACTTGGTTACACACCCTATGGGCATGCATAAGACTAAATTAATCCTAAATTGACAGCAATGAGGGAGATAAAAGGCATAGAAAAGACGATCAATGTGATATAGTGAAAAATACCGAGCACCCACACTTGCCAACAACAAATTTGAGTCCATCCACCTCGTAAAAACAGTCCAATTTTCTTTTAGACCCCATCTCGAAACAATAATCCAAAAAAATTCTTTAAAATTTTTTAATTTCTCAGGCGAGAGTATAAATTTCATTAGAACACTTGAATGCGCATATACGTCCACTTAAATATAGATTGCTTGTCATATATGCCCACCAAATAGGAAACAAGGACGTACTATGATAGTCTAATAGCAAACCCAACAAAATGTTGATACGAATGGGAGATTAAAAATGAAATGTGTACAAAAGTTATCTGCTTCGTTCTTTTCTGCTCGGCACACAAAATTACCCGATGAAAGCTTGCTTGCCTTGTTATAATTTCCAACAAAAGACCGACAAAAGTTAAATATTTGTCATTAATGACATGTTTTACAGTAATGACTGTCCAGTAACTTTCTTCCACCTTCCGAGTTTCTCCTGTCCCTGGAAATAAACTTAATGTTAGGAATCTGATCACAGCAATATGATAAACACTACAACAAAATGGTTAAGATGGACCATGCTTTTAATTTCGGGATGAGAGGTAAGCAAATGATGGTGTCGAATATTGCACCGGGTGACACTTATTTTTGGACCATTTCATAACCATTTAAAAAACACAATATATTAATATTTGAAAAAAAATCCTCAACAGGTAAATTCATCCCATACAAGGGTATCTATGTTAAGGCCGCTATGAGCAACTTAATCGTGTGTCGGGGCAAATTACAGATGGAGTTGATTATTAATTTTTTGGGGTTGCTTCATCTTTTTTATGTAAATGCATATATTACTATACAAAGATAAGGCGATGAAACTCATATAAAGTTTCTCAGGAACATTGAGATGCGAGGTCAGACTTTTTTTGGGTTGTTTCTTCTTTTGTTTGTAAATGTCTACTGTAGTTTACTACACAAGGATAAGGCGATGAAACTCATTTTTTAAAGTTTCTTAGGAACATTTAGATGGTAATGTGAATTCTGTTTAAAACAAGTTACAGGGCACTAAATCAGGTCATCGAGAATAAGATACTCAACATGATAGAACATCAGGATCTATCAATCAGTGGGAACAGTCAAACCTCTTAATACAAAAGTTCCATATGCCAATTACTGTTTTCGCAAGTTCTATGTAAAAATCAACATGTGGTAAAAACCAAAATCAAAGCACATTAAGAAGAGGTTCAAAATAATGACCAGAACAAATAATGTAGCAGAGATCGTAACTATGTGGCTATGTGCATATAAGGGATATTTAAATAGTTGATTTGTTGACTTGTCAGTTGATTTAATTTTACAACTAAATGTGCGAATAGCATGGCAACTTTCTGCTAAACCTTTCACTAACAATGGGGAAGTGAAACAGAACTAACATTGACAAGTGCACATACCTTGCGAGCACCAACAGCCAACTCATTATCCACTATCGATATTGCCTTAAAACCGACCGGGTGCAGTACCTCTTCGTAACTACACGGAAGAAGAAAAATTATACTATATTCAGGAAGCCAAAAATTAAACTTCTAATAAGGACAAACTGAAGAAAGATACGTACTCAGCGACGCACACTTTATAAGGGGGCCCACCAACATGGTCGCTGATCTGCAACAAAAAGAGGAAAAAGAGATAAAATTTGACTGCAATGGAAAAGAATGAAGTACAGATTCCTCAAGTAACCTCTTTCACAAAAACGAGAACCCTTCAAAAACAAAGAGATACATTCAAAATTGCCACAATTTTGAAGGAGACAACTCCTTTTTTAAAGACTTCAATAAAATAAAACATAGAACTTGAGGAGATAAGGAGAAGGTGAGGGGAAAGAGTCGAAGAGGGAACCGGAAAAATGAGTGTTATGAGCTCTCCATCCGGTTTTAGAAGATCTCGCATTCTAATTGCCCAAGTTGATCGTAAATCTGGATCAATCGCACAAAAGAACCTGCAAAATGTTCCTTATAAGAACAAATACTTGGAATTGTTCAAGTACAGTTAACTAATCAAAACATAAAGAAACTTACGTGTAGTCAAATATGAGGTCAAACAACTCAAAGGGCTGCCAAGTAAAGAAATCGTGCTTCAAAAATGTAAAATTATCTGCATTACGTAATGGCGCAGATAACTGCGTCCACAATCAGAAAATAGAAAGGGGAGTAAATAAATATTTTCAAAAACATCAATAGCAATGAAGGACAATTGGTAAGCTAGTTTTCTTTTTAAAAGATAGTCAACCTTCAATGAAATGGAAGTTGATATAGTCTGGTTTCAGGCTCCAACTGGAAACTCAAATTCTATTTTGGGGTATATTAGTAAAATCTTCATTCTCCACTACTTATGGGAGACGGTCGCGGGCTTTGGAGGTAGTGAGGGTTGGTGGTTTATTTGCTCTAGAGAAAGGTGGGAGTAAAACCTAAATAAATTGGGAAAGGAGGAGTTTTGTCAATAAAAGTAAACCAAAAGTCACCCTGCTATTTTGACCTCCGTATCAGACATGAGACAATCATGTTTTAACCACGCCCTTCCAAATGAGAAATATGACAGAACAAGGTAATGAGATAACAGAATAGACACAAAATGCTACAGTTAATCAAATGGTCTCCTTGATATGAGCATAAAGTAGTTGATAGGAAAAAAGATTAGGTAAAGTAAACGACTGCAGAAGTATGAGCTTTCTGTCCAGTAAGAACAGCATGATTTCAACATTTTTGTTTGTCATCAATCCATTGGCGTGCATACAAATGTTTGAATTGGACATTTACAACTAGCAACAACACCAAATTTCAAGAAAATAACTTTCAACTTTTCTTAATAATGTGTCCGTTTCCTAAACTCAAGTGATTGAAACTGGAAAAAATATTGAGTTAGAAAAATAGTGGGTATGGCATGCTAAAAACTACAATGACTTTTTTCTTGGATAAAGCGTACAACTATAAAGACTTAGAATACAAAAAACAGGGAAAGGGAAAGAGGACGTTGCAAGAATTCTTATTGACAGATATTGAATTTTGAACATCCAGAGATGGACTTTCAAGAATTGAACTCGTAACACTTGATTTATCAGGCATCTTCACTTAAATCACTTGACGTATATATAAACAGCAGACATAAATGACAAAAACGTATTCTCCGAAGAAAAACGGCATCATTACCCTTTGAAGTTTAACAAGAGCAAAGGCTTGGAAAACCCGCAAAACTTTCATTCTGGATACTAAAGTTTCAGCTATAAGCAAATACTTCATTTCTAAAGGAATAATAAGCGTTAGACACCTCAGTTACTCTGGTCCCCTACATGACACTAATATAGTGATGGAGGTTTTAACACCTTACGGGTCATACCTCTTTAGCCTTCTCAATTGCCTTTTCTGATATGTCCAATCCAATAACATAACGCTCGGGGCATGCAATTGTAAACACGTCATAACCCTACGATGCAAATTAATTTGAATTACATAACATGGTAAAACGATAGATAATTTGCACCAAAACCGCACATTACGTATGATAGTATAGTTACAAGAAATTCAAAAACAATGAAGCTATTTCCATAACAGAAGTAACTTTCTATCAAAAGATTTCTAAAATAAACTTTTTTCTGTAATGTTGCGAGAATTCCGGAGTGTTTAAAAGCTAAAAGGACAACCTCAGCAAAAGGGACATCCGCCACGGCCTCTTGCTGTACAGTTTATTAAACTAATTACAACTTGGTAAGAAATTCCGTGATTTACTTCTTCATACGACGTCTTCCTGACATATTGCAGTCCCATCTCAATTTGATAACTTAAGCTACCCCAAAATAATGATCAGTTGTATAAGAAGATCTTGGTTTCAGTCTACAGAAAGCCAATTTAATTTCATTCTCTAAAACGTGTGAAGTTGCTCGTGCCTTTTACTTTATTAGTTTTGGTTTTCGTGATAGTTGACCCCATCCAATACATGTGCTTACGGACATCAAAAACTTGAATAAACTGAAATCTTCCGGCATATTATGGTAGAATATCTAGGCTATATAGTCAACTTGATAACAATTTCAATCATCTCAAAGTTTATTAGACTAGCATAACAACATCCAGAAATCAAAAATACAAATATAATTTTAATAAAGTAGAGATAAAAAACATACACTGCCACATCCAGGGATCAAAGCCCTGCCTTTGGGAAGAGATTCTGTGTGGTGAAGATGTACCAGAACTGGAGTTGGCTTTCCTAGATCCCAAGGGGTTAATCCTTCCACCCAACATTTTTCCCACCCACCTAGAAAAGTAATAATTAGAAGAGCAAAACATGTAACAACTAATTATTAATATTACTGAAGCACACATGTAGCTCTCTGTCATCAGATCATAGCCGTGCGATCACGAGCTGACGGCAGATAGCTTATGAGTTTTGAAATTTATTTCAAGTGAATATTTCAGATTGCATGACACATAGATGGTTGATCACTAAAACACAAGTCTTTCACTTCTTATATACATCATAGGATGCAAATACAGCCAGCCCGGGCATAAGCCATTTTAGCCTTTTCCGCTTAGGTGCAGACCAACAATAGCCGCTGAGTTTTATTTTAATAAAATTACGTATGCTTTGCAAATTTTACTTCGTCACTGAAGGTCACGCGTTTGAATTTGATTTATTTCTTTTTAAATGTAAAAAGGAGAGTATTCATGAGAATTTAGTCCTAGACCTATTTTACATGAAAAACAAACATTACCAGCTAGGCTACAACATCGCTTTGTTAATATTTACTTTTATATATCTGCTTTTTCTACATAACTTATAGTCAATAATAAAAAGACGTTTTTTCCCCGAAAAAATTGACGGGTTTAGGTGATCGAACCTGTAAGGCCGCCCTGATGCATATAAAGAGAATCAGTAGAATTTCATATTTATCTTCATCACATAACTAGATTGGTAAGAGGGAATGGAAGGAAATGCATCAAAGAAACAATTTGTTTCAGTATTCAACTCAAATAAGTTGTATATATATATATATATATATATATGATGTTCAAAGATACAATCTACTAGACTTATTTAGCCAAAACAAAGGTGTTCAATCTTTCTTTCACTTCAGTCAAAATAATACTACCAAGTTCAACAAAAATACTACTCCCTATGTCCCAAAACAATAGTCCACTACGAAACCACATGCCAAGTTTGACCGGGCAATATGTTGTACCAAAATTGTCGAAATGAAGAATTTCAACATTTAATCACATAGTTCAAAAGTTCAATTATATTATTAGATTTTGAATTTTTTTTATTTCGGTAATTTTGATACAACTTATTGCCCGGTCAAACTTGACACGTGGTTTTGTAGTGGACTATTGTTTTGGAACGGATGGAGTGTCAAATTCTAATAAAACTACTACCAAATTCAATATAAATACTACTATATTAATATTATTTTCCAATACTACTAAAATTATTATGCGATGCTACTATATTATTTTTGTTGAATTTAGTAGTATTGAGCAAACTGAAAGAAAGATTAAAAAAATTGAACGACGTTTGTTTTTGCTAAATAAGTTGAGCAAATTGTCCGGTTGTATCTGTGTGCAATTCCTCCCAATATGGCAATATCTTGTTTAAAATCTTATTAAGGACGATCAAGGATTTCACATTAATTCACTTAATAAAACTCGAACCCTGCACCTGCACCTCCTATTTGATAGTGCAGACTCTAAGAGCAACCGTATCAGCATATTTAACCATTTTCTCAAACCTAACATATTTTATATCTTTTGAGCAACCGTTTACATTTACACAAAATTCCAACTTCCCTATTAATTTTATTATAATAACCCTACATTATTTTTTTTTAGTTGTTTATTATCATTTAATAATCATAACAATATTACAACCACAAATACGTGAAACACATGATAGTTTATTACTATTATTAATCTAGGAAATCATATACCTTCTTCATATATAAGATGTAAATTTTGTGTTTCCTAAGTGAATTTACAGAGTTCCTCATACATGCCACTTTTTATACCATAACCCTCAAATTTTAGGTAGAAAAAAGCATGCCACTTTTTATACCATAACCCTTAAATTTTAGGTAGGAAAAAGTATGTTTTGAGGTAACAGATGCGGGTGGTCCGACCTATTACTAGTGGGTTCCCAATAT
This sequence comes from Primula veris, assembly GCA_963682055.1. Classification (NCBI taxonomy): domain Eukaryota; kingdom Viridiplantae; phylum Streptophyta; class Magnoliopsida; order Ericales; family Primulaceae; genus Primula; species Primula veris. Next base: position 29,782,355 of record OY821747.1, on the reverse strand, counting down.
GGCAAAATATCTACATATAAGTTGTATATATTATATATTAATATTAATAATATGATATATATGAAATACATAGAGAGTGTATGGCAATATGGAAATGGAATTACCAGAATTAGAGGAGCCGGTGTTGTGGAGTAACTGTTGCATTTTAACGACGTTAGTGTTGGATTTAACGGTGCTTATATTATTATTATTATTATCTCCACTGGTTTTGTTATTGTTGTTTTTATCCATAGGCTTCGTTGATGACGTGGTCGTCGGAGTACTAACGGAGTTATCACCGCTACTGCTGTTACATCCGATATTATTATTATTATTATTATTATTAATTAGTATTATTTTCCGAATATTATTGCCCAGTGATAATTCTGTTTTAATAACCCCCATCCACCAAATTGATCGCATTGGCAAAATAACAGACATTTATTTTGAATGGCTGGTGTTCTAAACAAGTGTGCACTATTAAACTAAAACGTGCATAGTTAAACTTTTAGAAGTTATTAATGAAATTTTTAAATTTTTAAATTTTTCATTCCGACAATTTACATATATTAAACTCGATCGTCAGAGTTGCAACTATTTTCGTAATAGATACTTATTGAGGAACGGAGGCACTATATTATTATAAGCTCAATATACCGTTTTGGGGTGACTTTTGTCACACAACTACACTGAATTGAATCACTTTAAATTGGATATACACCGTAGAATGTAAAACCATGTTAAAAAAAAAACTAAAATTACTATTCTTTTAAGTTATATATCTAAAGTAAATGATCAAACGGTTCTCTATTTAATGGGATTTCATCTCGTTCACTATAGCAACGGCACAAAAGAAAAACTCGTTTTTGGGTATCAAATGAATTACTCCGTTTATACAATATCAATCCCACTCATTTCTTTTTACTAAACATATCACGATTACTCATATTTAAATTTACCAAAATTTAATATTTTTACGGTGCGGAGGAGATTGTTGCATTTCGACAACTTTATGATTGTCGTTAACCTTGGTGGTATGTGTGGTGTTGTTATACATGTATTTATTGTTCAGAGGAGAACTAGCGGTAGTACCGTGTGTTACATCGGCTATTGAAGAGACTCCAATTATTATTATTAGTATTAATTAGGATTTTCCGAATATTGCTTGCCACTTATGACTTAACCCCCAACGAACTTATGACTTAACCCCCAACGAACAGATGGATCACATCCTAAAAAAAAAACAGATTTGTTTTGATTGATAGAGACATTAGGCTATACCGTTTTTTGGTACCAATGAATTAGTCTATACATCAATCACAACCCTTTCTTTTTACTAAACATATCATTCATAGTCCTATTGAAATTTATTAATTTAATATTTTTTTTCCGATAGCAGTTGTTGTTGCATTTTGACAACATTAGCGTTGTCGTTAACAATGGTACTATTCTCTCTGGGGGTGGTGGTGTTCTTATCCATGGACTTGCTAGTTAATGCGGTCGTTAGACTAACATAGTTATCGCTACTGTTACGATGGTTATGGATATTATAATTGTGATTCAATCGACTGCTCAAATTATTTTAATATTATTATTAAGGATTTTCTAAATATTGAGCACTGCTTCTGCCTTTACTCCCAACGATCAGACTCATCGCATCACAAAATAAGAGAGTGACAGAAATTCAGTGTGTTTTAAGCTAATGCCGTTTTTGACACTATTAACGAATTAGTCTATATATCACATCCCGGTCATTTGTTTTTTCCTAATAATATCAATGGATTGTCCGACACGACACGGACACGATAAAACGGTAAATTTTCAAATTTAGAACACGACACGAATAGTATAGAGCACTTAAATAAAGAGTAATATGGTTGTCATACATTTTGCTTATAAAAACTAGAAAAATTTATAAATGTTCTGATTGCAACCGACGATCTTAATAATAATTACATTTTTTGATCGATATATTTGCTAATTTTTTAGATTAAATTGTATATTTTGAAAATATAGAAAAAAATCAATAGTATGAATTGTGTTGTTAGTCATTTAATTGGATAAAAAATTATATATTAAAGCTTAAAATTATTAACCAATACAATACGCTATGCGTATTTTTCGTAATAACTTATTTAATACATCAGATTTTCACCAAATTTATGAATATTCATGAAAAAAAGAGACCGATGGAGTAATATTATTGCTAAATTTGGGAAAGTAACAGTTTCTGGAAAAATCAAGGCGGCAAAATTGATTTAGGGCCCAGCACCACTTTCCCTTGGTAACTCTCTCTCTAATATATATATTTATATCTATATTTATACATATAAGTTCAAATTTATATTTATCTATCTATTTAGTTTTTTTTTTCTCAATTTGGTTTACATAATGAAAGAAGAATTGTAGCTATAATTGAAAACTTATATAGTAATAAGGGGAATTATCATTATATACATCAATTAAAGGGTACATATTACTGTAATTAACTAAATTATTCTTCAATGCAAGTAATATAAGAAGCCCTAATAGTGAATTATGCTGTTTTGTTCATAGCAATTTTAAATATTTACTCCCTCCGTCCCAAATTGTTGGGGTTATACGAAACTACGTGCAATTTTAACCGACAAATAACTCGTATCTAACTTGTCGAAATCGAATTTTTCAAAAATTAATCACATAGTTCAAATGTTAAACTATATGAACAAATTTTAAAAATTTATATTTCAACAATTTAAGCACGAGGTATTTACCGGTCAAAGTTGCACGTAGATACATAGTGCCCTAATATTTTGGGACGGAGGGAGTATATTTTTGCAGTAAAATTTTTAGAATTAGTGGCAACTAACCTAATCCATGTGTATGGCTTGTTTTGTTATTGTTTTTTGTGTGTGTAAGTTGCATTTTATTCTTTCTAACAACCTAAATTGTCCAGTTTTAAGCTAGAAGTTAAGTTTATTTTTTTCCATATTTTTTTATAGTTTGTTTTGTAACAAAAAGATTAGGATCTGCATTTTGCTACCATAAATCAGACACACATAAATTCAAATGTTTATTTAACTATCTATTTAGTCATTTTCTCAATTTGGTTTACATAATGAAAGAAGAATTATAGCTATAATTGAAATCTTATATAGTAATGAGGGGAGTTGTCATTATATACATCACTTGAAGGGTACATATTACTGTAATTAGCTAAATTATTCTCCAATGCAAGATTGCAAGTAAATATACGAAGCCCTAAAAGTCATTTATGCTGTTTTGTTCATAGCAAATTATTAACTTTTTTTTTAGTAAGAGGTTTAGGATTAGTGTCACCTAACCTAGTCCATGCGTATGGTTTGTTTGGTTGTTGTTTTTTTAGTTTTTTTTTGTGGAAGTTGCATATTATTTCTTTTAACTTAAAAGTTGAATTTTTAAGGTAGGAGTTAGAGTTGGCTTTTTTCTCAGACTTTTTATGGTTTGTTTTGTAACAAAAATATTAGGATCAGCATTTTTCTACCATAGTTTAGAAGTATAGCTTTTTTGGTTGCTTGTTTTTAGCTTTTTTGTGTTTTAGTTGCAGTTTATTCATTTTAATAACCTAAAAGTTAAATTTTAATGCTAGGAGTTAGAGTTGGCTTATTTCTCAGACTTTGAATGGTTTCTTTTGTAATAAAAACATTAGGATCAGCATTTTGCTACCAAAATCCAGATAAATAGCTTGTTAGGTTGCCCTTTTTTAGCTTTTTTTGTGTGTATGTTGTATTTTCTTTCTAAGATTTTAAAAAGTTGAATTTTAAACCTAAAAGTTAGAGTTGGCCTTTTTCTCTCTATCTTTATGGTTTGGTTTGTAATAAAAAGATTAAGATCAGCATTTCTTTTTAGCTTGTTTAGTTGCTTTCTTTTTAGCTCTTATATTTGGGTCTAAGCTGCATTTTGCTTTTAACAACTTAAAAGTTGGAGTTATTTGAAAGCTAGAAGTTAAACTCTTTGTTGTTTGTTTTGCAGTAATAAGTTTGGGACTAGCAGAAGCTACCCTAATCAAAATATATAGCTTGTTTGGTTGCTCGTTTCGCTCCTTTTTTGGGTTATAAGCTGCATTTTATTATTTGAACAACTTAAAAGTTTTGATTTTTCTCGAAAGCTAGAAGTTAGACTCTTTGTTGTTTGTTTTGCAGTAATAAGTTTGGGATTAGCATAAGCTATCTTGTTTGGTTGCTCTTTTAGCTCCTTTTTTGGGTTATAAGCTGCATTTTTATTATTTGAACGACTTATAATTTATTTTTTCCTGGTTTTCTAGTCTGAAGAAGCTAGAAGTTAGGTTTTCTTTTTTTTTTTTCCTTCTCAGACTCTGTCTGTTTTGCAGTAAAAGGTTTACGGTTAGCAAAAGCTACCGCAATCCAAATACATAGCATGTTTGGTTGGCTTTTGTAAATGCTTAATTTTTGCTTAGAAGCTGTATTTTATTTGCTTAAACAACTTAAATGTCACTTTGTTTAAATTATGTTTTTCGGGCCTGAAAAAGCTAGAAGTTAGAGGGAGCGTTTTTCTCTGACCTTTTCGTTGTTTGTTGGCAGTAGAAAGTTTAGATTAACTTGTTTTGTTTCCTTTTTAAGCTTATTTTCTGTGCATAAACTGCAATTTATTTATCAGAACAACTTAAGAGTTGATTTTTTTTTTTGATGCCTGAAAAAGCTAGAAGTTAAGTTGGCTTTTTTTCTCTGACTTGAATAAGTTAACTTGTTTTCTTATAGTCTGCAACCAGAGTTCTTGCTATGATGATATAGTTTCTGCTTGCTGCTTGATTACAAGAGACTTTGAGACTTCAAGCAATTTGGGTTAAAGGTTACTAAATGAAATTACTGCTGTTTTATGCTAAATCCATACTATCTTGTATGGTTGCAGCTATTAAAAGCTATTTTTGTAAGAGAAACATAACTTGAAACGTACATTTCTTGGTGTCAAAAGGCTGGCTTAAAAACTGATTAGCAATGAATTCCAGCTTTTAAGCAAGAAAGTTTTGAGCTTAAAAGCTCCCACTGAATAAGTCTTAATTACATATGCATGACTATCCAATTGATTTCATCCAAATTTATTTGCAATATCCAGGAACAAGTCACGTTAACGTCATTTTTTGTTGCAAAACTTGAAAAATTAGGTTCCAAACGGAAATTAGGAATATTGGTCAGTGTGGAAATTGTTAGTTAACCATATTCCAAAAGACGGAAAATTATCTTGTTTATCAAATCATCAAAAGTGCCAAGTAACAGATTCAAGAAAACACAGAACTCAATAGAGTTTCTGATCTTGTTTCTTCAATTGATAATAACAAAAATGAATTTCAGTAAAGTATTGTAAACAAGTGACTAGTTTGACTCTGACATTGATTCCGAGTGTGATAGAGTTAAATGATTTCAATGTACTTCCTGGGCACTTGTGCAAGTTGGATATCGGCAAATAGAATGATTTTATGACAATACTTGAGCAAACTCACGGTAGTACTTGGGAAGAATGGAAAATTTTCACTGGTAATGAACTGATGTGAGTGTCATATGCCTATAAATGGTCTTTGCTTAAACAGGAGAGTTCCATTTCATTTCCCACTCGTATATAGGGCTTAATGATATTTCAGTGCATGAACCATAGTCATTTACTTATCGCCAAAATAACCTTCTATCTTTTAACATTCTAATCACTGTTCTGCAGTTTCGTTTGACGGTAAAGAGTCTCTATAAATATTTAATGGATAAGGATGCTACAATACAACCCTTGTTATCAACATTGGCAGAACCAAATCTTTCGACCAATAATAAAGACCATCCAAAAAGAAGGCGATTTCGAAGGTGTCGAAGTGTTCCTCTAACAGAATATGTTTCTAAAGGAGAGAGGGTGAATCCCCCGTTTCTCCACACTCGATCTTGTCTTGTTTCTATACACCCTAGTTTGATAAAAGTAATTATCTTTTTAGCAATCTACCTCGGAGTGGGAACAGTCTGTTTCTATCTTGTTCGAAAACAAATTTCTGGGAAAAAAACTGACGGAGTTCTCGACGCTCTATATTTTTGTATTGTAACAATGACCACTGTTGGTTATGGTGACCTTGTACCTAATAGCAAACCCACAAAACTTTTAGCATGTGCTTTTGTGTTTGCGGGCATCGCTATAGTTGGACTTGTTCTTAGCAAAGCTGCGGATTATTTAGTGGAGAAACAAGAAATATTGCTAATTCGAGCATTGCATATAAAAAAACAGGTTGGGGAGGTACAAATTCGCAAGGAGATTGAGATTAACAAAGTGAGATACAAATGTATAGTTACATTCGTGCTTTTGCTGGTGCTTATATCAGCTGGGACTTTATTTCTTGTGCTGGTTGAAAAACTTGAATTTGTTGACGCTTTTTATTGTGTTTGTTCTACTATTACTACTCTGGGTTATGGCGATAAGAGTTTCTCAACTAAGGCTGGAAGGATTTTTGCTTTGTTTTGGATATTAACGAGCACTATATGTCTAGCACAATTTTTTCTCTATGTCGCGGAATTAAATACTGAAACTAGACAAAGGGCATTGGTCAAGTTGGTTCTCTCTAGGAGGGTAACTACTGTGGACTTGGAAGCTGCTGATCTTGATGAAGATGGAGTTGTTGGGTAAGCTTATTTTCTATTTTTCTTTGCATTTATGTTTTTCTTTTTTGATTTCTACATTTTGCTTCGACTGTTGGCTGTCTTGGTGCAAAGGTTGCATATGTGTAAATGTAATATTTGGGATGATTTTTTCTCTGAGCAGACCTGCTGAATTTGCCTTATATAAGCTGAAAGAAATGGGTAAGATAAATCAAGAAGATATTTCAGCTGTGATGAGAGAGTTTGAAGAGCTTGATGTTGATGATTCTGGAACTTTATCTCATTCTGATATAACGCTCGCTCAGTCATCTTAAACTTGAAGATGAAACGACGTCTGAAATGGTGAATACTTTGCATTTGTAAGAAGATGTAAAATACAATCACCGCTTTTCATTTAACTTAAATAAGTTCATGACTAGAATATTGTCGACTTATGTACAATTGTTTATTTAATGTAACGACTAACTCTGCTTAAAAAGATGCTGTTTTTTTTTTTTTTGCTAGACACTTTCGTCCATATTTATAGTAAATTTGTATGCAGAATGTTGGAAAATTAGGGTCTGTATCACTTATATTCAGAAACTTATTAACCACAGAAACACTTGTGAATAACCACGTAAAAGCTGAAATCAAAGAACTTAATTAAGAAACTACTATATTAATATTATGGAATACTCAGGATCCGTACCACTTGGCTACCAAAAAATTCTCATCTTATAAAACTGCTTCATAAAACAATAGCAACTGGGCTTTTCACAGTAGTATCAAGAATTCTGTTGCTAAATAAAATCAACTCGAGACAAATGGTTTTACGTAATAGTACCGCCACATTTCAAGCTAGACTTCCAAACCGCCGAGCACTGTCAAGTCAGTTAAACTACAATGGGATAGGTACAATTTACTATGTCCAATACATCTTGAATACAACTATTGTACAGTAGTAATAACACTTGGTTTGCTTCAATTTATATATTTTATCGAGTAACAAAAGGCATACCTGAAAAAAGCCATGTTTGATAATCCTAAACTCGTCATCCCAAAGAATAAATAGGAAACTTAAGAAATATTCTGCTTCGTACTAGTAGGAATTATACGATTTTGTTACATCATCTCCTCCTCTTTCAAACAAGCCATCCTCGCATTATCCCTATCCCTACGAAAAACCCAATACAAAGGCGTATAAAAAATGCAACACAAACCAAACGGGACAGCCATCATGGCAAAAAGGCCCCTCGATAAAGCATATGCCTCTTTAGACGATCCCAAAACAGAATCAACCGATTTTGAATCATAACCATACATCTTCTCAGCAAGTATACCAACTACAGGAGCAGCAAAGGACGAAAAAGATACTTCAAATGCTCGATCAAACGCGTATATCATCGTCCTATTTTTGGAGGGAACAACTTCGGCAAACATGGGAGCATTTGCTGCTGTTCCGTTCCAGCTAATTGTGAGTCCCATGAGGAAAAGGGTTATGGCGTAGGTGTAATAACTGGTTATTGATTGTGGGATAATTATTAGAAGGAAAATTGTGTATGGTATACCCATAAACGAGCTGAATTGGGCACAAATAATGCGACCGTAATGTGGGTATATTTTTGACATTTTGTCAGCTATTATGCCACCGAGAAGAGATCCGAGTGCGCATCCACCAGCGAAGAGACTCATGAGTGTAGCTGATTTATTGTGATCAAAACCTAAAAACAAAATAAAAATTTAAGGTAGCGTTAAAATTTAGATCACAGGAAATGATGATATATTGCGAATATTTTCTCCACAACCGTAGCATTTGTCAAAACTAGCTGTATTGAAAAACTAATGATACTTCTTCTGTGTGAATTCATAACAGTTTAGAGATTTGTTTTCAAGAGTTGATTGCGTCTTCTTTTACTCTTAAAACCTTGCTTATTTAAAGTTGGTATGAGTAGGAAAACGTCCGGCTTTCTGCAAATTGCAAAACATTTCTATCTCGGTTGTAAGAAATAAGTTTCTGTAACATTAATTTTTGAAAAACAGAATCTGCTTGTTGAAACTTCAATCAAAAATCAGTACAGAAGCAGATTCAAAGTCAAGTTGGATAATCTTAAGATAAAAGAAAACATACCAATTAGTTCGAACCATAATGTGAAGAAGACCATAGCTGTCCAAGGTAGTGAACCAACGAGGCCCTGCAAAACAATGACCTGAAAAGTAGGCACTTTTATAACAGCTTTTGTTGCTGCTAGGGATTCCGTCCAAACAGAAGATGACTTGGCATTGCCCTTCTCAATTAACCCCTCCCTAAATTAAACAATATCTCAGATTCTCAATATATATATATCATTTATATACTCAAAGAATTGGCTACACAAACAATTTTTTTTTTTTTTAAATCCTAAACACTTGGTTTAGAACCTAACATTTTAAACTTGTACTACTCCCTTGAGCACACGCATCTAGCTCCTCGAATACTGTAGTATTTATTTTTGGGTAAGTATATAAGCAAAGGGGTAATGTACTTAAAATTTATAGATTTCTCTTCCTCTCTACCCTCTCATCCCATTACCTAGACAAACGTGAAGCGAGAAAAGCAGATCTTGCAGAATGTTGAGCGTAAGAAAGAAACAAACAAAAAAAGAAGGATCTCAGAGAGACTGGTGTTTTATGTTCCTATGGTTAGCTAAAGCTTAGAAGTTGAGATTTTTCCTCTAAAATTATAATCCTATAGAGAGACTGGTGTAGATGATGTCTGTGAACCAGTGAGCTAGGGTGCAAGTCTAATACAAATGTCCCAAAAATCACAACAAGAAGAGGAAAACCCGTAAACTTCTACAGTCATTTCAACATTAACATAGAAACTCACAAAAAACCGTAACTGTCTAGATACACACGAGTAAGAAATTTCTTGTAAATGTTAAATGGAAATCTCAAACTTAGACTGTAAAATGTTTACCCTAAGTTTAAGAAGTACTATAGAGAGACTGGTACGAAACAGTTAACTATGGGGGCAAACTTCAAATAAATGTCCAAATATTTGTTCAACAGCAAAAAAAGAAGTAAACTTCTGCAGACAAAATAACATAGGAAGGCAAAAAGAATTCATACCTTTCCAAATGATTAACGGTTGTTTTTCGTCCCGGGTCAACAACAAACAAAAAAACAAGAAACCCAATAAAAGAACTCAAACTTGCCATCATAATAAACGCACAACGCCACCCTGGCACACCCCAAAACTCTTTCCCAGCCATAACCGTTGCTACGGCACCACCACCAATCCCACCAATGGTCCCAACAAGGTTCAAAAACCCAAAACCAGCCCCTCTAACATCATCTAGATAACTATCCGCAATAAAAGATTGCAAAGCCGGTATAACAATCGCTAGCCCAAACCCATTTAAAGCTCTCCAGAAAGCAACTTGAAGAAAATATTTACTTACGCCCACAAAAGCTGTGGATAGTGCCCAACATAGGGTGCCAATAGCAAGGACTGAGGGGCGGTCGTAGTTAATTACCAAAATGCCTGCCAATGGTGAGGCTAAGCCTTGTATAAAGTTACGTACGAATGTTAGGTATCCAAGATCAGATGGGCCCGCGTTAAATGCTTCGCTTACTTCTTTGTAGACGGATGGGAGGAGGTTTTCGTCAGCTCGTTCCATGATTGCGGCAAGGTTGATAATGATGAGAGATAGAGATATACCGAACATTTTTCTTGTCCTGTAAAAATCAAAATAATATATAGTGATCAAATAAACTACTTATCATGCCAAAAACAACGAATGAAAAATGAAGTACTAAGGTTTAATTCAGGAAGGTAAGGAAACAAACATTCTATTATTGTTTTCATGTACAGTATTTTTAAACAGCCAAAATGACTTTAACAAGAGTTTTGACATCAGTTTTCTCAAAAAGGTTCTGATCCATTTTGTTATTTGGGACTGGTTTGGCTGCAACTTTTTCAGACAATAAGCTGAGCTTTTTTAGGATTGGGAAGCAAACTGGTTTGATCAACCTTAAATCCTCAAGTTTTTTATGGACACAAAACCAAAAACATACTCCTGTATCTTTAAGCCGGTAAACCAAATACAATTAGTACAGACTGGCAATTAGGCGAAAATGCAGCTGACCGTAAAATCTGGAACTAAACAAGAACATAATGTTTTTTGTTTTCACAGCTAGAAACAGCTTCTAGAAACATGGAAACCAGCCTTCAGCGTCAATATATGAATTACAAAAACGCGTATAAGAGTTATCCTAATCATATGTCAGGAGACCAAAGGATTTCATTGTATAAACTTCCAAATACGAAATCTCTAAATACTTGGGATGCAATACTATTCAACCTTTAACATAGTACGCTTTGCAAAACTTTAAAATGCGATATATCCAGTTCTTTTTAGCTCACTCCATCTTAAAACACTTTCGATACAGCTACTTACCGGGATTGGAACACCATGTTGTAGTATGAAGATGATGACCAAACTATTTTAATCAACTAGCTTACAAGTAACGAAAGAATATCTAATTGGATTTTATATATGCACATACATTTTTGTGTATTTATGGGGATTTAAACCAGTTAATCAACTATTGTAACTAAGTCCTAAGCCCATGACTTTTGATGGCCTATATTAGTGATTCAGTGAAAGCATAGAAATGTGTGGGGACGCAAACCATGCTATGTTTGGCTATATGATACATAATGAAAATGTAAGGAAAAAAGTTCATTTATGTCCTCATTCTAATGCAAGGCATGTTCTTAGTTCTGTCCAATGAAGAAAACCAATAAATGAAAATGAAGATATTTTATGAGCAGCATTCACGTCCTTGGTTATTTCCGAATAAGTGACAGATGTTTTGAAAAATCTGTTCAAACTTGTATGTAATTACTTGCCAAGTTGCCGATAACTCCAGGAAAACAAAATGGAACATTAGCGATATTTCAACGAAGATAAAAAGTGCATGTATTGCTCATGAGAGTAGTATAACATGCTGCGTCTGGAAATGTGAGGATTCAAGAGATCAAGAAGAGATTTTGCAGTTGTCGTACAAAACCTTTAACAGCATATAATTTTCAATTGGTTAGTAGAAACTCGATGGATTCAAAGTAACTAATTTGGTATCCTGCTATGAATGCGTAGAGTATAGACAAAACATTAGTAATTGATTATTAACACAATTGAAACAGAAACAACCCAATGCAAGTGAATACATATTACATACAATGGTACTTAAATTAGAAACTTACCAAAGCTGTTACTAAATTCATCGAAAGGCCCAGCAAACAAACAAGGCCTTACTTCTGACTGTATTGCTCTTGATTCAGATAAAAGTATGTCAGGGCATAATGCTACGACTTTTAACACAGTGCTGTGTAGCGATATCAATACTTCACATTAAAGTTTGTTTAGTTCAACATAAGGGAAACACTCTTTTTTACAAACAAAGGTTTAGAAAAAACTACCAGCATTTACTTTTGGACTTGAGGGAAATTCCGAAACAGAAGATCATAGAATTATGCCTTGATTATCCAAAGTACAGAATTACAGACACTTCATAATAATACGACCCTTTAAAGATATTATGTGTAGGGAACTAGTTGTCCTAACTCCTAATTAGTATAAATTTTGAGAAAGACGATGGCTATTAAGCACACTTGTTGCTTTTTCAAACTTATATGTTGTCAATAAATAATTTCCAATTTTTAACTATATCTTGCATTTATAACGACTGGTGAACACCGGAATACCTTCCGCTAAAGAATATACTTTCATGTCAATAACAAAAACTACGACTATCGAACATTGTATAACAAGAGTAATGACAGACAAACTACGATTCAATTCAAAATTATCAAACAAACTTGTGCATCAGAACTGCTCAACCGGTCGGTGTATAGTAAAGTAACTGTCGAAAACAAAAAAGTTGGGTTTCCAGAAATGTATTTTTGGTTTGTAATACTCCGTACACAATTATATTTCCAGAAATGTATCCAACACATCGATTAAGTACAGAAATAATTATTGAAACGTCTAATCCATATTGTTTAATTGGTCTGTTTGTCTATCGTAAATCTTAAAACGGAAATTGTTACCGAATAGACAAAACAGAAAAATCAAAAGCATCAACATGATATTAGTGCAGTAATACCGCTAGTGCAAGATTAAACAGAGAAATGATAAAAACTGAGACCAAATAAATTGAACCTACTCAGGGAACCGCCTCTATAATTTTTTCGATTCTTATTTCTAATAAAATTTAGTTCCCCAAAAAAAAAAAAAAAAATGACTAAACACTTCAATAGGGGGCTGCCACCCCCTATTTTGAAAAAAAATATATGATGCAATTGAAAGTAAAAAAATAAAAAATCACTGTGTTTCGATTGATATCTTAAAAAATTAGGGTTTCAGCCCGCTCCCCTTTAAAATTTCCGATTCCATCCAAAGTAGGTACCCAATGCATGGCTGTTTGAGTTGCTTATTTATCATATTTGTTCTTAAAACAAAATGTTTTCCAATAACCAACACAGAGGAATCATTAACATCTTATTATTGAGATTAATTGAAAAATGATAAAACTGAGATTAAACAAAAAATGAAAAGGGAAAAAACAAATCTTACTTCATTCTGCTTGTGTTGTTATTATTGGATGGGAGGAGAATATGATTAAACAACCTCAATTGCCTAATTACACCCATTAATAAAAATTAAACATCTGATTAATTTCTCTATATTATTAATATTGCCGTTCAATTTCATGTTAAATATAAGCATTTTGATCATTATTTATGTTAAGGATTATAATTAATTATGAGGATGGTATTTTTTTTTAATTTTTTTTTGATGTAGAATATAATTATAAAAACAAATTATGAAAGTTGGTTACGTTGCATGAGAGGTCGTTGGATTTGGAATCATATGGATGTACTTGCAATGTAAAGTGTAACCACTTTTGTCCTTCTCATACTACTCCTTATCATACTACTTCTACGTAGTAATCGTACTCCACACGTTACGTGTCTCACGTATAATATAATTAAAATATAAAAAATAATTGCAGTTATAATATAAATATGCACTATAAAAAAATACCCAAATAGCGACGGGATTAGTGACGGTATTTTTTGTTACGAGCTTATTAACGACGGTTTTTGTGACGGTTTTGTTAATTTACGACAGATTTGTCACAACTTTTTAAATTAGTGACAGACTTGTGACAATTTTTTACTCTCACTAAATCAAACATTATTTTGTAGTGATGTGGATAATAAATAAATAAAAAGTATAAAATTATAAAATTTAAAAGAATATTTGCTTGTTAGAGAGAAATAAATATTGTTATTAGTTATTACTTTTTATATTTTTTTTATGTGATTATGGTATTATTGTAATTAATATAAAGGTGTATGAGTGTTTATAAAAAAATTGGCTAAATTGGAGACAATCATTTGACTTGTGTTGATTTATTATAATAGAGTTAGGCTTTATTTACAAAATAAAGGTTAGTGAAATTAATTAAAGAAAATGATTAATTAATTACACCGCTATTTACACAAACAATTGCACATCATATATAATGTGTCATCTTATCATTGGTCCATGTAAGGACCTCAACACGATGATGTACAAACAATAGAAATTTATCACTATGGACTGCAAAAATTAAGTACAACAATCATTTATCTTAAACATTTTCCATTAATCTTGTTGTTTGGATTAAAATTAAAAGCAATATATTTAGACATGATTTGAATATAATTAGAGAGCGCGCACACACACACACACATATATATATATATATATATATATCTATACTATTAGTTTATGTGAGTATGACTTATTATTTACAAAAAAAATCATATTAATTTACAAAATTACAAAATAATAGTAAACACATTTTACACGAGAATTAAAAGAAAAATAACTGCTATCTAATATTATTTTAATTTTTTAATTTTTTATGTGAGCATTGTATTATTGTAATTAATAAAAAAATCTAGGGGTATTTTTTAGAAAAAAGTGGCTAAATTGGGCCGTCTCATTTGACTTGAGTTTGCTTATTATAATAGAATGATATATAGTCAACCCAAGAGAAATGAGGCTGCCCAATTTTACCTATTTTTTTCAAAAATACCCTAACTATGTTTTAATAATTACCAATATAGTTAATCTAATTAATTAACAAATTGTTCTCACTATATTTTTCTAATTACGGATGTAACCTAAATTAATTAACAATTCGTTTTAACCTGCATAACTATAATAAATGATACCAAATTTAAATATTATGTTCAAAATAAAATATATTACGATATTTATGCCATTACGCATATCACACGCAACGCGTTGGTAACTTTTACTAATATATATATATATATATATATATATATATATATATATATATATATCATTCTATTATAATAAGTCAACTCAAATCAAATGAAACTGTCCAATTTAGCCATTTTTTTCAAAAAATACATCTACACCTTTATATTAATTACAATAATACCATACTTTCATAAAAATATAAAAAATAAAAACTAATAAAAATATTTATCGCTCTTTAACAACCAAACATTCTTTTAAATCTTAAACTATGTTTTTTTTTGTATTATCCATATATTTATATCATAACTATACATATTTTTTATATTTTTATTGCATTACGCGTTGCACACGCAACGCGTGATGTACGATTACTAGTATATATATTAGCACTGCATTTTTAAGATGATTGTAATTAAGGGAGAAAAAATAGAAAATTATTTAGATAAGTTAACATTAACATAATATTGTACAACCAGTTCTATTTGATTGACACATATGTTCATACTATACAGTGCACATTTGACCTTATACGTAACCCCATCTCTTAGTACTAATGAAGTTTTTCCAGAGATTTTTTTTATTTCATACGCCGATCCTCGTTTTTTTGAGTATGCTCGTTTTTTTCGAGTTTATACTTTTTTTTTCCGAGTTCATACCTTTTTTTTTTAATTCATATCCTCTTTTTTTCGAGTTCATACCCTTTTTTTCCGAGTTTATACCCTCTTTTTTTCGATTTTATACCATATTTTTTTCGACTTCATATGTCAATTATTAAAGTTAATACGCTTATTTTTCAATTTCATATCCCATTTTTTACAGGTATGAACTCGAGTTCATATTCTAATTTTTTTCGAGTTCATATCCCTATTTTTTTTGAATTCATATCTCAATTATTAAAGTTCATACTTTTATTTTTTGACTTCGTACACTAATTTTTTTCGAGTTCATACCCCATTTTTTCATTTCATGTTCATACCTCTTTTTTTCGAGTTCATACATTTTTTTCTTTCGATTTCATACCCCAATATTTTTGACTTCGTACCCCAATTTTTTTCAAGTTCATATCGCAATTATTAAAATTTATACCCTTATTTTTTCAATTTCATACCCTAATTTTTTAAGTTCATATATCTCAATTATCAAAGGTATGTTTTTGATAATGTAACTTTTGAGGGTATGTTTTTATTAATATAATAATTGTATGATATGTTTTTGTTAATTACTCTTTTTTAAATAAGGCTATAGTGTAGCTTCAAAATATTATCAATACTTTAGTTTCAGTTCTGTCAAATAATTAAATTCTAACGACAATAATCAAAAATTACTAATAAACTATATTACTAATATTGCTAAAGACCCAAATTTTCAAAGCAATTGAAAACAACCAATATATTCGATACTGTTTGTTAATACCAGTAAAAAAAAGTCTTTTCAAAATCAGATAAAAGAATAATTATTTCACACACCTCTTCAAATAATTCATACATTTTTTTTTTTATGAGAGGAGTGATGATCACATAGTATACTAAGTGTTCATTATGAAATTACGTGTAATTTTGAACGGGTTATAACTTGTATCAAAATTATTGAAATGGTTTTTTTTTTTAAATCTAATTATAAAATTTAACATTTGAACTATATGATCAACTTTTGAAAATTTTTATTCCGATAATTTTGATACAAGTTATTAACCGGTGAAAATTGCACGTAGTTTCAAAATATATAATTAAATAAGAATGGAGGGAGTATGATCTTTTACATACTCATTGGCACAATCATTTATCAACAATTCATATTTCATATTAACAGATAAACGGGCTCATTGGTAGGAGAATAGCTTTCAATAAGATTTTAGTTCATATGTCACTATTCTTATAAGATTTTTAAGTGCAGATCACCTTAAAAGTGATAAAAAAAATATATTATTTTCGTAAATTTTTGGTATTTTTTTTAATTAATAATTCAAACAAAAACTAAAAAAAACAGGTTTTAAGTTTTTTTTACACTTTGATATATTTCTATTTTATATTATAATATTATTTTTTAAGTTTAAAAATAACTTTTAATCAATTTTTTACATTTTAATACATTTTTCGTATAGATTATAAGTTGTTTTTTAAACTTAAAAACAGTTTTTAATCTTTTTTTTTATTGGATTGAATGACTAGAATTTAAAAAAAATTCGGCACATGACATGCATTTAAAAAAGAGATTGGCTGAATAAACAGCAATTTATCTGTATAAACGCTGTAACCGTAGATTAAATCTACGATTTACAGTGATTCACTGTAAACCGTAGATTTAATCTACGGTTTGTATTAATTTAATTCAAACCGTAGATTAAATCTACGGTTTACAGTGAATCACTGTAAACCGTAGATTTAATCTACGGTCTGTGTAATTTCTGCAGAAATTACACAGTCAGTCCCTACTTTTCAGAAATTACAACGTCAGTCCCTGCGCAAAAATTACACAGACAGTCCCTTGAAAACAGAATTTCATGTTTTTTTTTTTAAAAAATAAACTTTTATACTATACTCTCTCTCTTTCTCTCAAAAACCCCCAATTTTCATCCCAAAAAACCACCCAAATCAATCAAACACATTACCTATCAAATTTATTAACAAAAAACCCCAAATCATCAATCAAATTTATCCATAATTCAAGGGTATATCTTTTATTCTCTCATTTATTATTTATATTGTGTAATTTCAATTTGTAAAATAGGAAAAAATATATAAAATATGCAAATTGATTATTCACTTAGCTATATATAATTGTTTGTTGTTTGTTTATATTAATTATAATAATTGTTGATATTTGTCCCATTTTTGCATTTTTTTTTTTTTTTGTAATTTCAATTTGTAAAATAGGAAAAAATATATAAAATATGCAAATGGATAATTCACTTAGCTATATATAATTGTTTGTTGTTTGTTTATATTAATTATAATAATTGTTGATATTTGTCCCATTTTTTTATTTTTTTATTTTTTATGTGTTTGGTTAATTTCAATTGTTGATAATTATTGATAATGTGTTTGGTTATGATTAAAAAATTGAGTTATTATTGTTTGGTTTATGATTAAATGTGTGTTTGGTTATGATTAAAAAAATTGAGTTATTATTGTTTGGTTTATGATTAAATGTGTGTTTGGTTATGATTAAAAAATTGAGTTATTATTGTTTGGTTTATGATTAAATGTGTGTTTGGTTATGATTAAAAAATTGAATTATTATTGTTTGGTTTATGATTAAATGTGTGTTTGGTTATGATTAAAAAATTGAGTTATTATTGTTTGGTTTATGATTAAATGTGTTTGGTTATGATTAAAAAATTGAGTTATGATTGTTTGGTTTATGATTAAATGTGTGTTTGGTTATGATTAAAAAATTGAGTTATTATTGTTTGGTTTATGATTAAATGTGTGTTTGGTTATGATTAAAAAATTGAATTATTATTGTTTGGTTTATGATTAAATGTGTTTGGTTATGATTAAAAAATTGATTTATGATTGTTTGGTTTATGATTAAATGTGTGTTTGGTTATGATTAAAAAATTGAGTTATGATTGTTTGGTTTATGATTAAATGTGTGTTTGGTTATGATTAAAAAATTGAGTTATTATTGTTTGGTTTATGATTAAATGTGTGTTTGGTTATGATTAAAAAATTGAATTATTATTGTTTGGTTTATGATTAAATGTGTGTTTGGTTATGATTAAAAAATTGAGTTATGATTGTTTGGTTTATGATTAAATGTGTGTTTGGTTATGATTAAAAAATTGAGTTATTATTGTTTGGTTTATGATTAAATGTGTGTTTGGTTATGATTAAAAGATTGAGTTATTATTGTTTGGTTTATGATTAAATGTGTGTTTGGTTATGATTAAAAAATTGAGTTATTATTGTTTGGTGTATGATTAAATGTGTGTTTGGTTATGATTAAAAAATTGAATTATTATTGTTTGGTTATGATTGTTTGGTTATCATTGTTTGGTTATCATTAATTGGTTATAATTGAGTTATCATTGTTTGGTTATCATTAATTGGTTATCATTGTTTGGTTATCATTAATTGGTTATTAATTGGTTATTTTATCATTGTTTGGTTATCATTAATTGGTTATTAATTGGTTATTTTATCATTGTTTGGTTATCATTAACCGAGTTATATTTGGTTATCACAGTTAGAATGGCAGATCCAGGTCCACATATTAAAGGCAGGTTGGGTATTTTACGACAGACCGGTCACGTTTCTAACCAGACTTGGGATGCTGGAAGAGAAGCGGGTAGAGGAGATGCCAATAAGATTAGGGTTTATAATTATAGTTGGCAGATACCGACGCCTGAAAGGGTAGTTCAAAATATGATTAGGGCTGGTTTTTACGGTATTTACAGTATAGGTAATTATACCGTAGACCGAGGCTTGCTTACAGCCTTAGTTGATAGGTGGCGTGATGAGTCGCACACGTTCCATTTTGTCGGTGGAGAGTTGGGGATATCTTTACAGGATGTAGAGATTATGCTTGGTCTTAGGGTGGATGGTCTTGCTGTTACCCGGTCGGAGCGGAATGATAACAGGGCGAGCAGGTTAGATATGATAGAGAGTTTGTTGGGTGTTAGACCGGCTGACAATCAAGTGGATATAAACTGTCTGACAGTTAGACTTGATTGGATGTTACACACCTTCGGTGAATTACCCCCCAACCCTACTGAGGATCGTTTGCTATATCAGTCTAGGGCTGTCATGCTATTATTACTGGGGGCACATGTGTTTTCGGATAAGAGCAGTGATCAGATTCCACTCTGGCCTCTGCCATTTCTGGAGGATTTTGACACGTGTGCTGAGTATAGTTGGGGATCAGCTCTTCTGGCCTGGTTAGAGGCTAATCTATGTAGGGTGGTACGTTGTAAGACAAACGGAGTAAGCGGGGTGGTGATGTTTCTAGATATGTGGGCGATTAGCAGACTACTGCCAGTTAGACCATGTGAAGAGCTGCCGGAAGATATCGAGCCACCTGAGGGCTGGCCTAGGTTCCCCCTCGGTTACATGTATGATATTATTTAGTTTTTGTCTTGGATTTGTGGTTTTTTTTTTATTGTGTCATCTATCATTTACTTAGCTGCCGGTTATATTTATTGTTTCTCGGGTTTTGTTTGTATATTACAGATGGAAGATGTGAGGCAAACTAACCTTATGCCATATGTTTACGGACATAATGTGGTCCACATACGTGACCAGTTTGACAATATGTCGCCTGAACAGGTAAATTTTAACTTTCGTATTATATGTAACTTACGTATTATATGTTGTATATGTTTGCATTGGTCTTATGTTTGCAGAATTTATTACTAGTATTTTGAAACCCTTGTTTATATATTCTAATTTTGCTGATTACAGATAGTGTGGCAACCTTACGGAAATCTCAATCAGTATCCGGAATACTGCACGCGGGGCCGTTATATGTGGCATTGTTCTGTGCCTCTCATTTGTAATGAGAAGATTGAGTTCCACACCGCGGACAGGTTCATGAGACAGTTCGGTTTTGTTCAGGAGGTCCCTACATATATTTGGAAACCCAGAAAGGGTCACGGCAAGGATAGAAGATTTGGGATTGGGCAAAAACACGATTGGCCTGTACTTTTTGCAGAGTTTATAACCGTGTGGAATGACCGCCACAACCGGCTTGTGAACGGCGAATTTGGTATGGGGACGTCACCGGATTACATGAGATGGTATAGAGAGAGGACCCGCATCTTCATAAACCCACCTGAACTTGCCCCGCCATCTCACGGTTTCCGGGAGCATACGGGGTTGTTCAGTAAAATGGTAACAACTAATTAAAGTTCATTAATATTTGATTGTTATTTTTCTGTTTGTATATTTCAATACTTATAAATCGTTTTTTATTGGGTTTTTTTTTCAGAAAGCGGTATTGCGCCGAAATTTCAAATCGTTCAAACAGTATAAATTGAAAACGGAAGTGGACTTACTACGAAAGGACTTCGCTGAAATGGGATTGAATCCGTATGGGTCAGCTGATGAACAGTCGGATGAGGAGGATGACGATGACGAGGACGACGACGATGGTGATGACGACCTACGTTACGAACCAAGAACTTACACTAGCACTTCGAGTTGTCGGCGTCCCGACGAAAGAGGCAGAGGGGAAGGCGCATCTAGTAGCGGCGGGCGTAGCGGGAGTAGAAGAACGAGTGGAGGTCGACCCCCGACTACAGATCAGGGTCCGGGTCCGAGTTCAAGCGGTCATCGTCGTCGTGCTTCTTTTGCTGGGTCGGACTACGTTCAGGACGATGTTCCGTTCGATCATCATAGACAATCATTTGGGTTGTACGAGCATCATCCTAGTCAGCAGTCAACCGACAGTTGGAGTCGAGGATTGACAATTACATCCCACGAGCGTGCTCCGCAGCCAGAATCGCAGCATCGACAGAGACGACGTACGGAGCTAAACGAAATCGAAGAGTCTACTGAGCCGTCATCGTCGGATAGATTAACATCGGCGGGGAAGATGCTCCCTACGTCCAACTTTAAATCATTTAGTCGTTACAAAAAAAAATAAATGTACTGTTTTTGTTTTTTGTATTTGTATGTATGTTTAATTCGTAAGTTTAATTTGATTTGTATGTTTGATTTGTACGTTATAAATTCGTAAGTTTAATTTGATTCGTATGTTTGATTTGTATGTTTGTAAAAAATATTCTGTATTTTAATTGATATGACCAATATTGAGTTTTTACAAACCCTAAACCCTAAACCCTAAACTACAAACCCTAAATTACAAACCCTAAACTACAAACCCTAAATTACAAACCCTAAATTAAAAACCCTAAACCCTAAACCCTAAATTACAAACCCTAAACCCTAAATCCCAAACCCTAAACCCCTAAACCCTAAATATTCTGAAATATACATATAAACCGTACATTTAATGTACGGTTTGTACAGATTTCATACAAACCGTACATTAAATGTACGGTTTGCATGTATTCTGTGCAAACCGTAAAATAAATGTACGGTTTGTACCCCTGATTTAACCAGCGTCGTTTTACGAATGTACTTTTTGCACTGAATCACCGTTGATAACGTAAAAAAAAAAGGGACAAACCGTAAAAGTAATCTACGGTTTGTAGTGTAAATGACATTGGATACCATATCTATCAAAATAAATCCGACAACACCTTATCACTTTTGAATTATTATGAATTGACAACCCTATCCGAAAATGACTACTCAATGCATTATTAAAGTTTGGAAATGACTACACCAAAAAAAACACTACAAACCGTAAAAGTAATCTACGGTTTGTAGTGTAAATGACATTGGATACCATATCTATCAAAATAAATCCGACAACACCTTATCACTTTTGAATTATTATGATTTGACAACCCTATCCGAAAATGACTACTCAATGCATTATTAAAGTTTGGAAATGACTACACCAAAAAAAAATACTACAAACCGTAAAAGTAATCTACGGTTTGTAGTGTAAATTAACACTATAAATATGGCTCAATTTTGCCAATTCTAACAAATCCTAAAATCAAACACAAACACATTTCAAAAATCTCTAAAAAAATACTCATTTCTCCCCAAAAAGATATATAAACAAACACTTTCCGAAAATGAATTACAACTATGGTTATGACAACAACCAATGGAATAACAACAATGCGAATTCATCCAGTGGCTCAAACGATGAGCTAACTGATTATTCAGAGCACTTTTAAGTTGATGAATTGACTTGGGAAACAAGGGATGAAATGCTTGCTGATCTTGCTGATGTGGCTGGAAATTGGGGTTTCATTCTTACGATTCGTAGGTCTGGAGGGGGTGATGGGAGCAGAACACTGTATGTTGAGATTGTGTGTGATAAATTGGGGGTTTACGAAAAAAAGAAACCATCTTCCGTAAATTCAGGTATAAAGAAAAAAGATTGTCCATTTTTCATTAAAGGTTACGTAGTTAATGGTGAATGGATGTGTCACGTAGAAAATGGACAACATAACCACCCACCTCCAACTTACCTCCAAGGGCAAGCACGACGTGCTCGTTTAACCCAAGATGAAAAGGAAATTGTTAAAACTTTAAGGCAAAGTAGTTTTAAAGTTGGTGCAATATTAGAGGCTATAAAAAATCGAAATCCTGACAATGTATCAAACACTAAAACGATACATAATTTTTTGGCCGGACTGAAATTTAAAGAACGAGATGGTAGAAACCCGATACAGGAACTGTTTAATTTGTTGGATAGCCATCGCTACACATTTTACTATAATATGAACCCATCAACCCATTGCCTTGAGAACTTATTTTTTGCACACCCCGATTCTATAAGGATGTTCAAAGCTTTTCCTGATGTCTTTTTAATGGATTGTACATATAGGACAAACCGTTTTAATATGTCATTTCTAGAAGTCGTAGGAATGACATCAACGAACCAAACATATTGTTTAGGTTTTGTTTTCATGAGTGACGAGACAAAGGAAAGTTATATATGGGCATTGGAAAAATTTAAAGTTATATTGGAGGGGTGTATACTACCTAGGGTGTTTGTAACCGACAGGGAAATGGCCTTATCAAATGTTTTATCCGTTGTTTTTCCCGATTCTCATCATATTTTGTGCACTTTTCATATTGCAAAAAATGTTTTGAAAAACTGCCGTAAAAAGATCCCTGATGAGGAGTGGCAAACGTTTCTAGATGATTGGGGTTTATTGGTTGATTCTGAGTCGATAGAGGAGTACAATCATAACCGAACTTATTTCAATTCCTCTTACAAATCGTACCCTGCTGTGATTAAGTATGTAGACAAACTTTTAAATGATTATGCTGAAAAGTTTGTTGCATGCTATACCAACCATACAACACATCTAGGTAACAGAACTAGCAATCGAGCCGAACAACAACATGCTAAGCTGAAAAAATTATTCAGTATTTTAATTTTAATTATTAGATTTTTTTTTTAATTTTTAAAGCAATTTTTCTAAAAAACACACAGAGACCGTAGATTAAATCTACGGTCTCAGCGTTTTTTCAGAAATTTTACAGTGTATTAAGTGCACCTCTTTAAAAAAATCTTATAAAAGAGACTAATATTCTCCAGATAAACATATTTTAGAAGAATTTTCCCAATCCCAAATGTAATCAGGATTCTGGAATATGGGCCTTTTCAGATCAAGACCCTCAACCATTGAAAATTAGCCCATATATATATGCAGCCTATACAACAATTTAGTCCATTGTGTTTACTTTTTGATTCAACCCACTTTTTCATGTTTGGAAACACTAATTGTGATTGACATGATTTTATAAGTTGATGAAAAAAATTTATTTTTTGTAAATTCTTACCAAATTTATACAGTACGTTTCAAAATATTGGGAACTCGGTATATTCTGGTACTTACAAATGAATATATAAAGGACTTATTGTTCTACAGATAATATAACATCAGAGTTTTACTTACAAACTACTACTAATACAAATGTTTTCCAATTAACTGGTTTTTGAAAAAAACTTCAGGTTATGCAGGGAAGCAGAGTACCTGACTCTGAGTCAGAATTATTCTGCTTCCACAGCCATTGGATCTATTTAAATCTGCTACAGTTAAATTTTTTAAACAGATCCAATGACTGTGAAAGCAGAGTAACCTGACTCTCAGTCAGTTACTCTGCTTCCGTTATGCAGATTATGCAGTGTAATCTTATTGCAATTTGCAAGGATAATTGACTTCTTTAAAGTATACATGAGATAAGTATTATTGCCTATTAGTTCGTTCAAGAATAGAATAAATATCCCAAAGGTATTCATAACAGTTATTTCGTGAGAATTTTTCTATTTTACATCATATTTAACAATTTTAGTAATTAAGTTCATTTTAAGTGTGAATGTCCTTGTACATATGAAACTATAATAATTGGTTAGTCTATACAGGTTGCTACATTGAATTCGTGTAATTTTATTTTACAAATTATACCACGGGATTATGCAGCAAAAGTGATTTTTTTTTTTTTACTTATATATAATTTTCTATATATAGGTTAAGAGTTACAAAAACCAGTTTTTGCATATGATAGTGTATTAATTAACACTAGTAACTGAGAAATAACCATTCATATATATATATAACTTACTATAGTTACATAATTAATAAAGTGAAATCTTTCGCAATCAAATATTTTTCCCATCGATCCCTCTATATTATTGGATGTGGTTACTACTAATAGATTTAAAAAGAATCTAAACTCAAATCTAGTATAAAGTAAGACGAACATGAATTAATATTTACTATTAATGGTTGAGTTATCCTCTAAGCTCTATGGATAATAAATGTTTGCACATGTTATGAGAAATAAAACAACTATCAGGATAATGTTTTGATTATCTAACTCTGAGAATGGCTTGAAAATTACTACACATGTTAGATTCTTAATGATATTTACAATATAAATACAATTTCACTATAATAAAAAAAAATGTTAATATAGCATCAATTTATTTTTTGAAAACTGTTGATAAAGTGAGTGTTGCTAAACTGTTGCTAAATTTAACGACACTCATTTTACCATCAGTTTAGCAACAGACGCAGTGATGATAAACTGACATTTTTTTATTTTTAATGTTTGTTTTAACTAAAACTCAGGTGAAATTACCCCACATTTGTACTTGAATTGATTATATATGCTGCAAATGGGATAATAAACCATATTCACGTCTACTTTTTTTAAATTACATTTTTAAGCTGGAAATGACTATAATATATAAACAGAAAAACACAATTTCCTTCTCTAACTTAACTAAACTATGGTTTTTATTTAAAAGTTACGAACACACAAGATCCTGATATAAAACTTAAATAAATTCGATCTCTTAATACATAAGCTTTAAATGTCAGGTGTACACCTATATGTTTGGACCACCACTAAAAATGCCTAAAAAGCTTCCATATATAGCACTGTCTCCGGATCTAAGACACCTGAAAAAACAATCCAGGCAAATCTTTAAAATATATATTACTAAATCTACTTATTTTAAAATATATTAGCTTGTAATCCAAATTTATAAATCGTATTAGTTGTAATCATGTGCTAAAGCTAAGTGGATTAGATGGTTCAAGAAGGACACCTAGCATAATTATAGAGGTTTTGCTAAGCACCATCTCAGTAGCAGGGGGAAGCTAAGTGGGGACGATCGGTTGCCACGGCACCCCCCATAATTTTAGAAATCTCAAGTGACGCAATTTTTTTTAGTACATTTCTTTTTAGGTGTAGATTTGGCACCCCCATAAAAATATGTTACTTGTACATATATTTTGACACCCCCCATTTACACATCATGGGTTCGCATGCTAACAAACGTTTGTCACATCAATTTACATGATAAATAATGCAACATACTATAATCTATAGAATTATAAAACACACACACTATAGAATAAAAGAACGATATAGTTTGATTGTTTTGAAAAAACAGTAATAGTTAATGCTAATAAAACACATGTGGCATATTATGGTTGCCCTTACTTGGGGTTGATCATTAGAAGAAAAACTAGAAAACTTAAGTTAATAATTAACAAACTTAATTTATAAATGCATGAGACATCCAAGAAAAGAAATGAATGGTTTTTAAATCATTTAGCATTCCCATTAAATCAATGGGTCATGGTGAGACAACTTTAATTAGTGGTATAAATAGCATAATAATTACTAACTCGAAGCTATCATTAGTACATTAAAGCAATGAAATTATGAAATGAAGGGACCTTGCACTGACACGTCTCACTTGCACAATATCCATACATCTCAAAGTTAGTAATAGTTAATTGTGTGATAATTAACATTAATTAAAGATTAGGTACTGTCCTTAAGTCTTTCTTTAAGGTTATAAAATAGAGCCGCCTAACTTTTGCCTGGATACAAATATTTAAACTTTTTACCTTTAATGAAAGTGATAATCTTAGGGTTTCCTTCCAATAGCAGGGTTGAGTGTGTAGGCCTGTTCTGAGGAATTCTTTTTAGGCATTTGACTAATATATTTGTCACCTACTACTAAGATCTGGATTTCATCAATGTGAAATTGTATTGGCTAATACTTTTTTTATTCAAATATATATAAATTTTAAATCTTATTGGATGCATGTGATAAAAAAACTTGCGATGAAAAGCACGTTAGGGTCCGTTTGGTATAAGATTTTTTAGGCTGATCGATTTTTAGAATTTTGAATTTTTAAAATCCATGTGTGTTTGGTTTGTAAGATTTTTTTTGATTTTAGAAATCTAGATTTTTGGCCAAAATACACTTAAAGAATCTAAAATCCAATAATCCAACTATTTGATTGATTTTTTGATTTTTTCCACCACATTTTTAGGAAGCTAAATGAAATCTACACCGATGGACATATATACCCCTCATATGTTTGAAAAATTACATTCTTTCTTTTTTTAAAACAAAAGGAAGAAATTAAGTGCAAATAAACATCTATATATATATATATATATATATATATATATATATATATACTATTATAATAAGTCAACCCAAAATTTTTTGAAACTGTCAAATTTTACCACTTTTTTTCAAAAATACCCTTACATTTTTTTATTAATTACCACAATACCATATTCTCATAAAAAATAGAGAAAAAGTAATAACTAATAACACTTTTTATTTCTATTTAAACTCTCAAAATTCTTTTGAGTCTTCTCATCTTATACTCTTATATTTTTTTTATTCTCCAAATATTTGTATCATAACTATACTTATTTTCTAAATTTTATTGCATTACGCGTCTCACACACAAAGCGTGATGCACGATTACTAGTATATATATATACATATACTATGTATATACTATATCACCTCTGATATATACTTTGCCCAATAAATGTTTTGGCACATTCATTATTTTTTCTAAGTTATTAGAAGTACAAAAAATGCTAAAGTTATCGGTATCCATACTTTTAATGCAATGCATGTCATCAATATCGGCTTAGAAGATGCTTTATAGACTAATTGGCAGGAGACAACGTTCATTTATAAAAAAAAAACCTATCGTATTTACTAAATACTTCATCGGTTTCAAAATATTGGACATTATGTATTTACGTGCAACTTTGACCCGTAAATATTTCGTGTTTAAATTGTTAAAATATAAAATTTTAAAATTTGTCAATATAGTTTAACATTTGAAATATGTGATTAACTTTTGAAAAATTCGATTTCGACAAGTTAGATATGAGTTATTTATCGGTCAAAATTGCACGTAATTTCGTATATACGTAACAATTTGGTACAGATGGGATATTCTTTATACGAGATATTATATCCGTATCACTATTTAACTCATGTAAAACCAAAATTCAGGTCCGGCTATAGCTATATAGTGTCATACTCATAACATTACTTTTATTAATTACTTTCTGACTTATCCTAATTCGTATTATATACCTGCACACGTCATTGAAACATAGAGTTTGTGCCTAGTGAACCTAAAAAAGGTAATCAAGTTATTTATTCACATTATTCAATTAAAATGTCAAAAGTGGTGAAGCTTAAAATTTCACAGTATAGGTACCCTAAAAGTCATAGCCCAACTATAGTCTTATATATAATGACCCAAAATTAAGGCGTAATTGGAGGGTTGTTCAATTTAAATTTCATTAAACAAGTTCCTTTACCTTGTTATAAACTGTAGTGTAATAGTGATGTGCCGTGGCTACTAACCATGCGTGCTTAAAAAAGTTCACAAAAAGAAAAGATTGAGAGATTAATATTGTATTGAAGTAGGGAAACATGGGAAGTGACTTGCGTGTAATATACAATACAAACAATATTGACTCGATCTCAATAAACCTATGGTGTTAAATATCAATTAAAAGATATACCGAGAGAAACAATATATCCATCTATCCATCGTGGCAACCAAGATTGTGAAATAGGAGTGATGAACATGATGGCGGCGGTCTTCTGGGGGTGATGCTCTCATTAGAGTCGTCTTGAGCATTTAAATTTTAAAAAATACGATACAAACTTAAATCAGAGACCTTTTTCTATTTAAGTTTTTACATGCACCGTAATCCATGGACTTTATGTGTAGTACATATTTATAAGAGCGAAATTTTGAGTCCCGACACAAAAGTGTCTATTGTAGATACCCGGAGCCATATCCGACTTCCATTTGTTCGTTTTCCTAATTATCCGATGAGCTAGCTAGGTATTTGTTATCATTTGAGGATCTTTTATTTTTTTTCTAGTTATTTTGTGCTTTTATGTTTGGTACTTTTTTTTTATAGGGACATTATATGTTTTTGTTTTTATTTGGACTACCAAATATTATTAAGTGTAGAGTAATGTATATTACTCTACATTAGAATAAAACCTCACGCATTATGAGTCTTGTATTTATCGAAAGGGCCTAAATGTTCTATTTCTTTCCCTTTCCATATTTTTTGCGTATTCATTATTGTTATCAAGTGCAGTCGATTTATGACTAATTAAGTTTTGTGACCTAAAACTTTTTTTTTCATTGAATACTATCCGTATATTTCTTGTTAAATTATAAGAGGAGATGAAATAGTATATTGTGAAAATTTAACTAAAATACACAGTAAAAAAAGATTGTCAAAATAATGTAGAAATGACAATCCATGTTGCTTTATATCCACAAATTTTTCGATGCGCTAAGCCTCGAAACAACTAAAGGTTAAAGAAAAAAAGTAAGAATTATGTAATGAAAGTTTGGTAGCTAGAAGATTAATTAGTAACCAAAAAAGAAAACTTAGGATCTCATTGACTAGTTTCGTTTTTGCCTAATTTGGATTTAATTCGTTTACTGAACAGATTAAGAATCTGTTAAAGCTCAAATCATCCCACTCCAAGTAATTAACAAATAGGAGAAAATTATAACTAGCATGAGCAAAACAATATGTAATCTTAATTAACTAAGCAATTAGAAAGCAACCTCAACAATATATATAAGAGGTTCATATTGGCCGATAATTGATAGGTAGCATATATAACTAGGGATAATATTATGATAAAATATGTTTAGTTGGATTAAATCCCAATAAATATCTCTAGTTGCAGGTTAGCACCACTAATAGTAATGAGATGAAGTTGGAAAACGGGAAACAAGGTAAGGGGGTTGTCGGTGTAAACATAACATCCATTAGTTTTAACCTTTTTTTTTTATATCATACTAATAAAGCCAAAAGATGTGATTAAAGTCCCTCTAAACAATATAAAGAATTACTAAAAAGCATGTGAAAGGAATCAATATTCACACGCCATGCGCATCTTCTCTACAATCAAGATTTTAATTATAAGTTTATTATTATTAACTAATACTATATAGCCAGCCTATATGAGAATCTCTTTTTCACAAAGATTTAACTCATCCTTATCCATTCTTACCTCAATAAGACCACTTCACCCTTTGAATTATTTTGTTTAAACTTAGTTAGACCAATGTTTATTATCCATTTACTTAAACTATTAGAGCATACTCTTGTTAAGGAAAAGGTTGCTCAAAGCTTCTAGAATGATGCACACATTCACTATAAAAAAAAAAAAACGACGGGATTAGTGACAGTATTTTTTGTTACGAGTTTATTAGCGACGGTTTTGTGACAGTGTAGTCAATTTGCGACAGATTTGTGACAGCTTTTTAAATTAATAACAGACTTGTAACAGCTTTTGACTCTCAATAAATCAAACATTATTTTATAATGATTGAATGTAAAATAAATACTGTATAACATGTGTGATGCTTTTATTCTAAAATTTGATGTTACTCAACTGAAAAACCACATCACGTTCAAATTCCTAGTCAATATAATTTGTTTAAAACTATTAATTGTGTCTATTGTGGCACGTATGTGTCAAACTATACATATAATGGACCACTACTTTTATGGTTGATAAAAGGAACGTACTAGCTAGCTAGGCTAACTTAGTCGTGTTTTACATCTTGAGGCTGTGTATAATTAAATATAGTACATGTAGTTGTTGATTTTCGTATACGAAATAACAATTAACAATAAATAAATGACTAAACAAAATTAAACAAAATCAGTGTAATCTTTATTAATTTCGAATTTGAAATAGAAATTAATGATTACAACATGTAGGTACTGAATAATAAATAAAACAAACGTTATCAGATTATTATTAATTAATAATCTGATGTACTGAATTGCAATAAATAGAAACTGCTGGACTGGAAAGTATAAACTTAACAGCCGGACTGTTCTGATAGAAATTGAAATTACATGACTGAATTGAAACTATTCTAATTACTGAATTAAATTACAGAATAGTAATTACAGCAAAAAACAGAAATTTAAAGAAATTACAGAAATGTACAAACAGAATTAAAAGCTACAGCTAAAGACAGCAAATTAAAATACTGAAATAAAAAATTCAGAAATGTAAATTGCAGAATTTTAAATAACAGAATTGAAATGGACAGAATTAAAAGAAATTAAAATGGACAGAATTAAAAGACGAGCCTACTGTTTAGCAGTATGCCCTTAACCGATATTCGCCCAACCACCTTGATGTTTCTGGTTGCGTTGGCGCTTCGATCCCAAGGTACAACGTCTCGGATGACTCGTCGGAAACTGGCGACGAGTCAAGGTCGAGCTGTTGGTGGGTGGCTCTCTCTGACTAAAAAATGTAATGCTTATTTTTTAGAGATGATATATGCTGCTGTGTTTGATTTCAGAATGTTCTATTTGACATGTGGAAGGTCTGCCTATTTATAGGCTTGCTGAGTATCTCAGCCATTAAAGTCACTTAACTACTGTCAGTTTTTCAAAATTCGAAACTGCAGTATTAATTTTGCAATGAATTCATATTTATTGCAACAGTTACACTTTTACTGGAAGATTTTTCCGAACAGGCACGCTTTTCCCGAACAGGCACACTTTTCCCGAACAGGCGTACTTTTCCCGTCGAGCTGAAACCCGAACAAGCGCACTTTTCCCGAACAGGCACACTTTTCCCGTCGAGCTGAAAACCCGACGAGCAAGCGGATGTGTGGTGTGGTACACAATACACACATGTGTATGTGGACACACTACTTAATATCCACATGGGGTGGCTTAGTATATATATTGTAAAAATGACTCTTCATTTTTCAATGTGGGACAAATCCTAATGAGATATCCTCATTAAACCCATTTTCCAGCATTAAGAGTTTTTCTCTTTCTCAACCCCAATCTTTGACGCCAATTTCCATTCACTCGCATTCTCTGAATAGGTCATGTGACATACCGTTACGAACCTTGTCATACCATCTACTCAACCGTCTTGAGTATGGTGTCAAAAGACAACGGCTGTCACTCAGAATCTTGACTCAAAGATGGTCTCGTGACCATTCAGAAACTACCATGTTAAACATGGTTTTTCCAACAACCCCCCACATGAATGCAATTGGCTTAAAAGCCCATGTCCTAAAATGCAAACAAGAGAACCGCAAAAGTTCACTGCCTAAGGTCAGGTAGCGCGCGCCTTGAATCTGCCGTAGCGGAGTACCACCCAGAATACTGCTATTAGGTAGCTGTAAAGCTTTGAACCATCAAGCTTTGTGTATCCCGGAATGGCACCCGCACAGTGCCCTTTCTACCCACGTATTAAGCCCTTTAGTTGTTGTCCATATTTGGCCTGGACTGCCTTGGCAACTTTAACTGAGTGCTCTAGTGACTTAGCCCAAGCTCATCACATGGTACCGGCCTTACACACTAGTTATAGGTGTTCCAAGTCGAAAGTGTCCTGACTCACTTTACTCGACCGTCGAGTTACTTGGATCATTAAGAGCCTCAAGCTCACCCTTACAATGGTACAGGTCTATCACTCCGTCATCGCGGAAATGGGCTGGGAACTCCAGGTTCCCGAGTGCTTTGTTCGGTTTCCCTCACAGTTCAGTTTCCCTTTGAACCTGTCAGGAAATATTCCGTTTAGGTTGGGTTGCCTATGGGGGGCCACCAATTTAATGGGCTTTAATCCCATTTCGTTCGATGACGTCTCGACTCCCACTTGAGTCAAGCCTTTTGTTAATGGATCCGGTATGTTTTCCTTTGATCTCACAAAATCTAAGGATACCACACCGTTGGATAACAATTCTCTTACGGATTTATGTCTCCGACATATATGTCGAGACTTTCCATTATACATATGATCCTGAGCCCGCGCAATAGCTGATTGACTATCACAATGCATGCTTATTGTGGGAACAGGTTTTGGCCACATTGGAATTCCTTCCAATAGACTTCTCAGCCAGTCTGCCTCTTCGGTTGCTAAGTCTAACGCTATGAATTCTGATTCCATAGTAGACCTTGCAATACACGTTTGTTTGGAGGATCTCCAAGACACATCAGCTCCTCCCATTATAAACACATATCCACTCGTGGACCTTGCGCTATTGGAGTCTGATATCCAGTTGGCATCTGAGTACCCCTCTAGTACCGCTAGATATCTGGTATAGTGCAGCCCGTAATCGGCTGAAAACCTCATATACATGAGAAGTTTCATTATGGCCTTCCAGTGTTCCTCATTCGGATTGCTGGTGTACCTGCTCAGTCTACTCACTGAGTTTGCTATGTCTGGTCTAGTGCAATTCATTATATACATGAGACTTCCTACGACTCGAGAGAACTCCAATTGATTCACACTTTTACCGAAATTCTTTTTCAGGTTACAGTTGAACTCAATTGGGGTTCTAGACATTGCTTTACTGTCCTTATCAAACTTGTCTAGTACTTGTTTAACATAGTGACTTTGGGACAAAGCATACCCCTCTGATGTTTTGGTAATCTTCATACCAAGTATTACATCAGCTCTACCCAGATCCTTCATATCGAAGTGTTGTAACATTTTCTTTGTGGAGCTGATTCTATCATTACTCCCAATTATGATCATGTCATCCACATAGAGACAGAGTACGATACAGTCTCTTCCACTTCCTTTAGAGTAGACGCATTTATCACACTCATTAATGTGAAAACCGTTTGATAGAATAATTCTATCAAACTTCTCGTATTCTATCAAACTTCTCGTGCCATTGCTTTGGCGCTTGTTTGAGTCCATATAGAGACTTTACAAGTTTGCACACTTGGTGCTCTCTACCAGGAACTACAAACCCTTCCGGTTGTTCCATGTAAATTTCTTCTTCCAGTTCTCCATTCAGAAATGCTGTATTTACATCCATTTGATGTATTTCCATATCAAACAAAGCTGCGAGAGCAATGACGATTCGGATTGACCTTTTCCTGGAGACAGGAGCATACGTGTCAAAATAATCGACACCTTCTGTTTGCCTGAAGCCTTTTACTACAAGTCTCGCCTTGTATTTTTCAATCGTGCCGTCAACCCTTAACTTCCTCTTGAAGATCCACTTGTGACCTAGGGGCTTACATCCTTTCGGAAGATCCACTAGTTCCCAAGTGTGGTTTTGCATGATTGATTCAATCTCATTTTGAATAGCTTCTTCCCAATATTGGGAATCCGGTGTTGACATAGCTTGTTTATATCTCACCGGTTCGCCTTCAACCATGAAGGTTAGGAAATCAGGTCCAAAGGAAGTTTCCTTCCTTGCCCTTTTGCTGCGTCGAGGCTCTTCCTCTTCCTCTGTCAGTTCACTTGCCCCCACATTTCCTTCACTGTTCAACTCTTGAGTTGGTACAGATGTAGGTAATTTACGGGGAAATATATCCTCAAAGAAAGAGGCCTCTCGGCTTTCCATATACGTATCTACGTACACATCGGGATTGTCCGACTTGTGTACGAGAAACTGATATGCACTACTATTATGTGCATATCCGATGAACACACAGTCCACCGTTTTAGGACCAATTCTCATCCTCTTAAGAGTGAGAACTAGGACCTTTGCGAGACAACCCCAAACCCGCAGTCTCTTATAACTGGGTTGATGACCTTTCCATAATTCATATGGAGTCTTTTCTCGCTTCTTATGTGGTAACTTGTTTAAAACATAGTTTGCGGAAAGTATCACTTCCCCCCACATGGTCTGGGGTAACCCAGAACTGATTAGCATATCATTCATCATTTCCTTTAGCGTTCTATTTTTACGCTCAACAACCCCATTTTGCTCGGGAGTGTATGGGGCTGTGGTTTGATGTATAATACCGCTTTCAGCGCATATCTGCTCAAACGGTGATTCAAATTCACCGCCTCTATCACTTCTCAATGTTTTAATTTTTCTATTGAGTTGATTTTCAACTTCGGTCTTATAAAGAGCGAATTTCTCTACTGCTTCGTCTTTATTTCTCATTAAGTAAACATAACAGTCAGTATCTAGTACAATCATCTATAAAGGTGATCAGGTACATTTTCCCTCCTCGCGTTTGTATAAACTTTAACTCGCATACATCCGTGTGTATTAGACCGAGAGGTTCACTTTCTCGTTCAACATGTTGAAACGATGATTTCATTAATTTTGCCTCCACACAAATCTCACATTTGTGTTGCTTATTAAAGACGAAATTTGGTATTAGTTTTAGTGATATTAATTTCTTTAAAGAATTATAATTCACGTGACCTAATCTACCATGCCACAAATGAAATGACTCAAATAAATAATTAAACTCAGAATTTTTATTGGCCTCTTGGGCAACAGTCATTACAGCGCTAGTGCCAGCCTCAGCTTTAGCACCTTTATTGGGAGTAGGTGTCCCAACGTTTAACTTAAACATGCCGTTGGTCATATAGCCACGGCCTACATAGACACCATTTTTGGTGATTATAATTTTATCGGATTCTAAAACTAACTTGAACCCGTTCTTCACCATCACTGATCCGGATAACAGATTCTTACGGATATCCGGAACATGGAGCACATTGATCAACCTCAGCTCTTTTCCCGAGGTCATCTTCATCACCACCATTCATTTTCCTTCCACCTTGGAAGTAGCAGAATTTCCCATGAAGCAGCTTTCTCCCTCTACCACCTCGGAGGTCTTAAACATCCATCTTGTTGAGCATATGTGGCTCGTGGCGCCGGTATCCAGCCACCACTCTTTGGGGTTGCTCCCTACGAGATTCACCTCAGAGACCACATCAGTAAAGTGGTCATCATCTCGTCCTCCCTCGGCCAGATGTGCCTGAGCTGGAGCTTTATTCTTTCCCTTGCCCTTGAAGTTCCTCGGGGGGGGGGGGGGGGGGGGGGGGGGGGGGGGGAGGGCTTGGGCTTAACAGCGCCTTTATTGTTATAACAGGTTCCCGCAAATTTCTTTGCGACAACAGCACTGCCTCCGTTGTCAAAATGTTTCCGTTTGACGTTGGAGCTTTCGACCACATTGGCCTTTGCCATCGGGATGTTAGCACCACCGAGTCTCCTCATGGAGTGACAGTTGCTCACCTCGATATTGAGCTTCTCAATGAGCCCCTCAAGCTTCATTTCATTTCGATTGTGCTTCAGGTAGTTTTGAAAGTCTTTCCAAGACGGTGGCAATTTCTCAACCATGAGTGCCACATGGAAAGGCTCATTAATCACTAGCACCTCAGCCTCAAGGCGATGATAAATGAGTTCGAGCTCCTCAACTTGCTCCATGACACCCCTACTGTCAGTCATTCGGTACTCATGAAATTCCGTGACAACAAATCTCTTTGTGCCAGCGTTATTCACTTTGTACTTATTTTTGAGAGTTTCCCATAGCTCATTTGCAGTAGCTTTGGGCTCGAAAACACTGAACAGCGTGTCATCTATAGCACACATGATATAGTTCTTACATAGGTAGTTGGCATGTCTCCATGCCTCTACCGCAGAGAACGACTGCTCGTCCAGATCGTCCTCGCTTAGGACGGGAGCAGTCTCCTTAAGAAACCTGGTCAGATTCAGGGTCGTGAGATAAAACAGCATCTTTTGCTGCCAACGTTTAAAGTTGTTTTCCCTGAATTTTTTCAGTTTCTCCAGATGAGAAGTCGGCAAAGTAGGCACAGCCGAATACATCGGTGCCTTGCCCTTGTCCGCAGCCTTGGCTCTTGCCGCAGCCTTAGCTGCGGCCTTGGCCATGGCCGCTGCTTCGGCCGCAGCCTCAGCTTTGGCCGTAGCACCGCCATGGCCGCAGCCGCGGTGGCCTTAGCCGCTGCAGCTACGTCATCGGCGTTAGCCACCACATTCGCATCGCCCCCAGTGTTATGGACATGCCCATCAACCACTGGGTCATGCTCAACCCCGATAGACAACTCAATAGGCGATGTGTTTGTCATCTGAAACGATAATACAATACGTATGAGATACGTGTACAGATAATTCTATAAACAACACACCAAAATTAAACTTTGGGTTTGTAAAACAATTTTATTTCAACAATAAATTAAAACTGTTTCCCTTTTGAATACCAATACGGTTGATATCAAAAAGGATTAAAAATAAATCTTATTGAATACCAATACGGTTGGTATCAACAAGATTTAAAAACAAAAATAAAACTATTTGGAATTTTTCTTTGTTATTCAACTTCTAATATAATTTAGAATTGAAAACAAAAAAACATTATTCATTTTATAAAATAAATAATTGTATTAATTAATACACGAAAGAAACAACAGGTATCGGTTAAGATTGTTGGTTTCTGTGTACGAAATAACAATTAACAATAAATAAATGACTAAACAAAATTAAACAAAACCAGTGTAATATTTATTAATTTCGAATTTGGAATAGAAATTAATGATTACAACATGTAGGTACTGAATAATAAATAAAACAAACGTTATCAGATTATTATTAATTAATAATCTGATATACTGAATTGCAATAAATAGAAACTGCCGGACTGGAAAGTATAAACTTAACAGCCGGACTGTTCTGATTGAAATTGAAATTACAAGACTGAATTGAAACTATTCTAATTACTGAATTAAATTACAGAATAGTAATTACATAAAAAAACAGAACTTTAGAGAAATTACAGAAAGATACAAACAGAATTAAAAGCTACAGCTAAGGACAGCAAATTAAAATACTGAAATAAAAAATTCAGAAATGTAAATTGCAGAATTTTAAATAACAGAATTGAAATGGACAGAATTAAAAGAAATTAAAATGGACAGAATTAAAAGACGAGGCCACTGTTTAACAGTATGCCCTTAACCGATATTCGCCCAACCACCTTTATGTTTCTGGTTGCGTTGGCGCTTCGATCCCAAGGTACAACGTCTCGGATGACTCGTCGGAAACTGGCGACGAGTCAAGGTCGAGCTGTTGGTGGGTGGCTCTCTCTGACTAAAAAATATAATGCTTATTTTTTAGAGATTATATATGCTGCTGTGTTTGATTTCAGAATGTTCTATTTGACATGTGGAAGGTCTGCCTATTTATAGGCTTGCTGAGTATCTCAGCCATTAAAGTCACTTTACTACTGTCAGTTTTTTGAAATTCAAAACTGCAGTATTAACTTTGCAATGAATTCATATTTATTGCAACAGTTACACTTTTGCTGGAAGATTTTTCCGAACAGACACGCTTTTCCCGAACAGGCGCACTTTTTCCGACGAGCAAGCCCGCCCGACGAGCAAGCAGATGTGTATGTGGACACACTACTTAATATTCACATGGGGTGCCTTAGTATATATATTGTAAAAATGATTCTTTATTTTTCAATGTGGGACAAATCCTAATGAGTTATTCTCATTAAACCCATTTTCCAGCATTAAGAGTTTTCCTCTTTCTCAACCTCAATCTTTGACGCCAATTTTCATTCACTCTCATTCTCCGAATAGGTCATGTGACATACCGTTACGAAACTTGTCATACCATCTACTCAACTGTCTTGAGTATGATGTCAAAAGACAACGGCTGTCACTCGGAATCTTGACTCAAAGATGGTCTCGTGACCATTCGGAAACTAACATGTTAAACATGGTTTTTCCAACCGTATTAACGTATAGTAAGTTTATGCCAAACAATATAATGCACTATGCACTTAATTTATATAGTCTTCGAAATATGATGTGCGTGACAGATGAATTCACTTATGATTTAACGAATTAGCTTAGATAATTAAGGGTTAGTAGTCAAGGAAGAAATAGCAATGCATGCAATTACGAAAATACAAGTGATAG
This sequence comes from Primula veris, assembly GCA_963682055.1. Classification (NCBI taxonomy): domain Eukaryota; kingdom Viridiplantae; phylum Streptophyta; class Magnoliopsida; order Ericales; family Primulaceae; genus Primula; species Primula veris. The sequence continues at coordinate 29,743,357 of OY821747.1, read as the reverse complement.
AACGTAAAAATCAGACCCGAATATTTTATTCGGGTCATAATCAACCCACTTTATCACTGGGTATCCAACGCTTAAATGGGCCATCTCATACTTTTTATAGGAATTGAGGTGTTACTACCCAAAAGCCCAAGCCCAATCAAAGGGGGACCCTTGTCTGAAAAACCCCTGGGATGAAGACATTTGTCAATATCCTAGAAGGCGCAGTTGCCTATAAATAGCTAACTACCCCTCCTAGAAAAGGGCCAAAAAATCTATCCAAAAAATATAGAGAGAAGTTAAGAAAAGAGAGAAACTAACCAAAGCATATCACTTCGAGAAATAAACCGAGAAAAGACAGCCGAGCACCGAATAAGAGAGGAGAAAGATCAAGACGAGAGATCAAATAGTTATATCGAGCATAATTGTAGAACCGAAATACTAATCTGAGCAAATGTAATAGTCCGAACAAGGACAATAATCCGAGCAATAATAAAGATCAGGAAGTATCATTTATTCACGGTTGATTTATCTTTATATCATTATTGAAAAGCCTAACGCGACCGACCAAAGTTATGGCTTTATCAAATGGCGCCGTCTCCGGGAATCATCTAGTTCCCAACTAGTTTAGAATTCGAATACCAATACTCTGCCAGACGAGCGACAATGGTTACCAATGTAGAGGAAACCCATCCCGAGATAGTAGAGACCAATAACCAAAACACGCAAATTAGCCAACAAGACCTCGACGATCTACTCGCCATCCGCGACAGATATGAAGCTATCCAATCCGGAAACCAACCAACAACCTCCTACGTCAACCAAGAACAACTGGTCGAACCACCCCGACCTTTCATCGAAGGGATTGTCGACGAACACCTTTCGTCCTCGGAGGACGAACAAGATGTGCCCGTATTAAGGCGTGCACGAAGACGCTTAACCGGGTCCCAAGCAGGGCCGAGCTCAAGAGTCCCATTGCCTACGGCCTCGGTCAACTCCGGTGCTCGTTTACAAACGGACGAGGCCCATCAGTTTGGCATGCCCGAGGATCATGTACTCGGACAGTCGCCCCGACTGCCGGCTAATTCTCCGAGGATGATTACACCACCCACAGTGGAGGTACAACATGTCGTTCCATTAGCCGATGAAAGGAACTACACCCAGCTACAAGCTCAGCTGGCGGCATGCATTACGGCCATGACAGCGGCCGGCATCGTATTGCCAGTTATCCAACCCGACAAAGACCCACGCCATGAAGTGGAAGATTCTGCCTACAGGGCCGCCCTGGAGGCAGCGGGTCGGCGACCCGATACAAGAGTCCCCCACCAAGGGGGCAATGTCCCAATAACTATCGTCCATCCGAACACTCATATGGAACGTGTCCACACAAACACGAAGGACGATAGATATCCCGAATACAGGATCGGGGAGGGATATGACCCACCACCACATCAGGGAGGATACCCTCCCCCCTACCAAGTCACGGATGACGCGTTCCAACATGCTTGGAATGTATGCCAAGAAACCCCGTGTGCTGAACAGATCACGCGGTACCGCAATCCTATGGGATTCGTCATCCCCGAATTCAGGCTCTATGGTCGTGCCGAACTACACCCAAGACGGGCACCAAGGAAACCCCGTTTAGCTTAGCCTACGGTGTTGAGGCCGTCATACCGACAGAGATCGGGCTACCTATGCTCCGAACAACGTTGGTCGAGCAGGGAAATAATGAACAAAGAATGAGAGAAGAGCTCGACATGATAGACGAGAAACGAGAGATAGCGGCCCTTACCTTAGCTAAATACCAACAAAGCGTAAAGCAAACCTATGACAAGAGAGTAAAAGGATCTAAAGAATTCATGGTAGGAGAACTGGTGCTGCGACGAGTGACGGTCTATACCCGCAACGAAATACATGGCAAACTGAGCCCTACCTGGGAAGGCCCATACGAAATCGTCAAGCGAACAAGTCCAGTCTCTTACAAAATCAAAAGCGTCCTGTTCGCCAACAGCCGAGGGGAAAAGAATTCTTGGAACGTGGCTAACCTAAAGAAGTACTACGTATAGGCAATGCTCCGAATACAAGTACAAGTACAGGTGCTACCTTACCCTTCTTGCTTAATGGCATTATCTTTCTTCTTTTGAATGAATAAAATATATTATTATGCTGTCTACTAATACCATGAGATTCTCAACATGGCCGAAGTGCCTAGAAATACTATGAAATCCCGTAAATGGCGTGTTACCGAAGGAACGTCTAGGGATACTATGAAATTCCCAGCATGGCCGAAGTGCCTAGGAATACAATGAAAGTCCGTAAATGGCGTGTTACCAAAGGAACGTCTAGGCATACTATGAAATCCCGTAAATGGCGTGTTACCGAAGGAACGTCTAGGGATACTATGAAATTCCCAGCATGGCCGAAGTGCCTAGGAATACAATGAAAGTCCGTAAATGGCGTGTTACCAAAGGAACGTCTAGGCATACTATGAAATCCCGTAAATGGCGTGTTACCGAAGGAACGTCTAGGGATACTATGAAATTCCCAGCATGGCCGAAGTGCCTAGGAATACAATGAAAGTCCGTAAATGGCGTGTTACCAAAGGAACGTCTAGGCATACTATGAAATCCCGTAAATGGCGTGTTACCGAAGGAACGTCTAGGGATACTATGAAATTCCCAACATGGCCGAAGTGCCTAGGAATACGATGAAATTCCCAACATGGCGTGTTACCGAAGGAACGCCTAGGAATACTATGAAATTCCCAACATGGCGTGTTACCGAAGGAACGCCTAGGAATACTATGAAATTTATATGCAGGTACAATGCAAGGAATTATTCAGGTCCACTTTACGATGGCGATGCAATATAAATTGGCTAAAACAATGAAGGAGAATCAATCTAAACAACAAAATATCAACAAGAAGCATCTTCAAAACAGGAATAACGAAATAACAAATGATTTGGCAAGGAAAAATCGATCCAATCAATTAAATAGCAATACGGCAATGGAAAGGTACAAAACAGGAATAAAGAAATCACATATATAGTCCTCGCCCGCATTACGGAGGCAACAAGAAGATCAACGACACTAAAAAGATTCATTTAAGAAGAGCTACTGCAGGAGGAGCACGACGGTAATTGACCGAGCTCAATCTCTTCGTCATCAGTCGTTGTGTACCCATCAGACTCATCACCATCAAAACGCTCCTCAGAAATCAGGGCATCAAAGTTGGTCGTATGAGCCCCAACACAAGTCAGCGTTTGAAGCCGCGCGTTGAACTCGGCTTCTTTGGCGGACTCGTGAGCATCCGAGGCCGCTTTACGGCGATCATCGTCAAAGGAGAGGTCACGGCGAGCTTCAATCACAGCTGCGGAAGCATCGTATCTGGCGCGGGACAAACGGAAATACTTCACCAACACGTTGGCCTTGGTCACAAGCAACTTTAATTTGCCGAAGTACTCGCCCTTTGCATGCCAATATCGATCCAAACGACGCTCCTGAACCTCAACAGCATGCTCGGCACGGCGAACGTATTCTCGAAAAGAGGCCGCCTGGGTTTTCAGCTTGGACCGCAGTCGAGCACATTGGTCGGTCAATTTGACATTTTTGCTCATCAAAACAATGTAGGGCCACCTGTCAGGCACCTCACTAGCCGCACTAGATGAGACCTCGTCCCGGGCAGCACCAGTAGGTCCTAACCCCGGGTTAACTAGGCATGGAGAACCAGCCTGGTGCGACATAGTAGCATGTGCCTATAAAAAAAAGAGGGGGGGGGGAGAAGAACGAGAAAAGATGAATAAAAAAAAAAAAAAAGAAGAAAGAAGCTACAACAAAAAAAAAAAAAAAAAGAAGAGAGAATGTTTTATACAAGCTACAAAGAAAACGACAAAACAAGCTATTTTACTAATCCGACAACCCCTCAACAGACGCCGAAGTCTCTACTACATCGGCAAAATGAATATCTCGCAATGAATTAATTTGCGTCTCCAAACGCTCACGAATGACCGCCTCGATTCGGTTCAAGGCAACAGTGGTTTCAGTTACCCCGGCCTTCGCATCCACCATGCGCTCTGCCCGGGACACACCACTCATTCCTTTTATATGCTCCAGCACCTCTAAGGCGCGAGCTCGGGCCCAATACGCTTTGGCAAAGGATAGCAGCAGATCCGCGTCCTCGAAAACGGCCCCAAGGACCAAGCTCAAGCTCGTCACACGACCTCGGGCTTCATCACGAGAACGTCGTAGGGCACTGAGAAGTTCCTTTGCTTTACCCTTATTTGCCGTATAATGGGCGGTCTTTTTACTAAATTTCTCTCCCAAATCACGTAACCGGATCGCCAGGTTGAAAATATGAATATTCAGACCCACGATTTCCTGATAGGCACAAGTCAATTTCGCGGTAAGGGACGCGTTAAACCTTTCCAAATCCTCCATTGCGTCACCTACACTACGACTAGGCGAGGTCCAGACCACCATGGCAAGGGGGTTATTTGGTACCTGACAATATTTTGTTTTCATATCCTTCAAAATATAACGACCATCAAAAGAAATTCACCCAAGCAAGCTCAACAGAAAGAAACCACAACACCTATATTATCACTTCCCCAAAAGAATCTGTTTCTAGATACAACAAAAAAAAAAAAAAAAAAAAAAAATATACATAATGCTAGGAAGATAGTCAAGGTTCCACCTGAGGAGATGCTGGTGGGGGAACAACAGTAGCATCCGGTCGAGGAGTGGACGGGGTCGACATAGAGTGAGGACGCAGTGCTGTCGAAATTGTCTGCCCCGGTAGCCGAGGAATCTCTTCTTCACGAAGATTCGCTCAGTCCAAGGGTTTCGGCGGTGCACCATGCGGACACGGATACACCAACTCCGACCACGCCCTATCCGACAGAGGAACATTCGCGAAATTGAGCGCCCGCACATGAGCGCAGTATACAGAAAAGTTGGCCATCATCGCTAACTTTTTCCGCTCCTCTGCCTGTGCCGTTTTCAGGGCAGACACCTTAGCCTTTTCGGCTTCCACGTCCTCAGCTAGGAGCAAGTTCTCCTCCTCTAATTCGCCGTACTTAGCGGCCATGCTCTCTTTTTCCACCCTCAATTTCTCGACATCCTCGGTCAGGTGCAGGAAGTCCACCGACAGTTTGTCATAATTCTCGCCCAGGGTTTTCTTCTCGGCGACCAATTTCTCCTTCTCGGCCACCAGATTATCCTTCTCGGTCACCAGCTTCTCTTTCTCACCCTCTAGAGCTCCCAGCTGATCCCGTAGCGCCATGGCACTCACAGCAATCTGCACTTCAACACATTAGTTTCCAAATAAAATACAAGTACCAAACCTATATAGTGCAATACGAGCCCCACGTACCCTCAGCGCATCCGCGTGGGCCTGCTCTATAACTGACATTGTAGGTTGGGCAGATAGTTTTTCTGCATTCTTGAACACAAGGGGTTTCAGAGCCGTATACCCCATCTTCAGTGTTCTCGGTTGATCCAGCAGTTCACCCCTACATCGGTCAATGTACCGGGTCATTGCAACCCCGTCAACCAACCCTTTCTCGGATTCGTCGAGAGCCTCATACTCGACACCCGTCACAACATCCCCGGCATTCTCTTCGCTGCCTTCCATCTCCACCCCCACGTCCTCCTCCAACTGCTCAATCTCAGGGGCCCTATGCTCGATCTCTTCCTCATTACGGAGGGGCGAGCACACGGACAAATCTATCGGACCCTCGGTGGGGATAGGCGAGATGACCGGCAAAGTCATCGTACCCTCTCCCATGTTCGTCAAGAGGTTCATATATCCGAATACATCGTCGACCGACCCCTGAAACACAATAATACCCATAGACCGGGCAAGAGCGAGGGTAACCAATGGAGAAGTCAGTAGCTGAAACAAGATGACTAATAAAGCAAAGCACTAGCGAACCAAATGACAAACAACCAAAAGACAAGCAAAATCATAATACATATACACATACCTCGCCCGGAGCAGAGGCATCCTCGGCGGTATCCCCTTGAGCAGCGGCACACACCCCCTCGCCCGAACCAACGTTAGCATCTTCCTCGGTAACCGATGTATCGGTTCCCCTAGCCCTCTTCGTTGTTTCAACGACAGGGTCAGCTGCACGACGCTTAGAACGAACGGTTTTTTTCCCAAGCCGAGTAGCACATCGAGCCTGGACCACCTTTAAGAATTCCTCCTTGGGCTCTTTGGGGATCTCGGGTGCAGGATTTCCCCTGGTCACCGACCCCATAGGGTAACCGAGCAACATGGGAGCCGTACGACTCGCAGGATCCGGCGTAGGTCCAGGCCCCCACCATTTCCAAAGCGCTAACAGAGCCTCTACATTGGGGGCGCCGAGGTCTGGCATGATGGGAGCATTGGTCGCCGGTCCAGGAATCTGGTGTCCCGCACAATCCCATGCACCGGAAGCAATTACAATACCAAGATTACGCTCTTTATTGGTATCCGGCAAACCGATAACGAGCCGGCAAAAGGCACGCAGAGTCTTCAAATACGAGCTGCGACGCTCAAAGCTCAGACTATAGACTCCAAAGATGTCCTTCAGTTCAATCGGTATTCCGGATAACTCCGATAGCCTTTGGATACCATTCAGAGTACGGTAACCATTTAGGGCCAGTTGGGCCGGAGCAATTTGGACGGCCTCAAAGAACGAAGCCACCCAGTTTGTAAAGGGCAGTCGAAGACCCCCAGTGAAGAATGCCGAAGAACGCACGGCCACCTCGCCGGCAGGTACAAATCCCAGCACCTCCTCGTCAGAAATAGGAAGCCGGATATGTATGTTGTCAGGTATTCCGGCGAGTTCTTTAAAATCCTTCTCCACGAATTTGCCAACTTGGGCCACACTTTGGGTCAAAATTTCCTATACAAAGATCATCAAAAGTCCATCAATATACTAACCAAATACACAAACCAGAACCACATCAATAGAACGAGAGCCACCACCCCCCCCCCCCACGCACATTACATCAGAATCATCAGACATATATAGATAACCTGAACCATATACCAACGACACACCTATGACCACAACGACAACTCAAATACAACTCCTAAAAGAGGGAAGGGGGGAGAACAAAAAATCACTTACAGTAATCATTATGAGCAAGCAAGCGCGAACAGCAGCAAGTCTTCCAACAAAACCACGAAACCCTAGATCAAGCGGCCGAACTCTTTTCCTTTTTGGCGGGAAGAATATGCTTTAGAGAGAGAACGATATTTTCTTCAGCGAATTCTATGATAAAAATAAACAGGATTACTTGGCACAATAAAAAGGAGTGGAGTCACAAAAGGAATAAAATAATAACCGTCCTTTCGTGTAACAGAGGTTTACCTTTTTCCAACCATACGAAAGTCAACAACCGCTGCTCTTTTTAAACATATACACGCTCCAGATTTCGCCACGTCAGCGCGTATCCCACTACCCAAGGCAGTTCACATCATTAGACCTAAATAAACGGCCAGTGGACCCTACCACGAAAAGCTTCTCACATACGCTACCACTACTATCACACCGAGAATATCCCCCGATTAAAGTTCCTCGACTCCCAAACCTATCCTTAACACAAGGGCACACCGAACAAAGTGGACGAAGACCGTTTCTAGCTTGATGGCAGCGAGCATCAAGTCTAACAACGCTCTCCGGGGGGATAATCGGGCATATTGTTCGGTGTATGATCAGAGACATAAAAGAGAAGCAAACAGGAAATAAAATAGGACAGAATCAAATGCAAGACAAGTTTTATTCATCCACAAAGGGGGAAACACAAACAATACAACAGAAAAAGAAAATACACCCGTCCTACTTTTTCGAACTATCCCCCATAGCAACATCCCTCTTCGCCAAAAGTTCCTCCAGACGCTCTTTCTCCCTAACCAAACGAGAAATCGCCATCTCAGCCTGTTTCAAGGCGTAAGACTGAGACTCGCATTTTTGCTCGGCCTTGAAACGAGCAGTGCCCTCCTCGTCCCAATATTGTTTAAACCTCCTCGCTTCAGTCCGAGCACACATGAGATCATGTTTCAGCCATGACATCTCAATTTCTTTTAGTTGAAGAGGAGTCAAATCCTCCTCCCCAAAGCCAGGGGGACGAGGTAGCAAAAAGGTAGGCTCCTTTTCCATAAGGGTTTTCTTTTTGGAGGCAGACCTAGTGATGGGAGCCATCTCACGCAAAAGCAAATTATAAAACAAGAGAGAGGTAGAAATTGATAATGAGATACAGGCAATAGGGAGCATTTATAGAGAATCAAAAGGCACAAAATACGAAGCGTTACAATGGTTCACAAGACAGGCACGAGACATGAAAAGATACAACTGATTCATCAAATACAGAAGATAAAACACAAATGGCAAAAGGGGAAATACAAAAGAAAACCAGCCCAATCTAAGGATCAATGGGTGGAAAAACCGAACTGCCAGACCGAGAGAAAGCAAAACGAGCAGAACAATTCAACCGAGCTTGATAGGAATCGTTCATGGCGACCAAATCGTCATTCTCCGAGGAGAGCCTGTTGTTTTCCGTAGTAAGAACCCTGACGCGTTCCACGAGCCGAGCATTCTTTACCATTATGTTAGCTAGGCCTTGAGGAGAGTTGTCAAACTCATCTTGAGAATGGTCCCAAATTTCCTCGGCATCATACCAGGAGTTGGCCAGATGGTTTCTCTGCAGCAACAAGTGATCGAGCTGGCGACTCAGTGCCGAGATCTCGGTCCACTTCACCGTCTCTTCGGGATAAGAGCCGAACAAGCTCAAGGCCAAAACGCCATACTCTTTCTCAAGCCTTGCCATCCGACGGCGGACCCGAGATACCTCAGTATCCAAGCCCTTCATCTGAGCATGATATCTCACCACAGGTCCAGACATTCTGGGAAATTGTTTAGTACGGAAGAAAATAAAGGGCTAAGGAAGAGAGAAGCAAAAAGAAAAAAGAGATGATAAACTACCAAAGAAAAGAGAAGTACTTATAAAACGAAGAGTATGATATTTTATGACCTTGCTTGGGAAATTGCATATTTCCTGACATGCTGGGGGGCATGTACATTTCCTGACCTACTAGGGAGCAGGCACATATGTTTGCCAGTGATGGGGACATCTATTGACATCTGAGACTACAGTGCAGAAGAAATAAAGACGAGATATTCAAAGATCTAGATTCCAGACAAACAACAAACCACAGGTACAATATAAAAAGAAAGGCAAAAAGAAAAGGGCAAAAATACTTTTCATTAATGAAGATGGAATACATCATTGTTCATTACATCAATAGACAATATTACATCGAGGTCTGTTACATCAAGGTCTATTACATCCGAGATAAAAACCTATTACATCCGAGATAAAAACCTATTACATCCGAAAAGATCTATTACATCCAAGAAGAGCTAGTACAGAAGATCAGGCAAAGGGTCAACTATATCAGCTGACCAAGTGAGCAGGAGACGCCAAAAAGAAAAAGTAAGAAGAAAGAGAAAGGAAAAGCAAGAAGAGGAAAAGAAGAAGAGTGCAAGAAAAGAAGGAAGTGATAAGAAAGAAGAGTCAAAAAGAAAAATGACCAACCCTAAATGTAACACAAAACCCTTTGGATCACAGGGCTGATTGTTACATCGTAGTGGTGCATAAAAAAAAAAAAAAAGAGTGATGGGAGAGAAGATGAAGAAAAAGAAAGAGGAGGCACAGAAGAAAAACAGATGAGAAGAAGATAAAGAGACGAAGGAGACAGACAACTAAAAAGGAAGTCAATGAAACAAAAAAGAAAACGGAAAAAGAAAAGAATAAAAAGTACGAGAAAACAGAGTATAAAAAAAAAACACAAGAGAGGAAGAGGAAGAAATGATGGAAACGGAGAAATAAAAAAAAAGAAGAAAAAGGAAGAGATGGGAAAAGATGGGGAAAGAGCAGATAAAAAGAAAAAAAGAAGGGGGAAGGTTAGGGGGAAGTCGATCGGTATCGATGAGAGGGCCCGGTAGAGACATCCCTGTCCCTCAGTGTCGGGTTCCCCCTTAGCATCTCATTCTCTTCGACTAGAGCCTGACGAGCACGTCGGCAGTAAGCCAGTTCGGATCTTAGCCAAGTTAATTCCCGAACCATCTCGGTATGGTGATAACGCATCACCTTCAATTCCTCCTCGGCATCCCTCAACAGCCTTTGTACATGGTTATAGGAGGCTTCAAAGGCCTCCACTTGCAAAGCTAATGCTGATTGGGTGAAAGGACCAGACATCTTAGGGAAATTATAAGATGAGGGTCTATATATGGGGAAAAATAATATGATGAGAAGTGTGGATGTAACCATGCTGTAAGCAGGTATTTATAGATCAATTGTATGAGGGCTGGGATTGAGAGTCGCAACCATTCGCCAATGGGTATTCAGAAGCGATGGCACTCAAAAGAAGTGACTGTTCAAGAAAAACGTTTGGATTCCCAAAAGACTCTAAAGAGCGTGAGTAATTAAAAGCCACTCCTGTTCAAGAAACGTTTGGATTCTTACCAATATTTAAAGGGAGTAAGTAATAATGGCATTGAAACACGCGTCGTTTTTGGGAAGAGCAGCGGTTCAAATAAATATCCCAGATCTTTTGCGCAAGGCTCAAGAAAACTCTGGTGAATAGGATTTTATATGCACAAGGCTCAAGAAATCCTATTAATCCCTAGATATAAAGAATAAGAAGGTCCAATGGATAAGATCAAACGCCAGGCCCAAGAAAAGCATTAATGAGGCCACAAGCGTGCGCAGTCAAAATAAATTGCATTGGGAAAGTAATTCAGATATAAACAAGAAAAAGAAATCTTTATTGATTGGTTGATACTTCGTTACAGAAGAAGCACAAAGAGGAAATACAATGAAAACAATAAAATCATTTCATAGAAGGGCCCGCTTCGTCATTCGGCTTCCTTTTCGACCGAGCATACACTTCCTTAAGGGCCAATTTGTAAGCCCTCTTGGAAGCAAGCTGCCTATCTCTGGAGGCCTCGAGCTCTTTGATCCGGGCACGAGCACGAATACTGTCGAGCAAAGACCTCTGGTGCTCCTTCTCTAGGGCATCCAATCGCTCGTCTAGTTCGACGGCCCGACGAGCTTCCACCGACAGCCGGGCAACCCTCTTCTCGAGATAACGCACCTTCTGAACTTCCTCTTCCAGACGGGCAACGTATTCAGGAAGGTTGTCACCATACTTTTCGAGAGGAGAAGCCATTTGTTCGTTAATAAAGAATGAACTGCATAAAAAATACTGGGACAGTCCCCTTTTATAAGAAGAAACAAGGAGTAGGTCAAAGGTCATCTCGAATAAATACAACCTCTTGAACTTCCCAAGAGCATTAAAGGCGAATTAACCACAGTTCCAAATCCAATTAAAGTCATCCAAAAAGACATCAAGAAGATAAACAGACAAGAACAAGGAAAGGGAAATATTTTATTAATTCCAAAAACTTCGATTACAACTGAGGAGAAGACTCCCCATTCAAGAGAAATTACGACAGAAATTACAAAAGACTAATTATTTCGAGGAAGAGCCTTCTTCATCGTCATCCGAACTCGGTTTGGACCGAGCATGCAACTCCTTGAAGGCAAGCTTATAGGCCCTTTTTGCTGCCTTCTGCTTAGCCAGATTAGCCTCGAGCTTCTTTATATGCTCATAGGCCCAATCCCGATCGGCCATCGTCACATGATGATCAGAATCCATGTCAGACAACCTTTTCTTGTAGTTTGAAACCTTGGCCACGAGTTTCTTATTCGCGGTACGAGATTTCTTGATTTCCGTTTCTAAATATGAAATATAATTAAAGGAGCTCTCACCAGTAGAACCAGAAGAAGCCATTATGTCACGGGCAAATTAGTAGTAAAATGCCTAATTATGGAGGGAGCACACCCCTTTATAGGAGTTTTCCTCGAAGAAAGATATTAGGATAGGAAACATTAAATGTGCCCCCCTGGGAACCGTCACGAGTCTATTGCGTTTCTCGATGAAGCATTGGGAAAAACAAGACCGAAGTAACGTTCTCGACAAACCGAACATGACTCCCCCGACATGGAAACCACGCCGAGGAAGTCAGGGAGCACTTGATAGAACGTAAAAATCAGACCCGAATATTTTATTCGGGTCATAATCAACCCACTTTATCACTGGGTATCCAACGCTTAAATGGGTCATCTCATACTTTTTATAGGAATTGAGGTGTTACTACCCAAAAGCCCAAGTCCAATCAAAGGGGGACCCTTGTCTGAAAAACCCTTGGGATGAAAACATTTATCAATATCCTAGAAGGCGCAGTTGCCTATAAATAGCCAACTACCCCTCCTAGAAAAGGGCCAGAAAATCTATCCAAAAAATATAGAGAGAAGTTAAGAAAAGAGAGAAACTAACCAAAGCATATCACTTCGAGAAATAAACCGAGAAAAGACAGCCGAGCACCGAATAAGAGAGGAGAAAGATCAAGACGAGAGATCAAATAGTTATATCGAGCATAATTGTAGAACCGAAATACTAATCTGAGCAAATGTAATAGTCCGAACAAGGACAATAATCCGAGCAATAATAAAGATCAGGAAGTATCATTTATTCACGGTTGATTTATCTTTATATCATTATTGAAAAGCCTAACGCGACCGACCAAAGTTATGGTTTTATCAACAAGACTATGCAATTATATGCTTCATTAGATGCCAAATAATTAGTTACCATTATAATGTGTTACTTTCGTGTTTTACTGGATAAAGTGGTTGATAATGTTCCCTTCAAATTTAGCAAGATAAGATTAGTATTTGGCTGTATATCCATTTTCACCTTATCTGATAAAGCTCATGAAGTAAGTGTGGGGTACACATATTTTGTATGTTGATTGATATGCATGTACCGTCGGAAATCGTTATAAAAAAAAAATACTTAAATAGCGATATGATTATTTACAGTATTTTTTGTTACGAACTTATTATCGACGGTTTTTGTGACGGTATTTTGACAGTTTAGTCAATTTGCAACAGATTTGTGACAGTTTTTGACTATCACTAAATCAAACATTATTTTGTAACGTTAAATGTGGTTGTGACATGAAATGTAAAATGTTACACTACACTTATATACTTTTCTATACTGTTTTTGAATCTTCTGTTTTTAACTAAAGGGAAGATATTACAATATATCATGAAGAACGAATATATTATATCACATGACTCTCAAATTCTCAATCTATTCAATCCCAATAAAAATTATAATCGTTATTCAAATCCGATGTAGGTAACAATTTGTCAATGACAAACTCAGTATAACTTTGATAATTTCATGGTTCTTTTTAATTTTTATTAAGTACCCATTACCAACAAACATCAAAGTTCTAGTTTTCTTTTATTTATGCATAGATCCATTAGATTTACAAAACAGAATACATTACCAAGCTATATGCATGATATTAGGGTGTATTTTCTAAATGGGTTCAAATTTACTCAAGTTATAGTATTTTAGGTTTTGGTTATATTATCGGTTTTTTCATATGTATTCATAATTATTTTTCGATTTTCTAATCAACGTTCTATTTTATTTTTAAAGTGTTTGTTCAAAAAAAATATGTAAATTTTGACATTTATAATTTTTTCTGATATTTTACATATTGTCAAACAAACAACTAAACATAAAAATTATATAAAATGTCAAATCTTACATATTTTTTGAAATAAACACATAAACACTTAAAATTATATTTTGATTTTAAAAAAATCAAAATATAATTACGAATAGATGAAAAACGGATTATCTAACCCAAAAAAAAAGATGACAATAGTAAAATTTGAACCCATTCTAAATTAATATACATGTGAATATACACTACATAAATAACAAAAGTAAACACATGGATGTACCGTGTACGTATATGGCGGCTCCCCTAACTATATACTCATATATATACATAATATATATATATATATAAACGTGAAGGTTATATGAGTATCAACTTATATATCAAATTTGATATTTTTTTTACAAAAACACTCGAAATCAAGGTTGCAAAAACGTTCGAAATCAATATTTTATTAATGCAAATCTTCATAGTTTTAGGACGGAAACATAAATATACGTGAGGTTAAGTGTTTAGCATATCACATATAAAATATACATGTGCGTATTATGAATTATGTAATGGGAAAGCAACACGTGGAAGGGTGGGCATGGAATTTGTGGTCCCTCCGAGGTTTTAATATTGTGACAAGTGTTAAAAAAATATTCTGTATTATTAGTTGTATTAATCTTCCCCCATGTGCACCCCTCTATTAACTTACTCAACTCCCCCTTTTTAATTAAGCACTTATTTTACTTCGGCTTAATTGCTAGGTCACATGGCACATGTCACATGTCACGGTTCGATTTGTTACGGTTTCAAATCAATCCAAATCAAATCATGTAAAAAATGACTTGTTTGATTTGCTTTGATACGGATTAGTGATTTTTTAAAGTTTTTAACTCATCAATACAACTTAATCCAGTTTAAGCGGTTTGGATTCGGGTTATGTTCGCGTTTTGTTCATTTTATTACTTAAACTTATAAAATATACAATTTTAACAACAAAAATAGAAAAAATATATTTGAAAAAATAAAAGTAAAAACTTTCAAATTAAACATTTATAAACCTAAGCATAGTTGCATACTACATGCACGAGACTAATAGTTTGGTATAACATTTTTATTCATATCTATTATACTGCTATAACAAAATAGAAACGAAAAATAAAAATTTAAACGCGCTTTAGAAAACCATAAAATATCCAAACAATTTAAATTTGTAAATTAAAATTGTTTGGATATTATTAGGGAGGTTAATATATAAAAAAGAATATTAACTTGAAGAAATAAAAACAATAGGGATGCCATATTAATTAATACTGCTTTCAATGAGTTTTAGTCAATCTATGTGTTAAAACATTAAAAAAAATATCACTACAAGAAAAAATTCATTTAGCATCATAAAACTTTTTGAGTTATGTTGGTAAAGTGGTTGTGGCAAAATTTTATCAACAAATAGCAACATAATTTGTTACTAAAATTTAGTCACAACCACTTTAACAACATAACCGAATTAGTGCACTCGGTCATCACAACTTTGTTTATCTTTTTTTTGTTACATAATATTGTAATTTGTAATATTGTAATTTGTAATGATCTCCAAAACTAAGAGATAAACATCAACTCCCTCATGTATTAATTGATTTGCAAGCCAAGATGGTGACTTTTGATTTTGAGCTTGAGTAACTGGTTATTTTAATTAAAATTTAAAAACATACCATATGGATGCAATGATTTGACATATTTTGATTTGCTTAGGAGTAATTAGTTGCTATCTTGAAGTTGAAGATAATACGTATGTGCACCTTATTGACTATTTCATTACTAATTTATACTACACACTTAATTGTATAAAAGAATCTAAAATTTATATTTAATACTAAACCTAGTGTGGATGTTTTGATTGAAAATTTAAGAACCAAACAAAATAAAACTACGAGTCTTAATTATGAGTTTAATTCACCCGGGCCCTTTCATTTGTGTACCAATCACTGTGGATGAGTTACTGTCTACAAAAAGTTACCTTAAAAATTAAAAATTCAACTTCGAATTTATGTTGTTAATCTAGAATCCTTTATCCACTAGTCCAATTACCTAAATAAACAAAAGTGTATTTTTAGTAGTGGACCAATTAATACAAGATTTCGAAAAAATTAGACCAATAATACTTGACTTTTCAAAAGTCAAGACTCTTTGTCCCCATTTGAAAAGGGTAACATCATCAGTTCCCAAGTGTGAACTACCAAAAATATTTTTTTTTCTCTAAGAAAAAGTTTTTTTTTTTTTTTTGGGATCATTTAAAAAGAGATCATTTACGCTGGTTTTTTGTACAATTTTTCAGTAACTGTATTTCTTTATTTGAAAATTCAATTTAAGGTGTAATATTAATTAACATGAAAATGTGCAAAAAAGGAAAGCATATATAAACTCTACTCCTAGTAGTATTATTATTTTATCGGTTAACCAATCTTTCTTCTGGTCTTACCCACATGTACAGTATCCCTATTTCACAAGAAGGTTTTCCTATTTTAATAACAAAATGAACATGGGTAATTTACAAAATATGCATGCAACTCTTAAACGACGTAAATAAAAAGATAATTAAAGAAAAAGCATGTGTCTTGAGTCTCTTGACTAATTAGTATAAAAGACAAACGTAACCAAACAGAACTACATGTCCCTAAAATTAACCACTATGTTGACTTCAATAGTGCAATCAATTTTATCCAAAAGATACATATATATACACAAAGCTCTTGCTCATCTTCACTTTGGTTAAAGCAATACTAAATCAATAAGTTTAATTAATTGTCATTTTTCCCTAAGCAATTAATTCTATTTTGGTGCATGCTAACATATAACTTTCTCGTGAGCAAGCCAAAATTGTATGCGTTGGTAAGTTTTTCGGATGAATGAATTGAACCAAAAATCCATTTAAAAGCACATCATGACTTTTCTCCCATGAACTTGACAAAAAACCCATAAGTCCACCTAGAAAGTAAGGAGAAATTTTCGAAAAGAATTCCAACACAGCACATTTTTATCACTTTCTGAGTTCACTTTAATTTGTTTGAGCATTTGATGAGTGTTCTCAATTTTTTGCAAGTGCTGATTCATTTCAACATCTGCAACTTTTCCATAAAAGACACACAATGTGGGGAAGTTTGTATTGTCCACCCTAGGAACTACACCTGGCATGATATTTATCAACCTAAGGGGTTGTTTGGAAGCGGGCACGTACTTAAGAAATAAACGAGCTTAATTAGTGGATACTGAGAAGTCACGGTTTCGTACGTTCAACTCAAAGCATCAAGGTACAAGAACCATAAAACCATTATTTAAGCCAAGGGCGGAGCCACAAAATATAAAAGCAGTGTGTCTTGCAACCTCGTTAAATAGCATTTTATTTCTAACAATCTCCTAATATAGTAATCCTGGTTCTGCTTCTTATTTAAGCTTCCAACTAGAAGATAAATGTACAAGTATGCTAAGAAAAAATGAATGGATGTACAAGTGTAGGGACGATAAGCGGAGCACAAAATTCAAATCTAATCAGGTTCCGAACAATGTAAATGGACATCTTGATAAAACGGGAATTATACACGAATGTGGCGTATGGTATGCAAACAATCCGTAACAAAAATGGAATAAGCTTTAATTCTATATACTACCGAACCTTTGTCGTGAAATAATTAGTTTTTTTTGCTTTTCTAAATCTTATCATAATCTAAATTGTTGCTTAGCAGATGCTAGCTAACAACACTAAAAAGGTTGTTCGAAGTTCGAAGTAGTTTCGTGCATGGTTGAATTATTTAATTATGTGAACAGATTCATTGCATTGTCAATTTCAACTAATTGACCAAATACCTTTCTATTGTCACCGAAAAGTTTATCCTAAACCCTTATCAACTTTCTTTGAAAGGATATAAACTTAACTCCTTAAGTACAAATGACAATGAAATAAAAGATTAGATATCAATCATCCTCAAGAAAAGAGGTGAAAATGGCAACAAAACAAATAACTAGTATTATCCTATATTATGGGTTCCTTCTCCCATTAATAGAGAAAATTCCACTTATATGATGGGATTTGCTCCAAGAAACTTGGATTAAAATTACATGGTTCTCAATTTTAAATTTTTTTGATGATGTAAGAGCTTAGCTCAAAATTAAAAAGATTCCACCAATGCATTTGAGCCCCTATACTTTGCCTTATCTCGAGCCAAGTGATAATAGAGCCACAGCTAAAAGTTTAGAGAGAAAATAAAAATAACAATAATAATATAAAATGATGCCATAAAAAGATGAGATACACCACCAATGTTAACAAGCAATAGTGGCTTCATTGTCCAAATCCATAGGCCTACCGTACACTTTTTTAATGACTTCAAGGTTGTCAGATTTGGGATCACAAACTTCGCAATTTATTAATTTTAAATGATTAAGTTTGGTAATATTGGATTAGGGTATGGTACTATCAAGATGTAATACTCTAGATATTTCAAAATGACGCTTAGCTTTGGTATGTAAATCGTTTTATTTTCTCAAACATAATAATTGTGCATTCTTTTTGTTCACACAAGGACCACCTTATCTTTGTTCTAAATTAACTCAATGAGGAAAACCAAAACTGAGAATACTTGCCTAGTATAGATTGCTTGTTGCTGCCTAAAATTCAGTCAAAAAATGAGGCTATATCATCAATTTAATGCATGCGTGTCAATTTTAATATGTTATATTGTATACATGTATAGTGACTAGTACACCTAACTCTTATTTGTCAACTTTTAAGTACTTTATATCCCCTTGCTATGCTGAAATCAAAAAAAGGGTAATAAATATTTGAAAGTGTATGCCGGAATAACAGTGATTAGTAGTCTTTTTTGTGACTTCAAATTATTTTGACAACTTAATTTAGTAGATCAGAGCAGACTGCATTCCAACTCTTCAAAAATATTATACAAACACGAAAATCCCATAGTTAGAAAGAATAGTATTTAATTTCAAGATGAGTTTGGACTATTTATTGAAATAAAAAGTTCATTTAACATCATAATTTTTTTTCGGCTTTGTTACTAAATTAGACGTGACTAAATTTTAGCAACAGATTAATAACAAATTATGTTGCTAAAATTTAACCACAACCATTTTACTAGAATAACTCAAAAAAAAATTATGATACTAGAAAAACTTTTTATTATTTGAAAATATATATTACTAGTATAACATATCACTTTACTATAATTAAAGACATGAAAGCTTTCAGAGGCAAACTAAGTCGCTTCCTTAAATCAAAGATGATCCTTATCTTCAAGTAAATGTCACCCACCTACACAAGGCTCTCACTACGAGAAAATGTCTCATTACTAACATAATATGTATTGCTATTCCGTCGTTACAGTTACGGTGAGTGTGTCTAAATTGGTAACATAGTAAATAGTAACATAATTTGTTACCGCTATTATCGTGCTAATTTGGTCACACCCACCATAGCTACAAGATTAGCAACACAAAGTATGCAAGTATACTGACATTTTACTATAGTTAGTATACAAAGATACTAAGTTAACTAATTAATATGACATGTATTCATGTATTACAAATATTCCCACAAGGCCACAGTACTCTGATGGCTAGAGCTGGGTTCGGTTCGATCCGGTTCCGTTTTTGGCAAAACCGAAACCGAACATATTTTTCGGTTCGGTTTTTTTCGGTTTTGGTCTTTTTATTTTTTGGACCGAACCGGACCGGTTTTTTCGGTCCAGTTTCGGTTTTTTTCGGTTTTATTTTTTATTTTTCGGGTTTTTTCGGTTTTTTTCGGTCTTTTTCGGTTCGGTTTTACTGAAAACCGACCCGAAATTTTTTCAGTTTTTCGGTTTCGGTCTTTTCGGGTTTTTTCGATTCGGTTATCGGTTCTATTCGATTTTTCCGGTTTTTTGTCCGACCGCATTTAAGTAATAGAAGGGAAACACAGATACTTAATAGGGTTGTATTTTCCTATATATATAACACTCCCTCTCAGTCCCCCTCATTAATTCCCTTACTCTTCACTTCATTTATATAAATAAACCATCAAACATTTAAAATATATATATATATACAGGTCCACATATATAACTACATACAGAAAAAGAAAGAGAAAAACAAGCATGAACTATCTAGTAGGAGATGAAATGATGAATATGACTCAGTATTACACAGGGATGATTACTCAAACTGCACCACAACAAGCTGGTTAGTTACTCAACAACTTACCTGTGATCATATTCTCTCTTTTCTTTTTTTTAATTTGTACTTAATTAGTGGTTTAAAAACTTGCACATCTCAGTTTTTAACTCAAGTTTTATTAAATCATGGAAACTAGTTAGTCTATTTTGTGTTCTAGTCTAATAAAACCCTATCCTGCTTTCGAAATGTCGGTTCAAAACTGTAATACATCATGTCTCTCACATAGAAAATAGTTATGTACATACAAATTAGCACGAGAACTAAATATGTAAATTCAATTCATCATAAAAAAACAGTTCATTTTCCTGGAAATAATTTCCTAAAATCATTGACATTTAAAAAGTCAAAACTAATGTACAAATCAACAATCCTTCTTTTGGTTTAATCCTGCCGCTTTTAAACTTTGTACTTAGTAGTTTGAGTTTTATGAAGATTCTTAATTTTATTTATACTATTTTTTGCGCAGCTGCGGCAAAGCCGAAAAGGAGAAGGAGAAAGAACAAAGATCAGAACAGCGAGGGGATAATGAGAAAAAGGAAGTTAACAGAAGAACAGGTTAATATGCTGGAAATTCATTTTGGGAATGAGCACAAGTTGGAGTCGGATAGGAAAGACAAGCTCGCTTTGGAGTTAGGGTTGGATGCACGCCAGGTGGCGGTGTGGTTTCAAAATAGGCGGGCGAGGTGGAAGAGTCAGAAAATGGAGTCGGAGTACAATAAGTTGAAGGCAGATCACGAGAATACCATTGTAGAGAAAATCCGGCTTGAAACTGAGGTATGTATATATCTCCACTCCTTATCTCTATATGTATGTAAATACTGTATATCAAGAGTTGAACATGACAATGCAAACAACAATTTTCACTTCTTTAAGGAAAACTGAAGGCATAAAAGGAAGATAGTTTCATAAAAACTTTTGAGTTCCGAACAATTTGGATACGATAGTTGCTATTTTTTAAAGTACCTTACGTTTAAGAACGGTTATTTCGAGCATATTTCTTCTAGTAAACATCTAAAACAGAAGTAGAAAAACCATTTTTGAATCTAGAAAAACAAAGAAAGTTTACATATAACAAGTAAGAATTATTAAAACACAGCAATAAACACAAAATTACAAGTGATACATGTCTATAGATTCTTATGCTTGTAAAAGAGAGGGGAGTTATGCCCAACCATAGAAAAAAATCAAGGAGCAACAAGAGAATGCCACCTTTGAGAACAACAAAAAGGGTCCAGTGAGTGCAATATCACAATATTTTTTATATATAAAAAAATTGGAATATTTCAATTGTCCGTACACAATACTTTAAGATTTACCTAGTTTTAGATTAGAAAGCAGTGGCCTACCTTGGTGGACCAGCACGTGGCATTTATATTTTCTAATCAAAAGAAGAAAAATTACTGTAGTTAAGACCGTAAAAAAAAACTATACGTATAAATATATACACATGAAATATAAATAGTTGCGGTGAATTAAATATATTTTTATGACATAACTTTTTGTATAATTTAACTAATTTGTTTGTAAATAAAATGATATTTTATTTATATTGATGATTTTTTTCGTTAGTGAGTTAATTTTGAATTATTTTATCATTAAAATATTTCATTATGAAATTTCATAGAAGTAATCTACCATTGAAAAAAATCCTCCAATTTTTTTTGGCACCAAAAAATAAAAACTTCAGGACAGGCCCTGGTTTTAGTTTTTGGTTTAATCGTTTATGGATATTTTAGTTTCTTAACCATAACAAAAAATGTGTAACAGGTTTTGAGGCTTAAGGAACAACTTTCAGAGTCAGAAAAAGAGACACAAAGGATGTGTGAGAGGTACAATGGGGTTACTAGCAACAGCCCAGGTTCATCTTTCTCGATGGAGACAATGAGTCCACAATACTTTGATAATTTCGGAATCGAAGGAATCGATAACATTTTTTACGAGCGGGAGAATTATGTTAGCCAGGGGATGGATTGGTACAATTTATATATATGATGTGTGAATAGGTAGTAAGTAAGCATGATAATGATTAGGCTATTTATGTAGATAATGACTATCTAGTGTACATTTTTTTTTTTATTATCTTTCTCTTGGTGTTTCGTTCGTGTGCTTAGGTTATGGAATTTGACATTTAAGAATGCCATTGTCAAGATTAAGATAAATAGCTTTTGACTAATCGTATGTATCTTTCTTATTTAACTTCTATTAATAATTAAAACTTAGCTAATTATAGCATGCTTGTGTGCTTGCCTAACCTACAACTTCAACGAAGAAAAACGAGTACACTTTCCATTTTCATTAACCGTGTTCCCATGCTTTAACTATTGAAACCTAAACAATTTGTATAAGGTTCTAATGTTCTAAACTGACCATTTATATAAGTTAAAAATCAAACAAAAATAGGCCTTGAAATGGTTTGATTTTTGTTTAAAAAGAACTAGAAAAAGAACAGAAGAGTTTGGACCTACAAGGGTTTTATTATACAACTTTTGTACTGTTGTGACATTTCTCAATTTTATGACTTTTCAGTTTTTTATCCGGAATTCACGCTTTTGGACGAATTTATATTAGATTTTGTATGGAAAACTTGCACATGTAAGACACATGCTCTTTTGGTGTTATATTCAAGGGGTATTTTAGACTTTACATATTCTTTATATATATTCTACTTTACTTTTATATTTTAAAATCATGTATTTATTATCATTATTAATATGTTTGTAGATATTTATATTTTATCGTCATTGATATTAATTACAATTTAATGAAATGTAGTATTTTTGCAATTAGCTAATACTTCGAGGGTGTTTTGGTAATTGTTTTGAAAAGGATAGACATGTCCGTTGCACATGCTTGTTTTTTATCCAAAATTGAATGTAATCCGTCTAAAACGAACAAAAAAAAACAAGAATTGAGGATAAAAATTTAAAATTTTAATAATTTAGGTTACTAATTTGAAAATCACAAAGGATAACTGGCCTTTTCCTCAAAAATTGATCAAGGGGGCATGCATCTCCATCCATGTTCACCCCATCACATGTTTAACTGAAAAAGACCCTGAAAGAAAAAAACAAAACAACACTAATGTGAAAATTTGGGCATATTTTGCACACAATTCACAAGTTAATGAAAATCATATTTATTATTGTAAATATATATATATAATATACAATCTATAATTTGATAAATCAAAATATAAATATTCAACATAATAAAAGTCAAATAAAAATATAGTAGAAATCTAGTTGAATCTAATCTAAATTTAAATATTAATTAAAAATAAGAAAAATTATTAAATCTATTATTACTAATATATACACTATAAGAAAAAAATTCATTTATCATCATAATTTTTTTCCGGTTATGTTGCTAAAGTGCTTATGGCTAAATTTTAGGAACAGTTTAACAACAAATTATGTTGCTATGTCTAGCTAAATTGTTGCTAAAATTTAACCACAACCAATTTAACAATATAACCGGAAAAAAATTATGATCCTAAATGAACTTTTTCTTGTAGTGGTATATATATATATACATATACATAACTCACACACTTCATACATGTATATTTAGAAGGATAAAAATCTATTTTTTAACAAAAATATATTATTATACATATAATTGAGTGTGCAATACATGTAAGCGAGTGTGTAAGTGAGTGACAAAAGTTGTGACAAGGTTGGGTGAATATTTTTTTCCTTTTTTTATCGCAATTTGCATGCTATTAATGGTCCAGACTTTAGAATAGGGCAAAAAAGTCTAAATATCGACATGAAACTGATCAGAGATGGTGATTGTTTTTAATGTCGTTACATGCTCGAGTCTAATCATGTACTAGGTGAAAGAAGATAAACAAGAAGTCTACATCAATATTTTGGTACACCACCTTGTTATCCATATATATTTCTCAAACACAAAACCATTGGAGTAATTAATTAATTTCGACATGTAATTAGGAGATAACATGGTAAATTGCGACATTTTCTCTCCGGGGGACGATTTGATAAGATCGGCGTATCTCTGTTACTTGTTGCCGTTTATCTTTGTAATTATCTAATGTTATTTTAGACTCGTTATTTATTAGTATTGAACTATTCTAGTTATTAGTCCTTTTTGAGACTATATCATATAGTGAGTTAACTTTCATTATTGGATTATATATGTTGATTGAGGTCGAGATTATTGAAAATGGGCAACCCTAAGTATGTTTCGTGTTTCTGTTCTAGATTTTTCTATGTTTCTCACCTAAGTTTTACTGAACCCTACGGGTTTTATCACGTTTTACATGCTATTCTTAACAACATTATCAACGTTAAAAATATAGTACAATTATAAGTTAGCAACAATAGACTCAAGAAGTAGGTATTAGCCTAATGAAATTGAAGGAAATCCCACTATTTTTTGTAAGAATACAGCTAGCTTTTGAAAATGGACACATTCTTTAAATGAGTGTATATAAGAGTCAGCAGTTGTAGAAATAATTCAGTGATGATATAGTCAGGAATACACGCAAGTACAGTAGAAAAAAACCATAATCCATGAATTAAGAATCAGAAGAGTACTGTTTTGGAAAAATAGGCCATGGAATTTGTAAGGTAAAACCAGAATTATTACAAAAATAGCTGATTAATTATAATCCTTTCTACTCTTTTAGCACAAGTGAATATGATAGAAACCTTAGCACAAGAAGGGGAGCAACACTTGTTACTCTTTTTTTTTTTTTTTTTTGGCAAAGGTAAAAAATTTCATTACCAACCAAGAAAATAAACACAGCTAGAAAATAAGAGAGATACTCACAATTGACAGTGCCATTGTCAAGATAAAGATAATTAGCTTTTGACGTCTAATCATTTTTTTTTTTAATCTTTCTTATTCACTTCCATTTAAATACTTATCTTGTAGCATGCTTGTACCTAACCTTACGTAAACGAAGAAAAAAGAGTACATTTTGGATTTATTTAACGGTGTTCAACAAGTACATTCAACCTTTTCTTTTGTCGGCCAATTCTCGTTACGGCTTGAACAATATACACGTAACTGATGTGTCTAAGGTTTTAAGCCAACTTTTTACATAAGTTAAAAAACTAATTAAATAAGATAGCGTCAGATAGAAATGAACTTGAAAAAGAATAGAGAAATCGGACCTACTATAGAGGATAAATTGGCCTTTCTCCAAAGTGAACCTAGGGGGTATGTATCTTCATCCATATTCATCACATCACATGTATAACAGAAAAAAGAACCTGAAAGAAAAGCAATAAAAACATTATGAAACTGAATATGCTTCTTCTTCTTTTTTTACCACAAAATGCGTTCTACTAATGGTTCGAAATGTTTTAGTACACTCCTTTCTATCAATTATTCACAAACACGACTCCTGGAATATTGGATTATGACATGTAAGGAGATGACATTGACTAGTTTCTCAAGTCTTCTTAAGGATTAAGGAAAAGACAAAACAATGCATTTGCTTTTTCTAGTGGAGATGTTTATCTATCTTGGCTACTTCTATTCTTCAAAAATTTCACTAAGTGGATCATGTTAACAAATCCAACATGAACTAGAAGATCAAATCAATCTTTTTGAAGGACATTATAAAAACTTTTGGAATAATTTACGACACATTTTTATAATGCAAATATCAGAGTAAGCAGCTGTAGTTTTAAAGAAAGAAAGGGATGCCTCAACAAAGGACACAAATAATTTATATAGTGCACTACTAGTCCGAAAGACCATATTCCTTGAATAAATATATTTTCACTATTCTAACATTCCTTCTTACATTACACTACTGTAGCGTTTTTTTATTCACTTCTCTCACAAGCTGTGTAAGAAAGAGTGTTAGAGTAGTGAACACAGTATTACTCAGATACCTTGGCATAAAAATATATAAGAGGTTTTTTTTAATATAGAGAGCATGGAACTTGATGGAGAAAGCGCAGATTAAATACAAAAATAGGTGATTACGGTCTTTCATCGTCGGTAGAAGTGGAAATTTGAGACAAAATTAGCACTTGTTACACAGTACGTAGCATGCAACATGGTCGAAAACGTGCCTGAGTTTTTCACTTTCCACTTCTTTGACAACCTTCTTGCAAAGTAATTATAGAAACTGCAACAGTAACACAAAACATTGGGATTTTTAAATTTTGATGTGTAAGCACTCCTCTGTAAAAATTATTAAAGTGTACAAAAAGGGAGGGTTAATTGGAAATGTTATTTTTAACAATTTAAGCAGTCTATTCTTTCGGGCATATTATTCTGTCACAGGACACATCACATTATCACATATCCTAGTATGAATTATCTCCCAGGTACCTATCACTTTCATAAAAGAAAATCACATTTGAGAATTTTAAAACTGGAAAAGAATAGAGAATTAGGATAGCTCCAAACAAAAATGAATATGTAAAAAGAAAAGAGTATTTACACCTATTGAGATTAGTTGGCCTTTCTCCAAATTGCACGGAGGGGCATGCATCTTCATTTTATTCATCACATTATGTCTGTAACAAATGAGAACCCTGAAAGGAAAATTAAAAGAACAAATCTCAAAATAGTTTATAAATGTGCATCCTTTTTTACCCCACCGGCCATTCTATTAATAGATCAAAGTTCAAACTAGCCACAAAAGTCTAAATATCGACAAGAAATTGTACGCAGAATAACGACATGAAAATTTGATGAAGTACGACAATGGGTGACAATAATTTTTTGTGCTCTTAGTACAAATGCAAAATTACAGAAACTTTGGCAAATGAAGAGCAGTATTAGCACTTGTTACTTGGTATCTTGTAAATTGTAACATTGTCTTAAATATCCCTTGAGTCTTTGATTTTCCACTTCTTTGGCATCCGTCTCGCAGGTAATCATACGAACTGCAAGAGCAACGATTTAGTAAGGATAAACAATTTTTTATTCCGTAAATAGACTAAGAAAGACGTTAGGCAAGAGTACAAGAGGCCGGGGTTCCTGATTGAACGATGCTTTTGAGGGTTTTTTTTTCAATAAAAGTCGCCAGCATACTATTGGATTAAATGACACAACACATTGTCAGATATTTTAACATTAAATCGTTTTTGAAATACAAATTAAGTAGAGTACATTTCACAACAGAAACACCAGAAAATGACAATCGCTTTCCCAAAATGTATAGAGATAGTGCGTTGCACAATTCAATAAATCTTTCACCTAATCCAGTATATGTTTCACTATAAGGACGCTCATTATATTTTCGTCATTGATCAAGGACTTGAGTTATGATATCTATTTTTAACAAGTTAAAAGCCATACTTGAGAAATCTTAATTCTTTGTAGTAAGCTACTTATTGAGAATATAATGATTTCCCTTTTTCCAAACAAGCAAGAGTACACTTTAAAACTGAACTTTGGTATGCCAGGTAGGGCTGGGCATTGAACCGATAACCGAACCGGACCGAAACTGAAAAACCGAAAAAAAATCGGGTCGGTTTCGGTTTTCAATAAAAAAGAACCGAAAAAGACCGAAACCAAAAATAACCGAAAAACCAAAAAATAACCGAAACTGGACCGAAAAATATGCTCGGTTTCGGTTTCGGTTTTGCTAAAAACTGAACTGAACCGGACCGAACCTTGCCAGCATAATTACTTCTTTTAAGTACTGCATGTGTAAATGAAAGAGACGTACAAACTACAGAAAATGATAACTATTGTTGAACCAGCAATAATATTCTCTTTTGTAAGAGATGGATTCAAGTTTTGAAGTCTTAGAAGGAAAAGAGATGAGTTTAAGGTTTAACTTTAAGTTCACGGCAAAGAAAACAAAATTCAACTGGGGCCACATCTTCAATAGAACATTCCATAAATTAAAGCAAATGGAAAGTAGTAAACTTCCAAATTGCTTAGGTTTGAACAAATTTACTCAAGTTTGAACTGTCAAATTTTTCTTAGATTTTGGTTTTTTTTTTTTTTTATATGTATTTAGAAAAAAAAAATTGCTTTTTTTTGGGTAAATCAACGTATTATTTTATTTTTAAAGTGTTTGTTAAAAAAAATTGTAAATTCAAAAAAATTGTAAATTTTGACTTTTTATATATATTTTTTATGTCTAATTGTTTGTTTGACAATTTATAAGATAATAATATTAATAAATACAAAAATATATATAAAATATCAAATTTTACAGATTCTTTTTGAACAAACAATTTAAAAATAAAATATATAATAGCTTGATTAAAAAAAATAAATATAAATACATATGAAAAAAACAATATGGAGCTATTTGAACATAGCAAATTTGAACACCCATCACTAAAAAGTAGTGTATTTTATTAGAAAATAACAATTCGCCTTTTCTACAAATGTGTGTGGGTCGTACAAAGCTATATGCTTTTAACAGATAACACTAGATGTCTCGATCTACTGTTGTCCTTGATTGGACCATTTAGAGTGGCTTTAAATGACTGATATTTAAATATATAATTTATCTAATCACTTAATCATTCAAATGAGGAATAATTGGAAAAAATATGTTTAACGTATTGTATTATTAATTTTAACAATTGAACTATCAAATTATAAAATTTATCATAATTACAGACCTACCGTTAAACAAAATGATGAAATTGCACTCACATTCTCTTACGTATCACATGGTGAGTTTAATTCTATCAGAATTTATCAAAAATAGATCTGATCAAATGTGAGATATAGTGAATGTAATTTCGTCGATTTAGTCCCTTAATTGTTCAAAATTTCACAGTTCGATACTTTAACTGTTAAAATTGATAGTACAGTATCTAAATCGTTAATCACTGTTAGAATAATATACTAAACATATTCTTTTCTCAAGAAAAACACAGATACGTATATGGGAAGCCACTTATAAGAGCAGTTTAATTTCACGATGAGTCTTACATTTTCAAAGATCAAGGTTGAGAAATATCAAGACGAATTAATGAATCATATATGCATTAGCAACTAAAACCAGAATAAATAGACAAACGGTACGTTACTAAATAACAAACATAAAGACATTTCTCAATATATGAATATAAAAATACTTGTATCAGTTTTCTTATATGACTCATTTAACTTAAATATGAGAAAATTGTTCTAAAATTGTACACGCATCAGTTTACTTATCGATTAACTTAAATTTACATGAACTCAAATATCTTTCAAATATAAGGGATTAAGATGTTCTTTTATAATTAAAATAATAATTTATCTCTCTTATTTTTCTCTTATTCTCTCTCATTTATTTGTATTTTTCACATATAAATTAATAAAATAACTAAAACATGAGTTGTATAGTTTTTATAGAGAAATTGATAAAAAAACTGTTAATTTATATAAACCAAAACGTTTACTTATAAGTTGTAAAAATGTACATTTTACTTTAAATACGAGAAAACTTGTAACTTATTTAATGTGATTGTTCTAGTAAATTAATTTGGGTTGAAAAAAAATTGATAGAAGTATGTTAAAATATAGTAATATTTAGTTATAATAATAAATTTGATAGCGAAGCTGAAAAATGTATAAAGTTAAACTGTTACCCTAAAAATATAAAAGTGATGTTAATTACCTTAAATATGAGAAAAAATGCAAGAAAACTGGTGCGCATAGCACTATAACAACGAGATGAAGACAAAATGGTAGCGGAATGGAATAAAAAATGAGGGAGATATTCCAAAATTGTTGGCTTTTGAACTCCATATGATTCGCAATAAAAAGGCTTGATGGGAGGAAGAATAAGAGGACATGATTAATTAAATACTTAATTAATATACTATAAAACAAATTCAGCTTATTATCATTGCGTCTGTTGCGACACTCAATTTATTAACAATTTTTAAAAAGTAAACTGTTGTTATCTTAATTTTTTCTTATAGTGATATTCAGGTACTATCGAATAATTAAACTCAAATATGACCCTCATTATTTGGGGCGGGACAACCAAACACAAACAATCGGGTATAAACGAGCCAGATCAAACAACAATACTAACTAGTATAACCTGCAGCAATAGCCGATACATTTCCAATAAAAAGGTCTGATAGTAGGAGAACAGTACATTTTGAACCAAATGCTTCCTTGATCGGTACCCAAAGTAATATGGGACAATACATATACAAACTCAATGTAGATCATCACTGATCATTAAAAGTGGTAGAGACAACTAGATTAAAAGAAATGCAGAGTCCGGAGACAAATTTGTGAGGTATTATTAGTGAAACGGGAAACCATAGAACATATTGAGACAAGCATAGAGATTGAAGAATGAAGATAAACACAAAGTGAAGCTACAATGAAATAACACTGTTGGCGGATTATAATGTAAATTAAATTAGAGAAGTTTGTTAGCCAGAGCAAACACAAAGGTGGAGGTGCGGATCGAAGAACAAAAACTCAACAGCACAAGGATAAAACAACTACTTAAGCTTAAAGGTTTAGTAACCCAATTCGTTTACCATTCAGTCAGGTTCATCTCTACAACCTAAGGTGTCGATAAAACTAAAGTTGGGAAAGTTATTTGGCGTGTAGTTGCTCAAATAATGCTGAATCGGTGTTTCCACCGTAGCTAGCAATATCAGTCTACCATAGAACTCGGAATGTACACCAACCACAGGAACCAAATTCCAACATTCTTACTGTCACATTTATATATCTACAGATTTTAGAACTCAAAGGATGAAATTCAGTGCCTGCCCGGTTACTCTATATGTTCAAGCCTCCAAAATATTTTTGGTTGCCCACAAAATAAAATTCAAATAAAATTATAGTTTGTGAGTATTGAAATTTGAATCCGTGACCAACAAGTCAAAATCATGACTACACAACACAACCCATACGCTACTATAACACAATGTAAATGAGATGTGATTAAATATTTTATATAGAATTAAAAATTATATTTAAAAAATAGTAGATGTGTTGCCCGTTAAAAAAAATTCCTGAACATTTGCCCGAGGCTCAAGCCTTACTAGACTTGGGTCAGGGCCGGCCCTGATGAACGTATCGATTACCATGTCTTTTCCACAACACCAAGCATATGATCACAAACACACCAATAATTGGTCGGGATCTCAAGAAAACTACTGCATATTATAACAAATTGGAATATTGATTAATTTGAATCCTTCCAATCTATCCAACGAGATATCAAAATGAATAAGAAAATTGTCCAGGTTCTGACCCTATTCACAAACTGAGTTGAGCAATGAACAAGTGCCAGCAATGAATCTTAATCATGTTCATCAAATAGTATTGCGAATCAACTCAGAAGCACTTAGAAAAAAGTTCCCTTTTTACAACAAGTTCCCTTGTGGCTATGTCTATTTCAATCCATATTACACGTGTAGTATAAATCTTTTACGAATAATACATCATAATAACCAGGGGTCCAGAGAAAGACCAAGATAGACATGAGAGTGACAATTTTATCTCGTAGCCAAATCAACCATCTCTAGGGAGCTGCATAGTTAAAAATGATTTAACTAGAGTTCATAATATCAGATAAAATGCAGGTTTTTTTTTGTGATCAGAATTTCAAGCTAGCTCAACTGCTGACACAATATTCAAATCCTAAGATGTAAGATTGAAATTCAAATTGTAGCAAAAACTTGAAAAAGGACTTGAGTATATCTTGAGACACTTCACATATCATTTCAGTTAAATCCGATAGAACATGTACAAAAAATACCCGCTTCACCCAAATTAACCATCAGTGTTGTCCGAATAGGCGAATAGATACGTACCTTGTTGTATTACAACTTAGAAACAAATTATTTAGGGTTAAACATTATTCTTTACTAGTTGTTCCTTACAGTGAAAAGGGTTTATCCCCTAATATTTACGTATTGAAAAAATTCAAACATTTTAACAAACCTCTGCTTGTCAACCAAAATGAAACACTCTTTAAGGAATAAAAAAAAAAACAGCAACTTTTCTTCCAACTAATATCACAATGAGGCAATAGTTTTAAAAAAATATATAGCAGGATATACATACGGCTATACTTCTTGTGCTTACTAGATTATTCCTAATTATTGCATTGCAAAATTGTTCACTTATTCTTCAAATTTCGTAGTACTTCATTAAACACTTTATCTGGTAGTGTATTTAAACCTAAATTAGAAAAACTAAGAAGACGCATGCACCCTTGATCAATCGTAAAGTTATGTCAGTAAAATGAAAGGAATACAAACAAATGACATTTCTCCACTATCATCCACAAGTTCGATCACCTATGTTACTACTTGTTTGACTGCAAG
Organism: Primula veris; assembly: GCA_963682055.1. Taxonomy (NCBI): domain Eukaryota; kingdom Viridiplantae; phylum Streptophyta; class Magnoliopsida; order Ericales; family Primulaceae; genus Primula; species Primula veris. Next base: position 29,711,318 of record OY821747.1, on the reverse strand, counting down.
TATTAGCAAAATGCCAAACTAAGTTGCCTTTTACAAAGCTGATAAAAAGCCAAGTCTATCCAACACACCATTCTAGTTTCTTTTAATAACAAAAAAAGGAGTACATAAAGCTCAAAAGCCACCTCTTGAAAATTTATTACCATAGATTATGATTAAGTCTTCATATTATATCATTTTAACCCCCTGAATAACATTTTTTTTTTCAACGAACTTGCTCGTTATCATTAATAATAATCTGCGTTAGTACAAGATTCACGCCCTATACAACAAGCTTCAAATGACTAAATGTAACATAAAATACATAGCAACACTAGGCTCCATCTCTAAAAATCCACCTAAATTAACCCGTGCATAGCAAATTATACATAAGAAACCAAATAAAACGTAAGTAAAAATAAGACCCATCTCAACGATATTATAAAAGCATTGAAATATTGTCGTGAAGTCGTATGTAAAGGTAGCAAAGCTCCAAATCCCCCTGAATAACATAATTAACCTTCCAAACATGTGTTTTAAGCTAGCTATCCTACAAGCAAAGCCTGTTACGCCATTGGATAACATGTTAGAACTCATACATTCCTCATGAAAGAGCATATTATTAGTAAAAGTACCAAACTCAACACAGCCCCCATTATCATTAATAATAACCACACCATAAAGAAATTAAATAAAAGCAGAAGAATATTCCATCCAATATGAAAAGCAAAATAGATAGCACACATAAATGTACTCAGTGGTGTGAGAGTATGTGAGACCCAAAAAAGGAACTAAATGGAAATATTGGGACCCAAGAAAAGAAATCCAGACATGGAATAGGGGAAATGTTCAATGTATGTATACGTACATATGTTAATAATGCATGTATAATTTGGTAGGGAGAACCAACCTCGTATCTTAGTCGAAAGCTTACTTAATCTATTGGTTTATAATTTATATCAAAGCCAGTTTTTATTCAACCTTAATATTGAATAAAACTAAATTGACAAATTTTATTTCGAGATTTTTATCTTCTCAATGATGCAATTTTCATTCTTAATTCAGATATATACACAAGAGTTACTTCAAAAGCACCAAACTACCATAAAACTCAGAATATATAACTACTTAATGAAACCAAATGGATATTATCAATAATCGCATGCATGTATTCCACCACTCAAGGCATAGTGGGATACACATCTACGGTTAATGGGGAGCCCAAGGAAACGACTAATATATTACAAATTGAAATGTAAATTTATTTAAAGCCATCAATTATCTCCAATAGGATGTCCCAATTGAAGAAGATAGGGTTAAGGCATCTACTAAGGTTTCGATGACATCGGCTCCTTTTACACTTCATTTTACACTCCAATATGATCGGTCCTTTAATTGACTTAAGCGCAATGGCCAGGTTGTGACCCTACTCGGAAACTGAGATGAGCAATGAATAAGTGCCAGCAATATACCGTAATCATATTCACCCATCACACTTTTTCAATCAACTCAGAAGCACTTAAAAAAGTCCCTTTTGAGCATACGTGTACCACTTTTTATGGCTATGTTCATATGAGTTCATGTTACACGTGTCGGTTCATTTTACCGGACTTGTCTGGAACTTGCTATCATAGTGACATGGCCCATGTAAACAAGTATTTGCTACTTTTGAATAATTAGTGAATGACCGGTCTTTTAAAATAAAAATAAATGAATGTTACCTCATGCATTTTACCTCATACCCAACACAACCATCTAAATGAATGTTAGTGAGTTTACAGATGTTTACAGATTCATTAGAAGCAGAAGTGTTGGTAAATTTGATCTCTTTATCTAAGGTATATACATGAACTTCTCTTCCAATTAATATGATTGATTGCATAGGAAAATTTGATCTCTTTATCTACAAATATCTTTATTTTTTTTGGTAAGTTAATATTAAGTTGATATTGAGTTTATATACTTTGGTGGGCTTAAACTGAAATGTCCAAAGTCTAAGAAGGCACCTTTCATTATCGATAGCATTTCTTGATAAACAACAAGAAATACAAACAATTCAAATTTGTCCACTATCATACACAAATACAATTGCCTACTTTAGTACAGCTACTAGCAAAATGCCAAACTACATTGCCTTTACTCAAAGCTAGCTAAAGCTAAGTTTATCGCGCACACCAGTCTCAATCCATTCAATGACAAGATACAAAATACCGATCACAATGCTCATAAATGTTAACGCTTGATAACATGTTAGCGCTCTATAACATGTTAGAGCGCACATAAATTTCTCATCAAAATTGCATCTCATTAGTGAAAAGGTCCCAATACAAATGCTACTTAATTCTCAATCTTGGAACAAAATACCAAACTCAACACAAACCCCATATAGCACTAATAAAGGGATGCTACTTAGCTACTTCATAAAGAGATTAAACAAAAGCAGCAGAATAAACTTTCTAAAGGTCCGTTCGGCGTCAGCTTTTTTTGGCGCCAACTTACCTTTTCTTTACTTATAAGTGAGTTATAGCTTATTTTTACTAATAAGTGACTTATAGCTTGTTTTTACTGATAATTTACTTATAGCTTATTTTTACTTATTGTAACTTAAAAGGGACTTCTAACTTTACAAACAAATTTCATTGCAAAACTTCTATCGTTTTCCGTAAATTTTTCGTGAAAAAGTTAAAAAAGAAAACTTCAAACTCCTAACTTTTCTGCTTAGCTTGTTTAACCCAAAAGGTATCTTTCTAAAAGAACACAACACCCTACCTTATTCTAAGCCAAAAGCTAAAAAAAGGCTAAGAAAAAAACACAGTTACCAATCAGGTATTAGAGTGAAAAGCAAGAAATATACTGTAGTTCACTTCACAGTTTACACACATATTAATATAATACATATATGTAGTGAATAACGTGTAAAAATGTAAGACCTAAAAAAGGAAATAAATGGAAAATGGGACCCTTAAAAAGACAAAACCCAGATACGAAAATGTGTTAAATGTAAGTACGTACATGTACATGCACATGTATGTATGCATGTATGTTATCATTAGGTACGGAAAAAACGAAGCTTTTGTTGGTAAAGTAATAGTCCTTTGTACACTTAAAAAAAGAAAGCTCATTTAAAGTGATAAACTTGGCTCCGGTTTTCATTAAGTAGACCCTAAAAAGTAAAAAAATACGTTTAGTGTATTGTAATATCAATATTTAACGATTTATTTATTTTAGCACCAATTTTAACAATTGAGATATCAAACTACGACATTTGTCACAATTAAGCACTTATCGTTAAACAAAACATGAAATTGCACTCAGATTCTCTTGTCTATCACATGGTGAGTGCAATTCTATCAACATCATTCAAAAATATATCACCAAATGTGAGATATAGTGACAATAATTTCGTGAGTTTATACTGTTAGTCAATTAATTGGATGAAATTTCGTAATTTGCTACCTAAATTGTTAAAATTGATAGAATACACTAAACATATTTTTTTACCCTACAAAAACAAGAAGATATTACAGTAAAAAGAAATAGTTTAAAAAGTAGAGCCGTAGAGGATTTTTAGCTTCTTTTTTATTTTTATGCAACTTTTGAACATTAATTAAAATTTGGTAATCAAGTTTGAAACAAAAAAGTTCGGTATGGAAGTTTCATATTTCTCCCCCTACCATTTCAGATTGGTGAGTATCTCAAGATTGTGTTTTTATTAAAGTCGGTAATGAAACAAACCGTTTGTGATAATTTTTCGGCTCGTAAAACGCTCGGTTTATGTTCGTTTCGTTTCATATAAACCAAAATTTAGAGATCATTTAGTAAACGAAACGGTTAGTAAACAAGAAGATAATGAGATAATCTCCTTTCAAATCGTGAAATTTTGTTTTGTAAACGACTTAGTAACATGTAGGATTGGCAAACATCGTAAGTTCACTGTATTAGTATTAAAATATTATAAAAAAAATTTAATACTCCAAGCACATCTTGTATGGGAAAATAGTCATTAGAAAGTGACATTTCGACCCCCGCCTTCCCTGCATAGAGTAATTATAGCCCTAAAAAGCAAGATACTATTCATGCGTAAAAAGGTACCGTTTTATTTGATTCGTTCACGGTTCCTTAACGGGTAATGTGTGGAAAAAACACTCGTGAATGAGGTAACAACTTGATGAATGCTTATTTCCCGCTAATAAATACATAATCTAAACTTCCGCATTCCGTCATAGCAAGTGAGGGGGAATTGCGCTGCATGCCTGTGTATTCTTTTTGTTCTTACAACCAGATATTCCATTGAGTTTAACGTAACAATGTTTTTAAGGAGACACACTCCTAATCGATACTAACTAAGGATTGCGAAACTTAAGAGGAGTGTCGAATCCTATGCTTATAACCATGTAAAACTCTTTTTTCCTCATGTCAGATATTTTTCCACTAATTTTCTTTAAGAAAGTTTTTATGAAAAATTTATTCTATTTTACTACTATATTGATCGTGAATTCCTTTTTTATTCGATAAAAGTTTTTTCCATTGAGTTTTTTTTTTTTTGACAAGGTGATCAACAAGTTCTATATTGTTAATGTACGAAAGTTGTAGCGTAATAAGCTTCACCAAGTTTATCGTCCGCCCTTATCTCTAGTGTTTCGCTTAAATGTATGCGGACTAAGTAAAATCATAGTCTATAATTGAAAGTTTATTTTGTTAAAATTGAAAGTGCAAGGACCATTCATATTTTTTCTTTAAAAGGTGGGAACATTCCTTTCCGTTTTCTAATGCGTTATTTTTAGAGGAATGATATATGCCCACATATACATTCAAAGTTTGCAACTTGGTTCCTAATTGTTTGAAATAGTTGCATACATGCCCATATACAACCAATGGAAAATTTCCACATCACGAAATACAATGATTCACATAGAATAACCGATCTCATAACTAGTTTTTTTTTTTTTTTTACAGATCGGAAGTGTATTGACAATTTTTAAATTCGTTGAAAGTGTGAACCATAGTTACTGTGAAACTCAGTTCCTATTTCAAAAATCTCTTCACAATTTATTAGCCTAATTACCGTTCAATACTCATCTCCCAAAGTCATGCTTGTCGTTTTCCGTAATTTCACGTGTTAATTTCTGTTTCGCTTCTCGTTTCCCGCATTATGTTATTTCAAGTGTAAAATTTAGAATTTTTTTCTCAATTTTTTAACGTCTCATGTTTTTGTTTCCGGTTTTGCTTCCCGCTTACCTTTCCCTTCCCCGACAACTATAGTGTGGACATCGCTCTTTGTGTTCCAACCCGTTATTTTCAATGATATTTACACTATGGATAAGATAAATCAAAATATTGAATCTGTGGCTTGGTCCCTACTTTTTTAATCAATTGCATAAATACCCATTCACAACCGAGAGATACTGCCACGTCATCGTATGCCCCAATTCAAATGGATTTTATGGATGTTATATAGGCTAAAAGCATCTACAATAGTGTTGTTATATCTATTGTTAACTAAAATAGTTAGCTAACAATACATTTTTTTTGTCTCCATTAGTTATGTTAAATCATGTGTTATCTTTATAGATGTTAAAAAAGTTGTTAAAGATAATAATGTTTTTAATGTTGTTAATTGATGATGTGGCAAAATACCATTAATTTGAATGTGAATTCTATTTCAACTATTACTATTTTAGTTCCTATTTTAGTGGGGTTTACAAAATGAAATTAATTTTAATTAAAATTAGATAACTTTGTTAAATTAATACACTAATGTGAAGGTTAAATTTAAGTTACACATGAGTCATTTAACATGCAATTAAATGATGATTTGTCAAAGTTAATATTGTTAAAATTAACACAACTATTGTGGATACTCTAAGCTGGTTAGTCTTATACTCCTCCCATTCTAATCTTATAGGTTCAATATTTTGTTTCCAGTTGTTCCACTTCATTTGTCTAATTTTCCAAAAATATAAATGAATCTTTTACAACATTACAAAATTGCGCACACCTTATTGTTTATTACTAGTTTACCAAATCAAAGAAATTGTAAGTATATTAATTACAATCGACAAATCTTAATAATAATTACATTACTATTTGAATATTTTTAATTTTTGAGATATCAAATGTAAAATTTGAAAGTGAATAACTTTTTTGGTAGTATAACTTGTGGTTCTTGTGTAAATGTTCTTTTGCGCAACTGTTTTTGACGTTTTAAAAAGGATCCAAGTGGTGTCCACGAAAGTTTTCGTATCGTCAGACGAATGACAATAAGTCAACGACATCGGAGTTAAAGTATCCGACACATGAAATGAAGTGTCCGATTGGTCTAACATGAACATGTGTCTGACACGACGTCTTTACGAAAGAAAAATATAAAAAGGGCACAAGGTGGCCAAACGACATATTTGTTAAAAATTAAAGTTTATAAATGTAAACCAAACAACATTTATATACTTTAAAGTAACCAATAAAAGTAAACTTTTCCATTCTCACTCAAAAAATATACTTTTGTACGTATAAGATGCCAAACAACCTCAATATAAATAAAGTGTCATAATTGTGTTTCCTTAATAAATTCGATTCTATGGACTAACTATTGAAAGTTTAGGGGAGCATATATAATTACATTGAAAGTATGGGAACATTGTAATTTCCTTTTTGTTTATAAAACAATGATATATTCTCATATATTTTTCTCGATTGTGGCAATATTGACCTAATTGAAATAAATACCGTGTATTTTTGTTTTTGCTAAATAAGTTGGGCAACAAGTTGTAATTAATTGAAATACCCAAAAAATAAAGTACAAAATGAAAACATGTGAAAGAAATAGGCTAAAAAAAGCAAAAATAAAAACATATAGCGTAAGATGAAATAGATCCCAAATCTTAAGGAGTTTTATATTTATTTAACAGCAACTTCTTGTCAATACTTTGTAGGTTTACAAAAAAAAAAAAGAAACAGATTAACAGATTCGCCAAGGGTTTAATTTCTTAAAAAATTGCTGTTTCTCGAGCTGATACTTCGCTGGTTAAAACATTCAAATTGTTAGTTACTTTATTTTTCCATTAGTTTTTAACTGTTCTCATATTTGTTCTCAGGCTAATTAGTTTTTTGCTGATAATATCAGTACTGATATACTTTAACGTGATTTTTAGTTTTGGTTATCGTATTTCACTATTTTCTAAAAATGTTTGCTGCCACCTTTAATCTTATTTGTTCAAGTTCATTGCTGTTTGCTTGGTATCTCTTAAATTAACCTTACAATTTGCTCAATTGCGTAATATGATTCCATAGTTTATATTGGTTTATTTGTTGTCAGTTAGTTCATAATCGGCAGGTTAAGATATAACCACAAATAAAAGTAATTAGACATTAGGTTTATTAATTTAGGGCTCGTTTGGCATCAGAATTTATAGTTAAAAAGCAGCTTTTAAAAAGCAATGAGAAAAAAACTTGCTTAAAAAAAGTTGCAGTGTAGTGTTTGGCCCCACTATAATTTTTTTACTGTAACTTATTTGTATTGATACTTATTTTTAACTTAAAAGTGAGTTGTAGACATACAAACACATTCTATTAATAAGTTTCTATTTTTGGAAAATTTAATGTGAAAAAGCTTAAACAATCCGCAAATTCGTAACTCCTCTGCTTTTGAGCTTTTTTAGCTTCTTGACCCAAAAGATAGTTTTTTAAAAGCTTAAAAAGATGACATATCAAACACATGGATTTTTCAATCAAAAAGCTAAAAAAAACTAAGAAAAAAAGCTGTTGTCAAACATGCACTTAGGTGTAATGGTTTAGAAACTTCATTTTTGCAAATAACTCTTAAACCCCTATGTGGTTTCGTTTATTCGTACCATTGATTAGTAGTGGGTGGCAAATGAAGTGAAAACTTTATTTAGTTTAGTAGTTACTAATAGGGTAGAATTTATTATCTGGAAGAGTTCAGAAGAAACACACTGGAATGGAATAGAGTGTATTAAGTATTATGTTAAAGCACCAATGAGGCAACGAGAACAAAGGCAGATGCACAATTTTGTGAAAGCGATTGAGGAGGCACCAACTCCTCAGAGCAATTCAGGGGAAAAAAAGGAATTAGCTTTAAGTCCATGCTCTAAGTATTTGATATAAATCTGAAAGACAGGAAAGATAATGTCTTTCAGATTTTTACCGAATGCATACCAATAGCATCTCAATTACCCATCAAAGCAGCAATCGTAAATATTAGACCTTGTTTGTCAATCTAATGGGACGTAGCGATATTAGTATTAAATTTATACCTACCTCCAACTCTGTCCGCTGAATGCTCTATTGATAAAACACCAATGGTTATGAATTTTCATATCACCAAAAAAAAGGGAAAAGGGAAGCCAGTCGGACTCTTGTATATGTACATACATGCAGACTCCAACATGTATGTAAAAGTTATCTCATTTTTTGTTGTTGATGATTTGCAGTATTTGAAAGTTTTGTGAAATGGGGTCCTCTTTGGAAGCCCTCCGAGCTGCCGTGGTGTACCGCAATTTGATGAAAGCCGTTAAGGAACACGTAGGAAAACAAAAACAAAAAAGCCATTTCACGGATTTCATATCTCAAGAGTTTAGGAAAAACTGCAAAGAAATGGACTCGGTTCAACAGAAGCTTAAGCTTGCTCGTGATTACACCATTCTCCTCAAAAGTGTCCATAATCACAAGGTAGACTGTGATGTAGATAGAGTTACTAAACTTTTATATGTTTCTTTATATCATATTTTGTCATTAGAGTTAGAAAATAAGTAGTTACAACAGCGCAGCCCTTAAATACAGATTGACTTTGACGTGTGCTCCTTATATATGTAAACATTTCCGATGGAAAGAAATCACATAGGTTTTTTTTTGAGGTTGAAGTAGCTACGACAAGTGTTCAAAAGGGCCTTATGGTTCCAATTTTTTTTTCTGCTTGACCTTTACTATTGGTAAGAATTTGGATTAGTTTTCTGTCCTTATTTGATATTGTATGAGTGTCCAGTTATAGGATCCCTGTTATCATGATTTATTATTTATGACCCTTTCGACCCTAATGCCTTCCATCAATATTCTTATACTGTTGATTATTTAAGATTTGTATAACCGAAACTGCATTATGTAAATTTTGTACTCCTTTAGATCTGACTCTGATATTACACCATTTTGCAGGAGTTACTGTTTTCTTACAACATTGCTGTAGATAGATCTGATGAAATGCGTAAAGTATTGGGAAAATCTGCGGCCAGTGTAGGTCTTCAGCTTCCGCAAGTTTATCAATCTTGAAATGGGTAAGTTGTAGTTTCTACTTATTAACAGAAAGCTCATTTTCTCATTCCTTTGTCCCTTATCGGCATATTTCATGGCTTCTTCCTGTGCATATTCAATCATAGCAAGGATCATAGAAAAAATAATTTTGACTTTCCACAAAGCATTTTGTTCCGCTAGCTGCAGTGATGGTAAAGCACTGATTTTGTTTTTATCTACCACTTTATCATGAAATTGATTGCCAGGAGATGCATTACGATTGAATAGTGCCTCTGACTCGCAAAAAATGCGAAAACAGGCATTGGGGAACAATCTTACATAATTCCTGTTTTGTACTTGTCTGTTGTTTTGTGCTGTGTTGTGCTATTAAAAACTCTCACTTTAGTTGGGCAGAGCTTTATTCCTACGTGCTTCATAAAGTTTTCTAAGAATTAACATGTAAAGAAATGCTATATTAATAGAGGTGATGAAAGAATTTTGATAGAATCAAAGCTTTGGCTCGTTAAGTTTGAAGATTTGGTACATACATGTTCTACCCTAGAAAATACCCGTTCCTTCACATAGTTTACTAGTTTAGATTGTACAAATTTCTTAACTGGTTAACGAAATGGTCCTCTTAGAGATAACACGGGATAGCATAAGTGGAATATGCCTCTTAATCCAGTGGAACATGAGCAAGTAAACTAAAGCAGATACATGAATTAACATTTAGCTTCATGGTCACATGACTCACATTTAATTCTAGTCTATTATGCCCAGTGTTCTAAAAAGCGAGCCTAAGTGCCTTGATTATTAAGTGGGATTAAACGTGATTAGGCATATTAAGCGGGATGCGGCGATGATTAAACGGGATTAGGCTCTAAGCAACCTATGTCCGGTTTGAACCCGCGCCTTTTATGTCATTAATTATGGCCATCAAATTTTTTGAGTCTTTTTCGTTTTCATGACTGAAGTGTTTACTTATTTGTTTTAGATGCCTTCTTTCTTTCTTGTTTTCTTGTTTAATTTTCGATTGGTTGATTGTAAACAGAGGGACTTATTTTATTTTACATAGGAGTGGATTGAGATAAAACCGTGAAAAAGTTTTAGTATTTTTTATTTGAGCAATGAGACAAAACCGTGAAAAAGGTTTAGTATTTTTTTAGTTGAGTTTGCTGCTCAAAGATTCACTTACTTAAAAAGACCTACGAGTAACTCTTATTCCTCTCTTATGTATTGGATACGTGACAAGGGATTGGGGTCCTAAATTGTAAAACCTGTTTTGTTCAAAACCCTTTAGCATTAAGTTATAAGTAGTAGTATTACAATTACTTTTATTTATCATCGCCTGAGTTTAGTTGTTGTTCACTGGATAGTGATAAGAGGGTTAGTAATATATAGGTGATGTATATTTATAATAATCTAGTAGAATTCATCTCAAATGATGATTTGAAAATGAAGGAAACGAGTGTTGCCCCACTTATATTGATGGTGTAAATGGGTGGGGAAATTTTGATTGCTTGAAAAGAAGATATAGTGCATGTTTGGCAACTGCTTTTTTTCTTAGTATTTTTAGCTTCTTGATTAAAAAATCCATGGTGTTTGCTGTGTTAGCTTTTTTAGCTTTTAAAAAGCTAGCTTTTGGATCAAAAAAGCTCAAAAGCAGAAAAGTATGAATTTGCGGGGTTTTTTTTAGTGTTTTTACAATAATTTTTTCCAAAAATCGAAACTTTCTAATAGAACTTGTTTATACATTTACAGCTCACCTATAAGTTAAAATAGGTGACAAGCGACTTATCAATAAAGAATAAGTTTCAAGCCACTTATAAGTAAAAAAACTACGGTGGTGCCAACCACTACAATGCAACTTTTTTGAAGCAAACTTTTTTCTTATTGCTTTTATTGAAGTAGCTTTTTGACCCTAATGGGCCCATACACTGTTTTGTTGCTCTTCAAAATCATTGATAAGTGAAAAGCTTGAAATTATCCCACACTGAGAACTCGTACAAAGTACTATGCTTTTACAGAACTTATGGAACCGAAGATTCCCCCATCGCGACTCTCTACCTTAAATAGATGAATTTCATATGTTGGTCCTATACACACTTCGTTTCATTTCATTTTCCATCTTTAAATCCTAAAATCGACTAATTTGTCTTTATATATTTCCATTTGCCAGGGAAGCCAAATACTTTTTGTGAGTTAGATTGATTCTCTTGTTCGTTGCGGAGCACGGCTTCAATCGATGGAGTGTAGGAGCTAGCGAAAGGCTTATGGTGTTGGGTGACCAATTCATTATAGTTGACTTAAAGGTCTTAATTTTGTTTTGGGTTTTCATTTTTTGCATTTCTTGGTACTCGTTGCGGTTTTCATGTTTGCCAACAGATTACCCTTCTTTTTTAGAAGTGCAGAATAAGAGTAGACGAATCCTGTAAAATCCTATAATGCAAATGAAACAAATGTAATGCAACATACAACTTAAATCTTACATCTGGTTTAGAAACTTGGTGGTATATGCTACGGCAGAGTACTGCATACTAGTAAGTAGATTGTGATATCATTAACAAGCAGGCATAGCGCCACTCTCCGCTCAAAAATACATCTAAAGCAAGCGGTGAAGATAATGCTTTGCCGAATGCATAGATATTACAATTGCTTGTTAAGACTCCTCTGACTAATTAATAAGTTCGATTCTATGGACTAACTATTGAAAGTTTAGGGGAGCATTTATAATTACATTCAAAGTATGGAAACATTCTAATTTCCTTTATTTTTTTTATAAAACAATGATTTTCAATCTATGTAAGTACATACAATTAGGGACGTCAAAAAACCGAAAAAACCGTACCGAACCGATAAAGAACGAAATCGAAAAACCGAAATTTTTTCGGTTCGGTTTCGGTTTACAATAAAACCGTATCGAAAAAAACCAAAAAACAGAAAAAATCAAAAAAGACCGAAAAACCCCGAATAAAAACCGAAAAACTAAAAACGGACCGAAACAAATCGGTTCGGTATAAAAAATAAAATGAATAAAAACCGAAAAATATGTTGGATTTGGATTTTGACAAAAACCGAATCGAAACTGAGATAAGCCAACTCTACATACAACAAGAAGTATGGTTGGGAGGTGAGTCACATATTGATATAAACATAGAAAAAAGAAGCCATTCAGAAAGTGACAGGTGTAGTCTTGTTTCTCTTGACGTGTCAGTCTCCGAAACCCTAGCCGCATACCACACCAACATCTCTCTCTCTCTCTCTCTATCAACTTGTTTAGCAAGGTAACTTTCTTCACTTGGTTAACTTTCTTTTTATTTTTATTATTTATTTTTTATTATTTATAGTAGTATCTCTTTGCTCATCTGGTTGGTATATGTATGTATATTTATTTATGTGAAATAACAACTTGTTACTTCAGTGATGCAGTTATTGTTTTCTGGGTTTAACTTGAAATTCACTTTAGAATTATGGGTAGAGGTTAGAAAAAAGTATTTTTTTTATTTTTTACTGTGTAGGTATATATATAGATATATAAATATATGTATAATAATAGCTTGTAACTTGATAGGAGTAATTGATTTGTGGGTATAGCCTGAAATTCACTTTAGAATTATGGGTAGAGGTTAGAAAAAAGTATTTTTTTTTATTTTTTACTGTGTATGTATATATATAGATATATAAATATATGTATAATAATAGCTTGTAACTTGATAGGAGTAATTGATTTGTGGGTATAGCCTGAAATTCACTTTAGAATTATGGGTAGAGGTTAATAAAGAAACAGTGGCGGATCTAGAGCTGTTTTTTTCGTAATTATGAGGGTGTTGAATTCCTAAAATCGATAAAAATAAATTCAGATAAATGATAAAAAGATTGGTTTTTCTCAATATAGTGTGTTCAAGTCTCGTAATTATGAGGGTGCTGAATTTCTAAAATCGATAAAAATAAATTCAGATAAATGATAAAAAATTGGTTTGTCTCAGTATAGTGTGCTGAAGTCCTTTTTAGCCTACCAGTAATTCCTCCCTCTAAGAATAATTTGATTTTATAATTCGTAGATTTTAGTTGCTAATACTGTACTTGTTTAGCAAGGTTAACATTCTCAACTGGGTCACTTTTTAGTTTCTCTGTATTTTTGCTCATCTGTCATATAGTACTATAGGCCTCGTTTGGTTGAGGTTGTATTGGAGTGGGATTAGGGTGGATGGGATTAGAAATACTGTCGGACCCACAAATACCGCGTTCGGTACGAAAAGTGGAGGCGGGACTATTAGTAACATGGGATTAGAAATGATGAAAAATGGGGGTATTTGGAGAAATAGGGGGGGTGTGGTATTGGGAAATGGGGGTATTTGGAGTAAAGGGGGGTGTGGTATATATATATATATATGTGTATTTTGCAAGTTTATTTATTATGGATATAAATGTAAATTTGTAAAATAGTACAACCCCAATAAAAAGCAAACAAACACTTCATTGATATTTCATGTCTATACTGTTAATCCGGCCTTCATTTGTTATCCCGCCATAGTCCGAAGGTATTGCTAGTCCCATTACTACTAATACCGCAACCAAACGAGGTGTATATTTATTTTATGTAAAAGAACAGCTTGTTGATTGGTAATTATTTTTGGGTATAGTCTGAAATTCACTTATGAATTATTGGTAGAGGTTACTTTTTTTTACTATGTAAGTATGTATTATAGGTGCTAATATTTTACTTACTTAACAAGGTAACATTCTCAACTGGGTCTGTTTTTTCCCTATATTTTTGCTCATCTGTCATATATATATACATGTTTATGTGAAATAACAGCTAGTAACTTCAGTGATGCAGCAACATGGTAATTGTTTTCTGGGTATAGGCTGACATTCACTTATGAATTATGGGTAGAGGGTAGAGGTTAGAAGAAAGTGATTTTATTTTTATTTTTTACTGTGTATGTATATATATATTTATGTACTTGTAACTTCAGTGATGCAGTAGGCTGAATTTCACTTGTGAATTATGGGTAGAGGTTAGAAAAAGTGATTTTTTTTACTGTGTATGTATACATGTGTAAAATAACAGGTTGTAACTTTAGATGCAGTGTAGAGGTAATTGTTTTCTTGGTATAACCTAAAATTCACTTTAAATTTTTGGGTAAAGGTTAGAAAAAACTGAGAAAGATTTGATTTTTTAGTTTTTACTATGTATGTAATTAGATGCTAATTTTGTACTTGCTTAACAAGGTAACATTCACAACTGGGTCACTTTCTTTTTATTTTTGTAATATCTTTTTTCTCATCTGTCATATGTATGTATATGTATTTATGTAAAATAACAGGTTGTAGCTTCAGTGATGCAGTTATTCGGTAATTGTTTTTTGCGTATTATCTGAAATTCACTTTAGAATTATGGGTAGAAGTTAGAAGAGAAAGTGATTTTATTTATTTTTTTACTGTGTGTGCTATAATTGTATATATATTTATGTAAAGTAACAGCTTGTAACAGCTTGTATATTCAGTGATGCAGTAACTCGATTCTGGGTTTAGTTTGAAATTCACTTTAGAATTATGGGTATAGGCTAAAAAAACTGAGAAAAAATTGATATTTTCAATATGTTTGTATTTTAGAGTGCTAATAGCCTAATACTGTACTTGCTTAGGTCAGTTTTTGTTTCCCTTTCTTTTTGCTCATCTGTCATATATATATATATATATATGCATACATGTTTATGTCAAATAGCAGCTTGTAACTTTCAGTGATGCAGTAGTTGTTTTCTGGGTATAGCCTGAAATTCACTTATGAATTATGGGTAAAGGTTAGAATTGGAAAAAACTGAGAAAGCAGTGGCGGAACCAGAGCTGTTTTTTTTTTGTAATTATGAGGGTGCTGAATTCCTAAAATCGATAATTTTTAAAGATAATTGATCTAATGTTGTTTTTTCTCAATATTGGGATGCTAGAGTCCTTTTTAGCCTACTAACTAGTTCCTCCCAGTGAGAAAGATTCGATTTTATAATTTGTAGTATATTTTAGTTGCTAATACGGTACTACTTGTTATGCAAGGTTACATCCTCAACTGGGTCAGTTTCTTTTTTACTTTTTCTAGTATCTTTTTGCTCATCTGTCATATATATGTATATGTAAACAACAACCTGTAACTTCAGTGATGCAGTAACTTGATAATTGTTTACTGGGTATAGGTTGAAATTCACTTATGAATTGTGGGTAGAGGTTGGAAAAAACTGAGAAGGATTTGATTTTTTACTGTGTATGTATTTTAGGTGCTTGCTTAGCCCCTCACCTGGGTCATTTTTTTTTATTTTTTTATGTTTTCTAGTATCTTTTTGCTCATCTGTCATATGTAATTATGTAAAATAACAGCTTGTAACTTCTGTGGCGGTAACTTGGTAATTGTTTTCTGGTATAGCCTGAAATTCACTTATGAATTGTGGGTAAAGGTTAGAATTAGAAATAACTGAGCTGGCGGAACTAGAGGTATTTTTTTCGTAATTATGAGGGTGCTGAATTCCTAAAATCGTTTTTTTTAAGATAATTGATATAAGATTGTTTTTTTCTCAATATTTGGGGTGATGTAGTCCTTTTTAGCCTGACATTAGTTCCTCCCAGTGAGAAAGAATCCATTTTATAATTTGTACAGTATGTATTTTAGTTGCTATTACTGTACTTGGTTAGCAAGGTAACATCCTCAACTGGGTCAGTTTTTTTTTGCTAGTATCTCTTTGCTCATCTGTCATATGTATCATGTATGTATATGTATTTATGTAAAGTAACAGCTCGTAAGTTCAGTGATGCCGTAACTTTGTAATTGTTCTCTGAGTATAGTCTGAAATTCACTTTTGAATTTTGGGTAGAGGTTAAAAAAAAGTGAGAAATATTTGATATTTTTTACTATGTATGTATTTTTTACTCAACTGGGTCACTCTTTTTTTTCCCTATCTTTTTGCTGATCTGATATATATATATATATTTATGCAGACGTGTTTATGTAAAATAGCAACGTGTAACTTCAGTGATGCAGTAACTTGGTAATTGTTTTCTGGGCATAGTCTGAAATTCACTTATGAATTATGGGTAGAGGTTAGAAAAAGGTGTTTTATTTTTTATTTTATACTTTGTATGTATATATATTTATGTAGAGTAAGAATTTGTAACTTCATTGATGCAGTTGCTTGGTAGTTGTTTTCTGGGTATAGTCTGAAATTCACTTATGAATTATGGGTAGAGGTTAGAAAAAACTGAGAAGGATTTGATTTTTTTTGTTTTTACTATGTATGTGATTTAGGTGCAAATACTATACTTGCTTAGCAAGGTAATATTCTCAACTGGGTCAGTTTTTTTTTCCTTATCTTTTTGCTGATCTGTCATATATATGCATACATGTTTATGTAAAATAGCAGCTTGTAATTTCAGTGATGCAGTAACTTGGTAAATTTTTTTGTGGGTATAGCCTGAAATTCACTTATGAAATATGGGTTGAGGTTAGAAAAAACTGAGAAAGATTCAATTTTTTACTATGTATGTTACCTATTTCCGTGAAGAATCCGATTTTTTTTTAAATAGTTACCTAGTTACCGTTTTTTTTAAAACTGAGAAATTCACTTATAATAGTTACCTCAATAGGTCAGTTTATTTCTCTCCTATTATCTCTTTACTGATCTGTCATATGTACGTATCTATATACTTATGTAAAATAGTAACAGCTTGTATATTGAGTGACGCAGCTGAATCTTTGGGGGAAGGTTATGAAATTCTTGTATGAATTTTGGGTAGAGATTAAAAAAGTTGAGAAAGATTCGATATTTTACTATGTATATATAGTTGCTAGTTATAGTCTGTTAGCCCCTCTTATAAACAGGGGAGGAGCTAGGGGTAGAGCTACCCATATTTATAAAGAAACGGAAATTAACATACGTCATATTTGCATGAGATAGATATGACATTTGTAAAGCACTAGTTTTAGGATCAGACCGGAGGGATTATCTCTGATATGATACGGGAATGGGGTTGCGTAGCTTGTATACGTGGCAATGGTGTGTTAGCATGTTAACTGAAACTAGACATATATTTGGATAAATTAGTTGGTTCTTCGGTCTTTTGGTTGGCAAGTTGTAATGATTTGTGTACCTTTTTCTATCTATCTTTGGTAGTTTGCTGCTACTCTTAAGAGATAGGCTGCTCATCTTGGCTATCACTCGAGTACAGGTTATACTTATAAATAATTGCTCAGTTATCCGGGTAAGGAGAAATGAAAACTAGTGGATCCTTTGCGACCTCTTTAGAAAATGACCTAAGGGATGCTGTTACTTAATATGTGGATCTGGCCCGTATCAATTGGTACCTGAGCAGTTCAATTATTTGACGTGCTCGTGAAATGGGATAAATGGGCTCTAATTTAAAAATATCCTTGTAGCGAATCCAAAGCTTAGACACTTAAGCACATGAAAGCTTTAAAAAACACATGAAAGCACACTCAAACTACGATTTTTTGCCCAATCAAAGGACTTACGGCACAAGTCGACAAAATTGTATTCAATATATTTCACATTTGAGAATCTATTTTTGACAGAATTATACTCAGCATGTGATAAGCAAGAGAAAATGAGTGCAATTTCGTCATTTTCTTTAACGGTATGTCCTCAATTATGACAAATTTGGTAAATTAGTACCTCAATTGTTAAAAAGTGGTAGTTCAATACCTAAATCGTTAGCCACTGATAGTACAGTATACTAAATATATTTTTGATCCGGAAAATTGGACAATAAACATATAAAATCGTCACTCTTCATATGGATTGGCATGATCACACATATAAGTGACATAATTTTGCATGTTTCTCTGTACTCTTCTATTTGAATATTTTATATGATACTATCATATTCATGAAGCCTCACTGTATTCGCATTATTGTTGTTTTCTACTCTAAATGATAAGAGCAATCTTGGCCATATTACAACACCCTTGACTTTAGAATTTACTAGATGAATAACTAGTAATGTTCCAAGTTCTACCCTTTCAACACTTGGTTTGTAAAAGAAAATACCGTTTGAAAGCAAGAGAAGATGTTTAAAAAAGTTAAGGCCTACTAAACTTTTTTAATTTAGGAAAAAAGGCAATCTTAGAGGCCGGCGAGTATACGGCTCACGAATTAATAATCTGCCTACTTTTCAACTCGTGAACCTAATTAGAGTTCTTTATAAGCTTTTTTTTATGTAAGAGGAGAAATAAATAAAGGCTGAAAACAGAGTACCAATCTTAATCATCTTTATTCAGCATCTGCGCGTGACAAATATAATGGTGCACTAAATATATATAATTGGTTTAGCGTAACTTACCACTACATTTGTAGCAAATCATCACGTTTGTATCGGTGGACTTATATTGTGAATCTGTTGCTGCAAGTTATTAACTCTTTTTCCCAGAGATTTTGAAGGGTGGTAGTATTAATTTATTGATTCCTGTGTATAGAATGCGATAATGCATGAATACATTCATCCATGAAATACGCATAGTTTTATTTCACTGTCTAACATTAATACCGAGCAAAATCGTCCCAGTCCACTATTTTAATTCATCTGCCTTTTATCTGATTTACTTGCTTTTTTTGTGAGTCCCAAACTATAGAAAAAAAAACTCAACATTAAATATTCTATTGACAAATATGTTCTCATTCATTGTATTCTTGTTATAAAATAATTTATTTCATCTGTTGAATGAAGAATACACCTAGAAAGCTTTTAAGTAAATCATTAACTCAAATTAACATGGGGACTAAGGAGTATTGACTAGTCTTTCTTAAAATCTATACAATATAAAAGAAAAGAAACGTGTTAAATACCAAGAGACTGCTCTATAACTATAGCAAATGCCCACTATTATTCTCACATAACAATTAGAGCATCCCACTAGTATACCAAACACAATACAATAATCTCTCTCTGAAATTGTGTATACTAAGGTATTAAAAATGGCAGGTCTCCAGTACAACTTCTTTCCCAGACAATTGCTTTTTTCAGCACCCAAAAATACACCTCTCCAACAACTTCATCCTCTCAATACTCAAAACACCACCGCTACAAAAAGTGATCACGATGAAGATATTCAATCCCTCGAAAGCTCAACTTACCTAGAAATGATCAAGAACAAGCGTCTCAATGCTCTTTCTGCATCGAATTTGCAACAGTTGGGTCCGGTTATGAAGAATAATCGAGGGGGGTAATTATAATTTATAAGCAAACAAGACAGTGGTGAAAACATAATGATTTGAATTTAAATGATGGATGTAATCCACCCTTTCTCCTTTAATTTTACTTATGATTGTTTCCAAGTTAATTCGGCATGGTTAAAGAGCACAATACTCCATGAATAAGCAAGTTTATGCTATGATTGGTTTTAAAAGTGAATTTATATATGTTTATAGAGGTGACAAAATAATCCATGAAAAATCAAGTTTTATGCTATGAACGGTTTTTTTGTTGTTTTTCTTTTACGGGAAATGTAATCTCTAGTTATTTGAGTTTAAATATTTATAAATTGACTTGCTTTTTGTCAGTTTATTTTCCTAGTTAGAGTACTTAATTAGCATTCTTCATATTCTTTAGTGCTAGCAAGTATGTATATATGATACTCTATTATACTTTGGTAGTGATGTTTGAGATTCAATGATTTTCTGCATGATGCTGTGATCAAATACGATGTTAGTATAACCAAACAATATATCGAAATCGTATATTATTTTTAAGATAGATTGTCAAACCTCAAATAAAAATTTTAATGAAAAAAAAAAAACATAAATGGCACAGTTTACTCATTTTTGTCTTTCAATAAATAGCAAGAAATATTTTTTTTCTCACATATTAATGGCGACATAGTGACACCATAGGTACGACTAACTAATATTAAGTAACCCAGGTAGGGCCTGTACACTCAATGCATCAAACTGATTGATGAATAGGCTAAATTAAAGTTGGATTAAAGAATATTGCTTAAACACTCTCCAAATACGTTACGTAAACAAAACAATTAAGAAAACTCAACAACTTGATTAATACTAGGGCAACATTTCTTTTTGTATAATCTCGGAATTTTTTCATTATTACCCAATTTTATATTCAACCGAGATCTCGGGGTAGTAGTAGAACTTGCTTTGTCGTGTCGGAGTTGAGGCACCCTAGTCCCTATGTATGGAGCAAGAATACGGATCGTAGAGTTGCTCCAATGTATGGTCTAACGAAGGCGCATATAATCGATTTTCGCATATACGGATCGTAGACTTGAAGTGAAGAATTCTACTTTATGCCTATTACTACCTAAATGCTAACTCCAAACTTATAGCTTATGTGATGAGATTTCCACATTAAATACGCATCATTGATAAAGGAAACATTATGTAAGCACAAAAATCTACCTCTGCATCAGTAAGTTAAGCTATATATGCATCCATATGCAGCCATTTTGTCGAGGACCACTTATTCCCTTTAATTACCGGGCAGCCACCTAAGAACATTAAGAAAGATGAATTCAAAATATATTATTTCGTTTATTTGAATTGTAAATGGTTTGTGACTCGTCTTGTGTAAATTATTCATCAATAGGCTAGCAGGTATAAGAATTTGAATTTTAAGCTTTTTAGCCCTTAGAAATACTAGGTGAAGTTTATGCTGAACCGTCTTATATGATTGAAAGCCATTAGCCATCAAGAGACAACTTGATGAATAATCCCTCGAATTTTTTTTATAGTAGAAATCATATTTGGTCCATATTTCATCAAGTGAAACGCTAATAAACCTTGCAGGATTGCATTAATAGTGTATGGAGTTTCGTCTAACGTTAAGAAAATTTCTTGACTTTGGTAACTCCCACAACTAGTTCACCCTGACTATGGATCTCTAATACTTTGAACAAATTCACCAGATATGAGATACCTTTTGTAGTTTTGTTTTAAACTGGATTCTTAAAAACAGTGCTTTGAAATAAACCATTCATATATAATATGTTCTTGATGATTTAACCAGTTTCTTTTAAACAACTCATTCTAGCATTTGATAATCTATACTAAGTTTATTTTCTTGTAGACGCATCTATGGTTTACACAATCAATATATAAATATGTAAGGGATGACTAACCATGCAAACTTGATCCATCGAAAGTTGCATCGGGATTGATGCTCCAGAAAAGCAAGGCATCTCCCATTTTTGGTTTAATAGCGAGTCCACCTTTTCCACATTCAGAAAGCTCATTCCAATAAGGAACGGAGCTAATATTTCCCTTAGCATCAGGAAAAACTGTCTCACCACCTTCTTCAACATCCGAGCTGGTCAACAAAGGCCAAAATACTTGTAGGACTGTTGCAACTTGTAAGTACGAAACTAAAGTATATATCTTGGGTAGAACGAAGATCGCATCGGGCGAGAAAATGTAATTTGTGTATCATTTTTTTTCTTATTATGCAGACTTTAACGAAAAAACATGGAGAAAAAACGAGTGTTCGTCAATTTTTTTGTCAAAATAGGGAGGGGTTGCGTCATGTTATGTTACCACCTAGTTCTACCTCTTCTTATAAGAATCTTTACTGAAAAAACAGTGAATATGCTTTGGGTAATTGGAAGTTGTTGACTTTAGTGAATTTTGGAGGAGAAAATATAGATTTATGAAAAATTATCAAAAACATACAATTAAAAAAGAAAATCGTGCAACTGTAAGCACAAAACATGTTATACTTTTGTACATGCAGTGTTGTTCCAGTATTGTACTTGTCCAAGGGAAATTACTTACATGTACATTAGAACAGTGGCAACGCGGTTACCGCCATTGCTTAGGTCAATCTCATTCAAAAAATAATCAGTATGAGGATCGTACTTTTGTCCAATTTCGTAGTGGAGAATTTGCAGCCCTTCACCATGCTCTGTATATCATATTATTGACTTAAAAGATTTATAAAGGTTTATGAGTCAGTTGAGTATTTCTGTTTCAACAATTATACAAGTATCTGCTATGAAATTTCTGGCCATTTTACGATCTTTATGTTAGGTACCAAGAAAATTCTGCATTTCCGATTGTCTTAAAATGGGAGGTCACATCAAAAAGAAGTTTAGATTATAAGACAAATAAAAAGAATTCCCTTGGTTCCCAGATTTACCATAAGTTTCCTATGCTCAGCAGCTAAATGATCCCAAAATTGATGCTAAAGCAACTACATCACACACCTATCAACTCAACAAGGATTGGGACTTAGACAAGCTTGGGAATATTAATCTGCCACTAAAGTCACATACCTACTGGGATGAAGGTAAAATCGGCAATTCTATTTTCAATATCTTGGATTGTTTTATCCTGGCCCCTGTATAGAAAGGTACCAGAGCTCGTCCGCTCTCTGCATTGGAAAAGAGATTTTAAAAAATAAGAAGTCGAGAAAAAAATGCAACTTAAAATAATTAGTCTGAAAAGGAAACTATGATATAGTAAAGAAGCACATACCCACTATCTATGTTTTCACCAGTATTATCATCTACAACAGTTGACCTTCTCATGTAAGGTTTAGCAAGATTGATCAAGTGTTCACATTCATCCTTAGACTGCATTGTTTATATAAAACCAATCAGTTTAGGTTGTATCTTTCAACTAAAACCGGATTTTAATCATATGCAATTTTGGGGGACCAATTGTCATGTTCTTGAATTAGTTCGTTCCACCAACCCCAGACGCAACTTCCATATGTTGTGTACCCAGTAATGCTATATAGTACCATACAATTATTTTTTACGATTCACGTTTTCTCTAACTGATATGATTAAGATTTCAGATGAAAAGGAAATGAAAAGATTAGTATATTACATGTGTAATTTTGCGTAAACTTATAATGTCATGAAAAAATAACAGTTATGAGAAGTTTAATTGTAAAAAAAGGAAGTGCAGGAGGGTGTTTAAGGGCTGTTTAATCAACAATCCATAGTTCAATTTCTTAAGGAAATGAAAAGAGCTTAAACACTCTTACGAGTAGAATAAGATTGAATCCAGACATACGAATACATAATACTATTAATTCTTCATTGGTTGAGAAGAGAGCTGACATGAAATGTGATGTAATCCATTTAAGGTTCCAAATACTGCAGAAGAAACTCGAAGGATAACTTGGAAACTCGTTTTGGAAATGACATGCTTACGAAATTCGAACAGAAACTTCTATTGAGAAGTTTCCTCTCTACTAGAATACCAACATATATAAAAAATCATACAATCATTTTGGTAGTTTCATATTTAAAAAAAAATTTAAAAGACAGTAGTGTTCTTTCTAACCAAAACTAACCTAATATTTCAAGAAAAGCCATATTTTCAAGGCCTTGTTTTGTTCCCCGTCTTCGTTTCAAATCCCGGAAACTAAGTCTGTTCTAATCACTGCCAAAATTAGGTTTAAAAATAGAATCACATGTACACTATAGCAAGTAATTATCAAATACCTACAGTACTTTTCTTTCAAAAAAAGGAGAGAAACTAACCAAGAAATTGTGATAAACAACAGCTCTAGGCTTCCAAGAAATGACTTCAATCCATGGATCTCTACTCCCATTATCAACATCATTTACATCACTCCTGCAATCAAAATTTCCGAATTAACCCCTTATCTGATAGTGCATACGGTTTACTTTTGGTAATCCCCGTCACCAAAGTGGCGACCTATGCATGTTGAAGGTGAAGAAAAGCCTATATTTAATGGAGGTGCAAAGCCAGTGAATTTGAGAACTATCTGAAGATACAAGAGATATGGCCTTCTATACTAACAAAAGTTCTATTTTATAAGCCAAATTTTCACTTATAGTATTATAACAATAATACTTTGAAACTGAATTTCACTCCGTCCCTCTCGAGTGTATGCAGGTTCTGCCACAGTGCAAACCAAACCAATAGTTTGGATGATTGTAATTGCAATATTGATCTCAAAATTCACTTATTTTCTCTATTACAAGAATTTTCTTATCTATATCTAAACTTATATGATAAAGCTAGCGATAATTTTTCCGATATGAACAATTTTCAACGTCATAGCAATAAACTGACTATCCAGTTGTTACCCTAATTTTAAAATTTACCCCCTAATTTACTACTTTGTTTCGGTACCTGAACCTTGCTCTACTCGTATCGTATTCATACTCCTTATCTTACCCATGCTTCATAGAAGTAAACTAACAAACTATGATGTATACAACTAAGGTAATGATATAAACACACAAACTAATGCACATAAAAGCATACAGAAGAAGATTTGTGACTCAATCTCAATTCGTAGCCCCTGGTTTAAGCCAAGGATAAAAGAAAAGAAAAACAGAACCTAGCGACGAGTATTATGCATTTATGCCACGCAAGTTGTGTACATGTTGTATGTTTCATCTACATAGTAACGTAAGTTATGTAACATAGATTATCCTTACCCTTAAAACCAGTACTAATTATGTACCAAAACGAAAACAGTACTAAAACATGGAAAAACGAATGCAGCCATAGTATTAAAGCACTATTTCAAAAAAAGTGCGCTTCGTAGTAAAAAAACTCGATAAAAGCTTAAAAGGCTCGCTTTTCTGATTTTTAGACCGCTAACGCTTTTAGCGTAGCTCTTACAAAAACGTTTTAGCTAAGATTTCGCTTTTTAAAACACTGTATAAAAGTCACAGACCATTTTTTCAAAAACTAAGCTCGGGCATGATGATACTCTATACCTTTTGTCTACGGAGTTGTGTACGAAGGAGGCAAGATCATGGGGTTGAGCAGTGTCTCGAGAGGCCGTTGGTAAAGAGAGACGATGGATAAGCATTAGCATTATGAAGGAGAATATTATTAGCATGGGAATGAAGGAAAGTTCCAACAATTTACGAGGCAAAAAACGCGAAAATCTTCCCTTGGTCACCATTCTTGCTTGCTTTGGATCAGCTCTAAATGAAGAATCTGAAATTTGTTAAGTAAATTTATAATGCATGTTTATATATAGAGAGAGAAAGGCAGATATAAAGAAGAAAAATGCTCTTTCTTTGTATGTTTTTTCAAAAGCTTTGTTAAAAGAGATTATGTTTGGCAAAAAGATGGCAGATTTTCAGATATGGAATTTAATTATTACTCACGATTTCTTTCCTCTTTTAGTTGACAGTTGTAGTAATTCTTTTCCAGTCAAATACTTTTTTTAAATAAAAATTTAAGGGGGTTGACTAATCAGATTATCTTACTGTACTGTTAATATAAGACAACCAAAACATTTATATTGCAAACAAAATCGTTATGTATTTTTGTTCAATTTTGTCCAAATTTTTTAAAAATACTCTCACTCTAATATTGTAATTACTCTTAAATGTCATCACTCAATTCAAATACATAAATAACTTAAAAATTGTTATTTTCCACACATTTATATTCCAAAAAAAATTGTTGTGTATTTTTTATAAGAGTAAAATATTATGTTACTCTTTATATACGATTGTTAATTAATTATATTTAATCATTCGATACTTAAATTTTAAAAAAAATATTAAGTCTATTTTTCGATATCATATCTATGTCACTACGTATCGCAAACACAACGCGTGGGCAACTATTACTAGTATATATAGAAGAAAATACCTAAAAGTCCAACTAAATTATTTTTATTCTTTTTTATGTTTCAGTTTTACTGTTCATTAGTATGACATATTTGTCCATCATGAAAGTAGAAACTGCTTCTAACTTTGATTGGCAAAGAACGCATACGTAAAATGTCGAAACGAAATTTTTTAAAAGTTAATCATAAAGTTTAAATGTTAAGCTGTGTGATTCACTTTTGAAAAAAATTCATTTCAACAATTTAAAAACTAGTTTTTAGTCGATCAAGTTTACACGTAATTTCGTGGTGGACAAATAATTTGGAACGGAATGAGTATAATTTTATGAACATTACAAATTTGTTACTTGGCCAGTGTCGGATTACGGATTTAGACATGTCTGGATTGAATTACATGTTAATATATTTTTTTTATAATTATGCGGAGTAATGGATCACTATAATCGTGTGATTTTCAATACAAGTAGTATCGGAAAACTTCAAACTATCCGCATAAAATTATACAATTTTTTTCTGTCTAGAAAATAATGAGCAAAGTTATCAAAAATATAATGTAATCGTTTATATTTCTCATAGCAGTGAACTTTTAAGTAGAAGGGAACAAATATTATCTTAGATTACATCTACAAATCCTTGAATTTATATTACTCCGTAAGATATAGAAATTTCTTGTTGGTTACAAATATTTTCTTGAAATAGTTAATATTCATCCAAATCTTTATAGTTTCAGTATTTTATCTGTTTTTTATTTCTAAAACTACCGACTAGGCGACTACGCTTCTACTCTGGTTCTACACGTCGATTACTCGATTGGTAGACTGCAGATTGTGATGAATACGAGAAAAGATATTTCAGTTTTAGCAAGGGCAAAGTTGTCGATGCTTAGTGCTGTAGTGCCTACCTTTCGATTTCAAATCGAAAATTATATATTGTTTAGTTTGTACCTAATTAGTTCAATTATCCAATAGCATAGAAAGTAAAAAGTAATTGTTTGTTCTCCAAAATACAAGTTAAGAAGTAAAATGTTTTTTCTCATCAAACTTTACCCGCTGATTTGACGGATGAGATGGACCAATCATTAGAATATGCCAAAGGCAGTTGGTCGCGATGGAGACATGTAGTTGCAAAAATTGGGAATGTAGGAGGAAGTCCGACGCTTGGGCTTATCCACCGATCCAAGGGCTGGTTGGTTCAGATATGCGTACTTGCTTTTTGTCCACCTGCATTTATTTTTATTGCCACTCATAGTTATTGCAAAGTGACGAAACCAGTTGCTGATTGAAATTACTCCAAAATTTGATACTGTAAGAAAGCAAAACGTGTTGCATAAATGTCAATTAGTTTTTTCCTTATTATAGGAGGAAAGGCAATGTGTTGGTATTTGGTATAATTAATAAAAAGATTATGACTTAATTACATGTGAATAAGCCTAAAAGAGGAGGGGAAAGAAGAAGGAAAAAAAGGCGATAAATTGCAACATGAAGCTTCTTTATTTATTTTGTCAGCCTGTCCATATTTGGTTTAACAAAAATCAAATGATTCTGGTTATTAGAATAGTAATTCAGATATACTATGATGGTGCTTCTGGAAAGAAAAAAAAAAGGGCCAAAAGCAAAGTCCATAGCAAACTCCCAAATAAAGGCACAAATCATAATGAAAAAAGAGGGATATGAGGCGATTAAATTTACTAAGCACCAAATATAGTTGCATGTTTAGAGAGAAAATGCGAACACCTTCAATAAGGGGTTCCAAACTGACAATAAAAGAGTAATTAAAAACAGAGAGTAATTGAACATACCAGTCCTTAATTCCTATGCGTAGTTCTTTCTCGCTCTCATCAATCTTAGTGCTACTAGTAAGGTTTTCTGCTTCAGTGTCATCATCGTTGTTCAAGGACTCCTCAAAACGCTTGTAGTCCTCATCCTGTTTGCCACATAATTATCTGATTAGTCATTTACACAAACAAATACGACAAAAAATCATTTGCATCGATTTGAATGTTAGTTCTGCAGTATGGTTTCATGGTTTTTTCAAAAACTAGTTGAAACTCTCACTGATGAAAGTCCACACTGATACAACTGGGTGAAATTATAATTGAAAAGTTTGTGTCCGAATACCTAAAAGTTGGAAAAAGATGATCCGAAAGAAGGATTATAGTCTCTGGACAAATAAAAAGAACCAATCCTTTATAGAAACCCGGTGGTTTGAACTAGAAGAATATACCTGCATTTTTATTGATAAATAAAAACTAAGAAGCCAATTTCATCATTTTCTTAAATTTCAGTGTAGTATTCACATCTGAGTAAGCTTAACGAATTGAAGCTTGTTTGTACTTTGTCATGCAACTTTTAAGCAAATATACTGGAACCTAAGTTTTTTCAGCTTAAAGCTTCTAACTTCTTCAGGTCTAAAACCAGACACACTTACCTTTTAAGCTAGTCAGTTAAGACAGTCTAGAATTAAAGGGAAAAAAAGCAAAAAAACTGCTGCCAAAGCAAGGCTTTAATGTCCGCTCATAAAAGGTTATACCGTGAGTTTGCGGGCTCTGATACGAGCTGCAGCCTTAATAGCAGCTAGAAGATGATCTTCCTCGTTTGTACGTTTCTCTCTCCAGAACTTAGCAATCTCCCTATTTGTCACACTCAAACCTACTAATCTCATTTTAAGTAATGGCAGGGGACGTGGAGGTGAAGGAGCAGCCCGTTTTCCTGCCACATGACCTTCTCCAGTTTCTGCCGACACTTTCTTCATCCTTACAAAACCTCAGTTCTGTTTCTATATCTCAAATCTGATATTTTGAGTGTATTTTCCAAGTACCAATGGAGATCTATAGAATTCACAACTTATCTACTCCTGTGGAGCTACCTATCCAACCTAACTTTCAAAACCAGAAGATATAGTTTGGTACCACACAAGCAGATGCAAAGAAGCCTGACCGAGTGACTGGTCATTCTTATTTTTGTATAAACATTTGGGTAAGTATGAAACTCATTTAAACCAAAATGTAAATTCATAAAAGTAGTGAAACAGACAGAAGGGAAAGATTCCAGTACTTGACTGGTAGTTGAGACTAAACAGCAGGCAGCAGGAATATGATCTAGTTGTTTAGTACACATCATCTGATGTTTGGCTAAACAGCAATTAGCTATGCTTACAAGCTTTGATAATGAAATAAGCACCGATAAACTTTTCGGTGAACCTAATCTACCCTATAAACTGTGTGCCAAACCAATAAGTATTTAGTATTTTATAATTTTTTTAATTTAAGGGCGGGCCCTCAAGGGTTCCCTAATTTTCTCTGAGTTTTAATTGTATTAAAAAAGTAGGGGGAAATGATTGAAGTTTCTATTATAGTCTAATCTAGAGACCCAAAAACAACAGTAAGGCAGAAGGTCGGTAGCAATCTAGCGACTTTCACCAAAATATTCAACAGCGAAAGAAAAGAGAAAACCACTTGTGCCATTTTTAAACCTTTCCAGAACACTTGTTTAGTTGTTTGGGTAGGTTTGTGCTCTGTTTTTCTCCAAGAAACATAAAAAAATCTGCAGAACTTCTAGAATGCTTGTTCTTGATTTCTCGTAGTTGAGAATTTGAAATTTATCGTTTGCTTTTATGACGATAATTTCTTAATGCCTCATTTAAACCGTTATTTTGCACCAAAATGAGAAATGCATATTTTGCTTCGAATTGCAACCACGATCACCATATTTTGTAGATTTCCATTAGTTATATGCGACGGAACATTTAAATTATCATTCTACGCATCACTATAGCAATGAACACGGAGGTCGGAAAACTGGTAAACATTTTATCAATGAAGCAAGATAGCATGCGAAACAAAATCCTATCTTCGGGTAAAATCTCATAAACAATCGCAGGCACATCATCATTCTGAACACAAAAATCCTCAAATCCAAATAACTAGAAATAACACTAAATCAGGAACTCCACACATATTTATTTTAATGCAAGAAGTACCACCAAATTCAGAAGAAAAATACTCCTAGTACATATTAATTTATCATCTGTCATATCGTTTCCTACCAATGAAGCAAGATAGCATGCGAAAATAAAATACTAACACTTCAAAATTTTCATTTCTGTTTTTAGTATCCACCACCTGCTACACTCAACTCCCTTACTGGTGTATCACCTATCACTTGCAACAACAATTACCTCATAATCTAACAAGTCGTTAACTGCAACAACCACCCCAGCAATGATTCAGAGAGAAGACCATAGGACACCTCTTGAAATGAACTTTAAAATCCAAATAACATGAAAATAAGAAGCTCAAAGTAAGCAAAGAAACACAAAAGTACTGCCAAGTCCAAAAAATACAACCAGCTATTCCATCATATATCATGTATTCGTTTTATTTGCGTTAACAAATAACAAGATAAAACCACAATAAATCAACAATAAACTGCTATTCAACACCCTCACTCCATGATCCCTCTATATGTAGTCACATACATACACATCTGCAATAAAAAGATTGAACAACAAATTATGGTCTTCATGGCTTAGAACAATATTCTATTTGTTCAAAACAATTTCAGTTCAGGCACTAGTAGTCCTCAATGTTGAATAAGTAGCTGATTCGGTCCCAGTTACAAACATATCGGATTCAGCGTATTAATAGTATTCAAGATTTAAAATTCAAAACAAGGATCGCTACAAGAATGAAGACAGAGATCAAAGAACAAAGTCATAAACAGTGAAACAGGTTAACGTTGAATCAAAAAAGCAAGATGAGAAGTGAAATCATAACCCATCTTCAGGTAAAATCTCATAAAAAATCGCAAGCTCGTCATCTCTCTGAATGCAAAACCCTCACATCCAAACAACTAGAAATAACCCTAAATCAGGAATCTATACATATATAGATGCAAAAAGTACCACCAAATTAAAATAAAATAAAAAAATAATCCATATAATTTTACCGTCAATTATATTGTTGGAATCAGCTTTATATTTGTTTTCCAAATTAACAAAATAAAGCTGATTCCAACACCATGCTCTAAAAATGCCTGCATACACCTAATACCAGAAAATGAAAAACTAATTCATTTCGATCACATACCTTACTTTTTTGTTTTTAACGTATCCGCTACATCCAACTCCCAAACTGGTGTATTACATAATCGCTACAATTTCCCGTTAACCTAACAAAACTTGAAAGCTAACTGCAGCAACAAGGAAACAACAATTCACAGAGAAGATTGTAACCCACCTCTGAACATAAACTTCCAAAGCCATATAACATGAAAATAAAAGGCTCAAAGCAAGTAAAGAAACACAAAAATACTGCCAAATTCAGAAAATAATATCAACTATTCCATCACATTTCATGAGGTCATCACTTCATTAATTTGTTTAAAATAAGATAAAAACACAATGATTAATAAGAAACTGCTATTCAACACCCTCACCCCAAAGTCCCTCTATATTTAGTCACATACATACACATAATCTGCAAATAAAAAAAGGTTTAATTATAATGATGGTCCCCATGGCTTGAAACAACATTCTATTTGATCCGAAAATTTCAGTCGAACACTAATAGTCGTGCAGGTTGAATAAGTAGCTGATTCAGTCTCAGTAAAAACGTAAAAGATTCAGCAAATTGAGTATTCTTCTGCATTTATAACGACTATCGTGGTTATAATAGGAGATAATTCCATAATAAACAAGTCAAAGAGACCAATTTATTAAGAAAACATAACCACGTTCGTCTGTAGACTCTATACAACGATTTTCATTCAATCATAACAGGGGATCCCCAGTAGTTGACGGTCGAATAGTTTGGAACAATATTCTAATTAGTCATCATAATTTCAGTTCAAACACTAATAGTCCATAAAAACCAGTCCTTAAAAAAAAGATGTGATAGATTCGGTCATTCAATTGTAATCTTCTAGACTTGTAATGATTATCATGGTCATATAAGAAGATCAGTTCATCAATAGTATTCAAATGATTTTAAAACGACTATCCTGGTCAAATTAGGAGATAATACCAGAATAAACAACAAAAATGAACAATTTACCTAAGAACCATAGAGAAATCACTGAAAACTAAAATTTCCTTATTTAATCACACTCCTTCCATTTCGACAATTTGATACAAGTTATAAGCCGGTCAAAATTGCACGTAATTTCGTAGAATACGATTAAATGGGAACGGAGGAGTAACATAGAAGAATCAGCAAATGAATATTATTTTCTGATAACGAATGCGGTAATATTAGGAGATAATTCCAGAATAAACACCTCAGATTGACTAATTTATTGAGCAAACATAAACAAGTGAAAGACGGTGTACAAAAAAAAATTCATCATAGAATTAAATCAGGGACTAAAAGTGTCAAACTATAAAGCACGTGGACCATTACTGTAACAAGTATCAACTCTCTATAGTAATCCTGAGCGATTTAATCTTGAACCTGTAACGAGGAGCACTATATATAACCTGGCTGAGCCCCATATGAAATTGACCGGTTGACTCGGTCAACGGTGGTCCATCGTCGTACACGTGTCCAAACAAACACCCACCCGATAAACATGCCATTTTAGTGCGGTTACGGTGAAATCCCCATTAATTAACAGTTTCAAAAAAGGGTCTGATTTTGTATTCTTTGTTAAAAGGAGGGTGTTCTTATTGGTCCTCATAGTTTAAGTTTAGACACTAACAGTCCTCAAAGTTGGAAAAGCAACCGATCTGCTCCCGGTTAATAACGTAATTTGTTTATCAAATTAACAGTATTTTTCTGAATTAATAACGACTATGTTGGTCATACATTAGTAGATAATTCCACAACAAACAACTCAAATAGACCAATTTTATTAAGAAAACATAAACAAGTACCAAATCCTCAACAACAAAAAAACATACACAAGTAACCCTATAGTAAATATATTATAAATATTGTGTGGTCAAATTAAGAAAACATAAACAAGTGAATTTTGTAACACAGTATATCTATCATAATACAAGGATCAAATCTGTCAATTTTGAAAAGAACCGGACCAAAACTGTAATAAACCTCAAGTCTGGGTATTAATCCTGATATCTTTATTCATACTGATACACAGTATATATCTCATAAAACAGGGATCAAATCTGTCAATTTTAAAAAGAAGAGGACCATTACTGTAACAAGTCCTAACTTTCGGTAATAATCCAGAGAGCCTTAATTTTAAACCTGTAATGGGGAGCTCTAGGTATAACCCGACTCGGCCCCATATGAAACTGACCGGTTGATTCGGTCAACAGTGGTCCATCGTCGTACACGTGTCCAACCAAAAATCCACACGATAAGCATGCGATTTTGGTGCGGTTACGGTGAAACCCAAAAAGGGTGTGATTTTGTCTTCCTTATCGAAGCGGAGTTTGGTTCGGTCAATGAGGGAGAAGGAGACGGTGTTTTTATTGGTCCTCACAGTTTCAACTTAAACACTAACAGTCCTCAAAGTTGAAAAAGTAACTGATCCGGTCCCAATTAATAACGTAAAAAATTCAGCAAATTAATACTAGTATTTTTCTGAGTTAATAACGACTCTCTTGGTCATATATTAGCATATAATTCCACAACAAACCACCAGTTTATTAAAAAAAAACACAAAAAGTACAAAATCCTCAAAAACAAACATACACTAAGTAACTTTTTAACAATATATTTATCTCAAAGAAGTCTTTCTTATCCTTACAGAGTGTATTTTCATAATAAAAAAAGGATCAAATCTGTCAATTTTGAAAAGAAGGGGACCATAACTGTAATAAACCTCAAGTCTCGGTACTAATCCTGAGATTTTTTATCTTGAACCTGTAACGGGGAGCTCTCGGTATAACCTGGCTCGGCCCCATATGAAACTGACCGGTTGACTCGGTCAACGGTGGCCCATCGTCGTACACGTGTCCAACCAAACACCCACACGATAAACACGCGATTTTAATGCAGTTACGGTGAAACCCAAAAAGGGTGTGATTTTGTCTTCCTTTTCGAAGCGGAGTTTGATTCGGTCAATGAAGGGGAAGAAGACGGTGTTTTTATTGGTCCTCACAGTTTCAACTTAAACACTAACAGTCCTCAAAGTTGAAAAGGTAATTGATCCGGTTCTAATTAATAGCGTAAAAAATTCAGCAAATTAATACTAGTATTTTTCTGAGTTAATAACGACTCTCTTGATCATATATTAGCATATAATTCCACAACAAACCACCAGTTTATTAAAAAAAAACACACAAAAAGTACAAAATCCTCGAAAACAAGCATACACTAAGTAACTTTTTAACAATATATTTATCTCAAAGAAGTCTTTCTTATCCTTACAGAGTGTATTTTCACATAAAAAAAAGGGATCAAATCTGTCAATTTTGAAAAGAAGGGGACCATAACTGTAATAAAACTCAAGTCTGGGTACTAATCCTGAGATTTTAGATCTTGAACCTGTAACGGGGAGCTCTCGGTATAACTTGACTCGGACCCAAATGAAACTGACCGGTTGATAAGGTCGACGGTGGCCCATCGTCGTACACGTGTCCAACCAAAAACCCACACGATAAGCAAGCGATTTTGGTGCGGTTACGGTGAAACCCCCAGTAATTAACAGTTTCAAAAAAGGGTGTGATTTTGTCTTCTTTATCGAAGCGGAATTTAGCGGGGTCGATGAGGGAGAAGGAGAGGGTGTTTTTGTTACCCGCTTCGAAATAAAAATCTGCTGAGAAGAGGTTTTGTGTGTGTAGGTTTAGGTCTGTGTTGCAATTTGAACATGAGTATATGGATGCCATTGATTTTGTTGATTATATATATATATATATATATATATATATTATGTATCTATCTATTGATATATATTTATATAGAGAGAGAGAGAAAGGAGTTTTTTTTTTTTGAAAGAGAGAGAAAGGAGTTTGGGGTTTTAAAGGCGTGTTGGCGGTGGTTAGAAGGAAAAGAAAATTAAACGAGTTGAATTTAATTTCACAATACCCCCAGACCCGAATCCCGATCCGATAAACTTGAAACCGGGTAAGAAAAATGATTTCCGACTCCTATCAGATCGGGATTAGATGATCCTGACAAATTTTATCGATACCAAAAAAAATACTGAATTAGGGAACGGTCAGACTATATGACTGGTTCACAACCTCTGAGTACTAGACGAGTTTCAGAAAAAAATGGATATTAGTAGTAAACAAACAAAACAAATAAAGGAGTAACAAATGTTTATGAACTTGCTGATTTATTCCTATTATCAAGTTCAATTATCATAAGCCAAACAATAATAGGAACATATTTTATAGAAACGTGTGTAATTTAACATTAAATAATTTGTCGGGTCGGATATCGACGGGTATTCCCGATCCTGATTCCGAAAAAAGTCGGGACGAGATTGTGGCGGGACGGGATTGTGGCGGGACAGGACTGTTGGAAAAAACCATGTTTCATGGGGTTTTCCGAATTGGTCACGAGTCCAAAAGTTTGGTCAAATTTCATGCGAAAAATCTATAGTTTAGACTCCGTACTCAAACGGTTTGAGTAGCTCATGTGACGAGATTCGAAACGGTATATCGCATGACTTATTCGGAGAATGGGTGTGAATAGAAATTGGCTCCGAAGTTGAACCATGGAGAGACAAAATCTGAAATTTGGAAAGGGAGAGTGAGAAAAACAAATGGGTGGGGCACCCAAATGTTTTATCCCACGTGAAAGAGAAAAAACTATTTTGAATACTTTATATACATATTTACCACTAGAGAGTGGTAATAGTGTGTAGACTCATAGGTGTGTGTATACAAGAGCACCACACACACGCGCTCGCTCGGTTCTCGGGAATGTTCTGTTTCTGATTCCAAGAAAGTATAAGAGTTTTGGATAATAACAAAACAGTCACAAAAATTCCGCAAGTTTGTAACTGATGCAATTAGATGAGAATAATTGCACCATTAATTCAGCAGTTTCGATACAACTTTCGATAACAGGGATCCTATAACTGGACACTCATACAATATCAAATAAGGACACAAAACTAATCCAAATTCTTACCAATAGTAAAGGTCAAGCAGAAAAAAAAAATGGAACCATAAGGCCCATTTGAACAGTTGTCGTAGCTACTTCAACCTAAAAAAAAACCCTATGTGATTTCTTTCCATCGGAAATGTTTACATATATAAGGAGCACACGTCAAAGTCAATCTGTATTTAAGGGCTGCGCTGTTGTGATTATAAGGACAAAATCTGATATAAAGGAACATATAAAAGTTTAGTAACTCTATCTACATCACAGTCTACCTTGTGATTATGGACACTATTGAGGAGAATGGTGTAATCACGAGCAAGCTTAAGCTTCTGTTGAACCGAGTCCATTTCTTTGCAGTTTTTCCTAAACTCTTGAGATATGAAATCCGTGAAATGGCTTTTTTTGTTTTTGTTTTCCTACGTGTTCCTTAACGGCTTTCATCAAATTGCGGTACACCACAGCAGCTCGGAGGGCTTCCGAAGAGGACCCCATTTCACAAAACTTTCAAATACTGCAAATCATCAACAACAAAAAATGAGATAACTTTTACATACATGTTGGAGTCTGCATGTATGTACATATACAAGAGTCCGACTGGCTTCCCTTTTCCCTTTTTTTTGGTGATATGAAAAATCACAACCATTGGTGTTTTATCAATAGAGCATTCAGCGGACGGAGTTGGAGGTAGGTATAAATTTAATACTAATATCGCTACGTCCCATTGGATTGATTAACAAGGTCTAATATTTACGATTGCTGCTTTGATGGGTAATTGAGATGCTATTGGTATGCATTCGGTAAAAATCTGAAAGACATTATCTTTCATGTCTTTCAGATTTATATCAAATACTCAGAGCATGGACTTAAAGCATGGACTTAAAGCTAATTCCTTTTTTTTCCCCTGAATTGCTCTGAGGAGTTGGTGACTCCTCAATCGCTTTCACAAAATTGTGCATCTGCCTTTGTTCTCGTTTCTCGTTGCCTCATTGGTGCTTTAACATAATATTTAATACACTATATTCCATTCCAGTGTGTTTCTTCTGAACTCTTCCAGATAATAAATTCTACCCTATTAGTAACTACTAAACTAAATAAAGTTTTCACTTCATTTGCCACCCACTACTAATCAATGATACGAATAAACGAAACCACATAGGGGTTTAAGAGTTATTTGCAAAAATGAAGTTTCTAAACCATTACACCTAAGTGCATGTTTGACAACAGCTTTTTTTCTTAGTTTTTTTAGCTTTTTGATTAAAAAATCCATGTGTTTGATATGTCATCTTTTTAAGCTTTTAAAAAACTATCTTTTGGGTCAAGAAGCTAAAAAAGCTCAAAAACAGAGGAGTTAGGAATTTGCGGATTGTTTAAGCTTTTTCACATTAAATTTTCCAAAAATAGAAACTTATTAATAGAATGTGTTTGTATGTCTACAACTCACTTTTAAGTTAAAAATAGGTATCAATACAAATAAGTTACAGTAAAAAAATTATAGTGGGGCCAAACACTACACTGCAACTTTTTTTAAGCAAGCTTTTTTCTCATTGCTTTTTAAAAGCTGTTTTTTAACTATAAATTCTGATGCCAAATGAGCCCTAAATTAATAAACCTAATGTCTAATTACTTTTATTTGTGGTTATATCTTAACCTGCCGATTATGAACTAACTGACAACAAATAAACCAATATAAACTATGGAATCATATTACGTAATTGAGCAAATTGTAAGGTTAATTTAAGAGATACCAAGTAAACAACAATGAACTTGAACAAATAAGATTAAAGGTGGCGTGGCAGCAAACATTTTTAGAAAATAGTGAAATGCGATAACCAAAACTAAAAATCACGTTAAAGTATATCAGTACTAATATTATCAGCAAAAAACTAATTAGCCTGAGAACAAATATGAGAACAATTAAAAACTAATGGGAAAATAAAGTAACTAACAATTTGAATGTTTTAACCAGCGAAGTATCAGCTCGAGAAACAACAATTTTTGAAGAAATTAAACCCTTGGCGAATCTGTTAATCTGTTTCTTTTTTTTTTCTTTTTTTTTTTTTGTAAACCTACAAAGTATTGACAAGAAGTTGATGTTAAATAAATATAAAACTCCTTAAGATTTGGGATCTATTTCATCTTACGCTATATGTTTTTATTTTTGCTTTTTTAGCCTATTTCTTTCACATGTTTTCATTTTGTACTTTATTTTTTGGGTATTTCAATTAATTACAACTTGCTGCCCAACTTATTTAGCAAAAACAAAAATACACGGTATTTATTTCAATTAGGTCAATATTTCCACAATCGAGAAAAATATATATTTAAATTTAGAAAGTATACTGTCAAATTCGAAATACAATCAACAATTATGCAGTTAAATTCAATTATACACTTGGTAAATTAAGTTTCTCGCATGTCCTTCTAATACAATAAAATGATAAAAAAAACACATATAATTGTCAGTGACGCCTTCTTTTAGTTTTGTTGTAAATTGCATTTATACTCTAAGATTTTTTATACTTGTGATTCATTCTTACTCCAAAGGGCAAAAATGAAATAAGACAAGGATTTTCTTTTACTCTTATAATTATGATAAATCGAACCTTGAAATTACAGATTTTAAAGGAATCCAATTACGTCACGGAGTCTCTGAAAAATTTTCTATCTTCGATTCATGGATTGTAATCTTGTGATTTTTATATATGTATTCAACGTAGATAGAGACTGTCGTGTTGTTCATACTGTTATAAAGTATATCAGAGTTCTGAGTACGCGCAACATCAAATGTTATTGATATATAAAACCATTTCTTTCACACCTTTAACCTCTCTATGTGAGGATTACAACTTACAACTCAGGAAACTCCTATACATGTGACAACGTATGCACAAGATTAATTTTTCATACAGTGTATCTAAATAATCACCAATTCCATAAATTTTCAATTGTAAACTATTTCTATTTAATTTATTTTACAATCGATGTATACATAGAAAATGAAATCATGACGACCATCAACATATTCAGATACCCAAAAATAAGTACCACTCTATAATTTTGTCCTCTCTCATAAAAACATGCAAATATTAATCTAGTATAGTTGTATTTAAACAATATGCATTATGTACAAGAAACGGAAGCAAGTTGTAAACTTCATCAGGGCCGTTCGTTTTTAATTAATAGTTGTTTGGTTGGGGGTCTAAAAGTATGCTTTTGGCAAATTTAACTTTTACTTAAATTAGTTTGTTTGTTTGTATGTCATCTCATAGGTTCATTTGGGAGCATATCATCACCAGGTTCGGTATACCATACGCCATTGTCGCAGACAACGGCACCC
This sequence comes from Primula veris, assembly GCA_963682055.1. NCBI lineage: Eukaryota > Viridiplantae > Streptophyta > Magnoliopsida > Ericales > Primulaceae > Primula > Primula veris. Next base: position 29,672,151 of record OY821747.1, on the reverse strand, counting down.
AGTTCAAGGACGCCAAGCTACAACTTTGGTACGAAGAACTCGGTATCGGAAAGTTCTATTCGACTCCAACTTACCCACAGGGTAACGGACAAGCCGAGGTATCAAACCGAACTATCCTAGATGGTATTAAGACAACCTTCGAACAAGCAAAGGGGAGATGGCCAGAGAGGCTATTCAACGTCTTATGGTCATGCCGAACTACGCCCAAGATGGGCACAAAGGAAACCCCGTTCACCCTAGCGTACGGCGTCGAGGCCGTCATACCAACGGAAATCGGCCTACCCACACTCCGAACAACGTTAGTCGAGCAAGGGAGCAATGAGGAATGAATGAGGGAAGAGCTCGACATGTTAGACGAAAAACGCGAGATAGCGGCCCTTACCATAGCAAAATACCAACAAAGCGTCAAGCAAACTTATGACAAGAGGGTGAAAGGGTCCAAGGAATTCTTGGTAGGCGAACTGGTGTTACGACGAGTAACGACCTATACTAGAAACGAGATACATGGCAAACTGAGTCCCAACTGGGAAGGGCCATACGAAATCGTCAAAAGAACAAGCCCGGTGTCCTACAAGATCAAAACCTCTTCGTCATCCGTCGCCGTATCCTCATCGGTATCCTCACCTTCAAAATGCTCCTCAGAAATAAGGGAATCAAAGTTTGTCGTATTAGCACCAACACATCTTATCACCTCAAGCCGAGCTGAGAAATCTGCTCTTTTCAAGATATCGTGAGCATCCGACCCTTCCTTACGGCGAGCATCGTCCAAGGAAAGCTAACGAACTTGGCTCATGGCCGCCGAAGCATCATACCTAGTTCGGGAAGCACGGAAATACTTCACCAAAACATTGGCTCGGGATACCAACGACCTTAATTTGCCAAGGTAATTGTCCTTCAAACGCCAATATCGGTCTAAACGGCGCTCCTGAACTTCAAAAACATACTCGGCACGTCGAACGTACTCGCAAAAAGACGCCGCTTGGGTTTTCAACTTTTCCTTAAGTCGAGCACACTGAGCATGCAGTTTGTCATTCTTGCCCATCAGATCAATATAAAGCCAATTGGCTCGCGCTTCACTAGCCACACCAGATGAGGCCTCATCCCGGGCAGCACCAGTAGGTCCTTGCCCCGGACTACCAAGGGCCGGAGAACCAACCTGGTGTGACATAGTAGCAGGTGCCTATAAAAAAATGGGGGGACACATGAATATTCGTCAAAAAGAAAGAAAAGACAGCAAATCAAAATAAAGATCACTTTTATACAAGTTGCATGAGAAAAGTCAAAATACAAGCAACTCTTAATATAAGTCAGTCAGATAAGCCCTCGACAGAAGCCGAGGTCTCTGCAGCGTCAGCAAAATGAATGTCCCGCAACGAGACTATCTGCGTACCCAAACGACCCTTCACCGAAATGTCCAGGCGGTTCAAGGCAGCCGTAGTCTCAATTACCCGGGTCATAACATCAACCATACGCTCTGCTCGGGTAACGTCACGAGTACCTTTCACATAATCGTATACCTCAAGTGCACGAGCACGGGCCCAATACGCTTTGACAAAAGATAGTAAGAGGTTAGCATCTTCGAACACAGCCCCTAACACCAAATTCAAGCTCGTCACCCGGCCCCGGGCTTCATCCCGCGCCCGCCGAAGTGCACCGAGAAGCTCTTTGGCCTTTCCCTTGTTTACAGTTTAGTGGGTTGTCTTCTTGCTGAACTTCTCACCCAAATTATGTAACCGAACAGATATGTCCAAGATATGAGCTTTTAACTCCTTAATCTCACAACGAGCGGAGTTAAGTTCAGCAATATGAGTCGAACTAGGACCCTCGGGACTACCTAACCGTTCACCTACACTACCACTTGGTCGGGACCAAACCACCATGGCAAGAGGATTAACAGGTACCTGACACGATTGTTATGACCTTCGAACATACGAATACTACCAACAAGCAATGAGCAATAACGAAAGCGATAAACAAAGCCAAATGACGACGAAGAAAAAATATTATAAACTTTCCCAAAATAATTTCATAGTTTATACAACGGCCCACAAACCGGGCTCCAAAATAATGACCTACATCAACTACAACATTTACAAGAGAAACTGGTTCAAGGATCAACCTGAGGGGGAGAAGACCGATGGATCGAAGACTGAGGAGTCGCAGCAACAGGGGTCGAAGATCCCGACCCACAATGCGGTCGGGGAGCAGTAGAGGACGATTGCCCCGGCATGCGAGGCATCTCCTCATCCTGAATGTTAGCCCAATCCTTGGGCATAGGAGGCGCAGCATCCCGGGCTGGATACATCAATCCTGACCAGGCACGATTAGAAAGGGGCACCCTCGCCAGATTCAATGCACGGACGTGATAGCCATATGCATAGAAATTGACGATCTTGGTGAACTAGTCCCAATCCTCTGCCCGAGCAGCCTTCAACGAGGCTATATGGTCCTCAAACAATTTCTTTTCGGTCTCCAGCTTTGCCTTCTCCTCGGCCATAAGCACCTTCTTGGCCTCCAGCTTTGCCTTCTCGTCGGCCACAAGCACATTCTTCTCAACCTCTGTACCATGCTGTTCAACCAGTAGCTTGTTCTTGGCCACTAGCTGCTCCTTCTCGATTTCCAATGCAGCGAACCTGTCTCTCAGCTTAGAGGTGGCGAAGAAAGTCTGCATGAATACCATATAAGATACCAACCAAGGTAGTCAAAAATACAATAACGATGAGATAAAACATACACGAAGGGCATCGACATTGGCCTGCTCAATGGTCGCCATAGCCGGCTAAGCAGCCATATCCCACATGTTCTTGTAGGCAAGGGGCATAAGGGCGGTGTACCCCATCCTCATTGCTCGGGGATGCCCCAACAAATCGCCGGCGCACCTAGCAATGTAACGGGTCATAACCTCCCCTTCCACCTCCACCTTTTCAGCGTTCTCCTCGCCCCCCTTCTCGCCGGACACCTCCACCTCTTTGCCGGAGACCTCCACATCCTTGCCGGCAGCCTCTACATCCTTATCGGCAGCCGCCACTTCCATGTTCACCCTACCAGTCTCAGGGGTCTCATCCTCGGCCACCTTCTCCACCTCTCGCGGTGGCGAGACATTAGGAAGAGTTAGAATATACTCTTCCATGCCCACATTCAGGTTCACATTACTAAACAAGTAACTGAACGACCCCTGAAACAAAACAACGCCCATAGATCGGGCAAAAGCAAGAGTAACCAACGAAGATGATAAAGCGAGAACTTTGGTCGGTGGCGTTATGCTTTTCAACAATATAATATAATATAAATAAAGTAAATATTGGACTTCTTGTTCTTTGTTTTATTTATCGGTAATTGTGCTTGCTCGGATTACAATTTCCTATTGTACTCTTGCTCGGTCTGATAACTTGATCTTATTCTTGGTCTTTGTCTTCGTTCTCGATGCTCGATCTTCAGTTGATCTCGGTTTGCTTTCTAGAGTGACAAGCTCTGATAAGTTTCTCTCTTTTATCTTCTTCTCTCTCTTTTTAGATATTTTTTCATGGTCCCTTTCTCAGTGAAGGTATTGGGATATTTATAGGCATTTAAGCGTCCCAGGATGTTGACAAGTGTCTTCATCTCATGTATCATCTCATGGGCTTTTCCCATGAGGACCTTTATCAACTGGGCCTAGATATTTTGCATTGGATACCCATTTAGAATGCATTGCTTGGTTAGTACCCGAATAGATATATTCGGGTCTAATTTTTGTGCTCTATCAAGTGCTCCCTGACTTCTTCGGTGTGGTCTCCACGGCGAGGGAGTCATGATCAGTCTCACGAGGACGTTACTTCAGTCTTGCTATTCCCAATGTCTCATCGAGAAGCGTAATAGATTTATAACTGTTCTCTTGTGACCATTCAATGCCATTGGGAAGTCCAATCATGCTATCTTGCTTCGAGGTGACCCATCTTCCCATATTTCCCCATTATAAAAGGGATTGCCCTCTGTTATACCATTCAATTAATTGACACTGCTAGCAACGTCATGGCCTCTCCCCCTGGTTCTATTGGTGATAACTCTTCCGGATACATTGCCTACTTAGAAAATGAGGTCAAGAAAGCTCGTGTCGTGAAGAGGAAGTTTGCCATTGTGGCAAGAGAATTTCTCAGGGTACCAGACTACAGGAAAAGGTTGTCCGATATGGACGCGGCCCATCACGTGACGATGGCTGATCGAGATTGGGCCTATGAACAGGTAAAGAGGCTTGAGGCTTCTCTGGATAAGCATAAGGCAGCAAAAAGAGCTTATAAACTTGCCTTCAAGGAGCTGCATGCTCGGTCCAAGCCCAGATCGGAGGATGACATCACCAAGTTGTAACTGGATCATTGAAATTAATAAAACATTTCCTTATTATTGTTTTTGTGTGTTTATTTTCCCCATACCTTATTGGATGACGTAATTGGACTGAAACCGTTTTTAGATAGCCATAAATGTTCTTGGGAAGTTCAACAGGGTTATTTTGCTACGAGGGGACTTTTGACCTACCCCTTATCTATCCCTATAAAAAAGGGGGCTGTACATGCTCCCTTAGTAAATCACATTTAATAACGATTTAATGGCTTCCCCTCATGGTTCTTGTGGAGATAACTTCCCTGAATATGTTATCCACCTAGAGGAAAAATTGGCCTCCTTGGAAGGGGATTATCAGATGGCCTTGGTCGAGAAGGCTTGGGCGCTTGCTCGGGTTAAGGAGCTCGAGGCCTCTCGGGACAGGCATAAGAAGTCCAAGGGGGCTTACAAATTGGCCCTTAAGAAGGTGTATGCTCGGTCCAAGAAGAGATCGGATAACGTTGAAGCAGGCTCTTCTGCTAAATAGTTTATCCTTGTAACTTTCTTTTTGTTTGACTGTGGTCTTTCTTTGTAATGGAATTTCTAGAATCAATGAAATATCTCTTTATTTGTCTGTTTATGCTCCCAATGCGATTTATCTTTATTATATTTCTCTTCACCACGCGCGTGTGGTGTCATGGTCTTCTTGAGCATTGTGCATGTCCTTATCCATTGAACCTTCTTGATCTTTGTACCCACGGATTGATGGGATTTCTTAAGCCCTGTGCACAATTCTTATCCTATATCTCTTAAGACTGTTGCATTTCCCCAGAATGACACGTGTGCTGAAGCCTTTATGATTTATCTTCTTTAAATACTGGCATGAACCCCAAACGTTTCTTCTGAACAGACGCATCTCTTAATTACCCATGTTTCTTAGAGTCTTTTGGCGAACGGTTGCGATTCCCCACATTAAACCTTTCTTAATTTATCTATAAATACCCCCTTAAGTTATGTTTTTCTTCATAATCTCCTCCTTCTCCCTCTCCGCCATATATAAATTTTTACCCTTCAACTTATTTAAAATGTCTGGCCCTTTTACCAAATCTGCATTGGCTTTGCAAGTGGAGGCTTTTGAAGCCTCCTATGGCAATGTACTAAAGCTGTTGAAGGATACTGAGGTGGAGTTGAAGGTGATGCGTTATCACCACAAAGAGATGGTGAGGGAGTTGACTTGGCTAAGGTCCGAGTTGGACTACTGCCGGCGTGCTCATCAGGCTCTGGTCGAAGAGAATGAGCTGTTGAGGGGGAACCCTTCGCTTCGAGATGGGGTAGTATCTGCCGGGCCCTCTCATCGATACCGATCAACCTCCCCCGAGCCTCTCTAAATTTATTTTGTTATTTTGTTTCAATTTTCTTCATTTCTTCATCTGTTTTATACTTTCTTCTCTCCGCTGTAACAATTTCCCCCGAGCCTCTTCTTTTTCTTTTTCTTCTGGCATTTTTCCTCTCTTTTCTTTTTGTTTGGTTGTGTTTCTTGTTTGCTTTGCTCTTTGATGTAATTGATCTCCTTGGGATGTAATCAATTTCTTTTGGATGATTTGTCATCTAATGTAATGAACGTCCATGTATCCCATCTTTATTAATGAAACAAATATTTGCATCTTCTATTGTTTCTCTTGTTATGTTGCAATTGTGGTTTGTCGTTTTGTGGAAAGTCAGATCTTCTTTTATATTTGTTATCTCTTTCTCTTTCTGCTCTGTACCCATGTGATATCTGAGGTCTGTATCAGATGGTCAAAGATATGTTTTCCCAGGCATTGTCAAACAAAGATGCATGTTCCCAAGCAATGTCAGACGATATGCATGTTCCCAAGCAATGGCAGACAAATATGCATGTTCCCCAACATTTGTCAGTCAAGTGACTTACTATTTTTGCCCTATAAATACCCCTTCCTATTTATTTTCGAGGGGTATCATTATCTTGCAGAAGTTTCTCTTGCTTTAATATTTGCCCTCTCTTCTTTTTCCTCTTGTTTACCCACTTTTAAGAATGTCTGAGCCTGTAGTGAGATATCATGCTCAGATGAAAGACTTGGACGCTGAGGTGTCTCGAGTCCGTCATAGGATGGCTAAACTTGAGAAGGAGTATGGGATTCTGGCCTTAAGTCTGTCAGACTCCTATCTAGAGGAAACTGTCAAATGGACTGAAATTTCAGCCTTAAGTCTTCGGCTTGACCACTTGTTGTCGAGGAGGGTTTAGTTGGCTAACTCTTGGTATGAGGCCGAGGAGATTTGGGATCATGCTCAGGAAGAATTTGACAACGGTCTTCAGGGTTTAGCTAGCATGGTGGTTAAGAATGCTCGGCTTAGGGAACACATAGCTGCCCTTACTAGGGAGAATGAGTGTTTAGTCGACATGAATTCATCATACCAAGCTTGGTTAAGTTGCTCTGATCGGAGACCCTTTTCTCAGTCTGGCAGTTCGGTTTTCCCGCCCACTGATCCTTGACGTGTCGTTTCTTTTTGACTTTCTGGGCTCCCACTGTATTTTCAATTCCTTTTCAAATTTTGAATTTCTATAAAGCTTTGTAACTCGTGCCTTTTAATATTGAACCGCTATAACGCTTCGTTCTTTGTGCCTCTTAATATCTGCACCTTTAATTTTTGAACTGTTGCAACACCTCGTACTTTGTGCCTTTTTGGTTTCCTATAAATGCTCCCTACTATTGGCATTTTATTATCTTTGCCCTCTCTTTCTATACTATTTGTTTCTCTTAACCTGCTTTTCTTTGAGATGGCCCCTCTTACCAGATCTTCTGCAAAAAAGAAAGCCCTTCTAGAGGAAGAACCCACTCATATGCTGCCCCGTCCTCCCGGTTTTGATAATTTAACTCTTGAAGTGAAAGAGATTGAAATTTCGTGGCTGAAAGTAGATCTCAAGTGTGCTCAGACCGAAGTTAGGAGGTTCAAGCAGTATTGGGAAGAAGAGAGTGCTGCTCGCTATACGGCCGAGCAGAAGTGCAAGTCTCAGTCTTACTCTCTGCAACAAGCTGAGATTGGTATTTCTCGCTTGGTGAGAGAAAAAGGGCTTCTAGAGGAGCTTTTGGCGAAGAAGGACGCCGGTGTGGGGGGTAGTTCTAAATTTTAGTAGGGTGGTTTTTGTAATAATATTTTTCTTTTGTTTCTCTTTGATAAGTTGTACTTGTATGTTTCCCCCCTTATGGATGAATAAAAGTTTGTTTGCTATCTGATTCCCTTTTACTTCATATACTGCTTATTTTTCTCTGCTTGCCTGCATCTTCATTTTGAGACTATGTTCTGTCTCTCGGTATAGGACACCGTGGTTATCCCCCCGGAGAACGTGGCTAGACGTTAGGCTGAAGTGCCGTCGAGCTAGGGACGTTCTGCCTACAGTTAACTGACCTAACTCGGTAATAAATACTGGTCGGCGTATTTGATGTTGTACGGGGTTCATTCTCGGTAGGAATTATTATTGGACCTTGTTTGTAATAATATAGTTGTAGCATATGTTGTAAGCTTTTGGTGGTGGGGTCCACTGGCCGTTTATATAGGTTCAATGATGTGAACTACATGGGGTAGTGGGATATACCTTTTGACGTGGCATGATCTGGAGCGTTGCTTCTGAAAAATATCAGCAGTTGTTGACTTTTCTGTGGCTGGAAAAAGGTGAATCTCTGTCACATGAAAGGACAGTTATTATTTTATTCCTGTTTATGTGGCTGCACTCCTTTATCCTTTTCTGAGTAATTCCCTTTGTTTTTATCTCATAATTTTCTGAAAACATATATCTCTTATTCTCTCTCTAGGGTTTCTCCTTTTCTGAAATTTCTGCTGCTGCTCTCGTACTTGTTGATGCTGCTCTCTCTTCCCCATCATCATAATGACTGTAAGTGCTTCATTGATATCTGAGATTCTCTGTATACCTCGTTGCTTAATTCCTCGATTGTATTTGGGTTTTGTTGGCATGTGTAGTGTTGATCTATGGGTTTTATCTCCGGTATATTCCTGTCTAGGTTGGTAGTTTGTGGTTTTTCTGCATGGATTGGACTTTGTTTTGGTTGGGTTTGTGGCTAAGCGTAGTCTGTTGTGTTGATTGGGAAACTACTTCGTTTTTGTGGTTTTTGTTTGTGGCTTTGATATTGATGGTGTTTTTGCTGTTTGATTAGGATATCTTGGCTCAATGCTTGGCCCAAGTTGGCCCTTTTGTGGAAGCGGATTTTAAAAAGCTGGCCGGGATACCCGCCGACATACATATTCGGCTGCCTGTCTCCGATGAGGAGGTATTGGGGGTTGTTGCCGATGGCGAGGTTTCTGTTAGGTCGTCGGCCTTCTTCTCTGGGGGTCTAAGGCTCCCATTTTCTGATTGGATGGCTTCTTTTTTTGAGGCCTTCCAAATTTCCCCGTGTCAGCTATCTCTCAATGGTTATCATGTGATAAACGGTATTAAGAAGCTTTCTGAGGTGTCTGGTATCGAGGTCGAGCTGAAAGATGTGTTCGGGATTTATAGCTTTAGCTATGATCGCCGAAGCTGTTACCTGAAGACGATGCGGGCCTTTACCAAGCTGATTCTTGACCTTCCGGACACCAATAAGGATCACAATCTTGGTATTGTGATTGCCTCTGGGAATTGGGGTTGTGCCGGTCATAAAATTCCTGGACCTGCTGATACGGCCCCCGAGATGCCTGACATTGGCGTTCCCAATGCCGAAGTCCTGTTGGCGCTTTGGAAGTGGTGGGGTACTGGACCGACCAGGCTAGCAGTTAACCGTGCAGATCCAAAACTGTTGGGGTATGTGGCGGGGCCGGGGAATAGGTGCACCACTGGGCCTGCTATCCCTGGTGAGACCGAGGATGATTTCCGTAAGATCATCAAAGGACATATTGCAACTCTTGGAGGAAAAAGAGTTCGTTCTAAACGTTCCTCATCCGAGCCCGTTGATGTGACGCCGAAGAAGGCGAAGTTGTCTGAGACCTCGAGGAGTGGGGGTTTGCCCGAGGTGAGCACTGATGTGGTGGTGCAGTCTACACCAAAGGAGAGTCCTATCTTGGCTAAACCTATCAAGGCTGTTCCCAAGGTGCGTGTATTATCTTTATGAATTTTCGTTGCTTTAATCTTTTATCTTTATCTGTTCTCATGTCTCAGTTATTGACTCCGTCGTTGGTTACCATTGCCCTTGCCCGATCTATGGGCATTGTTGTGTTTCAGGGGTCGTTCGATGAGTTGTTCAGTTATGTGAACCTCATGGTGGACATGAGTGAGGAGACGATGAATCTCCTTGACATCTCGCCACCTCGAGATGAGGAGGGGAGTGAACACCGGGCCCATGAGACTGATCCTTCGGAAAAGGAGGCGGTGGAGGAAGTGGATGTGGTAGCCGGCGAGGAAGCTACCGAGGAGATGGGAGCCGGCAAAGATATTGCCGAGGAGGGTATGATGGAAGTTGAGAAGGCTGTTCCTGAGACCCAAGAAAAAGTGGAGGTGGACGGTGTGTCCATGGAACGTAATATTGAACGGTGCGGGGGCCGTATTCTAGAGCATCCCCGAACCATGAGGATGGGGTACACCGCTCTTCGGCCCCTTGCTTATAAGGACGTAGAGGACATGGTTGGTCGTACTCCAGTGGTGTCCATTGAGCAGGCCAATATGGATGCGTTTCGGGAATGCTTTTATTTCTTTTTTGTGGGTGTTATGCTGTTTACGTGTGGGTTTCCTATATCGTTCCCTTGCAGATTATCCTCACCACGACAGTACTGAGGGATCAGGTCGTTGCACTGGAGGCCGAAAAGGAGAAGGCCGTGGTCGATATGGATAAGGTGGTGGCCGAGAATAAGCTACTGGCCGAGCAAAATGCCAAGCTCTTGGCCGAAGAGAAGTTTGTGGCCGAAGAGAAAGTCAAGATGGCAACTCTGGCCACAAAGTATGACAAACTGGTAGGCGATAACATGCGCCTTGCCGGGGTAGTCGAGAAACTGGAGGTCAAAAAAGAGCTTATGGTCGAAAAGCACGACCAATTGGAGGCCGATAATGTGCTCATGGCTGAAGAGGTGGGTGCTGAGAAAGCCCAGGTCTCTTCTTTGGAGGCGGAGCAGGTGGAGGAGCGGAAGAAGTTGGATGCTTGGATGCTTTGGTGAAGAGTCAGCTGGGCACGCAGATAACTTCACTACGAGATATTCATTTTGCTGAAGCCGTAGAAACCTCGGCTTCTGTCGGGGATTTGTCTGACTGGATTATATTAAGAGCAGCTTGTATTTTGACTTGTATAGAAGTATTCTACCTTATTTTGTTTCGCTTTGTCGGTTCTATTGTGTATTGATGTTTCTTTGTCCCCCCCCCCCCTTCTTTTTTCTTTGTAGGCACTTGCTACTTTGGTGCATCAGATCGGTTCTCCGCCCTTTGGTAATCCAGGGCAAGGACCTACTGGTGCTGTCCGGGTTGGGGTTTCGTATGATGTGGCAAATGAAGCTCGTGCCCGTCTGCCTTATGTCTTGATGATAACGAACGAGAAGCTTCATGCCCAGTGTGCTCGTCTTAAGAAAAAATTGCGGGCCTAATCGGCGTCTTTCCGTGCTTATGTAGAACACGCCGAGCATGTTTGTGAGGTGCAAGAGCATCGTTTAGACCGGTATTGGCGTGTGAAGGATAAGTGCTTTGGTAAGTTAAAGTCGCTGGTATCCCGGGCCAATGTCTTGATGACGTATTTCTGTGCTTCATGTCGTCGGTATGATGCCTCGGCGGCCGTGTTCCTAGCTCGTCAGTACTCTGTGGATGACCCTCGTCGTAAGGATGCTTCTAATGTCCATGAGTACACGAAAGGAGCCGAGTTTTCTGCTCAACTTGAAGTGGTGAGATGTGTCGGGTCTAATACGACCAACTTCAACTCCCTTATTTCTGAAGAGCGTTTTGAGGGTGAGGATTCGGATGAAGACACGGCGACGGATAACGAAGAGGTGGTGTTGGGTCATGTTCCGTCGTGCTCCTCATGTAGCAGCTCTTCGTAATTCGTTTTCTTCTCTATTTTTCGAGTAGTATTGCCTCCGTAACGTGGGCTAGTATTATTTGCTTTATTCTTTGCCGATATTGATTGTATCTTCTTGTTTCCGTATTGGAGTTGCATTTGCCATTGTTTTTCTTTGTTGTTTGCTGTATTTTGTAATGTTGTTGCCTCCGTAATGTGGGCTTTAATCACTTCCATCTGCTTGGTACCTGCATGTGCCTCCGGTTCGTTGGAGGACTTGTACATTTTTGGGACTTAAACCTTGTTGCCTCCGTTTGGTTGGAGTACTTGGATTTGATAGACCATTCTTAGACTTGCCTTCAGTTCGTCGAAGGACTTGTTCGGGTTTTAAACCCTGTTGCCTCCGTTTTGTTGGAGGACTTCGATTTGATAGACCATTCTTAGACATGCCTTCAGTTCGTCAAAGGACTTGTTCAGGTTTTAAACCCTGTTGCCTCCGTTTCGTTGAAGGACTTTTTGTTATACATGCCTCCGGTTCGTTGGAGGACTTCGACATTTTCTTAGACATGCCTTGTGACTATTCTTGGACATTAGACATAATAACAAAACACTTTATTTATTCAAAATATAATGTTATTACAAAGCAGAGGTAGCGTAGTACCTGTGATGGTAAGCGAATTTACACGTAGTACTTCTTAAGGTTCGCTACGTTCCAAGAATTTTTCTCTCCTCTACTATTGTCGAACAGAACACTTTTGATCTTGTATGACACCGGGCTTGTTCTTTTGACGATTTCGTATGGGCCTTCCCAGTTGGGGCTCAGTTTGCCATGTATTTCGTTTCTGGTATAGGCCGTTACTCGTCGTAGCACCAGTTCTCCTACCATGAATTCCTTGGACCCTTTCACCCTCTTGTCATAAGTTTGCTTGACGCTTTGTTGGTATTTTGCTATGGTAAGGGCTGCTATCTCCCGTTTTTCGTCTAGGAAGTCAAGCTCTTCTCTCATCTTTTGCTCATTGTTACCCTGCTCGACTAAAGACGTTCGTAGACTGTATAGGCCGATTTCTGTTGGTACGATGGCTTCAACACCGCATGCTAGTCTGAACGGGGTTTCCTTTGTGCCCGTCTTGGGCGTTGTTCGGCATGACCATAAGATGTTGAGTAGCCTCTCAGGCCATCTCCTCTTAGCTTGTTCGAGGGTCGTCTTAATACCATCTAGGATAGTTCGGTTAGATACATCGGCTTGTCCGTTACCCTGTGGGTAAGTTGGTGTCGAGTAGAACTTGCGGATACTGAGTTCTTCCTACCAAAGCTGTAGCTTTGCGTCCTTAAACTGGGTGCCGTTGTCTGCGACAATGGCGTATGGTATACCGAAACTGGTGATGATATGCTCCCAGATAAATTGTTTAACGTTGCTGGCTTTGATTTCGCGGAGAGGTTTAGCCTCGACCCACTTGGTGAAGTAATCCGTCGCAATAATCAAATATTCAACGCTGCCGGGTGCTTTGGGAAGCTTCCCGACCAAATCAATTGCCCATTGTGCAAATGGCCATGGTGCCGATACCGGGGTCATCATGGACGATGGGAGCCGAGGTATGTTGGCGAATCATTGGCACTTGTCGCATCTTTGGACGTAGACGTCGGCGTCGCGCTTGATATAGGGCCACCAATATCCTTGTGTGATAGTTTTGTTAGCGAGGGACCTTCCTTTGATGTGTGCTCCGCATGAGCCTTCATGGATTTCTTCCAAGATTTGCTGTTGATGTTCGGTGCGGACACACAGTAGATGTGGTCCTCGGTAACTTGACTTATACACTTTGTCTTCCACGGATAACCAGAACCTAGGAGCCTTTCTTGTGATTTTCAGCGCTTTTATATTGTTTGCCAGGAGCGTCCCGTTTCGCAGATAGTGAATCATTTCGTCCATCCACCCTAGCTTGTATTGTATTGACGTTAGTCGGTCTATCCTTCTGGTGATGCTCAGTGTTTCCAGAAGTTCCACTGTGATTGACCGAGTGTTGGCTAATGTTAATGTCAAAGCGAGGGTGGCCAATGCGTCGGCATGTGCGTTTTCAGTGCGATTGATTCTTATTAATTCGCACTGCTCGAATGTCGCCATTAAGCTTTGGACTTTCTCTTGGTAAAGGATCATTCGGTCGTCCTTGGGTTGGTACTCCCCGATGGCCTGATTGACGATCAGCATGGAGTCGGAGCTAGCAATTAAATGGGAACATCCGAGGGACCGTGCAATGAACATGCCATTTATCATTGTTAGTAGCTCGGAAGCCCAGTTTTAAGCTTTTCTCTATAATTGCGCCCTCATTAGATTTGAGGACGATTCCTGCCCCCGATCCGTCTTTGGTTGCGGATCCGTCAATGTGTATTTGCCAGTGTGACTGCGGTGAAATGGTCCTTGGGTCGTCACATCCTTCTGTGAATTCTACTACGAAGTCGGCCAACACCTGTCCCTTGATGGCATGTCGGGGAGCAAACTCGATAAGAAATTGGGAGAGCTCGACCCCCCATGCCGCAACCCGACCGCTAATGTCCTTCCGCCGAAGGGACTCCTTGATGTGGAACTTCGTGTACACTTGGACCCGGTGAGCTATGAAGTAGTGTGGCAATTTTCTGGTTGCAACGACCAGTGCCAGGCATAACTTTTCCAACGGTAAATACCGTGTTTCGGCTTCGACCAGAGTCTTGCTGACGAAGTAGATCGGGAATTGTTCTCGACCTTCATCTCTTAGGATGACTGCGCTCACAGCTGTTGTGGAAAATGCCAAGTAACATGCCAGAATATCTCCTTTGTTCGGCCTTACTAGCAGTGGCAGCGTCCGTAGATACGCCTTGAGGTTGTTGAATGAAGCTTCACACGCCGGGTCCCACACGAATTTTTTATCCTTTTTGAGTGATTCAAAAAATGGTCGTCCCTTGTCGGCGGATCGACTGATGAACCTGCTCAGTGCGGCCATCATTCCCATAAGCTCCTGAACCTGCTTTTTGTTTTTGGGTGCTGCTAGGTTTTGCAGAGCTGTTATCTGATCGGGATTAGCTTCTATTCCTCTCTGGCTGACCATGTGTCCCAAAAACTTTCTCTTGCTGATGCTGAATGCCCACTTGGTCGCGTTGAGCTTCAGTTTGTGCTCGCCCAATGTTTGGAAGACGTCTTTGATGTCGTGGATGGGGGATGTTGCCCTTTTGCTTTTGACGACCATGTCGTCTATGTATACCTCCATGGTCTTCCCAATATGCTTGTGGCATACATTCGTGATCATCCTTTGGTATGTTGCTCCCGCATTGCGTAGGCCGAATGGCATTACCGTATAGCAATAGTTTCCCAAAGGTGATATGAATGAGGTCTTTTCTTGATCCTCTAGAGCGAGGGGGATTTGGTGATACCCCGAGTAGGCGTCGAGGAAGGTCATCCGTTCTGCCCCTGCTGTTGCGTCCACCAATTGATAAATTCTTGGAAGGGGGAATGGGTCCCTCGGGCAGGCTTTGTTCAGGTTGGTGAAGTCTATACAAACTCTTTCCTTCCCGTTCTTCTTTGGGACGATGACCGGATTAGAAAGCCACTTCGGGTAGAACACTTCCCTTATTGCCCCGGCTTTCAACAGCTTCCGGACTTCAGCTATTATAGCTGCTCTGTGTTGGACCGATATGTCATTTCTTGTGTCCTTGGGTGCATTGGCGGCCGGGCTTGGTTGAATTCTGATTCCGGCTGCTGCCAGGGCCGACATGCATGCTGCGAGCTGAGCTTGAAGATGGGCGTTGTAGCTTTCAGCCGTTGGTGCCAATGCTCCCGCGTGCCCCCCTTGAGGCGCTATGGGCTGGAGTTCCAGCGTGGACGGTGTAATTATCCGTGCCGGTGGAATTGGTGGTCAGATTGTATGCTCCGGTGCGCAGTATCCCGGCATACCGTACTGAGGTGCCGGGATGTTGGCTGGTCGGTATTGTGCTATCCTTGTGTCCCCATCGCGGTTGTCTTCGTTTGTGAGGGAACGAAGTACTGCCCCCTGAAGGGAACTGGAGTTGGCCGAGTTTGTTGGAAAGTGGGCCCTTGAGCTCGGCCCTACATTGGTTGGTCGCTCGGTGTCGAGTTGGCGGCGGCTAACTGGTGGGTGTCTCCTTGCTCGCCTTATCACCGGTAAGGCTCTTTCTTCTTCTGAGTCCGTAGGGTTCTCGTCTATGTGTCCTTCGACTTGTAGAGGTTGGTCGGTGTGGAAATTGGATGTCATTGCTCGGTTGCCGGATTGGATAGCTTTGTACCTATCTTGGATGGCAAGGAGTTCGTCTAGCCGGTCTTGGCTTATGGGTACCTCTTGGTTACTCGTGGTTCCAACTTCCTCGGGACGGTTTTCCTCTTGGGTGGTCACCATTTATGCTCGTCTGGTAGAACTAGTCTGTTCGGCTTCGAAACTAGTTGGCACTAGATGAAGTATAGAGAAACGTTAGGGAAATTATGAGAGAAAGGTAAGATCAAAAAGAATTACTTGGGGAAGATAAAGGACTGGAGCCGCAAAAAAAGGAATACAATATTAACCGTCCTTTCGTGTCATAGAGGTTTCCCTCTTTTCAGCCACAGAAAAGTCAAACACCATCAGATATTTCAAAATTCAACGCTCCAGATCTTGCCACGTCAAAAGCATATCCCACTAACCCATGCAGTTCACATCATTGAACCTATATAAACGGCCAGTGGACCCCACCACAAAAAGCTTACAACATACGCTGCCAATATTACTACAAGTATCGTCGAGCAATATTCAAATACCAAGGTGGAACACCGCACAAGATCAACACAGAACGTTTCTAGCTCGGCGGCATTTCAGCCTCAAGTCTAGCAACGCTCTCCGGGGGGATAACCATGGTGTCCCATACCGAGGTACAAAACATTGTCTCAAAATGAAGAAACTGGCAAGCAGAGAAAAATAAACAGTAAATGAGTTATATTCAAAGGAAAACAGATAATAAAATACTTTTTTCATCCACAAGGGGGAAAATAAACAGTTACAACTCAATCCAACCAAAAAGAAGAACATTATCACAAAAACCATCACTAGAACTAAAAACAACCCCCCACCCCGGCATCCCTCTTCGCAAAAAGCTCCTCGAGGCGCTCCTTTTCCCTAATCAAATGGGAAATACCAATCTCCACTTGTTGCAAAGAATGAGATTGAGATTTACACTTCTGCTCGGCTTCATAACGAGCAGCCATCTCTTCGTTCCAATACTGTTTAAACCTCCTGCATTCGGTCTTAGAACATTTGAGGCGCACCTTCAACCACGCAACCTCTCTATCCTTTAACTCGAGAGGAGTCAAATCCTCAGAACGAGGAGGAGGCAGCGTGAAAAGGGGTTCCTCTTCAAGAACCCTCATCTTGGAAGCAGATATAGTGATGGTAGCCATTCTCAGAAAATAGCAGGTTAGAGAAAACAAGAAATGTAAAACAGGAGAGAGAAGGGAAGAGTTAATAATGAAATGCAAACAATAGGGAGCAATAGTCTTAAGAGATATAGGATAAGATTTGTTCACAGGGCTCAAGAAATCCCATCAATTCGTGGGTACAAAGATCAAGAAGGTTCAATGGATAAGGACATGCACAAGGCTCAAGAAGACCATAACACCACACGCGCGTGGTGAAGAGAAATATAATAAAGATAAATCGCATTGGGAGCATAAACAGACAAATAAAGAGAATAAAGAGATATTTCATTGATTCCAGAAATTCCATTACAAAGAAAGACCACAGTCAAACAAAAAGAAAGTTACAAGGATAAACTATTTAGCAGAAGAGCCTATTTCAACGTTATCCGATCTCTTCTTGGACCGAGCATACACCTCCTTGAGGGCCAATTTGTAAGCCCTCTTGGACTTCTTATGCCTATCCCGAGAGGCCTCGAGCTCCTTAACCCGAGCAAGCGCCCAAGCCTTCTCGACCAAGGCCATCTGATAATCCCCTTCCAAGGAGGCCAATTTCTCCTCTAGGTGGAAAACATATTCAGGGAAGTTATCTCCGCTAGAACCATGAGGGGAAGCCATTAAATCGTTATGAAATGTGATTTACTAAGGGAGCGTGTACAGCCCCCTTTTTTATAGGGATAGATAAGGGGTAGGTCAAAAGTCCCCTCGAAGCAAAATAACCCTGTTGAACTTCCCAAGGACATTTATAGCTATCTAAAAACGGTTTCAGTCCAATTACGTCATCCAATAAGTTATGGGGAAAATAAACACACAAAAACAATAATAAGGAAATGTTTTATTAATTTCAATGATCCAGTTACAACTTAGTGATGTCACCAAATAAAAAGAAACTACAAAAGCAAATTATCCCGAGGACGAGCTGGCTTCCTTATCATCCGATCTGGGCTTGGACCGAGCATGCAGCTCCTTGAAGGCAAGTTTATAACTCTTTTTGCTGCCTTATGCTTATCCAGAGAAGCCTCGAGCCTCTTTACCCGTTCATAGGCCCAATCTCGATCAGCCATCATCACATGATAGGCCGCGTCCATATCGGACAACCTTTTCCTGTAGTCTGGTACCCTAAGAAATTCTCTTGCCACAATGGCAAACTTCCTCTTCACGACACGAGCTTTCTTGACCTCATTTTCTAAGTAGGCAATGTATCCGGAAGAGTTATCACCAATAGAACCAGGGGGAGAGGCCATGACGTTGCTACCAGTGTCAATTAATTGAATGGTATAACAGGGAAGCAATCCCTTTTATAATGGGGAAATATGGGAAGATGGGTCACCTCGAAGCAAGATAGCATGATTAGACTTCCCAATGGCATTGAATGGTCACAAGAGAACAGTTATAAATCTATTACGCTTCTCGATGAGACACTGGGAATAGCAAGACTGAAGTAACGTCCTCGTGAGACGATCATGACTCACTCGCCATGGAGACCACACCGAAGAAGTCATGGAGCACTTGATAGAGCACAAAAATTAGGCCCGAATATATCTATTCGGGTACTAACCAAGCAATGTATTCTAAATGGGTATCCAATGCAAAATATCTAGGCCCAGTTGATAAAGGTCCACATGGGAAAAGCTCATGAGATGATACATGAGATGAAGACACTTGTCAACATCCTGGGACGCTTAAATGCCTATAAATATCCCAATACCTTCACTGAGAGAGGGAACATGAAAAAATATCTAAAAAGAGAGAGAAGAAGATAAAAGAGAGAAACTTGTCAGAGCTTATCACTCTAGAAACCAAACCGAGATCAACTGAAGATCGAGCACCGAGAACAAAGACAAAGACCAAGAATAAGATCAAGTTATCAGACCGAGCAAGAGTACAATAGGAAATTGTAATCCGAGCAAGCACAATTACCGATAAATAAAACAAAGAACAAGAAGTCCAATATTTACTTTGTTTATATTATATTATATTGTGGAAAAGCATGTAGAGGCGGCTGCCGACAAGGATGTAGAGGCTGCCGGCAAGGATGTGGAGGTCTCCGGCAAAGAGGTGGAGGTGTCCGGCGAGAAGGGGGCGAGGAGAACGCTGAAAAGGTGGAGGTGGACGGGGAGGCTATGACCCGTTACATTGCTAGGTGCGTCGGCGATTTGTTGGGGCATCTCCGAGCAATGAGGATGGGGTACACCGCCCTTATTCCCCTTGCCTACAAGAACATGTGGGATATGGCTGCTCAGGCGGCTGTGGCGACCATTGAGCAGGCCAATGTCGATGCCCTTCGTGTATGTTTTATCTCATCGTTATTGTATTTTTGACTACCTTGGTTGGTATCTTATATGGTATTCATGCAGACTTTCTTCGCCACCTCTGAGCTGAGAGACCGGTTCGCTGCATTGGAAATCGAGAAGGAGCAACTAGTGGCCGAGAACAAGCTACTGGTTGAATAGCATGGTACAGAGGTTGAGAAGAATAATCATTTGGCTGAGGAAAATGCTAAGCTGGCTGAGGAGAATGTGCGACTGCTAGAGGAGAATAAAGAGGTTGTGGCTGAGAAGGTGCTTGTGGCCGATGAGAAGGCAAAGCTAGAGGCCGAGAAAGTGCTTATGGCCGAGGAGAAGGCAAAGCTGGAGGCCGAAAAGAAATTGTTTGAGGACCAGGTGGCCTCGTTGAAGGCTGCTCGGGCAGAGGATCGGGACCAGTTCACGAAGATCGTCAATTTCTATGCATATGGCTGTCACGTCCGTGCATTGAATCTGGCGAGGGTGCCCCTTTCTAATCGTGCCTGGTCGGGATTGATGTATCCGGCCCGGAATGCTGCGCCTCCTATACCCAAGGATTGGGCTAACATTCAGGATGAGGAGATGCCTCGCATGCCGGGGCAATCGTCCTCTACTGCTCCCCGACCGCATTATGGGTCGGGATCTTCGACCCCTGTTGCTGCGACTCCTCGGTCTTCGATCCATCGGTCTTCTCCCCCTCAGGTTGATCCTTGAATCAGTTTCTCTTGTAAATGTTGTAGTTGATGTAGGTCATTATTTTGAAACCCGGTTTGTGGGCCGTTGTATAAACTATGAAATTCTTTTGGAAAAGTTTATAATATTTTTGCTCCGTCGTTATTTGGCTTTGTTTATCGCTTTCGTTATTGCTCATTGCTTGTTGGTAGTATTCGTATGTTTGAAGGTCATAACAATCGTGTCAGGTACCTGTTAATCCTCTTGTCATGGTGGTCTGGTCCCGACCAAGTGGTAGTGTAGGTGAACGGTTAGGTAGTCCCGAAGGTCCTAGTTTGCCTCATATTGCTGAACTTAACTCCGCTCGTTGTGAGATTAAGGAGTTAAAAGCTCATATCTTGGACTTATCTGTTCGGTTACATAATTTGGGTGAGAAGTTCAGCAAGAAGATAGCCCACTATACTGTAAAAGAAAAAGGCCAAAGAGCTTCTCGGTGCACTTCGGCAGGCGCGGGATGAAGCCCGGGGCCGGGTGACGAGCTTGAATTTGGTGTTAGAGGCTGTGTTCGAAGATGCTGACCTCTTACTATCTTTTGTCAAAGCGTATTGGGACCGTGCTCGTGCACTTGAGGTATACGATTATGTGAAAGGTACTCGTGACGTTACCCGAGCAGAGCGTATGGTTGATGCTATGACCCGGGTAATTGAGACTATGGCTGCCTTCAACCGCTTGGACATTTCGGTGAAGGGTCGTTTGGATACGCAGATAGTCTCGTTGCGGGACATTCATTTTGCTGACGCTGCAGACACCTCGGCTTCTGTCGAGGGCTTATCTGACTGACTTATATTAATAGTTGCTTGTATTTTGACTTTTCTCATGCAACTTGTATAAAAGTGATCTTTATTTTGATTTGCTGTCTTTTCTTTCTTTTTGACGAATATTCATGTGTCCCCCCATTTTTTTATAGGCACCTGCTACTATGTCACACCAGGTTGGTTCTCCGGCCCTTGGTAGTCCGGGGCAAGGACCTACTGGTGCTGCCCGGGGTGAGGCCTCATCTGGTGTGGCTAGTGAAGCGCGTACCAATTGGCTTTATATTGATCTGATGGGCAAGAATGACAAACTGCATGCTCAGTGTGCTCGACTTAAGGAAAAGTTGAAAACCCAAGCGGCGTCTTTTCGCGAGTACGTTCGACGTGCCGAGTATGTTGTTGAAGTTCAGGAGCGCCGTTTAGACCGATATTGGCGTTTGAAGGACAATTACCTTGGCAAATTAAGGTCGTTGGTATCCCGAGCCAATGTTTTGGTGAAGTATTTCCGTGCTTCCCGAACTAGGTATGATACTTCGGCGGCCATGAGCCAAGTTCGTCAGCTTTCCTTGGACGATGCTCCCCGTAAGGAAGCGTCGGATGCTCATGATATCTCGAAAGGAGCAGAGTTCTCGGCTCCTCTTGAGGTGATAAGATGTGTTGGTGCTAATACGACCAACTTTGATTCCCTTATTTCTGAGGAGCGTTTTGAAGGTGAGGATACCGATGAGGATACCGATGAGGATACGGCGACGGATGACGAAGAGGTTTTGCTCGGTCAGTTACCGTCGTGCTCCTCATGTAGTAGCTCTTCTTAGGCTATTTTCTTCGATATTTTTCCGAGTATTGTTGCCTCCGTAATGCGGGCTAGTATCATTTGCTTTATTTGTTTATTCATGTATTGGATCTTCTCATTGTCGTGCTGGTATTTCATTTATCGGATTGATTTTCCTTTGTTGTTTTCTTCGTTTGGTACTTTGTCGCCTCCGTAATGCGGGCTTGAGCTATTCAATACTCTTGTTTGACTCTTGCGTACTGGATGAATTGGTACATGCATATGTGCCTCCGGTTCGTTGGAGGACTTGGTAGGACTTGTTCGGGACTTGAACCCTGGTGCCTCCGGTTCGTTGGAGGACTTGTTGTTATACTTGCATCCGGTTCGTTGGAGGACTTGGTTCTTAGACATGCCTTCTGTTCATCGAAGGACTTGTTAGGGACTTAAACCTTGTTGCCTCCGGTTCGTTGGAGGACTTTGGCACTTTCTTAGAGATGCGTTGTGATTTTTCTTGGACATTTTCTTAGACGTGCCTTCAGTTCGTCGAAGGACTTGTTAGGGACTTAAACCCTGTTGCCTCCGGTTCGTTGGAGGGCTTTGGCACTTTCTTAGACATGCCTTGTGACTTTTCTTGGACATTTTCTTAGACGTGCCTTCAGTTCGTCGAAGGACTTGTTAGGAACTTAAACCCTGTTGCCTCCGGTTCGTTGGAGGACTTGTTCTTATACATGCCTCCGGTTCGTTGGAGGACTTGGTGTTATACTTGCCTCCCGTTCGTTGGAGGACTTGTGTTATACGTGCCTCCGGTTCTTTGGAGGACTTGTGGGCCTCTTAGTCATGCCTTCTGTTCGTCGAAGGACTTGTTCGGGACTTAAACCCTGTTGCCTCCGGTTTGTTGGAGGACTTGTTTTTATACATGCCTCCGGTTCGTTGGAGAACTTGGTTCTTGTACTCTAGACATAATAATAAAACACTTTATTTATTCAAAAGATAATGCCATTACAATGCAGAGGTAAGGTATTACCTGTAGTGGTAAGCTAGTTTACACGTAGTACTTCTTAAGATTAGCTACGTTCCAAGAATTTTTCTCTCATCTGCTATTGTCGAACAGAACGCTTCTGATCTTGTAGGACACCGGGCTTGTTCTTTTGACGATTTCGTATGCCCTTCCCAGTTGGGACTCAGTTTGCCATGTATCTCGTTTCTGGTATAGGCCGTTACTCGTCGTAACACCAGTTCGCCTACCAAGAATTCCTTGGACCCTTTCACCCTCTTGTCATAAATTTGCTTGATGCTTTGGTGGTATTTTGCTAGGGTAAGGGCCGCTATCTCGCGTTTTTTGTCTAACATGTCGAGCTCTTCCCTCATTCGTTCCTCATTGCTCCCTTGCTCGACTAACGCTGTTCGGAGTGTGGGTAGGCCGATTTCCGTTAGTATGACGGCCTCGACGCCGTACGCTAGGCTGAACGGGGTTTCCTTTGTGCCTGTCTTGGGCGTAGTTCAGCATGACCATAAGACGTTCAGTAGCCTCTCTGGCCATCTCCCCTTTGCTTGTTCGAGGGTTGTCTTAATATCATCTAGGATAGTTCGGTTTGATACCTCAGCTTGTCCGTTACCCTGTGGGTAAGTTGGAGTCGAATAGAACTTTCGGATACCGAGTTCTTCGTACCAAAGTTGTAGCTTGGCGTCCTTGAACTGGGTGCCGTTGCACTGGGGAACCTGGTGATGATATGCTCCCAAATGAACCTATGAGATGACATACAAACAAACAAACTAATTTAAGTAAAAGTTAAATTTGCCAAAAGCATACTTTTAGACCCCCAATCAAACAACCATTAATTAAAAACGAACGGCCCTGATGAAGTCTACAACTTGCTTCCGTTTCTTGTATATAATGCATATTGTTTAAATACAACTATACTGGATTAATATTTGCATGTTTTTATGAGAGAGGACATAATTATAGAGTGGTACTTATTTTTGGGTATCTGAATATGTTGATGGCAATCATGATTTCATTTTCTATGTATACATCGATAGTAAAATAAATTAAATAGAAGTAGTTTACAATTGAAAATTTATGGAATTGGTGGTTATTTAGATACACTGTATGAAAAATTAATCGTGTGCATACGTTGTCACATGTATAGGAGTTTCCTGAGTTGTAAGTTGTAATCCTCACATAGAGAGGTTAAAGGTGCGAAAGAAATGATTTTATATAACAATAACATTTGATGTTGCGCGTACTCAGAACTCTGATATACTTTATAACAGTATGAACAACACGACAGTCTCTATCTACGTTGAATACATATATAAAAATCACAAGATTACAATCCATGAATCGAAGATAGAAAATTTTTCAGAGACTCCGTGACGTAATTGGATTCCTTTAAAATCTGTAATTTCAAGGTTCGATTTATCATAATTATAAGAGTAAAAGAAAATCCTTGTCTTATTTCATTTTTGCCCTTTGGAGTAAGAATGAATCACAAGTAAAAAAAATCTTAGAGTATAAATGCAATTTACAACAAAACTAAAAGAAGGCGTCACTGACAATTATATGTGTTTTTTTTATCATTTTATTGTATTAGAAGGACATGCGAGAAGCTTAATTTACCAAGTGTATAATTGAATTTAACTGCATAATTGTTGATTGTATTTCGAATTTGACAGTATACTTTCTAAATTTGAATATATATTTTTCTCGATTGTGGCAATACTGACCTAATTGAAATAAATACCGTGTATTTTTGTTTTTGCTAAATAAGTTGGGCAGAAAGTTGTAATTAATTGAAATACCCAAAAAATAAAGTACAAAATGAAAACATGTGAAAGAAATAGGCTAAAAAAAGCAAAAATAAAAACATATAGCGTAAGATGAAATAGATCCCAAATCTTAAGGAGTTTTATATTTATTTAACAGCAACTTCTTGTCAATACTTTGTAGGTTTACAAAAAAAAAAAAAAGAAACAGATTAACAGATTCGCCAAGGGTTTAATTTCTTCAAAAATTGTTGTTTCTCGAGCTGATACTTCGCTGGTTAAAACATTCAAATTGTTAGTTACTTTATTTTCCCATTAGTTTTTAATTGTTCTCATATTTGTTCTCAGGCTAATTAGTTTTTTGCTGATAATATTAGTACTGATATACTTTAACGTGATTTTTAGTTTTGGTTATCGCATTTCACTATTTTCTAAAAATGTTTGCTGCCACGCCACCTTTAATCTTATTTGTTCAAGTTCATTGCTGTTTACTTGGTATCTCTTAAATTAACCTTACAATTTGCTCAATTACGTAATATGATTCCATAGTTTATATTGGTTTATTTGTTGTCAGTTAGTTCATAATCGGCAGGTTAAGATATAACCACAAATAAAAGTAATTAGACATTAGGTTTATTAATTTAGGGCTCATTTGGCATCAGAATTTATAGTTAAAAAACAGCTTTTAAAAAGCAATGAGAAAAAAGCTTGCTTAAAAAAAGTTGCAGTGTAGTGTTTGGCCCCACTATAATTTTTTTACTGTAACTTATTTGTATTGATACCTATTTTTAACTTAAAAGTGAGTTGTAGACATACAAACACATTCTATTAATAAGTTTCTATTTTTGGAAAATTTAATGTGAAAAAGCTTAAACAATCCGCAAATTCCTAACTCCTCTGTTTTTGAGCTTTTTTAGCTTCTTGACCCAAAAGATAGTTTTTTAAAAGCTTAAAAAGATGACATATCAAACACATGGATTTTTTAATCAAAAAGCTAAAAAAACTAAGAAAAAAAGCTGTTGTCAAACATGCACTTAGGTGTAATGGTTTAGAAACTTCATTTTTGCAAATAACTCTTAAACCCCTATGTGGTTTCGTTTATTCGTATCATTGATTAGTAGTGGGTGGCAAATGAAGTGAAAAATTTATTTAGTTTAGTAGTTACTAATAGGGTAGAATTTATTATCTGGAAGAGTTCAGAAGAAACACACTGGAATGGAATATAGTGTATTAAATATTATGTTAAAGCACCAATGAGGCAACGAGAAACGAGAACAAAGGCAGATGCACAATTTTGTGAAAGCGATTGAGGAGGCACCAACTCCTCAGAGCAATTCAGGGGAAAAAAAGGAATTAGCTTTAAGTCCATGCTCTAAGTATTTGATATAAATCTGAAAGACAGGAAAGATAATGTCTTTCAGATTTTTACCGAATGCATGCCAATAGCATCTCAATTACCCATCAAAGCAGAAATCGTAAATATTAGACCTTGTTTGTCAATCCAATGGGACGTAGCGATATTAGTATTAAATTTATACCTACCTCCAATTCTGTCCGCTGAATGCTCTATTGATAAAACACCAATGGTTGTGATTTTTCATATCACCAAAAAAAAGGGAAAAGGGAAGCCAGTCGGACTCTTGTATATGTACATACATGCAGACTCCAACATGTATGTAAAAGTTATCTCATTTTTTGTTGTTGATGATTTGCAGTATTTGAAAGTTTTGTGAAATGGGGTCCTCTTCGGAAGCCCTCCGAGCTGCTGTGGTGTACCGCAATTTGATGAAAGCCGTTAAGGAACAGGTAGGAAAACAAAAACAAAAAAGCCATTTCACGGATTTCATATCTCAAGAGTTTAGGAAAAACTGCAAAGAAATGGACTCGGTTCAACAGAAGCTTAAGCTTGCTCGTGATTACACCATTCTCCTCAAAAGTGTCCATAATCACAAGGTAGACTGTGATGTAGATAGAGTTACTAAACTTTTATATGTTCCTTTATATCAGATTTTGTCATTAGAGTTAGAAAATAAGTAATTACAACAGCGCAGCCCTTAAATACAGATTGACTTTGACGTGTGCTCCTTATATATGTAAACATTTCCGATGGAAAGAAATCACATAGGTTTTTTTTTGAGGTTGAAGTAGCTACGACAAGTGTTCAAACGGGCCTTATGGTTCCAAATTTTTTTCTGCTCGACCTTTACTATTGGTAAGAATTTGGATTAGTTTTGTGTCCTTATTTGATATTGTATGTGTCCAGTTATAGGATCCCTGTTATTCTGATTTATTATTTATGACCCCTTTCGACCCTAATGTCTTCCATCAATATTCTTATACTGTTGAATATTTAAGATTTGTATAACCGAAACTGCATTATGTAAATTTTGTACTCCTTTAGATCTGACTCTGATATTACACCATTCTGCAGGAGTTAATGTTTTCTTACAACATTGCTGTAGATAGATCTGATGAAATGCGTAAAGTATTGGGAAAATCTGCGGCCAGTGTAGGTCTTCAGCTTCCGCAAGTTTATCAATCTTGAAATGGGTAAGTTGTAGTTTCTACTTATTAACAGAAAGCTCATTTTCTCATTCCTTTGTCACTTATCGGTATATTTCATGGCTTCTTCCTGTGCATATTCAATCATAACAAGGATCATAGAAAAAAATAATTTTGACTTTCCACAAAGCATTTTGTTTCCGCTAGCTGCAATGATGGTAAAGCACTGATTTTGTTTTTATCTACCACTTTATCATGAAATTGATTGCCAGGGGATGCATTACGATTGAATATTGCCTCTGACTCGCATAAAATGCGAAAACAGGCATTCGGGAACAATCTTACATAATTCCTGTTTTGTACTTGTCGTTTGTTTTGTGCTGTGTTGTGCTATTAAAAACTCTCACTTTAGTTGGGCAGAGCTTTATTCCTACCTGCTTCATAAAGTTTTCTAGGAATTAACCTGTAAAGAAATGCTATTATAATAGAGGTGATGAAAGAATTTTGATAGAATCATAGCTTTGGGTCGTTAAGTTTGAAGATTTGGTGCATACATGTTCTACACTAGAAAATACCCGGTCCTTCACATAGTTTACTAGTTTAGATTGTACAAATTTCTTAACTGGTTAACGAAATGGTCCTCTTAGAGATAACACGGGATAGCATAAGTGGAATATGCCTCTCAATCCAGTGGAACATGAGCAAGTAAACTAAAGCAGATACATGAATTAACATTTAGCTTCATGGTCACATGACTCACATTTAATTCTAGTCTATTATGCTCAGTGTTCTAAAAAGCGAGCCTAAGCGCCTTGATTATTAAGTGGGATTAAACTTGATTAGGCATATTAAGCGGGATGCGGCGATGATTAAACAAGATTAGGCTCTAAGCAACCTATGTCCGGTTTGAACCTGTGCCTTTTATGTCATTAATTATGGCCGTAAAATTTTTTGAGTCTTTTTCGTTTTCATGACTGAAGTGTTTACTTATTTGTTTTAGATGCCTTCTTTCTTTCTTGTTTTCTTGTTTAATTTTCGATTGGTTGATTGTAAACAGAGGGAATTATTTTATTTTACATAGGAGTGGATTGAGATAAAACCGTGAAAAAGTTTTAGTATTTTTTATTTGAGCAATGAGATAAAACCGTGAAAAAGGTTTAGTATTTTTTTAGTTGAGTTTGCTTCTCAAAGATTCACTTACTTAAAAATACCTACGAGTAACTCTTATTCCTCTCTTATGTATTGGATACGTGACAAGGGATTGGGGTCCTAAATTGTAAACCTGTTTTGTTCAAAACCCTTTAGCATTAAGTTATAAGTAGTACTATTACAATTACTTTTATTTATCATCGCCTGAGTTTAGTTGTTGTTCACTGGATAGTGATAAGAGGGTTAGTAACATATAGGTGATATATATTTATAATAATCTAGTAGAATTCATCTCAAATGAGGATTTGAAAATGAAGGAAACGAGTGTTGCCCCACTTATATTGATGGTGTAAATGGGTGGGGAAATTTTGATTGCTTGAAAAGAAGATATAGTGCATGCTTGGCAACTACTTTTTTTCTTAGTATTTTTAGCTTCTTGATTAAAAAATCCATGGTGTTTGCTGTGTTAGCTTTTTTAGCTTTTAAAAAGCTAGCTTTTGGGTCAAAAAAGCTCAACAGCAGAAAACTATGAATTTGCGGGGTTTTTTTTTAGCGTTTTTACAATAATTTTTTCCAAAAATCAAAACTTTCTAATAGAACTTGTTTATACATTTACAGCTCACCTATAAGTTAAAATAGGTGACAAGTGACTTATCAATAAAGAATAAGTTTCAAGTCACTTATAAGTAAAAAAACTACGGTGGTGCCAACCACTACGATGCAACTTTTTTGAAGCAAACTTTTTTCTTATTGCTTTTATTGAAGTAGCTTTTTGACCCTAATGGGCCCATACACTGTTTTGTTGCTATTCAAAATCATTGATAAGTGAAAAGCTTGAAATTATCCCACACTGAGAACTCGTACAAAGTACTATGCTTTTACATAACTTATGGAACCGAAGATTCCCCCATCGCGACTCTTTACCTTAAATAGATGAATTTCATATGTTGGTCCTATACACACTTCGTTTCATTTCATTTTCCATCTTTAAATCCTAAAATCGACTAATTTGTCTTTATATATTTCCATTTGCCAGGGAAGCCAAATACTTTTTGTGACTTAGATTGATTCTCTTGTTCGTTGTGGAGAACGACTTCAATCGATGGAGTGTAGGAGCTAGCGAAAGGCTTATGGTGTTGGGTGACCAATTCATTATAGTTGACTTAAAGGTCTTAATTTTGTTTTGGGTTTTCATTTTTTGCATTTCTTGGTACTCGTTGCGGTTTTCATGTTTGCCAACAGATTACCCTTCTTTTTTAGAAGTGCAGAATAAGAGTAGACGAATCCTGTAATGCAAATGAAACAAATGTAATGCAACATACAACTTAAATCTTACATCTGGTTTAGAAATTTGGTGGTATATGCTACGGCAGAGTACTGCATACTAGTAAGTAGATTGTGATATCATTAACAAGCAGGCATAGCGCCACTCTCCGCTCAAAAATACATCTAAAGCAAGCGGTGAAGAATAATGCTTTGCCGAATGCGTAGATATTACAATTGCTTGTTAAAACTCCTCTGACAAATTTACTGTCCTTTTCTTTCCAATTTATTTGAGTTCGCTTGAACAAATTTAACATTAGTTTTATTATTGTGATAATCAAGGTGTCAGTGACTGAACTATGATGGTGAGTTGGTTATACTGGATCATCTGCTCAAATTAACCAAAGTCTTGATACTCAAAATTTCCTCATTGTTTTCCTTCTTTATCATGATTCAAGAGAACAGATATTGTCCATGTCTGATGTCCTGAAACGTACCAGCACGAGCCATGAGGAGATAGGCTTTCTCACTTTCTCTTTCACAATTTTAATATAATTTGCTAAAATTGTGATATACGAGTTTTCATGACATTCGCTTAGAAAGTGGACACATGAGAGTCGTTTAATAGGGCAGGGGTGGGAAGAAAAAGAAAAAAGAGTTTGAGTTAGAATAAAAAGGAAATTAAAATTTGCTTTGTGTTTCTGATACTTAAAACATTTTATCCAGACTGAAAATTTGAATATACAGCACCCTCACGACTATCCACAAGAGGCTGGTTTTGTAGTCTGGTTTTGTGCTAAAACTACCTGCACAGGTTTATTATTTATGAACTGCGGACTCGATGGTTCTAATCTGGAGTTCCAAATGGTGCACGTGCAACCAAACAAGAATTATATCTATAAGAGTACTTAAACCTTGTTTACTTTGATCAAAAGTTTGGTATTTTATGCAAACCGTATAACTTGTTGTACTTCAAAGTGAATTCTTTAAACGTTATGGTTGGCAACCAAATACCAACATCCATCTCAAAGGTATTACAGGAGTAGTCCCATAGTTTGGAGTTTAAACTACTTTCTTATCGGTCTTAATATTATACTTAGATGATAGATTCCAGTACATTCCCTCCAATCTAATATCGGATTTATGATCCGAACATGCCAATCCTTACAAGAAGATTATTCTTGCACTGAAGAGAAGAAAATAACCGCCAATTTAATATAATTAACCTGTATGTGATGGATCTCATGTTAACTCCCGACTCCCGTTTTACCAAAACTTGTTTATTGTTATTTTTTGACGATTGTTGCTTAATTTATCAGTTCTTTAATTTCTATGCATTACAGGTTAGAGTATCAGAAAGAAGAGTTTTATAAGAACCAACAAACTTTTACATATCCTATTAAATATAGTAATATTCTTTTTATGGTGCACAACTCTGAGAAAAAAAGTCTAAAAATAAATAAAAACCTTCAAGAAGGAATTTAATGCCGAATATTTGAAGAAAAAAAAGAGGTTGAAATAATGGGGATTAAAAATTGGAGCATTGTAGTACAAGGGCCGATTGTAAATTATTTGTTTATGAAAAAAGATAATTTACGAACTACCCATAAAAGATGAGGGGCTATGTGTATTTTATCAAAGAAAAAGTAAAAAGAAGCAGGTATTTAAAGCTAAAACGGGGATCATTTTTGTAACTCTATGAAATGAATCCGATCCTTTGTACAAACGAATAGTGGGGAAAATTGACAACTTATTAGAAAAATCATTTTCACAATTACTCTCTCACTGACGAGCATATCAATGTGAGTTTTTCCAAAAAAATCTAGTTATATATTACTGTCTTTACATATATTTGAATAGATACACTTGTAGATTTGGATTTGCAGGTTTATATTTGCCGCTTTGAGAAAGTTTGTCAAGTTTTTTTTTTTTTTTTTTTTTTTTTTGAGAAAAACAATGATGTGAAGCAGATACAAAAACCTAGTTTAGATCAAGTCGTGTCGTTATGTAAATTAACTTTGAACAATAATTTGAAGACAACTGCAAAACCGAGTAAATATATTTTCGCTCCTCCTATGCTCCTTTATACTTCTCACATCATATTTTGGGGTAGAGTTGCAATATGGTAAACTTTTTTCAAGTGTTAACGACTTTGATTTAATTTGGTTTTGATCCTGCCACCTAGGATAGAGTGTGGTCTGGAAAACCTTAGAAACATAGTCGTGTCCTTGTACAAAATGAGCGATAAAAAAAAGCAGAGCCTTTAATATGCCTTATAAACAAAGGTCTTATCAGATATTCACATATTCGTAATTGAGACACAAAATCAACTCGAGTTAGTTCTTAATTACGAGTTCTTGAGAAGTGGCTAAAAATGTACTCTTAAGCGTATACGTATATCAGAGATGTGAAAATGAGCGATAGTCGAGGTAGAATTATTCTAGAAACCTTACAAAAAAAGATTTAGAATCAAGTTCTAGCATACTTGTTATTTATTAAACATAAGTTGTTCATTTATTTTGTCGGTTATAGCTTTGTACAACTAGGGCCTAGATTTCGATAGTTAAGGAGACATTGTTTGTGTTTACTTAGACTTGAATTCCATAAGAAATACTTGTCCCTACAAAAAAGGCTTTAGAATCAAGTTCTAGCATCCTTATCATTTATTAAACATAAGTTGTTCATTAATTTCGTCGGTTATAGCTCTGTGCAACTAGAGGATGTTTTAAGATTTTGATAGTTTAGGAGGCGTCTGTTTGAATTATATTCCATAAGAAATAAATTTCCATTAAATTACTTTACCAAGAACTTTGGCGTTAGTGATTTTAATGCCAGATGGAAACTTTTGGTATGGTTATTTGTAGTGTGACTAAAAATTTAAACCACTTCTTCTGCAAAATTTCTAAAAGGTGATTCTCTGTTGCATTTAAGGATGACAGTAATTGATAACCTCAACATAGTTGTTTTTTCGCCAATTGTAGGATCATCATGATTTCCAACAGAAGGATTTAGCTTATTTTTGCAGATAAAATGAGCAAAAATTGTAGGCTTTGGTGGCCGGAGAACCTATCAATAGATGACACACCAAATTCTGTTTTCCTCTTTGGGTGGATTGTTTCATCATCCTCATATTCTCTCGACATTGTAGTAGCTTTTGAATGCAGTGAAGCTACATTTATCTCAATCCAATATAATCTACAGGTATATGCTCCGAGTACCTGCTTGAGATCTTTTTTTTATTTTTTTATTTTATCTTTCTAGGTAAAGTCATTGTGTTTTTCCTTTCGTTAAAACATAAAACTATGTGCAAAACTTATAGAAATACAAGACAATTGTGGCAACTTTGTCCATCGGCCTGTAGCTAGCAACACTGTGGGTACAAAGAAAAGTCTTCTCCAAATTGTTGCATAGTTTTTTTAAGGAGACATCTTTATTCCCATATGCCTTTCAAGGAATTTTGCAACTCATCGCATATTTATATACTCATCCGTTCCAAAACAGCTATCCACTTTCATTATTATATACCTGACATATATTCAAGACATGGGACATAAGATATGGGACGGGGGTGTATTAATCAAGTCCGAAAGTATGTCTCCTTTTAGTCTCCATTTTTGTTACTTGCCCAATTTTTAATTCAAAATAAAGAAGATTTTAAGTTCCAAAATAATGCTCAAATTTTTATGCATTATTTGAGCATTTAATCATAAAATAGAGACTTGGTAATTTTTTAATTTAAAGAAGAAATGACAAAAAGGTGAAGTATATCGTGAATCTTATAATGGGTCATGTGGACCAATAGTATATACATTAATCATTAAGTTTGTCAATAATAGATTCCACGAGTTTATTAAAATATCGACACAGTCAGAACGTCTTGCAATATAAGGTAGTATAATCAAGGAGGCATAAAAGGCAGCATATTAAGTCAGAGGTAGACAATCCAAAGTCCGGACTCATATTATTACCCCCCTTTTTTGACCAAACTTGTAATTATTGAACTAGACTTCCTATTCCTATCAAATCTTTCTCGCATCTACTTTTTCTCCCTATTCGCCATCTGGGTAAACTCTCCACAATCTATTGGCCTATGTCATGTTCTTCAATTTTGATTTGTCTTTCAGAATTGCTTTGATTTAGTCTGACATTCGCTAGTATGTCACTTTCTTAGGAAATTCTCAAGGAGATAAATCGACAGATGCCCGAGTCATTACAAGACAAATGCACTCTCTCTTTGCTTGGCCATTGTGCAGTTAATCTGAGCAAAACACCCCCATTTCCGACAGCTGCTAATGAAGAACTTAATAAGATGAACTCTACTAATGGTAATTTGTTGTTTCAACATTGTCAAGAATTATGTGGTGATAAAGGTACATGGTGGAATTGCAAACATTGCACTATTGACGGATTGTTTGAAATTAACAAGCCGGTCTCTGTAGAAAGAAATAACTGGATCCAGCTTTTATACAATAACCATGGAATTATCGATAGAAAAATCAAGTCGGTCCCTACAGTACATCACATGCATTGCAATGGAACGATATTTTCCCTCATCGATCTCCACGTATGTAAGTCTTGACTGTCTACATGCAAGCTCAATTTTGATAAATATCTCTGTCTTTTATTGTCTTTCTTTTTTTACAAAATCCAGGTAATACTTTATGAAATTCCCATATTTGGCAGTCATCATTTCACAATGGAGTTTTCACCTTCTAAGCAAGTAAAGCCTCTTAACGTCCCCGTGTGGGTTGAATCACTTCATCAGACTGAGCTGTTCCTTGATTTGGTATTGCTATCTGTCGATATTCATTATATCATGTACTCAAACAATTCTATCTGATATTTGGTTTAATGCTTGAATTTTCATTTTCAGGACACTGTTGTACTGACAATCAATTGTGCTCATGCTGCGAGATCATGCGTTTAATGCTTGAATTTTTATTTTCAGGACACTGTTGTACTGACAATCAATTGTGCTCATGCTGCGAGATCATGCTTTGGAACAAGTGTGGGCCCTAAAAGAGTTAACCGGTTTCCGATTATTTCAATGTAATGTCATCTAGATTTGGATGTCCTTTAATATGTCATATATACATTCATTAACTCTAATTCCTCATAATTTGACTATTCAGGTGTGCTGCTTTGACATGGCAACTGGTGGCGATGTTCATAGCTTCCGTGTCCACTTTATTCTATACAGTTCTCTAGGTTCTTCATGCAATTATGGGTTATGGATCAAAATCGTGGATGTATCTTACATTAGGAAAACTTTTCTATAATACCAAGAAAATTATTCGAATTCGTTGTTGTCAGATTATATACTGGCCAGCCGTCCTTGGACATAATGGTCTCAGGTATGCATTATGTTTTTTTAATAGAAAGTTATATTCCTGGACTTTGAGGTGTGATATTGATCTAAGTTATTCATATGGTAGCTTGTGGTGCTTATCTAGATTTCATTTTCAATGTGATTTCGGGTTGCGGGAGAGATTGTCTTTGTTTTGAGGCTTCAGCCTCTTTATAGTTTTGGGTTCATTGTCTTACATTGTAGCTTTGTTCCATACTCTATGTCACAATTAGATTTAAGTTATTCAATGTGAAATCTCAATCCTGTATACATTTAAGCTGAAATCCCATGACTAAAAACCTTGAATCTTGTATGGATTTGGTCATTCTTATGATTGGTATTTATGAATATCCTAATCAGCGCTTGCTCTAGGAAATGTAGAAGATTTTTAATTATATACGTGAGATGAAGTTTTTAGTCTGCGGCAACATCGGCTCTTGTTTCCTTGAATCTTTCATCCTTTTCTCCTTGTATTTCAACAGCAGTTTGAGTCATTTGGTAAATCATAAATTTAATGGAAAATAAAGTGGTGACAAGGGGACATTAACGGTCCATGTTTCTGTGCATTCATCATGCTAATTTTGTTCTTCTTTTAGACTAATATTGAACCGATTCTGCTGTCACTGACATTTGTTATTTTCTGTATATACCAGGTCTCAATCATGTGTAGAGTATGCTGAGAAAGCTGTCACTCATAGACATTCCATGTGGTCAAGTATTGCTACTGATCTATTTCTAGGAAATATTTTTGGTATAGCATTGTACTCTAACGCAGAATTTGTTTCTGTATGGGTTTCAAAATTTATTGATGAAATAATAGACAATTTATTGCGGTCGGGTTGTGTGTGGTTAATGGGTGTTCCTGCGGGTTTTAAGTTAAACACTGAGCTCGCAGGTGTACTTGGCATAATTTGTCTCAATGCAATCCAAATTTGGTCTACTCTTTGGTTCTTTATGGGCCCTCCTTCCATCTATTTTGTGAAAGGCCTAGCTATTTCTGCGATTACATTTGGCCTGACAATACCTGCGGCTTTTATCATGGACATAATTTCACTGGCAACATTCCATGTCATAACTCTTCATTGGTTAATATCATGCATCTATTCTCTCCAGATACAGGGCATAACTGCTTTATGGCGTCTTTTCAGGTATATCTTTTCAAAATTTCATGGCGGAATTACTTTTGAATGTGATTGTTGTTTGGAAAAACTTTGTTTATGGATTTTTTTTTTTTTAAAATACTCATCTTTAAATCCACAAAAGTATGTGTTGCTGTTCATTTAATAAGAGTTGACGTTTAACTGCTAAAAGGAAAGTTTTGCAAACTTATATGAAATTGGTTTTGTTACTTCTGTGATTTAAACATCATTGTTATTGCCTTAATGGAACCACTATCTACCATATGAAAGTTCTCGAAGCCTAACATGATGGTTACCGTCCTTTGCATTTTTGGCTACTTATTGAATTATTGTTTTCCCAGAATTTTAACCGTTATTTTGGTCAAGGACATTTAAAGCATCCTTTTTTATGACATTTTATTGTGATATATTATGAGTTTGAAGTGCTCACATGCCTAACAAATCATTGGCAGGGGTCGCAAGTCCAATCCTCTTCGTCAGAGATTCGATAGCTATGACTATAGTGTTGAGTAACACATTGTTGGTTCTCTAATCTTCACCCCGATTTTACTGCTATTGCCAACCACCTCAGTATTCTACATTTTCTTCACCATTATGAAGAGTACAATCAGTTTTACATGCATAGCAATTGAAGTCATTATATCTTTGATTCATGCCACCCCTTATCTCAAGATTTATCTTTGGTTAATGAGGCCAAAACGGTTTCCTTGGGCATATGGTTTGACGTAAAAGTTTGCCATAATAACTCTACGATGACATCTGAAAGTATGAATACAACTGAAAATCGGTCCAGTCGTTTGATTTCATTTCTTCGCAGCAACAACTTGAATTTGAGTGAGGCCTCTAGAACCTTATATTTTTCATTTTGTCACTGAATCAACAACAATTTTATAAAGTTTTTAATTTCTTTGATCCTAGCTTTATTTGAACAAAAGATATTAGGCGTTTGTGTATTATTGAAGTTTCTTTTTGAGGAGTTATTTTTTGTTTAGATTGGTATCTGGTCTGATTCTCAGTACTTAAAGTTTAGGTAAACCTTGAAAAGAATATCTTATGAAATGGCAAGTTCATGGTGTCCTTTTGTAGATGGTATGGTATCACGTAGTCATAAATATCATCTAGTTTTTTAATATCCCTCTTCCATCTTAGGCTTGTCCTGGTTCAGGGTTTGTAGACTCGCCCTTTCTTAGTGAACCCTTATAATTCATAATCACACTTAGATTTATTATATCCATGTTCTATTATTAGGCGATTGTATTTTATCTACATTTACGGATTTGCAACACAAGGTAGGAATTTTTGCCATCTCTTGTGTCTGGTGTAAATTTTTCTTTGTACTCTTTCCTGTTTAAGGTACTAGCAAACTTGGCATTAAATTGGTATTCGCTCCCAAATTAATTATCAGAATCACTCTATAGACTTGGATTTGATGTTTAATTATACTTTTATAATTTCGGCAGAAGTTCCAAGTGTCATCTTATTATACGTTGTTAATACATTAAAATTACAAGGCACTTCATTGCTTCTTGTTCTGACTCGGTATATTATTTTCAGGAGAAATTGTCTCACTTCACTACCAACAGTCCTTCTCTGTGGTTTCTAGCTCATTTGTAGCCTCGATAGTACGTGGGATTCTTATCGGAAAAAGGTGAGCTTCCTTTACCAATGTAAATGCAAATCAGATTCAAACTCCCCCTCTCTCTCTAACTATCTCTCTCCTTTGGTCCTCGAAATAGTATTCCGTCCACACTTGGAATTGGTCTTCCTTCAACAATGCCTTGGATGGTCATTCCATTTATAGATTATTGGCACCTTTGTCGCGATTCAATTCTTTGTTGCCCAAACAATAGCCACCGCAATGCATTCCAGAAAGCAAACAATGTTTGAAGTTTGAACTGATCTAATTTGTGTTAAAAGGCTGTCAATTTTGTAAGTACTAATTTTTGATCAACTCTATATTGTTTATTTCCGACTAGTGTAACAGGATAGAGAGATATCGTTGACTAACATGTAATTTTGAAATAGATAGTAGACCTTGTTTGCTAGATCAAACATTTTCATTTGGTGACTTCCATTTTCAGATGCTGGTTTATGTTGTCATGCTCCCCTTCTTAGGCCTTAGCCCTAAATTATTGTTCATTATGATGCCGGTTTAGGAACATATGCGATGATTGCTTTTAAATGAATTCTTATTTGTTTTTGTTTTTGGGATACATTATGCGCTTCTGGAAAAATAAATGATGGTTGATTAAATAGGTAATGACTAAAATGCA
Source organism: Primula veris (assembly GCA_963682055.1). Taxonomy (NCBI): domain Eukaryota; kingdom Viridiplantae; phylum Streptophyta; class Magnoliopsida; order Ericales; family Primulaceae; genus Primula; species Primula veris. Next base: position 29,634,473 of record OY821747.1, on the reverse strand, counting down.
TTGTTATCAGTTGACTGTTTTTTATTCTTAGTTTCGATCATCCCCTCGAAGGAGAGTGTATGACCAATTGTATGGGTTTTCTAAATAGAATTTTACTGATTTGACTGAAAATGCAATTAGTATATTCTGGTTCTTTAGTGTTAAAATTTTTCATAAATGAACAAAGCGCTGAAAATCAGGAAAAAATACGTGTAATGTACTATACTATCAGTAATTAATGATTTAGGTACTCGACTAACTATTTTAACAATTGAGGTATCAAACTACGATTTTTTGCCCAATCAAAGGACTTACGGCACAAGTCGACAAAATTGTATTCAATATATTTCACATTTGAGAATCTATTTTTGACGGAATTGTACTCAACATGTGATAAGCAAGAGAACATGAGTGCAATTTCGTCATTTTCTTTAAGGGTATGTCCTCAATTATGACAAATTTGGTAAATTAGTACCTCAATTGTTAAAAAGTGGTAGTTCAATACCTAAATCGTTAGCCACTAATAGTACAGTATACTAAACATATTTTTTTCCTCACATATTAATGGCGACATAGTGACACCATAGGTACGACTAACTAATATTAAGTAACCCAGGTAGGGCCTGTACACTCAATGCATCAAGCCAATCATGCATACTCGAGGCATGGAACTTTTTTGGAGCCTACCTTCAAAATTAAATGAAAACGAAAAAAGGATTATAATTGTTTGGTGAGCTTTTTTCTAGCATACACTCGGAATGTTTTTTCATACAATAATTTGCACTACAGATATAGTCCTAAATCCTAATTATGGAAAAACAACATAGTTTTATTTGTCACATCGCATGATTGGTTTGTACAGCTACCTACCAATGAATGAACGTCTCCCCACGTCACAAACTAACTGCTCCTTTCCTTCTAAATTATAAGTACATATTTATATGTTTGTCATATCGCATGATTGGTTTGTACAGCTACCTACCAATGAATGAACGTCTCCCCACGTCACAAACTAACTGCTCCTTTCCTCCTAAATTATAAGTACATATTTATATGTTTGGTTTTCTCACTTTTTATAAGTTCATTTTTCATAAATAGAAACAATTTGTTAGTTAAAATTACATGTGTGTCCTTACCACATTAACTTTTATGAAAATATGTGTCCTTATCACATTAACTTTTGTGAAAAATTAGGGTAAATTTGGAAAATAGATGAAAAAGTAAGGTGCATACATATGAGGCAAATTGATTGCCTACAAATGTAAAAAAAAATCGGAAAAACCAATGTATTATAGGTCATAAATCCAAGAAATAAAATTACATTGTAAACTCTCAATAAAAGCATGTGTTATAGGCAACAAAATCATGTAAAAACGGTATAAACGAAAAACGATAAAAAATTGTGTATTATAGGTCATAAATACAAGATAGAAGAGCACAATGTAAATTCTTAATAAATTTCGGTTAAGTTGCTAACTCGGCTACAAAATTACGTAAAAACTCGGGGACAGGAGGGAGTACGAAATAACAATATGACAAATTGAAAGTTTTTTGTTTTTGTTTTGAAAGGAATGACAAAATTAAAAGTTAAAAGCGAGATACATGTTTCATATATGTTGCCTTGTCATTCATCAATCCAAATAAAACTTTAGTATATACCCACATGTGACGAGTAGTAAAAACCTGACCGCTTATTCAAATCTTCACACCCCCACGCAATTCTTAGCGTATTATATTTGTTGCAGTATATTATTGAACTATCGGATATTACTTAATAGGTCTAAGTTAGGCTTTTTACCTTTTATAACCATAAACTCTACTATATAAATAAGGTTAGAATCTCTTGTATTTATTTATACATCCTGATAATAAAATACTCCCTCTCTCTATATATAATATATATACTAAGCTAATAAGACTCGCAACAATATTATATTATATTATATTATATTATATTAGTCCCTATAACTCTCAAATCAAAATCCCTTTATGCCCTTTTATTTAGCAAACAAACCTTATTTTACACCCAATTCTTAATTCATTCATTCATTGAGTATTTTCTTAACCCATATACGTTTTGCTTAAATAGCCTTGAGCCTTTTACACAATTGCCTCTCAAAGAATGTTCAATATCCCATTAATTACAAACCAATTTGAACCAATTTTTGTATAAACGATGTTAAAATCTTTAATTACATTTGGCACTAATTAGCCCTCTAGGTGTTTGACATTTTGCCCGAAAGATATGGAAATTAGCAACGAGGCTGGTGTCGATCCGTTTGCGATAGGGCCTTCTACTTGCATTGGTAGGACAATTGCTTTTAGAGTATTGTTCTGTAAATCTTTGTCACATTTGAGGCACAAAGTGTTTCGTTTATTGTTGTTTTACGCTTATGGAGTTAGGAGTTTGTTAAGGAACTATGTAGTACCTTTTATCACTCATATTCATCCGAAGAACCCGCAAGGGATCTTAGTGATGGTGACCCTTGTTGCGTTCTTGTTACGGCATTATTCGTCGTTGAAATCACGGGCTAAGATTGCTTATAGGAGGAAGTTTTGAAAAAACATGACGAGAATGGCGTTAACCGACGAGGAGTGGGGTCATGCTGCTAAGATGCTAGATAGAGAGAACCCGAAAGTGAATGAATCTCACCTTTACGACGAGGAGTTAGTTAGGAATAAGCTACAGGAGCTACGCCTTCGTCGTGAGGACGGTTCGATGAGAGAGATTATGTTTCGTATGCGAGCCGACCTTTTTAGAAACCTTGGTAATATGTGTAACCCTGAGCTACACATGGGTAGGCCTAGAGTTCCCAAACTCATAGAAGAGTTTATAGATGAAGTTTCTGCCCAGTTGAAAATGGTTTGTAAATCCGACAACGAAGAGCTTCTCTTAGAGGAGAAGCTCTCTTTCATGAACGAAACTAGACATGCTTTTGGAAGAACAGCTTTGCTTTTAAGCGGTGGTGCTAGCTTAGGAGCTTTTCACGTGGGGGTGGTTCAGACACTGGTAGAACATAAGCTATTACCTCGGGTTATAGCAGGGTCTAGCGTTGGATCGGTTATATGTTCGATAGTAGCCACTAGATCTTGGCCAGAGCTTCAAAGCTTCTTCGAAGACTCGTGGCATGCTCTAAAGTTTTTCGATCAGATGGGTGGGATTTTCACGGTTTTTAAAAGGATTATGACCCGGGGAGCCGTTCATGAGATTAGACAATTACAAATGATGCTAAGAAACCTCACCAACAACCTCACATTTCAAGAGGCTTACGATTTGACTGGTCGGATTCTAGCTATTACAGTTTGCTCCCCAAGAAAACACGAACCGCCCAGATGTCTGAATTACCTAACTTCGCCACATGTTGTGATTTGGAGCGCTGTGACTGCTTCGTGTGCTTTTCCTGGTCTTTTTGAAGCTCAGGAGCTAATGGCGAAAAATAGAAGCGGGGAACTTGTTCCATATCACCCTTCGTTCAATTTGGGTCTGGAATCTTCTGATTCTTCTACACGACGTTGGAGAGATGGTAGCTTAGAGATTGATTTACCGATGATGCAATTAAAAGAGATGTTTAATGTAAATCACTTTATTGTGAGCCAAGCTAATCCTCATATCACACCTTTACTGAGGTTGAAGGAGATCGTGAGATCTTATGGGGGGAGCTTTGCTGCTAAGGTACATTTCTACGGTATTCAATCTTCGATATTAAGCAGTAAGCACTCATGATTTAGATCTGTATAGATTATTTATTGGTTTATGAATTTATGTTATATTTTTTTAATGATGCAGCTAGCTCATCTGGCTGAGATGGAGGTGAAACACAGATTTAATCAGATATTAGATCTCGGTTTCCCACTTGGGGGGATAGCTAAGCTGTTTGCTCAAGATTGGGAGGGTGATGTTACTATTGTAATGCCTGCAACCCTAGCACAGGTACATATGGAGTGAGAGAGAAACCTAGTATGTTGAAAGAACATGAATAAAAATATGACAAACAGGGAAAATAAAGAGTTTCTTTCTCATTGTTATTTTTTCTTTCTAGGGTGATATATTTATGATAGGATCAAGGAATAGTAAACTATGCTAGCCACCAATCTACAGGAAGTCAAATAATTAATACATCAACATGTAAAATTTATGATAAAGACATCAAATTACTTTAAATGCCTGGTTTTATCAAATTTGTGAGTGCTTAGAAGGTTAATTAACTACGGTGTACTAATTGCTCGATTTTGTGATTACTGGGGGTCAGTCTACCATCTTGATTTAACAATTCGAACATAAATTGTTGGAGTCCCAGTTGTTCAATTTTTATGTATTTTGGTTTCTAAATTGTGAAAATCAATAATACGGACTAATTGTTAAAAGTTAAAACCCAGCCTAGATTGGTGTACTATAATAATATCGTCTCTTAAGTATTTCAAATTGTGCTTGAATGCTTTAGTTCTTCATACAACTTCTATAGTTTAGCCGCTAACCATTTTCTTCTTTCTTTGTCCATTTTTTTATTATAAATACAGTATTCCAAAATCATACAAAATCCATCTCACTCGGAGCTTCAAAAAGCAGCCAATCAGGGAAGGCGATGCACTTGGGAAAAACTTTCAGCTATAAAGGCCAATTGTGGTATTGAACTTGCTCTAGATGAGTGTGTTTCTCTCCTTAATCACATGCGTAGACTCAAAAGAAGTGAGGATAGGGCCAATACTTCGACAAATGGCCCGTCTAGTCCTGTTTACAAAAGAATCCCTTCGTGGTACTCAATCGCACGCGAGAATTCCACTGGATCAATTTCCGAAAATACCCAAAAAGATCTTGCTCCACTTCACCAAGAAGTTGGCCGTTTACTATTTAGTCCTCGTAATAAACATAATGGAAATGAGGGGTTAGCTGGGAACTCAGAACTCGGTTCTTGGACAAGATTAGGTGGACCTTTGATGAAGACAACATCGGCGAATGAACTTGTTGAATTTCTTAGACGGTTCGAATCTGATCAGATATTAGCTAAGGAATCACCGCACCAGATATAAGCTCTGATACAGTTTTTGACCGGCTAGATTTAAGTAATAGAGCTGGATTTGAAAATACGAGCATTTTGGTTTCTGAAGGCGATCTATTGCAGATGGAATTGAGCCCTAATGCGATTTTTCTTAACGTTTTGAAGAAAGAAGATATAACCCCAACAAGCAGGAGTCTTAGTATAGGGAATGATAAAATACAACAAACTTCAGTGGCTGAAGATATGCAGCTTTTGTGCCCTGGAAACGAAACGGATTCTTCTGATTGTGAAGACTGCTTAGAAGATACAAGTTTTAATTATTCCCCTTCTTAATAGCTTAAACTTGTCTATGAAATGGTACAAGTTATGTAGAAATTTTAGTTATCATGTCTGCCAATGCAGTAGTCATTCTTAGTTCAGGCTGTGCATACCATATATTAAATGTCTCAGCTGGTAGTATATATGATGGTATAAATCCTCTTGTAATTAACAGTTTATCTTTTCAAGTCATATTGACCACTTAGTCATAGTGGCAGTATATAGACTTGATATTTAATATTTATAAGTTCCAGTTCCGTTATCAGAGTCTATTCTGTGTTTAGAGGTGATTTTTTTGGCATAATTTCTATTTGTTCCACAGTATCGAACCATTCTGCAAGAAAGCATCTGATCAACTTTCCATCAACTTAGTTGTTATTTCACTTTTGGGTTATTGAATATTTTTTGGCTTTAGTTACAACTTACAACTCAGATATCAATGCATAGTTTATATTGTTATAGTTGCAGGAGAAGATCAAGTTGTTCTTCACTTAAACTACTTGCATGAAGTTTTACTCATCTCTTTAAATCTTGTTATAGAATGTTTATATGAGTTTTTGATACCTACCGTTTTTGGAAAGTTCACTTAGTTAGTTATTGCTCTGCACAAGTTTTGACCACTCTATGCTTATGGATATGACCACTCTAAATCCATCACATTGCACATCAATCTTCATAAAAAAAGAATAATGTGATAATCGAAGTACACCCATACACCATCTAATTTATCTATGTCAAGGTCGAGATGATACGTTGTTCGGATCTAAATGATCAATGATCTAAATGTTATAGTTAAATCTATTAAGTGCAAATGTAATTCATAAATAGGAATATCCAGCACATATATTATAAAAAAACCATGATACATTAATTCAAGTACATTTTGGTTTATTATTGAGTAATGAAAATGTATTTGTAACGGAAACTCTACCAAGAAGGGAGTATTGATATCATGTGTCCTATTATATAGTCATCTTGGAAGATTTATTCAAACAGACTTTAACACCGCATGCATGTACAAGCCCCGAGGTATCAATGTGCCATGTAATAGAAAACAATAACCATGTCATGCGTTGAAAATTTCATCTAATAAACCAAATATCTCTCTTCCACTACTTGACTATTGGAACGCGAACATTTTAAGATCCACAACAGCTAACTCATAAATTGTTACATTCGTTAATCATTTTATTTGTTGCCACTAGCAAACCAGTATGTTTATCCTTGTCACTGGAACTTGAACATTTTGTTAATCATAGGTAATGGTGATAGCAGTGAGATGAGCTTGGCTACCGTCACCTCTGACGCTAATATCTTAGACATGATGTAATTATTTACATATATGTTATTTATAAATACATTTATCTAGTTTATTTTTAAATGAGTGAATGTCTTGCTTGTGTTTGTGACTTTTCAGATGCAGTCCCTCTATTTTTGTCTAATTAAATTTTTACTTGGATACTAGATTACTAATCATTGTTGAAACACTTAAACTATGGAGAAGCTCATTTGGCTACTTTTTTTTTTCTTTTGACACCAATCTATCCAAGAGCTTGTTATATAAAGGTTATGTTCATATATATAAACGTAGTTGTTGTATATAAGATTGATTGTTTTACTCCATGTATTTGTATTTCTTCATGTTATATTCAAGTAACCATATTTGGATACATCTGTTATTTGTATGTGTATTTCTTCGGTTGCCATGTTTGTATTTTGTGATAGTTTTTATATGTATATCTTCAAGTCAAACAATCTGTTCTGTCGCTTAACAACAACGAGAGTGTATCAGTGAAGAATATGGCCAAAGAGATTGTTTAGGCCGCTAAGGAAAAAGTTTGTGCTTGAGATTATGCATGTTGTAGTGACGAGATTAAAACTATCATCACCTCTGACGCCAATAACTTCAAGATGTTATTATTTAGATATATGTTATATATACTGTAAAATTGTTTTGCATATTCGTTTTGTGTGTCTTATGGTTGTGCTGTCTTTGTTTCGAGTAATAGTTGTTTGACCATGATTGTAACGACTCGGTCCCACGGACCGAACCGCCACGCCTGTATCAACAATATTGTCCGCTTAGGCACAACTTCCCAGGGGGATCACCCATCCTGGTACTATTCCAAGCTAAGCACGCTTAACTATGGAGTTTCGTCCTCGCTATTGTGCCGTACAGCTTTAAAATGCATTTCTGATAGAAAATGGATCTTTCAACTCATATACCACACGTGTACTCTCATATCTGGGCGATGTGAGACTGACGCACAACACTGCACCACAGAATTTCCTTCCTGGAAATCTGGGTCGTCACAATCACCTCCCTTTTAGGCACGACGTCCTCGTCGGGCACGTTGTCCTTCAGGGGTTCACACACACGTGCTAGTCCCCATATTTCCGGCTAGATAGAGGCTCTGATACCATCTGTAATGAGCCGGTCCCACGGACCGAACCGCCATGCCCGTATCAACAATATTGTCCGTTTTGGCACAACTTGCACGACGTCCTCGTCGGGCACGTTGTTCTTCAGGGGTCCACACACACGTGTTAGTCCCCACATTTCCGGCTAGATAGAGGCTCTGATACCATCTGTAACAACCCGGCCCCACAAACCGAACCGCCATGCCCGTATCAACAATATTGTCCGCTTTGGCACAACTTCACAGGTGGGTCACCCATCCTGGTACTACTCCAAGCTAAACACGCTTAACTATGGAGTTTCGTCCTCGCTATTGTGTCGCACGGCTTTAAAAGGCCTTGTTGATATGAAATGGATCTTTAAACTCATATACCACATGGGTACTCTCATATCTGGACGATGTGAGACTGACACACAACACCGCACCACAGAATTTCCTTCCTGAAAATCTGGGTCGTCACAATGATCACTTCATTTATCTCAGTTTTGCTGCTATTACCCTTTATTGGAAGTTGTTAACACAATGATCCAATTGTTTAAGATTGTTTTTAGTTTCATCTTGAATATTGTTTTTTATTTCGCTCTCATCTCCGCATTTACTCACTCGAGCTTGTTGAGTAGTGGTTACATCTTCGCTGAACCTTATCGTGGAGGTTACCAAATAAACCCGCTGCTAAATAGACATCATCGGACTTTTCTTGCTCATTTGAAATATTGAGATTAGCCATTTTTTTGCAAGTGTAACCAAAAGATATGTGGCTACTTTTAAATTTTCGAAAACATCCGTGTTATAGTATTTTTTTAGGAAGAAAATTATGTTTTTGGACTCGTACTCAAACTCTAATAAGCTCTCATATGCCTTGAAATCGACCCGTTACGGAGTTTTCCAATCACGTCTACAATGGTCTCTTTCTTATTATAGTTATGTATGTTGATTATTAATCGAGATGCCATTTGATGCATTCTATATTAATTTTCATTATCTTCGAAAATGAACATAGTGTCGTGGTAAATTTTATTTTAGTGGTGTATTGTCCGCTTTACAAACCCATCATTAATGACGAGACTTTTATGATGCATGTAACTTGATTCAACCAAAAGAATTCAGCTCAATATATCCGTATATTATAATAAAAGCAAAAGCTATTATAATGGGAGACGTGATGAAGGTCTTGTATTTAATATGCTCAAATTTGATAAGTCCGATGGAAGTATTTCCCTGACTTGCAGCTCTTGCTGATCTGGAACCATTTTTTATTCTTTCACATTGTTTCGTTGAATACGGTTCTATGTTAGCGTATGGAGAAGATCCATTTGAGCTTTTGAAATATTATAAAGACTTGATTGATGAAATAGAAGTTGCTATTATTGTTGATTGTGGTGCTCTAGTTTCGCACTTGGATGTCATGAAAGAAATATTGTATCGTATTTTAACAGAAGTAATAGAATTGCTGAAGTTGAAATATCCCTTGATGGAGATTTTTAGGGAGGCAGAAAAGTGTAAATGCTTTTGACATAATGACATTCCCTTCTAAACGTATCAACTCCATAACTATTACCGCATCTTTCTTCTTGTAAAATTGTTTTGTTATGATGCATACTACTAGCTCTCGTATAAGCAAGGTCATATCTTAGCTTTAGAACTCTGCAATTCAAGCTTGTGATGCGGTTCACAGATGTGTGCCAAAATTTTCATTATCTTCGAAAATGAAGATGATGTTGTGGTAAATTCGATGTGTGATAGTGGTGTATTGTCCACTTTGCAAACCCACCATTAATGACTAGACTTGTGAAATTCCATGTGATATAGTAGTTTGGTCCAACCAAAAGAATTCATCTAAGTATATCTATCTAAGTATATCTATCTATTATAATAAAAGCAAAAGCGATTGCTGAGATGTTAACAAATTTCTTATATTTTTGTTGCAAAAATACTCGTGCTCCTTTTTACTAATTATGCTATTGCCACGATTTGATAGGTTTTATTTCTATTTTATCAACCCTAACTTATTTCAACTATCTAAAAAAACTTAATTTTTTATTTTTTTGTTTTCGTACAACATGACATCTTACATGTGATGCGTGGGCACGTTACCGGTACATTCATCACATATATGAATACACATTATACTTTAATTTCTCTTTATATATTTTTTTTTAGGTTAGTACTTAGATAATAATTTTCACACAAGAGATATTTAATAATTAATCATTTGTTTTATAAGGAAAATAGCTTAAGTTGTTGAGTTTTTATAAGTAAGTAAGAATAGATCTAATCTTTTTGATTTTTAGAACAATATAACAAAATATAAGTTGCTATAACAAATAAACCAATTAGACTGACTATTCTTTTTTAGAAACTACACTTTCAACTTTTAATAGATTTACCTATCTTATAAACTAATCATTTAAACTATATGTGAGCTAGGTATAAACCCTTTATATAGAAAAATTTAGGGGTGGGAGCGGTGTGGTTTGTTGTGGTTTGAAACCAATCCAAACCAAACAACGTAAAAAATAAGCGGTTTGATTTGATGCAGGTTGGTGAAATTTCAAATTTCAACCCAACCCAACCCAACCCAATCCATTTTAAGCGGTTTGGGGGAGAGTTGGGTTCACGGTTTGTTCATTTTTTTAGTCCTTAAACTTATAAAATATGCAATTCTAACTCACAAAATAGAAAAAATAAACACGAAAAAATAAAAGTAAAAAATTTCAAATTAAAAATTCATAAACAAAGTATAGTTGCATACTACATGCACGGGACTAATAGTTTGGCATAACATTTTTATTCATGTCTATTATGCCTCTATAACAAGATAGAAACGATCAATAAAATCTTAAATGCACGACATAAAACAATAAAATATCCAAACAACTTAAACTTGTAAATTAAAAGATTGTGTAAACCAAAACGCTATGTGCTTGATCAATCATAAGCTATTAAGGTTAAATAGTTTATTATGTATATTTGATTATTTATATGTATATTCAACTAACTTATATGTATATTTAACTAATTTATATTTTTGCGGTTTGGCGGGTTGTCCCGCGGTTTGAAAATTTTAACCCAAACCAACCCGCTAATATTATTTGCGGTGCGGTTTGGTTTAGGTTCATAATTTGAAAACTTCAACCCAATCCGATGCGGGTTGGATTGGGTTGCGGTTTAGGATGGTTTGTTGCAGGTTTTGCCCACCCCTATATAACATTACGATTATTGCGGATATAAATGTCATATTTGCATCGGAGGATCAAAATATTTCCTTGCTTAAATTAGAACTAGAGAACTGCCCACACATTGCGTGGTGTAACACGTGAATATTTGTAACGCATGGTTTGATTTGCATAATTATTCCCGTTTAGTAGACCTATAATTTTTTTTTACTTAATATAGTAAAAACTGAATCATTTATACAATGCAAAAAGTGAAACCATTTGAACAAATTAATAACAGGAATCGGAAACACGAAAAAGGGAAGAAAGTGTTCGATTGGTCTAACATGTAACATGTGTCTGACACGGCGTTTTTACGAAAAAAAAGGGTAAAAAGGACACAAAATTACCAAAAGACATACTAATTTGTTAAAAATGAAACTTTATAAATGTAAACCAAACAACATTTATATACTTTAAGCTAACCAATAAAAGTAAAATTTTCCATTCTCTCTCAAAAAATATACTTTTATACGTATAAGATGCCAAACAAGCTCAATATAAATAAAGTGTCAAAATTGTGTTTAATTAATAAGTTCGATTCTATGGACTAACTATTGGAAGTTTAGGGGAGCATTTATAATTACATTCAAAGTATGGGAACATTCTAATTTCCTTTTTTTTTTTTTTTATTTATAAAACAATGGTTTTCTTTCTATGTAGTAAATGCAATTAGGGCAGGCCGAAAACCCGAAAAAATCATACCGAACCGAACCGAAAAAGATCGAAATTGAAAACCCAAAATTTTTTTTGTTCGATTTCGGTTTACAATAAAACCGTATCGAAAAAAACCGAAAAACCGAAAAAACAGAAAAAATCGAAAAAGACCGAAAACCCCCGAAGAAAAACCGAAAAAACTGAAAAACCGAAAAAACTGAAAAACCGAAACCGGACCGAAACAAATCTGTTCGGTTCGGTATAAAAAATAAAATGAACGAAAACCGAAAAATCTGTTCGATTTGGATTTTGTCAAAAACCGAATCGAAAGGGAGCGGAGACAACTCTACATACAAGAAGAAGTATGGTTGGGAGGTGAGTCACATATTGATATAAACATAGAAAAAAGAAACCATTAAGAAAGTGACAGGTGTAGTCTTGTTTCTCTTCACGTGTCAGTCTCCGAAACCCTAGCCGCATACCACGGGAGATTCTTTATTCAATATGCAATTTACTTATCTGTATAAGGGACGTGGGACTGACGATTCCACGTCTACGTGGCACAGACATTATTATTATTTTTTTTTTTTTTTTTTTTTTTTTTTTACAAAAAAAACTTTTTTGATTTTAAAAAAAAAAAAACCTAACCATCAACTATCAAACTCTTTCGTATATCAAATTAATATATTTTTTTATCAAATCAATATCACTCTACCACTACAATTATCCCCAATTTTATCAAAAAAAAAACCTCTCCTAATTTACCAAAATAAAAGCTCGTCCAATTTTACCAAAAATAAACTCTAACCATAACCATCAAACTACTTGGTATATCAAATTAATATCATTTTTTTTCTCACTCTACCACTACAATTATCAAGTAAATATTTATTTTTATTATTGAGTTTAAATTTTATGTAAATAGATATAATTATTAATAAGTTATAATAAAAATAAATATTTACTTTATAATTATACATCACTCTACCTTGATAATAAAAATAATTGTAGTGGTAGAGTGATGTACAATTATCAAGTAAATATTTATTTTTATTATAACTTATTAATAATTATATCTATTTACATAAAATTTAAACTCAATAATAAAAATAAATATTTACTTGATAATTGTAGTGGTAGAGTGAGAAAAAAAATGATATTAATTTGATATACCAAGTAGTTTGGTGGTTATGGTTAGAGTTTATTTTTGGTAAAATTGGACGAGCTTTTATTTTGGTAAATTGGGAGAGGTTTTTTTTTTGATAAAATTGGGGATAATTGTAGTGGTAGAGTGATATTGATTTGATAAAAAAATATATTAATTTGATATACGAAAGAGTTTGATAGTTGATGGTTAGGTTTTTTTTTTTTTAAAATCAAAAAAGTTTTTTTTGTAAAAAAAAAAAATAAAAAAAAAAAAAAAAAAAAAAATAATGTCTGTGCCACGTAGACGTGGGATCGTCAATCCCACGTCCCTTATACAGATAAGTAAATTGCATATTGAATAAAGAATCTCCCGCATACCACACCAACATCTATTTCTCTCTCTCTCTCTCTCTATCAACTTGTTTAGCAAGGTAACTTTCTCCACTGGGTTATTTTTTATTTTTTATTTTTTATAGTAGTATCTCTTTGCTCATCTGGTTGGTATATATATTTATGTGAAATAACAGCTTGTAACTTCAGTGATGCAGTTATTGCTTTCTGGGTTTAACTTGAAATTCACTTTAGAATTATGGGTAGAGGTTAGAATTTTTTTTTTTTTTATTTACTGTGTATGTATATATATAGATATATAAATATATGTATAATAATAGCTTGTAACTTGGTAGGAGTAATTGATTTGTGGGTATAGCCTGAAATTCACTTTAGAATTATGGGTAGAGGTTAGAAAAACGTATTTTTTTATTTTTTACTGTGTATGTATATATATAGATATATAAATATATGTATAATAATAGCTTGTAACTTGGTAGGAGTAATTGATTTGTGGGTATAGCCTGAAATTCACTTTAGAATTATGGGTAGAGGTTAATAAAGAAACAGTGGTGAATCTAGAGCTGTTTTTTTTCGTAATTATGAGGGTGTTCAATTCCTAAAATCGATAAAAATAAATTCAGATAAATGATAAAAAGATTGGTTTTTCTCAATATAGTGTGTTGAAGTCTCGTAATTATGAGGGTGTTGAATTTCTAAAATCGATAAAAATAAATTCAGATAAATGATAAAAAATTGGGTTGTCTCAATATAGTGTGCTGAAGTCCTTTTTAGCCTACCAGTAATTCCTCCCTCTAAGAATAATTTGATTTTATAATTCGTAGATTTTGTTTTCTGGGTATAGTCTGAAATTCACTTATGAATTATGGGTAGAGGTTAGAAAAAACTGAGAAGGATTTGATTTTTTTGTTTTTACTATGTATGTGATTTAGGTGCAAATACTATACTTGCTTAGTAAGGTAATATTCTCAACTGGGCCAGTTTTTTTTTCCTTATCTTTTTGCTGATCTGTCATATATATGCATACATGTTTATGTAAAATAGCAGCTTGTAATTTCAGTGATGCAGTAACTTGGTAAATTTTTTTGTGGGTATAGCCTGAAATTCACTTATGAAATATGGGTTGAGGTTAGAAAAAACTGAGAAAGATTCAGTTTTTTACTATGTATGTTACCTATTTCCGTGAAGAATCCGATTTTTTTTAAATAGTTACCTAGTTACCGTTTTTTTTAAAACTGAGAAATTCACTTATAATAGTTACCTCAATAGGTCAGTTTATTTCTCTCCTATTATCTCTTTACTGATCTGTCATATGTACGTATCTATATACTTATGTAAAATAGTAACAGCTTGTATATTGAGTGACGCAGCTGAATCTTTGGGGGAAGGTTATGAAATTCTTGTATGAATTTTGGGAGAGATTAAAAAAGTTGAGAAAGATTCGATATTTTACTATGTATATATAGTTGCTAGTTATAGTCTGTTAGCCCTCTTATAAACAGTGGAGGAGCTAGGGGTAGAGCTACCCATATTAATAAAGAAACAGAAATTAACATACGTCATATTTGCATGAGATAGATATGACATTTGTAAAGCACTAGTTTTAGGATCAGACCGGAGAGATTATCTCTGATATGATACGGGAATGAGGTTACGTAGCTTGTATACGTGGCAATGGTGTGTTAGCATGTTAACTGAAACTAGACATATATTCGGATAAATTAGTTGGTTCTTCGGTCTTTTGGTTGGCAAGTTGTAATGATTTGTGTACCTTTTTCTATCTATCTTTGGTAGTTTGCTGCTACTCTTAAGAGATAGGCTGCTCATCTTGGCTATCACTTGAGTACAGGTTATACTTATAAATAATTGTTCAGTTATCCGGGTAAGGAGAAATGAAAACTAGTGGATCCTTTGCGACCTCTTTAGAAAATGACCTAAGGGATGCAGTTACTTAATATGTGGATCTGGCCCGTATCAATTGGTACCTGAGCAGTTCAATTATTTGCGTGCTCGTGAAATGGGATAAATGAGCTCTAATTCAAAAATATCCTTGTAGCGAATCCAAAGCTTAGATACTTAAGCACATGAAAGCTTTAAAAAACACAAACTTGGAAGTGTTCTGTTTATTTATAACAGTGAACCGTCGACAATTTATCAATCCTTTTGCGGTGTTGGTCTTAATTATGTGAATGTGAATGGTTTTTGGTTGATGATCATTTTGTGCAATTAATGTCTTAATTTAAAAGGGATGGGTTCTCATAAATATACCTAAAATTCACTAATGTGAATTTAATAATTCCTTTCGAGCCCAGCATATCTTTGAGTGATTAGTTTGTCGTTTTTCGTAAAATAGATTTGTTTTTAAGACTTTTAGAGATCGGTTGCTTAACTTAGTCATTAGTGAACTACAGACTTTCATTTTGAACCATGAGCTTATATTTTTGTTAAGAAGAAATGATACAACCTGTATAAATCCGCGTAGTAAACGTCTAGAGTTTCTATGGATTGTTAGCTTGTTTTAGAATAAAATCTCTATCTACAATATAATGTAAATATGTTATTAAACTTGTCTAGGTAAGTTGTAATGTAATTAAGCTTGTTACAATCAATTGTATTCACTGAGTTCCATTTTCAACGAGGCTTAGCTTGATGTAATAGTTCACTGTTTGATATATCACATGGATCATCCAACACCGCAGTTTCTAAACAATAAAAATGCAAAATATGTCACATGGATCATCCAACACCGCAGTTTCTAAACAATAAAAATGCAAAATTTGTCACATGGAGTATCAAGTATGATTGTCATCTTGAAGTATCAAAGCCTCAGATGTATGTGTATCAGCCTCTTCACTCATTTTTGTGTGTTTATGCCTTTAACCTTCCAAAAACACTTCTCAATGTGTGAATCTCATCTTAATGTAGTTAGAACAAAGGTACTGATTAAAATCCCAATAAGTCGGATAAATTCAGGATTACTTAAAACTACATATCTGGGTGGTTAGGTGGTCCTGGTGTCTGACGAACTATTAGTTGAATTAGCAAAGTTCTGATATTCATTATAATTTGATAGTTTTTGAAACTTAGTTCAATCTGATTAATGCTGCAGGCTGACGCAAAAGAAATAGCTGAGGGGAATAGAAATTCGTAATTTCTAGAATCTACACAAAATATCTGATCTGGGCTGCATAAATTGACAATTTATCAATCCTTTTGTGGTGTTGGTTTTAAATTATGTGAATGTGAATGGTTTTTGGTTGATGATCATTTTGTGCAATTAATGTCTTAATTTAAAAGGGATGGGTTCGCATAAATATACCTAAGATTCACTAATGTGAATTTAAAAATTCCTTTCGAGCCCAGCATATTTTTGAGTGATTAGTTTGTCGTTTTTCGTAAAATAGATTTGTTTTTAAGACTTTAAGAGATCGGTTGCTTAACTTAGTCATCAATGAACTACAGACTTTCATTTTGAACCATGAGCTTATATTTTTGTTAAGAAGAAATGATACAACCTGTATAAATCTGCTTAGTAAACGTCTAGAGTTTCTATGGATTGTTAGCTTGTTTTAGAATAAAATCTCTATCTACAATATAATGTAAATATGTAATTAAACCTGTCTAGGTAAGTTGTAATGTAATTAAACTTGTTACAATCAATTGTATTCACTGAGTTCCATTTTCAACGAGGCTTAGCTTGATGTAATAGTTCACTGTTTGATATATCACATGGATCATCCAACACCGCAGTTTCTAAACAATAAAAATGCAAAATATGTCACATGGAGTATCAAGTATGATTGTCATCTTGAAGTATCAAAGCCTCAGATGTATATGTGTATCAGCCTCTTCACTCATTTTTGTGTGTTTATGCCTTTAACCTTCCAAAAACACTTCTCAATGTGTGAATCTCATCTTAATGTAGTTAGAACAAAGGTACTGATTAAAATCCCAATAAGTCGGATAAATTCAGGATTACTTAAACTACATATCTGGCTGGTTAGGTGGTTCTGGTGTCTGACGTACTATTAGTTGAATTAGCAAAGTTCTGATATTCATTATAAATTTGATAGTTTTTGAAACTTAGTTCAACCTGATTAATGCTGCAGGCTGACGCAAAAGAAATAGCTGAGGGGAATAGAAATTCATAATTTCCAGAATCTACACAAAATATCTGATCTGGGCCGCATAAATTGCAGTGGAACTTAATTAAAAGAGAGGGACGCTAAGTACGATTTATATGGGTTCTGGGGAAGGCAGTACACCTGCTAAACCTTCCAAGGCCATTTCCTCGGCTCAGGTTCCTCTCTCTCTCTCTCTTGCTCTCTCTCTGACATGC
Source organism: Primula veris (assembly GCA_963682055.1). Taxonomy (NCBI): domain Eukaryota; kingdom Viridiplantae; phylum Streptophyta; class Magnoliopsida; order Ericales; family Primulaceae; genus Primula; species Primula veris. Next base: position 29,617,051 of record OY821747.1, on the reverse strand, counting down.
ATACACACATAGACATGTACCTCCAGTGTGCACTATAAGTTTTTCCTAAGATTTTAACTCTAGCTTGCCATATGATTAAATGAAAGCAACCTAGATATATAAGACCACCCTTTAACAAATGGAAATGAGCACTTCATAGTTCATATGTTTTTCATCATTCAAAATAATTTTCCGCTCATATTTTCATCTCATTCAACATTTTCCTAAGAAATCTTCAAATGGCCGGTTTGCATAGAAATATGTAATATAAGAGCCTCACTTTTTAGGTTTACATGGGCCATTGTATTTCAGAAGACGACCCTGATGATTTTACTTTTTGGAAATTAACACTGATGATTGCATCCGGACCATATTAGTGTCTAACGTTGTTTCTGTTTGTAGCAGGACGTCCCAACAACTCCGTCATATCCTGATTGGTCGAGCTCTATGCAGGTCTTACATGAACATGCCTTCTCTTTATCATTGTTTCGTTTTATAAATGTATTTTTTATGTGACAATTGTATGCTTTGGAGGCTAATGGGTCGAAATTGTAAATAGGCATATTATGGTGCTGGTGCAACTCCTCCATATTTTGCCACAACTGCCGGTTCCCCTGCTCCTCACCCTTATATGTGGGGAGGCCAGGTGATTCTTTTTACATTTGATGGAAATTCCATGGCGTTTTGGCAATAATATTTTGCTTTAGCCGTTCATTTAACGGTTTGTATATTTTTTGTAGCATGCCATGATGTCACCATATGGAACGCCTATGCCCTATCCAGCCTTTTATCCCCCTGGAGGAATTTACTCCCATCCTACTATGCCCACGGTAATAATAACTTTTCTTCGGTTCTATATAAGGAAATGGGGTTGATTCTCTTGAAAAATTAGGCCTTAATCCCTGGTAGAGTTTCTTCTTTGTTTATGGGGTTGTTTGGTTGCAGTGTTTAAGCAAATATACTGGTTTCCTAGGTTTAAAGAAGACTGATAATCTAGATTCTGGCTTAAAGCTAGATTTTCAGGCCAAGAGGACATAAAAGCTCCAACCAGACAGATAGACTTAGCTTTTAAGCAAAAAGTCAATCAAACAAAGCTTATGTGCTGAATTTCTCATGGGTTTATAGCCTCCTTATAGCAGTATGTTATATGCTTAGCTACCATTTTCGAAGCCGACAAGAAGTTTTTATTGCTTCCAACGAGTTTTGCATGTTATGTAGTACAGCTATCTTTCAAAAGATCTCATTCTTCTATTGGAAATGTTTCAAAATTAATGTTTTGAATCCAGAATTTCTGCAGAAACTATATTTAGCTTGTGTTTTACCTACCCATTCTGAAACCGAAGAAAAGTAGTTTTCTTTGGTTCCAATTATTTTTCCTTGGCTGTTTTTTTATCACAACAGTTTTCTAAAACTTTCATAGCTCAATCTTGAAGAGATGTTTCAAATTTCCTAGGTTGCAAGCATGGGACATGGAAATGGACAGTTGGAAGGAAAGACCCCCGATGGGAAAGATCGGACATCTGTTAAGAAAATTAAGGGTATTACAGGAAATTCCATAGGCAAAGGTGGAGAAATTGAAAAGGTATCCTCAGGGTCAGGAAACGACGGTGGTACACAAAGGTGTGTCTATCTTTTCCCATTATGTCAGTCTGAAATAAAATATTTCGTGATCAAGTTTTTTTGATTATAACATTGCTTTCTTAAACAGTGCTGAAAGTGGCAGTGAAGGTGGTTCATCTGATGAAAGTGATGAAAATAACCAACATGTATGTTTGATCTCTCTACTCTCGAATTATTTTACAACTTAAGCACAGTTATATCAACATTATTGCGACTAAAATTTTGTGGTTCAGTGCCTTTTGCTGGGTTTGCAGTTCATTTTTTTGTCACTAGCAAGTAGAAGTTTTTAAACTGTATTTTGTTGAAGTAACCAGACATTGGTGTTTGTTTGTCACAACGAGGGCTATATAGAGGTTACGCCTTTGTTGGTAATGTAGAAAGCAATGTGATATTTAGAATAGGCATAGCTGGATTTTTCTTGTTTCGCGTCTGGTATGTATTAAAAGTTGTCGAGAACAAGATCATACAACCTGTGCTACTTAAACAACAACTTCTTAGATTCTCATAAAGGAAACTAAATTAAAAAAACTAAAGCATTACTTACAAGTATTGGATAGAATCAGGGGGAAAAGTTTGCTTGCAACCAACAACTTCCTGGTCAGTAATGCCTTTCTTCTTACTTAAAATTGGTTGACAATTCTTATGTACAGGAATATGGAGCAGCATCCAACAAGAAGGGAAGCTTTGACCAGATGCTTGTAGATGGTATTACAATACTCAAACTCTCATCTTAACTTCTTGTTATCTGGGTAAAATGGAATTAACCCCCATGTACTACATTTGTTTTGACACGGACCCCGTTACAATTAATCCCCCATGTGTTTGTTGGTCTTTTTTGGAAAGTTGTTCTTTTGATTATGTCTTTTGTTAATGTATGCATATAAAATATTGGCTAACGAGCAAAGTCATTTCGAGCAGTTCTACGTCCAAAATAGTCTACTATAGTGGCAAACTGTTTTAAACAGAAATATGGTGTCTAACTGTTTTCGACTACTTACATCTCACAGATGTCAACCATCTGCATTGTACAATATCAAATAAGAATTTCCTCGAAAGTATCATTGAGTGCAAGGTTATTATATTTTAAAACTGCTGGCTGATTGCAAAACTTATACAGTACATGAATGGTTATCAGCATATGAAAATTCGTTCATAGAGGTGTATTCGCATCAAAAATAGCACTAAAGTGGAAACAAACATTTTCTTGTGACTAAATTGAATCAAGTTTAAATTAACTTCATGTAGTCGTAAGTTTCCCTTATTTTTCTTTTTTGTTACTCTGTTTTTAAGATGCCCTGATGGCTTACAAATTTGTTCAGGAGCTAATTCACAGAATATCGCCAATGGGGTAAATCAACAAGGATCAGTGATTGGTAATCCAGTTGGTTCTGTATCTGTGGCGAATCTAAACATGGGAATGGACTTGTGGAGTGCTTCTCCTGCTGTTTCCGGAGCAGTTAAAGTGAGACAAAACCCTCCTGTTGCTGGCATGATTGGTGAACAATGGATGGTAAGGTTTCTCACAGTTATTTATCACTAGCGTAATTTTTTCCTAAAAGACTGCTTCTTCAAAAGAATGACAAGGCAGTTACAGTTTTGTTTTCAACGAACAGTTTTTCGATGCCAAGCATTATTTTAAAATTTCGCGCTTAGGTCTTATTTAGTTGCAGATTTTAAGCTCACCTGTTTTGTGTTTTTGCTTGGAAGTTAGACCTTCAATCAGCCTGAGAACCTGCACTTTTTAGATTATTTGGCTTAAAAAAGCTTTAAGTTGGATTAATATAGCCTTTTTTTCAAACTTTAAAGATGCCAGCTTATTTGTATATAAGCAGCTAGAAAACGTGCCCTTAATGTTTTCTTTCGCCCAGAATACTTTGATAGATGTTTTTTATTTTGCGGAATGATTTTTCTTTATCATCAACACCACAATTTTAACTGGTCGTTATAAAAGTATACGTGTATGTTAATTGTTATGTCTGTTTTGTCTGCATCACTGGTCACATTATGTGAACAATGTTTTATGTATTTATGATCAGTTTATTTTCGTGATTCCAAATTTGTAGCCAAATTAAACAGGTAGAAAAATAGGGTCGAGTACTTGAAAAATGATATTAGGACTGAAACAGTCAAGAGCCGGGTGAAAGACAAAATTAATACGGAATTTAAGGAATGGGATACTTTACAAAATGACCACATTATTTTATAGCATACTTGCAAATAGTTTTTCCTCTTTTATCTTACATCTATTCTCTGACTTCGTTGGCTTGTCTTCTTTCTAGCATGTATCGTGATTTTGGGCTTCTTTAGTGTTTGTCCTTTCTCGTCTTTCCTGATATTTGCCTAAAAAATCTTAGTCTGCGTAGATGCTTTCGAGCTTTTGATATTGATAACACTAATGGTGCTTTCTTAAACTGATAGGATGAACGTGAACTGAAGAAACAGAAAAGGAAGCAATCGAATAGGGAATCAGCTAGGAGGTCCAGATTACGTAAACAGGTAAAACATTCCTCATTTGCTTGTATTCTGTACTTGTATACAATAAGTTTAGTTTTTTAATTGGCTTTGGTAACTTTTTATCAAAATTTATAATATTCATAAAAATTTCCAACTCCTCATTTTTTACATGAGCTCATTAATGTTTTATCTGCTCCAAGCGAGTCCCATCTTTTGACAAGAATTTTGTTTTCCAACCTCCTCGTTAACAAAAGTCTTCATTCTTCACCAGTATTGGTCGTTTTTGTTCATTGTAATGTTTTTGATATTTTGTTATTTATTACGAAGCAGGCAGAGTGTGAGGAGCTGCAAGTTAGAGTAGAGTCTCTGTCAAATGAAAATAGCAGTCTCAGAGATGAGTTGCAAAGGCTTTCTGAGGAGTGCGAAAAGTTAGCGTCTGAGAATGACTCCATTAAGGTACTTCTATTTTCTATAAAGTTCAGTTAGTAGGACTGTCCATCTCTATTTCCCTATGTTAATGCGAACTAGCAAGACATGCTTTAAGTGACAATCTCATCCTTGCCCTCGTGCCCACATTTAGGGTCATTTAAGAGAGAGTCATCAGACTACCATTTAAGTGTTTAGTTAATAATACAATCTAAATATTTAAATATTGACTGAGCATTTTGGGGATTGATTACAGGATGACTTAACTACATTGTGCGGACCTGATACAGTATAAAAACTTGAGAGTAACAACATTAACCAACAACTTATTCAGTCCCGTGGCGACGAGGGGAACAGTTGAGAATACAAGCATAGGCCATTAAAAGTGTTTGATACATCTTTACTAAACTTACATACTTAACACCGTCTCCACTTATTGTAGCCTTAAGATGCATTATATATACCAACATTAGCAGCCTTGATTGTTTCACCTTTTTTGTCGAATAACTGATGGTTGGATAGAGAAATGCCTCAGGATAAAAACACCTGAAAGAATTGTCGCTTGGTATTTTTGTACAAGTTTCAAAGTCCTTGTGAAGAACATAGTTTGTTCAATTTTTTGTCTATGCTGTTGTTCTTGGGTCGTATTTCTCCCTACAACGGCTTACGTCTGGCAGGAGCATGTTATATGTTTCACCATGTATTTAACGAAAATCTTCCAGTTATAGCATTATGGTCCTTATGGATCCATGATATCAAAATACTCCCATGTATGAGTTTCAAACCGAAACTTGATTTTACCACTGTGTTGCCGGGCAGCTTTTCCGGACACTCATTGATGTTATTTCTACTTTTGTCCACTTGCCTAGTGTCGATCTTCAAGAACAACTGGACCAGAGTAGGGTTTCAATGTTACTCGCTCCGTCCAATAATAATGGTCCACCTTGAGTTTTATGTGGTTTAATAAAACTAGTGAATTTAGTCTAAAAAAATGTGACTCTTCCACATTTGTTCATATCTTAGCATTTAATGATAGCACGGCACAGACTATTATGAATGTGTTTGTTCATTACAAACCTAATAAAGAAGGATATAAAATGAATAACAAAGCTTAAAAACCGAATTGGACTTTTAGTTTGAGATGGAGTGAAAAAACAAATCGGACTTATTATTATGGGACGGAGAAATTATCAAAGAAAATAAAAATGTCCAGCTGTGTTTTAGACTGGGACGAGACTTCTTTTCTAGTCTTTTCATTTTATAGAACCCATGATCCGATATCAAAAAAGGGAAGATATATAACATCAACTTAGACATTAATTTGCACTTTTTTTATTTATAAAAACTCTCCAAATTAATATTTGACTAATACAAATATTCACGGTTTCACGACGGGAACACAAATATGCGTCTTGTTTTTTTTTCCGAGATGTATAATGACATGTTTTGAAAATTATGGTAAAATTTAAAAATTCAAAACATGTCATTATACATCTTAGGAAAAAAAAACAATACGCATATTTGTGTTTTCATCGTGAAACCGTAGAGATTTGCATTAATCAAATTTTGATTTGGAGCGTTTTTGCAAAAAATGTATCAATTTGGGTGTTTTAGCTTTTTCTGCGTAAGACTCGTACTGAAATGAATTTTGAGATAGAAGTCGAAATCAGTAGTTAATTATTTCGACGCAAACAAAACTGAAATTTACCACACATTTCAACATGCAAACTTCCCTTTCTATCGGTTGGCATTACGATCTAATGTAGTTCACACAACACACTGGATTGAAAAAAAAACTGTTTTATCATTTCACAAGTACCAAATTATTGGGAGTTTTTGTCAAATTCTTGTGGATTTTGGTCGAATTCTCATGTTTTTTTGTACATGCGCATCGTGTTCAAGGAAAACAAAACTCGTCTGGTTGACATAAATTTCTGGAATAAAACTGTAAATAGACCGCCCAAATCATTACGCAAAAGATTAATCCATCAAAGATTGTTTGATGGTTTATAAGTGAAAAGTTTATAACAAAAAGAAAGAGTAGTAATTTTTAAGTTGGATATATAGTTGCATGTCCTAATAATATTTGTGCAAAAAGGCCAAAAGTTCACACATTGAAAACATCAAATTCACCAAAAGAAGAGCTTTCCCTCCCCAATAACCTAAATACATCCGGAAAAAAATTAGTACTAATTAAAGAAGAACACTGAATAGAAAATACATAATCAGGGAGCACATACATGCTAAATATACAAGCATGCATTACTACTAAACCCTTAACATTCACAACCCTAGCATCTCCATGCTGACGTGGCGACCATCGCTCTTTCCTGCCAACACAGCACCAGCTCGGCTTGCTGTTTCGCCACGTGGAAACCCCTCACCTGTACCTTCCTCAGCAAGCATTCCGCTTGGAAATCTGCAAATTGGCTTAGCACCACCGGCCTCATCCCCGCCACGGCAAACGCCTCCCTCCAGGGCGGTGACCTTCTCCCAGCTGCCTCCACCGCCGCCATTATCTTTGGCCGTAGCAGATACATCTCGATCCTACCCATCCAATCGTCTCCTCTCTCTCCCCCTCCTCCTCCGACCCTGGCTGCTTCCAACGATTCCATAATTGTCGTATAAAACTCAAGCCCGTCTATCAAACTACGACGAAACGACCCCGTGCCACCTCCGTCTGTGAGCCCCTCTGCATCCACCATCACGACCACGTGCGGAGATAACTGTCGTAAATCGTTTATTATCCCGACGCCCACGGTTCTAAATATCTCGGGAGATAATAAAACCGCAGTTTTCTCCCCGTCCATGAACTTGACCGCCTTGAACGCTAAATACTCAAAAGTTTGGATGGATACAAACTCTATCTCGAACGCTAACTTTAGTTCACGAGCGAATTGGTTTAAATTGTCCCCAATCAATCTCGACTCCACCGCGTAATCCTCTTGTACGACGGCGGTGATTCTAAAAAACGGGGAATTGGTTTTACGTGAGTGGGCCCTGTCCGAGATCTCTCTCATGAACGGGGCCCACTGACCTCCGAACCCGATGTCGAAATCTATGACATGGACAAACATGGACCCATTCACAGCCTCGAGGATCGCTTGGTTTGCCGTGAAGTTCGAGAACATGGTGATTGGAGAGGCGTTCGAGAAGCTCTTGTATGCTTTTATCGTCTGGACGATCTGAGACTGGCTCAGAGTCTGTTGATGTGTACCTGTCAGCAGACTCTGTAGAGCTTCTTTGAAGTAAAAAGAAGCTCTCTGGAGAGGTTTTCCTACAGGGGAACCGAGCTGGTGATCCAGGCGTGCCAGTATCGCCTGTGCCAGGTGGCACTCACCAGACTCGAAACAGTCTGCTGAGCGGATCAGTTCGTCGACAAAGTCGAGCCCGTCTCCGTCGTTCATACGACGGAATTCGGGGTCGACTAAGGTTTGTGTTTGGTTGTAATTAAAACTAGGGACGAAATCGGGAAGGAATGAAAGTTGGGGGTCGGGATGAGATTCGGAGGAGTCTTCGTGTAAGCCTAAATCTCTTATCAAAGAATCCCAATCCTCGAAGTTGTTGAGTATATGCTCTTCCAAGTGGATTAAATTATCCCCCGAGTGGAACAAAGGGTCCGAGAACGTCGAAATTTTGGGGTTTGCGACGGGTTTTACAGAAGGGCTTGGGCTTCGCCTAAGCTCGAGCACCGATTTGGGCTCGTAATTGAACAAACTAGTAGCGGTTTGGTTGGGTTTAGAGGTGTTGATAGAAGATTGGGATTGATGAGTTTGAGTTGAGTTGATTGTGACTTTCATTTCTCAATATATTACCTCTCAATATGTTTTTTTGAAAACAGGATATTTTGCCAATGGTTTGTATTTGAAAACAGATGAGTGGGGGTTTTAGATGTGTGTAATGGACGGCTTTTTATCAATGTTTGCGTGCATGGGATGTAGGGTAAGGATAATGAGTATTTTTTTTAAGATGCTAAATGTTGTATATAATTACTTTATGACTATAAGAGTCGTGATAGTGATTTATCTAAGGGTGGATATATAAACTGACATTTGTGGACAATAATGCGCTTCATAGTCATAATGGAAAAGATTGTTTCTTATTTCTTCATTTAGTTGAAGGCTTTTTGGGAAGCTTCACCTTGAAGTTTACTAGAAAGGCTCACTTTGTTTTTGCTACTTTGTTTGATTCTCAAGTGATTGTGGACCTTTTCGCTCATTTTCATTTCTTTAGTTAGGTTACTATTGCAAATCAAATCAGTGTTTTAAATAAAAAGTAAGCTAAGACATAAATTAGAGGTAGCATAGACAGTAGATTAGGCAGTAGACGAAGCATCGAAAGTCTTGCAGATTAGGCAGTATTAAACGGATTCGACGGTGATTAAGTAAAAATAGGGGTGATTAGACGATAGGCGACAAATTTCTGTCTAGAATCCGTCTTACGTCTTTTTGGACATTGAATCAAATGGAGTTTTGCTATCAAGAAGGTGGAGTAAAACAAGTGTTCATCTAGCAAATGTTCACTTCAATTTCAGTAAAAACAAAGTAACCTTTTAACTGCTTTTTATATGATCAAAAATTAGATGCACAAAAGCACGGTTTTAGATTTGTTAATTCCCTTTTTAATTGTATTACGTAAAGTTCGGTTGGCAGAATTGATAGTAACAATACATTTTGTCAAAGTTTACATACTTTAGCATCTTATTGTGAATGTTTCTTGTTAACTAATTAATTGAATGTATTGTCGCTTGCTCGAAAATATCAGGTAGCTCTTTGCACGTTGTTCTTTAACCTCTATAGGAAGGACTGAGTTCGGTCCGGTTCGGTTCGGTTTTTAGCAAAACCGAAACCGAAACCGAGCATATTTTTCGGTTTCGGTCTTTTTATTTTTTGGATCGAAGCGGACCGGTTTTTTCCGGTCCAATTTCGGTTATTTTTTGATTTTTCGGTTATTTTTCTGTTATTTTCGGTCTTTTTCGGGTTTTTTCGATTTCGGTCTTTTTGGTTCGGTTTTATTGAAAACCGAAATTTTTTCGGTCTTTTTCGGTTCGGTTATCGGTTCGGTTCGGTTCGGTTTTTTCGGTTTTTCGCCCAGCCCCATCCATAGGAATAACCTCTCTCTTCTATACTCATAAAAAATTCCGGTCCGAACTCGGTCTAGTTATAAATAGTAATAAACTTTTTATTGTCATATTTCGTAAGTTTTTAAGGTCTCGTTAATTATAAATTCAACTCACTATAATAATAATTGATATTTTATATTATACTTTATATATATATATTATCATTAAGTTTAAGATAATGTAAATTACTTATGTTAAGTTGTTTGTGAGTCTGTAACGATGAATTAATGTTTCGTTGCTATCACATTTTATAACTAGTACATATGTAATAACATGTACATGGACATATCTTGAAACTCAATACTTATTGACGGCTATGTTTAACCTTTTCGCATGAAACATTTACTATCATCCTTTTGGATCCATTTGTATTTTGCATTGTTACACATTCTTATATACATGTATTTGTTTTCTAAGAAGTTTAAAACTAAAATTTTGTATATTTCACGTTTTGTTTATATTAATGTGGTACATGTATCGTATATTATGTTTATAAATTTATTTTTATTTAAAAAATATATTTTTTATATGCATGTAACCTCCATTTAAGAATAATCTTCCTATAAGAATAATTTATCGTGGTTTCAACGATATAATTGTATAAAAGTTTTACCGTATTAACACGACGTAATTAGAGAGTACCTCGAAGACTCACTAATTATTTGCCCATTTTTGAACTATTGGCATATAAAACTTTAGGAAACGTTTAGTGTCAAAACTAACTTTTGTTTTTTTTTTGAAAATTAAACAGACCAACTATATTAATAATAAAAATAGGTGTCTTGCCCGAAAACGAAGCGATTACACGATCTTGATAAAAATCAAAGCTATGCTATAACAAGCTAGTACGTACATGAACTTGATCATTCCCACTTTTTTGTGGTCCACAAATAAAGATATTTAATCACAGTTTAATACCGGAGGTGGGGGAAGCTCTAATTAATCACGAAGAAAAAATTGGATTGCACTCTCTTTTGTAACCAAGTAATTCAAAATATTACTAATTAATGAAAAAAGGAAGGAACCAATGAGTCCGTTTGGTATCAGATTTTCTGACAAAAAATCTGATTTTTAAAATCCAAAAATCAAAAAATCCAACAAAAAAATAGAATTTTAGATTATTTTGACTAAAAATCAGAATTTTAAGAATTAAAAAAATCCTAATAACCATTACCTATTAAAAAATATGAATTTTCAAAATTGAAAATTCCAAAAATCACCAAAAAAAAATCAGATACCAAACGTAACCTATGATATTACTAGTTGATGAAAATAGGAACTAGGTGATGATGAGAGGATAACACAATTGGTTATGTATGTACCAACAAAATGAACTACCAAAGGTCATTTTAGAGGTTTCATAAACTTTAATAGATTGTCTCTTCTCATAAAATAGGTAATAATGATATCATATAAGACTATAAGTAAGAATTTGAGACTTTCCCCTAATTTCATAAAGTTGTTAATTAGTTTTTTACTTAGAAAATTGACAATTCATGTAGCCTTTGGTATTGTATTTCTAAAGCTTTGCCAACTTCATACTAGAAAATCCTAGAAATGAAACACAAGACACGACAAAGGATCAAAGTTAGGGCAGTAAAGTTGGATTATTGATATGAGTCATATAACCACAATCTGCCTTTCATCTCAAACCAAATTTAGATGCTTTTTATCAAGTTTTGTATATCATAAAGCAACTCTGAAACCCTCAAACACACAATTACATATATTTATTAGAGTTGTATATTTTAAAGAAAAAAAAACTAGTTTTGTTGTTTTTGGTAATTAGACTTGAAAAGTTTGTATGTTTTGGTAATTTTTCTCATTATAATTTCCTTTCATTATTTTTTATATTAGTTGAACTGATTTGCTATTTTGTTATTTTTGCATTGAGGGTCATTTTAAGATCTATTTAAATAGATATTGACACTCAATATCATTCATGATATTTCTAGTAGTCCACAGTTATTAAGTTGATGGTTAAACCTTACTTTATATTTGCTTTACTTCTAAATTTCTCAATCTCTAGTTTGGTTTTTAAGTATTTTCCTTTTGTACTCTCTAAAAGTAATTTGTTCAATTGATTACACCAAATAAATTAGATTACATAAGTAACTTGTTTTGCACTAAAAAGGTCGGGACACTGACCAGATACATGGGTTGGGAACTGTTTTTTTCACTACAATAATTTCTGTGCAAAAATTCTTAGGATATGATCACTACCTTTTTTTTTTTCTTTTATCTTTTTTTCTCCTTTAGTTTCCTTTTAGTTTTAGCCAATCTTTGTCTGACAGTATAATAGAATGCTTTTGACGTGTTTGTTCATGTTTTTATACAATTTGCTCTTTATAAAACCGTACTTTTTTCACTTTAGTACTTGGAAATCTACTGGTTTATGTTAAGCACAGTACTGTCCCATGAGAACAAAAAACTAAGCCAGGTCTTGTTATATACTATTCTTTCATCTTAGCATGCCTTGGAGAAGTACACTAATGAGTAACAATTAGTGGCGGAACTGGAAATGTTTTTTTCGTAATTATAAGAGTGAGTTAAATCGATAAAAATAATTCAATACATATACATGGTGAAAGATCGGTTTTTGTCAATATGAGTAGTGTTGGAGTCCCTTTTAACATGTTATTATATAGTTCATCCACGGGTAATTAACCATAGTTTTAAATTTAAGATCTTAACATTCCAACCACCCCATATACACTTAGTTGCTTGCTCAATTAAATCATGGTTCCACCACAGATTTTATCGACGACAGGTAGATCTTGTTTGACTGTATCGTTAATTTGAAAGACGGAACTGAACTAAGAGCTATGTCGAACCCACAGACGAAGAATTCACCTGCGTAAAGTACCGTCGGACTATAAAACTAAGGTATTGTTTACCTTCTTTTGTCATGTCGTTGGGGGTTATTAAATTAATTTAAGCCTGCATGAAGTGTTGATTATTTGAAGGCGAAATTGAACTAGGTTTGTGGAACTCGCAAATGATGATTTTGGCCTCGTAAAGTGCAACCGGACTACAAATTATATTGTTTAGGTGCTTTTGTCACCGTGTGTTGGCTTTGTTTTTAGATTAGACCAATCATGCCCTAGCTAATGATTAATTTGACAGTGTGTTTTCCGAACCCCGTCTTAACCCAGACCGAATAGTTCAAATCCCTCAACCAAACGAGACCATGCATCTTATTGTTTTCTGCACAACCTTTTTATTTATTTAAACAATACTGTTTTTATATATATTTTTTAAAACGTGAGACTAAATTAAAATCCGTGGCTTTTTTACAAAACTTAGTGCAATAGCAAAGTGGTGATGGCCAGGGGTAAAGCAACATATATAGAGGTGGAGGTAAGACCAAAAAAGAGTGAGAATATGTTCTCTTAGGTGATTGCATTTCCTAATCAAAACCCAATCCTTAGTTTTTTATCTTTATTTTTACGTACCCATTTAAAAGACACACCCCCACTCTCCCATAATTGCTTTAACCCCCATACTTTTTAACAATTTTACGAGACTTTAACGCAAAAGTATAGCCACCTTCTCTAAAAGATGTTTCTGCCCCTCTTTTGATCGAAAAATATAAAAATAGATGGCTGGGTGTATAGATGCAATTGTTTAGTAATTTAGATTTAACACGATAAATTTACGCGCTTTCTCGATTAATTATATATTAGATGAATGTTTCTATACACTTTGGAATCATCTTTATTTTCGCCACTGCGGTGTGAACGCTAGGTCAAATGACGATTCCCTTAATATTATTATTATTGGTAATCATTAAAAACTTTAACTATATGGGTCTAAAACCTTTTCTAATGTCACTTACATTCCCAATGTCCATGCGTGCATGGTAGAAATAATATGGTAATGTACAAGTGAATCAGATAATTATATGGTTATGGTTCCATAATACGGTAATAAGAAATCATGTAATCACTCATTGGAATGGGATACTCTGAACCAAAAACTGCACAATGACTATTATTGCGAATTGCGACCTCCTCTTTGTGGGTGTCTTCTTTACTAAAAGAGTTATCCGTAGCCATTGTCGAGTAAGTATTTGGTAATTATGCGATACTTTTGTTTCATAACTTTCTACATGATATTCAATAGTAAATAGTCTCTTGTTCATAGTTAACCTTGTAAATTAATATGAAAGTATGCTGACATAGAATTTACTAGTTAGAACACCAAAAGTTCTTTGATCTCGAACTATTGATCAGTGTCCCTTCGAAGACATCCGAGAACTATTCATTAGCTAGTGTACCGTGACTATCCATAATACAACCATTACATATGGAGTAATGGTTAAAAAATATATGTATATTTAATTTCAAAAAACACAAACATGTATGTAGCATCGCTATAAAAAGAAATAGTATCATATAGCGTATATATTAACATCATGTATGATATATGATATGTAGTAGTATCATGTATTATATATACTAACATTTAAAACTGTTTTAGAGTGATATGTAACTTTTCATATTCCATGTAAATTAAGTATAAAATATCCCGTCATGACCATACACTAAGTTTGATAGCAAATAGACAAAAGTATTTAGGGTTCTTTTTGGGACCATGAGCTTTCTTTTCTTTCCGATCTACGGGTTAACATCAAAACCAAAGTAAGCGTGTTGCTATTTTGTCCAAGTTTAAAGCATAGTGGTGGGGTTTTCATTTAAGCTTATTGCAAGTTGAATTGTATTTTACTTTTATAAAGAAAAAATAATAACCAAATTCAAGGGCCATGCATGAAGCACTTAGAAACGCAATAAATGAGATGTCTTATAGTTACTTGTTACGAATAATAAAATTTCAACGGATCAATCAATTTGGTCCATGAACGACAATTATGTAACATCCAATTAAATACGATCTCTGTATAGTATCAATCATGGCTCCTCTTACTATACAAACACAAAAATTAAATGAGATGTCAACTATATGATGAATATATAATAGAAGTAACATTTTAACGACCAGCCATGCACTATTTATTATGTAATATTCGATTGAATAGTGGTATCAATTTATATGTAAGGAATGTATATATATATATATATATATATATATATATATATATATATATATATATATATATATGTCTCTTGTTAATATATATAGAGGAGGAATAGGTGTGTGTAACAGTGCAAGACCTATAAATTAACTGGGGGAGCTGGTTTATAACCCCAACAAGAGTTTATCTATATCATCTACGTAGGGTTATAAATGAGCCGAGTCAAGCCGAGCTTCGCTCTACTTAAACTCAGCTCGTTTACTAAACGAGCATTTTCAGAATCGGCTCGTTTATAAACCAGCTCGAGCCGAACATTCTCATGAGCCCTGTCTGAATACGTCTTTGGATAATTTTAGCATCGTTTCGTCAAAATAATATGTTTTACTTGGCTAAAATCGATGTTAAGTATAGTAATAATATATTTATTCATTGTGACTTTTAATTTTAATAATATTTAGTTTTAATAAATGAATTTATTAAATAATGAAGAGTATTTATAGTCGATCAACATAATATTTGTAAATTTTACGTATATAAGCTGAAATATGTATGAAAAAAAATATTTAAATATTTATGAGAGATTTTAAACGAGTCCGAGCCTGCTCACAAGCCTTTAACGAGCCGTTATTTTTGTTCAAACTCGGCTCGTTAGGAAATGAATAAACACGAGCCGAGTCTTTAATGAGATGAACATGAGCTTGTTTATGAACGACTCGGGTCATTTGCAACCCTATGACTACGTAATGGAATTTGTATGCTAGCTTTAAGCTTTTTACAATGTCATACATGCGTGTAGATTTGTAAACTTTTTGAATTAAACCAAAATATATCTTGTTAGATATATAAAACCACTATTGAGTAATGCTAAATGTTGAGGTTGTAAAATCATATAGAAAATCAGCAAAATATAATGGTCCATCATATGTTTCTTGATTTACTATATGAAAAACTTTTAAAGATATATTCTTCGTAAATACTTAATATATACCCAAGGAAGATTATTTAGATAAAGTTCGAAATGAGAAGTAGATGAAAATTCCAAACACTTAGATGAGACTTTGCATGGGTCATTGTCATCATGATAATTAATAATAGAGGAAGTTGTCAATTAGGACACTACGTGAAAAAGATAACATTATTTTAACATATGTAGTAGTCGGGCATCTATCTTTAGGAATATTTCAAAAATCATAGTTACTTTATAATATTAGGTGACATCACAATTATAATGCGAAATAATCTTTTACACACATGCTTAATAAGCAAAAATATTATGAGATAATATGTGGAGTCAGATAATAAAATGTGAAAACTGGAATTGGTATAAATTTATAATTTATGATCTCCATAGAAAAACGGATTCTCCTGAAATTGGCAAAAATGGATCATTAAAATAACGAAACTAATATGCACTAATAATCGACGGTGCATCCGGAGTTGACGTATCGGAATTTCAGCACACGATATCATGTTATATGTACACTCCGTATATTAATTACTACATTCTATATTAACTATATTAGTACAAAAATATCCTTATAACAAAAACCAATTAATAGGAAGATCAATAATGTCAGTGCTATATATATAACATATAAGTAGAAAACCAGAAGGTAATTATATTAATAGGCAAAGAACAACTAGCTATCTCGTGTTAAAGTAACAGAATCGTTGCAAATTAAGACTTTTTTGTCAAAAAAAATTGTACTCATGCATGCTACAAAAGATGGTTGTATTAGAGTTTTGTAACTATTACGCGTAATTATAACTCAATCTTACTTCGGAGTTAAGGTTTATTAGGCACACGAGAGACACACGGTGATGGAAAAGGAGCTTGTAGAACACAAAAGGATCGGAAGAATCTATGATTAAAATCAATCATAATAAAGATTATGAGAATCATCACCCACATTTATGTACGTACGTGCACTCTTCAAGTCTAAAAAGGAAATTAGAAAAGGTAAAAAAAAAAAAAAGTAGTGTTGATTTAGCCATGACAATATAATTAAGGGTATCTTCTATCCTCACCTCAATTATTCAAGTGGTCAACTAATATAGTGCACTTTTTCATTAGAGAAGGTGTTGTGATCCTTAGGATATGTTGATCTTGCTTTTGCCAAAATACCCCTTTGATTCAAATAATTCTCTTTTTTACATAGCCGACTTTCTGATCTTATTTCCTTTTGATTCTCAATTGATCCTTAGTAATTTGCATGTTGGCTTGTAGCTTTTGTTTTTCTACCATTCAGCTAAAATTTATACAGCTATAGCATAACAACTATTTTCCTTTTCAATATTTATGAAGAAAGTAACTAATGTTTATGAGTAAAGTCACGAATTTTCTTCTTAAGTAGGAGTTATTTGAAAATTAATCGCATTCGACTTGCAACCTATCCAACTACAGCAGCCCAAATTCTTGTAAAATTGCACCATCTTATAAACAATTTTCATCAAGTAAAGAGTAAAAGTTCGTAATGCAAAATTTATGCATCTCTCCGTTCTTCAGCCACCTCGTTGCCCATGTTGTCGTTGCGACTATGCAACGTGGTGACCGGAGAACATTCCACCTGATCAACTTCTTTATTGTATAGGAAGTAAATATGTATATTTTCAAATATTATTTACACAAAAAGAACAAATATTAGGATTTTATCAACTTTTGTACCATGGCTTATCACGTTTTTTCAAATTTGTGACCCTAATTCTGATTTTTTTTAATTATGTACCCGGCCTGAATTTACGTTTTTATTTATTTAACGAATTCTATCAGATTTTGGATTGAAAAGTTGCACATGTGACACACATGCAAGGCACATTCTATTTTTGTGCTTAAAATATCAATTGATAATAGTGAAAAAAATACATTTAAGTTTTATAAGAATATTTTACAGAAAGTGAAAACGCTGCTCGAAGCAAGTATCTAAAATGCAAAAAAGTTGCGGTTTTTGATGTCAGATAGAGTTTGTTGATAACGCTGCAAACATCACTCATGTTTGGAACTCTGCATATCAAGTCCTTTTCCCCTTTGAAAAAAATATACTCGCTAGAATTGAATCTACTTATAATTTATTTCATTTTCCAGTTACGAGTATCATTACCCAAAACACATTCTCAACACACAAGGTCACTTTACCAGAAACTATATAGTAATGGGCAATTTGTTAGGTCTGATATCATTGCCAACATAAACCCTTTCTTCAGAAAACATTAAAAGTTAACTATAGCATGCTCTAAATTCTTACATTTCTTACTCCCTGTTTGTTACTTAAATGTATCTTTTTCACTATTATCAACTGATATTTTTTGTTTAAAAAGCATTAATATGAGCAGTTTCTTTTGAAATACAATGACAATCTTGTAGTTATTCAAAATTTTAAATGAAAATCCCCACTTACTCTGACATAATTTATGATCTTAAAAGTTTAAACCGCTGGATTGTTCTCATCTGATCCTACGATTAAAACGCAATGGACATACGTGTAAATTCTAACACATTACCCTTGATTTAACACAAAAATATAATGTGTGTTGCATGTGTCTTACATGTGCAAGTTTTCAATCCAAAATCCGACATAATTCGTTAAATAAATAAAAAAACGTAGATTCAGGGTACATAATTAAAAAAAAAAAATCAGGGCCACAAAATTGAAAAAACGTGATAACGCATGATACAAAAGTTGATAAAACCCTAATATTTGTTTTTTTTTGTAAATAATATTTGAAATATACATATTCACTTTTGTTCTTTTTTTGTAAATAATATTTGAAATATACATATTCACTTCCTATACAATAAAGAAGTTGATAGGACATGTGGAATGTTCTCCGGTCGCCACGTTGCATAGTTAAAACATGGACAGCGGGATGGCGGGAGAACATCTACATGCAAGAGATATACAATCTAAATGAAAGATGTGAGTACACAAAGAAAGCAATATAAGCTTATCTCCCTTTGTATACTCACATTCGACTCCTATATTGTCCATTTCATCCTCAGATGGACAAAAGGGTGAAAATGGACGGACATGAAACTATTCAATCAACGCATTGCGTTGCTATTGAATCATAACCTGTTCCATGTTAATCAGATTTTCCATCGGATCCATCGCATGTACTTTTACAACTACAACTTGTGAGTTTTTCTTTCTATACAAATAATATAACATTGAAATAATTAGAAGAAAAAAAATTGTTATCCATGGCTAGCTTTGAGTGCGCCTTTTTTTTAATATAACTGGTACCCCCAAGGGTTATCCATGGCTAGCTTTGAGTGCGCCTTTTTTTTAATCAACATCGACATGTTCATTATTAATCACTTTTGAGTGTGCCTTCTTGTAACTATAGGGAAAATGGCGACACAACCTGGAAAATAAAAACAAGTTAAACAGGATATTCAAATGATTTTAAACATTAGTTTTCTTTAATAATAACAAGGCGAATCATAACAAATACCAAGCTGCAGAATATAAGCAAAATTAAGTTAGGGAAAAAGCTTGCTGATTTGAAGCTGGGTGATTGCCAAATCCTGGCGACCTTTGAAGGGGTTTTATCAATTTTTGTACTCAGTATTGTTACGTTTATTCACTTTTGTACATACCCTCTATTCTCAGTTTCTTTTTTGAGACCTTGAATCCCTTTTTTTTTTCGATTTAGTGCCAAACTGTTATAAAATGGACAGACAACAGTACTGCGCCATGACGTGCATTTTTTTTGTTGTTATTTTACCTTAATACCCCTCTATGGTTATGCTATTTATTAAAATACCATTTTAACATATATGATATAAATAAGATTTGTTTTTATCATATATCCATTTAAACATCAGTATAATATTTATAAAAAAAATTCATAAAAATAAAAATATTAAAATTTTTCTTTTTCCCCCGGCCCATAAAAATATACTTAATATTTAACCAAAGCTAAACAACAAAAAGATATCTGATTAACCATTTTAAAATTAGTGAATGTGTAAGTATAGTCAATATTTTAAGATTAAATAGTTTAACATTCATAAAAATTACTGCATTTATTTTCCTGAAAGTATTTGCATTCAAAAAATATTTTACGTGAAACAAATGGAGCCAGGTTACACTAACTTATATTATATTTTGCACACAAAAAAAAAGGAAAAGGAAAAGGAACGTCACTAGCCTGTAAAGAATTTAAGATCCTCCAAGAAACTTCGATCGCAACAAATGAAATCAGAACTCATAAGTAAAATGATCAACCTTGATCTTTCAAAAGTAAAACTGAATCCCTTTCTAAACACAGTAAAATAAGCATTGGAAGCCTGAAACTGAATATTAAAGCTACATATATTCATGTTATATATCAGATACGATTTATAAAATCGAACAGAAATACCTGGCATTAAGTGCATAATTAAGTTTTATTATTGAGTCATATTTCATGCTATGAATCGATAGACTTACCTAAATTGAAAAGAAACATATCAATTTAAAGCAAAAAATACAATGAATACCTCTTGTAACTCTTGTTTGCACTAGCCTGGTGTTGAAATGTTTGATAGAGCAGATAAAAATATATACAATGAATACTTTGGTTATATTTTTCTATGTTTTCACCCTCTTGACATTACTAATCAATGGAATTGAAGAAAGGAAATGGAAACTATCCTGAGCAGACCTTGATGAAATTGAGAAGCAAATACAACTTCGAAACAACTATACAGTCAAGACTATACGTGTACTGTGTACAAATTCTTTTTTAATCTTTTAATTATGTTTTTCTTTTATCCTTTTTTCATATTAATATTGACAACCTTCATTTTCTAATCATATCCATCAAGCATAATTCTGCTTTTATTTCTGTGGACAAGGGACTGTTATAGACTTGCAGTGTTTGTAAAATTGTTAGCTGTTGCATTTGAGATACATGTTATTGTCGTTTTTTGCTGCTTTTAGAAACAAGTTTATTATGAAGCTAAATGTTTATATTATTTCTTATCCAAAGATACCATTTTATAAATGCCTCTCTTTATGAGTAAATGGATAAGTAGTGAAACAATGCTATGCTGTGAACCAAATTCTGGACTCCCAGTCTGAAGTTAGATTATTTTTTGTGGACCGTTTTATTATTAGCAACTTCGTTTAGTAAGCTAACACTGGAATTTGCAGACTTCTCATGGAGACATATATGACTGTATAAAACGTTCACAAACAGCCGGCTTTCAACCATCCTTTATTAGAAAATCACACTTTTATTCCCCTGCAGGTTCGTCTCTGTACGTTTCCTTCTTAACATTGATCAGATAAATCATTATTATCATGGTAATTTTTCTTGTGTAATTGTTCCATGGGAAAAATAACGAAATCACCATTAGGCAATTTTACTTGCAAAAAAAAAATGACAACAATACGCAACTTTCTGCTTTTCGGACAAATATGAAGGACAAAATCAAAATGCATGGTGTGCTTGTATCGGTATACCCATGTTTATCATAATATGTAGCTTTGTCGCATGAAATACCTTATGGACAAATATGACTTGTATCAGTACCCAAATTTTTATATCATAATATGTTGCTTTTTTGCACATGAAATTGCAGAATAATCAACGTTTGTCACATACAAATGACAAAAAGGAAGGGTTTTCTGTAATACGTCAAAGTTTGAGGCTCCAGGGCGGGGGATGTCCAATTGATACAGTTCCTATCAGACGGCTCGATAAGAAAGATCTCATCAGGATAAAAGTTGCTTCGAGATCAAGGTCTCATTCCAATGCAATGAAGACTCGTGAGGATAAACAAGCATAGCTTTTAATTCGGATGTTCTAATTACGTCTACTTATATATATCTTCTTTTCATTTAACGTAAATATATCATTAGTTATTGTGCAAGTTTAACATGAAACCGGCTTAATTTGAGTTTCTTGATTAATAAATTTTGCTTGTGATTTTAGTATGAGTCATGTGGACAAGAAAGTGCAGGATATAGTGGAGCTCAAGCAACGATTATTACTTATAATCCAGAAGTCGATAAAACACAATATAGGGCCGCAGGAATCAAGCTTCACATAGGCCCTGATAGTATTGAGACTGGATGTAGGATTCATATATGTGTTAATTACTAATCATGAATATAGCCTCTTTTTGAGAAATGCTTGATTTTTCATTACGTGCAAAACTTATTGATAACATTTTTTTTCTCTAATTCTTTTTCTACTGAAGGTTGATCCAAAATTGTAAGGGGACAATAAAAGTCGGCTTTACATACGCACAGATGTAAGATTTTCCTATTATGTCCATTTATTAGTTAGGAAAGGTTTTTTCGATCCCCATTTCTAATTCTTATAGGAGTAATATTTATAACAGGCCCGCGACATTCACTGGATTTGTGATCACAAAAACCGAGGTAAACCTCTTGGCCAGGCTCTCCCATTCACCAAGCCTGGAGGACTAAACACTGGAGTTGATTTATCCATTGCAAAAGTAAAATCTTGTTTCTCCCTTGTAACAAATTCTGATTGAAACAATGGTATTAATTACTGCCAATTGGATAATATATTGTGGTTGTAAAATGTCACTCATTCAAGTTGTCAAAAGGTTCCCTTTTTCATCAAAACACATACTAGTAATACGAGTCCTTGCTTCTTTCCCCTTTTTCCATAAGCCTGGGACTGGGACCAAAAAATAATTAAAAAACTGCAGTTATTTAAAATTGAAACATGAAACAAATGCTTATAAGCATGTCACAGTCATATTTCAAATTATACAAGTTTAGAGTTGTACTTATACCATTTTTTTTCCTTTTTTAGTGCACAAACAAGTTGCTCTATCTCCTAATTACTAGAGTGCATCTTAAACAATAACTCGACTATCAACCCCAAGAGAACTCTTTAGGGAAACACTTAAACAAGGATATATAGGATATTTAGCCAACAAACTCATAATTTATGTGTCAAAAAAAATAAATCATAATTTATTATTTTGTTTCAATCAACATTAGCTTTGGACCTAATGCAGACAAACTTTCCTTGTTCTGTAAGAGGATGCTTCTACGACTCAAATCCGTGACTTCCACGTTACATGACAACAACTTTACCGTTGTGTGAGGACTCGTCCTCTCATACAAATATCAAATAATATAGCAAAATCAGAGAGTGTAACTTTTGCAAAATCAGATATTTGGCTTAAATGAAGTCGGATAGAAGAGTAAAATCACAAAATTACGTTAAGATTTTGCAAAAATGGTTGCTACAAAGTTCGAAGAAGGGGGTGAGTTTATTTTTTCGGTGACATTTTTTTCATTTTGATATATGTGTGGCAGGAACAATCAACAGGTCAATGGATACTGAGAATCGGAACAACCGAAATTGGATATTGGCCTGATTCTTTGTTTGTACAGCCTGGGCTATCAGATTCTGTGGGATATCAGGCCCGGGATGGGCTCAAGTTGTACCCTTTCTGAAGACACCCGCAAAGATGCCTTCTTTGCCGAGGCCAAAGTAATGAATGGAAACAGTGATCTAGCTGTCGATCCTATTAACGTCAAATGCCAAGCGGATTAATTTAACTATGAAGCAAAGACAGAAGGAAATGTTGGTAGTGAATTGCAGTATTTGATATTTTACAAAGGACCTCCTACTGCAGGATGAAGATTAGTTAACTATCTCGTTGTTTAGTTTTAATCTGCAGTATTTTAACATTTAATTGAATATAACTCAAAGACAAGAAGATCAATCTTGATTTTTATCATAAGCCAAGTTTCCATGATAGGGACTTGTCAAATGTTCCTAAAGTAAAAACCAGCACTTTATAAGTTCAAAAAAACATGGATGAAATGAATTTGGTAGCATCTGAATATTACCTATTTCGCATTCTTTGATCCCTATTTATATGAGTAGCTTGAGCAATTTATTGTTCGCAAACACACGATCCGATAGCATAGCGAAAGCTAAATTAAAAATTTGTTTGCTTTTATTCAGGGATCATTTTGATTCGCTACACAATTCATTTTGATTTAGAATTTTGAATAAATTGAGGAAAGTAGTAATGTAAGATACTCTTCCGTCTCTAAATAAATGTGTACTATGAAATTACGTGCTATTTTGACTGTCGAGTTTTTCATATTTAGGTTGTCGGAATGGAAAATTTAAAAATTCCGTCATATACTTTTAACCATGAATTATGTGATTAGCTTTTGAAATAATTTTTTCGGATAATTTAGACATGAAAATTTTACCGTTCAAAATTATACGTATTTTCATAGAAAATATTTATTTAGAGAGGAAGGACACATTAAATATCCATAGCTTGAAAATGTAGTCACGAAAAGTGTTGATAGATGTGGTTTATTTTATTACTATTACTCTGTTAAGTTGCTTCTTGTCAAGAGATGGTATTAATTTTTTTTTTTGAAATTAGAGATGGTATTAGTAATTTTATTTGAGAAAAATGCTACAGTATATTGTAGTATTTTTATAAGAGTAGGCGTTCACTATATATATTGCTGGTTACACAGAGGGTGGAAATGTACAATAACACTAGTATTTTCGTAATATCATTACCTTATCAAGTACACAAAATTTTAATACCCTTATTATATCACAATTCCGTATACTATACCGCAAGTGTGTTCCGTATACTATACCGCAAGTGTGGTGTAATAGTACCTAGTATGTTATGATACACTACCAACGTCGAAAAATAACACAAAATATTATTAATAATATCTAATTTACAAAAAATAAAATTAAAAGAGAATACATCATTTTATAAATAGTTAAACAAGATAATTTGGAGAAACGATAATATGAACCCAATGAACTATAATTAAAGGCGTGTCAATAAATAGAATTTTTTAGTTTTAATTTTGAATTAATTTTATTTTAGTTATTTTTGGGTTCATTAATATGTGTTTGATTTTTAGTGGATGTCGCACCCTAAATTAGAGATAATTAATGTTAAGCGTATTCAACTTTCAGCTCATTTCGATTTACTATACTCAACTATCAATTTTTTGATTTAGTATACTGTACTAAATGAAAACTTTCGATTTAGTATATTCCGTCCAAATTAACCGTTAAATAGTGACGTCAGCTAACGTTTTCCGTCCAAATTGAATGGCAAAATGGTCTTTTTACCTACTAATAAAAAAAAAAAAACTAAATTAACTAAAACAAAGAAAATTGCAACCCATGGGACTCGAACCCAGACCTACCAGTCAAATTAGAAGGCTTTTAACCACTTGGCCACCAATACTTCTATTAAAATAATATCGTTATATATATATATATACTCTATCTGTGTATAGATGTGTATATATACACTTTGGGACTGATTTCCTAAATGTTAGAAAATTCAAATTTTATTTTTGTTTCATTTTGGTCCTTACATTTTCAAAAAAATAGTTTAAAATTACAACAAAATAAAAAAAAAAACACAAAAAAATTATAAAAATCATAAAAAAATATAAAAAATAACAAAAAATTATAAAAAAAATTATAAAAAAATTAAAAAAATAAAAAAATAAAAAATCACAAAAAATCACAAAAAATATAAAAAATCACAAAAAATCACAAAAAATAAAAAAAAACACACAAAAATTATAAAAATCACAAAAAAATTATAAAAATCATAAAAAAATATAAAAAATCACAAAAAAAAATTTGTGATTTTTTATATTTTTTGTGATTTTTTGTGATTTTTTATATTTTTTTATGATTTTTATAATTTTTGTGTTTTTTTTTATTTTTTGTGATTTTTTATATTTTGTGATTTTTTGTTATTTTTTATATTTTTAATTTTTTAATTTTTTTATAATTTTTTTTATAATTTTTTGTTATTTTTGTTATTTTTTATATTTTTTTATGATTTTTATAATTTTTTTGTGTTTTTTTTTATTTTGTTGTAATTTTAAACTATTTTTTTGAAAATGTAAGGACTAAAATGAAACAAAAATAAAATTTGAATTTTCTAAAATTTACGAAATCAGTCCCAAAGTGTATATATACACATCTATACACAGATAGAGTATATATATATATATATAACGTTGTTATTATAATAAAAGTATTGGTGACCAAGTGGTTAAAAGCCTTCCACTTTGACTGGGAGGTCTGGGTTCGAGTCCCATGGGCTGCTGTTTTCTTTGTTTTAGTTAATTTAGTTTTTTTTTTTTTTTTAGTAGCTAAAAAGACCATTTTGCCCTTCAATTTGGACGGAAAATTAATACAGTATACTAAATCAAAAAATTGATAGTTGAGTATAGTAAATCGAAATGAGCTGAAAGTTGAATACGCTTAACATTAATTATCTCTTATAGTGCATCGGATGTACGATAGTGTTACTCGTTAATTTGTATCTTAAATGTTATAGAGTTTTATTAATTTATAAATATATATGAATTGTTGTAGGATATTATTGGACTATTGGTTTTGTACTTTATGGGCCAAGTGGGCTTCTAACCCTACCCCTCTATCTATATTATATAAAGAGGGTTAGGAGTCTCGTATTTCATATTCATTCATATACATTCTGATTAATAAAGAACTGCAGTTCCCTCTCTCTCTGTATCTATACATATCTCTATATGTATCTATAACGAGCTAATATGTTACACAACACGTTATCAGCACGATGCTCGTGGAGACTAGGATATACGCTCGCGGATATTGGAGATTTTTGCATAAACGCACGGATATTGGGTATTTTTAAAACTTGAGGTTTATCCGGGTTTAATTGAATTATTGATATATCGAGCTTCACCAAAATACGAGAAGTACGGTATACAAATATTTTTTTCTACCCCTTACAAATAAAACATGAAATCTGGATGCTTACGCAGTTACGCGATAATTTGTTTGCTACTTGTAATTATATACTAATAAGAAGTCAACTATATGGTTAATCATGGTAGACTTGGTAGTTTACAGTATATATGACGGTATGAGCATGAATAAATTGTACCTATACGTGGTCTGATAAGATCATGCTATTTTTTTATTGTACTTCAATATATTGAACAATATGCTAGGAGACAAACCTAATTGGTTTACACGCCAGGCTCTTAACATATATCAACTGCATGTCTATTTATATTATGAACTTAAATTGCATGCCATCATGAATTGGTCTGACATGGTTGTAAAATATATGTATGTGTGTTGATAATTGTATGTAACTGTAAACATGTTTGTAAATCGAGAAAAACACACATCTAGTAAATCTGTTTGGACTGAATCTGTAATAAACTGAAACAAGTAAACCAATCTGTAATTCTCTGAAAACTATTGACTGTGCATATTAATTAGTAAAGGACCTACACATATAGCAATAAATTTGTAAAATATTGAGTAATATCTTTCTTAGTGTAAATTGGTAAATTTAGATTGTGCTAATATGTACTACCATGCTACTGTTATATTATTTAATTATGCAAGCAGGTACGATCTATGTATTTATTTACTGCCATGTACACTTGTGTAAAATATGGTAATTTGCGAAATCATATATTTTCACATTTAAGTTGGAAAAATTATGAACCCTCCCCAACTAGGCTCACCTATTTGGATACGATGTCTAGGAAAGATATATGCGGAAGTCGATATCCTAATGAGGTCGAGTTTTAAGTGGCATTCGTGCCCTCCACCCTCAGCGTCTTTCTTGGTCGTGTTCAATTAGAGCTACCGAAAGGGGTTGACTAAATAATAATTTCTCCAAGTGTGTTTATATAGTGATGTATGTTTCGCCGAATTGGTGTTTCAGTATCGACCCATCGTTCGATCAATGAGAACCGATTCACATGAGAAGCAAAACTAATATTTTCGAACCTGTCGTTTCGGGAAAAAAAAAACGTTTGTGCTTGTGCAAACCATAAACATATAAACCAGTCGATTTATATGATAAATAATTCAGAACTCTCAACACATGTTGGATGCCATCTATGATGAGAAAATCGTAAAACATACTTGCGAAATGACTGTTTAAACGCTGCTTTTAATCCGTCACCACATGTTACTCACCCTGATGTGTGAAAATGTGATGCCCAAAATTTTTTTTTGGATGCCATCTTTGATGAGTAAAACACGAGTTTGTTGTTACCATCAGGATGAATGTTAAGGCGTTGATTTTATTCCGCCGCCACATTTGAGACGTGATGACGTCTATGGTGAACACATGTCTGAAATTGACATATTGGAGCAATCCTTCACCAAAATACTAGCTTGGAAATTGTATTCCATAAACAGTATCGTGAATTTATATTCATAATGTTCCTTTATCGTCCATCTGTTATTAGATAAGAAAATTGCCCCGGTGAGTAATTTTAATCCTATTGGGTCAATGGCGAATTGTTTGCCTGATATTAATGCTCTTCGTGTATATTTTTTTTTTCACGAATCGAGAACCGAGACAAGTGTTATTTGTCTCGAACTATCGCGATCCCGATGAATTGACTAGCCAAGAGAGATTTTAGACAATCGTCAAAATCAAAAACTTGTGGCTCCAAGACAGTAATTGAAAGGAACAATATGGCCCGTTGTCACAAAGCAAGAGATAATGCTCAAGGAGGCAACTCTATGCTATAAAGACAAAGGTCATGCACGGTTACTCCTTAAATAGTTCAAAACTATTACAAAAGTGAAAAAACCGATGCTAATGTGGTTAAATCTAACTGAAAGGAAACTCTTGAGACCCCCGGTTTTGTGGCTCAAATGAGTTTTGGGACCTTTCTTTATTGATTTTGATAAATCATTGAGCCACTTTTTCGCTCATCTGGATTATGTTTTTTCATTTGGATTATATTTTTCCATTTGGACATACTTTTGGATTATGGTTTGCCTGTTTACAAAATTTCTCGAAATAATTTAAAGTGTTTTGAGCAAATTCCTTTGACAAATGTGACCAAACTTTAAATTATGAAATTTTAGACAATACTTGTGGGTAGTTGATTTTTTTTTTTAGAAATAGTGGGTAACAGTGTACCACATAATTTCACCAATTATTTGCCTAAAAGAGTACTCATTGATAACGATTCTGGACCTGTCGTTCCAAATTAAAATCTTTGGTAAAACCAAATTGATTTGTCAAATATGAGGTCTTATACTCATTTAGGTCCTGCCGTACCTTGTTGAGTTATAAAATATTCGAGAAAGCCAGTGTTATCTGGTAATAGCTCATGAAAGAATTAAAATTTCTTTACATAGGCTCCATTCAATACGACCAAAAGCGTATTTTAGAGGAGTTGAAATGTCTTTCAAGTGGTTGCTACCACATTCTTTAAAGCATTTAAAGTTACCTTATCATTTCGCCTGTCGTCGAAATGATAAATGATTTAGATGCTAAGACATGATTGTCTATACCATCATTCGCCTGTCGTCGATTGATAAGAGCATTTTGATATTGTGGCATTGACCGGATGAGATATTCCCGGGTCAAAAGACGATGCTTGATTTATAATCGCATCGCATTTGAATTCTCTCTGAGAATATATTTCGCGATTAATCCGAAATTCATGCCATTAATGCTCACTTTGAAAGACTAGTATGTGTAAAGATCACGAAATGAACTCGTAGAATTCTTGTAAAGAATTGAAGGAGTTATTGTGGACTTATCCAACCATAAGACGGACCAAAAATATAAATGGTTATGGTTGATGCATCGACAATAAGGTCACATGATTATTGTTGTCCACAGAAATACAGCACTTTCCAAACTTTTAGCCCTATCATTAAGTTGATGGCTCATGATCCGGATTATCCTGAAAAGTCTAGTCGACTTGATAATTCCGAAGAGTAAGAATCGAAATTTCGATTTGAATTACTTGAGTTTGGAAATTGAAATTGAACATCATGTCGATTATGTTCAGACCCAAATGGACTCACGGAAAGTTTAATGATGCGACTGCAAATGGTTGCACGCACTTCTTGGTCTTGCGCACCAAGATTTATATTTCCGTGTGGGGTCATGCTATTTTGTTGCATTGGTCCATCTGAGGCCATAGTCACTCAAAACACTAAATGCGTACCAGTTAGTTACTGGTTATGAGCCAGACGCCTCATATGAACGCGTGTTTGAGTGCTTAATATTTTGATTGAGCCGCTATAGCGTTCAAAATATGGACCTCTGAAGGGGACATAAGTCGATTATGAATCTCATGCCTATCATTTCATAGAGTAACCTTGGCAAGCGATCTCTTTACCGCATGATATGCGAAAGTGACATCGCTAAGACTGTTCTCCCCGTCGTTAGGGGGAGATTTGCACGTTACCGTTGATAATAAACGATGTGAAGTAACGTGGCATAACCCACTCAGTCTTAGCTTGATCTCCAAAAAAGCACTTAGTGATAAGTAAGTGCATAGACTCCCTCAAGTATAACTAAATCCCAAACGCATTTAATGACTTTATGAGATGTCATGAGATCATTTATACCTGCTGCAAAATGCTTGCAGGGATAGACGTCCCTGTCGAACGCCGTGTTCCTGTCGTAACACGTTGCTTTGGCCGAACCCGCCAAGCAAAGGACGCTACCATCGGCCGTCAGTCTGTCGTCCTTCCGAAGATATGAGGAAGTTGACCGGTTCTTAATTCGTTCAGCCCCAGAGATGGTGAACTGAAACTCGTTTGTCGCACGAGATTATAAAGGATCAAGGAGATGTGTGATTTCCTTCTCATCCTAAAAATCTCGAAATATCTGTCGATCATGATATCTTATACGATATTGAAGCAAAACGAGACTGTCATTGATTACTTGTTCATATATTCAGTGACGACTGATAATATGAGCAAATTATGACAGAGAGCCATGTACCGTTGCCTGAAGTCAACATATAATAGACTGGCCTAATGGAAACTTGCAATCCAACTAGACTCCTTAGCGAAAGTGTGTGCGGACCTGTAGCTCCAACACCACCAATGTTAAACGAGTTCGTTTATTTGGTTATTCGTAAGGAAAAGTGATGAGAATAATGAGATTGTAGAATGCTCGCCTATTAGCGCATGGCTTCTCTCACACCTTGGAATTGATTACGAGATAGTTGATTTCCTCATAATGACATTATAACAGTCCCCTACTTTATCAGTTTAGTATTTTTTGGAAAACTGATTATGCAGCATGTGATTGTGGTCATGATTTTATCTCTATGGGGACTTAGACTAGAGATGTGGATGAAGGTCCCTGTGTGACTTCATGTGCTTAAATCAAGTAGTTCCTGACCACGGAACACGATCTCAATTGACTGAGACGTTCACTATATGGATTAATATAATCCGAGCGAATGTGGTATACAGCCTAAGTGAGTACTTGATCAGCTTGGGATACTTGAACAAGTATTATGCCCTTGCGTGTTTTATTATGCGATCCACTTTTGGATTTGCCTTCGAGATGAAGGATCTTGGAAAGAAACAGTAGTGACTCGGCCTGATGATCAAGTCCCGTAAAGATTGAATCTAACTCCATGATTCAGACTACACCCAGAAGGTGTTATGACGTTTTAGTCATCATGACGCTAAGTCGTCAGATTCTCCCATGATCGTTCGATCACTAGACATTGATATTGACCCAGTCCGTCCCTGATGAGACGATGAAGAGATATTGAACCATCATGTTCATATCTAAGTACAATAAGCGCATCATTGTACTTGGTCTAATGTGCTAGGACGAACATTTCGTGTGCTGTGAATGGTATAGCTCGACACAGCATCGCGCTAACACGCTACCATCGAAATGGTACTAAAGACACGTTCCCTTACCTTATGGTAATTTTGGAAGTGGGCTAGTTTATCCCATTTGCGTCATCGAGTGTACCTACCCCCTTCGGTACTCGAATTAATGCAACCCTTTTTCGGTTATACTGATGCTGGTTACTTATCAGACCCGCATAAAGGATATTCCGAACATGGTCTGTCTTTACCATTAGGAATAAGGCGATATCCTGGAGGTCTTGAAATGACTCCAAACGAATCACTATGATCTACTCGTGCTCTATGAGACGACTAGAGAGTGTATATGGCTTCGAGCTAGTATTAGTCATATTTGAATTACATATGCTCTGTCTCACGATACAGATAAAACACTTGTCTTATTTGAGGACAACTTGTTGTTATCGATCAAGAGAGACATGACTAGATTATGCTATTTAGCATTTCTCGCCGAAATTAATCTTCACATATGAAGTTTAAGAGCATCCAGTTGAATGCTCGTTCTATTCCACGTTAGATTTTCTTACATCCAGTCGTGTGCAAGTAAATGAAGCATACAGTCGAATGCTCGTACTCTTTCTTGAAATATAAAATCCTTACACCCCGTCGTGTGCAAGTGAGGGGGAGCATCCAGTCGCATGCTCGTGTACTCTTTTTGTCCTTAGACCAAGGTTTTTTACCCATTTGGTTTTCCTTGGCAATATTTTTAGCGAGACACGTTCCCATCATATCTCACTTAAGATTGCCGAAATTAGGGGGAGTATCATGTTGTATAGTTCTTACCACTGTGTACTCTTTTGTCATTCGACTAGAGGTTTTTCCCACTAGGTTTACTCTAGCAAGGTTTTGATGAGGCACCTGTTTTGTGGTTGATCCCCTACTACTACCACTGTTGCACTCTTTTTCCTTCGATCAGAGATTTTCCCATTACGTTTGCTCTGCCAAGGTTTTGATGAGGCACACTGTTTTGTGTTTAGTTACTTACATGATATTTCGGCCTATATCATTCGGCTACACAGTTTCTCCTAGGTACCGGTTTTGTCCCACACCGGGTTTTCCGGCCCTAAGGTTTTTATGTGTTTAGCACTGCGAATGAACTCGACTCAGATCGACTGCATGAAGACGAAGAATTCAAGACGTCCAAATGGGGAGTGTTGTAGGATATTATTGGACTCTTGGGCTTGTATTTTATGGGTTCAAGTGGGCTTGTAACGCTACCCCTCTATCTATATAAAGAGGGTTAGAGGTCTTGTATTTCATATTCATTCATATACATTCTGATTAATAAAGAACTGCAGTTCCCTCTTTCTCTATATCTATACATATCTCTATATATATCTATAACGAGCTAATATATATCTATAACGAGCTAATATGTTACACAACATCAATTATAATATGTTACAATACTATCGATGTAATACCAGAGGTATGATATTGTTTGTAGTTATGGATTATGGTTTCAAAATTTCATCCCTAGTTAAACGGTCATGAAACCATTTATTAATCGGTGTTTTGTTTGATTATACTTTGTTTGGAATCATAATATTGGGTCCATCAACTTTTATAAATTCATAAAATAGATTGACTGTATCTAGGCCCATTAATGTTTTCATAAGTTTGTGCGAAAAACTTGTTTAATACCCCAATCTGTTAAATTTTATAATTGTTGTACTCAACATTTGAGTTTTTTTAACTTGGTTCCCAACCTACTAATATTCATGTAATTAGGGGACTAAGTGCACACAAATTAATAAAACTTAAAAGTTTTAATACCAAATTAGTTAAATCCATTTTTTTTTAAGCAAACAGACCCAAATTTAATTGAAAAAACACAAACATGTTCGCGTCATGGAACAAGCCTTCGTAACTAGCATAAAAATAAAAACGAAAAAACACAACAACAACTATACAATATCAAACTAAAAAACATACAAGGATAAAATCATTAACTCATCACAAATATATAAAATTGCCAAGCAAAAAACTTCCATCAAGATCCATCTTCAGCTTTGTTACCATTTGGTTTTTAGCTTGTGCCTCCTAGTAACCATAACATGTTTTTGAGTTCTTTTAGTTCTAAAATCCGATAGATTCCCATACCCATCCGATAAATAATACTCATTTTCAATAAAACATCAAGTGTATAGTTTATAATCCCCCATCAAATCCTCTAAAGTGTTGTTATATAGCACATAACCTTGACTATTAGAATGAACCTTAGAGACGGAAACCTTTATGGCCTCTACGACAGCTTTCTTTTCTTTATACTTTTCCTTTTTCTTTCTATTTTTATCCGTTCTTGATTTCTCAATAGGAGACACATTTTTCTTATCTATGACAATTTTTCTCTGTTCTTGATTGCTCAATAGAAGACACATTTTCCTTATCTATAACTTTTGCAGAATTAGTAGCCAAATGACTTTGATTAAAATGTTTGACGTATGGAGAAAGAGCAGATTTATTATGCTCCTCATTTAAATTAGATTCTGGATCGAGTCGGAAACTTTTTATTAGCCATATCAACTGAGTTACAAGTCTCTTGCATGTTAACCTCTTCCTCAAATCATTTTTTTAGAGCCCATTTCTTCACACAAATGTTCAACTCCTTTATGTTCAGCCTCTATTTCATTTGTTTTTTCCTCAATATCTAGAGCTATTTGAACTTCCATCTCATCATCACTGTCAACCTCAACTAATTTTTTATTCACTTTTCTAAAAAAACTTGTTGGATTTTGAAGTCTGGCTTGTAACCTTAATGCTATGTGGCTTTCTAGGGGGAATTCTTTTTTACTTACGCACATTACTCATTCCTATAAATATGTGGGATTGCGAATTCCACCTCTACGTGGCATGCCACGTGCAATTTTACCAAATATTTTTTTTTTCTTTCATTTTATGTTCGTTTTCTTCTTTGATTTCTGTTTTTCGATATCAAAAACTTTCCCAATTTTATCCAAAAAAAACCCTAACCATCAACTATCAAACTACTTATTATATCAAATTAAGATCATTCGTGTTATCAAGTATGAATAACAATTATAATATAGGAAATAGTTTGCTGGTCGATGGTTATAGTTTATTTTGGATAAAATTGGAAGATGTTTTATTTTGGTAATTGGGAGAGGTTTTATTTTTGGATAAAATTGAGGATAAATGTAGTGGTAGAGTAATGTTGATTTGAGAAAAATATATATTAATTTGATATATGAACGAGTTTGATGGTTGATGGTTAGAGTTTTTTTGGAGTAAAATTGGGAAAGTTTTTTTTTTTTTTGTAAATTGGGAGATATTTTTTTATTTTTTTGGTAAAATTGAGGATAATTGTAGTGGTAGAATGATGTTAATTTCATAAAAAAAATATATTAATTTGATATAGGAAGGAGTTTTATGGTTGATGGTCGATGGTTAGAGTTTTTTTTTGGTAAAATTGAAGAAGTTTTTGGATAAAATTGAATAAATTTTTGATATAGTAAAACAGAAATCAAAGAAAAAAACGACAGAAAATGAAAGAAAAAAAAAAAGTTTATTTGGTAAAATTACCATGTCACGTATACGTGGAATTCCCACTCAATAGGTATGAGTAATCTGCGTGACTAAAAAAGAATCACCGCTTTTTAGCCATATACACTTTCTAATCCCATCATTATTATCCATATAGTGCATCCTATTCTTATCTTTTTTACTATTCTGTTCAAACCGATAATTATTACCCTTTTCTTTCCCACTTTGCTTAATTCTCGTTTCACTAATTTTGGTTATGTGCATGTATCAACTTATATCTTAGCTTTTGCTAGTTTTTTTGTGGGAAAAAAATCATGTGTGTTTGGTATGTCACCTATTTTTAACTTAAAAGCAGCTAAAAAAAATGTTCAAAAACAAATAGGTTAATAAATTGCGGATTTTTTAAAAAATTTCGCATTAAGATTTCGAAAAATAAAAGTTTTTACGCTTTCAAGTCTACCCTATACTCTCACCACCTACTATTACAAGACACATTGATTACTTTGATGCTAGCTTTTGGGTCAAAAATCTAAAAAAAAACCCAAAACCTTAGAAGTTAGTAATTTGTGAATATTTTCATTTTTCCACATTAAAATTTTCAAAAATGAAAAGTTCCTAATAGATAATAGAGTGTATTTGTATAGTGAAATTAAATATGTAACCAGTGACTTATCCATAAAACTAAGTTATAAGTCACTTATAAATAAATAAAAAAGTTACACTAATGTCGAACATTACACTACATCTTTTTATAAGCAGAAAATTTTGTCATTGCTTTTTAAAACCAGTTTTTTGACTAATATAGTCTTATGCAAACCGTCCCTAAACATCTTTTTTATATATATTACTAATTTACTAGACCCAATTTAATAATTCTACCTTGTTTTTTTTTCACTTGACCAAAAACTATCTGCTACTATCTACTTCCACAAATAGAGTCACAGTCACTAAATTATACAAAAATAAATCCATATACAATCAGGGACAACCAAATCTATCATAAATGTGTCGTGAAATAACAAAATCTGTCAGTAAAATTAAAATTCGTCACAAATCCGTATGCGATAAGGACGTTGGGAAATAAATCTATCACAAAATCCGTCCATGATTGAATTCTTTTTTTTTTGTGTGTATGTCAATAATAATAATATCCGGATTTAACCCAATATTTACTACTCCCTCACCAGCCACCATTTTCAGACCCATTATTTCTTGTTTTGCTTCTGCTAGTGGTGTAGTACAAACCGAGCCCGCAAAACAATGTTGTGCCCGTAAAAAGACCAAAATACCCTTAAAACCCGTGGTAGAAGATGATGACGTGGACGTGACACGAGACTAGTATTGTTGCATGGTTCTCGATTAGTACCTTATATTGTTAATTAATTTTTTTAATTAGTATCTTGGATTCGTATTTTTTTTTTAATTTTAAACTTTTTCATCTAATTATAATTATGGATGAAAAAAATATAAGCTATGCTGGTTTTCCATCCAATGGTAAAGGTAAAAACAATAAAAAGTTGAATACAAGGTACAAAATAGGAAAATATATTATGAAAGATAACAAACAAACAAAAAAACTCAACAATACATGGTACAAAACCCAAATAAAATAAAGTAATAAACCTACAAATTGACAAAATTTCAAGTTTTGATACCAAAGTGTTAAAAACCAATACTACAGTCTACTATGCATCTTTTTTAGGGGTTCAAATTTCCAAAAGTTCGTGTTGAACTTAGAGTTCAATAATAGATTTTGATTATAACTTTGATTATGTTTTTAATGATTTTACGATTTCGATGATATAACGCTTGTCTTTTCCAAAAGTTGTAAATGAAAATTTCAGAATGCCATAAAGATAGAGCACAGAAAAATGAAGCCACAGGTTCAAGCGGAACCAGAATCAGAGCTAAAACGAAGGAGTTATGAGCTTTCGAAGAATAGCGAGAAGACCGAGAAACTGCCAGAGAAAACGACCGATCGTCTGTACAAAAACGACCGATCGTTTTTGGTCCAAATTATTCCAGAGAGGTCATCTGAATAACGACCGGTCGAAACTCAGAAATGACCGATCGTTTTCTGAAAACGACCGATCGACTGCATAAAAACGACCGATCGTTTTCTGCAGATTTCGAAAACAGTTTTTCAGCTTATTCTGGAAAGTTGCTTAAAACCTTTGGATAAAAGCCTCAACCACTTCCAACGGTCATATACAGAAAAACAGACTTTGCTGGATATATAAACAAGCCCAATCTCTCTCCCAAAACATCAATTTACACATACATCATCATCCTTCAACCTCTATTTATAAAAACCCTAAAAATCACCATTTTGGTGAAAACATTTGAAAAAGAGGAAAAAGCGATTCAAGCTCGAACAACATCAAAGAATCACCAATTAGCTTATTAAGAAGCAAATAAAATCGTGAGTGTAGTTACATTATTGTAACAAAATTTGTAAAGAGCGTTTTATAAGCTCATTTGTGAGTGAGTGTTTGGGTAGAAGTTTTTAAGCCAAAGTGTGGTTAAAAGTTCTAGGTTAAACACTTGGGTACTCATATATTGAGGGGGAGTTATTGACTCGTAGACATGTACACTTGCACTTGTATCAAGAGTAGGAATCTCGGGTAGAGGGTGAGCCAATCGATTGATTGAGCTCGATAGGATTTGTAAAATCGGAAAGATCATTTTTAGTGAAATACTCGGTAGTACCGAGGAGAGGACGTAGGCCGTTTTGCCGAACCTCTATAAATCACGGTGTCATTTTCTTCCATAACTTTTACTTTCCGCAAATATTCATTATTGCTTATTTTCTTACTTGCGTTTAGTAATTCTAGCAATTCATTAACTCTTGTTAAAACGCTTAAGCTTAGAATTGCATAAGTTGGGTTATTAGTTGCCATTAAGTTTTAATTAGGTAAAAAGCGCAAAAACCTTATTCACCCCCCTCTAAGGTTTAGCCGCACCGGGGCCAACAGTTCGAATAGTTAGGTTTCCGTCACGTTATCGAGTTTTTCATTTGTATTCGTAATTATTTATTTTTTTTAAATCAGCCTACTATTTCATTTCTAAATTGTATGTTCAAAACAACTATAAAATTTGGCATTTTATATATTTTTTTGGTATTTATTAATATTACTAACTTAAAAATTGTCAAACAAACAATTAAACATAAAAAAATATAAAAGATCAAAGTTTACCGTTTTTTTTTAACAAACACTTAATAAATCAAATAATACACTGATTTACAAACAAAAAAATGAATACATATAAAAAAAAAAAAAAAAACTGATTAAAACATGACAAGGAAATTTTCCCCCCTTTTTTACTATTACTAGACCCAACCCAAATTACTCATTTTTATTTTTCCATTTATCTAACAAAATTAAAAACTCAACAATACATGGTATAAAAAACCAAATAAAATAATAAACCGATACAAATTGATAAAATTGAAAGTTTTGATACCAAATTGTTAAAAACCAATATTCATTTTTATGTTTTTTTACTAAAAGCTATCTTCAGACAGAGTCACAGTCACTCACTGAATTTATACAAAAAACCTCAAAAACACTAAACTTATTAAAACCCTGATAGCTATGTCAATAATAATAATATCCGGATTTAACCCAATATTTACTACCCAATCAACTTTAATATATACACCACCACCCATTATTTTCAAACCCATTGTTTCTTGTTATTCTTCTGCTGCTAATGGTGTACAAACCGAGCCTGCGAAACCACGCCGTTCCCGTAAAAAAACTAAAATACCCCCGAAACCCGCTGTTGAAGATGAGGACTACGACGACGGTGTTGATTTCCCTTACCAAGACCCGCCTTTGGTCAGTGTTTGTATACTCAGGATTTGTAAATTACTTAAAAACTTTTTATGGAGTTTTGTATTTATACACCAGATTATAGCTAGGATTGGTAATTAGTCTTTGTATAACGTTACATTGTCTGTCTCGGACAATATTAGTATTACTAATTGAATTGTAAACAAATATTATAGGTTGAGATACTAAATGGCTACCAAAACCATAATTAAAAAACTATTAATCTACACTATTTAGTCAATTGAACCGATTGTCGTCTTGTCTTCGTACTTTCAGTAAGTCACTTTTGATGTCGATACAGCTAAGTTGGAGTTAGTAATTGTATAGTTTCTGTTGGAGCACTCACAATAGTCTATGTAACGACCTGGTCCTCCGACCAGACCGCCACCATCTGCTTCCTACCATCAATACTGTCCGCTTTGGCCCGATTTCGTCCTCACTTCTCGGGCCGCACGGCTTTAAAAGGCCTTGGTGATAGTAAGGAGGGTTTCCTTAACTTATATACCATATAGGTACTCACATATCTAGCCGATGTGGGACAATACTTTCTCTTTACACCGGCATTTTCCTACGAAAATCCGGGCTCTTACAGTGTATATAAGTGATATTACAAATATAGAATTGAAAAACAGTGACACGTCAGCAAGGGCGGAGCCAGGATGAAATTCTTCGGGGGGTCGTAGTGTCAAAGTTTTATCTCCTAATGATCATGTAATCTGTTTGGGAAAAAAAAAGAGGGTTTAGAAAAGCAGGATTTAAGATTATGTAATGTTGAATCTTATACAATGGGCTAGTAATTTCCTAGCAAAAATTCAAATTTTAAAAATTAGTTAGAAAAATCGAATTCCAGACCATTCACTTGTTAGTTTCATACGTTTCCACCTCTTGATGATTAGGGGGCGGTATTAAGGTATAGTATATCGCAAAATACTGTAAGTACATGTATATATCAATAGAAATACTATATAGACTTGTATTATGTGAATCTAGCATAAAATTAATTTCATTTTACGAAGAAACCCTGAAAAAAAAAGCTTTCTCGCGGGAAGAAGCTTCTCTCTCGTAATCCGTAGACATGGAGAGTTACAAATTTTCCGATCACTATTGCAATATTTGACGTTGATGTCCTCTTTTATGTCCTGACTTCATCATTTTTTTCCCTTAAACGACTAAAAGTATTCCTAAAGCACAATAAAACATGGTATTAAAATGTAGAAAACCATAAATATAAAGAATTATAAATATGTAATATGTGGTAACAATTAGTATGTAGGAAGTAATAGAGCTTTCCGTTTGAAGGTTGTCATCATGAATCTGGCTGTTCAACTTTTGTAAATAAAGTTCAATTATTAGCTAAAGTTTATTGCATATTTTATACTTTAGTTCAAGTGATAAACATCAGTTCGATAGAGTTTTATTTTAAATACTTATATATGTTAACTTATATAGGACTGTTAGTGTGTCAGAGACTATACAGAGCTTATACAATCTCTATATAGGTAGGCATGTTTGTATTACGGTTGTGAGTGATCTAAAACACACTTCGAAATATACGCCGTGAAGAGTTATTCAAATTAAAGTAATAAAAGAAAATACAAACATGTGCTGCAAATAATAGTTCTACGCATTCAGTGAAAAGAAATACTGTAGATACATTTTAGGAGTTATCTAATCTTGAACATGACGTCATTGAATAGAAATATGTACTTGTATGTTCCCCAATAGCGGAGTTTGGTTAAGAAAGATAGATTTGTTAGCTTTAACACAGAGGTTATGAAATTGATCTACAGAAAGAGGGATTGCATGGCCATTTCAGAAATGTAGTTTTTTCTCCTTGTTACTCTTAAAAGAGTGGCGTTTTTTTAAGTTTACTTTTCTTCCCTGCAAGAACAGGTCTTATCTGGAAACCTGTGGATTTGAAATTCCTAGGGATTTGGATTTTGTTAAGCACTATGTCGTTTTAGTAGTCCATGGGTGTCATCATATCAAGTCCACATTTTTATTTCGCTTGCTATTTTACATCATGGATAGATGATTAATGCTTAGTGTTCTAACTTCTAAAAAAGATGTCGCCTTATGGGAGAAAAAGAAAGTTATTTAAGAGTTAGTTCACGACTGACAGTTATCACTTGCCACTTTATTCTGTTTTCAGTGTTATCTAACGCTGGAT
Source organism: Primula veris (assembly GCA_963682055.1). Taxonomy (NCBI): domain Eukaryota; kingdom Viridiplantae; phylum Streptophyta; class Magnoliopsida; order Ericales; family Primulaceae; genus Primula; species Primula veris. Next base: position 29,576,243 of record OY821747.1, on the reverse strand, counting down.
GTGTGGTCTTTTAAGTAAAAACCATTTTATCGCTCGTTACATCTGAAACACCTATATTATCAATTTTAGATGTTTCCTTTTACTGTTCTGTAACAAATCCCTATCCATACTACACTAACTATATGTTTATCATCTCTTGTACACTGCCCTTTTGTACCAAAAACAAACATGGATGATGAAGTACAGAAAAGTAAAAATTCCATTCTTTTGTATTCGATCATGCGACTTCCAGATATGGAGGTTGGTGCAGCTCACAAGAGTTTTGTAACATTTCATGCCAATTTGTTGTGGATTAGAAATCTACATGCCGATATAGTTAGCTCAAGATTGAATGTCATCGTTTTATGTGGACTCGTTGTTAAATTTCCACTTCAAGTTGGATGCTGGGTTTCTTATGCAAACCAATTTATCGCTTGTTACGTTTGATACACCATACTACAGTTTGTAATTATCACTTGATCATTGTTGAATTTCAGGTGTGCTGTTTTGGCGCAGCTCAAAAAGAGTTTTTACCAACAATTAGAATATCCGAAGAGCAAATGCACCCAGATATATACTCAGAATGGAAAATGATGCAATGGAACCCACCTGAGTTCGCACGTGCACCTGGTGGGCCTGCGTCTAATGTGGCAATATCCCATGTACGATTGGGCGGGCGAGCAGCATTTATGGGGAAGGTACACAAGATTCTAAACTAAACTAAACATGCCTATTTATTTTTGTTTGTGAAGAATAAGCATAGGCCCTAAACTTTGGATCGTGATTCTACTCGGTCGCCATAGTTTCTGTTGGAGCACTAATGATCCTCATACTGTAGTAAAATTTACAATTTGGTCCCCATAGCTTTAATTAAAACAATATTGGTCCCCGCAGTTTGAGTAAGTCACACTAATAGCCCCACAATTGACGCAGATTACTCAAGTGGTTCCCATGTGTAATACTTTTGGTCTCCAGAGGAAGAGATCACATGTGTAACTTGAAACTATGAGAACCAATACTGTAGTATTTGAAACTGAGGAACCATATGGGTAATTTTTTCAAAGTACAAGGACCACTGTCTCAACTGAAATATGAGGACTAAATAAAATTTCTTTCTGTGTTTGGGGCCATTGTTGTAATTCACCCCCTTTCTTAAATTTATTTTTCTGTTTTAAAGGTGGGTGAGGACGAGTTCGGGGATGAGTTAGTTTCTTTGATGAATAAGGAGAAAGTGCAAACTAGGGGGGTAGTGTTTGACGAGGATAAAAAGACTGGGATTACGAAAATGAAGATCGAGTTTGTGAATGGGAAGATGGTCTCCCAGACCGTGGAGGATAGTGCCGAGGATAGCTTACGAAGTGATGAGCTGGATCTTGCTGTGCTCAAAGAGGTATCCTCCTTTCGACTTTGGTGTAGTGGTTATAATTTCTTGTTACATTGTAACTTTATAATGAAGTGTTGGTTTCCACCGCTTGTAATTGAAAAAAATATACTCCATATACTTATGTTAGTTGTGCTACCACGTGTTTTTTTTTTTGCCAGGCGCTACCACATGATTTTATAGTACTCTTATAGTGTCCATCTCATCTCTCCATAGATTTGGAATAAATTTTTCGTATCTTCGAATCTGCATGAATTACTCTTGTTGAAGTAAACCATCCAAGACCTTAATGATTCATATTATTCATGATGGCAATAAAACAAATGTTTTTTTCTGAAGTTAAATCCTGATAAAGTAGTGTTATGCAAGACCGCCATGTAATTTTCTTTAACTATTGATAAGAGCAGTTGCAGTGGTTTAAAATATTTGTGCATTCCTGCAAACATTTGCACAGTGATTATATCTTTCTGAATTCTTAGTTTGAACTTTGTATACACTTTTTGATTCATATGTTTCGACTAGAGAAAGTGTAAAGGCTGAAATACCCAATATTCTATTGAATAACTCATTTTTAAATTGTGTTAAGATAGTTTTCGCACTAATAATCTTAAAAAATGTTTTAGCACCAACAGTTTAATAGACTATGTTGTTCAAGCTTTTTACCTTTGCCTTTTATATCAAGTATATTACGAAATTAGTTGTCAGAACTTAAAAGTCCGTGTATAGTGAGATTTTAAATGAGAACTTTATTTTGTGGTGTAACCTCTTATAGGCTCGAATGTTCCACTTCAACTCCGAAGTTCTGACAACTCCTATGCATTCCACTCTTTACAAAGCAATTTCTTGGTCTAAGAAATTTGGTGGCCTTATATTTTTTGACCTAAACCTACCTTTACCTCTATGGAAATCCCGTGACGAGACAAAAAAACTAATAAAAAAGGCCTGGGAACAAGCAAACATAATAGAAGTCTCAAAGCAAGAGCTGGAATTTCTCTTAGACGAAGATTACCACGAGAGGAGAAGAAACTACAAGCCTCAATACTATGCCGAAAACTACGATCAAACGAAGAATCGAAGAGACTACTATCACTACACACGCGAAGAGGTCTCTCCACTTTGGCACGAAAATTTGAAATTTTTATTTGTAACGGACGGGACCCTTCGGATTCATTATTATTCAAATTTATTCGATGGAGCTGTTATTGGAACCGAAGATGTGCTTATTACTCCGTTTACCTGTGATAGAACTGGGTCTGGCGATGCTGTTGTGGCAGGTATAATGAGAAAGTTGACTACGAAACCAGAAATGTTTGAGGATAAAGATGTTTTAGAGAGAGAGCTTAGGTTTGCAATTGCGGCTGGGATTATATCACAGTGGACTATAGGTGGAGTGAGAGGGTTTCCTACAGAAAGTGCTGCCCAGAATCTAAAGGAACAAGTTTATGTACCGTCTATGTGGTAAATGGGTTGAATGGTCACGACGAGGCCTTGTTTGTTGTAGGTTAGAAGCTCAGCTTTTTTATTTTTTGCTTATAAACCTTAACTGCATTTGGTTGGCAGCGTTTTTCTGTATTTAAAACTGGAAAAGTTATAAGCTTTAAACTGGGTGAACCGATAATTTTTTCAGAACTTCAAGAAATCCAGCCTGTTTGCTTAAAAGCTGCAAAAAACGACCTTTCTTTATGCGCAACCATCAGGTGACAATGTCATTATGATGATGTACGACGTTTTGAACTCTTTATCTGCTGTGTTGTAATCATTTTGTGAATAATATAAGAAGTGAACTGACTTTAAAGCTATCTCAATCGTCTAAATAGCAAGTTAAAGTTTGAACATCGCGTGCTAGAGCAACATGATGGTGTGGTAAAACAACATACATGATACTTTTTGCCTAAAAACAGTTGCAATCCCTGCCAATATCTGTTCTTTAAATGTTGTATGATGAAGGCTGTTACCAAAAGCAGCTCAATTTTGTATCAGAGAAATTTTGGCAAATTTGATCAATCGTGTTGATTTTGTTAACAGTTGGTGGTGAAAGTTGTTTTGAGTCATTTTTTGTTATGGATTATTCTTGCAAATGATTTGTGATCATTATCTTGGCCTCTATGGGACTATGTTGAACAACAATCTCTAATGTAAACTGTACATGCATATGTTTTATTTATTTTTTCAGCATTAACCGGGGATCAGATTGACGAAATTGGGGTGTCTCGTTACCCAAGTATAGTACGAAATCTTCTTGCATATTTAATTGCGAGGAGTGACGATTGTGAAACTCGTATCTCTATGTTCTCTCTTCTTCGTGTCCTATATTAAACCGCCGCGCACTCTCCACCTTGCTGCCGCTTTGCATAACCACCTTTACCACTGAATTCCTAAATATTTTTGCTTAAATCAATAAATAAGCTTAATGTAAATCACAAAGGATTAATGTTTGTTTTTCATTCTATTGGAAGTTCAATAAATTGTTGTGATACGGCTATATTGACTTTTTCTAGGTCCCTAAATAATAATAAGTGTTTAGATGAATAAATGTCTTTCTCTATCTCTTTATTTAATCTTGACACGTTATTCTCATTAAAAGATTTATGTCGTACCCTTTAGAAAAAACAATATGTTGTCGTCCCCTTCCATGTTAATTAATGATACTATAAGACTCATATACTAAACCATTTCATAAAAATGTCACACCACGATAGTCAACGAGTTATTTTTTATTCATAAAATAACTATTAGCTTTAAAGAAAAAGAAAGTCAAATGGGAGATGGAATATACATTTAGTCGACTCACTAAGCAGATGATTGTTATGAAATAAATACATTCTATATATTATTGTTGTTATTAATTGATCAGAATGAATGAAATGTACTTATGTAACTTATCAAATACGTACCGCATAAATATTTACGCAACAAGATATTCACCCTTTTCTTCTTTTCATCTGCTTAGTAATTTCGAAGAAATTTTTGACTGAATATAATGATACAAGATTAAAACCACAATTTCCTCGTATTTGTAGTTTTTTTTGAGAAAAATTAATGACCATAAATTTTGAGGAACTATAATCCATCCTTATTATATACATGGTAACTGCATGATATATTTAGGTTATTATAATAGTATTATATTATTAAAATAACAATCCACTTGATGTTCTCTTTCATACCAACTTTTAAAAGAATAAAAAAAGTAATTAAAAAAAGAATAAAAAAGTAATATTTAATTATGATAGAAAAAATGATAAGAAATCTGAAATTTTATGTAAAATATAAATAGTTAAGTTAATATGTAAAAAAAACAATTTCACCAATATATGAAGAATATTTTAAAAAAACTAATACGGTCGTTCAAAACATGGCTATTTTATACCATTAATATAAGGATATAAGTAGACAAGTCACATGAAATTTATGCTACTTCATACAAAATTAAGATGCCCCCAAGAAAAAGGTAGCTAGCTGCTAAAAGACAAACAGGTAAAGGACATGAATTATTGTAGTAGGTTTTTTCTCTTTTAAACAATTTAAATTAATTAATTGACTCTTTTGTTATATTAAAGTATTATACGGTAGTATTTCTTAATTAAAATTATGGAACTGTATATACGATGTAGTCAATACTAGTATTTAAAGAAAAACAAAGGGAAGTTTCCAAGTAGTCCACCAATGTAGTCGTAAGTCCAAATTTTCTACCTCATATTCTCTATCTCTTTTGTGTCATTTTGCTTATTTTCACTAAAATTTTAAATTTTCATAACTTGTTCCGTAAATTTATAAGCTTTAATATTATATTGTATTCAAAATTTAAAATATTTGAACATAATATTGTTTTAGACAATTTTTCTAAGATTTAATGTTTAATTTACACTAATTTATTCCAAAATAAACTGCGTTTGGATTTTCTTTTAAAAATAATTATTGGAATGTATTGATACATGTGTTATAGTAATTGTACAATTTTTTTCAAGTTTTTTAGAATTTTTTTGGATAAAATAAACAAATTGACACGAAAGATGACAGAGAATAAGACTATAATATTTTAATAATATCATGGTCCCATAAATTTTCTTTAAACATAAGCTCTTCGAAAAATATAATGGAGTGGGAAGAACATTTCTATCTTGTTGGAGTGCATCCATTAAGAGTGACAGCATACCAATGGTAACGAAACCAGAATTATAAAATACGAGGTTGGTTTATTATATATAAAAATTTATATTTTATATGAAGTTATTTTATGGAATTAAAACAGAAACATTAAAATTTAAACTTTTTGATTAAAATACATAGAATTTTTCATAATTTTTTTTCAAAACGAAAGGTTCTGTAACCCCCGACTATCCCTACATAGTTATTTACCTAATACCAACTCATATTATAATTTGACTCGGTTATTTTAGAATGCGCGTTGAAATATAAAGAAATAGAACCGATCAAACAAATTATGTTCATTTCAAAAAAAAACAAAAAACAAATTGTGTTCTTAAACAAAATTGTACTGAAACTACCCTAATTCAATCTTATATACAAATAACTTAATTTGTAGGTTTTACAAGTGTTTGAATAACACATTTAGATTTGTTATGGAATAATGTACCAGCCACATTTATTTTCTAAACGTGTCAACATTTTAGTGGCAATCAAAACTTAAAAGTCCACCGGCCACATGGAAGGTACATAATTGATGAGGTTGGATTAATTAACATCAATTATTCTCAAAATACTCTCAGACCGTAGATTAAATCTACTGTCTGTATTGATTCAATACAGACCGTAAATTTAATCTACAGTTTACAGATATTTGCTGCAAACCGTAGATTAAATCTACGGTTTGCATTGAATCAATGCAGACTGTAGATTTAATCTACGGTTTGCAGCAAATGTCTGTAAATTACACAGTCAGTCCCTGCTTTTCAAAATTGCACAGTCAGTCCCTGCGCGAAAATTACACAGACAGTCCCTGAAAAAAAAAATAACATTTTATTCTACACTCTCTCTCTTTCTCTCAAAAACCCCCAATTTTCAACCCAAAAAATCACCCAAATCAATCAACCACAATTAACTATCAACTTTCTTAACAAAAAACCCCAAATTATCAATCAAATTTATCCATAATTCAAGGGTATATCTTTTATTCTCTAATTTATTATTTATATTGTGTAATTTTAATTTGTAAAATAGGAAAAAATATATAAAATATGCAAATTGATTATTCACTTAGCTATATATAATTGTTTGTTGTTTGTTTATATTAATTATAGAAATTATAATAATTGTTGATATTTGTCCCATTTTTGCATTTTTTTTTTGTGTAATTTTAATTTGTAAACTAGGAAAAAATATATAAAATATGCAAAACCATAATTCACTTAGCTATATATAATTGTTTGTTGTTTGTTTATATTAATTATAGAAATTATAATAATTATTGATATTTGTCTCATTTTTGCATGTTTTTTTATTTTGTGTTTGGTTAATTTCAATTGTTGATAATTGTTGATAATGTGTTTGGTTATGATTAAAAAATTGAGTTATGATTGTTTGGTTTATGATTAAATGTGTGTTTGGTTATGATTAAAAAATTGAATTATTATTGTTTGGTTTTATGATTAAATGTGTTTGGTTATGATTAAAAAATGGAGTTATTATTGTTTGGTTTATGATTAAATGTGTGTTTGGTTATGATTAAAAAATTGAATTATTATTGTTTGGTTTATGATTAAATGTGTGTTTGGTTATGATTAAAAAATTGAGTTATTATTGTTTGGTTTTATGATTAAATGTGTTTGGTTATGATTAAAAAATTGAGTTATTATTGTTTGGTTTATGATTAAATGTGTGTTTGGTTATGATTAAAAAATTGAGTTATTATTGTTTGGTTTTATGACTAAATGTGTTTGGTTATGATTAAAAAATTGAGTTATTATTGTTTGGTTTATGATTAAATGTGTGTTTGGTTATGATTAAAAAATTGAATTATTATTGTTTGGTTTATGATTAAATGTGTGTTTGGTTATGATTAAAAAATTGAGTTATTATTGTTTGGTTTTATGATTAAATGTGTTTGGTTATGATTAAAAAATTGAGTTATTATTGTTTGGTTTATGATTAAATGTGTGTTTGGTTATGATTAAAAAATTGGATTATTATTGTTTGGTTTATGATTAAATGTGTGTTTGGTTATGATTAAAAAATTGAGTTATTATTGTTTGATTATGATTGTTTGGTTATAATTGTTTGGTTATCATTGTTTTGGTTATCATTAATTGGTTATAATTGAGTTATCATTGTTTGGTTATCATTAATTGGTTATGATTGTTTGGTTATCATTAATTGGTTATCATTGTTTGGTTATCATTAATTGGTTATTAATTGGTTATTTTATCATTGTTTGATTATCATTAATTGGTTATTAATTGGTTATTTTATCATTGTTTGGTTATCATTAACCGAGTTATATTTGGTTATCACAGTTAGAATGGCAGATCCAGGTCCACATATTAAAGGCAGGTTGGGTATTTTACGACAGATCGGTCACATTTCTAATCAGACTTGGGATGCTGGAAGAGAAGCGGGTAGAGGAGATGCCAATAAGATTAGGGTTTATAATTATAGTTGGCAGATATCGACGCCTGAAAGGGTAGTTCAAAATATGATTAGGGCTGGTTTTTACGGTATTCACAGTATAGGTAATTATACCGTAGACCGAGGCTTGCTTACAGCCTTAGTTGATAGGTGGCGTGATGAGTCGCACACGTTCCATTTTGTCGTTGGAGAGTTGGGGATATCTTTACAGGATGTAGAGATTATGCTTGGTCTCAGGGTGGATGGTCTTGCTGTTACTCGGTCGGAGCGGAATGATAACATGGCGAGCAGGTTAGATATGGTAGAGAGTTTGTTGGGTGTTAGACCGGCTGACAATCAAGTGGATAAAACCTGTCTGACAGTTAGACTTGATTGGATGTTACACACGTTTGGTGAATTACCCCCCAACCCTAGTGAGGAGCGTTTGCTATATCAGTCTAGGGCTGCCATGTTGTTATTACTGGCGGCACATGTATTTTCAGATAAGAGCAGTGATCAGATTCCACTATGGCCTCTGCCATTTCTGGAGGATTTTGACACGTGTGCTGAGTATAGTTGGGGATCAGCTCTTCTGGCCTGTTTAGAGGCTAATCTATGCAGGGTGGTACGTTGTAAGACAAACGGAGTAAGCGGGGCGGTGATGTTTCTGGATATGTGGGCGATTACCAGACTACTGCCGGTTAGACCATGTGAAGAGCTGCCGGAAGATATCGAGCCACCTGAGGGCTTGCCTAGGTTCCCCCTCGGTTACATGTATGATATTATTTAGTTTTTGTGTCTTGGATTTGTGGTTTTTTTTTTTTATTGCGTCATCTATCATTTACTTAGCTGCCGGTTATATTTATTGTTTATCGGGTTTTGTTTGTATATTACAGATGGAAGATTTGGAGGCAAACTAACCTTACGCCATATGTCTACGGACATAATGTGGTCCACATACGTGACCAGTTTGACAATATGTCGCCTGAACAGGTAAATTTTAACTTTCGTATTATATGTAACTTACGTATTATATGTTGTATATGTTTGCATTGGTCTTATGTTCGCAGAATTTATTACTAGTATTTTTAAACCCTTGTTTATATATTCTAATTTTGCTGATTACAGATAGTGTGGCAACCTTACGGGAATCTCAATCAGTATCCGGAATACTGCACGCGGGGCCGTTATATGTGGCATTGTTCTGTGCCTCTCATTTGTAATGAGAAGATTGAGTTCCATCCCGCGGACAGGTTCATGAGACAGTTCGGTTTTGTTCAGCAGGTCCCTACATATATTTGGAAACCCAGAAATGGTCACGGCAAGGATAGAAGATTTGGGATTGGGCAAAAACACGATTGGCCTGCACTTTTTGCAGAGTTTATTATCGTGTGGAATGACCGCCACAACCGGCTTGTGAATGACGAATTTGGTACGGGGACGACACCGGAATTTCAAATCGTTCAAACAGCATAAATTGAAAACGGAAGTGGACTTACTACGAAAGGACTTCGCTGAAATGGGATTGAATCCGTATGGGTCAGCTGATGAACAGTCGGATGAGGAGGATGACGATGACGACGACGACGACGATGGTGATGACAACCTACGTTACGACCCAAGAACGTTCACTAGGGCTTCAAGTTGTCGGCGTCCCGACGAAAGAGGCAGAGGGGAAGGCAAATCTAGTAGCCGGGGTAGAAGATCGACTGGAGGTCGACCCCCGACTACAGATCAGGGTCCGGGTCCGAGTTCAAGCGGTCATGGTCGTCGAGCTTCTTTTGCTGGGTCGGAGTACGTTCAGGATGATGTTCCGTTCGATTATCATAGTCAGCATTCAACCGACAGTTGGAGTCGCGGATTAGCACTTACATCCCACGAGCGTGCTCCGTATCCAGAATCGCAGCATCGACAGAGACGGCGTACGGAGCTAAACGAAATCGAAGAGTCTGCTGAGCCGTCATCGGATAGATTAACATCGGCCAGAAAGATGCTCCCTACGTCCAACTTTAAATCATTTAGTCGTTACAAAAAAAAATAAATGCACATTTGTGTTTTTTGTAAATGTTTTTTGTATTTGATTTCTATGTTTGATTTGTAAGTTTTATTCTTAGCTGAGTTGGAATATTATAAATTCGTAAGTTTAATTTGAGTCGTATGTTTGATTTGTATGTTTTTAAAAAATATTCTGTATTTTAATTGATAGGACCAATATTGAGTTTTTACAAACCCTAAACCCTAAATTACAAACCCTAAACCCTAAACCCTAAATTACAAACCCTAAACCCTAAACCCTAAATTACAAACCCTAAACCCTAAACCCTAAACCCTAAATTACAAACCCTAAACCCTAAACCCAAAATTACAAACCCTAAACCCAAAATTACAAACCCTAAACCTTAAACCCTAAATTACAAACCCTAAACCCTAAATCCTAAACCCTAAACCCTAAATTACAAATTACAAACCCTAAATTACAAACTCTAAACCCTAAACCCTAAATCTTAAACTCTAAACCCTAAACCCTAAATATTCTGAAATATACATGCAAACCGTACATTTAATGTACGGTTTGTATAGATTTCATACAAACCGTACATTAAATGTACGGTTTGTATGTATTCTGTACAAACCGTACATTAAATGTACGGTTTGTACCCCTGATTTAAGCAGCGTCATTTTTTGAATGTACTTTTTGCACTGAATCACCGTTAATAACGTAAAAAAAAAAAACTACAAACCGTAAAAATAATCTACGTTTTGTAGTGTAAATGACATTGGATACCATATCTATCAAAATAATTCCGACAAGACCTTATCACTTTTGAATTATTATGATTTGACAACCCTATCCGAAAATGACTACTCAATGCATTATTAAAGTTTGGAAATGACTACACCAAAAAAAAAACTACAAAACGTAAAAGTAATCTACGGTTTGTAGTGTAAATGACATTGGATACCATATCTATCAAAATAATTCCGACAAGACCTTACTTTTGAATTATTATGATTTGACAACCCTATCCGAAAATGACTACTCAATGCATTATTAAAGTTTGGAAATGACTACACCAAAAAAAAAACTACAAAACGTAAAAGTAATCTACGGTTTGTAGTGTAAATGACATTGGATACCATATCTATCAAAATAATTCCGACAAGACCTTACTTTTGAATTATTATGATTTGACAACCCTATCCGAAAATGACTACTCAATGCATTATTAAAGTTTGGAAATGACTACACCAAAAATTCACTACAAACCGTAAAAGTAATCTACGGTTTGTAGTGTAAATTAACACTATAAATATGACTCCATTTTGCCAATTCTAACAAACCATAAAATCAAACACAAACACATTTCGGAAATCTCTAAAAAAATCCTCATTTCTCCCCAATAAAATATATAAACAACCACTTTTCGAAAATGAATTACAACTATGGTTATGACAACAACCAATGGAATAACAACAATGCGAATTCATCCAGTGGCTCAAACGATGAGCTAACTGATTATTCAGAGCACTTTGAAGTTGATGAATTGACTTGGGAAACAAGGGATGAAATGCTTGCTGATCTTGCTGATGTGGCTGGGAATTGGGGTTTCATCCTTACGATTCGTAGGTCTGGAGGGGGTGATGGGAGCAGAACACCGTATGTTGATATTGTGTGTGATAAATCGGGGGTTTACGAAAAAAAGAAACCATCTTCCGTAAAATCAGGTACAAAGAAAAAAGACTGTCCATTTTTCATTAAAGGTTACGTAGTTAATGGTGAATGGATGTGTCACATAGAAAATGGACAACATAACCACCCACCTCCAACTTACCTCCAAGGGCAAGCACGACGTGCTCGTTTAACCCAAGATGAAAAAGAAATTGTTAAAACTTTAAGGCAAAGTAGTTTTAAAGTTGGTGCTATATTAGAGGCCATTAAAAATCGAAATCCTGACAATGTATCAAACACTAAAACGATACATAATTTTTTGGCCGGACTGAAATTTAAAGAACGCGATGGTAGAAACCCGATACAGGAACTTTTTAATTTGTTGGATAGACATCGCTACACATTCTACTATAATATGAACCCATCAACCCATTGCCTTGAGAACTTGTTTTTTGCACACCCCGATTCTATAAGGATATTCAAAGCTTTTCCTGATGTCTTGTTAATGGATTGTACATATAGGACAAACCGTTTTAATATGTCATTTCAAGAAGTCGTAGGAATGACATCAACGAACCAAACATATTGTTTAGGTTTTGTTTTCATGAGTGACGAGACAAAGGAAAGTTATATATGGGCATTGGAAAATTTTAAAGTTACATTGGAGGGGTGTATACTACCTAGGGTGTTTGTAACCGACAGGGAAATGGCCTTATCAAATGTTTTATCCGTTGTTTTTCCCGATTCGCATCATATTTTGTGCACTTTTCATATTGCAAAAAATGTTTTGAAAAACTGCCGTAAAAAGATCCCTGACGAGGAGTGGCAAACGTTTCTAGATGATTGGGGTTTATTGGTTGATTCTGAGTCGATAGAGGAGTACAATTATAACCGAACTAATTTCAATACCTCTTACAAATCGTACCCTGCTGTGATTAAGTATGTAGACAAGCTTTTAAATGATTATGCTGAAAAGTTTGTTGCATGCTATACCAACCATACAACACATCTAGGTAACAGAACTAGCAATCGAGCCGAACAACAACATGCTAAGCTGAAAAGATCCCTTTCCACAAATACTGGCACGCTTGAAACCGTTTGGGTAGAGGTCAATAGAATTCTAGAAAAACAGTTTGAGGATATTAAGATGAAGTTGGATAAATGCAAGTCTTATTTTCCACATTCTGAACGAACACCTCTGTTTATAAATCTTAGGTCGTATATCACACACTATGCCTTTGATTTATTATTCCAAGAACACAAAAAATGTAGTGGCCAGGCTGATGAGAATTGTTCTTGCGGTTTCAAATTGTCTCACGGTTTACCTTGTCATCATATTATGAGTGAACATATTTTATTCGGGAAGCCTCTTCCTCTAGAATATATTCATCCATTCTGGAAAAAATTAGACGTAATTGATGATAATGGGAACACCGATGATTATGGAGTAGAGGGTGATCTAGAAGAGTTTAAAAGTGTTTATGCTAGCAAAACTAATGTTGAAAAACGGCGTATGAAAACACAACTCCGAGAGATAACCGTACCAGCCAGAACATCCATCAGTGACCCCGAAGTGAGAGCAAATAGGGGGAGACCTAGAAAAGGCGACAAATCTAGTAAGAGGGATAAGTCGGGATGGGAGTATGTGGAGGAACAGAGTGCTGGTACTAGTAGGGACAAGGGTAAAGGCAAGGCGGATGAAACACCGGAGGTAAGGGTAAACCCAACTAGGAGGCCGCGAAACCAGAACCCTAAACCCACCCCCAATAGGCCAACCTTCCTGTACAGTGACCAAATATGGGTCATGTTACATAGTTACATCGAAACAGTTTATGATGTGCGTGGGGATGGTAACTGTGGGTTCCGGGTACTTGCAAATGCGACGGGTAAACAGTATGGGGAAGATGATTGGTATGCGGTAAGATGTGAGTTGTTTCAAGAGCTGCAGCAAATGAAAGGTGTTTACTATGAGCTGTTTGAGAATGTTGGCTTTGAAGCTTACCGGTATGATTATATTTTATCAAGTTTAAATTTTTTATCATCCTACAGATCCCGCACCTATTGACAAATGGATGAGATTTCCGTCTTATGGGTTTTTAATTGCTTCTCATTACAATATTCCAATTGTATTGTTGTCCTCATGGGAAAATAATGATGAAGGGGTAAACGTGTGGAACAGTACTTTTTTACCTCTTTATACTGGTCCGCCTCGGGGAACGACAAATTACATCCCGACTGTAATGGTGTTCGTCAACAGTTGTCACTATGCTCAGGTTATTCCTAAAGAAGAAGGGATCTTCCCAATGCCAGGAATTATAGCACGGTGGGAACAAACACGCACTGAGACAGCTGCACCATGGAAGGAACTTTTTCGACCAAATTTCAAGTTATATATGGCGCTGGAAAAGCAATCGGGAAAGCAAAAAGCAAATCAAGAAGAACCTATAGATCTAAGTACATAATCAGTTTTTTATTTTTATTTTTATGTAAAATACTATTTTTTTCAAGTTGTTGTAAATTTATATGATGTAAACAAATGTTTAATAAATTTGTTTTATGAAATTTAGTTCATGTTTGCATATTGAGTTAATTTATTTTATGAAATTTATATAATTTATGATTGTTTCATTCAAGAAAATTGTCGATTGACACCAAATTGACGACTTAGTTAATGTTTCATATTGCGTTATACAAGTGTTAAAAACAAACCAAAAAAACTTCAAAAAAATTGAGAGATTGTTATAATATTGGTAATTTATTTTATGTATAATTTTAAAAAAACGCATTTAGTTTTTTTATTAAAAAACAAATCATGTTTAATTTGAAACAAATATTCAGTATTTTAATTTTAATTATTAGAATTTTAATTTATGTAAAAAGAGTAATTTACATAAAATTAAAAATAAAAAACTGATTATTGACTCCAAATTGACGACTTAGTTAATGTTTCATATTGCGTTATACAAGTGTTTAAAACCAAACAAAAAAACTTCTCAAAAATTGACAATTTAGTTAATCATTCAATAAATATAAACTTATACAATTGACAAAAATATAACATGAACCAAAATTGTAAAATTTATCAAAACAACTTTTTTTTGGTAAATTTTGTGTAAATTTTGAGAGTTTGTTAGAATATTGGTAATTTATTTATGTAAAATTTTAAAAATAAGACATTTAGTTTTTTTATTAAAAAAATCATATTTAATTTGAAAAAAATATTTTAATAAGGCATTCAGTATTTTAATTTTAATTATTAGATTTTTAATTTTAATTTTTAAAGCAAATAATCTGAAAAACACACAGACCGTAGATTAAATCTACGGTTTACAGTTAATCACTGTAAACCGTAGATTTAATCTACGGTTTACGCGTTTTTAAAGAAAAACTGTAGTGTTTTAAGTGCACCTCTTAATTGATAAGCAGTAATACAACTGAAAATTAAGTTCCATAAAAAAAAAATTATAATTAATAACGCTAACATTTAAGGTGTCACAAATTTTGATAAATGCCATTATTAGGAGTTTACTTGAAAATAACTTACACGACCTATCATTTCTCTCAGAATAGAGAAAATCTCTGTTTAGAAAAAGTACTGCCATCTGTTTTTTTCCCCTTGCGGTGAATTAATAAAATAGGCTGGATTTTTCCACGGCAGAATATATGTTTTCATGTTCAAACCGTAAAAAATTATTACGGACCGTAAATCTGACTTACAAATCGTAATTTTGACTTACGGTTTATGAAAAAAGTCAAACCGTAAGTCAAATTTACGGTTTGTAATTACGATTTACAGTTTGACTGTAAAATTACCAAAATGTCTCTGTGTTGAAAATAACAGATTTTCGAGAGAATTTGGCCGATCGATCGGCAGTGAACTCCGATCGATCGGCCAAGCTGTCTGTAATTGTGTTTCAGACAGTCCGATCGATCGGTTGTGAACTCCGATCGATCGAATGACTACTGTTTTACTATATCAGCATTCTCTCACTCTCTCACACTCTATTACTTAACATATAACTTAAAAAAAACCAAATCATCCTACTTATATCAAATTTATATACTATTCACTATGGCGGAATACGACGACAATCACTATTAGGATTATAATTATCATACTTCTTCAAGTAGCTGAAATGTGAAACAAACCGATTATACAAATTTTTTCGATGTTAATGATTTGTATTGGGATAGTAGGGATGACATGATTAAAGATCTTTCTGACATGGCTGAAAATTGGGGTTTTATTCTTTCGATTCGTAGATTGGGGAAGGTGTTACGGTACAAGAGTATGTTAAGATATGTTATGATAGGTCGGGTGTTTACCAGCAAAATAAGGTGTCTTCCACTGATTCAGATACCAAAAAAATAGGCTGTCAATTTTCTATTAAGGGTTTTTTGATTAATGATGAATGAATGTGTCGTGTGTAAAATGGAAACCATAATCATAAAACCACTCACTTACTTGAAAGGGCAAGCACGGCGTGCTCGTTTATCGGAACCCGAAAAGGAATTGTCTAAGTCATTAAAGCAAAGTACTTATAAAGTTAGTGTCATATTAGAGACTCTAAAACTTAGAGACCCTGACAATGTGTCAAATGCAAAAACATGACATAATTTTTTTTCTTCTATTAAATTTAAAGAGCGAGATGGTAAGACTCCGACACAAGAACTGTTTAATTTGTTAGACAAATATCATTATACTTTCATTTATGAAGCGAACCCAAACACTCATTGTCTAGAAAACTTATTTTTTACCCACCTCGATTCTATAAGATTGTTCAAAGTTTTTCCTGATGTTAATGGACTGTACATATAGGACAAACCGTTTTACTATGTCATTTCTAGAAGTTGTGGGGATGATTTCGACAAACCAAACATATTGCTTAGATTTTGTTATTATGCGGGATGAGACGGAACGAACTTATATTTGTTTTTCCCGATTCTTATCATTTGTTATGCACTTTCCACATTTCAAAAAACGTTTTGAAACAGTGTAAACCAAAAATCTCTTCGGAAAATTGGTAAAAGTTTCTAGATGATTGCAGTTTAGTGGTTGATGTCGAAACAATAGAGGAGTACAATTATAGCGTAGCTACCTTCATGTCCTCCTACGATTCATATTCTGGTGTTGTTAATTATATAACCAACTTGTTAAGTGAATATTCCACCAAGTTTGTTGCATGCTACACTAACCGTTCAACACATCTAGGTAATAGAACTAGCAACCGGGTTAAACAACAACACTCGAAGCTAAAATCGTCACTTTACAGCAATTGTGGCACCCTTGAAAATGTTTGGATCGTAGTGCGTAAGATTCTTAGTAAGCAGTTCGACGAGATTAAGTTGAAGTTGCAAAGAGCCAAATCTTATTTTTCTCATGCAGAACGGGGACCCATCTTTACACATCTTAGATCCTATATCTCACACCATGTATTTGATTTGTTATTTGAAGAAAATAAAAAATATGATGGGCAGTTTACTACATATTGTGATTGTGTGGTATAAAATTGTCACATAGACTACCTTGTCACCAAGTTATCAGTGAGCATTATTTATTTGGCAAGCCTCTTTTACTAGAAGATATTCATAAATTCTGGAAAAAATTAGATGTAATTGATGATAATGGATCAAACGATGATTATGTGGTTGACGCTAATCTGGACGAGTTTAAAAGTGTTTATTTTACAAAAACTTCCGTTGAAAAACGGCGCATGAAAACACAACTCTGAGAGATAACTTTACCCTCTAGAACATCAATGAATGATCCTGAAGTGAAAAAAAGTACTGGAAGACCCAGAAAAGGAGACACTTCTAGTAAGAGGGATAAGTCGGGGTGGGAGTATTTGGACGAAGAACTTGCTACTAGAGATAAAGGAAAAACCGAAAAATTTGCTAGTAAAAATAAAGGGAAAGTGAAAGTCGAAAAAGTTGCAAGTAGAGATAAAGGGAAAGGGAAAGCCAAAGAAATGTCAGGTCAGCCAACTAGTAGGACGACAACTAACCCCACCACTAGGCAAACCTTGAAGTACAATGACCAAATATGGCCCATGCTACATAATTCCATTGATACGGTAAATGATGTGCGTGGCGATTGTAACTGTGGCTTTCGAGTAATTGCAAAAGTTTTGGATAAAAATGGAGGGGAAGAAAATTGGTTCGAAGTTAGATGAGAGTTGTATCAGGAGCTTTGTCGAATGAGAGTTGTTTATTATAATATGTTTCAAAACTTAAATCCATAACGTTTTAATTATGATTATATTTTATCCAGGTTGGATTATAGCAATACTCAAAAAGACGCCCCTATCGATAAATGGATTAGATTTCTGGCATGTGGGTTTCTAATTGCATCTTGTTATAATATACCACTTGTAGTATTGGAAAATATCAATACCGGTCGGGGTGTAGTTTGTCGGAACACACCTATTTACCTATTTACACTGCGCCTCCTAAACTGACACATTACATCCATGTTGTAATAGTGTTTGTCAACGGATGCCATTATGCCGAAGTTGTTGCTAAAGACGAGAATTTTTCCGATGCCAGCTATTATAGGTCGGTGGGAAGAAGAACACACTGCAGATACTGATCCGTGGAAACAAATATTTCGACCAAATTTTAACTTTTACATAGCGTTGCAAAGGCAAGATAGAAAAGAAATCGATACTGAAAAAATATACAACTTGCACGATCCATATTAAATTTTCATGTATGATACTATTTTTCCAATTTTGTATAACTGATTGTAATGAGGCCGAAGTTAAATTATGTAATGTTTCATATTCTTAATAATTTTCTTCGTTTTAACAACTTCGTGTGTGGTTAAAATAGGTGTTTTTATTTTTTAAGTTTTACTTTAAGCAAATTGTACTCAAAAAATTTCAGAAAGGTAGTCCGATCGATCGGCCACGACCCCCGATCGATCGGACTGTTTCAGTTTTAGTTGAAAATTCCAGATAAGTAGTCCGATCGATCGGCCCTGACCCGCGATCGATCGGACTGTTTCAGTTTTGTTCTGAAAATTCCAAACAGCATGGCCGATCGATCGGCCATGACCCCCGATCGATCGACCAGTGTCGAATTTTAACAAATCTGTGAAATACATATACATACATAACATATATATCTATATCTCTCCATACAACCGTAAATCACCAATTTCATATAAATCTATCAAATCTTAATCAAAACAACTTTTTTTTTTGTTAAAAACCCTAATTTCCAACATATTAATACATATATTTCACATCAATTCAACCTTAAATCCATTGAAACCCTACTTTTCAATTGGGTATTTTTTTATAAATCCTAATTTTCAAAAAAGCCAAATTTATCTAATTTGTGAAAATGGTTCGTAATTCTCAAGAACTCGGCTCATCCGCTCCTCGTTCGTGTAATATTTCTAAATCTAGATCCGAAGATCCTATTGCTAGTAGGAAAATCGTAAATCGTGTTTCTATTCATAGGTCATTTCTCGATAAATTTCCTCTCATTCAAGAGAATATAACATTTCAAAATTGGGATTTTTTGATTTCTCTAGATTATGATATATATATCGAAGAAACCTATCAATTTTATGAAAATATCGTAATTGACACAAATAAGCAGGGTGTCCTTGAACTTAAATCTAAGGTTAACAAAAAAGCTATTGTGTTAACCGTCGCTCAATTTTACGACCTTTTAGGATTAGACCAATGTGGCATTTCAAAAACCGAAGCGGTTACCAATATTTATAATGTAGGTAACCTTATTGAGCTTAGTCAAGCCGTTTTTCACCCGCAACATGTTGGAGAACCAAAAGCTAATGGTCTACATTTTCAAAACAAAATTGCTTTTTTTGTTCTCGCGAAAGTAATTTTTCTCCATAGCTCAAATTTCAGTGATGTTTCGGAAGAAAACATTGTCGCTCTTGCTTGTATGCAAAGGCAAATCAAATTAGATACCGCCACCCTAATTTTTAAGAAAATGATATATGCAAAAAACAAAACAAAACACTATCTTTCGTATGGCTCTCTTATTAGCGATATTCTTGAATATTTCAAAATTCCTACAAAACACAAAATTCTCAACACTAGGATTGAGATTTCCTTAAGTAATCTTTCTCAAATGAGAATTCATGATAAAGATAATGGTATTCTAACTTGGTATGGACGCCAAGTTACGGAAATTAACCTGCGTTGAAAATAACAGATTTTCCAGACAGCTTGGCCGACGATCGGAGTTCACAGCAGATCGATCGGCTAAGTTATCTGAAAAATCTGTTATTTTCAACACAGGGGCATTTTGGTAATTTTACAGTCAAACCGTAAATTTTAATTACAAACCGTAAATTTGACTTACGGTTTGACTTTTTTCATAAACCATAAGTTAAAATTACAGTTTGTAAGTCAGATTTACGGTCCGTAATAATTTTTTACGGTTTGAGCATCAAAACAGATATTTTAGGGTGGAAAAAGCCAGTCTCTTAATAAAAATTATAAAAGACCACTAAGGCTAAAGTTTGTGACATTTTCAGAACAAGATATGGAGGCTGTAAAAAATGATAAAGTATACAGGATAACTTTATTTTTTATATTTTATAATCAAGTATACAGGATAACTAAGTATTACTTGCAATAATTAGACATAAGGCTATTTACAAGATGCCCATCAACTTAAGAAACATTGTGATTTGTGAATGAGAAAATACTATATTATTACACACTATTTAAAACAATCTCCACTGTCTATCAAAAAATAATGATAGTTGTAATTTGACTTTCCACAAAAGGGAAGGCTAACAACAATAATGTCTCTAATGTCATACTCACCTATTACTTAAATAAGAAAAAGAGCATTAACATTACTTTACATAACATTAATACATTACATACATACATTATACATACATACATGCATACACATCAACCAACATTTTAGCTTCTTCCCATGTCCTTTCCGGTAAATTCGCTACCACCAAATGTACCTCCACCTCCACCTATCGATGTCATTAAGGCCGAGAACCCACCACCGGACCTATTATGGGCCGCCATTCCAAGCCCAAAAAGATCAAGCGTCGTTTGTTTGGGCCCAAAAAGTCCCGACCCACCATCATACGATAAGCCAAGTCCAAGCCCAGCCGAAATAGAACCAGCACCGTCAGATTCCATTCCCCTATGGTCCCACTCATGCTGAGCTGGCAAAGGTGATATACCGAGCCCTCTTAGCAATGAAGCATTTGTAGCTGTCGCTCCCATTTGAGCCGCTTTTTGCAATAAAGCTGTGGCTGACAATGCTGGTTGTGACGGGGGAGCGTACTGCATAGGCTGCTGACGTGGCGCAAAATGATTGGTAGCTAGGCCTAGTGAGATGAGCTCAGGGTCGGGTCCACGGGCCATAGATTGGACCAGGTCCGTGAACCCGAGGATAGGATTAGGTTGTTGTAAGGTGTTTGAGGTTGTTGAAGAGGCGAACAAGCTAGCAAATACGTTACTTCTTGTGCTACCGTTGTTGCTCGAGTTGTTTGGACTATTAATAGCTGAAGCTAATTTTGGCGTGTCCTCAAGAATCTCGTTAGGATTGGGATTTTCTGGAAACTCTGTAGTTTGTGAAATCAAAATTAGCACTGTATGTTTAGTGAGTATGATAAAAATATGCAAATAAATTGGATTTTTAAGTTGAGGGAGGATAAATAACTAAAAAGAAATGCAAAAGGAGAATCATAATAGCTTACTTTACTTGAACTCAACTTTAGCCCCTTTTTAAGCTTTTGAATCTCTTTGGATATGAAGTAATAAACAAACTAATGATCTTTTTCTTGCTTTCCTGTTTAAGGAGAGGATCTCGGTGTACTTAATATTAAAAATTTGTGTACACAACACAAACAATTCTCATAAAAGGCGAAAGACAACTAAATCCAAGGTTCAGTTATGAGTCTCTATTTTGGGACTAGTATTTCCTAAGAAACAAATGAATTAAAAACACAGTTCTTTTTGTTCTTTTCCTTTCAACTACAGTAGCTTTTAACAATGAAGCCTAAACTATGGAAAATTCGGGATTAGTCCACCTTTAAACTTTTACCAGCTTTTTAGGATATAAAAATAAAAAAGCGCTCGACTTTTAAGCTACCCAAATACCTTATGCTTAAAAAACAAGCTTAATCGCTAAACGTTGCAGTCGGTTGAGTAAGCACAGAACTACTACAGACTTTGAACAAGACTAAACTCGGAAGTTAGAATACTTGCTAAAGTTAAGCTAAATATGCGCCTATTACCCGGACTTTCATTGGACAAAACAGGGGAAACCACGACTGGTGCTGTTGGAGAAAGAGTCGGTTCTAGCAAAAGTGGCGGTGAAGCCACTGTTTGATGGTTTGCCTCTTCTTCGGCCACCACAGGTGGTGGAACTTTTGCACACTCCTCAGCTAAAGCATCACAAAAGGCTCTGTGTGTGATAAAACTATCCCTCCTGAAATAAATTAAAGCCAAAACGTATTCAATTTACATGAAATTACCGCTGTTTACTCGTCTTTTAAGACATAGGGCTTCTTCAGATGCATTCCTAAGAAACTAAGCGTGTTTTTTTGCTAAATAAAGGATAATAGATTATTCTAACTTCACACTTCTACAGTTAGATCAAAAAGGAAAATGATTTTCGGTTCTAGGCTGGTCAATCGAATAACTATAATGTAAAATCCTGAGCTTAATCATATTCTCAAAAGGACTATGTTGGAGTTTGAGGCAAATAAGCTGGATGTTGTGAATCACAAAAAAAATAGGTTCATCCAGCTGAAGATAGTAGCTTTTTCAAGCTAAGAAAAACTGAAAACCTCAACTTTTGAACTGGCCAACTGAATTCAATCCAGCTTTTAAACAAACAAAAGCAGTAAAATAAGCTTAAAAACTGCAACCAAACAAGGCCAAACAATCCAGCTTTTATAATGTATCTTGCTTTAAACATATGAGAACATGATATAGCTGATCAAACAAAACAAAACTGATACTCCTATCAGTCTTCAAAACCAATTTCCAAAAACGAAAACGGAAAAAAAAAAGGCAAGACAAACCTCGAAAATAAAGTCCCGCAATCACATTTATACTCCCTCATCCCACAAATCTTTGTATGAGCCTTCCAATCCGATTGAACAGCGTACATCTTTGCACACTTCTCACACTTCCATTTCTTCACCCCATGTTTACGACAATAATGCTTTTTAATCCCTGTCAAATCGCCCAAAGCTCGTGACGGATCGTGGTGTATGCAAGAGGGTTCAGGGCACACATATACGCGTTTACGTATCTCATTGCTAGTCCTCTGCCGGAGTTTCCAGGGGAGGTTGTGGCCCCTCCTATGGAGCTGCAGGTTTTGGTCTCTTTGGAAGCCTTTACTGCAAATTTCACATACGAACCGGTTTGTGGCGAGGAGGGCTTTTGGTGACAAGGCGATTACCTCGGCTTCTGGATCTGCCAAAACAATTAAAACTACAATGAAAATCAAAACCAGGAAATATAAATTTAGCCCAACCTTGATTTTCACAGAAAGAGAGAATAATTTTACCTGACTTGGATATTCAAAAGAATAAAACTTTAAACAAATCTAATACTTAAATTCAAAGAAAATTGAGCTGAGTTAAATATTCAAAAAAAGAAAATTGAGCTGAGTTCAATATTAAAAAGAAATTTCTTGGGTTTTTCTGTTTAAGTATGTCTATATTCATTACAATACATATCTGGAAGAAGTAAAAAAACAAGCTTTTAAGCCAGTCAATCAAATATAACACAGCTTAAAACCCAAACAGCAAATAAAAAAAGAACAAATAAGTAACCAAACAAGCCCTCAGATTCCCCAAACTAATGTAACTTAACATCAAACTTTTCCACATACTTTTTTTTTTTTGCTGAAAATCCCAAAAAAACAAGGAAATGACTTAACTTTAAAATACAAAAAAAAAAAAAAAAAACTACACAATCCTAAATGAGAAAATTAGAAAAAAGGATATTTACCGGGCATTCCGGGGAGGTTTCGCTTCTTTTTTGCAGACGGTGGCTTAGTCGAGTCAGCGGAGTTTTCTACCTCGGTCGGCATAGTAATTAAAATTATTGCTAGGACAATAATAATAACTAGAGAATTTAGCAAAAAAGGGATTCTTAAATACCTCTTAAGTAATTTTATTTTTTTGTCCTAGAGTTTATAATTTTGTACTATCTATCTACCAGTCAAGATTGCTTTTTTACTCAAATCTCTCTCTCTCCCTCTCTCTCTCTCTCTCTTTCTCTCACCTAACAACAGCTATCAAGTTTATAGCTTTGACCCAGATTCAGAAACAGTGTTATTAACAATACCCATGTTTTAAATTTGGAAAATTTCATGAAAATTCAACTCATTTTTCTTGAATCTGACTTATACTAACTTGCTATTTAGATGGTATTTAGGTAAATTCTCAAATAATTACTATAAAATTTTGAAAGTATTTAGAAACACAGACAAAGTAGCAGATTTGAGAAAGAGAGAGAGAGAGAGAGTATTGTACAGTTCTATGCTATCGTTTACTTTCAGAGATATGGAGAAAATAACACCTTAAAATATCTTTTTTGTTACCTAATTTATATTACCCCTATACTTTTCATAAAATGATGGCTTGTTACTTTTTTTTTTTTTTACCCATACAAATTTGAGAAACGGAAACAATAAACGCCCCTTAAAATTGAGTTGGATACGAAAAAAGTACGGTATAATTTAAAATTTGAAATAAAATATATATTATCTTTTTATATAACTTGCATGAATTTGGATAACAATATGAAAAAATACTCAATTTTTTATATTTCATGAGATATAATAGCTAAAATTTGAATAACTAAACAAATAATTTATTTAAATATTATATATTCTCTTTAATAACGTGATTTATAATGGGTTTTTTTTTCTAATTTATTACCAAAAGAGTATCGTAAAAGCTTGCTTATAGTTTTAGTAAAGTATATTTTTCATTTTAATAGTGTTATGAAAAAGTATTATTTAGATTTTGTAATGTTTCAACTAAGTTTACGAAACGTTTCCTTCCAAATTTGAAGGGACTATGGTTTCAGTTTCCGAAACAGGTTTTCGGGGAAACACATTTTCTATCTAAATATTGTTTCCCGGTAAACTTTGCTTATAAAAGGCGACCTTATGTGTTAGGCTGATCCAATACGTCTGGTGCATTAGATGTGATTAAGTGAGATTGGACAGGATTAGGCATTGAACGATCTATTTTTGCCCAAAACACATCTTGTGTCTTATAAAACACCGACTTGGTGTATCTTCTAAACGATAAATGGGATTCCTTAAGGATAGAACCATTTATCAAAAGCTCTAGTTTGGCTCGTAAGATTGAAAAACGTTTACGTTCTTTAAGTAAGGGAAATGAACAAGAATACAAATGTACTTTGTTAATAAAGAGCCTTAAAACTCACTTTTTACAACAACCAAAAAAAAAAAAACATTTCTGAAAAATTATTGATTCGTTACCTATAAATGTCAGTGAATCTAGAACATGTATTAGTTTTGGGAGAAATTCAGGGTTTACACGTTACAAATAGTTTGACCAGATCGATTTTAGGTAGCAAATGTTAACAAGAGATGTTGTTCCCTTAGTCAAATTCAAGAGTTACTTCCACCGATCACTTGATCACAGACTATTATACTCACGATTATTCTAAATATATGTTCAAACCAGACAAAAAAAATCATAATCATATAACTCACAAGTTACAAAAAAGTCATGACATGCATGTTTTCACATCCAATCTCAATTGCATTTTGGCAACACCTTGGTTTGTTAATTGAAAATGAAACATTTTTGGTCCATGAAAATGAAACATTGTTTTTGATAACTTGTGGTCGTAGACTTGTAGGTTGTAATTTACCCCCAAAGAAATAAATAATAGTAGTAACAGTAATAAACCAACCAAAATAAATAAATTAATATTAATATATTCTTATAAATTGTCAAACAAACAATTAAATACAAAAAAAAAATATAAAATGTCAAATTTTACAAATTTTGTTGAACAAACACTTTATAAATAATATAAAACGTTGATTTAAAAAATAATTACGATTACGGTTAAAAAAACGATGAAAACCTAATGAATGTAACCTGAAAAAATATGATGCCCTAAGAAATATGACCATGGTTAAGAGTTAACAAGGGGGTATAACTATGGTTAAAAGCTGGGTATGGACAAGCATTAACTAATAAGTAGCCAGATAAATAATATAAAACATTGATTTAAAAGATAATTACGATTACAGTTAAAAAAACGATGAAAACCTATAATAAAAAAAAAGGATGAGCATGGTTAAGAGTTAACCAAGGGATATAACCATGGTTAAAAGCTGGCAAATGGACAAGCATTGACAAATAATAAGAAGACAGAAATATAAATTAAAGAGAGTAATAAATAATAATACTGACTACAAAGGCACAGAGTAGTAGGGGGACTGGGATTTGTTTCCTTATTGTGGGGTCTTTTGTCGTTTATGTGGACCTTATATCACTATGGCATCTCCACCTTCCATCTTTTAGTTTTATTTTTAAAAGTCAAATATTTATATTCCACCTCTTTCTTTTTATTTGTCCACATCTTACTCTACTGTACTTTGGTCATGCTTGTCGACACGTTATCTGGGGTACGCAGTGATATAGATAGGATCCGATAAATAAAGTTAATATTTTTTTAAAAAATTAAATATCGATTGATTTAATATAATTAATTAACAATCGTATATAAAGAGTAATATAATATTTTACTCTTATAAAAAATATACATGACGATTTTGTTTGAAATGTAAATATGTGTGTAAAATAATATTTTTTTAAGTTATTTATGTATTTGAATTGAATGATGGTATTTAAGAGTAATTACAATATTAGAGTGAGATTATTTTTGAAAATTTTGTACAAATTTGACACGCTTAAAATTTTTGGATCGACTTATATTAATCGTATGATTTTGAAAATTGCATGTATAAGACTATTTTGTAGCTGCGCATTCAAAATATCGTTTTTTCTTTATAGGAAATTGGTGATTTTTGGTTTTCCTTTGCAGGTGACGCACCCAAAATATCATTTTTATTTTTTTCTTTATATGAAATGGTGAAATTTATTTCTTTTCCAAAGAGTGAAAGTTTCGGTCCGACTAAGATGCCATGCACTAGGGCTGGGCACGGTCCGGTTCAATCCGGTTTTTGGTAAAACCGGAATCAAAACCGAAATTAATTTCGGTCCGGTTATTTTCGGTTTTCGGTTTTCTGAAAATGTGAACCGAACCGAACCGAACTGGACCGAAACATTTCGGTCCGGTTCGGGTCCGGTTCTGGTTCGGTTTTCCGGTACCGGTTTTGGTTCAGGTTTACAGGTACATACATTTTAAACTTATTTATTTTATAAGCTGTTCAAAAATGCTAAATAGCCAAACCCAAAACTTCACTTATAACAACAAACCCAAAAAAACCCAGAAATTTCCAGATTCTTTATTCAGTCGGTTACTTAGAATTGTAAAAAGAAATTCATCAATTGAAAATAAGAGGAACTAAGGAAATATTTTTAATAATTATGTAGAAATAAAAATGCAAACAACAAAAGAGATGGTATGGATGCTCACCATTGGAAATTTGAAAGAGAGAGAGAGAGACAGAGAGAATGCGGCTAAGAAGAATGAGAGTAATAACTAATAACTGATAAGGTCCATAAGGATAAGGAAGCCCTACAAACATTTATATTACTGGTCATTTATTTTCTTTGTTTGTTTCTTTATTTAACCAAAAAAATTAATTTGTACATGCATGGTATAGAATTAATTAGTATATTTTTTCGGTTTTTTCGGGGTTTTTTAGGTTTTTTCTGTTTTACGGTTTTTTTCGGTTCGGTTATGCAGTGAACCGAAACCGAGCAGAATGGTTTTCGGTCTTCTCGGTTTCGGTCTTTTTCGGTTTCGGTTTTTTCGGTTTCGATTTTTTTCGGTTTGGTCCGATTCGGTTTCCGGTTTGGGTCGGTTTTCGCGGGTTTTTGCCCAGCCCTACCATGCACCTTCGGGATGACATTGAGTAACTCAGATAGTTCTTTTTTATTTCTTTGAAGTATCCGATATGTATACGGTTCGACACTTTGAGTATCGTGTACGGTTAGGGATGACAATTTCGCGGGTTTCAACCCGACCCAATCCGACTCGACCCATCACGGGTCGGATAAAAATACAATTTTATTCGGGTCGGATTTAAATGGGTAAAAATGTAACTTAAAAATGGCAAGTTAACACTCTCTCACTTTTATATCTATCATATACATTAAACTGGATGTCTTATAGTAATAGAGAGTATACATTTAAATGGATTTGGTAAAAATACAACTTAAAACTCGCTCTCTCATATACATTAAACTGTCTCTTCTATAGTTTAAATGGGTAAAATTGCAACTTAACACTTTTTTCTCTCTCTCATGTACGTTAAACTCTCCCGGCTATAGTAGTACAAAATATACATTTCGTTGGGTTTGTTAAAAAAAATCTTATACACAATTAATTTATTAATTAATGAAACGATATTTATATTAAATGTGAATAAAATTTATTCATGTTAATTAATAACTAATATTTTATCGTCTTTATTTATAGAAGAATTTACGGGAAATTAAATCATCATATCAATAATATACTTTTATATTACATTTTTACATATAGTAATGTTTTAATTCACGAAATTAATGAGCCGAAATTAATTCAATAAATATGAAAATGTCAAAGAGAATAATGCAAAATTTAAATCCGTAAATTAATGTGAAGGGGTATTTAATATCACGTTTTTTATATTATCTTTCTAAATCAAATGATCTTTTACCCTATTTAACAAATTTTCTTCGAAATTTTTGACATTTATGAGATTTATTTTTTAAAAGGGAAAAGGTATTTTTTTTAAAACGAGTCAATTAATGGGTCGGGTCGGGTTAAATGAGTAAAAATGTGAGTTTATACTCAGGTCGGGTCGGATTGAAACCCGCAAAATTGTCATCTCTATGTACGGCATATCAGACAGTTGGCTTTTTTATTATTTGACCACCTGTATATGGTATGAGTTCGCGTATGATACTTCTCTAGTACTTTTTACATACAACTAGGAAATTTAAGTTTTGTTTTTTAATAAAAAAAATAACCAAAATGTGAATATTTTATTATCTACAAGTATAATAAATTTAATTAAATTTATTTTACACATAAATTAGTTATAAGACTATATTCACATTCAGTGAAAACGGCGGTGCGGTCTTAGATTGTTTATTTAGTTGTTAATATGTTATTGAAATATTGTAATTTGTAACATGAATCATATACTATAACTAAATACTTTTCTATTGACGTACATTTATCGTATCGTATCCAAAATTTTCAACTTTTATCATATGTCATAAGTTAACTCGCACTCGTATCCGTATAACAGAGCTACTTTTTTTTTTTTTGAAAGGTAAACTACTCATTTCCAAACAAACAAATTACACAGGATGAGTTATATTAGCACTTGCGGGTGAACATACACAAAGAGGAAAATCTTCTATCCAAATATTATTGGACTTACTAGTTAAGGCCAATTTTGCCAACACGTGAGCGGGAACATTTCCCTTCTGAATGTCGGTTATGAGTGTACATGGAATAAGAGCCCAACATTACCCTTTGTTTCTTTTTTGTCGACTGTTGGATCGAACTTTGATAAAAACAAAAGGGTCACGACTCACGACTAAACCCATAGCCGGACTTCGATTGCAAAATATAGTCGTTAAACTCCAACAATGGATTGGTGCATGTTACTTTAAAGAGAAATGCTAACCTACACAAATGGAAACTAGTTGGTAAAATATGACGGAAAAATGAATTATGTCACTTAGATTTATTATGTTACGGGGTTATGAATTTGGGCATTAGTTAATTAATGATGTATGGCATTTGTTAAAAAATGTTCATTATATTAATACATTAATAAAAACTACTGAAGTAATTAGTACACATAAAATGGTAATTAGTGATATATAATGTTATGATATAAATGCAACTTTTATTTATATCAATAACAACTTTATTTTAAAAGAATATTTAATGCTTAAACAATACCTCGTGGGAGTCACTCCTTAGCAAAACCGATTACATCAATATGATTGTAGTGTATGTTGTGTAAATATTCTTTGTCTTTGTAACATTGCCATAAAACAGTTTTCAACTTATTTTTTCAATGTTGTTGCTTAACCTAATTATTCAGACTAAAATAAAGTAATAGTCTTCCAACTAAAATTAAAGGTTCAGAGAATATTCTCATCTAGTGGTGCTGCTTGTGCAGTTTTCTAGTCGTATGTTTAAAACTATTAACCGTGACTACGCGTTACACATGTGATGCGATGCGTGTGCAATACGGTGAGAATAATATAAGTGTGGTGATTATAATACAAATAGTAGTTGAAAGAATTTTTAGTTGCTAAAGAGAAAGTAAGAGTGTTATTTAAAAAAAATAGTTATTTGTTTTTATTTTCTAGTAGGTTACATATTGTACAGTAATTAATAAAAAAGGGTATGAACATTTTTGAAAAAAAATTACAAAATTTGACAGGTTTAAAAAATTTGGATTTGCATATAATAATAGTATGATATGATAGATAGTAATCCTCCACCTTGGTCTCATGTGTGATTACAAAATAATAAATGCAATATTGTTCTCCGGGCATATGTTTAAGGGCTTACTCATTTTATTGCAATTTTTTGTGATGTAATTTAAACAAAAGTAATTTTGTTTAGCTTAGTGTGGACCAAACTAACTAAGATCTTTAAACAGTAAATCGCTATATATACACTGTATATTTAACTTCGAAAGCTGCTACATAAGTTGATGAAGTTCTGATAGATCGGTTAGAACTGTGGCCAGTTTTGCTCAATTATACTAAAAAAACTACAATTCGCTCTTACATAGGATCTCCAACCTTTTTCACTACTTGTCTAAATGAAAAAAATACATCATCTTGAAAAATTCGGTTTTTTTTTTGCTTTTAGGCTACAGCTTAACAGTCCTTAAAGAAAAAAATCATTTTCAACCTGGTAGAGAAAGTAATTGGTGTGTGTGTGTGATGGTGTTGGTGAGGGGAATGGACAGATTCCTTGAAAGAAATTGCTGACATGATTAAAGATGTAATTGGCGAATCATGCCCTGTCCCTTTTGAGGGATACCCGTTCCCTCTAGTTCAGAATCGGACTACTAAATTAGATGAAAAGGGGTAAATACATAATGTGTCAAGTTAAAGAACGATAATATTAGACAAAAAAGTAAGTGTCGAATACGGCTAAATTACGAGTAGAAGAGCACATCTAACAACTTATTTCTGCATTTTCGAATTCGATTGAAATCCAAGTTACTACAAGCTACAGAAATTCAAATCGCATCGCAAGGTATCATTACACCACTACTCTATTGGTGGATTACAAAGAAAGACCGAAAAGACTTCTCATACTTATTGCAAGCATGCGACTAATTTCTTCATGTAAGCTCTTTGCTGTTCAGTGTCCAATAAAGTTGGATTCTCAAAGGTAAAATCAAAAGGCAGCCCCTTCCTGTTAAAAAATATAATATATAAGAATTTTAAAGCTACACTGAACAACAAACTTTACAAGAAAAAATATTCATCAACTCCCAAGAAAAAAAGAATATTAACATACACTTTTCTACTTTTCTCCAGTTGAGAATTAAAACGCGACATATTTGCACTTATGCCCAATGCTTTGATCTCAGGAGCATCTGGATGAGCTATTGCCCACGAGTTGGTTATTTTGGGATTACGTAGTTTGGCAGGATAGTATATACCATTGAAAAATAATTCGATGATATCATGGTAATCCTTCGCCATCCCGATTTCAAGCTCTACAAGAGCAGGCAATAATGTCATAGCGCACATGTATCGATAAATGAAAATGAAAATGAGAAAATATACACGTTGAAAGAATAAAAGTAATCATGTATTTTACCTTCAGCAGTTTTAGCTTTATTAAGAATTCCAGCCTCAAGAAGATCATCTATATTATACTCAGCAAGCTGCCAAACGGGCCCAAACCCATTGTTATAGCATTATTCTAAAATTAGTAAACTGAAAAAACTACTATCACATAACGTTGTGCCATGCACAAAACATACAACACACAAAAATCAACTAATCAAAAACAATATGACAAAACACAGTAAGACATATGCCAACTCATAAAAATTCTTTGTAATCCACTGTTATTGTGAAATCTTAGTAATCCCTTTCTACCTCAAACACAATCCCAAAACTCTATCGTCCCTAAATCCATAAGGTGAGCAATGAGAAAAAGATAGTTCATATCTTGGATTGAAGTTCAAGTAAATTAAGCTAATAGCAACTAAGACCCTAGTGGAGTTTATAGCTAAATAAACTTATCTCTTTCAACTTGATTATGTCTTGGTTGTATTTTCTGAACAAAAAGCTCTAAACCTACCATCCCGTACAAATCTAAATGCCAGCTCAATTTTAATATTACCACAAAACACCATCGCTCAATTTTGTGTTAAATTGATGGTACACCACACACCAAAACCGTTGATCCTTGAATCAAAGCTCTCTGATTTCTAAAAACTGGTTCATACAAAGGATTGATCTTACAGTATCTGACATGTAATCATGCAAAAGAGGCTCAGACTTTTCAGTAATCCCAAGGAACTAAATCTCTAAAATAGTTACTAGTGCACTTATTACAATAATCAAAATGTTGTTGTCAGGGTTTTTCACCTTATTAATCTTGTAAGCTTGTTCGTAAGGATTAACTGGCAGAGAAGAACCGATTTGGCTGTCGTAATTAGTAGCTTCTGTATCTGAGACAGAAAAAATAGAGTAAGAAACAAATACAAACACAGCAGATTTTGAAAGTGCTATTAGAATGCTGCAAAGTGCAATTCAGTGAATATGAAAAAATATCAGGCTACAGGTATTAAAGTAGAAGAAACCAATCAACAAATACTATAAGCATAAGATGAATCAATCAATCAACTACTATTTGGTATCCCACTTAAATTGAAAAACGAGACTCAAGTATATCAGAAAGAAAATGGGTATCTGGTCCAGAAAAAAACTGGATACATTGAGTTTGAAGCTTCTGGATTTTTCAGGCTAAAAATATGAAGAGCTTCAGCTTTCATCTGGTCAACCCCATAGGTCTGGTTTTTGACAAGAGAAGCAAAAATATCCTGAGCGCCAAAGATGCTAGCAAACAAGGCCATATTTTGGTGGAACGAAGAATTTTCCAATATAAAAATTATTTGGCCGTAGCGATTAAACAAACAAGCTAGTTTTTTTAGAGACAAAGTTGAGTTCATACAGCTCAGAGATTCTAGCAATTTCTGGCAGGTATACGGTATACCAAAAGCATAGCTTATAAGCTGGCCAGCTAAACAAAGTCTAGCTTTAAGCAAAAAAAAACTGAACTTAAATAACAAGGCATCATTTATCTCTATCTTACAAAAACTTAGATACTCTTATCTTCACTACAATTATACAAATAACAAACAAAACCACTGATAATCAAATTCGAAACACATGCTTTTCTTATTTTTCCGTACCTGAGTTATGGGGGATCCTTGAAGAGAAATTCGCGAGAGAGGGATTAGAGGCGCAAGATGACGATGATGGTCGGTCTTTGGATGTAATGAGTTTTCTCATAGCCATAGGGTTCTGATGAAACTGAAAAACAATATATAACACAAGAGTAAGTAGATATTTGATTCTTGAAAAAAGAATCAATAATATTACCGAAATCCTTACCTCAAAGTTTACTTGTTTTTGTAAACTGGTACATAAAAGGGATTGGTATTATACTTTCTAGCATGTGCCCATGCATAAGAGGTTACAAATTTTATTTGGTCACTGGGCCCTATATCAATTGAGATAGTTAGAAGTGCATTTGTCATTATATTATTAAAATTTGCCAACAGAGTTTTTCAAATTTTGAAATTGATTCCAAAAAATGCTAGGTGTAGCTTTTCATTTACCGCTTCTTTTGCTTGTTTAAATGATGTTAAAAGGACAGGGAAGCATCAATTACCTCTGCTGTGGCCGAGGAAATTGAAGTTTGTTTCGTTTTTGAAGAATTTTTTTGATCCGAAAGGCTGGTACTTGTAGCTTCCATATCTAAGACGAAAAATCAGAGTAAAAATAAAGCAAATACAAATAGATAACATATATTGGAAATGCTATGAAAATGCATCTAAAGCTACAAGTTTTAAAATCGGAATAAACCAATCAACAGGTATTGTAATGAACTACTAAGCGGTAACTCACCTCAAACTGAATAAAGTAACCAAAGTATGTCAGCCAAATTTTAAATCAAGAACTATCAATCAAATACAAACCTCTGATTGCTCAGAACCTATGTAGCCTCGGATACTTTTTAAAAAAAGAAAAAAAAAACTGTATCGGATACGGATATGTGGACTCGGTAACTGATACATGATTTAAAGTAAAGCTCAAGTCTTACATACGAATACGGCACCGATACGCCATCGATATGGCACCTATACATGTATCCGATACGTTGGGCCAAATTTACATTTTTTTCAAATCTTTTTTATAATTTATAATTTTAAAAAATGAATATGCCATTATCCAGTTATATGATGAGTCTACTTAACATTAAACAATATAAAAAGTGATTAAAAATTAAAAAAAAATTGACAAGTTTTAATTTTTGACAAATTTGATATAAAAGTTGAATAAAATAGAAATTGGTCGAATGCTACTACCCAAAAAGCTCGATTGAGAGTCTATTTCATGACCTCCAGCTCAACACGTATGACCAAGGCATGAATTCGACTTCATACTTTTTGAATTTATATTTTTGATATGTTAGCTAAATCTTAGCATCTTTTAAAAAAGTTAATATAAAAAATAATTAACGTATCATAGTCGTATCGTATCCTAAATATGCAAAAGAAAATTGAATCGGCATATCAATATCGTATTGGATACGATCCCCGTATCCGTATTCGTGCAACACAGCTCAGAACTAAAAACGAAAAGCACAAGTAATCTCAACATCGGAAATACGTGTCTGGCTGTAGCTTTCAACAAGATAAGCAAGTTTTTTATGTTGAGAAAAAGTGGGAAAAGAAAAACTAAATAGGTGTCCTTGATGCCAAATGACCTGAGCTTAACCAAACAAGGCCTAGTATATCATACAAAAAAGTAAGAAATTAATGTCTTTTCTCCAATATAAAACCTAACAAACTGATTACCAAGATCAAAACAAAAAGCTTTTAAAATGTTAAATTGATGCTTACGAAAGCCCAGAAAGTATCAGCTAGGTTTTTAGCAAAAAAGCAAAACACTGGTGCTTAAAAGCTGCAACAAAACAACGTCTATTTTATCATACAGAAACAGAAATGTAAAAAAATTCACTACAAGTTTACAAACCAGACTGATATTCAAGTTCAAAAAACAAAACTGGAAAGGAGTTAAATTGATGGATAATATTCTCTCTTTTTTGTACCTAAATGAGTGATGTCTCTTGGGGACAAATTTACAGATCCTAGAGAGAGATTAGACGCGCGAGATGCCAGTGACGATTGTCGTTTCGAGGTAAGGCAGTGTCTCATAACCATCAGAGCCTGTGGAACTTTGAAATGGTAGATTGCCAATTAGGCTTTCGATTAAACCTAAAAACAATAGGACACGATGAAAGTAAGTACATAATTGAATATTAAATTAAGAGACGTTAGAGAATAAACGCCAGACAAGTTTTTGAACATGGAAAACAGGATATAATCAATTACTATTTGGTAAACCACCAAAGGAACTCCATTATATAGGACAAATCTTACAAATTTGCATTCCCAAGTCCTAAACCCGTAAGTTCACAGAGCTATAAACAGCGAAAGGGCGAATTTCACTTGGGACAGGAGTCACAGAACTATAAGTGAAAGGTACAAATAATAATGTAAAAACCCTATAATCACCAATAAAAGTAAATGTCATAATTGATTATGAAAAAAGAATCAACCTCCTAAATTTTTGCAGGCTCAGGTATCTAAATAGCTCAAAGTCACAAGCCAGTGAAATTGCATTATATTTATAATCTCTAATTACTAACATGGAACAAAACCTATCAACAATTATTAAAAGCTATTTCAACAATAATATCAATCAACTACTGTTTGATATTCCACGCAAGGAACCTGTTGTATCAGCCAAATTTACAAATTAGCATGCTCAGAGCCATACACCCCTGATTTAAGAGAACTCTAAACAAAAAGTGCGGATAATAAATTGAAAACAATGCAACCCAATGAAGAGTAATTTTGTAATTGATAGCTGAAAAAGGCATGCAGTCTGAAGTCACAAACCAATAAGCAAGTGTTACATTATCAAAGCAAATACAAGTGTACAGAAGATCTAAAAAATAGACAAACCAACCAACAAGCACTATTAACGTCAGAAACTAATGAGCAAAGTAATAGATATCAACAATGAATAAACCAATCAACAACAGCTAAGCCATTTTAACATGAATCAATCAACGAACTTTTATTTGGCATTCCCTCATTTATTGATAAACAATGACACAAGTATATCAGCCAAATTTTTCATATTTTTATGCTCAAGTCACAAGCCCCTGATTGCTAAGAACTTTAAACGAAAAGCCCAAACAATTTTCAACATCGGGCTAATGCTTGATTGACTGTAGCCTTTAAAATAAGCTGGATGAGATTCAGAAAGAAAAAAAAACTGTATTCATTTAGTTTAAAGTTTCTGGCCTTTTCAGGCAAATAAGAACAACGGCTCTGAATTTTATCTGGTCAGACTCATAAAGTCTCAATTTTAAGAAGAAATAAAAAAAAACTGAGCATAAAAGTTGCAACCAAACAAGGCCACAATTTCTTGGAGTGTCGAGTTTTTTACAATAACATTATCCAGTTGTTAAGCAAATAAACTAGGTTATTTAGGTTAAAAAAGAAGAAGTTGAGTTCAGACAACTCGGAGTTTCTAGCATATTCATGCGAAGGACCAGAAAACAAAAAAGAAATTGAACTTAAAAGCTAGAACCAGCTACTATTTGGAAATTGTGATGCACGGAAATTAATTCAAATGCCCCAGTGAACATATATTATAAAGCTATAGCTATTAAAATTTGAACATGCCAATCAACCTATATACAATTTTAACACGAGTCAATCAATCAACGACTATTTGGCATTCCAGCTTAATTTGAAAAAAGTGACGAAACACAAAAGTGTACGACCTAAATTTACAAATTTACATGCTCAAGTTTAAAAACTGCAATTGCTCATACTGTCATACATATAATAGAAAAGCAGAAATAACCAGATATAAACAATGAAGCCACAATAAGAGTAAAAGGTTAATAAATAATGAAAACTCTCACCTTTTCGCAAGCACGAGTCACAAAACCAAAAAACAAATTGTTTGTTTGAAATTTTAGTAGGAAGCGCCATTAAAAAGGCGCAAAGTTGTCGTTCACTGAACATGTGTTTTAAAGATACGGGTATTAAAATTGGCACAAACCAATCAATAAGTATTACATAATTGAAATATGTACAAATATATAGCAGACTTTAGAAATACACAAACGAGCCAACATGTGCTAAACTTCAGCCTTCAGGTAATGGCACAATGGCGCAAACCAGTAAATACCGTATTATGAATTTTGAGGCTTAATTCGCCAAAAACCAATCAACAAAAACTATAAACCATACCAATATGAATCAATCAATCAACTATAATTTGGCAATCCGCCTTAAATTCTTGCATGCGCAATTCAGAAACCCCTATTTGCTCAGACAGTGAGCAAATAGAGGCCATAAATTTTATGGGTCCATTCACTAAATTTTTGCCAATGTGAGATCATCTCTAGTTGGGTTTTGTCCATAGAAATATGGCCAATTAACAAAAACATCAAATAATTATCCAAGGAAAACAAAAACAATATCACCAATCTTTGATAATCCAAAATTCAGTACATAATTGTTTTCCCCAAGCAAATCCCAAAATGAAGAGAGAAAATAAAAATTAAATTGAACATTGCAACTATGGTATAACGTTGACAACAAATCAGTATTTCCTTTCATTACTCCCATCACCCTAGCTTTTTCCATATATTCATCAAACAGTCTCAAAAATCATGGCACCAATTCGTAAATTCTGAAAGATATAAGTACACAACTGACATATATCACGAGTATATTTCTCAAATGTATTCGTTCTAATCATCATCTACGATTTGTTAATCTCCCTGGACTCATTTTAGTTCACCTACATCTTCTTCCCTTAAAGACATCTCATTTCCTATTCATACCTTAACTTACTCGAATTTATTTATTTTATAAAAAAAATAGATATCGTTGCAGACATGGCAGAGAATAATGGATTCCGGATTCCAGGCTATGAATGTAGTTTTGTTTTTTCATTTCTCTTTAATGATTTATATTTAAAGCATGGAAACAGTTTACACTGCAAGAGAAACAAAATGATGTAAAGGCAACTTTGGCATACAAGAAAGTCGATTACAAATTCTTTGTCCGTTATGGTGCTAATAATAAGGCCTCGTTTAGTCGAAGGCTTTACGCCCAGATGATTTTATTCCTTAACGATAAAACTACATTTGGCTGATCAGATAACACCTTATGTGTATGTTAGGCAACAACTTTTTTTCCTAGTTTTTTTTTGCTTTTTGATTATAAATCTATGAGTATTTGGTATGTCAGTTTTTTTATCTTTTAAAAAGCTACCTTTTGGGTCAAAAAAGCCAAAAAAGCTCAAAAGCAGAGAAGCTACAAATTTGTCGATTTTTTGAACTTTTTGACATTAAATTTTCCAAAACAAAAACTTTCTTAATACAATGTGTTGTATATTCACAACTCACTTATAAGTTAAAACAGGTGACCAATGACTTATAAATAAGAATAAGTTATACGTCACTTATAAGTAAAAAACTTACAGTGGTGCCAAACACTACACTGCAGCCTTATTTCAGCAAGTTTTTTTCTCATTGCTTTTAAAAAAGCAGTTTTTTGACTGATACCAAAACGGTCTGAGAGCCTTTGGAATGTTTAGCCTGAAAAAGCTATAATCTTTAAGCTTGGTTAACCCAGCTTTTTATGAAGCTACAAAAAACCAGCTTATTAGCTTCAAAGCTGCAAGAGAACGATTCCTAAGATGAAAAATATCGGGTCTTTTGATGGAAAAAGCTAGTCATACTAGTAAACAGATATTTGAAGCTTTTCTGCCCAAATGACGTGTAGCCTTAAAAGCTAAAACAACTAATAATATGATATTTAAAGTTTTTCTGCTTAAATGACGTGTAGCTTAAAAGCTAAAACAACTAATAATATGATATTTAAAGCTTTTCTGCCTAAATGACGTGTAGCCTTAAAAGCTAAAACAACTAATAATATGATATTTAAAGTTTTTCTGCTTAAATGACGTGTAGCTTAAAAGCTAAAACAACTAATAATATGAGATTTAAAGCTTTTCTGCTTAAATGACGTGTAGCTTAAAAGCTAAAACAACTAATAATATGAGACTTAACGCTTTTCTGCTTAAATGGCGTGTAGCTTAAAAGCTAAAACAACTAATAAGATGAGACTCAACGTTTTTCTGCTTAAATGGCGTGTAGCTTAAAAGCTAAAACAACTGACAATATGAGATTTAAAGCTTTTCTGCTTAAAAGACGTGTAGCTTAAAAGCTAAAACAACTAATAAGAAGAGATTTTAAGCTTTTCTGCTTAAATGACGTGTAGGTTAAAAGCTAAAACAACTAATAAGATGAGACTTAACGCTTTTCTGCTTAAATGGCATGTAGCTTAAAAGCTAAAACAACTGACAATATGAGATTTAAAGCATTTCTGCTTAAATGGCGTGTAGCTTAAAAGCTAAAACAACTAATATTATGAGACTTAACGCTTTTCTGCTTAAATGGCGTGTAGCTTAAAAGCTAAAACAACTAATAAGATGAGACTTAACGCTTTTCTGCTTAAATGACGTGTAGCTTAAAAGCTAAAAACAACTAATAATATGAGACTTAACGCTTTTCTGCCTAAATGGCGTGTAGCTTAAAAGCTAAAACAACTAATAATATGAGATTTTAAGCTGCAAACAAACAACAAAAAATGGTAAACTACTAAATAATAACTTAAGAACAAATGTAAATACATACTCATTTGAGTAATTTTAGTGGATTCAAATTGTGAGCCCGAAATTAAAACAATCCAATTGTCTAGATTTATGCCTGAGTTTTGTAATTTTATTTTTATATAATTTTAATATATAAAATAATTGATTTTTTTACTATTTTAAAATAATACTTAAATTTAAATTTAGTATATGTTATCTAATTTTGTTTGGAGTTTTATTATGCCGTAAGTTAGTTTTTAATTTACAAAATAATATTTTGTATTTTATATATTAAAATTATATAAAAATAAAATTACAAAACTCACA
The DNA here is from genome assembly GCA_963682055.1 of Primula veris. Classification (NCBI taxonomy): domain Eukaryota; kingdom Viridiplantae; phylum Streptophyta; class Magnoliopsida; order Ericales; family Primulaceae; genus Primula; species Primula veris. The sequence goes on along the minus strand of OY821747.1, from coordinate 29,536,139 downwards.
CGTAAATATGCGCTGTATTGTTTTTAATTTAAATTTGAATCCAATTTTAGGGGAGATAAATTACCTCAGCAGCAGGAGAGAGAGCACTCTCATGCATCTAGTCTGTAATTAAACTATTTGTATGTACGTAATGTTCAATAAAAAATCAATTGTGTTAAGTTTTGTCAGGTATCCTAATTTCTGGCATATTTATTTAAACTATTTGTAATATGCACGAACATACTAACAAAAACGAAGAAGTAAAACATCGTGTTTAAATATGTGGCCAACACGATATTAGTCTGAAACTACATTTTACGTACATGACAGTTTCAGTTCTGGTATGGTTGACTTATTAACCCATCGACTATGCAAATACTTTCGTGGACATACCTACTCGACACTTTGTGAACACCGTTTACATTTGAATACTAAAAGACAAATTGTATTGCAAAAAAGCCATTGTATTTTCAATTTTACAATTTTATTTCAAAAAATATCAAAACATTGGAAAGACTCCGATTGCTAGGTTCTCCAAATTCTAATAAAAAAGTATGAGTAAATAAATCGAAACATGAACTATAAATATAATTTACCGTAATTGTTCGATGAATTATCTAGTATTTACGATTAACTCACATGTCTATTGTGACGTTATATTATATAAAGTATTCTAAAAGGCGAGTTTAGCTATAATCTAGGAGTAGACGAAGCATAAGCGCCTGATAGATTAAGAATGGTTAAGGGATTATGCGTCGACTAAACGTGATAACTTCTCCATGTAAACAATAAGTGTTACTTGGCTCTTTCGCAACCCTATAAAGCTGTTGTAGTTGGCATAGAATAAACAAATTATTATTCAAACAACTTATCAAAATCAAAATTTATTTTAACTTGTACCAGAGTTAACTTCAGCATATAGATATAGGTTCTCTACCTCAATTTTAAAACCCTCTCAAGTTTTTCTTTTTTCGCATTTCACCTATACACCGCAAAACCTTTATTCCAACCTTGAATTGTACAGTTCGAAGATTCACATAAACAAGTTGTGGGTGTTCGGTTTATTTGCTATAGAGCAGATAAGAGCATTCTCAACTGTCTCTTTAAGAGACTCTATATCTATACATTTATACAAGTTTTGAAAAATCTGAGTCACATCAGTGACTATATACACGTTTATTTATCTTTAAGTCTAAAATGTTTTAGCATTCCTCTCTAGATGCATACAGGAATCGGAGAGAATTATAGAGAATTATATGTATTATTTTATTCAAAAAATAAACCAGACCCACAACAACCCATTCATTTCTCCTTCACTTTTATACCTCTCCTTCTCTCTCTAAGTTGTCTGAGTTTTGACATTCCAAATCATATCCACAAACTACTCTTTTCTACTATTTCATCATCAAATATTAGGATTGCATTTATCTTGACTGCAGTCATCAACCAAATTTGATATTTGAGATCACTCACCCCATCGTCACTGAGATCCCAACAATTTGTCATATCCATATCTGAATAAAAATGGGTTTTTACACACACACACACACACACACATATATATATATATATAATCTGAATTTTCATAGATTTTCTTTTATTTTTGATAGTTGAACTAGATTTGAAAAGCATCTCCTTTTTTCCCAACTGTTGTTTGGATCACCCCGACTACATAAACAAAACCCAATTGTTGTCTGTAATTTGCAAAATGCTACAAAGAATTATTATTATTTAAATGGCTTATATAAGTCAATACACATCGACTGTTGTGTAAAATATAAGAAATTCATACAACTCTCACTTATAATGCTCTATAACACTATATTCATAGAGAATAGTCAAAAGCATTGATGAGAATGCTCTAATATGCATAGGAATTTAAATTATATTTTTAGCTTCTCCACATCAAAATTCACAAAAATATAAATTATCTAACAAATATTGTTTGTTTATTTAAAGGGGCAATTAATAAAAATATACTCTACCCCTATTATATTAGCAAAAATATACCCTCAAAAGTTAATTTACCAAAAACATACATATATATACTTATTATTTTTATAATTCTAATTAAACCATAATCTAACCTATCTCTCTCTAACCGCAACTCTTTCTCTCTCTAATCACATCTCTCTCTAACACACGATAATTGCACCTCTTTCTAACACGTGCTAATCACCCATCTCTCTAAAAATGATTAAAAACTCACATGCATATGTTAATTATAAAACGTCATACCCTAATTTCAAAACTTCATACCCTAATTTCAAAACTTCATACCCTAATTTCAAAAACTTCATACCCTAATTTTAAAAATTCATACTATAATTTTAAAACTTCATATACTAATTTCAAAACTTCATACCATAATTTTAAAACTTCATACCCTAATTTCAAAACTTCATGCCCTAATTTCAAAATTTCATACCCTACATATGAATTTCTCTCAATATTATACATATGTATTCTTCTATTTCAACTTGAAACCCACAATGTTTACAATAGTCTCAAAACTCAATAAATAGAAAACAATCTCACTAATTTCATATATTTTTCATATATTACGGGGTATCAAATAGTGTAATATTTGTGTATTACGTATGTATATCTGTATTTATATATATATGGATATCTATATAATCTAGATGGTGTTCGGTAGTTAGTGGCGGGTTTTCGTGGTGGAGAAAGGGAGAGAGATAGAGTGGGATATTAAGGAAAGATACATAGAATAATGTATGAGAGAGAGAAAAAGAAAAATTGGTGAAAGAGAAGGATGAATAGATACGTAGAAGAATTGATCAGAAAGAATAATGGAGGAGAGAGAGAGAATGAGATGAGAGAGAGATAAAGAAAAAAATAAACAGTAATAAATTTAAATTTGTTTGGTATGTTTTTGATAGTTAAAGTTGTAAGGGTATGTTTTTTGTAATTTAGTTTCAAAAGTAGTATGTTTTGTTAATTTATCCTTATTTAAAAAGTAAGTATAAAGTTAAAATAAGTAAAAAAAGGATTTACCAATTATTTTTTTTATAAATCACTTATAAATACAGAATGACGCGGTTACTGGAAAAAAAAAACAATTGATACTAAATGCAACTTATTTGAAACCAAACTTTTCCTTCTCTCGTTTTTTTTTCGGGATAAGCTACTAGATTTTCTTGAAATATAATAAGATTTTTTTTACCACTAGCTAGGGGTGTCAAGTTTACCCAACCCGATCTTACGGTTTTTGGGTATTCGGTTAACGGTTTTAGCGGTTCTCTCGTCATTTACGGGTCGGGTCGGTTCTATATAACTTTTTATACTTATTTTATCCGACCCTTACCCGTATTTGTAACGGGTATAACGGTTCTCGGTGCGGATATTTATCCAAATACCCAAAATTCGTAAAATTTATTATACGTTTCTATACGTTCTTTTCTAAATGCTATTTTTACATATTGATAATGAATTTATTTTTCCAAGTTATTTTTTAACTTACTTGTAAAAAACAAACAAAGTAACGAGGAAGTATGATTTTTTTTTTGCTTCATATTGATCAACAATGTGGTAATCATAATAATAATATGTATATATATTTTTAAAATATGAGTATATATTGCGGTTCTACAATTCGGGTATGCGAGTCGGTTTCGCGGGTCGGTTTTACGGGTCGGGTCCGCGGTATAGAGTTGATAACCATACCCGCCCCAAGAACCAACAAGGTTGGGTTGGGTAGAAAAAAAAACGGTTCTGTGACGGATCGATTCTTACGGTTTTTGAATATTTACGGTACGATTTTCGGGTATAAATAGTTTTTCAACTTAAGTTTCATTTAATACAAATATTATACGGATACGTAATCTGCTCAATTTACTCAAAGAAAGTATTCAAAATGTGATTTAATCAATTAATAAACATATAGTAAGACATTAAGACTTATAAGTAAAAAAAAGAAAAACATAAAATAACATCAAAATTCACACGCGGCGGAAACCTAGAGAGAGAATCTAGAGAGAGAGAGAGAGGATATGGACGATTTCGGAGAAGAGAACGGTTCCCAGGTATCTTATTTAATTCTCTCTCTCTATATCTATATATATATTATATGTATGTATAGATTTATGCGCAGTAGTTTTTTTTTTTTTTTTTTATTGGGATAATTGCGTGATTTATCTAAGGGTTTGTGTGTGTTTTATACAATTTGTAGTTAAATTTTAGTGACTGGTTTATTAATCGTGTAATAATTGCGTTAATTTCATGTTTATGTTGAATTGGAGATTTAGAACAGTAGAAAATCGGTTTTTTTGGGTATTTGTTCTGTTTTTTTTTTTTGATCAATTTTTACTAATCGTAGGTATATGAATTCATTCTTTCTCTCTATATTTTATATGTATGTATGTGTGAATTTATAGATTCATGTTTTTTTTTAGGGTTAATTGTGTGTTTTATCTAGGGTTTTGTGTGTATACTACAATTTATATTCATACATTAGTTACTAGTTTATTAATCATGTTATAAGTGTCGTAATTGCATTGATTCTGTTGTTTTTTAATCAATTTTTACAAATCGCAGGTATATGAATTCGTTCTCTCTCTATATATCTGTATATGTATGTATAGATTCATGCGTTGTTTTTGTTTTTATTGGGCAAATTGCGTGTTTTATCGAAGGTTTTTTGTGTGTATTCTGCAACTTGTATTTAAATTTTAATGACTAGTTTATTAATCGTGTTATAAGTGCGTTAATTGCCTGTTTATGTTGAATTGGATATTAAGAACAGTAGAGTTTATTGCATTTATTCTGTGGTTTTTTAATCAATTTCTACAAATCTCTCTCTCTCTCTCTCTCTCTCTCTCTTTTTGGATATGTATCTATGTGTGTATATCTGTATATGTATGTATAGATTCATGCGGTAGTTTTATTATTATTGGGATAATTGCGTGTTTATCTAAGGTTTTTGTGTATTTTAGTATAATTTGTATCAAAATTTTGTGACTAGTTTATTAATCATGTTATTAGTGCGTTAATATCTCTGTGTATTTGCTGTTTTCTTTTTGTCGGTAATTATATGTGATTGCTGTTGTTTGTTGTGTTAATTGCATTTTTATGTAGAAAAAGGTGTTTTATATAAGGGTGGTGTGAGATTTCTGTAGTTGTTTTAGCGCTTAGTTCATCAATGATATATATAAGTATATGTGCATATCTCTACATGTGTAATTGATGTTGTTTGTTGGGTTTATTGCATTTTTAAGGTGAATTTGTGATGCAGAAAAGGCTTTTTGTGTGTGCATTTTTTGCAATATGAATCAAATTTTAGTTTTTAGTTCATTATAGCATAATAGTTACCTGTATGTGTAATTGTTTTTGTTAGCTTCAACTTTATTATGTTCTGTTAGAGATGTAGAAAGGCATGTTATGAGAAGTTTAAGGTTCTTTGTTATAACTTGAGATAGTATATGTATAATTGTAAAAAAATTGTTTCTTTCTTAAGGATTTTTATATTGATATTTTTTATGTGAAAAATTATCATTTTCAGCTTTCCCATGACCGTGAAAGGGAGTCTTCAAAGAGCAGGGAGAAGGAAAGGAGTAGCAGACGTGACAAGGATGGTGATAGAGAGAGGAACAAGGATCGGAGTGGAGAGAGAGATAGAGACCGGGATAAGGAAAGGGATGGGGAGAGGAGCCGAGACAGAGAACGTGATCGTCATCATAGAGATCGCGATAGGGATAGAGATAGCGGGAGAGATAGGGACCGTCATAGGGAACATAGTGAGAGAAGGGAGAGAGGTAGAGACAGAGACGATGACTACCGTCGTGGCCGCAGTCGAGACCATGATAGGTAATTTCATTTTTTGCTTTTTGTTTTTTGTTTTTCCAATTTGTATCAGTTTGAAGTTTAATGCTTCCTTGTCATTTTAGGGTGGTGAAGTGCAACCATAGTCCCCATCCTTTGTATCAAAATTTAATTTGATCCCTGTAGTTTCAAATGCAACTTTGATGGTCCCCAAAATCTAGGCAGAATTTGTTTATGGTCCTCAAAGTTTCAATTGGAACATTATTGGATCTCCATAGTTTAGGGAGATTTACTAACAGTTGTCTTATTTTAAATAGGTCACACAAGTGGCCCCCATCTATAAAACTGTTGAAGCTATGGGGACCTATGCTGTTGTAACTGAAACTATGAAGAATATCGTTGTAGATTACCCAAACTTTGAGGACCAATAGTGTTGCAACTTGAAGTACAGGGACTAAATTAAAGTGTAGAATTTTGCTGTAATTCAGCCTCATTCTAGTGATCATCACTTGGATTTTTTAAAAATAAACATCTTTTAATGCAGTTGTTAGACATCTCAACATACTGGCTGCTCTTTTGTGGGCTTACAGGGTCATTTCGATTTAACTGGCTACTCTTTTGAGGATTTACATTGTCATGTTGAATTCTTATGGGGTGATTGTGGTGTGTTCTTTTGTTCCGGTTTGTCCTTTAAAATCTTTTTATTGCAAAAAAATTCTCACCTATGAAGTGATGATATGTGAGGGAATGGTGATGTGTTCTCAGTTCACTGCATGTTTTTTGGTTTCCAACATTTTGTAGGTCGAGAGATTATGACAAGGACAGAGAGGAGAGGCACAGCCGTAAGTCTCGGTCTCCTTCAAAGGTTAGATCAGAGCATAGATCAAGATCCCGGTCGCGCTCAAAAAGGTAAATTTGATGAAATCTTCTATTTAATATTATCATCGATTAATCTTTCTAAATCATTATCGCAGACCCAAAGTTTACGATTGTTTTTATTTTTGAAAGGTCGATCTTATCATCTTAGTTTATCATTTGTAGGCTGTTTTTAGGATCAGTACCAGCATGTATTTACTTTAAAGCCAATTACTTGGACACCTACTCACTGTAACTTTTTCAATGTTTACATGCACATGGTTGTAAGAAGAACGAGTATAATGATGTTGTTTAGATGATATTGTTTCAGACTCTGCTCATAGTTTTTTGATTGTGTAGTATTTTCTTCCTAAAATGAAGTACTAGGTTAACAAGTACTTTGTGGCTCCATTTCTTTTTTACCTTAAGTCTCCTGAAAACCCTTCCTCTGTTTAAACAGGCAAAGTCTTCCTAAGAGTATCATGAATTATGACATGAAGTTGCTGTAATAAACCCATTACCCCTAATAAATTTATAATGTTAAATTTTGCAGCAAAAGGATCAGTGGTTTTGACATGGCACCACCTTCTTCTGCAATGCTAGCTGGTGTGGCTAGTCTTACAGGTACATTTACTCTTCATCTACCATTGAACTATTGGTGCTTTAATAACTGCTTTCTCTTTCTGTTTGTTGTTTTGTTTTTTGGTAGAGTGTGCAAAGGTGGTAGAAATTTGCATGATATCGTTTTGGTAAGCCATAGTGTTCTTTACGGATGCTATGCTGTTTTTCTTGTCAATTATATTTCTTGGTGACATCATACAGAGACTGAGGGGTTTTTTGGTTTTTTGTTTGTGTTTGGTGTTTTGTTTTTGTTTCTATGTCTTATCATAAGTTCTAAGAAGGCAAATGCTGTGCTGACAATGGGCGTGAGACATCTATAGCTTTTCCTACAAGGAGGAACTAATTCACCGGTTTGATGGTTCTTGTCCGTCTTCATCCGTATTACATTATGTTTCAATAGTTAAAACATATATTCCAATCGCATTTGCATCTTGAATCATTTGGAACTTGATTATTAAAAATAACCATCAGTATCCTGGTTATATGATAATGAGTTCTTTGCCACAGGGAGGTACTAAGTTTGGGTGGTTATACTGATATTAGAATGTATGTTTATATCTCTTTTTAGATACAGATGTAATTCTTTGGTGTGCACAGGTCAAATCCCCGGGACCATCCCAGCTATTCCTGGAGTACTTCCGAACATATTCCCAAATATATCAGCACAAGTAAGATCTTTCCACCTCCTGCATAAGTACTCATGCATATTTTAGGGTCCATTTTTTGAATTCTTATTTTTTGTGTGTAAATTTCTTTCCCCAGTTTGGCGCTCTTCCTATGATGCCTGTTCAGGCAATGACTCAGCAGGTCAGATGAGAATCTCTTAACTACTTTCGTGTTCTTTTAGTTCAATCTTATTTTTGGTTAAAATCTTTTCGTATTTATTAGTAGAGATTTGACTAAATGTTATAGTCACAGGCAACCAGACATGCACGGCGTGTTTATGTTGGTGGGCTTCCTCCTAGTGCCAATGAGCAGGTTTGTCTCTTATGTTCATTGTGTTTTTAATTTATTTTGTCTACTATGGATTCTGTAGCATATTAAAGATGTCCGGGTTTCTCTCCAAGTGGATTCTATCTGAAATGAAAGCATGTTGGTAGATATTATTATTTATTGATAGATTTTAAAAAGTATACAAAATTGCATGGTATGATGGTATTGCACTATCCTATATCATGTACGAAAAACTTAAAAGACCAAACTCCTTTTTTACTGCTCGTCGCTCTTACCCTCACTCCAACTCATTTCTCGTTCTCTTTCTTGCACTCAATCAACATTTAATCATAGAGGGTAGAATAAATCTGGTAGGTGATAAGTTCGGAGTGTTAAGATAAACCATAAAAAAAAATTACTGTAAAATTAGGAGTTTTCGACCTTGAATAGCATGTGTGTCCTTGTATCTTGTCGTAGGAAAAGTTATTTTAGTAATTTTTACAATATTAATGACAAGGATCTTGTTTTACTTCTGACATTGATAACACATAGGATTCTCTGACTCTTCTCTGCCATTGTTCATTTGGTTCTTCTTCTACTTTTTTTTAAATTTATTTCTGACCTTATTGTTGCAAGATATGCTGTAAGAGGTCTCCAGCGATGAAACTTGTTAGTTTTTTCCCGGGTAATCAAAAAGGAAAAAAGAATGTTGTCGCAAATATTTGATAAGAATTTACATGCCTTTGCTCCAAATTTTTGATTTGGATAACATAGAATGGGTTTATATTTAGATGTTGGTTAAGTTTGTTGCTACTTTTTTATGTTTCGCTTAGATCTTTTTTTGGTGTCGTAACTGTGTTATTTGAGATTGATATTTACCTTCTGTGCAGTCTGTCGCTACCTTTTTCAGCCATGTCATGACAGCAATAAATGGGAACACTGCCGGTCCAGGTTAGTAAATTGTAGATTATGACCATTTTGTTGGATTTTTCTTGCTTCTTCTTTAGATTGTGAAGGTCTGTCTAATCTATTCCATGACTGTTAGGTGATTCTGTTGTCAATGTGTACATTAACCATGAGAAGAAGTTTGCTTTCGTGGAGATGAGATCTGTTGAGGAAGCCAGCAATGCAATGGCGTTGGATGGGATAATTTTTGAGGTATTTGTTTATTATTTTAATTAACATATCAAGGACTGATATGTAAATGTTTGTTATTTTGGGTTACTAAAATAGCTGTTATTCCTTTCTAATTTTTGTCGGAAGAAACCACCTTTTGTTGAAGTATTCTTAAGGAAAATTTTCACTATGTACATACACTTATCACTTTTTTTACATTTAGTACTCCATACTAATAAATATCATAATTTATTAACCAATCTACATCAAATCAAACAATTACAACAGGTCACGGGAATTTTCAAAAGCACTAATTGTGTATGAGAATTATTCGATCAAATTGGTCTACTAATCATTAATCAGAATAAGAGTGAGCACCTTTTATGCCGGATTGTAATTTTAACTTTTACGCACCACTTAATTTCGAAAGATTGGTCTACCAATTGTGAGATTGTGTAGATTGGTGTCTAAATTGTGAATCTTGATAGGTTAGTTTACAAACTGCACGGTTTTATGTAGATTGCTGATCCAATTGTGAAATTTGATATTCCTATGTTGTACAAAACTATGAAAGGTAATATTTGGGTGTATAATTTTTGAGCTCTCCCCATTCTCATCATAAAATTTTGGAATATTCTGTTCAACAAACAAATAATGGTTGTAATACCACTTTTGGATTATTTGTAACTTGCAAGTACACTTGTTATGATCCATGCCACTATCTTTATATGCAGGGAGGACCAGTTAAGGTGAGAAGGCCCACTGATTACAACCCTTCGCTGGCGGCTACTCTTGGACCTAGTCTACCCAACCCAAATCTAAACCTAGCAGCTGTTGGGCTAATACCGGGCTCTGCTGCTGGGCTCGAAGGCCCAGATCGAATATTTGTCGGTGGTGTGCCCTATTATTTCACAGAATCACAGATCAGAGAACTTCTCGAGTCTTTTGGTCCCATACGAGGTTTTGATCTTGTGAAGGATAGAGAAACTGGAAACTCAAAAGGTTATGCGTTTTGTGTTTATCAGGATCCCTCGGTTACTGATATTGCTTGTGCGGCTTTAAATGGAATCAAAATGGGGGATAAGACACTTACTGTTAGGCGTGCTAATTTGGGTACGATTCAACCGAAACCCGAGCAAGAAAATATTCTCTTGCACGCTCAACAGCAAATAGCACTTCAGGTAGTTAATTATCTAGTCCTAACATCTCCTTTCTCCCTATTCATATGCATTAAGACGGATTCTTTTTGTACACTAACACATCATCTCATTTTGATTCCGTACACCAACCTACAAAATTTAGCAATCAGTACTCTAATGTTATATCTTTCTGCATCTTAGTACACTTAGTGTACCAATCAGGGGGAAATCATTGGTTGGGTATAGTTAGTTAAGAAAAACAAATTTGTGGGTACACTATTCCATCACTTTCTCCTTTTTCTAAACCTATTCTATCACATTTTCACCATCTTAGTCCTAAAGAAAGATTTTTCCTTACATAAACAAAAATAAAAATGCTAAATTAGGGTACTAATTGTGAACTTGTATAGATTGGTAAATTAGGGTACTAATTGTATAGATTGGTAGACAAATCAGAATGTGATGATATGTACTAAACTGTAACTAACCCTGCCAAAAGAAGTAAGGACATTTGAAGTAGTGAAGATCTTGTTAGAAGCATTGTTTTTGTAGCTGTTAGATATTTCTCTAGTCCAATAGGCTTTTCTTATAAGAGTTTAAAGAAACAAAGTATAATTTTGTTATTTATTGATGAAATACACCATTAGTCCCCATACTTTGTACGAAAATGCAGTTATCTCCATAGTTTCAGTTGCAACACTAATAGTCCCCATATTTTGGGGGAACTTTCGGTTCCGATAGCTTCAATGGAACAGTATTGCTGCCTATAGTTTGAATAAGTTGCACTGCTAGTCTTATATCTTGAATGGGCTATACCCTTTGTAGCACGGTTACTTTAAAAAGAAAAATGAGTATTGGATACGGATACACTGCGGATACGTGGATACAGTATGCGATACGTGATTTAGAGTATCTTTAACTTTTTTTTGGCTTTGATCGAATGGATATGGCGTTATTTGTAATTTATAATTTTGAAAGGTGAATATGTCATTAGCTAGTTAATTATGGGTCGAATTATGGTTTAACAATATAAAAACTTAAAAAGTGGTCAGATTTTTATTGGACAAGTTTAATATAATAGTTTGAATAAAACAGAAATTCGTCGAATGCGACCACACAAAAGGTTGATCGAGAGTCTATTTCATGATTTTCGACACGTATGACTAATGCTGCAATGCATGAATTTGACTTCATTCTTTTTGCATCTATATTTTGAAGTTGTTATGTAAATATTCACATTTTTTTAAAATTATTTAATATAGAAAATAATTAACGTATTCTAGTATTATAAATTTTTAAAAAAAAATATCGAATCGGCGTATCCGTATCCGAGCAACATAGGCTACCCCGATAGGAAATAACCACTGTAATCTGCTGAAATTTATGGGGATTGTGTAACTGATTCGAACTATGACAACCAATAGTGTAGCAATTGAAATCATTGGCACCATCTCTTTTAAAAGGTGGATTTTTTATGAAAGAAAGATTAAGCATATGTTGCGACTTGCGAGTCTCCCCCTCTATCCTTAAATGTCCTTGAAAAGAAATCGATAAATGGATAAGAAATAGATCTACTTTTTTGTACATGTTGCTAATATTGGCATATGCTTCTATGTTTTTACAAAGTTTCACTTTCCTCTGCAGAAGCTCATATTACAGCCACCTATTTCAATGCCTACAAAAGTGTTGTGCTTGACCCAAGCGGTTGACCCAGATGAGCTCAGAGAGGATGAAGATTATGAGGACATAGTGGAAGATATGAGAACAGAATGTGAAAAATTTGGTAATATATTACCCAGATCATCTTGTATTTGTATATACTTATTTAATTTCTTCACTTGGTCACAACATGCAAAGACGTCCTTTCCGCTACTTAACAGACTACTATTGTTGATGTATTGCTAGTTTAGACCAGACATTTTGCTGATGAGTCAGTTATACTATAGTCTTGGGCACCCAACTTTCACGATTCTTCAATTTTTGCACACAATTATGCATGCATTTACATTCAGTACACCATCCTCATATTTCCTTTTTGCACACAATTATACAGATATAATAGTAAATGAAATAAATGTGCGTATTTTCTCGTCTATATCGCCACCCGTTGTACCACCATCACCACCATTTATCGCTTAACTCAAGCATATACATATAAATATACGTATATACATGATTTGACGTACAAATATATGGTGTTCGAGTTGTGTTAATTAAAGTATAGTTTTGTGTTTTGGGGTTGCAAACTACTTAATTGTTGGTTCCTTGGTGGTTGAATGGCAGCGTACGGCACGCCTTGATCCTAGTGTGGGCTACTTTTCATGGGTAACTTTGTTCTAATTTCTGGTTTGCATGTGTTGCGTGGATGAGTGTGTGCGTAAAGAGAGAGAGAGAGAGAGATTGTTCAGGGAGGTTCAATGTAGGTGGAGAATACAGGTTGGAGAAGAATTTCGGAGGGAGAGACATAGGGTTGTTTATTTTTGTAAATTATTGTAAAAAACATAAATTATTCCGTGAAAAATCACTTTAAGAATGCACATGACCATCCTATTATTGGAATATGTGATGGAAGTATACTGATTTGAAGAATACTAACGTATAGTGTACTGATCAAAATAGTTGTTAGTTCGGTGTAGAAAGTTGAAAAATCATAAAAGCTGGTTGTACAAAATTCTAATTAACCCTGATGTTTCCTGAATGAGTTTCCTCACTGTCTCTAAAATAGTATTTGATTTAGTTCTAAATTGCATTTTGCAGGTCCCTTGGTGAAAGTTGTCATTCCTCGGCCGAGTCCTAGTGGTGAACCTGTCCCAGGACTTGGGAAGGTTAGTATTCTCTCTCTCTCTCTCCCCCGCAGTGGGAAGAATTTATAAAATTACCTTTGTACAAAGAAAGTTTGTTGAAAAAACTGATAAGCAGCGTAGAAAAGTTATTTTGATCCAAGTACTGATTTAGCATAGGAGATTCACCAAATCGGATTACCATTAGTTATTGGAGTATGTGGTGAAATACATTTGGCTACCAACCTTTTTTTGGGGAGTAGAAAAATTAATATGCTACTGAATAATTGTCTATTGTCATTGTAGGTGTTCTTGGAATATGCTGATGTTGATGGTTCCTCTAAAGCTCGACAAGGATTGCACGGTAGGAAATTTGGTGGAAATCAAGTTGTTGCTGTTTTTTATCCCGAGGATAAATTTTCTCAAGAAGAGTATGAAAGCTAGTCACTAGCTTATGATCACAAATCCTCACATTATGGAAGTAGTAGTTTTTTGGCAATTTATTTTCTGTAGGCGATTGTTGACATTATGTTATGTATGGTTGGATGTTTGTTCAAAACTTGGAGTTTTATGATGGTGTCGTCACTTTCTATAGACAAAGTGTTACATTTCTTCTATTTTGTGTATTAGTATTGAACTTATTGTTGTCATCACGTTCGTATTCGAAATGAGAGTGAGTTTGAGATTTAACTTCAACATTCTTCTTAGCCCCAGACGCTTCTCTTGCTAATTTTGTGACCTCGATCATGTTAACACTCTAGCACTAAGACATGTACTTGATTAGATGTAGCATTGCTGATTAAGTACATTATATTGTTTGCGTGTAAGTTGATCGCTCAAAAAATGAGAATAATTACATTTAGTCCACAAACCTAGTAGCTATTAACTTTTAGGAATACATTTGCTTTTATATGGGTTCTGAACTCCTGATGCTCCACACTTCAAACATTACTGCCAAATATCAATACACTATCAAAGAGTCATCTTTCTCTATCATTTGTACATGGTTGCGTTGGAGAAAATAGATATATAAAGCCGATTATTAAACGAAATTGCTTTCCGAGGTAATTCATATGTTTTTTTTTTCACAGAAGTATACATTTTATAGTTTACAGTATCTTTATTAATCATTTCGGTAGAATTTTATTTTAGTTTGGAACCGTCAGAAAAAAGAGTGTTTATTCAGCTTTTCAAGATAAATCCAGAGTTGAGTGCGACTAAATGGTTTGATTTATCACAATGAATTGCATAGTCATGTTCTTGTTGATCTCGCATACGGGCCATATAATGAAGTTAAAACATATCCGGGATACTATCTCAACGACTTCAAATTTCAAACCAATTCATATGGTGCAAATAAGTCCGCTACAAACGATGGGGTTGGGTGTAAGGGAGATAATTATAGTGACACAACGGGCGATTATTATGGCCGCCTGACTGAAATACTAATCCTTGTACCATGGGGCTCCCGATTAAGTGACCTGTTTTATTTAATTGCGACTGGGTTGACCCCGTTGTTGGAACACGTATTCTCATGAAATATAAACTTGTCGAGATCAATACTAAAAAGCTGCTTAGGAGTTATGAACCCTTTATTATTGCCTCACAAGCTACGCAAGTGTATTTTGTTTCGTACCCGAGCTTAACAACCCGACGGGCCGACTAGTTAGCTGTCTGTCAAACGAAAGATAGAACAATTATTGAAGTGTTTGCATCAACTAGTAACGCAACACCAAGCACGTCTATACAACGTGACGCATTTCAAGATGATGATACGAATCACCGCATAATCACATTGGGAAGCACTAGCAATTCTACCATGAACATTCCACTCCATGATCCAGACAGATTGATCGTACAATTGAATTTCGAGGAACGGGATGATAAAGACTCATCCGAAGTCAATACATCATCAGAAGAAGAGTTTGATTATTAATATGATACCTCATACTAGATATTTACCGCACCACCTATTATGGTGATTTATTATGCCATTTACTTATTAAATACGTTATTTGTTATGTATCTTATTTCAGTAAGTGTCGGAAAAAATGTCTAAAAAATATAAGAAAAAAATACAAAAAAACAAGTGAGAAAGTATTGTTTTGTATTGTATGTTTGTTTGAAGTCATTCTGTTTGGTAATGTACGAAAATTATTTCATTTTGTGCTTTAAGAAGGCTTTGGCTTATTTTTTTCTTTAAGTCTACTATTTCAGGGTGTTTCATAATATAATACTATGCACCGACACGAGTTCGTCGACACGGACACGTTTCGACGGTAAAAATTTAAATTTAAGACACGTTAAAACAGTAAAATTTTGAAATTTAGGACACGGTTCGGCAAGGACACGACATTTAATAGAGTAAATAATTATATTTTGGCATGTACGGGTACCACATCGTTTAGTCTATGTAGCACGACGACAAGAACACGGTAAAACGATAAATTTTTATATATATGGGTTGTTGTACATTTTGTTTATAAAATCCAGAATAATTATAAATGTTTTAATTGCAACAGATGAATCTTTATAAATCAATAAAATTAAGTTGGGAGTATAAAAGTGATTTGTTTCAAGCGACAGCTGTAACCAAGTGACCAGACTAATTGATCGGGCTTATATTTGATAGGAATGTATATTACATTACTTGTTTTGAATCATTTAATGGTAAATAATGAACCCATAATTATATGAACCACTAGTTTGCGAACTAAATTTTCAAAAACGATTTAGAGGGGAAAAAAAACTCGAATTGAGGTTTTACAAGTTCTTGTAGGTGGTCAATCAACTGTCCTCTACATAATTTTCAACATCAATTGTTCGTAGTTTCGTACAAAGGGTTGAAAATAATGTACTCCGTACGTGCTTCTGAAACGAGGAACTTTAATATTTGAAAATTTAGGCTTAAAACACAAATTCTAATAACAAAAAACTTATTTATAAAAGGTTGTAACATTGAACTGTTTAGTTTCTTTACTAAACTTTACAACGGCAAATGTTTCACTGATTCACCACACAATTTCGACTTTCACATTCAAAATGGCACTTTCACAATGTTGACAATTATGGGCAACCAATAAAAACACCTCAATAAATTAGACAGGTCAGATGCGACCACGACCAAACAAACAACCCTTGGAAAATAATTGAAACCCCAAAAATTTGGTTCAATAGGTCGTCAAAAGGACAAAAGGCCTGTAAACAAGATTCTCTTTAACGAAGTAACACAGTTCAGTTAAATTTCCTCAACAAAAACATTTCATTTGTTAGAGATGGGAGACAAGGCAAGCCAGTAACATATTCAATAAAATTCAATTTATATTGAAGGAGTTTTATTTCACTGCGATCAGTTTGAACTTTGAAGAATCTGTTTCTGTTATCCGACAACCGAAACAAAAGAAAGTCAATCTTCAAGATCCCACTATAGTCTTTTGAAGCATCGGCGTCCCCTCAAAGACTACCACCTGATAATCCTTTTGGTAATTCTCCAGCTGCGTCAATATAAAAAGTCACTTAATTCTTTTTCTTCTAAGGAATGTTTAGATCATCAAATAATAAGAAAATGGCACAAACCTCCTCCTTCAAAATATTGCTAAATTCAAATTCCTCTTTTTCAGTCCAAGAGTTCACCCCATCTGCAGCCGACAACACAAGCTTCTTCACCTGAAGAGATTGAAGCAGCCATTCTAGACAACTGAAGAGCACTTCGGAATAATCCTGCAGAATACGATTTTCAGCATGAAAAATCTTATAACAGTAAATAATTTCCGAATATACGCTTGAGGTGAAAAAATTATTTGCCCCCTAGATATCCAAAACATGAGAAACAACTATCCACATAATCTGAGGTCCAAACTATCCGTAGCAAGATCAATTTTCTAGATATTCTGTTAGAAGCATGTAGTCTAAGCTGTAATATAAAAAATCTTAGCATTCCAATGTATGCAACTATGCAAGCAGTGCATGCAAGCTTCAGATTTCAGAACAAAACATAATAACCCTTTTCAAAAAAAAATTGATTTGGATAATCGAGATTTTGATTATTGGATGCGACAGCTTAAAAGAAGAGAAGAATTAAAATTACTTTTGCCAAAAAGAAGCTCCGCCATTCCCTCCCCGGAAACTATGCAATCATTACTTGCATGCTTCGAGAACAAAACATAATAGCCCATTTTATTGGATGGGACATTTTTAAAGAAGAGAAATTAAAATATTTCTGATATGTTCTTATATGGGAAAAGATGAATGGGAAATAACAGCTGTTTTTGTTTTTCGCTTTCAGTGCTATCTGCAATTAAAGGCAGCTTCGCCATTCCCTTCCCAAAAATTATGCAATTAGTACTTGCATCCTTCAAGAACAAAGCATAATAACCCTTTTTAGGAAGAAACTGATTCGGATTATTCATATTTGATTATTGGATGTGACAGTTTAAAGAAGACAAATTAAAATTACTTCTGTCATGTTCTTATATGGAAAAGAAAGACGTAAAATCTCACCTGTTCTTGGTGTTTGTCTGCAATCAAAGGAATCTCCGCCATCCCCTCCCCAAAAACTCGAATAATACCGGCAGACACTATTTTAGAGCTATATAACGAAACAAACTTATGAGTTAAAAGAGAAAACTGAAAACAAAGGATTTCTAAAAATTAATGAAAACTACTTACTTGACTTTGAGAACTGCACAATACATTCCTTTAAAATCCTGATCTCCCACTTCTCTTCTACAGAAACATATAAACAACATTAGAAAAAAATTCCATCCAACAAATTTCATTCTCATATACAGGAACATGCAAATAAAATAAAAATGGAAATTTAAAGCTTACCCAAACACCATGTGAGAGATGAATTCACCAAGACCCGAGTTTAAATCCTCCACTAGATTAAACCGATCCTAGCCAAGTAAAAAAATATAATAGCTCAGAGATGCGAGAAATTTATGAAAGAAAAAGGGAATACAAGCAGTACATAAGTCTCGATGGTCACAGAAGTTAAAGCAAGAAAAATTGTTCCAAAGGATTAACAAAATATCGTTTAATTGACTGAAGAATAAAATGTTCCTCTAAAATCAGAAGTTTCTGGATACCAGAAAAAATTCTACAATTTCTTCTCTAGATCGAATAAAAAATATACTGAGTTTTGCTGGAAGAGGCAAAGAGGCTAAGTGAAAATAAGTCGTGAAAATTTAAGCTGTAGAACTACCAATCTCTTTGGCCATTAAGTCGGGTGTTTATCAAGAGGTGATTTCATTTTTACCTTTTTACTTTATTTATCTTCTCCTTCCAGTTATTTGGCCAAAATGGAATTTCCCATCACATTTTTTCTTCCAAATTTAACGCCTCTTATACTGTGGTTTGTAGTAGTCAAACACTACAGTATGGGTCCCTTCAACAAGATACACTTAACTCTAAAATAACATATCCACATCATGGAATAATAAGCTCTAAAACGCAGACAGAAAAAGAAATGCTCACATGGAAGATGGACTCAGCTTTTGACAGCATTGACTCTTCATTAGCTTTATGGGCACTCCTTCTCCCACTAAGAAGCCTCCATGAGATACGATCTTTTGATTGTATAGTTTCGGAAAGAGATGAAGGCAAAAAATTATCTCCAAGACCCAACAGGTCCTCCAAAGCTGAATGGATCCTACTACAATCTTTGCAACAGAACCACTCCCCTTCAGGTAATTCCTGATACAAATGTGAAGATAATTTATTTTTCACATGCACCACCAAAACAAAAGGCTACAGCAAAGAAAAAAATCCATATTATCATGTAACCTTTAAATCAGCCATGCTATGCTCCTTCAAGCAACTAACATGATACTCCTTCTCACACTACATAAAAAGCAAGGCACCCTCATTATTAAAGAGGTTAAATACAAAGACGCATTAAAAGTCAAGGCTCGTGTACTAACAGAATCACAGAGTAAAGATAATGTACCTGGTCACAAAATATGATGGTTCGAGAGCCAAACTCGGAAGTGCTGAAATCATGACCTCTGAATGCAACATCAAAGTACAAAAAACAAACATCAAACCTAATTAGCAGGAAAGGGACAATGAAAAGACAATTGGAATAGGAATGTGACACAACCTGCACAAGGCACATCGAGTACTTGTCTCTTTGCACGAACTGCACAGCATTTCCTCGCCACTGATTGAGCCTACAAACCATAAAAACACAAGTTGTAAATTTCTCTAGGAGCGAGTAATTCCAAATAAGAAACCCTATAAATAATTCTATCTGCAATACTGACATAAAATAGGCAGCAAATTTCCGATATTTAACATCAAGAAAAGGGAAATAACTTACTTGTGCAGATGGGGCAGAAGACATTTTGTTCTGCGGATGAAGACGTACAACCAATCATACCTTGTATAATTGATTCCAGAGCTTCCAAAGTTGCATTTGTGCAAGCATTCAACACGGCACGTAAATTATTTCCATTTTCCAGGTAAATATAATCCGCCGGACGTTTGTTTCTACTGTGAGCGTGCTTCTCAAACTCATTAGGTGAAATAACCTACTTTTACGAAAAACAATGCGCAGTTAATCAACATATCAGTGAATTGGTGAAGTAACACAGTTGACTAGCTTGCATGACTTACTTTAGTTCCATGACAGTCTGGACAAGAACAAGCGATCCCACTGCCACAGACTATTCCTTTTAGACCAGATTTTCCTTTTGTCTGATTAATGAAAGGCATGGAGAAAAGGAAATCATTAGTATTTCCAAACACCTAGATTAGTAAGTTCAAAAAATACAGAGTTACTTGTTAGCTAGCTATTTTATAAATATTAGATTATTTCTTTACACGGTATAAGTTCGACCATAGTTTATTGTTGTAATATTGTTATATTGGAGTATTGGACCATATAATCCTCTCTGTACTTCTCTTGTAACTCTAGCTTTCACTTCAGAAATTTATCTCTTCTTCCCTTTAGTTTACTTATTTAATATATAATGGTACAAGGTCTTGTTTGGTTTTCTTATCAAATCCAACTCCTTGAAGTTGGAAGGAGTTTATTGTTAATTGTGCCTGCACTTTTGTTGCCTGTTCTTTTCATTAACGGAATGCGTGATTACACTACTTCTTTTATCTATTTTCCAAAAGTGCGCTTAAGAATTTAAATTTATGTCTTCAGAAATATTTGAGATGAGGGGAAATAAATACAAAACGCTTACAAGTACTACAGATAATGCTGCAACCTGCAAACTTGAGAGGGAGGAGATACTAAAAGTGCATGCATATTTTCAGTCTCTCTACGTAGTTCATACTGTAAATCTTACCTTCAAAAATTCCCAATGAATTTGAGTGGTTAAACTTAAGACAACATAAAGAAGGAAAAAACATATCAAGGCAACTTTTTCACCACTGCTTAGCAATGCATAGTTTTAGAATCCATTCTATTTGAAATTGTTAAAAGTTCAAAAACTTGATTTACTTTGCATTAAATTTTATTCAACCAAGTAGTTGATTGTAGAGAAACTCTGGAACTTAGGTTACCCTTGAGGCATTTAAAGATCAGGTTAAATTTGGAAATAAATTTGTAAGAAAGGTGAGAGAGCCTTGGTTGACGATGCCGTTATTAGTGATGAATTTTGGCATTGAAGTGGAAAATATCAGAACCATTACTAAACCTAATTATTTGTTGATAAGGTTTAGTAATCATGGTGGTCCTAGGTTGGTGAAATATATGAAAGATGGATAACATATTAGGTGAAATTAAAGTTTTATGATAATGCGGTTAACTATAACAATATGAATTCCCCTATTTTGAAAAGGTGGGAAATTATGCTTCTATGATTGGTTTTACACTCTCTACAATATTTTATGATCAAGTATCTAATTTGCCCAGTTCCAACAGGGACAAAAAGAAATACCCAAAATGAAGACAGAGCGGTGGTAAAAGGAGTAATGGATGTTTTTCATAGTAGATAGTGAGAAGCCAAAAAATTTAAGAGAACAATTTGCGCATTGACACGTAAGCAACGGTAAGGTTTCTTTTGGATAGCTGCAGCCATACAGATACCGTAAAAATGGACATTTGATTGGTAGGCAACTTATAGTTCAGAAACTCCTGTTTAAACAGGAGTTGCAAACAAGTATTGTCGCAAACTATTAAAAGCGCATATTCCTCTACTCATCTTTTGTCTCACTTTACCAAAGGTTATAAAGATGGACCGTACAAAATATGGAACATCAAACTCGAAGACTTATATGTTGATGATTCTACATTAGATTGGGAGACCTAGGTCGGATTCACTCAAAGGTGAGTGTATGGACCATTTGCAAAGGTAGGGCAGGAGGAATCGAAAAACCAACATCAGTTAATTTAAATGGTTTACAACTTCTAGAACCAATCGTGATCCTGAAAAGATTACACAAGCTTCTCATGGAAGCAGCCGTGGATCTCCAGTTTTACAACAAAAGGGGAATGGAAAAGAGTTGAATATTAGAACTTACTTCTTTTCTCCCCATTTAGTGTTTAATGCCTAGACTATGTTGTGTTGGAATTATAGTGTTTGATAACTTTTTGTTTCCTTTAGATGTGTGTCTTATTATGTGTCTTTTTCTTTCTCTAAGTTTAGTGTTGTGAATGAAATTCCTATAATTGATAAACAATAGCTCTGTTAATTTTTAAAATTGACATATACCTGTATTGTTTCTTTCAAAACAACTATAGAAGTGAAGAAGGTCAACTCAAACCCCTTCTCTGAATACCACAAAAAAGCTTGTGTACTGCATCCTAAAAGCCTGCCTATTTCGGTAAAAGTAGTGTACTGCGACCCACGAGAATTTGGCAAATAAAAATATTTTTGGCTAAAATAATGTAATCTTGAGAAATTTGATGACGCAAAATCGATAAGATGTTTAAATGATTTGGTGGAGTAACATTTTTTGTAAACCGTGACAATTAAAAATGGGTGAGGCTAACCAATTAAAACACTACATTAAAAAATAATTTATATATATATATATATATATATAACACTCTTATTAGTTAGGCCTACAGTGTTGAGCGCTTAAAAGTTTCTCAAGTTGGTGTAGGTGCTCTTAAGTAGTAGTCAAACATACCTTTGGTCCGTATTGATACTGCACAGGTGACCCCTCAAGCAAACCAGTTTCCAGAAGCTCCTTCAACTTTCTCGGAATCTTCTTCAATGCAGTGTTTCCGGACCCACTCATTTCTAAATTCCACCCCTCCTCCTCATCGTTCATCTCATAGCGAGACCTAGTACGCTTATCACCAGTAGGCCTTGCATGTTGAGTAGTTGACTCAAAGGCAAAATCAGAAACCTCTCTATATTCATCTCTATCAACACCGTTCACCATTGCAACCAAGACTAGCCAAATATACATCACTTAAAAAATAAACATAAAATGAAAGTTATTAATATGCTCTGCATAAATGAATAAATTGGATAAAATAGCATTCAAAGTTGTAGCTTCCTAAAATGAAGCTCAGTTTGTGCAAATTCAATAGAAGGATTAATTCAACTTCAACGAGTTAAATTTCAAAAATTTAACTTAAAATACAAATAGAGACCACACAATTTAAAAAAAACGTGACGTACACATCAATGAAAAATATAAGGACATATTTTCAAATCAGTTAAACATAAGGTTGAAAAATAACACACCTAATAGGACAACCTGCTAAATCTGGGCAAGAAATGTCTAAAACATCACCACCATTTACAAAAATGTTGCGGAAAAATTTATAGCAAAAAGATTGAATGCATTTGTCGATATTAAATTTTTTAATCACTGTAAAATTATTACTCAAATAGTAAGATAACTAAGTAACTAACACACTAGATTCAATAAATTTGTAGAAATGTTTAGTGATATATTTGTTTGTGGACAGTCAAATTTTTACATTAATTTACTGATCTTTATAGCAAATAAATAAATAAAATAAATCCACTTATTTCCAGTTTATTTTTCCGAATTGGTTAGTCTAAAACTGTAGAATGAAGTTCATCAATTGAAAACAAGATTGTCTATCAATTGCAACATCATTTAGTGAAACTTACAGTAACTAAAAATCTCGCACACAGCAACAAATACCACCAAATACGAAGTGCATAATCATTTTTTTAAATTAAGGAAAATTATGCTAAATAATATAATAAATCTACAAACAACATTTTATGCTTTTTAATAAGCAATAGTTAATAAAAATTCTTAAAAGCTCTAATATTACGTGCAACATCAAGATATTGTTTTGAAAACATTCAGATCACATAACACAAGAATATCTGATAAATTGAAAAAAAAACCAGAAAATTCTACTAGCACTAACTAAAAACTTTTCAAAAATTTAGAACTAGTTAAATTTGTTGGCATTAACAGAAAATAGAATTTCACAAATTGTAAGGAGTACTACTTACTGAAATTTCAGGAATTAGATGCACAATTACACACTTTTGGAAAAGATGTAGATGAAGTCCTTGTGATAAAAGTAACAAAGTAGTTCATTTAAAACTATATTTCTCAAGAACAGTTCTCAAAATTTTAGGAAAAATATTAAATAAAGTACTCAAGTAAAATCAAAGCCAAAAAATTGGATTTATTCATTTGAGAGATTCATTTAGCCCATTGTCATTTATTAAAGTTACGACAATCAAACTAGGAAATTCCATAAATTAGAAATCTTGTCAAAAGGTAAGTAAAACATTTGCAATCGATTGCACAAATTTTAGAAATTTGATGAACAATTGTACACAATTGAAAAAGATACGGGCTAAGTTCTTGTAATAAAAGTACCAAATTTATTTACAACGATATTTGTCAGTTCTCATTTTGTTTTTGAAAAATATTATAAAGTTCCATTAATTTGCATAAATTTATTTGAGAGATTCATTAATTCCATTATTATTTATCAAAAGTTACGACAATTAAACTAGGAATTTTTATAAATTAGGAATTTTGTCAAATAGTTCTATGATAAATAAATTAAATTTCCAAACATTTCAAATCAAAAATTCCATGCACATAGAGAAAAAGAACCATGACCGATACATTATTTGTTAAAGTTTAAAAATAGAAAATATATATGTGGATTCCCCACAAAAAATATTTAATCTACTTTTTTAGAAACATATGCATTAGATAAGATCGACAATTGATAATTAAATTTCAAAACATTTAAAACAAAAAATTCCATGTACATAAAGGAAAAGTAACCAATCAATGACTGATGCATGATTGGTTAAAAGTTATAAAAAATGTGTAAATACATAAAATATATTTAATCAACTTTTTACATATGCATAAATTAAACATAATAACTTTTAGTAATTGCAATAAGCTACTTAAAATTACTGAAAATTGAGCTACAAAACTCGATAAAAAGAAAAATAATATCACTACTATAGTAAATTTTAAACGGGAGATATCCGGATCCATTCATGAAAATTAAATCATTTAAAAAAATTGGTGTATGCATTGGAAAAAACAAAACAAAAAGTACGCCAGGACACTAATTAAAACAAAATTAAGTATACGCAATGTAGATTAAAGAGAGGTCATATTGCTTACTGGGAGAGAGAGAAGTACAACTACAAAGAGGGTTGAGAGAGGAAAAGCAACTAAAATTTACATAAAAGATACTTGTATTTATAGACCTTGCCTTCTTTATAAATTTTAAGGGAAATTATAGAACTCGTCCATAAGCTTTTTGACAGTAACAGGAAAGGTTACCAGGTTTGGTTTTGAGACTAGCAGACCCTTCTGTACTACAAATGGCAAGTCATACCAACCAATAGAATCACATTGACTGACGTTTATGTAGTAAATTTCTACATATATACATAGATATTAATCATTTAATTCGATACTAACTTCTACTATCATCACGACAAGAGTTTTGTGATTTTACAGAATCATATGATTTAGAGCATATTTACCATATCTTTTCAATTCAAGAATTGTCAGTGTCCAGTTGAGATTAGGAAAAAAAAAAATCTAAACTATAGGGACCATTTGCTTAATTCACCCTATATAAAATCATCTACAATGACACAATAGGAATCTAGCTAACGGACAAAATATCTTATTTGGTAATATCCTCCTAAAGGGATTATTTTTTTTTGAAATAGCATCCGAATTCAAAGGATTCAACAGTGCAATAAATGAAAGAAGTATATTATACTTTGAAAAAAGTAAGAAAAGCAAAAAGTGCCGATGTTAAATGTACATTTAACTTTTATCAATTTAATACATGTATTTTGAATATCAAATTTGGTGACTTTTAGTACATCCTTGATGGACTACTAATAGGCTATTATGAGATTCAAAAATTCAAAACCAAATATAGCATAACTTTAGAAACACAATTAATTTTATATTTGAATAAGACAAATTAAGCATTTGTCCTGATAAGAACAAAAGTAAATACGACAAGGTGCATCAATCCTAACGAGTCAAATACTATCAATATTATTCTGAACGTATGAAAATACATGAACTCTCATTTAATATTATTACGTCATTATTTGTAAATTAAATTGAATTTTAACGTATCTACTTAATTTTTTTTCTTTCGAGTTTAATCTAATATAAAACTTAAAAGTATAAAAATAATAGTTAACCTTGAGTCACTACTAAAATCTTGTTCTTTTCTGTGACATTAAACCCTGTCAGTTTACAGATTTATACCGTATTGTTTTCATGTGGAATGGTACCAGGGTGACAATCTGGTCAAATTTCGTCTCGTTTCACTAGCTACGACCAGCTTGATTTTAGAGCCACTGTGGCCATAATTATGGAATCGTTATTCTTTGATATCATTTTGCAAGATACGGTTGAACAAAAAGGTTAATTACTGATTTTGATAATAACAAGAATAACTATTTTATTGACAAAGAGTAATAATTTTAATGTGTTGAGAATTATTCCACATTGTTTAGGCATTGATAAAGCCAAGGATTAATATATGGACGGACTTCTATAATATGTACACTATTGATCTGTTAAATAATATACTTGTTGGTTATACAACCTGCATTAAAAGATGATCTCACAACACCCTAACCAGTAAAATATTTTTCTTTAACCACCGTGTTTGGATTTCCGATTGTAGGAAGTAGGATACTTCTAAAATCGCTAAACATGTTACGTTGTAAGGCTTCAGTTCAACTTTATTGGTTTAGGATTGAGAAATTTTTATTATGGCCAATTTCTAAAGAAAAGTATCGGAACTTATTTGTCCAATCCTGGAATGGGATGTATTTTAACACGACTACATACATTCTGACTTCCATACACCTTACAAACAATAGACACTCTAATGCAATGCTTACTTGTACAGGTGCATCGACGATCAAACAACCTCCAAAGGTCTGACCATTCGCACATGCTAGAGTCCTGTTTAGCATCAGTGAACCACGACAAAAGCTCAAAGTAACCCTACATCAAAAATATAAATAAAGAGGAAAATAAATATTCACAGTTATGCAGTATACTTTGTCCAACAGTAATATACAACGTAACAAGTGATGCACATTGGCACGAGTGATGCTTCATATAGTACAAGTGATACTGAATGAATGTACAATTTTCTTCTAGACTCATGTCCCCATTAGGCGTAAGCAAAATCACTGTTTAACTCAAAATCTCCTTAGAGTCACCGAATGCAGATCTAACTACCAGAGGAATCTTTTGCAACAATTCCACAGACAACCCACACAAAAAAGGGTAAGAATTAGATTCGCCTTAGCGTCTTATTTAATACAATCTGTTCGCAAGTTGCATTCTTATGAAAGAATTAATGTCTTGATTAGGACAAAAGGCCACCGATCATAATTAAGTACCTTAAAAGAGATAGTAAAAGACTATTTTTCATTAATAACCAAGTCGGTTAAAGTTAAGAAGAGTGAAGAGAAAATGCCCGTACAAAGTAACTTCATTCTTTTAATATGATGATAGTAACACAATTTTAATGTCTACTAAGTATATGCAAATGACTATATAAGCTGGAGAAAACAAACTGACGCAAAGAACCGTTACGAAAAGAAACTGTAGTATAAGTGGGATATTGAATAAATAACAACCATAGATTGCACCGCAATATGCATAAAAATACATAAAGCTTTACGGTCGGTAAAATCTTGTCCGAAGATCAAATAGGATAAAAGTAAGCTTTTACATTCTTCAATTAGACCGTTTTCTATTGCATCAAATGCACTATTCCTACCCATATCCCGCAAAATAAACTTTCTTTTGTATAAACTGCATTCCAATACAAATTGGTTTCTCTACGTTTCAATTTAATATTATTAATATTCTTTTCCGCTATAGCTTCAACCTTCCCTTTCACAACCCTCTACATAGAACTGGCCAAAGCTCAGAAAATTTACATGAGCATAAATAGAATTAATTAATTAAAGCATTACCTTGCGAGTTGCAACCAGGCTATGTTATGAAATGTGATGAACAACAATCTTCCCAATTTGTCATTACTTAAGTAATCACGGGATCGGCGCCTTTTCTTCCAGATACTCCACATAAATCCAGAATTTAAGTAATCGCAGTCTTTTTTTCCTATCACAAAACAATTAAAAAAATGTTAACTTTGCGTAAAAGAGCAATCTTTGCTACTTATTAACACGGTAATTAATAACAGAACGAATAATGCCTTTTATCATCCTTTCTTGCAGATTGATCATAGACGTAGTAGGGCATCTTAACTATGCAAATGGTTTTTTTTTTTAAATAAAAAATTGCATTAAATGTTAACTGGAAATTGCATGGATATACCCAAAAAAATCGACATTAAACGGTAATAAAATTATGGGTATATTAGAAAAGGCAGAAGGCATTTTTTGTCTTAAAAATTCCAAATTTCTTAGTATTTGTATCTTTATGATATGTTAATCACATACATAAGCATCTTAAATACATTTTTAAGTATAAAAAACCACACCGAGAAACTGCATGGATTGTATCCTAAGAATTCCAACTTTTTTTCAGAATTTGTATCTTTATCAAATGTTAATCGGTAAAAAATCATGGGTAAATTAAACTCCATAATTAGAATATGATAAACACAATAAAACCATTAATCATTAAGTGCATCACATAATTAGAAAAAGCATAATTAGGCATCTTAACTATGTAAAAAAATAACCTTTTAAATTAATATTTTGTGACATTTTGAAGTATAAGAAACTACACCCAGAAACTGAATGGATATATCCTAAAAAAATTCAACTTTCTTATAATTTATATCTCTATGACATATTAATCGGTAATAAAATCATGGGTAATATTAGAAAAAGCATAATATGATAAACACAACAAAACCCTTAATCATTAAAGTAAATCAAACAAAGAAAAAAAACACTAAACATATATAGATTGAGAGAGAGAGATAGAGATTGTACCAGGATATATAAAAAGCTGCATTTTTTTTAATTTATTTTCTGAGGATGAACAAATGTGTGTGGGTTTGTATAAGCTGCTATTTTCTTATAATATATTAAAATATTAAACCCTATTCCGTTTTTATAATAGCTGATAGAATAGGGTTTGTATTTTTCCGTTTTAATAAGTTAATTTCTAAAATGGTACAGAAGCTATTAAATTTTAGCGATTTAGTTTTCGCTTTGCATCGAATTAAACCACATGCTCCACCGCTTGTGCGGGCCCCCGTCAATTGTTAAAAAAATTGATTCACATATTCATTCTACTTCTCAGAAATTGGTCCCGACTCTGACAAATGAAACCTTAATAAATTGTTAAAGACCGAGAAAACTAGTAGTGATTAAAAATTAAACTAAAATACTATTGCTGCGTCCACTACTACTTTACTCAAAACTTTCTCCTCTTTGTTAGGAGGCGTTATAACTTAAACCTACTGTGAGACGATATATTGATTGTCTTCCTTCTACATTTCATACGTGCCGAACTTGACACTACTAGAAAAGTGCGGTTTAGCGACCGAATAAAAGCGGTCGCTCATATTCCAAGCAAATAACGATCATAACGTGAAGTGGTCGCTATATGACAATTATCGACTGTTTTTACTGACTGAATTCGGTCGGGATTTTACTTGCTGAAATAGTAGTCTGTACTGGACTAACAAATTGCGACTAAAATGTAAATGGTCGCTATTTGTCGATTCGCGACTGTTTTTGACTGCTTTTATTCAGAAATTTACTGGCTAAAATAATAGTCGGAATTGAATTAACAAATTGCAACTAAAACATAATCGGTTGCTATGTGACAACTACCGACCGCTTTTACCGACTGAATTTTGTGGATGATTTACCGACTGAAAAAGTCCTCAGAAATAGCAACCATTACATTTCTACAAATAGGAATGCCTCCACACTTCAAACATTACTGCCAAATATCAATACACTATCAAAGAGTCATCTTTCTTTATCATTTGTACATGGCTGCGCATGGAGAAAATAGATATATAAAGCCGATTATTAAACGAAATTGTTTTCCGAGGTAATTCATATGTTTTTTTTTTCTCACAGAAGTATACATTTTATAGTTTACAGGTTCTTTATTAATCATTTCGGTAGAATTTTATTTTAGTTTGGAACCGTCAGGAAAAAGAGTGTTTATTCAGCTTTTCAAGACAAATCCAGAGTTGAGTGTGATTAAAGGGTTTGATTTATCTGTTGAGGACAATGAAATGCCTAGTCATGTTTTTGTTGATCTCGCATACGGGCCATATAATGAAGTTAAAACATATCCGGGATACTATGTCAACGACTTCAAATTTCAAACCAAATCATATGGTGCAAATAAGTCCACTACAAACGATGGGGTTGGGTGTAAGGGAGATAATTATAGTGACACGACGAACGATTATTATGGCCGCCTGACTGAAATACTAATCCTGGAGTACCTTGGGGCTCCCGATTAAATGATCTGTTTTATTTAATTGGGACTGGGTTGACCCCGTTGTTGGAACACGTATTCTCATGAAATATAAACATGTCGAGATCAATACTAAAAGGCTGCTTAGGAGTTATGAACCCTTTATTATTGCCTCACAAGCTACGCAAGTGTATTTTGTTTCGTACCCGAGCTTAACAACCCGACGGGCCGACTAGTTAGTTGTCTGTCATACGAAAGATAGAACAATTATTGAAGTGTTTGCATCAACTAGTAACGCAACACCAAGCACGTCTATACAACGTGACGCATTTCAAGATGATGATACGAATCTCCGCATAATCACATTGGGAAGCACTAGCAATTCTACCATGAACATTCCACTCCATGATCCAGACAGATTGATCGTACAATTGAATTTCGAGGAACGGGATGATAAAGACTCATCCGAAGTCAATACATCATCAGAAGAAGAGTTTGATGATTAATATGATGCCTCATACTAGATATTTACCGCACCACCTATTATGGTGATTTATTATGCCATTTACTTATTAAATACGTTATTTGTTATGTATCTCATTTCAGTAAGTGTCGGAAAAAATGTCTAAAAAATCAAAAAAATATAAGAAAAAAATACAAAAAACAAGTGAGAAAGTATTGTTCTGTATTGTATGTTTGTTTGAAGTCATTCTGTTTGGTAATGTACGGAAATTATTTCATTTTGTGCTTTAAGAAGGCTTTGGCTTATTTTTTTTCTTTAAGTCTTTACTATTTCGGGGTGTTTCATAATATAATACTATGCACGGACACGAGTTCGTCGACACGGACACGTTTCGACGGTAAAAATTTAAATTTAAGACACGTTAAAACAGTAAAATTTTGAAATTTAGGATACGGTTCGGCAAGGACACGACATTTAATAGAGTACATAATTATATTTTGGCATGTACAAGTATCACATCATTTAGTCTATGTAGCACGACGACAAGAACACGGTAAAACGATAAATTTTTATATATATGGGTTGTTATACATTTTGTTTATAAAATCCAGAATAATTATAAATGTTTTAATTGCAACCGATGAATCTTTATAAATCAATAAAATTAAGTTGGGAGTATAAAAGTGATTTGTTTCAAGCACAGCTGTGACCAAATGACGAGACTAATTGATCGGGCTTATATTTGATAGGAATGTATATTACATTACTTGTTTTGAATCATTTAATGGTAAATAATGAACCCATAATTATATGAACCACTAGTTTGCGAACTAAATTTTCAAAAACGATTTAGAGGGGAAAAAAAACTCGAATTGAGGTTTTACAAGTTCTTGTAGGTGGTCAATCAACTGTCCTCTACATAATTTTCAACATCAATTGTTCGTAGTTTCGTACAAAGGGTTGAAAATAATGTACTCCGTACGTGCTTCTGAAACGAGGAACTTTAATATTTGAAAATTTAGGCTTAAAACACAAATTCTAATAACAAAAAACTTATTTATAAAAGGTTGTAACATTGAACTGTTTAGTTTCTTTACTAAACTTTACAACGGCAAATGTTTCACTGATTCACCACACAATTTCGACTTTCACATTCAAAATGGCACTTTCACAATGTTGACAATTATGGGCAACCAATAAAAACACCTCAATAAATTAGACAGGTCAGATGCGACCACGACCAAACAAACAACCCTTGGAAAATAATTGAAACCCCAAAAATTTGGTTCAATAGGTCGTCAAAAGGACAAAAGGCCTGTAAACAAGATTCTCTTTAACGAAGTAACACAGTTCAGTTAAATTTCCTCAACAAAAACATTTCATTTGTTAGAGATGGGAGACAAGGCAAGCCAGTAACATATTCAATAAAATTCAATTTATATTGAAGGAGTTTTATTTCACTGCGATCAGTTTGAACTTTGAAGAATCTGTTTCTGTTATCCGACAACCGAAACAAAAGAAAGTCAATCTTCAAGATCCCACTATAGTCTTTTGAAGCATCGGCGTCCCCTCAAAGACTACCACCTGATAATCCTTTTGGTAATTCTCCAGCTGCGTCAATATAAAAAGTCACTTAATTCTTTTTCTTCTAAGGAATGTTTAGATCATCAAATAATAAGAAAATGGCACAAACCTCCTCCTTCAAAATATTGCTAAATTCAAATTCCTCTTTTTCAGTCCAAGAGTTCACCCCATCTGCAGCCGACAACACAAGCTTCTTCACCTGAAGAGATTGAAGCAGCCATTCTAGACAACTGAAGAGCACTTCGGAATAATCCTGCAGAATACGATTTTCAGCATGAAAAATCTTATAACAGTAAATAATTTCCGAATATACGCTTGAGGTGAAAAAATTATTTGCCCCCTAGATATCCAAAACATGAGAAACAACTATCCACATAATCTGAGGTCCAAACTATCCGTAGCAAGATCAATTTTCTAGATATTCTGTTAGAAGCATGTAGTCTAAGCTGTAATATAAAAAATCTTAGCATTCCAATGTATGCAACTATGCAAGCAGTGCATGCAAGCTTCAGATTTCAGAACAAAACATAATAACCCTTTTCAAAAAAAAATTGATTTGGATAATCGAGATTTTGATTATTGGATGCGACAGCTTAAAAGAAGAGAAGAATTAAAATTACTTTTGCCAAAAAGAAGCTCCGCCATTCCCTCCCCGGAAACTATGCAATCATTACTTGCATGCTTCGAGAACAAAACATAATAGCCCATTTTATTGGATGGGACATTTTTAAAGAAGAGAAATTAAAATATTTCTGATATGTTCTTATATGGGAAAAGATGAATGGGAAATAACAGCTGTTTTTGTTTTTCGCTTTCAGTGCTATCTGCAATTAAAGGCAGCTTCGCCATTCCCTTCCCAAAAATTATGCAATTAGTACTTGCATCCTTCAAGAACAAAGCATAATAACCCTTTTTAGGAAGAAACTGATTCGGATTATTCATATTTGATTATTGGATGTGACAGTTTAAAGAAGACAAATTAAAATTACTTCTGTCATGTTCTTATATGGAAAAGAAAGACGTAAAATCTCACCTGTTCTTGGTGTTTGTCTGCAATCAAAGGAATCTCCGCCATCCCCTCCCCAAAAACTCGAATAATACCGGCAGACACTATTTTAGAGCTATATAACGAAACAAACTTATGAGTTAAAAGAGAAAACTGAAAACAAAGGATTTCTAAAAATTAATGAAAACTACTTACTTGACTTTGAGAACTGCACAATACATTCCTTTAAAATCCTGATCTCCCACTTCTCTTCTACAGAAACATATAAACAACATTAGAAAAAAATTCCATCCAACAAATTTCATTCTCATATACAGGAACATGCAAATAAAATAAAAATGGAAATTTAAAGCTTACCCAAACACCATGTGAGAGATGAATTCACCAAGACCCGAGTTTAAATCCTCCACTAGATTAAACCGATCCTAGCCAAGTAAAAAAATATAATAGCTCAGAGATGCGAGAAATTTATGAAAGAAAAAGGGAATACAAGCAGTACATAAGTCTCGATGGTCACAGAAGTTAAAGCAAGAAAAATTGTTCCAAAGGATTAACAAAATATCGTTTAATTGACTGAAGAATAAAATGTTCCTCTAAAATCAGAAGTTTCTGGATACCAGAAAAAATTCTACAATTTCTTCTCTAGATCTAATAAAAAATATACTGAGTTTTGCTGGAAGAGGCAAAGAGGCTAAGTGAAAATAAGTCGTGAAAATTTAAGCTGTAGAACTACCAATCTCTTTGGCCATTAAGTCGGGTGTTTATCAAGAGGTGATTTCATTTTTACCTTTTTACTTTATTTATCTTCTCCTTCCAGTTATTTGGCCAAAATGGAATTTCCCATCACATTTTTTCTTCCAAATTTAACGCCTCTTATACTGTGGTTTGTAGTAGTCAAACACTACAGTATGGGTCCCTTCAACAAGATACACTTAACTCTAAAATAACATATCCACATCATGGAATAATAAGCTCTAAAACGCAGACAGAAAAAGAAATGCTCACATGGAAGATGGACTCAGCTTTTGACAGCATTGACTCTTCATTAGCTTTATGGGCACTCCTTCTCCCACTAAGAAGCCTCCATGAGATACGATCTTTTGATTGTATAGTTTCGGAAAGAGATGAAGGCAAAAAATTATCTCCAAGACCCAACAGGTCCTCCAAAGCTGAATGGATCCTACTACAATCTTTGCAACAGAACCACTCCCCTTCAGGTAATTCCTGATACAAATGTGAAGATAATTTATTTTTCACATGCACCACCAAAACAAAAGGCTACAGCAAAGAAAAAAATCCATATTATCATGTAACCTTTAAATCAGCCATGCCATGCTCCTTCAAGCAACTAACATGATACTCCTTCTCACACTACATAAAAAGCAAGGCACCCTCATTATTAAAGAGGTTAAATACAAAGACGCATTAAAAGTCAAGGCTCGTGTACTAACAGAATCACAGAGTAAAGATAATGTACCTGGTCACAAAATATGATGGTTCGAGAGCCAAACTCGGAAGTGCTGAAATCATGACCTCTGAATGCAACATCAAAGTACAAAAAACAAACATCAAACCTAATTAGCAGGAAAGGGACAATGAAAAGACAATTGGAATAGGAATGTGACACAACCTGCACAAGGCACATCGAGTACTTGTCTCTTTGCACGAACTGCACAGCATTTCCTCGCCACTGATTGAGCCTACAAACCATAAAAACACAAGTTGTAAATTTCTCTAGGAGCGAGTAATTCCAAATAAGAAACCCTATAAATAATTCTATCTGCAATACTGACATAAAATAGGCAGCAAATTTCCGATATTTAACATCAAGAAAAGGGAAATAACTTACTTGTGCAGATGGGGCAGAAGACATTTTGTTCTGCGGATGAAGACGTACAACCAATCATACCTTGTATAATTGATTCCAGAGCTTCCAAAGTTGCATTTGTGCAAGCATTCAACACGGCACGTAAATTATTTCCATTTTCCAGGTAAATATAATCCGCCGGACGTTTGTTTCTACTGTGAGCGTGCTTCTCAAACTCATTAGGTGAAATAACCTACTTTTACGAAAAACAATGCGCAGTTAATCAACATATCAGTGAATTGGTGAAGTAACACAGTTGACTAGCTTGCATGACTTACTTTAGTTCCATGACAGTCTGGACAAGAACAAGCGATCCCACTGCCACAGACTATTCCTTTTAGACCAGATTTTCCTTTTGTCTGATTAATGAAAGGCATGGAGAAAAGGAAATCATTAGTATTTCCAAACACCTAGATTAGTAAGTTCAAAAAATACAGAGTTACTTGTTAGCTAGCTATTTTATAAATATTAGATTATTTCTTTACACGGTATAAGTTCGACCATAGTTTATTGTTGTAATATTGTTATATTGGAGTATTGGACCATATAATCCTCTCTGTACTTCTCTTGTAACTCTAGCTTTCACTTCAGAAATTTATCTCTTCTTCCCTTTAGTTTACTTATTTAATATATAATGGTACAAGGTCTTGTTTGGTTTTCTTATCAAATCCAACTCCTTGAAGTTGGAAGGAGTTTATTGTTAATTGTGCCTGCACTTTTGTTGCCTGTTCTTTTCATTAACGGAATGCGTGATTACACTACTTCTTTTATCTATTTTCCAAAAGTGCGCTTAAGAATTTAAATTTATGTCTTCAGAAATATTTGAGATGAGGGGAAATAAATACAAAACGCTTACAAGTACTACAGATAATGCTGCAACCTGCAAACTTGAGAGGGAGGAGATACTAAAAGTGCATGCATATTTTCAGTCTCTCTACGTAGTTCATACTGTAAATCTTACCTTCAAAAATTCCCAATGAATTTGAGTGGTTAAACTTAAGACAACATAAAGAAGGAAAAAACATATCAAGGCAACTTTTTCACCACTGCTTAGCAATGCATAGTTTTAGAATCCATTCTATTTGAAATTGTTAAAAGTTCAAAAACTTGATTTACTTTGCATTAAATTTTATTCAACCAAGTAGTTGATTGTAGAGAAACTCTGGAACTTAGGTTACCCTTGAGGCATTTAAAGATCAGGTTAAATTTGGAAATAAATTTGTAAGAAAGGTGAGAGAGCCTTGGTTGACGATGCCGTTATTAGTGATGAATTTTGGCATTGAAGTGGAAAATATCAGAACCATTACTAAACCTAATTATTTGTTGATAAGGTTTAGTAATCATGGTGGTCCTAGGTTGGTGAAATATATGAAAGATGGATAACATATTAGGTGAAATTAAAGTTTTATGATAATGCGGTTAACTATAACAATATGAATTCCCCTATTTTGAAAAGGTGGGAAATTATGCTTCTATGATTGGTTTTACACTCTCTACAATATTTTATGATCAAGTATCTAATTTGCCCAGTTCCAACAGGGACAAAAAGAAATACCCAAAATGAAGACAGAGCGGTGGTAAAAGGAGTAATGGATGTTTTTCATAGTAGATAGTGAGAAGCCAAAAAATTTAAGAGAACAATTTGCGCATTGACACGTAAGCAACGGTAAGGTTTCTTTTGGATAGCTGCAGCCATACAGATACCGTAAAAATGGACATTTGATTGGTAGGCAACTTATAGTTCAGAAACTCCTGTTTAAACAGGAGTTGCAAACAAGTATTGTCGCAAACTATTAAAAGCGCATATTCCTCTACTCATCTTTTGTCTCACTTTACCAAAGGTTATAAAGATGGACCGTACAAAATATGGAACATCAAACTCGAAGACTTATATGTTGATGATTCTACATTAGATTGGGAGACCTAGGTCGGATTCACTCAAAGGTGAGTGTATGGACCATTTGCAAAGGTAGGGCAGGAGGAATCGAAAAACCAACATCAGTTAATTTAAATGGTTTACAACTTCTAGAACCAATCGTGATCCTGAAAAGATTACACAAGCTTCTCATGGAAGCAGCCGTGGATCTCCAGTTTTACAACAAAAGGGGAATGGAAAAGAGTTGAATATTAGAACTTACTTCTTTTCTCCCCATTTAGTGTTTAATGCCTAGACTATGTTGTGTTGGAATTATAGTGTTTGATAACTTTTTGTTTCCTTTAGATGTGTGTCTTATTATGTGTCTTTTTCTTTCTCTAAGTTTAGTGTTGTGAATGAAATTCCTATAATTGATAAACAATAGCTCTGTTAATTTTTAAAATTGACATATACCTGTATTGTTTCTTTCAAAACAACTATAGAAGTGAAGAAGGTCAACTCAAACCCCTTCTCTGAATACCACAAAAAAGCTTGTGTACTGCATCCTAAAAGCCTGCCTATTTCGGTAAAAGTAGTGTACTGCGACCCACGAGAATTTGGCAAATAAAAATATTTTTGGCTAAAATAATGTAATCTTGAGAAATTTGATGACGCAAAATCGATAAGATGTTTAAATGATTTGGTGGAGTAACATTTTTTGTAAACCGTGACAATTAAAAATGGGTGAGGCTAACCAATTAAAACACTACATTAAAAAATAATTTATATATATATATATATATATATAACACTCTTATTAGTTAGGCCTACAGTGTTGAGCGCTTAAAAGTTTCTCAAGTTGGTGTAGGTGCTCTTAAGTAGTAGTCAAACATACCTTTGGTCCGTATTGATACTGCACAGGTGACCCCTCAAGCAAACCAGTTTCCAGAAGCTCCTTCAACTTTCTCGGAATCTTCTTCAATGCAGTGTTTCCGGACCCACTCATTTCTAAATTCCACCCCTCCTCCTCATCGTTCATCTCATAGCGAGACCTAGTACGCTTATCACCAGTAGGCCTTGCATGTTGAGTAGTTGACTCAAAGGCAAAATCAGAAACCTCTCTATATTCATCTCTATCAACACCGTTCACCATTGCAACCAAGACTAGCCAAATATACATCACTTAAAAAATAAACATAAAATGAAAGTTATTAATATGCTCTGCATAAATGAATAAATTGGATAAAATAGCATTCAAAGTTGTAGCTTCCTAAAATGAAGCTCAGTTTGTGCAAATTCAATAGAAGGATTAATTCAACTTCAACGAGTTAAATTTCAAAAATTTAACTTAAAATACAAATAGAGACCACACAATTTAAAAAAAACGTGACGTACACATCAATGAAAAATATAAGGACATATTTTCAAATCAGTTAAACATAAGGTTGAAAAATAACACACCTAATAGGACAACCTGCTAAATCTGGGCAAGAAATGTCTAAAACATCACCACCATTTACAAAAATGTTGCGGAAAAATTTATAGCAAAAAGATTGAATGCATTTGTCGATATTAAATTTTTTAATCACTGTAAAATTATTACTCAAATAGTAAGATAACTAAGTAACTAACACACTAGATTCAATAAATTTGTAGAAATGTTTAGTGATATATTTGTTTGTGGACAGTCAAATTTTTACATTAATTTACTGATCTTTATAGCAAATAAATAAATAAAATAAATCCACTTATTTCCAGTTTATTTTTCCGAATTGGTTAGTCTAAAACTGTAGAATGAAGTTCATCAATTGAAAACAAGATTGTCTATCAATTGCAACATCATTTAGTGAAACTTACAGTAACTAAAAATCTCGCACACAGCAACAAATACCACCAAATACGAAGTGCATAATCATTTTTTTAAATTAAGGAAAATTATGCTAAATAATATAATAAATCTACAAACAACATTTTATGCTTTTTAATAAGCAATAGTTAATAAAAATTCTTAAAAGCTCTAATATTACGTGCAACATCAAGATATTGTTTTGAAAACATTCAGATCACATAACACAAGAATATCTGATAAATTGAAAAAAAAACCAGAAAATTCTACTAGCACTAACTAAAAACTTTTCAAAAATTTAGAACTAGTTAAATTTGTTGGCATTAACAGAAAATAGAATTTCACAAATTGTAAGGAGTACTACTTACTGAAATTTCAGGAATTAGATGCACAATTACACACTTTTGGAAAAGATGTAGATGAAGTCCTTGTGATAAAAGTAACAAAGTAGTTCATTTAAAACTATATTTCTCAAGAACAGTTCTCAAAATTTTAGGAAAAATATTAAATAAAGTACTCAAGTAAAATCAAAGCCAAAAAATTGGATTTATTCATTTGAGAGATTCATTTAGCCCATTGTCATTTATTAAAGTTACGACAATCAAACTAGGAAATTCCATAAATTAGAAATCTTGTCAAAAGGTAAGTAAAACATTTGCAATCGATTGCACAAATTTTAGAAATTTGATGAACAATTGTACACAATTGAAAAAGATACGGGCTAAGTTCTTGTAATAAAAGTACCAAATTTATTTACAACGATATTTGTCAGTTCTCATTTTGTTTTTGAAAAATATTATAAAGTTCCATTAATTTGCATAAATTTATTTGAGAGATTCATTAATTCCATTATTATTTATCAAAAGTTACGACAATTAAACTAGGAATTTTTATAAATTAGGAATTTTGTCAAATAGTTCTATGATAAATAAATTAAATTTCCAAACATTTCAAATCAAAAATTCCATGCACATAGAGAAAAAGAACCATGACCGATACATTATTTGTTAAAGTTTAAAAATAGAAAATATATATGTGGATTCCCCACAAAAAATATTTAATCTACTTTTTTAGAAACATATGCATTAGATAAGATCGACAATTGATAATTAAATTTCAAAACATTTAAAACAAAAAATTCCATGTACATAAAGGAAAAGTAACCAATCAATGACTGATGCATGATTGGTTAAAAGTTATAAAAAATGTGTAAATACATAAAATATATTTAATCAACTTTTTACATATGCATAAATTAAACATAATAACTTTTAGTAATTGCAATAAGCTACTTAAAATTACTGAAAATTGAGCTACAAAACTCGATAAAAAGAAAAATAATATCACTACTATAGTAAATTTTAAACGGGAGATATCCGGATCCATTCATGAAAATTAAATCATTTAAAAAAATTGGTGTATGCATTGGAAAAAACAAAACAAAAAGTACGCCAGGACACTAATTAAAACAAAATTAAGTATACGCAATGTAGATTAAAGAGAGGTCATATTGCTTACTGGGAGAGAGAGAAGTACAACTACAAAGAGGGTTGAGAGAGGAAAAGCAACTAAAATTTACATAAAAGATACTTGTATTTATAGACCTTGCCTTCTTTATAAATTTTAAGGGAAATTATAGAACTCGTCCATAAGCTTTTTGACAGTAACAGGAAAGGTTACCAGGTTTGGTTTTGAGACTAGCAGACCCTTCTGTACTACAAATGGCAAGTCATACCAACCAATAGAATCACATTGACTGACGTTTATGTAGTAAATTTCTACATATATACATAGATATTAATCATTTAATTCGATACTAACTTCTACTATCATCACGACAAGAGTTTTGTGATTTTACAGAATCATATGATTTAGAGCATATTTACCATATCTTTTCAATTCAAGAATTGTCAGTGTCCAGTTGAGATTAGGAAAAAAAAAAATCTAAACTATAGGGACCATTTGCTTAATTCACCCTATATAAAATCATCTACAATGACACAATAGGAATCTAGCTAACGGACAAAATATCTTATTTGGTAATATCCTCCTAAAGGGATTATTTTTTTTTGAAATAGCATCCGAATTCAAAGGATTCAACAGTGCAATAAATGAAAGAAGTATATTATACTTTGAAAAAAGTAAGAAAAGCAAAAAGTGCCGATGTTAAATGTACATTTAACTTTTATCAATTTAATACATGTATTTTGAATATCAAATTTGGTGACTTTTAGTACATCCTTGATGGACTACTAATAGGCTATTATGAGATTCAAAAATTCAAAACCAAATATAGCATAACTTTAGAAACACAATTAATTTTATATTTGAATAAGACAAATTAAGCATTTGTCCTGATAAGAACAAAAGTAAATACGACAAGGTGCATCAATCCTAACGAGTCAAATACTATCAATATTATTCTGAACGTATGAAAATACATGAACTCTCATTTAATATTATTACGTCATTATTTGTAAATTAAATTGAATTTTAACGTATCTACTTAATTTTTTTTCTTTCGAGTTTAATCTAATATAAAACTTAAAAGTATAAAAATAATAGTTAACCTTGAGTCACTACTAAAATCTTGTTCTTTTCTGTGACATTAAACCCTGTCAGTTTACAGATTTATACCGTATTGTTTTCATGTGGAATGGTACCAGGGTGACAATCTGGTCAAATTTCGTCTCGTTTCACTAGCTACGACCAGCTTGATTTTAGAGCCACTGTGGCCATAATTATGGAATCGTTATTCTTTGATATCATTTTGCAAGATACGGTTGAACAAAAAGGTTAATTACTGATTTTGATAATAACAAGAATAACTATTTTATTGACAAAGAGTAATAATTTTAATGTGTTGAGAATTATTCCACATTGTTTAGGCATTGATAAAGCCAAGGATTAATATATGGACGGACTTCTATAATATGTACACTATTGATCTGTTAAATAATATACTTGTTGGTTATACAACCTGCATTAAAAGATGATCTCACAACACCCTAACCAGTAAAATATTTTTCTTTAACCACCGTGTTTGGATTTCCGATTGTAGGAAGTAGGATACTTCTAAAATCGCTAAACATGTTACGTTGTAAGGCTTCAGTTCAACTTTATTGGTTTAGGATTGAGAAATTTTTATTATGGCCAATTTCTAAAGAAAAGTATCGGAACTTATTTGTCCAATCCTGGAATGGGATGTATTTTAACACGACTACATACATTCTGACTTCCATACACCTTACAAACAATAGACACTCTAATGCAATGCTTACTTGTACAGGTGCATCGACGATCAAACAACCTCCAAAGGTCTGACCATTCGCACATGCTAGAGTCCTGTTTAGCATCAGTGAACCACGACAAAAGCTCAAAGTAACCCTACATCAAAAATATAAATAAAGAGGAAAATAAATATTCACAGTTATGCAGTATACTTTGTCCAACAGTAATATACAACGTAACAAGTGATGCACATTGGCACGAGTGATGCTTCATATAGTACAAGTGATACTGAATGAATGTACAATTTTCTTCTAGACTCATGTCCCCATTAGGCGTAAGCAAAATCACTGTTTAACTCAAAATCTCCTTAGAGTCACCGAATGCAGATCTAACCACCAGAGGAATCTTTTGCAACAATTCCACAGACAACCCACACAAAAAAGGGTAAGAATTAGATTCGCCTTAGCGTCTTATTTAATACAATCTGTTCGCAAGTTGCATTCTTATGAAAGAATTAATGTCTTGATTAGGACAAAAGGCCACCGATCATAATTAAGTACCTTAAAAGAGATAGTAAAAGACTATTTTTCATTAATAACCAAGTCGGGTAAAGTTAAGAAGAGTGAAGAGAAAATGCCCGTACAAAGTAACTTCATTCTTTTAATATGATGATAGTAACACAATTTTAATGTCTACTAAGTATATGCAAATGACTATATAAGCTGGAGAAAACAAACTGACGCAAAGAACCGTTACGAAAAGAAACTGTAGTATAAGTGG
This sequence comes from Primula veris, assembly GCA_963682055.1. NCBI lineage: Eukaryota > Viridiplantae > Streptophyta > Magnoliopsida > Ericales > Primulaceae > Primula > Primula veris. The sequence goes on along the minus strand of OY821747.1, from coordinate 29,493,449 downwards.
GATATTGAATAAATAACAACCATAGATTGCACCGCAATATGCATAAAAATACATAAAGCTTTACGGTCGGTAAAATCTTGTCCGAAGATCAAATAGGATAAAAGTAAGCTTTTACATTCTTCAATTAGACCGTTTTCTATTGCATCAAATGCACTATTCCTACCCATATCCCGCAAAATAAACTTTCTTTTGTATAAACTGCATTCCAATACAAATTGGTTTCTCTACGTTTCAATTTAATATTATTAATATTCTTTTCCGCTATAGCTTCAACCTTCCCTTTCACAACCCTCTACATAGAACTGGCCAAAGCTCAGAAAATTTACATGAGCATAAATAGAATTAATTAATTAAAGCATTACCTTGCGAGTTGCAACCAGGCTATGTTATGAAATGTGATGAACAACAATCTTCCCAATTTGTCATTACTTAAGTAATCACGGGATCGGCGCCTTTTCTTCCAGATACTCCACATAAATCCAGAATTTAAGTAATCGCAGTCTTTTTTTCCTATCACAAAACAATTAAAAAAATGTTAACTTTGCGTAAAAGAGCAATCTTTGCTACTTATTAACACGGTAATTAATAACAGAACGAATAATGCCTTTTATCATCCTTTCTTGCAGATTGATCATAGACGTAGTAGGGCATCTTAACTATGCAAATGGTTTTTTTTTTTAAATAAAAAATTGCATTAAATGTTAACTGGAAATTGCATGGATATACCCAAAAAAATCGACATTAAACGGTAATAAAATTATGGGTATATTAGAAAAGGCAGAAGGCATTTTTTGTCTTAAAAATTCCAAATTTCTTAGTATTTGTATCTTTATGATATGTTAATCACATACATAAGCATCTTAAATACATTTTTAAGTATAAAAAACCACACCGAGAAACTGCATGGATTGTATCCTAAGAATTCCAACTTTTTTTCAGAATTTGTATCTTTATCAAATGTTAATCGGTAAAAAATCATGGGTAAATTAAACTCCATAATTAGAATATGATAAACACAATAAAACCATTAATCATTAAGTGCATCACATAATTAGAAAAAGCATAATTAGGCATCTTAACTATGTAAAAAAATAACCTTTTAAATTAATATTTTGTGACATTTTGAAGTATAAGAAACTACACCCAGAAACTGAATGGATATATCCTAAAAAAATTCAACTTTCTTATAATTTATATCTCTATGACATATTAATCGGTAATAAAATCATGGGTAATATTAGAAAAAGCATAATATGATAAACACAACAAAACCCTTAATCATTAAAGTAAATCAAACAAAGAAAAAAAACACTAAACATATATAGATTGAGAGAGAGAGATAGAGATTGTACCAGGATATATAAAAAGCTGCATTTTTTTTAATTTATTTTCTGAGGATGAACAAATGTGTGTGGGTTTGTATAAGCTGCTATTTTCTTATAATATATTAAAATATTAAACCCTATTCCGTTTTTATAATAGCTGATAGAATAGGGTTTGTATTTTTCCGTTTTAATAAGTTAATTTCTAAAATGGTACAGAAGCTATTAAATTTTAGCGATTTAGTTTTCGCTTTGCATCGAATTAAACCACATGCTCCACCGCTTGTGCGGGCCCCCGTCAATTGTTAAAAAAATTGATTCACATATTCATTCTACTTCTCAGAAATTGGTCCCGACTCTGACAAATGAAACCTTAATAAATTGTTAAAGACCGAGAAAACTAGTAGTGATTAAAAATTAAACTAAAATACTATTGCTGCGTCCACTACTACTTTACTCAAAACTTTCTCCTCTTTGTTAGGAGGCGTTATAACTTAAACCTACTGTGAGACGATATATTGATTGTCTTCCTTCTACATTTCATACGTGCCGAACTTGACACTACTAGAAAAGTGCGGTTTAGCGACCGAATAAAAGCGGTCGCTCATATTCCAAGCAAATAACGATCATAACGTGAAGTGGTCGCTATATGACAATTATCGACTGTTTTTACTGACTGAATTCGGTCGGGATTTTACTTGCTGAAATAGTAGTCTGTACTGGACTAACAAATTGCGACTAAAATGTAAATGGTCGCTATTTGTCGATTCGCGACTGTTTTTGACTGCTTTTATTCAGAAATTTACTGGCTAAAATAATAGTCGGAATTGAATTAACAAATTGCAACTAAAACATAATCGGTTGCTATGTGACAACTACCGACCGCTTTTACCGACTGAATTTTGTGGATGATTTACCGACTGAAAAAGTCCTCAGAAATAGCAACCATTACATTTCTACAAATAGGAATGCCTCCACACTTCAAACATTACTGCCAAATATCAATACACTATCAAAGAGTCATCTTTCTTTATCATTTGTACATGGCTGCGCATGGAGAAAATAGATATATAAAGCCGATTATTAAACGAAATTGTTTTCCGAGGTAATTCATATGTTTTTTTTTTCTCACAGAAGTATACATTTTATAGTTTACAGGTTCTTTATTAATCATTTCGGTAGAATTTTATTTTAGTTTGGAACCGTCAGGAAAAAGAGTGTTTATTCAGCTTTTCAAGACAAATCCAGAGTTGAGTGTGATTAAATGGTTTGATTTATCTGTTGAGGACAATGAAATGCCTAGTCATGTTTTTGTTGATCTCGCATACGGGCCATATAATGAAGTTAAAACATATCCGGGATACTATGTCAACGACTTCAAATTTCAAACCAAATCATATGGTGCAAATAAGTCCACTACAAACGATGGGGTTGGGTGTAAGGGAGATAATTATAGTGACACGACGAACGATTATTATGGCCGCCTGACTGAAATACTAATCCTGGAGTACCTTGGGGCTCCCGATTAAATGATCTGTTTTATTTAATTGGGACTGGGTTGACCCCGTTGTTGGAACACGTATTCTCATGAAATATAAACATGTCGAGATCAATACTAAAAGGCTGCTTAGGAGTTATGAACCCTTTATTATTGCCTCACAAGCTACGCAAGTGTATTTTGTTTCGTACCCGAGCTTAACAACCCGACGGGCCGACTAGTTAGTTGTCTGTCATACGAAAGATAGAACAATTATTGAAGTGTTTGCATCAACTAGTAACGCAACACCAAGCACGTCTATACAACGTGACGCATTTCAAGATGATGATACGAATCTCCGCATAATCACATTGGGAAGCACTAGCAATTCTACCATGAACATTCCACTCCATGATCCAGACAGATTGATCGTACAATTGAATTTCGAGGAACGGGATGATAAAGACTCATCCGAAGTCAATACATCATCAGAAGAAGAGTTTGATGATTAATATGATGCCTCATACTAGATATTTACCGCACCACCTATTATGGTGATTTATTATGCCATTTACTTATTAAATACGTTATTTGTTATGTATCTCATTTCAGTAAGTGTCGGAAAAAATGTCTAAAAAATCAAAAAAATATAAGAAAAAAATACAAAAAACAAGTGAGAAAGTATTGTTCTGTATTGTATGTTTGTTTGAAGTCATTCTGTTTGGTAATGTACGGAAATTATTTCATTTTGTGCTTTAAGAAGGCTTTGGCTTATTTTTTTTCTTTAAGTCTTTACTATTTCGGGGTGTTTCATAATATAATACTATGCACGGACACGAGTTCGTCGACACGGACACGTTTCGACGGTAAAAATTTAAATTTAAGACACGTTAAAACAGTAAAATTTTGAAATTTAGGATACGGTTCGGCAAGGACACGACATTTAATAGAGTACATAATTATATTTTGGCATGTACAAGTATCACATCATTTAGTCTATGTAGCACGACGACAAGAACACGGTAAAACGATAAATTTTTATATATATGGGTTGTTATACATTTTGTTTATAAAATCCAGAATAATTATAAATGTTTTAATTGCAACCGATGAATCTTTATAAATCAATAAAATTAAGTTGGGAGTATAAAAGTGATTTGTTTCAAGCACAGCTGTGACCAAATGACGAGACTAATTGATCGGGCTTATATTTGATAGGAATGTATATTACATTACTTGTTTTGAATCATTTAATGGTAAATAATGAACCCATAATTATATGAACCACTAGTTTGCGAACTAAATTTTCAAAAACGATTTAGAGGGGAAAAAAAACTCGAATTGAGGTTTTACAAGTTCTTGTAGGTGGTCAATCAACTGTCCTCTACATAATTTTCAACATCAATTGTTCGTAGTTTCGTACAAAGGGTTGAAAATAATGTACTCCGTACGTGCTTCTGAAACGAGGAACTTTAATATTTGAAAATTTAGGCTTAAAACACAAATTCTAATAACAAAAAACTTATTTATAAAAGGTTGTAACATTGAACTGTTTAGTTTCTTTACTAAACTTTACAACGGCAAATGTTTCACTGATTCACCACACAATTTCGACTTTCACATTCAAAATGGCACTTTCACAATGTTGACAATTATGGGCAACCAATAAAAACACCTCAATAAATTAGACAGGTCAGATGCGACCACGACCAAACAAACAACCCTTGGAAAATAATTGAAACCCCAAAAATTTGGTTCAATAGGTCGTCAAAAGGACAAAAGGCCTGTAAACAAGATTCTCTTTAACGAAGTAACACAGTTCAGTTAAATTTCCTCAACAAAAACATTTCATTTGTTAGAGATGGGAGACAAGGCAAGCCAGTAACATATTCAATAAAATTCAATTTATATTGAAGGAGTTTTATTTCACTGCGATCAGTTTGAACTTTGAAGAATCTGTTTCTGTTATCCGACAACCGAAACAAAAGAAAGTCAATCTTCAAGATCCCACTATAGTCTTTTGAAGCATCGGCGTCCCCTCAAAGACTACCACCTGATAATCCTTTTGGTAATTCTCCAGCTGCGTCAATATAAAAAGTCACTTAATTCTTTTTCTTCTAAGGAATGTTTAGATCATCAAATAATAAGAAAATGGCACAAACCTCCTCCTTCAAAATATTGCTAAATTCAAATTCCTCTTTTTCAGTCCAAGAGTTCACCCCATCTGCAGCCGACAACACAAGCTTCTTCACCTGAAGAGATTGAAGCAGCCATTCTAGACAACTGAAGAGCACTTCGGAATAATCCTGCAGAATACGATTTTCAGCATGAAAAATCTTATAACAGTAAATAATTTCCGAATATACGCTTGAGGTGAAAAAATTATTTGCCCCCTAGATATCCAAAACATGAGAAACAACTATCCACATAATCTGAGGTCCAAACTATCCGTAGCAAGATCAATTTTCTAGATATTCTGTTAGAAGCATGTAGTCTAAGCTGTAATATAAAAAATCTTAGCATTCCAATGTATGCAACTATGCAAGCAGTGCATGCAAGCTTCAGATTTCAGAACAAAACATAATAACCCTTTTCAAAAAAAAATTGATTTGGATAATCGAGATTTTGATTATTGGATGCGACAGCTTAAAAGAAGAGAAGAATTAAAATTACTTTTGCCAAAAAGAAGCTCCGCCATTCCCTCCCCGGAAACTATGCAATCATTACTTGCATGCTTCGAGAACAAAACATAATAGCCCATTTTATTGGATGGGACATTTTTAAAGAAGAGAAATTAAAATATTTCTGATATGTTCTTATATGGGAAAAGATGAATGGGAAATAACAGCTGTTTTTGTTTTTCGCTTTCAGTGCTATCTGCAATTAAAGGCAGCTTCGCCATTCCCTTCCCAAAAATTATGCAATTAGTACTTGCATCCTTCAAGAACAAAGCATAATAACCCTTTTTAGGAAGAAACTGATTCGGATTATTCATATTTGATTATTGGATGTGACAGTTTAAAGAAGACAAATTAAAATTACTTCTGTCATGTTCTTATATGGAAAAGAAAGACGTAAAATCTCACCTGTTCTTGGTGTTTGTCTGCAATCAAAGGAATCTCCGCCATCCCCTCCCCAAAAACTCGAATAATACCGGCAGACACTATTTTAGAGCTATATAACGAAACAAACTTATGAGTTAAAAGAGAAAACTGAAAACAAAGGATTTCTAAAAATTAATGAAAACTACTTACTTGACTTTGAGAACTGCACAATACATTCCTTTAAAATCCTGATCTCCCACTTCTCTTCTACAGAAACATATAAACAACATTAGAAAAAAATTCCATCCAACAAATTTCATTCTCATATACAGGAACATGCAAATAAAATAAAAATGGAAATTTAAAGCTTACCCAAACACCATGTGAGAGATGAATTCACCAAGACCCGAGTTTAAATCCTCCACTAGATTAAACCGATCCTAGCCAAGTAAAAAAATATAATAGCTCAGAGATGCGAGAAATTTATGAAAGAAAAAGGGAATACAAGCAGTACATAAGTCTCGATGGTCACAGAAGTTAAAGCAAGAAAAATTGTTCCAAAGGATTAACAAAATATCGTTTAATTGACTGAAGAATAAAATGTTCCTCTAAAATCAGAAGTTTCTGGATACCAGAAAAAATTCTACAATTTCTTCTCTAGATCTAATAAAAAATATACTGAGTTTTGCTGGAAGAGGCAAAGAGGCTAAGTGAAAATAAGTCGTGAAAATTTAAGCTGTAGAACTACCAATCTCTTTGGCCATTAAGTCGGGTGTTTATCAAGAGGTGATTTCATTTTTACCTTTTTACTTTATTTATCTTCTCCTTCCAGTTATTTGGCCAAAATGGAATTTCCCATCACATTTTTTCTTCCAAATTTAACGCCTCTTATACTGTGGTTTGTAGTAGTCAAACACTACAGTATGGGTCCCTTCAACAAGATACACTTAACTCTAAAATAACATATCCACATCATGGAATAATAAGCTCTAAAACGCAGACAGAAAAAGAAATGCTCACATGGAAGATGGACTCAGCTTTTGACAGCATTGACTCTTCATTAGCTTTATGGGCACTCCTTCTCCCACTAAGAAGCCTCCATGAGATACGATCTTTTGATTGTATAGTTTCGGAAAGAGATGAAGGCAAAAAATTATCTCCAAGACCCAACAGGTCCTCCAAAGCTGAATGGATCCTACTACAATCTTTGCAACAGAACCACTCCCCTTCAGGTAATTCCTGATACAAATGTGAAGATAATTTATTTTTCACATGCACCACCAAAACAAAAGGCTACAGCAAAGAAAAAAATCCATATTATCATGTAACCTTTAAATCAGCCATGCCATGCTCCTTCAAGCAACTAACATGATACTCCTTCTCACACTACATAAAAAGCAAGGCACCCTCATTATTAAAGAGGTTAAATACAAAGACGCATTAAAAGTCAAGGCTCGTGTACTAACAGAATCACAGAGTAAAGATAATGTACCTGGTCACAAAATATGATGGTTCGAGAGCCAAACTCGGAAGTGCTGAAATCATGACCTCTGAATGCAACATCAAAGTACAAAAAACAAACATCAAACCTAATTAGCAGGAAAGGGACAATGAAAAGACAATTGGAATAGGAATGTGACACAACCTGCACAAGGCACATCGAGTACTTGTCTCTTTGCACGAACTGCACAGCATTTCCTCGCCACTGATTGAGCCTACAAACCATAAAAACACAAGTTGTAAATTTCTCTAGGAGCGAGTAATTCCAAATAAGAAACCCTATAAATAATTCTATCTGCAATACTGACATAAAATAGGCAGCAAATTTCCGATATTTAACATCAAGAAAAGGGAAATAACTTACTTGTGCAGATGGGGCAGAAGACATTTTGTTCTGCGGATGAAGACGTACAACCAATCATACCTTGTATAATTGATTCCAGAGCTTCCAAAGTTGCATTTGTGCAAGCATTCAACACGGCACGTAAATTATTTCCATTTTCCAGGTAAATATAATCCGCCGGACGTTTGTTTCTACTGTGAGCGTGCTTCTCAAACTCATTAGGTGAAATAACCTACTTTTACGAAAAACAATGCGCAGTTAATCAACATATCAGTGAATTGGTGAAGTAACACAGTTGACTAGCTTGCATGACTTACTTTAGTTCCATGACAGTCTGGACAAGAACAAGCGATCCCACTGCCACAGACTATTCCTTTTAGACCAGATTTTCCTTTTGTCTGATTAATGAAAGGCATGGAGAAAAGGAAATCATTAGTATTTCCAAACACCTAGATTAGTAAGTTCAAAAAATACAGAGTTACTTGTTAGCTAGCTATTTTATAAATATTAGATTATTTCTTTACACGGTATAAGTTCGACCATAGTTTATTGTTGTAATATTGTTATATTGGAGTATTGGACCATATAATCCTCTCTGTACTTCTCTTGTAACTCTAGCTTTCACTTCAGAAATTTATCTCTTCTTCCCTTTAGTTTACTTATTTAATATATAATGGTACAAGGTCTTGTTTGGTTTTCTTATCAAATCCAACTCCTTGAAGTTGGAAGGAGTTTATTGTTAATTGTGCCTGCACTTTTGTTGCCTGTTCTTTTCATTAACGGAATGCGTGATTACACTACTTCTTTTATCTATTTTCCAAAAGTGCGCTTAAGAATTTAAATTTATGTCTTCAGAAATATTTGAGATGAGGGGAAATAAATACAAAACGCTTACAAGTACTACAGATAATGCTGCAACCTGCAAACTTGAGAGGGAGGAGATACTAAAAGTGCATGCATATTTTCAGTCTCTCTACGTAGTTCATACTGTAAATCTTACCTTCAAAAATTCCCAATGAATTTGAGTGGTTAAACTTAAGACAACATAAAGAAGGAAAAAACATATCAAGGCAACTTTTTCACCACTGCTTAGCAATGCATAGTTTTAGAATCCATTCTATTTGAAATTGTTAAAAGTTCAAAAACTTGATTTACTTTGCATTAAATTTTATTCAACCAAGTAGTTGATTGTAGAGAAACTCTGGAACTTAGCTTACCCTTGAGGCATTTAAAGATCAGGTTAAATTTGGAAATAAATTTGTAAGAAAGGTGAGAGAGCCTTGGTTGACGATGCCGTTATTAGTGATGAATTTTGGCATTGAAGTGGAAAATATCAGAACCATTACTAAACCTAATTATTTGTTGATAAGGTTTAGTAATCATGGTGGTCCTAGGTTGGTGAAATATATGAAAGATGGATAACATATTAGGTGAAATTAAAGTTTTATGATAATGCGGTTAACTATAACAATATGAATTCCCCTATTTTGAAAAGGTGGGAAATTATGCTTCTATGATTGGTTTTACACTCTCTACAATATTTTATGATCAAGTATCTAATTTGCCCAGTTCCAACAGGGACAAAAAGAAATACCCAAAATGAAGACAGAGCGGTGGTAAAAGGAGTAATGGATGTTTTTCATAGTAGATAGTGAGAAGCCAAAAAATTTAAGAGAACAATTTGCGCATTGACACGTAAGCAACGGTAAGGTTTCTTTTGGATAGCTGCAGCCATACAGATACCGTAAAAATGGACATTTGATTGGTAGGCAACTTATAGTTCAGAAACTCCTGTTTAAACAGGAGTTGCAAACAAGTATTGTCGCAAACTATTAAAAGCGCATATTCCTCTACTCATCTTTTGTCTCACTTTACCAAAGGTTATAAAGATGGACCGTACAAAATATGGAACATCAAACTCGAAGACTTATATGTTGATGATTCTACATTAGATTGGGAGACCTAGGTCGGATTCACTCAAAGGTGAGTGTATGGACCATTTGCAAAGGTAGGGCAGGAGGAATCGAAAAACCAACATCAGTTAATTTAAATGGTTTACAACTTCTAGAACCAATCGTGATCCTGAAAAGATTACACAAGCTTCTCATGGAAGCAGCCGTGGATCTCCAGTTTTACAACAAAAGGGGAATGGAAAAGAGTTGAATATTAGAACTTACTTCTTTTCTCCCCATTTAGTGTTTAATGCCTAGACTATGTTGTGTTGGAATTATAGTGTTTGATAACTTTTTGTTTCCTTTAGATGTGTGTCTTATTATGTGTCTTTTTCTTTCTCTAAGTTTAGTGTTGTGAATGAAATTCCTATAATTGATAAACAATAGCTCTGTTAATTTTTAAAATTGACATATACCTGTATTGTTTCTTTCAAAACAACTATAGAAGTGAAGAAGGTCAACTCAAACCCCTTCTCTGAATACCACAAAAAAGCTTGTGTACTGCATCCTAAAAGCCTGCCTATTTCGGTAAAAGTAGTGTACTGCGACCCACGAGAATTTGGCAAATAAAAATATTTTTGGCTAAAATAATGTAATCTTGAGAAATTTGATGACGCAAAATCGATAAGATGTTTAAATGATTTGGTGGAGTAACATTTTTTGTAAACCGTGACAATTAAAAATGGGTGAGGCTAACCAATTAAAACACTACATTAAAAAATAATTTATATATATATATATATATATATAACACTCTTATTAGTTAGGCCTACAGTGTTGAGCGCTTAAAAGTTTCTCAAGTTGGTGTAGGTGCTCTTAAGTAGTAGTCAAACATACCTTTGGTCCGTATTGATACTGCACAGGTGACCCCTCAAGCAAACCAGTTTCCAGAAGCTCCTTCAACTTTCTCGGAATCTTCTTCAATGCAGTGTTTCCGGACCCACTCATTTCTAAATTCCACCCCTCCTCCTCATCGTTCATCTCATAGCGAGACCTAGTACGCTTATCACCAGTAGGCCTTGCATGTTGAGTAGTTGACTCAAAGGCAAAATCAGAAACCTCTCTATATTCATCTCTATCAACACCGTTCACCATTGCAACCAAGACTAGCCAAATATACATCACTTAAAAAATAAACATAAAATGAAAGTTATTAATATGCTCCGCATAAATGAATAAATTGGATAAAATAGCATTCAAAGTTGTAGCTTCCTAAAATGAAGCTCAGTTTGTGCAAATTCAATAGAAGGATTAATTCAACTTCAACGAGTTAAATTTCAAAAATTTAACTTAAAATACAAATAGAGACCACACAATTTAAAAAAAACGTGACGTACACATCAATGAAAAATATAAGGACATATTTTCAAATCAGTTAAACATAAGGTTGAAAAATAACACACCTAATAGGACAACCTGCTAAATCTGGGCAAGAAATGTCTAAAACATCACCACCATTTACAAAAATGTTGCGGAAAAATTTATAGCAAAAAGATTGAATGCATTTGTCGATATTAAATTTTTTAATCACTGTAAAATTATTACTCAAATAGTAAGATAACTAAGTAACTAACACACTAGATTCAATAAATTTGTAGAAATGTTTAGTGATATATTTGTTTGTGGACAGTCAAATTTTTACATTAATTTACTGATCTTTATAGCAAATAAATAAATAAAATAAATCCACTTATTTCCAGTTTATTTTTCCGAATTGGTTAGTCTAAAACTGTAGAATGAAGTTCATCAATTGAAAACAAGATTGTCTATCAATTGCAACATCATTTAGTGAAACTTACAGTAACTAAAAATCTCGCACACAGCAACAAATACCACCAAATACGAAGTGCATAATCATTTTTTTAAATTAAGGAAAATTATGCTAAATAATATAATAAATCTACAAACAACATTTTATGCTTTTTAATAAGCAATAGTTAATAAAAATTCTTAAAAGCTCTAATATTACGTGCAACATCAAGATATTGTTTTGAAAACATTCAGATCACATAACACAAGAATATCTGATAAATTGAAAAAAAAACCAGAAAATTCTACTAGCACTAACTAAAAACTTTTCAAAAATTTAGAACTAGTTAAATTTGTTGGCATTAACAGAAAATAGAATTTCACAAATTGTAAGGAGTACTACTTACTGAAATTTCAGGAATTAGATGCACAATTACACACTTTTGGAAAAGATGTAGATGAAGTCCTTGTGATAAAAGTAACAAAGTAGTTCATTTAAAACTATATTTCTCAAGAACAGTTCTCAAAATTTTAGGAAAAATATTAAATAAAGTACTCAAGTAAAATCAAAGCCAAAAAATTGGATTTATTCATTTGAGAGATTCATTTAGCCCATTGTCATTTATTAAAGTTACGACAATCAAACTAGGAAATTCCATAAATTAGAAATCTTGTCAAAAGGTAAGTAAAACATTTGCAATCGATTGCACAAATTTTAGAAATTTGATGAACAATTGTACACAATTGAAAAAGATACGGGCTAAGTTCTTGTAATAAAAGTACCAAATTTATTTACAACGATATTTGTCAGTTCTCATTTTGTTTTTGAAAAATATTATAAAGTTCCATTAATTTGCATAAATTTATTTGAGAGATTCATTAATTCCATTATTATTTATCAAAAGTTACGACAATTAAACTAGGAATTTTTATAAATTAGGAATTTTGTCAAATAGTTCTATGATAAATAAATTAAATTTCCAAACATTTCAAATCAAAAATTCCATGCACATAGAGAAAAAGAACCATGACCGATACATTATTTGTTAAAGTTTAAAAATAGAAAATATATATGTGGATTCCCCACAAAAAATATTTAATCTACTTTTTTAGAAACATATGCATTAGATAAGATCGACAATTGATAATTAAATTTCAAAACATTTAAAACAAAAAATTCCATGTACATAAAGGAAAAGTAACCAATCAATGACTGATGCATGATTGGTTAAAAGTTATAAAAAATGTGTAAATACATAAAATATATTTAATCAACTTTTTACATATGCATAAATTAAACATAATAACTTTTAGTAATTGCAATAAGCTACTTAAAATTACTGAAAATTGAGCTACAAAACTCGATAAAAAGAAAAATAATATCACTACTATAGTAAATTTTAAACGGGAGATATCCGGATCCATTCATGAAAATTAAATCATTTAAAAAAATTGGTGTATGCATTGGAAAAAACAAAACAAAAAGTACGCCAGGACACTAATTAAAACAAAATTAAGTATACGCAATGTAGATTAAAGAGAGGTCATATTGCTTACTGGGAGAGAGAGAAGTACAACTACAAAGAGGGTTGAGAGAGGAAAAGCAACTAAAATTTACATAAAAGATACTTGTATTTATAGACCTTGCCTTCTTTATAAATTTTAAGGGAAATTATAGAACTCGTCCATAAGCTTTTTGACAGTAACAGGAAAGGTTACCAGGTTTGGTTTTGAGACTAGCAGACCCTTCTGTACTACAAATGGCAAGTCATACCAACCAATAGAATCACATTGACTGACGTTTATGTAGTAAATTTCTACATATATACATAGATATTAATCATTTAATTCGATACTAACTTCTACTATCATCACGACAAGAGTTTTGTGATTTTACAGAATCATATGATTTAGAGCATATTTACCATATCTTTTCAATTCAAGAATTGTCAGTGTCCAGTTGAGATTAGGAAAAAAAAAAATCTAAACTATAGGGACCATTTGCTTAATTCACCCTATATAAAATCATCTACAATGACACAATAGGAATCTAGCTAACGGACAAAATATCTTATTTGGTAATATCCTCCTAAAGGGATTATTTTTTTTTGAAATAGCATCCGAATTCAAAGGATTCAACAGTGCAATAAATGAAAGAAGTATATTATACTTTGAAAAAAGTAAGAAAAGCAAAAAGTGCCGATGTTAAATGTACATTTAACTTTTATCAATTTAATACATGTATTTTGAATATCAAATTTGGTGACTTTTAGTACATCCTTGATGGACTACTAATAGGCTATTATGAGATTCAAAAATTCAAAACCAAATATAGCATAACTTTAGAAACACAATTAATTTTATATTTGAATAAGACAAATTAAGCATTTGTCCTGATAAGAACAAAAGTAAATACGACAAGGTGCATCAATCCTAACGAGTCAAATACTATCAATATTATTCTGAACGTATGAAAATACATGAACTCTCATTTAATATTATTACGTCATTATTTGTAAATTAAATTGAATTTTAACGTATCTACTTAATTTTTTTTCTTTCGAGTTTAATCTAATATAAAACTTAAAAGTATAAAAATAATAGTTAACCTTGAGTCACTACTAAAATCTTGTTCTTTTCTGTGACATTAAACCCTGTCAGTTTACAGATTTATACCGTATTGTTTTCATGTGGAATGGTACCAGGGTGACAATCTGGTCAAATTTCGTCTCGTTTCACTAGCTACGACCAGCTTGATTTTAGAGCCACTGTGGCCATAATTATGGAATCGTTATTCTTTGATATCATTTTGCAAGATACGGTTGAACAAAAAGGTTAATTACTGATTTTGATAATAACAAGAATAACTATTTTATTGACAAAGAGTAATAATTTTAATGTGTTGAGAATTATTCCACATTGTTTAGGCATTGATAAAGCCAAGGATTAATATATGGACGGACTTCTATAATATGTACACTATTGATCTGTTAAATAATATACTTGTTGGTTATACAACCTGCATTAAAAGATGATCTCACAACACCCTAACCAGTAAAATATTTTTCTTTAACCACCGTGTTTGGATTTCCGATTGTAGGAAGTAGGATACTTCTAAAATCGCTAAACATGTTACGTTGTAAGGCTTCAGTTCAACTTTATTGGTTTAGGATTGAGAAATTTTTATTATGGCCAATTTCTAAAGAAAAGTATCGGAACTTATTTGTCCAATCCTGGAATGGGATGTATTTTAACACGACTACATACATTCTGACTTCCATACACCTTACAAACAATAGACACTCTAATGCAATGCTTACTTGTACAGGTGCATCGACGATCAAACAACCTCCAAAGGTCTGACCATTCGCACATGCTAGAGTCCTGTTTAGCATCAGTGAACCACGACAAAAGCTCAAAGTAACCCTACATCAAAAATATAAATAAAGAGGAAAATAAATATTCACAGTTATGCAGTATACTTTGTCCAACAGTAATATACAACGTAACAAGTGATGCACATTGGCACGAGTGATGCTTCATATAGTACAAGTGATACTGAATGAATGTACAATTTTCTTCTAGACTCATGTCCCCATTAGGCGTAAGCAAAATCACTGTTTAACTCAAAATCTCCTTAGAGTCACCGAATGCAGATCTAACCACCAGAGGAATCTTTTGCAACAATTCCACAGACAACCCACACAAAAAAGGGTAAGAATTAGATTCGCCTTAGCGTCTTATTTAATACAATCTGTTCGCAAGTTGCATTCTTATGAAAGAATTAATGTCTTGATTAGGACAAAAGGCCACCGATCATAATTAAGTACCTTAAAAGAGATAGTAAAAGACTATTTTTCATTAATAACCAAGTCGGGTAAAGTTAAGAAGAGTGAAGAGAAAATGCCCGTACAAAGTAACTTCATTCTTTTAATATGATGATAGTAACACAATTTTAATGTCTACTAAGTATATGCAAATGACTATATAAGCTGGAGAAAACAAACTGACGCAAAGAACCGTTACGAAAAGAAACTGTAGTATAAGTGGGATATTGAATAAATAACAACCATAGATTGCACCGCAATATGCATAAAAATACATAAAGCTTTACGGTCGGTAAAATCTTGTCCGAAGATCAAATAGGATAAAAGTAAGCTTTTACATTCTTCAATTAGACCGTTTTCTATTGCATCAAATGCACTATTCCTACCCATATCCCGCAAAATAAACTTTCTTTTGTATAAACTGCATTCCAATACAAATTGGTTTCTCTACGTTTCAATTTAATATTATTAATATTCTTTTCCGCTATAGCTTCAACCTTCCCTTTCACAACCCTCTACATAGAACTGGCCAAAGCTCAGAAAATTTACATGAGCATAAATAGAATTAATTAATTAAAGCATTACCTTGCGAGTTGCAACCAGGCTATGTTATGAAATGTGATGAACAACAATCTTCCCAATTTGTCATTACTTAAGTAATCACGGGATCGGCGCCTTTTCTTCCAGATACTCCACATAAATCCAGAATTTAAGTAATCGCAGTCTTTTTTTCCTATCACAAAACAATTAAAAAAATGTTAACTTTGCGTAAAAGAGCAATCTTTGCTACTTATTAACACGGTAATTAATAACAGAACGAATAATGCCTTTTATCATCCTTTCTTGCAGATTGATCATAGACGTAGTAGGGCATCTTAACTATGCAAATGGTTTTTTTTTTTAAATAAAAAATTGCATTAAATGTTAACTGGAAATTGCATGGATATACCCAAAAAAATCGACATTAAACGGTAATAAAATTATGGGTATATTAGAAAAGGCAGAAGGCATTTTTTGTCTTAAAAATTCCAAATTTCTTAGTATTTGTATCTTTATGATATGTTAATCACATACATAAGCATCTTAAATACATTTTTAAGTATAAAAAACCACACCGAGAAACTGCATGGATTGTATCCTAAGAATTCCAACTTTTTTTCAGAATTTGTATCTTTATCAAATGTTAATCGGTAAAAAATCATGGGTAAATTAAACTCCATAATTAGAATATGATAAACACAATAAAACCATTAATCATTAAGTGCATCACATAATTAGAAAAAGCATAATTAGGCATCTTAACTATGTAAAAAAATAACCTTTTAAATTAATATTTTGTGACATTTTGAAGTATAAGAAACTACACCCAGAAACTGAATGGATATATCCTAAAAAAATTCAACTTTCTTATAATTTATATCTCTATGACATATTAATCGGTAATAAAATCATGGGTAATATTAGAAAAAGCATAATATGATAAACACAACAAAACCCTTAATCATTAAAGTAAATCAAACAAAGAAAAAAAACACTAAACATATATAGATTGAGAGAGAGAGATAGAGATTGTACCAGGATATATAAAAAGCTGCATTTTTTTTAATTTATTTTCTGAGGATGAACAAATGTGTGTGGGTTTGTATAAGCTGCTATTTTCTTATAATATATTAAAATATTAAACCCTATTCCGTTTTTATAATAGCTGATAGAATAGGGTTTGTATTTTTCCGTTTTAATAAGTTAATTTCTAAAATGGTACAGAAGCTATTAAATTTTAGCGATTTAGTTTTCGCTTTGCATCGAATTAAACCACATGCTCCACCGCTTGTGCGGGCCCCCGTCAATTGTTAAAAAAATTGATTCACATATTCATTCTACTTCTCAGAAATTGGTCCCGACTCTGACAAATGAAACCTTAATAAATTGTTAAAGACCGAGAAAACTAGTAGTGATTAAAAATTAAACTAAAATACTATTGCTGCGTCCACTACTACTTTACTCAAAACTTTCTCCTCTTTGTTAGGAGGCGTTATAACTTAAACCTACTGTGAGACGATATATTGATTGTCTTCCTTCTACATTTCATACGTGCCGAACTTGACACTACTAGAAAAGTGCGGTTTAGCGACCGAATAAAAGCGGTCGCTCATATTCCAAGCAAATAACGATCATAACGTGAAGTGGTCGCTATATGACAATTATCGACTGTTTTTACTGACTGAATTCGGTCGGGATTTTACTTGCTGAAATAGTAGTCTGTACTGGACTAACAAATTGCGACTAAAATGTAAATGGTCGCTATTTGTCGATTCGCGACTGTTTTTGACTGCTTTTATTCAGAAATTTACTGGCTAAAATAATAGTCGGAATTGAATTAACAAATTGCAACTAAAACATAATCGGTTGCTATGTGACAACTACCGACCGCTTTTACCGACTGAATTTTGTGGATGATTTACCGACTGAAAAAGTCCTCAGAAATAGCAACCATTACATTTCTACAAATAGGAATGCCTCCACACTTCAAACATTACTGCCAAATATCAATACACTATCAAAGAGTCATCTTTCTTTATCATTTGTACATGGCTGCGCATGGAGAAAATAGATATATAAAGCCGATTATTAAACGAAATTGTTTTCCGAGGTAATTCATATGTTTTTTTTTTCTCACAGAAGTATACATTTTATAGTTTACAGGTTCTTTATTAATCATTTCGGTAGAATTTTATTTTAGTTTGGAACCGTCAGGAAAAAGAGTGTTTATTCAGCTTTTCAAGACAAATCCAGAGTTGAGTGTGATTAAATGGTTTGATTTATCTGTTGAGGACAATGAAATGCCTAGTCATGTTTTTGTTGATCTCGCATACGGGCCATATAATGAAGTTAAAACATATCCGGGATACTATGTCAACGACTTCAAATTTCAAACCAAATCATATGGTGCAAATAAGTCCACTACAAACGATGGGGTTGGGTGTAAGGGAGATAATTATAGTGACACGACGAACGATTATTATGGCCGCCTGACTGAAATACTAATCCTGGAGTACCTTGGGGCTCCCGATTAAATGATCTGTTTTATTTAATTGGGACTGGGTTGACCCCGTTGTTGGAACACGTATTCTCATGAAATATAAACATGTCGAGATCAATACTAAAAGGCTGCTTAGGAGTTATGAACCCTTTATTATTGCCTCACAAGCTACGCAAGTGTATTTTGTTTCGTACCCGAGCTTAACAACCCGACGGGCCGACTAGTTAGTTGTCTGTCATACGAAAGATAGAACAATTATTGAAGTGTTTGCATCAACTAGTAACGCAACACCAAGCACGTCTATACAACGTGACGCATTTCAAGATGATGATACGAATCTCCGCATAATCACATTGGGAAGCACTAGCAATTCTACCATGAACATTCCACTCCATGATCCAGACAGATTGATCGTACAATTGAATTTCGAGGAACGGGATGATAAAGACTCATCCGAAGTCAATACATCATCAGAAGAAGAGTTTGATGATTAATATGATGCCTCATACTAGATATTTACCGCACCACCTATTATGGTGATTTATTATGCCATTTACTTATTAAATACGTTATTTGTTATGTATCTCATTTCAGTAAGTGTCGGAAAAAATGTCTAAAAAATCAAAAAAATATAAGAAAAAAATACAAAAAACAAGTGAGAAAGTATTGTTCTGTATTGTATGTTTGTTTGAAGTCATTCTGTTTGGTAATGTACGGAAATTATTTCATTTTGTGCTTTAAGAAGGCTTTGGCTTATTTTTTTTCTTTAAGTCTTTACTATTTCGGGGTGTTTCATAATATAATACTATGCACGGACACGAGTTCGTCGACACGGACACGTTTCGACGGTAAAAATTTAAATTTAAGACACGTTAAAACAGTAAAATTTTGAAATTTAGGATACGGTTCGGCAAGGACACGACATTTAATAGAGTACATAATTATATTTTGGCATGTACAAGTATCACATCATTTAGTCTATGTAGCACGACGACAAGAACACGGTAAAACGATAAATTTTTATATATATGGGTTGTTATACATTTTGTTTATAAAATCCAGAATAATTATAAATGTTTTAATTGCAACCGATGAATCTTTATAAATCAATAAAATTAAGTTGGGAGTATAAAAGTGATTTGTTTCAAGCACAGCTGTGACCAAATGACGAGACTAATTGATCGGGCTTATATTTGATAGGAATGTATATTACATTACTTGTTTTGAATCATTTAATGGTAAATAATGAACCCATAATTATATGAACCACTAGTTTGCGAACTAAATTTTCAAAAACGATTTAGAGGGGGAAAAAAACTCGAATTGAGGTTTTACAAGTTCTTGTAGGTGGTCAATCAACTGTCCTCTACATAATTTTCAACATCAATTGTTCGTAGTTTCGTACAAAGGGTTGAAAATAATGTACTCCGTACGTGCTTCTGAAACGAGGAACTTTAATATTTGAAAATTTAGGCTTAAAACACAAATTCTAATAACAAAAAACTTATTTATAAAAGGTTGTAACATTGAACTGTTTAGTTTCTTTACTAAACTTTACAACGGCAAATGTTTCACTGATTCACCACACAATTTCGACTTTCACATTCAAAATGGCACTTTCACAATGTTGACAATTATGGGCAACCAATAAAAACACCTCAATAAATTAGACAGGTCAGATGCGACCACGACCAAACAAACAACCCTTGGAAAATAATTGAAACCCCAAAAATTTGGTTCAATAGGTCGTCAAAAGGACAAAAGGCCTGTAAACAAGATTCTCTTTAACGAAGTAACACAGTTCAGTTAAATTTCCTCAACAAAAACATTTCATTTGTTAGAGATGGGAGACAAGGCAAGCCAGTAACATATTCAATAAAATTCAATTTATATTGAAGGAGTTTTATTTCACTGCGATCAGTTTGAACTTTGAAGAATCTGTTTCTGTTATCCGACAACCGAAACAAAAGAAAGTCAATCTTCAAGATCCCACTATAGTCTTTTGAAGCATCGGCGTCCCCTCAAAGACTACCACCTGATAATCCTTTTGGTAATTCTCCAGCTGCGTCAATATAAAAAGTCACTTAATTCTTTTTCTTCTAAGGAATGTTTAGATCATCAAATAATAAGAAAATGGCACAAACCTCCTCCTTCAAAATATTGCTAAATTCAAATTCCTCTTTTTCAGTCCAAGAGTTCACCCCATCTGCAGCCGACAACACAAGCTTCTTCACCTGAAGAGATTGAAGCAGCCATTCTAGACAACTGAAGAGCACTTCGGAATAATCCTGCAGAATACGATTTTCAGCATGAAAAATCTTATAACAGTAAATAATTTCCGAATATACGCTTGAGGTGAAAAAATTATTTGCCCCCTAGATATCCAAAACATGAGAAACAACTATCCACATAATCTGAGGTCCAAACTATCCGTAGCAAGATCAATTTTCTAGATATTCTGTTAGAAGCATGTAGTCTAAGCTGTAATATAAAAAATCTTAGCATTCCAATGTATGCAACTATGCAAGCAGTGCATGCAAGCTTCAGATTTCAGAACAAAACATAATAACCCTTTTCAAAAAAAAATTGATTTGGATAATCGAGATTTTGATTATTGGATGCGACAGCTTAAAAGAAGAGAAGAATTAAAATTACTTTTGCCAAAAAGAAGCTCCGCCATTCCCTCCCCGGAAACTATGCAATCATTACTTGCATGCTTCGAGAACAAAACATAATAGCCCATTTTATTGGATGGGACATTTTTAAAGAAGAGAAATTAAAATATTTCTGATATGTTCTTATATGGGAAAAGATGAATGGGAAATAACAGCTGTTTTTGTTTTTCGCTTTCAGTGCTATCTGCAATTAAAGGCAGCTTCGCCATTCCCTTCCCAAAAATTATGCAATTAGTACTTGCATCCTTCAAGAACAAAGCATAATAACCCTTTTTAGGAAGAAACTGATTCGGATTATTCATATTTGATTATTGGATGTGACAGTTTAAAGAAGACAAATTAAAATTACTTCTGTCATGTTCTTATATGGAAAAGAAAGACGTAAAATCTCACCTGTTCTTGGTGTTTGTCTGCAATCAAAGGAATCTCCGCCATCCCCTCCCCAAAAACTCGAATAATACCGGCAGACACTATTTTAGAGCTATATAACGAAACAAACTTATGAGTTAAAAGAGAAAACTGAAAACAAAGGATTTCTAAAAATTAATGAAAACTACTTACTTGACTTTGAGAACTGCACAATACATTCCTTTAAAATCCTGATCTCCCACTTCTCTTCTACAGAAACATATAAACAACATTAGAAAAAAATTCCATCCAACAAATTTCATTCTCATATACAGGAACATGCAAATAAAATAAAAATGGAAATTTAAAGCTTACCCAAACACCATGTGAGAGATGAATTCACCAAGACCCGAGTTTAAATCCTCCACTAGATTAAACCGATCCTAGCCAAGTAAAAAAATATAATAGCTCAGAGATGCGAGAAATTTATGAAAGAAAAAGGGAATACAAGCAGTACATAAGTCTCGATGGTCACAGAAGTTAAAGCAAGAAAAATTGTTCCAAAGGATTAACAAAATATCGTTTAATTGACTGAAGAATAAAATGTTCCTCTAAAATCAGAAGTTTCTGGATACCAGAAAAAATTCTACAATTTCTTCTCTAGATCGAATAAAAAATATACTGAGTTTTGCTGGAAGAGGCAAAGAGGCTAAGTGAAAATAAGTCGTGAAAATTTAAGCTGTAGAACTACCAATCTCTTTGGCCATTAAGTCGGGTGTTTATCAAGAGGTGATTTCATTTTTACCTTTTTACTTTATTTATCTTCTCCTTCCAGTTATTTGGCCAAAATGGAATTTCCCATCACATTTTTTCTTCCAAATTTAACGCCTCTTATACTGTGGTTTGTAGTAGTCAAACACTACAGTATGGGTCCCTTCAACAAGATACACTTAACTCTAAAATAACATATCCACATCATGGAATAATAAGCTCTAAAACGCAGACAGAAAAAGAAATGCTCACATGGAAGATGGACTCAGCTTTTGACAGCATTGACTCTTCATTAGCTTTATGGGCACTCCTTCTCCCACTAAGAAGCCTCCATGAGATACGATCTTTTGATTGTATAGTTTCGGAAAGAGATGAAGGCAAAAAATTATCTCCAAGACCCAACAGGTCCTCCAAAGCTGAATGGATCCTACTACAATCTTTGCAACAGAACCACTCCCCTTCAGGTAATTCCTGATACAAATGTGAAGATAATTTATTTTTCACATGCACCACCAAAACAAAAGGCTACAGCAAAGAAAAAAATCCATATTATCATGTAACCTTTAAATCAGCCATGCTATGCTCCTTCAAGCAACTAACATGATACTCCTTCTCACACTACATAAAAAGCAAGGCACCCTCATTATTAAAGAGGTTAAATACAAAGACGCATTAAAAGTCAAGGCTCGTGTACTAACAGAATCACAGAGTAAAGATAATGTACCTGGTCACAAAATATGATGGTTCGAGAGCCAAACTCGGAAGTGCTGAAATCATGACCTCTGAATGCAACATCAAAGTACAAAAAACAAACATCAAACCTAATTAGCAGGAAAGGGACAATGAAAAGACAATTGGAATAGGAATGTGACACAACCTGCACAAGGCACATCGAATACTTGTCTCTTTGCACGAACTGCACAGCATTTCCTCGCCACTGATTGAGCCTACAAACCATAAAAACACAAGTTGTAAATTTCTCTAGGAGCGAGTAATTCCAAATAAGAAACCCTATAAATAATTCTATCTGCAATACTGACATAAAATAGGCAGCAAATTTCCGATATTTAACATCAAGAAAAGGGAAATAACTTACTTGTGCAGATGGGGCAGAAGACATTTTGTTCTGCGGATGAAGACGTACAACCAATCATACCTTGTATAATTGATTCCAGAGCTTCCAAAGTTGCATTTGTGCAAGCATTCAACACGGCACGTAAATTATTTCCATTTTCCAGGTAAATATAATCCGCCGGACGTTTGTTTCTACTGTGAGCGTGCTTCTCAAACTCATTAGGTGAAATAACCTACTTTTACGAAAAACAATGCGCAGTTAATCAACATATCAGTGAATTGGTGAAGTAACACAGTTGACTAGCTTGCATGACTTACTTTAGTTCCATGACAGTCTGGACAAGAACAAGCGATCCCACTGCCACAGACTATTCCTTTTAGACCAGATTTTCCTTTTGTCTGATTAATGAAAGGCATGGAGAAAAGGAAATCATTAGTATTTCCAAACACCTAGATTAGTAAGTTCAAAAAATACAGAGTTACTTGTTAGCTAGCTATTTTATAAATATTAGATTATTTCTTTACACGGTATAAGTTCGACCATAGTTTATTGTTGTAATATTGTTATATTGGAGTATTGGACCATATAATCCTCTCTGTACTTCTCTTGTAACTCTAGCTTTCACTTCAGAAATTTATCTCTTCTTCCCTTTAGTTTACTTATTTAATATATAATGGTACAAGGTCTTGTTTGGTTTTCTTATCAAATCCAACTCCTTGAAGTTGGAAGGAGTTTATTGTTAATTGTGCCTGCACTTTTGTTGCCTGTTCTTTTCATTAACGGAATGCGTGATTACACTACTTCTTTTATCTATTTTCCAAAAGTGCGCTTAAGAATTTAAATTTATGTCTTCAGAAATATTTGAGATGAGGGGAAATAAATACAAAACGCTTACAAGTACTACAGATAATGCTGCAACCTGCAAACTTGAGAGGGAGGAGATACTAAAAGTGCATGCATATTTTCAGTCTCTCTACGTAGTTCATACTGTAAATCTTACCTTCAAAAATTCCCAATGAATTTGAGTGGTTAAACTTAAGACAACATAAAGAAGGAAAAAACATATCAAGGCAACTTTTTCACCACTGCTTAGCAATGCATAGTTTTAGAATCCATTCTATTTGAAATTGTTAAAAGTTCAAAAACTTGATTTACTTTGCATTAAATTTTATTCAACCAAGTAGTTGATTGTAGAGAAACTCTGGAACTTAGCTTACCCTTGAGGCATTTAAAGATCAGGTTAAATTTGGAAATAAATTTGTAAGAAAGGTGAGAGAGCCTTGGTTGACGATGCCGTTATTAGTGATGAATTTTGGCATTGAAGTGGAAAATATCAGAACCATTACTAAACCTAATTATTTGTTGATAAGGTTTAGTAATCATGGTGGTCCTAGGTTGGTGAAATATATGAAAGATGGATAACATATTAGGTGAAATTAAAGTTTTATGATAATGCGGTTAACTATAACAATATGAATTCCCCTATTTTGAAAAGGTGGGAAATTATGCTTCTATGATTGGTTTTACACTCTCTACAATATTTTATGATCAAGTATCTAATTTGCCCAGTTCCAACAGGGACAAAAAGAAATACCCAAAATGAAGACAGAGCGGTGGTAAAAGGAGTAATGGATGTTTTTCATAGTAGATAGTGAGAAGCCAAAAAATTTAAGAGAACAATTTGCGCATTGACACGTAAACAACGGAAAGGTTTCTTTTGGATAGCTGCAGCCATACAGATACCGTAAAAATGGACATTTGATTGGTAGGCAACTTATAGTTCAGAAACTCCTGTTTTAACAGGAGTTGCAAACAAGTATTGTCGCAAACTATTAAAAGCACATATTCCTCTACTCATCTTTTGTCTCACTTTACCAAAGGTTATAAAGATGGACCGTACAAAATATGGAACATCAAACCCGAAGACTTATATGTTGATGATTCTACATTAGATTGGGAAACCTAGGTCGGATTCACTCAAAGGTGAGTGTATGGACCATTTGCAAAGGTAGGGCAGAGGGAATCGAAAAACCAACATCAGTTAATTTAAATGGTTTACAACTTCTAGAACCAATCGAGATCCTGAAAAGATTACACAAGCTTCTCATGGAAGCAGCCGTGGATCTCCAGTTTTACAACAAAAAGGGAATGGAAAAGAGTTGAATATTAGAACTTACTTCTTTTCTCCTCATTTAGTGTTTAATGCCTAGACTATGTTGTGTTGAAATTATAATGTTTGATAACTTTTGGTTTCCTTTAGATGTGTGTCTTATTATGTGTCTTTTTCTTTCTCTAAGTTTAGTGTTGTGAATGAAATTCCTATAATTGATAAACAATAGCTCTGTTAATTTTTAAAATTGACATATACCTGTATTGTTTCTTTCAAAACAACTATAGAAGTGAAGAAGGTCAACTCAAACCCCTTCTCTGAATACCACAAAAAGCTTGTGTACTGCATCCTAAAAGCCTGCCTATTTCGGTAAAAGTAGTGTACTGCGACCCACGAGAATTTGGCAAATAAAAATATTTTTGGCTAAAATAATTTAAACTTGAGAAATTTGATGACGCAAAATTGATAAGATGTTTAAATAATTTGGTGGAGTAACATTTTTTGTAAACCGTGCCTATTAAAAATGGGTGAGGCTAACCAATTAAAACCCTACATTAAAAAATAATTTATATATATATATATATAACACTCTTATTAGTTAGGCCTACAGTGTTGAGCGCTTAAAAGTTTCTCAAGTTGGTGTAGGTGCTCTTAAGTAGTAGTCAAACATACCTTTGGTCCGTATTGATACTGCACAGGTGACCCCTCAAGCAAACCAGTTTCCAGAAGCTCCTTCAACTTTCTCGGAATCTTCTTCAATGTAGTGTTTCCGGACCCACTCATTTCTAAATTCCACCCCTCCTCCTCATCGTTCATCTCATAGCGAGACCTAGTACGCTTATCACCAGTAGGCCTTGCATGTTGAGTAGTTGACTCAAAGGCAAAATCAGAAACCTCTCTATATTCATCTCTATCAACACCGTTCACCATTGCAACCAAGACTAGCCAAATATACATCACTTAAAAAATAAACATAAAATGAAAGTTATTAATATGCTCTGCATAAATGAATAAATTGGATAAAATAGCATTCAAAGTTGTAGCTTCCTAAAATGAAGCTCAGTTTGTGCAAATTCAATAGAAGGATTAATTCAACTTCAACGAGTTAAATTTCAAAAATTTAACTTAAAATACAAATAGAGACCACACAATTTAAAAAAAACGTGACGTACACATCAATGAAAAATATAAGGACATATTTTCAAATCAGTTAACCATAAGGTTGAAAAATAACACACCTAATAGGACAACCTGCTAAATCTGGGCAAGAAATGTCTAAAAAATCACCACCATTTACAAAAATGTTGCGGAAAAATTTCTAGCAAAAAGATTGAATGCATTTGTCGATATTAAATTTTTTAACCACTGTAAAATTATTACTCAAATAGTAAGATAACTAAGTCACTAACACACTAGATTCAATAAATTTGTAGAAAATGTTTAGTGATATATTTGTTTGTGGACAGTCAAATTTTTACATTAATTTACTGATCTTTATAGCAAATAAATAAATAAAATAAATCCACTTATTTCCTGTTTATTTTTCCAAATTGGTTAGTCTAAAACTGTAGAATGAAGTTCATCAATTGAAAACAAGATTGTCTATCAATTGCAACATCATTTAGTGAAACTTACAGTAACTAAAAATCTCGCACACAGCAACAAATACCACCAAATACGAAGTGCATAATCATTTTTTAAAATTAAGGAAAACTGATGCTTAATAATAGAATAAATCTACAAACAACATTTTATGCTTTTTAATAAGCAATAGTTAATAAAAATTCTTAAAAGCTCTAATATTACGTGCAACATCAAGATATTGTTTTGAAAACATTCAGATCACATAACACAAGAATATCTGATAAATTGAAAAAAAAACCAGAAAATTCTACTAGCACTAACTAAAAACTTTTCAAAAATTTAGAACTAGTTAAATTTGTTGGCATTAACAGAAAATAGAATTTCACAAATTGTAAGGAGTACTACTTACTGAAATTTCAGGAATTAGATGCATAATTACACACTTTTGGAAAAGATGCAGATGAAGTCCTTGTGATAAAAGTAACAAAGTAGCTCATTTAAAACTATATTTCTCAAGAACAGTTCTACAAAATTTTAGGAAAAATATTAAATAAAGTACTCAAGTAAAATCAAAGCCAAAAAATTGGATTTATTCATTTGAGAGATTCATTTAGCCCATTGTCATTTATTAAAGTTACGACAATCAAACTAGGAAATTCCATAAATTAGAAATCTTGTCAAAAAGTAAGTAAAACATTTGCAATCGATTGCACAAATTTTAGAAATTTGATGAACAATTGCACACATTTTGAAAAAGATATAGGCTAGGTTCTTGTAATAAAAGTACCAAATTTATTTACAACGATATTTGTCAGTTCACATTTTGTTTTTGAAAAATATTATAAAGTTCCATTAATTTGCATAAATTTATTTGAGAGATTCATTAATTCCATTATTATTTATCAAAAGTTACGAAAATTAAACTAGGAATTTTTATAAATTAGGAATTTTGTCAAATAGTTCTATGATAAATAAATTAAATTTCCAAACATTTCAAATCAAAAATTCCATGTACATAGAGAAAAAGAACCATGACCGATACATTATTTGTTAAAGTTTAAAAATAGTAAATATATGTGTGGATTCCCCACAAAAAATATTTAATCTACTTTTTTAGAAACATATGCATTCGATAGATAAGATCGACAATTGATAATTAAATTTCAAAACATTTAAAACAAAAAATTCCATGTACATAAAGGAAAAGTAACCAATCAATGACTGATGCATGATTTGTTAAAAGTTATAAAAAATGTGTAAATACACAAAATATTTTTAATCAACTTTTTACATATGCATAAATTAAACATAATAACTTTTAGTAATTGCAATAAGCTACTTAAAATTACTAAAAATTGAGCTACAAAATTCGATAAAAAGAAAAATAATATCACTACTATAGTAAATTTTAAACGGGAGATATCCGGATCCATTCATGAAAATTAAATCATTTAAAAAAATTGGTATATGCATTGGAAAAGACAAAACAAAAAGTACGCCAGGACACTAATTAAAACAAAATTAAGTATACACAATGTAGATTAAAGAGAGATCATATTGCTTACTGGGGGAGAGAGAGAAGTACAACTACAAAGAGGGTTGAGAGAGGAAAATCAACTAAAATTTACAGAAAAGATACTTGTATTTATAGACCTTGCCTTCTTTATAAATTTTAAGGGAAATTATAGAACTCGTCCATAAGGTTTTTGACAGTAACGGGAAAGGTTACCAGGTTTGGTTTTGTGACTAGCAGAACCTTCTGTACTACAAATGGCAAGTCATACCAACCAATAGAATCACATTGACTGGCGTTTATGTAGTAAACTTCTACATATATACATAGATATTAATCATTTAATTCGATAGTAACTTCTACTATCATCACGACAAGAGTTTTGTGAATTTACAGAATCATATGATTTAGAGCATATTTACCATATCTTTTCAATTCAAGAATTGTCAGTGTTCACTTGAGATTAGGAAAAAAAAATCTAAACTATAGGGACCATTTGCTTAATTCACCCTATATAAAATCATCTACAATGACACAATAGGAATATAGCTAACGGGCAAAATATCTTATTTGGTAATATCCTCCTAAAGGGATTATTTTTTTTTAAATAGCATCCGAATTCAAAGGATTCAACAGTGCAATAAATGAAAGAAGTATATTATACTTTGAAAAAAGTAAGAAAAGCAAAAAGTGCCGATGTTAAATGTACATTTAACTTTTATCAATTTAATACATGTATTTTGAATATCAAATTTGGTGACTTTTAGTACATCCTTGATGGACTACTAATAGGCTATTATGAGATTCAAAAATTCAAAACCAAATATAGCATAACTTTAGAAACACAATTAAATTTATATTTGAATAAGACAAATTAAGAATTTGTCCTGACAAGAACAAAAGTAAATACGACAAGGTGCATCAATCCTAACGAGTCAAATACTATCAATATTATTCTGAACGTATGAAAATACATGAACTCTCATTTAATATTATTACGTCATTATTTGTAAATTAAATTGAATTTTAACGTATCTACTTAATTTTTTTTCTTTCAAGTTTAATCTAATATAAAACTTAAAAGTATAAAAATAATAGTTAACCTTGAGTCACTAGTAAAATCTTGTTCTTTTCTGTGACATTAAACCCTGTCAGTTTACAGATTTATACCGTATTGTTTTCATGTGGAATGGTACCAGGGTGACAATCTGGTCAAATTTCGTCTCGTTTCACTAGCTACGACCAGCTTGATTTTAGAGCCACTATGGCCATAATTATGGAATCGTTATTCATTGGTTATCATTTTGCAAGATACGGTTGAACAAAAAGGTTAATTACTGATTTTGATAATAACAAGAATAACTATTTTATTGACAAAGAGTAATAATTTTAATGTGTTGAGAATTATTCCACATTGTTTAGGCATTGATAAAACCAATGATTAATATATGGACGGACTTCTATAATATGTACACTATTAATCTGTTAAATAATATACTTGTTAGTTATACAACCTGCATTAAAAGATGATCTCACAACACCCTAACCAGTAAAATATTTTTCTTTAACCACCGTGTTTGAATTTCCGATTGTAGGAAGCAGGATACTTCTAAAATCGCTAAACATGTTACGTTGTAAGGCTTCAGTTCAACTTTATTGGTTTAGGATTGAGAAATTTTTATTATGGCCTATTTCTAAAGAAAAGTATCGGAACTTATTTGTCCATTCCTGGAATGGGTTGTATTTTAACACGACTACATACATTGTGACTTCCATACACCTTACAAACAACACACTCTAATGCAATGCTTACTTGTACAGGTGCATCGACGATCAAACAACCTCCAAAGGTCTGACCATTCGCACATGCTAGAGTCCTATTTAGCATCAGTGAACCACGACAAAAGCACAAAGTAACCCTACATCAAAAATATAAATAAAGAGGAAAATAAATATTCACAGTTATGCAGTAGTATACTTTGTCCAACAGTAATATACAGCATAACAAGTGATGCACATTGGAATGTACAATTTTCAGCTCGAGAAGTCCCCCTCCCAACTTTTCAAAAATGATCTATAAAATAATTGACAGAGTTTTCTTCCTGAACTCTGTTAATAAATAATACCCCTAGTGCAAGAAAAAATGTAAAGACTACCATTCAGGCAGCCCAAGCGAGACTTACTATATCCATGTGAATTATGTCCCCTATTTCTATGAATATGAAGGAATTTTTCTATCTGCCACACAAAAACGTACAGTCAATAAGCATTTGTCCTAAGTTGCAGGAAGCTTATAATCTATCGACGCTTCGGCATATACCTACGTTGCAGGAAGCTTATACATCGCTTCCACGCTTCCGTCATCGGAAGCTTGCGGAAACTTCCATATCACATTGTTAAAGGGGAAATAGATACATGGTAATCACGACAAGTAGAACAATAGGGGATGAAAAATTATCTAGACTTATTAACAGCCAATTTGTATTTGCCTATACCAACCACATCCATATCTAACCAAACCCTACCAGATCAACCCATATACCTACGCTGACCCATTAAAGAGAATTACGTATTTGTGTTCTACTTTTCGGTATTATTATTATCGTTTAATAGTATTTTATGACATAAAATTATAAAATATAAAAATATCAATTCTCCTAGACGCTTCGGACGACGCTTCCTTACTTTTACTACCATCCGCTTCCTCGCCTGCTCCGCTTAGTGCATGCTTTATCATTGTTGTTTCATTATGGATGAATATGTTGTTCATAACACAGTCACTCTGAAGCCCACATTTATCCACCTCAACAACTACATCATAAATAGATCATATACTTTAGAGCATTCTCAACTGTATCATTATATCTATAAGGTTATAAGGTAGTACCAACTACCAAATTCAGTGACCCAACAGTCTAGTCTCTAGATAAACCACACTATGTCTATAGAAAGTTCAAATGTTTTAGGATCGCTGTGCACATGTAAAGAGGAATTGTAGAAAATTATAACTTCTTTTAATATTATATTATTCAACTGACAAAACCAATATCTTTCTCTTTCTTTTCTCATAAAAAAGCTTAATATTCTCTCTCTAAAAAACAAAAAACTATCAGATGAACTTTAATCCCTCTCCCCCCGTCAATTGACGTTTATCTAAGTCGATTAAGTGTACATCAGTTCTGAAAATGGGGTGAGTTGGTGGTGGTGATAGATGTTGTCTTTCCTGTACCAAGGTGGGGAAGATGAGTCAGATGACCAAAAGAAATACAATTTTTTTAATCACCTATATGTTACTTTATAGAGAACTGATGTGTAATGTCTATGAAAATATTATACAAGTCTCTTATAAAGCTCTTTACCTCTATATTTATAGTGTATTAATGAGAATGCTCTTAAAGTTCCTAAAATAGTACTAAATATCACCCACGAGTATAATACATCTGCATACCCTACCAAGGCAACTAGCACATCAAGTTCTTGTACCACTTACCATTACAATCCAGTTTGTCCTGACAAGAAACGACAAGGTGCATCACTCGTGACGTGTCAAATGCTATCAAAGTAATTCCGAAGATATGAAAATGTATAGAAATATAGTACAAGTGATGCTTTATATATTTTCATACATTCAGAATAACTCCAATGGGTGGGTGGTGAGAGAGAGAGAGAGAGAAGAGAGGATGGGGGGGGGGGGGGGGGGGGGGGGGGGGGGGGGTTTGAGCGAAAAATGTGAAGTATTTACTAGCACTGTGAATCTCCCAAGTGACTATTTGGAACGCGGGTCGGATGGAGAGAGGGCATTCATTAAAAGAACTAATTTCGTTGCGTTTACTGTTTAAGAGAGAACATAGGCCAGGTGGGGTAATTTCGACGGATCAGATGAGAAGTTTTCTTTAGCTTTGGTGTGATTAGGAAAAGAAAAACATAAAAAAAACATGGAATTTCAATCTAGTTTATTAACCTGAAGCATAAAATTTACTTGCTACAATACGAAATAAGATGTTACACAGAAATTTATGGATGAAAGATACTGTTGATAGCCTTTACACAAGAGAAATTTTAGTAGATCCTATTTAGGAGTATTTGCGAATTTGAAGAGTTAAAAAAACAATACGAATGGAGCTTCTCTACATGAATAATGATTATTACTGCATAAATGCATATGATTTTTAACAATAGAGTGTTGATGTTCGTTCCTAAACATCAAATTAAATGCAAGAAACTACGGAAGTAGGTCGAGCTATTAATTGGATTAGTAAGACCTAAACATACAAAAAACGATGCAGAGAGAAGAGAAACAGAAATACTTGGAAATATTCCATTGAAGACGAGTGCATGAAGTGCGTTTTCCAAAGGTTAAGACTATACTACTCTGCATCAGTGTATTTTAAAACTCTCTGCAATTACTTCAAGCGCAAAACTTCTGCACCTCAATAACATTTCAGTTTTTTTGCCTTTTCTAATTTTGGGGACTATCATCAGGCTCTCATGATGAAAATTTGGTCCCAGACAATTTAAGGCTTTGAGCGATACAAAATATTAACGGTGAATTTTATGAAAACCAGAAAATTATCTGCCGTTGTAAGTTGAATAAAAGATAGGAAGCTGTATGATGTCAAAAATCCATAACCAAATTCCATTTTCATGCATGAGGGAGTCTCAGAGAGTCACCAAAAAAGTACATTTGTTAAATAAAGAAATGTGTAACGAATAATCACGCAAGAATGTCAAGTATAAAGCGTCCATTATTTAAGGGTAACATACAAACGATAATTCTCGATTATAAACCAAGTTGACAACATGTAACGAGAAAACTATATCTTAGAAGTCTAATGCGCAACACAAATATTAAAGTGCAGTTTAAGAAAACCAGAACAAGAATTGCCATTGTAAGTCAAGGAAAATGAGGACAACATGGTTTCAAAAAACCAATAACCAATTTCCATTTCTAACTAAAAAGTTTTGATGTGTATGCAAGGACGTGTTTAAACTATACGGCATCAAAACTTCAACCAATCATAACTTGAAACTTAGACTTGAAGGCTTGACTAAATATTTCAGCAATTTGTAACAGTAAGAAAGCTTGGGACTTGTTTGGTTGCATACTTTAAGCAATGAGCTATAATTTTTTAGCTTCTAAGAAAACCTATGCTCATCCAGCTCAACACTTCTGGATTACTCGGGACAAACATCAAGAAAAGCCCAGATTTTAAACTTGATAACCAAAATCCAAACAAATTTTAATTAAAAAGTAAAGAAGCCGATGTTATAGGCTACAACCAAACAAAGCCTTGGTATCTTTTTTGTAACAAGGATTAAAACTCAAGTTAATTTCATGTAATCTGGACTTCTAACAAATACCTAGTATAAAAAAGAAAAAAATAAATAAATGGAAAAGTTAGCTCACCAGCTCACGTTGCAAGCTCTGCAGAGACACTTTCATTGTTTCAACTTATTCCATCAACTACAAGAGCTATTCCATGGATTATCTGTGTAGTGGGCAAAAGACGGTCCTACGAGATGTAAACATGGAAATGAGACTAGTAAAAATTAATTCATCTCCATTTTTTTATAAATGAAAGAGCTAATAGAAAGACAGAAGAAAATAATTTTGCACTTGTGCACTATAAGGTTGTGACCTGCACTATCAGAACTCCACCCATGTTTATTGATATTCATTTGTCCTGGCTTTATAGCCTCATAGATACCATGCAGTAGTTGAACAGAAAGAGTGTCAAGGGAGGACGGATATTCCTCACATAAGCAAAGTGTGGAGCAGGTAAACCTATCCAAGAATTAGAAGAAATTGTTTAATAGCAGTTTAAGCCCTTCAAATAATGCATATATTGTAAAATGGTATTCTAGGAGGGAAATCCTCTTGGAACTTCAGTTAATGTAACATTCTAGCACAACAGCACCTAAATTGATTTATGATATCATCAAGTTTATGACACTGGGGTCTAAAAGGAAGCCACCCATACTTTCAAGTCATCATGCAAATTTTGTAGCCAGGTTAAAAAGACAAAAGGTAAGAAACAACATGAGACGGGGGTATATATGATATGCAAATTGAAAGAAATCCAAAAAGATAAACATACAAACACGCATGCTTATCACATAAGGGGTTAAGTTGTCAATGATAATATGTAATGCATTTATGCATCTATGAAGTAATTTTTCCCAGCTTAAGGTCAGGCAATGGTTAATGTACACAGCCTTACATAGAAATATCTACCTTAGTTTCTACTGGACCACAAAAGGATGATTGTACGTTGAACACATAGACTAGTAAACTAAATTAGAGAAACAAGAAACAAAAATTAAGCCTTGTCCGTTATGCATAGGGAAAACACTGAGAGCCAAAACCCAGATGTTCCAATTAAAAAAAAAAAAAAATCAAAATAGCACACTTTATTACTTCTATATGACTGACTACTGAGTTAAAAAAACACAAAAAATAAATAATGACCAAACAAAATAAGAGTTTTAAACTAAACTAGATAAGGAATAGACTACTCATCTCATACATACCCAAGCATTTTACAAATAACAGTGAACAAACTGCTAAACAATATTTTATAAATATCCATTATATATATATATATATATATATATCTTTGGATAACTTCTTTTTTCTGGTGATTCATGGAATTTGGATAACTTTTTCTCATGTTTTAATATATCTGGGGGGTAATTGAATTTTTCTCCTTAAGCGTATACTCGGAAATGATTTACAATAAGGTTCTTCATGCTGAAAATTGTGCTCTGCAGTATTATTTCGAAGTGCTTTCCTCTTGTCTGGAAAGACACTTGAAGCGGAAACCCCAACTAAAATTCTCATTCAAGTGTATTTTTGTTAAACTTCTGAAACATAATGCAGAAAACCATCTATAAGAAACAGAGTTTTTTTTATCACAAATCAATAGAGAAATGCATCAGATGCTTCAAATTACTTCTTGCTTACAGGAAATGCATTGTCGGCAAGTATTAAAGACATACAAGGGACTTTACTTTTTCTCAACGGTAAAACCAATAATAATTTAAAAGAGTCTTCAGTTTTGAAATCACTAAAAAGAAATTACATTCTCTACCAGACTTGGCGAGAAAATAGGCAACGTAGTCTAAAGTAATAAAAAGAGAAAACCCACCGTCAGAAATAATCAAAGCTAAGAGCCAAAAAAAAAAAAACTATTTTATGTAGTAACTTAATCCAAAGAGATTCTTACTATGAAAACGTATTTTCTTCTAGACTCATGTCCCCATTAGGCGTAAGCAAAATCACTGTTTAACTCAAAATCTCCTTAGAGTCACCGAATGCAGATCTAACTACCAGAGAAATCTTTTGCAACAATTCCACAGACAACCCACACAAAAAAGGGTAAGAATTAGATTCGCCTTAGCGTCTTATTTACTACAATCTGTTCGCAAGTTGCATTCTTATGAAAGAATTAATGTCTTGATTAGGACAAAAGGCGACCGATCATAATTAAGTACCTTAAAAGAGATAGTAAAAGACTATTTTTCATTAATAACCAAGTCGGGTAAAGTTAAGAAGAGTGAAGAGAAAATGCCCGTACAAAGTACAAAGTAACTTCACTCTTTTAATACGATGATAGTAACACAATTTTAATGTCTACTAAGTATATGCAAATGACTATATAAGCTGGAGAAAACAAACTGACGCAAAGAACCGTTACGAAAAGAAACTGTAGTATAAGTGGGATACTGAATAAATAACAACCATAGATTGCACCGCAATATGCATAAAAATACATAAAGCTTTACAGTCGGTAAAATCTTATCCGAAGATCAAATAGGATAAAAGTAAGCTTTTACATTCTTCAATTAAACCGTTTTCTATTGCATCAAATGCACTATTCCTACCCATATCCCGCAAAATAAACTTTCTTCTGTATAAACTGCATTCCAATACATATAGGTTTCTCTACGTTTCAATTTAATATTATTAATATTCTTTTCCGCTATAGCTTCAACCTTCCCTTTCACAACCCTCTACATAGAACTGGCCAAAGCTCAGAAAATTTACATGAGAATAAATAGAATTAATTAATTAAAGCATTACCTTGCGAGTTGCAACCAGGCTATGTTATGAAATGTGATGAACAACAATCTTCCCAATTTGTCATAACTTAAGTAATCACGGGATCGGTGCCTTTTCTTCCAGATACTCCACATAAATCCTGAATTTAAATAATCGCAGTCTTTTTTTCCTATCACAAAACAATTAAAAAAATGTTAACTTTGCGTAAAAGAGCAATCTTTGCTACTTATTAACACGTTAATTAATAACAGAACGAATAATGCCTTTTATCATCCTTTCTTGCAGATTGATCGTAGACGTAGTAGGGCATCTTAACTATGCAAATGGTTTTTTTTTTAAATAAAAAATTGCATTAAATGTTAACTGGAAATTGCATGGATATACCCAAAAAAATCGACATTAAACGGTAATAAAATTATGGGTATATTAGAAAAGGCAGAAGGCATTTTTTGTCTTAAAAATTCCAAATTTCTTAGTATTTGTATCTTTATGATATGTTAATCACATACATAAGCATCTTAAATACATTTTTAAGTATAAAAAACCACACCGAGAAACTGCATGGATTGTATCCTAAGAATTCCAACTTTTTTTCAGAATTTGTATCTTTATCAAATGTTAATCGGTAAAAAATCATGGGTAAATTAAACTCCATAATTAGAATATGATAAACACAATAAAACCATTAATCATTAAGTGCATCACATAATTAGAAAAAGCATAATTAGGCATCTTAACTATGTAAAAAAATAACCTTTTAAATTAATATTTTGTGACATTTTGAAGTATAAGAAACTACACCCAGAAACTGAATGGATATATCCTAAAAAAATTCAACTTTCTTATAATTTATATCTCTATGACATGTTAATCGGTAATAAAATCATGGGTAATATTAGAAAAAGCATAATATGATAAACACAACAAAACCCTTAATCATTAAAGTAAATCAAACAAAGAAAAAAAACACTAAACATATATAGATTGAGAGAGAGAGATAGAGATTGTACCAGGATATATAAAAAGCTGCATTTTTTTTAATTTATTTTCTGAGGATGAACAAATGTGTGTGGGTTTGTATAAGCTGCTATTTTCTTATAATATATTAAAATATTAAACCCTATTCCGTTTTTATAATAGCTGATAGAATAGGGTTTGTATTTTTCCGTTTTAATAAGTTAATTTCTAAAATGGTACAAAAGCTATTAAATTTTAGCGATTTAGTATTGTAGTAACCCTTTTTCTAATTCGATACCCAACTTATACGTTTCGCTCTAATTTGGTACTCAACCTAACATTTTTTTCTAATTTGGTATCCAATCTATACGTATTCGGTCCAATTAAGTAACTCAATCTGTCTTCGATCATCGGTTTTTAACGCATACTAAATCTTTTTTACTGTTGATTAACATATGTGAAATCTTCGATTGTTATATTAAATAATTTAAAGTGAAACCACTACTAAATATGGTTGAATTAATTAGGTTAAAATGATCGGATGTGCGTTGAATTATTAATTGGAGCAAATATGTTTAGGTTAATTATCAAATTAGAAAGTGTGTTATGTTGGGTACCAAATTAGAAAGTGTTAAGTTGGGTTTGAAACCACTAAAACTTAATAGATTAGGTATCATTTTAGCATTTTTCCTGTTTTAATAATTAATAAGATCCTTTAGTATTTATTAATTTTGTCCGTTTAAATATTGTCACGCATCACTAAATAAAATAAAATGTGTCCTAGCTACGGTTTTTACGACCAATATATGATAATATAATTAATTTAGGATATATTTCTGACAGTTTTTTAAATTAGCGACCGTGGGAATACGATCCGTCAAAATTTTAAGAAACTCATTTTTTTTCAAGAAGTCGATTTACTGAGACATAATTTGTAACTTGCTATCATTTTTACAAGTTTTGAATCTCACAAAATCAACATTATTTATAGTGTATGCATGGTAAATGACACGTTGTATATCCGTAAACACGACGTGTAACACTGTAATGCATTCTTATTAACGAAGTTATCTAATAATTTATAAAAAATAAATAATTTGGTAAAACTATTATTATTATTGTAAATAAAAAAGAATTTGAGAATATGTTATTTTTTACTTTAATGTATGCGTTTATGTCACATCATCTGTTAACTTTATTGTTAAATTTAATAATAACGTTAACAATGTTAAGTTTAATATGTTACTAAACAATACTATTTTGAAGTAAAAACATGTTTATTAAATAACAATTTTACAATTGAAATAATAAACACTATTGCAGATGATCTAACTAAATTAAGCCTCCTAAAAAATATTAGCCTAAAGTTATGCATAAGCTCAAACCTTATTTTTCATTTCCCCGTTTCAATTGTAAATCTTAAAAAAAAATTGATTCACATATTCATTCTACTTCTCAGAAATTGGTCCAAACTCTGACAAATGAAACCTTAATAAATTGTTAAAAACAGAGAAAACTAGCAGTGATTAAGAATTGAGATAATTAATGTTAAGCGTATTCAACTTTCAGCTCATTTTGATTTACTATACTCAACTATCAACTTTTTGATTTAGTATACTGTACTAAATGAAAACTTTCGATTTAGTATTTTCCGTCCAAATTGACCGTTAAATAGTGACGTCAGCTAACGTTTTCCGTTAAGTTGAAGGGCAAAATGATCTTTTTACCTACTAAATTAAATAAATAAATAAACTAAAACAAAAAAATAAATAAATAAAACTAAAACAAAAAAAATAACAGCCCAAGGGACTCGAACCACTTGGCCACCAATACTTTCATTATAATTATAGCGTTATATATATATATATACTCTATCTGTATATAGATGTGTATATATACACTTTGAGACTGATTTCGTAAATTTTGGAAAATTCAAATTTTATGTTTGTTTCATTTTGGTCCTTACATTTTCAAATGTATTATAATTGGGATGTAAATTTGTTCAGAATTATAAAAAATCACAAAAAATCAAAAAAATTATAAAAAATCACCAAAAATTAAAAAACATCATCAAAAATCACAAAAAATTATTAAAAAAATACAAAAATCACAAAAAATTTAAAAAATTTAAAAAATTACAAAAAATCACAAAAAATGAAAAAAATCACAAATTTTTTAAAAAATTACAAAAAAAATATATAATTTTTTTTGTCAATATAACACTTTTTATACCGAAAAATTAAAAAAATTAAAAAAAATCACAAAAACTTATAAAAAATCACAAAAAATTATAAAAATTATAAAAAAAATTCGAAAAATCAAAAAATAAAAAAAATGAAAAAAACGAAAAAATTATATAGAAATGAAAAAAAATGAAAAAAAATCACAAAAATCACAAAAATTCAGAAAACATTATAAAAAAATAACAAAAATTATAAAAAATTATAAAAATTATAAAAAATCACAAAAAAAAAAAAGAATTATAAAAAAAATGAAAAAATCATAAACTTTTTAAAAATATACAATTCAGTCGAAAGTAAATATAGTTGAATAAAAGTGAGTATGCATATAGTTCAGCTAAAAGTTTTTTTTAAGCATTTCTACCGATGAGTAGTATTTAAGTTATAATTTCTAAACATAGATTTTTTTTTTGTTATAGCAATTTAAATTTTAATGAGAAAAAAATGTGCTATAGTTTTTATTTTCTATACATGAAGAAATGTACCAAATAAAAATACTTATTATTTATAGTGTAAGTTATTAGTCATACATATTATTTTTTATACTTTCTTTTATTTAATATTTGGTGCCTTTTGAGATTATAAGTATCAGATTGATTATATTCATAAACTACAAGGACTACTTCATTAATAAACTACAAGGACTATATTCATAAGTTTCATAAGGGTAATTTTGTAATTTACTAATTTCTATTAGATAATTGGACGGAAATATACTAAATCGAAAGTTTTCATTAGTCCAGTACGCTAATCAGTAAATTTGTTAGTTCAGTATACTAAATCGAAAACGTATGATAGTTGAATATAGTAAACATTAATTATCTCTTAAGAATTAAACTAAAATACTATTGCTGCGTCCACTAGTACTTTACTCAAAACTTTCTCCTATTTTTTAGGAGACGTTACAACTTAAACCTACTGTTAGACGACAAGCAATCATTATTTTTAATTCATGATACGTTATTTGTTCATAGTGTATACTCCTAAGATGATTTGAAAAGCCGAAATTATATATTTTTACCTCATTATTTATGTTGATTTAGGTTTAAATGATTATCACAAGCTAGCTATCAGATTTATTTGCTATACATGCGGCGGATGTATTGATTGTCTTCCTTCTACATTTCTTACGTGCCGAACTTGACACTACTATAAAAGTGCGGTTTAGCGACCGAATAAAAGCGGTCGCTCATATTCCAAGCAAATAACGACCATAACGTGAAGTGGTCGCTATATGACGATTATCGGCTGTTTTTACTGACTGATTTCGGTCGGGATTTTACGGACTGAAATAGTAGTCGGTACTGGACTAACAAATTACGACAAAAATGTAAATGGTCGCTATTTGTCGATTAGCGACTGTTTTTAACGACTGCTTTTATTCAGAAATTTACTGACTAAAATAATAGTCGGAATTGAATTAACAAATTGCAACTAAAACATAATCGGTATGTGACAACTACCGACCGCTTTTACCGACTGAATTTTGTGGATGATTTACCGACTGAAAAAGTCGTCAGAAATAGCAACCGTTACATTTCTATAAACAGGAGTGCCTCCAAACTTCAAACATCATTTCCAAA
Organism: Primula veris; assembly: GCA_963682055.1. Taxonomy (NCBI): domain Eukaryota; kingdom Viridiplantae; phylum Streptophyta; class Magnoliopsida; order Ericales; family Primulaceae; genus Primula; species Primula veris. The sequence continues at coordinate 29,452,277 of OY821747.1, read as the reverse complement.
CTTCAAATATTACCGCCAAATATCAATACACTATCAATGTGACGACCCAGATTTCCAGGAAGGAAATTCTGTGGTGCGGTGTTGTGCGTCAGTCCCACATCGCCCAGATATGAGAGTACTCGTGTGGTATATGAGCTTAAAGATCCATTTCCTATTAACAAGGCCTTTTAAAGCCGTACGGCACAACAGCGAGGACGGAACTCCACAGTTAAGCGTGCTTAGCTTGGAGTAGTACCAGGATGGGTGACCATCCTGGGAAGTTGTGCCAAAGCGGACAATATTGTTGATACGGGCGTAGCGATTCGGTCTGTTTGGGCCGGGTCGTTACAGATGGTATCAGAGCCTCTATCTGGCCGGAAATGTGGGACTAGCACATGTGTGTGGACCCCTGAAGGACGACATGTCCGACGAGGACGTCGTGCCTAAAGGGAGGGTGATTGTGACGACCCAGATTTCCAGGAAGGAAATTCTGTGGTGCGGTGTTGTGCGTCAGTCCCACATCGCCCAGATATGAGAGTACTCGTGTGGTATATGAGCTTAAAGATCCATTTCCTATCAACAATGCCTTTTAAAGCCGTGCGGCACAACAGCGAGGACGGAACTCCACAGTTAAGCGTGCTTAACTTGGAGTAGTACCAGGATGGGTGACCCCCTGGGAAGTTGTGCCAAAGCGGACAATATTGTTGATACGGGCGTGGCGGTTCGGCCCGTGGGGCCGGGTCGTTACAATCAAAGAGTCATCTTTCTCTGTCATTTGTACATGGCTGCGCACGGAGAAAATAGATATATAAAGTCGATTATTAAACGAAATTGCTTTCCGAGGTAATTCATACGTTTGTTTTTCACAGAAGTATGCATTTTATAGTTTACAATATCTTTCTTAATCATCTCGGTAGAATTTTATTTTAGTTTGGAACCGTCAGGAAAAATAGTGTTTATTCAGCTTTTCAAGACAAATCCAGAGCTAGGTACCATTAAATGGTTTGATTTATCTGTTGAGGACAATGAAATACCTAGTCAGGTTCTTGTTGATCTCGCATACGGGCCATTTAATAAGGTTAAAACATATCCGGGATACTATGCCAACAGCTTCAAATTTCAAACCAAATCATATGGCGTAAATAAGTCCACTACAAACAATGGGGTTTGGTGTAAGGGAGATAATTATAGTGTCACGACGGGCGATTATTATGGCCGCCTGACTGAAATACTAATCCTGGAGTACCTTGGGGCTCCCGATTAAGTGACATGTTTTATTTAATTGCGACTGAGTTGACCCCGTTATTGGAACATGTATTCACATGAAATATAAACTTGTCGAGATCAATACTAAAAAGCAGCTTAGGAGTTATGAGCCCTTTATTATGGCCTCACAAGCTACACAAGTGTATTTTATTTCGTACCCGAGCTAAACAACCCGACGGGCCGACTGGTTAGCTGTCTGTCATACGAAAGATAGAACAATTATAGAAGTGTTTGCATCAACTAGTAATGCAACACCAAGCACGTCTATACAGCGCGATGCATTTCAAGATGATGATACGAATCTCCGTACAATCACATTGGGAAGCACTAGCAATTCTACCATGAACATTCCACTCTATGACCCAGACAGATTGATCATAGAATTGAATTTCGAGAAACGGAATGATGAAGACTCATCTGAAGTCGATACATCATTAGAAGAAAAGTTTGATGATTATTATGATGCCTTATACTATATATTTACCGCACCACCTATTATGGTAATTTATTATGTCATTTACTTATTAAGTACGTTATTTGTTATGTATCTTATTACGGTCAATGTCGGAAAAAATGTCTAAAAAATCAAAAAAAGATAAGAAAAAAATACAAAAAATAAGTGAGAAAGTATTGTTGTGTGTTGTATGTTTGTTTGAAGTCATTCTGTTTAGTAATGTACGGAAATTATTTCATTTTGTGCTTTAAGAAGGCTTTGGCTTATTTTTTTTCTTTAAAATCAATATTAATAGTTTTTAGTAGGGCTGGGCAAAAACCCGAAAAAATCGGATCAAACAGGACCGAACTGAAAAAAACCGAAAACCAAAAAAACCGAAACAAAAAAAAAACGGCAACCGAAAAAACAAACACATATCGGTTCGGGTTCGGTTTTGACTTACTATAAAACCAAACCGAAAAAACCCGAAAAACCGAAAAAACTCCGAACTGAATGAAAAAAGCGAAAAACCTGAAAAAATCAATTGAGGGCTGAAAATTTGAGTTACACATAGCGAATTATTATGTTTTGTTACTTATATTTTAATTAGTTAACATTTTGATCATAATTTGTAACTGTTTCAACTTTTAATAACTAAAAAATCTAGTAATAAATTTATACTCGGTTTCGGTTTTGCCAAAAACCGACCCGAATCCAGTCTAGTTTAGTTTTTATAGTATAATTTTTTCGTATAAATCAAACATATTTCAGCTTGTAAAACTGATACTTGTACAGTTGTTCACAAGTATGAAATTTATATTACAAAATTTGGGAGATGGTTCTAATTTCATTTAGTTGGTGGAATGAAATTTTAGGCGGTGAATTAGATTTTGTTATTTGCTGATGAGATCTGGGGCTTCCATATTTGCTAGCTTATAATTGAGAACGCATGTTTGACGAAATTTTTCGGGTTAGCTGAGTTGTAGTTATGCATGCATGTTTCAATTTTATTTCTATAACGAAACAGATGGTTTCGTGTCGTCTTTTTTTGGTTTGGGCTTATAAGTTGCTGTTTTGGGTAAGAAAACAAATCTATTAATATTAAACCCTATTCCGTTTTTATAATAGCTGATAGAATAGGGTTTGTATTTTTCCGTTTTAATAAGGTAATTACTAAAATGGTACAGAAGCTATTAAATTTTAGCGATTTAGTATTCAACCTGACACTTTTTCTAATTCGATACCCAACTTATACGTTTCGCTCTAATTTGGTACACAACCTAACATTTTTTTCTAATTTGATATCCAACCTATATGTATTCGGTCCAATTAAGAAACTCAGTCTGCATTCGATCTTCGGTTTTTAACACATACTAAGTCTCATTTACTATTGATTAACCTATGTGAAATTTGGTATCCAACCTATATGTATTCAGTCCAATTAAAAAACTCAATCTGCATTCGATCATCAGTTTTTAACGCATACTAAGTCTCATTTACTATTGATTAACCTATGTAAAATCTTCAATTATTATATAAAATAATTTAAAGTGAAACCACTACTTAATATGCTTGAATTAATTAGGTTAAAATGATCGGATGTGTGTTGAATTCTTAATTGGAGCAAATATGAATAGGTTTGGTATCAAATTAGAAAGTGTGTTATGTTAGTTACCAAATCACTAAAATCTAATAGGTTGGGTATCATTTTATCATTTTTCCTGTTTTAATAATTAATAAGATCCTTTAGTATTTGTTAATTTTGTATGGTAAAATAATGTCACGCATCACTAAAAAAAAATAAAATGTGTCCTAGCTACGGTTTTTATGACCAATATATGATAATATAATTTATTGTTTTTAACGACTGCTTTTATTCAGAAATTTACTGGCTAAAATAATAGTCGGAATTGAATTAACAAATTGCAACTGAAACATAATCGGTCGCTATGTGACAACTACCGACCGCTTTTACCGACTGAATTTTGTGAATGATTTACCGACTGAAAAAGCCGTCAGAAATAGCAACCATTACATCACTATAAATAGGAATGCCGACACAACAACACTGAATATGATCGTCCATGAATTTTCAAGTCATTTATTGATTAAAGTGAAATTACGCATTCGTGTCTATTTGGGTGGTTTGTGTGTATTTTACCCATTTTGGCTCATTTTGTATCCTGGGAAAGTTTTCATTTTTACAAAAATGATTAGTGTTGGTCGCACCCTGAGTATTTTGTTTGAAGTTCACTTTTATATTAGCTTACATAATGACAAATAATGGTTTATTCCTTCTATTTTTCAAATGTTGTTAACTTTTGGGTTGCTCAGTAACAACTTCTTGATAGTTTATTGAACAATGAGATCTACTACTATCATTTACCGGTCTTTGTATCCATTTTAAAAGTAAGTCATCTTCTAGTCTCGAATGAATTTTTGTTCCTAAACTTGTATGATAGTAATCATAGTATTATTTTGAGAATGAGCACCGAGGATCAATGTCCATTCTGGTACGTTAAAAAATGAATACGGGAGTGGGGTGATGTTATCCTTCAAAAATATAGGCATTAACAAGAAGACTTGGTCACATTTTAATAGTACTAAGATAATCCATGCTCTTTATAATTAACCGAGATATTCAGTTCCAAATTCGACTTCGAATAGTCGTGACTTCATTTTAATAGTACGATAACATGTCCTATATGAAGAGAGATGAGAAATAAAATAGAGAGATTCCTAAAAGAAGATTTAGTTAATGTCAGGTCAAATTAACTTTGAAACATTTTTGACATTTATTAAGTAAATGAGTCTAATTTGTATCAATGTATTGAGAAAGTTTTGGACCAAGAGAGAGTAATAGAGAGTCCCTTATTAGTAGGAGTAAATTGGAATTCAATCCTTATTTGTAGGACTAAACTAGAGGAATGGGATTCACCCTTCAAATCTGAATATTTCATATATTCACTTTCCACTATGTATTGACACATTTTTATATTTCAAAATCTGTAGAAAAATTGATTACACGGTCAAGGCTCAAATCTGAATATTTCATCCTTTGAGTTAACCAAGAAAAGTAAAGGCAATATATGATTTTGCTCACCATGTTTTTTGCCAAATGTTAATAACAATACTCCTAAAACAAAGGAGAGCCTTGACCCAAGCACATCTCCACAAAACAACATTCAAAACACATTTTCATTTTATTCCATCATTCCGATTTCTCTCACCTTAGGAGCCGAATCCTCGGGTGCTCCTCTTCCCATCAGTCTTATCACGGTATATAATCATACATGAGGAAATTATTTCCGAATTTCGATAGAGAAGACGGCCTTGAGACGATTCTGGAAGTTCCTGTTCCGGAAGAGCTGATTGCTCTATCGGGAAAAACTCCGGAAATACAATGGAAAAATATGGCGACGTGGATGAGGGCACAAACGTTGGAGAAATGGTCGTCACCGAAAATAGAGGGGCAATATAATGAGCTTAGCTTTATGCTTTACCTCGTTGGATCTCCCCTCATTCCTCTCCAGGTTCAAGCGTCGCAGTTTGTCCCACGTCCCCCTAAAAATTCCTCTATCGTAAGAAAAGTTCCTCTTTTATCCCGAATGTCATGAGACTTTTATCAAATTTCGATTTTGTAATGACCACTTTTAACTTGCATTCCTTTTAAATTCAATGTTGATCATTTTACCTAACCGTGTAACTATAATCTTGATAGTCTGGCTAACAAATAGAGCTATACTAAGTAGCCCCAAAATATCAAATGACTCGAGAGGGTGATCAACGAAAATAAATTCGGATAATCACCAGGCGTAAAGTGGGATGTTTTTTATTAGAAGAATTTGAGTTTATAACTCCTGGCTCAAGTAAAAATGTAATGTTCACTAAACTAGCTTTTCGGATAAATTATGATAATCCAAATAAAGTTGCTGTTTGTTTTGCAAGTCCTTTTGAACAAAGTAGATCAGCCAGCAATAAACACTAGTAACAGGTAGATTACACTGGATGCATCAACAGAAAATTCTTATTTCCTCTACGAATAAGAGATGAAATAGAAGAGTTTGATGATAAGTGTCTTGATCATTGGATGTTATGAAAATAGTAAAAAAAGTCTTGTCGATTAATCTCTTTGCAACTAATCTTAGTACAGGGCGGAGTCAAAATTAAAACTAACAAATTTTGTGTCTATTGTTGGTGTAATGCAGGAGGCATCCACGGCCAAGTACATCGTTCAACAATATATAGCAGCAATCGGGGGGCAAACGGCCCTAAATGCCATGCAAAGCATGTGTGCAATAGGTCGTGTTAAAATAACAGCATCAGATTTTCACCAAGGGGACGAGAGTGTAAACGCAAGGGATATCGAGCTCACCGGAGGATTTGTCATGTGGCAACAAAATCCCGATTTGTGGTGTCTAGAGTTGCTCGTATCGGGTTGTAAGGTCATCTCCGGTAGCAACGGTAATGTTACGTGGAGACAATCGTCTAATGAACGGACACCTATCTCGATAGGACCCCCTAGACCTTTACGACGGTTTTTGCAGGTACTAAAAATGAGTTTTCTTTTCATTTATTTTTTAATTTCAACCACACTAAACTAAGGATCTGTTACCGATTGTGAATAATTTAACTTGTTAAGTAATACACAGACCATTCGATATGGTCTCTACTGTTTAGGACCATTATGTAACGACTCGGGCCTCACGGACCGAGCCGCCACGCCCGTATCAACAATATTGTCCGCTTTGGCATAATTTTCCGGGGGGATCACCCATCCTGGTACTACTCTAAGTTAAGCACGCTTAACTATGGAGTTCCGTCCTCGCTATTGTGCCGCACGGCTTTAAAAGGCCTTGTTGATAGGAAATGGATCTTTAAGCTCATATACCACACGGGCGATGTGGGACTGACGCACAACACCGCACCACAGAATTTCCTTCCTGGAAATCTGGGTCGTCACACATTACTTGTGTGTAAGAGTCGATAATTATACCGCTTTCCAAAATTATGAGAACGGTTTTGACAGAATTAGAATCACAATGTAGGTAGCAAAATGGTCGTTTATAATTATTTTTCATTATGCTATAACTGGGCTCAAATGAGGATCCAGTCACACCTGATTGTCAAGAATTTCTAGGATGGTTACAGTTTACTTGTTCGTATTAGGGGCTGATTATGTAACTGTCTAATTTTTATTGAGAATCACTTAGACAAAGCTAAAACAAAGGACAAAAAAAATCATTGAAACCTAAAATTACACTTGTTTACCTATGGATCAAAATCGATAAGTGTGACGTTAGATACATTTTTTCTTCCGGCTAGTGCGAAAGTCACATCAGAAACTAGACCGGTTAATTGGTATGTAATCTATCATTTATCTCTTCACTTTATATAGGTTGATTACTAACCAGTAGTAGATATCAATCGTATCGATTTCTTACACTCGTTTTATCAAAATTAAGATTACTTATAAACAAAGTTTCAATAGGAATTTTGAAATGTTTACTTATGGATCAAAATTAAGATTCTTATAGAGCTTAAATGTTGATATTTTCGTGAAATAGTTAAAACTCATGAACCTAAACTTCTATCCTTGATTCGGTATTATTTTTCTTAATCGTTTTAATAGGGTTTGGACCCGAGATCAACGGCCAACTTATTTCTTGACGCGGTATGCATAGGAGAAAAGCTCATAAACGACGAGGATTGTTTTATGCTCAAGCTCGATGTGAGCAAATCAGTTCTCGATGCACAAAGTGGGAGAAAATTCGAAATTATTCACCACACAATATGGGGTTATTTCAGCATGAGATCGGGGTTATTAATCAAATTCGAGGACTCGAAGCTACTGGCTGTGAAAACAAATAGAGGAGACGGTGAAGGGGTATTTTGGGAAACGAGCACGGAAAGTTTAATAGAGGACTATAAGTACGTTGAAGGTGTTAATGTCGCGCATAGTGGGAAAACATCTGTTACTATATATAGATACGGGGAACAATCTTCTAATCATAGAAGGGAACTCGATGAAACATGGAAGATTGAAGAGGTCGATTATAATGTTTCGGGTTTGGGTGTAGATTTCTTTATGCCCCCCTCGGAATTCCGGAGATGAAAAATAGGGTTTTTATTTGAGTGGATTACAAATTCTTTTTTCCCGGGTTTGAGAAGAAATGAGTGATTGCGAAATATGTATATGCATTACGAAAAATATGAGTTGATACTAAAAACAATTTTTTGAATTAGATGGTTATCATTTCAAAGCAAGTATTTGGAAGTGTTAATTAGTTACTGCATGCAAGTAATTGTTGATTAACATGTCCTACGTTTTACTGTTTTAGAAGGCCTATTGGCGATTGCATTCAAGACCGATGTAGATAATTATCTTACGGTAAACTTTACCTATGATCGAGATGTTTATGAGTAGACCTATCCGATGCCTTTTTACACCTAAACAATATAATATTTTTGACGTCTTTTTTAAGTTGTCATGAAACAAATTGTCCCTAAACAAATTTCATTGAAATATTACAAAATCTCCACCATTACACAAAATATTGTATGTTACGTCATACAAAATATATATCATGAGAAAAAATAGTTTTTTTTTGGTATTGTTTGAAGTGGAAGTGATGCCTAATAGGGGAGGCTCGTTTGGTTTGCACTTGATCAGAAGTAGTAGACTTTTATCTCTATTGATCTTGGAGTGGACTTAACTATAATCATTTCATCTACATTTATTAATGGATTTCAAAAATTAAATTGAGTTTACTATTGCAATCCGTTTCATCGTCACTTTCATGTTTTTCATTCCCGCCAAGTTTTCTTCCAATTCATTATAGCGTATGGCTTCTGAATCGATTTACTTTTCTTGCCTAATAAAGTTAAGTATGGTCATCGATGCAACAACATTAAACCTTTGGGTAACAAATGGGCACGAAGCCATATACATCGTAGAACTGACCACCGAGCTTTCCAAACACCAAAAGAACATCCAATCATGGTCGAGTTTCAAACTGTTCCACCATTCCACACCGGTTTCTCATAAGGTCCCATCCTACACCAATTTTAAACAAATTTTCAACTTTCACCGTATATTCTAGTCCGACTCAGTATTATCTCACTTATTCGTCATTCGTTTATTATCACAATTTTCCTGTTATTATATTTTACATTTTCTTACTTATCCTTTTTTTTAAGGAAACATGGTCATTATTATTAAAATAACAAATAGAAGGGCTACATAAAAATAGAATAATATAAAGCCGTAAAGGCCGACCAGAAGTCCGATAACTCACGAAACCCACCAATTAATTCTACTGTCGACAATGGGATCAAAATACACAAGAAATAACATAAAACATGAAAAAGACTATACCTATCACCGACTAACTGAAATATTGTCAAACGCGGTAATCGAATTGCACATTTGGACCGGTAGAAGTGTAAGTAGGCCTGATAAGGTATTCATAATATTTTGTCATGTTTTGTTATGTTTTGGACCGGTAGAAGTGTAAGTAGAGGGTACATTTTATTATTATGTTCTCGTATTTTTGTTATGTATTCATAATATATTTTTTTTAAATCAACGTTTTATTTTATTTTTAAAGTGTTTGTTCAAAAAAATCTATAAAATTTAACTTTTTATATTTTTTTTGATATTTATTGTTTGTATTGACAATTTATAAGATAGTAATATTAATAAATACCAAAAAAATAGAAAAAAGTCAAAATTTACTAAGTTTTTTGAACAAACACTTTAGAAAAAAAACAACGTTGATTTAAAAAAAAACAAAATTTTATTTACGAAAACAGATGAAAAAATCGATAATATGACCAAAACATAACGTTACAAAGCTGATCAAATGTGCACCCGATATTAACCTATCAAAATATTAAAATAATTAAAGTTGTATGTATCCTAAATTATTGGGAAAAAATACATTTAATGTACTGTACTATCTATTGTTAACGATTTAGGTAGCAGACTACCAAAGTTAACAATTGACGTACTGAACTATCATAATGTTCACAATTCGGGTACCGCCGTTAATTTAGTTGGATGAAAATTAGTTTCAGTTTTCATTTTGGTCATATTTTTTGTAACTTGTATAAATCTAACCCTTAATTTTATGAAATGTCTAATTTTAGTATAATTTCAAAAATATATAAGTATATCATATATATATATATATATAATGCATGTATAAATATTATTACAAATAATATAAATTCTAGATGATATTTGTGTATAACAATAAATTATAAATACTTAACAAATATATTCTATTTACAAAAAATAGTACTTTTTTGAAAAAAAAATAACAATTTTCTTGCCGTTTTTTCACAAAAGTATTCAAATAGTGATGTGGCCTCAAATAATTTTTTCTCGAATGTCATAAATCTAAAACTTACTTTATTTTTATTTTAGAGAAAGTGTAAAAAAAAAACTATAATTTTTTTATTTTAGAAAAAAAATCAAAGAAAATCTAGTCAAATAATATGTTTTTTAAACTGAGATACTTATTATCTATGTATATGTACGTATTTTAGTAGAAACATTGTAAATTGTAATGTTTCGAAAAAACGAGATTAAATTTATACAAATTATAAAGAATTTAACAAAAAAAAGAAAAGTGAAACTAGATTTCATATAACTAAATTAACGGCGTAACTGAATTATAATAATTAGGGGTGACATCGGTTCGATACCGAATTTTTTGACTACATGTCGATATCATACCAAACTAGTTTGGTTTGATAATTTTTATGTCATTACCGAACCAAAAAATTCGGTATATCAAACTATTCGGTTGGTTCGGTTCGGTTTCGTTTTTATACCAAACTTTAGATTTTACAAGTGATGATAGAAAATTTATGCGTATTGGACAAAAAAATAATAGTATAAAGTTTTAAAAGTAGTATATTAAAAAAATATATTTATTTATATTATTGTTATATTTGTTGTTTCTTTGAATAAAATAATAAACATTACTATACCTTTCCAGTAAAAACTATAAATAAAATAAATGGACAATTAACATAAATATATCTCATCCCTTTTATATTAACAAAAATATATGTTAAAAAATAAAAAATCTGATTTATCCCTCCCAATCTATTTGATCTATCTCCTCGTCTCACCTTGTCTCTAATCTCTCTCTCCTCCTTCTCTCTCTCCTCATCCTTCTAACTCTCTCCGATCTATCATCATTACTCTCTTTTTCCGATCTCTCTCATCATCTTTCTTCTATTTTTTCGATCTTTTTCTTCTTATCTCTCTCTCCGATCTCTCTATTCCGTGGAGATTGAGACGGACACATCTATCGGAATGGGCGGCGAATGTGTACAGCGAGGTCGAAAACTCGAGATTGATGTCGACGGAGATGCGGTCGTCGAATGAGAGATCCACGACGACGACGTGATAGTTCGAGATCGGAGTACGGATAAGAGTTGGATTTGTTAATTAGCGTAAAATGTTGAAAAATAAGTGTATGAATTATGTGAATTATAAGGGTTTGAAGTTGAAAACTATGCATATGAATTATGTAAATTGGGATACGAAGGATATGTACTTTTGAAATAAAGGTATAAACTTTTGGAATAAGTGTATGAAAACTACAAATTAGGGTATGAACTTTTGAAATAAGGGTATAAACTTTTAGAATAAAAGTATGAAAAATACAAATTAGTGTATGTACTTTTGAAATAAGGGTATGAATTTTTGAAATAAGGGTATGAAAAATACAAATTAAGGTATGAACTTTTGAAATAAGGGTATAAACTTTTGGAATAAAAGTATGAAAAATACAAATTAGGGCATGGACTTTTGAAATAAGGGTATGAATTTTTGGAATAATGGTATGAAAAATACAAATTAGGGTATGAACTTTTGAAATATGAATCTTTTGGAATAAGAGTATGAAATATACAAATTATGGTATCAATTTTTAAAACAATGGTATGAACTTTTGGAATAAGGGTATGAAAAATACAAATTAGTATATTGACTTTTGAAATAATTGTATAAAATTTTGAAATAACGGTATAAAATATACAAATCAGCGTACGAAATTTTAGGTATATTTTTGTTAATTAGAAATTTTTGGGTATGTTTTTGTTAATTTAGTTTCAAAAGTCGTATGTTTTGTTAATTTATCCTAAAATAAAATGGTATACGTATTCACTATAATATAACAATGTTAATAATTAAGTGTATATAAGTCTTTTACTTTATTTGTCTATATAGTATATTTTAATATTTAGGTTTGAATCGATAACATACCGAACTCAGAAAACAAATATCGAAACCGAACCAACTTTTAAATATTTGTTCGGTTGTACCGTACCGTAATATCCGTATAACAAACTTTTGCTAAAAAAAAAAAAAAAAAACCAAAAACAAAAAAAGGCCCATAGATTTATTAATTTTGACAGTATAGTAAACGTTAAAAAGCAAAGCTATTTTTTCCCCTAAATTATTCAACTAAATATAATATAATAGTCACTCAGAAGCTGAGAGTGAAATAATATTCTGCAAATTATCAGAAAGAGAGAGAAAAAAAAGGTTAATCGCTTTATCTCTCTACAATTTATATTTTGTTTTTTTTCCTCTATTATTATTATCTCTTTAAAACCCTAATTTAGTAATTTATAGTCGTAATCTTTGTCATCATGCACTGCTTTTTAATTTTGGTTTAATAATATGGAATTTGATTTAATTAGCAAAACTAAACGAAAATTGAGTTTAGTATTTGTACATCGAATCTATTAATATTTACAATTATAGACCATGTTACAATATAAGTATAATTTTAGTTGTTTTTTAGGGTTCTTCTATTATTATTTCTAAAAATAGAATAGTTTTGCTATTTTTTATTTTGAGATAGTTAGAAGGATTTTTGTACTTGCTTTTAATACTTGTGACATTAATTTTATATATTTATCTATTCTTAAAAATGGGTTTTAGCAGAACTCACAATTTAGACACTATTTACGCGTAAAATCGACGATGAATACTATGTACTTAGTTTCTAGATTTATTAAACACTTATTTATACTCGTAATCTTTGTCATCATCCAATGCTTTTGAATTATGGTTTAATAATATGGAATTGGATTTAATTAGCATAATAAACGAGAATTGGGTTTGGTATTTGTACATCGAATTTATAAATATTAACCATCATAGACCGTGTTGCATTACAATATAAGTATAATTTTAGTTGTTTGTTAGGGTTCTTCTATTATTATTTTTAAAAATAGAATAGTTTTGCTATTTTTTATTTTGAGATAGTTAGGAGGATGCTTGTACTTGCTTTTAAATTTTTAATACTCGTGACATCAATTTATATATTTATCTATTCTTTCAACTGGGTTTTAGAAAAACTCACAATTTAGATACTAATTACGTGTAGAATCGAACATTAATTATACACCAGCGTTCGTTATGTAGTTATTTTTAGATGTATTAAACACTTGTTAATACAAGACTTATTTTTATTCATTTGTTTAGTAGATTTGTATAGTGATTCGTGCGAGACATGTGTATTAGGGTTTTGCAGATTTCGTTAAAGTTTCTCTAAAGTTTCAATCTTTTGTTGAAATTATGTTGTTATGCACTATTTATTTGTTTAATTTTGTGTCGATTGGTATCTAAGTTGTGAATTACGAAAACATGTACTGGGTAATTTGATAAAATTGTTTAGTCATTTGTAGCTACAAAAGATTTTTTGATACATGTTTAAAATGGAGGAAATTTATAGTGACAAAAGCAGCCCAAGGATTTCGATTATTCTCTTGTATTGCAGTTAGCGGTTTAAAAAAGGTCTGCTTTTGACAACACTATTAGGCCTTGTTTGTTAGCATCTTTGCTAACTTGGGATTGGGCTAACAAGGTGGGTGGACCCACAAAAGGTGTTTGAAATGTTTTTAGTTAGGGTTGGACTAGTAAAGTAATATGGATTAGAAAAGATGGTAAATACGGGCTTTTTTAATACTAGAGGGGGTAGGGTATTGTAAAATAGTCCCAACATCAATGCTAATAATGCCAACAATACACCATCTTTTGTAGTCCTCGGACTACAAAAGATTTAAACAAACAAGGCCTTTAAAATGTTATATGTCGATTTTGTATGTGTTGGCCTTTTAGAAAGTTTTAACGGATTACAAGGGTTACCATTAGACGTTTCTTCATATATTGGGTTTTGTTTCAGAAAAGTTGAATACTTCAAATTTCAGAAAACTTGTTCATTTTCAACTTTTCAGTGGATTGTAGTGGTCTTAGTTGGACTTTGGTTTGTACAAATTGATGATATTGACTTTGCTATATCTTGAATCACATATTCCGAAAGATTTTCTTGTTATATATATTAAAAACTACTGAAAACCAACTCTAAGATAACTACTGCGGAACCAAAATAACTTAGACCATGCTATAAAAAGCTTACAATTGAGAATTTTACAATATACAATCAGAAAATTGATAATCACTGTGCAATTGTAATAACCTGAGACAAGTTTTGCTGTAGATTCATGTTTAGCTCTCTTGGCTGATGTAAATCCAATAAATCAAAATGATAATCCTTGTAATTCTTTGTAATTTACAGATTGAACCATCATTACGTTTCCCGTCGTTTGGCTATACTTTCTTTTTTAAAAGCTAAATTTTAATCACAATTGTTTCTGCGTTATGCTAGTAGAAAAAGTTTGTGATTTTGTTTTTCTAGTGGCAGAAAAAAAAGGCTGTGATTTTGTCTTTTGGTTCCGCCACTGCATTTTGATAACACTTTCAATTTCAGTTTCCATGTGTTCACTGTTAAAATATTGAGAACTGAAATAACAACGAAACGGTCTTGTTGCAATTCTTACCATCCAATGAATCTTCATAAGATGGATTGGGTTTCACAAAAAATCTTAATGTGAAACTCTTAAATGCCAGCTTTCTTGTTATGTTTTAGCTTTTCCAGTAGAATTCTGGACCTTTTAGTATTGGTTGGACTTTTGTTTGTACAAATTGATGATATTGACATGCTCTATCTTTAATTAATTGTTCAGAAAGGATATTGTTAGTTATACAAAAATACGAATATGCATAGAAGTTATTTTTTCTTTAACAACTGCTGTTACTAAATAATAAGATAATCATTGCATATTCAAAATAATTAAACCCATCAACAGTTTACAAATAAGAGTCTTACATTTCGCATGCCTTCAATTAGTACTAATGGAGTGAAAATGTTACAATATTTAATTAGAAAAAGATTATCGCTGCAGGAATATAATAGCTACAGATGAGTATCACTGAAAATCATGTTTAGCTCTTGGCTGGTGTAAATCCAACATATCGAAATGTTAGTACTTGTGACTATTTTTTAATTTCTGGTTGAGCCATTACTACTTTTCCACTATTGGGTGTAATTCTGTTATGGCATGCTTGTCTGAGGTACGCATTTATTTTGCTAATTTGAAATGGATGCTAATTTGTTTTTCTATTGGCAGAAATTCAAAATGGATCGAGGAAAAAGGTCTTCTAGTTTCCTTGAAACGTCTGATAAGAAGATGTACATGGACTTGAAAGAGGTCGTAAGGGAGCACGTTCTTCTTTTCCTACCTGCAAAATCCCTTTTTAAATTCCAAATTGTTTCTCGAGATTGGAAACTCTATATTTCAAGTCCTTTTTTCGCCCATAATCAATCACTTCGTTTGAAAATGGTCTCAGGTTTCTTTTACCAGTCCTTTGCGCATCTCCGTTTCCTCTCAACCGACCCAGTGACGTGTCATGTACCAGACCCCACTCTGAAATTTTTACCCGAGAATTTTGAAATTAGAGCCTCTTGTAATGGCCTAATCTGCTGCCAAGCTCGTAATGGTGATAAGTGCTATTACATCTGTAACCCTGTTACAAAGCAGTTTAAGAAGATCCCCAAATCTAGTGCTGATCATGGACATGATCCCCCGGTTGTTATGATTTTCGAACCATCTGTGCTAAATTTCGTCGCTGATTTTAAACTCGTATGTGCTTTTCCTTCTGTGGATTTCGACGACGCCACTGAATTCGATATTTATTCGTCGAATGATAATTCATGGAAAGTATCTGCTGAGATTTGCTTTGCTAGTAAAAGGCTTGCGTCGAAATCGGGTGTCTATGCAGATGGGGTGGTATATTGGCGAGCGGAAGCTCATGGAATTGTTGCGTTTGATTTAAAAAAAGAAAGGACTCGACTTATCCCAGCTTATCATGGATTTAATTCGGCTATGGGATCGATAAATGGAAAGCTTTGTGCGGCTTTTATGAACGGTGGTGTGGTAACGGTGAATGAATTATCTGATGCTTACACCAATACAATGGAGATGAATAGTAATAAACAAGGTTGGAAAAAGAGATTAAGTTTTACAATGGACGTGTCTTTGAGTGGAAGTGATTATAATCATATGGTGGTGCTTTTTGTTGGTGAAAATTGGATTTTAGTCCGAGCTGGGAGTTCCGTCATTTGCTACGATATGAAGACTAAAGAGAGTAAAGTGGTTTGCAGTGAAGTTGGGGATCGTACAAGATTTTTTCCGTATGTGAATAGCCTTGCCCTTATCTAGCTACCTTTTGCTATTTTGTCAAGGTCGGGAATCGAAGAAGCTTGGAATTATGGGAGTTCTAATAGACTTGTGTTTGGATTATGTATTTTTAAGAGAATTTAGGTTACATTGTTTGAATTATGTATTGTAAGACCATATGCGGTACTTTTACATGGTAGTTTGTTATCTGAATTTTAGTTTCAGTTCTGTTATTTTGAGATGAAAATTATGTTAATAGCATGAACTAGTAGTGGTTTTGCACTCTGCTTTAGGTGCAGTTGTTGATGAAATGATTTTCAGCCTAAGTTTGGTGTGACTTGTGAATTTTTAATCATGTTTTATGCCTTGAGCAGTGCTATTTTTTAGAGTCTACTTTATATTGTTCTTAATGCTGAATTTATTGTCTTTGATTCCTTATTATCTTGTGATGAGTTTTTATCTTGTCCGGAATGAACAAGGTGTCCTATCTATAGCTAGGCATAGCTTTCGACATCTTCGGTTAAAAATGCTTTCTCGAGGGAACTTCACTTGCGTTCTTGCTTTATCTGAAGTTTAAAAATGCTTTATATGTATGTTATTATGTTTGTTTGATGGTGGCTTGGTTGTTTGTGCACATAATTGAATTTGTCCCAAAATAGTGCTAGAGATAATGGAGAGTGAGACAGATAGATAGAGAGAAAGAAGCCCTTGTTTGTAGGAGGAAACTAGAGGAAAGAAATCACCTCCCAAATATGAAAATGTTACCATCTCTCTCTCCTCCCATTCAGCACCCTAAGAAACCAAACTTCATCATCCTCCAGGTATTTCTCCTTACCATTATTTTTCCATTTTCACAAACATGAACCGAATATCGACACTGCATTGTTTTATTTACTAGTCAATTTACAAATGTAATACCATATTTTCTGTTTGTCATCAGGGTCCTGAATCATTTGTGCAGTGAAATAAGGCGGTGGCAAAATTTCCGGTGAGTATTACAAAATGGAATCCCCGCCGCCGCCGTCTGCAAATGACACATCAGCGCCGCCACCTTCAGGGTCATCTCCGCCGCCACCAGCCTCTTCTCCGCCTGAATCCTCTCCCTCTCCTCCACCTCCCTCTACGAGCACGGAATCTTCTCCACCACCACCATCGTCCTCCGACAGCAGTACATCCCCTTCCCCTTCGCCGCCAGAGACCACCTCCCCTCCACCACCGGCCTCCTCGTCCTCTACTTCAGCGTCTCCGCCACCACCAGCCTTGGTTGCCAACTCCTCCACACCTTCACCTCCTGCAGCAGTGACCAAATCTCCAGCTTCTGCCAGAGCCTCGCTCTCTCCTCCTCCGCCACCAGCTTCGTCATCGTCGTCATCGTCTTCTTCCAGTAACACGGGAATCATATTTGGAGGGTTGTTGTGTGGGGTTTTATTAATCGCGATGATTGCTGTGTTGGTGACCTGCTGTATAAGGAAGAAAAAGAGGAAACAACAATACTATGCGGATCCTCCCCCTCCTCGACAAGGTGATTTGAATTTTGGGTTTACTCATTCGTGTGTAAGCTTTAAGATTTTATCTCAACTATCATTAAGCATAAGCGCGAATCCTAAAGAAGTTTTATGATATATCCAATACTTTATCAAAATATGGTCATTGCGAATTTACTCATTTGCAAAACTTGGTCTATAACAGATCAAGAAGATAGATTATAATTAATAAGTAAAAGTGAGGCGCAAAAGCAATAATGAATAGTATAGTTCTGAACACAATTCTCAACTTCCACTGGTTTCTGATTAACCAGTGGTGTTACTTTTAACAATGCGAATAACCTTTTATCTTAGAAGTTAAGTCAATGAACAGTCATTCATATCGCAAGGTAACTTTTATATGTAGTGTACAAAAAGTTGTGGAAGAATGCAATGGACTGGTATATCTATGGCTGGATATAGGAGGAGTCCATTCACTTTGAATTATCTAGCATTTTCAGGTAAAAGGACCAAAAAGAGCTCAATTTTTGAGCTGGCCAACCAAATGCAGACTTTTTATGAGCAAATTTTTTTTCCACATTGATCTAGCCTGTTCTTAATGCGTATGCATCCCTCATCTTAGGCGAATACTACAATAACTGGAACAGCCCCCCGGCAAAAGACCACATTGTGAAGCTCCAACCTCAGCCCAGCTGGGGAACACCACCACCGTTGAGCCACCTCAGCAGCGAGTTTATGGGTCCAGTCCAACCCAGCCCATCCCAAACTCCAATGAGCATAGGCCCAAACCAGAGCAGCTTCAGCTATGACCAATTAGCAGCCGCCACTTTAGGCTTCTCCCAGCAGAATCTGCTGGGCCAAGGCGGGTTCGGGTATGTAACAATATATAATGATGATACGCCACAATATGCATACACACGTATTGTACACACAATATAAATTTTATCAATAAATCTAACATGAAATTTGAGGGAGCCAGAAGTGGACACGTCAGACTTAACTGCCAATTTCTCAGTTTACATCTATTAATAGTATTGATATGTGTGTGTGCGTAAGTATGTATATTCGGTCCGGGTTACTTTAGTTTTATAATCATTTAAAGTGCAAATCTGACCTATTAAGTTGATTTTTAGTTTTTTAAACCTTGAACCAAATCAATTGTTAATCAATCTATGTACATTTCTAGGTACGTCCACAAGGGGGTTTTGCCAAATGGGAAAGAAGTGGCAGTGAAAAGCTTGAAGAGTGGAAGTGGGCAAGGGGAAAGAGAGTTTCAGGCAGAGGTGGAGATAATTAGTCGGGTCCATCATCGCCACCTCGTCTCGCTTGTTGGGTATTGTATTGCTGATGGGCAAAGGATGTTGGTTTACGAGTTTGTCCCTAACAAGACCTTGGAATTTCACCTTCACGGTCAGTTTTGATTTAATCATTTTGTTACTTCTCGCATCGTTCATCTTTGTTTTGCAGTTTTGAGGATGAAATTATTTATGGAGATTTCCGTGATATAGCACTTTCTCATAGTGACTTTAGATATCTCAAGTTAGATCAAAGGGCAGACTTAGAAAGATAACCACTTTTACGGTTAATTTTTTCAACCATGGACTAACACTTTGGAACTCATTAGAAAAGAATAATGGGCAAAGAGGAATGCAGGCACTATAATTTTTCGTGTTTACAGAATGAGTTGTAGCAATCTCTTGTTTGATTTCTGCAAAACTGTAGGATTTTGTTAAAGTCAAATTTGAAAATACTTCTTAAAAATGTATAAAATTCTTCAGCGATGCTGAAAAGTTTACTCATACTGTGAGATATTCAGAGATACAAGATTCAACGGAGTTGGTGAAGCCCAAGTGTTATCATCCCTCAAAATGTGTTTTTGACACTGGCTTTCAAAGAACTTATGGCTTGTGAAAAATTTTCCCCAAAAATTGTACTTTGTAGAGCATTTGTTAGCAGGTTCTTAAATTTGGATAAAGCATTCATTATTTAGCCAATATTGTGAATACAAAGTGATAGCAAACAGAGGGTTAAACGAACACCTGGCAAAAAACTATATGGCCTGGCTTATAAGCCTTAATGAAGTGAGCCAGATTAAGGTCATTGTATACAAAAGTATAGAATCAAAGATAGTATATACTTGCCTTTAAACTAAAGAATATTAAAGCTGACTGAGCTTCGGTTGAGAAAAATGGCACTTGTTTGATTACAGGGAAAGGTCAACCAGTTATGGAGTGGGGAACCAGAATGCGTATTGCTTTGGGCTCAGCAAAAGGACTCGCTTACCTTCACGAAGATTGTATTGACTTTAACTTCCCTTTAAACTTTAGTCTTTTACTTCTTTTTCCTTCTCTAATTTGTTGAACGAATCTATGCAGGCCACCCAAAGATCATTCATCGTGACATCAAAGCTGCTAACATTCTCTTGGACAATAACTTTGAAGCCATGGTAAAATATTTAGTGTTGAATTTTTAACCAACTGATAGTACTACAATTCCACTATATATGCATGTTTTGCATATGAATAGTTGTGAATAATATACTTAATATTCAGGTGGCAGATTTTGGATTGGCTAAACTCTCTTCTGATAATAACACTCATGTTTCCACTCGCGTCATGGGGACTTTCGGGTATGTGTCCTATTTTTGTGACTAATATGAATGTGAAAAACTGAGACATGTTCGATTTTGATCTTTAGCTTCTTAGAATATGACAGCACTCTTTGACTTGGATAGTTCTGATCAATCTGTTAAAATAAATTAGAAGGTCCAATCTTGACTGAACTATCAAAATATTGAGATCACATTAAGAGTACCTAAAAACCAAAAAATAGAAGAGCATACTCATAATTCCAGCTCTAACTTATGATCAAATTGATACCTTGTTCATTATATATGCATTAGTTAATTTTCTGTTAATCTAATTTTTTAAATCCAAAATAAAGGTACTTAGCTCCGGAATATGCTTCAAGTGGCAAACTAACCGATAAATCCGATGTGTTCTCCTTTGGAGTCATGCTCTTGGAACTTATTACCGGTCAAAAACCAGTGGATCATACTAGTAACTACATGGAAGACAGCTTAGTGGACTGGGTCAGTCAATAAAAAAAATCCTTTTAATTTTAACCCGTTAATGGTAAAAATAAAAAAATAAAATTCTATGATGCTTAACAAGCTAATTTCTTTTCATCTGAAACAGGCGAGACCACTAATGGGGCAGGCTTTGGAACATGGGAAGTACGATGGGTTAGTGGATCCGCTCCTTGAAAACCAGTATGACCCAGATGAGATGGCTCGCATGGTTGCTTGTGCATCTGCTAGCATTCGACACTCTGCTAGAAGGCGCCCTAGGATGATCCAGGTAATTAAATAAATATTGGGTAATTTTCAGCAGTTTCCTAACACTTTATGTTTTTTTTTATTTGGTCCCCATTGTGTCAGTTGCAACACAACTGGTTTTCATTGTTTGAATGAGTTACCCCAGTGGTCCTCTAGTTTCAGTTACAATAGTTTTGGTCTCCACAGTAACAGTAAGTTATACCAATGTGTCCCCTACTTTGTGTGGATCAGTAGTGTTATTATAAGTAGGTACTTGTGTAAATAGGGCACTTTTAGATTAACTTACAAAACTACGAGGACCGGTGATATTATTCTAATTAAAACGATGGGGACCAAATGGAATTATCTTAAAGTATGGGAACACTATTGTTGTTACAGTTGAGCCTATTGGGATTAAATGGAATTCTATGTGAAGTATAGTACCCTAAACATGTTTTGGGCTTGGTGTCGATACTCTAGGACTCAGAAAAAAAATGATGTCTGTAATTCTTTCACTTTTTGTGGAAAATTAATATAACAGTCCGCATGATATTTGTGAGGGGACTAGAGATTATTTTACCTGATTATCATGCTGTTTTAAGTCTATATACAGGTGGCCCTTTAAACTAGAGTGAGGTTATTCCTCTGTGATATAATAGGGTTTAACTTTTAAGTCTTTAAGCCCATGCAATCGCTTCCGTACGTCCTATTATTTTAGAAACAGCATAGCTCGAGTCGATAAAAAAAACCTTTTATCCCTTCTCATGAGCCATTGCGTTGTTCTTGATACTATGTTTTGTTGGAACTTTTAACCCAATATGTTCTATATAATTCCCTAGTAAAAAAAAGAAATAAAGAAAAAACAAAATTATGCAATTGTGATAACAAAAGTAGCATCTTACAGCACACCAAACTATATTGATTTTGCACAGAGGAAATGTTGTCCTGTTGTACATTCTCTCCTAGAATTCAGCTTGTTGTAGTACAATTTGTCAGGATGACTCAATTTTATCTTGCCTGAATCAGATTGTGCGTGCATTGGAAGGAGATTCATCATTAGACGACCTAATTGATGGTTCAAAACTAGTTCAAAACTCAATAAGCAGCTCAAATGGAAGTTCCATAGACAATGGATTATACGACACAGGCGCTTATAATACTGATATGATGAAATTCAAGAAAATGGTTATGTCCAACGAGACCAGCGAATACGGAACTACAAGCGAGTATGGGATCAACCCATCTGATTCTAGCAGTGATTTAACAGGTTATTCGAGCGTACAGAGGCACAAAATATAAAAATTGCAAAGATGGGATATAGAGCGCTTGTTTGGCTGCAACTTTTAAGTGAACAAGCTGGACTTTTTAGGTTGAAAAAAAATGGTTCATTAAGCTTAAAACTTCTAGCCTTTACATGCCGTAACTACTGAGAAGCTCAGCTTTTAAGTGGTTTAGCCGTATACTGGCTTTTAAAAAAACAAAAACAAAACGGACTCAAGTTTTGCAACCAAACAAGGCCATAGTGACAGTTTTGTTGGGTGCTTGTGCATTAGCTAACATTATTTGCCCTGGTATATTTATTTGTAATATATTCAAAATTAAAGTACAGAAGTTTGAGAGGACTTGGTTGGATGAATTTATAGGCATATATACTCGGTGAAATTCGAGATGATTCGATAATCTTCTTTGATATTGTGTTGTGAGTCGGTGTCTGATCCATATTATTCCATGATATTGTTATTATTTCCAGATTTTAGACTGATTTCTATTTGATTGGCTAAACTACGAAGATGACTACTAGATTTCATGTTTATACAAAAGAAAAAGGAACAGTATCCCAAAGGAGTGCTCATTACAGGCCTAGTGGATCACGGCTCAATCTTGAACTCGCTTCAAGTATTTTTTTTCAATGGTATAGAGAAGACCACCTTTTGTTATCGTAACCTTTATTAACGTTTGATTGTCAACGTTAGCAAAAGTTTAGCTTAAAGACCACAGTATCGGCTTTAGTCTACCGGTTGAGTGCTTAGTCATTACTTATCAATGAATCATGTGTACCTACCTAACCTATGTCTCATGCCTTTCAATCGAGCCTTAACTAGACTTTCATGGCAAATAATGAAGATACCAAGCGGTAAGAAAAAATTAAGAGAAATCTCACTGTAGTTTTACTTAGAATGCTTCGTTTAAAGGGAGGGACAATGTGGGTTATTCGCAGAAGTTACTCTAATGAACTCTGTTGAAAGATATATGAAGTCATATGATAAAATGCCGCTTATGATTCTTTGATTACTGGCATATCAACAAGCAACCTTCAAAATTTTGAAACAATAGGCCAAATTGAATTTTCTGAAGCTGAAGTTGCGAGTGTTGTTACGTGGTTGTAGTTTCATTTGAAATTGACAGTTTTTTTTTTTGAAAATAGAACACTTGTATTAAACATTGTCAAGAGCAATAAGTGACCACACCTGGTCAGGCCAAGTGCAAGAATTGAAACTACAAGTACAATTTCTAACAAATATCGTCAGACAGTTCGCAGGCGCGTTCGTGGACCTAGGTTCCCAAATAAGGGTCCAGTCCAGTCTTCTTCTTTCACGAGATTTTGAATATCTTCGATTATAACCTCTATTTCCCACGGAGTCGGACATTGCGTTAAGTTGCTCAAATTTATGGCCTTGTTGTTATCCGCTTGCATTATCACATCATAAAACCGGACCGAAAAACTGAAAATAAAACCAAAAAATTACCGAAGACCCAATAAATCCGAAGAAAAACCGAAAGAAACCGAAACCGGACCAAAACAAACCGATTCGGTTTGGTAAAAAAAATAAAAAAAGCGAAAAGTGAAAAATACCCAACCGAAAAGTATAATCGGTTTCGGTTCTGATCTACCAAAAACCGACCCGAATGGAAGCAAACCGGACCAAACCGAACAAATACAAATTATATAAACTTAAATTACTTTTACTCTCTCTCTCCTCAGCTGCTAATAACAAACCCATTGATGCGATCTCTTCAAAACCCATTTGTTACTTAATAAGTAATCAAAACCCTAATATTAAATAATCACATCCCAAATTTATAATAATAATAATTAGTAAAATTAAAAGATGGCTGATTACAACGCCGATATCCAGGCCCGTACAAAGCAGCAGAATCGATCCAATGTCCTTCAATTAAAAATGGTAATATATATTCTTTTTTTTTATATATTAATTTTATGTTTTTACTATTTATTTTATTAAACTCTAGTTTGATTCAGCTGATTATATTTATTTATCTGTTATATAATTGTTGTTCACAACATTTAATAACAGTCTGCTTTTCCTGTGAGTTTAATTAAAAATTGGTATTATTCTTATATATATATATATATTCTGTTTTTACTATTTTTTTCTATTTATCTTATTAAACCATAGTTTGATTCAGCTGATTATCTGCCTGTTTGGCAACAACTTTTTTCTCAGTTTTTTTAGTTTTTTTGCTTAAAATAACTAATGGTGTTTTTTTCCTCTCTTTTAGGTCAAAAAAGCTTAAAAGGTAGGAATTTGGGTATTATTTTTCGTATACAATATGTTGGTCTATAAATATGTTTTCTAATTTATCCATCTTTTTATTTTGTTGTTTTTTAGTTTTTTCTATTTAGCTTGTTGAACCATAGTTTGATCAGCTGATTATTTGCCTGTTTGGAAACAACCCGTTTCTTAGTTTTTTTTGGTAATTTTTTTTTATTGTGTTTTGTTTGTTATCTTTTAAAAAGCTAGCTTTTAAGTTAAAAAGCTACTTTTTATTTTATTTTGCAGTTTTTTAGTTTTTTCTATTTAGCTTCTTGAACCACAGTTTGATTCATCTGATTATGTGCCTGTTTGGAAACAACTCTTTTCTTAGTTTTTTTCTTAAAAAAGTTTATTGTGTTTTGTTTGTTAGTTTTTTAGCTTTTAAAAAGCTAACTTTTAGGTCAAAAAAGCTTCAAAAGTTCAAACTATTAATTTGCGTATTAAAAATGGTGGTTTATATATATATATGTGTGCATATTTTTTCTATAAACCCTAGTTTGATTTCATGTTCTCTTTCGTATTTTGTTGATTTTTCTTTATTAGTACAAATGATTAGCAACTCAAGAGATTATTCAGTAACGATGTTTATTCGGATCAGATGACAATATTGAGTAACAGTTTTTAGTCTGCATATACCTATTTTTTTCTAATTTATACATTTTGTTTTGTTTTGGTTTGATTTGATTTCGCGTTTGTATTTCATATCTTGAAATTGTTGCTAATTAGTGAAAATGGTTAGGATTGAGGTTCGCGATTGTTCAGTAATTAATCAGATCAGATGATTAAATTTGCTTATTATAATTGATTACATAGGATAACATTCTTTAGTGCTGTTATCATCTACTATGCTAGGGTAATTAAACATACATGCATATATACGGTGCTATACATCATATATGTCGTTTTTCCGTTGTATCTATTCTTTTATATGTTATGGATTAGGGTTTCGGGTTAGCTTTATAAACAATTGGGTTTTTGCACCCTGTATTGTTGCGTTTTTCTTGTTTACTACCCTACATTATCAATTTTCCTATTTTGTACCTTGTATTTGTGGGGGTTTTTTACATTTGAACTCTTCCATCCAATTATGGATGAAAACCCAGCATTATTGGATGATAAACCAGCATAACACGGATGTTTTCCATCCGTTATTGGATGGAAAAGTTCAAAATGTGGAAAAAAAAGAATCCAGGGTACTAATTGGAAAAGGTAGTAATCGTGAAACACGCAACAATACGTGGTACAAAATTGCTAAAAACCCTGGATCAGCTGACCAGATTTATTTACTTTCGATAAATTCACGAGATTGATTAGTCTGCTGATCGTTTTACTTTGTGCTAATGCATCTACATATATTCACATCGTATGTCCCTTTTTTCCCCTTCTAAATCGTCCATTTTTACTTGTTATGGTTTAGGGTTTCTGTTTATCTTCACGAATCCTAGTTTGGTTTCATATACATCTTTCATATTATGCGACTGTCACTGAATTAATAAAAAATGGTTAACGACTGAGACCCAGAGATTAAGCAGTAGCAATACGTATTTGAATTAGCTGATGGGATTTGTTTACATCTGTTGATATTTATAGCATTTATAGTCTCCTTTCATGCAAACATAGATATTTTCTTTATTTCCCGATTTTCTTTCCGATGTCTTAGGAGTTCTGTTTATATTGACGAACAATCTACTTCTGATTTCACAATTCACATATGCCCTTCATATCTTGGGACTGTAACTGAATTAGTAAAGATGGTTACCAGTTGAGGTCATAGCTTAATTTAATAACCATGTTTATATAGATCAGCGGATTGGATTTATTTTTTACTATTGGTACTCGTAAGATTTTAGTTCCTGGCTGCCTGAGGATTATTTAATCATATATTTACGTTGAGGGTAAATATTAAAGTTTTAATTGAGAAAATGCTTTTAGTAGTTATATGGATTTATAAATGTGTCACCACCTGAGCGTTTAATTCTTTCCCTGAGTGATATGTCACCTTGAGTTACCTTACAATGTAACCAAGAATGTACACAGACGAGTATATCCAGCTACTATGTATTATGATTATGAACTTACGACAGTTCTTGAGGTAATAGAAGATTATCGTGGTTGCTATGTTTATTGTTGCTTCGCTAAAAAAAATTCTTTATTCCTTGTGTATACGCAGATGGCATCAAGTCACCCCACTGGTTTAACACACAGCCTTTTAAAGCTTTTTGAGGCTCGTCCGCCCCTGGAGTTTAAACCACCTCCAGAAAAGAGAAAATGTCTACCCTATACAGGTGCTAACATTGTTGCTGTTGATCTTGATTTTGTACGCATTTCTAAATTCTGCCTTTATTACATTCTTTTGTTTTTGGTGTCAACAGGGATGGCGCAGTTTGTGAGTAATTTTGCTGAGAAAGGTGATCCTGAATATCAACCTCCTGTGGTAAAGGGTGAAACTCCGGTAAGATTTGCAGTCTTACATGTGGATTCCCTCTTAATTTGTAGCCAAAATTACTCTGTATTAGATGGTTTGCTAATAGAAAAGTATCCATATAGCTTAGAAATAACCGATTATGTTTTGAGCAGTACGCCTTTGTTCTCTCTATCATTTACAGAAATCAGTGTGTAGTTGTTAGTTAGTAGATAGGATGTTTACTCATAGCTGATAAATAAGTGCCGAAAGGTACACCTTCAAGTCCAGAGGTCATAATCTATTTAAATACAAAATTATCTGTTTGCATCATGACCTGATGATGTTCACTTTCTTGTAATTAATGGACCACTTAGTAGACTACATTATATTCCTAGGGAACCTCTTCAATTGTGATTATCTTATCGATGATAGCATTTTGATGTATCCCAGTATTAGGTATCACTCTTTCGTAGCTTTATTATATTCGTTTCGCCTTCCACTGCTTTCTATGTTGTATTTTTCTTATTTTCTATTACAAGGCGATTACGTTAGATTTTGGAGTTATGAAGAGCATTACGAATTTCCCACCATAACTCTACTAGTATCATTTTTTGAAGTGTTGATTAGTATTTATTTTGTATTACTAAATCTCTCTCGCTTGTCTTGCCTATTGTCAACATTACTTTACAGCTCCTAGTTTAACTATGGTGCAGCCAGGTTTTTGGCCTATGAGGCACGGGTACTTTGAAAATGATCAGGTACCCGTACCGTGGTGGGGGGGACCTGTACGTCTGGGTACCCGGTACACAGTGGGTACTTACATATTTTGGAATTAGAACAATTTATTAGGATGAATTATTAACTGTTGATTTAGTATACCCGTATACGACAAGGCATATTAGGGAGCGTGTTAGAGAATAAATTGAGGCGTTTTTTGAGTTCTTTTTCTACTTTTCTTTATTATTTCTTTTGGCTTTTTATAAAAGTACACTAACTATCCGCCGTACCTGTACCATTAAAATTTCAAAACTAGCGTCTTCATGCTACATAGTTTTTGGGTAATAAACAAAATATCATCATTTGTATCACATCATAAAAAATTTGCACATTCTAATAAGTTGGGGCGAACTTATAGCATTTGATTTCTATTCTCTACTGTAATATGAATTTTGGGTTGAACTCGACATTCGGTAGACTTGCTTGCTGGGAAGTGTTTGGATCTTCTTTCTCAGTTTTCTTAGTGATTATGGTTAACCATGTTTCATGTATCTGTAACCATACAATTGCATATTAAGTATCTCACTAGCTCAGATTGTTTGTGTACTAGTAACACCTGTTAAAAGTGTACTAATTTGTTGTAGTTCTTATTGTTTGCAAACTTGGTGGAAACCAGATTATACGTTTTGCGATTATAAGTTTTTTTAATTTATGTGACTTTTCTTAAATTTGTTGCCAATTATTTCTTGTGCTGGGTTGCCAAGTTGACTACCTTCTGTGCATTTTTAGCTGCATGCTCAAGAGTAGTTGCAATATCTTAGATATATTGTCAAATCAACTTTATAATGAGCATATGGTTTTGGTTTGTTTAGGCACAAAAGAAGGCCAGAATTCAAAAGTTGAAACTAGAGGAGGGGGCAAGAAGGGCTGCGGAGGAGCTTGAGGAATGTAATGAAAGTTATTAGCTGTGTTTGATTAAGGATTTCTTTTATTGTATCATTAATTGTATAAATTTGTTAAATGTTATGTCATTGCAGATGATCCTCACCGTAACCCAGATGCTACTGGTGATCCTTACAAGACCCTATTCGTTTCGAGCCTGGTAAGCGATACTGACATATACCATTTTTCTATTAAAAAAATCAATTCTGTACTCCAAAAACTATCAGCTTTTGAAAATCAGTAGACTATACTATTAAAGTTCACTAATTTGTTCACCAACTACACATTGTGAAAGAATTGGTACACTGGTGGTACAACTTTAACTCGAAAGCACTAGATTTTATATTATGTATTCAATTAAGTTGGTGTACAAAGCACCAATCTGCAAATAAACCAAACAATTAGTACATCAATACTAACTTTATAATGTTCAAGCACTAGTAAATAAGGATAGGTTGGCCTTATCAAAAAAGAGATCGGATAGGTTGGTGTACTGCTACTATTTTATGTATATTTGTCTATATTATGAATTTTGTTAGGTTGGTGCACTAATTGACAAGTATCAAAATTATGAATTTGCTAGGTTGGTGTACTGATTGTTAAAAGCTGAGAGGTTGGTGTACAGTAGTAATATTTTCCCATATTTCTTATAGTTTCAGTTACTAACACTGTCAGTGTGCATGTTTGGGTTTCTTCTTTCAGAATTATGAAACATCAGAGAGCAAAATCAAAAGGGAGTTTGAGGCTTATGGTCCCATCAAACGGGTAGGTTTTATAGAGCATCTCCTACTGTTGCTCAGGTTATTGCCTCTTGGTTGGTAAGAGGTTCAGATTATTATAGAGAAATCCCTTTTCCACAATAAAGAAAGAAGTACATGAAAATTTTCATCCAAATCAAGCTTTTTAGGTTTATTCTTTCGAAATTTTCTTTGCATTTTCTTTTGTTTGGTCTTTTTTTAGCTGGTGTTATTAGTTTCAGCATTCATTGCCGGCCGGCATTTTTTTCTAGTTATATAATAAAAAGCACACTATGCTTAATAGATTTGTTTTTAGGCAGAGATGCAGAAGAGTTGAACAGTCTTATCTCATATATTTTACTGTCTGATTTATCAGTTGTGTTAATTTTACCATGTCAAAGTTGGTAACTTTTTGTATCTAGTGTTCCTATTGTCTTCTATATTAATCTACTTGGCATGAGGGATTTTCCTTAGTCGATTTTGTGTGCATTATAGTATATAGTATAGACTTTGCCCACGACTGACACACATGTCTAAAGATGAACAGTGCAATATGTTACTAGATTTGGAAGAGTGAGTTAGGAGTCAATAAGCACTAACTTGTTATATTATGGCCGTTTCCTGTTAGTAACTTTTGAATTTTTACATGCTTGTAAGTAGCTTGTTTTGAGAAGTAGGAATTGACGTAGTCCCATAATGGTGCATTTTTTGTATGTTCCTTCTCTAAGAAAGCGCGTCTGGGTATTTGATATTTGTTAGTTTCTAGGTTTTTCTATCATATAGGCTTTTTATTAACGCAACATCCTAAGTAAGGGGACCAATATTGTTCTTCAAATTGTAACGCCGGGTATGCAATTCCAAGAGACTACCTTATTTTGGAGCAACAAAAGGAGACCACCTTCTTGAACTGGGTAAAAACACATAGGGAGTATTAGCTTCTCTTTCTTTACATTGAAATTGTTTGTGCATCTTGATACTAAGATTCTACTTTGGATTTAAAGGCTTTCACAAATGTAGCAGCAGTCGTGGATATCCTGGTATTTTCAAAATTACTCCATAGTTTTACATATTACTTTCTATACGTATATATAAAAATATACTCCCTGGTAAGGGGACATTAGAATGTTGAACAACTGGTAAATTTGGGCACATACATCATCTCATCAACTCTACCTGTGACGATGGTGCAACTTTCTTCGGGAGCTGTGCAATTTAAGGTGAAGGCATAGTGCCTATTTGCCATGACTGTTTAGGAATGTTTTACTATTTTACTCTTGTTTAGTAAAAAGCAGCGCAATCAATCAAACAAGCAGCAGCTTTATTATCTGGCTGTTCCTTTGCTGTCATCTAATGTACCTCCCTTATGAAGACTCATTTTGAATTTTTGTCTTGCAGGTTCGTCTGGTATCTGACAAATCGACAAATAAGCCAAGAGGTTACGCATTCATCGAGTATCTGCATACACGAGATATGAAAGGTTTATATTATTTTAGTCCCATTGTCATTTTTTCTGTTATTAAATTTTGTTATCAGTTTTCATGAGTCCCAATTACAGTTTAATAAAATTTGTTTATTAAACCTAACCCCTTCTCCACACCAAATAGATAAAAACTTAGTATTAGGACTAAAATAGGCAAGTTGTGATAAATGTATACCGAAACGATGTTATTGATAGTATAAAATAGTCTATAAAGCATTTGAATTTCTTAATAAATTAGTACCCCCAAAATATGATAAGATTAGTTTACAAAAGCTAAAAAGAATTATGGAATAGTATTATCATTTTTTTTCCAATTCGGTATGCTAAGTCACAAAAATATAATGTTAGTGTACCAATCCCTAGTTTTTACAATACGGAAACAGACGATACATTTGTCTACAAAACTGTAATTAGTTTTGATGATGTGCATTTAGTTGTTTCTAAATGTTTAAATGTCTTCCAGCTGCATATAAGCAAGGGGATGGGAGAAAGATTGATGGGAGAAGAGTACTAGTTGATGTTGAGCGTGGTAGAACGGTTCCTAACTGGCGGCCTCGTAGACTTGGTGGTGGGCTCGGTACAAGTAGAATTGCAGTTGAAGCTCAGAAGCTTTCTGAAAGGTATGCATGTATAGATGGCCTATAAAACACAGCTTTATCCATGTGCAACTTTGAGTAGTTGAATTTGTTTCTGTTTAGCTTTGACAAAAATTTGCAACTCCCAAGCTTGGCGGACTATTTTTACGTACTTGTTTGGTTTTCCTTTTTTGAAATTTTCCAAATTGTCACTGGTATAAAGCAGATCCTTATTTACGTTGTTTGAGTAGTTTTCCCTTGGTTTGGTAGACAATGTTAGATGTAGTCGGTTTCAAACCTTTTTTCCTTATCCAAAAGCAATTTAGATATATTGAGCTCCCACTGTTTGTCGTGAAGGTCAACTTTTCTTTTTTATTACAATGCAGAGAGTCTAGAGGGCCGTCAAAGTCTGTGGAACCAAAGACTCAGGATGATAGGAGTGTAGACAGGTAATCTTTCTCTCTCTCTCTCTCTCTCTCTCTCTGTTCTGCGGACGTTTTTGCATCTTGAATTTGTTAAAATTGCGCTAAGACGATAAGATAAGTCACTGAGTGCAATTTTTCACATTAGCGCACGTGATGTTTGGTTGAACTTAGTTGCTATATTTATAAATGAATTTTAACAAGAGCAGGTAAAAAAAGGCCAGTCTTGTACTCCTTAGTTTCGGGACTGGTTACATCTATTTTTTTTATGGTGTCTGCCAACTCCCTCTTTTTGAATGAAATAAATTTCAGGGAAAGGGAGAAATCTCGTGAAAGAGGCAGAGAAAAGGAGAGAGAACGAGAGAAATCGCGCGAACGCTCACATGATCGTCCCAGGGACCGTGATCACAGGGACCACAAAGATCGTGACAGGACAAGAGATAGAGATAGGGATAGAGAGAGAGATAGCAGGCGTGACCGTGACCGTCATGGCAGAGATCGTGATCGCCTTAGAGAGAAGGAGAGAGGGAGAGAAAGGGAGTATGAAGCTGGAGAAATTGACCATGAGCATGGTCGTTCTCGTGATAAAAGAATGAAGTATGGTGATCAAGACCGCTATGCGCATGATAAGTATGATCAGGTGGAGAATCATGACCATTACGACCGAGCAACTTCTGAGCATCTTGAGAAAGAGGACATGCCAGACATGGATTATGAGTATTAATATGTAATTTTACTTCCAACTCTCGGGTTCTGAATATCTCTGGTGAGTTTGCAAGGAGTCGCTAAACTGGGTTTTTTATTTCCATCTGGTTTTATGTTTCGAGTCGTCGCTGGTGTTCCTAAATATAATTTAAGTTGTTTCTGAAGTAGAGATTAAAGGTGTGCCATGAATTGTTTATTTCTGGTAATTCGGATTTTTGGGATGGAGCAAACTATATATGCTCTTCTTGTGAACTAGAGTTCAACAATGGAACACAATTTGCAAGCCTATAAATGAATCATTATGTTTGTTGACATCCTAATATTGTTTGATCTGCCTTATCATATTTACCCTTTCTTACTGTTTGGTAGTTGGTACACCATTGAAAGCTTACTTTTACATGCTTTTACTTCTGATATTTCAAAGTGGATTGGTTTACACACAAAAAAAAAGCATACTTATAGCAAAAGTAACCTAGTAAAAGCTTGCTTATAAAAAGTATGATAATAATTACTTTTCTAGCTCGAGTTTAAAAGTATAATTCTACTTTTCAACCAAACGTGATGGCCTAGGCGTTAAACCTGATACTTTTGGTAGAATCAGTTGCGATGGAATGAAAATATATTATTGGTTATAAAATTTGATGCAATACATTATGGTCGTTTAACAAGGGTGGGGTTGTTAGCTCTTAGGCTGGGTGCCTGGATTAGTATCAATGGGGAAAATTGAAATAGTGAAAATTCACACTGGGAACACACAGGTACAATGTGTTATGAGTTACCTTAAATTTGATATACTTGTATCTTATTTTCGAAAACATCTTTAAGTTGTTATTTAGTGATTTTTAAAATCGTGAATTTGAAGGATATGAAACAAAATTTGAGAAAGCCCAGTTTTGTAGATAAATTCTTGAACTACTCCTTGGTCATTTGCCCAGTGAGTATTGTAGTTACAGAATACAAGACATTTTACAGCAAACCTAATATTTAGTCTTCTTCTTCAGACATTGAGCCTCCCATCTCCATGGCTCCATGCTTCAATATGTCATATAAGAATGACTTCAAATTTTATATCCCATTTCGCATCCCATTGATTTTTTAACATAATATATTAGTTTGAAAAAAAACACTGCAATTACAATTATACATGTAAAACACATTCGAACAATTTTTTTCCTATGAAAAAGTCTTATTTTTTATTTGAAATAAAAATAAGAACCAGTGTAAATTAAACATTAAATACAAAAAATCCTGAAAAATCAATATCATATCATAATATTATGAAATTTGTATACAATACGTTGTAGATGTTTATAATCATACAAGTAAAAATATAAAGTTTATGGAAAAATAACAAAGGGGCAAGAAAAGGACAGAGAATATGGGGTAAGAGATTTGAAGTTTATAAAAACCGTGATTGTTTGTTTCTTTTAATTATTTTTTCTAATCCATTTTTTTTGGACATTATTGACCGTTGAATGCAAATTATATTAATTACAAGATGTAGATAACTAATTTATATAACAAATAATACCTCATAGTTACCTTTTGAATTTTAATTCCCACAAGCTATATAAAATAAGTTGCATTTCTCATAATTATCACTTTTACAAAGTATATAAACCCATTATTTTCTAATTTTACAGAATACACACATCTGTCTTTTCTTTTCTTTTCCGCTCAAACTCTCTCTCTCTACCTCTCTGATCTTATTTGCGCGAGATTCTCTGACGTGTCAACGTAGCTCCATCACGAGATTCTTCGGCAAGAAAGAAATTTCACAGCGCAAGCGGAGATAATCAACCATCATCATCATCGCCATATAACGCCAATCTGGCGGCGATCTGGTTTCGGAAACTGTCGTCGACAACCTCCTCTGCCGTGATGGTTGAGAAGAAGCCGGTGTAGGAAGCATATGAGCTTTTTACAGTCGGTTTGTAGACAATTAGGTCAATTCATCAACATATTACTTAACTATATGCAATTCATTAATTTGAATGATTCACCGATGACTAGATACAACTTTTACTTATACCTAATTGAATGAATTAAACTCGGAAGCACAATTTCATATCAAAACTGTATAAATTGGAGCAACGCTCTGAGAAGACAGTAGAGAGAGAAATATACATGCGAACAAGGCAATTAGTCAGGAATTTGGTTCAGCGAGGGAACAATTTGGACATAAATCGATCGGTGGTGTATTCAATAGTCAAAATATGAGTGTAAAGTTGCAACTTTTGAGTATATAATATATAAATTTGATTATATTTTTTGTTCCAGGAGAAAAAGATACTTCTTTAAAATACATATTTTCTCTATTTACACTCTTATATATATATAATTAAAATTACTCACAAGACTTAAAAGTATTCACTCTTTTCAAACGACCTTGTTAATGATTAAAATACTGAAAAACAATAAATGGTAAATGTTCTGACATTAATACGTTAATGTCCCACCAAACAAACTGAGTTATACGAACAACTTATTAACTTTGATTTAAGAAAAGAAGATAAATTTAGTATTTCAAGCAACGAAAATAAATAAATAGTGGTTTGGGTGAATTATCATGTTTTTTTTTTTATAGCTAAACACAAGATAGACACAAGGCAACAAACATAAATGCAATACAGCTTCATCATCCTCAATAAGATTGCAATGTATTAACTTGTATGTTCATAACGTAAAAAATAAAAATGATCAAAATGTACATATAAGTGGTAGTTAATTATCAAAAACTTGGACCATAAAACGCTTTTAAATATTAGTATATATGTTATATGATGATGCTACTATATATGCTACATGATGCAACTTTTTTTTACCTTTTGTTTTTAAATTTGATGTTACATTGTATGTATAAAATCTTAAACAAGACTTGAGAATTTGGGGTTTTGAAAATTAAGTATATTTTTATGTACCAATCAATGATTTTCCCCTAATCCGTCTATATTGACTATTAATTAAAACTAAAATCAAATAGTAGTAGATTAAATGATTATAAAATTGAAACGTTTAGAATGCTAAGTAATAAACTAATAAGGGTTAAAAACCATGCTTTATATTATTGGAAAAAAAGACAACTAAACTAAACAAATTAGGTTTTATTTGCATATAAAAATAAAAATTACTAATGCATAAAGAGAAAAGTTAAAAATGTTTGAAAAAAGTAGGTTCCAACTTAGGTCTAGAGTTTGATTGGAGGAAGACTTAACCGGCAGTGGCACCTGCCCGGACCCTTAATGGCTCAGCCTTTGTCTGTCAGGAAGTGAAGATAGATGACGGAGAAGTGCAGAGGTGGCGGTGATGGCGAAGATGGGACGAATATGTGAGCTTATTCTCTCTTTAAAAATATAGGTAAAAAAACATAAAACATGACAATTAGAAAAATACGGGGTTATATAGTCTCAAAAGATGTACCTAAGATGGATCCATGCAAGTTATGTTAGATATATTATGGAAATAAAGTTTAAAGGGTGGACTTATTGAGCATTTTTTTTAACAGACTTTTCATTAATTGCATTTACTGTAAAATTATCAAATATAACCTGATTGTAACATAAGGTTGATAATATTTTTATAAAAAGTATTATCAAACTACGAAATACGATAAGTGTACTAGAAAAGGCTACTTTCTCGATTTTGATAAATAAACCAAATATGCGACCGCGAAAAATGAAAATCATAAATTGGTGCAGTTAATGAAAGTTGAAAATTCCAAACACAAAACTAAAAAGCTATTATAAGTTAAACTTGAAAAAGAAATGATAATGGTTGTGTAAAGTGTAAATATTTGTTTACAAATAAGGATCCATATATTATATCGTCAAAACTCAAAAGGATACTTGTACATCAGAACATGAAGAATTTTTATAAGGCATATATATGAAGGTTCCCCACAAAATCTAAGAAGCTTATATACATGCGCATGTAGTTTCTCTTAGTAATTTTCTTGAAAAAGGATTTTGTTTACATAGCTGAACTAGTATACATTTTACAAATCGCAGAAAATTTCATTAAACATACATGTAGCACAAAAATTAGAGGCTATATATATATATGCATGCATGCATAAACATATCTCTCTATCAATCATTAATTATGATCAGTGGCGAAATTAAGTGGTGACTATAGGGGGGTCCCGACACCCTCCACAACTCCAATAATTCTGATATTTTTGTTAAAAAGAATAATTTGACACCCCTATTTAATTTTCACTTTGATATTAATTTTTTATGCAAATTCGGTACCATTCCTTTATTATTCGTGGCTTCGCCCTGATTATATTTCAACTCCAAAGCACGTAAGCACTGGATTTTTCTACCTTCGCAACAATTTCTAATTTATTTTATGGAAGCTTACTGAAATGGTATATTGAGGGAACTTGAGCCCATCTTGGAAGTGGGTGCAAAATATCATGGCATTGTTTGATTGCTTATATATTGCAAATATAAGCTAGCTCTTCGGCTCGAAAGTTGAACTGAACTAGTTTAAAAGACAAAAGGCTGGGATCTTCTTGTTTTTGACCTAAATACAGCTAAAATTTCTAAGTTGAATGAATTTAGCTCTTTTATGAAACCAAAAATATATATAACTTAGTTCTTCATTTTTGCAACCAATCATGCTCTCTGTCCTTATCAAGAATAATCCAGTTTTTTTTTTTGAAAATAAAGAATAATCCAGTTTGATAATGACTAATTATGAAGCTTCATAGTTGGGAAGTTTTGTAGTAGTTTGAAGGCTGTTTTCGGAGAATTTACCTGCTCCATGTTATAGTGATGTATTCTACCCATAACTTGCAATATCACTCATCAGAAATTTCCAGGAAATACCATTTGGTTGTTTGTTTTGCATTGTATATCACCCAGATGATGGTATATTTTGAAAACACACAATAAGGTAACAATGTCAATCTTTTTACTTGTCCATAAGTATTGTAAAGCATGTACGAAACTTAAACTGCACAGGAAAATTTACATTAACACACAAATTCCACACAAAAGGTGATAGAAATATTAATATGCCACGACTGTGACATCTTATGCTCGGTAATTAGTGTCTATCATGATTTAACTTTGCTCCAACTTCACAAACAATTAGCTTAAATCCCAGAAAAAGATACAGAATAAGAAAAAATAAAAATAATTGTTTTTTCCAATGAAAATACCCTATAGGATAGCTATGTTAACCATTTTTTATTACAAAAGCCGATAACAATTTTCTATCAAAATGCTCATCCGAAAAACATAAAATCCAAAATATTCTACAGAGCATGGTACTACAAGGAAAGTGCAAACTCTTCACATCTCATCATTACCTCACGACTTATCTAACAGCATGTATATATAAGCGTAAAGAGCTTTCGCTTTGTTTTCTTGCCACAACATCTCACTACAAACATGGCTCTAAAAGGATTAAACCAGAGAGCAAAACCACTTGCAACAACAGCATTTTGGGTGATAAGTTGCAGCCTCCTTGTGTTGTGTGATATGGGTCATGCACAGAGACAAATGCTGAGATCAAACGGGACACTGTATCATGTAGAGAACGAAACGAAACATGGGTTTGTTATGACAATGGTTCATTTCTTATGGGAGGGTGGCAAGTCTTCTTATGAACATATTTGGCCGGTGAGTATCATTAACCTTCTTCTTCTAACTTTTTTTCACAAACTGATAATGCTTATTTTTTTACACATCTACGTGTTTCATTTGAACATTTGATGGATGATTTTCATGGTTTACTTATGTATTTTATTTTGCAGTACTTATTTGTTGCTAGAAAACCTTTTTGGTGGTTCCAAATGGTTTCAGAAAAATGAGACCAGTGGAATTATGAAACTGAGGCCTTGTTTGGTTGCAGCTTAAAGTTCACCTTTTATTTACCCTTAGAAAAGCTATAAGCTGGATTAACATAGCTTTTTTTTTAACTCAAAATCAGCTTACTTGCTAAAAAATTTCACCCAAACAAGCCTTTAAGTCTTCTTGAACTTTCTTAGCTTTCATTTTTACCTTAATCCCAAAAGATGTCTCTTTCATGATTAAAAAAAACAAAAGATAGGAGTACAAATTCTAGCTAAAAAGCTAATCCTGAAGAAATACAAAATCCGGCATCTTTGAGCCTTGAAAGTTAAGATTCTACCATACTGAATCTATTTTCGGCTGGTTCACTGGTAATACCAAAACTATCCACATACAGGATATGGAGCTTGGGTGGAGGCTCGTGCTGGGGTCTGTGATCGGGTTCTTTGGTGCAGCCCTGGGAAGTGTTGGAGGTGTCGGAGGTGGTGGAATTTTTGTTCCAATGCTAACTCTCATCATTGGATTCGATCCAAAATCTTCTACCGCCATTTCGAAATGTTTGTTTCTGTAAACTCATCTAGTCATATATAAAGCATAGTTTACTTCTAAAACTTTGTTAATGTCTAATATTTTCATTTATAATTAAATGGAATACAGGTATGATAATGGGGGCAGCAGGATCAACAGTGTATTATAATTTAAGACTGAGACACCCAACACTCGATATGCCGCTTATAGACTATGACCTGGCACTGCTCTTTCAGCCAATGCTTATGCTTGGTATTAGCATTGGGGTTGTGTTTAATGTCGTATTCGCTGATTGGATGGTCACTGTTCTTCTCATCATCCTATTCGTAGGTAAATATACTTAAATTCTGCGAAAAGATATGGTTACAAATTGCGAAGCTAAGTAAGCTTTACAGTTTCATAATTACAGAATCGTCACTTCTCCATGAAATTGTTTTAGAAAAAGATTATGTAGCCGTTAAACTTTTTTATGTTCCAGAACTGGTGAAATTTGTTGGAAGTCTAATGGAATGCAATTAACAGGTACATCTACTAAAGCTTTATCTAAAGGCGTGAGTACATGGAAAAAAGAGACACTCATGAAGAAGGTAAAAAGGCCACTTATCGGCGAATCACCATGGACTACCTTTTATAACATTTTCACTAAAAATGTGTATGTATAATTAATATCGTTATTGAATTTATTTTCAGGAAGCAGCTAAAGTGCTGGAATCAGAACCTAAACCAAGTGGTATGTTAGAGACCCTATTTGTTTGAGATTAAGCCAGCAAATATTTTAGCAGAAAATTAAATTTTCATTACTATCTGAAATTGATGGAATTTCTGCAAACTTAGGTAACATTAGCAACCGAAATCTATTTTAAAAATGGATTATGGCTGCATTGCTGACGAATCAAAAATTGTTTCAGTTATTTCCGAAACCTTCCGAGCTCGTATCATGTTGAAATTTAAGGAAATAAAAGTATTATCCTGATATAATGTTTGCAGATGGCTCAGGAGAGGAATACAGACCACTAGCCAGCGGTCCATTGTCTTCGATAGATGGAACGGTATGAGCCTGTTAGTTACTGGTTTAATAGTTTAATGTATGAAAATTTACAAGGTTTCGTTTTTAAGTAACTAATATTTCTTTCAGGTCACAATGAGGCGCAACATATACTGGAAAGAATTAGGACTACTAGCATATGTTTGGGTAGCTTTTCTCGCGATTCAGATCCTAAAGGTATATTTTTTTCTTCTTTACACATATTGCTAGTCTTAGAAAATCCACTTCCAACTTCCTGAAAACATTTTAGTTACCTAATCGAACCGTCTTATGCTACTAATATAATTTTTACCCAAAAAGCCCAGTTCCTCGATAAATACTTATAACTTGAAACTTTCCGCAGGCATATACTGTGGCCTGCTCTATCCAATACTGGATATTGAACTCCTTGCAGGTAAACTCTTCTCCGTCCTACAACTTACATGCTCAGCATTTAGCAAAGTTATTCCCCTATGTAAAGCAAAATAACTATAGTATCAAGAATAATATTTATTTTTTGTGTATGCGGAAACTTATCTTTCTTTCTATTTTTGTAATCAAATGCGGAAACTTATCTATTTTGATTTGATCTTGAAAATCTTCAATTTGTAAAACAAACAACCTTACACAAACCCACATTAAATCGCAATTAAACCATTTTATGTTCAATATTCTTTTTCCCGCAAAGCCAGTGGTTTATTAGAAATTAAGAAAGCAAGTTGTTCAATTCGTTGTTCCCTGCTTTACCCCTTTCTTTAAATTATTTTACTAAAGTTTGAAAATTTGGCAATTTTCCAACTTCTACTAGCTTTAGCTTTTACGAGACGACCAGAAATCAAACACTTTTATATTTTGACTTTTGTGCTAAATGTTTTCCTATTTCACAGATACCAGTATCCGTTTCCATTACACTATACGAAGCCATCAGCTTAAGAAATGGCACGAGAGTGATAGCATCTAAGGGAAAAGAGGTGACAAATTGGAAACCACTTATGCTTTTTCTCTATTGTTGTTGCGGAATAGTAGCAGGCATGGTCGGTGGTTTGCTTGGGTTAGGTGGCGGTTTCATCTTAGGTCCCCTATTTCTGGAATTGGGTATTCCTCCTCAGGTATATAACGTTTTTTCATGACAAAACATCGCTATGGAAGTATTAAGATGTCTATATGATCATTATATACGATTTTGGGAAATTTCATATACTGTTTCAAAAAGCCTTCACATGTCAAAAGATTGATTATAGACTTTTCACAACATTGGACGTGATCAATGTGCTATTTTTTGGGTTTCAATCCTAATTGTTTTTTACTGAGAAAAAAATATCTGGAATTTCTTGACATGAAAATGGGGATCTTTATATTTCAGGTAGCTAGCGCGACATCAACATTTGCAATGGCTTTCTCGTCTTCGATGTCAGTTGTACAATATTACCTTCTGAAACGTTTCCCTGTTCCATACGGTAAGTACTACTGGTAATACATACAAGTCATATATATGCTAAATATAAAAAAAAAATCATACTTATGTAATGCACTAAACTAATAATCTTTGATGTATTTCCATGTGACAGCCTCTTATTTTGTGTTTATCGCCACGATCGCGGCGTTTACTGGTCAACATGTCGTGAGGAAGGTCATTGCACTACTAGGAAGAGCATCTATAGTTATATTCATATTGGCTTTAACGATTTTCGTGAGCGCAATAAGTTTAGGTACTCGACTTTTTCTAAATCAAATTAAATGGAACTCGTAACTTAATAAATTTGTTTTCGCTTTTTTGTGGTTTATTGATTGAAATGCTGACATTTAAGTTTATGTTTTTTTCAGGAGGAGTTGGAATAGCAAATATGATTGCAAAGCTGGAAAAGAAAGAGTATATGGGGTTTGAAAATCTGTGCAAAAACTCCTATAATTAAAAAAATATGAGCTGCCCATACACGCGTGTAAAACTTTTTCGTTTGCTCACATTGCTAGTAATTTTAAATCTTTGTAAATATTTTATGATTATCTTTGTAGAATCGATGAACTAAAACTGCTAATCTTCTTATCATAATCCAAATAATTACATCTGTTTGTAGTCCTGATTTTTGTTTGTTCCTCTAAAAAGCAAAAATTCAGAAAAAGCTATTAGATGTGGTTAATGAGAAATATATTTGTAATTTTGTACATAAATATTTGTATCTTGATAAAGGCCTTTAATACTTAAGCTTATTAGTTCATGTTAATTAAAGAATAGCAGAAATTCTCCATATCACTAGGTCTCTTTATTTTTCAACTTTGAAGCATGGTCATTGTATATGTAACCTTTTCTGGAATAGACTGTATGTTAGAGCGGTAAATGAGGCGAAATTTTCGTGAAAATTTTCGTGTTTGTTTTGTTAATAACTCGTATTGTTTTCGTTCATTAGTAAAAGAAACGATAATGAAATAAAATATATATTTCGTTTAGTAAACGAGATGATAATGATCAAGACCCTTTTCGTTTCGTTAAATTTCGTTTTCGTCTAATAATAAATAAATATATATATATAATAAATGTATAGTAAAAATATTATTAATATTAAGCTAAAATATAAAAAAAAATATACAATGTGATATGTTAATTGTATTACGTTGTAAGTTGTTGTTTCATGTAATAAAATACATTATAAAAAAAAATGCAATGTTATTTCTTAATAAAAATCAATATAATTATCTGAGACGAGACGATACGAAAAAGTACGAAACGAGAAAAAATTAGGTTCATGAAACTAAACGAAAACGAAAAAAGGTTTTTCATTTCGTCATGAAAACAAAAAACTTAAACGAAACAAAAACGAAATTGACTGTTTTCATCTCGTTTCGTTTCATTTCATTTACAACTCTATATGTACCATACCATATTGCTTGCTGCTTTTTTGTATTATAAGGTGATTTTAGGAAAAAATATTTGGTCCTCACAGAGTCACAGTATATAATGGTAAACTTAAAAAATATTCCCTGTGCATTCTTTGTTTTTTTAACAAGTTTGATATTGTTGGTACTTTTTTGTAAAATTCAACTAAAAAATGAATATAGATTTCACTTTTAGCAAAATTCGTTTTGTTTGTTATTGCAAAATTCTATTTAATGCATGCGGAGTATAGTTGTACTTGAGAGCTTAAACAAAACTATAATTTCATGTATATAAAAATGTAAATGTAATGTAATGTCCAAATAACACATGAGATAATTTAATTTCTTTATGGTTATAAAAGCTTGCTGTACAAATATTAAAGTGCACTGGTGGTTTTGGAATTAGTAGGTGATATTTATGTGGGTGAGGAACCAAACGTGTCACCCACCCTAATTAATAGAAATTAAGTAGTATATTTGTCTGACACTTTCTACCAAATAGTATACGACTTAATTAATTACAATTAGTACTAATACTCAACCCTTTTGTCATTAAACCACATTTACTAAGAACACAAATAAATTGGAACAATTCAAAATAAAATAGTGTTCTTGTAAAATGGAACTG
This sequence comes from Primula veris, assembly GCA_963682055.1. Lineage (NCBI taxonomy): Eukaryota > Viridiplantae > Streptophyta > Magnoliopsida > Ericales > Primulaceae > Primula > Primula veris. The sequence goes on along the minus strand of OY821747.1, from coordinate 29,408,858 downwards.
AGGGATTATTATCACCGACTCAAGTAGAGTCGGTCAACTTTGACCGAGAAATAACTCGCACTCTATTTGTTTTTATTTAATTGTTCATTACGAAACTACGTGTAATTTTGATCGGCTTATAACTTGTATCAAAATTGTCGAAATGATTTTTTTAAAAATCTAATCATAAAATTTAACATTTGAAATATGGGGAATGATATATCGACACATAAAAAAACACACTATGTTTACATTTTAATCCTAACCATCTATTTATGCTTTTTTAATGGCCAAGATTAACTAAAACAAAAATACCATCACAGTCCTTAAAAACATATGTAATGGATGGTTAGGATTAAAATGTAAACATAGTGTGTTTTTTTATGTGTGTATAGATCCTTCCCCTTGAAATATATGATCAACTTTTAAAAAAATTTATTCCGACAATTTTGATACAAGTTCTTGGACAGTCAAAATTGCATGTAATTTCGTAATGAACAATTAAATAGGAACGAATGGAGTATTAATTTATATCGAAATAATTTTTTCATATATTGATGTTTGAATTATGTAAATAAGTTTTGAAACTTTTTATTTGCTAATTTAGATACAAGTGGTCAAAGCTACACTTAGGGAAGGAACTAACAAGTACTACACCACTCTTATATCGAAGAAAAACCGAACTTGTCTAGTGTGTTTTATTAACAAATGACAAATCAAGTTTTTCAGCATCGCATATAAATATAGAAAAGTATAAACATGTAATTCAGACCACGTATGTCAAAGTTATGTTCCATCATTGGTTACATGTAGTTTCGTATATCTGAACAAATTGTAACTAATAGAGTATAAAAAATAAATAAATAAAAAGGGAAATTGTCGACAACCATAAGACTTTCAAAATATTATACATATTTAGAGTAATCGAAATTGTTAATTTAACCTCGACCAGATAGGATCTTATATTCTCTGTATTAAATCGATACGAAACAACATTTTCAATGTATTAATAATCATTTAAAAAAAACATTAATCAACATAAGGTAGATATGAACTTCAAAGCTAGTTATTGGTAGAGGGGACGGAGGTGTGAAACGAACATAAAACGAGAAAGAAAAATGAAAAATACTCAAAATTTACTCCTAAAATAATGAAAATTGTGAAACGGGAATCGAAATAACAAAAACGCATTTTTAAAAGAGGATACGAGTTTTGTATGGAGACGATTACAAACGATTACACTATGTTTCCCGGAGGCTAGTCGTGATATTTATGACCTATCAACACCAATCTATTTCACTTCATTGTTTAGAATGTGTAATGGTATACCATACAAACCAACCGCTCATAGTGTATCATTCATACTGCACTTAATGGTATTACCGCACTGTGGTACGGTAATACCGTACCGCTCATAATAATGGTACGGTAATAGTATCAAAATTTAGTATACCATAGTACGTACCATTTTGTACAATTTCTCTTTTCAAATCTAATATATTCATTTACAATCTAAATAGGAGTAGTAAGTTCTCCATTTTGTTATTAAATAGTACTATTTTACTAGTTTATTACTCCGTATAATACCGTACAACTCATAATAATAGTATGATAGTAGTATATGTCTTCGATATTCAATATCTTTGTACATGTATGTTATTTAAATGATCTAAAGGTAGAATCTCGATAATGTACATAATGATTTGTTGAATTTTGTTATATTTATTTAGTTTGCACTTAGGTAGCACGGGTATTTCATATTTTTTTTGGATTACCCGGTACGGGTACGGTAAGCCATTTTAAGTACCCGGTACGACAAATGAAGTACCGTTGACTTTTTTCTTATTTGACCACTTCAGTACGGCTTGGGTACGCCTCCGGTATTTTTTTGATACGGCTGGGGAATTTAATTATTATTTTCATAAAAACTAATTAAAATATAAATTTATTAATATAATAATGTGACTATTTTATAATTAACAAGTATGATATATGTAACCCAAAATTGTTTCACTAAAATATGTGACTAGTTATGGAAAAATATATAACATTCACTAAAATCATTCGTATTTAACCCAAAATTGTTTCAAAGTATGTTAATTACGTTATTTCAAGATTGCAATTGGTAAATTGGACCGTATATATAAAAATAGATACGTTTTTATTGACGTACTCTTGTCGTATCGTACCCAATTTTTTTAATTTTTGCCGTATCGTCGTAGCCGTATCGATCGGGTACGGTACACGTACGTGTCTTTGCATTGAGTAGATTCAAGGTTAATACATTTTAACTTTAATTACTGTATTTCTTATTAAGCCCTCATTGACTTGTTATACCTTTCCTAGAATTGTACTTTAATAATTGATTTACAGGTTCGTTGTTATTATTTATTTTTTTTACTTTATATCATAATTGTTTCAACAACTGATAATTCATGATTAGCAAACAAACTCAACAAATGTTAACATCAAATTGAATAGAAGATCGTTATATGTACAATATAATGTGATATGCCTAACATCTAGTTTTTTTTTTTTTTTGGCGCTACTGATATGGTAATTGTACCGTACTATACAATTACCATACCACACTTGCGATATACCATATTGCGGTATACCGCAAGTATAGTACGGTAATTGTATGAAATTTCTAATACCATATTTATGTAGTACGATAATGGTATAAGTCAATTACCATTAATTGTACCACTTCCATCCCTAGACTTTAGGTACTCAACTTTTAACAAACTATTAATGAGCATAATCTATAAAATGTTTTATACAATTTAATTGATTTAGCCATTTACATATTTTGAAATAAAATGGGCAACGCAAACGTGCAACGTGAAAAACTAAAACAAAATCTAAAGTCTACCCATGAAATAAGTAGAAACGACAAACGATAAGCAAAAAAAATAAAAACGTAGTTTCTGAAAGAGAATCGAGTTTTTCGGAAACCAAGGAAAATCGACAAAGTATAAGCCGAAAACAGTAAAAAAATAGTTTTTGAAAGGGAATCGAGTTTTTCGGTAATCAAGGAGAAACGACAAACTATAAGCAGAAAACAGTAAAAAGTAGTTTCTGAAAGGAAATCGAGTTTCCGAGTAACCAAGAAAAAAGGGCAAACGATAAACGGAAAACATAAAAAACATAGCTTTTCAAAGGAAATCGAGTTTTGCCGGTAACCAATAAAAAAAGACAAACTATAAGAAGAGGACACTAAAAAGTAGTTTCTGTAAGAAAATCGTGTTTCCTGTGTAATCAAGAAGAAACGAAAAACGATAAGCGGAAAACAGAAAAAAAAGTAGTTTCTGAAAGGGAATCAAGTTTTCGAGTAACCAAAAAGAAACGTCAAACGAAAAACTGAATAAAAATAGTTTTTGAAACAGAATAGAGTTTTCGGGTAACCAAGAAGAAACGACAACCTATAAACGTAAAACAGGAAAATGTAGTATCTAAAAGTAAATCCAGAGTAACCAATAAGAAATGATAAGCGGAAAATAGAAAACATAGTTACCGAAAAGAAATCGAATTTTCAAGTAATTGTAATTGTAATTGTAACGACCCGGCCCCACGGACCGAACCGCTACGCCCGTATGAACAATATTGTCCGCTCTGGCACAACTTCCAAGGGGAGTCACCCATCCTGATACTACTCCAAGTTAAGCACGCTTAACTGTGGAGTTCCGTCCTCGCTATTGTGCCGCACAACTTTAAAAGACCTTGTTGATAGAAAATGGATCTTTTAAGCTCATATACCATACGAGTACTCTCATATCTGGACGATGTGAGACTGACGCATAAAATCGCATCACAGAAATTTCTTCCTGAAAATCTGGATCGTCATAGTAATAATCAAGGAGAAACGACAAACATAAGAGGAAAACAAAAAAAAACATAGTTTCCTTTAGACAGTGGCAGAATAGTAAATATTAAAAAAAGAAAAAGTAAGGGTAAGTAAATAAAACACTTTTGGGGTTCCCGCCAAAAGAAGATTATTAATTAATACAATGAAATGCCACGTCATTTTCATTTCTCCCACACACCGCATATCTCTCTCTCTCTAAAACAGGGTTGGTTCTCAAATACTCTTTTTAGGGTTTCATTTTTCAAACCCATTTTTATTACTCAAGTGTTCTTATGCTTGGTTTTTGTTTTCTTTCTTTTTGGTTTTATTTCTTGTTTTTTTATTTGCAGAAATAGCCAAGGTTTTTTATTTTTATTTTTTTATTTTTTTTTTGTCTGGGGTTTTGATTAGCAGATACTACTGAGATTTTAATTTTTTATTGATTTTTTTTTGCTTATTGGGTTTTAGATTAGAAAAACTGACTTAAGTTTTAATTTTTATTGAACTTTTGCTAATCTGGTTTTGATTAGCAGAAATTACTGAAGTTTTAATTTTTAATTCATTTTTTCTTATTGGGTTTTTGATTAGAAAAACTAACTTAAGTTTTATTTTTTATTGATTTTTTGCTAATCTGGTTTTGATTAGCAGAAATTACTGAAGTTTTAATTTTTAATTCATTTTTTCTTATTGGGGTTTTTGATTAGAAAAACTGACTTAAGTTTTACTTCAGTTTTAATTTTTAATTGATTTTTGCTTAGTTGGTTGTTGAATAGTGGAATTGTCAGGTTTTTTTTGTCTATTAGGGGTTTCATTTGCAGAAATAACTGAGATTTTAACATTTTTATTGATTTTTTGCGTATTAGGGTTTTTGATTAGCAGAAATGACTCAGGTTTTAATTTTTTATTGATCTTTTTTGGTTTTTGGGTTTTTGATTTGTAGGAAATGACTAATGTTTCAATTTTTATTGATTTTCTCTTATTTGGTTTTGATTTGCATAAATGATTAAGGTTTTAATTTTTATTATTCTTTTGCTTTTTAGGTTTTTGACAAGCAGAATTTTTAGCAAAAGATTTTTGTTTTTATTGATTTTTTGTTTATTGGGTTTTCTATTAGCGAAAATGACTAAAGTTTTAATTTTTGATTGATCTTTGCTTATTAGTGTTTTTGACATGAAGAATCCTCTTTTTTGTTGTTGCTTATTCTGGTTTCCGATTGGCAGAAATGGCTAAAGTTTTATTATTTTGTTATAAATGGTTATTAAGGTTTTTGAATAGCAAAAATGACTAAGGTTTTAATTTTTATTAATTTTCCCTTATTTGGTTTTTGACTAGCAGAATTCTCAGGGTTTTAATTTTGTTGTTTTTTTACCTGTTAGGATTTTGATTAGCTTAAATGACGAAGGTTTTAATTTTTTTATTGATTTTTTGTTTATTGGGTTTTTGATTAGCAGAAATGATAAACGTTAATAGTTTTTTTTATTGATTTGTGCTTATTAGGGTATTTGGCTAGCAGAGTTGTTAAAGAGTTTTGATGTATTTTCCCACTTATTTGAGTTTTTGATTAGCATAATGGGCTAAGTTTTTATTTTTGTTGATTTTTGCTAGTTAAGCTTTTTGATTATCAGAAATGACTAAGGTTTAATTACTTTTTTTTTACTGAATTTTGCTTATTTGGGTTTTTGGCTAGAAGAATTGTTGGGGTTTCGAATTTTGTTGTTGTTTTTCATTAGCAGAAATGGCTCCAAATCCTTGGGTTTCTTTTTTTCGCACCACTGATTTGTATACTTATGAAGTGTTCTTATGCTTAGTATTGTTTTGTTGGGGTTTTAATTTTGAATTTTGTTTATTAGGGTCTTTGATTAGCTGAAATGGCTCCGAATATTGAGCCAAAAATTGAAGATACCGAGGAATCTCCTACATTGGTGCTCAAGGAAGAGGTTCCATTTTGTTTACAGTATTTGCTGTTTAATTTTCACTTTGACTTTGTTTGTTAAGGGGTTGTTTGGTTGCAGCTTTAAAGAAAAATTCTTGACTTTTTTTCTCTTCGACAAATTAGCTGGGTCGATCCGGCTAATAGCTTTTAAGCTTTTAAGGTTGCAGTTTAACTTAAAAAACACTGATTTAAAAGATGCAATCAAACAATGCCTATATTGTTCCCCCTCAGTTCAATTTTTGTGTTGCTTTATGGAGAGTAAATCTTTTTAAGTTATTACTCTTATTGTTTATTTCATTATATGTCGTATATTTGTTGCACTTACTTTATGTTCTTGTACATAAAGGCCAAAACTGAGAAGCAGAAGAAATGAATAGAGGAACATCAGTATATGTACATCACAAAGGAATAGCTTGGTGCCAATTTTATTTTGATATTTCTTTTCAAGGCTTCATTTATAAAAGTCTAAAAAGCTGGACCGAAATGGTCCAGTTTCCATCTTGTTTATTGGTTTCCCTAAATGACGGGTTGTGTTTTTTAAGGTTGGCAAAAATATGCAGACTCGCTTGTTTACTGTCCCAGTGGACTTTTCTGTGTTTTAAGTTGTGAAATTTACACTTGCATTTAGTTACTTGGTAGATTCAAAGGCTCTTAACAGCAATGAAATCTTTTACTCTTGTCGAACAGACTCAATGGGTAAATTGGTGCTATGGATAAGCTGAAAGCATAGATCTTTTCAAGTCAGTGTTGAAATACTCATTTGGTGCTTATTTGACTGCAGCTTTTAAGCAAATGAACCATCTCATTTTAGGCTTTCCATTTTATCAAAGAAAAACACACAATATCATGATCTTTTGTGGGACAAACTGTACATAAGTATTAGTTGGAAAAGCTTATTTTATATAATTTTAATGATTAAAATGTAGGGACAGATTGATGTGCGCAGTAGTTCCAGATTTCTTTAATTGTGTTTTGTTTAACTTTGTCTTAATTTGAAACCTGCAGGAAACATCCCCTGAAAGTAATGATGATTCTTCTGTGATATCAAAAGCCATTGTTGAGGAAGAGGAGAAATTGTCCCGGGTAAAGGAAGAAGAAGAAGAAAAGACCGATGTGCCCGAGGAAGCACCACAGTTAAATGACTCTCAGTTTACCAAACTTGATGAACTTCTAACTCGAACCGAGCTTTTTTCCAAGTTTCTGATAGAAAAAATGGATGAGATAACAAAGGTATACTCTCATTTCCCTTTTTAATGATTTCTGTATGAGTTTTCATACCCAAAAGAATTCGGCCAGTGCTAATAAACTTTATGTGAATATACTGCTAGACGGGAGTGGAGGAAGATAAAAGTGCTGTTGAAGTAAAGAAAGGAGGTCGCAGGTCCAAAAGAAAAGCTGCTGCAAACTATGACAATGTAGTATTTTCAGCTTTTCCTTATCGTCTTTTATGCAAACAGTTTAACACTTCTTTTTATTTTATAGTTTCTTTCTAGTTTGAATTGCCATCATAGTTCACTCCTAAAAGTTTCGAGTTAGGTCAAATGATTATTTTACAGGTGACAAAGCATATTATGCTCCTTATCAGCATTTGCTTTCTTATACCTTCAGCAATCATGAAGCAGTCATGATATATGTCTGGTGATTTATCTCTTTCAAATCCATCAGGAATGGACAAGAGAGCTGTTTTTAATCAATTGTCGCACTACATTTTATTTAATTAGCTATTCTTATACTCTGTTAATAAAAGTTGTTTTACCAGTTTAAATCCAAGTCTTTTTGATATTGCCACTTCTGATTTATAGTTCTGAATTAAATCTACTTGTAGATGTTACTTCATGTATTGGCGACACTGATATTTATCTCTTCAAACCATATCAGAAAAAGGCCAAGAGAGCTGTTGCTGCAATGCTTGACAGATCTAAAGAAGGAGAAGCTTTTGATGATGAAAACCTCACAGAAGAGGAGAGACTCGAGAAAGAACAAGCAGAATTGGTACCCCTTTTAACTGGAGGGAAATTAAAGAGTTACCAATTAAAAGGTGTAAAATGGTTGATTTCTCTCTGGCAAAATGGGCTAAATGGGATTTTAGCTGACCAAATGGGTCTCGGGAAAACAATTCAAACTATTTCTTTCCTTGCACACTTGAAAGGGAAAGGGTTGGATGGACCATATTTGGTCATTGCTCCTCTCTCTACTTTATCAAATTGGCTTAATGAAGTACAAAGGTAATTTTCTTTTTTTCAGGTTTTTCTTTTACTATCTTAGTGCACCATCTTGGTGTTTGCTTTGCATTAACTTCTTATATTTTACGAATCGTCTGGCATCATATCCTCTTTTGATCTTTTGTTTGTATTTTTAGCATTGAGATTTTATGGTATCTCGGCCCCGTTTCGTTGCATCTTATAAGTTCAAAAAATATATGATAGAGGTGGGAAAATATACTTTTTAGTAATTTTTATATGAAAAATATTCCTTTTGTATTAGGCATTGTTAAATTTATTTGATAGTAGTGTAAAATAGAGAAGAAAATACTTTTAAAAACAAAGGAACCATTACTTTTAACTTTTTAGACTAAACTGGATTCTCCTTGAATGGATAAATATCTTTAATCTAATTGGTTGCACGAAACAAGCGTTTCACTTCAAAAGTAGAAAAGTATACAAAACACTGACTGTGTTGCGCCAAACAATCCCATTGTAGCAAGCACTGGGATAAGACTTATGTGTAACCTTTTATTATCTAATAACTGCAATTGCAGAGTTAGTAGCATTTTCTTTGGCATGCACATGACACTATCTTGATTTTTGTTTTTCCTTATCTTATGCATAGATTTGTGCCCTCAGTGAATGCCATTATCTATCATGGTGATAAGAAAATAAGGGACGAATTACGACGTAAGCACATGCCAAGAAATACTACCACTGCAAATTTCCCTATTGTAATTACCTCATACGAGGTTGCACTAAGGGATGTGAGAAAAAACTTAAGGCATTATAAGTGGAAATATCTCGTGGTAGATGAGGTCTATACTCTAATTCATTCTCTTTATTTCTCTTTGTATATCGTTAAGACTTGGCTTGTGGTTTAACTGCAATTATTTTCTTAAAGGGACACAGGTTAAAGAACTCAAAATGCTTATTATTCAAGGAGTTGAAACTCTTGCGGGTTGAAAATAGGCTTTTATTAACTGGGACTCCTCTTCAGAACAATTTGGCTGAGCTATGGTCATTGCTGAATTTTATTTTGCCTGATATATTTGCATCCCTTGAAGAATTTGAGTCTTGGTTGGAATCTTTTACTTCTTTTTCTTTGTTTTTATTAAATTTCCCTCTTTCTATGCTCAGATTAACATGTTCTTGTTATGGTGACTAAAACAGGTTTGATTTTTCGGGGAAGTGCAACAATGAGGCTATGAGAGAGGAATTGGAAGAGAAGAGAAAGGCTAAGGTATTTATTTGTCCTGATTTTTGCTAGCTATAATCAATTACGAGTACATTAGATTTGCAGTTTTTTTTTGCGAACTTCTAATTTGATGGTGGCAGATTGTGGCTAAGCTCCATGCTATTTTGCGCCCATTTCTACTCCGGAGACTGAAATCTGATGTTGAGCAGTTGCTTCCTAGGAAAAAAGAGATAATTCTGTATGCTACTTTGACTGATCATCAAAGGCAGTTTCAGGACCATCTAACTAATAAGACACTAGAGACATATTTGCGGGAGAAGGTGGACACTGGTAATTGGTTTGGGTCCCCCCTCCCCCCTTCCTTTTGTGTTGGCTCCCTTGATATATTCATCTATGATTGACTCTAAAACAATACATAGTGGTTGTCATGGTACTTTTTAAAGCGACATGCAAACCATCATTATAGTTAATACTTACCGTAATGAAAGCTATTCTTAATAAGACCTATGGTTGTTACACCTTTTTATTTTAATCTAAGTAAAGAGGATCAAAGGCTACCACAGTTAACCCCTTTATAAGACTCGAGCCCGACACCTCCTAGTTGAGAGTGTGGGTCGGCCCACTTGGCTAGCCCTTGTTGGTTCTATGGTTGTTATACTTGTCTAGGGTAAAATGGTATATTGAAGGGGTGCCCAAAAGTAGCATGTGAAATTTAAATTATTATAGCTGACAAAATACTCCGCCAATCATTTTTAAAGCTGGATTATCTGTTTTCACTTGTCACAAATAGGTTAATTTATTGCGATATAAGTAATTTAGTTTCTTGTTTTTGTAATTAATGGATTTATAGAAGCAACAAAAATTATGGACAAATGGAGTGAAGATAGTTTTATGATTCTATAGAAATAATTTAACAGGATTCTGTTCCCTTTACACAGTCAGTGTCTTCCGATTTAACAAAACTGGTTTATCTGTATACTATTAGATATTATCACTGTTAACAATTTATCATGTTATAACCACATTCTAGAACATGCGATAAATTTTATCTTCTCGGAATTTTAACAATAAATCCTGATTTGATCCAAACCTCTATGTAAAATTCTTATTCTTTTTCTCTCTCTCTAAATCTTATAAAGGATCAAATGCTATCATACATACCCCCTCTATAAGACTCACCATGCATCTCCTATTTGAGATTAGGGGTTCTAGCCCACTAAGCAAGCTAGCCCTAGTGGGTTATGTAAACTTCTTGTTATATGACTCGACTACACTAAAAAAAATTCAAGGTTAGGTCGACTGTTCACATTAATCCTTTTAAATGATGATGGGTGGTGATGAATTAATATCCATAATGTAATTATATACGTTTAATATTTTCGGAAGGCCATTTTCACTTCACTATTTTGTTCAAACTTTAACATCAAGTTTGGGTGCAAATTGCAGGACGTGGTATGAAAGGGAAACTTAATAATCTAATGATTCAACTGAGGAAAAACTGCAACCATCCAGATCTATTGGAGTCGGCTTTTGATGGCTCTTGTATGTCTATTACATATTCTTTTCTGGTTATGAAGCAATCTGGATTTCCACTGTTCTAAGCCATTCACTCTACTTTTATTTTATTGACAGATTTTTATCCACCCATTGATGAGATAGTGAATCAATGTGGTAAGTTTCACTTGCTTGACAGATTACTGAGAAAACTACTTGCTCGGAAGCATAAGGTAAGCATTCTAAAGTAGCTAATTTTCGGAACTCTTGTCTAGTACTTAAGTGACCTTCCATCTCATAGTCTTTGTATTGCACTCAGGTTTTGATATTTTCTCAATGGACGAAGATTTTGAATATAATGGATTATTACTTCAGCGAAAGAGGGTTTGATGTTTGTAGGATTGACGGAAGCGTTAAATTGGAGGACAGGAGAAGACAGGTCAGTGTTAGTTGTGCAGAAAAAAAAACCTTACAATTGCTTTGTCCATTTTGGTAGTACCCCTAAGTTGGATATTGTTTATAAAATTTTGCTTTCTATTAGGAGAAAAGAACAGTATTTATACATTCTCTTTTCTTTCAACTCCATTGATAGAAGATTAGAAATGCTTTGTTATATCCTTTCCGACCGCCATCCTTCAATTATAAACATGAGTTAAATTTATCTTTTGCGAACAGATCCAGGAATTCAATGATGTAAACAGTAATTACAGAATATTTATTCTCAGCACTAGAGCTGGTGGGCTTGGTATCAACCTTACTTCAGCTGATACTTGCATTTTGTATGACAGTGACTGGGTAAGTTATCAGATGTCTATTTCTCAGACATTTTTTTATTGTTCTGAATCTTGCTTGTGCAGATAGTTATTGTTCAATTTTTTGTATTACAGAACCCTCAAATGGACTTGCAGGCAATGGATAGATGCCATAGAATTGGTCAGACAAAACCTGTTCATGTTTATAGGTTGTCCACTGCTCAATCTGTCGAGGTATCTCACTATTTCTATAACAAATAGCACTGGAATATTATGCAAATCTTTCTTGTTCTTCTTGGAAAATTTCATTTTTGCACACTGAACTATTTTTTTATGGTATCTGTACACCAGACATTCAAATTTCGCAAGTCAGTTACAATCTACACAAGATTGTAGGATTACTAAACCAACCTATCAAATACACAGTTTATACCAAGTGTACGAAGTATACTGACTGTCTGATTTCATGTAAATTTGTTCTTAGTGTTTCAACTTGATTACTCGGTGTACTAACGTTAAAAATGTATAAGTTCGTGTAGAAAAGAGATAAACTTTTCCTTTTTGTTTTGTATGGAGTTAAATTAAGCAAGCATCTGATATAGGGTCGGATTCTGAAAAGAGCGTTTAGCAAATTGAAGCTAGAGCATGTGGTGATTGGAAAAGGGCAGTTTCAACAGGAAAAAGCCAAGGCTAGTTGTACTGATGGCATGGAGGTATGTGGTATATGTGGATTTAATGTCTTTTTTCTTGTGTTATTTTGTTTTAATGACTATTATTATGGAGGTTAATACCTTCTTGATAAAGCTTCCTTTTTTACGTAATTTGAACACTTGTCTTGTATGAATGTTACTTACGAGCTTTTTTGCTGGATATAACTTGGTTTGGGCGATCCATGTTCTTTCCTTTTGCTTTTATAATAATGTTTACTTAGATGTGGTTTATTTGAGATCTCAATTTGATTGAGGTTAGTTGCTAGCAGACTGACATATCTTGCACCAGTTATGGAATAAATTTCAATGTTGTTAAATTTTCTCTAAAGCGTAAGCTTTGGAGTGTTGAGCATGAACTTTGCATTAAAGTAGTTTTATATCCAATAAAGTTACTATATGGCTACAACGACATTGCATAACAAAACTTTAAAAAAAGGAACAAAAAGAGGGAACTCTTATGCAAGTCAAAATGCAGTTTAAGGTTTTTAAATAGAACCTTGCACAGGAAAAAACAATAGCAAATGACCATAAAAAGTTTATGATATCATGTTTGTCATTTTTAAAAGATAGTAGTTTATGATTGTGCTTTTTGAAAAATAGCAAAGCTTGAGTTTTTAAGTTTTAGAGCGCAAGAAGAGTGCCTCAAGAGTCAAGACTAAATAATAAATAAGCGCAAGCTTTTAAGCCTTTGGAGCTTTTAGCAACTGGTAACAATTGTTTTAACTCTTAGCCTTTAAAAGTGAAAGGCAGCTTCAAGGCACCTTGAAGTAAATTAGATATAGGTTGAATGATAAACCCTTGTGAATTAAGTAAGTACAGAAAAAGAAACTGTTGGATAAAATTTTCTGCACAAGTAGTATTATCTGAACAGTCGGTATATTTTTTCATTTTGTTTTTGGTTTTAGGAAGAGGATCTGCTCGCACTTCTTCGTGACGAAGAAGATGCAGAAGACAAGATGGTACAGACTGACATCAGTGATGAAAATCTTGAAAGGGTTTTGGACCGAAGTGATCTTATTGCGACCAATGCATTAGTTGTCGGTGAAAAGCTTGAGTTTTCTGCTAGTGGGTTTCCTCTTAAAGGGCCTGGATGGGAGGTTGTTATACCGACTGCATCTGGTGGCATGCTCTCTACACTTAACAGCTAGCCAATCCTCTGTTGTGGTGAAGTGTTGAAAACTTGAAATGCTATGATGTTCTTTTAGATTAAAAAAAACCTTTTGAGTAGTTGCCTTTTTGTTGATAGGTTCTTAAGAATGTTATTGAACTAGTTATTGCTAGAGCTAAGATTTGCTTAGTGGAAAAGGGCTTATTTTCATTTTGTAAATGATGGGAATGGTTACTTTTCTTCAGAAAAGAAGCCCTGTTTATTTGGTGAATGTTTGTAGCTGGAAGTTAGATTATGGCAAAATTAGCATGAAAGTGGCATAACTGTATTTTATATATTGTACCCACTCACTGTAAGACCCTTTGTGATGCCTACTTTTGTTTTGGTAATGAGAATGGTCTCGGGTGGCTACTAGTTACTGATATATACGGTAGAACCTCTCTACATGATTAACCTCGGAGACAGAATAAAATATTCTTATGAATTTAAGCAGATGATATATAAAAAAATAATTAAATAATTGTTTCATATAATAAAAGTTATATGCGTATCTAATTAGCAAAAATATTCAAGAGACAAATACATGTATCTATCTTACAAGTCAAACAAATTATTAGAGTCCATGCACTTTTCATCGCCTTGTGATTGGAAGGAGATGAACTTATATTTAAGAATAGGATAGGACCAAGAAACCACCGATGAGAGATACTATTTCAGCACTTCTTCTCACTTGTGGACCGAGACAAATAATTCCCAATGGGCCAAATGCCCAGAAGTGTAAACATACAAGACAACGGGAGAGCCCAACAAGCAAACAATGAAAGACTGCTCTGTTTACATATTAGGAGTTCATGCACTTACTACCATAACGCCTTGTGATAGAAATGAGAGAAACTCATATATAAGCATAGGTTAGGACCAAGAAACCACCAATGTGGGATAATATTTCAACACAAATAAATCTAAAAGAGTTGTAAAGTCACGAAAGTAACATATTTATGAATTTAATAAAATGTAATTAAGTACATATGTATTTGAAAAATTAAGTACATATATTTAGAAATGTGGAAAGTCATCTAAATGAGCAACAAGTTGTATATGCGTTGACAGACGAAGAAATCGTTGCTGAAATTAGACAAGAGGCGGATGGAGATAATCCGGATAATGATAGTTTAAAAATACAAAAAGTTTCATGTCAAAAAGCGTTAAACATGCGTGACAAGTTGGAATTATTTTGGCTTCAATAAGAAAATGTTCACGTGTACGAGCTATTATGTACCCGCAAGTTAAAGGATACAGTGACAATCCAAAAAATCAAGACAATATGACAGACTAAATTAGATAAATATTTTAAAAGTTTAATGTAACGACATATATAATTTTACACATTTATGTAATTTATTCCTATATGGAGGCAAATTTGTTAAGGTGATACCATAAAAAATATGAAATATTACAATATATATATAGGTTATTTTTATTTTGAACTGGATCGAGTTGAGACCGAGTATTTTTATTTCTATATAAAGTATTACTATATACAGCGGGGGGTTTCTAGTGTATATATATAATTGATAAACACAAATAAAAGCGAAGGATTTGGATTTTTATATAGCTGCTGATAGAAATGAAAAACTTTAGTCAGCAGTAACCCCCTTTTTAAAATGTGTAGTTTATAACGAAAATTAGAATATGCTAAGTGAAACTACTCACTATAGATATATAGTCGATGAGAAATTTTCTATGCCAAATGCATTGGGTTTGTATCTATATGTGGAGAAAATAGGAGCATTAAGAATGGAAAATCTGATTCGAATAGCTACACAGATTATGACTGCATCTTTGGAACAGTAACCTTATTTGACTTAACTACCGTTAGATTAAAAAATGGATGGTTAGATAATATTATTGAATAACTAATTTATTTTTTCTATTTTCAACAAATTAGAATTTGATAAATTAAAAATAAATTGTAAAACACACTAAAAATCCAAATAAAAATATACAATCCTAGGAAGGCATACCCTAAACTTAAATATTAATCAAAATTTAAATTTTTTTTTATGCATTTGACACCTTTTTATGCTAACGGGTTGTGAACCAGTCATATAAAGTGACTGTTCCATAGTAATTCCCTTGATTGATTATAGGTTACTTGATCACACTTGTATCGTCAAATAGATTTCAGGTCTCTTGTCTAGTATGGTTGGCAATGACATGGTATGACTTTACAATTGTGAATTTGTGATAACAGAAAACGTTGGAAAAAGCATGTTAAAACATGTTAATTTCCGAATGATTACATGATCATATTTGAGTCAAAATTACAAGTGACAGCCGTTGTTTTTTGATACCATACTCAAGAAACTTGAGTAGTTGATATGACAAGATTCGTAACGATATGTCGCATGACCTATTCGGAGAATGAGTGTGAATGTAAATTGACTTCAAAGATTGAGGCTGAGAAAGAGGAAAACTCTTAATGTTGGATAATAAATTAAATAAGAAGAATTTATTGAGAATTGTCCCACATTAGAAAATAAAGAGTCATTTTTATAATATATATATACAAAGCTATCACATGTGGATATTAAGTTGTGTCCACATACACATGTGTGTATTAAGTGTGTACCACACACGCTCGCTCGGGTCGCGTTCTCGGGCTGCAGAGTTAATACTGCAGTTTCGAAATTCGAAAACTGACAGTATTAAGAGTGACTTAATGGTTGAGATACTGAGCACCTATATATAGGCAGCTCCCCCCACAATTTAGTCAGATAGAGCAGTATTACATTTTAGTCAAATAGAGCCACCCACCAACAATTCGACCTTGACTCGTCGTCAGTTTCCGGCGAGTCATCCGAGACGTTGTATATTGGGATCGAAGCGCTAACGCAACCAGAAACCTAAAGGTGGTTGGGAAAATATCGGTAAGGGCAGACATTTTAGTCAGATAGAGCCACCCACCAACAATTCGACCTTGACTCATCGTCAGTTTCCGGCGAGTCATCCGAGACGTTGTATCTTGGGATCGAAGCGCTAACGCAACCAGAAACCTAAACGTGGTTAGGTAAATATCGGTAAGGGTAGACTGTTTACAGTCGTCTCGTCTATTTATTTTCCTGCAATTTTTATTCCGTCTTTTCAATTATGTATTTTTTCTATTCTGTACATTTAAATTCAGTCATTTCATTTCAGTACTTTCTATTTTGTAATTTCATTTAAGTACCTTTCAATTATGTAATTTACATTTCAGTTCTGTAATTTTTTTATTTACAGAAGCAGTCCAGCAGTATAATTTTATAATATTCTGTCTGTCAGTTTCAGTTAATTACAAACCAGTCCAACAGTTTAATAAGTTATATTAATCTGTTTGAAAGTTTATTTAATTGCATTTATATTCTGCAAGTGTCGGAATTTGTAATAGAGTCTTATTCTATTATAGAAATAAAATTTGTTTATTTCTTTTCAGTTCTCCCACTTTAAATTATTCATTTTACATACACCAAAAACCAACGAAAACAACATAACTCTAGTGTTTTTATGCTGCTTATCTTCTGCATAGATAGACTTTAAGATTAGTGCTGATTATAGTTGTTTGTATAGCCTTTGAATCTATAATTTTGAGTCAATGGTCTATGAGCTCATTTTGTCTTTAGTCATTTTATAAGTAACATGACTTTGTTATTGGAGCAGTGCCTTTTGCATCACTATGGAGTATTTTGTAAGCCACACTTGGGCGTTTCCACACTGTTTAAATAAAATTTATACGTGGTTACTGTCCCTTTTTACCTAGAAGAAGAAAAAAACTAGGTGGCTTTGCTATGTATACATATTGATTATCTGATAGAAACTTGATAAATGGTAGCAAAATTATGGTGGTCTCCTTTTTTTTGGGCCTCATGTCAATTAATCACCTTTTTCGTTTAGTTGATTTGATTAAAATATGTTCAGTTGTTATTCTTTAAAGCCGAAATTATCGGCTAACCCTATAATTCCACCGAGTCTAAGCTGATTACTCTTTTGGTTTATATAATTATAGCTTCAAGTTAGTTTAAAGCCGGCAGGGTGGGTCATAATGTTTTTACGGTGGATTAATTATGATTAACCATCACTGTTTATTCATAATGATGTTAACATTAAGAGCATTCTACATTTTTTGACCATACGTAATCCTATCCATTCAGAATATATAATTAGCCTAAAGCTATTTTCCCTCTCAATATTTTGTTATTTTTTGATTGCTAGATAGATATTCAAAGGATAAGTGCCGGAACCAGAATTGGTACGCGAACGAAACAGTTTTATTTTGACATTTTATTGTGCTTGGATTGCCAAGCTTTTTGTTTATCGTTCGGTCTTAGCCCTTGTAGTTGTATTCTTTTGCTTAACCAGCAAAGTTCTGTAAAGCTTTTGAAAACCAACACAAAATCTGTTTCGTTGAGCTGAGTGTTAACTTGATAATTTGGTTACATGCAAGGGCAAAGCAATAGAAAACAGTAGTATAATACTATATGTGAGTTGCCTATTTTACATAAAAAGAAAATATTAGGTAAAAAATATATTATAAGATATGTGTCATTTTATTCAATTATGGTGGCCGATATATCCTATAGTCACTGCTTAACTCAACTTTACTCGTTCTTTCTTGTAAATTTTGTACTACATTACCTATACACCTAATTCATTTCAAGTTTTACTTGAAAAAAAAAACCAATTAGACTGCCACTACAAAAAAATATTCAAATAACGACGGGATTAGTGACGGTATTTTTTGTTACGAGATTATTAGGGACGGTTTTTGTGACGGCTTTATGACAGTTTAGTCAATTTTCGACAGATTTGTGACATCTTTTTAAATTAGCGACAGACTTGTGACAGCTTTTGACTCTCATTAAATCAAACATTATTTTATAGTGTGGGCACAACATATCCAAGCTCTCAAAACTTAAAATAAGAGAATATTTGGCTTCTTATAATTAACTATACTGTGTTAGTGTTGCTAATTTGATTTGCACTGTTTTTTTTTGTTCCATGAAAATGGTTTACATTTAAATTTTAACGTTTATCAACGTATTAAATTTCACTACTTTCAGAAATAAGTTAAACATATATACAATTTACTGAAATATAAAAAGTATTGCCATGTTTCGTATGTTTAATGTAATGATATGCAATGGGCACACAATGTGTGTACATAATTTCGTGAGCGGCTATGGAGAGACGCGTGCATTATGATTGAGTTTTTGCCTTTTATTTGGTCCTCATTTTGCTTTAATAATCACAAGCTTTGTTTGTGGGGGATGGGAATTATATAATGGACCTATTTAGTGTTTCTTCACATGTATATACACTTATACGATTATATCATATTTAGAAACTTTTGTTGTCTTAAATTATATGGCAACGGTAGTTGCCTTGTTATGATCGTTTCTTAGATAATTGTGATACTAAATCCAGATTTGTTAAAGGTTATATATATGCTCTTATGGAGTATAGATTTATCGATTTGGATAACAAGTGTCCCAAGGTATATAATGGTTAAACCTTATCCACTAGTTAAATGATTATACTCTATTTATGGATATTATCTAATCATCAAAACGATCTTCATTCATTGACCTTCAATTTATTGATGTCTATGATAAGTTTGAGAATAATTGGTTTTTTAGCAATGCAATAATGGAAAATGATAATATTACTGAATAATATCGTTCTACTAAAATACGTCATACACCAAATGTTACATAAATTGAATTTTCCAAACCCTAAATTCTTTTGCCTAAACCATAAAAAAAAATCTCCGTTAAAGGAATATTGCACAGTGAAATAAAAAAATAAAACCACTCCTACAATTATCTTATTTTCTTAAGAAACATCTAATGTAGATTTACATAATATATTCTTGCATAAGAAATATATGATGTAGATATACATAATATCTTATTCAACAAAAATAATTTTCATTTCTAACTACAAAAATTTAATAGTTAAAGTAGTTGTTAATCAAATTATCATAATCAATCTTCTTAACCGATACCTGGGACATGGGTTAGCTTTTCTCTAAATTTATAAATAATATAATTTCATGAAGAGTAACTACAAAGAAATTGGCACAATTTACTTTGTTAAAGACTTCGGACCGTACGAGTTGTTGATAAATTTTGCAAAAAGTATAAGAGATTTATATGAACGTCGGAACGGGTACTAGTTTCACAACAATAACTATTGAGACATCCACTGTTAACCCGGCTCCAAAACAGGTTAAACCCGGTCTAGATATGTTGCCTTTGGAGTCAAGGCACAAGCTTCCCAATTCATAAGAGATTGTTCTATTTGTTACGTAATTAAGAGTATTAATTATAGTTTGACTAGCTAGATTATGTATAGGCTATAATTCTAAGTGAATAAAATAAAAGTTTTGTAAAGTTAACAAGCTCTTGTAAAGTTATGCATTGTTTAGATAGAAACTTTTCTCTTTTTCCATGCCAACCTAATTGAACATGACTCCTCAAAACCTTGGCAATCAATAATGTCGAAAGATAAGAGAAATTGGTGGGTGAAATGGGAAGCTGTCGGCAACACAACCAAAAGCTAGTTCTTATCTTTAATAATATATACTACCAGATAAAGAAAGAGATGGAGATCACTACAATCCCTTTTTTTATGGAATTTTCTTTATTTTGACCAACAATAATTAAACAAAACAAAAAACGACGTGGTATATCTTTTTTCATTTAATTATCCATTACGAAACTATCTGTAATTTTAATCGGTTTATAACTTATATCAAAGTTATCGAAATGATTTTTTTAGAAATCTAATTATAAAATTTAACATTTGAACTATATAATCAACTTTTAAATTTTTTTATTCCGATAATTTTAATAAAAATTATTAACCTATTAAATTTAGAATGACATTATAGAGTCACTCTAGGTAGAGTCAGTCTGGTAACATCATTCATTAACTAAGACAAAATTGAATTTGGCGCTTAATTGTATGTTGTATCCATCAATCAAAATCAAAGCTTTCGTCAAACAAATTTAACAGGAAGTTTGGCAGACAAACAGTTCAGACTAAAATATTTTTATCATATGTGAAGATTCCAAATTAGTTTTCTCGAATTATATTTTTTTGAAGTGAATATTTATGACATTTGTAGTATTTGAAAATTTCTCACTAAAAATTAAGGGTCAATTAACTTAAAAATACTTTACATCTATTATATTAACAAAAATATGTTGGTTTCCGTGTACGAAATAACAATTAATAATAATAAAAGGACTAAACAAGAATTAATTAAAACCAGTGTAATCTTTATTAATTTCCAATTGGAATAGAATAAATTGATTACAACATGTAGGTACTGAAACGTAATTAAAGCAAACGTTATCAGATTATTATTAATTAATAATCTGATGTACTGAATTGCAATAAAAGAAACTGCCGGACTGGAAAGTATAAACTTAACAGCCGGACTGTTCTGTTTTGAATTGAAAGTACAGGACTGAATTGAAACTATTCTATTACAGAGTTAAATTACAGAATAGTAATTACAGCATAAAACTGAACTTTAAACTAATTACAGAATAGTAAAAACTGGACAGAATTGAAAAAACTGGACAGAACTGAAAAACTGGACAGAATTGGAAAAACTGGACAGAATTAAAAACTGGACAGAATTAAAATAAACAAGACGAGGCTACTGTTAACAGTATGCCCTTAACCGATATTCGCCCAACCACCTTAGGTTTCTGGTTGCGTTGGCGCTTCGATCCCAAGGTACAACGTCTCTCGGAAGACTCGCCGGAAACTGGCGACGAGTCTAAGTCGAGCTTTTAGTGGGTGGTTCTCTCTGGTTTCTAAGTGCAATGAATAAAAAATATATGCTGCTTTTGAATGTTAGAGAGAAGATACTGATTTCATGTATGTTAGAATGTAAGGGGATGGCTGCCTCTTTATAGAGGAATTCTGAAACCACAGAATTAATTGGTCATTTACTACTGTCAGTTTTCGAAAATCGAAACTGCAGTATTAACTTTGCAATGAAATCATATTTATTGCAACAGTTACAGCTTTGCTGGAAGCTTTTCCCGAACAGGCGCATTTTTTCCCGAACAGGCACGCTTTTCCCGAACAGGCGCACTTTTTCCGAACAGGAACGCTTTTCCCGAACAGGAACAGGCGCACTTTTTCCCTTGAGTCAAAAACCCAACGAGCAAGCCCGCCCGTCGAGCAAGCCCGCCCGTCGAGCAAGCCCGCCCGTCGAGCAAGCCCATGTGTGGTACACAATACACACATGTGTATGTGGACACACTAGTTTATATCCACATGGGATACCTTAGTATATATATTGTAAAAATCACTCATGATTTTCCAATGTGGGATAACCCTCATGGGTTAAATCCCATTTCTTTTCTCATTTTCCAGCATTGGCTTTATTGCCTCTTTCGAGTACCAACCTTCGAGTCCAATTATCATTCACACCTTTCCTCCGAATAGGTCATGCGATATACCGTTGCGAAGCTAGTCGCACGAGCTACTCAACCGCATTGAGTATGTCCTCAGAAAAACTGAGGAGTCGCATTGAAAATTGACTCAAAGATGGTCCCTGACCACTTGGAACAACCATGTATAAAATACATGTTTTCCTACATTTTTTCCAACAATCCCCCACATGAATGCAATTGGCTCGAAAGCCCATGTCCTAAATGCAAATCAAGAGAACCGCAAAAGTTCACTGCCTAAGGTCAGGTAGCGCGCGCCTTGAACCTGCCGTAGCGGAATACCACCCAGAATACTGCTATTAGGTAGCTGTAAAGCTTTGAACCATCAAGCTTTGTGTATCCCAGAATGGCACCCGCACAGTGCCCTCTCTACCCACGTACTAGGCCCTTTAGTTGTTATCCATATTTGGCCTGGACTGCCTTGGCAATTTCAACTGAGTGCTCTAGTGAATTAGCCCAAGCTCATCACATGGTACCGGCCTTACACACTCGTTATAGGTGTTCCAAGTCGAAAGTGTCCTGACTCACTTTACTCGACCGTCGAGTTACTTGGATCATTAAGAGCCTCAAGCTCACCCTTACAATGGTACAGGTCTATCACTCTGTCATCGCGGAAATGGGCTGGGAACCCCAGGTTCCCGAGTGCTTTGTTCGGTTGCCCTCACAGTTCAGTTTCCCTTTGAACCTATCAGAAAATATTCCGTTTAGGTTGGGTTGCCTATGTTGGGGCCACCAATTTAATGGGCTTTAATCCCATTCCGTTCGATGACGTCTCGACTCCTACTTGAGTCAAGCCTTTTGTTAATGGATCCGCTATGTTTTCCTTTGATCTCACAAAATCTAAGGATACCACACCGTTGGATAACAATTCCCTTACGGATTTATGTCTTCGACGTATATGTCGAGACTTTCCATTATACATATGATCCTGAGCCCGTGCAATTGCTGATTGACTATCGCAATGCATGCTTATTGCGGGAACAGGTTTCGGCCACAATGGAATTCCTTCCAATAGACTTCTCAGCCAGTCTGCCTCTTCGGTTGCTAAGTCTAACGCTATGAATTCAGATTCCATAGTTGACCTTGCAATACATGTCTGTTTGGAGGATCTCCAAGACACAGCAGCTCCTCCCATTATAAACACATATCCACTCGTGGATCTTGTGCTATTAGAGTCTGATATCCAGTTGGCATCTGAATACCCTTCCAGTACCGCTGGATATCTGGTATAGTGCAGCCCGTAATCGGCTGAAAACCTCATATACCTGAGAAGTTTCATTATGGCCTTCCAGTGTTCCTCATTTGGATTACTGGTGTATCTGCTCAGTCTACTCACTGAGTTTGCTATGTCTGGTCTGGTGCAATTCATTATATACATGAGACTGCCTATGACTCGAGAGAACTCTAATTGATTCACACTTTTACCGAAATTCTTTTTCAGGTTACAGTTGAACTCAATTGGGGTTCTTGACATAGCTTTACTGTCCTTGTCAAACTTGTCTAAAACTTGTTTAACATAGTGACTTTGGGACAAGGCATACCCTTCTGATGTTTTGGTAATCTTCATACCAAGAATTACATCAGCTATACCCAGATCCTTCATATCGAAGTGTTGTGATAACATTTTCTTTGTGGAGCTGATTCTATCATTACTCCCAATTATGATCATGTCATCCACATAGAGACAGACTACAACACAGTCTCTTCCACTTCCTTTAGAGTAGACACATTTATCGCACTCATTAATGCGAAAACCGTTTGATAGCATAATTCTATCAAACTTCTCATGCCATTGCTTTGGCGCTTGTTTGAGTCCATATAGAGACTTTACAAGTTTGCACACTTGGTGCTCTTTACCAGGAACTACAAACCCTTCCGGTTGTTCCATGTAAATTTCTTCTTCCAGTTCTCCATTCAGAAACGCCGTCTTTACATCCATTTGATGTATTTCCATATCAAACAAAGCTGCGAGAGCAATGACGATTCGGATAGACGTTTTCCTGGAGACAGGAGCATAAGTGTCAAAATAATCGACACCTTCCGTTTGCCTGAAGCCTTTCACTACAAGTCTCGCCTTGTATTTCTCAATAGTGCCGTCAACCTTTAACTTCCTCTTGAAGACCCACTTGTGACCTAGGGGCTTACATCCTTTCGGAAGATCCACTAGTTCCCAAGTGTGGTTTTGCATGATTGATTCAATTTCATTTTGAATAGCTTCTTCCCAATATTGGGAATCCGGTGTTGACATAGCTTGTTTATATGTCACCGGTTCGCCTTCAATCATGAAGGTTAGGAAATCAGGTCCAAAGGAAGTTTCCTTCCTTGCCCTTTTGCTGCGCCGAGGCTCTTTCTCTTCCTCTTCCTCTGTCGGTTCACTTGCCCCCACATTTCCTTCACTGTTCAACTCTTCAGTTGGTACAGATGTAGGTAATTTCCGGGGAAAGATATCTTCAAAGAAAGAGGCCTCTCGGCTTTCCATATACGTATCTACGTGTACATCGGGATTGTCCGACTTGTGCACGAGAAACCGATATGCACTACTATTCTGTGCATATCCGATGAACACACAGTCCACCGTCTTAGGACCAATTCTCATCCTCTTAGGAGTGGGAACTAGGACCTTTGCGAGACAACCCCAAACCCGCAGGTTCTTATAACTGGGTTGATGACCTTTCCATAATTCATATGGAGTCTTTTCTCGCTTCTTATGTGGTAACTTGTTTAAAACATAGTTAGCGGAAAGTATCGCTTCCCCCCACATGTTCTGGGGTAAACCAGAACTGATTAGCATAGCATTCATCATTTCCTTTAGCGTTCTATTTTTACGCTCAGCAACTCCATTTTGCTCGGGAGTGTATGGGGCTGTGGTTTGATGTATAATACCGCTTTCAGCGCATATCTGTTCAAACGGTGATTCATATTCACCGCCTCTATCACTTCTCAATGTTTTAATTTTCTTATTGAGTTGATTTTCAACTTCGGTCTTATAAAGAGCGAATTTCTCTACTGCTTCGTCTTTACTTCTCATTAAGTAAACGTAACAGTATCTAGTACAATCATCTATAAAGGTGATAAAGTACCTTTTCCCTCCTCGCGTTTGTATAAACTTTAAATCGCATACATCCGTGTGTATTAGACCGAGAGGTTCACTTTCTCGTTCAACATGTTGAAACGATGATTTCGTTAATTTTGCCTCTACACAAATCTCACATTTGTGCTGCTTATCAAAAACGAAATTTGGTATTAGTTTTAGTGATATTAATTTCTTTAAAGAATTATAATTCACGTGACCTAATCTACCATGCCACAAATGAAATGACTCAAATAAATAATTAAACTCAGAATTTTTATTGGCCTCTTGGGCAACAGTCATTACATTGCTAGTGCTAGTCTCATCTTTAGCACCTTTATTGGGAGCAGGTGTCCCTACGTTTAACTTAAACATGCCGTTGGTCATATAGCCACGGCCTACATAGACACCATTTTTGGTGATTACAATTTTATCGGATTCCAAAACTAGTTTGAACCCGTTCTTCACCATCACCGATCCTGATACCAGATTCTTGCGGATATCCGGAACATGAAGCACATTTGTCAACCTCAGCTCTTTTCCAGAGGTCATCTTCATCACCACCATTCCTTTTCCTTCCACCTTGGAAGTAGCAGAATTTCCCATGAAGCAGCTTTCTCCCTCTACTGCTTCGTAGGTCTTAAACATCCACCTTGTTGAGCAGATGTGGCTTGTGGCGCCGGTATCCAGCCACCACTCTTTGGGGTTGCTCCCCACGAGATTAACCTCAGAGACCACAGCAGTAAAGTGGTCATCATCTCGTCCTCCCTCAGCCAGATGAGCCTGAGCTGGAGCTTTCCTCTTCCCTTTGCCCTTGAAGTTCCTCGGAGGGGGGGGCTTAGGCTTAGCAGCGCCTTTATTGTCATAACAGTCCGCGGCACGATGGCCGGTCCTGTTACACACAAAACAGGTTCCCGCAAATTTCTTTGCGACAACAGCACTACCTCCGGTGTCAAAACGTTTCCGTTTGACGTTGGAGCTTTCGACCACATTGGCCTTTGCCATCGGGATGTTAGCACCACCGACTCTCCTCACGGAGCGACGGTTGCTCACCTCGATATTGAGCTTCTCAATGAGCCCCTCCAACCTCATTTCCTTCCGCTTGTGCTTCAGGTAGTTTTGAAAGTCTTTCCATGACGGCGGCAATTTCTCAATCATGAGTGCCACCTGGAAAGGCTCGTTTATCACTAGCCCCTCAGCCTCAAGGCGATGGTAAATGAGTTGGAGCTCCTCAACTTGCTCCATGACACCCCTGCTGTCAGTCATACGGTACTCGTGAAAGTCCGTGACAACAAATCTCTTTGTGCCAGCGTTATTCACTTTGTACTTATTTTCGAGAGTCTCCCACAGCTCCTTTGCAGTAGCTTTGGGCTCGAAAACACTGAACAGCGTGTCGTCTAGAGCACACAGGATATAGTTCTTGCATAGGTAGTCGGCATGTCTCCATGCCTCAACCGCAGAGAACGACTGCTCGTCCAGATCGTCCTCGCTAAGGACGGGAGCAGTCTCCTTAAGAAACCTGGTCAGATTCAGGGTCGTGAGATAAAACAGCATCTTTTGCTGCCAACGTTTAAAGTTGTCTCCCCTGAACTTTTCCGGTTTCTCCAGATGAGAAGTCGGCAAAGTAGGCACAGCCGAATACATCGGTGCCTTGCCCTTGGCCGCAGCCTTGGCTCGTGCCGCAGCTTTCGCCGCGGCCTTGGCCGTAGCCGCTGCTTCGGCCGCAGCCTCAGCTTTGGCTGTAGCATCCGCCATAGCCGCAGCTGCTGCGGCCTCAGCCGCTGCAACTGCGTCATCGGCGTTAGCCACCACATTCGCATCGCCCCCAGTGTTATGGACAGGCCCACCAACCACTGGGTCATGCTCACCCCCGATAGGCAACTCAATAGGCGACGAGTTTGTCATCTGAAACGACAAACCAAAACGTATGAGATACGTGTACAATAAATTCTATAAACAAACACCAAAACTGATATTTGGGTTTGTAAAAGAATTATTTAAACAAACAACAAAATTAAACTTTTATCCTTTTGAATATCAATACGGTTGATATTAAAAGGATTTAAACGATTCTTATTGAATACCAATACGGTTGGTATCAACAAGAAAATAAAATAAAATTAAAACTGTTTGGAATTTTTCCTTTGTAATTCAATTTCTAATATAATTTAGAAATGAAAACAAGAAAGCATTATTCCTTATAAAAAATAAAAAATTGTATTAATCAATACACGAAAGAAAAACGAATATCGGTTAAGATTGTTGGTTTCCGTGTACGAAATAACAATTAATAATAATAAAAGGACTAAACAAGAATTAATTAAAACCAGTGTAATCTTTATTAATTTCCAATTGGAATAGAATAAATTGATTACAACATGTAGGTACTGAAACGTAATTAAAGCAAACGTTATCAGATTATTATTAATTAATAATCTGATGTACTGAATTGCAATAAAAGAAACTGCCGGACTGGAAAGTATAAACTTAACAGCCGGACTGTTCTGTTTTGAATTGAAAGTACAGGACTGAATTGAAACTATTCTATTACAGAGTTAAATTACAGAATAGTAATTACAGCATAAAACTGAACTTTAAACTAATTACAGAATAGTAAAAACTGGACAGAATTGAAAAAACTGGACAGAACTGAAAAACTGGACAGAAGTAAAAAACTGGACAGAATTGGAAAAACTGGACAGAATTAAAAACTGGACAGAATTAAAATAAACAAGACGAGGCTACTGTTAACAGTATGCCCTTAACCGATATTCGCCCAACCACCTTAGGTTTCTGGTTGCGTTGGCGCTTCGATCCCAAGGTACAACGTCTCTCGGAAGACTCGCCGGAAACTGGCGACGAGTCTAAGTCGAGCTTTTAGTGGGTGGTTCTCTCTGGTTTCTAAGTGCAATGAATAAAAAATATATGCTGCTTTTGAATGTTAGAGAGAAGATACTGATTTCATGTATGTTAGAATGTGAGGGGATGGCTGCCTCTTTATAGAGGAATTCTGAAACCACAGAATTAATTGGTCATTTACTACTGTCAGTTTTCGAAAATCGAAACTGCAGTATTAACTTTGCAATGAAATCATATTTATTGCAACAGTTACAGCTTTGCTGGAAGCTTTTCCCGAACAGGCGCATTTTTTCCCGAACAGGCACGCTTTTCCCGAACAGGCGCACTTTTTCCGAACAGGAACGCTTTTCCCGAACAGGAACAGGCGCACTTTTTCCCTTGAGTCAAAAACCCAACGAGCAAGCCCGCCCGTCGAGCAAGCCCGCCCGTCGAGCAAGCCCGCCCGTCGAGCAAGCCCATGTGTGGTACACAATACACACATGTGTATGTGGACACACTAGTTTATATCCACATGGGATACCTTAGTATATATATTGTAAAAATCACTCATGATTTTCCAATGTGGGATAACCCTCATGGGTTAAATCCCATTTCTTTTCTCATTTTCCAGCATTGGCTTTATTGCCTCTTTCGAGTACCAACCTTCGAGTCCAATTATCATTCACACCTTTCCTCCGAATAGGTCATGCGATATACCGTTGCGAAGCTAGTCGCACGAGCTACTCAACCGCATTGAGTATGTCCTCAGAAAAACTGAGGAGTCGCATTGAAAATTGACTCAAAGATGGTCCCTGACCACTTGGAACAACCATGTATAAAATACATGTTTTCCTACATTTTTTCCAACAAAATATAGCATCAAAAGTTAAATTATCAAAAATATACCTTCAACTAATAATTAATAAAAAATAAAAAAGTCGATTCATCACTCTCAATCTCTTTCATCTCTCTCTCATCCTTTCACTGTCTTTTCCTCTCACCTTCTCTCCAATCTCTTTCTCATTCTTCTCTCTCACTCCGATCCGTCTCCTCCGACTTCTCACTCTTTCCGATCTCTCATCTTTTCTCTCTCTTTCCGATATCTCTCCTCATCATCCCTTTATTTTTTCGATCTTTTCATTCTTCTCGCTCTCTCTCCGATATCTTTCTTCAGTAAAAATTAAGAAAGACACATCTGTCGGAATGGACGGCGAGAGTATAGAGCGAGGTCAAAAACTCAAGATTGATGTCGACGGCGATGTAATAGTTCGAGATCGGAGAACGGGTAAAAGTTGGATTTGTTCATTAGTGTATAATATTGAAAAATAAGTGTATGAATTACGTGAATTAAATGCATGAAGTTAAAAATTATGTATATGAATAATGTAAGTAAGTATATGAATTATGTAAATTGGGATATAAACTTTGAAAATAAGGGTGAACTCTACGAATTAGGATATGAGCTTTTGAAATATAGGTATGAACTTTTGAAATAGATGTATGAAAAATACAAATTAGGGTATGGACTTTTGAAATAAGTGTATAACCTTTTGGAATAAGAGTATGAAAAATACAAATTAGGGTATGAACTTTTGAAATAAGGGTATGAACTTTTAGAATAAGTGTATGAAATATATAAATTAGGGTATGAATTTTTGGGTATGTTTTTTGTTAATTAGAAAATTTTAGTTATGTTTTTGTTAATTTGGTTTCAAAAGCAGTATGTTTTTGTTAATTTATTCTTTTTTTTAATAACAAATTAGCTTCACTCAATTTAAGCACAAGTCACAACTCACAAGGTTCGACCAGAACCCTAAGTTGATATTTATGCCCTAGTCCAAAATACATAATTATATATTTGTTCACAAATCATATTGGTGTGACAAAAGATGAGACTTCAATTAGATGGATAGACGATAAGTGTTCTCCTTTGAACTCGTTATAAGTGGCACCAGTCCATCAAATTGACAAGTGCAATCGTAGTAATCCTAATAAGTTAAACTTACATAACTAATTCTTTGATCAAATTAATAATATTTAAACTAAAATACAATGATTTATTCGAACAAACAAAAAAGAAAAACCACTTTGAGTATTCTTTTAATCATGTGCCTTTAACTACAACAATCTCGAGAAGTTGCTAAATTTAATATCATAATTAACTAAACAATTTTGAGGTTTTTTACGGATTTTTAACCAAGCAGCCAAAAATTTATGAGTTTTCTTGTAAATACACATTATTTCTTGAGGTTCTGATTCTTACATTAAAATTTTGTTAAGCTAAAACTAATGATGACAATGGAAGACTAACTGTTGGCGATAGGGTTGCAGCTTAAGATAGACCAACTTACCTATCTCGTATGTGACCTCACACCTATTTGTGTTAGCATACCGTTTTATTCGATTAATTGCCACGGTTAGAGTCGCTTTAACATGACGTAATATCTCATTATGAGACCTCAATTCCTGATCCACCTCATCGACCGTTGATCCCCCCTCATAATCCCGTAAAAGGGTGGTTTCCGCCCATATTTCGATGATAGGTCGTATTGTACCGATTGTAATAACCTGGATTTCTGAAGGGAAATGCCGTGCTAAAGGAAAGATATGGATATCACACATCGTCTAGATATGTGAGTACATATATGGTATATAAGCTAGCAGTATCCTCATTCTTATCACCAAGGCCTTTTAAAGCAATGCAGCCCAAGAAGTGATGAAGAAATTGGACAAAAACGGATTGTACTGGTGGTAGAAAGCAGATGGTGACGGTTTGGTCGGAGCGATGTTGAGACTAGCATGAGTGAGTGAACCCCGGATGGACGGCATGCCCGACGAGAACGTCGTGACCAAAGGGGGAAAAATGTAATAACCCAAATTTCCGTAGGGAAATACCGTAGTAAAGAGAAGAAATGACTATCCCACCACATTACCTTGATATGTGAGTACTTATATGGTATATAAGTTAGAAGTATCTTTCTTCTTATCACCAATGTCTTTTAAAGTCGTGTATCCCAAGAAACGATGACGAAATTAGGCCAAAGCGGACAATATTGGTGGTATGAAGCAAATGGTGGCGGTTTGATCGGAGGTCTAGGTCATTACACCAATACTTTGCCCACACTAAATACCTACTCTTCTTTTTTCGGACCTATGCACACAACATTTAAGATACTATTCCAAACACTTGTTCACCATCTCCGTATGCCAATCCGACTACGGATATATGATGACCATGTACATAATTTGTCCATGTCAATTTAAACAACTCGTTTCAAAAAATACTAGTAAAATTCGGTCCTTGTTACCAACAATAAACTTCGGAAACCCATGCAAACGTACTATATTATGCATATAACTATCAACCACATCATTCACGAAAAACGGATGACATAAATTAATAAAATGAGCATACTTAGTCAGATAGTCAACGACAACAAGTATAATGTCAATACCTTCTGAAATAGGCAAACCCTCTATAAAGTCCCACTACAAAAATAGGTTCCAATCCGGAATGACCAAATCTCTTAGAAATATGTTGCTAAATGACCATTTTTGTCAGTAAAATTGAAATCCGTCAACATACCATCCCCGATTAGGGTATTGGAAAGCAAAATATGTCATTAGTTCCGTCTGTAATCTAAACTTGTTTTGTAGTGTCCATACTAACATTTGACTATACATGATCTGGGATCGATAGCGGCTCGAGTAAGCTGGTTAGGGAACAAGTACCGGCTTTGTTCCTCTGGCACACGTTACACTTCCACAAATACCTTGTCACACCTGCTTGTAGTTTCTCCTTGCAAAACAACTTGCAAATCTAGTGCCAAGTATGCTCGACCCCCGAACGACTCCCAATAGGTGTATCATAAAACTCATATAATATACGTCATCGTATTGCCTCACTACTATTCAACCCTCATGGATCCCACACCCATCACGCAACACATACGAACTCGGAAAACCTTTTTTTTTTACTAACTCCATCACAATCGGTCCCAAACTATCTGTTGAACCTTGGGTTCGATATGATTTTTATCATAAAAAGTATAATGATTTTACTTAAATTTAATGATTATTCACTTCAAAGATAATATACTTGATCTTTTATATTGGTAGAGAATATGTGTTTCAGGTCTAATGTTATGGAGTAATCAATTCCAAAGCCATCGGTTCAAACGGGAATCGATTCCGAATCCGAATGAACAAGTTACTAACATTTCAATTTCAATAAAGAGCACAACACATTGTCAAGTCACAACACGTTGTGTACAGAGAAAATAGCAATGAAGAACAAAAAATGTTTTCAAGTCACAACACGTTATCTACAGGGAAAGTTGCAATGAAGAACACAACACGTTGTGAAGTCACAACGCGTTGTGAAAAGTAGCGAAAACTAACTTAAACACCTGAGGAAAACACATCCAAGAGATCTATACTCAAAAATACATATAACTCCATCTGTTTCTCTCTCCAAACACAACCAACACTTACCAATACACCATCTCTCCACCTCATTCAATATCCAAAACCCAAAAACTACATTGAAGAGTAAAAAGCTGAAAAAGGGGGGAAATGAGGGAGAGAGAACATCAAGATCAAACAAGATCAAACGTTATCAAATATCACAAATTAGCTTAATTAGACGCAATCAAACTTATAAGCTCAAATGTGAGTGAGTGTTTGGGTAGAGTTAATAGCTCTATGTCACGTCATTCGGTATACTCATAGATTGAGGGGGAGTCGTTGACTCGTATTTTGTGTAATCTTGCACTTGTATCAAGATTGTATATTCGGATAGAGGATGGACAAATTGATTGATTAGCTCGTTAGAATTTGTAATCTTGGGTTGAAGATTATAGTGATAATACCCGGTAAAGCAATTCCGGGGATAGGACTAGACGGGTTTGCCGAACCCTATATATCGCGGTGTCAATCTCTCTCCCCTTACTCTTTACGTTCCGCAACTTATTTTGTGATTGTGCGCATGCTTAAAATATTCATTATTTGCTATCGCATAGTTATTGCTAAAGTAGTTATCGAGCTAGTTTGGTTGATTAATTTCGCTTAACTTTTAATTCCGCAAAAAAACATCTTGGGCCAACATTATCATTGCATTAAGTAACTTCTTGTTGGTCTTTCGGCCGAGGGTCTCATCACGCTGAGTAGGTAGCCGCAAATACAGCCAAACAATGATCTTTATGGTCCGGAAATAAACAAAACTCCTCCTCCACCGTGAGACCTTTGACCGAGGAACTCATGGACTTCGCCCTCCACCCCACGACCCACGTGTGAAAATTTCACCCACTACTCTGCAGCTGTATCACGATAGGTCTTTCCACCAATGTTAAATAATAGAAGGGGACTGAAGGAGTCGCGATGACTATCCATTGCCAATATTACTCTCTCTTTCTATTTATTTCAAAACTTATCATTCTCGCCTCAAAATAAGTCCTCACATTTCCAAATACGCCAACCAATCCTTACTCAAAGCACTTTCAAGGCCTCCTAATGCAACGTCCCAAAATGCAGCCGGAAAGTTAAATACGAACATTTACATCTACTTGTTCAAAACGTACTGCACACATGATAATTTATAACCACTCACTATACGTATCGAAAAAGGACAATTGAGATACCACACAATACTGTACTCGCAATAATATTATAACTCAAAACTTATGGGTTGAACTCGTATAAAAAAGTACCTGGACAGTTTTACCTCTGATAATTCCGTCGAATTGCATGGTACAGCTAACAATGATACTTCCTCTTTGGTACTAGTTTTTTTCTTTTCGGTTTGTAAATTCCTTTTTTTCGTCGCCTTAGGGCATTGTACAAACAATTCAGGGCTATAACCAGATGGGGTCATGTCAGTCGTGCCCACCATTGTGGGCCGCGAGACTTGTTCGTACCAAGTGTCTCTTGACTGCCCTCTAAACGTGTTTTTTTCCATGTAAATAAGCGTTGTAGGAGCACGACGGCAGTTGCAGTAAATAACGGGTAAGGTACCCAAGTTATCGATCCAAGGATGGATTTAGGCTAGGATTAAAATATGTTTTCAAGGGCTTTAAATATTATAAAAGGCTTAGATCTACATAGTGAAAATCGTTAGTGGACAAACGCATGGTGTTTGGAAAATCTTTCTTACCATACGAGATGAATACTAATTTACTAAAAACCCTTTTTAATGGCTTTTAAGAGCTTTTGCTACGTTTTCACTTTTATGGTCGTCAATTCTAATCATGAAACTATGTGCGGAGTTGTGGCGAATAAATTAATGAGTTGGAAATGATGATCAATCATAACATGTAACTACAAACTAATTTAATTCGAGTATACATTTAGCCTTTTGTCTTGTTATTAAAATTTAGCGACATTTAGTTACGTTTAATTAACAAACCGTTGTATCTAGGGGTGACATCGGTTCGTTACCGAACTTTTTGACTACATACCGATATCATACCAAACTAGTTTGTTTTGAGAATTTTTATACCATTACCGAACCAAAAAATTCGGTATACCGAACTTTCGGTATACGAAACTATTCGATTGGTTCGGTTTGGTTCAGTTTCGTTTTTATACCAAAGTTTAGAGTTTACAAGTGATGATAGAAAAATGGTGCATATTGGGAAAAAAACATAGTATAAAATTTTAAAAGTAGTAGATTAAAAATATTTATTTATTTATATTATTGTTACATTTCTTGTTTCTTTGCATAAAAGAGTAAACACTACTAGACCTTTATAGTAAATGTTATAAATAAAAGAAAATGTTATAAGTATTCACTAGAAAAATTAATATAAGTATATTATAACAATGTTAATAATTAAGTGTATATAAATTTTTTAGTTTATTTGTCTATATATAGTATATTTTAATATTTCGGTTTGAATCGGTACCATACCGAACTCACCAAACGAATACCGAAACCGAACTGACTTTCAAAGATCGGTTCTATTGTACCGTACCGTAATGTCGGTATATCAAACTTTTGGTACCGACTTGATTGGTTCAGCTCGAAAAGCGGTCGGTTGGTACAAGTCGGTACAAAAAGGCCACCCCTAGTTGTATTGCATAATCTTGTTATTTAGTTACGTTTCTTTCACTAAAAGAAAATATCGAGATAACAAGAATATATTTTGAAAACTGTTGGTAAGTGAAAGTTGCTAAATTTTAACAACAACAAAAAAACTAATTATGTTGATAACATGTTACTTTGTATTCCATCCGTCCCAAAATATTGGTGCTCTATGTATTTACGTGCAACTTTTACCGGCAAATATCTCGGGCTTAAATTGTTGAAATATAATTTTTTAAAATTTGTCCATATAGTTTAACATTTGAATTATGTGATTAAATTTTGAAAAAAATCGATTTCGACAACTTAGATATGAGCTATTTGTCTGTCAAAACTGCACGTAAATACATAGAATTCTAATATTTTGAAACGGAGAGAGTATCGCGTAATCTAACCCTTAAATAATGGTATTATGGAAATTGCCCAGCATAATCTAACTTTTGAAATAAAAGTAACACAAGTTTGAATAGATCCGGCTGTAAGTAGGGCTTATAACAACAAAATACACTTTAATACATATATTTTGACTTTTATTATCTTTCTTTCTTACACATATTATTGAGTTAATTTGGGTTAAAACACAACTAATTATGTTGCTAAACTGTTACTTAAATTTAACGAGATCTAATTTATACAGTGGCTGTCCATTCAACTTGTTGTACACTCGTGTGTCCATTCTTTGGCAATGATTAGCTTTGTGTTATGATTGGCCCCCCACCTCACCGCACGAGTCGTTTGGTGTTTTTCCACCTCACTACTATTTAACAAATTTATTTGTTGGATGATAACTAATCCAGCATTACCAGGTCCACCATCATCATTTTTATTTTATTTTCTTTTTAGTAAAATGTAAATGTTTTGATTGAATTTGGTGTTCTAAAAAGATAGTATTAAAGCGTGTTGAGGCTCCCTTTTACTTGAGACTCAAAATATATATATATATATATATTTAACTTTAGGATAAAACTTGAAAAACTTAATAAACAACGATTTTAACGCGTCAATCTTAAAAAAAAACATGTCTCTAAACTCAAAAAATTTAAGTTTTAGTTAAAAAAAAAAAAACTTAATGCAGTTTCATAAATTTCAACAAATGCAATAGCAACTCAGTGGATAATTGTTTTATAACCAAAATGTCTATACGTATAATTATGTACTAAAAAAATGAATGTTAAAGCTTATCAAAGAGAATTTGTAATATTACACGTGGTTCGTAACTAATGTAAGTGAGTAATAATTATTTATAATGTTTTATATCTATTATATTCATGTATTTAATAATAAATGAGCAAAGTATAAGGATTTATGTTTTTTTAATAAACTTTACACTTTTAACGTCCGGATCGAGCTTACGTTTTAGTAAAACTTCATTAAAAACGCTTCAACGATAAATACTTTAACGTTTTAAAACATTCATTGTATTACATAGATAACAATAATTGTACTAAATGTAAATCTGTTTTTGCCATTAGCTGGTAAATAAAAGCCAAATGAAAAATCTATCAAATATATATATATATATATATATATATATATATATATATATATTTATTTATATATTTTTGGAGATTCCTCTACACGTGTGGCACCGAAAGAGTTCAGGGGTGGGCATAGGGTTCCCAATTTACGGGAATTAAAAGGGGGTAAAGTGAAGATTTAAATGTAAAATTTGAACTATTTTTATTAAGTTTAGATATTTGAAACCTAAAAACCAAATGAATCCGAAAGTATAAAGATCAAACATAATATTTTGTGAAATTCAATCGCGTGGAAATCATTTGATATTTTACATTTTTCATACTTCATCCCTCCATTTTTAAGTGTCACCTTTATAAATTGCTAATTTTTAAGTATATTAAATTTTGATACATAAATTACCGATATTATCCTCATAAATATCATAATTAAAGTTAAT
The DNA here is from genome assembly GCA_963682055.1 of Primula veris. Taxonomy (NCBI): domain Eukaryota; kingdom Viridiplantae; phylum Streptophyta; class Magnoliopsida; order Ericales; family Primulaceae; genus Primula; species Primula veris. Next base: position 29,372,219 of record OY821747.1, on the reverse strand, counting down.
GCGGGTAACTTCTTTCCTAAAAATTGTTTGCATATAAATGATAGGAGAGTAAATTTGTTGCATTATAATTAACATATTGAAAACGCATACACTTATTTTGAGACAACCCAATGTGAAATAGTGGACACTTAATTAGCGACGGAGGAAGGATTAGTTTTCACCTTTTAATTGACCAAGTTACAATTTTTTTTCAATGAAAATTACGGTGATAGTGGTACCATTATTTTTGACTCACATTAAGTCCTTGAAACAGTTGGACCGATTATGTATCTATCTATGATTTTATAAACGGAAAAGCATGAATGGGGAATATAGTATCGGATCGATCACGATTTGTTCACAAACGGTTCATTGACAAAATACATATTATGAGTTGAATTTAGAGTCGGTTATAAAGTTATACGTTATATTATTGTCACATCATCGATATTCATATGTATCTAAACATTTGTTAAAATTTCAAGTTTAAACATTTTAGCATCTAAATGATGCTCCTTTTTTTGTAAATAGGGTTGTATGCGTAAATTTTTCACATGATATGATCCGTTTTCATGAGTTTGTCGTCTTACAATTTATGTCACACTTTATTTTTTGATCTATTTTACATATATATTAGTATAATTTATAATAATAATCTAACTTATTTTTTGAACACTTAACTAACCAAGCTCTTAAAGAACGAACAATATTGTGTTCATTCCGTTGGTTTACCTATCGAGGATAACGAATCGACGTTTACGGCCCTACTCATTTATAGCATTCTGGCACATGTTGCAAGTTTTTTTTTCCTTCTTGAAAATGCTTCGCTTTGAATTTAATTTTTTCTTGACGCAAATAGCTAGAGATTCATGAAAACAATTCATCACAGTTTCCATTAAGTTCAAGTTGGCACATTAGGATACGTGTACACACTTCGTCCTTGTTTAGCAATCTATAATGGTGTTTTTTTTTTTTTCGTAAAGTCGAATTTCTCATTCAAACCAGGGCATAATTGCATGACATGAGGTATACCATCAAATGCAGCTGAACATACGCAGTTACGCATAAAAAAAATAAGTCCACTATGCAAGTATTATTTGACATGCAATGCAAGCCAACTTAGCCAAATCATGAAACTTACTTGTCTTTTTACATCATCAACTACACGTTCTAAATCGCACAAAGACTCACCAGAAAAGTTGAGCTGTTTGAGAATATATAGCGATCAATCAGATTCGTTATCTGTTTTTGAACAACTATTTAAATTCAGTTTGGATAAAAACAGTTACGTTAACTGTGCTATTTACGTAAATCAGATTCGTTAACTGTTTTGAATAAATAGCAGTGTGTACAACTAACTCCATTCGTTATAGGGCCAGAATAACCCCAAGTTCGTTTCGAGTACGACTCCTAACCACAATGTAGTATTTCTATTAATTTATTATGTGTCATCGAAAACATCCATCTATTACTCTGAGATTGCTCCTCTAACAAAACCCAACTCACCCCGACAAACTCTAGCCACCACTGCCTGGGGTGGGGATCGGCAGCGCCATCGGTGCCCCTGGGAGTTCCTCACCACTTTCTGCCTCTCTTCTCTTTCATCCTCTCATCCTCTCCGTCTTTTCCCCCATCACCCTCTCTCTCCCTCTTTCTTTCTCTCGGTTTCTCCTCTCATCCCTACCATATTCTTTAACCCCTTATAACCCACTTTTAGACATGCTCCTTCACTCCATCTTCTTTCGGATGATCCTTTCTTGGAATCTAATTGAGTACCGAAGGTTTGCCTTTTTGGTTCTAGCGGCTTAACAGGATGAATATCGGTTGGTTGGTGCGGGTAAAACCATCATGTGTTTTGTTTGGTGATGTAGGCAGGTTCTCAGTTTTCGAATCTTATAGAACTGAGTAAATCATGTTAATTAGTGTGTTGACACACCGATTGTAACTATATCGCCTCATTGGTCTTTTTTTACTCAATGGTATGGTATGTCGCATGTCTCCTATTCTTTGATACTTATTTATTCTCTACTTATGACGACAAGCCATTTGGTATGTGTATTAGATTTATGACAGACAATTTTATACTTTTTGATGTTATATATGATGTAAGTTAGTCTCCATTCTTGACTTATTGAGTACTGACGGAGTTTGTCCTGATTTGGTCGATCGGTTATTTTGGACTATTGAACTGTTGAATTGTTGCATTGGGTTCTTATGTCATGGTTGGCCGTTTATGATCGGGTTTATTTATGTGTTGGCAACCTGATGGTACTTTTTTTTGAGCTAACCCGTATTGATTACTTAAATGCCTTCTTATGCATCTCCTGGTCCCAAAATGGCTCTTTCTACTTGATAATATTTCAGTGTATTTTCGTTGCTTGTTGGAGACTTTATTACTTTCTTATATTATGTCCTTCTGTGTATTTTGATTTTTTTGTCTGAAGTAGGATCATTTGTTAGATTTCTTGAGTTAACGTGCTTCTGACGTCTTGTGACTTTATATTATTCTATTTTACTTAGCCACTTGGAGTCTGTTGCAAGGGTAGTGAACTCTGTATTTTCGTCCGTTATTATTAATAATAATGAGCATGTTTCTTAAAAAAATAAATAATGTAGTATTTCTCTCTTAGATAAGCTTAATCGCAGCAGGGTTATGAAGGAAAGGGCAAAACCTTAAGTCGTCATTGATAGAAGGTGTGAGAAGAGAGAAGACGAATGATTAGTATTTTGTTTAGTTATTTCTAATTTGTGTGTTATTGTAATAGTATTAACTTATTAAGTGTGGAATAATTGTGATCGTAAGATCTTTTTATTGTTGTATTAATATCAGGCGTATGATAGTATTTAGATGATTGATTCTGATGATACCATGTAACATCAAATTCAAGGGTTAAGATGGAGCAGTTACTTAACTGCATGTAACCACCACCAAGTTTGAATTACTTTTCAAATTAGTATAAATGTGTGTGTATGTAATAGTTTGAGATATTCAGATACTCACTCCGTTCCCATTTAATTGTCCACTACGAAACTACGTGCAATTTTGACCGGTTTATAACTTGTATCAAAATTGTCAAAATGATTTTTTTAAAAATCTAATCATAAAATTTAACATTTGAACTATATGATCAATTTTTGAAATTTTTTATTCTGACAATTTTGATATAAGTTCTTGTTCTGTCAAAATTACACGTAATTTCATAGTGGACAATTAAATGGGAATGGAGGGAGTAATAAAAAAACCTGTGTTATTTACGTTAACTGTTTTTTCTTGTTCAATTCCGATCGGGTACATATCACACAACCACATCCGTTGTTTTCAATAGGTGCATCTGTGCTAAGTCTGTTGACTCTTATAAATCTAGTTACAGTGAAGACCATTTCGCAGGCAACTTTCTTTCTTAAACAACAGATGAAACAAAGTAGTTTCTTTTAAAAAAATATAGAAAAGAAGTGCCAATGATATAAAATCTTTCTTATTCGGGCTTTTTCAGGCATGTAAAGCTTTGTTTCTCGTATACGAAATTTGCCATGAAATCACCAAAAAAACCCTCAAAATCGTCCATCGATAAACTACTCGACATATGCATCACAAATTTCATGATGAAATTCCCAAAGAGAGACTAGAACAAATGAGATAATCCAATAAGTTTTCACACTTCCCCAGAAAAAAAACCCAAATTGACTGAAATGTAGTTTCGGTGTATGCACCACAATGGAATCATTGTGTTATGGAGTAGTTTTTTTTTAGGAAAAATGATGAAAATGTACATATTATTGGTATTTAATTATGAAAAAAAACATACAATAAATCTTTTTTAAAATTTAGTATAAATTTTACTACACTACATGATGCTACTTATTTTTACACTTAATTTTTAACTTTGATACTACGTGATGCTACATTATATGTATTAAATGTTAAACAAGATTTGAGAATCCGAGTTTTTAAAAATTAAGTATGTTTTATGTACTAATCTATGATTCATCCTAGTTTTTTTATACCCTATTATAGAAATTTTAGCTTAGAAGCCAACCAATTATAAGTCGATATTAGAAAATCACTTTCGAGGAGGATTTAAGCTGCCAAATAAAATTTCAATATTTTCGGGTGCCCGTCATATTCAATTATTCAGCCATATTTTTATTCCTCAAACGACAACGTCGATACTCACTCTTGACTATACAACTAACATCCTTTGTAAAATGCCACCTGATAATATCCACACCGGAATAGCCAGAACAAGTTATCAACTGCTCATAATACGTATAGAATTTTCTAACCTCATCTATATGACTATATCTAGTATGTTGGCCTATGGGCTCTTTTAGTTTTTTACATGCACCTCAAATCTTAATTCTGTTTCCAAAAAAGAGTAAACTTGGCTTTGGGAGTAAATTTTCAAAGAAAGGAAAATTACATGCCGGTACTAGTTTTAAAGTAATACTAGCGGAAAATTACATGTCGGAGCTATTCAAATATAACTAGCGGCGCAGGTTTTTGTCTGGTTATCTCAAACTCATATATAATAATTTTATTCTTGATCAGTTTTATTAAAGCTTCATATAAAAGTATAAAGAGGTCTACTAGACCGAAAATATTTAAGAAATGGACCCATCTTGTTACAACCTATAGGAATCTACCACGTGGGTGAATAAGACTTGTTTTAGTTTTATTAAATTAAGAAGCCCATAGTTTCATATAAGTTCTTTATAGTCCTTTCATTTCAAACACAAACATGAAAGGTCCAAGAAATGAAAAACATGATATACTAGATATCTCTAAATGCCGAAAAATGGTATTAAAAAAAATCTATTTTTTCAAAATAATCAAAATCGCTAGAAAATGAGAAAGAGATATAACAAAAAGGCGGGTTGAGCCAAAAAATCTAAAAAAAACATTCAAAAAATGTTAAAACAAAGTTTGAAAATGACATAAAAATCCAAGAACATTAAAAAAATCATTTAGACTTTTTCTAAAACAGTTTAAACGACCAAAAAAACACTACTCGATGATTATAGAGTAAGCTGTCAGCGTCAGTTTAAAAGCACTATAAGAATAAAAAAACATATCCAAAATCATTAAAAATGAGAAAAATAAAAATGGTATCAAAATATAAGAAAAGCCTAAAAGTCAAAATAACTTAAAAAAACTCTAAAAAAAAGTCATCAAAATTCAAAAACACTAAAAAATAATTTAGTTTGCTTCTAAAATAGTACACTAGGCCCCTTAAAGTAAAACGCTATGAGGGTCATTCTAAAACAGTATAAACGAAAAAATCATTAGACATAGACAAATTGAAGGGATACAATGTATGTTCATTTTAAAGACAGTCTATGATCATTTTGAAAGCAGTATATGGTGGTTTAGAAAGAGTATACAACTAGTATGTGGTTATTCTAAAACAAGTTATATGGTTATTTAAAGAAAATAGTGTTTGGTCATTTGAAAATAGTCTGAATCATTTTTAAATAGTCCTGGTTATTTAAAAACAGTGTGAGTTATTTTAAAACAGTCCATGTTCATTTGAAAAGAGTCTATAATCATTTTAATAAAAGTGTGAGTCATATTAAAAACAGTTTATGGTCATTTAAAAACAGTTTGAGTCATATTAAACAGTCTGACTTATTTTAAAATAGCCTATGATCATTTAAAAATTGTCCAAGTCATTTCAAAATAGTCTAGTGTATTCCAAGTCACATTGTATTCACAAATAGTCCAAATTAATTCAGAAATATGTATTATTAGTCACATTTGTATGTTTTTGTTAAGTATTGTGATTATATGTTAATTATAGAGCATGACTCACTAATTTACTTCACTGAAGGACTAATACTTCACTTTTTAATGATATAAGGGTCTAAATTGTGTTTTAAACTTGTTCAGGAAAAAATGAATGATTTCCAAAATGGAGGGTTCAATTGTAAAAGTTTAACAATCAAGGGGCCCATTAAAATTTAGCTAGTTTACAAATGAGATTTTTGGCTCTATCCTTGCTAGGAATCAAAGAGGTATTAGAGTTGAAGACGTCGTATGGACAGAGACGTCCCTCTAGGTCAGCTGCGGAGTTACTCTAGGGTTCCAACAGCGACGGATATCAATCATGGACGAAGATGCAGTCCTCTAGAGTTACTAAGAGAGAGAAGAACACAGACAATGATCGAAGAACGATGGGTCGAACGACGGAGGTCGTGGCTCGCCGGAGACATGCCATGGGGAGAGTGGCGTTCAATATACTATTCAATAATTTTTGTAGTACAATATACTAAGCCGAAAATACGTGGTAGTTAAATATACTAAACATTAATTTTTTTCTAATTTAGCTTGTTACTCCTATTTTATTAAATTTTAGTTTTCATATCTTCACGTATTGTAACATATATAACATTTATCAGTTATAACTTAAAACGACCTTATATCCATATATTCACAGTTTTTGAATATTGTATAGTGAGAATTCTGCAACTTTGAATAACTTTTTTTGTGTTTTTGTGTTGATTAAAGTGTTTTATCAAAAGAATTGAATGAATAAATGTGTATTTTAGTCATTTACTACCATTTTTGTTCATCATGCACTCGTTTTTTTTTTTGAAACAGTTCAATGTAATAATTATGTTATTTTGATTAATATATCATGTTTTATATTAATTAAGCTTTCATAGAAAATATTTAAGCAATGATTTGTTTTTTAAGTTTATTGTAAGAATCTAATGGAGTAATTGTGTGTATATATATGGTTTTAATTATTTTTTTAGCTAGATTATATATAGAGAGTCATATGGTTAAATATAAGAAAATTCCACCATAAAAACGAGAGTATTTTGAATCATTGTTTGTGTATTTCTTCGCTATATATATTTTTTAGAGAACACTTATGAACACTTGTATATAGCGGTAGGTAAAAATCTGGACCAATCCGTCCCAAACTGCAACACAAATCAATCCGTGGCGGGTTAGATCGGATTGAAATTTTTAAAATTATGAATCTAAACCAAACCTCAAATAATTTAAGCGGGTTGGTTCAGGTTATGTTTTTCAAACCGTGGGCCAACCCGCAAAAAATATAAATTAGTTAAATATACATATAAATAATTAAATATAAATAATAAACTATTTAACCCTAATAGCTTATGACCGATCAAACATATAGGGTTTCGGTTTACATAATCTTTTAATTTACAACTTTAAATTATTTGAATATTTATGTTTTTATGTCGCACGTTAAAATTTGTATTGCTCATTTCTATCTTATTTTAGCGGCATAATAGACATGAATAAAAATGTTATGGCAAACTATTAGTTACGTAATTTGCAACTATGCTTTGTTTTGTAAATGTTTAATTTGAAAATTTTGACTTTTATTTTTTCGAGTTTCTTTTTTTCTATTTTTGGGATTAAAATTGCATATTTTATAAGTTTAAGGACTAGAATGAACAAACCGTCAACCCTACCCGAACCTAAACCGGTTAAAATGGATTGAGTTGGGTTGATTTGAAATTTCACCAAAACAAACCGCTCATTTTTTAAGTAGTTTATTTTTGTTTGAGCTTAAACCGTAACAAATCGAACCGCGGCACCCTTATTATAGTTGAGTCATTTTATAAGTTTTTGTTTGTAAGAGTGTTTTCGAATACAGTGCAATCAACAGTTGTGTGTTCATAATTATGTGCATTTTGTATTTAAAATATGTTTTCATGTAGAGTTGTGTATTTTATTTTTATTCATCACAATCTATCTTTAATATTTTGGGTTTTTAGCATTTTCATATCCTGAATTGTTCTTGTTTTCTTGATTAGTAACATGAATTCTCAAATTTCTTAATTGGTACTGTGAATTCAAATTTTTTTTTTTTTAATTTTGAACGATTCTGATTAGGTACCATGAATTTTCAATTATTTTCTTAATTAATACTCTGAATTCTCAATTATTTTATTAATTACCCTGAATTTTCAATTATTTTATTAATTACCCTGAGTTCAATTGTTATTGTGCCACATGTCACATAATTTGACCTAATAGTTTAAAATAAATAAAGAAATTGAATGAAGGGTACTAATTAAGAAAAATACGAATTTATGGTACTAATTAAGAAAAGCGCAACAGGGTACAAGAACCATAAAAACCCTGGTTTTTCAAACTAAGAATGTTTTGTAATTAAAAAAAAAAGAATCCGATTGTTTTCCCGTATTTCTCCGCTTAAATTTTCATCTGATTATTTCCCGTTATTTTTAGGCTCTATTTTAAAACTTCACAGGGCAATTTCTTACTATTAGAGTATTTCACTTTCTGGATTTTCTTTTCACTGTTGTGTTCATATTTTTGTCTTTTTATTTTTATATGGTTTATTAAGTTCTCGTGATGTTTTCTTACTACTTGTCACCCATTTTGGTGTCTTTTTAGTTCTCGTGATGTTATTAAGTTCAATGTTTTGCCGACAATACTATTTCGACATACGACCTATACTAGTGTTGTATAACCCCATACCCTCTGAAGAAGGTAACTTTCCATCCATTAAACTTTTAGGATAGAAATAAGAAATTTTTAGGTAGTTGATAGTGTCACAAATAGGCCACTAGTACCAGACAAACAAAGAAGCCTATATAAATGCACGATAGCACCTCATTGGTTTAAAGGTACCCCTTAACTTCATTGGCTTTTCACAAGCACCTTTTCAAGACCAAAAAAAATCACAAAATTAAAGTGGTTACTTGACTTGTATGTAGTGAGGAACAAGAGATATATAGATAGAGATAGAGAGCACCCATGTCTGACTTAGAGTTCTTTGTGTATCTCATCTCATCACTATTTGGTCTATTTCTAATCTTTAATGCATTTAAAGTCAAAAAAACAAGGCTTAATCTTCCACCAGGCAACATGGGATGGCCATTTATTGGAGAAACCATAGGCTATTTGAGACCTTACTCTGCTACTACAGTTGGAGAATTCATGGAGAAACATATATCAAGGTGATTTACACTTTTTCTACCAACTTCAAATACTATAAAATTATATCTAATTATGAAAAATGGAGGATTAAGTGGACATGCAGAGTAACCAGGGAATTTAACTCAATTATAGGAATTTTGCTTGTATATGTTTTATTTGTATTTTACTTAGCTTTTCTAATTCCTTTATCTATGAACATTTCTATACGAGTTCATTCTAACCACTATAATTGTTGATATTCTGATGTTAAATTGTTCGTGTCTAATTTGGCAAGAGAACCCGAAATTAGGCACAACCACTTTAACATAATCAAAATAGAGCGCGCATGTTTATTCTATTCATAAACTTTCTTGTAGTGAACTCCAACCTAAAAGATGACTTTGTACACATGGTAACTTAATAAGTGACATGGGTATAATCTTTTTTAAAAACATAAAGTATCATATAAAGATGCTTCATGCTTTTGCTAGTAGTTGCGAATGAAATTGACAATTATCACAATGATGTGACAATATATGGACACAGTAAAACCCAAGTATGTCCATGAACTTTATTGATTACTACAAACTTCTGTTGTCGCATTATACAAGTAAAGATTATTTCCATATCAACATGAATTATACTGAATATTTTCTTTGAATATATTTCAGGTATGGGAAAATTTACAAGTCACACTTATTTGGTGAGCCAACAATAGTCTCTGCAGATGCAGGGCTAAATAAATTCATATTACAAAACGAAGGGAAACTATTTGAGTGCAGTTACCCAAGGAGTATAGGTGGTATACTTGGGAAATGGTCTATGCTTGTATTAGTTGGGGAAATGCATAAAGATATGAGAATTATTTCTCTAAACTTTTTAAGCACTGCTAGGCTTAAGACCCATCTCGTGCCTGAGGTTGAGAAACAAACTTTGCTTGTTCAAAGGTCTTGGAAGGAGAATTCACCCTTTTCTGCCCAAGATGAAGCAAAAAAGGTACTAATGAACTTTTAGTTAAACTCTAAGAATAACTTTTAAAATGAAAGTAAAAGTTGAGGGTATTTGTTTAAACTTAGGTGGGGCTTGTTTGCTTATCACTTTTGTTGGTCAAGTTGTTACTTTTTTTGTGTATAACCCGTCCTCCGTGAACCAATAATGGATTGTCTAACTGGATTGTACAACTAGGTTATGACCTCAATATATCCTGCTCACCAGCAGAGTTCGATCCTAACGACTCTAATGTATACTTCAAGTGAGAGTCAATATTATTTACAAAAAAACGTGCTCCCATTATATTTGATCGGTGAGGTTAAAAGTGTGGTTTTTTTTACCCTTTTCTAATTTTGAAAAAAATAATTTAACTAGTAAATGAAACTTTATTATTTTGTTTACAAATGTAACGTGATTTTGCTGTTTTTCTCTATACACCATTTTAAGGACACTGACGCCTTTTTCTAGTTCTTATTATTTTGAAATTTGTAAATATGTAATGTTTTGTATCAAAAAATTGGAATCCAGTACAAAACAGTTTCATTGATCTTATATGAAATGAATTAAGTGGTAATTGATCATCATAAACTTGCAGTTCACTTTCAATTTAATGGCAAGACATATAATGAGTTTGGACCCTGGTGAGCCAGAGACTGAGAAGCTCAAGAAAGAGTATATTACTTTCATGAAAGGAGTAATTTCTCCTCCTGTGAACTTGCCTGGGACACCATATAGAAAGGCCTTGAAGGTAGGTTAAATTGTATAATTTGATAATTTGATGACTATGATACTATATGTTGCAAATCTTGACATTGGAATATATATTTCGGTTTTTGTAACAGTCTCGATCGACAATTCTTAAATTCATTGAGGAGAAAATCGAAGAGAGGATGAGCGGAACGGGAAAGAAAAAGGAGAATCTAAATGAAGATGATCTACTTGGTTGGGTGCTAAAGAATTCAAATCTATATAAGGAGCAAATATTGGACTTGGTTCTGAGTTTGCTATTTGCTGGACACGAAACTTCTTCAGTGTCCATAGCTTTAGCCATGTTTTTTCTTCAATCTTGTCCAAGAGCTATACAAGAATTAACTGTAAGTATCTTCCATGGACTACCTAAATTAGAAATAAACCTAGATATGCTAAATAAATATCAAAAACTCCACTAATTGTAATTCATATTCGTTCATAATAGAAGTATGTCACTTATTTAATGCCGGGTCATTGTTGAGGCTATCATAACTAAAATTTATACTATGGGACCGAATTCTGTTTTTCACTATACGATTTGGACTGTTAGTGTAGCTATCAAAACATCTATTACAATCATATTAATAAAAAAGGATAAACAATATCAGGGGTAATGTCCAAAATCCAAATAGTACCGTAGCCTAAACTATATTATAAAAACTACCGAGTACAAATTTTTATTCTCCAAAACTACAACTCTACTACTAAAATCCGTTAACAAATCACCCCAATAGACACCATTTCAATTGTCGGCCACCACTACCACTATAACAGACCACCTACTCACCGCCACCCTTTGGAGCTTTGAGGAGGCTAAGGTGAGCTCTAATAAAGCTCCATCACGGTGCCCGAAGCATTGAGGAGTAAGACATTGACGAGTTCCAACATAGTTCCACTCGACTGCGCGGAGCTCTGGTGAGCTTCCCAAAACTCCGACGAGCTTCCCAGAGCTTTGATGAGCTTACCCTTACTCCAATGAGTCCAACAAAGCTTCATCAGGCTCCAAGAACGCTCCACCAAGCTACCCGCTGCTTCGACAAGTTGCCTGAAGTTTCGCTGAGTGTCTGTAGATCCAAGTAGAATCCTTTATATAACAACAAGAAGCCAGGTCTTTGTCTGTCGCCGCACTTAATAGTAGGCCCTTTACTGTGCTTAATAGTAAGCTCTTTTATATGAGTTAAATCCGGGTTGATCCGGGTCAACCCGGTCAAAAATACACGTGAGTCACTTCTCGGCTTTAGTCCGTCAAGCCACTTTTGAAACCTTGACTCGTATCGTACAATTATTGGGTTGTAATAGTATAAGTATGAGATAATAGGCTTGAAATGTTCAATTTAACTTGTTAATCTTATTTATAACATGTTTATTGTACGAATGTATAAGAAAATGAATAAAAATATGAAAATATGGTATTGCCGCCTAATCAATGCCTAGGCGTAATCGGGGTATGAGAATGGAATAATTACAAAATGAACCATTTTTTTGGACCCCTTTGTCGAATTTCCCCCTTTCATATATATATATATATATATATCTTTTTGGGTTGCTTGTGGAATTTTAATTCATATTTTAAGTGAAACTGGGAAAAGAAGCGCCTAGATCCCGGCTAGGGCCATTTGAAACCTTGATATCCCCATAAAGAAATTCTTAAATAAAAAGTCATGTTTCATCCGCCTAAAAATTATATTACCGTTTCAATGCTGATTACTTAGGTATGCATTTCATAAAGAGTATATCAAATGATATACATATTTTAAAGTTTATACCCATTGCTATGTAACTTTGAAGTATTGTAAAAAATGGCATTCACAATTTCCTAGTTTTTTTTTAGAAAATGAAAACACAAATGAAAAAAAAACAAACTAATCTAAGATGAAAGTGATGGAAAAATAATAGGTAAGCATTTTTGTTTTGTTTTTTGCCCTGTAAGCCGTGGATTCAGAAAGTTATAGTTTACGTAAGAAAAGATTTGGCTTATATTATTTTTAAGAATAAAGTACAAAACAATTGTATCTCTTTTGAAAGTGGTACCATAAATTCAGACTACGGAAATGGAAGTGCATGAGACTTTCTACTATGAAAAACTATAACTAAATATCATCTTGTTATATTTTATTTTCTAGTATGTATTAATGATACATCTGCCCCTTTTGTATTTACTAGGAAGAGCACTTACAAATTGCGAAAGACAAAAAGCAATTAGGAGAAACAGGGCTGAATTGGGATGATTACAAGAAAATGGAATTCACCCAATGTGTAACCTCTCTAATTTAGTACTATTCCTACATCAAATTATTTTAGAGTCATCATAAACTTGATTCATCACTTAGTACTTAAAATTTAATTTTCTTAATATGTAGGTCATAAATGAAACTCTAAGGCACGGTAACGTCGTGAGGTTTCTACACAGGAAAGCCATCAAAGACGTTCGATATAAAGGTACGCTAAACTTTCATAATAAAATAGTTTTATAATTCGTAGAATTTATCTACCAGGGATTATAATATCTTTGCGAAAGATAATTTGATTTTTTACTTAATTTTTTTTTGTCATTCTTCCCAATTCTCATTATCATGTGTATCAACTTAATTGATTATTAAAAAAGAAAATGTATGAGTGTATCCATCTTAGAATTAATAATACTTTCTAGCTTACTAGTTAGCTAAAATTAAGTTCCAAGCTGTTGTTGAAAAATGTAATTATGTGACCCACATAAGTTGTCTGTTTTTAAAGTTTGATAAATTTATGTTTGGAATTATTGTATAAAAAAGGGTATGACATTCCACGTGGTTGGAAAGTGCTTCCAGTAGTTGCAGCCGTGCACTTGGATTCTTCCCATTTTGACCACCCTCATCTCTTCGATCCTTGGAGATGGCAATACAACCAGGTATGTAATTTATCCATACTTTTAAATTTCATTTTCATTAGTATGGGTATAAAGGATAGGTAGTTCATAGTTTCTAGGAAGCGAAACGGAAGCGGAAACGGAAAGCGATGAGGAAACCATAAATGTGAAACGCGAAAAAATAATAAAAATATATAAAAATTATACCCAACCCGTTTAATATTACAATTCATGTTTTAATTTGGTCTGTTCCATCTACTTTTCAGAAACAATTTGTTATGTAAAATTACATACGTATCATTGCCATCAGGAGAGGAGTTAGCTGGGGGATGACAGGGGCTACAACCGTTCATATTTTTGGAAAATATTTGTTTATAGTGCAATTATTTTTATAACGAAAAAGAGCGATTTAACCCCTCGCATATTGAATTTTTAAAATTCACTCCCCATCCATTGATTCTAGCTCCGCCACTAATTGTCATATTAACTTTTGTAAAAAATTAAGGGGCAAATTTGAAAAATGGACGGAATAATAGGTTAATCATGATGTCCGTTTGAATTGGATGAATTTGCGTAGTAAACTTATAAATTGAAACGGATGGAGTAACTGAAATGGTGAGAAACAGCTTCCGTAAGCGAGAGAACGAAAAAATTAAAACGTGTATTTTGAAAGAGAAAACGAATTTACCGGTAATTATGTTATAAATATATCAAAAGTTAATAGGAAAATTGCAAATAACCTCCATGAACTATGTCTGTTCTATAAGTAGCCACCATAAACTTTTGTTAACTGCACCCCAACAAACTATGTAATTTTTGCAGTTGACTCCGGCTTTGATCGATATTTAGATGCAATTGCATCTTCTTCAATGGCTCATTTTCGAGGATTGTTGTTTTGATATAAATTTTTTGTTAAACATCTAGGACTAGTAATTAACAAAAAAAACATTAAGAGAAATGTTACACAAAAAAACACATTAAAGCAAGAAAATGCACTTATTTAATAATAATAATTCGACTCCTTGCTGCGATAGACTTCGGAGAAGTATATGAAATTGAAACCGAGCTAGAATTAATAATGTCATTTCAAAATTTACTGTGAGGGGGCGATGCAAAAGTTTAAAATTCAAGGTAGATAAATGGCAATGCAAAGGTTAAAAATTAATTATGGGTTATTTGAATTTTACTCAAATAAATATCGATTACCACAAGCATCGTCCATATGTTGTTTAAGATATATGAAAATATTAGCGTGACTCATGATGAACTGGTGTAGACTATATATTGTCTCGAATTTTTGGATTAACTAGTCGTAGTTAAGTGTTAGCCGATTATAAGAAAACCAATTCAAGTCGGAAATGATCTTTGGCAACAACCCTAAATAGTGAGAACTTATACTATCTAATCTTTTATGCCAAGATCTTAATAGGCAACAACACTTTTGAGTATTTCTCCTTAAAAGAATTTTGTCAATTACATAGTGTGAGCACGGGACGGATTTGTTTCAATCGTAACCTAACCTGTAAAATAAATGGCGGGACGGATTGATAAAATTTAAATCTCAACCCAATCCAATCCAACCCGTTACAATTACAACGGGTTGAGAGATTGATTCTTAAATTTTTATTTTGATCCTTTATTTTTCATAGTTTGCATAATTAACCCAAATTTTAAAATAAATTGAATATTTCAAACATAAATATAAATTAAATTCAATCAAAGTACGTTTAGAACATTCACGAACAAGTAATAAAACTAAAATATAATAATAATTAAAGATTGGTATCTTAAAATATACAATATATATATATATATATATATATATATATATATATATATTGCAGATTGAAACGGATTAACTCGCGGTTTGTGAACCTCAACCCTAACCCAACCCGCAAAATATATAGCGGATTGGGACGGAACATATTAATTTTTTTTTAAACATTTAACCCGCCCCAAATTTATACGAATTAGGTTAGAAGAGGAATTTATGGATTTTTTTACCATCCCTACCATTATCAAATGAGTATATTCTAGCACGCATGCAAGTACCAAGCACTAAGAAAAACAGATTATCATATAAGTCTAATTTATGGATGTGTATTTGTATAGGTCCCATTATCTCGGTTAGTACAATTAGTACGTGTGGGTTGTAAAAATGTTGACCATTATCTTGCCTTTACATTCCCCATGTGGTACGTGGGGCTCTCACACGTGCACTAAGCACATGCACAAAATACTCCCCCAACTATTTTCCGATTTTTATAACTTTTTTTAGAATTTTCATGGAGGGTCCTATAAGATTGTTCCTTCAAAGTACATTCTTTATACTTGAATTGTATGTTAATTGTTCAGAGCAAAGTAAACCTATGCGGAAAAAAAGTTACATCTCAACTTGAAAATTTTGTCAAATTAACGTTAAATTTTATGAGTTGAAAACTTGAAACTTATGTATACGGTGGACTTTAACAAACGAGTGTTTATTTGAGACAATATACATGCAGTAGACATCTTTAGCAAATTACTGGTAGATTAATTTTTAAATTAAGCTCTTATACGTACCCTCCAACACAAATGAATGATAAATTTTGAAATGTTGATCTGTTTTCTTAAGACCTAGCTAACAGTCCCGAAGTGAGCTCATAATATTGGATAGTTTTAATTATGAACCATTTAAAGGGGTATGCAAATATGGAACAGTGGCACTATAAGCTCGACTAGTATAGTTGAAGCCTTTTGACCAGAATTACATTTTTTTTCATTGCAGATAAAACCTCATCCTTTGGCATATGAGCATTTCTACACCTTAGAATCTTTTTATAAAATAAAATAAAATAAAAATTCAGGCACTATTGATTGCCAATGTAAGGAGTGAACATATTTTTCTAAGATTTGTTATGACAAAAAACACTTTTGTATTTTCTATCTTCTCTTTTATATCTTCATTCTTTTACTACATGTCGGTCGATTCTTTTACTACATTTTGTTTGTGTATGACAAAATTCTTTCCTTCATGGCAGAATGCTCCGTTGGGTGCAACAATGAGTAACACCTACATGCCTTTTGGAGGGGGATCACGTCTCTGTACGGGGTCTGAGTTGGCGAAACTAGAGATGGCGGTTTTTCTCCACCACTTAATACTCAATTTTCAGTGGGAATTAGCCGACACAGACCAACCTTTCGCTTACCCTTTCGTCGACTTCCCTAAAGGGTTACCAATAATAGTACGTCGCCACATTTTGGTCTAGGGAAAAAGAAAAACGGAATTAAATCTATCAACCTCTTGTGCTAAAAAAATCTTTTGACAAATGGGAAAGTAACAAAATTACAAAATCATATTGAGCCCTTCAATTTGAGCCGATTTGGATTCTGTCAAGTCCTCATTGGATTGTGTGTCATGTCCATGTTATCTCTCTTTTTAACTTTTCTGTAACTCACGTGTATAGATAGATTTGCATATAGAAGAGAAACAGAAAAAGAAAAGAATTTGAAGTACAAAGATGTTGTTTAGGACATGGTACATTTTGTCACGACTCATTGTAAATTGCAGCTTCAGTTTATATGGTTTCTCATTGTAATTTTTTTTACCGTCGATTGTTCGTATTTTTCTATGACAAAAATCTTCATCCAATTGTTGTTTTTCCAAGTTTTGAGAATTATGACTGACTGTGAATTTTCAGTTTGAACAGAAAAAACCCGTGTTATGTTTCCTCTAATTTAGACATAAATAGGAATATAGGAGAATCAAATGATTTATATTGACTTGGATAAATTGTTGCTTCTTGCTTTTAAAGCACCAAATAGACGGGGTAACTTAAATACCTAAATTTCGTTTAGAATGTCAATAAGCCTTTCAAATTACCTACCTATCAAGAGGTTTTATTTCTCTAAGTACCTTTCGAAACTTTGAAAATTTTAAATTTGAATGGTTAATTAATTATGCTTAAACTAGAACATAATACGATAACATGATAAGAGATCCAATTTTGCTTCCTAATAAGTTCTTAGTAGATATTATATGATATGGGAAATATTATTTGCACTAATTATTTGTACAAAAATTTCTTAGCTAAAAGCAAGGTCTTAAAAAGCTAAAAGCAATGTCTTAAAAAGCTAAAAGCAATGTCTTAAAAAGCGTACACTTCACTAAATTTTTTTTTTGCAAGAGGTTCGCTAATTATTAGTGTAGAAAGCGAGACTTTTTATCATCTTTCTGAAGTTTTGATTTAACCTTTGTGGCAAGCTTTTTAAACCAATAGGCAGAAGTAAGCAAAATATATAATTTTTTGATATCAAACAAATTACAATGTAAAAGAGAAGTTTGAAGTAATATGTAAGACCAATATCTCTTAATTAGGAATCTATGGAAACATATATGCCTAAGTAAGAATTATTCGTTATTATAGCGTCGGATCAAAGGTTTTCCCGGACGTAAGTCCAAATTGAAGATGTAACATATGTTGATCCCTAATCGGCATCGTTTATGGTTAAGATTAGGACGGTATTTGATCATCTTCAAGCCCCCAATATTCGTTCTTGATTAATGAAAACATTATTAACAAATGTTTTCGTAGTTGTTCCTATTTAATAAATTCATCAACCATTTTGCATACATTTCTTTTTAAAATAAACAAATTTTTCGGTTTGTGAACCAAGTTTCTTTAGCCAGCTCTAATCTATGGTCGATCTTCATCCGTCTCTTTATTACTACAGCTGTTTTGAGTCATATCTTTGATTGATATTTGGGTCCAATCTTTGGATATTTGTATCTTATACTCATGTGCACACACGGCACAAGTCCTGTTTGCATGCACTGCTACTTCATATTCAAGCAATAATGTGGCATTTATTATCATTAGTGTAATGTTGCTGTTAAAATGTTAGTGGATCATCATGCCTTCTATGCCATTCATATATCAAGTGTGCATGTCCCATTCCTTAGAAAACTAAATAAAGCTTTCTGTTTTAATAGTTTGTATCATACATTGTAACACACTTCATGATGTACATTTTGTGAATTATTCACTATAATGGAAATATATTAACTTTCGGAGTGATCAGGGGGAAGCTAAGTGGGGACGATCGGGTGCCACGACACTCCCCATAATTTTAGAAATCCCAAGTGACGCAATTTTTTTTTAGTAAAATTTCTTTTTAGGTGTAGATTTGGCACCCCCCATAAAAATATGTTACTTGTACATATATTTTGACACCCCCCATTTACACATCCTGATTTCGCCCCTGAGTGATTATATATAGTGTTCAACCCGGAAAAGATCGATCATGCGGTTTGTTGCATGTGGCGTGTTAACTGATGCCTTGTGTATTATTTATGAGTTATCATGAGATCGACATAGTACTTATTCAAGAATATACCATGAAAACCAAGAAACGTCCTTGGTCATTTATACATGTACCAATAAGTAGTCACATTGTAGTCCGCTAAGAACTATGTTATTATAATACATGTACAATTGGTAAGTGCCGGTTCGAACTTTTTTTACACCTAGGTCATATGATTTCTGGATGTTCTTTTAACTTTGTCCGAATAATTCATATCATAATTAAAAAAAAACTTAAAAAAAACTAAATTTCTGAATCAACTCGTAATAATTAAAAAAAAGGGTTGTCACATTACACGAAATAGACTATCAAATAAAGTACTCTTTGGTTCTTCTTGTATTGTATCACAGGAGTAAAACGGATTTTTGCGCCTCGCCAGGTACCGGTTCTTAAACTATTCGGCTTACTTGGTTCTTAAACTATTCGGCTTACTTGGCTTATGCCAAGGCCGTCCCCGAATCCGTAACTCTTCAATTAATAGCCTGCAACAGTTTTTTGCTATGCCTGAAAAAAGTTTAAGCGAACAAGAAAACATTACATGTTTAACTTATGCACGTGCATGCACAGCGTACCACACCGCGCCACAAGGTCATGTGCCGTGGTTCGATTAGGACCGGAACGAAAAAAAGAGACCAAGAAAACAGTTGTCGAAGTTTCATCCTAATGCGCGCTAAAACTTTGTTATCTCAAGGGAATCAACTTTTAGCGAGTTGAAATGGTATATGTACTTTTCAAGTTTTCCCTTTCTTGTCGGATGAAATTTATGCCATTCCCGATTGTACTTCCATTTGGTACCAACAACGAGCGATTCTTGAAATTTCAACCCTCTAAACTGATCATCAAAGTTGGACAAACCCAATTGGTCATTCCAACAAAACCATTCAGCAATTTTTTTAGAAAAAAGGACAGAACCAATTATATATCTGTCTTTTTTGCTATCTGAGAGTGGGTTTTTTTTTTTTTTTTTATTATCGTTGGATGCCTTTTCCCTCACAATTGCCTATTATAGCCCACTGCACACACCACATAAAGTCCGCATTCCTAGTCCGATGAATTTTAGGCTCGGGGCAAAAGTCGAAAAAGTAAATATCGTAACAGTTTTTGTAAAAAAAGTTCAATTTTTATTGGGGAAAGAATTCTGAAAGAGCTTGTATTTGAGGTTACGATACACTTGTAAACGATAAACAATAGCGCTTATAGCTGACTTTGTGCTTTCTTATGAGCTAATTGTATGACTCTTTTACCACAACTTGGTAACATTTCTTTTTCCTATTAGGTCACCACTATATAAATAATAAACCCCATCCAAAGAGCATTTTACTGAGATTGCACAAAAGTATTCCCTCTCAGAGACTCAGTCTGCATAGTCTGCTCACAATTATGTAATGAGTCTTCATTCCTTTTTTTAGGGAGAAGAATTGTTCCAGTAATGCTAACCAAAAGAGCTATACGGGCTAGTTTGTACCTCGTCTATATATGTCGATGTAAATCGAGACAATTGTTCAGGAACAAAAACAAGATATGATGCTTTGTCGAAGTGGACATTTGGTTTGACAAATTCTGCTGAGACATTAGGGAACTCTTTTTGTCTTAAGATTGCTTGACAACTCGTGGTCCCTCGTTGTTATAAATGTTTATTGTTTTTTTTAGTTAAATATAAGCAGATCATAGATTAAAATGTTTGTTTATATGAATTTTATCAAGTCAACCTTTCATCCTGAGTGCAGCTGTACCATTTTTTTCTGATCTTATTAGTATCTGGTTTTATTTTAATTGGAAGTAGCAGTCCCTTACATTTGGACAAAACCTTTGAACACACAGACAACCTCATTCGGTTTACAATACTGTTTCCAAACAAATTCATAAGGAATTATAATTATTCATAACAATGGTATATAATCAATATTCAGACAGTTCTATGTAGGATTGGCTATCAAAAGGAGTCTCAATGAGATTGAGCAGTTATTGTTGGAAAAATTGTAGGAAAAAACATGTTTTAAACATGCTTGTTCCAAGTGGTCAGGGACCATCTTTGAGTCAATTTTTTATGTGACTAATCAGTTTTTCTGAGGCGATACTCAAAGCGTTTGAGTAGCTCGTACGACGAGCTTCGCAATGGTATATCGCATGACCTATTCGGAGGAAGGGTGTGAATGATAATTGGACTCGAAGGTTGCTATTCGAAAGAGAAAATAAAATCAATGCTGGAAAATGATAAAAGAAATGAGATTTAACCCATGAGTGTTATCCTACATTGGAAAATCATGAGTGATTTTTACAATATATATACTAAAGTATCCCATGTGGATATTAAGTAGTTTGCTCGTCGGGCGCATTTGCACGTCGGGCTTTCAGCTCGACGGGAAAAGTGCGCCTGTTCGGGTTTCAGCTCGATGGGAAAAGCGTGCCTGTTCGGAAAAATCTTCCAGCAAATGTGTAACTGTTGCAATAAATGTAGTAAAGTGACTTTAATGGCTGAGATACTCAGCAAGCCTATAAATAGGCAGACCCCCCCACATGTCAAAAACACAACATTCTGAAATCAAATACAGCAACATATATCATCTCTCAAATAAGTATTACATTTTTAGTCAGAGAGAACCACCCACCAACAGCTCGACCTTGACTCGTCGCCAGTTTTCGGCGAGTCATCCGAGACGTTGTACCTTGGGATCAAAGCGCCAACGCAACCAGAAACATCAAGGTGGTTGGGCGAATATCGGTTAAGGGCATACTGTTAACAGTAGCCTCGTCTAATTTTATTTACATTCTGTCCATTTTAATTTTCGCATTTAAATTCAGTTATTTACATTCTGTCCTTTCAATTCTGTATTTTAATTCAGTATTTTAATTTGCTGTACTTAGCTGTAGTTTTTTTATTCTGTTTGTACCTTTCTGGAATTTATTTAAACTTATGTTTTTTGCTGTAATTACTATTCTGTAATTTAATTTAGTAATTAGAATAGTTTCAACAAATAATGCCCCATAGGTACCACTTTTGAAATTATATTACTCTTAGGTACCTCCATAATTTTATATTCCCTATATGTACCACTTTTTAATTATTTACTTTATTTACCAAAACGCCATACACATATTTCATAAAAAATGGAAAAAAAACACATAAAATTATATAAAATGCAAAAAATCTCAAAATAAATGAAAAAAAATCACAAAAAAAATAAAAAAATAAAAAATTTTAAAAAAAAATTACAAAAAAAATTATAAAAAATGACAAAATATTATAAAAATATAAAAAAATTACAAAAAAAATTTATAAAAAATGAAAATAAATGAAAAAAATCACAAAATATTATAAAAAATGTAAAAAATCACAAAAAATTATAAAAAATGAACAAAAATCACAAAATATTATAAAAATATAAAAAAAATAAAAAATTTATAAAAAATCACAAAAAAGTCACAAAAAAATAAAAAAAAAATATTAAAAAAATTTAAAAAATCACAAAATTATAAAAAAAAAAATCAAA
Source organism: Primula veris (assembly GCA_963682055.1). Taxonomy (NCBI): domain Eukaryota; kingdom Viridiplantae; phylum Streptophyta; class Magnoliopsida; order Ericales; family Primulaceae; genus Primula; species Primula veris. Next base: position 29,349,895 of record OY821747.1, on the reverse strand, counting down.
AAAAAAAATCACTTCTATTGAACTTTATGCACTTTCGACTGTACTAGATGCACTTTCGATTGAACCAGATGCACTTTTAGCTGAACTATATGCACTTTCAGCCGAACCAGATGTACTTTTAGTTGAACCAGATGCAGGTTTTACATAACGATATGCACTTTTATTGAACTAGATGCAATTTTGTCTGAACCATATGCAGTTTCAGCTGAACTAGATACACTTACTGAACCATATGCACTTTCAGCCGAACCATATGAACTTTTAGTTGAACTAGATGCATGTTTTACAGAATGATATGCACTTTTATTGAACTAGATGCACTTTTGTCTGAACCATATGCACTTTCAGCTGAACCAGATACACTTTTAACTGAACCATATGCACTTTCAGCTGAACCATATGCACTTTCAGTTGTACCAAATGTACTTTTAGTTGAATCAGATGCATTTTTAATAGAACTATATGCACTTTCGACTGTACTATATTCATTTTCGACTACACTATATGCACTTTTGACTTAACTATATGTACTTTTCACTAAATTAGATGCACTTTCAGCTGAACCAGATGTACTTTCAGCTGAACCAGATGCACTTTTAGCTGAACTATATGTATACTCACTTTTATTGAACTAAATTTACTTTCGACTAAATTGTATGCACTTTCAACGGAACTAGATGTACTTTCAGCTGAATTGAATGCAATTTCGACTCAAATTTATGCATTTTTGACTAACTATATACACTTTCGACTGAACTATATGCACTTTTATTGAACTATATACGCTTTTGACTGAATTATATGTATTTTTGACTGAAGTAGATGCACTTTCAGCTCATTCAGATTAAAAAAAGGCACATTTATCATGGAAAAACCATTTTTTTGTATAAAAAAAATTACTTTTCGGTATAAAAAGTGTTATATTGACAAAAAAAAATTATATATTTTTTGTAATTTTTAAAAAAGTTTATGATTTTTTCATTTTTTTTATAATTATTTTTTTTATGTGATTTTTTTTCATTTTTTATAATTTTCATAATTTTTTGTGATTTTTGTTATTTTTTTATAATGTTTTGTTATTTTTTGTGATTTTTATATCATTTTTTCGTTTTTTTGATTTTTTTGATTTTTTGATTTTTTTAAATAATTTTTTGTTTTTTTTATATATTTTTTTTATTTTTCGGTATAAAAAGTGTTATATTGACAAAAAAAATTATATAATTTTTTTGGAATTTTTTAAAAAGTTTGTATTTTTTTTCATTTTTTGTAATTTTTTAAATTTTTTTTATAATTTTTATAATTTTTTATAATTTTTATAATTTTTTTGTTATTTTTGTTATTTTTTAATAATTTTTTGTGATTTTTATATATTTTTATATTTTTTATGTTTTTTTTGTGATTTTTTTCAATTTTTTTTTTATAATTTTTTGTTATTTTTGTTATTTTTTATATTTTTTGTGATTTTTTTCATTTTTATAATATTTTTGTGTTTTTTTTTTATTTTGTTGTAATTTAAAACTATTTTATTGGGTTTATAAAGAGATAAAATATGTATATTATATTTTGGGTTTGTATGATAATTTAGTAAATAAACTAAATAATTAAAAAATGTTACCTATGAGGAATGTGAAATTATCAAGATACCTATGAGGAATATAATTTGCTATGAGGTACTTATAGGGAATTACCCCTAGTTTCAATTCAGTCATGTAATTTCAATTTAAAACAGAACAGTCCGGCTGTTAAGTTTATACATTCCAGTCCGGTAGTTTCTATTTATTGTAATCCAGTACATCAGATTATTAATTAATAATAATATGATAACGTTTGTTTTATTTACTTTTCAGTACTTACATGTTGTAATCGTTAATTTCTATTCAAATTCGAAATTAATAAAGATTACACTGGTTTTTGTTTATTCTTGTTTAGTCATTTAATTATTGTTAATTGTTATTTCGTACACGGAAACCAACAGTTATAACCCGATTGCTTTAAGTGCAATAATAATTTTCTGCGGATCAACTCTAATGGCTAAAATCAAGATGTTACATGAATCGAGATCAGCTGCAGCCTCCAGATTTTAAAACATTCTTCCACTATCAAAATAGGAAAACGTACATTCCATAAAAAAAAAGTATTATATACACACTGAGTAACAACAAATATGAAGTTACAAGTTGAAGTGTTTAAGCTTCAAAAATTGCCATTCCACCAGCCCTACACAGGCCATCGCTGGTCCGTATCCGGGACCCACCCCTCCGTCTGACATCTCCACCGGTCTTTCCAAACGAGAACACCTTATTGTGAAATACCAGCGCCTTGGTATTGTAACTAGTTAACTACCAATAGTCATTGCAAGAACATTTTCCATCTTTGAAATGATGATATCGCATTCTATCCCTCACAGTTATATCTCTAGTGAAAGTTTTGGATATTAACTTAGTGGCAGCGTGGCAGTCATCGCACACTCGAAGGTTTTTCGTGATTCGTATTGTTTCTCCTGGTTCTGTGTTGAGAAGCGCAAAAGAAATTGCAAGTTTCTCACTATGATACTTAAGCTCACTTTCCATCTCTTCCTCTTCGATATCAAATAAAACTTGGGATGTGTTTGGCACATATCCTTCAAGTTTCAGCCTTTCAACAACTTTTTCCATCATAGCGTATATCTCTTTCATTTGCGTATGTGACCCTTCTCCCATTTTGAAGACATGAATATTTCCGTCTATATAAATAATGCTGTTTCCTGTTTTCGTTTTCACCCCTCTTTCTTTCATAAGTTTTCTCAGTTTCGCCACATCATCCCACCTCCCTGCATTAGCATAGATGTTTGATAACAAAGCGTATCGTCCACTGTTATTCGGATCTAATTCAAGTAACAGTTTCCCCACTCTCTCACCAATCTCAACATTCCCATGTTTTCTACAAGCACCCAAAATCGCTCCCCAAACAACTGAATTGGGTTTCATCGGCATATTATTTACTATTTTCTCTGCTTCAATCAAATCACCTGCTCGCGCTAGTAAATCAACCACACAACCATAATGCTCTACTTTCGGCTCTAATCCGTAGACTTTCTTCATGGAATGAAAAATTTCAAGCCCTTTATCAACTAATCCACTAAGAGCACAAGCATTTAAGATACCCACTAAGGTTATATCATTAGGCCTAACACTATCTCTTTGCATCTTACCGAGAAGCTCTACAGCATCGTGTGGACGACCATGTATAGCTAGTCCCCCAATCATTGCATTCCAAGGGAAAACTTCTATCTTCGGAATTTCACTAAAAACTTCCAATGCTAAATGGATATACCCACATTGGCTATACATTTCAACCAAGGAAGTACCCAATACGTCATCTAACACGATCGAATTCTTCTTTATATATGTATGTATCCATTTTCCTTGACAAAAACCACCCACGTTAGCACAAGAAGCAAGCACACTAGACAATACAAACTTCGTCGGCCTAATATTCTCCCTCACCATTTCATCGAAAATTTCAAGAGCCTCCTTATAAAGCCCTCTACCGTTATACCCATCAATCATAGCACTCCAAGAAATATCATCTTTCTCCGGCATTTTATCAAAAAACTCCCTCGCCTCAACAATCATTCCTTTCTCAGAAAATCCGCTAATCATCACATTCCAACTACCAATATTCCTCTCCGGCATCTCATCAAAGACCCCTTGAGCCGACTCCAAATCCCCACATTTTACATACCCACCGATCAACGCATTCCAACACACGACATCAAATTCACCGCCACCGTGAAACACATTCCGCGCGTACTTAACCTCCCCAAACAACGCATACATGTGAATTAGCGCGCTCCTAATCTGTTTAACCTCATCTAGTCCATGCTTAACCAACTGGCCATGAATTTGTAAACCTTCCTTGAAAGCTAACAACAAAGCACAAGCCTTTAACAAGGGAGTGAAAGTGAACTTATTCGGCCTCGAATCCGAAACAACCATTTCTTGATAAATGGCAAGACAACTAGAAAACTCATTGTAATCTAAAAATGCTCTTATGATGGAATTGTAAACAAAAACATTGGGTGTTTGGACTTGATTAAAAACTTGAAGAGAAAACTTGAGACTTTCAAAATGTTGGTTATTAGAGTATTGCTTGATTAATGTACCTGCTATGTAATGTTCTTGGTAATGACCAGTTTTGAGGACTAAAGCATGAGTTTGGTAAAGATGAGTTTTGAGGAGAGTTAAGATTTGTTTCTGGGAGATGGGTGAAGATGAAGAAGGGTGTTTTTGGTAATTTGGATGGTAAGGTGTAGCTATGGTGGTGCTGTTCATTGTTTCTCTGTTTTATTTTAGGATAATGTTATCCCATTCACCACTCAAATTATACATTTTCTTCTCTTATCATTTATTTTTTCTTGGTAGTAAAAATGGTTTACTTACCTTGGCGATTACAATAATACAATATCTTGGTAACTTGGATTATCAATGTAGTAACACATGTTGCAATTTTTAATCATAAAGTCTGGTGATCTTGTCAATTACACTCTTTTGCCATTTTCTTGAAAATTTTGCTCTCCAGGAGTGAAATTCTATTAGAAAACTGAGCATTTAGTATTTTAATTTTAAAAGAAGTAAAATTGGGTATACTAAAATTTTAGTTGATCTTAACATTCTAATCAATATAGATACATTACAAAACCACATTTCGGTTGTATAAATAAATAAATAAGAAGATACTCCAATATTGATGCACAAATAAGATCCCATTTACAATTTTTTATCTCTAAAAATCTTAAAAGCCTCCTTTCTAAATTCCTAATTTATAATAAATTAAATGAAAACCTGAGATTAATATACGATAAATTATACTGTCTTAAAAGATAACTTGTGTCTTGTAGCCAATGTCATACACGATAAAAAAAAATTATACCTATATAGTAAATAAATGTATAGAGTATGTAATCTTAATTCTTTAGAAAACCAATTAATTTCTCATAACATATATATATATATATTGATAACAACAAATATTTACACATGATCTGGTCTTTTATACTTCTATCAATGTTTTAAATTACGAGCCTAGGCGGAAATTACACAGATTGTATGCGATAGATGGAGCCCATAATCCAAACAGATTAGGCAGATTACGGTTAGGCGAACAAATTCCGTCTAAAATCTGTCCTGCGCATTTTAGAACATTGCTTCTATTCATTTCACCATCCTTGCACAGGCCACCGACGATTTGGGTCAGGCAACCAACGCGCATGCCAGTCTTTCTTCTTATCCTCCTTCGACACCACTCCTGATCTTCCGGTCATTTTATCTCCGCTAGTCTTCGTACACGAGAACACCTTGTTAAGCAAGGCTCGTGCCCTCGTCTTTCTCCCCCTAAGGTAACTTCCACCACCGCTTCTTTTGCTTTCAAGGATGGGAAATCTCATGGACTTAGATAGCCTCTCGTAGCCAGAGATCTTAGCAAACTCCGAAGATGCAATCTCCGAATCGAGTAACATGCTGTTTGATCTTCCGAGTCTTATGGATTTGGAGCCCTTTAGCCTCAAGCTTCTGCTTATCATTTCCATTGTTATTTTTTTCTAAACTGGCTTCCTAATGAAAAAACTCGATTCAAAACTCGATACACACTGAATTCTAAATTTAAAAAAACTTAAAGCTCGTTTTTCTGCTTTGTAGGTTGCTAGACGCTTTTAACGTTTTCAACGTAGTTCTAACAAAAAACACTTTAGGCAAGTTTTTGCTTTTTAAAACACTGATTTTCTCTCTATATTAGCATATAATGATATAATATGTGATGATACAATTAAGTGTTTTGTTTGGAGATGCTGGGGTTGGTTTATAAATGAAGGAAAAAGTCATTTTTATTTATATATAAGTCAACGTCGATAGACGAGTTTTTAATTATGTAAGCGTGGGGAAATAATTGAGATGACTAGACAATTAATTAGTACACCACTCGTTATTGTTGAATCTTTAATTTTGTTGACTTATGAACTAAAAGCGCAATCCAGCTAAATTTACTAAAAGTTGCAGCCAAGTTATACAGCACTTTAAAAGCAACACACCTGTATTTACTTTACATTGTTATGTTATTGATATAGTCCCTCCATCCCAAATTGTTTACGTTACACGAAAATACGTGTAATTTTTATTGACAAATAATCGATATCCAGCTAAATTTACTAAAAGTTGCAGCCAAGTTATACACCACTTTAAAAGCAGCACAACTGTATTTACTTTACATTGTTATGTTATTGATATAGTCCCTCCATCCCAAATTGTTGACGTTACACGAAAATACGTGCAATTTTTATTGACAAATAACCATACTTAAATTGTTGAAATCGAATTTTTCAAAAGTTAATCACGTAGTTTAAATGTTAAATTATATTAACAAATTTTTAAAAAACTATTTAAACACGAGATATTTGCCGGTCAAAATTGCACGTAGATACATAGAGCCCCAATATTTTGGGACGAATTGAGTATAGTATAATTAATTACTTTTTTTTTCCGGTTCGAATTGGGTTCATATGCGATTTGAAAATGATAATCCAAACTAATCCGCATATTTAAATGTGGTTCTGGTTGGATGAGCTTCATATTTTGAAAAGTATAACCCGACCAATCCATAACGAGTTCGTTTTGGGTCGCGGTTTAGGTCAGGTTAACCCGGTTTTTTGCCCACCTTTAGTCACGGCTACGGATTATCGGAGCCAAAATCAACAATTAATAAGGTGGACTCCTTTTGTTACGGATTTTCTTTTACCAATTTATAAGCAATAATCCTATACTGCCAGCCTCAATGCACGACAGACCTCTATTGTAGTTTTCAAGTTTCTTTTTACACCCAAAAATTTATACTATTATTATTTATATCCATGCATATCTCATTCCTTTTTATTGGTCTCTCTCTCACTCACAACATACTCTCTCTAAAGTTATTCCCATTTCCTAAAGAAATATTTTTTATATGTAAATACACAAGAAACCCATGTCTAGATCTCATAATTTTTTTTTTATTGTTATCTTATCTACAACTTCATTAATAATTGGTCCATAATACTGAAACTAATTAATTATTGGTATATTTTCCCTAACTAACCAATAAAAAATAAGAAAAAATTGAAAAAATCCAGAAAATAAAAATCAAAAAATGAAAAATTATAAAAAATCTGAAAAAAATAAAATAAACACTTAAAAGAGGCAAAACCCCAAAAAAATATGAATAAAATTTTAAAAATCCCAAAATCCAAAAAGCAAAAATAAAAAAATAGTATGAGTCATCGTAATTCATTTTAAAAACAAACTTAGTCGTTTGAACTCATTTTAAAAACAGTCTAAGTCATTTAAAAAGATGTCCGAGTCATTTTAGGTAATTTTAAAAACAGTCCGAATCGTTTTAAGTCTTTTTAAAAATAGTTTGAGTCGTTTCAAGTTATTTAAAAACAGTCTAACTCGTTTTTAGTCATTTTAAAAACAGTTTGAGTCGTTTTGAGTCATTTTAAAAACAGTCTGAGTAATTTAAAAACAGTCTGAGTCTTTTTAAGTTATTTTAAAAACAATCTGAGTAATTTTAAAAACAGTCTGAGTCATTTTAAAAACAATCTTACTTTTTTTAAGTTATTTAAAACAGTCCGAGTCATCTTAATTCATTTTAAAAATTGTCTGGTCATTTTAAGTCATTTTAAAAACAGTCGGAGTCATTTTAAGTCATTTTAAAAATAGTCTTAGTCATTTTGAGTCATTTTAAAAACAGTGTTAGTCATTTTAAAAGCAGTCCGAGTCGTTTTAAGTAATTTTAAAAATAGTCTGAGTCGTTTTAAGTTATTTTAAAAATAGTCTGAGTCGTTTCGAGTCATTTAAAAACAGTGTAAATCGTTTTGAGTCGTTTTAAAAATAGTTTGAGTCGTTTTAAAAACAGTTTGACTAATTTTAAAAACAATCTCAGTCTTTTTAGTTATTTTAAAAATAGTCTGAGTAATTTGAATAACAGTCTTAGTCATTCTAAATCATTTTAAAAACAATGTGAGTCGTTTTAAGTCATTTAAAAAATAGTCTGGGTCGTCTTAAGTCATTTTAAAAATAGTGTTGGTCATTTTAAGTCATTTTAAGAGTACTCTGGGTCGTTTTAAATCATTTTAAAAAATAGTTTCAGTTATATTTAAATCATTTGAAAAACAGTATGAGTCATTTTCGGTAAGTTTAAAAACTGTTTGAGTCATTCTAAAAATCAGCTCGAATAATTTTAAAAACAGTCTGAGTCATTTTTAAGTCATTTGAAGTCATTTTGAGTCATTTGAAAACAATTGCAAGCTATTTTAAAGTTTTTAACATTTTTTGGACTTTCCGGTTTTTTCCGACTTTTTTTCATTTTTTTCATTTTTTTGTGATTTTGGATTTTTTGTTTTTTCTTGGTTTTTGTTATTTTTGATTTTTACCATTTTTCGGATTTTTTTTCAGTTTTCTGACTTTTTTGTTATTTTGGATTTTTCTTGGTTTATTTTTTTAATTTTTTTTTACCATTTTCCGGGTTTTCGACTTTTTTGAACGTTTTTTCATTTTTTTTATGATTTTGGAATTTTCTTGTTATTTTTAATTTTTTTTTTTTTTTACCATTTTTCGGGTTCCCGACTTTTTTGAACGTTTTTATAATTGTTTTGTGATTTTGGAATTTTGGAATTTTTAGGTTTTTTTTTCAATTTTTTACTAATTCTGGGTTTTTTCGGGTTTGTGATTCTTTTGATTTTTTTTTTTGGAATTTTCTTTGTTTCTTAAGCATTTTTTTCTGTTTTTTTCGGAGTAACACTATTGTCGACCGAGTCTATTAAAAATATGGATGTTGCAACCACTAAAAACCCAACACATATGTCAGAACCCGAGTTCCCGACTTTTTAAAAGGTTTTTTGGTATTTTCGTTAATTATTTATTTATTTTTATTTTTTCAAATTTTTATGTTTTTTTTTGAGTTTTCCCTTTTTTTTCCATTTTATTTTTATTTTTATTGGGTAATTAAATTTTTGACCAATCCTTAATTAATTTTACTAATAATGGACCAATGTTTAATTAAATTTTATAGATTGACCAATTATTAAATAATTTTATTTTTATGGAGCAATTCTTAATTTTCCATTGGGCATAAGGGTTAGCGGTATCACAGTATCATTCACGGATTAAGTGTACCAGACTTCTATTCTTAGAATAGAGTGGAGTACTGAGACTCCTACTATAAGAGTCGTATGATTTAATCAAAAAAATTCAATGGTTTAAATCAAAGTTACAAAAAAGTTTTTTAAAATAAGGAAAATAACAAAATAAAAACAAAACTAAGGGGTTCACATTTTGTGCAGTTATTGAGTTAGACTGTACAATATTCAGTCACCTTTACAACTATTAGATTAAAAAATGGAGGGTTAGATGATACATTTTCAATAAATAATTTAATTTTTTAATTTTTATTATATATTAGACAAATTATGATTTAATAAAGTAAAAATAAATTTTACAACACAATAAAAACCTAAATAAAAATATAAAACCCTAGTGGATACTATACTAAATTTAATTATTAATCAAAATTTGAAAAAAAATAACAGTTGAATATTTATTTTTGAAAACGGGACTTTGTGCCGTTCAATTGATTGACTGCATAAAAGAAAAACCCCAAAACTAAGATAAAAACCCAATTAAAAATAGAGAATCCTAGTTCATACCACCGTAAACTTAATTATTAATTAAAACAAAAAAAATATTATTAATTTTTTCATCAAACGTTATCAGGAAAAAAACAAACACCATAAAACTAACATTCTACTCTAATAAAAATACAAATAAAAATGCAGAATCCTAACCGGTACCATCCTAAATTTAATTGTCAATTGAAACAAAAGGAATAATTTTTTTTTATCAAACTTATAATTAATTAAACATTGTGTTGAGTAGTACTATATGTCTTCTTTTATCAAATCTCTCGTAGCCGAGGAAGAAAAAATAAGCTAAAAAAGATTTAGAAAAATATTCTATGCACTAGATTACCATATTAGTATCTTTCTATTTCTCCATTGGATCAAAATAAATCAAATCATATGGTTGAAATAAGAAGAGTTTGAGTACTCCAGTTTAGACAAGGATTCTGGCTCCCCTTTTTTATCATTAACTATGGGTAGGGCTGGTTCGGTCCGGTCCGATTCGATTTTTGGCAAAACCGAAACCGAAACCGAACATATTTTTGGGATTGGTTTTTTTCGGTTTCAGTTTTTTCTATTTTTTGGACCGAACCGGACCGATTTTTTCGGTTCAGTTTCGGTTTTTTTCAGTTTTATTTTTGATTTTTCGGTTGTTTTCGGTTTTGATCTTTTTCGGTTCGGTTTTACTGAAAATCAAAACCGACCCGAAATTTTTTCGGTTTTTCGGTTTCGGTCTTTTTTGGTTTTTTTCGATTCGGTTTGTTTGCTTCGGTTTTTCCGGTTTTTCGCCTATGGGAAATGCAAATTGAAATAGCAAGCATCATGCTTGTATAAAATCACAACCAATTTTGACCGTCAAATTAATCTTAACTAAATTGCTAAAAATTTAAATTTCAGTAATTTTGATACAAGTTTTGATACAATTTATGGACATATCAAAATTAATATCTAACACCGACAAGTTTTTAGTGGAAGTTGGTTAGCCTATCTATTCACATTTAGGACAAAATAACATATAGGAAAGAAAGTCATCTCAAGTTCTCAACTATACATTCTGAAATTTGAAACCAAAAAATATATATATATATCTCCCATACTCTTCTCTCTAGTCTGTTTATTTAGTTGGAGTAAACACAATTTTCGTGATCATAAGAATAGCAAGAGCGTCTAAGGTATTTAATACTCTTCACAATCCAAAATACTTTATATAATTGCTTATATATGTATGAACAGTTGCATTATTATTGTAGCAACTTGAAAGAGTGTAAACTGTGTAATTATGGAGTTGAAATTCATTGTTCATATATGCTCATCATGATTTCATTTCATTTTTTCTAAGAAAAAGCTTTTCTGGACTTGCAATATTGAAGCACTTTATATCATTTGTAGAAAATCTATTTTCCACCTTACAAGTAGGTATTGGCTCACAGTTTATTTCCATTTTCTGCACTTTTTATTGTTATTCAAGAAAAAGGCAAAGTGCTTTCATCTCAGTGATAGAAAAGCTTTCTTCATTATGTCTAAACCACATATATGGTGGAGAGAAAAACGTAAACAAAACTTAAATATACATAGCTCGAGAATTAAGCATAACGAATTTTCTGATGTCAGGGTTATACATTGGTCTTCGAAACAAATTTGGATAATTGGTGTAAGTTGTTTGTTTTTTAGTATCGACATCACTATGTAATCAAGTACTCAAAAATTTATATCCATATTATTAATTTTTTAAATAGTTATAAAAAATTGAAAATTTATGATATTCAATTTAAACATTTAAGCTTGAGATTCAGCCGGTGCTTGAAATTAAACATTTCCAAAATTATAATTTTATATTGCTTTAAATAATTGTGCTTTAGCCGATTATTCCGTTTTGTTGGTATCCTTAGAAAAGTCTCATTTCTTGGTCTTCCTTGTTCTTTTATACTCTTTTTTTAACCATGTTGATTGCTAGATGTTGAAAACATGTGGAAATTGTCAAGCTACATCAGCACATATACCACATTTTGTATTTATATATGTATTGTGTATTTAACGAGAAAAAATTGGGATCTGCTTAATACTCCAAATTGTTAAAGCCTTAAAACCATATTGTCTGTTTCTGTGAGTTCTTAGTAGTTTTCAGGGAACAAACCAGAATAAAAAATTACAAAGCAATAACCTATATTCGCTAAGTAATATTGTTATGAATGTGTATTTAATTATGATGCTAAAAAATGTAACAGATTTTGCCCTTCAAAATTTATAGTATTCCATATGGCAGTATAAGAATTTCAGTGTCTCCTATTATTAAAGATACATATATCTGTATAGAAGATACACATGCTATATTATCACCGAGAGATCAAATCAGAGATACGCATGCTATATGTCTTCCGGTATGTAGTTGGTAGAAAATCAAAACTAGCTAGGATGGATTAAGCGCTATTGACGTATTATCTTGAGATAAGCACAATACAAACTAGAAAATTTTATTTCTAAATAACACTGTGGAAAACTTGAGAGTATTTATAGAACTGCTCTACAATCAGTGAGGTTGCACTATCAATTAGCTTTCATTGGATCTATTTGCTAAGAGAATGTTTCTCTTATTCTTTTGGCTCTTCTGGTTCTTTTTCTCTTGGACATTGTTAAAATAAAGTAATGACAATTTTCATTATGTTAATTGAGTTTTTTCATTCCAAATAACAGTTGCAATGTATTCAATCTTCCGGCGAAAAACCATTCAAGATGAGGACAACAATACCTTACAGGATGTAAAGGTAAATGCAAGATCAAATTGATTCTAATGGTATGGATTATTTGTGTTCGGCTGTTTTAAAAAAATTCAGAGTCAGAGGTCGAGTTTGGTTGAGTTTTATTCTGTTATGTGACATGTTAAATAGATAAATATAGCTTCTTGTAATCAGACTGGCCGTAAAAAGTTGAAAGTTATTACAATTAAACTGTATTAGATGCTTAGTAAGGAAACAATATGTTGATGGAAAATGATTTCGATGTGTTTTGGTTGAGTTCTTTTCATATTTACAAAATAAAATTTGGTTTCAATCAGGTTACCCAACTAAGGGAAGCTGTGGGCCCCTTGTATGGTCGTAGCTCACAATATTCTACCGATGCTTGCTTAAGGAGGTATTTAGAGGCCCGGAATTGGAATGTCGAAAAAGCAAAGAAAATGCTGCTGGAAAGTCTCGAATGGAGAAAAACCTTTAAACCAGAGGAAATCCATTGGGTAAGTCGCAAAACTTATAGAGGAGATTCTCGTTAAAAGATATTTTACTTGGACTTGTTTCCAGTCAAGTGCTAGAAGACACTTTCAACTTTCGTTCAGTTTCAATGCATTCTTGCAGTATTGGTATCCGAAGTCAGTTTAGTGAGTGAATAGTCAACAGTGAACAGACAAACAAGTTGTAAAATTCATTATAAAACTTTTTAACTGTGTAAAACTCTTAACGAAAATAATTTTGTCATCGTTAGCACGAAGTGGCACACGTGGGTGAGAATGGTTTGGTGTCAATTGCGGATTTTCATGATAGACAAGGAAGAGTTGTCCTTATTATGAGACCAGGAATGCAGGTTAGATCTTGTACCTTAACTCCCTTTGAGAAAATGTTTTTCTTACCTTCATATGTGGCTGCATATTTACTTCTGTATTTTTATGCGTGTACATATATTGGTTGTAGAAAACAATGGCTGGAGAAGGAAATCTTCGCCATCTTGTTTATTTAGTGGAAAAGGCGATACTTAATCTCCCAGAAGGTCAAGAACAGATGACCTGGCTGATAGACTTTACTGGTTGGACTATGAATACCAATGTCCCTACCAAAGCGGCACGCGATATCATTAACGTTCTCCAGAATCATTACCCTGAGAGGCTTGCTTTAGTGGTTCTTTATAGTCCACCGAGAATCTTTGAGGCTTTTTATAAGGTCTGTATCTATTTATTTCATCTGTATATGTTAGTTCATAACAAGATAAATGAACTTATTTCCATTCCATACCATATTCTCCATATTTGCCTCTGTGATTCCTTAAAGATGCCAATAGTAAAAACTATTAGGTTCACAGGAAAATATATTGTCAATTTTATATGGGATTAATTGCATAGTTCTGTTGAATTTGGCACCAGGACACATACATGCTTAATTTAAGCTTGCTTAGAAGATTTTTCTGTAAGCTGCCTTTTTGTTTATTGATGAGAGAAACATAGGTATCCTAGTCAAATGTGAAATTTTATTCCTGCACTTATTTCCATTTTTTGGTTTTGATTTGTCCTTGGATTTTAGTGATTAGTTATCTGCCATTTTTTGTTTGCTAAAAGAGCTTGCCGAGGATAAAAATTAAGTATAAAGCAGCTTACTTTAAGGTTCAAGGTTGTACATTCTATGACTATATATTGCTGGCATTTCTCAACTTTTTCTTTTCTTTTGTTTTCTAACTCTACTCGTCTTCCTACAGGTTGTTAAGTATTTCATTGACGCGAAAACAGCTGAGAAAACCAAATTCGTCTATCCACAAAACAAAGCGAGTGAGGAGCTTATGAAATCGTACTTTGATGCTGAGAACCTTCCATTGGAGTTTGGGGGGAAAGCAAGCTTAAAATATGACCACAAGGAGTTTTCGAGATTGATGGCCCTTGAGGATGTGAAGACTTCTAAATTTTGGGGATTTTAATAATAAGCCAGACAAGTAAAAATGATATAAAAGAACTAAAAGAATACATATCCATGGAACTGAAAAATAAGGAAGAGTGAGGTGAAGAAATTACTGCTGTTGCAAAATTTGGTATAAAAGTTACGTTTATGAACTTTTTCACTTGGTGTCCATTATTTATGATTAAATCTCATTGCCTAAAGAATTCATAGTGAACACATTGTAAGGTCTCTGATGATTATAGGGTATCTAATGTACCAACAAATATACTCCACATGCTTAAATTTACAACTAGATCATATTTCAGATGGTATATTATGTAGTCATACTGGCTTTTAAGCTTGTTCAATTGTCATTAACTCATTTGTAACGTAGCTCACACCGTTTTACAACCGGTTTAAGTCCTGCAAAAGTTGCCTTTATGAAATTTGATGTTATAGGTTATATCTGTGATAATTGAAGTGCATCACTACAGTCAAGTCTGCTAAAGTACTGATGTAATAAACTTTCATAGACACAAGGATCATAATCTTTGGTTTTCTTCCACTCGTGATTCAAACTCAACCGATGCTGGGATTGTGTTTCTAAAAGAATTGGCATCGATTTCATCTGCTTTACAGTCAAGCTAGTTCCTGCTTATGGATTACAAAAGTTTATAGCTATAGCGAAAAACATCACAAAAAAGAGGGAAAAAGAAATACTAGCACACAGATTAAAAAAATAGAAAAAAATATATACCTATACAAATGATATATTTATATTATATTAATTGCCTTATTTAACTCGTGTCATGTTCTTACTTTTAAAATTTTGACGTTTTGCCACGTTGGGTCATGTCGTGCTAGATAAACGTAACCGTGTATGTGGTACATAGGTGGTCAGGACTTTGGACTCTGAATCCCAGCAACCCGAGTTCAAGTCTCCGTGGGACCTTTAATTTGTCTTTGTTGAGTTGTGGAGCCAAATGAGAATTGGCCATATTTTCTAATTATCCCACATCCCTTAGAATTGTAATATGACCCACTAAAAGTTCTATTTATATGCCCCAATATATTGTATTTTAATTACACCTACACAAATACCTTTTACATATTATAAGTGAGAGTGTTCTATTTGCGAGAGAATCATAGCTTGTGTTTGAGCTAGATTACGATTGTAATCCTCATTATAATAATATTAAGTGCCACATGTAGCGGTCCGGAGACGTAGCCAATTCGGGTGAACTCCGTTATCAAATTGTGTGTGTGTTCGGTTTGAGTTTCTGTCTTCTCTTTTGCTCGACTGATTTCCTAACAAGTGGTATCAGAGCCCGAGGCTGATTTCCTAACAAGTGGTATCAGAGCCCGAGGTTTACAGAACTAAGGTCGAAGATCAGGAGGAAGATCAATGGTAAAAGAAGACAGAGTCGCACACGGGATCGAGAAGTTTGACGGGAAGGACTTCGCATTCTGGAGAATGCAAATAGAGGACTATCTTTACGGGAGGAAGATGCATCAGCCTCTTCTCCTTGAGGAAAGGCCGAGCACGACCATCGAGGAGGCATGGAAACTCTTAGACCGACAAGTGTTGGAGTGATCCGCCTAACACTATCTAGGAGTGTAGCACATAACGTCGCAAGAGAGACGACGACGATGGGGATGATGAAGGTCCTCACCGACATGTATAAGAAACCATCCGCGAACAATAAGATACATCTCATGCGTAAGTTGTTCAACCTACGCATGGCTGAGGACACACCTGTCGCAAATCACGTGAACAAGTTCATCGACACCGTAAATCAGTTGGATGCGGTGGAGATAACTTTTGAATGCGAAGTGAGAGCCCTTATACTGCTAGCATCTTTACCGAACAGTTGGGAATTCATGCGAGCTGCTGTTAGCAACTCAATTGGAAAGGAGAAACTGACTTACAACGGCATCCGAGATCAAATACTCGTTGAGGAACTCAGGAGATTAGACATGGGTGAATGCTCAAATGATGGAGCAGCCTTGAACGTGGGTTCAAGAGACCGGGGTAAGGCCAGGGTATGGGACGTTAGAGGACGTTCGTAATCCCGAGGTAGAAGAGGGCAAAGCCGAGGCGGGAAAGATAGCGATCGAGGTAAGAAGATTCTTCGATGCTATAACTGCCAGAGTATGGGGCATTTCAGTCATGAGTGCAAGCAGCCGAAGAAGGGTACCGACCGTGATCACGTGTCTAATGCTGCGAGCGACGAGGATTCGGGTGACTGTTTATTGCTTGCCGAGCAGAAAAATATAGAATCGTGGATTCTAGACTCTGGAGCATCATTTCACACAACCCCTCAGAAAGATTTATTCGAAAATTACACTGCGGGTAATTTCGGTAAAGTGTATCTAGCCGACGGAGAAGCGTTGGATGTTGTTGGAACTGGCGATGTGAAGATTCGCATTCCAAATGGGTCGGTATGGAAGCTGACGAAAGTGAGGCATGTTCCGAGGTTGACCAAGAATCTGATCTCAGTAGGTCAACTCGATGTCGAAAGACACTCCATTTCGTTCAGCAGTGGAGATTGGAAAGTTTCATGAGGAGCTATGGTGATCGCCTAAGGGAGAAAGGTTGGTACACTGTACATGACGACCGATGAGGAGTGTACAATGGCGGCAGCTGTGTCGCATAACTGCTCGGAACTGTGGCATCGACGGTTGGGTCACATGAGTGAGAAAGGGATGAAGGTGTTAGCGAAGGACAGCAAACTTTCAGGCTTGAAGTCTGTCAACCTCAACATGTGTGAATGTTGCATCTTCGGGAAGCAGAAGAAAGTAAGCTTCCGGAAAGGTGGAAAAGCTCCCAAGGAGGAGAAGCTAGCACTGGTCCACTCAGACGTATGGGGACCATCTCCGATAACCTCACTTGGAGGATCTCAGTACTATGTGACCTTCATCGATGATTTGACGAGGAAAACATGAGTCTATTTCTTGAAACACAAGTCTAAGGTGTTTAAGAAATTTCAAGAATGGAAGGCCATGGTCGAACTAGAGACCGGGAATAAACTCAAGTGTTTGAGGTCCGATAACGGCGGAGAGTACATTGATGCGAAGTTCGTAGAGTTCTGCACTCAAAGAGGCATTCGAATGGAGAAGACCATCCGAAGAACGCCACAGCAGAATGGCGTGACCGAGCGAATGAACCGAACAATAAATGAGCGTGCTAGGAGTATGAGACTGCAAAGTTGGTTGCCCAAAGTCTTGTGGGCACATGCAGTAAGCACGGCGGTTTATCTCATTAACCGCGGACCCTCAGTGTCATTGAAAAAGAGAATTCCCGAGGAAGTCTGGATAGGAGAGCCTATCTCGTATGAACACTTGCGAGTGTTCGGTTGTCTGTCATATATCCATGTCGACATAAATGATCGTACCAAGCTTGACTCGAAATCCAAAGTGTGTTACTTTGTGGGGTACGGTGGAGCTGAGTTTGGATATCGCTTTTGGGATGGTCAAGTAAAGAGGATCATTCGCAGTAAGGATGTCATCTTCAACGAAAGCATTTTGTACAAAGATCGACAAAATGTGGAAGAACAAGCACTCCCGTCCGAGGAAAGTGGTATGGTCGACATGAATGCGTTTCCAAGATTGTACTTGGAAAATGACAGTGAAGATGAGCCAGTGGTGCTCGACAACCCTCCAGCAAGTGCTGAAGAGGACGAGGAGCAGCCCCAAACTCCTCGACCTGAATTGGGCCGAGGTCATCGAGAGAGGAGACCTCCTGCCCGATACTCTCCTTCCCTGCATTACATATTGCTCAATGATGCAGGCGAGCCCGAAAGCAGAGAGGAAGCTCTGGAGCTGAAAGACTCGAGCAAGTGGGAGCTCGCGATGAAGGATGAGATGAAGTCACTTGGGAAGAATATGACTTGGCAGTTAGCCGAACTGTCCAAGGAGAAAAAGGCATTGAGCAACAAATGGGTGTTCCGACTGAAGGAGGAACAAGATGGCACGAAACGGTATAAGGCACGCCTAGTAGTCAAAGGGTTCCAGCAAAAGGCAGGAATTGACTACACCGAGATCTTTTCACCAGTCGTAAAATTGACGACTATTCGGCTATTGTTGAGCATTGTTGTAAATGGGAATCTTCATCTTGAGCAGTTAGATGTGAAAACTGCCTTTCTCCATGGAGATCTTGATGAAGAAATTTACATGCTCCAACCTGAAGGGTTTGCCGAAAAGGAAAAAGAGAAACTGGTCTGCAAACTGAGAAAGAGCTTGTACGGGCTAAAACAAGCACCACGACAGTGGTATAAGAAGTTTGACAGTTTCATGGCGGATACCAGGTTCGAAAGAAGTGATAGTGATCACTGCTGTTTCGTGAAGAGATTTGAGAACTCTTCGTGCGTCATTCTACTTCTGTATGTAGATGGCATGTTGCTCGCCGGGTCGAGCCTTGTAGAGATTAACAAAGTGAAGCAACAGTTGGCGAAACAGTTCGAGATGAAAGATTTAGGTGCCGCAAATCAGATCCTCGGTATGAGGATTTCTCGAGGAAGGGATGGGTCCCTTTTTTTATCGCAAGCCGAGTATGTGAAGAAAGTATTGGCTCGGTTTAGCAAGAGTGATGCCAAAGCTGTAGGCTCACCGCTAGCCGCACACTTTAGCTTGTCGAAGGAACAATCACCCTCAGACGAGGAAGGAAAGGATCATATGTCGAACATACCCTACGCTTCAGTAATTGGTAGCTTGATGCTATGGTGTGTACAAGACCGGACATTGCCCATGTAGTGGGAGTTGTCAGTCGTTACATGAGTAACCCGAGCAAGCATCATTGGGAAGCTGTGAAGTGGATATTGAGATATCTCTCGGGTACCGTGAGTTTGGCATTATGTTTCCTAAAGACCTCGGAGGGCCTGCACGGTTATGTGGATGCTGACGTGGCCGGTGATCTGGACAGCCGTAAGAGCACAACGGGATGTGTTTGTACCTATGGTGGTACTGCTGTGAGTTGGACATCTAAGTTGCAAAAGATTGTTGCACTGTCGACCACAGAGGCTGAGTACGTCGCGATGACGAAAGCAAGCAAAGAGATAATTTGGTTGCAAGGTTTTTTAGAGGAGCTCGGTCAGAAAACCGACAAGGGAGTTCTGCACTGTGATAGTCAAAGTGCAGTTCAGCTAGCTAAGAATCATGTATTCCATTCACGCACAAATCACATACAGATTCGTTACCATTTTATCTGGGCTGTTCTGGAAGATGGAATCTTCACGCTAGAAAATATTGAGGGCGCTAAGAACCCCGTCGATATGCTAACGAAGACTGTTACAATCAACAAACTGAGGCTGTGTGCAACCTCAGTAGGACTCTGAGCTTGAGGCTCAGGGTCGCCACTACAGAGCAACTCTGATGAGTAATAATTATTATACAAGGATACCGATGGGAGCATTCTGCTCGGTGGAGCATAGTGAGTTCGGTGGTCGGGGATAATTGGAGCTCTTTTGAAACACTCGACATTTGACTCGAAGTGGGAGATTGTTAAGTTGTAGAGCCAAATGAGAATTGGCCATGTTTTCTAATTATACCACATCGTTTGGAATTGTAATATGACCCACTAAGGGTTCTATTTATATGCCTCAATATCTTGTATTTTAATTACACCTACACAAGTACCTTTTACATATTATAAGTGAGAGAGTTCTATTTGCGAGAGAACCATAACTTGTGTTTGAGCTAGATTACGATGATAATCCTCATTATAATAATATTAAGTGTCACGTGTAGCGGCCCGGAGACGTAGCCAATTCGGGTGAACTCCGTTATCAAATTGTGTGTGTGTTCGGTTTGAGTTTCTGTCTTCTCTTTTGCTCGACTGATTTTCTAACAGTCTTTTCTATTTTGTAAAGTTTATACCTGAACTTCAATATCGTTTGCAATATAATTTATTATATAGGGACCTAGGACTAGGATCAGGAATGTAGCAACTAGCATGGATATGGATACAACCCGTCGATAAATTTTTAAATTTTTAAAATTTTAAAATTTTAAAATTTTAAATTTTTACACGACACGGTTAAGATTGGGTATAAATAATTATATACTCCGCATCTCATTTTTTAAATGGTCCATATTCTTTTTAAGTTAATGAGTAGTAATATGTAACTTCTTCTGACTTCTAGTTCTAGAGTCACCCAAATAATAAATAAATAGTAATACGATTTTGGCTTTAGGGTATCCTAAACATAATAGGATTAGGAGACTTTGGCTTCTCCTATATATAGAAAACAAACCCTCCCTTCCACAACTACCTTAATATTTATTGCCAAAATCGGTTCTCTCTATAAAAATTTTCAGGTTTATTCTTTGCTCACGTTTTAGAAGGCTGCACAAAAAGTTTTCAGCATGGCAAGGTAAACTAAACATCCCTTAAACTTTCCTGAAGATGTCTGTTATCAAAATCTACTCTTAAGAAATAGTTTCAATGGTTGTTAGATCCTACTTTTTACCTTTTCAGTTTAATTAAGTAGTTCTTGAATTAGAAATACTAGCAGCAGAGGTAAAAAGTTGTTTTCTGGGACAAGTAGAAGTCTTTTATCCTACCATTGGCCATTACTATAATACTATGTATACGTTTGGGCAGTGGCGGAACTAGGATTTGAAGATGGGTGAGGCTGAAGTGCAAGTTTATGTTATTTTATAATTATAAGGGTGTTGAAAGTATATAATCATCAACTTTTCAGTAAAAAACATGAAAAACTTTAAGATTTTTATCAACATGCATGGGGGTGCTACCTTTGAGCCTGTACCTAGTTCCTCCCTGCGTTTGGGATAACCTTTGTTGAAGTAAAAAAATCATTTTGGAATTGAAAAGAGGGCACTCGGTCAAAAAATCATATATTTTCTAAATAGTTTTGATTTTACAAAATAAAGGAGGCAAGATCGACAGTGTTCTCATTAGTTCTTGTTATTACTGATGTATACAGTATCATGAATTTGTCTTTGTAAAATATTTATTTATCCTCTATACGTCTATTGGACGTCTATTTGAGTTTTTACAATGTTAAGTGATCAAGTAACGACTTTGTATCCGTTTTTGTTCTCCCATAGTAACCAAATAAGTTATTTTACCAAAACCCGTTAACGGGAATTTACCTTTGTGGTGATTTGTTCACATCTTCTTTTTACGAGTTTTAGTTGTTACTAATGATTTTTGTAACTGCGTATTGATCTTTCATATAACAACGAGCAGGTGTCAGTTTTTGCCAACAAACCAGTTTCCGCAATACTATAAACATGGCCCCCGTCACGATTATGTCCAGGATAGTGCCGATTTCTTCATGGTCGACTTTTCCCAACCAATTACAGTAGAACCTCTGGGGCACGATTATGTCCAGGATAGTGCCGATTTCTTCATGGTCGACTTTTCCCAACCAATTACAGTAGGACCTCGGAGAAGCAAGTATATCGACATATCTTTACAAAAACCAATCATCGTAGGGCCTCGACAAAACCATCGTATAAATCATAGTTGGAGGAGGACCAGTCATGTCAGAGATCAGATCCGAAAGGTGGAAGTAATTTCATCAACTCGAAAGGAAGATATCAACCCTCGTATTCCAACACTAGTTACTAGCCGACCAGTTGAGCCACTAGAAGTAAGTAATGATTTTCTTTTCTTTTTCGCTTTGTGTTTCTTGATCACGATTTGCCTTGTGTCAATTAACTATCAATTATCAAGAATAAAGGGTTTCTCTGTTCTCATATATGTAGGAAGCTGAGGACATAATTCTACAGAAGGCAAAAGAGCTTAGTTTAAACGAGGCTCCTCTGAGCTCGTATGTTGAAAAGAAGAAGACTTATGAGGTGTGTAATACTGTACATGTTTACTTCAGCTCTAGTTTTATATTACCAGAAAGTTGAAGAAAAATATTAGTCGTATCTTAGTATTTTTTATGTCTTCAAAATCTATTTACAGGAACCCCAAATCGAGATTCAGGAAAAGATGTTCTTCCTAATCAATAATATATCTTTAGAAAACATTGATGATAAAGCAAAGGAATTTTGCATAATGCTGAAAGAGCAATACTACCCTTGGTTTGCTCAATATATGGTGACCAGAAGGTAAGAAATATTTCTTGCAATTCTTATTTAGTTTGTAACTCGATAACCAAGTATATATATTGTTTGCTTGTTGCTAAAATACGTCCTTGCTTGGAATATATCCACAGAGCAAAGCTGGAATCAAACTTTCAAGATTTGTATTTGACGTTGATTGACAAAGTGAATTCAAAGGCATTGAACCAGCAGGTTTTGGAAGTCACTTGTGAGACTTGCAAGGTAAAACTCACATGGAACATCTTTGATTTCAACTTTTTAATATTCTTCGGATACTCAGTAACACAAAATAAAAGTAACTCCCACTTTCTGTTCCTTCTCTATTTTTCCAGAATATGCTAAAATCGGAGATTATAAGGTCGAGCGTCAATGAGCGTTCTTTACTGAACAATTTGGGAAGCTGGCTTGGAAAGATCACCATTGAAAGAAATCATGCATTAAGAGACTTTCATATGAATCTCACATCTTTGATCATAGAGGTGATTGTTTTATTCTATTCTAATACGCCGATTCACATATATTGCTCTTTCATTCTTGTTCTTTTGTTTTGAATATTGTCAACTTCAGAATATTTTGTGAATTAGTTTCAAAAAGAAAAAAAGAATCCTATAAGGAAAAACTCTATTATGATTTTCCTCGTTTTAATTACGCATATATATATACACATATACATAATCTTATACCGTTTTGAACTTTTGATAGGCATACGAGACGGGTTCGATGACTGTTGTTATCCCGTTTATCTCCAAGGTAGATGATTGTTTCTACTTTTTTTCTAATTAGAGTTTTTACTATTCTAGTCATTTGATAATCAAATCAACTTGCAGATTCTGGAACCAGTGAAGGACTTTTCTGCTTTTCAGCCTCTGAATCCATCGATCATGGACATTCTTGGACTACTTCTGGAGATATATACCATGCCAAATTTGAAATTGAATCTTATTTTTGCAATCGAGGTATAGACATGCGTATATTAAATGTAAATTTGTTGCAGTTGAACCTAGTATCTGTTATTGAAGAAAAATGGTAGTGCTTGTGTTTTGATTAACGTGGATTCTATACTTATTATCTTGTATATTTTTGCACTACAGATATTATACAGAAATCTTGGTCTGGATCTAAAGGACGTATCGTCTTCTAGTCTTCTTAAGGGAAGGGTGAGGCCAATTGAAGGAAATCTCGACTTCTCCAACAAAGGTCGTCAAACGTCTTAACAATAGCAGGGTGATGGCATGGTATGTGTTGAGAATGTATGACTATTTTTTATGATTTGAACCTCGGAAGGATTTTACACACCTAGTCAACACCGGGTTAAATTGCCTCCTCCTTATCAAGACAGAGTTGAATTGTTGAAGAAAATGTTTTGTTTCTGGATTGAAGAAGGCAAAACTCGGAATTAACCAGTTACAATTTTCAGGCTGATGATGAAATTGACTGCAACGCAGCCATGGCACTCACTCATTGAAAGGAACGACTTGAAGGATTGGAGTTTCTAGAAGACTCGGATTTTCTGAAGAGAAATTGGCCTTACTTCTTTACATTTGTAAAATATTCATATTGGTTGGAAGTACAAAAAACTTGTTTACAGTTTACCTGAATGACAGTTCTATATTTACTGTATATTGGTGATTGGTTGTGTTCTAGTCCGACTTCTATATTTGTCGCAACAGTTTACCTTATATTTTGTATTAACATGCTTTTTATTTAGTATCTTATTAAATGATTTCACTAAACTCTATTTGTATTCGAATCTCGATTTCAGTCATCGTTATTTTGTCGAAGATAATTAGTTGGCTCTATTAATTATTCTAAGTCCAACGAAATACACGGAAGTTAATTCAGAATCCGAAACCAACGAATTTTCATTACCGGATCAGTTATAACCCGGTGTTTTGTCAAAAACAATCAACATTCCACATTTTCTAAGGCTATAGTATTATCTATGTACTTACATTAATTGTACTTCCTGCTTGTATATATTATGGTATACTGCACATACAGATACACATTAAAAACAAGAACATATATAGTAAGGAATATTGTATGTAATCCCAATTTTTCCGTAAGTTCACTTGTTTCCTACATATATAATACAAACTTCAAATTAGCACCCTAAATGATGTGTGAGCTTCGAGTTCAATATTGATGGTGTTTCTTTTAGCGCGCATGCATGTAATACTCATCAAACATTCATGCTTTAAATGTTTTTATCATTGTTTTTAAAAGATTTGATTAGATATTGTTATATTACTAATAATAACCTCAACTTGTTTATTTATCGCATCGATCATGTTCATTCAAACAGGCGTGTGATGATCCGTAAGCTTTAAATGAATAAATTGTAGGAAATAATTAATATAAGAACGGTCCTAATGTATTGTTTGGGCTTTTCATGCATCAGTTTAATTATTTGTGGGCATTCTATATTCATGAATATGTGTTTCAAAATCTGGTATAGCGATTATGTAGATTAAATTGTTGATTTTGGTAATTTAAGACAAATAACTCAAACTATTGGGGCTGATCCGTAAATAGTACATATCTAAATTTATGTAAAACTACCTTTATTTATTGTTCTCGATTAGGAATGTTCATGCCATTGAGAGATGAATAAGGGTGATATCGGTTCGATGCCGAGTTTTTTTAACTATATAACGAGACCAAGCCGAACTAGTTTGGTTTAAAAATTTCTATACCATAACCGTACCAAAAAATTCGGTATATCAAATTTTCGGTATACCAAACTATTCGGTTGGTTCGGTTCGGTTTTGTTTTTATAACAAAGTTTAAAATTTACAAGTAATGATAGAAAAATGATACGTATCGGGAAAAAATATAGTATAATTTTTGTAAAGTAATAGATTAAAAAAGTACATTTATTTGTATTATTGTTACATTACTTACTTCATTTTATAAAATAGTAAACACTACTCGTAAAGGTTAAAAATAAAAGAAAATGATATAATAATTCTTTATAAAAAATAACCAAGACTTCAATGATAAATATTAGGAAAAATTATAGTTTTGTACACCGAGCTATTGTTGGTTAAGAAAATACGTACACATCTTTCAACATTAACAATTCGTATACCCACCTATATGATTTCATCCAATCAACACACCTTACCGAATTTATGTTAATAAACTTCTGTTAAATCTGGTCATGTGCGATCACATGTGCATTTTTTAAGGGTAAATCAGTCATTTTGCTTATTAAATCATTGTGAACCATTAGATCAGATTTAAAGGTCAATAGTAAGGTTAAATCTTGGATGTTAAATTTGATCCAAATGTGTTAATTAAAAATGGTAAAAAATAAAAAATAAAAAATCAAGAAAAATCCAAAGAAATTTCCATAATTACAAAAAAAATAAAAAAAAGTTCAAAAAAGTCGAGAATCCGAAAAAATCTAAAAAATGCTGAACAAATCTTTAAATAAATCGGGAACCCGAAAAAACCAAAAAAAAAAAAGGTAAAAAAAAAAAAAAAAAAACAAGAAAATTACAAAATTACAAAAAAAAAAAAACGAATAAAGTTCAAAAAAGTCGACCCGAAAAAACTCAAAAAAGACTAGAAAAACCTTTAAAAAAGTCGGAAATCCGAAAAAACACAAAAAATGGTATAAAGAAAAAGAAGTAAAAAACCAAGAAAAATCCAAAATCACAAAAAAAATGGAAAAAGTTCGAAAAGGCCGAAAAATTCGATTGTGTATACATTGTTCTTATATTATAGGGGTAATTACCTATAATTACCTCATAACAACTTATATTCCTCATAAATATCTTGATAAGTTCACATTATTCACATGTATCACTTTTTAATTATTTAGTTTATTTACTAAATTGTTATACAAACCAAAATATAATATATATATATTTTATCTTTCTACAAACCCAAAAAAATAGTTTTAAATTACAACAAAATAAAAAAAAATACAAAAAAATTATAAAAATGAAAAAAATCACAAAAAATCATAAAAAATTATAAAAAATCAATAAAATCAATAAAAAATTATAAAAAAATCAAAAAAATCATAAAAAATAACAAAAAATTATTTAAAAAAATACAAACATCACAAAAAATTATAAAAAATTACAAAAATTACAAAAAATGAAAAAAATCACAAACTTTTTAAAAAATTACAAAAAAAAAATATATAATTTTTTTTGTCAATATAACACTTTTTATAACGAAAAATCAAAAAACATATAAAAAATGACTAAAACTTATAAAAAGCCACAAAAAATTATAAAAAAAACTATAAAAAAAATCAAAAATGAGAAAAACGAAAAAATGATATAAAAAATGAAAAAAAATCACAAAAAATCACAAAAAATCACAAAACATTATAAAAAAATAACAAAAATCACAAAAAATTATAAAAATTATAAAAAAATCACAAAAAAAAAAGATATAAAAATATGAAAAAATCATAAACTTTTTAAAAAATTATAAAAAAATATATAATTTTTTTTTTGTCAATATAACACTTTTTATACCGAAAAGTGATTTTTTTTAATACAAAAAAATGGTTTTTCAATGATAAAATGTGCCTTTTTTTTTAATCTAAATGGGCTGAAAGTGCATCTAGTTCAGTCAAAAATACATATAATTCAGTTAAAAGCGTATATAGTTCAATAAAAGTGCATATAGTTCAGTCGAAAGTGTCTATAGTTAGTCAAAAATGCATAAAATTGAGTCGAAATTGCATTCAATTCAGCTGAAAGTACATCTAGTTCCGTTGAAAGTGCATACAATTCATTAAAAGTAAATATAGTTCAATAAAACTGAGTATGCATATAGTTCAGCTAAAAGTGCATCTGGTTCAGATGAAAATACATCTGGTTCAGCTTAAAGTGCATCTAATTTAGTGGAAAGTACATATACTTAAGTCAAAAGTGCATAGTCTAGTCGAAAATGAATATAATATAGTCGAAAGTGCATATAATTCTGTTGAAAGTGCATCTGGTTCAACTGAAAGTGCATATGGTTCAGCTAAAAGTGCATATGGTTCAGCTGAAAGTGCATATGGTTCAGCTGAAAGTGCATATGGTTTAGAGAAAAGTGCATCTAGTTCAATAAATGTGCATATCGTTATGTAAAACCTGCATCTGGTTCAACTAAAAGTGTACCTGGTTCAGCTGAAAGTGCATATAGTTCAGCTAAAAGTGCATCTGGTTAGTCGAAAGTGCATAAAGTTCAATAAAAAAGATTTTTTTTTTGTGATTTTTTTTTTATAATTTTATGATTTTTTTATATAATTTTTCATGATTTTTTTTCATTTTTTATATATATTTTTTTATTTTTTATAATATTTTGTTTTTTTTTTCATTTTTTATAATTTTATGTGATTTTTTTCATTTTTTATAATATTTTGTGATTTTTTTTTATTTTTTATAATTTTTTTTGTAATTGTTTTTAAATTTTGTGATTTTTGCATTTCATATAATTTTTTTGTAATTTTTTAATTTTCTTTGTGATTTTTTTATTTTGTTTTCATTTTTTGTGATTTTTTTTATAAAAATACATTTTTTTTAAATTTTTACAATTTTTTATGATTTTTTTTTCATTTATTTTGAGATTTTTTGTATTTTATTTAATTTTATGTGTTTTTTTTCTCCAATTTTTATGAAATATGTGTATTGTGTTTTGGTAAATAAAGTAAATAATTAAAAAGTGGTATCTATAGGAGATATGAACTTATGGAGGTAGTTATGAGTAATATAAGTTCAAAAATGTTACAT
The DNA here is from genome assembly GCA_963682055.1 of Primula veris. Lineage (NCBI taxonomy): Eukaryota > Viridiplantae > Streptophyta > Magnoliopsida > Ericales > Primulaceae > Primula > Primula veris. The sequence continues at coordinate 29,321,759 of OY821747.1, read as the reverse complement.
ATTGGGCATTATTTGTATATTCTATTCATTTTTCTTATTTTTTATACATTCTTTTGTATTGTGTATGTAATTTTTTGTATTATGTATGTATTTTTCTGATTGTGCATGCCCCTTTCTCGATTATGTATGCATTTTTTTTTTATTATGAATGCATTTTTCTTGATTGTGTATGCATTTTTTTAAATTATGTATGCCTCTTTCTTATTGGGTATGCACTTTTTTTTATTTTGTGTATGCACTTTTTATATTATTTATGCACTTTTTTTTTGTGATTTTGTTACATTTTTCGGGTCCTGACTTTTTGAATATTTTTTTGTTTTTTTTTTTATTTTGGATTTTTTGGATTTTTCTTGTTTTTTTTTTATACTATTTTACCACTTTTAGGGTTCCCGATTTTTTTGATTTTTTTTTTTTTGTGGTTTTGGAATTTTAATTTTTCTTCGTTTTTTTTAACCATTTTTTGGGGGTTTTTTTCGGATTGACTTTTTTTAAAGGTTTTTTCAGACTTTTTTAGATTTTTTCGGGTTCTCGAATTTTTTGAACTTTTTTCATTTTTTTTGTGATATTGGATTTTCTTGGTTTTTTTTTTTGTTTTTTACCATTTTTTTGGGATTTTTTCGGGTTTCCGGTTTTTTTGAAAGGTTTTTTCAGCATTTTTTGAGTTTTTTTCGGATTCCAGACTTTTTTGTACTTTTTTTTTTGTTATTTTGTTATTTTGAAATTTATTGGTTTTTTTTTTTTTGTTTTTTACCATTTTTTTAGGGTTTTTTCCAGTTCTCTACCTTTTTGAACTTTTATTTTTTATTTTTCTTGGTTTTTGTTTTATACCATTAATTTCATTACGACTCCCTATATTTTACCTAAGTTTTTTAACAAGTACCAATAGCTCAAAAATTTTATATTTGCATTATATCTTAAATTTAGAGCTTTTGAATGTATTCAAATTTTGATTTTTTTTAATTTTATTTTACGTAATTTTGTAATTTTTTAAATGTTTAAGGAATTTGATAGCTTAAATTTAAAGTAAAAATACTAATTTAACTTGTTTCTAAAGTGTAATTGCTAAAAAATACTTTTTTTAATACTTTGAGTATCAATGTTTTATTTAACTAGTAGGGAAAGGAGAGTGATGACGTGACATGTAAATAAGAATAAAAGGCAGGGATAAATATATCATTTATATATTTCCGTTATCTTATTTAACGGCGGTATGTTGATTGATTGACGTGTATTAGATAGATATGCAAATTCTTACTATTGAAATGTGGGTATGCATTTTCTTAACCACTAATATTTTGGTGTACAAAACTATAATTTTTCCTAAATATTAATACTAGTATTCTAGTTTATATATATATATTTATATTTAATATTTCGGTTTGGATCGCTAGTATACCGATCTCACCAAACGAATACCGAAAACGAACCGACCTTCGGTTTTACCGTACCGAAATGTCGGTATATCAAACTTTTAGTACCGATTTGATTGGTTCCGCCTGAAAATAAGTCGGTTGGCACAAATCGGTATAAAAATACCACCCATATTGAGGAGTCAAAAACTGGAAAAAATAGAAGGAAAAATGAAAAGCAAAGAGAAAAAAAGAAAAAGAAAATAAACGTCGAAACCACAAACGTCCATTCTAGTAGCCAAGGCTATGTCCCTTTTAACTACAGTTTAGAGGATTTGATGTGAGAATATTACCTAGACTCTGGATGCTTTGATGGTAATGATTGTTTTTCGTCGGATGAGTAGGGGAATCTATCGGGTTATGGAGCTAGGAGGATTCAAAAACATTGTATAGACAAATAAAATCTCCCATTATATATATATTTCCATTCTAATAACTATATTTGGTATAATTGTGGTAAAAATGACCTAATGGGGCTAGTTGTTAATATTTCTAATCTTAGGGATTGAATTAACAAGTGGTAGCATGTAACTTCTTCTAGTTCTAATCTTCTAGAGTCCTAATAGTGTACAGCAAAAAAAGAAGAAGTGAAACTTGCGCCTTACTCAACTAAATAAATACTAATACAATTTTAATTAGTTACTATTTCTATTTCATCTTGGCTTAGGGTATCCTAAACATAATAGGATTAGGAGACTTGGTTCTTCTATATAAAGAAAACAAACCCTCCCTTCCAAAACTACCTTAATATTTATTGCCATATTCGGTTCTCTCTTTAAATTTCTCAAGTTTATTCTTTGTTCACGTTTTACAAGGCTGCACTAGAAGTTTTCAGCATGGCAAGGTAAATTAAACATCTCTTAACTTTCCTGTAGTAGTATACTAGTATGTTATCAAAATCTACTCTTAAAAAATAGTTTCCTATTTTTTATCTTTTCAGTTTGATTAATTAGGTATTGAATTAGAAATACTAGCAGTAGATGAAAAAAGCTGTTTTCTACGCAATTAAAAATCTTAATACCCTACCATTGGATATTACTATGTATTAATGTATTAAAAAACGCGCCTTGGAGCGAGCGCGCTTCATCACAAAGCGTGGGTTGTTTTTGTTGAGATTCAAACTTAAACGCAAATAACGGGCCCTATTGCGTAAATAACGCGCCTTAGGGTGCAAATAATGCGCATTAGTGCGATGTATCAAAAACTATGTCGTCTGATTTTTTAATAGATGCCCTAAACTCTGTGCTTTACTGTATACATTTGACTATTTGAGAGAACTTCTGTTGAAGAAATTTTGTTGGAATCAGAAATAGGGCCCTCAGTTTTAGATCTATTAGTGGTTTTTATTTTTATTTTAGCTGATCTTATATTTTCTAGATAGTTTTGATTTAACATAACATAATAAAGAACGCAAGATTAACAGTGTTCTGATTACTTCTTGTTATTACTAATGTATATCTTGCAGTTCTCTTTGTATAATTTTATTTATCCTTTATACGATCTATCGGATGTCTATTTGTTTTTTTTTACAATATTAAGTGATCAATTAACAACTTTATATAATTTTGTCCGTTTTTGTTCTCCCATAGTAACCAAAGTTATTTTACCAAAACCCTTATTTAAGTGACACAGGAATTTACCTTTAGGGTGATTTCGTAACTGAGTATTGATCGTGCATATCCTGCTTATAACTCACTACTATTGCGAACAGGTGTCAGTTTCTGCCAACAAGTCTGTTTCCGCAATACTATAAACATGGCCCCCGTCGCGATTATGTCCAGGATAGTGCTGATTTCTTCATGGTCGATTGTTGCCAACCAATTACAGTAGGACCTCGGAGAAGCAAATATATCGACCAATCTTTACAAACACCAATCATCGTAGGGCCTCGACAAAACCATCGTATAACTCATAGTTGGAGGAGGACCAGTCATGTCAGATATCAAATCGGAAAGGTGGAAGTAATTTCGTCAACTCGGAAGGAAGATATCAACCCTCGTATTCCAACACTAGTTACTAGCCGACCAGTTGAGCCATTAGAAGTAAGTAATGGTTTTCATTTCCTTTTCGCTTTAAGTTTCTTGATCATGATTTGCCTTGAGTCAATTATCTATCAATTATCAAGAATAAAGGGTTTCTCTGTTCTCATATCTGTAGGAAGCTGAGGACATAATTCTACAGAAGGCAAAAGAGCTTAGTTTAAACGAGGCTCCTCTGAGCTCGTATGCTGAAAAAAAGAAGACTTATGAGGTGTGTAATACTGTACATGTTTACTTCAGCCCTCGTATTATATTTACCAGAAAGTTGAAGAAAAATATTAGTTGTATCTGAGTATTTTTTATGTCTTCAAAATCTATTTACAGGAACCCCAAATCGAGATTCAGGAAAAGATGTTCTTCCTAATCAATAATATATCTTTAGAAAACATTGATGATAAAGCAAAGGAATTTTGCATAATGCTGAAAGAGCAATACTACCCTTGGTTTGCTCAATATATGGTGACCAGAAGGTAAGAAATATTTCTTGCCATTCTTATTTAGTTTGTAACTCGATAACCAAGTATATATATTGTCTGCTTGTTGCTAAAGTATGCCCTTGCTTGGAATATATTCACAGAGCAAAGCTGGAATCGAACTATCAAGATTTGTACATGACTTTGATTGACAAAGTGAATTCAAAGGCTTTGAATCAACAGATTTTGGAAGTCACTTGTGAGACTTGCAAGGTAAAACACACATACAACACCTTTGACTTCAGCTTTTTGATAATCTTCCGATACTCAAGATAAATACAAAATAAAATTAACTCCCACTATTTGCTCCTCTTCTAATTTTCCAGAATATGTTAAGGTCGGGCGTCAATGAGCGTTCTTTATTGAACAATTTGGGAAGCTGGCTTGGAAAGATCACCATTGAAAGAAATCAAACATTAAGAGAATTTCATATAAATCTCAAATCTTTGATCATAGAGGTGATTGTTTTTATCAAATTCTAATATCCCGATTCACATATATTGCTCTTTCAGTTGTGTTCTTTTCTCTTGAATATTGCCAACCTTAGAATAGTTTGTGATTAGTTTGGAGAAGAAAAAAAAAATGATATAAGGAAAAACTCTTATGATTTTCCTCGTTAAGCATATTTATTTATAATCTTATACCGTTTTGAACTTTTGATAGGCATACGAGACGGGTTCGATGACTGTTGTTATCCCGTTTATCTCCAAGGTAGATGATTGTTTCTACTTTTTTTCTAATTAGAGTTTTTACTATTCTAGTCATTTGATAATCAAATCAACTTGCAGATTCTGGAACCAGTGAAGGACTTTTCTGCTTTTCAGCCTCTGAATCCATCGATCATGGACATTCTTGGACTACTTCTGGAGATATATACCATGCCAAATTTGAAATTGAATCTTATTTTTGCAATCGAGGTATAGACATGCGTATATTAAATGTAAATTTGTTGCAGTTGAACCTATTATCTGTTATTGAAGAAAATTGATAATGCATGTGTTTTGATTAACGTGGATTCTATACTTATTATCTTGTATATTTTTGCACAACAGATATTATTCAGAAATCTTGGTCTGGATCTAAAGGACGTATCGTCTTCTAGTCTTCTTAAGGGAAGGGTGAGGCCAATTGAAGGAAATCTCGACTTCTCCAACAAAGGTCGTCAAACGTCTTAACAATAGCAGGGTGATGGCATGGTATGTGTTGAGAATGTATGACTATTTTTTATGATTTGAACCTCGGAAGGATTTTACACACCTAGTCAACACCGGGTTAAATTGCCTCTTTCTTACGGTTCATTGGTGGCCGGTCAACTTTTAATAATATTTTTGTTCATATACCACTACTCTCATAAGATTTTTAAGTCTATCTCACCTTAATAATTCAAAAAACAGCTTTTAAGCTTCTTTTTTACACATTAATATATTTTTTTGCTTAATTATTCAAAAAAAACACTAAAAAAAGGTTAAAAAACAGCTTTTAAGTTGTTTTTTTAACACTTTAATATCTTTCAAAAATAGATTATTATATTATTATTTTTAGCTTAAAAATTGCTTTTAAACTCTTTTTTATTAGTCCGAGTGACTAGAACTTAAAACTTTTTGGGCCTATGACCTCTACTCAAAAAATCTTATGAAAGGTGACTTGTACATAATTATCTCTCATCTTTATCAAGTCGAGGGACGGCACAAGTGACAGTCCACTAAGACTGAAGTCTTGGACAAACAAGCCCATTTTTTTTAGGGCAATTGTAGTAATAAAAGTTACAAGTATATAGTTTTTAAGTATTAGTAATATAATTACATGGTTTATGTCATGTATGTTTACATTGTAGTAGTTAATGATCTTAAATTTAGTTGCACATAGCCTTAATGGTCATGGGTTGGAGTGTCTTAGTTGTCAAATAATAATTTCCCTGATTAAGACAGTTGAATTGTTGAAAAACTCGGAATTAACTAGTTACAATTTTCAGGCTGATGATGAAATTGACAGCAACGCGGCAATGACACTAACTCATTGAAAGAAGCGACTTGAAGGATTGGAGTTTCTAGAACACTCGGATTTTCTGAAGAGAAACTGAGAAGCGACGTGAAGGATTGGATCTAGAAGACTCGGATTTTCTGAAGAGAAACTGGCCTTACTTCTATGAACGCAAGGCAAATTACTCATTTACATTTGTAAAATTTTCATATTGGTTGGAAGTACAAAATACTTGTTTACAATTTACCTGAACACCGGTTCTATATTTACTGTACATTGGTGATTGGTTGTGTTCTTGTCCGCCTTATATGTTGCAACAGTTTTTGTTAAAATAAAATAAAAATTAGTACAAACATTGTGCTTTATTAATATTTGTATGCCATTAATTTGTAATCGCATTATTAGTACAAACACTGTGCTTTAATCTTTTTATGCTGGTGTATATTCTTCTTATTTATTTATTTTTAAAAATGGTGTGTTCTGTTTTTTCTTGATATTTATGCTTCAACTTTTAGTTTCTGTGTAGGTATATCCAAACATCACAGCTTTGAGACTTTTACTTGTGAATTATCTACCGTTGAGCACCTAAATGCTTTATATGTTATCTAGTTTAAATTATCTATTGGTCGTAACAATTATACTTTAACGTTTTACGTTATCCAGTTTAATCGAGCGGTTTGCTGTAACAATTATACCATCGTTTATCCTTTTTGGACTCCAGTATATATATTTCCGGGTGTTTTGAGGCATTTTAGCACCTTTCGTACCGACATAAGGTGCCACCAACTAATTTCGACAGTAGAAAGGTACAACAATTCCGAGTTGTATTAGAATATTATCATTTTATACTATTGATATGAAGTGGTAAATACCACACAATGTTCATCGTACGTAGTGCTAGATATAACCTTTAGCAAAAAACTGCGTTGTAAGAAGACCATTGTGATGACAGGAAGAGTTTATAAAAAAAATATCTCCTGAAAATAAACGCATGTCAGCATGGCCGGAGCCAGAGATTTGAAAGGCATAGGCCTTTATCGAAACGAGACATTTTTTTAGTATTTAATACTCCCTCCGTTCCTTTCAAGTCTCTCCTATATAAATTGATACTTTTTATGTTTGTTAAATTTTAATTAACAAATCGAGAAAAATTACACTTATTTTGAAACAAAACAATATGAAATAGTAAACAGTTATTTAGTGAAATGACGGAGAGAGTAATTGTCACGCCCCAAAATCCATAAACACGGATATCGAGGCATGACCTTTTTAAATAAAAGGAAAACGAAACCTGTTGGTACGAATTTAAAATTTTTAAAAGAAAAATACTTGCGAGCTAAAAGAACGAATAATCAATTTAATAAAAATGTTTGCCAAACGCGGCTACAAGACAGGATTTATAAAAGCTAAAAAAAAAAAAAAATGAACGAATGAATTTGCCCGTAGGCTACAACCTCAAAAACAAACTAAGTAAAAAGAAAACAAAAGCCCGAACCCATGTAATGCCTTACTAAAGCTCTTAACCATACGCTTCAACCTAAGTTGTACCTGAAATACAAAATTGTAACGGTGTGTCCCACGCACTTAACTAGACGGGACGGCACCACAAACACCGTCACTCCATCCCATAAATGCAAGAGCTCACAAATTCTACAACTACGATAATCGAAGTATAAGAAGAAAGATAATGACATTCTACAACTATGTTAATTAAATAAATTAAATACACATCAACAGCATACATTAACCTCTCACGCCACCTACCCCAGTCCGTAAGGTAGGTCATTCCCTATCCCTTCGGCCGTCTTCTGTCCCCGAAATTAGGGAGAGACAGAGACCATTGCAACATAAAAGTAGATTTATAGTGCGCACTTGGACCTCTCACGCCACTCGTCCCAGTCCGTAAGACGAGTCATTCCCTATCCCTTCGGCCGTCTTATGCCCCCGGAATTAGGGAGAGACATAGACCATTGCTAACATAAAATAAATATAGTGCACACTGAGACCTCTCACACCACCTACCCCAGTCCGTAAGGTAGATCATTCCCTATCCCCTCGGCCGTCTTGTGTCCCCGGAATTAGGGAGAGACAGAGACCATTGCCACTACAGCTAAATCACAAGGCATCGGTCAATAATAATAAATCATCCAATTAACACAATCTCATAAGTATATATATTAAGGCCTCGGCCAATAATATTATACTATTCAAATAACGCCATCTCATACGTCACTCAACGTAATACAACATAACACATAACCACATATACTAAATTCACAACTAGCCAAACGCTATAACAACATAAAATCACTTTCAGGCATTTTAACAAACACCTTGCATGCATAAACTACAATTCACCATTATTCAAACATAAATTTATCCAATTTCATCAACAATTATATAATCGCAATAATCAACGCATAAAACATGCAACTCATCCATAATCTCATTAATCCGAAATTAATATAATTAACTCATCAAATTCTCCCATTCAAATAAGTGAATAAATCATACAACAATTAAACCCAATTAACAATTTATAAACCTTATTAAGATAAAAAGGCATAAACCCCCAATTTTTAATAAACGCAAAACCAAAACCTAACATACACCCTCGTCTAGTCACAATGGAAAACCCCCGTTACCTTAGCGTGTAGAGGAGATGATTCCAGTAATAATCCGCTAACGTGGTTTCTCTTTTTCTTCTTCTTCTTCTTCTCTTTTCTCTCTTTTTCTCTCTTGTTTTTTTCTCTCTTTTTCTCTCTTGTTTTTAGGTTTACTGTTTTTGAAGAAAAGTGGGCTGATTTGGTTTAGAAAAAACTGTTTTTAGATAGTTTGTGTAAGCGAACTATTTGGTTCCCAAACTTCTAAAAGTTAACTCTTAATCCAAAAATATTGTTTTACTACTCAAAAATAACAAATCTTTAAAAACAAATTTATTGGGTCCTTTTTATTAGTAAAATTAGTAACTGTTGTAGGATATTATTGGACTATTGGACTTGTACTTTATGGGCCCAAGTGGGCTTATAACCCTACCCCTCTATCTATATAAAGAGGGTTAGGGGTCTTGTATTTTACATTCATTCATATACATTCTGATTAATAAAGACTCTATTGTTGTCTCTCTCATATCTCTCTATATCTATACATATCTCTATATATATCTATAACGAGCTAATATGTCACACAACACGTTATCGGCACTTTGCTCGCGAAGAATAGGATATACGCTCACGGATATTGAAGATTTTTGGTAAACGGACGGATATTGGGTATTTATAAACCTTGAGGTTTATCCGGATTTTTAGGGTTTTGTTATATCGACCTTTATCAACATACCGTGCGTAAGGTACCGAATTCAAAACTTAATTTATTCCATATATATGATCGCACGTATTATTTTATGGATAACTAAAACATGATAAATATCCCGTAGTATATAATCCATGTGTATTAAGTTTTTTTACTTGTATGGATAACTATATATGATCGTAACACACATATTGTTGATTATAAAATCATATTTGTTGATAAGATCATACAAAATAACCCAAATCATGTAATTGTAAAACATGTATTAATCTGTCGGATTAAATCTGCAACAAACTGAAACGTATGTACTGATTTGTAATTCTCTGAAAGCTGTAAACTATTCTGGAAATTACTCAAGGACTAAACTGAAACTTGTCTGAAATTATGGACTGAAGCAGTAATAATGCTGTAAATATATATATAGTTTGCTGAAATTACACGGATAGTCCCTGTAGTATATTACATGTATAAAAACAGTATATATGTGTTATAAAAGTCAATATTCGGTCTAAATATTCACCCACATGCATATATATATATATTTATTAAAAAGGCAAGTGAATAAAAATTGCATGTTAATTGAATAAATTGATATGTTTCCATGTATATTTAACCACTTTGCATGTTAAAAATTACCATATATAGAATTAATTGGTAATTAAAAATATATTGTTTTGCTTGCATGTTAAAACTACCATGTATAAAATTATTAATATGGCAATAAACATAGATAATTGATTGATATCTTGTTAGCGTAATCATATCTTTTGATATTATCATATATAAATATCACATATGCCAGTAAATTATTGGATTAGATCTAATTGATTTGATTTAATATGTTAGAATCTTTATGGATTGATTGATAATCTTAAATTGATTTGATTTGATATGTTAGAATCTTTATGGATTGATTGATAATCTTAAATTGATTTGTTTATATCACCAAATCTCCTGCATGATTAGATAGATCCTAAAATATATTTACTGCCTGTTTATATATATGTGGTTAATCTAGATAGATATTCTCTATGCTGTTAATATTATTGCCATATATAAAATGCGAAAATCGTATATATTCACATTTAAGTTGGAAAAATTATGAATCTTCCCCAAATAGGCTCACCTATTTGGATACGATGTCTAGGAAAGATAAAGGCGGAAGTCGTTCTCCTAATGAGGTCGGTTTTTAAGAGGCATTCGTGCCCACCCCCCTCACCGTCTTTCCTGGTCGTGTTCAAATAGAGCTACCGAAAGGGGTTGACTAAATAATAATTTCCCCGAGTGTGTTTATATAGTGATGTATGTTTCGCCGAATTGGTGTTTCAGTATCGACCCGTCGTTCGATCAATGAGAACCGATTCACATGAGAAGCAAAACTAATGTTTTCGAACCTGTCGTTTCGGAAAAAAAGTTTGTGCTTGTGCAAACCATAAACATATAAACCAGTCGTTTTATATGAAAAATAATCCAGAACTCCCAACACATGTTGGATGCCATCTATGATGAGAAAAATCGCAAAACATACTTGCGAAATGACTGTTTAGACGTTGATGTTATTCCGTCACCACATGTTAGTCACCCTGATGTGTGAAAATGTGATGCCCAAATTTTTTTTTGGATGCCATCTTTGATGAGTAAAACACGAGTTTGTTGTTACCCTCAGGATGAATGCTAAGGCGTTGATTTTATTCCGCCGCCACATTTGAGACGTGATGACGTCTATGGTGAACAAATGTCTGAAATTGACATATTGAAGCTATCATTCACCAAAATACTAGCTTGGAAATTGTATTCCATAAGCAGTATCGTGAATTTATATTCACCATGTTCCTTTATCACCCATCTGTTATTGGATAAGAAAATTACCCCGGTGAGTAGTTTTAATCCTATTGGGTCAATGGCGAATTGTTTGCCTGATATTAATGCTCTTCGTGTACATTTTTTCCACGAATCGAGAACCGAGACAAGTGTTATTTGTCTCGAACTGTCGCGATCCCGATGAATCGCCTAGCCAAGCGAGATTTTAGACAATCGTCAAAATCGAAAACCTGTGGCTCCAAGACAGTAATTGAAAGGAACAATATGGCACGTTGTCACAAAGCAAGAGATAATGCTCAAGGAGCCAACTCTATGCTATAAAGACAAAGGTCATGCACGGTTACTCCTTAAATAGTTCACAACTATTATAAAGGTGGAAAAACCGATGCTAATGTGGTTAAAGTTAATTGAAAGGAAACTATTGAGACCCCCGATTTTGTGGCTCAAATGAGTTTGATACCTTTCTTTATTGATTTTGATAAATCATTGAGCCATTTTTTTCGCTCATCTGGATTATGTTTTCCATTTGGATTATTAATTTTCCATTTGGACCATACTTCTGGATTATGGTTTGCCTGTTTACGAAATTTCTCGAAATAATTTAAAGTGTTTTGAGCAAATTCCTTTGACAAATGTGACCAAACTTTAAATTATGAAATTTTAGGCAATACTTGTGGTGTAGTTGGTTTTTTTGGAAATAGTGGGTAACACGGTACCACATAATTTCACCAACTACTTGCCTAAAAGAGTACTCAGTGACAATGATTCTGGACCTGTCATTCCAAAATCAAAATCTTTGGTAAAACCAAATTGATTTGTCAAATATGAGTTCTTATACTCATGTAGGTCCTGCCGTATCTTGTTGAGTTATAAAATATTCGAGAAAACCAGTGTTATCTGGTAATAATTCATGAAAGAATTAAAATTTCTTTACATAGCCTCCATTCAATACGATCAAAAGCGTATTTTAGAGGAGTTGAAATGTCTTTCAAGTGGTTGCTACCACATTCTTTAAAGCATTTAAAGTAACCTTATCATTTCGCCTGTCGTCGAAATGATAAATGATTTAGATGCTAAGACATGATTGTCTGTACTATCATTCGCCTGTCGTCGATTGATAAGAGCATTTTGATATTGTGGCATTGACCGGATGAGATATTCCCGGGTCAAAAGACGATGCTTGATTTATAATCGCATCGCATTTGGATTCTCTCTGAGAATATATTTCGCGATTAATCCGAAATTCATGCCATTAATGCTCACTTTGAAAGACTAGTATGTGTAAAGATCACGAAATGAACTCGTAGAATTCTTGTAAAGAATTGAAGGAGTTATTGTGGACTTATCCAACCATAAGACGGACTATAAATATAAATGGTTATGGTTGATGCATCGACAATATGGTCACATTTTAATGTTGTCCACATAAATGCAGCACTTTCCAAACTTTTAGCCCTATCATTAAGTTGATGGCTCATGATCCGGATTATCCTGAAAAGTCTAGTTGACTTGATAATTCCGAAGAGTAAAAAAATCGAAATTTCGATTTGAATTACTTGAGTTTGGAAATTCAAATTGAACATCCTGTCGATTATGTTCAGACCCAAATGGACTCACGGAAAGTTTGATGATGCGACTGCAAATGATTGCACGCATTTCTTGGTCTTGCGCACCAAGATTTATATTTTCGTGTGGGGTTATGCTATTTTGCTGCATTGGTCCGTTATGAGGCCCATAGACACTCAAACACCATATGCGTACCAGCTGGTTACTGGTTATGAGACAGAAGTCTCATATTAACGCGTGTTTAGAGTGATTAATTAATATTTTGATTGAGCCGTTCTAGCGTTCAAAATATGGACCTCTGAAGGGGACATAAGTCGATTATGAATCTCCTGCCTATCATTTGATAGAGTAACCTTGGCAAGCGATCTCTTTACCGCATGATATGCGAAAGTGACATCGCTAAGACTGTTCTCCCCGTCGTTAGGGGGAGATTTGCACGTTACCGTTGATAAGGAACGACGTGAAGTAACGTGGCATAACCCACTCAGTCTTAGCTTGATCCCCAAAACTGCACTTAGTGATAAGTAAGTGCATAGACTCCCTCAAGTCTAACTAAATGCCAGACGCATTTAATGACTTTATGAGATGTCACGAGATCATTTATACCTGCTGCAAAATGCTTGCAAGGATAGACGTCCCTGTCGGACGCCGTGTTCCTGTCGTAACACGTTGCTTTGGCCGAACCCACCAAGCAAATGACGCTGCCGTCGGCCGTCAGTCTATCGTCCTTCCTAATATATGAGGAAGTTGACCGGTTCTTAATTCGTTCAGCCCCAGAGGTGGTGAACTGAAACTCGTTTGTCGCACGAGATTACAAAGGATCTAGGAGATGTGTGATTCCTCCTCATCCTGAGAATCTTGAAATATCTGTCGATCATGATATCTTAGACGATATTGAAGCGAAATGAGACTGTCATTGATTACTTATTCATATATTCGGTGACGACTGATAATATGAACAAATTATGACAGAGAACCATGTACCGTTGCCTGAAGTCAACGGAAAATAGACTGTACTAATGGAAACTTAAAATCCAAGCAGACTCCTTAGCGAAAGTGTGTTCAGACCTGTAGATCCAACACCACCAATGTTAAACGAGTTCGTTTATTTGGTTATTCGTAAGGAAAAGTGATGAGAATAATGAGATTGTAGAATGCTCGCCTAGTAGCGCAAGGCTTCTCTCACACCTTGGAATTGATTACGAGATGGTTGATTTCCTCGTAATGGACATTATAACAGTCCCCTACTTTACCAGTTTAGTAGTTTCCGAAAAACTGAGTATGCAGCCATGAATGTGGTCACAATTTTATCTCTATGAGGATTTAGACAAAGCGATACAGATGAAGGTCCCTGTGTGACTTCATAATGCTTGAATCAAGTAGTTCCTGACCACGGAACACGATCTCAATTAAATGAGACGTTCACTATATGGATTAATATAATCCGAGCGGATGTGGTATACCCGCCTAAGTGAGTACTTGATTAGCTTGGGATACTTGAACAAGTATTATGCCCTTGCGTGTTTTATTACGCGATCCATTTTTGGATTTGCCTTCGAGATGAAGGATTTTGGGAAGACACGGTAGTGACTCAACCTGATGATTGAGTCCCGTAAATATTGAATCTAAGTCCATGATTCAGACTACACCCAGAAGGTGTTATGACGTTTTAGTCATCATGACGCTAAGTCGTCAGATTCTCCCATGATCGTTCGATCACTAGACATTGATATAGACCCAGTCCGTCCCTGATGAGACGATGAAGAGATATTGAACAATAATGTTCATATCTACGTACAATAAGCGCATCATTGTACTTGGTTTAATGTGCTAGGACGAACATCTCGTCTGTTGTGAATGGTATAGCTCGACACAACATCGCGCTAACACGCTGCCATCGAAATGGCACTAAAGACACATTCCCTTACCTTATGGTAATTTTGGAAGTGGGCTAGTTTATCCCATTTGCGTCATCGAGTGTACCTACCCCCTTCGGTACTCGAATTAACGCAACCCTTTTTCGGTTATACCGATGCCTGTTACTTATCAGACCCGCATAAGGGATATTCCTAACATGGTATGTCTTTACCATTAGGAATAAGGCGACATCTTGGAGGTCTTGGAATGACTCCAAGTGAATCACTCTGATCTATTCGTGCTCTATGAGACGACTAGAGAGTGTATATGGCTTCGAGCTAGTATTAGTCATATTTGAATTACATATGTTCTGTCTCACGATCCAGATAAAACACTTGTCATAGAAGACAACTTGTTGTTATTGATCAAGAGAGGCATGACTACATTATGCTATTTAGCATTTCTTGCCGAAATTAATCTTCACAAATGAAGTTTAAGAGCATCCAGTTGAATGCTCGTTCTATTCCACGTTAGATTTTCTTGCATCCAGTCGTATGTAAGTAAATGAGGCATCCAGTCGAATGCTCGTACTCTTTCTTGGAATATGAAATCTTTGCACCCAGTTGTGTGCAAGTGAGGGGGAGCATCCAGGTGAATGCTTATTGCACTAATTACTACTTAGTCGAAATCTTCGCACCCTGTCGTGTGCAAGTGAGGGGGAGCATCCAGTCGCATGCTCGTGTACTCTTTTTGTCCTTAGACCAAGGTTTTTTCCCACTGGGTTTTCCTTGGAAAGGTTTTTAGCGAGACACGTTCCTATCATACCTCACTTAAGATTGCCGAAATTAGGGGGAGTATCCTGTTGTATACTTCTTACCACTGTGTACTCTTTTGTCCTTCGACTAGAGATTTTTTCCCACTGGGTTTACTCTAGCAAGGTTTTGATGAGGCAGCTGTTTTGTGGTTGATCCCTACTACTACCATTGTTGCACTCTTTTTCCTTCGATCAGAGATTTTCCCATTGGGTTTGCTCTGACAAGGTTTTGATGAGGCACACTGTTTTGTGGTCAGTTAATTACATGGAATTTCGGCCTATATCATTCGGCTACACAGTTTCTCCTAGGTACCGGTTTTGTCCCACACTGGGTTTTCCGTCCCTAAGGTTTTTATGTGTTTAGCATTGCGAATGAACTCGACTCAGATCGACTGCATGAAGACGAAGAATTCAAGACGTCCAAAGGGGGAGTGTTGTAGGATATTATTGGACTATTGGACTTGTACTTTATGGGCCCAAGTGGGCTTATAACCCTACCCCTCTATCTATATAAAGAGGGTTAGGGGTCTTGTATTTTACATTCATTCATATACATTCTGATTAATAAAGACTCTATTGTTGTCTCTCTCATATCTCTCTATATCTATACATATCTCTATATATATCTATAACGAGCTAATATGTCACACAACAGTAACAAGTTTTTAAAATAAAGTTTTTCAGAAGAATTTCGGTTTTTGGCTAAAAATTAGTTGAGTGACCGGTTTTTGGTAAAATTTGAATAAAACGTTTTTGGATAAATTAATTCCTAATAAAAATTACTTATAAAAATACGAGATGCTAAGTAATAAAAAATGCCACTTATAAGGTTTGAACCCACGTGCAACAAAATATACAAATTTTACCTGATGCTACCATATTCTACACAGACTTATATATGTAAAAATAGTGTTTCATATATTTATATTTCATATGTTTTTCTCCGAAACGGAGATCTCAAAATTTCGAGATTTTTTAAGGCCTTGGACATAGGCCCATCCGGTCCACCCCTGAATCCGGGCCTGCGTGTCAACATAAGTATTTCGATGAGGTTAGTGAAACAATCTTTTGCCGACAACGCAATCGGGGACAATCAAACATATTAATAATCCGTGAGATACTAAGATTAACAGTAAAGATCGAAGGGGAACATTTTCAATGAATATGCATGTGCCTGTAAAATACAAAGGCAACATACACGTTAAATGAGTAATATCACTTTAGTGTCTTGATTTTTGAGTCATATTTATTTAAGTGACATGAGTTTCAAAAATGTTGAATTGCTGACTCAGGTTTCACGTATAATTTGATTTAGTTGTCTCCTTAACTTCACAAGTTTTAAACAATTGCAATACAGCTCACTTAGTTTAAAAATTAATAAACTAGACACCGATTTGTTAAAAATAACAAAATTAATTCTTTTATATTATATTGTATTCAAATTTTAAAACATTTGGGCATAATATTGTTTTAGACAATTTTTCTAAGATTTAATATTTAATTTACACTAATTTATACATTTATTCCAAAATAAATTGCGTGTGAATTTTTAAAAAAATTAATTATTGGAATGTATTGATACATGTTTTATATTATAGTAATTGTACAAATTTTTTCAATTTTTTAAAAATATTTATTTGGATAAAATAAGAAAAGAGATACGAAAAGAATTAAAAAATAAGGGTAGAATATTTCAACTCTGATTTTAAAATTGAATAAGTTACTACAAATCGTTTATCTACAAACAGCTAACATATTGAAATAAAAATTGAATAAGTTACTTTTCATAAATAGATATTCTTTAAAAAATAGTTACTATTATTTATTGTTGAAATGTTTTCACCCTTGGAGCTTATTAGCTAAAAAGTTACAGCCAAACGAAGCCTAAACTGCATTAGCAACATTCATCTCTCTCTCTCTCTCTCTGGTAAATCTTCAATACCCTTTACTTAGTTTTACTTTTTAAAACTTATGATTTAACTATCTTGATTTTATTACTACTGAGTAATAAAATTAATTGCAAAAAATAAAAATAAAAAATACTTAAAACAGGTACAATCAGGGGAGTTGCTAAGTGGGCACCCTTTATAATTAGAAAAAGAATTGTTCTTTGTATATAGTTTGTATTTATAATTTGTTTTAATAAGTTATTTGACACCCCCTAATTTTTATTTCTCCATTTGGGTTTATTTTTTATGTGAATATTGGCACCTGACATTTGTGATTCCTGGGTTAGCCTTTTTTTTTACAAGTTTCGACATTATCGTTTTATGTTTATGAGTTTGGTAGTAGCTTAAAAAGGCCTGTTTGGAACCTGGAAAATGTGCGCGAAAATTAAAGAAAATGAAAAGGGAAGAAATCGGTTTGGGAACTGAAACACTAATTTTTTAGGGATTATTTTATCAAAATACATAGGAAAAGAATTTTATCTTTTTCGTCGATTAGCTATATCCCCGAAGTGTCCACGTAGTTCCTTCATTGCTGATTTGTGTTTGATACCCTTTATTATCTTGAATTTTGAATACTGAATAAATAGATTTAATTGCAAAACAAGGCTTAAACAGGTACAATCAGGGGAGTTGCTAAGTGGGCACCTCCCATAATTAGAAAAATAATTGATTTTTATGTATTGTCTGTATTATAATATGTTTAAATAAGTCATTTGGCACCCACCCCTCCCCCCTTATGTTTATTTCTTCATTTGTGTATATTTTCTATGTGAATATTGGCATTTGATATTTGTGATTCCTGTCTTAATCTTTGTTTACAAGTTTTGGCATTCTCGGTTTATGTTTGCGAGTTTCGTAGTAGCTTAAAAAAGTCTGTTTGGAACCTGGAAAATGTGCGAGAAAAAATAAAAGAAAATAAAAAAGAAAGAAAACAGTTTGATCTCGTTCAGAGGGACGGAACTAGGAAAGTTAGATGAGGGTGGATGATTTTCCATATGATTATTGTTTCGTAGTTTTTGGGCTGAAACGCTAATATTTAGAGATTTTTATTAAAATATATAGGAAAAAAACTACCTTTTTCGTCGATTAGCTGTATCCGGCCGACTCTGTCCACTTAGTTCCTTCCCTGCACATTTGTGTTTGATTTCTAAGTGTTCATTGTTACTTTACTTTTGTCTAACTTGCTGATGAGAATTAGGTGTTACTGAGAGCTTGTTTGGCTAAATCTTTGATACCCTTTACTTAGTTATACTTTTTCCATCACTAACTGCAAAATAAGGCTTAAAAAGGTTCCATCAGGGGACAAGTGGGGACCGCCATAATAATTAGAAAAATGTTTAGTTTTTATTTATGGTTTGTACTATAATTTGTTCTGGCACCCCATAATTTTTTTAACTTTGGTTTTATTTTTTTATGTGAATTTCGGCACCAGCCATCAGAATAGTGATTGAACTTGATATTCTCGTTTAAGTTTTAAAGTCAATAGTAGCTTAAGTGTTTATTGTTGCTTTACTTTTGTCTATCTTGCTGATGAGAATTAAGCTGTAACTGAGCTTGTTTGGATGAAGCTTTTAGGTGTATAAAGTATAAACTTGAGTATTAGAGCATAGGTTGAATCTAATTTTGGCTTAAAGCATCTAGCTTATAAGGCCAAATTTGCAAAAAAAAGGTCGGTTTTAAAGCTGAACAACTACATTATAAACAACTAGTGAGCAAAAGGGGGGAAATCACTAAACTTAAAAGCTGCAACAAAACATGGCCTGAGACTGGTTTGTTCGAGTTGTATGGTTCTGTTTTTTAAAAGAGATGATAATGCTAATGCTTCCTTGCTCTTCTACAGTTCTATGGTTGTCATTAAATTGTACCATTTTCTGAAGGCTTAGGCAGTCCCTAGCTTATTATGTTTGGTTCTTCCAAAGCATTCTGAAATTTAATTTTCGCGAATGTTTTAAGAAAATAATCTGGACTATTTGAGTCCCGGGGTGAATCCGATTTTTTGGCATACGCCTTCTCGATTTTAAGACCAGATTACAAAAAGCTCAGCTATTTAAGTTGATAAACTAAATTAAGAACAACCTTTAAGCAAAAAAGGAGGAACACGGAGCCTTACAGCAGCAACTAAAAGTGGTCTGAGATTGAGTTCATTTGTGTTATTTATGCTTCTATTTTTGAAAGGATTACTAATATGAACTAATGTTAACTTGATGTTTTAGAGTTTCTGTATAATGGCTGTCATTAAATTGTACCAATTTCTTGTGTGCACAAATTTCTCTCTTATTTACTATGTTGGTTCTTCAAATGCATCATAAAACCTGAATATAGTTACCAATGTTTTTAGAGAATAAACTGAATCACTGAAGCTTGATATATCTGATTTCTTTTTTCTTAAAACTTCTAGCTTTCATACGCCAGATAGACAGGAGCTCGGCTTTTCAGTCGATCAACTAAATTAAGAACAACTTTACGCAAAAAAAGAAAAACACTGAGCTTGAAAGCTGTAGTAAACGTGGCCCGGGACTGTGTTTGTTCACTCGGTGTTTTTAATGAAAAACGAAAGTTCAATGCTAATTTGATCTTCTAGAGTCCTATATGAGGGGTATCATTGAATTGTACCAAACCATCAATTTATTGCGGTTTTTGAGCCATTTTGACACTAGCTGAATGTTGGGTTCTTTGAAAGCATTGGAAAATCCAAGTAGTTACTAATGGTTTCCTTTGAGTAGACCATAACTTATGAGAAATAGACAACATCCTCTTTTACACTTTTGACATGAAAATGTAGTGGACTTCACTTGGTGCTTCCATTTGTTCCCATGTTTTTTCAAGTCTTTAGGTTATGCATGGATGTAAATAAACATGTCACTCGTGATATGAAAAAATCCAAGGAAAAACAAATCCTAAACAAGCCAATTGAGCTCTCGTAGGAATGATTAAGAATCAAGTAAGCCTACACATAAATATGAGTCAATTTTATGTTAAATCAATAAACTAGTAAAAGTTGATAGATTATCGTATATGGATTAAAGTATAAGTTTTTGTTTGTTTTCTTATCATTACACTCTTGCTAGAGCTTGTGCCAGTGCCGGTGAGGTTGACTTGTCATCTGGAATATGGATTAAAGTATAAGTTCTTTAACGGAACTCGATATTCAGTAATTCTAGAGCATAAGTTAAGCATTCTTTTATTTTGTTTGTGTTCCTACTTACCAGTTACCACCAGCCTTTGAAGTAAACTAAATTTACAGATTTGTACACTAACCTATCAAACTATCACCATATTTCACATTTGTTCACCATCCTTCAATAAATCGGAATTAAAATAAAAGTTAGGGAATACTTAAAAATAAATTTATAGTAAACTAAATTTTTTAATTGTTTGTACATCATTTTATCATATTTTTGACCCCAATGTAAAGTTCTTTTCTGTTTCCATCCACGGTCTATGCTTGTGTTCCGATATAATATACTCAAATATCCATACATTTAACATAGTGAACGATGACTATTTCTTCTAAGGTGGTATGCAAAATTAAAATCTGGTGATATGTTGGTATACAAAATCGTAATTCCCCTTTTATTTCATTTGTATCTGTCTTCTAAGTTCTAATAAAGGCTTTACTTACCATCGACTATATAGGTAGTTAACCGACCTTCAAATTGGAATGGAAGCCAAGTACTTTCGTTTCCTTAAAATCGTGGGTGTTGGTTTTAAGGCCAGAGCCGAATCAGAAGGCCGACTTTTATTCCTCAAACTCGGTTATAGCCACGAGGTGGAGCTGACTGTACCACCAGCTGTACGTGTGTTTTGCTTCAAACCCAACATAGTTTGTTGTACTGGGATTGATAAGCAAAGAGTCCACCAGTTTGCTGCTGCTGTACGGAGTTGTAAACCCCCCGAGGTTTACAAAGGCAAGGGAATAATGTACACTGACGAAGTTATCAAGAAGAAACAAGGGAAGAAATCGAAGTAATTGATCTTTTTATTTTCCTTCTTCTGGAAAAACATCTGGTCTTTAGTTCCAAAATGATTGTATCTTGCTCTTCGGAGAATCAAATTTGTTACAGCATTTGTTAATCTGTCTGCTTTTTATGCTTGTACTGCTAATCTGCCAGAGAATTATTTGAAAGGTTTTAGGCATGTTTAGTTGTATTCGACTTAATTTTTTTATTTTATTTTTGCTTAAAAGTTTCACTCGGCTTAAATCATAGCTTTTGGTTCCTTATTTTTTGTTGGCTTGAAGAAGATAGAAATCTTATGCTGAATGTACCTGTTTTTTTAGTCTCACATAGGCTATATAGCTTACATGTTTAAACCTGCAGGCAAACAACCCCCTAGTGTTGTGACTTTTACCTCGTCACTGGTACTAGAAAAAAATACTCCCTATGTTTCTCATCATGGGTTTTGCTATCTGCTTAATGCATGGATAATATACACGAGTAAGGCCAAAGAATCAGTTAAGAGCAGAAGCATTTTCTGTCATCGAGGCCAAACAAAGTCGATCCATTACATTAGATTTACACAGCATGCATTATTCACTTTTTGCAGTGTAAGGAATGACTAATAAGTGCGATAGTAATTAGTTTTAGACCTTAAACCAATGACTCAACTTTATGTATATGTGTATGAACACTGATTCTAAGTCAATGCATGCAAAATGGATCCCTTCGACACTCATAAGGTTGCAATCACCATGATTTTGTCCTCTAAAATAGCAAATTCACTTTTTATCTCATTAACAAGCTGAAGCTCTCGTTCTACGTCAAACTTGTACACAATCGAGAAGTGGTGCCAGAACCATTTGTTTCATGCTGACAAAAAAAGTGATCTTATTTGTTTTGCAACACTGCTAAAACTGGTGAAATATTCCTTGATAGAGAGATGCCCTTATCGAAGATACTTGGGATTTCAGAGCCAGTAAACTTTGTTTGGGGTCCCAGATGCTGTATCACTATATACATTGTTTAGCCTTAATTCCCAATCCAATGCTAAAAGAAATCAAACCAGATATTGTATTGTACATATGATCAGTTATATTGTCTCTTGATGCACCGAATAGTACTTAAATTACTATATTCTCTCTCTGAACAAGAAATTGGTCTTTTGCCTCAAATGACTTGCGGCGCAGGCCCAACCTTCAACGCTCAGGCTCGCAAATCCACTGAAGCATACTTAAAGATTCCGTCTAATAATTTTCGTCCAAAATCATATGAAAATTATATTATTTACGAAATTCATGAGAACAAAAATATAATTTCCCCCCATCAGAGTTTCAGGAACAATTCTCGCACCCAAGCGAAACATAGCCTCTAATGTGGCCTAAATGGCTGTATCATGGCCTCATGGGCCGGTGGACCTTATTCCAACCGGGACCTGCCTATATATGTTTAGTTAGTGTGACCAATAATAGTTTCACTCACGAATTTGGCCATTCTTTTCATCATAATTGTGAAGCTTAGATTACTGGAAAATACAAAAATGGATGGGTACATATTCAAAATTGATTAATAACCACTCGAAAATAAATAAATATATTATTAACAAACTTTAATTCACTAAGAATTTGAAAAGTGAACATTCACTTCAGTCTTCGAATACCCCCAACAATAGAAGTATCACTACAAGAAAATACCAGTTTAGCATCACACGCCATATACGTTACTAAACAGATGCTAAACTAAGTGTCGTTAAATTTACCATCACGTTTAACAACAACAATTGTTGCTAAATTAAACAACACTCAAGTTACATCAGTTTAATTACCAATAGAGCATCGATGATAAACTGATATTTTTCATTATTTAATTACAAACTTAGGGATAAATATTAATGATAATTTGATGACTTGGCTTTGGTCCTACAACATTCCAATAGTTAGATAGATTTGGGAGCTTATGTTCCCGACAAAATTGTCATCTAAAGTAAACATCCTTGGAGGAGACAAATAGAGGTTAGCAGGGTTCACTTTTTTTTCCTTTAAATTTGGTCCAATGTCTAGATATTTGTGAAATGAATGAAATATACTATTACTTATCTTTCACAGGACGGTTTATTTTGGGGCTTCTTTTCTTTTTACTAAATGCTGGTCTTGCTTCTGAGGTTGATCCAACTTTCTCTTTAATCTATATATTAGCTAGCTAGTACAATTGCTTTAAGATACCTGAGTAGTAAAAGTAAGATCCTCTCCCAATAAGTAAGCATTAGACCAAAGACCAATCAGTATACCAAAACCATCTCTCTGATCAATTTCTTTTGGAAAGAAAAAGTTAGATTCATTCCAGTTGTGCCTTGTTGCTTTTTAGGTATTTTTATTTACATATCCATCTATTGCATCTATTGGGAGTTCAAAATAGTGAGACCAAGTTACAAGTTTGAATAATTATGTAAATTTATTTATTTTATTTTTTCTATCAAAGCATTGTCTAAATATTCTTGACATTTCATTAAAGTTTCTTCTAGAATTTTGGTTTGCGTAAGGTGAGTTTCAATAACTTTCTGGTTTTATGTTGCGTGATATGAATTCAAGAATAAGGACAAAGTTATAATTAGGACTATAGGTTGGATATTGAATAAAATTGCTCCTCCAATAATTACAAAAGCCAAATTATGTATAAATTTTTATATATTAGTAATAGTTAACTTCCGGTTTGGGAAGGGAATACCGGGATCTTAAGTTTCTAACCATCATATATAACCCAATTTAGTAATATGGGAAAAGAGATTACAAAAAAAAAAAAAAGTAATATGAGAAAAGATAACAATCCCCCCAGGCATTGGTTGAGCATGCTTGATTTTTGATTTATGATATGTTATGGTAATTCATTAATAACGTATAAAAGTTTATAAAGTCAATTCAAAGACATATTTTAGAAATGTTACAATTAAATTATAGCAATTAGCATTAATTAATGCTTATAAGTACAACTATTTTCTTTACTAAACATGTCATGGTTTTGAAAAATGATTTAATACTTAACCGAATGCACTCGTTAGACAAACCGTAATAATAAAAAGTTTTTTCTCTTATTTCTCCGTGTCATTGTATTCGATTGTAATTAGTAAGGTAATACCGAAATATTCAGATTGAATTTGCAAATTTTGATCCTTATATACGTGGTTACATACAGTACTAGATAAGTTTGGGATTAAGTAACTTTTTTTTTTTGGTAAAGCACAATAATTTAAGCCACTAATAAACACAGTTTTGCGTGCAAATTACGTGCGTGCATACATTGCATAATTTGCATTGAAACAGATGTCGACGTGGCACGTGTTTATATGATTGGATTCATGGGTTTTTGCCATGCAGATTCTCTGACCATGAAAAATAGATCATCTTATCTAAAGTTATTGGTCCCACCAAATCTCGATTAGCTAAATATGGGAAAATATTCCTGTAATATTATCATTATATAACACACACCATGTGTAACAAAAACTTCTTACCTGATCCATTGCTTTTACTTGTACTCTATTTGCCTTATAGTGTTATTTCATTATTCATTAACTAAATCATCTTATAAAATTTGTCATTTCAACGAAAAGATGATTGTCTTTCTAATTTAGTTACCATGCATTTTGCCTTAAGTTGTTTTAATTTAATTAAGGTTATCACAATGTTTATTTTTCAGGGAAGTTCCATGATCATAATTAAAGAGTATGAAAGATCAATATAAGTAAAAATATCTTTCTAATTCACATATGAGCCGTGTTTTAAAAGGCGAGTCTAGACAGTAATTAGACGGAGTGTAGACAGTAGACGGAGTCTAGGCGACCAATTAAGCAATTAGGATGTAGTTAAGCGGGATTATGTTGGATTAGATGCTTGGCGACCTATTTCCTCTTAAAATCCCATTACGTCTTTTAGAAAATTACATACGAGCAAACATCTATATGAACTAACAATCTAATAGTTATAATTCGATTTTGGTTGCCTACCAAAGTAGATGCAGTTATGGAATAAGCGTGTACTACAACTTTATTGTTGCTATACTAGTCAGCAGTCGATATCTGTGCTCATATCAGGTATTAGGTCTCATAAAATACAGGCCGTCGGTATTAGTTTGTGGAATAAGGCAAATAAACTCGCCATGGATTAGTTATGTCAAGGGAACCACAGTCAAGTTGAATTAAGGAAAAGCCGAACACGGATATTGTCAAGGAAATATGGCTCTGATAATTTTAATAGCTATATTAGTTGGGTCGGTTAATTTACTGCATGAATATATTGCCTGCATGTTGCTCCTAATTCCTATCATGGTGTTACTTTAACGAAATGTTTTCACTAACGGAAATGATGATACTTAGGATGGGTGGGACAACTAAGGTCGAGATTGAGTTATATAATGGGACTATAGAAATATTTAGTAATTACTAATTTGTGTTTTGTGCCAAACTTGAAAAACAACATGCATGGTCCAGATAAAAACATTAAAACTCAAGGCTGCATGATTGGAACTTAGAATTGAGGGGGGAGTTTCTAAAGGTTACCAAACAATATTCTTGGTAGAACAAAGTTTATAAACAAGTACACATGGATCCCTTTTTACTGCCCTACATTTATTAGGATAGGCTATGGTATGCTGAATTCGTTTGACCCATTTGATCAAAAAACAATCCAATCCAAGAGGTAAGGGTTAATAAAAACTATGGATGGTTATCTGAGTTTTTTCAATAATTAATTTAATTTTTCTATTTTCAACAAATTAGAATTTAATAAATTAAAAACAAATTGTAAAACACAATAAAAGCCCAAAAAAATAATATGAAACCTTTGCACGGTCTAACCTAAGCTTAAATACTAATTAAATACTCGGTATGATTAGTGATTAGTATTTAAGTTTATGGTAGACCCTTCTAATGTTTCATATTTTTATTTGAGTTTTTAGTTTGTTTTACAATTTACTTTTAATTTATCAAATTCTAATTTATTGAAAATAGAAAAAGTAAATTAGTTTTTGAAAAAAACCACATAACCATCCATAATTTGTGTAAACCCTGAGATTGCACTACAAAATAATGTTTGATTTAGTGAAAATCAAAATCTGTCACAAGTCTGTTGCTAATTTAAAAAGTTGTCACAAATCTGTCGCAAATTGACTAAACTGTCATAAAGCCGTCACAAAAACCGTCGCTAATAAGCTCGTAACAAAAAATTCCGTCACTAATCCTGTCGCTATTTGAGTATTTTTTTTGTAGTGTTGGATTGTTTTTTGATCGAATGACTCACAAACAAATTCAAGATAGGTTATCTTAATAAATCTAGGACAGCAAAAACGGATCAGAAGAGAGCTATTGTACTTAGATGAGACATTTTCTTCATTTATTAGTTGTTCATAAATTCAAATCTTTTTGGCCTTACTAGCACTTAGGGATATCAAACGGGTGGAACATGATATCAGAACAACTTGTTTAGATGACATTGAATATATATCGTAATTAGCTTAGTGGTAGTCTTTAAAAAAAAAAAAAACAGGTCTTGGAATGAATAATGTTTGACTTTTTTATATAATTTATTGAGATTTATTCGTTAAGTAGGGTACTTGAATGTTTTATCAATCTGCATATTTGGTTTTATCATTGCTTAGAAACGCTTATTCCATAATTGCACATATATAGCAGAAGGTGAACCCAATTTTTATCTAGTATATTATGAAATGAACCACTAATGGGAGATTTAAACACTGTCCAAATCCAGCAGAATAGATATATACTCTATCCGTTCCCATTTAATTGTTCACTATGAAAATACGTGTAATTTTGACCAGTTTATAACATATATCAAAATTGTCGGAATGATTTTTTTTTAAATATAATCATAAAATTTAACATTTAAACTATATTATCAACTTTTGAAAATTTTCATTTCGACAATTTTGATAAAGTTATTGGTCGGTCAAAATTATACGTAGTTTCGAAATGGACAATTAAATAGGAACGAATGGAGTATATAAAAATACCTAAAGAAGTACAGAACTTCCGCATCATATTTCAACGTTTTGATATTGATCGTGGCGAAACATTTGCTCATAAAGTGCGACTATATGATTTCTATTCCCGCCTACTATAGTAATTGATGTGAAAATTAAACAAAATCTGCCAATTCAACAATGGCAGAACTAGAGCTGTTGTTTTGTAATATTATAGAAGTGCTAAAGACTAAAATCGTTAATAAAATTTCAAGTTACATAATAAAAGATCATTTTTTTGGTGAAAATGATGGAAAAAGTACATACTAATATTGGTACTTAATTAAATAAAACACACAATCTAAAATATTTTTAAAGATTAGTACATATATGATACATGATGCTACTATATATACATATGTTATATGTTACTACTTTTTTTTACTATTTGTTTTTAACTTTGATACTACATAATGCAACAATATTATATATACCAAATCTTAAACAAAACTTGAGAATCCGGGTTTTTATAAATTAAGTATGTTTTTATGTACTAATTAATGATTCTACCATTTTTTTCTCAATATAGAAAGTGACGGAGTCTATTTTAGCCTACTACTAGTTCATCTCATCAATATATGGGTGTTGTAGTCACTTTTAATCTACTACTAGTTTGTCCTCTATTCAAATGGATGTATAAATATAAATTACAATGACTTTTTTTTATACCAAAAAACCATATGTTTCGTTTGATTACGGTATTACTAATCACAATACTAATAATTCGGTAGGATTATGGAAAGGGCCGAAGCTAAGAACCAAATGTGAGGTGCCGAATTTGCATAAAATATAATGTTAAGTGTAATTATAAATCATGGCGAGTGCCAAATTACTTATCGATTTTTACAAAATTTAGTAAAAATACACTGTAATTTTTTTTAGAAAAATCACAAATTTTGAAGTTATGGGGATGTCATGGGCCCATATAGTTTCTATTTAGGTGCGTCCTTGATTATGTATGAGATTTGAAAAGAAGGCGAAACAATTAATTAAACTAATCCATCCGGGACTAAACTATTCTTGATACCACCCCCATGATATCGTAAATATTTCACTTTGACATCATTTGATGTACGGACCGAACATATAGTCCGAAGTTAAATCGCGTAGTTAAACATAATATTTATATGATCTACCAAACTCATAGTCTAATCCGAGTTTATAATTATACCAACAAACAAGGGCATAATGTCTAAAAAAATATATAGTAGACAGACTATGTAACAACTGAACTATTAACATGGTCAAATTTAGAAATGGCTAACCCTGGCCACATGTACTGAAGACGTGGTATTGATAAACAGACCATAAAATAAAGCATGAGTTTAAGCAATCCAACGTTCGTTTGTCTTGGGCAAATCACAGTTAAAGAGAACATTTGTAGTTTTACAGGAGAATAAACAGTAGTTAATAGGAACAAGGCATCTTTTGAAAAGTGGTGGTCGTCTTGTTTCTCTAAACTCTGCTAATTCACCAATCTCTAGACGATCTAATTCCTTAATATTCTGATAGTCCTTTGAATTAATTACTATTAAGTTTTCAGTTGCACATTTTTTTGTATTTTAGTAGTATTAGTTTCTTGTGACATAATAGTAGAATAAATTGTTCATATTGACATTAATTACTTGGCTACAACCTATACGTATAAGTTAATTTGAATTTTAGCTCGGAGGATCAAAGTTCATGTTGTAGTATTAAATGTCAGTTTGTTTACATATCTGAATCCATTTTCACTTGTGATACAATTAATAAAAAGTAGCATACATGATACTTACTTATTTTCAATCTCTAGACGATCTAATTCCTTCGTCTCTCTCTTTACATGTCTTCTGAATCTATCGAATATGAATCACTCTAAATAGTGTGACAATATTTTAGCAGCATTTTTTTATTCATATTGACATTACTTGGGCCTTGGATAGAAACCGCATCAGTAACATTAACCATTTTTTTGGGATTTTCCGGTTCTCGCCTTTTAAAATTTGCTTAATTAGATGGGATTAGACTAAAACTTAATAGTTTTAGAAGAATGGTCATTCCCTTGGTATAATTTCAAAAGTGATACCGACTTGAAATTCACCCTATTTTTTAACCAAATCCATACTGTACTTTTGCCATTCAAAATGGCCAATGAGCCATAAAACAACCCATCAATCGAGTTTATACTATTATACAATCTTCGGAGATGACATACAGTCGTTGGAGATGACATATGTGAACTGAATAAATAAAGTTAAAAACGGTTTTATAATTGAGCAAAGTAGGTTGCGTGACATGGTTATAACCGAAGTATATCTTGCTCACATGAACACTAGATACTCGACGCCTTCAAAGTACGTTTAATTACTATTGAAAGAATAAGTTTATGTATTTGAATGCTTGATCCTTGTTGTGAGTAGGGTCATGTAACCGTAACTCGTGTTTTTCTTTTTTATACATTGACAATTGTCTGAACTACTACGAGATGCTAAGTAAGACAACATAATATCTTCAATTAAAAGTGAAAGTTCAATGCGCTACAATATTGATGAATTTAGCCGATCCCCCTCCATTTCTTTTGGTTTTGCAAAGTGATATAGGCCCATCATCGCAAGCCTCGCCATCGCTGAAAATCACAACTTC
This sequence comes from Primula veris, assembly GCA_963682055.1. Classification (NCBI taxonomy): domain Eukaryota; kingdom Viridiplantae; phylum Streptophyta; class Magnoliopsida; order Ericales; family Primulaceae; genus Primula; species Primula veris. Next base: position 29,291,952 of record OY821747.1, on the reverse strand, counting down.
TTCAACTTCCACCAAGTACCCTTAAACACCTTAAGCTAATTTGCTTCACCGAATTTGGAGTAACCTCACCGGTTTCCACCAAAAAGCTCATTTAAAACTGTTGGGTGTCATAACATACTCATCTAATCAAATGCAGCATCTTTACTTAATACTATTTTCTTTGACTCCGGACACGTTAAATGGTATCTATTCACATCACTAGCAAATCCCGTCAGATGTTTTTTTTTGCTTTAAGGTCTAACTTGAATATCCAAAAGACTCTTGTCACCAAGAGACTCGACAGGAGCCTAATAATACGATGACAAACATTCGTCATTGCCTCAATCCAATATTACTTTCTCAACATGGAGTTGGAAAGCATATAACAAACCTTCTCCAAAAATGTGGGATCCATTCTTTTAGCTATAACGTTTTGCTGAGGCGTTAACTTGTCTCATCGAAAAGTGCCTCGCAATGTCATTTTTTCTTAAAATTATTAAATGAGGATCTGACTTGTATCCGTCGGCATTACCAAATCTTAAACTCTTCTATTTTCGACTACTTTGAGTTTCGATTAGTTTCTTCTACTTTTGAAAAATATAAATGATCTCGTCCTTACGATTCATCGTGTAAATCCAAACTCTCCTCAGGGAGTCATCAATAAATGTTACAAAATAATATTTACTGTAACGACCCATTACTCTAACCGAACTGCCGCCATATGTTTTCTAACACCAATATTGTCTGTTTTGGCCAAATTTCGTCCTTACTTTTTGATCCGTATAATTTTAAAATTCCTTAATGATAAGAAGATGATACTCCAAGCTCATATACTATATAGTACTCATATATTTAGGCGATTTAAAATATCTCATTTCTCTTTACCACGGTATGATCCTACGAAAATCCGGGTTGTTACACTCTTCACTTCTCCAGGCACACCGTCATTTCGTGGTTCACTTACTCGTGTTAGTCCCAACATCAGCTAGATAGTGGCTTTGATACCAATTGTAATGACTCGTTACTCCGAACGAACCACCACCATCTACTTCCTAGCACCAATATTGTCTGTTTTGCTCCAATTTCGTCATCGCTTCTTATGTCGCATGATTTTAAAAGATTTTGGTGATAAGAAGGAGTAGGGCTGGGTTTGGTCCAGTTCGGTTCGGTTTTTGGCAAAACCGAAACCGAGCAGATTTTGAGGTTCGTTTTTTTTCGGTTTTCGGTTTTCGGTCTTTTTATTTTTTGGACCGAACCAGTTTGTTTCGTTCCGGTTTCGGTGTTTCGGTTTTCTTCAGGGTTTTACGGACTTTCGATTATTTTTGGGTTTTGTTTTCGGTTTTTCCGGGTTTTTTCGGTCCGGTTTTTTGCTATTAGGACAACTCCACCACCCAACTCGTTAAATTCAGAAACTAATGTCTTATAAGGACTCGTGTAAAAAGAACAAACCGAATACATGATTTATTCATTGCAATTGTTAGCTTCTCCAAGCATACTAGGACATAACTAACATCACTTTTGTTTTCAATTATTTCAAATTACTATCGTTGTAACAAAATAAACATTAATACTTAGCTAGCAATCTTCTTCTTTTGTGAACCTTTCTAATCTTTTTGTGAAATTTCTTATTTTCACCCCACTTATTGCCAGAGCCTCAAATGTTTCGTCATTGTGCACCACAATATCCATCTTTGTATTTTCATTGTTAACGAGGGCTTTTGACACGTCTAGAACTTTGATCTCATTCTTACCATACAATAAAGTAGTCATCAGGTGATCATAATCATCCTACAATGAGTTTTACAACAATTTTCATGTACAAACTATTTTTTATAGCTATTTTCTTTTTTTTCCTATTTTTGTCACGTTATATTTTCTTGTTACTCGCTTCACTTTTCGCTTTCGTTTCCATGCTGACAAAAATGGTTTGTAGTTTGTACAATTAAATAATTAATGTTAAGTTTGTCTAATTTCAGTTTCCGATTGCTTCTCCGTAAATAAATGAAGAAAAAGGAAAATAAAAGGAGATAAAAACAAGAAAATTTAAAGAATTGTAACCAAAGTGAATAAAACCTAATGGAGTAGTCTTCTTGGGTATTGGGGTATGATGATGGTGGGGTTACCTTTCTATGGTAGTGTATCGGATTTTTGTGTATGTATGTAATGTTTTTTTGCCTTTTTTTGTTTCCAATCTTTGACTCATACTTTGCTCCAAAACCAGGGAAACATGTTGCTTTGATGATTGCATAGTATATCATCTTTATTATCTTTTTCCCCATCCCATAATTCCATAAAATCTTTGTATCATGATAAAATGGATAGGTAAGAGAGGATTGCTTGTATGAGTAGTCCAACAAAGTTTATAAATTTTGTCTTGTTGATTTAATGACTTGATATGATGATGCATGTACAAAATTATAAGATTTTGAACGTGAGGTGATGATCATGAATATCCCAGTCAAACACATAGGTTTTGGATTTTGTTCGGTTCACGTGAATTTATAAGTACGGCCACTTGTGGTTAATCTCAAAACTGGCAGTTTTCACATGAAGTAATAGTTTTGCCTTAGCTGGCCAATGAAAAACACTACTATTGCAGTATTTAATCTATTAATCCTTGACCAAAAAATAAAATAAAAATCTGTTAATTTGCTACATAGTTATATATATACACCATATATATATATATGATTAATACTATTATTTATGCAATTTCTGCATGACAGGCTATATAATCTGAAGGCAAGATAATCGATTATTTTGAAATGGAAAATGATTAAAACTAAAAAAAAGCCAAGAGTTTTCTATCTATGGAACTGATGAATCGATGTTGCTAACGGCTTGTGCATATATACATGTGTATTTTTCGTCAATAATGGAAAGTACTTCCCAACTAAAGAATCCACCTATACAATTTCGTCTAATTAGTATAATTTCATTTATGACGCATATGTATTACTATTACACAATACCCTTTGTTTATATAGAGAATAACCCCTTCTATAGCATTCCTTTTCTGTTGAAACTAGTATTCTAAAAGGGGTGATTAGACGTCAGTTAGGCGGTGTTTAGACGGTAATTAACCACTAAAATTCGTCTAAAATTCGTTTTACGCCTTTTAGAATATGGATCGAAACAATATTACTTCCATATATGGAGTAATTTGAAATGACAGCTTTAATATCTTTATATTTTAAGACAAAAAGGAGAGTCCATTCAACAAGAAGCATTTCCAATGATTAGTTTCTCAATAAAAAGTGCACGTGTTTGCTAATAAGCCTACGATTTCACAAGGTTTCAAGAAATATTGTAGTAATCCTTGTGTAGCCTAATTGAGAAATGTGGAACAAGCAAGAAAAGAAGGAAAAAGCAAAATTGGGGGCTTAAATGATCGCTTCAACTCGAGGCAATAATAAATATTCCATTTTGCATATTAGGAGAGTGACAAAAAGGGCAAAGATACGAGACACAGGTTTTTTTTTATAGGTTCGAGACAAATAAATTGATACTAAAAAAACATTGATACTAATAGTACACTTTGTATTATTTTACTAATATTGTAGCCTCGTGATTGGAGAAGGGGAGATCAAAGACTGTTTTCCTCCTCAGTCACGTGCCCTCTTTTAAAAAATTTGACCACTCCTAAGACCAAAAAATTGAATATTTTGGGAGTATTTTGTTTTATTGTTTTATTGTTTTACATGAAAATAAATGAAATATATGAATATTTTTTATAAAATTGGTTTACAGTACTGTATTTCTTATAGAGACTATTAAAGCTTCAAAAGTACTATCGGAGCAATATTGCATATCATCAATTATTTTGCTAGTACCGTTGCTTGATTGAACATAATACGATCATATATGGTTATTTTATCTTTTTAAGTTTGTTATTGAAATATTTAATATGTTAATAAAAATTCTTAGACTCTTAGTATATATCTATTACTCTTCCATTCCACTTTAGTGGTCTATGCATTTAAAGACCTAAATATTTTATATCCAAATTGCAAATATGACAAAATTGACAAAACTTTCATAAGATCGAATGAAAGTTTTTTTTCAAATTTTTCATTTCGCCAATTCGGTTACGAAAAATATGTATCACAAAACTTACCTTCATAATGGACAAATAATATGAATCGGTGGTGGTAGTACATAACTATCTGGTCTTCTTCCCGAGTATTTATTTATTATAGTACTATTAATTTCTACTTCCTCTTGGGCTGTTAGAATATTATTTTAATTAGATTTATCTACAGCTTTACTCCTATTATACTAGTATGTCATAGTGTCTGAAATGATAATTCCCAAATAACGGTTGTTATTCATTATATATAAATCATATCACGAGCAATGCTTAAGCTCTTTTTTGCAATTAATAGCTATTTTTTTAATGAGTTTGTATAAAATCTAAATGGCTAAAAAACAAATACTATCATGGTAGATCTCCTTTAGTCCAAAAATTCAAAATAACATGATGATGCTGACATGGTACTGAATTGCTGACTAGTATTTCGTCCCTTTTCACCCCTTATAAATACCCTCACTTCCCCCTTATAAATCTATCACACTCACAAATTATATAACATATTTAGATACAGCCAAAGATAACACTATTTGTTACCCTTGGCTTGTCACTCTCTTACAACATTTTATTTCTGTAAAACGTTACATTTAAGTAAAATATTAAAATGTATGATACCAACTCATTTTCAATGTTGTTCACTGTCCCAAACTACCAGCCCTACGATGAGGCTGACGTGTACTCATCCTATTCATCCTCGTCTTCGTCACCCGATTCTTCGGCTGTGGATTGTACGCTCTCGCTTGGGACTCCATCGACGCGTTTGAGCGAAAAAAAGAAGTCTGGTTTTTGTGGGTGGAATAATATTTTGAAGCCTAAGCAAACACATAATAATAATCAGTCGACTCAGGCTAACAAGAATAGCCGAGTGAGCGGTGGTGATGCCATGCTGGCACGGCGGTGTGCTAGTTGTGACACCACTTCTACTCCCTTGTGGAGGAATGGCCCTAGAGGCCCTAAGGTAATAATTATATAATATTTATATATGGAATATAGTTTATATTTATCAACATAATAATAAGTTAATAATTAATTTTATTGCTATATTGTTAATTCCACGACATTCATTTTAAAAACGTGACATTTTCTTGTAGTTTTAGTTGTTATTATTCTAGGACCTAGACTGTTTTATCTTATAGAATCTCTTAGTAGAAAAATCAATGCAAGGACCTAGCTAGTTGATAAGATTATAAGTCAATTTGTTGTTTAACCACGTTAACATTTTCTTGATACATGTAATAATATGAATATCTTTTTCCATATACTATATACATATAAATATATCTGAGTAACAGTTTAGTTTTGGTATACCTTGTCTCAGCTGCAATATACTCCATTGTCAATACGTCTGACAAAACATGACTTATTTGATCCACAACTTTAAAATAAAAATGGTACATTGTTTTGTTCTAGACATTTTGACTCTCTTTAATATAAAACCATATATAAAATGCTCAAATTAGGAAATGTTGTCAATGTACACTATATAATATTTAGAGTACTACTCCTATTTTCTTCTAACTGAATGTTAGATTGCCAATTCTTATCTTGTTTGTCACGTACTTTCATTGTCAACAATAAGAACCAAATATAACACTTATTCAAGACATGGTGACTAGTATTTGTTTAATTTTAAACTATATATAGGGACAAAAATGAAGTTTTAGATGAAAGCACAAGGACCAGTCGTAATTAACTCAAATTATTCAAAACCAATTTTTTCCTAATTAAATGTAAGAGCTTTGTCATCCACCAGATTCTGCAAATGTTAACTATAGTCCGTATTAAATACCAAGTCTAATTGTACACGCTCCTTATATAAAATTAAAAAAATGTGTCAATGTTCTTCTTTCTTTCAACTCATCTATAAATTATCATATGCCAAATAAAAACACATATATTTCTACCAAAATAACGTAATATGGATAAAATTTCTATCAATATATTCCGCACACAACACACTAAAATATTTCCTCTAAACCAAAGCTAATTTCTGAAGTTACATATTTACAGTCGCTTTGCAATGCCTGTGGGATACGGTACAAGAAAGAAGAAAGAAGAGCCGCGGCCTCTACCACTACCACCGTTTCTAACGGAACACCGATGGAACATCAATACATTCTCAACAACTCATGGGCTCATCAAAATTCCGCAAAATATCCTTACTATACTCCGACCAATGGAAATCATGAATACTCATTCGTGGACACGACCAATCATGCTGAAGTTGATAACGGAATTCCATTTCTCTCGTGGGGCCTAAATGTCGCGGATAGGCCTAGTTATGTTCATTACTAATTAGACAGAGTTTTGATGGTGATGTGGCTTTTTAGTTTAATCATTAAATTATTTATTTTCAGTTTGCCGCAAAAGCTTGTCACTATTATATAGCTGGAATGAACATTCGTTAATTCTATGTTGTTTTTTAGGCTGTATCTGCCTTTTGCTTTACAAACTTTTTTGAACTTTTTTGCTTGGGAATTAGGCTACCAAACAGTGTTCCTTTTTGTTGTCTAGTTCAAACTTCAAATGCAACGACCATATGCAAGTATTAACATATGTACTCTTTAGTTTAATATTCAAGTTAAGTTACAATTTGCTATCGTGTAAACTGAGTTGATTAATATTGCTTCTGAATTCTGATCGATATTATATGCATAAGTCATAATGTAACTGCATTGAAAATGTTACTTAAAGCACTTAACTCTTTTACTTTCCAAGTATGATATAATTTGTAGCAGCAATTTTGTCAATGTCAAAATCAACTTGTAGCAGGAGCTAGAGCAGACAGTAAAATGTGACATTATCATGGATTTTTCGAAAAATTGTATGAATGGACCAATCAGAATTTAGTTCTAAATTAACTTCGTCCTTGCGTGTGATTTTTAGAAAACAACACTTCCATCACAACTTTATATTATACTCGAAAAAGGATTCCAAAACAAGCAAGTGCAGACTTGATTTCAGGAAGGAAATCGTTCCAGGTTTTTCGACTCTGTTGTTTGAGGCAATGGTCGAGGTACCATTTTTAAATAACAGATTGACAAGAGAATAAAATACAGCAAAGAAAGAAATGAGCCCAATGGTAAAGGTCTGTAAAAGAATTTGCCATATTTTATTTCATTCTTTCTTATACAACCAAAGACTCAAATCCATTGTTTTAAAAAGCTCGCAACGTTGTGCGATATTGTGGTTTTTGAAAGAAAAACGCAATGCTAAAACGCTATTTGGATGGAAAAACGCTAAATTCGCGCTATATGAACGCTATTTACGCTATAGCGGGTGCAGTCAAAAAAAAAAAAAAAAACTTTGGTCAAAATTTTAATGAAATTATTAGAGTTTAAAGAGAATCAAACCCCAAAACTCTTGCAAACAAAGTAAATACTCTGACATCTCAAGTATAATCATTTTGTGATTATTAGTTACAATTTTTTATATATATTTAGTTAATTTTTATTAGATGTTTTGAATTTAATGCTATATTTATATGTATTTAGGCAAAAAAAAATACACCGCAAAGCGCTATGTAGCAACGCTATTTGCGCTTTTAGCGTTTCTCTCGAAAAAACGCTACGGTAGCGATAACGCTATTTAAAACACTGCTCAAATCACCAGCAAATGTTGCTCAAGCAACTAAGTTCCTATACCCACTTTACAGTTTTGAATCATATATTATACATGGTTGAAGCAAAATATAAAATAAAATCTAGCATTTTGAATAACAAATTCCTTATCCGAAAGACAGCTGGATATCTTCTAGAGTTCTTCCTTTTGTTTCAGGGACCAAGAGTGACACGAATACCACAGCCGAAGCGCTCATTATTGCATAAATGGTGAAGGTTCCTGTTACACGAGGTAAACCAAGCAATTAGTAAATGAAATATCAGTATACAAAATACCACAGAGAGAGGGAGAGGTAGTGCGAAAGAGAACCTCCAGTGCTCCAAACAAGAAGTAGATTTGCCGTCATTGTCACCACCCATGACAATGTCCAATTTAGCAAAACTGCAATACTACCAGCAAGGCCTTTGATATCTGGTGGGAGAATCTGGTACAAACAATTTGGAACTGAATAAGCTCATGTTCGAGAGCGTTGAATGCTAAAGTTATAACAAATTCAGACCTTGATTATAACAAATTAATTAATTTGGTGACTATCTTTGCGCGCGTTCTACATCCAGACTACTTTCAAGTCTCAGGTTTCCATTTTCCGAAAATATTGTATATAAAAAAGTCGTCTGAGATCCGTTTCTTAGAAACTTATCTTCACTAGCAATATTCCAACTCTTCAGGACAGTTTCCTAGTTAAAAGTTATAAAATACTATGTAACAAGAAACATTTTCTGATTTCTAACTGCTTTTCAGACTTCAAGTTAAAAGGAAATTTGCCATTTCAGTAAGTTATTTTCTTTACAATCTAATATTTGTATTCAAATGATGGGTCAACAATGACCGAGACTTGCTCAAGTTGCTCGGTCAGAGAGCAAGATTTTTTTATGAATCACAATTTCACACCAATATGTAACATAAACTTAGAACAGACTTTCTCAACTACATAAGATTTTACTTTGTTGGCTGCTCTGGTAAGATATATCTCCATAAGAATTACGAGTAAAAAGTATTTATTTAAAAGATAATGTTGCATACCTCCGACATTATTATCCAAGGGATTCCTCCCATTCCCAAAGAGAAGGCAATCACCAGAAACTGGGCAAAAGTAGCAAGTTTATAGAGCTTCGGAGACAAGGGTAGAGAGACATATATAAATAAAATTACTATGTATAGAAAACTATACATAACTACGTAAGATAGGCTTACCACAACCCCAATTACTGAGAGTATAGCCAAAACATTCTGAAGGTGAGAATCTTGTGGTATCATTTCCTGCTTTGGATTAATAGAAACCATAAGATTACAGAACACATGAATGCTGAAGATTTGATTATAGATCCTCCGCATACTTTGAACTTCCATAAGATAATTTAATAGGCTTAATAAACATAAACACCACAGACCTCCAAATAAAATGTTATAGCGATAAGTAGCAAGCTAACGGTCATCAACGATGAAGAGACCTGCATCAAGTATTTGATCATAAAGTTGTGGTACTAGACTATAGTAAAACTCATAAAACGCCTAACAAATAAAAGGGGATAGATTTAACTCAACAACATTTTATCCCGTATGTTTAACATATACCATAAAAGTTAAGTGTAAAACTAGCTCAAGTGGGGTAATAACTAGCTGATACTTACAATGAGGAAAAACCTGCGACCAGCCTTGTCCATCACTGACGTAGTAACAGCGGTGGAAATGACCTACAAAAAGAAAGTGGTTAGTAACTTTATATTTGCCTCATAACCGTAAGTAAAGTGGTTTAGGTCATTAGGTGTTAGTGTTACCATAATAGCACCTAGCCCCGATGTTGCGACATTGCTAGATGAAACTCCTGCCAATGTGAAACATTCAGAAATCACTGTCTAGATGTTCATCATGTCTACAAGTACGTTTGCTATGACAGAAAATCCCGAAAAGTTCAGTTGATACATTATCTTTGATAATTACAATCTACAAAACATAGAAGTGGGCCAAAAGAGCAATTCGGCACTCCCGTACCATGGTTTGTTAGATCACCCCCGTAATCTGGAGGTATGTATAACGATTGTGTTCAACAATCTACATCTGGAGAATTATAGAAACAAAATGGACGACCACACGGATTTTAGGCTAGTGCTGCCCAAAAACTCTACAACAGGACTTAATTACATTCAGTCTCGCCTAAACTAGGCATTGCATGATTCATAAGTATGAAGTAGATTTTAACTAACCAGCAGCTTTAAAAATGTTGGTGGAGTAGAATAGGACAGCATTAATACCAACAAGCTGCTGGAACATGAGTAACCCAATTCCAATCTGCAGAACAACAAAAAAAAAAATCAACCAATACGTGTAAAAAAAATCATGGTTTAGGATATGCAAAAATGGGACCGTAAAAAAATTGAAAATCTGGAAATGATTGTATACCATAAGAGGGTACCAATAACGTTTTCGCTTAAGATCATATAGCCTGATGGTACCTCTTTTGCTTGAACTTCCAACAGCATGCTGAATAAGGAGCATTTAAAAAATCAAACAGCAAATATGACTTGCATTCTTTCCACACAAAAAATTATAGCAATTTATTTCAGAGTAATTTAGAACCTTGATATCATTCACTTCAGACGAGATATCTACATCCAATCCTCGTAATGCTTGCAGGGATGCCTCAAAGTCATCGTTCATTCCCATTTGCGCCTAGATGGAAAGTTGAAAAATAAATTTATTTCAGGACAAAATATCTACGAAAACAGAAAAATATGATACTAAGTGCAAGATATTACCAGCCAACGTGGAGATTCAGGTATAAAAAACAGGCCGGGAATCAAAATGGCGCAAGGAACTATTCCTGAAATTGAGAAAGAAAAAACTGTTACCCAATTTTACTTGCTGATCTAAATACAGAAATATGAAGACCAGTTCCTTAGGGTGTCAAGATTAAATGTTAAAGACTAAAAAGTTGTCAGCTCTAAAGCAAAGCACTAAAATACATTTCCAGGCCTAAAATTATCTCCAACTTGCTTTCATTATGACTCCAAGGAGAGAATTACAATAAAGTGTATGACGTAGTGTGTAACGATCACTTTCCCACTTCATAAAGAAGCAATCATATGTTTACTTTCAGCCCAGAAAATAAGCTCTAGACTATTGGGAAAATTAAGACTGACCAATAAATCTTTCAACATCGATCATTTTTGGTGTATAGTGTTAACTAAGTAGCTCGACTATAATTTATGTTTGACAGTTGATAATAATACTAAGAACTTTGTGGCAATTACTGACCAAGAACAGCAAGAACCCTCCAATTTAGAAAAAGTCCCAACAGATATGCCAACATTATCCCAATAGTCACTGCAAGCTGGGAAGTAAAAAAAAAATTACATTTACTGCATCAATGGTGAAAGAATTCAAAACTAAAAAAAATAAACAAAGAGACCTGATTCACTGCACCAAGACTTCCTCTCAAGTTTTGAGGTGCTATTTCAGCTATATATACAGGCACCTACGAAACCAACATAAGAAATCCTAATTTTCATTTCCGTAGCTGTTTAACATAAGTGGATGGAAAAAAACTGGTTCCAGCTTACCGTATAAGAAATAATGCCAACACCAAATCCTTCCAATAGCCTTCCCATATATAGATATGATGAGTCCTGTACTTCAAAATGCTAGAAATGTAAACAAAACTAAATAAAAAGTAAAAACAGTTTGAAAGTAAGAGTTTCTCACTCACGGTAGCTAACGAAATCACGAGCCACCCAATTACATTAGGAATTGCAGCAATTAGTAGCGCCTGCAAATCAAAGCACCAAGATAAACTGAAATATCATCACACAAAATGCTAATTAAGAAGAAAGATAACAAAAAAAAAATGTGAGCATTGCAGAATGGAAATTTGATATAAACAATACCCCTTTCCTTCCCATGTAATCGGCAATTTGCCCACTAGAAATTGCACCGACCATCGCACCCACGTTTGACAAAGAACCAAACACCGAGAACTGTAGGCAGATAAAAAGAAAAACTATCGTTAACTAAGTGTTTTCTTGCAAGCAAAATATCTTTAACCGGACGACCCCATCCGTTTCCTTCCCCAACATTTCTAAGTAGTTGATTCATAGTCTGATTAATTTCTTAAAACCAAGTCATTCAATAAACACGCTCACACATAATCATATATACAGTATTAGGCTCTGTGTCACCAGACTTTTTCTTTAAGTCGCTGCACTATTCGGTTCCTCCTTTATAATTACAAGAATACAGAAGTCACATGTACGCATATATATGTACTCATGAACTCTGGGATCCTTTTTAATATCGTCATTTTTTTACTTTGATAAATGATTTACTCAAAAAAACGCATACAATTAAGGAACCAGGGTCATTGAAAATTCAAGTACGACAAAACACAATTTCCGGCTATCAAAAATAGACAATTAAAGAACAAAAACGGATAATGTGAGCTTTGATTAAAAATATTGCGAAGTGGGAAGCTAAAATATTTATAAATATCAAACAAACAATATATAACTTTGTCCATACTCACAAAAGTATGGTAGGAAAGTATTTATAATTAGAAGATAGTTAATAACTTAATATTCATAAAAGTAAAGTAATTGAATTGATCTTATTAGTATTATTTGTAAACGAAAATGAGTCATTTTTTTTATTTCTTTTATTTTTTGCTAATTCTTCCAGGAATTAGGAAACTTTTCCTGCATAAGTTTAAAATACAAGTTTCAGAAGCAAAGTTATCCATACAGCGAACAGCGAACAGCGAACAGCGAACAGCGAACAGCGAACAGCGAACAGCGAACAGCGAACAGCGAACAGCGAACAGCGAACAGTGAACAGACTTTGGTTTGTGAAAAAGGGATTATTTGGCTGCAACCTTAAACTATATTAGCTGACTTATTTGAAAAATACTAGGTTCATCCAGGGGTGAAGTTAGGAATCATTGGGTGCCGAATTTGCATAGAAACTAATGGTAAGTGGAATTATAAATCAAGGGGGTGCCAAATTATCATTTTAAACAAAATTTAGTCAAAAATACATGATAAAAATGGAAAATCATAAATTTTGGAATTATGAGGGGTGCCGTGACCCCCGATGGTCTCCACTTAGCTTCGCCCCTAGGTTCATCCAACTCAAAATACTCCTAGACCCTAGTTCTAGATTTTAACCCAGAATTGCAGAGAACAATAGTTGAATATGCGACAAATAGTAAACAAGTATACATGCTAAAACTGAGAGTTAAGGGGGTAAACGAAACAATCCAAATGCTTAAAGGACCAAACTGTAATGCCAGAAAATTCCAATCGAAGTAATACAATAATAACAACAGACCAAGCCAATGCAACAGAAATAATACGTTAAATCGGAAAAATAACAACCAAGCCTAAAATGCTGCTACCAGACAAACCGTGTGTCGTGTTAATAAGTAAGCATGCAGTAAAATTGAAAACCACAAGAAGAACATACTAAAACTGAGAGTTAAAGGGTCAAACGACACAATACTAAAACTTAAAGGAATAAACTGTAATTCCCAGAGAATTCAAATCGAAGTAGTATAATCCTAATAACAACAGGCTAAGCAAATGCAAGAGAAATACTACGTTAAATCGGAAAAATAACAACTAAGCCTAAAATTCTGCTACCAAACATGCCGAAAAGGTATTGGTAATAACTAATAAGTAAGCATGCAGTAAAATTGAAAACTGCAAGGAGAACATACTAAAACAGAGAGTTAAGGGGTCAAACGAGACAAAACTAAAACTAAGAGGACTAAACAGTAATTCCTAAAAAATCCAAATAAAAAAAGTCAAACCTCTGAAATAGAAAGAGCAAGATCACTTATAATCTCCGATTGTGTCGGGGAAGAATATCCACACTGCAAAAAATAAAATAAATCACAAAAAAAAAATACAAAAAAAAAAAAAAAAACTAATAAAAACGGATGATAATAGATATAAGTATAAACTTTTTGACACACTCGTACAAAAACTCAAACTCGCTAAGTTATGTTTCATATATAATTATATAAAGACATGTCAATGAACATCAGCGAGTCTCTGCATGTCAAAAAGTCTCTGTTTATATCGTCATGCAGTAAATAAATATATTTGAAAAATAATAATAATAACTATACAGTAAAGCCAAACTGAACAGGACCAAGTGCAACAACAAGGACACAAAAGAGAACAGAAACTGTTCCAATTGGGGAGTTCATTATACTAGATTGTCTTGTACTCATTCTATACCAGCTCATTTCATTTTGTTGTACTAATGGTGTTTGCTCTCCATTTTCTCTCATCTTTTTTATCTCTCTCTATATGTAATTATGTATGTAACTACAGATTATATATGACTAGAGATGTAGTTAAGATGAGTACAAATTAATTATATACTAGATTACATATAGTACAAACTAGGATTAATTAATACTATAGGGTGAAATGCAAGTAATGCCCATGGACTATGTGTGAATTGGAAATAAGCCCCTATGAACTTTCAACTTTTGCAATTGTTACTTTGAAAGTTATTCGAACAAAATTACACTGAAAAGTCCGTGTAAGAAATTTCGGGTTACAATTGACTTCCTTATTGAACATTTACTCGCATAGAATAATGAAAGTTGTTAAATTTTGCAACTAACATCCGTCTTTATCTTTAAGCTAGCTAGTTGCGAAAATTTGTATGTATTAGTTTAATTAAAAATTATTTCGTTAAGTTTAATTATGCAACTTTTGTTAGCTAACAATGTAGGTAAGGCTGGTTAACGGAAAAAAATTGTTTCAAGCACTCCCATCTAAAAGTTGTATTGGGTCGGTAGGGGTGAAGTAAAAACTTATGCGAAACAACAAATGATCGGGTGCAAAATCATTATTTTTAATAAATTTTATAAAAAAACATGATTAAACTTAACAAAAAATCATAATTATTGTAGTTGTGGGGTGTCGTGGTCTCGGATAGTCACCGCTTAGCTTCGTCCCTGTGAGTTGGGGAAAGTGTTTTGCAGGACCGGTCTAGCATGAAAAAATTGACTTATTTTATAGTAACTGAGTTTATTGTTCGAAAACATTCCATTCCAAAAAAAAAATTTAATTGCGCCCCAAATTGGTTGTACACTCGTCTTACTTGTATGGCAAATGGGCAAGCAAAGGGAAACTAAGTGCAGACCATCAGGGACGACGACACTCCATAATTTCGAACATTATGGTTTTTCATTTTTTAACCATGTATTTTCACTAAATAAGTTAATAGCGATCATTTGGCACAACTCATTTTTTTTCCACTTAATTTAGTAGTTGATATTAATTTTGGCAGCCCTCATAAACCACTTCTGTATTCGCCTCTGAACAAGCATTGTGTTTGTTTTACGAACATTGGGGATGGAACATCTCAAATCGTCTAATATGCCTATAAAAAAAAGTACCAAAAACAAAACAAGAATAAAGTCGAACAGAGCATCGAGGATACAATTAAGGAGTATCATTTTAAAGTTGGGCAGATAATTTGCAAAAGTTTAAAAAGTGTGTATGGGTGGTTAATTGCATATTTTGTATGTTCATTAGATATTTTTGCAAATCATTTATAGTTCTGGACAATAATAGTATTACTTTTATAATAGGGTTATAATGTGGTTGGTGAAACTAGATGGATGGGGTGGCTTTTATTTTAAATAGTGAATTGGAGGGTGTGACGTGGCATTGAAAGCTACAAGTTTGTTAGTAGTCATAGTTTGATGGTTTTATGTTACTTTCTTATAATAGGAAATAAAGTTTATTTTTGGACAAGTGTATAAGTGAGCAAGCTTAGCTACTTCATTTAATTTATTACTAAATTTGGAAGGTGGAACTATTTTATTTACTTGTCCTCGTGCTACAATTGTGTAAAAGGGAACCAAAAAGAATTTTCATCATAACTATATATATATATATATATATATGATAAAAATCTGGTGCAATAAAGCCTATAGATTATTTCATTGACCAGTGTAGTATTCTCTTTCTCACTTAATTAAGTGATATGCTTGGAAATTTTAACCTTTGTGAAAAATGCATTTACAACTGGCAGATTACAAAAATAGTATTGTGGAAATCTACTATTACTCCATCATTAAGCGTCTCCATAGTAATTGCGTCTCACCGTAGTAATTGTGTCTCACACATTACGTGTATTACGTGCAGTACAATCAAAATATATAAAATAAGTGAAGTTATAATATAATTATGTGGATAATATAAAAAAAATATAAAATGATAAGACTTAAAAAAATGTTTGATTGTTAAAAAAGTGATAAATAATCTTATTAGTTATTTGATAATGTTTGGTTGTTAAAGAGTGATAAATAGTGTTATTAGTTTTTTTTTTTTTTTATGTTAGTATAGTATTATTGTAATTAATAAAAAAAATATAGTGATATTTTAAAAAAGAAAGAACAAATTTTGACAGACTCTTATAATAATAGTATAGATATACGAGGCAGTTTTTTTTTTTTCTTCTGGAATCTATTTACTATGTTGTTGTAATTATAACTTCTTTGAAAAATGCATTGATTACAACTGGCAAGATTACAAAAATATTATCGAAATCTAACGATTTAACCAAAATGGGAGTCAGACTCCCTTCCATAATGGAGTACTCAGACTCTTTAATTATACACCGTCTAAATGTTTTATGTAAATTATCAAAGGCTCTTAATAAAAAAATATAATCATAGAATAATGTACTATAAATGGATAGAAACTATTTTCTTCCTTTCCTGTGTCCCTTTCCTTTCTCTTGCACAGACAGGTTCATAGTCACGTACCTATTTGTGTATATAGTACGGGGGGAGAGGTGTTAAATGGGATTAAAACAAATATTACATTCAATTGTTTTTTTAGTTTATTTAATTTAAATTTAGGTAGACACAATTACAATTAGGGTTTTATATTTTTATATAAGTTTATAGTATATATATTAGTTATCGTAGTCCACACGTTGCGTGTGCGATACGTATATAAATATGATGTCGGATAAATGAATTTAAAATTTTTAAAATAAAATAAAATGATGGAATGGATATAGTAAATTAATAATCGTATATAAGGAGTAATATGATGTTTTATTGTTATTGAATTATAATTTGAGAAATTAATTGATGTGTGAGAAGTAGCATATTTATTCAGTTATTTATGTATTTGAATTGCATTATGATATATGATTAATTAGTAAATTGGAATAAGGACATTTTCGGAAAAAATGGACAAAATTTGATAGCTTCATTTCTCTTGGTTTGACTTATATTAATAGTATGATATGTGAGACGTTAGATGCACATCAACTTGGACATTTTTTTTTGCAAAAATGTTCCAAATCAAGATTTTATTAATGCAAATCTCTACTGTTTCGCGACCAGAACACAAATATGCGTCTTGTTTTTTTTTTTTTCCGAGATGTATAATGACATGTTTTGGAAATTATGATAAAATTTAAAAATTTAAAACATGTCAATCTCGAGAAAAAAAAATGCATATTTGTGTTTCCGTCGTGAAACAGATTTGCATTAATCAAATATTGATTTGTAACGTTTTTGCAAAAAGGTGTACAAGTGGATGTCTAAATTGTTGTACATGTAAACTCTCCCACATATATATATATATATATATATATATATATATATATATATATATATATAAAAGATATATAAAAGATATATGAACATCATGAAAAACACCCAACTATACACTTTTTTGTAAAAACGCTCCAAATCAATATTTGGTTAATACAAATCTCAATGGTTTCACGACGGGAACACAAATATGCGTCTTATTTTTTTTTTTTTTTTCTGAAATGTATAATGACATGTTTTAAAATTTTAAATTTTACCATAATTTCGAAAACATGTCATTATACATCTCGAAAAAAAAAACAATACGCATATTTGTGTTCCCGTCGTGAAACCATTGAGATTTGCATTAACCAAATCTTGATTTGGAGCGTTTTTACGAAAAAGTATCTAGTTGGGTGTTTTTCATGATGTTCATATAACATTTTCCTATATATATATATATATATATATATATATATATATATATATGAACATCAACTTGCACATTTTTTTACAAAAACGCTCTAAATCAAGATTTGATTAATGCAAATCTCCATGGTTTCATGAAATGAACACAAATATGTGTATTATTTTTTTTTTCCGAGATGTATAATGACATGTTTTGAAAATTACGGTAAAATTTAAAAATTAAAAACACGTCATTATACATCTCAGAAAAAAAAACGCATATTTGTGTTTCCATCGTGAAACCATGAAGATTTGCATTAATTACTTCTTGATTTGGAGTTTTTTAAAAAAAAAATGTAAGTTGATGTATAAGTTGTTGTTCATATAACCTCCTATATATATATATACACACATATGTTATATGAACATCATGAAAAACATTCAAATGGACATTTTTTCGTAAAAACGCTCAAAATCAAAATTTGCTTTCTTTTCTCCCTCATATTTCATAATCATGTCAATTACACCCACTTGCTTATCGACTTTTTTCCCTACAAAAAGTCCATAAGCAACTTAATTAAATGGGGAGGAGTTCACAATTTAATTAAAGAGGGAATTCCTATATCTATCTCGTATCAACTTATATTACTTCTAATTAACTCAAAAACTTATATTACTCCTAATTAATTTAAAAAGTTCACATTCCCCTTAGATACCACTTTTTAATTATTAGATTTATTTACCAAAACACTACTATAAACCCCATAATACACCTGATTTATCTCTCTAAAAACCCAAAAAAAATAGTTTTAAATTACAAGAAATTTCTATAAAATCGAAAAAATCACAAAAATTGGAAACAAATCACAAAAAATTATAAAAAATGGAAAAAATCACAAAAAATTATAAAAAAAGGAAAAAAAAAATGTATCTTTACAAAAAAATAAAGAAAGTTGTAATTATTAAAAAAAAAAAGTTATAGAAAATGAAAAAAAAATCACAAAAATCACAAAAATGTATTTTTCTAAAAAAATTTATTAAAAAAGGATAAAAATCACACAAAAAATGTATTATTATAAAAAAACACAAAAAACATATATTTTTTTTTAAAATCACAAAAACGTATTTTCCAAAAAAAACCCACCAAAAATAATAAAAATGAAAACAAATACACAAAATTATAAAAATGAAAAAAAACACAAAAATGGAAAAAAAAACAAATCATAAAACCCCCGAATTAGATGCATTTTCAGCTGAACTACATGCATTATACGCACTTTCGAATGAACTATATGTCATTTCAGGTGAACTAGATGCACTTTCAGCTGCACTAGATTCACTTTCAGCTGCACTAGATTTACTTTCAGCTGCACTAGATTTACTTTCAGCTTAACTATATGCACTTTTATTAAAGTAGATGCACTTTCAACTGACAAAACCGAACTAGATGCACTTTCGACTGAGAAGACCGAACTAGATGCACTTTCATCTGAAATAGATATACTTTCATCTAAACTAGATGCACTTTCAGCTGAACCACATATACTTTCAGCTACACAGGATGCACGCTAACTGAAAATGCATCTAGTTCAGCAGTAAGTGCATGTGATTCAGCTGAAAGTGCATCTACTTCAGTCGAAATTGCATTTAGTTATGTTAAAAGTGCATCTAGTTCAGTCGAAATTGAATAATGTTTGACATAAATACAATATAATTCACCACAAATTGCATATATTTTAATTTAATATTAAAAAAAACAAATCCGGATGGATTCAAACCACAAAACTCCTGAACCTCAGTGTTGGTGCAAACGCTCTTACCATTTTGACTTTACGAATATTTATAGTCACAAAACAAAATCATACAAGCATGTACACCTAAAAATCATATAAACTCAACCAAACAAGCATTACGCACGCCAAACAAACAATGAAAATAACTAAATCCGACTCAAAGTCATTTTCCAAACCTGTCAAACTAGTTCAAGTTGCAAATGTTAAGTAACAGACTAGTTCTTGTTAATCTCAAAATAGTTGCGGTCTTATTCACAACTTAGTCGCAGCCTTAATCAAAAGCATGATAGAATATAGACATCACGAAAATGTAAATATAACTCATTGATACAATAAAATAATAAAAGGAACTGCATTATAGCACCAAAATGAGCTCGTTTCAGTCCCGAAACGACCTGCATTTCAGCCCCAAAATCAGCTGCGCTTCAGTCCCAAAACAAGTTCATTTCAATCCCAAAACGTGCTATGTTTTAGCCGCAATATGAGCCCCATTTCAGGGCCAATACGAGATGAGCTTCAGTCCCGAAACAAGCTCGTTTCAGCTCCAAAACGAGCTCTGTTTTAGCCCCAAAACGAGTTGCGCTTCAGCTCCAAAACAAGCTCATTTAAGTCCCAAAACGAGCTCCGTTCCAGTCCCGAAACAAGCTCGTTTCATCCCTAAATTGGACTCCGTCTCAACCCTGAAACGAGTTCTGTCACCGCTCTTGTTCAAATAAACTTGAAACACCCAAAACCATCTAAAATCGTTCCAAAAACCACTCCAAAACTGTCCCAATAAAGTTGAAAAAAAACAATCCAGTATTTGTCCCAACTCCCAACTGAATTATAAATTACAGTCAACCAATCCAATGAGAAAGTAATAAATTACAAGAAAAATATATAAGCAAAAAGCATACAATCCGAATACAATAGAAATGTAACAACTAGAAATGTAACAAATTATAGTTAAAGTAGCAATATCATATATATTGGCAGAAATCTATCGCACGAACTCGGACATTTCATCGAACACTTTAAGCGTACAAATTGGTGCAACCATAACTCGACACATGGTTGTATACGTCTTGCCAAATAACACTCTAACTAAGAGCCTGTTTTAGCTTTGAACCGAAATCTATTTCAGGCTCGAACCAGAGTTCGATTCAGCCTCGAAACAGACTCCAATTAAGCCCTAAAATGGACTCGATTTAGCACCAAAACATACCCCAAATCAGCCCTAAAACGGGCTCGTTTCGCCCGTTAATTGACAACACAAAAGCAAAAAATTAACACAAATGAATTTAACCCAAATCAGCCAATGGTAAGATCAAACCACATTATTTGGTTCGAATCCACATTAAACCAATCCAAATAAAAAGTAATAAATCTAGTAATTGTAATAGTTTTTTTTTTGAATAAACATACCTACGAAGATGAGATCGCACCCAATTCGCCCAATAACTTTTTTTCTCTAGAATAACTTTCGTCCAGATATGAGATAGTGGAGATAAAGAAGACGACAGAGATAAAGTGAGATGAAGAAGATGACGGAGATAGGCGTCGGAGATTGAGTTTTCTAGGTTCGCGCTAAATAATTCGCCCAGTAACTTTCTCTCTCTAGAATAGAAACAGAGGCGATAAATAGAAACAGAAAAACAAAAGTTATATAGTAGATAAAAGTGGTAGTTAGTGGGAATGTAAATTATGATAGGTATCTAGTGGGAATCAAAGATCAAAAGTGATAGCTATGAGACATTATTTGTTAATTAAAACCAAAAAGAAACGTCAAAATTTCATATTTTAGCACAAAACCAAAAAAAAGATTTTTATCAATAAAACCTAGATTAAAATTTTCATTTAAAAGACAGCTGCAAAAGTTTTATTCTGAAAGTGAAAAGCTATAAAAAAAATGTCAGCATGTTGATTTTCTTCCCGTGGTACTAATCAAGCACTGCGATCGTTATTCTCGTAAGGGATTGTTATCTGCAATGATATTGTGATAAAATTGTTTTCAAGAATAACGTGGCGACTTCCTATTTTCCGCAAACTCAAGGCCATGTAAGATCGCCCATAACTCTATAGTCCATTGACAAGCCTCCTGTGGTATTCTTTTTTAACGGTCATGAATCAATCGTCTACCGCGGCATCAACTCTTAGTTTTACCTGGGGTTGGGGTTGCGGCGGTTGCCCCTTTAATTTGTGGCATGTCTTGAAGTTACTATATTCGCTTATCCTCCAAGAAAAGCATCACAAGATCTCAAATGACTGGATACCGAGTCATAGAGAAACATAACTTCAGTTTAAGACCCATTTTGTTTCATAAGACCATATCTTAGCAATCGCTCCAAACCAGACTTTGGTTGACCCGTGATGGTAAGTGCAAAAAGAAGAATTGATGTCGCCATCTCGGCTTGATTATCTTTCCCCAAGTTGTTTTTTCCACCAAACACCCTCCTACTACATGTAATATGGAGATTTTAATGTTTACCTACATGCCAGGATACACAACTTGGCGATGTGCACACGCCTCGCTTCTCATTCATGCCATTCATAAGAAGCCGATCATGCATAGCAGCACAAACAATATGCTTCCATCTATGCGGTTCCCTAACTTTCCATATTCCCGACCACAGTCAACATATAGCCTAACCAAATTTTCAAGTCAGACACAAATCATTTTTCCATGACCAATTATGCGCCTGCCCCTTCCATATTCCACTCTGTATGAGCTGCAGGATCCACCTGCCAAGGCAACCCTTAGGTCGACAAGTCAGAGAGCTCTTTAGGACGCGACCAAATTTAGGGTGCAAAAAAAACATAAAAGTTGGCATAAATAGGACGCTGGTTATAATTTATGTCATTACAAAATAACATTTTGTAAGATTATTGATTATTAGATTTTTGTATCTTCTCTGGATGCCCGCGGTGCTTAGGCAGCCCAGTCACCCGGCATCCACTCGCGTGTTTCAAGAGTCTGGAGTGTCTCAACTGTATTTTGCCTTCACCATCTGAATCCAAAGAGATATCTTCTCCCAGGCTTGTTTCGCGAGAAGAGTATAGTTAAAACTTAAAAGTTAAAAGTTATTGGCTACAATCAAGTGTATGTAAAGTTAGTTAACATCATGTCAATATAGAAATTCGAAATCAATGTGAGGGAAAATTCACTCATATTATATCAAACAACATAAGAAGCACTACTATATTTAGTGTATCATCGGAGCCTTTGTACTGTTCTTCTGCGAACCTGCGGTGTTGTGCGACCCTAGGACATTCTGCGACCCTACGAGGTTCTGCAATCTCATAATCGACAGTCGTTTTAAACAAATCATTACCCAATATATAGCCAGTTTTTCCATTTACAGCCGCTTGAACACTCGTCATGAGCTTCGCAATCTCTCTCCCCGAGAACCCTTCCGTCTTTATAGCTCCCTCTCTAATCACATTTTCCGACAAATCCCTTATTGTTAGCTTTTGCGCATTCTTCTTAAACAAAGAGAACCCTGATTTAGACTTGTTATTGATATTACCTTCCCCGGAACCGCTCTTCCACTCCCGGGAGAGGGAACTCTACAATCTTATCAATAGGGTCAATTATTGCACTGTAGAGATCACGTGGTCTGTTTGTTGCAAAAACTAAAACTATGTCTCTTAATTGTTCACCGGTTCGAAAAAGCAATCCGTTTAAAGCGCTTTGTTGAGCTTCAATCGTTTTTCTGAGATAACGTCTGTAAAAAAAAAGTATGATTGTTAGCTTAGTTAGGATCAGGAATTAGAAAAGATGATAAGCTATTTAGATGTGCTGTATAAAAAGCACAGTAACTAATTATAACAAATAACAAACAGCTTTTCTGCTTTCTCTCTTGTAGCTTTGTAGTTGGCTTTCTTTTGCTTCCTGGAGTCTTCCAATGCTTTTTTAAATTGTGAAATTTAAAATAAATATAAATAAAAATTGCAGCTATTTTTATTCATAGGCAGAAAGCTCCTACCCTAATTGTTAACTCATTGTTTAGAAGCTTTCTACAAATCAAGTAACTCTTAATGGTACAGTATTGATTCTACTTCTTTTCCAGGTATTAAATTGCTTGGGTCATCTTACTAGATTTAGAATCGGAGTTAAACAAAGAACAATAAATATTCACAGATCACTGTAAAAGAAAAACATGAACAGATGATAGGAGTAACTTGCTTGTAAAAGAAAGCTTCAGCGTCGTCAATGAAAAGCAGCAAACCTTTCTTTGACATTTTCGACCAATAAAAAATTTCATGAATTTTGGTAACAGCCTGTGAACCCAGAGGCGTGACATCACTTGCGGACATCATAGCATAATCCAAACCCTACACGTACAAGAAAAGAGAACATTCTTCATTTGAATAAATATTCATGAAATTTTTGATTGGTCGAAAATGTTAAAGAAAGGTTTACTGAGAGCTAAAATCTATGACTTAACAATACTTGAACCTGGAGTGGCAAAAAAAGACCACACTTGAACACCCAAAAAATAATATGTTGAAATATAGGTGTGAGAGTTTTACCAATTTTCGAGCAATATCCTTGGCTACCAGGTCATTGGTTTTACCGGTGCCAGATGGGCCATAAAATAGCATGTTGCGAAAAGGGACCTCATGAGACTGTGAGTTTGAAGTTGCTCGAGAAAGATGTTCTATCCTTTTCCGCAATGAAGGATATTGAAGAACAATATTTTCGGAATTGGTTTTAATTTTTGCAGCTGAACTAAAACTTCGTGCAATATAACTTTGGCACCTTTTCTGGAAACACAAGAGGATACATAAAAAATGGTGTTAGCAGCTTAGTACATAGAGCTAAGCTAATCAACTAGGAAATTAGGCCACTTGAACCGTTTTTTTTCCTTTTTTTTACAATTGTAAGTACACATACGCTCCAAAGAGGCAAAAAATAACATGACCTGATGGGGGTTATTAACTATCATTAAATACTTTTAACAATTTTTGCTCTAGAAAACATTTTTGATTGATTTAATATATTGTTCAGATTTCAAGTAAAGAGCCTTTCTAAGTACAAGGCACTGTTACCAAATGTGAAATAAATTGAGAAGCCATAAGTCAAAGAGTTAACAAGGTTGATATAACTGACAATATATATAGCTGGTAAAATTTAGGAGGAAAACAGAACCCTTGCTTTGAATAAACCCCAGAAGCCAAAGCAATTCCTCCCACAGTCATGATGTACACATACCTTTTTGTCAACAAAGTGTTAAAATCCCCTGCAAGCATGTATCATAAATATGCCCTTTGGCTTTTAGTTTATATAAGATTAAGGGACACATTACAATAAGAAATCCAAAATATTCGATATTTAGATGTATCTTAAAATAATATGAATATCTTAACTTTACCCAAATTTAATTAACAACAGAGCTTCAAGCCCAAAAATGTGGGATACAATTACATCTACTGACTTAAAGTTGCGTACTTGGCAATAAAGTATCATATATAGTAGGGTGGTAGCAGGAAGAACTTCATCTACTACATCTTCTTTGTAATTTTCCTAAAGTTGTGGTATAAGTATCACTTTTTCACTTCTTTTACATGTACTTTTTATGTGAGGGATCGGTTTGGCGCAATGCTAAAATTGTTGCCACCATGTGACCTAGAGCGCAAGGGTAAAGTTGTTATGTGACCTGAGGTTCACTGCTTCGAATTGTTGAATCAGCTGCAGAAACGCAAGTAAACGTTATCTACATCAGGTCTAAAGTGGCCCGATCCCTCTCCGAAACCCCCGCATAAGGGAGCTTCAGTACCTACCAGGTTTACCCTTCTATATATATGTACGTTCTATCAAGAAAGCATTGACATCCCTATAACTTTCCTTGTTTTGATTTTATATATAGTTTTTTCCTTGTTTCCTCAATGACTTTAACATTTGGGCTATCAAACATGAATACTTTGATATCCATGGAAAAGTGACTCTTAAATTAATTTGAAGGACATTTTCTAACAAATGCACATTTAGGGGAAAAACTAGGAAGCTCATGGACTGTCTATTGACATCAACATACTTGAATATGTGTACTTTCGAACAATCTATCATACAAGCAATCACAAACTAACTGATTGTTACATAAATATTTAGCAAAATATACCTTTAACGTCTCTGAAAGTGGTATTGATAGCATCACGCCACTTTTCTCTCTCACTGTTAACCCTCGCAACAAGCATTCTTCCGTTATGACCCTCGGTTATTAAACCTTTGTGGGCTCTACCTTCAGCATCAGCCATAGCCTTCACTCATATATTTGTCCTTCTATATCGTTTGTACATAAAAATCGATAAAATACATTGACAATTAGTACACCATATTATATATCAACTTTGATAATTAAAAACACCAATTTAGCAAAAAACGACTACACCATGATATTCAATCACAATATAAAAATAAGATACACAAGATTAAACAAATAGTACGCAAAGTATTCGGACAAGCAATGTGTAATGAGTTCTTAAACTATAGATTGCAACAGTGTATTAATTGTCCGACTAAATTTGTAAACATCGGAATTCCTTCGTTATTCCAATATGTTTACAAATATTACTCGAAAACGGATATAAAAACCATGCACACATACGGAGTATATACAAATGACTATATAAGCTACAGAACCCTTACTGGCGCAAAGAACCGTTACGAAAAGCAACTGTAGTATAAGTGGAATATTGATAATAGAACAACCATAGAATCTAAGATTGCACCATATAGTGTATACAAATACATAGAGCTTATCGTCATATAACCTTATAATAACATCAAATTAATAGGATAAAAGTATGCAGCTTCTACATCCTTCAATTAAACCGTTTTCTGTTGCATCAAATGCACTATTACTACCCATTTCCCACAAAATAAACGTTTTATGAGTATACGAACATGATTGGTGGCCAAATAAAACTGCATTTCGATACAAATTGGTTTCTCTATGTTTCAATTTAATATTAATAATATTCTTTTCCAATATAGGTGCGAATTTCCGCTTTCACAACCCTCTACATAGGACTTGACCAAAAGTCAAAAGAATTATATGAGCATGCATAGAATTCATCAATTAAGGTATTACCTTGCGGCCAGACCATGATATAAAATGCGATGAATAACGAATGTCCCAGTTTGTCACTCACATAATCTTGCTATTATTTAAGTTATTGCACGCGGGCTTGCCACCTTTTCTTACAGATACTCCGCATAAATCCTAAATGGATTAATATCACAAGACAATTAAAAAGATGTCATCATTTCATGTAGATTGATCAACTATTACTCCCTTCATCACAATTGAAGAAAAAGTTCGGACGAAAAGTTAATGTATTTGAAATGTCGAAAATTACAAGTTTCAAAAGTTAATCATAGAAATTAGGCATCTTAACTATGTAACTTTTAAAACTAATATTTTCAACATTTTGAAGTATAAAGAACTACACCCGGAAACTGCATGGATATATCCTACAAATTCAACTTTCTTAGGATTTGTACCTCTATGACTCTATGATATGCTAATCGGTAGTAAGGTAATACTTCAACTATTTCCAAGTTTGTTCACCTATTCTGTATGATGTACATGTACCATCATGTTGTTTATTGTAGATGTAATACTTAGCTAGTTTTTAAATTATAAATTAACGCTAGTAATGTGCGTAAGAAATCACTACGGTAAAAAATTATGTTATAAGTATATAGTCTACGCTGTAATATAAAAAATCAACATCAAAATAACCCTTTTCAAAAAGAAAATTATGCCAATGGATGCAACTATGCAAGCAGTACATGTAAGCTTCAAAAACAAAAAATAATAAACCTTTTTTATAAAGAAAACTAGTTTAGGTTATCCATACTTTGATTATTGGATGGGACAGCTTAAAGAAGAGAAAAATTAAAATCAGTTCTGCCATGTTCGTAAATGGGAAAAGAACGACAAGATTCATTTTTGTCTAAAAAAAAAGAGTATCAGATCACCACTATACCAACTAAAAAAGCAACCCTAAACTAAAACCATACTCTGTCACTATATGTCTGCATCACATTTACATATTATTTTTTTTGGACTAGTTAAGCATTCAATATACAAGATAGCATATTAAATGACACTGTAATAATATACCTTGATGTCGTTTTCTTGATAGAATCAAGTTCTGAAACTTATGATCTTCCACTTCAAACTTTGAGTGGATTTCTAACAACTTCGGGTCACTCGAAATAACTTGGCTTAAACTCATAGTTCTCCGCTTCATTCTCTTCCTAGTACTTCTCAAACAACCCATATCCCCATTACGAGAACTTCCGCCAACAAAATCAGGGTCTTTACTCTTCTTTTTTTCTTTTCAATATCTTCCTGGTACTTTTTTGGACTCCCCTAATGCATTCTAGATCTATTTCCTTGTTTGTTCAACATTCCCATTTTCTTTACATCATTTCTATTTGCAATCATCTAGGCAGTTCCTAGTAATCAGCTCGAGCTTTTATTGGTCCATCATCATATTTGTCGAAGCTTCAGGTGGCAATGGTCAATCCGTTTTCTTTACACCATCTTTAATTTTCTGTTTCTTTAGCTCTTGGGATTCATCATATGGGGATGGAGATTATGATCCTAAGTGTAAGACAGAGACTGAGACCGAGACTGAGACTGAGACTGACTGGCGTTAATGCTTCGGGACCCTGTTGCAGTTCCAAGGAGTCCATCCTATCATTCGCCTCTCATTATCATCTACAACTAGTTTGTCTCCAATTATGTTCAAGCTTCCTAGTCTTTTTTCAGCTCCAATCAGGGTCTTTACTCTCTTTTTTTTTTTTTCAATATCTTCCTAGTACTTTTTTGGACACCCCTAATCTTGTCGATTAAAATTGAAATGAACAAAAACATACACCAAACATTTCATGGGTTTAACACTTTACGATCAAAAGTCAAAACTAACAAAATAACAGAGATGAACAAAATCCTTAATAACCATCGAGAGCTTCCAGACATTTCAGATTCCCAATTCCGAAGAACATTTTTGAAGAATATCTGTTGTCATCAATTTTAGTAAATCTCGAGTAGGTACTTTTCAAGTTCAAACCATTCGCCAGCTACCACTTTGTTATATTGAAATAAATCCCAGATTCTTGCTCAAGCATAAGTTAGTAGTTGCAGTACACTTTGATGCATGCCTATTTTCCTCATTAGAGTCTTCCACCTTGATAGTGGCAGCAGAGCCAAAATCCCAGAATGTTGATGGTGGCCTAGAAACTGGAACAGGTGTAGTTTCGATTCCTCTTAGAGATTTAAAACTAGCATTTGTAGTCAATATCTTAAATCCGTTGCCATTTGTAGAAACTGCAAGAAGATTTCCTTCCTTGTTGAATCTCAATCGAGGTTGACTCGACAGTCCGCCCAATGCAGGAGTGCTGTCGAGAACTTCAACATTGTTCATATCCCAAAACTTTACTTGACTATCCTCACCCACAGCCAAATACTTGTTTCGGGTTGTGTCAAAGTGCACAACTGTCCCAGCAGGTTTCTTACTTAAACCCTTGTAAGTTCTTTTTACCTTACCTTCTCTGGGGATCCATTCTAGTAGAAATGGCTCTCCTTTTCTACTTGTTCCGCAAGAGAACAATCTGCTTTCATCATCACTGTAAAGCACAGTGGTACACCAATATCCAGGAGCAGTATAATTAACCTTAGATTCCAAGTTGTCATACATCCAAGCCTTGATATTTCCATCAGTAGATATTGACATTATAAACTGAGTGTTCGCTATCTGACTTGGACACATGGAATAAACCGGTGATTGATGACCCTCAAAAGTATATACAATTTGTCCTTTAAAATTCCAGATCTTAACGAGCTTATCGTCACCGCAAGTTGCAATGTATGACCGGTTATTTGGATGAACAAATGCCAAGTCATTAACTGAACCAGTATGCGCTTCTACCTCGAGAAGCAGTTGTAAGTCATTGGAGCCAGTATGAGAATACAAATGGATCAGATGTTTATTAAAAGCAACCCCGATACGACATCCATCTGGGCTCCATAAAGAGCGAATGACGGATATATGCTTGTTTCTTGCAACGATAGCCTGAAAGGTCGACGAATGATTGTTGATATCTCGAATCATGAAAGGCTTCGAAACGACCTTCTCCTTCGTCTTGAGTTCCCAGAGTGTCACTTCACCATTAGCACAACCAACGAGAAGAAGTGTGTGACGAGTAGGATGAAAATCCATGCTCATGACAGTGGATCCCTGGTACAGGTTACATGCTACAATTCTTGGCAAATCATCCAAACAGCGAGTAATGTCTTCGCAAACCATTGAAGTCGCTGCCCTTACAGAGCTGGATGGACCCTCATCAGAAGATGGTGCTGATCGCAGACGTTTCACTAAACGGTCATATTCATCTACAGTCCTTTGATTGACTCGTTGTGGCCGAGGACGTATCAAGCTTGAGACTTGATTGGATATAAAGGGCATGCAAGTTGCAGTAGCAATAGCTGGTTCAAGAAGTGAAGCAGCACCATCTCTGCTAGTAGATGCTCCAGAATTTAGAAAATATCTGTTTACTCCAAGAGCTGGAAAAGCATTACGATTCACAACCGTATCAGCGGGAACAGCAGAAAAAGTAGATGCCATATTGGCAGGCTTACACATATGATCTGTCAATAACGTTTTAATTTCTGTAACCCCCCTCCAGTTCTCACATAAGAGATGTTGCATGTTAAAACTTTGCTTGATCATGTTCATAAGTTTCACAGAACCAAAAGAAGGGAAATCAAGTTTTCGGTGAAAACTGGGGTTTGCCTCTATAAGCCCCTTGAGAGAAATAAACAATTTGATCCGAGCTGTTTGCGCATCCACATAGTTTCGAAGAGGCGCATGTTCCCTGAAATTACGCAGGCTCATGAGGTGGGACAACTCCTTATACATGCCCTCGTCATATAAAGAGAACACCTCCAAGTCACCTCTTAATATACCAAAAGCTTTGTCTCTCTCATTTCGATCAAGGGCTTCCAGATACTTCTGTGTCCTTAACTCCGAGAAAATTTTCATCGAAAATCTATTTTCATCCATCTTGGTAAAGCCAAGGAGGTATTTTTCAAGGTCCTCCCATTCTCCAGCTATTATTTTCTCTTCGAAGTGCTTTAGATTGAAAAGGATTCCAGATTCTTGCTCAAGCCTAATCTTATGACGAGCACTTTCATCTTTTATAAATACAATATTTCTCCATTTATCCTTGATGGTCTCCGAGGGCCAAACTTGGAAGGGCTGAAATCATGACATCTGAATGCAACATCAGAATCCAGATTTTAATTATTAAATGGGACAGCTTAAAGAAGACAAGAATTATAATTACTTCTACCATGTTCTTATATGGGAAAACAAGTACAGGAAATTTAAACTTATTGTTTTGTTTAGACTAGTTGCACGCTTAGTGAACAAAACATAATAACCCTTTTTACGATGTTGAATTTTGAGATCCCTTTAAGATGTTGATTTTTTCTTTTTTGGAAGCTAAGCTGTGACCATATCATTAAAACAGTGAAAAACTTGGTTAGCACAGATTGCTCACTCTTGCAATAGTTCTAATATAAGAATAAGGAAACTCAGTTACAAACTTACAAAATTACAATGTTAAAATAATATTTCATATAGATGTAACACGAGTTCACCAAATAACTCTGTTGAATAAGCCACAAGGCTCTCATGACAAAAATGTATAAAAAGCATGTGCAAGAAGGTGAATCACTA
The DNA here is from genome assembly GCA_963682055.1 of Primula veris. NCBI lineage: Eukaryota > Viridiplantae > Streptophyta > Magnoliopsida > Ericales > Primulaceae > Primula > Primula veris. The sequence continues at coordinate 29,260,757 of OY821747.1, read as the reverse complement.
CAATTTTGGGAATGTTAAGGGTTTTGCTTTCTTGAAAAATGGCTTGTAAACATTAACACCCAAAGAGAGTACAAATCTTCTACCCCATATTTTGTACCCCACTCCTTGCCCCTTCAATTTTTTAACTCAAAATAGTTATTCAAAATTTTTTTAAAAATACTATAATTATAATTAAACATGTATCAACATGTTCCAATATTTTTTTTCTTACGAAAAATTCAAATATAGTTTATTTTGGAATTAAAATAAGAACTGGTGTAAATTAAAAATAAAATCCAAAAAACTAATGTAACTTTATATGTCTGAATGAAATATGTTGAGAATACGTTGTATAAGTTTACAAACATACAAAAAAAGTTATAAAAATTCAAAGTTTGAGCTAAATTTGCTAAGGGGACACGAAGTGGGGTACAAATTAGTGGTAGAAGATTCGAAATCCACTTTGGGAGGTGACCTTTCCATGCCTATAAAAACTGAAGTGAGATCCAAACACACCTTCGAAAAACAAATGTCTGAATATACGGAAGTGACATACAAACACACCTACCTTCCAAACACATTTTGGGTGGTTGGAAAGCACATTATTCTAGCCTGAAGTGAGAGAGAATGAGTTGAGAGCAGTTATATCATATATGTAGGGTCTCACAAGAACTTGATCAGCTCAAAGAGAGATATCAGTCATTGCAAAATTAAAATAACAAACGGATGGTTTGAGATGGGATTACTGGCGCAAAAAAGATCGGAGAATCTTAATAAAAAAAAAGCATCACAGATGGAAATGGAAAAAGAGGTGAAGGAATGGTCTATTGTGCTAGCCTTGTTCCCACTGCAGTAGAAGATGAACCAGGTTCAATTTTTGAGACCCCTTTATTAATGCGATTTTTGGAGAGGGGAGTAATTTTTATATTTTAGTTAAGTTTTGAGACAATGGTCTTGCTTACAGAAAGATGTATTGAAGCGCCAAGATCAGTGTTATGTCCTTGTCGACATGTATTAAAAAAGACATATGTTAACGGGACTTTACTTTCCACGGCTGTAAAACCAAAAATGGCGAAGGATCTTCGGTCTTGAAATCATTACAAAGAAATCACATTCTCTACCAAAGGTGACTTGACGAGAAAATAGGCAACGTAATCCAAAGTAAGAAAAACAGAAAATCGAGAATCCGAAATAATAAAAGGTAAAAGCAAAAAAGTAAACTATTTCATCCTGTAACTTAATTTAACTGATTCTTACTATAAAACATTATTTTTTTGTAGAACATAATTCATTGGTTCGAGACTTAATGTCCACATAAGGCATAAGCAAAGTCCCTGTTTAACTAAAAATCCCTTAAGAGTCGCCGAATCCAGATCTAACTACTGAGGAATCTTTTGCAACAACTCCACAAACAACCCGCAAAAAAAAAGGTAAGAACTAGATCCGTCTTAACGTCTTATTTACTACTATCTGTTTGCAAATTGCATTCTTATGAAACAATTAATGTTTTGATTAGCTAAGGACAAAAAACAATCGTTCATAATTAAGTACTATAAACTTAAAAAGAAATAATACACATATATTTAGTAGAAGACTATTCTTCATTAATAAGAAAGTCGGGTAAGGTTAAGTGGAGTGAAGAGCAAATACCGGTACAAAGTAATTTTACTCTTTTAGTAGTAGTACACATGCTAGTAACGCAGTATCAATGTCTACGAAGTATATAAAAATGACTATATAAGCTAGAGAAAACAAACTGACTCAAAGAACCATTACGAAAAATAACTGTACTATAAGTGGAATATTGAATATAGAACAACCAAAGAATCTAAGTTTGCACCGCACCAAAGAACAACCATAAATATATAGCCTTACGGTTAGGAAAGCGTTATACTAACATCAAATAGAATTAATTAATTAAAGTATTACCTTGCCACCGGGACATGTTACGAAATGCGATGAATAACGATCTACCCAAAATTCTGGCATTACTTAAATAGTCACGGGCTCGCCGCCTTTTCTTCCGGATACTCAAGACACATCTAAACTTTAAGTAACCCCTGCCTCTTTTTACTATCACAAAACAATTTAAAAGGTGTTAACTTTGCGTAAAAGAGGCATCTTTGCAACTATTTAACACAAGAATTAATAACAAATTAAAGATCTACTCATTAAAAAAATGCCTTATATCATCATTTCTTGTAGATTGATCAACTATTACTTCTTAATCTAAATTTAATAAGAACTTCAGACAACAAGCAAAATTATACGACGAAAAGTTTAAAAAATACTTGAAATGTCCAAATTACAAGATCCAAAAGTTAAATCAAATAAATTTAGCATCTTAAGTATGTAAAAAAACTTTTTAAATTAATATTTTCGACGTTTTGAAGTATAAAAAACTACACCGGAAACTGTATGGATTTATCATAAGAATTCCAAATTTCTTACAGTATAATTTGTATCTCTATTAATTGTTAATTGGTAATAAAATCATGGGTAATATTAGAAAAAGCAGAATGTAATAAACATAACAAAACCCTAGCTTGATCATTAAGGTACATCACACAAATAGAAAAAACTATATATATATTTAGATAGAGAGAGAGAGAGAGAGATTGTACCAGGATACGTAAAAAGCTGCATATTTCTTTTCTGAGGAAGTACGAATGTGGGTGGTTTTGTGTTATAAGCTGCTTTGTGGATGGGGGTACGGGACTGATATTACTAATCTAACCGCAAATTAAACTGCGGGTTGGGAAATCTTATATTTTTATTTTAATCTTTTATTTTTCATAATTTGTAAAAATAAATTAAATTTTTTAAATAGAAATATAAATTAAAATCAATCAAAATATGTTTAGAACATTCGCGAATAAATAACAAAACTAAAATATAACAATAATGGAAGGTTGGTATTTTGAAATACAAACAATATATATCATTCTATTATAATAAATCAACCCAAGTCAAATGAGACTGCCAAATTTAGTCAATTTTTTTCCAAAAATACCGCCACACCCTTATATTAATTACAATAATATAATACTCACATAAAAATATAAAAAATAAAAACTAATAAAGAACCCTTTCCGTCCAAAGGAGGACGATGAAGAGATATTGAGCCATGAGTGTTCATATCTGGGTGCAATAGGTGCACTATTGTACTTGGCCCAATGTACTAGACCGGACATCTCGTTTGCTGTGAATTGTCTAGCTCGACACAGCACTGCGCCAACACGCCGCCACTGGACTGGCATAAAAGACATTTTCCGTTATCTTAGAGGTACTATGGACATGGGCTTATTCTATCCCTTTGCGTCGAGTGGATCTAGCTCTGTTGATCCTCGAAATAGCGCAACCCTTGTCGGCTATGCCGATGCTGGTTTCTTATCAGACCCGCACAAGGGACGTTCCCAATCTGGTTATGTCTTTACCATTGGGAACACAGCGATATCCTGGAGGTCTCGTAAACAGACTCTAGTGGCCACTTCGACTAACCACTCTGAGCTACTCGCGCTATATGAGGCGACTAGAGAGTGTGTCTGGCTTCGAGCAGTTATTGGCCATATTCGAAGCACCTGTGATCTAGCTTACGATCATGATGAACCAGTTGTTATTTATGAGAACAACACCGTTGTGATTGATCAAGCGAAAAATGGTTATATCAAAGGTGATGCCACTAAGCATATCGCGCCAAAGTTGTTCTTCACACATGAACAACAAACGCTTCAAAAGATTGAAGTGAAGCATATTGGTTCAGAGAATAACCACGCTGACTTGTTCACCAAGTCACTGCCAAAGCATTCTTTTCAGAAGCACGTACGGGCGATTGGCCTACGTAGGCTATCTGAGCTACCTTAGAGCGACATTTTATGTCGGAGTCGAAATCTCGCACCCTGTCGTGTGCAAGTGAGGGGGAGCATCCTGTTGTATGTATGTGTACTCTTTTTGTCCTTAGTACTAAGTTTTTCCCACTGGGTTTTCCTTAACAAGGTTTTTAGCGAAACACGTTCCCTGTTATAACTCACTAAGGATTGCCGAAATCAGGGGGAGTATCATATCGTATACTTCTTACCACTGTGTACTCTTTTGTCCTTCGACCAGAGTTTTTTCCCACTGAGTTTACTCTGGCAAGGTTTTGATGAGGCACCTGTTTTGTGGTTGATCCCCTACGACTACCACTGTTGCACTATTTTCCCTTCGATCAGAGATTTTCTCATTGGGTTTGCTCTGACAAGGTTTTGATGAGGCACAATGTTTTGTGGTTAGTTACTCACATAGTATTTTGACATATATCATTCGGCTACACAATTTCTCTTAGCTACCGGTTTTGTCCCACACCGGGTTTTCCGGTCCTAAGGTCTTTATGTGTCTAGTACTGCGAGTGAACTCGACTCAGATCGACTGCATGAAGACGAAGAATTCAATACGTTCAAAGGGGAGTGTTGTAAGATTATTGGACTCTTGGGCTTATAATTTATGGGCCCAAGTGGGCTTGTAACCCTATCCCTCTTTCTATATAAAGAGGGCTATGAGTCTTATATCTTACATTCATTCATATTCATTCATAATAAAGACGATACTGTTCTCCCCTCTCTCTACTTCTGTCTTCCTAAATACGTAGCTAATAGTTGTATTACAACAATACTCACATAAAAATATAAAAAATAAAAACTAATAAAACTATTTATCCCTTTTTAATAAACAAAAAATATTTTAAATCTTCAACTATATTTTTTTTTTGTATTATCTACATATTTAATTATACCATAGCTATACATATTTTTTATATTTTTATTGCATTACGCGCCACACACGCAACGCGTGGGACACGATTACTAGTATATATATATATATATTACGGCTTAAAATGGGTTGACACGGATTAACCCGCGGTTTGAAAACCTTAACCATAACCCAACCCACAAAATATATAACGGATTGGGCAGGACGGATTGATTTTTTCTAGACAATCAACTCGACCAATCCGTGCAGATTGAGTTACGGATTGTGTTTGCGGATTTTTGCTCACTCCTGATTCTAAACGTTACTTACGGTGTCTCTGGCTTTTAATAATATTTTTATAATAGTTGTATGTGAAATTGTGATGAAGTTGTTTTTTTATATTATATCTATAGAAATTGTTTTTAACTTTTAACTTTTGTATAAACCCTATTTACGGCACCTCTTCAATTTTATAATAGTTGGGTGGGATTTAGTTGTTTTTTTTTATATTTGTAGAAATTGTTTTAATTTTATTGAGTTTCAACCATTACAAAGTTTTCTCTCAAAATTTAGCATTGCATGTTTCAGGTTTATAATAAGCAACGCCATGAAAATAGGGCAATATTACTAATGAAGATAAATGTTGCACTTGGCAAAAAGGTTTTTATCAATTGATCAAGTTCGCAAGGTAACATAACCCTATTTGTGGTTCACATAAAAGGCGAGGGGGATGCAAATAGAGTTGTTAGTTTATGTGCAAGATACACTAGCTAATTAACGTGTTTTGACCCCATATCATGGTTGTTGGACGACATCATTACCGTTGCCTTTTAACGAGACTTTTAAGTCCTCGACAACTTATATGCGTAATTTAAGATATCACACTTGTCATCCTATCTTTTTAAGCTCTTATCCTAGCCTCACTTGTAAGCATCGGGTTTCCGACGTTGTTGAGATCATGACCTTATTTCTAAAACGTCGGACGCCTAATTCGAACACATTATCTTATTCGCGATAAACTTCTCTTTCACGCGAGAAGCTTGTTGCCCAACTGTTAGAGGTCGGTCACTGATTTGACAATGATTCTTCGGACCAACAAATATTTATAAACCGGGTTGAGATAAAGGTATAAAGACATGTGATTGAACGTATTAGTAGTTTCATCATTTTCTTCAGCTTTTTCCTAGGTGAAGTGGATGAAACTACACTATTTGACATCGGTAAAAACCTACTATATGGGAGCTTGGCCCATGGATATACTTTATTTCTTCTATAACATAATTAGTTGGTTCTAAACTTCACGTCCCCATTAGGCGTAAGTAAAATCACTGCTTAACTCAAAATCCTTTAAGAGTCGCCCAATGTAGATCTAAGAATCTTTCGCAACAACTCCACAGACAACCCGCAAAAAAGGGTAAGAACTAGATTCGTCTTAGCGTCTTATATACTATACTACAGTTTAGTTTCTTAACTAAACATTACGAGGGTAATTGTTTCACTGATTCACGACACAAGATTGCGACTCACTTTACATTGAAAATAGCACTTTCACATTGCGACAATGACATACAACCAATAAAAACACAACGATAAATTATAGAAATTAAATGCAACCATGACGACTTAACAAGCGTGTTAGTAAATAATTGAAAACACAAGGGTTTGATTCAATAGGTCGTCAAAAGGACACTGGGCCTGTAAGCCGTATTATATTTGATGAAGTAACACAGTTCAGCTATTTCTATATTGTTAAAATTCCCTCGACTTAATGAAGTGGGGGGCAAGGCAAGTCTACTGGATACATTATATTGAAGGATTTTTCTTATTTCACTGCGGTTAGTTTGAACTTTGAAGAAGCTGTTTCTATTTTCCAACACCCGAAACAAAAGAAAGCCATCTTTAAGATCTCACTATAGCCTTCTCAAGCATCAGCGTACCCTGAAAGACAACCAACCATCTGGTAATTCTCCGGCTGCATCAATATATAAAGTCGCTTATTCTTTGTCTTAACGAAGGTTTAGATCAGTCAAACAAATTCATCATCATATGATAAGAAAATGGCACAAACTTCCTCTTCCGAAATATTGCTAAATTCATAATTTTTTGTTGTTGTCCATGACTTCACCCCATCTGCAACCGACAGCAATTCAGAATAATCCTGCAGAATACGAATTTCAGCAAAAAAAACCTTGTAACATAATAACAGTAAATCATTTCCGAGTCTACTCTTAAGGAGAAAAATTCAATACCCCCTAGAAATTCCAAAACATGAGAAACAATTATCCACATAATCTAAGGTTCGGAAGATCAATTTTGTAGAGATTCTGTTAGAAGTATATACTTTGTAGCAAGATCAAATTTCTAGGGATTCTTTTAAAAGTATATAGTCTAAAAGCTGTAATATAAACAATCACCAACACTTTCAAAACGAAAAATCAACAGTACATAGTCTAAATTCAATTACCTTTTATCTGGTAAATCACTTATTCGATGATTGATTTTCTGTTTGTCGTCTTCGTCTTTAGATTTTGCATAACCACCACCGGCAATGTTGTTTCCATTTTGCAAAACCTGGAGATTTATCTACGGTTGACAAGTTATATAATGCAACTTAATGGGCTTTTTGCCTTGGGCTGAACAACTATCACTACAAAAAAGTTAATAGTAACAGTTTATTTTTTGAAAACTGTTGGTAAAGTGAGTGTCGCTAAATTTAGCAACAGTTTAGCAACAAAAGATTTAGCGACAGTCACTTTACCATCAGTTTAGCAACAGACGTTCTGATGGCAAGCTGACATTTTTTGTAGTGTATAGCCGGAGATATGTGTTATTAAATATTTCGTCATATAACACAACCGTGATAGTTACTCCGTAAACCTATAAATTTGTTTTATGAAGTTAAGTGAACTGGATTTGGCCCTTATAATCTGCATTATTATTCCAAAAATGGCTAACAAAATCAAATTTTCCAATAAGCAATTAAATATACACGTATAACCTTTCTTTAAAAAAACACCATATCAAAGAAGGTTGTTAATAGGTTATATTTGAAAACAAGAATACATAAATAGAATCAAATTTATCCAGTTAGTTAAACATTCTTTCTAAGGTTGCCATCGACGTCCTCTGCCTTGACAAGGCTATCGATTTATAGCCATATCCCTTGTTTATGCTCATATTGGTAGTCTTTATTAAGTCAACTATGCAAGCAGTAGATGCAAGCTTCAAGAACAAAACTTAATAACCTTTTCAAAAAATAATAATTTAGACTATCCATATTTTGATTATTGTATGGAACAGCTTAAAGAAGGGAAAATTTCAAATTACTTCTGCAAATGGGAAAAGGACGGTGATTTTTTTTGGGTGCTAAAACAAAGAGTATCAGATAACCACTTTACCGACTACAAAAGCAACAGCAAACATAATAACATTGATTTTTTTCAAAAGGACCAGTTAAACCTTTAATATACAAGATAGCATATTAAATGACATTGTAAGTAACAATATACCTTGATGTCATTTTCTTGATAGAATCAAGTTCTGAAACTTTTGATCTTCCACTTAAAACTTTGAGAGGATTTCTAACAACTTCGGGTCACTTGAAATAACTTGGCTTAAACTCATAGTTCTCCGCTTCATTCTCTTCCTAGTACTTCTCAAACCACCCCTATACCCATTCGGGGTAAGCAATTTTCTGTTGGAGAATTGTTCTTTCGGGGGATTGGGTGTGAGAAGCATGTGGATACAGAAACTCAGCCTGATGAACCGTTTGAATATTCTTATGTCCAGGGTCATGCAGTTCTTCATCGTGGTCGTCATCGACATGGTGCTAAAGCCACCACATCTGGCCACAGGATTAATTTGCTACTGTGGTGCAGAAGTTCTGTCTTCAGAGAGTTGAGAAAATATCAGTTTGAAAGGTCAAGTTTTGAAATCACTGAAAAGAAACTACATTCTCAACCAAATGTGACTTGAGGAGAAAATTAAATAGACAACGCAATCTAAAGTAAGAAAAAAGAGAAACCCCAGAGTAGGAAATAATAAAAGCTAAGAGCCAAAAAAATTTATTTCATGTTGCAACTTAATCTAAGAGATTCTTACTATGAAAAATTGTTTTCTTATAGAACATAATTCATTTGTTCTAGATTTAATGTCCCCATTAGGCGTAAACAAATTCGCTGCTTAACTCAAAATTCCTTAAGGGTCATGGAATGTCAATCTAACTACCAGAGGAATCACTTGCAACAACTCCACGGACAACCCGCAAAAAAAAGGTAAGAACTAGATTCGTTTTAGAGTCTTATTTACTACAATCTGTTTGCAAGTGGCATTCTTATGAAAGAATTTAATGTCTTGATCAGGACAAAAGGCAATAGATCATAATAAAGTACCTTAAAAGAGATTATAGACATATCTTTAGTAAAAAAACTATTCTTCCTTAATATCAAAGTCGGGTAAAGTTAAGAGGACTGAAGAGGAAATGCCGGTACCAAGTAACTTCACTCTTTTAGTGCGCATGATAGTAATCCAAAATAACTGTCTACAAAATTGATTTATAAAAAGGCAAGATTACAAATTACCAAAAAAAAATTAAAACTACTTCGAAAGTAACGTTTATTTCACTACTTAAATAGGCAAGATTTAAAACATCTCAAAAAAGTATAATAATCAGGGAGTATATATTTACCATTTCCATTCTCAAGTTTGGAAATGCAACAAGAGCAATGCCAGTTTCCTTGAGCAACTCTCATAAGTAGGGTTTAAGCAATACGTGTGATATTCCGCATCACACGTATCACATAGGAGCACAAGGTCATCGTTTTTGTCAATTCCGCATATTTTGCAAATATTTGCCTCCCAGGGAGCTTTTGGTAATATACATGAAGAGATGACAAACTCATCTACTTCTTTTTACCGCTCTGGGGTTAAGCATGCCAATCTTGCATATCTGACAAGCTGCATTAGCAAAATAAAATTGACATTTGTGACACTACAAAATATGTTTGATTTAGTGAGAGTCAAAAGCTGTCACAAGCCTGTCACTAATTTAAAAAGCTGTCACAAATCTGTCACAAATTGACTAAACTGTCACAAAGCCGTCACAAAAACCGTCGCTAATAAGCTCGTAACAAAAAATACCATCACTAATCCCGTCGTTATTTGGGTATTTTTTTGTAAATCTGAGGAAGAACTGGATTTCAGAACAGGACCTTACAGTATAGTATCTAACTATCTATAGCTAACAAATGGAATTTGATTAATGCCTGAAGGGATAGATAGACAATAAATTTTGATATTTTTGTAGCCCTAGTCTTCTGGAACATATTGACCAGCTCCGTAACCATGTCATATTACTTGGCTTCAGGTTCAAATAATCATTTTATATATTGCCAGTTTAAATTATGTAATAAAGAACACTGAGAAGTGAAAAGAAAACTGAAGCAATCTACGGAACAGTATAGCAGAAGTATGATCCCAGTCTGCTAAATCTCAGACAAATATCTAAATATCTAAATATACAGATGGTTTGTAGGAGCAGATGATTACAATTCCGAAGGGGTTATTGGGGAGTAGAATTAAAGACTAGATGTAATAGTGTTGAGCAATCTTCCAAAGATAGATATAAAGTTGTTGCTAGAGTAGCCAACCAAACAGACATGAAAAATGAAGATCTGAGTGAGTTGCAAGATAAGTACAATGAAAAAATGTTTTCTTTGAGTAGGATGATTGATGAAAAAGATTCCATACACGCAGCTTTTGTAGAAGAAACAAGGAAGATACAGAGCCTAATGTTAGATAAGCAAGAGGTGTTAAACCAAGAGCTAGAATAATCCTGCACAACACGATTTTCAGCATAAAAAACCTAAAAATACTATTAAGAGTAAATCATTTCAGAGTATACATGCTTATGAAGAAAAATTCAATAACCACCTAGATATTCCAAAACATGAGAAACAATTATCCACATAATCTGAGGTTCCAACTTTCAGTAGCAAGATCAATTTTCTAGAGAATTTGTTAGAAGTATATAGTCTAATTAAGCTACAGTAAAAAAATTAACAGCATGAATTCATGCCAATGTTTGCAACTATGCAAGCAGTAACTGCAAGCTTCAAGAACAATACACCCTTTTTCAGAAAGAAATTTAATTTAAATTATCCATATCTTGATTATTAAATGAGACAGCTTAAAGAACAGAAGAATTGAAATTACTTATGCCATGTTCATATATGGGAACCATTTTCAGCATTAAAAGTTAACAGTATATCATTTTCGAGCATATGCTTAAGGAGAAAATCTCAATTGCCCCCTAGATATTCCTAAACATGGGAAACAATTATCCACATAGTCTAAGGTTCTAACTTTCAGTAGCAAGATCAATTTTCTAGAGATTTTATTAGAAGTATATAGTCTAACCTACAATACAAAATTTTAAATACATGCTTCAAGAACAATACACAATAACCCTTTTCACAAAGAAAAATAATTTGAATTATCCATATCTTGATTATTAAATGGGACAGCTTAAAGAAGAGAAGAATTAAAATTACTTCTGCCATGTTCATAAATGGAAAAGGAGCGACGGGAAATTTCACCTTTTTTCGTTTTTAACTTTCAATGCTATCTGCAACCTAAGGAAGCTCCGCCATATTCCCTCCCCAGAAACTATGCAATCATTACGTGCATGCTTCGAGAACAAAACATAATAACCTTCTTTAAGATGTTGATTTTTGAGACCCCTTTAATATGTTGATTTTTGAGACCCTTTATTAATGTTATTTTAATTTTAATTTTTAGTTGAGTTTTGAAACAATGGTATTGCTTACAGGAAGATATATCTGTGATTTGTCCTTAGTGACATGTATTGACAACATCCGTTAAATGGACTTTACTTTTCGTGACGGTTAAACCAAAAATGATACAGTAATAATTTAAAATGATCTTCAGTTTTGAAATCACTAGAAAAAATTAAATTCTCTACCAAAGGTGACTTGACGAAAAAATAGGCAATGTGATCTAAAGTAAGAAAAAAAAAACAGAATCGGAAATAATAAAAGGTAATAGGAAAAAACACCTATTTCATTTTGTAACTTAATCTAAGTGATTCTTACTACGAAAAATAATTTCTTATGGAACATAGTTCGTTGGTTACAGACTTCACTGCTTAACTAAAAATTTCTTAACAGTCACCGAATCCAAATCCATCTACCGAGAAATCTTTTACAACAACTCGACAGATAACCCGCAAAAAAAAGGGTAAATAATTATTTACTACCATCTGTCGCAAGTTGCATTCTTATGAAACAATTTATGTCTTTATTAGCTAAGGACAAAAGGCAATCGGCCATAATTAAGTACCTTAAAAGAGAATATAAACATATATCTTTAGTAAAAAACTATTCTTCATAAATAACAAAGTCGGATAAATTTAAGAAGAGACGTGAAGAGCAAATGCCGATACAAAGTAACTTCACTATTTTAGTACGCATGATAGTAACATAATATAAATGTCTACGAAGTATATACAAATGACTATATAAGCTACAGAACCCAAACTGGCACAAAGAACCGTTACGAAAAGTAACTGTAGTATAAGTGGAATATTGATAATAGAACAACCATAGAATCTAAGATTGCACCATATAGTGTATACAAATACATAGAGCTTACCGTCATATAACCTTATAATAACATCAAATTAATAGGATAAAAGTATGCAGCTTTTACATTCTTCAATTAAACCGTTTTCTGTTGCATCAAATGCACTATTACTACCCATTTCCCACAAAATAAACTTTTTATGAGTATACGAACATGGTTAGTGGCCCAATAAAACTGCATTTCAATACAAATTGGTTTCTCTATGTTTCAATTTAATATTAATAATATTCTTTTCCAATATAGGCACGAATTTCCGCTTTCACAACCCTCTACATAGGACTTGACCAAAGGTCAAAAGAATTATATGAGCATACATAGAATTCATAAATTGAAGTATTACCTTGCGGCCAGGCCATGATATGAAATGAGATGATATAAAAATGACTATATAAGCTAGAGAAAACAAACTGACTCAAAGAACCATTACGAAAAGAACTGTACTATAAGTGGAATATTGAATATAGAACAACCAAAGAATCTAAGTTTGCACCGCACCAAAGAACAACCAAATATATATAGCCTTACGGTTAGGAAAACGTTATACTAACATCAAATAGAATTAATTAATTAAAGTATTACCTTGCCACCGGGACATGTTACGAAATGCGATGAATAACGATCTACCCAAAATTCTGGCATTACTTAAATAGTCACGGACTCGCCGCCTTTTCTTCCGGATACTCCAGACACATCTAAACTTTAAGTAACCCCTGCCTCTTTTTACTATCACAAAACAATTTAAAAGGTGTTAACTTTGCGTAAAAGAGGCATCTTTGCAACTATTTAACACAAGAATTAATAACAAATTAAAGATCTACTCATTAAAAAAATGCCTTATATCATCATTTCTTGTAGATTGATCAACTATTACTTCTTAATCTAAATTTAATAAGAACTTCAGACAACATGCAAAATTATACGACGAAAAGTTTAAAAAAATATTTGAAATGTTCAAATTACAATTTCCAAAAGTTAAATCAAATAAATTTAGCATCTTAACTATGTAAAAAACTTTTTAAAGTATTAAAAACTACACCGGAAACTGCATGGATTTATCATAAGAATTCCAAATTTCTTACAGTATAATTTGTATCTCTATTAATTGTTAATTGGTAATAAAATCATGGGTAATGTTAGAAAAAGCAGAATATAATAAACATAACAAAACCCTAGGTTGATCATTAAAGTACATCACACAAATAGAAAAAACTATACATATTTAGATAGAGAGAGATAGAGATTGTACCAGGATACGTAAAAAGCTGCATATTTCTCTTTTCTGAGGAAGTAAGAATGTGGGTGGTTTTGTGTTATAAGCTGCTTTTTTTTTTTTTTTTTTACTTATAGTAATTGTTATAATATTAAAACGGCGTATTTGACTCTTATTTATATTAATAGCTGACAGGGATATAGTTCTGACATCAATAGTATGATAATTATATATATATCACGCCTTAAAACGGGTTGGACCGGATTAATCCGCGTTTGGAAGCATCAACCCTAACACAACCCGCAAAATATATAGTGGATTGAGGCGGAGCGGATTGATTTTTTTTAGGCACTCAACCCATCTCAATATGTACGGATTGAGTTACGGGTCGTAAACCCCAATATGTGCGGATTGAGTTACGGTCGTGTTTAGGCATTTTTTTCCGCTCCTAGTTCTGAGCATTACTTACTGATAGAACATAAAAATCAGACCCGAATATTTTTCGGGTCATAATCAACTCACTTTATAAATGGGTATCCAACGCTTAATGGGTCATCTCATATTGGTTATAGGAATTGAGGTGCTACTACCCAAAGCCCAAGCCCAATCAAATGGGGACCCTTGTCTGAGAAATCCCTGGGATGAAGACATTTGTCACTATCCTAGAAGGCGCAGTTGCCTATAAATAGCCCACTACCCCTCCTAGAAAAGGACCAGAAAATCTATCCAAAAAATATAGAGAGAAGTTAAGAAAAGGGAGAAACTAACCAAAGCATATCACATCGAGAAACAAACCGAGAAAAGACAGCCGAGCACCGAATAAAAGAGGAGAAAGATCAAGACGAGAGATTAAATAGTTATATCGAGCATAATTGTAAAATCGGAATACGAATCCGAACAAGTGTAGTAGTCCGAACAAGGATAATAATCCGAGCAATAATAAAGATCAGGAAGTATCATTTATTCACGACGATTTGTCATTTTTATCTTCGTTGAAAAGCCTAACGCGACCGACCAAAGTTATGGCTTTATCAAATGGCGCCGTCTCCGGGAATCATCTAGTTCCCAACTAGTTTAGAATTCGAATACCAATACTCTGCCAGACGAGCGACAATGGTTACCAATGTAGAGGAAACCCCGTTTAGCTTAGCATACGGTGTTGAGGCCATCATACCGACAGAGATCGGGCTACCTACGCTCCGAACAACGTTGGTCGAGCAGGGAAATAATGAACAAAGAATGAGAGAAGAGCTCGACATGATAGACGAGAAACGAGAGATAGCGGCCCTTACCTTAGCTAAATACCAACAAAGCGTAAAGCAAACCTATGACAAGAGAGTAAAAGGGTCTAAAGAATTCATGGTAGGAGAACTGGTGCTGCGACGAGTGACGGTCTATACCCGCAACGAAATACATGGCAAACTAAGCCCTACCTGGGAAGGCCCATACGAAATCGTCAAGCAAACAAGTCCAGTCTCTTACAAAATCAAAAGCGTCCTGTTCGCCAACAGCCGAGGGGAAAAGAATTCTTGGAATGTGGCTAACTTAAAGAAGTACTACGTATAGGCAATCCTCCGAATACAAGTACAAGTACAGGTGCTACCTTACCCTTCTTGCTTAATGGCATTATCTTTCTTCTTTTGAATGAATAAAATATATTACTATGCTGTCTACTAATACTATGAAATCCCGTAAATGGCGTGTTACCGAAGGAACGTCTAGGGATACTATGAAATTCCCAACATGGCCGAAGTGCCTAAGAAATACTATGAAATCCCGTAAATGGCGTGTTACCGAAGGAACGTCTAGGGATACTATGAAATTCCCAACATGGCCGAAGTGCCTAGGAATACTATGAAAGTCCGTAAATGGCGTGTTACCAAATGAACGTCTAGGCATACTATGAAATTCCCAACATGGCCGAAGTGCCTAGGAATACTATGAAAGTCCGTAAATGGCGTGTTACCAAATGAACGTCTAGGCATACTATGAAATTCCCAACATGGCCGAAGTGCCTAGGAATACTATGAAAGTCCGTAAATGGCGTGTTACCAAATGAACGTCTAGGCATATTATGAAATTCCCAACATGGCCGAAGTGCCTAGGAATACTATGAAAGTCCGTAAATGGCGTGTTACCAAATGAACGTCTAGGCATACTATGAAATTCCCAACATGGCCGAAGTGCCTAGGAATACTATGAAAGTCCGTAAATGGCGTGTTACCAAATGAACGTCTAGGCATACTATGAAATTCCCAACATGGCCGAAGGGCCTAGGAATACTATGAAAGTCCGTAAATGGCGTGTTACCAAATGAACGTCTAGGCATATTATGAAATTCCCAACATGGCCGAAGTGCCTAGGAATACTATGAAAGTCCGTAAATGGCGTGTTACCAAATGAACGTCTAGGCATACTATGAAATTCCCAACATGGCCGAAGTGCCTAGGAATACTATGAAATTCCCAACATGGCGTGTTACCGAAGGAACGCCTAGGAATACTATGAAATTTATATGCAGGTACAATGCAAGGAATTATTCAGATCCACTTTACGACGGCGATGTAATATAAATTGGCTAAAACAATGAAGGAGAATCAATCTAAACAACAAAATATCAACAAAAAGCATCTCCAAAACAGGAATAACGAAATAACAAATGATTTGGCAAGGAAAAATCGATCCGATCAATTAAATAGCAATACGGCAATGGAAAGGTACAAAACAGGAATCAAGAAATCACATATATAATCCTCGCCCGCATTACGGAGGCAACAAGAAGATCAACGACACTAAACAGATTCATTTAAGAAGAACTACTGCAGGAGGAGCACGACGGTAAATGACCGAGCTCAATCTCTTCGTCATCCGTCGTTGTGTACCCATCAGACTCATCACCATCAAAACGCTCCTCAGAAATGAGGGCATCAAAATTGGTCGTATGAGCCCCAACACAGGTCAGCGTCTGAAGCCGCGCGTTGAACTCGGCTTCTTTGGCGGACTCGTGAGCATCCGAGGCCGCTTTACGGCGATCATCGTCAAAAGAAAGGTCACGGCGAGCTTCAATCACAGCTGCGGAAGCATCGTACCTGGCGCGGGACAAACGGAAATACTTCACCAAAACGTTGGCCTTGGTCACAAGCAACTTTAATTTGCCGAAGTACTCGCCCTTTGCACGCCAGTATCGATCCAAACGACGCTCCTGAACCTCAACAGCATGCTCGGCACGGCGAACGTATTCCCGAAAAGAGGCCGCCTGGGTTTTCAGCTTGGTCCGCAGTCGAGCACATTGGTCAGTCAATTCGACATTTTTGCTCATCAAAACAATGTAGGGCCACCTGTCAGGCACCTCACTAGCCGCACCAGATGAGACCTCGGCCCGGGCAGCACCAGTAGGTCCTAACCCCGGGTTAACTAGGCATGGAGAACCAGCCTGGTGCGACGTAGTAGCATGTGCCTATAAAAAAAAAAAGAGGGGGGGAGAAGAACGAGAAGAGATGAATAAATAAAAAAAAAAAAAAAAAAAAAAAAACGACAAAACAAGATACAAAGAAAACGACAAAACAAGATACAAAGAAAACGACAAAACAGGCTATTTTATTAATCCGACAACCCCTCAACAGACGCCGAAGTCTCTACTACATCGGCAAAATGAATATCTCGCAATGAATTAATTTGCGTCCCCAAACGCTCACGAATGACCGCCTCGATTCGGTTCAAGGCAACAGTGGTTTCAGTCACCCCGGCCTCCGCATCCACCATGCGCTCCGCCCGGGACACACCACTCATTCCTTTTATATGCTCCAGCACCTCTAAGGCGCGAGCTCGGGCCCAATACGCTTTGGCGAAGGATAGCAGCAGATCCGCGTCCTCGAAAACAGCCCCAAGGACCAAGCTCAAGCTCGTCACACGACTTCGGGCTTCATCACGAGAACGTCGTAGGGCACTGAGAAGTTCCTTTGCTTTACCCTTATTTGCCGTATAATGGGCAGTCTTTTTACTAAATTTCTCTCCCAGATCACGTAACCGGATCGCCAGGTTGGAAATATGAATATTCAGACCCTCGATTTCCTGATAGGCACAAGTCAATTTCGCGGTAAGGGACGCGTTAGACCTTTCCAAATCCTCCATTACGTCACCTACACTACGACTAGGCGAGGTCCAGACCACCATGGCAAGGGGGTTATTTGGTACCTGACAATATTTTGTTTTCATATCCTTCAAAATATGACGACCATCAAAAGAAATTAACCCAAGCAAGCCCAACAGAAAGAAACCACAACACCTATATTATCACTTCCCCAAAAGAATCTGTTTCTAGATACCACCAAAAAAAAAAAAAAAAAAAAAAAATAAAATAAAAAAAAAAAAAAAAAAAAAAAATTTTACAATGCCAGAAAGATAGTCAAGGTTCCACCTGAGGAGATGTTGGTGGGGGAACAACAGTAGAATCCGGTCGAGGAGTGGACGCGGTCGACATAGAATGCGGACGCAGCGCTGTCGAAATGGTCTGCCCCGGTAGCCGCGGAAGCTCTTCTTCACGAAGATTCGCCCAGTCCAAGGGTTTCGGCGGTGCACCATGCGGACACGGATACACCAACTCCGACCACGCCCTATCCGACAGAGGAACATTCGCGAAATTGAGCGCCCGCACATGAGCGCAGTATACAGAAAAGTTGGCCATCATCGCTAACTTTTTCCGCTCCTCCGCTTGTGCCGTTTTCAGGGCAGACACCTTAGCCTTCTCGGCTTCCACGTCCTCAGCTAGAAGCAAGTTCTCCTCCTCTACTTCGCCGTACTTAGCGGCCATGCTTTCTTTTTCCACCCTCAATTTCTCGACCTCCTCGGTCAGGTGCAGGAAGTCCACCGACAGTTTGTCATAATTCTCGCCCAGGGTTTTCTTCTCGGCGACCAATTTCTCCTTCTCAGCCACAAGATTATCCTTCTCGGCCACCAACTTCTCTTTCTCAGCCCCTAGAGCTCCCAGTTGATCCCGTAGCGCCACGGCACTCACAGCAATCTGCACTTCAACACATTAGTTTCCACATAAAATACAAGTACCAAACCTATATAGTGCAATACGAGCCCCACATACCCTCAGCGCATCTGCGTGGGTCTGCTCTATAACTGACATCGTAGGTTGGGCAGATAGCTTTTCTGCATTCTTAAACACAAGGGGTTTCAGAGCCGTATACCCCATCTTCAGCGTTCTCGGTTGATCCAGCAGTTCACCCCTACATCGGTCAATGTACCGGGTCATTGCAACCCCGTCCACCAACCCCTTCTCGGATCCGTCGAGAGTCTCACCCTCGACACCCATCACATCATCCCCGGCATTCTCTTCGCCGCCTTCCATCTCCACCCCCACGTCCTCCTCCAACTGCTCAATCTCAGGGGCCCTATGCCCGATCACTTCCTCATTACGGAGGGGCGAGCACACGGACAACTCTATCGGACCCTCGGTGGGGATAGGCGAGATAACCGGCAAAGTCATCGTACCCTCTCCCATATTCGTCAAGAGGTTCATATATCCGAATACATCGTCGACCGACCCCTGAAACACAATAATACCCATAGACCGGGCAAGAGCGAGGGTAACCAATTGAGAAGTCAGTAGCTGAAACAAGACGACTAATAAAGCAAAGCACTAGCGAACCAAATGACAAACAACCAAACGACAAGAAAATCATACTACATATACACATACCTCGCCCGGAGCAGAGGCATCCTCGGCGGCATCCCCTTGCGCAGCGGCAAACAACCCCTCGCCAGAGCCAACGTCAGCATCTTCCTCGGTAACCGAAGTATCAGTTCCCCTAGCCCTCTTCGTTGCTTCAACAACAGGGTCAGCTGCGCGACGCTTAGAACGAACGGCTCTTTTCCCAAGCCGCGTAGCACATCGAGCCTGGACCACCTTTAAAAATTCCTCCTCGGGCTCTTTCGGGATTTCGGGTGCAGGATTCCCCCTGGTCACCGACCCCATAGGGTAACCGAGCAACATGGGAGCCGTACGACTCGCAGGATCCGGCGTAGGTCCAGGCCCCCACCATTTCCAAAGAGCTAATAAAGCCTCTACATTGGGAGCGCCGAGATCTGGCATAGTGGGAGCAGTGGTAGCCGGTCCAGGAATCTGGTGTCCCGGACAAGCCCATTCACCAGACGCAATAACAATACCGAGATTGCGCTCTTTGTTGGTATCCGGCAAACCGATAACGAGCCGGCAAAAGGCACGCAGAGTCTTCAAATACGAGCTGCGACGCTCAAAGCTCAAACTATAGACTCCAAAGACGTCCTTCAGTTCAATCGGTATTCCGGACAACTCCGATAGCCTTTGGATACCATTCAGAGTACGGTAACCATTTAGGGCTAGTTGGGCCGGAGCAATTTGGACAGCCTCAAAGAACGAGGCCACCCAATTTGTAAAAGGCAGTCGAAGACCCCCAGTAAAGAATGCCGACGAACGCACAGCTACCTCGCCGGCAGGAACAAATCCCAGCACCTCCTCGTCCGAAATAGGAAGCCGAATATGTACGTTGTCGGGTATTCCGGCGAGTTCTTTAAAATCCTTCTCCACGAATGTGCCAACTTGGGCCACGCTTTGGGTCAAAATTTCCTATACAACGATCATCAACAGTCCATCAATATACTAACCAAATACACACACCAGAACCACATCAATAGAACGAGAGCCACCCCCCCCCCCCCATGCACATTATATCAGAATCATCAGACATATATAGCTAACCTGAACCATATACCAACGACACACCTATGACCGCAACGACAAATCAAATACAACTCTTAAAAGAGGGAAAGGGGGAGAACGGAAAATCACTTACAGTTATCATTATGAGCAAGCAAGCGCGAACAGCAGCAAGTCTTCCAACAAAAACACGAAACCCTAGATCAAGCGGCCGAACTCTTTTCCTTTTTGGCGGGAAGAATATGCTTTAGAGAGAGAGATATTTTCTTCAGCGAATTTTGTGATAAAAATAAACAGGACTACTTGGCACAATAAAAAGGAGTGGAGTCACAAAAGGAATAAAATAATAACCGTCCTTTCGTGTACCAGAGGTTTCCTTTTTTTTTTCCAACCATACAAAAGTCAACAACCGCTGCTCTTTTTAATATTTCAACGCTCCAGATTTCGCCACGTCAGCGCATATCCCACTACCCAAGGCAGTTCCATCATTACACCTAAATAAACGGCCAGTGGACCCTACCACGAAAAGCTTCCCACATACGCTACCAATTTTATCACACCAAGAATGTCCCCCGATAAAGTTCCTCGACTCCCAACCATTTCTTACCCAAATGGCATACCGAACAAGGTGCACGAAGACCGTTTCTAGCTTGATGGCAGGGAGCATCAAGTCTAACAACGCTCTCCGGGGGGATAACCGGGCATATTGTTCGATGTATGCTCAGAGAAAAAAGAGAGAAGCAAGCAGGAAATAAAATAGGACAGAATCAAATGCAAGGCAAGTTTTATTCATCCACAAAGGGGGAAACACAAACAATACAACAGAAAAAGAAAATACACACATCCTACTTTTTCGAACTATCCCCCATAGCAACATCCCTCTTCGCCAAAAGTTCCTCCAGACGCTCCTTCTCCCTAATCAAACGAGAAATCGCCATCTCAGCCTGTTTCAAGGCGTAAGACTGAGACTCGCATTTTTGCTCGGCCTTGAAACGAGCAGTGCCCTCCTCGTCCCAATATTGTTTAAACCTCCTCGCTTCAGTCCGAGCACACATGAGATCATGTTTCAGCCATGACATCTCAATTTCTTTTAGTTGAAGAGGAGTCAAATCCTCCTCCCCAAAGCCAGGGGGACGGGGTAGCAAAAAGGTAGGCTCCTCTTCCATAAGGGCTTTCTTTTTGGAGGCAGACCTAGTGATGGGAGCCATCTCACGCAAAAGCAAATTATAAAACAAGAAGAGGTAGAAATTGATAATGAGATACACGCAATAGGGAGCATTTATAGAGAATCAGAAGGCACAAAATACGAAGCGTTACAATGGTTCACAAGACAGGCACGAGATACGAAAAGATACAACTGATTCATCAAATACAGAAGGTAAAACACAAATGGCAAAAGGGGAAATGCATAAGAAAAACCAGCCCAATCTAAGGATCAATGGGTGGAAAAACCGAACTGCCAGACCGAGAGAAAGCAAAACGAGCAGAACAATTCAACCGAGCTTGATAGGAATCGTTCATGGCGACCAAATCGTCATTCTCCGAGGAGAGCCTGTTGTTTTCCGTAGTAAGAACCCTGACGCGTTCCACGAGCCGAGCATTCTTTACCATTATGTTAGCTAGGCCTTGAGGAGAGTTGTCAAACTCATCTTGAGAATGGTCCCAAATTTCCTCGGCATCATACCAGGAGTTGGCCAGATGGTTTCTCTGCAGCAACAAGTGATCGAGCTGGCGACTCAGTGCCGAAATCTCGGTCCACTTCACTGTCTCTTCGGGATAAGAGCCGAACAAGCTCAAGGCCAAAGCGCCATACTCTTTCTCAAGCCTTGCCATCCGACTGCGGACCCGAGATACCTCAGTATCCAAGCCCTTCATCTGAGCATGATATCTCACCACAGGTCCAGACATTCTGGGAAATTGTTTAGTATGGAAGAAAATAAAGGGCTAAGGAAGAGAGAAGCAGAAAGCGCCTGATAAACTACCCAAGAAAAGAGGGTACTTATAGAACAAAGGGTATGATATTTTATGACCTTGCTTGGGAAATTGCATATTTCCTGACATGCTGGTGGGGGGCATGTGCATTTCCTGACCTACTAGGGAGCCTGCACATATGTTTGACAGTGATGGGGACATCTATTGACATCTGAGACTACAGTGCAGAAGAAATAAAGACGAGATATTCAAAGATCTAGATTCCAGACAAACAACAAACCACAGGTACAATATAAAAAGAAAGGCAAAAAGAAAAGGGCAAAAATACTTTTCATTAATGAAGATGGAATACATCATTGTTCATTACATCAAAAGACAATATTACATCGTGGTCAATTACATCCGAGATAAAAACCTATTACATCCGAAAAAATCTATTACATCCAAGAAGAGCTAGTACAGAAGATCAGGCAAAGGATCAACTATGCCAGCTGACCAAGTGAACAGGAGACGCCAAAAAGAAAAAGTAAGAAGAAAGAGAAAGGAAAAGCAAGAAGAGGAAAAGAAGAAGAGTGCAAGAAACGAAGGAAAGAAGCATAAAAAGAAAACAAAAAGGGAAGAAAGAAGCGAAGAGGAGGAACATAAAGAAGAAGGGATAAGAAAGAAGAGTCAAAAAGAAAAATGACAAAAACCCTAGATGTAACACAAAACCCTTAGGATCACAGGGCTGATTGTAACATCGTAGTGGTGCAAAAAAGAAGAAAAAGAAAAAGAGTGATGGGAGAGAAGATGAAGAAAAAGAAAGAGGAGGCACAGAAGAAAAACAGATGAGAAGAAGATAAAGATACGAAGGAGACCGACAAATAAGAAGGAAGTCAATGAAACAAAAAAGAAACGGAAAAAGAAAAGAATAAAAAATACGAGAAAACAGAGTATAAAAAGAAAACACGAAAGAGGAAGAGGAAAAAATGATGGAAACGGAGAAAATACAAAAGAAGAAAAAAGAAGAGATAGGAAAAGAAGGGGAAAGAGCAGGGAAAAACAAAAAAAAGAAGGGGGAAGGTTAGGGGGAAGTCGATCGGTATCGATGAGAGGGCCCGGCAGAGACATCCCTGTCCCTCAGTGTCGGGTTCCCCCTTAGCATCTCATTCTCTTCGACTAGAGCCTGACGAGCACGTCGGCAATAATCCAGTTCGGATCTTAGCCAAGTTAATTCCCGAACCATCTCGGTATGGTGATAACGCATCACCTTCAACTCCTCCTCGGCATCCCTCAACAGCCTTTGTACATGGTTATAGGAGGCTTCAAAGGCCTCCACTTGCAAAGCTAATGCTGATTGGGTGAAAGGACCAGACATCTTAGGGAAATTATAAGATGAGGGTCTATATATGGAGGAAAATAATATGTTGAGAAGTGTGGATGAAACCATGCTGTAAGCAGGTATTTATAGATCAACTGTATGAGGGCTGGGATTGAGAGTCGCAACCATTCGCCAATGGGTATTCAGAAGCGATGGCACTCAAAAGAGGTGACTGTTCAAGAAAAACGTTTGGATTCCCAAAAGATTCTAAAGAGCGTGAGTAATTAAAAGCCACACCTGTTCAAGAAACGCTTGGATTCTTACCAATATTTAAAGGGGGTAAGTAATAATGGCAACAAAACACGCGTCATTTTTGGGAAGGACAGCGGATCGAATAAATATCCCAGATCTTTTGCGCAAGGCTCAAGAAAACTCTGGTGGATAGGATTTTCTATGCACAAGGCTCAAGAAATCCTATTAGTCCCTAGATGTAAAGAGTAAGAAGGTCCAATGGATAAGATCAAACGCAAGACCCAAGAAAAGCATTAATGAGGACACAAGCGTGCGCAGTCAAAATAAATCGCATTGGGAAAGTAATTCAGATATAAACAAGAAAAAGAAATCTTTATTGATTGGTTGATACTTCGTTACAGAAGAAGCACAAAGAGGAAATACAATGAAAACAATAAAATCATTTCATAGAAGGGCCCGCTTCATCATTCGGCTTCCTTTTCGACCGAGCATACACTTCCTTAAGGGCCAACTTGTAAGCCCTCTTGGAAGCGAGCTGTCTATCTCTGGAGGCCTCGAGCTCTTTGATCCGGGCACGAGCACGGATACTGTCAAGCAAAGACCTCTGGTGCTCCTTCTCTAGGGCATCCAATCGCTCGTCTAGTTCGGCGGCCCGACGAGCTTCCACTGACAGCCGGGCAACCCTCTTCTCGAGATAACGCACCTTCTGAACTTCCTCTTCCAGACGGGAAACGTATTCAGGAAGGTTGTCACCATACTTTTCAAGAGGAGAAGCCATTTGCTCGTTAATAAAGAATGAACTGCATAAAAGATACTGGGACAGTCCCCTTTTATAAGAAGAAACAAGGAGTAGATCAAAGGTCATCTCGAATAAATACAGCCTCTTGAACTTCCCAAGAGCATTAAAGGCAAATTAACCACAGTTCCAAATCCAATTAAAGTCATCCAAAAAGACATCAAGAAGATAGACAGACAAGAACAAGGAAAAGGAAATATTTTATTAATTCCAAAAACTTCGATTACAACTGAGGAGAAGACTCCCCATCCAAGAGAAATTACGACAGAAATTACAAAAGACTAATTATTTCGAGGAAGAGCCTTCTTCATCGTCATCCGAACTCGGTTTGGACCGAGCGTGCAACTCCTTGAAGGCAAGCTTATAGGCCCTTTTAGCCGCCTTCTGCTTAGCCAGATTAGCCTCGAGCTTCTTTATGTGCTCATAGGCCCAATCCTGATCGGCCATCGTCACATGATGATCAGAATCCATGTCAGACAACCTTTTCTTGTAGTTTGAAACCTTGGCCACGAGTTTCTTATTCGCGGTACGAGATTTCTTGATTTCCGTTTCTAAATATGAAATATAATTAAAGGAGCTCTCACCAGTAGAACCAGAAGAAGCCATTATGTCAAGGGCAAATTAGTAGTAAAATGCCTAATTATGGAGGGAGCACACCCCTTTATAGGAGTTTTCCTCGAAAAAAGATACTAGGATAGGAAACATTAAATGTGCCCCCCTGGGAACCGTCACGAGTCTATTGCGTTTCTCGATGAAGCATTGGGAAAAATAAGACCGAAATAACGTTCTCGACAAACCGAACATGACTCCCCCGACATGGAAACCACGCCGAGAAAGTCAGGGAGCACTTGATAGAACATAAAAATCAGACCCGAATATTTTTCGGGTCATAATCAACTCACTTTATAAATGGGTATCCAACGCTTAATGGGTCATCTCATATTGGTTATAGGAATTGAGGTGCTACTACCCAAAGCCCAAGCCCAATCAAATGGGGACCCTTGTCTGAGAAATCCCTGGGATGAAGACATTTGTCACTATCCTAGAAGGCGCAGTTGCCTATAAATAGCCCACTACCCCTCCTAGAAAAGGACCAGAAAATCTATCCAAAAAATATAGAGAGAAGTTAAGAAAAGGGAGAAACTAACCAAAGCATATCACATCGAGAAACAAACCGAGAAAAGACAGCCGAGCACCGAATAAAAGAGGAGAAAGATCAAGACGAGAGATTAAATAGTTATATCGAGCATAATTGTAAAATCGGAATACGAATCCGAACAAGTGTAGTAGTCCGAACAAGGATAATAATCCGAGCAATAATAAAGATCAGGAAGTATCATTTATTCACGACGATTTGTCATTTTTATCTTCGTTGAAAAGCCTAACGCGACCGACCAAAGTTATGGCTTTATCACTTACTGTATAAACCCTATTTAGGACGCCTCGTCTATTTTATAATAGTTGTGTGGGATTTAGTTGTTTTTTTTTCTATATTTATAGAAATTGTTTTAATTTTATATCTAAATACTAGCTAGTTACAAGCGCATCTGCCCTTTTATAATAGTTGCGTGGGTGTACGTGTCTTTTATATTTATATAATTTTTATAATTATTATATCTAGATCGTAATTACGGCGAATCTACCCCATAATAATAGTGATTTAAATTCTATATATAATCCCTAATTTCTATATGTGTTATGTGTGGAATAGAGTCGTTTTTTTTTATAATTATAGAAATTGATTCAATTTTTACGTCTAGACCTTAATTACAAAGTCTCTACCGTTTTTTATAATAATTTCATGGAATATAGGTGTTTTATATAATTATAGTAATTGATTCAAATTTTATATTTGAACCTTAATTACATGCTTTTTCATGATTTGGGATAATATGCATGCTACTAAGGTGATTTTAAATTTGAGAATCATGTTTTTTTGCTTCATAATGTTTTATGTTCATTCTAGTTTGAATGATTATCACGAACTAGCTTTCAAGTTGAAATTTTTTTAAAACAAAACCATAGAGAATAGAAAGCTCATTGTTTTATGTAAAATTATTTAAATATGTATAACAATAAACTTCCGTCATCGAATTGGTTATGTGCATGGAACATGTCAATCGAATTTTTTAACTAATGGGCTTGATAATCGGAAGCAATAAAAGGAGATAAAGAATTTAACAAAAAATTGTATTACAAAATTAACCAATAAGAAACATTTTACTGTAAAAATGAAATTAACATGTAAGGATGCCATGAGTATTAAACACACCATTATTCAAGCGATACATTATAACAAAGTATTATCAAGTCATTAGCTAAATGCATCTAATCGTTAGCTATTAACTGTTATTCTATATTATTGGATCCAAATTTCATGTATATATATTAGTGAGTACTCGGATATAAAAGTAACAATTTTATTGGAATATATCAACTAATCAGTGATAATGTTTGTGCTATTTTAGAATGTTTCTGCTCTTAAACCGATCAATGAAGCGGAAAATAAAAAAAATAAAAGCATAGGTTTGCATATATGGTAGGGTTAAGCAAACCAATCGTTGGCCAAATAAAATACAAAGCTTTTATTGAGTTTCAACCATCACGAAGTTTTCTCTCAAACTTCAGCATTGTATATTTCAACTTTATAATATTTTTTCTTTCACGAAACATCTAGCAATAAGCAACACCACGAAAGTAGGGCCATATTGCTTATAAATATAAATATTGCACTTGGCATAAGGGTTTGTATGGATCGATCAAATTCGCAAGGTATCATAACCCAATTTGTGGTTCACATAAAAGGCGAGGGTGATGCAAATAGAGTTGTTAGTTTATGTGGAAGATACTCGTCTTAGCTTGCTAATTAACATGTTTTTGCCCCACATCATGGTTGTTGGACGACATCATTATCGTTGCCTTTTAACGAGACTTTTAAGTCCTCGATGACTTATGTGCGTGATTTAAGATATCACATTGGTCATCCTATCTTTTCAAGCTCTTATCCTAGCCTTACTTGTAAGCATCGGGTTTCCGACGTTGCCGAGATCATGAACTTAATGCTAAAACGATGGACGCCTAATTCAAACACATTATCTTATTTGCGATGAACTCTTCTCTTTCGCGCGAAGAGCTTGTTGCCCCCCGGTTAGAGGTCGGTCACTGATTTGACAATGATTCTTGGGAACCAAAAAATATTTATATACCAGGTTGAAATAATGGTATAAAAACATGTGATTGAAAGTATCACTTGTTTCATCATTTTCTTCAGCCCTTTTCTAGGTGAAGTGAATGAAACTACACTATTTGACATCGGTATACGTAACCTACTATATGGGATCTTGGCCCATAGATATACTTTATTTCTATAAAGCAATGCCTGATATTGATTAAAAAAAACACTATTCGATAGAGGTTCTTCAAAACTAGCTAATATTATTCATCGGCCCTTAGTTAATCAACACACATAAGGTTTTAGTAAGCGTACGAATAAGATTTTGATCACTAAGATAAGTTTTGCGTCAGTCGGGATGGAACCTACTGAATCTTTGACATGTACCAGAGAACAACTCGTTTTCACTATGTAAAATGCAACGTATGATATTAATTTAACGCGTTCAAGAAACGAGTAATTAATTATTATAAAAATATACTCAACGTCAAGGGTGGTCCTCATACACAATCGTCCAATATATACTTATGTACGTCAGGATGAATCCTAAATCTTTGACATTCATTAGATAACAACTCGTTTGCTCGCATTTTATAAGTACAAAAATATGTTTATTTTTTTATTGGAGGTTGAAAAATATACTTATTAGTTTACTTATAAGAATTTATAAGTTTGTTTGGTAAAAGTTGAAAAAGTAGAATAGGAGTGGTGAAAAATAGAAATAGTGTATTATTGTCGAAAAATATATATTTTTGTAAAAAATATAGAACTCGTTACTTAAAATTAAATATTACGAAAACATAAATAAGCATACTTATTCGGGGTCAAACAAACAATTTTTTAACTTTATATACTTATAAGTAAAAAGTGAAATTAAATAAGGCTGCCAAACAAGCGCATTGTTACTCCTAACACACCTAATCAAGATTTAGCGGGAGTAGAATTTATTTATTTATATAAATCTTGAGATTATTCTCAATTCCAAAAATATCATCATCTCAATCCGTACGGTAAATATTCATACTATTTACTATTTTTACTGACTAGAGGTAATAAAAATAAAATCTTTTTACTGTTCTGCTAATCTTGTTTGCATTAGTTTCTACATTCTGGTTTTATAGGTTTTCTTTTTCATATATTTTTAATGTGGTTATACATCTTAATTTTGTTTTTTGTTTTTTTTATATCAAATTGTAACCAAGGTGTGCATCTTTTTCTTTAGATTATTGTTGCCTCCTAAATTAATTTAGGTTTTTTTCTTACTAAATTTTAATCAGGTTATGCATTTTTTTCCTTTAATCTCGGGGTTTTTCTTATAGCATTATCAAGTTATGCATCTTTTTTTTAATTTAGTTTTTTTTTTATAATAAAATTGTAACCAAGTTATGCATCTTTTTCTTTAATTTGGGGTTTTTTCTTAAATCTTTGCCAAGTTGTGGCCTTTTATTTTAGGGGTTTTTGTTAAACTATTACCAAGTTTTGTATTTCTGTCTTTAATTTTGGGTTTTTTCTTAAATTCTTGCCAAGTTCTCATAAACTAGGGTAATTGTGAAGTTAAAAAGACTAATTGGTTTTATAAGTTTTTAGCAATCATTTTGCAAAAATTCTTTCTAACAAAGAAATATTACTTTTGAAATTGTGTCTTGGTCTCCTTGACCGTAGCTTTTTGATAATAGTTTCTGAGTCGTGAGATAGTTGATGATCAGTTCTATTGATGTCCAGTATTAGCTTAAATATCGTTCTTTCTATTTTGGGGAAACTACGAGTATTATTCAATAAACGAAAAAAAAAAGTTACTTTTGCAATTGTGGCCTAGACTCCATGATTATGACTTTCTGCTATTGTTTTCCTTCTTTGAGTTGTGAAATTGTTTCTGAAATTTCTATCCGCTGTTCTAGTTGCATTTTTGCAGTTAGATTTCAAGTGAAGTTGCAACCACAGTTGAAACCAAGTGTATTAATGGACAGAACAGAATAGTTAAATGTACTTGAAGTAAATCACATGTACATTTAACAACGGAGTTCACCCAACTAGGCTACGTCTCCGGGGCACTCACCCAGATTATGATATTATAAAAGCTTACAATATAGAATTCAAGTCTTATTGAAAAACACTCAGACTCTCTCTAGGTTTTTCTGCATATCTCTATATTGCTCCTACCTTATAACTATCAATTATAAATCAATGACATCCCACAATTGTTTTCTTTTAAAGCTCACTGTGTATTCTATCAAGAATGAGTTTTTTATAATTTAGAACACACACTTTTTACAAGCATAGTTATCAACTATTTAAACGAGTAAAAACAATCTTGTTTCTTTAAGATCTTGATGATTGCTTTTAACTCTTTTGATTGACTTCAATCTTTCCATGTAGCATAAGACTCTTCAGCGTGGGATTGACTCCAATCTTTATAAGTTAATACCTGTTTAATAACTAACTTGGAAATATGAGTTAGTCTTTTCCTACAACAAGAAAACATATAAGACAATATCTTTTAGAGATAACATTTTTAAATATACATATGAAACATTAACTCCATATTTCATTCAATCTTAAAACGAATCATACTGAATTTGATAAGTAACAAAGATTGAAACAAGTAATAAAGATTTGCATAAGAATAGAGATTTAAGATAGCCTAGTTTAAAGTAAACATGTCTTAAAAACTAATCTCCTTATTAATATTTAGGAAACATCTTCCTTATCACTTTTAATATTCTCAATAAACATAAACTAAACCTTTTAAGATCATATGAGAATATTTCCTGCATAATTTAAAACAAATAATTAACATTAAAGAAAGATAATGCAGAATTACAGAACTAGACAGAATCCTGCAGAACAGCAGGTTGGAACTGTGGTTGCAACTGAGGTTGTAAGATTACTTGAAACCACCAACGATGTCTTAGCAGGTTGTAACTGAGGTTGCAACATTGCTTGAAACCTAACAACACTGTCTTAGTTCTTAACAAACAGATAGGATTATTTAGTGCAAATCAATAGACAACAAATAGTATTTAGACCAGAAATCTGGTCCTAACAATCTCCCCTTTTGTCATTGGTTTTGACAAATCATCTAAGTTTATAAAAACATCAATCCACCTGCAAATACAATTCAACACAGTCTTTTACTGTGTATCTTTTATCAATGCTTTTATGACAACTATTTAAGATCCCCCTGCAAATTAGAATAACAAGCATCATATAAGCACAAAATATATCCATTCACAGAGTTTCAGAACATATTCAATTTTAAAGACAGTCACACTTCAAAAAGAAATTTCAAAAAGAAATTGCAGAAATTTTAAGGCCAAAAATACTTACACAACATAATCTTAACACAACAATTGTAATTGAAGCAGAAACTTAAAAACATGAGCATGAGTCCAAACATGAAGTCTTAGTACAGAAATTGAAATTGTAACTCAAAGCATAAAATAAACTTCTTCATCTCCCCCTATTTGTCATAATCCAGACAAACTAGTCACGAGGTATGTCTGAATAAGGTGCTCTTTCCCTTAGAGGTTCATCTCTGATGTTGAACCTTGGGTTCAATAATTGATTTTGATTATACGTTTGATTATGTATTAATGATTTTACGATTTCTCTATTCGATGATATAATGCTTTGTCTTTTCCAAAAATATAAAATGTATATTTCAGGACTTTAAAATGATAGAGCATTCGATAACGAAGCCAACGGTTCAAACGGAAGTAAATTTGAAGTCCGAACGAGCAAGTTACGAGCATTTCAAAGTCGACAGTTCAACATATAAATCTCCAGGTGCACCCACCAGTGGGTATACAGAACCCACCAGTGGGTCAATGTTCCAGAACCAAGCAAGATTTCACCCACCAGTGGGTCAGAAAACACCCACCAGTGGGTCAATGTTCCAGAACCAAGCAAGATTTCACCCACCAATGGGTCAGAAGACACCCACCGGTGGGTCAAAGTGCAGATACAAAAAAAACAGCTTTTTTGCTTTTTCGAAAAGTGAAGTTTTTATTGGATAAAACCCAAAACCAGTCCCAACGGTCAAAAAAGATCCAAGAGAATTTTTGGGTTACAAATACACATTAATCTCTCTCCCAAACCACCAATTACATCCATACATATCCATAATCAATATTTCAACCTCTCTCATATACATAAACCCAAAATCACCATTTTGGTGAAATATTTCGAAAAGAGAGAAATTGAAGATAAATCGATACAAGCTCCAACAAGGATCAAAAATCATCGAAACCACAAATTAGCTTATTTAAGAAGCAATCAATTGTGGGTGTTGTTTTAATTTTTAACAAAATTGTAAAGAGCGTTTTATAAGCTCATTGTGAGTGAGTGTTTGGGTAGAAGCTTTTAAGCCAAAGTGTTGGTTAAAAGTTCTAGGTTAAACACTTGGGTACTCATAGATTGAGGGGGAGTCGTTGACTCATTAGACGTGTACGCTTGCACTTGAATCAAGAGTAGGAATCTCGGGTAGAGGGTGAGCCAATCGGTCGATTGAGCTCGATAAGGATTTGTAAAATCGGGAAGAAGAATTATAGTGAAATACTCGGTAGTACCGAGGAGAGGACGTATGCCGTTTGCCGAACCTCTATAAATCTTGGTGTCATTTTCTTTCCCTATACTTTTACTTTCCGCAACTTTTAATAGCTTATTTTCTTGCTTGCGTTTATGAATTATTGCTTTTCATTAACATTATTAAACTCTTAAGCTTAGAATAGCAAAGTTGGGTTGTTAGTTGCCACTTAGATTTTAATTAGGCGAAAAGCGCCAAAAACCTTATTCACCCCCCTCTAAGGTTTAGCCGCACCGGGCCAACATCTGACAACATCCTCCTGTTCTTCTTCACTGCTTATTGAGAAGCCATCATCACTGTGACTTGCATCACTGTCACCATCATCCTCACTTTCTGTGAGATTCACCAGTAGCTTCTTGATCTGATAATCATCTGCATCCAGGTCAGCTCCTCTTTCTTGATTGTAAGCCAGCTTTTGTTGCAGATACCACCTCACACCTTTCTTATTTGAAGGAGCACTAGATGTCTCCTTTTCTTTTCCTTTTTCTCCAGAGATGTCATTGACATGCCCTTCCTTTAGTAGTTTTGCAGAAATATACAGGGCTGGAGGACATCTTTCAGATGGTTCAGAGGAGATTCTAATAGGATGTGTAGCATATATTTGTCAGGTTTGAGACAGAATTATCTCAGTGATTAGGCAAGGAAAATGTAGCAGAATGGAGGGTGAATTAGTATCACTGAAATCTCTTATGAGATTGAAAATATGATTACCAAAGTTAATTGGCAATGAAGACATGATCTTATAGAGAAAAATTGCCATTTCTTTTTTCACTTTAGAGGGTTGTTTAGTAGGAGTCCAATTAAACCTATCAACTTTGTGTAGCACAGCAGCACACAATGTGAGAGAGGATATCTTGATGGAAGTGCCATCAAATCTGTTATTCTTTCCAGTGAGGACAAGAGCAATCACTTCCATGTCATAATCAACATTATTCACAGAAGGATTAGGAGCACTTAGAAATTCATTGATTAACTTAGGGGTAAAATCTAAAGTTAGACCCCTCAAAAATACTCTTCCATATGCAGGGTTACCCTCATCAAAGACATTACTACTTAGATTAGCATAAAACTCCTTAACAGCAGCAGGGTAATAAGAATCAGCATAGCAAATAGTTCTATCTAAGCCAACATCAGACAACAATTTCTCAACATGCACCTGTATGTGCTGATAACTAACCAAATTTAGTCTCCTTTCACAGTGAATTTCCCTATTAGCAAAAGATCTAAACCTCCTAAACATTTTCTTATTCCAGAAACGAGAATCAACCTTATTGAATATGGGTTTATAATAAAAACCAACAGATATAGGATCATCCTCTAGATTTCTCCTAGCACGTTTTTTAGTCCTATGTTTCTTAGAAGAGGAAGACTCACTTACCTTGGCCTTAGAGCCTGGACTGGTTGTAGATTTAGTCAAGAAATCCCTAAGAGTATAGTCATCATCAATGTTGAGATTAGGGTTATTAGGAGAGTTGGAAGACATGGTTTCAACTAGGGTTGCAACTGAACTTGGAACTACGCAGTGAGTTTTCAGAGAACTTAGGGTTTTGTTTAATAGAAAGAGAGAGAGAGTAATTATGAAATTGTTACTGATTTGGGATATTAAAAAGGGGCTTGTATAAATAGCAATAAAGTCCAAATCTTTTTACAATTAGAAAAAGATACACTCAAATCAATTTTGAAACAGATTTTGCTAGAATTATGGAAATTTCTTACCAACAGAAATTTAAAAATTAAATCACAATGAAATCACGAAGGAAAGAGTTGACAGTAAGATAAATCCAGCAAATAGTTCAGATAAACATTCCTTGTAAACAGATTGACCCAAAATTTTGAATTCTAAGTAGTTGAAGATTTTAAGGAAATTTTTACTTGTTTCAAAAAAAAAATAGCAGTTGTATAAGATATAGAACTTTGAGAATTCAAGAATCTAACCATTTACTCAAGAAGATATATTTATGATTGATAACTTTAATAGAAATTAGATTTTAAGAGCTTAAATTGAGCAAATTCGTTTTCATCTCTACACAAAAACTAGTTTGATGACCTCAGCAAGGAAAGAGTATAAGTGATGTCAAAAATAACAAGACTTTGTCTTGGCTTTTACATTTAAGTAGATCACTATGATGTGAATCATAAATGGTATAACAACCTTTGGACAATCACTGATTTTTTTTTCCAGTATTATGAGCATGTGGTTTCAACTGGTGTTGCAACTGAGCTTGCAACCAGTATTATAAGCATGTGGTTTCAACTGGTGTTGCAACTGATCTTGCAACCAATATGTAAAAAAAATGCACTTTGTGCTTGTAACTCTATTACCAGAGAAGTTTTTTAGACAAGTTACCTCACATCTGTTTTTGAGACAACAATTAGCGGTTTTTTCAAGTTAAAAACCTCAAAGCTCAATCAAGACTTACCTCTAGAAATAAAAAGTATTAAAGGTACTCAAAACAGACATACATAGCAAGAGTATTCAATTAGATCCATAGTAACATACCCCTATATCACTTCTTAAATATTCAAATTTATTAGTATCAAGGGGCTTTGTGAAAATATCAGCTAATTGTCTTTCAGTTGAAACATGTTCTAAAATTAAGCTTTTTCCTTCAACTAGTTCTCTGATAAAATGATGCCTTAGATCAATATGTTTAGTTCTGCAATGTTGAACTGGATTCTTTGCTAAATCTATAGCACTTTTGTTATCACAAAACAAAGTTAATATTTCTTGCTTAACATTATAGTCATTTAACATCTGTTTCATCCAAATAAGTTGAGTGCATCCACTTCCAGCTACAATATATTCTGCCTCAGCAGTAGATAAAGAAATGTAGTTTTGCTTTTTACTAAACCATGAAACAAGGTTGTTCCCAAAATAAAAACAACCACCAGAAGTACTATTTCTATCATATATATTTCCTGCCCAATCTGCATCACAGTAGCCAACAAGAAAATGGCTTGTGTTTTTAGAATACCATAAACCTAGGTGAATTGTGCCTTTTACATACCTTAAAATCCTTTTGACAGCTAGAAGGTGAGGTTCTAAAGGTTTTGCCTGATACCTGGCACATACTCCTACACTTAAGCAAAGATCTGGTCTACTAGCAGTTAAATAAAAAAGACTCCCAATCATGGATCTGTATAGACTTGGACATATACTCTTACCCTTATCATTTTTGGACAATTTTAAAGTGGTACTCATAGGGGTTCTTTTCTCTTTACTATCACTCAGACCAAACTTCTTAACAAGATTATCACCATACTTACTCTGACACAGAAAAATGCCTTTTTCATTCTGTTTAACTTGCAATCCTAGAAAGTAAGTTAATTCACCTCCACCACTCATTTCAAATTCATTCTTCATATCAGAAATAAATTCAACAATTCTATTATTAGAAGTGGAGCCAAACACAATGTCATCAACATAGATTTGAGAAATGATTATATCCTTTGTACTTTTCTTAGTAAACAGAGTTTTATCAACTCCCCCTCTGTTAAAACCTTTTTCTATCAAGAACTTGGTTAATCTATCATACCAAGCTCTAGGAGCTTGCTTTAGACCATACAAGGCCTTTTTTAGTAAATAAACATGTTCAGGAAATTTAGGATCTTCAAATCCCTTACGTTGACAAAACATAAACTTCTTCATTAATCACACCATTCAGAAAAGCACTCTTAATGTCAAGTTGAAACAATTTAAAATCATACAGACATGCAAGAGAGAGTAGCATTCTAATAGATTCAATTCTAGCTACAGGAGCAAAGGTTTCATCAAAATCAATTCCTTCAATTTGTGTATAACCCTGAGCTACCAACCTGGCTTTATTCCTGATAATCACTCTATCTTCATTACTTTTATTTCTAAAAATCCATTTAGTCCCTATAACATTTTTATTAGAAGGTCTGGGTACTAAAGTCCATACATCATTTCTCTCAAATTGATATAGTTCATCTAGCATAGCTAAAATTCATTCACTATCTTCTAAAGGTTCTTTTATATTCTTAGGTTCTAACTGAGAAATATAACAAGCAACAACATTATTTCTTTTACCTCTGGTTTTCATACCTGAAGCAACTTCTCCTATGACATTGTCAAGAGAATGATTTTTCTGAGTCCTTACATAGCGAGGCTTGCTAGTTGATTGAATATGAGAACTTTCTTCTTCTTCTTCTTCTTCAGACTCAGTAGTATTATGAGTTTCAACTTCAGTTGCAACCAATATTGGACTGCTTGTTTACTGACTTTCTCCTGTTTCTTTTCCTATTATTTCTGACTCTTCATCATCACCTGTAGTCTCATCCACATCTTTTAAGTCATCAAATAACACATTATAGGATTCCATAACACAATTTGTTTTTTGATTAAAGACTCTAAAGGCTCTACTATTCTGAGCATAACCAAGAAAGATCCCTTTATCACTTAGAGTCAAATTTACCATGATGTTCTCTATCTCTAAGAATGTAACAAACACACCCAAAAACTTGAAAATACTTAACATTGGGTTTTCTATCTTTCCATATTTCATAAGCTGTCATGGTAGTGCCTTTAGTGATGTATACTCTATTAACTATATGACAAGCAGTGTTAATAGCTTCAGCCCAAAATCTGTTGGCAAGTTTCTTAGAATTAAGCATGACTCTAGCCATTTCTTTAATGGTTCTATTCTTTCTTTCAACTATGCCATTTTGCTGTGGAGTCTTTGGTGCAGATAACTCATGACTAATACCTAAGGAGTTGCAAAATTCTCTAAACTTGCTGTTTTCAAATTTTGTTCCATGATCACTTCTGACCCTAGCAATATTACCACTGGTGGAACCTTTTTCAAGTTGCAGTTTTAAGCACAGAGTTTTAAAGAGATCAAAAGTTTCAGACTTATCTTTTAAAAATACAACCCAAGAGTATCTAGAGAAATCATCTATAACTACCAAAATGTACTTCTTGCCACCTATACTGGCAGTTTGCATAGGACCCATTAAATCAATATGAAGAAGTTCTAGGACTCTCTTAGTATAGATTTGACTTGTACTTTTATGAATACTCTTTGTTTGTTTGCTAACTTCACAATCACCACAGATACTTTGAGTTTTAGCACTAAGTTTAGGAATATCTCTTATCAATTTCTCTTTAACAAGCTTATCTAAGGTTTTGTAATTCACATGACCAAGCCTTTTATGCCAAATATCAACATTATTAGTAATAGCTTGATTACACCTATTCTGAGGCAATTCTTTTTCAGCTTTTTCAAAAACATAGCAGCTGTTTGTTGATCTAACTCCAGTCATGACCAAATCATTGTTAAGATCAGTAATTAGACACCTATCTTTGTTAAACTTAACAATCATCTTATTGTCACACAATTGACTAATACTAATAAGATTAGCTTTTAGACCATTTACAAGAAAAACATCATCAATAATAGGCATTCCAGGTTTGTTTAAGGTACCTTTTTCAACAATTTTACCTGTATCTCCACCTCCAAACACAACAGTGTTTCCTGTAAGATTAATAACATTTTTAAGGAAACTTGAAGTACCTGTCATGTGCTTAGAACACCCACTGTCAAAATACCAATCATTAGAAGTAACAACATTTAAAGAAGTAATAACAGCTTTGTTATTAGCAATTAAGGTAGAATTTTTCTTAACTTTCCAGACCCAGTTCAATTTTTTATTGAAAGAAGCCAACCAATTTTTCTGAGAAATATACTTTATGTTCCTCTTTAAATAACACTGGATTTCTGAATGACCAGGTCTTTTACAGAAGTTACACAGTTTAGTCCTAAAAGTAGATTTAACCTCAAAGCTATTCAGTTTTTTCTTGGTTGCAACTGTGGTTGCAACTGAGCTTCTAACCATATTGACAACAACATGAGTTTCAGCTTTAGCAAGAGCTTTAACAAAGGTAGTTTTTCCAGTGTTTTCATAGCCATAATAACCTAGACCACTGTTATATTTAGAGCCTCTAGAATAGGACAGCATGTCATCTAATTTTTCTAAAACAGAAACATTCAGCAGTTTTATTTTCTTTTTGGTTTCAGTAAGTTCAGCCAGTTGTGTGTTAAGTTGCTCAGTAAGACTTTTAACCTCATCCTTTAGATTAACATTTAGTTTGTTAAAAAGATCAAGGATTACTTACTCAGACATTGATACTTTTCATAAATGACAAGATATTGCTGAGTAATGCTTTCATTAGAAGGTTCTTCCTCATCACTGCTATAGGTTTTAAGAGCAGTTGTAACTATGGTTGAAACAGACTCATAGTCACTTTCATAAGTATGCTCTTTTTCAGTGATTATTCCCATAAAATTAACAAAGTTAGAATCATTCTCTTCATCACTGTTGCTCTCAGGATCACTATCACTGTGAGTGGTTATATAAGCATTTTTGTTTCTTTTTAAAGTGTTTGCACACTCAGACTGAATGTGACCAAAACCTCTACATTCTCTGCATTGAATTTCTCTAGGTTTGTAATCTTTGTTATCCTTCTCTTTAGAATTCCACTTTCCTGTAGAATTATTATTAAACCTAGATTTTGACTTAAATTGATTATCCCTTTTCTGAAAGTTTTTTGATGTTCCAGTATCATCATGTTTTTTCTTATAAAACTTTTTGTAAACCTTTTTAGCAAAGAAGGCTAGCTGTTCTTCATCACTCATTTTTTCAAAGACCTTAGGTTCAGATTTCTTAGCCTGAAAGGCTATTCCCTTTTCTGGTCTCTTATGCTTGAAGAATTTTAGCTCATGAGTGCTTAGATTTCCTATAAGTTCTTCAAGTTTAAGATTATCTAAGTCTGTTGACTCTTCAATAGCTGTAACCTTAATTTCAAACCTTTCTGGAAGTGACCTTAGAGTTTTCTTAACAAGTTTAGCATCACTATATTTTTCACCTAAGGTTCCAGCTTGATGGGCAATATGACAAATTCTACCATTAAATTGTTCAATGGTTTCATCTTTCTCCATTCTTAAATTTTCAAATTGAGTAGTTAACTGTTGGAGTTTAAAGGCTTTTACTTTAACAGTTTCTTCAAAATTTACTTGCAAAATATCTCATGCCTCTTTGGCAGTTTCACAATGAGAAATATACCTGAATACACTGAGAGTGACACCAGCAAAGATCAAGTTTATTGCTGTTGAATTTGCACTTGATTTTCTATCCTCATCAGCAGACCATCTGTCTTCAGGTAGATAAACTAGATCACCTTCACCATCAATAACAGTTGGAACCTCCCAACCATACAGTACTGTTTTCCAAGCATGTTCATTTTGCTGTTTAATGAAAGACCTCATTCTGATTTTCCAAACTCCATAGTTGACTCCTCCTTCAAGCAATGGTGGTTTGTTGAATGTGTTTCCTTCCCTCATTAAGTTCATCTTTACCAGAACACATGATCCACACTAAGTAAGATCTAGTGTGAAGCTCTGATACCAATTGAAATTCCTATCCGCTGTTCTAGTTGTAGTTTTGCAGTTAGGTTCCAAGTGAACTTGCAACCACAGTTGGAACCAAGTGTATTAATGGACAGAACAGAATAGTTAAATGTATTTGAAGTAAATCACATGCATATTTAACAACGGAGTTCACCCAACTAGGCTACGTCTCCGGGGCACTCACCCAGATTATGATATTATAAAAGCTTACAATATAGAATTCAAGTCTTATTGAAAAATACTCAGACTCCCTCTAGGTTTTTCTGCCTATCTCTATATTGCTCCTACCTTATAACTATCAATTATAAATCAATGGTATCCCATCAATGGCATCACTGTGTATTCTCTCAATAATGAGTTCTTTATAATTTAGAACACACACTTTTTACAAGCATAGTTATCAACTATTTAAACGAGTAAAAACAATCTTATTTCTTTAAGATCTTGATGATTGCTTTTGACTCTTTTGATTGACTTCAATCTTTCCATGTAGCATAAGACTCTTCAGCGTGGGATTGACTCCAATCTTCATAAGTTAATACCTGTTTAATAACTAGTTTGGAAATAGGAGTTAGTCTTTTACTACAATAAGGAAACATATAAGACAATATCTTTTAGAGATAATATTTTTAAATATACATATGAAACATTAACTCCATATTTCATTCAATCTTAAAACGAATCATACTGAATTTGATAAGTAACAAAGATTGAAACAAGCGATAAAGATTTGCATAAGAATAGAGATTTAAGATAGCCTAGTTTAAAGTAAACATATCTTAAAAACTAATCTCCTTATTAATATTTAGAAAACATCTTCCTTATCACTTTTAATATTCTCAATAAACATAAACTAAACCTTTTAAGATCATATGAGAATATTTCCTGCATACTTTAAAACAAATAATTAACATTAAAGAAAGATAATGCAGAATTACAGAACTAGACAGAATCCTGCTGAACAG
Source organism: Primula veris (assembly GCA_963682055.1). NCBI lineage: Eukaryota > Viridiplantae > Streptophyta > Magnoliopsida > Ericales > Primulaceae > Primula > Primula veris. The sequence goes on along the minus strand of OY821747.1, from coordinate 29,220,046 downwards.
CAGGTTGGAACTGTGGTTGCAACTGAGGTTGCAACATTACTTGAAACCACCAACGCTGTCTTAGCAGGTTGTAACTGAGGTTGCAACATTGCTTGAAACCTAACAACACTGTCTTAGTTCTTAACAAACAGATAGGATTATTTAGTGCAAACCAATAGACAAATAATATTTAGGCCAGAAATTTGGTCCTAACAGTTTCGTTCTGACAGTTGATCACCGGTCTATTGATGCTCAGTTTTAGGCTTTTAGCTTATACCAATCCTTTTCTTTCGGATATGGGAACATTTTTTAATATAATTGTGCACTTGAAAAAGAAATGTTTCATTTGAATATGTGGCCTGTTATCCAAGATTGTAATGTCCTGTGATTATTTTTTAGTTTTAGGTGAAAAGGACGATATGGAAGGAACAAGAGGTGATTCTTCAGAAGTGGCACCATTTGCGAAATGGAAAAGCGAGTTCTCGATTCTGTTTCAATATTATTTGGACCGTTCTACCCCTCATACACCCCAGAGGTGGACTGGGACATTAATTGTCGTGTTGATATACATATTGAAGGTGTATTATGCTCGAGGTTTCTATGTCATATCATATGGACTTGGGATATACGTTTTAAACCTCCTGATTGGGTTCTCTCACCTAAGATTGACCCTGAGCTGGAAGCAATGGATGGGGCCACTTTACACACGAAAGAAACTGATGAATTCAAGCCTTTTATTCGGCGCCTGCCTGAGTTCAGATTCTGGTAAAGAGCTCTGTTTTTTTTTAGTTATGGTGTTAAATTCTTATTATAGTATTTAGCGGTGAAATATGTTAGTGATCAGCAAAGACAACGTCCCTTTTCCCCTTGGTAGGTTAGCCGCTTTGTTTTTGCTAGAATCTCCTAGTAGTTTCCTCTTGATGTTTTATTAGTAATTCATATTTTTGTTTAAAACTACCTTAATCTTACTAGTAAATGATGTACTTGGAAATGGAACCTAAGGCAATCATTTATTTCTTTAATCATAGAAGGTGTTGAGATATTGGGAATTATAGAATCCTGAGTAGGGATGGAAACAATTATATATCAATCTTTATACGGTCTTAGTATACTTACACAACACAATCATTTACTCCTCTCCACCTTATTAATTCCTTTTCATCAATTTCTCATAAAAGATCTTTAACATGAATCTGATTGTGGATGTGAAAAAATTTGCAAGGTGTTAACATGTATTAATGCTCAATCTTGAGTCGGTTTGAGACTGATTTTCATTGTTTAATAACAATATCTCCTTGTTTTCATTTATGGCTTTCCCTAATTAATAACTGTAAAGTGATTTAGGGTTTGCTAAATCCCCCTCCTCCCCCTACGAATATAAATAAGAGATACTATGATTTAGGGAAGATATGAATCTGTTTGAACCAGTCGTTAGTGATTCTACGGTTGAATTATTATGGGCACAATTTCCTATCTTGCAGTTCTTGGAATTTGATGGATGAGAGTGTAAAAGTGATTGTATTTCTTATTTTGGGCCGGATTTTTAATTTTAAAATTGCATTGGAGGACCAGCGGTACTTACAGCGGGATTTAGGTCGGCATATTTAGCATTATTGCGCTTTCTTCATCCAATTATTTTGAAATTTATCAATTTTGAGGGTATCCCAATATCTGAGGCGCTTCTGCATGTATGATATCATGGTGCAATGATAGTATAACTTTTGCCTACTTTCAGTAAAGGTTTCAGTGATCAGTTTCTTGCAACGTACTTTAACGTTGGTAAACACTATCCCATCTCTTGTTCAGTTAGTTTTTCTTAGCAAAAAAGTAAATATCAAGTAGTTGATAAACATTTGCATTTTTACAATTTTCTGCCCTGCTGAATGATATGGGTAGACAACTTTTCTTTTCAGATTTTAAGCTCATGGTTGGTTTAACTTATGATATGTTATGGTAATTGGGGGACATCTATTGCTTTCTGTACCTGCCACTTAAATTAACAACGGGAGGAAACCATTGCTTAATATCATATACTGGGAATCATTACGTTCACATGCAATATATAATCGTTAACTTTTTCAGGTATTCCATCACCAAGGCTTTTGTGGTGGCATTTGTTTTGACCTTCTTCTCGTTCCTTGATGTACTTGTTTTCTGGCCCATACTGCTTTTCTATTGGTTTGTATTGTTTGTACTCACAATGAAGCGCCAAATCGTGAAAAGAAACAGAGCATGATAACATGATTAGGAGTTAAATTTGACTGTTCAAAAACCCTAGTTGTAATATGCAAAACCCTCATGTACGTGTTAGTTGTCGACACGCACCATAATAACGATAAGCTAGCTAGTAATAGATGAGAATCATAAATCGTAAATTATCAAAAATCAAAAATCAAAATGTCGAGAGAGAGGAGTAATACCTTTGATGATTTCACGCTAGATAAATTATAGTTGTGCCGAATTGGCCACTTTTATTGTTATTTTGGGTTACGTGTGACCAAACAATTCAAGTTATTCAACAATTGGTAAACATTTTATATTCAAGGAACAGTTGGTCACATATTTTGAGTTACTAGTAATTGTATCCCTTAGTTATTACATATTTAAAATGAACAAAGAGCTTGTGTGATGGTAGCATTTAAGCAACTTATCCGATTTTTTTTCTTTATTTTCATAATCCCTTCGTCCCAAGAAGACGGTCTTGTTCAATTTTATTGTTTGTTTAACCATCTAACGTTAGCCTAGTGGCCGGACCCGCAATCTCAACTATGATGTGTAGACGACCTCGAGTATTATAAATGGAATAATCTCAAATCCGGTGTTAAAAGCTCCATATATATGCAGTGGTTTAGGAATGCACCGTTCCGCTTTGGTCCTAATGTAAACAAATTTCTCTACCATTTTTGCAATATGTTGCTTTAACAACACGAACTCAAGGTCATATAACAATAACTTTAACATTACACAAGACTCACCCTCGACCTATGATTGCACAGACATTTTAAAAAAAGACAAAAGTGTCGTGTCGGACACGTGTCCGTGTCAGACACATGTCAAACGCTTTAACTCCATAAGGAGTTTTGGCATATTGGCCACGCGGTCACTTATGCTGACATGTCTTGTATCATTTCTTCAACGCCAAAGACACCTTAATACATGAGAAAAACATAGTTCATCCGTCACTAAATAATTATCTCTTATTATATTTTGAAACGTCTCTAAATAATTGTCCACTTTCCGAAAATAGTAAGTTATTTTATTAGTAATTACTTTTTTGCTATTTGATTTCATTGTAGAAAATTATTAAACTTAACCTTTTACTATGATTTCACATAAAGTGGGAATATTTTAGTAAATATGATACTCATCCAATTGGTATACTTAATATTTGTGCAAAATCAAAAGAGACAATAATTAAGGGACGAATGGAATATTATACTACTAAATTAAATTTTCAAAATCTACAATTCTATCTAAAAAAAAAGTAACAAATATTCTGATAAAAAATACAGCTATTACTAAGATTTGTTTGGTCCATTTAATAAATTTATATTCTTCTTGTTTTTGTAAGCTATATATATATATATATATATAAAGTTATAAACTCATATAAATAATACATTTATTATTATTCAATTATCGTGTTAAACCATTTGATCCTAAATTTAAAAATTTACCGTTTTATCGTATTATACATACTAATTCGTGTTGATCCCTACTGCCACATTCAAATCAAAGTGTGAAAAAAAATACTTGGGCTCTCCCCTCCCATACTAATTTTTGCCAATAAAGAACAAACTCAAGTTTTTTTTTAAAAAAACTCTAGAAAAAACAATCTAGAACTTAAACATTACCAGTATTTTAAAAACACGTTTAGTGTAGTCAACTGGCATTGTTTAACGATTTAGTTACTGACTACTAATTCTAATAATTAAATTACCAAACTACAAAATTTGTCACAATGAACGACCTACTGTTAAACAAAATGATGAAATTGCACTCGCATTATCTTGCCTATCACATGACGAGTTTAATTCTATTAGCATTTGTCAAAAATAGATCCAAAATATAAGATATAGTGATTGTAATTTCGTGATTTTCTGCTATTAGCCTCTTAATTAGACAAAATTTTATAATACGACAGATCAATTATTAAAATTATTAGTTATGTAGTTAAATCTAGGGCCGAGCGAAAAACCGGAAAAACGGAACCGGGCCAATAAGCGAACCTAAAAAGATCGAAACCGAAAAAACCCAAAAAAACCCCCGAAAAAACCCGAAACTAGACCGAAAAAACCCGATCCGGTTCGGTTCAAACAATAAAAAGAACGAAACTGAAAAAAACCAGACAAAAAAATATGCTGAACCTCGGTTTCGATTTTGTTAAAAGCCGAATCGAAACTAACCCACAGCCAGTTAAATCGTTAAGATGTCAAAGACACGGGTGATGCTAGACACACAATTTGCACACAACTCCCACACTCCCTAATTAATAAAAAACATATGTATCCCTTCAAATGTACATAAAACACAATCTATAATTTGATAAACCAAAATATAAATATTCAACATAATAAAAACTCAACCTACTAAAAACCCAAATAAAAATATAGTAGAACCCTAGTTGATACTATCCTAAATTTAAATATTAATTAAAAATAAGAAAAATTATTAAATCTGGTATTACTAATATATATATATATATATATATATATATATATATATATATAACTCACATACTTCATACATGTATATTTGGAGGAATAAAAATGTATTTTTTAACAAAAATATATTATTATACATATAAGAGAGTATGTAATAGAGTGACAAAGTTGTGATAATATTTTTTTTTTCAAATACACATCAACCCAAATGGGCCAAATCAATCCCACTCCTAATTTTAAATTATTATTTTTTTTAAAAAAATCCCTCTCTTGAAAACAAAACCTCACTAAGTTCATATACACACAACACACACAGAGAGAGAGAGAGAGAGAGAGGCGGTGTTGGGTTAGAATGGCGACGGCGTCGTGGTCAGAGGGTGGTAGAGAAGAAGGAGAAGAACAAGGAAGGAGAGTAGTGGTGGGAAAGGATCATCTGAGTGTAGAAGACGATCTCCGAGAGATGACTAAAAAGGCCGCATGGAGCGTTAGCACTTGTAAACCCGGTAACGGAGTCTCCTCCCTCCGCGACACCAACCTCGATACTTACTGGCAGTACTCTCTCTCTCTCTCTCTCTCTCTCTCTAAATAAGTTTCTCAAATTTTACATTTTTACCTTTAAGTTGCATATTTTGACAGATTTAGTACACTTATTTAATTCTGTATTTTTTTGTTGTCTCCTCCCTCCGCGACACCAACTTCGACACGTACTGGCAGTTATTCCCCCCCTCTCTCTCTCTCTGTGTGTGCATATTAAGACTGATTGTTAGGGATTGTTTGGTTGTGGGTTTTAAGTGAATAAGCTGGTTTTTTTGGGGGTAATTTAGTAAATAACCTCGATATTTACTGGCAGTTATTCCCCCTCCCCCTCTCTCTCTCTCTCTCTATATATATATATATATATATATGTAAGACTGATAGTTAGGGGTTGTTTTGTTGTGGCTTTTAAGGGAATAAGCTGGGTTTTTTTGGGGTTCAGAAATTAAGAAGTTAGGTTCATTTGATTTAAAAGCCAAGGAACTAGAAAAAAGCTAGGTTTTAAGCTGGTCAACCAAATGCAATTGAAATTTTAAGCCGGAAAAACTGATACACACACATATACATATATATAGATAGATAGAGAGAGAGAGAGAGAGAGAGAGAGAGAAGGGGGGTTTAAATGGCGACGGCGTTGTGGTCAGAGGGTGGTGGGGATGAGGGAGAAGGAGTAGTGGTGGTGGGAGAGGATCATCTGAGCATAGAAGACCTCTTTCTCTCTATATATATCTATGTGTGTGTTAGGGATTGTTTAGTTGTGGGTTTTAAGTGAACAAGCTGGATTTATTTTTACTTGTTTTTGTATAAATAATGGTGAAATGGCGATTTTGTAGTTTATTTGATATACTGAGGGCGAAAAAGTAAAATGACACTAAAAGTGTGACTATGTCATCGATTTCCGACAGAATGGTATAAATTGGGTCAAATAGCGTAGTACAGTGTATAAGTTGGGAATTTTCATAGTAGAGCGTAGTACAGTGTGATGACGTCATCAATTTCGGACGGGATTGTTTTTTTGTTTTTGAAATGATAGTTAGGGATTGTTTGGTTGTGGGTTTTAAGTGAATAAGCTGGATTTTTTAGGGTTCAGAGATAAAGAAGTTAGGTTCATTTAAATTAGAGGCCAAAGAACTAGAAAAAAGCTCAGGTTTTTAGCTGGTCAACCAAAAGCAATTGGAAATTTAAGCCGAAAAAAACTGATACATACACATACATATATATAGAGAGAGAGAGAGGAAGAAGGGAGGGTTTGAATGGCGGCGGCGTCGTGGTCAGAGGGTGGTGGGGATGAGGGAGAAGGAGTAGTGGTGGTGGGAGAGGATCATCTGAGCATAGAAGACCTCTTTCTCTCTATATATATCTATGTGTGTGTTAGGGATTGTTTAGTTGTGGGTTTTAAGTGAACAAGCTGGATTTATTTTTACTTGTTTTTGTATAAATAATGGTGAAATGGCGATTTTGTAGTTTATTTGATATACTGAGGGCGAAAAAGTAAAATGACACTAAAAGTGTGACTATGTCATCGATTTCCGACAGAATGGTATAAATTGGGTCAAATAGCGTAGTACAGTGTATAAGTTGGGAATTTTCATAGTAGAGCGTAGTACAGTGTGATGACGTCATCAATTTCGGACGGGATTGTTTTTTTGTTTTTGAAATGATAGTTAGGGATTGTTTGGTTGTGGGTTTTAAGTGAATAAGCTGGATTTTTTAGGGTTCAGAGATAAAGAAGTTAGGTTCATTTAAATTAGAGGCCAAAGAACTAGAAAAAAGCTCAGGTTTTTAGCTGGTCAACCAAAAGCAATTGGAAATTTAAGCCGAAAAAAACTGATACATACACATACATATATATAGAGAGAGAGAGAGGAAGAAGGGAGGGTTTGAATGGCGGCGGCGTCGTGGTCAGAGGGTGGTGGGGATGAGGGAGAAGGAGTAGTGGTGGTGGGAGAGGATCATCTGAGCATAGAAGACCTCTTTCTCTCTATATATATCTATGTGTGTGTTAGGGATTGTTTAGTTGTGGGTTTTAAGTGAACAAGCTGGATTTATTTTTACTTGTTTTTGTATAAATAATGGTGAAATGGCGATTTTGTAGTTTATTTGATATACTGAGGGCGAAAAAGTAAAATGACACTAAAAGTGTGACTATGTCATCGATTTCCGACAGAATGGTATAAATTGGGTCAAATAGCGTAGTACAGTGTATAAGTTGGGAATTTTCATAGTAGAGCGTAGTACAGTGTGATGACGTCATCAATTTCGGACGGGATTGTTTTTTTGTTTTTGAAATGATAGTTAGGGATTGTTTGGTTGTGGGTTTTAAGTGAATAAGCTGGATTTTTTAGGGTTCAGAGATAAAGAAGTTAGGTTCATTTAAATTAGAGGCCAAAGAACTAGAAAAAAGCTCAGGTTTTTAGCTGGTCAACCAAAAGCAATTGGAAATTGAAGCCGAAAAAAACTGATACATACACATACATATATATAGAGAGAGAGAGAGGAAGAAGGGAGGGTTTGAATGGCGGCGGCGTCGTGGTCAGAGGGTGGTGGGGATGAGGGAGAAGGAGTAGTGGGGAGGAGAGTGGTGGTGGGAAAGGATCATCTGAGCGTAGAAGACGACCTCCACGAGATGACTAAGAAGGCGGCATGGAGCATCAGCACCTGCAAACCCGGTAACGGAGTCTCCTCCCTCCGCGACACCAACCTCGATACTTACTGGCAGTACCCCCTTCCTCTGTCCCTCTCTCTCTCTCTCTCTCTCTCTCTATATATATATATATACACACACACACACACACTAGCGAACGGTGCCCACGCGATGCGTGGTTTAACACATGAATTTGTGTGACAAACTTATGATGATGAACTTGAGAGATTTGATAATATACTGCATCAATAGGAGAGAGAGGGGGAGAATTTGATAATGAAAAACTGTTTAACGTCAGTTTTTTTTAGTTAAACATTAATTAATATTTTTGTAATTACTATTAATTTAAGGGAAATTTTGCAAATATTTCTTTCAATGTCTCATAAGGGGCTTGATATATAATTGTTATAGGTATAAGCATCCTTCAATCTCCATAGTTACCTTATTCCGGACTAAAAAATTCACTCTTACAAAAAAAAAGTACTTTTTTTCAAAATAAAATATTTTCAGACTGTCCGTTTTGGCTTTAGCTAAATGACCGGCTCTGCCAAAATTTAGATTTTATTAAAAAAATTCGCTTAAATTGTTAAGAATTTGAAGAAATGTTTGTAAAATTTTATAATTTGTTCTTGACAAATTTCATTAATTGATTGACAAAAACCCAGCTTATTAGCTTATCCCAGCAAAAACCCAGGATTTTGGATAAGAAAAGAAAAATTTAGGTTCCTCCAGCTTATTAGCTTCGATAGCTTATCCGGCCCAAAACCCAGGAAACTCCGGTTTTAAGTGGCTACTGAGATCCCATTTTTTTTTTTAAGTTGGTTGATGCTTTTAAGCAAAAACCTATTTTTTTAGGTTTAGAGAAGATATATTGGGTTCATCCAGCTTACGGTTTCTGTCTTATCCAGGGTAAACAACCAGAAAAAACTCTGGTTTTAAGTTGGTAGAGAGCTTTAAGCCAAATAAAATAAGGTGCTTATAAGATACAACCAAAAAAGGTATTAGTTACGAGCATCAATTCGGATTGATAATTGGCGCTTGTTTAGTCGGGGCTTGTTTAGCAAAGAAGCTAGGATTTGTTGAGGCTTAAAAAAACAAAAATATTTGTTCATCCAGCTTAATCTGCTAGCTTATCCAGGCTATTTAACCAGAAAAGCTCAGTTAGGTTTAAGCTGGTCAGCGTAATGTGATCCAACTATTGAGCGATAAATAAAAGAACTGATCTTATAACCTGCAATCAAACTAGGCCTTGGTTTCAAGTTTGAAATTTTGGTAATTGTAAATTTTATTACAATGAATAGTGTTATCATGATTTTTATAAATGTTTGAAGTTATCCCCCCTAGTGTCACCCACTGTTTTCAAAAGGCGGTCTAGGCGGCTGCCTAGGCAGTGATTAGACCATAGGCGGGGACCATGGGCCTAGGCAGGAAAAAACCGGGTTAGGCGGGAAAAGGCGGCTAAGGCGGGAAAAGGCGGCCAATTAGGATTTAGGCGCCAGGTGAACCCTTCCCGGCCTAGCCCCCACCTAGCGCCTTTTGAAACCTCGGCGTCACCTTCTAGTGTCTCTGTATATTCCCTACACATGGGAGTTATCTCTCTCTCTCTCTCTCTTTCATATTCTCCTACTTATTATACATACATATGTATACAGTGGCAGAACAACGATCTGGCAGGGGAGGGGATAGAATTTATATGTAGATATGTAGGGATTGCTTGGTTCAGGCTTTAAAGCAAAGAAGCCGGATTATTATATGTTCATCATCATCATCCCCAAACTATGCCTTTATCCCAAAAATTTGGGGAAAATATATGTTCAGGGGGAATATATTAAGTTCATCCAGCTAACGGCTTCTAGCTTCTCCAGGGTAAACAACCAGAAAACTCAGCTTTTAAGCTGGTTATACAAATGCTCTTCAACTTTCAAGCAAAAAATAAACAAACTGAGCTTTTATGATGCAACCAAACAAGGTCTTAATTATGACTTATGAGGGTTAAATTCCTATTGTTATAAACTTTTTGTTACAATACATGGTGATAATTACGATTTTTGTTACAATATAGCGTCTGAATTTAGTCCTTGCATTACACGACTGCGGAAGAACTAGATGGTATTAAAGGGCGTCAGAGACCACATAATTATATTTTTAACATGTATTTTAGAAAAATATATATAAAGTAGAGAACTTCCAATCATACCATTTTGTCCGCCTCATAATAACAGTGTGTTGCCTACACGAATTACTGGTTTCTCCACTGCACACACACATACATACATTATGGGTGTGATAGTTGTGTAATAGAAGTTTCCAACCCGAGTCGGCTCTCTGCATACACAAATATTTACATATAAATAATAAATGTATATACTGTGTGTTGACAATGAATTTAAACAAACACTTTGTTTGCAATTTTGTTGTTGCAGATCTGACGGAGCGCAGCCTCATCATGTGAATATCCAGTTTCAGAAGAAAGTTAAGCTCCAAGTATGTATCTATCGGTCTGTATTTAACTAGCCATACTCGTTTTAGGTGTATTTGTTTAGCATTGCTATGTAGTAGTTGGTTATGGGTTTGGTCTAGTTCAGTATATGTTTTCAGTTATGCTACTTGGATTATGCTATAGACTAATAGTATCCTGAGTTATCTTGTCCACGTAAAAGCAATAGTAGGAGTTTGTTTTGCCAGGCTAAAAAGTATATTTGGATTGCTAATGATCTATTATGAGATATTTATTTGACCGGCATAAACTGGATTGGGGATAAATTGATATGGCTGGACTGTATTGAAAAACTTGGTTGAACTGTTAGTCCAGTAATGTTCTGTGAAAAAAAATATCCGTATTTTTTTTTTCAAAAATCCAGTCTTTCTTTGTCCTGAGAGTACAAGGTCCCGACAAATTGTAATGAGTCGACAGGTATTTTCGTTCCAATAGAAGGCAGAAATATGCGTTTAGAATTTGGTAGAACCGTAACTTAAATGTCTTTGGGTGGTGTTTTCTGATATAATGATTGAATACAGTGATAAATGGAAACAGAAATTACTGAAAACTTTAATGCAGGTATTAATAAAATTATTGGCAAAGGAAATAAAAGATAAATTCTAGATATTCTAATTCTTTTTCATGAGCACCCTAACAGATAGAGAAACTCTATTTATATCAGAGTTGAGTTCTTGTGTAGCCAAAATTTCCAAATAATTGGAGAATACACCCATGTGTTCACAATCAATCAAACATGACTCCTGCTCTATTTTCTTTTTCAAATCATGTATCCCTCTCCTTTTCTCTCTCTTGTCACTGATCCAGGCTCATTACACAAACATATCCATAAAAATAATATGATTACGATTATGAATTTTCATCCCCACATTCACAGCAATAATAGTTCAACCTTGACATATAAGACTAATAAACAAATGCCCAATTTTCATTAGCTGGTTGTAAAACATAAATGTGAGATACAAGAGACGATGTGCGAAACTTACAAAAATAAATACTAGTATTTGAGTTTCATTACCATTTACCAAGCATATTTCATCTGTCATCATAGGAATAGACTGGAGTTGGATACTTTCAAATCATGGTAGTAGCAGTCTTATGCTATCTAGAGCTAGGTTCATTGGGAGGTAGTTTATGTAGGCGAGGATGTTCTTGTATCCGTGATTTTTTGCCATTCTATATCATTTTCCATACTAGGTCCTTTTACCAAATGAACCATTAATTATGGAAAATGATGAAGGATAGGAAAACATATTTTCTTGTGCATTTAATGACATCGCAGTGATAATTGTACAACTTGAGGCAAATTTGTGTGTGTTATTTACTTACGAGCCAATAAATGCCTTTCAAGTAGCTTATGCTCATGCAAAAAGTTTGAACACCGTAAACTGGAATTCCGAAATCCAAGTTTGAGTAAACAAAAGTGTTGATTTTGCTCTGTTTTCTTTAGCCTTAATGTTATATTTTATGTTGTAGTTGGTGGTCGTCTATGTGGATTTCAAACTCGATGAGAGCTATACTCCTAGTAAGATTACCGTTCGTGCAGGAGACGGTTTCCATAATTTGAAGGTAGGTCCCCTTTCTCATTCTTTTTTTACATCTAATTTTTTCAAACAATGGAAAGTACTTGGTATTTGTTTGGTTTTGCAGAATGTCTAAAATTGTCGTTAGACCTTGTTACTTTGATTTCATATTGTATTGTGCCTGATAAAGTTCGGTTTGTTTTTGCTAATCAATTGCATATAGGAGATAAAAACTGTGGACCTTGCCAAGCCGACTGGTTGGGTGTATATATCATTATCTGGAAATGATGCTCGGTGAGCAATTATCTTTCATCTAAAGAATTATGTTTGGCTGTGTTTGCTACGAAGTTCTTGTGGGTTTAGTATTCTCAGTCCTTGTTTTGCAATAGAATTGCTACCTTGGCTACATAGTTTTCCTCCTGTATTAGCTACTTTCTGAATGCTGGTTTTCCAGAACGGTTGTAAAACTTGAAAACAAATGTTCGAAGAAACAATCATAACGCTGGCATGCAAATTTATTGGTTTGCTTCTTAAAGTAAATAAAAAAATTCCTCTAATTTTCTGAAGTGGAAACTGACAATGGTAGTGAAGAAGAACGAAAATTATCACGTCGATGAATTTGATCATATCTTTACTATTTTATTTGGCAGGGAAACATTTGTTAATGCATTCATGTTGCAAATTTCAGTGCTGGCCAATCATCTTAATGGAAGAGATACGCATGTGCGCCAGATAAAAGTTTACGGACCTCGCCCGTGAGTCAATATACTCTTCATAAATAGTAATCCAAACAAAATGAATTAAGAAATTCCTGTTTTCTAACAATAGTGTCGAATTCTTTAAATGATTGCAGGAACCCTATACCTCGCCAACCTTTTCATTTTACATCTCCAGAATTCATTACTTATTCTACTGTAAGATGAGATTTTCATATTGAGGCAAAGAGGGGGCTTTAAAATTGTATCTAAAGCTCTTTTAAGGTGCTCTACTTGATTGTCCCTGGTTTTTAGTAAGAAAGGTTTCATTGTTCTTGTGAACTTACCGTAATGGCTTTTGCTTTCTTAGTATAAATTTGTGATCTTAGGATAAATTTGCCTCTGAACGATATCCAGTGAGTGATTCTCTCGTATGTATTTGTACAAATTATCTAATGAATATACAATCTGCCCTTTCTCATTTGTCTAATGTCTTTCTGGACTAGACTTCATAGAATCATATGTTTATAGTTATCGTAATTATTTTGAAAAGGCTAGTGAATTGCGACATGTTTAAACAAGATAAACCTTTCTCCTCACCTAACAGAGCTATCATCTTCCACCACTCCTTTCCCAATCCAATTCTCATTTGTTTTCATACAGCTTAACTTACAATCAGTACCTTAAATTGGTTGTTTCCCTGTGATCGTTACTTGGATTGGTTGTTTATGTTTATTTCTCCTATTTGGTTCTTTCTCTGTGACGTGTGGTTATTTTATTGGCAAAGGGCCACTTTCCCTCTTTTGGGACAATACTTTTTAGCTTAATATTTTCTATTGTTACTTTTTTCCCGTGCTTAGAAAAACTTTTTTAAAGTTCCCATAAAGGAAATGGAGACCTTTTTCAAAATCAAAACCTCTATGCTTGGAAGTGGAAGCTTTATCAGCAAAAACGCATCTGGTTTGCTTAGTTAAATGTGTTTTATCGTTGCCCTACCATGTGCTACTTCTCATATCTAAGGAACAAAAGAATGGAATATTGATTGAAATTCTCAACAAAAAATGACTTCACTCCAAAGTATAACACGTTCTTCTTGTCAATCTATAGTGAAACCTCGAGATCTATATCTTTACATCTACTTGTATTAGTTATATTGTTAATCTAATTATATGCCATACCTTCTTTTTCTCACTTGGTTAGTACAAAAACTTACTGAATCTGTGAATCATAATTGGTTTAACTCTGAAAACTGACAGCTTACAAGTCCTTTGACTTTGACTACATACAAAAAAACTCTACCGAGATTTAAAGAACAAGGCATGATTAGCGAAATTCAACAAAGTCGAAGAGATCTTAAGGCACATTTGATTATCTGAGTACATAAAATACATAAAGTACAACATTGTTAAAATTAACAAAGACAAGCCAGGAGCATACTAAGCACTTGCAAAACCACTCGGGCATTTTCTAACCACAGCTCAAGCATGATGAATTTTCCAGGTAAAAAAATAGCAAACTTGGAATAAATTATCACCATGTTTACAACATACAAACGCCTCATTCACACGCTGGTTTTGTGTCGAAACTGCTCAAGCAAAGCGCGAAAGCTTGAAAAGCAGATAGAGGATACCGATAATCCATGGTAAAAATGTCCTTTCCGATTTTACCAAACTGCAAAATCACCCTTTCATGCTCGCCGGCTGGGACATCCTGAGTCGGATCAATAGCGGCCACGAGCTGGAAATTTTTAACAGAAGCAACTGTAACACGGCCTTTGAAATTTAAACACCAGCACTGTAGCTGTTCGTGCCACCTAGGCGACTTGTTCTTCAAAACCAAAGGCTCATTTGAAGGTATGGAAGACGAAGACTCTGTGAGATTCGAGGAGCTGATATCCTCCCCTTTAGAATCTAGAGAGAGAGGCGCTTCAGGGAAGGCGATTGGTGTTGGAGCAGTGCCACCATCTTGGATAGAGGAAAAGGGGATGGAACTCATAACACAATGCATTCTTCTAGGTCCTCTTGTTCTTAGTACATTTAGCTCATAAGAAATAGAAGCTACACAGTAGCTAAATGAAGGTACTTTTGGAGATACTTGTTTGGTGTTAAATCGTCGACTTGAGCGGCGACTAGTTTGACCAAGAGATGCGTCGTTTGGAGGTTGGCTGTCAAACACGGTGAATTTTGTGCCGAGAAAATTGGATCTGTAGAACAAATTGATAACTATAGTGGGTTAGAAATATATAGGAAATGGTGTTAACACAGGTTCCCCACACAGATCCGTACACAGATTCGTGAGTTGGCAGTGAGTCCCATAATATTTCAAACATTAATTATGTGTGGTGCCACTGCTACCTCACAAATTTGGGTAAAGACCCTATATAGGGTTAGCAAAAACAATCCAAGAGGTATAGATAAATAGGCATTGAATTGATGAATGGATTTAATCGGTTCATGCCAAATGGGTAAGATATTAACGGTAGGATCAAACTGATCTAAGGCAATTGAAGAAACTAACTTTAGTAGCAGTTAAATCAGTTTGATCCCATCTAGGCTAAACAAATTAAATCCATTGAGCATCTTTAAATTCGATATAATTAGCTTTTGTAGTGGTAAAACTTACCTCAGCTTTCCAACATAGGTATTGCTGGCTCGAGAAAAATTGTCAGCAACAAGGGATATAACAAAGTCTGTGCTTGTGGCCCGTCTAATCTTTTTGGCAGCCAACAATAGTTTATCATTCTCACTCTCCGCTGTGAATAGCGCCATTTAAAAGTCATAAGTTACAAATAACAACATCCCAAACAGCCAAGTCAGCTGAGTCAGAAAAAAATTGCACATATCGCTAAAATGATTTAGCAAAACCTCTGATTCTTGACACGACGGAGGTGGAATTTCCCTTAAGATCGACTTAAATAGTAATTTAGATCCAATGTAAAATATTTTTATGTCACAAAAGTGCAATGATTATAAAAATTGCCACCTAGAATGTCAGATTTGAATATTGAGAACTAATACACATAAGATCCAGCGACATACATTTGAGTGATTAATGTGCTTATGTGCATGTGCTTAGTAAATCAGTAACCACATGCCACCAAAACAGATTCTTAAACAAATATGAGTCTCCGAGAAAGGGCTGTAAACTAATTAAATTTCCTCTCAGACTACCTAAAGAAAATATAAGAAATACCTGAAATACATAAAGATATATGCATCAACATGGTATGCAACTTACATGGGATTAGGCCGAAATACAGACGATATGTGGCGGTTGCTCTATCTCTCCTAATAAAGCACTGGATCGGAGAAACTCGAGGGCCCGGCTGAATAAAATGAAGTATCCCATATCAGTGAGACGAGATAATAGATGATTCTAATCAACATTGGTTAAGGATACACCCAGGTTGTTAAATAACAAATCTTTTAGGAGCAAAGATCTCAGACTGCCCTAAAATCAAACTGATGACAGTCTTTTAGGGTTAATGTTAGCACTTTATACATCAAACTGGAAATATAGCAATTAGTCCCGCAACCTAGCACCTTTCTTTTTCGGCTTTGCACACTATAGATTGAAAAAAGGCAATAGATTGGGGGCTTATAGAAATCCCAGAAATAGAATCGTGTACAAAATAATAATAAAAAACACGATGGAATATAGTATAATATATTTTCTATTCATGACTATCTAGTACACAATCTATGATTTCTATTTTCTATTTGGTTCACTAAGTTTACTAAATCTCGAGAAAAGTAACACCCCTATACTAGTTTCATACATCGGGAAGTTGGTTTAAAACATCGAAATATTATTACATGTTAATATAAATAAACTGTATTTACCCCTAACCTTATAGATAACAATGTTTTACCTGTTTTAAAGAAATGGGAAAGGTGAGTCTACCACACTCCTCCGGGGTCTTGACAATCTCTTTTGTAATATCTCTCCAAGATTTGCAAACAGCTGCGCAATAGACAACAACAGTCCTAGCTGGCCAAGAGGTTTCACTCTCTTCGACTCTTTTGACAATATCTAGTAACAATTCGGGGGGTAAATTAGCCCATTGTCCTTGTTCGGTGGGTATCAAAGGTGCCACGTCAGGTGCTATATGTGATCGTGTACGATTACGCCAACGCTTACTCTCTCCACCTCGTCTTGATAAGCTCCCAATCCCGTCTTTTATCTCTCTCAACTCGCGAACAATACTTTTGAAAGACATCACTATCTCTGCAATAACAGCCCAAAATTAAATCCTTCTCAAGTTTCCTTTTTGTTACACATGAAACGGCTTAAAAATGGATTTATAGTTTTGTAAATGAACGTATCATCAGTTTTCGAATTTTACACCTACCTACAGCGATCAGCAATTATTATACCAGTACCGTATTCCTCAACGGTTTGGAAGACTCATGCACTAAATAGAATAACGAAATCATAATTAAGTTAGGTACAAAATAACTACGAAAATAAATATATGTTATACATTATCGTATCATGTTACACTATAAATTCACAGGTTTCCCTACTTTAGTCTCGAATCTTAGCTTTTCCTTTACATAATTTACAAAATCAGAAAGAATGTTAGGATTGGGCTGTTACTGGGGCCCGCTATTATTGCAACAATAACTTTTATAGGTTGATGTAGAAAACCGAAATCCTTAAATACGCAAGTGTATAAATTTAAGTTAATTAACTCCATAAAAGGAGTAAATGCACCATAAATACTTATATATTGTCTAATCCTTTTAACTATCACACATCGTCAGAGTTGGGGTACTTAAAATTTCCTAAAAAGTTGTAAAATTCAATACAATTCAAAGAAATCTTAGCCCAAAAGAGACCTATATAAAAACATTAACCATCAACCAGAGGCCAAGCCAGCAAGTGTAAAGGGTGTCAAATCAACATAAAAAAAATGATGTCCAGTGAAAAAATAATATGAAAGTCAAATCAATATTGTCAACAAATTATAATAAATTTACATGACAAAAAATGACATATATACTATTATGTGAGGTGGAGTGGCGCCCGATGGTCTCCACTTAGTTCCTCTCCTGCTATCAACCATTACTAGAAAATTTGCAACCTTTCACAAGGTTGTTTGCTACTTTTTTCGCTACTAAACAAAAGCTTATTTGAAGGAAGAAAATGCCAGTTTCATGCAGTTGTATCAACCAATACTAGGAAAGTTGAACCTTTCACAAGCTTGTTTGCTAGTTTTTTTTCCTAGGAAGCAAAAGCTTATTTGAAGAAAGAAAAATCCGGGTTCATGTAGTTAACACTTCTAGTCTTTTTCGCCGGAAACCCCAAAAAGAACACTTTTTTCTTCTTCTAGACAACCAATTCAGTAAAATTTATAAGCAGAAACGCAAAATTTCCCTAATTTCTAAAGCTACAAACCGGGAAGCAAAGATTCAAGCGCTACATTCTTGGACAATTACTAATATCTTTTTCTACAAACACATGAAAAAAATCAAAAGATCAACAAAATCAGTAAACAACCAATTGATAAAACCAGAAAGAACCCAGCTGAATGCAAAAAAAATTAATACATTTTTTGCAGAAAACAGTCAGGTAAAACCATTAAATAGCTAGATATTCAGGTAATTGGTAAAACCCATTATGCTAAAAACTCTTTACTCTAATAAAAATTAAGAGGAAGGGGAAAAAAACATTATTCTAAAGGGGACTGCAGCACCAAATCCCAAAACACATTTTTTTTAACCATTTCTCTTAAGAAAAAATATTTACTCCCTCCGTCCCAAAAAATGTTCTCAGGCCCAAATTATAGTCTCATTTCCATTTACTATGTAATAGCTACGCTTTAATTTGCATATTTATCCATATCAAATGAGCACCGATAACAACTAATATTAAACATTCAAATTAGAAATGATCATTTAGTAAAAATTTTGAGACGTAATTATCAAAAAACCATGATTAAAATCTCTTTTAGATGCTCAATGGTCCTACTTTTATCTTTGATGCTACATTAATATGAACCAAATCGTGAACAAAAACCACAAATTCAGTTTTTTGATAATTAAGCCCAAACTTTATTACTAAGATTGGTGAAAGTCCAAATGAGACCATTTTTTTGCGACGGAGGAAGTAATAAAAAAATCACATGATTTCTGCCTCCGTCACAGCATATACATATTATTATATATGCCTAGATGCCTTATGAAGCCTTGCAACAACTATTTACAAAAAAAACCCTTATTTATTAATCAAATCACACCAAAAAGAAAACTTTCATTCTCTTCAGGGTTACCATCCTTCTCTCTTTTCTCTCAAATGCAAACCAATCAAATCAGAATAATATTTCGGTTACTTCCAATTGTTTAAGCAATTAAAAAACGAAATCAATTGCACGCTTGGTTTACTAGTTTATATATATATATATCCTCCATACGTCACTAAATAAGGGTACATTATGAAAATACGTGTAACTTTGACCATCAAATTTTTCATACGTAGATTGTCGGAAAAAATTCTTTTCAAAAGTCAATCACATAGTTCATATTTAGAAATTTGATGGTTAAAGTTGAACGTATTTTCGTAGAGACGTTTATTTAGGGACGGAGGGACTATATGTATATATATATATAGAGAGAGAAGGTGCAAACCATGAAAAGGGTTTTTACAACGGCACGGGGAGATCGAGAACAAATGCAGGGATGGGAGGTCAGATCGGAGAGAGAGAAAGAGATCTCATCACCGCCGGCGCCTTCTTAACATTCGCCGGCGACGACCTATACAACCACCGCCGCCGCCGTATTCCCCCCGCCCACCGAGATTTATATATATAGAGAGAGAGAGAGGGAGAGGGAGAGATGTATAGATAGATATAGAGAGAGAAAGAGAGAGAGAGAGAGGTGGGGGGATGTTGAAAGAAATCAGGTAAACCTGAATTCACGGCCTCTCCTTTAAACACGGGTTCCTCACACTTACTCTCTCTCTCTCTCTATATATATATATATACTATTAATATATGCGTACAGAGTTCTATCAAAACCTTTAAACACTTTTCTTTTTTAAAAAAAAAAACCAATAAATAGAAAAATTACAAAACAAGAAAAAAGAAGTTACACCATAAAAAAAAAAAAAAACTGCCGTTCCATTAAATAAAACTGTCCCAATAAAACTGCCGTTCCATTAAATAGAACTGAACTCTTTCTAAAAAAACCAGAAAAGCATTGAAAATACAGGTAAATATCATTTCTCTTCATTTATTCTACTTTTTACTTCAATCTTTATCCCATTTATTATTCAAATTAAAATATAGAATCCAGCGTATTTTGTTATTACATGTATGTATGCATATATTTTTTTGAATTCACACCCATCGGGTGGACAGGTCCGCTAGTATATCTATATCTATATCTATTATATCTTATGTATATATCTCTTCCATCTTTTTTTATACTCCCTCCTTACTATTTCATTAATTGTTCGCTACGAATTTACAGTGTAATTTTTACCGTCAATAATTTGTATAAAATTATCTGAATAAAAAATTTCAAAAGTTGATAAAAAAGTTTAAATGTTAAATTTTATAACTATATTTTAAAAAAAATTACTTCAAAAATTTTGATAAAAATGATAAGACAATCAAAATTGCAACGACAATTAAAGAAAAAGGAGGAAGTAGTAAATGCTGGTGGATAGGCTTTTTTTTTTATTATGGGTTTATGCGTTTTTTATTTGATATAGGTGTCCTGGTATCCTAATTTTTGAAATGATTTTTCTATTTTCTAATTTTGAAAATCTATATTTTTTTAATATAAAAATGATATAGCCATCAAAAAAAAAAAAACTACCTGCTGATATGGCAGGTTAAGTGTACCAATCATTTTTATTTCGATATTTAAATCATATTTTCATTTAATTCATAATTAATTCACCTAGTCCATCATGTCAGCGGGTAAGGTTTTTGGGTGACTATAGCAATACTTTAATATGTGTTTGGTTACTAGTATTTTTTTTATTCTTAAAATTTAGATTTTTAGTTTAAAAAATTCTAAAAATTCAGAATCCATCCTTTTGCTGGATTTTTTGATTTTAAAAATCATATTTTTTGTCAAAAAATCTGATACCAAACGGACCATAGTGTTCACCGATGCACAATCTCGCTTTTAGTGCGATTTTTTTAAAATAATTTTGGTCATTGGGTCAAAATTTAAATTTTTTACACTGTACTTAAAATTTCAAGAACCGCCTCTACTGAAAATAACTGCTAGGAGAATCGAATGCAAAGAGTTTTCATTACTTAAAATACAAATGTGCCGTGTTGCGCTACAAGCTAACACTTATGTTAGGGGGACTATTAATATATAGATACAAAAAAAATATGTACATGTATAAATATTAAAAAAAATTGAAAATCGTCGGGGTGGCCGGTTGCCACCCCTAACCCGTGCCCGAGTCCGCCCCTGTATGTAAGGCTATTTTTATAAATTTCACGATGCCCCAACCCCTTACAATACCCCGCCCGCACATAGCCGGAAATTTAGCACCAAGTTTGCCGTAATGTGCTTCTTATTCAACTTATTTTGAAAAAATGTTAATTACTAACTCATTTATACAAAATAAATGTTGTCCTTACACAATGAAATATTGTTGGAACACGCGAGAAAGACATCAAATTACTAGAGTATTTTCCCAATAGTTTTCTTTGTTGGTTTCGGACACAAGTAGAAATGTACAATACAAAGTTCGAGATCCGGGAAATAATGGTTTCAAGCTGTTACCGGAAAACTCATTTAGGGGGTGTGAAACTGGATTTTCAAGAAAGGTTTCTGAAAACGGATGAGCCACGAAATAATCAAATACTATTTAAAATTTTAAGTTTTTAGTTTATGAAATTCTTACACTAACCTGTATACTTTCAATCAGTAAATATGTCCAATTCTATAAAGACATATCTCTGACTAAATGATTATTTCTAAATTCTATTGTTTACCTTTATTTTCTCTCGTGTATTTGTCTAAAATAGAATTATGCATCACAAGCGACATTAGCACTAATTTTTTCTAGAAAATAATTTTCTTTATGCAATCAATAAAATATGCTAGTTATTATTGCCACTTGAAAAATTAATACTCTCACCGTTCCCATTTAATTATCTATTACGAAACTACGTGCAATTTTGATCGGTTTATAACTTGTATCAAAATTGTTGAAATAATTTTTTTTTTAATCTAATCATAAAATTTAACATTTGAACTATATAATTAACTTTTAAAATTTTCAATTCAACAATTTTAATATATTATTAACCGATTAAAATTACGCATGATTTCATAATGAATAATTAAATAATTAAATGAATAATTAAATAGGTTGGGGGAGAAATAGCACAAATTCAAAGTTTGATGTGGTAAGCCTAGCTAGCACAAGTGTGCTGATTTTAAGATAGTATAATTATTGCCATCCACTACAAAAAAATACTCAAATAGCGACGGGATTAGTGACGGTATTATTTGTTACGAGCTTATTAGCGACGGTTTTTGTGACGGCTTTGCGACAGTTTAGTCAATTTGCGACAGATTTGTGACAACTTTTTAAATTAGCGACAGGCTTGTGACAGCTTTTGACTCTCACTAAATCAAACATTATTTTGTAGTGATCTACTCAGATATACAGATCAATTCATGGGAAAGAGTTATGGTTCTTAATTTATAAACATTTGTAACATACAGTACATAGCATGCGCGCAATAAAAGATGGCAAAAATACAAATATCAAAATCAGACTATCGTACTGCCAAATCAAAACACAGAGCATATTGACTCAATTGCAATATGGGTACGTAATACGTTAAATTAATTAACTAGATAAAAAAATACTATTTGCCAGATGATTACAAGGAGCCTACATAGACAGTATAAACTCGTTACTCGTTAGGGTCATGTCCTTCTAGTCATACTAAAAATATGACTATAAATAGTTTATTCTTAAATGGAGTTTTAAATAGAAAATATCAAAAGACTTATGTATGTATATAAAGAAGATACATGTAAAATAGGTTTATTAGTACTAGTTGTCTTTTGATTGTAGGTCGTAATACCATCATTTCCTATTCATATTTTTTGATTAGAAACGCTATCATGGGGGTGTGACTCATGAAAGAATTTTTTTACGATTTTATTAATAAAATGGACCGGATATTGAATATAAAAAAAATGTGAAGTTTATTTATATTTATAACTGGTTTAAAGTCGGGACCATGAATTTTTATTATTACAGGGAGTTTATTACTATAAGAAGTATTATAGGACTTTCTAATGCATTGTGTAAAAAACAACAAACATCACTGAAAAAAAGCGGAAGTGGTTGTTGCTGAAGTTCAAATAGAAATTCAGCTTCTCAAGTTTGTGCCTATTTTGCCCAAGTGAATTCAACCCTTTTTATTTTAAAATATAGGAATTATTGTAGTTCAAGGAGTCTAGTTTTTGGTAAGCGGTAGTGACATGTAGTTCATGAGTTCGAGTTGTGCAGTCATCTTGCACATATGTAAAAGAACGATATATAAAGCTCAAAGTGGCCCGACCCTTTCCCAAACCATGCGCATAGTGAGACAGATTTAGCATCGGGTTTGCCCTTATTTGCGTCGAGCTTATTTTGAAAAAAAAAATGTTACTAGTTCATTTTTTTAAATAAAATATTGTCGTTACACGATTAAATATCGTCGGAAGTGGCGGGATAGACGTCGGATTTCTAATTAAAGTAGCTTCCCGGATAGTTGTTGTAGTTGGTTTTGGACATAAGTACGATATATGCAAAAGAAAGCTGTTTATATAAATCCTGAAATTCCTATCCGTTGTTCTAGATGCAGTTTTGCAGTAAGGTTCCAAGTGGGGTTGGAACTGCAGTTTGAACCAAGTGTATAAGGTTTCAAGTGAGGTTGGAACTGCAGTTGGAACCAAGTGTATTAATGGACAGAAACTGTTTTAAAATTAAATGTACTTGGAAATAATTCACACGCACATTTAACAACGGAGTTCACCTAACTAGACTACGTCTCCGGGGCACTTACCCAGATTATGATATTATAAAAAGCTTACAATATATGACTCAAGTCTTAATGAAAAACTTAGACTCCCTCTATGTTTTTCTGCCTATCACTATATTGCTCCTACTCTATAACTATCACTTATAAATCAATGGCATCCCACCATTGTTTTTCTTTTTAAAGCTCACGTGTATTCTCTCTAGAAAATAAGTTCTTTATAATTTAGAACACACACCTTTACAAGCTTAAGTTACTAAGTATATAAACAAGTAAAAACAATCTTCTATCTTCAATATCTTTTGATTGCTTTTGACTTGGTTGATTAGCTTCAATCTCTCCAAGTATCACGAGATTCTTCAGCATGGATTGACTCTAATCATCTTCGATTAACACCTGTTTAGTAACACACTTGAAAGTAGGAGTTAATCTTTTCCTTTGAAAGGAAACATATAAAGATATGATCTCTTAAAGATAATATCTTTTCATACACATATGAAACATTTAACTCCACATATCAATCAATCTTTATACATATCTTTACTGAATATTATAAGAATCAAAAGATTGAATCAAGTGATAAGGACAAGCATAAGAATAGAGATATATAAATTTAAAAGGAAACATAACCTTATAAACTAATCTCTTTATATCTTTTATAAACATCTTTCCTTAACACATTAGTATTCTCAATAAACACATATACACGTTTAAGACCTTATGAGAATATATCCTACATACTTTAAAACAAATGATTAGCATTAAACAATTAGTAATGTAGAATAATGAAACAAGACAGAATTCTGTTTTAACAGCAGGTTGAACTGTGGTTGCAACTGAGGTTGCAACTGGTACTTGAAACCTGTCACCACAGGTTGTAACTAAGGTTGCAACCAGTACTTGAAACCTAATACTACTAACTTAGTAGGTTGTAACTGAGGTTGCAACTGGTACTTGGAACCTGTCAATCCTGTCTTAGTTCTTAATAACAGTTAGGATTTATTTAGTAAAAACCAATAGACAATTAACAATATTTAGACCAGAAATCTGGTCCTAACAATCTCCCCCTTTGTCATTGGTTTTGACAAATCAATAAAGTTTATAAATCATCCCAACCACCTGCAAATTCCATATCAGTAAGCTCCCCCTGTATGTTAGAATTGCAGGCAAAATATATAAGCACAATGTATGTGCACACAATTAGTTTTCAGACCTGTTGACCTGTTTCAAGTTTAAAGGCATTCATACTTCAACAAGATATCAAGATATTTGCAGAAGGAAATTGCAGAATGATTAAAGCCAAACAGGCATAAACTTGTCTTGATACAGCAGAATTGAAAAACAGATTAAAGTCTTGAAAACATCAAAATGAAACAAAACATAAAACAAAAGCATAAACTTCACTCCCCCTATTTGTCAGCAACCATTGGAATTAGTCACTTGGAATATCACACTGTAGGGGTCTTTCCCTTAGAGGATTCTGCCTTACCACTTCTTCATCTTCTGCATTGGCATCCTCACTGCTGATTGAAACACCATCACTATCATCATCATCCTCACTCTCAATAATATCCACCAGCAGCTTATTGATTTGATAATCATCAGCATCCAATTCAGCTCTCCTTTCTTGATTATAAGCCAGCTTCTGGAGTAAGTACCACTTTACTCCTTTCTTCTTTGCTGAAGGAGCAGATGAAGGTTCTTCTTCCTTTTCTTTCCCTTTGTCCCCAGAAATATCATTGACATGTCCTTCCTTCAGTAGTTTGGCAGAAATATAAAGAGCAGAGGGACAATCTGTGATTGGTTCATGAGTGATACTAATGGGAGAATCTCTATGCATAGAAGAGACTTGGCCCAGAAGAAGACTAGATATGAGGCAAGGGAAAGGAAGCAGAATGGATGGTGAATTATCATCACTAAATTCCTTTATAAGATTAAAGATATGATGGCCAAAGTTGATGGGTAGTGAAGACATAATCCTGTATAGAAAAATAGCCATATCTTTGTTGACTTTAGAAGATTGTTTGGTGGGTGTCCAGTTAAACCTAGCAATTTTGTGCAACACAGCAGCACTTAATGTGAGAGATGATGTTTTGATGGAATGACCATCAAACCTATTGTTCTTCCCAGTTAGAATTAAAGCTAGAATTTCTAAATCTGGTTCAGCATTGTTGTCTACAGTAGGACTGGGACAACACAGATAGTCATTAATCAACTTAGGGGTGAAATCCAAAGTTACACCTCTCAAAAACACTCTTCCATACTTAGGATTGCCCTCTTCAAAGACACCACTGCTTAAATTGGAATAGAATTCTTTTACAACAGCAGGGTAATAGGAGTCTGCATAACAAACAGTTTTGGCTAAGCCAACAGCAGAGAGTAATTTCTCAACATACACTTGTATGTGAGGATAGCTAACTAAATTAAGCCTTCTTTCACACAGAATTTCTTTACTAGCCATTCCCCTAAACCTCCTATATGTTGTCCTACTCCAGAAACGAGGATCAACATTATTGTTTGTTGGAACATACTCAAACTTAGCAGTAACAGGGTCATTATCAAAATTCCTTCTAGCACGCTTCTTAGTGCGCTTAATTTTGGGTGAGGAAGACTCACTTACCTTTGATTTGGAACCTTGACGTGATGGAGATTTATTCATAAAATCTCTGAGGGTGCAATCATCATCAGAATTGGGGTTTTTAGAAGGGTTTGATGACATGGTTGCAACTGGGGTTAGAACCTTACTTAGAACCTTGCAGTGGGTTTCTACAGCAAGCCTAGGGTTTTACAGAGATGAGAGAGAGAGAGTTATTCTGTAAAAAGTAATTGATTTTGGATAGTAAAAAGATGTTTGTATAAATAGCAATAAAGACCATATCTTTTTGAAATTGGAAATAGATACATGCAAATCAATTAAGCAGCATATTTTGGCTTAAAAATAGGAAGTAGTTTATCAACAGATTTTAAAAGAAAATCATACTAAGATTACGCAAGAGACAGTTGGCAATAAGATAACTTCAGCCAATTAAACAGATAAACATTCCTTTTTCAAAACAGATTCATCCAAAATTTGAAAAATCAAACATTGAAGCTTTAAGGAAATTTGACTTGATTCAAGATAAAGAACACTTAAACAGATATCTAACTTTTAGGAAAACACAAGAAACCTAGCAATTTACTCACGAAAATATGTTTATCAAAGAATAACTCTAATAAAGATTAAATTTTAGGAGCTTAAATTGAGCAAATCCGTTTTTATTTCTACACAAAAACTAGTTTGATGACCTCAGCAAGGAAAGAGTATAAGTGATGTCAAAATTTTACAAGACTTTGTCTTGACAGCTATAACATAGACTGAGGTTTCAACTGATGTTTCAACTGAGCTTGCAACCAGTATTTTTAACACGAGGTTTCAACTGATGTTGCAACTGAACTTCCAACCAACTATTGAGAGTGTGAGGTTTCAACTGATGTTGCAACTGAACTTGCAACCATCATCAAAAAATTGCACTTTGTGCTTGCAACTCTATTACCAGAGAGGTTTTTTAAGGACAAGTTACCTCACATCTGTTTTTGAGGCACCAAAAAAAGCGGCTTTTTCAAGACAAAAACATCATAGCTCAAAATAAGACTTTAACCTTAGAAATAAAACTTATTAAAGGTACTCAATACAGACATATTTAGCAAAAGTATTCAATTAGATTGATAATGACATACCCCTATGTCACTTCTTAATGATTCAAACTTGTTTGTATCAAGGGGCTTTGTGAAAATATCTGCTAATTGTCTTTCAGTTGAAACATGTTCTAAAATTAAGCTCTTTTCTTCAACTAGTTCTCTAATAAAATGATGCCTTAGATCAATATGTTTGGTTCTGGAATGTTGAACTGGATTTTTAGCTAAATCTATAGCACTTTTGTTATCACAAAACAGAGTTAATATCTCTTGTTTAACATTATAATCAGTTAACATTTGTTTCATCCAAATTAGTTGAGTGCATCCACTTCCAGCTGCAACATATTCTGCCTCAGCAGTAGATAAAGATATGCAATTTTGCTTTTTACTGAACCAAGAAACAAGATTGTTCCCAAAATAAAAACAACCACCAGAAGTACTCTTTCTATCATCTATGTTTCCTGCCCAATCTGCATCACAGTAGCCACTAAGAAAATGGTTTGTATCTTTAGAATACCATAGGCCTAGATGAGGTGTTCCTTTTACATACCTTAGAATTCTTTTGACAGCTAGAAGATGAGGTTCTAAAGGATTTGCTTGATATCTGGCACAAACTCCTACACTTAAGCAAAGATCTGGTCTACTAGCAGTTAAATACAGCAAACTTCCAATCATGGATCTATAAAGACTGGGACAGACATTTTTACCTTTATCATTTTTGGACAGTTTAAGGGTAGTACTCATAGGGGTTCTCTTCTCTTTACTCTCACTCAGACCAAACTTTTTAACAAGATTGTCTGCATACTTACTTTGGCACAGAAAAATGCCTTTCTCATTCTGTTTAACTTGCAATCCTAGAAAGTAAGTTAGTTCACCTCCTCCACTCATTTCAAATTCATTCTTCATGTCAGAAATGAATTCTTTTATTCTGTTATTAGAAGTAGAACCAAAAACAATGTCATCAACATAGATTTGAGCAATTATTATGTCCTTTGTGGTTTTCTTAGTAAACAGAGTTTTATCAACTCCCCCTCTGTTAAAACCTTTTTCAATCAAGTACTTGGTTAATCTATCATACCAAGCTCTAGGAGCTTGTTTTAGACCATACAAGGCTTTTTTCAACAAATAGACATGTTTAGGAAAGTTAGGATCCTCAAATCCCTTAGGTTGACAAACATAAACTTCTTCATTAATCACACCATTCAGAAAAGCACTCTTTATGTCAAGTTGAAACAGTTTAAAATCATACAGACATGCAAGAGACAGCAGCATTCTAATGGATTCAATTCTAGCTACTGGAGCAAAGGTTTCATCAAAGTCAATTCCCTCAATTTGTGTATAACCCTGAGCTACCAACCTAGCTTTATTCCTGATAATCACTCCATCCTCATCACTTTTATTTCTAAAAATCCATTTAGTTCCTATAACATTTTTATTAGAAGGTCTGGGTACTAAAGTCCATACATCATTTCTCTCAAATTGGGCCAATTCATCCTGCATAGCTAAAATCCATTCACTATCTTCTAGAGCTTCTTTTATATTCTTAGGTTCTAACTGAGAGATATAACAAGCAAAGTGAACAACATTATTTCTTTTACCTCTGGTTTTCATACCTGAAGTAACTTCTCCTATGACATTGTCAAGAGAATGATTTTTCTGAGTCCTTACATAGCGAGGCCTGCTAGTTGACTGAGCATGAGAACTTTCTTCTTCTTCTTCTTCTTCAGATTCAGCAGCATTTTGGGTTTCAACTGTGGTTCCAACCTCAGTTCCAACCTCAGTTGTAACCTCAGTTGCAACTGGACTTCCAACCACTCTGGGACTTCCAGTTTGTTGTGTTTCTTCTTTCTCTTTTTCTGTAGTCTCAGCCTGTTCATTATCACCTGTAATCTCATCAACAGTTTTTAGGTCATCAAATAACACATTATAAGATTCCATAACACAGTTTGTTCTTTGATTGAAGACTCTAAATGCTCTACTGTTCTGAGCATAACCAAGAAAAATCCCTTTATCACTTTTAGAGTCAAATTTACCAAGATGCTCTCTATCTCTGAGAATATAGCAAACACATCCAAACACTTGAAAATACTTTACATTGAGTTTTCTACCTTTCCATATTTCATAAGCTGTCATGGAAGTACCTTTAGTAATATAAACTCTATTAACTATATGACAGGCAGTATTAACAGCTTCAGCCCAAAATCTATTGGCAAGTTTCTTAGAGTTAAGCATTACTCTAGCCATTTCCTGAATGGTTCTATTTTTCCTTTCAACTATGCCATTTTGCTGTGGAGTCTTAGGAGCAGAGAACTCATGACATATTCCTAAGGAGTTGCAGAATTCTTTAAACCTGATATTTTCAAATTCAGTTCCATGATCACTTCTAATCCTAGCAATATTACCACTAGTGGAACCTTTTTCAACTTGCAGTTTTAAGCACAGAGTTTTGAATAGTTCAAAAGTTTCAGACTTATCCTTTAAGAACACTACCCAAGAGTATCTAGAGAAATCATCTACAACTACTAGAATGTACTTCTTACCACCTATACTGGCAGTTTGCATAGGACCCATCAAGTCAATGTGAAGAAGTTCTAAGACTCTTTTAGTGTAGATTAGACTAGTACTTTTGTGTATACTTTTGGTTTGTTTTCCTATAGCACAATCACCACAGACACTTTGAGTTTTAGCACTGAGTTTAGGAATTCCTCTTATCAACTCCTTTTTAACAAGCTTATCTAAAGTTTTGTAATTCACATGCCCAAGCCTTTTATGCCAAATATCTGCATTATTAGTAATAGCTTGATTACACCTACTTTGAGGCAATTCTTTTTCAGCTTTTTCAAACACATAGCAACTGTTGGTTGATCTAACTCCAGTCATGATTAAATCATTGTTAAGATTAGTAATTAGACACCTTTCTTTGTCAAATTTAACAGTCATTTCATTATCACAGAGTTGACTGATACTAATTAGATTAGCTTTTAGACCATCTACAAGAAAAACATCCTCAATATCAGGCATTCCAGGTTTGTTTAAGGTACCTTTACCAATAATTTTACCTGTATCTCCTCCTCCAAACACAACAGTGTTACCTGTAAGAATGGTGACATTTTTTAGGAGGCTTGCAGTACCTGTCATATGCTTAGAGCATCCACTGTCAAAATACCAATCATTAGAAGTAACAGCATTCAAAGAGTTGATAACAGCTTTGTTGTTAGCAACTAAGATTGCTTTTTCTTTAACTTTCCAAACCCATTTCAAATTTTTATTGACAGAAGCCAACCAGGTTTTCTGGGAAATGTACTTTCTGTTCCTTTTTAAATAACACTGGACTTCAGAATGACCAGGTTTTTTACAAAAATTGCACAATTTCAACCTAAAGTTATTCAGTTTGTTCATGGTTGCAACTTTGGTTGTAACTGAGCTTCCAACCTTCTTTACATAAACCTGCGTTTTATTCCTGGTTGCAACTCTGGTTGCAACTGAGCTTCTAACCTTGTGATCAAAATCATGAGTTTTAGCTTTAGCAACAGCTTCAATAAACGTAGTTTTTCCTGTACTCTTACCACCATAGTACCCTAGACCACTGATATCTTTGGATCCTCTAGAATATGACAGCATGTCATCTAATTTATCTGAAGCAGAGACATTCAGCAATTTTATTATCTTTTTAGTTTCAGTAAGTTCAGCCAGTTGTAATTTAAGCTTCTCAGTAAGATTTTTGACCTCATCCTTTAGATCAACATTCAGCTTGCTTATGATCAAACATTGTTTACTCAGACTTTTATACTTTTCATACAGAACAAGGTATTGCTTAGTAATGTTTTCATCAGAGGGCTCTTCCTCATCACTGCTATATGTTTCACAGGCAGTTGTAACTGGGGTTGAAACATGCTCACAGTCACTTTCATAAGTAGGTTCTTTTTCAGTGATTATTCCCATGAAATTAACAAAATTTGAACCATCCTCTTCATCACTGTTACTCTCAGAATCACTATCACTATGAGTGGTTATATAAGCATTTTTGTTTCTTTTTAAAGTGTTTGCACACTTAGCCTGAATATGACCAAAACCTCTACATTCTCTACACTGAATCTCTTTAGATTTGTATTCTTTGTTATCCTTTTCTTTGGAATTCCACTTTCCTGTAGAGTTATTATTGAATCTAGACTCTGTCTTAAACTGGTTATCCTTTTTCTGAAAGTTTTTAGATGAACCAGTATCATCCTCCTTTTTCTTATAAAACTTCTTGTACACCTTTTTTGCAAAGAAAGCTAGTTGTTCTTCATCACTCATTTTATCACAGGTATTAGATTCAGATTTCTTGGCTTGAAATGCTATTCCCTTTTCTGGTTTTTTATGTTTGAAGAATTTCAGTTCATGTGTACTAAGATTTCCTATGAGTTCTTCAAGTTTAAGATTATCTAAGTCAGTTGATTCTTCAATAGCTGTGACCTTAATTTCAAACCTTTCTGGGAGTGACCTAAGAGTTTTCTTAACAAGCTTAGCATCACTGTATTTTTCACCTAATGTTCCAGCTTGATGAGCAATGTGGCAGATTCTACCATTAAATTGTTCAATGTTTTCATCTTCCTCCATTCTTAAGTTCTCAAATTGGGTAGTTAACTGTTGAAGTTTGAAATCTTTTACTTTAGTTGTTCCTTCAAAAGTAACTTGCAAAATATCCCATGCTTCTTTAGCTGTTTCACAATGAGAGATATACCTGAATACGCTGAGAGTTACACCAGCAAAAATCAAGTTTATGGCTGTTGAGTTGGCACTTGATTTTCTGTCTTCTTCAGCAGACCATCTGTCTTCAGGTAAGAGAATCAGTTCTCCTTCATTATCCATGGTAGTTGGAGCCTCCCATCCATACATAACAGTCTTCCATGCATGTTCATTCTGCTGTTTGATGAAGGACCTCATTCTAATTTTCCATACTCCATAGTTTACTCCTCCTTCAAGCAATGGAGGTTTGTTGAAGGCGTTTCCTTCCCTCATTAAGTCCATTGTTACTAGAACACAGGATCCACACTAAGTAAGATCTAGTGTGAAGCTCTGATACCAATTGAAATTCCTATCCGTTGTTCTAGATGCAGTTTTGCAGTAAGGTTCCAAGTGGGGTTGGAACTGCAGTTTGAACCAAGTGTATAAGGTTTCAAGTGAGGTTGGAACTGCAGTTGGAACCAAGTGTATTAATGGACAGAAACTGTTTTAAAATTAAATGTACTTGGAAATAATTCACACGCACATTTAACAACGGAGTTCACCTAACTAGACTACGTCTCCGGGGCACTTACCCAGATTATGATATTATAAAAAGCTTACAATATATGACTCAAGTCTTAATGAAAAACTTAGACTCCCTCTATGTTTTTCTGCCTATCACTATATTGCTCCTACTCTATAACTATCACTTATAAATCAATGGCATCCCACCATTGTTTTTCTTTTTAAAGCTCACGTGTATTCTCTCTAGAAAATAAGTTCTTTATAATTTAGAACACACACCTTTACAAGCTTAAGTTACTAAGTATATAAACAAGTAAAAACAATCTTCTATCTTCAATATCTTTTGATTGCTTTTGACTTGGTTGATTAGCTTCAATCTCTCCAAGTATCACGAGATTCTTCAGCATGGATTGACTCTAATCATCTTCGATTAACACCTGTTTAGTAACACACTTGAAAGTAGGAGTTAATCTTTTCCTTTGAAAGGAAACATATAAAGATATGATCTCTTAAAGATAATATCTTTTCATACACATATGAAACATTTAACTCCACATATCAATCAATCTTTATACATATCTTTACTGAATATTATAAGAATCAAAAGATTGAATCAAGTGATAAGGACAAGCATAAGAATAGAGATATATAAATTTAAAAGGAAACATAACCTTATAAACTAATCTCTTTATATCTTTTATAAACATCTTTCCTTAACACATTAGTATTCTCAATAAACACATATACACGTTTAAGACCTTATGAGAATATATCCTACATACTTTAAAACAAATGATTAGCATTAAACAATTAGTAATGTAGAATAATGAAACAAGACAGAATTCTGTTTTAACAGCAGGTTGAACTGTGGTTGCAACTGAGGTTGCAACTGGTATTTGAAACCTGTCACCACAGGTTGTAACTAAGGTTGCAACCAGTACTTGAAACCTAATACTACTAACTTAGTAGGTTGTAACTGAGGTTGCAACTGGTACTTGGAACCTGTCAATCCTGTCTTAGTTCTTAATAACAGTTAGGATTTATTTAGTAAAAACCAATAGACAATTAACAATATTTAGACCAGAAATCTGGTCCTAACAAATCCCACAGTGGTTTGACTCCTTTTTGATCCACGCATAGCGGGAGATCTTGGTTTCGGACATAAGTACAATATAATGTTTGACATCCGGGAAATTATGGTTTCGAGTCGTTACCCGGAAACTCACTTAGGAGTAGGAAACTGGTTTTCCAAGATGGTTTTCCAACATCATCCTGTATTAAAAAATTTACGAAAGGACCTCGTACGTGTTATATATATCACTACTGATGCCCTAAAAAATTAAGTCTAATTAAGTTTATTTTTTAATTCCCATATTGTTTGACTTTTCCGCTTCTAATTAATTTGGCACAAATTTTCGCGTATTAGAAAACTAGTAAAAAAAATTACAAATAAACAAGTAATTTATGATTTGAATTTTTTCTAAATAATTAAGTTGCGAAAGGCATTTTGCAAGTGTGTACAAAAGAATACCAATTTGTAATTTTTCCTTTAGTATATAGCCAAAGGACCAAGAAATTATAAGAGGGTAAAACACAAAATAATTCAATGCTATTTAAAAATTTATATGTTTGGTTTATTAAATTTTTCACCTTAATTTGTTTACATTCAATCAGTAAATGTGTCCAATTTTATAGAAGCATAACTCTAATCTAGATGATTCTTTCTATAATACTATGCGTCACAAACGACATTAGCAATAATTTGTTACAGAAAATATTTTTTTCTTTTTGTAATCAATAAAATATGGTGGTTATTATTGCCACTAGAAAAATTATCCTTTGACGAATGCATGAGATGGCCATAATCAAGTTTGGCAGGCCTAACTTGACGGGGCTTATAAGAAGCTAGCACAAGTGTGCTAATTTTAAGATAGTATAATTACCATCTACTCACTTAGATAGACCATTGGGAAAGGGCTATGATTCTTTAATTTATAAAGATGTGTAACGTGCCAATAAAAGAAGTCAAAAAAATACAAATATCCACAGACTAATAAGTCGTGCTGGCAATTCTGTTACACAAAGTATATTGACTCAATTGCAATATGGGTAAGACATTAAATTAATTAATTAGAAAAAAATATTTGCTAGATGATTACAAGGAACATGCATATGGATCTTTCTACCTTTCATGGTGTGAAAAACAACAAACATCATTGGAGAAAACCAAAGTGGAGTGTTGCTGAGGTTGAATGTAGAATTTCAGCCTCTGAAGTTTGTATTACGACCATCAAATCAAATTTCAAATGTTAGGATTTATATGATAATTTTGTTTTCGTTTGAGTTCCGTAATTTAATATCGATCGTCCGTTAATTAAGTGTCCTAATCCAATCGTCTGGATTCTTACTTCAGCAGATATAACGTCCGACTTGAACTTCAACAACGCTACTCCCCGGAGAAACTCACTTTTAATAAGAATCTAAATGTGAACATAGAAAGTGAGTAGCATACTGACATTAATTTTATTTATCAACCATATTCATATGAAAAATATTGATAGCAATGTATTTGAAGAAAATGAGAATTATCTGAGTCAAACGGTCTCGTTGAAAATTTTGAACTGCCATAGTTTCTGCATTTTGTTGGATCTAAATTTAGGGTGATTGTTCATTAGATGCCAATCAAAATTTTGATAAAAATTGAATCTAAATTGGCCAACACTATTTTTTCTAACACTCAAGACTTATTTTTTTTTGTATATAATAATTAATTATCCTCACGTAGATGGGATCACGAGCATGGTATATGAAGTTCCTAATTAACCACTTGGTCAACCCACATTGCTCACTCACTTAAGTTGGTTTAGTCTAAAACACACAAAAACTCACGATATATGTAGAAAAATGAGATAATGTTTACAAATGTTTATTTTATTCATATTGGATGCTACGATGATTTATATAGTTTGCGTATTTCATGTGTAATTTAAACATGGTTTTATTGTCTATTGTCTAAGTTAAATAAGTTATGCTTGTTAGACATTTGCGTATCAGTTTTAATTGACTTTCATGATCTAAGAACTTTTGGTAGTGGGAAAAAACAATTCTTTTAGGTTTAGAAAATTATAAATGAGACTTTAGTCAAAAAGAAAAGTTAGTAATACATTTGCAGTTTTTATACGAAATGTTATATATATCATTACATCTCATTAGTCATGACCACCCCCACCAAGCTCAGAATGTTGGTTAACAAAGTTGTACCTTTATAAGCATTTCTAGTATAAACTACTTTACTTATACTGTAAAAGTTTAGGAAATATATAATGATTAAAATTAAGACAGCTAAAGTAAAAAAAAAATGGTTTCATTACTAAAACGAAATATAAACAAACACGGGAGTTTTAAAATACAAAATTTACATATAATCATAGTTGCTATGCATAATATTCAATGTTTCCACTTTTTCCCATCCACTCGCTATTTCCTTTTTATGCAGTTTATCTAAACATTCTTTTTAGCAATTTATCCAACTACGTCGTGTACATTTCAGTTAATGCGTTAAGTTTTTCATCCAATTCTCATTTTACATAGCCTACGATGTTAATCCCCGTTTTTAAAAAAATGTAGATGATCTTTTTCCGATCTTATTGTAGTTTCTGTGCTGAAACTAAGGCGAGGAAAAACTAAATGATAATTGTTGGTCCGTACGTGGTTAAACTTTAGTAGGGAAAAATAAAGGTTCTCTACGTTTTTCATGGAATTAGAATCTAACATAACCCAAATAATTAACTTAATTATTCGCCAAGTGATTTATGATTATATGCAGTTTATTTGTTGATTATCCTACGCATACAATGAACAGAACAAGGTCATAGTTAAAGTAAAGATAAAAGGGAAGAGAGTAACATCATCATAAATATAAGTTGAACCTTGATCGAACTTAATACAAGCTTTGTTTATAAATAGAGCCGACTAGAGGAAAAAACCCAACCTTGTAAATTGCAACGGCCACACATTGATTAGGGCCACAATTTCCTTCACAAAAACCTACTTTATTGTTGAGAAAGTAGCTGTCAAAGCCTATATATAATGTAATTTAATATGTTTTTTTATTAGTATTATTAAAAGATGTGAGAATGCACCATTGTAAATTGAAAATTATCTTCGGCACGGGGTCTTTTCATATTTAGTAAAATGGCCAGTACTGTTGGTCTTTTGAATAATTTATAAGTGAAAGATCCAAAGTATAATGTACTGACTAATTTAATTATAATGTACCAACTTTAGTCGAATAACTTTTAAAGTATAATTAATCGAATTCATTCTAGCTAGTAACCGTCTTAAACCTTAGTGGGATTTGTATTTGACTGGTTCGAATGTTGAAAATTTTGAACTCATTTTTGTTGGATCTAAATTTAGGGGGGTTGTTCATTAGATGCCAAAATTAATTTTAAAGTGGCAGCAATATTGTTTTAATATCACACTTTACTTTATTTTTTTTTATAATTTTTATAATAATTACCCTCATACTGGAGGTAACAGAGATCGAGCCCTGATCACCAGTATGATATACTAAGGCCCTAACCACTTGAGCCACCCTTGTTGCTCACTCAACATAAGTTGGTTTAGTCTAAAATAGACACATGCAAGCTCACTATATATAAATATAAATATGTAGAAAATGACATAATATATACCGTCCTTTTACTGATATCGGGTGAGATATACATGTTATAATGATTTATAGGGTTTGCGTTTTTCATGTGTAATTTACTCATTGTTATATTGTGTAATGTCAAAATCTGTGTAATATTACTTCACAATCCTAAGTTAATAAATTATGGATGCTAGGCATTCACTACAACAAATTTAATGATTAGGGACAATTTTTTTTTTTAGAAACAATCAAATTTTGTCTCTAAATGATAACTTTTCGAGATAAAAATAATTTTTAGATACAAGATTAATTTTTTTCCTAAAATCTAACTTTTAGACACATAATTTTAAAAAAAATTATCTCCAAAGACAATCTCATACGGACATAAGTAGAATTAATTTCATGTCAAAAAGTATTTAGAGACAAATTTTAATTGTCTTCTTATGTTCGTATAAATTGTCGTTGGAGACATTTTTTTTTTTCAAATTATGTGCCTAAAAGTTAGATTTAGGAAAATAAAAATTATTTTTTGTCTGAAAAATTATTTTTGTCTTGAAAATTTAGCATTCGTAAACAAAATTTGATTACCACTGTTTCGGATTCTTAAGTTTGTTGTACTGATTTGTGTATCAGTCTTAACTGACTTTCATGTTCTAGATCTTTTGGTAGTGGAAAAAAACAATTCCTTTCGGTTTAGAAAATTAGTAATGAGCCTTTAGTCTAAAAGAAAAGTTAGTGGTTCATTTGCAGTTTTTATACGAAAATGATATCATTACATATATACCATGAATTAGGACCACCCCCACCAGCTTAGAATATTGTTGGCTAACGAAGTTATACTACAAGAAAATTGGCATATAGCAACACCCGAAAATAATGAGTTAATTTCTGTTACTGATTAGCAACAGAACACAAACAAAACGGCAACATAAATTGTGAAAAACATTTAGTAACAGAATCACCAACTTTATAGCAACTTAAATTTATAATTATAACTTTAAAGCATTATTACTAAAAAAAACAATATTTCGACTTTATGCGTACTGTAAAAGTTTAAGAAATTTCATTATTAAAATTCAGATGAACTAAAGTTTTACAAAAATAATTACAGTCGTGCGAGAAACTAAGGCAAGAAGAAAGAAGAAAACATATGATAATTGTTGGTCCGTAAGTGGTTAAATCTTAAAAGGGAAAAATAAGTTTCTCAACGATTTTTGTGAAATTAGAGTCTAATTAAGTTGGTCAGTTTTATTTGTGTAGGTTGCAACAATTTTTTTTTCTTTTGGGGATTGTTTGATGATTTATAGGCATACCGTTGAAAACTTTGATGCAAGTTATTCGTAATGACTTAATCATAAGACAAATCGATCAACAAATAGTATTGGATAGAAACGTATGGTGCAGGAATATTCATTGTTACGAGAACGAATAAATTCTCATATAGTTTCATATAGCCGACCTCAAATGTTTGGAATAAAGTCGTAGTTTGATGATGATGATGATTGTTTGATGGTTTATGATAACTCGTCTAACTTGCTATATTCTTATGTGTTATTTATGTAGTTTATTTTTAATGATATACCCGTTACCCACTCTTTGGCCTTTGGTATGAATAAATTGTTCTTGGGCAATGTTGTATCGATTTATATTGTTTTTTTGTGCCACACAAATCCTGCTCTTATAATCTTATTCTCTTGGTATATGATGTGTCTGAAGGTGTTTGCATGGGAGAAATAGAATATTTGTGTACGTTTTTCTTGGGCTGTAAACGAGCTAAGCCTAGCAAAGTAGACATGATCTTGGTCAAGTCTCAAAATTTTGTTCAAACTTTGGCCGGTTATAAAGTAACCAAGTTTCAACGCAATATATAGACCCTCTTTTGGATCGTTTTGCTCGTGAAAATCTTTTGTACTTAACGAAAATACATACTAAGATGATTAATAAAACTAGTAACTACGATGAGGTTAAAATATAAACCGATGTGGTTTTTAAACTATGCAAAAGTGAAGAGTATTAATTATCAATGATGTGCATTATATTTATTGTTACTTACATATAGGCATGATATAGACATGATAAAAAATATTAATAAGTAAACAAAGGAATATAAGTTGAACCTCTAATTAACAAACTAAAGACGAGTTTGTTCATAAACGACTCCGGTTCATATGCAGCTCTACCTTCTTCCATCATCGTATCAGGTAGGCTGATAACTTTCCATCTCGAGTGTTCGCTATTATAGATGTTGGTGCGCATGTATTAAGCTTACTATTCTCTATACTTAGTCTTAGTAAAACTGAGAATACCACAAACAAACGTAGTGTTAGAATTAGATTGTACTTTTCTTAAATGTTTTGGATATATTTGTAATTAGTTCAAACTAGCAAACAGAAAGCTATATATACTTGTAACAAACTTCATTTGACAGTTAATAAGAATTTACAATTACATTTCTTCTTGTTCTTGTTCTCTCTCTAAAATGGAGATTTGATGAACTTTATCATGGTATCAGAGCTTGTTTCCGCTGCGATCTCTGATTAATTGCTTTGTTTTGTGAGTAATTACTCTTCTTTTCTGATTAATTCAATTTTCTGGAATAATCAGCTGCGATTTAGCTGGTTTCTTCTTCGAATTGGGTTTCCTTTTATCGGTCTCTAGGGTTTTCTATACTGAACATTAATATCGGTTTATTTGGTTTACTATTCGAATCTATTGATTGATATAATGGGAGACAGTCCAATTGGTAATGGTGGTAGAGTTAATTTTGGTAATGGGACAAATTTTCTTGATTTAGCATCAACACCATATCATATATGGGCTAATGATACTACAGGGGTGAGTTTAGTTAATCCTCAATTGAGTGGATTGAATTATCATAGCTGGAAAAGGGCTATGGAAATTGTACTAGGTGCAAGGTATAAAATGGGTTTTGTTAATGGAACCTTAAGATGTCCACCTGTCACTGATACTCTATATCAGTCTTGAATTAGGTGTAATTTGATTGTGCAATCATGGATAATTAGTTCTGTATCTGCTGAAATTGGGCAATCAATTCTATATACTGATACAGCATCCAATATGTGGAGTGTTTTAGAGACTAGATTTGCTCAAGGAAATGAGGCTAGAGTTTTTGAATTGCAGCAATCTTTGCATAGTTTAAACCAAGGGGAATTGACTGTTTCACAGTTTTTCCTAAAATTAGAGGGCATATGGACTGATCTGAATTTAGCTTGTCCATTGCCTATGTGCACTTGTAAAGCAGTAGAAGGATGTAGCTGCAAGTTTATGGAAAGAATAATAGACAGGGAATGTAGAATTTTTAGAATGATTTTTCTCATGGGACTTAATGAAGAGTATTCTATGATAAGGGGGCAAATTTTGATGATGAAGCCTACACCAACATTGAATGAGGTGTATAATTTGGTCATGCATGAAGAAAAACAGAAACATGTCAATAGAATGGGAATGGTTAATCAACATAAACAGATGAGTGAGGGTATGGCTTTTGCAGTGCCTTCTAATGATGAGAAAGTGAGTAGAATGGGATGGCAGACTGCTAATAAGGTACAAGTAAATGGTTATTATCAGAAAAATGGTTCTAGGGATAGGGAATCTAAACCTAGTTTGAAATGCACATATTGTGGAGGAACTAAACACACAAAGGAAAGGTGTTGGAAATTGCATGGGTATCCACCTGGATGGAAACCTAGGAATTCTAATGTTGGCACACCTAATGGTTTTGGAGGTGCTGTGATTCATTCCAACTTGGGCCATTATGTGAACAATGCTGAAATAGCCTCTTCTGTGGGGGTTTCTGATGTTGATAAACCAGTTACACAGGGTCAATTGCAGCACATGATGAGTATGATGCAATTGAATAGGGAGCAACAATATGAAAATATGAAGAATATGTCTTCTGGAGAAACAAGTAGTGCATTATCTAATCTCACATATATAGGAATGTCTGGTAGAAACTCTTCTCTAACTAATGATTCTATTGATATTTATGCTTTATCAGCAAATAATTCTATCAAAAGACATGGAACCTGGTTAATTGACACTGGAGCTAGTGAGCATATGGTTCATTCTCTTATATATTTGACCAATGTTGTTAGTATTCATGCTTCAGCAGTGACATTACCTAATGGACATAAGGCCTCAGTTTCTCATATTGGTTCAGTGAAATTTAAAAATGGAATTATTTTGAAAAATGTTCTTTGTGTCCCAAGTTTTGGTTTCAATCTCATTTCAGCAAGTAAACTAACCAAAGACAATGCTTGTTGCTTGCTATTTTATGATGACCACTGTTCTATTCAGGACCTGGTTTCATGGAAAGTGATTGGGTTGCTCAACAAAGTAAGGGATTGTATTTCTTGGAAGACACCAATTTGGTAGACAGTGAATTTTCTGTAGCTGCAGCAAGTATATCCTCTACAAATTTATGGCATGCAAGGCTTGGTCACCTATCTGGTCAAACTCTTGATGCTTTATCTTCTACAGTAGATTGTGTAAATATTGATGCTAGTAAGACACCTTGTGAGGTATGTCATTTGTCAAGACAGCACAAGCACTCTTTTTCTCTTAACAGTATTAAAACAGTAGCTGTTTTTGATTTGGTACATATGGATATTTAGGGACCTTATTGTACAACAAGTATTGGTGGATATTCATATTTTTTGACTATTGTGGATGACTATTCTAGAAGTACATGGGTATATCTTATGAGACATAAGTCTGAAACCAGAAGTTTGATAGTAGGTTTTCATAAAATG
This sequence comes from Primula veris, assembly GCA_963682055.1. Lineage (NCBI taxonomy): Eukaryota > Viridiplantae > Streptophyta > Magnoliopsida > Ericales > Primulaceae > Primula > Primula veris. The sequence goes on along the minus strand of OY821747.1, from coordinate 29,178,160 downwards.
GTTATTACCTAATTTGGTAAAAAGGTTAAAGTACTAAGAACAGATAATGGCTTAGAATTTCAAATGATGAATTTCTTTCTTGACAATGGTATATTACATCAGACTTCCTGTGTTGACACACCACAACAAAATGGTGTGGTTGAGCGCAAGCATCAACACTTGCTAAATATGGCAAGAGCTTTGAGGTTTCAAGCTCATTTGCCAGTGTATTTTTGGGGAGAATGTGTACTTACAGCAGCATATCTGATTAATAGGTTGCCTACTCCTCTATTGCAACAAAAAACACCATATGAGGTCCTTTTTCATCAACCTCCTTCTTATACTCATTTGAAAGTCTTTGGCTACTTATGCTATGTTTCCACCCTGAGTAGAAATAGACATAAATTTGATCCTAGAGCTAGTAAATGCATTTTTCTAGGCTATGCTTTTGGAGTCAAGGGTTATAAAGTCTATGACATGACTACTAAGAAAATGTTCATCTCTAGAGATGTAGTTTTTTATGAAACATTTTTCCCCTATTATGATAACACTGAGCCTGTTCAATATCACATAGATAAGGCTATGTTTCCTGGAATGAGAGGGGCTAGTGTGGCTGGTTACCCAACTTCCCCTGAGCCCCATTCATCTCCTATTGGTGGTGATTCAACACCCATTCATGAGGGTTCCCTGTCCTCTTCTTCACCTCTATTGGCTTCTTCCCCTGAGCCTCTTACTGTTGATCACTCACCATCTCCTGTGGTTATTCCACAAGAGGAGATTATTGTTGCACATAGGAAATCAACAAGAAATAAAGAAAGACCATGTAGGCTTGGTGATTATGTATGTTCTACTGCCACAAGCACTTATGATCTTGCAAATTATGTGATTTTTTGTGGTTTTTCTCCATCATATAGAACTTATTGTTTGGGTGTTACTATTGCTGTTGAGCCATCTACTTTTAAACAAGCATCTAAGAATGTTCTTTGGATAGAAGCTATGAATAAAGAGATACAAGCACTAGAAACTAATCATACTTGGAGTCTAGTTCCTTTACCATTAGGGAAGAAACCTATTGGTTGTAGGTGGGTTTACAAGATTAAGCACAATTCAGATGGGTCTGTTGAAAGATATAAAGCTAGGCTTGTAGCTAAAGGGTACACTCAACTAGAAGGGGTGGACTATGAAGAGACTTTCAGTCCAGTAGCTAAAATGACTACTATTAGGTGTTTTTTGGCACTAGCAGCTGTTAAAAACTGGCATTTGGCACAAATGGATGTCAATAATGCTTTTCTACATGGTGATCTTGAAGAAGAGGTGTATATGTTGCCTCCTCCTGGCTTTTCTAAGCAAGATTCTACTAATGTATGCAAACTTCATAAGTCTCTCTATGGTTTGAAACAGGCCTCTAGACAGTGGTTTCACAAATTGTCCACTTCCTTGTTGGCATATGGTTTCAAACAGTCCTTAGCTGATTCATCTTTTTTCACACTAACTCTTCATGGCCATTTTTTGGTTTTGCTGGTTTATGTTGATGATATAGTCCTTGGCAGTGCAGATTTACATCTCATCTCTGAAGTACGCAAACTCTTGGATAATACTTTTCATATCAAGGATTTAGATACTTTAAAGTACTTTCTGGGCTTAGAAATTGCTAGATCTCCAACTGGCATTAGCTTGTGTCAAAGAAAATATACTTTGGATTTGCTTGCTAACACTGGTCTTTTAGCTTGTAAACCAGTTAGTTTTCCTATGGACTCAACTTTAAGATTGTCTAAAGATGATCCAACTCCTTTGCAAGATGTGACTGGCTATAGGAGGTTGATAGGTCAATTGCTTTATTTGACCATTACACGTCCAGATATAGCTTTTGCTGTAGGTGTTCTTAGTCAGTTTATGTGTGCTCCTTGCCAATCACACATTGATGCTGCTATAAGAGTAGTCAAATATTTGAAAAATTCACCAGGACAAGGCCTGTTTTACTCTGCTACAGATGTTGATTTGTCTCTTAAGGGTTATTGTGACTCTGATTTTGCTTCTTGCATTGACACTCGCGGATCAGTATCTGGTTTCTGTTTGTTTCTTGGCAATTCTTTGGTTTCTTGGAAAAGCAAAAAGCAAGGTGTTGTTTCTAGGAGTTCTGCAGAGGCCGAGTATAGAGCCATGTCTGTTACTAGCTGTGAAATTACTTGGCTAATACAGTTACTAGGAGACTTTGGTGTGATTCATTCTAAGCCTGCACTTTTATATAGTGATAGTGCTTCTGCTTTAGTGCTTGCAGCCAACCCAGTCCATCATGAACGTACAAAGCATGTGGAAATAGATTGTCACTATATTCGTGAGAAAATTACTTCTGGAATGTTACATTTACTGCATGTATATTCTTCTCACCAGTTAGCAGACCTCTTTACAAAGCCTTTGGGTCACAAATTGTTCTCTTTCCTATTGTCCAAGATGGGTGTTTGTGATATCTCACAACCAATTCCATCTTGAGGGGGTATGTTAGAATTAGATTGTACTTTTCTTAAATGTTTTGGATATATTTGTAATTAGTTCAAACTAGCAAACAGAAAGCTATATATACTTGTAACAAACTTCATTTGACAGTTAATAAGAATTTACAATTACATTTCTTCTTGTTCTTGTTCTCTCTCTAAAATGGAGATTTGATGAACTTTATCACGTAGGATTACATTTATACTGCTACTCGAATACTTACCGTTTATTATGAGCTTTCAATTGTTTGAGGGAATTTCTCCAAGAAGAGAGCTAATTACAAGTACCGAGTTTAATTTCGACCTACTTTCTTTATCAAGATTGAGAATAACGCAGCCAACACTAACATCATATTGTTATTCAACTTACGATCTTCAATGAAAAGTACAAAACAAAAGTTTCTCAGTTTTTCTCCCTTGATTCTGGAAGATATAGATTTATTCTGTAATTTTGACATATTGTAAAATGTATCACTACCTAGTAACTACCTTCATGCTCTCTCTGCCTCTCATTTTCGACTTCTGCTGGTGCTTATATATTATTTCAGTAAATACACATACTGATCCTAATTATTGGGAATTATTTGAGCTAAGAAACTAAGTTATTCATAAATACAAATAAAATAGAAACAAAATTAAATTGTAAGTAAAGGAGTTTCGAACTCATGATCTTTCTATCTAAAATACCAAACTACTCTACCATTTAAATTATTACAACACATTGTAAACAAATTAATCTTTAATATTTTTATTTTAACTAATAATTATATTAAAAATATAATCAGGTGTTATCCGTAATTTTTTTTCCGAACCAATTGCCCAATGTCTAAGGCTTACTCGACTTGGGCCTATACCGCCCCTTGTACACACTATAACAAGCTTCAGAATTAGTGACAATTTTTTTAGATACAATCAAATGTTGTCTCCAAATATTAACTTTTCGGAACCAAAATAATCTTTTAAATACAAAAATAAATTTTTTGTTACCAAATCTAAATTTTAGGCATATAATTTGAATTTTTTTTATCTCCAAAGACAATCACATACGAACATAAGAACACAATTAAAATTTGTCTCTAAATACTTTTTTAGACGTGCGTATGAGATTATCTTTTAAGGCAATTTTTTTTTTTCAAATTATGTGTGTAAAAGTTAGATTTGAAAACAAAAAATATATTTTTGTTTCGAAAATTTACTATTTGGTGATGAAATTTGATTGTGTTTAAAAAAATTGTTATTAATTTTTAAATTTGTTGCAGTGGTCTGCCTTTGTTTTTTTGGTCTTTTAAACTACTAAAATTTAGTTGGCGACTTTGTTTTTTGGTCTTTTAAACTACTAAAATTTAGTTGGCGACTTTGTTTTTTGGTCTTTTCTCAACTGAAGAACATTCACTCAGATAGCTAGTCTCCTCAGTATAGGATACTTTCATACTTTGTTTTGGTAATTTTGCATAGGGTATACACATTGGTACTTAATATATAGACCAACGATTATGAGAAAACTCAATAGTATGTTGTCAAAGTCAAGCAAAAACCCAAACCAATTAATTTGGGATTATAAAAGATTTCAATGTTTCATTGTCTTGTTCGAAAAATAAGTGGCTTTGATGCATCTAATAATAAGCTAAATCGTCATTGACGCCAAGGTCAATTTGGAGTCACGAGATAATGACAGATAATAAAGTTCTAGAAATATGAAATTTGAAAAAAAAATAGTTACTTTTTAAGTTTTTATAACAAAGCAAAATAAATAAATAAAGAAGCTACATGGAGAGGTTCCTTTCAGCATATTATACAAGTTGACGTAAAATTAAAGTAAACGTGAGACACCAACATTGACCACACCCATAAATGTCCCTTCTAGATTAATACTATAATAATAGTACGACATATCCTACAAAAACAAGTCCCCCAAAGTTTAAACAAATTTAGATTTTATACATCAAATTCCTACACTTTTTTTTTATATATAAAAAAACAGACAACTCGTGTAGACGTATTAACGTTATTATGGAAAACGATGAAAATCATAGCAATGACACAAGCGTGACTATCTCAATTCTCACACAACAATATAAACATAGTCCATTTTAGATCATTTATTTGGTCGAGTATCTCGATTGATAAGTTTGAACAGAAAAACACAGAGAACCAAATATATCATCTAATTCAAAATCTAGAACCAAATCTGTTAGTTTCTATAAATATGGGTGCAGATAGTGTTTTTAAAATAATGTTTCAACCTAAACCATAGTGACCATTAGTTAAAGTCTAATTATGACCCATTATATCCAAGATCTATATAAATAGCAACCAGAAGGCCTTTCCATTCATCAAAACATTCCACACAAACCAACCAGCACCATCCTTTCAAATCTCAATTCTCTTTGCCTTTGAAAAACTAGATCTTTCTCCTTTATACATATACCAAGAAAAAAACATATCAGAAATGGCAAGTCACAGCAAAGTCCTTGTCATTGGAGGAACAGGATATATAGGTAAATTCCTAGTAGAAGCAAGTGCAAAAGCTGGCCATCCCACATTTGTTCTTAGCCGAGACATTTCGCCATCTGATCCTGAAAAGGCTAAACTCCTAGACGGCTTCAAGAGCCATGGTGTCACCTTAATCCAGGTATCGGTTCAAAAACTTTTTTGGTTGCAAGCTTTTTGGTTAATTACCGTTTCGGTTATATGATGCAGCCCAATTGGCTAGCTAGCTTCAAATCTGAGTCTTTTCGGTTTATGATCTGAAATGGCTATATTTTTAATCAAAAATGTCCTCAATGACAAAATACTTGACAAAAACTGAAAGCAGACCAGCAGTCCATATATGCTTGAAGCAAGTCCATATCCACAATAACCCGTCTATATAACCTAATAATAATCGAAAGGGTATTTAACTAAATTCTGGGTTGATAACAGGGAGATATCAATGACCATGGTAGCTTAGTCTCAGCAATGAAGCAAGTCGATATTGTGATCTCAGCCGTTGGAAAACAACATGTTTTTAACCAAGGGAAAATCGTCGACGCCATCAAAGAAGCAGGAAACATCAAGGCATGGCTAATTCCTAATTATATACTTATTATATATATATAACTGCTATCACAGTTTACTTTGCTTGTAATTCACTAAATCTCTGACATCTTCTAATGATATAATATTGTCCAAAACTGCAGAGATTTTTACCTTCTGAGTTCGGGAGCGACGTCGATAATGCTACAATAGTTGAACCGGCTTTAACAGTTTACAAATGCAAGTCCCAGCTCAGAAAAACCATCCAAGCCGAAGGGATCCCATACACCTTTGTCGCAGCAAATGGCTTTGCTGGCATTTTCCTCCGTGGGTTTGGACAAAAAGATGCAACTACCCCTCCTAGGGACAAGGTCCTAATTTTTGGAGATGGAAATCCTAAAGGTAAACTAACCCGCCAATAACAGCATTCAAGACAGTGTGTGTCTCGGCTTATAAGCCTAATTTTTCTGCTTAAAAATTAGACTTCATTTGGTTGATCAGCTTAAAATATGAGTTATTCTGATTCTTAGACCTGGATAGGTAGACACTTTAAGCTGCAAGAACTTTATTTGGAACCAAAAAAATCAGCGAATTTGATTTCAAAACTGCAACCAAATGCCTTATTATGAAATCTAAGGTTAGCCAAATTAAAACTTCTAGCGTTGTCAGGCTAAACATCCAGAAAAAACATGGCATTTTACAGTAGTCAACCATATGCAATTCAAATTTTAGGCAAAAACAATAAGTTTGAAGTTATAAGTTGCAACTAAACTACGCCGTAACGATACCAGTAAATTATTAAAAACTTATAATTGTGATTTCTCCTATTTTCAGTTATCTTCTCCAAGGAAGAAGATATTGCGGAATACACCATCAAAGCTCTCGATGACCCACGAACACTAAACAAGGTTCTATATCTAAGGCCTGCTAAGAATATATTATCTTTCAACGAAATAGTAGCACTATGGGAAAACAAAATTGGTCAGACACTTGAAAAGACCTATTTGCCCGAGGAGCTACTTCTCAAGAAAATTGCAATGTCGCCAATGCCGGTAAACATGTATATGGCGCTTGCATATTCATTGTTCATTAAAGGGGATGGTGCGAATTTCGATATTGATACTACAATTGGGGTTGAAGCTACAGCGCTTTATCCGGATGTGAAGTACACCTCTATTGATGAGTACCTCGACGTATTTGTCTAAAGGGACTTCCTTGAGAAAAATCTGGCTTTTTGTTGGTTTGAATTTTTCGCATCAAAATAACTTTTATATGTTTATGTTTACAAAAGAGTGAATCTTTCTGTTTTGCCTAAAAGCACCGAGTAAAGTTCACCTATAAAGTTACGGTTAATTTGGCACTAGCATTCGAGACAGTCACTAATGCAATTTCTCATCCAGCAAGCCCAACTTAAATTCTCTTAACATTCAAGTTAAAATTCTTTCAAATAAGTTCACCTCAGCTTACATATTTCAATGATGCTGATAAAGACATCTCTAAATATTAGATGTGGATTGTTATACCTCTATGCCCCAACATCTAAGGCCTACGACAGACAATAAGGAAAAGGCCAAGTTTTCCTAATCATCTACAAAAGATGAATTGGTAGATGAATGGGTAGTCTACACTATCCTATATGCCCCAATGAGGGCTGTAAACTCACTGAACTGTAAATATCAATAGAATCAACTAAGGAAACTAAAAAAAGGGCAAAAAAAAAAGGAGCGTGGTCTAAGAAATCTGAAATTAGTGTATTACACTTCTGGTACCCTTTTAAAAGTCGTTATTCTGTCAATTCCATACAAGAAAACTTAGAATTGAGTTAATTGATCTATAAGTGTAGAACTTGTTAGTATTTAGCAAAATCTAAAAATCATTTCGAAAACCAGACGCTTTCTTACATGGCTCTAAGAACATAACATAAGCTTCAATCTGCTCGTGAATTGCTGTTTCTTGTAAACTTTTTGCCAGTATACTTCTGTAAAAAGCGAAACAGAAAAAAGAAAAACGTTATAGGAGCGACTCTTAAAACACATCAGACAGAATATACAGACAGAATAATTAATAACTCACCTGCTTTCCAAGATCAAATGGAATGTATTTGTACTTAATCATGTGCACGATTTGGCGCTTCATTGTGAGTACAAACAATACAAACCAATAGAAAAGCAGTATGGGCCAGAAAACAGGTACATCAAGGAACGAGAAGAAGGTCAAAACAAATGCCACCACAAAAGCCTTGGTGATGGAATACCTGAAAAAGTTAACGATTATATATTGCATGTGAACGTAATGCTTCCCTGTATATGATATTAAGCAATGGTCTCCTCCCGTTGTTAATTTAAGTGGCAGGTACAGAAAGCAATAGATGTCCCCCAATTACCATAACATATCATAAGTTAAACCAACCATGAGCTTAAAATCTGAAAAGAAAAGTTGTCTACCCATATCATTCAGCAGGGCAGAAAATTGTAAAAATGCAAATGTTTATCAACTACTTGATATTTACTTTTTTTGCTAAGAAAAACTAACTGAACAAGAGATGGGATAGTGTTTACCAACGTTAAAGTACGTTGCAAGAAACTGATCACTGAAACCTTTATGAAAGTAGGCAAAAGTTATACTATCATTGCACCATGATATCATACATGCAGAAGCGCCTCAGATATTGGGATACCCTCAAAATTGATAAATTTCAAAATAATTGGATGAAGAAAGCGCAATAATGCTAAATATGCCAACCTAAATCCCGCTGTAAGTACCGCTGGTCCTCCAATGCAATTTTAAAATTAAAAATCCGGCCCAAAATAAGAAATACAATCACTTTTACACTCTCATCCATCAAATTCCAAGAACTGCAAGATAGGAAATTGTGCCCATAATAATTCAACCGTAGAATCACTAACGACTGGTTCAAACAGATTCATATCTTCCCTAAATCATAGTATCTCTTATTTATATTCGTAGGGGGAGGAGGGGGATTTAGCAAACCCTAAATCACTTTACAGTTATTAATTAGGGAAAGCCATAAATGAAAACAAGGAGATATTGTTATTAAACAATGAAAATCAGTCTCAAACCGACTCAAGATTGAGCATTAATACATGTTAACACCTTGCAAATTTTTTCACATCCACAATCAGATTCATGTTAAAGATCTTTTATGAGAAATTGATGAAAAGGAATTAATAAGGTGGAGAGGAGTAAATGATTGTGTTGTGTAAGTATACTAAGACCGTATAAAGATTGATATATAATTGTTTCCACCTACTTCCCTACTCAGGATTCTATAATTCCCAATATCTCAACACCTTCTATGATTAAAGAAATAAATGATTGCCTTCGGTTCCATTTCCAAGTACATCATTTACTAGTAAGATTAAGGTAGTTTTAAACAAAAATATGAATTACTAATAAAACATCAAGAGGAAACTACTAGGAGATTCTAGCAAAAACAAAGCGGCTAACCTACCAAGGGGAAAAAGGACGTTGTCTTTGCTGATCACTAACATATTTCACCGCTAAATACCATAATAAGAATTTAACACCATAACTAAAAAAAACAGAACTCTTTACCAGAATCTGAACTCAGGCAGGCGCCGAATAAAAGGCTTGAATTCATCAGTTTCTTTCGTGGGTAAAGTGGCCCCATCCATTGCTTCCAGCTCAGGGTCAATCTTAGGTGAGAGAAACCCAATCAGGAGGTTTAAAACGTATATCCCAAGTCCATATGATATGACATAGAAACCTCGAGCATAATACACCTTCAATATGTATATCAACGCGACAATTAATGTCCCAGTCCACCTCTGGGGTGTATGAGGGGTAGAACGGTCCAAATAATATTGAAACAGAACCGAGAACTCGCTTTTTCATTTCGCAAATGGTGCCACTTCTGAAGAATCACCTCTTGTTCCTTCCATATCGTCCTTTTCACCTAAAACTAAAAAATAATCACAGGACATTACAATCTTGGAGAACAGGCCACATATTCAAATGAAACATTTCTTTTTCAAGTGCACAATTATATTAAAAAATGTCCCCATATCCGAAAGAAAAGGATTGGTATACGCTAAAAGCCTAAAACTGAGCATCAATAGACCGGTGATCAACTGTCAGAACGAAACAATTTCACAACTCAAAGAAGGCAAACAATAGCAGAAAGTCATAATCATGGAGTCTAGGCCACAATTGCAAAAGTAACTTTCTTTTTTCATTTATTGAATAAAACTCGTAGTTTCCCCAAAATAGAAAGAACGATATTTAAGCTAATACTGGGTATCAATAGAACCGATCATCAACTATCTCACGACTCAGAAACTATTATCAAAAAGCTACAGTCAAGGAGACCAAGACACAATTTCAAAAGTAATATTTCTTTCGCTTCGTACATCAGTTTCAATATTGTCAGGAATCGGTAAGAACTAATCTTTGTACGCTAATACTGAACATCGATCAAACCAATGATCAACTTATTAAAAAAAATAAGCTTCAAAATTAGCAGGAAGAGTGAAATACGCATCAGATATAAACCACCCTTAAATTTGTTAGAAAGAAATTTTGCAAAATGATTGCTAAAAACTTATAAAACCAATTAGTCTTTTTAACTTCACAATTACCCTAGTTTATGAGAACTTGGCAAGAATTTAAGAAAAAACCCAAAATTAAAGACAGAAATACAAAACTTGGTAATAGTTTAACAAAAACCCCTAAAATAAAAGGCCACAACTTGGCAAAGATTTAAGAAAAAACCCCAAATTAAAGAAAAAGATGCATAACTTGGTTACAATTTTATTATATAAAAAAACTAAATTAAAAAAAAGATGCATAACTTGATAATGCTATAAGAAAAACCCCGAGATTAAAGGAAAAAAATGCATAACCTGATTAAAATTTAGTAAGAAAAAAACCTAAATTAATTTAGGAGGCAACAATAATCTAAAGAGAAAGATGCAGACCTTGGTTACAATTTGATATAAAAAAAAAACAAAATTAAAAAATAAGATGTATAACTACATTAAAAATATATGAAAAAGATAACCTATAAAACTAGAATGTAGAAACTAATGCAAACTAGATTAGCATAACAGTAAAAAGATTTTATTTTTATTACCTCTAGTCAGTAAAAATAGTAAATAGTATGAATATTTACCATACGGATTGAGATGATGATATTTGGGGAATTGAGAATAATCTCAAGATTTATATAAATAAATAAATTCTACTCCCGCTAAATCTTGATTAGGTGTGTTAGGAGTAATAATGCGCTTGTTTGGCAGCCTTATTTAATTTCACTTTTTACTTATAAGTATATAAAGTTAAAAAATTGTTTGTTTGACCCCGAATAAGTATGCTTATTTATGTTTTCGTAATATTTAATTTTAAGTAACGAGTTCTATATTTTTTCCAAAAATATATATTTTTCGACAATAATACACTATTTCTATTTTTCACCACTCCTATTCTACTTTTTCAACTTTTACCAATCAAACTTATAAATTCTTATAAGTAAACTAATAAGTATATTTTTCAACCTCCAACAAAAAAATAAACATATTTTTGTACTTATAAAATGCGAGCAAACGAGTTGTTATCTAATGAATGTCAAAGATTTAAGATTCATCCTGACGTACATAAGTATATATTGGACGATTGTGTATGGGGACCACCCTTGACGTTGAGTATATTTTTATAATAATTAATTACTCGTTTCTTGAACGCGTTAAATTAATATCATATGTTGCATTTTACATAGTGAAAACGAGTTGTTCTCTGGTACATGTCAAAGATTCAGTAGGTTTCATCCCGACCGACGCAAAACTTATCTTAGTGATCAAAATCTTATTCGTACGCTTACTAAAACCTTATGTGTGTTGATTAACTAAGGGCCGATGAATAATATTAGCTAGTTTTGAAGAACCTCTATCGAATAGTGTTTTTTTTAATCAATATCAGGCATTGCTTTATAGAAATAAAGTATATCTATGGGCCAAGATCCCATATAGTAGGTTACGTATACCGATGTCAAATAGTGTAGTTTCATCCACTTCACCTAGAAAAGGGCTGAAGAAAATGATAAAACAACTGATACGTTTAATCACATGTTTTTATACAATTATTTCAACCTGGTATATAAATATTTTTTGGTTCCCAAGAATCATTGTCAAATCAGTGACCGACCTCTAACCGGGGGGCAACAAGCTTTTCACGCGAAAGAGAAGAGTTCATCACAAATAAGATAATGTGTTTGAATTGGGCGTCCATCGTTTTAACATTAAGTTCATGATCTCGGCAACGTCCGAAACCCGATGCTTACAAGTGAGTCTAGGATAAGAGCTTGAAAAGATAGGATGACCAATGTGATATCTTAAATCACGCATATAAGTCATCGAGGACTTAAAAGTCTCGTTAAAAGGCAACGGTAATGATGTCGTCCAACAACCTGATGTGGGGCAAAAACATGTTAATTAGCAAGCTAAGATGAGTATCTTCCACATAAACTAACAACTCTATTAGCATCACCCTCGCCTTTTATGTGAACCACAAATAGGGTTATGATACCTTGCGAATTTGATCGATCCATACAAAACCCTTATGCCAAGTGCAACATTTATCTTTATAAGCAATATGGCCCTACTTTCGTGGTGTTGCTTATTGTTAGATGTTCCGTAAAAGAAAAAAATAATATAAACTTGAAACATGCAATGCTGAAGTTTGAAAGAAAACTTCGTGATGGTTGAAACTCAATAAAAGCTTTGTATTTTATTTGGCCAACGATTGGTTTGCTTAACCCTACCATATATGCAAACCTTTGCTTTTATTTTTTTTCATTTTCCGCTTCATTGATCGGTTTAAGAGCAAAAACATTCTAAAATAGCACAAACATTATCACTAATTAGTTGATATATTCCAATAAAATTGTTACTTTTATGTCCGAGTATTCACTAATATATATACATGAAATTTGGATCCAATAATATAGAATAACAGTTAATAGCTAACGATTAGATGTATTTAGCTAATGACTTGACAATACTTTGTTATAATTTATCGCTTGAATAATGGTGTGTTAAATACTCATGGCATCCTTACATGTTAATTTCATTTTTACAGTAAAATGTTTCTTATTGGTTAATTTTGTAATACAATTTTTTGTTAAATTTTGCATCTCCTTTTATTCGCTTTCGATTATCAAGCCCATTAGTTAAAAAATTCGATTGACATGTTCCATGCACATAATCAATTCGATGACGGAAGTTTATTGTTATACATATTTAAATAATTTTACATAAAACAATGAGCTTTCTATTCTCAATGGTTTTGTTTAAAAAAAATTCAACTTGAAAGCTAGTTCGTGATAATCATTCAAACTAGAATGAACATAAAACATTATGAGGCAAAAAAACATGATTCTCAATTTTAAAATCACCTTTGTTGGCCCCGGTGCGGCTAAACCTTAAGGAGGGGTGAATAAGGTTTAGGCCTTTTTTGCCTAATTAAAATCGAAGTACAACTAACAATCCAACTCTCGCAATTCTTACCTTAAGCGTTAATAAACGTTAAACAACCCAAACGCAAGCAATATAATAAGCAAGAATAAATATTGCGGAAAGTAAAAGCTAGGGAAAGAAAATGACACCGTGATTTATAGAGGTTCGGCAAACGGCCTACGTACTCTCCTCGGTACTACCGAGTATTTCACTAATAATCTTTTTCCGGATATTACAATCCTAACGAGCTAATAAACCGATTAAACTCCCCCACACTTTATGAGTGTCCCGAATGAAAAGACCTAGAGCTTTTAAGCTTCACTTGCTTATAAAGCCTCTACCCGATCACTCGCTCACAAAAATGAGTTTATAAAACACTTGTTACAATTTTATCGAGAATTGAACCAACACCCACAATTTGATTGCTTCTAAATAAGCTATTATGTGGTTTTGATGATGTTTGATCTTTTGTTGAGCTCGAATTGCTTTTTCCTCAATTTCCCTCTTTTTCGAATTATTTCACCAAAATGGTGATTTTTAGGGTTTGTATGGATAGAGGTTGAAGGATGATGATCTATATGTTAATTGGTGGTTTGGGATATAGATTGGGCTTGTTTATATAGACCAAAGGTCTATTTTTTGTTTTTCTGACCGTTAATAGTGGTTGAGGCTATTTTCCACTGGTTTTAAGCAACTTTCCAGAATAAGCTGAAAAGCTGTTTTCGAAAACTACAGAAAACGATCGATCGTTTTTCTGCAGTCGATCGGTCGTTATTCAGAAAACGATCGGTCGTTTCTGAGTTTCGACCGGTCGTTATTCAGACGAGCTCTCTGGAAGAATTTGGACCAAAAACGATCGGTCGTTTTCTCTGGCAGTTTCTCGGTCTTCTCGCTATTATTCGAAAGCTCATAACTTCTTCGTTTTAGCTCCGATTCTGGTTCCGCTTGAACCTGTAGTTTCGTTTTTCTGTGCTCTATCTTTCTGGTACTTCTTTTGGAAAAGACAAGCATTATATCATCAAAATCGTAAAATCATTAAAGACATAATTAAAGTTATAATCAAAATCTATTATTGAACTCTAAGTTTAACAACCTTAGTAGCATGCATAATATCCCAAATCATGAAAAAACATGTAACTAAAGTTCAAATATAAAATTTGAATCAATTACTATAATTATATAAAACACATATATTCCATGAAATTATTATAAAAAACGGTAGAGACTCTGTAATTAAGGTCTAGACGTAAAAATTGAATCAATTTCTATAATTTTAAAAAAAAAACTCTATTCCACACATAACACATATAGAAATTAAATCACTTACCATAAATATAAAAAATAGGTTCACCCCACACAATTTTTATTATTAGTTAGATTCGCCGTAATTACGATCTAGATATAATAATCATAAAAATTATATAAATATAAAAGACACGTACACCCACACAACTATTATAAAAAGGCACATGCGCTTGTAACTAGCTAGTATTTAGATATAAAATTAAAACAATTTCTACAAATATAAAAAAAAACAACTAAATCCCACACAACTATTATAAAATAGATGAGGTGCCCTAAATAGGGTTTATATAAAAGTTAAAAGTTAAAAACAATTTCTATAGATATAATATAAAAAACAACTTCATCACAATTTCACATACAACTAATCACTATTATAAAAATATTATTGAAACCTAGATGGACAGTAAGTAATGTTCAGAACTAGGAGCGGAAAAAAATGCGTAAACACGCCCCGTAATTCAATCCGTACATATTTGGGTTTACGTCAATCTGTACATATTGGGATGGGTTGAGTGTCTAAAAAAAATATATCAGCTCCGTCCCAATCCGCTATATATTTTGCGGGTTGTGTTAGGGTTGATGTTTCCAAACACGGATTAATCCGCTCCAACCCGTTTTAAGGCGTGATATATATAATTATCATACTATTAATATAAGAAAACTCAAGAAATATAAAAACTGCCAAATTTTACCTATTTTTTTTCAAAAATATCATTACACTATTTTATTAATTATCAATGTACCTAATCTAATTAATTAACAATTTATCATCACTATATTTTTCTAATTACGGATGTAGCATACATTAATTAACAATTCATTTTAATTAATTACGATAAATGATACAAAATCTGAATATTATGTTCAAAATAAAATATATTACGATATTTATGCCATTACGCGTCGCACACGCAACCCGTGGTTAACTTTTATTAGTAAATATATATACATCGTGTGTATTTTAATATTTCAAACTTCAATTCTTTTTATATTAAAGTTTTGTTATTTGTTCGCGAATGTTCTAAATATATTTTGATTGGTTTTAATTTATATTTCTATTTAAAAAATTCAATTTATTTTAAATTTAAGTTAATTATGCAAACTATAAACAATAAATGACCAAAATAAAAATTTAAGAATCAATCCCGTCCCACCCTGCAATTTATTTTGCGGTTTGGGTTGAGCTTTTAATTATAACGTATTGAGTTGTATTGCATTGACATTTAAATTTTATTAAACCGTACAAATCCGTCCCGTCATTTATTTTGCGAGTTGAATTAGTATTAAGTCCAATCCGCTCAATATGTCCCGTATCCACCCATATTTAGAACTTTAGATATATATAATATAAAAACTTAAACAATTTATTTAAATATAAAAAAAAAATGTCAAGGTGGGCCGTAATTAGTAACAAGGGCTTAGATGTCAGAACTATATCCCTGTCAGCTATTAATATAAATAAGAGTCAAATGCGCCGTTTTAATATTATAACAATTACTATAAGTAAAAAAAAAGCAGCTTATAACACAAAACCACCCACATTCTTACTTCCTCAGAAAAGAAATATGCAACTTTTTACGAATCCTGGTACAATCTCTAACTCTCTCTATCTAAATATGTATAGTTTTTTCTATTTGTGTGATGTACTTTAATGATCAACCTAGGGTTTTGTTATGTTTATTATATTCTGCTTTTTCTAACATTACCCATGATTTTATTACCAATTAACAATTAATAGAGATACAAATTATACTGTAAGAAATTTGGAATTCTTATGATAAATCCATGCAGTTTCCGGTGTAGTTTTTAATACTTTAAAAGTTTTTTACATAGTTAAGATGCTAAATTTATTTGATTTAACTTTTGGAAATTGTAATTTGAACATTTCAAATATTTTTTTAAACTTTTCGTCGTATTATTTTGCATGTTGTCTGAAGTTCTTATTAAATTTAGATTAAGAAGTAATAGTTGATCAATCTACAAGAAATGATGATATAAGGCATTTTTAATGAGTAGATCTTTAATTTGTTATTAATTCTCGTGTTAAATAGTTGCAAAGATGCCTCTTTTACGCAAAGTTAACACCTTTTAAATTGTTTTGTGATAGTAAAAAGAGGCAGGGGTTACTTAAAGTTTAGATGTGTCTGGAGTATCCGGAAGAAAAGGCGGCGAACCCGCGACTATTCAAGTAATGCCAGAAGTTTTGGTAGATCGTTATTCATCGCATTTCGTAACATGTCCCGGTGGCAAGGTAATACTTTAATTAATTAATTCTATTTGATGTTAGTATAACGTTTTCCTGACCGTAAGGCTATATATATTTGGTTGTTCTTTGGTGCGGTGCAAACTTAGATTCTTTGGTTGTTCTATATTCAATATTCCACTTATAGTACAGTTACTTTTCGTAATGGTTCTTTGAGTCAGTTTGTTTTCTCTAGCTTATATAGTCATTTTTATATCATCTCATTTCGTATCATGGCCTGGCCGCAAGGTAATACTTCAATTGATGAATTCTATGTATGCTCATATAATTCTTTTGACCTTTGGTCAAGTCCTATGTAGAGGGTTGTGAAAGCGTAAATTCGTGCCTATATTGGAAAAGAATATTATTAATATTAAATTGAAACATAGAGAAACCAATTTGTATGGAAATGCAGTTTTATTGGGCCACCAACCATGTTCGTATACTCATAAAAAGTTTATTTTGTGGGAAATGGGTAGTAATTGTGCATTTGATGTAACAGAAAACGGTTTAATTGAAGAATGTAAAAGCTGCATACTTTTATCCTATTAATTTGATGTTATTATAAGGTTATATGACGGTAAGCTCTATGTATTTGTATACACTATATGGTGCAATCTTAGATTCTATGGTTGTTCTATTATCAATATTCCATTTATACTACAGTTGCTTTTCGTAACGGTTCTTTGTTCCAGTTTGGGTTCTGTAGCTTATATAGTCATTTGTATATACTTCGTAGACATTTATATTATGTTACTATCTTTCGTACTAAAAGAGTGAAGTTACTTTGTATCGACATTTGCTCTTCACGTCTCTTCTTAAATTTATCTGACTTTGTTATTTATGAAGAATAGTTTTTTACTAAAGATATATGTTTATATTCTCTTTTAAGGTGCTTAATTATGGCCGATTACCTTTTGTCCTTAGCTAATAATGACATAAATTGTTTCATAAGAATGCAACTTGCGAACAGATGGTAGTAAATAATTATTTACCCTCTTTTTTTCGGGTTATCTGTCGAGTTGTTGTAAAAGATTTCTCGGTAGTTGGATTTGGATTCGGTGACTCTTAAGAAATTTTTAATTAAGCAGTGAAGTCTGTAACCAAGGAACTATGTTCCATAAGAAATTATTTTTCGTTGTAAGAATCACTTAGATTAAGTTACAAAATGAAATAGGTGTTTTTTGCAATTACCTTTTATTATTTCCGATTATGTTTTTTTTTTTCTTACTTTAGATCACATTGCCTATTTTTTCGTCAAGTCACCTTTGGTAGAGAATTTAATTTTTTCTAGTGATTTCGAAACTGAAGATCCTTTTAAATTATTACTGTATCATTTTTGGTTTAACCGTCACGAAAAGTAAAGTCCATTTAACGGATTTTGTCAATACATGTCACTAAGGACAAATCACTGATATATCTTCCTGTAAGCAATACCATAGTCTCAAAACTCAACTAAAAATTAAAGTTCAAATAACATTAATAAAGGGTCTCAAAAATCAACATCTTAAAAGGGTCTCAAAAATCAACATCTTAAAGAAGGTTATTATGTTTTGTTCTCGAAGCATGCAAGTAATGGTTGCATAGTTTCTGGGGAGGGAATATGGCGGAGCTTCCTTAGGTTGCAGATAGCATTGAAAGTCAAAAATGAAAAAAGGTGAAATTTCCCGTCGCTCTTTTTCCATTTATGAACATGGCAGAAGTAATTTTAATTCTTCTCTTCTTTAAGCTGTCCCATTTAATAATCAAGATATGGATAATTCAAATTATTTTTCTTTGTGAAAAGGGTAATTGTGTATTGTTCTTGAAGCTTGTATTTAAAATTTTGTATTGTAGGTTAGACTATATACTTCTAATAAAATCTCTAGAAAATTGATCTTGCTGCTGAAAGTTAGAACCTTAGACTATGTGGATAATTGTTTCCCATGTTTAGGAATATCTAGGGGGCAATTGAGATTTTCTCCTTAAGCATATGCTCGAAAATGATATACTGTTAAGTTTTAATGCTGAAAATGGTTCCCATATATGAACATGGCAGAAGTAATTTCAATTCTTCTGTTCTTTAAGCTGTCTCATTTAATAATCAAGATATGGATAATTTAAATTAAATTTCTTTCTGAAAAAGGGTGTATTGTTCTTGAAGCTTGCAGTTACTGCTTGCATAGTTGCAAACATTGGCATAAATTAATGCTGTTAAATTTTTTTACTGTAGCTTAATTAGACTATATACTTCTAACAAATTCTCTAGAAAATTGATCTTGCTACTGAAAGTTGGAACCTTAGATTATGTGGATAATTGTTTCTCATGTTTTGGAATATCTAGGTTGTTATTGAATTTTTCTTCATAAGCATGTATACTCTGAAATGATTTACTCTTATAGTGTTTTAAGGTTTTTTATGCTGAAAATCGTGTTGTGCAGGATTATTCTAGTTCTTGGTTTAACACCTCTTGCTTATCTAACATTAGGCTCTGCATCTTCCTTGTTTCTTCTACAAAAGCTGCGGGTATGGAATCTTTTTCATCAATCATCCTACTCAAAGAAAATGTTTTTTCATTGTACTTATCTTGCAACTCACTCAGATCTTCATTTTTCATGTCTGTTTGGTTAGCTAATCTAGCAACAACTTTATATCTATCTTCGGAAGATTGCTCAACACTATTACATCTAGTCTTTAATTCTACTCCCCAATAACCCCTTCGGAATTGTAATCATCTGCTCCTACAAACCATCCGTATATTTAGATATTTGTCTGAGATTTAGCAGACTGGGATCATACTTCTGCTATACTGTTGCGTAGATTGCTTCAGTTTTCTTTTCACTTCTCAGTGTTCTTTATTACATAATTTAAACTGGCAATATATAAAATGATTATTTGAACCTGAGGCCAAGTAATATGACATGGTTACGGAGCTGGTCAATATGTTCCAGAAGACTAGGGCAACAAAAATATCAAAATTTATTGTATATCTATCCCTTCAGGCATTAATCAAATTCCATTTGTTAGCTATAGATAGTTAGATACTATACTCTAAGGTCCTGTTCTGAAATCCAGTTCTTCCTCAGATCTCACAAATGTTAATTTAATTTTGCTAATGCAGCTTGTCGGATATGCAAGATTGGCATGCTTAACCCCAGAGCGGAAAAAAGAAGTAGATGAGTTTGTCATCTCTTCATGTATATTACCTAAAGCTCCCTGGGAGGCAAATATTTGCAAAATATGCGGAATTGACAAAAACGATGACCTTGTGCTCCTATGTGATACGTGTGATGCGGAATATCACACGTATTGCTTAAACCCTAGTAACGAGAGTTGCTCAAGGAAACTGGCATTGCTCTTGTTGCATTTCCAAACTTGAGAATGGAAATGGTAAATATATACTCCCTGATTATTATACTTTTTTGAGATGTTTTAAATCTTGCCTATTTAAGTAGTGAAATAAACGTTACTTTCAAAGTAGTTTTAATTTTTTGATGGTAATTTGTAATCTTGTCTTTTTATAAATCAATTTCGTAGACGGTTATTTTGGATTACTATCATGCGCACTAAAAGAGTGAAGTTACTTGGTACCGGCATTTGCTCTTCAGTCCTCTTAACTTTACCCGACTTTGTTATTAAGGAAAAATAGTTTTTTATATCTCTATAATCTCTTTTAAGGTACTTTATTATGATCTGTTGCCTTTTGTCCTAATCAAGACATTAAATTCTTTCATAAGAATGCAACTTGCAAACAGATTGTAGTAAATAAGACGCTAAAACGAATCTAGTTCTTACCTTTTTTTGCGGGTTGTCTGTGGAGTTGTTGCTAAAGATTCCTCTGGTAGTTAGATTGACATTCCTTGACTCTTAAGGAATTTTGAGTTAAGCAGTGATTTTGCTTACGCCTAATGGGGACATGAAGTCTAGAACCAATGAATTATGTTCTATAAGAAAACAATTTTTCATAGTAAGAATCTCTTAGATTAAGTTGCAACATGAAATAATTTTTTTTGGCTCTTAGCTTTTATTATTTCCTACTCTGGGTTTTTTCCTTTTTCTTACTTTAGATTACGTTGTCTATTTAATTTTCTCCTCAAGTCACCTTTGGTTTAGAATGTAGTTTCTTTTCAGTGATTTCAAAACTGGAGATCCTTTCAAACTGATATTTTCTGCACCACAGTAGCAAATTAATCCTGTGGCCAGATGTGGTGGCTTTAGCACCATGTCGATGACGACCACGATGAAGAACTGCACGACCCTGGCCATGAGAATATTCAAACGGTTCATCAGGCTGAGTTTCTGTATCCACATGCTTCTCACACCTAATCCCCCGAAAGAACAATTCTCCACCAGAAAATTGCTTACCCCGAATGGGTATATGGGTGGTTTGAGAAGTACTAGGAAGAGAATGAAGCGGAGAACTATGGGTTTAAGCCAAGATATTTCGAGTGACCCCGAAGTTGTTAGAAATCCTCTCAAAGTTTTAAGTGGAAGATCAAAAGTTTCAGAAATTGATTCTATTAAGAAATCGACATCAAGGTATATTGTTACTTACAATGTCATTTAATATGCTATCTTGTATATTAAAGGCTTAACTTGTCCTTTTGAAAAAAATCAATGTTATTATGTTTGCTGTTGCTTTTGTAGTTGGTAAAGTGGTTATCTGATACTCTTTGTTTTAGCACCCAAATTAAATCCCCGTCCTTTTCCCATTTGCAGAAGTAATTTGAAATTTTCTCTTCTTTAAGCTGTTCCATACAATAATCAAAATATGGATAATCTAAATTAATTTTTTTTGAAAGGGTTATTAAGTTTGTTCTTGAAGATTGCATAATTGACCTAATAAAGGCTACCCAAGGGATATGACTACAAATCGATAGTCTTGTCAAGGCAGAGGTCGTCGATGGCAACCTTAGAAAGAATGATTAACTAACTGGATAAATTTGATTCAATTTATGTATTCTTGTTTTCAAGTATAACCTATTAACAACCTTCTTTGATATGGTCTTTTTTTTAAAGAAAGGCTATACGTGTATGTTTAATTGCTTATTGGAAATTTTGATTTTGTTAGCCATTTGTGGAATAATAATGCGGATTATAAGTGCCAAATCCAGTTCACTTAACTTCATAAAACGAATTTATAGGTTTACGGAGTAATTATCACGGTTGTGTTATGCTGACGAAATATTTAATAGCACATATCTCCGGCTATACACTACAAAAAATGTCAGCTTACCGTCAGATTGTCTGTTGCTAAACTGATGGTAAAGTGAGTGTCGCTAAATTTAGCAACAATTTTTGTTGATAAACTGTTACTAAATTTAGCAACACTCACTTTAACAACAGTTTTCAAAAAGTAAACTGTTACGATTAACTTTTTTCTTGTAGTGATAGTTGTTCGGCCCAGGTCAAAAGGCCCATTAAGTTGCATTATATAACTTGTCAACCGTAGATAAATCTTCAGCTCTTGCAAAATGGAAAGCAACATTGCCAGTGGTGGTTATGCAAAATCTAATGACGAATACGACAAACAGAAAATCAATCATACATCGAATAAGTGATTTACCAGATAAAAGGTAATTGAATTTAGACTATGTACTGTTGATTTTTCTTTTTGAAAGGGTTGTTGATTGTTTATATTACAGCTTTTAGACTATATACTTTTAAAAGAATCCCTAGAAAATTGATCTTGCTACAAAGTATATACTTCTAATAGAATCTCTACACAATTGATCTACAGAACCTTAAATTATGTGGATAATTGTTTCTCATGTTTTGGAATTTCTAGGGGGTATTGAATTTTTCTCCTTAAGCGTAGACTCGGAAATGATTTACTGTTATTATGTTACAAGGTTTTTTTTGCTGAAATTCGTATTCTGCAGGATTATTCTGAAGTTCTGTCGGTTGCAGATGGGGTGAAGTCTTGGACAACAAAAAAAATTATGAATTTAGCAATATTTCGAAGGAGGAGGTTTGTGCCATTTTCTTATTATATGATGATGAATTTGTTTGACTGATCTAAACCTTCGTTAAGACAAAGAATAAGCGACTTTATATATTGATGCAGCCGGAGAATTACCAGATGGTTGGTTGTCTTTCAGGGTACACTGATGCTTGAGAAGGCTATAGTGAGATCTTAAGGATGGCTTTCTTTTGTTTCGGGTGTTGGAAAATAGAAACAGCTTCTTCAAAGTTCAAACTAACCGTACTGAAATAGGAAAAATCCTTCAATATAATGTATCCAGCAGACTTGCCTTGCCCCCAACTTCAATAAGTCCAGGGAATTTTAACAATATAGAAATAGCTGAACTGTGTTACTTCATCAAATATAATACGGCTTACAGGCCTAGTGTCCTTTTGACGACTTATTGGACCAAACCCTTGTGTTTTTCAATTATTTACTAACACGCTTGTTAAGTCGTCATGGTTGCATTTAATTTCTATAATTTATCGTTGTGTTTTTATTGGTTGTATGTCATTGTCGTAACGTGAAAGTGTTATTTTCAATGAAAAGTGAGTCGCAATGTTGTGTCGTGAATCAGTGAAACAATTACCCTTGTAATGTTTAGTTAAGAAACTAAACTGTAGTATATAAGACGCTAAGACGAATCTAGTTCTAACCCTTTTTTTGCGGGTTGTCTGTGGAGTTGTTGCGAAAGATTCCTCTGGTAGTTCGATCTACATTAGGTGACTCTTAAAGGATTTTGAGTTAAGCAGTGGTTTTGCTTACGCCTAATGAGGACGTGAAGTCTGGAACTAACGAATTACATTCTATAAGAAAGAAAGTATATCCATGTGCGAAGCTCCCATATAGTAGGTTACGTATACCGATGTCAAATAGTGTAGTTTCATCCACTTTACCTTGGAAAAGGCTGAACAAAATGATGAAACAACTGATACGTTCAATCACATGTCTTTGTACCATTATCTCAACCCAGTATATAAATATTTGTTGGTTCCGAAGAATCATTGTCAAATCAGTGACCGACCTCTAACTGGGGGCAACAAGCTTCTTGCGCGAAAGAGAAGAGTTTATAGCGAATAAGATAATGTGTTCGAATTAGACGTCCAGCGTTTTAGCAATAAGGTCCTGATCTCAACAACGTCGGAAACCCGATGCTTACAAGTAAGGCTAGGATAAGAGCTTGAAAAGATAGGATGACAAGTGTGATATCTTAAATCATGCATATAAGTTGTCGAGGACTTAAAGGTCTCGTTAAAAGGCAACGGTAATGATGTCGTTCAACAACCATGATATGCGGCAAAACACGTTAATTAGCTAGCTAAGACGAGCATCTTTCACATAAACTAACAACTCTATTTGCATCACCCTCGCCTTTTTTGTGAACCACAAATAGGGTTATGCTACCTTATGAATTTGATCAATCGATACAAACCCTTATGCCATGTGCAACATTTCTCTTCATAGGTACTATTACCCTACTTCCATGGCGTTGCTTATTGTTAGATGTTTCGTGAAAGAAAAAATATTATAAACCTGAACATGCAATGCTGAAGTTTAAAGTTTCGTGGTAGTTGAAACTCAATAAAAGCTTTATATTTTATTTGGCTAACGATTGGTTTGCTTAACTCTAGCATATATGTGAGCCTATGATTTTATTTTTTTCATTTTCCGCTTCATTGATCGGTTTAATAGCATAAACATTCTAAAATAGCACAAACATTATCACTGATTAGTTGATATATTCCAATAAATATATATATATACACACACACATGAAATTTGGATCCAATAATATAGAATAACAGTTAATAGCTAACGATTAAATGCATTTAGCTAATGACTTGACAATACTTTGTTATAATGTATCGCTTGAATAATGGTGTGTTAAATACTCATGGCATCCTTACATGTTAATTTCATTTTTACAGTAAAATGTTTCTTATTGGTTAATTTTGTAATACAATTTTTTGTTAAATTTTTATCTCATTTTATTTGCTTCCGATTATCAAGTCCATTAGTTAAAAAATTCGATTGACATGTTTAAATAAATTTACATAAAACAATGAGCTTTCTATTCTCAATGGTTTTGTTTTAAAAAAATTCAACTTGAAAGCTAGTTCGTGATAATCATTCAAACTAGAATGAACATAAAACATTATGAGGCAAAAAAACATGATTCTCAATTTTAAAATCACCTTAGTAGCATGCATATTATCCCAAATCATGAAAAAACATGTAATTAAGGTTCAAATATAAAATTTGAATCAATTACTATAATTATATAAAACACCTATATTCCATGAAATTATTATAAAAAACGGTAGAGACTATGTAATTAAGCTCTAGACGTAAAAATTGAATCAATTTCTAAAATCATAAAAAAAACAACTCTATTCCACACATAACACGTATAGAAATTAGGGATTATATATAGAAATTAAGTCACTTAACATAAATATAAAAAATAGGTTCACCCCACACAACTATTATTATGAGGTAGATTCGCCGTAATTAGGATCTAGATATAATAATCATAAAAGTTATATAAATATAAAAGACACGTACACCCACGCAACTATTATAAAAGTGCAGATGCGCTTGTAACTAGCTAGTATTTAGATATAAAATTAAAACAATTTCTATAAATATAAAAAAAAAACAACTAAATCCCACACAACTATTATAAAATAGACGAGGCGCCCTAAATAGGGTTTATATAAAAGTTAAAAGTTAAAAACAATTTCTATAGATATAATATAAAAAACTTCATCACAATTTCACATACAACTAATAACTATTATAAAAATATTATTGAAACCTAGATGGACAGTAAGTAATGTTAAGAACTAGGAGCGGAAAAAAATGCGTAAACACGACCCGTAACTCAATCCGCACATATTGGGGTTTACGACCCGTAACTCAATCCGTATATATTGGGATGAGTTGACTGTCTAAAAAAAATCAATCCGCTCCGCCTCAATCCGCTATATATTTTGCGGGTTGTGTTAGAGTTGACGTTTCAAAACACGGATTAATCCGCTCCAACCCGTTTTAAGGCGTGATATATATATATATATATATATATATATCATACTATTAATATAATAAAACTCAAGAAATGTTGAGACTGCGAAATTTTACCTAATTTTTTTTCAAAAATGTTATTGGACTATTTTAATAATTATCAATGTATCTAATCTAATTAATTAACAATTTATCATCACTATATTTTCTAATTACGGATGTAGCCTACATTAATTAACAATTCATTTTAATTAATTACGATAAATGATACAAAATCTGAATATTATGTTCAAAATAAAATATATTACGAGATTTATGCCATTACGCGTCGCACACGTAACCCGTGGTTAACTTTTATTAGTAAATATATATATATCATGTGTATTTCAAGATGTCAACCTTCCATTCTTTTTATATTATAGTTTTGTTATTCGTTCGCGAATGTTCTAAATATATTTTGATTGTTTTTAATTTATATTTTTATTTAAAAAAATCAATTTATTTTAAATTTAAGTTAATTATGCAAACTGTAAGCATTAAATGACCAAAATAAAAATTTAAGAATCAATTCCGTCCCACCCCGCAATTTATTGTTGGATTGAGCTTTTAAATATAACGTATTGAGTTGTATTGTATTGACATTTAAATTTTATCAAACAGTACCAATCCGTCCCGTCGTTTATTTTGCAAGTTGAATTAGTATTAAGTCCAATCCGCTCAATATGTCCCGTATCTAGGGGTGGCCATTTTGTACCGATCCGTACCAACCGACCGATTTTCGAACCGAACCGAATCTGTCTGTACCGAATTTTCGGTATACCGATTTGTTTGGTTCGGTAATGGTACTAATTTTTGAAAACCAAACTAGTTCGGTACGGTATTGGTATGAGTTCAAAAAGATCGGTACCGTACCGATGCCACACCTACCCGTATCCACACATATTTAGAACTTTAGATATATATAATATAAAAACTTAAACAATTTATTTAAATACAAATAAAAAAAAATGTCAAGGTGGGCCGTAATTAGTAACAAGGGCTTAGATGTCAGAACTATATCCCTGTCAGCTATTAATATAAATAAGAGTCAAATGCGCCGTTTTAATATTATAACAATTACTATAAGTAAAAAAAAAGCAGCTTATAACACAAAACCACCCACATTCTTACTTCCTCAGAAAAGAAATATGCAGCTTTTTACGAATCCTGGTACAATCTCTATCTCTCTCTCTATCTAAATATATATAGTTTTTTCTATTTGTGTGATGTACCTTAATGATCAAGCTAGGGTTTTGTTATGTTTATTATATTCTGCTGTTTCTAATATTACCCATGATTTTATTGCCAATTACCAATTAATAGAGATACAAATTATACTGTAAGAAAGTTGGAATTCTTATGATAAATCCATGCAGCTTCCGGTTTAGTTTTTTATACTTCAAAACATCGAAAATATTAATTTAAAAAGTTTTTTACATAGTTAAGATGCTAAATTTATTTGATTTAACTTTTGGAAATTGTAATCTGGGCATTTCAAATATATTTTTAAACTTTTCGTCGTATAATTTTGCATGTTGTCTGAAGTTCTTATTAAATTTAGATTAAGATGTAATAGTTGATCAATCTACAAGAAATGATGATATAAGGCATTTTTTTAATGAGTAGATCTTTAAATTGTTATTAATTCTCGTGTTAAATAGTTGCAAAGATGTCTCTTTTACGCAAAGTTAACACCTTTTAAATTGTTTTGTGATAGTAAAAAGAGGCAGGGGTTACTTAAAGTTTAGATGTGTCTGGAGTATCCGGAAGAAAAGGCGGCGAGCCCGCGACTATTTAAGTAGTGCCAGAATTTTTGGTAGATCGTTATTCATCGCATTTCGTAACATGTCCCGGTGGCAAGGTAATACTTTAATTAATTAATTCTATTTGATGTTAGTATAACGTTTTCCTGACCGTAAGGCTATATATATTTGGTTGTTGTTTGATGCGCTGCAAACTTAGATTCTTTGGTTGTTCTATATTCAATATTCCACTTATAGTACAGTTACTTTTCGTAATGGTTCTTTGAGTCAGTTTGTTTTCTCTAGCTTATATAGTCATTTTTATCTCATCTCATTTCATATCATAGCCTGGCCGCAAGGTAATACTTCAATTGATGAATTCTATGTATGCTCATATAATTCTTTTGACCTTTGGTCAAGTCCTATGTAGAGGGTTGTGAAAGCGTAAATTCGTGCCTATATTGGAAAAGAATATTGTTAATAATAAATTGAAACATAGAGAAACCAATTTGTATGGAAATGCAGTTTTATTGGGCCACCAACCATGTTCGTATACTCATAAAAAGTTTATTTTGTGGGAAATGGGTAGTAATAGTGCATTTGATGCAACAGAAAACGGTTTAATTGAAGAATGTAAAAGCTGATTTGATGTTATTATAAGGTTATATGACGGTAAGCTCTATGTATTTGTATACACTATATGGTGCAATCTTAGATTCTATGGTTGTTCTATTATCAATATTCCACTTATACTACAGTTGCTTTTCTTAACGGTCCTTTGTGCCAGTTTGGGTTCTGTAGCTTATATAGTCATTTGTATATACTTCGTAGACATTTATATTATGTTACTATCATGCGTACTAAAAGAGTGAAGTTACTTTGTATCGGCATTTGCTCTTCACGTCTCTTCTTAAATTTATCCGACTTTGTTATTTATGAAGAATAGTTTTTTACTAAAGATATATGTTTATATTCTCTTTTAAGGTACTTAATTATGGTCGATTGCCTTTTGTCCTTAGCTAATAAAGACATAAATTGTTTCATAAGAATGCAACTTGCGAACAGATGGTAGTAAATAATTATTTACCCTTTTTTTGCGGGTTATTTGTCGAGGAGTTGTAAAATATTTCTCGGTAGTTGGATTTGGATTCAGTGACTGTTAAGAAATTTTTAATTAGGCAGTGAAGTCTGTAACCATGGAACTATGTTCCATAAGATATTATTTTTCGTAGTAAGAATCACTTAGATTAAGTTACAAAATGAAATAGGTGTTTTTTGCAATTACCTTTTATTATTTCCGATTCTGTTTTTTTTTTCTTACTTTAGATCACATTGCCTATTTTTTCGTCAAGTCACCTTTGGTAGAGAATTTAATTTTTCTAGTGATTTCAAAACTGAAGATCCTTTTAAATTATTACTGTATCATTTTTGGTTTAACCGTCACGAAAAGTAAAGTCCATTTAACGGATGTTGTCAATACATGTCACTAAGGACAAATCACTGATATATTTTCCTGTAAGCAATACCATAGTCTCAAAACTCAACTAAAAATTAAAATTAAAATAACATTAATAAAGGGTCTCAAAAATCAACATCTTAAAAGGGTTTCAAAAATCAACATCTTAAAGAAGGTTATTATGTTTTGTTCTCGAAGCATGCAAGTAATGGTTGCATAGTTTCTGGGGAGGGAATATGGCGGAGCTTCCTTAGGTTGCAGATAGCATTGAAAGTCAAAAACGAAAATAGGTGAAATTTCCCGTCGCTTTTTTTCCATTTATGAACATGGCAGAAGTAATTTTAATTCTTCTCTTCTTTAAGCTGTCCCATTTAATAATCAAGATATGGATAATTCAAATTATTTTTCTTTGTGAAAAGGGTTATTGTGTATTGTTCTTGAAGCTTGTATTTAAAATTTTGTATTGTAGGTTAGACTATATACTTCTAATAAAATCTCTAGAAAATTGATCTTGCTGCTGAAAGTTAGAACCTTAGACTATGTGGATAATTGTTTCCCATGTTTAGGAATATCTAGGGGGCAATTGAGATTTTCTCCTTAAGCATATGCTCGAAAATGATATACTGTTAAGTTTTAATGCTGAAAATGGTTCCCATATATGAACATGGCAGAAGTAATTTCAATTCTTCTGTTCTTTAAGCTGTCTCATTTAATAATCAAGATATGGATAATTTAAATTAAATTTCTTTCTGAAAAAGGGTGTATTGTTCTTGAAGCTTGCAGTTACTGCTTGCATAGTTGCAAACATTGGCATGAATTCATGCTGTTAATTTTTTACGGTAGCTTAATTAGACTATATACTTCTAACAAATTCTCTAGAAAATTGATCTTGCTACTGAAAGTTGGAACCTTAGATTATGTGGATAATTGTTTCTCATGTTTTGGAATATCTAGGTTGTTATTGAATTTTTCTTCATAAGCATGTATACTCTGAAATGATACTATACTCTAAAATCATATTCTGAAATCCAGTTCTTCCTCAGATTCACAAAAAAAATACCCAAATAGCGACGGGATTAGTGACGGTATTTTTTGTTACGAGCTTATTAGCGACGGTTTTTGTGACGGTTTTGTGACAGTTTAGTCAATTTGCGACAGATTTGTGAAACTTTTTAAATTAGTGACAGGCTTGTGACAACTTTTGACTCTCACGAAATCAAACATTATTTTGTAGTGTCACAAATGTTAATTTAATTTTGCTAATGCAGCTTGTCGGATATGCAAGATTGGCATGCTTAACCCCAGAGCGGAAAAAAGAAGTAGATGAGTTTGTCATCTCTTCATGTATATTACCAAAAGCTCCCTGGGAGGCAAATATTTGCAAAATATGCGGAATTGACAAAAACGATGACCTTGTGCTCCTATGTGATACGTGTGATGCGGAATATCACACGTATTGCTTAAACCCTACTAACGAGAGTTGCTCAAGGAAACTGGCATTGCTCTTATTGCATTTCCAAACTTGAGAAAGGAAATGGTAAATATATACTCCCTGATTATTATACTTTTTTGAGATGTTTTAAATCTTGCCTATTTAAGTAGTGAAATAAACGTTACTTTCAAAGTAGTTTAATTTTTTGATGGTAATTTGTAATCTTGCTTTTTTATAAATCACTTTCGTAGATAGTTATTTTGGATTACTATCATGCGCACTAAAAGAGTGAAATTACTTGGTACCGGCATTTGCTCTTCAGTCCTCTTAACTTTACCCGACTTTGTTATAAGGAAGAATAGTTTTTTAAAGATATGTCTATAATCTTTTTTAAGGTACTTTATTATGATCTATTGCCTTTTGTCCTAATCAAGACATTAAATTCTTTCATAAGAATGCAACTTGCAAACAGATTGTAGTAAATAAGACGCTAAAACGAATCTAGTTCTTACCTTTTTTTTGCGGGTTGTCTGTGGAGTTGTTGCGAAAGATTCCTCTGGTAGCTAGATTGACATTCCATGACTCTTAAGGAATTTTGAGTTAAGCAGTGATTTTGCTTACGCCTAATGGGGACATGAAGTCTAGAACCAATGAATTATGTTATATAAGAAAACAATTTTTCATAGTAAGAATCTCTTAGATTAAGTTGCAACATGAAATAATTCTTTTTGGCTCTTAGCTTTTATTATTTCCTACTCTGGGGTTTCTCTTTTTTCTTACTTTAGATTACGTTGTCTATTTAATTTTCTGCTCAAGTCACATTTGGTTGAGAATGTAGTTTCTTTTCAGTGATTTCAAAACTGGACCTTTCAAACTGATATTTTCTCAACTCTCTGAAAACAGAACTTCTGCACCACAGTAGCAAATTAATCCTGTGGCCAGATGTGGTGGCTTTAGCACCATGTCGATGACGACCACAATGAAGAACTGCACGACCCTGGACATGAGAATATTCAAACGGTTCATCAGGCTGAGATTCTGTATCCACATGCATCTCACACCCAATCCCCGAAAGAACAATTCTCCACCAGAGAATTGCTTACCCCGAATGGGTATATGGGTGGTCTGAGAAGTACTAGGAAGAGAATGAAGCGGAGAACTATGAGTTTAAGCCAAGTTATTTCAAGTGACCCGAAGTTGTTAGAAATCCTCTCAAAGTTTTAAGTGGAAGATCAAAAGTTTCAGAACTTGATTCTATCAAGAAAATGACATCAAGGTATATTGTTACTTACAATGTCATTTAATATGCTATCTTGTATATTAAAGGCTTAACTGGTCCTTTTGAAAAAAATCAATGTTATTATGTTTGCTGTTGCTTTTGTAGTCGGTAAAGTGGTTATCTGATACTCTTTGTTTTAGCACCCAAAAAAAATCCCCGTCCTTTTCCCATTTGCAGAAGTAATTTGAAATTTTCTCTTCTTTAAGCTGTTCCATACAATAATCAAAATATGGATAGTCTAAATTAATTTTTTTTGAAAAGGTTATTAAGTTTTGTTCTTGAAGCTTGCATCTACTGCTTACATAGTTGACCTAATAAAGACTACAAATATGAGCATAAACAAGGGATATGGCTGCAAATCGATAGCCTTGTCAAGGCAGAGGACGTCGATGGCAACCTTAGAAAGAATGTTTAACTAACTGGATAAATTTGATTCTATTTAAGTATTCTTGTTTTCAAATATAACCTATTAACAACCTTCTTTGATATGGTGTTTTTTTAAAGAAAGGTTATACGTGTATATTTAATTGCTTATTGGAAAATTTGATTTTGTTAGCCATTTTTGGAATAATAATGCGGATTATAAGTGCCAAATCCAGTTCACTTAACTTCATAAAACAAATTTATAGGTTTACGGAGTAACTATCACGGTTGTGTTATGCTGACGAAATATTTAATAACACATATCTCCGGCTATACACTACAAAAAATGCCAGTTTGCCATCAGAGTGTCTGTTGCTAAACTGATGGTAAAGTGAGTATCGTTAAATCTTTTGTTGCTAAACTGTTACTAAATTTAGCGACACTCACTTTACCAACAGTTTTCAAAAGTAAACTGTTACTATTAACTTTTTTGTAGTGATAGTTGTTCAGTCCAAGGCAAAAGGCCCATTAAGTTGCATTATATAACTTGTCAACCGTAGATAAATCTTCAGGTTTTGCAATATGGAAACAACATTGCCAGTGGTGGTTATGCAAAATCTAAAGACGAAGACGACGAACAGAAAATCAATCATACATCGAATAAGTGATTTACCAGATAAAAGGTAATTGAATTTAGACTATGTACTGTTGATTTTTCGTTTTGAAAGTGCTGGTGATTGTTTATATTACAGCTTTTAGGCTATATACTTTTAAAAGAATCACTAGAAATTTGATCTTGCTACAAAGTATATACTTTTAACAGAATCTCTACAAAATTAATCTTCCGAACCTTAGATTATGTGGATAATTGTTTCTCATGTTTTTGAATTTCTAGGGGGTATTGAATTTTTCTCTTTAAGCATAGATTCGGAAATGATTTACTGTTATTATGTTACAAGGTTTTTTTTGCTGAAATTCGTATTCTGCAGTATTATTCTGAATTGCTGTCGGTTGCAGATGGGGTGAAGTCCTGGACAACAACAAAAAATTATGAATTTAGCAATATTTCGAAAGAGGAAGTTTGTGTCATTTTCTTATCATATGGTGATGAATTTGTTTGACTGATCTAAACCTTCGTTAAGACAAAGAATAAGCGACTTCGTTAAGTATTGTCTGAATTGCTGTCGGTACGCTGATGCTTGAGAAGGCTATAGTGAGATCTTAAAGATTGCTTTCTTTTGTTTCGGGTGTTGGAAAATAGAAACAGCTCCTTCAAAGTTCAAACTAACCGCAGTGAAAAAAGAAAAATCCTTCAATATAATGTATCCAGTAGACTTGCCTTGCTCCCCACTTCAATAAGTCGAGGGAATTTTAACAATATAGAAATAGCTGAACTGTGTTACTTCATCAAATATAATACGGCTTACAGGCCTAGTGTCTTTTTGATGATCTATTGAACCAAACCCTTGTGTTTTCAATTATTTACTAACACGCTTGTTATGTCGTCATGGTTGCATTTAATTTCTATAATTTATCGTTGTGTTTTTATTGGTTGTATGTTTATTGTCGCAATGTGAAAGTGCTATTTGCAATGTAAAGTGAGTCGCAATGTTGTGTCGTGAATCAGTGAAACAATTACCCTCATAATGTTTAGTTAAGAAACTAAACTGTACTATATAAGACGCTAAGACGAATCTAGTTCTTACCCTTTTTTGCGGGTTGTCTGTGGAGTTGTTGCGAAAGATTCCTCCGGTAGTTAGATTTACATTGGGTGACTCTTAAAGGATTTTGAGTTAAGCTGTGATTTTGCTTACGCCTAATGGGGACGTGAAGTTTGGAACCAACTAATTATGTTCTAGAAGAAATAAAGTATATCCATAGGCCAAGCTCCCATATAGTAGGTTTCGTATATCGATGTCAAATAGTGTAGTTTCATCCACTTCACCTAGGAAAAGCCTGAAGAAAATGATGAAACTGCTGATACGTTCAATCATATGTCTTTATACCTTTATCTCAACCCGGTTTATAAATATTGGTTGGTTCCGAAGAATCATTGTCAAATCAATGACCGACCTCTAACAGCTGGGCAACAAGCTTCTCATGTGAAAGAGGAGTTTATCGCGAATAAGATAATGTGTTCGAATTAGGCGTCCGACGTTTTAGAAATAAGGTCATGATCTCAACAACGTCGGAAACCCGATGCTTACAAGTGAGGCTAGGATAAGAGCTTAAAAAGATAGGATGACAAGTGTGATATCTTAAATCACGCATATAAGTTGTCGAGAACTTAAAAGTCTCGTTAAAAAGCAACGGTAATGATGTCGTCCAACAACCATGATATGGAGTAAAAACACGTTAATTAGCTAGCTAAGACGAGTATCTTCCACATAAACTAACAACTCTATTTGCATCACCCTCGCCTTTTATGTGAACCACAAATAGGGTTATGTTACCTTGCGAACTTGATCAATTGATAAAAACCTTTTTGCCAAGTGCAACATTTATCTTCATAAGTAATATTGTCCTATTTTCATGGCGTTGCTTATTGTTAGATGTTTCGTGAAAGAAAAAAGATTATAAACCTGAAACATGCAATGCTAAATTTTGAGAGAGAACTTTGTAATGGTTGAAATACAATAAAATTAAAACAATTTCTACAAATATAAAAAAAAACAACTAAATCCCACCCAACTATTGTAAAATTGAAGAGGTGCCGTAAATAGGGTTTATACAAAAGTTAAAAGTTAAAAACAATTTCTATAAGTATAATATAAATATAAAAAAACAACTTCATCACAATTTCACATACAACTATTATAAAAATATTATTAAAAGCCAGAGACACCGTAAGTAACATTTAGAATCAGGAGTGAGCAAAAAATCCGCAAACACAACCCGTAACTCAATCTGCACGGATTGGGCGAGTTGATTGTCTAGAAAAAATCAATCCGCCCTGCCGAATCCGTTATATATTTTGTGGGTTGGGTTATTACTTGTGGTTTTCAAACCGCGGGTTAATCCGTCTGATAAAACAATAACTTTGATCGGTGTCGTTATGCTTTTCAACGATAATATAATAAATAAAAGATAATAAGTATTGAACACTTCGTTGTTCTTTATTATTGCTCGGTATTTACTAAGCTCTGACAGATCTTTCTTATATATTCATTTCTCTGAGATTTTTCAAGTTCCTTTTCCAGTAAAGGTACTGGGCTATTTATAGGCATTTATGCGTCATAGGATGTTGACAAGTGTCTCCATCTCATGCATCATCTCGTGGACTTTTTCCATGTGGACCCTTACTAACTGGGTTGAGATATTTATTGGATAATTGTCTTTATCCTTAAATGGGAAAAGTACAGTTATACCCCTGACCTTACTTTTTGCATTGAATACACATTTATAACGCATTGCTTGGTTAATACCCGAATTGATATATTCGGGTCTAATTTTTATGCTCTATCACCGTCTCAATCCATTTTATGCCGCAATATATATATATATATATATATATATATATATATATATATATATATATATATATATATATATTGTGTATTTCAAAAATACCAACCTTCTATTATTGTTATATTTTAGTGTTGTTATTTGTTCGCGAATGTTTTAAACATATTTTGATTGATTTTAATTTATATTTCTATTTAAAAAATTTAATTTATTTAAAAATTTAAGTTAATCATGCAAAGTATGAAAAATAAAGGATCAAAATAAAAATATAAAATTCAATCCTGTCCCAACCCGTAATTTATTTTGCGTGTTGAGTTGGATTAGATTGATGTTTTAATTATAACAAATTGAGTTGGATTGTATTGAATTGATATTTAAATTTTATCAACCCGACACAATGCGTCCCGTCATTTATTTTACAAGTTGGATCAGTATTGATATCAATCCGATCCATACCCATCACTATTTATAACTTTAGATGTCAGAACTCAGCTATTACTATAAATAAGGGACAAATTCGCCGTTTTAATATTATAAAAATTACGATAAGTAGAAAAAAGCAGCTTATAACACAAAACCACCCACATTCGTACTTCCTCAGAAAAGAAATATGCAGCTTTTTACGAATCCTGGTACAATCTCTCTCTCTCTCTCTATCTAAATATATATATATATATATATATATATATAGTTTTTTCTATTTGTGTGATGTACCTTAATGATCAAGCTAGGGTTTTGTTATGTTTATTACATTCTGCTTTTTCTAATATTACCCATGATTTTATTACCAATTAACAATTAATAGAGATACAAATTATACTGTAAGAAAGTTGGAATTCTTATGATAAATCCATGCAGTTTCCGGTGTAGTTTTTTATACTTCAAAACGTCGAAAATATTAATTTAAAAAGTTTTTTTACATACTTAAGATGCTAAATTTATTTGATTTAACTTTTGGATCTTGTAATAGGGACATTTCAAGTATTTTTTAAACTTTTCGTCGTATAATTTTGCATGTTGTCTGAAGTTCTTATTAAATTTAGATTAAGAAGTAATAGTTGATCAATCTACAAGAAATGATGATATAAGGCTTTTTTTAATGAGTAGATCTTTAATTTGTTATTAATTCTCGTGTTAAATAGTTGCAAAGATGCCTCTTTTTCGCAAAGTTAACATCTTTTTAATTGTTTTGTGATAGTAAAAAGAGGCAGGGATTACTTAAAGTTTAGATGTGTCTGGAGTATCCGGAAGAAAAGGCGGCGAGCCCACGACTATTTAAGTAATGACAGAATTTTGGGTAGATCGTTATTCATCGCATTTCGTAACTTGTCCTGGTGGCAAGGTAATACTTTAATTAATTAATTCTACTTGATGTTATAACGTTTTTCTGACCGTAATGATGTATATATTTCAGGCATATTGCGGTGCAAACTTAGATTCTTTGGTTGTTCTATATTCAATATTCCACTTATAGTACAATTACTTTTCGTAATGGTTCTTTGAGTCAGTTTGTGTTCTCTAGCTTATATAGTCATTTTTATATACTTCGTAGACATTGATACTGCGTCACTAGCATGTGTACTACTACTAAAAGAGTAAAATTACTTTGTACCGGTATTTGCTCTTCACTCCACTTAAACCTTACCCGACTTTCTTATTAATGAAGAATAGTCTTCTACTAAATATATGTGTATTATTTCTTTTTAAGTTTATGGTACTTAATTATGAACGATTGTTTTTTGTCCTTAGCTAATCAAGACATTAATTGTTTCATAAGAATGCAATTTGCAAACAGATAGTAGTAAATAAGACGTTAAGACGGATCTAGTTCTTACCTTTTTTTTTTTGCGGGTTGTTTGTGGAGTTGTTGCAAAAGATTCCTCAGTAGTTAGATCTGGATTCGGTGACTCTTAAGGGATTTTTAGTTAAACAGGGACTTTGCTTACGCCTTATGTGGACATTAAGTCTCGAACCAATGAATTATGTTCTACAAAAAAATAATGTTTTATAGTAAGAATCAGTTAAATTAAGTTACAGGATGAAATAGTTTACTTTTTTGCTTTTACCTTTTACTATTTCGGATTCTCGATTTTCTGTTTTTCTTACTTTGGATTACGTTGCCTATTTTCTTGTCAAGTCACATTTGGTAGAGAATGTGATTTCTTTGTAATGATTTCAAGACCGAAGATCCTTCGCCATTTTTGGTTTTACAGCTGTGGAAAGTAAAGTCCCGTTAACGTATGTCTTTTTTAATACATGTCGACAAGGACATAACACTGATCTTGGCGCTTCAATACATCTTTCTGTAAGCAAGACCATTGTCTCAAAACTTAACTAAAATATAAAAATTACTCCCCTCTCCAAAAATCGCATTAATAAAGGGGTCTCAAAAATTGAACCTGGTTCATCTTCTACTGCAGTGGGAACAAGGCTAGCACAATAGACCATTCCTTCACCTCTTTTTCCATTTCCATCTGTGATGCTTTTTTTTGATTAAGATTCTCCGATCTTTTTTGCGCCAGTAATCCCATCTCAAACCATCCGTTTGTTATTTTAATTTTGCAATGACTGATAGCTCTCTTTGAGCCGATCAAGTTCTTGTGAGACCCTACATATATGATATAACTGCTCTCAACTCATTCTCTCTCACTTCAGGCTAGAATAATGTGCTTTCCAACCACCCAAAATGTGTTTGGAAGGTGTGTTTGTATGTCACTTCCGTATATTCAGACATTTGTTTTTCGAAGGTGTGTTTGGATCTCACTTCAGTTTTTATAGGCATGGAAAGGTCACCTCCCAAAGTGGAGTTCGAATCTTCTACCACTAATTTGTACCCCACTTCGTGTCCCCTTAGCAAATTTAGCTCAAACTTTGAATTTTTATAACTTTTTTTGTATGTTTGTAAACTTATACAACGTATTCTCAACATATTTCATTCAGACATATAAAGTTACATTAGTTTTTTGGATTTTATTTTTAATTTACACCAATTCTTATTTTAATTCCAAAATAAAGTGATTAAAAAAAATCCAAAATAAACTATATTTGAATTTTTCGTAAGAAAAAAAATATTGGAACATATTGATACATGTTTAATTATAATTATAGTATTTTAAAATTTTTTTTGAATAACTATTTTGAGTTAAAAAATTGAAGGGGCAAGGAGTGGGGTACAAAATATGGGGTAGAAGATTTGTACTCTCTTTGGCTGTTAATGTTTACAAGCCATTTTTCAAGAAAGCAAAACCCTTAACATTCCCAAAATTGTAGTGATTCACCTTCTTGCACATGCTTTTTATACATTTTTGTCATGAGAGCCTTGTGGCTTATTCAACAGAGTTATTTGCTGAACTCGTGTTACATCGATATGAAATATTATTTTAACATTGTAATTTTGTAAGTTTGTAACTGAGTTTCCTTATTCTTATATTAGAACTATTGCAAGAGTGAGCAATCTGTGCTAACCAAGTTTTTCACTGTTTTAATGATATGGTCACAGCTTAGCTTCCAAAAAAGAAAAAATCAACATCTTAAAGGGATCTCAAAATTCAACATCGTAAAAAGGGTTATTATGTTTTGTTCACTAAGCGTGCAACTAGTCTAAACAAAACAATAAGTTTAAATTTCCTGTACTTGTTTTCCCATATAAGAACATGGTAGAAGTAATTATAATTCTTGTCTTCTTTAAGCTGTCCCATTTAATAATTAAAATCTGGATTCTGATGTTGCATTCAGATGTCATGATTTCAGCCCTTCCAAGTTTGGCCCTCGGAGACCATCAAGGATAAATGGAGAAATATTGTATTTATAAAAGATGAAATTGCTCGTCATAAGATTAGGCTTGAGCAAGAATCTGGAATTCTTTTCAATCTAAAGCACTTCGAAGAGAAAATAATAGCTGGAGAATGGGAGGACCTTGAAAAATACCTCCTTGGCTTTACCAAGATGGATGAAAATAGATTTTCGATGAAAATTTTCTCGGAGTTAAGGACACAGAAGTATCTGGAAGCCCTTGATCGAAATGAGAGAGACAAAGCTTTTGGTATATTAAGAGGTGACTTGGAGGTGTTCTCTTTATATGACGAGGGCATGTATAAGGAGTTGTCCCACCTCATGAGCCTGCGTAATTTCAGGGAACATGCAACTATGTGGATGCGCAAACAGCTCGGATCAAATTGTTTATTTCTCTCAAGGGGCTTATAGAGGCAAACCCCAGTTTTCACCGAAAACTTGATTTCCCTTCTTTTGGTTCTGCGAGACTTATGAACATGATCAAGCAAAGTTTTAACATGCAACATCTCTTATGTGAGAACTGGAGGGGGGTTACAGAAATTAAAACGTTGTTGACAGATCATAAGTGTAAGCCTGCCAATATGGCATCTACTTCTTCTGCTGTTCCCGCTGATACGGTTGTGAATCGTAATGCTTTTCCAGCTCTTGGAGTAAACAGATATTTTCTAAATTCTGGAGCATCTACTAGCAGAGATGGTGCTGCTTCACTTCTTGAACCAGCTATTGCTACTGCAACTTGCATGCCCTTTATATCCAATCAAGTCTCAAGCTTGATACGTCCTCGGCCACAACGAGTCAATCAAAGGACTGTAGATGAATATGACCGTTTAGTGAAACGTCTGCGATCAGCACCATCTTCTGATGAGGGTCCATCCAGCTCTGTAAGGGCAGCGACTTCAATGGTTTGCGAAGACATTACTCGCTGTTTGGATGATTTGCCAAGAATTGTAGCATGTAACCTGCACCAGGGATCCACTGTCATGAGCATGGATTTTCATCCTACTCGTCACACACTTCTTCTCGTTGGTTGTGCTAATGGTGAAGTGACACTCTGGGAACTCAAGACGAAGGAGAAGGTCGTTTCGAAGCCTTTCATGATTCGAGATATCAACAATCATTCGTCGACCTTTCAGGCTATCGTTGCAAGAAACAAGCATATATCCGTCATTCGCTCTTTATGGAGCCCAGATGGATGTCGTATCGGGGTTGCTTTTAATAAACATCTGATCCATTTGTATTCTCATACTGGCTCCAATGACTTACAACTGCTTCTCGAGGTAGAAGCGCATACTGGTTCAGTTAATGACTTGGCATTTGTTCATCCAAATAACCGGTCATACATTGCAACTTGCGGTGACGATAAGCTCGTTAAGATCTGGAATTTTAAAGGACAAATTGTATATACTTTTGAGGGTCATCAATCACCGGTTTAGTCCATGTGTCCAAGTCAGATAGCGAACACTCAGTTTATAATGTCAATATCTACTGATGGAAATATCAAGGCTTGGATGTATGACAACTTGGAATCTAAGATTAATTATACTGCTCCTGGATATTGGTGTACCACTGTGCTTTACAGTGATGATGAAAGCAGATTGTTCTCTTGCGGAACAAGTTGAAAAGGAGAGCCATTTCTACTAGAATGGATCTCCAGAGAAGGTAAGGTAAAAAGAACTTACAAGGGTTTAAGTAAGAAACCTGCTGGGACAGTTGTGCACTTTGACACAACCCGAAACAAGTATTTGGCTGTGGGTGAGGATAGTCAAGTAAAGTTTGGGGATATGAACAATGTTGAAGTTCTCGACAGCACTCCTGCATTGGGCGGACTGTCGAGTCAACCTCGATTGAGATTCAACAAGGAAGGAAATCTTCTTGCAGTTTCTACAAATGGCAACAGATTTAAGATATTGGCTACAAATGCTAGTTTTAAATCTCTTAAGAGGAATCGAAACTACACCTGTTCCAGTTTCTAGGCCACCATCAACATTCTGGGATTTTGGCTCTGCTGCCACTATCAAGGTGGAAGACTCTAATGAGGAAAATAGGCATGCATCAAAGCGTACTGCAACTACTAACTTATGCTTGAGCAAGAATCTGGGATTTATTTCAATATAACAAAGTGGTAGCTGGCGAATGGTTTGAACTTGAAAAGTACCTACTCGAGATTTACTAAAATTGATGACAACAGATATTCTTCCAAAATGTTCTTCGGAATTGGGAATCTGAAGTGTCTGGAAGCTCTCGATGGTTATTAAGGATTTTGTTCATCTCTGTTGTTTTGTTAGTTTTGACTTTTGATCGTAAAGTGTTAAACCCATGAAACGTTTGGTGTATGTTTTTGTTCATCTCAATTTTAATCGACAAGATTAGGGGTGTCCAAAAAAGTACTAGGAAGATATTGAAAAAAAAAAAAAAAAGAGTAAAGACCTTGATTGGAGCTGAAAAAAGACTAGGAAGCTTGAACATAATTGGAGACAAACTAGTTGTAGATGATAATGAGAGGCGAATGATAGGATGGACTCCTTGGAACTGCAACAGGGTCCCGAAGCATTAACGCCAGTCAGTCTCAGTCTCGGTCTTAGTCTCGGTCTTACACTTAGGATCATAATCTCCATCCACGTATGATGAATCCCAAGAGCTAAAGAAACAGAAAATTAAAGATGGTGTAAAGAAAACGGATTGACCATTGCCATCTGAAGCTTCGACAAATATGATGATGAACCAATAAAAGCTCGAGCTGATTACTAGGAACTGCCTAGATGATTGCAAATAGAAATGATGTAAAGAAAATGGGAATGTTGAACAAACAAGGAAATAGATCTAGAATGCATTAGGGGATTCCAAAAAAGTACCAGGAAGATATTGAAAAGAAAAAAAGAAGAGTAAAGACCCTGATTTTGTTGGCGGAAGTTCTCGTAATGGGGATATGGGTTGTTTGAGAAGTACTAGGAAGAGAATGAAGCGGAGAACTATGAGTTTAAAGAACTATAAGTTTAAGCCAAGTTATTTCGAGTGACCCGAAGTTGTTAGAAATCCACTCAAAGTTTGAAGTGGAAGATCATAAGTTTCAGAACTTGATTCTATCAAGAAAACGACATCAAGGTATATTATTACAGTGTCATTTAATATGCTATCTTGTATATTGAATGCTTAACTAGTCCAAAAAAATAGTATGTAAATGTGATGCAGATATATAGTGACAGAGTATGGTTTTAGTTTAGGGTTGCTTTTTTAGTTGGTATAGTGGTTATCTGATACTCTTTTTTTTAAGACAAAAAAAAATCTTGTCGTTCTTTTCCCATTTACGAACATGGCAGAACTGATTTTAATTTTTCTCTTCTTTAAGCTGTCCCATCCAATAATCAAAGTATGGATAACCTAAACTAGTTTTCTTTATAAAAAAGGTTTATTATTTTTTGTTTTTGAAGCTTACATGTACTGCTTGCATAGTTGCATCCATTGGCATAATTTTCTTTTTGAAAAGGGTTATTTTGATGTTGATTTTTTATATTACAGCGTAGACTATATACTTATAACGTAATTTTTTACCGTAGTGATTTCTTACGCACATTACTAGCGTTAATTTATAATTTAAAAACTAGCTAAGTATTACATCTACAATAAACAACATGATGTTACATGTACATCATACAGAATAGGTGAACAAACTTGGAAATAGTTGAAGTATTACCTTACTACCGATTAGCATATCATAGAGTCATAGAGGTACAAATCCTAAGAAAGTTGAATTTGTAGGATATATCCATGCAGTTTCCGGGTGTAGTTCTTTATACTTCAAAATGTTGAAAATATTAGTTTTAAAAGTTACATAGTTAAGATGCCTAATTTCTATGATTAACTTTTGAAACTTGTAATTTCGACATTTCAAATACATTAACTTTTCGTCCGAACTTTTTCTTCAATTGTGATGAAGGGAGTAATAGTTGATCAATCTACATGAAATGATGACATCTTTTTAATTGTCTTGTGATATTAATCCATTTAGGATTTATGCGGAGTATCTGTAAGAAAAGGTGGCAAGCCCGCGTGCAATAACTTAAATAATAGCAAGATTATGTGAGTGACAAACTGGGACATTCGTTATTCATCGCATTTCATATCATGGCCTGGCCGCAAGGTAATACCTTAATTGATGAATTCTATGCATGCTCATATAATTCTTTTGACTTTTGGTCAAGTCCTATGTAGAGGGTTGTGAAAGCGGAAATTCGCACCTATATTGGAAAAGAATATTATTAATATTAAATTGAAACATAGAGAAACCAATTTGTATCGAAATGCAGTTTTATTTGGCCACCAACCATGTTCGTATACTCATAAAACGTTTATTTTGTGGGAAATGGGTAGTAATAGTGCATTTGATGCAACAGAAAATGGTTTAATTGAAGGATGGAAAAGCTGCATACTTTTATCCTATTAATTTGATGTTATTATAAGGTTATATGACGATAAGCTCTATGTATTTGTATACACTATATGGTGCAATCTTAGATTCTATGGTTGTTCTATTATCAATATTCCACTTATACTACAGTTGCTTTTCGTAACGGTTCTTTGCGCCAGTAAGGGTTCTGTAGCTTATATAGTCATTTGTATATACTTCGTAGACATTTATATTGTGTTACTATCATGAGTACTAAAAGAGTGAAGTTACTTTGTATGGCATTTGCTCTTCACGTCTCTTCTTAAATTTATCCGACTTTGTTATTTATGAAGAATAGTCTTTTACTAAAGATATATGTTTATATTCTCTTTTAAGGTACTTAATTATGGCCGATTGCCTTTTGTCCTTAGCTAATAAAGACATAAATTGTCTCATAAGAATGCAACTTGCGAACAGATGGTAGTAAATAATTATTTACCCTTTTTTTTGCGGGTTATCTGTCGTGTTGTTGTAAAAGATTTCTCCGTAGTTGGATTTGGATTCGGTGACTGTTAACAAATTTTTAGTTAAGCAGTGATTTTTCTT
The DNA here is from genome assembly GCA_963682055.1 of Primula veris. Classification (NCBI taxonomy): domain Eukaryota; kingdom Viridiplantae; phylum Streptophyta; class Magnoliopsida; order Ericales; family Primulaceae; genus Primula; species Primula veris. The sequence continues at coordinate 29,134,111 of OY821747.1, read as the reverse complement.
ACGCCTAATGTGGGGGGTGGTTGGACATGAAGTCTGTAACCAACGAACTATGTTTCATAAGAAATTATTTTTCGTAGTAAGAATCACTTAGATTAAGTTACAAAATGAAATAGGTGTTTTTTGCTATTACCTTTTATTATTTCCGATTCTGTTTTTTTTTTCCTTACTTTAGATCACTTTGCCTATTTTCTCGTCAAGTCACCTTTGGTAGAGAATTTAATTTTTTCTAGTGATTTCAAAACTGAAGATCCTTTTAAATTATTACTGTATCATTTTTGGTTTAACCGTCATGGAAAGAAAGTCCATTTAACGGATGTCGTTAAGACATGTCACTAAGGACAAATCACTGATATATCTTCCTGTAAGCAATACCATAGACTCAAAACTCATCTAAAAAATAAAATTAAAATAACATTGATAAAGGGTCTCAAAAATCAACATCTTAAAGGGGTCTCAAAAATCAACATCTTAAAGAGGGTTATTATGTTTTGTTCTCGAAGCATGCAAGTAATGATTGCATAGTTTATGGAGAGGGAGTATGGCGGACCTTCCTTAGGTTGCAGATAGCATTGAAAATCAAAAATGAAAAAAGGTGAAATTTCCCGTCGCTCTTTTTCCATTTATGAACATGTCAGAAGTAATTTTAATTCTTCTCTTCTTTAAGCTGTCCCATTTAATAATCAAGATATGGATAATTAAAATTATTTTTCTTTGTGAAAAGGGTTATTGTGTATTGTTCTTGAAGCGTGCATTTAAAATTTTGTATTGTAGGTTAGACTATATACTTCTAATAAAATCCCTAGAAAATTGATTTTGCTACTGAAAGTTAGAACCTTAGACTATGTGGATAATTGTTTCTCATGTTTAGGAATATCTAGGGGGCTATTGTGTTTTTCTCCTTAAGCGTATACTCGAAAATGATATACTGTTATAGTTTTAATGCTGACAATGGTTCCCATATATGAACATGGCAGAAGTAATTTCACTTCTTCTGTTCTTTAAGCTGTCCCATTTAATAATCAAGATATGAATAATTTAAATTAAATTTCTTTCTGAAAAGGGTTATTATGTATTGTTCTTGAAGCATGCAGTTACTGCTTGCATAGTTGCAGACATTGGCATGAATTAATGCTGTTAATTTTTATATTGTAGCTTAATTAGACTATATACTTCTAACAAATTCTCTAGAAAATTGATCTTGCTACTGAAAGTTGGAACCTTAGATTATGTGGATAATTGTTTCTCATGTTTTGGAATATCTAGGGTGTTATTGAATTTTTCACAATAAGCGCGTATACTCTGAAATGATTTACTCTTATAGTGTTTTAAGGTTTTTTTATGCTGAAAATCGTGTTGTGCAGGATTATTCCGAAGTGCTTTTTACTTGTTTGGAATTGCTTCTTCGATCTCTTAAAGTGAAGAAGCTTGTGCTGTCGGTTTCATATTGGGTGAAGTTTTGGACACCCAAAAAAGATTATGAATTTAGCAATATTTCGAAGGGGGAGGTCTGTGCCATTTTCTTATTATTTGATGATGAATTTAATTGAATGATCTAAACCTTCGTTAGAAGAAAAAGAATAAGCGGCTTTATGGTTGTCTTTCAGGGGACGCTGATGCTTGAGAAGATGGCTTTCTTCAAGGTTCAAATTAATCGCAGCGAAATAGTAGACTTGCCTTGCCTTGCCTCTCACCTCTAACATACAGATATAAGCTGATCTGGTCTACAAACCTAATGTCCTTTTGACGATAAGCTGATCTGGTCTGTGCCATTTTCTTATTATTTACTATAAGGGTTGTTTCGTCATTGTGGCTGCATTTGATTTCTGTAATTTATCGTGGTGTTTTATGGTTGTACGTCATTGTCAACATTTGTGTCATGAATAAGTGAAATATTTACCCTTGTAATGTTTAAAGAAACTATACAGTTGTGTCACCAATCTTCTATTTTTTTGTTAGAATTTTGTATTTGAGCCTAAATCTTCATTAATTAAAGTTTCTTGTTTCTCCTACGAGCACATACTGTTCACATTATTTTCAATTTTCGGACGAACAATTGGTTTTGAAAAATGTGTAGAGGGCAGTTGATTGAACACATTTTCTCGGTAACTGGTAAAACAACAGTTAAGAGTTTTATTTCGGAAATTGTTTTATAAAATTTAATTACCAAACTAGTGGTTTTAATACCAAAAAAAAAACTACTGGTTTTATTTTTATTTTTATAATCAAACTAGTGGGTTTATATACAAGGTATATATATGTTTTCTAAAGCATTATTAATTATATAGTAGCTCCTAGTCCTAAATTTCACATTTTATGGGAAGATATTCTCAAACTAATGAATTTGGTTTGTTTACATGTTTTTAGGGAACAAAACCATATGACAAATGGACTAGCTAAAATGGATTGTTGAGCTGCTAATCAGACTTTGTTTAGACCAAGAAATTTGCCAAGTCACGTTCAGGCTCCATATTGGCTAGAGCAAAAACAAACTCCTTATTTAAGGGGTAGTTATTTTATAATCAAACTCCTTATGTCGCCTTAATTCATTTTAAAAACAATCTGAGTCATTTTAAAAATAGTATGAGTCATTTTAAAACAGTTTCAGTCATTTTAAGTCATTTTAAGTCATTTTAAAGAACCAAGTCGCACATTTTTTCTCGCTTTTCGTTTCCCATGTATCATTATTTCACGTATAAATTTCGGTAAAAAAAAATCGTCCTTTCCTGTTTCCCTTCCCGACTAGTCGACAACTATTTAATTGACAGTGCGAGGTGGCTGATAAGATCAACAAAGATTTTCACCGAGTTTAGCATATCTTTTGATACAGGAGTAACTATAAACCCATAACGGCAGCGCAAACCTGAATCTAGAATCTTTTAGAAGAATTACCTGTTCTTGTGCTAAATTGTGATTGATTTCATGTGGAAATCTACATAATATGGTATGAATGTAGATAGAATACCGTGATTTCCGAAATCTATTACCGTTAGACTTGAATAATCTGATATTGTACCGTAAATACGTCACTACCAACATGGGAGGAGTTAGGAATCGAATGAAAGTGGCTGCACCACCCCCATACTAAAATAAAAGAGAAGCATTTTTTAACTTCTTCGCTGACTACCAACAATGTGGTATGGAAACTCTTTCAAATTTGTGCATGATTTAAAAAAAATAAAATGATACGTATTAAGTATAAGTATATTAGTAGTTTGTTTTATATGTAACATTGTGTTATTAAAGAACTGATTTGTAACCATTCTTGAATAAGTGTACTAAACTGTAAATTGGACTTTGACAGACCAATTATGTGTATTCTGTAACTTAAATGACTTATTTGTAAATAGGAGAAACTATATTATAAATAGTTTCTCCAGTTTATTATTTTGATATATGAAAATTTCAGTTTTACAATATCTCTCTTTCTCTCTCTAAATATTCTGCCTAAATTCGTTTATATATAAATGTATTAATCAACCTAATATAGAGGTTTTCTGATTTTCTATATGGTATCAGAGCGATATAATGATCGTACGCTGTGTTAATTTTGAAGATTTATCATTTTTCTTTGAAGAATCTGGTTAAAGATTGATCGCGCTAGGATTTTATTTTGGGGTTTATTTCGTTGCTCGTCTCAATTCACCATCTGTTATATTATAATCAACTATTACTTTAGTTTGTTGATTAATTGGTGTTTCTGGAATTATCTGAAAATTAGGGTTCTTGAATATTCGAATTGGGGGTTTCTGGTTTACGATTCAGCAATTGATTAAATTGGTTCTAAATAAGAAGATTTCTTGTTTTTTTTTAGAAATATGTCTGAAGACTTGGCTAACAATAATAGGGATAATAATCCACCTATACCCAATCAACAAATAACCACCATGAGTCCTTATTATATAGGCACAAATGAAAATACAAGCAATAGTTTAGTTAATCCCTTGTTATCAGTACTTAATTACCATTCTTGGAAAATATCCATGGAGATCTCTATAGGCGCTACGTCAAAACTGGGTTTTGTTACTGGTAGTCTAATTTGTCCACCTATAGATGATTCAATGCATGGGGCATGGTTACAGTGCAATTTAATTGTGATGTCATGGATTATAAATTCAGTAAATAGTGAGATTGGGCAGTCTGTTTTATATGTGGATAGTGCTGCTAAGATGTGGAGAGAACTTACAGAGAGGTTTGCACAGGGTAATGAGGCTAGGATATATGAATTACATCAGGATATACATAGTACTGTACAGAATGATCTTACAGTTTTAGCTTATTTTACCAAATTAGAGACATTATGGAATCAATTAAGTATTCTTAGCCCTCTTCCTAGGTGTACTTGTGGTGTAACAGGAGGGTGTACTTGTAATTTCATGGGTGCTATAATTGCTAGAGAACATACGGTTTTTAAGATGATCTTCTTGATGGGATTAAATACTAAGTATGCTCATGTAAAAAGTCAGATTCTTTTAATGAAACCTCTTCCTTCTTTAAATGATATATATCAATTGGTTAATCAAGATGAGAAACAACAAAATTTGGGGGTACGTAGTGTAAATCTAGGTAATAATATGGTTCTTGCCACTCAACATAATCAGAATTTTAGACCATCACATAATCAAACTTTTAGGCCACCTAGTAATCCAGTTTCCAGACTTTTTAGGCCTTCATTTGGTAGATGAAATTCAATGAAATGTTCTCATTGTGAATCTATTAAGCATATAAAAGAGAGATGTTACAAGTTGCATGGGTATCCACCAAATTGAGTTTCTAGACCAAGGGGTTTTAACTCTAATTTTGGGAAAAATAATATGGTTCATCAAGTTTATTATCAAGGAGAAGGAAATTATGGGGAGAACCAGTATGGTATGGGTAATGGTAGAATTGGGTGTCAGGTTGGTATGAATAATCATTTGGAACAAACTCCTTTTCATTCACCTTATCCCATAATTCAGCAGGGTAGTGATATAATTGTTGGCCCAGAACAGCAGAAGAATGGTTTAAATAATCAAAACCAAGCTGCTACTAATATTCAGGATACTACATCATCTCTTTCTAATATGGTGTATACAGGCATGTCAGGTACACATTGTTTCTTTCCCTTCTCTAATGCATGTCAGAATAGTTATCAAACTACTTTATTAAATAATAATGATTTGTGGATTATTGATAGTGGTGCTAATGAGCATATGGTGAATTCATTAGTACATTTTGATAAATTTAAAGAAGTAGTGTCTCATGTCAACCTGCCAAATGCACAAATTGCTAATGTAACACATATAGGTACTGTAGTTTTTAAAAATAGAATTACTTTGTATAATGCCCTGTGTGTGCCTTCTTTTGGGTTTAATTTAGTATCTGTTAATAAAATAATCAAGGATTCTTCTTTGTCTGTTACTTTTAATTCACAATCATGTTATATTCAGGATCAGGCCTCTTTGAGGATGATTGGTAGGGCTGAGGCAAAGAATGGTTTATATGTTTTCAAGAGAGCTGAAGGTGTTAGTTGTAATAGTAGTTTTTTTGCAGAATAAGCCTAATATCTGGCATCTTAGATTAGGGCATCCTTCTATTCAAGTGTTAGGTTTAATTTCTAATGATGTAAAAGTCAAGTTTACTACTCAGAATTGTACTCCTTGTGATGTTTGTCATGTAACAAAACAACATAGACTGAGTTTTCCTTTAAGAAATAATAGTGCTACTCATGCTTTTGAACTAATACATTGTGATATCTGGGGTCCTTATGCTACTGCTACTTATGATGACTTTCATTATTTTTTAACTATTGTAGTTGATTTTACAAGATGTACATGAATTTTTTTATTAAAACACAAATCTGAAACTGCTACAATATTACCCAGTTTTTGTAAAATGGTTGAAAATCAGTTTCAGTATAGAATTAAAATATTAAGGAGTGATAATGGTACTGAGTTTAATTTGCTTGATTTTTATGCTAAAATGGTATTATTCATCAAACAAGTTGTGTTGAAACACCACAACAGAATGGTCTAGTAGAAAGAAAGCATCAACATCTTTTAAACATGGCTAGAGCTCTTAGATTTCAGTCTATTTTGCCTTTAAAGTTTTGGGGTGATTGTGTTTTAACTGCAGCTTACTTAATAAATAGAACACCATCTCCTTTACTGATAAATAAAAGTTCATATGAGATGCTTTATAATAAGAAACCTGTTTATAATACGTGAATTTCTATATTGATATTTTGGTTCCTAAGTTTTTTTAATTATAATTAGCTTTTCTATAACTTTAATGATTACTTTTATGTCCTCACTTATTGTTAACGGTTAGAATTTTAAAAGAACATTATAATTTTGAAACATGCAATTTGGACATAAGGAGAAAAATTGGTTAAACTTGAAACTCTAAAAAAGGTTTATTTAATTAGCCAACGAGGCAACAATTAGTTTGCTTCAAGTCTAGCATATATAGGAAACTACTTCTTTTCTCACTTTTCACTATTCACTTTTCACTTTATTAATTTGTTTTTATTTTTAGAGCATAAAAGATTTAAAATAGTACAAACGTTATCATTGTTGATTTAAAATTATAATTAAATGGATATTGGGTAATGTAATTTAGGTTCGATGTAAATTAACAATTATCATAGGAGACGATTAGATGTATTTAACGGTATGTTATTAAACCCACTGGAGTACACTAGTGGGCTAGACTCCAATAAAAATAGTTTAAATACACGCAGGACCGTTTACAGAGTTTTGCGGCCTTAGACCAATTTAAAAATTGGGCTTTTTTTTTCTTCGTAAAAAAAAAGAAGTTATTTAAATAAAATTTATAAGATACGATTAATAAATAGTAAAATATTAAGCTAGAAAATATTATATACAATAAGTTGAGCACATTTAACAAAAAAATCAATGATACGAAGATTTTTTTTTACAAATTTCGCATTCAACCTACAATTATACTATGATTTTTTTAAAAGGAAATCAGGAACCAAATTTGTTATCTATTTAACAAATCAGGTCATTTCCTATTTTCTTTAATATAGGAGACTATATAGAAACTTAAATAAAATTAAAGGGTTCATTAGTTTACTAAATTCTATAATGAAATAAAAAAACAAATCTTGTCTCCGCAAATACTTGAACACGGGTTGACTACACTATTTAGTAAGAAAACCAACCATTCGGTAACAGATAACTATTGATTAGGGAAAAATATGAAATATATATATTTAATATTTTGTCAAACGGGGGGTTTGAAAATATACGTTTTTGGGGGCTATAGGCCCGTCCGTGTCTCTTGGGCCTAGCCCAAAATACGGCTCTGGATACAGAGCTCGAGTCTTTTAAATGGGTAGATGTGAAATCGCTTGACATCTCTTTAATAAAATAAGATTTAAAAACAACGTATGTTATTAACTCATGACATCATTATATGTTAACTTCTATTTACGATCTGCCTCATATTGGTTGGTATTTTAATATTTATATGGTTCAATATATGATCTCATCTTCTTCGCTTAAGATTATCAAGTCCAACATGTAAGAAACGATAAAGGAAGACGATTAACATGTCTCACTGCATATAAGCAATTCCTCGACGAAACTCTATTTTTATACCTATTACAGAATATATTTACATAAAACTTTGAGCTTTCTAAAACAAAACGCTTAATAATATTGTTTTGAAAAAAATCAATGGGAAAGCTAGCTCGTGATAATCATTCAAATGAACATAAATAATGAGGCAAAAAGAAAACATAACTTCCACTTTCAAATCATCTTGGGAGTATATATGCATAAGAACGAAAAACGGTTGTTTGCCGTTTAACATTAGGTTTAAGTCCCGACAACTTCCATAGAGAGGAGAAATTTTTTGAGTGGGCTAGTAGTGGACACAACAATAGTATTTTAGAATTTTAATTTAATAGCAAGCGCGATTAGTATTTTTAGTTTTTGACAGTTTATTAAAGTTTTATTTGTCAGGAGACTCAGGATCTAGGGGTGATTTTTTTTACCGACTTGTACCAACTGACCGCTTTTCGAGCCGAACAAATCAAGTCGGTACCAAAAGTTTGATATACCGACATTACGGTACGGTACAACCGAACCGATCTTTGAAAGTCGGTTTGGTTTCAGTATTCGTTTGGTGAGTTCGGTATGGTACCGATTCAAACCGAAATATTAAAATATACTATATAGACAAATAAACTAAAATACTTATTATATACGCTTAATTATTAACGTTGTTATAATATACTTAAATTACTTTTTCTAGTGAATACTTATAACATTTTTTTTATAACATTTACTAGAAAGGTCTAGTAGTATTTACCATTTTATGTAAAAAACAAGAAATGTAACAATAATATAAATAAATATATATTTTTAATCTACTACTTTTAAAACTTTATATTATGTTTTTTTCTCAATACGCACCATTTTTCTATCATCACTTGTAAACTCTAAAGTTTGCTATAAAAACAAAAACGAAGCAAAACAACCGAATAGTTTGGTTCGGTAATGGTATAAAAATTCTCAAAGCAAACTAGTTTGGTATGGTATCGGTATGTAGTCAAAAAGTTTGATACCGAACCGATGCCACCCATATCAGGACCACATGAGTTTCCGCAAAGTAAACCGAATATGGGAATCAAAACGATAAAACGAAACGTGAAAAATAAATAAATAAAATAAAAAATTTAAGATATACAATTGAAATAGAGTGAAATAAAAAAAAAAAAAAAGGTGAGAAATGAATTTACATATTTAATGCAGATAACTAGCCTGGGTATTTCAGTCAATATATATAAACGGAACAGCCGCCGTAATTAGGGTTTAGCTTATATAAACTATTAAAACTCTATAAATAACAGCTTATCGAAACCACTCATATTTGTACTTCCTCGTAAAAATAAAATGCAGCTTTTCAGTACATATCCTGGTAGAATCTCTCTCTCTCAATCTAAAAATATGTATAGTTTTTTTTCTTTGTGTGATGCACTTAATGATCAAGGGTTTTGTTTTGTTTTGTTCATCAGATTCTTCTTAGTCTAATATGTATCCATGATTTATTTTCCATTTACCATAGAGATACAAGTTCTCAAAAAATTGAAATTTTTAGGGTTTATCCATGCAGTTTCCGGATGTAGTTTTTTTCTTTGTGGGATGCACTTTAATAACTTAGGGTTTTGTTTTGTTTATTAGATTCTGCTTATTATAATATGTATCCATAATTTATTACCCATTTTATCAAAGAGATACAAGTTCTAAGAAAGTTGAAATCTTTAGGGTTTATCCATGCAGTTTCCGGGTGTAGTTTTTTATACATCAAAATATCGAATATATACATTAAAAATATTATTACATAGTTAGATGCCTAATTTCTACGCTTAACTTTTCCTCGTATAATTTTGCACGTTTACGAACCTTATTAAAAGATCAAAGGAGTAATAGTTAATCAATCTACAAGAAATGATGATAGAATGCAATTTTATAAATGAGTAGATCTTTGATTTGTTATTAATTCTCGTGTTACCAAGTTGTAAAGATTGCTCTTTTAAGCAAAGTAAACATCTTTATAATTGTTTTGTGATAGTAAAAAAAGGCGGCAATGACTTAAATTTTCGACATAACTGGAGTATCTCGAAGAAAAATAAAAGGCGGCGATACTTATGTAATGACACAATGGAAAGATCATTGTTCATCACATTTCATAACATGGCCTGGTCGCAAGGTAATGCTTCGATTAATTTCTTTTACTTGATGTTTGTATAACATTTAACTGACTGTAAAGCTCTATGTATTTTTATGCATATTGCGGTGCAATCTTAGATTCTAGGGTTGTTCTATATTCATTATTCCACTTATACTACAGTTGTTTTTCGTAACGGTTCTTTGAGTCAGTTTGTGTTCTCTAGGTTATATTATATTGTTTTACGATCATGTACTAAAAGAATGAAGTAATTACTTTGCTCCTGCATTTGCTTTTCATGACTCTTCTCAAATTTATCCACCTTTGTTATTAATGTAGAATAGTCTTTTACTAAAGATATGTGTATATTCTTCTTTAAGTTACTTAATATGATCAGTTGCCTTTTTTCCTTAGGTAATCAAGACATTAATTGTTTTATAAGAATGCAACTTGCGAACAGATTGTAGTGAATAAGACGCTAAGACAGAGCTTATTTTTACCCTTTTTTGCGAGTTGTCCTTGGAGTTGCTGCAAAAGATTCCTCGATAGATAGATCTAAATTCGCTGACTCTAAAGGGATTTTTAGTTTAGCAGTGATTTTGCTTACGCCTAATAGGGACATGGAGTCTGGAACCAACGACTTACGTTCTTAAAGAAAATAAATTTTCATAGTAAGAATCACTTAGATCAAGTTATAACATGAAATAGTTTTTTTTTTGCTACATTTTTTAAGACGTATAAATTTGATACAAAAAAACTTCAAGATATCAGTTCATTACAAAGTGAAACACACATCTTAAACACTTCACCAGCATTTTCACATTTTTGTTGGATTTGTATATAACTGAGTTATTGACTGATTGCCAACTCCAGTTGTCCAACTCTGTCCTTTTAGCTTCTAGTTCTTGACTTAACATCTCTTGCTCATCTAACACTCTTCTGACTGGATCTCGAGTAAGGCTCTGCGTCTTCCTTGTTTCTTCAACAAAAGCTGCGTGTAAGGAATCTTTTTCATCAATCATCCTACTCAAAGAAAGCGTTTTTTCATTGTACATATCTTGCAACTCACTCAGATCTTCATTTTTCATGTCTGTTTGGTTAGCTAAATTAGCACCAACTTTATATCTATCTTCGGAAGATTGCTCAACAATATCACATATAGTCCTTAATTCCCGCACCCTTTGCAAATACTCACCAATAACCCCTTCGGAATTGTAATCATCTGCTCCTACAAACCATCCGTATATTTAGATATTTGTCTGATATTTAGCAGACTGGGATTATACTTCTGCTATACTGTTGCGTAGATTGCTTCATTTTCTTATCACTTCTCAGTGTTTTTTATTACAAAATTTAAACTGGCAATATATAAAATTATTATTTGAACCTGAGGCCAAGTAATATTACATGGTTACGGAGCTGGTCAATATGTTCCAGAAGACTAGGGCAACAAAAATATCAATTTTTTTTGTATATCTATCCCTTCAGGCATTAACCAAATTCCATTTATTGTTAGCTATAGATAGTTAGATACTATACTATAATGTCCTGTTCTGAAATCCAGTTCTCGTCAGATCTCACAAATGTTAATTTAATTTTGCTAATGCAGTCTGTCGGATATGCAAAATTGGCATGCTTAACCCCAGAGAGGAAAAAAGAAGTACATGAGTTTGTCATCTCTTCCTGTATATTACCGAAAGCTCCTTGGGAGCAAAATATTTGCAAAATATGCGGAATTGACAAAAACGATGACCTTGTGCTCCTATGTGATACGTGTGATGAGGAATATCACATGTATTGCTTAAACCCTACTTATGAGGGTTGCTCAAGGAAACTGGCATTGCCCTTGTTGCATTTCCAAACTTGAGAATGGAAATGGTAAATATATACTCCCCGATTATTATACTATTTTGAGATGTTTTAAATCTTGCCTATTTAAGTACTGAAATAAACGTTACTTTCAAAGTAGTTTTAATTTTTTGATGGTAATTTGTAATCTTGCCTTTTTATAAATCACTTTCGTAGACAGTTATTTTGGGTTACTGTCATGGGTACTAAAAGAGTGAAGTTACTTTGTACCGGCATTTGCTCTTCTGTCCTCTTAACTTTACCCGACTTTGTTATTAAGGAAGAATAGTTTTTTTACTAAAGACATGTCTATAATCTCTTTTAAGGTACTTTATTATGATCTATTGCCTTTTGTTCTAATCAAGACATTAAATTCTTTCATATGAATACAAACTTGCAAACAGATTGTAGTAAATAAGACGCTAAAACGAATTTAGTTCTTACCCTTTTTTTGCGGGTTGTCTGTGGAGTTGTTACGAAAGATTCCTCTGGTAGTTAGATTGTCATTCCATGACTCTTAAGGAATTTTGAGTTATGTTCTATAAGAAAACTATTTTTCATAGTAAAAATCTCTTAGATTAAGTTGCTACATGAAATAATTTTTTTTGGCTCTTAGCTTTTATTTTTTCTTACTCTGGATTTTTTCTTTTTTCTTACTTCAGATTACGTTGTCTATTTAATTTTCTCCTCAAGTCACCTTTGGTTTAGAATGTAGTTTCTTTTCAGTGATTTCAAAACTGGAGATCCTTTCAAACTGATATTTTCTCAACTCTCTGAAGACAGAACTTCTGCACCACAGTAGCAAATTAATCCTGTGGCCAGATGTGATGGCTTTAGCACCATATCGATGACGACCACGATGAAGAACTGCACGACCCTGGACATGAGAATATTCAAACGATTCATCAGGCTGAGTTTCTGTATCCACTTGCTTCTCACACCTAATCCCCCGAAAGAACAATTCTCCACCAGAAAATTGCTTACCCCGAATGGGTATATGGGTGGTTTGAGAAGTACTAGGAAGAGAATTAAACGGAGAACTATGGGTTTAAGCCAAGTTATTTCGAGTGACCCCGAAGTTGTTAGAAATCCTCTCAAAGTTTTAAGAGGAAGATCAAAAGTTTCAGAACTTGATTCTATTAAGAAAACGACATCAAGGTATATTGTTACTTACAATGCCATTTAATATGCTATCTTGTATATTAAAGGCTTAACTGGTCCTTTTGAAAAAAATCAATGTTATTATGTTTGCTGTTGCTTTTGTAGTTGGTAAAGTGGTTATCTGATACTCTTTGTTTTAGCACCCAAATTAAATCCCCGTCCTTTTCCCATTTGCAGAAGTAATTTGAAATTTTCTCTTCTTTAAGCTGTTCCATACAATAATCAAAATATGGATAATCTAAATTAATTTTTTTTGAAAGGGTTATTAAGTTTGTTCTTGAAGATTGCATAATTGACCTAATAAAGGCTACCAAGGGATATGACTACAAATCGATAGTCTTGTCAAGGCAGAGGACGTCGATGGCAACCTTAGAAAGAATGATTAACTAACTGGATAAATTTGATTCTATTTATGTATTCTTGTTTTCAAGTATAACCTATTAACAACCTTCTTTGATATGGTATTTTTATAAAGAAAGGCTATACGTGTATGTTTAATTGCTTATTGGAAAATTTGATTTTGTTAGCCATTTTTGGAATAATGCGGATTATAAGTGCCAAATCCAGTTCACTTAACTTCATAAAACGAATTTATAGGTTTACGGAGTAACTATCACGGTTGTGTTATGCTGACGAAATATTTAATAACACATATCTCCGGGTATACACTACAAAAAATGTCAGCTTACCGTCAAAGTATATGTTTCTAAACTGATGGTAAAGTGAGTGTCGCTAAATTTAGCAACAGTTTTTATTGCTAAACTGTTACTAAATTTAGCGACACTCAATTTATCAACAGTTTTCAAAAATTAAATTGTTACTATTAACTTTTTTCTTGTAGTGATAGTTGTTCGGCCCAAGGCAAAAGGCCCATTAAGTTGCATTATATAACTTGTCAACAGTAGATAAATCTTCAGCTCTTGCAAAATGGAAAGCAACACTGCCAGTGGTGGTTATGCAAAATCTAAAGACGAAGACGACAAACAGAAAATCAATCATACATCGAATAAGTGATTTACCAGATAAAAGGTAATTTAATTTAGACTATGTACTGTTGTTTTTTATTTTTGAAAGGGTTGTTGATTGTTTATATTACAGGTTTTAGACTGTATACTTTTAAAAGAATACCTAGAAATTTGATCTTGCTACAAAGTATATACTTCTAATAGAATCTCTACAAAATTTATCTACCGAACCTTAGATTATGTGGATAATTGTTTTTCATGTTTTGGAATTTCTAGGGGGTATTGAATTTTTCTCCTTAAGCGTAGACTTGGAAATGATTTCCTGTTATTATGTTACAAGGTTTTTTTTGCTGAAATTCGCATTCTGCAGGATCATTCTGAAGTGCTGTCGGTTGCAGATGGGGTGAAGTCTTGGACAAGAAAAAAAATTATGAATTTAGGAATATTTCGAAGGAGGAGGTTTGTGCCATTTTCTTATTATATGATGATGAATTTGTTCTACTGATCTAAACCTTCTTTAAGACAAAGAATAGGCGACTTTATATATGGATGCAGCCGGAGAATTACCAGATGGTTGGTTGTCTTTTAGGGTACGCTGATGCTTGAGAAGGCTATAGTGAGATCTTAAAGATGGCTTTCTTTTGTTTCGGGTGTTCGAAAATAGAAACAACTTCTTCAAAGTTCAAAGTAACCGCAGTGAAATAGGAAAAATCCTTCAATATCCAGTAGACTTGCCTTTCTCCCCACTTCAATAAGTCGAGGGAATTTTAACAATATAGAAATAGCTTAACTGTGTTACATCATCAAATATAATCCGGCCTACAGGCCTAGTGTCCTTTTGGCGACCTATTGAACCAAACCCTTGTATTTTCAAGTATTTACTAACACGCTTGTTAAGTCGTCATGGTTGCATTTAATTTCTATAATTTATCGTTGTCTCTTTACTGGTTGTATGTCATTGTCGCAATGCGAAAGTGCTATTTTCAATGTAAAGTGAGTCGCAATGTTGTGTCGTGAATCAGTGAAACATTTGCCCTTGTAATGTTTAGTTAAGAAACTAAACTGTAGTAAATAAGACGCTAAGACGAATCTATAGTTCTTACCCTTTTTTTGCGGGTTGTCTGTGGAGTTGTTGCAAAAGATTCCTCTGGTAGTTAGATCTACATCGGGCGACTCGCCGACACTTAAAATGATTTTTAGTTAAGCAGTGATTTTGCTTACGCCTAATGGGGGCATGAAGTCTGGAACCAATGAATTATGTTACATAAGAAAATAATTTTTCATAGTAATAATTTCTCAGTCTTTTACAATTTATAACGTTTTATTTGTCAGACCTCAGTTGTCGGGAATTAAAACAAATACATGAAGCAAAACGATAAACCCAAACGTAAACATGTTTTTTTTTTTTTAAAGATTTACAAAGTGAAATAGAGTGAAACGAAAATAAGTTTTGAAATGAGAAAATACTTTCTATATGACTAACTTAGGTCTACTATATTTTAGCAGGCCAATTTTTTTCTTTGGTTTATAATGCAGACTTTAATTAATTCAAGTCATTATATATAAGTGACCAAATTAGTGGTCACGGAAAGTCCAATAATCGAGATTTGAAGTCCCCTACTCTTACGAAATTAGCTTCAAAAATCACACACTTACTAAACGCTCTTGGAGTTCAAGTTAAACTCCCATTCATATTTTCCTGGGCGTTAAAATGTCGGTGATAACTGCATCAATCTACCAAGGCGTTAGTCTTTCTCGTATACAAAATCTAATCAACTCGGTATTATCCAAATAGAATTCTACATTTATCCCTAGCCAATCGACATGCCCGGTTTTAAGAGTGGGCCACATGGGCCCATGCCCAAGAACGCTTAAAAATCTCACAATGTAGATGCTTCCGTTTTATTAATTTTATATAATATATAAATATACGAAGCATTGTTTTGACAAACGTAAGTGTGTGTTCAAGATGGACGTAGTTTCATAAAAACTATTTGTATTTTGCTAATATTCTTGTAGTATATGGGTTCAACCCTATGTACTAAAGGTCTCATTTCAAGTACAAACACATAGTCTCCGAAACTCTAGCTTCGACCATACCAGTCGTCGACATGCTACTCTAATCGTCCAAGGTTCTACCAACAACAGTCTCGAATAATGACTTCCCCTGCAGGCCAATCAGAATTGCTTTTAAATGAAGCACCACTACATATTATTAAGTTGCGACTTGTTAGGTTATTCCAAATATTTTGTTTTTGGTTCACGTTTATCTCTTGCAGATCTGATTAAATTATTAAATTATTATTAATAAATATATATATATATATATATATATATATATATATATATATATGTTTATTACTACTTTCTATTGGCTTTTACCAATTAGGAATAATTAACAAAACATACTACTTATGAAATTAAATTAACAAAAAACACCCAAATAGTTTTAATTATAAAAACATACTTTATTTCTTATGTTTTTTCTCCGTTCATCATCTTCTATCGTTCTTCTCCCTCTCTCCATCAATTTCTCTTTTCGTGCTCTCTCTTTTCTCTTTCTCCATCATTTTCTCTCTCTCCGCTCTCTATCATCTCTATATCTACATCATCTCCTTTCCGTTTGAGCAGAGTCGGGACCCCTCCCCAATGATCACCATGCCACCCTGGCGCCGCCCCAACCCACCCCGATGCCATCCCACATCATGCCTCCAAGTGCGGTTTTGTTATTTACCAATGATGATTAAAGGCTTGTTTGACTGCAATAAAAAAAAATTCCAAAAAAAGTTGTTCTTCTGTTGTTACAATATATAGATTATCTGAGTAAACAAACAGCTTAAAAGCTGACGACGATTTGCATCTGTGATTAGCTAAGTGGTTTGTTATCATCATTATGCGGTTATTTTCTCCATGTAACACCAAAGATATATTTGAGACGTCACTAAACTTTATTTGCATCTGTTCTGGAAAAAAAAAACAGTTTAAAAGTTACTTTTTTTCGAGTTTATATCCCGGTTCTTTTCGATTTCTTACCTTTTTTTCCGATTTTGTACTTTTTCCCCCTATTCCATACCCCTTTCTTTTTCGAGTTCATACCCCCATTTTTTTCGATTCCATACCCCATTTTTTTCGAGTTTATACGGTTTCATACTTTGATTTTTACGAATTCGTACCCTATTTTTTACAAGCTCATACCCCATTTTTTTCGATTTCATACACCGATTTTTTCGATTTCATTTTGAGTTTTTTTTTTCAAGTTCATACCCTGATTTTTCGATTTCATACCCCGATTTTTTCGATATCATACCCTTTTTTTTCCGATTCTCTACCTTATTTTTCAATATGATATCAATTTTTTTCGATTTCATACGCCGTTTTTTCATGTTTATACCCCGTTTTTATTTGAGTCCATACATTTTTTTTTCCTGATTTCATACCACTTTTTTTCCGACTTCATACCCCAATTTTTTTCGACTTCATATCCCGTTTTTTTTCATGTTCATACCCCCTTTTTTAGTTCATACCCTTTTTTTCGATTTCATATCATTTTCTTTCGACTTCATACCCCATTTTTTTTCCGAATTCATACCCCAATTTTTTCGACTTCATATCCCAATTTTTTCATGTTCATACCGTTTTTTTTGGGGGTTTTATAGGTTTAGTACACCAACCTATCTGCTTTTAACGATTTGGGTACCCACCTTTCAAATTTTCCAATTTAGGTACCACACTATATAATAAATTTCTAATTTAGGTATCACCGTCTTAATAAATCACGAAATCACGTGACATTTGACAAACATTAATTTGAGAGGCTAATTTGACAATTTTGCATAAAAATACGTCATCCTATAAAAATATTTTTCCTAATTTCACACATAACAAAAAATTGGATTATATGCTAAAAAAATTTATGTGTGAAATTGGGGTAAAAGTTTTTCTAGGATGACATATTTATATGCAAAATTGTCAAATTAGCCTCTCAAATTAATGTTTGTCAAATGTCACGTGACATGATTTCGTGATTTATTAAGACGGTGGTACCTAAATTGGAAATTTATTTAGTGTGGTACCTAAATTGGTAAATTTGAAAGGTAAGTACCCAAATCGTTAACCGCAGATAGGTTGGGGTAATAAATGTATTTTTTCCCGTTTTTTTTTCAAGTTCATACTATTTTTTTTCGACTTCATACCCCATTTTTTTCGACTTTATAACCCAATTTTTTCCGATTTCATACCTTTATTTTTTGATTTCATACTCTTTTTCTTTCGATTTTATACCCTTTTTTCCAATTTCATACTTTTTTTTTTATTAAATGTATGTTTTTGATAATGTAACTTTTAAGGGTATGTTTTTGTTAATATGAGAGGGGTAAAGTATGTTTTTGTTAATTCACTTTTTTAAAATTTACAAAAGGCCAGATCTACCCATAATTAGCCATTATATATAAAAATTGAAACAAATATAAAAAGTACAGGTAAGGATGCGTCGAAATTAAAACAATTTCTATAAATATGAAAAACAACTCCATCACAAATTCACACACAACTATTATAAAAATATTATTAAATCCCATAGACACCGTAATTAACGTTTAGAGATAAAAATTGAAACAATTTATAAAAGTATAAAAAATAAAAAATCTGAAGTTAAGGTGCGCATTAATTAGTAACTAGGGCTTTGATGTCAGAACTATATCCCTGTCAGCTTTTACTATAAATAAGGGGCAAATGCGCCGTTTATATATTAGTAGTATAAAAAAGTATAAGTAGAAATAAGCAGCTTTTTACCTATCCTGGTACTATCTACCCACTTTCATACTTCCTCTCAGAAAAGCAATATGCAGCTTTTTACCTATCCTGGTACTATCTCTATCTCTCTCTATCTTAATATGTACATAGTTTTTTTATATTTGTGTGATGTACTTTAATTATCAAGCTGGGGTTTTGTTTTTTTTTGAAATAAAAAAGATCAAGGGTTTTATTTCAAAAAAAAATCTAGGGTTTATTTCAAAAACAAATCAAGGGTTTTGTTATGTTTCTCATATTCTGCCTTTTCTGATATTACCCATGATTTCATTACCAATTAACAATTAATAGAGGTGCAAATTATACTGTAAGAATGTTGGAATTCTTATAATAAATCTATGGAGTTTCCAGTGTAGTTTTTTATACTTCAAAATGTCGAAAATATTAATTTAAAAAGGTTTTTACATAGTTAAGATGCCAAATTTATTTGATTTAACATTTGGAAACTGTAATTTCGACATTTCAAATATGCAAACTTTTCATCCTGTAATATTGCACGTTGTCTGAACTTCTCATTAAATTGAGATTAGGAGAGTAATAGTTGACCAATTTACAAGAAATGATGACACGACATTTTGCTTAATGAGTAGATCTCCGATTTGTTATTAATTCTCGTGTTAAATAGTTACACAGCTTGCTTTTTTATGCAACAACTTTTTTATTTTTTTGTGATAGTAAAAAAAGGTGCCCATAACTTAAAATTAAGATTTGTCTGGAGTACCCGCAAGAAAAGGCGGCGAGCCCGCGACTATTTGAGTAATGACAGAATTTTGGGAAGATCGTTATTCATCGCATTTCGTAACAATATACCCTGGTCGCAACTCGCAAGGTTATGCTTTAATTAATTAATTCTATATATGCTCATGTAAATTTTATGAGCTTTGGTCAATTCTATGGAGAGGGTTGTGAATGTTGAAGCTATAGTGGAAAAGAAAATTAATTATATCAAATTGAAACATAGAGAAACCAACTTATATTGAAATGTAGTTTTAGTTGGGCACTAACCATGTAGTATACACAAAAAAAGTTTATTTTGTGGGATACGGGTAGGAATAATGCATTTAATGCAATAAAAAACGGTTTAATTGAAGAATGTAAAAGCTGCATACTTTTATCCTATTTGATGTTAGTACAAGATTTTATCGACTGTAAGGAAGCTCTATGTATTTTTATGCATGTCGCGGTGCAATCTTCGACTATTTATGCACATGGCAGAAGTAATTTTAATGCTTCTCTCCTTAAGTTGTCCCATTTAAAATCAAGCCATGGTTAATTTATTTTAAATTTCTTTGTGGAAAAGGATTCTTATGTAATTTTCTTGAAGCTTGCATTTACCGCTTGCATGGTTGCATACATTGGGATGAATGCTATTAATTTTTTTAAATCGTAGACTATTTACTTCGAACAAAATCTCTAGAAAATTGATCTAGCTTCTGAAAGTTGGAACCTTAGATTATGTGGAGATCTTTTTCTCATGTTTTGAAATATTTAGGGCCTAGGGGGCAATTGAATATTTCTCCTTAAGTGAAATCTCCCGTCCTTCTTTCCCCATATACTTCCCGTTCTTAAAGTATTTTTGTTTTACTTTCATGGCCTGGCTTGTTTTTAGTGGTTTCGTCTATAAAAAAACATGTCAGTTTCAAACATGCAATGTTGAATATTGAGAAAATCGAAACTCGAAAAAAGCTTTGCATTTTGTTTGGCCAACGATTAGTTTGCTTCAAGTTTAGCATAACTCGAAAAAATCTAATTGTACCTTCCTAAAAAAAGATCTGATGTCCAGTTTATGAAGTGAATACATTGAATATTAAATTATTAATACTACTAGTGTTTCTTCTAGCAGCAGAGGGCCACTCCATATATGTTTCTGAGGTGGAGGAAGAATTTAAGAAATTCGGACCAATTAAAAAAGGAGGTGTCCAAGTTCGACATAATAAGGTTAGATCTATACATGTGATTGTGCATTAAATTTGTTGAATCGATTTGTTTTTTAGTTTTACATAATTTTCTGTTGTATTTATCATGCAGATACATGGTACATGTTTTGGTTTTGTTGAGTTTGAGAGTTTAACTTCCATGAATAACGCGATTAAGGTTTGGATCCCAATAACTTCACTTTTTTATTTTATATGATTTTTCTAATGTAATTGGAACTTTTGATGCTCTTATGCTTTAAAAATGTAAACCAACTAATTTGCTTACATTGATTTGATAGTTTACCAGTGTATAACATTATAAAAGTTTCCTTGACTACATGTTTTCAGAAATTTAATCAGGTCCCTTGAGAGAGCTTTTAAATCCCATTATATATTTCTCCCTCTTAATCTTATTGTTTCTGTATATGCAAAGCATATTCCTTATTAATTCAGAACAATGTGGTACTTGCGCGGCATTCGTTTGATATCTGACAAACAAGTTTATAGTATCCCTTTTTTGTGTATGCAAATTGATAATTTACTTATGTATGAATAAGGAATTGTATCAAATTTTCTTTATTTCTCAAACACACCTCGAACGTTTTCTATTTCCTACCAAAACTTCTTTAAAGCAGAACTGGGTGGCATTCTTTTGAAGTTTTCTAACCATACTCTTTTACTAAATTGAAATTAATAATTCTAACATTTCTTATCAAAGAAAGGAAAACTGTTGTTGAGGCAAGTTTTTTCTTTTTTTGGGCAATTTGTCTTTTATTATATTCGTTTGGTTCTTCTAAAGGCCTAAAAGTAAGAGTAAGCAAAAAATTTCAACAATATGTAAGGATAAATTGATGGCCACTTCAATATTTCGTCTACTTGTTTATTGACAAGATTCACTACAAGTAATTGTCATGATGCCATACGACGCTATGTTGCTAAACTTATTGTAAACTCTGTGTAGCTAAATTTAACAACACTTTAGCATCAATTTTCCTTGGTTTTTCATATTTTTCTAATACTGACGGGTTTGTTGATGTATATTGAAGGTTCGACAAACAATGTTCCCATCCTGATATAGCGCAGCGAGAACAACTGAGTAAAGATTTGGGACTTACGCCCAAGCAAGTGAATTGTTGGTTCCAGAATAGGAGAACCCAAGCGAAGGTAATTCCCTCTACACATTAGTTGTATTGTCTGCTGCTAGGTAATCAATATTTAATACTTACCTTGATTTTACAGGCCCAACTAGGAAAATCTGAAAATGATGTTCTCAAGGCAGAAAACCAAAAACTTAAAAGGGAAATTGATGAATTAAAAGAGGCTTAGCATAAATCAAAGTGCTCAAAGTGTGAAGCTTCGTGGAGTGTGAAAATATCAATTCAGAGGTTAGTTCTGTTCTTTGACAGTTTATTTTGGACCCTTAAGGTTTTTTTTCTTCTTTTTTTCCGGTTTGGTTTATTGTCTACAATTTGATGCTCATCCTTATATGATCTGCAGCGTGTATCCCATCCTCACAAAGTATTGAATGAAAAGCTAGTTTGGGCTTTAGGATGTGTTTGTTTTCTTAAATAAACAATCCAGTTTTGGTAATTCATGTTTGAGATTTTTTTATGATTGTTAAAAGGCTGCTCTAAATTCTCTTCAAATTGTTTTAAACTTTCTTCTCTGCTCATGGCAAACGTCCTTGTTTTCTTTCGGTTCTCATGATAAAAGTTGGTCTTAACTCTTCCAAGGTATGATGTTTCACTTAATTAATTTTTACTCCTGAATTTTGTACAAATAATGTGTTTATATTTCTATTCCTTGTGCAGATTTCTTCCTAGATGAATGAAAACTTTTTTGAAGTCTGGTGATACCTCTGAAGTTCTTGGACCTCATGCAAAAGAGTTTTTTTATATCTAAAGCAAAAATGGCTGTTTGTCTCCAGTCCAGCATGTTAAATCTGTACTATTTTTCTATCCAAGCACTTTGTTTCTTTAATTTTCAAATTTATTTGGTGTTTCGAACACCGATTTCTGTTTAAGAATGGAGTATGAGAGAGCAGAGAGGATTTCCTAGAAAGAAAAATGTGTCTCTCTTTAGCAGTTACAAAAAAAATTATTAGTTCTTATTTCAGATATGTTGCGCACTTTCTATGCTGAAATTCATATTCCAGTGAATAAAATCCCCTTATAAGTGAAAATATGAGTTCTTAATTAACTTAACAAATGTCCCATATGTATTTTTTTTGTCTAAAACAAAATCAATCAGCAGGAACTAACTAAATTATAATAACAAGTGAGGACAACTTCAGGAATCTAAAAGTGTAACTGTCGTTTTCCCGTTTGATAGATTTGATGACATGAAATTATGTGTTGCCCCAGATGCATGCGAAATTGCATATACTGTCCCCCAGGTGCCACCGAGAGAGTACTATTTGTTACGTCATGCAAAGGAAATAAGGACAAGTCGATGGATAATAGTTGATATCTCATGTGACTACTCTGGCCAGTGATCCTCGTCTCTGGAAGCGTCTTTCAGGATGCTTAGTAAAAGACTTTTTTTAATGGCTGTAGTGAGGTAAGGTCTCCATTAAAGCTTCTCATAAGTTCTTATGTTTTCTTTTTGCTCATTGAATCACTATGGGATTTAGCAACTTTGTTGACCAGTCTTTTTCTTGTACCTCTACAACATGATTTGTGTCTGTTTTGCTCGCTTTGTTATCCACTTGTCACGTACGGAGTAATTTTTGTGGAGAAGGTGAGGTCTCCACGAAAGCTTCTAAGAATATCTTATGATTTTTGTTTTCATTGAATCACTATGGCTTTTGGCAATTTAGGTCATCAATCTTTTCTTATACCTCTACAACGTAATTCTTGTCCGTTTTGCTTGCTCTGTTATCTACTTATCATGTAGGATGCAATTTTTTTTAAAATGCTAAGAAAAGGAAAGGTAAATGTTATGAACCAATATGTTAGTACATCGACTTAGTCTTCCATTGAATTCATTTATGGAAAGAAAGCCAAAAAAGAGTTTTTAATGAATTGAAATAAAGTACTTGAGAACTCAGGGTATTTTTGTGAGAATTATGCAGACTTAGGGGTTCATTGCATTTTAAAAATTGTTTCCTTTTCTTTGTATATCACATTTTTAGTTGATTTAGTTGTATCTTCCCAAGTTCATTACTCTCAATTGAGTCAATTTGCTTGTGTAACTTCTTTTATCACTTCATGTCATTAGAATTTTCCCCATGATTTTTCCCATTAATGGCGACCTCAGCTTTTAATTTATATTAAATTCTCTTGTTTAAAATTCTAAATCCACCACCTCCTCAATTATTTGCTAGATTACATATAGAACATTGTTGAAGTTGATAGCTGTTACAAAATCAATGACATATATAAAAATATTTTTCTGGAGACGGAGCATACGGAACTGAAAGATGGCTTGTTAATCTCCGCTTATTAAAGCCTCTATTTTCTTTTCACTTCTAGATTTTGGTCTACAATAAATCATTTTCATGTCTTTCACCAATGTAGCTATCAACAAGTTGGAAATGAAGAGAAGTGTAAATGTGTAATGGACCTTTCACATAATAAAAAAAAGTAAAAAAATTTGTACCGATGGTCAGTCTATCAAATGCCGTATTATGAATATATATCTATATATATTCTTTGTGTGATGCATTTTAATGATTGAGGGTTTTGTTGTGTTGTCATATTCTGCCTATTCTAATATATATACCCATGATTTTATTGCTGATTAACATATCATAGAGATACAAATTCCCAAAAAAAGTTGGATTTTTTTAGGATATAGCCATGCAGTTTCCGGGTGTAGCTTTTTATACTTCAAATTGTATAAAACATAAATTTTAAAATTTCATGATGAAGGGAGTAATGTTGATTTGAACAATCTACTAGAAATGATGATAAATGGCATTTTAATAAATGAGTAGATCTTCGATTATCGTGTTTAAAAGTTGCCTAGATTGCTCCTCTATGCAAAGTTTAACATATTTTTAATTGTTTTATGATAGTAAAGAAAGGCCTGGTCGTTATTCATCGCATTTCGTAACATAGCCAGATCGCAACTCGTAATACGGCCTGGTCGCAAGGTAATGCTTTAATTTATTACTTCTATTTATGCTCATATTAATTTTCTGAGCTTTGGTCAATTCTATGTAGAGGGTTGTGAAAGGTGAACGTTGAGGCTATAGTGGAAAATAAAATTAATTTTATTAAATTGAAACCTAGAGAAACCGATTTGTATGAAATGCAGTTTTTGTTGGCCACATGCATTTTAGTATACACAAATAAAGGTTTATTTTGCAGGAAATGGGTAGGAATAGTGCATTTGATGCAACAGAAAATGTTTTAATCAAAGAAAGTGAAAGCAGCATCCTTTGATCCTATTTTATGTTAGCACAAGATTTTACCGACTATAAGGATCTATGTATTTTTATGCATATTGCGGTGCAATCTTAGATTCTATGGTTGTTCTATATTCAATATTCCACATATACTATAGTTCCTTTTCATAACGTTCTTTGTGTCAGTTTGTCTTCTCTAGCTTATATAGCCATTTGTATATATTTCGTGGACATTTATATTGTGTTACTAGCATGCGTACTAAAAGAGTGAACTTACTGTATACCGTTATTTGCTCTTCACTCCTCAGGTCCCTTAAGAGAGCTTTTAAATCGCATTATATATATATATATATATATCCCTCTTAATTTTATCTTTTATGTATTAATAATTTAACACATAAAGCACATTCCTTACTAATTCAGGACAGTGTTGTACATGCGCTGCATTTGTTGATATCCAGTGGCATTTCAAACAAGTATCCTTTTTTTTATGCATTTTATGATTCACTTATGTATGAATAAGGAATTGTTTCAAATTTGTTCTCTTGTTCCTGCATACCTCGAACATTGTTATTCCTACCAAAACTTCTTTAAAGCAAAACTGGGTTGCATTATGTGTAGAAGTTTTCTAACCATAGTGTTTTACTAAATTGAAATTAATAATTCTATCATTTCAGGCTTCACCGGTTATTATCAAAGAAAGGAAAACTTTGTTGAGATCAAAAGAACTACCACTAGAGGCAAGTTTATATCTTCTTTTTTTCGGGGTGCTCGTCTTCGATTATATTCTTTTGGTTCTTCAAGAGGCCTAAAAGTAGGAGGTGAGCAAAGGATTTCAACAATGCGAGGAAAAATTGATGACCACTTCAATATTTTGTCTAACTGTTTTTTGACACGATTATATATATTGGATGAATTACAGAATCTTTTGCCTTTGTACACCAACCTACGCTGGCGGAACCAAGAAGAGAGCACCTCCCTAGAAATTCTGAGAAATTACCAAAACGTCCCTAGAAAGTCCATTTCTTACAAATGGTCATTGGGAAACTTATGTACTGTTTTGAAATGTATATAAATTAGTTCCTTCAAGTATAATTGTTGCTTCTTATTGCTCTATAATTTATACTTTTCCATGATAGTTCATCAGGCTCCAATTTTTTAAATTTTTTTATACCGAGCTGTCAAGAGCTTCTACCGACTCTTTTTCACTCTAATTTTCCATTCCGTTTCACTACTTCTGCATAAAAATAAAATTGTTTTATTTGGTTATTTGTTTTAATAGGGTTTTTTCCTTTTTTGGGGGTATATTTTGAATTTTATCGAGGAAGTTTTCATTGTATATTTGTGAGTGTGACTAGTATTGATTCCAATAGGTGCCAATTTTTCAACGCTTAACTTAATTAGTTAAATTTGGGTTTTACAGTTTTTTATTATATATAATGTGGGATGTTAGGACCAGATTTCTGGTCTAAATATTGTTTATTGTCTATTGGTTTTTACTAAATAAATCCTAACTGTTATTAAGAACTAAGACAGGATTGACAGGTTCCAAGTACCAGTTGCAACCTCAGTTACAACCTACTAAGTTAGTAGTATTAGGTTTCAAGTACTAGTTGCAACCTAAGTTACAACCTGTGTTGACAGGTTTCAAGTAATGTTGCAACCTCAGTTGCAACCACGAGTTCCAACCTACTGCGAAGCAGAATTCTGTCTTGTTTCATTATTCTATATTACTACTTGTTTAATGTTAAATCATTTTAAAGTATGTAGGATATATTCTCATATAGTCTTAACATGGTTAATATGCGTATATTGAGAATATCAAAGTGTTAAGGAAAGATGTTTTATAAAAGATATAAAGAGAATAGTTTATAAGGTTATGTTTCCTTTTAACATATATATTTCTATTCTTATGCTTGTCCTTATCACTTGTTTCAATCTTTTGATCCTTATAATATTCAGTAAAGATATGTTTAAAGATTGATTGATATGTGGAGTTAAATGTTTCATATGTTTATGAAAAGATATTATCTTTAAGAGATCATATCTTTATATGCTTCCTTTCAAAGGAAAAGATTAACTCCTACTTTCAAGTGTGTTACTAAACAGGTATTAATCAAAGATGATTAGAGTCAATCCATGCTGAAGAATCTCGTGATACTTGGAGAGATTGAAGCTAATCAACCAAGTCAAAAGCAATCAAAAGATATTGAAGATAGAAGATTGTTTTTACTTGTTTATATACTTAGTAACTTAAGCTTGTAAAGGTGTGTGTTCTAAATTATAAAGAACTTATTTTCTAGAGAGAATACACGTGAGCTTTAAAAAGAAAACAATGGTGGGATGCCATTGATTTATAAGTGATAGTTATAGAGTAGGAGCAATATAGTGATAGGCAGAAAAACATAGAGGGAGTCTAAGTTTTTCATTAAGACTTGAGTCATATATTGTAAGCTTTTTATAATATCATAATCTGGGTAAGTGCCCCGGAGACGTAGCCTAGTTAGGTGAACTCCGTTGTTAAATGTGCGTGTGAATTATTTCCAAGTACATTTAATTTTAAAACAGTTCTGTCCATTAATACGTTTGGTTCCAACTGCAGTTCCAACCTCACTTGGAACCTTATACACTTGGTTCTAACTGCAGTTCCAACTCCACTTGGAACCTTACTGCAAAACTGCATCTAGAACAGCGGATAGGAATTACAATTGGTATCAGAGCTTCACACTAGACCTTACTTAGTGTGGATCCTGTGTTCTAGTAACAATGGACTTAATGAGGGAAGGAAACGCCTTCAACAAACCTCCATTGCTTGAAGGAGGAGTAAACTATGGAGTATGGAAAATTAGAATGAGGTCTTTCATCAAACAGCAGAATGAACATGCATGGAAGACTGTTATGTATGGATGGGAGGCTCCAACTACCATGGATAATGAAGGAGAACTGATTCTCTTACCTGAAGACAGATGGTCTGTTGAAGAAGACAGAAAATCAAGTGCCAACTCAACAGCCATAAACTTGATTTTTGCTGGTGTAACTCTCAGCGTATTCAGGTATATCTCTCATTGTGAAACAGCTAAAGAAGCATGGGATATTTTGCAAGTTACTTTTGAAGGAACCACTAAAGTAAAAGCTTTCAAACTTCAACAGTTAACTACCCAATTTGAGAACTTAAGAATGGAGGAAGATGAAAACATTGAACAATTTAATGGTAGAATCTGCCACATTGCTCATCAAGCTGGAACATTAGGTGAAAAATACAGTGATGCTAAACTTGTTAAGAAAACTCTTAGGTCACTCCCAGAAAGGTTTGAAATTAAGGTCACAGCTATTGAAGAATCAACTGACTTAGATAATCTTAAACTTGAAGAACTCATAGGAAATCTAAGTACACATGAACTGAAATTCTTCAAACATAAAAGACCAGAAAAGGGAATAGCATTTCAAGCTAAGAAATCTGAATCTAATGCCTGTGATAAAATGAGTGATGAAGAACAACTAGCTTTCTTTGCAAAAAAGGTGTACAAGAAGTTTTATAAGAAAAAGGAGGATACTGGTTCATCAAAAAACTTTCAGAAAAAGGATAACCAGTTTAAGACAGAGTCTAGGTTCAATAATAACTCTACAGGAAAGTGGAATTCCAAAGAAAAGGATAATAAAGAATACAAATCTAAAGAGATTCAGTGTAGAGAATGTAGTGGTTTTGGTCATATTCAGGCTGAGTGTGCAAACACTTTAAAAAGAAACAAAAATGCTTATATAACCACTCATAGTGATAGTGATTCTGAGAGTAACAGTGATGAAGAGGATGGTCTAAATTTAGTTAATTTCATGGGAATAATCACTGAAAAAGAACCTACTTATGAAAGTGACTGTGAGCAGGTTTTAACCCCAGTTACAACTGCCTGTGAAACATATAGCAGTGATGAGGAAGAACCTTCTGATGAAAACATTACTAAGCAATACCTTGTTCTGTATGAAAAGTATAAATGTCTGAGTAAACAATCCTTGATCATAAGCAAGCTAAATGTTGATCTAAAGGATGAGGTTAAAAATCTTACTGAGAAGCTTAAATTACAACTGGCTGAACTTACTGAAACTAAAAAGATAATAAAATTGCTGAATGTTTCTGCTTCAGATAAATTAGATGACATGCTGCCATATTCTAGAGGATCCAAAGATATCAGTGGTCTAGGTTACTATGGTGGTAAGAGTACAGGAAAAACTACTTTTATTGAAGCTGTTGCTAAAGCTAAAACTCATGATTTTGATCACAAGGTTAGAAGCTCAGTTGCAACCAGAGTTGCAACCAGGAATAAAACTCAGGTTTATGTAAAGAAGGTTGGAAGCTCAGTTACAACCAAAGTTGCAACCATGAACAAACTGAATAACTTTAGGTTGAAGTTGTGCAATTTCTGTAAAAAACCTGGTCATTCTGAAATCCAGTGTTATTTAAAAAGAAACAGAAAGTATATTTCCCAGAAAACCTGGTTGGCTTCTGTCAATAAAAATTTGAAATGGGTTTGGAAAGTTAAAGAAAAAGCAACTTTAGTTGCTAACAACAAAGCTGTTATTAACTCTTTGAATGCTGTTACTTCTAATGATTGGTATTTTGACAGTGGATGCTCTAAGTATATGACAGGTACTGCAAGCCTCCTAAAAAATGTCACCATTCTTACAGGTAACACTGTTGTGTTTGGAGGTGGAGATACAGGTAAAATTATTGGTAAAGGTACCTTAAACAAACCTGGAATGCCTGATATTGAGGATGTTTTTCTTGTAGATGGTCTAAAAGCTAATCTTATTAGTATCAGTCAACTCTGTGATAATGAAATGACTGTTAAATTTGACAAAGAAAAGTGTCTAATTACTAATCTTAACAATGATTTAATCATGACTGGAGTTAGATCAACCAACAGTTGCTATGTGTTTGAAAAAGCTGAAAAAGAAGTGCCTCAAAGTAGGTGTAATCAAGCCATTACTAATAATGTAGATATTTGGCATAAAAGGCTTGGGCATGTGAATTACAAAACTTTAGATAAGCTTGTTAAAAAGGAATTGATAAGAGGAATTCCTAAACTTAGTGCTAAAACTCAAAGTGTCTGTGGTGATTGTGCTATAGGCAAACAAACCAAAAGTATTCACAAAAGTACTAGTCTAATCTACACTAAGAGAGTCTTAGAACTTCTTCACATTGACTTGATGGGTCCTATGCAAACTGCTAGTATAGGTGGTAAGAAGTACATTCTAGTAGTTGTAGATGATTTCTCTAGATACTCTTGGGTAGTGTTCTTAAAGGATAAGTCTGAAACTTTTGAACTATTCAAAACTCTGTGCTTAAAACTGCAAGTTGAAAAAGGTTCCACTAGTGGTAATATTGCTAGGATTAGAAGTGATCATGGAACTGAATTTGAAAATAACAGGTTTAAAGAATTCTGCAACTCCTTAGGAATATGTCATGAGTTCTCTGCTCCTAAGACTCCTCAGCAAAATGGCATAGTTGAAAGGAAAAATAGAACCATTCAGGAAATGGCTAGAGTAATGCTTAACTCTAAGAAACTTGCCAATAGATTTTGGGCTGAAGCTGTTAATACTGCCTGTCATATAGTTAATAGAGTTTATATTACTAAAGGTACTTCCATGACAGCTTATGAAATTTGGAAAGGTAGAAAACCCAATGTAAAGTATTTTCAAGTTTTTGGATGTGTTTGCTATATTCTCAGAGATAGAGAGCATCTTGGTAAATTTGACTCTAAAAGTGATAAAGGGATTTTTCTTGGTTATGCTCAGAATAGTAGAGCATTTAGAGTCTTCAATCAAAGAACAAACTGTGTTATGGAATCTTATAATGTGTTATTTGATGACCTAAAAACTGTTGATGAGATTACAGGTGATGATGAACAGGCTGAGACTACAGAAAAAGAGAAAGAAGAAACACAACAAACTGGAAGTCCCAGAGTGGTTGGAAGTCCAGTTGCAACTGAGGTTACAACTGAGGTTGGAACTGAGGTTGGAACCACAGTTGAAACCCAAAATGCTGCTGAATCTGAAGAAGAAGAAGAAAGTTCTCATGCTCAGTCAACTAGCAGGCCTCGCTATGTAAGGACTCAGAAAAATCATTCTCTGGACAATGTCATAGGAGAAGTTACTTCAGGTATGAAAACCAGAGGTAAAAGAAATAATGTTGTTCACTTTGCTTGTTATATCTCTCAGTTAGAACCTAAGAATATAAAAGAAGCTCTAGAAGATAGTGAATGGATTTTAGCTATGCAGGATGAATTGGCCCAATTTGAGAGAAATGATGTATGGAATTTAGTACCCAGACCTTCTAATAAAAATGTTATAGGGACTAAATGGATTTTTAGAAATAAAAGTGATGAGGATGGAGTGATTATCAGGAATAAAGCTAGGTTGGTAGCTCAAGGGTATACACAAATTGAGGGAATTGACTTTGATGAAACCTTTGCTCCTGTAGCTAGAATTGAATCCATTAGAATGCTACTATCTCTTGCATGTCTGTATGATTTTAAATTGTTTCAACTTGACATAAAGAGTGCTTTTCTTAATGGTGTGATTAATGAAGAGGTTTATGTCAGTCAACCTAAGGGATTTGAAGATCCTAACTTTCCTGAACATGTTTATTTGCTGAAAAAGGCCTTGTATGGTCTTAAGCAAGCTCCTAGAGCTTGGTATGATAGATTAACCAAGTTTTTGCTTGAAAAAGGTTTTAAAAGAGGGGGAGTTGATAAAACTCTGTTTACAAAGAAAACTACAAAGGATATAATTGTTGCTCAAATATATGTTGATGATATTGTGTTTGGCTCATCTTCTAATAATAGGATAGAATAATTCATTTCTGATATGAAAAATGAATTTGAAATGAGTGGTGGAGGTGAATTGACTTACTTTCTAGGATTGCAAGTTAAACAGAATGAGAAAGGGATTTTTCTATGTCAAAGCAAGTATGCAGACAATCTTGTTAAGAAGTTTGGTCTAAGTGAGAGTAAAGAAAAGAGAACCCCTATGAGTACTACCCTTAAACTGTCTAAAAATGATAAAGGAAAAAGTGTTTGTCCCAGTCTTTATAGATCCATGATTGGAAGTTTGCTATATTTAACTGCTAGTAGACCAGACCTTTGCTTAAGTGTAGGAGTTTGTGCCAGATATCAAGCAAATCCTTTAGAATCTCATCTTCTAGCTGTCAAAAGAATTCTAAGGTATGTAAAAGGAACACCTCATCTAGGCCTATGGTACTCTAAAAATACAAACCATTTTCTTAGTGGCTACTGTGATGCAGATTGGGCAGGAAACATAGATGATAGAAAGAGTACTTCTGGTGGTTGTTTTTATTTTGGAAACAATCTTGTTTCTTGGTTCAGTAAAAAGCAAAATTGCATATCTTTATCTACTGCTGAGGCAGAATATGTTGCAGCTGAAAGTGGATGCACTCAACTTATTTGGATGAAACAAATGTTAACTGATTATAATGTTAAACAAGAGATATTAACTCTGTTTTGTGATAACAAAAGTGCTATAGATTTAGCTAAAAATCCAGTTCAACATTCCAGAACCAAACATATTGATCTAAGGCATCATTTTATTAGAGAACTAGTTGAAGAAAAGAGCTTAATTTTAGAACATGTTTCAACTGAAAGACAATTAGCAGATATTTTCACAAAGCCCCTTGATACAAACAAGTTTGAATCATTAAGAAGTGACATAGGGGTATGTCATTATCAATCTAATTGAATACTTTTGCTAAATATGTCTGTATTGAGTACCTTTAATAAGTTTTATTTCTTAGGTTAAAGTCTTATTTTGAGCTATGATGTTTTTGTCTTGAAAAAGCCGCTTTTTGGTGTCTCAAAAACAGATGTGAGGTAACTTGTCCTTAAAAAACCTCTCTGGTAATAGAGTTGCAAGCACAAAGTGCAATTTTATATGATGGTTGCAAGTCCAGTTGCAACATCAGTTGAAACCTCACACTCTCTATAGTTGGTTGGAAGTTCAGTTGCAACATCAGTTGAAACCTCGTGTTAAAAATACTGGTTGCAAGCTCAGTTGTAACATCAGTTGAAACCTCAGTCTATTCTATAACTGCCAAGACAAAGTCTTGTTATTGTTGGACATCACTTATACTCTTTCCTTGCTGAGGTCATCAAACTAGTTTTTGTGTAGAAATAAAAACGGATTTGCTCAATTTAAGCTCCTAAAATTTAATCTTTATTAGAGTTATTCTTTGATAAACATATTTTCGTGAGTAAATTGCTAGGTTTCTTTTGTTCTCCTAAAAGTTAGATATCTGTTTAAGTGTTCTTTATCTTGAATCAAGTCAAATTTCCTTAAAGCTTCAATTTTTGAATTTTCAAATTGGATGAATCTGTTTTGAAAAAGGAATGCTTATCTGTTTAATTGGCTGAATTTATCTTAATGCCAACTGTTTCTTCGTGATCATAGTATGATTTATTTTTCAAAATTCTGTTGATAAAATACTTCCTATTTTTAAGCCAAAATCTGTCTCTTAATTGATTTGCATGTATCTATTTCCAATTTCAAAAAGATATGGTCTTTATTGCTATTTATACAAACATCTTTTTACTATCCAAAATCAATTACTTTTTACAGAATAACTCTCTCTCTCTCACCTCTGTAAAACCCTAGGCCTGCTGTAGAAACCCACTGCAAGGTTCTAAGTAAGGTTCTAACCCCAGTTGCAACCATGTCATCAAACCCTTCTAAAAACCCCAACCTGAACATTGATGATGATTGCACTCTAAGAGATTTCATGAATAAATCTCCAACAAGTCCAGGATCAAAAGCTAAGGTAAGTGAGACTTCCTCATCTCAGAAAAAGCGTACTAAGAAAAGAGCTAGGAAAACTGTAGAGGATCATCAAACTCCAACTGTTTTCTCTTATAAGTCTAAGTTTCATGAGACTGATCCTAGGTTTTGGAGTAGGACCACGTATAGAAGGTTTAGGTCTTTTACTGGTAGGGAGATTCACAGTGAAAGAAGACTTAACCTAGTTAGCTATCCACACATTCAGGTACATATTGAGAAACTGCTGTCAGCTGTTGGCCTAGATAGAACTATTTCTTATCCTAATTCTTATTACCCTGCTGTAATTAAAGAATTCTATGCCAATCTTAGTAATACTGTGTTTGTTAAGG
This sequence comes from Primula veris, assembly GCA_963682055.1. NCBI lineage: Eukaryota > Viridiplantae > Streptophyta > Magnoliopsida > Ericales > Primulaceae > Primula > Primula veris. The sequence continues at coordinate 29,100,216 of OY821747.1, read as the reverse complement.
GTGATCCTGCCTATGGCAGAGTGTTTTTAAGGGGTGTGACTCTGGATTTTACCCCTAAGTTGATCAATGATTATCTGTGCTGTCCTAGTCCTACTGAAGTTGATAATGTTGAACCAGACTTAGAAATACTAGCTTTAATTCTAACTGGCAAGAACAATAGGTTTGATGGTCACTCCATTAAAACCTCCTCCCTCACCTTGTGTGCATCTGTGCTGCACAAAATAGTTAGGTTCAATTGGAATCCCACTAAGCAGCCATCCAAAGTCAATAAGGAAATGGCCATATTTCTCTATAGGATCATGTCCTCTTTGCCAATTGATTTTGGTACTCATGTTTTTAATTTGATTAAAGAATTTAGTGCTGATACCTCATCCTCAATTTTGCTCCCCTTTCCTTGTCTAATCACTGGAGTGATTATGGCTCAAGTCCTACCTATGACTGGATCCAAGCCTATTAGCACAGCCACAGAACCAATCTCAGATTGTCCCTCTGCTATTTATATCTCTGCAAAACTGCTCAAAGAAGGGCATGTCAATGACATATCTGGAGAAAAGGGCAAAGAAAAAGAAGAAGAGACATCTACTGCTCCCTCAGACAAGAAGAAAGGAGTAAAGTGGTACTTACTCCAGAAGTTGGCTTATAATCAAGAAAGGAGAGCTGAATTGGATGCTGATGATTATCAAATCAATAAGCTGCTGGTGGATATTATTGAGAGTGAGGATGATGATGATAGTGATGGTGTTTCAATCAGCAGTGAGGATGACAATGCAGAAGATGAAGAAGTAGTCAGGCAGAATCCTCTAAGAGAAAGACCCCCACAGTGTGATATTCCAAGTGACTAATTCCAATGGTTGCTGACAAATAGGGGGAGTGAAGTTTATGTTGAAGTTTATGTTTTGTTTATTTCAATTTCAAGACTCAATGCTGCTGGTTTTAATTATTTTTTTTAATTGCTGTACTAAGACACTGTTGTGCCATGTTCTTGGCCTTTAAATTTCTGCAATTTCCATTTTGATGTCTTTTAAATTGAATTTATGAATGGATAAATTCTGTGCATATGAAGTGCCTGCAATTCTAATATACAGGGGGAGCTTAAACAGATGACTCTTTAGTATTGTTAATATACTATTTAAAGACTGTGCTGATATTGAATTTGCAGGTGGTTGGGATGATTTATAAACTTAATTGATTTGTCAAAACCAATGACAAAGGGGGAGATTGTTAAGACCAGATTTCTGGTCTAAATATTGTTTATTGTCTATTGGTTTTTACTAAATAAATCCTAACTGTTATTAAGAACTAAGACAGGATTGACAGGTTCCAAGTACCAGTTGCAACCTCAGTTACAACCTACTAAGTTAGTAGTATTAGGTTTCAAGTACTAGTTGCAACCTAAGTTACAACCTGTGTTGACAGGTTTCAAGTAATGTTGCAACCTCAGTTGCAACCACGAGTTCCAACCTACTGCGAAGCAGAATTCTGTCTTGTTTCATTATTGTATATTACTACTTGTTTAATGTTAAATCATTTTAAAGTATGTAGGATATATTCTCATATAGTCTTAACATGGTTAATATGCGTATATTGAGAATATCAAAGTGTTAAGGAAAGATGTTTTATAAAAGATATAAAGAGAATAGTTTATAAGGTTATGTTTCCTTTTAACATATATATTTCTATTCTTATGCTTGTCCTTATCACTTGTTTCAATCTTTTGATCCTTATAATATTCAGTAAAGATATGTTTAAAGATTGATTGATATGTGGAGTTAAATGTTTCATATGTTTATGAAAAGATATTATCTTTAAGAGATCATATCTTTATATGCTTCCTTTCAAAGGAAAAGATTAACTCCTACTTTCAAGTGTGTTACTAAACAGGTATTAATCAAAGATGATTAGAGTCAATCCATGCTGAAGAATCTCGTGATACTTGGAGAGATTGAAGCTAATCAACCAAGTCAAAAGCAATCAAAAGATATTGAAGATAGAAGATTGTTTTTACTTGTTTATATACTTAGTAACTTAAGCTTGTAAAGGTGTGTGTTCTAAATTATAAAGAACTTATTTTCTAGAGAGAATACACGTGAGCTTTAAAAAGAAAACAATGGTGGGATGCCATTGATTTATAAGTGATAGTTATAGAGTAGGAGCAATATAGTGATAGGCAGAAAAACATAGAGGGAGTCTAAGTTTTTCATTAAGACTTGAGTCATATATTGTAAGCTTTTTATAATATCATAATCTGGGTAAGTGCCCCGGAGACGTAGCCTAGTTAGGTGAACTCCGTTGTTAAATGTGCGTGTGAATTATTTCCAAGTACATTTAATTTTAAAACAGTTCTGTCCATTAATACGTTTGGTTCCAACTGCAGTTCCAACCTCACTTGGAACCTTATACACTTGGTTCTAACTGCAGTTCCAACTCCACTTGGAACCTTACTGCAAAACTGCATCTAGAACAGCGGATAGGAATTACATGGGAGTTAACAAGATATTCACTTGTGTCCACGTCTTGACATGAACAAAAAATAAATATAGTCAAAAACACAAAATTCCACGCTTCAAAATATGGTTTGTGAATTCCATGCGTATTCAGTACTTCATAAAGGCATAGAGTTGTCAGTGATTGCTCAGTAGCTAAATCGTGTAAGGTTAGTGCCGATAAATTTAGTAGTTGCAACTTAAAACTCGCTAAACTTGTTTAAAAAATTGAACAACTTATGAGCAAGTTTCTTTGGTCTGCGCCTTTAATGAGCAAAAACTATGCTAGAATTGCTTGGAGTGATATTACTCACCCCTTTGATGAAGGTGGCTTAGGCCTTAAAAAGATCAAAAAAATATAACAAATTTCTTATTTGTAAGATTCTCCGGAGATTATGTGATCCTACTATTAATTCTCTTTGAAAGTAATGAGTTCATGTAAATCAATGTTTTAAATAGCGTTATTGCTAGCGTAGCGTTTTTTCAAGAGAAATGCTAAAAACGCAAATAGCATTACTACATAGTGCTTTGTTTTATATTTTTTTTTTACCTAAATACATATAAATATAGCATTAAATTCAGAATATCTAATAAAAATTAACTAAATATATATAAAAAGTTGTAACTAATAATCACAAAATGATTGTAGTTGAGATGTCATAACATTTATTTTGTTTGTAAGAGTTTTAGGGTTTGATTCTCTTTAGCTTCCAATAATTTCATTAAAATTTTGACAAAAAAAAAATAAATAAATAAATAATTTGGACTGCACCCGCTATAGCGTAAATAGTGTCCACTATAGCGCGCTTTTTATACTATAGCGTCCCTATAGCGCGAATTTAGCGCTTTTCCATCCAAATAGCGGTTTATCATAACTTTTTTTCGATCAAAAAACGTTATTTCGCTAACTATAGCGTAATATAGCATGATTTTTAAAACAACATTTTAAATTACTTAAAAGGCCAGAGCATATGGTTTATTGGTGTTGCCTACCAATGTGGTTGGACTTGGAGAAAAGTCCTTAAAATGAGAGATACTTCTCATCTATAAAATAGGGGATGATAAAGATACTTTTCTGTGGTATGACAAGTGGTTAGAATCCGGTGCTATTTTTCATAGAAATCATATTAATAGATTTCTAAGTGCCACTTGTCTATCGCTAAATAAGAAGGTTGCTGACATCATCCCTAATGATAACTGGAATTGGCCTGATAATGGTGACCAAGTGGATTATTTGAATACACTTAAACAGCCCAAGTTTAACAAAAACTCAAGGGATAGGCTGAGTTGGAGTCTTGATGAGAAAGGCTTCACTGTAAATCAAATGTGGAATTTCATTAGAGTCACTAAGGAGAAAGTTAGGTGGAACTCTCTTGATTGGTTCAATTCTTATATTTCTAAATGTAGCCATATTTTATGGCAATCCATTTTGAAAAGATTGCCTACTGCGAATAAGTTACAAAAATGGCTTCATAGCAACTCTTGTGATCTTTGTTGTTTATGTAAAGAAAAAGAGGAAAATATGAACCACTTGTTTTTTGAGTGTAACTATTCCAAAATTTTACTTAAAACTCTTTTATCTAAAGCAGGTTTTTATCATTTTTGTAATTTTTGGGAAAGTTGGATAAATTGGGCTTCCACTGCTTTTAGTAAGAATTCTTTTCCCAGCAAAATTGGTAAGCTAATTTTCTCCTCGTGTTTACTTTATCTGGAAAGAGAGAAACCTCAGAAAGCATGGTAAGAAGGCAAGTGATGTTGCCACCCTCATTAATCACATTGAGTTTATTATTAAAACCAAAATGAACTTGCTAAAAAGCATACCTGTTGACAATAGAAATTCTTTTTTAGTAGGAATTTGGGACATTAATAATAATTTTCTTAATGACAAGAACTGAAAGTTCGTTTAACTCTCTTTGGTGTTCTCAAGTTAAATTGGCTAACCTCTTTAATTTAAATGTTTTACTTGGGCTTGGAGATAGATTTTGGCATTTTAAAAGTTCAACAATGGTCTGGTACAATAATATGCATATAAGATTGCTAGATATGGAAATAACAAGAGTGCTGCCATTACTAGGTACTATGTTAATTTTAATGAGATTAAGTTTGAATTATAAGCAAATTTGGACAGTCTACTTGTTTAAGCTTATGTGCAGGAGTTGCAGGTTGGGAAACTATCTGGGAAATGCTATATTTAATGATATTGAAGACCAAAATGGTGGTGCTGATAGTGAAGAAGCTTCTTTGAAGAATAAAATCAAGTCCAGTTTAATTTCGAGTGTTAAATCCCTTTAGAAGGATTGTAATTTTCCTTTTTTGTTGCAAACAAGGACATCTCTTAAAAATGCTCCTTATTTTGTTGTTATATGATGTTATCTCAATGTTTTATTTAAATAAAATTCTGGCAAAGTACTAATGCTTTTGTCGGAATTAACTGTTTCTGGGCATTTTTCGGTTTGTGGATTAGCCTTTGTTTCTCAGTTTAATAATATGCTTACCTTTCAAAAAAGAAACACGCTAGACATGGAAATTGCTCATACATGTACCACGATGGAACTCATCGACCAAACATCTGGCTCAGCGCGTATAGCAATTAGTAAAATAATGTTCCTTGTAGCGGTGATATAATACGTTTAATATTCCGACTAGAAAAAAAAAACCTAGATTGCGGTGATCATTAGTTGTAAATCTAAATATTTTATGCACACTGTACTTCTGGGTAAACCCAACCCAAATGGGAAGAAGAGGGTCAGCCAAACAGCGGACAACTCTACTTTGTACGTTGCTCAGGGCATTTTCTAAATAAAACTTCTATAGATTAATAATGTCCGGACCATGAAATTTTATTAACTTAGAGAGATATTAATTAATCGATAAATTAATAATTATTGTTTTAGAGAGGTTTTTATCGATTCAATAAATGTAATCGTTCATAACATAAATTAACTCATTATAAATTACTAAGAATGATCGTTAAATTCGTTAGTAAAAGCAAATACACTATTTCAATTACTAAATAAGTATAATTTTGTTACATCTTCAACCGTATATCAAACTAATAATATATATTAGAAACGTTTAATATGTCTAATCAATTTTATGTATATTGAGCATCATTGAATAAAATAGTACAACTCATTGTTTAATCGATTATATAACTTCATAATTTTTTAGTGTAGTCCGCAAATACAAAACAAGAGATTTTGAACGCAATAAATAAAGTTAGAGATAATATTGAAATAAATTTATATTTTAATAAAAATAAAATGACTATAGAGTGATACTTCACTAAATCTACTATTTGTCATTTTAAAGAATTATTAATTTATGATTTTGTTAAGACCAAATATTTATATAACGATTCTTCAAAATTTTATTATCTTATTAATTTATCAAAATTGATGATTTTTTACACTGAACCAAGTCGGGACTGGAGGAAAATATTATTTTAGAAAGTTTTTTAATTTAGCGAGTATTATTTTATAGAGGTTCTACTGTAATCGGAATGACTGTCATGTTTAACGCACCATTCAATCACGTTTTCTCTATTTCAGTCTGCGACCTTTGATGCTTGTTTCCTAAGTATTTTATAAACTGGGAAAAATTGTTAGATTGGGATACTAAGTTTTTTTTTATGGGAAATGGGTAGAGGAATAGTACATTTGATGCAACATAAAATGGTTTAATTGAAGAATGTTCAAGCGGCATACTTTTATCCTATTTGGTTTTAGTACAAGGTATAACTGACTGTTAGATTCTGTGGTTGTTCTATATTCAATATTCCACTTATACTTCTGTTCCTTTTTCGTAACGGTTCTTTGCATAGTTTGTGTTCATTGCATTAGTTTTTTTCATTAGGGTATCTTGTCATTTCCAATCTTAGTTTTTTTGCATACTTCGTAGACATTTATCTGGCGTTACTCAAAGAGTGAAGTTACTTCGTACCAGCATTTGCTCTGCACGCCTCTTCTTTATTTATCCAACTTCTATAAATTAATAATGTAGGAACCGTAGAAATTTATTAATTCAAAGAGCTATTAATTAATCGATAAATTAATAATTATTATTTTAAATAGGTTTTATTATTGGACAATTAATGTTCATCGATCGACAATAACAAATTGTTTTCGACACTGCAAAATTCGTTCGGTCAATAAAGTTTCAATTAATAGATAAACCACTACTGAGAAATATATTTATGAACTTAAAAAAATGATTGAGTTATCACAATAAAACGGATGTTAATGGTTTGTTAGACTAAAATGATACATGTTCAGAGGCCCATAACTTAAAAGAAATCATAGATATTATTTGGTAATGAAGATACTACTTGAACATGATACCGTACATTTGAAACTAGTCACGCGAAAGTAAACATTTATCGCGTTTATAACTCTTTTTTGTTGCAGTTTGTAAAGACTATATCATAGCTTTTGGATACAATTAGAAAAATAGATATGAGATTCAAGTAGATTTAAATTTTAAGAAAAATCAAATGACTACAAAGTCATATTTTACTAAGTCATCCTAGTAATGTTTGAATTTTTGAAGAATTATTAATTTATGATTTTGTCGGGACCAATATTTATATAATGATTTTCAGAAAATTTATTATCTTATTAATTTATCAAAATTATTGATTTTTTACACTGATCCAAGTCGGGACCGGAGAAAATTATTATTTTAGAGAATATTAATTTAGAGAGGTTATACTATAGGATTGTTTCAACTAATTATGATGAACAAGTGTTTCAGCTGTGTTCTCCCATATCGTATCAATAATTTGTTATCTTTTCTTATTTTGTCAATAGCATATTCTTCAATTTTTCTTCTGCTTGTAATTACATATGTTTACGTGTTTGTATCTTTAAAATGAATTGTTTTTGCCGACTGAATAGTAAATATGCAATGTCTTGTTAGAAATCAGAATTTGGAAGGAGTTGGGCATCTATTTTGTTAGACTCATGAATAAAACATTGTCAGAATAAAGTTTTTTAGAATGTTTAAACTCTTTTTAGTAATACTGTAATTTTTATTATTTTGGCCTCTACTTTTTATATAGGTCGTATATTATTGTTGGACGAAGTATAATGCTTAACTGTGTATATTTGTTTTCCTCATTATTTATCTTTTTGATGTAGGGTTACTTTGAGCTTGTGGTGTGGTTTACTGATGCTAAACGGGACTCTATCATGTGCGAATGATCAGACCTTTGGAGGTTGTTTGATCGTCAATGCACCCGTGCAAGTAAGCATTGCATTAGAGTGCCTATATGTTTGTAAGTTGTGTGATTTAATCACAATGTACGTAGTCGTATTAAAATACAAAATCTGCAAAACACAACCTGTTCCAGGAATGGACAAATAACTTCCGATATTCTTCTTTGCGGTAATATGCTATGTCAAAGTTTGTTCTTTATCATAAACCAATAAAGTTGAACTGAAATCTTACGACGTCACAAGTTTAGCGGTGTCAAGAAGTAGCCTACTTCCTGAAATCGGAAATACAAACACGGTTGTTAAAGAAAAATATTTTACATAGTACGGTGTTGTGAGATCATCGGTTGTGGTGTAGTTTAGTTGTGTTTATATAATTTAATTGCAAATTGAAACAAGCATGAAAGTTTGTTTAATAAGTAGATCATTTCACAGATTAATAGTGCATTTTTATTAAAATCATCACTCATTGACAATAAAATAGTAGCTATTCTTGTTATCATCAAAATCAGTAATTAACCTTTTTGTTTAGCAGTGTCTTGCAAAATGATAACCACACAATGATATTATACAATAATTATGGCCGTAGTGGCTCCAAAATCAAGCTGGTTGTAGCTAATGAAACAAGATTTTACTAGTGACTCAAGGGTAATTATTATTTTCATACTTTAAGTTTATCAATACGATTAAATTAGAAAGAAATTTGTCTATGTACGTAATTAAAAATTCAATTTAATTTGTAATCAATACTATTAAATTAGAGTTTCAATATTTTCATACATTCGAATAATTTGATCGTATTTGACATCTCATGAGGGATGCACCTTGTCGTATATCCTTTCTTCTGTCAAGACAAATGCTTATTTGTCTCATTTAAATCTTATTCAATTGTGTTTGTAAAGATATACTCTGTATTTGGTTTTGAAATACATAATCTCATAATAGCCTATTAGTAGTCCATCAAGGATTACTAAAAGTGACCAAATTTGATATTCAAAATGCATGTATTCAATTAATAAAAGTAAAAAAGTACATTTATCATCAGTACTTTTTGCTTTTAATACTTTTTTTAAAGTAAATATACTTCTTTCATTTACTGTACTGTTGAATGCTTTGAATTCAGATACTATTCCAAAAACAGAAAAAAAAAAACCTTTAAGGTGTCATTGTAGATACAATATATAGAGTGAAATAAGCAAATTTCCCCATAGTTTACATTTTTTTTTTGTCCAAGCCTAAAGAAGGTGAGGTTTATAAATACAAGTATCTTTTCTTTAAATCGTATTGCTTTTCCTCTCATCAGTCATCACCCTCTCTCTTTGTGTACGTTTCTCTCTCCACCGTAAGAAATATAACATCTCTTAAATTTACATTGTGTATTATTAAGTTCGTACTTTTGATAAATGATTTTGCACCTTGTATTTGGTGTAATTTGTTAATGTGCAAGATTTTTTTTCTTAGTTACTCTAAGTTTCAATAAATGATGCTGCAATTGATCGACAATTTTGTTTTCAATTGATGAACTTCATTCTATAATTTTGTTTTCTTAGTTATTAGGTCTCACCGTGGGATTTAGAAATGAGTGGGTCGAGAAACACTAGATTAGAGAAGATTCCGACAAAGTTGAAGGACCTTCTGAAAACTGGTTTGCTCGAGGGGGCACCTGTGCAGTATCAATCCGCACCAAAGGTATGTTTGGCTACTATTTAAGAGTACATACACCAACTAAAAAAAATCCATTACTTGTTGTACCACCACTTTGTCTTCATTTCGGGTATTTCTTTTTGTCCCTATTGGAGCTGGTCAAAAAAAGATGCTTGATCACAAAATCTTGTAGAGTGTGTAAAACCAAGCAAAATTTCCCAGCTTTTCAAAATTTGGTTCTTCGTATTCTTATAATTAGCTGCATACTTATCGGAAAATCTTTAATTACACCTAATATGTTATCCATCTTTCATATATTTCACCAACCTAGGGCCACCACGATTACAAACATGATCAACAAATAAATATATAGGTTCAGTAATATTGGTTATGATATTTTCCCCTTCATGCCAAAATTCATGACTAATATGGCATCGTGAACTAAGGCCTCTATAATTCTTACAAATTCATCTCCAAATTTAGTTCGATCTTCATATGCCTTAAGGGTAACCTAAGTTCCAGAGTTTTTCTACAATCAACTAGTTGCTTCAACAAAATTTAATGAGAAGCAAATCAAGTTGTGTTAGTATGGGTTCTAAAACTATGCATTGCCAAGCAGTGGTTTAAAAGTTGTGTTAATGTATTTTATCCTTTTTTATGTTAGTCTTAACCACTCAAATTTATTGGCAATTTTTTTAGGTAAAATTTACAGTATGAACTACGTAGCTAGAGAGACTTAAAATATGCATGCACTTTTAGTATTTCCTCCGCTAAAGTTTGAATATTGCTGCATTATCTCATGTTACTACTTCTAGCAGTTCTGTAATTCCTAGGCATGGAAACCAAAGTTTTTGCCCTTCTTAAATATTTCTGAACTCGTAAATTTAAATTCTTAAGGGCGCTTTTGGAAAATAGATAAAAGTAGTGTAATCACGCTAATGTATCAAACCCACCACCGAGACTAGCTCCAACGGTCCTAGACAACCCAAATACAGTAAACTCTCTGTACAGTCATATTGTGGGGACCACGAAAAATATTAATATAAAGAGGTTATTCCTATATAGAGTTTACATATTAAAAAAATAAAAAATATATGTATTTACATAATATTAGATACATATACATGGTTCATTATAAGTTAAAACAAACAAATGAATCTATCAAAAGTTTAGTTAAACAAATACATGTATGTAGAAAACAAAAACATGTATTTTGAAATTTGTAAAGTCAAATACAATATTTCATATACCTTCTTTACATGTATAAATACTAGGTATATTAAAGTAAACATATCAATCACTTTGGCTTCAACAAGATGGTATCCATGTCGACGAGCTAGTATGGACGCGCAAGTTAAAAGATGTGGTAGCAACAAAAAAAATTAAGTTATCATCACAAACAAACTTACATAAGTATTTTACATCATCATAAATTTATTGTAACTAGATATATATATATTTTGTAATAAAATGTATTTTATTCTTATAAGGAGGTGAATTTATAACTAACGGGACCATAAAAAACTACGAAATATAACAATAGAGAGTTTATTACTATTTTGAACTGGTCCGAGTTGGGACCGGGATTTTTTATTACTATAGGGAGATTATTCCTATATGGAGTATTCTTATAGAGAGGTTTTACTGTTATTCTTATAGAGAGGTTTTACTGTTATTCCTATATGAAGCCAAGAATCTCCTATGCGATTAAAATTGGCGATGTAGTCATATAAAGACCCCGTTTGGCGTAAGCGATCCAAACTTTCATTAAAATCCTCACATGTCGCATCATAACTGCGAAAGAACCCTATGGTAACATTGCACCCTGTCTACGAGCTAGAAGTGTACGCCACCACGTTTTTGCTTCGCCCACTAAACACAACGATGCATATCGGACCCTGTGGCATCCTTATATCACTCCTTTTGAAAATATTAGTTGCATATGGCTTAACCAATTGTCCGGGTCTCCGTTTTCAAATTTAGGGCAGGTTATGCCTGCTAACCCGTTCGTCTGCAGCCCTCCCATTCGGCGTTTATGCCACTCGTCAAGCAAAATTCCACACTCTTGTTCCATCCTAGTTTTCTGTTGTAGGTGTATCGTTATCGATTAGAGTTGGAATTTGTTACTCATGTTCCGCTTCATTTTTATCCTCCCATTCGACCTCGGAAGCCCAACTGGGTGGAATAGTAACTGTGTCCCCATTCGCTTGCTACTCCATATAAGAATAACAGTAAAACCTTTATATAAGAATACCTTATATACTAATAACCTTTATATAGTAATAAAAAATCTCGGTCTCAACTCGGGTCAGTTCAAAATAGGAATAAACTCCCTATTGTCATATTCCGTAGTTTTTTATGGTCCCGTTAGTTATAAATCCACCTCCTTATAAGAATAAAATACATTTCATTACAAAAATATATATATATATATATATATATATATATATATATATATATCTAGTTACAATAAATTTATGATGATGTAAAATACTTATGTAAGTTTGTTTGCGATGATGACTTAATTTTTTTTGTTGCTATCACATCTTTTAATTTGCGCGTCCCTACTAGCTCGTCGACATGGATACCATCTTGTTGAAGCCAAAGTGATTGAAATGTTTACTTTAATATACCTAGTATTTATACATGTAAAGAAAGTATATGAAAAATTGTATTTGACTTTACAAATTTCAAAATACATGTATTTGTTTTCTACATACATGTATTTGTTTAACTAAACTTTTGATAGATTCATTTATTTGTTTTAACTTATAATGAACCATGTATATGTATATAATATTATGTAAATACATATATTTTTTATTTTTATAATATGTAAACTCTATATAGGAATAACCTCAATATAGTAAATTTTTTCTTAGTCCCCACAATATGACTGTATAGAGGTTTTACTGTATATATATTAGGTAATTCATTTTTTATACAACATCTTAAATAAACAATTGTAGTAGTCATTCTTTACTCTTTGGTTAATAATTTAAAAAGAACAAAGAAAGCCTTATCTGAGTGGAACAGGGGAGCATTTGGGAACATTTTTCAGAAAGTGCTGGAAGTTGAAGATAAATTCCTTAAAATGGATAGAATGTTTGAATAAGACCCTACAATAATCAACAAAATTGAGGTAAGTAAAGTTGAAACAAATTTGAAATATAGAATAAAAATTGAAGAGGATTTTTGGAGTCAAAAAGTAAATTTAAAGTGGGTCAATGAAGGGGGTGCCAATACCAAGTATTTTCATAGTATTGTGAAAAAAAGAAGAGTAAGAAGCTACATTAATTCTATTAAAACGGCTACAGGAGAAGTTATTACTGAAAAAATTGAAATACAAAATGAAGCTGTTAATTTTTTTAAAGGCCTTCTAGATGCTAAGAAGGATTCTAGTAGGAACTTCAAGAGTCTGAAAATCATTCCTACACTTATTAAAGAAGAGGACAATGAAATGGTTAATAAATTTCCTGATGAAAGTGAAATTAAAGAGGCTGTGTGGATGGTTTTACTGGGGGTACTTCTAACCGGAGTATTATTGGTAAAAATGTGTGTTCTGCTATTGTATATTTTTTTTCTGGTCATTTGCTTCCTAAGGGAATAACAAGCATTGTTATTGCTCTCATACCTAAAATTCAAGTCCCTAATGATTTTTCAGAATATAGGCTATATACTTCTAACAAATTCTCTAGAAAATTGATCTTGCTACTGAAAGTTGGAACCTTAGATTATGTGGATAATTGTTTCTCATGTTTTGGAATATCTAGGTTGTTATTGAATTTTTCTTCATAAGCATGTATACTCTGAAATGATTTACTCTTATAGTGTTTTAAGGTTTTTTTATGCTGAAAATCGTGTTGTGCAGGATTATTCTAGTTCTTGGTTTAACACCTCTTGCTTATCTAACATTAGGCTCTGCATCTTCCTTGTTTCTTCTACAAAAGCTGCATGTATGGAATCTTTTTCATCAATCATCCTACTCGAAGAAAACGTTTTTTCATTGTACTTATCTTGCAACTCACTCAGATCTTCATTTTTCATGTCTGTTTGGTTAGCTAATCTAGCAACAACTTTATATCTATCTTCGGAAGATTGCTCAACACTATTACATCTAGTCTTTAATTCTACTCCCCAATAACCCCTTCGGAATTGTAATCATCTGCTCCTACAAACCATCCGTATATTTAGATATTTAGATATTTGTCTGAGATTTAGCAGACTGGGATCATACTTCTGCTATACTGTTGCGTAGATTGCTTCAGTTTTCTTTTCACTTCTCAGTGTTCTTTATTAAATAATTTAAACTGGCAATATATAAAATGATTATTTGAACTTGAGGCCAAGTAATATGACATGGTTACGGAGCTCGTCAATATGTTCCAGAAGACTAGAGCAACAAAAATATCAAAATTTATTGTATATCTATCCCTTCAGGCATTAATCAAATTCCATTTGTTAGCTATAGATAGTTAGATACTATACTCTAAAGTCCTGTTCTGAAATCCAGTTCTTCCTCAGATTTACAAAAAAATACCCAAATAGCGACGGGATTACTGACGGTATTTTTTGTTACGAGCTTATTAGCGACGGTTTTTGTGACGGATTTGTGACAGTTTAGGTAATTTACGACAGATTTGTGACAACTTTTTAAATTAGTGACAGGCTTGTGACAGCTTTTGACTCTCACTATATCAAACATTAATTTGTAGTGTCACAAATGTTAATTTAATTTTGCTAATGCAGCTTGTCGGATATGCAAGATTGGCATGCTTAACCCCAGAGCAGAAAAAAGAAGTAGATGAGTTTGTCATCTCTTCATGTATATTACCAAAAGCTCCCTGGGAGGCAAATATTTGCAAAATATGCGGAATTGACAAAAACGATGACCTTGTGCTCCTATGTGATACGTGCGATGCGGAATATCACACGTATTGCTTAAACCCTACTTATGAGAGTTGCTCAAGGAAACTGGCATTGCTCTTGTTGCATTTCCAAACTTGAGAATGGAAATGGTAAATATATACTCCCTGATTATTATACTTTTTTGAAATGTTTTAAATCTTGTCTAATTAAGTAGTGAAATAAACGTTACTTTCAAAGAAGTTTTAATTTTTTGATGGTAATTTGTAACCTTGCCTTATTATAATTCACTTTCGTAGACAGTTATTTTGGATTACTATCATGCGCACTAAAAGAGTGAAGTTACTTGGTACCGGCATTTGCTCTTCAGTCCTCTTAACTTTACCCGACTTTGTTATTAAGGATGTCACGCCCCGGATTTGGGTAAACCCGAGTCGTGAATATAAATTAAAATAAAAAGGAGGTCAAAATAACGAAACATTCAGTATGCCATTCGATAGCACGCTAATCAATAGACCCAAATAAATACTTCAAGACATGCCGATAATCACATATAATTCCCTGAGTTGGCCTAAGGGTAGCCAACGGGGCTCAAATGTGACAAACGAACAAAACAACACGTTTTAGAAAATTTCGGCATGAGCTTCGCATATCTATTTGTTTCCAATAAATTAGACCTGTTTGACAACAAAACATATAACAAAATCGCAAAGCGATTATCACTAATTCAACATGATCAAGTCAAATTCAACCCAGCTGACATTATATACAATAACGCAATCTAACATATACAAATGTACATGATAGGTTACTCTAACCAAAAGAAAAACATACACGTTTCAAACGCTTACTAGGCGAACAAATTTCAAAATAAGAAAACGCCAAAAAGAGTAAACAAAAGAGTAGCGTGCACGCGATAAGGTGTAATATGACAATGATCCTCAGACAAGAGCTCTACACCTCGCCACCGTCTCCGTCAGCACCTGTACATCGATCGTGAACAAAATGTACAGAAAACAAAGAAAGGAGGTAAGAAAACAATCTCGCATTAAAAACGGCGCGTGCTACTAAGCACGCACACACAATCCTAACATGGCAAATATGATATATGGCAAATAATGATAAAGGTAATTGCACGAAAAACACATCAACAAATATAACTCGCAACACAAGTAAATGAACATATAATCAAGATCAACTGAATTAATAATAAAACAAATAAAATAAAACAAAACAAAATAAAAAAAAGGACTCAACAAAACACAAAGTCGGGATTGCCTCACATGTACCCACTTTTAGAGCCACTCTGGTCTAGGACCCAAAGTGCAATGGTTCCCTCACCCATATTCTGACACTAACATGTGACCAAAAGATATGGGGCCGGCTTTAAGGGGACTAACCCTATGGTACCGATATACCTAATCCTTGCGCAAGTTTCCGGGATCTCACCGTAAGCTGACACAGCTCCGCCTTAACACTTGGTACTGCAATCCCTAAAATAAATATAAAAGACTCCGAATACCCAAACACGAAAACAATAAACTCCACAATAAAACATAAAACACACTTTATAATATTCGATGTAATTAGATAAACATATAACCACAAAAATATACACGGTATCACCACTAACACACTTTCACCACTTTCACGATTTTAAAAGATTTAATTAAATAACACATTTAAATCATTTTATTCTCCACAGTTCATTTTATAATAAAAATAGTAATATCGCCATACACAATATAATCACCATAAAAATATGATTAGCATAAATAAAACCATGGAAGCATGTTACACATACACAATACAATAAAATGATGCAATACACACTAACCAACCAACTAACCATTTACATAGCCTAGCATACAACAAACAACACATAAAAACCGCCTTTAAAGCGAAGCTATATTCTTCCCCCTTACCTATACAAACGAGAGCTCGTTTGTAAAAATATCCCAACCTCGAACCGAAAACCCACCGAACAATCAAAGCTAGATATGGACAGCCCACTAATCGCCCTCAAGTAGTCCCTAAACGTAATTAGAACGAGCTACGGATCAATAAAATTGATGTAAATTCGGATTATTAATGAAACCCTAAAAATGGGTTTTTATAAAAGTCAAAATCAGATGAAACGGCTTACACGGATAGATAGGACTCGAAGAGTAGATCAAAATAATGTATTTAATCATGAAAAACGGAGTCCGAACGCACCGGAAATAACCCAAAACATATTTGTCCTAAAACTCGGAAACCACCACCGATACGACCTCCCGTCGTTGCCTGACCAGGCTGACCTCCGGTTGATTTTGCCGCTGGTCTAGTCCCTCTGCTACTCTCTCTCTCTCTCTCTCTCTCTCCGTATGTATCTATGTGTATATGTATATATGTAATATGTATATGTATATATGTATATATGTATATGTAGATATTTTAGTAATTTACTAATTTACTAACTAGTCCCCCTATTTATTAAATAATACAAATCACCCCCACAACTATTATATACACCCAATTTCATATCACACACATTTCACACAAATACGTAATCACCCACAAAATTAAATATCACTATCGTATTACTAAAATTAATAATAAAGTACAAAATTTCCGAGACGTTACAAAGGAAGAATAGTTTTTTACGAAAGATATGTCTATAATCTCTTTTAAGGTACTTTATTATGATCTATTGCCTTTTGTCCTAATCAAGACATTAAATTCTTTCATAAGAATGCAACTTGCAAACAGATTGTAGTAAATAAGACGCTAAGTTCTTACCCTTTTTTTTCGGGTTGTCCGTGGACTTGTTGCAAATGATTCCTCTGGTAGTTAGATTGACATTCCATGACCCTTAAGGAATTTTGAGTTAAGCAGTGATTTTGCTTACGCCTAATGGGGACATTAAATCTAGAACCAATGAATTATGTTCTATAAGAAAACAATTTTTCATAGTAAGAATCTCGTAGATTAAGTTGCGACATGAAATAATTTTTTTTGGCTCTTAGCTTTTATTATTTCCTACTCTGGGGTTTCTCTTTTTTCTTACTTTAGATTAGGTTGTCCATTTAATTTTCTCCTCAAGTCAAATTTCGTTGAGAATGTAGTTTCTTTTCAGTGATTTCAAAACTGGACCTTTCAAACTGATATTTTCTCAACTCTCTGAAGACAGAACTTCTGCACCACAGTAGCAAATTAATCCTGTGGCCAGATGTGGTAGCTTTAGCACCATGTCGATGACGACCACGATGAAGAACTGCACGACCCTGGACATGAGAATATTCAAACGGTTCATCAGGCTGAGTTCCTGTATCCACATGCTTCTCACACCCAATCCCCCGAAAGAACAGTTCTCCACCAGAAAATTGCTTACCCCGATTGGGTATATGGGTGGTTTGAGAAGTACTAGGAAGAGAATGAAAACGGAGAACTATGAGTTTAAGCCAAGTTATTTCAAGTGACCCGAAGTTTTTAGAAATCCTCTCAAAGTTCTAAGTGGAAGATCAAAAGTTTCAGAAGTTGATTCTATCAAGAAAATGACATCAAGGTATATTGTTACTTACAATGTCATTTAATATGCTATCTTGTATATTAAAGGCTTAACTGGTCCTATTGAAAAAAAACAATGTTATAATGTTTGCTGTTGCTTTTGTAGTCGGTAAAGTGGTTATCTGATACTCTTTGTTTTAGCACCCAAAAAAAATCCCCGTCCTTTTCCCATTTGCAAAAGTAATTTGAAATTTTCTCCTTTAAGCTGTTCCATACAATAATCAAAATATGGATAGTCTAAATTAATTTTTTTTTAAAAGGTTATTAAGTTTTGTTCTTGTAGCTTGCATCTACTGCTTGCATAGTTGACCTAATAAAGACTACCAATATGAGTATAAACAAGGGATATGGCTACAAATCGATAGCCTTGTCAAGGCAGAGGACGTCAATGGCAAGCTTAGAAAGAATGTTTAACTAACTGGATAAATTTGATTCTATTTATGTATTCTTGTTTTCAAATATAACATATTACCAACCTTCTTTGATATGGTGTTTTTTTAAAGAAAGGTTATACGTGTATATTTAATTGCTTATTGGAAAATTTTATTTTGTTAGCCATTTTTGGAATAATAATGCGGATTATAAGTGCCAAATCCAGTTCACTTAACTTCATAAAACAAATTTATAGGTTTACGGAGTAACTATCACGGTTGTGTTATGCTGACGAAATATTCAATAACACATATCTCCGGCTATACACTACAAAAAATGTCAGTTTGCCATCAGAGTGTCTGTTGCTAAACTGATGGTAAAGTGAGTTTCGCTAAATCTTTTGTTGCTAAACTGTTACTAAATTTAGCGACACTCACTTTACCAACAATTTTCAAAAAGTAAACTGTTACTATTAACTTTTTTCTTGTAGTGATAGTTGTTCGGCCCAGGGCAAAAGGCCCATTAAGTTGCATTATATAACTTGTCAACCGTAGATAAATCTTTAGGTTTTGCAAAATGGAAACAACATTGCCAGTGGTGGTTATGCAAAATCTAAAGACGAAGACGAGAAACAGAAAATCAATCATACATCGAATAAGTGATTTACCAGATAAAAGGTAATTGAATTTAGACTATGTACTGTTTATTTTTCGTTTTGAAAGTGTTGGTGATTGTTTATATTACAGCTTTTAGACTATATACTTTTAAAAGAATCCCTAGAAATTTGATCTTGCCACAAAGTATATACTTCTAACAGAATCACTACAAAATTGATCTTCCGAACCTTAGATTATGTGGATAATTGTTTCTCATGTTTTGGAATATCTAGGGTGTTATTGAATTTTTCTTCATAAGCGCGTATACTCTGAAATGATTTACTCTTATAGTGTTTTAAGGTTTTTTTATGCTGAAAATCGTGTTGTGCAGGATTATTCCAAAGTGCTTTTCACTTGTTTGGAATTGCTTCTTCGATCTCTTAAAGTGAAGAAGCTTGTGCTGTCGGTTTCATATTGGGTGAAGTTTTGGACACCCAAAAAAGATTATGAATTTAGCAATATTTCGAAGGGGGAGGTTTGTGCCATTTTCTTATTATTTGATGATGAATTTAATTGAATGGTCTAAACCTTCGTTAGAAGAAAAAGAATAAGCGGCTTTATGGTTGTCTCTCAGGGGACGCTGATGCTTCAGAAGATGGCTTTCTTCAAGGTTCAAATTAATCGCAGCAAAATAGTAGACTTGCCTTGCCTTGCCACTCACCTCTAACATACAGATATAGGCTGATCTTGTCTACAAACCTAATGTCCTTTTGACGACCAATTGAACCACATCCTTAGGTTTTCAATTATTTAGTATAAGGGTTGTTTCATCGTTGTGGTTGCATTTGATTTCTGTAATTTATCGTGGTGTTTTTATGGTTGTACGTCATTGTCAACATTTGTGTCATCAATAAGTGAAACATTTACCGTTGTAATGTTTAAAAAAACTATACAGTTGTGTCATGAAACTTCTATTTTTTTGTTAGAATTTTGTATTTTGAGCCTAAATCTTCATTAATTAAAGTTTCTTGTTTCTCCTACGAGCACATACAGTTGTGTAGAGGACTGTTGATTGAACACATTTTCCCTGTAACTGGTAAAACATCAGTTAGAGTTTTATTTCGGAAATTGTTATATAAAATTTAATTACCAAACTAGTGGTTTTAATACCAAAAAAAAAACTACGGGTTTTATTTTTATTTTTATAATCAAACTAGTGGGTTTATATACAAGGTATATATATGTTTTCTAAAGCATTATTAATTATATAGTAGCTCCAAGTCCTAAATTTCACATTTTATGGGAAGATATTCTCAAACTAATGGATTTGGTTAGTTTACATGTTTTTAGGAAACAAAACCATGTGGCAGATGGACTAGCTAAAATGGGTTGTTGAGCTGCTAATAAGACTTTGTTTAGACCAAGAGATTTTCCAAGTCACGTTCACGCTCCATATATTGGCTAGATCAAAAAGAAAATCCTTATTTAAGGGGTAGTTATTTTATAATCAAACTCCTTCTGTCATCTTAATTCATTTTAAAAATAGTTTGAGTTATTTAAAAAATAGTATGAGTCATTTTAAAACAGTCTCGATCATTTTAAATCATTTTAAAAACAGTCTGAGTCGTTTTAAGAAATTTTAAAAACAGTTCAACTCGTTTTAAGTCATTTAAAAAACACTCTAAATCGTTTTAAGTCATTTAAAAACAGTCTGAGTCGTTTTTAGCCATTTTAAAAACAGTCTGACTAATTTTAAAACTGCCTGAGTCATTTTAAGTCATTTTAAAAACATGTTGAGTCATTTTAAATCATTTTAAAAGCAGTCTTAGTCGTTTTAAGTCATTTTAAAAACAGTCTGAATAATTTTAAAATTAATGTGAGTCGTTTTAAGTCATTTTAAAACAAGTGTGAGTCGTTTTAAGTTATTTTAAAAACAGTCTGAGTCGTTTTAAATTGTTTTATATTACAGCTTAGACTATATACTTTTAACAGAATCTCTAGAAAATTGATCTTGCTACAAAGTATATACTTCTGACAGAATCTCTACAAAATTGATCTTTAGAACCTGAGATTATGTGGATAATTGTTTCTCATGTTTTGGAAATTCTAGGGAGCTATTTAATTTTTCTCCTTTATTGTTGATTCAGAAATGATCTACTGTTATTATGTTACAAGGTTTTTTATGCTTAAAATTGTGTTATGCAGCAATATTCTGAATTGTGCTGTCGGTTGCAGATAGGGTGAAGTCTTGGACAACAAAAAAAGATTATGAATTTAGCAATATTTCGAAGGAGGAGGTTTGTGCCATTTTCTTATTATTTGATGATGAATTTAATTGACTTATTTAAACCTTCATTAAGACAAAGAATAAGCGACTATGTATATTGATGCAGCTGGAGAATTACCATAAGGGTTATCATATGATTGTTTTTCTAGGGACGCCGATGCTTCAGTAGGTTATAGTGAGATCTTGAAGATGGCTTTCTTTTATTTCGGGTGTCGTAAAATAGAAACAGCTTCTTCAAAGCTCAAACTATCCGCAATGAAATAAGAAAGCTCCTTCTATAATGTATCCAGTAGATGTGCCTTGCCTCCCCCACTTCAATAAGTCGAGGGAATGTTATAGAAATAGATGATCTGTGTTACTTCATGAAAGAGAGTCTGATCTACACGGCCTAGTGTCCCTTTGATGACCTATTGAACCAAACCCTTGTGGTTTCAATTATTTACTAACATGCTTGTTTAGTCGTCGTGGTTGTGTTTGTTGGGTACGTTATAAATAAACACAATAATTTCTACGGAAAAGAAATGGACAAATAAACAGAAAATGGTTTCCTCAAATATATAATTATCAATTACAACCTTCAAAATTAAGAGTATGTAAATGATACCGAAATGGATTAAAGTCCGAGACGAGGTAACTGCAAGCAGTTTCCCTTAAACGATATTTTTCCCGCCACCTCTGCTTCTGGCTAAATGGGGCACTTCGTTCCCAAGGTACAACGTCTATCGCATGTGACTCGGCGGAAACGACACCGAGCCACGATCGGGCCGTTGGTGGTGCGGTACTCTCTCTCTATATGTATGCATATGTGTTTGTGTATGAATGTGTGTATGATGACATGTCTTTTCTTTGTCATGGAAAAAGTCTTTTAAAAATGTAACTCATGAAAGCCATTAATATGGGGATATAAATATTTTGAAACTCCTACAACTTAATTGCATTCAAAACAAAACAAAACCAAAGGTTTTTTCCAACAATCCCCCACATGAATGCAATCATTAAACATGCACAGTGCAACTAAATGCAATCGAGAGAACCACGAGAATTCACTTCATAAGGACAGGTAGCTCGCGCCTTGAACCTGTCATAGTGATGTAAAATCTGATATGCTACTATTGGGTAGCCTTAAAGCCTTTAACCATTTAGCGTTTGTGCATACCAGGGTAATACTCACACAGTGTCCTCTCTACACCACTTACTAAGCCCTTTGGTTGTTGTGTATATTTGGTCCTGGACTGCCTTGGCAAATTCAACCGAGTGCTCTAATGATTTAGCCCTAGCTCATCACATAGTATCGGCCATACACACTCGTTATAGGTGATTTTCAAGTCAAAGGTGTCCGGACTCACCCCACTCGACCTTCGAAATACTTGATTCATTAAGAGCCTTATGCTCACCCTTAAAATGGTACAGGTCTATCACTCTTTCATCATAGAAATGGGCTGAGAACTTATGTTCTCGAGTGCTTTGTTCGGTAACCCGCACAGTTCAGTTTTCCCATTGAACATGAGACTGAAATTTCCAGTACAGGTTGGGTAGCTTATGTGAAGGTTTCCAATTTATTGGGCTTTAACCCCCATTTCCCTCGATGATGCTCCGACTTCTCCACGAGTCAAGCATTTTGTATATGGATCCGCATTATTATCCTTAGACCTTGCAAAGTCTATGGATACCACAATTTTGCTAGCAATTCCTCTTACGGATTTGTGTCTCTGACGAATATGTCATGACTTTGTCGGGACTTTCCATTATACAAATTATTCTGATCTCGTTTAATAACTGACTGATTGTAGCAGTACATGTTTATTGCGGGAACATATTTTGGCCACTTGGAATACCTCCCAAGACTTCTCAGCCAATCTGCCTCTTTTGTAGCTTGATTCAACGTTATGAATTCTAACTCTACAGTTTCTCCAATTATGCAGGTCTATTTTACATACCTACATAAGACTGCAACCTCTTTAAGTACAAACATATCCACTAATGGACCTTGTACTGTTAAAGTTCGAGATACACTTGGTATCTAAATACCCTCCAAACATTTTGGATATCTCGTATAGCGCAGTTCATGATTGGCAGTATATCTCATATATCTGAGAAGCCTCATTGGCAAACCTACTGAGTCTGCTCACTGAGTTGGCTATAACTGGTCTAGTGCAGTTCTTGACGCATAAGAACCTATGATAAGTTAGGTGTTTGTTTTAGTCCATATAACGACTTAACAAGTTTTCGCACCTTGGCTTACTTTACACGGAACCACGACCCAATGGGTTGTTCCTAATTCTCTAGATCTCCATTTATAAAACACATGTTCTTATTAATTAATGATGCGTCCCTTTTATAGAGATTAGAGTATAGACATTAAAATTATCTAAACCGTCAGTTTACTTAAAGTAATTGACTTTATTTCTCACGTGCCTATCAACCTCATTGTTGATGGCATCTTCCCATATACACATTATATGGAAAACATTGATTATTTCAATGTCGTCGATTCACCTTCACTCATGAAGGTCAAGGGACAAAGAAAGTTTCATTACTTACCCTTTTACCATGCCGATGCACTTCATCTTCCTTAAAAGATTCACTTTCCATATTTTTCCAGCACCGTTTGAGTGTTCACTTGTCTTGGGTAGCGTAATGCTTTGAACCCTCAACGTATTGGTCACACTCGCCAGGCGTTAGAGTTTTGCGGAAAACTTCTCTTTTTTTGAAAATATGCTTCTCGGGCATAGAACAATGTTCTATATGCACTTTAAAGTCATATGCTTTATGCACTAGAAACCGATCAGCACTATATTTTGTGTTTATCCGATGAACACACAATCTACCGTTTTCGATCCTATCCAAATCCTTCCAGGAACAAGATTGAGACCTTTCTTAGGTAGCACCAAACTTTCACGAACTTATAGTCAGACACCATGTCTTCTATAATTCTGACTGTTTGGTCCAACTTCCTAAGCGATAGTTTGTTCAACACATAGCTTGCAGAAAGCTCACTTCCCGTACAAATTCAGAGTTTAATCTTGAACTTATCAACATGATATTCATCGTTTAAGAACTACATTATTGCTCGAGAGCATAATAAGTCATTCTTTAACGATTGGTGTCATTCCATCAACACAATTTTGTGAACGGTGTCTCATATTCACCATTTCAATCACACTGATCATGTATTCATATCCATGTGAATATACCATTTCGGAACTAGTTAGACAATATCTAACACTTCCAAAAATAGTCTATCATTTAATGATTAACACTTAATCATTGGATTAAAGTTGGTAGATTAACACAACAGAATACCCATGATTAAACATGTTTTCTTACAAGCCTTAATCCTCAACAATAGAATTCACGTATTCATTCTTACTTGAATGAATATCTCGACTGATTTATCTTTACTTCTCATCAAGTAGACATATCAGTGTTTAATACATCCATCAATAAATTGAGCAAATATCTTTTAAATCCTTCTTGGTTTTGCACTCATCTCAAATGCATCGAACCATTTGGTTATGTACTCCGTTCGAAACTTCGAACTGAAGACTTAGCCATACATTGCTTCAAACACAAACTCATATTTGTGTTTCAATTTAAATAATAGATTTAGAAAAATAAAACATTTAAGCTTTTATATTTTCATCACCTACTATATCATGTCAAATCAGTGACTTGGTTGAATAATTCAACATGTCATTATTGACCACAAGAGTATCGATTAAAATGCTCATTTTGAACAAATAGTCACTCATGTATTGCCACAAACAAGCAAACTTATCAAAATTTGATCCTAGTATTTTTAACTACCGAAAGGCTACTGCCCTTTAGGTTTCAAATAACCACTAGTCATGATTCAGATTTGTATGCTTGCACTTGTTAGTGGATTTTCAAACGTTTCCACACATTAATGCCCCCACAGTTTGTGCATTCCCTTTGTCCTCACTCAGAACATGCACACTGTTATAGAGAAACTTAATCGGTTTCAAGATGGTAAATGAACAATATCATTTATTTTAGACGTTTTAAATCCATACCAATAAACCGTTAGATATTCTCCCACTCACCCGCAGACGTTATGGGGTACGTTTAGATTCTCGATCTACAGGATCAACGGGTTACCCCCACATTTGTGTGACCCTTGGGGTTCTCCCCCAATAATAGTTATATAATATTACTACATTACTGTTCTCAATAATAGCAAGCTCAACATATTCACAATATGTTTTACTAACAAATTAATAATATGTTATTTCAACAAATTATTAAATGTTTTTCCAACAAATAAATAAGATGTTAATTTCAACAAATTATTAAATGTTCTTTCAGCAAATTAATAAGATAATATTTCAACAAATAATAAATTAGCAGATATTTGTTTATTCTTAAAATAAACTCAACGGCCATTTATAATTTGTTAATCATCAAATTATTGCTTTTGGATGAACAAATTTGGTTATTAAATAATCTTTCATCCAAATAAGTAAACGACTCGTCATTGCAATTCGTAGTTAGCTAATAAATCTCTCCATAAATGTCAACAATAACTGCATTACAATAATTTATAACTCTCCAAATTAAATTGCGATTAATCACAATTAATAAGAAGTTATAAATACTCGTCATTAATCTCATTAATGATTACCGTTACAAATTTTGTAACCCTCCAAATTAAATTGCAATAAATCACAATTAATAAGGATATCAACCATTATATCACCACATTAGTGTTTTTAATAATGGTGATTTTGAATTTGTAACCTCCGTAATTAATATGCACTCATGCAAAATTAATAGGAGTTACACCGGCACCCACAATGTTCTGGTCAGTTCCAGCACCCACTGTGTTCTGGACATTTTCCGCAGGAAACTGTTTGTTATCTCAAATAACAAACACGCACAATCTAATTTCGAAAAATGAAACTAAAACTCCTCCTTCGCAAACAACAAATTTCTATAACCACGCATGGTTTCAAGAAAATGATTTTGCAAGAGTATTTCAGTTCATTTCCGAAAAAGATTATCAAATTCTGAAAGATTTATTCAGCCGTAAACACCAGATAAATTTGATTTTACACCGAACAATCTCAGAATTCAACCAGTTCTGTCGTAAGCCCCAAATTCTGAAAAATCAGAAAATGGTTTTACAAGAACTATTTCGAAACCATTTCTGTCGTAATCCCCAATTTAATGGCGCTTTTACTAGAACTGTTTTGAATAATCACCGATTCTCCAATTCCATTGTAGAGATACATGTCTACACAAATACTCATCGGAAATTGTTAGCCATTATTAACATGAAAATAATAAGCATGTATAAATCCACTAACAATATAATTAATTTAGTCTCTAAACAAATTATTTCTCATAAATATATCATAACAGTAAAGCATCACATTTTATACGCACCAATTAAATTGGCAAAGTGACAAAATTACATTTCATGATTATAACATACATATGAGATAAGACTGCTACTTAACACAAAATGTTTAAAGTAGCCAACTAATATACCGAGTGCCTATCTGCCCATTTAAACTTAAATATATGTCGTGTAAATAATTTACACTAATATACCCATTGGAATATGAATTCATGCAATGACCCAATTTAACATGCATTTTATATAATGCAAATACATAAAATCAAACACCAACCATACAAAAAACCACACAACTCTGTCACCTTATAAATTGCTACAAACTAAACAAATATAGCATAGTGACAAAAGTTCAATTCAGGTAAGCATGTATATGGTTTTTTTTTTTTTTCTCTCTAGAGTATAGAACAAAACAATATAGCACTAGACAATGTCCCTGTAATGTTATGTAGACAATAATATATCATCTTCAAACAAATGAAGGCATTAACTGTAATTAACCAAAATTCAGATAACATTACGGCATGGTCTTTACATCCACATACATATTACAAACGGTTACCATAATAAACCGCCAATAAAGGCAATCAATATGGTATTGAATTTCCTATAAGCAGTTACAAAACTATTGAAATTCCAAATCAATAACAAATCTGTAACTAATTGTTTCAAACAAAAACAAAACAAAACAAAAAGGCCACTGGACAAATTAAACTAATGTCCAAATAAACCATATAAATCATGTAAGCAAATAACTCCCAAACTAGATTAAATTACATGATACACATCAAGTTGACAAATTAATCTAGACTCCGTAACTAGATTAAATTACATGAGATTCGATAATACTAGTAACAAGTACAAACCAGTAGCTCATGCAAATAAGTTAACTGCAACAACAATATCAAAATTACAAGAGTAATCTCTGACATTACCATGCATATATAAAGGTCTATAAAACACCTCATTGTTAATAACAACCAATTTACTAGCTGCAGTATTCTACCGTTACTCATCACCAGGCACCACAAATGTTAATTATTAGCTAAATATGCATATACACATACACATGCACTGACAGTTTAAAACCGCAAAAGGGATTAGCACAAAGACCCCAAACAAGGTCAAACAATTATTGCAAAACGCATTCGACAATACAAGCGGAAACACCAAATTCTTAAAAACCAAGTTTTGTTAGAAAAAGATTTTCCAAAGAACTATCTTAGCCATGAAAATAATTTTTTGTTTATCCAAACACCAAAATTATTGTATTAACGTACGAAACATAACAAAAATATCGTTTAAGATTGTTGGGTACGTTATAAATAAACACAATAATTTCTACGGAAAAGAAATGGACAAATAAACAGAAAATGGTTTCCTCAAATATATAATTATCAATTACAACCTTCAAAATTAAGAGTATGTAAATGATACCGAAATGGATTAAAGTCCGAGACGAGTTAACTGCAAGCAGTTTCCCTTAAACGATATTTGCCCCGCCACCTCTGCTTCTGGCTAAATGGGGAACTTTGTTCCCAAGGTACAACGTCTATCGCATGTGACTCGGCGGAAACGGCACTGAGCCACGGTCGGACCGTTGGTGGTGCGGTACTCTCTCTCTATATGTATGCATGTGTTTGTGTGTGAATGTGTGTATGATGACATGTCTTTTCTTTGTCATGGAAAAAGTCTTTTAAAAATGTAACTCATGAAAGCCATTAATATGGGGATATAAATATTTTGAAACTCGTACAACTTAATTGCATTCAAAACAAAACAAAACAAAAGGTTTTTTCCAACGGTGTTTGATTTCTATAATTTATCATTGTGTTTTTATTGATTGTATGTCATTGTCAACATTGTGAAAGTGCTATTTTCAATGTAAAGTGAATCGAATTGTACATTTTCCCTTGAAATGTTTAGTAAAGAAACTAAACAGTTGTGTCACAACCTTGTATAAACATATCTTTTTGTTAGAATTTTGTATTTTGAGCCTAAGTCTTCAAAAATTAAAGTTTCACATATTAGCAAGAAGCACATACTGGGTACTGTACAACTGAGTTATTTTCAACCTGTAACGACCCGGCCCTACGGACCGAACCGATACGCCCGTATCAACAATATTGTCCGCTTTGGCACAACTTTCCAGGGGGGTCACCCATCCTGGTAATACTCCAAGCTAAGCACGCTTAACTATGAAATTCCGTCCTCGTTATTGTGCCGCACGGCTTTAAAAGGCGTTATTGATAGGAAATGGATCTTTAAGCTCATATACCACACGAATACTCTCATATCTGGGCGATATGGGACTGACGCACAACACCGCACCACAGAAATTCCTTCTGGAAAATCTGGGTCGTCACACAACCCTTGTACAAACAATTGGTGTTGAAAAATGTGTTGAGGACAGTTGATTGAACACTTTTTTCGGTAGTTAGTTGATTGAATAGTTACAAGAACTGGCAACACCTTAAATTCAGTTTTCTTTTGGAATTTCTTGTAAAAATTTAAATCCCAGACCAGTGGGTTTATATAAGTAGTTCATTATTTACAATTAAATCATTCAAAACAAACACTACATTCCTATCGGGTATAAGCCTGATAAATGTGTTTGGGTTGAGTAACTAGCACGGAACTTGTCTCCCTTTAAAGAACCAAGTCGCACATTTTTTCTCGCTTTTCGTTTCCCATACATCATTATTTCACGTATAAATTTCGGTAAAAAAAACCGTCTTTTCCTGTTTCCCTTCCCGACTAGTCGACAACTATTTAATTGACAGTGCGAGGTGGCTGATAAGATCAACAAAGATTTTCACCGAGTTTAGCATATCTTTTGATACAGGAGTAACTATAAACCCATAACGGCAACGCAAACCTGAATCTAGAATCTTTTAGAAGAATTACCTGTTCTTGTGCTAAATTGTGATTGATTTCATGTGGAAATCTACGTAATATGGTATGAATGTAGATAGAATACCGTGATTTCCGAAATCTATTACCGTTAGACTTGAATAATCTGATATTGTACCGTAAATACGTCACTACCAACATGGGAGGAGTTAGGAATAGAATGAAAGTGGCTGCACCACCCCCATACTAAAATAAAAGAGAAGCATTTTTTAACTTCTTCTCTAACTACCAACAATGTGGTATGGAAACTCTTTCAAATTTGTGCATGATTTAAAAAAATAAAATGATAAGTGAATTTATATATTGATATTTTGGTTCCTACGTATTTTATTTATTATAATTAGATTTTGTATAACTTTAATGATTACTTTTATGTCCTCACTTATTGTTAACTGTTCGAATTTTAAAAGAACATTATAATTTTGAAACATGCAATCTTGGACATAAGGAAAAAAATTGGTGAAAGTTGAAACTCTAAAAAAAGGTTTATTTAATTAGCCAATGAGGCAACAATTAGTTTGCTTCAAGTCTAGCAAATATAGGAAACTACGTCTTTTCTCACTTTTCACTTTATTAATTTGTTTTTATTTTTAGAGCATAAAAGATCTAAAATAATACAAACGTTATCATTGTTGATTTAAAATTATAATTAAATGGATATTGGGTAACGTAATTTAGATTCGATGTAAATTAACAATTACCATAGGAGACGATTAGATGTATTTAACAGTATGTTATTAAACCCACTAGAGTAGACTAGTGGGCTAGACCCCAGTAAAAATAGTTTAAATAAACGCAGGGCCGTTTACAGAGTTTTGCGGCCTTAGACCATTTTAAAAATTGGGCATTTTTTTCTTCGTAAAAAAGAAGAAGTTATTTAAATAAAATTTATAAGATACGATTAATAAATAGTAAAATATTAAGCTATAAAATATTATATGCAATAAGTTGAGCACATTTAACAAAAAAAATCAATGATACGAAGATTTTTTTTTACAAATTTCGCATTCGACCTACAATTATACTATGATTTTTTTAAAGGAAAATAGGAACCAAATTTGTTATCTATTAAACAAATCAGGTCATTTCCTATTTTCTTTAATATAGGAGATCATATAGAAACTTAAATAAAATAAAAAGGTTTATTAGTTTACTAAATTCTATAATGAAATAAAAAAAACAAATCTTGTCTCAGTAAATACTCGAACACGGGTTGACTACACTATTTAGTAAGAAAACCAACCACTCGGTAACAGATAACTATTGATTAGGGAAAAAAATGAAATATATATATTTAATATTTTGTCAAACGGGGGGTCTTGGAAATATACGTTTTTGGGGGCTATAGGCCCGTGTCTCTTGGGTCTAGCCCAAAATACGGCTCTGGATACAGAGCTCGAGTCTTTTAAATGGATAGATGTGAAATCGCTTGATATCTCTTTAATAAAATAAGATTTAAAAAAACGAATGTTACTAACTCATGACATCATTAATTATATGTTAACTTCTATTTACGATCTGTTTCATATTGGTTGGTATTTTAATATTTATATAGTTCAATTTATGATCTCATCTTCTTCGCTTAAGATTATCAAGTCCAACATGTAAGAAATGATAAAGGAAGACTATTAACACGTCTCAATGCATATAAGCAATTCCTTGACGAAACTCTATTTTTATACCTATTACAGAATATATTTACATAAAACTTTGAGCTTTCTAAAACAAAACGCTTAATAATATTGTTTTGAAAAAAATCAATGGGAAAGCTAGCTCGTGATAATCATTCAAATGAACATAAATAATGAGGCAAAAAGAAAACATAACTTCCACCTTTCAAATCATCTTGGGAGTATATATGCATAACAACGAAAAACGGTTGTTTGCCGTTTAACATCAGGTTTAAGTCCCGACAACTTCCATAGAGAGGAGAAATTTTTTGAGTGGGCTAGTAGTGGACACAACAATAGTATTTTAGAATTTTAATTTAATAGCAAGCGCGATTAGTGTTTTTAGTTTTTGACAGTTTATTAAAGTTTTATTTGTCAGGAGACTCAAGATCTAGGGGTGCTGACTTTTACCAACTGACCGCTTTTCGAGCCGAACCAATCAAGTCGGTACCAAAAATTTGATATACCGACATTACGGTACGGTACAACCGAACCGATCTTTGAAAGTCGGTTCGGTTTCAGTATTCGTTTGGTGAGTTCGGTATGTTACCGATTCAAACCGAAATATTAAAATATACTATATAGACAAATAAACTAAAATACTTATTATATACGCTTAATTATTAACATTGTTATAATATACTTAAATTAATTTTTCTAGTGAATACTTATAATTTTTTTTTTATAACATTTATTAGAAAGGTCTAGTAGTATTTACCATTTTATGCAAAAAACAAGAAATGTAACAATAATATAAATAAATATATATTTTTAATCTACTACTTTTAAAACTTTATATTATGTTTTTTTCTCAATACGCACAATTTTTCTATCATCACTTGTAAAGTCTAAAGTTTGCTATAAAAACAAAAACGAAGCAAAACAACCGAATAGTTTGGTTCGGTAATGGTATAAAAATTCTCAAAGCAAACTAGTTTGGTATGGTATCGGTATGTAGTCAAAAAGTTCGATACCGAACCGATGCCACCCATATCAGGACCACATGAGTTTCCGCAAAGTAAACCGAATATGGGAATCAAAACGATAAAACGAAACGTGAAAAATAAATAAATAAAATAAAAAATTTAAGATATACAATTGAAAAAAAAATAAAATAAGGTGAGAAATGAATTTACATATTAATGCATATAACTAGCTTGGGTATTTTAGTGGGCCTAATGTAATTGTTTAATTATTATTAGTGCATAAGACCATGGATAAATCCCAACTTTCAGTCAATATATATAAACGGAACAGCCTCCGTAATTAGGGTTTAGCTTATATAAACTATTAAAACTCTATAAATAGCAGCTTATCGAAACCACTCATATTTGTACTTCCTCGTAAAAATAAAATGCAGCTTTTCAGTACATATCCTGGTAGAATCACTCTCTCTCAATCTAAAAATATGTATAGTGTTTTTTCTTTGTGTGATGCACTTAATGATCAAGGGTTTTGTTTTGTTCATCAGATTCTTCTTTTTCTAATATGTATCCATGATTTATTTTCCATTTACCATAGAGATACAAGTTCTCAAAAAATTGAAATTTTTAGGGTTTATCCATGCAGTTTCCGGGTGTAGTTTTTTTCGTTGTGGGATGCACTTTAATGACTTAGGGTTTTGTTTTGTTTATTAGATTCTGCTTATTATAATATGTATCCATAATTTACTACCCATTTTATCAAAGAGATACAAGTTCTAAGAAAGTTGAAATCTTTAGGGTTTATCCATGCAGTATCCGGGTGTAGTTTTTTAAACATCAAAATATCGAATATATACATTAAATATATTATTACATAGTTAGATGCCTAATTTCTACGCTTAACTTTTCCTCGTATAATTTTGCACGTTTCCGAACCTTATTAAATTGAGATCAAAGGAGTAATAGTTAATCAATCTACAAGAAATGATGATAGAATGCATTTTTATAAATGAGTAGATCTTTGATTTGTTATTAATTCTCGTGTTACCAAGTTGCAAAGT
This sequence comes from Primula veris, assembly GCA_963682055.1. Classification (NCBI taxonomy): domain Eukaryota; kingdom Viridiplantae; phylum Streptophyta; class Magnoliopsida; order Ericales; family Primulaceae; genus Primula; species Primula veris. The sequence goes on along the minus strand of OY821747.1, from coordinate 29,067,262 downwards.
TTGCTCTTTTAAGCAAAGTAAACATCTTTATAATTGTTTTGTCATAGTAAAAAAAGGCGGCAATGACTTAAATTTTCGACATAACTGGAGTATCTCGAAGAAAAATAAAAGGCGGCGATACTTTAGTAATGACACAATGGAAAGATCGTTGTTCATCACATTTCATAACATGGCCTGGTTGCAAGGTAATGCTTCAATTAATTTCTTTTACTTGATGTTTGTATAACATTTAACTGACCGTAAAGCTCTATGTATTTTTATGCATATTGCCGTGCAATCTTAGATTCTAGGGTTGTTCTATATTCAATATTCCACTTATACTACAGTTGTTTTTCGTAACGGTTCTTTGAGTCAGTTTGTGTTCTCTAGGTTATATTATATTGTTTTACGATCATGTACTAAAAGAATGAAGTAATTACTTTGCTCCTGCATTTGCTTTTCATGACTTCTCAAATTTATCCAACTTTGTTATTAATGGAGAATAGTCTTTTACTAAAGATATGTGTATATTCTTCTTGAAAGTACTTAATATGATCAGTTGCCATTTTTCCTTAGGTAATCAAGACATTAATTGTTTTATAAGAATGCAACTTGCGAACAGATTGTAGTGAATAAGACGCTAAGACAGAGCTTATTTTTACCCTTTTTTGCGAGTTGTCCTTGGAGTTGCTGTAAAAGATTCCTCGATAGATAGATCTAGATTCGCTGACTCTAAAGGGATTTTTAGTTTAGCAGTGATTTCAAAACTGGAGATCCTTTCAAACTGATATTTTCTGCACCACAGTAGCAAATTAATCCTGTGGCCAGATGTGGTGGCTTTAGCACCATGTCGATGACGACCACGATGAAGAACTGTATGACCCTGGCCATGAGAATATTCAAACGGTTCATCAGGCTGAGTTTCTGTATCCACATGCTTCTCACACCTAATCCCCCGAAAGAATAATTCTCCACCAGAAAATTGCTTACCCCGAATGGGTATATGGGTGGTTTGAGAAGTACTAGGAAGAGAATGAAGCGGAGAACTAAGGGTTTAAGCCAAGTTATTTCGAGCAACCCCGAAGTTGTTAGAAATCCTCTCAAAGTTTTAAGTGGAAGATCAAAAGTTTCAGAAATTGATTCTATCAAGAAAACAACATCAAGGTATATTGTTACTTACAATGTCATTTAATATGCTATCTTGTATATTAAAGGCTTAACTTGTCTTTTTGAAAAAAATCAATATTATTATGTTTGCTGTTGCTTTTGTAGTTGGTAAAGTGGTTATCTGATACTCTTCGTTTTAGCACCCAAAATAAATCCCCGTCCTTTTCCCATTTGTAGAAGTAATTTTAAAATTTCTCTTCTTTAAGCTGTTCCCTACAATAATCAAAATATAGATAATCTAAATTAATTTTTTTTGAAAAGGTTATTAAGTTTTGTTCTTGAAGCTTGCATCTACTTCTTGCATAATTGACCTAATAAAGACTACCAATGTGGACATAAACAAAGGATATGGCTACAAAGAATGATTAACTAACTGGATAAATTTGATTCAATTTATGTATTCTTGTTTTCAAATATAACCTATTAACAACCTTCTTTGATATGGTATTTTTTTTATAGAAAGGCTATACGTGTATATTTAATTGCTTATTGGAAAATTTGATTTTGTTAGCCATTTTTGGAATAATAATGCGGATTATAAGTGCCAAATCCAATTCACTTAACTTCATAAAACGTATTTATAGGTTTACGGAGTAACTATCACAATTGTGTTATGCTGACGAAATATTTAATAGTACATATCTCCGGCTATACACTACAAAAAATGTCAGCTTACCATCAGATTGTCTGTTGCTAAACTGATGGTAAAGTGAGTGTCACTAAATTTAGCAACATTTTTTTTTGATAAACTGTTACTAAATTTGGCAACACTCACTTTAACAACAGTTTTCAAAAGGTAAACTGTTACTATTAACTTTTTTCTTATAGTGATAGTTGTTCGGCCCATGGCAAAAGGCCCATTAAGTTGCATTATATAACTTGTCAACCGTATATAAATCTTCAGCTCTTGCAAAATGGAAAGCAACATTGCCAGTGGTGGTTATGCAGAATGTAAAGACGAATACGGCAAACAGAAAATCAATCATACATCGAATAAGTGATTTACCGGATAAAAGGTAATTGAATTTACACTATGTACCGTTGATTTTTCTTTTTGAAAGGGTTGTTGATTGTTTATATTACAGCTTTTAGACTATATACTTTTAAAAGAATCCCTAGAAAATTGATCTTGCTACAAAGTATATACTTCTAATAAAATCTCTACACAATTGATCTACCGAACCTTAAATTATGTGGATAATTGTTTCTCATGTTTTGGAATTTCTAGGGGGTATTGAATTTTTCTCCTTAAGCGTAGACTCGGAAATGATTTACTGTTATTATGTTACAAGGTTTTTTTTGTTGAAATTTGTATTCTGCAGGATTATTCTGAAGTGCTGTCGGTTGCAGATGGGGAAGTCTTGGACAACAAAAAAATTTTATGAATTTAGCAATATTTCGAAGGAGGAGGTTTGTGCCATTTTCTTATTATATGATGACGAATTGTTTGACTGATCTAAACCTTCGTTAAGACAAAGAATAAGCGACTTTATATATTGATGCAGCCGGAGAATTACCAGATGGTTGGTTGTCTTTCAGGGTACGCTGATGCTTGAGAAGGCTATAGTGAGATCTTAAAGATGGCTTTCTTTTGTTTCGGGTGTTGGAAAATAGAAACAGCTTCTTCAAATTTCAAACTAACCGCAGTGAAATAGGAAAAATCCTTCAATATAATGTATTCAGTAGACTTGCGTTGCCCCCAACTTCAATAAGTCCAGGGAATTTTAACAATATAGAAATAGCTGAACTGTGTTACTTCATCAAATATAATACGGCTTACAGGCCTAGTGTCCTTTTGACGACTTATTGGACCAAACTCTTGTGTTTTCAATTATTTACTTACACGCTTGTTAAGTCGTCATGGTTGCATTTAATTTCTATAATTTTTCGTTGTGTTTTTATTGGTTGTATGTCATTGTCGTAATGTGAAAGTGCTATTTTCAATGTAAAGTGAGTCGCAATGTTGTGTCGTGAATCAGTGAAACAATTACCCTTGTAATGTTTAGTTAAGAAACTAAATTGTAGTATATAAGAAGCTAAGACGAATTTAGTTCTTACCCTTTTTTTGCGGGTTGTCTGTGGAGTTATTGCGAAAGATTCCTCTGGTAGTTAGATCTACATTGGGTGACTCTTAAAGGATTTTGAGTTAAGCAGTGGTTTTGCTTACGCCTAATGAGGTTGTGAAGTCTGGAACTAACGAATTACATTCTATAAGAAATAAAGTATATCCATGTGCCAAGCTCCCATATAGTAGGTTACGTATACCGATGGCAAATTGCGTAGTTTCATCCACTTCACCTAGGAAAAAGTCTGAAGAAAATGATGAAACAACTGATACGTTCAATCACATGTCTTTATACCATTATCTCAACCCGGTATATAAATATTTGTTGGTTCTGAAGAATCATTGTCAAATTAGTGACCGACCTCTAACTGGGGGCCAACAAGCTTCTTGCGCGAAAGAGAAGAGTTTATCACGAATAAGATAATGTGTTCGAATTAGACGTCCAGTGTTTTAGCAATAAGGTCATGATCTCAACAACGTCGGAAACCCGATGCTTACAAGTAATGTAACATCCCGTATTTTTATAACTGTTTTTAATTAGGATTTAAATTATCCAAAAACGTTTTATTCAAAATTTTACCAAAAACCGGTCACTCGACTAATTTTTAGCCAAAAACCGAAACTCTTCCGAAAAACCTTATTTTAAAAACATGTTACTAATTTTACTAATAAAAAGGACCCAATAGATTTGTTTCTAAAGATTTGTTATTTTTGAGTAGTAAAACAATAATTTTGATTAAAAGTTAGCTTTTAGAACTTTGGGGACCAAATAGTTCGTTTCCACAAACTATCTAAAAACAGTTTTTTCTAAACCAAAAATCAGCCACTTTCAATTCTTTAAAACCTAAAATCAGCCAAGAGAAGAGAGAGAAAAAGAGAGAAAAGTGAGAAGAAGAAGAAGAAGAAGAAGAGAAACCACCATTAGCGGGTTCATACCGGAAGCATCTCCACTACGCTCTAAGGTAACGGGGGTTATCCATAGCGACTAGACGAGGGTGTATATTAGGATTATGTTTTACGTTTAGTATAAATTGGGGGTTTTTGCCTTTTATCTTAATTAGTTTTATAAATTGTTAATTGGGTTTAGTTGTTATATGTTTAATTCACTTATTTGTTAATTGGGTTTAGTTGATTATATGTTTAATTCACTTATTTGTTAATTGAGGATTTAGTCGTGTTAATTTCGGATTAACGAGAATATGGATGAGTTTGCATGTCTTTATGTATTGATATTGTGTTATTATAATTGTTGATAAATTGGGTAATTTATTGTTGAATATAGATGCATTGTAGTTTATGCATACAAGGTGTTTGCTAGAATGCTTGAATGAGTTTTCATGTTGATTAGACTTGTTTGGCTAGTTGCGAATCTAGCACATATGCTTTTGGGTTTTGTTGAATTACGTTAGAATGACGTAAGAGAATGTGATAAATGATTGGTTTATTATTTATTGGCCGAGGCCTTAATATTTATATGTATGAGAATGTGTTATATGAATAGTATAATATTATCGGCCGAGGCCTTAATATTGATACATTAGCAATGGTCTCTGTCTCTTCCTAATTCCGGGGACAGAAGACGGCAGTGGGGATAGGGAATGACTCGTCTTACGGACTGGGGTGAGTGGCATGAGAGGTCCTAGTGTGCACTATATTTATTTTATGTTAGATATGGTCTCTGTCTCTTCCTAATTCCGGGGACAGTAGACGGTCGTGGGGATAGGGAATGACTCGTCTTACGGACTGGGACGAGTGGCATGAGAGGTCCAAGTGCGCACTTTAAATCTACTTTTATGTTAGCAATGGTCTCTGTCTCTTCCTAATTCCGGGGACAGAAGACGGCCGAGGGGATAGGGAATGACCTACCTTACGGACTGGGGTAGGTGGCATGAGAGGTCCATGTTTGTTATAGATTTGTGTTGACGTTATTTAATTTATTTAATTCATCCCGTTATAGAATGTTATTATATTTCTTTTTATACGTCGATTATCGTAGTTGTAGAAATTGTGAGCTCTTGCATTTAAGGGATGAAGTGACGGTATTTGTGGTGCCGTCCCGTCTAGTTATGTGCGTGGGACTCACCGTTACAATTTTGTTGTTCAGGTACATTATAGGTTGAGGCGTTTGGTTAGGAGCTCTAGCAAGGCATCACATGGGTTCGGGGCTTCTTTCGGTTGCTTTTATTTCATTTTTACTTATACTTTTTTTTGAGGTTGTAGCCTACGGGCAAATTCATTCGTTTGTTAACTTTTAGCTTTTACAAATCTTGTCTTGTAGCCGCGTTTGGCAAACTTTTTATTTATCCGTTAATTGTTCCTTTAGCTTGCAAATGTTTTCTTTTAAAAATTTTAATTTCGTACCAACAGGTTCTTTGTTTTAACTAGGTTCTTGTATACTTTGGGACGACAGGAAGATGGGTAATCATTGGACCAAGATCCATCGTATTATTTTTCACAAAACTTTTTCCAAAAACTTAAACTTTTTCTAAAACGGGGGGTTGCATTTAGCTTAAGACATGTAGCTAGAATTTAGTAGTTTTTGATGAAAGGAAAGTCCACATGTGAGGCAAGTTGGGGACAATGAGGACGCTTGTTGATCCCGGCTCGCCAAACTAGTGGGTAGACCTCTCGTCGGTATGTGTGAAGGAATACCTTAGCGATGTGGAATTGTAGAGTATGCGAGGACGCTCAGGTGCTTTAGGATAACGTATCGTGATGGGTTATCCCTCGTACTTTTGTGCTGTTTGTATCCGTGCATAGATTTATATGATGTGTATGAGGTATAAGTGTGCATGTCTATTAGTAGCAAAATATTAGAGTGCGAGAATTGTGTAGTTGAGGATTTTACGTAGTGCGCTTTCATATTATTAACTTGCGTGTTAATGAATATTATATGCGAATCGATGTTGTTCGTATAAATGTTATGGATTAGAATGATGTTGTGTGACATGTTCCATGAATAGAATACATAAGCATTGAGGAATTTTATGTTTTTGTGTCTATAGTTTTCTGCAGTCAAACGATCGGTCGTTTCCCAAACGATCGGTCGTTTCCCAAACGATCGGTCGAAATTCTTCAGAATTTTTTCAGACGCTACTGGACCGAAAAAACGATCGGTCGTTTCCCAAACGATCGGTCGAAATTCTTCAGAATTTTTTCAGACCCTACTGGACCAAAAAACGATCGGTCGTTTCCCAAACGATCGGTCGAAATTCTTCAGAATTTTTTCAGATGCTACTGGACCAAAAAACGATCGGTCGTTTCCCAAACGATCGGTCGAAATTCTTCAGAATTTTTTCAGACGCTACTGGACCAAAAAACGATCGGTCGTTTCCCAAACGATCGGTCGAAATTCTTCAGAATTTTTTCAGACCCTACTGGACCAAAAAACGATCGGTCGGTTGACAAAACGACCAGTCGAATTCTGGTAATTTTACGGTTTTTTCTGCTATACTTCAAACGCTCGTAACTTCTTCCTTTTAACTCCGATTCTGATTCCGCTTGAAGCGTTGGCTTCGTTTTTCAGTACTCTATCTTTCTGGCGTTTCGGAATTTTCATTTTCTATTTTTGGAAAAATCAAAGCGTTATATCGTCAAAATTGAGAATTCGTAAAAATCAGTTATTGAACCTTAGGAAGCTGGATTAAGTGATTAATTTGTAGAACGAGCTTTTATCATGTATGATTATACATGTATGGATAGTAGTGTTGAGTAAGACAACTAAAGTGTTGGTTTAATCTGTTGTAGTAATGGCTATTACCACAAGGACTAGTGGAAGGGGACCAGCTACACGCGGGGGCGCATCACCATCAAGAGGAAGAAGAGCTCCAAGTGGGCATGGAGCAACTAGAGGGGGAAGGGCTTCTAGAGGTCGTGGGGAGAGAGGTAACACTAATGCCCCACCACCTGAGCAACCCGAGGTTGAGAATGAATATGAGGAACTGAATGTGGAAGAAGAGACTTTTGCACCTGAACCGGAAACGGTTAATGCTAATCAAGTGATGACCGACCTTCAGAAGGTGGTGCAAATGATGGTGCAGAATGCACAAGCTGGGAGTTCAAGCAACAATGGATTGCTTACTTCACCCGATTGGGGGCTCCGACTTTCGATGGGATAGGTGAACCATCCATAGCTGAGGGATGAGTGGACGAAATGGAGAAATACCTATCGGCATCGGGGATAGTTAATGGGGAACAACGGGTGAATATGGCCCAGTTTCACCTAAAGGGTGAAGCACGGAAGTGGTGGTTAGGGATTGTGGATACTTACGACTTAACCAACATCGACTGGTATGAATTCATCGAATTGTTCAATCGACAGTTTCTTCCCGACTCTTATAAGGATGAAATGAGGAGGCGGTTCGATGAACTATATCAAGGGGGTATGACCGTTCAAGCATACCAGCTAAAGTTTACCTCACTCTCGAGGTATGCACCAGACTCGGTTCTAGGGGGTGCAGAAAAATGTAGGAGATTCATGAAGGGGCTGAACCCGACCATCTCTTTGCAATTGGCATCGGCTCGCCATGTCAACTATAATGAGTTGGTAAAATCGGCTCAAGCTGTGGAGGGAGCTCTACTCCATAACAAGAGAATTTTAGAGAAATCGAAAACCAGAAATGCTCCGAGGGAAGAGAAGAAGCGGACTTGGGATATGGCGAATAATTTGCGGTTTCAACAACAGGGAAGGGGAGATAGGGGTTTCAACCAACTACCAACAAACACCATAATGAAGAGAGCGTGTTTTACCTGTGGAGATGTGAACCATCGACCACACGAATGCCCTAGAGTCCTATGTAGGACATGCAACCGGTTTGGGCATACGGCAAGAGTTTGTACCGGGGGACAAGGAAGAATCGACACTAACCGGCCCTTTAACCAACCTAGGTTGCCACCACCACCACCAAGAGGACCAGGATTCGTACCACCACATCAATTACCTGGGAACCAAGGGGGAGGGTTTCGAGGTAACCACCAAGGAGGGGGAAACCGCGAGAACTACCGAGGAGGCTATCAGGGCCCGAGAAACTGAGGGAATAATGGGGGAAATCGAGGACCGCAAAGAAACCCACCAATTCAAGCATGTCTATTCGCCTTGCCACAGTTGCCAAACCAAGGAGATCCGGCAAATGTACAAGGTATGGTTCTTGTGTGCTCATCTTGGGCACATGTTCTTTTCGATATGGGGGCTTCACGTTCTTTTATAGCTAGGCATCTAGTTGAGTCTTTGTCATTAGAAATTGGGGTTCTTGAGAACCCGATAGTTGTAGAGACTCCTGTTGGGGGTCGAGTGGTGTTGGACCGAGTATGTCGGTCTTGTGAGATGGTGGTCGCGGACCACGTATTTATATTTGACTTAGTAGTTATAGAGATGTCGGGATTCGACGTGATACTTGGAATGGACTGGTTGGTTCATTTCAATTCTTTCATCGATTGTGTTCGACGAAAGGTTTTCCTTACAACTTCATCCGGAGATGAGGTGTTCTTTAATGGGGAAAGGGATGCTACCCTTTCTTCCATTCCTTATTATTCCAAGCGGGTTGTGGGCAACCTGTCTTGTCTTTTGGCTAGTCTCTCGATAGTGGATAACGACGAGGAAGTGGAAATGTGGCCACACGTAGTGGACGATTTTAGAGATGTGTTTCCGAAGAATCTACCGGGGTTACCACCGACAAGAGGGTTAGATTTTTCTATCGACTTGGTACCGGGAACGGCGCCCATAGCCATTTCCCCGTACCGTTTGGCACCGGCAGAGTTGAAGGAGTTAAGTAAGCAGTTAGAAGAACTGCTGGAAAAGGAGTTTATTAGGCGGAGTACGTCACCGTGGGCGGCACCGGCCTTGTTCGTGCAAAAGAAAGATGGATCGATGAGGATGTGCATCGACTATCGAAAGCTAAATAGGGTGACTATTAAGAATAAGTACCCACTACCTCGAATTGACGATTTTTTTGACCAACTGAAAGGAGCGACGTTCTTTTCAAAAATCGACTTGCGATCAGGCTATCACCAATTGAGGGTGAAGGATGAGGATATTTCGAAAACGGCCTTTAGGACCCGGTATGGTCACTATGAGTTTGTGGTCATGCCGTTCGGGTTAACTAATGCGCCGGCAGCATTTATGGAGTTAATGAATCAAATCTTTAAGGAGTATCTCGACAAGTTTGTGGTGGTCTTTGTCGACGATATTTTGATTTACTCGAGCTCAAGAGAGGAACACGAGGAGCATCTCCGTTTAGCGTTGCTCACGTTGAGGGAGCACCAACTTTACGGAAAATTTAGCAAATGTGAGTTTTGGCTAAATGAGGTGAAATTTCTGGGACATGTGATCTCGGAAAAAGGGGTAAAGGTGGACACGACGAAAATTGAGGCAGTTTCGAAATGGGCACAACCGAAGAATGTGTTCGAGATTCGAAGTTTCTTGGGTTTAGCTGGATACTATCGACGGTTCGTCAAGGATTTCTCAAAGTTGGCGACTCCAATGACTTACCTTACCAAGAAGGGGGTGAAGTAAAAATTTTAATTTCGTACCAACAGGTTCTCTTTTCTTTGTTTTAAAAAGGTCATGCCTCGATATCCGTGTTCTATGGAAATTGGGGCGTGACAAGTAAGGCTAGGATAAGAGCTTGAAAAGATAGGATGACAAGTGTGATATCTTAAATCATGCATATAAGTTGTCGAGGACTTAAAGGTCTCGTTAAAAGGCAACAGTTATGATGTCATTCAACAACCATGATATGGGGCAAAACACGTTAATTAGCTAGCTAAGACGAGTATCTTCCACATAAACTAACAACTTTATTTGCATCACCCTCGCTTTTTATGTGAACCACAAATAGAGTTATGCTACCTTGTGAATTTGATCAATCGATACAAACCCTTATGCCAAGTGCAACATTTCTCTTCATAAGTACTATTACCCTACTTTCATGGCGTTGCTTATTGTTAGATGTTTCGTGAAAGAAAAAATATTATAAACCTGAACATGCAATGCTGAAGTTTAAAGTTTCGTGATGGTTGAAACTCAATAAAAGCTTTGTATTTTATTTGCCAACGATTGGTTTGCTTAACTCTAGCATATATGTGAACCTACGATTTTATTTTTTTTCATTTTCCGCTTCATTGATCGGTTTAATAGCATAAACATTCTAATTAAAATAGCACAAACATTATCACTGATTAGTTGATATATTCCAATAAAATTGATACTTTTATGTGCGAGTACTTACTACTATATATATATACACACACACACATGAAATTTGGATCCAATAATATAGAATAACAGTTAATAGCTAACGATTATATGCATTTAGCTAATGACTTGACAATACTTTGTTATAATGTTAAATACTCATGGCATCCTTACATGTTAATTTCATTTTTACAGTAAAATGTTTCTTATTGGTTAATTTTGTAATACAATTTTTTGTTAAATTTTTTATCTCCTTTTATTCGCTTCCGATTATCAAGCCCATTAGTTAAAAAATTCGATTGACATGTTCCATGAACATAACCAATTCGATGACGGAGGTTTATTGTTATACATATTTAAATAAATTTACATAAAACAATGAGCTTTCTATTCTCAATGGTTTTGTTTAAAAAAAATTCAAGTTGAAAGCTAGTTCGTGATAATCATTCAAACTAGAATGAATATAAAACATTATGAGGCAAAAAAAACATGATTCTCAATGTTAAAATCACCTTAGTAGCATGCATATTATCCCAAATCATGAAAAAACATGTAATTAAGGTTCAAATATAAAATTTGAATCAATTACTATAATTAAGTTACTTTGTATCGGCATTTGCTCTTCACGTCTCTTCTTAAATTTATCCGACTTTGTTATTTATGAAGAATAGTTTTTTTACTAAAGATATATGTTTATATTCTCTTTTAAGGTACTTAATTATGGCCGATTGCCTTTTGTCCTTAGCTAATAAAGACATAAATTGTTTCATAAGAATGCAACTTGCGACAGATGGTAGTAAATAATTATTTACCCTTTTTTTTGCGGGTTATCTGTCGAGTTGTTGTAAAAGATTTCTCGGTAGATGGATTTGGATTCGGTGACTGTTAAGAAATTTTTAGTTAAGCAGTGAAGTCTGTAACCAACGAACTATGTCCCAGAAGAAATTATTTTTCGTAGTAAGAATCACTTAGATTAAGTTACAAAATGAAATAGGTGTTTTTTCCTATTACCTTTTATTATTTCCGATTCTGTTTTTTTTTTCTTACTTTAGATCACATTGCCTATTTTTTCGTCAAGTCACCTTTGGTAGAGAATTTAATTTTTTCTAGTGATTTCAAAACTGAAGATCATTTTAAATTATTACTGTATCATTTTTGGTTTAACCGTCACGAAAAGTAAAGTCCATTTAACGGATGTTGTCAATACATGTCACTAAGGACAAATCACAGATATATCTTCCTGTAAGCAATACCATTGTTTCAAAACTCAACTAAAAATTAAAATTAAAATAACATTAATAAAGGGTCTCAAAAATCAACATATTAAAGGGGTCTCAAAAATCAACATCTTAAAGAAGGTTATTATGTTTTGTTCTCGAAGCATGCACGTAATGATTGCATAGTTTCTGGGGAGGGAATATGGCGGAGCTTCCTTAGGTTGCAGATAGCATTGAAAGTTAAAAACGAAAAAAGGTGAAATTTCCCGTCGCTCCTTTTCCATTTATGAACATGGCAGAAGTAATTTTAATTCTTCTCTTCTTTAAGCTGTCCCATTTAATAATCAAGATATGGATAATTCAAATTATTTTTCTTTGTGAAAAGGGTTATTGTGTATTGTTCTTGAAGCATGTATTTAAAATTTTGTATTGTAGGTTAGACTATATACTTCTAATAAAATCTCTAGAAAATTGATCTTGCTACTGAAAGTTAGAACCTTAGACTATGTGGATAATTGTTTCCCATGTTTAGGAATATCTAGGGGGCAATTGAGATTTTCTCCTTAAGCATATGCTCGAAAATGATATACTGTTAACTTTTAATGCTGAAAATGGTTCCCATATATGAACATGGCATAAGTAATTTCAATTCTTCTGTTCTTTAAGCTGTCTCATTTAATAATCAAGATATGGATAATTTAAATTAAATTTCTTTCTAAAAAAGGGTGTATTGTTCTTGAAGCTTGCAGTTACTGCTTGCATAGTTGCAAACATTGGCATGAATTCATGCTGTTAATTTTTTTACTGTAGCTTAATTAGACTATATACTTCTAACAAATTCTCTAGAAAATTGATCTTGCTACTGAAAGTTGGAACCTCAGATTATGTGGATAATTGTTTCTCATGTTTTGGAATATCTAGGTGGTTATTGAATTTTTCTTCATAAGCATGTATACTCTGAAATGATTTACTCTTAATAGTGTTTTTAGGTTTTTTATGCTGAAAATCGTGTTGTGCAGGATTATTCTAGTTCTTGGTTTAACACCTCTTGCTTATCTAACATTAGGCTCTGTATCTTCCTTGTTTCTTCTACAAAAGCTGCGTGTATGGAATCTTTTTCATCAATCATCCTACTCAAAGAAAACGTTTTTTCATTGTACTTATCTTGCAACTCACTCAGATCTTCATTTTTCATGTCTTGGTTGGCTACTCTAGTAACAACTTTATATCTATCTTCGGAAGATTGCTCAACACTATTACATCTAGTCTTTAATTCTACTCCCCAATAACCCCTTCGGAATTGTAATCATCTGCTCCTACAAACCATCTGTATATTTAGATATTTAGATATTTGTCTGAGATTTAGCAGACTGGGATCATACTTCTGCTATACTGTTCCGTAGATTGCTTCAGTTTTCTTTTCACTTCTCAGTGTTCTTTATTACATAATTTAAACTGGCAATATATAAAATGATTATTTGAACCTGAAGCCAAGTAGTATGACATGGTTACGGAGCTGGTCAATATGTTCCAGAAGACTAGGGCAACAAAAATATCAAAATTTATTGTCTATCTATCCCTTCAGGCATTAATCAAATTCCATTTGTTAGCTATAGATAGTTAGATACTATACTGTAAGGTCCTGTTCTGAAATCCAGTTCTTCCTCAGATTTACAAAAAAATACCCAAATAACGACGGGATTAGTGATGGTATTTTTTGTTACGAGCTTATTAGCGACGGTTTTTGTGACGGCTTTATGACAGTTTAGTCAATTTGTGACAGATTTGTGACAACTTTTTAAATTAGTGACAGGCTTGTGACAGCTTTTGACTCTCACTAAATCAAACATTATTTTGTAGTGTCACAAATGTCAATTTTATTTTGCTAATGCAGCTTGTCGGATATGCAAGATTGGCATGCTTAACCCCAGAGCGGTAAAAAGAAGTAGATGAGTTTGTCATCTCTTCATGTATATTACCAAAAGCTCCCTGGGAGGCAAATATTTGCAAAATATGCGGAATTGACAAAAACGATGACCATGTGCTCCTATGTGATACGTGTGATGCGGAATATCACACGTATTGCTTAAACCCTACTTATGAGAGTTGCTCAAGGAAACTGGCATTGCTCTTGTTGCATTTCCAAACTTGAGAATGGAAATGGTAAATATATACTCCCTGATTATTATACTTTTTTGAGATGTTTTAAATCTTGCCTATTTAAGTAGTGAAATAAACGTTACTTTCAAAGTAGTTTTAATTTTTTGATGGTAATTTGTAATCTTGCCTTTTTATAAATCAATTTTGTAGACAGTTATTTTGGATTACTATCATGCGCACTAAAAGAGTGAAGTTACTTGGTACCGGCATTTCCTCTTCAGTCCTCTTAACTTTACCCGACTTTGATATTAAGGAAGAATAGTTTTTTTACTAAAGATATGTCTATAATCTCTTTTAAGGTACTTTATTATGATCTATTGCCTTTTGTCCTAATCAAGACATTAAATTCTTTCATAAGAATGCCACTTGCAAACAGATTGTAGTAAATAAGACTCTAAAACGAATCTAGTTCTTACCTTTTTTTTGCGGGTTGTCCGTGGAGTTGTTGCAAGTGATTCCTCTGGTAGTTAGATTGACATTCCATGACCCTTAAGGAATTTTGAGTTAAGCAGCGAATTTGTTTACGCCTAATGGGGACATTAAATCTAGAACAAATGAATTATGTTCTATAAGAAAACAATTTTTCATAGTAAGAATCTCTTAGATTAAGTTACAACATGAAATAAATTTTTTTGGCTCTTAGCTTTTATTATTTCCTACTCTGGGGTTTCTCTTTTTTCTTACTTTAGATTGCGTTGTCTATTTAATTTTCTCCTCAAGTCACATTTGGTTGAGAATGTAGTTTCTTTTCAGTGATTTCAAAACTTGACCTTTCAAACTGATATTTTCTCAACTCTCTGAAGACAGAACTTCTGCACCACAGTAGCAAATTAATCCTGTGGCCAGATGTGGTGGCTTTAGCACCATGTCGATGACGACCACGATGAAGAACTGCATGACCCTGGACATAAGAATATTCAAACGGTTCATCAGGCTGAGTTTCTGTATTCACATGCTTCTCACACCCAATCCCCCGAAAGAACAATTCTCCACCAGAAAATTGCTTAACCCGAATGGGTATAGGGGTGGTTTGAGAAGTACTAGGAAGAGAATGAAGCAGAGAATTATGAGTTTAAGCCAAGTTATTTCAAGTGACCCGAAGTTGTTAGAAATCCTCTCAAAGTTTTAAGTGGAAGATCAAAAGTTTCAGAACTTGATTCTATCAAGAAAATGACATCAAGGTATATTGTTACTTACAATGTCATTTAATATGCTATCTTGTATATTAAAGGTTTAACTGGTCCTTTTGAAAAAAATCAATGTTATTATGTTTGCTGTTGCTTTTGTAGTCGGTAAAGTGGTTATCTGATACTCTTTGTTTTAGCACCCAAAAAAAATCACCGTCCTTTTCCCATTTGCAGAAGTAATTTGAAATTTTCTCTTCTTTAAGCTGTTCCATACAATAATCAAAATATGGATAGTCTAAATTATTTTTTTTTGAAAAGGTTATTAAGTTTTGTTCTTGAAGCTTGCATCTACTGCTTGCATAGTTGACTTAATAAAGACTACCAATATGAGCATAAACAAGGGATATGGCTATAAATCGATAGACTTGTCAAGGCAGAGGACGTCGATGGCAACCTTAGAAAGAATGTTTAACTAACTGGATAAATTTGATTCTATTTATGTATTCTTGTTTTCAAATATAACCTATTAACAACCTTCTTTGATATGGTGTTTTTTTAAAGAAAGGTTATACGTGTATATTTAATTGCTTATTGGAAAATTTGATTTTGTTAGGCATTTTTGGAATAATAATGCAGATTATAAGGGCCAAATCCAGTTCACTTAACTTCATAAAACAAATTTATAGGCTTACGGAGTAACTATCACGGTTGTGTTATCTGACGAAATATTTAATAACACATATCTCCGGCTATACACTACAAAAAATGTCAGCTTGTCATCAGAACGTCTGTTGCTAAACTGATGGTAAAGTGACTGTCGCTAAATCTTTTGTTGCTAAACTGTTGCTAAATTTAGCGACACTCACTTTACCAACAGTTTTCAAAAAATAAACTGTTACTATTAACTTTTTTGTAGTGATAGTTGTTCAGCCCAAGGCAAAAGGCCCATTAAGTTGCATTATATAACTTGTCAACCGTAGATAAATCTCCAGGTTTTGCAAAATGGAAACAACATTGCCGGTGGTGGTTATGCAAAATCTAAAGACGAAGACGACAAACAGAAAATCAATCATCGAATAAGTGATTTACCAGATAAAAGGTAATTGAATTTAGACTATGTACTGTTGATTTTTCGTTTTGAAAGTGTTGGTGATTGTTTATATTACAGCTTTTAGACTATATACTTTTAAAAGAATCCCTAGAAATTTGATCTTGCTACAAAGTATATACTTCTAACAGAATCTCTACAAAATTGATCTTCCAAACCTTAGATTATGTGGATAATTGTTTCTCATGTTTTGGAATTTCTAGGGGGTATTGAATTTTTCTCCTTAAGAGTAGACTCGGAAATGATTTACTGTTATTATGTTACAAGGTTTTTTTTGCTGAAATTCGTATTCTGCAGGATTATTCTGAATTGCTGTCGGTTGCAGATGGGGTGAAGTCATGGACAACAACAAAAAATTATGAATTTAGCAATATTTCGGAAGAGGAAGTTTGTGCCATTTTCTTATCATATGATGATGAATTTGTTTGACTGATCTAAACCTTCGTTAAGACAAAGAATAAGCGACTTTATATATTGATGCAGCCGGAGAATTACCAGATGGTTGGTTGTCTTTCAGGGTACGCTGATGCTTGAGAAGGCTATAGTGAGATCTTAAAGATGGCTTTCTTTTGTTTCGGGTGTTGGAAAATAGAAACAGCTTCTTCAAAGTTCAAACTAACCGCAGTGAAATAAGAAAAATCCTTCAATATAATGTATCCAGTAGACTTGCCTTGCCCCCCACTTCATTAAGTCGAGGGAATTTTAACAATATAGAAATAGCTGAACTGTGTTACTTCATCAAATATAATACGGCTTACAGGCCCAGTGTCCTTTTGACGACCTATTGAACCAAACCCTTGTGTTTTCAATTATTTACTAACACGCTTGTTAAGTCGTCATGGTTGCATTTAATTTCTATAATTTATCGTTGTGTTTTTATTGGTTGTATGTCATTGTCGCAATGTGAAAGTGCTATTTTCAATGTAAAGTGAGTCGCAATCTTGTGTCGTGAATTAGTGAAACAATTACCCTCGTAATGTTTAGTTAAGAAACTAAACTGTAGTATAGTATATAAGACGCTAAGACGAATCTAGTTCTTACCCTTTTTTGCGGGTTGTCTGTGGAGTTGTTGCGAAAGATTCCTCCAGTAGTTAGATCTACATTGGGCGACTCTTAAAGGATTTTGAGTTAAGCAGTGATTTTGCTTACGCCTAATGGGGACGTGAAGTTTGGAACCAACTAATTATTTTATAGAAGAAATAAAGTATATTCATGGGCCAAGCTCCCATATAGTAGGTTTTTACCGATGTCAAATAGTGTAGTTTCATCCACTTCACCTAGGAAAAAGCTGAAGAAAATGATGAAACTACTAATACGTTCAATCACATGTCTTTATACCTTTATCTCAACCCGGTTTATAAATATTTGTTGGTCCGAAGAATCATTGTCAAATCAGTGACCGACCTCTAACAGTTGGGCAACAAGCTTCTCGCGTGAAAGAGAAGTTTATCGCGAATAAGATAATGTGTTCGAATTAGGCGTCCGACGTTTTAGAAATAAGGTCATGATCTCAACAACGCCGGAAACCCGATGCTTACAAGTGAGGCTAGGATAAGAGCTTAAAAAGATAGGATGACAAGTGTGATATCTTAAATTACGCATATAAGTTGTCGAGGACTTAAAAGTCTCGTTAAAAGGCAACGGTAATGATGTCGTCCAACAACCATGATATGGGGTCAAAACACGTTAATTAGCTAGCTAAGACGAGTATCTTGCACATAAACTAGCAACTCTATTTGCATCCCCCTCGCCTTTTATGTGAACCTCAAATAGGGTTATGCTACCTTGCGAACTTGATCAATTGATAAAAACCTTTTTGCCAAGTGCAACATTTATCTTCATAAGTAATATTGCCTTATTTTCATGGCGTTGCTTATTATAAACCTGAAACATGCAATGCTAAATTTTGAGAGAAAACTTTGTAATGGTTGAAACTCAATAAAATTAAAACAATTTCTACAAATATAAAAAAAAAAAACTAAATCCCACCCAACTATTATAAAATTGAAGAGGTGCCGTAAATAGGGTTTATACAAAAGTTAAAAGTTAAAAACAATTTCTATAGATATAATATAAAAAAAACAACTTCATCACAATTTCACATACAACTATTATAAAAATATTATTATAAGCCAGAGACACCGTAAGTAACGTTTAGAATCAGGAGTGAGCAAAAATCCGCAAACACAATCCGTAACTCAATCTGCACGGATTGGTCGAGTTGATTGTCTAGAAAAAATCAATCCGTCCTGCCCAATCCGTTATAGATTTTGTGGGTTGGGTTATGGTTAAGGTTTTCAAACCGCGGGTTAATCCGTGTCAACCCATTTTAAGCCGTAATATATATATATATATACTAGTAATCGTGTCCCACGCGTTGCGTGTGTGGCGCGTAATGCAATAAAAATATAAAAAATATGTATAGTTATGGTATAATTAAATATGTAGATAATACAAAAAAAAATATAGTTGAAGATTTAAAATATTTTTTGTTTATTAAAAAGGGATAAATAGTTTTATTAGTTTTTATTTTTTATATTTTTATGTGAGTATTGTTGTAATACAACTATTAGCTACGTATTTAGAAAGACAGAAGTAGAGAGAGAGGAGAACAATATCGTCTTTATTATGAATGAATATGAATGAATGTAAGATATAACACTCATAGCCCTCTTTATATAGATAGAGGGATAGGGTTACAAGCCCACTTGGGCCCATAAAGTATAAGCCCAAGAGTCCAATAATCTTACAACACTCCCCTTTGGACGTATTGAATTCTTCGTCTTCATGCAGTCGATCTGAGTCGAGTTCATTCGCAGTGCTGGACACATAAAGACCTTAGGACCGAAAAACCCGGTGTGGGACAAAACCGGTAGCTAAGAGAAATTGTGTAGCCGAATGATATATGTCAAAATACTATGTGAGTAACTAACCACAAAACATTGTGCCTCATCAAAACCTTGTCAGAGCAAACTCAATGGGAAAATCTCTGATCGAAGGGAAAATAGTGCAACAGTGGTAGTCCTAGGGGATCAACCACAAAACAGGTGCCTCATCAAAACCTTACCAGAGTAAACTCAGTGGGAAAAAACTCTGGTCGAAGGACAAAAGAGTACACAGTGGCAAGAAGTATACGACATGATACTCCCCCTGATTTCGGCAATCCTTAGTGAGTTATAACAGGGAACGTGTCTCGCTAAAAACCTTGTCAAGGAAAACCCAGTGGGAAAAACCTAGTAATAAGGACAAAAAGAGTACACATACATACAACAGGATGCTCCCCCTCACTTGCACACGACAGGGTGCGAGGATTTCGACTCCGACATAAAATGTCGCTCTAAGGTAGCTCAGATAGCCTACGTAGGCCAATCGCCCGTACGTGCTTCTGAAAAGAATGCTTTGGCAGTGACTTGGTGAACAAGTCAGCGTGGTTATTCTCTGAACCAATATGCTTCACTTCAATCTTTTGAAGCATTTGTTGTTCATGTGTGAAGAACAACTTTGGCGCGATATGCTTAGTGGCATCACCTTTGATATAACCATTTTTCGCTTGATCAATCACAACGGTGTTGTTCTCATAAATAACAACTGGTTCATCATAATCGTAAGCTAGATCACAGGTGCTTCGAATATGGCCAATAACTGCTCGAAGCCAGACACACTCTCTAGTCGCCTCATATAGTGCGAGTAGCTCAGAGTGGTTAGTCGAAGTGGCCACTAGAGTCTGTTTACGAGACCTCCAGGATATCGCTGTGTTCACAATGGTAAAGACATAACCAGATTGGGAACGTCCCTTGTGCGGGTCTGATAAGAAACCACCATCGGCATAGCCGACAAGGGTTGCGCTATTTCGAGGATCAACAGAGCTAGATCCACTCGACGCAAAGGGATAGAATAAACCCATGTCCATAGTACCTCTAAGATAACGGAAAATGTCTTTTATGCCAGTCCAGTGGCGGCGTGTTGGCGCAGTGCTGTGTCGAGCTAGACAATTCACAGCAAACGAGATGTCCGGTCTAGTACATTGGGCCAAGTACAATAGTGCGCCTATTGCACCCAGATATGAACACTCATAGCTCAATATCTCTTCATCATCCTCCTTTGGACGGAAGGGGTTCTTTATTAGTTTTTATTTTTTATATTTTTATGTGAGTATGATATTATTGTAATTAATATAAGGGTGTGGCGGTATTTTTGGAAAAAAAATGGCTAAATTTGGCAGTCTCATTTGACTTGGGTTGGTTTATTATAATAGAATGATATATATTGTTTGTATTTCAAAATATCAACCTTCCATTATTGTTATATTTTAGTTTTGTTATTTGTTCGCGAATGTTCTAAACATATTTTGATTGATTTTAATTTATATTTCTATTTAAAAAATTTAATTTATTTTAAAATTTAAATTAATTATGCAAAGTATGAAAAATAAAAGATTAAAATAAAAATATAAGAATTAATCCTGTCCGAACCCGCAATTTAATTTGCGGTTTAAGTTAGATTAGATCGATGTTTTAATTATAACGAATGATTGTATTTATATTTAAATTTTATCAACGGCAGTGCAACTTGGGTCAGTAATATCCGTCCCGTACCCCATCCACAAAGCAGCTTATAACACAAAACCACCCACATTCGTACTTCCTCAGAAAAGAAATATGCAGCTTTTTACGAATCCTGGTACAATCTCTCTCTCTCTCTATCTAAATATATATATAGTTTTTTCTATTTGTGTGATGTACTTTAATGATCAAGCTAGAGTATTGTTATGTTTATTATATTCTGCTTTTTCTAATATTACCCATGATTTTATTACCAATTAACAATTAATAGAGATACAAATTATACTGTAAGAAAGTTGGAATTCTTATGATAAATCCATGCAGTTTCCGGTGTAGTTTTTTATACTTCAAAACGTCGAAAATATTAATTTAAATTTTTTTTTACATAGTTAAGATGCTAAATTTGTTTGATTTAACTTTTGGAAATTGTAATTTGGACATTTCAAATATTTTTTAAAACTTTTCGTCGTATAATTTTGCATGTTGTCTGAACTTCTTATTAAATTTAGATTAAGAAGTAATAGTTGATCAATCTACAAGAAATGATGATATGAGACATTTTTTTAATGAGTAGATCTTTAATTTGTTATTAATTCTCGTGTTAAATAGTTGCAAAGATGCCTCTTTTACGCAAAGTTAACACCTTTTAAATTGTTTTGTGATAGTAAAAAGAAGCAGGGGTTTCTTAAAGTTTAGATGTGTCTGGAGTATCCGGAAGAAAAGGCGGCAAGCCCGCGACTATTTAAGTAATGCCAGAATTTTTGGTAGATCGTTATTCATCGCATTTCGTAACATGTCCCGGTGGCAAGGTAATACTTTAATCAATTAATTCTATTTGATGTTAGTATAACGTTTTCCTGACCGTAAGGCTATATATATTTGGTTGTTCTTTGGTGCGGTGCAAACTTAGATTCTTTGGTTGTTCTATATTCAATATTCCACTTATAGTACAGTTACTTTTCGTAATGGTTCTTTTAGTCAGTTTGTTTTCTCTAGCTTATATACTCATTTTTATATACTTCGTAGACATTGATACTGCGTTACTAGCATGTGTACTACTACTAAAAGAGTAAAATTACTTTGTACCGGTATTTGCTCTTCACTCCACTTAACCTTACCCGACTTTCTTATTAATGAAGAATAGTCTTCTACTAAATATATGTGTATTATTTCTTTTTAAGTTTATGGTACTTAATTATGAACGATTGTTTTTTGTCCTTAGCTAATCAAGACATTAATTGTTTCATAAGAATGCAATTTGCAAACAGATAGTAGTAAATAAGACGTTAAGACGGATCTAGTTCTTACCTTTTTTTTTGCGGGTTGTTTGTGGAGTTGTTGCAAAAGATTCCTCAGTAGTTAGATCTAGATTCGGCGACTCGTAAGGGATTTTTAGTTAAACAGGGACTTTGCTTATGCCTTATGTGGACATTAAGTCTCGAACCAATGAATTATGTTCTACAAAAAAATAATGTTTTATAGTAAGAATCAGTTAAATTAAGTTACAGGATGAAATAGTTTACTTTTTTGCTTTTACCTTTTATTATTTCGGATTCTCGATTTTCTGTTTTTCTTACTTTGGATTACGTTGCCTATTTTCTCGTCAAGTCACCTTTGGTAGAGAATGTGATTTCTTTGTAATGATTTCAAGACCGAAGATCCTTCGCCATTTTTGGTTTTACAGCCGTGGAAAGTAAAGTCCCGTTAACGTATGTCTTTTTTAATACATGTCGACAAGGACATAACACTGATCTTGGCGCTTCAATACATCTTTCTGTAATCAAGACCATTGTCTCAAAACTTAACTAAAATATAAAAATTACTCCCCTCTCCAAAAATCGCATTAATAAAGGGGTCTCAAAAATTGAACCTGGTTCATCTTCTACTGCAGTGGGAACAAGGCTAGCACAATAGACCATTCCTTCACCTCTTTTTCCATTTCCATCTGTGATGCTTTTTTTTTTATTAAGATTCTCCGATCTTTTTTGCGCCAGTAATCCCATCTCAAACCATCCGTTTGTTATTTTAATTTTGCAATGACTGATAGCTCTCTTTGAGCTGATCAAGTTCTTGTGAGACCCTACATATATGATATAACTGCTCTCAACTCATTCTCTCTCACTTCAGGCTAGAATAATGTGCTTTCCAACCACCCAAAATGTGTTTGGAAGGTAGGTGTGTTTGTATGTCACTTCCGTATATTCAGACATTTGTTTTTCGAAGGTGTGTTTGGATCTCATTTCAGTTTTTATAGGCATGGAAAGGTCACCTCCCAAAGTGGAGTTCGAATCTTCTACCACTAATTTGTACCCCACTTCGTGTCCCCTTAGCAAATTTAGCTCAAACTTTGAATTTTTATAACTTTTTTTGTATGTTTGTAAACTTATACAACGTATTCTCAACATATTTCATTCAGACATATAAAGTTACATTAGTTTTTTGGATTTTATTTTTAATTTACACCAGTTCTTATTTTAATTCCAAAATAAAGTGATTAAAAAAAATCCAAAATAAACTATATTTGAATTTTTCGTAAGAAAAAAAAAATTGGAACATATTGATACATGTTTAATTATAATTATAGTATTTTTAAAATTTTTTTGAATAACTATTTTGAGTTAAAAAATTGAAGGGGCAAGGAGTGGGGTACAAAATATGGGGTAGAAGATTTGTACTCTCTTTGGGTGTTAATGTTTACAAGCCATTTTTCAAGAAAGCAAAACCCTTAACATTCCCAAAATTGTAGTGATTCACCTTCTTGCACATGCTTTTTATACATTTTTGTCATGAGAGCCTTGTGTCTTATTCAACAGAGTTATTTGGTGAACTCGTGTTACATCTATATGAAATATTATTTTAACATTGTAATTTTGTAAGTTAGTAACTGAGTTTCCTTATTCTTATATTAGAACTATTGCAAGAGTGAGCAATCTGTGCTAACCAAGTTTTTCACTGTTTTAATGATATGGTCACAGCTTAGCTTCCAAAAAAGAAAAAATCAACATCTTAAAGGGATCTCAAAATTCAACATCGTAAAAAGAGTTATTATGTTTTGTTCACTAAGCGTGCAACTAGTCTAAACAAAACAATAAGTTTAAATTTCCTGTACTTGTTTTCCCATATAAGAACAACATGGTAGAAGTAATTATAATTCTTGTCTTCTTTAAGCTGTCCCATTTAATAATTAAAATCTGGATTCTGATGTTGCATTCAGATGTCATGATTTCAGCCCTTCCAAGTTTGGCCCTCGGAGACCATCAAGGATAAATGGAGATATATTGTATTTATAAAAGATGAAATTGCTCGTCATAAGATTAGGCTTGAGCAAGAATCTGGAATCCTTTTCAATCTAAAGCACTTCGAAGAGAAAATAATAGCTGGAGAATGGGAGGACCTTGAAAAATACCTCCTTGGCTTTACCAAGATGGATGAAAATAGATTTTCGATGAAAATTTTCTCGGAGTTAAGGACACAGAAGTATCTGGAAGCCCTTGATCGAAATGAGAGAGACAAAGCTTTTGGTATATTAAGAGGTGACTTGAAGGTGTTCTCTTTATATGACGAGGGCATGTATAAGGAGTTGTCCCACCTCATGAGCCTGCGTAATTTCAGGGAACATGCGCCTCTTCGAAACTATGTGGATGCGCAAACAGCTCGGATCAAATTGTTTATTTCTCTCAAGGGGCTTATAGAGGCAAACCCCAGTTTTCACCGAAAACTTGATTTCCCTTCTTTTGGTTCTGTGAAACTTATGAACATGATCAAGCAAAGTTTTAACATGCAACATCTCTTATGTGAGAACTGGAGGGGGGTTACAGAAATTAAAACGTTATTGACAGATCATATGTGTAAGCCTGCCAATATGGCATCTACTTTTTCTGCTGTTCCCGCTGATACGGTTGTGAATCGTAATGCTTTTCCAGCTCTTGGAGTAAACAGATATTTTCTAAATTCTGGAGCATCTACTAGCAGAGATGGTGCTGCTTCACTTCTTGAACCAGCTATTGCTACTGCAACTTGCATGCCCTTTATATCCAATCAAGTCTCAAGCTTGATACGTCCTCGGCCACAACGAGTCAATCAAAGGACTGTAGATGAATATGACCGTTTAGTGAAACGTCTGCGATCAGCACCATCTTCTGATGAGGGTCCATCCAGCTCTGTAAGGGCAGCGACTTCAATGGTTTGCGAAGACATTACTCGCTGTTTGGATGATTTGCCAAGAATTGTAGCATGTAACCTGTACCAGGGATCCACTGTCATGAGCATGGATTTTCATCCTACTCGTCACACACTTCTTCTCGTTGGTTGTGCTAATGGTGAAGTGACACTCTGGGAACTCAAGAAGAAGGAGAAGGTCGTTTCGAACCCTTTCATGATTCGAGATATCAACAATCATTCGTCGACCTTTCAGGCTATCGTTGCAAGAAACAAGCATATATCCGTCATTCGCTCTTTATGGAGCCCAGATGGATGTCGTATCGGGGTTGCTTTTAATAAACATCTGATCCATTTGTATTCTCATACTGGCTCCAATGACTTACAACTGCTTCTCGAGGTAGAAGCGCATACTGGTTCAGTTAATGACTTGGCATTTGTTCATCCAAATAACCGGTCATACATTGCAACTTGCGGTGACGATAAGCTCGTTAAGATCTGGAATTTTAAAGGACAAATTGTATATACTTTTGAGGGTCATCAATCACCGGTTTATTCCATGTGTCCAAGTCAGATAGCGAACACTCAGTTTATAATGTCAATATCTACTGATGGAAATATCAAGGCTTGGATGTATGACAACTTGGAATCTAAGGTTAATTATACTGCTCCTGGATATTGGTGTACCACTGTGCTTTACAGTGATGATGAAAGCAGATTGTTCTCTTGCGGAACAAGTAGAAAAGGAGAGCCATTTCTACTAGAATGGATCCCCGGAGAAGGTAAGGTAAAAAGAACTTACAAGGGTTTAAGTAAGAAACCTGCTGGGACAGTTGTGCACTTTGACACAACCCGAAACAAGTATTTGGCTGTGGGTGAGGATAGTCAAGTAAAGTTTTGGGATATGAACAATGTTGAAGTTCTCGACAGCACTCCTGCATTGGGCGGACTGTCGAGTCAACCTCGATTGAGATTCAACAAGGGAGGAAATCTTTTTGCAGTTTCTACAAATGGCAACGGATTTAAGATATTGACTACAAATGCTAGTTTTAAATCTCTAAGAGGAATCGAAACTACACCTGTTCCAGTTTCTAGGCCACCATCAACATTCTGGGATTTTGGCTCTGCTGCCACTATCAAGGTGGAAGACTCTAATGAGGAAAATAGGCATGCATCAAAGTGTACTGCAACTACTAACTTATGCTTGAGCAAGAATCTGGGATTTATTTCAATATAACAAAGTGGTAGCTGGCGAATGGTTTGAATTTGAAAAGTACCTACTCGAGATTTACTAAAATTGATGACAACAGATATTCTTCAAAAATGTTCTTCGGAATTGGGAATCTGAAGTGTCTGGAAGCTCTCGATGGTTATTAAGGATTTTGTTCATCTCTGTTATTTTGTTAGTTTTGACTTTTGATCGTAAAGTGTTAAACCCATGAAATGTTTGGTGTATGTTTTTGTTCATCTCAATTTTAATCGACAAGATTAGGGGTGTCCAAAAAAGTACTAGGAAGATATTGAAAAAAAAAAAAAGAGAGTAAAGACCCTGATTGGAGCTGAAAAAAGACTAGGAAGCTTGAACATAATTGGAGACAAACTAGTTGTAGATGATAATGAGAGGCGAATGATAGGATGGACTCCTTGGAACTGCAACAGGGTCCCGAAGCATTAACGCCAGTCAGTCTCAGTCTCGGTCTTAGTCTCGGTCTTACACTTAGGATCATAATCTCCATCCACGTATGATGAATCCCAAGAGCTAAAGAAACAGAAAATTAAAGATGGTGTAAAGAAAACGGATTGACCATTGCCATCTGAAGCTTCGACAAATATGATGATGAACCAATAAAAGCTCGAGCTGATTACTAGGAACTGCCTAGATGATTGCAAATAGAAATGATGTAAAGAAAATGGGAATGTTGAACAAACAACGAAATAGATCTAGAATGCATTCGGGGAGTCCAAAAAAGTACCAAGAAGATATTGAAAAGAAAAAAAGAAGAGTAAAGACCCTGATTTTGTTGGCAGAAGTTCTCGTAATGGGGATATGGGTTGTTTGAGAAGTACTAGGAAGAGAATGAAGCGGAGAACTATGAGTTTAAAGATTTATGAGTTTAAGCCAAGTTATTTTGAGTGACCCGAAGTTGTTAGAAATCCACTCAAAGTTTTAAGTGGAAGATCATAAGTTTCAGAACTTGATTCTATCAAGTAAACGACATCAAGGTATATTATTACAGTGTCATTTAATATGCTATCTTGTATATTGAATCCTTAATTAGTCCAAAAAAAAAAATGTAAATGTGATGCAGATATATAGTGACACAGTATGGTTTTAGTTTAGGGTTGCTTTTTTAGTTGGTATAGTGGTTATCTGATACTCTTTTTTTTAAGACAAAAAAAATCTTGTCGTTCTTTTCTCATTTACGAACATGGCAGAACTGATTTTAATTTTTCTCTTCTTTAAGCTGTCCCATCCAATAATCAAAGTATGGATAACCTAAATTAGTTTTCTTTTTAAAAAAGGTTTATTATTATTTGTTTTTGAAGCTTGCATGTACTGCTTGCATAGTTGCATCCATTGGCATACTTTTCTTTTTGAAAAGGGTTATTTTGATGTTGATTTTTTATATTACAGCGTAGACTATATACTTATAACATAATTTTTTACCGTAGTGATTTCTTACGCACATTACTAGCGTTAATTTATAATTTAAAAACTAGCTAAGTATTACATCTACAATAAACAACATGATGGTACATGTACATCATACAGAATAGGTGAACAAACTTGGAAATAGTTGAAGTATTACCTTACTACCGATTAGCATATCATAGAGTCATAGAGGTACAAATCCTAAGAAAGTTGAATTTGTAGTATATATCCATGCAGTTTCCGGGTGTAGTTCTTTATACTTCAAAATGTTGAAAATATTAGTTTTAAAAGTTACATAGTTAAGATGCCTAATTTCTATGATTAACTTTTGAAACTTGTAATTTCGACATTTCAAATACATTAACTTTTCGTCCGAACTTTTTCTTCAATTGTGATGAAGGGAGTAATAGTTGATCAATCTACATGAAATGATGACATCTTTTTAATTGTTTTGTGATATTAATCCATTTAGGATTTATGCGGAGTATCTGTAAGAAAAGGTGGCAAGCCCGCGCGCAATAACTTAAATAATAGCAAGATTATGTGAGTGACAAACTGGGACATTCGTTATTCATCGCATTTCATATCATGGCCTGGCCGCAAGGTAATACCTTAATTGATAAATTCTATGTATGCTCATATAATTCTTTTGACTTTTAGTCAAGTCCTATATAGAGGGTTGTGAAAGCGGAAATTCGCACCTATATTGGAAAAGAATATTATTAATATTAAATTGAAACATAGAGAAACCAATTTGTATCAAAATGCAGTTTTATTTGGCCACCAACCATGTTCGTATACTCATAAAAAGTTTATTTTGTGGGAAATGGGTAGTAATAGTGCATTTGATGCAACAGAAAACGGTTTAATTGAAGAATGTAAAAGCTGCATACTTTTATCCTATTAATTTGATGTTATTATAAGGTTATATGACGGTAAGCTCTATGTATTTGTATACACTATATGGTGCAATCTTAGATTCTATGGTTGTTCTATTATCAATATTCCACTTATACTACAATTGCTTTTCTTAACGGTTCTTTGTGCCAGTTTGGGTTATGTAGCTTATATAGTCATTTGTATGTACTTCGTAGACATTTATATTATGTTACTATCATGCGTACTAAAAGAGTGAAGTTACTTTGTATCGGCATTTGCTATTCACGTCTCTTTTTAAATTTATCCAACTTTGTTATTTATGAAGAATAGTTTTTTACTAAAGATAATGTTTATATTCTCTTCTAAGGTACTTAATTATGGCCGATTGCCTTTTGTTCTTAGCTAATAAAGACATACATTGTTTCGTCAGAATGCAACTTGCGAATAGATGGTAGTAAATAAAATGCTAAAACAGATCTAGTTCTTACCCTTTTTTTGCAGATTGTCTGTGGAGTTGTTGTAAAAGATTTCTCGGTAGTTGGATTTGGATTCGGTGACTGTTAACAAATTTTTAGTTAAGCAGTGATTTTTCTTACACCTAATGGTGGGTGGGGGGGAGGTAGAAGGACATGAAGTCTGTAACCAACGAACTATGTTTCATAAGAAATTATTTTTCGTAGTAAGAATAACTTAGATTAAGTTACAAATGAAATAGGTGTTTTTTCCTATTACCTTTTATTATTTCCGATTCCTTTTTTTTTTCTTACTTTAGATCACATTGCCTATTTTCTCGTCAAGTTACCTTTGGTAGAGAATTTAATTTTTTCTAGTGATTTCAAAACTGAAGATCCTTTTAAATTATTACTGTATCATTTTTGGTTTAACCGTCACGGAAAGAAAGTCCATTTAACGGATGTCGTTAAGACATGTCACTAAGGACAAATCACTGATATATCTTCATGTAAGTAATACCATAAACTCAAAACTCATCTAAAAATTAAAATTAAAATAACATTAATAAAGGGTCTCAAAAATCAACATCTTAAAGGGGTCTCAAAAATCAACATCTTAAAGAGGGTTATTATGTTTTGTTCTCGAAGCATGCAAGTAATGATTGCATAGTTTATGGGGAGGGAATATGGCGGAGCTTCCTTAGGTTGCAGATAGCATTGAAAGTCAAAAATGAAAAAAAGGTGAAATTTCCCGTTGCTCTTTTTCCATTTATGAACATGGCAGAAGTAATTTTAATTCTTCTCTTCTTTAATCTGTCCCATTTAATAATCAAGATATGGATAATTAAAATTATTCTTCTTTGTGAAAAGGGTTATTGTGTATTGTTCTTGAAGCCTGCATTTAAAATTTTGTATTGTAGGTTAGACTATATACTTCTAATAAAATCTCTAGAAAATTGATCTTGCTATTGAAAGTTGGAACCTTAGATTATGTGGATAATTGTTTCTCATGTTTTGGAATATCTAGGTTATTGAATTTTTCTTCATAAGCACGTATACTCTGAAATGATTTACTCTTATAGTGTTTTAAGGGTTTTTTATGCTGAAAATCGTGTTGTGCAGGATTATTCCAAAGTGATTTTCACTTGTTTGGAATTGCTTCTTCGATCTCTTAAAGTGAAGAAGCTTGTGCTGTCGGTTTCATATTGGGTGAAGTTTTGGACACCCAAAAAAGATTATGAATTTAGCAATATTTCGAAGGGGGAGTGCCATTTTCTTATTATTTGATGATGAATTTAATTGAATGATCTAAACCTTCGTTAGAAGAAAAAGAATAAGCGGCTTTATGGTTGTCTTTCAGGGGACGCTGATGCTTCAGAAGATGGCTTTCTTCAAGGTTCAAATTAATCGCAGCGAAATAGTAGACTTGCCTTGCCTTGCCTTGCCTCTCACCTCTAACATACAGATATAAGCTGATCTGATCTACAAACCTAATGTCCTTTTGACGACCTATTGAACCAAACCCTTAGGTTTTCAATTATTTACTATAAGGGTTGTTTCGTCGTTGTGGCTGCATTTGATTTCTGTAATTTATCGTGGTGTTTTTATGGTTGTACGTCATTGTCAACATTTGTGTCATGAATAAGTGAAACATTTACCCTTGTAATGTTTAAAGAAACTATACAGTTGTGTAACCAACCTTCTATTTTTTTTTGTTAGAATTTTGTATTTTGAGCCTAAATCTTCATTAATTAAAGTTTCTTGTTTCTCCTACGAGCACATACTGTTCACATTATTTTCAATTTTCGCACGAACAATTGGTTTTGAAAAATGTGTAGAGGGTAGTTGATTGAACACATTTTCTCGGTAACTGGTAAGAGTTTTATTTCGGAAATTGTTTTATAAAATTTAATTACCAAACTAATGGTTTTAATACCAAAAAAAATCTACTGGTTTTATTTTTATTTTTATAATCAAACTAGTGGGTTTATATACAACGTATATATATGTTTTCTAAAGCATTATTAATTATATAGTAGCTCCTAGTCCTAAATTTCACATTTTATGGGAAGATATTCTCAAACTAATGAATTTGCTTTGTTTACATGTTTTTAGGGAACAAAACCATGTGGCAGATGGACTAGCTAAAATGGGTTGTTGAGCTGCTAATCACACTTTGTTTAGACCAATAGATTTGCCAAGTCACCTTCACGCTCCATATTGGCTAGACCAAAAACAAATTCCTTATTTAAGGGGTAGTTATTTTATAATCAAACTCCTTGTGTCGCCTTAATTCATTTTAAAAATAGTCTTAGTCATTTTAAAAATAGTATGAGTCATTTTAAAACAGTTTCAGTCATTTTAAGTCATTTTAAAGAACCAAGTCGCACATTTTTTCTCGCTTTTCGTTTCCCATATATCATTATTTCACGTATAAATTTCGGTAAAAAAAATCATCCTTTCCTGTTTCCCTTCCCGACTAGTCGACAACTATTTAATTGACAGTGCGAGGTGGCTGACAAGATCAACAAAGATTTTCACCGAGTTTAGCATATCTTTTGATACAGGAGTAACTATAAACCCATAACGGCAGAGCAAACCTGAATCTAGAATCTTTTAGAAGAATTACCTGTTCTTGTGCTAAATTGTGATTGATTTCATGTGGAAATCTACATAATATGGTATGAATGTAGATAGAATACCGTGATTTCCGAAATCTATTACCGTTAGACTTGAATAATCTGATATTGTACCGTAAATACGTCACTACCAACATGGGAGGAGTTAGGAATAGAATGAAAGTGGCTGCACCACCCCCATACTAAAATAAAAGAGAAGCATTTTTTAACTTCTTCGCTAACTACCAACAATGTGGTATGAAAACTCTTTCAAATTTGTGCATGATTTAAAAAAAAAATGATACGTATTAAGTATAAGTATATTAGTAGTTTGTTTTATGTGTAACATTGTGTTATTAAAGGACTGATTTGTAACTATTCTTGAATAAGTGTACTAAAATGTAAATTGGACTTTGACAGACCAATTATGTGTATTCTGTAACTTAAATGACTTGTTTGTAAATAGGAGAAACTATTTTATAAATAGTTTCTCCAGTTTATTATTTTGATATATGAAAATTTCAGTTTTACAATCTCTCTCTCTCTCTCTAAATATTCTGCCTAAATTCGTTTATATATAAATGTATTAATCAACCTAATATAGAGGTTTTGTGATTTTTTACATGGTATCAGAGCGATATAATGATCGTACGATGTGTTAATTTTGAAGATTTATCATTTTTCTTTGAAGAATCTGGTTAAAGATTGATCGCGCTAGGGTTTTATTTTGGGGTTTATTTCGTTGTTCGTCTCAATTCACCATCTGGTATATTCTAATCAACTATTACTTTAGTTTGTTGATTAATTGGTGTTACTGGAATTATCTGAAAATTAGGGTTCTTGAATATTCGAATTGGGGGTTTCTGGTTTACGATTCAGCAATTGATTAAATTGGTTTTAAATAAGAAGATTTCTTGTTTTTTTTTTAGAAATATGTCTGAAGACTTGGCTAACAATAATAGGGATAATAATCCACCTATACCCAATCAACGTATAACCACCATGAGTCCTTATTACATAGGCACAAATGAAAATACAATCAATAGTTTAGTTAATCCCTTGTTATCAGGACTTAATTACCATTCTTGGAAAAGATCCATGGAGATATCTATAGGCGCTAAGTTAAAACTGGGTTTTGTTACTGGTAGTCTAATTTGTCCACCTATAGATGATTCAATGCATGGGGCATGGTTACAGTGCAATTTAATTGTGATGTCATGGATTATAAATTCAGTAAATAGTGAGATTGGGCAGTCTATTTTATATGTGGATAGTGCTGCTAAGATGTGGAGAGAACTTATAGAGAGGTTTGCACAGGGTAATAAGGTTAGGATATATGAATTACATCAGGATATACATAATATTGTACAGAATGATCTTACAGTTTCAGCTTATTTTACCAAATTAGAGACATTATGGAATCAATTAAGTATTCTTAGCCCTCTTTCTAGGTGTACTTGTGGTGTAACAGGAGGGTGTACTTGTAATTTCATGGGTGCTATAATTGCTAGAGAACATAGGGCTTTTAAGATGATCTTCTTGATGGGATTAAATACTAAGTATGCTCATGTAAGAAGTCACATTCTTTTAATGAAACCTCTTCCTTCTTTAAATGATATATATCAATTGGTTAATCAAGATGAGAAACAAAAAAAATTGGGGGTACATAGTGTAAATCTGGGTAATAATATGGTTTTTGCCACTCAACATAATTAGAATTTTAGACCATCACATAATCAAACTTTTAGGCCACCTATTAATCCAGTTTCCAGACCTTTTAGGCCTTCCTTTGGTAGAAGAAATTCAATGAAATGTTCTCACTGTGGATCTATTAAGCATACAAAAGAGAGATGTTACAAGTTGTATGGGTATCCACCAAATTGGGTTTCTAGACCAAGGGGTTTTAACTCTAATTTTGGGGGAAATAATATGCTTCATCAAGTTTCTTATCAAGGAGAAAGAAATTATGGGGAGAACCAGTATGGTATGGGTAATGGTAGAATTGGGTGTCAGGTTGGTATGAATAATCATTTGGAACAAACTCCTTTTCATTCATCTTATCCCATAATTCAGCAGGGTAGTGATAGAATTGCTGGTCCAGAGCAGCAGAAGAATGGTTTAGATAATCAAAACCAAGCTGCTACTAATATTCAGGATACTACATCATCTCTTTCTAATATGGTGTATACAGGCATGTCAGGTACACATGGTTTCTTTCCCTTCTCTAATGCATGTCAGAATAGTTATCAAACTACTTTATTAAATAATAACGATTTGTGGATTATTGATAGTGGTGCTAGTGAGCATATGGTGAATTCATTAGTACATTTTGATAAATTTAAAGAAGTAGTGTCTCATGTTAACCTGCCAAATGGACAAATTGCTAATGTAACACATATAGGTACTGTAGTTTTTAAAAATGAAATTACTTTGTATAATGCCCTGTGTGTGCCTTCTTTTGGGTTTAATTTAGTATATGTTAATAAAATAACAAAGGATTCTTCTTTGTCTGTTACTTTTAATTCACAATCATATTATATTCAGGACCAGACCTCTTTGAGGATGATTGGTAGGGCTGAGGCAAAGAATGGTTTATATGTTTTCAAGAGAGCTGAAGGTGTTAGTTGTAATAGTAGTTTTTTGCAGAATAAGCCTAATATCTGCCATCTTAGGTTAGGGCATTCTTCTATTCAAGTGTTAGGTTTAATTTCTAATGATGTAAAAGTCAAGTTTACTACTCAGAATTGTACTCGTGATGTTTGTCATGTAGCAAAACAACATAGACTGAGTTTTCCTTATGCTTTTGAACTAATACATTGTGATATCTGGGGTCCTTATGCTACTGCTACTTATGATGGCTTTCATTATTTTTTAACTATTGTAGATGATTTTACAAGATGTACATGGATTTTTTTTATTAAAACACAAATCTGAAACTGCTACAATATTACCCGATTTTTGTAAAATGGTTGAAAATCAGTTTCAGTATAGAATTAAAATATTAAGGAGTGATGATGATACTAAGTTTAATTTACTTGATTTTTATGTTAGAAATGGTATTATTCATCAAACAAGTTGTGTTGAAACACCACAACAGAATGGTATAGTAGAAAGAAAGCATCAACATCTTTTAAACATGGCTAGAGCTCTTACAGTTAAGTCTTTTTTG
The DNA here is from genome assembly GCA_963682055.1 of Primula veris. Taxonomy (NCBI): domain Eukaryota; kingdom Viridiplantae; phylum Streptophyta; class Magnoliopsida; order Ericales; family Primulaceae; genus Primula; species Primula veris. Next base: position 29,032,756 of record OY821747.1, on the reverse strand, counting down.
CCTTTAAAGTTTTGGGGTGATTGTATTTTAACTGCAGCTTACTTAATAAATAGAACACCATCTCCTTTACTGATAAATAAAAGTCCATATGAGATGCTTTACAATAAGAAACCTATTTATAATACGTGAATTTCTATATTGATATTTTGGTTCCTACGTTTTTTTTAATTATAATTAGCTTTTCTATAACTTTAATGATTACTTTTATGTCCTCACTTATTGTTAACGGTTAGAATTTTAAAAGAACATTATAATTTTGAAACATGCAATCTTGGACATAAGGAGAAAAATTGGTGAAACTTGAGAAACTCTAAAAAAGGTTTATTTAATTAGCCAACGAGGCAACAATTAGTTTGCTTCAAGTCTAGCATATATAGGAAACTACGTCTTTTCTCACTTTTCACTTTTCACTTTATTAATTTGTTTTTATTTTTAGAGCATAAAAGATTTAAAATAATACAAACGTTATCATTGTTGATTTAAAATTATAATTAAATGGATATTGGGTAATGTAATTTAGATTCGATGTAAATTAACAATTACCATAGGAGATGATTAGATGTATTTAACGGTATGTTATTAAACCCACTAGAGTAGACTAGTGGGCTAGACTCCAATAAAAATAGTTTAAATACACGCAGGACCGTTTACAGAGTTTTGCGGCCTTAGACCAACTTAAAAATTGGGCTTTTTTTTCTTCATAAAAAAGAAGAAGTTATTTAAATAAAATTTATAAGATACAATTAACAAATAGTAAAATATTAAGCTAGAAAATATTATATGCAATAAGTTGAGCACATTTAACAAAAAAATCAATGATACGAAGATTTTTTTTTACAAATTTCGCATTCAACCTACAATTATACTATGATTTTTTTAAAAGGAAAACAGGAGCCAAATATGTTATCTATTTAACAAATCAGGTCATTTCCTATTTTCTTTAATATAAGAGACCATATAGAAACTTAAATAAAATTAAATGGTTCATTAGTTTACTAAATTCTATAATGAAATAAAAAAACAAATCTTGTCTCCGCAAATACTTGAACACGGGTTAACTACACTATTTAGTTAGAAAACCAACCATTCGGTAATAGATAACTATTGATTAGGAAAAAATATGAAATATATATATTTAATATTTTGTCAAACGGGGGGGTTTGGAAATATACGTTTTTGGGGGCTATAGGCCCGTCCGTACGTTTATGTAATAATAATATAAATAAATATATATTTTTATTCTACTACTTTTAAAATTTTATATTATGTTTTTTTCTCAATACGCACCATTTTTCTATCATCATTTGTAAATTCTAAAGTTTGCTATAAAAACAAAACCGAAGCAAAACAACCGAATAGTTTGGTTTGGTAATGGTATAAAAATTCTCAAAACAAACTAGTTTGGTATGATATCGGTATGTAGTCAAAAAGTTCGATACCGAACCGATGCCACCCATATCAGGACCACATGAGTTTCCACAAAGTAAACCGAATATGGGAATCAAAACGATAAAACGAAACGTGAAAAATAAATAAATAAAATAAAAAATTTAAGATATACAATTGAAATAGAGTGAAAAAAAAAAAAAAAAAAGGTGAGAAATGGATTTACATATTTAATGCATATAACTAGCTTGGGTATTTTAGTGGGCCTAATTTAATTGTTTAATTATTATTAGTGCATAAGACCATAGATTAATCCCAACTTTCAGTCAATATATATAAACGGAACAGCCGCCGTAATTAGGGTTTAGCTTATATAAACTATTAAAACTCTATAAATAGCAGCTTATCGAAACCACTCATATTTGTTCTTCCTCGTAAAAATAAAATGCAGCTTTTCAGTACATATCCTGGTAGAATCTCTCTCTCTCAATCTAAAAATATGTATAGTTTTTTTTCTTTGTGTGATGCAGTTAATGATCAAGGGTTTTGTTTTGTTTTGTTCATCAGATTCTTCTTATTCTAATATGTATCCATGATTTATTTTCCATTTACCATAGAGATACAAGTTCTCAACAAATTGAAATTTTTAGGGTTTATCCATGCAGTTTCCGGGTGTAGTTTTTTTCTTTGTGGGATGCACTTTAATGACTTAGGGTTTTGTTTTGTTTATTAGATTCTGCTTATTATAATATATATCCATAATTTATTACCCATTTTATCAAAGAGATACAAGTTCTAAGAAAGTTGAAATCTTTAGGGTTTATCCATGCAGTTTCCGGGTGTAGTTTTTTATACATCAAAATATCGAATATATACATTAAAAATATTATTACATAGTTAGGTGCCTAATTTCTACGCTTAATTTTTCCTCGTATAATTTTGCACGTTTACGAACCTTATTAAATTGAGATCAAAGGAGTAATAGTTAATCAATCTACAAGAAATGATGATAGAATGCATTTTTATAAATGAGTAGATCTTTGATTTGTTATTAATTCTCGTGTTACCAAGTTGCAAAGTTTGCTCTTTTAAGCAAAGTAAACATCTTTATAATTGTTTTGTGATAGTAAAAAAAGGCGGCAATGACTTAAATTTTCGACATAACTGGAGTATCTCGAAGAAAAATAAAAGGCGGCGATACTTAAGTAATGACACAATGGAAAGATCGTTGTTCATCACATTTCATAACATGGCCTGGTCGCAAGGTAATGCTTCGATTAATTTCTTTTACTTGATGTTTGTATAACATTTAACTGACCGTAAAGCTCTATGTATTTTTATGAATATTGCGGTGCAATCTTAGATTCTAGGGTTGTTCTATATTCAATATTCCACTTATACTACAGTTGTTTTTCGTAACGGTTCTTTGAGTCAGTTTGTGTTCTCTAGGTTATATTATATTGTTTTACGATCATGTACTAAAAGAATGAAGTAATTACTTTGCTCCTGCATTTGCTTTTCATGACTCTTCTCAAATTTATCCAACTTTGTTATTAATGGAGAATAGTCTTTTACTAAAGATATGTGTATATTCTTCTTTAAGGTACTTAATATGATCAGTTGCCTTTTTTCCTTAGATAATCAAGACATTAATTGTTTTATAAGAATGCAACTTGCGAACAGATTGTAGTGAATAAGACGCTAAGACAGAGTTTATTTTTATCCTTTTTTGCGAGTTGTCCTTGGAGTTGCTGCAAAAGATTCCTCGATAGATAGATCTAGATTCGCTGACTCTAAAGGGATTTTTAGTTTAGCAGTGATTTTGCTTACGCCTAATAGGGATATGGAGTCTGGAACCAACGACTTACGTTCTTAAAGAAAATAAATTTTCATAGTAAGAATCACTTAGATCAAGTTATAACATGAAATAGTTTTTTTTTGCTACATTTTTTAAGACGTATAAATTTGATACAAAAAAACTTCAAGATATCAGTTCATTACAAAGTGAAACACACATCTTAAACACTTCACCAGCATTTTCACATTTTTGTTGGATTTGTCTATAACTGAGTTATTGACTGATTGCCAACTCCATCTTGTTTACCCCAGTTGTCCAACTCTTGCTCTTGACTTAACATCTCTTGCTCATCTAGTTCTAGTTCTTGACTTAACATCTCTTGCTCATCTAACACTCTTCTGACAGGATCTCGAGTAAGGCTCTGCGTCTTCCTTGTTTCTTCAACAATAGCTGTGTGTAAGGAATCTTTTTCATCAATCATCCTATTCAAAGAAAGCGTTTTTTCATTATACATATCTTGCAACTCACGCAGATCTTCATTTTTCATGTCTGTTTGGTTAGCTAAATTAGCACCAACTTTATATCTATCTTCGGAAGATTGCTCAACAATATTAGATATAGTCCTTAATTCCCACACCCTTTGCAAATACTCTCCAATAAGCCCTTCGGAATTGTAATCATCTGCTCCTACAAACCATCCGTATATTTAGATATTTGTCCGAGTATATTTAGATATTTGTCTGATATTTAGCAGACCGGGATTATACTTCTGCTATACTGTTGCGTAGATTGCTTCATTTTCTTATCACTTCTCAGTGTTCTTTATTACATAATTTAAACTGGCAATATATAAAATGATTATTTGAACCTGAGGCCAAGTAATATTACATGGTTATGGAGCTGGTCAATATGTTTCAAAAGACTAGGGCAATAAAAATATCAATTTTTTTGTATATCTATCCCTTCAGGCATTAACCAAATTCCATTTATTGTTAGCTATAGATAGTTAGATGCTATACTAAAAGGTCCTATTCTGAAATCCAGTTCTCGTCAGATCTCACAAATGTAAATTTAATTTTGCTAATGCAGCCTGTCGGATATGCAAGATTGGCATGCTTAAGTAGATGAGTTTGTCATCTTTTCATATTGCCAAAAGCTCCCTGGGAGGAAAATATTTGCAAAATATGCGGAATTGACAAAAACGACGACCTTGTGCTCCTATGTGATTCCTCTGGTAGTTAGATTGACATTCCATGACTCTTAAGGAATTTTGAGTTAAGCAGTGATTTTGCTTACGCCTAATGGGGACATGAAGTCTAGAACCAATGAATTATGTTCTATAAGAAAACCATTTTTCATAGTAAAAATCTCTTAGATTAAGTTGCAACATGAAATAATTCTTTTTGGCTATTAGCTTTTATTATTTCCTACTCTGGGTTTTTTCCTTTTTCTTACTTTAGATTACGTTGTCTATTTAATTTTCTTCTCAAGTCACCTTTGGTTTAGATTGTAGTTTCTTTTCAGTGATTTCAAAACTGGAGATCCTTTCAAACTGATATTTTCTGCACCACAGTAGCAAATTAATCCCATGGCCAGATGTGGTGGCTTTAGCACCATGTCGATGACGACCACGATGAAGAACTGCACGACCCTGGCCATGAGAATATTCAAACGGTTCATCAGGCTGAGTTTCTGTATGCACATGCTTCTCACACCTAATCCCCCGAAAGAACAATTCTCCACCAGAAAATTGCTTACCCCGAAAGGGTATATGGGTGGTTTGAGAAGTACTAGGAAGAGAATGAAGCGGAGAACTATGGGTTTAAGCCAAGTTATTTCGAGTGACCCCGAAGTTGTTAGAAATCCTCTCAAAGTTTTAAGTAGAAGATCAAAAGTTTCAGAAATTGATTCTATCAAGAAAACGACATCAAGATATATTGTTACTTACAATGTCATTTAATATGCTATCTTGTATATTAAAGGCTTAACATGTCCTTTTGAAAAAAAATCAATGTTATTATGTTTGCTGTTGCTTTTGTAGTTGGTAAAGTGGTTATCTGATACTCTTCGTTTTAGCACCCAAAATAAATCCCCGTCCTTTTCCCATTTGCAGAAGTAATTTAAAAATTTCTCTTCTTTAAGCTGTTCCCTACAATAATCAAAATATAGATAATCTAAATTATTATTTTTTGAAAAGGTTATTAAGTTTTGTTCTTGAAGCTTGCATCTACTTCTTGCATAATTGACCTAATAAAGACTACCAATGTGGACATAAACAAAGGATATGGCTACAAAGAATGATTAACTAACTGGATAAATTTGATTCAATTTATGTATTCTTGTTTTCAAATATAACCTATTAACAACCTTCTTTGATATGGTATTTTTTTTTTAAAGAAAGGCTATACGTGTATATTTAATTGCTTATTGGAAAATTTGATTTTGTTAGCCATTTTTGGAATAATAATGCGGATTATAAGTGCCAAATCCAATTCACTTAACTTCATAAAACGTATTTATATGTTTACAGAGTAATTATCACAGTTGTGTTATGCTGATGAAATATTTAATAGCACATATCTCCGGCTATACACAACAAAAAATGTCAGCTTACCGTCAGATTGTCTGTTGCTAAACTGATGGTAAAGCGAGTGTCACTAAATTTAGCAACATTTTTTTTTTATAAACTGTTACTAAATTTGGCAACACTCACTGTTACTAAATTTTTAGCTCTTGCAAAATGGAAAGCAACATTGCCAGTGGTGGTTATGCAAAATCTAAAGACGAATACGACAAACAGAAAATCAATCATACATCGAATAAGTGATTTACCAGATAAAAGGTAATTGAATTTAGACTATGTACCGTTGATTTTTCTTTTTGAAAGGGTTGTTGATTGTTTATATTACATCTTTTAGACATATACTTTTATCCCTAGAAAATTGATCTTGCTACAAAGTATATACTTCTAATAAAATCTCTACACAATTGATCTACCGAACCTTAAATTATGTGGATAATTGTTTCTCATGTTTTGGAATTTCTAGGGGGTATTGAATTTTTCTCCTTAAGCGTAGACTCATAAATGATTTACTGTTATTATGTTACAAGGTTTTTTTTGCTGAAATTTGTATTCTGCAGGATTATTCTGAAGTGCTGTCGGTTGCAGATGGGGAAGTCTTGGACAACAACAAAAAATTATGAATTTAGCAAAATTTCGAAGGAGGAGGTTTGTGCCATTTTCTTATTATATGATGATGAATTTGTTCGACTGATCTAAACCTTCGTTAAGACAAAGAATAAGCGACTTTATATATTGATGCAGCCGGAGAATTACCAGATGGTTGGTTGTCTTTCAGGGTACGCTGATGCTTGAGAAGGCTATAGTGAGATCTTAAAGATGGCTTTCTTTTGTTTCGGGTGTTGGAAAATAGAAACAGCTTCTTCAAATTTCAAACTAACCGCAGTGAAATAGGGAAAATCCTTCAATATAATGTATCCAGTAGACTTGCCTTGCCCCCAACTTCAATAAGTCCAGGGAATTTTAACAATATAGAAATAGCTGAACTGTGTTACTTCATCAAATATAATACGGCTTACAGGCCTAGTGTCCTTTTGACGACTTATTGGACCAAACCCTTGTGTTTTCAATTATTTACTAACACGCTTGTTAAGTTGTCATGGTTGCATTTAATTTCTATAATTTTTCGTTGTGTTTTTATTGGTTGTATGTCATTGTCGTAATGTGAAAGTGCTATTTTCAATGTAAAGTGAGTCGCAATGTTGTGTCGTGAATCAGTGAAACAATTACCATTGTAATGTTTAGTTAAGAAACTAAATTGTAGTATATAAGACGCTAAGACGAATCTAGTTCTTACCCTTTTTTTGCGGGTTGTCTGTGGAGTTGTTGCGAAAGATTCCTCTGGTAGTTAGATCTACATTGGGTGACTCTTAAAGGATTTTGAGTTAAGCAGTGGTTTTGCTTACGCCTAATGAGGACCTGAAGTCTGGAACTAACGAATTACATTCTATAAGAAATCAAGTATATCCATGTGCCAAGCTCCCATATAGTAGGTTACGTATACCGATGACAAATAGCGTAGTTTCATCCACTTCACCTAGGAAAAGGCTGAAGAAAATGATGAAACAACTGATACGTTCAATCACATGTCTTTATACCATTATCTCAACCCGGTATATAAATATTTGTTGGTTCTGAAGAATTATTGTCAAATTAGTGACCGACTCTAACTGGGGGGCAACAAGCTTCTTGCGCGAAAGAGAAGAGTTTATCACGAATAAGATAATGTGTTCGAATTAGACGTCCAGCGTTTTAGCAATAAGGTCATGATCACAACAACGTCGGAAACCCGATGCTTACAAGTAAGGCTAGGATAAGAGCTTGAAAAGATAGGATGACAAGTGTGATATATTAAATCATGCATATAAGTTGTCGAGGACTTAAAGGTCTCGTTAAAAGGCAACGGTAATGATGTCGTTCAACAACCATGATATGGGGCAAAACACGTTAATTAGCTAGCTAAGACGAGTATCTTCCACATAAACTAACAACTCTAGTTGCATCACCCTCGCCTTTTATGTGAACCACAAATAGGGTTATGCTACCTTGTGAATTTGATCAATCGATACAAACCCTTATGCCATGTGCAACATTTCTCTTCATAAGTACTATTACCCGACTTTCATGGCATTACTTATTGTTAGATGTTTCGTGAAAGAAAAAATATTATAAAACTGAACATGCAATGCTGAAGTTTAAAGTTTCGTGATGGTTGAAACTCAATAAAAGCTTTGTATTTTATTTGGCCAACGATTGGTTTGCTTAACTCTAGCATATATGTGAACCTATGATTTTATTTTTTTCATTTTCTGCTTCATTGATCGGTTTAATAGCATAAACATTCTAAAATAGCACAAACATTATCACTGATTAGTTGATATATTCCAATAAAATTGATACTTTTATGTCCTCCGAGTACTCACTACTATATATATATACACACACACACACATGAAATTTGGATCCAATAATATAGAATAACAGTTAATAGCTAACGATTAGATGCATTTAGCTAATGACTTGACAATACTTTGTTATAATGTTAAATACTCATGGCATCCTTACATGTTAATTTCATTTTTACAGTAAAATGTTTCTTATTGGTTAATTTTGTTATACAATTTTTTGTTAAATTTTTTACCTTATTTTATTCGCTTCCGATTATCAAGTCCATTAGTTAAAAAATTCGATTGACATGTTCCATGCACATAACCAATTCGATGACGGAAGTTTATTGTTATACATATTTAAATAAATTTACATAAAACAATGAGCTTTCTATTCTCAATGGTTTTGTTTAAAAAAAATTCAACTTGAAAGCTAGATCGTGATAATCATTCAAACTAGAATGAACATAAAACATTATGAGGCAAAAAAACATGATTCTCAATTTTAAAATCACCTTAGTAGCATGCATATTATCCCAAATCATGAAAAAACATGTAACTAAGGTTCAAATATAAAATTTGAATCAATTACTATAATTATATAAAACACCTATATTCCATGAAATTATTATAAAAAATGGTAGAGACTCTGTAATTAGGTCTAGACGTAAAAATTGAATCAATTTATATAATTAAAAAAAAAAAACAACTCTATTCCACACATACCCTTTTTTCTGATTTCATACCCTTTTTTTTTATTAAATATATGTTTTTGATAATGTAACTTTTAAGGGTATGTTTTTGTTAATATGAGAGGGGTAAGGTATGTTTTTGTTAATTCACCTTTTTTAAAATTTACAAAAGGCCAGATATCCATAATTAGCGATTATATATAAAAATTGAAACAAATATAAAAAGTACAGGTAAGGATGCGCCGAAATTAAAACAATTTCTATAAATATGAAAAACAACTCCATCACAAATTCACACACAACTATTATAAAAATATTATTAAATCCCATAGACGCCGTAATTAACGTTTAGAGATAAAAATTGAAACAATTTATATAAGTATAAAAAATAAAAAATCAGAAGTCAAGGTGCGCATTAATTAGTAACTAGGGCTTTGATGTCAGAACTATATCCCTGTCAGCTTTTACTATAAATAAGGGGCAAATGCGCCGTTTATATATTAGTAGTATAAAAAAATATAAGTAGAAATAAGCAGCTTTTTACCTATCCTGGTACTATCTACCCACTTTCATACTTCCTCTCAGAAAAGCAATATGCAGCTTTTTACCTATCCTGGTACTACCTCTATCTCTCTCTATCTTATTATGTACATAGTTTTTTTATATTTGTGTGATGTACTTTAATTATCAAGCTTGCGGGAAATAAAAAAGATCAAGGGTTTTATTTCAAAAAAAAATCTAGGGTTTATTTCAAAAACAAATCAAGGGTTTTGTTATGTTTTTCATATTCTGCCTTTTCTGATATTACCCATGATTTCATTACCAATTAACAATTAATAGAGGTGCAAATTATACTGTAAGAATGTTGGAATTCATATAATAAATCTATGGAGTTTCCAGTGTAGTTTTTTATACTTTAAAATGTCGAAAATATTAATTTAAAAAGGTTTTTACATAGTTAAGATGCCAAATTTATTTGATTTAACATTTGGAAACTGTAATTTCGACATTTCAGATATGCAAACTTTTCATCCTGTAATATTGCACGTTGTCTGAACTTCTCATTAAATTGAGATTAGGAGAGTAATAGTTGACCAATTTACAAGAAATGATGACACGACATTTTGCTTAATGAGTAGATCTCCGATTTGTTATTAATTCTCGTGTTAAATAGTTACACAGCTTGCTTTTTTATGCAACATCTTTTTTATTTTTTTGTGATAGTAAAAAAAGGTGCCCATAACTTAAAATTAAGATTTGTCTGGAGTACCCGCAAGAAAAGGCGGCGAGCCCGCGACTATTTGAGTAATGACAGAATTTTGGGAAGATCGTTATTCATCGCATTTCGTAACAATATACCCTGGTCGCAACTCGCAAGGTTATGCTTTAATTAATTAATTCTATATATGCTCATGTAAATTTTATGAGCTTTGGTCAATTCTATGGAGAGGGTTGTGAATGTTGAAGCTATAGTGGAAAAGAAAATTAATTATATCAAATTGAAACATAGAGAAACCAACTTATATTGAAATGTAGCACAAAAAAAGTTTATTTTGTGTGATACGGGTAGGAATAATGCATTTAATGCAATAAAAAACGGTTTAATTGAAGAATGTAAAAACTGCATACTTTTATCCTATTTGATGTTAGTACAAGATTTTATCGACCGTAAGGAAGCTCTATGTATTTTTATGCATGTCGCGGTGCAATCTTCGATTATTTATGCACATGGCAGAAGTAATTTTAATGCTTCTCTCCTTAAGTTGTCCCATTTAAAATCAAGCCATGGTTAATTTATTTTAAATTTCTTTGTGGAAAAGGATTCTTATGTAATTTTCTTGAAGCTTGCATTTACCGCTTGCATGGTTGCATACATTGGGATGAATGCTATTAATTTTTTTAAATCGTAGACTATTTACTTCGAACAAAATCTCTAGAAAATTGATCTAGCTTCTAAAAGTTGGAACCTTAGATTATGTGGAGATCTTTTTCTCATGTTTTGAAATATTTAGGGCCTAGGGGGCAATAGAATTGCTTGGAGTGATATTACTCACCCCTTTGATGAAGGTGGCTTAGGCCTTAAAAAGATCAAAAAAATATAACAAATTTCTTATTTGTAAGATTCTCTGGAGATTATGTGATCCTACTATTAATTCTCTTTGAAAGTAATGAGTTCATGTAAATCAATGTTTTAAATAGCGTTATTGCTAGCGTAGCGTTTTTTCAAGAGAAATGCTAAAAACGCAAATAGCATTACTACATAGTGCTTTGTTTTATATTTTTTTTTTACCTAAATACATATAAATATAGCATTAAATTCAGAATATCTAATAAAAATTAACTAAATATATATAAAAAGTTGTAACTAATAATCACAAAATGATTGTAGTTGAGATGTCATAACATTTATTTTGTTTGTAAGAGTTTTAGGGTTTGATTCTCTTTAGCTTCCAATAATTTCATTAAAATTTTGACAAAAAAAAATAAAAAAAAATAAATAATTTGGACTGCACCCGCTATAGCGTAAATAGTGTCCACTATAGCGCGCTTTTTATGCTATAGCGTCCCTATAGCGCGAATTTAGCGCTTTTCCATCCAAATAGCGGTTTATCATAACTTTTTTCGGTCAAAAAACGTTATTTCGCTAACTATAGCGTAATATAGCATGATTTTTAAAACAACATTTTAAATTACTTAAAAGGCCAGAGCATATGGTTTATTGGTGTTGCCTACCAATGTGGTTGGACTTGGAGAAAAGTCCTTAAAATGAGACAGACTCTCAAAGAGCTTCTCATCTACAAAATAGGGGATGATAAAGATACTTTTCTGTGGTATGACAAGTGGTTAGAATCCGGTGCTATTTTTCATAGAAATCATATTAATAGATTTCTAAGTGCCACTTGTCTATCGCTAAATAAGAAGGTTGCTGACATCATCCCTAATGATAACTGGAATTGGCCTGATAATGGTGACCAAGTGGATTATTTGAATACACTTAAACAGCCCAAGTTTAACAAAAACTCAAGGGATAAGCTGAGTTGGAGTCTTGATGAGAAAGGCTTCACTGTAAATCAAATGTGGAATTTCATTAGAGTCACTAAGGAGAAAGTTAGGTGGAACTCTCTTGATTGGTTCAATTCTTATATTTCTAAATGTAGCCATATTTTATGGCAATCCATTTTGAAAAGATTGCCTACTGCGAATAAGTTACAAAAATGGCTTCATAGCAACTCTTGTGATCTTTGTTGTTTATGTAAAGAAAAAGAGGAAAATATGAACCACTTGTTTTTTGAGTGTAACTATTCCAAAATTTTACTTAAAACTCTTTTATCTAAAGCAGGTTTTTATCATTTTTGTAATTTTTGGGAAAGTTGGATAAATTGGGCTTCCACTGCTTTTAGTAAGAATTCTTTTCCCAGCAAAATTGGTAAGCTAATTTTCTCCTCGTGTTTACTTTATCTGGAAAGAGAGAAACCTCAGAAAGCATGGTAAGAAGGCAAGTGATGTTGCCACCCTCATTAATCACATTGAGTTTATTATTAAAACCAAAATGAACTTGCTAAAAAGCATACCTGTTGAGAATAGAAATTCTTTTTTAGTAGGAATTTGGGACATTAATAATAATTTTCTTAATGACAAGAACTGAAAGTTCGTTTAACTCTCTTTGGTGTTCTCAAGTTAAATTGGCTAACCTCTTTAATTTAAATGTTTTACTTGGGCTTGGAGATAGATTTTGGCATTTTAAAAGTTCAACAATGGTCTGGTACAATGATATGCATATAAGATTGCTAGATATGGAAATAACAAGAGTGCTGCCATTACTAGGTACCCTGTTAATTTTAATGAGATTAAGTTTGAATTATAAGCAAATTTGGACAGTCTACTTGTTTAAGCTTATGTGCAGGAGTTGCAGGTTGGGAAACTATCTGGGAAATGCTATATTTAATGATATTGAAGACCAAAATGGTGGTGCTGATAGTGAAGAAGCTTCTTTGAAGAATAAAATCAAGTCCAGTTTAATTTCGAGAGTGTTAAATCCCTTTAGAAGGATTGTAATTTTCCTTTTTTGTTGCAAACAAGGACATCTCTTAAAAATGCTCCTTATTTTGTTGTTATATGATGTTATCTCAATGTTTTATTTAAATAAAATTCTGGCAAAGTACTAATGCTTTTGTCGGAATTAACTGTTTATGGGCATTTTTCGGTTTGTGGATTAGCCTTTGTTTCTCAGTTTAATAATATGCTTACCTTTCAAAAAAGAAACACGCTAGACATGGAAATTGCTCATACATGTACCACGATGGAACTCATCGACCAAACATCTGGCTCAGCGCGTATAGCAATTAGTAAAATAATGTTCCTTGTAGCGGTGATATAATACGTTTAATATTCCGACTAGAAAAAAAAAACCTAGATTGCGGTGATCATTAGTTGTAAATCTAAATATTTTATGCACACTGTACTTCTGGGTAAACCCAACCCAAATGGGAAGAAGAGGGTCAGCCAAACAGCGGACAACTCTACTTTGTACGTTGCTCAGGGCATTTTCTAAATAAAACTTCTATAGATTAATAATGTCCGGACCATGAAATTTTATTAACTTAGAGAGATATTAATTAATCGATAAATTAATAATTATTGTTTTAGAGAGGTTTTTATCGATTCAATAAATGTAATCGTTTATAACATAAATTAACTCATTATAAATTACTAAGAATGATCGTTAAATTCGTTAGTAAAAGCAAATACACTATTTCAATTACTAAATAAGTATAATTTTGTTACATCTTAAACTGTATATCAAACTAATAATATATATTAGAAACGTTTAATATGTCTAATCAATTTTATGTATATTGAGCATCATTGAATAAAATAGTACAACTCATTGTTTAATCGATTATATAACTTCATAATTTTTTAGTGCAGTCCGCAAATACAAAACAAGAGATTTTGAACGCAATAAATAAAGTTAGAGATAATATTGAAATAAATTTATATTTATATTTTAATAAAAATAAAATGACTATAGAGTGATATTTCACTAAATCTACTATTTGTCATTTTAAAGAATTATTATTTATGATTTTGTTAAGACCAAATATTTATATAACGATTCTTCAAAATTTTATTATCTTATTAATTTATCAAAATTGATGATTTTTTACACTGAACCAAGTCGGGACTGGAGGAAAATATTATTTTAGAAAGTTTTTTAATTTAGCGAGTATTATTTTATAGAGGTTCTACTGTAATCGGAATGACTGTCATGTTTAACGCACCATTCAATCACGTTTTCTCTATTTCAGTCTGCGACCTTTGATGCTTGTTTCCTAAGTATTTTATAAACTGGGAAAAATTGTTAGATTGGGATACTAAGTTTTTTTTATGGGAAATGGGTAGAGGAATAGTACATTTGATGCAACATAAAATGGTTTAATTGAAGAATGTTCAAGCGGCATACTTTTATCCTATTTGGTTTTAGTACAAGGTATAACTGACTGTTAGATTCTGTGGTTGTTCTATATTCAATATTCCACTTATACTTCTGTTCCTTTTTCGTAACGGTTCTTTGCATAGTTTGTGTTCATTGCATTAGTTTTTTTCATTAGGGTATCTTGTCATTTCCAATCTTAGTTTTTTTGCATACTTCGTAGACATTTATATGGCGTTACTCAAAGAGTGAAGTTACTTCGTACTAGCATTTGCTCTGCATGCCTCTTCTTTATTTATCCAACTTCTATAAATTAATAATGTAGGAACCGTAGAAATTTATTAATTCAAAGAGCTATTAATTAATCGATAAATTAATAATTATTATTTTAAATAGGTTTTATTATTGGACAATTAATGTTCATCGATCGACAATAACAAATTGTTTTCGACACTGCAAAATTCGTCCGGTCAATAAAGTTTCAATTAATAGATAAACCACTACTGAGAAATATATTTATGAACTTAAAAAAATGATTGAGTTATCATAATAAAACGGATGTTAATGGTTTGTTGGACTAAAATGATACATGTTCAGAGGCCCATAACTTAAAAGAAATCATAGATATTATTTGGTAATGAAGATACTACTTGAACATGATACCGTACATTTGAAACTAGTCACGCGAAAGTAAACATTAATCGCGTTTATAACTTTTTTTTGTTGCAGTTTGTAAAGACTATATCATAGCTTTTGGATACAATTAGAAAAATAGATATGAGATTCAAGTAGATTTAAATTTTAATAAAAATCAAATGACTACAAAGTCATATTTTACTAAGTCATCCTAGTAATGTTTGAATTTTTGAAGAATTATTAATTTATGATTTTGTCGGGACCAATATTTATATAATGATTTTCAGAAAATTTATTATCTTATTAATTTATCAAAATTACTGATTTTTTACACTGATACAAGTCGGGACCGGAGAAAATTATTATTTTAGAGAATATTAATTTAGAGAGGTTATACTATAGGATTGTTTCAACTAATTATGATGAACAAGTGTTTCAGCTGTGCTCTCCCATATCGTATCAATAATTTGTTATCTTTTCTTATTTTGTCAATAGCATATTCTTCAATTTTTCTTCTGCTTGTAATTACATATGTTTACGTGTTTGTATCTTTAAAATGAATTGTTTTTGCCGACTGAATAGTAAATATGCAATGTCTTGTTAGAAATCAGAATTTGGAAGGAGTTGGGCATCTATTTTGTTAGACTCATGAATAAAACATTGTCAGAATAAAGTTTTTTAGAATGTTTAAACTCTTTTTAGTAATACTGTAATTTTTATTATTTTGGCCTCTACTTTTTATATAGGTCGTATATTATTGTTGGACGAAGTATAATGCTTAACTGTGTATATTTGTTTTCCTCATTATTTATCTTTTTGATGTAGGGTTACTTTGAGCTTGTGGTGTGGTTTACTGATGCTAAACGGGACTCTATCATGTGCGAATGATCAGACCTTTGGAGGTTGTTTGATCGTCAATGCACCCGTGCAAGTAAGCATTGCATTAGAGTGTCTATATGTTTGTAAGTTGTGTGATTTAATCACAATGTACGTAGTCATATTAAAATACAAAATCTGCAAAACACAACCTGTTCCAGGAATGGACAAATAACTTCCGATATTCTTCTTTGCGGTAATATGCTATGTCAAAGTTTGTTCTTTATCATAAACCAATAAAGTTGAACTGAAATCTTACGACGTCACAAGTTTAGCGGTGTCAAGAAGTAGCCTACTTCCTCAAATCGGAAATACAAACACGGTTGTTAAAGAAAAATATTTTACATAGTACGGTGTTGTGAGATCATCGGTTGTGGTGTAGTTTAGTTGTGTTTATATAATTTAATTGCAAATTGAAACAAGCATGAAAGTTTGTTTAATAAGTAGATCATTTCACAGATTAATAGTGCATTTTTATTAAAATCATCACTCATTGACAATAAAATAGTAGCTATTCTTGTTATCATCAAAATCAGTAATTAACCTTTTTGTTTAGCAGTGTCTTGCAAAATGATAACCACACAATGATATTATACAATAATTATGGCCGTAGTGGCTCCAAAATCAAGCTGGTTGTAGCTAATGAAACAAGATTTTACTAGTGACTCAAGGGTAATTATTATTTTCATACTTTAAGTTTATCAATACGATTAAATTAGAAAGAAATTTGTCTATGTACGTAATTAAAAATTCAATTTAATTTGTAATCAATACTATTAAATTAGAGTTTCAATATTTTCATACATTCGAATAATTTGATCGTATTTGACATCTCATGAGGGATGCACCTTGTCGTATATCCTTTCTTCTGTCAGGACAAATGCTTATTTGTCTCATTTAAATCTTATTCAATTGTGTTTCTAAAGATATACTCTGTATTTGGTTTTGAAATACATAATCTCATAATAGCCTATTAGTAGTCCATCAAGGATTACTAAAAGTGACCAAATTTGATATTCAAAATGCATGTATTCAATTAATAAAAGTAAAAAAGTACATTTATCATCAGTACTTTTTGCTTTTAATACTTTTTTTAAAGTAAATATACTTCTTTCATTTACTGTACTGTTGAATGTTTTGAATTCAGATACTATTCCAAAAACAGAAAAAAAAAAACCTTTAAGGTGTGATTGTAGATACAATATATAGAATGAAATAAGCAAATTTCCCCATAGTTTACATTTTTTTTTGTCCAAGCCTAAAGAAGGTGAGGTTTATAAATACAAGTATCTTTTCTTTAAATCGTATTGCTTTTCCTCTCATCAGTCATCACCCTCTCTCTTTGTGTACGTTTCTCTCTCCACCGTAAGAAATATAACATCTCTTAAATTTACATTTTGTATTATTAAGTTCGTACTTTTGATAAATGATTTTGCACCTTGTATTTGGTGTAATTTGTTAATGTGCAAGATTTTTTTTCTTAGTTACTCTAAGTTTCAATAAATGATGCTGCAATTGATCGACAATTTTGTTTTCAATTGATGAACTTCATTCTATAATTTTGTTTTCTTAGTTATTAGGTCTCACCGTGGGATTTAGAAATGAGTGGGTCGAGAAACACTAGATTAGAGAAGATTCCGACAAAGTTGAAGGACCTTCTGAAAACTGGTTTGCTCGAGGGGGCACCTGTGCAGTATCAATCCGCACCAAAGGTATGTTTGGCTACTACTTAAGAGTACATACACCAACTAAAAAAAATCCATTACTTGTTGTACCACCACTTTGTCTTCATTTCAGGTATTTCTTTTTGTCCCTATTGGAGCTGGTCAAAAAAAGATGCTTGATCACAAAATCTTGTAGAGTGTGTAAAACCAAGCAAAATTTCCCAGCTTTTCAAAATTTGGTTTTTCGTATTCTTATAATTAGCTGCATACTTATCGGAAAATCTTTAATTACACCTAATATGTTATCCATCTTTCATATATTTCACCAACCTAGGGCCACCACGATTACAAACATGATCAACAAATAAATATATAGGTTCAGTAATATTGGTTATGATATTTTCCCCTTCATGCCAAAATTCATGACTAATATGGCATCGTGAACTAAGGCCTCTATAATTCTTACAAATTCATCTCCAAATTTAGTTCGATCTTCATATGCCTTAAGGGTAACCTAAGTTCCAGAGTTTTTCTACAATCAACTAGTTGCTTCAACAAAATTTAATGAGAAGCAAATCAAGTTGTGTTAGTATGGGTTCTAAAACTATGCATTGCCAAGCAGTGGTTTAAAAGTTGTGTTAATGTATTTTATCCTTTTTTATGTTAGTCTTAACCACTCAAATTTATTGGCAATTTTTTTTAGGTAAAATTTACAGTATGAACTACGTAGCTAGAGAGACTTAAAATATGCATGCACTTTTAGTATTTCCTCCGCTAAAGTTTGAATATTGCTGCATTATCTCATGTTACTACTTCTAGCAGTTCTGTAATTCCTAGGCATGGAAACCAAAGTTTTTGCCCTTCTTAAATATTTCTGAACTCGTAAATTTAAATTCTTAAGGGCGCTTTTGGAAAATAGATAAAAGTAGTGTAATCACGCTAATGTATCAAACCCACCACCGAGACTAGCTCCAACGGTCCTAGACAACCCAAATACAGTAAACTCTCTGTACAGTCATATTGTGGGGACCACGAAAAATATTAATATAAGGAGGTTATTCCTATATAGAGTTTACATATTAAAAAAATAAAAAATATATGTATTTACATAATATTAGATACATATGCATGGTTCATTATAAGTTAAAACAAACAAATTAATCTATCAAAAGTTTAGTTAAACAAATACATGTATGCAGAAAACAAAAACATGTATTTTGAAATTTGTAAAGTCAAAGACAATATTTCATATACCTTCTTTACATGTATAAATACTAGGTATATTAAAGTAAACATATCAATCACTTTGGCTTCAACAAGATGGTATCCATGTCGACGAGCTAGTATGGACGCGCAAGTTAAAAGATGTGGTAGCAACAAAAAAAATTAAGTTATCATCACAAACAAACTTACATAAGTATTTTACATCATCATAAATTTATTGTAACTAGATATATATATTTTTGTAATGAAATGTATTTTATTTTTATAAGGAGGTGAATTTATAACTAACGGGACCATAAAAAACTACGAAATATAACAATAGAGAGTTTATTCCTATTTTGAACTGGTCCGAGTTGGGACCGGGATTTTTTATTACTATAGGGAGATTATTCCTATATGGAGTATTCTTATAGAGAGGTTTTACTGTTATTCTTATAGAGAGGTTTTACTGTTATTCCTATATGAAGCCAAGAATCTCCTATGCGATTAAAATTGGCGATGTAGTCATATAAAGACCCCGTTTGGCGTAAGCGATCCAAACTTTCATTAAAATCCTCACATGTCGCATCATAACTGCGAAAGAACCCTATGGTAACATTGCACCCTGTCTACGAGCTAGAAGTGTACGCCACCACGTTTTTGCTTCGCCCACTAAACACAACGATGCATATCGGACCCTGTGGCATCCTTATATCACTCCTTTTGAAAATATTAGTTGCATATGGCTTAACCAATTGTCCGGGTCTCCGTTTTCAAATTTAGGGCAGGTTATGCCCGCTAACCCGTTCGTCTGCAGCCCTCCCATTCGGCGTTTATGCCACTCGTCAAGCAAAATTCCACACTCTCGTTCCATCCTAGTTTTCTGTTGTAGGTGTATCGTTATCGATTAGAGTTGGAATTTGTTACTCATGTTCCGCTTCATTTTTATCCTCCCATTCGACCTCGGAAGCCCAACTGGGTGGAATAGTAACTGTGTCCCCATTCGCTTGCTACTCCATATAAGAATAACAGTAAAACCTTTATATAAGAATACCTTATATACTAATAACCTTTATATAGTAATAAAAAATCTCGGTCTCAACTCGGGTCAGTTCAAAATAGGAATAAACTCCCTATTGTCATATTTCGTAGTTTTTTATGGTCCCGTTAGTTATAAATCCACCTCCTTATAAGAATAAAATACATTTCATTACAAATATATATATATATATATCTAGTTACAATAAATTTATGATGATGTAAAATACTTATGTAAGTTTGTTTGCGATGATGACTTAATTTTTTTTGTTGCTATCACATCTTTTAATTTGCGCGTCCATACTAGCTCGTTGACATGGATACCATTTTGTTCAAGCCAAAGTGATTGAAATGTTTACTTTAATATACCTAGTATTTATACATGTAAAGAAAGTATATGAAAAATTGTATTTGACTTTACAAATTTCAAAATACATGTATTTGTTTTCTACATACATGTATTTGTTTAACTAAACTTTTGATAGATTCATTTATTTGTTTTAAATTATAATGAACCATGTATATGTATATAATATTATGTAAATACATATATTTTTTATTTTTATAATATGTAAACTCTATATAGGAATAACCTCAATATAGTAATATTTTTTCTTAGTCCCCACAATATGACTGTATAGAGGTTTTACTGTATATATATTAGGTAATTCATTTTTTTATACAACATCTTAAATAAACAATTGTAGTAGTCATTTTTTACTCTTTGGTTAATAATTTAAAAAGAACAAAGAAAGCCTTATCTGAGTGGAACAGGGGAGCATTTGGGAACATTTTTCAGAAAGTGCTGGAAGCTGAAGATAAATTCCTTAAAATGGATAGAATGTTTGAATAAGACCCTACAATAATCAACAAAATTGAGGTAAGTAAATTTGAAACAAATTTGAAATATAGAATAAAAATTGAAGAGGATTTTTGGAGTCAAAAAGTAAATTTAAAGTGGGTCAATGAAGGGGGTGCCAATACCAAGTATTTTCATAGTATTGTGAAAAAAAGAAGAGTAAGAAGCTACATTAATTCTATTAAAACGGCTACAGGAGAAGTTATTACTGAAAAAATTGAAATACAAACTGTTAATTTTTTTAAAGGCCTTCTAGATGCTAAGAAGGATTCTAGTAGGAACTTCAAGAGTCTGAAAATCATTCCTACACTTATTAAAGAAGAGGACAATGAAATGGTTAATAAATTTCCTGATGAAAGTGAAATTAAAGAGGCTGTGTGGATGGTTTTACTGGGGGTACTTCTAACCGGAGTATTATTGGTAAAAATGTGTGTTCTGCTATTGTATATTTTTTTTCTGGTCATTTGCTTCCTAAGGGAATAACAAGCATTGTTATTGCTCTCATACCTAAAATTCAAGTCCCTAATGATTTTTCAGAATATAGACTATATACTTCTAACAAATTCTCTAGAAAATTGATCTTGCTACTGAAAGTTGGAACCTTAGATTATGTGGATAATTGTTTCTCATGTTTTGGAATATCTAGGTTGTTATTGAATTTTTCTTCATAAGCATGTATACTCTGAAATGATTTACTCTTATAGTGTTTTAAGGTTTTTTTATGCTGAAAATCGTGTTGTGCAGGATTATTCTAGTTCTTGGTTTAACACCTCTTGCTTATCTAACATTAGGCTCTGCATCTTCCTTGTTTCTTCTACAAAAGCTGCATGTATGGAATCTTTTTCATCAATCATCCTACTCGAAGAAAACGTTTTTTCATTGTACTTATCTTGCAACTCACTCAGATCTTCATTTTTCATGTCTGTTTGGTTAGCTAATCTAGCAACAACTTTATATCTATCTTCGGAAGATTGCTCAACACTATTACATCTAGTCTTTAATTCTACTCCCCAATAACCCCTTCGGAATTGTAATCATCTGCTCCTACAAACCATCCGTATATTTAGATATTTAGATATTTGTCTGAGATTTAGCAGACTGGGATCATACTTCTGCTATACTGTTGCGTAGATTGCTTCAGTTTTCTTTTCACTTCTCAGTGTTCTTTATTACATAATTTAAACTGGCAATATATAAAATGATTATTTGAACCTGAGGCCAAGTAATATGACATGGTTACGGAGCTCGTCAATATGTTCCAGAAGACTAGAGCAACAAAAATATCATAATTTATTGTATATCTATCCCTTCAGGCATTAATCAAATTCCATTTGTTAGCTATAGATAGTTAGATACTATACTCTAAAGTCCTGTTCTGAAATCCAGTTCTTCCTCAGATTTACAAAAAAATACCCAAATAGCGACGGGATTACTGACGGTATTTTTTGTTACGAGCTTATTAGCGACGGTTTTTATGACGGATTTGTGACAGTTTAGTTAATTTACGACAGATTTGTGACAACTTTTTAAATTAGTGACAAGCTTGTGACAGCTTTTGACTCTCACTATATCAAACATTAATTTGTAGTGTCACAAATGTTAATTTAATTTTGCTAATGCAGCTTGTCGGATATGCAAGATTGGCATGCTTAACCCCAGAGCAGAAAAAAGAAGTAGATGAGTTTGTCATCTCTTCATGTATATTACCAAAAGCTCCCTGGGAGGCAAATATTTGCAAAATATGCGGAATTGACAAAAACGATGACCTTGTGCTCCTATGTGATACGTGCGATGCGGAATATCACACGTATTGCTTAAACCCTACTTATGAGAGTTGCTCAAGGAAACTGGCATTGCTCTTGTTGCATTTCCAAACTTGAGAATGGAAATGGTAAATATATACTCCCTGATTATTATAGTTTTTTGAAATGTTTTAAATCTTGTCTAATTAAGTAGTGAAATAAACGTTACTTTCAAAGTAGTTTTAATTTTTTGATGGTAATTTGTAACCTTGCCTTATTATAATTCACTTTCGTAGACAGTTATTTTGGATTACTATCATGCGCACTAAAAGAGTGAAGTTACTTGGTACCGGCATTTGCTCTTCAGTCCTCTTAACTTTACCCGACTTTGTTATTAAGGAAGAATAGTTTTTTACGAAAGATATGTCTATAATCTCTTTTAAGGTACTTTATTATGATCTATTGCCTTTTGTCCTAATCAAGACATTAAATTCTTTCATAAGAATGCAACTTGCAAACAGATTGTAGTAAATAAGACGCTAAGTTCTTACCCTTTTTTTTCGGGTTTTCCGTGGAGTTGTTGCAAATGATTCCTCTGGTAGTTAGATTGACATTCCATGACCCTTAAGGAATTTTGAGTTAAGCAGTGATTTTGCTTACGCCTAATGGGGACATTAAATCTAGAACCAATGAATTATGTTCTATAAGAAAACAATTTTTCATAGTAAGAATCTCTTAGATTAAGTTGCGACATGAAATAATTTTTTTTGGCTCTTAGCTTTTATTATTTCCTACTCTGGGGTTTCTCTTTTTTCTTACTTTAGATTAGGTTGTCCATTTAATTTTCTCCTCAAGTCAAATTTCGTTGAGAATGTAGTTTCTTTTCAGTGATTTCAAAACTGGACCTTTCAAACTGATATTTTCTCAACTCTCTGAAGATAGAACTTCTGCACCACAGTAGTGTTAGAGATTTAGGGTA
The DNA here is from genome assembly GCA_963682055.1 of Primula veris. NCBI lineage: Eukaryota > Viridiplantae > Streptophyta > Magnoliopsida > Ericales > Primulaceae > Primula > Primula veris. Next base: position 29,009,481 of record OY821747.1, on the reverse strand, counting down.
TGATAATCCTGGATAACTTCAAAGAATCGTGTTCGTACACTTTCCGAACAAAGTATTTCGACCCTATTATTCCCTGGGTTCACGAAATCTTTGTGGGGATAATTCTTGAAGAACAATCTGTTTCTGGCAAGGAGAATAGATTAGGAATATAGAGAGAATTTTCTTATATGTTTCTGTGTTTGAAACCGAGGCCAAATGACTTCTTATATAAGAGATCAATAACCGAAACCAAAGGAAGCAACTGTTCGCTCAAAGGAAGCAACTGTTCGGAACAAAGGAAGCAACTGTTCGGAACAAAAGAAGCAACTGTTCGGAACAAAAGAAGCAACTGTTCGGAACAAAGGAAGCAACTGTTCGGAACAATTTTCGCTCGGGGCGCTGCCCCGCACCCCGCCCGCTGTCCTGGCAGCGGGACCCCAGCCAGGGGCTCTCGCCCCTTGGACCCCGCCAGGGGCTCTGCCCCTTGGAACCCCGTTTCAATTATTCATATTCAATTATACGTTGGCTCGACGAGCGTGCACTCCGCATTTCCCTAACTCGTTTCCGAGTTTAACGCATTATTGCATCGGCCTATAATAAATCACATTACTACTAAAATATATTGATGATACTAAAATTACCAACAAATCCCCCCCATTTTAGTGTAATCCTTGATTTACTCAGTATATACAATAATATATACAAGGGTATAACACACAGGTATAACAATCAAACACATGCATAGATAAAAATGTCTTACGATTGAATTTTCATCTTAGTACAAATACACATTCCAAATACTCGAAAATCTGGGTGTCATAACGATTGAACCCGTCAATCCATTTGAATATCTGAAGATATAGTACACATATGTTTCTTACAATACTCTACTATTCATACTTGACACTTTACAAGCCGTGTGTCCTTATCCATTAATAAGCATATAGGAAGCCAAGTCCAAGTTTCTTGAAGCGGCAAAACTTCATGCTCACATAGGTGATCCTTTTAATCTTGCACCTGCATTTGCAATTTTTCAAAAGAACCATTAAGAAGATATACTTCAACCTAGCCATCACTTGCAGGTCTGAGCACATACCTTGGGAAGATAAACACAATTGCTCCAATCTCTAACTATGATCTTTTCACATTGAATTCTGCTTCTAACGTTGTATTCGAAGGGAATTGGGTATACCACAGCTAATAGATTTAAATGGACTTTAATCCCATCCCAATTACCGACTTATTCACTAAGTCTCTAGCTAACCCCTTCGTCAAGTGGTCAGCTAAGTTTTGTTGCGACCGAACAAAATCAATAGATATCACCCCATTCATGATTAATTCCCTAATCATACTATGTCTAACACCCAAATGTCTAGACTTTCCATTGTATATTTGACTATAAGCTTTAGCCAGTGTGGCAGTACTATCACAACGGATAGAAATTGGTGATATCGGTTTAGGCCATATCGGAATCTCATATACCAAGTTCCTGAGCCATTCCGCTTCTTTACCAGCAGCTGCTAATGCTACAAACTCAGATTCCATTGTGGAACCAGTTATACATGTTTGCTTCTTGGAAGCCCATGAGATGGCACCTCCCCCAAGCAAGAACACCCATCCACTTGTAGAGGATGAGTCTTCAGCATTATTTATCCAACTAGCATCCGAATAACCCTCTAACACCAAAGGAAATCCCATATATGCCAATCCATAATTCATAGTACCCTTCAAGTACTTGAATACCCTAGTTATCGCATGCCAATGATGTCTACTAGGATTACTAGTAAATCTGCTCAACTTTCCAACCGCATAAGCAATATCCGGTCTAGTGCTAATCATAGCATACATCAAAGAGCCTATAGCTCTTGAGTATTCAAGTTGATCCACAGGTTTACCTGTATTTGGCATAAGCTTTTCTCCCGGATCCATGGGAGTACTTACTGGAGAACAACTTTCATAATTGAACTTCTTGAGTATTTTCTCAATGTAATGAGATTGCGTAATTACAATCCCCTTATTCTCCCGTTTAATCTTAATACCAAGAATAACGTCCGCTTCTCCCATATCTTTCATGGAGAACTTTGATGACAAGAAATTCTTCGTTTTATCAACTTGATTTTGGTCGGTGCCAAAGATCAACATGTCATCAACATATAGACAAATGAAAACTCCTTTACCGGATGTGTTAAATTTGCTATATACACATTTGTCTGCTTGGTTTAGAATGAAACCATTAGACAAAACAACTTCATCAAACTTTTGATGCCACTGCTTCGGAGCTTGTTTCAGCCCATACAGCGACTTAACTAGCTTACACACTTTATGCTCATTACCAGGCATTACAAATCCTTCAGGTTGCTTCATATACACTTCTTCTTCCAAATCACCATTCAGAAATGCTGTTTTGACATCCATTTGATGAATCACTAGATTATGAATAGCCGCCAAGGCAATCAACAATCTAATAGTAGTGATACGGGCAACTGGAGCATAGGTATCGAAATAATCAATCCCTTCCTTTTGTCTGAAGCCTTGGATAACTAATCTAGCTTTAAACTTGTCAATTGTACCATCGACTTTCATCTTCTTTTTGAAGATCCATTTGCAACCCAATGGTTTGCAACATGGTGGTAAATCAGATAATACCCAAGTATTATTTTCCATGATAGAACCAATCTCTTCATCAATTGCTTCTTTCCAAAAAACAGAATCTCGAGATTTCACAGCTTCATCATACGTTCTTGGATCCTCCTCTATACTATAACAATAATAGTATTGAGTACCAATCTGATCTCTTGATCCCTCAACTAAATATAGTTGAAAATCAGATCCATAAGATCTAGATTTTCTAGCTCTTTTGCTTCTACGGGGTTCAAGTGTCTCACTTGGCACATCAATTGAATGATCATCCCTTAGAGATTCATCTGAATTAGGTATAGAGTCCTTTGGTCTAGGTATAGAAGAGAAACAATTCTCATCAAATATGGCATCTCTCGATTCTATAATCGTGTTAATAGAAATCGAGTCATTAGGTTCTATAACATAAAACCTATAGGCCTTGGAGTGCTCAGCATATCCAACAAAGATGCAGACTATACCCTTTTCACCCAAAGTTTTCCTTTTTGGGTCCGGGAGTCTAACCACGGCCCTACAACCCCAAACACGTAAAAATGTTAAGTTTGGTCGTTTCTTATACCAAAGTTCATATGGGGTAGTCTTGTTCCTTTTATTAGGAACCCTATTTAACAAATAGCAAGCCGTTAACATAGCTTCTCCCCAAAACCCTTCACTTAAACCAGAGTAAGATAACATGGCATTCACCATTTCTTTAAGAACTCTATTTTTCCTTTCAGCCACACCATTTTGTTGAGGTGTATAAGGTGCCGTAGTCTCATGAATGATTCCTACGGATTGGAAAAATACAGGATCATAATATTCACCACCTCTATCTGTACGCAATGTTTTAATCAACACATTCTGTTGCACTTCAACTTCAGTTTTATAAATTTTGAATTTATCTAAGGCTTCGTCCTTAGCGTGCAACAAATAGACATAGCAGAATCTAGATGCATCGTCTATGAAAGTGATAAAATATTTTTACGCCCTAATGATGGAGTAGCATGCAAATCACATAAATCACTATGTATTAATTCAAGAATGACATATTTCCTTGTTATACTTTTAAAAGGTTGCCTAGTGATCTTTGTTAACATGCAAGTTTTACATTTTTCTACATTTTCATTAAAAACAGGAATTAAATCATCTTTAGACATTTCTTGCATTCTTTTATAATGTACATGTCCTAGACGAGCATGCCATAACGAGAAATCGATAACATTCGAAGAAGACATAAATACATAACCAGAATCATTAGGAACTCCATTCAAATTCATCATAAACATACCATTATTATAATATCCAAATCCTACAAACACACCAGACTTCGATAAAACATATTTATCGGATTCACACACTTGCTTGTATCCAAGCTTATTTAATACAGGACCAGAAATTAAATTCTTACGTAATTTAGGAACATACAAAACATTAAACAAAGTAATAGTCTTTCCAGAACTGAATTCTAGCACCACGTTTCCTTTGCCTTCAACGGGAGCAAAGTGATCATCTCCCATGTAGAGGACAGAACCATCTTCCACTGGAACAAAACTCTTGAACCAGAAACGATCCTTGCAAACATGTGTTGTGGCGCCAGAATCAATCCACCACGCGATAGCATCATCCTGCACATAAAATGCTTCAGAATTTAGTGAAACCGAATGTTTAATCAAACTATTCAAATCACGAATTGATTTCTGACCTTGGTTTTCGGATTGGTCCTTAGACCCTTTTCCTGAACCACTTGCATTCGCGTTGTCGTGCTTTTTGCCGAAACGGCAATCCCTCTTGAAGTGGCCTGTTTTGCCACACTTCCAGCATTCTAGTTTCGGTTTCTTGTTAGCACCGAAACTGCCCTTATTGTTCTTGAAAGCACGCTTCTTTCCTTTGTTTTTGTTGTTATCGTTCTTACCACCCCCTTCAACCATATTAACCGAGGGTCCAGCAATTTGTTTGCCCTTTCCTTTGTCATCCTCCTGCGCTCTTAGAGATTCTTCTATGCGCAAGTGACTTCCAAGTTGGATCAAAGACAGTTCGTCTTTTCCATGTTTCAGATTGTGTTTGAAATCCCTCCACGAAGGAGGCAACTTGTCTATGATGCTTGAGACAGATATTGTTTCATCCATCTTCAATCCGTGTTGTGTGAATTGTCCAAGGATTCGGAGGAGTTCATTGAATTGTTCCATGACAGACCTCGATTCAACCATTTTGTAATTGTTGAAATCGGTTACCAGGAACTTTTTACTGGATGAGTCCTCTGCCATGTACTTGGATTCGAGACAATCCCACAATTCCTTTGCAGATTCCACGTTTTGGTAAATATCAAATAAGGGATCAGACATACCGTTAAGAATGTGCCCTCTGCAAATGTAGTCGTCGTTCTCCCACTTTGATCTGCGTCTTAGATTTTCAACCGTGTCATTCTCTACAAATTCTGGAATCGGTGTAGACAGGACGTGCACCACCTTTAACGTTGTCAACATGAAATGCATCTTCTTCTGCCAACGCCTGAAGTCTTGTCCTTGAAACTTGTCCAATTTTCCGAAATTTGTAGTCATCTCCTTGACGGTGCTTCCTCCAGCCATGATTATCAGAAAATACTTTGTTCGTTTGTTAGAAAATTTAGGGTATGATAATCCTGGATAACTTCAAAGAATCGTGTTCGTACACTTTCCGAACAAAGTATTTCGACCCTATTATTCCCTGGGTTCACGAAATCTTTGTGGGGATAATTCTTGAAGAACAATCTGTTTCTGGCAAGGAGAATAGATTAGGAATATAGAGAGAATTTTCTTATATGTTTCTGTGTTTGAAACCGAGGCCAAATGACTTCTTATATAAGAGATCAATAACCGAAACCAAAGGAAGCAACTGTTCGCTCAAAGGAAGCAACTGTTCGGAACAAAGGAAGCAACTGTTCGGAACAAAGGAAGCAACTGTTCGGAACAAAAGAAGCAACTGTTCGGAACAAAAGAAGCAACTGTTCGGAACAAAGGAAGCAACTGTTCGGAACAAAGGAAGCAACTGTTCGGAACAATTTTCGCTCGGGGCGCTGCCCCGCACCCCGCCCGCTGTCCTGGCAGCGGGACCCCAGCCAGGGGCTCTCGCCCCTTGGACCCCGCCAGGGGCTCTGCCCCTTGGAACCCCGTTTCAATTATTCTTATTCAATTATACATTGGCTCGACGAGCGTGCACTCCGCACTTCCCTAACTCGTTTCCGAGTTTAACGCATTATTGCATCGGCCTATAATAAATCACATTACTACTAAAATATATTGATGATACTAAAATTACCAACAAGTAGCAAATTAATCCTGTGGCCAGATGTGGTAGCTTTAGCACCATGTCGATGACGACCACGATGAAGAACTGCACGACCCTGGACATGAGAATATTCAAACGGTTCATCAGGCTGAGTTCCTGTATCCACTTGCTTCTCACACCTAATCCCCCAAAAGAACAATTCTCCACCTAATCCCCGAAGTTTTTAGAAATCCTCTCAAAGTTTTAAGTGGAAGATCAAAAGTTTCAGAAGTTGATTCTATCAAGAAAATGACATCAAGGTATATTGTTACTTACAATGTCATTTAATATGCTATCTTGTATATTAAAGGCTTAACTGGTCCTATTGAAAAAAAACAATGTTATAATGTTTGCTGTTGCTTTTGTAGTCGGTAAAGTGGTTATCTGATACTCTTTGTTTTAGCACCCAAAAAAAATCCCCGTCCTTTTCCCATTTGCAAAAATAATTTGAAATTTTCTCCTTTAAGCTGTTCCATACAATAATCAAAATATGGATAGTCTAAATTAATTTTTTTTTAAAAGGTTATTAAGTTTTGTTCTTGTAGCTTGCATCTACTGCTTGCATAGTTGACCTAATAAAGACTACCAATATGAGTATAAACAAGGGATATGGCTACAAATCGATAGCCTTGTCAAGGCAGAGGACGTCAATGGCAAGCTTAGAAAGAATGTTTAACTAACTGGATAAATTTGATTCTATTTATGTATTCTTGTTTTCAAATATAACATATTACCAACCTTCTTTGATATGGTGTTTTTTTAAAGAAAGGTTATACGTGTATATTTAATTGCTTATTGGAAAATTTGATTTTGTTAGCCATTTTTGGAATAATAATGCGGATTATAAGGGCCAAATCCAGTTCACTTAACTTCATAAAACAAATTTATAGGTTTACGGAGTAACTATCACGGTTGTGTTATGCTGACGAAATATTCAATAACACATATCTCCGGCTATACACTACAAAAAATGTCAGTTTGCCATCAGAGTGTCTGTTGCTAAACTGATGGTAAAGTGAGTTTCGCTAAATCTTTTGTTGCTAAACTGTTACTAAATTTAGCGACACTCACTTTACCAACAATTTTCAAAAAGTAAACTGTTACTATTAACTTTTTTCTTGTAGTGATAGTTGTTCGGCCCAGGGCAAAAGGCCCATTAAGTTGCATTATATAACTTGTCAACCGTAGATAAATCTTTAGGTTTTGCAAAATGGAAACAACATTGCCAGTGGTGGTTATGCAAAATCTAAAGACGAAGACGAGAAACAGAAAATCAATCATACATCGAATAAGTGATTTACCAGATAAAAGGTAATTGAATTTAGACTATGTACTGTTGATTTTTCGTTTTGAAAGTGTTGGTGATTGTTTATATTACAGCTTTTAGACTATATACTTTTAAAAGAATCCCTAGAAATTTGATCTTGCCACAAAGTATATACTTCTAACAGAATCACTACAAAATTGATCTTCCGAACCTTAGATTATGTGGATAATTGTTTCTCATGTTTTGGAATATCTAGGGTGTTATTGAATTTTTCTTCATAAGCGCGTATACTCTGAAATGATTTACTCTTATAGTGTTTTAAGGTTTTTTTTATGCTGAAAATCGTGTTGTGCAGGATTATTCCAAAGTGCTTTTCACTTGTTTGGAATTGCTTCTTCGATCTCTTAAAGTGAAGAAGCTTGTGCTGTCGGTTTCATATTGGGTGAAGTTTTGGACACCCAAAAAAGATTATGAATTTAGCAATATTTCGAAGGGGGAGGTTTGTGCCATTTTCTTATTATTTGATGATGAATTTAATTGAATGGTCTAAACCTTCGTTAGAAGAAAAAGAATAAGCGGCTTTATGGTTGTCTCTCAGGGGACGCTGATGCTTCAGAAGATGGCTTTCTTCAAGGTTCAAATTAATCGCAGCAAAATAGTAGACTTGCCTTGCCTTGCCACTCACCTCTAACATACAGATATAGGCTGATCTTGTCTACAAACCTAATGTCCTTTTGACGACCAATTGAACCACACCCTTAGGTTTTCAATTATTTAGTATAAGGGTTGTTTCATCGTTGTGGTTGCATTTGATTTCTGTAATTTATCGTGGTGTTTTTATGGTTGTACGTCATTGTCAACATTTGTGTCATCAATAAGTGAAACATTTACCGTTGTATTTTTATGTTAGAATTTGTGTCATCAATAAGTGAAACATGTAAACAAACATTTGTGTCATGAAACTTCTATTTTTTTGTTAGAATTTTGTATTTTGAGCCTAAATCTTCATTAATTAAAGTTTCTTGTTTCTCCTACGAGCACATACAGTTGTGTAGAGGACTGTTGATTGAACACATTTTCCCTGTAACTGGTAAAACATCAGTTAGAGTTTTATTTCGGAAATTGTTATATAAAATTTAATTACCAAACTAGTGGTTTTAATACCAAAAAAAAACTACGGGTTTTATTTTTATTTTTATAATCAAACTAGTGGGTTTATATACAAGGTATATATATGTTTTCTAAAGCATTATTAATTATATAGTAGCTCCAAGTCCTAAATTTCACATTTTATGGGAAGATATTCTCAAACTAATGGATTTGGTTTGTTTACATGTTTTTAGGGAACAAAACCATGTGGCAGATGGACTAGCTAAAATGGGTTGTTGAGCTGCTAATAAGACTTTGTTTAGACCAAGAGATTTTCCAAGTCACGTTCACGCTCCATATATTGGCTAGATCAAAAAGAAAATCCTTATGTGAGGGGTAGTTATTTTATAATCAAACTCCTTCTGTCATCTTAATTAATTTTAAAAACAGTTTGAGTTATTTAAAAAATAGTATGAGTCATTTTAAAACAGTCTCGGTCATTTTAAATCATTTTAAAAACAGTCTGAGTCGTTTTAAAAAATTTTAAAAACAGTTCAACTCGTTTTAAGTCATTTAAAAAACACTCTAGATCGTTTTAAGTCATTTAAAAACAGTCTGAGTCGTTTTTAGCCATTTTAAAAACAGTCTGACTAATTTTAAAACAGCCTGAGTCATTTTAAGTCATTTTAAAAACATGTTGAGTCATTTTAAATCATTTTAAAAGCAGTCTTAGTCGTTTTAAGTCATTTTAAAAACAGTCTGAATAATTTTAAAATTAATGTGAGTCATTTTAAGTCATTTTAAAACAAGTGTGAGTCGTTTTAAGTTATTTTAAAAACAGTCTGAGTCGTTTTAAATCGTTTTATATTACAGCTTAGACTATATACTTTTAACAGAATCTCTAGAAAATTGATCTTGCTACAAAGTATATACTTCTGACAGAATCTCTACAAAATTGATCTTTAGAACCTGAGATTATGTGGATAATTGTTTCTCATGTTTTGGAAATTCTAGGGAGCTATTTAATTTTTCTCCTTTATTGTCGATTCAGAAATGATCTACTGTTATTATGTTACAAGGTTTTTTATGCTTAAAATTGTGTTATGCAGCAATATTCTGAATTGTGCTGTCGGTTGCAGATAGGGTGAAATCTTGGACAACAAAAAAAGATTATGAATTTAGCAATATTTCGAAGGAGGAGGTTTGTGCCATTTTCTTATTATTTGATGATGAATTTAATTGACTTATTTAAACCTTCATTAAGACAAAGAATAAGCGACTATGTATATTGATGCAGCTGGAGAATTACCATAAGGGTTATCATATGATTGTTTTTCTGGGGACGCCGATGCTTCAGTAGGTTATAGTGAGATCTTGAAGATGGCTTTCTTTTATTTCGGGTGTCGTAAAATAGAAACAGCTTCTTCAAAGCTCAAACTATCCGCAATGAAATAAGAAAGCTCCTTCTATAATGTATCCAGTAGATGTGCCTTGCCTCCCCCACTTCAATAAGTCGAGGGAATGTTATAGAAATAGATGATCTGTGTTACTTCATGAAAGAGAGTCTGATCTACACGGCCTAGTGTCCCTTTGATGACCTATTGAACCAAACCCTTGTGGTTTCAATTATTTACTAACATGCTTGTTTAGTCGTCGTGGTTGTGTTTGTTGGGTACGTTATAAATAAACACAATAATTTCTACGGAAAAGAAATGGACAAATAAACAGAAAATGGTTTCCTCAAATATATAATTATCAATTACAACCTTCAAAATTAAGAGAGTGTAAATGATACCGAAATGGATTAAAGTCCGAGACGAGGTAACTGCAAGCAGTTTCCCTTAAACGATATTTTCCCCGCCACCTCTGCTTCTGGCTAAATGGGGCACTTCGTTCCCAAGGTACAACGTCTATCGCATGTGACTCGGCGGAAACGACACCGAGCCACGATCGGGCCGTTGGTGGTGCGGTACTCTCTCTCTATATGTATGCATATGTGTTTGTGTATGAATGTGTGTATGATGACATGTCTTTTCTTTGTCATGGAAAAAGTTTTTTAAAAATGTAACTCATGAAAGCCATTAATATGGGGATATAAATATTTTGAAACTCCTACAACTTAATTGCATTCAAAACAAAACAAAACCAAAGGTTTTTTCCAACAATCCCCCACATGAATGCAATCATTAAACATGCACAGTGCAACTAAATGCAATCGAGAGAACCACGAGAATTCACTTCATAAGGACAGGTAGCGCGTGCCTTGAACCTGTCATAGTGATGTAAAATCTGATATGCTACTATTGGGTAGCCTTAAAGCCTTTAACCATTTAGCGTTTGTGCATACCAGGGTAATACTCACACAGTGTCCTCTCTACACCACTTACTAAGCCCTTTGGTTGTTGTGTATATTTGGTTCTGGACTGCCTTGGCAAATTCAACCGAGTGCTCTAATGATTTAGCCCTAGCTCATCACATAGTATCGGCCATACACACTCGTTATAGGCGATTTTCAAGTCAAAGGTGTCCTGACTCACCCCACTCGACCTTCGAAATACTTGATTCATTAAGAGCCTTATGCTCACCCTTAAAATGGTACAGGTCTATCACTCTTTCATCATAGAAATGGGCTGAGAACTTATGTTCTCGAGTGCTTTGTTCGGTAACCCGCACAGTTCAGTTTTCCCATTGAACCTGAGACTGAAATTTCCAGTACAGGTTGGGTAGCTTATGTGAAGGTTTCCAATTTATTGGGCTTTAACCCCCATTTCCCTCGATGATGCTCCGACTTCTCCACGAGTCAAGCATTTTGTATATGGATCCGCATTATTATCCTTAGACCTTTCAAAGTCTATGGATACCATAATTTTGCTAGCAATTCCTCTTACGGATTTGTGTCTCTGACGAATATGTCATGACTTTGTCGGGACTTTCCATTATACAAATTATTCTGATCTCGTTTAATAACTGACTGATTGTAGCAGTACACGTTTATTGCGGGAACAGATTTTGGCCACTTGGAATACCTCCCAAGACTTCTCAGCCAATCTGCCTCTTTTGTAGCTTGATTCAACGTTATGAATTCTAACTCTACAGTTTCTCCAACTATGCAGGTCTATTTTACATACCTACATAAGACTGCAACCTCTTTAAGTACAAACATATCCACTAATGGACCTTGTACTGTTAAAGTTTGAGATACACTTGGTATCTAAAAACCCTCCAAACATTTTGGATATCTCGTATAGCGCAGTTCATGATTGGCAGTATATCTCATATATCTGAGAAGCCTCATTGGCAAACCTACTGAGTCTGGTCTAGTGCAGTTCTTGACGCACAAGAGACTACCTATGATAAGTTAGGTGTTTGTTTTAGTCCATATAACGACTTAACAAGTTTTCGCACCTTCGCTTACTTTACATGGAACCACGACCCAATGGGTTGTTCCTAATTCTCTAGATCTCCATTTATAAAACACATGTTCTCATTAATTAATGATGCGTCCATTTTATAGAGATTAGAGTATAGACATTAAAATTATCTAAACCGTCAGTTTACTTAAAGTAATTGACTTTATTTCTCACGTGCCTATCAACCTCATTGTTGATGGCATCTTCCCATATACACATTATATGGAAAACATTGATTATTTCAATGTCGTCGATTCACCTTCACTCATGAAGGTCAAGGGATAAAGAAAGTTTCATTACTTACCCTTTTACCATGCCGATGCACTTCATCTTCCTTAAAAGATTCACTTTCCACATTTTTCCAGCACCGTTTGAGTGTTCACTTGTCTTGGGTAGCGTAATGCTTTGAACCCTCAACGTATTGGTCACACTCGCCAGGCGTTAGAGTTTTGCGGAAAACTTCTCTTTTTTTGAAAATATGCTTCTCGGGTATAGAACAATGTTCCATATGCACTTTAAAGTCATATGCTTTATGCACTAGAAACCGATCAGCACTATATTTTGTGCTTATCCGATGAACACACAATCTACCGTTTTCGATCCTATCCAAATCCTTCCAGGAACAAGATTGAGACCTTTATTAGGTAGCACCAAACTTTCATGAACTTATAGTCAGACACCATGTCTTCTATAATTCTGACTGTTTGGTCCAACTTCCTAAGCGATAGTTTGTTCAACACATAGCTTGCAGAAAGCTCACTTCCCGTACAAATTCAGAGTTTAATTCTGAACTTATCAACATGATATTCATCGTTTAAGAACTACATTATTGCTCGAGAGCATAATAAGTCATTCTTTAACGATTGGTGTCATTCCATCAACACAATTTTGTGAACGGTGTCTCATATTCACTATTTCAATCACACTGATCATGTATTCATATCCATGTGAATATACCATTTCGGAACTAGTTAGACAATATCTAACACTTCCAAAAATAGTCTATCATTTAATGATTAACACTTAATCATTGGATTAAAGTTGGTAGATTAACACAACAGAATACCCATGATTAAACATGTTTTCTGAAAAGCCTTAATCCTCAACAATAGAATTCACGTATTCATTCTTACTTGAATGAATATCTCGACTGATTTATCTTTACTTCTCATCAAGTAGACATATCAGTGTTTAATACATCCATCAATAAATTGAGCAAATATCTTTTAAATCCTTCTTGGTTTTGCACTCATCTCAAATGCATCGAACCATTTGGTTATGTACTCCGTTCGAAACTTCGAACTGAAGACTTAGCCATACATTGCTTCAAACACAAACTCATATTTGTGTTTCAATTTAAATAATAGATTTAGAAAAATAAAACATTTAAGCTTTTATATTTTCATCACCTACTATATCATGTCAAATCAGTGACTTGGTTGAATAATTCAACATGTCATTATTGACCACAAGAGTATCGATTAAAATGCTCATTTTGAACAAATAGTCACTCATGTATTGCCACAAACAAGCAAACTTATCAAAATTTAATCCTAGTATTTTTGGCTACCGAAAGGCTACTGCCCTTTAGGTTTCAAATAACCACTAGTCATGATTCAGATTTGTATGCTTGCACTTGTTAGTGGATTTCCAAATGTTTCCACACATTAACGCCTCCACAGTTTGTGCATTCCCTTTGTCCTCACTCAGAACATGCACACTGTTATAGAGAAACTTAATCGGTTTCAAGATGGTAAATGAACAATATCATTTATTTTAGACGTTTTAAATCCATACCAATAAACCGTTAGATATTCTCCCACTCACCCGCAGACGTTATGGGGTACGTTTAGATTCTCGATCTACAGGATCAACGGGTTACCCCCACATTTGTGTGACCCTTGGGGTTCTCCCCCAAAAATAGTTATATAATATTACTACATTACTATTCTCAATAATAGCAAGCTCAACATATTCACAATATGTTTTACTAACAAATTAATAATATGTTATTTCAACAAATTATTAAATGTTTTTCCAACAAATAAATAAGATGTTAATTTCAACAAATTATTAAATGTTCTTTCAGCAAATTAATAAGATAATATTTCAACAAATAATAAATTAGCAGATATTTGTTTATTCTTAAAATAAACTCAACGGCCATTTATAATTTGTTAATCATCAAATTATTGCTTTTGGATGAACAAATTTGGTTATTAAATAACCTTTCATCCAAATAAGTAAACGACTCGTCATTGCAATTCGTAGTTAGCTAATAAAGCTCTCCATAAATGTCAACAATAACTGCATTACAATAATTTATAACTCTCCAAATTAAATTGCGATTAATCACAATTAATAAAAAGTTATAAATACTCGTCATTAATCTCATTAATGATTACCGTTACAAATTTTGTAACCCTCCAAATTAAATTGCAATAAATCACAATTAATAAGGATATCAACCATTATATCACCACATTAGTGTTTTTAATAATGGTGATTTCGAATTTGTAACCTCCGTCATTAATATGCACTCATGCAAAATTAATAGGAGTTACACCGGCACCCACAATGTTCTGGTCAGTTCCAGCACCCACTGTGTTCCGGACATTTTCCGCAGGAAACTGTTTGTTATCTCAAATAACAAACACGCACAATCTAATTTCGAAAAATGAAACTAAAACTCCTCCTTCGCAAACAACAAATTTCTATAACCACGCATGGTTTCAAGAAACTGATTTTGCAAGAGTATTTTAGTTCATTTCCGAAAAAGATTATCAAATTCTGAAAGATTTATTCAGCCGTAAACACCAGATAAATTTGATTTTACACCGAACAATCTCAGAATTCAACCAGTTCTGTCGTAAGCCCCAAATTCTGAAAAATCAGAAAATGGTTTTACAAGAACTATTTCGAAACCATTTCTGTCGTAATCCCCAATTTAATGGCGCTTTTACTAGAACTGTTTTGAATAATCACCAATTCTCCAATTCCATTGTAGAGATACATGTCTACACAAATACTCATCGGAAATTGTTAGCCATTATTAACATGAAAATAATAAGCATGTATAAATCCACTAACAATATAATTAATTTAGTCTTTAAACAAATTATTTCTCATAAATATATCATAACAGTAACGCATCACATTTTATACGCACCAATTAAATTGGCAAAGTGACAAAATTACATTTCATGATTATAACATACATATGAGATAAGACTGCTACTTAACACAAAATGTTTAAAGTAGCTAACTAATATACCGAGTGCCTATCTGTCCATTTAAACTTAAATATATGTCGTGTAAATAATTTACACTAATATACCCATTGGAATATGAATTCATGCAATGACCCAATTTAACATGCATTTTATATAATGCAAATACATAAAATCAAACACCAACCATACAAAAAACCACACAACTCTGTCACCTTATAAATTGCTACAAACTAAACAAATATAGCATAGTGACAAAAGTTCAATTCAGGTAAGCATGTATATGGTTTTTTTTTTTTTCTCTAGAGTATAGAACAAAACAATATAGCACTAGACAATGTCCCTGTAATGTTATGTAGACAATAATATATCATCTTCAAACAAATGAAGGCATTAACTGTAATTAACCAAAATTCAGATAACATTACGGCATGGTCTTTACATCCACATACATATTACAAACGGTTACCATAATAAACCGCCAATAAAGGCAATCAATATGGTATTGAATTTCCTATAAGCAGTTACAAAACTATTGAAATTCCAAATCAATAACAAATCTGTAACTAATTGTTTCAAACAAAAACAAAACAAAACAAAAAGGCCACTGGACAAATTAAACTAATGTCCAAATAAACCATATAAATCATGTAAGCAAATAACTCCCAAACTAGATTAAATTACATGATACACATCAACTTGACAAATTAATCTAGACTCCGCAACTAGATTAAATTACATGAGATTCGATAATACTAGTAACAAGTACAAACCAGTAGCTCATGCAAATAAGTTAACTGCAACAACAATATCAAAATTACAAGAGTAATCTCTGACATTACCATGCATATATAAAGGTCTATAAAACACCTCATTGTTAATAACAACCAATTTACTAGCTGCAGTATTCTACCGTTACTCATCACCAGGCACCACAAATGTTAATTATTAGCTAAATATGCATATACACATACACATGCACTGACAGTTTAAAACCGCAAAAGGGATTAGCACAAAGACCCCAAACAAGGTCAAACAATTATTGCAAAACGCATTCGACAATACAAGCGGAAACACCAAATTCTTAAAAACCAAGTTTTGTTAGAAAAAGATTTTCCAAAGAACTATCTTAGCCATGAAAATAATTTTTTGTTTATCCAAACACCAAAATTATTGTATTAACGTACGAAACATAACAAAAATATCGTTTAAGATTGTTGGGTACGTTATAAATAAACACAATAATTTCTACGGAAAAGAAATGGACAAATAAACAGAAAATGGTTTCCTCAAATATATAATTATCAATTACAACCTTCAAAATTAAGAGTATGTAAATGATACCGAAATGGATTAAAGTCCGAGACGAGTTAACTGCAAGCAGTTTCCCTTAAACGATATTTGCCCCGCCACCTCTGCTTCTGGCTAAATGGGGAACTTTGTTCCCAAGGTACAACGTCTATCGCATGTGACTCGGCGGAAACGGCACTGAGCCACGGTCGGACCGTTGGTGGTGCGGTACTCTCTCTCTATATGTATGCATGTGTTTGTGTGTGAATGTGTGTATGATGACATGTCTTTTCTTTGTCATGGAAAAAGTCTTTTAAAAATGTAACTCATGAAAGCCATTAATATGGGGATATAAATATTTTGAAACTCGTACAACTTAATTGCATTCAAAACAAAACAAAACAAAAGGTTTTTTCCAACGGTGTTTGATTTCTATAATTTATCATTGTGTTTTTATTGATTGTATGTCATTGTCAACATTGTGAAAGTGCTATTTTCAATGTAAAGTTAATCGAATTGTACATTTTCCCTTGAAATGTTTAGTAAAGAAACTAAACAGTTGTGTCACAACCTTGTATAAACATATCTTTTTGTTAGAATTTTGTATTTTGAGCCTAAGTCTTCAAAAATTAAAGTTTCACATATTAGCAAGAAGCACATACTGGGTACTGTACAACTGAGTTATTTTCAACCTGTAACGACCCGGCCCTACGGACCGAACCGATACGCCCGTATCAACAATATTGTCCGCTTTGGCACAACTTTCCAGGGGGGTCACCCATCCTGGTAATACTCCAAGCTAAGCACGCTTAACTATGAAATTCCGTCCTCGTTATTGTGCCGCACGGCTTTAAAAGGCGTTATTGATAGGAAATGGATCTTTAAGCTCATATACCACACGAATACTCTCATATCTGGGCGATATGGGACTGACGCACAACACCGCACCACAGAAATTCCTTCTGGGAAATCTGGGTCGTCACACAACCCTTGTACAAACAATTGGTGTTGAAAAATGTGTTGAGGACAGTTGATTGAACACTTTTTTCGGTAGTTAGTTGATTGAATAGTTACAAGAACTGGCAACACCTTAAATTCAGTTTTCTTTTGGAATTTCTTGTAAAAATTTAAATCCCAGACCAGTGGGTTTATATAAGTAGTTCATTATTTACAATTAAATCATTCAAAACAAACACTACATTCCTATCGGGTATAAGCCTGATAAATGTGTTTGGGTTGAGTAACTAGCACGGAACTTGTCTCCCTTTAAAGAACCAAGTCGCACATTTTTTCTCGCTTTTCGTTTCCCATACATCATTATTTCACGTATAAATTTCGGTAAAAAAAACCGTCTTTTCCTGTTTCCCTTCCCGACTAGTCGACAACTATTTAATTGACAGTGCGAGGTGGCTGATAAGATCAACAAAGATTTTCACCGAGTTTAGCATATCTTTTGATACAGGAGTAACTATAAACCCATAACGGCAACGCAAACCTGAATCTAGAATCTTTTAGAAGAATTACCTGTTCTTGTGCTAAATTGTGATTGATTTCATGTGGAAATCTACGTAATATGGTATGAATGTAGATAGAATACCGTGATTTCCGAAATCTATTACCGTTAGACTTGAATAATCTGATATTGTACCGTAAATACGTCACTACCAACATGGGAGGAGTTAGGAATAGAATGAAAGTGGCTGCACCACCCCCATACTAAAATAAAAGAGAAGCATTTTTTAACTTCTTCTCTAACTACCAACAATGTGGTATGGAAACTCTTTCAAATTTGTGCATGATTTAAAAAAAATAAAATGATAAGTGAATTTATATATTGATATTTTGGTTCCTACGTATTTTATTTATTATAATTAGATTTTCTATAACTTTAATGATTACTTTTATGTCCTCACTTATTGTTAACTGTTCGAATTTTAAAAGAACATTATAATTTTGAAACATGCAATCTTGGACATAAGGAAAAAAATTGGTGAAAGTTGAAACTCTAAAAAAAGGTTTATTTAATTAGCCAACGAGGCAACAATTAGTTTGCTTCAAGTCTAGCATATATAGGAAACTACGTCTTTTCTCACTTTTCACTTTTCACTTTATTAATTTGTTTTTATTTTTAGAGCATAAAAGATCTAAAATAATACAAACGTTATCATTGTTGATTTAAAATTATAATTAAATGGATATTGGGTAACGTAATTTAGATTCGATGTAAATTAACAATTACCATAGGAGACGATTAGATGTATTTAACAGTATGTTATTAAACCCACTAGAGTAGACTAGTGGGCTAGACCCCAGTAAAAATAGTTTAAATACACGCAGGGCCGTTTACAGAGTTTTGCGGCCTTAGACCATTTTAAAAATTGGGCATTTTTTTCTTCGTAAAAAAGAAGAAGTTATTTAAATAAAATTTATAAGATACGATTAATAAATAGTAAAATATTAAGCTATAAAATATTATATGCAATAAGTTGAGCACATTTAACAAAAAAAATCAATGATACGAAGATTTTTTTTTACAAATTTCGCATTCGACCTACAATTATACTATGATTTTTTTTAAAGGAAAATAGGAACCAAATTTGTTATCTATTAAACAAATCAGGTCATTTCCTATTTTCTTTAATATAGGAGATCATATAGAAACTTAAATAAAATAAAAAGGTTTATTAGTTTACTAAATTCTATAATGAAATAAAAAAAAACAAATCTTGTCTCAGTAAATACTCGAACACGGGTTGACTACACTATTTAGTAAGAAAACCAACCACTCGGTAACAGATAACTATTGATTAGGGAAAAAAATGAAATATATATATTTAATATTTTGTCAAACGGGGGGTCTTGGAAATATACGTTTTTGGGGGCTATAGGCCCGTGTCTCTTGGGTCTAGCCCAAAATACGACTCTGGATACAGAGCTCGAGTCTTTTAAATGGATAGATGTGAAATCGCTTGATATCTCTTTAATAAAATAAGATTTAAAAAAACGAATGTTACTAACTCATGACATCATTAATTATATGTTAACTTCTATTTACGATCTGTTTCATATTGGTTGGTATTTTAATATTTATATGGTTCAATTTATGATCTCATCTTCTTCGCTTAAGATTATCAAGTCCAACATGTAAGAAATGATAAAGGAAGACTATTAACACGTCTCAATGCATATAAGCAATTCCTTGACGAAACTCTATTTTTATACCTATTACAGAATATATTTACATAAAACTTTGAGCTTTCTAAAACAAAACGCTTAATAATATTGTTTTGAAAAAAATCAATGGGAAAGCTAGCTCGTGATAATCATTCAAATGAACATAAATAATGAGGCAAAAAGAAAACATAACTTCCACCTTTCAAATCATCTTGGGAGTATATATGTGAAATTCCTATCCGCTGTTCTAGTTGCAGTTACGCAATTAGGTTCCAAGTGATGTTGCAACCACAGTTGGAACCCAAGTATAAATGAACAGAACTGTAAAAAGTTAAATGTACTTAAAATAGATCACAAGCACATTTAACAACGGAGTTCACCTAACTAGGCTACGTCTCCGGGGCACTTACCCAGATTATGATATTATAAAAAGCTTACAATATAGGACTCAAGTCTTAACGAAAAACACTTAGACTCCCTCTAGGTTTTTCTGCCTATCTCTATATTGCTCCTACTCTATAACTATCACTTATAAATCAATGGCATCCCACCATTGTTTTCTTTTTAAAGCTCACGTGTATTCTCTCTAGAAAATAAGTTCTTTATAATTTAGAACACACCCATTTTACAAGCTAAGTTATCAACTTATATAAGTAAAAACAATCTTCTATCTTGAAGGTCTTTTGTGATTGCTTTTGACTTTAATGATTGGCTTCAATCTTTCCAAGCATTACGTGATTCTTCAGCGTGGATTGACTCCAATCATCATTGGTTGATACCTGTTTAATAACCAGCTTGATTGTAGGAGTTAGTATTTTCCTATAACTAGGAAACATATAAAAAGATCATATCTTGGAAAGATATCTTTTAAGTATTCATGTAAAACATTAACTCCTAATTTTATTCAATCTTTAAACATATCATACTGAATTGATAAGGAACAAAGATTGAAACATGTGATAAAGATTAGTATAAGAATATAGATATAGAATTATAAATGTAAAGGAAACATAACTAATCTCTTTATATCTTTTAGGAAATCTTTCCTTACCACTTTGATATTCTCAATAAACGCATATTAACCTTTTAGAATCATATGAGAATATATCCTGCATGCTGTAGAACAATTAATAAACAATAAATGACAGCTATGCAGATTTATAGAACAAGACAGAATTCTGCTTACCAGCAGGTTGGAACTAGTGGTTGCAACTAAGGTTGCAACTAGTACTTGAAACCTGTCACTACTGACTTAGTAGGTTGCAACTGAGGTTGCAACTGGTACTTGAAACCTGTCAATACTGTCTTAGTTCTTAACAACAGTTAGGATTTATTTAGTGAAAACCAATAGACAATAAACAATATATAGACCAGAAATCTGGTCCTAACAATCTCCCCCTTTGTCATTGGTTTTGACAAATCAACTAAGTTTATAAATCACATAAATCCACCTGCAATTTCAATACAACATTGTATTGTATCAATACTTTTGATGTATCTGTTTTAGCTCCCCCTGCAAGTTAGAATTGCAGGCATATCATATAAGCACAATTTATATGCACACAGTAGGTTTTCAGACCTGTTCCAAGTTCAAAGACATTCATACTTCAACAAGATATTTTCAGAAAGAGGTTGCAGAATTATTAAAGCTTGCAGAATTATTAAAGCCAAACAGGCACAGAATTGTCTCAATACAGCATAACTGGAAACAGAATAAAGTCTTGAAACTTAAACATTAAACATCAAACATCAAACTAAAAACAGAACAGAAGCACATAAGCATATAATAAACTTTCTCTTACTCCCCCTATTTGTCACAACCTTGACAAACTAGTTACGAGGAATGTTTAACTGGGGTGGTCTTTCTCTTAGGGGTCTGTCCCTTACAACCTCTTCATGCTCATCTTCACTGCTTATAGAGAGGCCATCATCACTGTGAGTTGCATCCCCATCACTGTCACCACCATCACTGTCACTATCATTTTCACTTTCTATAAGATTCTCCAGCAACTTCTTGATTTGATAGTCATCAGTATCCAGCTCAGCTCTCCTTTCTGCATTGTAAGCCAACTTTTGCTTCAAATACCACCTCACACCCTTCTTATTTTCTGAAGGAGCATTAGATGTTTCTTCTTCTTTTTCCTTGCCCTTTTCTCCAGAGATGTCATTGACATGCCCTTCTTTGAGCAGTTTTGCAGAGATACATATAGCAGAGGGACAATCAGTGATTGGTTCATTTAAGATACTTATTGGAGAATTTCTACCCAAAGATAAGACTTGGCCTAGAATCACAGCAGTGATTAGGCAAGGGAAAGGCAGCAGAATGGATTGGGAAGTAGAGTCACTGAAGTCTCTAATCAGATTAAATACATGATTACCAAAATTAATTGGCAAAGACGACATGATCCTATAGAGAAATATGGCCATGTCCTTACTGACTTTGGATGGCTGCTTAGTGGGATTCCAATTGAATCTAGCTATTTTGTGCAGCACAGATGCACACAAGGTGAGGGAGGATGTTTTAATGGAGTGACCATCAAACCTATTGTTCTTTCCAGTTAGAATTAAAGCAAGAATTTCTAAGTCTGGTTCAGCATTGTCATCTTCAGTAGGACTAGGACAACACAGAAAATCATTGATCAACTTAGGGGTGAAATCTAGAGTCACACCCCTCAAAAACACTCTGCCATAGGCAGGATCACCCTCAACAAACACAGTACTACTTAGATTGGCATAGAATTCTTTAATAACAGCAGGGTAATAAGAATCAGGATAAGAAATAGTTCTATCTAGGCCAACAGCTGATAGCAGTTTCTCAATATGTACTTGAATATGTGGATAGCTAACCAGATTAAGTCTTCTTTCACTGTGAATCTTCCTACCAGCAAAAGACCTATACCTCCTATACATGGTCCTACTCCAGAACCTAGGATCAGTCTCATGAAACTTAGACTTATAAGAGAAAACAGTTGGTGTTGGATGATCCTCTACAGTTTTCCTAGCTCTTTTCTTAGTGCGCTTTTTCTGAGATGAGGAAGTCTCACTTACCTTAGCTTTTGATCCTGGACTAGTTGGAGATTTATTCATGAAATCTCTTAGAGTGCAATCATCGTCAATGTCCAGGTTGGGGTTTTTTGAAGAGTTTGAAGACATGGTTGCAACTAGGGTTAGAAGTGAGCTTAGAACTTCGCAGTGGGTTTTTACAGAGACCTAGGGTTTTACAGTTTAGAGAGAGAGAGTGATTCTGTAAAGTGTAATTGATTTTGGATATAATTTTTTTTTGTATAAATAGCAATAAAGTCCATATCCTTTTGTAATTGGAAAGAGATACATGCAAATCAATTATGAAACAGATTTTGGCGAAAAATTTGGAAATATCTTATCAATTAGTGTAAAGAAATCACAGCAAGATCACGAAGGAAAGATAAATCCAGCCAACTATACAGATAAACATTCCTTTTGCAAAACAGAATGATCCAAAATTTGAAAAATTCTAAAGTTGAAGCTTATTAAGGAAATTTGACTTGATTCAAGATAAAGAGCAATTTAAAAGATATCTAACTTTTAGGAAAACAAAAATCTAGCAATTTACTCAAGAAAATATGTTTATCAAAGAATAACTCTAATAAAGATTAAATTTTAGGAGCTTAAATTGAGCAAATCCGTTTTTATCTCTACACAAAAACTAGTTTGATGACCTCAGCAAGGAAAGAGTATAAGTGATGTCAAAAATAACAAGACTTTGTCTTGGCAGTTATAAAATAGACTGAGGTTTCAACTGATGTTGCAACTGAGCTTGCAACCAGTATTTTAACACGAGGTTTCTACTGGAGTTGTAACTGAACTTCCAACCAGTTATTGAGAGAATGAGGTTTTAACTGAGGTTGCAACTGAACTTGCAAACAGCTTTAAAAAATTGCACTTTGTGCTTGCAACTCTATTACCAGAGAGGTTTTTCAAGGACAAGTTACCTCACATCTGTTTTTGAGACACCAAAAAGCGGCTTTTTCAAAACAAAAACACCATAGCTCAATTAAGACTTAACCTTAGAAATAAAAATTATTGAAGGTACTCAATACAGACATATTTAGCAAGAATATTCAATTAGATTGATAATGACATACCCCTATGTCACTTCTTAATGATTCAAACTTGTTTGTATCAAGGGGTTTTGTGAAAATATCTGCTAATTGTCTTTCAGTTGAAACATGTTCTAAAATTAAGCTCTTTTCTTCAACTAGTTCTCTTATAAAATGATGCCTTAGATCAATATGTTTGGTTTTGGAATGTTGAACTGGATTTTTAGCTAAGTCTATAGCACTTTTGTTATCACAAAACAGAGTTAATATTTCTTGTTTAACATTATAATCAGTTAACATCTGTTTCATCCAAATTAGTTGAGTGCATCCACTTCCAGCTGCAACATATTCTGCTTCAGCAGTAGATAAAGATATGCAATTTTGCTTTTTACTGAACCAAGAAACAAGGTTGTTTCCAAAATAAAAACAGCCACCAGAAGTACTCTTTCTATCATCTATATTACCTGCCCAATCTGCATCACAGTAGCCACTAAGAAAATGGTTTGTATCTTTAGAATACCATAGGCCTAGATGAGGTGTTCCTTTTACATACCTTAGAATTCTTTTGACAGCTAGAAGATGAGGTTCTAAAGGATTTGCTTGATATCTGGCACAAACTCCTACACTTAAGCAAAGGTCTGGTCTACTAGCAGTTAAATACAGCAAACTTCCAATCATGGATCTATAAAGACCGGGACAGACACTTTTTCCTTTATCATTTTTAGACAGTTTAAGGGTAGTACTCATAGGGGTTCTCTTTTCTTTACTCTCACTTAGACCAAACTTCTTAACAAGATTGTCTGCATACTTACTCTGACATAGAAAAATCCCTTTCTCATTCTGTTTAACTTGCAATCCTAGAAAGTAAGTCAATTCACCTCCACCACTCATTTCAAATTCATTCTTCATATCAGAAATGAATTCTTCTATCCTTTTATTAGAAGTTGAGCCAAAAACAATGTCATCAACATAGATTTGAGCAATTATTATATCCTTTGTAGTTTTCTTGGTAAACAGAGTTTTATCAACTCCCCCTCTGTTAAAACCTTTTTCAAGCAAAAACTTGGTTAATCTATCATACCAAGCTCTAGGAGCTTGCTTAAGACCATACAAGGCCTTTTTCAGCAAATAAACATGTTCAGGAAAGTTAGGATCTTCAAATCCCTTAGGTTGACAGACATAAACCTCTTCATTAATCACACCATTCAGAAAAGCACTCTTTATGTCAAGTTGAAACAGTTTAAAATCATACAGACATGCAAGAGATAATAGCATTCTAATGGATTCAATTCTAGCTACAGGAGCAAAGGTTTCATCAAAGTCAATTCCCTCAATTTGTGTATAACCCTGAGCTACCAACCTAGCTTTATTCCTGATAATCACTCCATCCTCATCACTTTTATTTCTAAAAATCCATTTAGTCCCTATAACATTTTTATTAGAAGGTCTGGGTACTAAAGTCCATACATCATTTCTCTCAAATTGAGACAATTCATCCTGCATAGCTAAAATCCATTCACTATCTTCTAGAGCTTCTTTTATATTCTTAGGTTCTAACTGAGAAATATAACAAGCAAAGTGAACAACATTATTTCTTTTACCTCTGGTTTTCATACCTGAAGCTACTTCTCCTATGACATTGTCAAGAGAATGATTTTTCTGAGTCCTTACATAGCGAGGCCTGCTAGTTGACTGAACATGAGAACTTTCTTCTTCTTCTTCAGACTCAGCAGCATTCTGGGTTTCAACTGCGGTTCCAACCTCAGTTGTAGCCTCAGTTGCAACTGGACTTCCAACCACTCTGGGACTTCCTGTTTGTTGAGTTTCTTCTTTCTCTTTTTCTGCAATCTCAGGCTGTTCATCATCACCTGTAATCTCATCAACAGTTTTTAGGTCATCAAATAACACATTATAAGATTCCATAACACAGTTTGTTCTTTGATTGAAGACTCTAAATGCTCTACTATTTTGAGCATAACCAAGAAAAATCCCTTTATCACTTTTAGAGTCAAATTTACCAAGATGCTCTCTATCTCTGAGAATGTAGCAAACACATCCAAAGACTTGAAAATACTTAACATTGGGTTTTCTACCTTTCCATATTTCATAAGCTGTCATGGAAGTACCTTTAGTAATATAAACTCTATTAACTATATGACAGGCAGTATTAACAGCTTCAGCCCAAAATCTGTTGGCAAGTTTCTTAGAGTTAAGCATTACTCTAGCCATTTCCTGAATGGTTCTATTTTTCCTTTCAACTATGCCATTTTGCTATGGAGTCTTAGGAGCAGAGAACTCATGACTTATACCTAACGAGTTGCAGAATTCTCTAAACTTGATGTTTTCAAATTCAGTTCCATGATCACTTCTAATCCTAGCAATATTACCACTAGTGGAACCCTTTTCAAGTTGCAGTTTTAAGCATAGAGTTTTGAACAGTTCAAAAGTTTCAGACTTATCCTTTAAGAACACTACCCAAGAGTATCTAGAGAAGTCATCTACAACTACCAAAATGTACTTCTTACCACCTATACTAGCAGTTTGCATAGGACCCATCAAGTCAATATGAAGAAGTTCTAAGACTCTCTTAGTGTAGATTTGACTAGTACTTTTGTGAATACTTTTGGTTTGTTTGCCTATAGCACAATCACCACAGACACTTTGAGTTTTAGCACTAAGTTTAGGAATTCCTCTTATCAATTCCTTTTTAACAAACTTATCTAAAGTTTTGTAATTCACATACCCAAGCCTTTTATGCCAAATATCTACATTATTAGTAATGGCTTGATTACACCTACTTTGAGGCAATTTTTTTTCAGCTTTTTCAAACACATAGCAGCTGTTGGTTGATCTAACTCCAGTCATGATTAAATCATTGTTAAGATTGGTAATTAGACACCTTTATTTGTCAAATTTAACAGTCATTTTATTATCACAGAGTTGACTGATACTAATAAGATTAGCTTTTAGACCATCTACAAGAAAAACATCCTCAATATTAGGCATTCCAGGTTTGTTTAAGGTACCTTTACCAACAATTTTACCTGTATCTCCACCTCCAAACACAACAGTGTTACCTGTAAGAATGGTGACATTTTTTAGGAGACTTGCAGTACCTATCATGTGCTTGGAGCAACCACTGTCAAAATACCAATCATTAGAAGTAACAGCATTCAAAGAGTTAATAACAGCTTTGTTGTTAGCAATTAAGGTGGCTTTTTCTTTAACTTTCCAGACCCATTTCAATTTTTTATTGACAGAACCCAACCAGGTTTTCTGGGAAATATACTTTCTGTTTCTTTTTAAATAACACTGGATTTTAGAATGACCAAGTTTTTTACAGAAATTACACAGCTTCAACCTAAAGTTATTTTTATCCCTAAAGCTATTCAGTTTATTCATGGTTGCAACTTTGGTTGCAACTGAGCTTCTAACCTTATTGTCAAAATCATGAGTTTTAGCTTTAGCAACAGCTTCAATAAAAGTAGTTTTTCCTGTACTTTTACCACCATAGTAACCTAGACCACTGATATCTTTAGAGCCTCTAGAATATGACAGCATGTCATCTAATTTATCTGAAGCAGAAACATTCAGCAGTTTTATTATCTTTTTAGTTTCAGTAAGTTCAGCCAGTTGTAGTTTAAGCTTCTCAGTAAGACTTTTAACCTCATCCTTTAGATTAACATTTAGTTTGCTTATGATCAAGGTTTGTTTACTCAGACATTTATACTTTTCATAAAGAACAAGGTATTGCTTAGTAATGTTTTCATCAGAAGGTTCTTCCTCATCACTACTATAGGTTTCAAGAGCAGTTGTAACTACGGTTGAAACATGCTCACAGTCACTTTCATAAGTAGGTTCTTTTTCAGTGATTATTCCCATAAAAAAAACAAAGTTAGAATTATCCTCTTCATCACTGTTGCTCTCAGAATCACTGTCACTATGAGTGATTATATAAGCATTTTTGTTTCTTTTTAAAGTATTTGCACACTCAGCCTGAATGTGACCAAAACCTCTACATTCTCTATACTGAATCTCTTTAGGCTTGTAATCTTTGTTATCCTTCTCTTTAGAATTCCACTTTCCTGTAGAGTTATTATTGAACCTAGATTCTGTCTTAAATTGGTTATCCCTTTTCTGAAAGTTTTTAGAAGAACCAGTATCATCCTCCTTTTTCTTATAAAACTTTTTGTAAACCTTTTTAGCAAAGAAAGCTAGCTGTTCTTCATCACTCATTTTATCACAGACATTAGATTCAGATTTCTTAGCTTGAAATGCTATTCCCTTTTCTGGTCTTTTATGTTTAAAGAATTTTAGCTCATGAGTGCTTAGATTTCCTATAAGTTCTTCAAGTTTAAGATTATCTAAGTCTGTTATTCTTCAATAGCTGTAACCTTAATTTCAAACCTTTCTGGGAGTGACCTAAGAGTTTTCTTAACAAGTTTAGCATCACTGTATTTTTCACCTAAGGCTCCAGCTTGATGAGCAATGTGGCAGATTCTACCATTAAATTGTTCAATGTTTTCATCTTCCTCCATTCTTAAGTTTTCAAATTGAGTAGTTAACTGTTGAAGTTTGAAAGCTTTTACTTTAATAGTTCCTTCAAAAGTAACTTGCAAAATATCCCATGCCTCTTTAGCTGTTTCACAATGAGAGATATACCTGAATACACTGAGAGTTACACCAGCAAAAATCAAGTTTATGGCTGTTGAGTTGGCACTTGATTTTCTGTCTTCATCAGCAGACCATCTGTCTTCAGGTATAAGAACCAGTTCTCCTTCACTATCAATGGTAGTTGGAGCCTCCCATCCATACATAACAGTTTTCCATGCATGTTCATTCTGCTGTTTGATGAAGGACCTCATTCTGATTTTCCATACTCCATAGTTTACTCCTCCTTCAAGCAATGGAGGTTTGTTGAAAGCGTTTCCTTCCCTCATTAAGTCCATTGTTACTAGAACACAGGATCCACACTAAGTAAGATCTAGTGTGAAGCTCTGATACCAATTGAAATTCCTATCCGCTGTTCTAGTCGCAGTTACGCAGTTAGGTTCCAAGTGATGTTGCAACCACAGTTGGAACCTAAGTATAAATGAACAGAACTGTAAAAAGTTAAATGTACTTAAAATAGATCACAAGCACATTTAACAACGGAGTTCACCTAACTAGGCTACGTCTCCGAGACACTTACCCAGATTATGATATTATAAAAAGCTTACAATATAGGACTCAAGTCTTAACAAAAAACACTTAGACTCCCTCTAGGTTTTTCTGCCTATCTCTATATTGCTCCTACTCTATAACTATCACTTATAAATCAATGGCATCCCACCATTGTTTTCTTTTTAAAGCTCACGTGTATTCTCTCTAGAAAATAAGTTCTTTATAATTTAGAACACACCCATTTTACAAGCTAAGTTATCAACTTATATAAGTAAAAACAATCTTCTATCTTGAAGGTCTTTTGTGATTGCTTTTGACTTTAATGATTGGCTTCAATCTTTCCAAGCATTACGTGATTCTTCAGCGTGGATTGACTCCAATCATCATTGGTTGATACCTGTTTAATAACCAGCTTGATTGTAGGAGTTAGTATTTTCCTATAACTAGGAAACATATAAAAAGATCATATCTTGGAAAGATATCTTTTAAGTATTCATGTAAAACATTAACTCCTAATTTTATTCAATCTTTAAACATATCATACTGAATTGATAAGGAACAAATATTGAAATAAGTGATAAAGATTAGTATAAGAATAGAGATATAGAATTATAAATGTAAAGGAAACATAACTAATCTCTTTATATCTTTTAGGAAATCTTTCCTTACCACTTTGATATTCTCAATAAACGCATATTAACCTTTTAGAATCATATGAGAATATATCTTGCATGCTGTAGAACAATTAATAAACAATAAATGACAGCTATGCAGATTTATAGAATAAGACAGAATTCTGCTTACCAGCAGGTTGGAACTAGTGGTTGCAACTGAGGTTGCAACTAGTACTTGAAACCTGTCACTACTGACTTAGTAGGTTGCAACTGAGGTTGCAACTGGTACTTGAAACCTGTCAATACTGTCTTAGTTCTTAACAACAGTTAGGATTTATTTAGTGAAAACCAATAGACAATAAACAATATATAGACCAGAAATCTGGTTCTAACAATATGCATAACAACGAAAAACGGTTGTTTGCCGTTTAACATCAGGTTTAAGTCCCGACAACTTCCATAGAGAGGAGAAATTTTTTGAGTGGGCTAGTAGTGGACACAACAATAGTATTTTAGAATTTTAATTTAATAGCAAGCGCGATTAGTGTTTTTAGTTTTTGACAGTTTATTAAAGTTTTATTTGTCAGGCGACTCAGGACCTAGGGGTGATTTTTTTGTACCGACTTGTACCAAACGACCGCTTTTCGAGCCGAACCAATCAAGTCGGTACTAAAAGTTTGGTATACCGACATTACGGTACGGTACAAATGAACCGATCTTTGAAAATCGGTTCGGTTTCAGTATTCGTTTGGTGAGTTTGGTATGGTACCGATTCAAACCGAAATATTAAAATATACTATATAGACAAATAAACTAAAATACTTATTATATACACTTAATTATTAACATTGTTATAATATACTTAAATTACTTTTTATAGTGAATACTTATAACATTTTTTTTATAACATTTACTAGAAAGATCTAGTAGTATTTACCATTTTATGCAAATAAACGAGAAATGTAACAATAATATAAATAAATATATATTTTTAATCTACTACTTTTAAAACTTTATATTATGTTTTTTTTTCTCAATACGCACCATTTTTCTATCATCACTTGTAAACTCTAAAATTTGCTATAAAAACAAAACCAAACCGAAACAACTGAATAATTTGGTTCGGTAATGGTATAAAAATTCTCAAAGAAAACTAGTTTGGTATGTTATCGGTATGTAGTCAAAAAGTTTGGTTCCGAACCGATACCACCCATATCAGGACCACATGAGTTTCCGCAAAGTAAACCGAATATGGGAATCAAAACGATAAAACGAAACGTGAAAAATAAATAAAAAAATAAAAAAATTTAAGATATACAATTGAAATAGAGTGAAATAAAAAAAAAAAAAAAGGTGAGAAATGAATTTACATATTTAATGCATATAACTAGCCTGGGTATTTTAGTGGGCCTAATTTAATTGTTTAATTATTATTAGTGCATAAGACCATGGATAAATCCCAACTTTCAGTCAATATATATAAATGGAACAGCCGCCGTAATTAGGGTTTAGCTTATATAAACTATTAAAACTCTATAAATAGCAGCTTATCGAAACCACTCATATTTGTACTTCCTCGTAAAAATAAAATGCAGCTTTTCAATCTCTCTCTCTCAATCTAAAAATATGTATAGTTTTTTTTCTGATGCACTTAATGATCAAGGGTTTTGTTTTGTTTTGTTCATCAGATTCTTCTTAGTCTAATATGTATCCATGATTTATTTTCCATTTACCATAGAGATACAAGTTCTCAAAAAATTGAAATTTTTAGGGTTTATCCATGCAGTTTCCGGGTGTAGTTTTTTTCTTTGTGGGATGCACTTTAATGACTTAGGGTTTTGTTTTGTTTATTAGATTCTGCTTATTATAATATGTATCCATAATTTATTACCCATTTTATCAAAGAGATACAAGTTCTAAGAAATTTGAAATCTTTAGGGTTTATCCATGCAGTTTCCGGGTGTAATTTTTTATACATCAAAATATCGAATATATACATTAAAAATATTATTACATAGTTAGATGCCTAATTTCTACGCTTAACTTTTCCTCGTATAATTTTCCACGTTTCCGAACCTTCTTAAATTGAGATCAAAGGAGTAATAGTTAATCAATCTACAAGAAATGATGATAGAATGCATTTTTATAAATGAGTAGATCTTTGATTTGTTATTAATTCTCGTGTTACCAAGTTGCAAAGATTGCTCTTTTAAGCAAAGTAAACATCTTTATAATCGTTTTGTGATAGTAAAAAAAGGCGGCAATGACTTAAATTTTCGACATAACTGGAGTATCTCGAAGAAAAATAAAAGACGGCGATACTTAAGTAATGACACAATGGAAAGATCATTGTTCATCGCATTTCATAACATGGCCTGGTCGCAAGGTAATGCTTCGATTAATTTCTTTTACTTGATGTTTGTATAACATTTAACTGACCGTAGAGCTCTATGTATTTTTATGCATATTGCGGTGCAATCTTAGATTCTAGGGTTGTTCTATATTCAATATTCCACTTATACTACAGTGGTTTTTCGTAACGGTTCTTTGAGTCAGTTTGTGTACTCTAGGTTATATTATATTGTTTTACGATCATGTACTAAAAGAATGAAGTAATTACTTTGCTCCTGCATTTGCTTTTCATGACTCTTCTCAAATTTATCCAACTTTGTTATTAATGGAGAATAGTCTTTTACTAAAGATATGTGTATATTCTTCTTTACGGTACTTAATATGATCAGTTGCCTTTTTTCCTTAGGTAATCAAGACATTAATTGCCTTTTTTCATCTTAACATTTTTGTTGGATTTGTCTATAACTGAGTTATTGACTCATTGCCAACTCCATCTTGTTTACCCCAGTTGTCCAACTCTTTCCTTTTAGCTTCTAGTTCTTGACTTAACATCTCTTGCTCATCTAACACTCTTCTGACAGGATCTCGAGTAAGGCTCTGCGTCTTCCTTGTTTCTTCAACAAAAGCTGCGTGTAAGGAATCTTTTTCATCAATCATCCTACTCAAAGAAAGCATTTTTTCATTGTACATATCTTGCAACTCACTCAGATCTTCATTTTTCATGTCTGTTTGGTTAGCTAAATTAGCACCAACTTTATATCTATCTTCGGAAGATTGCTCAACAATATCACATATAGTCCTTAATTCCCGCACCCTTTGCAAATACTCTCCAATAACCCCTTCGGAATTGTAATCATCTGCTCCTACAAACCATCCGAATATTTAGATATTTGTCTGAGTATATTTAGATATTTGTCTGATATTTAGCAGACTGGGATTATACTTCTGCTATACTGTTGCGTAGATTGCTTCATTTTCTTATCACTTCTCAGTGTTCTTTATTACAAAGTTTAAACTGGCAATATATAAAATTATTATTTGAACCTGAGGCCAAGTAATTTTACATGGTTACGGAGCTGGTCAATATGTTCCAGAAGACTAGGGCAACAAAAATATCAATTTTTTTTGTATATCTATCCCTTCAGGCATTAACCAAATTCCATTTATTGTTAGCTATAGATAATTAGATACTATACTATAAGGTCCTGTTCTGAAATCCAGTTCTCGTCAGATCTCACAAATGTTAATTTAATTTTGCTAATGCAGCCTGTCGGATATCCAAGATTGGCATGCTTAACCCCAGAGCGGAAAAAAGAAGTACATGAGTTTGTCATCTCTTCCTGTATATTACCGAAAGCTCCTTGGGAGGAAAATATTTGCAAAATATGCGGAATTGACAAAAACGATGACCTTGTGCTCCTATGTGATACGTGTGATGAGGAATATCACATGTATTGCTTAAACCCTACTTATGAGGGTTGCTCAAGGAAACTGGCATTGCCCTTGTTGCATTTCCAAACTTGAGAATGGAAATGTTAAATATATACTCCCCGATTATTATACTATTTTGAGATGTTTTAAATCTTGCCTATTTAAGTAGTGAAATAAACGTTACTTTCAAAGTAGTTTTAATTTTTTGATGGTAATTTGTAATCTTGCCTTTTTATAAATCACTTTCGTAGACAGTTATTTTGGGTTACTATCATGGGTACTAAAAGAGTGAAGTTACTTTGTACCGGCATTTGCTCTTCTGTCCTCTTAACTTTACCCGACTTTGTTATTAAGGAAGAATAGTTTTTTTACTAAAGATATGTCTATATCTCTTTTAAGGTACTTTATTATGATCTATTGCCTTTTGTTCTAATCAAGACATTAAATTCTTTCATAAGAATACAAACTTGCAAACAGATTGTAGTAAATAAGACGCTAAAACGAATTTAGTTCTTACCTTTTTTTGCGGGTTGTCTGTGGAGTTGTTGCGAAAGATTCCTCTGGTAGTTAGATTGTCATTCCATGACTCTTAAGGAATTTTGAGTTATGTTCTATAAGAAAACTATTTTTCATAGTAAAAATCTCTTAAATTAAGTTGCTACATGAAATAATTTTTTTTGGCTCTTAGCTTTTATTTTTTCTTACTCTGGATTTTTTCTTTTTTCTTACTTCAGATTACGTTGTCTATTTAATTTTCTCCTCAAGTCACCTTTGGTTTAGAATGTAGTTTCTTTTCAGTGATTTCAGAACTGGAGATCCTTTCAAACTGATATTTTCTCAACTCTCTGAAGACAGAACTTCTGCACCACAGTAGCAAATTAATCCTGTGGCCAGATGTGATGGCTTTAGCACCATATCGATGACGACCCCGATGAAGAACTGCACGACCCTGGACATGAGAATATTCAAACGATTCATCAGGCTGAGTTTCTGTATCCACTTGCTTCTCACACCTAATCCCCCGAAAGAACAATTCTCCACCAGAAAATTGCTTACCTCGAATGGGTATATGGGTGGTTTGAGAAGTACTAGGAAGAGAATTAAACGGAGAACTATGGGTTTAAGCCAAGTTATTTCGAGTGACCCCGAAGTTGTTAGAAATCCTCTCAAAGTTTTAAGAGGAAGATCAAAAGTTTCAGAACTTGATTCTATCAAGAAAATGACATCAAAGTACATTGTTACTTACAATGTCATTTAATATACTATCGTGTATATTAAAGGCTTAACTGGTCCTTTTGAAAAAAATCAATGTTATTATGTTTGCTGTTGCTTTGTAGTTGGTAAAGTGGTTATCTGATACTCTTTGTTTTAGCACCCAAAATAAATCCCCGTCCTTTTCCCATTTTGCAGAAGTAATTTGAAATTTTCTCTTCTTTAAGCTGTTCCATACAATAATCAAAATATGGATAATCTAAATTAATTTTTTTTGAAAGGGTTATTAAGTTTGTTCTTGAAGCTTGCATCTACTGCTTGCATAATTGACCTAATAAAGGCTACCAAGGGATATGGCTACAAATCGATAGTCTTGTCAAGGCAGAGGACGTCGATGGCAACCTTAGAAAGAATGATTAACTAACTGGATAAATTTGATTCTATTTATGTATTCTTGTTTTCAAGTATAACCTATTAACAACCTTCTTTGATATGGTATTTTTATAAAGAAAGGCTATACGTGTATATTTAATTGCTTTTTGGAAAATTTGATTTTGTTAGCCATTTTTGGAATAATGTGGATTATAAGTGCCAAATCCAGTTCACTTAACTTCATAAAACGAATTTATAGGTTTACGGAGTAGCTATCACGGTTGTGTTATGCTGACGAAATATTTAATAACACATATCTCCGGGTATACACTACAAAAAATGTCAGCTTACCGTCAAAGTGTATGTTTCTAAACTGATGGTAAAATGAGTGTCGCTAAATTTAGCAACAGTTTTTATTGCTAAACTGTTACTAAATTTAGCGACACTCAATTTATCAACAGTTTTCAAAAATTAAATTGTTACTATTAACTTTTTTCTTGTAGTGATAGTTGTTCGGCCCAAGGCAAAAGGCCCATTAAGTTGCATTATATAACTTGTCAACCGTAGATAAATCTTCAGCTCTTGCAAAATGGAAAGTAACATTACCAGTGGTGGTTATGCAAAATCTAAAGACGAAGACGACAAACAGAAAATCAATCATACATCGAATAAGTGATTTACCAGATAAAAGGTAATTTAATTTAGACTATGTACTGTTATTTTTTCTTTTTGAAAGGGTTGTTGATTGTTTATATTACAGCTTTTAGACTCTACAAAATTGATCTACCGAACCTTAGATTATGTGGATAATTGTTTCTCATGTTTTGGAATTTCTAGGGGGTATTGAATTTTTCTCCTTAAGCGTAGACTTGAAAATGATTTCCTGTTATTATGTTACAAGGTTTTTTTTGCTGAATTTCGCATTCTGCAGGATCATTCTGAAGTGCTGTCGGTTGCAGATGGGGTGAAGTCTTGGACAACAACAAAAATTATGAATTTAGCAATATTTCGAAGGAGGAGGTTTGTGCCATTTTCTTATTA
The DNA here is from genome assembly GCA_963682055.1 of Primula veris. Lineage (NCBI taxonomy): Eukaryota > Viridiplantae > Streptophyta > Magnoliopsida > Ericales > Primulaceae > Primula > Primula veris. The sequence goes on along the minus strand of OY821747.1, from coordinate 28,973,859 downwards.
TATGATGATGAATTTGTTCGACTGATCTAAACCTTCTTTAAGACAAAGAATAAGCGACTTTTTATATGGATGCAGCCGGAGAATTACCAGATGGTTGGTTGTCTTTTAGGGTACGCTGATGCTTGAGAAGGCTATAGTGAGATCTTAAAGGTGGCTTTCTTTTGTTTCGGGTGTTCGAAAATAGAAACAACTTCTTCAAAGTTCAAACTAACCGCAGTGAAATAGGAAAAATCCTTCAATATCCAGTAAACTTGCCTTTCTCCCCACTTCAATAAGTCGAGGGAATTTTAACAATATAGAAATAGCTTAATTGTGTTACATCATCAAATATAATCCGGCCTACAGGCCTAGTGTCCTTTTTGCGACCTATTGAACCAAACCCTTGTGTTTTCAAGTATTTACTAACATGCTTGTTAAGCCGTCATGGTTGCATTTAATTTCTATAATTTATCGTTGTCTCTTTACTGGTTGTATGTCATTGTCGCAATGTGAAAGTGCTATTTTCAATGTAAAGTGAGTCGCAATGTTGTGTCGTGAATCAGTGAAACATTTGCCCTTGTAATGTTTAGTTAAGAAACTAAACTGTAGTAAATAAGACGCTAAGACGAATCTATAGTTCTTACCCTTTTTTTGCGGGTTGTCTGTGGAGTTGTTGCAAAAGATTCCTCTGGTAGTTAGATCTACATCGGGCGACTCGCCGACTCTTAAATGATTTTGAGTAAAGCAGTGATTTTGCTTACGCCTAATGGGGGCATGAAGTCTGGAACCAATGAATTATGTTACATAAGAAAATAATTTTTCATATTAATAATTTCTCAGTCTTTTACAATTTACTACGTTTTATTTGTCAGACCTCAGTTGTCGGGAATTAAAACGAATACATGAAGCAAAACGATAAACCCAAACGTAAACATGTTTTTTTTTTTAAAGATTTACAAAGTGAAATAGAGTGAAACGAAAATAAGTTTTGAAATGAGAAAATACTTTCTATATGACTAACTTAGGTCTACTATATTTTAGCAGGCCAATTTTTTTCTTTGGTTTATAATGCAGACTTTAATTAATTTAAGTCATTATATATAAGTGACCAAATTAGTGGTCACGGAAAGTCCAATAATCAAGATTTGAAGTACCCTACTCTTACGAAATTAGCTTCAAAAATCACACACTTACTAAACGCTCTTGGAGTTCAAGTTAAACTCCCGTTCATATTTTCCTGGGCGTTAAAATGTCGATGATAACTGCATCAATCTACCAAGGAGTTAGTCTTTCTCGTATACAAAATCTAATCAACTCGGTATTATCCAAATAGAATTCTACATTTATCCCTAGCCAATCGACATGCCCGGTTTTAAGAGTGGGCCACATCGGCCCATGCCCAAGAACGCTTAAAAATCTCACAATGTAGATGCTTCCGTTTTATTAATTTTATATAATATATAAATATACGAAGCATTGTTTTGACAAACGTAAGTGTGTGTTCAAGATGGACGTAGTTTCATAAAAACTATTTGTATTTTGCTAATATTCTTGTAGTATATGGGTTCAACCCTATGTACTAAAGGTCTCATTTCAAGTACAAACACATAGTCTCCGAAACTCTAGCTTCGACCATACCAGTCGTCGACATGCTACTCTAATCGTCCAAGGCTCTACCAACAACAGTCTCGAATAATGACTTCCCCTGCAGGCCAATCAGAATTGCTTTTAAACGAAGCACCACTACATATTATTAAGTTGCGACTTGTTAGGTTATTCCAAATATTTGGTTCACGTTTATCTCTTGCGGATCTGATTAAATTATTAAATTATTATTAATAAAAATAAATATATATATATATGTTTATTACTACTTTCTATTGGCTTTTACCAATTAGGAATAATTAACAAAATATACTACTTATGAAATTAAATTAACAAAAAACACCCAAATAGTTTTAATTATAAAAACATACTTTATTTCTTATGTTTTTTCTCCATTCATCATCTTCTATCGTTCTTCTCCCTCTCTCCATCAATTTCTCTTTTCGTGCTCTCTCTTTTCTCTTTCTCCATCATTTTCTCTCTCTCCGCTCTCTATCATCTCTATATCTACATCATCTCCTTTCCGTTTGAGCAGAGTCGGGACCCCTCCCCAATGATCACCACGCCACCCCGGCGCCGCCCCAACCCACCCTGATGCCATCCCACATCATGCCTCCAAGTGCGGTTTTGTTATTTACCAATGATGATTAAAGGCTTGTTTGACTCCAATAAAAAAAATTCCAAAAAAAGTTGTTCTTCTGTTGTTACAATATATTGATTATCTGAGTAAACAAACAGCTTAAAAGCTGATGACAATTTGCATCTGTGATTAGCTAAGTGGTTTGTTATCATTATTATGCGGTTATTTTCTCCATGTAACACCAAAGATATATTTGAGACGTCACTAAACTTTATTTGCATCTATTATGAAAAAAAAAACAGTTTAAAAGTTACTTTTTTTCGAGTTTATATCCTGGTTCTTTTCGATTTCTTACCTTTTTTTCCGATTTTATACTTTTTCCCCCTATTCCATACCCCTTTCTTTTTCGAGTTCATACCCCCATTTTTTCCGATTCCATACCCCGTTTTTTTTTAGTTCATACGGTTTCATACTTTGATTTTTACGAATTCATACCCTATTTTTTACAAGCTCATACCCCACTTTTTTCGATTTCATACACCGATTTTTTCGATTTCATTTTGAGTTTTTTTTTTCAAGTTCATACCCTGATTTTTCGATTTCATACCCCTATTTTTTCGATATCATACCCTTTTTTTTTCGATTCCCTACCTTATTTTTCAATATGATATCAATTTTTTTCGACTTCATACGCCGTTTTTTCATGTTTATACCCCGTTTTTATTTGAGTCCATACATTTTTTTTTCCTGATTTCATACCACTTTTTTTCCGACTTCATACCCTATTTTTTTCCAACTTCATACCCCAATTTTTTTCGACTTCATATCCCGTTTTTTTTCATGTTCATACCCCCTTTTTTAGTTCATAACCTTTTTTTCGATTTCATATCATTTTCTTTCGACTTGATACCCCATTTTTTTTCCTAGTTCATACCCCAATTTTTTCGACTTCATATCCCAATTTTTTCATGTTCATACCGTTTTTTTTTTGAGTTCATACTATTTTTTTTCGACTTCATACCCCATTTTTTTCGAATTTATAACCCATTTTGTTCCGATTTCATACCTTTATTTTTTGATTTCATACTCTTTTTTTCGAGTTTATACCCTTTTTTCCGATTTCATACCTTTTTTTTTTATTAAATGTATGTTTTTGATAATGTAACTTTTAAGGGTATGTTTTTGTTAATATGAGAGGGGTAAGGTATGTTTTTGTTAATTCACCTTTTTTAAAATTTACAAAAGGCCAGATACCCATAATTAGTGATTATATATAAAAATTGAAACAAATATAAAAAGTACAGGTAAGGATGCGTCGAAATTAAAACAATTTCTATAAATATGAAAAACAACTCCATCACAAATTCACACACAACTATTATAAAAATATTATTAAATCCCATAGACGCCGTAATTAACGTTTAGAGTAAAAATTGAAACAATTTATATAAGTATAAAAAATAAAAAATCAGAAGTCAAGGTGCGCATTAATTAGTAATTAGGGCTTTGATGTCAGAACTATATCCCTGTCAGCTTTTACTATAAATAAGGGGCAAATGCGCCGTTTATATATTAGTAGTATAAAAAAGTATAAGTAGAAATAAGCAGCTTTTTACCTATCCTGGTACTATCTACCCACTTTCATACTTCCTCTCAGAAAAGCAATATGCAGCTTTTTACCTATCCTAGTACTATCTCTATCTCTCTCTATCTTAATATGTACATAGTTTTTTTTATATTTGTGTGATGTACTTTAATTATCAAGCTGGGGTTTTGTTTTTTTTGAAATAAAAAAGATCAAGGGTTTTATTTCAAAAAAAAAATCTAGGGTTTATTTCAAAAACAAATCAAGAGTTTTGTTATGTTTCTCATATTCTGCCTTTTCTGATATTACCCATGATTTCATTACCAATTAACAATTAATAGAGGTGCAAATTATACTGTAAGAATGTTGGAATTCTTATAATAAATCTATGGAGTTTCCAGTGTAGTTTTTTATACTTCAAAATGTCGAAAATATTAATTTAAAAAGGTTTTTACATAGTTAAGATGCCAAATTTATTTGATTTAACATTTGGAAACTGTAATTTCGACATTTCAAATATGCAAACTTTTCATCCTGTAATATTGCACGTTGTCTGAACTTCTCATTAAATTGAGATTAGGAGAGTAATAGTTGACCAATTTACAAGAAATGATGACACGACATTTTGCTTAATGAGTAGATCTCCGATTTGTTATTAATTCTCGTGTTAAATAGTTACACAGCTTGCTTTTTTATGCAACATCTTTTTTATTTTTTTGTGATAGTAAAAAAAGGTGGCCATAACTTAAAATTAAGATTTGTCTGGAGTACCCGCAAGAAAAGGCGGCGAGCCCGCGACTATTTGAGTAATGACAGAATTTTGGGAAGATCGTTATTCATCGCATTTCGTAACAATATACCCTGGTCGCAACTCGCAAGGTTATGCTTTAATTAATTAATTCTATATATGATCATGTAAATTTTATGAGCTTTGGTCAATTCTATGTAGAGGGTTGTGAATGTTGAAGCTATAGTGGAAAAGAAAATTAATTATATCAAATTGAAACATAGAGAAACCAACTTATATTGAAATGTAGTTTTAGTTGGGTACTAACCATGTAGTATACACAAAAAAAGTTTATTTTGTGGGATACGGGTAGGAATAATGCATTTAATGCAATAAAAAACGGTTTAATTGAAGAATGTAAAAGTTGCATACTTTTATCCTATTTGATGTTAGTACAAGATTTTATCGACTGTAAGGAAGCTCTATGTATTTTTATGTATGTCGCGGTGCAATCTTCGACTATTTATGCACATGGCAGAAGTAATTTTAATGCTTCTCTCCTTAAGTTGTCCCATTTAAAATCAAGCCATGGTTAATTTATTTTAAATTTCTTTGTGGAAAAGGATTCTTATGTAATTTTCTTGAAGCTTGCATTTACCACTTGCATGGTTGCGTACATTGGGATGAATGCTATTAATTTTTTTAAATCGTAGACTATTTACTTCGAACAAAATCTCTAGAAAATTGATCTAGCTTCTGAAAGTTGGAACCTTAGATTATGTAGAGATCTTTTTCTCATGTTTTGAAATATTTAGGGCCTAGGGGGCAATTGAATATTTCTCCTTAAGTGAAATCTCCCGTCCTTCTTTCCCCATATACTTCCCGTTCTTAAAGTATTTTTGTTTTACTTTCATGGCCTGGCTTGTTTTTAGTAGTTTCGTCTTTAAAAAAACATGTCAGTTTCAAACATGCAATGTTGAATATTGAGAAAATCAAAACTCGAAAAAAGCTTTGCATTTTGTTTGGCCAACGATTAGTTTGCTTCAAGTTTAGCATAACTCGAAAAAATCTAATTGTACCTTCCTAAAAAAAGATCTGATGTCCAGTTTATGAAGTGAATACATTGAATATTAAATTATTAATACTACTAGTGTTTCTTCTAGCAACAGAGGGCCACTCCATATATGTTTCTGAGGTGGAGGAAGAATTTAAGAAATTCGAACCAATTAAAAAAGGAGGTGTCCAAGTTCGACATAATAAGGTTAGATCTATACATGTGATTGTGCATTAAATTTGTTCAATCGATTTGTTTTTTAGTTTTACATAATTTTCTGTTGTATTTATCATGCAGATACATGGTACATGTTTTGGTTTTGTTGAGTTTGAGAGTTTAACTTCCATGAATAACGCGATTAAGGTTTGGATCCCAATAACTTCACTTTTTTATTTTATATGATTTTTCTAATGTAATTGGAACTTTTGATGCTCTTATGCTTTAAAAATGTAAACCAACTAATTTGCTTACATTGATTTGATAGTTTACCAGTGTATAACATTATAAAAGTTTCCTTGACTACATGTTTTCAGAAATTTAATCAGGTCCCTTAAGAGAGCTTTTAAATCGCATTATATATTTCTCCCTCTTAATCTTATTGTTTCTGTATATGCCAAGCATATTCCTTACTAATTCAGAACAACGTGGTACTTGCGCTGCATTCGTTTGATATCTGACAAACAAGTTTATAGTATCCCTTTTTTGTGTAAGCAAATTGATAATTTACTTATGTATGAATAAGGAATTGTATCAAATTTTCTTTATTTCTCAAACACACCTCGAACGTTTTCTATTTCCTACCAAAACTTCTTTAAAGCAGAATTGGGTGGCATTCTTTTGAAGTTTTCTAACCATACTCTTTTACTAAATTGAAATTAATAATTCTAACATTTCTTATCAAAGAAAGGAAAACTGTTGTTGAGGCAAGTTTTTTCCTTTTTTGGGCAATTTGTCTTTGATTATATTCGTTTGGTTCTTCTAGAGGCCTAAAAGTAAGAGTAAGCAAAAAATTTCAACGATATGTAAGGATAAATTGATGGCCACTTCAATATTTCGTCTACTTGTTTATTGACAAGATTCACTACAAGTAATTGTCATGATGCCATACGACGCTATGTTGCTAAACTTATTGTAAACTCTGTGTAGCTAAATTTAACAACACTTTAGCATCAATTTTCCTTTGAGGTTTTTCATATTTTTCTAATACTGACGGGTTTGTTGATGTATGTTGAAGGTTCGACAAACAATGTTCCCATCCTGATATAGCGCAGCGAGAACAACTGAGTAAAGATTTGGGACTTACGCCCAAGCAAGTGAATTGTTGGTTCCAGAATAGGAGAACCCAAGCGAAGGTAATTCCCTCTACACATTAGTTGTATTGTCTGCTGCTAGGTAATCAATATTTAATACTTACCTTGATTTTACAGGCCCAACTAGGAAAATCTGAAAATGATGTTCTCAAGGCAGAAAACCAAAAACTTAAAAGGGAAATTGATGAATTAAAAGAGGCTTAGCATAAATCAAAGTGCTCAAAGTGTGAAGCTTCGTGGAGTGTGAAAATATCAATTCAGAGGTTAGTTCTGTTCTTTGACAGTTCATTTTGGACCCTTAAGGTTTTTTTCTTCTTTTTTTCCGGTTTGGTTTATTGTCTACAATTTGATGCTCATCCTTATATGATCTGCAGCGTGTATCCCATCCTCACAAAGTATTGAATGAAAAGCTAGTTTGGGCTTTAGGATGTGATTGTTTTCTTAAATAAACAATCCAGTTTTGGTAATTCATGTTTGAGATTTTTTTATGATTGTTAAAAGGCTGCTCTAAATTCTCTTCAAATTGTTTTAAACTTTCTTCTCTGCTCATGGCAAACGTCCTTGTTTTCTTTCGGTTCTCATGATAAAAGTTGGTCTTAACTCTTCAAAGGTATGATGTTTCACTTAATTAATTTTTACTCCTGAATTTTGTGCAAATAATGTGTTTATATTTCTATTCCTTGTGCAGATTTCTTCCTAGATGAATGAAAACTTTTTTGAAGTCTGGTGATACCTCTGAAGTTCTTGGACCTCATGCAAAAGAGTTCTTTTATATCTAAAGCAAAAATGGCTGTTTGTCTCCAGTCCAGCATGTTAAATCTGTACTATTTTTCTATCCAAACACTTTGTTTCTTTAATTTTCAAATTTATTTGGTGTTTCGAACACCGATTTCTGTTTAAGAATGGAGTATGAGAGAGCAGAGAGGATTTCCTACAAAGAAAAATGTGTCTCTCTTTAGCAGTTACAAAAAAAATCATTAGTTCTTATTTCAGATATGTTGCGCACTTTCTATGCTGAAATTCATATTCCAGTGAATAAAATCCCCTTATAAGTGAAAATATGAGTTCTTAATTAACTTAACAAATGTCCCATATGTATTTTTTTTGTCTAAAACAAAATCAATCAGCAGGAACTAACTAAAATATAATAACAAGTGAGGACAACTTCAGGAATCTAAAAGTGTAACTGTCGTTTTCCCGTTTGATAGATTTGATGACATGAAATTATATGTTGCCCCAGATGCATGCGAAATTGCATATACTGTCCCCCTGGTGCCACCGAGAGAGTACTATTTGTTACGTCATGCAAAGGAAATAAGGACAAGTCGATGGATAATAGTTGATATCTCATGTGACTACTCTGGCCAGTGATCCTCGTCTCTGGAAGCGTCCTTCAGGATGCTTAGTAAAAGACTTTTTTTAATGGCTGTAGTGAGGTAAGGTCTCCATTAAAGCTTCTCATAAGTTCTTATGTTTTCTTTTTGCTCATTGAATCACTATGGGATTTAGCAACTTTGTTGACCAGTCTTTTTCTTGTACCTCTACAACATGATTTGTGTCTGTTTTGCTCGCTTTGTTATCCACTTGTCACGTACGGAGTAATTTTTGTGGAGAAGGTGAGGTCTCCACGAAAGCTTCTAAGAATATCTTATGATTTTTGTTTTCATTGAATCACTATGGCTTTTGGCAATTTAGGTCATCAATCTTTTCTTATACCTCTACAACGTAATTCTTGTCCGTTTTGCTTGCTCTCTTATCTACTTATCATGTAGGATGCAATTTTTTTTAAAATGCTAAGAAAAGGAAAGGTAAATGTTATGAACCAATATGTAAGTACATCGACTTAGTCTACCATTGAATTCACACTACAAAAAAAGGTTAGATCGTAGACGAAATTAGGGACAAATTTTGCTTATCAACGTCCTAATCAGAGACGGCATGACAACAAATTTCAATTTTACTGATAGAAATTGTCATTTAGTGACAAATTTCTGACATATTTAGCCGTCCCGGGTTGGAAACTTTTTTGTAGTGTCATTTATGGAAAGAAAGCCAAAAAAGAGTTTTTAATGAATTGAAATAAAGTACTTGAGAACTCAGGGTATCTTTGTGAGAATTATGCAGACTTAGGGGTTCATTGCATTTTAAAAATTGTTTCCTTTTCTTTGTATATCACATTTTTAGTTGATTTAGTTGTATCTTCCCAAGCTCATTACTCTCAATTGAGTCAATTTGCTTGTGTAACTTCTTTTATCACTTCATATCATTATTTTCCCCATGATTTTTCCCATTAATGGCGACCTCAGCTTTTAATTTATATTAAATTCTCTTGTTTAAAATTCTAAATCGACCACCTCCTCAATTATTTGCTAGATTACATATAGAACATTGTTGAAGTTGATAGCTGTTACAAAATCAATGACATATATAAAAATATTTTTCTGGAGACGGAGCATACGGAACTGAAAGATGGCTTGTTAATCTCCGCTTATTAAAGCCTCTATTTTCTTTTCACTTCTAGATTTTGGTCTACAATAAATCATTTTCATGTCTTTCACCAATGTAGCTATCAACAAGTTGGAAATGAAGAGAAGTGTAAATGTGTAATGGACCTTTCACATAATAAAAAAAAGTAAAAAAATTTGTACCGATGGTCTGTCACGCCCCAAATTCCATAACACGGACATCGAGTCATGACCTTTTTAAAACAAAAGAAAATAGAACCTGTTGGTACAAAATTTGAATTTTTAAAAGAAATAAATTACGAGCTAAATGAACAATTGACAATTAAATAAAAATGTTGTCAAACACGGCTACAAGGTAAGTTTTATAAAACTAAGAAAATAACAAATGAAAGAATTTGCCCGTAGGCTACAACCTCAAAATATAATAAAAATGAACAGAAAATGAAAGCCCCGAGCCCATGTGATGTATTGCCATAGCTCCTAACCGAACGTCTCAACCTAAATTGTACCTGAAACACAAAATTGTAACGGTGAGTCCCACGCACATAACTAGACGGGACGGCACCACAATACCGTCACTTCATCCCATAAATGCAAGAGCTCACAAATTCTACAACTACGATAATCGACGTATAAAAGAAATATAATAACATTCTACAACTAGATAAATTAAATAAAATAAATAACGTCAACACAAATCTATAGCAAACATGGACCTCTCATGCCACCTACCACAGTCCGTAAGGTAAGTCATTCCCTATTCCCTCGGCCGTCTTCTGTCCCCGGAATTAGGAAGAGACAGAGACCATTGCTAACAAAAGAGTAGATTTAAAGTGCGCACTTGGACCTCTCATGCCACTCGTCCCAGTCCGTAAGACGAGTCATTCCCTATCCCCTCGGCCGTCTACTGTCCTCGGAATTAGGAAGAGACAGAGACCATAGCTAACATAAAAATAAATATAGTGCACACTAGGACCTCTCATGCCACTCACCCCAGTCCGTAAGACGAGTCATTCTCTATTCCCACGGCCGTCTTCTGTCCCCGGAATTAGGAAGAGACAGAGACCATTGCTAATGTATCAATATTAAGGCATCGGCTAATAATATTATACTATTCATATAACACAATCTCATACGTATAAATATTAAGGCCTCGGCCAATAATATTATACTATTCAAATAACACAATCTCATACGTCACTTAACATAATACAACATAATCCAAAAGCATAAGTGCTAGATTCACAACTAGCCAAACAAGTCTAATCAACATAAAAACTCATTCAGGCATTTTAACAAACACCTTGTATGCGCAATACAAAACTCATCTTTATTCAACAATAATTTACCCAATTCTATCAACAACCATAATAATACATAATCAAAGCATATAACACGCAACCCATTAATATTATCATTAATCCGAAATCAAAAGACTAAATCCACAACTAATCCAAAATCTAATAAGTGAATTAAAAATATAACAACTAAACCCCAATTAACAAATTAAGAACATAATTAATATAAAAGGCAAAAACCCCCAATTTATACTAAACGTAAAACCTAATCCTAACATACACCCTCGTCTAGTCGCAATGGATAACCCCCGTTACCTTAGAGCGTAGTGGAGATGCTTCCGGTAATAATCCGCTAACGTGGTTTCTCTTCTTCTTCTTCTTCTTCCTCTTCTTCTTCTTCTTCTTCTTCTTCTTCTTCTTCTTCTCTTTTCTCTCTTTTTCTCTCTTGTTTTTTAGGTTTACTGTTTTTGAAGAAAAGTAGGCTGATTTGGAAGATGTAAAAAAAACTGTTTTGAGAATGTTTGAAGTAACGAACTATTTGGTCCCCAAATTTCTAAAAGTTAACTCATAATCCAAAAATATTGTTTTACTACTCAAAAATAACAAATTTTTAGAAACAAAACTATTGGGTCCTTTTTATTTATAAAATTACTAACAGGTTTTAAAAATAAATTTTTTCGGAAGAGTTTCGGTTTTTGGCTAAATATTAATCGAGTGGCCGGTTTTTGGTAAAATTTTGTATAAAACGTTTTTGGATAAATTAAATCATGAATAAAAATTACTTATAAAAATACGGGATGTTACATGGTCAGTCTATCAAATGCCGTATTATGAATATATATCTATATATATTCTTTGTGTGATGCATTTTAATGATTGAGGGTTTTGTTGTGTTGTCATATTCTGCCTATTCTAATATATATACCCATGATTTTATTGCTGATTAACATATCATAGAGATACAAATTCCCAAAAAAAGTTGGATTTTTTTAGGATATAGCCATGCAGTTTCCGGGTGTAGTTTTTTATACTTCAAATTGTTGAAAACATAAATTTTAAAATTTCATGATGAAGGGAGTAATGTTGATTTGAACAATCTACTAGAAATGATGATAAATGGCATTTTAATAAATGAGTAGATCTTCGATTATCGTGTTTAAAAGTTTCCTAGATTGCTCCTTTATGCAAAGTTTAACATATTTTTAATTGTTTTATGATAGTAAAGAAAGGCCTGGTCGTTATTCATCGCATTTCGTAACATAGCCAGGTCGCAACTCGTAATACGGCCTGGTCGCAAGGTAATGCTTTAATTTATTACTTCTATTTATGCTCATATTAATTTTCTGACCTTTGGTCAGTTCTATGTAGAGGGTTGTGAAAGGTGAACGTTGAGGCTATAGTGGAAAATAAAATTAATTTTATTAAATTGAAACCTAGAGAAACCGATTTGTATGAAATGCAGTTTTTGTTGGCCACATGCATTTTAGTATACACAAATAAAGGTTTATTTTGCGGGAAATGGGTAGGAATAGTGCATTTGATGCAACAGAAAATGTTTTAATCAAAGAAAGTGAAAGCAGCATACTTTGATCCTATTTTATGTTAGCACAAGATTTTACCGACTATAAAGCTCTATGTATTTTTATGCATATTGCGGTGCAATCTTAGATTCTATGGCTGTTCTATATTCAATATTCCACATATACTATAGTTCCTTTTCATAACGTTCTTTGTGTCAGTTTGTCTTCTCTAGCTTATATAGTCATTTGTATATATTTCGTGGACATTTATATTGTGTTACCAGCATGCGTACTAAAAGAGTGAACTTACTGTATACCGTTATTTGCTCTTCACTCCTCAGGTCCCTTAAGAGAGCTTTTAAATCGCATTATATATATATATCCCTCTTTATTTTATCTTTTATGTATTAATAATTTAACACATAAAGCACATTCCTTACTAATTCAGGACAGTGTTGTACATGCGCTGCATTTGTTGATATCCAGTGGCATTTCAAACAAGTATCCTTTTTTTATGCATTTTATGAAACACTTATGTATGAATAAGGAATTGTTTCAAATTTGTTCTCTTGTTCCTGCATACCTCGAACATTGTTATTCCTACCAAAACTTCTTTAAAGCATAACTGGGTTGCATTATGTATAGAAGTTTTCTAACCATAGTGTTTTACTAAATTGAAATTAATAATTCTATCATTTCAGGCTTCACCGGTTATTATCAAAGAAAGGAAAATTTTGTTGAGATCAAAAGAACTACTACTAGAGGCAAGTTTATCTCTTTTTTTTTCGGGGTGCTCGTCTTCGATTATATTCTTTTGGTTATTCAAGAGGCCTAAAAGTAGGAGGTGAGCAAAGGATTTCAACAATGCGAGGAAAAATTGATGACCACTTCAATATTTCGTCTAACTGTCTTTTGACACGATTATATATATTGGATGAATTACAGAATCTTTTGCCTTTGTACACCAACCTACGCTGGCGGAACCAAAAAGAGAGCACCTCCCTGGAAATTCTGAGAAATTACCAAAACGCCCCTAGAAAGTCCATTTCTTACAAATGGTCATTGGGAAACTTATGTACTGTTTTGAAATGTATATAAATTAGTTCCTTCAAGTATAATTGTTGCTTCTTATTGCTCTATAATTTATACTTTTCCATGATAGTTCTTCAGGCTCCTTCAATTTTTTAAATTTTTTTATACCGAGCTGTCAAGAGCTTCTACCGACTCTTTTTCACTCTAATTTTCCATTCCGTTTCACTACTTCTGCATAAAAATAAATTTGTTTTATTTGGTTACTTGTTTTAATAGGGTTTTTTCCTTTTTTGGGGGCATATTTTGAATTTTATCGAGGAAGTTTTCATTGTATATTTGTGAGTGTGACTAGTATTGATTCCAATAGGTGCCAATTTTTCAACGCTTAACTTAATTAGTTAAATTTGGGTTTTACAGTTTTCTATTATATATAATGTGGGAGTTAACAAGATATTCACTTGTGTCCACATCTTGACATGAACAAAAAATAAATATAGTCAAAAACACAAAATTCCACGCTTCAAAATATGGTTTGTGAATTCCATGCGTATTCAGTACTTCATAAAGGCATAGAGTTGTCAGTGATTGCTCAGTAGCTAACTCGTGTAAGGTTAGTGCCGATAAATTTAGTAGTTGCAACTTAAAACTCGCTAAACTTGTTTAAAAAATTGAACAACTTATGAGCAAGTTTCTTTGGTCTGCGCCTTTAATGAGCAAGAACTATGCTAGAATTGCTTGGAGTGATATTACTCACCCCTTTGATGAAGGTGACTTAGGCCTTAAAAAGATCAAAAAAATATAACAAATTTCTTATTTGTAAGATTCTCCGGAGATTATGTGATCCTACTATTAATTCTCTTTGAAAGTAATGAGTTCATGTAAATCAATGTTTTAAATAGCGTTATCGTTAGCGTAACATTTTTTCAAGAGAAATGCTAAAAACGCAAATAGCATTACTACATAGTGTAGTTGAGATGTCATAACATTTATTTTGTTTGTAAGAGCTTTGTGGTTTTATTCTCTTTAGCTTCCAACAATTTCATTAAAATTTTGACAAAAAAAATAAAAATAAATAAATAATTTGGACTGCACCCGCTATAGCGTAAATAGTGTCCACTATAGCGCGCTGTTTACGCTATAGCGTCCCTATAGCGCGAATTTAGCGCTTTTCCATCCAAATAGCGGTTTATCATAACTTTTTTTTGATCAAAAAACGTTATTTCGCTAACTATAGCGTAATATAGCATGATTTTTAAAACAACATTTTAAATTACTTAAAAGGTCAGAGCATATGGTTTATTGGTGTTGCCTACCAATGTGGTTGGACTTGGAGAAAAGTCCTTAAAATGAGAGATACTTCTCATCTATAAAATAGGGGATGATAAAGATACTTTTCTGTGGTATGACAAGTGGTTAGAATCCGGTGCTATTTTTCATAGAAATCATATTAATAGATTTCTAAGTGCCACTTGTCTATCGCTAAATAAGAAGGTTGCTGACATCATCCCTAATGATAACTGGAATTGGCCTGATAATGGTGACCAAGTGGATTATTTGAATACACTTAAACAGCCCAAGTTTAACAAAAACTCAAGGGATAGGCTGAGTTGGAGTCTTGATGAGAAAGGCTTCACTGTAAATCAAATGTGGAATTTCATTAGAGTCACTAAGGAGAAAGTTAGGTGGAACTCTCTTGATTGGTTCAATTCTTATATTTCTAAATGTAGCCATATTTTATGGCAATCCATTTTGAAAAGATTGCCTACTGCGAATAAGTTACAAAAATGGCTTCATAGCAACTCTTGTGATCTTTGTTGTTTATGTAAAGAAAAAGAGGAAAATATGAACCACTTGTTTTTTGAGTGTAACTATTCCAAAATTTTACTTTAAACTCTTTTATCTAAAGCAGGTTTTTATCATTTTTGTAATTTTTGGGAAAGTTGGATAAATTGGGCTTCCACTGCTTTTAGTAAGAATTCTTTTCCCAGCAAAATTGGTAAAGCTAATTTTCTCCTCGTGTTTACTTTATCTGGAAACAGAGAAACCTCAGAAAGCATGGTAAGAAGGCAAGTGATGTTGCCACTCTCATTAATCACATTGAGTTTATTATTAAAACAAAATGAACTTGCTAAAAAGCATAGCTGTTGACAATAGAAATTATTTTTTAGTAGGAATTTGGGACATTAATAATAGTTTTCTTAATGACAAGAACTGAAAGTTCGTTTAAGTCTCTTTGGTGTTCTCAAGTTAAATTGGCTAACCTCTTTAATTTAAGTGTTTTACTTGGGCTTGGAGATAGATTTTGGCATTTTAAAAGTTCAACAATGGTCTGGTACAATGATATGCATATAAGATTGCTAGATATGGAAATAACAAGAGTGCTGCCATTACTAGGTACTCTGTTAATTTTAATGAGATTAAGTTTGAATTATAAGCAAATTTGGACAGTCTACTTGTTTAAGCTTATGTGCAGGAGTTGCAGGTTGGAAAACTATCTGGGAAATGCTATATTTAATGATATTGAAGACCAAAATGGTGGTGCTGATAGTGAAGAAGCTTCTTTGAAGAATAAAATCAAGTCCAGTTTAATTTCGAGAGTGTTAAATCCCTTTAGAAGGATTGTAATTTTCCTTTTTTGTTGCAAACAAGGACATCTCTTAAAAATGCTCCTTATTTTGTTGTTATATGATGTTATCTCAATGTTTTATTTAAATAAAATTCTGCCAAAGTGCTAATGCTTTTGTCGGAATTAACTGTTTCTGGGCATTTTCCGGTTTGTGGATTAGCCTTTGTTTCTCAGTTTAATAATATGCTTACCTTTCAAAAAAGAAACACGCTAGACATGGAAATTGCTCATACATGTACCACGATGGAACTCATCGACCAAACATCTGGCTCAGCCACTGCCTACATGTATAGCAATTAGTAAAATAATGTTCCTTGTAGCGGTGATATAATACGTTTAATATTCCGACTAGAAAAAAAACCTAGATTGCGGTGATCATTAGTGGTAAATCTAAATATTTATGCACACTGTACTTCTGGGTAAACCCAACCCAAATGTGAAGAAGAGGGTCAGCCAAACAGCGGACAACTCTACTTTGTACGTTGCTCAGGGCATTTTCTAAATAAAACTTCTATAGATTAATAATGTCCGGACCATGAAATTTTATTAACTTAGAGAGATATTAATTAATCGATAAATTAATAATTATTGT
Organism: Primula veris; assembly: GCA_963682055.1. NCBI lineage: Eukaryota > Viridiplantae > Streptophyta > Magnoliopsida > Ericales > Primulaceae > Primula > Primula veris. Next base: position 28,957,486 of record OY821747.1, on the reverse strand, counting down.
TTTAGAGAGATTTTTATCGATTCAATAAATGTAATCGTTCATAACATAAATTAACTCATTATAAATTACTAAGAATGATCGTTAAATTCGTTAGTAAAAGCAAATACACTATTTCAATTACTAATATAAGTATAATTTTGTTACATCTTAAACCGTATATCAAACTAATAATATATATTAGAAACGTTTAATACGTCTAATCAATTTTATGTATATTGAGCATCATTGAATAAAATAGTACAACTCATTGTTTAATCGATTATATAACTTCATAATTTTTAGTGCAGTCCGCAAATACAAAACAAGAGATTTTGAACGCAATAAATAAAGTTAGAGATAATATTGAAATAAATTTATATTTTAATAAAAATAACATGACTATAGAGTGATACTTCACTAAATCTACTATTTGTCATTTTAAAAAATTATTAATTTATGATTTTGTTATGACCAAATATTTATATAACGATTCTTCAAATTTTTATTATCTTATTAATTTATCGAAATTGATGATTTTTTACAGTGAACCAAGTCGGGACTGGAGGAAAATATTATTTTAGAGAGTTTATTAATTTAGCGAGTATTATTTTATAGAGGTTCTACTGTAATCGGAATGACTGCCATGCTTAACGCACCATTCAATCACGTTTTCTCTATTTCAGTGACCTTTGATGCTTGTTTCCTAAGTATTTTATAAAGTGGGAAAAATTGTTAGGTTGGGATACTAAGTTTTTTTTTTTTTTTTTTTGCTTTGGTTAGGGCAAAATAAATTAAAGGGAATAAAAATACATGATAGATTGGTGTAAGAGTTGTAACTGATATAATTGTTGCTTCTTAAATGGTAGTAGTTTTTTTTTATTATTCTCGGATCTCCATGATAACCATTTCATTCCAATACAAATAATGAGTTCTCAATATGCATGAATATGTTTAAAGGTGAGATAATTGTCTTTCAAACATATCTGCATCTCATTTCAAAACCGAGATTCAAAGTCCCCTACTCTTACAAAATTAGCTTAATAGATTGCACGCTTACTAAACACTCTTTAACTCCAACTATAACTCTAATTCAAATTTTCCAGGGCACTAAAATGTCGGTGACAACTGCATCAATCTACTAAGGGGTTGGTCTTTCTCGTACAAAATCTAATGAACTTGATATTATCCAAATCGAATTCAACATTTATCTATAACCACTCGACATGCTACTCTAAGCGTCCAAACTTTTAGCAACAAAAGTCTTGAACAATGACTCCCTTGGCCTGCAGGCCAATCAAAGTCACTCGAAGTATCACTACATATCTTTAAGTTGGCACTAGTTAGCTACTTCAAGTATAGTGTATTTGGTCCACGTCTATAATTCAGCTTTAATCAAGTCATATGTAGAGGGTTGTGAAAACGGAATAGTGCATTTGATGCAACATAAAATGGTTTAATTGAAGAATGTACAAGCGGCATACTTTTATCCTATTTGGTTTTAGTACAAGGTTTAACTGACTGTAAAGCTCTATGTATTTTAATGCATATTGCGGTGCAATCTTAGATTCTGTGGTTGTTCTATATTCAATATTCCACTTATACTTCTGTTCCTTTTTCGTAACGGTTCTTTGTATAGTTTGTGTTCATTGCATTAGTTTTTTTCATTAGGGTATCTTGTCATTTCCAATCTTAGTTTTTTTGCATACTTCGTAGACATTTATATGGCGTTACTCAAAGAGTGAAGTTACTTCGTACCACCATTTGCTTTGCACGCCTCTTCTTAATTTATCCAACTTCTATAAATTAATAATGTATGAACCGTAGAAATTTATTAATTCAAAGAGCTATTAATTAATCGATAAATTAATAATTATTATTTTAAATAGGTTTTATTATTGGACGATTAATGTTCATCGATCGACAATAACAAATTGTTTTCGACACTGCAAAATTCGTTCAGTCAATAAAGTTTCAATTAATAGATGAAACCACTACTGAGAAATATATTTATGAACTTAAAAAAATGATTGAGTTATCACAATAAAACGGATGTTAATGGTTTGTTGGATTAAAATGATACATGTTCAGAGGCCCATAACTTAAAAGAAATCATAGATATTATTTGGTAATGAAGATAATACTTGAACATGATACCGTACATTTGAAACTAGTCACGCGAAAGTAAACATTTATCGTGTTTATAACTCTTTTTTGTTACAGTTTGAAAAGACTATATCATAGCTTTTGGATACAATTAGAAAAATTAGAGATGAGATTCAAGTAGATTTAAATTTTAAGAAAAATCAAATGACTACAAAGTCATATTTTACTAAGTCATCCTAGTAATGTTTGAATTTTTGAATAATTATTAATTTATGATTTTGTCGGGACCAATATTTATATAATGATTTTCAGAAAATTTATTATCTTATTAATTTATCAAAATTACTGATTTTTTATACTGACCCAAGTCGGGACCAGAGAAAATTATTATTTTAGAGAATATTAATTTAGAGAGGTTATACTATATGATTGTTTCAACTAATTATGATGAACAAGTGTTTCAGCTGTGTTCTCCCATATCGTATCAATAATTTGATATCTTTTCTTATTTTGTCAATAGCATATTCTTCAAATTTTCTTCTGCTTGTAATTACATATGTTTACGTGTTTGTATCTTTAAAATGAATTGTTTTTGCCGACTGAATAGTAAATATGCAATGTCTTGTTAGAAATCAGAATTTGGAAGGAGTTGGGCATCTATTTTGTTAGACTCATGAATAAAACATTGTCAGAATAAGGTTTTTTAGAATGTTTAAACTCTTTTTAGTAGTACTGTAATTTTTATTATTTTGGCCTCTACTTTTTATATAGGTCGTATATTATTGTTGGACGAAGTATAATGCTTAACTGTGTATATTTGTTTTCCTCATTATTTATATTTTTGATGTAGGGTTACTTTGAGCTTGTGGTGTGGTTTACTGATGCTAAACGGGACTCTATCATGTGCGAATGATCAGACCTTTGGAGGTTGTTTGATCGTCAATGCACCCGTGCAAGTAAGCATTGCATTAGAGTGTCTATATGTTTGTAAGTTGTGTGATTTAATCACAATGTACGTAGTCGTATTAAAATACAAAATCTGCAAAACACAACCTGCCAGGAATGGACAAATAACTTCCGATATTCTTCTTTGCGGTAATATGCTATGTCAAAGTTTGTTCTCTATCATAAACCAATAAAGTTGAACTGAAGTCTTACGACGTCACAAGTTTAGCGGTGTCAAGAAGTAGCCTACTTCCTGAAATCGGAAATACAAACACGGTTGTTAAAGAAAAATATTTTACATAGTACGGTGTTGTGAGATCATCGGTTGTGGTGTAGTTTAGTTGTGTTTATATAATTTAATTGCAAATTGAAACAAGCATAAAAGTTTGTTTAATAAGTAGATCATCACTCATTGACAATAAAATAGTAGCTATTTTTGTTATTATCAAAATCAGTAATTAACCTTTTTGTTTAGCAGTGTCTTGCAAAATGATAACCACACAATGATATTATACAATAATTATGGCCGTAGTGGCTCCAAAATCAAGCTGGTTGTAGCTAATGAAACAAGATTTTACTAGTGACTCAAGGGTAACTATTATTTTCATACTTTAAGTTTATCAATACGATTAAATTAGAAAGAAATTTGTCTATGTACGTAATTAAAAATTCAATTTAATGTGTAGAAGTTATTTAATTTATCTCCTTGTAGGATGTTATTATATTTCTTTTTATATGTTGATTATCGTAGTTGTTGTTTGTGGGTTCTTGCATTTATGGGATGGAGTGACGGTATTTGTGGTGCCGTTCCGTCTATTTATGTGCGTGGGACTCACCGTTACAATTTTGTATTTCAGGTACAACTTAGGTTGAAGCGTATGGTTAAGAGCTTTAGCAAGGCATCACATGGGTTCGGGCTTTTGCTTTCTTTTTACTTAGATTGTTTTTGAGGTTGTAGCCTATGGGCAAATTCATTCGTTTTTATTTTTAGCTTTTATAAATCCTGTCTTGTAGCCGCGTTGGGCAAACAGTTTATTTTATTCATTTAATTGTTCCATTAGCTTGCAAATGTTTTCTTTTAAAATTTCAATTTTGTACCAACGGTTGTTTTCCTTTTATTTAAAAAGGTCATGCCTCGATATCCGTGTTTATGGAATTTGGGGCGTGACAGTATAGCTTTTCCTCTCATCAGTCATCACCCTCTCTCTTTGTGTACGTTTCTCTCTCCACCGTAAGAAATATAACATCTCTTAAAGTTACATTGTGTATTATTAAGTTCATACTTTTGATAAATGATTTTGCACCTTGTATTTGACGTAATTTGTTAATGTGCAAGATGTTTTTTCTTAGTTACTCAAGTTTCAATAAATGATGCTGCAATTGATCGACAATTTTGTTTTCAATTGATGAACTTCATTCTATAATTTTGTTTTCTTAGTTATTAGGTCTCACCGTGGGATTTAGAAATGAGTGGGTCGAGAAACACTAGATTAGAGAAGATTCCGACGAAGTTGAAGGACCTTCTGAAAACTGGTTTGCTCGAGGGGGCACCTGTGCAGTATCAATCCGCACCAAAGGTATGTTTGGCTACTACTTAAGAGTACATACACCAACTAAAAAAAATCCATTACTTGTTGTACCACCACTTTGTCTTCATTTCGGGTATTTCTTTTTGTCCCTATTGGAGCTGGTCAAAAAAAGATGCTTGGTCATAAAATCTTGTAGAGTGTGTAAAACCAAGCATAATTTCCCACCTTTTCAAAATTTGGTTCTTCATATTCTTATAATTAGCTGCATACTTATCGGAAAATCTTTAATTTCACCTAATATGTTATCCATCTTTCATATATTTCACCAACCTAGGGCCACCACGATTACAAACATGATCAACAAATAAATATATAGGTTCAGTAATATTGGGTATGATATTTTCTGTAACATCCCGTATTTTTATAAATGGTTTTAATTATGTTTTAATTCATCCAAAAACGTTTTATTCAAATTTTACCAAAAACCGGTCACTCGACTAATTTTTAGCCAAAAACCAAAACTCTTCCGAAAAACCTTATTTTAAAAACCTGTTACTAATTTTACTAATAAAAAGGACCCAATAGATTTGTTTTTTTAAATATTTGTTATTTTGAGTAGTAAAACAATATTTTTGGATTAAGAGTTAACTTTTAAAACTTTGGAGACCAAATAGTTCGTTACCACAAACTATCTCAAAACAGTTTTTCTAAACACTTTTTCAGCCACTTTCATAACCTAAAAACAGTAAAAACAAGTAAGAAGAGAGAAAAGAGAGAAAAGAGAGAAAAGAGAAGAAGAAGAAGAAGAAGAAGAAAAAGAGAAACCACGTTAGCGGATTATTACCGGAATCATCTCCTCTACACGCTAAGGTAACGGGGGTTATCCATAGCGACTAGACGAGGGTGTATGTTAGGATTAGGTTTTATGTTTATTATAAATTGGGGGTTTTTGCCTTTTATCTTAATTAGTTTTATAAATTGTTAATTGGGTTTAGTTGTTACTTGATTAATTCACTTATTTGTTAATTGGGTTTAGTTGGTTATATGTTTAATTCACTTATTTGTTAATTGAGGATTTAGTCGTGTTAATTGAGGATTAACGAGAATATGGACGAGTTTGCATGTATTTATGTATTGATATTGTGTTATTATAATTGTTGATAAATTGGGTAATTTATTGTTGAATATAGATGCATTGTAGTTTATGCATACAAGGTGTTTGCTAAAATGCTTGAATGAGTTTTTATGTTGATTAGACTTGTTTGGCTAGTTGTGAATCTAGCACCTATGCTTTTGGATTATGTTGTATTACGTTAAGTGACGTATGAGATTGTGTTATTTGAATAGTATAATATTATTGGCCGAGGCCTTAATATTTATACGTATGAGATTATATTATATGAATAGTATAATATTATTGGCCGATGCCTTAATATTGATACATTAGCAATGGTCTCTGTCTCTTCCTAATTCCGGGGACAGAAGACGACAGTGGAGATAGGGAATGACTCGTCTTACGGACTGGGGCGAGTGGCATGAGAGGTCCTAGTGTGCACTATATTTATTTTTATGTTAGCTATGGTCTCTGTCTCTTCCTAATTCCGGGGACAGAAGACGGCCGTGGGGATAGGGAATGACTCGTCTTACGGACTGGGGCGAGTGGCATGAGAGGTCCAAGTGCGCACTTTAAATCTACTTTTATGTTAGCAATGGTCTCTGTCTCTTCCTAATTCCGGGGACAGAAGACGGCCGAGGGGATAGGGAATGACCTACCTTACGGACCGGGGTAGGTGGCATGAGAGGTCCATGTTTGTTATTGATTTGTGTTGACGTTATTTAATTTATTTAATTTATTCCGTTGTAGAATGTTATTTTATTTCTTTTTATACGTCGATTATCGTAGTTGTAGGATTTGTGGGCTCTTGCATTTATGGGATGGAGTGACAGTATTTGTGGTGCCGTCCCGTCTAGTTATGTGCGTGGGATTCACCGTTACAATTTTGTTGTTCAGGTACATTATAGGTTGATGCGTTTGGTTAGCAGCTTTAGCAATGCATCACATGGGCTCGGGGCTTCTGCTTTATTTTCATCTAGATTATATTTTGAGGTTGTAGCCTACGGGCAATTTACTTTCGTTTGGTAATTTTTATAAGTTGTCAACACCATTTGGTCAGGTAGCCGCGTTTGGCAAACAGTTTTATTTATTCGTTTAATTGTTCCATTAGCTCGCAATTGCTTTTCTTTTAAAATTTAAATTTTGTACCAACAGGTTCTATTTTCTTTTGTTTTAAAAAAAAAGGTCATGCCTCGATATTCGTTTTACGGATTTTGGGGCGTGACAAGTTGGTATCAGAGCTAACTAGGTTCTTATATACTTTGGGACGACGGGAAGATGGGTAACCATTGGACCAAGATCCATCGTATCATTTTCACAAAACTTTTTCAAAAAAAAAAAAAAAAAAAAATTTCAAACTTTTTCTAAAAACGGGGGGTTGCATTTAGCTTAAGACATGTAGATAGAACTTAGTAGTAGTGGATGAAAGTAAAGTTCACATGTGATGCAAGTTGGGGACAATGAGGACGCTTGTTGATCCCAGCTCGCCAAACTAGTGAATAGACCTTTCGCCGGTATGTGTGAAGGAATACCTTAGCGATGTGGAATTCTAGAGTATGCGAGGACGCTCGGGTGCTTTAGGATAACGTATCGTGATGGGTTATCCCTCGCATTTTTGTGTTGTTTGTATGCGTGTGTAGATTGATATAGCGTGTATGAGGTGTAAGTTTGCATGTCTAGTAGTAGCGAACTATTAGAGTGCGAGGATTGTGTAGTTGATGGTTTTATGTAGTGCGTTTTCAATTATTAACTTGTGTGTTAATGAATATTATATGCGAATCGATGTTGTTCGTAAAAATGTTATGGATTAGAATGATGTTGTGTGTTATGTGCCTTGTAAGGAATTTACAAGTGTTGAGTAATTTTGCGTTTTTGTATCATTAATTTTCTGCAGAAGAAAAACGATCGGTCGTTGCCCAAACGATCGGTCGAAATTCTTCAGAAATTTTTTCAGACCCTACTGGAGTAAAAAACGATCGGTCGTTGCCCAGACGATCGGTCGAAATTCTTCAGAAATTTTTCAGACCCTACTGGACCAAAAAAACGATCGGTCGTTGCCCAAAACGACCGGTCGAATTTTTGGTGACCTCTCGGGAATATTTGGACCAAAACGATCGGTCGTTACCCAAAACGATCGGTCGAATTTTTGGTGACCTCTCGGGAATATTTGGATCAAAACGATCGGTCGTTTTGTCCAAAACGATCGGTCGAATTCTGGTAATTTTGCGGTTTTTCTGTTATACTTCGAAAGCTCATAACTTCTTCGTTTTAACTCCGATTCTGATTCCGCTTGAAGCGTTGGCTTCGTTTTTCCGTACTATATCTTTCTGGCCTGTCAGAATTTTCATTTTCTATTTTTGGAAAAATCAAAGCGATATATCGTCGAAATTGAGAATTCGTAAAAATCAGTTTTTGAACCTTAGAAAGCTTGATAAAGTGATTGAGTTGTAAACCAAGCTTTTATCATGTATGAATATACATGTATGAATAGTAGTGTCGAGTAAGACAACTAAAGTGTTGGTTTTAAATGTATGTAGTAATGGCTATTACCACAAGGACTAGTGGAAGGAGACTAGCTACACGCGGGGGCGCATCACCATTAAGCGGTGCGGCTACCCGAGGTGGGGCAAGTGGAAGAGTAAGAAGAGCTCCAAGGAGCAGAGGAACAACAAGAGGAAGAAGGGCTGCTGGAGGTCGTGGGGGAAGAGGTAGCACTAGTGCCCCACCACCTGAGCAACCCGAGGAGGAGGTAGAGGTTGAGAATGTAGATGAGGAGGTAAATGTGGAAGAAGAAGAGACCTTTGCACCTGAACCGGAAACGGTAAATGCAAATCAAGTGATGACCGACCTTCAGAAGGTGGTGCAAATGATGGTGCAGAATACACAAGCTGGGAGTTCAAGCAACAATGGATTGCTTAACTTCACCCAATTGGGGGCTCCGACCTTCGATGGGGTAGGGGAACCATCCATAGCTGAAGGATGGGTGGACGAGATGGAGAAGTACTTATCTGCTGCGGGTATAGTAAATGGAGAACAGCGGATGAATATGGCACAATTTCACCTAAAGGGTGAAGCACGGAAATGGTGGCTGGGAATCGTGGATACTTACGACATAAGCAACTTCGAATGGAATGAGTTCATCGAATTGTTTGATCGCCAGTTTCTTCCCGATTCTTATAAGGATGAAATGAGGAGGCGGTTCGAGGAACTGTATCAAGGAGGTATGACTGTTCAAGCATACCAGCTAAAGTTTACCTCACTCTCGAGGTATGCCCCAGAATCTGTTATAGGGGGTGCAGAAAAATGTAGGAGATTCATGAAGGGGCTGAACCCGACCATCTCTTTGCAATTGGCATCGGCTCGCCATGCCAACTATAATGAGTTGGTAAAATCGGCTCAAGCTGTGGAGGGAGCTTTACTCCATAACAAGAGAATTTTAGAGAAATCGAAAACCGGAAATGCTCCGAGAGAAGAGAAGAAGCGGACTTGGGATATGGCGAATAATTCGCGATTTCAACAACCGGGAAGAGGAGAGAGGAATTTTAATCCACCACCGACAAACGTCATGATAAGGGGAGCGTGTTTCCACTGTGGAGACGCGAGCCATCGACAATTCGAGTGCCCTAGGGTCCAATGTAGGACATGCAACCGAATGGGACATACGGCAAGGGTTTGTCCCGGGGGACAAGGAAGAATCGACACCAACCGACCCTTTAACCAACCTAGATTGCCACCACCACCACCAAGAGGACCAGGATTCGTACCACCACACCAATTACCTGGGAACCAAGGGGGAGGGTTTCGAGGTAACCACCAAAGAGGGGGAAACCGTGGGAACTACTGAGGAGGCTATCAGGGCCCGGGAAACCGAGGGAATCATGGGGGAAATCGAGGACCGCAAGGAAACCCACCAATACAAGCACGTCTATTTGCCTTGCCACAGTTGCCAAACCAAGGAGATCCGGCAAATGTACAAGGTATGGTTCTTGTGTGCGGGCACATGTTCTTTTCGATACGGGGGCTTCACGTTCTTTTATATCTAGAAGTCTAGTTGAGTCTTTGTCGTTAGAAATTGGGGTTCTTGAGAACCCGATAGTTGTAGAGACTCCTGTCGGGGGTCGAGTTGTGTTGGACCGAGTGTGTCGGTCTTGTGAGATGGTGGTCGCGGACCACGTATTTATATTTGACTTAGTAGTTATAGAGATGTCGGGATTCGACGTGATACTTGGAATGGACTGGTTGGTTCATTTCAATTCTTTCATCGATTGTGTTCGACGAAAGGTTTTCCTTACAACTTCATCCGGAGATGAGGTGTTCTTTCATGGGGAAAGGGACGCTACCCTTTCTTCTATTCCTTATTATTCCAAGCGGGTTGTGGGCAACCTGTTTTGTCTTTTGTCTAGTCTCTCGATAGTAGATTACGACGAGGAAGTGGAAATGTGGCCAAGCGTAGTGGACGACTTTAGAGATGTGTTTCCGAAGGATCTACCGGGGTTACCACCGAAAAGAGGTTTAGATTTTTCTATCGACTTGGTACCGGAAACGGCACCCATAGCCATTTCCCCGTACCGTTTGGCACCAGCAGAGTTGAAGGAGTTAAGTAAGCAGTTAGAAGAACTGCTAGTTAAGTAAGCGGAGTACGTCACCGTGGGCGGCACCGGCCTTATTCGTGCAAAAGAAAGATGGATCGATGAGGATGTGCATCGACTATCGAAAGCTAAATAGGGTGACTATTAAGAATAAGTACCCACTACCTCGAATTGACGATTTGTTTGACCAACTGAAAGGAGCGACGTTCTTTTCAAAAATCGACTTGCGATCAGGCTATCACCAATTGAGGGTGAAGGATGAGGATATTTCGAAAACGGCCTTTAGGACCCGGTATGGTCACTATGAGTTTGTGGTCATGCCGTTCGGGTTAACTAATGCGCCGGCGGCATTTATGGAGTTAATGAACCGAATCTTTAAGGAGTATCTCGACAAGTTTGTGGTGGTCTTCGTCGACGATATCTTGATTTACTCGAGTTCAAGAGAGGAACACGAGGAGCATCTCCGTCTAGCATTGCTCACATTGAGAGAGCACCAACTTTACGGAAAATTTAGCAAATGTGAGTTTTGGCTAAATGAGGTGAAATTTCTTGGGCATGTGATCTCGGAAGAAGGGGTAAAGGTGGACGCGACTAAAATTGAGGCGGTTTCGAATTGGACACAACCGAAAAATGTGTTTGAGATTCGGAGTTTCTTGGGTTTAGCTGGATACTATCGACGGTTCATCAAGGATTTCTCGAAGTTAGCGACTCCAATGACTTACCTTACCAAGAAGGGGGTGAAGTTCGGGTGGAGTGAGGCTTGCGAGAAAGCTTTCCTAGAACTCAAGAAGCGGTTGACTAGTTCTCCCATACTAGTTATTCCTAAGCAAGGGAAGGGTTACCAAGTGTATTGTGATGCTTCGAAGGAAGGCTTGGGTTGCATCTTGATGCAAGACGGAAAGGTTATCGCTTATGCTTCGCGACAACTAAGGATTCACGAAAAGAACTATCCGACTCATGACCTAGAGCTAGCGGCAATAGTTCATGCGTTGAAAATATGGAGACATTATCTGTTCAGGGAAAAGTTCGAAGTGTTCTCGGATCACAAGAGCTTAGGGCATATTTTTACCCAACGTGATCTAAATATGCGACAACGACGATGGATGGAATATTTAGAACAGTACGACTATGACTTGCACTATCATCCGGGAAAGGCCAATGTAGTGGCGGATGCTTTGAGTCGAAAATCTCATGCGACATTAGTGCATGTGGCGATCGAGGAATGGAGGATGATGGGAAAAGTGAACGAGTTCGACTTGGAGTTGGGACAAGTTGATGTGGGGACCTTGTACACAATAGTGGTACAACCGGAACTTGTGAGTAGGGTTCTGGAAGCGCAAGAAGGGGATGAGAAAGTGGAGAGCTATGAGAAACAGATGAGTTCTAGCGAAGGATTAGATGGTTGGACGAAAGGAACCGATGGAGGACTACGATTTAAGGGAAGGACTTACGTGACGGAAAATATGAGGAATGAGGTATTAAAGGAGTTTCACCACTCCCGATTAGCCGTTCATCCCGGCGGGACGAAAATGTATCACGATGCGAAGAGACAATTTTGGTGGCCCGGAATGAAACGAGATGTAGCTTTATATGTTAGCAAGTGCCTAACTTGCCAACAAGTAAAGGCGGAACACCAAAGGCCGGCGGGTATGCTCCAACCCTTACCGGTGGCGGAATGGAAGTGGGAAAGGATAGCAATGGACTTTGTGACCAACTTACCTAGATCGGTAAGTGGGAATGACGCTGTGTGGGTTGTGGTCGACCGTTTGACCAAATCCGCACACTTCATTGCGATTAAGATGACAAATTCGGTGGAAATCTTGGGACGGAAGTATATTAAGGAAGTTGTTAGACTTCATGGGGTGCCGATTTCGATAGTATCGGATCGAGACGCGAGGTTTGTGTCGAGGTTCTGGGGTGCATTGCAAAATGCCTTAGGGACCAAGTTGACAATGAGTACGGCATTCCATCCCCAAACGGATGGACAATCGGAGCGGACTATCCAAGTACTAGAGGATATGTTGCGCGCATGCGTGAATGATTTCAAGGGAGGCTGGGAGAGCCATCTACCCTTAGTGGAGTTTGCGTATAATAATAGCTTTCAGGCTAGTATTGGCATGGCACCTTTTGAGGCTTTATACGGGCGGCCGTGTAGGTCTCCGGTGTGTTGGACCGAGGTGGGAGAAGCGGAAATGTTAGGACCGCAATTGGTTCAAGAAACGACAGAAAAGATTAAGTTAATTCGACAAAGGCTTGAGACGGCCCGAAGTAGGCAAAAGAGTTATGCGGATAAGAGGAGGAGACCTTTGGAGTTCGAAAAGGGGGATCAAGTATTTTTGCGAGTTTCGCCAAGGAAGGGGATTATGAGGTTTGGCTCTAAAGAGAAGTTGAGCCCTAGATTTATCGGACCATTTGAGATTGTGGACCGAGTTGGAGAAGTTGCATACCGGTTGGACTTGCCACCAAAGTTGGCGGGGGTTCACCCGGTGTTCCATGTGTCAATGTTGAAAAAGTATCATCACGACCCTTCACACGTGGTGGACTTTGAGGACATTGAGGTTAGTGCGGATGTGACCTACGAAGTGGGACCTATGAGGATTATCGATGTACAAGAAAAGGAACTTTGAGGAAATACGATTAGATTGGTAAAGGTGGTTTGGAAACACCACGGGGCCGAGGAGGCAACATGGGAACGCGAGGATGAGATGAAGAGGAAATATCCTAATCTCGACTTTTCTTTAGGTATTTTTCTTTAGATGCATTCTAATTTCGGGACGAAATTTCTTTATCGGGGAAGGGTTGTAACGCCTAGAGTTTGGAATTTATTTTTGTGATAACGCCTAGAGTTTACGGGGTTGTTGCATGTCTTTTATTATGTATGATATTGCATATAGGTATGTACCTGAGTTGAGTTGTGTAGATGTACCTTATTGACTTTTATGTTACAGCCGCTTGTGTTACGTTGTTGTCTTTTACTCTGTTAAATATTGTATACAGGCGATTATTCTTACATGTTGTTCATGTATATATGTTATGGAGTTATTACGGGTTGTGAACCCTGCGTATTTTATTTTATTTTATTATGACACGAATTGAGCGTTTAAATTCTTATGGTCTTATTGTACGTTTATCATTTCTGGGTATAGTTGTTTAGAGAGAAAATTTCGGGACGAAATTCTTTTAAGGAGGGTTAGTTGTAACATCCCGTATTTTTATAAATGGTTTTAATTATGTTTTAATTCATCCAAAAACGTTTTATTCAAATTTTACCAAAAACCGGTCACTCGACTAATTTTTAGCCAAAAACCGAAACTCTTCCGAAAAACCTTATTTTAAAAACCTGTTACTAATTTTACTAATAAAAAGGACCCAATAGATTTGTTTTTTTAAAGATTTGTTATTTTGAGTAGTAAAACAATATTTTTGGATTAAGAGTTAACTTTTAAAACTTTGGAGACCAAATAGTTCGTTACCACAAACTATCTCAAAACAGTTTTTCTAAACACTTTTTCAGCCACTTTCATAACCTAAAAATAGTAAAAACAAGTAAGAAGAGAGAAAAGAGAGAAAAGAGAAGAAGAAGAAGAAGAAGAAAAAGAGAAACCACGTTAGCGGATTATTACCGGAATCATCTCCTCTACACGCTAAGGTAACGGGGGTTATCCATAGCGACTAGACGAGGGTGTATGTTAGGATTAGGTTTTATGTTTATTATAAATTGGGGGTTTTTGCCTTTTATCTTAATTAGTTTTATAAATTGTTAATTGGGTTTAGTTGTTACTTGATTAATTCACTTATTTGTTAATTGGGTTTAGTTGGTTATATGTTTAATTCACTTATTTGTTAATTGAGGATTTAGTCGTGTTAATTTCGGATTAACGAGAATATGGACGAGTTTGCATGTCTTTATGTATTGATATTGTGTTATTATAATTGTTGATAAATTGGGTAATTTATTGTTGAATATAGATGCATTGTAGTTTATGCATACAAGGTGTTTGCTAAAATGCTTGAATGAGTTTTTATGTTGATTAGACTTGTTTGGCTAGTTGTGAATCTAGCACCTATGCTTTTGGATTATGTTGTATTACGTTAAGTGACGTATGAGATTGTGTTATTTGAATAGTATAATATTATTGGCCGAGGCCTTAATATTTATACGTATGAGATTATATTATATGAATAGTATAATATTATTGGCCGATGCCTTAATATTGATACATTAGCAATGGTCTCTGTCTCTTTCTAATTCCGGGGACAGAAGACGACAGTGGGGATAGGGAATGACTCGTCTTACGGACTGGGGCGAGTGGCATGAGAGGTCCTAGTGTGCACTATATTTATTTTTATGTTAGCTATGGTCTCTGTCTCTTCCTAATTCCGGGGACAGAAGACGGCCGTGGGGATAGGGAATGACTCGTCTTACGGACTGGGGCGAGTGGCATGAGAGGTCCAAGTGCGCATTTTAAATCTACTTTTATGTTAGCAATGGTCTCTGTCTCTTCCTAATTCCGGGGACAGAAGACGGCCGAGGGGATAGGGAATGACCTACCATACGGACCGGGGTAGGTGGCATGAGAGGTCCATGTTTGTTATTGATTTGTGTTGACGTTATTTAATTTATTTAATTTATTCCGTTGTAGAATGTTATTTTATTTCTTTTTATACGTCGATTATCGTAGTTGTAGGATTTGTGGGCTCTTGCATTTATGGGATGGAGTGACAGTATTTGTGGTGTCGTCCCGTCTAGTTATGTGCGTGGGATTCACCGTTACAATTTTGTTGTTCAGGTACATTATAGGTTGAGGCGTTTGGTTAGCAGCTTTAGCAATGCATCACATGGGCTCGGGGCTTCTGCTTTATTTTCATCTAGATTATATTTTGAGGTTTTAGCCTACGGGCAATTTACTTTCGTTTGGTAATTTTTATAAGTTGTCAACACCATTTGGTCAGGTAGCCGCGTTTGGCAAACAGTTTTATTTATTCGTTTAATTGTTCCATTAGCTCGCAATTGCTTTTCTTTTAAAATTTAAATTTTGTACCAACAGGTTCTATTTTCTTTTGTTTTAAAAAAAAGGTCATGCCTCGATATTCGTTTTACGGATTTTGGGGCGTGACATTTTCCCCTTCATGCCAAAATTCATCACTAATAATGGCATCGTGAACTAAGGCCTCTATCATTCTTACAAATTCCTCTCCAAATTTAGTTCGATCTTCAGATGCCTTAAGGGTAACCTAAGTTCCAGAGTTTTTCTACAATCAACTAGTTGCTTCAACAAAATTTAATGAGAAGCAAATCAAGTTGTCTTAGTATGGGTTCTAAAACTATGCATTGCCAAGCAGTGGTTTAAAAGTTGTGTTTTTATGTTAGTCTTAACCACTCAAATTTTATTGGCAATTTTTTTAAGGTAAAATTTACAGTATGAACTACGTAGCTAGAGAGACTTAAAATATGTATGCACTTTTAGTATTTCCTCCGCTAAAGTTTGAATATTGCTGCATTATCTCATGTTACTACTTCTAGCAGTTCTATAATTCCTAGGCATGGAAACCAAAGTTTTTGCCCTTCTTAAATATTTCTGAACTCGTAAATTTAAATTCTTAAGGGCACTTTTGGAAAATAGATAAAAGTAGTGTAATCACGCTAATGTATCAAACCCATCACCGAGACTAGCTCCAACGGTCCTAGACAACCCAAATACAGTAAAACCTCTGTACAGTCATCTTGTGGGGACCACGAAAAATATTAATATAAAGAGGTTATTCCTATATAGAGTTTACATATTAAAAAAATAAAAAATATATGTATTTACATAATATTAGATACATATACACGGTTCATTATAAGTTAGAACAAACAAATGAGTCTATCAAAAGTTTAGTTAAACAAATACATGTATGTAGAAAACAAAATACATGTATTTTGGTATTTGTAAAGTCAAATACAATCTTTCATATACTTTTTTTACATGTATATATACTAGGTATATTAAAGTAAACATATCAATCACTTTGGCTTCAACAAGATGGTATCCATGTCGACGAGCTAGTATGGACGCGCAAGTTAAAAGATGTGGTAGCAACAAAAAAAATTAAGTCATCATCGCAAACAAACTTACATAAGTATTTTACATCATTATAAATTTATTGTAACTAGATATATATATATTTTTGTAATGAAATGTATTTTATTCTTATAAGGAGGTGAATATATAACTAACGGGACCATAAAAAACTATGAAATATAACAATAGAGAGTTTATTCCTACTTTGAACTGGCCCGAGTTGGGACCGGAATTTTTTATTACTATAGGGAGGTTATTCCTATATGGAGTATTCTTATAGAGAGGTTTTACTGTTATTCTTATAGAAAGGTTTTACTGTTATTCCTATATCAAGCCAAGAATCTCTATGCGATTAAAATTGGCGATGTAGTCATATAAAGACCCCGTTTGGCGTAAGCGATCCAAACTTTCATTAAAATCCTCACATGTCGCATCATAACTGCGAAAGAACCCCATGGTAACATTGCACCCTGTCTACGAGCTAGAAGTGTACGCCACCACGTTTTTGCTTCGCCCACTAAACACAACGATGCATATCGCACCCTGTGGCATCCTCATATCACTCCTTTTGAAAATATTAGTTGCATATGGCAAAATTTCCACACTCTCGTTCCATCCTAGTTTTCTGTTGTAGGTGTATCGTTATCGATTAGAATTGGAATTTGTTACTCATGTTCCGCCTCATTTTTATCCTTCCATTCGACCTCGGAAGCCCAACTGGGTGGAATAGTAACTGTGTCCCCATTCGCTTGTTACTCCATAAGAATACTCCATATAAGAATAACAGTAAAACATTTCTATAAGGATACTTTATATATGAATAACCTTCCTATAGTAATAAAAAATCCCGGTCGCAACTCGGGCCAGTTCAAAATAGGAATAAACTCTCTATTGTCATATTCCGTAGTTTTTTATGGTCCCGTTAGTTATAAATCCACCTCCTTATAGGAATAAAATACATTTCATTACAAAAAAATATATATCTAGTTACAATAAATTTATGATGATGTAAAATACTTATGCAAGTTTGTTGGAGATGATGACTTAATTTTTTTTGTTGCTACCACATCTTTTAACTTGCACGTCCATACTAGCTCGTCGACATGGATACCATCTTGTTGAAGCCAAAGTGATTGATATGTTTACTTTAATATACATAGTATTTATACATGTAAAGAAGGTATATGAAAGATTGTATTTAACTTTACAAATTTCAAAATGCATATATTTGTTTTCTACATACATGTATTTGTTTATCTAAACTTTTGATAGATTCATTTGTTGTTTTAACTTATAATGAACCATGTATATGTATATAATATTATGTAAGTGCATATATTTTTTATTTTTATAATATGTAAACTCTATATAGGAATAACCTCCATATAGTAATATTTTTTCATGGTCCCCACAATATGACTGTATAGAGGTTTTACTGTATATATATTAGGTAATTCATTTTTTTATTCAACATCTTAAATAAACAATTGTAGTAGTCGTTCTTTATTCTTTGGTTAATAATTTAAAAAGAACAAAGAAAGCCTTATCTGAGTGGAACAGGGGAGCATTTGGGAACATTTTTCAGAAAGTGCTGGAAGCTGAAGATGAAGTCCTTAAAATGGATAGAATGTTTGAATAAGACCCTAAAATAATCAACAAAATTGAGGTAAGTAAAGTAGAAACAAATCTGAAATATAGAATAAAAATTGAAGAGTATATTTGGAGTCAAAAAGTAAATTTAAAGTGGGTCAATGAAAGGGATGCCAATACCAAGTATTTTCATAGTATTGTGAAAAAAAGAAGAGTAAGAAGCTACATTAATTCTATTAAAACGGCTACAGGGGAAGTTATTACTTAAAAAATTGAAATACAAAATGAAGCTATTAATTTTTTTAAAGGCCTTCTAGATGCTAAAAAGGATTCTAGGAGGAACTTCAAGAGTGTGAAAATCATTCCTACACTTATTAAAGAAGAGGACAATGAAATGCTTAATAAATTTCCTGATGAAAGTGAAATTAAAGAGGCTGTTTGGGGTCTTAACAAGAATAGTTCTCCATGTGTGGATGGTTTTACTGGGGGTACTTCTAACAGGAGTATTATTGGTAAAAATGTGTGTTCTGCTATTGTATATTTTTTTGCTGGTCATTTGCTTCCTAAGGGAATAACAAGCATTGTTATTGCTCTCATACCTAAAATTCAAGTCCCTAATGATTTTTCAGAATATAGACTATATACTTCTAACAAATTCTCTAGAAAATTGATCTTGCTACTGAAAGTTGGAACCTTAGATTATGTGGATAATTGTTTCTCATGTTTTGGAATATCTAGGATGTTATTGAATTTTTCTTCATAAGCATGTATACTCTGAAATGATTTACTCTTATAGTGTTTTTAAGGGTTTTTTATGCTGAAAATCGTGTTGTGCAGGATTATTCTAGTTCTTGGTTTAACACCTCTTGCTTATCTAACATTAGGCTCTGCATCTTCCTTGTTTCTTCTACAAAAGCTGCGTGTATGGAATCTTTTTCATCAATCATCCTACTCAAAGAAAACGTTTTTTCATTGTACTTATCTTGCAACTCACTCATATCTTCATTTTTCATGTCTGTTTGGTTAGCTAATCTAGCAACAACTTTATATCTATCTTCGGAAGATTGCTCAACACTATTACATCTAGTCTTTAATTCTACTCCCCAATAACCCCTTCGGAATTGTAATCATCTGCTCCTACAAACCATCCGTATATTTAGATATTTAGATATTTGTCTGAGATTTAGCAGACTGGGATCATACTTCTGCTATACTGTTGCGTAGATTGCTTCAGTTTTCTTTTCACTTCTCAGTGTCCTTTATTACATAATTTAAACTGGCAATATATAAAATGATTATTTGAATCTGAGGCCAAGTAATATGACATGGTTACGGAGCTGGTCAATATGTTCCAGAAGACTAGAGCAACAAAAATATCAAAATTTATTGTATATCTATCCCTTCAGGCATTAATCAAATTCCATTTGTTAGCTATAGATAGTTAGATACTATACTCTAAAGTCCTGTTCTGAAATCCAGTTCTTCCTCAGATTTACAAAAAAATACCCAAATAGCGACGGGATTAGTGACGGTATTTTTTGTTACGAGCTTATTAGCGACGGTTTTTGTGACGGCTTTGTGACAGTTTAGTCAATTTACGACAGATTTGTGACAATTTTTTAAATTAGTGACAGGCTTGTGACAGCTTTTGACTCTCACTAAATCAAACATTATTTTGTAGTGTCACAAATGTTAATTTAATTTTGCTAATGCAGCTTGTCGGATATGCAAGATTGGCATGCTTAACCCCATAGCAGAAAAAAGAAGTAGATGAGTTTGTCATCCCTTCATGTATATTACCAAAAGCTCCCTGGGAGGCAAATATTTGCAAAATATGCGGAATTGACAAAAACGATGACCTTGTGCTCCTATGTGATACGTGCGATGCGGAATATCACACGTATTGCTTAAACCCTACTTATGAGAGTTGCTCAAGGAAACTGGCATTGCTCTTGTTGCATTTCCAAACTTGAGAATGGAAATGGTAAATATATACTCCCTGATTATTATATTTTTTGAGATGTTTTAAATCTTGCCTAATTAAGTAGTGAAATAAACGTTACTTTCAAAGTAGTTTTAATTTTTTGATGGTAATTTGTAACCTTGCCTTTTTATAAATCACTTTCGTAGACAGTTATTTTGGATTACTATTATGCGCACTAAAAGAGTGAAGTTACTTGGTACCGGCATTTGCTCTTCAGTCCTCTTAACATTACCCGACTTTGTTATTAAGGAAGAATAGTTTTTTATGAAAGATATGTCTATAATCTCTTTTAAGATACTTTATTGTAACATCCCGTATTTTTATAAATGGTTTTATTTATGATTTAATTTATCCAAAAACGTTTTATACAAAATTTTACCAAAAACCGGTCACTCGACTAATTTTTAGCCAAAAACCGAAACTCTTCCGAAAAACTTTATTTTAAAAACCTGTTATTAATTTTACTAATAAAAAGGACCCAATAGATTTGTTTCTAAAGATTTGTTATTTTTGAGTAGTAAAACAATATTTTTGGATTAAGAGTTAGCTTTTAGAACTTTGGGGACCAAATAGTTCGCTTCCACAAACTATCTAAAAACAGTTTTTCTAAACCTAAAAATCAGACCACTTTCAATTCTTTAAACCTAAAACCAGCCAAATACAAGAGAGAAAAGAGAGAAAAAGGAGAAGAAGAAGAAGAAGAAGAAGAAGAAGAAGAAGAAGAAGAAGAAGAAGAAGAAGAAGAAGAAGAAGAAGAAGAAGAAGAAGAAGAAACCACGTTAGCGGGTTCATACCGGAAGCATCTCCTCTACGCACTAAGGTAACGGGGGTTATCCATTGCGACTAGACGAGGGTGTATGTTAGGTTTTGGTTTTGTGTTTATTATAAATTGGGGGTTTTTGCCGTTTATATTAACTGTGTTCTTAAATTGTTAATTGGGGTTATTTGATGTAGTTTTAATTTCATTATTTAAATTGTAGAGGTTGAGACCTTAGATATATTTATTTCGAATTAGCGAGATTATGGATGGGTTTGCATGATTTATTAGTTGTTTATGGGATTATATAGTTGTTGGTGGAATTGGATAAATTTATGTTGAATAATGGTGAATTGTAGTTTATGCATATAAGGTGTTTGTTAAAATGTCTGAAAGTGATTTTATGTTGTGTTGGCGTTTGGCTAGTTGTGAATTTAATACATGTGGTTATGTGTTATGTTGTATTACGATAAGTGATGTATGAGATGGCGTTATTTGAATAGTATAATATTGTTGGCCGAGGCCTTAATATTTATACGTATGAGATTGTGTTAATTGGATGGTTTTATATTATTGGCCGAGGCCTTGTGATTTAGCTGTAGTGGCAATGGTCTCTGTCTCTCCCTAATTCCGGGGACAGAAGACGGCCGAGGGGATAGGGAATGACTCGTCTTACGGACTGGGGCGAGTGGCGTGAGAGGTCCCAGTGTGCACTATATTTACTTTTATGTTAGCAATGGTCTATGTCTCTCCCTAATTCTGGGGACATAAGACGGCCGAAGGGATAGGTAATGACTCGTCTTACGGACTGGGACGAGTGGCGTGAGAGGTCCAAGTGCGCACTATAAATCTACTTTTATGTTGCTATGGTCTATGTCTCTCCCTAATTCCGGGGACATATGACGGCCGAAGGGATAGGGAATGACCTACCTTACGGACTGGGGTAGGTGGCGTGAGAGGTCCATGTAGGGTATAGATGTGTGTTGATGTTATTTGATTTATTTAATTTATCCCGTGGTAGAATCTCATTATATTTCTTTTTATACGTCGATTATCGTAGTTGTAGAATTTGTGAGCTCTTGCATCTATGGGATGGAGTGACGGTATTTAATGGTGCCGTCCCGTCTAGTTATGTACGTGGGACTCACCGTTACAGTTTTGTATTTCAGGTACA
Organism: Primula veris; assembly: GCA_963682055.1. Classification (NCBI taxonomy): domain Eukaryota; kingdom Viridiplantae; phylum Streptophyta; class Magnoliopsida; order Ericales; family Primulaceae; genus Primula; species Primula veris. Next base: position 28,935,657 of record OY821747.1, on the reverse strand, counting down.
TTATAGGTTGAGACGTTTGGATAGGAGCCATTGGAATGCATCACATGGGTTCGGGGCTTTCACTTTATTTTTATTTTGGAACAGTTTTGAGGTTGTAGCCTACGGGTAAATTGCATTCGTTTAGTTCTTCTTATATAATTTTGTTAAAACCTTTTAGTCGTGTAGCCGCGTTTGGCAATCATTTTATTTATTGTTTAATTGTTCCTTTAGCTCGCAAGTCTTTTTCTTTTAAAATTTTTAAATTTTGTACCAACAGGTTCTCTTTTCTTTTATTTAAAAGGGTCATGCCTCGATATCCATGTTTATGGAATTTGGGGCGTGACAAGTTGGTATCAGAGCTAACTAGGTTCTTGTATACTTTGGGACGACGGGAAGATGGGTAACCATTGGACCAAGATCCATCGTATCATTTTTACAAAACTTTTTCCAAAAACTCAAAACTTTTTCAAAAACGGGGGGTTGCATTTAGCTTAAGACATGTAGCTTGAAGTTTGTAGTAGTTGATGTAAGGAAAGTCCACATGTGAGGCAAGTTGGGGACAATGAGGACGCTCGTTGATCCCGGCTCGCCAAACTAGTGGGTAGACCTTTCGTCGGTATGTGTGAAGGAATACCTTAGCGATGTGGAGTTCTAGAGTATGCGAGGACGCTCGGATGCTTTAGGATAACGTATCGTGATGGGTTATCCCTCGCATTTTTGTGCTCTTTGTATGTGTATGAATATTGATCAAGTGCGTATGAGGTATAAGTTGTATGTCAAGTAGTAGCAAACTATTAAAGTGCGTGAATTGTGTCGTGGATGGTTTTATGTAGCATGTTTCAAATTATTTACTTGAGTGGTAATGAACTTTTTATGCAAATCGTTGTTGTCGTAAAAATGTTGGAGACTAAATGATGTAGTTGTGTGATATGTTCCATGTAAGGAAATTTACAAGTGTTGAAGAATTTTACATTTTTGTAACATTATATTTTCTGCAGAAAAACAATCGGTCATTTACAAAAACGATCGGTCGTTTGTCAAAACGATCGGTCGAAAATTTAGATTGGGCTGGTCCCTAAGTCTGTTGGTTTCTGAAATAGAAAATTGTCTTAACTGAACTGTTCATGTTAACCTTGGTAACATATTTGGTTTATATCGAATGGCGACAGAGAAGTTAGTATTTAAGCATCGGTGGCAAGTTAGCATTTAAGCATCGGTGGCAAGTTAGGTGTGATACAATTGATTATGTCATTATTATGTATGCACGGACTTGTCTAATTTTGTATGACTAAATTTTTGTACATTGATTGATAATTTGAGGTTTCCGTATAGGCATGGGGATGATAGTTTGAATCATTTGAGCGAGCGGTGAGACAGGGTTATGGGTGTGTGATCCATCTTTATACTGTACAGTACTCGGTTATTGTTTGCTTGAAAAATTTATGAAAGTTGGATATAGGAATTTATGAGAGTACCAAATTTTGTTGGGTTGATTACTGATATTTTAGTAGGTGGCATGTAAGCAGTATTTTAGTAAATATGCAGGCCAATTATTAGTAATTCATCTTTGGCAGGAAATTGTTAGAGCAATTTTTCTAGTATGTTAAACTGTGTAAGAATTGTCATTAGGGTCGCCAAGGTTGCTAATTTATGGTTGTGTTGGTTTTAGTACTTGATGCTAGTGATTATAAACTATAAAAGACTATTCAGTTTTAGAGATTCTTCTTTTCTAGCATTGGAACCAGATTAAATCGCGAATTGAAGGAGACTACTAACTACTTGGTGAAACAATGAATGAGAACTGTAAAAGGAAAGGTCTGTGTTTGACCCGCTTTTGGATTGAGGATTAGATTAGGAGTATATTTTGTGGTGAATGAGAATGTAAGTTTAATGACAGAATTTTTATGCCTAAGGTTTGGAAGTAGGTCGATGAGCTGATTTCAAGATAAGTGCGCAAATTAATTTGATGTTAGTTTACGTGAGATTAATTCAGGTATGGTTTGTAGTGTTCAGTTGGATAAGTCGTTACATGATTGTTGATCATGATGATAAGGTGCAGTACCCGAAGTTTGGTTTGTTGTGAGAAAGGGTTGTTTGTTCTTGTTTTCATGATTGAATGGATTAACATTAATTAGGTGTTTTATTTTTATTTTTGGAGATGGCTGATGGTTGAAGAATTGTTATTTCAAGTTGCTTTTATCAGGTGGTGTTGGTTGTGGTTTGAACATGTAAGAATAATGTTGAACACGCATGGATTTAGATTACCCAGGTTCCTTATTGAATGCAACTAAGGGATGTTTGTTCAATTTCCTCATTTAGTACAGAGAAGATTATAATTTTTAAGAGGATCTGTAGATTGATTTAAAATTTCATCCGAGGCAAGTAACAACCTAGAGAGAAAGAAAAAGGGGTTGAACAGCCTGGTTTTTATGCGCTTCTATAATTGAATGATTGTGCTAAATTATTGATTTTGGATGACTAGATTATGGAGGGAAATATTAGGAGTGTTCCTTTCGCAGGGCGAATCGGAACTCAGTTTTAAAGTCGGTTACGGTAAGTAAGGCTAGTCATGAGTTATTATAATTGCTTGGAGTGTTGGCACGCTATTCAATTGTATTATAACAAATTGGGTAATATTGAATTATGTACATAAGTTCAAATCGTGTGGATCTATGTATGTTTTTTTTGTTTGTGTGATAATGAATAACAACCACGGAAAAAAAAAACAAAAAAAAACAGCTCTTATATGTTCAAGTTAAGCTTTGGAATCTCTCAGGAAACAAGAAGTTGCAGGTTTGATTATTCTTGCTAATTTTGGAGTTGATTGTGAAGGATCTGTATATAAGTAGATTCGATAGAGAACATAGGAATACGAGATTTGGTGGCTTTTTCTAAGGATAAAGAGTACTTATATTTAAAGTAGTTGTTTTGTTGATCTTTTGCTAGTTGTATAATTGTTTAACACTTAAAGGGTGGAATTTTTTTTTTGACATTTCAGCTTGTGCGTAGCGAAAGTACAGGAGAAGAAAATAAATAAAATATATTAGAAGTGTGTATTGGGATTCGGTTAATAGCCCAAAATACGTTCTTTTTCTTCTTTTATTTCTACCATCGAAGCGACGGGAAGGTGATAGTTGCAATTGTTGTTCGAATTTCTATTAACTATTTGTTTGTTCGGATTGCATGATACTTTAAATAAAAACATAGTGAATATCGTGATTGGGTTTGTGATATCAATAAAGGTTATGTTCCTTATTTTTTTTTTTAAACTAGTGAGTTCTTCCACTCTGTTATATCATAGGTGAATCTGAATTATTAATGGTGCATCTTTTGCTGGGCAATCTAGTACAATTTATGCCCCTTATAAAGGGTAAGGATATCAAATGGATTATTATGACCGTTATTATGAAGCTTAATTGGATAACATTTTCTTGGTGGCGTGTGTTGTGGGTTACAAATTAGAAGTGTCTATTTAGTTTTCAAGAGATTCATGTTTGAGCATATGCAAAAGTTTATGTCCAGGTTTGGGAAAGTTTTTTTTTTTTTTTTTTTTTTTTTACTACTTCGTGAACTATGAAAGAAAGGTGGTAAAAAGAAAGGTCATGGGAGAATTTATACATACAAAAGAAATTGGAACAGTGTACCTCGAGTTTGCTGAGAATCTGATATGTAATTCAAGTAGATGCTAGCCTTGTGTGATTAGCTCACGTCTTGTTCTAATAGAATAATTGGTTAAGTCCTTGCGTGATGATGGTTCTCAATGATGAGTAGGTATAATTTTAGGTGGTTATAGAGAAAAATTGCTTCTTTTATTTGATTGGATAGTTTATAATGATATTGAAACTGATTAAATGGTATTTAGGCATTAGATTAAAGGATGTATTCATTGAATTACGTAGGAAATATAAACCCTGGTCTGTTTATAGTTGTTGTTTGTATTTATAGGGACATGTTAGGAATAAGACGTTTAAGCATAGAAGGAATTGGTTACCCGATGTTTCTGATTGGATGTTAACTAGGGAAAAATAAAGAGCGGAGGTTAGTAGGTAACTGACTGTGGAGATAAATTCAAGGGACGAAACCTTATCAGGGGAAGAATGCGACACCAATAGTTGTTGATACCTCGGTCATGAATTTATTTATTTATTTGTTTGTTTTTATTTTTTATTTTTTATTTTTTTTTCTCTTCGCACAACACTGATATTGATTGTTAATCAACATTTTTGAGTAAATGTTTCACACATTTTAAGGAGTGGCATCTTTATCGAGATAGGGTGATAACAGAGTTTGAGTTATATAAGGAGTTGTTATCTAAAGACATTTTTGCATCTGGTATATATTCACCGAGACTTGAACTAAGGTTAAGTTTCGGGACGAAACTTCTTTAAGTGGGAAAGAGTGTGAAATCCCGTATTTTAATTCTATTTTATATTTGCTATTAGTGTTATAATATGATCTTCTTGGGACTATTTTTGATATTATGGATAGATAGCGAGATCGTTTGGTAATTGGCAATAAGTTAGGATTCATGTATTAATATTACGTTATGCTATGGTAGTTAATTAAATGAGAAGACAGAGAGTTTTGTAACAGATGAGTTATTAGGACGCATAATTGGGACTTAAAGAGTTGGTCCATTCATTTTTTTTACAAGGTTATATATTCCCTGTATAAAATGTGGTCACCATAAAATCATCACCATACCTCTGTGTGTGTATATACATAAAAAGGCCGAATTTTGAGTTTTGTCGACGTTGTGGAGTTGTTGAGGTAGAAGCATGTCATCTTAGTTGTTGAGCTAGAAGCATGTTATCTATGTTACATTATTGTCTTTTATTCTGTTAGATATTGTATACAGGCGGTTATTCTTACATGGTGCATTATCTGGAGTTTATTTTATTTGAGTTATGGAATTGTTACGAGTTGTGAACCCTGCGTATATTATATTTCTTAGATTATGACACGAATTGGACGTTTAAAATTTTATGGTCTTATTTGTAAAAGTTTATCATTTCTGGGTATAGTTGTTTAGATAGAAAATTTAGGGACGAAATTCTTTTAAGGAGGGTTAGTTGTAACATCCCGTATTTTTATAAATGGTTTTATTTATGATTTAATTTATCCAAAAACGTTTTATACAAAATTTTACCAAAAACCGGTCACTCGACTAATTTTTAGCCAAAAACCGAAACTCTTCCGAAAAACTTTATTTTAAAAACCTGTTATTAATTTTACTAATAAAAAGGACCCAATAGATTTGTTTCTAAAGATTTGTTATTTTTGAGTAGTAAAACAATATTTTTGGATTAAGAGTTAGCTTTTAGAACTTTGGAGACCAAATAGTTCGCTTCCACAAACTATCTAAAAACAGTTTTTCTAAACCTAAAAATCAGCCCACTTTCAATTCTTTAAACCTAAAACCAGCCAAATACAAGAGAGAAAAGAGAGAAGAAGAAGAAGAAGAAGAAGAAGAAGAAGAAGAAGAAGAAGAAGAAGAAGAAGAAACCACGTTAGCGGGTTCATACCGGAAGCATCTCCTCTACGCACTAAGGTAACGGGGGTTATCCATTGCGACTAGACGAGGGTGTATGTTAGGTTTTGGTTTTGTGTTTATTATAAATTGGGGGTTTTTGCCGTTTATATTAATTGTGTTCTTAAATTGTTAATTGGGGTTATTTGATGTAGTTTTAATTTCATTATTTAAATTGTAGAGGTTGAGACCTTAGATATATTTATTTCGAATTAGCGAGATTATGGATGGGTTTGCATGATTTATTAGTTGTTTATGGGATTATATAGTTGTTGGTGGAATTGGATAAATTTATGTTGAATAATGGTGAATTGTAGTTTATGCATACAAGGTGTTTGTTAAAATGTCTGAAAGTGATTTTATGTTGTGTTGGCGTTTGGCTAGTTGTGAATTTAATACATGTGGTTATGTGTTATGTTGTATTACGTTAAGTGATGTATGAGATGGCGTTATTTGAATAATATAATATTGTTGGCCGAGGCCTTAATATTTATACGTATGAGATTGTGTTAATTGGATGATTTTATATTATTGGCCGAGGCCTTGTGATTTAGCTGTAGTGGCAATGGTCTCTGTCTCTCCCTAATTCCGGGGACAGAAGACGGCCGAGGGGATAGGGAATGACTCGTCTTACGGACTGGGGCGAGTGGCGTGAGAGGTCCCAGTGTGCACTATATTTACTTTTATGTTAGCAATGGTCTATGTCTCTCCCTAATTCCGGGGACATAAGACGGCCGAAGGGATAGGGAATGACTCGTCTTACGGACTGGGACGAGTGGCGTGAGAGGTCCAAGTGCGCACTATAAATCTACTTTTATGTTGCTATGGTCTATGTCTCTCCCTAATTCCGGGGACATATGACGGCCGAAGGGATAGGGAATGACCTATCTTACGGACTGGGGTAGGTGGCGTGAGAGGTCCATGTAGGGTATAGATGTGTGTTGATGTTATTTGATTTATTTAATTTATCCCGTGGTAGAATCTCATTATATTTTTTTTTATACGTCGATTATCGTAGTTGTAGAATTTGTGAGCTCTTGCATCTATGGGATGGAGTGACGGTATTTAATGGTGCCGTCCTGTCTAGTTATGTGCGTGGGACTCACCGTTACAGTTTTGTATTTCAGGTACATTATAGGTTGAGACGTTTGGATAGGAGCCATTGGAATGCATCACATGGGTTCGGGGCTTTCACTTTATTTTTATTTTAGAACAGTTTTGAGGTTGTAGCCTACGGGTATATTGCATTCGTTTAGTTCTTCTTATATAATTTTCTTAAAACCTTTTAGTCGTGTAGCCGCGTTTGGCAATCATTTTATTTATTGTTTAATTGTTCCTTTAGCTCGCAAGTCTTTTTCTTTTAAAATTTTTAAATTTTGTACCAACAGGTTCTCTTTTTTTTTATTTAAAAAGGTCATGCCTCGATATCCGTGTTTATGGAATTTGGGGCGTGACATTTATTATGATCTATTGGCTTTTGTCCTAATCAAGACATTAAATTATTTCATAAGAATGCAACTTGCAAACAGATTGTAGTAAATAAGACGCTAAAACGAATCTAGTTCTTACCATTTTTTTGCAGGTTGTCCGTGGAGTTGTTGCAAATGATTCCTCTGGTAGTTAGATTGACATTCCATGACCCTTAAGGAATTTTGAGTTAAGCATTACTTACGCCTAATGAAGACATTAAATCTAGAACCAATGAATTATGTTCTATAAGAAAACAATTTTTCATAGTAAGAATCTCTTAGATTAAGTTGCAACATGAAATAAATTTTTTTGGCTCTTAGCTTTTATTATTTCCTACCCTGGGGTTTCTCTTTTTTCTTACTTTAGATTACGTTGTCCATTTAATTTTCTCCTCAAGTCACATTTGGTTGAAAATGTAGTTTCTTTTCAGTGATTTCAAAACTGGACCTTTCAAACTGATATTTTCTCAACTCTCTGAAGACAGAACTTCTGCACCACAGTAGCAAATTAATCCTGTGGCCAGATGTGGTGGCTTTAGCACCATGTCGATGACGACCACGATGAAGAACTGCACGACCCTGGACATGAGAATATTCAAACGGTTCATCAGGCTGAGTTTCTGTATCGACATGCTTCTCATACCCAATCCCCCGAAAGAACAGTTCTCCACCAGAAAATTGCTTACCCCGAATGGGTATATGGGTGGTTTGAGAAGTACTAGGAAGAGAATGAAGCGGAGAACTATGAGTTTAAGCCAAGTTATTTCAAGTGACCCGAAGTTTTTAGAAATCCTCTCAAAGTTTTAAGTGGAAGATCAAAAGTTTCAGAAGTTGATTCTATCAAGAAAATGACATTAAGGTATATTGTTACTTACAATGTCATTTAATATGCTATCTTGTATATTAAAGGCTTAACTGGTCCTATTGAAAAAAAAAACAATGTTATTATGTTTGCTGTTGCTTTTGTAGTCGGTAAAGTGGTTATCTGATACTCCTTCCCATTTGCAGAAGTAATTTGAAATTTTCTCCTTTAAGCTGTTCCATACAATAATCAAAATATGGATAGTCTAAATTAAATTTTTTTTAAAAGGTTATTAAGTTTTGTTCTTGAAGCTTGCATCTACTGCTTGCATAGTTGACCTAATAAAGACTACCAATATGAGCATAAACAAGGGATATGGCTACAAATCGATAGCCTTGTCAAGGCAAAGGACGTCGATGGCAACCTTAGAAAGAAGATAAATTTGATTCTATTTATGTATTCTTGTTTTCAAATATAACCTATTAACAACCTTCTTTGATATGGTGTTTTTTTAAAGAAAGGTTATACGTGTATATTTAATTGCTTATTGGAAAATTTGATTTTGTTAGCCATTTTTGGAATAATAATGCGGATTATAAGTGCCAAATCCAGTTCACTTAACTTCATAAAACAAATTTATAGGTTTACGGAGTAACTATCATGGTTGTGTTATACTGACGAAATATTTAATAACACATATCTCCGGCTATACACTACAAAAAATGTCAGCTTTCCATCAGAGTGTCGGTTGCTAAACTGATGGTAAAGTGAGTGTCGCTAAATCTTTTGTTGCTAAACTGTTACTAAATTTAGCGACACTCAATTTACCAACAGTTTTCAAAAAGTAAACTGTTACTATTAACTTTTTTCTTGTAGTGATAGTTGTTCGGCCCAGGGCAAAATGCCCATTAAGTTGCATTATATAACTTGTCAACCGTAGATAAATCTTTAGGTTTTGCAAAATGGAAACAACATTGCCAGTGGTGGTTATGCAAAATCTAAAGACAAAGACGACAAACAGAAAATCAATCATACATCGAATAACTGATTTACCAGATAAAAGGTAATTGAATTTAGACAATGTACTGTTGATTTTTCATTTTGAAAGTGTTGGTGATTGTTTATATTACAGCTTTTAGACTATATACTTTTAAAAGAATCCCTAGAAATTTGATCCTGCCACAAAGTATATACTTCTAACAGAATCTCTACAAAATTGATCCTCCGAACCTTAGATTATGTGGATAATTGTTTCTCATGTTTTGGAATATCTAGGGTGTTATTGAATTTTTCTTCATAAGCGCGTATACTCTGAAATGATTAACTCTTATAGTGTTTTAAGTTTTTTTTATGCTGAAAATCGTGTTGTGCAGGATTATTCCAAAGTGCTTTTCACTTGTTTGGAATTGCTTCTTCGATCTCTTAAAGTGAAGAAGCTTGTGCTGTCGGTTTCATATTGGGTGAAGTTTTGGACACCCAAAAAAGATTATGAATTTGGCAATATTTCGAAGGGGGAGGTTTGTGCCATTTTCTTATTATTTGATGATGAATTTAATTGAATGGTCTAAACCTTCGTTAGAAGAAAAAGAATAAGCGGCTTTATGGTTGTCTCTCAGGGGACGCTGATGCTTCAGAAGATGGCTTTCTTCAAGGTTCAAATTAATCGCAGCAAAATAGTAGACTTGCCTTGCCTTGCCACTCACCTCTAACATACAGATATAGGCTGATCTTGTCTACAAACCTAATGTCCTTTTGACGACCTATTGAACCACACCCTTAGGTTTTCAATTATTTACTATAAGAGTTGTTTCGTCGTTGTGGTTGCATTTGATTTCTGTAATTTATCGTGGTGTTTTTATGGTTGTACGTCATTGTCAACATTTGTGTCATCAATAAGTGAAACATTTACACTTGTAATGTTTAAAGAAACTATACAGTTGTGTGACCAACCTTCTATTTTTTTGTTAGAATTTTGTATTTTGAGCCTAAATCTTCATTAATTAAAGTTTCTTGTTTCTCCTACGAGCACATACAGTTGTGTAGAGGACTGTTGATTGAACACATTTTCCCTGTAACTGGTAAAACATCAGTTAGAGTTTTATTTCCGAAATTGTTTTATAAAATTTAATTACCAAACTAGTGGTTTTAATACCAAAAAAAAAAACTACGGGTTTTATTTTTATTTTTATAATCAAACTAGTGGGTTTATATACAAGGTATATATATGTTTTCTAAAGCATTATTAATTATATAGTAGCTCCAAGTCCTAAATTTCACATTTTATGAGAAGATATTCTCAAACTAAAGGATTTGGTTTGTTTACATGTTTTTAGGGAACAAAACCATGTGGCAGATGGCCTAGCTAAAATGGGTTGTTGAGCTGCTAATAAGACTTTGTTTAGACCAAGCGATTTTCCAAGTCACGTTCACGCTCCATATTGGCTAGACCAAAAAGAAACTCCTTATTTAAGGGGTAGTTATTTTATAATCAAACTCCTTGTGTCATCTTAATTCATTTTAAAAACAGTTTGAGTTATTTAAAAAATAGTATGAGTCATTTTAAAACAGTCTCGGTCATTTTAAGTCATTTTAAAAACAGTCTGAGTCATTTTAAAAAAATTTAAAAATAGTGCAAGTCGTTTTAAGGCATTTAAAAAACACTCTAGATCGTTTTAAGTCATTTAAAAACTGTCTGAGTCGTTTTTAGCCATTTTAAAAACAGTCTGAGTAATTTTAAAACAGCCTGAGTCATTTTAAGTCATTTTAAAAACAAGTTGAGTCATTTTAAATCATTTTAAAAGCAGTCTCAGTCGTTTTAAGTCATTTAAAAAACAGTCTGAATAATTTTAAAATTAATGTGTGCCGTATTAAGTCATTTTAAACTAGTGCGAGTCATTTAAAGTTATTTTAAAAACAGTCTGAGTCGTTTTAAATCGTTTTATATTACAGCTTAGACTATATACTTTTAACAGAATCTCTAGAAAATTGATCTTGCTACAAAGTATATACTTCTGACAGAATCTCTACAAAATTGATCTTTAGAACCTGAGATTATGTGGATAATTGTTTCTCATGTTTTGGAAATTCTAGGGAGCTATTTAATTTTTCTCCTTTAGTGTTGATTCAGAAATGATCTACTGTTATTATGTTACAAGGTTTTTTATGCTTAAAATTGTGTTATGCAGAAATATTCTGAATTGTGCTGTCGGTTGCAGATAGGGTGAAGTCTTAGACAACAAAAAAATATTATGAATTTAGCAATATATCGAAGGAGGAGGTTTGTGCCATTTTCTTATTATTTGATGATGAATTTAATTGACTTATTAAAACCTTCATTAAGACAAAGAATAAGCGACAATGTATATTGATGCAGCTGGAGAATTACCATAAGGGTTATCATATGATTGTTTTTCTGGGGACGCCGATGCTTCAGTAGGTTATAATGAGATCTTGAAGATGGTTTTCTTTTATTTCGGGTGTCGTAAAATAGAAACAGCTTCTTCAAAGCTCAAACTATCCGCAATGAAATAAGAAAGCTCCTTCTATAATTTATCCAGTAGATGTGCCTTGCCTCCCCCACTTCAATAAGTCGAGGGAATGTTATAGAAATAGATGATCTGTGTTACTTCATGAAAGAGAATCTGATCTACATGGCCTAGTGTCCCTTTGATGACCTATTGAACCAAACCCTTGCGGTTTCAATTATTTACTAACACGCTTGTTTTGTCGTCGTGGTTGTGTTTGATTTCTATAATTTATCATTGTGTTTTTATTGATTGTATGTCGTTGTCAACATTGTGAAAGTGCTATTTTCAATGTAAAGTGAATCGAAATGTACATTTTCCCTTCAAATGTTTAGTAAAGAAACTAAACAGTTGTGTCACAACCTTGTATAAATATATCTTTTTGTTAGAATTTTGTATTTTGAGCCTAAGTCTTCAAAAATTAAAGTTTCACATATTAGCAAGAAGCACATACTGGGTACTGTACAACTGAGTTATTTTCAACCTGTAACGACCTGGCCCTACGGACCGAACCGCTACGCCCGTATCAACAATATTGTCCGTTTTGACACAACTTTCTAGGGGGTTACCTATCCTAGTACTACTCCAAGATAAACACGCTTAACTATGGAGTTCCGTTATCGCTATTGTGCCGCACAGCTTTAAAAGGCCTTATTGATAGGAAATTGATCTTTAAGCTCATATACCACACGAATACTCTCATATCTGGGCGATGTGTGACTGACGCACAACACCGCACCACAAAAATTCCTTCCGGGAAATCTGGGTCGTCACACAACCCTTGTACAAACAATTGGTGTTGAAAAATGTGTTGAGGACAGTTGATTGAACACTTTTTTCGGTAATTTGTTGATTGAATAGTAACAAGGACTGGCAACACCTTAAATTCAGTTTTCTTTCAGAATTTCTTGTAAAAATTTAAATCCCAGACCAGTGGGTTTATATAAGTAGTTCATTATTTACAATTAAATCATTCAAAACAAACACTACATTCCTATCGGGTATAAGCCTGATAAATGTGTTTGGGTTGAGTAACTAGCACGGAACTTGTCTCCCTTTAAAGAACCAAGTCGTACATTTTTTCTCGTTTTTCGTTTCCCATATATCATTATTTCATGTATAAATTTCGGTAAAAAAAAACCGTCCTTTCCTGTTTCCCTTCCCGACTAGTCGACAACTATTTAATTGACAGTGCGAGGCGGCTGATAAGATCAACAAACATTTTCACCGAGTTTAGCATATCTTTTGATACAGGAGTAACTATAAACCCATAACGGCAACGCAAACCTGAATCTAGAATCTTTTAGAAGAATTACCTGTTCTTGTGCTAAATTGTGATTGATTTCATCTGGAAATCTACGTAATATGGTATGAATGTAGATAGAATACCGTGATTTCCAAAATCTATTACCGTTAGACTTGAATAATCTGATATTGTACCGTAAATATGTCACTACCAACATGGGAGGAGTTAGGAATAGAATGAAAGTGGCGGCACCACCCCCATACTAAAATAAAAGAGAAGCATTTTTTAACTTCTTCGCTAACTACCAACAATGTGGTATGGAAACTCTTTCAAATTTGTGCATGATTTAAAAAAAATAAAATGATAAGTGAATTTATATATTGTTATTTTGGTTCCTACGTATTTTATTTATTATAATTAGCTTTTCTATAACTTTAATGATTACTTTTATGTCCTCACTTATTGTTAACGGTTAGAATTTTAAAAGAACATTATAATTTTGAAACATGCAATCTTGGACATAAGGAGAAAAATTGGTGAAAGTTGAAACTCTAAAAAAGGTTTATTTAATTAGCCAACGAGGCAACAATTAGTTTGCTTCAAGTGTAGCATATATAGGAAACTACATCTTTTCTCACTTTTCACTTTTCACTTTATTAATTTGTTTTTATTTTTAGAGCATAAAAGATCTAAAATAATACAAACGTTATCATTGTTGATTTAAAATTATAATTAAATGGATATTGGGTAATGTAATTTAGATTCGATGTAAATTAACAATTACCATAGGAGACGATTAGATGTATTTAACAGTATGTTATTAAACCCACTAGAGTAGACTAGTGGGCTAGACCCCAGTAAAAATAGTTTAAATACACGGAGGGCCGTTTACAGAGTTTTGTGGCCTTAGACCAGTTTAAAAATTGGGCATTTTTTTCTTCGTAAAAAAGAAGAAGTTATTTAAATAAAATTTATAAGATACGATTAATAAATAGTAAAATATTAAGCTATAAAATATTATATGCAATAAGCTGAGCACATTTAACAAAAAAATCAATGATATGAAGATTTTTTTTTACAAATTTCGCATTCGACCTACAATTATACTATGATGTTTTTAAAGAAAAATAGGAACCAAATCTGTTATCTATTAAACAAATCAGGTAATTTTCTATTTTGTTTAATATAGGAGACCATATAGAAACTTAAATAAAATAAAAGGGTTCATTAGTTTACTAAATTTTATAATGAAATAAAAAAAACAAATCTTGTCTCAGTAAATACTCGAACACGGGTTGACTACACTATTTAGTAATAAAACCGACCACTCGGTAACAGATAACTATTGATTAGGAAAAAAAATGAAATATATATATTTAATATTTTGTCAAACGGGGGGTCTTGGAAATATACGTTTTTGGGGATATAGGCCCATGTCTCTTGGGTCTAGCCCAAAATACGGCTCTGGATACAGAGCTCGTGTCTTTTAAATGGATATATGTGAAATCGCTTGATATCTCTTTAATAAAATAAGATTTAAAAAAACGAATGTTATTAACTCATGACATCATTAATTATATGTTAACTTCTATTTACGATCTGTCTCATATTGGTTGGTATTTTAATATTTATATGGTTCAATATATGATCTCATCTTCTTCGCTTAAGATTATCAAGTCCAACATGTAAGAAATGATAAAGGAAGACGATTAACATGTCTCACTGCATATAAGCAATTCCTTGACGAAACTCTATTTTTATACCTATTACAGAATATATTTACATAAAACTTTGAGCTTTCTAAAACAAAACGCTTAATAATATTGTTTTGAAAAAACTCAATGGGAAAGCTAGCTCGTGATAATCATTCAAATGAACATAAATAATGAACTTAATTTTAGCCGACGCATTTCTTAACTTTGTCAGGTAAAATCAATTTTAGCCGACGAAATTCAATATTTTGTCGGGCAAAATCTTGGCGTGAAATTGTGGAGTGGGATAAACTTCAACCGACGAAACAACGACAAATTACTTTTGTCGCGTTAGTTCCCCCAACGAAATTATTGTTTTTTGTCGGCCTATAGAAAACAATTGGAATCCGACAAATAGCCTAAGACATATTTCGTCGGGTGAGGTATTGTCTGAGGTTAAAAACTAAATTTGATTTGGCTATATGGTGTCTACTATTATGAGATTCAATTATAATAATTCATGTAGCAAAGAGAATTACTATTGAGATTATGAGAGTGGATAATGTAATATCTTGTGACATATACTCAATTTAAGTCAATTATCGTTTATTCGATTGTGAAGTTAAGTCTCTAAACCATTATAATCAAACAAAAATAAACTATTTTATCACCGTTATAACATTGAAGTAAAACAAAATGACTCATGTCCTCTAAAATAAAATAAAAACAAACGGGGCAGTAAAGTTTTTATTTTTGATTAGTTTAATGATAGCTATTATCAGGGCTTCCCATTATGTGTTGGATTTTAATTGGTTGACATTCACCATTATAAATAGTGAACTGAATTTATATAAGTGTTACTCGTTAATGTTTTTATTATGAAATGTATATTTTAGCAATTATAATTAATTATATATTAAAATATCTCAGGGGTATTTTCATAAAATTTTAAAGATAAAAAATTGAGAAGGGGATGTATGCACACCCTCATGTCCTATGTTGGATCCGCCCGTGATAAAAAGAAATTATGAAAATGTAGTGTAGCAAAACGAAACTAATAAGAATGTACATGTTCATGTTTATTTGAAAGGTTTAGGGTATACGTTTAGGGGTTTAGTATCATATCGAAATAGTAAACTTATTTATATATAAAAATCAATATGAACAACTATATAGTAGTTTGTTATTAATTCGGATAAATATTAGAGCTGGGCAAAAACCCAAAAAAACCGACCTGAACCCAAAAACCGAAACTTTTTCAGGTCGGTTTCGGCATATAATAAAACCAAACTAAAAAAAACTGAAAAAACCAAAACCGGACCGAAACAAAACGGTTCGCGAATTCAAAAATGAGTTGCACAAACTTCCATTTATTAATTGATTTAGGTACTAGAGTAGAAGAAGGCAGGTTAGTAGTAGTTATATCTATTGTACTCATTAGTTTCTACACCCATTTACTCACCTTCAATTACAATAACGAAAACAACTTTTAAATTAGGCCTTTTAATCGGTTTCGGGCATCAATTGAAGGGGTTATCTTTTGATAATTGGGTTTCTACTTTGTCGGCTCCCATGGGTTAATGTTATTGATTGTCGTTGTAATTGCCATCGCTTGCTAAACGACTCCCAGTGTTGGTTGTAATCTCTTTTCCCTTTGCTTTGGATCTTATTTCATACTTTAAGACCTTTATGATTTATAGTAGCTTTTATAGTTTTATCTTAAACCCTGTTAATTTGTTTGTAAAACTTTTTGCTTTTGGTTTTTCTTATCATTAAATTGACCTTTGCATTCAGCTTAGTAACTACTTCGTTTATCGCCTAAGTTTTATTATGTATTTTCATTTCTGTCAAGTCTTTTAGTCTTAATATAACTAACTATAATTGTTTTATTAGTTCATTTGTTTGATTTTTCATGTTACTTAGGTCCCTTACCTATCTGCTGCTAGTGAGTTGTGAAACAATTAGATTTTTTATAAGATGGTTGAATTCATCAATAAAAGTTACACAGTTAATTACTAGTTTGTAGTTTCTTTTGGCAATTTCCATAACTTTCCTAGCATCGTTAGCAGACCTATTAGAGAATAGTTCACATAAGTTTTTAGTTATCGTTTTTCGTTTATGTAAGTGGACCACTTCACCCTAGTTACATTCTCGTTGAACCCAACTCTTATAAGATGCAATTGAACATTTAGAATAGTATTGTATCAAGCCTCTGTTTTTAACTTTCAGGTGTAGTAATGTAAAATTAGTTCTCTTCTTGTAGTCGCAAGTATTTGTATAACTATTAAAAGAAATGGATTTGGTAACTTGTAGTTATGGTTAAATCTTATTAAGATGATTTGTTTCGTTACCAATAGGTGATTAAAAGACAGAAAACAAAAGAATAAACCATGATGTAGTTTACTCATCATTACTTTTATTTGTAAGAATAACCGGCATGTAACTGAGTAGCGAAATGTAGTCTTGTTTTTATGAAATTGCATATGTTTCATTAATTTTTTGTTCAAACTCACCATTGTCATGTTAGTAGTCGGGGTTGGTGACTGATTTTGGCTAAACTCGCCACTGTCATGTTAAACTCCTTGTGTGCCTATTTCTCCTTATGTACTTAAATATCGTTTTCATATTTTTTTATGTATGATTAGCAACAATTCATAGTTTGTGGTATGTGGATTTTTATTCGATTCTTTAAACTAAATGCAGATGTTCTAACATGGAACAAAAACAATGGGTACCTGGGAAGGAAGTGATATTTACGAGAACTTCGATATTGATGAAGTCGGCGTTCAATGACCCGCAAAAATTATTTATCAGGTTACATTTGCTGCTGATCTCTCCCCTTCTTATGTTGCTTATTCTTAATTTCTTTAATAGATTGAGTTTCCCATAGAAAATTAAAATTTATGCCTCCTTTCATTTGCTTCTAGCTCCATTCATGCTTCATGTAAATAGTCATTTATCAAACTAAATATTGTTTTCTGCATCTTTGTTATGTTTTTTAGATGATTATGTCCCTTTTCAATTTAGATTTTGCAGTTCTTAAAAGTCGCTCATGTTTGCAGCTCTATCCAAATTTTATTTCTTTTAACTGTAGAATTTCGATGGCAGATAAATTTGAGCAAATGGGACAGAATCTAGGCAAGACATCCATTTTAAGAATCAAAAATATTGATTAGTATGTTTTTACATGATTATGTATTTTTAATATAACCTTTATAGATAAATCTTAATTTCTTCATCTACCATTAAAATTATATCTTTAAGCTTATAAAAATTATGTATGAGTATAAATTTAGCACCGAGCAGTTTTTTTCATTTTATACTTCTGATGATTATTAATGTTTAATTTTTATGTGTGCTTAGGAGGAAATGATGTACCAAACAAAAGCATTACTCGAAGAATTGGCTGTTGGATATCCCGAAGGTACAAAAGTTGAGAAAATTATTGTTTCCGCGGATGCTGGTCAAAAAATATTAATGAAGACGCTAGGTACAAGGGTTGGAAAGAAAATTCATGGGATGGGTTTCGGAAGGTATCGAGACCCGGAGTCAACTAAAACCACACAAGGCGGTACATCGTCTCGTATCAATAAGTTAGAGTGATAATTAGCCGATGAGAAAACTAGTAGGGAAGACACGGAACGACGCTTGCATGCATCGGAAAGAATGACCTACGCGTTAGCAAAATATTTTTACAGTCAAGGGTTTACAC
Organism: Primula veris; assembly: GCA_963682055.1. NCBI lineage: Eukaryota > Viridiplantae > Streptophyta > Magnoliopsida > Ericales > Primulaceae > Primula > Primula veris. Next base: position 28,917,704 of record OY821747.1, on the reverse strand, counting down.
TTGCAGAAGAAAGGTTCAAACAATTATAGGGGATAAGCACGATGATAACAGTACATCTTCATGATAGACGTTTCATGTTTTTATGATTTAGAATTATTCATTTCTATTACTCGTTTTGTAAATATGTGTTTGCATTTTTGACATGAAATTTATTTTATTAATTGTTTTTAATAATATCGATCTAAATATTCGTTTAATCAATTATTAGAGAAAAATATATTTTATAATGATTAATTTTAATAATAAATTATAGATAGACCAAATTATCGTCGATAAATCATTTTTTCAAAATCGAAATGAAATGTTGTATCATAAGACTTGTGCCGACAAATCTTTTTTCAAACAATGTTAGATTCGTCGTTCAAATATCTTTCTGCCGACAAAATTTTTGTCGGGAAATCTATGCTTTGTGAATTTATGATTCACATCTAGCGACGGAATTTTTCGTCGGTCTGCCTATAGCGACGAACATCTTTTTGTCGCCCAATTCATCGGTAAAAGTGAAACTTGGCCGACGAATTCAATTTTCGTCGCTTTTGTTCTCTCCCGACAGTAAATACGCGACGAAGGGTTAGCGACGAAAGTTTTGTCGGCGAAATGTTTAGGCGACGAAATTTCGGCTGTAGCGACGAATTTTTTTTGTCAGCCTAGAGTATTTTTCTTGTAGTGAGTAGTGGACACAACAATAGTATTTTAGAATTTTAATTTAATAGCAAGCGCGAGTAGTGTTTTTAGTTTTTGACAGTTTATTAAAGTTTTATTTATCAGGCGACTCAGGACTTAGGGGTGGTTTTTTTGTACTGACTTGTACCAACCGACCGCTTTTCGAGCCGAACCAATCAAGTCGGTACCAAAAGTTTGGTATACCGACATTACAGTACGGTACAAACGAACCGATTTTTAAAAATCGGTTCGGTTTCAGTATTCGTTTGGTGAGTTCGGTATGGTACCGATTCAAACCGAAATATTAAAATATACTATATAGACAAATAAACTAAAATACTTATTATATACACTTAATTATTAACATTGTTATAATATACTTAAATTACTTTTTCTAGTGAATACTTATAACATTTACTAGAAAGATCTAGTAGTATTTACCATTTTAAGCAAATAAACGAGAAATGTAAAAATAATATAAATAAATATATATTTTTAATCTACTACTTTTAAAACTTTATATTAGGTTTTTTTTTCCTCAATACGGACCATTTTTCTATCATCACTTGTAAACTCTAAAATTTGCTATAAAAACAAAATCAAACCGAAACAACCGAATAGTTTGGTTCGGTAATGGTATAAAAATTCTCAAAACAAACTAGTTTGGTATGGTATCGGTATGTAGTCAAAAAGTTCAGTACCGAACCGATACCACCCATATCAGGACCACATGAGTTTCCGCAAAGTAAACCGAATATGGGAATCAAAACGATAAAACGAAACGTGAAAAATAAAAAAATAAAAATAAATAAAATAAAAAAATTTACGATATACAATTGAAATTGAGTGAAATAAAAAAAAATAAGGTGAGAAATGAATTTACATATTAATGCATATAACTAGTTTGGGTATTTTAGTGGGCCTAATTTAATTGTTTAATTATTATTAGTGCATAAGACCATGGATAAATCCCAACTTTCAGTCAATATATATAAACGGAACAGCCGCCGTAATTAGGGTTTAGCTTATATAAACTATTAAAACTCTATAAATAGCAGCTTATCGAAACCACTCATATTTGTACTTCCTCGTAAAAATAAAATGCAGCTTTTCAGTACATATCCTGGTAGAATCTCTCTCTCTCAATCTAAAAATATGTATAGTTTTTTTTCTTTGTGTGATGCACTTAATAATCAAGGGTTTTGTTTTGTTCATCAGATTCTTCTTATTCTAATATGTATCCATGATTTATTTTCCATTTACCATAGAGATACAAGTTCTCAAAAAATTGAAATTTTTAGGGTTTATCCATGCAGTTTCCGGGTGCAGTTTTTTTCTTTGTGGGATGCATGACTTAGGGTTTTGTTTTGGTTTGTTTATTAGATTCGGTTTATTATTATATGTATCCATAATTTATTACCCATTTTATCAAAGAGATACAAGTTCTAAGAAAGTTGAAATCTTTAGGGTTTATCCATGCAGTTTCCGGGTTTAGTTTTTTATACATAAAAATATCGAATATATACATTAAAAATATTATTACATAGTTAGATGCCTAATTTCTACGCTTAACTTTTCCTCGTATAATTTTGCACGTTTCCGAACCTTATTAAATTGAGATCAAAGGAGTAATAGTTAATCAATCTACAAGAAATGATGATAGAATGCATTTTTATAAATGAGTAGATCTTTGATTTGTTATTAATTCTCGTGTTACCAAGTTGCAAAGATTGCTCTTTTAAGCAAAGTAAACATCTTTATAATTGTTTTGTGATAGTAAAAAAAGGCGGCAATGACTTAAATTTTCGACATAACTGGAGTATCTCGAAGAAAAATAAAAGGCGGCGATACTTAAGTAATGACACAATGGAAAGATCGTTGTTCATCACATTTCATAACATGGCCTGGTCGCAAGGTAATGCTTTGATTAATTTATTTTATTTGATGTTTGTATAACATTTAACTGACCGTAAAGCTCTATGTATTTTTATGTATATTGAGGTGCAATCTTAGATTCAAGGGTTGTTCTATATTCAATATTCCACTTATACTACAGTTGTTTTTCGTAACGGTTCTTTGAGTCAGTTCGCTGACTCTAAAGGGATTTTTAGTATCGCAGTGATTTGCTTACGCCTAATAGGGACATGGAGTCTGGAACCAACGACTTACGTTCTTAAAGAAAATAAATTTTCATAGTAAGAATCACTTAGATCAAGTTATAACATGAAATGGTTTTTTTTTGCTACATTTTTTAAGACGTATAAATTTGATAAAAAAAAACTTCAAGATATCAGTTCATTACAAAGTGAAACACACATCTTAAACACTTCACCAGCATTTTCACATTTTTGTTGGATTCGTCTATAACTGAGTTATTGACTGATTGCCAACTCCATCTTGTTTGCCCCAGTTGTCCAACTCTTTCCTTTTAGCTTCTAGTTCTTGACTTAAGATCTCTTGCTCATCTAACACTCTACTGACAGGATCTCGAGTAAGGCTCTGCGTCTTCCTTGTTTCTTCTACAAAAGCTGCGTGTAAGGAATCTTTTTCATCAATCATTCTACTCAAAGAAAGCATTTTTTCATTGTACATATCTTACAACTCACTCAGATCTTCATTTTTCATGTCTGTTTGGTTAGCTAAATTAGCACCAATTAACTTTATATCTATCTTCGGAAGATTGCTCAACAATATCACATTTAGTCTTTAATTCCCGCACCCTTTGCAAATACTCTCCAATAACCCCTTCGGAATTGTAATCATCTGCTCCTACAAACCATCCGTACATTTAGATATTTGTCTGAGTATATTTAGATATTTGTCTGATATTTAGCAGACTGGGATTATACTTCTGCTATACTGTTGCGTAGATTGCTTCATTTTCTTATCACTTCTCAGTGTTCTTTATTACATAATTTAAACTGGCAATATATAAAATGATTATTTGAACAAAAAAATTACATGGTTACGGAGCTGGTCAATATGTTCCAGAAGACTAGGGCAACAAAAAAATCAATTTCTTTTTGTATATCTATCCCTTCAGGCATTAACCAAATTCCATTTATTGTTAGCTATAGATAGTTAGATGCTATACTATAAGGTCCTATTCTGAAATCCAGTTCTCGTCAGATCTCAACAATGTAAATTTAATTTTGCTAATGCAGCCTGTCGGATATGCAAAATTGGCATGCTTAAGTAGATGAGTTTGTCATCTTTTCATGTATATTGCCAAAACCTCCCTGGGTGGAAAATATTTGCAAAATATGCGGAATTGACAAAAACGACGACCTTGTGCTCCTATGTGATACGTGTGATGCGGAATATCACATGTATTGCTTAATCCCTACTTATGAGGGTTGCTCAAGGAAACTGGCATTGCCCTTGTTGCATTTCCAAACTTGAGAATGGAAATGGTAAATATATACTCCCGGATTATTATACTATTTTGAGATGCTTTAAATCTTGCCTATTTAAGTAGTGAAATAAACGTTACTTTCAAAGTAGTTTTAATTTTTTGATGGTAACTTGTAATCTTGCCTTTTTATGCCATTACGCGTCGCACACGCAACCCGTGGTTAACTTTTATTAGTAAATATATTTACATCGTGTGTATTTCAAGATGTCAACCTTCCATTTTTTTTATATTATAGTTTTATTATTCGTTCGCGAATGTTCTAAATATATTTTGATTGTTTTTAATTTATATTTCTATTTAAAAAATTCAATTTTTTTTAAATTTAAGTTAATTATGCAAACTATAAACAATAAATGACAAAAATAAAAATTTAAGAATCAATCCCGCCCCATCCCGCAATTTATTTTGCGGGTTGGGTTGAACTTTTAATTATAATGTGTATTGAGTTGTATTGTATTGACATTTAAATTTTATCAAACCGTACCAATCCGTCCCGTCGTTTATTTTGCGAGTTGAGTTAGTATTAAGTCCAATCCGCTCAATCTGTCTGGTATCCACCCATATTTAGAACTTTAGGTATATATAATATAAAAACTTAAACAATTTATTTAAATACAAAAAAAAAAAAAACAGAAGTAAAGGTGGGCCGTAATTAGTAACCAGGGCTTAGATGTCAGAACTATATCCCTGTCAGCTATTAATATAAATAAGAGTCAAATGCGCCGTTTTAATATTATAACAATTACTATAAGTAGAAAAAAAGCATCTTATAACACAAAACCACTCACATTCTTACTTCCTCAGAAAGAAATATGCAGTTTTTTACGTATCCTGGTACAATCTCTATCTCTCTCTATCTAAATATGTATAGTTTTTTCTATTTGTGTGATGTACTTCAATGATCAAGCTAGGGTTTTGTTATGTTTGTTATATTCTGCTTTTTCTAATATTACCCATGATTTTATTACCAATTAACAATTAATAGAGATTCAAATTATACTGTAGGAAAGTTGGAATTCTTATGATAAATCTATGCAGCTTCCGGTGTAGTTTTTTATACTTCAAAACGTCAAAAATATTAATTTAAATTTTTTTTTACATACTTAAGATGCTAAATTTATTTGATTTAACTTTTGGAAATTGTAATTTGGACATTTCAAATATTTTTTTTAACTTTTCGTCGTATAATTTTGCATGTTGTCCGAAGTTCTTATTAAATTTAGATTAAGAAGTAATAGTTGATCAATCTACAAGAAATGATGATATAAGGCATTTTTTTAATGAGTAGATCTTTATTTTGTTATTAATTCTCGTGTTAAATAGTTGCAAAGATGCCTCTTTTACGCAAAGTTAACACCTTTTAAATTGTTTTGTGATAGTAAAAAGAGGCAGGGGTTACTTAAAGTTTAGATGTGTCTGGAGTATCCGGAAGAAAAGGCAGCGAGCCCGCGACTATTTAAGTAATGCCAGAATTTTTGGTAGATCGTTATTCATCGCATTTCGTAACATGTCCCGGTGGCAAGGTAATACTTTAATTAATTAATTCTATTTGATGTTAGTATAACGTTTTCCTGACTGTAACGCTATATATATTTTGTTGTTCTTTGGTGCGGTGCAAACTTAGATTCTTTGGTTGTTCTATATTCAATATTCCACTTATAGTACAGTTACTTTTCGTAATGGTTCTTTGAGTCAGTTTGTTTTCTCTAGCTTATATAGTCATTTTTATATCATCTCATTTCATATCATTGCCTGGCCGCAAGGTAATACTTCAATTGATGAATTCTATATACGCTCATATAATTCTTTTGACCTTTGGTCAAGTCCTATGTAGAGGGTTGTGAAAGCGAAAATTCGTGCCTATACTAGAAAAGAATATTATTGATACTAAATTGAAACATAGAGAAACCAATTTGTATCGAAATGCAGTTTTATTGGGCCACCAACCATGTTCGTATACTCATAAAAAGTTTATTTTGTGGGAAATGGGTAGTAATAGTGCATTTGATGCAACAGAAAACGGTTTAATTGAAGAATGTAAAAGCTGCATACTTTTATCCTATTAATTTGATGTTATTATAAGGTTATATGACGGTAAGCTCTATGTATTTGTATACACTATATGGTGCAATCTTAGATTCTATGGTTGTTCTATTATCAATATTTCACTTATACTACAGTTACTTTTCGTAACAGTTCTTTGTGCTAGTTTGGGTTCTGTAGCTTATATAGTCATTTGTATATACTTCGTAGACATTTATATTATGTTACTATCATGCGTACTAAAAGAGTGAAGTTACTTTGTATCGGCATTTGCTCTTCACGTCTCTTCTTAAATTTATCTGACTTTGTTATTTATGAAAAATAGTTTTTTACTAAAGATATATGTTTATATTCTCTTTTAAGGTACTTAATTATGGCCGATTGCCTTTTGTCCTTAGCTAATAAAGACATAAATTGTTTCATAAGAATGCAACTTGCGAACAGATGGTACTAAATAATTATTTACCCTTTTTTTTGCGGGTTATCTGTCGAGTTGTTGTAAAAGATTTCTCGGTAGTTGGATTTGGATTCGGTGATTGTTAAGAAATTTTTAGTTAAGCAGTGAAGTCTGTAACCAACGAACTATGTTCCATAAGAAATTATTTTTCGTAGTAAGAATCACTTAGATTAAGTTACAAAATGAAATAGGTGTTTTTTGCTATTACCTTTTATTATTTCAGATTCTGTTTTTTTTTTCCTTACTTTAGATCACATTGCCTATTTTTTCATCAAGTCACCTTTGGTAGAGAATTTAATTTTTTCTAGTGATTTCAAAACTGAAGATCCTTTTAAATTATTACTGTATCATTTTTGGTTTAACCGTCACGAAAAGTAAAGTCCATTTAACGGATGTTGTCAATACATGTCACTAAGGATAAATCACAGATATATCTTCCTGTAAGCAATACCATAGTCTCAAAACTCAACTAAAAATTAAAATTAAAATAACATTAATAAAGGGTCTCAAAAATCAACATCTTAAAGGGGTCTCAAAAATCAACATCTTAAAAAAGGTTATTATGTTTTGTTCTCGAAGTATGCAAGTAATGATTGCATAGTTTCTGGGGAGGGAATATGGCGGAGCTTCCTTAGGTTGCAGATAGCATTGAAAGTCAAAAACGAAAAAAGGTGAAATTTCCCGTCCCTCTTTTTCCATTTATGAACATGGCAGAAGAAATTTTAATTCTTCTCTTCTTTAAGCTGTCCCATTTAATAATCAAGATATGGATAATTCAAATTATTTTTCTTTGTGAAAAGGGTTATTGTGTATTGTTCTTGAAGCATGTATTTAAAATTTTGTATTGTAGGTTAGACTATATACTTCTAATAAAATCTCTAGAAAATTGATCTTGCTACTGAAAGTTAGAACCTTGGACTATGTGGATAATTGTTTCCCATGTTTAGGAATATCTAGGTTGTTATTGAATTTTTCTTCATAAGCATGTATACTCTGAAATGATTTACTCTTATAGTGTTTTAAGGTTTTTTATGCTGAAAATCGTGTTGTGCAGGATTATTCTAGTTCTTGGTTTAACACCTCTTGCTTATCTAACATTAGGCTCTGCATCTTCCTTGTTTCTTCTACAAAAGCTGCGTGTATGGAATATTTTTCATCAATCATCCTACTCAAAGAAAACGTTTTTTCATTGTATTTATCTTGCAACTCACTCAGATCTTCATTTTTCATATCTGTTTGGTTAGCTAATCTAGCAACAACTTTATATCTATCTTCGGAAGATTGCTCAACAGCATTACATGTAGTCTTTAATTCTACTCCCCAATAACCCCTTCGGAATTATAATCATCTGCTCCTACAAACCATCCGTATATTTTGATATTTAGATATTTGTCTGAGATTTAGCAGACTGGGATCATACTTCTGCTATACTGTTGCGTAGATTGCTTCAGTTTTCTTTTCACTTCTTAGCTTTTATTATTTCCTACTCTGGGGTTTCTCTTTTTTCTTACTTTAGATTACGTTGTCTATTTAATTTTCTCCTCAAGTCACATTTGGTTGAGAATGTAGTTTCTTTTCAGTGATTTCAAAACTGGACCTTTCAAACTGATATTTTCTCAACTCTCTGAAGACAGAACTTCTGCACCACAGTAGAAATTAATCCTGTGGCCAGATGTGGTGGCTTTAGCACCATGTCGATGACGACCACGATGAAGAACTGCACGACCCTGGACATGAGAATATTCAAACGGTTCATCAGGCTGAGTTTCTATATCCACATGCTTCTCACACCCAATCCCCCGAAAGAACAATTCTCCACCAGAAAATTGCTTACCCCGAATGGGTATATGGGTGGTTTGAGAAGTACTAGGAAGAGAATGAAGCAGAGAACTATGAGTTTAAGCCAACTTATTTCAAGTGACCCGAAGTTGTTAGAAATCCTCTCAAAGTTTTAAGTGGAAGATCAAAAGTTTCAGAAGTTAATTCTATCAAGAAAATGACATCAAGGTATATTGTTACTTACAATGTCATTTAATATGCTATCTTGTATATTAAAGGCTTAACTGGTCCTTTTGAAAAAAATCAATGTTATTATGTTTGCTGTTGCTTTTGTAGTCGGTAAAGTGGTTATCTGACACTCTTTGTTTTAGCACCCAAAAAAAATCCCCGTCCTTTTCCCATTTGCAGAAGTAATTTGAAATTATCTCTTCTTTAAGCTTTTCCATACAATAATCAAAATATGGATAGTCTAAATTAAATTTTTTTGAAAAATTTATTAAGTTTTGTTCTTGAAGCTTGCATCTACTGCTTGCATAGTTGACCTAATAAAGACTACCAATATGAGCATAAACAAGGGATATGGCTACAAATCTATAGCCTTGTCAAGGCAGAGGACGTCGATGGTAACCTTAGAAATAATGTTTAACTACCTGGATAAATTTGATTCTATTTATGTATTCTTGTTTTCAAATATAACCTATTAACAACCTTCTTTGATATGGTGTTTTTTTAAAGAAAGGTTATACGTGTATATTTAATTGCTTATTGGAAATTTTGATTTTGTTAGCCATTTTTGGAATAATAATGCGGATTATAATTGCCAAATCCAGTTCACTTAACTTCATAAAGCAAATTTATAGGTTTACGGAGTAACTATCACGGTTGTGTTATGCTGACGAAATATTTAATAACACATATCTCCGGCTATACACTAAAAAAAATGTCAGCTTGCCATCAGAGTGTCTGTTGCTAAACTGATGGTAAAATGAGTGTCGCTAAATCTTTTGTTGCTAAACTGTTGCTAAATTTTGCGACACTCACTTTACCAATAGTTTTTCAAAATGTGAACCGTTACTATTAACTTTTTTGTAGTGATAGTTGTTCAGCCCAAGGCAAAATGTCCATTAAGTTCCATTATATAACTTGTCAACCGTAGATAAATCTTTAGGTTTTGCAAAATGGAAACAACATTGCCAGTGGTGGTTATGCAAAATCTAAAGACGAAGACGACAAACAGAAAATCAATCATACATCGAATAAGTGATTTACCAGATAAAAGGTAATTGAATTTAGACTATGTACTGTTGATTTTTCGTTTTGAAAGTGTTGGTGATTGTTTATATTACAGCTTTTAGATAATATACTTTTAAAAGAATCCCTAGAAATTTGATCTTGCTACAAAGTATATACTTCTAACAGAATCTCTACAAAATTGATCTTCCGAACCTTAGATTATGTGGATAATTGTTTCTCATGTTTTGGAATATCTAGGGTGTTATTGAATTTTTCTTCATAACCGCGTAAACTCTGAAATGATTTACTCTTATAGTGTTTTAAGGTTTTTTTATGCTGAAAATCGTGTTGTGCAGGATTATTCCAAAGTGCTTTTCACTTGTTTGGAATTGCTTCTTCGATCTCTTAAAGTGAAGAAGCTTATGCTGTCGGTTTCATATTGGGTGAAGTTTTGGACACCCAAAAAAGATTATGAATTTAGCAATATTTCGAAGGGGGAGGTTTGTGCCATTTTCTTATTATTTGATGATGAATTTAATTGAATGATCTAAACCTTCGTTAGAAGAAAAAGAATAAGCGGCTTTATGGTTGTCTTTCAGGGGACGCTGATGCTTCAGAAGATGGCTTTCTTCAAGGTTCAAATTAATCGCAGCAAAATAGTAGACTTGCCTTGCCTTGCCACTCACCTCTAACATACAGATATAGGCTGATCTTGTCTACAAACCTAATGTCCTTTTGACGACCTATTGAACCACACCCTTAGGTTTTCAATTATTTACTATAAGGGTTGTTTCGTCGTTGTGGTCCTTTGATTTCTGTAATTTATCGTGGTGTTTTTATGGTTGTACGTCATTGTCAACATTTGTGTCATGAATAAGTGAAACATTTACCCTTGTAATGTTTAAAGAAACTATACAGTTGTGTAACCAACCTTCTATTTTTTTGTTAGAATTTTGTATTTTGAGCCTAAATCTTCATTAATTAAAGTTTCTTGTTTCTCCTACGAGCACATACTGTTCACATTATTTTCAATTTTCGCACGAACAATTGGTTTTGAAAAATGTGTAGAGGACAGTTGATTGAACACATTTTCCATGTAACTGGTAAAACATCAGTTAGAGTTTTATTTGGGAAATTGTTTTGTAAAATTTAATTACCAAACTAGTGGTTTTAATACCAAAAAAAAAACTACTGGTTTTATTTTTATTTTTATAATCAAACTAGTGGGTTTATATACAAGGTATATATATGTTTTCTAAAGCATTATTAATTATATAGTAGCTCCAAGTCCTAAATTTCACATTTTATGGGAAGATATTCTCAAACTAATGGATTTGGTTTGTTTACATGTTTTTTGGGAACAAAAACATGTGGCAGATGGACTAGCTAAAATGGGTTGTTGAGCTGCTAATCAGACTTTGTTTAGACCAAGAGATTTTCCAAGTCACGTTCACGCTCCATATTGGCTAGACCAAAAAGAAACTCCTTATTTAATGGGTAGTTATTTTATAATCAAACTCCTTGTGTCGTCTTAATTTATTTTAAAAACAGTCTGGGTTTTAAATAGTATGAGTCATTTTAAAACAGTCTCGGTCATTTTAAGTCATTTTAAAAACAGTGTGAGTCGTTTTAAGAAATTTTAAAAACAGTCCAAGGCGTTTTAAGGCATTTAAAAAACACTCCAGATCGTTTTAAGTCATTTAAAAACAGTCTGAGTCGTTTTTAGCCATTTTAAAAAAAGTCTGAGTAATTTTAAAACAGCCTGAGTCATTTTAAGTCATTTTAAAAATATGTTGAGTCATTTTAAATCATTTTAAAAGCAGTCTCAGTCGTTTTAAGTCATTTTAAAAACAGTCTGAATAATTTTAAAATTAGTGTGAGTCGTTTTAAGTCATTTTAAAACTAGTGTGAGTCGTCTTAAGTTATTTTAAAAACAGTCTGAGTCGTTTTAAATCGTTTTATATTACAGCTTAGACTATATACTTTTAACAGAATCTCTAGAAAATTGATCTTGCTACAAAGTATACACTTCTGACAGAATCTCTACAAAATTGATCTTTAAAACCTGATATTATGTGGATAATTGTTTATCATGTTTTGGAAATTCTAGGGAGCTATTTAATTTTTCTCCTTTATTGTTGATTCAGAAATGATCTACTGTTATTATGTTACAAAGTTTTTTATGCTTAAAATTGTGTTATGCAGGAATATTCTGAATTGTGCTGTCGGTTGCAGATAGGGTGAAGTCTTGGACAACAAAAAAAGATTATGAATTTAGCAATATTTCGAAGGAGGAGGTTTGTGCCATTTTCTTATTATTTGATGATTAATTTAATTGACTTATTTAAGCCTTCATTAAGACAAAGAATAAACGACTATGTATATTGATGCAGTTGGAGAATTACCATAAGGGTTATCATATGATTGTTTTTCTGGGGACGCCGATGCTTCAGTAGGTTATAGTGAGATCTTGAAGATGGCTTTCTTTTATTTCGGGTGTCGTAAAATAGAAACAGCTTCTTCAAAGCTCAAACTAACTGCAATGAAATAAGAAAGCTCCTTCTATAATGTATCCAGTAGACGTGCCTTGCCTCCCCCACTTCAATAAGTCGAGGGAATGTTATAGAAATAGATGATCTGTGTTACTTCATGAAAGAGAATCTGGTCTACATGGCCTAGTGTCCCTTTGATGACTTATTGAACCAAACCCTTGTGGTTTCAATTATTTACTAACACGCTTGTTTAGTCGTCGTGGTTGTGTTTGATTTCTATAATTTATCGTTGTGTTTTTATTGATTGTATGTCATTGTCAACATTGTGAAAGTGCTATTTTCAATGTAAGGTGAATCGAAATGTACATTTTCCCTTGAAATGTTTAGTAAAGAAACTAAACAGTTGTGTCACAACCTTGTATAAATATATCTTTTTGTTAGAATTTTGTATTTTGAGCCTAAGTCTTCAAAAATTAAAGTTTCACATATTAGCAAGAAGCACATACTGGGTACTGTACAACTGAGTTATTTTCAACCCTTGTACAAACAATTGGTGTCGAAAAATGTGTTGAGGACAGTTGATTGAACACTTTTTTCGGTAGTTAGTTGATTGAATAGTTACAAGAACTGGCAACACCTTAAATTCAGTTTTCTTTCGGAATTACTTGTAAAAATTTAAATCCCAGACAAGTGGGTTTATATAAGTAGTTCATTATTTACAATTAAATCATTCAAAACAAACACTACATTCCTATCGGGTATAAGCCTGATAAATGTGTTTGGGTTGAGTAACTAGCACGGAACTTGTCTCCCTTTAAAGAACCAAGTCGCACATTTTTTCTCGCTTTTCATTTCCCATATATCATTATTTCACGTATAAATTTCGGTAAAAAAAATCGTCCTTTCCTGTTTCCCTTCCCGACTAGTCGACAACTATTTAATTGACAGTGTGAGGCGGCTGATAAAGATCAACAAAGATTTTCACCGAGTTTAGCATATCTTTTGATACAGGAGTAACTATAAACCCATAACGGCAGCACAAACCTGAATCTAGAATCTTTTAGAAGAATTACCTGTTCTTGTGCTAAATTGTGATTGATTTCCTGTGGAAATCTACATAATATGGTATGAATGTAGATAGAAAACCGTAATCTATTACCGTTAGACTTGAATAATCTGATATTGTACCGTAAATACGTCACTACCAACATGGGAGGAGTTAGGAATAAAATGAAAGTGGATTCACCACCCCCATACTAAAATAAAAGAGAAGCATTTTTTAACTTCTTTGCTAACTACCAACAATGTGGTATGGAAACTCTTTCAAATTTGTGCATGATTTAAAAAAAAAAAAAAAAATGATACGTGAATTTATATATTGATATTTTGGTTCCTACGTTTTTTTTTTAATTATAATTAGCTTTTCTATAACTTTAATGATTACTTTTATGTCCTCACTTATTGTTAACGGTTAGAATTTTAAAAGAACCTTATAATTTTGAAACATGCAATCATGGACATAAGGAGAAAAATTGGTGAAAGTTGAAACTCTAAAAAAGGTTTATTTAATTAGCCAACGAGGCAACAATTAGTTTGCTTCAAGTCTAGCAAATATAGGAAACTACGTCTTTTCTCACTTTTCACTTTTCACTTTATTAATTTTTTTTTATTTTTAAAGCATAAAAGATCTAAAATAATACAAACGTTATCATTGTTGATTTAAAATTATAATTAAATGAATATTGGGTAATGTAATTTAGATTCGACGTAAATTAACAATTACCATGGGAGAGGATTAGATGTATTTAACAGTATGTTATTAAACCCACTAGAGTAGACTAGTGGGCTAGACCCCAGTAAAAATAGTTTAAATACACGCAGGATCGTTTACAGAGTTTTGCGGCCTTAGACCAACTTAAAAATTGGGCATTTTTTTCTTCGTAAAAAAGAAGTTATTTAAATTAAATTTATAAGATATGATTAATAAATAGTAAAATATTAAGCTATAAAATATTATATGCAATAAGTTGAGCACATTTAACAAAAAAATCAATGATACGAAGATTTTTTTTTACAAATTTTGCATTCGACCTACAATTATACTATGATTTTTTAAAAAGGAAAACATGAACCAAATCTGCTATCTATTTAACAAATCAGGTCATTTCCTATTTTCTTTAATATAGGAGACCATATAGAAACTTAAATAAAATTAAAATGGTTCATTAGTTTACTAAATTCTATAATGAAATAAAAAAACAAATCTTGTCTCCGCAAATGCTCGAACACGGGTTGACTACACTATTTAGTAAGAAAATCAACCACTCGGTAACAGATAACTATTAATTAGGGAAAAAAATGAAATATATATATTTAATATTTTGTCAAACGGGGGGTCTTGGAAATATACGTTTTTGGGGGCTATAGGCGCGTGTCTCTTGGGGTTAGCCCAACATACGGCTCTGGATACAGAGCTCGAGTCTTTTAAATGAGTAGATGTGAAATCACTTGATATCTCTTTAATAAAATAAGATTTAAAAAAACGAATGTTATTAACTCATGACATCATTAATTATATGTTAACTTCTATTTACGATCTGTCTCATATTGGTTGGTATTTTAATATTTATATGGTTCAATATATGATCTCATCTTCTTCGCTTAAGATTATCAAGTCCAACATGTAAGAAATGATAAAGGAAGACGATTAACATGTCTCACTGCATATAAGCAATTCCTTGACGAAACTCTATTTTTATACCTATTATAGAATATATTTACATAAAAATTTGAGCTTTCTAAAACAAAACGCTTAATAATATTATTTTGGAAAAAATCAATGGGAAAGCTAGCTCGTGATAATCATTCAAATGAACATAAATAATGAGGCAAAAAGAAAACATAACTTCCACCTTTCAAATCATCTTGGGAGTATATATGCATAACAACGAAAAACGGTTGTTTGCCGTTTAACATCAGGTTTAAGTCCCGACAACTTCCATAGAGAGGAGAAATTTTTTGAGTGGGTTAGTAGTGGACACAACAATAGTATTTTAGAATTTTAATTTAATAGCAACCGCGATTAGTGTTTTTAGTTTTTGACAGTTTATTAAAGTTTTATTAGTCAGGCGACTAAGGAGTTTTTTTTTACCGACATGTACCAACCGACCGCTTTTCGAGCCGAACCAATCAAGTCGGTACCAAAAGTTTGATATACCGACATTACGGTACGGTACAAACGAACCGATCTTTGAAAATCGGTTCGGTTTCAGTATTCGTTTGGTGAGTTTGGTATGGTACCGATTCAAACCGAAATATTAAAATATACTATATAGACAAATAAACTAAAATACTTATTATATACACTTAATTATTAACATTGTTATAATATACTTAAATTACTTTTTCTATTGAATACTTATAACATTTTTTTTATAACATTTACTAGAAAGGTCTAGTAGTATTTACCATTTTATGCAAAGAAACGAGAAATGTAACAATAATATAAATAAATATATATTTTTAATCTACTACTTTTAAAACATTATATTAGTTTTTTTTTTCTCAATACACACCATTTTTCTATCATCTCTTGTAAACTCTAAAATTTGCTATAAAAACAAAACCGAACCGAAACAACCGAATAGTTTGGTTCGGTAATGGTATAAAATTCTCAAAGCAAACTAGTTTGGTATGGTATCGGTATGTAGTCAAAAAGTTCGGTACCGAATCTATACCACCCATATCAGGACCACATGAGTTTCCGCAAAGTAAACCGAATATGGGAATCAAAACGATAAAACGAAACGTGAAAAATAAATAAATAAAATAAAAAATTTAAGATATACAATTGAAATAGAGTGAAATATAAAAAAATAAGGTGAGAAATGAATTTACATATTTAATGCATATAACTAGCTTGGGTATTTTAGTGGGCCTAATGTAATTGTTTAATTATTATTAGTGCATAAGACCATGGATAAATCCCAACTTTCAGTCAATATATATAAACGGAACAGCCGCCGTAATTAGGGCTTAGCTTATATAAACTATTAAAACTCTATAAATAGCAGCTTATCGAAACCACTCATATTTGTACTTCCTCGTAAAAATAAAATGCAGCTTTTCAGTACATATCCTGGTAGAATCTCTCTCTCTCAATCTAAAAATATGTATAGTTTTTTTTCTTTGTGTGATGCACTTAATGATCAAGGGTTTTGTTTTGTTTTGTTCATTAGATTCTTCTTAGTCTAATATGTATCTATGATTTATTTTCCATTTACCATAGAGATACAAGTTCTCAAAAAATTGAAATTTTTAGGGTTTATCCATGCAGTTTCCGGATGTAGTTTTTTTCTTTGTGGGATGCACTTTAATGACTTAGGGTTTTGTTTTGTTTATTAGATTCTGCTTATTATAATATGTATCCATTATTTATTACCCATTTTATCAAAGAGATACAAGTTCTAAGAAAGTTGAAATCTTTAGGGTTTATCCATGCAGTTTCCGGGTGTAGTTTTTTATACATCAAAATATCGAATATATACATTAAAAATATTATTACATAGTTAGATGCCTAATTTCTACGCTTAACTTTTCCTTGTATAATTTTGCACGTTTACGAACCTTATTAAATTGAGATCAAAGGAGTAATAGTTAATCAATCTACAAGAAATGATGATAGAATGCATTTTTATAAATGAGTAGATCTTTGATTTGTTATTAATTCTCGTGTTACCAAGTTGCAAAGATTGCTCTTTTAAGCAAAGTAAACATCTTTATAATTGTTTTGTGATAGTAAAAAAAGGCGGCAATGACTTAAATTTTCGACATAACTGGAGTATCTCGAAGAAAAATAAAAGGCGGCGATACTTAAGTAATGACACAATGGAAAGATCGTTGTTCATCACATTTCATAACATGGCCTGGTCGCAAGGTAATGCTTCGATTAATTTCTTTTACTTGATGTTTGTATAACATTTAACTTACCGTAAAGCTCTATGTATTTTTATGCATATTGCGGTGCAATCTTAGATTCTAGGGTTGTTCTATATTCAATAATCCACTTATACTACAGTTGTTTTTCGTAACAGTTCTTTGAGTCAGTTTGTGTTCTCTAGGTTATATTATATTGTTTTACGATCATGTACTAAAAGAATGAAGTAATTACTTTGCTCCTGCATTTGCTTTTCATGACTCTTCTCAAATTTATCCAACTTTGTTATTAATGGAGAATAGTCTTTTACTAAAGATATGTGTATATTCTTCTTTAAGGTACTTAATATGATCAGTTGCCTTTTTTCCTTAGGTAATCAAGACATTGTTTCTTCTTTAAGGTACTTAATATGTGTATATTCTTCTTGACTTAACATCTCTTGCTCATCTAACACTCTTCTGACAGGATCTCGAGTAAGGCTCTGCGTCTTCCTTGTTTCTTCAACAAAAGCTGCGTGTAAGGAATCTTTTTCATCAATCATCCTACTCAAAGAAAGCGTTTTTTCATTGTACATATCTTGCAACTCACTCAGATCTTCATTTTTCATGTCTGTTTGGTTAGCTAAATTAGCACCAACTTTATATCTATCTTCGGAAGATTGCTCAACAATATCACATATAGTCCTTAATTCCCGCACCCTTTGCAAATACTCTCCAATAACCCCTTCGGAATTGTAATCATCTGCTCCTACAAACCATCCGTATATTTAGATATTTGTCTGAGTATATTTAGATATTTGTCTGATATTTAGCAGACTGGGATTATACTTCTGCTATACTGTTGCGTAGATTGCTTCATTTTCTTATCACTTCTCAGTGTTTCTTTATTACAAAATTTAAACTGGCAATATATAAAATTATTATTTGAACCTGAGGCCAAGTAATATTACATGGTTACGGAGCTGGTCAATATGTTCCAGTTGACTAGGGCAACAAAAATATCAATTTTTTTTGTATATCTATCCCTTCAGGCATTAACCAAATTCCATTTATTGTTAGCTATAGATAGTTAGATACTATACTATAAGGTCCTGTTCGGAAATCCAGTTCTCGTCAGATCTCACAAATGTTAATTTAATTTTGCTAATGCAGCTATCGGATATGCAAGATTGGCACGCTTAACCCCAGAGCGGAAAAAAGAAGTACATGAGTTTGTCATCTCTTCCTGTATATTACCGAAAGCTCCTTGGGAGGAAAATATTTGCAAAATATGCGGAATTGACAAAAACGATGGTCTTGTGCTCCTATGTGATACGTGTGATGAGGACTATCACATGTATTGCTTAAACCCTACTTATGAGGGTTGCTCAAGGAAACTGGCATTGCCCTTGTTGCATTTCCAAACTTTAGAATGGAAATGGTAAATATATACTCCCCGATTATTATACTATTTTGAGATGTTTTAAATCTTGCCTATTTAAGTAGTGAAATAAACGTTACTTTCAAAGTAGTTTTAATTTTTTGATGGTAATTTGTAATCTTGCCTTTTTATAAATCACTTTCCTAGACACTTATTTTGGGTTACTATCATGGGTACTAAAAGAGTGAAGTTACTTTCTACCGGCATTTGCTCTTCTGTCCTCTTAACTTTACCCGACTTTGTTATTAAGGAAGAATAGTTTTTTTACTAAAGATGTCTATAATCTCTTTTAAGGTACTTTATTATGATCTATTGCCTTTTGTTCTAATCAAGACATTAAATTCTTTCATAAGAATACAAACTTGCAAACAGATTGTAGTAAATAAGACCCTAAAACGAATTTAGTTCTTACCCTTTTTTTGCGGGTTGTCTGTGGAGTTGTTGCGAAAGATTCCTCTGGTAGTTAGATTGTCATTCCATGACTCTTAAGGAATTTTGAGTTATGTTCTATAAGAAAACTATTTTTCATAGTAAAAATCTCTTAGATTAAGTTGCTACATGAAATAATTTTTTTTGGCTCTTAGCTTTTATTTTTTCTTACTCTGGGTTTTTTCTTTTTTCTTACTTCAGATTACGTTGTCTATTTAATTTTCTCCTCAAGTCACCTTTGGTTCAGAATGTAGTTTCTTTTCAGTGATTTCAAAACTGGAGATCCTTTCAAACTGATATTTTCTCAACTCTCTGAAGACAGAACTTCTGCACCACAGTAGCAAATTAATCCTGTGGCCAGATGTGGTGGCTTTAGCACCATATCGATGACGACCACGATGAAGAACTGCACGATCCTGGACATGAGAATATTCAAACGATTCATCAGGCTGAGTTTCTGTATCCACTTGCTTCTCACACCTAATCCCCCGAAAGAACAATTCTCCACCAGAAAATTGCTTACCCCGAATGGGTATATGGGTGGTTTGAGAAGTACTAGGAAGAGAATTAAGCGGACAACTATGGGTTTAAGCCAAGTTATTTTGAGTGACCCCGAAGTTGTTAGAAATCCTCTCAAAGTTTTAAGTGGAAGATCAAAAGTTTCAGAACTTGATTCTATCAAGAAAATGACATCAAGGTATATTGTTACTTACAATGTCATTTAATATGCTATCTTGTATATTAAAGGCTTAACTGGTCCTTTTGAAAAAAATCAATGTTATTATGTTTGCTGTTGCTTTTGTAGTCAGTAAAGTGGTTATCTGATACTCTTTGTTTTAGCACCCAAAAAAAATCCCCGTCCTTTTCCCATTTGCAGAAGTAATTTGAAATTTTCTCTTCTTTAAGCTTTTCCATACAATAATCAAAATATGGATAGTCTAAATTAAATTTTTTTGAAAAGGTTATTAAGTTTTGTTCTTGAAGCTTGCATCTACTTGCATAGTTGACCTAATAAAGACTACCAATATGAGCATAAACAAGGGATATGGCTACAAATCCATAGCCTTGTCAAGGCAGAGGACGTCGATGGTAACCTTAGAAAGAATGTTTAACTAACTGGATAAATTTGATTCTATTTATGTATTCTTGTTTTCAAGCATAACCTATTAACAACCTTCTTTGATATGGTATTTTTATAAAGAAAGGCTATACGTATATATTTAATTGCTTATTGGAAAATTTGATTTTGTTAGCCATTTTTGGAATAATGCGGATTATAAGTGCCAAATCCAGTTCACTTAACTTCATAAAACGAATTTATAGGTTTACGGAGTAACTATCACGGTTGTGTTATGCTGGCGAAATATTTAATAACACATGTCTCCGGGTATACACTACAAAAAATGTCAGCTTACCGTCAAAGTGTATGTTTCTAAACTGATGATAAAGTGAGTGTCGCTAAATTTAGCAACAGTTTTTATTGCTGAACTGTTACTAAATTTAGCGACACTCAATTTATCAACAGTTTTGAAAAATTAAATTGTTACTATTAACTTTTTTCTTGTAGTGATAGTTGTTCGGTCCAAGGCAAAAGGCCCATTAAGTTGCATTATATAACTTGAATGGAAAGCAACATTGCCAGTGGTGGTTACGCAAAATCTAAAGACGAAGACGACAAACAGAAAATCAATCATACATCGAATAAGTGATTTACCAGATAAAAGGTAATTTAATTTAGACTATGTACTGTTGTTTTTTCTTTTTGAAAGGGTTGTTGATTGTTTATATTACAGCTTTTAGACTGTATACTTTTAAAAGAATACCTAGAAAATTGATCTTGCTACAAAGTATATACTTCTAATAAAATCTCTACAAAATTGAACCTTAGATTATGTGGATAATTGTTTCTCATGTTTTGGAATTTCTAGGGGGTATTGAATTTTTCTCCTTAAGCGTAGACTTGGAAATGATTTCCTGTTATTATGTTACAAAGTTTTTATGCTGAAATTCGCATTCTGCAGGATCATTCTGAAGTGCTGTCGGTTGAAGATGGGGTGAAGTCTTGGACAACAAAAAAAAATTATGAATTTAGCAATATTTCGAAGGAGGAGGTTTGTGCCATTTTCTTATTATATGATGATGAATTTGTTCGACTGATCTAAACCTTCTTTAAGACAAAGAATAAGCGACTTTATATATGGATGCAGCCGGAGAATTACCAGATGGTTGGTTGTCTTTTAGGGTACGCTGATGCTTGAGAAGGCTATAGTGAGATCTTAAAGATGGCTTTCTTTTGTTTCGGGTGTTCGAAAATAGAAACAGCTTCTTCAAAGTTCAAACTAACCGCAGTGAAATAGGAAAAATCCTTCAATATCCAGTAGACTTGCCTTTCTCCCCACTTCAATAAGTCGAGGGAATTTTAACAATATAGAAATAGATTAACTGTGTTACATCATCAAATATAATCCGGCCTACAGGCCTAGTGTCCTTTTGGCGACCTATTGAACCAAACCCTTGTGTTTTCAAGTATTTACTAACACGCTTGTTAAGTCGTCATGGTTGCATTTAATTTCTATAATTTATCGTTGTCTCTTTACTGGTTGTATGTCATTGTCGCAATGTGAAAGTGCTATTTTCAATGTAAAGTGAGTCGCAATGTTGTGTCGTGAATCAGTGAAACATTTGCCCTTGTAATGTTTAGTTAAGAAACTAAACTGTAGTAAATAAGACGTTAAGACGAATCTATAGTTCTTACCCTTTTTTTGCGGGTTGTCTGTGGAGTTGTTTTAAAAGATTCCTATGGTAGTTAGATCTACATCGGGCGACTCGCCGACTCTTAAAGGATTTTGAGTTAAGCAGTGATTTTGCTTACGCCTAATGGGGGCATGAAGTCTGGAACCAATGAATTATGTTACATAAGAAAATAATTTTTCATAGTAATAATTTCTCAGTCTTTTACAATTTACTACGTTTTATTTGTCAGACCTCAGTTGTCGGGAATTAAAACGAATACATGAAGCAAAACGATAAACCCAAACGTAAACAAGTTTTTTTTTTTTAAAGATTTACAAAGTGAAATAGAGTGAAACGAAAATAAGTTTTGAAATGAGAAAATACTTTCTATATGACTAACTTAGGTCTACTATATTTTAGCAGGCCAATTTTTTTCTTTGGTTTATAATGCAGACTTTAATTAATTCAAGTCATTATATATAAGTGACCAAATTAGTGGTCACGGAAAGTCCAATAATCGAGATTTGAAGTCCCCTACTCTTACGAAATTAGCTTCAAAAATCACACACTTACTAAATGCTCTTGGAGTTTAAGTTAAACTCCCGTTCATATTTTCCTGGGCGTTAAAATGTCGGTGATAACTGCATCAATCTACCAAGGCGTTAGTCTTTCTCGTATACAAAATCTAATCAACTCGGTATTATCCAAATAGAATTCTACATTTATCCCTAGCCAATCGACATGCCCGGTTTTAAGAGTGGGCCACATGGGCCCATGCCCAAGAACGCTTAAAAATCTCACAATGTAGATGCTTCCGTTTTATTAATTTTATATAATATATAAATATACGAAGCATTGTTTTGACAAACATAAGTGTGTCCAAGATGGACGTAGTTTCATAAAAACTATTTGTATTTTGCTAATATTCTTGTAGTATATGGGTTCAACCCTATGTACTAAAGGTCTCATTTCAAGTACAAACACATAGTCTCCGAAACTCTAGCTTCGACCATACCAGTCGTCGACATGCTACTCTAATCGTCCAAGGCTCTACCAACAACAGTCTCGAATAATGACTTCCCCTGCAGGGCAATCAGAATTGCTTTTAAACGAAGCACCACTACATATTATTAAGTTCCGACTTGTTAGGTTATTCCAAATATTTTGTATTTGGTTCACGTTTATCTCTTGCGGATCTGATTTAATTATTAAATTATTATTAATAAAAATAAATATATATATATATATATATATATATATATGTGTTTATTACTACTTTCTATTGGTTTTTACCAATTAAGAATAATTAACAAAACACACTACTTATGAAATTAAATTAATAAAAACACACCCAAATAGTTTTAATTATAAAAACATACTTTATTTCTTATGTTTTTTCTCCGTACATCAACTTCTATCGCTCTTCTCCCTCTCTCCATCAATTTCTCTTTTCGTGCTCTCTCTTTTCTCTTTCTCCATCATTTTCTCTCTCTCCGCTCTCTATCATCTCTATATCTACATCATCTCCTTTCCATTTGAGCAGAGTCGGGACCCCGCCTCAATGATCACCACGCCACCCCGACGCCGCCCCAACCCACCCCGATGCCATCCCACATCATGCCTCCAAGTGCGGTTTTGTTATTTACCAATGATGATTAAAGGCTTGTTTGACTGCAATAAAAAAAATTCCAAAAAAAGTTGTTCTTCTGTTGTTACAATATATAGATTATTTGAGTAAACAAACAGCTTAAAAGCTGATGATGATTTGCATCTGTGATTAGCTAAGTGGTTTGTTATCATCATTATGCGGTTATTTTCTCCATGTAACTCCAAAGATATATTTGAGACGTCACTAAATTTTATTTGCATCTGTTCTGAAAAAAACAACAGTTTAAAAGTTACTTTTTTTCAAGTTTATATCCCAGTTCTTTTCGATTTCTTACCTTTTTTTTTTCGATTTTGTACTTTTTCCCCCTGATTCCATACCCCTTTCTTTTTCGAGTTCATACCCCCATTTTTTTCCGATTCCATACCTCGTTTTTTTCGAGTTCATACGGTTTCATACTCTGATTTTTACGAATTCATATCCTATTTTTTACAAGCTCATACCCCATTTTTTTCGATTTCATACACCGATTTTTTTGATTTCATTTTGAGTTTTTTTTTCAAGTTCATACCCTGATTTTTCGATTTCATACCCCGATTTTTTCGATATCATACCATTTTTTTTCCGATTCCATACCTTATTTTTCAATATGATATCAATTTTTTTCGACTTCATACGCCGTTTTTTCATGTTCATACCCCGTTTTTATTTGAGTCCATACATTTTTTTTCCTGATTTCATACCACTTTTTTTCCGACTTTCATACCCTATTTTTTTCCGACTTCATACCCCAATTTTTTTCGACTTCATATCCCCTTTTTTTTCATATTCATACCCTCTTTTTCGATTTCATATCATTTTCTTTCGACTTCATGCCCCGTTTTTTTTCCGAATTCATACCCCACTTTTTTCGACTTCATATCCCAATTTTTTCATGTTAATACCGTTTTTTTTTCGAGTTCATACTATTTTTTTTCGACTTCATACCCCATTTTTTTCGAATTTATAACCCAATTTTTTCCGATTTCATACCTTTATTTTTTGATTTCATACTCTTTTTTTTTCGAGTTTATACCCTTTTTTCCGATTTCTTACCTTTTTTTTTTTTATATTAAATGTATGTTTTTGATAATGTAACTTTTAAGGGTATGTTTTTGTTAATATGAGAGGGGTAAGGTATGTTTTTGTTAATTCACTTTTTCTAAAATTTACAAAAGGCCAGATACCCATAATTAGCGATTATATATAAAAATTGAAACAAATATAAAAAGTACATGTAAGGATGCGCCGAAATTAAAACAATTTCTATAAATATGAAAAACAACTTCATCACAAATTCACACACAACTATTATAAAAATATTATTAAATCCCATAGACGCCGTAATTAACGTTTAGAGATAAAAATTGAAACAATTTATATAAGTATAAAAAATAAAAAATCAGAAGTCAAGGTGCGCATTAATTAGTAACTAGGGCTTTGATGTCAGAACTATATCCCTGTCAGCTTTTACTATAAATAAGGGGTAAATGCGCCGTTTATATATTAGTAGTATAAAAAAATATAAGTAGAAATAAGCAGCTTTTTACCTATCCTGGTACTATCTACCCACTTTCATACTTCCTCTCAGAAAAGCAATATGCAGCTTTTTACCTATCCTGGTACTATCTCTATCTCTCTCTATCTTAATATGTACATAGTTTTTTTAACTAAAAAAGATTTGCTTATGCCTCAAAGTGTGTTACTGAAGATTAGAAAGAAGGTATTAAAAATATCATGGGAATATCAAGCAAGAAGCCTCCTTAAAATATCTGGTTTGTCAGCTTTATTCTGTTCATAAAAAATGCATTCTCTTTCATGAGCTTATTCTCAAAGTAAGAAGCAAGCTAGTTAAGCTTGGAAATCTCATACACTAACAATGGGACGTAAACTCTTACTTATCAAGCATGTTCTTCAATCAATACAACTTAATACTCTATCTGCAATTAATCCTCCTAAATTGGTCATTACAAAAATTGATTAAATTTTAGCTAATTTCTTTTGGGGTAAAAAAGATGACATTTAACAAGCATCTTTGGATTAGTTGAAAAAAAAATTACAGACCTATTAAAGAGGGTGGTTTAGGGTCGAGAAGTTTTGAAGATATTACATTAGCTTTTTCTATTAAACTCATGTGGATATTCAGGACTAAAATATCTCCGTGGTTTCTTTTTATGGCCAACAAGTACTGTGGTAAAAATCATGTTAATGAAAATCCAATAAAAAAGGGGTCTAGTACTTGGACAAAAATGCTGAAAATAAAATATATTGCTGAAAATCACATCCAATGGTTAATAGGCAACTGTGACATTTTGGTTAATCTTGATAATTGGGCTGGTGGTCACGTAAAAGATCCTTAATTATATCAATAATCAGTGTAAAATAAAAGAT
Source organism: Primula veris (assembly GCA_963682055.1). Classification (NCBI taxonomy): domain Eukaryota; kingdom Viridiplantae; phylum Streptophyta; class Magnoliopsida; order Ericales; family Primulaceae; genus Primula; species Primula veris. Next base: position 28,892,069 of record OY821747.1, on the reverse strand, counting down.
CTATGTAGTGTATAAGTGGGATCAAGATAACATCAGTGTTAATATTCCACCTGGAATGAGGGTTCATTTTGATAAATAAATTGAACTCAATGATAAAGAAGATGAACCTGTTTGGAAGATTACTGAAAAGGGGATTTTAAATTGAAGACAACTTGAGAATTAATTAGAGATAAATATAATTATAGTCCAAGTGATTTTTGCTGGGATAAAATTATATCTTTAAAGATCTTACCCGCAAAATGTCACGGAAAATAAAAGAAAAGAAAAAGAAGGTAAAACCAAAGAAAATTAAATAGAAATCTTTTTCCGGTTATGTGTTTGGAATTTTGGGAAATAAAGAGAGAAAAAAAGAAAATAAGAGGAAACAGATGGAACTAATCTCATTTTTATCATTTGTTTTCCTTTTCCACCCACTTTTGGAAAGAAAATCTCACATTTTTCACATAAAATTTTCTCACACTTGCTTTTGTTTTCTTTTTGATTAGTTTTATTATGCAGCCAAACACAAAAAAAAAATATTTAATCAGCAAATCATTTTCATTTTTCCATTAATTTTTCGCATTTCAAACACACCCTTAGACTCGTAGTTTTATCTAGCACCAATTTAGCACGTAATTATTACTTTACTAGGATACCACTGCCTAATCAATTTTGGCTCAAACACGTTAAAAGCTTGTTAAGTACACGATAAGCGCCCAATTTATGAATCTCCCAACTTTTATCTTTCAGTAGTAAAGTGTTTTTGTGGTTATAACGAACACAATACGAGGTAAAACCCATTCTTACGAACTGAAAATTCCACTTAACTTTTTGTAAATATATAAATACAGATTTTTTTCTCCCAATGAGCGAGGCAATCAAGGCACTGTCTTTTATCCAGAAAAGACATGTCAGTGGTTGAATAGCATCATACAAAATATGTAAAAGCCTACACCGTGATAACTCTTGTGAACTTAGAAGTTCGATTGAGTGTTTTTTTTGACAAACGTTTAGTATAAAAGCATCACTTAACATGTGTTTTATTTATGTTTTGCCTTTTTTTGTTATGGTTTTGATGTCTGGAAAAAAATATATGCAGAGGCTACTCAATGATGGAGCAAGATACTTCTGGGTACACAATACGAGCCCATGGGGCTGCTTGCCAATCGCGCTCCAACAAGATTGCAACAAAACTAAGACGTGTACTTATGACAAGTACATGTGCAGAGTTGAATGGAATGATAAGGCGCAACAGTTTAACTCGGAACTGAAAGTCAGAATCAATGAGTTGAGGAAACAATACCCGAATGCAGTAATCATACTCTTTTATATGTATTCAGCTAAACTCCAACTCATAACCAATACCAACGGTATCCTACTCGTTACCTTTCTTTCTTTTATTTAAAATCAATCCTACTCATTTACACATTAGTATATAGTCAAAACGTTAACCGATCCATGTCAATGAAGTTCTGTAGTATTCTTCACTACGTACACAAAGATTGAACAAATAGCCTTTTTTATGCATATACATGGCGTGATAGGTTTTCCTGAAGAATTGAAGATTAAGTACTGTTGTGGCGTATTAGGGGTTGGGTGTGGTAAAAATGTAACTGTGGATAATAAGGTGGTGTATGGAAAAGTTTGTGATGATCCGTCGAAGTACTTGAGCTGGGACATTGTTCATTACACTGAAGCAGCTAATAAAGTCATAACAAGGCTCATTCTTGACGGATCCTTCTCTGAACCCCGAGTTCCATTTTTGCAAGCGTAAGCAATAGATACCAATCATAGTGTATTTTGTTACAGAATAATTTATGTGTTGTTGCTCTGGAAGTTGTGAACACAGTCTTTACTTTCCCTGGCAAAATCTATAATGCTATTGTAAGAACCCGGATTTTCGTAGGAAAATAACGGGGTAAACATAAAGTATTGTCCCACATTGGCTAGATATGTGAATACATATATGATATATAAGTTAAGGAAACCCTCCTTACTATCACCAAAGCCCTTTAAAACCGTGCGGCCCGAGAATAAATGACGAAATTGGACCAAAGCGGACAGTATTGGTGGTAGTAAGCAGATGGTGGCGGTCTGGTCGGAGGACCGGAACGTTATTAATTGGTATCAGAACCGCTATCTTGCCGATGGTGTGTGAACCATCCCCGGAAGGACGGCGTGCCCGACGAGTACGTCGTGACTGAAGGGAGGAAGAGTGTAAAAACCCGGATTTTCGTAGAAAAATGTCAATGTAAAGAGAAAGTATTGTCTCACATCGGCTAGATATGTGAATACATATATGATATATAAGTTAAGAAAACCCTCCTTACTATCACCCGAGAATTAAGGGCGAAATCGGACCAAAGCGGACAGTATTAGTGGTAGTAAGCAGATGGTGGCGCTCTGGTCGGAGAACCGGGCCGTTACAGTTATAATTTTGCTTTGCTTAACCACTGTCTCCATTCAATTTTTTTAATGATGTTTTCCTTTCCTGAACGGATTTAATTGGACGTCTATTTAGCTGATTCAGCACAAGTTGATTGTGAGAATTCTTAAAGCAAGTTTAAATGTCTTGGATAATTGATCGTGTCCCTCTATGTTCTGGTTATGCTTGTTTACTCGAGCAATTTAAAGTAGAAATTAAGTTTTGGTAGATGAAGTCTATCAATGGGTAAGTTATAGTGTTGCAATTTTTTGAGCTTTTGTGAGTTTTAATTGCTAACAAGTGAGTTTTTAAAATGACTTGATAAAATCCTACTGAGGTGCTATATGTGGGCTAGATAAAATTCAACATGTCTAATCGGAATAAAACAGTTCAGTAGAAGATTGCTCAGGAAAAATGTGGATTTACCAGACCATTTTTTAAAAAAAAATAGTATGATTTAATAAATAAATAAAAGCTATAGGAAATCTATATTTACACGAACTTAAAAACTATAGTATGATACTATGATGTTAGCCCCGTTCTCCCCTATCTCGAGCTGGTCTGATTTAGTTATTAAATTATTCTTAATAAAAAAAACATGAATTAATGTCAACTTTAAGCCAAAATTACAAACTCAGTTAATACTCCATAAAACGAAACAGCAGCCGTAATTAGCCGACATTTGTGCTTCCTTATTAAAAAAAATGCAGCTTTTTACGTATTGCTTTTCCTCTCATCAGTCATCACCCTCTCTCTGTGTACGTTTCTCTCTCCCCCCGCAAGAAATATAACATCTCTTAAATTTACATTGTGTTTTCTTAAGTTGGTACTTTTGATATATGATTTTGCATCTTGTATTTGGTGTAATTTGTTAATGTGCAATATTTTTTTTTTTCTTAGTTACTCTAAGTTTGAATAAATGATGCTGCAATTGATCGACAATTTTGTTTTCAATTGATGAACTTCATTCTATAATTTTGTTTTCTTAGTTATTTAGGTCTCGCCGTGGGATTTAGAAATGAATGGGTCCAGAAACACTAGATTAGAGAAGATTCCGACAAAGTTGAAGGACCTTCTGAAAACGGGATTGCTCGAGGGGGCACCTGTGCAGTATCAATCCGCACCAAAGGTATGTTTGCACTTTGTCTTCATTTCGGTTATTTCTTTTTGTCCCTATTGGAGCTGGTCAAAATAAGATACTTGATCATAAAATCTTGTAGAGTGTATAAAACCAAGCATAATTTCCCACCTTTTCAAAATTTGGTTCTTCATATTCTTATAATTAGCTGCATACTAATCGGAAAATCTTTAATTTCACCTAATATGTTATCCATCTTTCATATATTTCACCAACCTAGGGCCACCACAATTACAAAACCTGATCAACAAATAAATATATTGGTTCAGTAATATTGGTTATGATATTTTCCCATTCATGCCAAAATTCGTCACTAATAATGGCACTGAACTAAGGCCTCTATCATTCTTACAAATTCATCTCCAAATTTAGTTTGATCTTCAGATGCTTAAGGGTAACCTAAGTTCCAGAGTTTCTCTACAATCAACTAGTTGCTTCTGCAAAATTTAATGCGAAGCAAATCAAGTTTTTTAACAATTCCAAATAGAATGGGTTCTAAAACTATGCATTGCCAAGCAGTGGTTTAAAAGTTGTGTTAATGTATTTTATCCTTGTTTATGTTAGTCTTAACCACTCAAATTCATTGGCAATTTTTTAAAGGTAAGAATTACAGTATGAACTACGTAGAGAGACTGAAAATATGCATGCACTTTTAGTATCTCCTCCCCTAAAGTTTGAATATTGCTGCATTATCTCATGTTACTACTTCTAGCAGTTTTGTAATTCCTAGGCATGGAAACCAAAGTTTTTTCCCTTCTCAAAGATTTCTGAACTAGTAAATTTAAATTCTTAAGGGCGCTTTTGGAAAATAGATAAAAGTAGTGTAATCACGCTGATGGATCAAACCCACCGAGACTAGCTCAAAAGGTCCTAGACAACCCAAATAACTCAAACGCTAGTTATCAATCCAAGAATCTCCTATGGTAGAGAGATAATAAGAAAAGCTTTGTTCTTTTTATTCATAATCTGCTCTTAAGGAATAACCCTAGTCATAAAGGCAATGGAGTGTAATTGCAATTAGGAAGCACCTGTAGGCCCTAGTGCAATTTACTAAAAGTCTAAAACCCAAAAGAATATCAAACAAGTCTTTAGAAAATACTAATGATAAAATAAAAGCATAAATGAATCCAAGTAACACCATCAACAAGCTACGTAATTATCCCACTTTGTTGGCGCTCTCTTAAGTCTTATCACGCGAGCCTCGTCATGGTAGATTCCCACACTAAATAGGGAAGGGAATAAATATTTATTACAAATCTTGTTTTTAAATTTTTGTTGATTCTTTGAAATTCGTAAATATAAAGTACAGCTGACCACAAGCAGATTACATAGCTTTCATGTAATACAATAGCTCACAGCAGTTGTGAAAAGAACACCCACAGAAACGCAAGCAATAAACTCCAACTCTGAAGGAATTGGATTTGATAAGCAAACCGAACAAGACCCATACCATTAATATATTAAATAAGTAAACCAAAGAGAAGAAAGGGAAGAGGAGATATATTTTCTGAAGTGAAAGCTAGAGCTACAAGAGAAGAACAGAGAGGATTACACAGTCCAATATAACATTAATAAACTACGGTCGCACAAATATAAAGAAATAATCTAATATTTATGGAATATCTAGCTAACAAGTAACTCTGTGTTTTTTGAACTTACAAATCTGGGTGTTTGGAAATAATACTAATGATTTGCTTTTCTTCATGTCTTTCATTAATCAGAGAAAAGGAAAATCAGGTTTGAAAGGAACAGTCTGTGGCACTGGGATAACTTGTTCCTGTTCAGACTGTCATGGAACTAAAGTAAGTCATGCAAGCTAGCCAACTGTGTTACTTCTTTAATTTACTGATATGTTGACTAACTGCGCACTGTTTTTTTGTAAAAGTAGGTTATAACACCTAATGAGTTTGAGCTCCATGCTGAGAGTCTAATAAGAAAGCCGGCCGATTATATTTTCCTTGAAAATGGAAATAATTTACGTGCTGTGTTGAATGCTTGCACAAATGCAACTTTGGAAGATGTGGAATCAATTATACTAGGTATGATTGGTCGTACGTCTTCATCCGCGGAACAAAATGTCTTCTGCCCCACCTGCACAAGTATGTTATTTCCCTTTACTCAATGTTAAATATCAGAGTTTTGCCGCCTTTTTTACGTCAATATTGCAAATAGAATTTATTTTTTAAGCTTTCTTATATGGAATTACTAGCTCCTAGAGAAATTGACAACTTGTGTTTTTATGGTATGTAGGGTCAATCAGTGGCGAGATAATGCTGTGTAGTTCGTGCAAAGAAATACGATGTGCCTTGTGCTTGTTGGGTCTTCACACATCTTCGTAAATTTATCAGACTTTGTTATTAATGAAGAACAGTCATTTACCAAAGATATGTGTCTGTGGAGTTTTTGCAAAAGATTCTTAGGTAGTTAAATCTAGATTCAGTGCCTTTTATTATTTCACATTCTGTTTTTCTGTTTTTCTGTTTTTCTGTCTTTACATACGTTGCCGATTTTCCCGCCAATTCACCTTTGGTAGAGAATGTAATTTTTTTGTAGTGATTTGAAAACAGAAGATCCTTTAAAATTATTATCATTTTTGGTTTTACGTTTGCGATAAGTAAAAACCTTTTACTGTATGTATTTAACACATCTCGACAAGGATATATATGGCATTGTTCTTGGCGCATCAGTACACCTCCCTGTAAGCAATACCACTGTTTCAAAACTCAAGACATAACTCAAAAATAAATAATTATAATTACACTCATAAATCGGTCTAAAAAAATAACATCTTACCTAGTTAAATTATCTACTCGTGGTGTAATTGTTTACAGTTTTTTCTGCATTGTCCGATAGTGCTGTTCATGAAATAGCTAGCGGCCCATCGCCAAGCCACCCACCGTTTATTGACTTCCATCATTCCATGACTAGCTGCTATTTTGTTTATTGAAATGATGGGAAAACCCACGCTTTTATTATATTAGTTGGAAAAATAAAATTGTGGATGATATGACTAGCTGGTTCTCGTAGATTACTAGTTCAACAATCGTGCATGATGTTGCCTAGCCATGATCAATTTTCCATGCACGTTTTAAAAAGTTTGTAAATTTAAGATTAATATTCTTTAAAATAAAGATTTTCATATGTACACTGGTTGCGGTTAGTCGTCAAGAAAACTACCGTGATGACTTATATATTCCATAGAATAGTTGTACAAGTTTCAACAATTGATTGTACGTTGGCAAGGCAAACAAAGAATGCCAAAAGGGTCTAACTGAGTTAAAACTGATAAGGACCTTGATTATATATTATCATGGTGTTTAAGGTCTAATTATAAATTCAATTAATCACTCTGCCTACTTCTGTAGGTTCTTAAATTTAAATGCCTTTATTTTATTTTATTTTATTTTAGGTTAATGGCATAGTCCATTAGGTTTCTTAATGTTTTACCAAGGTTTATTTGTTGGAACACTGCAGAGAACCAAAACGAATGCGGGAAGAAAAACGGGAAACGGAAACATCTCATGTAAAAGATGAAAAAACCTTACATTATATTCTAAGATTTAGATTAAAAAAAACGATAAATAAGGCTTTGAAAGTAAATACGAACTTGCGTAAAACTAACCTGGGTCCATTATAGTAGCCAGCGTAGTCTATTTATGGGTTAATTTTTGTTATGTACACTAAACTAACAAGGATTTGTGTTCTACTACGGTACTACCCACAACTTGCCAATTTTTTTTTGAGAAACCTTATTACCAAAATTATGTGATGGCTTTGGAACATGTATATATATATATGGGGATGGGTGTGGAAAATCAAGGATGGAGGAGGTGGACGGGTTATTAGCGGTGACCGTACGGTGATGATAGGGCAGACCACGACGCCTGGAGGTATGGTAGAATTGATGGTAGCCCATGGAGGATGTAAGCCATCTCCATTGTTGTGTATGTATATGTATATGTATATGTATATGTATATGTATATGTATATGTATATGTATATGTATATGTATATGTATATGTATAGAGTGAGAGAGAGTGTGTGTGAGGGGATAATAAGGATAGACGAGGTTAAATTGTAATTTTCTTTTAAGTTGTTGTGAGATCATCGGTTGTGGTGTAGTTTAGTTGTGTTTATATAATTTAATTGCAAATTGAAACAAGCATGAAAGTTTGTTTAATTAGTAGATCATTTCACATATTAATAGTGCATTTGTTTATATGGACGCGCAAATTAAAATATATGGTAGCAAAAAAATAAAATTAAGTTATCATCGCAAATAAACTTACATAATTATTTTACATCATCATAAATTTATTGTAACTAGATATATATATATATATATATATATTTGTAATAAAATGTATTTTATTCCTATAAGAAGATGGATTTATAACTTACGGGACCATAAAAAACTACAAAATATGACAATAGAGAGTTTATTACTATTTTGAACTGTCCGAGTTGAGACCGGGATTTTTTATTATTACTATAGTGAGGTTATTCCTATATTAAGTATTCTTATACAGAGGTTTTACTGTAACTCAAACGCTAGTTATCAAGCCAAGAATCTCTTATGCCATTAAAATTGGCGATGTAGTCATCTAAAGACCCCGTTTGGCATAAGAAATCCAAACTTTCATTAAAATCCTCACAGTTTCCGAACCGATGTCGCATCATAATTGCGAAAGAACCCCATGGTAACATTGCACCCTGTCTACGAGCTAGAAGTGTACGCCACCACGTTTTTGCTTCGCCCACTAAACACAACGATGCATATCGGACCCTGCGGCATCCTTATATCACTCCTTTTGAAAATATTAGTTGCATATGGCTTAACCAATTGTCCGGGTCTCCGTTTTCAAATTTAGGGCAGGTTATGCCCGCTAACCCGTTCGTCCGCAGCCCTCCCATTCGGCGTTTATGCCGCTCGTCAAGCAAAATTTCCACACTCTCGTTCCATCCTAGTTTTCTGTTGTAGGTGTATCGTTATCAATTAGAGTTGGAATTTGTTACTCATGTTCCGCCTCATTTTTATCCTTTCATTCGACTTCGGAAGCCCAACATGGTGGAATAGTAACCGTGTCCCCATCATCCGTCGTCACAGGTGCGGCTGCCGACTGTGCCTGTAGCGTACCAGGCCTGGCGAAGGCTGCCCCCTGCTGGTCCATCGCGCTGCTGGCCCGTTCCGTGGTCACTGTGCTCGTCGTGGTCCCCTTATGCCGCCGCGTAGGGTTTTTCGTGGGCCCCACAACAGCGTTTTTGTTACTCAATTGGGCAAGCAATTTCGGAACCGTCTCCTCCATTCGCTTGCTACCCTCTACTAAGTCCTACAATTCTTCTTCGGTTTTGTTCGTCTTCATATCCCCTTCCATAGTTTTCTTTCTAAAAAAAATTGCCTCTTTTAAGGATCGAGGCTCTGAATATCTAGGTGTTTGGAAATAATAATAATGATTTGCTTTTCTTCATGTCTTTCATTATTCAGAGAAAAGGAAAATCAGGTTTGAAAGGAACAGTCTATGGCACTGGGATAACTTGTTCTTGTTCAGACTGTCATGGAACTAAAGTAAGTCATGCAAGCTAGCCAACTGTGGTACTTCTTTAATTTACTGATATGTTGACTAACTGCGCACTGTTTTTCGTAAAAATAGGTTATAACACCTTATGAGTTTGAGCTCCATGCTGAGAGTCTAATAAAACAGCCGGCCGATTATATTTTCCTTGAAAATGGAAATAATTTACATGCTATGTTGAATGCTTGCACAAATACAACTTTGGAAGCTGTGGAATCAATTATACTAGATATGATTGGTCGTACTTCTTCATCCCCTGAACAAAATGTCTTCTGCCCCACCTGCACAAGTATGTTATTTCCCTTTACTCAATGTTAAATATTTGAGTTTTGCCGCCTTTTTTACATCAATATTGCAAATAGAATTTAATTTTTAGGCTTTCTTATATGGAATTACTAGCTCCTAGAGAAATTGACAACTTGTGTTTTTATGGTATGTAGGGTCAATCAGTGGCCGGATAATGCTGTGTAGTTCGTGCATAGAGATACGATGTGCCTTGTGCTGGTTGGGTCTTCACGCATCTTCGTAAATTTATCAGACTTTGTTATTAATGAAGAACAGTCTTTTACCAAAGATATGTGTGTGGAGTTCTTGCAAAAGATTCTTAGTTAGTTAAATCTAGATTCAGTGCCTTTTATTATTTCACATTCTGTCTTTCTTACTTTACATACGTTGCCGATTTTCCCGCCAATTCACCTTTGGTTGGCGAAATAACTATCCAAGTCATGAACAAATAACTTAACATCAATGACAAAAAATAAGGTTCTGATTCTTCTGAAATAAGAACGAGTGTAAGTTTATTATTATTAAATTTAAAATATACATTTCTTGCCAAAATTACTACATATATCTCACGCCAAGAGGAGGCGACGTTATTAGATTTTAGATATTAAATTTGAAAAAGGTTCTATAGATATAAAAAGTTTTTATTAATAACCCGGCGGGCGCGGGCTTCCGTTCTAGTCTTCTATATAAAAAAAGAGGGTTGAGCAGACAGCTCTTCGTCAGCTGCTTAGCTTGGATTATTTACGTTAACACAGTCCTTATAAATTTAGGTATTATCATTCAGGTCATTTTCATCAATCGACTTTGCAATAGTAGATACATAAATAGTAACAAAATAGCTGCTTAATGAAGCTGCTTACTTGCCGACCATAGTCTTTACCAATTTCAACATATTTTAAAAATTAGTACCATTATTTATATTTTCAGAGTCTTCTACTCCATTTTTTTAATTTAAATAAGTTCTGATATTTTTGAAAAATTATATCCGACTATAAAAGTTAATGTGTTTACCACTAAAAAGTTATAGTGAGTTATATCTATAAAAAGTTGTTTTAAAAAAAAGTATTGATACTTTTTGAAAGAATAGAAGGAACCAACTGCAAATTTACAAATCTTAACAATTGTATACCAAACGATAAGGTACTTTTTAAAAAAAAAAAATAATGAACTGTATATACAGTAAAACCTCTCTATAAGAATAACCTCCCTATAGTAATAAAAAATCACGGTCCCAACTTGGGCCAATTCAAAATAGGAATAAACTCACTATTGTCATATTTCGTAGTTTTTTATGGTCCCGTTAGTTATAAATTCACCTCCTTATAAGAATAAAATACATTTCATTACAAAAATATATATATCTAGTTACAATAAATTTATGATAATGTAAAATACTTATGTAAGTTTATTTGCCATGATGACTTAATTTTTTATTGCTACCACATATTTTAACTTACGCGTGCATACTAGCTCGTCGACATGGACACCATCTTGTTGAAGCCAAAGTGATTGATATGTTTACTTTAATATACCTAGTATTTATACATGTAAAGAAGGTATATGAAAGATTGTATTTGACTTTACAAATTTCAAAATACATGTATTTGTTTTCTACGTACATGTATTTGTTTAACTAAACTTTTGATAGATTCATTTGTCTGTTTTAACTTATAATGAATCATGTATATGTATCTAATATTATGTAAATACATATATTTTTTATTTTTATAATATGTAAACCCTATATAGGAATAACCTCTATATAGTAATATTTTTTCGTGATCCCCACAATATGACTGTATAGAGGTTTTACTGTATATATATTAGGTAATTCATTTTTTTATTCAACATCTTAAATAAACGATTGTAGTAGTCGTTCTTTACTCTTTGGTTAATAATTTAAAAAGAACAAAGAAAGCCTTATCTGAGTGGAATAGGGGAGCATTTGGGAACATTTTTCAGAAAGTGCCGGAAGCTGAAGATGAAGTCCTTAAAATGGATAGAATGTTTGAATAAGACCCTACAATAATCAACAAAATTGAGGTAAGTAAAGTTGAAACAAATCTGAAATATAGAATAAAAATTGAAGAGGATTTTTGGAGTCAAAAAGTAAATTTAAAGTGGGTCAATGAAAGGGATGTCAATACCAAGTATTTTCATAGTATTGTGAAAAAAAAAGAGAGTAATAAGCTACGTTAATTCTATTAAAACGGCTACAGGGGAAGTTATTACTGAAAAAATTGAAATACAAAATGAAGCTGTTAATTTTTTTAAAGATCTTCTAGATGCTAAGAAGGATTCTAGTGGGAACTTCAAGAGTCTGAAAATCATTCCTACACTTATTAAAGAAGAGGACAATGAAATTCTTAATAAATTTCCTAATGAAAGTGAAATTAAATAGGCTGTTTGGGATCTTAATAGAATAGTTCTCCATGTGTTGATGGTTTTACTTGGGTTTTCTTCACTTCTAACTGGAGTATTATTGGTAAAGATGTGTGTTCTGCTATTGTATATCTTTTTGCTGGTCATTTGCTTCCTAAGGGAATAAGAAGCATTGTTATTGCTCTCATACCTAAAATTCAAGTCCCTAATGATTTTTCAGAATATAGATCTATCAGCTTATGTACTTTTATTAACAAAGTGATCACTAAAATTCTTTCTAAGAGGTTTTCCCTAATTCTGCCTCTGATCATTTCCTCTAATCAAAGTGGCTTTGTGCAAAACAGATACATAGTGGAGAATATTCTTTTGGCTCAAGAATTTAAAAAATCTGGCTATTAAGCTAGATATGAAAAAATCTTATGATAAAGTTTCTTGTCATTTTCTTATTTGTGTTCTAAGGAAGTTTGGGTTTTCTGAGATCTGCATTGACAGAATATGGAGAATGATTTCGTGCAATGGGACCTTTATTTGGTGAATGATGTTCCTACTGGCTATTTTTTCCCCTCTAATGTTTTGAGGCAACGTGATCCTATTTCCTCAAATCTTTTTATTATTTGCTCAGATTTGCTTACAAGGAACCTAAATGCTCTAGTGGCTAAGAAAAGTTGGAAAGTTTTCAAATCTCCTCTACAAGGTCCTATTATTACACATTTAGCTTTTGCATATGATATTATCATATTCAGTGCAGCTGATAAAAGATTTATTCAAAATGTGAAAAAGGTGCTAAAAGACTATAATGATGATTCTGGGCAAGAAATTAGTCTGAATAAAAGCTTTGTTTATGTGTCTAAAAGTGTTTCTGGGACTAAAAAAAAAAAAAATCAGTGATGAGTTGGAAATAGAAGTGAAAAAGACTCCTTTTACGTATCTAGGTTGCAAGCTTTATGCAGGTCATAAAAAATGTGTACTATTTCATGAGCTAATTCTGAAAGTAAGGAAAAAACTCTCAAGTTGGAAAAATCAGTGACTTAATATGGGTGGAAGACTAATTCTGATTAAGTATGTGCTTCAATCTATCCCAGTGTATACATTATCAGTTATGAATCCTCCTATACAGGTGATCAAGAAAGTTGATCAGATTTTGGCTAATTTTTTGTGGGGTTCAACTGATCAAAATAAAATGCATAAGTGGGTTAAGTGGAAAAAAGTTTGTTCACCAGTGGATGAATGTGGTCTTGGTTTAAGAAGATTCAATGATATTTCTAAGGCTTTTGCAGCTAAATTGTGATGGAATTTCAGAACAAAAAATAGTTTGTGATCTAAATTTTTGAAAGCTAAATATTGCAGAAATAAGCATCCTAATTGTGCTACTAATGATAAAAGTGATAATACTTGGACAAAAATGTTCAAAATTAGAATTGAATCTGAAAAGAAAATTATTTGGCTAATAGGTGAAGGAAATATTTTAGTAAATCAAGACAGCTGGCTTGGAGATAGTCCTTTAGATGATCCTAATATGGATAACAATATTATCGCTAAAGATATTATCACTAATGGAGAGTGGGATAGAGGGAAAATCAATAACAAAATTCCTTCAAACTTGAGACATCTTTTTTCTAGTGATATAAATATTAATATGCTAAGAGAAGACACGCCTACTTGGAAAGCTAATAAGAAAGGGAATTTCAGCATTAATTCAGCTTGGGAGATAATGAGAAACAAGTCATCTACAAATTGGGTAAGCAAATTGTGCTGAGATAAAATTATACATGTGAAGATCTCTTATTTTATTTGGAAATTCTTCAACAAAGCTATTCCTTTGGATCCTACAATTCAGAGACTGGGAATTATGTTGCCTTCAAAATGTGAATGTTGTGGAATTAATGTAGAAGAAATGGAACATTTATTCAGCAATGGATCTATAGCTAAAGAAGTTTGGAATTTTTACTGTAATATATTGGGAGTTCCAAATGCATCAGATCAAATAAGGGGAAAATTTATCTCTGGATGGTCTCAATCAGGAATTTCAAAATCTAAAATGCATTGGAAACTACGTAAAATTGTACATGTGTTTATTGTGCGAGAAATTTGGAAAGTAAGATGCAGCAGTAGGTATGATAATAAGAAAATGAATGGGGCTAAGATTTGTGAGGAAGTCAGTAGGCTGGTTAAAATTCATTCAAGTAAGGATAATTGTTTTCCCCCAAATTTTGAGATTAAAAGAGGGGTAAATCCTATAAGTAACAAGACTAAAAAGCTTAAAGTGGTCAAGTGGTTGGCCCTCCTCAAGGGTATAATAAATTTAATATTGACGGGAGTTACAGATTGAACACTAATCAAAGTGGCGTTGGGGGTGTCATGCGAAATGATCAAGGAAATTTTCTTTTCGGATACTACACATCTATCACCAGCAAGTCTAGCCTTGAATCTGAGATGATAGCTCTTCTATTGGGGATTCAAATTACTGAAGATAATAACATTATTTTTTAGTAAAACTGCCTTCAATTGGTTAATATTATTCAAGGCAAGGCTAGGTGTGATTGGGATAAAATTTATATTAAGGATCTAATTATTCATCCATTCAAAACTCGTGGTTTAAGAATCACGCATATAGAAAGAGAAGGTAATAGAGGAGCGGATTACCTGGCGAATATGGGGTGCGATGAAAATCCATTAATTTCGACTTGTTTGGAAGATTTCTCCGATTATCTAAAGGGGATAATCAGCACTGAAAAGATGGGAATTCCTTATATTCGTATCAAGTAATTTGGAAGCTATTTGGAAGATGATTTTGGAAGCTGTTTGGAAGATGAAGAGAGACAATCCCTTTCTAAAAGAATGGGATTCTTTCTTTTGCTGTAGACGAAGAGGTGGTTTCACCTGAAAAAGGACGCGTGGTCTGTAGTTTTGTTATTTATAATTTAGTCCTTAAGTTATTGTCTGTTTCCCTTTTAAAGCTTAGCATTGTAATTGCAACAATTTCCACTTTTAGCTTTGTTTTTGTGGGGTTTTTCACCCATATTTTTAATAAAATGTGGGTTTTCCCCCACCAATTATATAAATAAAATAAGCAATTGTAGCGGTCGAGGTTTAATATGTTATTTCTTTTTTACATTTTTATTAATTCGTTAACGTCATACCGAACTTAATTACTCTAGATTTACTTATGCAATGTGTATTATGTATATATATATATATATGAACACACATACTTAATGAAAATTTCAAAAACTAAACATGTTTTTTTTTAATATTGTACTAAAACTAGCGAATACAGACAACTTAAAACAATTGCAGTTAAAATACTAACATAACACTTCAATTGGTTACGAAAACAAAACTTATGCAATACTCTATCATTCTTTCGTTTCTATTTTATGAGTTTATGTGCTTCATCATTAAGCTAGTGTAGAAAAGATCTAAACCTTATAAACCCTAGAGACAGAAAGTGACGAAAAGAGAGAGACGTCTAGGGTGAATAACCCTAGCCGCCGCCAGGATGATCGACCCAGCTAATCCTCCACCGGAGAACAACAAACCGACCCAAAACCCTCAGCTAATCAACCCGGATCCTAAACAAACCAAATCTTTTGCTAACATAGTTAACTCTAAGCCCATTACTCAAAAAATAAATCTTAAAGACGTAGGAAACTGTAATGGGGAACCATTAATAGAATTTTCTATGGAGGACGTGGAAAAATTATCGGAGCCTTTTAAATATATGATTATCGAAAAATTCTCGCATGGAAGACCAAACTTAGATCTACTAAAAAAGTTTTTCAGCAAGCTACCGCTACAAGCAGCTTACCAAGTAGGGGTTTGGGACCCAAAACATATTCTAGTAAGGTGTTTTCACGAATAATATTTTCAAAGAATATGGCTGGAACAAATTTGGTATATTGAAAATAAGTGCGATTTTTTAAATGAACTTATGATTTTGACCCTGAATTTTGCGCTAGCTCCTGTTTCGGTTACTTTGCCTAGACTACCTATTCATTTATATAATATGTCCAACATTTTCTCTATTGCCAAAGCTATCGGAAAGCCTATTATGGTTGAGGAACCTACTGCTAAGCTTTCCAGGCCAGGTATGGCACGTATTTGTGTTGAAATTGATTTAAACCTAGATCTAATATAAAGAGTTAGAATAGGGTATGGTGGATATAATGGGTTATGGCAGCAATGTGACTATGAGGACGTCCCTAAATACTGTTTCCACTATTATAAGCAATGGCATGAGGGAAGCGCATGCAAATTTAAAGAAAGTAAAAAAGAAAATGAAGAAAAGGAATTACAGAGGAAAAAACCCCAGGAAAAGCTGAGCAAAACCAAAAACCCAGGAATTCAAAGGGCAAATTATACAATCCAAATAAAATCATTCAACTTCCCCAGCATAAATATAAAAAAGTGGAAAGAGAGAGCACAAAGGATTGGGTGAATCGCAATTTTGGTAAGCATGTACAAATCAGTGTTTTAAATAGCGTTATCGCTACCGTAGCGTTTTTTCGAGAGAAACGCTAAAAGCGCAAATAGCGTTGCTACATAGCGCTTTGCGGTGTATTTTTTTTTTCCTAAATACATATTGTTAGGACCAGATTTCTGGTCGAAATTCTATTTGTTGTCTAATGGTTTTCACTAAATAATCCTATCTGTTTATTATGAACTAAGACAGGGTTGTTAGGTTTCAAGTAATGTTGCAACCTTAGTTACAACCTATGCTAACAGGTTTAAAGTAATGTTGCAACCTCAGTTACAACCTTTGCTGAAATATTTCAAGTAATGTTGCAACCTCAGTTGCAACCTCAGTTCCAACCTGCTGTTCAGCAGAATTCTGTCTAGTTCTGTTAATCTGCATAACTATTCTTTAATAATAATTATTTGTTTTAAAGTATGCAGGATATATTCTCATATGATCTTAACAGGTTTAGTATGCGTTTATATTGAGAATATCAAAGTGGTAAGGAAAGATTTCCTAAAAGATATAAAGAGATTAGTTATGTTTCCTTTACATAGATAATTCTATATCTCTATTCTTATGCAAATCTTTATCACTTGTGTCAATCTTTGTTCCTTATCAATTCAGTATGATATGTTTAAGATTGAATGTAATATGGAGTTAAGTGTTTCATATGTATATAAAAAGATATTATCTCTAAAAGATATTATCTTAATATATTTCCTAGTTAAAGGAAAATACTAACTCCTATTATCAAGCTTGTTATTAAACAGGTATTACCAATGAAGATTGGAGTCAATCCACGCTGAAGAGTTTGCTCATAACATGGAAAGATTGAAGCCAATCAAACAAGTCAAAGCAATCATAAAAGATCTTGAAGCAAGAAGATTGTTTTACTTGTATAAATAGTTTATAACTTAGCTTGTAAAAAGTATGTGTTCTAAAATATAAAGAACCCATTCTTGAGAGAATACACGTGAGATTTTAAAAGAAAACAATGGTGGGATGCCATTGATTTATAAGTGATAGTTATAGAGTAGGAGCAATATAGAGATAGGCAGAAAAACCTAGAGGGAGTCTAAGAGTTTTTCATTAAGACTTGAATCCTATATTGTAAGCTTTTTATAATATCATAATCTGGGTAAGTGCCCCGGAGACGTAGCCTAGTTAGGTGAACTCCGTTGTTAAATGTGCTTGTGAATTATTTCAAGTACATTTAACTTTTCACAGTTCTGTCCATTAATACACTTGGTTCCAACTGTGGTTGCAACCTCACTTGGAACCTTACTGCAAAACTGCAACTAGAACAGCGGATAGGAATTTCACATATAAATATAGCATTAAATTCAAAACATCTAATAAAAATTACTAAATATATATATAAAAAATTATAACTAATAATCATAAAATGATTATACTTGAGATGCCAGAGTATTTACTTTTTGTTGCAAGAGTTTTGGGGTTTGATTCTCTTTAAACTCCAATAATTTCATTAAAATTTTGACAAAAAAAATAAAAAAAAATAAAAAAAAATTTGACTGCACCCGCTATAGCGTAAATAGCGTCCGCTATTGAAGAATCAACAGACTTAGATAATCTTAAACTTGAAGAACTTATAGGAAATCTAAGCACTCGTGAGCTAAAATTCTTCAAACATAAGAGACCAGAAAAGGGAATAGCCTTTCAAGCTAAGAAATCTGAACCTAAGGTCTGTGAACAAATGAGTGATGAAGAACAGCTAGCCTTCTTTGCTAAAAAGGTTTACAAAAAGTTTTACAAGTAAAAACAGGATGATACTGGAACATCCAAAAACTTTCAGAAAAAGGATAATCAGTTTAAGTCAGAATCTAGGTTTAATAATAACTCTACAGGAAAGTGGGATCCAAGAGAGAAGGATAATAAAGATTACAAACCTAGAGAGATTCAATGTAGAGAATGCAGAGGTTTTGGTCACATTCAGGCTGAGTGTGCAAATACTCTAAAAAGAAACAAAAATGCTTATATAACCACTATAGTGATAGTGATTCTGAAAGCAACAGTGATGAAGAGGATGATTCTAAATTTGTTAATTTTATGGGAATAATCACTGAAAAAGAACTTACTTATGAAAGTGACTGTGAGTCTGTTTCAACCATAGTTACAACTGCTCTTAAAACCTATAGCAGTGATGAGGAAGAACCTTCTGATGAAAACATTACTCAGCAATATCTTATCCTTTATGAAAAGTATCAATGTCTGAGTAAGCAATCCTTGATCACAAACAAACTAAATGATAATCTTAAGGATGAGGTTAAAAGTCTTACTGAGCAGATTAAAATACAACTAGCTGAACTTACTGAAACTAAAAGGAAAATAAAAATGCTGAATGTTTCTGCTTCAGAAAAATTAGATAACATGTTGTCCTATTCTAGAGGCTCTAAAGATAACATTGGTTTGGGTTACTATGGTTGTGAAAGTACAGGAAAAACTATCTTTATTAAAGCTGTTGTTAAAGCTGAAACTCATGATTTTGTTAATAAGGTTAGAATCACAGTTGCAACCAGAGTTGCAACCAGGAATAAAACTCATGTTTTTTAGAAGAAAGTTAGAAGTACAGTTGCAACTAGAGATGCAACCACAGCTGCAACAAAGAAAAAACTGAATAGCTTTGAGGTTAAATCTACTTTTAGAACTAAACTGTGTAACTTCTGTAAAAGATCTGGTCATTTAGAAATCCAGTGTTATTTAAAGAGGAACAGAAAGTATATTTCTCAGAAAAACTGGTTGGCTTCTGTCAATAAAAAATTGAACTGGGTCTGGAAAGTTAAAGAAAAATCTACCTCAATTGCTAATAATAAAGCTGTTATTACTTCCTTAAATGTTGTTACTTCTAATGATTGGTATTTTGACAGTGGTTGCTCTAAGCACATGACAGGTACTGCAAGTTTCCTAAAAAATGTCATAAATCTCACAGGAAACACTGTTGTGTTTGGAGGTGGAGATACAGGTAAAATTGTTGGTAAAAGTACCTTAAACAAACCTGGAATGCCTAATATTGATGATGTTTTTCTTGTAGATGGTCTAAAAGCTAATCTTATTAGTATTAGTCAACTATGTGACAACAAGATGATTGTTAAGTTTAACAAAGATAAGTGTCTAATTACTGATCTTAACAATGATGTGGTCATGACTGGAATTAGATCAACAAACAGCTGCTATGTGTTTGAAAAAGCTGAAAAAGAATTGCCTCAGAATAGGTGTAATCAAGCCATTACTAATAATTTTGATATTTGGCATAAAAGGCTTGGTCATGTGAATTACAAAACCTTAGACAAGCTTGTTAAAGAAGAATTAATAAGAGGTATTCCTAAACTAAGTGCTAAAACTCAAAGTATCTGTGGTGATTGTGCAATTGGCAAGCAAACTAAGAGTATTCACAAAAGTACTAGTCAAATCTACACTAAAAGAGTCCTAGAACTTCTTCATATTGACTTAATGGGTCCTATGCAAACTGCCAGTATAGGTGGCAAGAAGTACATTTTGGTAGTTGTAGATGATTTCTCTAGATACTCTTGGGTAGTATTCTTAAAAGATAAGTCTGAAACTTTTGATCTCTTTAAAACTCTGTGCTTAAAACTGCAACTTCAAAAAGGTTCAACCAGTGGTAATATTGCTAGGGTCAGAAGTGATCATGGAACAGAATTTGAAAACAGTAAGTGTAGAGATTTTTGCAACTCCTTAGGTATCAGTCATGAGTTCTCTGCTCCTAAGACTCCACAGCAAAATGGCATAGTTGAAAGAAAAAATAGAACCATTCAGGAAATGGCTAGAGTAATGCTTAATTCTAAGAAACTTGCCAACAGATTTTGGGCTGAAGCTGTTAATACTGCCTGTCATATAGTTAATAGAGTTTACATTACTAAAGGCACTTCCATGACAGCTTATGAAATATGGAAAGGAAGAAAACCCAATGTTAAGTATTTTCAAGTCTTTGGATGTGTTTGTTACATTCTCAGAGATAGAGAGCATCTTGGTAAATTTGACTCTAAAAGTGACAAAGGAATCTTTCTTGGTTATGCTCAGAATAGTAGAGATTTTAGAGTTTTTAATCAAAGAACAAACTGTGTTATGGAGTCTTATAATGTGTTATTTGATGACTTAAAAGATGTGAATGAGACTACAGGTGATGATGAAGAGTAAGATCTGACAGAAAAAGAAACTGAAGAAAGTCAGCAAACAAGCAGTCCAACAGTCGTTGGAAGTCCAGTTTCAACTGAGGTTGAAACCGAGGTTGAAACCCAGAATACTGCTGAGTCTGAAGAAGAAGAAGAAAGTTCTAATGTTTGGTCAACTAGCAAGCCTCGCTATGTAAGGACTCAGAAAAATCATTCTCTTGACAATGTCATAGGAGAAGTAGCTTCAGGTATGAAAACCAGAGGTAAAAGAAATAATGTTGTTCACTTTGCTTGTTATATTTCTCAGTTAGAACCTAAGAATATAAAAGAAGCTTTAGAAGATAGTGAATGGATTTTAGCTATGCAGGATGAATTGTCTCAATTTGAGAGAAATGATGTATGGACTTTAGTACCCAGACCTTCCAATAAAAATGTTATAGGGACTAAATGGATTTTTAGAAATAAAAGTGATGAGGATGGAGTGATTATCAGGAATAAACCTAGGCTGGTAGCCCAGGGTTATACACAAATTGAGGGAATTGACTTTGATGAAACATTTGCTCATGTAGCTAGAATTGAATCCATTAGAATGCTACTATCTCTTGCATGTCTGTATGATTTTAGACTGTTTCAACTTGACATTAAGAGTGCTTTTCTGAATGGTGTGATTAATGAAGAAGTTTATGTCTGTCAACCTAAGTGATTTGAAGATCCTAACTTTCCTGAACATGTTTATTTGCTGAAAAAGGCCTTGTATTGTTTAAAGCAAGCTCCTAGAGCTTGGTATGACAGATTAACCAAGTTCTTGATTGAAAAAGGTTTTAACAGAGGGGGAGTTGATAAAACTCTGTTTACTAAGAAAACCACAAAAGAATACATCACTTAAAAATAATAGAAAAGGGTTGAAATTATTATCATTGTTTCAATTTTATTTTTACATTTCAAATTATATCTTAAATGCTAAATATTTTATTAGTTTTTACTTATATATGAGTATATTATATAGTTTCCTGTGCATCCATCGGTTAATTGAATTCTATATATCATTGTTTCACCTAATTATGATGAACAAGTGTTTCAGCTGTGTTCTCCCATACCGTATCAATAATTTGTTATCTTTTCTTATTTCGTAAATAGTATATTCTTCAATTTTTCTTCTTCTTGTGATTACATATGTTATCTTTAAAATGAAATGTTTTTGCTGACTGAATAGTAAATATGCAATGTCTTGTTAGAAATCAGAATTTGGAAGGAGTTGGGCATCTATTTTGTTAGACTCATGAATAAGACATTGTCAGAATCAGGTTTTTTAGAATGTTTAAACTCTTTTTAGTAATACTGTAATTTTTATTATTTTGGCCTCTACTTTTCATATAGGTTGTATATTATTGTTGGACGAAGTATAATGTGTGTACATTTGTTTTCCTCGTTATTTATATTTTTTTATGTAGGGTTACTTTGTAGCGTGGTTTACTGATGCTAAACGGGACTCTAGCATGTGCGAATGATCAGACCTTTGGAGGTTGTTTGATCGTCAATGCACCCGTGCAAGTAAGCATTGCATTAGAGTGTCTATATTATACAGTGTCTTGCAAAATGATAACCAAACAATGATATTATACAATAATTATGGCCGTTGTGGCTCCAAAATCAAGCTGGATGTAGCTAATGAAACAAGATTTTACTAGTGACTGAACCCAACTATTATTTTCATTCTTCAAGTTTATCAATACGATTAAATTAGAAAGAAATTTGCTTATGTACGTAATTAAAAATTCAATTTAATTTGTAATTAATACTATTAAATAAGAGTTTCAATATTTTCATACATTCGAATAATTTGATAGTATTTGACACCTCATGAGCGATGCACCTTGTCATATTTCCTTTTTTCTGTCAGGACAAATGCTTATCTGTCTCATTTAAATCTTATTCAATTGTGTTTCTAAAGATATACTCTGTATTTGGTTTTGAAATACAGAATCTCATAATAGCATATTAAGTAGTCCTTTAAGGATTTACTAAAAGTGACCAAATTTGATATTCAAAATACATGTATTCAATTAATAAAAGTAAATAAATACATTTATCATCAGTACTTTTTGCTTTTAATACTTTTTTTAAAGTAAATATACTTCTTTCATTTACTGTACTGTTGAATGCTTTGAATTCAGTTGCTATTCCAAAAACAGAAAAAAAAAAAAAAAAAAAAAAACCCTTTAAAGTGTTACTGTAGATGACAATATATAGGGTGAAATAAGCAAATTTCCCCATAGTTTACATTTTTTTTTTCCAAGTCTCAAGAAGGCGAGGTCTATAAATACAAGTATATTTTCTTTAAATCGTATTGCTTTTCCTCTCATCAGTCATCACCCTCTCTCTGTGTACGTTTCTCTCTCCCCCCGCAAGAAATATAACATCTCTTAAATTTACATTGTGTTTTCTTAAGTTGGTACTTTTGATATATGATTTTGCACCTTGTATTTGGTGTAATTTGTTAATGTGCAATATTTTTTTTTTTCTTAGTTACTCTAAGTTTGAATAAATGATGCTGCAATTGATCGACAATTTTGTTTTCAATTGATGAACTTCATTCTATAATTTTGTTTTCTTAGTTATTTAGGTCTCGCCGTGGGATTTAGAAATGAATGGGTCCAGAAACACTAGATTAGAGAAGATTCCGACAAAGTTGAAGGACCTTCTGAAAACGGGATTGCTCGAGGGGGCACCTGTGCAGTATCAATCCGCACCAAAGGTATGTTTGCACTTTGTCTTCATTTCGGTTATTTCTTTTTGTCCCTATTGGAGCTGGTCAAAATAAGATACTTGATCATAAAATCTTGTAGAGTGTATAAAACCAAGCATAATTTCCCACCTTTTCAAAATTTGGTTCTTCATATTCTTATAATTAGCTGCATACTAATCGGAAAATCTTTAATTTCACCTAATATGTTATCCATCTTTCATATATTTCACCAACCTAGGGCCACCACAATTACAAAACCTGATCAACAAATAAATATATTGGTTCAGTAATATTGGTTATGATATTTTCCCATTCATGCCAAAATTCGTCACTAATAATGGCACTGAACTAAGGCCTCTATCATTCTTACAAATTCATCTCCAAATTTAGTTTGATCTTCAGATGCTTAAGGGTAACCTAAGTTCCAGAGTTTCTCTACAATCAACTAGTTGCTTCTGCAAAATTTAATGCGAAGCAAATCAAGTTTTTTAACAATTCCAAATAGAATGGGTTCTAAAACTATGCATTGCCAAGCAGTGGTTTAAAAGTTGTGTTAATGTATTTTATCCTTGTTTATGTTAGTCTTAACCACTCAAATTCATTGGCAATTTTTTAAAGGTAAGAATTACAGTATGAACTACGTAGAGAGACTGAAAATATGCATGCACTTTTAGTATCTCCTCCCCTAAAGTTTGAATATTGCTGCATTATCTCATGTTACTACTTCTAGCAGTTTTGTAATTCCTAGGCATGGAAACCAAAGTTTTTGCCCTTCTCAAAGATTTCTGAACTAGTAAATTTAAATTCTTAAGGGCGCTTTTGGAAAATAGATAAAAGTAGTGTAATCACGCTGATGGATCAAACCCACCGAGACTAGCTCAAAAGGTCCTAGACAACCCAAATAACTCAAACGCTAGTTATCAATCCAAGAATCTCCTATGGTAGAGAGATAATAAGAAAAGCTTTGTTCTTTTTATTCATAATCTGCTCTTAAGGAATAACCCTGGTCATAAAGGCAATGGAGTGTAATTGCAATTAGGAAGCACCTGTAGGCCCTAGTGCAATTTACTAAAAGTCTAAAACCCAAAAGAATATCAAACAAGTCTTTAGAAAATACTAATGATAAAATAAAAGCATAAATGAATCCAAGTAACACCATCAACAAGCTACGTAATTATCCCACTTTGTTGGCGCTCTCTTAAGTCTTATCACGCGAGCCTCGTCATGGTAGATTCCCACACTAAATAGGGAAGGGAATAAATATTTATTACAAATCTTGTTTTTAAATTTTTGTTGATTCTTTGAAATTCGTAAATATAAAGTACAGCTGACCACAAGCAGATTACATAGCTTTCATGTAATACAATAGCTCACAGCAGTTGTGAAAAGAACACCCACAGAAACGCAAGCAATAAACTCCAACTCTGAAGGAATTGGATTTGATAAGCAAACCGAACAAGACCCATACCATTAATATATTAAATAAGTAAACCAAAGAGAAGAAAGGGAAGAGGAGATATATTTTCTGAAGTGAAAGCTAGAGCTACAAGAGAAGAACAGAGAGGATTACACAGTCCAATATAACATTAATAATCTACGGTCGCACAAATATAAAGAAATAATCTAATATTTATGGAATATCTAGCTAACAAGTAACTCTGTGTTTTTTGAACTTACAAATCTGGGTGTTTGGAAATAATACTAATGATTTGCTTTTCTTCATGTCTTTCATTAATCAGAGAAAAGGAAAATCAGGTTTGAAAGGAACAGTCTGTGGCACTGGGATAACTTGTTCCTGTTCAGACTGTCATGGAACTAAAGTAAGTCATGCAAGCTAGCCAACTGTGTTACTTCTTTAATTTACTGATATGTTGACTAACTGCGTACTGTTTTTTTGTAAAAGTAGGTTATAACACCTAATGAGTTTGAGCTCCATGCTGAGAGTCTAATAAGAAAGCCGGCCGATTATATTTTCCTTGAAAATGGAAATAATTTACGTGCTGTGTTGAATGCTTGCACAAATGCAACTTTGGAAGATGTGGAATCAATTATACTAGGTATGATTGGTCGTACGTCTTCATCCGCGGAACAAAATGTCTTCTGCCCCACCTGCACAAGTATGTTATTTCCCTTTACTCAATGTTAAATATCAGAGTTTTGCCGCCTTTTTTACGTCAATATTGCAAATAGAATTTATTTTTTAAGCTTTCTTATATGGAATTACTAGCTCCTAGAGAAATTGACAACTTGTGTTTTTATGGTATGTAGGGTCAATCAGTGGCGAGATAATGCTGTGTAGTTCGTGCAAAGAAATACGATGTGCCTTGTGCTTGTTGGGTCTTCACGCATCTTCGTAAATTTATCAGACTTTGCGGAGTTTTTGCAAAAGATTCTTAGGTAGTTAAATCTAGATTCAGTGCCTTTTATTATTTCACATTCTGTTTTTCTGTTTTTCTTACTTTACATACGTTGCCGATTTTCCCGCCAATTCACCTTTGGTAGAGAATGTAATTTTTTTGTAGTGATTTCAAAACAGAAGATCCTTTAAAATTATTATCATTTTTGGTTTTACCTTTGCGAAAAGTAAAAACCTTTTACTGTATGTATTTAACACATCTCGACAAGGATATATATGGCATTGTTCTTGGCGCATCAGTACACCTCCCTGTAAGCAATACCACTGTTTCAAAACTCAAGACATAACTCAAAAATAAATAATTATAATTACACTCATAAATCGGTCTAAAAAATAACATCTTACCTAGTTAAATTATCTACTCGTGGTGTAATTGTTTACAGTTTTTTCTGCATTGTCCGATAGTGCTGTTCATGAAATAGCTAGCGGCCCATCACCAAGCCACCCACCGTTTATTGACTTCCATCATTCCATGACTAGCTGGTATTTTGTTTATTTAAATGATGGGAAAACCCACGCTTTTATTATATTAGTTGGAAAAATAAAATTGTGGATGATATGACTAGCTGGTTCTCGTAGATTACTAGTTCAACAATCGTGCATGATGTTGCCTAGCCATGATCAATTTTCCATGCACGTTTTAAAAAGTTTGTAAATTTAAGATTAATATTCTTTAAAATAAAGATTTTCATATGTACACTGGTTGCGGTTAGTCGTCAAGAAAACTACCGTGATGACTTATATATTCCATAGAATAGTTGTACAAGTTTCAACAATTGATTGTACGTTGGCAAGGCAAACAAAGAATGCCAAAAGGGTCTAACTGAGTTAAAACTGATAAGGACCTTGATTATATATTATCATGGTGTTTAAGGTCTAATTATAAATTCAATTAATCACTCTGCCTACTTCTGTAGGTTCTTAAATTTAAATGCCTTTATTTTATTTTAGGTTAATGGCATAGTCCATTAGGTTTCTTAATGTTTTACCAAGGTTTATTTGTTGGAACACTGCAGAGAACCAAAACGAATGCGGGAAGAAAAACGGGAAACGGAAACATCTCATGTAAAAGATGAAAAAACCTTACATTATATTCTAAGATTTAGATTAAAAAAAACGATAAATAAGGCTTTGAAAGTAAATACGAACTTGCGTAAAACTAACCTGGGTCCATTATAGTAGCCAGCGTAGTCTATTTATGGGTTAATTTTTGTTATGTATACTAAACTAACAAGGATTTGTGTTCTACTACGGTACTACCCACAACTTGCCAATTTTTTTTTGAGAAACCTTATTACCAAAATTATGTGATGGCTTTGGAACATGTATATATATATATGGGGATGGGTGTGGAAAATCAAGGATGGAGGAGGTGGACGGGTTATTAGCGGTGACCGTACGGTGATGATAGGGCAGACCACAACGCCTGGAGGTATGGTAGAATTGATGGTAGCCCATGGAGGATGTAAGCCATCTCCATTGTTGTGTATGTATATGTATATGTATATGTATATGTATATGTATATGTATATGTAGAGTGAGAGAGAGTGTGTGTGAGGGGATAATAAGGATAGACGAGGTTAAATTGTAATTTTCTTTCAAGTTGTTGTGAGATCATCGGTTGTGGTGTAGTTTAGTTGTGTTTATATAATTTAATTGCAAATTGAAACAAGCATGAAAGTTTGTTTAATTAGTAGATCATTTCACATATTAATAGTGCATTTGTTTATATGGACGCGCAAATTAAAAGATATGGTAGCAAAAAAAAAAAATTAAGTTATCATCGGAAATAAACTTACATAATTATTTTACATCATCATAAATTTATTGTAACTAGATATATATATATATATATATATATATATATATATATATATATATTTGTAATAAAATGTATTTTATTCCTATAAGAAGATGGATTTATAACTTACGGGACCATAAAAAACTACAAAATATGACAATAGAGAGTTTATTACTATTTTGAACTGTCCGAGTTGAGACCGGGATTTTTTATTATTACTATAGTGAGGTTATTCCTATATGAAATATTCTTATACAGAGGTTTTACTGTAACTCAAACGCTAGTTATCAAGCCAAGAATCTCTTATGCCATTAAAATTGGCGATGTAGTCATCTAAAGACCCCGTTTGGCATAAGAAATCCAAACTTTCATTAAAATCCTCACAGTTTCCGAACCGATGTCGCATCATAATTGCGAAAGAACCCCATGGTAACATTGAACCCTGTCTACGAGCTAGAAGTGTACGCCACCACGTTTTTGCTTCGCCCACTAAACACAACGATGCATATCGGACCCTGCGGCATCCTTATATCACTCCTTTTGAAAATATTAGTTGCATATGGCTTAACCAATTGTCCGGGTCTCCGTTTTCAAATTTAGGGCAGGTTATGCCCGCTAATCCGTTCGTCCGCAGCCCTCCCATTCGGCGTTTATGCCGCTCGTCAAGCAAAATTTCCACACTCTCGTTCCATCCTAGTTTTCTGTTGTAGGTGTATCGTTATCAATTAGAGTTGGAATTTGTTACTCATGTTCCGCCTCATTTTTATCCTTTCATTCGACTTCGGAAGCCCAACATGGTGGAATAGTAACCGTGTCCCCATCATCCGTCGTCACAGGTGCGGCTGCCGACTGTGCCTGTAGCGTACCAGGCCTGGCGAAGGCTGCCCCCTGCTGGTCCATCGCGCTGCTGGCCCGTTCCGTGGTCACTGTGCTCGTCGTGGTCCCCTTATGCCGCCGCGTAGGGTTTTTCGTGGGCCCCACAACAGCGTTTTTGTTACTCAATTGGGCAAGCAATTTCGGAACCGTCTCCTCCATTCGCTTGCTACCCTCTACTAAGTCCTACAATTCTTCTTCGGTTTTGTTCGTCTTCATATCCCCTTCCATAGTTTTCTTTCTAAAAAAAATTGCCTCTTTTAAGGATCGAGGCTCTGAATATCTAGGTGTTTGGAAATAATAATAATGATTTGCTTTTCTTCATGTCTTTCATTATTCAGAGAAAAGGAAAATCAGGTTTGAAAGGAACAGTCTATGGCACTGGGATAACTTGTTCTTGTTCAGACTGTCATGGAACTAAAGTAAGTCATGCAAGCTAGCCAACTGTGGTACTTCTTTAATTTACTGATATGTTGACTAACTGCACACTGTTTTTCGTAAAAATAGGTTATAACACCTTATGAGTTTGAGCTCCATGCTGAGAGTCTAATAAAACAGCCGGCCGATTATATTTTCCTTGAAAATGGAAATAATTTACATGCTATGTTGAATGCTTGCACAAATACAACTTTGGAAGCTGTGGAATCAATTATACTAGATATGATTGGTCGTACTTCTTCATCCCCTGAACAAAATGTCTTCTGCCCCACCTGCACAAGGATGTTATTTCCCTTTACTCAATGTTAAATATTTGAGTTTTGCCGCCTTTTTTACATCAATATTGCAAATAGAATTTAATTTTTAGGCTTTCTTATATGGAATTACTAGCTCCTAGAGAAATTGACAACTTGTGTTTTTATGGTATGTAGGGTCAATCAGTGGCCGGATAATGCTGTGTAGTTCGTGCATAGAGATACGATGTGCCTTGTGCTGGTTGGGTCTTCACGCATCTTCGTAAATTTATCAGACTTTGTTATTAATGAAGAACAGTCTTTTACCAAAGATATGTGTGTGGAGTTCTTGCAAAAGATTCTTAGTTAGTTAAATCTAGATTCAGTGCCTTTTATTATTTCACATTCTGTCTTTCTTACTTTACATACGTTGCCGATTTTCCCGCCAATTCACCTTTGGTTGGCGAAATAACTATCCAAGTCATGAACAAATAACTTAACATCAATGACAAAAAATAAGGTTCTGATTCTTCTGAAATAAGAACGAGTGTAAGTTTATTATTATTAAATTTAAAATATACATTTCTTGCCAAAATTACTACATATATCTCACGCCAAGAGGAGGCGACGTTATTAGATTTTAGATATTAAATTTGAAAAAGGTTCTATAGATATAAAAAGTTTTTATTAATAACCCGGCGGGCGCGGGCTTCCGTTCTAGTCTTCTATATAAAAAAAGAGGGTTGAGCAGACAGCTCTTCGTCAGCTGCTTAGCTTGGATTATTTACGTTAACACAGTCCTTATAAATTTAGGTATTATCATTCAGGTCATTTTCATCAATCGACTTTGCAATAGTAGATACATAAATAGTAACAAAATAGCTGCTTAATGAAGTGCTTACTTGCCGACCATAGTCTTTACCAATTTCAACATATTTTAAAAATTAGTACCATTATTTATATTTTCAGAGTCTTCTACTCCATTTTTTTAATTTAAATAAGTTCTGATATTTTTGAAAAATTATATCCGACTATAAAAGTTAATGTGTTTACCACTAAAAAGTTATAGTGAGTTATATCTATAAAAAGTTGTTTTAAAAAAAAGTATTGATACTTTTTGAAAGAATAGAAGGAACCAACTGCAAATTTACAAATCTTAACAATTGTATACCAAACGATAAGGTACTTTTTAAAAAAAAAAAATAATGAACTGTATATACAGTAAAACCTCTCTATAAGAATAACCTCCCTATAGTAATAAAAAATCACGGTCCCAACTTGGGCCAATTCAAAATAGGAATAAACTCACTATTGTCATATTTCGTAGTTTTTTATGGTCCCGTTAGTTATAAATTCACCTCCTTATAAGAATAAAATACATTTCATTACAAAAATATATATATCTAGTTACAATAAATTTATGATAATGTAAAATACTTATGTAAGTTTATTTGCCATGATGACTTAATTTTTTATTGCTACCACATATTTTAACTTACGCGTGCATACTAGCTCGTCGACATGGACACCATCTTGTTGAAGCCAAAGTGATTGATATGTTTACTTTAATATACCTAGTATTTATACATGTAAAGAAGGTATATGAAAGATTGTATTTGACTTTACAAATTTCAAAATACATGTATTTGTTTTCTACGTACATGTATTTGTTTAACTAAACTTTTGATAGATTCATTTGTCTGTTTTAACTTATAATGAATCATGTATATGTATCTAATATTATGTAAATACATATATTTTTTATTTTTATAATATGTAAACTCTATATAGGAATAACCTCTATATAGTAATATTTTTTCGTGATCCCCACAATATGACTGTATAGAGGTTTTACTGTATATATATTAGGTAATTCATTTTTTTATTCAACATCTTAAATAAACGATTGTAGTAGTCGTTCTTTACTCTTTGGTTAATAATTTAAAAAGAACAAAGAAAGCCTTATCTGAGTGGAATAGGGGAGCATTTGGGAACATTTTTCAGAAAGTGCCGGAAGCTGAAGATGAAGTCCTTAAAATGGATAGAATGTTTGAATAAGACCCTACAATAATCAACAAAATTGAGGTAAGTAAAGTTGAAACAAATCTGAAATATAGAATAAAAATTGAAGAGGATTTTTGGAGTCAAAAAGTAAATTTAAAGTGGGTCAATGAAAGGGATGTCAATACCAAGTATTTTCATAGTATTGTGAAAAAAAAAGAGAGTAATAAGCTACGTTAATTCTATTAAAACGGCTACAGGGGAAGTTATTACTGAAAAAATTGAAATACAAAATGAAGCTGTTAATTTTTTTAAAGACTTTCTAGATGCTAAGAAGGATTCTAGTGGGAACTTCAAGAGTCTGAAAATCATTCCTACACTTATTAAAGAAGAGGACAATGAAATTCTTAATAAATTTCCTAATGAAAGTGAAATTAAATAGGCTGTTTGGGATCTTAATAGAATAGTTCTCCATGTGTTGATGGTTTTACTTGGGTTTTCTTCACTTCTAACTGGAGTATTATTGGTAAAGATGTGTGTTCTGCTATTGTATATCTTTTTGCTGGTCATTTGCTTCCTAAGGGAATAAGAAGCATTGTTATTGCTCTCATACCTAAAATTCAAGTCCCTAATGATTTTTCAGAATATAGATCTATCAGCTTATGTACTTTTATTAACAAAGTGATCACTAAAATTCTTTCTAAGAGGTTTTCCCTAATTCTGCCTCTGATCATTTCCTCTAATCAAAGTGGCTTTGTGCAAAACAGATACATAGTGGAGAATATTCTTTTGGCTCAAGAATTTAAAAAATCTGGCTATTAAGCTAGATATGAAAAAAGCTTATGATAAAGTTTCTTGTCATTTTCTTATTTGTGTTCTAAGGAAGTTTGGGTTTTCTGAGATCTGCATTGACAGAATATGGAGAATGATTTCGTGCAATGGGACCTTTATTTGGTGAATGATGTTCCTACTGGCTATTTTTTCCCCTCTAATGTTTTGAGGCAACGTGATCCTATTTCCTCAAATCTTTTTATTATTTGCTCAGATTTGCTTACAAGGAACCTAAATGCTCTAGTGGCTAAGAAAAGTTGGAAAGTTTTCAAATCTCCTCTACAAGGTCCTATTATTACACATTTAGCTTTTGCATATGATATTATCATATTCAGTGCAGCTGATAAAAGATTTATTCAAAATGTGAAAAAGGTGCTAAAAGACTATAATGATGATTCTGGGCAAGAAATTAGTCTGAATAAAAGCTTTGTTTATGTGTCTAAAAGTGTTTCTGGGACTAAAAAAAAAAAAAATCAGTGATGAGTTGGAAATAGAAGTGAAAAAGACTCCTTTTACGTATCTAGGTTGCAAGCTTTATGCAGGTCATAAAAAATGTGTACTATTTCATGAGCTAATTCTGAAAGTAAGGAAAAAACTCTCAAGTTGGAAAAATCAGTGACTTAATATGGGTGGAAGACTAATTCTGATTAAGTATGTGCTTCAATCTATCCCAGTGTATACATTATCAGTTATGAATCCTCCTATACAGGTGATCAAGAAAGTTGATCAGATTTTGGCTAATTTTTTGTGGGGTTCAACTGATCAAAATAAAATGCATAAGTGGGTTAAGTGGAAAAAAGTTTGTTCACCAGTGGATGAATGTGGTCTTGGTTTAAGAAGATTCAATGATATTTCTAAGGCTTTTGCAGCTAAATTGTGATGGAATTTCAGAACAAAAAATAGTTTGTGATCTAAATTTTTGAAAGCTAAATATTGCAGAAATAAGCATCCTAATTGTGCTACTAATGGTAAAAGTGATAATACTTGGACAAAAATGTTCAAAATTAGAATTGAATCTGAAAAGAAAATTATTTGGCTAATAGGTTAAGGAAATATTTTAGTAAATCAAGACAGCTGGCTTGGAGATAGTCCTTTAGATGGTCCTAATTTGGATAACAATATTATCGCTAAAGATATTATCACTAATGGAGAGTGGGATAGAGGGAAAATCAATAACAAAATTCCTTCAAACTTGAGACATCTTTTTTCTAGTGATATAAATATTAATATGCTAAGAGAAGACACGCCTATTTGGAAAGCTAATAAGAAAGGGAATTTCAGCATTAATTCAGCTTGGGAGATAATGAGAAACAAGTCATCTACAAATTGGGTAAGCAAATTGTGCTGAGATAAAATTATACATGTGAAGATCTCTTATTTTATTTGGAAATTCTTCAACAAAGCTATTCCTTTGGATCCTACAATTCAGAGACTGGGAATTATGTTGCCTTCAAAATGTGAATGTTGTGGAATTAATGTAGAAGAAATGGAACATTTATTCAGCAATGGATCTATAGCTAAAGAAGTTTGGAATTTTTACTGTAATATATTGGGAGTTCCAAATGCATCAGATCAAATAAGGGGAAAATTTATCTCTGGATGGTCTCAATCAGGAATTTCAAAATCTAAAATGCATTGGAAACTACGTAAAATTGTACATGTGTTTATTGTGCGAGAAATTTGGAAAGTAAGATGCAGCAGTAGGTATGATAATAAGAAAATGAATGGGGCTAAGATTTGTGAGGAAGTCAGTAGGCTGGTTAAAATTCATTCAAGTAAGGATAATTGTTTTCCCCCAAATTTTGAGATTAAAAGAGGGGTAAATCCTATAAGTAACAAGACTAAAAAGCTTAAAGTGGTCAAGTGGTTGGCCCTCCTCAAGGGTATAATAAATTTAATATTGACGGGAGTTACAGATTGAACACTAATCAAAGTGGCGTTGGGGGTGTCATGCGAAATGATCAAGGAAATTTTCTTTTCGGATACTACACATCTATCACCAGCAAGTCTAGCCTTGAATCTGAGATGATAGCTCTTCTATTGGGGATTCAAATTACTGAAGATAATAACATTATTTTTTAGTAAAACTGCCTTCAATTGGTTAATATTATTCAAGGCAAGGCTAGGTGTGATTGGGATAAAATTTATATTAAGGATCTAATTATTCATCCATTCAAAACTCGTGGTTTAAGAATCACGCATATAGAAAGAGAAGGTAATAGAGGAGCGGATTACCTGGCGAATATGGGGTGCGATGAAAATCCATTAATTTCGACTTGTTTGGAAGATTTCTCCGATTATCTAAAGGGGATAATCAGCACTGAAAAGATGGGAATTCCTTATATTCGTATCAAGTAATTTGGAAGCTATTTGGAAGATGATTTTGGAAGCTGTTTGGAAGATGAAGAGAGACAATCCCTTTCTAAAAGAATGGGATTCTTTCTTTTGCTGTAGACGAAGAGGTGGTTTCACCTGAAAAAGGACGCGTGGTCTGTAGTTTTGTTATTTATAATTTAGTCCTTAAGTTATTGTCTGTTTCCCTTTTAAAGCATAGCATTGTAATTGCAACAATTTCCACTTTTAGCTTTGTTTTTGTGGGGTTTTTCACCCATATTTTTAATAAAATGTGGGTTTTCCCCCACCAATTATATAAATAAAATAAGCAATTGTAGCAGTCGAGGTTTAATATGTTATTTCTTTTTTACATTTTTATTAATTCGTTAACGTCATACCGAACTTAATTACTCTAGATTTACTTATGCAATGTGTATTATGTATATATATATATATATATATATGAACACACATACTTAATGAAAATTTCAAAAACTAAACATGTTTTTTTTAATATTGTACTAAAACTAGCGAATACAGACAACTTAAAACAATTGCAGTTAAAATACTAACATAACACTTCAATTGGTTACGAAAACAAAACTTATGCAATACTCTATCATTCTTTCGTTTCTATTTTATGAGTTTATGTGCTTCATCATTAAGCTAGTGTAGAAAAGATCTAAACCTTATAAACCCTAGAGACAGAAAGTGACGAAAAGAGAGAGACGTCTAGGGTGAATAACCCTAGCCGCCGCCAGGATGATCGACCCAGCTAATCCTCCACCGGAGAACAACAAACCGACCCAAAACCCTCAGCTAATCAACCCGGATCTTAAACAAACCAAATCTTTTGCTAACATAGTTAACTCTAAGCCCATTACTCAAAAAATAAATCTTAAAGACGTAGGAAACTGTAATGGGGAACCATTAATAGAATTTTCTATGGAGGACGTGGAAAAATTATCGGAGCCTTTTAAATATATGATTATCGAAAAATTCTCGCATGGAAGACCAAACTTAGATCTACTAAAAAAGTTTTTCAGCAAGCTACCGCTACAAGCAGCTTACCAAGTAGGGGTTTGGGACCCAAAACATATTCTAGTAAGGTGTTTTCACGAATAATATTTTCAAAGAATATGGCTGGAACAAATTTGGTATATTGAAAATAAGTGCAATTTTTTAAATGAACTTATGATTTTGACCCTGAATTTTGCGCTAGCTCCTGTTTGGGTTACTTTGCCTAGACTACCTATTCATTTATATAATATGTCCAACATTTTCTCTATTGCCAAAGCTATCGGAAAGCCTATTATGGTTGAGGAACCTACTGCTAAGCTTTCCAGGCCAGGTATGGCACGTATTTGTGTTGAAATTGATTTAAACCTAGATCTAATATAAAGAGTTAGAATAGGGTATGGTGGATATAATGGGTTATGGCAGCAATGTGACTATGAGGACGTCCCTAAATACTGTTTCCACTATTATAAGCAATGGCATGAGGGAAGCGCATGCAAATTTAAAGAAAGTAAAAAAGAAAATGTAGAAAAGGAATTACAGAGGAAAAAA
The DNA here is from genome assembly GCA_963682055.1 of Primula veris. Classification (NCBI taxonomy): domain Eukaryota; kingdom Viridiplantae; phylum Streptophyta; class Magnoliopsida; order Ericales; family Primulaceae; genus Primula; species Primula veris. The sequence goes on along the minus strand of OY821747.1, from coordinate 28,856,435 downwards.
CCCCAGGAAAAGCTGAGCAAAACCAAAAACCCAGGAATTCAAAGGGCAAATTATACAATCCAAATAAAATCATTCAACTTCCCCAGCATAAATATAAAAAAGTGGAAAGAGAGAGCACAAAGGATTGGGTGAATCGCAATTTTGGTAAGCATGTACAAATCAGTGTTTTAAATAGCGTTATCGCTACCGTAGCGTTTTTTCGAGAGAAACGCTAAAAGCGCAAATAGCATTGCTACATAGCGCTTTGCAGTGTATTTTTTTTTTTCCTAAATACATATTGTTAGGACCAGATTTCTGGTCTAAATTCTATTTGTTGTCTAATGGTTTTCACTAAATAATCCTATCTGTTTATTATGAACTAAGACAGGTTTGTTAGGTTTCAAGTAATGTTGCAACCTTAGTTACAATCTATGCTAACAGGTTTAAAGTAATGTTGCAACCTCAGTTACAACCTTTGCTGACATATTTCAAGTAATGTTGCAACCTCAGTTCCAACCTGCTGTTCAGCAGAATTCTGTCTAGTTCTGTTAATCTGCATAACTATTCTTTAATAATAATTATTTGTTTTAAAGTATGCAGGATATATTCTCATATGATCTTAACAGGTTTAGTATGCGTTTATATTGAGAATATCAAAATGGTAAGGAAAGATTTTCTAAAAGATATAAAGAGATTAGTTATGTTTCCTTTACATAGATAATTCTATATCTCTATTCTTATGCAAATCTTTATCACTTGTGTCAATCTTTGTTCCTTATCAATTCAGTATGATATGTTTAAGATTGAATGTAATATGGAGTTAAGTGTTTCATATGTATATAAAAAGATATTATCTCTAAAAGATATTATCTTAATATATTTCCTAGTTAAAGGAAAATACTAACTCCTATTATCAAGCTTGTTATTAAACATGTATTACCAATGAAGATTGGAGTCAATCCACGCTGAAGAGTTTGCTCATAACATGGAAAGATTGAAGCCAATCAAACAAGTCAAAGCAATCATAAAAGATCTTGAAGCAAGAAGATTGTTTTACTTGTATAAATAGTTTATAACTTAGCTTGTAAAAAGTATGTGTTCTAAAATATAAAGAACCCATTCTTGAGAGAATACACGTGAGATTTTAAAAGAAAACAATGGTGGGATGCCATTGATTTATAAGTGATAGTTATAGAGTAGGAGCAATATAGAGATAGGCAGAAAAACCTAGAGGGAGTCTAAGAGTTTTTCATTAAGACTTGAATCCTATATTGTAAGCTTTTTATAATATCATAATCTGGGTAAGTGCCCCGGAGACGTAGCCTAGTTAGGTGAACTCCGTTGTTAAATGTGCTTGTGAATTATTTCAAGTACATTTAAATTTTCACAGTTCTGTCCATTAATACTTGAGATGCCAGAGTATTTACTTTTTGTTGCAAGAGTTTTGGGGTTTGATTCTCTTTAAACTCCAATAATTTCATTAAAATTTTAACAAAAAAAATAAAATAAAAAAAAAAAAAATTGACTGCACCCGCTATAGTGTAAATAGCGTCCGCTATTGAAGAATCAACAGACTTAGATAATCTTAAACTTGAAGAACTTATAGGAAATCTAAGCACTCGTGAGCTAAAATTCTTCAAACATAAGAGACCAGAAAAGGGAATAGCCTTTCAAGCTAAGAAATCTGAACCTAAGGTCTGTGAACAAATGAGTGATGAAGAACAGCTAGCCTTCTTTGCTAAAAAGGTTTACAAAAAGTTTTACAAGTAAAAACAGGATGATACTGGAACATCCAAAAACTTTCAGAAAAAGGATAATCAGTTTAAGTCAGAATCTAGGTTTAATAATAACTCTACAGGAAAGTGGGATCCAAGAGAGAAGGATAATAAAGATTACAAACCTAGAGAGATTCAATGTAGAGAATGCAGAGGTTTTGGTCACATTCAGGCTGAGTGTGCAAATACTCTAAAAAGAAACAAAAATGCTTATATAACCACTATAGTGATAGTGATTCTGAAAGCAACAGTGATGAAGAGGATGATTCTAAATTTGTTAATTTTATGGGAATAATCACTTAAAAAGAACTTACTTATGAAAGTGACTGTGAATCTGTTTCAACCATAGTTACAACTGCTCTTAAAACCTATAGCAGTGATGAGGAAGAACCTTCTGATGAAAACATTACTCAGCAATATCTTATCCTTTATGAAAAGTATCAATGTCTGAGTAAGCAATCCTTGATCACAAACAAACTAAATGATAATCTTAAGGATGAGGTTAAAAGTCTTACTGAGCAGATTAAAATACAACTGGCTGAACTTACTGAAACTAAAAGGAAAATAAAAATGCTGAATGTTTCTGCTTCAGAAAAATTAGATAACATGTTGTCCTATTCTAGAGGCTCTAAAGATAACAGTGGTTTGGGTTACTATGGTTGTGAAAGTACAGGAAAAACTACCTTTATTAAAGCTGTTGTTAAAGCTGAAACTCATGATTTTGTTAATAAGGTTAGAAGCACAGTTGCAACCAGAGTTGCAACCAGGAATAAAACTCATGTTTTTTAGAAGAAAGTTAGAAGTACAGTTGCAACTAGAGATGCAACCACAGCTGCAACAAAGAAAAAACTGAATAGCTTTGAGGTTAAATCTACTTTTAGAACTAAACTGTGTAACTTCTGTAAAAGATCTGGTCATTTAGAAATCCAGTGTTATTTAAAGAGGAACAGAAAGTATATTTCTCAGAAAAACTGGTTGGCTTCTGTCAATAAAAAATTGAACTGGGTCTGGAAAGTTAAAGAAAAATCTACCTCAATTGCTAATAATAAAGCTGTTATTATTTCCTTAAATGTTGTTACTTCTAATGATTGGTATTTTGACAGTGGTTGCTCTAAGCACATGACAGGTACTGCAAGTTTCCTAAAAAATGTCATAAATCTCACAGGAAACACTGTTGTGTTTGGAGGTGGAGATACAGGTAAAATTGTTGGTAAAAGTACCTTAAACAAACCTGGAATGCCTAATATTGATGATGTTTTTCTTGTAGATGGTCTAAAAGCTAATCTTATTAGTATTAGTCAACTATGTGACAACAAGATGATTGTTAAGTTTAACAAAGATAAGTGTCTAATTACTGATCTTAACAATGATGTGGTCATGACTGGAATTAGATCAACAAACAGCTGCTATGTGTTTGAAAAAGCTGAAAAAGAATTGCCTCAGAATAGGTGTAATCAAGCCATTACTAATAATTTTGATATTTGGCATAAAAGGCTTGGTCATGTGAATTACAAAACCTTAGACAAGCTTGTTAAAGAAGAATTAATAAGAGGTATTCCTAAACTAAGTGCTAAAACTCAAAGTATCTGTGGTGATTGTGCAATTGGCAAGCAAACTAAGAGTATTCACAAAAGTACTAGTCAAATCTACACTAAAAGAGTCCTAGAACTTCTTCATATTGACTTAATGGGTCCTATGCAAACTGCCAGTATAGGTGGCAAGAAGTACATTTTGGTAGTTGTAGATGATTTCTCTAGATACTCTTGGGTAGTATTCTTAAAAGATAAGTCTGAAACTTTTGATCTCTTTAAAACTCTGTGCTTAAAACTGCAACTTGAAAAAGGTTCAACCAGTGGTAATATTGCTAGGGTCAGAAGTGATCATGGAACAGAATTTGAAAACAGTAAGTGTAGAGATTTTTGCAACTCCTTAGGTATCAGTCATGAGTTCTCTGCTCCTAAGACTCCACAGCGAAATGGCATAGTTGAAAGAAAAAATAGAACCATTCAGGAAATGGCTAGAGTAATGCTTAATTCTAAGAAACTTGCCAACAGATTTTGGGCTGAAGCTGTTAATACTGCCTGTCATATAGTTAATAGAGTTTACATTACTAAAGGCACTTCCATGACAGCTTATGAAATATGGAAAGGAAGAAAACCCAATGTTAAGTATTTTCAAGTCTTTGGATGTGTTTGTTACATTCTCAGAGATAGAGAGCATCTTGGTAAATTTGACTCTAAAAGTGACAAAGGAATCTTTCTTGGTTATGCTCAGAATAGTAGAGATTTTAGAGTTTTTAATTAAAGAACAAACTGTGTTATGGAGTCTTATAATGTGTTATTTGATGACTTAAAAGATGTGAATGAGACTACAGGTGATGATGAAGAGTAAGATCTGACAGAAAAAGAAACTGAAGAAAGTCAGCAAACAAGCAGTCCAACAGTCGTTGGAAGTCCAGTTTCAACTGAGGTTGAAACCGAGGTTGAAACCCAGAATACTGCTGAGTCTGAAGAAGAAGAAGAAAGTTCTAATGTTTGGTCAACTAGCAAGCCTCGCTATGTAAGGACTCAGAAAAATCATTCTCTTGACAATGTCATAGGAGAAGTAGCTTCAGGTATGAAAACCAGAGGTAAAAGAAATAATGTTGTTCACTTTGCTTGTTATATTTCTCAGTTAGAACCTAAGAATATAAAAGAAGCTTTAGAAGATAGTGAATGGATTTTAGCTATGCAGGATGAATTGTCTCAATTTGAGAGAAATGATGTATGGACTTTAGTACCCAGACCTTCCAATAAAAATGTTATAGGGACTAAATGGATTTTTAGAAATAAAAGTGATGAGGATGGAGTGATTATCAGGAATAAACCTAGGCTGGTAGCCCAGGGTTATACACAAATTGAGGGAATTGACTTTGATGAAACATTTGCTCATGTAGCTAGAATTGAATCCATTAGAATGCTACTATCTCTTGCATGTCTGTATGATTTTAGACTGTTTCAACTTGACATTAAGAGTGCTTTTCTGAATGGTGTGATTAATGAAGAAGTTTATGTCTGTCAACCTAAGTGATTTGAAGATCCTAACTTTCCTGAACATGTTTATTTGCTGAAAAAGACCTTGTATTGTTTAAAGCAAGCTCCTAGAGCTTGGTATGACAGATTAACCAAGTTCTTGATTGAAAAAGGTTTTAACAGAGGGGGAGTTGATAAAACTCTGTTTACTAAGAAAACCACAAAAGAATACATCACTTAAAAATAATAGAAAAGGGTTGAAATTATTATCATTGTTTCAATTTTATTTTTACATTTCAAATTATATCTTAAATGCTAAATATTTTATTAGTTTTTACTTATATATGAGTATATTATATAGTTTCCTGTGCATCCATCGGTTAATTGAATTCTATATATCATTGTTTCACCTAATTATGATGAACAAGTGTTTCAGCTGTGTTCTCCCATACCGTATCAATAATTTGTTATCTTTTCTTATTTCGTAAATAGTATATTCTTCAATTTTTCTTCTTCTTGTGATTACATATGTTATCTTTAAAATGAAATGTTTTTGCTGACTGAATAGTAAATATGCAATGTCTTGTTAGAAATCAGAATTTGGAAGGAGTTGGGCATCTATTTTGTTAGACTCATGAATAAGACATTGTCAGAATCAGGTTTTTTAGAATGTTTAAACTCTTTTTAGTAATACTGTAATTTTTATTATTTTGGCCTCTACTTTTCATATAGGTTGTATATTATTGTTGGACGAAGTATAATGTGTGTACATTTGTTTTCCTCGTTATTTATATTTTTTTATGTAGGGTTACTTTGTAGCGTGGTTTACTGATGCTAAACGGGACTCTAGCATGTGCGAATGATCAGACCTTTGGAGGTTGTTTGATCGTCAATGCACCCGTGCAAGTAAGCATTGCATTAGAGTGTCTATATTATACAGTGTCTTGCAAAATGATAACCAAACAATGATATTATACAATAATTATGGCCGTTGTGGCTCCAAAATCAAGCTGGATGTAGCTAATGAAACAAGATTTTACTAGTGACTGAACCCAACTATTATTTTCATTCTTCAAGTTTATCAATACGATTAAATTAGAAAGAAATTTGCTTATGTACGTAATTAAAAATTCAATTTAATTTGTAATTAATACTATTAAATAAGAGTTTCAATATTTTCATACATTCGAATAATTTGATAGTATTTGACACCTCATGAGCGATGCACCTTGTCATATTTCCTTTTTTCTGTCAGGACAAATGCTTATCTGTCTCATTTAAATCTTATTCAATTGTGTTTCTAAAGATATACTCTGTATTTGGTTTTGAAATACAGAATCTCATAATAGCATATTAAGTAGTCCTTCAAGGATTTACTAAAGGTGACCAAATTTGATATTCAAAATACATGTATTCAATTAATAAAAGTAAATAAATACATTTATCATCAGTACTTTTTGCTTTTAATACTTTTTTTAAAGTAAATATACTTCTTTCATTTACTGTACTGTTGAATGCTTTGAATTCAGTTGCTATTCCAAAAACAGAAAAAAAAAAAAAAACCCTTTAAAGTGTTACTGTAGATGACAATATATAGGGTGAAATAAGCAAATTTCCCCATAGTTTACATTTTTTTTTCCAAGTCTCAAGAAGGCGAGGTCTATAAATACAAGTATATTTTCTTTAAATCGTATTGCTTTTCCTCTCATCAGTCATCACCCTCTCTCTGTGTACGTTTCTCTCTCCCCCCGCAAGAAATATAACATCTCTTAAATTTACATTGTGTTTTCTTAAGTTGGTACTTTTGATATATGATTTTGCACCTTGTATTTGGTGTAATTTGTTAATGTGCAATATTTTTTTTTTCTTAGTTACTCTAAGTTTGAATAAATGATGCTGCAATTGATCGACAATTTTGTTTTCAATTGATGAACTTCATTCTATAATTTTGTTTTCTTAGTTATTTAGGTCTCGCCGTGGGATTTAGAAATGAATGGGTCCAGAAACACTAGATTAGAGAAGATTCCGACAAAGTTGAAGGACCTTCTGAAAACGGGATTGCTCGAGGGGGCACCTGTGCAGTATCAATCCGCACCAAAGGTATGTTTGCACTTTGTCTTCATTTCGGTTATTTCTTTTTGTCCCTATTGGAGCTGGTCAAAATAAGATACTTGATCATAAAATCTTGTAGAGTGTATAAAACCAAGCATAATTTCCCACCTTTTCAAAATTTGGTTCTTCATATTCTTATAATTAGCTGCATACTAATCGGAAAATCTTTAATTTCACCTAATATGTTATCCATCTTTCATATATTTCACCAACCTAGGGCCACCACAATTACAAAACCTGATCAACAAATAAATATATTGGTTCAGTAATATTGGTTATGATATTTTCCCATTCATGCCAAAATTCGTCACTAATAATGGCACTGAACTAAGGCCTCTATCATTCTTACAAATTCATCTCCAAATTTAGTTTGATCTTCAGATGCTTAAGGGTAACCTAAGTTCCAGAGTTTCTCTACAATCAACTAGTTGCTTCTGCAAAATTTAATGCGAAGCAAATCAAGTTTTTTAACAATTCCAAATAGAATGGGTTCTAAAACTATGCATTGCCAAGCAGTGGTTTAAAAGTTGTGTTAATGTATTTTATCCTTGTTTATGTTAGTCTTAACCACTCAAATTCATTGGCAATTTTTTAAAGGTAAGAATTACAGTATGAACTACGTAGAGAGACTGAAAATATGCATGCACTTTTAGTATCTCCTCCCCTAAAGTTTGAATATTGCTGCATTATCTCATGTTACTACTTCTAGCAGTTTTGTAATTCCTAGGCATGGAAACCAAAGTTTTTGCCCTTCTCAAAGATTTCTGAACTAGTAAATTTAAATTCTTAAGGGCGCTTTTGGAAAATAGATAAAAGTAGTGTAATCACGCTGATGGATCAAACCCACCGAGACTAGCTCAAAAGGTCCTAGACAACCCAAATAACTCAAACGCTAGTTATCAATCCAAGAATCTCCTATGGTAGAGAGATAATAAGAAAAGCTTTGTTCTTTTTATTCATAATCTGCTCTTAAGGAATAACCCTAGTCATAAAGGCAATGGAGTGTAATTGCAATTAGGAAGCACCTGTAGGCCCTAGTGCAATTTACTAAAAGTCTAAAACCCAAAAGAATATCAAACAAGTCTTTAGAAAATACTAATGATAAAATAAAAGCATAAATGAATCCAAGTAACACCATCAACAAGCTACGTAATTATCCCACTTTGTTGGCGCTCTCTTAAGTCTTATCACGCGAGCCTCGTCATGGTAGATTCCCACACTAAATAGGGAAGGGAATAAATATTTATTACAAATCTTGTTTTTAAATTTTTGTTGATTCTTTGAAATTCGTAAATATAAAGTACAGCTGACCACAAGCAGATTACATAGCTTTCATGTAATACAATAGCTCACAGCAGTTGTGAAAAGAACACCCACAGAAACGCAAGCAATAAACTCCAACTCTGAAGGAATTGGATTTGATAAGCAAACCGAACAAGACCCATACCATTAATATATTAAATAAGTAAACCAAAGAGAAGAAAGGGAAGAGGAGATATATTTTCTGAAGTGAAAGCTAGAGCTACAAGAGAAGAACAGAGAGGATTACACAGTCCAATATAACATTAATAATCTACGGTCGCACAAATATAAAGAAATAATCTAATATTTATGGAATATCTAGCTAACAAGTAACTCTGTGTTTTTTGAACTTACAAATCTGGGTGTTTGGAAATAATACTAATGATTTGCTTTTCTTCATGTCCTTCATTAATCAGAGAAAAGGAAAATCAGGTTTGAAAGGAACAGTCTGTGGCACTGGGATAACTTGTTCCTGTTCAGACTGTCATGGAACTAAAGTAAGTCATGCAAGCTAGCCAACTGTGTTACTTCTTTAATTTACTGATATGTTGACTAACTGCGCACTGTTTTTTTGTAAAAGTAGGTTATAACACCTAATGAGTTTGAGCTCCATGCTGAGAGTCTAATAAGAAAGCCGGCCGATTATATTTTCCTTGAAAATGGAAATAATTTACGTGCTGTGTTGAATGCTTGCACAAATGCAACTTTGGAAGATGTGGAATCAATTATACTAGGTATGATTGGTCGTACGTCTTCATCCGCGGAACAAAATGTCTTCTGCCCCACCTGCACAAGTATGTTATTTCCCTTTACTCAATGTTAAATATCAGAGTTTTGCCGCCTTTTTTACGTCAATATTGCAAATAGAATTTATTTTTTAAGCTTTCTTATATGGAATTACTAGCTCCTAGAGAAATTGACAACTTGTGTTTTTATGGTATGTAGGGTCAATCAGTGGCGAGATAATGCTGTGTAGTTCGTGCAAAGAAATACGATGTGCCTTGTGCTTGTTGGGTCTTCACGCATCTTCGTAAATTTATCAGACTTTGTGGAGTTTTTGCAAAAGATTCTTAGGTAGTTAAATCTAGATTCAGTGCCTTTTATTATTTCACATTCTGTTTTTCTGTTTTTCTTACTTTACATACGTTGCCGATTTTCCCGCCAATTCACCTTTGGTAGAGAATGTAATTTTTTTGTAGTGATTTCAAAACAGAAGATCCTTTAAAATTATTATCATTTTTGGTTTTACCTTTGCGAAAAGTAAAAACCTTTTACTGTATGTATTTAACACATCTCGACAAGGATATATATGGCATTGTTCTTGGCGCATCAGTACACCTCCCTGTAAGCAATACCACTGTTTCAAAACTCAAGACATAACTCAAAAATAAATAATTATAATTACACTCATAAATCGGTCTAAAAAATAACATCTTACCTAGTTAAATTATCTACTCGTGGTGTAATTGTTTACAGTTTTTTCTGCATTGTCCGATAGTGCTGTTCATGAAATAGCTAGCGGCCCATCACCAAGCCACCCACCGTTTATTGACTTCCATCATTCCATGACTAGCTGGTATTTTGTTTATTTAAATGATGGGAAAACCCACGCTTTTATTATATTAGTTGGAAAAATAAAATTGTGGATGATATGACTAGCTGGTTCTCGTAGATTACTAGTTCAACAATCGTGGATGATGTTGCCTAGCCATGATCAATTTTCCATGCACGTTTTAAAAAGTTTGTAAATTTAAGATTAATATTCTTTAAAATAAAGATTTTCATATGTACACTGGTTGCGGTTAGTCGTCAAGAAAACTACCGTGATGACTTATATATTCCATAGAATAGTTGTACAAGTTTCAACAATTGATTGTACGTTGGCAAGGCAAACAAAGAATGCCAAAAGGGTCTAACTGAGTTAAAACTGATAAGGACCTTGATTATATATTATCATGGTGTTTAAGGTCTAATTATAAATTCAATTAATCACTCTGCCTACTTCTGTAGGTTCTTAAATTTAAATGCCTTTATTTTATTTTAGGTTAATGGCATAGTCCATTAGGTTTCTTAATGTTTTACCAAGGTTTATGTCAAACCCCAAAATCAGTAAAGGACATCGAGGCATGACCTTTTTAAATAAAAGAAAACTGAAACCTGTTGGTACAAAATTAAAATTTTTAAAAGAAAAGACTTGCGAGCTAAAGGAACAATTAAACAATAAATAAATGCTTGCCAAACGCGGCTACACGACCAAAAGGTTTTAACGAAATTAAATAAGAAGAACTAAACAAATGTAATTTGCCCGTAGGCTACAACCTCAAAACTGTTCTAAATAAAAAGAAAGCGAAAGCCCCAAACCCATGATGTTGCAAAGCAACCGCTCTTATCCAAACATGCCAACCTATGTGGTACCTGAAATACAAAATTGTAACGGTGAGTCCCACGCACATAACTAGACGGGACGGCACCACAAACACCGTCACTCCATCCCATAAATGCAAGAGCCCACAAATTCTACAACTACGATAATCGACGTATAAAAACAAATATAATTACATTCTACAACTACGATAAATTAAATAAATTAAATAACATCTACACACATCTATAGCATACATGGACCTCTCACGCCACCTACCCCAGTCCGTAAGGTAGGTCATTCCCTATCCCTTCGGCCGTCTTATGTCCCCGGAATTAGGGAGAGACATAGACCATTGCAACATAAAAGTAGATTTATAGTGCGCACTTGGACCTCTCACGCCACTCGTCCCAGTCCGTAAGACGAGTCATTCCCTATCCCTTCGGCCGTCTTATGCCCCCGGAATTAGGGAGAGACATAGACCATTGCTAACATAAAAGTAAATATAGTGCACACTGGAACCTCTAACGCCACTCGCCCCGGTCCGTAAGACGAGTCATTCCCTATCCCCTCGGCCGTCTTCTGTCCCCGGAATTAGGGAGAGACAGAGACCATTGCCACTACAGCTAAATCACAAGGCCTCGGCCAATAATATAAAATCATCCAATTAACACAATCTCATACGTTTAAATATTAAGGCCTCGGCCAATAATATTATACTATTCAAATAACACAATCTCATACGTCACTCTAACGTAATTCAACATAACCCATAAGCTTAGGTGCTAGATTCACGACTAGCCAAACAAGTCTAACAACATAAACCTCTTTCAGGCATTTTAACAAACACCTTGTATGCATAAACTACAATTCATCTTTAATCAACAATAAATTACCCAATTTCACTAACAACTATGATAACACATAATCAACGCATAACAACACATAGGACTGAAGAAAATAAATTCACACCATACCATGAGTTCAATCAACAAACAATCGAAAACAAACTGTGTATTGGATACTAACTCTAGTTTGGATTTCAATATCAATACAATGAGATATCCTCTGTATCAAGCCAGTCCGAACCCATCTACAAACTAACAGCCCACTAGCTTTTAAAATAATAAAACCTTGAATTTCCTTAGCATGGCAAAAAAAACTAGCTGTTACGAATACTACTTACACGTTATAGTAGGACACAACAGTAACTAGCAATATTAGCTGGAAAATATTACAAAATCTTTTACATTTAAATATGAAACTGCTAAATTTGCTAAAATTATATATGCTGCCAAGAATTTTAATTCAAGTTAAACTAAAAGTCACAACGATGCAAAAATCACAACTCTTTAGCATTACTGTTAGCTAGCTAAACATAATACTATTTATGATAATACAACACAACTAGTATCTAGCAATATTAGCTACAACAAATAACCCCAATTAGCAATTTAAGAACATGATTAATATAAAGGATAAAAAACCCCAATTTCTAATAAACGCAAAATAAAATCCTAACATACACCCTCGTCTAGTCGCAATGGATAACCCCCGTTACCTTAGCGCGTAGAGGAGATGCTTCTGATAAGAACCCGTTAGCGTGGTTTCTTCTTCTTCTTCCTAGGCTTTGGAATCACCCTTTTTCTCTCTTTTCTCTCTTCTATTTTGCTGGATTTTTGGTTTTTAGAATGAAAAGTGGGCTGATTTTAGGTTTAGAAAAAACTGTTTTTAGCAAGTTTGTGGAAGCGAACTATTTGGTCCCCAAAGTTCTAAAAGCTAACTTTTAATCAAAATTATTAATATACTACTCAATAATAACAAATCTTTAGAAACAAAACTATTGGGTCCTTTTTATTTATAAAATTAGTAACAAGTTTTAAAAATAAAGCTTTTCGGAAGAGTTTCGGTTTTTGGCTAAAAATTAGTCGAGTGACCGGTTTTTGGTAAAATTTGAATAAAACGTTTTTGGATAAATGAATTCCTAATTAAAAACACTTATAAAAATACGGGATGTTACAACTAACCCTCCTTAAAAGAATTTCGTCCCGAAATTTCCTATCTAAACAACTATACCCAGAAATGATAAACTTCTATAAACAAGGCCATAAAAATTTTAAACGTACAACTCGTGACATAATTCAAGAAATAACATACGCGGGGTTCGCAACCTGTAACAACTCCATATCTCAAATAAAATAAACTCCAGATAATGCACCATGTAAGAATAACCGCATGTATACAATATCTAACAGAATAACAGACAACAACGTAAATCAAGCGGCTGCAACATAAAAGTCAATAAAGTAAACTAAGCTAACATGCTTCTACCTCAACAACTAAATACATCTACAAAGCCCAAATAAGGTAAACACCTATATGCAATATCAAACATAATAAAAGACAACTCAACAACTCTGTAAACTCTAGGCGTTATAACAAAAATAAATTCCAAACTCTAGGTGTTACAACCCTTCCCCGATAAAGAAATTTCGTCCCGAAATTAAAATGCATCTAAAGAAAAGTACCTAAAGAAAAGTCGAGATTAGGATATTTCCTCTTCATCTCATCCTCGCGTTCCCAAGTCGCCTCCTCGGCTCCATGGTGTTTCCAAACCACCTTTACCAATCTAATCGTATTTCCTCGAAGTTCCTTCTCTTGCACATCGATAATCCTCATAGGTCCTACTTCATAGGTCACATCCGCACTGACCTCAATGTCCTCAAAGTCCACCACGTGTGAAGGGTCGTGGTGATACTTTTTCAACATTGACACATGGAAAACCGGGTGAACCCCCGCCAACTTTGGTGGCAAGTCCAACCGGTATGCAACTTCTCCAACTCGGTCCACGATCTCAAATGGTCCGATAAATCTCGGGCTCAACTTCCCTTTAGAGCCAAACCTCATAATCCCCTTCCTTGGCGAAACTCGCAAAAATACTTGATCCCCCTTTTTGAACTCCAAAGGTCTCCTCCTCTTATCCGCATAACTCTTTTGTCTACTTCGGGCTGTCTCAAGCCTTTGCCGAATTATCTTGATCTTTTCTGTCGTTTCTTGAACCAATTGCGGTCCTAACATTTCCGCTTCTCCCACCTCGGTCCAACACACCGGAGACCTACACGGCCGCCCGTATAAAGCCTCAAAAGGTGCCATGCCAATACTAGCCTGAAAGCTATTATTATACGCAAACTCCACTAAGGGTAGATGGCTCTCCCAACCTCCCTTAAAGTCGTTCACACACGCACGCAACATATCCTCTAGCACTTGGATAGTCCGCTCCGATTGTCCATCCGTTTGGGGATGGAACGCCGTACTCATTGTCAACTTGGTCCCTAAGGCATTTTGTAATGCGCCCCAGAACCTCGACACAAACCTCGCGTCTCGATCCGATACTATCGAAATAGGCACCCCATGAAGTCTAACAATTTCCTTAATATACTTCCGTCCCAAGATTTCCACCGAATTCGTCATCTTAATCGCAATGAAGTGTGCGGATTTGGTCAAACGGTCGACCACAACCCACACAACGTCATTCCCACTTACCGATCTAGGTAAGTTGGTCACAAAATCCATTGCTATCCTTTCCCACTTCCATTCCGCTACCGGTAAGGGTTGGAGCATACCCGCCGGCCTTTGGTGTTCCGCTTTCACTTGCTGGCAAGTTAGACACCTGCTAACATATGAAGCTACATCTCGTTTCATTCCGGGCCACCAAAACTGTCTTTTCGCATCATGATACATTTTCGTCCCGCCGGGATGAACGGCTAATCGGGAGTGGTGAAACTCCTTTAATACTTCGTTCCTCATATTTTCCGTCACATAAGTCCTTCCTTTAAAGCGTAGTTCTCCATCGGTTCCTTTCGTCCAACCATCTAATCATTCGCTAGAACTCATCTGTTTCTCATAACTCTCCACTTTCTCGTCCCCATCTTGTGCTTCCAGAACCCTACTCACAAGTTCCGGTCGTACCACTATTGTGTACAAAGTCCCCCCATTAACAGGTCCCAACTCCAAGTCGAACTCGTTCACTTTTCCCATCATCATCCATTCCTCGATCGCCATATGCGCTAAGGTCGCATGAGACTTTCGACTCAAAGCATCCGCCACTACATTGGCCTTTCCCGGGTGATAGTGCAAGTCGTAGTCATACTGTTCCAGATATTCCATCCATCGTCGTTGTCGCATATTTAGATCACGTTGGGTAAAGATATGCCCTAAGCTCTTGTGATCCGAAAACACTTCGAACTTTTCCCCGAACAGATAATGTCTCCATATCTTCAACGCATGAACTATTGCCGCTAGCTCTAGGTCATGAGTTGGATAGTTCTTTTCGTGAACCTTTAGTTGTCGCGAAGCATATGCGATAACCTTTTCGTCTTGCATCAAGACGCAACCCAAGCCTTCCTTCGAAGCATCGCAATACACTTGATAACCCTTCCCTTGCTCGGGAATAACTAGTATGGGAGAACTAGTCAACCGCTTCTTGAGCTCTAAGAAAGATTTTTCGCAAGCCTCACTCCACACGAACTTCACCCCCTTCTTAGTAAGGTAAGTCATTGGAGTCGCTAACTTCGAGAAATCCTTGACGAACCGTCGATAGTATCCAGCTAAACCCAAGAAACTTCGAATCTCGAACACGTTTTTCGGTTGTGCCCATTTCGAAACCGCCTCAATTTTCGTTGTGTCCACCTTTACCCCTGCTTCCGAGATCACATGTCCAAGAAATTTCACCTCATTTAGCCAAAACTCACATTTGCTAAATTTCCCGTAAAGTTGGTGCTCCCTCAACGTGAGCAACGCTAAACGGAGATGTTCCTCGTGTTCCTCTCTTGAACTCGAGTAGATCAAGATATCGTCGACGAAGACTACCACAAATTTGTCGAGATACTCCTTAAAGATTCGATTCATTAACTCCATAAATGCCGCCGGCGCATTAGTTAACCCGAATGGCATGACCACAAACTCATAGTGACCATACCGGGTCCTAAAGGCCGTTTTCGAAATATCATCATCCTTCACCCTTAATTGGTGATAGCCTGATCGCAAGTCGATTTTTGAAAAGAACGTTGCTCCCTTCAGTTGGTCAAACAAATCGTCAATCCGAGGTAGTGGGTATTTATTCTTAATAGTCACCCTATTTAGCTTTCGATAGTCGATGCACATCCTCATCGATCCATCCTTCTTTTGCACGAACAAGGCCGGTGCCGCCCACGGTGACGTACTCCGCCTAATAAACCCCTTTTCTAGCAGTTCTTCTAACTGCTTACTTAACTCCTTCAACTCTGCCGGTGCCAAACGGTACGGGGAAATGGCTATGGGTGCCGTTCCCGGTACCAAGTCGATAGAAAAATCTAACCCTCTTGTCGGTGGTAACCCCGGTAGATCCTTCGGAAACACATCTCTAAAATCGTCCACTACATGTGGCCATATTTCCACTTCCTCGTCGTTATCCACTATCGAGAGACTAGCCAAAAGACAAGACAGGTTGCCCGCAACCCGCTTGGAATAATAAGGAATAGAAGAAAGGGTAGCATCCCTTTCCCCATGAAAGAACACCTCATCTCCGGATGAAGTCGTAAGGAAAACCTTTCGTCGAACACAATCGATGAAAGAATTGAAATGAACCAACCAGTCCATTCCAAGTATCACGTCGAATCCCGACATCTCTATAACGACTAAGTCAAATATAAATACGTGGTCCGCGACCACCATCTCACAAGACCGACACACTCGGTCCAACACAACTCGACCCCCAACAGGAGTCTCTACAACTATCGGGTTCTCAAGAACCCCAATTTCTAACGACAAAGACTCAACTAGACTTCTAGATATAAAAGAACGTGAAGCCCCCGTATCGAAAAGAACATGTGCCCAAGATGAGCACACAAGAACCATACCTTGTACATTTGCCGGATCTCCTTGGTTTGGCAATTGTGGCAAGGCAAATAGACGTGCTTGAATTGGTGGGTTTCCTTGCGGTCCTCGATTTCCCCCATGATTCCCTCGGTTTCCCGGGCCCTGATAGCCTCCTCGGTAGTTCCCACGGTTTCCCCCTCCTTGGTGGTTACCTCGAAACCCTCCCCCTTGGTTCCCAGGTAATTGGTGTGGTGGTACGAATACTGGTCCTCTTGGTGGTGGTGGTGGCAACCTAGGTTGGTTAAACGGTCGGTTGGTGTCGATTCTTCCTTGTCCCCTGGGACAAACCCTTGCCGTATGTCCCATTCGGTTGCATGTCCTACATTGGACCCTAGGGCACTCGAATTGTCGATGACTCACGTCTCCACAGTGGAAACACGCTCCCCTTATCATGACGTTTGTCGGTGGTAGATTAAAACTCCTCTCTCCTCTTCCCGGTTGTTGAAATCGCGAATTATTCGCCATATCCCAAGTCCGCTTTTTATCTTCCCTCGGAGCATTTCCGGTTTTCGACTTCTCCGATATTCGCTTGTTATGGAGGAGAGCTCCTTCCACAGCTTGGGCTGATTTTACCAATTCGTTATAGTTGACATGTCGAGCCGATGCCAATTGTAACGAGATGGTCGGATTCAACCCCTTCATGAATCTCCTACATCTTTCTGCGCCCCCTATAACCGATTCTGGAGCATACCTCGAGAGTGAGGTAAACTTCAGTTGGTATGCTTGAACAGTCATACCCCCTTGATACAGCTCCTCGAAACGTCTTCTCATTTCGTCCTTATAAGAATCTGGAAGAAACTGTCGATTAAACAATTCGATGAACTCGTTCCATTCGAAGTTGCTTACGTCGTACGTATCCACAATTCCCAACCACCATTTCCGTGCTTCACCCTTTAGGTGAAACTGAGCCATATTCATTCGTTGCTCTCCGTAAACTATTCCCGCTGCCGATAAATATTTCTCCATTTCGTCCACCCATCCCTCAGCTATGGATGGTTCACCTAACCCATCGAAGGTCGGAGCCCCCAATCGAGTGAAGTTAAGCAATCCATTGTTGCTTGAACTCCCAGCTTGTGCATTCTGCACCATCATTTGTACCACCTTCTGAAGATCGGTCATCACTTGGTTAGCATTGACCGTTTCCGGTTCCGGTGCAAATGTCTCTTCTTCTTCCACATTCACTTCCTCATACACATTCTCAGCCTCGGGTTGCTCAAGTGGCGGGGCATTAGTGTTACCTCTCCCCCCACGATTTCTTGCTGTCCTTCTTCCTCTAGTTGCTCCACGCCCCCTTGGAGCTCTTCTTCCTCTTCCATCTGCCCTACCTCGGGTAGCCGCACCGCTTGATGGTGGTGCGCCCCCGCGTGTAGCTGGTCCCCTTCCACTAGTCCTTGTGGTAATAGCCATTACTATAACAGGTTAAACAGACACTTTAGTCCACGACTACATCATTAACAATACAAAAACGAAAAATTCCTCAACATTTGTAAATTCCTTACATGAAACATATCACCCAACTACATCATTTTAGTTCACAACATATCAACATCCATTCGCATAAAATGTTCATTACCACACAAGTTAATAATATGAAAACGCACTACGTAAAATCATCAACTTCACAATTCTCGCACTCTAATAGTTCGCTACTACCAGACATGCAAACTTATACCTCATACACACTATATCAATCTACGCACGCAATACAAACAACACAAAAGTGCGAGGGATAACCCATCACGATATGTTAAACTAAAGCATCCGAGCGTCCTCGCATACTCTAGAATTCCACATCGCTAAGGTATTCCTTCACAGATACCGACGAAAGGTCTATTCACTAGTTTGGTGAGCCGGGATCAACAAGCGTCCTCATTGTCCCCAACTTGCCTCACATGTGGACTTTCCTTCCATCAACTACTACTAAATTCTAGCTAAATGTCTTAAGCTAAATGCAACCCCCCGTTTTAGAAAAAAAATTTGAATCTTTGGAAAAAGTTTTGTAAAAATGATACGATGGATCTTGGTCCAATGGTTGCCCATCTTCCCGTCGTCCCAAAGTATACAAGAACCTAGTTAGCTCTGATACCAACTTGTCAAACCCCAAAATCAGTAAAGGACATCGAGGCATGACCTTTTTAAATAAAAGAAAACTGAAACCTGTTGGTACAAAATTAAAATTTTTAAAAGAAAAGACTTGCGAGCTAAAGGAACAATTAAACAATAAATAAATGCTTGCCAAACGCGGCTACACGACCAAAAGGTTTTAACGAAATTAAATAAGAAGAACTAAACAAATATAATTTGCCCGTAGGCTACAACCTCAAAACTGTTCTAAATAAAAAGAAAGCGAAAGCCCCAAACCCATGATGTTGCAAAGCAACCGCTCTTATCCAAACATGCCAACCTATGTGGTACCTGAAATACAAAATTGTAACGGTGAGTCCCACGCACATAACTAGACGGGACGGCACCACAAACACCGTCACTCCATCCCATAAATGCAAGAGCCCACAAATTCTACAACTACGATAATCGACGTATAAAAAGAAATATAATTACATTCTACAACTACGATAAATTAAATAAATTAAATAACATCTACACACATCTATAGCATACATGGACCTCTCACGCCACCTACCCCAGTCCGTAAGGTAGGTCATTCCCTATCCCTTCGGCCGTCTTATGTCCCCGGAATTAGGGAGAGACATAGACCATTGCAACATAAAAGTAGATTTATAGTGCGCACTTGGACCTCTCACGCCACTCGTCCCAGTCCGTAAGACGAGTCATTCCCTATCCCTTCGGCCGTCTTATGCCCCCGGAATTAGGGAGAGACATAGACCATTGCTAACATAAAAGTAAATATAGTGCACACTGGAACCTCTAACGCCACTCGCCCCGGTCCGTAAGACGAGTCATTCCCTATCCCCTCGGCCGTCTTCTGTCCCCGGAATTAGGGAGAGACAGAGACCATTGCCACTACAGCTAAATCACAAGGCCTCGGCCAATAATATAAAATCATCCAATTAACACAATCTCATACGTTTAAATATTAAGGCCTCGGCCAATAATATTATACTATTCAAATAACACAATCTCATACGTCACTCTAACGTAATTCAACATAACCCATAAGCTTAGGTGCTAGATTCACGACTAGCCAAACAAGTCTAACAACATAAACCTCTTTCAGGCATTTTAACAAACACCTTGTATGCATAAACTACAATTCATCTTTAATCAACAATAAATTACCCAATTTCACTAACAACTATGATAACACATAATCAACGCATAACAACACATAGGACTGAAGAAAATAAATTCACACCATACCATGAGTTCAATCAACAAACAATCGAAAACAAACTGTGTATTGGATACTAACTCTAGTTTGGATTTCAATATCAATACAATGAGATATCCTCTGTATCAAGCCAGTCCGAACCCATCTACAAACTAACAGCCCACTAGCTTTTAAAATAATAAAACCTTGAATTTCCTTAGCATGGCAAAAAAAACTAGCTGTTACGAATACTACTTACACGTTATAGTAGGACACAACAGTAACTAGCAATATTAGCTGGAAAATATTACAAAATCTTTTACATTTAAATATGAAACTGCTAAATTTGCTAAAATTATATATGCTGCCAAGAATTTTAATTCAAGTTAAACTAAAAGTCACAACGATGCAAAAATCACAACTCTTTAGCATTACTGTTAGCTAGCTAAACATAATACTATTTATGATAATACAACACAACTAGTATCTAGCAATATTAGCTACAACAAATAACCCCAATTAGCAATTTAAGAACATGATTAATATAAAGGATAAAAAACCCCAATTTCTAATAAACGCAAAATAAAATCCTAACATACACCCTCGTCTAGTCGCAATGGATAACCCCCGTTACCTTAGCGCGTAGAGGAGATGCTTCTGATAAGAACCCGTTAGCGTGGTTTCTTCTTCTTCTTCCTAGGCTTTGGAATCACCCTTTTTCTCTCTTTTCTCTCTTCTATTTTGCTGGATTTTTGGTTTTTAGAATGAAAAGTGGGCTGATTTTAGGTTTAGAAAAAACTGTTTTTAGCAAGTTTGTGGAAGCGAACTATTTGGTCCCCAAAGTTCTAAAAGCTAACTTTTAATCAAAATTATTAATATACTACTCAATAATAACAAATCTTTAGAAACAAAACTATTGGGTCCTTTTTATTTATAAAATTAGTAACAAGTTTTAAAAATAAAGCTTTTCGGAAGAGTTTCGGTTTTTGGCTAAAAATTAGTCGAGTGACCGGTTTTTGGTAAAATTTGAATAAAACGTTTTTGGATAAATGAATTCCTAATTAAAAACACTTATAAAAATACGGGATGTTACAACTAACCCTCCTTAAAAGAATTTCTTGGTAAATCAGTTTAAGTCAGAATCTAGGTTTAATAATAACTCTACAGGAAAGTGGGATCCAAGAGAGAAGGATAATAAAGATTACAAACCTAGAGAGATTCAATGTAGAGAATGCAGAGGTTTTGGTCACATTCAGGCTGAGTGTGCAAATACTCTAAAAAGAAACAAAAATGCTTATATAACCACTATAGTGATAGTGATTCTGAAAGCAACAGTGATGAAGAGGATGATTCTAAATTTGTTAATTTTATGGGAATAATCACTGAAAAAGAACTTACTTATGAAAGTGACTGTGAGTCTGTTTCAACCATAGTTACAACTGCTCTTAAAACCTATAGCAGTGATGAGGAAGAACCTTCTGATGAAAACATTACTCAGCAATATCTTATCCTTTATGAAAAGTATCAATGTCTGAGTAAGCAATCCTTGATCACAAACAAACTAAATGATAATCTTAAGGATGAGGTTAAAAGTCTTACTGAGCAGATTAAAATACAACTGGCTGAACTTACTGAAACTAAAAGGAAAATAAAAATGCTGAATGTTTCTGCTTCAGAAAAATTAGATAACATGTTGTCCTATTCTAGAGGCTCTAAAGATAACAGTGGTTTGGGTTACTATGGTTGTGAAAGTACAGGAAAAACTACCTTTATTAAAGCTGTTGTTAAAGCTGAAACTCATGATTTTGTTAATAAGGTTAGAAGCACAGTTGCAACCAGAGTTGCAACCAGGAATAAAACTCATGTTTTTTAGAAGAAAGTTAGAAGTACAGTTGCAACTAGAGATGCAACCACAGCTGCAACAAAGAAAAAACTGAATAGCTTTGAGGTTAAATCTACTTTTAGAACTAAACTGTGTAACTTCTGTAAAAGATCTGGTCATTTAGAAATCCAGTGTTATTTAAAGAGGAACAGAAAGTATATTTCTCAGAAAAACTGGTTGGCTTCTGTCAATAAAAAATTGAACTGGGTCTGGAAAGTTAAAGAAAAATCTACCTCAATTGCTAATAATAAAGCTGTTATTACTTCCTTAAATGTTGTTACTTCTAATGATTGGTATTTTGACAGTGGTTGCTCTAAGCACATGACAGGTACTGCAAGTTTCCTAAAAAATGTCATAAATCTCACAGGAAACACTGTTGTGTTTGGAGGTGGAGATACAGGTAAAATTGTTGGTAAAAGTACCTTAAACAAACCTGGAATGCCTAATATTGATGATGTTTTTCTTGTAGATGGTCTAAAAGCTAATCTTATTAGTATTAGTCAACTATGTGACAACAAGATGATTGTTAAGTTTAACAAAGATAAGTGTCTAATTACTGATCTTAACAATGATGTGGTCATGACTGGAATTAGATCAACAAACAGCTGCTATGTGTTTGAAAAAGCTGAAAAAGAATTGCCTCAGAATAGGTGTAATCAAGCCATTACTAATAATTTTGATATTTGGCATAAAAGGCTTGGTCATGTGAATTACAAAACCTTAGACAAGCTTGTTAAAGAAGAATTAATAAGAGGTATTCCTAAACTAAGTGCTAAAACTCAAAGTATCTGTGGTGATTGTGCAATTGGCAAGCAAACTAAGAGTATTCACAAAAGTACTAGTCAAATCTACACTAAAAGAGTCCTAGAACTTCTTCATATTGACTTAATGGGTCCTATGCAAACTGCCAGTATAGGTGGCAAGAAGTACATTTTGGTAGTTGTAGATGATTTCTCTAGATACTCTTGGGTAGTATTCTTAAAAGATAAGTCTGAAACTTTTGATCTCTTTAAAACTCTGTGCTTAAAACTGCAACTTGAAAAAGGTTCAACCAGTGGTAATATTGCTAGGGTCAGAAGTGATCATGGAACAGAATTTGAAAACAGTAAGTGTAGAGATTTTTGCAACTCCTTAGGTATCAGTCATGAGTTCTCTGCTCCTAAGACTCCACAGCGAAATGGCATAGTTGAAAGAAAAAATAGAACCATTCAGGAAATGGCTAGAGTAATGCTTAATTCTAAGAAACTTGCCAACAGATTTTGGGCTGAAGCTGTTAATACTGCCTGTCATATAGTTAATAGAGTTTACATTACTAAAGGCACTTCCATGACAGCTTATGAAATATGGAAAGGAAGAAAACCCAATGTTAAGTATTTTCAAGTCTTTGGATGTGTTTGTTACATTCTCAGAGATAGAGAGCATCTTGGTAAATTTGACTCTAAAAGTGACAAAGGAATCTTTCTTGGTTATGCTCAGAATAGTAGAGATTTTAGAGTTTTTAATCAAAGAACAAACTGTGTTATGGAGTCTTATAATGTGTTATTTGATGACTTAAAAGATGTGAATGAGACTACAGGTGATGATGAAGAGTAAGATCTGACAGAAAAAGAAACTGAAGAAAGTCAGCAAACAAGCAGTCCAACAGTCGTTGGAAGTCCAGTTTCAACTGAGGTTGAAACCGAGGTTGAAACCGAGGTTGAAACCCAGAATACTGCTGAGTCTGAAGAAGAAGAAGAAAGTTCTAATGTTTGGTCAACTAGCAAGCCTCGCTATGTAAGGACTCAGAAAAATCATTCTCTTGACAATGTCATAGGAGAAGTAGCTTCAGGTATGAAAACCAGAGGTAAAAGAAATAATGTTGTTCACTTTGCTTGTTATATTTCTCAGTTAGAACCTAAGAATATAAAAGAAGCTTTAGAAGATAGTGAATGGATTTTAGCTATGCAGGATGAATTGTCTCAATTTGAGAGAAATGATGTATGGACTTTAGTACCCAGACCTTCCAATAAAAATGTTATAGGGACTAAATGGATTTTTAGAAATAAAAGTGATGAGGATGGAGTGATTATCAGGAATAAACCTAGGCTGGTAGCTCAGGGTTATACACAAATTGAGGGAATTGACTTTGATGAAACATTTGCTCATGTAGCTAGAATTGAATCCATTAGAATGCTACTATCTCTTGCATGTCTGTATGATTTTAGACTGTTTCAACTTGACATTAAGAGTGCTTTTCTGAATGGTGTGATTAATGAAGAAGTTTATGTCTGTCAACCTAAGTGATTTGAAGATCCTAACTTTCCTGAACATGTTTATTTGCTGAAAAAGGCCTTGTATTGTTTAAAGCAAGCTCCTAGAGCTTGGTATGACAGATTAACCAAGTTCTTGATTGAAAAAGGTTTTAACAGAGGGGGAGTTGATAAAACTCTGTTTACTAAGAAAACCACAAAAGAATACATCACTTAAAAATAATAGAAAAGGGTTGAAATTATTATCATTGTTTCAATTTTATTTTTACATTTCAAATTATATCTTAAATGCTAAATATTTTATTAGTTTTTACTTATATATGAGTATATTATATAGTTTCCTGTGCATCCATCGGTTAATTGAATTCTATATATCATTGTTTCACCTAATTATGATGAACAAGTGTTTCAGCTGTGTTCTCCCATACCGTATCAATAATTTGTTATCTTTTCTTATTTCGTAAATAGTATATTCTTCAATTTTTCTTCTTCTTGTGATTACATATGTTATCTTTAAAATGAAATGTTTTTGCTGACTGAATAGTAAATATGCAATGTCTTGTTAGAAATCAGAATTTGGAAGGAGTTGGGCATCTATTTTGTTAGACTCATGAATAAGACATTGTCAGAATCAGGTTTTTTAGAATGTTTAAACTCTTTTTAGTAATACTGTAATTTTTATTATTTTGGCCTCTACTTTTCATATAGGTTGTATATTATTGTTGGACGAAGTATAATGTGTGTACATTTGTTTTCCTCGTTATTTATATTTTTTTATGTAGGGTTACTTTGTAGCGTGGTTTACTGATGCTAAACGGGACTCTAGCATGTGCGAATGATCAGACCTTTGGAGGTTGTTTGATCGTCAATGCACCCGTGCAAGTAAGCATTGCATTAGTGTCTATATTATACAGTGTCTTGCAAAATGATAACCAAACAATGATATTATACAATAATTATGGCCGTTGTGGCTCCAAAATCAAGCTGGATGTAGCTAATGAAACAAGATTTTACTAGTGACTGAACCCAACTATTATTTTCATTCTTCAAGTTTATCAATACGATTAAATTAGAAAGAAATTTGCTTATGTACGTAATTAAAAATTCAATTTAATTTGTAATTAATACTATTAAATAAGAGTTTCAATATTTTCATACATTCGAATAATTTGATAGTATTTGACACCTCATGAGCGATGCACCTTGTCATATTTCCTTTTTTCTGTCAGGACAAATGCTTATCTGTCTCATTTAAATCTTATTCAATTGTGTTTCTAAAGATATACTCTGTATTTGGTTTTGAAATACAGAATCTCATAATAGCATATTAAGTAGTCCTTCAAGGATTTACTAAAGGTGACCAAATTTGATATTCAAAATACATGTATTCAATTAATAAAAGTAAATAAATACATTTATCATCAGTACTTTTTGCTTTTAATACTTTTTTTAAAGTAAATATACTTCTTTCATTTACTGTACTGTTGAATGCTTTGAATTCAGTTGCTATTCCAAAAACAGAAAAAAAAAAAAAAAACCCTTTAAAGTGTTACTGTAGATGACAATATATAGGGTGAAATAAGCAAATTTCCCCATAGTTTACATTTTTTTTTCCAAGTCTCAAGAAGGCGAGGTCTATAAATACAAGTATATTTTCTTTAAATCGTATTGCTTTTCCTCTCATCAGTCATCACCCTCTCTCTGTGTACGTTTCTCTCTCCCCCCGCAAGAAATATAACATCTCTTAAATTTACATTGTGTTTTCTTAAGTTGGTACTTTTGATATATGATTTTGCACCTTGTATTTGGTGTAATTTGTTAATGTGCAATATTTTTTTTTTCTTAGTTACTCTAAGTTTGAATAAATGATGCTGCAATTGATCGACAATTTTGTTTTCAATTGATGAACTTCATTCTATAATTTTGTTTTCTTAGTTATTTAGGTCTCGCCGTGGGATTTAGAAATGAATGGGTCCAGAAACACTAGATTAGAGAAGATTCCGACAAAGTTGAAGGACCTTCTGAAAACGGGATTGCTCGAGGGGGCACCTGTGCAGTATCAATCTGCACCAAAGGTATGTTTGCACTTTGTCTTCATTTCGGTTATTTCTTTTTGTCCCTATTGGAGCTGGTCAAAATAAGATACTTGATCATAAAATCTTGTAGAGTGTATAAAACCAAGCATAATTTCCCACCTTTTCAAAATTTGGTTCTTCATATTCTTATAATTAGCTGCATACTAATCGGAAAATCTTTAATTTCACCTAATATGTTATCCATCTTTCATATATTTCACCAACCTAGGGCCACCACAATTACAAAACCTGATCAACAAATAAATATATTGGTTCAGTAATATTGGTTATGATATTTT
The DNA here is from genome assembly GCA_963682055.1 of Primula veris. Taxonomy (NCBI): domain Eukaryota; kingdom Viridiplantae; phylum Streptophyta; class Magnoliopsida; order Ericales; family Primulaceae; genus Primula; species Primula veris. Next base: position 28,830,184 of record OY821747.1, on the reverse strand, counting down.
CCCATTCATGCCAAAATTCGTCACTAATAATGGCACTGAACTAAGGCCTCTATCATTCTTACAAATTCATCTCCAAATTTAGTTTGATCTTCAGATGCTTAAGGGTAACCTAAGTTCCAGAGTTTCTCTACAATCAACTAGTTGCTTCTGCAAAATTTAATGCGAAGCAAATCAAGTTTTTTAACAATTCCAAATAGAATGGGTTCTAAAACTATGCATTGCCAAGCAGTGGTTTAAAAGTTGTGTTAATGTATTTTATCCTTGTTTATGTTAGTCTTAACCACTCAAATTCATTGGCAATTTTTTAAAGGTAAGAATTACAGTATGAACTACGTAGAGAGACTGAAAATATGCATGCACTTTTAGTATCTCCTCCCCTAAAGTTTGAATATTGCTGCATTATCTCATGTTACTACTTCTAGCAGTTTTGTAATTCCTAGGCATGGAAACCAAAGTTTTTGCCCTTCTCAAAGATTTCTGAACTAGTAAATTTAAATTCTTAAGGGCGCTTTTGGAAAATAGATAAAAGTAGTGTAATCACGCTGATGGATCAAACCCACCGAGACTAGCTCAAAATGTCCTAGACAACCCAAATAACTCAAACGCTAGTTATCAATCCAAGAATCTCCTATGGTAGAGAGATAATAAGAAAAGCTTTGTTCTTTTTATTCATAATCTGCTCTTAAGGAATAACCCTAGTCATAAAGGCAATGGAGTGTAATTGCAATTAGGAAGCACCTGTAGGCCCTAGTGCAATTTACTAAAAGTCTAAAACCCAAAAGAATATCAAACAAGTCTTTAGAAAATACTAATGATAAAATAAAAGCATAAATGAATCCAAGTAACACCATCAACAAGCTACGTAATTATCCCACTTTGTTGGCGCTCTCTTAAGTCTTATCACGCGAGCCTCGTCATGGTAGATTCCCACACTAAATAGGGAAGGGAATAAATATTTATTACAAATCTTGTTTTTAAATTTTTGTTGATTCTTTGAAATTCGTAAATATAAAGTACAGCTGACCACAAGCAGATTACATAGCTTTCATGTAATACAATAGCTCACAGCAGTTGTGAAAAGAACACCCACAGAAACGCAAGCAATAAACTCCAACTCTGAAGGAATTGGATTTGATAAGCAAACCGAACAAGACCCATACCATTAATATATTAAATAAGTAAACCAAAGAGAAGAAAGGGAAGAGGAGATATATTTTCTGAAGTGAAAGCTAGAGCTACAAGAGAAGAACAGAGAGGATTACACAGTCCAATATAACATTAATAATCTACGGTCGCACAAATATAAAGAAATAATCTAATATTTATGGAATATCTAGCTAACAAGTAACTCTGTGTTTTTTGAACTTACAAATCTGGGTGTTTGGAAATAATACTAATGATTTGCTTTTCTTCATGTCCTTCATTAATCAGAGAAAAGGAAAATCAGGTTTGAAAGGAACAGTCTGTGGCACTGGGATAACTTGTTCCTGTTCAGACTGTCATGGAACTAAAGTAAGTCATGCAAGCTAGCCAACTGTGTTACTTCTTTAATTTACTGATATGTTGACTAACTGCGCACTGTTTTTTTGTAAAAGTAGGTTATAACACCTAATGAGTTTGAGCTCCATGCTGAGAGTCTAATAAGAAAGCCGGCCGATTATATTTTCCTTGAAAATGGAAATAATTTACGTGCTGTGTTGAATGCTTGCACAAATGCAACTTTGGAAGATGTGGAATCAATTATACTAGGTATGATTGGTCGTACGTCTTCATCCACGGAACAAAATGTCTTCTGCCCCACCTGCACAAGTATGTTATTTCCCTTTACTCAATGTTAAATATCAGAGTTTTGCCGCCTTTTTTACGTCCATATTGCAAATAGAATTTATTTTTTAAGCTTTCTTATATGGAATTACTAGCTCCTAGAGAAATTGACAACTTGTGTTTTTATGGTATGTAGGGTCAATCAGTGGCGAGATAATGCTGTGTAGTTCGTGCAAAGAAATACGATGTGCCTTGTGCTTGTTGGGTCTTCACGCATCTTCGTAAATTTATCAGACTTTGTGGAGTTTTTGCAAAAGATTCTTAGGTAGTTAAATCTAGATTCAGTGCCTTTTATTATTTCACATTCTGTTTTTCTGTTTTTCTTACTTTACATACGTTGCCGATTTTCCCGCCAATTCACCTTTGGTAGAGAATGTAATTTTTTTGTAGTGATTTCAAAACAGAAGATCCTTTAAAATTATTATCATTTTTGGTTTTACCTTTGCGAAAAGTAAAAACCTTTTACTGTATGTATTTAACACATCTCGACAAGGATATATATGGCATTGTTCTTGGCGCATCAGTACACCTCCCTGTAAGCAATACCACTGTTTCAAAACTCAAGACATAACTCAAAAATAAATAATTATAATTACACTCATAAATCGGTCTAAAAAATAACATCTTACCTAGTTAAATTATCTACTCGTGGTGTAATTGTTTACAGTTTTTTCTGCATTGTCCGATAGTGCTGTTCATGAAATAGCTAGCGGCCCATCACCAAGCCACCCACCGTTTATTGACTTCCATCATTCCATGACTAGCTGGTATTTTGTTTATTTAAATGATGGGAAAACCCACGCTTTTATTATATTAGTTGGAAAAATAAAATTGTGGATGATATGACTAGCTGGTTCTCGTAGATTACTAGTTCAACAATCGTGGATGATGTTGCCTAGCCATGATCAATTTTCCATGCACGTTTTAAAAAGTTTGTAAATTTAAGATTAATATTCTTTAAAATAAAGATTTTCATATGTACACTGGTTGCGGTTAGTCGTCAAGAAAACTACCGTGATGACTTATATATTCCATAGAATAGTTGTACAAGTTTCAACAATTGATTGTACGTTGGCAAGGCAAACAAAGAATGCCAAAAGGGTCTAACTGAGTTAAAACTGATAAGGACCTTGATTATATATTATCATGGTGTTTAAGGTCTAATTATAAATTCAATTAATCACTCTGCCTACTTCTGTAGGTTCTTAAATTTAAATGCCTTTATTTTATTTTAGGTTAATGGCATAGTCCATTAGGTTTCTTAATGTTTTACCAAGGTTTATTTGTTGGAACACTGCAGAGAACCAAAACGAATGCGGGAAGAAAAACGGGAAACGGAAACATCTCATGTAAAAGATGAAAAAACCTTACATTATATTCTAAGATTTAGATTAAAAAAAACGATAAATAAGGCTTTGAAAGTAAATACGAACTTGCGTAAAACTAACCTGGGTCCATTATAGTAGCCAGCGTAGTCTATTTATGGGTTAATTTTTGTTATGTACACTAAACTAACAAGGATTTGTGTTCTACTACGGTACTACCCACAACTTGCCAATTTTTTTTTGAGAAACCTTATTACCAAAATTATGTGATGGCTTTGGAACATGTATATATATATATGGGGATGGGTGTGGAAAATCAAGGATGGAGGAGGTGGACGGGTTATTAGCGGTGACCGTACGGTGATGATAGGGCAGACCACGACGCCTGGAGGTATGGTAGAATTGATGGTAGCTGTAATTCCTATCCGCTGTTCTAGATGCAGTTTTGCAGTAAGGTTCCAAGTGGAGTTGGAACTGCAGTTAGAACCAAGTGTATAAGGTTCCAAGTGAGGTTGGAACTGCAGTTGGAACCAAACGTATTAATGGACAGAACTGTTTTAAAATTAAATGTACTTGGAAATAATTCACACGCACATTTAACAACGGAGTTCACCTAACTAGGCTACGTCTCCGGGGCACTTACCCAGATTATGATATTATAAAAAGCTTACAATATATGACTCAAGTCTTAATGAAAAACTTAGACTCCCTCTATGTTTTTCTGCCTATCACTATATTGCTCCTACTCTATAACTATCACTTATAAATCAATGGCATCCCACCATTGTTTTCTTTTTAAAGCTCACGTGTATTCTCTCTAGAAAATAAGTTCTTTATAATTTAGAACACACACCTTTACAAGCTTAAGTTACTAAGTATATAAACAAGTAAAAACAATCTTCTATCTTCAATATCTTTTGATTGCTTTTGACTTGGTTGATTAGCTTCAATCTCTCCAAGTATCACGAGATTCTTCAGCATGGATTGACTCTAATCATCTTTGATTAATACCTGTTTAGTAACACACTTGAAAGTAGGAGTTAATCTTTTCCTTTGAAAGGAAGCATATAAAGATATGATCTCTTAAAGATAATATCTTTTCATAAACATATGAAACATTTAACTCCACATATCAATCAATCTTTAAACATATCTTTACTGAATATTATAAGGATCAAAAGATTGAAACAAGTGATAAGGACAAGCATAAGAATAGAAATATATATGTTAAAAGGAAACATAACCTTATAAACTATTCTCTTTATATCTTTTATAAAACATCTTTCCTTAACACTTTGATATTCTCAATATACGCATATTAACCATGTTAAGACTATATGAGAATATATCCTACATACTTTAAAATGATTTAACATTAAACAAGTAGTAATATAGAATAATGAAACAAGACAGAATTCTGCTTCGCAGTAGGTTGGAACTCGTGGTTGCAACTGAGGTTGCAACATTACTTGAAACCTGTCAACACAGGTTGTAACTTAGGTTGCAACTAGTACTTGAAACCTAATACTACTAACTTAGTAGGTTGTAACTGAGGTTGCAGCTGGTACTTGGAACCTGTCAATCCTGTCTTAGTTCTTAATAACAGTTAGGATTTATTTAGTAAAAACCAATAGACAATAAACAATATTTAGACCAGAAATCTGGTCCTAACAATCTCCCCCTTTGTCATTGGTTTTGACAAATCAATTAAGTTTATAAATCATCCCAACCACCTGCAAATTCAATATCAGCACAGTCTTTAAATAGTATATTAACAATACTAAAGAGTCATCTGTTTAAGCTCCCCCTGTATGTTAGAATTGCAGGCACTTCATATGCACAGAATTTATCCATTCATAAATTCAATTTAAAAGACATCAAAATGGAAATTGCAGAAATTTAAAGGCCAAGAACATGGCACAACAGTGTCTTAGTACAGCAATTAAAAAAAATAATTAAAACCAGCAGCATTGAGTCTTGAAATTGAAATAAACAAAACATAAACTTCAACATAAACTTCACTCCCCCTATTTGTCAGCAACCATTGGAATTAGTCACTTGGAATATCACACTGTGGGGGTCTTTCTCTTAGAGGATTCTGCCTGACTACTTCTTCATCTTCTGCATTGTCATCCTCACTGCTGATTGAAACACCATCACTATCATCATCATCCTCACTATCAATAATATCCACCAGCAGCTTATTGATTTGATAATCATCAGCATCCAATTCAGCTCTCCTTTCTTGATTATAAGCCAACTTCTGGAGTAAGTACCACTTTACTCCTTTCTTCTTGTCTGAGGGAGCAGTAGATGTCTCTTCTTCTTTTTCTTTGCCCTTTTCTCCAGATATGTCATTGACATGCCCTTCTTTGAGCAGTTTTGCAGAGATATAAATAGCAGAGGGACAATCTGAGATTGGTTCTGTGGCTGTGCTAATAGGCTTGGATCCAGTCATAGGTAGGACTTGAGCCATAATCACTCCAGTGATTAGACAAGGAAAGGGGAGCAAAATTGAGGATGAGGTATCAGCACTAAATTCTTTAATCAAATTAAAAACATGAGTACCAAAATCAATTGGCAAAGAGGACATGATCCTATAGAGAAATATGGCCATTTCCTTATTGACTTTGGATGGCTGCTTAGTGGGATTCCAATTGAACCTAGCTATTTTGTGCAGCACAGATGCACACAAGGTGAGGGAGGAGGTTTTAATGGAGTGACCATCAAACCTATTGTTCTTGCCAGTTAGAATTAAAGCTAGTATTTCTATGTCTGGTTCAACATTATCAACTTCAGTAGGACTAGGACAGCACAGATAATCATTGATCAACTTAGGGGTAAAATCCAGAGTCACACCCCTTAAAAACACTCTGCCATAGGCAGGATCACCCTTAACAAACACAGTATTACTAAGATTGGCATAGAATTCTTTAATTACAGCAGGGTAATAAGAATTAGGATAAGAAATAGTTCTATCTAGGCCAACAGCTGACAGCAGTTTCTCAATATGTACCTGAATGTGTGGATAGCTAACTAGGTTAAGTCTTCTTTCACTGTGAATCTCCCTACCAGTAAAAGACCTAAACCTTCTATACGTGGTCCTACTCCAAAACCTAGGATCAGTCTCATGAAACTTAGACTTATAAGAGAAAACAGTTGGAGTTTGATGATCCTCTACAGTTTTCCTAGCTCTTTTCTTAGTACGCTTTTTCTGAGATGAGGAAGTCTCACTTACCTTAGCTTTTGATCCTGGACTTGTTGGAGATTTATTCATGAAATCTCTTAGAGTGCAATCATCATCAATGTTCAGGTTGGGGTTTTTAGAAGGGTTTGATGACATGGTTGCAACTGGGGTTAGAACCTTACTTAGAACCTTGCAGTGGGTTTCTACAGCAGGCCTAGGGTTTTACAGAGGTGAGAGAGAGAGAGTTATTCTGTAAAAAGTAATTGATTTTGGATAGTAAAAAGATGTTTGTATAAATAGCAATAAAGACCATATCTTTTTGAAATTGGAAATAGATACATGCAAATCAATTAAGAGACAGATTTTGGCTTAAAAATAGGAAGTATTTTATCAACAGAATTTTGAAAAATAAATCATGCTATGATCACGAAGAAACAGTTGGCATTAAGATAAATTCAGCCAATTAAACAGATAAGCATTCCTTTTTCAAAACAGATTCATCCAATTTGAAAATTCAAAAATTGAAGCTTTAAGGAAATTTGACTTGATTCAAGATAAAGAACACTTAAACAGATATCTAACTTTTAGGAGAACAAAAGAAACCTAGCAATTTACTCACGAAAATATGTTTATCAAAGAATAACTCTAATAAAGATTAAATTTTAGGAGCTTAAATTGAGCAAATCCGTTTTTATTTCTACACAAAAACTAGTTTGATGACCTCAGCAAGGAAAGAGTATAAGTGATGTCCAACAATAACAAGACTTTGTCTTGGCAGTTATAGAATAGACTGAGGTTTCAACTGATGTTACAACTGAGCTTGCAACCAGTATTTTTAACACGAGGTTTCAACTGATGTTGCAACTGAACTTCCAACCAACTATAGAGAGTGTGAGGTTTCAACTGATGTTGCAACTGGACTTGCAACCATCATATAAAATTGCACTTTGTGCTTGCAACTCTATTACCAGAGAGGTTTTTTAAGGACAAGTTACCTCACATCTGTTTTTGAGACACCAAAAAGCGGCTTTTTCAAGACAAAAACATCATAGCTCAAAATAAGACTTTAACCTAAGAAATAAAACTTATTAAAGGTACTCAATACAGACATATTTAGCAAAAGTATTCAATTAGATTGATAATGACATACCCCTATGTCACTTCTTAATGATTCAAACTTGTTTGTATCAAGGGGCTTTGTGAAAATATCTGCTAATTGTCTTTCAGTTGAAACATGTTCTAAAATTAAGCTCTTTTCTTCAACTAGTTCTCTAATAAAATGATGCCTTAGATCAATATGTTTGGTTCTGGAATGTTGAACTGGATTTTTAGCTAAATCTATAGCACTTTTGTTATCACAAAACAGAGTTAATATCTCTTGTTTAACATTATAATCAGTTAACATTTGTTTCATCCAAATAAGTTGAGTGCATCCACTTCCAGCTGCAACATATTCTGCCTCAGCAGTAGATAAAGATATGCAATTTTGCTTTTTACTGAACCAAGAAACAAGATTGTTTCCAAAATAAAAACAACCACCAGAAGTACTCTTTCTATCATCTATGTTTCCTGCCCAATCTGCATCACAGTAGCCACTAAGAAAATGGTTTGTATCTTTAGAGTACCATAGGCCTAGATGAGGTGTTCCTTTTACATACCTTAGAATTCTTTTGACAGCTAGAAGATGAGATTCTAAAGGATTTGCTTGATATCTGGCACAAACTCCTACACTTAAGCAAAGGTCTGGTCTACTAGCAGTTAAATATAGCAAACTTCCAATCATGGATCTATAAAGACTGGGACAAACACTTTTTCCTTTATCATTTTTAGACAGTTTAAGGGTAGTACTCATAGGGGTTCTCTTTTCTTTACTCTCACTTAGACCAAACTTCTTAACAAGATTGTCTGCATACTTGCTTTGACATAGAAAAATCCCTTTCTCATTCTGTTTAACTTGCAATCCTAGAAAGTAAGTCAATTCACCTCCACCACTCATTTCAAATTCATTTTTCATATCAGAAATGAATTCTTCTATCCTATTATTAGAAGATGAGCCAAACACAATGTCATCAACATATATTTGAGCAACAATTATATCCTTTGTAGTTTTCTTTGTAAACAGAGTTTTATCAACTCCCCCTCTTTTAAAACCTTTTTCAAGCAAAAACTTGGTTAATCTATCATACCAAGCTCTAGGAGCTTGCTTAAGACCATACAAGGCCTTTTTCAGCAAATAAACATGTTCAGGAAAGTTAGGATCTTCAAATCCCTTAGGTTGACTGACATAAACCTCTTCATTAATCACACCATTAAGAAAAGCACTCTTTATGTCAAGTTGAAACAATTTAAAATCATACAGACATGCAAGAGATAGTAGCATTCTAATGGATTCAATTCTAGCTACAGGAGCAAAGGTTTCATCAAAGTCAATTCCCTCAATTTGTGTATACCCTTGAGCTACCAACCTAGCTTTATTCCTGATAATCACTCCATCCTCATCACTTTTATTTCTAAAAATCCATTTAGTCCCTATAACATTTTTATTAGAAGGTCTGGGTACTAAATTCCATACATCATTTCTCTCAAATTGGGCCAATTCATCCTGCATAGCTAAAATCCATTCACTATCTTCTAGAGCTTCTTTTATATTCTTAGGTTCTAACTGAGAGATATAACAAGCAAAGTGAACAACATTATTTCTTTTACCTCTGGTTTTCATACCTGAAGTAACTTCTCCTATGACATTGTCCAGAGAATGATTTTTCTGAGTCCTTACATAGCGAGGCCTGCTAGTTGACTGAGCATGAGAACTTTCTTCTTCTTCTTCAGATTCAGCAGCATTTTGGGTTTCAACTGTGGTTCCAACCTCAGTTCCAACCTCAGTTGTAACCTCAGTTGCAACTGGACTTCCAACCACTCTGGGACTTCCAGTTTGTTGTGTTTCTTCTTTCTCTTTTTCTGTAGTCTCAGCCTGTTCATCATCACCTGTAATCTCATCAACAGTTTTAAGGTCATCAAATAACACATTATAAGATTCCATAACACAGTTTGTTCTTTGATTGAAGACTCTAAATGCTCTACTATTCTGAGCATAACCAAGAAAAATCCCTTTATCACTTTTAGAGTCAAATTTACCAAGATGCTCTCTATCTCTGAGAATATAGCAAACACATCCAAAAACTTGAAAATACTTTACATTGGGTTTTCTACCTTTCCAAATTTCATAAGCTGTCATGGAAGTACCTTTAGTAATATAAACTCTATTAACTATATGACAGGCAGTATTAACAGCTTCAGCCCAAAATCTATTGGCAAGTTTCTTAGAGTTAAGCATTACTCTAGCCATTTCCTGAATGGTTCTATTTTTCCTTTCAACTATGCCATTTTGCTGAGGAGTCTTAGGAGCAGAGAACTCATGACATATTCCTAAGGAGTTGCAGAATTCTTTAAACCTGTTATTTTCAAATTCAGTTCCATGATCACTTCTAATCCTAGCAATATTACCACTAGTGGAACCTTTTTCAACTTGCAGTTTTAAGCACAGAGTTTTGAATAGTTCAAAAGTTTCAGACTTATCCTTTAAGAACACTACCCAAGAGTATCTAGAGAAATCATCTACAACTACTAGAATGTACTTCTTACCACCTATACTAGCAGTTTGCATAGGACCCATCAAGTCAATGTGAAGAAGTTCTAAGACTCTCTTAGTGTAGATTAGACTAGTACTTTTGTGAATACTTTTGGTTTGTTTGCCTATAGCACAATCACCACAGACACTTTGAGTTTTAGCACTAAGTTTAGGAATTCCTCTTATCAATTCCTTTTTAACAAGCTTATCTAAAGTTTTGTAATTCACATGCCCAAGCCTTTTATGCCAAATATCTACATTATTAGTAATGGCTTGATTACACCTACTTTGAGGCACTTCTTTTTCAGCTTTTTCAAACACATAGCAACTGTTGGTTGATCTAACTCCAGTCATGATTAAATCATTGTTAAGATTAGTAATTAGACACTTTTCTTTGTCAAATTTAACAGTCATTTCATTATCACAGAGTTGACTGATACTAATAAGATTAGCTTTTAGACCATCTACAAGAAAAACATCCTCAATATCAGGCATTCCAGGTTTGTTTAAGGTACCTTTACCAATAATTTTACCTGTATCTCCACCTCCAAACACAACAGTGTTACCTGTAAGAATGGTGACATTTTTTAGGAGGCTTGCAGTACCTGTCATATGCTTAGAGCATCCACTGTCAAAATACCAATCATTAGAAGTAACAGCATTCAAAGAGTTAATAACAGCTTTGTTGTTAGCAACTAAAGTTGCTTTTTCTTTAACTTTCCAAACCCATTTCAAATTTTTATTGACAGAAGCCAACCAGGTTTTCTGGGAAATATACTTTCTGTTTCTTTTTAAATAACACTGGATTTCAGAATGACCAGGTTTTTTACAGAAATTGCACAACTTCAACCTAAAGTTATTCAGTTTGTTCATGGTTGCAACTTTGGTTGTAACTGAGCTTCCAACCTTCTTTACATAAACCTGAGTTTTATTCCTGGTTGCAACTCTGGTTGCAACTGAGCTTCTAACCTTGTGATCAAAATCATGAGTTTTAGCTTTAGCAACAGCTTCAATAAAAGTAGTTTTTCCTGTACTCTTACCACCATAGTAACCTAGACCACTGATATCTTTGGATCCTCTAGAATATGATAGCATGTCATCTAATTTATCTGAAGCAGAAACATTCAGCAATTTTATTATCTTTTTAGTTTCAGTAAGTTCAGCCAGTTGTAATTTAAGCTTCTCAGTAAGATTTTTAACCTCATCCTTTAGATCAACATTTAGCTTGCTTATGATCAAGGATTGTTTACTCAGACATTTATACTTTTCATACAGAACAAGGTATTGCTTAGTAATGTTTTCATCAGAAGGTTCTTCCTCATCACTGCTATATGTTTCACAGGCAGTTGTAACTGGGGTTAAAACCTGCTCACAGTCACTTTCATAAGTAGGTTCTTTTTCAGTGATTATTCCCATGAAATTAACAAAATTTAGACCATCCTCTTCATCACTGTTACTCTCAGAATCACTATCACTATGAGTGGTTATATAAGCATTTTTGTTTCTTTTTAAAGTGTTTGCACACTCAGCCTGAATATGACCAAAACCTCTACATTCTCTACACTGAATCTCTTTAGATTTGTATTCTTTGTTATCCTTTTCTTTGGAATTCCACTTTCCTGTAGAGTTATTATTGAACCTAGACTCTGTCTTAAACTGGTTATCCTTTTTCTGAAAGTTTTTTGATGAACCAGTATCCTCCTTTTTCTTATAAAACTTCTTGTACACCTTTTTTGCAAAGAAAGCTAGTTGTTCTTCATCACTCATTTTATCACAGGCATTAGATTCAGATTTCTTAGCTTGAAATGCTATTCCCTTTTCTGGTCTTTTATGTTTGAAGAATTTCAGTTCATGTGTACTTAGATTTCCTATGAGTTCTTCAAGTTTAAGATTATCTAAGTCAGTTGATTCTTCAATAGCTGTGACCTTAATTTCAAACCTTTCTGGGAGTGACCTAAGAGTTTTCTTAACAAGTTTAGCATCACTGTATTTTTCACCTAATGTTCCAGCTTGATGAGCAATGTGGCAGATTCTACCATTAAATTGTTCAATGTTTTCATCTTCCTCCATTCTTAAGTTCTCAAATTTGGTAGTTAACTGTTGAAGTTTGAAAGCTTTTACTTTAGTGGTTCCTTCAAAAGTAACTTGCAAAATATCCCATGCTTCTTTAGCTGTTTCACAATGAGAGATATACCTGAATACGCTGAGAGTTACACCAACAAAAATCAAGTTTATGGCTGTTGAGTTGGCACTTGATTTTCTGTCTTCTTCAACAGACCATCTGTCTTCAGGTAAGAGAATCAGTTCTCCTTCATTATCCATGGTAGTTGGAGCCTCCCATCCATACATAACAGTCTTCCATGCATGTTCATTCTGCTGTTTGATGAAAGACCTCATTCTAATTTTCCATACTCCATAGTTTACTCCTCCTTCAAGCAATGGAGGTTTGTTGAAGGCGTTTCCTTCCCTCATTAAGTCCATTGTTACTAGAACACAGGATCCACACTAAGTAAGGTCTAGTGTGAAGCTCTGATACCAATTGTAATTCCTATCCGCTGTTCTAGATGCAGTTTTGCAGTAAGGTTCCAAGTGGAGTTGGAACTGCAGTTAGAACCAAGTGTATAAGGTTCCAAGTGAGGTTGGAACTGCAGTTGGAACCAAACGTATTAATGGACAGAACTGTTTTAAAATTAAATGTACTTGGAAATAATTCACACGCACATTTAACAACGGAGTTCACCTAACTAGGCTACGTCTCCGGGGCACTTACCCAGATTATGATATTATAAAAAGCTTACAATATATGACTCAAGTCTTAATGAAAAACTTAGACTCCCTCTATGTTTTTCTGCCTATCACTATATTGCTCCTACTCTATAACTATCACTTATAAATCAATGGCATCCCACCATTGTTTTCTTTTTAAAGCTCACGTGTATTCTCTCTAGAAAATAAGTTCTTTATAATTTAGAACACACACCTTTACAAGCTTAAGTTACTAAGTATATAAACAAGTAAAAACAATCTTCTATCTTCAATATCTTTTGATTGCTTTTGACTTGGTTGATTAGCTTCAATCTCTCCAAGTATCACGAGATTCTTCAGCATGGATTGACTCTAATCATCTTTGATTAATACCTGTTTAGTAACACACTTGAAAGTAGGAGTTAATCTTTTCCTTTGAAAGGAAGCATATAAAGATATGATCTCTTAAAGATAATATCTTTTCATAAACATATGAAACATTTAACTCCACATATCAATCAATCTTTAAACATATCTTTACTGAATATTATAAGGATCAAAAGATTGAAACAAGTGATAAGGACAAGCATAAGAATAGAAATATATATGTTAAAAGGAAACATAACCTTATAAACTATTCTCTTTATATCTTTTATAAAACATCTTTCCTTAACACTTTGATATTCTCAATATACGCATATTAACCATGTTAAGACTATATGAGAATATATCCTACATACTTTAAAATGATTTAACATTAAACAAGTAGTAATATAGAATAATGAAACAAGACAGAATTCTGCTTCGCAGTAGGTTGGAACTCGTGGTTGCAACTGAGGTTGCAACATTACTTGAAACCTGTCAACACAGGTTGTAACTTAGGTTGCAACTAGTACTTGAAACCTAATACTACTAACTTAGTAGGTTGTAACTGAGGTTGCAACTGGTACTTGGAACCTGTCAATCCTGTCTTAGTTCTTAATAACAGTTAGGATTTATTTAGTAAAAACCAATAGACAATAAACAATATTTAGACCAGAAATCTGGTCCTAACAATCTCCCCCTTTGTCATTGGTTTTGACAAATCAATTAAGTTTATAAATCATCCCAACCACCTGCAAATTCAATATCAGCACAGTCTTTAAATAGTATATTAACAATACTAAAGAGTCATCTGTTTAAGCTCCCCCTGTATGTTAGAATTGCAGGCACTTCATATGCACAGAATTTATCCATTCATAAATTCAATTTAAAAGACATCAAAATGGAAATTGCAGAAATTTAAAGGCCAAGAACATGGCACAACAGTGTCTTAGTACAGCAATTAAAAAAAATAATTAAAACCAGCAGCATTGAGTCTTGAAATTGAAATAAACAAAACATAAACTTCAACATAAACTTCACTCCCCCTATTTGTCAGCAACCATTGGAATTAGTCACTTGGAATATCACACTGTGGGGGTCTTTCTCTTAGAGGATTCTGCCTGACTACTTCTTCATCTTCTGCATTGTCATCCTCACTACTGATTGAAACACCATCACTATCATCATCATCCTCACTCTCAATAATATCCACCAGCAGCTTATTGATTTGATAATCATCAGCATCCAATTCAGCTCTCCTTTCTTGATTATAAGCCAACTTCTAGAGTAAGTACCACTTTACTCCTTTCTTCTTGTCTGAGGGAGCAGTAGATGTCTCTTCTTCTTTTTCTTTGCCCTTTTCTCCAGATATGTCATTGACATGCCCTTCTTTGAGCAGTTTTGCAGAGATATAAATAGCAGAGGGACAATCTGAGATTGGTTCTGTGGCTGTGCTAATAGGCTTGGATCCAGTCATAGGTAGGACTTGAGCCATAATCACTCCAGTGATTAGACAAGGAAAGGGGAGCAAAATTGAGGATGAGGTATCAGCACTAAATTCTTTAATCAAATTAAAAACATGAGTACCAAAATCAATTGGCAAAGAGGACATGATCCTATAGAGAAATATGGCCATTTCCTTATTGACTTTGGATGGCTGCTTAGTGGGATTCCAATTGAACCTAGCTATTTTGTGCAGCACAGATGCACACAAGGTGAGGGAGGAGGTTTTAATGGAGTGACCATCAAACCTATTGTTCTTGCCAGTTAGAATTAAAGCTAGTATTTCTATGTCTGGTTCAACATTATCAACTTCAGTAGGACTAGGACAGCACAGATAATCATTGATCAACTTAGGGGTAAAATCCAGAGTCACACCCCTTAAAAACACTCTGCCATAGGCAGGATCACCCTTAACAAACACAGTATTACTAAGATTGGCATAGAATTCTTTAATTACAGCAGGGTAATAAGAATTAGGATAAGAAATAGTTCTATCTAGGCCAACAGCTGACAGCAGTTTCTCAATATGTACCTGAATGTGTGGATAGCTAACTAGGTTAAGTCTTCTTTCACTGTGAATCTCCCTACCAGTAAAAGACCTAAACCTTCTATACGTGGTCCTACTCCAAAACCTAGGATCAGTCTCATGAAACTTAGACTTATAAGAGAAAACAGTTGGAGTTTGATGATCCTCTACAGTTTTCCTAGCTCTTTTCTTAGTACGCTTTTTCTGAGATGAGGAAGTCTCACTTACCTTAGCTTTTGATCCTGGACTTGTTGGAGATTTATTCATGAAATCTCTTAGAGTGCAATCATCATCAATGTTCAGGTTGGGGTTTTTAGAAGGGTTTGATGACATGGTTGCAACTGGGGTTAGAACCTTACTTAGAACCTTGCAGTGGGTTTCTACAGCAGGCCTAGGGTTTTACAGAGGTGAGAGAGAGAGAGTTATTCTGTAAAAAGTAATTGATTTTGGATAGTAAAAAGATGTTTGTATAAATAGCAATAAAGACCATATCTTTTTGAAATTGGAAATAGATACATGCAAATCAATTAAGAGACAGATTTTGGCTTAAAAATAGGAAGTATTTTATCAACAGAATTTTGAAAAATAAATCATGCTATGATCACGAAGAAACAGTTGGCATTAAGATAAATTCAGCCAATTAAACAGATAAGCATTCCTTTTTCAAAACAGATTCATCCAATTTGAAAATTCAAAAATTGAAGCTTTAAGGAAATTTGACTTGATTCAAGATAAAGAACACTTAAACAGATATCTAACTTTTAGGAGAACAAAAGAAACCTAGCAATTTACTCACGAAAATATGTTTATCAAAGAATAACTCTAATAAAGATTAAATTTTAGGAGCTTAAATTGAGCAAATCCGTTTTTATTTCTACACAAAAACTAGTTTGATGACCTCAGCAAGGAAAGAGTATAAGTGATGTCCAACAATAACAAGACTTTGTCTTGGCAGTTATAGAATAGACTGAGGTTTCAACTGATGTTACAACTGAGCTTGCAACCAGTATTTTTAACACGAGGTTTCAACTGATGTTGCAACTGAACTTCCAACCAACTATAGAGAGTGTGAGGTTTCAACTGATGTTGCAACTGGACTTGCAACCATCATATAAAATTGCACTTTGTGCTTGCAACTCTATTACCAGAGAGGTTTTTTAAGGACAAGTTACCTCACATCTGTTTTTGAGACACCAAAAAGCGGCTTTTTCAAGACAAAAACATCATAGCTCAAAATAAGACTTTAACCTAAGAAATAAAACTTATTAAAGGTACTCAATACAGACATATTTAGCAAAAGTATTCAATTAGATTGATAATGACATACCCCTATGTCACTTCTTAATGATTCAAACTTGTTTGTATCAAGGGGCTTTGTGAAAATATCTGCTAATTGTCTTTCAGTTGAAACATGTTCTAAAATTAAGCTCTTTTCTTCAACTAGTTCTCTAATAAAATGATGCCTTAGATCAATATGTTTGGTTCTGGAATGTTGAACTGGATTTTTAGCTAAATCTATAGCACTTTTGTTATCACAAAACAGAGTTAATATCTCTTGTTTAACATTATAATCAGTTAACATTTGTTTCATCCAAATAAGTTGAGTGCATCCACTTCCAGCTGCAACATATTCTGCCTCAGCAGTAGATAAAGATATGCAATTTTGCTTTTTACTGAACCAAGAAACAAGATTGTTTCCAAAATAAAAACAACCACCAGAAGTACTCTTTCTATCATCTATGTTTCCTGCCCAATCTGCATCACAGTAGCCACTAAGAAAATGGTTTGTATCTTTAGAGTACCATAGGCCTAGATGAGGTGTTCCTTTTACATACCTTAGAATTCTTTTGACAGCTAGAAGATGAGATTCTAAAGGATTTGCTTGATATCTGGCACAAACTCCTACACTTAAGCAAAGGTCTGGTCTACTAGCAGTTAAATATAGCAAACTTCCAATCATGGATCTATAAAGACTGGGACAAACACTTTTTCCTTTATCATTTTTAGACAGTTTAAGGGTAGTACTCATAGGGGTTCTCTTTTCTTTACTCTCACTTAGACCAAACTTCTTAACAAGATTGTCTGCATACTTGCTTTGACATAGAAAAATCCCTTTCTCATTCTGTTTAACTTGCAATCCTAGAAAGTAAGTCAATTCACCTCCACCACTCATTTCAAATTCATTTTTCATATCAGAAATGAATTCTTCTATCCTATTATTAGAAGATGAGCCAAACACAATGTCATCAACATATATTTGAGCAACAATTATATCCTTTGTAGTTTTCTTTGTAAACAGAGTTTTATCAACTCCCCCTCTTTTAAAACCTTTTTCAAGCAAAAACTTGGTTAATCTATCATACCAAGCTCTAGGAGCTTGCTTAAGACCATACAAGGCCTTTTTCAGCAAATAAACATGTTCAGGAAAGTTAGGATCTTCAAATCCCTTAGGTTGACTGACATAAACCTCTTCATTAATCACACCATTAAGAAAAGCACTCTTTATGTCAAGTTGAAACAATTTAAAATCATACAGACATGCAAGAGATAGTAGCATTCTAATGGATTCAATTCTAGCTACAGGAGCAAAGGTTTCATCAAAGTCAATTCCCTCAATTTGTGTATACCCTTGAGCTACCAACCTAGCTTTATTCCTGATAATCACTCCATCCTCATCACTTTTATTTCTAAAAATCCATTTAGTCCCTATAACATTTTTATTAGAAGGTCTGGGTACTAAATTCCATACATCATTTCTCTCAAATTGGGCCAATTCATCCTGCATAGCTAAAATCCATTCACTATCTTCTAGAGCTTCTTTTATATTCTTAGGTTCTAACTGAGAGATATAACAAGCAAAGTGAACAACATTATTTCTTTTACCTCTGGTTTTCATACCTGAAGTAACTTCTCCTATGACATTGTCCAGAGAATGATTTTTCTGAGTCCTTACATAGCGAGGCCTGCTAGTTGACTGAGCATGAGAACTTTCTTCTTCTTCTTCAGATTCAGCAGCATTTTGGGTTTCAACTGTGGTTCCAACCTCAGTTCCAACCTCAGTTGTAACCTCAGTTGCAACTGGACTTCCAACCACTCTGGGACTTCCAGTTTGTTGTGTTTCTTCTTTCTCTTTTTCTGTAGTCTCAGCCTGTTCATCATCACCTGTAATCTCATCAACAGTTTTAAGGTCATCAAATAACACATTATAAGATTCCATAACACAGTTTGTTCTTTGATTGAAGACTCTAAATGCTCTACTATTCTGAGCATAACCAAGAAAAATCCCTTTATCACTTTTAGAGTCAAATTTACCAAGATGCTCTCTATCTCTGAGAATATAGCAAACACATCCAAAAACTTGAAAATACTTTACATTGGGTTTTCTACCTTTCCAAATTTCATAAGCTGTCATGGAAGTACCTTTAGTAATATAAACTCTATTAACTATATGACAGGCAGTATTAACAGCTTCAGCCCAAAATCTATTGGCAAGTTTCTTAGAGTTAAGCATTACTCTAGCCATTTCCTGAATGGTTCTATTTTTCCTTTCAACTATGCCATTTTGCTGAGGAGTCTTAGGAGCAGAGAACTCATGACATATTCCTAAGGAGTTGCAGAATTCTTTAAACCTGTTATTTTCAAATTCAGTTCCATGATCACTTCTAATCCTAGCAATATTACCACTAGTGGAACCTTTTTCAACTTGCAGTTTTAAGCACAGAGTTTTGAATAGTTCAAAAGTTTCAGACTTATCCTTTAAGAACACTACCCAAGAGTATCTAGAGAAATCATCTACAACTACTAGAATGTACTTCTTACCACCTATACTAGCAGTTTGCATAGGACCCATCAAGTCAATGTGAAGAAGTTCTAAGACTCTCTTAGTGTAGATTAGACTAGTACTTTTGTGAATACTTTTGGTTTGTTTGCCTATAGCACAATCACCACAGACACTTTGAGTTTTAGCACTAAGTTTAGGAATTCCTCTTATCAATTCCTTTTTAACAAGCTTATCTAAAGTTTTGTAATTCACATGCCCAAGCCTTTTATGCCAAATATCTACATTATTAGTAATGGCTTGATTACACCTACTTTGAGGCACTTCTTTTTCAGCTTTTTCAAACACATAGCAACTGTTGGTTGATCTAACTCCAGTCATGATTAAATCATTGTTAAGATTAGTAATTAGACACTTTTCTTTGTCAAATTTAACAGTCATTTCATTATCACAGAGTTGACTGATACTAATAAGATTAGCTTTTAGACCATCTACAAGAAAAACATCCTCAATATCAGGCATTCCAGGTTTGTTTAAGGTACCTTTACCAATAATTTTACCTGTATCTCCACCTCCAAACACAACAGTGTTACCTGTAAGAATGGTGACATTTTTTAGGAGGCTTGCAGTACCTGTCATATGCTTAGAGCATCCACTGTCAAAATACCAATCATTAGAAGTAACAGCATTCAAAGAGTTAATAACAGCTTTGTTGTTAGCAACTAAAGTTGCTTTTTCTTTAACTTTCCAAACCCATTTCAAATTTTTATTGACAGAAGCCAACCAGGTTTTCTGGGAAATATACTTTCTGTTTCTTTTTAAATAACACTGGATTTCAGAATGACCAGGTTTTTTACAGAAATTGCACAACTTCAACCTAAAGTTATTCAGTTTGTTCATGGTTGCAACTTTGGTTGTAACTGAGCTTCCAACCTTCTTTACATAAACCTGAGTTTTATTCCTGGTTGCAACTCTGGTTGCAACTGAGCTTCTAACCTTGTGATCAAAATCATGAGTTTTAGCTTTAGCAACAGCTTCAATAAAAGTAGTTTTTCCTGTACTCTTACCACCATAGTAACCTAGACCACTGATATCTTTGGATCCTCTAGAATATGATAGCATGTCATCTAATTTATCTGAAGCAGAAACATTCAGCAATTTTATTATCTTTTTAGTTTCAGTAAGTTCAGCCAGTTGTAATTTAAGCTTCTCAGTAAGATTTTTAACCTCATCCTTTAGATCAACATTTAGCTTGCTTATGATCAAGGATTGTTTACTCAGACATTTATACTTTTCATACAGAACAAGGTATTGCTTAGTAATGTTTTCATCAGAAGGTTCTTCCTCATCACTGCTATATGTTTCACAGGCAGTTGTAACTGGGGTTAAAACCTGCTCACAGTCACTTTCATAAGTAGGTTCTTTTTCAGTGATTATTCCCATGAAATTAACAAAATTTAGACCATCCTCTTCATCACTGTTACTCTCAGAATCACTATCACTATGAGTGGTTATATAAGCATTTTTGTTTCTTTTTAAAGTGTTTGCACACTCAGCCTGAATATGACCAAAACCTCTACATTCTCTACACTGAATCTCTTTAGATTTGTATTCTTTGTTATCCTTTTCTTTGGAATTCCACTTTCCTGTAGAGTTATTATTGAACCTAGACTCTGTCTTAAACTGGTTATCCTTTTTCTGAAAGTTTTTTGATGAACCAGTATCCTCCTTTTTCTTATAAAACTTCTTGTACACCTTTTTTGCAAAGAAAGCTAGTTGTTCTTCATCACTCATTTTATCACAGGCATTAGATTCAGATTTCTTAGCTTGAAATGCTATTCCCTTTTCTGGTCTTTTATGTTTGAAGAATTTCAGTTCATGTGTACTTAGATTTCCTATGAGTTCTTCAAGTTTAAGATTATCTAAGTCAGTTGATTCTTCAATAGCTGTGACCTTAATTTCAAACCTTTCTGGGAGTGACCTAAGAGTTTTCTTAACAAGTTTAGCATCACTGTATTTTTCACCTAATGTTCCAGCTTGATGAGCAATGTGGCAGATTCTACCATTAAATTGTTCAATGTTTTCATCTTCCTCCATTCTTAAGTTCTCAAATTTGGTAGTTAACTGTTGAAGTTTGAAAGCTTTTACTTTAGTGGTTCCTTCAAAAGTAACTTGCAAAATATCCCATGCTTCTTTAGCTGTTTCACAATGAGAGATATACCTGAATACGCTGAGAGTTACACCAACAAAAATCAAGTTTATGGCTGTTGAGTTGGCACTTGATTTTCTGTCTTCTTCAACAGACCATCTGTCTTCAGGTAAGAGAATCAGTTCTCCTTCATTATCCATGGTAGTTGGAGCCTCCCATCCATACATAACAGTCTTCCATGCATGTTCATTCTGCTGTTTGATGAAAGACCTCATTCTAATTTTCCATACTCCATAGTTTACTCCTCCTTCAAGCAATGGAGGTTTGTTGAAGGCGTTTCCTTCCCTCATTAAGTCCATTGTTACTAGAACACAGGATCCACACTAAGTAAGGTCTAGTGTGAAGCTCTGATACCAATTGTAATTCCTATCCGCTGTTCTAGATGCAGTTTTGCAGTAAGGTTCCAAGTGGAGTTGGAACTGCAGTTAGAACCAAGTGTATAAGGTTCCAAGTGAGGTTGGAACTGCAGTTGGAACCAAACGTATTAATGGACAGAACTGTTTTAAAATTAAATGTACTTGGAAATAATTCACACGCACATTTAACAACGGAGTTCACCTAACTAGGCTACGTCTCCGGGGCACTTACCCAGATTATGATATTATAAAAAGCTTACAATATATGACTCAAGTCTTAATGAAAAACTTAGACTCCCTCTATGTTTTTCTGCCTATCACTATATTGCTCCTACTCTATAACTATCACTTATAAATCAATGGCATCCCACCATTGTTTTCTTTTTAAAGCTCACGTGTATTCTCTCTAGAAAATAAGTTCTTTATAATTTAGAACACACACCTTTACAAGCTTAAGTTACTAAGTATATAAACAAGTAAAAACAATCTTCTATCTTCAATATCTTTTGATTGCTTTTGACTTGGTTGATTAGCTTCAATCTCTCCAAGTATCACGAGATTCTTCAGCATGGATTGACTCTAATCATCTTTGATTAATACCTGTTTAGTAACACACTTGAAAGTAGGAGTTAATCTTTTCCTTTGAAAGGAAGCATATAAAGATATGATCTCTTAAAGATAATATCTTTTCATAAACATATGAAACATTTAACTCCACATATCAATCAATCTTTAAACATATCTTTACTGAATATTATAAGGATCAAAAGATTGAAACAAGTGATAAGGACAAGCATAAGAATAGAAATATATATGTTAAAAGGAAACATAACCTTATAAACTATTCTCTTTATATCTTTTATAAAACATCTTTCCTTAACACTTTGATATTCTCAATATACGCATATTAACCATGTTAAGACTATATGAGAATATATCCTACATACTTTAAAATGATTTAACATTAAACAAGTAGTAATATAGAATAATGAAACAAGACAGAATTCTGCTTCGCAGTAGGTTGGAACTCGTGGTTGCAACTGAGGTTGCAACATTACTTGAAACCTGTCAACACAGGTTGTAACTTAGGTTGCAACTAGTACTTGAAACCTAATACTACTAACTTAGTAGGTTGTAACTGAGGTTGCAACTGGTACTTGGAACCTGTCAATCCTGTCTTAGTTCTTAATAACAGTTAGGATTTATTTAGTAAAAACCAATAGACAATAAACAATATTTAGACCAGAAATCTGGTCCTAACAGTAGCCCATGGAGGATGTAAGCCATCTCCATTGTTGTGTATGTATATGTATATGTATATGTATATGTATATGTATATGTATATGTATATGTATATGTATATGTATATGTATATGTATATGTATATGTATATGTATATGTATATGTATATGTATATGTATATGTATATGTATAGAGTGAGAGAGAGTGTGTGTGAGGGGATAATAAGGATAGACGAGGTTAAATTGTAATTTTCTTTCAAGTTGTTGTGAGATCATCGGTTGTGGTGTAGTTTAGTTGTGTTTATATAATTTAATTGCAAATTGAAACAAGCATGAAAGTTTGTTTAATTAGTAGATCATTTCACATATTAATAGTGCATTTGTTTATATGGACGCGCAAATTAAAAGATATGGTAGCAAAAAAAAAAATTAAGTTATCATCGCAAACAAACTTACATAATTATTTTACATCATCATAAATTTATTGTAACTAGATATATATATATATATATATATATATATATATATATATTTTTGTAATAAAATGTATTTTATTCCTATAAGAAGATGGATTTATAACTTACGGGACCATAAAAAACTACAAAATATGACAATAGAGAGTTTATTACTATTTTGAACTGTCCGAGTTGAGACCGGGATTTTTTATTATTACTATAGGGAGGTTATTCCTATATGAAGTATTCTTATACAGAGGTTTTACTGTAACTCAAGCGCTAGTTATCAAGCCAAGAATCTCTTATGCCATTAAAATTGGCGATGTAGTCATCTAAAGACCCCGTTTGGCATAAGAAATCCAAACTTTCATTAAAATCCTCACAGTTTCCGAACCGATGTCGCATCATAATTGCGAAAGAACCCCATGGTAACATTGCACCCTGTCTACGAGCTAGAAGTGTACGCCACCACCTTTTTGCTTCGCCCACTAAACACAGCGATGCATATCGGACCCTGCGGCATCCTTATATCACTCCTTTTGAAAATATTAGTTGCATATGGCTTAACCAATTGTCCGGGTCTCCGTTTTCAAATTTAGGGCAGGTTATGCCCGCTAACCCGTTCGTCCGCAGCCCTCCCATTCGGCGTTTATGCCGCTCGTCAAGCAAAATTTCCACACTCTCGTTCCATCCTAGTTTTCTGTTGTAGGTGTATCGTTATCAATTAGAGTTGGAATTTGTTACTCATGTTCCGCCTCATTTTTATCCTTTCATTCGACTTCGGAAGCTGTCACGCCCCAAAATCCTAAAAACGGACATCGAGGCATGACCTTTTTAAAACAAAAGAAAATAGAACCTGTTGGTACGAATTTAAAATTTTTTAAAAGAAATAAATACGAGCTCAAAGAACAATTGACAATTAAATAAAAATGTTGCCAAATGCGGCTACAAGCAAAATGGTTTTGACACACAAAAAAAAAGAGAATACTAAACGAATAATTTGCCCATAGGCTACAACCTCAAAATATAATAAAAATGAAAGGAAAACGGAAGCCCCAAGCCCATGATGTTGCAATGCAACAGCTCTTATCCAAACATGCCAACCTAATTGGTACCTGAAATACAAAATTGTAACGGTGAGTCCCACGCACGTAACTAGACGGGACGGCACCACAAATACCGTCACTCCATCCCATAAACGCAAGAGCTCACAAATTCTACAACTACAATAATCGACGTATAAAAAGAAATATAATAACATTCTATAACGGGATGAATTAAATAAATTAAATAACGTCAACACAAATCTATAACAAACATGGACCTCTCATGCCACCTACCCCAGTCCGTAAGGTAGGTCATTCCCTATCCCCTCGGCCGTCTTCTGTCCCCGGAATTAGGAAGAGACAGAGACCATTGCTAACATAAAAGTAGATTTAAAGTGCGCACTTAGAGCTCTCATGCCACTCGTCCCAGTCCGTAAGACGAGTCATTCCCTATCCCCACGGCCGTCTACTGTCCCCGGAATTAGGAAGAGACAGAGACCATAGCTAACATAAAAATAAATATAGTGCACACTAGGACCTCTCATGCCACTCGCCCCAGTCCGTAAGACAAGTCATTCCCTATCCCTACGGCCGTCTTCTGTCCCCGAAATTAGGAAGAGACAAAGACCATTGCTAATGTATCAATATTAAGGCCTCGGCCAATAATATTATACTATTCATATAACACAATCTCATACATATCAATATTAAGGCCTCGGCCAATAATGTTATACTATTCAAATAACACAATCTCATACGTCACGTAACGTAATACAACATAATCCAAAAGCATAGGTGCTAGATTCACAACTAACCAAACAAGTCTAATCAACATAAAAACTCATTCAGGCATTTTAACAAACACCTTGTATGCGCAATACAAAACTCATCTTTATTCAACAATAATTTACCCAATTCTATCAACAACCATAATAATACATAATCAAAGCATATAACACGCAACCCATTAATATTATCATTAATCCGAAATCAAAAGACTAAATCCACAACTAATCCAAAACCAAATAAGTGAATTAAAAATATAGCAACTAAACCCAATTAACAATTTATAAACCTAATTATGATAAAAGACATAAACTCCCAATTTCTAATAAACGCAAAACCAAATCCTAACATACACCCTCGTCTAGTCGCAATGGATAACCCCCGTTACCTTAGAGCGTAGAGGAGATACTTCCGGTAAGAACCCGCTAACGGTGGTTTCCTCTTTTTCTTCTTCTTCTTCTTCTTCTTCTTCTTTTTCTCTCTTTTTCTCTCTTATGTTTGGCTGGTTTTAGGTTTGTTTTTGAAAGAAGTGGGCTGATTTTTGGTTTAGAAAAAACAGTTTTGATAAAGTTTGTGGTAACGAACTATTTGGTCCCCAAAATTCTAAAACTTAACTCTAAATCCAAAAATATAGTTTTACTACTCAAAAATAACAAATCTTTAGAAACAAACCTATTGGGTCCTTTTTATTTATAAAATTAGTAACAGGTTTTTAAAATAAAGTTTTTCGGAAGAGTTTTGGTTTTTAGCTAAAAATTAGTCGAGTGACCGGTTTTTGGTAAAATTTTGAATAAAACATTTTTCGATAAATTAAATCATAAATAAAACCATTTATAAAAATACGGGATGTTACAACTAACCCTCCTTAAAAGAATTTCGTCCCGAAATTTCCTATCTAAACAACTATACCCAGAAATGATAAACTTTTACAAATAAGACCATAAGATTTTATACGTCCAATTCGTGTCATAATCTAAGAAATATAATATACGCAGGGTTCACAACCCGTAACAACTCCATAACTCAAATAAAATAAACTCCAGATAATGCACCATGTAAGAATAGCTGCTTGTATACAATATCTAACAGAATAAAAGACAACAATGTAAAACAAGCGGCTGTAACATAAAAGAAAATAATGTAAACTAAGCTGACATGCTTCTAACTCAACAACTCACATGCTTCTAACTCAACAACTCCATAACATCTACAAAACTCAAATACGGTCTTTCTAGTAAACTAAAATCTAATAAAATAAACTCTCAACCCAGACCCAGGGGTGTCACACGGCTGAATAACACATGTGGCGGCACGTGCTAAACAAAGCTTAAATGAACTAATTATTAAACACTCGCTAAATAACTCATTAAATAAGCTCAAATTTCTAGCAAAAACTTCATTACATAGAATCTCGAAAATTACGTTCACTACAAGAAGTTAATCTCTTACAACTAAAATAAAAATGTAATCGCAATAGTAATAATAAAAAAAAATTCTTTCTTTTTATGATAAAAGCAAAATGATCACATGTATATCTTAGAGTACCAAGCCCGATTGACTTCCTCAATCTCTTTACCGTCGATCTTTTTCTCAGGTGTATATATCATACGTGCACTACATAATTAAGGTCACCACAGCATGACGGCTGAATCTATTCCTTAAAACGTTCCGGTTAACAAAACTATGTATAATCACTAAGTTAACCGTTGAGAACTAAACTCTTTCGTTTAGTTGCCAACGTCACTCCACTTTCCTCTTCCCCTTATTCAGGATTCTCCGTTGGACTTATTCTCATGGTCCCAATTACAAATCATAAGCAAATCGTAAAATAATAAATTTAGAAACCTTATACAGATACACTGTATATAATTTTTTTCTTTATAAGATATAAACTAGTTCTCTTTATGCAGATCCATTGTATATAAATCACTTCTTCTTTTTCATTCTTTTCTTTCTTTTATTCACTTTGTTTTCATAACAATATAAAAACAAGGTTTCCATATATAATTAGTACTTGAAAAATAATACTCATGAGCCTGTAAAATATTATCAAAAGTTGCAACGGAATATTTATAATAGCAAGACAAAACCCACTCACCTAATATTAATCCGAAAGAACAGAAACATTTCTACAACGAATAATCTAGTGCTTAGCTTTCCACTAAACCTTTTCCCTTGCTCAACATAGGGCTTTAATTCTCTCATCTTTGTATACTTTCGTTACATACATATAATTTTAATACAGTAAAGGAGTATAGAATCTAATCAGGGAAATGCTACCTAGCTTTCTTTCTTTATTTGCACTAGTGTATATATCTATATTAACAAGGAAGAATTCATTATAGGGGCGTGTATATGGCATGACAATTGGCTTAGCATTTATACTACAATTCTATACCAATTTATTACTTCCGTCTCAATTTCTCATGCAAGGTTATCTCCTTAATAAATTACTAGCAACAGAAACTCTTTGAATACATGTAACATTATTTCTCCTTAAATATTCCACGCATAGTAGTTATAGGAATAAATACAAACATCTCGTTATAGAAACCTCAAGATAATATTTACTATTCTTAATTGACATTTACTCTTCAGGCAAGGCATCAGTTTTATATATGAATACAATCAAATCATGTCATTAATTATCTTAGTGAGGCATTCAAAGACCTATAACTTACACCATTATTCCTAATCATACGTTTATACATTTCAATATTTCTAACCGAAGTAAATTACATAATTACTAGGCCCAACACGGTGGAATAGTAACCGTGTCCCCATCATCCGTCGTCACAGGTGCGGCTGCCGACTGTGCCTGTAGCATACCAGGCCTGGCGAAGGCTGCCCCCTGCTGGTCCATCGCGCTGCTGGCCCGTTCCGTGGTCACTGTGCTCGTCGTGGTCCCCTTATGCCGCCGCGTAGGGTTTTTCGTGGGACCCACAACAGCGTTTTTGTTACTCAATTGGGCAAGCAATTTCGGAACCGTCTCCTCCATTCACTTGCTACCCTCTACTAAGTCCTACAATTCTTCTTCGGTTTTGTTCGTCTTCATATCCCCTTCCATAGTTTTCTTTCTAAAAAAAATTGCCTCTTTTTAGGATCGAGGCTCTGAATATCTAGGTGTTTGGAAATAATAATAATGATTTGCTTTTCTTCATGTCTTTCATTATTCAGAGAAAAGGAAAATCAGGTTTGAAAGGAACAGTCTATGGCACTGGGATAACTTGTTCTTGTTCAGACTGTCATGGAACTAAAGTAACTCATGCAAGCTAGCCAACTGTGGTACTTCTTTAATTTACTGATATGTTGACTAACTGCGCACTGTTTTTCGTAAAAATAGGTTATAACACCTTATGAGTTTGAGCTCCATGCTGAGAGTCTAATAAAACAGCCGGCCGATTATATTTTCCTTGAAAATGGAAATAATTTACATGCTATGTTGAATGCTTGCACAAATACAACTTTGGAAGCTGTGGAATCAATTATACTAGATATGATTGGTCGTACTTCTTCATCCCCTGAACAAAATGTCTTCTGCCCCACCTGCACAAGTATGTTATTTCCCTTTACTCAATGTTAAATATTTGAGTTTTGCCGCCTTTTTTACATCAATATTGCAAATAGAATTTAATTTTTAGGCTTTCTTATATGGAATTACTAGCTCCTAGAGAAATTGACAACTTGTGTTTTTATGGTATGTAGGGTCAATCAGTGGCTGGATAATGCTGTGTAGTTCGTGCATAGAGATACGATGTGCCTTGTGCTTGTTGGGTCTTCATGCATCTTCGTAAATTTATCAGACTTTGTTATTAATGAAGAACAGTCTTTTACCAAAGATATGTGTGTGGAGTTCTTGCAAAAGATTCTTAGTTAGTTAAATCTAGATTCAGTGCCTTTTATTATTTCACATTCTGTCTTTCTTACTTTACATACGTTGCCGATTTTCCCACCAATTCACCTTTGGTTGGCGAAATAACTATCCAAGTCATGAACAAATAACTTAACATCAATGACAAAAAATAAGGTTCTGATTCTTCTGAAATAAGAACGAGTGTAAGTTTATTATTATTAAATTTAAAATATGCACTTCTTGCCAAAATTACTACATATATCTCACGCCAAGAGGAGGCGACGTTATTAGATTTTAGATATTAAATTTGAAAAAGGTTCTATAGATATAAAAAGTTTTTATTAATAACCCGGCGGGCGCGGGCTTCCGTTCTAGTCTTCTATATAAAAAAAGAGGGTTGAGCAGACAGCTCTTCGTCAGCTGCTTAGCTTGGATTATTTACGTTAACACAGTCCTTATAAATTTAGGTATTATCATTCAGGTCATTTTCATCAATCGACTTTGCAATAGTAGATACATAAATAGTAACAGAATAGCTGCTTATTGAAGCTGCTTACTTGCCGACCATAGTCTTTACCAATTTCAACATATTTTAAAAATTAGTACCATTATTTATATTTTCAGAGTCTTCTACTCCATTTTTTTAATTTAAATAAGTTCTGATATTTTTGAAAAATTATATCCGACTATAAAAGTTAATGTGTTTACCACTAAAAAGTTATAGTGAGTTATATATATAAAAAAGTTGTTTTAAAAAAAAGTATTGATACTTTTTGAAAGAATAGAAGGAACCAACTGCAAATTTACAAATCTTAACAATTGTATACCAAACGATAAGGTACTTTTTTAAAAAAAATAATAATGAACTGTATATACAGTAAAACCTCTCTATAAGAATAACCTCCCTATAGTAATAAAAAATCACGGTCCCAACTTGGGCCAATTCAAAATAGGAATAAACTTACTATTGTCATATTTCGTAGTTTTTTATGGTCCCGTTAGTTATAAATTCACCTCCTTATAAGAATAAAATACATTTCATTACAAAAATATATATATCTAGTTACAATAAATTTATGATAATGTAAAATACTTATGTAAGTTTATTTGCAATGATGACTTAATTTTTTATTGCTACCACATATTTTAACTTACGCGTGCATACTAGCTCGTCGACATGGACACCATCTTGTTGAAGCCAAAGTGATTGATATGTTTACTTTAATATAACTAGTATTTATACATGTAAAGAAGGTATATGAAAGATTGTATTTGACTTTACAAATTTCAAAATACATGTATTTGTTTTCTACGTACATGTATTTGTTTAACTAAACTTTTGATAGATTCATTTGTCTGTTTTAACTTATAATGAATCATGTATATGTATCTAATATTATGTAAATACATATATTTTTTATTTTTATAATATGTAAACTCTATATAGGAATAACCTCTATATAGTAATATTTTTTCGTGATCCCCACAATATGACTGTATAGAGGTTTTACTGTATATATATTAGGTAATTCATTTTTTTATTCAACATCTTAAATAAACAATTGTAGTAGTCGTTCTTTACTCTTTGGTTAATAATTTAAAAAGAACAAAGAAAGCCTTATCTGAGTGGAATAGGGGAGCATTTGGGAACATTTTTCAGAAAGTGCTGGAAGCTGAAGATGAAGTCCTTAAAATGGATAGAATGTTTGAATAAGACCCTACAATAATCAACAAAATTGAGGTAAGTAAAGTTGAAACAAATCTGAAATATAGAATAAAAATTGAAGAGGATTTTTGGAGTCAAAAAGTAAATTTAAAGTGGGTCAATGAAGGGGATGTCAATACCAAGTATTTTCATAGTATTGTGAAAAAAAAAGAGAGTAATAAGCTACGTTAATTCTATTAAAACGGCTACAGGGGAAGTTATTACTGAAAAAATTGAAATACAAAATGAAGCTGTTAATTTTTTTAAAGACCTTCTAGATGCTAAGAAGGATTCTAGTGGGAACTTCAAGAGTCTGAAAATCATTCCTACACTTATTAAAGAAGAGGACAATGAAATTCTTAATAAATTTCCTAATGAAAGTGAAATTAAATAGGCTGTTTGGGATCTTAATAGAATAGTTCTCCATGTGTTGATGGTTTTACTTGGGTTTTCTTCACTTCTAACTGGAGTATTATTGGTAAAGATGTGTGTTCTGCTATTGTATATCTTTTTGCTGGTCATTTGCTTCCTAAGGGAATAAGAAGCATTGTTATTGCTCTCATACCTAAAATTCAAGTCCCTAATGATTTTTCAGAATATAGATCTATCAGCTTATGTACTTTTATTAACAAAGTGATCACTAAAATTCTTTCTAAGAGGTTTTCCCTAATTCTGCCTCTGATCATTTCCTCTAATCAAAGTGGCTTTGTGCAAAACAGATACATAGTGGAGAATATTCTTTTGGCTCAAGAATTTAAAAAATCTGGCTATTAAGCTAGATATGAAAAAAGCTTATGATAAAGTTTCTTGTCATTTTCTTATTTGTGTTCTAAAGAAGTTTGGGTTTTCTGAGATCTGCATTGACAGAATATGGAGAATGATTTCGTGCAATGGGACCTTTATTTGGTGAATGATGTTCCTACTGGGTATTTTTTCCCCTCTAATGTTTTGAGGCAAGGTGATCCTATTTCCTCAAATCTTTTTATTATTTGCTCAGATTTGCTTACAAGGAACCTAAATGCTCTAGTGGCTAAGAAAAGTTGGTATTATTACAAGGTCCTATTATTTAACATATTATTACACATTTAGCTTTTGCATATGATATTATCATATTCAGTGCAGCTGATAAAAGATTTATTCAAAATGTGAAAAAGGTGCTAAAAGACTATAATGATGATTCTGGGCAAGAAATTAGTCTGAATAAAAGCTTTGTTTATGTGTCTAAAAGTGTTTCTGGGGCTCAAAAAAAAAAATCAGTGATGAGTTGGAAATAGAAGTGAAAAAGACTCCTTTTACGTATCTAGGTTGCAAGCTTTATGCAGGTCATAAAAAATGTGTACTATTTCATGAGCTAATTCTGAAAGTAAGGAAAAAACTCTCAAGTTGGAAAAATCAGTGACTTAATATGGGTGGAAGACTAATTCTGATTAAGTATGTGCTTCAATCTATCCCAGTGTATACATTATCAGTTATGAATCCTCCTATACAGGTGATCAAGAAAGTTGATCAGATTTTGGCTAATTTTTTGTGGGGTTCAACTGATCAAAATAAAATGCATAAGTGGGTTAAGTGGAAAAAAGTTTGTTCACCAGTGGATGAATGTGGTCTTGGTTTAAGAAGCTTCAATGATATTTCTAAGGCTTTTGCAGCTAAATTGTGATGGAATTTCAGAACAAAAAATAGTTTGTGATCTAAATTTTTGAAAGCTAAATATTGCAGAAATAAGCATCCTAATTGTGCTACTAATGGTAAAAGTGATAATACTTGGACAAAAATGTTCAAAATTAGAATTGAATCTGAAAAGAAAATTATGTGGCTAATAGGTGAAGGAAATATTTTAGTAAATCAAGACAGCTGGCTTGGAGATAGTCCTTTAGATGGTCCTAATTTGGATAACAATATTATCGCTAAAGATATTATCACTAATGGAGAGTGGGATAGAGGGAAAATCAATAACAAAATTCCTTCAAACTTGAGACATCTTTTTTCTAGTGATATAAATATTAATATGCTAAGAGAAGACACGCCTATTTGGAAAGCTAATAAGAAAGGGAATTTCAGCATTAATTCAGCTTGGGAGATAATGAGAAACAAGTCATCTACAAATTGGGTAAGCAAATTGTGCTGAGATAAAATTATACATGTGAAGATCTCTTATTTTATTTGGAAATTCTTCAACAAAGCTATTCCTTTGGATCCTACAATTCAGAGACTGGGAATTATGTTGCCTTCAAAATGTGAATGTTGTGGAATTAATGTAGAAGAAATGGAACATTTATTCAGCAATGGATCTATAGCTAAAGAAGTTTGGAATTTTTACTGTAATATATTGGGAGTTCCAAATGCATCAGATCAAATAAGGGGAAAATTTATCTCTGGATGGTCTCAATCAGGAATTTCAAAATCTAAAATGCATTGGAAACTACGTAAAATTGTACATGTGTTTATTGTGCGAGAAATTTGGAAAGTAAGATGCAGCAGTAGGTATGATAATAAGAAAATGAATGGGGCTAAGATTTGTGAGGAAGTCAGTAGGCTGGTTAAAATTCATTCAAGTAAGGATAATTGTTTTCCCCCAAATTTTGAGATTAAAAGAGGGGTAAATCCTATAAGTAACAAGACTAAAAAGCTTAAAGTGGTCAAGTGGTTGGCCCTCCTCAAGGGTAAAATAAATTTAATATTGATGGGAGTTACAGATTGAACACTAATCAAAGTGGCGTTGGGGGTGTCATGCGAAATGATCAAGGAAATTTTCTTTTCGGATACTACACATCTATCACCAGCAAGTCTAGCCTTGAATCTGAGATGATAGCTCTTCTATTGGGGATTCAAATTACTGAAGATAATAACATTAATTTTTAGTAAAACTTCCTTCAATTGGTTAATATTATTCAAGGCAAGGCTAGGTGTGATTGGGATAAAATTTATATTAAGGATCTAATTATTCATCCATTCAAAACTCGTGGTTTAAGAATCACGCATATAGAAAGAGAAGGTAATAGAGGAGCGGATTACCTGGCGAATATGGGGTGCGATGAAAATCCATTAATTTCGACTTGTTTGGAAGATTTCTCTGATTATCTAAAGGGGATAATCAGCACTGAAAAGATGGGAATTCCTTATATTCGTATCAAGTAATTTGGAAGATGTTTGGAAGATGATTTTGGAAGCTGTTTGGAAGATGAAGAGAGACAGTCCCTTTCTAAAAGAATGGGATTCTTTCTTTTTCTGTAGACGAAGAGGTAGTTTCACCTGAAAAAGGACGCGTGGTCTGTAGTTTTGTTATTTATAATTTAGTCCTTAAGTTATTGTCTGTTTCCCTTTTAAAGCTTAGCATTGTAATTGCAGCAATTTCCACTTTTAGCTTTGTTTTTGTGGGGTTTTTCACCCATATTTTTAATAAAATGTGGGTTTTCCCCCACCAATTATATAAATAAAATAAGCAATTGTAGCAGTCGAGGTTTAATATGTTATTTCTTTTTTACATTTTTATTAATTCGTTAACGTCATACCGAACTTAATTACTCTAGATTTACTTATGCAATGTGTATTATGTATATATATATATATATATATGAACACACATACTTAATGAAAATTTCAAAAACTAAACATGTTTTTTTTAATATTGTACTAAAACTAGCGAATACAGACAACTTAAAACAATTGCAGTTAAAATACTAACATAACACTTCAATTGGTTACGAAAACAAAACTTATGCAATACTCTATCATTCTTTCGTTTCTATTTTATGAGTTTATGTGCTTCATCATTAAGCTAGTGTAGAAAAGATCTAAACCTTATAAACCCTAGAGACAGAAAGTGCCGAAAAGAGAGAGACGTCTAGGGTGAATAACCCTAGCCGCCGCCAGGATGATCGACCCAGCTAATCCTCCACCGGAGAACAACAAACCGACCCAAAACCCTCAGCTAATGAACCCGGATCCTAAACAAACCAAATCTTTTGCTAACATAGTTAACTCTAAGCCCATTACTCAAAAAATAAATCTTAAAGACGTAGGAAACTGTAATGGGGAACCATTAATAGAATTTTCTATGGAGGACGTGGAAAAATTATCGGAGCCTTTTAAATATATGATTATCGAAAAATTCTTGCATGGAAGACCAAACTTAGATCTACTAAAAAAGTTTTTCAGCAAGCTACCGCTACAAGCAGCTTACCAAGTAGGGGTTTGGGACCCAAAACATATTCTAGTAAGGTGTTTTCACGAATAATATTTTCAAAGAATATGGCTGGAACAAATTTGGTATATTGAAAATAAGTGCAATTTTTTAAATGAACTTATGATTTTGACCCTGAATTTTGCGCTAGCTCCTGTTTGGGTTACTTTGCCTAGACTACCTATTCATTTATATAATATGTCCAACATTTTCTCTATTGCCAAAGCTATCGGAAAGCCTATTATGGTTGAGGAACCTACTGCTAAGCTTTCCAGGCCAGGTATGGCACGTATTTGTGTTGAAATTGATTTAAACCTAGATCTAATATAAAGAGTTAGAATAGGGTATGGTGGATATAATGGGTTATGGCAGCAATGTGACTATGAGGACGTCCCTAAATACTGTTTCCACTATTATAAGCAATGGCATGAGGGAAGCGCATGCAAATTTAAAGAAAGTAAAAAAGAAAATGAAGAAAAGGAATTACAGAGGAAAAAACCCCAGGAAAAGCTGAGCAAAACCAAAAACCCAGGAATTCAAAGGGCAAATTATACAATCCAAATAAAATCATTCAACTTCCCCAGCATAAATATAAAAAAGTGGAAAGAGAGAGCACAAAGGATTGGGTGAATCGCAATTTTGGTAAGCATGTACAAATCAGTGTTTTAAATAGCGTTATCGCTACCGTAGCGTTTTTTCGAGAGAAACGCTAAAAGTGCAAATAGCGTTGCTACATAGCGCTTTGCAGTGTATTTTTTTTTTTCCTAAATACATATTGTTAGGACCAGATTTCTGGTCTAAATTCTATTTGTTGTCTAATGGTTTTCACTAAATAATCCTATCTGTTTATTATGAACTAAGACAGGTTTGTTAGGTTTCAAGTAATGTTGCAACCTTAGTTACAATCTATGCTAACAGGTTTAAAGTAATGTTGCAACCTCAGTTACAACCTTTGCTGACATATTTCAAGTAATGTTGCAACCTCAGTTGCAACCTCAGTTCCAACCTGCTGTTCAGCAGAATTCTGTCTAGTTCTGTTAATCTGCATAACTATTCTTTAATAATAATTATTTGTTTTAAAGTATGCAGGATATATTCTCATATGATCTTAACAGGTTTAGTATGCGTTTATATTGAGAATATCAAAATGGTAAGGAAAGATTTCCTAAAAGATATAAAGAGATTAGTTATGTTTCCTTTACATAGATAATTCTATATCTCTATTCTTATGCAAATCTTTATCACTTGTGTCAATCTTTGTTCCTTATCAATTCAGTATGATATGTTTAAGATTGAATGTAATATGGAGTTAAGTGTTTCATATGTATATAAAAAGATATTATCTCTAAAAGATATTATCTTAATATATTTCCTAGTTAAAGGAAAATACTAACTCCTATTATCAAGCTTGTTATTAAACATGTATTACCAATGAAGATTGGAGTCAATCCACGCTGAAGAGTTTGCTCATAACATGGAAAGATTGAAGCCAATCAAACAAGTCAAAGCAATCATAAAAGATCTTGAAGCAAGAAGATTGTTTTACTTGTATAAATAGTTTATAACTTAGCTTGTAAAAAGTATGTGTTCTAAAATATAAAGAACCCATTCTTGAGAGAATACACGTGAGATTTTAAAAGAAAACAATGGTGGGATGCCATTGATTTATAAGTGATAGTTATAGAGTAGGAGCAATATAGAGATAGGCAGAAAAACCTAGAGGGAGTCTAAGAGTTTTTCATTAAGACTTGAATCCTATATTGTAAGCTTTTTATAATATCATAATCTGGGTAAGTGCCCCGGAGACGTAGCCTAGTTAGGTGAACTCCGTTGTTAAATGTGCTTGTGAATTATTTCAAGTACATTTAAATTTTCACAGTTCTGTCCATTAATACACTTGGTTCCAACTGTGGTTGCAACCTCACTTGGAATCTTACTGCAAAACTGCAACTAGAACAGCGGATAGGAATTTCACATATAAATATAGCATTAAATTCAAAACATCTAATAAAAATTACTAAATATATATATAAAAAATTATAACTAATAATCATAAAATGATTATACTTGAGATGCCAGAGTATTTACTTTTTGTTGCAAGAGTTTTGGGGTTTGATTCTCTTTAAACTCCAATAATTTCATTAAAATTTTGACAAAAAAAAAAAAAAAAAAAAAAAAAAATTGACTGCACCCGCTATAGTGTAAATAGCGTCCGCTATTGAAGAATCAACAGACTTAGATAATCTTAAACTTGAAGAACTTATAGGAAATCTAAGCACTCGTGAGCTAAAATTCTTCAAACATAAGAGACCAGAAAAGGGAATAGCCTTTCAAGCTAAGAAATCTGAACCTAAGGTCTGTGAACAAATGAGTGATGAAGAACAGCTAGCCTTCTTTGCTAAAAAGGTTTACAAAAAGTTTTACAAGTAAAAACAGGATGATACTGGAACATCCAAAAACTTTCAGAAAAAGGATAATCAGTTTAAGTCAGAATCTAGGTTTAATAATAACTCTACAGGAAAGTGGGATCCAAGAGAGAAGGATAATAAAGATTACAAACCTAGAGAGATTCAATGTAGAGAATGCAGAGGTTTTGGTCACATTCAGGCTGAGTGTGCAAATACTCTAAAAAGAAACAAAAATGCTTATATAACCACTATAGTGATAGTGATTCTGAAAGCAACAGTGATGAAGAGGATGATTCTAAATTTGTTAATTTTATGGGAATAATCACTGAAAAAGAACTTACTTATGAAAGTGACTGTGAGTCTGTTTCAACCATAGTTACAACTACTCTTAAAACCTATAGCAGTGATGAGGAAGAACCTTCTGATGAAAACATTACTCAGCAATATCTTATCCTTTATGAAAAGTATCAATGTCTGAGTAAGCAATCCTTGATCACAAACAAACTAAATGATAATCTTAAGGATGAGGTTAAAAGTCTTACTGAGCAGATTAAAATACAACTGGCTGAACTTACTGAAACTAAAAGGAAAATAAAAATGCTGAATGTTTCTGCTTCAGAAAAATTAGATAACATGTTGTCCTATTCTAGAGGCTCTAAAGATAACAGTGGTTTGGGTTACTATGGTTGTGAAAGTACAGGAAAAACTACCTTTATTAAAGCTGTTGTTAAAGCTGAAACTCATGATTTTGTTAATAAGGTTAGAAGCACAGTTGCAACCAGAGTTGCAACCAGGAATAAAACTCATGTTTTTTAGAAGAAAGTTAGAAGTACAGTTGCAACTAGAGATGCAACCACAGCTGCAACAAAGAAAAAACTGAATAGCTTTGAGGTTAAATCTACTTTTAGAACTAAACTGTGTAACTTCTGTAAAAGATCTGGTCATTTAGAAATCCAGTGTTATTTAAAGAGGAACAGAAAGTATATTTCTCAGAAAAACTGGTTGGCTTCTGTCAATAAAAAATTGAACTGGGTCTGGAAAGTTAAAGAAAAATCTACCTCAATTGCTAATAATAAAGCTGTTATTACTTCCTTAAATGTTGTTACTTCTAATGATTGGTATTTTGACAGTGGTTGCTCTAAGCACATGACAGGTACTGCAAGTTTCCTAAAAAATGTCATAAATCTCACAGGAAACACTGTTGTGTTTGGAGGTGGAGATACAGGTAAAATTGTTGGTAAAAGTACCTTAAACAAACCTGGAATGCCTAATATTGATGATGTTTTTCTTGTAGATGGTCTAAAAGCTAATCTTATTAGTATTAGTCAACTATGTGACAACAAGATGATTGTTAAGTTTAACAAAGATAAGTGTCTAATTACTGATCTTAACAATGATGTGGTCATGACTGGAATTAGATCAACAAACAGCTGCTATGTGTTTGAAAAAGCTGAAAAAGAATTGCCTCAGAATAGGTGTAATCAAGCCATTACTAATAATTTTGATATTTGGCATAAAAGGCTTGGTCATGTGAATTACAAAACCTTAGACAAGCTTGTTAAAGAAGAATTAATAAGAGGTATTCCTAAACTAAGTGCTAAAACTCAAAGTATCTGTGGTGATTGTGCAATTGGCAAGCAAACTAAGAGTATTCACAAAAGTACTAGTCAAATCTACACTAAAAGAGTCCTAGAACTTCTTCATATTGACTTAATGGGTCCTATGCAAACTGCCAGTATAGGTGGCAAGAAGTACATTTTGGTAGTTGTAGATGATTTCTCTAGATACTCTTGGGTAGTATTCTTAAAAGATAAGTCTGAAACTTTTGATCTCTTTAAAACTCTGTGCTTAAAACTGCAACTTGAAAAAGGTTCAACCAGTGGTAATATTGCTAGGGTCAGAAGTGATCATGGAACAGAATTTGAAAACAGTAAGTGTAGAGATTTTTGCAACTCCTTAGGTATCAGTCATGAGTTCTCTGCTCCTAAGACTCCACAGCGAAATGGCATAGTTGAAAGAAAAAATAGAACCATTCAGGAAATGGCTAGAGTAATGCTTAATTCTAAGAAACTTGCCAACAGATTTTGGGCTGAAGCTGTTAATACTGCCTGTCATATAGTTAATAGAGTTTACATTACTAAAGGCACTTCCATGACAGCTTATGAAATATGGAAAGGAAGAAAACCCAATGTTAAGTATTTTCAAGTCTTTGGATGTGTTTGTTACATTCTCAGAGATAGAGAGCATCTTGGTAAATTTGACTCTAAAAGTGACAAAGGAATCTTTCTTGGTTATGCTCAGAATAGTAGAGATTTTAGAGTTTTTAATCAAAGAACAAACTGTGTTATGGAGTCTTATAATGTGTTATTTGATGACTTAAAAGATGTGAATGAGACTACAGGTGATGATGAAGAGTAAGATCTGACAGAAAAAGAAACTGAAGAAAGTCAGCAAACAAGCAGTCCAACAGTCGTTGGAAGTCCAGTTTCAACTGAGGTTGAAACCGAGGTTGAAACCGAGGTTGAAACCCAGAATACTGCTGAGTCTGAAGAAGAAGAAGAAAGTTCTAATGTTTGGTCAACTAGCAAGCCTCGCTATGTAAGGACTCAGAAAAATCATTCTCTTGACAATGTCATAGGAGAAGTAGCTTCAGGTATGAAAACCAGAGGTAAAAGAAATAATGTTGTTCACTTTGCTTGTTATATTTCTCAGTTAGAACCTAAGAATATAAAAGAAGCTTTAGAAGATAGTGAATGGATTTTAGCTATGCAGGATGAATTGTCTCAATTTGAGAGAAATGATGTATGGACTTTAGTACCCAGACCTTCCAATAAAAATGTTATAGGGACTAAATGGATTTTTAGAAATAAAAGTGATGAGGATGGAGTGATTATCAGGAATAAACCTAGGCTGGTAGCTCAGGGTTATACACAAATTGAGGGAATTGACTTTGATGAAACATTTGCTCATGTAGCTAGAATTGAATCCATTAGAATGCTACTATCTCTTGCATGTCTGTATGATTTTAGACTGTTTCAACTTGACATTAAGAGTGCTTTTCTGAATGGTGTGATTAATGAAGAAGTTTATGTCTGTCAACCTAAGTGATTTGAAGATCCTAACTTTCCTGAACATGTTTATTTGCTGAAAAAGGCCTTGTATTGTTTAAAGCAAGCTCCTAGAGCTTGGTATGACAGATTAACCAAGTTCTTGATTGAAAAAGGTTTTAACAGAGGGGGAGTTGATAAAACTCTGTTTACTAAGAAAACCACAAAAGAATACATCACTTAAAAATAATAGAAAAGGGTTGAAATTATTATCATTGTTTCAATTTTATTTTTACATTTCAAATTATATCTTAAATGCTAAATATTTTATTAGTTTTTACTTATATATGAGTATATTATATAGTTTCCTGTGCATCCATCGGTTAATTGAATTCTATATATCATTGTTTCACCTAATTATGATGAACAAGTGTTTCAGCTGTGTTCTCCCATACCGTATCAATAATTTGTTATGTTTTCTTATTTCGTAAATAGTATATTCTTCAATTTTTCTTCTTCTTGTGATTACATATGTTATCTTTAAAATGAAATGTTTTTGCTGACTGAATAGTAAATATGCAATGTCTTGTTAGAAATCAGAATTTGGAAGGAGTTGGGCATCTATTTTGTTAGACTCATGAATAAGACATTGTCAGAATCAGGTTTTTTAGAATGTTTAAACTCTTTTTAGTAATACTGTAATTTTTATTATTTTGGCCTCTACTTTTCATATAGGTTGTATATTATTGTTGGACGAAGTATAATGTGTGTACATTTGTTTTCCTCGTTATTTATATTTTTTTATGTAGGGTTACTTTGTAGCGTGGTTTACTGATGCTAAACGGGACTCTAGCATGTGCGAATGATCAGACCTTTGGAGGTTGTTTGATCGTCAATGCACCCGTGCAAGTAAGCATTGCATTAGAGTGTCTATATTATACAGTGTCTTGCAAAATGATAACCAAACAATGATATTATACAATAATTATGGCCGTTGTGGCTCCAAAATCAAGCTGGATGTAGCTAATGAAACAAGATTTTACTAGTGACTGAACCCAACTATTATTTTCATTCTTCAAGTTTATCAATACGATTAAATTAGAAAGAAATTTGCTTATGTACGTAATTAAAAATTCAATTTAATTTGTAATTAATACTATTAAATAAGAGTTTCAATATTTTCATACATTCGAATAATTTGATAGTATTTGACACCTCATGAGCGATGCACCTTGTCATATTTCCTTTTTTCTGTCAGGACAAATGCTTATCTGTCTCATTTAAATCTTATTCAATTGTGTTTCTAAAGATATACTCTGTATTTGGTTTTGAAATACAGAATCTCATAATAGCATATTAAGTAGTCCTTCAAGGATTTACTAAAGGTGACCAAATTTGATATTCAAAATACATGTATTCAATTAATAAAAGTAAATAAATACATTTATCATCAGTACTTTTTGCTTTTAATACTTTTTTTAAAGTAAATATACTTCTTTCATTTACTGTACTGTTGAATGCTTTGAATTCAGTTGCTATTCCAAAAACAGAAAAAAAAAAAAAAACCCTTTAAAGTGTTACTGTAGATGACAATATATAGGGTGAAATAAGCAAATTTCCCCATAGTTTACATTTTTTTTTCCAAGTCTCAAGAAGGCGAGGTCTATAAATACAAGTATATTTTCTTTAAATCGTATTGCTTTTCCTCTCATCAGTCATCACCCTCTCTCTGTGTACGTTTCTCTCTCCCCCCGCAAGAAATATAACATCTCTTAAATTTACATTGTGTTTTCTTAAGTTGGTACTTTTGATATATGATTTTGCACCTTGTATTTGGTGTAATTTGTGAATGTGCAATATTTTTTTTTTCTTAGTTACTCTAAGTTTGAATAAATGATGCTGCAATTGATCGACAATTTTGTTTTCAATTGATGAACTTCATTCTATAATTTTGTTTTCTTAGTTATTTAGGTCTCGCCGTGGGATTTAGAAATGAATGGGTCCAGAAACACTAGATTAGAGAAGATTCCGACAAAGTTGAAGGACCTTCTGAAAACGGGATTGCTCGAGGGGGCACCTGTGCAGTATCAATCCGCACCAAAGGTATGTTTGCACTTTGTCTTCATTTCGGTTATTTCTTTTTGTCCCTATTGGAGCTGGTCAAAATAAGATACTTGATCATAAAATCTTGTAGAGTGTATAAAACCAAGCATAATTTCCCACCTTTTCAAAATTTGGTTCTTCATATTCTTATAATTAGCTGCATACTAATCGGAAAATCTTTAATTTCACCTAATATGTTATCCATCTTTCATATATTTCACCAACCTAGGGCCACCACAATTACAAAACCTGATCAACAAATAAATATATTGGTTCAGTAATATTGGTTATGATATTTTCCCATTCATGCCAAAATTCGTCACTAATAATGGCACTGAACTAAGGCCTCTATCATTCTTACAAATTCATCTCCAAATTTAGTTTGATCTTCAGATGCTTAAGGGTAACCTAAGTTCCAGAGTTTCTCTACAATCAACTAGTTGCTTCTGCAAAATTTAATGCGAAGCAAATCAAGTTTTTTAACAATTCCAAATAGAATGGGTTCTAAAACTATGCATTGCCAAGCAGTGGTTTAAAAGTTGTGTTAATGTATTTTATCCTTGTTTATGTTAGTCTTAACCACTCAAATTCATTGGCAATTTTTTAAAGGTAAGAATTACAGTATGAACTACGTAGAGAGACTGAAAATATGCATGCACTTTTAGTATCTCCTCCCCTAAAGTTTGAATATTGCTGCATTATCTCATGTTACTACTTCTAGCAGTTTTGTAATTCCTAGGCATGGAAACCAAAGTTTTTGCCCTTCTCAAAGATTTCTGAACTAGTAAATTTAAATTCTTAAGGGCGCTTTTGGAAAATAGATAAAAGTAGTGTAATCACGCTGATGGATCAAACCCACCGAGACTAGCTCAAAAGGTCCTAGACAACCCAAATAACTCAAACGCTAGTTATCAATCCAAGAATCTCCTATGGTAGAGAGATAATA
Organism: Primula veris; assembly: GCA_963682055.1. Taxonomy (NCBI): domain Eukaryota; kingdom Viridiplantae; phylum Streptophyta; class Magnoliopsida; order Ericales; family Primulaceae; genus Primula; species Primula veris. The sequence continues at coordinate 28,786,967 of OY821747.1, read as the reverse complement.
AGAAAAGCTTTGTTCTTTTTATTCATAATCTGCTCTTAAGGAATAACCCTAGTCATAAAGGCAATGGAGTGTAATTGCAATTAGGAAGCACCTGTAGGCCCTAGTGCAATTTACTAAAAGTCTAAAACCCAAAAGAATATCAAACAAGTCTTTAGAAAATACTAATGATAAAATAAAAGCATAAATGAATCCAAGTAACACCATCAACAAGCTACGTAATTATCCCACTTTGTTGGCGCTCTCTTAAGTCTTATCACGCGAGCCTCGTCATGGTAGATTCCCACACTAAATAGGGAAGGGAATAAATATTTATTACAAATCTTGTTTTTAAATTTTTGTTGATTCTTTGAAATTCGTAAATATAAAGTACAGCTGACCACAAGCAGATTACATAGCTTTCATGTAATACAATAGCTCACAGCAGTTGTGAAAAGAACACCCACAGAAACGCAAGCAATAAACTCCAACTCTGAAGGAATTGGATTTGATAAGCAAACCGAACAAGACCCATACCATTAATATATTAAATAAGTAAACCAAAGAGAAGAAAGGGAAGAGGAGATATATTTTCTGAAGTGAAAGCTAGAGCTACAAGAGAAGAACAGAGAGGATTACACAGTCCAATATAACATTAATAATCTACGGTCGCACAAATATAAAGAAATAATCTAATATTTATGGAATATCTAGCTAACAAGTAACTCTGTGTTTTTTGAACTTACAAATCTGGGTGTTTGGAAATAATACTAATGATTTGCTTTTCTTCATGTCCTTCATTAATCAGAGAAAAGGAAAATCAGGTTTGAAAGGAACAGTCTGTGGCACTGGGATAACTTGTTCCTGTTCAGACTGTCATGGAACTAAAGTAAGTCATGCAAGCTAGCCAACTGTGTTACTTCTTTAATTTACTGATATGTTGACTAACTGCGCACTGTTTTTTTGTAAAAGTAGGTTATAACACCTAATGAGTTTGAGCTCCATGCTGAGAGTCTAATAAGAAAGCCGGCCGATTATATTTTCCTTGAAAATGGAAATAATTTACGTGCTGTGTTGAATGCTTGCACAAATGCAACTTTGGAAGATGTGGAATCAATTATACTAGGTATGATTGGTCGTACGTCTTCATCCACGGAACAAAATGTCTTCTGCCCCACCTGCACAAGTATGTTATTTCCCTTTACTCAATGTTAAATATCAGAGTTTTGCCGCCTTTTTTACGTCCATATTGCAAATAGAATTTATTTTTTAAGCTTTCTTATATGGAATTACTAGCTCCTAGAGAAATTGACAACTTGTGTTTTTATGGTATGTAGGGTCAATCAGTGGCGAGATAATGCTGTGTAGTTCGTGCAAAGAAATACGATGTGCCTTGTGCTTGTTGGGTCTTCACGCATCTTCGTAAATTTATCAGACTTTGTGGAGTTTTTGCAAAAGATTCTTAGGTAGTTAAATCTAGATTCAGTGCCTTTTATTATTTCACATTCTGTTTTTCTGTTTTTCTTACTTTACATACGTTGCCGATTTTCCCGCCAATTCACCTTTGGTAGAGAATGTAATTTTTTTGTAGTGATTTCAAAACAGAAGATCCTTTAAAATTATTATCATTTTTGGTTTTACCTTTGCGAAAAGTAAAAACCTTTTACTGTATGTATTTAACACATCTCGACAAGGATATATATGGCATTGTTCTTGGCGCATCAGTACACCTCCCTGTAAGCAATACCACTGTTTCAAAACTCAAGACATAACTCAAAAATAAATAATTATAATTACACTCATAAATCGGTCTAAAAAATAACATCTTACCTAGTTAAATTATCTACTCGTGGTGTAATTGTTTACAGTTTTTTCTGCATTGTCCGATAGTGCTGTTCATGAAATAGCTAGCGGCCCATCACCAAGCCACCCACCGTTTATTGACTTCCATCATTCCATGACTAGCTGGTATTTTGTTTATTTAAATGATGGGAAAACCCACGCTTTTATTATATTAGTTGGAAAAATAAAATTGTGGATGATATGACTAGCTGGTTCTCGTAGATTACTAGTTCAACAATCGTGGATGATGTTGCCTAGCCATGATCAATTTTCCATGCACGTTTTAAAAAGTTTGTAAATTTAAGATTAATATTCTTTAAAATAAAGATTTTCATATGTACACTGGTTGCGGTTAGTCGTCAAGAAAACTACCGTGATGACTTATATATTCCATAGAATAGTTGTACAAGTTTCAACAATTGATTGTACGTTGGCAAGGCAAACAAAGAATGCCAAAAGGGTCTAACTGAGTTAAAACTGATAAGGACCTTGATTATATATTATCATGGTGTTTAAGGTCTAATTATAAATTCAATTAATCACTCTGCCTACTTCTGTAGGTTCTTAAATTTAAATGCCTTTATTTTATTTTAGGTTAATGGCATAGTCCATTAGGTTTCTTAATGTTTTACCAAGGTTTATTTGTTGGAACACTGCAGAGAACCAAAACGAATGCGGGAAGAAAAACGGGAAACGGAAACATCTCATGTAAAAGATGAAAAAACCTTACATTATATTCTAAGATTTAGATTAAAAAAAACGATAAATAAGGCTTTGAAAGTAAATACGAACTTGCGTAAAACTAACCTGGGTCCATTATAGTAGCCAGCGTAGTCTATTTATGGGTTAATTTTTGTTATGTACACTAAACTAACAAGGATTTGTGTTCTACTACGGTACTACCCACAACTTGCCAATTTTTTTTTGAGAAACCTTATTACCAAAATTATGTGATGGCTTTGGAACATGTATATATATATATGGGGATGGGTGTGGAAAATCAAGGATGGAGGAGGTGGACGGGTTATTAGCGGTGACCGTACGGTGATGATAGGGCAGACCACGACGCCTGGAGGTATGGTAGAATTGATGGTAGCTGTAATTCCTATCCGCTGTTCTAGATGCAGTTTTGCAGTAAGGTTCCAAGTGGAGTTGGAACTGCAGTTAGAACCAAGTGTATAAGGTTCCAAGTGAGGTTGGAACTGCAGTTGGAACCAAACGTATTAATGGACAGAACTGTTTTAAAATTAAATGTACTTGGAAATAATTCACACGCACATTTAACAACGGAGTTCACCTAACTAGGCTACGTCTCCGGGGCACTTACCCAGATTATGATATTATAAAAAGCTTACAATATATGACTCAAGTCTTAATGAAAAACTTAGACTCCCTCTATGTTTTTCTGCCTATCACTATATTGCTCCTACTCTATAACTATCACTTATAAATCAATGGCATCCCACCATTGTTTTCTTTTTAAAGCTCACGTGTATTCTCTCTAGAAAATAAGTTCTTTATAATTTAGAACACACACCTTTACAAGCTTAAGTTACTAAGTATATAAACAAGTAAAAACAATCTTCTATCTTCAATATCTTTTGATTGCTTTTGACTTGGTTGATTAGCTTCAATCTCTCCAAGTATCACGAGATTCTTCAGCATGGATTGACTCTAATCATCTTTGATTAATACCTGTTTAGTAACACACTTGAAAGTAGGAGTTAATCTTTTCCTTTGAAAGGAAGCATATAAAGATATGATCTCTTAAAGATAATATCTTTTCATAAACATATGAAACATTTAACTCCACATATCAATCAATCTTTAAACATATCTTTACTGAATATTATAAGGATCAAAAGATTGAAACAAGTGATAAGGACAAGCATAAGAATAGAAATATATATGTTAAAAGGAAACATAACCTTATAAACTATTCTCTTTATATCTTTTATAAAACATCTTTCCTTAACACTTTGATATTCTCAATATACGCATATTAACCATGTTAAGACTATATGAGAATATATCCTACATACTTTAAAATGATTTAACATTAAACAAGTAGTAATATAGAATAATGAAACAAGACAGAATTCTGCTTCGCAGTAGGTTGGAACTCGTGGTTGCAACTGAGGTTGCAACATTACTTGAAACCTGTCAACACAGGTTGTAACTTAGGTTGCAACTAGTACTTGAAACCTAATACTACTAACTTAGTAGGTTGTAACTGAGGTTGCAACTGGTACTTGGAACCTGTCAATCCTGTCTTAGTTCTTAATAACAGTTAGGATTTATTTAGTAAAAACCAATAGACAATAAACAATATTTAGACCAGAAATCTGGTCCTAACAATCTCCCCCTTTGTCATTGGTTTTGACAAATCAATTAAGTTTATAAATCATCCCAACCACCTGCAAATTCAATATCAGCACAGTCTTTAAATAGTATATTAACAATACTAAAGAGTCATCTGTTTAAGCTCCCCCTGTATGTTAGAATTGCAGGCACTTCATATGCACAGAATTTATCCATTCATAAATTCAATTTAAAAGACATCAAAATGGAAATTGCAGAAATTTAAAGGCCAAGAACATGGCACAACAGTGTCTTAGTACAGCAATTAAAAAAAATAATTAAAACCAGCAGCATTGAGTCTTGAAATTGAAATAAACAAAACATAAACTTCAACATAAACTTCACTCCCCCTATTTGTCAGCAACCATTGGAATTAGTCACTTGGAATATCACACTGTGGGGGTCTTTCTCTTAGAGGATTCTGCCTGACTACTTCTTCATCTTCTGCATTGTCATCCTCACTACTGATTGAAACACCATCACTATCATCATCATCCTCACTCTCAATAATATCCACCAGCAGCTTATTGATTTGATAATCATCAGCATCCAATTCAGCTCTCCTTTCTTGATTATAAGCCAACTTCTGGAGTAAGTACCACTTTACTCCTTTCTTCTTGTCTGAGGGAGCAGTAGATGTCTCTTCTTCTTTTTCTTTGCCCTTTTCTCCAGATATGTCATTGACATGCCCTTCTTTGAGCAGTTTTGCAGAGATATAAATAGCAGAGGGACAATCTGAGATTGGTTCTGTGGCTGTGCTAATAGGCTTGGATCCAGTCATAGGTAGGACTTGAGCCATAATCACTCCAGTGATTAGACAAGGAAAGGGGAGCAAAATTGAGGATGAGGTATCAGCACTAAATTCTTTAATCAAATTAAAAACATGAGTACCAAAATCAATTGGCAAAGAGGACATGATCCTATAGAGAAATATGGCCATTTCCTTATTGACTTTGGATGGCTGCTTAGTGGGATTCCAATTGAACCTAGCTATTTTGTGCAGCACAGATGCACACAAGGTGAGGGAGGAGGTTTTAATGGAGTGACCATCAAACCTATTGTTCTTGCCAGTTAGAATTAAAGCTAGTATTTCTATGTCTGGTTCAACATTATCAACTTCAGTAGGACTAGGACAGCACAGATAATCATTGATCAACTTAGGGGTAAAATCCAGAGTCACACCCCTTAAAAACACTCTGCCATAGGCAGGATCACCCTTAACAAACACAGTATTACTAAGATTGGCATAGAATTCTTTAATTACAGCAGGGTAATAAGAATTAGGATAAGAAATAGTTCTATCTAGGCCAACAGCTGACAGCAGTTTCTCAATATGTACCTGAATGTGTGGATAGCTAACTAGGTTAAGTCTTCTTTCACTGTGAATCTCCCTACCAGTAAAAGACCTAAACCTTCTATACGTGGTCCTACTCCAAAACCTAGGATCAGTCTCATGAAACTTAGACTTATAAGAGAAAACAGTTGGAGTTTGATGATCCTCTACAGTTTTCCTAGCTCTTTTCTTAGTACGCTTTTTCTGAGATGAGGAAGTCTCACTTACCTTAGCTTTTGATCCTGGACTTGTTGGAGATTTATTCATGAAATCTCTTAGAGTGCAATCATCATCAATGTTCAGGTTGGGGTTTTTAGAAGGGTTTGATGACATGGTTGCAACTGGGGTTAGAACCTTACTTAGAACCTTGCAGTGGGTTTCTACAGCAGGCCTAGGGTTTTACAGAGGTGAGAGAGAGAGAGTTATTCTGTAAAAAGTAATTGATTTTGGATAGTAAAAAGATGTTTGTATAAATAGCAATAAAGACCATATCTTTTTGAAATTGGAAATAGATACATGCAAATCAATTAAGAGACAGATTTTGGCTTAAAAATAGGAAGTATTTTATCAACAGAATTTTGAAAAATAAATCATGCTATGATCACGAAGAAACAGTTGGCATTAAGATAAATTCAGCCAATTAAACAGATAAGCATTCCTTTTTCAAAACAGATTCATCCAATTTGAAAATTCAAAAATTGAAGCTTTAAGGAAATTTGACTTGATTCAAGATAAAGAACACTTAAACAGATATCTAACTTTTAGGAGAACAAAAGAAACCTAGCAATTTACTCACGAAAATATGTTTATCAAAGAATAACTCTAATAAAGATTAAATTTTAGGAGCTTAAATTGAGCAAATCCGTTTTTATTTCTACACAAAAACTAGTTTGATGACCTCAGCAAGGAAAGAGTATAAGTGATGTCCAACAATAACAAGACTTTGTCTTGGCAGTTATAGAATAGACTGAGGTTTCAACTGATGTTACAACTGAGCTTGCAACCAGTATTTTTAACACGAGGTTTCAACTGATGTTGCAACTGAACTTCCAACCAACTATAGAGAGTGTGAGGTTTCAACTGATGTTGCAACTGGACTTGCAACCATCATATAAAATTGCACTTTGTGCTTGCAACTCTATTACCAGAGAGGTTTTTTAAGGACAAGTTACCTCACATCTGTTTTTGAGACACCAAAAAGCGGCTTTTTCAAGACAAAAACATCATAGCTCAAAATAAGACTTTAACCTAAGAAATAAAACTTATTAAAGGTACTCAATACAGACATATTTAGCAAAAGTATTCAATTAGATTGATAATGACATACCCCTATGTCACTTCTTAATGATTCAAACTTGTTTGTATCAAGGGGCTTTGTGAAAATATCTGCTAATTGTCTTTCAGTTGAAACATGTTCTAAAATTAAGCTCTTTTCTTCAACTAGTTCTCTAATAAAATGATGCCTTAGATCAATATGTTTGGTTCTGGAATGTTGAACTGGATTTTTAGCTAAATCTATAGCACTTTTGTTATCACAAAACAGAGTTAATATCTCTTGTTTAACATTATAATCAGTTAACATTTGTTTCATCCAAATAAGTTGAGTGCATCCACTTCCAGCTGCAACATATTCTGCCTCAGCAGTAGATAAAGATATGCAATTTTGCTTTTTACTGAACCAAGAAACAAGATTGTTTCCAAAATAAAAACAACCACCAGAAGTACTCTTTCTATCATCTATGTTTCCTGCCCAATCTGCATCACAGTAGCCACTAAGAAAATGGTTTGTATCTTTAGAGTACCATAGGCCTAGATGAGGTGTTCCTTTTACATACCTTAGAATTCTTTTGACAGCTAGAAGATGAGATTCTAAAGGATTTGCTTGATATCTGGCACAAACTCCTACACTTAAGCAAAGGTCTGGTCTACTAGCAGTTAAATATAGCAAACTTCCAATCATGGATCTATAAAGACTGGGACAAACACTTTTTCCTTTATCATTTTTAGACAGTTTAAGGGTAGTACTCATAGGGGTTCTCTTTTCTTTACTCTCACTTAGACCAAACTTCTTAACAAGATTGTCTGCATACTTGCTTTGACATAGAAAAATCCCTTTCTCATTCTGTTTAACTTGCAATCCTAGAAAGTAAGTCAATTCACCTCCACCACTCATTTCAAATTCATTTTTCATATCAGAAATGAATTCTTCTATCCTATTATTAGAAGATGAGCCAAACACAATGTCATCAACATATATTTGAGCAACAATTATATCCTTTGTAGTTTTCTTTGTAAACAGAGTTTTATCAATTCCCCCTCTTTTAAAACCTTTTTCAAGCAAAAACTTGGTTAATCTATCATACCAAGCTCTAGGAGCTTGCTTAAGACCATACAAGGCCTTTTTCAGCAAATAAACATGTTCAGGAAAGTTAGGATCTTCAAATCCCTTAGGTTGACTGACATAAACCTCTTCATTAATCACACCATTAAGAAAAGCACTCTTTATGTCAAGTTGAAACAATTTAAAATCATACAGACATGCAAGAGATAGTAGCATTCTAATGGATTCAATTCTAGCTACAGGAGCAAAGGTTTCATCAAAGTCAATTCCCTCAATTTGTGTATACCCTTGAGCTACCAACCTAGCTTTATTCCTGATAATCACTCCATCCTCATCACTTTTATTTCTAAAAATCCATTTAGTCCCTATAACATTTTTATTAGAAGGTCTGGGTACTAAATTCCATACATCATTTCTCTCAAATTGGGCCAATTCATCCTGCATAGCTAAAATCCATTCACTATCTTCTAGAGCTTCTTTTATATTCTTAGGTTCTAACTGAGAGATATAACAAGCAAAGTGAACAACATTATTTCTTTTACCTCTGGTTTTCATACCTGAAGTAACTTCTCCTATGACATTGTCCAGAGAATGATTTTTCTGAGTCCTTACATAGCGAGGCCTGCTAGTTGACTGAGCATGAGAACTTTCTTCTTCTTCTTCAGATTCAGCAGCATTTTGGGTTTCAACTGTGGTTCCAACCTCAGTTCCAACCTCAGTTGTAACCTCAGTTGCAACTGGACTTCCAACCACTCTGGGACTTCCAGTTTGTTGTGTTTCTTCTTTCTCTTTTTCTGTAGTCTCAGCCTGTTCATCATCACCTGTAATCTCATCAACAGTTTTAAGGTCATCAAATAACACATTATAAGATTCCATAACACAGTTTGTTCTTTGATTGAAGACTCTAAATGCTCTACTATTCTGAGCATAACCAAGAAAAATCCCTTTATCACTTTTAGAGTCAAATTTACCAAGATGCTCTCTATCTCTGAGAATATAGCAAACACATCCAAAAACTTGAAAATACTTTACATTGGGTTTTCTACCTTTCCAAATTTCATAAGCTGTCATGGAAGTACCTTTAGTAATATAAACTCTATTAACTATATGACAGGCAGTATTAACAGCTTCAGCCCAAAATCTATTGGCAAGTTTCTTAGAGTTAAGCATTACTCTAGCCATTTCCTGAATGGTTCTATTTTTCCTTTCAACTATGCCATTTTGCTGAGGAGTCTTAGGAGCAGAGAACTCATGACATATTCCTAAGGAGTTGCAGAATTCTTTAAACCTGTTATTTTCAAATTCAGTTCCATGATCACTTCTAATCCTAGCAATATTACCACTAGTGGAACCTTTTTCAACTTGCAGTTTTAAGCACAGAGTTTTGAATAGTTCAAAAGTTTCAGACTTATCCTTTAAGAACACTACCCAAGAGTATCTAGAGAAATCATCTACAACTACTAGAATGTACTTTCTTACCACCTATACTAGCAGTTTGCATAGGACCCATCAAGTCAATGTGAAGAAGTTCTAAGACTCTCTTAGTGTAGATTAGACTAGTACTTTTGTGAATACTTTTGGTTTGTTTGCCTATAGCACAATCACCACAGACACTTTGAGTTTTAGCACTAAGTTTAGGAATTCCTCTTATCAATTCCTTTTTAACAAGCTTATCTAAAGTTTTGTAATTCACATGCCCAAGCCTTTTATGCCAAATATCTACATTATTAGTAATGGCTTGATTACACCTACTTTGAGGCACTTCTTTTTCAGCTTTTTCAAACACATAGCAACTGTTGGTTGATCTAACTCCAGTCATGATTAAATCATTGTTAAGATTAGTAATTAGACACTTTTCTTTGTCAAATTTAACAGTCATTTCATTATCACAGAGTTGACTGATACTAATAAGATTAGCTTTTAGACCATCTACAAGAAAAACATCCTCAATATCAGGCATTCCAGGTTTGTTTAAGGTACCTTTACCAATAATTTTACCTGTATCTCCACCTCCAAACACAACAGTGTTACCTGTAAGAATGGTGACATTTTTTAGGAGGCTTGCAGTACCTGTCATATGCTTAGAGCATCCACTGTCAAAATACCAATCATTAGAAGTAACAGCATTCAAAGAGTTAATAACAGCTTTGTTGTTAGCAACTAAAGTTGCTTTTTCTTTAACTTTCCAAACCCATTTCAAATTTTTATTGACAGAAGCCAACCAGGTTTTCTGGGAAATATACTTTCTGTTTCTTTTTAAATAACACTGGATTTCAGAATGACCAGGTTTTTTACAGAAATTGCACAACTTCAACCTAAAGTTATTCAGTTTGTTCATGGTTGCAACTTTGGTTGTAACTGAGCTTCCAACCTTCTTTACATAAACCTGAGTTTTATTCCTGGTTGCAACTCTGGTTGCAACTGAGCTTCTAACCTTGTGATCAAAATCATGAGTTTTAGCTTTAGCAACAGCTTCAATAAAAGTAGTTTTTCCTGTACTCTTACCACCATAGTAACCTAGACCACTGATATCTTTGGATCCTCTAGAATATGATAGCATGTCATCTAATTTATCTGAAGCAGAAACATTCAGCAATTTTATTATCTTTTTAGTTTCAGTAAGTTCAGCCAGTTGTAATTTAAGCTTCTCAGTAAGATTTTTAACCTCATCCTTTAGATCAACATTTAGCTTGCTTATGATCAAGGATTGTTTACTCAGACATTTATACTTTTCATACAGAACAAGGTATTGCTTAGTAATGTTTTCATCAGAAGGTTCTTCCTCATCACTGCTATATGTTTCACAGGCAGTTGTAACTGGGGTTAAAACCTGCTCACAGTCACTTTCATAAGTAGGTTCTTTTTCAGTGATTATTCCCATGAAATTAACAAAATTTAGACCATCCTCTTCATCACTGTTACTCTCAGAATCACTATCACTATGAGTGGTTATATAAGCATTTTTGTTTCTTTTTAAAGTGTTTGCACACTCAGCCTGAATATGACCAAAACCTCTACATTCTCTACACTGAATCTCTTTAGATTTGTATTCTTTGTTATCCTTTTCTTTGGAATTCCACTTTCCTGTAGAGTTATTATTGAACCTAGACTCTGTCTTAAACTGGTTATCCTTTTTCTGAAAGTTTTTTGATGAACCAGTATCCTCCTTTTTCTTATAAAACTTCTTGTACACCTTTTTTGCAAAGAAAGCTAGTTGTTCTTCATCACTCATTTTATCACAGGCATTAGATTCAGATTTCTTAGCTTGAAATGCTATTCCCTTTTCTGGTCTTTTATGTTTGAAGAATTTCAGTTCATGTGTACTTAGATTTCCTATGAGTTCTTCAAGTTTAAGATTATCTAAGTCAGTTGATTCTTCAATAGCTGTGACCTTAATTTCAAACCTTTCTGGGAGTGACCTAAGAGTTTTCTTAACAAGTTTAGCATCACTGTATTTTTCACCTAATGTTCCAGCTTGATGAGCAATGTGGCAGATTCTACCATTAAATTGTTCAATGTTTTCATCTTCCTCCATTCTTAAGTTCTCAAATTTGGTAGTTAACTGTTGAAGTTTGAAAGCTTTTACTTTAGTGGTTCCTTCAAAAGTAACTTGCAAAATATCCCATGCTTCTTTAGCTGTTTCACAATGAGAGATATACCTGAATACGCTGAGAGTTACACCAACAAAAATCAAGTTTATGGCTGTTGAGTTGGCACTTGATTTTCTGTCTTCTTCAACAGACCATCTGTCTTCAGGTAAGAGAATCAGTTCTCCTTCATTATCCATGGTAGTTGGAGCCTCCCATCCATACATAACAGTCTTCCATGCATGTTCATTCTGCTGTTTGATGAAAGACCTCATTCTAATTTTCCATACTCCATAGTTTACTCCTCCTTCAAGCAATGGAGGTTTGTTGAAGGCGTTTCCTTCCCTCATTAAGTCCATTGTTACTAGAACACAGGATCCACACTAAGTAAGGTCTAGTGTGAAGCTCTGATACCAATTGTAATTCCTATCCGCTGTTCTAGATGCAGTTTTGCAGTAAGGTTCCAAGTGGAGTTGGAACTGCAGTTAGAACCAAGTGTATAAGGTTCCAAGTGAGGTTGGAACTGCAGTTGGAACCAAACGTATTAATGGACAGAACTGTTTTAAAATTAAATGTACTTGGAAATAATTCACACGCACATTTAACAACGGAGTTCACCTAACTAGGCTACGTCTCCGGGGCACTTACCCAGATTATGATATTATAAAAAGCTTACAATATATGACTCAAGTCTTAATGAAAAACTTAGACTCCCTCTATGTTTTTCTGCCTATCACTATATTGCTCCTACTCTATAACTATCACTTATAAATCAATGGCATCCCACCATTGTTTTCTTTTTAAAGCTCACGTGTATTCTCTCTAGAAAATAAGTTCTTTATAATTTAGAACACACACCTTTACAAGCTTAAGTTACTAAGTATATAAACAAGTAAAAACAATCTTCTATCTTCAATATCTTTTGATTGCTTTTGACTTGGTTGATTAGCTTCAATCTCTCCAAGTATCACGAGATTCTTCAGCATGGATTGACTCTAATCATCTTTGATTAATACCTGTTTAGTAACACACTTGAAAGTAGGAGTTAATCTTTTCCTTTGAAAGGAAGCATATAAAGATATGATCTCTTAAAGATAATATCTTTTCATAAACATATGATACATTTAACTCCACATATCAATCAATCTTTAAACATATCTTTACTGAATATTATAAGGATCAAAAGATTGAAACAAGTGATAAGGACAAGCATAAGAATAGAAATATATATGTTAAAAGGAAACATAACCTTATAAACTATTCTCTTTATATCTTTTATAAAACATCTTTCCTTAACACTTTGATATTCTCAATATACGCATATTAACCATGTTAAGACTATATGAGAATATATCCTACATACTTTAAAATGATTTAACATTAAACAAGTAGTAATATAGAATAATGAAACAAGACAGAATTCTGCTTCGCAGTAGGTTGGAACTCGTGGTTGCAACTGAGGTTGCAACATTACTTGAAACCTGTCAACACAGGTTGTAACTTAGGTTGCAACTAGTACTTGAAACCTAATACTACTAACTTAGTAGGTTGTAACTGAGGTTGCAACTGGTACTTGGAACCTGTCAATCCTGTCTTAGTTCTTAATAACAGTTAGGATTTATTTAGTAAAAACCAATAGACAATAAACAATATTTAGACCAGAAATCTGGTCCTAACAGTAGCCCATGGAGGATGTAAGCCATCTCCATTGTTGTATATGTATATGTATATGTATATGTATATGTATATGTATATGTATATGTATATGTATATGTATATGTATATGTATATGTATATGTATATGTATATGTATATGTATATGTATAGAGTGAGAGAGAGTGTGTGTGAGGGGATAATAAGGATAGACGAGGTTAAATTGTAATTTTCTTTCAAGTTGTTGTGAGATCATCGGTTGTGGTGTAGTTTAGTTGTGTTTATATAATTTAATTGCAAATTGAAACAAGCATGAAAGTTTGTTTAATTAGTAGATCATTTCACATATTAATAGTGCATTTGTTTATATGGACGCGCAAATTAAAAGATATGGTAGCAAAAAAAAAAATTAAGTTATCATCGCAAACAAACTTACATAATTATTTTACATCATCATAAATTTATTGTAACTAGATATATATATATATATATATATATATATATATTTTTGTAATAAAATGTATTTTATTCCTATAAGAAGATGGATTTATAACTTACGGGACCATAAAAAACTACAAAATATGACAATAGAGAGTTTATTACTATTTTGAACTGTCCGAGTTGAGACCGGGATTTTTTATTATTACTATAGGGAGGTTATTCCTATATGAAGTATTCTTATACAGAGGTTTTACTGTAACTCAAACGCTAGTTATCAAGCCAAGAATCTCTTATGCCATTAAAATTGGCGATGTAGTCATCTAAAGACCCCGTTTGGCATAAGAAATCCAAACTTTCATTAAAATCCTCACAGTTTCCGAACCGATGTCGCATCATAATTGCGAAAGAACCCCATGGTAACATTGCACCCTGTCTACGAGCTAGAAGTGTACGCCACCACCTTTTTGCTTCGCCCACTAAACACAGCGATGCATATCGGACCCTGCGGCATCCTTATATCACTCCTTTTGAAAATATTAGTTGCATATGGCTTAACCAATTGTCCGGGTCTCCGTTTTCAAATTTAGGGCAGGTTATGCCCGCTAACCCGTTCGTCCGCAGCCCTCCCATTCGGCGTTTATGCCGCTCGTCAAGCAAAATTTCCACACTCTCGTTCCATCCTAGTTTTCTGTTGTAGGTGTATCGTTATCAATTAGAGTTGGAATTTGTTACTCATGTTCCGCCTCATTTTTATCCTTTCATTCGACTTCGGAAGCTGTCACGCCCCAAAATCCTAAAAACGGACATCGAGGCATGACCTTTTTAAAACAAAAGAAAATAGAACCTGTTGGTACGAATTTAAAATTTTTTAAAAGAAATAAATACGAGCTCAAAGAACAATTGACAATTAAATAAAAATGTTGCCAAATGCGGCTACAAGCAAAATGGTTTTGACACACAAAAAAAAAGAGAATACTAAACGAATAATTTGCCCATAGGCTACAACCTCAAAATATAATAAAAATGAAAGGAAAACGGAAGCCCCAAGCCCATGATGTTGCAATGCAACAGCTCTTATCCAAACATGCCAACCTAATTGGTACCTGAAATACAAAATTGTAACGGTGAGTCCCACGCACGTAACTAGACGGGACGGCACCACAAATACCGTCACTCCATCCCATAAACGCAAGAGCTCACAAATTCTACAACTACAATAATCGACGTATAAAAAGAAATATAATAACATTCTATAACGGGATGAATTAAATAAATTAAATAACGTCAACACAAATCTATAACAAACATGGACCTCTCATGCCACCTACCCCAGTCCGTAAGGTAGGTCATTCCCTATCCCCTCGGCCGTCTTCTGTCCCCGGAATTAGGAAGAGACAGAGACCATTGCTAACATAAAAGTAGATTTAAAGTGCGCACTTAGAGCTCTCATGCCACTCGTCCCAGTCCGTAAGACGAGTCATTCCCTATCCCCACGGCCGTCTACTGTCCCCGGAATTAGGAAGAGACAGAGACCATAGCTAACATAAAAATAAATATAGTGCACACTAGGACCTCTCATGCCACTCGCCCCAGTCCGTAAGACAAGTCATTCCCTATCCCTACGGCCGTCTTCTGTCCCCGGAATTAGGAAGAGACAAAGACCATTGCTAATGTATCAATATTAAGGCCTCGGCCAATAATATTATACTATTCATATAACACAATCTCATACATATCAATATTAAGGCCTCGGCCAATAATGTTATACTATTCAAATAACACAATCTCATACGTCACGTAACGTAATACAACATAATCCAAAAGCATAGGTGCTAGATTCACAACTAACCAAACAAGTCTAATCAACATAAAAACTCATTCAGGCATTTTAACAAACACCTTGTATGCGCAATACAAAACTCATCTTTATTCAACAATAATTTACCCAATTCTATCAACAACCATAATAATACATAATCAAAGCATATAACACGCAACCCATTAATATTATCATTAATCCGAAATCAAAAGACTAAATCCACAACTAATCCAAAACCAAATAAGTGAATTAAAAATATAGCAACTAAACCCAATTAACAATTTATAAACCTAATTATGATAAAAGACATAAACTCCCAATTTCTAATAAACGCAAAACCAAATCCTAACATACACCCTCGTCTAGTCGCAATGGATAACCCCCGTTACCTTAGAGCGTAGAGGAGATACTTCCGGTAAGAACCCGCTAACGGTGGTTTCCTCTTTTTCTTCTTCTTCTTCTTCTTCTTCTTCTTTTTCTCTCTTTTTCTCTCTTATGTTTGGCTGGTTTTAGGTTTGTTTTTGAAAGAAGTGGGCTGATTTTTGGTTTAGAAAAAACAGTTTTGATAAAGTTTGTGGTAACGAACTATTTGGTCCCCAAAATTCTAAAACTTAACTCTAAATCCAAAAATATAGTTTTACTACTCAAAAATAACAAATCTTTAGAAACAAACCTATTGGGTCCTTTTTATTTATAAAATTAGTAACAGGTTTTTAAAATAAAGTTTTTCGGAAGAGTTTCGGTTTTTAGCTAAAAATTAGTCGAGTGACCGGTTTTTGGTAAAATTTTGAATAAAACATTTTTCGATAAATTAAATCATAAATAAAACCATTTATAAAAATACGGGATGTTACAACTAACCCTCCTTAAAAGAATTTCGTCCCGAAATTTCCTATCTAAACAACTATACCCAGAAATGATAAACTTTTACAAATAAGACCATAAGATTTTATACGTCCAATTCGTGTCATAATCTAAGAAATATAATATACGCAGGGTTCACAACCCGTAACAACTCCATAACTCAAATAAAATAAACTCCAGATAATGCACCATGTAAGAATAGCTGCTTGTATACAATATCTAACAGAATAAAAGACAACAATGTAAAACAAGCGGCTGTAACATAAAAGAAAATAATGTAAACTAAGCTGACATGCTTCTAACTCAACAACTCACATGCTTCTAACTCAACAACTCCATAACATCTACAAAACTCAAATACGGTCTTTCTAGTAAACTAAAATCTAATAAAATAAACTCTCAACCCAGACCCAGGGGTGTCACACGGCTGAATAACACATGTGGCGGCACGTGCTAAACAAAGCTTAAATGAACTAATTATTAAACACTCGCTAAATAACTCATTAAATAAGCTCAAATTTCTAGCAAAAACTTCATTACATAGAATCTCGAAAATTACGTTCACTACAAGAAGTTAATCTCTTACAACTAAAATAAAAATGTAATCGCAATAGTAATAATAAAAAAAAATTCTTTCTTTTTATGATAAAAGCAAAATGATCACATGTATATCTTAGAGTACCAAGCCCGATTGACTTCCTCAATCTCTTTACCGTCGATCTTTTTCTCAGGTGTATATATCATACGTGCACTACATAATTAAGGTCACCACAGCATGACGGCTGAATCTATTCCTTAAAACGTTCCGGTTAACAAAACTATGTATAATCACTAAGTTAACCGTTGAGAACTAAACTCTTTCGTTTAGTTGCCAACGTCACTCCACTTTCCTCTTCCCCTTATTCAGGATTCTCCGTTGGACTTATTCTCATGGTCCCAATTACAAATCATAAGCAAATCATAAAATAATAAATTTAGAAACCTTATACAGATACACTGTATATAATTTTTTTCTTTATAAGATATAAACTAGTTCTCTTTATGCAGATCCATTGTATATAAATCACTTCTTCTTTTTCATTCTTTTCTTTCTTTTATTCACTTTGTTTTCATAACAATATAAAAACAAGGTTTCCATATATAATTAGTACTTGAAAAATAATACTCATGAGCCTGTAAAATATTATCAAAAGTTGCAACGGAATATTTATAATAGCAAGACAAAACCCACTCACCTAATATTAATCCGAAAGAACAGAAACATTTCTACAACGAATAATCTAGTGCTTAGCTTTCCACTAAACCTTTTCCCTTGCTCAACATAGGGCTTTAATTCTCTCATCTTTGTATACTTTCGTTACATACATATAATTTTAATACAGTAAAGGAGTATAGAATCTAATCAGGGAAATGCTACCTAGCTTTCTTTCTTTATTTGCACTAGTGTATATATCTATATTAACAAGGAAGAATTCATTATAGGGGCGTGTATATGGCATGACAATTGGCTTAGCATTTATACTACAATTCTATACCAATTTATTACTTCCGTCTCAATTTCTCATGCAAGGTTATCTCCTTAATAAATTACTAGCAACAGAAACTCTTTGAATACATGTAACATTATTTCTCCTTAAATATTCCACGCATAGTAGTTATAGGAATAAATACAAACATCTCGTTATAGAAACCTCAAGATAATATTTACTATTCTTAATTGACATTTACTCTTCAGGCAAGGCATCAGTTTTATATATGAATACAATCAAATCATGTCATTAATTATCTTAGTGAGGCATTCAAAGACCTATAACTTACACCATTATTCCTAATCATACGTTTATACATTTCAATATTTCTAACCGAAGTAAATTACATAATTACTAGGCCCAACACGGTGGAATAGTAACCGTGTCCCCATCATCCGTCGTCACAGGTGCGGCTGCCGACTGTGCCTGTAGCATACCAGGCCTGGCGAAGGCTGCCCCCTGCTGGTCCATCGCGCTGCTGGCCCGTTCCGTGGTCACTGTGCTCGTCGTGGTCCCCTTATGCCGCCGCGTAGGGTTTTTCGTGGGACCCACAACAGCGTTTTTGTTACTCAATTGGGCAAGCAATTTCGGAACCGTCTCCTCCATTCACTTGCTACCCTCTACTAAGTCCTACAATTCTTCTTCGGTTTTGTTCGTCTTCATATCCCCTTCCATAGTTTTCTTTCTAAAAAAAATTGCCTCTTTTTAGGATCGAGGCTCTGAATATCTAGGTGTTTGGAAATAATAATAATGATTTGCTTTTCTTCATGTCTTTCATTATTCAGAGAAAAGGAAAATCAGGTTTGAAAGGAACAGTCTATGGCACTGGGATAACTTGTTCTTGTTCAGACTGTCATGGAACTAAAGTAAGTCATGCAAGCTAGCCAACTGTGGTACTTCTTTAATTTACTGATATGTTGACTAACTGCGCACTGTTTTTCGTAAAAATAGGTTATAACACCTTATGAGTTTGAGCTCCATGCTGAGAGTCTAATAAAACAGCCGGCCGATTATATTTTCCTTGAAAATGGAAATAATTTACATGCTATGTTGAATGCTTGCACAAATACAACTTTGGAAGCTGTGGAATCAATTATACTAGATATGATTGGTCGTACTTCTTCATCCCCTGAACAAAATGTCTTCTGCCCCACCTGCACAAGTATGTTATTTCCCTTTACTCAATGTTAAATATTTGAGTTTTGCCGCCTTTTTTACATCAATATTGCAAATAGAATTTAATTTTTAGGCTTTCTTATATGGAATTACTAGCTCCTAGAGAAATTGACAACTTGTGTTTTTATGGTATGTAGGGTCAATCAGTGGCCGGATAATGCTGTGTAGTTCGTGCATAGAGATACGATGTGCCTTGTGCTTGTTGGGTCTTCATGCATCTTCGTAAATTTATCAGACTTTGTTATTAATGAAGAACAGTCTTTTACCAAAGATATGTGTGTGGAGTTCTTGCAAAAGATTCTTAGTTAGTTAAATCTAGATTCAGTGCCTTTTATTATTTCACATTCTGTCTTTCTTACTTTACATACGTTGCCGATTTTCCCACCAATTCACCTTTGGTTGGCGAAATAACTATCCAAGTCATGAACAAATAACTTAACATCAATGACAAAAAATAAGGTTAATTCTGATTCTTCTGAAATAAGAACGAGTGTAAGTTTATTATTATTAAATTTAAAATATGCACTTCTTGCCAAAATTACTACATATATCTCACGCCAAGAGGAGGCGACGTTATTAGATTTTAGATATTAAATTTGAAAAAGGTTCTATAGATATAAAAAGTTTTTATTAATAACCCGGCGGGCGCGGGCTTCCGTTCTAGTCTTCTATATAAAAAAAGAGGGTTGAGCAGACAGCTCTTCGTCAGCTGCTTAGCTTGGATTATTTACGTTAACACAGTCCTTATAAATTTAGGTATTATCATTCAGGTCATTTTCATCAATCGACTTTGCAATAGTAGATACATAAATAGTAACAGAATAGCTGCTTATTGAAGCTGCTTACTTGCCGACCATAGTCTTTACCAATTTCAACATATTTTAAAAATTAGTACCATTATTTATATTTTCAGAGTCTTCTACTCCATTTTTTTAATTTAAATAAGTTCTGATATTTTTGAAAAATTATATCCGACTATAAAAGTTAATGTGTTTACCACTAAAAAGTTATAGTGAGTTATATATATAAAAAAGTTGTTTTAAAAAAAAGTATTGATACTTTTTGAAAGAATAGAAGGAACCAACTGCAAATTTACAAATCTTAACAATTGTATACCAAACGATAAGGTACTTTTTTAAAAAAAATAATAATGAACTGTATATACAGTAAAACCTCTCTATAAGAATAACCTCCCTATAGTAATAAAAAATCACGGTCCCAACTTGGGCCAATTCAAAATAGGAATAAACTTACTATTGTCATATTTCGTAGTTTTTTATGGTCTCGTTAGTTATAAATTCACCTCCTTATAAGAATAAAATACATTTCATTACAAAAATATATATATCTAGTTACAATAAATTTATGATAATGTAAAATACTTATGTAAGTTTATTTGCAATGATGACTTAATTTTTTATTGCTACCACATATTTTAACTTACGCGTGCATACTAGCTCGTCGACATGGACACCATCTTGTTGAAGCCAAAGTGATTGATATGTTTACTTTAATATAACTAGTATTTATACATGTAAAGAAGGTATATGAAAGATTGTATTTGACTTTACAAATTTCAAAATACATGTATTTGTTTTCTACGTACATGTATTTGTTTAACTAAACTTTTGATAGATTCATTTGTCTGTTTTAACTTATAATGAATCATGTATATGTATCTAATATTATGTAAATACATATATTTTTTATTTTTATAATATGTAAACTCTATATAGGAATAACCTCTATATAGTAATATTTTTTCGTGATCCCCACAATATGACTGTATAGAGGTTTTACTGTATATATATTAGGTAATTCATTTTTTTATTCAACATCTTAAATAAACAATTGTAGTAGTCGTTCTTTACTCTTTGGTTAATAATTTAAAAAGAACAAAGAAAGCCTTATCTGAGTGGAATAGGGGAGCATTTGGGAACATTTTTCAGAAAGTGCTGGAAGCTGAAGATGAAGTCCTTAAAATGGATAGAATGTTTGAATAAGACCCTACAATAATCAACAAAATTGAGGTAAGTAAAGTTGAAACAAATCTGAAATATAGAATAAAAATTGAAGAGGATTTTTGGAGTCAAAAAGTAAATTTAAAGTGGGTCAATGAAGGGGATGTCAATACCAAGTATTTTCATAGTATTGTGAAAAAAAAAGAGAGTAATAAGCTACGTTAATTCTATTAAAACGGCTACAGGGGAAGTTATTACTGAAAAAATTGAAATACAAAATGAAGCTGTTAATTTTTTTAAAGACCTTCTAGATGCTAAGAAGGATTCTAGTGGGAACTTCAAGAGTCTGAAAATCATTCCTACACTTATTAAAGAAGAGGACAATGAAATTCTTAATAAATTTCCTAATGAAAGTGAAATTAAATAGGCTGTTTGGGATCTTAATAGAATAGTTCTCCATGTGTTGATGGTTTTACTTGGGTTTTCTTCACTTCTAACTGGAGTATTATTGGTAAAGATGTGTGTTCTGCTATTGTATATCTTTTTGCTGGTCATTTGCTTCCTAAGGGAATAAGAAGCATTGTTATTGCTCTCATACCTAAAATTCAAGTCCCTAATGATTTTTCAGAATATAGATCTATCAGCTTATGTACTTTTATTAACAAAGTGATCACTAAAATTCTTTCTAAGAGGTTTTCCCTAATTCTGCCTCTGATCATTTCCTCTAATCAAAGTGGCTTTGTGCAAAACAGATACATAGTGGAGAATATTCTTTTGGCTCAAGAATTTAAAAAATCTGGCTATTAAGCTAGATATGAAAAAAGCTTATGATAAAGTTTCTTGTCATTTTCTTATTTGTGTTCTAAAGAAGTTTGGGTTTTCTGAGATCTGCATTGACAGAATATGGAGAATGATTTCGTGCAATGGGACCTTTATTTGGTGAATGATGTTCCTACTGGGTATTTTTTCCCCTCTAATGTTTTGAGGCAAGGTGATCCTATTTCCTCAAATCTTTTTATTATTTGCTCAGATTTGCTTACAAGGAACCTAAATGCTCTAGTGGCTAAGAAAAGTTGGTATTATTACAAGGTCCTATTATTTAACATATTATTACACATTTAGCTTTTGCATATGATATTATCATATTCAGTGCAGCTGATAAAAGATTTATTCAAAATGTGAAAAAGGTGCTAAAAGACTATAATGATGATTCTGGGCAAGAAATTAGTCTGAATAAAAGCTTTGTTTATGTGTCTAAAAGTGTTTCTGGGGCTCAAAAAAAAAAAATCAGTGATGAGTTGGAAATAGAAGTGAAAAAGACTCCTTTTACGTATCTAGGTTGCAAGCTTTATGCAGGTCATAAAAAATGTGTACTATTTCATGAGCTAATTCTGAAAGTAAGGAAAAAACTCTCAAGTTGGAAAAATCAGTGACTTAATATGGGTGGAAGACTAATTCTGATTAAGTATGTGCTTCAATCTATCCCAGTGTATACATTATCAGTTATGAATCCTCCTATACAGGTGATCAAGAAAGTTGATCAGATTTTGGCTAATTTTTTGTGGGGTTCAACTGATCAAAATAAAATGCATAAGTGGGTTAAGTGGAAAAAAGTTTGTTCACCAGTGGATGAATGTGGTCTTGGTTTAAGAAGCTTCAATGATATTTCTAAGGCTTTTGCAGCTAAATTGTGATGGAATTTCAGAACAAAAAATAGTTTGTGATCTAAATTTTTGAAAGCTAAATATTGCAGAAATAAGCATCCTAATTGTGCTACTAATGGTAAAAGTGATAATACTTGGACAAAAATGTTCAAAATTAGAATTGAATCTGAAAAGAAAATTATGTGGCTAATAGGTGAAGGAAATATTTTAGTAAATCAAGACAGCTGGCTTGGAGATAGTCCTTTAGATGGTCCTAATTTGGATAACAATATTATCGCTAAAGATATTATCACTAATGGAGAGTGGGATAGAGGGAAAATCAATAACAAAATTCCTTCAAACTTGAGACATCTTTTTTCTAGTGATATAAATATTAATATGCTAAGAGAAGACACGCCTATTTGGAAAGCTAATAAGAAAGGGAATTTCAGCATTAATTCAGCTTGGGAGATAATGAGAAACAAGTCATCTACAAATTGGGTAAGCAAATTGTGCTGAGATAAAATTATACATGTGAAGATCTCTTATTTTATTTGGAAATTCTTCAACAAAGCTATTCCTTTGGATCCTACAATTCAGAGACTGGGAATTATGTTGCCTTCAAAATGTGAATGTTGTGGAATTAATGTAGAAGAAATGGAACATTTATTCAGCAATGGATCTATAGCTAAAGAAGTTTGGAATTTTTACTGTAATATATTGGGAGTTCCAAATGCATCAGATCAAATAAGGGGAAAATTTATCTCTGGATGGTCTCAATCAGGAATTTCAAAATCTAAAATGCATTGGAAACTACGTAAAATTGTACATGTGTTTATTGTGCGAGAAATTTGGAAAGTAAGATGCAGCAGTAGGTATGATAATAAGAAAATGAATGGGGCTAAGATTTGTGAGGAAGTCAGTAGGCTGGTTAAAATTCATTCAAGTAAGGATAATTGTTTTCCCCCAAATTTTGAGATTAAAAGAGGGGTAAATCCTATAAGTAACAAGACTAAAAAGCTTAAAGTGGTCAAGTGGTTGGCCCTCCTCAAGGGTAAAATAAATTTAATATTGATGGGAGTTACAGATTGAACACTAATCAAAGTGGCATTGGGGGTGTCATGCGAAATGATCAAGGAAATTTTCTTTTCGGATACTACACATCTATCACCAGCAAGTCTAGCCTTGAATCTGAGATGATAGCTCTTCTATTGGGGATTCAAATTACTGAAGATAATAACATTAATTTTTAGTAAAACTTCCTTCAATTGGTTAATATTATTCAAGGCAAGGCTAGGTGTGATTGGGATAAAATTTATATTAAGGATCTAATTATTCATCCATTCAAAACTCGTGGTTTAAGAATCACGCATATAGAAAGAGAAGGTAATAGAGGAGCGGATTACCTGGCGAATATGGGGTGCGATGAAAATCCATTAATTTCGACTTGTTTGGAAGATTTCTCTGATTATCTAAAGGGGATAATCAGCACTGAAAAGATGGGAATTCCTTATATTCGTATCAAGTAATTTGGAAGATGTTTGGAAGATGATTTTGGAAGCTGTTTGGAAGATGAAGAGAGACAGTCCCTTTCTAAAAGAATGGGATTCTTTCTTTTTCTGTAGACGAAGAGGTAGTTTCACCTGAAAAAGGATGCGTGGTCTGTAGTTTTGTTATTTATAATTTAGTCCTTAAGTTATTGTCTGTTTCCCTTTTAAAGCTTAGCATTGTAATTGCAGCAATTTCCACTTTTAGCTTTGTTTTTGTGGGGTTTTTCACCCATATTTTTAATAAAATGTGGGTTTTCCCCCACCAATTATATAAATAAAATAAGCAATTGTAGCAGTCGAGGTTTAATATGTTATTTCTTTTTTACATTTTTATTAATTCGTTAACGTCATACCGAACTTAATTACTCTAGATTTACTTATGCAATGTGTATTATGTATATATATATATATATATATGAACACACATACTTAATGAAAATTTCAAAAACTAAACATGTTTTTTTTAATATTGTACTAAAACTAGCGAATACAGACAACTTAAAACAATTGCAGTTAAAATACTAACATAACACTTCAATTGGTTACGAAAACAAAACTTATGCAATACTCTATCATTCTTTCGTTTCTATTTTATGAGTTTATGTGCTTCATCATTAAGCTAGTGTAGAAAAGATCTAAACCTTATAAACCCTAGAGACAGAAAGTGACGAAAAGAGAGAGACGTCTAGGGTGAATAACCCTAGCCGCCGCCAGGATGATCGACCCAGCTAATCCTCCACCGGAGAACAACAAACCGACCCAAAACCCTCAGCTAATGAACCCGGATCCTAAACAAACCAAATCTTTTGCTAACATAGTTAACTCTAAGCCCATTACTCAAAAAATAAATCTTAAAGACGTAGGAAACTGTAATGGGGAACCATTAATAGAATTTTCTATGGAGGACGTGGAAAAATTATCGGAGCCTTTTAAATATATGATTATCGAAAAATTCTTGCATGGAAGACCAAACTTAGATCTACTAAAAAAGTTTTTCAGCAAGCTACCGCTACAAGCAGCTTACCAAGTAGGGGTTTGGGACCCAAAACATATTCTAGTAAGGTGTTTTCACGAATAATATTTTCAAAGAATATGGCTGGAACAAATTTGGTATATTGAAAATAAGTGCAATTTTTTAAATGAACTTATGATTTTGACCCTGAATTTTGCGCTAGCTCCTGTTTGGGTTACTTTGCCTAGACTACCTATTCATTTATATAATATGTCCAACATTTTCTCTATTGCCAAAGCTATCGGAAAGCCTATTATGGTTGAGGAACCTACTGCTAAGCTTTCCAGGCCAGGTATGGCACGTATTTGTGTTGAAATTGATTTAAACCTAGATCTAATATAAAGAGTTAGAATAGGGTATGGTGGATATAATGGGTTATGGCAGCAATGTGACTATGAGGACGTCCCTAAATACTGTTTCCACTATTATAAGCAATGGCATGAGGGAAGCGCATGCAAATTTAAAGAAAGTAAAAAAGAAAATGAAGAAAAGGAATTACAGAGGAAAAAACCCCAGGAAAAGCTGAGCAAAACCAAAAACCCAGGAATTCAAAGGGCAAATTATACAATCCAAATAAAATCATTCAACTTCCCCAGCATAAATATAAAAAAGTGGAAAGAGAGAGCACAAAGGATTGGGTGAATCGCAATTTTGGTAAGCATGTACAAATCAGTGTTTTAAATAGCGTTATCGCTACCGTAGCGTTTTTTCGAGAGAAACGCTAAAAGTGCAAATAGCGTTGCTACATAGCGCTTTGCAGTGTATTTTTTTTTTTTCCTAAATACATATTGTTAGGACCAGATTTCTGGTCTAAATTCTATTTGTTGTCTAATGGTTTTCACTAAATAATCCTATCTGTTTATTATGAACTAAGACAGGTTTGTTAGGTTTCAAGTAATGTTGCAACCTTAGTTACAATCTATGCTAACAGGTTTAAAGTAATGTTGCAACCTCAGTTACAACCTTTGCTGACATATTTCAAGTAATGTTGCAACCTCAGTTCCAACCTGCTGTTCAGCAGAATTCTGTCTAGTTCTGTTAATCTGCATAACTATTCTTTAATAATAATTATTTGTTTTAAAGTATGCAGGATATATTCTCATATGATCTTAACAGGTTTAGTATGCGTTTATATTGAGAATATCAAAATGGTAAGGAAAGATTTCCTAAAAGATATAAAGAGATTAGTTATGTTTCCTTTACATAGATAATTCTATATCTCTATTCTTATGCAAATCTTTATCACTTGTGTCAATCTTTGTTCCTTATCAATTCAGTATGATATGTTTAAGATTGAATGTAATATGGAGTTAAGTGTTTCATATGTATATAAAAAGATATTATCTCTAAAAGATATTATCTTAATATATTTCCTAGTTAAAGGAAAATACTAACTCCTATTATCAAGCTTGTTATTAAACATGTATTACCAATGAAGATTGGAGTCAATCCACGCTGAAGAGTTTGCTCATAACATGGAAAGATTGAAGCCAATCAAACAAGTCAAAGCAATCATAAAAGATCTTGAAGCAAGAAGATTGCTTTACTTGTATAAATAGTTTATAACTTAGCTTGTAAAAAGTATGTGTTCTAAAATATAAAGAACCCATTCTTGAGAGAATACACGTGAGATTTTAAAAGAAAACAATGGTGGGATGCCATTGATTTATAAGTGATAGTTATAGAGTAGGAGCAATATAGAGATAGGCAGAAAAACCTAGAGGGAGTCTAAGAGTTTTTCATTAAGACTTGAATCCTATATTGTAAGCTTTTTATAATATCATAATCTGGGTAAGTGCCCCGGAGACGTAGCCTAGTTAGGTGAACTCCGTTGTTAAATGTGCTTGTGAATTATTTCAAGTACATTTAAATTTTCACAGTTCTGTCCATTAATACACTTGGTTCCAACTGTGGTTGCAACCTCACTTGGAATCTTACTGCAAAACTGCAACTAGAACAGCGGATAGGAATTTCACATATAAATATAGCATTAAATTCAAAACATCTAATAAAAATTACTAAATATATATATAAAAAATTATAACTAATAATCATAAAATGATTATACTTGAGATGCCAGAGTATTTACTTTTTGTTGCAAGAGTTTTGGGGTTTGATTCTCTTTAAACTCCAATAATTTCATTAAAATTTTGACAAAAAAAAAAAAAAAAAAAAAAAAAAATTGACTGCACCCGCTATAGTGTAAATAGCGTCCGCTATTGAAGAATCAACAGACTTAGATAATCTTAAACTTGAAGAACTTATAGGAAATCTAAGCACTCGTGAGCTAAAATTCTTCAAACATAAGAGACCAGAAAAGGGAATAGCCTTTCAAGCTAAGAAATCTGAACCTAAGGTCTGTGAACAAATGAGTGATGAAGAACAGCTAGCCTTCTTTGCTAAAAAGGTTTACAAAAAGTTTTACAAGTAAAAACAGGATGATACTGGAACATCCAAAAACTTTCAGAAAAAGGATAATCAGTTTAAGTCAGAATCTAGGTTTAATAATAACTCTACAGGAAAGTGGGATCCAAGAGAGAAGGATAATAAAGATTACAAACCTAGAGAGATTCAATGTAGAGAATGCAGAGGTTTTGGTCACATTCAGGCTGAGTGTGCAAATACTCTAAAAAGAAACAAAAATGCTTATATAACCACTATAGTGATAGTGATTCTGAAAGCAACAGTGATGAAGAGGATGATTCTAAATTTGTTAATTTTATGGGAATAATCACTGAAAAAGAACTTACTTATGAAAGTGACTGTGAGTCTGTTTCAACCATAGTTACAACTGCTCTTAAAACCTATAGCAGTGATGAGGAAGAACCTTCTGATGAAAACATTACTCAGCAATATCTTATCCTTTATGAAAAGTATCAATGTCTGAGTAAGCAATCCTTGATCACAAACAAACTAAATGATAATCTTAAGGATGAGGTTAAAAGTCTTACTGAGCAGATTAAAATACAACTGGCTGAACTTACTGAAACTAAAAGGAAAATAAAAATGCTGAATGTTTCTGCTTCAGAAAAATTAGATAACATGTTGTCCTATTCTAGAGGCTCTAAAGATAACAGTGGTTTGGGTTACTATGGTTGTGAAAGTACAGGAAAAACTACCTTTATTAAAGCTGTTGTTAAAGCTGAAACTCATGATTTTGTTAATAAGGTTAGAAGCACAGTTGCAACCAGAGTTGCAACCAGGAATAAAACTCATGTTTTTTAGAAGAAAGTTAGAAGTACAGTTGCAACTAGAGATGCAACCACAGCTGCAACAAAGAAAAAACTGAATAGCTTTGAGGTTAAATCTACTTTTAGAACTAAACTGTGTAACTTCTGTAAAAGATCTGGTCATTTAGAAATCCAGTGTTATTTAAAGAGGAACAGAAAGTATATTTCTCAGAAAAACTGGTTGGCTTCTGTCAATAAAAAATTGAACTGGGTCTGGAAAGTTAAAGAAAAATCTACCTCAATTGCTAATAATAAAGCTGTTATTACTTCCTTAAATGTTGTTACTTCTAATGATTGGTATTTTGACAGTGGTTGCTCTAAGCACATGACAGGTACTGCAAGTTTCCTAAAAAATGTCATAAATCTCACAGGAAACACTGTTGTGTTTGGAGGTGGAGATACAGGTAAAATTGTTGGTAAAAGTACCTTAAACAAACCTGGAATGCCTAATATTGATGATGTTTTTCTTGTAGATGGTCTAAAAGCTAATCTTATTAGTATTAGTCAACTATGTGACAACAAGATGATTGTTAAGTTTAACAAAGATAAGTGTCTAATTACTGATCTTAACAATGATGTGGTCATGACTGGAATTAGATCAACAAACAGCTGCTATGTGTTTGAAAAAGCTGAAAAAGAATTGCCTCAGAATAGGTGTAATCAAGCCATTACTAATAATTTTGATATTTGGCATAAAAGGCTTGGTCATGTGAATTACAAAACCTTAGACAAGCTTGTTAAAGAAGAATTAATAAGAGGTATTCCTAAACTAAGTGCTAAAACTCAAAGTATCTGTGGTGATTGTGCAATTGGCAAGCAAACTAAGAGTATTCACAAAAGTACTAGTCAAATCTACACTAAAAGAGTCCTAGAACTTCTTCATATTGACTTAATGGGTCCTATGCAAACTGCCAGTATAGGTGGCAAGAAGTACATTTTGGTAGTTGTAGATGATTTCTCTAGATACTCTTGGGTAGTATTCTTAAAAGATAAGTCTGAAACTTTTGATCTCTTTAAAACTCTGTGCTTAAAACTGCAACTTGAAAAAGGTTCAACCAGTGGTAATATTGCTAGGGTCAGAAGTGATCATGGAACAGAATTTGAAAACAGTAAGTGTAGAGATTTTTGCAACTCCTTAGGTATCAGTCATGAGTTCTCTGCTCCTAAGACTCCACAGCGAAATGGCATAGTTGAAAGAAAAAATAGAACCATTCAGGAAATGGCTAGAGTAATGCTTAATTCTAAGAAACTTGCCAACAGATTTTGGGCTGAAGCTGTTAATACTGCCTGTCATATAGTTAATAGAGTTTACATTACTAAAGGCACTTCCATGACAGCTTATGAAATATGGAAAGGAAGAAAACCCAATGTTAAGTATTTTCAAGTCTTTGGATGTGTTTGTTACATTCTCAGAGATAGAGAGCATCTTGGTAAATTTGACTCTAAAAGTGACAAAGGAATCTTTCTTGGTTATGCTCAGAATAGTAGAGATTTTAGAGTTTTTAATCAAAGAACAAACTGTGTTATGGAGTCTTATAATGTGTTATTTGATGATTTAAAAGATGTGAATGAGACTACAGGTGATGATGAAGAGTAAGATCTGACAGAAAAAGAAACTGAAGAAAGTCAGCAAACAAGCAGTCCAACAGTCGTTGGAAGTCCAGTTTCAACTGAGGTTGAAACCGAGGTTGAAACCCAGAATACTGCTGAGTCTGAAGAAGAAGAAGAAAGTTCTAATGTTTGGTCAACTAGCAAGCCTCGCTATGTAAGGACTCAGAAAAATCATTCTCTTGACAATGTCATAGGAGAAGTAGCTTCAGGTATGAAAACCAGAGGTAAAAGAAATAATGTTGTTCACTTTGCTTGTTATATTTCTCAGTTAGAACCTAAGAATATAAAAGAAGCTTTAGAAGATAGTGAATGGATTTTAGCTATGCAGGATGAATTGTCTCAATTTGAGAGAAATGATGTATGGACTTTAGTACCCAGACCTTCCAATAAAAATGTTATAGGGACTAAATGGATTTTTAGAAATAAAAGTGATGAGGATGGAGTGATTATCAGGAATAAACCTAGGCTGGTAGCCCAGGGTTATACACAAATTGAGGGAATTGACTTTGATGAAACATTTGCTCATGTAGCTAGAATTGAATCCATTAGAATGCTACTATCTCTTGCATGTCTGTATGATTTTAGACTGTTTCAACTTGACATTAAGAGTGCTTTTCTGAATGGTGTGATTAATGAAGAAGTTTATGTCTGTCAACCTAAGTGATTTGAAGATCCTAACTTTCCTGAACATGTTTATTTGCTGAAAAAGGCCTTGTATTGTTTAAAGCAAGCTCCTAGAGCTTGGTATGACAGATTAACCAAGTTCTTGATTGAAAAAGGTTTTAACAGAGGGGGAGTTGATAAAACTCTGTTTACTAAGAAAACCACAAAAGAATACATCACTTAAAAATAATAGAAAAGGGTTGAAATTATTATCATTGTTTCAATTTTATTTTTACATTTCAAATTATATCTTAAATGCTAAATATTTTATTAGTTTTTACTTATATATGAGTATATTATATAGTTTCCTGTGCATCCATCGGTTAATTGAATTCTATATATCATTGTTTCACCTAATTATGATGAACAAGTGTTTCAGCTGTGTTCTCCCATACCGTATCAATAATTTGTTATCTTTTCTTATTTCGTAAATAGTATATTCTTCAATTTTTCTTCTTCTTGTGATTACATATGTTATCTTTAAAATGAAATGTTTTTGCTGACTGAATAGTAAATATGCAATGTCTTGTTAGAAATCAGAATTTGGAAGGAGTTGGGCATCTATTTTGTTAGACTCATGAATAAGACATTGTCAGAATCAGGTTTTTTAGAATGTTTAAACTCTTTTTAGTAATACTGTAATTTTTATTATTTTGGCCTCTACTTTTCATATAGGTTGTATATTATTGTTGGACGAAGTATAATGTGTGTACATTTGTTTTCCTCGTTATTTATATTTTTTTATGTAGGGTTACTTTGTAGCGTGGTTTACTGATGCTAAACGGGACTCTAGCATGTGCGAATGATCAGACCTTTGGAGGTTGTTTGATCGTCAATGCACCCGTGCAAGTAAGCATTGCATTAGAGTGTCTATATTATACAGTGTCTTGCAAAATGATAACCAAACAATGATATTATACAATAATTATGGCCGTTGTGGCTCCAAAATCAAGCTGGATGTAGCTAATGAAACAAGATTTTACTAGTGACTGAACCCAACTATTATTTTCATTCTTCAAGTTTATCAATACGATTAAATTAGAAAGAAATTTGCTTATGTACGTAATTAAAAATTCAATTTAATTTGTAATTAATACTATTAAATAAGAGTTTCAATATTTTCATACATTCGAATAATTTGATAGTATTTGACACCTCATGAGCGATGCACCTTGTCATATTTCCTTTTTTCTGTCAGGACAAATGCTTATCTGTCTCATTTAAATCTTATTCAATTGTGTTTCTAAAGATATACTCTGTATTTGGTTTTGAAATACAGAATCTCATAATAGCATATTAAGTAGTCCTTCAAGCATTTACTAAAGGTGACCAAATTTGATATTCAAAATACATGTATTCAATTAATAAAAGTAAATAAATACATTTATCATCAGTACTTTTTGCTTTTAATACTTTTTTTAAAGTAAATATACTTCTTTCATTTACTGTACTGTTGAATGCTTTGAATTCAGTTGCTATTCCAAAAACAGAAAAAAAAAAAAAAACCCTTTAAAGTGTTACTGTAGATGACA
This sequence comes from Primula veris, assembly GCA_963682055.1. Classification (NCBI taxonomy): domain Eukaryota; kingdom Viridiplantae; phylum Streptophyta; class Magnoliopsida; order Ericales; family Primulaceae; genus Primula; species Primula veris. Next base: position 28,754,843 of record OY821747.1, on the reverse strand, counting down.
ATATATAGGGTGAAATAAGCAAATTTCCCCATAGTTTACATTTTTTTTTCCAAGTCTCAAGAAGGCGAGGTCTATAAATACAAGTATATTTTCTTTAAATCGTATTGCTTTTCCTCTCATCAGTCATCACCCTCTCTCTGTGTACGTTTCTCTCTCCCCCCGCAAGAAATATAACATCTCTTAAATTTACATTGTGTTTTCTTAAGTTGGTACTTTTGATATATGATTTTGCACCTTGTATTTGGTGTAATTTGTTAATGTGCAATATTTTTTTTTTCTTAGTTACTCTAAGTTTGAATAAATGATGCTGCAATTGATCGACAATTTTGTTTTCAATTGATGAACTTCATTCTATAATTTTGTTTTCTTAGTTATTTAGGTCTCGCCGTGGGATTTAGAAATGAATGGGTCCAGAAACACTAGATTAGAGAAGATTCCGACAAAGTTGAAGGACCTTCTGAAAACGGGATTGCTCGAGGGGGCACCTGTGCAGTATCAATCCGCACCAAAGGTATGTTTGCACTTTGTCTTCATTTCGGTTATTTCTTTTTGTCCCTATTGGAGCTGGTCAAAATAAGATACTTGATCATAAAATCTTGTAGAGTGTATAAAACCAAGCATAATTTCCCACCTTTTCAAAATTTGGTTCTTCATATTCTTATAATTAGCTGCATACTAATCGGAAAATCTTTAATTTCACCTAATATGTTATCCATCTTTCATATATTTCACCAACCTAGGGCCACCACAATTACAAAACCTGATCAACAAATAAATATATTGGTTCAGTAATATTGGTTATGATATTTTCCCATTCATGCCAAAATTCGTCACTAATAATGGCACTGAACTAAGGCCTCTATCATTCTTACAAATTCATCTCCAAATTTAGTTTGATCTTCAGATGCTTAAGGGTAACCTAAGTTCCAGAGTTTCTCTACAATCAACTAGTTGCTTCTGCAAAATTTAATGCGAAGCAAATCAAGTTTTTTAACAATTCCAAATAGAATGGGTTCTAAAACTATGCATTGCCAAGCAGTGGTTTAAAAGTTGTGTTAATGTATTTTATCCTTGTTTATGTTAGTCTTAACCACTCAAATTCATTGGCAATTTTTTAAAGGTAAGAATTACAGTATGAACTACGTAGAGAGACTGAAAATATGCATGCACTTTTAGTATCTCCTCCCCTAAAGTTTGAATATTGCTGCATTATCTCATGTTACTACTTCTAGCAGTTTTGTAATTCCTAGGCATGGAAACCAAAGTTTTTGCCCTTCTCAAAGATTTCTGAACTAGTAAATTTAAATTCTTAAGGGCGCTTTTGGAAAATAGATAAAAGTAGTGTAATCACGCTGATGGATCAAACCCACCGAGACTAGCTCAAAAGGTCCTAGACAACCCAAATAACTCAAACGCTAGTTATCAATCCAAGAATCTCGTATGGTAGAGAGATAATAAGAAAAGCTTTGTTCTTTTTATTCATAATCTGCTCTTAAGGAATAACCCTAGTCATAAAGGCAATGGAGTGTAATTGCAATTAGGAAGCACCTGTAGGCCCTAGTGCAATTTACTAAAAGTCTAAAACCCAAAAGAATATCAAACAAGTCTTTAGAAAATACTAATGATAAAATAAAAGCATAAATGAATCCAAGTAACACCATCAACAAGCTACGTAATTATCCCACTTTGTTGGCGCTCTCTTAAGTCTTATCACGCGAGCCTCGTCATGGTAGATTCCCACACTAAATAGGGAAGGGAATAAATATTTATTACAAATCTTGTTTTTAAATTTTTGTTGATTCTTTGAAATTCGTAAATATAAAGTACAGCTGACCACAAGCAGATTACATAGCTTTCATGTAATACAATAGCTCACAGCAGTTGTGAAAAGAACACCCACAGAAACGCAAGCAATAAACTCCAACTCTGAAGGAATTGGATTTGATAAGCAAACCGAACAAGACCCATACCATTAATATATTAAATAAGTAAACCAAAGAGAAGAAAGGGAAGAGGAGATATATTTTCTGAAGTGAAAGCTAGAGCTACAAGAGAAGAACAGAGAGGATTACACAGTCCAATATAACATTAATAATCTACGGTCGCACAAATATAAAGAAATAATCTAATATTTATGGAATATCTAGCTAACAAGTAACTCTGTGTTTTTTGAACTTACAAATCTGGGTGTTTGGAAATAATACTAATGATTTGCTTTTCTTCATGTCCTTCATTAATCAGAGAAAAGGAAAATCAGGTTTGAAAGGAACAGTCTGTGGCACTGGGATAACTTGTTCCTGTTCAGACTGTCATGGAACTAAAGTAAGTCATGCAAGCTAGCCAACTGTGTTACTTCTTTAATTTACTGATATGTTGACTAACTGCGCACTGTTTTTTTGTAAAAGTAGGTTATAACACCTAATGAGTTTGAGCTCCATGCTGAGAGTCTAATAAGAAAGCCGGCCGATTATATTTTCCTTGAAAATGGAAATAATTTACGTGCTGTGTTGAATGCTTGCACAAATGCAACTTTGGAAGATGTGGAATCAATTATACTAGGTATGATTGGTCGTACGTCTTCATCCACGGAACAAAATGTCTTCTGCCCCACCTGCACAAGTATGTTATTTCCCTTTACTCAATGTTAAATATCAGAGTTTTGCCGCCTTTTTTACGTCCATATTGCAAATAGAATTTATTTTTTAAGCTTTCTTATATGGAATTACTAGCTCCTAGAGAAATTGACAACTTGTGTTTTTATGGTATGTAGGGTCAATCAGTGGCGAGATAATGCTGTGTAGTTCGTGCAAAGAAATACGATGTGCCTTGTGCTTGTTGGGTCTTCACGCATCTTCGTAAATTTATCAGACTTTGTGGAGTTTTTGCAAAAGATTCTTAGGTAGTTAAATCTAGATTCAGTGCCTTTTATTATTTCACATTCTGTTTTTCTGTTTTTCTTACTTTACATACGTTGCCGATTTTCCCGCCAATTCACCTTTGGTAGAGAATGTAATTTTTTTGTAGTGATTTCAAAACAGAAGATCCTTTAAAATTATTATCATTTTTGGTTTTACCTTTGCGAAAAGTAAAAACCTTTTACTGTATGTATTTAACACATCTCGACAAGGATATATATGGCATTGTTCTTGGCGCATCAGTACACCTCCCTGTAAGCAATACCACTGTTTCAAAACTCAAGACATAACTCAAAAATAAATAATTATAATTACACTCATAAATCGGTCTAAAAAATAACATCTTACCTAGTTAAATTATCTACTCGTGGTGTAATTGTTTACAGTTTTTTCTGCATTGTCCGATAGTGCTGTTCATGAAATAGCTAGCGGCCCATCACCAAGCCACCCACCGTTTATTGACTTCCATCATTCCATGACTAGCTGGTATTTTGTTTATTTAAATGATGGGAAAACCCACGCTTTTATTATATTAGTTGGAAAAATAAAATTGTGGATGATATGACTAGCTGGTTCTCGTAGATTACTAGTTCAACAATCGTGGATGATGTTGCCTAGCCATGATCAATTTTCCATGCACGTTTTAAAAAGTTTGTAAATTTAAGATTAATATTCTTTAAAATAAAGATTTTCATATGTACACTGGTTGCGGTTAGTCGTCAAGAAAACTACCGTGATGACTTATATATTCCATAGAATAGTTGTACAAGTTTCAACAATTGATTGTACGTTGGCAAGGCAAACAAAGAATGCCAAAAGGGTCTAACTGAGTTAAAACTGATAAGGACCTTGATTATATATTATCATGGTGTTTAAGGTCTAATTATAAATTCAATTAATCACTCTGCCTACTTCTGTAGGTTCTTAAATTTAAATGCCTTTATTTTATTTTAGGTTAATGGCATAGTCCATTAGGTTTCTTAATGTTTTACCAAGGTTTATTTGTTGGAACACTGCAGAGAACCAAAACGAATGCGGGAAGAAAAACGGGAAACGGAAACATCTCATGTAAAAGATGAAAAAACCTTACATTATATTCTAAGATTTAGATTAAAAAAAACGATAAATAAGGCTTTGAAAGTAAATACGAACTTGCGTAAAACTAACCTGGGTCCATTATAGTAGCCAGCGTAGTCTATTTATGGGTTAATTTTTGTTATGTACACTAAACTAACAAGGATTTGTGTTCTACTACGGTACTACCCACAACTTGCCAATTTTTTTTTGAGAAACCTTATTACCAAAATTATGTGATGGCTTTGGAACATGTATATATATATATGGGGATGGGTGTGGAAAATCAAGGATGGAGGAGGTGGACGGGTTATTAGCGGTGACCGTACGGTGATGATAGGGCAGACCACGACGCCTGGAGGTATGGTAGAATTGATGGTAGCTGTAATTCCTATCCGCTGTTCTAGATGCAGTTTTGCAGTAAGGTTCCAAGTGGAGTTGGAACTGCAGTTAGAACCAAGTGTATAAGGTTCCAAGTGAGGTTGGAACTGCAGTTGGAACCAAACGTATTAATGGACAGAACTGTTTTAAAATTAAATGTACTTGGAAATAATTCACACGCACATTTAACAACGGAGTTCACCTAACTAGGCTACGTCTCCGGGGCACTTACCCAGATTATGATATTATAAAAAGCTTACAATATATGACTCAAGTCTTAATGAAAAACTTAGACTCCCTCTATGTTTTTCTGCCTATCACTATATTGCTCCTACTCTATAACTATCACTTATAAATCAATGGCATCCCACCATTGTTTTCTTTTTAAAGCTCACGTGTATTCTCTCTAGAAAATAAGTTCTTTATAATTTAGAACACACACCTTTACAAGCTTAAGTTACTAAGTATATAAACAAGTAAAAACAATCTTCTATCTTCAATATCTTTTGATTGCTTTTGACTTGGTTGATTAGCTTCAATCTCTCCAAGTATCACGAGATTCTTCAGCATGGATTGACTCTAATCATCTTTGATTAATACCTGTTTAGTAACACACTTGAAAGTAGGAGTTAATCTTTTCCTTTGAAAGGAAGCATATAAAGATATGATCTCTTAAAGATAATATCTTTTCATAAACATATGAAACATTTAACTCCACATATCAATCAATCTTTAAACATATCTTTACTGAATATTATAAGGATCAAAAGATTGAAACAAGTGATAAGGACAAGCATAAGAATAGAAATATATATGTTAAAAGGAAACATAACCTTATAAACTATTCTCTTTATATCTTTTATAAAACATCTTTCCTTAACACTTTGATATTCTCAATATACGCATATTAACCATGTTAAGACTATATGAGAATATATCCTACATACTTTAAAATGATTTAACATTAAACAAGTAGTAATATAGAATAATGAAACAAGACAGAATTCTGCTTCGCAGTAGGTTGGAACTCGTGGTTGCAACTGAGGTTGCAACATTACTTGAAACCTGTCAACACAGGTTGTAACTTAGGTTGCAACTAGTACTTGAAACCTAATACTACTAACTTAGTAGGTTGTAACTGAGGTTGCAACTGGTACTTGGAACCTGTCAATCCTGTCTTAGTTCTTAATAACAGTTAGGATTTATTTAGTAAAAACCAATAGACAATAAACAATATTTAGACCAGAAATCTGGTCCTAACAATCTCCCCCTTTGTCATTGGTTTTGACAAATCAATTAAGTTTATAAATCATCCCAACCACCTGCAAATTCAATATCAGCACAGTCTTTAAATAGTATATTAACAATACTAAAGAGTCATCTGTTTAAGCTCCCCCTGTATGTTAGAATTGCAGGCACTTCATATGCACAGAATTTATCCATTCATAAATTCAATTTAAAAGACATCAAAATGGAAATTGCAGAAATTTAAAGGCCAAGAACATGGCACAACAGTGTCTTAGTACAGCAATTAAAAAAAATAATTAAAACCAGCAGCATTGAGTCTTGAAATTGAAATAAACAAAACATAAACTTCAACATAAACTTCACTCCCCCTATTTGTCAGCAACCATTGGAATTAGTCACTTGGAATATCACACTGTGGGGGTCTTTCTCTTAGAGGATTCTGCCTGACTACTTCTTCATCTTCTGCATTGTCATCCTCACTACTGATTGAAACACCATCACTATCATCATCATCCTCACTCTCAATAATATCCACCAGCAGCTTATTGATTTGATAATCATCAGCATCCAATTCAGCTCTCCTTTCTTGATTATAAGCCAACTTCTGGAGTAAGTACCACTTTACTCCTTTCTTCTTGTCTGAGGGAGCAGTAAATGTCTCTTCTTCTTTTTCTTTGCCCTTTTCTCCAGATATGTCATTGACATGCCCTTCTTTGAGCAGTTTTGCAGAGATATAAATAGCAGAGGGACAATCTGAGATTGGTTCTGTGGCTGTGCTAATAGGCTTGGATCCAGTCATAGGTAGGACTTGAGCCATAATCACTCCAGTGATTAGACAAGGAAAGGGGAGCAAAATTGAGGATGAGGTATCAGCACTAAATTCTTTAATCAAATTAAAAACATGAGTACCAAAATCAATTGGCAAAGAGGACATGATCCTATAGAGAAATATGGCCATTTCCTTATTGACTTTGGATGGCTGCTTAGTGGGATTCCAATTGAACCTAGCTATTTTGTGCAGCACAGATGCACACAAGGTGAGGGAGGAGGTTTTAATGGAGTGACCATCAAACCTATTGTTCTTGCCAGTTAGAATTAAAGCTAGTATTTCTATGTCTGGTTCAACATTATCAACTTCAGTAGGACTAGGACAGCACAGATAATCATTGATCAACTTAGGGGTAAAATCCAGAGTCACACCCCTTAAAAACACTCTGCCATAGGCAGGATCACCCTTAACAAACACAGTATTACTAAGATTGGCATAGAATTCTTTAATTACAGCAGGGTAATAAGAATTAGGATAAGAAATAGTTCTATCTAGGCCAACAGCTGACAGCAGTTTCTCAATATGTACCTGAATGTGTGGATAGCTAACTAGGTTAAGTCTTCTTTCACTGTGAATCTCCCTACCAGTAAAAGACCTAAACCTTCTATACGTGGTCCTACTCCAAAACCTAGGATCAGTCTCATGAAACTTAGACTTATAAGAGAAAACAGTTGGAGTTTGATGATCCTCTACAGTTTTCCTAGCTCTTTTCTTAGTACGCTTTTTCTGAGATGAGGAAGTCTCACTTACCTTAGCTTTTGATCCTGGACTTGTTGGAGATTTATTCATGAAATCTCTTAGAGTGCAATCATCATCAATGTTCAGGTTGGGGTTTTTAGAAGGGTTTGATGACATGGTTGCAACTGGGGTTAGAACCTTACTTAGAACCTTGCAGTGGGTTTCTACAGCAGGCCTAGGGTTTTACAGAGGTGAGAGAGGGAGAGTTATTCTGTAAAAAGTAATTGATTTTGGATAGTAAAAAGATGTTTGTATAAATAGCAATAAAGACCATATCTTTTTGAAATTGGAAATAGATACATGCAAATCAATTAAGAGACAGATTTTGGCTTAAAAATAGGAAGTATTTTATCAACAGAATTTTGAAAAATAAATCATGCTATGATCACGAAGAAACAGTTGGCATTAAGATAAATTCAGCCAATTAAACAGATAAGCATTCCTTTTTCAAAACAGATTCATCCAATTTGAAAATTCAAAAATTGAAGCTTTAAGGAAATTTGACTTGATTCAAGATAAAGAACACTTAAACAGATATCTAACTTTTAGGAGAACAAAAGAAACCTAGCAATTTACTCACGAAAATATGTTTATCAAAGAATAACTCTAATAAAGATTAAATTTTAGGAGCTTAAATTGAGCAAATCCGTTTTTATTTCTACACAAAAACTAGTTTGATGACCTCAGCAAGGAAAGAGTATAAGTGATGTCCAACAATAACAAGACTTTGTCTTGGCAGTTATAGAATAGACTGAGGTTTCAACTGATGTTACAACTGAGCTTGCAACCAGTATTTTTAACACGAGGTTTCAACTGATGTTGCAACTGAACTTCCAACCAACTATAGAGAGTGTGAGGTTTCAACTGATGTTGCAACTGGACTTGCAACCATCATATAAAATTGCACTTTGTGCTTGCAACTCTATTACCAGAGAGGTTTTTTAAGGACAAGTTACCTCACATCTGTTTTTGAGACACCAAAAAGCGGCTTTTTCAAGACAAAAACATCATAGCTCAAAATAAGACTTTAACCTAAGGAATAAAACTTATTAAAGGTACTCAATACAGACATATTTAGCAAAAGTATTCAATTAGATTGATAATGACATACCCCTATGTCACTTCTTAATGATTCAAACTTGTTTGTATCAAGGGGCTTTGTGAAAATATCTGCTAATTGTCTTTCAGTTGAAACATGTTCTAAAATTAAGCTCTTTTCTTCAACTAGTTCTCTAATAAAATGATGCCTTAGATCAATATGTTTGGTTCTGGAATGTTGAACTGGATTTTTAGCTAAATCTATAGCACTTTTGTTATCACAAAACAGAGTTAATATCTCTTGTTTAACATTATAATCAGTTAACATTTGTTTCATCCAAATAAGTTGAGTGCATCCACTTCCAGCTGCAACATATTCTGCCTCAGCAGTAGATAAAGATATGCAATTTTGCTTTTTACTGAACCAAGAAACAAGATTGTTTCCAAAATAAAAACAACCACCAGAAGTACTCTTTCTATCATCTATGTTTCCTGCCCAATCTGCATCACAGTAGCCACTAAGAAAATGGTTTGTATCTTTAGAGTACCATAGGCCTAGATGAGGTGTTCCTTTTACATACCTTAGAATTCTTTTGACAGCTAGAAGATGAGATTCTAAAGGATTTGCTTGATATCTGGCACAAACTCCTACACTTAAGCAAAGGTCTGGTCTACTAGCAGTTAAATATTGTAAACTTCCAATCATGGATCTATAAAGACTGGGACAAACACTTTTTCCTTTATCATTTTTAGACAGTTTAAGGGTAGTACTCATAGGGGTTCTCTTTTCTTTACTCTCACTTAGACCAAACTTCTTAACAAGATTGTCTGCATACTTGCTTTGACATAGAAAAATCCCTTTCTCATTCTGTTTAACTTGCAATCCTAGAAAGTAAGTCAATTCACCTCCACCACTCATTTCAAATTCATTTTTCATATCAGAAATGAATTCTTCTATCCTATTATTAGAAGATGAGCCAAACACAATGTCATCAACATATATTTGAGCAACAATTATATCCTTTGTAGTTTTCTTTGTAAACAGAGTTTTATCAACTCCCCCTCTTTTAAAACCTTTTTCAAGCAAAAACTTGGTTAATCTATCATACCAAGCTCTAGGAGCTTGCTTAAGACCATACAAGGCCTTTTTCAGCAAATAAACATGTTCAGGAAAGTTAGGATCTTCAAATCCCTTAGGTTGACTGACATAAACCTCTTCATTAATCACACCATTAAGAAAAGCACTCTTTATGTCAAGTTGAAACAATTTAAAATCATACAGACATGCAAGAGATAGTAGCATTCTAATGGATTCAATTCTAGCTACAGGAGCAAAGGTTTCATCAAAGTCAATTCCCTCAATTTGTGTATACCCTTGAGCTACCAACCTAGCTTTATTCCTGATAATCACTCCATCCTCATCACTTTTATTTCTAAAAATCCATTTAGTCCCTATAACATTTTTATTAGAAGGTCTGGGTACTAAATTTCATACATCATTTCTCTCAAATTGGGCCAATTCATCCTGCATAGCTAAAATCCATTCACTATCTTCTAGAGCTTCTTTTATATTCTTAGGTTCTAACTGAGAGATATAACAAGCAAAGTGAACAACATTATTTCTTTTACCTCTGGTTTTCATACCTGAAGTAACTTCTCCTATGACATTGTCCAGAGAATGATTTTTCTGAGTCCTTACATAGCGAGGCCTGCTAGTTGACTGAGCATGAGAACTTTCTTCTTCTTCTTCAGATTCAGCAGCATTTTGGGTTTCAACTGTGGTTCCAACCTCAGTTGTAACCTCAGTTGCAACTGGACTTCCAACCACTCTGGGACTTCCAGTTTGTTGTGTTTCTTCTTTCTCTTTTTCTGTAGTCTCAGCCTGTTCATCATCACCTGTAATCTCATCAACAGTTTTAAGGTCATCAAATAACACATTATAAGATTCCATAACACAGTTTGTTCTTTGATTGAAGACTCTAAATGCTCTACTATTCTGAGCATAACCAAGAAAAATCCCTTTATCACTTTTAGAGTCAAATTTACCAAGATGCTCTCTATCTCTGAGAATATAGCAAACACATCCAAAAACTTGAAAATACTTTACATTGGGTTTTCTACCTTTCCAAATTTCATAAGCTGTCATGGAAGTACCTTTAGTAATATAAACTCTATTAACTATATGACAGGCAGTATTAACAGCTTCAGCCCAAAATCTATTGGCAAGTTTCTTAGAGTTAAGCATTACTCTAGCCATTTCCTGAATGGTTCTATTTTTCCTTTCAACTATGCCATTTTGCTGAGGAGTCTTAGGAGCAGAGAACTCATGACATATTCCTAAGGAGTTGCAGAATTCTTTAAACCTGTTATTTTCAAATTCAGTTCCATGATCACTTCTAATCCTAGCAATATTACCACTAGTGGAACCTTTTTCAACTTGCAGTTTTAAGCACAGAGTTTTGAATAGTTCAAAAGTTTCAGACTTATCCTTTAAGAACACTACCCAAGAGTATCTAGAGAAATCATCTACAACTACTAGAATGTACTTCTTACCACCTATACTAGCAGTTTGCATAGGACCCATCAAGTCAATGTGAAGAAGTTCTAAGACTCTCTTAGTGTAGATTAGACTAGTACTTTTGTGAATACTTTTGGTTTGTTTGCCTATAGCACAATCACCACAGACACTTTGAGTTTTAGCACTAAGTTTAGGAATTCCTCTTATCAATTCCTTTTTAACAAGCTTATCTAAAGTTTTGTAATTCACATGCCCAAGCCTTTTATGCCAAATATCTACATTATTAGTAATGGCTTGATTACACCTACTTTGAGGCACTTCTTTTTCAGCTTTTTCAAACACATAGCAACTGTTGGTTGATCTAACTCCAATCATGATTAAATCATTGTTAAGATTAGTAATTAGACACTTTTCTTTGCCAAATTTAACAGTCATTTCATTATCACAGAGTTGACTGATACTAATAAGATTAGCTTTTAGACCATCTACAAGAAAAACATCCTCAATATCAGGCATTCCAGGTTTGTTTAAGGTACCTTTACCAATAATTTTACCTGTATCTCCACCTCCAAACACAACAGTGTTACCTGTAAGAATGGTGACATTTTTTAGGAGGCTTGCAGTACCTGTCATATGCTTAGAGCATCCACTGTCAAAATACCAATCATTAGAAGTAACAGCATTCAAAGAGTTAATAACAGCTTTGTTGTTAGCAACTAAAGTTGCTTTTTCTTTAACTTTCCAAACCCATTTCAAATTTTGATTGACAGAAGCCAACCAGGTTTTCTGGGAAATATACTTTCTGTTTCTTTTTAAATAACACTGGATTTCAGAATGACCAGGTTTTTTACAGAAATTGCACAACTTCAACCTAAAGTTATTCAGTTTGTTCATGGTTGCAACTTTGGTTGTAACTGAGCTTCCAACCTTCTTTACATAAACCTGAGTTTTATTCCTGGTTGCAACTCTGGTTGCAACTGAGCTTCTAACCTTGTGATCAAAATCATGAGTTTTAGCTTTAGCAACAGCTTCAATAAAAGTAGTTTTTCCTGTACTCTTACCACCATAGTAACCTAGACCACTGATATCTTTGGATCCTCTAGAATATGATAGCATGTCATCTAATTTATCTGAAGCAGAAACATTCAGCAATTTTATTATCTTTTTAGTTTCAGTAAGTTCAGCCAGTTGTAATTTAAGCTTCTCAGTAAGATTTTTAACCTCATCCTTTAGATCAACATTTAGCTTGCTTATGATCAAGGATTGTTTACTCAGACATTTATACTTTTCATACAGAACAAGGTATTGCTTAGTAATGTTTTCATCAGAAGGTTCTTCCTCATCACTGCTATATGTTTCACAGGCAGTTGTAACTGGGGTTAAAACCTGCTCACAGTCACTTTCATAAGTAGGTTCTTTTTCAGTGATTATTCCCATGAAATTAACAAAATTTAGACCATCCTCTTCATCACTGTTACTCTCAGAATCACTATCACTATGAGTGGTTATATAAGCATTTTTGTTTCTTTTTAAAGTGTTTGCACACTCAGCCTGAATATGACCAAAACCTCTACATTCTCTACACTGAATCTCTTTAGATTTGTATTCTTTGTTATCCTTTTCTTTGGAATTCCACTTTCCTGTAGAGTTATTATTGAACCTAGACTCTGTCTTAAACTGGTTATCCTTTTTCTGAAAGTTTTTTGATGAACCAGTATCCTCCTTTTTCTTATAAAACTTCTTGTACACCTTTTTTGCAAAGAAAGCTAGTTGTTCTTCATCACTCATTTTATCACAGGCATTAGATTCAGATTTCTTAGCTTGAAATGCTATTCCCTTTTCTGGTCTTTTATGTTTGAAGAATTTCAGTTCATGTGTACTTAGATTTCCTATGAGTTCTTCAAGTTTAAGATTATCTAAGTCAGTTGATTCTTCAATAGCTGTGACCTTAATTTCAAACCTTTCTGGGAGTGACCTAAGAGTTTTCTTAACAAGTTTAGCATCACTGTATTTTTCACCTAATGTTCCAGCTTGATGAGCAATGTGGCAGATTCTACCATTAAATTGTTCAATGTTTTCATCTTCCTCCATTCTTAAGTTCTCAAATTTGGTAGTTAACTGTTGAAGTTTGAAAGCTTTTACTTTAGTGGTTCCTTCAAAAGTAACTTGCAAAATATCCCATGCTTCTTTAGCTGTTTCACAATGAGAGATATACCTGAATACGCTGAGAGTTACACCAACAAAAATCAAGTTTATGGCTGTTGAGTTGGCACTTGATTTTCTGTCTTCTTCAACAGACCATCTGTCTTCAGGTAAGAGAATCAGTTCTCCTTCATTATCCATGGTAGTTGGAGCCTCCCATCCATACATAACAGTCTTCCATGCATGTTCATTCTGCTGTTTGATGAAAGACCTCATTCTAATTTTCCATACTCCATAGTTTACTCCTCCTTCAAGCAATGGAGGTTTGTTGAAGGCGTTTCCTTCCCTCATTAAGTCCATTGTTACTAGAACACAGGATCCACACTAAGTAAGGTCTAGTGTGAAGCTCTGATACCAATTGTAATTCCTATCCGCTGTTCTAGATGCAGTTTTGCAGTAAGGTTCCAAGTGGAGTTGGAACTGCAGTTAGAACCAAGTGTATAAGGTTCCAAGTGAGGTTGGAACTGCAGTTGGAACCAAACGTATTAATGGACAGAACTGTTTTAAAATTAAATGTACTTGGAAATAATTCACACGCACATTTAACAACGGAGTTCACCTAACTAGGCTACGTCTCCGGGGCACTTACCCAGATTATGATATTATAAAAAGCTTACAATATATGACTCAAGTCTTAATGAAAAACTTAGACTCCCTCTATGTTTTTCTGCCTATCACTATATTGCTCCTACTCTATAACTATCACTTATAAATCAATGGCATCCCACCATTGTTTTCTTTTTAAAGCTCACGTGTATTCTCTCTAGAAAATAAGTTCTTTATAATTTAGAACACACACCTTTACAAGCTTAAGTTACTAAGTATATAAACAAGTAAAAACAATCTTCTATCTTCAATATCTTTTGATTGCTTTTGACTTGGTTGATTAGCTTCAATCTCTCCAAGTATCACGAGATTCTTCAGCATGGATTGACTCTAATCATCTTTGATTAATACCTGTTTAGTAACACACTTGAAAGTAGGAGTTAATCTTTTCCTTTGAAAGGAAGCATATAAAGATATGATCTCTTAAAGATAATATCTTTTCATAAACATATGAAACATTTAACTCCACATATCAATCAATCTTTAAACATATCTTTACTGAATATTATAAGGATCAAAAGATTGAAACAAGTGATAAGGACAAGCATAAGAATAGAAATATATATGTTAAAAGGAAACATAACCTTATAAACTATTCTCTTTATATCTTTTATAAAACATCTTTCCTTAACACTTTGATATTCTCAATATACGCATATTAACCATGTTAAGACTATATGAGAATATATCCTACATACTTTAAAATGATTTAACATTAAACAAGTAGTAATATAGAATAATGAAACAAGACAGAATTCTGCTTCGCAGTAGGTTGGAACTCGTGGTTGCAACTGAGGTTGCAACATTACTTGAAACCTGTCAACACAGGTTGTAACTTAGGTTGCAACTAGTACTTGAAACCTAATACTACTAACTTAGTAGGTTGTAACTGAGGTTGCAACTGGTACTTGGAACCTGTCAATCCTGTCTTAGTTCTTAATAACAGTTAGGATTTATTTAGTAAAAACCAATAGACAATAAACAATATTTAGACCAGAAATCTGGTCCTAACAGTAGCCCATGGAGGATGTAAGCCATCTCCATTGTTGTGTATGTATATGTATATGTATATGTATATGTATATGTATATGTATATGTATATGTATATGTATATGTATATGTATATGTATATGTATATGTATATGTATATGTATATGTATATGTATAGAGTGAGAGAGAGTGTGTGTGAGGGGATAATAAGGATAGACGAGGTTAAATTGTAATTTTCTTTCAAGTTGTTGTGAGATCATCGGTTGTGGTGTAGTTTAGGTGTGTTTATATAATTTAATTGCAAATTGAAACAAGCATGAAAGTTTGTTTAATTAGTAGATCATTTCACATATTAATAGTGCATTTGTTTATATGGACGCGCAAATTAAAAGATATGGTAGCAAAAAAAAAAATTAAGTTATCATCGCAAACAAACTTACATAATTATTTTACATCATCATAAATTTATTGTAACTAGATATATATATATATATATATATATATATATATATATTTTTGTAATAAAATGTATTTTATTCCTATAAGAAGATGGATTTATAACTTACGGGACCATAAAAAACTACAAAATATGACAATAGAGAGTTTATTACTATTTTGAACTGTCCGAGTTGAGACCGGGATTTTTTATTATTACTGTAGGGAGGTTATTCCTATATGAAGTATTCTTATACAGAGGTTTTACTGTAACTCAAACGCTAGTTATCAAGCCAAGAATCTCTTATGCCATTAAAATTGGCGATGTAGTCATCTAAAGACCCCGTTTGGCATAAGAAATCCAAACTTTCATTAAAATCCTCACAGTTTCCGAACCGATGTCGCATCATAATTGCGAAAGAACCCCATGGTAACATTGCACCCTGTCTACGAGCTAGAAGTGTACGCCACCACCTTTTTGCTTCGCCCACTAAACACAGCGATGCATATCGGACCCTGCGGCATCCTTATATCACTCCTTTTGAAAATATTAGTTGCATATGGCTTAACCAATTGTCCGGGTCTCCGTTTTCAAATTTAGGGCAGGTTATGCCCGCTAACCCGTTCGTCCGCAGCCCTCCCATTCGGCGTTTATGCCGCTCGTCAAGCAAAATTTCCACACTCTCGTTCCATCCTAGTTTTCTGTTGTAGGTGTATCGTTATCAATTAGAGTTGGAATTTGTTACTCATGTTCCGCCTCATTTTTATCCTTTCATTCGACTTCGGAAGCTGTCACGCCCCAAAATCCTAAAAACGGACATCGAGGCATGACCTTTTTAAAACAAAAGAAAATAGAACCTGTTGGTACGAATTTAAAATTTTTTAAAAGAAATAAATACGAGCTCAAAGAACAATTGACAATTAAATAAAAATGTTGCCAAATGCGGCTACAGGCAAAATGGTTTTGACACACAAAAAAAAAGAGAATACTAAACGAATAATTTGCCCATAGGCTACAACCTCAAAATATAATAAAAATGAAAGGAAAACGGAAGCCCCAAGCCCATGATGTTGCAATGCAACAGCTCTTATCCAAACATGCCAACCTAATTGGTACCTGAAATACAAAATTGTAACGGTGAGTCCCACGCACGTAACTAGACGGGACGGCACCACAAATACCGTCACTCCATCCCATAAACGCAAGAGCTCACAAATTCTACAACTACAATAATCGACGTATAAAAAGAAATATAATAACATTCTATAACGGGATGAATTAAATAAATTAAATAACGTCAACACAAATCTATAACAAACATGGACCTCTCATGCCACCTACCCCAGTCCGTAAGGTAGGTCATTCCCTATCCCCTCGGCCGTCTTCTGTCCCCGGAATTAGGAAGAGACAGAGACCATTGCTAACATAAAAGTAGATTTAAAGTGCGCACTTAGAGCTCTCATGCCACTCGTCCCAGTCCGTAAGACGAGTCATTCCCTATCCCCACGGCCGTCTACTGTCCCCGGAATTAGGAAGAGACAGAGACCATAGCTAACATAAAAATAAATATAGTGCACACTAGGACCTCTCATGCCACTCGCCCCAGTCCGTAAGACAAGTCATTCCCTATCACTACGGCCGTCTTCTGTCCCCGGAATTAGGAAGAGACAAAGACCATTGCTAATGTATCAATATTAAGGCCTCGGCCAATAATATTATACTATTCATATAACACAATCTCATACATATCAATATTAAGGCCTCGGCCAATAATGTTATACTATTCAAATAACACAATCTCATACGTCACGTAACGTAATACAACATAATCCAAAAGCATAGGTGCTAGATTCACAACTAACCAAACAAGTCTAATCAACATAAAAACTCATTCAGGCATTTTAACAAACACCTTGTATGCGCAATACAAAACTCATCTTTATTCAACAATAATTTACCCAATTCTATCAACAACCATAATAATACATAATCAAAGCATATAACACGCAACCCATTAATATTATCATTAATCCGAAATCAAAAGACTAAATCCACAACTAATCCAAAACCAAATAAGTGAATTAAAAATATAGCAACTAAACCCAATTAACAATTTATAAACCTAATTATGATAAAAGACATAAACTCCCAATTTCTAATAAACGCAAAACCAAATCCTAACATACACCCTCGTCTAGTCGCAATGGATAACCCCCGTTACCTTAGAGCGTAGAGGAGATACTTCCGGTAAGAACCCGCTAACGGTGGTTTCCTCTTTTTCTTCTTCTTCTTCTTCTTCTTCTTCTTTTTCTCTCTTTTTCTCTCTTATGTTTGGCTGGTTTTAGGTTTGTTTTTGAAAGAAGTGGGCTGATTTTTGGTTTAGAAAAAACAGTTTTGATAAAGTTTGTGGTAACGAACTATTTGGTCCCCAAAATTCTAAAACTTAACTCTAAATCCAAAAATATAGTTTTACTACTCAAAAATAACAAATCTTTAGAAACAAACCTATTGGGTCCTTTTTATTTATAAAATTAGTAACAGGTTTTTAAAATAAAGTTTTTCGGAAGAGTTTCGGTTTTTAGCTAAAAATTAGTCGAGTGACCGGTTTTTGGTAAAATTTTGAATAAAACATTTTTCGATAAATTAAATCATAAATAAAACCATTTATAAAAATACGGGATGTTACAACTAACCCTCCTTAAAAGAATTTCGTCCCGAAATTTCCTATCTAAACAACTATACCCAGAAATGATAAACTTTTACAAATAAGACCATAAGATTTTATACGTCCAATTCGTGTCATAATCTAAGAAATATAATATACGCAGGGTTCACAACCCGTAACAACTCCATAACTCAAATAAAATAAACTCCAGATAATGCACCATGTAAGAATAGCTGCTTGTATACAATATCTAACAGAATAAAAGACAACAATGTAAAACAAGCGGCTGTAACATAAAAGAAAATAATGTAAACTAAGCTGACATGCTTCTAACTCAACAACTCACATGCTTCTAACTCAACAACTCCATAACATCTACAAAACTCAAATACGGTCTTTCTAGTAAACTAAAATCTAATAAAATAAACTCTCAACCCAGACCCAGGGGTGTCACACGGCTGAATAACACATGTGGCGGCACGTGCTAAACAAAGCTTAAATGAACTAATTATTAAACACTCGCTAAATAACTCATTAAATAAGCTCAAATTTCTAGCAAAAACTTCATTACATAGAATCTCGAAAATTACGTTCACTACAAGAAGTTAATCTCTTACAACTAAAATAAAAATGTAATCGCAATAGTAATAATAAAAAAAAATTCTTTCTTTTTATGATAAAAGCAAAATGATCACATGTATATCTTAGAGTACCAAGCCCGATTGACTTCCTCAATCTCTTTACCGTCGATCTTTTTCTCAGGTGTATATATCATACGTGCACTACATAATTAAGGTCACCACAGCATGACGGCTGAATCTATTCCTTAAAACGTTCCGGTTAACAAAACTATGTATAATCACTAAGTTAACCGTTGAGAACTAAACTCTTTCGTTTAGTTGCCAACGTCACTCCACTTTCCTCTTCCCCTTATTCAGGATTCTCCGTTGGACTTATTCTCATGGTCCCAATTACAAATCATAAGCAAATCGTAAAATAATAAATTTAGAAACCTTATACAGATACACTGTATATAATTTTTTTCTTTATAAGATATAAACTAGTTCTCTTTATGCAGATCCATTGTATATAAATCACTTCTTCTTTTTCATTCTTTTCTTTCTTTTATTCACTTTGTTTTCATAACAATATAAAAACAAGGTTTCCATATATAATTAGTACTTGAAAAATAATACTCATGAGCCTGTAAAATATTATCAAAAGTTGCAACGGAATATTTATAATAGCAAGACAAAACCCACTCACCTAATATTAATCCGAAAGAACAGAAACATTTCTACAACGAATAATCTAGTGCTTAGCTTTCCACTAAACCTTTTCCCTTGCTCAACATAGGGCTTTAATTCTCTCATCTTTGTATACTTTCGTTACATACATATAATTTTAATACAGTAAAGGAGTATAGAATCTAATCAGGGAAATGCTACCTAGCTTTCTTTCTTTATTTGCACTAGTGTATATATCTATATTAACAAGGAAGAATTCATTATAGGGGCGTGTATATGGCATGACAATTGGCTTAGCATTTATACTACAATTCTATACCAATTTATTACTTCCGTCTCAATTTCTCATGCAAGGTTATCTCCTTAATAAATTACTAGCAACAGAAACTCTTTGAATACATGTAACATTATTTCTCCTTAAATATTCCACGCATAGTAGTTATAGGAATAAATACAAACATCTCGTTATAGAAACTTCAAGATAATATTTACTATTCTTAATTGACATTTACTCTTCAGGCAAGGCATCAGTTTTATATATGAATACAATCAAATCATGTCATTAATTATCTTAGTGAGGCATTCAAAGACCTATAACTTACACCATTATTCCTAATCATACGTTTATACATTTCAATATTTCTAACCGAAGTAAATTACATAATTACTAGGCCCAACACGGTGGAATAGTAACCGTGTCCCCATCATCCGTCGTCACAGGTGCGGCTGCCGACTGTGCCTGTAGCATACCAGGCCTGGCGAAGGCTGCCCCCTGCTGGTCCATCGCGCTGCTGGCCCGTTCCGTGGTCACTGTGCTCGTCGTGGTCCCCTTATGCCGCCGCGTAGGGTTTTTCGTGGGCCCCACAACAGCGTTTTTGTTACTCAATTGGGCAAGCAATTTCGGAACCGTCTCCTCCATTCACTTGCTACCCTCTACTAAGTCCTACAATTCTTCTTCGGTTTTGTTCGTCTTCATATCCCCTTCCATAGTTTTCTTTCTAAAAAAAATTGCCTCTTTTTAGGATCGAGGCTCTGAATATCTAGGTGTTTGGAAATAATAATAATGATTTGCTTTTCTTCATGTCTTTCATTATTCAGAGAAAAGGAAAATCAGGTTTGAAAGGAACAGTCTATGGCACTGGGATAACTTGTTCTTGTTCAGACTGTCATGGAACTAAAGTAAGTCATGCAAGCTAGCCAACTGTGGTACTTCTTTAATTTACTGATATGTTGACTAACTGCGCACTGTTTTTCGTAAAAATAGGTTATAACACCTTATGAGTTTGAGCTCCATGCTGAGAGTCTAATAAAACAGCCGGCCGATTATATTTTCCTTGAAAATGGAAATAATTTACATGCTATGTTGAATGCTTGCACAAATACAACTTTGGAAGCTGTGGAATCAATTATACTAGATATGATTGGTCGTACTTCTTCATCCCCTGAACAAAATGTCTTCTGCCCCACCTGCACAAGTATGTTATTTCCCTTTACTCAATGTTAAATATTTGAGTTTTGCCGCCTTTTTTACATCAATATTGCAAATAGAATTTAATTTTTAGGCTTTCTTATATGGAATTACTAGCTCCTAGAGAAATTGACAACTTGTGTTTTTATGGTATGTAGGGTCAATCAGTGGCCGGATAATGCTGTGTAGTTCGTGCATAGAGATACGATGTGCCTTGTGCTTGTTGGGTCTTCATGCATCTTCGTAAATTTATCAGACTTTGTTATTAATGAAGAACAGTCTTTTACCAAAGATATGTGTGTGGAGTTCTTGCAAAAGATTCTTAGTTAGTTAAATCTAGATTCAGTGCCTTTTATTATTTCACATTCTGTCTTTCTTACTTTACATACGTTGCCGATTTTCCCACCAATTCACCTTTGGTTGGCGAAATAACTATCCAAGTCATGAACAAATAACTTAACATCAATGACAAAAAATAAGGTTAATTCTGATTCTTCTGAAATAAGAACGAGTGTAAGTTTATTATTATTAAATTTAAAATATGCACTTCTTGCCAAAATTACTACATATATCTCACGCCAAGAGGAGGCGACGTTATTAGATTTTAGATATTAAATTTGAAAAAGGTTCTATAGATATAAAAAGTTTTTATTAATAACCCGGCGGGCGCGGGCTTCCGTTCTAGTCTTCTATATAAAAAAAGAGGGTTGAGCAGACAGCTCTTCGTCAGCTGCTTAGCTTGGATTATTTACGTTAACACAGTCCTTATAAATTTAGGTATTATCATTCAGGTCATTTTCATCAATCGACTTTGCAATAGTAGATACATAAATAGTAACAGAATAGCTGCTTATTGAAGCTGCTTACTTGCCGACCATAGTCTTTACCAATTTCAACATATTTTAAAAATTAGTACCATTATTTATATTTTCAGAGTCTTCTACTCCATTTTTTTAATTTAAATAAGTTCTGATATTTTTGAAAAATTATATCCGACTATAAAAGTTAATGTGTTTACCACTAAAAAGTTATAGTGAGTTATATATATAAAAAAGTTGTTTTAAAAAAAAGTATTGATACTTTTTGAAAGAATAGAAGGAACCAACTGCAAATTTACAAATCTTAGCAATTGTATACCAAACGATAAGGTACTTTTTAAAAAAAAATAATAATGAACTGTATATACAGTAAAACCTCTCTATAAGAATAACCTCCCTATAGTAATAAAAAATCACGGTCCCAACTTGGGCCAATTCAAAATAGGAATAAACTTACTATTGTCATATTTCGTAGTTTTTTATGGTCCCGTTAGTTATAAATTCACCTCCTTATAAGAATAAAATACATTTCATTACAAAAATATATATATCTAGTTACAATAAATTTATGATAATGTAAAATACTTATGTAAGTTTATTTGCAATGATGACTTAATTTTTTATTGCTACCACATATTTTAACTTACGCGTGCATACTAGCTCGTCGACATGGACACCATCTTGTTGAAGCCAAAGTGATTGATATGTTTACTTTAATATAACTAGTATTTATACATGTAAAGAAGGTATATGAAAGATTGTATTTGACTTTACAAATTTCAAAATACATGTATTTGTTTTCTACGTACATGTATTTGTTTAACTAAACTTTTGATAGATTCATTTGTCTGTTTTAACTTATAATGAATCATGTATATGTATCTAATATTATGTAAATACATATATTTTTTATTTTTATAATATGTAAACTCTATATAGGAATAACCTCTATATAGTAATATTTTTTCGTGATCCCCACAATATGACTGTATAGAGGTTTTACTGTATATATATTAGGTAATTCATTTTTTTATTCAACATCTTAAATAAACAATTGTAGTAGTCGTTCTTTACTCTTTGGTTAATAATTTAAAAAGAACAAAGAAAGCCTTATCTGAGTGGAATAGGGGAGCATTTGGGAACATTTTTCAGAAAGTGCTGGAAGCTGAAGATGAAGTCCTTAAAATGGATAGAATGTTTGAATAAGACCCTACAATAATCAACAAAATTGAGGTAAGTAAAGTTGAAACAAATCTGAAATATAGAATAAAAATTGAAGAGGATTTTTGGAGTCAAAAAATAAATTTAAAGTGGGTCAATGAAGGGGATGTCAATACCAAGTATTTTCATAGTATTGTGAAAAAAAAAGAGAGTAATAAGCTACGTTAATTCTATTAAAACGGCTACAGGGGAAGTTATTACTGAAAAAATTGAAATACAAAATGAAGCTGTTAATTTTTTTAAAGACCTTCTAGATGCTAAGAAGGATTCTAGTGGGAACTTCAAGAGTCTGAAAATCATTCCTACACTTATTAAAGAAGAGGACAATGAAATTCTTAATAAATTTCCTAATGAAAGTGAAATTAAATAGGCTGTTTGGGATCTTAATAGAATAGTTCTCCATGTGTTGATGGTTTTACTTGGGTTTTCTTCACTTCTAACTGGAGTATTATTGGTAAAGATGTGTGTTCTGCTATTGTATATCTTTTTGCTGGTCATTTGCTTCCTAAGGGAATAAGAAGCATTGTTATTGCTCTCATACCTAAAATTCAAGTCCCTAATGATTTTTCAGAATATAGATCTATCAGCTTATGTACTTTTATTAACAAAGTGATCACTAAAATTCTTTCTAAGAGGTTTTCCCTAATTCTGCCTCTGATCATTTCCTCTAATCAAAGTGGCTTTGTGCAAAACAGATACATAGTGGAGAATATTCTTTTGGCTCAAGAATTTAAAAAATCTGGCTATTAAGCTAGATATGAAAAAAGCTTATGATAAAGTTTCTTGTCATTTTCTTATTTGTGTTCTAAAGAAGTTTGGGTTTTCTGAGATCTGCATTGACAGAATATGGAGAATGATTTCGTGCAATGGGACCTTTATTTGGTGAATGATGTTCCTACTGGGTATTTTTTCCCCTCTAATGTTTTGAGGCAAGGTGATCCTATTTCCTCAAATCTTTTTATTATTTGCTCAGATTTGCTTACAAGGAACCTAAATGCTCTAGTGGCTAAGAAAAGTTGGAAAGTTTTCAAATCTCCTCTACAAGGTCCTATTATTACACATTTAGCTTTTGCATATGATATTATCATATTCAGTGCAGCTGATAAAAGATTTATTCAAAATGTGAAAAAGGTGCTAAAAGACTATAATGATGATTCTGGGCAAGAAATTAGTCTGAATAAAAGCTTTGTTTATGTGTCTAAAAGTGTTTCTGGGGCTCAAAAAAAAAAATCAGTGATGAGATGGAAATAGAAGTGAAAAAGACTCCTTTTACGTATCTAGGTTGCAAGCTTTATGCAGGTCATAAAAAATGTGTACTATTTCATGAGCTAATTCTGAAAGTAAGGAAAAAACTCTCAAGTTGGAAAAATCAGTGACTTAATATGGGTGGAAGACTAATTCTGATTAAGTATGTGCTTCAATCTATCCCAGTGTATACATTATCAGTTATGAATCCTCCTATACAGGTGATCAAGAAAGTTGATCAGATTTTGGCTAATTTTTTGTGGGGTTCAACTGATCAAAATAAAATGCATAAGTGGGTTAAGTGGAAAAAAGTTTGTTCACCAGTGGATGAATGTGGTCTTGGTTTAAGAAGCTTCAATGATATTTCTAAGGCTTTTGCAGCTAAATTGTGATGGAATTTCAGAACAAAAAATAGTTTGTGATCTAAATTTTTGAAAGCTAAATATTGCAGAAATAAGCATCCTAATTGTGCTACTAATGGTAAAAGTGATAATACTTGGACAAAAATGTTCAAAATTAGAATTGAATCTGAAAAGAAAATTATGTGGCTAATAGGTGAAGGAAATATTTTAGTAAATCAAGACAGCTGGCTTGGAGATAGTCCTTTAGATGGTCCTAATTTGGATAACAATATTATCGCTAAAGATATTATCACTAATGGAGAGTGGGATAGAGGGAAAATCAATAACAAAATTCCTTCAAACTTGAGACATCTTTTTTCTAGTGATATAAATATTAATATGCTAAGAGAAGACACGCCTATTTGGAAAGCTAATAAGAAAGGGAATTTCAGCATTAATTCAGCTTGGGAGATAATGAGAAACAAGTCATCTACAAATTGGGTAAGCAAATTGTGCTGAGATAAAATTATACATGTGAAGATCTCTTATTTTATTTGGAAATTCTTCAACAAAGCTATTCCTTTGGATCCTACAATTCAGAGACTGGGAATTATGTTGCCTTCAAAATGTGAATGTTGTGGAATTAATGTAGAAGAAATGGAACATTTATTCAGCAATGGATCTATAGCTAAAGAAGTTTGGAATTTTTACTGTAATATATTGGGAGTTCCAAATGCATCAGATCAAATAAGGGGAAAATTTATCTCTGGATGGTCTCAATCAGGAATTTCAAAATCTAAAATGCATTGGAAACTACGTAAAATTGTACATGTGTTTATTGTGCGAGAAATTTGGAAAGTAAGATGCAGCAGTAGGTATGATAATAAGAAAATGAATGGGGCTAAGATTTGTGAGGAAGTCAGTAGGCTGGTTAAAATTCATTCAAGTAAGGATAATTGTTTTCCCCCAAATTTTGAGATTAAAAGAGGGGTAAATCCTATAAGTAACAAGACTAAAAAGCTTAAAGTGGTCAAGTGGTTGGCCCTCCTCAAGGGTAAAATAAATTTAATATTGATGGGAGTTACAGATTGAACACTAATCAAAGTGGCGTTGGGGGTGTCATGCGAAATGATCAAGGAAATTTTCTTTTCGGATACTACACATCTATCACCAGCAAGTCTAGCCTTGAATCTGAGATGATAGCTCTTCTATTGGGGATTCAAATTACTGAAGATAATAACATTAATTTTTAGTAAAACTGCCTTCAATTGGTTAATATTATTCAAGGCAAGGCTAGGTGTGATTGGGATAAAATTTATATTAAGGATCTAATTATTCATCCATTCAA
This sequence comes from Primula veris, assembly GCA_963682055.1. NCBI lineage: Eukaryota > Viridiplantae > Streptophyta > Magnoliopsida > Ericales > Primulaceae > Primula > Primula veris. The sequence continues at coordinate 28,729,515 of OY821747.1, read as the reverse complement.
AACTCGTGGTTTAAGAATCACGCATATAGAAAGAGAAGGTAATAGAGGAGCGGATTACCTGGCGAATATGGGGTGCGATGAAAATCCATTAATTTCGACTTGTTTGGAAGATTTCTCCGATTATCTAAAGGGGATAATCAGCACTGAAAAGATGGGAATTCCTTATATTCGTATCAAGTAATTTGGAAGATGTTTGGAAGATGATTTTGGAAGCTGTTTGGAAGATGAAGAGAGACAGTCCCTTTCTAAAAGAATGGGATTCTTTCTTTTTCTGTAGACGAAGAGGTAGTTTCACCTGAAAAAGGACGCGTGGTCTGTAGTTTTATTATTTATAATTTAGTCCTTAAGTTATTGTCTGTTTCCCTTCTAAAGCTTAGCATTGTAATTGCAGCAATTTCCACTTTTAGCTTTGTTTTTGTGGGGTTTTTCACCCATATTTTTAATAAAATGTGGGTTTTCCCCCACCAATTATATAAATAAAATAAGCAATTGTAGCAGTCGAGGTTTAATATGTTATTTCTTTTTTACATTTTTATTAATTCGTTAACGTCATACCGAACTTAATTACTCTAGATTTACTTATGCAATGTGTATTATATATATATATATATATATGAACACACATACTTAATGAAAATTTCAAAAACTAAACATGTTTTTTTTAATATTGTACTAAAACTAGCGAATACAGACAACTTAAAACAATTGCAGTTAAAATACTAACATAACACTTCAATTGGTTACGAAAACAAAACTTATGCAATACTCTATCATTCTTTCGTTTCTATTTTATGAGTTTATGTGCTTCATCATTAAGCTAGTGTAGAAAAGATCTAAACCTTATAAACCCTAGAGACAGAAAGTGACGAAAAGAGAGAGACGTCTAGGGTGAATAACCCTAGCCACCGCCAGGATGATCGACCCAGCTAATCCTCCACCGGAGAACAACAAACCGACCCAAAACCCTCAGCTAATGAACCCGGATCCTAAACAAACCAAATCTTTTGCTAACATAGTTAACTCTAAGCCCATTACTCAAAAAATAAATCTTAAAGACGTAGGAAACTGTAATGGGGAACCATTAATAGAATTTTCTATGGAGGACGTGGAAAAATTATCGGAGCCTTTTAAATATATGATTATCGAAAAATTCTCGCATGGAAGACCAAACTTAGATCTACTAAAAAAGTTTTTCAGCAAGCTACCGCTACAAGCAGCTTACCAAGTAGGGGTTTGGGACCCAAAACATATTCTAGTAAGGTGTTTTCACGAATAATATTTTCAAAGAATATGGCTGGAACAAATTTGGTATATTGAAAATAAGTGCAATTTTTTAAATGAACTTATGATTTTGACCCTGAATTTTGCGCTAGCTCCTGTTTGGGTTACTTTGCCTAGACTACCTATTCATTTATATAATATGTCCAACATTTTCTCTATTGCCAAAGCTATCGGAAAGCCTATTATGGTTGAGGAACCTACTGCTAAGCTTTCCAGGCCAGGTATGGCACGTATTTGTGTTGAAATTGATTTAAACCTAGATCTAATATAAAGAGTTAGAATAGGGTATGGTGGATATAATGGGTTATGGCAGCAATGTGACTATGAGGACGTCCCTAAATACTGTTTCCACTATTATAAGCAATGGCATGAGGGAAGCGCATGCAAATTTAAAGAAAGTAAAAAAGAAAATGAAGAAAAGGAATTACAGAGGAAAAAACCCCAGGAAAAGCTGAGCAAAACCAAAAACCCAGGAATTCAAAGGGCAAATTATACAATCCAAATAAAATCATTCAACTTCCCCAGCATAAATATAAAAAAGTGGAAAGAGAGAGCACAAAGGATTGGGTGAATCGCAATTTTGGTAAGCATGTACAAATCAGTGTTTTAAATAGCGTTATCGCTACCGTAGCGTTTTTTCGAGAAAAACGCTAAAAGCGCAAATAGCGTTGCTACATAGCGCTTTGCGGTGTATTTTTTTTTTTCCTAAATACATATTGTTAGGACCAAATTTCTGGTCTAAATTCTATTTGTTGTCTAATGGTTTTCACTAAATAATCCTATCTGTTTATTATGAACTAAGACAGGTTTGTTAGGTTTCAAGTAATGTTGCAACCTTAGTTACAACCTATGCTAACAGGTTTAAAGTAATGTTGCAACCTCAGTTACAACCTTTGCTGACATATTTCAAGTAATGTTGCAACCTCAGTTCCAACCTGCTGTTCAGCAGAATTCTGTCTAGTTCTGTTAATCTGCATAACTATTCTTTAATAATAATTATTTGTTTTAAAGTATGCAGGATATATTCTCATATGATCTTAACAGGTTTAGTATGCGTTTATATTGAGAATATCAAAATGGTAAGGAAAGATTTCCTAAAAGATATAAAGAGATTAGTTATGTTTCCTTTACATAGATAATTCTATATCTCTATTCTTATGCAAATCTTTATCACTTGTGTCAATCTTTGTTCCTTATCAATTCAGTATGATATGTTTAAGATTGAATGTAATATGGAGTTAAGTGTTTCATATGTATATAAAAAGATATTATCTCTAAAAGATATTATCTTAATATATTTCCTAGTTAAAGGAAAATACTAACTCCTATTATCAAGCCTGTTATTAAACAGGTATTACCAATGAAGATTGGAGTCAATCCACGCTGAAGAGTTTGCTCATAACATGGAAAGATTGAAGCCAATCAAACAAGTCAAAGCAATCATAAAAGATCTTGAAGCAAGAAGATTGTTTTACTTGTATAAATAGTTTATAACTTAGCTTGTAAAAAGTATGTGTTCTAAAATATAAAGAACCCATTCTTGAGAGAATACACGTGAGCTTTTAAAAGAAAACAATGGTGGGATGCCATTGATTTATAAGTGATAGTTATAGAGTAGGAGCGATATAGAGATAGGCAGAAAAACCTAGAGGGAGTCTAAGAGTTTTTCATTAAGACTTGAATCCTATATTGTAAGCTTTTTATAATATCATAATCTGGGTAAGTGCCCCGGAGACGTAGCCTAGTTAGGTGAACTCCGTTGTTAAATGTGCTTGTGAATTATTTCAAGTACATTTAACTTTTCACAGTTCTGTCCATTAATACACTTGGTTCCAACTGTGTTTGCAACCTCACTTGGAACCTTACTGCAAAACTGCAACTAGAACAGCGGATAGGAATTTCACATATAAATATAGCATTAAATTCAAAACATCTAATAAAAATTACTAAATATATATATAAAAAATTATAACTAATAATCATAAAATGATTATACTTGAGATGCTAGAGTATTTACTTTTTGTTGCAAGAGTTTTGGGGTTTGATTCTCTTTAAACTCCAATAATTTCATTAAAATTTTGACCAAAAAAAAAAAAATAAAAAATTTGACTGCACCCGCTATAGCGTAAATAGCGTCCGCTATTGAAGAATCAACAGACTTAGATAATCTTAAACTTGAAGAACTTATAGGAAATCTAAGCACTCGTGAGCTAAAATTCTTCAAACATAAGAGACCAGAAAAGGGAATAGCCTTTCAAGCTAAGAAATCTGAACCTAAGGTCTGTGAACAAATGAGTGATGAATAACAGCTAGCCTTCTTTGCTAAAAAGGTTTACAAAAAGTTTTACAAGTAAAAACAGGATGATACTGGAACATCCAAAAACTTTCAGAAAAAGGATAATCAGTTTAAGTCAGAATCTAGGTTTAATAATAACTCTACAGGAAAGTGGGATCCAAGAGAGAAGGATAATAAAGATTACAAACCTAGAGAGATTCAATGTAGAGAATGCAGAGGTTTTGGTCACATACAGGCTGAGTGTGCAAATACTCTAAAAAGAAACAAAAATGCTTATATAACCACTATAGTGATAGTGATTCTGAAAGCAACAGTGATGAAGAGGATGATTCTAACTTTGTTAATTTTATGGGAATAATCACTGAAAAAGAACTTACTTATGAAAGTGACTGTGAGTCTGTTTCAACCATAGTTACAACTGCTCTTAAAACCTATAGCAGTGATGAGGAAGAACCTTCTGATGAAAACATTACTCAGCAATATCTTATCCTTTATGAAAAGTATCAATGTCTGAGTAAGCAATCCTTGATCACAAACAAACTAAATGATAATCTTAAGGATGAGGTTAAAAGTCTTACTGAGCAGATTAAAATACAACTGGCTGAACTTACTGAAACTAAAAGGAAAATAAAAATGCTGAATGTTTCTGCTTCAGAAAAATTAGATAACATGTTGTCCTATTCTAGAGGCTCTAAAGATAACAGTGGTTTGGGTTACTATGGTTGTGAAAGTACAGGAAAAACTACCTTTATTAAAGCTGTTGTTAAAGCTGAAACTCATGATTTTGTTAATAAGGTTAGAAGCACAGTTGCAACCAGAGTTGCAACCAGGAATAAAACTCATGTTTTTTAGAAGAAAGTTAGAAGTACAGTTGCAACTAGAGATGCAACCACAGCTGCAACAAAGAAAAAACTGAATAGCTTTGAGGTTAAATCTACTTTTAGAACTAAACTGTGTAACTTCTGTAAAAGATCTGGTCATTTAGAAATCCAGTGTTATTTAAAGAGGAACAGAAAGTATATTTCTCAGAAAAACTGGTTGGCTTCTGTCAATAAAAAATTGAACTGGGTCTGGAAAGTTAAAGAAAAATCTACCTCAATTGCTAATAATAAAGCTGTTATTACTTCTTTAAATGTTGTTACTTCTAATGATTGGTATTTTGACAGTGGTTGCTCTAAGCACATGACAGGTACTGCAAGTTTCCTAAAAAATGTCATAAATCTCACAGGAAACACTGTTGTGTTTGGAGGTGGAGATACAGGTAAAATTGTTGGTAAAAGTACCTTAAACAAACCTGGAATGCCTAATATTGATGATGTTTTTCTTGTAGATGGTCTAAAAGCTAATCTTATTAGTATTAGTCAACTATGTGACAACAAGATGATTGTTAAGTTTAACAAAGATAAGTGTCTAATTACTGATCTTAACAATGATGTGGTCATGACTGGAATTAGATCAACAAACAGCTGCTATGTGTTTGAAAAAGCTGAAAAAGAATTGCCTCAGAATAGGTGTAATCAAGCCATTACTAATAATTTTGATATTTGGCATAAAAGGCTTGGTCATGTGAATTACAAAACCTTAGACAAGCTTGTTAAAGAATAATTAATAAGAGGTATTCCTAAACTAAGTGCTAAAACTCAAAGTATCTGTGGTGATTGTGCAATTGGCAAGCAAACTAAGAGTATTCACAAAAGTACTAGTCAAATCTACACTAAAAGAGTCCTAGAACTTCTTCATATTGACTTAATGGGTCCTATGCAAACTGCCAGTATAGGTGGCAAGAAGTACATTTTGGTAGTTGTAGATGATTTCTCTAGATACTCTTGGGTAGTATTCTTAAAAGATAAGTCTGAAACTTTTGATCTCTTTAAAACTCTGTGCTTAAAACTGCAACTTGAAAAAGGTTCAACCAGTGGTAATATTGCTAGGGTCAGAAGTGATCATGGAACATAATTTGAAAACAGTAAGTGTAGAGATTTTTGCAACTCCTTAGGTATCAGTCATGAGTTCTCTGCTCCTAAGACTCCACAGCAAAATGGCATAGTTGAAAGAAAAAAATAGAACCATTCAGGAAATGGCTAGAGTAATGCTTAATTCTAAGAAACTTGCCAACAGATTTTGGGCTGAAGCTGTTAATACTGCCTGTCATATAGTTAATAGAGTTTACATTACTAAAGGCACTTCCATGACAGCTTATGAAATATGGAAAGGAAGAAAACCCAATGTTAAGTATTTTTAAGTCTTTGGATGTGTTTGTTACATTCTCAGAGATAGAGAGCATCTTGGTAAATTTGACTCTAAAAGTGACAAAGGAATCTTTCTTGGTTATGCTCAGAATAGTAGAGATTTTAGAGTTTTTAATCAAAGAACAAACTGTGTTATGGAGTCTTATAATGTGTTATTTGATGACTTAAAAGATGTGAATGAGACTACAGGTGATGATGAAGAGTCAGATCTGACAGAAAAAGAAACTGAAGAAAGTCAGCAAACAAGCAGTCCAACAGTCGTTGGAAGTCCAGTTGCAACTGAGGTTGAAACCCAGAATACTGCTGATTCTGAAGAAGAAGAAGAAAGTTCTAATGTTCGGTCAACTAGCAAGCCTCGCTATGTAAGGACTAAGAAAAATCATTCTCTTGACAATGTCATAGGAGAAGTAGCTTCAGGTCTGAAAACCAGAGGTAAAAGAAATAATGTTGTTCACTTTGCTTGTTATATTTCTCAGTTAGAACCTAAGAATATAAAAGAAGCTTTAGAAGATAGTGAATGAATTTTAGCTATGCAGGATGAATTGTCTCAATTTGAGAGAAATGATGTATGGACTTTAGTAACCAGACCTTCCAATAAAAATGTTATAGGGACTAAATGGATTTTTAGAAATAAAAGTGATGAGGATGGAGTGATTATCAGGAATAAACCTAGGCTGGTAGCTCAGGGTTATACACAAATTGAGGGAATTGACTTTGATGAAACATTTGCTCCTGTAGATAGAATTGAATCCATTAGAATGCTACTATCTATTGCATGTCTGTATGATTTTAGACTGTTTCAACTTGACATTAAGAGTGCTTTTCTGAATGGTGTGATTAATGAAGAAGTTTATGTCTGTCAACCTAAGGGATTTGAAGATCATAACTTTCCTGAACATGTTTATTTGCTGAAAAAGGCCTTGTATGGTTTAAAGCAAGCTCCTAGAGCTTGGTATGACAGATTAACCAAGTTCTTGATTGAAAAAGGTTTTAACAGAGGGGGAGTTGATAAAACTCTGTTTACTAAGAAAACCACAAAGGAATACATCACTTAAAAATAATAGAAAAGGGTTGAAATTATTATCATTGTTTCAATTTTATTTTTACATTTCAAATTATATCTTAAATGCTAAATATTTTATTAGTTTTTACTTATATATGAGTATATTATATAGTTTCCTGTGCATCCATCGGTTAATTGAATTCTATATATCATTGTTTCACCTAATTATGATGAACAAGTGTTTCAGCTGTGTTCTCCCATACCGTATCAATAATTTGTTATCTTTTCTTATTTCGTAAATAGCATATTCTTCAATTTTTCTTCTTCTTGTGATTACATATGTTATCTTTAAAATGAAATGTTTTTGCTGACTGAATAGTAAATATGCAATGTCTTGTTAGAAATCAGAATTTGGAAGGAGTTGGGCATCTATTTTGTTAGACTCATGAATAAGACATTGTCAGAATTAGGTTTTTTAGAATGTTTAAACTCTTTTTAGTAATACTGTAATTTTTATTATTTTGGCCTCTACTTTTCATATAGGTTGTATATTATTGTTGGACGAAGTATAATGTGTGTACATTTGTTTTCCTCGTTATTTATATTTTTTTATGTAGGGTTACTTTGTAGCGTGGTTTACTGATGCTAAACGGGACTCTAGCATGTGCGAATGATCAGACCTTTGGAGGTTGTTTGATCGTCAATGCACCCGTGCAAGTAAGCATTGCATTAGAGTGTCTATATTATACAGTGTCTTGCAAAATGATAACCAAACAATGATATTATACAATAATTATGGCCGTTGTGGCTCCAAAATCAAGCTGGATGTAGCTAATGAAACAAGATTTTACTAGTGACTGAACCCAACTATTATTTTCATTCTTCAAGTTTATCAATACGATTAAATTAGAAAGAAATTTGCTTATGTACGTAATTAAAAATTCAATTTAATTTGTAATTAATACTATTAAATAAGAGTTTCAATATTTTCATACATTCGAATAATTTGATAGTATTTGACACCTCATGAGCGATGCACCTTGTCATATTTCCTTTTTTCTGTCAGGACAAATGCTTATCTGTCTCATTTAAATCTTATTCAATTGTGTTTCTAAAGATATACTCTGTATTTGGTTTTGAAATACAGAATCTCATAATAGCATATTAAGTAGTCCTTCAAGGATTTACTAAAAGTGACCAAATTTGATATTCAAAATACATGTATTCAATTAATAAAAGTAAATAAATACATTTATCATCAGTACTTTTTGCTTTTAATACTTTTTTTAAAGTAAATATACTTCTTTCATTTACTGTACTGTTGAATGCTTTGAATTCAGTTGCTATTCCAAAAACAGAAAAAAAAAAAAAAACCCTTTAAAGTGTTACTGTAGATGACAATATATAGGGTGAAATAAGCAAATTTCCCCATAGTTTACATTTTTTTTTCCAAGTCTCAAGAAGGCGAGGTCTATAAATACAAGTATATTTTCTTTAAATCGTATTGCTTTTCCTCTCATCAGTCATCACCCTCTCTCTGTGTACGTTTCTCTCTCCCCCCGCAAGAAATATAACATCTCTTAAATTTACATTGTGTTTTCTTAAGTTGGTACTTTTGATATATGATTTTGCACCTTGTATTTGGTGTAATTTGTTAATGTGCAATATTTTTTTTTTTCTTAGTTACTCTAAGTTTGAATAAATGATGCTGCAATTGATCGACAATTTTGTTTTCAATTGATGAACTTCATTCTATAATTTTGTTTTCTTAGTTATTTAGGTCTCGCCGTGGGATTTAGAAATGAATGGGTCCAGAAACACTAGATTAGAGAAGATTCCGACAAAGTTGAAGGACCTTCTGAAAACGGGATTGCTCGAGGGGGCACCTGTGCAGTATCAATCCGCACCAAAGGTATGTTTGCACTTTGTCTTCATTTCGGTTATTTCTTTTTGTCCCTATTGGAGCTGGTCAAAATAAGATACTTGATCATAAAATCTTGTAGAGTGTATAAAACCAAGCATAATTTCCCACCTTTTCAAAATTTGGTTCTTCATATTCTTATAATTAGCTGCATACTAATCGGAAAATCTTTAATTTCACCTAATATGTTATCCATCTTTCATATATTTCACCAACCTAGGGCCACCACAATTACAAAACCTGATCAACAAATAAATATATTGGTTCAGTAATATTGGTTATGATATTTTCCCATTCATGCCAAAATTCGTCACTAATAATGGCACTGAACTAAGGCCTCTATCATTCTTACAAATTCATCTCCAAATTTAGTTTGATCTTCAGATGCTTAAGGGTAACCTAAGTTCCAGAGTTTCTCTACAATCAACTAGTTGCTTCTGCAAAATTTAATGCGAAGCAAATCAAGTTTTTTAACAATTCCAAATAGAATGGGTTCTAAAACTATGCATTGCCAAGCAGTGGTTTAAAAGTTGTGTTAATGTATTTTATCCTTGTTTATGTTAGTCTTAACCACTCAAATTCATTGGCAATTTTTTAAAGGTAAGAATTACAGTATGAACTACGTAGAGAGACTGAAAATATGCATGCACTTTTAGTATCTCCTCCCCTAAAGTTTGAATATTGCTGCATTATCTCATGTTACTACTTCTAGCAGTTTTGTAATTCCTAGGCATGGAAACCAAAGTTTTTGCCCTTCTCAAAGATTTCTGAACTAGTAAATTTAAATTCTTAAGGGCGCTTTTGGAAAATAGATAAAAGTAGTGTAATCACGCTGATGGATCAAACCCACCGAGACTAGCTCAAAAGGTCCTAGACAACCCAAATAACTCAAACGCTAGTTATCAATCCAAGAATCTCCTATGGTAGAGAGATAATAAGAAAAGCTTTGTTCTTTTTATTCATAATCTGCTCTTAAGGAATAACCCTAGTCATAAAGGCAATGGAGTGTAATTGCAATTAGGAAGCACCTGTAGGCCCTAGTGCAATTTACTAAAAGTCTAAAACCCAAAAGAATATCAAACAAGTCTTTAGAAAATACTAATGATAAAATAAAAGCATAAATGAATCCAAGTAACACCATCAACAAGCTACGTAATTATCCCACTTTGTTGGCGCTCTCTTAAGTCTTATCACGCGAGCCTCGTCATGGTAGATTCCCACACTAAATAGGGAAGGGAATAAATATTTATTACAAATCTTGTTTTTAAATTTTTGTTGATTCTTTGAAATTCGTAAATATAAAGTACAGCTGACCACAAGCAGATTACATAGCTTTCATGTAATACAATAGCTCACAGCAGTTGTGAAAAGAACACCCACAGAAACGCAAGCAATAAACTCCAACTCTGAAGGAATTGGATTTGATAAGCAAACCGAACAAGACCCATACCATTAATATATTAAATAAGTAAACCAAAGAGAAGAAAGGGAAGAGGAGATATATTTTCTGAAGTGAAAGCTAGAGCTACAAGAGAAGAACAGAGAGGATTACACAGTCCAATATAACATTAATAATCTACGGTCGCACAAATATAAAGAAATAATCTAATATTTATGGAATATCTAGCTAACAAGTAACTCTGTGTTTTTTGAACTTACAAATCTGGGTGTTTGGAAATAATACTAATGATTTGCTTTTCTTCATGTCTTTCATTAATCAGAGAAAAGGAAAATCAGGTTTGAAAGGAACAGTCTGTGGCACTGGGATAACTTGTTCCTGTTCAGACTGTCATGGAACTAAAGTAAGTCATGCAAGCTAGCCAACTGTGTTACTTCTTTAATTTACTGATATGTTGACTAACTGCGCACTGTTTTTTTGTAAAAGTAGGTTATAACACCTAATGAGTTTGAGCTCCATGCTGAGAGTCTAATAAGAAAGCCGGCCGATTATATTTTCCTTGAAAATGGAAATAATTTACGTGCTGTGTTGAATGCTTGCACAAATGCAACTTTGGAAGATGTGGAATCAATTATACTAGGTATGATTGGTCGTACGTCTTCATCCGCGGAACAAAATGTCTTCTGCCCCACCTGCACAAGTATGTTATTTCCCTTTACTCAATGTTAAATATCAGAGTTTTGCCGCCTTTTTTACGTCAATATTGCAAATAGAATTTATTTTTTAAGCTTTCTTATATGGAATTACTAGCTCCTTGAGAAATTGACAACTTGTGTTTTTATGGTATGTAGGGTCAATCAGTGGCGAGATAATGCTGTGTAGTTCGTGCAAAGAAATACGATGTGCCTTGTGCTTGTTGGGTCTTCACGCATCTTCGTAAATTTATCAGACTTTGTGGAGTTTTTGCAAAAGATTCTTAGGTAGTTAAATCTAGATTCAGTGCCTTTTATTATTTCACATTCTGTTTTTCTGTTTTTCTTACTTTACATACGTTGCCGATTTTCCCGCCAATTCACCTTTGGTAGAGAATGCAATTTTTTTGTAGTGATTTCAAAACAGAAGATCCTTTAAAATTATTATCATTTTTGGTTTTACCTTTGCGAAAAGTAAAAACCTTTTACTGTATGTATTTAACACATCTCGACAAGGATATATATGGCATTGTTCTTGGCGCATCAGTACACCTCCCTGTAAGCAGTACCACTGTTTCAAAACTCAAGACATAACTCAAAAATAAATAATTATAATTACACTCATAAATCGGTCTAAAAAATAACATCTTACCTAGTTAAATTATCTACTCGTGGTGTAATTGTTTACAGTTTTTTCTGCATTGTCCGATAGTGCTGTTCATGAAATAGCTAGCGGCCCATCACCAAGCCACCCACCGTTTATTGACTTCCATCATTCCATGACTAGCTGGTATTTTGTTTATTTAAATGATGGGAAAACCCACGCTTTTATTATAGTAGTTGGAAAAATAAAAGTGTGGATGATATGACTAGCTGGTTCTCGTAGATTACTAGTTCAACAATCGTGCATGATGTTGCCTAGCCATGATCAATTTTCCATGCACGTTTTAAAAAGTTTGTAAATTTAAGATTAATATTCTTTAAAATAAAGATTTTCATATGTACACTGGTTGCGGTTAGTCGTCAAGAAAACTACCGTGATGACTTATATATTCCATAGAATAGTTGTACAAGTTTCAACAATTGATTGTACGTTGGCAAGGCAAACAAAGAATGCCAAAAGGGTCTAACTGAGTTAAAACTGATAAGGACCTTGATTATATATTATCATGGTGTTTAAGGTCTAATTATAAATTCAATTAATCACTCTGCCTACTTCTGTAGGTTCTTAAATTTAAATGCCTTTATTTTATTTTATTTTATTTTAGGTTAATGGCATAGTCCATTAGGTTTCTTAATGTTTTACCAAGGTTTATTTGTTGGAACACTGCAGAGAACCAAAACGAATGCGGGAAGAAAAACGGGAAACGGAAACATCTCATGTAAAAGATGAAAAAACCTTACATTATATTCTAAGATTTAGATTAAAAAAAACGATAAATAAGGCTTTGAAAGTAAATACGAACTTGCGTAAAACTAACCTGGGTCCATTATAGTAGCCAGCGTAGTCTATTTATGGGTTAATTTTTGTTATGTACACTAAACTAACAAGGATTTGTGTTCTACTACGGTACTATCCACAACTTGCCAATTTTTTTTTGAGAAACCTTATTACCAAAATTATGTGATGGCTTTGGAACATGTATATATATATATGGGGATGGGTGTGGAAAATCAAGGATGGAGGAGGTGGACGGGTTATTAGCGGTGACCGTGCGGTGATGATAGGGCAGACCACGACGCCTGGAGGTATGGTAGAATTGATGGTAGCCCATGGAGGATGTAAGCCATCTCCATTGTTGTGTATGTATATGTATATGTATATGTATATGTATATGTATATGTATATGTATAGAGTGAGAGAGAGTGTGTGTGAGGGGATAATAAGGATAGACGAGGTTAAATTGTAATTTTCTTTTAAGTTGTTGTGAGATCATCGGTTGTGGTGTAGTTTAGTTGTGTTTATATAATTTAATTGCAAATTGAAACAAGCACGAAAGTTTGTTTAATAAGTAGATCATTTCACAGATTAATAGTGCATTTGTTTATATGGACGCGCAAATTAAAAGATATGGTAGAAAAAAAAAAATTAAGTCATCATCGCAAACAAACTTACATAATTATTTTACATCATCATAAATTTATTGTAACTAGATATATATTTTTGTAATAAAATGTATTTTATTCCTATAAGGAGATGGATTTATAACTTACGGGACCATAAAAAACTACGGAATATGACAATAGAGAGTTTATTACTATTTTGAACTGTCCGAGTTGAGACCGGGATTTTTTATTACTATAGGGAGGTTATTCCTATATGAAGTATTCTTATAGAGAGGTTTTACTGTAACTCAAACGCTAGTTATCAAGCCAAGAATCTCCTATGTCATTAAAATTGGCGATGTAGTCATCTAAAGACCCCATTTGGCATAAGAAATCCAAACTTTCATTAAAATCCTCACAGTTTCCGAACCGATGTCGGATCATAACTGCGAACGAACCCCATGGTAACATTGCACCCTGTCTACGAGCTAGAAGTGTACGCCACCACCTTTTTGCTTCGCCCACTAAACACAACGATGCATATCGGACCCTGCGGCATCCTTATATCACTCCTTTTGAAAATATTAGTTGCATATGGCTTAACCAATTGTCCGGGTCTCCGTTTTCAAATTTAGGGCAGGTTATGCCCGCTAACCCGTTCGTCCGCAGCCCTCCCATTCGGCGTTTATGCCGCTCGTCAAGCAAAATTTCCACACTCTCGTTCCATCCTAGTTTTCTGTTGTAGGTGTATCGTTATCGATTAGAGTTGGAATTTGTTACTCATGTTCCGCCTCATTTTTATCCTTTCATTCGACTTCGGAAGCCCAACACGGTGGAATAGTAACCGTGTCCCCATCATCCGTCGTCACAGGTGCGGCTGCCGACTGTGCCTGTAGCGCGCCAGGCCTGGCGAAGGCTGCCCCGTGCTGGTCCATCGCGCTGCTGGCCCGTTCCGTGGTCACTGTGCTCGTCGTGGTCCCCTTATGCCGCCGCGTAGGGTTTTTCGTGGGCCCCACAACAGCGTTTTTGTTACTCAATTAGGCAAGCAATTTCGGAACCGTCTCCTCCATTCGCTTGCTACCCTCTACTAAGTCCTACAATTCTTCTTCGGTTTTGTTCGTCTTCATATCCCCTTCCATAGTTTTCTTTCTAAAAAAAATTGCCTCTTTTAAGGATCGAACCTCTGAATATCTAGGTGTTTGGAAATAATAATAATGATTTGCTTTTCTTCATGTCTTTCATTATTCAGAGAAAAGGAAAATCAGGTTTGAAAGGAACAGTCTATGGCACTGGGATAACTTGTTCTTGTTCAGACTGTCATGGAACTAAAGTAAGTCATGCAAGCTAGCCAACTGTGGTACTTCTTTAATTTACTGATATGTTGACTAACTGCGCACTGTTTTTCGTAAAAATAGGTTATAACACCTTATGAGTTTGAGCTCCATGCTGAGAGTCTAATAAGACAGCCGGCCGATTATATTTTCCTTGAAAATGGAAATAATTTACATGCTCTGTTGAATGCTTGCACAAATACAACTTTGGAAGCTGTGGAATCAATTATACTAGATATGATTGGTTGTACTGCTTCATCCCCTGAACAAAATGTCTTCTGCCCCAGCACAAGTATGTTATTTCCCTTTACTCAATGTTAAATATTTGAGTTTTGCCGCCTTTTTTACATCAATATTGCAAATAGAATTTAATTTTTAGGCTTTCTTATATGGAATTACTAGCTCCTAGAGAAATTGACAACTTGTGTATTTATGGTATGTAGGGTCAATCAGTGGCGAGATAATGCTGTGTAGTTCGTGCAAAGAGATACGATGTGCCTTGTGCTTGTTGGGTCTTCATGCATCTTCGTAAATTTATCAGACTTTGTTATTAATGAAGAACAGTCTTTTACCAAAGATATGTGTGTGGAGTTCTTGCAAAATATTCTTAGTTAGTTAAATCTAGATTCAGTGCCTTTTATTATTTCACATTCTGTCTTTCTTACTTTACATATGTTGCCCATTTTCCCGCCAATTCACCTTTGGTTGGCGAAATAACTATCCAAGTCATGAACAAATAACTTAACATATTATCCAAGTCATGAACAAATAACTTAACATCAATGACAAAAAATAAGGTTCTGATTCTTCTTAACTAAGAACGAGTGTAAGTTTATTATTATTAAATTTAAAATATACACTTCTTGCCAAAATTACTACATATATCTCACGCCAAGAGGAGGGGACGTTATTAGATTTTAGATATTAAATTTGAAAAAGGTTCTATAGATATAAAAAGTTTCTATTAATAACCTGGCGGGCGCGGGCTTCCGTTCTAGTCTTCTATATAAAAAAAGAGGGTTGATCAGACAGCTCTTCGTCAGCTGCTTAGCTTGGATTATTTACGTTAACACAGTCCTTATAAATTTAGGTATTATCATTCAGGTCATTTTCATCAATCGACTTTGCAATAATAGATACATAAATAGTAACAGAATAGCTGCTTAATGAAGCTGCTTACTTGCCGACCATATGTTACATCCCGTATTTTTATAAGTAATTTTTATTTATGATTTAATTTATCCTAAAACATTTTATTCAAAATTTTACCAAAAACCGATCACTCGACTAAATTTTAGCCAAAAACCGAAACTCTTCCGAAAAACTTTATTTTAAAAACCTGTTACTAATTTTACTAATAAAAAGGACCCAATAGATTTGTTTCTAAAGATTTGTATTTTTTGAGTAGTAAAACTATATTTTTGGATTAAGAGTTAACTTTTAGAACTTTAGGGACCAAATAGTTCGCTTCCACAAACTTTCTCAAAACAGTTTTTCTAAACCTATTTTCAGCCACTTTTTAAAACCTTAAACCAAAAATCAGCCAAAAGCAAGAGAGAAAAAGAGAGAAAAGAGAGAAGAAGAATAAGAAGAGGAAACCACCACTAGCGGGTTCTTACCAAAAGCATCTCCTCTACGCTCAAAGGTAACGGAGGTTATCCATTGCGACTAGACGAGGGTGTATGTTAGGATTAGGTTTTGCGTTTATTTTAAATTGGGGGTTTTGTCTTTTATCTCAATTGTGATATATTAAATTGTTAATTAGGTTTATTTGTTATATGTTTAATTCACTTATTTGAATTGGAGAAGTTGATGAGTTAGTTATATTAATTTCGGATTAATGAGATTATGGATGGATTTGCATGTTTTATGCGTTGATTATGTGATTATATAGTTGTTGAAGAAATTGGGTAATTTATTGTTCAATAAAGATGAATTGTAGTTTATGCATACAAAGCGTTTGTTAAAATGTCTGGATGGGTTTTTATGTTGTAGGAGTGATTGGCTAGTTGTGAATCTAGCACCTATGATTATGGTTTATGTTGTATTATGTTAAGTGACGTATGAGATTGTGTTATTTGAATAGTATAATATTATTGGCCGAGGCCTTAATATTTATACGTATGAGATTGTGTTAATTGAATGATTTTATATTATTGGCCGAGGCCTTGTGATTTAGCTGTAGTGGCAATGGTCTCTGTCTCTCCCTAATTTTGGGGACAGAAGAGAGCCGAGGGGATAGGGAATGACTCGTCTTACGGACTGGGGTGAGTGGCGTGAGAGGTCCCAGTGTGCACTATATTTACTTTATGTTAGCAATGGTCTATGTCTCTCCCTAATTCCGGGGACATAAGACGGCCGAAGGGATAGGGAATGACTCGTCTTACGGACTGGGACGAGTGGCGTGAGAGGTCCAAGTGCACACTATAAATCTACTTTTATGTTAGCAATGGTCTATGTCTCTCCCTAATTCCGGGGACATAAGACGGCCAAAGGGATAGGGAATGACCTACCTTACGGACTGGGGTAGGTGGCGTGAGAGGTCCATGTATGCTATATGTAACATCCCGTATTTTTATAAATGGTTTTATTTATGATTTAATTTATCCAAAAACGTTTTATACAAAAATTTACCAAAAACCGGTCACTCGACTAATTTTTAGCCAATAACCGAAACTCTTCCGAAAAACTTTATTTTAAAAACCTGTTACTAATTTTACTAATAAAAAGGACCCAATAGATTTGTTTCTAAAGATTTGTTATTTTTTAGTAGTAAAACAATACTTTTGGATTAAGAGTTAGCTTTTAGAACTTTGGGGACCAAATAGTTCGCTTCCACAAACTTTCTAAAAACAGTTTTTTATAAAGCTAAAATCAGCCCACTTTCAATTCTTTAAACCAAAAATCAACCAAATATAAGAGAGAAAAGAGAGAAAAAGGAGAAGAAGAAGAAGAAGAAGAAGAAGAAACCACGTTAGCGGGTTCATACCGGAAGCATCTCCTCTACGCTCTAAGGTAACGGGGGTTATCCATTGCGACTAGACGAGGGTGTATGTTAGGATTAGGTCTTACGGTTATTTTAAATTGGGGGGTTTTTGCCTTTTATCATAAATATGTTCTTAATTTGTTAATTGGGTTTAATTGTTGTATGTTTTATTCACTTATTTGAATGGGAGAAATTAATGAGTTAGTTATATTAATTTCGGATTAATGAGATTATGGATGGGTTTGCATGTTTTATGCATTGATTATGTGATTATATAACTATTGATGTTATTGGGTAAATTTATGTTGAATAATGGTGAATTGTATTTTATGCATACAAGGTGTTTGTTGAAATGCCTGAAAGTGATTTTATGTTGTTATAGCGTTTAGCTAGTTGTGAATTTAGTACATGTGGTTATGTGTTATGTTGTATTACGTTAAGTGACGTATGAGATGGTGTTATTTGAATAGTATAATATTATTGGCCGAGGCCTTAATATTTATACGTATGAGATTGTGTTAATTGGATGATTTTATATTATTGGCCGAGGCCTTGTGTTTTAGCTGTAGTGGCAATGGTCTCTGTCTCTCCCTAATTCCGGGGACAGAAGACGGCCGAGGGGATAGGGAATGACCTACCTTACGGACTGGGGTAGGTGGCGTGAGAGGTCCCAGTGTGCACTATATTTATTTTATTGTTAGCAATGGTCTATGTCTCTCCCTAATTCCGGGGGCATAAGACGGCCGAAGGGATAGGGAATGACTCGTCTTACGGACTGGGATGAGTGGCGTGAGAGGTCCAAGTGCGCACTATAAATCTACTTTTATGTTGCAATGGTCTCTGTCTCTCCCTAATTCCGGGGACAGAAGACGGCCGAATGGATAGGGAATGACCTACCTTACGGACTGGGGTAGGTGGCGTGAGAGGTCCATGTATGCTGTTGATGTGTATTTAATTTATTTAATTTATCGTAGTTGTAGAATGTCATTATCTTTCTTCTTATACGTCGATTATCGTAGTTGTAGAATTTGTGAGCTCTTGCATTTATGGGATGGAGTGACGGTGTTTGTGGTGCCGTCCCGTCTAGTTATGTGCGTGGGACTCACCGTTACAATTTTGTATTTTAGGTACCACATAGATTGGCATGTTTGGATAAGAGCTGTTGCTTTGCAACATCATGGGTTTGGGGCTTCCGCTTTCTTTTCATTTATCTTATATTTTGAGGTTGTAGCCCACGGGTAATTTACATCCGTTTATTTTATCTCGTCTTGTAGCCGCGTTTGGCAAACACTTTTATTAAATTGTTTTATTGTTATTTTAGCTCGCTAGTGTTTTCTTTTAAAAATTTTAATTTCGTACCAACAGGTTCTATTTTCTTTTGTTTTAAAAAGTTCATGCCTCGATATCCGTTTTTAGGATTTTGGGGCGTGACACTATAGATGTGTGTAGAAGTTATTTAATTTATTTAATTTATCCCGTTGTAGAATGTTAACATATATCCTTTTTATACGTCGATTATCGTAGTTGTGGAATTTGTGAGCTCTTGCATTTATGGGATAGAGTGACGGTATTTGGTGGTGTCGTCCCGTCTAGTTATGTACGTGGGACTCACCGTTACAATTTTGTCTTTCAGGTACAACTTAGGTTGAAACTTTTGGATAGGAGCCATGGGAATGCATCACTTGGGTTTGGGGCTTTCGCTTTCTTTTTATTTTAGAACAGTTTTGAGGTTCTAGCCTACGGGCAAATTACATTTGTTTAGTTCTTCTTACATAATTTTGTTAAAACCTTTTGTTCATGTAGCCGTGTTTGGCAAGCATTTTATTTATTGTTTAATTGTTCCTTTAGCTCGCAAGTCTTTTTCTTTTAAAATTTTAATTTTGTACCAACAGGTTTCACTTTTCTTTCATTTAAAAAGGTCATGCCTCGATATCCGTGTTTATGGAATTTGGGGCGTGACAAGTTGGTATTAGAGCTAACTAGGTTCTTGTATACTTTGGGACGACGGGAAGATGGGTAACCATTGGACCAAGATCCATCATATCATTTTCACAAAACTTTTTTCCAAAAACTCAATTTTTTTCTAAAACGGGAGGTTGCATTTAGCTTAAGACATGTAGATAGAATTTAGTAGTATTTGATGTATGGAAAGTCCACATGTGAGGCAAGTTGGGGACAATGAGGACGCTCGTTGATCCTGACTCGCCAAACTAGTGGGTAGACCTCTCGTCGGTATGTGTGAAGGAATACCTTAGCGATGTGGAACTCTAGAGTATGCGAGGACGCTCGGGTGCTTTAGGATAACGTATTATGATGGGTTATTCCTCTCATTTTTGTGTTGATTGTATGCGTGTGTAGATTTATATGATGTGTAAGAGGTATAAGTTTGCATGTCTGGTAGTAGCGAACTATTAGAGTACGAGAATTATGAAGTTGATGATTTTACGTAGTGCGTTTTCATATTATTAACTTGTTTGTTAAAGTACATTTTATGCGAATGGATGTTGATCGTAATAAGTATGTGGACTTGAATGGGTTATTTGTGTGATATATGCCATGTAGGATATTACGAGTGTTGAGAAATTTTGCGTTTTTGAATCTTTAATTTCTGTTGTTTAACGATCGGTCGTCTGTAGAAACGATCGGTCGAATTTTTTTTTGACCTCACTGGAAGGATTTTTACCAAAAACGATCGGTCGTTTTCCCAAAACGATCGGTCGAATTTTTTCGGACCTCACTAGAAGGATTTTTATCAAAAACGATCGGTCGTTTTCCCAAAACGATCGGTCGTTCGCCCAAAACGATTGGTCGAATTATTTCGGACCTCACTGGAAGGATTTTGACTAAAACGATCGGTCGTTTCGTCCAAAACGATCGGTCGTGTTCTGGCAATTTTGCTATTTTTCTCGTTATACTTCAAACGCTCGTAACTTCTTCGTTTTAACTCCGATTCTGGTTCTGCTTGAACCGTTGGCTTCGTTTTTCAGTACTATATCTTTCTGACATTTTGAAATTTACAGTTTCTAGTTTTGGAAAAGACAAAGCACAAGATCAATCATTGAACCCATGGTTCAACAGAAAGCTTGATAAAGTGATTAATTTGTAGACCGAGCTTTTATCATGTATGAATATACATGTATGAGTAGTAGTGTCGAGTAAGACAACTAAAGTGTTGGTTTTAAATGTATGTAGTAATGGCTATTACCATAAGGACTAGTGGAAGAGGACCAGCTACACGCGGGGGCGCACCACCATCAAGCGGTGCGGCTACCCGGGGTGGGGCAAGTGGAAGAGTAACAAGAGCTCCAAGGGGGTGGGGAGCAATTAGAGGGGGAAGGGCTGCTAAAGGTCGTGGGGGAAGAGGTAACAATAGGGCCCCACCACCTGAGCAACCCGAGGTAGAGGAAGAGGTTGAGAATGTATATGAGGAAGTGAATGTGGAAGAAGAAAAGACTTTTGCACCTGAACCGGAAACGGTTAATGCTAATCAAGTGATGACCGACCTTCAGAAGGTGATGAAAATGATGGTGCAGAATGCACAAGCTGGGGGTTCAAGCAACAATGGATTGCTTAACTTCACCCGATTGGGGGCTCCGACCTTCCATGGGGTAGGTGAACCATCCATAGCTGAGGGATGGGTGGACGAAATGGAGAAATACCTATCGGCAGCGGGGATAGTTAATGGGGAACAACGGGTGAATATGGCCCAGTTTCACCTAAAGGGTGAAGCACGGAAGTGGTGGTTAGGGATCATGGATACTTACGACTTAACCAACATCGACTGGAATGAATTCATCGAATTGTTCAATCGACAGTTTCTTCCCGATTCTTATAAGGATGAAATGAGGAGGCGGTTCGATGAATTATATCAAGGGGGTACGACCGTTCAAGCATACCAGCTAAAGTTTACCTCACTCTCGAGGTATGCCCCAGACTCGGTTCTAGGGGGTGCGGAAAAGTGTAGGAGGTTCATGAAGGGGCTGAACCCGACCATCTCGTTGCAATTGGCATCAGCCCACCATGTCAACTATAATGAGTTGGTAAAATTGGCTCAAGCTGTGGAAGGAGCTCTACTCCATAACAAGCGAATCTTGGAGAAGTCAAAAACCGGAAATGCTCCGAGGGAAGAGAAGAAGCGGACTTGGGATATGGCGAATAATTCACGATTTCAACAACCGGGAAGAGGAGAGAGGAGTTTTAATCCAACACCGACAAACGTCGTGATAAGGGGAACGTGTTTCCACTGTGGAGACACGAGCCATCGATAATTCGAGTGCCCTAGGGTCCAATGTAGGACTTGCAACCGATTTGGACATACAGCAAGGGTTTGTCCCGGGGGACAAGGAAGAATCGACACCAACCGGCCCTTTAACTAACCTAGGTTGCCACCACCACCACCAAGAGAACCAGGATTCGTACCACCACACCAATTACCTGGGAACCAAGGGGGAGGGTTTCGAGGTAACCACCAAGGAGGGGGACACCGTGGGAACTACAGAGGAGGCCATCAAGGCCCGGGAAACCAAGGAAATCATGGGGGAAACCGAGGACCTCAAGGAAGCCCACCAATTCAAGCTTGTCTTTATGCCTTGCCACAGTTGCCAAACCAAGGAGATCCGGAAAATGTACAAGGTATGGTTCTTGTGTGGTCATCTTAGGCACATGTTCTTTTCGATGCAGGGGCTTCACGTTCTTTTTTATCTAGAAGTCTAGTTGAGTCTTTGTCGTTAGAAATTGGGGTTCTGGAGAACCCGATTGTTGTAGAAACTCTTGTTGGGGGTCGAGTTGTGTTGGACTGAGTGTGTCGGTCTTGTGAGATAATGGTCGTGGACCACTCATTTACGTTTGATTTAGTTGTCATCGAGATGTCAGGATTCGACGTAATCCTTGGAATGGACTGGTTGGTTCATTTCAACTCTTTCATCGTTGTGTTCGACAAAAAATTTTCCTTACGACTTCATCCGGAGATGATGTGTTCTTTCGTGGGGAAAGGGACGCTACCCTTTCTTCTATTCCTTATTATTCCAAGCGGGTTGTGGGCAAAACCTGTTTTGTCTTTTGGCTAGTCTCTTGATAGTGGATAACGACGAGGAAGTGAAAACGTGGCCAAGCATAGTGGACGAATTTAGAGATGTGTTCCCGAAAGATCTACCGGGGTTACCACCGAAGAGAGGGTTAGATTTTTCTATCGACTTGGTACCGGGAACGGCACCCATAGCCATTTCCCCGTACCGTTTGGCACCAGCAGAGTTGAAAGAGTTAAGTAAGCAGTTAGAAGAACTGCTAGAGAAGGGGTTTATTAGGCAGAGTACCTCATCGTGGGCGGCACCGGCCTTATTTGTGCAAAAGAAGGATGGGTCGATGAGGATGTGCATCGACTATCGAAAGCTAAATAGGGTGACTATTAAGAATAAGTACCCACTACCTCGAATTGACGATTTGTTTGACCAACTAAATGGAGCGACGTTCTTTTCAAAAATCGACTTGTAATCAGGATATCACCAATTGAGGGTGAAGGATGAGGATATTTCGAAAACGGCCTTTAGGACCCGGTATGCTCACTATGAGTTTGTGGTCATGCCATTCGGGTTGACTAATGCGCCGACGGCATTTATGGAGTTAATGAACCGAATCTTTAAGGAGTATCTCGACAAGTTCGTGGTGGTCTTCGTCGACGATATCTTGATTTACTCGAGTTCAAGAGAGGAACACGAGGAACATCTCCGTTTAACGTTGCTCACATTGAGAGAGCACCAACTTTACGGAAAATTTAGCAAATGTGAATTTTGGCTAAATGAGGTGAAATTTCTTGGACATGTGATCTCGGAAGAAGGGGTAAAGGTGGACACGACGAAAATTGAGGAAGTTTCGAAATGGGAACAACCGAAGAATGTGTTCGAGATTCGAAGTTTCTTGGGTTTAGCGGGGTACTATCGACGGTTCGTCAAGGATTTCTCGAAGTTAGCGACTCCTATGACATACCTTACCAAGAAAGGGGTGAAGTTCGTGTGGAGTGAGGCTTGCGAGAAAGCTTTCCTAGAGCTCAAGAAGCGGTTGACTAGTTCCCCCATACTAGTTATTTCGGAGCAAGGGAAGGGTTACCAGGTGTATTGCGATGCTTCAAAGGAAGGTTTGGGTTGCGTCTTGATGCAAGAAAGAACCGTTATCACATATGCTTCGCGACAACTAAAGATTCACAAAAAGAACTATCCAACTCATGACCTAGAGCTAGCGACAATAGTTCATGCGTTGAAGATATGGAGGCATTATCTGTTCGGGAAAAAGTTCGAAGTGTTCTCGGATCACAAGAGCTTAGGGCATGTTTTTACCCAACGTGATCTAAATATGCGACAACGACGATGGATGGAATATCTGGAATAATACGAATACGACTACGACTTGCACTATCACCCGGGAAAGGCCAATGTAGTGGCGGATGCTTTGAGTCGAAAGTCCCATGCGACCTTAGCGCATGTGGCGATCGAAGAATGGAGAATGATGGAAAAAGTGAACGAGTTCAATTTAGAGTTGGGACATGACAATGTGGGGACCTTGTACACAATAATGGTACGACCAGAACTTGTGAGTAGGGTTCTGGAAGCCCAAGATGGGGACGAAAAAGTGGAGAACTATGAGAAACAGATGAGTTCGAGCGAAGGATTAGATGGTTGGACGAAAGGAACCGATGGAGGACTACGATATAAGGGAAGGACTTATGTGACAGAAAATATGAGGAACGAAGTATTAAAGGAGTTTCACCACTCTCGATTAGCCGTTCACCCCGGCGGAACAAAAATGTATCATGATGCGAAGAGACAATTTTGGTGGCCCGGAATGAAACGAGATGTAGCTTCATATGTTAGCAGGTGTCTAACTTGCCAGCAAGTGAAAGCGGAACACCAAAGGCCGGTGGGTATGCTCCAACCCTTACCGGTAGCGGAATGGAAATGGGAAAGAATAGCAATGGATTTTGTGACCAACTTACCTAAATCGGTAAGTGGAAATGACGCTGTGTGGGTTGTGGTCGACCGTTTGACCAAATCCGCACACTTCATTGCAATTAAAATGACGAATTCGGTGGAAGTCTTGGGGCGAAAGTATATTAAGGAAATTGTTAGACTTCATGGGGTACCAATTTCGATAGTATCGGATCGAGATGCGAGGTTTGTGTTGAGGTTCTGGGGCGCATTGCAAAATGCCTTAGGGACCAAGTTGACAATGAGTACAGCGTTTCATCCCCAAACGGATGAACAATCAGAGCGGACTATCCAAGTGCTAGAGGATATGTTGCGCGCATGCGTGAATGACTTCAAGGGAGGCTGGGAGAGCCATCTACCCTTAGTGGAGTTTGCGTATAATAATAGCTTTCAAGCTAGTATTGGCATGGCACCTTTCGAGGCTTTATACGGGCGGCCGTGTAGGTCTCCGGTGTGTTGGACTGAGGTGGGAGAAGCGGAAATGTTAGGACCGGAATTGGTTCAAGAAACAACAGAAAAGATTAAGTTAATTCGACAAAGGCTTGAGACGGCTCGAAGCAGGCAAAAGAGTTATGCGTATAAGAGGAGGAGACCTTTGGAGTTCGAAAAGTGGGATCAAGTATTTTTGCGAGTTTCGCCCAGGAAGGGGATTATGAGGTTTGGCTCTAAAGGGAAGTTGAGCCCGAGATTTATCGGACCATTTGAGATCGTGGACCGAGTTGGAGAAGTTGCATACCGGTTGGACTTGCCACCAAAGTTGGCGGGGGTTCACCCGGTTTTCCATGTATCAATGTTGAAAAAGTATCACCACGACCCTTCACACGTGGTGGACTTGGAGGACATTGAAGTTAGTGCGGATGTGACCTACGAAGTGGGACCTATGAGGATTATCGATGTGCAAGAGAAGGAACTTCGAGGAAATACG
Source organism: Primula veris (assembly GCA_963682055.1). Taxonomy (NCBI): domain Eukaryota; kingdom Viridiplantae; phylum Streptophyta; class Magnoliopsida; order Ericales; family Primulaceae; genus Primula; species Primula veris. The sequence goes on along the minus strand of OY821747.1, from coordinate 28,704,409 downwards.
ATTAGATTGGTGAAGGTGGTTTGGAAACACCATGGGGCCGAGGAGGCAACTTGGGAACGCGAGGATGACATGAAGAGGAAATATCCTAATCTCGACTTTTCTTTACGATGACATGAAGAGGAAATTTCTTTATCGGGGAAGGGTTGTTACGCCTAGTGTTTGCGGAGTTGTTGCGTTGTCTTTTATTATGTTTGATATTGCATATAGGTGTTTACCTTATTTGAGTTTTGTAGATGTTATGGTGTTGTTGAGGTAGAAGCATAGCTTAGTTTACTTTATTTTCTTTTATGTTGCAGCCGCTTGTTTTACATTGTTTTCTTTTATTCTGTTAGATATTGTATACATGCGGTTATTATTACATGTTGTGCATTACCTGGAGTTTATCCTATTTGAGTTATGGAGTCGTTACGGGTTGTGAACCCTGCGTATGTTATTTCTTGAATGTCACGAATCGTACGTTTAAATTTTTTATGGCCTTGTTTATAGAAGTTTATAATTTCTGGGTATAGTTGTTTAGAGAGGAAATTTCGGGACGAAATTCTTTTAAGGAGGGTTAGTTGTAACATCCCGTATTTTTATAAGTAATTTTTATTTATGATTTAATTTATCCTAAAACGTTTTATTCAAAATTTTACCAAAAACCGGTCACTCGACTAAATTTTAGCCAAAAACCAAAACTCTTCCGAAAAACTTTATTTTAAAAACCTGTTACTAATTTTACTAATAAAAAGGACCCAATAAATTTGTTTCTAAAGATTTGTATTTTTTGAGTAGTAAAACTATATTTTTGGATTAAGAGTTAACTTTTAGAACTTTAGGGACCAAATAGTTCGCTTCCACAAACTTTCTCAAAACAGTTTTTCTAAACCTATTTTCAGCCACTTTTTAAAACCTTAAACCAAAAATCAGCCAAAAGCAAGAGAGAAAAAGAGAGAAAAGAGAGAAGAAGAAGAAGAGGAGGAAACCACCACTAGCGGGTTCTTACCAAAAGCATCTCCTCTACGCTCAAAGGTAACAGGGGTTATCCATTGCGACTAGACGAGGGTGCATGTTAGGATTAGGTTTTGCGTTTATTTTAAATTGGGGGTTTTGTCTTTTATCTCAATTGTGATCTATTAAATTGTTAATTGGGTTTATTTGTTATATGTTTAATTCACTTATTTGAATTGGAGAAGTTGATGAGTTAGTTATATTAATTTCGGATTAATGAGATTATAGATGGGTTTGCATGTTTTATGCGTTGATTATGTGATTATATAGTTGTTGAAGAAATTGGGTAATTTATTGTTCAATAAAGATGAATTGTAGTTTATGCATACAAAGCGTTTGTTAAAATGCTTGGATGGGTTTTTATGTTGTTGGAGTGATTGGCTAGTTGTGAATCTAGCACCTATGATTATGGTTTATGTTGTATTACGTTAAGTGACGTATGAGATTGTGTTATTTGAATAGTATAATATTATTGGCCGAGGACTTAATATTTATACGTATGAGATTGTGTTAATTGAATGATTTTATATTATTGGCCGAGGCCTTGTGATTTAGCTGTAGTGGCAATGGTCTCTGTCTCTCCCTAATTTCGGGGACAGAAGACAACCGAGGGGATAGAGAATGACTCATCTTACGGACTGGGGCGAGTGGCATGAGAGGTCCCAGTGTGCACTATATTTACATTATGTTAGCAATGGTCTATGTCTCTCCCTAATTCCGGGGACATAAGACGGCCGAAGGGATAGGGAATGACTCGTCTTACGGATTGGGACGAGTGGCGTGAGAGGTCCAAGTGCGCACTATAAATCTACTTTTATTTTAGCAATGGTCTATATCTCTCCATAATTCCGGGGACATAAGACGGCCGAAGGGATAGGGAATGACCTACCTTACGGACTGGGGTAGGTGGCGTGAGAGGTCCATGTATGCTATAGATGTGTGTAGAAGTTATTTAATTTATTTAATTTATCCCGTTGTAGAATGTTAATATATATCCTTTTTATACGTCGATTATCATAGTTGTGGAATTTGTGAGCTCTTGCATTTATGGGATAGAGTGACGGTATTTGGTGGTGCCGTCCCGTCTAGTTATGTGCGTGGGACTCACCGTTACAATTTTGTCTTTCAGGTACAACTTAGGTTGAGACTTTTGGATAGGAGCCATGGGAATGCATCACTTGGGTTTGGGGCTTTCGCTTTCTTTTTATTTTAGAACAGTTTTGAGGTTGTAGCCTACGGGCAAATTACATTTGTTTAGTTCTTCTTACATAATTTTGTTAAAACCTTTTGGTCGTGTAGCCGCGTTTGACAAGCATTTTATTTATTGTTTAATTGTTCCTTTAGCTCGCAAGTCTTTTTCTTTTAAAATTTTAATTTTGTACCAACATGTTTCACTTTTCTTTCATTTAAAAAGGTCATGCCTCGATATCCGTGTTCATGGAATTTGGGGCGTGACACCATAGTCTTTACCAATTTCAACATATTTAAAAATTAGTACCATTATTTATATTTTCAGAGTCTTCTACTCCATTTTTTTAATTTAAATAAGTTCTGATATTTTTTAAAAATTATATCCTACTATAAAAGTTAATGTGTTTACCACTAAAAAGTTATAGTAAGTTATATATATAAAAACTTGTTTTAAAAAAAAGTATTGATACTTTTTGAAAGAATAGAAGGAACCAACTGCAAATTTACAAATCTTAACAATTGTATACCAAACGATAAGGTACTTTTTAAAAAATTAAAATAATGAACTGTATATACAGTAAAACCTCTCTATAAGAATAACCTCCCTATAGTAATAAAAAATCACGGTCCCAACTCGGGCCAGTTCAAAATTCACTATTGTCATATTTCGTAGTTTTTTATGATCCCGTTAGTTATAAATTCACCTCCTTATAAGAATAAAATACATTTCATTACAAAAATATATATATCTAGTTACAATAAATTTATGATAATGTAAAATACTTATGTAAGCTTGTTTGGGATGATGACTTATTTTTTTTTATTGCTACCACATATTTTAACTTGCGCGTCCATACTAGCTCGTCGACATGGATACCATCTTGTTGAAGCCAAAGTGATTGATATGTTTACTTTAATATACCTAGTATTTATACATGTAAAGAATGTATATGAAAGATTGTATTTGACTTTACAAATTTCAAAATACATGTATTTGTTTTCTACATACATGTATTTGTTTAACTAAACTTTTGATAGATTCATTTGTTTGTTTAACTTATAATGAATCATGTATATGTATCTAATATTATGTAAATACATATATTTTTTATTTTTATAATATGCAAACTCTATATAGGAATAACCTCTATATAGTAATATTTTTTTGTGATCCCCACAATATGAATGTATAGAGGTTTTACTGTATATATATTAGGTAGTTCATTTTTTTATTCAACATCTTAAATAAACAATTGTAGTAGTCGTTCTTTACTCTTTGGTTAATAATTTAAAAAGAACAAAGAAAGCCTTATCTGAGTGGAATAGGGGAGCATTTGGGAACATTTTTCAGAAAGTGCTGGAAGCTGAAGATGAAGTCCTTAAAATGGATAGAATGTTTGAATAAGACCCTACAATAATCAACAAAATTGAGGTAAGTAAAGTTGAAACAAATCTGAAATATAGAATAAAAATTGAAGAGGATTTTTGGAGTCAAAAAGTAAATTTAAAGTGGGTCAATGAAGGGGATGTCAATACCAAGTATTTTCATAGTATTGTGAAAAAAAAAAGAGAGTAATAAGCTACGTTAATTCTATTAAAACGGCTACAGGGGAAGTTATTACTGAAAAAATTGAAATACAAAATGAAGCTGTTAATTTTTTTAAAGGCCTTCTAGATGCTAAGAAGGATTCTATTGGGAACTTCAAGAGTCTGAAAATCATTCCTACACTTATTAAAGAAGAGGACAATGAAATGCTTAATAAATTTCCTGATGAAAGTGAAATTAAAGAGGCTGTTTGGGATCTTAATAGAATAGTTCTCCATGTGTTGATGGTTTTACTTGGGTTTTCTTCACTTCTAACTGGAGTATTATTGGTAAAGATGTGTGTTCTGCTATTGTATATTTTTTTGCTTGTCATTTGCTTCCTAAGGGAATAAGAAGCATTGCTATTGCTCTCATACCTAAAATTCAAGTCCCTGATGATTTTTCAGAATATAGATCTATCAGCTTATGTACTTTTATTAACAAAGTGATCACTAAAATTCTTTCTAAGAGGTTTTCCCTAATTCTGCCTCTGATCATTTCCTCTAATCAAAGTGGCTTTGTGCAAAACAGATACATAGTGGAGAATATTCTTTTGGCTCAAGAATTTATTACTAATTTAAATAAGAAAAATAGTGGAAAAAATCTGGCTATTAAGCTAGATATGAAAAAAGCTTATGATAAAGTTTCTTGTCATTTTCTTATTTGTGTTCTAAGGAAGTTTGGGTTTTCTGAGATCTGCATTGACAGAATATGGAGAATGATTTCGTGCAATAGGACCTTTATTTGGTGAATGATGTTCCTACTGGGTATTTTTTCCCCTCTAATATTTTGAGGCAAGGTGATCCTATTTCCTCAAATCTTTTTATTATTTGCTCAGAAATGCTTACAAGGAACCTAAATGCTCTAGTGGCTAAGAAAAGTTGGAAAGTTTTCAAATCTCCTCTACAAGGTCCTATTATTACACATTTAGCTTTTGCATATGATATTATCATATTCAGTGCAGTTGATAAAAGATTTATTCAAAATATGAAAAAGGTGCTAAAAGACTATAATGATGATTCTGGGCAAGAAATTAGTCTGAATAAAAGGTTTGTTTATGTGTCTAAAAGTGTTTCTGGGGCTCAAAAAAAAATCAGTGATGAGTTGGAAATAGAAGTGAAAAAAACTCCTTTTACATATCTAGGTTGCAAGCTTTATGCAGGTCATAAAAAATGTGTACTATTTCATGAGCTAATTCTGAAAGTAAGGAAAAAACTCTCAAGTTGGAAATCAGTGACTTAATATGGGTGGAAGACTAATTCTGATTAAGTATGTGCTTCAATCTATCCCAGTGTATACATTATCAGTTATGAATCCTCCTATACAGGTGATCAAGAAAGTTGATCAGATTTTGGCTAATTTTTTGTGGGGTTCAACTGATCAAAATAAAAGGCATAAGTGGGTTAAGTGGAAAAAAGTTTGTTCACCAGTGGATGAATGTGGTCTTGGTTTAAGAAGCTTCAATGATATTTCTAAGGCTTTTGCAGCTAAATTGTGATGGAATTTCAGAACAAAAACTAGTTTGTGGTCTAAATTTTTGAAAGCTAAATATTGCAGAAATAAGCATCCTAATTGTGCTACTAATGGTAAAAGTGATAATACTTGAACAAGAATGTTCAAAATTAGAATTGAAGCTGAAAAGAAAATTATGTGGCTAATAGGTGAAGGAAATATTTTAGTAAATCAAGACAGCTGGCTTGGAGATAGTCCTTTAGATGGTCCTAATTTGGATAACAATATTATTGCTAAAGATATCATCACTAATGGAGAGTGGGATAGAGGGAAAATCAATAACAAAATTCCTTCAAACTTGAGACATCTTTTTTCTAGTGATATAAATATTAATATGCTAAGAGAAGACACGCCTATTTGGAAAGCTAATAAGAAAGGGAATTTCACCATTAATTCAGCTTGGGAGATAATGAGAAACAAGTCATCTACAAATTGGGTAAGCAAATTGTGCTGAGATAAAATTATACATGTGAAGATCTCTTATTTTATTTGGAAATTCTTCAACAAAGCTATTCCTTTGGATCCTACAATTCAGAGACTGGGAATTATGTTGCCTTCAAAATGTGAATGTTGTGGAATTAATGTAGAAGAAATGGAACATTTATTCAGCAATGGACCTATAGCTAAAGAAGTTTGGAATTTTTACTGTAATATATTGGGAGTTCCAAATGCATCAGATCAAATAAGGGGAAAATTTATCTCTGGATGGTCTCAATCAGGAATTTCAAAATCTAAAATGCATTGGAAACTACGCAAAATTGTACATGTGTTTATTGTGTGAGAAATTTGGAAAGCAAGATGCAGCAGTAGGTATGATAATAAGAAAATGAATGGGGCTAAGATTTGTGAGGAAGTCAGTAGGCTGGTTAAAATTCATTCAAGTAAGGATAATTGTTTTCCCCCAAATTTTGAGATTAAAAGAGGGGTAAATCCTATAAGTAACCAGACTAAAAAGCTTAAAGTGGTCAAGTGGCCCTCCTCAAGGGTATAATAAATTTAATATTGATGGGAGTTACAGAATGAACACTAATCAAAGTGGCGTTGAGGGTGTCATGAGAAATGATCAAGGAAATTTTCTTTTCGGATACTACACATCTATCACCAGCAAGTCTAGCCTTGAATCTGAGATGATAGCTCTTCTATTGGGGATTCAAATTACTGAAGATAATAACATTATTTTTTAGTCAAACTGCCTTCAATTGGTTAAATTATTCAAGGCAAGGCTAGGTGTGATTGGGATAAAATTTATATTAAGGATCTAATTATTCATCAATTCAAAACTCATGGTTTAAGAATCACGCATATAGAAAGAGAAGGTAATAGAGAAGCGGATTACCTGGCGAATATGGGGTGCGATGAAAATCCATTAATTTCGACTTGTTTGGAAGATTTCTCCGATTATCTAAAGGGGATAATCAGCACTGAAAAGATGGGGATTCCTTATATTCGTATCAAGTAATTTGGAAGCTGTTTGAAAGATGGTTTTAGAAGCTGTTTGGAAGATGAAGAGAGACAGTCCCTTTCTAAAAGAATGGGATTCTTTCTTTTGCTGTAGACGAAGAGGTGGTTTCACCTGAAAAAGGGCGCGTGGTCTGTAGTTTTGTTATTTATAATTTAGTCCTTAAGTTATTGTCTGTTTCCCTTTTAAAGCTTAATATTGTAATTGCAACAATTTCCACTTTTAGCTTTGTTTTTGTGGGGTTTTTCACCCATATTTTTTAATAAAATGTGGGTTTTCCCCCACCAATTATATAAATAAAATAAGCAATTGTAGCAGTCGAGGTTTAATATGTTATTTCTTTTTTACATTTTTATTAATTCGTTAACGTCATACCGAACTTAATTACTCTAGATTTACTTATGCAATGTGTATTATGTGTATATATATATATATGAACACACATACTTAATGAAAATTTCAAAAAGTAAACATGTTTTTTTTAATATTGTACTAAAACTAGCGAATACAGACAACTTAAAACAATTGCAGTTAAAATACTAACATAACACTTCAATTGGTTACGAAAACAAAACTTATGCAATACTCTATCATTCTTTCGTTTCTATTTTATGAGTTTATGTGCTTCATCATTAAGCTAGTGTAGAAAAGATCTAAACCTTATAAACCCTAGAGACAGAAAGTGACGAAAAGAGAGAGACGTCTAGGGTGAATAACCCTAGCCACCGCCAGGATGATCGACCCAGCTAATCCTCCACCGGAGAACAACAAACCGACCCAAAACCCTCAGCTAATGAACCCGGATCCTAAACAAACCAAATCTTTTGCTAACATAGTTAACTCTAAGCCCATTACTCAAAAAATAAATCTTAAAGACGTAGGAAACTGTAATGGGGAACCATTAATAGAATTTTCTATGGAGGACGTGGAAAAATTATCGGAGCCTTTTAAATATATGATTATCGAAAAATTCTCGCATGGAAGACCAAACTTAGATCTGCTAAAAAAGTTTTTCAGCAAGCTAACGCTACAAGCAGCTTACCAAGTAGGGGTTTGGGACCCAAAACATATTCTAGTAAGGTGTTTTCACGAATAAGATTTTCAAAGAATATGGCTGAAACAAATTTGGTATATTGAAAATAAGCCTATGCGATTTTTTAAATGAACTTATGATTTTGACCCTGAATTTTGCGCTAGCTCCTGTTTGGGTTACTTTGCCTAGACTACCTATTCATTTATATAATATGTCCAACATTTTCTCTATTGCCAAAGCTATCGGAAAGCCTATTATGGTTGAGGAACCTACTGCTAAGCTTTCCAGGCCAGGTATGGCACGTATTTGTGTTGAAATTGATTTAAACCTAGATCTAATATAAAGAGTTAGAATAGGGTATGGTGGATATAATGGGTTATGGCAGCAATGTGACTATGAGGACGTCCCTAAATACTGTTTCCACTATTATAAGCAATGGCATGAGGGAAGCGCATGCAAATTTAAAGAAAGTAAAAAAGAAAATGAAGAAAAGGAATTACAGAGGAAAAAACCCCAGGAAAAGCTGAGCAAAACCAAAAACCCACGAATTCAAAGGGCAAATTATACAATCCAAATAAAATCATTCAACTTCCCCAGCATAAATATAAAAAAGTGGAAAGAGAGAGCACAAAGGATTGGATGAATCGCAATTTTGGTAAGCATGTACAAATCAGTGTTTTAAATAGCGTTATCGCTACCGTAGCATTTTTTCAAGAGAAACGCTAAAAGCGTAAATAGCGTTGCTACATAGCGCTTTGCGGTGTATTTTTTTTTTCCTAAATACATATAAATATAGCATTAAATTCAAAACATCTAATAAAAATTACTAAATATATATAAAAAAATTATAACTAATAATCATAAAATGATTATACTTGAGATGCCAGAGTATTTATTTTGTGTTGCAAGAGTTTTGGGGTTTGATTCTCTTTAAGCTCCAATAATTTCATTAAAATTTTGACCAAAAAAAATAAAAAAATAAATTTTTTTTGACTGCACCCGCTATAGCGTAAATAGCGTCCACTATAGCTTAAATAGCGTAAATAGCGTTCCTATAGCGCGAATTTAGCGTTTTTCCATCCAAATAGCGTTTTAGCGTTGCGTTTTTCTTTCAAAAACCATTATATCGCACAACGTTGCGCAACGTTGCGAGCTTTTTAAAACAGTACTACATATACAAGAAAATAACAACAATATCAAAGAAGTTATTAATATAGAAAATGAAGATCCAGAAGAAAGAGATAATGACATTGGGGATGTTTCTTGTTACGACCAGATTTGTAGTCTAAATACTATTTATTGTCTATTGGTTTGAACTAAATAATCCTACTTGTTTGTTGAGAACTTAGACAGGTTGTTGGTTTCAAGTAATGTTGCAACCTCAGTTACAACCTGCTAAGACAGTGCTGTTGGTTTCAAGTAATGTTGTAACCTCAGTTGCAACCTAAGTTCCAACCTGCTGTTCTGCAGGATTCTGTCTAATTCTTAAAACCTGCATTACTATTCTTTAATATTAATTGTTTGTTTTAAAGTATGCAGGATATATTCTCATATGCTCTTAAAGGTTAAGTTTATGTTTATTGAGAATATTAAAAGTGATAAGGAAGATGTTTCCTAAATAGTAATAAGGAGATTAGTTTTTAAAAGATATGTTTACTTTAGTTAGGAAAACTTATATCTCTATTCTTATGCATATCCTTATCACGTTTGTCAATCTTTGTTCCTTATCAAATTCAGTATGATTCGGTTTAAAATTGAATGAAATATGGAGTTAATGTTTCATATGTATATTTAAAGATATTATCTCTAAAAAGATATTATCTTATATGTTTTCTTGTTAAAGGAAAAGACTAACTCCTATTTCCAAGCTTGTTATTAAGCAGGTATTAACCAATGATGATTGGAGTCAATCCACGCTGAAAGAGTTTGGACATACAAAGAAAGATTGAAGCCAATCAAACAAGTCAAAGCAATCATAAAAGATCTTCAAGCAAGAAGATTGTTTTTACTTGAATAAATAGTTGATAACTTAGCTTGTAAAAAGTGTGTGTTCTAAATTATAAAGAACCCATTCTTGAGAGAATACACAGTAAGCTTTAAAAAGAAAACAATGGTGGGATGCCATTGATTTATAAGTGATAGTTATAGAGTAGGAGCAATATAGAGATAGGCAGAAAAACATAGAGGCAGTCTGAGAGTTTTTCATTAAGACTTGAATCCTATATTGTAAGCTTTTTATAATATCATAATCTGGGTAAGTGCCCCGGAGACGTAGTCCAGTTGGGTGAACTCCGTTGTTAAATGTACGTGTGATTTACTTCAAGTACATTTAAATAAACTGATCTGTCCATTAATACACTTGGTTCCAACTGTGGTTGCAACATCACTTGGAATCTAACTGCAAAACTGCAACCAGAACAGCGGATAGGAATTTCATTTCTAAAGAAGGGGAAGCCAACAAAAATGTTGCTATATGTGGGGTAAATGAATGGAATATGGAATGTGAAGACATTGAAAATGGGGAACTTATTATAGACAATATGAGTGAAATTTAATTGAAGAAGAAGTTGAGAATCCTGTGTTGGAAAGGTTAGAAGATCCACCTGTTGAAAATAGCGAGGTACAAATTTTTAATGGTAAAGGAAGGAACAACGCTAGCTCCTACACAATCAACTTTTGCAGATTTACCAGATATTTCCCATAATTTATGTATTCGACTAAACTTGTCACCTAGAGCTATACCAACTGATCATGGAGATAAACAATGAGAAGTGACCAAAGAACAAAACAAAATTAACAAAAAGAAAGAAAAAACTGAAGCTACAGCTTCTCTAAATATGCTTATGAGATCCTCTGATGTAGGGGTTAAAAATGGTGTTAAATGATTAATGTTCTTCTATGGAATGTAAGAGCTATTGGTAATACAAACACTACAAGGAGAATTAAAAAGTCTATGCAAACTGCACAATTTAGTACTATTGATTTGTTGGGAGCCCATGGTTTGTGTGAATAAGTTGGAGAAAATTAAAAGAAAATTAGGGTTTGACACAGTTATGGCCTTAGAAGGTGAGGTAAACTCTAAATTCTGTCAAGGAGTTGTCAAAAATGGGCTTTAGAAGGTGAAGTAAACTCTAAATTCTGTCAAGGAGTTGTCAAAAAAAGAAGAAAAAAAAAATGTATAGCAGCCGTCACTAATGAAAATGGTGAAGTTATTAAAGACAAAATTGGTACGGAAAATGAAGCCATTAGCTACTTTAAAGGCTTATTAGCTGATGATAATAGGCAAAATTTTGAGTATAAAAGCTTGGATTTCCTTCCTAGACTTTTTAAAAGAAGAAGATAATTTGCTTTTAGACAGAGAAGTATGAGAAAGTGAAGTTAAAGCAGTTGTTTGTGATTTAAATAAAACTAGTGCTCCGGATATTGATGGTTTCAATGAACTTTTCTTCACCTCAATATGGGACATTATTGGTCCAGATATGTTTCAAGCTGTTAATCAATTTTTTAATGGATCTCTCATCCCTAAGGCTATGTCCACTACCCTTATTGCTCTTATTCCAAAAAATAACAATCCTAATAATTTCTCAGATTTCAGACCTACAAGTCTTTGTACTTTTTGTAATAAAGTTATTGCAAAAATTATGGCCACAAGATTAGCTCAAATCCTTCCTAACATTATATTTGAAGATCAAAGTGGGTTTGTGAAAAATAGATATATTATTGACAACATTCTGTTGGCCCAAGAGTTTATTGAAACTATGAATAGAAAGACTAGTGGGAAATATTTGGCTTTTAACTTGGATATGAAAAAAAATTATGACAAACTTTCATGGCATTTTATTATGCCTACTATGAGGAAAATGTGTTTTATTGAAAATTGGATTGATAGAATTTGGAGATTGGTATCTGGTAATAATATTTCTACCATTGTTAATGGAGCTTCTATCGGTTATTTTACCCCTACAAATGGTTTGAGATAAGGTGATCCTCTTTCAGCAAGCTTTGTTTATAATGGGTTCAGAAGTTATTACCAGAAATCTAAATTCCCTATCTTGTAATAAGGAATGGAAGCCATTCAAAAGTCACATTGGTGGTCATCTCATTAGTCACCTGGCCTTTGCTGATGATCTGCTTATTTTTAGTGTTGCAAATAAAAATTCAGTGAGACTAGTTAATAAAGTTTTGGAATTATATAATAAGGATGGAAAAAAGATTTGCTTATGCCTCAAAGTGTGTTACTGAAGATTAGAAAGAAGGTATTAAAAATATCATGGGAATATCAACCAAGAAGCCTCCTTTAAAATATCTGGTTTGTCAGCTTTATTCTGTTCATAAAAAATGCATTCTCTTTCATGAGCTTATTCTCAAAGTAAGAAGCAAGCTAGTTAAGCTTGGAAATCTCATACACTAACAATGGGATGTAAACTCTTACTTATCAAGCATGTTCTTCAATCAATACAACTTTATACTCTATCTGCAATTAATCCTCCTAAATTGGTCATTACAAAAATTGATTAAATTTTAGCTAATTTCTTTTGGGGTAAAAAAGATGGCATTAACAAGCATCGTTGGATTAGTTGGAAGAAAAATTACAGACCTATTAAAGAGGGTGGTTTAGGGTCGAGAAGTTTTGAAGATATTACATTAGCTTTTTCTATTAAGAGGGTGGATATTCAGGAACAAATTATCTCCGTGGTTTCTTTTTATGGCCAACAAGTACTGTGGTAAAAATCATGTTAATGAAAATCCAATAAAAAAAGGGGTCTAGTACTTGGACAAAAATGCTGAAAATCACATCCAATGGTTAATAGGCAACTGTGACATTTTGGTTAATCTTGATAATTAGGCTGGTCTTGGTCACCTAATAGATCCTTAATTATATCAATAATCAGTATAAAATAAAAGATCTATGTAGTGTATAAGTGGGATCAAGATAACATCAGTGTTAATATTCCACCTGGAATGAGGGTTCATTTTGATAAATAAATTGAACTCAATGATAAAGAAGATGAACCTGTTTGGAAGATTACTGAAAAGGGGATTTTAAATTGAAGACAACTTGAGAATTAATTAGAGATAAATATAATTATAGTCCAAGTGATTTTTGCTGGGATAAAATTATATCTTTAAAGATCTTACCCGGAAAATGTCACGGAAAATAAAGAGAGAAAAAAAGAAAATAAGAGGAGACAGATGTAGCTAATCTCATTTTTATCATTTGTTTTCCTTTTCCACCCATTTTTGGAAAGAAAATCTCACATTTTTCACATAAAATTTTCTCACACTTTTTTTTGTTTTCTTTTCCACTAGTTTTATTATGCAGACAAACACAAAAAAAAATATTTACTCAGCAAATCATTTTCATTTTCCCATTAATTTTTCGCGTTTCAAACACACCCTTAGACTTGAATGGCCTGGTTTTCTCTAGCACCAATTTAGCACGTAATTACTACTTTACTAGGATACCACTGTCTAATCAATTTTGGTTCAAACACGTTAAAAGCTTGTTAAGTACACGTTAAACGCCCAATTTATGAATCTCCCAACTTTTATCTTTCAGTAGTAAAGTGTTTTTGTGGTTATAACGAACACAATACGAGGTAAAACCCATTCTTACGAACTGAAAATTCCACTTAACTTTTTGTAAATATATAAATACAGATTTTTTTTCTCCCAATGAGCGAGGCAATCAAGGCACTGGCTTTTATCCAGAAAAGACGTGTCATTGGTTGAATAGCATCATACAAAATATGTCAAAGCCTACACCGTGATAACTCTTGTGAACTTAGAAGTTCGATTGAGTGTTTTTTTTGCCAAACGTTTAGTATAAAAGCATCACTTAACATGTGTTTTATTTATGTTTTGCCTTTTTTTGTTATGGTTTTGATGTCTGGAAAAAAATATATGCAGAGGCTACTCAATGATGGAGCAAGATACTTCTGGGTACACAATACGAGCCCATGGGGGTGCTTGCCAATTGCGCTCCAACAAGATTGCAACAAAACTAAGACGTGTACTTATGACAAGTACATGTGTAGAGTTGAATGGAATGATAAGTCGCAACAGTTTAACTCGGAACTAAAAGTCAGAATCAATGACTTGAGGAAACAATACGCGAATGCAGTAATCATACTCTTTGATATGTATTCAGCTAAACTCCAACTCATAACCAATACCAACGGTATCCTACTCGTTACCTTTCTTTCTTTTATTCAAAATCAATCCTACTCATTTACACATTAGTATATAGTCAAAACGCTAACCGATCCATGTCAATGAAGTTCTGTACGTAGTATTCTTCACTGCACAAAGATTGAACAAATAGCCTTTTTTATGCATATACATGGCGTGACAGGTTTTCCTGAAGAATTGAAGATTAAATACTGTTGCGGCGTATTAGGGGTTGGGTGTGGTAAAAATGTAACTGTGGATAATAAGGTGGTGTATGGAAAAGCTGGTGATGATCCGTCGAAGTACTTGAGCTGGGACATTGTTCATTACACTGAAGCAGCTAATAAAGTCATAACAAGGCTCATTCTTGACGGATCCTTCTCTGAACCCCGAGTTCCATTTTCACAAGCGTAAGCAATAGATACCAATCATAGTGTATTTTGTTACAGAATAATTTATGTGTTGTTGCTCTGGAAGTTGTAAACACAGTCTTTACTTTCCCTGGCAAAATCTATAATGCTATTGTAAGAACCCGGATTTTCGTAGGAAAATATCGGTGTAAACAGAAAGTATTGTTCTACATCGGCTAGATATGTGAATATATATATGATATATAAGTTAAGAAAACTCTCCTTACTATCACCAATACCCTTTAAAACCGTGTGGCCCGAGAAGCGGACAGTATTGGTGGTAGTAAGCAGATGGTGGCGCTCTGGTCGGAGGACCGGGTCGTTATTAATTATTATCAGAGTTGCTATCTTGCCTATGCTGTGTGAACCACCCCCGGAAGGACGGCGTGCCCGACGAGTACGTCGTGCCTGAAGGGGAGAACAGTGTAAAAACCCGGATTTTCGTAGAAAAATGTCGGTGTAAAGAGAAAGTATTGTCCCATATCGGCTAGATATATGAATACATATATGATATATATATATATAAGTTAAGGAAACTCTTCTTACTATCACCAAGACCCTTTAAAACCGTGCGGTCCGAAAAGAGGACGAAATCGGGCTAAAGCGGATAGTATTGGTGGTAGTAAGCAGATGGTGGTGTTCTGGTCGGAGTACCTGGTCGTTACGGTTATAATTTTGCTTTGCTTAACAACTGTCTCCATTCAATTTTTTTAATGATGTTTTCCTTTCCTGAACGGATTGAATTGGACGTCTATTTAGCTGATTCAGCACAAGTTGATTGTGAGAATTCTTAAAGGAAGTTTAAATGTCTTGGATAATTGATCGTGTCCCTCTATGTTCTGGTTATGCTTGTTTACTCGAGCAATTTAAAATAGAAATTAAGTTTTGGTAGATGAAGTCTATCAATGGGTAAGTTATAGTGTTGCAATTTTTTGAGCTTTTGTGAGTTTTAATTGCTAACAAATGAGTTTTTCAAATGACTTGATAAAATCCTACTCAGGTGCTATATCTGGGCTAGATAAAATTCAACATGTCTAATCGGAATAAAACAGTTCAGTAGAAGATTGCTCAGGAAAAATGTGGGTTTATGTCACGCCCCAAATTCCATAAACACGGACATCGAGGCATGACCTTTTTAAAACAAAAGAAAATAGAACCTGTTGGTACAAAATTTGAATTTTTAAAAGAAATAAATTACGAGCTAAAGGAACAATTGACAATTAAATAAAAATGTTGCCAAACACGGCTACAAGGCAAGTTTTATAAAACTAAGAAAATAACAAATGAAAGAATTTGCCCGTAGGCTACAACCTCAAAATATAATAAAAATGAAAAGAAAGCGGAAGCCCCAAACCCATGATGTTGCAATGCAACAGCTCTTATCCAAACATGCCAACCTAATTGGTACCTGAAATATAAAATGGTAACGGTGAGTCCCACGCACGTAACTAGACGGGACGGCACCACAAATACCGTCACTCCATCCCTTAAATGCAAGAGCTCACAAATTCTACAACTACGATAATCGACGTATAAAAAGAAATATAATAACATTCTATAATGGGATGAATTAAATAAATTAAATAACGTCAACACAAATCTATAGCAAACATGCACCTCTCATGCCACCTACCCCAGTCCGTAAGGTAGGTCATTCCCTATCCCCTCGGCCGTCTTCTGTCCCCGGAATTAGGAAGAGACAGAGACCATTGCTAACATAAAAGTAGATTTAAAGTGCGCACTTGGACCTCTCATGCCACTTGTCCCAATCCGTAAGACGAGTCATTTCCTATCCCCACGGCCGTCTTCTGTCCCCGGAATTAGGAAGAGACAGAGACCATTGTTAATGTATCAATATTAAGGCCTCAGCCAATAATATTATACTATTCATATAACACAATCTCATACGTATAAATATTAAGGCCTCGGCCAATAATATTATACTATTCAAATAACACCATCTCATACCTCACTTAACATAATACAACATAATCCAAAAGCATATGTGCTAGATTCACAACTAGCCAAACAAGTCTAATCAACATAAAAACTCATTCAGGCATTTTAACAAACACCTTGTATGCGCAATATAAAACTCATCTTTATTCGACAATAATTTACCCAATTCTATCAACAACCATAATAATACATAATCAACGCATATAACACGCAACCCATTAATATTATCATTAATCCGAAATCAAAAGACTAAATCCACAACTAATCCAAAATCAAATAAGTGAATTAAAAATATAACAATTAAACCCCAATTAACAAATTAAGAACATAATTAATATAAAAGGCAAAAACCCCCAATTTATACTAAACGTAAAACCTACTCCTAACATACACCCTCGTCTAGTCGCAATGGATAACCCCCGTTACCTTAGAGCGTAGTGGAGATGCTTCCGGTAATAATCCGCTAACGTGGTTTCTTCTTCTTCTTCCTAAACTTTGGTTTCTCCCTTTTTTTCTCTTTTCTCTCTTGTTTTAGGTCTTTTGCTTTGAAAAAGTGGGCTGAATAGAATAGATAAAAACTATTTTGATAAAGTTTGTGGTAACGAACTATTTGGTCCCCAAAGTTTTAGAAGTTAACTCTAAATCAAAAAATATAGTTACTACTCAAAAATAACAAATATTTAGAAACAAAACTATTGGGTCCTTTTTATTTATAAAATTAGTAACAGGTTCTAAAAATAAAGCTTTTCGAAAGAGTTTCGGTTTTTGGCTAAAAATTAGTCGAATGACCGGTTTTTGGTAAAATTTGTATAAAACGTTTTTGGATAATTTAAATCATGAATAAAAAATTACTTATAAAAATACGGGATGTTACAGTTTACCCCACCATTTTTTTAAAAAAATAGTATGATTTAATAAAAAAAGCTATAGGAAATCTATATTTACATGAACTTAAAAACTATAGTATGATACTATGATGTTAGCCCCGTTCTCCCCTATCTCGAGCTGGTCTGATTTAGTTATTAAATTATTGTTAATTAAAAAAAACATGAATTAATGTCAACTTTAAGCAGAAATTACAAGCTCAGTTAATACTCCATAAAACGAAACAGCCGCCGTAATTAGCCGACATTTGTGCTTCCTTATTAAAAAAAATGCAGCTTTTTATGACCTTAATTCTTTAATTATTAAAGGGTTTTGTTGTGTTTACCATATTCTGCTTTTTTTTCCGATACTACATGTTTTAATTACCGACTATCAATTAATTGAGGTACACGTTTTAGGATTAACTTTTTAAATTTGCAATTCGGATATTTCAAATATTTAAAGTTTTTGTCGTATAATTTTGCATGTTGTCCGAATTTCTTACTAAATCGGGAAGAAGAGATTAATAGTTATTAATTATCGTGTTAAAAAGTTGCAAAGATTGCTCTTTTAGTTAAAGTTAACATCTATGTTTTTATCCAGAAGCTTATGCATTACCATTAGTATTTTCATCAAAACATTATCGTATCGCACATATATGGTGCGCGAAATTCCATTAGTTTTACCGTACCGCACCTTCTGCACACCACGTTTTTGGTATACCGCAAGTTCGTTGTTGTTGGGGTATGATACATTACCATTATTAAATAACAACATAAAAAACAGTGAAAACCCCGTATTTACATAATACTAAAAGAGAATACATCACTTAAAAATAATAGAAAAGGGTTGAAATTATTATCATTGTTTCAATTTTATTTTTACATTTCAAATTATATCTTAAATGCTAAATATTTTATTAGTTTTTACTTATATATGAGTATATTATATAGTTTCCTGTGCATCCATCGGTTAATTGAGTTCTATATATCATTGTTTCACCTAATTATGATGAACAAGTGTTTCAGCTGTGTTCTCCCATACCTAATCAATAATTTGTTATCTTTTCTTATTTCGTAAATAGCATATTCTTCAATTTTTCTTCTTCTTGTGATTACATATGTTATCTTTAAAATGAAATGTTTTTGCTGACTGAATAGTAAATATGCAATGTCTTGTTAGAAATCAGAATTTGGAAGGAGTTGGGCATCTATTTTGTTACACTCATGAATAAGACATTGTCAGAATCAGGTTTTTTAGAATGTTTAAACTCTTTTTAGTAATACTGTAATTTTTATTATTTTGGCCTCTACTTTTCATATAGGTTGTATATTATTGTTGGACGAAGTATAATGCTTAACTGTGTACATTTGTTTTCCTCGTTATTTATATTTTTTTATGTAGGGTTACTTTGTAGCGTGGTTTACTGATGCTAAACGGGACTCTAGCATGTGCGAATGATCAAACCTTTGGAGGTTGTTTGATCGTCAATGCACCCGTGCAAGTAAGCATTGCATTAGAGTGTCTATATTATACAATGTCTTGCAAAATGATAACCAAACAATGATATTATACAATAATTATGGCCGTTGTGGCTCCAAAATCAAGCTGGATGTAGCTAATGAAACAAGATTTTACTAGCGACTGAAGGGTAACTATTATTTTCATTCTTCAATTTTATCAATACGATTAAATTAGAAAGAAATTTGCTTATGTACGTAATTAAAAATTCAATTTAATTTGTAATCAATACTATTAAATAAGAGTTTCAATATTTTCATACATTCGAATAATTTGATAGTATTTGACACCTCATGAGCGATGCACCTTGTCATATTTCCTTTTTTCTGTCAGGACAAATGCTTATTTGTCTCATTTAAATCTTATTCAATTGTGTTTCTAAAGATATACTCTGTATTTGATTTTGAAATACAGAATCTCATAATAGCATATTAAGTAGTCCGTCAAGGATTTACTAAAAGTGACCAAATTTGATATTCAAAATACATGTATTCAATTAATAAAAGTAAAAAAATACATTTATCATCAGTACTTTTTGCTTTTAATATTTTTTTTAAAGTAAATATACTTCTTTCATTTACTGTACTGTTGAATGCTTTGAATTCAGTTGCTATTCCAAAAACAGAAAAAAAAAACCTTTAAGGTGTTACTGTAGATGACAATATATAGGGTGAAATAAGCAAATTTCCCCATAGTTTACATTTTTTTTGTCCAAATCTCAAGAAGGCGAGGTCTATAAATACAAGTAGATTTTCTTCAAATCGTATTGCTTTTCCTCTCATCAGTCATCACCCTTTCTCTGTGTACGTTTCTCTCTCCCCCCTAAGAAATATAACATCTCTTAAATTGGCACTTTTGATATATGATTTTGCACCTTGTATTTGGTGTAATTTGTTAATGTGAAAGATTTTTTTTTCTTAGTTACTTTAAGTTTGAATCACTGTTTTAAAAAGCTCGCAACGTTGTGCGATATAGTGGTTTTTGAAAGAAAAACGCAATGCTAAAACGCTATTTGGATGGAAAAACGCTAAATTCGCGCTATAGTAACGCTATTTAATCTATTTATGCAATAGCGGACGCTATTTACGCTATAGCGGGTGCAGTCCAAAAAAAAAATTATTTATTTTTTATTTTTTATTTTTGGTCAAAATTTTAATGAAATTATTGGAGTTTAGAGAGAATCAAACCCCAAAACTCTTGCAAACAAAGTAAATACTTTGACATCTCAAGTATAATCATTTTGTAATTATTAGTTACAATTTTTTTATATATATTTAGTTAATTTTTATTAGATGTTTTGAATTTAATGATATATTTATATGTATTTAGCCAAAAAAAAAAAATACACCACAAAACGCTATGTAGCAACGCTATTTGCGCTTTTAACGTTTCTCTCGAAAAAACGCTACGGTAGCGATAACGCTATTTAAAACATTGGTTTGAATAAATGATGCTGCAATTGATCAACAATTTTGTTTTCAATTGATGAACTTCATTCTATAATTTTGTTTTCTTAGTTATTAGGTCTCGCCGTGGGATTTAGAAATGAATGGGCCCAGAAGCACTAGATTAGAGAAGATTCCGACAAAGTTGAAGGACCTTCTGAAAACGGGATTGCTCGAGGGGGCACCTGTGCAGTATCAGTCCGCACCAAAGGTATGTTTGCACTTTGTCTTCATTTCAGTTATTTCTTTTTGTCCCTATTGGAGCTGGTCAAAATAAGATAATTGATCATAAAATCTTGTAGAGTGTATAAAACCAAGCATAATTTCCCACCTTTTCAAAATTTGGTTCTTCATATTCTTATAATTAGCTGCATACTTATCGGAAAATCTTTAATTTCACCTAATATGTTATCCATCTTTCATATATTTCACCAACCTAGGGCCACCACAATTACAAAACCTGATCAACAAATAAATATATTGGTTCAGTAATATTGGTTATGATATTTTCCCATTCATGCCAAAATTGGTCACTAATAATAGCACTGAACTAAGGCCTCTATCATTCTTACAAATTCATCTCCAAATTTAGTTTGATCTTCAGATGCTTAAGGGTAACCTAAGTTCCAGAGTTTCTCTACAATCAACTAGTTGCTTCTGCAAAATTTAATGCGAAGCAAATCAAGTTTTTTAACAATTCCAAATAGAATGGGTTCTAAAACTATGCATTGTCAAGCAGTGGTTTAAAAGTTGTGTTAATGTATTTTATCCTTCTTTATGTTAGTCTTAACCACTCAAATTCATTGGTAATTTTTTAAAGGTAAGAATTACAGTATGAACTACGTAGAGAGACTGAAAATATGCATGCACTTTTAATATCTCCTCCCCTAAAGTTTGAATATTGCTGCATTATCTCATGTTACTACTTCTAGCAGTTCTGTAATTCCTAGGCATGGAAACCAAAGTTTTTGCCCTTCTCAAATATTTCTGAACTAGTAAATTTAAATTCTTAAGGGCGCTTTTGGAAAATAGATAAAAGTAATGTAATCACGCTGATGGATCAAACCCACCGAGACTAGCTCAAAAGGTCCTAGACAACCCAAATAACTCAAACGCTAGTTATCAATCCAAGAATCTCCTATGGTAGAGAGATAATAAGAAAAGCTTTGTTCTTTTTATTCATAATCTGCTCTTAAGGAATAACCCTAGTCATAAAGGCAATGGAGTGTAATTGCAATTAGGAAGCACCTGTAGGCCCTAGTGCAATTTACTAAAAGTCTAAAACCCAAAAGAATATCAAACAAGTCTTTAGAAAATACTAATGATAAAATAAAAGCATAAATGAATCAAAGTAACACCATCAACAAGCTACGTAATTATCCCACTTTGTTGGCGCTCTCTTAAGTCTTATCATGCGAGCCTTGTCATGGTTGATTTCCACACTAAATAGGGAAGGGAATAAATATTTATTACAAATCTTGTTTTTAAATTTTTGTTGATTCTTTGAAATTCGTAAATATAAAGTACAGCTGACCACACAAGCAGATTACATAGCTTTCATGTAATACAATAGCTCACAGCAGTTGTGAAAAAAACACCCACAGAAACGCAAGCAATAAACTCCAACTCTGAAGGAATTGGATTTGATAAGCAAAGCAAACCGAACAAGACCCATACCATTAATATATTAAATAAGTAAACCAAAGAGAAGAAAGAGAAGAAGCGATATATTTTCTGAAGTGAAAGCTAGAGCTACAAGAGAAGAACAAGAGAGGATTACATAGTCCAATATAACATTAATAATCTACGGTCGCACAACTATAAAGAAATAATCTAATATTTATGGAATATCTAGGTAACAAGTAACTCTGTGTTTTTTGAACTTACAAATCTGGGTGTTTGGAAATAATACTAATGATTTGCTTTACTTCATGTCTTTCTTTAATCAGAGAAAAGGAAAAACAGGTTTGAAAGGAACAGTCTGTGGCACTGGGATAACTTGTTCCTGTTCAGACTGTCATGGAACTAAAGTAAGTCATGCAAGCTAGTCAACTGTGTTACTTCACCAATTCACTGATATGTTGATTAACTGCGCATTGTTTTTCGTAAAAGTAGGTTATTTCACCTAATGAGTTTGAGAAGCACGCTCACAGTAGAAACAAACGTCCGGCAGATTATATTTACCTGGAAAATGGAAATAATTTACGTGCCGTGTTGAATGCTTGCACAAATGCAACTTTGGAAGCTCTGGAATCAATTATACAAGGTATGATTGGTTGTACGTCTTCATCCGCAGAACAAAATGTCTTCTGCCCCATCTGCACAAGTAAGTTATTTCCCTTTTCTTGATGTTAAATATTAGAGTTTTGCCGCCTTTTTTACGTCAATATTGCAAATAGAATTTATTTTTTAGGCTTTCTTATATGGAGTTACTAGCTCCTAGAGAAATTGACAACTTGTGTTTTTATGGTATGTAGGGTCAATCAGTGGCGAGATAATGCTGTGTAGTTCGTGCAAAGAGATACGATGTGCCTTGTGCTTGTTGGGTCTTCACGCATCTTCCTAAATTTATCTGACTTTGTTATTAATGAAGAACAGTCATTTACCACAGACATGTGTCTGTGGAGTTTTTGCAAAAGATTCTTAGGTAGTTAAATCTAGATTCAGTGCCTTTTATTATTTCACATTCTGTTTTTCTTACTTTACATATGTTGCCGATTTTCCCGCCAATTCACCTTTGGTAGAATGTAATTTTTTTGTAGTGATTTCAAAACAGAAGATCCTTTAAAATTATTATCATTTTTGGTTTTACCTTTGTGAAAAGTAAAAACCTTTTACTGAATGTATTTAACACATCTCGACAAGGATACATATGGCATTGTTCTTGGCGCATCAGTACACCTCCCTCTAAGCAATACCACTGTTTCAAAACTTAAGAGATAACTCAAAAATAAATAATTATAATTACACTCATAAATCGGTCTAAAAAATAACATCTTACCTAGTTAAATTATCTACTCGTGGTGTAATTGTTTTCAGTTTTTTCTGCATTGTCCGATAATGCTGTTCATGAAATAACTAGCGGCCCATCGCCAAGCCATCCACCGTTTATTGACTTCCATCATTCCATGACTAGCTGGTATTTTGTTTATTTAAATGATGGGAAAACCCACGCTTTTATTATATTAGTTGGAAAAATAAAATTGTGGATGATATGACTAGCTGGTTCTCGTAGATTACTAGTTCAACAATCGTGCATGATGTTGCCTAGCCATAATCGATTTTCCGTACAGGTTTTAAAAAGTTTGTAAATTTAAGATTAATATTCTTTAAAATTAAGATTTTCATATGTACAGTACTTGTTAGGGTTAGTCGTCGAGAAAACTACCGTGATAACTTATATATTCCAAAAAATAGTTGTACAAGTTTCGACTATTGACTGTACGTTTGGCAAGGCGAACAAAGATTGCCAAAAGGGTCTAACTGAGTTAAAACTGATAAGGACCTTGATTATATATTATCATTATGTTTAAGGTCTTATTATAAATCCAATTAATTACTCGGTCTACTTCTTTAGGTTCTTAAATTTAAATGCCTTTATTTTATTTTATTTTAGGCTAATGGCATAGTCCATTAGGTTTCTTAATGTTTTACCAAGGTTTATTTGTTGGAACGCTGCCGATAACCAAAACGAAGGTGGGAAGAAAAACGGGAAACGGAAGTATCTCATGTAAAAGTTGAAAAAACCTTACATTATATTCTAAGATTTAGATGGAAAACGATAAATATGGCTTTGAAAGTAAAAACGAACTTACGTAAAACTAACTTGGGTCCATTATAGTAGCCGGTAAAGTCTATTTACGGGTTAATTTTTGTTATATACACTAAATTAACCATGATTTGTGTTCTACTAACCCACAACTTGCCAAAAAAAAATTGGAAAACGTTATTGCCAAAATCATGCGATGGCTTTGGAACGTGTGTGTATATATATATATATTGTTGGTTTTCGTTTACGTAAAACCAATAATTTAAAATGCAAGGACTAAAAAGAAATAAGCAAATTTTATTTCTATTAAACGGAATGTGACTCTATTACAATATTCCTACACTTGCAGAATTTAAATTCGATTAATTAAAATTCCAGACAGATTAATATAACTTATTAAACTGTTGGACTGGTTTGTAATTAAACGAAACTGTCAGACAGAATAGTATAAAACTAAACTGCTGGACTGTTTGTTAATTAAAAGAAACTGCCAGACAGAATAGTATGATTACTAAACTGTTGGATTGTTTCTGTAAATAAAATAAATTACAGAACTGAAATGTAAATTACATAAATGCAATTACAGAATTGAAATGTACTGAAATGAAATTACAGAACATAAAAGTACTGAAATGAAATTACAGAATAGAAAAGAAATTACTGAATTTAAATATACATAATAAAAAAATACATAATTGAAAAAACAAAATATAAAATGCAGGAAAGGAAATAGACCAGTCGACTGTAAACAGTCTGCCCTTAACTGATATTCGCCTAACCACCTTTAAGGTTTCTGGCTATGTTTGGCGCTTCGATCCCAAGGTATAACGTCTCGGATAACTCGCCGAAAACTGAAGACGAGTCAAGGTCGGGCTGTTGGTGGATGGCTCTCTCTGACTAAAATGTAATGCTTCTATTTAGAGAGATGATATGATGTTATGTTTGATTTCATAATGTTGTGTCTTCTGATGTGGGGGGAGATGCCTATATATAGGCTGCTAAGTATCTCAGCCATTAAGTCACACTTAATATTATCAGTTTTGAATTTCGAAACTGCAGTATTAAATCTGTAATTAATTCATATTCATTGCATCAGTTACAACTTTGCTGGAAACTTTCAGGACCACTCCTATTATTTATACAAAACTTTATTTCTATCTTGGGATTAGACCCTAGACCATGGCCCCTAGACAAATCCCAAATCCCAAATTCCGAGTCCAGAGACCCGAACGAGCGCGCGCATGTATGGTACACACTTATACACACATGTGTATGTGCACACACAACTTAATATCCACATGAGATGGCTTTGTATATATATTGTAAAAATGACTCTTCATTTTCCAATGTGGATTCCCACTGGGTTCTCCCCATTTAATCTATTTTTCAGCATTAAGAGTTTTTCTCTTTCTCAACTCCAATCTTTTACGCTATTTTCCATTCACTCCCATTCTCCGAATAGGTCATACAACATACCATTACGAACCTTGTCATACTAGCCCATCAAGCGTCTTGAGTATGGTGTCAAAAGACAACGGATATCGCTTGAAATGTTCACTCAATGATGGTCCTGTGATCATTCGGAAACTATTATGTTTAAACATGGTTTTCCAACAATCCCCCACATGAATGTAATTGTCTTAAAAGCCCATGTCCTAAAAGGCAAACAAGAGAACCACAAAAGTTCAGTGCCTAAAGTCAGGTAGCGCATGCCTTGAATCTGCCATAGCGGAGTACCACCCAGAATACTGCTATTAGGTAGCTGTAAAGACTTGAACCCTTAAGCTTTGTGTATCCCAGAATGACACCCGCACAGTACCCTCTCTACCCACGTACTAAGCCCTTTAGTTGTTGTCCATATTTGGCCTGGACTGCCTTGACACGTTCAACTGAGTGCTTTAGTGATTTAGCCCACGCTCATCACATGGTACCGGCTTTACACACTCGTTATAGGTGGTTCAAAATAGAAGGTGTCCTGACTCACCTTACTCGACCTTCGAGATACTTGGATCATTAAGAGCCCCATGCTCACTCTTACTATGGTACATGCCTATCACTCTGTCATCGCGAAAATGGGCTGGGAACTACAGGTTTTCGAATGCTTTGTTCGGCTGCCCCCATAGTTTAGCTTTCTATTGAACCCAGCAGATAAATCCCATATGGGTTGGGTTGCCTATAGGTAGGCTACCAATTTAATGGGCTTCAATCCCATTCCTTTCGATGATGCTTCGACTCTCTCTTGAGTCAAGCCCTTTGCAAATGGATCCGCAATGTTATCCTTTGATCTCACAAAATCTAAGGATACAACACTGTTAGCTAACAATTCTGTTATGGATTTATGTCTCCAAAGTATATATCGAAACTTTCCATTATACATATAGTCCTGAGCCCGCACAATAGCTGATTGACTGTCGCAATGCATGCTTATCGCGGGAACAGGTTTTGCCCACATTGGAATTACTTTCAAGAAGCTTCTCAGCCAGTCTGGCTCTTTAGTCGCCAAGTCCAAGGCTATGAATTCTGATTTCATAGTTGACCTTGCGTTTCAAGTTTGTTTGGAGGATCTCCAAGACACGGCAGCACCTCCCATTACAAACACATATCCACTCATGGATCTTGTGCTGTTGGAGTCTGATATCCAGTTGACATTTGAATACCCTTCCAGTACCACTGGATATCTGGTATAGTGCAGCCCATAATCGGTTGTATATCTCATATATCTGGGAAGCTTTACGATGACCTTCCAGTGCTCCTCATTTAGATTACTGGTATACCTGCTCAGTCTACTTACTGAGTTGGCTATATCAGGTCTAGTACAGTTCATTACATACATGAGATTGCCTATGATTCGAGAGAATTACAATTGTCTCACACTTTTGTCAAAATTCTTTTTCAAGCTACAGTTGAACTCAATTGGAATTTTAGACATTGCCTTACTACCACTGTCAAATTTGTCAAGTGTTTGTCTAACATAATGACCTTGAGACAGGACATACCCCTATGATGTCTTGATGATTTTCATACCAAGTATAACGTCGGCTATACACAGGTCCTTCATATCGAAATGGTGTGAAAACATTTTCTTAGTGGAGTTAATCTTATCAGTACTCCCTATTATAATCATGCCGTCCACATAAAGGCAGACTACTAAACAGTCATTTTCATTTCCTTTCATGTAGACACATTTGTCACACTCATTTATGCGAAAGCCATTTGATAGCTTGATTCTATCAAATTTCTCATGCCATTGTTTGGGTGCTTGTTTAAGTCCATATAGAGACTTTACAAGTTTGCACACCATGTGTTATTTCCCTGGAACCACAAACCTTTCAGGTTGTTCCATATAAATTTTCTCTTCTAATTCTCCATTTAGAAAAGTCGTCTTTACATCCATTTGATGTATTTCCAAATCAAACAATGTTGCGAGAGCAATGATGACATTTTCCCAAACCCTCAGGTTCTTATAGCTAGGTTGATGGCATTTCCATAATTGGTATGGTGGTTTGTGTCGCTTCTTATGTGGTAACTTATTTAAAACATAGTTAGCGGAAAGCAACGCTTCCCCCCACATGTTATGTGATAACCCAGAACTTATTAACATCGCATTCATCATTTTCTTGAGCGTTCTATTTTTATGCTCCGCAACTCCATTTTGCTCCGGGGAATATGGAGTTGTGGTTTGATGAATGATGCCACTCTCAGCACATATTTGTGCGAACGACGCTTCATATTCACTGCATGTATCACTCATCAATATTTTAATCTTTTTATTGAGTTCATTCTCTACTTCAGTTTTATAAAGAGTGAACATATCTACTGCATTAAGTAAATGTATCTGCTTTTACTTTTCATTAAGTAAACGTAACAGTATCTAGTACAATCATCTATAAAAGTTATGAAATATCTTTTACCTACTCTTGTTTGAATAAATTTCAAATCACACACATCTGTGTAGATCAAACCAAGAGGTTCACTATCTCGTTCAACATGTTGAAACGATGATTTGGTTAACTTTACTTCTACACATATTTCACATTTGTGTTGTTTATCAAAGACAAAGTTTGGTATTAGTTGCAGTGATATTAATTTCTTCATAGAATTAAAATTCACATGTCCTAATCTACCATACCATGACTCAAAGATATAAGCAGAATTTGAAATATTATTGGCCAACTTGCCAACAGTCATTACACTACTGGTGCTGGCCTCAGCCTTAACACCTTTATTCACAAACTCAGCTTTAGGAGGTGGAGTTCTTACATTTAATTTAAACATGTCATTGGTCATATAGCCACGGCCTACATAAATATCATTTTTGGTGATTACAACTTTATCGTATTGAGAAACAAGGTTAAAACCCTTCTTCACCATCACCGAGCCTGAAACCAGATTCTTATGAATATCTTGTACATGGAGCACCACAGTCAGCGTCAGCTCTTTCCCTGAGGTCAGGTTCATCACCACAGTTCCCTTTATTTCCACCTTGCAAGTAGCAAAATTGCCCATGAAGCAGGTCTCACCATCCACCGCCTCGTAGGTCTTGAACATCCACTTGTTGAATCAGATGTGGCTCATGGTGCCGGTATCTAGCCACCATTCATTGGGATTGCTTCCCACAAGGTTCACCTCGGAGACCACTGCAAAGAGATGCATGTCATCCTCTACTCCCTCGGCCACATTGGCCCGAGCTGAAGCTCTCATCTTCCCCTTGCCCTTAAAGTTCTTCGGTGGGAGGTTGGGCTTAGCAGTGCATTTATTGTCATAACAGTCTGCAGCATGATGACCGGTCCTGTTACACACAAAGTAGGTTCCCACAAATTTCTTTGCAGCAACAGCACCACCTATGTTGTTAGGGCGTCTCCGCTTGACACACGAGGCCTCAACCACATGGGCCTTTGCCACCGAGCTATTAGCAATACCACCTTTCTTTCCAGAGTGGCAGTTGCTTTGCTCAATATTCAACTTGTCTATGAGCCCCTCCAGACTCATTGCTTTCCGCTTGTGTTTCAGGTAGTTCTGAAACTCCTTCCATGATGGTGGCAGTTTCTCAATCATAAGAGCCACCTGGAAAGGTTCATTAATAACTAGTCCTTCAATATCAAGCCGATGGTATATGGGTTTTAGCTCCTCAACCTGCTTAATGACACTCCTATTATCAGTCATCATGTACTCGTGAAAGTCTATGACGACAAATTTCTTTGCGCCATCATTATTCACTTTGTCCTTCTTTTCGAGAGTCTTCCAAAGTTCCTTTGCAGTTGCTTTGGGCTTGAAGACACTGAATAATGTGTCATTTAGAGAACACATGATATAGTTCCTGCATAGGTAGTCGGCATGTCTCCATGCCTCAACTGCCGAGAATGACTGCTCGTTCAGATCGTTCTCGCTTAGAACGGGAGAAGTCTCCTTAAGAAACCGGGTTAGGTTAAGGGTGGTTAAATAAAACAGCATCATTTACTGCCAACATTTGAAGTTGTCACCCCTAAACTTTTCCGGCTTCTCCAGATGAGAGGTCGGAAAAATAGGCATAGTCGAATGCATCGGTGCCTTGCCCCTGGCCACATCAATAGCCTGGGCCGCATCCGCAGCTGCAACCTTAGCCACAGCTCCAGCCGTAGCCGCAGCTTTGGCCGTGCCATCAGATTGGGCCGCAGCCACCGTAGCATCCGCCTGAGCATCATCCCCCCGCATTTGCATCGCCCATAGTGTTATGGACATTCCCACCATCCACTACATCATGCGAACTCACCGGAGGGACATCAGAGACTTCGGGGACATTTTCATTCATCATCTGTCGGTTTCTGAAAAGACAACCAAAAGACTATAAGATACGCATATATTAAATATTCTTGAACAAAACACCAAGTATAGAAAACTTGGTTTCCGTAAAAGAATTTTTGACAAAAATAAATTATTCAAGCTAATACCAAATTGGTTGGTATTTTCTCGAGAACGGTACAATAACCAAAACAAAATAAAACGACTCTAGGAATTTTCCTTTGCTATAATATATTCTAAAATTAGAATTGTAACGGAAGAATCACTATTCCTTTTAATTTAAAAATTAAACTAAAACGGTACACAAACCAAAAAATAATATCGGTTAAAATTGTTGGTTTTCATGTACGTAAAAGCAATAATGTAAAATGCAAGGACTAAAAAGAAATAAAAAAATTTTATTGGCTAAGATTATTGGTTGTCTTGAGTATGGTGTCAAAAGACAACAGTTGTTGCTTGGAATCTTGACTCAAAGATGATCATGTGACCATTCGGAAACTATCCTGTTTTAACATGGTTTTCCAACATATATATGGAGATGGATGTGGAAAATCAAGGTTGGAGGAGGTGGCCGATTTATTAGCGGTGACCGTGCGATGATGATAGAGCAAACGACGACGCCCGGAGGTAGGGTAGGATTGAGGGTAGCCCATGAAGGATGTGATTCATCTCCATTGTTGTGTACCATATATGTATATGTATATGTATATGTATATGTATATGTATATAGTGAGAGAGTGTGTGTGTGTGAGTAGGGATGGCAATTTTGCGGGTTTCAATCCGACCAGACCCGTCGCGAGTCGGGTAAAAGTGCAATTCTATTCGGGTCGGGTTGTGTTTAAATGGGTAAAACTGCAACTTAAAAAAATACAACTTAAAAAGTGCAATTTAATACTCTATATGCTCTCTTTCTTATATACATTAAACTCTCTCTCGTATAGTAATACATAACATACATTTGGGTGGGTTTATTAAAAAAAATCTTATATACAATTAATTTATTAATTAATAAAACGATATTTATGGTAAATGTGAATGAAATTTATTCATGTTAATTACTGACTAAAATGTTATCGTGTTTATTTATAGAATGATTTATTATGGAAAATCAAATAATCATATCAACCCTATACATTTATATTATATTTTTACATATATCAATATTTTAATTGACAAAATTAATGAGCCCAGATTAATTTAATAAGCATGGAAATATTAATATAAAAGGGTATTTAATGGCACATTAGTATTTATATATTATCTTTCTAAATCAAATAATTTTTTACTTTACGATATGACTTTTTAACAAATTCTCTTTAAAATCTTGACATTTATAAGGTTTATTTTTCAAAGGGAAAAAAAAAGTGTTATAAAAAATAGATCAAATAGGTAAAAGTATAACTTTCTATATGGGTCGGGTCGGGTTAAGTCGGGTTTTAGATGACCTAACCCTATTGTCATCCCTATGTGTGAGGGAATGATGAGGATAGACGAGGTTAAATTGTCATTTGCTTTTAAGTTAGTTATGTTAGTTTTTCTAGATAAAAGGTTACACAACCACAGGATTGTGGCAACAAGTTTTCTCAATTAGAAATTTTACAATTAGTGGATAGTAACAAAACAGACCCGTCTAATTATGAAGTCCAAACATGAATAAATCATCAATCATTGTTATTAAAAAAATGAATAATTTTTTTAGCGAAAATTACGACCTCTACTCAAGTAGCTACTATTATAAAAGTATAGGTGCCACAAATGGATTAGATAAAAAAAAATTATATAGAAAACAACAACTTAACATAAATGAAAATTAAAGTTGATTAATTAGCACGTTCCATGCATATATATAACCAATTCTTTACGAAGCTTATAGTTTTACCTATTTGTATAAATTTACATAAAACTATGAGCTTTGTAAAACTAACCTCTCAATAATTTGTTTTAACAAAATTAACCCAAAAGCTAGTTTTGTAATAATCATTCAACTAAAATTAACATCAAGATTTATGAATTCCAATAATAAAATCTTATTAGCATTATGCATATTATCCAAGTCATGAACAAATAACTTAACATCAATGGCAAAAAATAAGGTTTTGAAATAAGAAACGAGTGGAAGTTTATTATTATTAAATTTAAAATATAAACTTTCTGCCAAAATTACTACCTATATCTCATGCCAAGAGGAGGCGACGTTATTAGGTTTTAGATATTAAATTTGAAAAAGTTTCTATAGATAAAAAAAAAAAAAAAAACTTAACGTAAAAAAAATATATAAAAAACAATAACTAAATCTTAACTTTCGGCCAAAATTACTACCTAAAAGACAAAGGCGTGATAGTTAGTGATTAGATATAAAGATATAGAAAAAAAAAACACAATGAATACCAAACACAAGAACTGGTGATATTTTACGTCCTTTTTTTCCATATATAAACGTGGCAGAAGTAATTTTAATTCTTCTTTTCTTTAAGTTGTCCTGCCAATACTCCAAATCTGGATAATCCAAATCAATTTTCTTTATGAAAAGGGTTATTATGTTTGTTTTTCAAGCTTGCATGTTTTGCTTGCATAGTTGCATACATTGGCATGAATGCTGTTGATTTTTATATTCAGCTTTAGACTAGATACTTATAACAGAATAACTAGAAAATTGATCTTCATACTGAAAGTTGGAACCTTGCAATATGTGGATAGTTGTTTCTCATGTTTTGGAATATCTATGGGGCTATTGAATTTTTCTCCTTAAGCGTATACTTGGGAATGATTTACTGCTATAAGGTTTTTCATGCTGAAAATCGTGTTCTGCAGGATTATTCCGAAGTGCTTTTTGCTTGTCTCGAATTGATGATTCAGTCTCTTAAAGTGAAGAAGCTTGTGCTGCCGGCTTTACAAGATGTGAAATCTTGGACTGAAGAAGAGAATATTGAATCTAGCTATATTCCGGAGGAGGAGGAGGTTTGTGCCATTTTCTTATTATTTGATGATGAATTTAATTGACTGCTCTGAACCGTCATTAGAAGAAAGATAATAAGCTACTTTTTGTATTGATGCAGCTTCAGAATTACCAGAAGGATTATCAGCTGGTAGTCTTTCACGGGATGCCGATGCTTCAAACGACTATAGTGGGATCTTGAAGATGGCTTCTTTTGTTTCGTGTGTGACGGAAAATAGAAACAGCTACTTCAAAGTTCAAACTAACTTCAATGAAATACGAATCCTTCAATAGAAATTGAATTTTTTAATGTTTTTGTTACCGACTTCATCGAAGAAAATCTAGTCTACAGGCCTAGTGTCCTTTTGACGACCTATAATGAACCAAATTCTTGGGTTTTCAGTTATTTATTAAGGATTGTTTGGTCATCGTGGTTGTGTATTTTGGAATGTTAAGGAACTAGGAAGTCGAAATTTTGTGTGGTGAATCGGTGAAACTGATAAAGCCATAACTTTGGTCGGTCGCGTTAGGCTTTTCAACAATGATATAATAGTAAATCAACCGTGAATAATGGACACTTCCTGATCTTTATTATTGCTCGGATTATTATCCTTGTTCAGACTATTACACTTGCTCGGATTAGTATTTCGGTTTTACAATTGTGCTCGATATGACTATTTAATTTCTCGTCTTGATATTTCTCCCCTTTTATTCGGTGCTCGGCTTTGTCTTTTCTCGGTTTATTTCTCGAAGTGGTGTGCGTTGATTAGTTTCTCTCTTTTCTCAACTTCTCTCTATATTTTTTGGATAGATTTTCTGGTCCTTTTCTAGGAGGGGTAGTTGACTATTTATAGGCAACTATGCCTTCTAGGATGTTGACAAATGTCTTCATCCCAGGGGTTTTTCAGACATGGGTCCCCATTTGATTGGGCTTGGGCTTTTGATAGTAACACCTCAATTCCTATAAAAAGTATGAGACGACCCATTTAAGCGTGGGATACCCATTTATAAAGTGGGTTGATTATTACCCGAATAGAATATTCGGGTCTAATTTTTATGTTCTATCAAGTGCTCCCTGACTTCCTCGGCGTGGTTTCCATGTCGGGGGAGTCATGTTCGGTTTGTCGAGAACGTTACTTCGGTCTTGTCTTTCCCAATGCTTCATCGAGAAACGCAATAGACTCATGACGGTTCCCAGGGGGGCACATTTAATGTTTCCTATCCTAATATCTTTCGAGGAAAACTCCTATAAAGAGGTGTGCTCCCTCCATAATTAGGCATTTTACTACTAATTTGCTCGTGACATAATGGCTTCTTCAGGTTCTACTGGTGAGAGCTCCTTTAATTATATTTCATATTTAGAAATGGAAATCAAGAAATCTCGTACCGCGAATAAGAAACTCGTGGCCAAGGTTTCAGACTACAAGAAAAGGTTGTCTGACATGGATTCTGATCATCATGTGACGATGGCCGATCGGGATTGGGCTTACGAGCATATAAAGAAGCTCGAGGCTAATCTGGCTAAGCAGAAGGCAGCAAAAAGGGCCTATAAGCTTGCCTTCAAGGAGTTGCATGCTCGGTCTAAACCGAGTTCGGATGACGATGAAAAAGGCTCTTCCTCGAAATAATTAGTTTTTTGCGATTTCTGTTGTAATTTCTTTTGAATGGGGAGTCTTCTCCTCAGTTGTAATCGAAGTTTTTGAAATTAATAAAATATTTCCCTATCCTTGTTCTTGTCTGTTCATCTTCTTGATATCTTTTTGGATGACTTTAATTGGGTTTGGAACTGTAGTTAATTCGCCGTAAATGCTCTTGGGAAGTTCAAGAGGTTGTATTTCTTCGAGATGACCTTTGATCTACTCCTTGTTTCTTCTTATAAAAGGGGACTGTCCCTGTATTCTTTATGCAATTCATTCTTTATTAACGAACAAATGGCTTCTCCTCTTGAAAACTATGGTGACAACCTTCCTGAATATGTTGCTCGTCTGGAAGAGGAAGTTCAGAAGGTGCGTTATCTCGAGAAGAGGGTTGCCCGGCTATCGGTGGAAGCTCGTCGGGCCGCCGAACTAGACGAGCGATTGGATGCCCTGGAGAAGGAGCACCAGAGGTCTTTGCTCGACAGTATTCGCGCTCGTGCTCGGATCAAAGAGCTCGAGGCCTCCAGAGATAGGCAACTTGCTTCCAAGAGGGCTTACAAACTGGCCCTTAAGGAAGTGTATGCTCGGTCGAAAAGGAAGCCAAATGACGAAGCGGGCCCTTCTACGAAATGATTTTATCGTTTTTTTTTTTATTGTATTTCCTTTTATTGCTTCTTCTGTAACAAAGTATCAATTAATCAATAAAGACTTCTTTCTCTTGTTTATATATGAATTACTTTCCCAATGCAATTTCTTATGACTGCGCACGCTTGTGGCCTCATCAATGCTTTTTCTTGGGCCTAGCGTTTGACCTTATCCATTGAACCTTCTTACTCTTTATATCTGGGGACCAATAGGATTTCTTGAGCCTTGTGTATAAAAATCTTATTCACCAGAGTTTTCTTGATCTCTGTGCAAAAGATCTTAGATATTTATTTGAAGCTAATGCCTTTCCCCAGAAATGACGCGTGTTTCAATGCCATTATTACTTGCCCTCTTTAAATATTGGTAAGAATCCAAGCGTTTCTTGAACAGGAGTGGCTTTTAATTACTCACGCTTTTTAGAGTCTTTTGGGAATCCAAACGTTTTTCTTGAACAGACACCTCTTTTAAGTGCCGTCGCTTCTGAATACCCATTAGCGAACGGTTGCGACTCTCAATACCAGCCCTCATCTAATTGATCTATAAATACCTGCTTATAACATGGTTACATCCACAATTCTCATCATATTATTTTCCCCCATATATAGACCCTCATCTTATAATTTCCCTAAGATGTCTGGTCCTTTCACCCCATCAGCATTGGCTTTGCAAGTCGAGGCCTTTGAAGCCTCTTATAGCCATGTACAACAGCTGTTGAGGGATGCCGAGGAGGAACTGAAGGTGATGCGTTATCACCATACCGAGATGGTTCGGGAATTAACTTGGCTAAGATCCGAACTGGCTTATAGCCGACGTGCTCGTCAGGCTCTAGTCGAAAAGAATGAGATGCTAAGGGGGAACCCGACACTGAGGGACAGGGATGTCTCTGCCGGGCCCTCTCATCGATACCGATCGACTTCCCCCTAACCTTCCCCCTTCTTTTTTTTTATTTTTCTCTGTTTTTCCCCATCTTTTCCCATCTCTTTTCTTTCTATACTCTTTCAGTCTCTCTTCTTTTCATTCTTTTCTTTTTCCCTTTCTTTTTCGTTTCATTGACTTCCTTTTTATTTGTCTGTTTCCTTCATTTTTTTATCTTCTTCTTATCTGTTTTTCTTCTGTGCCTCCTCTTTCTTTTTCTTCATCTTCTCTCCCATCACTCTTTTTCTTTTTTCTTCTTTTTTGCACCACTATGATGTAACAATCAGCCCTGTGATCCTAAGGGTTTTGTGTTACATCTAGGGTTTTTGTCATTTTTCTTTTCGACTCTTTTTCTTATCACTTCTTCTTTTCTTGCACTCTTCTTCTTTTCCTCTTCTTGCTTTTCCTTTCTCTTTCTTCTTACTTTTTCTTTTTGGCGTCTCCTGCTCACTTGGTCAGCTGATATAGTTGATCCTTTACCTGATCTTCTGTACTAGCTCTTCTCGGATGTAATAGATCTTCTTTTCGGATGTAACAGATTTTCTTTTCGGATGTAATAGATTTCCTTTTCGGATGTAATAAATTTCCTTTTCGGATGTAATAAATTTCTTTTCGGATGTAATGAACAATGATATATCCCATCTTTATTAATGAAAAGTATTTTTGCCCCTTTATTTTTGCACTTCTTTTTATATTGCACCTGTGGTTTGCTGTTTGTCTGGAAGTTAGATCTTTGTATATCTCTTCTTTATTTCCTTCTGTACTGTTCTATCAGATGTCAGTAGATGTCCCCATCACTGTCGAATATAGGTGCATGCTCCTTAGTAGGTCAGGAATATGTATGCTATCTCCGTTCTATAAGTACTTCACTTTTCTTTGGTAGTTTATCATCTCATTTTTCTTTTTGCTTCTCTCTCCCTCAGCCCTTTATTTTCTTCCGTACTATAACAATTTCCCAGAATGTCTGGACCTGTGGTGAGATACCACGCTCAGATGAAGGGCTTGGACACTGGGGTATCTCGGGTCCGCCGTCGGATGACAAGGCTTGAGAAAGAGTATGGCGTTTTGGCCTTGAGCTTGTTCGGCTCTTATCCCGAAGAGACGGTGAAGTGGACCGAGATTTCGGCATTGAGTCGCCAGCTCGATCACTTGTTGTTACAGAGAAACCATCTGGCCAACTCCTGGTATGATGCCGAGGAGATTTGGGACCATTCTCAAGATGAGTTTGACAACTCTCCTCAAGGCCTAGCTAGCATAATGGTAAAGAATGCTCGGCTCGTGGAGCGCGTCCGGGTTTTTACTACGGAAAACAACTGGCTCTCCTCGGAGAATGACAATTTGGTCGCCATGAACGATTCCTACCAAGCTTGGTTGAATTGTTCTGCTCGTTTTGCTTTCTCCGGTCTGGCAGTTCGGTTTTTCCACCCATTGATCCTTAGATTGGGATGGGTTTCTTATGTATTTCCCCTTTTGCAATTTGTGTTTTATATTCTGTATTTGATGAATCAGTTGTATCTTTTCGTATCTCGTGCCTGTCTTGGGAACCATTGTAACGCTTCGTACTTTGTGCCTTTTGATTCTCTATAAATGCTCCCTATTGCCTGTGTCTCATTACCAATTCTTCCTCCCTCTTATTTTATAATTTGCTTCTTCCAACTTGCTTTTGCGTGAGATGGCTCCCATCACTAGGTCTGCCTCCAAAAAGAAAGCCCTTATGGAAGAGGAGCCTACTTTTTTGCTACCTCGTCCCCCTGGTTTTGGGGAGGAGGATTTGACTCTTCTTCAACTAAAAGAAATTGAGATGTCATGGCTGAAACATGATCTCATGTGTGCTCGGACTGAAGTGAGGAGGTTTAAACAATATTGGGACGAGGAGGGCACTGCTCGTTTCAAGGCCGAGCAAAAATGCGAGTCTCAGTCTTACGCCTTGAAACAGGCTGAAATGGCGATTTCTTGTTTGATTAGGGAGAAGGAGCGTCTGGAGGAACTTTTGGCGAAGAGGGATGTTGCTATGGGGGATAGTTCGAAAAAGTAGGATGGGTGTATTTTCTTGTAACATTTTTCTTTTTCTGTTGTATTGTTTGTGTTTCCCCCTTTGTGGATGAATAAAACTTGTCTTGCACTTGATTCTGTCCTATTTTATTTCTGGTTTGCTTCACTCTTTTATGTTGATATCATTTGATGTCTCTCAGCATACACCGAACAATATGCCCGGTTATCCCCCCGGAGAGCGTTGTTAGACTTGATGCTCCCTGCCGTCAAGCTAGAAACGGTCTTCGTCCACCTTGTTCGGTGTGCCCTTTGGGTAAGAATTGGTTGGGAGTCGAGGAACTTTAATTGGGGGACATTCTCGGTGTGATAATAGTGGTAGCGTATGTGGGAAGCTTTTCGTGGTAGGGTCCACTGGCCGTTTATTTAGGTGTAATGATGTGAACTGCCTTGGATAGTGGGATACGCGCTGACGTGGCGAAATCTGGAGCGTTTATATGTTAAAAATAGCAGCGGTTGTTGACTTTTGTATGGTTGGAAAAAAGGTAAACCTCTGTTACACGAAAGGACGGTTATTATTTTATTCTTTTTGTGACTCCACTCCTTTCTATTGTGCCAAGTAATACTTTTTTATTTTTATCACAAAATTTGCTGAAGAAAATATCTGTCTCTCTCTCTAAAGTATATTCTTCCCGCCAAAAAGGAAAAGAGTTCGGCCGCTTGATCTAGGGTTTCGTGGTATTGTTGAAAGACTTGCTGCTGTTCGCGCTTGCTTGCTCATAATGATTACTGTAAGTGATTTTTCGTTCTCCCCCCTTCCCCTTTTTTAGGAGTTGTATTTGATTTGTCGTTGTGGTCATAGATGTGGTGTTTGTATATGGTTCAGGTTATCTATATATGTCTGATGATTCTTATGTATCTGGTTAATGTGAGTGCGGTGGGGGGGTGCGTTATATTGATGTGGTTCTTGTTTGTGTATTTGGTTAGTATATTGATGGAATTGTGAATGATGTTTGGATAGGAAATTCTGACCCAAAGTGTGGCCCAAGTTGGCACATTCGTGGAAAAGGATTTTAAAGAGCTTGCCGGAATACCTGACAACATACATATCCGGCTTCCTATTTTTGATGAGGAGGTGCTGGGATTTGTTCCTGCCGGCGAGGTGGCTGTGCGCTCTTCGGCATTTTTTACTGGGGGTCTTCGACTTCCTTTTACAAACTGGGTGGCTTCGTTCTTTGAGGCCGTCCAGATTGCTCCAGCCCAATTGGCCTTAAATGGTTACCGTACTCTGAACGGTATTCAAAGGTTATCGGAGTTGGCCGGAATACCGATTGAATTGAAGGACGTCTTCGGAGTCTACAGTCTGAGCTTTGAGCGTCGCAGCTCGTATCTGAAAACCCAGCGTACCTATTGCCGGCTTGTTATCGGTTTGCCGGATACCAACAAAGAGCGCAATCTAGGTATCGTGATAGCTTCTGGTGAATGGGGCTGTCCGGGACACCAGATTCCTGGACCGGCCACCAACGCTCCCCCTATGCCCGACCTCGGCGCTCCCAATGTAGAGGCTCTGTTAGCTCTTTGGAAATGGTGGGGGCCGGGACCGACGCCGGATCCGGCGAGTCGTACTGCTCCAATGCTGCTCGGGTACCCTATGGGGTCGGTGACCAAGGGGAATCCTGCGCCCGAGATCCCCAAAGAGCCTGAGGAGGAATTCTTGAAAGTGGTCCAGGCTCGAAGTGCTGCTCGGCTAGGGAAGAAGGCCGTTCGTTCTAAGCGTCGTGCATCTGACCCTGTCGTTGAAACAACGAAGAGGGCTAGGGGAACCGATACATCGGTTACCGAGGAGGATGCGAACGTTGGCTCGGGCGAGGGGGTGTTTGCTGCTTCCCAAGGGGATACCACCGAGGATGCCTCTGCGCCGGGCGATGTATGTGTACATGTATTTTGATTTTCTTGTCTTTTGATTGTTGTCATTTTGTTCGCTAGTGCTTTGCTTTATTAGTCATCTTGTTTCAGCTACTGACTTCTCCATTGGTTACCCTCGCTCTTGCCCGGTCTATGGGTATTATTGTGTTTCAGGGGTCGATCGACGATGTATTCGGACATATGAACCTCTTGACTAACATGGGAGAGGGTACGATGACTTTGCCTGTCATCTCGCCTATCACTACCGAGGATCCGATAGATTTGCCCGTTTGCTCGCCCCTCCGTACTGAGGAAGAGATCGAGCATAGGGCCCCTGAGATTGATCAGTTGGAGGAGGACGTGGGGGTGGAAATGGAGGTCGGCAAGGAGAGTGCCGTGGATGTTGTGACGGGTGTCGAGGATGAGGCTCTCGACGGACCCGAGAAGGTGTTGGTGGACGAGGTCGCGATGACCCGTTACATTGGTCGGTGCAAGGGGAAATTGCTGGAGCAGCCCCAAGCTTTAAGGATGGGGTATACGGCGCTGAAGCCCCTAGTCTTCAAGGATGCCGAGGAAATTGCTGCTCGTCCGCTATCGGCGTTAATTGAGCAAGCCGGCAGTGATGCGCTCCGGGTAAATTATTTTATTTTATTTATTATTATTATTTTAATGGTGCATGTCTATTTTTGTTTTTGATGACAGGCTTTCTTGGGTTCCATTGTTCTGAGGGATCAGTGGAAGGCGCTCGAGGCTGAGAGAGATGAGCTGCTGGCCGAAAAGAAAGCCATAGTCGAGGAGAACAATCAGAAGATAAAGGATCTTCTTGCGGCTTTCGAGGTCGAGAAAGAGAAACTGGTCGCCGAGAATAAAAACCTGGGCGATAATTATGACAAGCTGTCTGCGGACTTTCTGCACGTGACCGAGGATGTTGGTAAATTGATGGCTGAAAAAGAGAGCCTGGTCGTTAAGTATGACCAACTAGGGGAGGAGAACTTGCTGCTGGCGGAGGATGTGGAAGCCGAAAAGGCTAAGGTGGCCGCTCTGAAAACGGCACAGGCGGAGGAGCGGACAAGGTTAGCAATGATGGCTAATTTCTCCGTCTATTGCGCTCATGTGCGGGCGCTCAATTTCGCGAACGTTCCTGTGTCGGATAGGGCGTGGTCGGAGTTGGTGTATCCGTGTCCGCATGGTGCACCGCCGAAACCCTTGGACTGGGCGAATCTTCGTGAAGAGGAGCTTCCTCGGCTGCCGGGACAGACAATTTCGACAGCGCTGCGTCCTCACTCTATGTCGGCCCCGTCCACTCCTCGACCGGATGCTACTATTGTTCCCCCACCAGTATCTCCTCAGGTGGAACCTTGACTATTTTTCTAGCAGTATGTATAGTATATTTTTGTTGTTTTTGTTTGTGTTTTTTTTTTTGTTTTTTTTTTTTTTGTTTAGTCTCTTGTGTATCTAGAAACAGATTCTCTTGGGGAAGTGATAATATAGGTGCTGTGTTTTCTTTCTGTTAGGCTTTCTTGGGTTAATTTCTTTTGATGGTCGTCATATTTTGAAGGATGTGAAAACAAAATATTGTCAGGTACCAAATAACCCCCTTGCCATGGTGGTCTGGACCTCGCCTAGTCGTAGTGTAGGTGACGTAATAGAAGATTTGGAAAGATCTAAGGCGTCCCTTACCGCGAAATTGACTTGTGCTTATCAGGAAATCGAGGGTCTGAATATTCATATTTCCAACTTGGCGATTCGGTTACGTGATTTGGGAGAGAAATTTAGTAAAAAGACCGCCCATTATACGGCAAATAAGGGTAAAGCGAAGGAACTTCTTGGTGCCCTACGACGTTCTCGTGATGAAGCCCGAGGTCGTGTGACGAGCTTGAACTTGGTCCTTGGGGCCGTTTTCGAGGACGCGGACCTGCTGGTATCCTTTGCCAAAGCGTATTGGGCCCGAGCTCGCGCTTTAGAGGTGCTGGAGCATATAAAAGGAATGAGTGGTGTGTCCCGGGCAGAGCGCATGGTTGATGCGAAGGCCGGGGTAACTGAAACCACTGTTGCCTTGAACCGAATTGAGACGGTCATTCGTGAGCGTTTGGGGACGCAAATTAATTCATTGCGAGATATTCATTTTGCCGATGTAGTAGAGACCTCGGCGTCTGTTGAGGGGTTGTCGGATTAATAATAGAGTAGCTTGTTTTGTCGTTTTATTTGTAGCTTGTATAAATCTTTTTTTTTTTTGTGTGTGTGTGTATATTCATCTCTTCTCGTTCTTCTCCCCCCCCCCTTTTTTTTTTATAGGCACATGCTACTATGTCGCATCAGGCTGGTTCTCCATGCCGAGTTAACCCGGGGTTAGGACCTACTAGTGCTGCCCGGGATGAGGTCTCATCTGGTGCGGCTAGTGAGGTGCCTGACAAGTGGCCCTACATTGTTTTGATGGGCAAAAATGTCAAATTGACCGACCAATGTGCTCGACTGCGGACCAAGCTGAAAACCCAGGTGGCCTCTTTTCGAGAATACGTTCGCCGTGCCGAGCATACTGTTGAGGTTTAGGAGCGTCGTTTGGATCGATATTGGCGTGCAAAGGACAAGTACTTTGGCAAATTAAAGTTGCTTGTGACCAAGGCCAACGTGTTGGTGAAGTATTTCCGTTTGTCCCGTGCCAGATACGATGCTTCCGCAGCTATGATCGAAGCTCTCCGTAATCTCTCCTTTGACGATGATCGTCGTAAAGCGGCCTCGGATGCTCACGAGTTCGCGAAAGAAGCCGAGTTCAACGCGCGGCTTCAGACGCTGACTTGTGTTGGGGCTCATACGACCAATTTTGATGCCCTCATTTCTGAGGAGCGTTTTGATGGTGATGAGTCTGATGGGTACACAACGACGGATGACGAAGAGATTGAGCTCGGTCAATTACCGTCGTGCTCCTCCTGCAGTAGCTCTTCTTAAATGAATCTCTTTAGTGTCGATGATCTTCTTGTTGCCTCCGTAATGCGGGCGAGGACTATTTATGTTATTTCTTTATTCCTGTTTTGTACCTTTCCATTGCCGTATTGCTATTTGATTGATTGGATTGATTTTTTCTTGCTAAGTCATTTGTTATTTCGTTATTCCTGTTTTGGAGATGCTTCTTGTTGATATTTCGTTGTTTAGATTGATTCTCCTTCGTTGTTTTAGCCAATTTGTATTGTATCGCCGCCGTAATGTGGACCTGAATAATTCCTTGCATTGTACCTGCATATGAATTTCATAGTATTCCTAGGCGTTCCTTTGAAAACACGCCATTTAGGGAATTTCATAGTATTCCTAGGCACTTCGGCCATGTTGGGAATTTCATAGTATTCCTAGGCACTTCGGCCATGTTGGGAATTTCATAGTATTCCTAGGCGTTCCTTCGGTAACACGCCATTTACGGAATTTCATAGTATTCCTAGGCACTTCGGCCATGTTGGGAATTTCATAGTATTCCTAGGCGTTCCTTCGGTAACACGCCATTTACGGAATTTCATAGTATTCCTAGGCACTTCGGCCATGTTGGGAATTTCATAGTATTCCTAGGCACTTCGGCCATGTTGGGAATTTCATAGTATTCCTAGGCACTTCGGCCATGTTGGGAATTTCATAGTATTCCTAGGCGTTCCTTCGGTAACACGCCATTTACGGAATTTCATAGTAGTCCTAGGCACTTCGGCCATGTTGGGAATTTCATAGTATTAGTAGACAGCATGATAATATATTTTATTCATTCAAAAGACGAAAGATAATGCCATTAAGCA
Organism: Primula veris; assembly: GCA_963682055.1. Classification (NCBI taxonomy): domain Eukaryota; kingdom Viridiplantae; phylum Streptophyta; class Magnoliopsida; order Ericales; family Primulaceae; genus Primula; species Primula veris. Next base: position 28,660,923 of record OY821747.1, on the reverse strand, counting down.
AGAAGGGTAAGGTAGCACCTGTACTTGTATTCGGAGGATTGCCTATATGTAGTACTTCTTTAGGTTAGCCACATTCCAAGAATTCTTTTCCCCTCGGCTGTTGGTGAACAGGACGCTTTTGATTTTGTAAGAGACTGGACTTGTTTGCCTGACGATTTCGTATGGGCCTTCCCAGGTAGGGCTTAGTTTGCCATGTATTTCGTTGCGGGTATAGACCGTCACTCGTCGCAGCACCAGTTCTCCTACCATGAATTCTTTGGACCCTTTTACTCTCTTGTCATAGGTTTGCTTCATGCTTTGTTGGTACTTAGCTAGGGTAAGGGCCGCTATCTCTCGTTTCTCGTCTATCATGTCGAGCTCTTCTCTCATTCTTTGTTCATTGTTTCCCTGCTCGACCAACATCGTTCGGAGCGTGGGTAGCCCGATCTCTGTCGGTATGATGGCCTCAACACTGTATGCTAAGCTAAACAGGGTTTCCTTGGTGCCCGTCTTGGGTGTAGTTCAGCACGACCATAAAACGTTGAGTAGCCGCTCGGACCACCTCCCCTTTGCTTGTTCAAGGGTGGTCTTGATGCCATCTAATATTGTTCGGTTTGACACTTCGGCTTGCCCGTTTCCTTGTGGGTATGTCGGCGTCGAATAGAATTTTCGGATACCGAGTTCCTCGTACCACAACTGTAAATTGGCATCTTTGAACTGGATTCCGTTGTCGGCAACGATAGCGTACGGTATACCGAACCAAGTTATGATGTATTCCCAAATGAATTGTTTGACGTTGCAGGCTTTGATTTCTCGGAGGGGTTTAGCTTCGACCCATTTGGTGAAATAATCCGTCGCGACGATCAGATATTCCACACTCCCAGGTGCTCTTGGGAGTTTACCGACCAAATCAATTGCCCATTGAGCGAATGGCCATGGTGCCGACACCGGGGTCATCATAGATGAAGGGAGCCGTGGTATCTTGGCGAATCGTTGGCACTTGTCGCAACGTTGGACGTACGCATCGGTGTCTCGCTTGATATAGGGCCACCAATATCCTTGGGTCACTGCCTTGTTTGCAAGGGATCTCCCTTTGATGTGTGCTCCGCAGGATCCTTCGTGGATTTCCTCCAAGACCGGCAGTTGTAGCTCGGTCGGGACGCATAGTAGGTGGGGTCCCCGGTAACTGGATTTGTATAGTTTGTCGTCCTCGGATAGCCAGAAGCGAGGAGCTTTTCTTGTAATTTTTAGCGCTTTTATCTTGTCGGCCGGAAGCGTCTCATTTCGCAGATAATGGGTCATGTCCTCCATCCAACCTTGTTCGTATTGTATTGATGTCACTCGGTCTACCCTTTTAATTATGCTCGGTGTTGGCAGTAGTTCCACTGTGATCGACTGGGTGTCAGTCATTGTTAATGTCGAGGCTAGGGTGGCCAAGGCGTCGGCGTGTGCATTTTCGGTGCGACTAATTCTTATTAACTCGCACTGTTCGAAAGTTGCCATCAAGCTTTGGACTTTCTCTTGGTAGAGGATCATTCTGTCATCTTTGGCTTGGAACTCGCCGATGGCTTGATTGACGATGAGCATGGAGTCTGAGCTTGCAATTAAGTGGGAGCATCCGAGGGACCGGGCAATGAGCATGCCATTTATCATGGCCTCGTATTCTGCCTCATTGTTGGTAGCTCGGAAGCCCAATTTTATGCTCTTTTCGATTATTGCTCCCTCTCGAGACTTTAGGATGATCCCCGCTCCAGATCCGTCCTTGGTGGCTGATCCGTCGACATGTATCTGCCAGTGTGATTGTGGAGAGAGTGCCAAAGGCTCGTTATAGCCTTCGGTGAACTCCGCGACGAAATCGGCCAGGACTTGTCCCTTTATGGCATGGCGGGGTGCGAACTCGATATGAAATTGGGATAGCTCGACCCCCCGGGCGGCAACTCGACCGCTAATGTCCGTCCGCCGAAGTGACTCTTTGATATGAAATTTCATATATACCCGGACCTGATGAGCTATGAAATAGTGTGGCAATTTTCTGGTTGCGACGACCAATGCCAGACACAGCTTTTCCAAGGGTAGATAACGTGTTTCGGCTTCGACCAGAGTCTTGCTGACGAAGTAGATCGGAAACTGTTCGCGACCTTCTTCTCTTAAGATAACTGCGCTCACAGCTGTAGTGGAAACTGCTAGGTAGCATGCCAGAACATCTCTTTTGTTCGGCCTTACCAGTAGTGGCAGTGTCCTCAAGTACTCTTTGAGATTGTTGAATGAAGCTTCACATTTCGGGTCCCAGACGAATTTTCTATCCTTCTTCAGTGATTCAAAAAATGGCCGTCCCTTATCTGCGGATCGGCTAATGAACCTACTCAGCGCGGCCATCATTCCCGTGAGCTCTTGTACCTGTTTCTTATTCTTGGGCGCAGCTAGGTTTCGTAGAGCCGTTATTTGATCGGGATTAGCCTCTATTCCTCGTCGGCTAACCATATGCCCCAAGAATTTCCCTTTGCTGATGCCAAATGCACACTTGCTCGCATTGAGTTTCAGTTTGTGCTCGCCCAGCGTTCGGAAAACGTCCCTGATATCTTGAAGGTGGGATGTGGCTCTTTCGCTCTTGACGACCATGTCGTCTATGTATACCTCCATCGTCTTCCTTATATGATCTCGACATACCCTTGCTATCATCCTTTGGTATGTTGCTCCCGCATTGCGTAGGCCGAACGGCATTACCGTATAGCAATAATTTCCCAAAGGCGATATAAACGAAGTCTTTTCTTGATCTTCGCGGGCGAGGGGAATTTGATGGTATCCTGAATATGCGTCAAGGAAGGTCATCCGTTTTGCCCCCGCAGTTGCGTCCACCAGTTGATCAATCCTTGGAAAGGGAAAGTGGTCCCTCGGGCAGGCTTTGTTGAGGTTGGTGAAGTCTATACATACTCTCTCCTTCCCGTTCTTCTTAGGGACGACGACCGGGTTGGACAACCATTTTGGATAGTAAACCTCTCTTATGGCTCTAGCCTCCAATAACTTTTGTACTTCAGCGATTATAGCTGCTCTGTGCTGTACAGACACTTTCCTGCTCCTCTGTGCTATCGGCTTGTACTCGGTGTTTACACTTAGGTGGTGGCATGCTGTATTGGGGTCTAGGCCCGGCATATCTTTAGGACTCCAGGCGAATTTATCAGTGTTGTTGAGAAGGAATGCTTTCAACTCCTCAGATTCCTGTTTTGGAAGGTTGTCGCCGAGGAGGAAGTAATGCTTCTCGTCCATATCCGGTATATATACCTTCCTGAGTGTCTCTCCTACTTGTTCTTCGACAACCCTTTCGGCTTTGGATATTTGGTTGATCAGCTTCTTGGTGCTGGTGGGTTGTTCCACCATGCTTCGTTGTTTTTGGAGAGTCGCGGTGATGTCCTTGCAGCGTCTTGAATCCTCTTGACATCCTCTGGCTGTCTCGATCTCTCCCCTGTCATTTGGGTATTTGACCTTTTGGTGATAGGTCGAGGGTATGGCCTTCATGGCATGTAACCAAGGTCGGCCCAATATTGCATTGTGACCGGAGTGGTCATTGACCACTAAGAACTCCACGGGAACCGACACGGACCCGGTTGTGACACTGAGGACGATCTAACCCAACGGTTTAGTCGTTTCGGAGATGAATCCGATCAGTGTGACGTCAGTAGGCTGTAGATCTGGCAGTTTTAGTTCCATTTTGTCGAAGAGCTCCCTGTACATGATATCACAAGAGGCTCCTTTGTCGACAAGTACCCTGCTGACCGTGTCTAGGCCAATTTGAACTCGGAGGTTAATGGCGTCTCCATAGGGGTAAATCACCGCTTCTTCGTCAAGATCCGAGAAAGAAATGGGCGGATGTCGTCGTTGTGTGCAGTGTCGTTTAGAGGTCGACGTATGTGATGCCTTGGCTACTTGGCCAAAGTGGGCCAGCTGCCATTGTCGCGATCGTTCCCCGCCTGGGCCCTTGGGTCTTGTCATATGAACGACGTTGATCGTTTTGCCTTGCCGGTTGTCGGATCCCTCGATGGCCAATTGTTTGCCTTTATTCCCAGCTCCTTTGATGAACTTGGCTAGGTATCCTGCATCGCCCCACTGGTTCATTCTCCATCGCAGGTTACGGCAATGCTCAGTGAGATGGCCGTGATCCTCATGATATGTGCAGAAGAGCTTGGAATCTCTCTGACTGGGGGGAGTGTTGATCGGTTGCGGTCGGGAATACCAACTTTCCCTGCATATATCCTTGAGGATATCTTCAGCAGACAGGTTGAAAGTGTATCGCAGCTCGACCGGTCCGAAAGCGTTTCGGTGTTCCCTTTCTTGGGGCCGACCTTGTTGGAATGGCTTGGGTGGCATCAGGTAGGTGAGCTGGAGCGGTTTATGCTCGTTGATCGGTGTTGGGTATGCGATCTGGAGCGGTTTGGGCTCTGGTGCTCGTGGTCGCTCTACCCTGCTATGGACCTCGGGCTCTTTGCCCTTTCTGGTCGGTTGGAATGCTTCTCCCTGGTTATTCCTAACTCTTTTGCGACCCACCTGTGCCTCGCGGACCGACTCTCTTCTTGGTAGAGTTCGGTTGAGGAAACGCAGTTCATCGTTTTTATCGGTGAGGTGGGTACAATAGGCTAGCAGGGAATCAGTGGTCGGGAAGTTTTTGCCTATGAACTTCCTTCTCGCCCAATAGCCATTAGGGATGGAATTGATAAAGTTTTGGATGGCTATATTATTGGCATATCGTGGAATCTGGTTTGCTACGTCGATAAAACGTATGCAGTAATCGTTGAGCCTTTCATTTGGCATCATCGCCATTTTAAGAAGGGTTTCGATACTAACCTTCTTTTTCCGATGAGCAGCGTATCGGGTGGAGTATGCTCTTAGCAATTCTGCCCAGTCTCTAATGGAGCCCCGTGGTAAGTTGTGATACCATGACGAAGCCTCTTGACCCAAGCTGTTTTTGAAAAATTTGCACATCAGTGCATGGTCATCACTCCACAGTTCCATCTTCGTCTTGTAGTGCCTCAGATGGTCGATAGGGAAACTCTTTCCATCATAGAGCCTGAATTCGGGGATGACGAACCCCATAGGATTGCGGTACCGCGCGATCTGATCAGCACATGGGGTTTCTTGGCATACGTTCCAAGCCTGTTGGAACGCGTCATCCGTGACTTGGTAGGGGGGAGGGTATCCTCCCTGATGTGGTGGTGGGCCATATCCTTCCCCGATTCTGTATTTGGGATATCTACCGTCCTTCGTGTTTGTGTGGACACGTTCCATATGAGTGTTCGGATGGACGATAGTTATTGGGACATTGCCCCCTTGGTGGGGGACTCTTGTATCGGGTCGCCGACCCGCTGCCTCCAGGGCGGCCCTGTAGGCAGAATCTTCCACTTCATGGCGTGGGTCTTTGTCGGGTTGGATAACTGGCAATACGATGCCGGCCGCTGTCATGGCCGTCATGCATGCCGCCAGCTGAGCTTGTAGCTGGGCGTAGTTCCTTTTATCGGCTAACGGAACAACGTGTTGTACCTCCACCGTGGGTGGTGTAATCATCCTCGGAGGATTAGTCGGTAGTCGGGGCGACTGTCCGAGTACATGATCCTCGGGCATGCCAAACTGATGAGCTTCGTCCGTTTGTAAACGAGCACCGGAGTTGACCGAGGCTGTAGGTAAAGGGACTCTTGAGCTCGGCCCTGCTTGGGACCCGGTTAAGCATCTTCGTGCACGCCTTAATACGGGCACGTCTTGTTCGTCCTCCGAGGACGAAGGGTGTTCGTCGACAATCCCTTCGATGAAATGTCGGGGTGGTTCGACCGGTTGTTCTTGGTTGACGTAGGAGGTTGTTGGTTGGTTTCCGGATTGGATAGCTTCATACCTGTCGCGGATGGCGAGTAGATCGTCGAGGTCTTGTTGGCTAATTTGCGTGTTTTGGTTATTGGTTTCTATTATCTCGGGATGGGTTTTCTCTACATTGGTAACCATTGTCGCTCGTCTGGCAGAGTATTGGTATTCGAATTCTAAACTAGTTGGGAACTAGATGATTCCCGGAGACGGCGCCATTTGATAAAGCCATAACTTTGGTCGGTCGCGTTAGGCTTTTCAACAATGATATAATAGTAAATCAACCGTGAATAATGGACACTTCCTGATCTTTATTATTGCTCGGATTATTATCCTTGTTCGGACTATTACACTTGCTCGGATTAGTATTTCGGTTTTACAATTGTGCTCGATATGACTATTTAATTTCTCGTCTTGATCTTTCTCCCCTTTTATTCGGTGCTCGGCTTTGTCTTTTCTCGGTTTATTTCTCGAAGTGGTGTGCGTTGATTAGTTTCTCTCTTTTCTCAACTTCTCTCTATATTTTTTGGATAGATTTTCTGGTCCTTTTCTAGGAGGGGTAGTTGGCTATTTATAGGCAACTATGCCTTCTAGGATGTTGATAAATGTCTTCATCCCAGGGATTTTTCAGACATGGGTCCCCATTTGATTGGGCTTGGGCTTTTGATAGTAACACCTCAATTCCTATAAAAAGTATGAGACGACCCATTTAAGCGTGGGATACCCATTTATAAAGTGGTTTGATTATTAACCGAATATAATATTCGGGTCTAATTTTTATGTTCTATCAGAAACATTTGTCCTTGTAATGTTTAGTAAAGAAACTAAACTTAGTTTCACAAGGAGGTCCGCACCTTCGGTATATCCACACGTAATATGTCATTAGGTTTTTTTTTTACCGTAATGATTTTTTACGTCAAATTACTAGCTTTAGTTTATAATATAAAAACTAACAAAATATCAAATCTACAATAAACTACGTCATGATACATCATCCAGAATAAGTGAACAGACTTAGAAATGTTACCAAAAAATCCAATTAAGTTAATGTATGTCAATTTGTATCTTAAATGTTAATCACTTTCATTAATTTACACCTCTAGTCCTGCATAAGACTATGATACCGTTATACAATAAAATATCTATAAATTAATAATATCGGGACGATAGAAATTTATTAAACAGAGAGATATTAATTCATCGATAAATTAACAATTATTATTTTAAAGAAGTTTTATTTCTTTGACGATTAATGTTCACCGAGCAACAATAGCAAATTGTTTTCAATACTGTAAAATTCGTTCGGTCAGTAAAGTTTCAATTATAGATGAAACCACTATTAAGTATGATATTTTTGAACTTGAAAAAATGATTGAGAGTCTCAGTTATCGCATTAAAACGGATGTCAATGAGTTGTTAGTTACCAATGTGAAAATAATAGAGGCCGGGATTTTAAGAACAAATTATAGAAACCGTGTTCGGTAACAATAAAGATGATAAAGATGATACTTGAATATGATACTGTACTTTGGAACTAGTTATGCAAAAGTAAATATTTATCGCGTCTATAACCCTTTTTTGGTGCAGTTCGAAAAGATTATATCGAAACTTTTGGGTGCAATTATAAAAATTAGGAATGGTACTATTCAAGTAGATTTAAATTTTAAGAAAAAGCAAACGATTATAGAGTCATAATTAGCTAAGTCGTCTTAGTAATGTTTGTCATTTTGAAGAATTATTAATTTATGATTTTGTCGGAACCAATATTTATGTAAGGATTTTCAAAAAATTTATTATTTTATTAATTTATCGAAATTGGTGATTTTTTACATTGGCCCAAAGTCGGTACTCGAAAAAATTATTATTTTAGAGACTTTATTAATTTACCGAATATTAATTTAGAGATGTTCTAATGTTAATACAAATATAGAAGAATGCGGTTTACAAATATAGAGATGTTCTAATTTAGGATATCGACTTCCGCCTATATCTTTCCTAGGCATCGTATCCAAATAGGTGAGCCTATTTGGGGAAGATTCATAATTTTTCCAACTTAAATGTGAAAATATATGATTTCGCAAATTACCATATTATACACTTGGCAGTGATTAAGTAATTATTTAGATTGTACCTGCTTGTAGTACATATTATAACAAGATATTCTAAATCACACTTAGTAATATCTAATACAATTCATCAATCTAAATTTACCAATCAGTACAAAATATATTACAGTTATTATTCTAAGGCCATATGTGTAAGTGCTATTAATGGTAATTTAGAACATGCAAGTAAAAATTATATTTAATTACTAATTTACCATATCACATGCAGGGAGGACAAATTTTAATTATCATTATACAATATACATGCAAGTACTATCACGGAAGGAAAGCAAATCTAAATTGCTTATTTATTAATCATATATACTGTTTCGCATACAAGTAATATAGTAAGGACCAGGGATGTAATTACATTAAACTATATTACATACACATTGTTTTCAATAAGGAAATTGTACTACAGCAATATTTTTTTTTTTAGTATAATCTGTTTCTAACTAGTCATATAGCATGATGGAAACTCTACCAAGAACATGTACTCTGTTAACAATTTCTTCGTCCTTTTTACAAGTCAGTGTAACATAAACATATATAATCATATAGTATGCATTGGTTTGGACCATTGTACTCATACATGTATTAACATGCAACTTACAAACGAATATCAGTAGCATGCAATTTTGAGTTTATAAGGTAGAAAAAATTATGGTGTACCGTCCTCCATGTATTTTGGTGAAGGTCGATATAGCAACACCCTAAAAAAAAATCCGGATAAACCTCAAGGTTTATAAATACCCAATATCCTTGCGTTTACCCAAAATCTCCAATATCCGCGAGCGTATATCCTATTCTCCGCCAGCATCGTGCTGATAACGTATTGTGTGACATATTAACTCACATATATATGTATATAGATATAGAGAGAGAATACAGAGAGAGACAACAGAAGGGTTTTTATTAATCAGAATGTATATGAATAAATGTGAAATACAAGACCCCTAACCTTCTTTATATAGATAGAGGGGTACGGTTACAAGCCCACTTGGGCCCATAAATTACAAGCTCAATAGTCCAATAATATATTACAACAGATATAAAATTGTGAAATAAAATCAGACCTGTGAAGAACTGTTTTTTTTTTATATATATATAAAATTGGAGGTCTAAAATATGGTGAAGACAAAGTAATAGTGGGAGTAAATTGACTTTGAATGGTTCCATGGAGTTATTAGTCATGAAGAGGAAGAGAGAACATGGATGAGTAAGGGATAATTTTGTTTTTAAATAAAAATTAATATTATTATTGAATTAATTAAATGTAAAGAATTTCATGAATGTTGGATTATATATTTTATTGTGACATGGATAAATCTGAACCTTTTATTTTTTTCTATCTATTACTCTGTACACTTTTGTTATGTGCGTATAGCAATACTTAAAAATAATAATTTGATCTGTTACCTATAAAAATTGTTTTGGTAGTAAAATCTATCAGTAATTAATTATTTTCCTTATTATATTTCACTTTTGTTAATAAGTCATCGGAGCAATTAAATGGAGAGTAAGCAAATCCTCTAACATGGTTAGGAGGCAAGTTTTGTCCATATTTGGATTCAATGTAGTTTTAACAATTAGGCCTTGTTTGTTTGGTTTTTTTTAGTCCCAGTATTAGCAAAATTATTGGGACTATTCTTGTAATAGGAATGATACATGCATTGTAATAGTCCGGTGCTTTAAAACCCCACCATCCAGGTATTAAAATAGATGTCATTTCACATCTTTTGTAATACACACTTCTTTTCTAATCCAGGTTTTTTAAAAATGTTTAAAACATTTTTTGTGGGTCCAAGTTCTTTTATAGTCCAATCCAATGGTAGAAAAAGTCCAAACAAACAAGGCCTTAGTAGACTACTAGATCCATTTAGCTAATGGCTTGAATATATTTTGTTCGTTTATCTCTTGAATACCAATATGCTAGTAACTCATGACATTCTTACATGTTATCTTTGACGGTTTCATACTGCTTGGTTTTGAATTTTTATATGATTCAATATATAATTTTATTTTCTTGGCTTACGGTTATCACACTACCAAAAAAGCGTGAATATACTGACTGTCAAAAACAGTCGATAAACGTCAAAAACAGTCGCTATGTTGTCTTACCGACCGACCGGAGGTGGTCGGAAAAAGTAGTCGGCATAATGCTGGTCAGTATTTGCACCGAATGAAACGGTGGTCGTTAGTTTTTACCGGCTGAACTGTGGTCATTATTTTTACTGACTGAAATTGATGTTATTTTTACCGACTAAAACTGTGATCACTGTTTTTACTAACATAAGATGTAGTCGTTATTTTTCTGACTGGATTGTGGTCGATATTTTTACCGACATAAAACATAGTCGTTATGTTTTATGCTGAAATAATAGTCACTGTGTTGCGGCTAAATTGTTGTCTATTTCTGTAGTGACTAACAATATAGTCGGTATTCATTACAATTAGACATACCATGGATTATGTTATAAACGAAAATGTGGTCAGTATTTTTTGAATCAATTAACAAATTTATAATATTTTTTTTTATAATATTTATAATGATTTTAAAATCATATAATAATATGAAATTCATTTCTAATGAATACTAAAATGTATTAAGAAAAATTATACGCATACACATTTTACCCCACAAATAAACATTATTCGCATAACCGAATTTCGAACACCAAAAAATAAGGTTTACATAATGTCGCTAGCATAGTTTTCTAAACAAAATATAACCGCGGATAAGTTTCGAAACACTTTCAGAGAATTACTTAAGCATTATGTAATTTACAACTGCGACAAAATATTACGATACTGGAAACAAGTAAAGTACTAAACAACGTCGTCATCGTCTCTAACGACGAATGTTGTCAAACATGTCTTTCATCAACAGGTATGCGCGATTCTCTGCTTCCTTTATAGGTTCAGCAATTGCTTTGTCACGATCCTCCTCCACTCGGGCAACGGCCTCAGCAATTGCTTTGTCACGCTCTTCATTTCCCCATGCCATCGTCTCTTGTAAATTTACAACCTGTTTTCGCAGCTCAAGCACCTCTGATGTTGGTTTTGATGACCCACTTAAGAAATAAGAGCCTTTCTCTTTTACCGAGTAGAATTCAGGTGCTCCTTTTGTTTCTCCACTGGCCACTTCTTTAAACAATGCACACTTCACTGACTTGGGTAGTTCAGTCGGCACTTCCGAGCCACTAGCCTCAGCCTATGCTTGCAACTCACACAATGCATCATCTTTAAACAAATATGTTACGAGTTTTAACAAATTACGTACTCATTATTAGCCCACCATCAATAAAAGGTAGTCAACAGTTAATTAGCAAAAAATAATTCATTCAAAATTAGCGATTTATTCCAATGATCATTCACAATCTGAAATCGTGTTAAAGTACTCTTCAATGCCAAGATCATCTCATCATGCATCGTTGGTGATAAAATACATGGTAACCAATATCATGCAAAAAGGTCATTTACAAATTTCAAACTAATTAGTTTAGTGTTTAGTTCTAGAATTCATATTCATCGAAGTGCAGATGTTCACACATTCATCACAATTCAATCATATACATCAATACATGTATGTGTTATTACAGAGAAATAAATGAATAGGAAAAAAATGCAATACAATTGACCCAAATTTATGTACTGTATGAGATGATGGAATAGTTAGGTTTTAAATTAATATACAAACAATAACAAAACTACAATGGCCAAATTTTACTTTTTTTATAAGAATGGAAGATGTTACTTTTACCAACTTCTCAAAATCAAAAAACGCATATAACTGTTAAGATATTTAACCAAATACGGTTCACTAAGATGCTCAACCTACATGCAATTCTGTAGTTTGCTAAAGAAAATAACATTATTTCTCCTAAAAAAATGTAGAAATAAAAATACATATAGTTAACTAGACTTACATGCACTTGAGCTGTTTTTCATCGAAGAATTCGAGCTCGTCACCAATTTGCCGAGAGTGTGTATGTAACATCCCTGACCTAATTTGGGAGTCACACGGCCGAATAACACGTGTGGCGACACGTGCTACACAAAGCCTAATTTTTAAACATTCAGAAATAGTAGAATAATGAAATATACCCAAAATTCTGCACCTTCATTAATAACAATTTTAACTATGGTCCTTACCAAGTAATTAAACATCATATAAGCTAAGAAAAATTACATCGCAGCGGAAAATCTAACTTAAACTTCTATAAGGTCTGTCTGATCCCAACTAATCGACTTCAATCTAAATAGCCGATCGCTTACCTGAAAAACATTTTAAAAGGGAGGGTTGAGCTAAACGAGCTCAATGAGAGAGAATGACTTACAATATAATATAAGGGACATAAATAATATTTTTTCTTATCTTTTCTTTCAAATTGAATGCTTTATTTTAAGTAAAATTCCCAATGCAATTCTTTAGAAATCACTTGAACAAATTGAATGAAATATAAATAATCTCTTTCTTCTTTCTTATTTTGGTGTTCGCAAATATGAAAGTATTATGTTACGGTAACAAGCTCGATTGACTTACTCAATCTCTTTATCTTCGATCTTTTTCTCAGGTGTATAAACCATACGTGCACTACGTAATTAAGATCACCACAGCATGACGGCTGAGTGTATTCCTTATAACGTTCCGGTTGGCGAAGCTATGTACAATCGCTAAGTCAACCGTTGAGAACTAAACTCATTTGTTTAGTTGCCAACGTCACCCCACTGATGGGCTTGGAGGAATCTCCGTTGGACTTCTCTCTCATGATACCAATACAAATCATAAGCGCACCATAACATAAAACTGTCTTTAATATAAAATTCCACTTCATAAAATTATAGCCACTTCATGAGATTACCTTTCTTTCTTTTTTTTTCTTTATTTCTTTCAACATTTAATATAAATATACTTATATAAAATACTGTTTTGTGAATAATCACTGGAAATCTGCAAATACTTTGTCGTAAAAATGCAATGGAATACTTTGTAGTAGAAAGACAAAATCCACTCACCTGGTCCGACATGGAAATAATAAACTTGCTTCTACTAGGAGAGATATCGACACAATAACATCCCTTAGTCCTAAAAACCAAACAGCCTCCAACAACTGTCTCCCTTTTTCTAACAGCCGTTTCTCCCTCTATGTATCTATCTATCTATCACCACCATTTATGTAGGCATATCAGTAAAACAGGGACGGAATATAATCCATAGTTACTCTCTCTCTCTCTGTCCTGGTGTTGTTCTGGGATGAAGTCACTGGTTGATTAATCCAATTGATATACACATCCAGTATTTAAGTTGGCTTTAAAGCTTCGGTTATCAAAACTGTTTCCCTACTCTCACTTTCTTTCTTATTCTTGTAACCCTCTTTTCTTATTTATTTCAACTTAATTACTGATCCTTATTATTAGTCTCAGTCCTTACTTCTTTTAAAGAATTAAACAACCACCCGACATCTTGTTAAAATATCAAAACAACACTAAGTATTAAACATTAGTAATTAAATATAATAAAACAAAATACGGATTTTACGGTGTAGCTATATGAAACTCAGCAAGGTCAGGATCTTCGCCGTCTTCCCTCTATTACAAACAATTACTCAAAAACTGAAAAGTAAAAGTAAAACGACTGAATATTCATGGTTCGTTGTTAGCAAATAATCAACTTACTAACCATGCGCTCAAGCGTGACTTCGAATGTTTGAGAGCCACCTGTGTGGTTGACCGTTCCTTTGCCGTTACGGTTCCGATTTTGGCTACCACGTTCGCTCTTCTTTTTAAACTCGTCTGTTTCCCAATACTTGCACCATGCATCCCAAACAGCTTGTTTGACGCCTCTCTTTGGCTTTTGTTTGAGCTTAGATAATCTACTTATCCAATCCCTATAGCTTTTGGCAGCCTTTTTTCTCCAAGCCTCATGTATTTCTTCCAGCGTGTATCCATCATGTGTAATATACCTCTGTAACACAAATCAAATATGTAATTCAACATTCAAAGTTATAAAATTCTTTCTCATTTAAAAGTTTAGTAAATAATCTACGCACAAACAAATCTTGTGAACAAGTACGTCAAATGAGTGTGTCAACAGAATAATTTTGTGAATAAGTACGATAACAAGTGTCAGAAAATTAGCACAACCATGATGTATTAAACAGAACATTAGACAACTAAAATGAGCACAATTAGCAAATAAGGTTATTCTGCCTAGCAGCAGCAGTGGCGGAGCTAAAGCTTTTCCTCAGGGGAGGTCACATTTATAAACAATCAAAAAACTGTCCGCACATTTAAGAAAAACTATAACACTTTGAAAGGCTATGCCGCTAGGTTGAGTCGATACATAATCAACGGGTAGTAGACATTGAAGTCAACATTGGTAGACACTTTTATGCTTTATTTTTAATAGATTACTGTATTTCAAACATTTGTCCAGCCTTTTTCCATGTGTTCTATTTTTTTCTAATTGGTCTTTGTTCATGTAATACCCAAATCACCAAACATTCAGTAATTGAAAATTAGGAAAACGTTCATAGGTAAGTCTATATTAACAAATACATCATCAACTAACAATCAACCATAAAAACTGAAGCAACTAACAAGCATAAGAACCTGAAACTCTCCCCAGTAGAAATTCTTCGTTTTCATCGTTACTGATTTCCAACAAACACCTTCCGCATCATTCGATTAACGGAAATAATAGAGTATTCTGTTGGCACACTCCTTTGACGGACGCAATTTGCCAACTTTACTGATAGTAACAGGTTGTATTATTGTAGGGTCGAACTTTGGCTTTCGTGACTTGGTCTTCCTCTTTCGGTTTTTCCCCATCGGCTGACTAGCGGCACTATGAGGAGAGGAGACCAGTTCCTCTGGCGGAGTCTCAATGACGTGATCTCCTCTTCCAAATTATTATCCGTAAGATACAGTCCCTACATGTCTGGTAACCTAATCAAAACTGAGAATGAGTAAAAAAGATAACAATAACTAATTCAAGCAAATAAAACCAGATTAACTTGTACTTAAACATGTTACGACAAAACAAACAGTAAGATTATCTACTTGCCTCATTTCCAGCAGAACAAGCAAAGACTTAAAAGCCTAATTTTTTTTATTCCAACATATGTAACTATGTAAGTAAAAAATATGTATTTACTGTTTTAGATTTGTATGGTATGAGTCTTCACGGTTGCTCTTCGATTAATAAAAGGTGTGTTAGGACCAGATTTCTGGTCTAAATTCTATTTGTTGTCTAATGGTTTTCACTAAATAATCCTATCTGTTTATTATGAACTAAGACAGAGTTGTTAGGTTTCAAGCAATGTTGCAACCTCAGTTACAACCTACTGAGACAGTTGTTGTTAGGTTACAAGCAATGTTACAACCTCAGTTACAACCTATGTTGATAGGTTTCTACAACCTGCTGAGACAGCGTTAGAAGTTTCAAGTAATGTTGCAACCTCAGTTGCAACTACAGTTCCAACCTGCTGTTCTGCAGGATTCTGTCTTGTTCTATAAATCTGCATAACTATTCTTTAATGGTAATTATTTGTTTTAAAATATGCAGGATATATTCTCACATGATCCTAAAGGTTTAGTATGCGTGTATTGAGAATATCAAAGTGGTAAGAAAATATGTTTCCTAAAAGATATAAGGAGATTAGTTTATAAAGATATGTTTCCTTTTAACTAGGAAATCTATATCTCTATTCTTATGCAAATCTTTATCACTTGTTTCAATCTTTGTTTCTTATCAAAATCAGTATAACACGTTTAAAAGATTGAATGTAATATGGAGTTAAGTGTTTCATATGTATATGAAAAGATATTATCTTTATATGTTTCCTAGTTAAAGGAAAAGACTAACTCTTATTATCAAGCTTGTTATTAAACAGGAAATACTAATGATGATTGGAGTCAATCCACGCTGAAGAGTTTGCTCAAACATGGAAAGATTGAAGCCAATCAAAACAAGTCAAAGCAATCATAAAAGATCTTGAAGCAAGAAGATTGTTTTACTTGTATAAATAGTTTATAACTTAGCTTGTAAAAGTTTGTGTGTTCTAAATTATAAAGAACCCATTCTTGAGAGAATACACGTGAGATTTTAAAAAGAAAACAATGGTGGGATGCCATTGATTAATTAAGTGATAGTTATAAGGTAGGAGCAATATAGAGATAGGCAAAAAACCTAGAGGGAATCTGAGAGTTTTTCATTAATACTTGGGTCCTATATTGTAAGCTTTTATAATATCATAATCTGGGTAAGTGCCCCGGAGACGTAGCCTAGTTAGGTGAACTCCGTTGTTAAATGTTCTTGTGATTTATTTTAAGTACATTTAACTTTTTACAGTTCTGTCCATTTAATACACTTGGTTCCAACTGTGGTTGCAACCTCACTTGGAACCTAACTGCAAAACTGCAACTAGAACAGCGGATAGGAATTTCAATTGGTATCAGAGCTTCACACTAGACCTTACTTAGTGTGGATCCTGTGTTCTAGCAAAAATGGACTTAATGAGGGAAGGAAATGCATTCAACAAACCACCTTTGCTTGAAGGAGGAGCAAACTATAGAGTTTGGAAGATCAGAGTGAGGTCTTTCATTAAATAGCAGAATGAACATGCTTGGAAAACAGTACTGTATGGTTGGGAGGCTCCAACTGTTATTGATGGTGAAGGTGATCTAGTTTATATTCCTGAAGACAGATGGTCTGCTGATGAGGATAGAAAATCAAGTGCAAATTCAACAGCAATAAACTTGATCTTTGTTGGTGTCACTCTCAGTGTGTTCAGGTATATCTCTCATTGTGAAACTGCCAAAGAGGCATGGGATATTTTACAAGTAACTTTTGAAGAAACTGTTAAAGTAAAAGCTTTTAAACTTCAACAGTTAACTACTCAATTTGAAAACTTAAGAATGGAGGAAGATGAAACCATAGAACAATTTAATGGTAGAATTTGTCATATAGCTCATCAAGCTGGAACCTTAGGTGAAAAATATAGTGATGCTAAACTTGTTAAGAAAACTCTAAGGTCACTTCCAGAAAGGTTTGAAATTAAGGTTACAGCTATTGAAGAATCAACAGACTTAGATAATCTTAAACTAGAAGAACTTATAGGAAATCTGAGTACTCATGAACTTAAATTCTTTGAACAAAAGAGACCAGAAAAAGGAATAGCCTTGCAAGCTAAAAACTCTGAATCTAATGTCTATGAGAAAGTAAGTGATGAAGAACAGCTAGCTTTCTTTGCTAAAAAGGTCTACAAAAAGTTTTTAAAGAAAAATCAGGATGATTCTGGTGCATCAAAGACCTTTCAGAAAAGGGATAATCAAATTAAGTCAGAATCTAGGTTTAACAATACTTCTACAGGGAAGTGGAATCCTAAAGAGAAGGATAACAAAGAGTACAAACCTAGAGAAATTCAATGCAGAGAATGTAGAGGTTTTGGTCACATTCAGGCTGAGTGTGCAAATACTTTAAAAAGGAACAAAAGTGCCTATATAACCACTCACAGTGATAGTGATTCAGAGAGCAATAGTGATGAAGAGGATGATTCTAATTTTGTTAATTTTATGGGAATAATCACTGAAAAAGAACCTACTTATGAAAGTAACTGTGATTCTGATTCAACCATAGGTAAACCTGCTCTTGAAACCTATAGTAGTGATGATGAAGAACCTTCTGATGAAAACATGACTCAACAATATCTTGTTCTTTTTGAAAAATATCAAGGCCTGAGTAAGCAAAACTTGATCTTGAACAAACTTAATGTTAATCTAAAGGATGAAGTTAAAAGTCTCACTGAGCAAATCAACAAACAACTAGTTGAACTTACTGATACTAAAAAGAAAATAAAAATGCTGAATGTTTCTGCTTCAGAGAAATTAGATGACATGCTGTCCTACTCTAGAGGGTCTAAAGATAACACTGGTTTAGGTTACTATGGTTGTGGAAGTACAAAAAAAAATACATTTATTAAAGCTGTTGCTAAAGCTAAAACTCATGATTTTGACAATAAGGTTAGAAGCTCAGCTGCAACCAAGGTTGCAACCAGGAATAAAACTCATGTTTTTGAGAAGAAGGTTAAAAGTAGAGTTGCAACTACAGTTGCAACCAAGAAAAAACTGAATAGCTTCGATGTTAAATCTACTTTTAGAACTAAACTGTGTAACTTCTGTAAAAGATCTGGTCATTTAGAAATCCAGTGTTACTTAAAAAGGAACATAAAGTATATTTCTCAGAAAAACTGGTTGGCTTCTGTCAATAAAAAATTGAACTGGGTCTGGAAAGTTAAAGAAAAATCAGTCTGGAAAGTTAAAGAAGAATCTACTTTAATTGCTACTAACAAAGCTGTGATTACCTCTTTAAATGCTGTTACTTCTAATGATTGGTATTTTGACAGTGGCTGCTCTACGCACATGACAGGTACTGCAGGTTTCTTAAAAAATGTCATCAATCTTAAAGGAAACACTGTTGTGTTTGGAGGTGGAGATACAGGTAAAATTGTTGGTAAAGGTACCTTAAACAAACCTGGAATGTCTGATATTGATGATGTTTTTCTTTTAGATGGGCTAAAAGCTACTCTTATTAGTATTAGTCAACTATGTGACAACAAGATGATTGTTAAATTCAACAAAGACAGGTGTCTAATTACTGATCTCAACAATGATTTAGTCATGACTGGAGTTAGATCAACAAACAACTGCTATGTTTTTGAAAAAGCTGAAAAAGAATTGCCTCAGAATAGGTGTAATCAAGCTATCACTAATAATGTTGATATTTGGCATAAAAGGCTGGGTCATGTGAATTACAAAATCTTAGATAAGCTAGTTAAAGGAGAGTTGATAAGAGGTATTCCTAACCTGAGTGCTAAAACTCAAAGTGTCTGTGGTGACTGTGCAGTTGGCAAACAAACTAAGAGTATTCACAAAAGTATAAGTCAAATCTACACTAAGAGAGTCCTTGAACTTCTCCATATTGATTTAATGGGTCCTATGCAAACTGCTAGTATAGGTGGCAAGAAGTACATTTTGGTTGTTGTAGATGATTTCTCTAGATACTCTTGGGTAGTTTTCTTAAAAGATAAATCTGAAACTTTTGATCTCTTTAAAACTCTGTGCTTAAAACTTCAACTTGAAAAAGGTTCAACCAGTGGTAACATTGCTAGGGTCAGAAGTGATCATGGAACAAAATTTGAAAACATTAAGTTTAGAGAATTTTGCAACTCCTTAGGTATTAGTCATGAGTTCTCTGCACCTAAGACTCCACAGCAAAATGACATAGTTGAAAGAAAAAATAGAACCATTCAGGAAATGGCTAGAGTCATGCTTAACTCTAAGAAACTTGCCAATAGATTTTGGGCTGAAGCTGTTAATACTGCCTGTCATATAGTTAATAGAGTTTACATTACTAAAGGCACTTCCATGACAGCTTATGAAATATGGAAGGGTAGAAAACCCAATGTTAAGTATTTTCAAGTGTTTGGGTGTGTTTGTTACATTCTAAGAGACAGAGAGCATCTTGGTAAATTTGATTCTAAAAGTGATAAAGGAATCTTTCTTGGTTATGCTCAGAATAGTAGAGCTTTTAGGGTCTTCAATCAAAGAACAAACTGTGTTATGGAATCTTATAATGTGTTATTTGATGACCTAAACACTGTTGATGAGAGTACATGTGATGATGAACAATCTGAGATTGCAGAAAAAGGGAAAGTAGAAGTTCAGCAAACAAGCAGTCCCATAGTGGTTGGAAGTCCAGTTGCAACTGAGGTTACAACCGAGGTTGGAACTAAGGTTGGAACTGAGGTTGGAACCCAGAATTCAGCAGAATCTGAAGAAGAAGAGTCTGCCATTCCAACTACAAGCAAGCCACGCTATGTAAGGACTCAGAGAAATCACTCTCTTGACAATGTCATAGGAGAAGTTGCTTCAGGTATGAAAACCAGAGGTAAAAGAAATAATGTTGTTCACTTTGCTTGTTATATTTCTCAGTTAGAACCTAAAAATATAAAAGAAGCTTTAGAAGATAGTGAATGGATTTTAGCTATGCAAGATGAGTTATCTCAATTTGAGAGAAATGATGTATGGACTTTAGTACCCAGACCTTCTAATAAAAATGTTATAGGGACTAAATGGATCTTTAGAAATAAAAGTGATGAGGATGGAGTGATTATCAGGAATAAGGCAAGGTTGGTAGCTCAGAGTTATACACAAATTGAGGGAATTGATTTTGATGAAACCTTTGCTCCTGTAGCTAGAATTGAATCCATTAGAATGCTACTCTCTCTTGCATGTCTGTATGATTTTAAACTGTTTCAACTTGACATTAAGAGTGCTTTTCTAAATGGTGTGATTAATGAAGAAGTATATGTCTGTCAACCCAAGGGATTTGAAGATCCTAATTTTCCTGAACATGTTTATTTCTTGAAAAAGGCCTTGTATGGTCTAAAGCAAGCTCCTAGAGCTTGGTATGATAGATTAACCAAGTTCTTGATTGAAAAAGGTTTTAACAGAGAGGGAGTTGATAAAACTCTGTTCACTAAGAAAACCACAAAGGATATAATAATTTCTCAAATCTATGTTGATGACATTGTGTTTGGCTCAACTTCTAATAAAAAGAAAGATGAATTCATTTCTGATATGAAGAATGAATTTGAAATGAGTCGTGGAGGTGAATTAACTTACTTTCTAGAATTGCAAGTTAAACAGAATGAAAAAGTCATTTTTCTATGTCAGAGTAAGTATGCAGACAATCTTGTTAAGAAGTTTGGTCTGAGTGAGAGTAAAGAGAAGAGAACCCCTATGAGTACCACCCTTAAACTGTCTAAAAATGATAAAGGTAAAAGAGTCTGTCCCAGTCTTTACAGGTCCATGATTGGAAGTTTGATTTATTTAACTGCTAGTAGACCAGACCTGTGCTTAAGTGTAGGTGTTTGTGCCAGGTATCAGGCAAATCCTTTAGAACCTCACCTTCTAGCTGTTAAAAGAATTTTAAGGTATGTAAAAGGAACAATTCACCTAGGCCTATGGTATTCTAAAGATACAAACCATTTCCTAAGTGGCTACTGTGATGCAGATTGGGCAGGAAACATAGATGATAGAAAGAGTACTTCTGGTGGTTGTTTTTATTTTGGAAACAACCTTGTTTCTTGGTTTAGTATAAAGCAAAATTGCATCTCTTTATCTACTGCTGAGGCAGAATATATTGCAGCTGGAAGTGGATGTACTCAACTTATTTGGATGAAACAGATGCTAAATGATTATAATGTTAAGCAAGAAATATTAACTTTATTTTGTGATAACAAAAGTGCAATAGATTTAGCAAAGAATCCAGTTCAACATTCTAGAACTAAACACATAGACCTAAGGCATCATTTTATCAGAGAACTAGTTGAAGGAAAAAGCTTAATTTTAGAACATGTTTCAACTGAAAAACAATTAGCTGATATTTTCACAAAGCCCCTTGATACTGATAAATTTGAATCTTTAAGAAGTGATATAGGGGTATGTCACTTTGGATCTAATTGAATACTCTTGCTATGTATGTATGTTTTGAGTACCTTAAATACTGTTTATTTTTAGAGGTAAGTCTTTATTGAGCTTTAAAGTTTTTGTCTTGAAAAAGCCGCTCTTTTGGTGTCTTAAAAATAGATGTGAGGTAACTTGTCCTAAAACCTCTCTGGTAATAGAGTTGCAAGCACAAAGTGCGCTTTTTAAACAGTGGTTGCAAGTTCAGTTGCAACCCCAGTTGGAACCACCTGCTAATAATACTGGTTGCAAGCTCAGTTGCAACATCAGTTGAAAACTCCTAATACTGAAAAATTCAGTGATTGTCCATATTCTCTAACTTGAAAAATCCAAGACAAAGTCTTGTTAATTTTTTTGACATCACTTATACTCTTTCCTTACTGAGATCATCAAACCAGTTTTTGTGTAGAGATAAAAATGAATTTGCTCAATTTAAGCTCTTAAAATCTAATTTGTATTTAAGCTATTCTATGATAAACATATCTTCTTGAGTAAATTGCTAGAGTTCTATTTTCAAAAGTGTAAATATCTTCCTGATTTGCTACATTCTCTTGAAACAAGTCCAAATTTCCTTACAAATCTTAACTACTTCGAAATTCAAATTTTTGGGTAAATCTGTTTACAAAGGAATGTTTATCTTTATTAATTGCTGAATCTATCTTTATGCAAAACTGTTTCTTTCGTTATTTTATTGTGTTTCTTTTGATAAGAGAGTTCCTTAATTTTAGCAAAATTTTGTTTCTAAATTGATTTGAGTATATCTATTTCTAATTACAAAAATATTTGGCCTTTATTTGCAATTTATACAAATCTCCTTTTATTTTTCAAATCAATCACAATTATAAGATTTATTCTCTCTCTCTTTCTACTTATCAAAGAAACCCTAAGCTTTCTGGAAACCCACACAGCGAAGTTCTAAGGGCAGTTCCAACCGTAGTTGAAACCATGTCTTCAGACATACCTCGTGACTAGTTTGTCTGGCTTATGACAAATAGGGGGAGATGAGTTTATGGTTCATTTTAATGTTTACAGTTTCAAGCTTTAATTTCAATTTCAAACTTTATGTTGCTGTTTTAAATTTCAGTTACAATTGCTGTATTAAGACTATTCTGTGCCAACATTGTTTGGCCTTACAATTTCTGCAATTTGTTTTTTGAAGTACGACTGTTTTTTAAATTGAATCTGTTCTGAAACTCTGTGAATGGATATTCTGTGCTTATATGATACCTGCTATTCTAACTTGCAGGGGGAGCTAAATAGGTGTTACAAAAGCACTGATAAATGAAATACAGTAAAAGACTGTACTGCTAACTATTCACAGGTGGATTAGTGTTTATATAAACTTAGATGATTTGTCAAAACCAATGACAAAGGGGGAGATTGTTAGGACCAGATTTCTGGTCTAAATTCTATTTGTTGTCTAATGGTTTTCACTAAATAATCCTATCTGTTTATTATGAACTAAGACAGAGTTGTTAGGTTTCAAGCAATGTTGCAACCTCAGTTACAACCTACTGAGACAGTTGTTGTTAGGTTACAAGCAATGTTACAACCTCAGTTACAACCTATGTTGATAGGTTTCTACAACCTGCTGAGACAGCGTTAGAGGTTTCAAGTAATGTTGCAACCTCAGTTGCAACCACAGTTCCAACCTGCTGTTCTGCAGGATTCTGTCTTATCCTGTAAATCTGCATAACTATTCTTTAATGGTAATTATTTGTTTTAAAGTATGCAGGATATATTCTCACATGATCCTAAAGGTTTAGTATGCGTTTATTGAGAATATCAAAGTGGTAAGGAAAGATGTTTCCTAAAAGATATAAGGAGATTAGTTTATAAAGATATGTTTCCTTTTAACTAGGAAATCTATATCTCTATTCTTATGCAAATCTTTATCACTTGTTTCAATCTTTGTTCCATATCAAAATCAGTATAACACGTTTAAAAGATTGAATGTAATATGGAGTTAAGTGTTTCATATGTATATGAAAAGATATTATCTCTAAAAGATATTATCTTTATATGTTTCCTAGTTAAAGGAAAAGACTAACTCCTATTATCAAGCTTGTTATTAAACAGGAAATACTAATGATGATTGGAGTCAATCCACGCTGAAGAGTTTGCTCATACATGGAAAGATTGAAGTCAATCAAAACAAGTCAAAGCAATCATAAAAGATCTTGAAGCAAGAAGATTGTTTTACTTGTATAAATAGTTTATAACTTAGCTTGTAAAAGTTTGTGTGTTCTAAATTATAAAGAACCCATTCTTGAGAGAATACACGTGAGCTTTTAAAAAGAAAACAATGGTGGGATGCCATTGATTAATTAAGTGATAGTTATAAGGTAGGAGCAATATAGAGATAGGCAGAAAAACCTAGAGGGAATCTGAGAGTTTTTCATTAAGACTTGGGTCCTATATTGTAAGTTTTTATAATATCATAATCTGGGTAAGTGCCCCGGAGACGTAGCCTAGTTAGGTGAATTCCGTTGTTAAATGTGCTTGTGATTTATTTTAAGTACATTTAACTTTTTACAGTTCTGTCCATTTAATACACTTGGTTCCAACTGTGGTTGCAACCTCACTTGGAACCTAACTGCAAAACTGCAACTAGAACAGCGGATAGGAATTTCAAGGTGATACAATCACACAAAGAAGTCACATCTAGCCGTTATTTGTTACAATATATTTAAGCAACATCATATCTTATAAGAAAACACATAAAAAGTACTTCCATATATGTCAATACAAAATGCATAAATTATAGTCCTGTTTGAAACTAAACTTCAATAAGACAACAAAAATGGCAACAAAAAGGCCGAGTTATAAAGCTTAACAACTTAATGTAGTACAGTCTTAAGGGAAAAAGAAATGAACTTTAAATCTGCAACTAATGAATCTCAATGTAACATCAACAAGCATATATTTATAATTTCTAGTATGTTGTGGAGTATTTATTCGGAGCTTTATTCACATTTTTACACGCAAAACACAACTCTTACGTTTGATAAACATCCTAATTTTATAAGAAAACAAATAAAATAAACTTCAATATATGCCAACAAAAAAGACATACAGTATAGGCCTGTTTGGCTGCCTTATTTGGAGTTAAACTTCAATAAGGCAAAAAATAAAATAAAAACGCTTTTAAGCTTGACAAACTAATGCAGTACAAACTTGTAAGGACAGAAAAAAACATAGCTTTTAAGATTAACAACATAATGTAGTACAAACTTACAAAGGGGAAAAAGTATTTTTCTATTGCAACGGGAATAGGTTTAACGCATCCTTTAAACACAATACCAGGTGCGTTACAAAAAATCTCCCTCTTTGAGAATCGAACCACAACATTGCAATTTTTTAACTAAATCTAATACACATGTTTTAAAGTAAGACTTAAGTTGTAAACTTTTTTCCCTTCAAAAACTACTGCAATTTTTTTTATTAAATCTAATACATCTGTTTATTATAACCAAATTAAAAATATATCTAGAGACAATATGTTTTCCAGTATAGATTAATAAAATGTGAAACATAAAATCTCTTATTAATCATAAAATCTTTGTTTTTAACAATAAGATTTGTTTTCTTACCCAAAACAGCAATAAGGAAACCAAGCTTGATGAACTTATAAGCCCAAACCAAAAAAGACGACACGAAACCATTTGTTTCGTTATAGAAATAAAATTGAAACATGCATGCATAACTACAACTCAGCTAACCCGAAAAATTTCCTCAAACATGCGTTCTCAATTATAAGCTAGCAAATATGGAAGCCCCAGATCTCATCAGCAAGTAACAAAATCTAATTCACCGCCTAAAATTTCATTAGAACCATTGTCACGCCCCAAAATCCATAGAACACGGATATCGAGGCATGACCTTTTTAAAACAAAGAAAAGTGAAACCTGTTGGTACAAAATTTAAAATTTTAAAAGAAAACGCAAGTGAGCTAAAGGAACAATTAACGGATAAATAAAAAGTTTGCCAAACGCGGCTACATGACGAGATAGTTTTGACAAATTTATAAAAGAAAATAAACGAATGTAAATTGCCCGTAGGCTACAACCTCAAAAGTGCTTTAAGTAAAAATAAAGCGAAAGCTCCAAACCCATGTGACGCATTGCGATAGCTCCTATCCAAAAGTGCCAACCTATAATGTACCTGAATGACAAAATTGTAACGGTGAGTCCCACGCACATAACTAGACGGGACGGCACCACAACACCGTCACTCCATCTCATAAATGCAAGAGCTCACAAATTCTACATCTACGATAAACGATGTATAAAAATAAATATAATGACATTCTATAAAGGGATGAATTAAATAAATTAAATAACGTCAACACAAATCTATAGCAAACATGGACCTTTCATGCCACCTACCCCAGTCCGTAAGGTAGGTCATTCCCTATCCCCTCGGCCGTCTTCTGTCCCCGGAATTAGGAAGAGACAGAGACCATTGCTAACATAAAAGTAGATTTAAAGTGCGCACTTGGACCTCTCATGCCACTCGTCCCAGTCCGTAAGACGAGTCATTCCCTATCTCCACGGCCGTCTTCTGTTCCCGGAATTAGGAAGAGACAGAGACCATAGCTAACATAAAAATAAATATAGTGCACACTAGGACCTCTCATGCCACTCGCCCCAGTCCGTAAGACAAGTCATTTCCTATCCCCACGGCCGTCTTCTGTCCCCAAAGTTCTAAAAGCTAACCCTTAATCCAAAAATATTGTTTTACTACTCAAAAATACAAATTTTTAGAAACAAATCTATTGGGTCCTTTTTATTAGTAAAATTAGTAACAGGCTTTTTAAATAAAGTTTTTCGGAAGAGTTTCGGTTTTTGGCTAAAAATTAGTTGAGTGACCGGTTTTTGGTAAAATTTTGAATAAAACGTTTTTGGATAAATTAAATCATAAATAAAATTACTTATAAAAATACGGGATGTTACAACTAACCCTCCTTAAAAGAATTTCGTCCCGAAATTTCCTCTCTAAACAACTATACCCAGAAATTATAAACTTCTATAAACAAGGCCATAAAAATTTTAAACGTACGATTCGTGACATTCAAGAAATAATATACGCAGGGTTCACAACCCGTAACAACTCCATAACTCCAATAAAATAAACTCCAGATAATGTACAACATGTAAGACTAACCGCCTGTATACAATATCTAACAGAATAAAAGACAACAATGTAAAACAAGCGGCTGCAACATAAAAGTCAATAAAGTAAACTAAGCTGACATGCTTCTACCTCAACAACTCCATACATCTTCAAAGCCCAAACATGGTAAACACCTATATGCAATATCAAACATAATAAAAGACAACTCCGTAAACTCTAGGCGTTATAACAAAAATAAACTCCAGACTCTAGGCGTTACAACCATTCCCCGATAAAGAAATTTCATCCCGAAATTAGAATGCATCTAAAGAAAAGTACCTAAAGAAAATTCGAGATTAGGATATTTCCTCTTCATCTCATCCTCGCGTTCCCAAGTTGCCTCCTCGGCCCCGTGGTGTTTCCAAACCACCTTTACCAATCTAATTGTAGTTCCTCGATGTTCCTTCTCTTGCACATCAATAATCCTCATAGGTCCCACTTCGTAGGTAGCATCCGCACTAACCTCAATGTCCTCGAAGTCCACCACGTGTGAAGGGTCGTGATGATACTTTTTCAACATTGACACATGGAACACCGGGTGAACCCCTGCCAACTTTGGTGGCAAGTCCAACCGGTATGCAACTTCTCCAACTCATTCCACGATCTCAAATGGTCTGATAAATCTCGGGCTCAACTTCCCTTTTGAGCCAAACCTCGAGCCGTCTCAAGCCTTTGCCGAATTAACTTAATCTTTTCGGTCATTTCTTGAATCAATTGCGGTCCTAGCATTTCCGCTTCTCCCACCTCGGTCCAACACATCGGAGACCTACACGGTCGCCCGTATAAAGCCTCGAAAGGTGCATGCCAATACTAGCTTGAAAGCTATTATTATACGCAAACTCAACTAAGGGTAGATGGCTCTCCCAACCTCCCTTGAAGTCATTCACACATGCGCGCAACATATCCTCTAGCACTTGGATAGTTCGCTCCGATTGTCCATCCGTTTGGGGATGAAACGCCGTACTCATTGTCAACTTGGTCCCTAAGGCATTTTGCAACGCACCCCAGAACCTCGACACAAACCTCGCGTCTCGATCCGATACTATCGAAATAGGCACCCCATGAAGTCTAACAATTTCCTTAATATACTTCTGTCCCAAGATTTCCACCGAATTCGTCATCTTAATCGCAATGAAGTGTGTGGATTTGGTCAAACGGTCGACCACAACCCACACATCGTCATTCCCACTTACCGATCTAGGTAAGTTGGTCACAAAGTCCATTGCTATCCTTTCCCACTTCCATTCCGCTACCGGTAAGGGTTGGAGCATCCCCACCGGCCTTTGGTGTTCCGCCTTCACTTGTTGGCAAGTTAGACACCTGCTAACATATGAAGCTACATCTCGTTTTATTCCGGGCCACCAAAACTGTTTTTTCGCATCATGATACATTTTCGTCCCGCCGGGATGAACGGCTAATCAGGAGTGGTGAAACTCCTTTAATACCTCGTTCCTCATGTTTTCTGTCACATAAGTTCTTCCCTTATTTGTTAGCGTAGTCCTCCATCGGTTCCTTTCGTCCAACCCTCTAATCCTTCGCTCGAACTTATTTGTTTCTCAAAGTTCTCCACTTTCTCATCCCCTTCTTGTGCTTCCAAAACCCTACTCAGAAGTTCCGGTTGTACCACTATTGTGTACAAAGTTCCCCCATTAATATATTCAAACTCCAAGTCGAACTCGTTCACTTTTCCCATCATCCTCCATTCCTCGATCGCCACATGCGCTAAGGTCGCATGGGACTTTCGACTCAAAGCATCCGCCACTACATTGGCCTTTCCCGGGTGATAGTGCAAGTCGTAGTCGTACTGTTCCAGATATTCCATCCATCGTCGTTGTCGCATATTTAGATCACGTTGGATAAAGATATGCCCTAAGCTCTTGTGATCCGAGAACACTTCGAACTTTTTCCCGAACAAATAGTGCCTCCATATCTTCAACGCATGAACTATTGCCGCTAGCTCTAGGTCATGAGTCGGATAGTTATTTTCGTGAATCTTTAGTTGTCGCGAAGCATATGCGATAACCTTTCCATCTTGCATCAAGACGCAACCCAAACCTTCTTTCGAAGCATCGCAATACACTTGGTAACCCTTCCTTTGCTCGGGAATAAATAGTATAGGAGAACTAGTCAACCGCTTCTTGAGCTCTAGAAAAGCTTTCTCGCAAGCCTCACTCCACACAAACTTCACCCCCTTCTTGGTAAGGTAAGTCATCGGAGTCGCCAACTTCGAGAAATCCTTGACGAACCGTCGATAGTATCCCGCTAATCTCAAGAAGCTTCGAATCTCGAACACATTCTTCGGTTGTGCCCATTTCGAAACTGCCTCAATTTTTGTCGTGTCCACCTTTACCCCTTCTTCCGAGATCACATGTCCAAGAAATTTCACCTCATTTAGCCAAAACTCACATTTGCTAAATTTTCCGTAAAGTTGGTGCTCCTTCAATGTGAGCAACGCTAAATGGAGATGCTCCTCGTGTTCCTCTCTTGAACTCGAGTAAATCAAAATATCGTCGACAAAGACTACCACAAACTTGTCGAGATAATCCTTAAAGATTTGATTCATTAACTCCATAAATGCCGCCGGCGCATTAGTTATCCCAAACGGCATGACCACAAACTCATAGTGACCATCCCGGGTCCTAAATGCCGTTTTCGAAATATCCACATCCTTCACCCTCAATTGGTGATAGCCTGATCGCAAGTCGATTTTTGAAAAGAACGTCGCTCCATTCAGTTGGTCAAACAAATCGTCGATTCGAGGTAGTGGGTACTTATTCTTAATAGTCACCCTATTTAGCTTTCGATAGTCGATGCACATCCTCATCGATCCATCCTTCTTTTGCACAAATAAGGCCGGTGCCGCCCACGGTGACGTACTCTGCCTAATAAACCCCTTCTCTAGAAGTTCTTCTAATTGCTTACTTAACTCCTTTAACTCAGCCGGTGCCAATCGATACGGGGAAATGGCTATAGGTGCCGTTCCCGGTACCAAGTCGATAGAAAAATCTAACCCACTTTTCGGTGGTAACCCCAGTAGATCCTTCGGAAACACATCTCTAAAATCGTCTACTACGTTTGGCCACGTTTCCACTTCCTCGTCGTTATCCACTATCGATAGACTAGCCAAAAGACAAGACAGGTTGCCCACAACCCGCTTGGAATGATAAGGAATAGAAGAAAGGGTAGCGTCCCTTTCTCCATGAAAGAACACCTCATTTCCGGATGAAGTTGTAAGAAAAACCTTTCGTCGAACACAATCGATGAAAGAGTTGAAATGAACCAACCAGTCCATTCCAAGGATCACGTCGAATCCCGACATCTCTATAACTACTAAATCAAATATAAACACGTGGTCCGCAACCACCATCTCACAAGACCGACACACTCGGTCCAACATAGCTCGACCCCCAACAGGAGTCTCTACAATAATCGGGTTCTCCAGAACCCCAACTTCTAACAACAAAGACTCAACTAGACATCTAGATATAAAAGAACGCGAAGCTCCCGTATCAAAAAGAACATGTGCCCAAGATGAGCACACAAGAACCATACCTTGTACATTTGCCGGATCTCCTTGTTTTGGCAAATTTGGCAAGGCAAAAAGACGAGCTTGAATTGGTGGGTTTCCTTGCGGTCCTCGATTTCCCCCATGATTTCCTCGGTTTCCCAGGCCCTGATAGCCTCCTCGATAGTTCCCATGGTTTCCCCCTCCTTGGTGATTACCTCGAAACCCTCCCCCTTGGTTCCCAGGTAGTTGGTGTGGTGGTACGAATCCTGGTCCTTTTGGTGGTGGTAGTGGCAACCTAGGTTGGTTAAAGGGTCGGTTGGTGTCGATTCTTCCTTGTCCCAAAGTACAAACTCTTGCCGTATGTCCAAACCGGTTGCAGGTCCTACATAGGACTCTAGGGCACTCGTATTGTCGATGGTTCACATCTCCACAAGTGAAACACGCTCTCTTCATTATGGTGTTTGTCGGTAGTGGATTAAAAACCCTCTCTCCTCTGCCCTGTTGTGGAAAACGCGAAGTATTCGCCATATCCCAAGTCCGCTTCTTCTCTTCCCTCGGAGCATTTCCGGTTTTCGACTTCTCCGAGATTCGCTTGTTATGGAGGAGAGCTCCTTCCACAGCTTGGGATGATTTTACCAATTCATTAAAGTTGACATGTCGAGCCGATGCCAATTGTAACGAGATGGTCGGATTCAACCCCTTCATGAATCTCCTACATCTTTCTGTGCCCCCTATAACAGATTCTGGGGCATACCTCGAGAGTGAGGTAAACTTTAACTGGTATGCTTGAACGGTCATACCTCCTTGATACAGTTCCTCGAACCGCCTCCTCATTTCATCCTTATAAGAATCGGGAAGAAACTGTCGATTAAACAATTCGATGAACTCATTCCATTCGAAGTTGCTTGTGTCGTATGTATCCGCAATTCCCAACCACCACTTCCGTGCTTCACCCTTTAGGTGAAACTGGGCCATATTCATCCTTTGCTCCCCATTTACTATTCCTGCAGCCGATAAATATTTCTCCATTTCGTCCACCCATCCCTCAGCTATGGATGGTTCACCTAACCCATCGAAAGTCGGAGCCCCCAATCGGGTGAAGTTAAGCAATCCATTGTTGCTTGAACTCCCAGCTTGTGCATTCTGCACCATCATTTGCACCACCTTCTGAAGGTCGGTCATCACTTGATTAGCATTGACCATTTCCGGTTCCGGTGCAAATGTCTCTTCTTCTTCCACATTCACTTCCTCATACACATTCTCAGCCTCGGGTTGCTCAAGTGGCGGGGCATTAGTTTTACCTCCCCCCACGATTTCTTGCTGTCCTTCTTCCTCTAGTTGCTCCACGCCCCCTTGGAGCTCTTCTTCCTCCTCCATTTGTCCTACCTCGGGTAGCCTCACCGCTTGGTGGTGATGCGCCCCCGCGTGTAGCTGGTCTCCTTCCACTAGTACTTGTGGTAATAGCAATGACTACAACAGATTAAACCAACACTTTAGTCCACGACTACATCATTAACAATACTAAAACGAAAAATTCCTCAACATTTGTAAATTCCTTACATGAAACATATCACCCAACTACATCATTTTAGTCCACAACATATCAATATCCACTCGCATAAAATGTTCATTACCACACAAGTTAATAATTTAGAAAACACATTACGTAAAACAGCCAACTACACGATTCTCGCACTCTAATACTTCTCTACTACCAGACATGCAAACTTATACCTCATACACATCATATAAATCTACACACGCATACAATCAACACAAAAATGCGAGGGATAACCCATCATGATACGTTATCCTAAAGCACCCGAGCGTCCTCGCATACTCTAGAGTTCCACATCGCTAAGGTATTCCTTCACACATACCGACGAGAGGTCCACCCACTAATTTGGCAAGCCGGGATCAACAAACGTCCTCATTGTCCCCAACTTGCCTCACATGTGGACTTTCCTTCCATCAACTACTACTAAATTCTAGCTACATGTCTTAAGCTAAATGCAACCCCCCGTTTTTAGAAAAATTTTGAGTTTTTGGAAAAAGTTTTGTGAAAATGATACGATGGATCTTGGTCCAATGGTTACCCATCTTCCCGTCGTCCCAAAGTATACAAGAACCTAGTTAGCTCTGTTACCAACTTGTCATGCCCCAAAATCCATAGAACACGGATATCGAGGCATGACCTTTTTAAAACAAAGAAAAGTGAAACCTGTTGGTACAAAATTTAAAATTTTAAAAGAAAACGCAAGTGAGCTAAAGGAACAATTAACGGATAAATAAAAAGTTTGACAAACGCGGCTACATGACGAGATAGTTTTGACAAATTTATAAAAGAAAATAAACGAATGTAAATTGCCCGTAGGCTACAACCTCAAAAGTGCTTTAAGTAAAAATAAAGCGAAAGCCCCAAACCCATGTGACGCATTGCGATAGCTCCTATCCAAAAGTGCCAACCTATAATGTACCTGAATGACAAAATTGTAACGGTGAGTCCCACGCACATAACTAGACGGGACGGCACCACAACACCGTCACTCCATCTCATAAATGCAAGAGCTCACAAATTCTACATCTACGATAAACGATGTATAAAAAGAAATATAATGACATTCTATAACGGGATGAATTAAATAAATTAAATAACGTCAACACAAATCTATAGCAAACATGGACCTTTCATGCCACCTACCCCAGTCCGTAAGGTAGGTCATTCCCTATCCCCTCGGCCGTCTTCTGTCCCCGGAATTAGGAAGAGACAGAGACCATTGCTAACATAAAAGTAGATTTAAAGTGCGCACTTGGACCTCTCATGCCACTCGTCCCAGTCCTTAAGACGAGTCATTCCCTATCCCCACGGCCGTCTTCTGTCCCCGGAATTAGGAAGAGACAGAGACCATAGCTAACATAAAAATAAATATAGTGCACACTGGGACCTCTCATGCCACTCGCCCCAGTCCGTAAGACGAGTCATTCCCTATCCCCACGGCCGTCTTCTGTCCCCAAAGTTCTAAAAGCTAACCCTTTATCCAAAAATATTGTTTTACTACTCAAAAATACAAATTTTTAGAAAGAAATCTATTGGGTCCTTTTTATTAGTAAAATTAGTAACAGGCTTTTAAAATAAAGTTTTTCGGAAGAGTTTCGGTTTTTGGCTAAAAATTAGTTGAGTGACCGGTTTTTGGTAAAATTTTGAATAAAACGTTTTTGGATAAATTAAATCATAAATAAAATTACTTATAAAAATACGGGATGTTACAACCATCTCCGAAATTTTGTAATATAAATTTCATACTTGTGAACAACTGTACAAGTATCAGTTTTACTAAGCTGAAATATGTTTGATTTATACGAAAAAATTATACTATAAAAACTACACCGGATTCGGTTGGTTTTTGGCAAAACCGAAACCGATTATAAATTTATTACTAGATTTTTTAATTATTAAAAGTTGAGACAGTTACAAATTATGATCAAAATGTTAACTAATTAAAATATACGTAACAAAACATAATAATTGGCTATGTGTAACTCAAATTTTCAGCCCTCAATTGATTTTTTCAGGTTTTTCGGTTTTTTCATTCGGTTCGGGGTTTTTTCGGTTTTTCGGGTTTTTTCGGTTTGGTTTTATAGTAAGCCAAAACCGAACCCGAACCGATATGTGTTTGTTTTTTCGGTTGCCGTTTTTTTTTTGTTTTGGTTTTTTTAGTTTTCGGTTTTTTTTCGTTCGGTCCTGTTCGATCCGATTTTTTTGGGTTTTTGCCCAGCCCTACTAAAAACTATTAATATTGATTTTAAAGAAAAAAAATAAGCCAAAGCCTTCTTAAAGCACAAAATGAAATAATTTCCGTACATTACCAAACAGAATGACTTCAAACAAACATACAACACACAACAATACTTTCTCACTTATTTTTTGTATTTTTTTCTTATCTTTTTTTTGATTTTTTAGACATTTTTTCCGACATTCACTGTAATAAGATACATAACAAATAACGTACTTAATAAGTAAATGACATAATAAATTATCATAATAGATGGTGCGGTAAATATCTAGTATAAGGCATCATAATAATCATCAAACTCTTCTTCTGATGATGTATCGACTTCATATGAGTCTTCATCATTCCGTT
The DNA here is from genome assembly GCA_963682055.1 of Primula veris. Classification (NCBI taxonomy): domain Eukaryota; kingdom Viridiplantae; phylum Streptophyta; class Magnoliopsida; order Ericales; family Primulaceae; genus Primula; species Primula veris. The sequence continues at coordinate 28,626,640 of OY821747.1, read as the reverse complement.
TCTTGAAATTCAATTCTATGATCAATCTGTCTGGGTCATGGAGTGGAATGCTCATGGTAGAATTGCTAGTGCTTCCCAATGTGATTGTACGGAGATTCATATCATCGTCTTGAAATGCATCACGTTGTATAGACGTGCTTGGTGTTGCATTACTAGTTGATGCAAACACTTCTATAATTGTTCTATCTTTCGTATGACACACAACTAACCAGTCGGCCCGTCGGGTTGTTTAGCTCGGGTACGAAACAAAATACACTTGTGTAGCTTGTGAGGCCATAATAAAGGGTTCATAACTCCTAAGCTGCTTTTTAGTATTGATCTCGACAAGTTTATATTTCATGTGAATACATGTTCCAATAACGGGATCAACCCAGTCGCAATTAAATAAAATAGGTCACTTAATTGGGAGCCCCAAGGTACTCCAGGATTAGTATTTCAGTCAGGTGGCCATAATAATTGCCCGTCGTGTCACTATAATTATCTCCCTTACACCAAACCCCATTGTTTGTAGTGGACTTATTTACGCCATATGATTTGGTTTGAAATTTGAAGTTGTTGACATAGTATCCCGGATATGTTTTAACCTTATTAAATGGCCCGTGTGCGAGATCAACAAGAACCTGACTAGGTATTTCATTGTCCTCAACAGATAAATCAAACCATTTAATGGTACCCAACTCTTGATTTGTCTTGAAAAGCTGAATAAACACTATTTTTCCTGACGGTTCCAAACTAAAATAAAATTCTACCGAGATGATTAAGAAAGATATTATAAACTATAAAATGCATACTTCTGTGAAAAACAAACGTATGAATTACCTCGGAAAGCAATTTCGTTTAATAATCGACTTTATATATCTATTTTCTTCGTGCGCAGCCATGTACAAATGACAGAGAAAGATGACTCTTTGATATTGTATTGATATTTGGCGGTAATGTTTGAAGTTTGGAAATGATGTTTGAAGTTTGGAAATGATGTTTGAAGTTTGGAGGCACTCCTATTTATAGAAATGTAATGGTTGATATTTCTGACGACTTTTTCAGTCGGTAAATCATCCATAAAATTCAGTCGGTAAAAGCAGTCGGTAGTTGTCACATACCGATTATGTTTCAGTTGCAATTTGTTAATTCAATTCCGACTATTATTTTAGTCAGTAAATTTCTGAATAAAAGCAGTCATTAAAAACAGTCGCTAATTGACAAATAGCGACCATTTACATTTTTGTCGTAATTTGTTAGTCCAGTACCAACTACTATTTCAGTCCGTAAAATCCCGACCGAATTCAGTCAGTAAAAACAGTCGATAATCGTCATATAGCGACCACTTCACGTTATGGTCGTTATTTGCTTGGAATATGAGCGACCGCTTTTATTCGGTCGCTAAACCGCACTTTTCTAGTAGTGTCAAGTTCGGAACGTAAGAAATGTAGAAGGAAAACAATCAAAACATCCGCCGCATGTATAGCAAATAAATCGGATAGCTAGCTTGTGATAATCATTTAAACCTAAATCAACATAAATAATGAGGCAAAAATATATAACTTCGGCTTTTCAAATCATCTTAGGAGTATGCACTATGAACAAATAACGTATCATGAATTAAAAATAATGATTGCTTGTCGTCTAACGGTAGGTTTAAGTTCTAACGTCTCCTAAAAAAGAGGAGAAAGTTTTGAGTCAAATACTGGTGGACGCAGCAATAGTATTTTAGTTTAATTCTTAATCACTACTAGTTTTCTCTGTCTTTAATAATTATTAAGGTTTCATTTGTCAGAGTTTGGACCAATTTCTGACAAATATAATGAATATGTGAATCAATTATTTTTTTAAGATTTACAATTGAAACGGGGAAATGAAAAAAAAGGTTTGAGCTTATGTATAACTTTAGGCTAATATTTTTTAGGAGGCTTAATTCAGTTAGATCATCCACAATAATGTTTATTATTTCAATTGTAAAATTGTTATTTAATAAACATGTTTTTACTTCAAAATAGTATTGTTAAGTAACATATTAAACTTAGCATTGTTCACATTATTATTAAATTTAACAATAAAGTTAACAAATGATGTGACACAAACTCATACATTAAAGTAAAAATAACATATTCTCCAATTCTTTTTTATTTACAATAATAATAATAGTTTTACCAAATTAATTATTTTTTATAATTATTAGATAACTTCGTTAATAAGAATGCATTACAGTGTTACACGTCGTGTTTACGGATATACAACGTGTCATTTACCATGCATACACTATAAATAATGTTGATTGTGTGAGATTCAAAACTTGTAAAAATGATAGCAAGTTACAAATTATGTCTCAGTAAATCGACTTCTTGAAAAATGATAAATTGGTTAAACTAAATAATAAAAAAAATCATCCTTTCCTGTTTCCCTTCCCGACTAGTCGACAACTATTTAATTGACAGTGCGATGTGGGTGATAAGATCAACAAAGATTTTCACCGAGTTTAGCATATCTTTTGATACAGGAGTAACTATAAACCCATAACGGCAGCGCAAACCTGAATCTTTTAGAAGAATTACCTGTTCTTGTGCTAAATTGTGATTGATTTCATGTGGAAATCTACATAATATGGTATGAATGTAGATAGAATACCGTGATTTCCGAAATCTATTACCGTTAGACTTGAATAATCTGATATTGTACCGTAAATACGTCACTACCAACATGGGAGGAGTTAGGAATGGAATGAAAGTGGCTGCACCACCCCCATACTAAAATAAAAGAGAAGCATTTTTTAACTTCTTCGCTAACTACCAACAATGTGGTATGGAAACTCTTTTAAATTTGTGCATGATTTAAAAAAAATAAAATGATACGTATTAAGTATAAGTATATTAGTAGTTTGTTTTATATATAACATTGTGTTATTAAAGGACTAATTTGTAACCATTCTTGAATAAGTGTACTAAACTGTATGTTGGACTTTGACAGACCAATTATGTGTATTCTGTAACTTAAATGACTTGTTTGTAAATAGGAGAAACTATATTATAAATAGTTTCTCCAGTTTATTATTTTGATATATGAAAATTTTAGTTTTACAATCTCTCTCTCTCTCTAAATATTCTTCCTAAATTCGTTTATATATAAATGTATTAATCAACCTAATATAGAGGTTTTCTGATTTTCTACATGGTATCACAGTGATATAATGATCGTATGCTGTGTTAATTTTGAAGATTTATCATTTTTCTTTGAAGAATCTGGTTAAAGATTGATCGCGCTAGGGTTTTATTTTTGGGTTTATTTCGTTGCTCGTGTCAATTCACCATCTGGTATATTCTAATCAACTATTACTTTAGTTTGTTGATTAATTGGTGTTTCTGGAATTATCTGAAAATTAGGGTTCTTGAATATTCGAATTGGGGGTTTTTGGTTTACGATTCAGCAATTGATTAAATTGGTTCTAAATAAGAAGATTTCTTGGTTTTTTTAGAAATATGTCTGAAGACTTGGCTAACAATAATAGGGATAATAATCCACCTATACCCAATCAACAAATAACCACCATGAGTCCTTATTATATAGGCACAAATGAAAATACAAGCAATAGTTTAGTTAATCCCTTGTTATCAGGACTTAATTACCATTCTTGAAAAAGATCCATGGAGATCTCTATAGGCGCTAAGTCAAAACTGGGTTTTGTTACTGGTAGTCTAATTTGTCCACCTATAGATGATTCAATGCATGGGGCATGGTTACAGTGCAATTTAATTGTGATGTCATGGATTATAAATTCAGTAAATAGTGAGATTGGGCAGTCTATTTTATATGTGGATAGTGCTGCTAAGATGTGGAGAGAACTTACAGAAAGGTTTGCACAGGGTAATGAGGCTAGGATATATGAATTACATCAGGATATACATAGTACTGTACAGAATGATCTTACAGTTTCAGCTTATTTTACCAAATTAGAGACATTATGGAATCAATTAAGTATTCTTAGCCCTCTTCCTAGGTGTACTTGTTGTGTAACAGGAGGGTGTACTTGTAATTTCATGGGTGCTATAATTGCTAGAGAACATAGGGTTTTTAAGATGATCTTCTTGATGGGATTAAATACTAAGTATGCTCATGTAAGAAGTCAGATTCTTTTAATGAAACCTCTTCCTTCTTTAAATGATATATATCAATTGGTTAATCAAGATGAGAAACAACAAAATTTGGGGGTACATAGTGTAAATCTGGGTAATAATATGGTTCTTGCCACTCAACATAATCAGAATTTTAGACCATCACATAATCAAACTTTTAGGCCACCTAGTAATCCAGTTTCCAGACCTTTTAAGCCTTCCTTTGGTAGAGAAAATTCAATGAAATGTTCTCACTGTGGATCTATTAAGCATACAAAAGAGAGATGTTACAAGTTGCATAGGTATCCATCAAATTGGGTTTCTAGACCAATGGGTTTTAACTCTAATTTTGGGGGAAATAATATGGTTCATCAAGTTTATTATCAAAGAGAAGGAAATTATGGGGAGAACCAGTATGGTATGAGTAATGGTAGAATTGGGTGTCAGGTTGGTATGAATAATCATTTGGAACAAACTCCTTTTCATTCACCTTATCCCATAATTCAGCAGGGTAGTGATAGAATTACTGGTCCAGAACAGCAAAAGAATGGTTTAGATAATCAAAACCAAGCTGCTACTAATATTCAGGATACTACATCATCTCTTTCTAATATGGTGTATGCAGGCATGTCAGGTACACATGGTTTCTTTCCCTTCTCTAATGCATGTCAGAATAGTTATCAAACTACTTTATTAAATAATAATGATTTGTGGATTATTGATAGTGGTGCTAATGAGCATATGGTGAATTCATTAGTACATTTTGATAAATTTAAAGTAGTGTCTCATGTCAACCTGACAAATGGACAAATTGCTAATGTAACACATATAGGTACTGTAGTTTTTAAAAATGGAATTACTTTGTATAATGCCCTGCGTGTGCCTTCTTTTGGGTTTAATTTAGTATCTATTAATAAAATAACCAAGGATTCTTCTTTGTCTGTTACATTTAATTCACAATCATGTTATATTCAGGACCAGGCCTCTTTGAGGATGATTGGTAGGGCTGAGGCAAAGAATGGTTTATATGTTTTCAAGAGAGCTGAAGGTGTTAGTTGTAATAGTAGTTTTTTGCAGAATAAGCCTAATATCTGGCATTTTAGGTTAGGGCATCATTCTATTCAAGTGTTAGGTTTAATTTCTAATGATGTAAAAGTCAAGTTTACTACTTAGAATTGTACTCCTTGTGATGCTTGTCATGTAGCAAAACAACATAGACTGAGTTTTCCTTTAAGAAATAATAGTGCTACTCATGCTTTTGAACTAATACATTGTGATATGGGGTCCTTATGCTACTGCTACTTATGATGGCTTTCATTATTTTTTAACTATTGTAGATGATTTTACAAGATGTACATGGATTTTTTTATTAAAACACAAATCTGAAACTGCTACAATATTACCCAGTTTTTGTAAAATGGTTGAAAATCAGTTTCAGTATAAAATTAAAATATTAAGGAGTGATAATGGTACTGAGTTTAATTTGCTTGATTTTTATGCTAAAAATGGTATTATTCATCAAACAAGTTGTGTTGAAACACCACAACAGAATGGTATAGTAGAAAGAAAACATCAACATCTTTTAAACATAGCTAGAGCTCTTAGATTTCAGTCTTTTTTGCCTTCAAAATTTTGGGGTGATTGTGTTTTAACTGCAGCTTACTTAATAAATAGAACACCATCTCCTTTACTGATAAATAAAAGTCCATATGAGATACTTTACAATAAGAAACCTGTTTATAATACGTGAATTTCTATATTGATATTTTGGTTCCTACGTTTTTTTTAATTATAATTAGCTTTTCTATAACTTTAATGATTACTTTTATGTCCTCACTTATTGTTAACGGTTAGAATTTTAAAAGAACATTATAATTTTGAAACATGCAATCTTGGACATAAGGAGAAAAATTGGTTAAACTTGAAACTCTAAAAAAGGTTTATTTAATTAGCCAACGAGGCAACAAATAGTTTGCTTCAAGTCTAGCATATATAGGAAACTACGTCTTTTCTCACTTTTCACTATTCACTTTTCACTTTATTAATTTGTTTTTATTTTTAGAGCATAAAAGATTTAAAATAATACAAACGTTATCATTGTTGATTTAAAATTATAATTAAATGGATATTGGGTAATGTAATTTAGATTCGATGTAAATTAACAATTACCATAGGAGACGATTAGATGTATTTAATGGTATGTTATTAAACACACTAGAGTAGACTAGTGGGCTAGAATTCAATAAAAATAGTTTAAATACAGGCAGGACCGTTTACAGAGTTTTGCGGCCTTAGACCAACTTAAAAATTGGGCTTTTTTTTCTTCGTAAAAAAGAAGAAGTTATTTAAATAAAATTTATAAGATACGATTAATAAATAATAAAATACTAAGCTAGGAAATATTATATGCAATAAGTTGAGCACATTTAACAAAAAAAATCAATGATACGAAGATTTTTTTTTTACAAATTTCGCATTCAACCTACAATTATACTATGATTTTTTTAAAAGGAAAACAGGAACCAAATCTGTTATCTATTTAACAAATCAGGTCATTTCCTATTTTCTTTAATATAGGAGACCATATAGAAACTTAGATAAAATTAAAGGGTTCATTAGTTTACTAAATTCTATAATGAAATAAAAAAACAAATCTTGTCTCCGCAAATACTTGAACACGGGTTGACTACACTATTTAGTAAGAAAACCAACCATTCGGTAACCGATAACTATTGATTAGGGAAAAATATGAAATATATATATTTAATATTTTGTCAAACGGGGGGGTTTGGAAATATACGTTTTTGGGGGCTATAGAACCGTCCGTGTCTCTTGGGCCTAGCCCAAAATACGGCTCTGGATACAGAGCTCGAGTATTTTAAATGGGTAGATGTGAAATCGCTTGACATCTCTTTAATAAAATAAGATTTAAAAACAACGTATGTTATTAACTCATGACATCATTATATGTTAACTTCTATTTACGATCTGCCTCAGATTGGTTGGTATTTTAATATTTATATGGTTCAATATATGATCTCATCTTCTTCGCTTAAGATTATCAAGTTCAACATGTAAGAAACAATAAAGGAAGACGATTAACATGTCTCACTGCATATAAGCAATTCCTCGATGAAACTCTATTTTTATACCTATTACAGAATATATTTACATAAAACTTTGAGCTTTCTAACTCAAAACGCTTAATAATATTGTTTTGAAAAAAATCAATGGCAAAGCTAGCTCGTGATAATCATTCAAATGAACATAAATAATGAGGCAAAAAGAAAACATAACTTCCACCTTTCAAATCATCTTGGGAGTATATATGCATAAGAATGAAAAACGGTTGTTTGCCGTTTAACATTAGGTTTAAGTCCCGACAACTTCCATAGAGAGGAGAAATTTTTTGAGTGGGCTAGTAATGGACACAACAATAGTATTTTAATTTAATAGCGAGCGCGATTAGTATTTTTAGTTTTTGACAGTTTATTAAAGTTTTATTTGTTAGGAAACTCAGGATCTAGGGGTGATTTTTTTGTACTGACTTGTACCAACTGACCGCTTTTCGAGCCGAACCAATCAAGTCGGTACCAAAAATTTGATATACCGACATTACGGTACGGTACAACCGAACCGATCTTTGAAAGTCGGTTCGGTTTCAGTATTCGTTTGGTGAGTTCGGTATGGTACCGATTCAAACCAAAATATTAAAATATACTATATAGAAAAATAAAGTAAAATACTTATTATATACGCTTAATTATTAACGTTGTTATAATATACTTAAACTACTTTTTCTAGTGAATACTTATAACATTTTTTTTTATAACATTTACTAGAAAGGTCTAGTAGTATTTACCATTTTATGCAAAAAACAAGAAATGTAACAATAATATAAATAAATATATATTTTTAATCTACTACTTTTAAAACTTTATATTATGTTTTTTTCTCAATACACACCATTTTTCTATCATCACTTGTAAAATCTAAAGTTTGCTATAAAAACAAAAACGAAGCAAAACAACCGAATAGTTTGGTTCGGTAATGGTATAAAAACTCTCAAAGCAAACTAGTTTGGTATGTTATCGGTATGTAGTCAAAAAGTTTGATACCGAACCGATGCCACCCATATCAGGACCACATGAGTTTCCGCAAAGTAAACCGAATATGGGAATCAAAACGATAAAACGAAACGTAAATAATAAATAAATAAAATAAAAAATTTAAGATATACAATTGAAATAGAGTGAAATAAAAAAAAAATAAGGTGAGAAATGAATTTACATATTAATGCATATAACTAGCTTGGGTATTTTAGTGGGCCTAATTTAATTGTTTAATTATTATTAGTGCATAAGACCATGGATAAATCCCAACTTTCAGTCAATATATATAAACGGAACAGCCGCCGTAATTAGGGTTTAGCTTATATAAACTATTAAAACTCTATAAATAGCAGCTTATCGAAACCACTCATATTTGTACTTCCTTGTAAAAATAAAATGCAGCTTTTCAGTACATATCCTGGTAGAATCTCTCTCTCTCAATCTAAAAATATGTATAGTTTTTTTTCTTTGTGTGATGCACTTAATGATCAAGGGTTTTGTTTTGTTTTGTTCATCAGATTCTTCTTAGTCTAATATGTATCCATGATTTATTTTCCATTTACCATAGAGATACAAGTTCTCAAAAAATTGAAATTTTTAGGGTTTATCCATGCAGTCTCCGGGTGTAGTTTTTTTCTTTGTGGGATGCACTTTAATGACTTATTGTTTTGTTTTGTTTATTAGATTCTGCTTATTATAATATGTATCCATAATTTATTACCCATTTTATCAAAGAGATACAAGTTCTAAGAAAGTTGAATCTTTAGGGTTTATCCATGCAGTTTCCGGGTGTAGTTTTTTATACATCAAAATATCGAATATATACATTAAAAATATTATTACATAGTTAGATGCCTAATTTCTACGCTTAACTTTTCCTCGCATAATTTTGCACGTTTCCGAACCTTATTAAATTGAGATCAAAGGATTAATAGTTAATCAATCTACAAGAAATGATGATAGAATGCATTTTTATAAATGAGTAGATCTTTGATTTGTTATTAATTATCGTGTTACCAAGTTGCAAAGATTGCTCTTTTAAGCAAAGTAAACATCTTTATAATTGTTTTGTGATAGTAAAAAAAGGCGGCAATGACTTAAATTTTTGACATAACTGGAGTATCTCAAAGAAAAATAAAAGGCGGCGATACTATGACACAATGGAAAGATCGTTGTTCATCACATATCATAACATGGCCTGGTCGCAAGGTAATGCTTCGATTAATTTCTTTTACTTGATGATTGTATAACATTTAACTGACCATAAAGCTCTATGTATTTTTATGCATATTGCGGTGCAATCTTAGATTCTAGGGTTGTTCTATATTCAATATTCCACTTATACTACAGTTGTTTTTCGTAACGGTTCTTTGAGTCAGTTTGTGTTCTCTAGGTTATATTATATTGTTTTACGATCATGTACTAAAAGAATGAAGTAATTACTTTGCTCCTGCATTTGCTTTTCATGACTCTTCTCAAATTTATCCAACTTTGTTATTAATGGAGAATAGTCTTTTACTAAAGATATGTGTATATTCTTCTTTAAGGTACTTAATATGATCAGTTGCCTTTTTTCCTTAGGTAATCAAGACATTAATTGTTTTATAAGAATGCAACTTGCGAACAGATTGTAGTGAATAAGACGCTAAGACAGAGCTTATTTTTACCTTTTTTTGCGAGTTGTCCTTGGAGTTGCTGCAAAAGATTCCTCGATAGATAGATCTAGATTCGCTGACTCTAAAGGGATTTTTAGCTTAGCAGTGATTTTGCTTACGCCTAATAGGGACATGGAGTCTGGAACCAACGACTTACGTTCTTAAAGAAAATAAATTTTCATAGTAAGAATTACTTAGATCAAGTTATAACATGAAATAGTTTTTTTTTTGCTACATCTTTTAAGACGTATAAATTTGATACAAAAAAACTTCATGATATCAGTTCATTACAAAGTGAAACACACATCTTAAACACTTCACCAGCATTTTCACATTTTTGTTGGATTTGTCTATAACTGAGTTATTGACTGATTGCCAACTCCATCTTGTTTACCCCAGTTGTCCAACTCTTTCCTTTTAGCCTCTAGTTCTTGACTTAACATCTCTTGCTCATCTAACACTCTTCTGACAGGATCTCGAGTAAGGCTCTGCGTCTTCCTTGTTTCTTCTACAAAAGCTGCGTGTAAGGAATCTTTTTCATCAATCATCCTACTCAAAGAAAGCGTTTTTTCATTGTACATATCTTGCAACTCACTCAGATCTTCATTTTTCATGTCTGTTTGGTTAGCTAAATTAGCACCAACTTTATATCTATCTTCGGAAGATTGCTCAACAATATCACATATAGTCCTTAATTCCCGCACCCTTTGAGAATACTCTCCAATAACCCTTCGGAATTGTAATCATCTGCTCCTACAAACCATCCGTATATTTAGATATTTGTCCGAGTATATTTAGATATTTGTCTGATATTTAGCAGACTTGGATTATACTTCTGCTATACTGTTGCATAGATTGCTTCATTTTCTTATCACTTCTCAGTGTTCTTTATTACATAATTTAAACTGGCAATATATAAAATGATTATTTGAACCTGAGGCCAAGTAATATTACATGGTATTGGAGCTGGTCAATATGTTTCAAAAGACTAGGGCAACAAAAAAATCAATTTTTTTGTATATCTATCCCTTCAGGCATTAACCAAAATCCATTTATTGTTAGCTATAGATAGTTAGATGCTGTACTATAAGGTCCTATTCTGAAATCCAGTTCTCGTCAGATTTTACAAATGTAAATTTAATTTTGCTAATGCAGCCTGTCGGATATGCAAGATTGGCATGCTTAAGTAGATGAGTTTGTCATCTTTTCATATTGCCAAAAGCTCCGTGGGAGGAAAATATTTGCAAAATATGCGGAATTGAGAAAAACGACGACCTTGTGCTCCTATGTGATACGTGTGATGTGGAATATCACGTATTGCTTAAACCCTACTTATGAGGGTTGCTCAAGGAAACTGGTATTGCCCTTGTTGCATTTCCAAACTTAAGAATGGAAATGGTAAATATATACTCCCTGATTATTATACTATTTTGAGATGCTTTAAATCTTGCCTATTTAAGTAGTGAAATAAACGTTACTTTCAAAGTAGTTTTAATTTTTTGATGGTAATTTGTAATCTTGCCTTTTTATAAATCACTTTCGTAGACAGTTATTAAGGAAGAATAGTTTTTTTACTAAAGATATGTCTATAATCTCTTTTAAGGTACTTTATTATGATCTATTGCCTTTTGTCCTTGTGACGACCCAGATTTCCAGGAAGGAAATTCTGTGGTGCGGTGTTGTGCGTCAGTCCCACATCGCCCAGATATGAGAGTACCCGTGTGGTATATGAGCTTAAAGATCCATTTCCTATCAACAAGGCCTTTTAAAGTCGTGCGGCATAACAGCGAGGACGGAACTCCACAGTTAAGCATGCTTAGCTTGGAGTAGTACCAGGATGGTTGAGACCCCTCTGGGAAGTTGTACCAAAGCGGACAATATTGTTGATACGGTCGTAGCGGTTCGGTCCGTAGGGCCGTTTCGGCCATAGGGCCGTTTCATTACAGATGATATCAGAGCCTCTATCTGGCCGGAAATGTGGGGACTAGCACGTGTGTGTGGACCCCTGAAGGACGACGTGCCCGACGAGGATGTCGTGCCTAAAGGGAGGGTGATTGTGACGACCCAGATTTCCAGGAAGGAAATCCTGTGGTGCTGTGTTGTGCGTCAGTCCCACATCACCCAGATATGAGAGTACCCGTGTGGTATATGAGAGTAAAGGTTCATTTCCTATCAACAAGGTCTTTTAAAGCCGTGCGGCACAACAGCGAGGACGGAACTCCACAGTTAAGCCGCACCGGCCCTACGGACCGAACCGCTACGACCGTATCAACAATATTGTCCTCTTTGGCACAACTTTCCAGAGGGGTCACCCATCCTGGTACTACTGCAAGCTAAGCACGCTTAACTGTGGAGTTCCGTCCTCGTTGTTGTGCCGCATGGCTTTAAAAGGCCTTGTTGATAGGAAATGAATCTTTAAGCTCATATACCACACGGGTACTCTCATATCTGGGCGATGTGGGACTGACGCACAACACCGCACCACAGGATTTCCTTCCTGGAAATCTGGGTCATCACAATCACCCTCTCTTTAGGCACGACGTTCTCGTCGGGCACGTCGTCCTTCAGGGGTCCACACACACGTGCTAGTCCCCATATTTCCGGCCAGATAGAGGCTCTGATACCATCTGTAACAACCCGGCCTCTCGGGCCGAACCGCCATGTCCGTATCAACAATATTGTCCGCTTTGGCACAAATTCCCAGGGGGGTCACCCATCCTGGTACTACTCCAAGTTAAGCACGCTTAACAGTGGAGTTCCGTCCTCGCTATTGTGCCGCATGACTTTAAAAGGCCTTGTTGATAGGAAATGGATCTTTAAGCTCATATACCACACGAGTACTCTCATATCTGGGCGATGTGGGACTGACGCACAACACCGCACCATAGGATTTCCTTCCTGGAAATCTGGGTCGTCACAGTCCTAATCAAGACATTAAATTCTTTCATAAGAATGCAACTTGCAAACAGATTGTAGTAAATAAGACGCTAAAACGAATCTAGTTCTTACCGTTTTTTTGCGGGTTGTCTGTGGAGTTGTTGCGAAAGATTCCTCTGGTAGTTAGATTGACATTCCATGGCTCTTAAGGAATTTTGAGTTAAGCAATGATTTTGCTTACGCCTAATGGGGACATGAAGTCTAGAACCAATGAATTATGTTCTATAAGAAAACAATTTTTCATAGTAAAAATCTCTTAGATTAAGTTGCAACATGAAATAATTTTTTTTGGCTCTTAGCTTTTATTATTTCCTACTCTGGGTTTTTTCCTTTTTATTACTTTAGATTACGTTGTCTATTTAATTTTCTCCTCAAGTCACCTTTGGTTTAGAATGTAGTTTCTTTTCAGTGATTTCAAAACTGGAGATTCTTTCAAACTGATATTTTCTGCACCACAGTAGCAAATTAATCCTGTGGCCAGATGTGGTGGCTTTAGCACCATGTCGATGACGACCACGATGAAGAACTGCATGACCCTGGCCATGAGAATATTGAAACGGTTTATCAGGCTGAGTTTCTGTATCCACATGCTTCTCACACCTAATCCCCCGAAAGAACAATTCTCCACCAGAAAATTGCTTACCCCGAATGGGTATATGGGTGGTTTGAGAAGTACTAGGAAGAGAATGAAGCGGAGAACTATGGGTTTAAGCCAAGTTATTTCGAGTGACCCCGAAGTTGTTAGAAATCCTCTCAAAGTTTTAAGTGGAAGATCAAAAGTTTCAGAAATTGATTCTATCAAGAAAACGACATCAAGGTATATTGTTACTTACAATGTCATTTAATATGCTATCTTGTATATTAAAGGCTTAACTTGTCCTTTTGAAAAAAATCAATGTTATTATGTTTGCTGTTGCTTTTGTAGTTGGTAAAGTGGTTATCTGATACTCTTCGTTTTAGCACCCAAAATAAATCCCCGTCCTTTTCCATTTGCAGAAGTAATTTAAAGATTTCTCGTCTTTAAGCTGTTCCCTACAATAATCAAAATATAGATAATCTAAATTAATTTTTTTTTGAAAAGGTTATTAAGTTTTGTTCTTGAAGCTTGCATCTACTTCTTGCATAATTGACCACCAATGTGGACATAAACAAAGGATATGGCTACAAAGAATGATTAACTAACTGGATAAATTTGATTCAATTTATGTATTCTTGTTTTCAAATATAACCTATTAACAACCTTCTTTGATATGGTATTTTTTTTAAAGAAAGGCTATACGTGTATATTTAATTGCTTATTGGAAAATTTGATTTTGTTAGCCATTTTTGGAATAATAATGCGGATTATAAGTGCCAAATCCAATTCACTTAAATTCATAAAACGTATTTATAGGTTTACGGAGTAACTATCACAGTTGTGTTATGCTGACGAAATATTTAATCGCACATATCTCCGGCTATACACTACAAAAAATGTCAGCTTACCATCAGATTGTCTCTTGCTAAACTGATGGTAAAGTGAGTGTCACTAAATTTAGCAACATTTTTTTTTTGATAAACTGTTACTAAATTTAGTTAACACTCACTTTAACAACAGTTTTCAAAAAGTAAACTATTACTATTAACTTTTTTCTTGTAGTGATAGTTGTTCGGCCCATGGCTAAAGGCCCATTAAGTTGCATTATATAACTTGTCAACCGTAGATAAATCTTCAGCTCTTGCAAAATGGAAAGCAACATCACCAGTGGTGGTTATGCAAAATCTAAAGACGAATACGGCAAACAGAAAATCAATCATACATCGAATAAGTGATTTACCAGATAAAAGGTAATTGAATTTAGACTATGTACCGTTGATTTTTCTTTTTGAAAGGGTAGTTGATTGTTTATATTACAGCTTTTAGACTATATACTTTTAAAAGAATCCCTAGAAAATTGATCTTGCTACAAAGTATATACTTCTAATAAAATCTCTACACAATTGATCTACCGAACCTTATATTATGTGGACAATTGTTTCTCATGTTTTGGAATTTCTAGGGGGTATTGAATTTTTCTCCTTAAGCGTAGACTCGGAAATGATTTACTGTTATTATGTTACAAGGTTTTTTTGCTGAAATTTGTATTCTGCAGGATTATTCTGAAGTGCTGTCGGTTGCAGATGGGGAAGTCTTGGACAACAAAAAAAAATTATGAATTTAGCAATATTTCGAAGGAGGAGGTTTGTGCCATTTTCTTATTATATGATGATGAATTTGTTTGACTGATCTAAACCTTCGTTAAGACAAAGAATAAGCGACTTTATATATTGATGCAGCCGGAGAATTACCAGATGGTTGGTTGTCTTTCAGGGTACGCTGATGCTTGAGAAGGCTATAGTGAGATCTTAAAGATGGCTTTCTTTTGTTTCGGGTGTTGGAAAATAGAAACAGCTTCTTCAAATTTCAAACTAACCGCAGTGAAATAGGAAAAATCCTTCAATATAATGTATCCAGTAGACTTGCCTTGCCCCCAACTTCAATAAGTCCAGGGAATTTTAACAATATAGAAATAGCTGAACTGTGTTACTTCATCATATATAATACGGCTTACAGGCCTAGTGTCCTTTTGACGACTTATTGGACCAAACCCTTGTGTTTTCAATTATTTACTAACACGCTTGTTAAGTCGTCATGGTTGCATTTAATTTCTATAATTTTTCGTTGTGTTTTTATTGGTTGTATGTCATTGTCGTAATGTGAAAGTGCTATTTTCAATGTAAAGTGAGTCGCAATGTTGTGTCGTGAATCAGTGAAACAATTACCCTTGTAATGTTTAGTTAAGGAACTAAATTATAGTATATAAGACGCTAAGACGAATCTAGTTCTTACCCTTTTTTTGCGGGTTGTCTGTGGAGTTGTTGCGAAAGATTCCTCTGGTAGTTAGATCTACATTGGGTGACTCTTAAAGGAATTTGAGTTATGCAGTGGTTTTGCGTACGCCTAATGAGGACGTGAAGTCTGGAACTAACGAATTACATTCTATAAGAAATAAAGTATATCCATGTGCCAAGCTCCCATATAGTAGGTTACGTATACCGATGACAAATAGCCTAGTTTCATCCACTTCACCTAGGAAAAGGCTGAAGAAAATGATGAAACAACTGATATGTTCTATCACATGTCTTTATACCATTATTTCAACCCGGTATATAAATATTTGTTGGTTCCGAAGAATCATTGTCAAATTAGTGACCAATCTCTAACTGGGGGGCAACAAGCTTCTTGCGCGAAAAAGAAGAGTTTATCACTAATAAAATAATGTGTTCGAATTAGACGTCCAGCGTTTTAGCAATAAGGTCATGATCACAACAACGTCGGAAACCCGATGCTTACAAGTAAGGCTAGGATAAGAGCTTGAAAATATAGGATGACAAGTGTGATATCTTAAATCATGCATATAAGTTGTCGAGGACTTAAAGGTCTCGTTAAATGGCAACGGTAATGATGTCGTTCAACAACCATGATATGGGGCAAAACACGTTAATTAGCTAGCTAAGACGAGTATCTTCCACATAAACTAACAACTCTATTTCCATCACCCTCGCCTTTTATGTGAACCACAAATAGGGTTATGCTACCTTGTGAATTTGATCAATCGATACAAACCCTTATGCCATGTGCAACATTCCTCTTCATAAGTACTATTACCCTACTTTCATGGCGTTGCTTATTGTTAGATGTTTCGTGAAAGAAAAAATATTATAAACCTGAACATGCAATGCTGAAGTTTAAAGTTTCGTGATGGTTGAAACTCAATAAAAGCTTTGTATTTTATTTGGCCAACGATTGGTTTGCTTAACTCTAGCATATATGTGAACCTATGATTTTATTTTTTTCATTTTCCGCTTCATTGATCGGTTTAATAGCATAAACATTCTAAAATAGCACAAACATTATCACTGATTAGTTGATATATTCCAATAAAATTGATACTTTTATGTCCCAGTACTCACTACTCTATATATATATATATACACACACACACATGAAATTTGGATCCAATAATATAGAATAACAATTAATAGCTAACGATTAGATGCATTTAGCTAATGACTTGACAATACTTTGTTATAATGTTAAATACTCATGCATCCTTACATGTTAATTTCATTTTTACAATAAAATGTTTCTTATTGGTTAATTTTGTTATACAATTTTTTGTTAATTTTTTTATCTTATTTTATTCGCTTCCGTTTATCAAGTCCATTAGTTAAAAAATTTGATTGACATGTTCCATGCACATAACCAATTCGATGACGGAAGTTTATTGTTATACATATTTAAATAAATTTACATAAAACAATGAGCTTTCTATTCTCACTGGTTTTGTTTAAAAAAAATTCAACTTGAAAGCTAGTTCGTGATAATCATTCAAACCAGAATGAACATAAAACATTATGAGGCAAAAAAACATGATTCTCAATTTTAAAATCACCTTAGTAGCATGCATTTTATCCCAAATCATGAAAAAACATGTAACTAAGGTTCAAATATAAAATTTGAATCAATTACTATAATTATATAAAAAACCTATATTCCATGAAATTATTATAAAAAATGGTAGAGACTCTGTAATTAAGGTCTAGACGTAAAAATTGAATCAATTTCTATAATTATAAAAAAAAAAGAACTCTATTCCACACATAACACGTATAGAAATTAGGGATTATATATAGAAATTAAACCACTTACCATAAATATAAAAAATAGGTTCACCCCCACACAACTATTATTATGAGGTAGATTCGCCGTAATTACAATCTAGATATAATAACCATAAAAATTATATAAATATAAAAGACACGTACACCCACGCAACTATTATAAAAGGGCAGATGCGCTTGTAACTAGCTAGTATTTAGATATAAAATTAAAACAATTTCTACAAATATAAAGAAAAAAAAACTAAATCCCACACAACTATTATAAAATAGATGGGGCGCCCTAAATAGGGTATATATAAAAGTTAAAAGTTAAAAACAATTTCTATAGATATAATATAAAAACAACTTCATCACAATTTCACATACAACTAATCACTATCATAAAAATATTATTGAAACCTAAATGGACAGAAAGTAATGTTCAGAACTAGGAGCGGAAAAAAATGCCTGTTTACGACCCGTAACTCAATCCGCACATATTGGGGTTTACGTCAATCCGTATTGGGATGGGTTGAGTGTCTAAAAAAAATCTATCCGCTCCGTCTCAATCAACTATATATTTTGCGGGTTGTGCTAGGGTTGATGTTTCCAAACGCGGATTAATCCGCTCCAACCCGTTTTAAGGAGTGATATATATATAATTATCATACTATTAATATAAGAAAACTCAAGAAATATTGAGACTGCCAAATTTGAACTAATTTTTTTCAAAAATATCATTACACTATTTTAATAATTATCAATGTATCTAATCTAATTAATTAATAATTTATTATCACTATATTTTTCCAATTACGGATGTAACCTACATTAATTAACATTTCATTTTAATTAATTACGATAAAAGATACAAAATCTGAATATTATGTATAAAATAAAATATATTACGAGATTTATGTCATTACACGTCGCACACACAACTCGTGGATAACTTTTATTAGTAAATATGTATACATCGTGTGTATTTCAAGATTAATTTGGAAATCCAGATGCTCTTGTAAATTTGAGAATTTCAAAATGAAGGCCAGTAATATTATTCGTAAAACTGAAGAGTTGATTATTTTATCTGGTTATAAGGAGAAGGGTTTCTCCTACTCTAATTTCAGTGTAAAGAAGACTATTAATAAGGCCACTATTATTAAGTGGCTTCATCCTCCAGATGGGTTTCAGAAACTTAATATTGATGGTTGTTTTAACCAATTAGGTGCCAATAATGGTATTGGGGGTTTAATTAGGGATGAAAAGGGTGATTTTATTAAGGGGTTTTCTAAATCTATTGTCAGCTTTTCAGCTCTCTATTCAGAGTTCAAAGCCCTCTATTATGGCCTACTTATTTCACAAAAAGATCATCTGATTATTGAGAGTGATTCACAGATTCTAATTAATATAGTAGAGGGTAAACAAAAATGCCCTTGGAAGATTATAGACTTATTCAATCTCATTAATAAATTATTAGAAGATGGTGATTACCTGTTTAAACATGTGGCTAGAGAAGGCAACAAGGCTGCTGATATTCTTGCAAATTGGGAGGGTAACATCTCATCATCTTGTCTGGATGACTTTCCTCATGCTTTAAAAGGGGTTATTTTTACTGAAGCTAAAGGATTATCTAACCTAAGAAGGCGATGAAAATGGGGTAAAAGGGGAGTCTCTCTCTCCTGTGAAAGAAGAAATGAAGAGGTGGATGGACACCTGTGGAATTATTACATATATTTTCAGTATTAGTCCCTTAAGTCCTATTCGCCAGTCTATTGACTCCTGTTATTTCATTTATTTAAATTGGATGTAACAATTTCCTGTTATTTCGTTTTGGTCTCGTTCTTTGAGATTTTTCAGTTTTGCTACTTGATTTTATTTCTGTGGGTTTTTCCTACGTTTCATTAATAAAAGTGGGTTTTCCCCACCAAATATTTAAAAAAATTACAATAAATGATACAAAATCTGAATATTATGTTTAAAATAAAATATATTACGAGATTTATGCCATTACGCGTCGCACACGCAACCCGTGGTTAACTTTTATTAGTAAATATATATACATCGTGTGTATTTCAAGATGTCAACCTTCCATTCTTTTTATATTATAGTTTTGTTATTCGTTCGCGAATGTTCTAAATATATTTTGATTGTTTTTAATTTATATTTCTATTTAAAAAATTTAATTTATTTTAAATTTAAGTTAATTATGCAAACTATAAACAATAAATGACAAAAATAAAAATTTAAGAATCAATCCCGCCCCACGCCGCAATTTATTTTGCGGGTTGGGTTGAACTTTTAATTATAACGTGTATTGGGTTGTATTGTGTTGACATTTAAATTTTATCAAACTGTACCAATCCGTCCCGTCGTTTATTTTGCAAGTTGAGTTAGTATGAAGTCCAGTCCGCTCAATCTGTCCGGTATCCACCCATATTTAGAACTTTAGATATATATAATATAAAAACTTAAACAATTTATTTAAATACAAAAAAAAAAAAAACCAGAAGTCAAGGTGGGCCGTAATTAGTAACCAGGGCTTAGATGTCAGAACTATATCCCTGTCAGCTATTAATATAAATAAGAGTCAAATACGCCGTTTTAATATTATAACAATTACTATAAGTAGAAAAAAAGCAGCTTATAACACAAAACCACCCACATTCTTACTTCCTCAGAAAGAAATATGCAGCTTTTTACGTATTCTGGTACAATATCAATCTCTCTCTATCTAAATATGTATAGTACGTTTTTTCTATTTGTGTGATGTACTTTAATGATCAAGCTAGGGTATTGTTATGTTTATTATATTCTGCTTTTTCTAATATTACCCATGATTTTATTACCAATTAACAATTAATAGAGATACAAATTATACTGTAAGAAAGTTGGAATTCTTATGATAAATCCATGCAGTTTCCGGTGTAGTTTTTAATACTTTAAAAAGTTTTTTACATAGTTAAGATGCTAAATTTATTTGATTTAACTTTTGGAAATTGTAATTTGGACATTTCAAATATTTTTTTTAAACTTTTCGTCGAATAATTTTGCATGTTGTCTGAAGTTCTTATTAAATTTAGATTAAGACGTAATAATTGATCAATCTACAAGAAATGATGATATAAGGCATTTTTTTAATGAGTAGATCTTTAATTTGTTATTAATTCTCGTGTTAAATAGTTTCAAAGATGCCTCTTTTACGCAAAGTTAACACCTTTTAAATTGTTTTGTGATAGTAAAAAGAGGCAGGGGTTACTTAAAG
Source organism: Primula veris (assembly GCA_963682055.1). Lineage (NCBI taxonomy): Eukaryota > Viridiplantae > Streptophyta > Magnoliopsida > Ericales > Primulaceae > Primula > Primula veris. The sequence continues at coordinate 28,605,888 of OY821747.1, read as the reverse complement.
TTTAGATGTGTCTGGAGTATCCGGAAGAAAAGGCGGCGAGCCCGCGACTATTTAAGTAATGCCAGAATTTTTGGTAGATCGTTATTCATCGCATTTCGTAACATGTCCCGGTGGCAAGGTAATACTTTAATTAATTAATTCTATTTGATGTTAGTATAACGTTTTCCTGACTGTAAGGCTATATATATTTGGTTGTTCTTTGGTGCGGTGCAAACTTAGATTCTTTGGTTGTTCTATATTCAATATTCCACTTATAGTACAGTTACTTTTCGTAATGGTTCTTTGAGTCAGTTTGTTTTCTCTAGCTTATATAGTCATTTTTATATCATCTCATTTCATATCATGGTCTGGCCGCAAGGTAATACTTCAATTGATGAATTCTATGTATGCTCATATAATTCTTTTGACCTTTGGTCAAGTCCTATGTAGAGGGTTGTGAAAGCGGAAATTCGTGCCTATATTGGAAAATAATATTATTAATATTAAATTGAAACATAGAGAAACCAATTTGTATCGAAATGCAGTTTTATTGGGCCACCAACCATGTTCGTATACTCATAAAAAGTTTATTTTGTGGGAAATGGGTAGTAATAGTGCATTTGATGCAACAGAAAACGGTTTAATTGAAGAATGTAAAAGCTGCATACTTTTATCCTATTAATTTGATGTTATTATAAGGTTATATGACGGTAAGCTCTATGTATTTGTATACACTATATGGTGCAATCTTAGATTCTGTGGTTGTTCTATTAATTATCAATATTCCACTTATACTACAGTTGCTTTTCGTAACGGTTCTTTGTGCCAGTTTGGGTTCTGTAGCTTATATAGTCATTTGTATATACTTCGTAGACATTTAGATCACATTGCCTATTTTTTCGTCAAGTCACCTTTGGTAGAGAATTTATTTTTTTCTAGTGATTTCAAAACTGAAGATCCTTTTAAATTATTACTGTATCATTTTTGGTTTAACCGTCACGAAAAGTAAAGTCCATTTAACGGATGTTGTCAATACATGTCACTAAGGACAAATCACTGATATATCTTCCTGTAAGCAATACCATAGTCTCAAAACTCAACTAAAAATTAAAATTAAAATAATATTAATAAAGGGTCTCAAAAATCAACATCTTAAAGGGGTCTCAAAACTCAACATCTTAAAGAAGGTTATTATGTTTTGTTCTCGAAGCATGCAAGTAATGATTGCATAGTTTCTGGGGAGGGAATATGGCGGAGCTTCCTTAGGTTGCAGATAGCATTGAAAGTCAAAAACGAAAAAAGGTGAAATTTCCCGTCGCTCTTTTTCCATTTATGAACATGGCAGAAGAAATTTTAATTCTTCTCTTCTTTAAGCTTTCCCATTTAATAATCAAGATATGGATAATTCAAATTATTTTTCTTTGTGGAAAGGGTTATTAATGTGTATTGTTCTTGAAGCATGTATTTAAAATTTTGTATTGTAGGTTAGACTATATACTTCTAATAAAATCTCTAGAAAATTGATCTTGCTACTGAAAGTTAGAACCTTAGACTATGTGGATAATTGTTTCCCATGTTTAGGAATATCTAGGGGGCAATTGAGATTTTCTCCTTAAGCATATGCTCGAAAATGATACACTGTTAAGTTTTAATGCTGAAAATGGTTCCCATATATGAACATGGCAGAAATAATTTCAATTCTTCTGTTCTTTAAGCTGTCTCATTTAATAATCAAGATATGGATAATTTAAATTAAATTTCTTTCTGAAAAAGGGTGTATATCTTTTAGGAAATCTTTCCTTACCACTTTGATATTCTCAATATAAACGACTTAAAACTTTTAAGAGCATATGAGAATATATATCCTGCATACTTTAACACAAATAATTACCATTAAAGAATAGTTATGCAGATTTACAGAACAAGACAGAATTCTGCAGAACAGCAGGTTGGAACTGTGGTTGCAACTGAGGTTGCAACATTACTTGAAACCTCTAACACTGTCTCAGCAGGTTGTAGAAACCTATCAACATAGGTTGTAACTGAGGTTGTAACATTGCTTGTAACCTAACAACAGCTGTCTCAGTAGGTTGTAACTGAGGTTGCAACATTGCTTGAAACCTAACAACTCTGTCTTAGTTCATAATAAACAGATAGGATTATTTAGTGAAAACCATTAGACAACAAATAGAATTTAGACCAGAAATCTGGTCCTAACAATCTCCCCCTTTGTCATTGGTTTTGACAAATCATCTAAGTTTATATAAACACTAATCGACCTGTAAATAGTTAGCAGTACAGTGTCTTTTACTGTATTTCATTTATCAGTACTTTTGTAACACCTATTTAGCTCCCCCTGCAAGTTAGAATAGCAGGTATCATATAAGCACAGAATATCCATTCATAGAGTTTCAGAACAGATTCAATTTCAAAAACAGTCATACTTCAAAAAACAAATTGCAGGAATAGTAAGGCCAAACAATGCTGGCACAGAACAGTCTTAATACAGCAAAAAGCTTGAAATTGAAATTAAAGCTTGAAACTGTAAACATTAAAATGAACCATAAACTCATCTCCCCCTATTTGTCATAAGCCAGACAAACTAGTCACGAGGTATGTCTAAAGACATGGTTTCAACTACGGTTGGAACTGCACTTAGAACTTCGCTGTGTGGGTTTCCAGAAAGCTTAGGGTTTCTTTGATAAGTAGAAAGAGAGAGAGAATAAATCTGATAATTGTGATTGATTTGAAAAATAAAAGGTGATTTGTATAAATTGCAAATAAAGACCAAATCTTTTTATAAATAGAAATAGATATACTCAAATCAAATTAGAAACAGAATTTTGCTAAAATTAAGGAAATGTCTTATCAAATAGAAACACAATAAAATAACGAAGGAAACAATTTTTTTTAGAAAGATAAATTCAGCAATTAATAAAGATAAACATTCCTTGTAAACAGATTTACCCAAAAATTTGAATTCTAAGTAGTTGAAGATTTTTAGGAAATTTTGACTCGTTTCAAGAGAAGATAGCAAATCAGGAAGATATTTAAACTATTAAAAACAGGAATCTAGCAATTTACTCAAAAAGATATGTTTATCATTGGATAACTTTAATAGAAATTAGATTTTAAGAGCTTAAATTGAGCAAATTCATTTTCATCTCTACACAAAAACTAGTTTGACGATCTCAGCAAGGAAAGAGTATAAGTGATGTCAAAAATATCAAGACTTTGTCTTGGCTTTTTCATTCTAGAGTGTTCGGACAATCACTGAATTTTTCAGTATTATGAGTATGAGGTTTCAACTGATGTTGCAACTGAGCTTGCAACCAGTATTATTAGCATGTGGTTTCAACTGGGGTTGCAACTGAACTTGCAACCACTGTGTAAAAAGTGCACTTTTTTCTTGCAACTCTATTACCAGAGAGGTTTTAGGACAAGTTACCTCACATCTATTTTTGAGACACCAAATAGCGGCTTTTTCAAGAAAGAAACTTCAAAGCTCAATAAAGACTTACCTCTTGAAATAAAAAGAATTAAAGGTACTCAAAATAGACATACATAGCAAGAGTATTCAATTAGATCCATAGTGACATACCCCTATATCACTTCTTAAAGATTCAAATTTATTAGTATCAAGGGGCTTTGTGAAAATATCTGCTAATTGTCTTTCAGTTGAAACATGTTCTAAAATTAAGCTTTTTCCTTCAACTAGTTCTCTGATAAAATGATGCCTTAGATCAATGTGTTTAGTTCTGGAATGTTGAACTGAATTCTTTGCTAAATCTATAGCACTTTTGTTATCACAAAATAAAGTTAATATTTCTTGCTTAACATTATAAGCATTTAGCATCTGCTTCATCCAAATAAGTTGAGTACATCCACTTCCAGCTGCAATATATTCTGCCTCAGCAGTAGATAAAGAAATGCAATTTTGCTTTTTACTAAACCATGAAACAAGGTTGTTTCCAAAATAAAAACAACCACCAGAAGTACTCTTTCTATCATCTATGTTTCCTGCCCAATCTGCATAACAGTAGCCACTAAGAAAATGGTTTGTATCTTTAGAATACCATAGGCCTAGGTGAATTGTTCCTTTTACATACCTTAAAATTCTTTTAACAGCTAGAAGGTGATGTTCTAGAGGATTTGCCTGATACCTGGCACAAACACCTACACTTAAGCACAGGTCTGGTCTACTAGCAGTCAAATAAAGCAAGCTTCCAATCATGGATCTGTAAAGACTGGGACAGACACTTTTACCTTTATCATTTTTAGACAGTTTAAGGGTGGTACTCATAGGTGTTCTCTTCTCTTTGCTCTCACTCAGACCAAACTTCTTGACAAGATTGTCTGCATACTTACTCTGACATAGAAAAATGCCTTTTTCATTCTGTTTAACTTGCAATCCTAGAAAGTAAGTTAATTCACCTCCACCACTCATTTCAAATTCATTCTTCATATCAGAAATGAATTCTTCTATCCTTTTATTGGAAGTAGAACCAAAGACAATGTCATCAACATAGATTTGAGCAATTATTATGTCCTTTGTGGTTTTCTTAGTAAACAGAGTTTTATCAACTCCCCCTCTGTTAAAACCTTTTTCAATCAAGTACTTGGTTAATCTATCATACCAAGCTCTAGGAGCTTGTTTTAGACCATACAAGGCCTTTTTCAACAAATAGACATTTTTAGGAAAATTAGGATCTTCAAATCCCTTAGGTTGACAGACATAAACTTCTTCATTAATCACACCATTTAGAAAAGCACTCTTTATGTCAACTTGAAACAATTTAAAATCATACAGACATGCAAGAGAAAGTAGCATTCTAATGGATTCAATTCTAGCTACAGGAGCAAAGGTTTCATCAAAATCAATTCCCTCAATTTGTGTATAACCCTGAGCTACCAACCTAGCTTTATTTCTGATAATTACTCCATCTTCATTACTTTTATTTCTGAAGATCCATTTAGTCCCTATAATATTCTTATTAGAAGGTCTGGGTACTAAAGTCCATACATCATTCCTTTCAAATTGGGACAGTTCATCTTGCATAGCTAAGATCCATTCACTGTCTTCCAAAGCCTCTTTTATGTTCTTAGGTTCTAACTGAGACAGATAACAGGCAAAATGAACAACATTATTTCTCTTACCTCTGGTTTTCATACCTGAAGTAATTTCTCCTATGACATTGTCAAGAGAGTGGTTTTTCTGAGTCCTTACATAGCGTGGCTTGCTTGTAGTTGGGATAGCATATCCTCCATCTTCTTCTTCAGATTCTGTTGAGTTCTGGGTTTCAACTTCGGTTCCAACCTCAGTTGTAACCTCAGTTGCAACCGGACTTCCAACCACTATAGAACTTCCTGTTTGTTGAGTTTGTTCTTTCTCTTTTTCTGCAATCTCAGGCTGTTCATCATCACCTGTAATCTCATCAACAGTTTTTAGGTCATCAAATAACACATTATAAGATTCCATAACATAGTTTGTTCTTTGATTAAAGACCCTAAATGCTCTACTATTTTGAGCATAACCAAGAAAGATCCCTTTATCACTTTTAGAGTCAAATTTACCAAGATGCTCTCTATCTCTGAGAATGTAGCAAACACACCCAAAGACTTGAAAATACTTAACATTGAGTTTTCTACCTTTCCATATTTCATAAGCTGTCATAGAAGTGCCTTTAGTAATGTAAACTCTATTAACTATATGACAGGCAGTATTAACAGCTTCAGCCCAAAATCTGTTGGCAAGTTTCTTAGAGTTAAGCATGACTCTAGCCATTTCCTGAATGGTTCTATTTTTTCTTTCAACTATGTCATTTAGCTGTGGAGTCTTAGGAGCAGAGAACTCATGACTTATACCTAAGGAGTTGCAGAATTCTCTAAACTTGATGTTTTCAAATTCAGTTCCATGATCACTTCTAATCCTAGCAATATTACCACTGGTGGAACCTTTTTCAAGTTGTAGTTTTAAGCACAGAGTTTTGAACAGTTCAAAAGTTTCAGACTTATCCTTTAAGAACACTACCCAAGAGTATCTAGAGAAATCATCTACAACTACGAAAATGTACTTCTTACCACCTATACTAGCAGTTTGCATAGGCCCCATCAAGTCAATATGAAGGAGTTCTAGGACTCTCTTAGTGTATATTTGACTTGTACTTTTGTGAATACTTTTGGTTTGTTTACCTATAGCACAATCACCACAGACACTTTGAGTTTTAGCACTAAGTTTAGGAATTCCTCTTATCAATTCCTTTTCAACAAGCTTATCTAAAGTTTTGTAATTCACATGCCCAAGCCTTTTATGCCAAATATCCACATTATTAGTAATGGCTTGATTACACCTACTTTGAGGCAATTCTTTTTCAGCTTTTTCAAACACATAGCAGCTGTTGGTTGATCTAACTCCAGTCATGATTAAATCATTGTTAAGATTAGTAATTAGACACCTGTCTTTGTCAAATTTAACAATCATCTTGTTATCACAGAGTTGACTAATACTAATAAGATTAGCTTTTAGACCATCTACAAGAAAAACATCCTCAATATCTGGCATTCCAGGTTTGTTTAAGGTACCTTTACCAACAATTTTACCTGTATCTCCACCTCCAAACACAACAGTGTTTCCTGTAAGAATGGTGACATTTTTTAGGAGACTTGCAGTACCTGTCATGTGCTTAGAGCAACCACTGTCAAAATACCAATCATTAGAAGTAACAGCATTCAAAGAGTTAATGACATCTTTGTTGTTAGCAATTAAGGTAGCTTTTTCTTTAACTTTCCAGACCCAGTTCAAATTTTTATTGACAGAAGCCAACCAGGTTTTCTGAGAAATATACTTTCTGTTTCTTTTTAAATAACACTGGATTTCAGAATGACCAGGTTTCTTACAGAAATTACACAGCTTCAACCTAAAGTTATTTTTATCCCTAAAGCTATTAAGTTTATTCGTGGTTGCAACTTTGGTTATAACTGAGCTTCTAACCTTCTTTACAAAAACCTGAGTTTTATTCCTGGTTGCAAATCTGGTTGCAACTGAGCTTCTAACCTTATTGTCAAAATCATGAGTTTTAGCTTTAGCAACAGCTTCAATAAAGGTAGTTTTTCCTGTACTTTTACCACCATAGTAACCTAGACCACTGATATCTTTAGAGCCTCTAGAATATGACAGCATGTCATCTAATTTATCTGAAGCAGAAATATTCAGCAGTTTTATTTTCTTTCTAGTTTCAGTAAGTTCAGCCAGTTGTAAGTTAAGCTTCTCAGTAAGACTTTTAACCTCATCCTTTAGATTAACATTAAGTTTGCTTATGATCAAGGATTGTTTACTCAGACATTTATACTTTTCATACAGAACAATATATTGCTGAGTAATATTTTCATCAGAAGGTTCTTCCTCATCACTGCTATAGGTTTCAAGAGCAGTTGTAACTATGGTTGAAACATGCTCACAGTCACTTTCATAAGTAGGTTCTTTTTCAGTGATTATTCCCATAAAATTAACAAAGTTAGAATCATCCTCTTCATCACTGTTTCTCTCAGAATCACTATCACTATGAGTGGTTATATAAGCATTTTTGTTTCTTTTTAAAGTATTTGCACACTCAGCCTGAATGTGACCAAAACCTCTACATTCTCTACACTGAATCTCTTTAGGCTTGTAATCTTTGTTATCCTTCTCTTTAGAATTCCACTTTCCTGTAGAGTTATTATTGAACCTAGATTCTATCTTAAATTGGTTATCCCTTTTCTGAAAGTTTTTAGAAGAACCAGTATCATCCTCATTTTTCTTATAAAACTTTTTGTAAACCTTTTTAGCAAAGAAAGCTAGCTGTTCTTCATCACTCATTTTATCATAGACATTAGGTTCAGATTTCTTAGCCTGAAATGCTATTCCCTTTTCTGGTCTTTTATGTTTAAAGAATTTTAGCTCATGAGTGCTTAGATTTCCTATAAGTTCTTCAAGTTTAAGATTATCTAAGTCTGTTGATTCTTCAATAGCTGTGACCTTAATTTCAAACCTTTCTGGGAGTGACCTAAGAGTTTTCTTAACAAGTTTAGCATCACTATATTTTTCACCTAAGGTTCCAGCTTAATGAGCAATGTGGCAGATTCTACCATTAAATTGTTCAATGTTTTCATCTTCCTCCATTCTTAAGTTTTCAAATTGAGTAGTTAACTGTTGAAGTTTGAAAGCTTTTACTTTAACAGTTCCTTCAAAAGTAACTTGCAAAATATCCCATGCCTCTTTGGCAGTTTCACAATGAGAGATATACCTAAATACACTGAGAGTTACACCAGCAAAAATCAAGTTTATGGCTGTTGAGTTGGCACTTGATTTTCTGTTTTCATCAGCAGATCATCTGTCTTCAGGTATAAAAACCAGTTCTCCTTCACTATCAATGGCAGTTGGAGCCTCCCATCCATACATCACAGTTTTCCATGCATGTTCATTCTGCTGTTTGATGAAGGACCTCATTCTGATTTTCCATACTCCATAGTTTACTCCTCCTTCAAGCAATGGAGGTTTGTTGAAAGCGTTTCCTTCCCTCATTAAGTCCATCTTTACTAGAACGCAGGATCCACACTAAGTAAGATCTAGTGTGAAGCTCTGATACCAATTGAAATTCCTATCCGCTGTTCTAGTTGCAGTTTTGCAGTTAAGTTCTAAGTGAGGTTGCAACCACAGTTGGAACCCAGTGTATAAATGGATAGAACTGTAAAAAGTTAAATGTACTTGAATTAAATCACACGCACATTTAACAACGGAGTTCACCTAACTAGGCTACGTCTCCGGGGCACTTACCCAGATTATGATATTATAAAAAGCTTACAATATAGGACTCAAGTCTTAACGAAAAACACTTAGACTCCCTCTAGGTTTTTCTGCCTATCTCTATATTGCTCCTACTCTATAACTATCACTTATAAATCAATGGCATCCCACCATTGTTTTCTTTTTAAAAGCTCACGTGTATTCTCTCAAGAATGGGTTCTTTATATTTTAGAACACACAAACTTTTACAAGCTAAGTTATAAACTATTTATACAAGTAAAACAATCTTCTTGCTTCAAGATCTTTTATGATTGCTTTGACTTGTTTTGATTGGCTTCAATCTTTCCATGTATGAGCAAACTCTTCAGCGTGGATTGACTCCAATCATCATTAGTATTTCCTGTTTAATAACAAGCTTGATAATAGGAGTTAGTCTTTTCCTTTAACTAGGAAACATATAAAGATAATATGTTTTAGAGATAATATCTTTTCATATACATATGAAACACTTAACTCCATATTACATTCAATCTTTTAAACTTGTTATACTGATTTTGATAAGGAACAAAGATTGAAACAAGTGATAAAGATTTGCATAAAAATAGAGATATAGATTTCCTAGTTAAAAGGAAACATATCTTTATAAACTAATCTCCTTATATCTTTTAGGAAATCTTTCCTTACCACTTTGATATTCTCAATATAAACGACTTAAAACCTTTAAGAGCATATGAGAATATATCCTGCATACTTTAACACAAATAATTACCATTAAAGAATAGTTATGCAGATTTACAGAACAAGACAGAATTCTGCAGAACAGCAGGTTGGAACTGTGGTTGCAACTGAGGTTGCAACATTACTTGAAACCTCTAACGTTGTCTCAGCAGGTTGTAGAAACCTATCAACATAGGTTGTAACTGAGGTTGTAACATTGCTTGTAACCTAACAACAACTGTCTCAGTAGGTTGTAACTGAGGTTGCAACATTGCTTGAAACCTAACAACTCTGTCTTAGTTCATAATAAACAGATAGGATTATTTAGTGAAAACCATTAGACAACAAATAGAATTTAGACCAGAAATCTGGTCCTAACACAGACTCTCAAAGAGCTTCTCATCTACAAAATAGGGGATGATAAAGATACTTTTCTGTGGTATGACAAGTGGTTAGAATCCGGTGCTATTTTTCATAGAAATCATATTAATAGATTTCTAAGTGCCACTTGTCTATCGCTAAATAAGAAGGTTGCTGACATCATCCCTAATGATAACTGGAATTGGCCTGATAATGGTGACCAAGTGGATTATTTGAATACACTTAAACAGCCCAAGTTTAACAAAAACTCAAGGGATAAGCTGAGTTGGAGTCTTGATGAGAAAGGCTTCACTGTAAATCAAATGTGGAATTTCATTAGAGTCACTAAGGAGAAAGTTAGGTGGAACTCTCTTGATTGGTTCAATTCTTATATTTCTAAATGTAGCCATATTTTATGGCAATCCATTTTGAAAAAATTGCCTACTGCGAATAAGTTGTTGGAAAAAAAAACCAAGAGGTTTTTATTTGAGTGAATGCTCTCTTAAATTTGTGGTTACAAAAAACATTTATTCCCCCATTTATGTGGTCTTTTTATTTTTGTAAAAGGAGTTACAAAAAATATATTAAAAGAAAAATGGTCTTGTGACATTTTATATACTTTTCCATGGAAAAGAAACAAAGACATGTCATCATACACACATTAACACACACATACACATATGCATACATATAGAGAGAGAGTACCGCACCACCAACGGCCCGACCGTGGCTCGGTGCCGTTTCCGCCGAGTCACATGTGATAGACGTTGTACCTTGGGAACGAAATGCCCCATTTAGCCAGAAGCAGAGGTGGCGGGGCAAATATCGTTTAAGGAAAACTGCTTGCAGTTACCTCGTCTCGGACTTTAGTCCATTTCGGTATCATTTACATTATTTTATGTTAAATCTTGTAATTGATATTTATATATTTGAGGAAACCATTTTCTGTTTATTTGTCCATTTCTTTTCCGTAGAAATTATTGTGTTTATTTACAACGTACCCAACAATCTTAAACGATAGTTTATGTTTCGTACGTTAATACAATAATTTTGGTGTTTGGATAAACAGAAAATTATTTCCGTGGCTAATACAATTCTTTGGAAAATCATTTTCTAACAAAACTTGGTTTTAAGAATTTGGTGTTTCCGGTTGAATTGTCGAAAGCGGTTTTCGTTGTTTTACCTTGTTTGGGATTTTTGTATAAATCCCTTTTATGGTTTTAAACCATCCATTATGCATAGTGCGTGTGTATTTTGTGTATGATCATGTACAAGCATGCTTAGATATATTTTATATTAAATATAAGTTTTGAGCCTGCCATGTTTAATTATTTGGTGTTAGGCACGTCCATGTGTGTTTTATATCCGGTTTGTAGTTTGTGTACATGATTTTTAAGATAGTATTTTTGTCGAGTAACTTATAAAGCATGTTCAATGAGTTGTTAATTAATTCTTAGACTCATTTGGTGTAAAGTGCTACAATACATTTGTGTGTTATTGGCTTTAGTCCATTTCGGGGAAGAGCTTATAAAGATACAGAAGAAAAGAAAAGTTTACAGCAACCTAATATTACCTTTCAAAAGTATCCATGACCTCCACTTTCTTATATATGTATATACTACTCAAATAGACAGAGAGTAGAGGACGAAATAAAAAAGGAGATTTATTTTAATATTTATAGCATGGGTTTAGATGGAAATAATGTTGGTCCTGCTGCAATACATAACATGAAGATTAAGAAACGTTCCAGTAGCTCATAATAACATGTTATCGTTCTTGTGGGTCCGTATTAAGATATGGATCTCTACTATGGAATTGGAGGATTAGTGATTATTCGAAACAGTTCTAGTAAAAGCCATTAAATTGGAGATTACGACAGAACTGGTTTCGAAATAGTTCTTGTAAAACCATTTTCTGATTTTCAGAATTTGGGTCTTACGACAGAATTGGTTGAATTCTGAGATTGTTCTGTGTAAAATCAGATTTATCTGGTGTTTACGGCTGAATAAATCTTTCAGAATTTGATAATCTTTTCGGGAATGAACTAGAATACTCTTGCAAAATCAGTTTCTTGAAACCATGCGTGGTTATAGAAATTTGGTGTTTGCGAAAAAGGAGTTTTAGTTTCATTTTTCGAAATTAGATTGTGCGTGTTTGTTATTTGAGATAACGAACAGTTTCCTGCGGGAAATGTCCGGAACACAGTGGGTGCTGGAACTGACCAGAATATTGTGGGTGCCGGTGTAACTCCTATTAATTTTGCATGAGTGCATATTAATGACGGAAGTTACAAATTTTAAACGACCATTATTAAATACATTTATGTGATGAAATAATGGGTCGTAACTTCTTTTAAGTTGTGATTTATTGCAATTTAATTTGGAGGGTTATAAATTTTGTAACGGTGATCATTAATGAGATTAATGACGAGTATTTATAACTTCTTATTAATTGTGATTTAATTGTAATTTAATTTGGAGAGTTATAAATTATTGTAACGACAGTTATTGTTGACATTTATGGAAAGCTTTATTAGCTAACTACGAATTGCAATGACGAGTCGGTTACTTATTTTGATGAAAGGTTATTTAATAACTAAATTTGTTCATCCAAAAGCAAATAATTTGATGATTAGCAAATTATAAATGGCCGTTGAGTTTATTTTAAGAATAAACAAATATCGGCTAATTTATTATTTGTTGAAATATTATCTTATTAATTTGCTGAAAGAACATTTAATAATTTGTTGAAATTAACATCTTATTTATTTGTTGGAAAAATATTTAATAATTTGTTGAAATAAAATATTATTAATTTCTTAGTAAAACATATTGTGAATATGTTGAGCTTGCTATTATTGAGAATAATAATTTAGTAATATTATATTACTATTATTGGGGGAGAACCCCGAGGGTCCCACAAATGTTGGGGTAACCCGTCGATCATGTAGATCGAGAATCTAAACGTACCCAAAAGCGCCTACGGACGAGTGGGAGAAAACCTAACGGTTCAGTGGTATGGACTTAAAACGTCTGAAATAAATGATGTCGTTTCATTTACCACATTGAAATCGATTAAGTTTCTCTATAACAGTGTGCATGTTCTGAGTGAGGACAAAAGGGAATGCACGAACTGTGGGGGCGTTAATGTGTGAAAACGTTTTAAACGTTTGGAAATCCACTAACAAGTGTAAGCATACAAATCTGAATCATGACTAGTGGTTTTGAAACCTAAAGGACAGTAGCCGTTCGGTAGCCAAAACACTAGGATCAAATTGTGATAAGTTTACTTGTTTGTGACAATACATGAGTGACTATTTGTTCAAAATGAGCATTTTAGTCGATACTCTTCTGGTCAATAATGACATGTTGAATTATTCAACCAAGTCACTGATTTGACATGATAGGTGATGAAAATATAAAAGGTTAAATGTTTTATTTTTCTAAATCTATTATTTAAATTGAAACACAAATATGAGTTTGTGTTTGAAGCAATGCATTGCTAAGTCTTCAGTTCGAAGTTTTTGAACGGAGTACATAACCTAATGGTTTGATGCATTTGAGATGCGAGCAAACCAAGAAGGGGTTAAAAGGTATGTACTCAATTTATTGATGGTGGTACTAAACACTGATATGTCTACTTGATGAGAAGTAAAAACAAATCAGTCGAGATATTCATTCAAGTAAGAAAGAATACGTGAATTCTATTGTTGAGGATTAAGGCTTGTCAAAAAACATGTTTAATTATGAATGTTCTGTTGTGTTAATCTACCAACTTTAATCCAATGATTAAGTGTTAATCATTAAATGATAGACTATTTTTGGAAGTGTTAGATATTGTCTAACTAGTTCTGAAATGGTATATTCACATGGATATGAATACATGATCAGTGTGATTGAAACGGTGAATTTGAGACACCGTTCACATAATTGTGTTGATAGAATGACACCAATCGTTAAAGAACGACTTATTATGCTCTCGAGCAAAAAAAAAAAAAAAAAAAAATGTAGTTCTTAAACGATGAATATCATGTTGATAAGTTCAGGATTAAACTCTGAATTTGTACGGGAAGTGAGCTTTCCGCAAGCTATGTGTTGAACAAACTATCGCTTAGGAAGTTGGACCAAACAGTCAGAATTATAGAAGGCATGGTGCCTGACTATAAGTTCGTGAAAGTTTGGTACTACCTAAGAAAGGTCTCAATCTTGTTCCTTGAAGGATTTGGATAAGATCGAAAATGGTAGATTGTGTGTTCATCGGATAAGCACAAAATATAGTGCTGATCGGTTTCTAGTGCATAGGGCATATGACTTTAAAGTGCATATAGAATATTGTTCTATGCCCGAGAAGCATATTTTTAAAAGGAGAAGTTTTCCGCAAAACTCTGACGCCTGGCGAGTGTGACCAATACGTTGAGGGTTCAAAGCATTACGCTACCCAAGACAAGTGAACACTCAAACGGTGTTGGAAAAATATGGAAAGTGAATCTTTTAAGGAAGATGAAGTGCATCGGCATGGTAAAAGGGTAAGTAATGAAACATCCTTTGTCCCTTGACCTTCATGAGTGAAGGTGAATCGACGACATTGAAATAATCAATGTTTTCCATATAATGTGTAGATGGGAAGATACCATCAACAATGAGGTTGATAGGCACGTGAGAAATAAAGTCAATTACTTTAAGTAAACTGACGGTTTTGATAATTTTAATGTCTATACTCTAATCTCTATAAAAAGGACGCATCATTAATTAATGAGAACATGGGTTTTATAAATGGAGATCTAGAGAATTAGGAACAACCCATTGGGTCGTGGTTCCGTGTAAAGTAAGCCAAGGTGCAAAAACTTGTTAAGTCCTTATATAGACTAAAACAAACACCTAACTTATCATAGGTAGTCTCTTGTGCGTCAAGAACTGCAGTAGACCAGTTATAGCCAACTCAGTGAGCAAACTCAGTAGGTTTGCCAATGAGGCTTCTCAGATACATGAGGTATACTGCCCATCATGAACTGCATTATACGAGATGTCCAAAATGTTTGGAGGGTATTTAGATACCAAGTGTATCTCGAACTTTAACAGTACAAGGTCCATTAGTGGATATGTTTGTACTTAAAGAGGTTGCAGTCTTATGGAGGTCTGTAAAATAGACCTGCATAGTTGGAGAAACTGTAGAGTTAGAATTCATAACGTTGAATCAAGCTACAGAAGAGGCAGGTTGGCTGAGAAGTCTTGGGAGGTATTCCAAGTGGCCAAAATCTGTTCCCGCAATAAACGTGTACTACTGCAGTCAGTCATTTATTAAACGGGATCAGAATAATTTGTATAATGGAAAGTCCCGACAAAGTCATGACATATTCGTCGGAGACACAAATCCGTAAGAGGAATTGCTAGCAAAAATTGTGGTATCCATAGACTTTGCAAGGTCTAAGGATAATAATGCGGATCCATATACAAAATGCTTGACTCGTAGAGGAGTTGAAGCATCATCGAGGGAAATGGGGTTTGAAGCCCAATAAATTGGAAACCTTCGCATAGGTAACCCAACCTGAACTGGAAACTTCAGTCTCGGGTTCAATGGGAAACTGAATTGTGCGGGTAACCGAACAAAGCACTCGAGAACATAAGTTCTCAGCCCATTTCTATGATGAAAGAGTGATAGACCTGTACCATTTTAAGGGTGAGCATGAGGCTCTTAATGAATCAAGTATCTCGAAGGTCGAGTGGGGTGAGTCAGGATACCCTTGACTTGAAAATCACCTATAACGAGTGTGTATGGCCGATACTATGTGATGATCTAGGGCTAAATCACTAGAGCACTCGGTTGAATTTGCCAAGGCAGTTCAGGGCCAAATATGGACAACAACCAAAGGGCTTAGTAAGTGGTGTAGAGAAGACATTGTGTGAGTATTATCCTGGTATGCACAAACGCTAAAGGGTTCAAGGCTTTAAGGCTACCCAATAGTAGCATATCAGATTTTACATCACTATGGCAGGTTCAAGGCGCACGCTACCTGTCCTTATGCAGTGAATTCTCGTGGTTCTCTCGATTGCATTTAGTTGCACGTTGCATGTTTTAGATCGCATTCATGTGGGGGATTGTTGGAAAAAAAAACCAAGAGGTTTTTATTTGAGTGAATGCTCTCTTAAATTTGTGGTTACAAAAAACATTTATTCCCCCATTTATGTGGTCTTTTTATTTTTGTAAAAGGAGTTACAAAGACTATATTAAAAGAAAAATGGTCTTGTGACATTTTATATACTTTTCCATGGAAAAGAAACAAAGACATGTCATCATACACACATTAACACACACATACACATATGCATACATATAGAGAGAGAGTACCGCACCACCAACGGCCCGACCGTGGCTCGGTGCCGTTTCCGCCGAGTCACATGTGATAGACGTTGTACCTTGGGAACGAAATGCCCCATTTAGCCAGAAGCAGAGGTGGCGGGGCAAATATCGTTTAAGGGAAACTGCTTGCAGTTACCTCGTCTCGGACTTTAATCCATTTCGGTATCATTTACATTATTTTATGTTAAATCTTGTAATTGATATTTATATATTTGAGGAAACCATTTTCTGTTTATTTGTCCATTTCTTTTCCGTAGAAATTATTGTGTTTATTTACAACGTACCCAACATAAGTTACAAAAATGGCTTCTTAGCAACTCTTGTGATCTTTGTTGTTTATGTAAAGAAAAAGAGGAAAATATGAACCACTTGTTTTTTGAGTGTAACTATTCCAAAATTTTACTTAAAACTCTTTTATCTAAAGCAGGTTTTTATCATTTTTGTAATTTTTGGGAAAGTTGGATAAATTGGGC
The DNA here is from genome assembly GCA_963682055.1 of Primula veris. Classification (NCBI taxonomy): domain Eukaryota; kingdom Viridiplantae; phylum Streptophyta; class Magnoliopsida; order Ericales; family Primulaceae; genus Primula; species Primula veris. Next base: position 28,589,220 of record OY821747.1, on the reverse strand, counting down.
TTCCACTGCTTTTAGTAAGAATTCTTTTCCCAGCAAAATTGGTAAGCTAATTTTCTCCTCGTGTTTACTTTATCTGGAAAGAGAGAAACCTCAGAAAGCATGGTAAGAAGGCAAGTGATGTTGCCACCCTCATTATTCACATTGAGTTTATTATTAAAACCAAAATGAACTTGCTAAAAAGCATACCTGTTGACAATAGAAATTCTTTTTTAGTAGGAATTTGGGACATTAATAATAATTTTCTTAATGACAAGAACTGAAAGTTCGTTTAACTCTCTTTGGTGTTCTCAAGTTAAATTGGCTAACCTCTTTAATTTAAATGTTTTACTTGGGCTTGGAGATAGATTTTGGCATTTTAAAAGTTCAACAATGGTCTGGTACAATGATAAGAATATAAGATTGCTAGATGTGGAAATAACAAGAGTGCTGCCATTACTAGGTACTCTGTTAATTTTAATGAGATTAAGTTTGAATTATAAGCAAATTTGGACAGTCTACTTGTTTAAGCTTATGTGCAGGAGTTGCAGGTTGGGAAACTATCTGGGAAATGCTATATTTAATGATATTGAAGACCAAAATGGTGGTGCTGATAGTGAAGAAGCTTCTTTGAAGAATAAAATAAAGTCCAGTTTAATTTCGAGAGTGTTAAATCCCTTTAGAAGGATTGTAATTTTCCTTTTTTGTTGCAAACAAGGACATCTCTTAAAAATGCTCCTTATTTTGTTGTTATATGATGTTATCTCAATGTTTTATTTAAATAAAATTCTGGCAAAGTACTAATGCTTTTGTCGGAATTAACTGTTTCTGGGCATTTTCCGGTTTGTGGATTAGCCTTTGTTTCTCAGTTTAATAATATGCTTACCATTCAAAAAAGAAACACGCTAGACATGGAAATTGCTCATACATGTACCACGATGGAACTCATCGACCAAACATCTGGCTCAGCGCGTATAGCAATTAGTAAAATAATGTTCCTTGTAGCGGTGATATAATACGTTTAATATTCCGACTAGAAAAAAAAAACCTAGATTGCGGTGATCATTAGTTGTAAATCTAAATATTTTATGCACACTGTACTTCTGGGTAAACCCAACCCAAATGGGAAGAAGAGGGTCAGCCAAACAGCGGACAACTCTACTTTGTACGTTGCTCAGGGCATTTTCTAAATAAAACTTCTATAGATTAATAATGTCCGGACCATGAAATTTTATTAACTTAGAGAGATATTAATTAATCGATAAATTAATAATTATTGTTTTAGAGAGGTTTTTATCGATTCAATAAATGTAATCGTTCATAACATAAATTAACTCATTATAAATTACTAAGAATGATCGTTAAATTCGTTAGTAAAAGCAAATACACTATTTCAATTACTAATATAAGTATAATTTTGTTACATCTTAAACCGTATATCAAACTAATAATATATATTAGAAACGTTTAATATGTCTAATCAATTTTATGTATATTGAGCATCATTGAATAAAATAGTACAACTCATTGTTTAATCGATTATATAACTTCATAATTTTTTAGTGCAGTCCGCAAATACAAAACAAGAGATTTTGAACGCAATAAATAAAGTTAGAGATAATATAGAAAGTTTATTAATTTAGCGAGTATTATTTTATAGAGGTTCTACTGTAATCGGAATGACTGTCATGTTTAACGCACCATTCAATCACGTTTTCTCTATTTCAGTCTGCGACCTTTGATGCTTGTTTCCTAAGTATTTTATAAACTGGGAAAAATTGTTAGATTGGGATACTAAGTTTTTTTTATGGGAAATGGGTAGAGGAATAGTACATTTGATGCAACATAAAATGGTTTAATTGAAGAATGTTCAAGCGGCATACTTTTATCCTATTTGGTTTTAGTACAAGGTATAACTGACTGTTAGATTCTGTGGTTGTTCTATATTCAATATTCCACTTATACTTCTGTTCCTTTTTCGTAACGGTTCTTTGCATAGTTTGTGTTCATTGCATTAGTTTTTTTCATTAGGGTATCTTGTCATTTCCAATCTTAGTTTTTTTGCATACTTCGTAGACATTTATATGGCGTTACTCAAAGAGTGAAGTTACCTCGTACCAGCATTTGCTCTGCACGCCTCTTCTTAATTTATCCAACTTCTATAAATTAATAATGTAGGAACCGTAAAAATTTATTAATTCAAAGAGCTATTAATTAATCGATAAATTAATAATTATTATTTTAAATAGGTTTTATTATTGGATGGTTAATGTTCATCGATCGACAATAACAAATTGTTTTCGACACTGCAAAATTCGTTCGGTCAATAAAGTTTCAATTAATAGATGAAACCACTACTGAGAAATATATTTATGAACTTAAAAAAATGATTGAGTTATCACAATAAAACGGATGTTAATGGTTTGTTGGATTAAAATGATACATGTTCAAAGGCCCATAACTTAAAAGAAATCATAGATATTATTTGGTAATGAAGATACTACTTGAACATGATACCGTACATTTGAAACTAGTCACGCGAAAGTAAACATTTATCGCGTTTATAACTCTTTTTTGTTGCAGTTTGTAAAGACTATATCATAGCTTTTGGATACAATTAGAAAAATAGATATGAGATTCAAGTAGATTTAAATTTTAAGAAAAATCAAATGACTACAAAGTCATATTTTACTAAGTCATCCTAGTAATGTTTGAATTTTTGAAGAATTATTAATTTATGATTTTGTCGGGACCAATATTTATATAATGATTTTCAGAAAATTTATTATCTTATTAATTTATCAAAATTACTGATTTTTTACACTGATCCAAGTCGGGACCGGAGAAAATTATTATTTTAGAGAATATTAATTTAGAGAGGTTATACTATAGGATTGTTTCAACTAATTATGATGAACAAGTGTTTCAGCTGTGTTCTCCCATATCGTATCAATAATTTGTTATCTTTTCTTATTTTGTCAATAGCATATTCTTCAATTTTTCTTCTGCTTGTAATTACATATGTTTACGTGTTTGTATCTTTAAAATGAATTGTTTTTGCCGACTGAATGGTAAATATGCAATGTCTTGTTAGAAATCAGAATTTGGAAGGAGTTGGGCATCTATTTTGTTAGACTCATGAATAAAACATTGTCAGAATAAAGTTTTTTAGAATGTTTAAACTCTTTGTAGTAATACTGTAATTTTTATTATTTTGGCCTCTACTTTTTATATAGGTCGTATATTATTGTTGGACGAAGTATAATGCTTAACTGTGTATATTTGTTTTCCTCATTATTTATCTTTTTGATGTAGGGTTACTTTGAGCTTGTGGTGTGGTTTACTGATGCTAAACGGGACTCTATCATGTGCGAATGATCAGACCTTTGGAGGTTGTTTGATCGTCAATGCACCCGTGCAAGTAAGCATTGCATTAGAGTGTCTATATGTTTGTAAGTTGTGTGATTTAATCACAATGTACGTAGTCGTATTAAAATACAAAATCTGCAAAACACAACCTGTTCCAGGAATGGACAAATAACTTCCGATATTCTTCTTTGCGGTAATATGCTATGTAAAAGTTTGTTCTTTATCATAAACCAATAAAGTTGAACTGAAGTCTTACAACGTCACAAGTTTAGCGGTGTCAAGAAGTAGCCTACTTCCTGAAATCGGAAATACAAACACGGTTGTTAAAGAAAAATATTTTACATAGTACGGTGTTGTGAGATCATCGGTTGTGGTGTAGTTTAGTTGTGTTTATATAATTTAATTGCAAATTGAAACAAGCATGAAAGTTTGTTTAATAAGTAGATCATTTCACAGATTAATAGTGCATTTTTATTAAAATCATCACTCATTGACAATAAAATAGTAGCTATTCTTGTTATCATCAAAATCAGTAATTAACCTTTTTGTTTAGCAGTGTCTTGCAAAATGATAACCACACAATGATATTATACAATAATTATGGCCGTAGTGGCTCCAAAATCAAGCTGGTTGTAGCTAATGAAACAAGATTTTACTAGTGACTCAAGGGTAACTATTATTTTCATACTTTAAGTTTATCAATACGATTAAATTAGAAAGAAATTTGTCTATGTACGTAATTAAAAATTCAATTTAATTTGTAATCAATACTATTAAATTAGAGTTTCAATATTTTCATACATTCGAATAATTTGATCGTATTTGACATCTCATGAGGGATGCACCTTGTCGTATATCCTTTCTTCTGTCAGGACAAATGCTTATTTGTCTCATTTAAATCTTATTCAATTGTGTTTCTAAAGATATACTCTGTATTTGGTTTTGAAATACATAATCTCATAATAGCCTATTAGTAGTCCATCAAGGATTACTAAAAGTGACCAAATTTGATATTCAAAATGCATGTATTCAATTAATAAAAGTAAAAAAGTACATTTATCATCAGTACTTTTTGCTTTTAATACTTTTTTTTAAGTAAATATACTTCTTTCATTTACTGTACTGTTGAATGCTTTGAATTCAGATACTATTCCAAAAACAGAAAAAAAAAAAAAAAAAAAACTTTAAGGTGTCATTGTAGATACAATATATAGAGTGAAATAAGCAAATTTCCCCATAGTTTACATTTTTTTTTTGTCCAAGCCTAAAGAAGGTGAGGTTTATAAATACAAGTATCTTTTCTTTAAATCGTATTGCTTTTCCTCTCATCAGTCATCACCCTCTCTCTTTGTGTACGTTTCTCTCTCCACCGTAAGAAATATAACATCTCTTAAATTTACATTGTGTATTATTAAGTTCGTACTTTTGATAAATGATTTTGCACCTTGTATTTGGTGTAATTTGTTAATGTGCAAGATTTTTTTTCTTAGTTACTCTAAGTTTCAATAAATGATGCTGCAATTGATCGACAATTTTGTTTTCAATTGATGAACTTCATTCTATAATTTTGTTTTCTTAGTTATTAGGTCTCACCGTGGGATTTAGAAATGAGTGGTTCGAGAAACACTAGATTAGAGAAAATTCCGACAAAGTTGAAGGACCTTCTGAAAACTGGTTTGCTCGAGGGGGCACCTGTGCAATATCAATCCGCACCAAAGGTATGTTTGGCTACTACTTAAGAGTACATACACCAACTTAAAAAATCCATTACTTGTTGTACCACCACTTTGTCTTCATTTCGGGTATTTCTTTTTGTCCCTATTGGAGCTGGTCAAAAAAAGATGCTTGATCACAAAATCTTGTAGTGTAAAACCAAGCAAAATTTCCCAGCTTTTCAAAATTTGGTTCTTCGTATTCTTATAATTAGCTGCATACTTATCGGAAAATCTTTAATTTCACCTAATATGTTATCCATCTTTCATATATTTCACCAACCTAGGGCCACCACGATTACAAACATGATCAACAAATAAATATATAGGTTCAGTAATATTGGTTATGATATTTTCCCCTTCATGCCAAAATTCATGACTAATATGGCATCGTGAACTAAGGCCTCTATAATTCTTACAAATTCATCTCCAAATTTAGTTCGATCTTCATATGCCTTAAGGGTAACCTAAGTTCCAGAGTTTTTCTACAATCAACTAGTTGCTTCAACAAAATTTAATGAGAAGCAAATCAAGTTGTGTTAGTATGGGTTCTAAAACTATGCATTGCCAAGCAGTGGTTTAAAAGTTGTGTTAATGTATTTTATCCTTTTTTATGTTAGTCTTAACCACTCAAATTTATTGGCAATTTTTTTTAGGTAAAATTTACAGTATGAACTACGTAGCTAGAGAGACTTAAAATATGCATGCACTTTTAGGGGTTCTAAAACTATGCATTGCCAAGCAGTGGTTTAAAAGTTGTGTTAATGTATTTTATCCTTTTTTATGTTAGTCTTAACCACTCAAATTTATTGGCAATTTTTTTTAGGTAAAATTTACAGTATGAACTACGTAGCTAGAGAGACTTAAAATATGCATGCACTTTTAGTATTTCCTCCGCTAAAGTTTGAATATTGCTGCATTATCTCATGTTACTACTTCTAGCAGTTCTGTAATTCCTAGGCATGGAAACCAAAGTTTTTGCCCTTCTTAAATATTTCTGAACTCGTAAATTTAAATTCTTAAGGGCGCTTTTGGAAAATAGATAAAAGTAGTGTAATCACGCTAATGTATCAAACCCACCACCGAGACTAGCTCCAACGGTCCTAGACAACCCAAATACAGTAAACTCTCTGTACAGTCATATTGTGGGGACCACGAAAAATATTAATATAAGGAGGTTATTCCTATATAGAGTTTACATATTAAAAAAATAAAAAATATATGTATTTACATAATATTAGATACATATACATGGTTCATTATAAGTTAAAACAAACAAATGAATCTATCAAAATTTTAGTTAAACAAATACATGTATGTAGAAAACAAAAACATGTATTTTGAAATTTGTAAAGTCAAATACAATATTTCATATACCTTCTTTACATGTATAAATACTAGGTATATTAAAGTAAACATATCAATCACTTTGGCTTCAACAAGATGATATCCATGTCGACGAGCTAGTATGGACGCGTAAATTAAAAGATGTGATAGCAACAAAAAAAATTAAGTTATCATCACAAACAAACTTACATAAGTATTTTACATCATCATAAATTTATTGTAACTAGATATATATATTTTTGTAATGAAATGTATTTTATTCTTATAAGGAGGTGAATTTATAACTAACGGGACCATAAAAAACTACGAAATATAACAATAGAGAGTTTATTCCTATTTTGAACTGGTCCGAGTTGAGACCGGGATTTTTTATTACTATAGGGAGACTATTCCTATATGGAGTATTTTTATAGAGAGGTTTTACTGTTATTCCTATATGAAGCCAAGCATCTCCTATGCGATTAAAATTGGCGATGTAGTCATATAAAGACCCCGTTTGGCGTAAGCGATCCAAACTTTCATTAAAATCCTCACATGTCGCATCATAACTGCGAAAGAACCCTATGGTAACATTGCACCCTGTCTATGAGCTAGAAGTGTACGCCACCACGTTTTTGCTTCGCCCACTAAACACAACGATGCATATCGGACCCTGTGGCATCCTTATATCACTCCTTTTGAAAATATTAGTTGCATATGGCTTAACCAATTGTCCGGGTCTCCGTTTTCAAATTTAGGGCAGGTTATGCCCGCTAACCCGTTCGTCCGCAGCCCTCCCATTCGGCGTTTATGCCACTCGTCAAGCAAAATTCCACACTCTCGTTCCATCCTAGTTTTCTGTTGTAGGTGTATCGTTATCGATTAGAGTTGGAAATGTTACTCATGTTCCGCCTCATTTTTATCCTCCCATTCGACCTCAGAAGCCCAACTGGGTGGAATAGTAACTGTGTCCCCATTCGCTTGCTACTCCATATAAGAATAACAGTAAAACCTTTATATAAGAATACTTTATATACTAATAACCTTTATATAGTAATAAAAAATCTCGGTCTCAACTCGGGTCAGTTCAAAATAGGAATAAACTCCCTATTGTCATATTCCGTAGTTTTTTTATAGTCCCGTTAGTTATAAATCCACCTCCTTATAAGAATAAAATATATTTCATTACAAAAATATATATATATATATATATCTAGTTACAATAAATTTATGATGATGTAAAATACTTATGTAAGTTTGTTTGCGATGATGACTTAATTTTTTTTGTTGCTATCACATCTTTTAATTTGCGCGTCCATACTAGCTCGTCGACATGGATACCATCTTGTTGAAGCCAAAGTGATTGAAATGTTTACTTTAATATACCTAGTATTTATACATGTAAAGAAGGTATATGAAAAATTGTATTTGACTTTACAAATTTCAAAATACATGTATTTGTTTTCTACATACATGTATTTGTTTAACTAAACTTTTGATAGATTCATTTGTTTGTTTTAACTTATAATGAACCATGTATATGTATATAATATTATGTAAATACATATATTTTTTATTTTTATAATATGTAAACTCTATATAGGAATAACCTCAATATAGTAATATTTTTTCTTAGTCCCCACAATATGACTGTATAGAGGTTTTACTGTATATATATTAGGTAATTCATTTTTTTATACAACATCTTAAATAAACAATTGTAGTAGTCATTCTTTACTCTTTGGTTAATAATTTGAAAAGAACAAAGAAAGCCTTATCTGAGTGGAACAGGGGAGCATTTGGGAACATTTTTCAGAAAGTGCTGGAAGCTGAAGATGAAGTCCTCAAAATGGATAGAATGTTTGAATAAGACCCTACAATAATCAACAAAATTGAGGTAAGTAAAGTTGAAACAAATTTGAAATATAGAATAAAAATTGAAGAGGATTTTTGGAGTCAAAAAGTAAATTTAAAGTGGGTCAATGAAGGGGGTGCCAATACCAAGTATTTTCATAGTATTGTGAAAAAAAGAAGAGTAAGAAGCTACATTAATTCTATTAAAACGGCTACAGGAGAAGTTATTACTGAAAAAATTGAAATACAAAATGAAGCTGTTAATTTTTTTAAAGGCCTTCTAGATGCTAAGAAGGATTCTAGTAGGAACTTCAAGAGTCTGAAAATCATTCCTACACTTATTAAAGAAGAGGACAATGAAATGGTTAATAAATTTCCTGATGAAAGTAAAATTAAAGAGGCTGTGTGGATGGTTTTACTGGGGGTACTTCTAACCGGAGTATTATTGGTAATAATGTGTGTTCTGCTATTGTATATTTTTTTTCGGGTCATTTGCTTCCTAAGGGAATAACAAGCATTGTTATTGCTCTCATACCTAAAATTCAAGTCCCTAATGATTTTTCAGAATATAGACTATATACTTCTAACAAATTCTCTAGAAAATTGATCTTGCTACTGAAAGTTGGAACCTTAGATTATGTGGATAATTGTTTCTCATGCTTTGGAATATCTAGGTTGTTATTGAATTTTTCTTCATAAGCATGTATACTCTGAAATGATTTACTCTTATAGTGTTTTAAGGTTTTTTTATGCTGAAAATCGTGTTGTGCAGGATTATTCTAGTTCTTGGTTTAACACCTCTTGCTTATCTAACATTAGGCTCTGCATCTTCCTTGTTTCTTCTACAAAAGCTGCATGTATGGAATCTTTTTCATCAATCATCCTACTCAAAGAAAACGTTTTTTCATTGTACTTATCTTGCAACTCACTCAGATCTTCATTTTTCATGTCTGTTTGGTTAGCTAATCTAGCAACAACTTTATATCTATCTTCGGAAGATTGCTCAACACTATTACATCTAGTCTTTAATTCTACTCCCCAATAACCCCTTCGGAATTGTAATCATCTGCTCCTACAAACCATCCGTATATTTAGATATTTAGATATTTGTCTGAGATTTAGCAGACTGAGATCATACTTCTGCTATACTGTTGCGTAGATTGCTTCAGTTTTCTTTTCACTTCTCAGTGTTCTTTATTACATAATATAAACTGGCAATATATAAAATGATTATTTGAACCTGAGGCCAAGTAATATGACATGGTTACGGAGCTCGTCAATATGTTCCAGAAGACTAGAGCAACAAAAATATCAAAATTTATTGTATATCTATCCCTTCAGGCATTAATCAAATTCCATTTGTTAGCTATAGATAGTTAGATACTATACTCTAAAGTCCTGTTCTGAAATCCAGTTCTTCCTCAGATTTACAAAAAAATACTCAAATAGCGACGAGATTAGTGACGGTATTTTTTGTTACGAGCTTATTAGCGACGGTTTTTGTGACGGCTTTGTGACAGTTTAGTTAATTTACGACAGATTTGTGACAACTTTTTAAATTAGTGACAGTCTTGTGACAGCTTTTGACTCTCACTATATCAAATATTATTTTGTAGTGTCACAAATGTTAATTTAATTTTGCTAATGCAGCTTGTCGGATATGCAAGATTGGCATGCTTAACCCCAGAGCAGAAAAAAGAAGTAGATGAGTTTGTCATCTCTTCATGTATATTACCAAAAGCTCCCTGGGAGGCAAATATTTGCAAAATATGCGGAATTGACAAAAACGATGACCTTGTGCTCCTATGTGATACGTGCGATGCGGAATATCACACGTATTGCTTAAACCCTACTTATGAGAGTTGCTCAAGGAAACTGGCATTGCTCTTGTTGCATTTCCAAACTTGAGAATGGAAATGGTAAATATATACTCCCTGATTATTATAGTTTTTTGAAATGTTTTAAATCTTGTCTAATTAAGTAGTGAAATAAACGTTACTTTCAAAGTAGTTTTAATTTTTTGATGGTAATTTGTAACCTTGCCTTATTATAATTCACTTTCGTAGACAGTTATTTTGGATTACTATCATGCGCACTAAAAGAGTGAAGTTACTTGGTACCGGCATTTGCTCTTCAGTCCTCTTAACTTTACCCGACTTTGTTATTAAGGAAGAATAGTTTTTTACGAAAGATATGTCTATAATCTCTTTTAAGGTACTTTATTATGATCTATTGCCTTTTGTCCTAATCAAGACATTAAATTCTTTCATAAGAATGCAACTTGCAAACAGATTGTAGTAAATAAGACGCTAAGTTCTTACCCTTTTTTTTTGGGTTGTCCGTGGAGTTGTTGCAAATGATTCCTCTGGTAGTTAGATTGACATTCCATGACCCTTAAGGAATTTTGAGTTAAGCAGTGACTTTGCTTACGCCTAATGGGGACATTAAATCTAGAACCAATGAATTATGTTCTATAAGAAAACAATTTTTCATAGTAAGAATCTCTTAGATTAAGTTGCGACATGAAATAATTTTTTTTGGCTCTTAGCTTTTATTATTTCCTACTCTGGGGTTTCTCTTTTTTCTGACTTTAGATTACGTTGTCCATTTAATTTTCTCCTCAAGTCACATTCCGTTGAGAATGTAGTTTCTTTTCAGTGATTTCAAAACTGGACCTTTCAAACTGATATTTTCTCAACTCTCTGAAGACAGAACTTCTGCACCACAGTAGCAAATTAATCCTGTGGCCAGATGTGGTGGCTTTAGCACCATGTCGATGACGACCACGATGAAGAACTGCACGACCCTGGACATGAGAATATTCAAACGGTTCATCAGGCTGAGTTCCTGTATCCACATGCTTCTCACACCCAATCCCCCGAAAGAACAGTTCTCCACCAGAAAATTGCTTACCCCGATTGGGTATATGGGTGGTTTGAGAAGTACTAGGAAGAGAATGAAAACGGAGAACTATGAGTTTAAGCCAAGTTATTTCAAGTGACCCGAAGTTTTTAGAAATCCTCTCAAAGTTCTAAGTGGAAGATCAAAAGTTTCAGAAGTTGATTCTATCAAGAAAATGACATCAAGGTATATTGTTACTTACAATGTCATTTAATATGCTATCTTGTATATTAAAGGCTTAACTGGTCCTATTGAAAAAAAACAATGTTATAATGTTTGCTGTTGCTTTTGTAGTCGGTAAAGTGGTTATCTGATACTCTTTGTTTTAGGACCCAAAAAAAATCCCCGTCCTTTTCCCATTTGCAAAAGTAATTTGAAATTTTCTCCTTTAAGCTGTTCCATACAATAATCAAAATATGGATAGTCTAAATTAATTTTTTTTTGAAAAGGTTATTAAGTTTTGTTCTTGTAGGTTGCATCTACTGCTTGCATAGTTGACCTAATAAAGACTACCAATATGAGTATAAACAAGGGATATGGCTACAAATCGATAGCCTTGTCAAGGCAGAGGACGTCGATGGCAAGCTTAGAAAGAATGTTTAACTAACTGGATAAATTTGATTCTATTTATGTATTCTTGTTTTCAAATATAACATATTACCAACCTTCTTTGATATGGTGTTTTTTTAAAGAAAGGTTATACGTGTATATTTAATTGCTTATTGGAAAATTTGATTTTGTTAGCCATTTTTGGAATAATAATGCGGATTATAAGTGCCAAATCCAGTTCACTTAACTTCATAAAACAAATTTATAGGTTTACGGAGTAACTATCACGGTTGTGTTATGCTGACGAAATATTCAATAACACATATCTCCGGCTATACACTACAAAAAATGTCAGTTTACCATCAGAGTGTCTGTTGCTAAACTGATGGTAAAGTGAGTGTCGCTAAATCTTTTGTTGCTAAACTGTTACTAAATTTAGCGACACTCACTTTACCAACAATTTTCAAAAAGTAAACTGTTACTATTAACTTTTTTCTTGTAGTGATAGTTGTTCGGCCCAGGGCAAAAGGCCCATTAAGTTGCATTATATAACTTGTCAACCGTAGATAAATCTTTAGGTTTTGCAAAATGGAAACAACATTGCCAGTGGTGGTTATGCAAAATCTAAAGACGAAGACGAGAAACAGAAAATCAATCATACATCGAATAAGTGATTTACCAGATAAAAGGTAATTGAATTTAGACTATGTACTGTTGATTTTTCGTTTTGAAAGTGTTGGTGATTGTTTATATTACAACTTTTAGACTATATACTTTTAAAAGAATCCCTAGAAATTTGATCTTGCCACAAAGTATATACTTCTAACAGAATCACTACAAAATTGATCTTCCGAACCTTAGATTATGTGGATAATTGTTTCTCATGTTTTGGAATATCTAGGGTGTTATTGAATTTTTCTTCATAAGCGCGTATACTCTGAAATGATTTACTCTTATAGTGTTTTAAGGTTTTTTTATGCTGAAGATCGTGTTGTGCAGGATTATTCCAAAGTGCTTTTCACTTGTTTGGAATTGCTTCTTCGATCTCTTAAAGTGAAGAAGCTTGTGCTGTCGGTTTCATATTGGGTGAAGTTTTGGACACCCAAAAAAGATTATGAATTTAGCAATATTTCAAAGGGGGAGGTTTGTGCCATTTTCTTATTATTTGATGATGAATTTAATTGAATGGTCTAAACCTTCGTTAGAAGAAAAAGAATAAGCGGCTTTATGGTTGTCTCTCAGGGGACGCTGATGCTTCAGAAGATGGCTTTCTTCAAGGTTCAAATTAATCGCAGCAAAATAGTAGACTTGCCTTGCCTTGCCACTCACCTCTAACATACAGATATAGGCTGATCTTGTCTACAAACCTAATGCCCTTTTGACGACCAATTGAACCACACCCTTAGGTTTTCAATTATTTAGTATAAGGGTTGTTTCATCGTTGTGGTTGCATTTGATTTCTGTAATTTATCGTGGTGTTTTTATGGTTGTACGTCATTGTCAACATTTGTGTCATCAATAAGTGAAACATTTACCGTTGTAATGTTTAAAAAAACTATACAGTTGTGTCATCAAACTTCTATTTTTTTGTTAGAATTTTGTATTTTGAGCCTAAATCTTCGTTAATTAAAGTTTCTTGTTTCTCCTACGAGCACATACAGTTGTGTAGAGGACTGTTGATTGAACACATTTTCCCTGTAACTGGTAAAACATCAGTTAGAGTTTTATTTCGGAAATTGTTATATAAAATTTAATTACCAAACTAGTGGTTTTAATACCAAAAAAAAACTACGGGTTTTATTTTTATTTTTATAATCAAACTAGTGGGTTTATATACAAGGTATATATATGTTTTCTAAAGCATTATTAATTATATAGTAGCTCCAAGTCCTAAATTTCACATTTTATGGGAAGATATTCTCAAACTAATGGATTTGGTTTGTTTACATGTTTTTAGGGAACAAAACCATGTGGCAGATGGACTAGCTAAAATGGGTTGTTGAGCTGCTAATAAGACTTTGTTTAGACCAAGAGATTTTCCAAGTCACGTTCACGCTCCATATTGGCTAGATCAAAAAGAAAATCCTTATTTAAGGGGTAGTTATTTTATAATCAAACTCTTTGTGTCATCTTAATTCATTTTAAAAACAGTTTGAGTTATTTAAAAAATAGTATGAGTTATTTTAAAACAGTCTCGGTCATTTTAAATCATTTTAAAAACAGTCTGAGTCGTTTTAAGAAATTTTAAAAACAGTTCAACTCATTTTAAGTCATTTAAAAAACACTCTAGATCGTTTTAAGTCATTTAAAAACAGTCTGAGTCGTTTTTAGCCATTTTAAAAACAGTCTGAGTAATTTTAAAACAGCCTGAGTCATTTTAAGTTATTTTAAAAACATGTTGAGTCATTTTAAATCATTTTAAAAGCAGTCTCAGTCGTTTTAAGTCATTTTAAAAATAGTCTGAATAATTTTAAAATTAATGTGAGTCGTTTTAAGTCATTTTAAAACAAGTGTGACTCGTTTTAAGTTATTTTAAAAACAGTCTGAGTCGTTTTAAATCGTTTTATATTACAGCTTAGACTATATACTTTTAACAGAATCTCTAGAAAATTGATCTTGCTACAAAGTATATACTTCTGACAGAATCTCTACAAAATTGATCTTTAGAACCTGAGATTATGTGGATAATTGTTTCTCATGTTTTGGAAATTCTAGGGAGCTATTTAATTTTTCTCCTTTATTGTTGATTCAGAAATGATCTACTGTTATTATGTTACAAGGTTTTTTATGCTTAAAATTGTGTTATGCAGCAATATTCTGAATTGTGCTGTCGGTTGCAGATAGGGTGAAGTCTTGGACAACAAAAAAAGATTACGAATTTAGCAATATTTCGAAGGAGGAGGTTTGTGCCATTTTCTTATTATTTGATGATGAATTTAATTGACTTATTTAAACCTTCATTAAGACAAAGAATAAGCGATTATGTATATTGATGCAGCTGGAGAATTACCATAAGGGTTATCATATGATTGTTTTTCTGGGGACGCCGATGCTTCAGTAGGTTATAGTGAGATCTTGAAGATGGCTTTCTTTTATTTCGGGTGTCGTAAAATAGAAACAGCTTCTTCAAAGCTCAAACTATCCGCAATGAAATAAGAAAGCTCCTTCTATAATGTATCCAGTAGATGTGCCTTGCCTCCCCCACTTCAATAAGTGGAGGGAATGTTATAGAAATAGATGATCTGTATTACTTCATGAAAGAGAGTCTGATCTACACGGCCTAGTGTCCCTTTGATGACCTATTGAACCAAACCCTTGTGGTTTCAATTATTTACTAACATGCTTGTTTAGTCGTCGTGGTTGTGTTTGTTGGGTACGTTATAAATAAACACAATAATTTCTATGAAAAAGAAATGGACAAATAAACAGAAAATGGTTTCCTCAAATATATAATTATCAATTACAACCTTCAAAATTAAGAGTATGTAAATGATACCGAAATGGATTAAAGTCCGAGACGAGGTAACTGCAAGCAGTTTCCCTTAAACGATATTTTTCCCGCCACCTCTGCTTCTGGCTAAATGGGGCACTTTGTTCCCAAGGTACAACGTCTATCGCATGTGACTCGACGGAAACGACACCGACCCACGATCGGGCCGTTGGTGGTGCGGTACTCTCTCTATATATGTATGCATATGTGTTTGTGTATGAATGTGTGTATGATGACATGTCTTTTCTTTGTCATGGAAAAAGTCTTTTAAAAATGTAACTCATGAAAGCCATTAATATGGGGATATAAATATTTTGAAACTCCTACAACTTAATTGCATTCAAAACAAAACAAAACCAAAGGTTTTTTCCAACAATCCCCCACATGAATGCAATCATTAAACATGCACAGTGCAACTAAATGCAATCGAGAACCACGAGAATTCACTGCATAAGGACAGGTAGCGCGCGCCTTGAACCTGTCATAGTGATGTAAAATCTGATATGCTACTATTGGGTAGCCTTAAAGCCTTGAACCATTTAGCGTTTGTGCATACCAGGGTAATACTCACACAGTGTCCTCTCTACACCACTTACTAAGCCCTTTGGTTGTTGTGTATATTTGGTCCTGGACTGCCTTGGCAAATTCAACCAAGTGCCTAATGATTTAGCCGTAGCTCATCACATAGTATCGGCCATACACACTCGTTATAGGTGATTTTCAAGTCAAAGGTGTCCTGACTCACCCCACTCGACCTTCGAAATACTTGATTCATTAAGAGCCTTATGCTCACCCTTAAAATGGTACAGGTCTATCACTCTTTCATCATAGAAATGGGCTGAGAACTTATGTTCTCGAGTGCTTTGTTCGGTAACCCGCACAGTTCAGTTTTCCCATTGAACCTGAGACTGAAATTTCCAGTACAGGTTGGGTAGCTTATGTGAAGGTTTCCAATTTATTGGGCTTCAACCCCCATTTCCCTCGATGATGCTCCGAATTCTCCACGAGTCAAGCATTTTGTATATGGATCCGCATTATTATCCTTAGACCTTGCAAAGTCTATGGATACCACAATTTTGCTAGCAATTCCTCTTACGGATTTGTGTCTCTGACGAATATGTCTTGACTTTGTCGGGACTTTCCATTATACAAATTATTCTGATCTCGTTTAATAACTGACTGACTGTAGCAGTACACGTTTATTGCGGGAACAGATTTTGGCCACTTGGAATACCTCCCAAGACTTCTCAGCCAATCTGCCTCTTTTGTAGCTTGATTCAACGTTATGAATTCTAACTCTACAGTTTCTCCAACTATGCAGGTCTATTTTACATACCTCCATAAGACTGCAACCTCCCTCGGTATCTAAATACCCTCCAAACATTTTGGATATCTCGTATAGCGCAGTTCATGATTGGCAGTATATCTCATATATCTGAGAAGCCTCATTGGCAAACCTACTGAGTCTGCTCACTGAGTTGGCTATAACTGGTCTAGTGCAGTTCTTGACGCACAAGAGACTACCTATGATAAGTTAGGTGTTTGTTTTAGTCCATATAACGACTTAACAAGTTTTCGCACCTTGGCTTACTTTACACGGAACCACGACCCAATGGGTTGTTCCTAATTCTCTAGATCTCCATTTATAAAACACATGTTCTCATTAATTAATGATGCGTCCCTTTTATAGAGATTAGAGTATAGACATTAAAATTATCTAAACCGTCAGTTTACTTAAAGTAATTGACTTTATTTCTCACGTGCCTATCAACCTCATTGTTGATGGCATCTTCCCATATACACATTATATGGAAAACATTGATTATTTCAATGTCGTCGATTCACCTTCACTCATGAAGGTCAAGGGACAAAGGAAGTTTCATTACTTACCCTTTTACCATGCCGATGCACTTCATCTTCCTTAAAAGATTCACTTTCCACATTTTTCCAGCACCGTTTGAGTGTTCACTTGTCTTGGGTAGCGTAATGCTTTGAACCCTCAACGTATTGGTCACACTCGCCAGGCATTAGAGTATTGCGGAAAACTTCTCTTTTTTTGAAAATATGCTTCTCGGGCATAGAACAATGTTCTATATGCACTTTAAAGTCATATGTTTTATGCACTAGAAACCGATCAGCACTATATTTTGTGCTTATCCGATGAACACACAACTACCGTTTTCGATCCTATCCAAATCCTTCCAGGAACAAGATTGAGACCTTTCTTAGGTAGCACCAAACTTTCACGAACTTATAGTCAAGCACCATGTCTTCTATAATTCTGACTGTTTGGTCCAACTTCCTAAGCGATAGTTTGTTCAACACATAGCTTGCAGAAAGCTCACTTCCCGTACAAATTCAGAGTTTAATCCTGAACTTATCAACATGATATTCATCGTTTAAGAACTACATTATTTCTCGAGAGCATAATAAGTCATTCTTTAACGATTGGTGTCATTCCATCAACACAATTATGTGAACGGTGTCTCATATTCACCATTTCAATCACACTGATCATGTATTCATATCCATGTGAATATACCATTTCGGAACTAGTTAGACAATATCTAACACTTCCAAAAATAGTCTATCATTTAATGATTAACACTTAATCATTGGATTAAAGTTGGTAGATTAACACAACAGAACACCCATGATTAAACATGTTTTCTGACAAGCCTTAATCCTCAACAATAGAATTCACGTATTCATTCTTACTTGAATGAATATCTCGACTGATTTATCTTTACTTCTCATCAAGTAGACATATCAGTGTTTCATACATCCATCAATAAATTGAGCAAATATCTTTTAAATCCTTCTTGGTTTTGCACTCATCTCAAATGCATCGAACCATTTGGTTATGTACTCCGTTCGAAACTTCGAACTGAAGACTTAGCCATACATTACTTCAAACACAAACTCATATTTGTGTTTCAATTTAAATAATAGATTTAGAAAAATAAAACATTTAAGCTTTATATTTTCATCACCTAATATATCATGTCAAATCAGTGACTTGGTTGAATAATTCAACATGCCATTATTGACCACAAGAGTATCGACTAAAATGCTCATTTTGAACAAATAGTCACTCATGTATTGCCACAAACAAGCAAACTTATCACAATTTGATCCTAGTATTTTTGGCTACCGAAAGGCTACTGCCCTTTAGGTTTCAAATAACCACTAGTCATGATTCAGATTTGTATGCTTGCACTTGTTAGTGGATTTCCAAACGTTTCCACACATTAACGCCCCCACAGTTTGTGCATTCCCTTTGTCCTCACTCAGAACATGCACACTGTTATAGAGAAACTTAATCGGTTTCAAGATGGTAAATGAGCAATATCATTTATTTTAGACGTTTTAAATCCATACCAATAAACCGTTAGATATTCTCCCAGTCACCCGCAGACGTTATGGGGTACGTTTAGATTCTCGATTTACAGGATCAACGGGTTACCCCCACATTTGTGTGACCCTTGGGGTTCTCCCCCAATAATAGTTATATAATATTACTACATTACTATTCTCAATAATAGCAAGCTCAACATATTCACAATATGTTTTACTAACAAATTAATAATATGTTATTTCAACAAATTATTAAATGTTTTTCCAACAAATAAATAAGATGTTAATTTCAACAAATTATTAAATGTTCTTTCAGCAAATTAATAAGATGATATTTCAACAAATAATAAATTAGCAGATATTTGTTTATTCTTAAAATAAACTCAACGGCCATTTATAATTTGTTAATCATCAAATTATTGCTTTTGGATGAACAAATTTGGTTATTAAATAACCTTTCATCCAAATAAGTAAACGACTCGTCATTGCAATTCGTAGTTAGCTAATAAAGCTCTCCATAAATGTCAACAATAACTGCATTACAATAATTTATAACTCTCCAAATTAAATTGCGATTAATCACAATTAATAAGAAGTTATAAATACTCGTCATTAATCTCATTAATGATTACCGTTACAAATTTTGTAACCCTCCAAATTAAATTACAATAAATCACAATTAATAAGGATATCAACCATTATATCACCACATTAGTGTTTTTAATAATGGTGATTTCGAATTTGTAACCTCCGTCATTAATATGCACTCATGCAAAATTAATAGGAGTTACACCGGCACCCACAATGTTCTGGTCAGTTCCAGCACCCACTGTGTTCCGGACATTTTCCGCAGGAAACTGTTTGTTATCTCAAATAACAAACACGCACAATCTAATTTCGAAAAATGAAACTAAAACTCCTCCTTCGCAAACACCAAATTTCTATAACCACGCATGGTTTCAAGAAACTGATTTTGCAAGAGTATTTTAGTTCATTTCCGAAAAAGATTATCAAATTCTGAAAGATTTATTCAGCCGTAAACACCAGATAAATTTGATTTTACACCGAACAATCTCAGAATTCAACCAGTTCTGTCATAAGCCCCAAATTCTGAAAAATCAGAAAATGGTTTTACAAGAACTATTTCGAAACCATTTCTGTCGTAATCCCCAATTTAATGGCGCTTTTACTAGAACTATTTTGAATAATCACCGATTCTCCAATTCCATTGTAGAGATATATGTCTACACAAATACTCATCGGAAATTGTTAGTCATTATTAACATGAAAATAATAAGCATGTATAAATCCACTAACAATATAATTAATTTAGTCTCTAAACAAATTATTTCTCATAAATATATCATAACAGTAAAGCATCACATTTTATACGCACCAATTAAATTGGCAAAGTGACAAAATTACATTTCATGATTATAACATACATATGAGATAAGACTGCTACTTAACACAAAATGTTTAAAGTAGCCAACTAATATACCGAGTGCCTATCTGTCCATTTAAACTTAAATATATGTCGTGTAAATAATTTACACTAATATACCCATTGGGATATGAATTCATGCAATGACCTAATTTAACATGCATTTTATATAATGCAAATACATAAAATCAAACACCAACTATACAAAAAACCACACAACTCTGTCACCTTATAAATTGCTACAAACTAAACAAATATAGCATAGTGACAAAAGTTCAATTCTGGTAAGCATGTATATGGTTTTTTTTTTTTTTCTCTAGAGTATAGAACAAAACAATATAGCACTAGACAATGTCCCTGTAATGTTATGTAGACAATAATATATCATCTTCAAACAAATGAAGGCATTAACTGTAATTAACCAAAATTCATATAACATTACGGCATGGTCTTTACATCCACATACATATTACAAACGGTTACCATAATAAACCGCCAATAAAGGCAATCAATATGGTATTGAATTTCCTATAAGCAGTTACAAAACTATTGAAATTCCAAATCAATAACAAATCTGTAACTAATTGTTTCAAACAAAAACAAAACAAAACAAAAAGGCCACTGGACAAATTAAACTAATGTCCAAATAAACCATATAAATCATGTAAGCAAATAACTCCCAAACTAGATTAAATTACATGATACACATCAAGTTGACAAATTAATCTAGACTCCGTAACTAGATTAAATTACATGAGATTCGATAATACTAGTAACAAGTACAAACCAGTAGCTCATGCAAATAAGTTAACTGCAACAACAATATCAAAATTACAAGAGTAATCTCTGACATTACCATGCATATATAAAGGTCTATAAAACACCTCATTGTTAATAACAACCAATTTACTAGCTGCAGTATTCTACCGTTACTCATCACCAGGCACCACAAATGTTAATTATTAGCTAAATATGCATATACACATACACATGCACTGACAGTTTAAAACCGCAAAAGAGATTAGCACAAAGACCCCAAACAAGGTCAAACAATTAATGCAAAACGCATTCGACAATACAAGCGGAAACACCAAATTCTTTAAAACCAAGTTTTGTTAGAAAAGATTTTCCAAAGAACTATCTTAGCCATGAAAATAATTTTCTGTTTATCCAAACACCAAAATTATTGTATTAACGTACGAAACATAAAAAAAAATATCGTTTAAGATTGTTGGGTATGTTATAAATAAACACAATAATTTCTACGGAAAATAAATGGACAAATAAACAGAAAATGGTTTCCTCAAATATATAATTATCAATTACAACCTTCAAAATTAAGAGTATGTAAATGATACCGAAATGGATTAAAGTCAGAGACGAGGTAACTGCAAGCAGTTTCCCTTAAACGATATTTTCCCCGCCACCTCTGCTTCTGGCTAAATGGGGCACTTTGTTCCCAAGGTACAACGTCTATCGCATGTGACTCGGCGGAAACGACACCGAGCCACGATCGGGCCGTTGGTGGTGCGGTACTCTCTCTCTATATATATGCATATGTGTTTGTGTATGAATGTGTGTATGATGACATGTCTTTTCTTTGTCATGGAAAAAGTCTTTTAAAAATGTAACTCATGAAAGCCATTAATATGGGGATATAAATATTTTGAAACTCCTACAACTTAATTGCATTCAAAACAAAACAAAACCAAAGGTTTTTTCCAACCGTGTTTGATTTCTATAATTTATCATTGTGTTTTTATTGATTGTATGTCATTGTCAACATTGTGAAAGTGCTATTTTCAATGTAAAGTGAATCGAAATGTACATTTTCCCTTGAAATGTTTAGTAAAGAAACTAAACAGTTGTGTCACAACCTTGTATAAACATATCTTTTTGTTAGAATTTTGTATTTTGAGCCTAAGTCTTCAAAAATTAAAGTTTCACATATTAGCAAGAAGCACATACTGGGTACTGTACAACTGAGTTATTTTCAACCTGTAACGACCCGGCCCTACGGACCGAACCGATACGCCCGTATCAACAATATTGTCCGCTTTGGCACAACTTTCCAGGGGGGTCACCCATCCTGGTACTACTCCAAGCTAAACACGCTTAACTATGAAGTTCCGTCCTCGTTATTGTGCCGCACGGCTTTAAAAGGCCTTATTGATAGGAAATAGATCTTTAAGCTCATATACCACACGAATACTCTCATATCTGGGCGATGTGGGACTGACGCACAACACCGCACCACAGAAATTCCTTCTGGGAAATCTGGGTCGTCACACAACCCTTGTACAAACAATTGGTGTTGAAAAATGTGTTGAGGATAGTTGATTGAACACTTTTTTCGGTAGTTAGTTGATTGAATAGTTACAAGAACTGGCAACACCTTAAATTCAGTTTTCTTTCGGAATTTCTTGTAAAAATTTAAATCCCAGACCAGTGGGTTTATATAAGTAGTTCATTTTTATATAAATTGTGGGGTGAAAACCCACATTTTTATTGATTAATGGAAATAAAATATTTAAATAGCATCACAAGTGTGACACCAAAATTACAAGAATTGAAACTAATCAAACTAAATGCTAAACTTTACAACTTATTGGACTACTTAATAAATAAACTTAAACTTCAAGGACTAAAATCACACTGGCTTATGTAATAAACACAATCCACTGGATACGTGTAATAATTCCCCCATTTCTTCACTGAGAATAGAAAACGTCACTGTAGAGAGAGAGACTCTCTTCTTCTTCTTCACCGATTTTCATCATCTCCTTTATTCACCATTTTTATCCACTCAAAAGCTTCATTTCACCCATCAAAACCTAAGATTTGGAACCCCTTTAACCTCCAAATCTATTATATTCCTCAATTTTTTTGTTAACTCTTCTGTATTGAAATATTCTCTAAATCCTTCTTTGCTGCCACTATTTGCTAAGTTATCTGCTGTGCAATTAGCCTCCCTTACCACATGCTTCATCAGGTAATCTTTGCTCTCTAAATTGAACTTGATTTCATCCACAATAGATCTAATTTGTCAAGGTGTTGCTGTCTTTTTTGTAATAATATTAACCAGTCGAATCGAATCAGTTTCCAGGATAAATGAATTCATATTCGTTAATTGTAAGATAAAGAGAATTGCTTTAGCTTCTGATTCTATAGCTGATTGACTTTTTACCATAGCTTGAAAACCATAGAGAAAATTACCTTTAGAGCTTCTTATTAATCCTCCCACACCACTAGAAGAAGATTTATAGCACCCATCAGTATTGATTTTCACATACCCAGTTGGAGGAGTAACCCATCTCACTATAGAAACCTTTTTGAATTTTACAACCTTTTCTTCAATTACTGAATCATTTATATTCCAATTATTTGGAAAAATTGAATTATTTTTGGAACATAAATACAATAATTCTTTAACTTGGGTACAGATGACAGTAGTTTTCATCTCTTTATTGTCGAATTTGTAGTTACACCTTGCTTTCCAAATTTCCCAAACAATGATAGATGGTAATACCTTTAGCAAAAAGGAGTTAATTCTATTTTTATCACTTCTATATGTAGACCACCACTTTAAGAACCTCCCCTTTACACTTGTATTTGTAGTTATAATTCCCAGCAAATCATCAAAATATAACCACACTTCTTTTGCAATCTTACCTGAGCTAAATAGATGCTCTCTATCTTCTTCTTTTACATCACAACATTCACACTTAGATGCTAACTGAATACCAAATTTTTTTATGGCAGAGTCTAGAGGCAGAGCATTATTGAAGAGTTTCCAAACAAAGCATGTGATTTTCCGAGGTAAGGCTTTATCCCATTTATACTTATTAAACCAATTAGTTTCATGCTTAGCTCTTGTAATTTCCCAGGCAGACTTAAAATTAAAGTTTCTCAGCTTCTCTTTGCTCCAAATAATTTCATCTTTACCATATTTATTAGCTTTGAAGTCTTCTTTAAAAAGATGTCTAAGATGAGTAGGAACTGAATCTATAATACTTTGACTGTCCCACCTTCCATCTTGCATCAAATCTTTGATAGTTAAACCATTGTCAACATTTACATCATTTATTTTTCCTGAACCCAGCCAATTATCTAGGTTGACAGAATATTCCCCTCTCCAACTAGCCATTGCATACTTGCTTCTGCTTTTTCTCTTACTAGCTGCATTCTCCTCCAAGTATTATTACCTTTCCTACCTTTAGCCACCACAGGATGAGCATTTTTACAGTATTTAGCTTTCATAAATTTAGCCCACAGAGTATTGGAAGTTCTAAACTTCCACCACAACTTCATGGAATATGTATCTGCAATCTCTCTTATACTTCTTAAACCCAATCCATCTTCTTCCTCTGTTCTACAAATGTTTTTCCATTTTACCCAATGGTGCTTATTTTTTCCATCTTTTTCCCCCCACAGAAAATTAGCCAAAATCTTTTCTATTTCCTTTATAACCTTGATAGGAGGATTCATTGCTTATATTGTATATATAGGTATTGAACTTAAAACATGCTTTATAAGAATCAACTTTCCCCCCATATTTAAGAACTGAACCTTCCATCCAGAGAGCTTTTTTCTAACTTTCAAAATTAATTCATGATACATAATGCATTTTTTCCTTCCAGAATAAATTTTGCAACCCAAATAAGTGAAAGGAGGTTTTTTACACCTAATACTCAATAACTTGCACACTGTATCTTTCTGATTTTGGCTCACACCTTTAGAAATATAAACAAAACTCTTGTCAACACTAATTTCCTGGCCAGAATCATTGTTGTACATATCCAACACATTTTTCACACATTTGACTGAACTAGTATTAGCAGCTGAAAAAATAATTAGGTCATCTGCAAATGCTAAATGTGTAATTATAGGGCTTCCAACTGGTTCTTTAAAACCCTTCCACCTTTTATTATATTCTAACTTGTTCAAGTTTCTTGACAGAACTTCAGAACAAATTATGAAGAGACTTGAAGAAAGAGGATCACCTTGCCTCAGTCCATTTGTTGGAGAGAAGAAACCAGAAAAAGCACCATTAACCATAACAGTGACTCCATTATCAGAGATAAGTCTCCAAACCCTATCTATCCAAATTTCTGAAAAACCCATTTTTCTGAGAGTAGAAACCAAGAAATGCCAAGAAATTTTATCATAGGCTTTTTTCATATCCAGCTTTATAGCAATACTGCTACCACTACTTTTATTATCCAAATTTGAGATAAATTCTTGAGAAAGTAGTTCATTATTTACAATTAAATCATTCAAAACAAACACTACATTCCTATCGGGTATAAGCCTGATAAATGTGTTTGGGTTGAGTAACTAGCACGGAACTTGTCTCCCTTTAAAGAACCAAGTCGCACATTTTTTCTCGCTTTTCGTTTCCCATACATCATTATTTCACGTATAAATTTCGGTAAAAAAAACCGTCCTTTCCTTTTTCCCTTCCCGACTAGTCGACAACTATTTAATTGACAGTGCGAGGTGGCTGATAAGATCAAGAAAGATTTTCACCGAGTTTAGCATATCTTTTGATACAGGAGTAAGTATAAACCCATAACGGCAACGCAAACCTGAATCTAGAATCTTTTAGAAGAATTACCTGTTCTTGTGCTAAATTGTGATTGATTTCATGTGGAAATCTACGTAATATGGTATGAATGTAGATAGAATACCGTGATTTCCAAAATCTATTACCGTTAGACTTGAATAATCTGATATTGTACCGTAAATACGTCACTGCCAACATGGGAGGAGTTAGGAATAGAATGAAAGTGGCTGCACCACCCCCATACTAAAATAAAAGAGAAGCATTTTTTAACTTCTTCTCTAACTACCAACAATGTGGTATGGAAACTCTTTCAAATTTGTGCATGATTTAAAAAAAATAAAATGATAAGTGAATTTATATATTGATATTTTGGTTCCTACGTATTTTATTTATTATAATTAGATTTTCTATAACTTTAATGATTACTTTTATGTCCTCACTTATTGTTAACTGTTAGAATTTTAAAAGAACATTATAATTTTGAAACATGCAATCTTGGACATAAGGAAAAAAATTGGTGAAAGTTGAAACTCTAAAAAAAGGTTTATTTAATTAGCCAACGAGGCAACAATTAGTTTGCTTCAAGTCTAGCATATATAGGAAACTACGTCTTTTCTCACTTTTCACTTTTCACTTTATTAATTTGTTTTTATTTTTAGAGCATAAAAGATCTAAAATAATACAAACTTTATCATTGTTGATTTAAAATTATAATTAAATGGATATTGGGTAACGTAATTTAGATTCGATGTAAATTAACAATTACCATAGGAGACGATTAGATGTATTTAACAGTATGTTATTAAACCCACTAGAGTAGACTAGTGGGCTAGACCGCAGTAAAAATAGTTTAAATACACGCAGGGCCGTTTACAGAGTTTTGCGGCCTTAGACCAGTTTAAAAATTGGGCATTTTTTTCTTCGTAAAAAAGAAGAAGTTATTTAAATAAAATTTATAAGATACGATTAATATATAATAAAATATTAAGCTATAAAATATTATATGCAATAAGTTGAGCACATTTAACAAAAAAAATCAATGATACGAAGATTTTTTTTTACAAATTTCGCATTCGACTTACAATTATACTATGATTTTTTTAAAGGAAAATAGGAACCAAATTTGTTATCTATTAAACAAATCAGGTCATTTCCTATTTTCTTTAATATAGGAGATCATATAGAAACTTAAATAAAATAAAAAGGTTCATTAGTTTACTAAATTCTATAATGAAATAAAAAAAACAAATCTTGTCTCAGTAAATACTCGAACACGGGTTGACTACACTATTTAGTAAGAAAACCAACCACTCGGTAACAGATAACTATTGATTAGGGAAAAAAATGAAATATATATATTTAATATTTTGTCAAACGGGGGGTCTTGGAAATATACGTTTTTGGGGGCTATAGGCCCGTGTCTCTTGGGTCTAGCCCAAAATACGGCTCTGGATACAAAGCTCGAGTCTTTTAAATGGATAGATGTGAAATCGCTTGATATCTCTTTAATAAAATAAGATTTTAAAAAACGAATGTTACTAACTCATGACATCATTAATTATATGTTAACTTCTATTTACGATCTGTTTCATATTGGTTGGTATTTTAATATTTATATGATTCAATTTATGATCTCATCTTCTTCGCTTAAGATTATCAAGTCCAACATGTAAGAAATGATAAAGGAAGACTATTAACACGTCTCAATGCATATAAGCAATTCCTTGACGAAACTCTATTTTTATACCTATTACAGAATATATTTACATAAAACTTTGAGCTTTCTAAAACAAAACGCTTAATAATATTGTTTTGAAAAAAATCAATGGGAAAGCTAGCTCGTGATAATCATTCAAATGAACATAAATAATGAGGCAAAAAGAAAACATAACTTCCACCTTTCAAATCATCTTGGGAATATATATGCATAACAACGAAAAACGGTTGTTTGCCGTTTAACATCAGGTTTAAGTCCCGACAACTTCCATAGAGAGGAGAAATTTTTTGAGTGGGCTAGTAGTCGACACAACAATAGTATTTTAGAATTTTAATTTAATAGCAAGCGCGATTAGTGTTTTTAGTTTTTGACAGTTTATTAAAGTTTTATTTGTCAGGCGACTCAGGACCTAGGGGTGATTTTTTTGTACCGACTTGTACCAACCGACCGCTTTTCGAGCCGAACCAATCAAGTCGGTACCAAAAGTTTGGTATACCGACATTACGGTACGGTACAAATGAACCGATCTTTGAAAATCGGTTCGGTTTCAGTATTCGTTTGGTGAGTTCGGTATGGTACCGATTCAAACCGAAATATTAAAATATACTATATAGACAAATAAACTAAAATACTTATTATATACACTTAATTATTAACATTGTTATAATATACTTAAATTACTTTTTATAGTGAATACTTATAACATTTACTAGAAAGATCTAGTAGTATTTACCATTTTATGCAAATAAACGAGAAATGTAACAATAATATAAATAAATATATATTTTTAATCTACTACTTTTAAAACTTTATATTATGTTTTTTTTTCTCAATACGCACCATTTTTCTATCATCACTTGTAAACTCTAAAATTTGCTATAAAAACAAAACCAAACCGAAACTACTGAATAATTTGGTTCGGTAATGGTATAAAAATTCTCAAAGAAAACTAGTTTGGTATGTTATCGGTATGTAGTCAAAAAGTTTGGTTCCGAACCGATACCACCCATATCAGGACCACATGAGTTTCCGCAAAGTAAACCAAATATGGGAATCAAAACGATAAAACGAAACGTGAAAAATAAATAAAAAAATAAAAAAATTTAAGATATACAATTGAAATAGAGTGAAATAAAAAAAAAAAAGGTGAGAAATGAATTTACATATTTAATGCATATAACTAGCCTGGGTATTTTAGTGGGCCTAATTTAATTGTTTAATTATTATTAGTGCATAAGACCACGGATAAATCCCAACTTTCAGTCAATATATATAAACGGAACAGCCGCCGTAATTAGGGTTTAGCTTATATAAACTATTAAAACTCTATAAATAGCAGCTTATCGAAACCACTCATATTTGTACTTCCTCGTAAAAATAAAATGCAGCTTTTCAGTACATATCCTGGTAGAATCTCTCTCTCTCAATCTAAAAATATGTATAGTTTTTTTTCTTTGTGTGATGCACTTAATGATCAAGGATTTTGTTTTGTTTTGTTCATCAGATTCTTCTTAGTCTAATATGTATCCATGATTTATTTTCCATTTACCATAGAGATACAAGTTCTCAAAAAATTGAAATTTTTAGGGTTTATCCATGCAGTTTCCGGGTGTAGTTTTTTTCTTTGTGGGATGCACTTTAATGACTTAGGGTTTTGTTTTGTTTATTAGATTCTGCTTGTTATAATATGTATCCATAATTTATTACCCATTTTGTCAAAGAGATACAAGTTCTAAGAAAGTTGAAATCTTTAGGGTTTATCCATGCAGTTTCCGGGTGTAGTTTTTTATACATCAAAATATCGAATATATACATTAAAAATATTATTACATAGTTAGATGCCTAATTTCTACGCTTAACTTTTCCTCGCATAATTTTGCACGTTTCCGAACCTTCTTAAATTGAGATCAAAGGAGTAATAGTTAATCAATCTACAAGAAATGATGATAGAATGCATTTTTATAAATGAGTAGATCTTTGATTTGTTATTAATTCTCGTGTTACCAAGTTGCAAAGATTGCTCTTTTAAGCAAAGTAAACATCTTTATAATCGTTTTGTGATAGTAAAAAAAGGCGGCAATGACTTAAATTTTCGACATAACTGGAGTATCTCGAAGAAAAATAAAAGGCGGCGATACTTAAGTAATGACACAATGGAAAGATCATTGTTCATCACATTTCATAACATGGCCTGGTCGCAAGGTAATGCTTCGATTAATTTCTTTTACTTGATGTTTGTATAACATTTAACTGACCGTAGAGCTCTATGTATTTTTATGCATATTGCGGTGCAATCTTAGATTCTAGGGTTGTTCTATATTCAATATTCCACTTATACTACAGTTGTTTTTCGTAACGGTTCTTTGAGTCAGTTTGTGTACTCTAGGTTATATTATATTGTTTTACGATCATGTACTAAAAGAATGAAGTAATTACTTTGCTCCTGCATTTGCTTTTCATGACTCTTCTCAAATTTATCCAACTTTGTTATTAATGGAGAATAGTCTTTTACTAAAGATATGTGTATATTCTTCTTTACGGTACTTAATATGATCAGTTGCCTTTTTTCCTTAGGTAATCAAGACATTAATTGCCTTTTTTCATTTTAACATTTTTGTTGGATTTGTCTATAACTGAGTTATTGACTCATTGCCAACTCCATCTTGTTTACCCCAGTTGTCCAACTCTTTCCTTTTAGCTTCTAGTTCTTGACTTAACATCTCTTGCTCATCTAACACTCTTCTGACAGGATCTCGAGTAAGGCTCTGCGTCTTCCTTGTTTCTTCAACAAAAGCTGCGTGTAAGGAATCTTTTTCATCAATCATCCTACTCAAAGAAAGCGTTTTTTCATTGTACATATCTTGCAACTCACTCAGATCTTCATTTTTCATGTCTGTTTGGTTAGCTAAATTAGCACCAACTTTATATCTATCTTCGGAAGATTGCTCAACAATATCACATATAGTCCTTAATTCCCGCACCCTTTGCAAATACTCTCCAATAACCCCTTCGGAATTGTAATCATCTGCTCCTACAAACCATCCGTATATTTAGATATTTGTCTGAGTATATTTAGATATTTGTCTGATATTTAGCAGACTGGGATTATACTTCTGCTATACTGTTGCGTAGATTGCTTCATTTTCTTATCACTTCTCAGTGTTCTTTATTACAAAGTTTAAACTGGCAATATATAAAATTATTATTTGAACCTGAGGCCAAGTAATATTACATGGTTACGGAGCTGGTCAATATGTTCCAGAAGACTAGGGCAACAAAAATATCAATTTTTTTTGTATATCTATCCCTTCAGGCATTAACCAAATTCCATTTATTGTTAGCTATAGATAATTAGATACTATACTATAAGGTCCTGTTCTGAAATCCAGTTCTCGTCAGATCTCACAAATGTTAATTTAATTTTGCTAATGCAGCCTGTCGGATATCCAAGATTGGCATGCTTAACCCCAGAGCAGAAAAAAAAAGTACATGAGTTTGTCATCTCTTCCTGTATATTACCGAAAGCTCCTTGGGAGGAAAATATTTGCAAAATATGCGGAATTGACAAAAACGATGACCTTGTGCTCCTATGTGATACGTGTGATGAGGAATATCACATGTATTGCTTAAACCCTACTTATGAGGGTTGCTCAAGGAAACTGGCATTGCCCTTGTTGCATTTCCAAACTTGAGAATAGAAATGGTAAATATATACTCCCCGATTATTATACTATTTTGAGATGTTTTAAATCTTGCCTATTTAAGTAGTGAAATAAACGTTACTTTCAAAGTAGTTTTAATTTTTTGATGGTAATTTGTAATCTTGCCTTTTTATAAATCACTTTCGTAGACAGTTATTTTGGGTTACTATCATGGGTACTAAAAGAATGAAGTTACTTTGTACCGGCATTTGCTCTTCTGTCCTCTTAACTTTACCCGACTTTGTTATTAAGGAAGAATAGTTTTTTTACTAAAGATATGTCTATAATCTCTTTTAAGGTACTTTATTATGATCTATTGCCTTTTGTTCTAATCAAAACATTAAATTCTTTCATAAGAATACAAACTTGCAAACAGATTGTAGTAAATAAGACGCTAAAACGAATTTAGTTCTTACCTTTTTTTGCGGGTTGTCTGTGGAGTTGTTGCGAAAGATTCCTCTGGTAGTTAGATTGTCATTCCATGACTCTTAAGGAATTTTGAGTTATGTTCTATAAGAAAACTATTTTTCATAGTAAAAATCTCTTAAATTAAGTTGCTACATGAAATAATTTTTTTTGGCTCTTAGCTTTTATTTTTTCTAACTCTGGATTTTTTCTTTTTTCTTACTTCAGATTACGTTGTCTATTTAATTTTCTCCTCAAGTCACCTTGGGTTTAGAATGTAGTTTCTTTTCAGTGATTTCAGAACTGGAGATCCTTTCAAACTGATATTTTCTCAACTCTCTGAAGACAGAACTTCTGCACCACAGTAGCAAATTAATCCTGTGGCCAGATGTGATGGCTTTAGCACCATATCGATGACGACCCCGGTGAAGAACTGCACGACCCTGGACATGAGAATATTCAAACGATTCATCAGGCTGAGTTTCTGTATCCACTTGCTTCTCACACCTAATCCCCCGAAAGAACAATTCTCCACCAGAAAATTGCTTACCCCGAATGGGTATATGGGTGGTTTGAGAAGTACTAGGAAGAGAATTAAACGGAGAACTATGGGTTTAAGCCAAGTTATTTCGAGTGACCCCGAAGTTGTTAGAAATCCTCTCAAAGTTTTAAGAGGAAGATCAAAAGTTTCAGAACTTGATTCTATCAAGAAAACGACATCAAGGTACATTGTTACTTACAATGTCATTTAATATACTATCGTGTATATTAAAGGCTTAACTGGTCCTTTTGAAAAAAAATCAATGTTATTATGTTTGCTGTTGCTTTTGTAGTTGGTAAAGTGGTTATCTGATACTCTTTGTTTTAGCACCCAAAATAAATCCCCGTCCTTTTCCCATTTTGCAGAAGTAATTTGAAATTTTCTCTTCTTTAAGCTGTTCCATACAATAATCAAAATATGGATAATCTAAATTAATTTTTTTTTAAAGGGTTATTAAGTTTGTTCTTGAAGCTTGCATCTACTGCTTGCATAATTGACCTAATAAAGGCTACCAAGGGATATGGCTACAAATCGATAGTCTTGTCAAGGCAGAGGACGTCGATGGCAACCTTAGAAAGAATGATTAACTAACTGGATAAATTTGATTCTATTTATGTATTCTTGTTTTCAAGTATAACCTATTAACAACCTTCTTTGATATGGTATTTTTATAAAGAAAGGCTATACGTGTATATTTAATTGCTTTTTGGAAAATTTGATTTTGTTAGCCATTTTTGGAATAATGTGGATTATAAGTGCCAAATCCAGTTCACTTAACTTCATAAAACGAATTTATAGGTTTACGGAGTAGCTATCACGGTTGTGTTATGCTGACGAAATATTTAATAACACATATCTCCGGGTATACACTACAAAAAATGTCAGCTTACCGTCAAAGTGTATGTTTCTAAACTGATGGTAAAATGAGTGTCGCTAAATTTAGCAACAGTTTTTATTGCTAAACTGTTACTAAATTTAGCGACACTCAATTTATCAACAGTTTTCAAAAATTAAATTGTTACTATTAACTTTTTTCTTGTAGTGATAGTTGTTCGGCCCAAGGCAAAAGGCCCATTAAGTTGCATTATATAACTTGTCAACCGTAGATAAATCTTCAGCTCTTGCAAAATGGAAAGCAACATTACCAGTGGTGGTTATGCAAAATCTAAAGACGAAGACGACAAACAGAAAATCAATCATACATCGAATAAGTGATTTACCAGATAAAAGGTAATTTAATTTAGACTATGTACTGTTGTTTTTTCTTTTTGAAAGGGTTGTTGATTGTTTATATTACAGCTTTTAGACTCTACAAAATTGATCTACCGAACCTTAGATTATGTGGATAATTGTTTCTCATGTTTTGTAATTTCTAGGGGGTATTGAATTTTTCTCCTTAAGCGTAGACTTGGAAATGATTTCCTGTTATTATGTTACAAGGTTTTTTTTGCTGAAATTCGCATTCTGCAGGATCATTCTGAAGTGCTGTCGGTTGCAGATGGGGTGAAGTCTTGGACAACAACAAAAATTATGAATTTAGCAATATTTCGAAGGAGGAGGTTTGTGCCATTTTCTTATTATATGATGATGAATTTGTTCGACTGATCTAAACCTTCTTTAAGACAAAGAATAAGCGACTTTATATATGGATGCAGCCGGAGAATTACCAGATGGTTGGTTGTCTTTTAGGGTACGCTGATGCTTGAGAAGGCTATAGTGAGATCTTAAAGATGGCTTTCTTTTGTTTCGGGTGTTCGAAAATAGAAACAACTTCTTCAAAGTTCAAACTAACCGCAGTGAAATAGGAAAAATCCTTCAATATCCAGTAAACTTGCCTTTCTCCCCACTTCAATAAGTCGAGGGAATTTTAACAATATAGAAATAGCTTAACTGTGTTACATCATCAAATATAATCCGGCCTACAGGCCTAGTGTCCTTTTGGCGACCTATTGAACCAAACCCTTGTGTTTTCAAGTATTTACTAACATGCTTGTTAAGCTGTCATGGTCGCATTTAATTTCTATAATTTATCGTTGTCTCTTTACTGGTTGTATGTCATTGTCGCAATGTGAAAGTGCTATTTTCAATGTAAAGTGAGTCGCAATGTTGTGTCGTGAATCAGTGAAACATTTGCCCTTGTAATGTTTAGTTAAGAAACTAAACTGTAGTAAATAAGACGCTAAGACGAATCTATAGTTCTTACCCTTTTTTTGCGGGTTGTCTGTGGAGTTGTTGCAAAAGATTCCTCTGGTAGTTAGATCTACATCGGGCGACTCGCCGACTCTTAAATGATTTTGAGTAAAGCAGTGATTTTGCTTACGCCTAATGGGGGCATGAAGTCTGAAAATAATTTTTCATATTAATAATTTCTCAGTCTTTTACAATTTACTACGTTTTATTTGTCAGACCTCAGTTGTCGGGAATTAAAACGAATACATGAAGCAAAACGATAAACCCAAACGTAAACATGTTTTTTTTTTTAAAGATTTACAAAGTGAAATAGAGTGAAACGAAAATAAGTTTTGAAATGAGAAAATACTTTCTATATGACTAACTTAGGTCTACTATATTTTAGCAGGCCAATTTTTTTCTTTGGTTTATAATGCAGACTTTAATTAATTTAAGTCATTATATATAAGTGACCAAATTAGTGGTCACGGAAAGTCCAATAATCAAGATTTGAAGTACCCTACTCTTACGAAATTAGCTTCAAAAATCACACACTTACTAAACGCTCTTGGAGTTCAAGTTAAACTCCCGTTCATATTTTCCTGGGCGTTAAAATGTCGGTGATAACTGCATCAATCTACCAAGGCGTTAGTCTTTCTCGTATACATAATCTAATCAACTCGGTATTATCCAAATAGAATTCTACATTTATCCCTAGCCAATCGACATGCCCGGTTTTAAGAGTGGGCCACATCGGCCCATGCCCAAGAACGCTTAAAAATCTCACAATGTAGATGCTTCCGTTTTATTAATTTTATATAATATATAAATATACGAAGCATTGTTTTGACAAACGTAAGTGTGTGTTCAAGATGGACGTAGTTTCATAAAAACTATTTGTATTTTGCTAATATTCTTGTAGTATATGGGTTCAACCCTATGTACTAAAGGTCTCATTTCAAGTACAAACACATAGTCTCCGAAACTCTAGCTTCGACCATACCAGTCGTCGACATGCTACTCTAATCGTCCAAGGCTCTACCAACAACAGTCTCGAATAATGACTTCCCCTGCAGGCCAATCAGAATTGCTTTTAAACGAAGCACCACTACATATTATTAAGTTGCGACTTGTTAGGTTATTCCAAATATTTGGTTCACGTTTATCTCTTGCGGATCTGATTAAATTATTAAATTATTATTAATAAAAATAAATAAATATATATATATATATATATATATATATATATGTTTATTACTACTTTCTATTGGCTTTTACCAATTGGGAATAATTAACAAAATATACTACTTATGAAATTAAATTAACAAAAAACACCCAAATAGTTTTAATTATAAAAACATACTTTATTTCTTATGTTTTTTCTCCATTCATCATCTTCTATCGTTCTTCTCCCTCTCTCCATCAATTTCTCTTTTCGTGCTCTCTCTTTTCTCTTTCTCCATCATTTTCTCTCTCTCCGCTCTCTATCATCTCTATATCTACATCATCTCCTTTCCGTTTGAGTAGAGTCGGGACCCCTCCCCAATGATCACCACGCCACCCCGGCGCCGCCCCAACCCACCCTGATGCCATCCCACATCATGCCTCCAAGTGCGGTTTTGTTATTTACCAATGATGATTAAAGGCTTGTTTGACTGCAATAAAAAAAATTCCAAAAAAAGTTGTTCTTCTGTTGTTACAATATATAGATTATCTGAGTAAACAAACAGCTTAAAAGCTGATGACAATTTGCATCTGTGATTAGCTAAGTGGTTTGTTATCATTATTATGCGGTTATTTTCTCCATGTAACACCAAAGATATATTTGAGACGTCACTAAACTTTATTTGCATCTATTATGGAAAAAAAAAAACAGTTTAAAAGTTACTTTTTTTCGAGTTTATATCCTGGTTCTTTTCGATTTCTTACCTTTTTTCCGATTTTATACTTTTTCCCCCTATTTCATACCCCTTTCTTTTTCGAGTTCATACCCCCATTTTTTCCGATTCCATACCCCGTTTTTTTTTAGTTCATACGGTTTCATACTCTGATTTTTACGAAGTCATACCCTATTTTTTACAAGCTCATACCCCACTTTTTTCGATTTCATACACCGATTTTTTCGATTTCATTTTGAGTTTTTTTTTTTCAAGTTCATACCCTGATTTTTCGATTTCATACCCCTATTTTTTCGATATCATACCCTTTTTTTTCGATTCCCTACCTTATTTTTCAGTATGATATCAATTTTTTTCGACTTCATACGCCGTTTTTTCATGTTTATACCCCGTTTTTATTTGAGTCCATACATTTTTTTTTCCTGATTTCATACCACTTTTTTTCCGACTTCATACCCTATTTTTTTCCGACTTCATACCCCAATTTTTTTCGACTTCATATCCCGTTTTTTTTCATGTTCATACCCCCTTTTTTAGTTCATACTCTTTTTTTCGATTTCATATCATTTTCTTTCGACTTCATACCCCATTTTTTTTCCTAATTCATACCCCAATTTTTTCGACTTCATATCCCAATTTTTTCATGTTCATACCG
Source organism: Primula veris (assembly GCA_963682055.1). Lineage (NCBI taxonomy): Eukaryota > Viridiplantae > Streptophyta > Magnoliopsida > Ericales > Primulaceae > Primula > Primula veris. The sequence continues at coordinate 28,552,590 of OY821747.1, read as the reverse complement.
TTTTTTTTTTGAGTTCATACTATTTTTTTTCGACTTCATACCCCATTTTTTTCGAATTTATAACCCAATTTTTTCCGATTTCATACCTTTATTTTTTGATTTCATACTCTTTTTTTCGAGTTTTTACCCTTTTTTCCGATTTCATACCTTTTTTTTTATTAAATGTATGTTTTTGATAATGTAACTTTTAAGGGTATGTTTTTGTTAATATGAGAGGGGTAAGATATGTTTTTGTTAATTCACCTTTTTTTAAAATTTACAAAAGGCCAGATACCCATAATTTGTGATTATATATAAAAATTGAAACAAATATAAAAAGTACAGGTAAGGATGCGTCGAAATTAAAACAATTTCTATAAATATGAAAAACAACTCCATCACAAATTCACACACAACTATTATAAAAATATTATTAAATCCCATAGACGCCGTAATTAACGTTTAGAGATAAAAATTGAAACAATTTATATAAGTATAAAAAATAAAAAAATCAGAAGTCAAGGTGCGCATTAATTAGTAACTAGGGCTTTGATGTCAGAACTATATCCCTGTCAGCTTTTACTATAAATAAGGGGCAAATGCGCCGTTTATATATTAGTAGTATAAAAAAATATAAGTAGAAATAAGCAGCTTTTTACCTATCCTGGTACTATCTACCCACTTTCATACTTCCTCTCAGAAAAGCAATATGCAGCTTTTTACCTATCCTGGTACTATCTCTATCTCTCTCTATCTTAATATGTACATAGTTTTTTTTTATATTTGTGTGATGTACTTTAATTATCAAGCTGAGGTTTTGTTTTTTTTGAAATAAAAAAGATCAAGGGTTTTATTTCAAAAAAAAAATCTAGGGTTTATTTCAAAAACAAATCAAGGGTTTTGTTATGTTTCTCATATTCTGCCTTTTCTGATATTACCCATGATTTCATTACCAATTAACAATTAATAGAGGTGCAAATTATACTGTAAGAATGTTGGAATTCTTATAATAAATCTATGGGGTTTCCAGTGTAGTTTTTTATACTTCAAAATGTCGAAAATATTAATTTAAAAAGGTTTTTACATAGTTAAGATGCCAAATTTATTTGATTTAACATTTGGAAACTGTAATTTCGACATTTCAAATATGCAAACTTTTCATCCTGTAATATTGCACGTTGTCTGAACTTCTCATTAAATTGAGATTAGGAGAGTAATAGTTGACCAATTTACAAGAAATGATGACACGACATTTTGCTTAATGAGTAGATCTCCGATTTGTTATTAATTCTCGTGTTAAATAGTTACACAGCTTCCTTTTTTATGCAACATCTTTTTTATTTTTTTGTGATAGTTAAAAAAGGCGGCCATAACTTAAAATTAAGATTTGTCTGGAGTACCCGCAAGAAAAGGCGGCGAGCCCACGACTATTTGAGTAATGACAGAATTTTGGGAAGATCGTTATTCATCGCATTTCATAACAATATACCCTGGTCGCAACTCGCAAGGTTATGCTTTAATTAATTAATTCTATATATGCTCATGTAAATTTTATGAGCTTTGGTCAATTCTATGTAGAGGGTTGTGAATGTTGAAGCTATAGTGGAAAAGAAAATTAATTATATCAAATTGAAACATAGAGAAACCAACTTATATTGAAATGTAGTTTTAGTTGGGTACTAACCATGTAGTATACACAAAAAAAGTTTATTTTGTGGGATACGGGTAGGAATAATGCATTTAATGCAATAAAAAACGGTTTAATTGAAGAATGTAAAAGCTGCATACTTTTATCCTATTTGATGTTAGTACAAGATTTTATCGACTGTAAGGAAGCTCTATGTATTTTTATGCATGTCGCGGTGCAATCTTCGACTATTTATGCACATGGCAGAAGTAATTTTAATGCTTCTCTCCTTAAGTTGTCCCATTTAAAATCAAGCCATGGTTAATTTATTTTAAATTTCTTTGTGGAAAAGGATTCTTATGTAATTTTCTTGAAGCTTGCATTTACCACTTGCATGGTTGCATACATTGGGATGAATGTTATTAATTTTTTTAAATCGTAGACTATTTACTTCGAACAAAATCTCTAGAAAATTGATCTAGCTTCTGAAAGTTGGAACCTTAGATTATGTAGAGATCTTTTTCTCATGTTTTGAAATATTTAGGGCCTAGGGGGCAATTGAATATTTCTCCTTAAGTGAAATCTCCCGTCCTTCTTTCCCCATATACTTCCCGTTCTTAAAGTATTTTTGTTTTACTTTCATGGCCTGGCTTGTTTTTAGTAGTTTCGTCTTTAAAAAAACATGTCAGTTTCAAACATGCAATGTTGAATATTGAGAAAATCGAAACTCGAAAAAAGCTTTGCATTTTGTTTGGCCAACGATTAGTTTGCTTCAAGTTTAGCATAACTCGAAAAAATCTAATTGTACCTTCCTAAAAAAAGATCTGATGTCCAGTTTATGAAGTGAATACATTGAATATTAAATTATTAATACTACTAGTGTTTCTTCTAGCAACAGAGGGCCACTCCATATATGTTTCTGAGGTGGAGGAAGAATTTAAGAAATTCGAACCAATTAAAAAAGGAGGTGTCCAAGTTCGACATAATAAGGTTAGATCTATACATGTGATTGTGCATTAAATTTGTTCAATCGATTTGTTTTTTAGTTTTACATAATTTTCTGTTGTATTTATCATGCAGATACATGGTACATGTTTTGGTTTTGTTGAGTTTGAGAGTTTAACTTCCATGAATAACGCGATTAAGGTTTGGATCCCAATAACTTCACTTTTTTATTTTATATGATTTTTCTAATGTAATTGGAACTTTAGATGCTCTTATGCTTTAAAAATGTAAACCAACTAATTTGCTTACATTGATTTGATAGTTTACCAGTGTATAACATTATAAAAGTTTCCTTGACTACATGTTTTCAGAAATTTAATCAGGTCCCTTGAGAGAGCTTTTAAATCACATTATATATTTCTCCCTCTTAATCTTATTGTTTCTGTATATGCCAAGCATATTCCTTACTAATTCAGAACAACGTGGTACTTGCGCTGCATTCGTTTGATATCTGACAAACAAGTTTATAGTATCCCTTTTTTGTGTAAGCAAATTGATAATTTACTTATGTATGAATAAGGAATTGCATCAAATTTTCTTTATTTCTCAAACACACCTCGAACGTTTTCTATTTCCTACCAAAACTTCTTTAAAGCAGAACTGGGTGGCATTCTTTTGAAGTTTTCTAACCATACTCTTTTACTAAATTGAAATTAATAATTCTAACATTTCTTATCAAAGAAAGGAAAACTGTTGTTGAGGCAAGTTTTTTCTTTTTTTGGGCAATTTGTCTTTGATTATATTCGTTTGGTTCTTCTAGAGGCCTAAAAGTAAGAGTAAACAAAAAATTTCAACGATATGTAAGGATAAATTGATGGCCACTTCAATATTTCGTCTACTTGTTTATTGACAAGATTCACTACAAGTAATTGTCATGATGCCATACGACGCTATGTTGCTAAACTTATTGTAAACTCTGTGTAGCTAAATTTAACAGCACTTTAGCATCAATTTTCCTTTGAGGTTTTTCATATTTTTCTAATACTGACGGGTTTGTTGATGTATGTTGAAGGTTCGACAAACAATGTTCCCATCCTGATATAGCGCAGCGAGAACAACTGAGTAAAGATTTGGGACTTACGCCCAAGCAAGTGAATTGTTGGTTCCAGAATAGGAGAACCCAAGCGAAGGTAATTCCCTCTACACATTAGTTGTATTGTCTGCTGTTAGGTAATCAATATTTAATGCTTACCTTGATTTTACAGGCCCAACTAGGAAAATCTGAAAATGATGTTCTCAAGGCAGAAAACCAAAAACTTAAAAGGGAAATTGATGAATTAAAAGAGGCTTAGCATAAATCAAAGTGCTCAAAGTGTGAAGCTTCGTGGAGTGTGAAAATATCAATTCAGAGGTTAGTTCTGTTCTTTGACAGTTCATTTTGGACCCTTAAGGTTTTTTTCTTCTTTTTTTCCGGTTTGCTTTATTGTCAACAATTTGATGCTCATCCTTATATGATCTGCAGCGTGTATCCCATCCTCACAAAGTATTGAATGAAAAGCTAGTTTGGGCTTTAGGATGTGATTGTTTTCTTAAATAAACAATCCAGTTTTGGTAATTCATGTTTGTGATTTTTTTATGATTGTTAAAAGGCTGCTCTAAATTCTCTTCAAATTGTTTTAAACTTTCTTCTCTGCTCATGGCAAACGTCCTTGTTTTCTTTCGGTTCTCATGATAAAAGTTGGTCTTAACTCTTCAAAGGTATGATGTTTCACTTAATTAATCTTTACTCCTGAATTTTGTACAAATAATGTGTTTATATTTCTATTCCTTGTGCAGATTTCTTCCTAGATGAATGAAAACTTTTTTGAAGTCTGGTGATACCTCTGAAGTTCTTGGACCTCATGCAAAAGAGTTCTTTTATATCTAAAGCAAAAATGGCTGTTTGTCTCCAGTCCAGCATGTTAAATCTGTACTATTTTTCTATCCAAACACTTTGTTTCTTTAATTTTCAAATTTATTTGGTGTTTTGAACGCCGATTTCTGTTTAAGAATGGAGTATGAGAGAGCAGAGAGGATTTCCTACAAAGAAAAATGTGTCTCTCTTTAGCAGTTACAAAAAAAATCATTAGTTCTTATTTCAGATATGTTGCGCACTTTCTATGCTGAAATTCATATTCCAGTGAATAAAATCCCCTTATAAGTGAAAATATGAGTTCTTAATTCCATATGTATTTTTTTTGTCTAAAACAAAATCAATCAGCAGGAACTAACTAAAATATAATAACAAGTGAGGACAACTTCAGGAATCTAAAAGTGTAACTGTCGTTTTCCCGTTTGATAGATTTGATGACATGAAATTATATGTTGCCCCAGATGCATGCGAAATTGCATATACTGTCCCCCTGGTGCCACCGAGAGAGTACTATTTGTTACGTCATGCAAAGGAAATAAGGACAAGTCGATGGATAATAGTTGATATCTCATGTGACTACTCTGGCCAGTGATCCTCGTCTCTGAAAGCGTCCTTCAGGATGCTTAGTAAAAGACTTTTTTTAATGGCTGTAGTGAGGTAAGGTCTCCATTAAAGCTTCTCATAAGTTCTTATGTTTTCTTTTTGCTCATTGAATCACTATGGGATTTAGCAACTTTGTTGACCAGTCTTTTTCTTGTACCTCTACAACATGATTTGTGTCTGTTTTGCTCGCTTTGTTATCCACTTGTCACGTACGGAGTAATTTTTGTGGAGAAGGTGAGGTCTCCACGAAAGCTTCTAAGAATATCTTATGATTTTTGTTTTCATTGAATCACTATGGCTTATGGCAATTTAGGTCATCAATCTTTTCTTATACCTCTACAACGTAATTCTTGTCCGTTTTGCTTGCTCTCTTATCTACTTATCATGTAGGATGCAATTTTTTTTAAAATGCTAAGAAAAGGAAAGGTAAATGTTATGAACCAATATGTAAGTACATCGACTTAGTCTACCATTGAATTCATTTATGGAAAGAAAGCCAAAAAAGAGTTTTTAATGAATTGAAATAAAGTACTTGAGAACTCAAGGTATCTTTGTGAGAATTATGCAGACTTAGGGGTTCATTGCATTTTAAAAATTGTTTCCTTTTCTTTGTATATCACATTTTTAGTTGATTTAGTTGTATCTTCCCAAGCTCATTACTCTCAATTGAGTCAATTTGCTTGTGTAACTTCTTTTATCAATTCATGTCATTATTTTCCCCATGATTTTTCCCATTAATGGCGACCTCAGCTTTTAATTTATATTAAATTCTCTTGTTTAAAATTCTAAATCGACCACCTCCTCAATTATTTGCTAGATTACATATAGAACATTGTTGAAGTTGATAGCTGTTACAAAATCAATGACATATATAAAAATATTTTTCTGGAGACGGAGCATACGGAACTGAAAGATGGCTTCTTAATCTCCGCTTATTAAAGCCTCTATTTTCTTTTCACTTCTAGATTTTGGTCTACAATAAATCATTTTCATGTCTTTCACCAATGTAGCTATCAACAAGTTGGAAATGAAGAGAAGTGTAAATGTGTAATGGACCTTTCACATAATAAAAAAAAGTAAAAAAATTTGTACCGATGGTCTGTCACGCCCCAAATTCCATAACACGGACATCGAGGCATGACCTTTTTAAAACAAAAGAAAATAGAACCTGTTGGTAAAAAATTTGAATTTTTAAAAGAAATAAATTACGAGCTAAAGGAACAATTGACAATTAAATAAAAATGTTGCCAAACACGGCTACAAGGCAAGTTTTATAAAACTAAGAAAATAACAAATGAAAGAATTTGTCCGTAGGCTACAACCTCAAAATATAATACAAATGAAAAGAAAATGAAAGCCCCGACCGAGCCCATGTGATGTATTGCCATAGCTCCTAACCGAACGTCTCAACCTAAATTGTACCTGAAACATAAAATTGTAACGGTGAGTCCCACACACATAACTAGACGGGACGGCACCACAATACCGTCACTCCATCTCATAAATGCAAGAGCTCACAAATTCTACAACTACGATAATCGACGTATAAAAGAAATATAATAACATTGTACAACTAGATAAATTAAATAAAATAAATAATGTCAACACAAATCTATAGCAAACATGGACCACTCATGCCACCTACCCCAGTCCGTAAGGTAAGTCATTCCCTATCCCCTCGGCCGTCTTCTGTCCCCGGAATTAGGAAGAGACAGAGACCATTGCTAACATAAAAGTAGATTTAAAGTGCGCACTTGGACCTCTCATGCCACTCGTCCCAGTCCGTAAGACGAGTCATTCCCTATCCCCTCGGCCGTCTACTGTCCTCGGAATTAGGAAGAGACAGAGACCATAGCTAACATAAAAATAAATATAGTGCACACTAGGACCTCTCATGCCACTCGCCCCAGTCCGTAAGACGAGTCATTCCCTATCCCCACGGCCGTCTTCTGTCCCCGGAATTAGGAAGAGACAGAGACCATTGCTAATGTATCAATATTAAGGCCTCGGCCAATAATATTATACTATTCATATAACACAATCTCATACGTATAAATATTAAGGCCTCGGCCAATAATATTATACTATTCAAATAACACAATCTCATACGTCACTTAACGTAATACAACATAATCCAAAAGCATAGGTGCTAGATTCACAACTAGCCAAACAAGTGTAATCAACATAAAAACTCATTCAGACATTTTAACAAACACCTTGTATGCGCAATATAAAACTCATCTTTATTCAACAATAATTTACCCAATTCTATCAACAACCATAATAATACATAATCAACGCATATAACACGCAACCCATTAATATTATCATTAATCCGAAATCAAAAGACTAAATCCACAACTAATCCAAAATCTAATAAGTGAATTAAAAATATAACAACTAAACCTCAATTAACAAATTAAGAACATAATTAATATAAAAGGCAAAAACCCCCAATTTATACTAAACGTAAAACCTAATCCTAACATACACCCTCGTCTAGTCGCAATGGATAACCCCCGTTACCTTAGAGTATAGTGGAGATGCTTCCGGTAATAATCCGCTAACGTGGTTTCTCTTCTTATTCTTCTTCTTCTCTTTTCTCTCTTTTTCTCTCTTGTTTTTTAGGTTTACTGTTTTTAAGAAAAGTGGGCTGATTTGGAAGATGTAAAAAAAACCGTTTTGAGAATGTTTGAGGTAACGAACTATTTGGTCCCCAAATTTCTAAAAGTTAACTCATAATCCAAAAATATTGTTTTACTACTCAAAAATAACAAATTTTTAGAAACAAAATTATTGGGTCCTTTTTATTTATAAAATTACTAACAGGTTTTAAAAATAAATCTTTTCGGAAGAGTTTCGGTTTTTGGCTAAAAATTAGTCGAGTGACCGGTTTTTGGTAAAATTTTGTATAAAACGTTTTTGGATAAATTTAATCATGAATAAAAATTACTTATAAAAATACGGGATGTTACAACTAACCCTCCTTAAAAGAATTTCGTCCCGAAATTTCATCTCTAAACAACTATACCCATAAATGATAAATTAATATAAATAAGGCCATAAAATTTAAACGTACAATACGTGTCATCATCTAAGAAATAAAATACTCAGGGTACACAACTCATACCACTCTTCCATCCATAACTCAAGTAAACAAAAGGTACGTAAGTATCTCGATAATGTAAAACAATGACTAATAAAATAAAAGAAAATAATGTAACAAAGGTAACATGTTTCTAGCTCAACAACCAAGATGACATGCTTCTACCTCAACAACTTCACAACGTCTACAAAACTCAAAATACATGAACTACACGTAAGAATCTCAAACAAGGTAAACACCTATATGCAATATCCAACATAATAAGAGACAACAACTCGAAATTGGTACCCCATGAAGTCGAACAATTTCCTTAATATACTTCCGTCCCAAGATTTCCACCGAATTCGTCATCTTAATCGCAATGAAGTGTGCGGATTTGGTCAAACGGTCGACCACAACCCACACAGCGTCATTCCCACTTACTGATTTAGGTAAGTTGGTCACAAAATCCATTGCAATCCTCTCCCACTTCCATTCCGCTACCGGTAAAGGTTGGAGCATACCTGCCGGCCTTTGGTGTTCCGCCTTCACTTGTTGGCAAGTTAGGCGCTTGCTAACATATGAAGCTACATCTCGTTTCATTCCGGGCCACCAAAATTGTCTCTTCGCATCGTGATACATTTTTGTCCCGCCGGGATGAATGGCTAATCGGGAGTGGTGAAACTCCTTTAATACCTCGTTCCTCATGTTTTCTGTCACATAAGTCATTCCCTTAAAGCGTAGTCTTCCATCGGTTCCTTTCGTCCAACCCTCTAATCCTTCGCTCGAACTTATCTGTTTCTCAAAGTTCTCCACTTTCTCGTCCCCATCTTGAGCGTCCAGAACCCTACACACAAGTTCCGGTTGTACCACTATTGTGTACAAGGTCCCCACATTAACATGTCCCAACTCCAAGTCGAACTCGTTCACTTTTCCCATCATCCTCCATTCATCAATCGCCACATGCGCTAAGATCGCATGAGACTTTCGACTCAAAGCATCCACCACTACATTGACCTTTCCCGGATGATAGTGCAAGTCGTAGTCGTACTGTTCCAAATATTCCATCCATCGTTGTTCTCGCATATTTAGATCACGTTGGGTAAAGATATGCCCTAGGCTCTTGTGATCCAAGAACACTTCGAACTTTTCCCCGAACAGATAATGCCTCCATATCTTCAACGCATGAACTATTTCCGCTAACTCTAGGTCATGAGTCGGATAATTCTTTTCGTGAATCTTTAGTTGTCGCGAAGCATATGCGATAACCTTTCCGTCTTGCATCAAGACGCAACCCAAACCTTCCTTCGGAGCATCGCAATACACTTGGTAACCCTTCCCTTGCTCGGGAATAACTAGTATGGGAGAACTAGTCAACCGCTTCTTGAGCTCTAGGAAAGCTTTCTCGCAAGCCTCACTCCACACAAACCTCACCCCTTTCTTGGTAAGGTGAGTCATTGGAGTCGCTAACTTCGAGAAATCCTTGACGAACCGTCGATAGTATCCCGCTAAGCCCAAGAAACTTCGAATCTCGAACACATTCCTCGGTTGTGCCCATTTCGAAACTGCCTCAATTTTCGTCGCGTCCACCTTTACCCCTTCTTCCGAGATCACATGCTCAAGAAATTTCACCTCATTTAGCCAAAACTCAAATTTGCTAAATTTTCCGTAAAGTTGGCGCTCTCTCAACGTGAGCAATGTAGACGGAGATGCTCCTCGTGTTCCTCTCTTGAACTCGAGTAAATCAAGATATCGTCGACGAAGACCACCACGAACTTGTCGAGATACTCCTTAAAAATCTGATTCATTAATTTCATAAATGCCGCCGGCGCATTAGTTAACCCGAATGGAATGACCACAAACTCATAGTGACCATACCGAGTCCTAAGGCCGTTTTCGAAATATCCTCATCTTTCACTCTCAATTGCTGATAGCCTGATCGTAAGTCGATTTTTGAAAAGAACGTCGCTCCTTTCAGTTGGTCAAACAAATCATCAATTCGAGATAGTGGGTACTTATTCTTAATAGTCACCCTATTTAACTTTCGATAGTCGATGCACATCCTCATCGATCCATCCTTCTTTTGCACGAACAAGGCCGGTGCCGCCCACGGTGACGTACTCCGCCTACTAAACCCCTTTTCTAGCAGTTCTTCTAACTGCTTACTTAACTCCTTCAATTCTGCTGGTGCCAAACGGTACGGGAAAATGGCTATAGGTGCCGTTCCCGGTACCAAGTCGATAGAAAAGTCTAACCCTCTCTTCGATGGTAACCCAGGTAGATCCTTCGGAAACACATCTAGAAAATCGTCCACTACGCGTGGCCATATTTCCACCTCTTTGTCGTTATCCACTATCGAGAGACTAGCCAAAAGACAAGACAGGTTGCCCACAACCCGCTTGGAATAATAAGGAATTGAAGAAAGGGTAGCGTCCCTTTCCCCATGAAAGAACACCTCATCTCCGGATGAAGTAGTAAGGAAAACTTTTCGTCGAACACAATCGATGAAAGAGTTGAAATGAACCAACCAGTCCATTCCAAGGATCACGTCGAACCCCGACATCTCTATAACAACTAAATCGAATATAAACACGTGGTCCGTGACCACCATCTCACAAGACCGACACACTCGGTCTAACACAACTCGACCCCCAACAGGAGTCTCTACAACAATCGGGTTGTCTAGAACCCCAATTTCTAACGACAAAGACTCAACTAGACTTCTAGATATAAAAGAACGCGACTCCCCCGTATCGAAAAGAACATGTGCCCAAGATTAGCACACAATAACCATACCTTGTACATATGTCGGATCTCCTTGGTTTGGCAATTGTGGCAAGGCGAATAGACGAGCTTGAGCTGGTGGGTTTCCTTGTGGTCCTCGATTTCCCCCATGATTACCTCGGTTTCCCTGGCCTTGATAGCCTCCTCGGTAGTTCCCACGGTTTCCCCCTCCTTGGTGGTTACCTTGAAACCCTCCCCTTTGGTTCCTAGGTAATTGGTGTTGTGGCACAAATTCCGGTCCTCTTGGTGGTGGTGGTGGTAACCTTGGTTGGTTAAAAGGCCGGTTGGTGTCGATTCTTCCTTGTCCCAAGGTATAAACTCTTGCCGTATGTCCAAACCGGTTGCATGTCCTACATAGAACTCTAGGGCATTCGTATTGTCGATGGTTCACATCTCCACAGGTAAAACACGCTCTCTTCATTATGGTGTTTGTTGGTAGTGGGTTGTAATCCCTATCTCCCCTTCCCTGTTGTTGAAACCGCGAATTATTCGCCATATCCCAAGTAATTCGCCATATCCCAAGTCCGCTTCTTCTCTTCCCTCGGAGCATTTCCGGTTTTCGATTTCTCTAAAATTCTCTTGTTATGGAGTAGAGCTCCCTCCACAGCTTGAGCCGATTTTACCAACTCATTATAGTTGACATGGCGAGCCGATGCCAATTGCAAAGAGATGGTCGGGTTCAGCCCCTTCATGAATCTCCTACATTTTTCTGCACCCCCTAGAACCGAGTCTGGTGAATACCTCGAGAGTGAGGTAAACTTTAGCTGGTATGCTTGAACGGTCATACCCCCTTGATATATTTCATCGAACCGCCTCCTTATTTCATCCTTATAAGAGTCGGGAAGAAACTGTCGATTGAACAATTCGATGAATTCATACCAGTCGATGTTGGTTAAGTCGTAAGTATCCACGATCCCTAACCACCACTTCCGTGCTTCACCCTTTAGGTGAAACTGGGCCATATTCACCCATTGTTCCCCATTAACTATCCCCGCTGCCGATAGGTATTTCTCCATTTCGTCCACCCATCCCTCAGCTATGGATGGTTCACCTATCCCATCGAAAGTCGGAGCCCCCAATCGGGTGAAATTAAGCAATCCATTGTTGCTTGAACTCCCAGCTTGTGCATTCTGCACCATCATTTGCACCACCTTTTGAAGGTCGGTCATCACTTGATTAGCATTGACCGTTTCCGGTTCAGGTGCAAAAGTCTCTTCTTCTTCCACATTCACTTCCTCATACACATTCTCAGCCTTGGGTTGCTCAGGTGGTGGGACATTAGTGTTACCTCTTCCCCCACGACCTCTAGCAGCCCTTCCTCCTCTAGTTGCTCCATGCCCCCTTGGAGCTCTTCTTCCTCTTCCATTTGCCCTACCTCGGGTAGCCGCACCGCTTGGTGGTGACGCGCCCCCGCGTGTAGCTGGTCTCCTTCCACTAGTCCTTGTGGTAATCGCCATTACTACATACATTTAAAACCGACACTTTAGTTGTCTTACTCAACACTACTACTCATACATGTATATTTATACATGATAAAAGCTCGGTTTACAAATTAGTCACTTGATCAAGCTTTCTAAGGTTCAATAACTGATTTTTACGAATTCTCAATTTCGACGATATAACTCTTTGACTTTTCCAAAAATACAAACTGAAAATTCTGAAATGCTAGAAAGATAGAGTACTGAAAAACGAAGCCAACGGTTCAAGCGGAACTAGAATCGGAGTTAAAACGAAGAAGTTATGAGCGTTTAAAGTATAACGAGAAAAATAACAAAATTGCCAGAACACGACCGATCGTTTTGGACAAAACGACCGATCGTTTTTGATCAAAATCCTTCCAGTGAGATCACCAAAAATTCGACCGATCGTTTTGGGAAAACGACCGATCGTTTTTGGTACAAATTCTACCAGTGAGGTCAGAAAAATTTCGACCGATCGTTTTTGGTACAATTTCTTCCAGTGAGGTCAGAAAAATTTCGACCGGTCGTTTTTGGTATAATTTCTTCCAGTGAGGTCAGAAAAATTTCGACCGATCGTTTCTACCGACGACCGATAGTTTAACAGCAGAAAATAAAGATTCAAAAACTCAAAATTTCTCAACACTCGTAGTATCCCACATGGCATATATCACACAAATAACCCATTTAAGTCCACAAACTTATTACGATCAACATCCATTAGCATAAAACGTATTTCAACACACAAGTTAATAATATGAAAACGCACTACGTAAAATCATCAACTTCACAATTCTCGCACTCTAATACATCGTTACTACTTGACATGCAACTTACACCTCATACACACTATATCAATTTACACAGGCATACAAACAACACAAAAGTGCGAGGGATAACCCATCACGATACGTTATCCTAAAGCACCCGAGCATCCTCGCATACTCTAGAATTCCACATCGCTAAGGTATTTCTTCACACATACCGACGAGAGGTCAACCCACTAGTTTGGCGAGCCGGGATCAACAAGCGTCCTCATTGTCCCCAACTTGCCTCACATGTGGACTTTCCTTACATCAACTACTACAAACTACAAGCTACATGTCTTAAGCTAAATGCAACCCCCCGTTTTTAGAAAAAGTTTAAGTTTTCAGAAAAAGTTTTGTAAAAATTGATACAATGGATCTTGGTCCAATGGTTACCCATCTTTCCGTCGTCCCAAAATATACAAGAACCTAGTTAGCTCTGATACCAACTTGTCACGCCCCAAATTCCATAAACACGGACATCGAGGCATGACCTTTTTAAAACAAAAGAAAATAGAACCTGTTGGTACAAAATTTGAATTTTTAAAAGAAATAAATTACGAGCTAAAGGAACAATTGACAATTAAATAAAAATGTTGCCAAACACGGCTACAAGGCAAGTTATATAAAACTAAGAAAATAACAAATGATAGAATTTTCCCGTAGGCTACAACCTCAAAATATAATAAAAATGAAAAGAAAATGAAAGCCCCGAGCCCATGTGATGTATTGCCATAGCTCCTAACCGAACGTCTCAACCTAAATTGTACCTGAAACACAAAATTGTAACGGTGAATCTCATGCACATAACTAGACGGGACAACACCACAATACCGTCCCTCCATCCCATAAATGCAAGAGCTCATAAATTCTACAACTACGATAATCGACATATAAAAGAAATATAATAACATTCTACAACTAGATAAATTAAATTAAATAAATAACGTCAACACAAATCTATAGCAAACATGGACCTCTCATGCCACCTATCCCAGTCCGTAAGGTAGGTCATTCCCTATCCCCTCGGCCGTCTTCTGTCCCCGGAATTAGGAAGAGACAGAGACCATTGCTAACATAAAAGTAGATTTAAAGTGCGCACTTGGACCTCTCATGCCACTCGTCCCAGTCCGTAAGACGAGTCATTCCCTATCCCCTCGGCCGTCTACTGTCCTCGGAATTAGGAAGAGACAGAGACCATAGCTAACATAAAAATAAATATAGTGCACACTAGGACCTCTCATGCCACTCGCCCCAGTCCGTAAGACGAGTTATTCCCTATGCCCACGGCCGTCTTCTGTCCCCGGAATTAGGAAGAGACAGAGACCATTGCTAATGTATCAATATTAAGGCCTCGGCCAATAATATTATACTCTTCATATAACACAATCTCATACGTATAAATATTAAGGCCTCGGCCAATAATATTATACTATTCAAATAACACAATCTCATACGTCACTTAACGTAATACAGCATAATCCAAAAACATAGGTGCTAGATTCACAACTAGCCAAACAAGTCTAATCAACATAAAAACTCATTCAGGCATTTTAACAAACACCTTGTATGCGCAATATAAAACTCATATTTATTCAACAATAATTTACCCAATTCTATCAACAACCATAATAATACATAATCAACGCATATAACACGCAACCCATTAATATTATCATTAATCCGAAATCAAAAGACTAAATCCACAACTAATCCAAAATCTAATAAGTGAATTAAAAATATAACAACTAAACCCTAATTAACAAATTAAGAACATAATTAATATAAAAGGCAAAAACCCCCAATTTATACTAAACGTAAAACCTAATCCTAACATACACCCTCGTCTAGTCGCAATGGATAACCCCCGTTACCTTAGAGCGTAGTGGAGATGCTTCCGGTAATAATCCGCTAATGTGGTTTCTCTTCTTCTTCTTCTTCTTCTTCTCTTTTCTCTCTTTTTCTCTCTTGTTTTTTAGGTTTACTGTTTTTGAAGAAAAGTGGGCTGATTTGGAAGATGTAAAAAAAACTGTTTTGAGAATGTTTGAAGTAACGAACTATTTGGTCCCAAATTTCTAAAAGTTAACTCATAATCCAAAAATATTGTTTTACTACTCAAAAATAACAAATTTTTAGAAACAAAATTATTGGGTCCTTTTTATTTATAAAATTACTAACAGGTTTTAAAAATAAATCTTTTCGGAAGAGTTTCGGTTTTTGGCTAAAAATTAGTCGAGTGACCGGTTTTTGGTAAAATTTTGTATAAAATGTTTTTGGATAAATTAAATCATGAATAAAAATTACTTATAAAAATACGGGATGTTACATGGTCAGTCTATCAAATGCCGTATTATGAATATATATCTATATATATTCTTTGTGTGATGCATTTTAATGATTGAGGGTTTTGTTGTGTTGTCATATTCTGCCTATTCTAATATATATACCCATGATTTTATTGCTGATTAACATATCATAGAGATACAAATTCCCAAAAAAAGTTGGATTTTTTTAGGATATAGCCATGCAGTTTCCGGGTGTAGTTTTTTATACTTCAAATTGTTGAAAACATAAATTTTAAAATTTCATGACGAAGGGAGTAATGTTGATTTGAACAATCTACTAGAAATGATGATAAATGGCATTTTAATAAATGAGTAGATCTTCGATTATCGTGTTTAAAAGTTTCCTAGATTGCTCCTTTATGCAAAGTTTAACATATTTTTAATTGTTTTATGATAGTAAAGAAAGGCCTGGTCGTTATTCATCGCATTTCGTAACATAGCCAGGTCGCAACTCGTAATACGGCCTGGTCGCAAGGTAATGCTTTAATTTATTACTTCTATTTATGCTCATATTAATTTTCTGACCTTTGGTCAGTTCTATGTAGAGGGTTGTGAAAGGTGAACGTTGAGGCTATAGTGGAAAATAAAATTAATTTTATTAAATTGAAACCTAGAGAAACCGATTTGTATGAAATGCAGTTTTTGTTGGCCACATGCATTTTAGTATACACAAATAAAGGTTTATTTTGCGGGAAATGGGTAGGAATAGTGCATTTGATGCAACAGAAAATGTTTTAATCAAAGAAAGTGAAAGCAGCATACTTTGATCCTATTTTATGTTAGCACAAGATTTTACCGACTATAAAGCTCTATGTATTTTTATGCATATTGCGGTGTAATCTTAGATTCTATGGTTGTTCTATATTCAATATTCCACATATACTATAGTTCCTTTTCATAACGTTCTTTGTGTCAGTTTGTCTTCTCTAACTTATATAGTCATTTGTATATATTTCGTGGACATTTATATTGTGTTACCAGCATGCGTACTAAAAGAGTGAACTTACTGTATACCGTTATTTGCTCTTCACTCCTCAGGTCCCTTAAGAGAGCTTTTAAATCGCATTATATATATATATATATATATATATATATCCCTCTTAATTTTATCTTTTATGTATTAATAATTTAACACATAAAGCACATTCCTTACTAATTCAGGACAGTGTTGTACATGCGCTGCATTTGTTGATATCCAGTGGCATTTCAAACAAGTATCCTTTTTTTTATGCATTTTATGATTCACTTATGTATGAATAAGGAATTGTTTCAAATTTGTTCTCTTGTTCCTGCATACCTCGAACATTGTTATTCCTACCAAAACTTCTTTAAAGCAAAACTGGGTTGCATTATGTGTAGAAGTTTTCTAACCATAGTGTTTTACTAAATTGAAATTAATAATTCTACCATTTCAGGCTTCACCGGTTATTATCAAAGAAAGGAAAACTTTGTTGAGATCAAAAGAACTACCACTAGAGGCAAGTTTATCTCTTTTTTTTTCGGGGTGCTCGTCTTCGATTATATTCTTTTGGTTCTTCAAGAGACCTAAAAGTAGGAGGTGAGCAAAGGATTTCAACAATGCGAGGAAAAATTGATGACCACTTCAATATTTCGTCTAACTGTCTTTTGACACGATTATATATATTGGATGAATTACAGAATCTTTTGCCTTTGTACACCAACCTACGCTGGCGGAACCAAGAAGAGAGCACCTCCCTGGAAATTCTGAGAAATTACCAAAACGCCCCTAGAAAGTCCATTTCTTACAAATGGTCATTGGGAAACTTATGTACTGTTTTGAAATGTATATAAATTAGTTCCTTCAAGTATAATTGTTGCTTCTTATTGCCCTATAATTTATACTTTTCCATGATAGTTCTTCAGGCTCCTTCAATTTTTTAAATTTTTTTATACCGAGCTGTCAAGAGCTTCTACCGACTCTTTTTCCCTCTAATTTTCCATTCCGTTTCACTACTTCTGCATAAAAATAAATTTGTTTTATTTGGTTACTTGTTTTAATAGGGTTTTTTCCTTTTTTGGGGGCATATTTTGAATTTTATCGAGGAAGTTTTCATTGTATATTTGTGAGTGTGACTAGTATTGATTCCAATAGGTGCCAATTTTTCAACGCTTAACTTAATTAGTTAAATTTGGGTTTTACAGTTTTTTATTATATATAATGTGGGAGTTAACAAGATATTCACTTGTGTCCACGTCTTGACATGAACAAAAAATAAATATAGTCAAAAACACAAAATTCCACGCTTCAAAATATGGTTTGTGGATTCCATGCGTATTCAGTACTTCATAAAGGCATAGAGTTGTCAGTGATTGCTCAGTAGCTAACTCGTGTAAGGTTAGTGCCGATAAATTTAGTAGTTGCAACTTAAAACTCGCTAAACTTGTTTAAAAAATTGAACAACTTATGAGCAAGTTTCTTTGGTCTGCGCCTTTAATGAGCAAGAACTATGCTAGAATTGCTTGGAGTGATATTACTCACCCCTTTGATGAAGGTGACTTAGGCCTTAAAAAGATCAAAAAAATATAACAAATTTCTTATTTGTAAGATTTTCCGGAGATTATGTGATCCTACTATTAATTCTCTTTGAAAGTAATGAGTTCATGTAAATCAATGTTTTAAATAGCGTTATCGTTAGCGTAGCGTTTTTTCAAGAGAAATGCTAATAACGCAAATAGCATTACTACATAGTGCTTTATTGTGTATTTTTTTTATACCTAAATACATATAAATATAGCATTAAATTCAGAATATCTAATAAAAATTAACTAAATATATATAAAAAGTTGTAACTAATAATCACAAAATGATTGTAGTTGAGATGTCATAACATTTATTTTGTTTGTAAGAGCTTTGTGGTTTGATTCTCTTTAGCTTCCAATAATTTCATTAAAATTTTGACAAAAAAATAAAAATAAATAAATAATTTGGACTGCACCCGCTATAGCGTAAATAGTGTCCACTATAGCGCGCTGTTTACGCTATAGCGTCCCTATAGCGCGAATTTAGCGCTTTTCCATCCAAATAGCGGTTTATCATAACGTTTTTCGGTTAAAAAACGTTATTTCGCTAACTATAGCGTAATATAGCATGATTTTTAAAACAACATTTTAAATTACTTAAAAGGCCAGAGCATATGGTTTATTGGTGTTGCCTACCAATGTGGTTGGACTTGGAGAAAAGTCCTTAAAATGAGAGATACTTCTCATCTATAAAATAGGGGATGATAAAGATACTTTTCTGTGGTATGACAAGTGGTTAGAATCCGGTGCTATTTTTCATAGAAATCATATTAATAGATTTCTAAGTGCCACTTGTCTATCGCTAAATAAGAAGGTTGCTGACATCATCCCTAATGATAACTGGAATTGGCCTGATAATGGTGACCAAGTGGATTATTTGAATACACTTAAACAGCCCAAGTTTAACAAAAACTCAAGGGATAGGCTGAGTTGGAGTCTTGATGAGAAAGGCTTCACTGTAAATCAAATGTGGAATTTCATTAGAGTCACTAAGGAGAAAGTTAGGTGGAACTCTCTTGATTGGTTCAATTCTTATATTTCTAAATGTAGCCATATTTTATGGCAATCCATTTTGAAAAGATTGTCTACTGCGAATAAGTTACAAAAATGGCTTCATAGCAACTCTTGTGATCTTTGTTGTTTATGTAAAGAAAAAGAGGAAAATATGAACCACTTGTTTTTTGAGTGTAACTATTCCAAAATTTTACTTAAAACTCTTTTATCTAAAGCAGGTTTTTATCATTTTTGTAATTTTTGGGAAAGTTGGATAAATTGGGCTTCCACTGCTTTTAGTAAGAATTCTTTTCCCAGCAAAATTGGTAAAGCTAATTTTCTCCTCGTGTTTACTTTATCTGGAAAGAGAGAAACCTCAGAAAGCATGGTAAGAAGGCAAGTGATGTTGCCACTCTCATTAATCACATTGAGTTTATTATTAAAACCAAAATGAACTTGCTAAAAAGCATAGCTGTTGACAATAGAAATTCTTTTTTAGTAGGAATTTGGGACATTAATAATAGTTTTCTTAATGACAAGAACTGAAAGTTCGTTTAAGTCTCTTTGGTGTTCTCAAGTTAAATTGGCTAACCTCTTTAATTTAAGTGTTTTACTTGGGCTTGGAGATAGATTTTGGCATTTTAAAAGTTCAACAATGGTCTGGTACAATGATATGCATATAAGATTGCTAGATATGGAAATAACAAGAGTGCTGCCATTACTAGGTACTCTGTTAATTTTAATGAGATTAAGTTTGAATTATAAGCAAATTTGGACATTCTACTTGTTTAAGCTTATGTGCAGGAGTTGCAGGTTGGGAAACTATCTGGGAAATGCTATATTTAATGATATTGAAGACCAAAATGGTGGTGCTGATAGTGAAGAAGCTTCTTTGAAGAATAAAATCAAGTCCAGTTTAATTTCGAGAGTGTTAAATCCCTTTAGAAGGATTGTAATTTTCCTTTTTTGTTGCAAACAAGGACATCTCTTAAAAATGCTCCTTATTTTGTTGTTATATGATGTTATCTCAATGTTTTATTTAAATAAAATTCTGGCAAAGTGCTAATGCTTTTGTCGGAATTAACTGTTTCTGTGCATTTTCCGGTTTGTGGATTAGCCTTTGTTTCTCAGTTTAATAATATGCTTACCTTTCAAAAAAGAAGCACGCTAGACATGGAAATTGCTCATACATGTACCACGATGGAACTCATCGACCAAACATCTGGCTCAGCCACTGCCTACATGTATAGCAATTAGTAAAATAATGTTCCTTGTAGCGGTGATATAATACGTTTAATATTCCGACTAGAAAAAAAACCTAGATTGCAGTGATCATTAGTGGTAAATCTAAATATTTTATGCACACTGTACTTCTGGGTAAACCCAACCCAAATGGGAAGAAGAGGGTCAGCCAAACAGCGGACAACTCTACTTTGTACGTTGCTCAGGGCATTTTCTAAATAAAACTTCTATAGATTAATAATGTCCGTACCATGAAATTTTATTAACTTAGAGAGATATTAATTAATCGATAAATTAATAATTATTGTTTTAGAGAGGTTTTTATCGATTCAATAAATGTAATCGTTCATAACATAAATTAACTCATTATAAATTACTAAGAATGATCGTTAAATTCGTTAGTAAAAGCAAATACACTATTTCAATTACTAATATAAGTATAATTTTGTTACATCTTAAACCGTATATCAAACTAATAATATATATTAGAAACGTTTAATACGTCTAATCAATTTTATGTATATTGAGCATCATTGAATAAAATAGTACAACTCATTGTTTAATCGATTATATAACTTCATAATTTTTAGTGCAGTCCGCAAATACAAAACAAGAGATTTTGAAGGCAATAAATAAAGTTAGAGATAATATTGAAATAAATTTATATTTTAATAAAAATAAAATGACTATAGAGTGATACTTCACTAAATCTACTATTTGTCATTTTAAAAAATTATTAATTTATGATTTTGTTAGGACCAAATATTTATATAACGATTCTTCAAAATTTTATTATCTTATTAATTTATCGAAATTGATGATTTTTTACACTGAACCAAGTCGGGACTGGAGGAAAATATTATTTTAGAGAGTTTATTAATTTAGCGAGTATTATTTTATAGAGGTTCTACTGTAATCGGAATGACTGCCATGCTTAACGCACCATTCAATCATGTTTTCTCTATTTCAGTGACCTTTGATGCTTGTTTCCTAAGTATTTTATAAAGTGGGAAAAATTGTTAGGTTGGGATACTAAGTTTTTTTTTTTTTTTTTTTGCTTTGGTTAGGGCAAAATAAATTAAAGGGAATAAAAGTACATGATAGATTGGTGTAAGAGTTGTAACTGATATAATTGTTGCTTCTTAAATGGTAGTAGTTTTTTTTATTATTCTCGGATCTCCATGATAACCATTTCATTCCAATACAAATAATGAGTTCTCAATATGCATGAATATGTTTAAAGGTGAGATAATTGTCTTTCAAACATATCTGCATCTCATTTCAAAACCGAGATTCAAAGTCCCCTACTCTTACAAAATTAGCTTAATAGATTGCACGCTTACTAAACACTCTTTAACTCCAACTATAACTCCAATTCAAATTTTCCAGGGCACTAAAATGTCGGTGACAACTGCGTCAATCTACTAAGGGGTTGGTCTTTCTCGTACAAAATCTAATGAACTTGATATTATCCAAATCGAATTCAACATTTATCTATAACCACTCGACATGCTACTCTAAGCGTCCAAACCTTTAGCAACAAAAGTCTTGAACAATGACTCCCCTGGCCTGCAGGCCAATCAAAGTCACTCGAAGTATCACTACATATCTTTAAGTTGGCACTAGTTAGCTACTTCAAGTATTGTGTATTTGGTCCACGTCTATAATTCAACTTTAATCAAGTCATATGTAGAGGGTTGTGAAAACGGAATAGTGCATTTGATGCAACATAAAATGGTTTAATTGAAGAATGTACAAGCGGCATACTTTTATCCTATTTGGTTTTAGTACAAGGTTTAACTGACTGTAAAGCTCTACGTATTTTAATGCATATTGCGGTGCAATCTTAGATTCTGTGGTTGTTTTATATTCAATATTCCACTTATACTTCTGTTCCTTTTTCGTAACGGTTCTTTGCATAGTTTGTGTTCATTGCATTAGTTTTTTTCATTAGGGTATCTTGTCATTTCCAATCTTAGTTTTTTTGCATACTTCGTAGACATTTATATGGCGTTACTCAAAGAGTGAAGTTACTTCGTACCACCATTTGCTTTGCACGCCTCTTCTTAATTTATCCAACTTCTATAAATTAATAATGTATGAACCGTAGAAATTTATTAATTCAAAGAGCTATTAATTAATCGATAAATTAATAATTATTATTTTAAATAGGTTTTATTATTGGACGATTAATGTTCATCGATCGACAATAACAAATTATTTTCGACACTGCAAAATTCGTTCAGTCAATAAAGTTTCAATTAATAGATGAAACCACTACTGAGAAATATATTTATGAACTTAAAAAAATGATTGAGTTATCACAATAAAACGGATGTTAATGGTTTGTTGGATTAAAATGATACATGTTCAGAGGCCCAAAACTTAAAAGAAATCATAGATATTATTTGGTAATGAAGATAATACTTGAACATGATACCGTACATTTGAAACTAGTCACGTGAAAGTAAACATTTATCGTGTTTATAACTCTTTTTTGTTGCAGTTTGAAAAGACTATATCATAGCTTTTGGATACAATTAGAAAAATTAGAGATGAGATTCAAGTAGATTTAAATTTTAAGAAAAATCAAATGACTACAAAGTCATATTTTACTAAGTCATCCTAGTAATGTTTGAATTTTTGAAGAATTATTAATTTATGATTTTATCGGGGACCAATATTTATATAATGATTTTCAGAAAATTTATTATCTTATTAATTTATCAAAATTACTGATTTTTTATACTGACCCAAGTCGGGACCAGAGAAAATTATTATTTTAGAGAATATTAATTTAGAGAGGTTATACTATATGATTGTTTCAACTAATTATGATGAACAAGTGTTTCAGCTGTGTTCTCCCATATCGTATCAATAATTTGATATCTTTTCTTATTTTGTCAATAGCATATTCTTCAAATTTTCTTCTGCTTGTAATTACCTATGTTTACGTGTTTGTATCTTTAAAATGAATTGTTTTTGCCGACTGAATAGTAAATATGTAATGTCTTGTTATGTTAGGACCAGATTTCTGGTCTAAATATTGTTTATTGTCTATTGGTTTTTACTAAATAAATCCTAACTGTTATTAAGAACTAAGACAGGATTGACAGGTTCCAAGTACCAGTTGCAACCTCAGTTACAACCTACTAAGTTAGTAGTATTAGGTTTCAAGTACTAGTTGCAACCTAAGTTACAACCTGTGTTGACAGGTTTCAAGTAATGTTGCAACCTCAGTTGCAACCACGAGTTCCAACCTACTGCGAAGCAGAATTCTGTCTTGTTTCATTATTCTACATTACTACTTGTTTAATGTTAAATCATTTTAAAGTATGTAGGATATATTCTCATATAGTCTTAACATGGTTAATATGCGTATATTGAGAATATCAAAGTGTTAAGGAAAGATGTTTTATAAAAGATATAAAGAGAATAGTTTATAAGGTTATGTTTCCTTTTAATATATATATCTCTATTCTTATGCTTGTCCTTATCACTTGTTTCAATCTTTTGATCCTTATAATATTCAGTAAAGATATGTTTAAAGATTGATTGATATGTGGAGTTAAATGTTTCATATGTTTATGAAAAGATATTATCTTTAAGAGATCATATCTTTATATGTTTCCTTTCAAAGGAAAAGATTAACTCCTACTTTCAAGTGTGTTACTAAACAGGTATTAATCAAAGATGATTAGAGTCAATCCATGCTGAAGAATCTCGTGATACTTGGAGAGATTGAAGCTAATCAACCAAGTCAAAAGCAATCAAAAGATATTGAAGATAGAAGATTGTTTTTACTTGTTTATATACTTAGTAACTTAAGCTTGTAAAGGTGTGTGTTCTAAATTATAAAGAACTCATTTTCTAGAGAGAATACACGTGAGCTTTAAAAAGAAAACAATGGTGGGATGCCATTGATTTATAAGTGATAGTTATAGAGTAGGAGCAATATAGTGATAGGCAGAAAAACATAGAGGGAGTCTAAGTTTTTCATTAAGACTTGAGTCATATATTGTAAGCTTTTTATAATATCATAATCTGGGTAAGTGCCCCGGAGACGTAGCCTAGTTAGGTGAACTCCGTTGTTAAATGTGCGTGTGAATTATTTCCAAGTACATTTAATTTTAAAACAGTTCTGTCCATTAATATACTTGGTTCCAACTGCAGTTCCAACCTCACTTGGAACCTTATACACTTGGTTCCAACTGCAGTTCCAACTCCACTTGGAACCTTACTGCAAAACTGCATCTAGAACAGCGGATAGGAATTTCATGTTAGAAATCAGAATTTGGAAGGAGTTGGGCATCTATTTTGTTAGACTCATGAATAAAACATTGTCAGAATAAGGTTTTTTAGAATGTTTAAACTCTTTTTAGTAATACTGTAATTTTTATTATTTTGGCCTCTACTTTTTATATAGGTCGTATATTATTGTTGGACGAAGTATAATGCTTAACTGTGTATATTTGTTTTCCTCATTATTTATATTTTTGATGTAGGGTTACTTTGAGCTTGTGGTGTGGTTTACTGATGCTAAACGGGACTCTATCATGTGCGAATGATCAGACCTTTGGAGGTTGTTTGATCGTCAATGCACCCGTGCAAGTAAGCATTGCATTAGAGTGTCTATATGTTTGTAAGTTGTGTGATTTAATCACAACGTACGTAGTCGTATTAAAATACAAAATCTGCAAAACACAACCTGCCAGGAATGGACAAATAACTTCCGATATTCTTCTTTGCGGTAATATGCTATGTCAAAGTTTGTTCTCTATCATAAACCAATAAAGTTGAACTGAAGTCTTACGACATCACAAGTTTAGCGGTGTCAAGAAGTAGCCTACTTCCTGAAATCGGAAATACAAACACGGTTGTTAAAGAAAAATATTTTACATAGTACGGTGTTGTGAGATCATCGGTTGTGGTGTAGTTTAGTTGTGTTTATATAATTTAATTGCAAATTGAAACAAGCATAAAAGTTTGTTTAATAAGTAGATCATCACTCATTGACAATAAAATAGTAGCTATTTTTGTTATCATCAAAATCAGTAATTAACCTTTTTGTTTAGCAGTGTCTTGCAAAATGATAACCACACAATGATATTATACAATAATTATGGCCGTAGTGGCTCCAAAATCAAGTTGGTTGTAGCTAATGAAACAAGATTTTACTAGTGACTCAAGGGTAACTATTATTTTCATACTTTAAGTTTATCAATACGATTAAATTAGAAAGAAATTTGTCTATGTACGTAATTAAAAATTCAATTTAATTTGTAATCAATACTATTAAATTAGAGTTTCAATATTTTCATACATTCGAATAATTTGATCGTATTTTACATCTCATGAGGGATGCACCTTGTCGTATTTCCTTTTTTCTGTCAGGACAAATGCTTATTTGTCTCATTTAAATCTTATTTAATTGTGTTTCTAAAGATATACTCTGTATTTGGTTTTGAAATACATAATCTCATAATAGCCTATTAGTAGTCCATCAAGGATTACTAAAAGTGACCAAATTTGATATTCAAAATGCATGTATTCAATTAATAAAAGTAAAAAAGTACATTTATCATCAGTACTTTTTGCTTTTAATACTTTTTTTAAAGTAAATATACTTCTTTCATTTACTGTACTGTTGAATGCTTTGAATTCAGATGCTATTCCAAAAACAGAAAAAAAAAAACCTTTAAGGTGTCATTGTAGATACAATATATAGGGTGAAATAAGCAAATTTCCCTATAGTTTACATTTTTTTTTTGTCCAAGCCTAAAGAAGGCGAGGTTTATAAATACAAGTATCTTTTCTTTAAATCGTATATGTAACATCCCATATTTTTATAAGTGTTTTTAATTAGGAATTAATTTATCCAAAAACGTTTTATTCAAATTTTACCAAAAACCGGTCACTCGACTAATTTTTAGCCAAAAACCGAAACTCTTCCGAAAAACTTTATTTTAAAAACCTGTTACTAATTTTACTAATAAAAAGGACCCAATAGATTTGTTTCTAAATATTTGTATTTTTTGAGTAGTAAAAGTAATATATTTGATTAAGAGTTAACTTTTAGAACTTTAGGGACCAAATAGTTCGCTTCCACAAACTTACTCAAAACAGTTTTTATCTATTCAATTCAACCCACTTTTTCAAAACACAAACCTAAAACAAGAGAGAAAAGAGAGAAAAAGAGAGAAACCAAAGGTTAGGAAGGAGAAGAAGAACCACGTTAGCGGATTCTTACCGGAAGCATCTCCTCTACACGCTAAGGTAACGGGGGTTATCCATTGCGACTAGACGAGTGTGTATGTTAGGGTTAGGTCTTACGTTTATTTTAAATTGGGGGTTTTGCTTTTTATCTCAATTATGATCTATTAAATTGTTAATTGGGTTTATTTGTTGTACGTTTAATTCCATTATTTGAATTGTAGAGGTTGAGACCTTAGACATATTAATTTCGAATTAATGAGATTATGGATGGGTTTGCATGTTTTATGCGTTGATTATGTGATTATATAGTTGTTGATGAAATTGGATAATTTATTGTTGATTAAAGATAAATTGTAGTTTATGCATACAAGGTGTTTGTTAAAATGCCTGAATGAGGTTTATGTTGTTAGACTTGTTTGGCTAGTTGTGAATCTAGCACTTATGCTTATGGGTTATGTTGAATTAAGTTAGAGTAACGTATGAGAGTGTGTTATTTGCGAGGATTTATATTATTGGCCGAGGCTGTATGAGAATGTGATATTTGCGTGGATTTATATTATTGGCCGAGGCCTTGTGATTTAGCTGTAGTGGCAATGGTCTATGTCTCTCCCTAATTCCGGGGACATAAGACGGCCGAAGGGATAGGGAATGACTCGTCTTACGCACTGGGACGAGTGGCGTGAGAGGTCCAAGTGCGCACTATAAATCTAATTTTATGTTAGCAATGGTCTATGTCTCTCCCTAATTCCGGGGGCATAAGACGGCCAAAGAGATAGGGAATGACCTACCTTATGGACTGGGGTAGGTGGCGTGAGAGGTCCATGTATGCTATTGATGTGTGTAGAAGTTATTTAATTTATCTCGTTGTAGGATGTTATTATATTTCTTTTTATATGTTGATTATCGTAGTTGTTGTTTGTGGGTTCTTGCATTTATGGGATGGAGTGACGGTATTTGTGATACCGTCCCGTCTATTTATGTGCGTGGGACTCACCGTTACAATTTTGTATTTCAGGTACAACTTAGGTTGAGGCGTATGGTTAAGAGCTATAGCAAGGCATCACATGGGTTCGGGCTTTTGCTTTCTTTTTACTTAGATTATTTTTGAGGTTGTAGCCTACGGGCAAATTCATTCGTTCGTTATTTTTAGCTTTTATAAATCCTGTCTTGTAGCCGCGTTTGGCAAACAGTTTATTTTATTCATTTAATTGTTTCATTAGCTTGCAAATGTTTTCTTTTAAAATTTCAATTTTGTTCCAACAGGTTGTTTTCCTTTTATTTAAAAAGGTCATGCCTCGATATCCGTGTTTATGGAATTTGGGGCGTGACAGTATAGCTTTTCCTCTCATCAGTCATCACCCTCTCTCTTTGTGTACGTTTCTCTCTCCACCGTAAGAAATATAACATATCTTAAAGTTACATTGTGTATTATTAAGTTCGTACTTTTGATAAATGATTTTGCACCTTGTATTTGGTGTAATTTGTTAATGTGCAAGATTTTTTTTCTTAGTTACTCAAGTTTCAATAAATGATGCTGCAATTGATCGACAATTTTGTTTTCAATTGATGAAATTCATTCTATAATTTTGTTTTCTTAGTTATTAGGTCTCACCGTGGGATTTAGAAATGAGTGGGTCGAGAAACACTAGATTAGAGAAGATTCCGACAAAGTTGAAGGACCTTCTGAAAACTGGTTTGCTCGAGGGGGCACCTGTGCAGTATCAATCCGCACCAAAGGTATGTTTGGCTACTACTTAAGAGTACATACACCAACTTAAAAAATCCATTACTTGTTGTACCACCACTTTGTCTTCATTTTGGATATTTCTTTTTGTCCCTATTGGAGCTGGTCAAAAAAACATGCTTGATCATAAAATCTTGTAGAGTGTGTAAAACCAAGCATAATTTCCCACCTTTTCAAAATTTGGTTCTTCATATTCTTATAATTAGCTGCATACTTATTGGAAAATTTTTAATTTCACCTAATATGTTATCCATCTTTCATATATTTCACCAACCTAGGGCCACCACGATTACAAACATGATCAACAAATAAATATATAGGTTCAGTAATATTGGTTATGATATTTTCCCCTTCATGCCAAAATTCATCACTAATAATGGCATCGTGAACTAAGGCCTCTATCATTCTTACAAAGTCATCTCCAAATTTAGTTCGATCTTCAGATGCCTTAAGGGTAACCTAAGTTCCAGAGTTTTTCTATAATCAACTAGTTGCTTCAACAAAATTTAATGAGAAGCAAATCAAGTTGTGTTAGTATGGGTTCTAAAACTATGCATTGCCAAGGAGTGGTTTAAAAGTTGTGTTAATGTATTTTATCCTTTTTTATGTTAGTCTTAACCACTCAAATTTATTGGCAGAACTACGTAGCTAGAGAGACTTAAAATATGTATGCACTTTTAGTATTTCCAGACTTAAAATATTCCTCCGTTGGCTTCGTTTTTCAGTACTCTATCTTTCTGGCATTTCGGAATTTTCAGTTTCTATTTTTGGAAAAGTCAAAGCGTTATATCGTCGAAATTGAGAATTCATAAAAATCAGTTATTGAACCTTAGGAAGCTTGATAAATTGATTAGCATGTAAAACGAGCTTTTATCGTGTATAAGTATTCATGTATGAGTAGTAGTGTTGAGAGAGACGACTAAAGTGTTGGTTTAACCTGTTTGTAGTCATGGCTATCACCACAAGGACTAGTAGACGGGGACCAGCTACACGCAGGGGCACACCACCAACAAGCGGTGCGGCTACCCGAGGTGGAGCAAACGGAAGAGCAGGAAGAGCCCCAAGGGGGAGGGGAGCAACTCGTGGAAGAAGGACTACTAGAGGTCGTGGGGGGCGAGGTAATACTAATGCTCCACTACCTGAGCAACCCGAGGCGGAGGTAGAGGTTGAGAATGTGTATGAGGAAATGAATGTGGAAGAAGAAGAGGCTTTTGCACCTGAACCGGAAATGGTAAATGCTAATCAAGTGATGACCGACCTTCAGAAGGTGGTACAAATGATGGTGCACCAAGAGGACCAGGATTCGTACCACCACACCAATTACCTGGGAACCAAGGGGGAGGGTTTCGAGGTAACCACCAAGGAGGGGGAAACCGTGGGAACTACCGAGGAGGCTATCAGGGCCCGGGAAACTGAGGAAATCATGGGGGAAATCGAGGACCGTAAGGGAACCCACCAATTCAAGCTCGTCTTTATGCCTTGCCACAATTGCCAAACCAAGGAGATCCGGCAAATGTACAAGGTATGGTTCTTGTGTGCTCATCTTAGGCACATATTCTTTTCGATACTGGGGCGTCGCGTTCTTTTATATCTTGAAGTCTAGTTGAGTCTTTGTCGTTAGAAATTGGGGTTCTAGAGAACCCGATTGTTGTAGAGACTCCTGTTGGGGGTCGAGTTGTGTTGGACCGAGTGTGTCGGTCTTGTGAGATGGTGGTCACGGACCATGTGTTTATATTTGATTTAGTTGTCATAGAGATGTCGGGATTCGACGTGATACTTGGAATGGACTGGTTGGTTCATTTCACCTCTTTCATCGATTGTGTTCGACGAAAAAATTTCCTTACAACTTCATCCGGAGATGAGGTGTTCTTTCGTGGGGAAAGGGATGCTACCCTTTCTTCTATTCCATATTAGTCCAAGCGGGTTGTGGGCAACCTGTCTTGTCTTGTGGCTAGTCTCTCTATAATGGATAACGACGAGTAAGTGGAAACATGGCCAAGCGTAGTGGACGACTTTAGAGATGTGTTTCCGAAAGATCTACCGGGGTTACCACCGAAAAGAGGGTTAGATTTTTCTATCGACTTGGTACCGGGAACGGCACCCATAGCCATTTCCCCGTACCGATTGGCACCGGCTGAGTTAAAAGAGTTAAGTAAGCAGTTAGAGGAACTGCTGGAGAAGGGGTTTATTAGGCGGAGTACGTCGCCGTGGGCGGCACCGGCCTTATTCGTGCAAAAGAAGGATGGATCGATGAGGATGTGCATCGACTATCGAAAGCTAAATAGGGTTACTATTAAGAATAAGTAGCCACTACCTCGAATTAACAATTTGTTTGACCAACTGAAAGGAGCGACGTTCTTTTCAAAAATCGATTTGCGATCAGGCTATCACAATTGAGGGTGAAGGATGAGGATATTTCGAAAACGGCCTTTAGGACCCGGTATGGTCACTATGAGTTTGTGGTCATGCCATTCGGATTAACTAATGCGCTGGCGGCATTTATGGAGTTAATGAATTGGATATTTAAGGAGTATCTCGACAAGTTTGTGGTGGTCTTCGTCGATGATATCTTGATTTACTCGAGTTCAAGAGAGGAACATGACGAGCATCTTCGATTCGTGTTGCTCACGTTGAGGGAACACCAACTTTACGGAAAATTTAGCAAATGTGAGTTTTGGCTAAATGAGGTGGAATTTCTTGGACATGAGATCTCGGAAGAAGGGGTAAAGGTGGACACGACAAAAATTGAGGCAGTTTCGAAATGGGCACAACCGAAGAATGTGTTCGAGATTCGAAGCTTCTTGAGATTAGCGGGATACTATCGACGGTTCGTCAAGGATTTCTCGAAGTTGGCGACTCCGATGACTTACCTTACCAAGAAGGGGGTGAAGTTTGTGTGGAGTGAGGCTTGCGAGAAAGCTTTTCTAGAGCTCAAGAAGCGGTTGACTAGTTCTCCCATACTAGTTATTCCCGAGAAAGGGAAGAGTTATCAAGTGTATTGCAATGCCTCGAAGGAAGGTTTGGGTTGCGTCTTGATGCAAGACGGAAAGGTTATCGCATATGCTTCGCGACAACTAAAGATTCATGAAAAGAACTATCCGACTCATGACCTAGAACTAGTGGCAATAGTTCATGCGTTGAAGATATGGAGGCATTATTTGTTCGGGGAAAAGTTCGAAGTGTTCTCGGATCACAAGAGCTTAGGGCATATCTTTACCCAACGTGATCTAAATATGCGACAATGACGATGGATGGAATATTTGGAA
The DNA here is from genome assembly GCA_963682055.1 of Primula veris. NCBI lineage: Eukaryota > Viridiplantae > Streptophyta > Magnoliopsida > Ericales > Primulaceae > Primula > Primula veris. Next base: position 28,521,045 of record OY821747.1, on the reverse strand, counting down.
CAGTACGACTACGACTTGCACTATCATCCGGGAAAGGCCAATGTAGTGGCGGATTTTTTGAGTCGAAAGTCCCATGCTACCTTAGCGCATGTGGAGATCGAGGAATGGAGGATGATGGGAAAAGTGAACGAGTTCGACTTGGAGTTGGGACATGTTAATGTGGGGACTTTGTACACAATAGTGGTACAACCGGAACTTGTCAGTAGGGTTTTGGAAGCACAAGAAGGGGATGAGAAAGTGGAGAACTTTGAGAAACAGATGAGTTCGAGCGAAGGATTAGAGGGTTGGACGAAAGGAACCGATGGAGAGCTACGCTTTAAGGGAAGGACTTATGTGACAGAAAACATGAGGAATGAGGTATTAAAGGAGTTTCACCACTCCCGATTAGCTGTTCATCCCGGCGGGACGAAAATGTATCACGATCCGAAGAGGCAATTTTGGTGGCCAGGAATGAAAAGAGATGTGGCTTCATATGTTAGCAAGTGCCTAACTTGCCAGTAAGTGAAAGCGGAACACCAAAGGCCGGCGGGTATGCTCCAACCCTTACCGGTAGCGGAATGGAAGTGGGAAAGAATAGCAATGGATTTTGTGACCAATTTACCTAAATCGGTAAGTGGGAATGACGCGGTGTGGGTTGTGGTCAACCATTTGACCAAATCCACACACTTCATTGCAATTAAGATGACGAACTCGGTGGAAATCTTGGGATGAAAGTATATTAAGGAAATTGTTAGACTTCATGGGGTACCAATTTCGATAGTATCGGATCGCGACGGGAGGTTTGCGTCAAGGTTCTGGGGCGCATTGCAAAATGCCTTAGGGACCAAGTTGGCAATGAGTACGGAGTTCCATCCCCAAACGGATGGACAATCGGAGCGGACTATCCAAGTGCTAGAGGATATGTTGCATGCATGTGTGAATGACTTCAAGGGAGGTTGGGAGAGCCATCTACCCTTAGTGGAGTTTGCGTATATTAATAGCTTTCAAGCTAGTATTGGCATGGCACCTTTCGAGGCTTTATACGGGCGGCCATGTAGGTCTCCGGTGTGTTGAACCGAGGTGGGAGAAGTGGAAATGTTAGGACCGCAATTGATTCAAAAGACGACAGAAAAGATTAACTTAATTCGACAAAGACTTGAGACGGCCCGAAGTAGGCAAAAGAGTTATGCGGATAAGAGGAGGAGACCTTTGGAGTTCGAAAAGGGGGATCAAGTATTTTTGCGGGTTTCGCCCAGGAAGGGTATTATGAGGTTTGGCTCTAAAGGAAAGTTGAGCCCGAGATTTATCGGACCATTTGAGATCGTGGAGCGAGTTGGAGAAGTTGCATACCGGTTGGACTTGCCACCAAAGTTGGCGGGGGTTGACCCGGTGTTCCATGTGTCAATGTTGAAAAAGTATCATCACGACCCTTCACACGTGGTGGACTTTGAGGACATTGAGGTTAGTGCGGATGTGACCTATGAAGTGGGACCTATGAAGATTATCGATGTGCAAGAAAAAGAACTTCGAGGAAAAACAATTAGATTGGTAAAAGTGGTTTGGAAACACCATGCGGTCGAGGAGGCAACTTGGGAACGTGAGGATGAGATGAAGAGGAAGTATCCTGATCTCTTGCTTTCTTTAGGTACTTTTCTTTAGATGTTTTCTAATTTCGGGAAGAAATTTCTTTAATCGGGGAAGGGTTGTAATGCCTAGAGTTTACGGAGTTGTTGAGTTGTCTTTTACTATGTTTGATATTGCATATAGGTGTTTACCTTATTTGAGATCCTTACGTGTAGTTCATGTATTTTGAGTTTTGTAGACGTTGTGGAGTTGTTGAGGTAAAAGCATGTCATCTTAGTTGTTGAGCTAGAAACATGTTACCTTTGTTACATTATTGTCTTTTATTTTATTAGTCATTGTTTTACGTTATCGAGTTATTTACGTACCTTTCGTTTACTCGAGTTATGGATGGAAGAGTGGTATGAGTTGTGTACCCTGAGTATTTTATTTCTTAGATGATGACACGTATTATACGTTTAAATTTTATGGTCTTATTTATAAAAGTTTATCATTTCTGTGTATAGTTGCTTAGAGAGGAAATTTCGGGACGAAATTCTTTTAAGGAGCGTTAGTTGTAACATCCCGTATTTTTATAAGTGTTTTTAATTAGGAATTAATTTATCCAAAAACGTTTTATTCAAATTTTACCAAAAACCGGTCACTCGACTAATTTTTAGCCAAAAACCGAAACACTTCCGAAAAACTTTATTTTAAAAACCTGTTACTAATTTTACTAATAAAAAGGACCCAATAGATTTGTTTCTAAAGATTTGTATTTTTTGAGTAGTAAAAGTAATATATTTGATTAAGAGTTAACTTTTAGAACTTTAGGGATCAAATAGTTCGCTTCCACAAACTTACTCAAAACAGTTTTTATCTATTCAATTCAGCCCACTTTTTCAAAACACAAACCTAAAACAAGAGAGAAAAGAGAGAAAAAGAGAGAAACCAAAGCTTAGGAAGGAGAAGAAGAACCACGTTAGCGGATTCTTACCGGAAGCATCTCCTCTACACGCTAAAATAACGGGGGTTATCCATTGCGACTAGACGAGTGTGTATGTTAGGGTTAGGTCTTACGTTTATTTTAAATTGGGGGTTTTGCTTTTTATCTCAATTATGATCTATTAAATTGTTAATTGGGTTTATTTGTTGTACGTTTAGTTCCATTATTTGAATTGTAGAGGTTGAGACCTTAGACATATTAATTTCGAATTAATGAGATTATGGATGGGTTTGCATGTTTTATGCGTTGATTATGTGATTATATAGTTGTTGTGAAATTGGGTAATTTATTGTTGATTAAAGATGAATTGTAGTTTATGCATACAAGGTGTTTGTTAAAATACCTGAATGAGGTTTATGTTGTTAGACTTGTTTGGCTAGTTGTGAATCTAGCACTTATGCTTATGGGTTATGTTGAATTACGTTAGAGTGACGTATGAGAGTGTGTTATTTGCGTGGATTTATATTATTGGCCGAGGCCGTATGAGAATGTGATATTTGCGTGGATTTATATTATTGGCCGAGGCCTTGTGATTTAGCTTTAGTGGCAATGGTCTATGTCTCTCCCTAATTCCGGGGACATAAGACGGCCGAAGGGATAGGGAATGACTTGTCTTACGGACTGGGACGAGTGGCGTGAGAGGTCCAAGTGCGCACTATAAATCTAATTTTATGTTAGCAATGGTCTATGTCTCTCCCTAATTCCGAGGGCATAAGACGGCCGAAGGGATAGGGAATGACCTACCTTATGGACTGGGGTAGGTGGCGTGAGAGGTCCATGTATGCTATTGATGTGTGTAGAAGTTATTTAATTTATCTCCTTGTAGGATGTTATTATATTTCTTTTTATATGTTGATTATCGTAGTTGTTGTTTGTGGGTTCTTGCATTTATGGGATGGAGTGACGGTATTTGTGGTGCCGTCCCGTCTATTTATGTGCGTGGGACTCACCGTTACAATTTTGTATTTCAGGTACAACTTAGATTGAAGCGTATGGTTAAGAGCTTTAGCAAGGCATCACATGGGTTCGGGCTTTTGCTTTCTTTTTACTTAGATTGTTTTTGAGGTTGTAGCCTATGGGCAAATTCATTCATTCGTTATTTTTAGCTTTTATAAATCCTGTCTTGTAGCCGCGTTTGGCAAATAGTTTATTTTATTCATTTAATTGTTCCATTAGCTTGCAAATGTTTTCTTTTAAAATTTCAATTTTGTACCAACAGGTTGTTTTCCTTTTATTTAAAAAGGTCATGTCTCGATATCCGTGTTTATGGAATTTGAGGCGTGACAGTATAGCTTTTCCTCTCATCAGTCATCACCCTCTCTCTTTGTGTACGTTTCTCTCTCCACCGTAAGAAATATAACATATCTTAAAGTTACATTGTGTATTATTAAGTTCATACTTTTGATAAATGATTTTGCACCTTGTATTTGGTGTAATTTGTTAATGTGCAAGATGTTTTTTCTTAGTTACTCAAGTTTCAATAAATGATGCTGCAATTGATCGACAATTTTGTTTTCAATTGATGAACTTCATTCTATAATTTTGTTTTCTTAGTTATTAGGTCTCACCGTGGGATTTAGAAATGAGTGGGTCGAGAAACACTAGATTAGAGAAGATTCCGACAAAGTTGAAGGACCTTCTGAAAACTGGTTTGCTCGAGGGGGCACCTGTGCAGTATCAATCCGCACCAAAGGTATGTTTGGCTACTACTTAAGAGTACATACACCAACTTAAAAAATCCATTACTTGTTGTACCACCACTTTGTCTTCATTTCGGGTATTTCTTTTTGTCCCTATTGGAGCTGGTCAAAAAAAGATGCTTGGTCATAAAATCTTGTAGAGTGTGTAAAACCAAGCATAATTTCCTACCTTTTCAAAATTTGGTTCTTCATATTCTTATAATTAGCTGCATACTTATCGGAAAATCTTTAATTTCACCTAATATGTTATCCATCTTTCATATATTTCACCAACCTAGGGCCACCACGATTACAAACATGATCAACAAATAAATATATAGGTTCAGTAATATTGGTTATGATATTTTCCCCTTCATGCCAAAATTCATCACTAATAATGGCATCGTGAACTAAGGCCTCTATCATTCTTACAAATTCCTCTCCAAATTTAGTTCGATCTTCAGATGCCTTAAGGGTAACCTAAGTTCCAGAGTTTTTCTACAATCAACTAGTTGCTTCAACAAAATTTAATGAGAAGCAAATCAAGTTGTGTTAGTATGGGTTCTAAAACTATGCATTGCCAAGCAGTGGTTTAAAAGTTGTGTTTTTATGTTAGTCTTAACCACTCAAATTTATTGGCAATTTTTTTAAGGTAAAATTTACAGTATGAACTACGTAGCTAGAGAGACTTAAAATATGTATGCACTTTTAGTATTTCCTCCGCTAAAGTTTGAATATTGCTGCATTATCTCATGTTACTAGTTCTAGCAGTTCTGTAATTCCTAGGCATGGAAACCAAAGTTTTTGCCCTTCTTAAATATTTCTGAACTCGTAAATTTAAATTCTTAAGGGCGCTTTTGGAAAATAGATAAAAGTAGTAATCACGCTAATGTATCAAACCCATCACCGAGACTAGCTCCAACGGTCCTAGACAACCCAAATACAGTAAAACCTCTGTACAGTCATCTTGTGGGGACCACGAAAAATATTAATATAAAGAGATTATTCCTATATAGAGTTTACATATTAAAAAAATAAAAAATATATGTATTTACATAATATTAGATACATATACACGGTTCATTATAAGTTAGAACAAACAAATGAGTCTATCAAAAGTTTAGTTAAACAAATACATGTATGTAGAAAACAAAATACATGTATTTTGATATTTGTAAAGTCAAATACAATCTTTCATATACTTTTTTTGCATGTATATATACTAGGTATATTAAAGTAAACATATCAATCACTTTGGCTTCAACAAGATGGTATCCATGTCGACGAGCTAGTATGGACGCGCAAGTTAAAAGATGTGGTAGCAACAAAAAAAATTAAGTCATCATCGCAAATAAACTTACATAAGTATTTTACATCATTATAAATTTATTGTAACTAGATATATATATTTTTGTAATGAAATGTATTTTATTCTTATAAGGAGGTGAATATATAACTAACGGGACCATAAAAAACTATGAAATATGACAATAGAGAGTTTATTCCTATTTTGAACTGGCACGAGTTGGGACCGGGATTTTTTATTACTATAGTGAGGTTATTCCTATATGGAGTATTCTTATAGAGAGGTTTTACTGTTATTCTTATAGAAAGGTTTTACTGTTATTCCTATATCAAGCCAAGAATCTCCTATGCGATTAAAATTGGCGATGTAGTCATATAAAGACCCCGTTTGGCGTAAGCGATCCAAACTTTCATTAAAATCCTCACATGTCGCATCATAACTGCGAAAGAACCCCATGGTAACATTGCACCCTGTCTACGAGCTAGAAGTGTACGCCACCACGTTTTTGCTTCGCCCACTAAACACAACGATGCATATCGCACCCTGTGGCATCCTCATATCACTCCTTTTGAAAATATTAGTTGCATATGGCTTAACTAATTGCCCGGGTCTCTGTTTTCAAATTTAGGGCAGGTTATGCCCGCTAACCCGTTCGTCCGCAGCCCTCCCATTCGACGTTTATGCCGCTCATCAAGCAAAATTTCCACACTCTCGTTCCATCCTAGTTTTCTGTTGTAGGTGTATCGTTATCGATAAGAATTGGAATTTGTTACTCATGTTCCGCCTCATTTTTATCCTCCCATTCGACCTCGGAAGCCCAACTGGGTGGAATAGTAACTGTGTCCCCATTCGCTTGTTACTCCATAAGAATACTCCATATAAGAATAACAGTAAAACATTTCTATAAGGATACTTTATATATGAATAACCTTCCTATAGTAATAAAAAATTCCGGTCCCAACTCGGGCCAGTTCAAAATAGGAATAAACTCTCTATTGTCATATTCCGTAGTTTTTTATGGTCCCGTTAGTTATAAATCTAACTCCTTATAGGAATAAAATACATTTCATTACAAAAATATATATATCTAGTTACAATAAATTTATGATGATGTAAAATACTTATGCAAGTTTGTTGGCGATGATGACTTAATTTTTTTTGTTGCTACCACATCTTTTAACTTGCACGTCCATACTAGCTCGTCGACATGGATACCATCTTGTTGAAGCCAAAGTGATTGATATGTTTACTTTAATATACTTAGTATTTATACATGTAAAGAAGGTATATCAAAGATTGTATTTGACTTTACAAATTTCAAAATGCATGTATTTGTTTTCTACATACATGTATTTGTTTAACTAAACTTTTGATAGATTCATTTATTGTTTTAACTTATAATGAACCATGTATATGTATATAATATTATGTAAAGGCATATATTTTTTATTTTTATAATATGTAAACTCTATATAGGAATAACCTCCATATAGTAATATTTTTTCGTGGTCCCCACAATATGACTGTATAGAGGTTTTACTGTATATATATTAGGTAATTCATTATTTTATTCAACATCTTAAATAAACAATTGTAGTAGTCGTTCTTTACTCTTTGGTTAATAATTTAAAAAGAACAAAGAAAGCCTTATCTGAGTGGAACAGGGGAGCATTTGGGAACATTTTTTAGAAAGTGCTGGAAGCTGAAGATGAAGTCCTTAAAATGGATAGAATGTTTGAATAAGACCCTACAATAATCAACAAAATTGAGGTAAGTAAAGTAGAAACAAATCTGAAATATAGAATAAAAATTGAAGAGGATATTTGGAGTCAAAAAGTAAATTTAAAGTGGGTCAATGAAAGGGATGCCAATACCAAGTATTTTCATAGTATTGTGAAAAAAAGAAGAGTAAGAAGCTACATTAATTCTATTAAAACGGCTACAGGGGAAGTTATTACTTAAAAAATTGAAATACAAAATGAAGCTGTTAATTTTTTTAAAGGCCTTCTAGATGCTAAAAAGGATTCTAGTAGGAACTTCAAGAGTGTGAAAATCATTCCTACACTTATTAAAGAAGAGGACAATGAAATGCTTAATAAATTTCCTGATGAAAGTGAAATTAAAGAGACTGTTTGGGGTCTTAACAAGAATAGTTCTCCATGTGTGGATGGTTTTACTGGGGGTACTTCTAACTGGAGTATTATTGGTAAAAATGTGTGTTCTGCTATTGTATATTTTTTTGCTGGTCATTTTCTTCCTAATGGAATAGCAAGCATTGTTATTGCTCTCATACCTAAAATTCAAGTCCCTAATGATTTTTCAGAATATAGACTATATACTTCTAACAAATTCTCTACAAAATTGATCTTGCTACTGAAAGTTGGAACCTCAGATTATGTGGATAATTGTTTCTCATGTTTTGGAATATCTAGGTTGTTATTGAATTTTTCTTCATAAGCATGTATACTCTGAAATGATTTACTCTTATAGTGTTTTTAAGGGTTTTTTATGCTGAAAATCGTGTTGTGCAGGATTATTCTAGTTCTTGGTTTAACACCTCTTGCTTATCTAACATTAGGCTCTGCATCTTCCTTGTTTCTTCTACAAAAGCTGCGTGTATGGAATCTTTTTCATCAATCATCCTACTCAAAGAAAACGTTTTTTCATTGTACTTATCTTGCAACTCACTCAGATCTTCATTTTTCATGTCTGTTTGGTTGGCTAATCTAGCAACAACTTTATATCTATCTTCGGAAGATTGCTCCACACTATTACATCTAGTCTTTAATTCTACTCCCCGATAACCCCTTCGTAATTGTAATCATCTGCTCCTACAAACCATCCGTATATTTAGATATTTAGATATTTGTCTGAGATTTAGCAGACTGGGATCATACTTCTGCTATACTGTTGCGTAGATTGCTTCAGTTTTCTTTTCACTTCTCAGTGTTCTTTATTACATAATTTAAACTGGCAATATATAAAATGATTATTTGAACCTGAGGCCAAGTAATATGACATGGTTACGGAGCTGGTCAATATGTTCCAGAAGACTAGGGAAACAAAAATATCAAAATTTATTGTATATCTTTCCCTTCAGGCATTAATCAAATTCCATTTGTTAGCTATAGATAGTTAGATACCATACTCTAAGGTCCTGTTCTGAAATCCAGTTCTTCCTCAGATCTCACAAATGTTAATTTAATTTTTCTAATGCAGCTTGTCGGATATGCAAGATTGGCATGCTTAACCCCAGAGCGGAAAAAAGAAGTAGATGAGTTTGTCATCTCTTCATGTATATTACCAAAAGCTCCCTGGGAGGAAAATATTTGTAAAATATGCGGAATTGACAAAAACGATGACCTTGTGCTCCTATGTGATACGTGTGATGCGGAATATCACACGTATTCATGCTTAAACCCTACTAACGAGAGTTGCTCAAGGAAACTGGCATTGCTCTTGTTGCATTTCCAAACTTGAGAATGGAAATGGTAAATATATACTCCCTGATTATTATACTTTTTTGAGATGTTTTAAATCTTGCCTATTTAAGTAGTGAAATAAACGTTACTTTCAAAGTAGTTTAATTTTTTGATGGTAATTTGTAATCTTGCCTTTTTATAAATCACTTTCGTAGACAGTTATTTTGGATTACTATCATGCGCACTAAAAGAGTGAAATTACTTGGTACCGGCATTTGCTCTTCAGTCCTCTTAACTTTACCCGACTTTGTTATTAAGGAAGAATAGTTTTTTACTAAAGATATGTCTATAATCTCTTTTAAGGTACTTTATTATGATCTATTGCCTTTTGTCCTAATCAAGACATTAAATTCTTTCATAAGAATGCAACTTGCAAACAGATTGTAGTAGATAAGACGCCAAAACGAATCTAGTTCTTACCCTTTTTTTGCGGGTTGTCTGTGGAGTTGTTGCGAAAGATTCCTCTGTTAGTTAGATTGACATTCCATGACTCTTAAGGAATTTTGAGTTAAGCAGTGATTTTGCTTACGCCTAATGGGGACATGAAGTCTAGAACCAATAAATTATGTTCTATAAGAAAACAATTTTTCATAGTAAGAATCTCTTAGATTAAGTTGCAACATGAAATAATTTTTTTTGGCTCTTAGCTTTTATTATTTCCTACTCTGGGTTTTTTCCTTTTCCTTACTTTAGATTACGTTGTCTATTTAATTTTCTCCTCAAGTCACCTTTGGTTTAGAATGTAGTTTCTTTTCAGTGATTTCAAAACTGGAGATCCTTTCAAACTGATATTTTCTGCACCACATAGCAAATTAATCCTGTGGCCAGATGTGGTGGCTTTAGCACCATGTCGATGACGACCACGATGAAGAACTGCACGACCCTGGCCATGAGAATATTCAAACGGTTCATCAGGCTGAGTTTCTGTATCCACATGCTTCTCACACCTAATCTCCCGAAAGAACAATTCTCCACCAGAAAATTGCTTACCCCGAATGGGTATATGGGTGGTTTGAGAAATGCTAGGAAGAGAATGAAGCGGAGAACTATGGGTTTAAGCCAAGTTATATCGAGTGACCCCGAAGTTGTTAGAAATCCTCTCAAAGTTTTAAGTGGAGGATCAAAAGTTTCAGAAATTGATTCTATCAAGAGCATATTGTTACTTACAATGTCATTTAATATGCTATCTTGTATATTAAAGGCTTAACTTGTCCTGTTGAAAAAAATCAATGTTATTATGTTTGCTGTTGCTTTTGTAGTTGGTAAAGTGGTTATCTGATACTCTTTGTTTTAGCACCGAAAAGAAATCCCCGTTCTTTTCCCATTTGCAGAAGTAATTTGAAAATTTCTCTTCTTTAAGCTGTTCCATACAATAATCAAAATATAGAAAATCTAAATTAATTTTTTTTGAAAAGGTTATTAAGTTTTGTTCTTGAAGCTTGCATCTACTTCTTGCATAATTGACCTAATAAAGACTACTAATGTGGACATAAACAAAGGATATGGCTACAGATCGATAGTTTTGTCAAGGCAGAGGACGTCGATGGCAACCTTAGAAAGAATGATTAACTAACTGGATAAATTTGAGTCAATTTATGTATTCTTGTTTTCAAATATAACCTATTAACAACCTTCTTTGATATGGTCTTTTTTTTAAAGAAAGGATATACGTGTATATTTAATTGCTTATTGGAAAATTTGATTTTGTTAGCCATTTGTGGAATAATAATGCGGATTATAAGTGCCAAATCCAGTTCACTTAACTTCATAAAACGAATTTATAGGTTTACGGAGTAACTTCATAAACTGTTACGATTAACTTTTTTCTTGTAGTGATAGTTCTTCGGCCCAGGTCAAAAGGCCCATTAAGTTGCATTATATAACTTGTCAACCGTAGATAAATCTTCAGCTCTTGCAAAATGGAAAGCAACATTGCCAGTGGTGGTTATGAAAAATCTAAAGACGAATACGACAAACAGAAAATCAATCATACATCGAATAAGTGATTTACCAGATAAAAGGTAATTGAATTTAGACTATGTACTGTTGATTTTTCTTTTTGAAAGGGTTGTTGATTGTTTATATTACAGCTTTTAGACTATATACTTTTAAAAGAATCCCTAGAAAATTGATCTTGCTACAAAGTATATACTTCTAATAGAATCTCTACACAATTTATCTACCGAACCTTAGATTATGTGGATAATTGTTTCTCATGTTTTGGAATTTCTAGGGGGTATAGAATTTTTCTCCTTAAGCGTAGACTCGGAAATGATTTACTGTTATTATGTTACAAGGTTTTTTTTGGTGTAATTCGTATTCTGCAGGATTATTCTGAAGTGCTGTCGGTTGCAGATGGGGTGAAGTCTTGGACAACAAAAAAAAATTATGAATTTAGCAATATTTCGAAGGAGGAGGTTTGTGCCATTTTCTTATTATATGATGATGAATTTGTTTGACTGATCTAAACCTTCGTTAAGACAGAATAAGCGACTTTATATATTGATGTTGCCGGAGAATTACCAGATGGTTGGTTGTCTTTCAGGGTACGCTGATGCTTGAGAAGGCTATAGTGAGATCTTAAAAATGGCTTTCTTTTGTTTCGGGTGTTGGAAAATAGAAACAGCTTCTTCAAAGTTCAAACTAACCGCAGTGAAATAGGAAAAATCCTTCAATATAATGTATCCAGTAGACTTGCCTTGCCCCCAACTTCAATAAGTCCAGGGAATTTTAACAATATAGAAATAGCTGAACTGTGTTACTTCGTCAAATATAATACGGCTTACAGGCCTAGTGTCCTTTTGACGACTTATTGGACCAAACCCTTGTGTTTTCAATTATTTACTAACACACTTGCTAAGTCGTCATGGTTGCATTTAATTTCCATAATTTATCGTTGTGTTTTTATTGGTTGTATGTCATTGTCGTAACGTGAAAGTGCTATTTTCAATGAAAAGTGAGTCGCAATGTTGTGTCGTGAATCAATGAAACAATGACCCTTGTAATGTTTAGTTAAGAAACTAAACTGTAGTATATAAGACGCTAAGACGAATCTAGTTCTTACCCTTTTTTTGCGGGTTGTCTGTGGAGTTGTTGCGAAAGATTCCTCTGGTAGTTAGATCTACATTGGGTGACTCGTAAAGGATTTTGAGTTAAGCAGTTGTTTTGCTTACGCCTAATGAGGACTTGAAGTCTGGAACTAACGAATTACATTCTATAAGAAATAAAGTATATCCATATGCCAAGCTCCCATATAGTAGGTTACGTATACCGATGTCAAATAGTGTAGTTTCATCCACTTCACCTTAGAAAAGGCTGAACAAAATGATAAAACAACTGATACGTTCAATCACATGTCTTTGTACCATTATCTCAACCCGGTATATAAATATTTGTTGGTTCCGAAGAATCATTGTCAAATCAGTGACCGACCTCTAACTGGGGGGCAACAAGCTTCTTGTGCGGAAGAGAAGAGTTTATCGCGAATAAGATAATGTGTTCGAATTAGACGTCCAGTGTTTTAGCAATAAGGTCCTGATCTCAACGTCGTCGGAAACCCGTTGCTTACAAGTAAGGCTAGGATAAGAGCTTGAAAAGATAGGATGACAAGTGTGATATCTTAAATCATGCATATAAGTTGTCGAGGACTTAAAGGTCTCGTTAAAAGGCAACGGTAATGATGTCGTTCAACAACCATGATATGGGGCAAAACACGTTAATTAGCTAGCTAAGACGAGTATCTTCCACATAAACTAACAACTCTATTTGCATCACCCTCGCCTTTTATGTGAACCACAAATAGGGTTATGCTACCTTATGAATTTGATCAATCGATACAAACCCTTATGCCATGTGCAACATTTCTCTTCATAAGTACAATTACCCTACTTTCATGGCGTTGCTTATTGTTAGATGTTTCGTGAAAGAAAAAATATTATAAACCTGAACATGCAATGCTGAAGTTTAAAGTTTCGTGGTAGTTGAAACTCAATAAAAGCTTTGTATTTTAGTTGGCCAACGATTGGTTTGCTTAACTCTAGCATATATGTGAACCTATGATTTTATTTTTTTCATTTTCCGCTTCATTGATCGGTTTAATTAATAGCATAAATATTCTAAAATAGCACAAACATTATCACTGATTAGTTGATATATTCCAATAAATATATGTATATATACACACACATGAAATTTGGATCCAATAATATAGAATAACAGTTAATAGCTAACGATTAGATGCATTTAGCTAATGACTTGACAATACTTTGTTATAATTTATCGCTTGAATAATGGTGTGTTAAATACTCATGGCCTCCTTACATGTTAATTTCATTTTTACAGTAAAATGTTTCTTATTGGTTAATTTTGTAATACAATTTTTTGTTAATTTTTTTTCTCATTTTATTTGCTTCCGATTATCAAGTCCATTAGTTAAAAAATTCGATTGACATGTTCCATGCACATAACCAATTCGATGACGGAAGTTTATTGTTATACATATTAAAATAAATTTACATAAAACAATGAGCTTTCTATTCTCAATGGTTTTGTTTTAAAAAAATTCAACTTGAAAACTAGTTCGTGATAATCATTAAAACTAGAATGAACATAAACCATTATGAGGCAAAAAAACATGATTCTCGATTTTAAAATCACCTTAGTAGCATGCATATTATCCCAAATCATGAAAAAAACATGTAATTAAGGTTCAAATATAAAATTTGAATCAATTACTATAATTATATAAAACACCTATATTCCATGAAATTATTATAAAAAACGGTAGAGACTCTGTAATTAAGGTCTAGACGTAAAAATTGAATCAATTTCTATAATTATAAAAAAAAAAAACAACTCTATTCCACACATAACACGTATAGAAATTAGGGATTATATATAGAAATTAAGTCACTTATCATAAATATAAAAAATAGGTTCAACCCCACACAACTATTACTATGAGATAGATTCGCCGTAATTATGATCTAGATATAATAATCATAAAAATTATTTAAATATAAAAGACACGTACACCCACGCAACTATTATAAAAGGGCAGATGCGCTTGTAACTAGCTAGTATTTAGATATAAAATTAAAACAATTTCTACAAATATAAAAAAACTAAATCCCACACAACTATTATAAAATAGATGAGGCGCCCTAAATAGGGTTTATATAAAAGTTAAAAGTTAAAAACAATTTCTATAAATATAATATAAAAAACTTCATCACAATTTCACATACAACTAATCACTATTATAAAAATATTATTGAAACCTAGATGGACAGTAAGTAATGTTAAGATCTAGGAGCAGAAAAAATGCATAAACACGACCCGTAACTCAATCCGCACATATTGGGGTTTACGACCCGTAACTCAATCTGTACATATTGGGATGGGTTGACTGTCTAAAAAAAATCAATCCGCTATATATTTTGCGGGTTGTGTTAGGGTTGACGTTTCCAAACGCGGATTAATCCACTCCAACCCGTTTTAAGGCGTGATATATATATAATTATCATATTATTAATATAAGAAAACTCAAGAAATATTGAGACTGCCAAATTTTACCTGATTTTTTTCAAAAATATCATTACACTATTTTAATAATTATCAATGTACCTAATCTAATTAATTAACAATTTATCATCACTATATTTTTTTTAATTACGGATGTAGCCTACATTAATTAACAATTCGTTTTAATTAATTACGATAAATGATACAAAATCTGAATATTATGTTCAAAATAAAATATATTACGAGATTTATGCCATTACGCGTCGCACACGCAACCCGTGGTTAACTTTTATTAGTAAATATATTTACATCGTGTGTATTTCAAGATGTCAACCTTCCATTTTTTTTATATTATAGTTTTATTATTCGTTCGCGAATGTTCTAAATATATTTTGATTGTTTTTAATTTATATTTCTATTTAAAAAATTCAATTTATTTTAAATTTAAGTTAATTATGCAAACTATAAACAATAAATGACAAAAATAAAAATTTAAGAATCAATCCCGCCCCATCCCGCAATTTATTTTGCGGGTTGGGTTAAACTTTTAATTATAATGTGTATTGAGTTGTATTGTATTGACATTTAAATTTTATCAAACTGTACCAATCTGTCCCGTCGTTTATTTTGCGAGTTGAGTTAGTATTAAGTCCAATCCGCTCAATCTGTCTGGTATCCACCCATATTTAGAACTTTAGGTATATATAATATAAAAACTTAAACAATTTATTTAAATACAAAAAAAACATAAGTAAAGGTGGGCCGTAATTAGTAACCAGGGCTTAGATGTCAGAACTATATCCCTGTCAGCTATTAATATAAATAAGAGTCAAATGCGCCGTTTTAATATTATAACATTACTATAAGTAGAAAAAAAGCAGCTTATAACACAAAACCACCCATATTCTTACTTCCTCAGAAAGACATTGCACCTTTTTACGTATCCTGGTACAATCTCTATCTCTCTCTATCTAAATATGTATAGTTTTTTCTATTTCTGTGATGTACTTTAATGATCAAGCTAGGGTTTTGTTATGTTTATTATATTCTGCTTTTTCTAATATTACCCATGATTTTATTACCAATTAACAATTAATAGAGATACAAATTATACTGTAAGAAAGTTGGAATTCTTATGATAAATCCATGCAGCTTCCGGTGTAGTTTTTTATACTTCAAAACGTCGAAAATATCAATTTAAATTTTTTTTTACATACTTAAGATGCTAAATTTATTTGATTTAACTTTTGGAAATTGTAATTTGGACATTTCAAATATTTTTTTTAACTTTTTGTCGTATAATTTTGCATGTTGTCCGAAGTTCTTATTAAATTTAGATTAAGAAGTAATAGTTTATCAATCTACAAGAAATGATGATATAAGGCATTTTTTTAATGAGTAGATCTTTAATTTGTTATTAATTCTCGTGTTAAATAGTTGCAAAGATGCCTCTTTTACACAAATTTAACACCTTTTAAATTGTTTTGTGATAGTAAAAAGAGGCAGGGGTTACTTAAAGTTTAGATGTGTCTGGAGTATCCGGAAGAAAAGGCGGCGAGTATATATTTACCATTTCCATTCTCAAGTTTGGAAATGCAACAAGGGCAATGCCAGTTTCCTTGAGCAACCCTTGTAACATCCCGTATTTTTATAAGTGGTTTTATTTATGATTTAATTTATCCAAAAACGTTTTATTCAAATTTTACCAAAAACCGGTCACTCGACTAATTTTTAGCCAAAAACCGAAACTCTTCCGAAAAACTTTATTTGAAAAACCTGTTACTAATTTTATAAATAAAAAGGACCCAATAGTTTTGTTTCTAAAGATTTGTTATTTTTGAGTAGTAAAACAATATTTTTGGATTAAGAGTTAGCTTTTAGAACTTTGGGGACCAAATAGTTCACTTCCACAAACTTTGTAAAAACAGTTTTTTTTATACCTAAAATCAGCCCACTTTTCAATTCTTTAAACCTAAAAATCAGCCAAGAGAGAAAAGAGAGAAAAAGAGAGAAAAGAGAAGAAGAAGAAGAGGAAGCCACCATTAGCGGGTTCATACCGGAAGCATCTCCACTACGCTCTAAGGTAACGGGGGTTATCCATTGCGACTAGACGAGGGTGTATGTTAGGATTTGGTTTTGCGTTTATTAGAAATTGGGGGTTTATGCCTTTTTATCTTAATTAGGTTTATAAATTGTTAATTGGGTTTAATTGTTGTATGATTTATTCACTTATTTGAATGGGAGAAATTGATGAGTTAATTATATTAATTTCGGATTAATGAGATTATGGATGGGTTTGCATGTTTTATGCGTTGATTATTGTGATTATATAATTATTGATGAAATTGGATAAATTTATATTGAATAATGGTGAATTGTAGTTTACGCTTACAAGGTGTTTGTTAAAATGCCTGAAAGTGATTTTATGTTGTTATAGCGTTTGGCTAGTTGTGAATTTAGTACATGTGGTTATGTGTTATGTTGTATTACGTTAAGTGACATATGAGATGGTGTTATTTGAATAGTATAATATTATTGGTCGAGACCTTAATATTTATACGTATGAGATTGTGTTAATTGGATGATTTATTATTATTGGCCGAGGCCTTGTGATTTAGCTGTAGTGGCAATGGTCTCTGTCTCTCCCTAATTCCGGGGACAGAAGACGGCCGAGGGGATAGGGAATGACCTACCTTACGGACTGGGGTAGGTGGCGTAAGAGGTCCCAGTGTGCACTATATTTATTTTATTGTTAGCAATGGTCTATGTCTCTCCCTAATTCCGGGGGCATAAGACGGCCGAAGGGATAGGGAATGACTCGTCTTACGGACTGGGACGAGTGGCGTGAGAGGTCCAAGTGCGCACTATAAATCTACTTTTATGTTGCAATGGTCTCTGTCTCTCCCTAATTCCGGGGACAGAAGACGGCCGAAGGGATAGGGAATGACCTACCTTACGGACTGGGGTAGGTGGCGTGAGAGGTCCATGTATGCTATATGTGTGTGTTGATGTTATTTAATTTATTTAATTTATCCCGTTGTAGAATGTCATTATATTTCTTCTTATACATCGATTACCGTAGTTGTAGAATTTGTGAGCTCTTGCATTTATGGGATGGAGTGACGGTGTTTGTGGTGCCGTCCCGTCTAGTTATGTGCGTGGGACTCACCGTTACAATTTTGTATTTCAGGTACAACTTAGGTTGAAGCGTATGGTTAAGAGTTTTAGCAAGGCATCACATGGGTTTGGGCTTTTGCTTTCTTTTTACTTAGATTGTTTTTGAGGTGTAGCCTACGGGAAAATTCATTCGTTCATTATTTTTAGCTTTTATAAATCCTGTCTTGTAGCCGTGTTTGGCAAACAATTTATTTTATTCATTTAATAGTTCCATTAGCTTGCAAATGTTTTCTTTAAAAATTTTAATTTTGTACCAACAAGTTCTATTTCCTTTTGTTTTAAAAAGGTCACGCCTAGATGACCGTGTTTATGGAATTTGGGGCGTGACAAGTTGGTATCAGAGCTAACTAGGTTCTTGTATACTTTGGGACGACGGGAAGATGGGTAGCCATTGGACCAAGATCCATCGTATCATTTTCACAAAACTTTTTCCAAAAACTCAAACTTTTTCTAAAAACGGGGGGTTGCATTTAGCTTAAGACATGTAGCTAGAATTTAGTAGTAGTTGATGGAAGGAAAGTCCACATGTGAGGCAAGTTGGGGACAATGAGGACGCTTGTTGATCCCGGCTCACCAAACTAGTGGGTTGACCTCTCGTCGGTATGTGTGAAGGAATACCTTAGCGATGTGGAATTCTAGAGTATGCGAGGATGCTCGGGTGCTTTAGGATAACGTACCGTGATGGGTTATCCCTCGCACTTTTGTGTTCTTTGTATGCGTGTGTAGATTGATATAGTGTGTATGAGGTAAAAGTTTGCATGTCAAGTAGTAGCGAACTATTAGAGTGCGAGAATTGTGAAGTTGATGGTTTTATGTAGTGTGTTTTTCAATTATTAACTTGTGTGGTAATGAACATTTTATGCGAATGGATGTTGATCGTAAATGATGTGGACTAAAATGATGTTGTGTGATATGTTCCATGTAAGGAATTAACAAGTGTTGAGGAATTTTACGTTTTTGTATCGTTAATTTTCTGCAGAAAAACGATTGGTCGTTTTATTTTTAAGTATTATTTTGATCGGTCGCATTTTTCAGACCTCTCTGGTCAGATTTTGACAAAAACGACCGTTCGTTTTGTCAAAAACGATTGGTCGTTTTCTGGCAAATTTTGCGGTTTTTCGCTAAACTTCAAACGCTCGTAACTCCTTCGTTTTTACTCCGAATTTGATTCCGCTTGAAGCGTTGGCTTTGTATTTCAGTGCTCTATAATTATGATCATTAGAAATCTTGATAAAATGATTAGCATGAAAAACGAGCTTTTATCATGAATTACATGTTTTGTGATTATCACGTAATGTGCGGAATGTTGTATTGTATGATTAGCGGAATTTGATGCCTTTGCAAATTTGGTTAGATTTTATAAGTTGGAAAACATGAATGTTTAATTACGTTTTGTGAGGTCGTGTCCTAAATTCATTAGTTTTATAAGTCGTTTGTGCACTTATTTCTTCCTTACAACATGATTATACTCTTTTAGACATTGAATATAATTTTTTCTTGGTTAGATTGTAAGCTAGTGTTTTATATATATGTTTCACATTTAGCAACTATTTTCCTTCACTCGATAGAATGATAACTGGGGACTTAGATATTTTAGGTTCTGAGTTAATTGTCCCTACATGAAGAATCTCGTTTGATACTGTATAATGTAAGACTATACTATAATGTAAGACTTAATTTAGTTGAGTTGGTTTGGTGTCCATATTTAAGAGGAATTACACACAGCTAATTTCATATGTACTAAATTCAAGGTCGATATAAGGGAATTTTAATAGATTTTATTTTTATAAGATTAACTATTGAAAACTTAAGAAATATATCTGGTGTAGTATGCCCCTATACAAGTTAAAATGTTTGAGTTTGTAAACTATTATAGGTGAGACAAAGTTTTTAAAACATTTTCTTATTATCTCTATTAATGGTTTGTACGTTAATGAAGTCACTGGTTTGGTATATATAAATAAAAATGTAGTTAACTATTGCGGCGGATTGTAACTAACAAACAAAAGGGCATGATAGGATATATTTATTTATTTTATGGATTTTTTTTTTTTGAGTGGAAGTTTTCGACAGCTATAAGAGAACCTCGATTATGGTAGTTTCCTTCTAATTTTTGTAATTTAATGTTGTCCATGGATTACCTTTCGGTGCCGACTTTTGCTTAGAGTTTCAATGAAATGATTCGTGAGGTTATTTTCAATTCGTTTGACCACTGTAAAAGATGTTTAAGCTATAATTAGAATCCAAACTTGAGATTTAATTTGTGTTTAAAGTGTTCAAATAATAAGTGAACTAGCATTATAGTTGTCCTAGTTATTTCAAGTAAATCTCTTTGGTCGGATTAGTTGCAAAGTTTCAACAGGTCTTGCACTTTGATTGAGAGCATGTATTACATGTGAATTTGGAGTGGTATTTTGGGACTAAATATAAATTATTAGGTTTTGCGCTTCTTATTAATTAAAGATTGTTTTGTTTAAGAGAACATGGTATAAAGGGAGATTGGTATTATTTTTGGGTGGTGATCTAGATGCTAAAACTGGATTGTTTGATAAATTAGAAACAAAATGCAATGTTAGGCCGGTTAGCACCATTATTATTATTATTTTATCAGAGCGTACAGCGGAAGCACATGAAATAGATATAGATGTTTAAGTAATAAATGTTTCGGAAAACGATATGGAAACAAGTTTTGGAATAAGTTTGGTTATCTTACGGTATCAATATCAGTAATAGTTGTTTGAATTTGAACCATCCCAGAGGTTAATTATCAGTTCAAGGAAAAACATGGTAGGAACAAATTTTATTTTATTTTACCAATTAAAAGATTAGCTTACATCATGTGTTTTGCTTTCATGGTGTACACTTTGTTATTAGCATTGATGATGACTAAAATTAGAATTTGGACTAAGAATTATGTAGACAGGAGTTATAGAGTTTTGGAATTATGATTGATGGGAGTTATAGAATTTGGATTATAATGAGATAATAAACGATCCGAAGTGGTAAAAGTTTGACCTTAGAAATTTACGTTAGTATTTTTCCATCATAAGTAGTTTCACAAGGATAATGATGATATTATTATTAGTAATTTTAATCTCAAATGAGTTTCCAAGATACCTTTTATTATACTTCTTTTATATAGTTTATGCTACATGCACACACAAGTAACTGTTTTGGAGTCCGGTTGGTTAAAAAAATTATGTGAGCTGATTTAATCACGTCTAAGAAAGCATATATAATATTATTCGGAAACATTATCTTTTTTTTCAGGTTATTAAAGAAATAAAGTTTCGGGACGAAACTTCTTTAAGTGGTGGAGAGTGTAAAATCCCGTATTTTAATTTAAAATTTTAATTTTGAATATTTATTCTTCTAAATAATTACTCATGTGACTATTTTGTTTTCATAAGTAAGAATACTAATGTTTAGTTGTTTAAGTGATTTAAGGACCTTACGGTTACACGTTATCAAAGCTATAGGGTTTTAAAGGATTTAGAGGTATTTAATTGGTAAAATGATTTACCATGGATTGATACATGGTAGTACTTTTAGGGATTAGCTGGTAAGAATTGGGCCTAGTAATTATGTAATTTACTTCGGTTAGAAATATGGAATTGTATAAACGTATGATTAGGAATAATGGTGTAAGTAATAAGTCTTTGAATGCCTCACTAAGATGATTAATGACATGATTTGATTGTATTCATATATAAAACCGATGCCTTGTCTGAAGAGTAAATGTCAATTAAGAATAGTAAATATTATCTTGAGGTTTCTATAACGAGATGTTTGTATTTATTCCTATAACTACTATGCGTGGAATATTTAAGGAGAAATAATGTTACATGTATTCAAAGAGTTTCTGTTGCTAGTAATTTATTAAAGAGGTAACCTTGCATGAGAAATTGAAACAGAAGTAATAAATTGGTATAGAATTGTAGTATAAATGCTAAGCCAATTGTCATGCCATATACACGTCCCTATAATGAATTCTTCCTTGTTAATATAGATATATACACAAGTGCAAATAAAGAAAGAAAGCTAGGTAGCATTTCCCTGATTAGATTATATACTCCTTTACTGTATTAAAATTATATGTATGTAACGATAGTATACAAAGATGAGAGAATTAAAGTCCTATGTTGAGCAAGGGAAAAGGTTTAGTGGAAAGCTAAGCACTAGATTATTCGTTGTAGAAATGTTTCTGTTCTTTCGGATTAATATTAGGTGAGTGGGTTTTGTCTTGCTATTATAAATATTCCGTTGCAACTTTTGATAATATTTTACAGGCTCATGGGTATTATTTTTTCAAGTACTATTTATATATGGAAACATTGTTTTTATATTGTTACGAAAACAAAGACAATAAAAAAAAAAAAGAGAAAAGAATGAAAAAGAAGAAGTGATTTATATACGGTGGATCTGTATAAAGAGAACTAGTTTGTATCTTATAAAGATAAAGGTTATATACAGTGTATCTGTATAAGGTTTCTAAATTTATTATTTTATGATTTGCTTATGATTTGTATTTGGGACCATGAGAATAAGTCCAACGGAGAATTCCGAATAAGGGGAAGAGAAAAGTGGGGTGACGTTACGTTGGCAACTAAACGAAAGAGTTTAGTTCTCAACGGTTAACTTAGCAATTGTACATAGTTTTGTTAACCGGAACGTTTTAAGGAATAGACTCAGCCGTCATGCTGTGGTGACCTTAATTACGTAGTGCACGTATGTTTATACACTTTAGAAAAAGATCGACGGTAAAGTGATTGAGGAAGTCACTCGGGCTTGGTACTATAAGATATACATGTTATCATTTTGCTTTTACCATAAAAAGAAAGAAAAAGATTTTATTATTACTACTGCAATTACATTTTTATTTTAGTTGTAAGAGATTAACTTCTTGTAATGAACGTAATTTTCGAGATTCTATTTAATGAAGCTTTTGCTAGAAATTTGAGCTTATTTAATGAGTTATTTAGCGAGTGTTTAAAAATTATTTCATTTAGGCTTTGTTTAGCACGTGCCGCCACACGTGTTATTCAGCCGTGTGACACCCCCGGGTCTGGGTTGAGAGTTTATTTTATTAGAGTTTAGTTTGCTAGAAAGACTCGTACTTTGAGTCTTGGGGCGTTTTGGAGTTGTTGAGTAGTTGTCTTTTATGCTGTTTAATATTATTTATAAGTGTTTACCTTATTTGAGATTCTTACATGTTGTTCATGTACTTGAGTTATGGATTGTGGAGTTGTTACGGGTTGTGAACCCTGCGTATTTTATTTCTTGAATTAATACACGAATTATACGTTTAAATTCTTACGGTCTTATTTATAAAAGTTGATCATTTAAGGGAGTAGTTCTCTAGAGAGGAAATGGAATTTCGGGACGAAATTCTTTTAAGGAGGGTTAGTTGTAACATCCCGTATTTTTATAAGTGGTTTTATTTATGATTTAATTTATCCAAAAACGTTTTATTCAAATTTTACCAAAAACCGGTCACTCGACTAATTTTTAGCCAAAAACCGAAACTCTTCCGAAAAACTTTATTTGAAAAACCTGTTACTAATTTTATAAATAAAAAGGACCCAATAGTTTTGTTTCTAAAGATTTGTTATTTTTGAGTAGTAAAACAATATTTTTGGATTAAGAGTTAGCTTTTAGAACTTTGGGGACCAAATAGTTCACTTCCACAAACTTTGTAAAAACAGTTTTTTTTATACCTAAAATCAGCCCACTTTTCAATTCTTTAAACCTAAAAATCAGCCAAGAGAGAAAAGAGAGAAAAAGAGAGAAAAGAGAAGAAGAAGAAGAGGAAGCCACCATTAGCGGGTTCATACCGGAAGCATCTCCACTACGCTCTAAGGTAACGGGGGTTATCCATTGCGACTAGACGAGGGTGTATGTTAGGATTTGGTTTTGCGTTTATTAGAAATTGGGGGTTTATGCCTTTTTATCTTAATTAGGTTTATAAATTGTTAATTGGGTTTAATTGTTGTATGATTTATTCACTTATTTGAATGGGAGAAATTGATGAGTTAATTATATTAATTTCGGATTAATGAGATTATGGATGGGTTTGCATGTTTTATGCGTTGATTATTGTGATTATATAATTATTGATGAAATTGGATAAATTTATATTGAATAATGGTGAATTGTAGTTTACGCTTACAAGGTGTTTGTTAAAATGCCTGAAAGTGATTTTATGTTGTTATAGCGTTTGGCTAGTTGTGAATTTAGTACATGTGGTTATGTGTTATGTTGTATTACGTTAAGTGACATATGAGATGGTGTTATTTGAATAGTATAATATTATTGGTCGAGACCTTAATATTTATACGTATGAGATTGTGTTAATTGGATGATTTATTATTATTGGCCGAGGCCTTGTGATTTAGCTGTAGTGGCAATGGTCTCTGTCTCTCCCTAATTCCGGGGACAGAAGACGGCCGAGGGGATAGGGAATGACCTACCTTACGGACTGGGGTAGGTGGCGTGAGAGGTCCCAGTGTGCACTATATTTATTTTATTGTTAGCAATGGTCTATGTCTCTCCCTAATTCCGGGGGCATAAGACGGCCGAAGGGATAGGGAATGACTCGTCTTACGGACTGGGACGAGTGGCGTGAGAGGTCCAAGTGCGCACTATAAATCTACTTTTATGTTGCAATGGTCTCTGTCTCTCCCTAATTCCGGGGACAGAAGACGGCCGAAGGGATAGGGAATGACCTACCTTACGGACTGGGGTAGGTGGCGTGAGAGGTCCATGTATGCTATATGTGTGTGTTGATGTTATTTAATTTATTTAATTTATCCCGTTGTAGAATGTCATTATATTTCTTCTTATACATCGATTACCGTAGTTGTAGAATTTGTGAGCTCTTGCATTTATGGGATGGAGTGACGGTGTTTGTGGTGCCGTCCCGTCTAGTTATGTGCGTGGGACTCACCGTTACAATTTTGTATTTCAGGTACAACTTAGGTTGAAGCGTATGGTTAAGAGTTTTAGCAAGGCATCACATGGGTTTGGGCTTTTGCTTTCTTTTTACTTAGATTGTTTTTGAGGTGTAGCCTACGGGCAAATTCATTCGTTCATTATTTTTAGCTTTTATAAATCCTGTCTTGTAGCCGTGTTTGGCAAACAATTTATTTTATTCATTTAATAGTTCCATTAGCTTGCAAATGTTTTCTTTAAAAATTTTAATTTTGTACCAACAAGTTCTATTTCCTTTTGTTTTAAAAAGGTCACGCCTAGATGACCGTGTTTATGGAATTTGGGGCGTGACATTATTACTGTATCATTTTTGGTTTAACCGTCACGAAAAGTAAAGTCCATTTAACGTATGTTGTCAATACATGTCACTAAGGACAAATCACTGATATATCTTCCGGTAAGCAATACCATAGTCTCAAAACTCAACTAAAAATTAAAATTAAAATAACATTAATAAAGGGTCTCAAAAATCAACATCTTAAAGGGGTCTCAAAAATCAACATCTTAAAAAAGGTTATTATGTTTTGTTCTCGAAGCATGCAAGTAATGATTGCATAGTTTCTGGGGAGGGAATATGGCGGAGCTTCCTTAGGTTGCAGGTAGGATTGCAAGTCAAAAACGAAAAAAGGTGAAATTTCCCGTCACTCTTTTTCCATTTATGAACATGGCAGAAGAAATTTTAATTCTTCTCTTCTTTAAGCTGTCCCATTTAATAATCAAGATATGGATAATTCAAATTATTTTTCTTTGTGAAAAGGGTTATTGTGTATTGTTCTTGAAGCATGTATTTTAAATTTTGTATTGTAGGTTAGACTATATACTTCTAATAAAATCTCTAGAAAATTGATCTTGCTACTGAAAGTTAGAACCTTGGACTATGTGGATAATTGTTTCCCATGTTTAGGAATATCTAGGTTGTTATTGAATTTTTCTTCATAAGCATGTATACTCTGAAATGATTTACTCTTATAGTGTTTTAAGGTTTTTTATGCTGAAAATCGTGTTGTGCAGGATTATTCTTGTTCTTGGTTTAACACCTGTTGCTTATCTAACATTAGGCTCTGCATCTTCCTTGTTTCTTCTACAAAAGCTGCGTGTATGGAATATTTTTCATCAATCATCCTACTCAAAGAAAACGTTTTTTCATTGTACTTATCTTGCAACTCACTTAGATCTTCATTTTTCATATCTGTTTGGTTAGCTAATCTAGCAACAACTTTATATCTATCTTCGGAAGATTGCTCAACAGCATTACATGTAGTCTTTAATTCTACTCCCCAATAACCCCTTCGGAATTATAATCATCTGCTCCTACAAACCATCCGTATATTTAGATATTTAGATATTTGTCTGAGATTTAGCAGACTGGGATCATACTTCTGCTATACTGTTGCGTAGATTGCTTCAGTTTTCTTTTCACTTCTTAGCTTTTATTATTTCCTACTCTGGGGTTTCTCTTTTTTCTTACTTTAGATTACGTTGTCTATTTAATTTTCTCCTCAACTCACATTTGGTTGAGAATGTAGTTTCTTTTCAGTGATTTCAAAACTGGACCTTTCAAACTGATATTTTCTCAACTCTCTGAAGACAGAACTTCTGCACCACAGTAGAAATTAATCCTGTGGCCAGATGTGGTGGCTTTAGCACCATGTCGATGACGACCACGATGAAGAACTGCACGACCCTGGACATGAGAATATTCAAACGGTTCATCAGGCTGAGTTTCTATATCCACATGCTTCTCACACCCAATCCCCCGAAAGAACAATTCTCCACCAGAAAATTGCTTACCCCGAATGGGTATATGGGTGGTTTGAGAAGTACTAGGAAGAGAATGAAGCAGAGAACTATGAGTTTAAGCCAACTTATTTCAAGTGACCCGAAGTTGTTAGAAATCCTCTCAAAGTTTTAAGTGGAAGATCAAAAGTTTCAGAAGTTAATTCTATCAAGAAAATGACATCAAGGTATATTGTTACTTACAATGTCATTTAATATGCGAACTTGTATATTAAAGGCTTAACTGGTCCTTTTGAAAAAAATCAATGTTATTATGTTTGCTGTTGCTTTTGTAGTCGGTAAAGTGGTTATCTGACACTCTTTGTTTTAGCACCCAAAAAAAATCCCCGTCCTTTTCCCATTTGCAGAAGTAATTTGAAATTTTCTCTTCTTTAAGCTTTTCCATACAATAATCAAAATATGGATAGTCTAAATTAAATTTTTTTGAAAAATTTATTAAGTTTTGTTCTTGAAGCTTGCATCTACTGCTTGCATAGTTGACCTAATAAAGACTACCAATATGAGCATAAACAAGGGATATGGCTACAAATCTATAGCCTTGTCAAGGCAGAGGACGTCGATGGTAACCTTAGAAAGAATGTTTAACTAACTGGATAAATTTGATTCTATTTATGTATTCTTGTTTTCAAATATAACCTATTAACAACCTTCTTTGATATGGTGTTTTTTTAAAGAAAGGTTATACGTGTATATTTAATTGCTTATTGGAAATTTTGATTTTGTTAGCCATTTTTGGAATAATAATGCGGATTATAATTGCCAAATCCAGTTCACTTAACTTCATAAAGCAAATTTATAGGTTTACGGAGTAACTATCACGGTTGTGTTATGCTGACGAAATATTTAATAACACATATCTCCGGCTATACACTAAAAAAAATGTCAGCTTGTCATCAGAGTGTCTGTTGCTGAACTGATGGTAAAATGAGTGTCGCTAAATCTTTTGTTACTAAACTGTTGCTAAATTTTGCGACACTCACTTTACCAATAGTTTTTCAAAATGTAAACTGTTACTATTAACTTTTTTGTAGTGATAGTTGTTCAGCCCAAGGCAAAAGGTCCATTAAGTTCCATTATATAACTTGTCAACCGTAGATAAATCTTTAGGTTTTGCAAAATGGAAACAACATTGCCAGTGGTGGTTATGCAAAATCTAAAGACGAAGACGACAAACAGAAAATCAATCATACATCGAATAAGTGATTTACCAGATAAAAGGTAATTGAATTTAGACTACGTACTGTTGATTTTTCTTTTTGAAAGTGTTGGTGATTGTTTATATTACAGCTTTTAGATTATATACTTTTAAAACAATCCCTAGAAATTTGATCTTGCTACAAAGTATATACTTCTAACAGAATCTCTACAAAATTGATCTTCCGAACCTTAGATTATGTGGATAATTGTTTCTCATGTTTTGGAATATCTAGGGTGTTATTGAATTTTTCTTCATAACCGCGTAAACTCTGAAATGATTTACTCTTATAGTGTTTTAAGGTTTTTTTATGCTGAAAATCGTGTTGTGCAGGATTATTCCAAAGTGCTTTTCACTTGTTTGGAATTGCTTCTTCGATCTCTTAAAGTGAAGAAGCTTATGCTGTCGGTTTCATATTGGGTGAAGTTTTGGACA
Source organism: Primula veris (assembly GCA_963682055.1). NCBI lineage: Eukaryota > Viridiplantae > Streptophyta > Magnoliopsida > Ericales > Primulaceae > Primula > Primula veris. Next base: position 28,492,916 of record OY821747.1, on the reverse strand, counting down.
CCCAAAAAAGATTATGAATTTAGCAATATTTCGAAGGGGGAGGTTTGTGCCATTTTCTTATTATTTGATGATGAATTTAATTGAATGATCTAAACCTTCGTTAGAAGAAAAAGAATAAGCGGCTTTATGGTTGTCTTTCAAGGGACGCTGATGCTTCAGAAGATGGCTTTCTTCAAGGTTCAAATTAATCGCAGCAAAATAGTAGACTTGCCTTGCCTTGCCACTCACCTCTAACATACAGATATAGGCTGATCTTGTCTACAAACCTAATGTCCTTTTGACGACCTATTGAACCACACCCTTAGGTTTTCAATTATTTACTATAAGGGTTGTTTCGTCGTTGTGGTTGCCTTTGATTTCTGTAATTTATCGTGGTGTTTTTATGGTTGTACGTCATTGTCAACATTTATGTCATGAATAAGTGAAACATTTACCCTTGTAATGTTTAAAGAAACTATACAGTTGTGTAACCAACCTTCTATTTTTTTGTTAGAATTTTGTATTTTGAGCCTAAATCTTCATTAATTAAAGTTTATTGTTTCTCCTACGAGCACATACTGTTCACATTATTTTCAATTTTCGCACGAACAATTGGTTTTGAAAAATGTGTAGAGGACAGTTGATTGAACACATTTTCCATGTAACTGGTAAAACATCAGTTAGAGTTTTATTTGGGAAATTGTTTTGTAAAATTTAATTACCAAACTAGTGGTTTTAATACCAAAAAAAAAAACTACTGGTTTTATTTTTATTTTTATAATCAAACTAGTGGGTTTATATACAAGGTATATATATGTTTTCTAAAGCATTATTAATTATATAGTAGCTCCAAGTCCTAAATTTCACATTTTATGGGAAGATATTCTCAAACTAATGGATTTGGTTTGTTTTCATGTTTTTAGGGAACAAAAACATGTGACAGATGGACTAGCTAAAATGGGTTGTTGAGCTGCTAATCAGACTTTGTTTAGACCAAGAGATTTTCCAAGTCACGTTCATGCTCCATATTGGCTAGACCAAAAAGAAACTCCTTATTTAATGGGTAGTTATTTTATAATCAAACTCCTTGTGTCGTCTTAATTTATTTTAAAAACAGTCTGGGTTTTAAATAGTATGAGTCATTTTAAAACAGTCTCATTTTAAGTCATTTTAAAAACAATGTGAGTCGTTTTAAGAAATTTTAAAAACAGTCCAAGGCGTTTTAAGGCATTTAAAAAACACTCTAGATCGTTTTAAGTCATTTAAAAACAGACTGAGTCGTTTTTAGCCATTTTAAAAAAAGTTTGAGTAATTTTAAAACAGCCTGAGTCATTTTAAGTCATTTTAAAAATATGTTGAGTCATTTTAAATCATTTTAAAAGCAGTCTCAGTCGTTTTAAGTCATTTTAAAAACAGTCTGAATAATTTTAAAATTAGTGTGAGTCGTTTTAAGTCATTTTAAAACTAGTGTGAGTCGCCTTAAGTTATTTTAAAAACAGTCTGAATCGTTTTAAATCGTTTTATATTACAGCTTAGACTATATACTTTTAACAAAATCTCTAGAAAATTGATCTTGCTACAAAGTATACACTTCTGACAGAATCTCTACAAAATTGATCTTTAAAACCTGATATTATGTGGATAATTGTTTATCATGTTTTGGAAATTCTAGGGAGCTATTTAATTTTTCTCCTTTATTGTTGATTCAGAAATGATATACTGTTATTATGTTACAAGGTTTTTTACGCTTAAAATTGTGTTATGCAGGAATATTCTGAATTGTGCTGTCGGTTGCAGATAGGGTGAAGTCTTGGACAACAAAAAAAGATTATGAATTTAGCAATATTTCGAAGGAGGAGGTTTGTGCCATTTTCTTATTATTTGATGATGAATTTAATTGACTTATTTAATCCTTCATTAAGACAAAGAATAAACGACTATGTATATTGATGCAGTTGGAGAATTACCATAAGGGTTATCATATGATTGTTTTTCTGGGGACGCCGATGCTTCAGTAGGTTATAGTGAGATCTTGAAGATGGCTTTCTTTTATTTCGGGTGTCGTAAAATAGAAACAGCTTCTTCAAAGCTCAAACTAACTACAATGAAATAAGAAAGCTCCTTCTATAATGTATCCAGTAGACGTGCCTTGCCTCCCCCACTTCAATAAGTCGAGGGAATGTTATAGAAATAGATGATCTGTGTTACTTCATGAAAGAGAATCTGGTCTACATGGCCTAGTGTCCCTTTGATGACTTATTGAACCAAACCCTTGTGGTTTCAATTATTTACTAACACGCTTGTTTAGTCGTCGTGGTTGTGTTTGATTTCTATAATTTATCGTTGTGTTTTTATTGATTGTATGTCATTGTCAACATTGTGAAAGTGCTATTTTCAATGTAAGGTGAATCGAAATGTACATTTTCCCTTGAAATGTTTAGTAAAGAAACTAAACAGTTGTGTCACAACCTAGTATAAATATATCTTTTTGTTAGAATTTTGTATTTTGAGCCTAAGTCTTCAAAAATTAAAGTTTCACATATTAGCAAGAAGCACATACTGGGTACTGTACAACTGAGTTATTTTCAACCTTTGTACAAACAATTGGTGTCGAAAAATGTGTTGAGGACAGTTGATTGAACACTTTTTTCGGTAGTTAGTTGATTGAATAGTTACAAGAACTGGCAACACCTTAAATTCAGTTTTCTTTCGGAATTTCTTGTAAAAATTTAAATCCCAGACAAGTGGGTTTATATAAGTAGTTCATTATTTACAATTAAATCATTCAAAACAAACACTACATTCCTATCGGGTATAAGCCTGATAAATGTGTTTGGGTTGAGTAACTAGCACGGAACTTGTCTCCCTTTAAAGAACCAAGTCGCACATTTTTTCTCGCTTTTCATTTCCCATATATCATTATTTCACGTATAAATTTCGGTAAAAAAAATCGTCCTTTCCTGTTTCCCTTCCCGACTAGTCGACAACTATTTAATTGACAGTGTGAGGCGGCTGATAAAGATCAACAAAGATTTTCACCGAGTTTAGCATATCTTTTGATACAGGAGTAACTATAAACCCATAACGGCAGCACAAACCTGAATCTAGAATCTTTTAGAAGAATTACCTGTTCTTGTGCTAAATTGTGATTGATTTCCTGTGGAAATCTACATAATATGGTATGAATGTAGATAGAAAACCGTAATCTATTACCGTTAGACTTGAATAATCTGATATTGTACCGTAAATACGTCACTACCAACATGGGAGGAGTTAGGAATAAAATGAAAGTGGATGCACCACCCCCATACTAAAATAAAAGAGAAGCATTTTTTAACTTCTTCGCTAACTACCAACAATGTGGTATGGAAACTCTTTCAAATTTGTGCATGATTTTAAAAAAAAAAAAATGATACGTGAATTTATATATTGATATTTTGGTTCCTACGTTTTTTTTTAATTATAATTAGCTTTTCTATAACTTTAATGATTACTTTTATGTCCTCACTTATTGTTAACGGTTAGAATTTTAAAAGAACCTTATAATTTTGAAACATGCAATCTTGGACATAAGGAGAAAAATTGGTGAAAGTTGAAACTCTAAAAAAGGTTTATTTAATTAGCCAACGAGGCAACAATTAGTTTGCTTCAAGTCTAGCAAATATAGGAAACTACGTCTTTTCTCACTTTTCACTTTTCACTTTATTAATTTGTTTTTATTTTTAAAGCATAAAAGATCTAAAAAAATACAAACGTTATCATTGTTGATTTAAAATTATAATTAAATGGATATTGGGTAATGTAATTTAGATTCGACATAAATTAACAATTACCATGGGAGACGATTAGATGTATTTAACAGTATGTTATTAAACCCACTAGAGTAGACTAGTGGGCTAGACCCCAGTAAAAATAGTTTAAATACACGCAGGATCGTTTACAGAGTTTTGCGGCCTTAGACCAACTTAAAAATTGGGCATTTTTTTCTTCGTAAAAAAGAAGAAGTTATTTAAATAAAATTTATAAGATACGATTAATAAATAGTAAAATATTAAGCTATAAAATATTATATGCAATAAGTTGAGCACATTTAACAAAAAAATCAATGATACGAAGATTTTTTTTTACAAATTTTGCATTCGACCTACAATTATACTATGATTTTTTTAAAAGGAAAACAGGAACCAAATCTGCTATCTATTTAACAAATCAGGTCATTTCCTATTTTCTTTAATATAGGAGACCATGTAGAAACTTAAATAAAATTAAAATGGTTCATTAGTTTACTAAATTTTATAATTAAATAAAAAAACAAATCTTGTCTCCGCAAATACTCGAACACGGGTTGACTACACTATTTAGTAAGAAAATCAACCACTCGGTAACAGATAACTATTGATTAGGGAAAAAAATGAAATATATATATTTAATATTTTGTCAAACGGGGGGTCTTGGAAATATACGTTTTGGGGGGCTATAGGCGCGTGTCTCTTGGGTTTAGCCCAACATACGGCTCTGGATACAGAGCTCGAGTCTTTTAAATGGGTAGATGTGAAATTACTTGATATCTCTTTAATAAAATAAGATTTAAAAAAACGAATGTTATTAACTCATGACATCATTAATTATATGTTAACTTCTATTTACGATCTGTCTCATATTGGTTGGTATTTTAATATTTATATGGTTCAATATATGCTCTCATCTTCTTCGCTTAAGATTATCAAGTCCAACATGTAAGAAATGATAAAGGAAGACGATTAACATGTCTCACTGCATATAAGCAATTCCTTGACGAAACTCTATTTTTATACCTATTACAGAATATATTTACATAAAACTTTGAGCTTTCTAAAACAAAACGCTTAATAATATTGTTTTGAAAAAACTCAATGGGAAAGCTAGCTCGTGATAATCATTCAAATGAACATAAATAATGAGGCAAAAAGAAAACATAACTTCCACCTTTCAAATCATCTTGGGAGTATATATGCATAACAACGAAAAACGGTTGTTTGCCGTTTAACATTAGGTTTAAGTCCCGACAACTTCCATAGAGAGGAGAAATTTTTTGAGTGGGCTAGTACACTACAGGAAAAATTGTCTCTGCCGACGAAACAAAAATTTGTCGGCACAAATCGATTTCAGCCGACGAATGCACAAACTTCGTCGGGCAAAACTTCGACGTGAAATAATGGTGTCTTAGTCGACAAAAATCTACCGACGAACAAAGTGTTTGTCGGGTAAAATTAATTTTAGCCGACGAAGGTGAAAAATTTGTCGGCAAATATCGATTTAAGCCGACGAATTTAAAAAAAAATTGGGGCAAAACTTCGGCGCGAAATTATGGGGTTTCATTCGACGAAAATCTAACGACGAACAAGGAGTTTGTCGGGCAAAATTAATTTTAGCCGACGCATTTCTTAACTTTGTCAGGTAAAATCAATTTTAGCCGACGAAATTCAATATTTTGTCGGGCAAAATCTTGGCGTGAAATTGTGGAGTGGGATAAACTTCAACCGACGAAACAACGACAAATTACTTTTGTCGCGTTAGTTCCCACCAACGAAATTATTTTTTTTTGTCGGCCTATAGAAAACAATTGGAATCCGACAAATAGCCTAAGACATATTTCGTCGGGTGAGGTATTGTCTGAGGTTAAAAACTAAATTTGATTTGGCTATATGGTGTCTACTATTATGAGATTCAATTATAATAATTCATGTAGCAAAGAGAATTACTATTGAGATTATGAGAGTGGATAATGTAATATCTTGCGACATATACTCAATTTAAGTCAATTATCGTTTATTCGATTACGAAGTTAAGTCTCTAAACCATTATAATCAAACAAAAATAAACTATTTTATCACCGTTATAACATTGAAGTAAAACAAAATGACTCATGTCCTCTAAATAAAATAAAAACAAACGGGGCAGTAAAGTTTTTATTTTTGATTAGTTTAATGATAGCTATTATCAGGGCTTCCCATTATGTGTTGGATTTTAATTGGTTGACATTCACCATTATAAATAGTGAACTAAATTTATATAAGTGTTACTCGTTAATGTTTTTATTATGAAATGTATATTTTAGCAATTATAATTAATTATATATTAAAATATCTCAGGGGTATTTTCATAAATTTTTAAAGATAAAAAATTGAGAAGGGGATGTATGCACACCCTCATGTCCTATGTTGGATCCGCCCGTGAAAAAAAGAAATTATGAAAATGTAGTGTAGCAAAACGAAACTAATAAGAATGTACATGTTCATGTTTATTTGAAAGGTTTAGGGTATACGTTTAGGGGTTTAGTATCATATCGAAATAGTAAACTTATTTATATATAAAAATCAATATGAACAACTATATAGTAGTTTGTTATTAATTCGGATAAATATTAGAGCTGGGCGAAAACCCGAAAAAACCGACCTGAACCGAAAAACCGAAACTTTTTCAGGTCGGTTTCGGCATATAATAAAACCGAACTAAAAAAAACTGAAAAACTCAAAACCGGACCGAAACAAAACGGTTCGCGAATTCAAAAATGAGTTGCACAAACTTCCATTTATTAATTGATTTAGGTACTAGGGTAGAAGAAGGCAGGTTAGTAGTAGTTATATATATTGTACTCATTAGTTTCTACACCCATTTACTCACCTTCAATTACAATAACGAAAACAACTTTTAAATTAGGCCTTTTAATCGGTTTCGGGCGTCAATTGCAGGGGTTATCTTTTGATAATTGGGTTTCTACTTTGTCGGCTCCCATGGGTTAATGTTATTGATTGTCGTTGTAATTGCCATCGCTTGCTAAACGACTCCCAGTGTTGGTTGTAATCTCTTTTCCCTTTGCTTTGGATCTTATTTCATACTTTAAGACCTTTATGATTTATAGTAGCTTTTATAGTTTTATCTTAAACCCTGTTAATTTGTTTGTAAAACTTTTTGCTTTTGGTTTTTCTTATCATTAAATTGACCTTTGCATTCAGCTTAGTAACTACTTCGTTTATCGCCTAAGTTTTATTATGTATTTTCATTTCTGTCAAGTCTTTTAGTCTTAATATAACTAACTATAATTGTTTTATTAGTTCATTTGTTTGATTTTTCATGTTACTTAGGTCCCTTACCTATCTGCTGCTAGTGAGTTGTGAAACAATTAGATTTTTGATAAGATGGTTGAATTCATCAATAAAAGCTACACAGTTAATTACTAGTTTGTAGTTTCTTTTGGCAATTTCCATAACTTTCCTAGCATCGTTAGCAGACCTATTAGAGAATAGTTCACATAAGTTTTTAGTTATCGTTTTTCGTATATGTAAGTGGACCACTTCACCCTAGTTACATTCTCGTTGAACCCAACTCTTATAAGATGCAATTGAACATTTAGAATAGTATTGTATCAAGCCTCTGTTTTTAACTTTCAGGTGGTAATGTATAATTAGTTCTCTTCTTGTAGTCGCAAGTATTTGTATAACTATTAAAAGAAATGGATTTGGTAACTTGTAGTTATGGTTAAATCTTATTAAGATGATTTGTTTCGTTACCAATAGGTGATTAAAAGACAGAAAACAAAAGAATAAACCATGATGTAGTTTACTCATCATTACTTTTATTTGTAAGAATAACCGGCATGTAACTGAGTAGCGAAATGTAGTCTTGTTTTTATGAAATTGCATATGTTTCATTAATTTTTTGTTCAAACTCACCATTGTCATGTTAGTAGTCGGGGTTGGTGACTGATTTTGGCTAAACTCGCCACTGTCATGTTAAACTCCTTGTGTGCCTATTTCTCCTTATGTACTTAAATATCGTTTTCATATTTTTTTATGTATGATTAGCAACAATTCATAGTTTGTGGTATGTGGATTTTTATTCGATTCTTTAAACTAAATGCAGATGTTCTAACATGGAACAAAAACAATGGGTACCTGGGAAGGAAGTGATATTTACGAGAACTTCGATATTGATGAAGTCGGCGTTCAATGACCCGCAACAATTATTTATCAGGTTACATTTGCTGCTGATCTCTCCCCTTCTTATGTTGCTTATTCTTAATTTCTTTAATAGTTGAGTTTCCCATAGAAAATTAAAATTTATGCCTCCTTTCATTTGCTTCTAGCTCCATTCATGCTTCATGTAAATAGTCATTTATCAAACTAAATATTGTTTTCTGTATATTTGTTATGTTTTTTAGATGATTATGTCCCTTTTCAATTTAGATTTTGCAGTTCTTAAAAGTCGCTCATGTTTGCAGCTCTATCCAAATTTTATTTCTTTTAACTGTAGAATTTCGATGGCAGATAAATTTGAGTAAATGGGACAGAATCTAGGCAAGACATCCATTTTAAGAATCAAAAATATTGATTAGTATGTTTTTACATAATTATGTTTTTTTAATATAACCTTTATAGATAAATCTTAATTTCTTCATCTACCATTAAAATTATATCTTTAAGCTTATAAAAATTATGTATCAGTATAAATTTAGCACCGAGCAGTTTTTTTCATTTTATACTTCTGATGATTATTAATGTTTAATTTTTATGTGTGCTTAGGAGGAAATGATGTCCCAAGCAAAAGCATTACTCGAAGAATTGGCTGTTGGATATCCCGAAGGTACAAAAGTTGAGAAAATTATTGTTTCCGCGGATGCTGGTCAAAAAATATTAATGAAGACGCTAGGTACAAGGGTTGGAAAGAAAATTCATGGGATGGGTTTCGGAAGGTATCGAGACCCGGAGTCAACTAAAACCACACAAGGCGGTACATCGTCTCGTATCAATGAGTTAGAGTGATAATTAGCCGATGAGAAAACTACTAGGGAAGACACGGAACGACGCTTGCATGCATCGGAAAGAATGACCTACGCGTTAGCAAAATGTTTTTACAGTCAAGGGTTTACACTTGCAGAAGAAAGGTTCAAAAAATTATAAGGGATAAGCACGATGATAACAGTACATCTTCATGATAGACGTTTCATGTTTTTATGATTTAGAATTATTCATTTCTATTACTCGTTTTGTAAATATGTGTTTGCATTTTTGACATGAAATTTATTTTATTAATTGTTTTTAATAATATCGATCTAAATATTCGTTTAATCAATTATTAGAGAAAAATATATTTTGAAATGATTAATTTTAATAATAAATTATAGATAGACCAAATTATCGTCGATAAATCATTTTTTCAAAATCGAAATGAAATGTTGTATAATAAGACTTGTGCCGACAAATCTTTTTTCAAACAATGTTAGATTCGTCGTTAAAATATCTTTCTGCCGACAAAATTTTTGTCGGGAAATCTATGCTTTGTGAACTTATGATTCACATCTAGCGACGGAATTTTTCGTCGGTATGCCTATAGCGACGAACATCTTTTTGTCGCCCAATTCGTCGACAAAAGTGAAACTTGACCGACGAATTCAATTTTCGTCGCTTTTGTTCTCTCCCGACAGTAAATACGCGACGAAGGGTTAGCGACGAAAGTTTTGTCGGCGAAATGTTTAGGCGACGAAATTTCGGCTGTAGCGACGAATTTTTTTTGTCAGCCTAGAGTATTTTTCTTGTAGTGAGTATTGGACACAACAATAGTATTTTAGAATTTTAATTTAATAGCAAGCGCGAGTAGTGTTTTTAGTTTTTGACAGTTTATTAAAGTTTTATTTATCAGGCGACTCAGAACTTAGGGGTGGTTTTTTTGTACTGACTTGTACCAACCGACCGCTTTTCGAGCCGAACCAATCAAGTCGGTACCAAAAGTTTGGTATACCGACATTACAGTACGGTACAAACGAACCGATTGTTGAAAATCGGTTCTGTTTCAGTATTCGTTTGGTGAGTTCGGTATGGTACCGATTCAAACCGAAATATTAAAATATACTATATAGACAAATAAACTAAAATACTTATTATATACACTTAATTATTAACATTGTTATAATATACTTAAATTACTTTTTCTAGTGAATACTTATAACATTTACTAGAAAGATCTAGTAGTATTTACCATTTTATGCAAATAAACGAGAAATGTAAAAATAATATAAATAAATATATATTTTTAATCTACTACTTTTAAAACTTTATATTAGGTTTTTTTTTCTCAATACGGACCATTTTTCTATCATCACTTGTAAACTCTAAAATTTGCTATAAAAACAAAATCAAACCGAAACAACCGAATAGTTTGGTTCGGTAATGGTATAAAAATTCTCAAAGCAAACTAGTTTGGTATGGTATCGGTATGTAGTCAAAAAGTTCGGTACCGAATCGATACCACTCATATCAGGACCACATGAGTTTCCGCAAAGTAAACCGAATATGGGAATCAAAACGATAAAACGAAACGTGAAAAATAAATAAAAAAAATAAAAAATTTAAGATATACAATTGAAATAGAGTGAAATAAAAAAAAAAAAAATAAGGTGAGAAATGAATTTACATATTTAATGCATATAACTAGCTTGGGTATTTTAGTGGGCCTAATTTAATTGTTTAATTATTATTAGTGCATAAGACCATGGATAAATCCCAACTTTCAGTCAATATATATAAACGGAACAGCCGCCGTAATTAGGGCTTAGCTTATATAAACTATTAAAACTCTATAAATAGCAGCTTATCGAAACCACTCATATTTGTACTTCCTCGTAAAAATAAAATGCAGCTTTTCAGTACATATTCTGGTAGAATCTCTCTCTCTCAATCTAAAAATATGTATAGTTTTTTTTCTTTGTGTGATGCACTTAATGATCAAGGGTTTTGTTTTGTTTTGTTCATTAGATTCTTCTTAGTCTAATATGTATCTATGATTTATTTTCCATTTACCATAGAGATACAAGTTCTTAAAAAATTGAAATTTTTAGGGTTTATCCATGCAGTTCCGGATGTAGTTTTTTTCTTTGTGGGATGCACTTTAATGACTTAGGGTTTTGTTTTGTTTATTAGATTCTGCTTATTATAATATGTATCCATAATTTATTACCCATTTTATCGAAGAGATACAAGTTCTAAGAAAGTTGAAATCTTTAGGGTTTATCCATGCAGTTTCCGGGTGTAGTTTTTTATACATCAAAATATCGAATATATACATTAAAAATATTATTACATAGTTAGATGCCTAATTTCTACGCTTAACTTTTCCTCGTATAATTTTGCACGTTTATGAACCTTATTAAATTGAGATCAAAGGAGTAATAGTTAATCAATCTACAAGAAATGATGATAGAATGCATTTTTATAAATGAGTAGATCTTTGATTTGTTATTAATTCTCGTGTTACCAAGTTGCAAAGATTGCTCTTTTAAGCAAAGTAAACATCTTTATAATTGTTTTGTGATAGTAAAAAAAGGCGGCAATGACTTAAATTTTCGACATAACTGGAGTATCTCGAAGAAAAATAAAAGGTGGCGATACTTAAGTAATGACACAATGGAAAGATCGTTGTTCATCACATTTCATAACATGGCCTGGTCGCAAGGTAATGCTTCGATTAATTTCTTTTACTTGATGTTTGTATAACATTTAACTTACCGTAAAGCTCTATGTATTTTTATGCATATTGCGGTGCAATCTTAGATTCTAGGGTTGTTCTATATTCAATATTCCACTTATACTACAGTTGTTTTTCGTAACGGTTCTTTGAGTCAGTTTGTGTTCTCTAGGTTATATTATATTGTTTTACGATCATGTACTAAAAGAATGAAGTAATTACTTTGCTCCTGCATTTGCTTTTCATGACTCTTCTCAAATTTATCCAACTTTGTTATTAATGGAGAATAGTCTTTTACTAAAGATATGTGTATATTCTTCTTTAAGGTACTTAATATGATCAGTTGCCTTTTTTCCTTAGGTAATCAAGACATTGTTTCTTCTTTAAGGTACTTAATATGTGTATATTCTTCTTGACTTAACATCTCTTGCTCATTTAACACTCTTCTGACAGGATCTCGAGTAAGGCTCTGCGTCTTCCTTGTTTCTTCAACAAAAGCTGCGTGTAAGGAATCTTTTTCATCAATCATCCTACTCAAAGAAAGCGTTTTTTCATTGTACATATCTTGCAACTCACTCAGATCTTCATTTTTCATGTCTGTTTGGTTAGCTAAATTAGCACCAACTTTATATCTATCTTCGGAAGATTGCTCAACAATATCACATATAGTCCTTAATTCCCGCACCCTTTGCAAATACTCTCCAATAACCCCTTCGGAATTGTAATCATCTGCTCCTACAAACCATCCGTATATTTAGATATTTGTCTGAGTATATTTAGATATTTGTCTGATATTTAGCAGACTGGGATTATACTTCTGCTATACTGTTGCGTAGATTGCTTCATTTTCTTATCACTTCTCAGTGTTTCTTTATTACCAAATTTAAACTGGCAATATATAAAATTATTATTTGAACCTGAGGCCAAGTAATATTACATGGTTACGGAGCTGGTCAATATGTTCCAGATGACTAGGGCAACAAAAATATCAATTTTTTTTGTATATCTATCCCTTCAGGAATTAACCAAATTCCATTTATTGTTAGCTATAGATAGTTAGATACTATACTATAAGGTCCTGTTCTGAAATCCAGTTCTCGTCAGATCTCACAAATGTTAATTTAATTTTGCTAATGCAGCTGTCGGATATGCAAGATTGGCATGCTTAACCCCAGAGCGGAAAAAAGAAGTACATGAGTTTGTCATCTCTTCCTGTATATTACCGAAAGCTCCTTGGGAGGAAAATATTTGCAAAATATGCGGAATTGACAAAAACGATGGTCTTGTGCTCCTATGTGATACGTGTTATGAGGAATATCACATGTATTGCTTAAACCCTACTTATGAGGGTTGTCAAGACCCAAAATCCGTAAAACGAATATCGAGGCGTGACCTTTTTAAAACAAAAGGAAATAGAACTTGTTGGTACAAAATTAAAATTTTTAAAGAAAACATTTGCAAGCTAATGGAACAATTAAATGAATAAAATAAATTGTTTGCCAAACACGGCTACAAGACAGGATTTATAAAAGCTAAAAATAATGAACGAATGAATTTGCCCGTAGGCTACAACCTCAAAAACAATCTAAGTAAAAAGAAAGCAAAAGCCCGAACCCATGTGATGCCTTGCTAAAACTCTTAACCATACGCTTCAACCTAAGTTGTACCTGAAATACAAAATTGTAACGGTGAGTCCCACGCACATAACTAGACGGGACGGCACCACAAACACCGTCACTCCATCCCATAAATGCAAGAGCTCACAAATTCTACAACTACGGTAATCGATGTATAACAAGAAATATAATGGCATTCTACAACGGGATAAATTAAATAAATTAAATAACATCAACACACACATATAGCATACATGGACCTCTCACGCCACCTACCCCAGTCCGTAAGGTAGGTCATTCCCTATCCCTTCGGCCGTCTTCTGTCCCCGGAATTAGGGAGAGACAGAGACCATTGCAACATAAAAGTAGATTTATAGTGCGCACTTGGACCTCTCACGCCACTCGTCCCAGTCCGTAAGACGAGTCATTCCCTATCCCTTCGGCCGTCTTATGCCCCCGGAATTAGGGAGAGACATAGACCATTGCTAACAATAAAATAAATATAGTGCACACTGGGACCTCTCACGCCACCTACCCCAGTCCGTAAGGTAGGTCATTCCCTATCCCCTCGGCCGTCTTCTGTCCCCGGAATTAGGGAGAGACAGAGACCATTGCCACTACAGCTAAATCACAAGGCCTCGGCCAATAATAATAAATCATCCAATTAACACAATCTCATACGTATAAATATTAAGGTCTCGACCAATAATATTATACTATTCAAATAACACCATCTCATACGTCACTTAACGTAATACAACATAACACATAACCACATGTACTAAATTCACAACTAGCCAAACGCTATAACAACATAAAATCACTTTCAGGCATTTTAACAAACACCTTGTAAGCGTAAACTACAATTCACCATTATTCAATATAAATTTATCCAATTTCATCAATAATTATATAATCACAATAATCAACGCATAAAACATGCAAACCCATCCATAATCTCATTAATCCGAAATTAATATAATTAACTCATCAATTTCTCCCATTCAAATAAGTGAATAAATCATACAACAATTAAACCCAATTAACAATTTATAAACCTAATTAAGATAAAAAGGCATAAACCCCCAATTTCTAATAAACGCAAAACCAAATCCTAACATACACCCTCGTCTAGTCGCAATGGATAACTCCCGTTACCTTAGAGCGTAGTGGAGATGCTTCCGGTATGAACCCGCTAATGGTGGCTTCCTCTTCTTCTTCTTCTCTTTTCTCTCTTTTTCTCTCTTTTCTCTCTTGGCTGATTTTTAGGTTTAAAGAATTGAAAAGTGGGCTGATTTTAGGTATAAAAAAAACTGTTTTTACAAAGTTTGTGGAAGCGAACTATTTGGTCCCCAAAGTTCTAAAAGCTAACTCTTAATCCAAAAATATTGTTTTACTACTCAAAAATAACAAATCTTTAGAAACAAAACTATTGGGTCCTTTTTATTTATAAAATTAGTAACAGGTTTTTCAAATAAAGTTTTTCGGAAGAGTTTCGGTTTTTGGCTAAAAATTAGTCGAGTGACCGGTTTTTGGTAAAATTTGAATAAAACGTTTTTGGATAAATTAAATCATAAATAAAACCACTTATAAAAATACGGGATGTTACAACTAACCCTCCTTAAAAGAATTTCGTCCCGAAATTCCATTTCCTCTCTAGAGAACTACTCCCATAAATGATCAACTTTTATAAATAAGACCGTAAGAATTTAAACGTATAATTCGTGTATTAATTCAAGAAATAAAATACGCAGGGTTCACAACCCGTAACAACTCCACAATCCATAACTCAAGTACATGAACAACATGTAAGAATCTCAAATAAGGTAAACACTTATATATAATATTAAACAGCATAAAAGACAACTACTCAACAACTCCAAAACGCCCCAAGACTCAAAGTATGGGTCTTTCTAGCAAACTAAACTCTAATAAAATAAACTCTCAACCCAGACTCGGGGGTGTCACACGGCTGAATAACACGTGTGGCGGCACGTGCTAAACAAAGCCTAAATGAAATAATTATTAAACACTCGCTAAATAACTCATTAAATTAGCTCAAATTTCTAGCAAAAGTTTCATTAAATAGAATCTCGAAAATTATGTTCATTACAAGAAGTTAATCTCTTACAACTAAAATAAAAATGTAATTGCAGTAGTAATAATAAAATCTTTTTCTTTCTTTTTATGGTAAAAGCAAAATGATAACATGTATATCTTAGAGTACCAATCCCGATTGACTTCCTCAATCTCTTTACCGTCGATCTTTTTCTAAGGTGTATAAACCATACGTGCACTACGTAATTAAGGTCACCACAACATGACGGCTGGGTCTATTCCTTAAAACGTTCCGTTTAACAAAACTATGTACAATTGCTAAGTTAACCGTTGAGAACTAAACTCTTTCGTTTAGTTGCCAACGTCACCCCACTTTCCTCTTCCCCTTATTCGGGATTCTCCGTTGTACTTATTCTCATGGTCCCAAATACAAATCATAAGCAAATCATAAAATAATAAATTTAGAAACCTTATACAGATACACTGTATATAACCTTTATCTTTATAAGATACAAACTAGTTCTCTTTATACAGATCCACCGTATATAAATCACTTCTTCTTTTTCATTCTTTTCTCTTTTTTTTTTTTATTGTCTTTGTTTTCGTAACAATATAAAAATAATGTTTCCATATATAAATAGTACTTGAAAAAATAATACCCATGAGCCTGTAAAATATTATCAAAAGTTGCAACGGAATATTTATAATAGCAAGACAAAACCCACTCACCTAATATTAATCCGAAAGAACAGAAACATTTCTACAACGAATAATCTAGTGCTTAGCTTTCCACTAAACCTTTTCCCTTGCTCAACATATGACTTTAATTCTCTCATCTTTGTACACTATCGTTACATACATATAATTTTAATACAGTAAAGGAGTATATAATCTAATCAGGGAAATGCTACCTAGCTTTCTTTCTTTATTTGCACTAGTGTATATATCTATATTAACAAGGAAGAATTCATTATAGGGGCATGTATATGGCATGACAATTGGCTTAGCATTTATACTACAATTCTATACCAATTTATTACTTCCGTCTCAATTTCTCATGCAAGGTTACCTCCTTAATAATTTACTAGCAACAGAAACTCTTTGAATACATGTAACATTATTTCTCCTTAAATATTCCACGCATAGTAGTTATAGGAATAAATACAAACATCTCGTTATAGAAACCTCAAGATAATATTTACTATTCTTAATTGACATTTACTCTTCAGACAAGGCATCGGTTTTATATATGAATACAATCAAATCATGTCATTAATCATCTTAGTGAGGCATTCAAAGACTTATTACTTACACCATTATTCCTAATCATACGTTTATACAATTCCATATTTCTAACCGAAGTAAATTACATAATTACTTGGCCCAATTCTTACCAGCTAATCCCTAAAAGTACTACCATGTATCAATCCATGGTAAATCATTTTACCAATTAAATACCTCTAAATCCTTTAAAACCCTATAGCTTTGATAGCGTGTAACCGTAAGGTCCTTAAATCACTTAAACAACTAAACATTAGTATTCTTACTTATGAAAACAAAATAGTCACATGAGTAATTATTTAGAAGAATAAATATTCAAAATTAAAATTTTAAATTAAAATACGGGATTTTACACTCTCCACCACTTAAAGAAGTTTCGTCCCGAAACTTTATTTCTTTAATAACCTGAAAAAAAAGATAATGTTTCCGAATAATATTATATATGCTTTCTTAGACGTGATTAAATCAGCTCACATAATTTTTTTAACCAACCGGACTCCAAAACAGTTACTTGTGTGTGCATGTAGCATAAACTATATAAAAGAAGTATAATAAAAGGTATCTTGGAAACTCATTTGAGATTAAAATTACTAATAATTATATCATCATTATCCTTGTGAAACTACTTATGATGGAAAAATACTAACGTAAATTTCTAAGGTCAAACTTTTACCACTTCGGATCGTTTATTATCTCATTAATTACCAAATTCTATAACTCCCATCAATCATAATTCCAAAACTCTATAACTCCTGTCTACATAATTCTTAGTCCAAATTCTGATTTTAGTCATCATCAATGCTAATAACAAAGTGTACACCATGAAAGCAAAACACATGATGTAAGCTAATCTTTTAATTGGTAAAAAAAAAAAATTGTTCCTACCATGTTTTTCCTTGAACTGATAATTAACCTCTGGGATGGTTTAAATTCAAACAACTATTACTGATATTGATACCGTAAGATAACCAAACTTATTCCAAAACTTGTTTCCATATCATTTTCCGAAACATTTATTACTTAAACATCTATATCTATTTCATGTGCTTCCGCTGTACGCTCTGATAAAATAATAATAATAATGGTGCTAACCGGCCTAACATTGCATTTTGTTTCTAATTTATCAAACAATCCAGTTTTAGCATCTACATCACCACCCAAAAATAATACCAATCTCCCTTTATACCATGTTCTCTTAAACAAAACAATCTTTAATTAATAAGAAGCGCAAAACCTAATAATTTATATTTAGTCCCAAAATACCACTCCAAATTCACATGTAATACATGCTCTCAATCAAAGTGCAAGACCTGTTGAAACTTTGCAACTAATCCGACCAAAGAGATTTACTTGAAATAACTAGGACAACTATAATGCTAGTTCACTTATTATTTGAACACTTTAAACACAAATTAAATCTCAAGTTTGGATTCTAATTATAGCTTAAACATCTTTTACGGTGGTCAAACGAATTGAAAATAACCTCACGAATCATTTCATTGAAACTCTAAGCAAAAGTCGGCACCGAAAGGTAATCCATGGACAACATTAAATTACAAAAATTAGAAGGAAACTACCATAATCGAGGTTCTCTTATAGCTGTCGAAAACTTCCACTCAAAAAAAAAAAATCCATAAAATAAATAAATATATCCTATCATGCCCTTTTGTTTGTTAGTTACAATCCGCCGCAATAGTTAACTACATTTTTATTTATATATACCAAACCAGTGACTTCATTAACGTACAAACCATTAATAGAGATGATAAGAAAATGTTTTAAAAACTTTGTCTCACCTATAATAGTTTACAAACTCAAACATTTTAACTTGTATAGGGGCATACTACACCAGATATATTTCTTAAGTTTTCAATAGTTAATCTTATAAAAATAAAATCTATTAAAATTCCCTTATATCGACCTTGAATTTAGTACATATGAAATTAGCTGTGTGTAATTCCTCTTAAATATGGACACCAAACCAACTCAACTAAATTAAGTCTTACATTATAGTATAGTCTTACATTATACAGTATCAAACGAGATTCTTCATGTAGGGACAATTAACTCAGAACCTAAAATATCTAAGTCCCCAGTTATCATTCTATCGAGTGAAGGAAAATAGTTGCTAAATGTGAAACATATATATAAAACACTAGCTTACAATCTAACCAAGAAAAAATTATATTCAATGTCTAAAAGAGTAGAATCATGTTGTAAGGAAGAAATAAGTGCACAAACGACTTATAAAACTAATGAATTTAGGACACGACCTCACAAAACGTAATTAAACATTCATGTTTTCCAACTTATAAAATCTAACCAAATTTGCAAAGGCATCAAATTCCGCTAATCATACAATACAACATTCCGCACATTACGTGATAATCACAAAACATGTAATTCATGATAAAAGCTCGTTTTTGATGCTAATCATTTTATCAAGATTTCTAATGATCATAATTATAGAGCACTGAAATACAAAGCCAACGCTTCAAGCGGAATCAAATTCGGAGTAAAAACGAAGGAGTTACGAGCGTTTGAAGTTTAGCGAAAAACCGCAAAATTTGCCAGAAAACGACCAATCGTTTTTGACAAAACGAACGGTCGTTTTTGTCAAAATCTGACCAGAGAGGTCTGAAAAATGCGACCGATCAAAATAATACTTAAAAATAAAACGACCAATCGTTTTTCTGCAGAAAATTAACGATACAAAAACGTAAAATTCCTCAACACTTGTTAATTCCTTACATGGAACATATCACACAACATCATTTTAGTCCACATCATTTACGATCAACATCCATTCGCATAAAATGTTCATTACCACAAGTTAATGATTGAAAAACACACTACATAAAACCATCAACTTCACAATTCTCGCACTCTAATAGTTCGCTACTACTTGACATGCAAACTTTTACCTCATACACACTATATCAATCTACACACACATACAAAGAACACAAAAGTGCGAGGGATAACCCATCACGGTACGTTATCCTAAAGCACCCGAGCGTCCTCGCATACTCTAGAATTCCACATCGCTAAGGTATTCCTTCACACATACCGACGAGAGGTCAACCCACTAGTTTGGTGAGCCGGGATCAACAAGCGTCCTCATTGTCCCCAACTTGCCTCACATGTGGACTTTCCTTCCATCAACTACTACTAAATTCTAGCTACATGTCTTAAGCTAAATGCAACCCCCCGTTTTTACCGTTTTTAGAAAAAGTTTGAGTTTATGGAAAAAGTTTTGTGAAAATGATACGATGGATCTTGGTCCAATGGCTACCCATCTTCCCGTCGTCCCAAAGTATACAAGAACCTAGTTAGCTCTGATACCAACTTGTCAAGACCCAAAATCCGTAAAACGAATATCGAGGCGTGACCTTTTTAAAACAAAAGGAAATAGAACTTGTTGGTACAAAATTAAAATTTTTAAAGAAAACATTTGCAAGCTAATGGAACAATTAAATGAATAAAATAAATTGTTTGCCAAACACGGCTACAAGACAGGATTTATAAAAGCTAAAAATAATGAACGAATGAATTTGCCCGTAGGCTACAACCTCAAAAACAATCTAAGTAAAAAGAAAGCAAAAGCCCGAACCCATGTGATGCCTTGCTAAAACTCTTAACCATACGCTTCAACCTAAGTTGTACCTGAAATACAAAATTGTAACGGTGAGTCCCACGCACATAACTAGACGGGACGGCACCACAAACACCGTCACTCCATCCCATAAATGCAAGAGCTCACAAATTCTACAACTACGGTAATCGATGTATAACAAGAAATATAATGGCATTCTACAACGGGATAAATTAAATAAATTAAATAACATCAACACACACATATAGCATACATGGACCTCTCACGCCACCTACCCCAGTCCGTAAGGTAGGTCATTCCCTATCCCTTCGGCCGTCTTCTGTCCCCGGAATTAGGGAGAGACAGAGACCATTGCAACATAAAAGTAGATTTATAGTGCGCACTTGGACCTCTCATGCCACTCGTCCCAGTCCGTAAGACGAGTCATTCCCTATCCCTTCGGCCGTCTTATGCCCCCGGAATTAGGGAGAGACATAGACCATTGCTAACAATAAAATAAATATAGTGCACACTGGGACCTCTCACGCCACCTACCCCAGTCCGTAAGGTAGGTCATTCCCTATCCCCTCGGCCGTCTTCTGTCCCCGGAATTAGGGAGAGACAGAGACCATTGCCACTACAGCTAAATCACAAGGCCTCGGCCAATAATAATAAATCATCCAATTAACACAATCTCATACGTATAAATATTAAGGTCTCGACCAATAATATTATACTATTCAAATAACACCATCTCATACGTCACTTAACGTAATACAACATAACACATAACCACATGTACTAAATTCACAACTAGCCAAACGCTATAACAACATAAAATCACTTTCAGGCATTTTAACAAACACCTTGTAAGCGTAAACTACAATTCACCATTATTCAATATAAATTTATCCAATTTCATCAATAATTATATAATCACAATAATCAACGCATAAAACATGCAAACCCATCCATAATCTCATTAATCCGAAATTAATATAATTAACTCATCAATTTCTCCCATTCAAATAAGTGAATAAATCATACAACAATTAAACCCAATTAACAATTTATAAACCTAATTAAGATAAAAAGGCATAAACCCCCAATTTCTAATAAACACAAAACCAAATCCTAACATACACCCTCGTCTAGTCGCAATGGATAACTCCCGTTACCTTAGAGCGTAGTGGAGATGCTTCCGGTATGAACCCGCTAATGGTGGCTTCCTCTTCTTCTTCTTCTCTTTTCTCTCTTTTTCTCTCTTTTCTCTCTTGGCTGATTTTTAGGTTTAAAGAATTGAAAAGTGGGCTGATTTTAGGTATAAAAAAAACTGTTTTTACAAAGTTTGTGGAAGCGAACTATTTGGTCCCCAAAGTTCTAAAAGCTAACTCTTAATCCAAAAATATTGTTTTACTACTCAAAAATAACAAATCTTTAGAAACAAAACTATTGGGTCCTTTTTATTTATAAAATTAGTAACAGGTTTTTCAAATAAAGTTTTTCGGAAGAGTTTCGGTTTTTGGCTAAAAATTAGTCGAGTGACCGGTTTTTGGTAAAATTTGAATAAAACGTTTTTGGATAAATTAAATCATAAATAAAACCACTTATAAAAATACGGGATGTTACAAGGGTTGCTCAAGGAAACTGGCATTGCCCTTGTTGCATTTCCAAACTTGAGAATGGAAATGGTAAATATATACTCCCCAATTATTATACTATTTTGAGATGTTTTAAATCTTGCCTATTTAAGTAGTGAAATAAACGTTACTTTCAAAGTAGTTTTAATTTTTTGATGGTAATTTGTAATCTTACCTTTTTATAAATCACTTTCCTAGAGAGTTATTTTGGGTTACTATCATGGGTACTAAAAGAGTGAAGTTACTTTGTACCGGCATTTGCTCTTCTGTCCTCTTAACTTTACCCGACTTTGTTATTAAGGAAGAATAGTTTTTTTACTAAAGATATGTCTATAATCTCTTTTAAGGTACTTTATTATGATCTATTGCCTTTTGTTCTAATCAAGACATTAAATTCTTTCATAAGAATACAAACTTGCAAACAGATTGTAGTAAATAAGACCCTAAAACGAATTTAGTTCTTACCCTTTTTTTGCGGGTTGTCTGTGGAGTTGTTGCGAAAGATTCCTCTGGTAGTTAGATTGTCATTCCATGACTCTTAAGGAATTTTGAGTTATGTTCTATAAGAAAACTATTTTTCATAGTAAAAATCTCTTAGATTAAGTTGCTACATAAAATAATTTTTTTTGGCTCTTAGCTTTTATTATTTCTTACTCTGGGTTTTTTCTTTTTTCTTACTTCAGATTACGTTGTCTATTTAATTTTCTCCTCAAGTCACCTTTGGTTTAGAATGTAGTTTCTTTTCAGTGATTTCAAAACTGGAGATCCTTTCAAACTGATATTTTCTCAACTCTCTGAAGACAGAACTTCTGCACCACAGTAGCAAATTAATCCTGTGGCCAGATGTGGTGGCTTTAGCACCATATCGATGACGACCACGATGAAGAACTGCACAACCCTGGACATGAGAATATTCAAACGATTCATCAGGCTGAGTTTCTGTATCCACTTGCTTCTCACACCTAATCCCCCGAAAGAACAATTCTCCACCAGAAAATTGCTTACCCCGAATGGGTATATGGGTGGTTTGAGAAGTACTAGGAAGAGAATTAAGCGGAGAACTATGGGTTTAAGCCAAGTTATTTTGAGTGACCCCGAAGTTGTTAAAATCCTCTCAAAGTTTTAAGTGGAAGATCAAAAGTTTCAGAATTTGATTCTATCAAGAAAATGACATCAAGGTATATTGTTACTAACAATGTCATTTAATATGCTATCTTGTATATTAAAGGCTTAACTGGTCCTTTTGAAAAAAATCAATGTTATTATGTTTGCTGTTACTTTTGTAGTCGGTAAAGTGGTTATATGATACTCTTTGTTTTAGCACCCAAAAAAAATCCCCGTCCTTTTCCCATTTGCAGAAGTAATTTGAAATTTTCTCTTCTTTAAGCTTTTCCATACAATAATCAAAATATGGATAGTCTAAATTAAATTTTTTTGAAAAGGTTATTAAGTTTTGTTCTTGAAGCTTGCATCTACTTGCATAGTTGACCTAATAAAGACTACCAATATGAGCATAAACAAGGGATATGGCTACAAATCTATAGCCTTGTCAAGGCAGAGGACGTCGATGGTAACCTTAGAAAGAATGTTTAACTAACTGGATAAATTTGATTCTATTTATGTATTCTTGTTTTCAAGCATAACCTATTAACAACCTTCTTTGATATGGTATTTTTATAAAGAAAGGCTATACGTGTATATTTAATTGCTTATCGGAAAATTTGATTTTGTTAGCCATTTTTGGAATAATGCGGATTATAAGTGCCAAATCCAGTTCACTTAACTTCATAAAACGAATTTGTAGGTTTACGGAGTAACTATCACGGTTGTGTTATGCTGACGAAATATTTAATAACACATGTCTCCGGGTATACACTACAAAAAATGTCAGCTTACCGTCAAAGTGTATGTTTCTAAACTGATGGTAAAGTGAGTGTCGTTAAATTTAGCAACAGTTTTTATTGCTAAACTGTTACTAAATTTAGCGACACTCAATTTATCAACAGTTTTCAAAAATTAAATTGTTACCATTAACTTTTTTCTTGTAGTGATAGTTGTTCGGTCCAAGGCAAAAGGCCCATTAAGTTGCATTATATAACTTGAATGGAAAGCAACATTGCCAGTGGTGGTTATGCAAAATCTAAAGACGAAGACGACAAACAGAAAATCAATCATACATCGAGTAAGTGATTTACCAGATAAAAGGTAATTTAATTTAGACTATGTACTGTTGTTTTTTCTTTTTGAAAGGGTTGTTGATTGTTTATATTACAGCTTTTAGACTGTATACTTTTAAAAGAATACCTAGAAAATTGATCTTGCTACAAAGTATATACTTCTAATAGAATCTCTACAAAATTGAACCTTAGATTATCTGTATAATTGTTTCTCATGTTTTGGAATTTCTAGGGGGTATTGAATTTTTCTCCTTAAGCGTAGACTTGGAAATGATTTCCTGTTATTATGTTACAAGGTTTTTTTGCTGAAATTCGCATTCTGCAGGATCATTCTGAAGTGCTGTCGGTTGCAGATGGGGTGAAGTCTTGGACAACAACAAAAAAATTATGAATTTAGCAATATTTCGAAGGAGGAGGTTTGTGCCATTTTCTTATTATATGATGATGAATTTGTTCGACTGATCTAAACCTTCTTTAAGACAAAGAATAAGCGACTTTATATATGGATGCAGCCGGAGAATTACCAGATGGTTGGTTGTCTTTTAGGGTACGCTGATGCTTGAGAAGGCTATAGTGAGATCTTAAAGATGGCTTTCTTTTGTTTCGGGTGTTCGAAAATAGAAACAGCTTCTTCAAAGTTCAAACTAACCGCAGTGAAATAGGAAAAATCCTTCAATATCCAGTAGACTTGCCTTTCTCCCCACTTCAATAAGTCGAGGGAATTTTAACAATATAGAAATAGCTTAACTGTGTTACATCATCAAATATAATCCGGCCTACAGGCCTAGTGTCCTTTTGGCGACCTATTGAACCAAACCCTTGTGTTTTCAAGTATTTACTAACACGCTTGTTAAGTCGTCATGGTTGCATTTAATTTCTATAATTTATCGTTGTCTCTTTACTGGTTGTATGTCATTGTCGCAATGTGAAAGTGCTATTTTCAATGTAAAGTGAGTCGCAATGTTGTGTCGTGAATCAGTGAAACATTTGCCCTTGTAATGTTTAGTTAAGAAACTAAACTGTAGTAAATAAGACGTTAAGACGAATTTATAGTTCTTACCCTTTTTTTGCGGGTTGTCTGTGGAGTTGTTTTAAAAGATTCTTGTGGTAGTTAGATCTACATCGGGCGACTCGCCGACTCTTAAAGGATTTTGAGTTAAGCAGTGATTTTGCTTACGCCTAATGGGGGCATGAAGTCTGGAACCAATGAATTATGTTACATAAGAAAATAATTTTTCATAGTAATAATTTCTCAGTCTTTTACAATTTACTACGTTTTATTTGTCAGACCTCAGTTGTCGGGAATTAAAACGAATACATGAAGCAAAACGATAAACCCAAACGTAAACAAGTTTTTTTTTTTTAAAGATTTACAAAGTGAAATAGAGTGAAACGAAAATAAGTTTTGAAATGAGAAAATACTTTCTATATGACTAACTCAGGTCTACTATATTTTAGCAGGCCAATTTTTTTCTTTGGTTTATAATGCAGACTTTAATTAATTCAAGTCATTATATATAAGTGACCAAATTAGTGGTCACGGAAAGTCCAATAATCGAGATTTGAAGTCCCCTACTCTTACGAAATTAGCTTCAAAAATCACACACTTACTAAACGCTCTTGGAGTTCAAGTTAAACTCCCGTTCATATTTTCCTGGGCGTTAAAATGTCGGTGATAACTGCATCAATCTACCAAGGCGTTAGTCTTTCTCGTATACAAAATCTAGTCAACTCGGTATTATCCAAATAGAATTCTACATTTATCCCTAGCCAATCGACATGCCCGGTTTTAAGAGTGGGCCACATGGGCCCATGCCCAAGAACGCTTAAAAATCTCACAATGTAGATGCTTCCGTTTTATTAATTTTATATACTATATAAATATACGAAGCATTGTTTTGACAAACATAAGTGTGTGTCCAAGATGGACGTAGTTTCATAAAAACTATTTGTATTTTGTTAATATTCTTGTAGTATATGGGTTCAACCCTATGTACTAAAGGTCTCATTTCAAGTACAAACACATAGTCTCCGAAACTCTAGCTTCGACCATACCAGTCGTCGACATGCTACTCTAATCGTCCAAGGCTCTACCAACAACAGTCTCGAATAATGACTTCCCCTGCAGGGCAATCAGAATTGCTTTTAAACGAAGCACCACTACATATTATTAAGTTGCGACTTGTTAGGTTATTCCAAATATTTTGTATTTGGTTCACGTTTATCTCTTGCGGATCTGATTTAATTATTAAATTATTATTAATAAAAATAAATATATATATATATATATATATGTTTATTACTACTTTTTATTGGTTTTTACCAATTAGGAATAATTAACAAAACATACTACTTATGAAATTAAATTAATAAAAACACACCCAAATAGTTTTAATTATAAAAACATACTTTATTTCTTATGTTTTTTCTCCGTACATCAACTTCTATCGTTCTTCTCCCTCTCTCCATCAATCTCTCTTTTCGTGCTCTCTCTTTTCTCTTTCTCCATCATTTTCTCTCTCTCCGCTCTCTATCATCTCTATATCTACATCATCTCCTTTCCATTTGAGCAGAGTCGGGATCCCTCCTCAATGATCACCACGCCACCCCGACGCCGCCCCAACTCACCCCGATGCCATCCCACATCATGCCTCCAAGTGCGGTTTTGTTATTTACCAATGATGATTAAAGGCTTGTTTGACTGCAATAAAAAAAATTCCAAAAAAAGTTGTTCTTCTGTTGTTACAATATATAGATTATCTGAGTAAACAAACAGCTTAAAAGCTGATGATGATTTGCATCTGTGATTAGCTAAGTGGTTTGTTATCATCATTATGCGGTTATTTTCTCCATGTAACACCAAAGATATATTTGAGACGTCACTAAATTTTATTTGCATCTGTTCTGAAAAAAACAACAGTTTAAAAGTTACTTTTTTTCGAGTTTATATCCCAGTTCTTTTCGATTTCTTACCTTTTTTTTTTTCCGATTTTGTACTTTTTCCCCCTGATTCCATACCCCTTTCTTTTTCGAGTTCATACCCCCATTTTTTTCGATTCCATACCTCGTTTTTTTCGAGTTCATACGGTTTCATACTTTGATTTTTACGAATTCATACCCTATTTTTTACAAGCTCATACCCCATTTTTTTCGATTTCATACACCGATTTTTTCGATTTCATTTTGAGTTTTTTTTTCAAGTTCATACCCTGATTTTTCGATTTCATACCCCGATTTTTTCGATATCATACCCTTTTTTTTTCGATTCCCTACCTTATTTTTCAATATGATATCAATTTTTTTCGACTTCATACGCCGTTTTTTCATGTTCATACCCCGTTTTTATTTGAGTCCATACATTTTTTTTTCCTAATTTCATACCACTTTTTTTCCGACTTTCATACCCTATTTTTTTCCGACTTCATACCCCAATTTTTTTCGACTTCATATCCCGTTTTTTTTCATATTCATACCCCCTTTTTTAGTTCATAACCTTTTTTTCGATTTCATATCATTTTCTTTCGACTTCATGCCCCGTTTTTTTTACGAATTCATTCCCCACTTTTTTCGACTTCATATCCCAATTTTTTCATGTTAATACCGTTTTTTTTTCGAATTCATACTATTTTTTTTCGACTTCATACCCCATTTTTTTCGAATTTATAACCCAATTTTTTCCGATTTCATACCTTTATTTTTTGATTTCATACTCTTTTTTTTCGAGTTTATACCCTTTTTCCGATTTCTTACCTTTTTTTTTATATTAAATGTATGTTTTTGATAATGTAACTTTTAAGGGTATGTTTTTGTTAATATGAGAGGGGTAAGGTATGTTTTTGTTAATTCACTTTTTTTAAAATTTACAAAAGGCCAGATACCCAATATTAGCGATTATATATAAAAATTGAAACAAATATAAAAAGTACAGGTAAGGATGCGTCGAAATTAAAACAATTTCTATAAATATGAAAAACAACTCCATCACAAATTCACACACAACTATTATAAAAATATTATTAAATCCCATAGACGCCATAATTAACGTTTAGAGATAAAAATTGAAACAATTTATATAAGTATAAAAAATAAAAAATCAGAAGTCAAGGTGCGCATTAATTAGTAACTAGGGCTTTGATGTAAGAACTATATCCCTGTCAGCTTTTACTATAAATAAGGGGCAAATGCGCCGTTTATATATTAGTAGTATAAAAAAATATAAGTAGAAATAAGCAGCTTTTTACCTATCCTGGTACTATCTACCCACTTTCATACTTCCTCTCAGAAAAGCAATATGCATCTTTTTACCTATCCTGGTACTATCTCTATCTCTCTCTATCTTAATATGTACATAGTTTTTTTATATTTCTGTGATGTACTGTAATTATCAAGCTGGGGTTTTGTTTTTTTTGAAATAAAAAAGATTAAGGGTTTTATTTCAAAAAAAAATCTAGGGTTTATTTCAAAAACAAATCAAGGGTTTTGTTATGTTTCTCATATCCTTCCTTTTCTGATATTACCCATGATTTCATTACCAATTAACAATTAATAGAGGTGCAAATTATACTGTAAGAATGTTGGAATTCTTATAATAAATCTATGGAGTTTCCAGTGTAGTTTTTTATACTTCAAAATGTCGAAAATATTAATTTAAAAAGGTTTTTACATAGTTAAGATGCCAAATTTATTTGATTTAACATTTGGAAACTGTAATTTCGACATTTCAAATATGCAAACTTTTCATCCTGTAATATTGCACGTTGTCTGAACTTCTCATTATATTGAGATTAGGAGAGTAATAGTTGACCAATTTACAAGAAATGATGACACGACATTTTGCTTAATGAGTAGATCTCCGATTTGTTATTAATTCTCGTGTTAAATAGTTACGCAGCTTGCTTTTTTATGCAACATCTTTTTTATTTTTTTGTGATAGTAAAAAAAAGGCGGCCATAACTTAAAATTAAGATTTGTCTGGAGTACTCACAAGAAAAGGCGGCGAGCCCGCGACTATTTGAGTAATGACAGAATTTTGGGAAGATCGTTATTCATCGCATTTCGTAACAATATACCCTGGTCGCAACTCGCAAGGTTATGCTTTAATTAATTAATTCTATATATGCTCATGTAAATTTTACGAGCTTTGGTCAATTCTATGTAGAGGGTTGTGAATGTTGAAGCTATAGTGGAAAAGAAAATTAATTATATCAAATTGAAACATAGAGAAACCAACTTATATTGAAATGTAGTTTTAGTTGTGCACTAACCATGTAGTATACACAAAAAAAGTTTATTTTGTGGGATACGGGTAGGAATAATGCATTTAATGCCCTAAAAAACGGTTTAATTGAAGAATGTAAAAGCTGCATACTTTTATCCTATTTGATGTTAGTACAAGATTTTATCGACTGTAAGGAAGCTCTATGTATTTTTATGCATGTCGCGGTGCAATCTTCGACTATTTATGCACATGGCATAAGTAATTTTAATGCTTCTCTCCTTAAGTTGTCCCATTTAAAACCAAGCCATGGTTAATTTATTTTAAATTTCTTTGTGGAAAAGGATTCTTATGTAATTTTCTTGAAGCTTGCATTTACCGCTTGCATGGTTGCATACATTGGGATGAATGCTATTAATTTTTTTAAATCGTAGACTATTTACTTCGAACAAAATCTCTAGAAAATTGATCTAGCTTCTGAAAGTTGGAACCTTAGATTATGTGGAGATCTTTTTCTCATGTTTTGAAATATTTAGGGCCTAGGGGGCAATTGAATATTTCTCCTTAAGTGAAATCTCCCGTCCTTCTTTCCCCATATACTTCCCGTTCTTAAAGTATTTTTGTTTTACTTTCATGGCCTGGCTTATTTTTAGTGGTTTCGTCTTTAGAAAAACATGTCAGTTTCAAACATGCAATGTTGAATATTGAGAAAGTCGAAACTCGAAAAAAGCTTTGCATTTTGTTTGGCCAACGATTAGTTTGCTTCAAGTTTAGCATAACTCAGAAAAATCTAATTGTACCTTCCTAAAAAAAGATCTGATGTCAGTTTATGAAGTGAATACATTGAATATTAAATTATTAATACTACTAGTGTTTCTTCTAGCAGCAGAGGGCCACTCCATATATGTTTCTGAGGTGGAGGAAGAATTTAAGAAATTCGGACCAATTAAAAAAGGAGGTGTCCAAGTTCGACATACTAAGGTTAGATCTATACATGTGATTGTGCATTAAATTTGTTCAATCGATTTGTTTTTTAGTTTTACATAATTTTCTGTTGTATTTATCATGCAGATACATGGTACATGTTTTGGTTTTGTTGAGTTTGAGAGTTTAACTTCCATGAATAGCGCGATTAAGATTTGGATCCCAATAACTTCACTTTTTTATTTTATGTGATTTTTCTAATGTAATTGGAACTTTTGATGCTCTTATGCTTTAAAAATGTAAACCAACTAATTTGCTTACATTGATTTGATAGTTTACCAGTGTATAACATTATAAAAGTTTCCTTGACTACATGTTTTCAGAAATTTAATCAGGTCCCTTGAGAGAGCTTTTAAATCGCATTATATATTTCTCCCTCTTAATCTTATTGTTTCTGTATATGCAAAGCATATTCCTTACTAATTCAGAACAACGTGGTACTTGCGCTGCATTCGTTTGATATCTGACAAACAAGTTTATAGTATCCCTTTTTTGTGTAAGCAAATTGATAATTTAGTTATGTATGAATAAGGAATTGTATCAAATTTTCTTTATTTCTCAAACACACCTTGAACGTTTTCTATTTCCTACCAAAACTTCTTTAAAGCAGAACTGGGTGGCATTCTTTTGAAGTTTTCTAACCATACTCTTTTACTAAATTAAAATTAATAATTCTAACATTTCTTATCAAAGAAAGGAAAACTGTTGTTGAGGCAAGTTTTTTCTTTTTTTGGGCAATTTGTCTTTGATTATATTCGTTTGGTTCTTCTAGAGGCCTAAAAGTAAGAGTAAGCAAAAAATTTCAACGATATGTAAGGATAAATTGATGGCCACTTCAATATTTCGTCTACTTGTTTATTGACAAGATTCACTACAAGTAATTGTCATGATGCCATACGACGCTATGTTGCTAAACTTATTGTAAACTCTGTGTAGCTAAATTTAACAACACTTTAGCATCAATTTTCCTTTGAGGTTTTTCATATTTTTCTAATACTGACGGGTTTGTTGATGTATGTTGAAGGTTCGACAAACAATGTTCCCACCCTGATATAGCGCAGCGAGAACAACTGAGTAAAGATTTGGGACTTACGCCCAAGCAAGTGAATTGTTGGTTCCAGAATAGGAGAACCCAAGCAAAGGTAATTCCCTCTACACATTAGTTGTATTGTCTGCTGCTAAGTAATCAATATTTAATACTTACCTTGATTTTACAGGCCCAACTAGGAAAATCTGAAAATGATGTTCTCAAGGCAGAAAACCAAAAACTTAAAAGGGAAATTGATGAATTAAAAGAGGCTTAGCATAAATCAAAGTGCTCAAAGTGTGAAGCTTCGTGGAGTGTAAAAATATCAATTCAGAGGTTAGTTCTGTTCTTTGACAGTTCATTTTGGACCCTTAAGGTTTTTTTCTTCTTTTTTTCCGGTTTGGTTTATTGTCTACAATTTGATGCTCATCCTTATATGATCTGCAGCGTGTATCCCATCCTCACAAAGTATTGAATGAAAAGTTAGTTTGGGCTTTAGGATGTGTTTGTTTTCTTAAATAAACAATCCAGTTTTGGTAATTCATGTTTGAGATTTTTTTATGATTGTTAAAAGGCTGCTCTAAATTCTCTTCAAATTGTTTTAAACTTTCTTCTCTGCTCATGGCAAACGTCCTTGTTTTCTTTCGGTTCTCATGATAAAAGTTGGTCTTAACTCTTCAAAGGTATGATGTTTCACTTAATTAATTTTTACTCCTGAATTTTGTACAAATAATGTGTTTATATTTCTATTCCTTGTGCAGATTTCTTCCTAGATGAATGAAAACTTTTTTGAAGTCTGGTGATACCTCTGAAGTTCTTGGACCTCATGCAAAAGAGTTTTTTTATATCTAAAGCAAAAATGGCTGTTTGTCTCCAGTCCAGCATGTTAAATCTGTACTCTTTTTCTATCCAAGCACTTTGTTTCTTTAATTTTCAAATTTATTTGGTGTTTCGAACACCGATTTCTGTTTAAGAATGGAGTATGAGAGAGCAGAGAGGATTTCCTACAAAGAAAAATGTGTCTCTCTTTAGCAGTTACAAAAAAAATTATTAGTTCTTATTTCAGATATGTTGCGCACTTTCTATGCTGAAATTCATATTCCAGTGAATAAAATCCCCTTATAAGTGAAAATATGAGTTCTTAATTAACTTAACAAATGTCCCATATGTATTTTTTTTGTCTAAAACAAAATCAATCAGCAGGAACTAACTAAATTATATTAACAAGTGAGGACAACTTCAGGAATCTAAAAGTGTAACTGTCGTTTTCCCGTTTGATAGATTTGATGACATGAAATTATGTGTTACCCCAGATGCATGCGAAATTGCATATACTGTCCCCCAGGTGCCACCGAGAGAGTACTATTTGTTACGTCATGCAAAGGAAATAAGGACAAGTCGATGGATAATAGTTGATATCTCATGTGACTACTCTGGCCAGTGATCCTCGTCTCTGGAAGCGTCCTTCAGGATGCTTAATTAGTAAAAGACTTTTTTTAATGGCTGTAGTGAGGTAAGGTCTCCATTAAAGCTTCTCATAAATTCTTATGTTTTCTTTTTGCTCATTGAATCACTATGGGATTTAGCAACTTTGTTGACCAGTCTTTTTCTTGTACCTCTACAACATGATTTGTGTCTGTTTTGCTCGCTTTGTTATCCACTTGTCACGTATGGAGTAATTTTTGTGGAGAAGGTGAGGTCTCCACGAAAGCTTCTAAGAATATCTTATGATTTTTGTTTTCATTGAATCACTGTGGCTTTTGGCAATTTAGGTCATCAATCTTTTCTTATACCTCTACAACGTAATTCTTGTCCGTTTTGCTTGCTCTGTTATCTACTTATCATGTAGGATGCAATTTTTTTAAAATGCTAAGAAAAGGAAAGGTAAATGTTATGAACCAATATGTAAGTACATCGACTTAGTCTTCCATTGAATTCATTTATGGAAAGAAAGCCAAAAAAGAGTTTTTAATGAATTGAAATAAAGTACTTGAGAACTCAGGGTATCTTTGTGAGAATTATGCAGACTTAGGGGTTCATTGCATTTTAAAAATTGTTTCCTTTTCTTTGTATATCACATTTTTAGTTGATTTAGTTGTATCTTCCCAAGCTCGTTACTCTCAATTGAGTCAATTTGCTTGTGTAACTTCTTTTATCACTTCATGTCATTAGAATTTTCCCCATGATTTTTCCCATTAATGGCGACCTCAGCTTTTAATTTATATTAAATTCTCTTGTTTAAAATTCTAAATCCACCACCTCCTCAATTATTTGCTAGATTACATATAGAACATTGTTGAAGTTGATAGCTGTTACAAAATCAATGACATATATAAAAATATTTTTCTGGAGACGGAGCATACGGAACTGAAAGATGGCTTGTTAATCTCCGCTTATTAAAGCCTCTATTTTCTTTTCACTTCTAGATTTTGGTCTACAATAAATCATTTTCATGTCTTTCACCAATGTAGCTATCAACAAGTTGGAAATGAAGAGAAGTGTAAATGTGTAATGGACCTTTCACCTAATAAAAAAAAGTAAAAAAATTTGTACCGATGGTCAGTCTATCAAATGCCGTATTATGAATATATATCTATATATATTCTTTGTGTGATGTATTTTAATGATTGAGGGTTTTGTTGTGTTGTCATATTCTGCCTATTCTAATATATATACCCATGATTTTATTGCTGATTAACATATCATAGAGATACAAATTCCCAAAAAAAGTTGGAATTTTTTAGGATATAGCCATGCAGTTTCCGGGTGTAGTTTTTTATACTTCAAATTGTTGAAAACATAAATTTTAAAATTTCATGATGAAGGGAGTAATGTTGATTTGAACAATCTACTAGAAATGATGATAAATGGCATTTTAATAAATGAGTAGATCTTCGATTATCGTGTTTAAAAGTTGCCTAGATTGCTCCTTTATGCAAAGTTTAACATATTTTTAATTGTTTTATGATAGTAAAGAAAGGCCTGGTCGTTATTCATCGCATTTCGTAACATAGCCAGGTCGCAACTCGTAATACGGCCTGGTCGCAAGGTAATGCTTTAATTTATTACTTCTATTTATGCTCATATTAATTTTCTGAGCTTTGGTCAGTTCTATGTAGAGGGTTGTGAAAGGTGAACGTTGAGGCTATAGTGGAAAATAAAATTAATTTTATTAAATTGAAACCTAGAGAAACCGATTTGTATGAAATGCAGTTTTTGTTGGCCACATGCATTTTAGTATACACAAATAAAGGTTTATTTTGCGGGAAATGGGTAGGAATAGTGCATTTGATGCAACAAAAAATGTTTTAATCAAAGAAAGTGAAAGCAGCATACTTTGATCCTATTTTATGTTAGCACAAGATTTTACCGACTATAAAGCTCTATGTATTTGTATGCATATTGCGGTGCAATCTTAGATTCTATGGTTGTTCTATATTCAATATTCCACATATACTATAGTTCCTTTTCATAACGTTCTTTGTGTCAGCTTGTCTTCTCTAGCTTATATAGTCATTTGTATATATTTCGTGGACATTTATATTGTGTTACGAGCATGCGTACTAAAAGAGTGAACTTACTGTATACCGTTATTTGCTCTTCACTCCTCAGGTCCCTTAAGAGAGCTTTTAAATCGCATTATATATATATATATATATATATATATATATATATATATATATCCCTCTTAATTTTATCTTTTATGTATTAATAATTTAACACATAAAGCACATTCCTTACTAATTCAGGACAGTGTTGTACATGCGCTGCATTTGTTGATATCCAGTGGCATTTCAAACAAGTATCCTTTTTTTTATGCATTTTATGATTCACTTATGTATGAATAAGGAATTGTTTCAAATTTGTTCTCTTGTTCCTGCTACCTCGAACATTGTTATTCCTACCAAAACTTCTTTAAAGCAAAACTGGGTTGCATTATGTGTAAAGTTTTCTAACCATAGTGTTTTACTAAATTGAAATTAATAATTCTATCATTTCAGGCTTCACCGGTTATTATCAAAGAAAGGAAAACTTTGTTGAGATCAAAAGAACTACCACTAGAGGCAAGTTTATCTCTCTTTTTTTCGGGGTGCTCGTCTTCGATTATATTCTTTTGGTTCTTCAAGAGGCCTAAAAGTAGGAGGTGAGCAAAGGATTTCAACAATGCGAGGAAAAATTGATGACCACTTCAATATTTCGACTAACTGTTTTTTGACACGATTATATATATTGGATGAATTACAGAATCTTTTGCCTTTGTACACCAACCTACGCTGGCGGAACCAAGAAGAGAACACCTCCCTGGAAATTCTGAGAAATTACCAAAACGCCCCTAGAAAGTCCATTTCTTACAAATGGTCATTGGGAAACTTATATACTGTTTTGAAATGTATATAAATTAGTTCCTTCAAGTATAATTGTTGCTTCTTATTGCTCTATAATTTATACTTTTCCATGATAGTTCTTCAGGCTCCTTCAATTTTTTAAATTTTTTTATACCGAGCTGTCAAGAGCTTCTACTGACTCTTTTTCACTCTAATTTTCCATTCCGTTTCACTACTTCTGCATAAAAATAAATTTGTTTTATTTGGTTATTTGTTTTAATAGGCTTTTTTCCTTTTTTTGGGGCATATTTTGAATTTTATCGAGGATGTTTTCATTGTATATTTGTGAGTGTGACTAGTATTGATTCTAATAGGTGCCAATTTTTCAACGCTTAACTTAATTAGTTAAATTTGGGTTTTACAGTTTTTTATTATATATAATGTGGGAGTTAACAAGATATTCACTTGTGTCCACGACTTGACATGAACAAAAAATAAATATAGTCAAAAACACAAAATTCCACGCTTCAAAATATGGTTTGTGAATTCCATGCGTATTCAGTACTTCATAAAGGCATAGAGTTGTCAGTGATTGCTCAGTAGCTAACTCGTGTAAGGTTAGTGCCGATAAATTTAGTAGTTGCAACTTAAAACTCGCTAAACTTGTTTAAAAAATTGAACAACTTATGAGCAAGTTTCTTTGGTCTGCGCCTTTAATGAGCAAGAACTATGCTAGAATTGCTTGGAGTGATATTACTCACCCCTTTGATGAAGGTGGCTTAGGCCTTAAAAAGATCAAAAAAATATAACAAATTTCTTATTTGTAAGATTCTCCGGAGATTATGTGATCCTACTATTAATTCTCTTTGAAAGTAATGAGTTCATGTAAATCAATGTTTTAAATAGCGTTATCGCTAACGTATCATTTTTTTCAAGAGAAACGCTAAAAACGCAAATAGCATTACTACATAGTGCTTTGTGGTGTATTTTTTTTTTACCTAAATACATATAAATATAGCATTAAATTCAGAATATCTAATAAAAATTAACTAAATATATATAAAAAGTTGTAACTAGTAATCACAAAATAATTGTAGTTGAGATGTCATAGCATTTACTTTGTTTGTAAGAGCTTTGGGATTTGATTCTCTTTAGCTTCCAATAATTTCATTAAAATTTTGACAAAAAAAATAAATAAAAATAAATAATTTGAACTGCACCCGCTATAGCGTAAATAGTGTCCACTATAGCGCGTTGTTTACGCTATAGCGTCCCTATAGCGCGAATTTAGCGCTTTTCCATCCAAATAGCGGTTTATCATAACGTTTTTCGGTCTAAAAACGCTATTTCGCTAACTATAGCGTAATATAACACGATTTTTAAAACAACATTTTAAATTACTTAAAAGGCCACAGCATATGGTTTATTGGTGTTGCCTACCAATGTGGTTGGACTTGGAGAAAAGTCCTTAAAATGAGAGATACTCTCAAAGAGCTTCTCATCTACAAAATAGGGGTGATAAAGATACTTTTCTGTGGTATGACAAGTGGTTAGAATCCGGTGCTATTTTTCATAGAAATCATATTAATAGATTTCTAAGTGCCGCTTGTCTATCGCTAAATAAGAAGGTTGCTGGCATCATCCCTAATGATAACTGGAATTGGCCTGATAATGGTGACCAAGTGGATTATTTGAATACACTTAAACAGCCCAAGTTTAACAAAAACTCAAGGGATAGGCTGAGTTGGAGTCTTGATGAGAAAGGCTTCACTGTAAATCAAATGTGGAATTTCATTAGAGTCACTAAGGAGAAAGTTAGGTGGAACTCTCTTGATTGGTTCAATTCTTATATTTCTAAATGTAGCCATATTTTATGGCAATCCATTTTGAAAAGATTGCCTACTGCGAATAAGTTACAAAAATGGCTTCATAGCAACTCTTGTGATCTTTGTTGTTTATGTAAAGAAAAAGAGGAAAATATGAACCACTTGTTTTTTGAGTGTAACTATTCCAAAATTTTACTTAAAACTCTTTTATCTAAAGCAGGTTTTTATCATTTTTGTAATTTTTGGGAAAGTTGGATAAATTGGGCTTCCACTGCTTTTAGTAAGAATTCTTTTCCCAGCAAAATTGGTAAGCTAATTTTCTCCTCGTGTTTACTTTATCTGGAAAGAGAGAAACCTCAGAAAGCATGGTAAGAAGGCAAGTGATGTTGCCACTCTCATTAATCACATTGAGTTTATTATTAAAACCAAAATGAACTTGCTACAAAGCATAGCTGTTGACAATAGAAATTCTTTTTTAGTAGGAAGTTGGGACATTAATAATAATTTTCTTAATGACAAGAACTGAAAGTTCGTTTAAGTCTCTTTGGTGTTCTCAAGTTAAATTGGCTAACCTCTTTAATTTAAGTGTTTTACTTGGGCTTGGAGATAGATTTTGGCATTTTAAAAGTTCAACAATGGTCTGGTACAATGATATGCATATAAGATTGCTGCCATTACTAGGTACTCTGTTAATTTTAATGAGATTAAGTTTGAATTATAAGCAAATTTGGACATTCTACTTGTTTAAGCTTATGTGCAGGAGTTGCAGGTTGGGAAACTATCTGGGAAATGCTATATTTAATGATATTGAAGACCAAAATGGTGGTGCTGATAGTGAAGAAGCTTCTTTGAAGAATAAAATCAAGTCCAGTTTAATTTCGAGAGTGTTAAATCCCTTTAGAAGGATTGTAATTTTCCTTTTTTGTTGCAAACAAGGACATCTCTTAAAAATGCTCCTTATTTTGTTGTTATATGATGTTATCTCAATGTTTTATTTAAATAAAATTCTGGCAAAGTGCTAATGCTTTTGTCGGAAATAACTGTTTCTGGGCATTTTCCGGTTTGTGGATTAGCCTTTGTTTCTCAGTTTAATAATATGCTTACCTTTCAAAAAAGAAACACGCTAGACATGGAAGTTGCTCATACATTTACCACGATGGAACTCATCGACCAAACATCTGGCTCAGCCACTGCCTACATGTATAGCAATTAGTAAAATAATGTTCCTTGTAGCAGTGATATAATACGTTTAATATTCCGACTAGAAAAAAAACCTAGATTGCGGTGATCATTAGTTGTAAATCTAAATATTTTATGCACACTGTACTTCTGGGTAAACCCAACCCAAATGGGAAGAAGAGGGTCAGCCAAACAGCGGACAACTCTACTTTGTACGTTTCTCAGGGCATTTTCTAAATAAAACTTCTATTGATTAATAATGTCCGGACCATGAAATTTTATTAACTTAGAGAGATATTAATCAATCGATAAATTAATAATTATTGTTTTAGAGAAGTTTTTATCGATTCAATAAATGTAATCGGTCATAACATAAATTAACTCATTATAAATTACTAAGAATGATCGTTAAATTCGTTAGTAAAAGCAAATACACTATTTCAATTACTAATATAAGTATAATTTTGTTACATCTTAAACCGTATATCAAACTAATAATATATATTAGAAACATTTAATACGTCTAATCAATTTTATGTACATTGATCATCATTGAATAAAATAGTACAACTCATTGTTTAATCGATTATATAACTTCATAATTTTTTAGTGCAGTCCGCAAATACAAAACAAGAGATTTTGAACGCAATAAATAAAGTTAGAGATAATATTGAAATAAATTTATATTTTAATAAAAATAAAATGACTATAGAGTGATACTTCACTAAATCTACTATTTGTCATTTTAAAGAATTATTAATTTATGATTTTGTTAGGACCAAATATTTATATAACGATTCTTCAAAATTTTATTATCTTATTAATTTATCGAAATTGATGATTTTTTACACTGAACCAAGTTGGGACTGGAGGAAAATATTATTTTAGAAAGTTTATTAATTTAGCGAGTATTATTTTATAGAGGTTCTACTGTAATCGGAATGACTATCATGTTTAACGCACCATTCAATCACGTTTTCTCTATTTCAGTCTGCGACCTTTGATGCTTGTTTCCTAAGTATTTTATAAACTGGGAAAAATTGTTAGGTTGGGATACTAAGGTTTTTTTTTTTTTTTTTTGCTTTGGTTAGGGCAAAATAAATTAAAGGGAATAAAAGTACATGATAGATTGGTGTAAGAGTTGTAACTGATATAATTGTTGCTTCTTAAATGGTAGTAGTTTTTTTTATTATTCTCGGATCTCCATGATAACCATTTCATTCCAATACAAATAATGAGTTCTCAATATGCATGAATATGTTTAAAGGTGAGATAATTGTCTTTCAAACATATCTGCATCTCATTTCAAAACCGAGATTCAAAGTCCCCTACTCTTACAAAATTAGCTTAATAGATTGCACGCTTACTAAACACTCTTTTAACTCCAACTATAACTCCAATTCAAATTTTCCAGGGCACTAAAATGTTGGTGACAACTGCATCAATCTACTAAGGGGTTAGTCTTTCTCGTACAAAATCTAATGAACTCGATATTATCCAAATCGAATTCAACATTTATCTATAACCACTCGACATGCTACTCTAAGCGTCCAAACCTTTAGCAACAAAAGTCTTGAACAATGACTCCCCCGGCCTGCAGGCCAATCAAAGTCACTCGAAGTATCACTACATACCTTTAAGTTGGCACTAGTTAGCTACTTCAAGTATTGTGTATTTGGTCCACGTCTATAATTCAGCTTTAATCAAGTCATATGTAGAGGGTTGTGAAAACGGAAAATCGAGGCTATGTCGGAAAATAATATTATTAATATTGGAAAGCATAGATTAACCAATTTGTATAAAAATGCAGTTTTAGTTGGCCACTAACCATGTTAGTATGCACAGAAAAGTTTATTTTATGGGAAATGGGTAGAGGAATAGTACATTTGATGCAACATAAAATGGTTTAATTGAAGAATGTTCAAGCGGCATACTTTTATCCTATTTGGTTTTAGTACAAGGTATAACTGACTGTTAGATTCTGTGGTTGTTCTATATTCAATATTCCACTTATACTTCTGTTCCTTTTTCGTAACGGTTCTTTGCATAGTTTGTGTTCATTGCATTAGTTTTTTTCATTAGGGTATCTTGTCATTTCCAATCTTAGTTTTTTTGCATACTTCGTAGACATTTATATGGCGTTACTCAAAGAGTGAAGTTACTTCGTACCACCATTTGCTCTGCACGTCTCTTCTTAATTTCTCCAACTTCTATAAATTAATAATGTATGAACCGTAGAAATTTATTAATTCAAAAAGCTATTAATTAATCGATAAATTAATAATTATTATTTTAAATAGGTTTTATTATTGGACGATTAATGTTCATCGATCGACAATAACAAATTGTTTTCGACACTGTAA
Source organism: Primula veris (assembly GCA_963682055.1). Taxonomy (NCBI): domain Eukaryota; kingdom Viridiplantae; phylum Streptophyta; class Magnoliopsida; order Ericales; family Primulaceae; genus Primula; species Primula veris. Next base: position 28,452,152 of record OY821747.1, on the reverse strand, counting down.
AATTCGTTCGGTCAATAAAGTTTCAATTAATAGATGAAACTACTGAGAAATATATTTATGAACTTAAAAAAAATGATTGAGTTATCACAATAAAACGGATGTTAATGGTTTGTTGGATTAAAATGATATATGTTCAGAGGCCCATAACTTAAAAGAAATCATAGATATTCTTTGGTAACAATAAAAGTATGAAGATAATACTTGAACATGATACCGTACATTTGAAACTAGTCACGCGAAAGTAAACATTTATCGCGTTTATAACTCTTTTTTGCTGCAGTTTGAAAAGACTATATCATAGCTTTTGGATACAATTAGAAAAATTAGAGATGAGATTCAAATAGATTTAAATTTTAAGAAAAAACAAATGACTACAAAGTCATATTTTACTAAGTCATCCTAGTAATGTTTGTCATTTTGAAAAATTATTAATTTATGATTTTGTCGGGACTAATATTTATATAATGATTTTCAGAAAATTTATTATCTTATTAATTTATCAAAATTGCTGATTTTTTACACTGAGCCAAGTCGGGACCGGAGAAAATTATTATTTTAGAGAATATTAATTTAGAGAGGTTCTACTATAGGATTGTTTCAACTATTTATGATGAACAAGTGTTTCAGCTGTGTTCTCCCATATCGTATCAATAATTTGATATGTTTTCTTATTTTGTCAATAGCATATTCTTCAATTTTTCTTCTGCTTGTAGTTACATATGTTTACGTGTTTGTACCTTTAAAATGAATTGTTTTTGCCGACTGAATAGTAAATATGCAATGTCTTGTTAGAAATCAGAATTTGGAAGGAGTTGGGCATCTATTTTGTTAGACTCATGAATAAAACATTGTCAGAATCAGGTTTTTTAGAATGTTTAAACTCTTTTTAGCAATACTGTAATTTTTATTATTTTGGCCTCTACTTTTTATATAGGTCGTATATTATTGTTGGACTAAGTATAATGCTTAACTGTGTATATTTGTTTTCCTCATTATTTATATTTTTGATGTAGGGTTACTTTGAGCTTGTGGTGTGGTTTACTAATGCTAAACGGGACTCTAGCATGTGCGAATGATCAGACCTTTGGAGGTTGTTTGATCGTCAATGCACCCGTTCAAGTAAGCATTGCATTAAAATTTGGGTGTTTTACAAGTATGACCTAGAAATTGAGGTGATAAATCAGAATAATCAGTGCTTAAATATGAAAGTTTCTGCTAACTATCTAAGCAAGCTTATAATCCTATCGGCAATTTACCCTAAATGTACTGCTCTAGAGAGAGAAGAAATTTTGTCTTTTCTAAGACATAACTACACTAATGACCCCTGGATTATTGGAGTGGATTTTAATACAGTTTCTAAATAAAAAGATAAAGTGGGGGGGTAATACTATCAATTTGAGATCTGCTCAAAATTACCTGGATTGTATGGATGGTATTGAGGCTCAAGAGTTGAACTATACTGGTTCAAAGTTTACCTGGTAGAACAAAAAAGAGGGTATTAACTCTATATTACAAAAAATAGATAAAATTTTGGTTAATAAATCTTGCCTTGTTTTATTTCAAAATATTGTTTTGGAGCATCTTAGCAGGACTGAATCTTGGAATTATATAATAAGGATTCTGGCTAAGAGATTAGCATGGAAAAAAGATTTGCTTATGCCTCAAAGTGTGTTACTGAAGATTAGAAAGAAGGTATTAAAAATATCATGGGAATATCAAGCAAGAAGCCTCCTTTAAAATATCTGGTTTGTCAGCTTTATTCTGTTCATAAAAAATGCATTCTCTTTCATGAGCTTATTCTCAAAGTAAGAAGCAAGCTAGTTAAGCTTGGAAATCTCATACACTAACAATGGGACGTAAACTCTTACTTATCAAGCATGTTCTTCAATCAATACAACTTAATACTCTATCTGCAATTAATCCTCCTAAATTGGTCATTACAAAAATTGATTAAATTTTAGCTAATTTCTTTTGGGGTAAAAAAGATGACATTTAACAAGCATCTTTGGATTAGTTGGAAAAAAATTTACAGACCTATTAAAGAGGGTGGTTTAGGGTCGAGAAGTTTTGAAGATATTACATTAGCTTTTTCTATTAAACTCATGTGGATATTCAGGACTAAAATATCTCCGTGGTTTCTTTTTATGGCCAACAAGTACTGTGGTAAAAATCATGTTAATGAAAATCCAATAAAAAAGGGGTCTAGTACTTGGACAAAAATGCTGAAAATAAAATATATTGCTGAAAATCACATCCAATGGTTAATAGGCAACTGTGACATTTTGGTTAATCTTGATAATTGGGCTGGTGGTCACGTAAAAGATCCTTAATTATATCAATAATCAGTGTAAAATAAAAGATCTATGTAGTGTATAAGTGGGATCAAGATAACATCAGTGTTAATATTCCACCTGGAATGAGGGTTCATTTTGATAAATAAATTGAACTCAATGATAAAGAAGATGAACCTGTTTGGAAGATTACTGAAAAGGGGATTTTAAATTGAAGACAACTTGAGAATTAATTAGAGATAAATATAATTATAGTCCAAGTGATTTTTGCTGGCATAAAATTATATCTTTAAAGATCTTACCCGCAAAATGTCACGGAAAATAAAAGAAAAGAAAAAGAAGGTAAAACCAAAGAAAATTAAATAGAAATCTTTTTCCAGTTATGTGTTTGGAATTTTGGGAAATAAAGAGAGAAAAAAAGAAATAAGAGGAAACAGATGGAACTAATCTCATTTTTATCATTTGTTTTCCTTTTCCACCCACTTTTGGAAAGAAAATTTCACATTTTTCACATAAAATTTTCTCACACTTGCTTTTGTTTTCTTTTTCATTAGTTTTATTATGCAGCCAAACACAAAAAAAAAAATATTTAATCAGCAAATCATTTTCATTTTTCCATTAATTTTTCGCGTTTCAAACACACCCTTAGACTCGTGGTTTTATCTAGCACCAATTTAGCACGTAATTATTACTTTACTAGGATACCACTGCCTAATCAATTTTGGCTCAAACACGTTAAAAGCTTGTTAAGTACACGATAAGCGCCCAATTTATGAATCTCCCAACTTTTATCTTTCAGTAGTAAAGTGTTTTTGTGGTTATAACGAACACAATACGAGGTAAAACCCATTCTTACGAACTGAAAATTCCACTTAACTTTTTGTAAATATATAAATACAGATTTTTTTTCTCCCAATGAGCGAGGCAATCAAGGCACTGTCTTTTATCCAGAAAAGACGTGTCAGTGGTTGAATAGCATCATACAAAATATGTAAAAGCCTACACCGTGATAACTCTTGTGAACTTAGAAGTTCGATTGAGTGTTTTTTTTGACAAACGTTTAGTATAAAAGCATCACTTAACATGTGTTTTATTTATGTTTTGCCTTTTTTTTGTTATGGTTTTGATGTCTGGAAAAAAATATATGCAGAGGCTACTCAATGATGGAGCAAGATACTTCTGGGTACACAATACGAGCCCATGGGGCTGCTTGCCAATCGCGCTCCAACAAGATTGCAACAAAACTAAGACGTGTACTTATGACAAGTACATGTGCAGAGTTGAATGGAATGATAAGGCGCAACAGTTTAACTCGGAACTGAAAGTCAGAATCAATGAGTTGAGGAAACAATACCCGAATGCAGTAATCATACTCTTTTATATGTATTCATCTAAACTCCAACTCATAACCAATACCAACGGTATCCTACTCGTTACCTTTCTTTCTTTTATTTAAAATCAATCCTACTCATTTACACATTAGTATATAGTCAAAACGTTAACCGATCCATGTCAATGAAGTTCTGTAGTATTCTTCACTACGTACACAAAGATTGAACAAATAGCCTTTTTTATGCTTATACATGGCGTGATAGATTTTCCTGAAGAATTGAAGATTAAGTACTGTTGTGGCGTATTAGGGGTTGGGTGTGGTAAAAATGTAACTGTGGATAATAAGGTGGTGTATGGAAAAGTTTGTGATGATCCGTCGAAGTACTTGAGCTGGGACATTGTTCATTACACTGAAGCAACTAATAAAGTCATAACAAGGCTCATTCTTGACGGATCCTTCTCTGAACCCCGAGTTCCATTTTTGCAAGCGTAAGCAATAGATACCAATCATAGTGTATTTTGTTACAGAATAATTTATGTGTTGTTGCTCTGGAAGTTGTGAACACAGTCTTTACTTTCCCTGGCAAAATCTATAATGTTATTGTAAGAACCCGGATTTTCGTAGGAAAATAACGGGGTAAACATAAAGTATTGTCTCACATCGGCTAGATATGTGAATACATATATGATATATAAGTTAAGAAAACCCTCCTTACTATCACCAAGGCCCTTTAAAACCGTGCGGCCCGAGAAGAAATGACGAAATTGGACCAAAGCGGACAGTATTGGTGGTAGTAAGCAGATGGTGGCGGTCTGGTCGGAGGACCGGAACGTTATTAATTGGTATCAGAACCGCTATCTTGCCGATGGTGTGTGAACCATCCCAGGAAGGACTGCGTGCCCAACGAGTACGTCGTGACTGAAGGGAGGAAGAGTGTAAAAACCCGGATTTTCGTAGAAAAATGTCAGTGTAAAGAGAAAGTATTGTCTCACATCGGCTAGATATGTGAATACATATATGATACTAGCGGACTTGCCCACCCGATGGGTGGTGTAACGCGTAGATGTGTAAATTGTTGTTAAATATTAAACAAAAGTATTTAACAACACAAACTCAATTTTATAAATAAAAAAAAACAGTTATAATCATAAATATAACAGCAAAAGTAATACCTGAGAGGGGAAGAGAGAGAGTGCAGAGAATAGGGATAGAGGAGAGGGGGAGGAGAGAGAGTGCAGAGAGGATAGAGGAGTTATTTTTTTGGGTTTATTCAAATAGTAATTAGTATCTATTTTGAATTGAACGTAAGCAGTTTATTTTAGCAGTTATATTTTTTTTTAGTTTTTGAATTTTTAACATTATGTGTAATTTTTTAAACTATCAATATTTTTTTGTAATTATTTGTTTCAAGAACTCATAAGGGGTCTTCACATAAACTAATAGTATAGATATAAGTTAAGGAAACCCTCCTTACTATCACCCGAGAATTAAGGGCGAAATCGGACCAAAACGGACAGTATTAGTGATAGTAAGCAGATGGTGACGCTCTGGTCGGAGGACCGGGTCGTTACAGTTATAATTTTGCTTTGCTTAACCACTGTCTCCATTCAATTGTTTTAATGATGTTTTCCTTTCCTGAACGGATTTAATTGGACGTCTATTTAGCTGATTCAGCACAAGTTGATTGTGAGAATTCTTAAAGCAAGTTTAAATGTCTTGGATAATTGATCGTGTCCCTCTATGTTCTGGTTATGCTTGTTTACTCGAGCAATTTAAAGTAGAAATTAAGTTTTGGTAGATGAAGTCTATCAATGGGTAAGTTATAGTGTTGCAATTTTTTGAGCTTTTGTGAGTTTTAATTGCTAACAAGTGAGTTTTTAAAATGACTTGATAAAATCCTACTGATGTGCTATATGTGGGCTAGATAAAATTCAACATGTCTAATCGGAATAAAACAGTTCAGTAGAAGATTGCTCAGGAAAAATGTGGATTTACCAGACCATTTTTTTTAAAAAAATAGTATGATTTAATAAATAAATAAAAGCTATAGGAAATCTATATTTACACGAACTTAAAAACTATAGTATGATACTATGATGTTAGCCCCGTTCTCCCCTATCTCGAGCTGGTCTGATTTAGTTATTAAATTATTCTTAATAAAAAAAACATGAATTAATGTCAACTTTAAGCCAAAATTACAAACTCAGTTAATACTCCATAAAACGAAACAGCAGCCGTAATTAGCCGACATTTGTGCTTCCTTATTAAAAAAAATGCAGCTTTTTACGACCTTCTTTAATTATTAAAGGGTTTTGTTGTGTTTACCATATTCTGCTTTTTTTCCGATACTACATGTTTTAATTACCGACTATCAATTAATTGAGGTACACGTTTTAGGATTAACTTTTTAAATTTGCTATTCGGATATTTCAAATATTTAAAGTTTTTGTCGTATAATTTTGCATGTTGTCCGAATTTCTTACTAAATTGGGATGAAGAGAGTAATTAGTTATTAATTATCGTGTTAAAAAGTTGCAAAGATTGCTCTTTTACTTAAAGTTAACATCTATGTTTTTATCCAGACATGTGTTAGAGCTTATGCATTACCATTAGTATTTTCATCAAAACATTATCGTATTGCACATATATGGTGCGCGAAATTCCATTAGTTTTACCGTACCTCACCTTCTGCACACCACATTTTTGGTATACCGCAAGTTCGTTGTTGTTGTGGTATGATACATTACCATTATTAAATAATGAAATTCCTATCCGCTGTTCTAGTTGCAGTTTTGCAGTCAGGTTCCAAGTGTGGTTGCAACCACAGTTGGAACCAAGTGTATTAATGGACAGAACTGTAAAAAGTTAAATGTACTTGAAATAAATCACACGCACATTTAACAACGGAGTTCACCTAACTAGGCTACGTCTCCGGGGCACTTACCCAGATTATGATATTATAAAAGCTTACAATATAGGACCCAAGTCTTAATGAAAAACTCTCAGATTCCCTCTAGGTTTTTTTGCCTATCTCTATATTGCTCATACCTTATAACTATCACTTAATAAATCAATGGCATCCCACCATTGTTTTTCTTTTGAAAGCTCACGTGTATTCTCTCAAGAATGGGTTCTTTATACACACACTTTTTTACAAGCTAAGTTATCAACTATTTATACAAGTAAAATAATCTTCTTTCTTTAATCTTGAAGATTGCTTTTGACTTGTTTTGATTGGCTTCAATCTTTCCAAACATTACGTGATTCTTCAGCGTGGATTGACTCCAATCATCTTTGGTTAATACCTGTTTAATAACAAGCTTGAAAGTAGAAGTTAGTCTTTTCCTATAATTAGGAAACATATAAAGATAATATCTTTTAGAGATAATATCTTTCCATATATATATGAAACACCTAACTCCATATTACATTCAATCTTTTAAACATGTTATACTGATTTTGATAAGGAACAAAGATTGAAACAAGTGATAAAGATTTGCATAAGAATAGAGATATAGATTTCCTAGTTAAAAGAAAACATATCTTTATAAACTAATGTCCTTATATCTTTTAGGAAACATATTTCCTTACCACTTTGATATTCTCAATTTACGCATATTAAACCTTTAAGATCATATGAGAATATATCCTGCATACTGTAGAACAAATAATAATCAATAAAGAACAGTTATGCAGATTTACATAACAAGACAGAATTCTGCAGAACAACATGTTGGAACTGTGGTTGCAACTGAGGTTGCAACATTACTTGAAACCTCTAACGTTGTCTCAGCAGGTTGTAGAAACCTATCAACATAGGTTGTAACTGAGGTTGTAACATTGCTTGTAACCTAACAACAGCTGTCTCAGAAGGTTGTAACTGAGGTTGCAACATTGCTTGAAACCTAACAACTCTGTCTTAGTTCATAATAAACAGATAGGATTATTTAGTGAAAACCATTAGACAACAAATAGAATTTAGACCAGAAATCTGGTCCTAACAATCTCCCCCTTTGTCATTGGTTTTGACAAATCATCTAAGTTTATATAAACACTAATCCACCTGTAAATAGTTAGCAGTACAGTCTTTTACTGTATTTCATTTATCAGTGCTTTTGTAACACCTATTTAGCTCCCCCTGTAAGTTAGAATAGCAGGTATCATATAAGCGCAGAATATATCCATTCACATAGTTTCAGAACAGATTCAATTTCAAAAATAGTCATACTTCAAGAAACAAATTGCAGAAATTGTAAGGCCAAACAATGCTGGCACATAGTAGTCTTAATACAGCAATTGTAACTGAACTTTAAAACACCAACATAAAGTTTGACATTGAAATTAAAGCTTAAAACTGTAAACATTAAAGTGAACCATAAACTCATCTCCCCCTATTTGTCATAAGCCAGACAAACTAGTGACCAAATTAAGCTTCCTTTCACAGAGAATTTCCCTACCAGCAAAGGCCCTAAACCTCCTATACGTTTTCCTACTCCAGAACCTAGGATCAACCTCATTAAACTTAGGATTTTTGGTTAATAGAAAGAGAGAGAGAGTAATTCTGATAATTGTGATTGTTCTGGGATATTAAAAAGAGTTTAGTATAAATAGCAATAAAGTCCAAATCTTTTTACAATTAGAAAAAGATACACTCAAATCAATTTGAAATAGTATTTTGCTAAAAATAAGGAAATTTCTTATCAACAGAATTTTTAAAATTAAACACAAAGAAATCACGAAGGAAACAGTTTTTCAGTAAGATAAATCAAGCAATAAATAAAGATCAACATTCCTTGTAAACAGATTTACCCAAAAATTTGAATTCTAAGTAGTTGAAGAAAATTTGAATTCTAAGTAGTTGAAGATTTTAAGGAAATTTTGACTCGTTTCAAGAGAAGATAGCAAATCAGGAAGATATTTAAACTATTTAAAAACAGGAATCTAGCAATTTACTCAAGAAGATATGTTTATCATTGGATAACTTTAATAGAAATTAGATTTTAAGAGCTTAAATTGAGCAAATTCATTTTTCTCTCTACACAAAAACTAGTTTGACGATCTCAGCAAGGAAAGAGTATAAGTGATGTCAAAAATAACAAGACTTTGTCTTGGCTTTTTCATTCTAGAGTGTTCGGACAATCACTGAATTTTTCAGTATTATGAGTATGAGGTTCCAATTGATGTTGCAACTGAGCTTGCAACCAGTATTATTAGCATGTGGTTTCAACTGGGGTTGCAACTGAACTTGCAACCACTGTGTAAAAAGTGCACTTTGTGCTTGCAACTCTATTACCAGAGAGGTTTTAGGACAAGTTACCTCACATCTATTTTTGAGACACCAAATAGCGGCTTTTTCAAGAAAGAAACTTCAAAGCTCAATAAAGACTTACCTCTTGAAATAAAAAGTATTAAAGGTACTCAAAACATACATACATAGCAAGATTATTCAATTAGATCCATAGTGACATACCCCTATATCACTTCTTAAAGATTCAAATTTATTCGTATCAAGGGGCTTTGTGAAAATATCAGCTAATTGTTTTTCAGTTGAAACATGTTCTAAAATTAAGCTTTTTCCTTCAACTAGTTCTCTGATAAAATGATGCCTTAAATCTATGTGTTTAGTTCTGGAATGTTGAACTGGATTCTTTGCTAAATCTATTGCACTTTTATTATCACAGAATAAAGTTAATATTTCAGGCTTAACATTATAATCATTCAGCATCTGTTTCATCCAAATAAGTTGAGTACATCCACTTCCAGCTGCAATATATTCTGCCTCAGCAGTAGATAAAGAAATGCAATTTTGCTTTTTACTAAACCATGAAACAAGGTTGTTTCCAAAATAAAAACAACCACCAGAAGTACTCTTTCTTTCATCTATGTTTCCTGCCCAATCTGCATCACAGTAGCCACTAAGAAAATGGTTTGTATCTTTAGAATACCATAGGCCTAGGTGAATAGTTCCTTTTACATACCTTAAGATTCTTTTAACAGCTAGAAGGTGAGGTTCTAAAGGATTTACCTGATACCTGGCACAAACACCTACACTTAAGCACAGATCTGGTCTACTAGCAGTCAAATAAAGCAAACTTCCAATCATGGACCTGTAAAGACTAGGACAGACTCTTTTACCTTTATCATTTTTAGACAGTTTAAGGGTGGTACTCATAGGGGTTCTCTTCTCTTTACTCTCACTCAGACCAAACTTCTTAACAAGATTATCTGCATACTTACTCTGACATAGAAAAATGCCTTTCTCATTCTGTTTAACTTGCAATCCTAGAAAGTAAGTTAATTCACCTCCACCACTCATTTGAAATTCATTCTTCATATCAGAAATGAATTCTTCTATCCTTTTATTGGAAGTAGAACCAAAGACAATGTCATCAACATAGATTTGAGCAATTATTATGTCCTTTGTGGTTTTCTTAGTGAACAGAGTTTTATCAACTCCCCCTCTGTTAAAACCTTTTTCAATCAAGAACTTGGTTAATCTATCATACCAAGCTCTAGGAGCTTGCTTTAAACCATACAAGGCCTTTTTCAGCAAATAAACATGTTCAGGAAAGTTAGGATCTTCAAATCCCTTAGGTTGACAGACATAAACTTCTTCATTAATCACACCATTCAGAAAAGCACTCTTAATGTCAAGTTGAAACAGTTTAAAATCATACAGACATGCAAGAGAGAGTAGCATTCTAATGGATTCAATTCTAGCTACAGGAGCAAAGGTTTCATCAAAATCAATTCCCTCAATTTGTGTATAACCCTGAGCTACCAACCTAGCTTTATTTCTGATAATTACTCCATCTTCATTACTTTTATTTCTGAAGATCCATTTAGTCCCTATAATATTCTTATTAGAAGGTCTGGGTACTAAAGTCCATACATCATTCCTTTCAAATTGGGACAGTTCATCTTGCATAGCTAAGATCCATTCACTGTCTTCCAAAGCCTCTTTTATGTTCTTAGGTTCTAACTGAGATAGATAACAGGCAAAATGAACAACATTATTTCTTTTACCTCTGGTTTTCATACCTGAAGCAACTTCTCCTATGACATTGTCAAGAGAGTGATTTCTCTGAGTCCTTACATAGCGTGGCTTGCTTGTAGTTGGAATGGCAGACTCTTCTTCTTCAGATTCTGTTGAATTCTGGGTTTCAACCTCGGTTCCAACCTCAGTTCCAACCTCAGTTCCAACCTCGATTGTAACCTCAGTTGCAACTGGACTTCCAACCACTATGGGACTAATTGTTTGCTGAACTTCTTCTTTCCCTTTTTCTGCAATCTCAGATTGTTCATCATCACCTGTACTCTCATCAACAGTGTTTAGGTCATCAAATAACACATTATAAGATTCCATAACACAGTTTGTTCTTTGATTGAAGACCCTAAAAGCTCTACTATTCTGAGCATAACCAAGAAAGATTCCTTTATCACTTTTAGAATCAAATTTACCAAGATGCTCTATGTCTCTTAGAATGTAACAAACACACCCAAACACTTGAAAATACTTAACATTGGGTTTTCTACCCTTCCATATTTCATAAGCTGTCATGGAAGTGCCTTTAGTAATGTAAACTCTATTAACTATATGACAGGCAGTATTAACAGCTTCAGCCCAAAATCTGTTGGCAAGTTTCTTAGAGTTAAGCATGACTCTAGCCATTTCCTGAATGGTTCTGTTTTTTCTTTCAACTATGCCATTTTGCTGTGGAGTCTTAGGAGCAGAGAACTCATGACTTATACCTAAGGAGTTGCAGAATTCTCTAAACTTGATGTTTTCAAATTCAGTTCCATGATCACTTCTAATCCTAGCAATATTACCACTGGTGGAACCTTTTTCAAGTTGCAGTTTTAAGCACAGAGTTTTGAACATTTCAAAATTTTCAGACTTATCCTTTAAGAACACTACCCAAGAGTATCTAGAGAAATCATCTACAACTACCAAAATGTACTTCTTACCACCTATACTAGCAGTTTGCATAGGCCCCATCAAGTCAATATGAAGAAGTTCTAGGACTCTCTTAGTGTAGATTTGACTTGTACTTTTGTGAATACTTTTGGTTTGTTTACCTATAGCACAATCACCACAGACACTTTGAGTTTTAGCACTAAGTTTAGGAATTCCTCTTATCAATTCCTTTTTAACAAGCTTATCTAAAGTATTGTAATTCACATGCCCAAGCCTTTTATGCCAAATATCCACATTATTAGTAATGGCTTGATTACACCTACTTTGAGGCAATTCTTTTTCAGCTTTTTCAAACACATAGCAGCTATTGGTTTATCTAACTCCAGTCATGATTAAATCATTGTTAAGATTAGTAATTAGACACCTTTCTTTGTCAAATTTAACAATTGTTATCACAGAGTTGACTGATACTAATAAGATTAGCTTTTAGACCATCTACAAGAAAAACATCCTCAATATCAGGCATTCCAGGTTTGTTTAAGGTACCTTTACCAACAATTTTACCTGTATCTCCACCTCCAAACACAACAGTGTTTCCTGTAAGAATGGTGACATTTTTTAGGAGACTTGCAGTACCTGTCATGTGCTTAGAGCAACCACTGTCAAAATATCAATCATTAGAAGTAACAGCATTCAAAGAGTTAATGACAGCTTTGTTGTTAGCAATTAAGGTAGCTTTTTCTTTAACTTTCCAGACCCAATTCAAATTTTTATTGACAGAAGCCAACCAGGTTTTCTGAGAAATATACTTTCTGTTTCTTTTTAAATAACACTGGATTTCAGAATGAACAGGTTTCTTACAGAAATTACACAGCTTCAACCTAAAGTTATTTTTATCCCTAAAGCTATTCAGTTTATTCATGGTTGCAACTTTGGTTATAATTGAGCTTCTAACCTTCTTTACAAAAACCTGAGTTTTATTCCTGGTTGCAAATCTGGTTGCAACTGAGCTTCTAACCTTATTGTCAAAATCATGAGTTTTAGCTTTAGCAACAGCTTCAATAAAGGTAGTTTTTCCTGTACTTTTACCACCATAGTAACCTAGACCACTGATATCTTTAGAGCCTCTAGAATATGACAGCATGTCATCTAATTTATCTGAAGCAGACACATTCAGCAGTTTTATTTTCTTTCTAGTTTCAGTAAGTTCAGCCAGTTGTAAGTTAAGCTTCTCATTAAGACTTTTAACCTCATCCTTTAGATTAACATTAAGTTTGCTTATGATCAATGATTGTTTACTCAGACATTTATACTTTTCATACAGAACAAGATATTGCTGAGTAATGTTTTCATCAGAAGGTTCTTTCTCATCACTGCTATAGGTTTCAAGAGCAGTTGTAACTATGGTTGAAACATGCTCACAGTCACTTTCATAAGTAGGTTCTTTTTCAGTGATTATTCCCATAAAATTAACAAAGTTAGAATCACCCTCTTCATCACTGTTGCTCTCAGAATCACTATCACTATGAGTGGTTATATAAGCATTTTGTTTCTTTTTAAAGTATTTGCACACTCAGCCTGAATGTGACCAAAACCTCTACATTCTCTATACTGAATCTCTCTAGGCTTGTAATCTTTGTTATCCTTCTCTTTTGGATTCCACTTTCCTGTAGAGTTATTATTAAACCTAGATTCTGTCTTAAATTGGTTATCTCCTTTTTGAAAGGTCTTTGATGCACCAGAATTATCCTGCTTTTTCTTTAAAAACTTTTTGTAGACCTTTTTAGCAAAGAAAGCTAGCTGTTCTTCATCACTCACTTTTTCACAGACATTAAATTCAGAATTTTTAGCTTGCAAGGCTATTCCTTTTTCTGGTCTCTTCTGTTTAAAGAATTTAAGTTCATGAGTACTCAGATTTCCTATAAGTTCTTCTAATTTAAGATTATCTAAGTCTGTTGATTCTTCAATAGCTGTGACCTTAATTTCAAACCTTTCTGGAAGTGACCTTAGAGTTTTCTTAACAAGTTTAGCATCACTGTATTTTTCACCTAAGGTTCCAGCTTGATGAGCTATATGACAAATTCTACCATTAAATTGTTCAATGGTTTCATCTTCCTCCATTCTTAAGTTTTCAAATTAAGTAGTTAACTGTTGAAGTTTAAAAGCTTTTACTTTAACTGTTCCTTCAAAAGTTACTTGCAAAATATCCCATGCCTCTTTGACAGTTTCACAATGAGAGATATACCTGAATACACTGAGAGTTACACCAGCAAAAATCAAGTTTATAGCTGTTGAGTTGGCACTTGATTTTCTGTCTTCATCAGCAGACCATCTGTCTTCAGGTATAAAAACCAGTTCTCCTTCACTGTCAATGGCAGTTGGAGCCTCCCATCCATGCATCACAGTTTTCCATGCATGTTCATTCTGCTGTTTGATGAAGGACCTCATTCTGATTTTCCATACTCCATAGTTTACTCCTCCTTCAAGCAATGGAGGTTTGTTGAAAGCGTTTCCTTCCCTCATTAAGTCCATCTTTACTAGAACACAGGATCCACACTAAGTAAGATCTAGTGTGAAGCTCTGATACCAATTGAAATTCCTATCCGCTGTTCTAGTTGCAGTTTTGCAGTCAGGTTCCAAGTGAGGTTGCAACCACAGTTGGAACCAAGTGTATTAATGGACAGAACTGTAAAAAGTTAAATGTACTTGAAATAAATCACACGCACATTTAACAACGGAGTTCACCTAACTAGGCTACGTCTCCGGGGCACTTACCCAGATTATGATATTATAAAAGCTTACAATATAGGACCCAAGTCTTAATGAAAAACTCTCAGATTCCCTCTAGGTTTTTCTGCCTATCTCTATATTGCTCCTACCTTATAACTATCACTTAATAAATCAATGGCATCCCACCATTGTTTTTCTTTTGAAAGCTCACGTGTATTCTCTCAAGAATGGGTTCTTTATACACACACTTTTTTACAAGCTAAGTTATCAACTATTTATACAAGTAAAATAATCTTCTTTCTTTAATCTTGAAGATTGCTTTTGACTTGTTTTGATTGGCTTCAATCTTTCCAAACATTACGTGATTCTTCAGCGTGGATTGACTCCAATCATCTTTGGTTAATACCTGTTTAATAACAAGCTTGAAAGTAAGAGTTAGTCTTTTCCTATAACTAGGAAACATATAAAGATAATATCTTTTAGAGATAATATCTTTCCATATATATATGAAACACCTAACTCCATATTACATTCAATCTTTTAAACGTGTTATACTGATTTTGATAAGGAACAAAGATTGAAACAAGTGATAAAGATTTGCGTAAGAATAGAGATATAGATTTCCTAGTTAAAAGGAAACATATCTTTATAAACTAATGTCCTTATATCTTTTAGGAAACATATTTCCTTACCACTTTGATATTCTCAATTTACGCATATTAAACCTTTAAGATCATATGAGAATATATCCTGCATACTGTAGAACAAATAATAATCAATAAAGAACAGTTATGCAGATTTACAGAACAAGACAGAATTCTGCAGAACAGCATGTTGGAACTGTGGTTGCAACTGAGGTTGCAACATTACTTGAAACCTCTAACGCTGTCTCAGCAGGTTGTAGAAACCTATCAAAATAGGTTGTAACTGAGGTTGTAACATTGCTTGTAACCTAACAACAGCTGTCTCAGAAGGTTGTAACTGAGGTTGCAACATTGCTTGAAACCTAACAACTCTGTCTTAGTTCATAATAAACAGATAGGATTATTTAGTGAAAACCATTAGACAACAAATAGAATTTAGACCAGAAATCTGGTCCTAACAAATAACAACATAAAAAACAATGAAAACCCCGTATTTACATAATACTAAAAGAGAATACATCACTTAAAAATAATAGAAAAGGGTTGAAATTATTATCATTGTTTCAATTTTATTTTTACATTTCAAATTATATCTTAAATGCTAAATATTTTATTAGTTTTTACTTATATATGAGTATATTATATAGTTTCCTGTGCATCCATCGGTTAATTGAGTTCTATATATCATTGTTTCACCTAATTATGATGAACAAGTGTTTCAGCTGTGTTCTCCCATACCGTATCAATAATTTGTTATCTTTTCTTATTTCGTAAATAGCATATTCTTCAATTTTTCTTCTTCTTGTGATTACATATGTTATCTTTAAAATGAAATGTTTTTGCTGACTGAATAGTAAATATGCAATGTCTTGTTAGAAATCAGAATTTGGAAGGAGTTGGGCATCTATTTTGTTACACTCATGAATAAGACATTGTCAGAATCAGGTTTTTTAGAATGTTTAAACTCTTTTTAGTAATACTGTAATTTTTATTATTTTGGCCTCTACTTTTCATATAGGTTGTATATTATTGTTGGACGAAGTATAATGCTTAACTGTGTACATTTGTTTTCCTCGTTATTTATATTTTTTTATGTAGGGTTACTTTGTAGCGTGGTTTACTGATGCTAAACGGGACTCTAGCATGTGCGAATGATCAGACCTTTGGAGGTTGTTTGATCGTCAATGCACCCGTGCAAGTAAGCATTGCATTAGAGTGTCTATATTATACAATGTCTTGCAAAATGATAACCAAACAATGATATTATACAATAATTATGGCCGTTGTGGCTCCAAAATCAAGCTGGATGTAGCTAATGAAACAAGATTTTACTAGCGACTGAAGGGTAACTATTATTTTCATTCTTCAATTTTATCAATACGATTAAATTAGAAAGAAATTTGCTTATGTACGTAATTAAAAATTCAATTTAATTTGTAATCAATACTATTAAATAAGAGTTTCAATATTTTCATACATTCGAATAATTTGATAGTATTTGACACCTCATGAGCGATGCACCTTGTCATATTTCCTTTTTTCTGTCAGGACAAATGCTTATCTGTCTCATTTAAATCTTATTCAATTGTGTTTCTAAAGATATACTCTGTATTTGGTTTTGAAATACAGAATCTCATAATAGCATATTAAGTAGTCCTTCAAGGATTTACTAAAAGTGACCAAATTTGATATTCAAAATACATGTATTCAATTAATAAAAGTAAATAAATACATTTATCATCGGTACTTTTTGCTTTTAATACTTTTTTTAAAGTAAATATACTTCTTTCATTTACTGTACTGTTGAATGCTTTGAATTCAGTTGCTATTCCAAAAACAGAAAAAAAAGAAAAAAAAACCCTTTAAAGTGTTACTGTAGATGACAATATATAGGGTGAAATAAGCAAATTTCTCCATAGTTTACATTTTTTTTTCCAAGTCTCAAGAAGGCGAGGTCTATAAATACAAGTATATTTTCTTTAAATCGTATTTCTTTTCCTCTCATCAGTCATCACCCTCTCTCTATGTACATTTCTCTCCCCTCCCGCAAGAAATATAACATCTCTTAAATTTACATTGTGTTTTCTTATATAAGTTGGTACTTTTGATATATGATTTTGCACCTTGTATTTGGTGTAATTTGTTAATGTGCAATATTTTCTTTTCTTAGTTACTCAAAGTTTGAATAAATGATGCTGCAATTGATCGACAATTTTGTTTTCAATTGATGAACTTCATTCTATAATTTTGTTTTCTTAGTTATTTAGGTCTCGCCGTGGGATTTAGAAATGAATGGGTCCAGAAACACTAGATTAGAGAAGATTCCGACAAAGTTGAAGGACCTTCTGAAAACGGGATTGCTCGAGGGGGCACCTGTGCAGTATCAATCCGCACCAAAGGTATGTTTGCACTTTGTCTTCATTTCGGTTATTTCTTTTTGTCCCTATTGGAGCTGGTCAAAATAAGATACTTGATTATAAAATCTTGTAGAGTGTATAAAACCAAGCATAATTTCCCACCTTTTCAAAATTTGGTTCTTCGTATTCTTATAATTAGCTGCATACTAATCGGAAAATCTTTAATTTCACCTAATATGTTATCCATCTTTCATATATTTCACCAACCTAGGGCCACCACAATTACAAAACCTGATCAACAAATAAATATATTGGTTCAGTAATATTGGTTATGATATTTTCCCATTCATGCCAAAATTCGTCACTAATAATGGCACTGAACTAAGGCCTCTATCATTCTTACAAATTCATCTCCAAATTTAGTTTGATCTTCAGATGCTTAAGGGTAACCTAAGTTCCAGAGTTTCTCTACAATCAACTAGTTGCTTCTGCAAAATTTAATGCGAAGCAAATCAAGTTTTTTAACAATTCCAAATAGAATGGGTTCTAAAACTATGCATTGCCAAGCAGTGGTTTAAAAGTTGTGTTAATGTATTTTATCCTTGTTTATGTTAGTCTTAACCACTCAAATTCATTGGCAATTTTTTAAAGGTAAGAATTACAGTATGAACTACGTAGAGAGACTGAAAATATGCATGCACTTTTAGTATCTCCTCCCCTAAAGTTTGAATATTGCTGCATTATCTCATGTTACTACTACTAGCAGTTTTGTAATTCCTAGGCATGGAAACCAAAGTTTTTGCCCTTCTCAAAGATTTCTGAACTAGTAAATTTAAATTCTTAAGGGCGCTTTTGGAAAATAGATAAAAGTAGTGTAATCACGCTGATGGATCAAACCCACCGAGACTAGCTCAAAAGGTCCTAGACAACCCAAATAACTCAAACGCTAGTTATCAATCCAAGAATCTCCTATGGTAGAGAGATAATAAGAAAAGCTTTGTTCTTTTTATTCATAATCTGCTCTTAAGGAATAACCCTAGTCATAAAGGCAATGGAGTGTAATTGCAATTAGGAAGCACCTGTAGGCCCTAGTGCAATTTACTAAAAGTCTAAAACCCAAAAGAATATCAAACAAGTCTTTAGAAAATACTAATGATAAAATAAAAGCATAAATGAATCAAAGTAACACCATCAACAAGCTACGTAATTATCCCACTTTGTTGGCGCTCTCTTAAGTCTTATCACGCGAGCCTCGTCATGGTAGATTCCCACATTAAATTGGGAAGGGGATAAATATTTATTACAAATCTTGTTTTTAAATTTTTGTTGATTCTTTGAAATTCGTAAATATAAAGTACAGCTGACCACAAGCAGATTACATAGCTTTCATGTAATACAATAGCTCACAGCAGTTGTGAAAAGAATACCCACAGAAACGCAAGCAATAAACTCCAACTCTGAAGGAATTGGATTTGATAAGCAAACCGAACAAGACCCATACCATTAATATATTAAATAAGTAAACCAAAGAGAAGAAAGGGAAGAGGAGATATATTTTCTGAAGTGAAAGCTAGAGCTACAAGAGAAGAACAGAGAGGATTACACAGTCCAATATAACATTAATAATCTATGGTCGCACAAATATAAAGAAATAATCTAATATTTATGGAATATCTAGCTAACAAGTAACTCTGTGTTTTTTGAACTTACAAATCTGGGTGTTTGGAAATAATACTAATGATTTGCTTTTCTTCATGTCTTTCATTAATCAGAGAAAAGGAAAATCAGGTTTGAAAGGAACAGTCTGTGGCACTGGGATAACTTGTTCCTGTTCAGACTGTCATGGAACTAAAGTAAGTCATGCAAGCTAGCCAACTGTGTTACTTCTTTAATTTACTGATATGTTGACTAACTGCGCACTGTTTTTTTGTAAAAGTAGGTTATAACACCTAATGAGTTTGAGCTCCATGCTGAGAGTCTAATAAGAAAGCCGGCCGATTATATTTTCCTTGAAAATGGAAATAATTTACGTGCTGTGTTGAATGCTTGCACAAATGCAACTTTGGAAGATGTGGAATCAATTATACTAGGTATGATTGGTCGTACGTCTTCATCCGCGGAACAAAATGTCTTCTGCCCCACCTGCACAAGTATGTTATTTCCCTTTACTCAATGTTAAATATCAGAGTTTTGCCGCCTTTTTTACGTCAATATTGCAAATAGAATTTATTTTTTAAGCTTTCTTATATGGAATTACTAGCTCCTAGAAAAATTGACAACTTGTGTTTTTATGGTATGTAGGGTCAATCAGTGGCGAGATAATGCTGTGTAGTTCGTGCAAAGAAATACGATGTGCCTTGTGCTTGTTGGGTCTTCACGCATCTTCGTAAATTTATCAGACTTTGTGGAGTTTTTGCAAAAGATTCTTAGGTAGTTAAATCTAGATTCAGTGCCTTTTATTATTTCACATTCTGTTTTTCTGTTTTTCTGTTTTTCTTACTTTACATACGTTGCCGATTTTCCCGCCAATTCACCTTTGGTAGAGAATGTAATTTTTTTGTAGTGATTTCAAAACAGAAGATCCTTTAAAATTGTTATCATTTTTGGTTTTACCTTTGCGAAAAGTAAAAACCTTTTACTGTATGTATTTAACACATCTCGACAAGGATATATATGGCATTGTTCTTGGCGCATCAGTACACCTCCCTGCAAGCAATACCACTGTTTCAAAACTCAAGACATAACTCAAAAATAAATAATTATAATTACACTCATAAATCGGTCTAAAAAATAACATCTTACCTAGTTAAATTATCTACTCGTGGTGTAATTGTTTACAGTTTTTTCTGCATTGTCCGATAGTGCTGTTCATGAAATAGCTAGCGGCCCATCGCCAAGCCACCCACCGTTTATTGACTTCCATCATTCCATGACTAGCTGGTATTTTGTTTATTTAAATGATGGGAAAACCCACGCTTTTATTATATTAGTTGGAAAAATAAAATTGTGGATGATATGACTAGCTGGTTCTCGTAGATTACTAGTTCAACAATCGTGCATGATGTTGCCTAGCCATGATCAATTTTCCATGCACGTTTTAAAAAGTTTGTAAATTTAAGATTAATATTCTTTAAAATAAAGATTTTCATATGTACACTGGTTGCGGTTAGTCGTCAAGAAAACTACCGTGATGACTTATATATTCCATAGAATAGTTGTACAAGTTTCAACAATTGATTGTACGTTGGCAAGGCAAACAAAATACCCTCGGCCGTCTTCTGTCCCCGGAATTAGGGAGAGACAGAGATCATTACCACTACAGCTAAATCACAAGGCCTCGGCCAATAATATAAAATCATCCAATTAACACAATTTCATACGTATAAATATTAAGGCCTCGGCCAATAATATTATACTATTCAAATAACAGTATCTCATACGTCATTTATCGTAATACAACATAACAGTAACGTACTACAACTCTAAAATCATGCTAGATACAACCATGGAATTCCTATCAAAGTTTACAGTAGGTACATTCATACTAGTCCACAAGTTCTACAATTTAAGTCAACAATTATCTACAGATGGCCTCAGTTGATATGCATAACTGGAGAACTTAAAGCAACGGCAAGTTGACATGCATAGTCTCTTTAAGATATATATATCAAGTTGCTTAGGAACATAGTAACATGTATCTCTCAGTCCCCACAAGTGGACAGTGCTTCTATACTCTATAGTATATTCTCCGAAAAAGAAGTAAAACTAATATATGAAGCAGAAGATGAAGACAAATAAATCTTATCAAATGCAATCTTTGTATACTGAGGCATCATACCAGCATGCACAGACACTTACAACCAATTCTAGTTACAAGCACTAAATTCACAACTAGCCAAACGCTATAACAACATAAAATCACTTTCAGACCTTTTAGCAAACATCTTGTATGCATAAATTACAATTCACCATTATTCAACATAAATTCATCCAATTCCATCAATAATTACATAATTACATAGTAAACGCATAAAACATGCAAACCCATCCATAATCTCATTAATCCGAAATTAACATAATTAACTCATCAATTTCTCCCATTCAAATAAGTGATTAAAACATACAACAAATAACCCAATTAACAAATTAAGAACATAAATAGTATAAAGGACAAAAACCCCCAATTTTGTAATAAACGTAAAACCTAATCCTAACATACACACTCGTTTAGTCGCAATGGATAACCCCCGTTACCTTAGCGTGTAGAGGAGATGATTCCGGTAATAATCCGCTAACGTGGTTTCTCTTCTTCTTCTTCTTCTTCTCCTTTTTCTCTTTTTTCTCTCTTGTATTTTGCTGGTTTTAGGTTTAAAGAATTGAAAAGTGGGCTGATTTTAGGTATAGAAAAACTGTTTTTACAAAATTTGTGGAAGCGAACTATTTGGTCCTCAAAGTTCTAAAAGCTAACTTTTAAACAAAATTATTAATAAACTACTCAATAATAAAAAATCTTTAGAAACAAATATATTGGGTCCTTTTTATTAGTAAAATTAGTAACAGGTTTTTAAAATAAGGTTTTTGGAAGAGTTTCCGTTTTTGGCTAAAAATTAGTCGAGTGACCGGTTTTTGGTAAAATTTTGTATAAAACGTTTTTGGATAAATTAAATTCCTAATAAAAAAAACACTTATAAAAATACGGAATGTTACAAATGGCATAGTCCATTAGGTTTCTTAATGTTTTACCAAGGTTTATTTGTTGGAACACTGCAGAGAACCAAAACGAATGCGGGAAGAAAAACGGGAAACGGAAACATCTCATGTAAAAGATGAAAAAACCTTACATTATATTCTAAGATTTAGATTAAAAAAAACGATAAATAAGGCTTTGAAAGTAAATACAAACTTGCGTAAAACTAACCTGGGTCCATTATAGTAGCCAGCGTAGTCTATTTATGGGTTAATTTTTGTTATGTACACTAAACTAACAAGGATTTGTGTTCTACTACGGTACTACCCACAACTTGCCAATTTTTTTTTGAGAAACCTTATTACCAAAATTATGTGATGGCTTTGGAACATGTATATATATATATATGGGGATGGGTGTGGAAAATCAAGGATGGAGGAGGTGGACGGGTTATTAGCGGTGACCGTACGGTGATGATAGGGCAGACCACGACGCCTGGAGGTATGGTAGAATTGATGGTAGCCCATGGAGGATGTAAGCCATCTCCATTGTTGTGTATGTATATGTATATGTATATGTATATGTATATGTATATGTATATGTATATGTATATGTATATGTATATGTATATGTATATGTATATGTATATGTATATGTATATGTATATGTATATGTATATGTATATGTATAGAGTGAGAGAGAGTGTGTGAGGGGATAATAAGGATAGACGAGGTTAAATTGTAATTTTCTTTTAAGTTGTTGTGAGATCATCGGTTGTGGTGTAGTTTAGTTGTGTTTATATAATTTAATTGCAAATTGAAACAAGCATGAAAGTTTGTTTAATTAGTAGATCATTTCACAGATTAATAGTGCATTTGTTTATATGAACGCGCAAATTAAAAGATATGGTAGCAAAAAAAAAAATTAAGTCATCATCGCAAACAAACTTACATAATTATTTTACATAATTATAAATTTATTGTAACTAGATATATATATATTTGTAATAAAATGTATTTTATTCTTATAAGAAGATGGATTTATAACTTACGGGACCATAAAAAACTATGGAATATGACAATAGAGAGTTTATTACTATTTTGAACTGTCCGAGTTGAGACCGGGATTTTTTATTACTATAGGGAGGTTATTCCTATATGAAGTATTCTTATAGAGAGGTTTTACTGTAACTCAAACGCTAGTTATCAAGCCAAGAATCTCTTATGCCATTAAAATTGGCGATGTAGTCATCTAAAGACCCCGTTTGGCATAAGAAATCCAAACTTTCATTAAAATCCTCACAGTTTCCGAACCGATGTCGCATCATAACTGCGAAAGAACCCCATGGTAACATTGCACCCTGTCTACGAGCTAGAAGTGTACGCCACCACGTTTTTGCTTCGCCCACTAAACACAACGATGCATATCGGACCCTGCGGCATCCTTATATCACTCCTTTTGAAAATATTAGTTGCATATGGCTTAACCAATTGTCCGGGTCTCCGTTTTCAAATTTAAGGCAGGTTATGCCCGCTAACCCGTTCGTCCGCAGCCCTCCTATTCGGCGTTTATGCCGCTCGTCAAGCAAAATTTCCACACTCTCGTTCCATCCTAGTTTTCTGTTGTAGGTGTATCGTTATCAATTAGAGTTGGAATTTGTTACTCATGTTCCGCCTCATTTTTATCCTCCCATTCGACCTCGGAAGCCCAACACGGTGGAATAGTAACCGTGTCCCCATCATCCGTCGTCACAGGTGCGGCTGCCGACTGTGCCTGTAGCGCACCAGGCCTGGCGAAGGCTGCCCCGTGCTGGTCCATCGCGCTGCTGGCCCGTTCCGTGGTCACTGTGCTCGTCGTGGTCCCCTTATGCCGCCGCGTAGGGTTTTTCGTGGGCCCCACAACAGCGTTTTTGTTACTCAATTGGGCAAGCAATTTCGGAACCGTCTCCTCCATTCGCTTGCTACCCTCTACTAAGTCCTACAATTCTTCTTCGGTTTTGTTCGTCTTCATATCCCCTTCCATAGTTTTCTTTCTAAAAAAAATTGCCTCTTTTAAGGATCGAGGCTCTGAATATCTAGGTGTTTGGAAATAATAATAATGATTTGCTTTTCTTCATGTCTTTCATTATTCAGAGAAAAGGAAAATCAGGTTTGAAAGGAACAGTCTATGGCACTGGGATAACTTGTTCTTGTTCAGACTGTCATGGAACTAAAGTAAGTCATGCAAGCAAGCCAACTGTGGTACTTCTTTAATTTACTGATATGTTGACTAACTGCGCACTGTTTTTCGTAAAAATAGGTTATAACATCTTATGAGTTTGAGCTCCATGCTGAGAGTCTAATAAAACAGCCGGCCGATTATATTTTCCTTGAAAATGGAAATAATTTACATGCTATGTTGAATGCTTGCACAAATACAACTTTGGAAGCTGTGGAATCAATTATACTAGATATGATTGGTCGTACTTCTTCATCCCCTGAACAAAATGTCTTCTGCCCCACCTGCACAAGTATGTTATTTCCCTTTACTCAATGTTAAATATTTGAGTTTTGCCGCCTTTTTTACATCAATATTGCAAATAGAATTTAATTTTTAGGCTTTCTTATATGGAATTACTAGCTCCTAGAGAAATTGACAACTTGTGTTTTTATGGTATGTAGGGTCAATCAGTGGCCGGATAATGCTGTGTAGTTCGTGCATAGAGATACGATGTACCTTGTGCTGGTTGGGTCTTCACGCATCTTCGTAAATTTATCAGACTTTGTTATTAATGAAGAACCGTCTTTTACCAAAGATATGTGTGTGGAGTTCTTGCAAAAGATTCTTAGTTAGTTAAATCTAGATTCAGTGCCTTTTATTATTTCACATTCTGTCTTTCTTACTTTACATACGTTGCCGATTTTCCCGCCAATTCACCTTTGGTTGGCGAAATAACTATCCAAGTCATGAACAAATAACTTAACATATTATCCAAGTCATGAACAAATAACTTAACATCAATGACAAAAAATAAGGTTCTGATTCTTCTGAAATAAGAACGAGTGTAAGTTTATTATTATTAAATTTAAAATATACACTTCTTGCCAAAATTACTACATATATCTCACGCCAAGAGGAGGCGACGTTATTAGATTTTAGATATTAAATTTGAAAAAGGTTCTATAGATATAAAAAGTTTCTATTAATAACCCGGCGGGCGCGGGCTTCCGTTCTAGTCTTCTATATAAAAAAAGAGGGTTGAGCAGACAGCTCTTCGTCAGCTGCTTAGCTTGGATTATTTACGTTAACACAGTCCTTATAAATTTAGGTATTATCATTCAGGTCATTTTCATCAATCGACTTTGCAATAGTAGATACATAAATAGTAACAGAATAGCTGCTTAATGAACCTGCTTACATGCCGACCATAGTCTTTACCAATTTCAACATATTTTAAAAATTAGTACCATTATTTATATTTTCAGAGTCTTCTACTCCATTTTTTTAATTTAAATAAGTTCTGATATTTTTGAAAAATTATATCCGACTATAAAAGTTAATGTGTTTACCACTAAAAAGTTATAGTGAGTTATATATATAAAAAGTTGTTTTAAAAAAAAGTATTGATACTTTTTGAAAGAATAGAAGGAACCAACTGCAAATTTACAAATCTTAACAATTGTATACCAAACGATAAGGTACTTTTTAAAAAATAATAATAATAATGAACTGTATATACAGTAAAACCTCTCTATAAGAATAACCTCCCTATAGTAATAAAAAATCACGGTCCCAACTCGGGCCAATTCAAAATAGGAATAAACTCACTATTGTCATATTTCGTAGTTTTTTATGGTCCCGTTAGTTATAAATTCACCTCCTTATAAGAATAAAATACATTTCATTACAAAAATATATATATCTAGTTACAATAAATTTATGATAATGTAAAATACTTATGTAAGTTTATTTGCAATGATGACTTAATTTTTTATTGCTACCACATATTTTAACTTGCGCGTCCATACTAGCTCGTCGACATGGATACCATCTTGTTGAAGCCAAAGTGATTGATATGTTTACTTTAATATGCCTAGTATTTATACATGTAAAGAAGGTATATGAAAGATTGTATTTGACTTTACAAATTTCAAAATACATGTATTTGTTTTCTACGTACATGTATTTATTTAACTAAACTTTTGATAGATTCATTTATCTGTTTTAACTTATAATGAATCATGTATATGTATCTAATATTATGTGAATACATATATTTTTTATTTTTATAATATGTAAACTCTATATAGGAATAACCTCAATATAGTAATATTTTTTCGTGATCCCCACAATATGACTGTATAGAGGTTTTACTGTATATATATTAGGTAATTCATTTTTTTATTCAACATCTTAAATAAACAATTGTAGCAGTCGTTCTTTACTCTTTGGTTAATAATTTAAAAAGAACAAAGAAAGCCTTATCTGAGTGGAATAGGGGAGCATTTGGGAACATTTTTCAGAAAGTGCTGGAAGCTGAAGATGAAGTCCTTAAAATGGATAGAATGTTTGAATAAGACCCTACAATAATCAACAAAATTGAGGTAAGTAAAGTTGAAACAAATCTGAAATATATAATAAAAATTGAAGAGGATTTTTGGAGTCAAAAAGTAAATTTAAAGTGGGTCAATGAAGGGGATGTCAATACCAAGTATTTTCATAGTATTGTGAAAAAAAAAAGAGTAATAAGCTACATTAATTCTATTAAAACGGCTACAGGGGAAGTTATTACTGAAAAAATTGAAATACAAAATGAAGCTGTTAATTTTTTTAAAGACCTTCTAGATGCTAAGAAGGATTCTAGTGGGAACTTCAAGAGTCTGAAAATCATTCCTACACTTATTAAAGAAGAGGACAATGAAATTCTTAATAAATTTCCTAATGAAAGTGAAATTAAAGAGGCTGTTTGGGATCTTAATAGAATAGTTCTCCATGTGTTGATGGTTTTACTTGGGTTTTCTTCACTTCTAACTGGAGTATTATTGGTAAATATATGTGTTCTGCTATTGTATATTTTTTTGCTGGTCATTTGCTTCCTAAGGGAATAAGAAGCATTGTTATTGCTCTCATACCTAAAATTCAAGTCCCTAATGATTTTTCAGAATATAGATCTATCAGCTTATGTACTTTTATTAACAAAGTGATCACTAAAATTCTTTCTAAGAGGTTTTCCCTAATTATGCCTCTGATCATTTCCTCTAATCAAAGTGGCTTTGTGCAAAACAGATACATAGTGGAGAATATTCTTTTGGCTCAAGAATTTATTACTAATTTAAATAAGAAAAACAGTGGAAAAAATCTGGCTATTAAGCTAGATATGAAAAAAGCTTATGATAAAGTTTCTTGTCATTTTCTTATTTGTGTTCTAAGGAAGTTTGGGTTTTCTGAGATCTGCATTGACAGAATATGGAGAATGATTTCGTGCAATGGGACCTTTATTTGGTGAATGATGTTCCTACTGGGTATTTTTTCCCCTCTAATGTTTTGAGGCAAGGTGATCCTATTTCCTCAAATCTTTTTATTATTTGCTCAGAAATGCTTACAAGGAACCTAAATGCTCTAGTGGCTAAGAAAAGTTGGGAACTTTTCAAATCTCCTCTACAAGGTCCTATTATTACACATTTAGCTTTTGCATATAATATTATCATATTCAGTGCAGCTGATAAAAGATTTATTCAAAATGTGAAAAAGGTGCTAAAAGACTATAATGATGATTCTGGGCAAGAAATTAGTCTGAATAAAAGCTTTGTTTATGTGTCTAAAAGTGTTTCTGGGGCTCAAAAAAAAAATCAGTGATGAGTTGGAAATAGAAGTGAAAAAGACTCCTTTTACGTATCTAGGTTGCAAGCTTTATGCAGGTCATAAAAAATGTGTACTATTTCATGAGCTAATTCTGAAAGTAAGGAAAAAACTCTCAAGTTGGAAAAATCAGTGACTTAATATGGGTGGAAGACTAATTCTGATTAAGTATGTGCTTCAATCTATCCCAGTGTATACATTATCAGTTATGAATCCTCCTATACAGGTGATCAAGAAAGTTGGTCAGATTTTGGCTAATTTTTTGTGGGGTTCAACTGATCAAAATAAAATGCATAAGTGGGTTAAGTGGAAAAAAGTTTGTTCACCAGTGGATGAATGTGGTCTTGGTTTAAGAAGCTTCAATGATATTTCTAAGGCTTTTGCAGCTAAACTGTGATGGAATTTCAGAACAAAAAATAGTTTGTGGTCTAAATTTTTGAAAGCTAAATATTGCAGAAATAAGCATCCTAATTGTGCTACTAATGGTAAAAGTGATAATACTTGGACAAAAATGTTCAAAATTAGAATTGAAGCTGAAAAGAAAATTATGTGGCTAATAGGTGAAGGAAATATTTTAGTAAATTAAGATAGCTGGCTTGGAGATAGTCCTTTAGATGGTCCTAATTTGGATAACAATATTATCGCTAAAGATATCATCACTAATGGAGAGTGGGATAGAGGGAAAATCAATAACAAAATTCCTTCAAACTTGAGACGTCTTTTTTCTAGTGATATAAATATTAATATGCTAAGAGAAGACACACCTATTTGGAAAGCTAATAAGAAAGGGAATTTCAGCATTAATTCAGCTTGGGAGATAATGAGAAACAAGTCATCTACAAATTGGATAAGCAAATTGTGCTGAGATAAAATTATACATGTGAAGATCTCTTATTTTATTTGGAAATTCTTCAACAAAGCTATTCCTTTGGATCCTACAATTCAGAGACTGGGAATTATGTTGCCTTCAAAATGTGAATGTTGTGGAATTAATGTAGAAGAAATGGAACATTTATTCAGCAATGGATCTATAGCTAAAGAAGTTTGGAATTTTTACTGCAATATATTGGGAGTTCCAAATGCATCAGATCAAATAAGGGGAAAATTTATCTCTGGATGGTCTCAATCAGGAATTTCAAAATCTAAAATGCATTGGAAACTACGTAAAATTGTACATGTGTTTATTGTGCGAGAAATTTGGAAAGTAAGATGCAGCAGTAGGTATGATAATAAGAAAATGAATGGGGCTAAGATTTGTGAGGAAGTCAGTAGCCTGGTTAAAATTCATTCAAGTAAGGATAATTGTTTTCCCCCAAATTTTGAGATTAAAAGAGGGGTAAATCCTATAAGTAACAAGACTAAAAAGCTTAAAGTGGTCAAGTGATTGGCCCTCCTCAAGGGTATAATAAATTTAATATTGATGGGAGTTACAGAATGAACACTAATCAAAGTGGCGTTGGGGGTGTCATGCGAAATGATCAAGGAAATTTTCTTTTCGGATACTACACATCTATCACCAGCAAGTCTAGCCTTGAATCTGAGATGATAGCTCTTCTATTGGGGATTCAAATTACTGAAGATAATAACATTATTTTTTAGTAAAACTGCCTTCAATTGGTTAATATTATTCAAGACAAGGCTAGGTGTGATTGAGATAAAATTTATATTAAGGATCTAATTATTCATCCATTCAAAACTCGTGGTTTAAGAATCACGCATATAGAAAGAGAAGGTAATAGAGGAGCGGATTATCTGACAAATATGGGGTGCGATGAAAATCCATTAATTTCGACTTGTTTGAAAAATTTCTCCGATTATCTAAAGGGGATAATCAGCACTGAAAATATGGGAATTCCTTATATTCGTATCAAGTAATTTGGAAGCTGTTTGAAAGATGATTTTAGAAGCTGTTTGGAAGATGAAGAGAGACAGTCCCTTTCTAAAAGAATGGGATTCTTTCTTTTGCTGTAGACGAAGAGGTGGTTTCACCTGAAAAAGGACGAGTGGTCTGTAGTTTTGTTATTTATAATTTAGTCCTTAAGTTATTGTCTGTTTCCCTTTTAAAGCTTAACATTGTAATTGCAACAATTTCCACTTTTAGCTTTGTTTTTGTGGGGTTTTTCACCCATATTTTTAATAAAATGTGGGTTTTCCCCCACCAATTATATAAATAAAATAAGCAATTGTAGCAGTCGAGGTTTAATATGTTATTTCTTTTTTACATTTTTATTAATTCGTTAACGTCATACCAAACTTAATTACTCTAGATTTACTTATGCAATGTGTATTATGTATATATATATATATATATATATATATATATATATATATATATGAAAACACATACTTAATGAAACTTTCAAAAACTAAACATGTTTTTTTTAATATTGTACTAAAACTAGCGAATACAGACAACTTAAAACAATTGCAGTTAAAATACTAACATAACACTTCAATTGGTTACGAAAACAAAACTTATGCAATACTCTATCATTCTTTCGTTTCTATTTTATGAGTTTATGTGCTTCATCATTAAGCTAGTGTAGAAAAGATCTAAACCTTATAAACCCTAGAGACAGAAAGTGACGAAAAGAGAGAGACGTCTAGGGTGAATAACCCTAGCCGCCGCCAGGATGATCGACCCAGCTAATCCTCCACCGGAGAACAACAAACCGACCCAAAACCCTCAGCTAATGAACCCGGATCCTAAACAAACCAAATCTTTTGCTAACATAGTTAACTCTAAGCCCATTACTCAAAAAATAAATCTTAAAGACGTAGGAAACTGTAATGGGGAACCATTAATAGAATTTTCTATGGAGGACGTGGAAAAATTATTGGAGCCTTTTAAATATATGATTATCGAAAAATTCTCGCATGGAAGACCAAACTTAGATCTGCTAAAAAAGTTTTTCAGCAAGCTAACGCTACAAGCAGCTTACCAAGTAGGGGTTTGGGACCCAAAACATATTCTAGTAAGGTGTTTTCACGAATAAGATTTTCAAAGAATATGGCTGAAACAAATTTGGTATATTGAAAATAAGCCTATGCGATTTTTTAAATGAACTTATGATTTTGACCCTGAATTTTGCGCTAGCTCCTGTTTGGGTTACTTTGCCTAGACTACCTATTCATTTATATAATATGTCCAACATTTTCTCTATTGCCAAAGCTATCGGAAAGCCTATTATGGTTGAGGAACCTACTGCTAAGCTTTCCAGGCCAGGTATGGCACGTATTTGTGTTGAAATTGATTTAAACCTAGATCTAATATAAAGAGTTAGAATAGGGTATGGTGGATATAATGGGTTATGGCAGCAATGTGACTATGAGGACGTCCCTAAATACTGTTTCCACTATTATAAGCAATGGCATGAGGGAAGCGCATGCAAATTTAAAGAAAGTAAAAAAGAAAACTCCAGGAAAAGCTGAGCAAAACCAAAAACCCAGGAATTCAAAGGGCAAATTATACAATCCAAATAAAATCATTCAACTTCCCCAGCATAAATATAAAAAAGTGGAAAGAGAGAGCACAAAGGATTGGGTGAATCGCAATTTTGGTAAGCATGTACAAATCAGTGTTTTAAATAGCGTTATCGCTACCGTAGCGTTTTTTCGAGAGAAACGCGAAAAGCGCAAATAGCGTTGCTACATAGCGCTTTGCGGTGCATTTTTTTTTTCCTAAATACATATTGTTAGGACCAGATTTCTGTTCTAAATTCTATTTGTTGTCTAATGGTTTTCACTAAATAATCCTATCTGTTTATTATGAACTAAGACAGGGTTGTTAGGTTTCAAGTAATGTTGCAACCTTAGTTACAATCTATGCTAACAGGTTTCAAGTAATGTTGCAACCTCAGTTACAACCTTTGCTGACAGATTTCAAGTAATGTTGCAACCTCAGTTCCAACCTGTTGTTCAGCAGAATTCTGTCTAGTTCTGTTAATCTGCATAACTATTCTTTAATAATAATTATTTGTTTTAAAGTATGCAGGATATATTCTCATATGATCTTAACAGGTTTAGTATGCGTTTATATTGAGAATATCAAAGTGGTAAGGAAAGATTTCCTAAAAGATATAAAGAGATTAGTTATGTTTCCTTTACATAGATAATTCTATATCTCTATTCTTATGCAAATCTTTATCACTTGTGTCAATCTTTGTTCCTTATCAATTAAGTATGATATGTTTAAGATTGAATGTAATATGGAGTTAAGTGTTTCATATGTATATAAAAAGATATTATCTCTAAAAGATATTATCTTAATATATTTCCTAGTTAAAGGAAAAGACTAACTCCTATTATCAAGCTTGTTATTAAACAGGTATTACCAATGAAGATTGGAGTCAATCTACGCTGAAGAGTTTGCTCATAACATGGAAGATTGAAGTCAATCAAACAAGTCAAAGCAATCATAAAAGATCTTGAAGCAAGAAGATTGTTTTACTTGTATAAATAGTTTATAGCTTAGCTTGTAAAAAGTGTGTGTTCTAAAATATAAAGAACCCATTCTTGAGAGAATACACGTGAGCTTTTAAAAGAAAACAATGGTGGGATGCCATTGATTTATAAGTGATAGTTATAGAGTAGGAAAAATATAGAGATAGGCAGAAAAACCTAGAGTGAGTCTAAGAGTTTTTTATTAAGACTTGAATCCTATATTGTAAGCTTTTTATAATATCATAATCTGGGTAAGTGCCCCGGAGACGTAGCCTAGTTAGGTGAACTCCGTTGTTAAATGTGCGTGTGAATTATTTCAAGTACATTTAAATTTTCACAGTTCTGTCCATTAATACACTTGGTTCCAACTGTGGTTGCAACCTCACTTGGAACCTTACTGCAAAACTGCAACTAGAACAGCGGATAGTAATTTCACATATAAATATAGCATTAAATTCAAAACATCTAATAAAAATTACTAAATATATATATAAAAAATTATAACTAATAATCATAAAATGATTTTGAGATGCCAGAGTATTTACTTTGTGTTGCAAGAGTTTTGGGGTTTGATTCTCTTTAAACTCCAATAATTTCATTAAAAGTTTGACAAAAAAATTAAAAAACTAAATATTTTTTTTGACTGCACCCGCTATAGCGTAAATAGCGTCCGATATAGCTTAAATAGCGTAAATAGCGTTCTATAGCGCAAATTTAGCGTTTTTCCATCCAAATAGCGTTTTAACGTTGCGTTTTTCTTTCAAAAACCATTATATCGCACAACGTTGCGCAACGTTGCGAGCTTTTTAAAACAGTACTACAAATACAAGAAAATAACAACAATATCAAAGAAGTTATTAATATAGAAAATGAAGATCCAGAAGAAAGAGATAATGACATTGGGGATGTTTCTAAAGAAGGGGAAGCCAACAAAAATGTTGCTATATGTCAGGTAAATGAATGGAATATGGAATGTGAAGACATTGAAAATGGGGAACTTATTATAGACAATACCTTTGAGTGAAATTTAATTGAAGAAGAAGTTGAGAATCCTGTGTTGGAAAGGTTAGAAGATCCACCTGTTGAAAATAGCGAGGTACAAATTTTTAATGGTAAAGGAACAACGCTAGCTCCTACACAATCAACTTTTGCAGATTTACCAGATATTTCCCATAATTTATCTATTCGACTAAACTTGTCACCTAGAGCTAGACCAACTGATCATGGAGATAAACAATGAGAAGTGACCAAAGAACAAAACAAAATTAACAAAAAGAAAGAAAAAACTGAAGCTACAGCTTTTCTAAATATGCTTATGAGATCCTCTGATGTAGGGGTTAAAAAGGGTGTTAAATGATTAATGTTCTTCTATGGAATGTAAGAGCTATTGGTAATACAAACACTACAAGGAGAATTAAAAAGTCTATGCAAACTGCACAATTTAGTACTATTGATTTGTTGGGAGCCCATGGTTTGTGTGAATAAGTTGGAGAAAATTAAAAGAAAATTAGGGTTTGACACAGTTATGGCCTTAGAAGGTGAGGTAAACTCTAAATTCTGTCAAGGAGTTGTCAAAAATGGGCTTTAGAAGGTGAGGTAAATTCTAAATTCTGTCAAGGAGTTGTCAAAAAAAGAAGAAAAAAAAATGTATAGCAGCAGTCACTAATGAAAATGGTGAAGTTATTAAAGACAAAATTGGTACGGAAAATGAAGCCATTAGCTACTTTAAAGGCTTATTAGCTGATGATAATAGGCAAAATTTTGAGTATAAAAGCTTGGATTTCCTTCCTAGACTTTTTAAAAGAAGAAGATAATTTGCTTTTAGACAGACAAGTATAAGAAAGTGAAGTTAAAGCAGTTGTTTGTGATTTAAATAAAACTAGTGCTCCGGGTATTGATGGTTTCAATGGACTTTTCTTCACCTCAATATGGGACATTATTGGTCCAGATATGTTTCAAGCTGTTAATCAATTTTTTAATGGATCTCTCATCCCTAAGGCTATGTCCACTACCCTTATTGCTCTTATTCCAAAAAATAACAATCCTAATAATTTCTCAGATTTCAGACCTACAAGTCTTTGTACTTTTTGTAATAAAGTTATTGCAAAAATTATGGCCACAAGATTAGCTCAAATCCTTCCTAACATTATATTTGAAGATCAAAGTGGGTTTGTGAAAAATAGATATATTATTGACAACATTCGGTTGGCCCAAGAGTTTATTGAAACTATGAATAGAAAGACTAGTGGGAAATATTTGGCTTTTAACTTGGATATGAAAAAAAATTATGACAAACTTTCATGGCATTTTATTATGCCTACTATGAGGAAAATGTGTTTTATTGAAAATTGTATTGATAGAATTTGGAGATTGGTATATGGTAATAATATTTCTACCATTGTTAATGGAGCTTCTATCGGTTATTTTACCCCTACAAATGGTTTGAGATAAGGTGATCCTCTTTTAGCAAGCTTGTTTATAATGGGTTCAGAAGTTATTACCAGAAATCTAAATTCCCTATCTTGTAATAAGGAATGGAAGCCATTCAAAAGTCACATTGGTGGTCATCTCATTAGTCACCTGGCCTTTGCTGATGATCTGCTTATTTTTAGTGTTGCAAATAAAAATTCAGTGAGACTAGTTAATAAAGTTTTGGAATTATATAATAAGGATGGAAAAAAGATTTGCTTATGCCTCAAAGTGTGTTACTGAAGATTAGAAAGAAGGTATTAAAAATATCATGGGAATATCAAGCAAGAAGCCTCCTTTAAAATATCTGGTTTGTCAGCTTTATTCTGTTCATAAAAAATGCATTCTCTTTCATGAGCTTATTCTCAAAGTAAGAAGCAAGCTAGTTAAACTTGGAAATCTCATACACTAACAATGGGACGTAAACTCTTACTTATCAAGCATGTTCTTCAATCAATACAACTTTATACTCTATCTGCAATTAATCCTCCTAAATTGGTTATTACAAAAATTGATTAAATTTTAGCTAATTTCTTTTGGGGTAAAAAAGATGGCATTAACAAGCATCGTTGGATTAGTTGGAAGAAAAATTACAGACCTATTAAAGAGGGTGGTTTAGGGTCGAGAAGTTTTGAAGATATTACATTAGCTTTTTCTATTAAGAGGGTGGATATTCAGGACCAAATTATCTCCGTGGTTTCTTTTTATGGCCAACAAGTACTGTGGTAAAAATCATGTTAATGAAAATCCAATAAAAAAGGGGTCTAGTACTTGGACAAAAATGCTGAAAATGAAATATATTGCTGAAAATCACATCCAATGGTTAATAGGCAACTGTGACATTTTGGTTAATCTTGATAATTAGACTGGTCTTGGTCACCTAAAAGATCCTTAATTATATCAATAATCAGTGTAAAATAAAAGATCTATGTAGTGTATAAGTGGGATCAAGATAACATCAGTGTTAATATTCCACCTGGAATGAGGATTCATTTTGATAAATAAATTGAACTCAATGATAAAGAAGATGAACCTGTTTGGAAGATTACTGAAAAGGGGATTTTAAATTGAAGACAACTTGAGAATTAATTAGAGATAAATATAATTATAGTCCAAGTGATTTTTGCTGGGATAAAATTATATCTTTAAAGATCTTACCCGGAAAATATCACGGAAAATAAAGATAGAAAAAAAGAAAATAAGAGGAGACAGATGTAGCTAATCTCATTTTTATCATTTGTTTTCCTTTTCCACCCATTTTTGGAAAGAAAAACTCACATTTTTCACATAAAATTTTCTCACACTTTCTTTTGTTTTCTTTTCCACTAGTTTTATTATGCAGACAAACACAAAAAAAAAAATATTTACTCAGCAAATCATTTTCATTTTCCCATTAATTTTTCGCGTTTCAAACACACCCTTAGACTTGAATGGCCTGGTTTTCTCTAGCACCAATTTAGCACGTAATTACTACTTTACTAGGATACCACTGTCTAATCAATTTTGGTTCAAACACGTTAAAAGCTCGTTAAGTACACGTTAAACGCCCAATTTATGAATCTCCCAACTTTTATCTTTCAGTAGTAAAGTGTTTTTGTGGTTATAACGAACACAATACGAGGAAAAACCCATTCTTACGAACTAAAAATTCCACTTAACTTTTTGTAAATATATAAATACAGATTTTTTTCTCCCAATGAGCGAGGCAATCAAGGCACTGGCTTTTATCCAGAAAAGACGTGTCATTGGTTGAATAGCATCATACAAAATATGTCAAAGCCTACACCGTGATAACTCTTGTGAACTTAGAAGTTCGATTGAGTGTTTTTTTTGCCAAACGTTTAGTATAAAAGCATCACTTAACATGTGTTTTATTTATGTTTTGCCTTTTTTTGTTATGGTTTTGATGTCTGGAAAAAAATATATGAAGAGGCTACTCAATGATGGAGCAAGATACTTCTGGCTACACAATACGAGCCCATGGGGCTGCTTGCCAATTGCGCTCCAACAAGATTGCAACAAAACTAAGACGTGTACTTATGACAAGTACATGTGTAGAGTTGAATGGAATGATAAGTCGCAACAGTTTAACTCGGAACTGAAAGTCAGAATCAATGACTTGAGGAAACAATACCCGAATGCAGTAATCATACTCTTTGATATGTATTCAGCTAAACTCCAACTCATAACCAATACCAACGGTATCCTACTTGTTACCAAAATCAATCCTACTCATTTACACATTAGTATATAGTCAAAACGCTAACCGATCCATGTCAATGAAGTTCTGTAGTATTCTTCACTGCACAAAGATTGAACAAATAGCCTTTTTTATGCATATACATGGCGTGACAGGTTTTCCTGAAGAATTGAAGATTAAATACTGTTGCGGCGTATTAGGGGATGGGTGTGGTAAAAATGTAACTGTGGATAATAAGGTGGTGTATGGAAAAGCTGGTGATGATCCGTCGAAGTACTTGAGCTGGGACATTGTTCATTACACTGAAGCAGCTAATAAAGTCATAACAAGGCTCATTCTTGACGGATCCTTCTCTGAACCCCGAGTTCCATTTTCGCAAGCGTAAGCAATAGATACCAATCATAGTGTATTTTGTTACAGAATAATTTATGTGTTGTTGCTCTGGAAGTTGAAAACACAGTCTTTACTTTCCCTGGCAAAATCTATAATGCTATTGTAAAAACCCAGATTTTCGTAGAAAAATACCGGTGTAAACAGAAAGTATTGTTCTACATCGGCTAGATATGTGAATACATATATGATATATAAGTTAAGAAAGCTCTCCTTACTATCACCAATGCCCTTTAAAACCGTGTGGCCCGAGACGGAAGGACAAAATCGAGCCAAAGCGGACAGTATTGGTGGTAGTAAGCAGATGGTGGCGCTCTGGTCGGAGGACCGGGTCGTTATTAATTAGTATCAGAGTCGCTATCTTGCCTATGCTGTGTGAACCACCCCCCGGAAGGACGGCGTGCCCGACGAGTACGTCGTGCCTGAAGGGGAGAACAGTGTAAAAACCCGGATTTTCGTAGAAAAATATCGGTGTAAAGAGAAAGTATTGTCCCACATCGGCTAGATATGTGAATACATATATGATATATAAGTTAAGGAAACTCTTCTTACTATCACCAAGACCCTTTAAAACTGTGCGGTCCGAGAAGCGAGGACGAAATCGAGCTAAAGCGGATAGTATTGGTGGTAGTAAGCAGATGGTGGTGCTCTGGTCGGAGTACCTGGTCGTTACGGTTATAATTTTGCTTTGCTTAACCACTGTCTCCATTCAATTTTTTTAATGATGTTTTCCTTTCCTGAACGGATTGAATTGGACGTCTATTTAGCTGATTCAGCACAAGTTGATTGTGAGAATTCTTAAAGCAAGTTTAAATGCCTTGGATAATTGATCGTGTCCCTCTATGTTCTGGTTATGCTTGTTTACTCGAGCAATTTAAAATAGAAATTAAGTTTTGGTAGATGAAGTCTATCAATGGGTAAGTTATAGTGTTGCAATTTTTTGAGCTTTTGTGAGTTTTAATTGCTAACAAGTGAGTTTTTAAAATGACTTGATAAAATCCTACTCAGGTGCTATATCTGGGCTAGATAAAATTCAACATGAATTAATACTCAACTTTAAGCCAAAATTACAAACTCAGATAATACTCCATAAAACGAAACAGCCTCCGTAATTAGCCGACATTTGTGCTTCCTTATTAAAAAAAATGCAGCTTTTTATGACCTTAATTCTTTAATTATTAAAGGGTTTTGTTGTGTTTACCATATTCTGCTTTTTTTCCGATACTACATGTTTTAATTACCGACTATCAATTAATTGAAGTACACGTTTTCGGATTAACTTTTTAAATTTGCAATTCGGATATTTCAAATATTTAAAGTTTTTGTCGTATAATTTTGCATGTTGTCCGAATTTCTTACTAAATTGGGATGAAGAGAGTAATTAGTTATTAATTATCGTGTTAAAAAGTTGCAAAGATTGCTCTTTTACTTAAAGTTAACATCTATGTTTTTATCCAGACATGTGTTAGAGCTTATGCATTACCATTAGTATTTTCATCAAAACATTATCGTATCGCACATATATGGTGCGCGAAATTCCATTAGTTTTACCGTACCGCACCTTCTGCACACCACGTTTTTGGTATACCGCAAGTTCGTTGTTGTTGGGGTATGATACATTACCATTGTTAAATAACAACATAAAAAACAGTGAAAACCCCGTATTTACATAATACTAAAAGAGAATACATCACTTGAAAATAATAGAAAAGGGTTGAAATTATTATCATTGTTTCAATTTTATTTTTACATTTCAAATTATATCTTAAATGCTAAATATTTTATTAGTTTTTACTTATATATGAGTATATTATATAGTTTCCTGTGCATCCATCGGTTAATTGAGTTCTATATATCTTTGTTTCACCTAATTATGATGAACAAGTGTTTCAGCTGTGTTCTCCCATACCGTATCAATAATTTGTTATCTTTTCTTATTTCGTAAATAGCATATTCTTCAATTTTTCTTCTTCTTGTGATTACATATGTTATCTTTAAAATGAAATGTTTTTGCTGACTGAATAGTAAATATGCAATGTCTTGTTAGAAATCAGAATTTGGAAGGAGTTGGGCATCTATTTTGTTACACTCATGAATAAGACATTGTCAGAATCAGGTTTTTTAGAATGTTTAAACTCTTTTTAGTAATACTGTAATTTTTATTATTTTGGCCTCTACTTTTCATATAGGTTGTATATTATTGTTGGACGAAGTATAATGCTTAACTGTGTACATTTGTTTTCCTCGTTATTTATATTTTTTTATGTAGGGTTACTTTGTAGCGTGGTTTACTGATGCTAAACGGGACTCTAGCATGTGCGAATGATCAGACCTTTGGAGGTTGTTTGATCGTCAATGCACCCGTGCAAGTAAGCATTGCATTAGAGTGTCTATATTATACAATGTCTTGCAAAATGATAACCAAACAATGATATTATACAATAATTATGGCCGTTGTGGCTCCAAAATCAAGCTGGATGTAGCTAATGAAACAAGATTTTACTAGCGACTGAAGGGTAACTATTATTTTCATTCTTCAATTTTATCAATACGATTAAATTAGAAAGAAATTTGCTTATGTACGTAATTAAAAATTCAATTTAATTTGTAATCAATACTATTAAATAAGAGTTTCAATATTTTCATACATTCGAATAATTTGATAGTATTTGACACCTCATGAGCGATGCACCTTGTCATAT
Source organism: Primula veris (assembly GCA_963682055.1). Lineage (NCBI taxonomy): Eukaryota > Viridiplantae > Streptophyta > Magnoliopsida > Ericales > Primulaceae > Primula > Primula veris. The sequence continues at coordinate 28,412,150 of OY821747.1, read as the reverse complement.
TTCCTTTTTTCTGTCAGGACAAATGCTTATTTGTCTCATTTAAATCTTATTCAATTGTGTTTCTAAAGATACTCTGTATTTGGTTTTCAAATACAGAATCTCATAATAGCATATTAAGTAGTCCGTCATGGATTTACTAAAAGTGACCAAATTTGATATTCAAAATACATGTATTCAATTAATAAAAGTAAAAAAAATACATTTATCATCAGTACTTTTTGCTTTTAATACTTTTTTTAAAGTAAATATACTTCTTTCATTTACTGTACTGTTGAATGCTTTGAATTCTGTTGCTATTCCAAAAACAGAAAAAAAAAAAAAAAAAAAAAAAACCTTTAAGGTGTTACTGTAGATGACAATATATAGGGTGAAATAAGCAAATTTCCCCATAGTTTACATTTTTTTTGTCCAAATCTCAAGAAGGCGAGGTCTATAAATACAAGTAGATTTTCTTTAAATCGTATTGCTTTTCCTCTCATCAGTCATCACCCTTTCTCTGTGTACGTTTCTCTCTCCCCCCGTAAGAAATATAACATCTCTTAAATTGGCACTTTTGATATATGATTTTGCACCTTGTATTTGGTGTAATTTGTTAATGTGCAAGATTTTTTTTTCTTAGTTACTCTAAGTTCGAATCACTGTTTTAAAAAACTCGCAACGTTGCTCAACGTTGTGCGATATAGTGGTTTTTGAAAGAAAAACGCAACGCTAAAACGCTATTTGGATGGAAAAACGCTAAATTCGCGCTATAGTAACGCTATTTAATCTATTTATGCTATAACGGACGCTATTTACGCTATAGCGGGTGCAGTTCAAAAAAAAATATTTATTTATTTTTTATTTTTTATTTTTGGTCAAAATTTTAATGAAATTATTGGAGTTTAGAGAGAATCAAACCCCAAAACTCTTGCAAACAAAGTAAATACTCTGACATCTCAAGTATAATCATTTTGTGATTATTAGTTACAATTTTTTATATATATTTAGTTAATTTTTATTAGATGTTTTGAATTTAATGATATATTTATATGTATTTAGCCAAAAAAAAAAAATACACCGCAAAACGCTATGTAGCAACGCTATTTGTGTTTTTAACGTTTCTCTCGAAAAAACGTTACGGTAGCGATAACGCTATTTAAAACATTGGTTTGAATAAATGATGCTGCAATTGATCAACAATTTTGTTTGCAATTGATCAACAATTTTGTTTTCAATTGATGAACTTCATTCTATAATTTTGTTTTCTTAGTTATTAGGTCTCGCCGTGGGATTTAGAAATGAATGGGTCCAGAAACACTAGATTAGAGAAGATTCCGACAAAGTTGAAGGACCTTCTGAAAACGGGATTGCTCGAGGGGGCACCTGTGCAGTATCAATCCGCACCAAAGGTATGTTTGCACTTTGTCTTCATTTCGGTTATTTCTTTTTGTCCCTATTGGAGCTGGTCAAAATAAGATACTTGATCATAAAATCTTGTAGAGTGTATAAAACCAAGCATAATTTCCCACCTTTTCAAAATTTGGTTCTTCATATTCTTATAATTAGCTGCATACTAATCGGAAAATCTTTAATTTCACCTAATATGTTATCCATCTTTCATATATTTCACCAACCTAGGGCCACCACAATTACAAAACCTGATCAACAAATAAATATATTGGTTCAGTAATATTGGTTATGATATTTTCCCATTCATGCCAAAATTCGTCACTAATAATGGCACTGAACTAAGGCCTCTATCATTCTTACAAATTCATCTCCAAATTTAGTTTGATCTTCAGATGCTTAAGGGTAACCTAAGTTCCAGAGTTTCTCTACAATCAACTAGTTGCTTCTGCAAAATTTAATGCGAAGCAAATCAAGTTTTTTAACAATTCCAAATAGAATGGGTTCTAAAACTATGCATTGCCAAGCAGTGGTTTAAAAGTTGTGTTAATGTATTTTATCCTTGTTTATGTTAGTCTTAACCACTCAAATTCATTGGCAATTTTTTAAAGGTAAGAATTACAGTATGAACTACGTAGAGAGACTGAAAATATGCATGCACTTTTAGTATCTCCTCCCCTAAAGTTTGAATATTGCTGCATTATCTCATGTTACTACTTCTAGCAGTTTTGTAATTCCTAGGCATGGAAACCAAAGTTTTTGCCCTTCTCAAAGATTTCTGAACTAGTAAATTTAAATTCTTAAGGGCGCTTTTGGAAAATAGATAAAAGTAGTGTAATCACGCTGATGGATCAAACCCACCGAGACTAGCTCAAAAGGTCCTAGACAACCCAAATAACTCAAACGCTAGTTATCAATCCAAGAATCTCCTATGGTAGAGAGATAATAAGAAAAGCTTTGTTCTTTTTATTCATAATCTGCTCTTAAGGAATAACCCTAGTCATAAAGGCAATGGAGTGTAATTGCAATTAGGAAGCACCTGTAGGCCCTAGTGCAATTTACTAAAAGTCTAAAACCCAAAAGAATATCAAACAAGTCTTTAGAAAATACTAATGATAAAATAAAAGCATAAATGAATCAAAGTAACACCATCAACAAGCTACGTAATTATCCCACTTTGTTGGCGCTCTCTTAAGTCTTATCACGCGAGCCTCGTCATGGTAGATTCCCACACTAAATTGGGAAGGGGATAAATATTTATTACAGATCTTGTTTTTAAATTTTTGTTGATTCTTTGAAATTCGTAAATATAAAGTACAGCTGACCACAAGCAGATTACATAGCTTTCATGTAATACAATAGCTCACAGCAGTTGTGAAAAGAACACCCACAGAAACGCAAGCAATAAACTCCAACTCTGAAGGAATTGGATTTGATAAGCAAACCGAACAAGACCCATACCATTAATATATTAAATAAGTAAACCAAAGAGAAGAAAGGGAAGAGGAGATATATTTTCTGAAGTGAAAGCTAGAGCTACAAGAGAAGAACAGAGAGGATTACACAGTCCAATATAACATTAATAATCTACGGTCGCACAAATATAAAGAAATAATCTAATATTTATGGAATATCTAGCTAACAAGTAACTCTGTGTTTTTTGAACTTACAAATCTGGGTGTTTGGAAATAATACTAATGATTTGCTTTTCTTCATGTCTTTCATTAATCAGAGAAAAGGAAAATCAGGCTTGAAAGGAACAGTCTGTGGCACTGGGATAACTTGTTCCTGTTCAGACTGTCATGGAACTAAAGTAAGTCATGCAAGCTAGCCAACTGTGTTACTTCTTTAATTTACTGATATGTTGACTAACTGCGCACTGTTTTTTTGTAAAAGTAGGTTATAACACCTAATGAGTTTGAGCTCCATGCTGAGAGTCTAATAAGAAAGCCGGCCGATTATATTTTCCTTGAAAATGGAAATAATTTACGTGCTGTGTTGAATGCTTGCACAAAGGCAACTTTGGAAGATGTGGAATCAATTATACTAGGTATGATTGGTCGTACGTCTTCATCTGCGGAACAAAATGTCTTCTGCCCCACCTGCACAAGTATGTTATTTCCCTTTACTCAATGTTAAATATCAGAGTTTTGCCGCCTTTTTTACGTCAATATTGCAAATAGAATTTATTTTTTAAGCTTTCTTATATGGAATTACTAGCTCCTAGAGAAATTGACAGCTTGTGTTTTTATGGTATGTAGGGTCAATCAGTGGCGAGATAATGCTGTGTAGTTCGTGCAAAGAAATACGATGTGCCTTGTGCTTGTTGGGTCTTCACGCATCTTCGTAAATTTATCAGACTTTGTTATTAATGAAGAACAGTCATTTACCAAAGATATGTGTCTGTGGAGTTTTTGCAAAAGATTCTTAGGTAGTTAAATCTAGATTCAGTGCCTTTTATTATTTCACATTCTGTTTTTCTGTTTTTCTGTTTTTCTGTCTTTACATACGTTGCCGATTTTCCCGCCAATTCACCTTTGGTAGAGAATGTAATTTTTTTGTAGTGATTTGAAAACAGAAGATCCTTTAAAATTATTATCATTTTTGGTTTTACGTTTGCGATAAGTAAAAACCTTTTACTGTATGTATTTAACACATCTCGACAAGGATATATATGGCATTGTTCTTGGCGCATCAGTACACCTCCCTGTAAGCAATACCACTGTTTCAAAACTCAAGACATAACTCAAAAATAAATAATTATAATTACACTCATAAATCGGTCTAAAAAAATAACATCTTACCTAGTTAAATTATCTACTCGTGGTGTAATTGTTTACAGTTTTTTCTGCATTGTCCGATAGTGCTGTTCATGAAATAGCTAGCGGCCCATCGCCAAGCCACCCACCGTTTATTGACTTCCATCATTCCATGACTAGCTGCTATTTTGTTTATTGAAATGATGGGAAAACCCACGCTTTTATTATATTAGTTGGAAAAATAAAATTGTGGATGATATGACTAGCTGGTTCTCGTAGATTACTAGTTCAACAATCGTGCATGATGTTGCCTAGCCATGATCAATTTTCCATGCACGTTTTAAAAAGTTTGTAAATTTAAGATTAATATTCTTTAAAATAAAGATTTTCATATGTACACTGGTTGCGGTTAGTCGTCAAGAAAACTACCGTGATGACTTATATATTCCATAGAATAGTTGTACAAGTTTCAACAATTGATTGTACGTTGGCAAGGCAAACAAAGAATGCCAAAAGGGTCTAACTGAGTTAAAACTGATAAGGACCTTGATTATATATTATCATGGTGTTTAAGGTCTAATTATAAATTCAATTAATCACTCTGCCTACTTCTGTAGGTTCTTAAATTTAAATGCCTTTATTTTATTTTATTTTATTTTAGGTTAATGGCATAGTCCATTAGGTTTCTTAATGTTTTACCAAGGTTTATTTGTTGGAACACTGCAGAGAACCAAAACGAATGCGGGAAGAAAAACGGGAAACGGAAACATCTCATGTAAAAGATGAAAAAACCTTACATTATATTCTAAGATTTAGATTAAAAAAAACGATAAATAAGGCTTTGAAAGTAAATACGAACTTGCGTAAAACTAACCTGGGTCCATTATAGTAGCCAGCGTAGTCTATTTATGGGTTAATTTTTGTTATGTACACTAAACTAACAAGGATTTGTGTTCTACTAACCCACAACTTGCCAAAAAAAAAATTGGAAAACGTTATTGCCAAAATCATGCGATGGCTTTGGAACGTGTGTGTATATATATATATATATTGTTGGTTTTCGTGTACGTAAAACCAATAATTTAAAATGCAATGACTAAAAATAAATAAACAAATTTTATTTCTATTAAACGGAATGTGACTCTATTACAATATTCCTACACTTGCAGAATTTAAATTCGATTAATTAAAATTCCAGACAGATTAATATAACTTATTAAACTGTTGGACTGGTTTGTAATTAAACGAAACTATCAGACAGAATAGTATAAAACTAAACTGCTGGACTGTTTGTTAATTAAAAGAAACTGCCAGACAGAATAGTATGATTACTAAACTACTGGACTGTAAATAAAATAAATTACAGAACTGAAATGTAAATTACATAAATGAAATTACAGAATTGAAATGTACTTAAATGAAATTACAGAACATAAAAGTACTGAAATGAAATTACAGAATAGAAAAGAAATTACTGAATTTAAATATAGATAATAAAAAAATACATAATTGAAAAAACGAAATATAAAATGCAGGAAAGGAAATAGACGAGTCGACTGTAAATAGTCTGTCCTTAACCGATATTCGCCTAACCACCTTTAAGGTTTCTGGTTATGTTTGGCGCTTCGATCCCAAGGTACAACGTCTCGGATAACTTGTCGGAAACTGGCGACGAGTCAAGGTCGAGCTGTTGGTGGGTGGCTCTCTCTGACTAAAATGTAATGCTTCGGTTTAGAGATATGATATGATGTTGTGTTTGATTTCATAATGTTGTGTCTTCTGATGTGGGGGGAGATGCCTATATATAGGCTGCTAAGTATCTCAGCCATTAAGTCACACTTAATATTATCAGTTTCGAATTTCGAAACTGCAGTATTAAATCTGTAATTAATTCATATTCATTGCATCAGTTACAACTTTGCTGAAAACTTTCAGGACCACTCCTATTATTTATACAAAACTTTATTTCTATCTTGGGATTAGACCCCAGACCATGGCCCCTAGACAAATCCCAAATCTCAAATCCCAAATCCCGAGTCCAGAGACCCGAGCGAGCGCGCGCATGTGTGGTACACACTTATACACACATGTGTATGTGCACACACAACTTAATATCCACATGAGATGGCTTTGTATATATATTGTAAAAATGACTCTTCATTTTCCAATGTGGGACAATTCCCACTGGGTTCTCCCCATTTAATCTATTTTCCAGCATTAAGAGTTTTTCTCTTTCTAAACTCCAATCTTTTACGCTATTTTCCATTCACTCCCATTCTCCGAATAGGTCATACAACATACCGTTACAAACCTTGTCATACTATCCCATCAAGCGTCTTGAGTATGGTGTCAAAAAATAATGGATATCGCTTGGAATCTTCACTCAATGATGGTCATGTGACCATTCGGAAACTATCATGTTTAAACATGGTTTTCCAACAATCCCCCACATGAATGTAATTGTCTTAAAAGCCCATGTCCTAAAATGCAAACAAGAAAACCACAAAAATTCAGTGCCTAAAGTCAGGTAGCGCATGCCTTGAATCTGCCGTAGCGGAGTACCACCCAGAATACTGCTATTAGGTAGCTGTAAAGACTTGAACCCTTAAGCTTTGTGTATCCCAGAATGACACCCGCACAGTACCCTCTCTGCCCACATACTAAGCCCTTTAGTTGTTGTCCATATTTAGCCTGGACTGCCTTGACACGTTCAACTGAGTGCTTTAGTGATTTAGCCCACGCTCATCACATGGTACCGACTTTACACACTCGTTATAAGTGGTTCCAAATAGAAGGTGTCATGACTCACCTTACTCGACCTTCGAGATACTTGGATCATTAAGAGCCCCATGCTCACGCATACTATGGTACATGCCTATCACTCTGTCATCGCGAAAATGAGCTGGGAACTACAGGTTTCCGAATGCTTTGTTCGGCTACCCCCATAGTTCAGCTTTCTATTGAACCTAGCAGATAAATCCCATCTGAGTTGGGTTGCCTATAGGTAGGCTACCAATTTAATGGGATTCAATCCCATTCCTTTCGATGATGCTTCGACTCTCTCTTGAGTCAAGCCCTTTGCAAATGGATCCGCAATGTTATCCTTTGATCTCACAAAATCTAAGGATACAACACCGTTAGCTAACAATTCTCTTACGGATTTATGTCTCCGAAGTATATATCGAGACTTTCCATTATACATATAGTCCTGAGCCCGCACAATAGCTGATTGACTGTCGCAATGCATGCTTATCGCGGGAACAGGTTTTGGCCACATTGGAATTACTTCCAAGAAGCTTCTTAGCTAGTCTGCCTCTTCAGTCACCAAGTCCAAGGCTATGAATTCTGATTCCATAGTTGGCCTTGCATTTCAAGTTTGTTTGGAGGATCTCCAAGACACGGCAGCACCTCCCATTACAAACACATATCCACACATGGATCTTGTGTTGTTGGAGTCTGATATCCAGTTGACATTTGAATACCCTTCCAGTACCGCTGGGTATCTGGTATAGTGTAGCCCATAATCAGTTGTATATCTCATATATCTGGGAAGCTTTACGATGACCTTCCAGTGCTCCTCATTTAGATTACTAGTATACCTGCTCAGTCTACTTACTGAGTTGGCTATATCAGGTCTAGTACAGTTCATTACATACATGAGATTGCCTATGATTCGAGAGAATTACAATTGTCTCACACTTTTGTCGAAATTCTTTTTCAAGCTACAGTTGAACTCAATTGGAATTCTGGACATTGCCTTACTACCATTGTCAAATTTGTCAAGTGTTTGTCTAACATAATGACCTTGAGACAGGGCATACCCCTCTGATGTCTTGATGATTTTCATACCAAGTATAACGTCGGCTATACACAGGTCCTTCATATCGAAATGGTGCGACAACATTTTCTTAGTGGAGTTGATCTTATCAGTACTCCCTATTATAATCATGCCATCCACATAAAGGCAGACTACTAAACAGTCATTTTCATTTCCTTTCATGTAAACACATTTGTCACACTCATTTATGCGAAAGCCATTTGATAGCTTGATTCTATCAAATTTCTCATGCCATTGTTTGGGTGCTTGTTTAAGTCCATATAGAGACTTTACAAGTTTGCACACCATGTGTTATTTCCCTGGAACCACAAACCCTTCAGGTTGTTCCATATAAATTTTATCTTCTAATTTTCCATTTAGAAAAGTCGTCTTTACATCCATTTGATGTATTTCCAAATCAAACAATATTGCGAGAGCAATGATGACATTTTCCCAAACTCTCAGGTTCTTATAGCTAGGTTGATGGCGTTTCCATAATTGGTATGGTGGTTTGTGTCGCTTCTTATGTGGTAACTTGTTTAAAACATAGTTAGCGGAAAGCAACGCTTCCCCCTACATGTTCTGGGGTAACCCAGAACTTATTAACATCGCATTCATCATTTTCTTGAGCGTTCTATTTTTATGCTCCGCAACTCCATTTTGCTCCGGGGAGTATGGAGTTTTGGTTTGATGAATGATGCCACTCTCAGCACATATTTGTGCGAACGACGCTTCATATTCACCGTATGTATCACTCCTCAATATTTTGATCTTTTTATTGAGTTCATTCTCTACTTCAATTTTATAAAGAGTGAACATATCTACTGCATTAAGTAAACATAGATACTGCATTAAGTAAACGTATCTGCTTTTACTTTTCATTAAGTAAAGTAACAGTATCTAGTACAATCATCTGTAAAAGTTATGAAATATTTTTTACCTACTCTTGTTTGAATAAATTTCAAATCACACACATCTGTGTAGATCAAACCAAGAGGTTCACTATCTCGTTCAACATGTTGAAACGATGATTTGGTTAACTTTACTTCTACACATATTTCACATTTGTGTTGTTTATCAAAGACAAAGTTTGGTATTAGTTGCAGTGATATTAATTTCTTCATAGAATTAAAATTCACATGTCCTAATCTATCATGCCGTGACTCAAAGATATAAGCAGAATTTGAAATATTATTGGCCAACTTGCCAACAGTCATTACACTACTGGTGCTGGCCTCAGCCTTAACACCTTTATTCACAAACTCAGCTTTAGGAGCTGGAGTTCTTACATTTAATTTAAACATGTCATTGATCATATAGCCACGGCCTACATAAATATCATTTTTGGTGATTACAACTTTATCGTATTGAGAAACAAGTTTAAAACCCTTCTTCACCATCACCGAGCCTGAAACCAGATTCTTATGAATATCTTGTACATGGAGCACCACAGTCAGCGTCAGCTCTTTCCCTGAGGTCAGGTTCATCACCACAGTTCCCTTTATTTCCACCTTGCAAGTAGCAGAATTGCCCATGAAGTAGGTCTCACCATCCACAGCCTCGTAAGTCTTGAACATCCACTTGTTGGATCAGATGTGGCTCTTGGTGCCGGTATCTAGCCACCATTCATTGGGATTGCTTCCCACAAGGTTCACCTCGGAGACCACTGCAAAGAGATGCATGTCATCCTCTATTCCCTCGGCCATATTGGCCCGAGCTGGAGCTCTCATCTTCCCCTTGCCCTTAAACTTCTTCGGTTGGAGGTTGGGCTTAGCAGTGCATTAATTGTCATAACAGTCTGCAGCACGATGACCGGTCCTATTACACACAAAGTAGATTCCCACAAATTTCTTTGCAGCAACAGCACCGCCTACGTTGTTAGGGCGTCTCCTCTTGACACACGAGGCCTCAACCACATGGGCATTTGCCACCGAGCTACTAGCAATACCACCTTTCTTTCCAGAATGGCAGTTGCTTTGCTCAATATTCAACCTCTCTATGAGCCCCTCCAGACTCATTGCCTTCCGCTTGTGTTTCAGGTAGTTCTGAAACTCCTTTTATAATGGTGGCAGTTTCTCAATCATAAGAGCCACCTGGAAAGGTTCATTAATAACTAGTCCTTCAGCATCAATCCGATGGTATATGAGTTGTAGCTCCTCAATCTGCTTAATGACACTCCTATTATCAGTCATCATGTACTCGTGAAAGTCTGTGACGACAAATTTCTTTGCGCCATCATTATTCACTTTGTACTTCTTTTCGAGAGTCTCCCAAAGTTCCTTTGCAGTTGCTTTGGGCTCGAAGACACTGAATAATGTGTCATTTAGAGAACACAAGATATAGTTCCTGCATAGGTAGTCGGCATGTCTCCATGCCTCAACTGTCGAGAATGACTGCTCGTTCAGATCGTTCTCGCTTAGAACGGGAGAGTCTCCTTAAGAAACCGGGTTAGGTTAAGGATGGTTAAATAAAACAGCATCATTTGCTGCCAACGTTTGAAGTTGTCACCCCTAAACTTTTCCGGCTTCTCCAGATGAGAGGTCGGAAAAATAGACATAGTCGAATGCAACGGTGCCTTGCCCCTAGCCACATCAATAGCCTGGGCCGCAGCCGCAGCTGCAACCTTAGCCACAGCTGCAGCCGTAGCCGCAGCTTTGGCTGTGCCATCAGATTGGGCCGCAGCCGCCGTAGCATGCGCCTGAGCATCATCCCCCTGCATTTGCATCGCCCATAGTATTATGGACATTCCCACCAATCACTACGTCATGCGAACTCACCGGAGGGATATCAGAGACTTCGGGGACATTTTCGTTCATCATCTGTCGGTTTCTAAAAAGACAACCAAAAGACTATAAGATACGCATATATTAAATATTCTTGAACAAAACACCAAGTATAGAAAACTTGGTTTCCGTAAAAGAATTTTTGACAAGAATAAATTATTCAAGCTAATACCAAATTGGTTGGTATTTTCTCGAGAACGGTACAATAACCAAAACAAAATAAAACAACTTTAGGAATTTTCCTTTGCTACAAAATATTCTAAAATTAGAATTGCAACGGAATAATCACTATTTCTTTTAATTTAAAAATTAAACTAAAACGGTGCACAAACCAAAAAATAATATCGGTTAAGATTGTTGGTTTTCGTGTACGTAAAAGCAATAATGTAAAATGCAAGGACTAAAAAGAAATAAACAAATTTTATTGGCTAAGATTATTGGTTGTCTTGAGTATGGTGTCAAAAGACAACAGTTGTTGCTTGGAATCTTGACTCAAAGATGATCATGTGACCATTCGGAAACTATCCTGTTTTAACATGGTTTTCCAACATATATATGGAGATGGATGTGGAAAATCAAGGTTGGAGGAGGTGGCCGATTTATTAGCGATGACCGTGCGATGATGATAGAGCAGACGACGACGCCCGGAGGTAGGGTAGCCCATGAAGGATGTGAGTCATCTCCATTGTTGTGTACCATATATATATATATATATATGTATATGTATATGTATATGTATAAGCATAGAGTGAGAGAGTGTGTGTGTGTGAGTAGGGATGGCAATTTTGCGGGTTTCAATCCGACCAGACCCGTCGCGGGTCGGGTAAAAATGCAATTCTATTCGGGTCGGGTTGTGTTTAAATAGGTAAAACTGCAACTTAAAAAAATACAACTTAAAAAGTGCAATTTAATACTCTCTCTGCTTTCTTTCTTATATACATTAAACTCTCTCTCGTATAGTAATACATAACATACATTTCAGTGGGTTTATTAAAAAAAATCTTATATACAATTAATTTATTAATTAATAAAACGATATTTATGGTAAATGTGAATGAAATTTATTCATATTAATTACTGACTAAAATGTTATCGTGTTTATTTATAGAATGATTTATTATGGAAAATCAAATAATCATATCAACCATATACATTTATATTATATTTTTACATATATCAATATTTTAATTGACAAAATTAATGAGCCCAGATTAATTTAATAAGCATGGAAATATTAATATAAAAGGGTATTTAATGGCACATTAGTATTTATATATTATCTTTCTAAATCAAATAATTTTTTACTTTACGATATGACTTTTTAACAAATTCTCTTTAAAATCTTGACATTTATAAGGTTTATTTTTCAAAGGGAAAAAAAAGTGTTATAAAAAACATATCAAATAAGTAAAAGTATAACTTTGTACATGGGTCGGGTCGGGTTAAGTCGGGTTTTAGATGACCTAACCCTATTGTCATCCCTATGTGTGAGGGGATGATGAGGATAGACGAGGTTAAATTGTCATTTGCCTTTAAGTTAGTTATGTTAGTTTTTCTAGATAAAAGGTTACACAACCACAGGATTGTGGCAACAAGTTTTCTCAATTAGAAATTTTACAATTAGTGGATAGTAACAAAACAGACCCGTCTAATTATGAAGTCCAAACATGAATAAATCATCAATCATTGTTATTAAAAAAAATGAATAATTTTTTTTAGCGAAAATTACGATCTCTACTCAAGTAGCTACTATTATAAAAGTGTAGGTGCCACAAATGGATTAGATAAAAAAAAATTATATAGAAAACAACAACTTAACATAAATGAAAATTAAAGTTGATTAATTAGCACGTTCCATGCATATATATAACCAATTCTTTACGAAGCTTATAGTTTTACCTATTTGTATAAATTTACATAAAACTATGAGCTTTGTAAAACTAACCTCTCAATAATTTGTTTTAACAAAATTAACCCAAAAGCTAGTTTTGTAATAATCATTCAACTAAAATAACATCAAGATTTATGAATTCCAATAATAAAATCTTATTAGCATTATGCATATTATCCAAGTCATGAACAAATAACTTAACATCAATGGCAAAAAATAAGGTTTTGAAATAAGAAACGAGTGGAAGTTTATTATTATTAAATTTAAAATATAAACTTTCTGCCAAAATTACTACCTATATCTCATGCCAAGAGGAGGCGACGTTATTAGGTTTTAGATATTAAATTTGAAAAAGTTTCTATAGATAAAAAAAAAAAAAAAAAAAACTTAACGTAAAAAAAATATATAAAAAACAATAACTAAATCTTAACTTTCGGCCAAAATTACTACCTAAAAGACAAAGGCGTGATAGTTAGTGATTAGATATAAAGATATAGAAAAAAAAAACACAATGAATACCAAACACAAGAACTGGTGATATTTTACGTCCTTTTTTTCCATATATAAACGTGGCAGAAGTAATTTTAATTCTTCTTTTCTTTAAGTTGTCCTGCCAATACTCCAAATCTGGATAATCCAAATCAATTTTCTTTATGAAAAGGGTTATTATGTTTGTTTTTCAAGCTTGCATGTTTTGCTTGCATAGTTGCATACATTGGCATGAATGCTGTTGATTTTTATATTCAGCTTTAGACTAGATACTTATAACAGAATAACTAGAAAATTGATCTTCATACTGAAAGTTGGAACCTTGCAATATGTGGATAGTTGTTTCTCATGTTTTGGAATATCTATGGGGCTATTGAATTTTTCTCCTTAAGCGTATACTTGGGAATGATTTACTGCTATAAGGTTTTTCATGCTGAAAATCGTGTTCTGCAGGATTATTCCGAAGTGCTTTTTGCTTGTCTCGAATTGATGATTCAGTCTCTTAAAGTGAAGAAGCTTGTGCTGCCGGCTTTACAAGATGTAAAATCTTGGACTGAAGAAGAGAATATTGAATCTAGCTATATTTCGGAGGAGGAGGAGGTTTGTGCCATTTTCTTATTATTTGATGATGAATTTAATTGACTGCTCTGAACCGTCATTAGAAGAAAGATAATAAGCTACTTTTTGTATTGATGCAGCTTGAGAATTACCAGAAGGATTATCAGCTGGTAGTCTTTCATGGGATGCCGATGCTTCAAACGACTATAGTGGGATCTTGAAGATGGCTTCTTTTGTTTCGTGTGTGACGGAAAATAGAAACAGCTACTTCAAAGTTCAAACTAACTTCAATGAAATACGAATCCTTCAATAGAAATTGAATTTTTTAATGTTTTTGTTACCGACTTCATCGAAGAAAATCTGGTCTACAGGCCTAGTGTCCTTTTGACGACCTATATTGAACCAAATTCTTGGGTTTTCAGTTATTTATTAAGGATTGTTTGGTCATCGTGGTTGTGTATTTTGGAATGTTAAGGAACTAGGAAGTCGAAATTTTGTGTGGTGAATCGGCGAAACATTTGTCCTTGTAATGTTTAGTAAAGAAACTAAACTTAGTTTCACAACAAGGTCCGCACCTTCGGTATATCCACACGTAATATGTCATTAGGTTTTTTTTTTACCGTAATGATTTTTTACGTCAAATTACTAGCTTTAGTTTATAATATAAAAACTAACAAAATATCAAATCTACAATAAACTACGTCATGATACATCATCCAGAATAAGTGAACAGACTTAGAAATGTTACCAAAAAATCCAATTAAGTTAATGTATGTCAATTTGTATCTTAAATGTTAATCACTTTCATTAATTTACACCTCTAGTCCTGCATAAGACTATGATACCGTTATACAATAAAATATCTATAAATTAATAATGTCGGGACGATAGAAATTTATTAAACAGAGAGATATTAATTCATCGATAAATTAACAATTATTATTTTAAAGAAGTTTTATTTCTTTGACGATTAATGTTCACCGAGCAACAATAGCAAATTGTTTTCAATACTGTAAAATTCGTTCGGTCAGTAAAGTTTCAATTATAGATGAAACCACTATTAAGTATGATATTTTTGAACTTGAAAAAATGATTGAGAGTCTCAGTTATCGCAATAAAACGGATGTCAATGAGTTGTTAGTTACCAATGTGAAAATAATAGAGGCCGGGATTTTAAGAACAAATTATAGAAACCGTGTTCGGTAACAATAAAGATGATAAAGATGATACTTGAATATGATACTGTACTTTGGAACTAGTTATGCAAAAGTAAATATTTATCGCGTCTATAACCCTTTTTTGGTGCAGTTCGAAAAGATTATATCGAAACTTTTGGGTGCAATTATAAAAATTAGGAATGGTACTATTCAAGTAGATTTAAATTTTAAGAAAAAACAAACGATTATAGAGTCATAATTAGCTAAGTCGTCTTAGTAATGTTTGTCATTTTGAAGAATTATTAATTTATGATTTTGTCGGAACCAATATTTATGTAAGGATTTTCACAAAATTTATTATTTTATTAATTTATCGAAATTGGTGATTTTTTACATTGGCCCAAAGTCGGTACTCGAAAAAATTATTATTTTAGAGACTTTATTAATTTACCGAATATTAATTTAGAGATGTTCTAATGTTAATACAAATATAGAAGAATGCGGTTTACAAATATAGAGATGTTCTAATTTAGGATATCGACTTCCGCCTATATCTTTCCTAGACATCGTATCCAAATAGGTGAGCCTATTTGGGGAAGATTCATAATTTTTTCAACTTAAATGTGAAAATATATGATTTCGCAAATTACCATATTATACACTTGGCAGTGATTAAGTAATTATTTAGATTGTACCTGCTTGTAGTACATATTATAACAAGATATTCTAAATCACACTTAGTAATATCTAATACAATTCATCAATCTAAATTTACCAATCAGTACAGAATATATCACAGTTATTAGTCTAAGGCCATATGTGTAAGTGCTATTAATGGTAATTTAGAACATGCAAGTAAAAATTATATTTAATTACTAATTTACCATATCACATGCAGGGAGGACAAATTTTAATTATCATTATACAATATACATGCAAGTACTATCACGGAAGGAAAGCAAATCTAAATTGCTTATTTATTAATCATATATACTGTTTCGCATACAAGTAATATAGTAAGGACCAGGGATGTAATTACATTAAACTATATTACATACACATTGTTTTCAATAAGGAAATTGTACTACAGCAATATCTTTTTTTTTAGTATAATCTGTTTCTAACTAGTCATATAGCATGATGGAAACTCTACCAAGAACATGTACTCTGTTAACAATTTCTTCGTCCTTTTTACAAGTCAGTGTAACATAAACATATATAATCATATAGTATGCATTGGTTTGGACCATTGTACTCATACATGTATTAACATGCAACTTACAAACGAATATCAGTAGCATGCAATTTTGAGTTTATAAGGTAGAAAAAATTATGGTGTACCGTCCTCCATGTATTTTGGTGAAGGTCGATATAGCAACACCCTAAAAAAAAATCCGGATAAACCTCAAGGTTTATAAATACCCAATATCATTGCGTTTACCCAAAATCTCCAATATCCGCGAGCGTATATCCTATTCTCCGCCAGCATCGTGCTGATAACGTATTGTGTGACATATTAACTCACATATATATGTATATAGATATAGAGAGAGAATACAGAGAGAGACAACAGAAGGGTTTTTATTAATCAGAATGTATATGAATGAATGTGAAATACAAGACCCCTAACCTTCTTTATATAGATAGAGGGGTACGGTTACAAGCCCACTTGGGCCCATAAAGTACAAGTCCAATAGTCCAATAATATATTACAACAGATATAAAATTGTGAAATAAAATCATACATGTGAAGAACTGTTTTTTTTTTATATATATATAAAATTGGAGGTCTAAAATATGGTGAAGACAAAGTAATAGTGGGAGTAAATTGACTTTGAATGGTTCCATGGAGTTATTAGTCATGAAGAGGAAGAGAGAACATGGATGAGTAAGGGATAATTTTGTTTTTAAATAAAAATTAATATTATTATTGAATTAATTAAATGTAAAGAATTTCATGAATGTTGGATTATATATTTTATTGTGACATGGATAAATCTGAACCTTTTATTTTTTTCTATCTATTACTCTGTACACTTTTGTTATGTGCGTATAGCAATACTTAAAAATAATAATTTGATCTGTTACGTATAAAAATTGTTTTGGTAGTAAATGGCTTGAATACATTTTGTTCGTTTCTCTCTTGAATACCAATATGCTAGTAACTCATGACATTCTTACATGTTATCTTTGACGGTTTCATACTGCTTGGTTTTGAATTTTTATATGATTCAATATATAATTTTATTTTCTTGGCTTACGGTTATCACACTACCAAAAAAGCGTGAATATACTGACTGTCAAAAACAGTCGATAAACGTCAAAAACAGTCGCTATGTTGTCTTACCGACTGACCGGAGGTGGTCGGAAAAAATAGTCGGCATAATGCTGGTCAGTATTTGCACCGAATGAAACGGTGGTCGTTAGTTTTTACCGGCTGAACTGTGGTCCTTATTTTTACTGACTGAAATTGATGTTATTTTTACCGACTAAAACTGTGGTCACTGTTTTTACTGACATAAGATGTAGTCGTTATTTTTCTGACCGGATTGTGGTCGATATTTTCACCGACATAAAACGTAATCGTTATGTTTTGACTGAAATAATAGTCACTGTGTTGCGGCTAAATTGTTGTCTATTTCTGTAGTGACTAACAATATAGTCGGTATTCATTACAATTAGACATACCATGGATTATGTTATAACCGAAAATGTGGTCGGTATTTTTTGAATCAATTAACAAATTTATAATATATTTTTTTATAATATTTATAATGATTTTAAAATCATATAATAATATGAAATTAATTTCTAATGAATACTAAAATGTATTAAGAAAAATTATAGGCATACACATTTTACCCCACAAATAAACATTATCCGTAGAACCGAATTTCGAACACCAAAAAATAAGGTTTACATAATGTCGCTAGCATAGTTTTCTAAACAAAAAATAACCGCGGATAAGTTTCGAAACACTGTCAGAGAATTACTTAAGCATTATGTAATTTACAACTGCGACAAAATATTACGATACTGGAAACAAGTAAAGTACTAAACAACGTCGTCATCGTCTCTAACGACGAATGCTGTCAAACATGTCTTTCATCAACAGGTATGCGTGAGTCTCTGCTTCCTTTATAGGTTCAGCAATTGCTTTGTCACGATCCTCCTCCACTCGGGCAACGGCCTCAGCAATTGCTTTGTCACGCTCTTCATTTCCCCATGCCACCGTCTCTTGTAAATTTACCACCTGTTTTCGCAGCTCAAGCACCTCTGATGTTGGGTCTGATGACCCACTTAAGAAATAAGAGCCTTTCTCTTTTACCGAGTCGAATTCAGGTGCTGCACTTTCCGATCCATATATCGCTCCTTTTGTTTCTCCACTGGCCACTTCTTTAAACAATGCACACTTCACTGACTTGGGTAGTTCAGTCGGCACTTCCGAGCCACTAGCCTCAGCCTACGCTTGCAACTCACACAATGCATCATCTTTAAACAAATATGTTACGAGTTTTAACAAATTACGTACTCATTATCAGCCCATCATCAATAAAAGGTAGTCAACAGTTAATTAGCAAAAAATAATTCATTCAAAATTAGCGATTTATGCCAATGATCATTCACAATCTGAAATCGTGTTAAAGTACTCTTCAATGCCAAGATCATCTCATCATGCATCGTTGGTGATAAAATACATGGTAACCAATATCATGCAAAAAGGTCATTTACAAATTTCAAACTAATTAGTTTAGTGTTTAGTTCTAGAATTCATATTCATCGAAGTGCAGATGTTCACACATTCATCACAATTCAGTCATATACATCAATACATGTATGTGTTATTACAGAGAAATAAATGAATAGGAAAAAAATGCAATACAATTGACCCAAATTTATGTACTGTATGAGACGATGGAATAGTTAGGTTTTAAATTAATATACAAACAATAACAAAACTACAATGGCCAAATTTTACTTTTTTTTATAAGAATGGGAGATGTTACTTTTACCAACTTCTCAAAATCAAAAAACGCATATAACTGTTAAGATATTTAACCAAATACGGTTCACTAAGATGCTCAACCTACATGCAATTCTGTAGTTTGCTAAAGAAAATAACATTTTTTCTCCTAAAAAAATGTAGAAATAAAAATACATATAGTTAACTAGACTTACATGCACTTGAACTGTTTTTCATCGCAGAATTCGAGCTCGTCACCAATTTGCCGAGAGTGTGTAGCTATATGAAACTCAGCCAAGTCAGGATCTTCGCCGTCTTCCCTCTATTAGAAACAATTACTCAAAAACTGAAAAGTTAAAGTAGAACGACTGAATATTCATGGTTCGTTGTTAGCAAATAATCAACTTACTAACCATACGCTCAAGCGTGACTTCGAATGTTTGAGAGCCACCTGTGTGGTTGACCGTTCCTTTGCCGTTACGGTTCCGATTTTGGCTACCACGTTCGCTCTTCTTTTTAAACTCGTCTGTTTCCCAATACTTGCACCATGCATCCCAAACAGCTTGTTTGACGCCTCTCTTTGGCTTTTGTTTGAGCTTAGATAATCTACTTATCCAATCCCTATAGCTTTTGGCAGCCTTTTTTCTCCAAGCCTCATGTATTTCTTCCAGCGTGTATCCATCATGTGTAATATACCTCTGTAACACAAATCAAATATGTAATTCAACATTCAAAGTTATAAAATTCTTTCTCATTTAAAAGTTTAGTAAATACTCTACGCACAAACAAATCTTGTGAACAAGTACGTCAAATGAGTGTGTCAACAGAATAATTTTGTGAATAAGTACGATAACAAGCGTCAGAAAATTAGCACAACCATGATGTATTAAACAGAACATTAGACAACCAAAATGAGCACAATTAGCAAATAAGGTTATTCTGCCTAGCAGCAGCAGTGGCGGAGCTAAAGCTTTTCCACAGGGGAGGTCGCATTTATAAACAATCAAAAAACTATCTGCACATTTAAGAAAAACTATAACACTTTGAAAGGCTATGCCGCTAGATTGAGTCGATACATAATCAACGGGTAGTAGACATTGAAGTCAACATTGGTAGACCCTTTTATGCTTTATTTTTGATAGATTACTGTATTTCAACCATTTGTCCAGCCTTTTTCCATGTGTTCTATTTTTTTCTAATTGGTCTTTGTTCATGTAATACCCAAATCACCAAACATTCAGCAATTGAAACTTAGGAAAACATTCATAGGTAAGTCTATATTAACAAATACATCATCAACTAACAATCAACCATAAAAACTGAAGCAACTAACAAGTATAAGAATCTGAAACTCTCCCCAGTAGAAATTCTTCGTTTTCATCGTTACTGATTTCCAACAAACACCTTCCGCATCATTCGATTAACGGAAATAATAGAGTATTCTGTTGGCACACTCCTTTGATGGACGCAATTTGCCAACTTTACTGATAGTAACAGGTTGTATTATTGTAGGGTCGAACTTTGGCTTCCGTGGCTTGGTCTTCCTCTTTCGGTTTTTCCCCATCGGCTGACTAGCGGCACTAGGAGGAGAGGAGACCAGTTCCTCTGGGGGAGTCTCAATGGCGTGATCCTCCTCTTCCAAATTATTATCAGTAAGATACAGTCCCCACATGTCTGGTAACCTAATCAAAACTGAGAATGAGTAAAAAAGATAACAATAACTAATTCAAGCAAATAAAACCAGATTAACTTGTACTTAAACATGTTACGACAAAACAAACAGTAAGATTATCTACTTGCCTCATTTCCAGCAGAACAAGCAAAGACTTAAAAGCCTAATTTTTTTTATTCCAACATATGTAACTATGTAAGTAAAAAATATGTATTTACTGTTTTAGATTTGTATGGTATGAGTCTTCACGGTTGCTCTTCGATTAATAAAAGGTGATACAATCACACAAAGAAGTCACATCTAGCCGTTATTTGTTACAATGTATTTAAGCAACATCATATCTTATAGGAAAACACATAAAAAGTACTTCCATATATGTCAATACAAAATGCATAAATTATAGTCCTGTTTGAAACTAAACTTCAATAAGACAACAAAAATGGCAACAAAAAGGCCGAGTTTTAAAGCTTGACAACTTAATGTAGTACAGTCTTAAGGGAAAAAAAATGAACTTTAAATCTGCAACTAATGAATCCCAATGTAACATCAACAAGCATATATTTATAATCTCTAGTATGTTGTGGAGTATTTATTCTGAGCTTTATTCACATTTTTACACGCAAAACACAACTCTTACGTTTTATAAACATCCTAATTTTATAAGAAAACAAATAAAATAAACTTCAATATATGCCAACAAAAAAGACATACAGTATAGGCCTGTTTGGTTGCCTTATTTGGAGTTAAACTTCAATAAGGCAAAAAATAAAATAAAAACGCTTTTAAGCTTGACAAACTAATGCAGTACAAACTTATAAGGACAGAAAAAAAACATAGCTTTTTAAGATTAACAACATAATGTAGTACAAACTTACAAAGGGGAAAAAGTATTTTTCTATTGCAATTGGTATAAGTTTAACGCATCCTTTAAATACCAGGTTCGTTACAAAAAATCTCCCTCTTTGAGAATCGAACCACAACATTGCAATTTTTTAACTAAATCTAATACACATGTTTTAAAGTAAGACTTAAGTTGTAAACTTTTTTCCCTTCAAAAACTACTGCAATTTTTTTATTAAATCTAATACATCTGTTTGTTATAACCAAATTAAAAATATATCTAGAGACAATATGTTTTCCAGTATAGATTAATTAAATGTGAAACATAAAATCTCTTATTAATCATAAAAGCTTTATTTTTAACAATAAGATTTGTTTTCTTACCCAAAACAGCAATAAGGAAACCAAGCTTGATGAACTTATAAGCCCAAACCAAAAAAAGACGACACGAAACCATCTCCCAAACATGCATGCATAACTACAACTCAGCTAACCCCAAAAATTTCCTCAAACATGCGTTCTCAATTATAAGCTAGCAAATATGGAAGCCCCAGATCTCATCAGCAACTAACAAAATCTAATTCACCGCCTAAAATTTCATTCCACCAACTAAATGAAATTAGAACCATCTCCCAAATTTTGTAATATAAATTTCATACTTGTGAACAACTACTGTACAAGTATCAGTTTTACTAAGCTGAAATATGTTTGATTTATACGAAAAAATTATATTATAAAAACTGGATTCCGTCTTATGGTAAAACCGAAATCGAGTATAAATTTATTAGTAGATTTTTTTAGTTATTAAAAGTTGTGACAGTTACAAATTATGATCAAAATGTTAACTAATTAAAATATACGTTACAAAACATGTGTAACTCAAATTTTCAGCCCTCAATTGATTTTTTCAGGTTTTTCGGTTTTTTCATTCGGTTCAGGGTTTTTTCGGTTTTTCGGGTTTTTTTGGTTTGGTTTTATAGTAAGCCAAAACCGAACCCGAACCGATATGTGTTTGTTTTTTCGGTTGCCGTTTCTTTTTTTTTTCGGTTTTTTTGGTTTTCGGTTTTTTTCAGTTCGGTCCTACTCGATCCGATTTTTTCGGGTTTTTGCCCAGCACTACTAAAAACTATTAATATTGATTTTAAAGAAAAAAAATAAGCCAAAGCTTTCTTAAAGCACAAAATGAAATAATTTCCGTACATTACCGAACAGAATGACTTCAAACAAACATACAACACACAACAATACTTTCTCACTTATTTTTTGTATTTTTTTCTTATATTTTTTACATTTTTTAGACATTTTTTTCGACATTCACTGTAATAAGATACATAACAAATAACGTATTTAATAAGTAAATGACATAATAAATTACCATAATAGGTTGTGCGGTAAATATCTAGTATAAGGCATCATAATAATCATCAAACTTTTCTTCTGATGATGTATCGACTTCAGATGAGTCTTCATCATTCCGTTTCTCGAAATTCAATTCTATGATCAATCTGTCTGGGTCATGAAGTGGAATGTTCATGGTAGAATTGCTAGTGCTTTCCAATGTGATTGTACGGAGATTCGTATTATCGTCTTGAAATGCATCACGTTGTATAGACGTGCTTGGTGTTGCATTACTAGTTGATACAAACACTTCTATAATTGTTCTATCTTTCGTATGACAGACAACTAACCAGTCGGCCCGTCGGGTTGTTTAGCTCGGGTACGAAACAAAATACAGTTGGTAGCTTGTGAGGCCATAATAAAGGGTTCATAACTCCTAAGCTGATTTTTAGTATTGATCTCGACAAGTTTATATTTCATGTGAATACATGTTCTAATAACGGGGTCAATCCAGTCGCAATTAAATAAAACAGGTCACTTAATCGAGAGCCCCAAGGTACTCCAGTATTAGTATTTCAATCAGGCGGCCATAATAATCGCCCGTCGTGTCACTATAATTATCTCCCTTACACCAACCCCCATTGTTTGTAGTGGACTTATTTACGCCATATGATTTGGTTTGAAATTTGAAACTGTTGACATTGTATCCCGGATATGTTTTAACCTTATTAAATGGCCCGTATGCGAGATCAACAAGAACCTGACTAGGTATTTCATTGTCCTCAACAGATAAATCAAACCATTTAATGGTACCCAACTCTGGATTTGTCTTGAAAAGCTGAATAAACACTATTTTTCATGACGGTTCCAAACTAAAATAAAATTCTACCGAGATGATTAAGAAAGATATTGTAAACTATAAAATGCATACTTCTGTGAAAAACAAACGTATGAATTACCTCGGAAGGCAATTTCGTTTAATAATCGACTTTATATATCTATTTTCTCCGTGCGCAACCATGTACAAATGACAGAGAAAGATGACTCTTTGATAGTGTATTGATATTTGGCGGTAATATTTGAAGTTTGGAAATGATGCTTGAAGTTTGGAGGCACTCCTATTTATAGAAATGTAATGGTTGCTATTTCTGACGACTTTTTGAGTCGGTAAATCATCCACAAAATTCAGTCGGTAAAAGCGGTCGGTAGTTGTCACATACCGATTATGTTTCAGTTGTTTGTTAATTCAATTCCGACTATTATTTTAGTCAGTAAATTTCTGAATAAAAGCAGTCGCTAATCGACAAATAGCGACCATTTACATTTTTGTCGTAATTTGTTAGTCCAGTACCGACTACTATTTCATTCCGTAAAATCCCGACCGAATTCAGTCAGTAAAAACAGCCGATAATCGTCATATAGCGACCACTTCACGTTATGGTCGTTATTTGCTTGGAATATGAGCGACCGCTTTTATTCGGTCGCTAAACCGCACTTTTCTAGTAGTGTCAAGTTCGGCACGTAAGAAATGTAGAAGGAAGACAATCAATGCATCCGCCGCATGTATAGCAAATAAATCGGATAGCTAGCTTGTGATAATCATTTGAACCTAAATCAACATAAATAATGAGGCAAAAATATATAACTTCGGCTTTTCAAATCATCTTAAGAGTATACACTATGAACAAATAATGTATCATAAATTAAAAATAATGATTGCTTGTCGTCTAACAGTAGGTTTAAGTTGTAACGTCTCCTAAAAAAGAGGAGAAAGTTTTGAGTAAAGTACTAGTGGACGCAGCAATAGTATTTTAGTTTAATTCTTAATCACTACTAGTTTTCTCTGTCTTTAACAATTTATTAAGGTTTCATTTGTCAGAGTTTGGACCAATTTATGAGAAGTAGAATGAATATGTAAATCAATGTTTTTTTAAGATTTACAATTGAAACGGGGAATGAAAAATAAGGTTTGAGCTTATGCATAACTTTAGGCTAATATTTTTTAGGAGGCTTAATTTAGTTAGATCATCCACAATAATGTTTATTATTTCAATTGTAAAATTGTTATTTAATAAACATGTTTTTACTTCAAAATAATATTGTTAAGTAACATATTAAACTTAACATTGTTAACGTTATTATTAAATTTAACAATAAAGTTAACAGATGATGTGACACAAACTCATGCATTAAAGTAAAAATAACATATTCTCCAATTCTTTTTTATTTACAATAATAATAATAGTTTTACCAAATTAATTATTTTTTTAAAAATTATTAGATAACTTCGTTAATAAGAATGCATTACAGTGTTACACGTCGTGTTTACGGATGTACAACGTGTCATTTACCATGCATACACTATAAATAATGTTGATTGTGTGAGATTCAAAACTTGTAAAAATGATAGCAAGTTACAAATTATGTCTCAGTAAATCGACTTCTTGAAAAAAAATGAGTTTATTAAATTTTGACGGATCGTATTCCCACGGTCACTAATTTAAAAAACTGTCAGAAATATATCATAAATTGATTATATTATCATATATTGGTCGTAAAAACCGTAACTAGGACACAATTTATTTTATTTAGTGATGCGTGACAATATTTAACCGGACAAAATTAATAAATACTAAAGGATCTTATTAATTATTAAAACAGGAAAAATGCTAAAATGATACCTAATCTATTAACTTTTAGTGATTTGAAACTCAACCTAACATACTTTCTAATTTGTTACCCAAGATAACACACTTTCTAATTTGATAACTAACCTAAACATATTTGCTCCAATTAATAATTCATATATCGCACATCCGATCATTTTAACTTAATTAATTCAACCATATTTAGTAGTGGTTTCACTTTAAATTATTTAATATAACAATCGAAGATTTCACATAGATTAATCAATAGTAAAAGAGACTTAATATGCCTTAAAAACCGATGATCGAAGACAGATTGAGTTTCTTAATTGGACTGAATACGTATAGGCTGGATACCAAATTAGAAAAAATGTTAGGTTCGGTATCAAATTAGAGCAAAATGTATAGATCGGATACCGAATTAGAAAAAATATTAGGTTGATAATAAATCGCTAAAATTTAATAGCTTCACTGCCATTTTAGCAATTAACTTATTAAAACGGAAAAATACAAACTATATTCTATCAGCTATTATAAAAATGGAATAGGGTTTAATATTAATATATTATAAGAAAATAGCAGCTTATACAAACCCACACACATTTGTTCATCCTCAGAAAATAAATTAAAAAAAATGCAGCTTTTTATATATCCTGGTACAATCTCTATCTCTCTCTCTCAATCTATATATGTTTAGTGTTTTTTTTCTTTGTTTGATTTACTTTAATGATTAAGGGTTTTGTTGTGTTTATCATATTATGCTTTTTCTAATATTACCCATGATTTTATTACCGATTAACATGTCATAGAGATATAAATTATAAGAAAGTTGAATTTTTTTAGGATATATCCATTCAGTTTCTGGGTGTAGTTTCTTATACTTCAAAATGTCACAAAATATTAATTTAAAAGGTTATTTTTTTACATAGTTAAGATGCCTAATTATGCTTTTTCTAATTATGTGATGCACTTAATGATTAATGGTTTTATTGTGTTTATCATATTCTAATTATGGAGTTTAATTTACCCATGATTTTTTACCGATTAACATTTGATAAAGATACAAATTCTGAAAAAAAGTTGGAATTCTTAGGATACAATCCATGCAGTTTCTCGGTGTGGTTTTTTATACTTAAAAATGTATTTAAGATGCTTATGTATGTGATTAACATATCATAAAGATACAAATACTAAGAAATTTGGAATTTTTAAGACAAAAAATGCCTTCTGCCTTTTCTAATATACCCATAATTTTATTACCGTTTAATGTCGATTTTTTTGGGTATATCCATGCAATTTCCAGTTAACATTAATGCAATTTTTTATTTAAAAAAAAACCATTTGCATAGTTAAGATGCCCTACTACGTCTATGATCAATCTGCAAGAAAGGATGATAAAAGGCATTATTCGTTCTGTTATTAATTATCGTGTTAATAAGTAGCTAAGATTGCTTTTTTACTCAAAGTTAACATTTTTTTAATTGTTTTGTGATAGGAAAAAAAGACTGCGATTACTTAAATTCAGGATTTATGTGGAGTATCTGGAAGAAAAGGCGCCGATCCCGTGATTACTTAAGTAATGACAAATTGGGAAGATTGTTGTTTATCGCATTTCATAACATAGCCTGGTTGCAACTCGCAAGGTAATGCTTTCATTAATTAATTCTATTTATGCTCATGTAAATTTTCTGAGCTTTGGCCAATTCTATGTAGAGGGTTGTGAAAGGGAAGGTTGAAGCTATAGCGGAAAAGAATATTAATAATATTAAATTGAAACGTAGAGAAACCAATTTGTATTGGAATGCAGTTTATACAGAAGAAAGTTTATTTTGCGGGATATGGGTAGGAATAGTGCATTTGATGCAATAGAAAACGGTTTAATTGAAGAATGTAAAAGCTTACTTTTATCCTATTTGATCTTCGGACAAGATTTTACCGACTGTAAAGCTTTATGTATTTTTATGCATATTGCGGTGCAATCTATGATTGTTATTTATTCAATATCCCACTTATACTACAGTTTCTTTTCGTAACGGTTCTTTGCGTCAGTTTGTTTTCTCTAGCTTATATAGTCATTTACTTCGTAGACATTAAAATTGTGTTACTACCATCGTATTAAAAGAGTGAAGTTACTTTGTACGGGCATTTGCTCTTCACTCTCTTAACTTTACCCGACCTGGTTATTAATGAAAAATAGTCTTTTACTATCTCTTTTAAGGTACTTAATTATGATCGGACGCCTTTTGTCCTAATCAAGACATTAATTCTTTCATAAGAATGCAACTTGTGAACAGATTGTAGTAAATAAGACGCTAAGGCGAATCTAATTCTTACCCTTTTTTGTGTGGGTTGTCTGTGGAATTGTTGCAAAAGATTCAAAACAGTCTTACGCCTAATGGGGACATGAGTCTAGAAGAAAATACGTTTTCATAGTAAGAATCTCTTTGGATTAAGTTACTACATAAAATAGTTTTTTTTTTGGCTCTTAGCTTTGATTATTTCTGACGGTGGGTTTTCTCTTTTTCTTACTTTAGACTACGTTGCCTATTTCCTCGCCAAGTCTGGTAGAGAATGTAATTTCTTTTTAGTGATTTCAAAACTGAAGACTCTTTTAAATTATTATTATTATTATTGGTTTTACTGTTGAGAAAAAGTAAAGTCCCTTGTATGTCTTTAATACTTGCCGACAATGCATTTCCTGTAAGCAAGAAGTAATTTGAAGCATCTGATGCATTTCTCTATTAATTTGTGATAAAAAAAACTCTGTTTCTTATAGATGGTTTTCTGCATTATGTTTCAGAAGTTTAACAAAAATACACTTGAATGAGAATTTAAGTTGGGGTTTCCGCTTCAAGTGTCTTTCCAGACAAGAGGAAAGCACTTCGAAATAATACTGCAGAGCACGATTTTCAGCATGAAGAACCTTATTGTAAATCATTTCCGAGTATACGCTTAAGGAGAAAAATTCAATTACCCCCCAGATATATTAAAACATGAGAAAAAGTTATCCAAATTCCATGAATCACCAGAAAAAAAAAGTTATCCAAAGATATATATATATATATATATATATATATATAATGGATATTTATAAAATATTGTTTATCAGTTAGTTCACTGTTATTTGTAAAATGCTTGGGTATGTATGAGATGAGTAGTCTATTCCTTATCTAGTTTAGTTTAAAACCTTTATTTTGTTTGGTCATTATTTATTTTGTGTGTTTTTTTAACTCAGTAGTCAGTCATATAGAAGTAATAAAGTGTGCTATTTTGATATTTTTTTTATTTTTTTTAATTGGAACATCTGGGTTTTGGCTCTCAGTGTTTTCCCTATGCATAACGGACAAGGCTTAATTTTTGTTTCTTGTTTCTCTAATTTAGTTTACTAGTCTATGTGTTCAACGTACAATCATCCTTTTGTGATCCAGTAGAAACTAAGGTAGATATTTCTATGTAAGGCTGTGTACATTAACCATTGCCTGACCTTAAGCTGGGAAAAATTACTTCATAGATGCATAAATGCATTACATATTATCATTGACAACTTAACCCCTTATGTGATAAGCGTGCGTGTTTGTATGTTTATCTTTTTGGATTTCTTTCAATTTGCATATCATATATACCCCCTGTCTCATGTTGTTTCTTACCTTTTGTCTTTTTAACCTGGCCACAAAATTTGCATGATGACTTGAAAGTATGGGTGGCTTCCTTTTAGACCCCAGTGTCATAAACTTGATGATATCATAAATCAATTTAGGTGCTGTTGTGCTAGAATGTTACATTAACTGAAGTTCCAAGAGGATTTCCCTCCTAGAATACCATTTTACAATATATGCATTATTTGACGGGCTTAAACTGCCATTAAACAATTTCTTCTAATTCTTGGATAGGTTTACCTGCTCCACACTTTGCTTATGTGAGGAATATCCGTCCTCCCTTGACACTCTTTCTGTTCAACTACTGCATGGTATCTATGAGGCTATAAAGCCAGGACAAATGAATATCAATAAACACGGGTGGAGTTCTGATAGTGCAGGTCACAACCTTATAGTGCACAAGTGCAAAATTATTTTCTTCTGTCTTTCTATTAGCTCTTTCATTTATAAAAAAATGGAGATGAATTAATTTTTACTTTTGTCTTTTAATTAAAGGTCAGAATCAAAGTCCGAACACAACGCCCACCCTTATCTGAAGATGAGTTTAAACCAGTAATTGCTGAAAACTAGTATGAGCCAAAGCTTTTTTGGTTTGAGTTGAACCAAACTCAAACCACTAGTCTCATTTCCATGTTTACATCTCGTAGGACCGTCTCTTGCCCACTACACAGATAATCCATGGAATATCTCTTGTAGTTGATGGAATAAGTTGAAACAATGAAAGTGTCTCTACAGAGCTTGCAACGTGAGCTGGTGAGCTAACTTTTCCATTTATTTTTTTTGTCTTTTTATACTAGGTATTTGTTAGAAGTCCAGATTACATGAAATTAACTTGAGTTTTAATCCTTGTTACAAAAAAGATACCAAGGCTTTGTTTGGTTGTAGCCTATAACATCGGCTTCTTTACTTTTTAATTAAAATTTGTTTGGATTTTGGTTATCAAGTTTAAAATCTGGGCTTTTCTTGATGTTTGTCCCGAGTAATCCAGAAGTGTTGAGCTGGATGAGCATAGGTTTTCTTAAAAGCTAAAAAATTATAGCTCATTGCTTAAAGTATGCAACCAAACAAGTCCCAAGCTTTCTTACTGTTACAAATTGCTGAAATATTTAGTCAAGCGTTCAAGTCTAAGTTTCAAGTTATGATTGGTTGAAGTTTTGATGCTGTATAGTTTAAACACGTCCTTGCATACACATCAAAACTTTTTAGTTAGAAATGGAAATTGGTTATTGGTTTTTTGAAACCATGTTGTCCTCATTTTCCTTGACTTACAATGGCAATTCTTGTTCTGGTTTTCTTAAACTGCACTTTAATATTTGTGTTGCGCATTTGACTTCTAAGATATAGTTTTCTCGTTACATGTTGTCAACTTGGTTTATAATCGAGAATTATCGTTTGTATGTTACCCTTAAATAATGGACGCTTTATACTTGACATTCTTGCGTGATTACTCGTTACGCATTTCTTTATTTAACAAATGTACTTTTTTGGTGACTCTCTGAGACTCCCTCATGCATGAAAATGGAATTTGGTTATGGATTTTTGACATCATACAGCTTCCTATCTTTTATTCAACTTACAACGGCAGATAATTTTCTGGTTTTCATAAAATTCACCGTTAATATTTTGTATCGCTCAAAGCCTTAAATTGTCTGGGACCAAATTTTCATCATGAGAGCCTGATGATAGTTCCCAAAATTAGAAAAGGCAAAAAAACTGAAATGTTATTGAGGTGCAGAAGTTTTGCGCTTGAAGTAATTGCAGAGAGTTTTAAAATACACTGATGCAGAGTAGTATAGTCTTAACCTTTGGAAAACGCACTTCATGCACTCGTCTTCAATGGAATATTTCCAAGTATTTCTGTTTCTCTTCTCTCTGCATCGTTTTTTGTATGTTTAGGTCTTACTAATCCAATTAATAGCTCGACCTACTTCCGTAGTTTCTTGCATTTAATTTGATGTTTAGGAACGAACATCAACACTCTATTGTTAAAAATCATATGCATTTATGCAGTAATAATCATTATTCATGTAGAGAAGCTCCATTCGTATTGTTTTTTTAACTCTTCAAATTCGCAAATACTCCTAAATAGGATCTACTAAAATTTCTCTGTGTAAAGGCTTTCAACAGTATCTTTCATCCATAAATTTCTGTGTAACATCTTATTTCGTATTGTAGCAAGTAAATTTTATGCTTCAGGTTAATAAACCAGATTGAAATTCCATGTTTTTTTATGTTTTTCTTTTCCTAATCACACCAAAGCTAAAGAAAACTTCTCATCTGACCCGTCGAAATTACCCCACCTGGCCTATGTTCTCTCTTAAACAGTAAACGCAACGAAATTAGTTCTTTTAATGAATGCCCTCTCTCCATCCGACCCGCGTTCCAAATAGTCACTCAGGGGAGATTCACAGTGCTAGTAAATACTTCACAATTTTCGCTCTAACATCCCCCCCCCCCCCCCCCCCCCCCCCCCCCCCACCCCACCCCCACCACCACCCACCCATTGGAGTTATTCTGAATGTATGAAAATATATAAAGCATCACTTGTACTATATTTCTATATATTTTCATATCTTCGGAATAACTTTGATAGCATTTGACACGTCACGAGTGATGCACCTTGTCGTTTCTTGTCAGGACAAACTGGATTGTAATGGTAAGTGGTACAAGAACTTGATGTGCTAGTTGCCCTGGTAGGGTATGCAGATGTGTTATACTCGTGGGTGATATTTAGTACTATTTTAGGAACTTTAAGAGCATTCTCATTAGTACACAATATAAATATAGAGGTAAAGGGCTTTATAAGAGACTTGTATAATATTTTCATAGACATTACACATCAGTTCTCTATAAGGTAACAGATAGGTGATTAAAAAAATTATATTTCTTTTGGTCATCTGACTCATCTTCCCCACCTTGGTACAGGAAAGACAACATCTATCACCACCACCAACTCACCCCATTTTCAGAACTGATGTACACTTGATCGACTTAGATAAACGTCAATTGACGGGGGGAGAGGGATTAAAGTTCATCTGATAGTTTTTTGTTTTTTAGAGAGAGAATATTAAGCTTTTTTATGAGAAAAGAAAGAGAAAGATATTGGTTTTGTCAGTTGAATAATATAATATTAAAAGAAGTTATAATTTTCTACAATTCCTCTTTACATGTGCACAGCGATCCTAAAACATTTGAACTTTCTATAGACATAGTGTGGTTTATCTAGAGACTAGACTGTTGGGTCACTGAATTTGGTAGTTGGTACTACCTTATAACCTTATAGATATTATGATACAGTTGAGAATGCTCTAAAGTATATGATCTATTTATGTTGTAGTTGATGAGGTGAATAAATGTGGGCTTCAGAGTGACTGTTATGAACAACATATTCATCCATAATGAAACAACAATGATAAAGCATGCACTAAGCGGAGCAGGCGAGGAAGCGGATGGTAGTAAAAGTAAGGAAGCGTCGTCCGAAGCGTCTAGGAGAATTGATATTTTTATATTTTATAATTTTATGTCATAAAATACTATTAAACGATAATAATAATACCGAAAAGTAGAACACAAATACGTAATTCTCTTTAATGGGTCAGCGTAGGTATATGGGTTGATCTGGTAGGGTTTGGTTAGATATGGATGTGGTTGGTATAGGCAAATACAAATTGGCTGTTAATAAGTCTAGATAATTTTTCATCCCCTATTGTTCTACTTGTCGTGATTATCATGTATCTATTTCCCCTTTTACAATGTGATATGGAAGTTTCCGCGAGCTTCCGATGACGGAAGCGTGGAAGCGATGTATAAGCTTCCTGCAACGTAGGTATATGCCGAAGCGTCGATAGATTATAAGCTTCCTGCAACTTAGGACAAATGCTTATTGACTGTACGTTTTTGTGTGGCAGATAGAAAAATTCCTTCATATTCATAGAAATAGGGGACATAATTCACATGGATATAGTAAGTCTCGCTTGGGCTGCCTGAATAGTCTTTACATTTTTTCTTGCACTAGGGGTATTATTTATTAACAGAGTTCAGGAAGAAAACTCTGTCAATTATTTTATAGATCATTTTTGAAAAGTTGGGAGGGGGGACTTCTCGAGCTGAAAATTGTACATTCATTCAGTATCACTTGTACTATATGAAGCATCACTCGTGCCAATGTGCATCACTTGTTACGTTGTATATTACTGTTGGACAAAGTATACTGCATAACTGTGAATATTTATTTTCCTCTTTATTTATATTTTTGATGTAGGGTTACTTTGAGCTTTTGTCGTGGTTCACTGATGCTAAACAGGACTCTAGCATGTGCGAATGGTCAGACCTTTGGAGGTTGTTTGATCGTCGATGCACCTGTACAAGTAAGCATTGCATTAGAGTGTCTATTGTTTGTAAGGTGTATGGAAGTCAGAATGTATGTAGTCGTGTTAAAATACAACCCATTCCAGGAATGGACAAATAAGTTCTGATACTTTCTTTAGAAATAGGCCATAATAAAAATTTCTCAATCCTAAACCAATAAAGTTGAACTGAAGCCTTACAACGTAACATGTTTAGCGATTTTAGAAGTATCCTATTTCCTACAATCGGAAATCCAAACACGGTGGTCAAAGAAAAATATTTTACTGGTTAGGGTGTTGTGAGATCATCTTTTAATGCAGGTTGTATAACTAACAAGTATATTATTTAACAGATTAATAGTGTACATATTATAGAAGTCCGTCCATATATTAATCCTTGACTTTATCAATGCCTAAACAATGTGGAATAATTCTCAACACATTAAAATTATTACTCTTTGTCAATAAAATAGTTATTCTTGTTATTATCAAAATCAGTAATTAACCTTTTTGTTCAACCGTATCTTGCAAAATGATAACCAAAGAATAACGATTCCATAATTATGGCCATAGTGGCTCTAAAATCAAGCTGGTCGTAGCTATTGAAACGAGACAAAATTTGACCAGATTGTCACCCTGGTACCATTCCACATGAAAACAATACGGTATAAATCTGTAAACTGACAGGGTTTAATGTCACAGAAAAGAACAAGATTTTACTAGTGACTCAAGGTTAACTATTATTTTTATACTTTTAAGTTTTATATTAGATTAAACTCGAAAGAAAAAAAATTAAGTAGATACGTTAAAATTCAATTTAATTTACAAATAATGACGTAATAATATTAAATGAGAGTTCATGTATTTTCATACGTTCAGAATAATATTGATAGTATTTGACTCGTTAGGATTGATGCACCTTGTCGTATTTACTTTTGTTCTTGTCAGGACAAATGCTTAATTTGTCTTATTCAAATATAAAATTAATTGTGTTTCTAAAGTTATGCTATATTTGGTTTTGAATTTTTGAATCTCATAATAGCCTATTAGTAGTCCATCAAGGATGTACTAAAAGTCACCAAATTTGATATTCAAAATACATGTATTAAATTGATAAAAGTTAAATGTACATTTAATATTTTTCCTAAAATTTTGTAGAACTGTTCTTGAGAAATATAGTTTTAAATGAACTACTTTGTTACTTTTATCACAAGGACTTCATCTACATCTTTTCCAAAAGTGTGTAATTGTGCATCTAATTCCTGAAATTTCAGTAAGTAGATCTCCTTCTTACAATTTGTGAAATTCTATTTTCTGTTAATGCCAACAAATTTAACTAGTTCTAAATTTTTGAAAAGTTTTTAGTTAGTGCTAGTAGAATTTTCTGGTTTTTTTTTTCAATTTATTAGATATTCTTGTGTTATGTGATCTGAATGTTTTCAAAACAATATCTTGATGTTGCACGTAATATTAGAGCTTTTAAGAATTTTTATTAACTATTGCTTATTAAAAAGCATAAAATGTTGTTTGTAGATTTATTATATTATTTAGCATCAGTTTTCCTTAATTTAAAAAAATGATTATGCACTTCGTATTTGGTGGTATTTGTTGCTGTGTGCGAGATTTTTAGTTACTGTAAGTTTCACTAAATGATGTTGCAATTGATAGACAATCTTGTTTTCAATTGATGAACTTCATTCTACAGTTTTAGACTAACCAATTCGGAAAAATAAACTGGAAATAAGTGGATTTATTTTATTTATTTATTTGCTATAAAGATCAGTAAATTAATGTAAAAATTTGACTGTCCACAAACAAATATATCACTAAACATTTTCTACAAATTTATTGAATCTAGTGTGTTAGTTACTTAGTTATCTTACTATTTGAGTAATAATTTTACAGTGGTTAAAAAATTTAATATCGACAAATGCATTCAATCTTTTTGCTATAAATTTTTCCGCAACATTTTTGTAAATGGTGGTGATTTTTTAGACATTTCTTGCCCAGATATAGCAGGTTGTCCTATTAGGTGTGTTATTTTTCAACCTTATGTTTAACTGATTTGAAAATATGTCCTTATATTTTTCATTGATGTGTACGTCACGTTTTTTTTTAAATTGTGTGGTCTCTATTTGTATTTTAAGTTTAATTTTTGAAATTTAACTCGTTGAAGTTGAATTAATCCTTCTATTGAATTTGCACAAACTGAGCTTCATTTTAGGAAGCTACAACTTTGAATGCTATTTTATCCAATTTATTCATTTATGCAGAGCATATTAATAACTTTCATTTTATGTTTATTTTTTAAGTGATGTATATTTGGCTACTCTTGGTTGCAATGGTGAACGGTGTTGATAGAGATGAATATAGAGAGGTTTCTGATTTTGCCTTTGAGTCAACTACTCAACATCCAAGGCCTACTGGTGATAAGCGTACTAGGTCTCGCTATGAGATGAACGATGAGGAAGGGTGGAATTTAAAAATGAGTGGGTCCGGAAACACTACATTGAAGAAGATTCCGAGAAAGTTGAAGGAGCTTCTGGAAACTGGTTTGCTTGAGGGGTCACCTGTGCAGTATCAATACGGACCAAAGGTATGTTTGACTACTACTTAAGAGCACCTACACCAACTTGAGAAACTTTTAAGCGCTCAACACTGTAGGCCTAACTAATAAGAATGTGTTATATATATATATATATATATATATATATATATATATATAAATTATTTTTTAATGTAGGGTTTTAATTGGTTAGCCTCACCCATTTTTAATAGGCACGGTTTACAAAAAATGTTACTCCACCAAATTATTTAAACATCTTATCGATTTTGCGTCATCAAATTTCTCAAGTTTAAATTATTTTAGCCAAAAATATTTTTATTTGCCAAATTCTTGTGGGTCGCAGTACACTACTTTTATCGAAATAGGCAGGCTTTTAGGATGCAGTACACAAGCTTTTTGTGGTATTCAGAGAAGGGGTTTGAGTTGACCTTCTTCACTTCTATAGTTGT
The DNA here is from genome assembly GCA_963682055.1 of Primula veris. Lineage (NCBI taxonomy): Eukaryota > Viridiplantae > Streptophyta > Magnoliopsida > Ericales > Primulaceae > Primula > Primula veris. Next base: position 28,375,834 of record OY821747.1, on the reverse strand, counting down.
TTTGAAAGAAACAATACAGGTATATGTCAATTTTAAAAATTAACAGAGCTATTGTTTATCAATTATAGGAATTTCATTCACAACACTAAACTTAGAGAAAGAAAAAGACACATAATAAGACACACATCTAAAGGAAACAAAAAGTTATCAAACATTATAATTCCAACACAACATAGTCTAGGCATTAAACACTAAATGGGGAGAAAAGAAGTAAGTTCTAATATTCAACTCTTTTCCATTCCCCTTTTGTTGTAAAACTGGAGATCCACGGCTGCTTCCATGAGAAGCTTGTGTAATCTTTTAAGGATCATGATTGGTTCTAGAAGTTGTAAACCATTTAAATTAACTGATGTTGGTTTTTCGATTCCCCCTGCCCTACCTTTGCAAATGGTCCATACACTCACCTTTGAGTGAATCCGACCTAGGTCTCCCAATCTAATGTAGAATCAACAACATATAAGTCTTCGGGTTTGATGTTCCATATTTTGTACGGTCCATCTTTATAATCTTTGGTAAAGCGAGACAAAAGATGAGTAGAGGAATATGCGCTTGTAATAGTTTGCGACAATACTTGTTTGCAACTCCTGTTAAAACAGGAGTTTCTGAACTATAAGTTGCCTACCAATCAAATGTCCATTTTTACGGTATCTGTATGGCTGCAGCTATCCAAAAGAAACCTTACCGTTGCTTACGTGTCAATGCGCAAATTGTTCTCTTAAATTTTTTGGCTTCTCATCACTTTCAAAGACTCTATCTACTATGAAAAACATCCATTACTCCTTTTACCACCGCTATGTCTTCATTTTGGGTATTTCTTTTTGTCCCTGTTGGAGCTGGGCAAATTAGATACTTGATCATAAAATATTGTAGAGAGTGTAAAACCAATCATAGAAGCATAATTTCCCACCTTTTCAAAATAGGGGAATTCATATTGTTATAGTTGACCGCATTATCGTAAAACTTTAATTTCACCTAATTTGTTATCCATCTTTCATATATTTCACCAACCTAGGACCACCATGATTACTAAACTTTATCAACAAATAATTAGGTTTAGTAATGGTCCTGATATTTTCCACTTCAATGCCAAAGTTCATCACTAATAACGGCATCGTCAACCAAGGCTCTCTCACCTTTCTAACAAATTTATTTCCAAATTTAGCCTGATCTTTAAATGCCTCAAGGGTAACCTAAGTTCCAGAGTTTCTCTACAATCAACTACTTGCTTGAATAAAATTTAATGCAAAGTAAATCAAGTTTTTGAACTTTTAACAATTCCAAATAGAATGGATTCTAAAACTATGCATTGCTAAGCAGTGGTGAAAAAGTTGCCTTGATATGTTTTTTCCTTCTTTATGTTGTCTTAAGTTTAACCACTCAAATTCATTGGGAATTTTTGAAGGTAAGATTTACAGTATGAACTACGTAGAGAGACTGAAAATATGCATGCACTTTTAGTATCTCCTCCCTCTCAAGTTTGCAGGTTGCAGCATTATCTGTAGTACTTGTAAGAGTTTTGTATTTATTACCCTTCATCTCAAATATTTCTGAAGACATAAATTTAAATTCTTAAGCGCACTTTTGGAAAATAGATAAAAGAAGGAGTGTAATCACGCATTCCGTTAATGAAAAGAACAGGCAACAAAAGTGCAGGCACAATTAACAATAAACTCCTTCCTACTTCAAGGAGTTGGATTTGATAAGAAAACCAAACAAGACCTTGTACCATTATATATTAAATAAGTAAACTAAAGAGAAGAAGAGATAAATTTCTGAAGTGAAAACTAGAGTTACAAGAGAAGTACAGAGAGGATTATATGGTCCAATACTCCAATATAACAATATTACAACAATAAACTATGGTCGAACTTATACCGTGTAAAGAAATAATCTAATATTTATAAAATAGCTAGCTAACAAGTAACTCTGTATTTTTTGAACTTACTAATCTAGGTGTTTGGAAATACTAATGATTTCCTTTTCTCCATACCTTTCATTAATCAGACAAAAGGAAAATCTGGTCTAAAAGGAATAGTCTGTGGCAGTGGGATCGCTTGTTCTTGTCCAGACTGTCATGGAACTAAAGTAAGTCATGCAAGCTAGTCAACTGTGTTACTTCACCAATTCACTGATATGTTGATTAACTGCGCATTGTTTTTCGTAAAAGTAGGTTATTTCACCTAATGAGTTTGAGAAGCACGCTCACAGTAGAAACAAACGTCCGGCGGATTATATTTACCTGGAAAATGGAAATAATTTACGTGCCGTGTTGAATGCTTGCACAAATGCAACTTTGGAAGCTCTGGAATCAATTATACAAGGTATGATTGGTTGTACGTCTTCATCCGCAGAACAAAATGTCTTCTGCCCCATCTGCACAAGTAAGTTATTTCCCTTTTCTTGATGTTAAATATTGGAAATTTGCTGCCTATTTTATGTCAATATTGCAGATAGAATTATTTATAGGGTTTCTTATTTGGAATTACTCGCTCCTAGAGAAATTTACAACTTGTGTTTTTATGGTTTGTAGGCTCAATCAGTGGCGAGGAAATGCTGTGCAGTTCGTGCAAAGAGACAAGTACTCAATGTGCCTTGTGCAGGTTGTGTCACATTCCTATTCCAATTGTCTTTTCATTGGCCCTTTCCTGCTAATTAGGTTTGATGTTTGTTTTTTGTACTTTGATGTTGCATTCAGAGGTCATGATTTCAGCACTTCCGAGTTTGGCTCTCGAACCATCATATTTTGTGACCAGGTACATTATCTTTACTCTGTGATTCTGTTAGTACACGAGCCTTGACTTTTAATGCGTCTTTGTATTTAACCTCTTTAATAATGAGGGTGCCTTGCTTTTTATGTAGTGTGAGAAGGAGTATCATGTTAGTTGCTTGAAGGAGCATGGCATGGCTGATTTAAAGGTTACATGATAATATGGATTTTTTTCTTTGCTGTAGCCTTTTGTTTTGGTGGTGCATCTGAAAAATAAATTATCTTCACATTTGTATCAGGAATTACCTGAAGGGGAGTGGTTCTGTTGCGAAGATTGTAGTAGGATCCATTCAGCTTTGGAGAACCGGTTGGGAGATAATTTTTTGCCTCCATTTCTTTCCAAAACTATAAAATCAAAAGGTCGTATCTCATGGAGGCTTCTTAGTGGGAGAAGGAGTGCCCATAAAGCTAATGAAGAGTCAATGCTGTCGAAAGCTGAGTCCATCTTCCATGTGAGCATTTCTTTTTCTGTCTCCGTTTTAGAGCTTATTATTCCATGATGTGGATATGTTATTTTAGAGTTAAGTGTATCTTGTTGAAGGGACCCATACTGTAGTGTTTGACTACTATAAACCACAGTATAAGAGGCGTTAAATTTGGAAGAAAAAATGTGATGGGAAATTCCATTTTGACCAAATAACTGGAAGGAGAAGATAAATAAAGTAAAAAGGTAAAAATGAAATCACCTCTTGATAAACACCCGACTTAATGGCCAAAGAGATTGGTAGTTCTACAGCTTAAATTTTCACAACTTATTTTCACTTAGCCTCTTTGCCTATTCCAGCAAAACTCAGTATATTTTTTATTAGATCTAGAGAAGAAATTGTAGAATTTTTTCTGGTATCCAGAAACTTCTGATTTTAGGGGAACATTTTATTCTTCAGTCAATTAAACGATATTTTGTTAATCCTTTGGAACAATTTTTCTTGCTTTAATTTCTGTGACCATCGAGACTTATGTACTGCTTGTATTCCCTTTTTCTTTCATAAATTTCTCGCATCTCTGAGCTATTATATTTTTTTACTTGGCTAGGATCGGTTTAATCTAGTGGAGGATTTAAACTCGGGTCTTGGTGAATTCATCTCTCACATGGTGTTTGGGTAAGCTTTAAATTTCCATTTTTATTTTATTTGCGTGTTCCTGTATATGAGAATGAAATTTGTTGGATGGAATTTTTTTCTAATGTTGTTTATATGTTTCTGTAGAAGAGAAGTGGGAGATCAGGATTTTAAAGGAATGTATTGTGCAGTTCTCAAAGTCAAGTAAGTAGTTTTCATTAATTTTTAGAAATCCTTTGTTTTCAGTTTTCTCTTTTAACTCATAAGTTTGTTTCGTTATATAGCTCTAAAATAGTGTCTGCCGGTATTATTCGAGTTTTTGGGGTGGGGATGGCGGAGATTCCTTTGATTGCAGACAAACACCAAGAACAGGTGAGATTTTACGTCTTTCTTTTCCATATAAGAACATGACAGAAGTAATTTTAATTTGTCACATCCAATAATCAAATATGGATAATCCGAATCAGTTTCTTCCTAAAAAGGGTTATTATGTTTTGTTCTTGAAGGATGCAAGTACTAATTGCATAATTTTTGGGAAGGGAATGGCGAAGCTGCCTTTAATTGCAGATAGCACTGAAAGCGAAAAACAAAAACAGCTGTTATTTCCCATTCATCTTTTCCCATATAAGAACATATCAGAAATATTTTAATTTTTCTCTTCTTTAAAAATGTCCCATCCAATAAAATGGGCTATTATGTTTTGTTCTCGAAGCATGCAAGTAATGATTGCATAGTTTCCGGGGAGGGAATGGCGGAGCTTCTTTTTGGCAAAAGTAATTTTAATTCTTCTCTTCTTTTAAGCTGTCCCATCCAATAATCAAAATCTCGATTATCCAAATCAATTTTTTTTTGAAAAGGGTTATTATGTTTTGTTCTGAAATCTGAAGCTTGCATGCACTGCTTGCATAGTTGCATACATTGGAATGCTATGAGTTTTTATATTACAGCTTAGACTACATACTTCTAACAGAATATCTAGAAAATTGATCTTGCTACGGATAGTTGGGACCTCAGATTATGTGGATAGTTGTTTCTCATGTTTTGGATATCTAGGGGGCAAATAATTTTTTCACCTCAAGCGTATATTCGGAAATTATTTACTGTTATAAGATTTTTCATGCTGAAAATCGTATTCTGCAGGATTATTCCGAAGTGCTCCTCAGTTGTCTAGAATTGCTGCTTCAATCTCTTCAGGTGAAGAAGCTTGTGTTGTCGGCTGCAGATGGGGTGAACTCTTGGACTGAAAAAGAGGAATTTGAATTTAGCAATATTTCGAAGGAGGAGGTTTGTGCCATTTTCTTATTATTTGATGATCTAAACATTCCTTAGAAGAAAAAGAATTAAGTGACTTTTTATATTGATGCAGCTGGAGAATTACCAAAAGGATTATCAGGTGGTAGTCTTTGAGGGGACGCCGATGCTTCAAAAGACTATAGTGGGATCTTGAAGATTGACTTTCTTTTGTTTCGGTTGTCGGATAACAGAAACAGATTCTTCAAAGTTCAAACTGATCGCAGTGAAATAAAACTCCTTCAATATAAATTGAATTTTATTGAATATGTTACTGACTTGCCTTGTCTCCATCTCTAACAAATGAAATGTTTTTGTTGAGGAAATTTAACTGAACTGTGTTACTTCGTTAAAGAGAATCTTGTTTACAGGCCTTTTGTCCTTTTGACGACCTATTGAACCAAATTTTTGGGGTTTCAATTATTTTCCAAGGGTTGTTTGTTTGGTCGTGGTCGCATCTGACCTGTCTAATTTATTGAGGTGTTTTTATTGGTTGCCCATAATTGTCAACATTGTGAAAGTGCCATTTTGAATGTGAAAGTCGAAATTGTGTGGTGAATCAGTGAAACATTTGCCGTTGTAAAGTTTAGTAAAGAAACTAAACAGTTCAATGTTACAACCTTTTATAAATAAGTTTTTTGTTACTAGAATTTGTATTTTAAGCCTAAATTTTCAAATATTAAAGTTCCTCGTTTCAGGAGCACGTACGGAGTACATTATTTTCAACCCTTTGTACGAAACTACGAACAATTGATGTTGAAAATTATGTAGAGGACAGTTGATTGACCACCTACAAGAACTTGTAAAACCTCAATTCGAGTTTTTTTTCTTCCTGTAAATCGTTTTTGAAAATTTAGTTCGCAAACTAGTGGTTCATATAATTATGGGTTCATTATTTACCATTAAATCATTCAAAAAAAGTAATGTACTACATTCCTATCAAATATAAGCCCGATCAATTAGTCTGGTCACTTGGTCATAGCTGTCACTTGAAACAAATCACTTTTATACTCCCAACTTAATTTTCTTGCTTTAGAAAGATTCATCAGAGTTGCAATTAAAACATTTGTAATTGTTCTGGATTTTATAAACAAAATGTATAACAACCCATACATATAAAAATTTATCGTTTTACCGTGTTCTTGTCGTCGTGCTACATAGACTAAACGATGTGATACCCGTACATGCCAAAATATAATTATGTACTCTATTAAATGTCGTATCCTTGCCGAACCGTATCCTAAATTTCAAAATTTTACTGTTTTAACGTGTCTTAAATTTAAATTTTTACCGTCAAAACGTATCCGTATCAGAACTCGTGTCCGTGTATGGTATTATATTATGAAACACCCTGAAATAATAAAGAGACTGTAATTTTTACCAACAGTGGTTTTTATTACTGTAGCTGTGTGTTTCTCATTTTTCCCCAAAATCCCTTTAATACTTACCACTCTCTCTCTCTCTCTCTTTCCATACATATACATATACATATAGACACACGTATAGATACATACATATATATATAATATCTGAGTGTGTAAATGGGGACGTTGGGAAGAGTAATTTACACAGTGGGAAAATGGATCCGAGAGACTGGACAAGCCGTCGATCGCCTCGGCTGCCGCCTTCAGGGAAACTACCTCTTCCATGAACAACGTTTGTTATTTCTCTCTCTATATCTATATCTATGTATGTGTGAATGTATCATCTATTGACATATATGACTCAGTGGCGAAACTTGGGATCAGTTTTAGAATTCTATTTCAGAGCTTTTCTTTTGTTATTATAATTATAACATAACCTAAATGATTTATTGGTACCTTTGACTATACAGTTTTTTATATTTTGATTTTCATTATCTCTGAGGTGTTTGGATAGTCAGGTTATTTAACTTCTAAAAACCAGATTTTTACGCTTCAAATATCCAAAAAATTTAAAATCCACATTTTCAATGGATTTTTAAATTAGTTTTTTGACCAAAAAATATGTTACCAAACGGACCCTTAATACTATTTTTACCAGTGGTTTTATTACTGTAGCTGTGTTTACCATCCCTTCTCATTTTGCCCCAAATATATATATATATATTAGATACATATATATATATATATATATCTGAGTGTAATGGGGGCATTGGGAAGAGTAATATACACGGTTGGAAAATGGATCCGAGAGTCCAGACAGGCCGTCGATCGCCTCGGCTGCCGCCTTCAGGGAAACTACCTTTTTCATGAACAACGTTTGTTTCTCTCTATATATATCTATATCTATGTATGTATGTATATATATATCTATTTGCATCTTTACTCCAATGATCTGTATATCTATTTTTGACTCAGTGTTAGAGTTCTATGTGGACTTTTTTCTTGTTGTTTATAAGCTAATATTTATATGGAGTTTAATTTTATTTAGAAAAGTAGGTTTTTTGATTAATTTTATTTTACATATACCATTACCTCTTCCATGAACAATGTTTGTATACATATGTATGTATGTATCCAATTATCCATTTTTTTTTTATGACTCAGTAAAGAAACTTAGGATCGGTGTTAGAATTCTATGTGCACCTTTACTTGTTATTATATCAGAAGCTAAAATTCATATCTATATCTATATTATGTATCGATTTTTATGTATTTATGTATGTATGTATATGTTTACATATTTACTCTAATTATTATCTTTTTATGACTCAGTGACCAGACTTAGGATCAGTGTTTGAATTATATGTGGATCTTTTTCTTGTTATTTACTTATTATGCCACAAGGTTAAATCCACATGGAGTATAGTATACTTTTATTTAGAAAAGGGAGTTTTCTTTTAACCTATGAGTTGATTGAAAATTGATAAAATTTTATTAAACTTGACGAAAAGATATTGTTTTTCTATGTATTTTGATTAAAATGTTTGAAAATTAGCGTTTCAGCTCCTGATACCGTCATATGAGAAATGAAGGGGTTGATTAATATTTGATAAAGTTTCTATCAAATTTTATAGAACCTGATGAAAAAGATAATTTCTTTCTATGTATTTTGATTAAAATCTTTGAATACTATACCATGAAACCAAGTATGAAGGGGTTGATTAACATTTGATAAAGTTTTTATTGAATTTTATAGAATTTGAGGAGAAGGCAATTTTTTTTTAATTAAATCTGTAAATATTTGTGTTTCAGCTCATGTGTAGACTATCATCGCCTCGGTTTGAGCTTTCTGATTCTGTCCCTGACTACTACACCCCCATATTGAGAGAAAACCCCGGTGTTTTACTATATATGTATACATTCAAAGATTTTACCTTTTCACATGTATGATAACAAAAAGAATTGTGTGAATTTATTACCTTGTATATATATTATAGAGATCCTGGCTCTGCCATTGGGGTGAGCTAGTCTAAGTTTAGCCTACTCCTAAGTAGCCCTCGTATATCAAGAGAAATTTGAATATTTATACCATTTATTTTGCCGGAAAATATTCGTTTGTATACTTTTAACCTCCTGTATGATATAAATAAACAAGACTTTTGATGAAGTTCCGCCCCTCTCATAAATGAATCCGGATTCCGCCATATTCATGTTAAGGAAATGTGTGTTCCGATTCAAATCCATGACCTAGAAAATGCCAGGGTTTATGTACTGATACTCACATAGTTGCGCAAAATCGGTCCATGTACAAATATTTAGGGTTCCGCCACTTTTCATGTTAAGGAAATGTATGTTTTAATTCAAATTCATGATTTAAGAAATGCTAGGGTTTATGTACTTATACTCACATAGCTGTGCAAAATCGGTCCATTTTTAAATATTTTGGGTTAAGAGTCTGTTATTTTCTCAGGGGAGTTGCTGAAGTGCATATAGTATGTAATATTATCCTTTTCTAGAATGCTGTAATTGGAACATTCTGATTGTGTTTTTCTTTAGAGGCTGACGCTAGAAGTGGAACCTTTAGACTAATTACATGTTTTTTGATAGAATTTCTCGAAAGTTTGGGGCGCTGTTTTGTGTCACCACTTAGTTCCTTCTCTGGGTGTATGTGATTTGGGAGATGACAAAACCTTATCTTCCTGATGAGAGCAATAAGGTTTTATTCGGCTGCTGTTTTTTTCTCTCTTTCTTTTTTTACTTTTAAGTCGTACATTTGTTGGTCGAGCTTTAAATCCTAAGTGAGATTAATTTCTTAAGTTGGATAGCATACGTGCATTCATCGGTCAAGCTTTCAGGCCTAAGTTAGGAAATTTTCTTAAGTTGGTTTCCCCTAGCCTGAGTTAATCATTTGGACTTAAATACTAGGTGACAATTAGGATTTTTCTATAAAGTGGGGCACTATGACACTTCTTTCACACCTGATTCTTTTGCCAGATCCATTCAAATGATTATTTGTTTCTATGGTTTAGTACTAAACATTCGGAAAAAAATAAAAATTGTGAGAAGCGATTCATGTTCTGTTCTGAACAATCATGAGCTACTTTATGGCAAACGACCTCTATATTTCTTGATTTTAAACATTCTATTTGGCTTCATAGTTGAGTGTGATTTATTAGGGAAATGAAACTTATCTTCTGGTCAGGACAATAAAGTGTTATTTGGCTACAGTTTTGTATGCCTGGAGTTTTTTCTATTCTGCTGTTGTCTATTAGTTTAAGCTACGTTGCGCCATTTTTTTTTAATCTTGAGAATGCTTGATTTTTTCTTTTTTGCTTTAAATTTGCAACTAATAACTACTTAATGTTTCGGTTTATATATTGTGCCTTGTGAATTGTCAATTGGTATTTTAACTGCTTATCAAAATTTGAGACTAGAGTTTCACTCGATTATTTCGGGGTAGGTCATATTGTTTGAAGTGTTATGTCTTTTATCACAATAATTTGAGTGGATACTACCCCTTCAGTTTAAGCATGATTAATGGCATATTTTTTGTTAACTTTCACGATAATTTCTGGTTAAACCCTTTATGAGCGAACAGGCGGCATTTCCGCTCACATAAACCGTTCTTGGTTGTAAAAGCCTTGTGTACAGCTCTTGTTTGGCCGAGCAAATAAGCTTGTTAATTTGACGCTGATGAAAAGTTTGAACATCAGCCTGAAACTTCTGGTTTGTTAGGAAAGAAAATCAAAAGAGCAGCTTTTAAGCTGGCAAAACAACTAGAGTACACAGCTGCTACCAAACAAGAAAATGAGAATAAAATGCTGGTAGATAAATTTATGGAAAGGGGAATCAAGTTTTAAGCATTTCTCTTTATTTTGGAATTTTATGCCTTTTTGGTATGTGTGTTCGTTTGGTGCATATGAGCTATTTCGTCATTAAACATTATCTGACTCTTTTTTACCTGTTCTTTCATCTCCTTTAATGCTTTTCTGGCCTTTTCTTTTCTTTAGTGTCTAGACACAGGACATTGATGAACGTATTCGACAAGGCTCCTGTGGTTGATAAGGATGCATTTGTTGCCCCTGGTGCTTCTGTTATTGGAGATGTTCTGATTGGAAAGGGTTCATCCATCTGGTATGGATGTGTTTTACGAGGTAAGCAAATCGTGACCTATTTTATTGTATTTATATAAATCACTTTTTTTAAACTTTCACAAAAAATATTATAAATGAAGAAGCAAATGGTGACTGAAGCTTAATGTGGTTCTTCAGTTCCTTGGGTGCAGTAGTTTCTGATACTAAAATCTTATTACGAAAATTAACGTGAATTTGAACTCTAAGTCATGTTTATATATCATAAAATATAGCAGTGTATTACTTTCTCAATTGAGCAGTAATGCTTGTACAACCATTTTGGTTTCTTCTGCTCAACGTGCTGCTAAATCCACCACTGTTATTTCAGACTATGTTGGAGTCAAAAGCTACTCCATTATTTGAATGGCAGTACTATTTATATTACCAATTCCGATCCCGTCATCTATGTATGGTTGGTGTAGTTGGATTGTCATTTTTACATTGCTGTTGGCACAATTCTTAGCATTTGTTCTGTTCTTGAGGTGTTGAAGCGATTTCTTTCTACTGTATAATTAAGATAACATGGAATTCTTGCCTCCAAGCTAATTCAGTAAATTGCGTGTAAAAATAGGTTTTGAATCAATATGCTTGGTAGTGGGAAGAGGTGGTGACTGTGGTCCTTTCGTCATTGTATGTATTTCTGTATGTACCTGCATACATTCTGTTGATAGAGGAGAGTCTTCATTTTCTTTTTTTTGATGTTAATAAAAAAAAAAGGGTCATCTAGTTAATCAGGAGCAGTTTTGTTTTTGTTGTTGGTAGGGAAACAAACTAGTCTTTGAGTTTCATAATTAGAACGTAACACCTACTCAATAATTATTTTTTTGGCAATTCCTAAATAATACCAAAACTTATTTGCATTTCAATAAATAACGATGTTTATTACTGTCTGCAGGTGATATGAACAACATAAAAATTGGTTCTGGAACAAATATACAAGACAATTCTGTTGTTCATGTAGCCAAATCTAATCTAGCCAGGAGGGTTCTGCCTACCATAATCGGTGACAATGTGACTGTAGGCAAGTGGTGTTCTTTTCTAATAACAAAAAAAATAAAAAGCTTGTCTAGTTCTGCAATGCTTTTCCTTTTGAAAATTTAGCACTGTAATTCCTTATTGGTTTTTACAGGTCATAGTGCGGTATTACATGCATGCACAGTCGAAGATGAGGCTTTTGTTGGGATGGGTGCGACCTTGCTTGATGGAGCTGTTGTTGAAAAACATGCCATGGTTGCTGCCGGAGCCCTTGTGACACAAAATACTAAGATCCCAAGTGGAGAGGTATGTATATTTTTTATTTTATTTTTACCTTCTAGAGGATGAAAGCTTGCATATATTAGTGGAGGTTTAGAGTTTCATTAAATTCAAGTCAAGTTGTTTCTATCAAGGCTAAATAGGAGTAAGAATTATTTGTTTGTCTCACTTACTCGCCTCGGAGATGGGTCTGAGCTCTAGGCTCAAGCTGTTACACGTTCATAGTTATCTTAGTACAATCCGTACGCATGATGCTAAAATTAGACCTGATTACCGCTAGAACTCTTGTGCAAAAGGATGTCTGTTTAGTTTTTACTACTTTTGGTTAAACGCTCTTACCAGTTTTTGTTTCCGGACTATAAGTCCCAGTCCGTTTCAAGCAACTATTCTAATATGGGAAACTTACGATGCAGTTTATATACTTGAATATATTAATCTGAACTTTGGAAAACTTGATTGGCATTTGTTCTTGAAAGTAGGCCATCTATGTAATTGAGTAGTTTCATTCTAAATACATAAAGGTTACGGTAGTAACTAGAGAAATATTTCATTACTGCGTCAAGTTACTTTCGTTAAGGCTAAATCGGTAAGAGTTATGCGTTTATCTTGCATACTCAAAGAGGGTGCTCGTTTGTGGGCTAGAGCATTACGCGTGACTATTTATCTTATTTTTTGATCCCATTTTTTAAATTTGTATGCTGTATTAGAAATGATTACTCTGGGTAGTCAGATGATGTATTTATCTGAAATATAGTTTAATCAGTCTTTGTTTTGGGATATATTGGTCCCAGTTCCGTCTCAAGTCTGAGAAGAAAATAATTTTAATCTAGGAAGCAAACAAGGCCAGATATTTAGGAAAAAGTTGATGGGCATTTGTTTTTGAAAACAGGTATGGGGAGGTAACCCAGCTAAGTTTCTAAGAAAGCTCACAGAAGAGGAAATAACTTTCATCTCCGAGTCAGCTACCAACTACGTAAACTTAGCACAGGTACACGCGGCTGAAAATGGAAAAAGCTTCGAAGAAATTGAGATGGAGAAAGTTCTTCGAAAGAAATTTGCACGTAAAGATGAGGAATACGATTCCATGATTGGAGTTGTTAGAGAAACACCACCTGAGCTCATCTTACCTGATAATATCCTTGCTGAAAAAGCACAGAAGGCTTCGTAATTTTCTGTTGCCAGTTGAATTTCTGTTGCTTGGATATTCAGTTTTAATAATTCTTGTGGGCCACATTCGAATCTGAGTGGTCGTACTTTTCTTTTTGAGTAACCAGATACTTTTTTGGTTTGTTGATGAAGGATCAGTGTTATAGGTTGAACATTTTTTGATGTACCCATTATCTGGATAAGTTGAAGCATATTTGTACCTGCAGAGTTTTGACTCTGAATATGTTTGTCTCGGGAATAAACGAGTCTTATTTCTGTGATAACAGAATATGCTAATATGAAGTGAGAATCGTTCAAAGGCTCCGATTGTGATTTGTTCAAAGTCACGTTTCGCTATTCTAGCTCGTTTTTTATGCAAATTTACGCTTTTCTTCTGAAATTTTGCGTTAACGGGAAAAGAGCTCATAGTTCCTACGTAGGATTATTGCCTTTTTTTTTTTCAGCTTCCAATCAGTTTTATTTTGGTTCTCCAGTTGTAAAGTTGATCTTTTTACTTCTCACTATACGTGGTTAAGCCAAAAGGAGGTAGCAGAAACATAGATCAGTAAAACAGAAGGGTTATTTCCCATTCCGTCTGCAAGGCAGCACTGAAGATTCTTATTACACATGCCATATCGGCCAAAGAAAATATACATTTGGGTGAATCCAACATGGGTTTAATCATAAATGAGAACAAAGGACCAACAGCAACATCAAGAACAAACAACAGTTACAACACTATTAAATAGGCGGAATTTGTTAAGCTTCTATAGCTTTTATATCAGCACTGACCTTAGAAGAAGTGTCCTTTACATCAGCACTGACCTTTGGAAAAGTGTCCTTTGCAGCCAAATCATAAGAGTGGGGGATCAAACCCTTTTCTCTACAAGTTTCAATAGCTCCTTTGAACATATCCTCCAAGGTATACTTGTACTTAAATCCCATTCCTAGCAGCTTCTTCGTAGAGAATGACACAATCTCCAAGTTCTCACTAATGTCCTTGAACCTGCCACACCCGCAAAATGTGTCGTTATAAGTTTAGACCTCTTGTTTACGTTTGTGTGCCATTTGAACTGGTTACACTTGTTCCTATTTGTTTACGTTCATGTAGAGAATGCCAACTTTTTGAAAATATGGGTATGGGAAATTTTTACTGTATCGTTACTGCAATTCGTAATCAAAGATTTGAGAAGTGTAACTAACCACAAAACTTAACTAATCACGATTACTGAAATGAGGTCATTTCAACTCAATATTTCATATTATTCGAAAATGATGCTTTCACTACGTGAGATGTTAAATCGGCCACTGCAAGTGAGAAAAGAAGACATGTAACAGTTGTCTCATAACGTTGACATATCATTGCATATGAAGATGGTTGCGCTTTCCAGTAATAAAAACCACCCGAATCAGATACAACTAATAAGTACCAAAAGAGTAATGGTTTTTTATATACTTTTTTTTAGTAAATGATATACTTCCCAAGTTAAGAAGAGGACAGGATAATTTTAGAAAAATTATAAAAGACTATTTGGTAATATAAATCATTCTTGTTTCTGTAGGCGTTTTTTCGGTATTGCTGGGTTGTGCCTACCTATAGAGGTCATGGAAAAAAATAAGAAGAAGAAGGTATACGTAGTGTGGAAAAAATGTTGCTAAATTTGGCGAAATTAACTACAACACCACGATAAACAACACAATCCTTCGCTTATTGTTCCTTTTCTTGTAGTGGGTTATTACAAGAGTGGTCCTCATAGTTCTAGATTGATTTTTTCTTGTCCCTTGTTTACAAACCTACCAAAAACCATTTCCAAGTTTTGGGACATGTTAGAGTACACTATCATGATGCAAAATACTCCTTAATATAAGAGGTTCTACGAAAAGAATCAGTTTTTCTTTCTCGAAAATAACCAAAATTATCACCATTACATAACTCGAGGCACTGCATCCGTCATGTTTTTTTTTTCCAAAATTTAAGAATAAGTAATGTCTCAATCGAGACTACGAATATCCAAGTTGCAAAAAGAAGAAACTTGTACTTACTCAGTAGGCACATTGTATTCAGGCCATTTCTCTCGCAACATTTTAGCCAAATCATGAATGGTAGCATCATGCGAGGAACAGATATACCTCCCCTCTGCCTCAGGGTGCTCATACAGATATATATGAGCTTCACAAAGATCATTCAAGTGAACATATTGGCATTGTTTCACTATCTTGTAATGGCCCTCGTTTCCTACAAAGAAAGTTATACAAAGACGAGCTTAGTTAAATTTCGTCATTCAGGAACTTGTTCGGCTGCAAGCCTGCAACCTTTAGTTTATTTTTTCTTCTTCTCTAATTGACCGACTTGAAACTTGAGCATTTTGGGTTTCGTGATATAACAAAGTTATACTATTGTAAGCTGAATGTTCTGTATTTGTTTTCTCAGACTCACATATGTCAAACACCAATCCAAAATGATTTAAGCTATATCAAGTTTATCAACGGTCATCGATATCTTTTAAAGTTGTGTCATGTGTGAGGCATCAGTAATTTAGCAGAGCTTATCTGATATACGTATCTGGGAAATGCTTGAAGAATAACAACTCCGATCATACGAGACTAATATAAATAAAAACCAATACTTTAAATTTTACCTGTAATTGGTGAGAGGGCAGTTATAAGGCTTGGTGGAAATGTAGGTGTTATGAATGGTCCAACAACCAAAGTTGGTATGATACTTATAAAACCAATCTTGTTTTCACTTGCAGCTGTCATTGCTGCCTTTTCTGCCAGTGTTTTCGAAACAAAATACATCTGCCAGCAGCCAGGTACGTATTAGAAAATAATGGTTGTATATATATATCATTTATCTAAGGATCATGATGCCAAAATGCTAGTAAGTACTAACCCAACCGGTTATCTTTTTGGCATAAACAAAATCTAAATCACACCAGTCGCTCTCATCGAATAGCATCTTGTCACCCTGTAGATTAGTGACTGTTCCGGCAGAAGATGTGAACACTAGCCTCTTCACAGTTTTCGCATTTGAACACGATTTTATGATGCTCAATACTCCGTTGATCGTTGGTTTAATCACCTCGTTCTGCAAGGAGAAATTGCATTAGTATTAACCATCATAAAATCAACCAGAACTTGCAGGCATCTTTATGTATATATTCGTGTAATTTTTTTTAAAAAACTTTATGTATATATTGGTCGTGTCCAGTTATGTAATAGAACTAAAAAAGTGCAAAGATATACGTTTTTCCTTTTCTGGGTTGGATGGATAATATCATAATAGGGTAAGTATGAATGTATAATGGTGTGTGCAATAAATGAATGATGGTTAATTCGGGAAAAAAGGGGTATACCGTTTACGTATATTTCATGGTTTAGGTTGTTAAAATGTCAAGTGTGACTATCGGGAGTAGACTAGTAGTTACATCCTTTTCTCTTTTTTAAAAATTTTGTTACTGTAATTAATTATTACTAAAAGCTAATGAGTATCCGATGGGTTAAAATTTGGTGATCGCTTGAAGTTTAGAGCTTATAATTTCCTTATTAATTAGTGTCATTTTCTGCCCTTTTTAGTTAGTTTTGTAAACAAATCATCTATTTAAAGGAGGGAAAAAAAAAAGGAATTTGTGGCGTCATGACATTATAAAGGTTGCAAGTACTTTTCCCGTAAAAATTTGAAAATAATATCGAGATAATAGATGTCAAACTCAATTACAACTAATGTATATGTTCATAGTTTTTCTATCTTTTAAGATAGTTGTTTATTTAAAAACTACTGTAACTATAAGAAACTGTTAATTTGAAAACAATTATTCAGAGAAGATCAGAAGTTTGACTCTAAATATTAAATTTAGGTTGTTCCTTTTATTTGATATTTAAGAGCTAGAAAAAAGTAGAAGTAGTCTACAAATACAATTCTTTTATGTTGGTATGTAATTTTCTTTAAGAAACATGCCATTCTATAAAAGTGATTATTACCAATTAGATTTTTTAACAAAAGAAAATAGCATTTTGTTGCCTAGGTTTACCATTTCGTGACAAACTATTGGTATCAAAATCAATAGTTTCTCATAGGCCAAGCCTTTTATAATCATATCGCGATGTATCCTGTCAACTAGTAAATGTACATAAGCGGCTATTCAAGCTATCCGAGTTGGGCTAACACAAAATAGATAAATATTCAAATCGTGACCAATCGGTTATTTTTTATAGGTCAGGCAGTCACATGCATGACGGACCATCCTGATAAAAAACTGTCATTTGTCTCTAAATCCATTAACGGCTTGTGTTCTTCATGATGATTTTGACACTCGAAATATTTTCTTAATTTCTTGTATGTACCTCGGGGTCTTTGGACTCGAAATCCATGGGAGTAGCCACGTGGAAAACTCCGGAACAACCACAGATTGCCTCTTCGAAGCTCCCTTCTTCGTTCAAATCAGCCTTAAACAGCGTCAAGTTTGTCTTCGCTTTTGGCAACTCAAGCAAGTGCATCACCTTCTTTGTATTCCCTGCAACAACTATCTCTAATACGTACCAGGATATTCAACGATTCTAACATAATAAAAACACAAACTTGACCTTTTATATTCATAATCACCAACGTGTCAGAAAAATTAAGAAACGATAGTACCTTGCACCCAAAGAATCCAGGCCCTAGCAAAGAGGGGTTTCAAACTAGAATCTGTACTTTTTTCTACTAGCTATTCTGTAATGTTTTGATTTTAATTTGGCAAGTTTTATCCAAAGTCGTTTTGGATTTTTTTGCCATATTAAGGAACTTGAAAGTCAGATAATTAGTAGTGTTTTGCTGACTTGTAGTAAGTTTTAGCTAATTGTTTATGCATGCTAGCTAAGATGACTGGATCTAATTGTATTTTGCAGTATATATCCAGAATTTTGCTAACTGATAAGTTGGCTAGGTTACTATTCTGTTAACAGTTTGGAAGGTTGTAATATGTTCATTTTGGTTGGTTGTAATCTGTGTTAGGTCCACTTCTATCAATGAAAGTTTGTGTGCTTGGTAAAAAAAAAAAAACGATAATACCTGTTTTAGTACGTGGTTTGACCAAGTGAGTGTTCAACTTTTTCACAAGCGATTCTGATGTTTATACTTTATATCAACTATACCAAATCTATATATTTAGGACATGTCTCTTTATACTAAGCAAATTAGTTTATATACCTTCTAGGTAACTTACCCAAAAAAAAACCTACATACTAAATTAATTGGTATGCATGAGTATTAACTTTTTAAAAATAAAACGAGGAAGACATGAAAATGTGTCCAACTATTCAGTGGTGGTGTATCACAGGCAAACATGTTATGGCATGGTCATGTACTGTAAAACTTTTCATTAAAACTTTTCATATACTAGTAAGTAAAATTTATAATTCCCTTTCCTTAATTATTAGTTTGAGGTGAACTTTGTAAATGAAACCAATGAAATTGTATTTATTCTCAATTTCAATTAGTACGTCATGTGAAACAAAAGTGACATTTTCGCTATACAATCTGTTTGAGTTCGAACAAATATTCTAAGCGAGTAGATGTGGGGTAATAATTACTCCATATAATTCTATTGAGAAATTTCCATACCGGGATCACGGACAGTCGCATGAACAAAGTAACCCCGCTCAAGGAGCTTCATGACGAGCCATGAGCCAATGAACCCAGCGGCCCCGGTAACACAGACTCTGGCTGCCAAAGGAAAATCCGTCATGGCAAAAAAAAAAAAAGATTTTTAATATTTTTTTAGTGTAACTAATAACTAAAGTGATGTTTAAATGAAGTGTATAACTATAGGTTTTCCGTTCTTTACGCAACATTTATATATAGCAAAGGATCCTAGATTCTGGCTTGATAAACAAGATTATTTATTTAGTAGATTAAGTTGTTTGCTACTATGTTAAAAGCACGCGTTCAACTTATATTTTCACCTACAAACTTTTCGTGAGAATGGTAGGAGAGTGACGCTCTTTTAAAAGTGTTTTTGTAACTTTTGAATTTTATTTTTTTTCATTTTTAAAGGGACAAAAAAGAGGTGCACTTATTGTACTACATAATTTCTGAAAAAACGCTGAAACCGTAGATTTAATCTACGGTCTACAGTCATTGACTGTAAACCGTAGATTAAATCTACGGTCTACAGTCAATGACTGTAAACCGTAGATTAAATCTACGGTCTACAGTCAATGACTGTAGACCGTAGATTTAATCTACGGTCTCTGTGTTTTCACAGATTTTTTGAAATTAAAAATTAAAATTAAAATTCTAATAATTAAAATTAAAATACTGAATATTTTTTTCAAATTAAACATGATTTTTTTTTTACATAAAAATGCCTTATGTTTAAAATTTGATATTTTTTTCAAGTGTATAATTTGATATTTTTTTCAAGTGTATAAGTTGATTTTTTTTCAAGTGTATAAGTTGATATTTTTTTCAAATAAGACATTTTGTTTTTTTCAAATTTAAAAACAAAATGACTTATTTTTAAAATTTTACATAAAATAAATTACGAATATTCTAACAATCTGTAAAAATAAACACAAAATTTACACAAATTTACACAAAAAAAGTTGATTTGATAAAATTTATGTTTTTGGTTCATGTTATATTTTTGTCAAGTGTATAAGTTGATATTTATTGAATCATTAACTAAATCGTCAATTTTTGTGAAGTTTTTTTGGTTTGTATTTAACACTTGTATAACGCAATATGCAAACATGAATATCAACTTATAAATTTCATAAAATAAATTTATTAAACAAAATTTACAACAAAATTAAACAAAATTTACAACAAAATTTCATAGAACTAAATTTCATAAAACAAATTTATTAAACATTTGTTTACATCATATAAATTTACAACAAATTGGAAAAAATAGTAATTTACATAAAATTAAAAATAAAAAACTGATTATGGACTTAGGTCTATAGGTTCTTCATTTGCTTTTTTCTTTCCCGATTGCTTTTCCAGCGCCATATATAATTTGAAATTTGGTCGAAAAAGTTCCTTCCATGGCGCAGCTGCCTCAGTGCGTGTTTGTTCCCACCGTGCTATAATTCCTGGCATTGGGAAGATCCCTTCTTTAGGAATAACCTGAGCATAGTGACAACTGTTGACGAACACCATTACAGTCGGGATGTAATATGTCGTTCCCTGAGGCGGACCAGTATAAAGCGGTAAAAAAGTACTGTTCCACACGTTTACCCCTCCATTTTGATTTTCCCATAAGGACAACAATACAATTGGCATATTGTAATGAGAAGCAATTAAAAACCCATAAGACGGAAATCTCATCCATTTGTCAATAGGTGCGGGATCTGTAGGATGATAAAAATTTAAACTTGATAAAATGTAATCATACCGGTAAGCTTCAAAGTCAAGATTCTCAAACAGCTCATAATAAACACCTTTCATTTGCTGCAGCTCTTGAAACAACTCACATCTTATCGCGTACCAATCATCTTCCCCATTCTGTTTACCCGTCGCATTTGCAAGTACCCGGAACCCACAGTTACCATCCCCACGCACATCATAAACTGTTTCGATGTAACTATGTAACATGACCCATATTTGGTCACTGTACAGTAAGGTTGGCCTATTGGGGGTGGGTTTAGGGTTCTGGTTTCGCGGCCTCCTAGTTGGGTTTACCCTTACCTCCGGTGTTTCATCCGCCTTGCCTTTACCCTTGTCCCTACTAGCACCAGCACTCTGTTCCTCCACATACTCCCATCCCGACTTATCCCTCTTACTAGATTTGTCGCCTTTTCTAGGTCTCCCCCTATTTGCTCTCACTTCGGGGTCACTGACGGATGTTCTGGCTGGTACGGTTATCTCTCGGAGTTGTGTTTTCATACGCCGTTTTTCAACATTCGTTTTGCTAGCATAAACACTTTTAAACTCTTCTAGATCACCCTCTACCCCATAATCATCGGTGTTCCCATTATCATCAATTACGTCTAATTTTTTCCAGAATGGATGAATATATTCTAGAGGAAGAGGCTTCCCGAATAAAATATGTTCACTCATAATATGATGACAAGGTAAACCTTGAGACAATTTAAAACCGCAAGAACAATTCTCATCAGCCTGGCCACTACATTTTTTGTGTTCTTGGAATAATAAATCAAAGGCATAGTGTGTGATATACGACCTAAGATTTATAAATAGAGGCGTTTTTTCAGAATGTGGAAAATAAGACTTGCATTTATCCAACTTCGTCTTAATATCCTCAAACTGTTTTTCTAGAATTCTATTCACCTCTACCCAAACAGTTTCAAGCGTGCCAGTATTTGTGGAAAGGGATCTTTTCAGCTTAGCATGTTGTTGTTCGGCTCGATTGCTAGTTCTGTTACCTAGATGTGTTGTGTGGTTGGTATAGCATGCAACAAACTTTTCAGCATAATCATTTAAAAGCTTGTCTACATACTTAATCACAGCAGGGTACGATTTGTAAGAGGTATTGAAATTAGTTCGGTTATAATTGTACTCCTCTATCGACTCAGAATCAACCAATAAACCCCAATCATCTAGAAACGTTTGCCACTCCTCGTCAGGGATCTTTTTACGGCAGTTTTTCAAAACATTTTTTGCAATATGAAAAGTGCACAAAATATGATAAGAGTCGGGAAAAACAACGGATAAAGCATTTGATAAGGCCATTTCCCTGTCGGTTACAAACACCCTAGGTAGTATACACCCCTCCAATGTAACTTTAAATTTTTCCAATGCTCATATATAACTTTCTTGTGTCTCGTCACTCATGAAAACAAAACCTAAACAATATGTTTGGTTCGTTGATGTCATTCCTACGACTTCTAGAAATGACATATTAAAACGGTTTGTCCTATATGTACAATCCATTAACAAGACATCAGGAAAAGCTTTGAACATCCTTATAGAATCGGGGTGTGCAAAAAACAAGTTCTCAAGGCAATGGGTTGATGGGTTCATATTATAGTAGAATGTGTAGCGATGTCTATCCAACAAATTAAAAAGTTCCTGTGTCGGGTTTCTACCATCTCGTTCTTTAAATTTCAGTCCGGCCAAAAAATTATGTATCGTTTTAGTGTTTGATACATTGTCAGGATTTCGATTTTTAATGGCCTCTAATATTGCACCAACTTTAAAACTACTTTGCCTTAAAGTTTTAACAATTTCTTTTTCATCTTGGGTTAAACGAGCACGTCGTGCTTGCCCTTGGAGGTAAGTTGGAGATGGGTGGTTATGTTGTCCATTTTCTACGTGACACATCCATTCACCATTAACTACGTAACCTTTAATGAAAAATGGACAGTCTTTTTTCTTTGTACCTGATTTTACGGAAGATGGTTTCTTTTTTTCGTAAACCCCCGATTTATCACACACAATATCAACATACGGTGTTCTGCTCCCATCACCCCCTCCAGACCTACGAATCGTAAGAATGAAACCCCAATTTCCAGCCACATCAGCAAGATCAGCAAGCATTTCATCCGTTGTTTCCCAAGTCAATTCATCAACTTCAAAGTGCTCCGAATAATCAGTTAGCTCATCGTTTGAGCCACTGGATGAATTCGCATTGTTGTTGTTATTCCATTGGTTGTTGTCATAACCATAGTTGTAATTCATTTTCGAAAAGTGTTTGTTTGTATATTTTATTGGGGAGAAATGAGGATTTTTTTAGAGATTTCCGAAATGTGTTTGTGTTTGATTTTATGGTTTGTTAGAATTGGCAAAATTGAGTCATATTTATAGGGTAAGTTTACACTACAAACCGTAGATTACTTTTACGGTTTGTAGTGAATTTTTGGTGTAGTCATTTCGAAACTTTAATAATGCATTGAGTAGTCATTTTCGGATAGGGTTGTCAAATCATAATAATTCAAAAGTGATAAGGTGTTGTCGGAATTATTTTGATAGATATGGTATCCAATGTAATTTACACTACAAACCGTATATTACTTTTACGGGTTGTAGTGTTTTTTTTGGAGTAGTCATTTCGAAACTTTAATAATGCATTGAGTAGTCATTTTCGGATAGGGTTGTCAAGTCATAATAATTCAAAAGTGATAATGTGTTGTCGGAATTATTTTGATAGATATGGTATCCAATGTAATTTACACTACAAACCGTATATTACTTTTACGGTTTGTAGTTTATTTTTTTTTTACGTTATTAACGGTGATTCCGTGTAAAAAGTACATTCGTAAAACGTCGCTGCTCAAATCAGGGGTGCAAACCTTACATTACTTTTACGGTTTGCACATAAAACATGCAAACCGTACATTTAATGTACGGTTTGTATGAAATCTGTACAAACCGTACATTAAATGTACGGTTTGTATGTATATTTCAGAATATTTAGTTTTTAGGGGTTTAGGGTTTAGGGTTTAGGGTTTGTAATTTAGGGTTTAGGGGTCAGGGTTTGTAATTTAGGGTTTAGGGTTTAGATTTTAGGGTTTAGGGTTTATGGTTTATGGTTTGTAATTTAGGGTTTAGGGTTTAGGGGTTTGGGTTTGTAAATTAGGGTTTAGGGTTTAGGGTTTAGAATTTAGGGTTTAGAGTTTAGGGTTTACGGTTTGTAATTTAGGGTTTAGGGTTTAGGGGTTAGGGTTTGTAATTTAGGGTTTAGGGTTTAGGGTTTAGGGTTTACGGTTTGTAATTTTAGGGTTTAGGGTTTAGGGGTTAGGGTTTGTAATTTAGGGTTTAGGGTTTAGGGTTTAGGGTTTATGGTTTAGGGTTTAGGGTTTAGGGTTTAGGGTTTAGGGTTTAGGGTTTAGGGTTTGTAAAAACTCAATATTGGTCCTATCAATTAAAATACAGATTATTTTTTACCCTAAAACATACAAATCAAACATACGAATCAAATTAAACTTACGAAATTATAACGTACAAATCAAACATAGAAATCAAATTAAACCTACGAATTTATAATATTCCAACCCTAGCTAAGAATAAAACTGACAAATCAAACATAGAAATCAAATACAAAAACAGTGCATTTATTTTTTTTTGTAACGACTAAATGTTTTAAAGTTGGGCATAGGGAGCATCTTTCCCGCCGATGTTAATCTATCGGATGACGGCTCAGCAGACTCTTCGATTTCGTTTAGCTCCGTACGCCGTCTTTGTCGCTGCTGCGATTCTGGATGCGGCGCACGCTCGTGGGATGTAACTGTCAACCCTCGACTCCAACTGTCGGTTGACTGATGACTAGGATGATGCTCGTACGACCCAAATGATTGTCTATGATGATCGAACGGGACATCATCCTGAACGTAGCCCGACCCAGCAAAAGAAGCACGACGACCATGACCGCTTGAACTCGGACCCGGACCCTGATCTGTAGTCGGGGGTCGACCTCCACTGGTTCTTCTACCGCCGCTACTAGATTCGCCTTCCCCTCTGCCTCTTTCATCGGGACGCCGACAACTTGCCGACCTAGTGTAATTTCTTGGGTCGTAACATAGGTCGTCATCACCATCGTCGTCGTCGTCGTCGTCATCGTCATCCTCCCCATCCGACTGTTCATCAGCTGACCCGTACGGATTCAATCCCATTTCAGCGAAGTCCTTTCGTAGTAAGTCCACTTCCGTTTTCAATTTATGCTGTTTGAATGATTTGAAATTTCGGCGCAATACCGCTTTCTGAAAAAAAAAAACCAATCAAAAACGATTTTATAAGTATTGAAATATACAAACAGAAAAATAACAATCAAATATTAATGAACTTTAATTAGTTGTTACCATTTTACTGAACAACCCTGTATGCTCCCGGAAACCGTGAGATGGCGGGGCAAGTTCAGGTGGGTTTATCAAGATGCGGGTCCGCTCTCTATACCATTTCATGTAATCCGGTGACGTCCCCATGCCATATTCGCCGTTAATAAGACGGGTGTGGCGGTCATTCCACACGGCTATAAATTCTCCGGTTAGTAAAGGCCAGTCGTGTTTTTGCCCAATCCCATATCTTCTATCCTTGCCGTGACCATGTCTGGGTTTCCAAATATATGTAGGGACCCGCAGCACAAAACCGAACTGTCTCATGAACCTGTCCGCGGGGTGGTACTCAATCTTCTCATTACAAATGAGAGGCACAGAACAATGCCACATATAACGGTCCCGCGTGCAGTATTCCGGATACTGATTGAGATCCCCGTAAGGTTGCCACACTATCTGTAATCATCAAATTAGAATATATAAACAATGGTTTAAAAATAGACGAGTAATAAATTATGCGAACATAAGACAAATGCAAACATATACAACATATAATACGTAAGTTACATATAATACGACAATTAAAATTTACCTGTTCAGGCGACATATTGTCAAACTGGTCACGTATGTGGACCACATTATGTCCGTAGACATATGGCGTAAGGTTAGTTTGCCTCCACATCTTCCATCTGTAATATACAAACAAAAACCGATAAACAATAAATATAACCGGCAGCTAAGTAAATGATAGATGACACAATAATATAAAAAAGCAAATCCAATTCAAAAACTAAATAAATATCATACCTGTAACCGAGGGGGAACCTAGGCAAGCCCTCCGGTGGCTCGACATCTTCCGGCAGCTCTTCACACGGTCTAACCGGCAGTAGTCTGGTAATCGCCCACATATCCAGAAACATCACCGCCCCGCTTACTCCGGTTGTCTTACAACGTACCACCCTGCATAGATTAGCCTCTAACCAGGCCAGAAGAGCTGATCCCCAACTATACTCAGCACATGTGTCAAAATCCTCCAGAAATGGCAGAGGCCAGAGTGGAATCTGATCACTGCTCTTATCCGAAAACACATGTGCAGCCAGTAATAATAGCATGGCAGCCCTAGACTGATATAGTAAACGCTCCTCGCTAGGGTTGGGGGGTAATTCACCGAAGGTCTGTAACATCCAATCAAGTCTAACTGTCAGACAGTTTTGATCGACTTGATTGTCAGCCGGCCTAACACCCAACAAACTCTCCATCATAGCCAACCTGCTCGCCTTCGTGTCATTCCGCTCCGACCGGGTCACAGCAAGACCATCCACCCTCAGACCAAGCATAATCTCTACATCCTGTAAAGATATCCCCAACTCTCCCCCGACAAAATGGAACGTGTGCGACTCATCACGCCACCTATCAACTAAGGCTGTAATCAACCCTCGGTCTACGGTATAATTACCTATACTGTAAATACCGTAAAAACCAGCCCTAATGATATTTTGAACTACCCTTTCAGGCGTCGGTATCTGCCAACTATAATTATAAACCCTAATCTTATTGGCATCTCCTCTACCCGCTTCTCTGCCAGCATCCCAAGTCTGATTAGAAATGTGACCAGTCTGTCGTAAAATACCCAACCTCCCTTTAATATGTGGACCTGGGTCTGCCATCCTAACTATGATAACCAAATATAACTCAATTAATGATAACCAAAAAATGATAACATAACCAATTAATGATAACCAAACAATGATAACTCAATGATAACCAATTAATGATAACCAAACAATGATAACTCAATTATAACCAATTAATGATAACAAAACAATGATAACTCAATTATAACCAATTAATGATAACAAAACAATGATAACCAAACACACATTTTTTCATAAACCAAACAATAATAATTCAATTTTTTAATGATAACCAAACACACATTTTTTCATAAACCAAACAATAATAATTCAATTTTTTAATGATAACCAAACACACATTTTTTCATAAACCAAACAATAATAATTCAATTTTTTAATCATAACCAAACACACATTTTTTCATAAACCAAACAATAATAATTCAATTTTTTAATGATAACCAAACACACATTTTTTCATAAACCAAACAATAATAATTCAATTTTTTAATGATAACCAAACACACATTTAATCATAAACCAAACAATAATAATTCAATTTTTTAATGATAACCAAACACACATTTTTTCATAAACCAAACAATAATAATTCAATTTTTTAATGATAACCAAACACACATTTTTTCATAAACCAAACAATAATAATTCAATTTTTTAATGATAACCAAACACACATTTTTCATAAACCAAACAATAATAATTCAATTTTTTAATGATAACCAAACACACATTTAATCATAAACCAAACAATAATAATTCAATTTTTTAATCATAACCAAACACATTTAATCATAAACCAAACAATAATAACTCAATTTTTTAATCATAACCAAACACATTATCAACAATTCAAATTAACCAAACAAAATAAAAAAACATGCAAAAATGGGACAAATATCAATAATTATTAAAATTTCTATAATTAATATAAACAAACAACAAACAATTATATATAGCTAAGTGAATTATGGATTTGCATATTTTATATATTTTTTCCTATTTTACAAATTTAAATTACACAAAATACATAATAAATTAGAGAATAAAAGATATACCTTCAATTATGGATAAGTTTGATTGATGATTTGGGGTTTTTTGTTAATAAATTTGATAGTTAATGTGGTTGATTGATTTGAGTGATTTTTTGGGTTGAAAATTGGGGGTTTTTGAGAGAAAGAGAGAGAATGTAGTATAAAAAATGTTTTTTTTTAAAAAAACGTAAGTTTCTGTTTTTCAGGGACCTGCTGTGTAATTTTGGCGCAGGGACTGACTGTGTAATTCTGAAAAGCAGGGACTGACTGTGTAATTTTTTCAGAAATTACACAGACCGTAGATTAAATCTACGGTTTGCATTAAATGAATACAAACCGTAGATTAAATCTACGGTTTACAGTGGATCACTGTAAACCGTAGATTTAATCTACGGTTCACGCGTTTTAAAAGAAAAAATATAGTACAATGAGCTCACCTCGACAAAAAAACCCATGAAAAGGATCTGAATATTTCTTTCATTTTATTACTACTCTAACCACTTATGTAGGGTCCCTGTGGGCTGTTACAAATGAACTGTTCATTGGGTGTATAATTGTTTTTATCACCATTGTTGAGGTTGCTCAGTTTCAGGCCAAGGTTAATACTCTTTTACGGAAAATGATTTTTCTGACCAACTTTTCAATCCAATAATCTTACCCGTTGCGTTGATGTGGCGGATTACGTGGATCAGACGTTTTGTTTATGATTTTGAAAGACTATTTTAATTTAATACATAATTGGTATATCTAATACGTCATATAAAGCGGATAATAATTTTGGTTTGAAAATTTGGATAGCTATATCAACATTCATCTTTTAAACGCCTTGGAACCTCAAAAGTGAAAAAAGAGTCCCGATATTCAAAAAAATAAATTCTGGAATCAATGAAATAGTAAATACATACTGATTTATACTCCCTCCGTTCCCATTTAATTGTTCATTACGAAACTACGTGCAATTTTGACCGGCTTATTACTTGTATCAAAATTGTCGAAATGAATTTTTTTTAAATATAATCATAAAATTTAACATTTGAACTATATAATCAACTTTTGAAAATTTTCATTCCGAAAATTTTAATACAAACTAGGCTGCTTTAACTAGAAAACCATACATCTTATAATTTGTTAGCTACACAAAATAGATGTGTAAGTCGAATTTTACCCTTTCTCTCCCAGTAACAATAATATATAATTGTACAAGATCCTATGTCTCTCGCTATCTCTATTATAAACTTGATAGGGCTTACATTTTTAACACCGGTGCTTATCCCTTAATGAAACATTAAAACCTTGATTTTCTCTTTATGATATCTTTTTTATCTGTTTCATTTAATTGTTTACAGCCTTAAATTAATTACTGCATTTTCCGAAACTAAAGTAGCCACTTCTAATAAGTAATCACGTTGTCTCAAAATAAGGGTATTCTGGTTGTGAATTCGGTTGTTTGAGGATAAATATTATGAGGGTACAAATGTCATCATCATTAGTTTGCCAAAGATGACATCGATTGCTACATAGTGAACTTAATTATCATGCGATTTTGAAGTAAACTATAGATCCGAGGTAAGCTCTCGAATTTTCTACTCAGCATTGAATGTTGATAAGGAGTTACGGCTAGACAAAATGAAGAGGCAGTTAAAGGTTATAGATTGATTACTTTTCTGTTGTCCTTAAAGTGTTGTTTCAGCAACTTGTAGTAGTAAATGGACATTATATATATGTCACTTTCTCTATTTGATGTACTGAATTGTATTTCACTACAAACTAAGCAATTTCAACCCACGCAATTAAATACACTTCAGTAGCATCAAATAGAGAAGGTGGCATATGTATAATATCTTTTTACTACTACAAGTGTTAGAAGTAACAGTTTAAGGACAACATAAAAGTAATCAAACTATAATCTTCAACACAGACAGATGATTGTGCATTTCGAAGCAGTTGAAGCAAAGGATTTCCCAAGCATCGTCTAGTGCTTCATATATAGGAGTTTTTACTTAGTATGTGCGGAAACCACTAATATTCATTACAAAATAATGTTAATTTAGTGAGAGTCAAAACCTGTCATTATTTCAAAATATTGTTACAAAACTGTCACAAATCTGTCACTATTTCAAAAAACCGTCACAAACTGTCACAAAAGTTGTAGCTAATAAGCTCGTAAAAAAAAACTGTCACAATTACTGTCACTGTTTTAATATATTTTTTTAATTGTTAATATATACTTAAATTTTAGGGCTGCCCAACAAATCGCCATTAAAAAACAGTACTGCACTTTTAAATAACTAAATCTTTGGATCCGCTTCTGATAAATTAGATTAAGTTGAACACATTACTAGCGGATCAGGCTAACCTGAATATATATAAATAAGTGGATCAGGCTAACATGAACATATATAAATCAGTGGTGTTACGTACATCTTGTTGGGAAATTTAAAAAGCAAAAGATACACGATTGACTAGATACGTACACTCACGACAATGGTGCCGTTTAACTTGTTATAAGAAGAACCGATAACGATTTTATTTGTCTACAGGTCCAAACACCTATTACAAAGTTTTTACCATGAAACATGAAAGGGTGGCCTGACTCAGAGCTATTCATCGAGTATATGTCGTTTCAACGTATATCTGGTGCACAACATATAGAGAAACGAAACTTTACAAGAACTGCACCTTTTGCGTTCTCAGCAAGTCATGTACCGTCTCTTTTACTATACGGGATACGCATTGGGTCTGTAATTTATAAATATTCATTAAATACGCGATTACTATGAATTCAACCCTTGGTAGATTATATATATACATATATATATTTGGATCTGATGATACGAGATTGGAAAGTAGACAAAATCTCAATCACTTCGTCTGAAAATTTAATCTTTTCGAGAAAGTGTATTATATTATTCTTTTATTTTCATCATATCACCTTACTTGTATTTTTAGCCAAATTGGTTATTTCCAATCTTCAATTGGTTCGTGACTATCTCACAGAATGTTAACTGATGTAACTATCTCACCTAATATAAGATTATATATTGAAGAGTACATGTACAGAAAGATATATTTATTGGTATAGGACTAATAGTCCAGTGGTCCTCATATATCCATTGTTTGGTAACAAAAATGAGAACGGTGCTATCAATGAAGTGGGATACAAATGATGTCAATACATACAGTATTTGGAGTATACCACATGGGTTTGGTATTGAAAAACTTTGTCTTTGCCCCCCACAAATAAAAAAGACCACTAATACCTTTCTTTACAGGTTTCACCAAACACTTCATCACTCTCATCTATACATAAAAAAATATGTTTATTGTATTGTATTATCGGTCATTAACGATTTAGTTACTCGATTACTAATTTTAACAATTGAGATATCAAAATACGAACTTTCGTCCAGTTAACAGACTAACAATATAAATCGACAAAATCACAGTCAATATATCTCACATTTGAGAATCTATTTTTAACGGATGTTAATGGAAATGCACTCACTATATGATAGACAAGAGAATGTGAATACAATTTCATCATTTTGTTTAACGGTAGATCCTCAATTGTGGCAAATTTCATAGTTTGATACCTCCATTATTAAAATTGGTAGGGAAAAACATAAGTTTAGTGTACTGTACTACAAATGGTTAACGATTTAGTTACTGAATTAACAATTTTAACAATTGAGGTACCGAATTACGAAATTTCGTCCATTAAGGGACTAATAACATAATTCGACGAAATTGCAATCAATATATCTCACATTTGGTGATATATTTTTAACGTATTTTGATAGAATTGCATTAATCATGTGGTAGGCACGGGAATGCGAGTGCAATTTAATCATTTTGTTTAACAGTAGATACTCAATTGTGACAAATTTCATATTTTGGTACCTCAATTGTTAAAATCGATAGTGCACTACCTAAATCGTTAAACATTGGTAGTACAGTACACTAAACGTATTTTTTTCCAAATTGATATTATAGTACCTGAATCGTTAAAAACTGATAGTACAGTACATTAACGTATTTTTCCCCCTTATTATACATACATATATGCGTAGATAAATAGACAAATTTCCATCCTTCATTCACCAAAAACTTAATTACGCACCTTATATTAGAGCTCAAATTTACTTGAGTTGCAAATAGAAATGTAAGAATGTTTTAGTTTATTGTTGCAGCTGTAGGTAATAGGATAATGGCAAATAAGCTCTATTTTTGAGTTTCAGAAACAATGGAATCTGGGCAATTTAAGTGATCGCACTCAATCTGGGCAATTTAAGGTACAAAAAAACATACTATGTAATATGTTTGTTAAATTTTATTTTTGGTTGCATTAGCTATATATCTGTTAAATGTTTAAATGATACAATGGTAATTGATTAGGAACTAGTCTAATCCAGGATACAAAATTACAAATACTACCTACAATAATCATATAAGTATATGGTAACAAACACACGGTTACAATCACCGGTAGGATTAGAAATGAAAGGTTAATTCATTTGTAATCCGTGTTTAGTCTCACCGGATTTATAGTCCCGGGACTATAAATCCCGTAACCAAACAAGCAACCAAACGAGGTCTATATATGGCCTGGAAAATATTACTACTAATTATTACTACCGGATTCATTGTCCAGAATAGGTAAAAGGAAAAACATTACTACTAATTTAGAAGACCGCCTGGACTGGAAAATACAGAAAATTTTAATGAGATAGTTTGAGCGTTACAATTTATTTGGAAACGGACTTTATGAGGCACTATTATGACTTTGAAAATAATGATCATGAACCCCATAATATTTCTTTTTATTAAATATAAATTTAAGAATCTAAGCTTGCTTAACTTTCCAAGTACACGCACTTAGCTACCCATAATTAGATAGTATCATCAACCACATCGAAACAATATTGTTACTGCCCTTAAAACTCACGAGTTGTAGTAGATGAATAAAGCAATAAATGACCAATGTTTGACTATATTTCTTGTTTTTCTCTTATTCCCCGTTTTCATAAAAAAGCTTCTTTACTGTAAAGTGTATCTCTATAGGTCGATAAGGTATATATGAAATTAAATCTCATTGAACTTTGGTCTCTGTACAAAATTAGGAAGTCATAAAACAGAATTCTATTATGAAACGATTTCTTGCAGAGAATACAAATGACAAATAAAATACCAATGCAATTTAAATAGTTCGAGTATAAAGTCTAAAGACTATAAACAACGTGCGAGAAGTGTGAAAAAATGATCTGTACACTTGCAATCTATATTTCTTTTTTTTATATGTGCAAAGGCTAAAATCCGCAAAAAAAAATTCAAATTACGTAATAAAATTTGTTTATTGCTCCATATGGGTAGCGATGTTGATCCTTTTTAGTCTATTACTAGTTCCTCCCCTGAATCCTACACAATTGTTTGCAACGCCAATTGGAGAACCCTCTCTATATTCCGCGGAATGAAGTGAAGTATGAATGAAGTCAGAACCGGGATGCTTCTTCTATTTCTTTCTACTAGCAGTTGTATCTGTTGGAAAAAAAAAAACCAAGTGGTTTTTATTTGAGTGAATGCTATTTTAATTTAGTGGTTACAAAACCATTCATTCTCCCCATTTATGTGAGTCTTTAATTGTAAAATGAGTTACATAGAAAAATGTTTAAAAAATGATGGTCTTGGTCCATTTTTAGAACATTTTTTCAAGACAAGCTTTCATACATGACATATACACACATTCACACACATACACATATGCATACATATAGAGAGAGAGTACCGCACCACCAACGGCCCGACCGTGACTCGGTGCCGTTTCCGTTGAGTCACATGCGATAGACGTTGTACCTTGGGAACGAAGTGCCCCATCTAGCCAGAAGCAGAGGTGGCAGGCCAAATATCGTTTAAGGGAAACTGCTTGCAATTAACTCGTCTCGGACTTTAGTCCATTTCGGTATCATTTACATACTCTTAATTTTGAATGTTGTAATTGATAATTATATATTTGAGGAAACTTTTTTCTATTTATTTGTCCATTTCTTTTCCGTAGAAATTATTGTGTTTATTTACAGCGTACCCAACAATCTTAAACGATATTTTTATGTTTCGTACGTTAATACAATAATTTCGGTGTATGGATTTACAGAAAATTATTTCTTTTTCCGTAATCGTTCTTAGTAAAATCATTTTCTCTTAATCTTTGGTTTCGGGAATTTGATATTTACGGCTGTAATGGTTTCGGAGTGTTATATCATGTTTCTTATTTTTATGCATGACTTTTTGACAAAGTTCTTTGGAAAATATTTTCTAACAAACTTTTGTTTTAAGAAATTGATGTTTCCAGTTGAATTGTCAAAAGCGTTTTGTTTTTTATTTACCTTATGGGTTTTATGAAAATCTTTTTTCCGGATTTAGACCGTCATGTTTGAGTTTTGTGTTATATGTGTGTTGTTACTTGATTCTATGTGTAGAATTAAAATCGTACAATATGTGATGTTGGTGTATCGCATATACTCTTGGTGTTATTGATACATTTAGATAATGATATTTTGTTTTGTCTATTTAACCGTAAAATAGAAGTTTGGACATGAGATCATTATATTGACATGCCTTATATTTACTCATTTTATAAGTGTGTAGTGTATGTTTTGTTCACAGGCATATGGATCGCTACAGAGGTAGCATGTATGTATTTTGTTTTTACATGTATGTATTGGTATGCTTTGAATATGGTCAAATATTTGTTCACATGTTGATGGACTTTTGTATGTTAACGTTAAAAGGCTAGAGACCATGGTTGATTTTTGCTTCAGCAAGATTTGTTTACATTTACAAACTGTGTTAGATGAGTCATTGGTTACTTGTTAAATACTTAATGGTAATTGAAAGGCACTAGTAGCCTTTTATTACTCAAAGATTAATTCTTAATTCATTTTGAAGAGTTGATGTCAGTACATAGTACATGTAATGAGGTGAATTAACATGTAATAATATTCCATATATATAGGGGGGTGCATGTTGTTTGTGATATATAATATGTTGGCATGCACATGTTTGAATGCATGGTTCCAGAGAAGTGTGTTTTAGTTACATGACCAATTCTTTTTAGCAAGTTCCTATATTACACCTTGTTTTAATGTTTTGAACTGCTAAAACCGTTGTTATGGTAACGTTGCAATTCCATGTATCATCGTGAGTAGGGGTGGGCAAAAAATCCGCAAACCCGCCCCGTAACCCAATCCGTACGGATTGGGGCGGATTGGGGCGGGTTGGGTGTCAAAAAAAGTTAAATCCGCCCCGCCCCAATCCGTAAAAAAATTCGTGGGGTGGGTTAGGGTTGGGGTTTCCAAACCACGGGTTAATCCACCCTAACCCGTTTCAATCCGCATATATATATATATATATAAATATAAATATAAATCAGTCGAGGCATTGTTATGTCTTCAAGACTGGATCAAGGGCGACCATATCACAACATATATAAAAGATGAACCATCCATCGAATCATACACGTTTTACGAGCAATGTGAAGAAGGTAGAACGGATTTCATTTTTAAATTTGGTCTCTCAAAATTCTTATTTTATATAGTAACTATTTGTTTGTCATTAAATGTAGAAATATTATCTGTGGAGAGTTGTACAAACACACTTTCTTAGGAGACAACAAAACGAGATGTAAAAGGTAATAAAATTGATGTAAACTCTTAATGGAATTTCAATATGTTGTCACATACCAATTCAACTTTTCATTGTAATTTTTTGCAGTTCAAAGATGTCACTACCCTCAAGTCTTAAACAATTGGTCGACACTGCCTAAATAATCCCGGTTCATGGTCATACTCAGTGGATTATTAATTTTGATTTCAATTGTTATGTAGTTTTCTGATTTTGATTATGTTGATGAAGAACAATTTGTTTTGTTTTGTTTTGTTTTAGCTTTGTTACTTGTTCCGAACATTCTAAACGTATTTTGGTTGGCTTTTAGTTTATATTTCTATTTGAAAGATTTTTTTTTTTTTAAAATATTTAGGTAAATTATGCGAAATAATAAAAAATTAATGACTAAAATGAAAATTCAAGAAACAACCGGCACCCAATCCGCCCCGCTTGATAATGGGTTGGGTTGGATTGGGTTGGGGTTTTAATTATAATGGGTTGGGTTGGGTTGTGATTTGAATTTCACTAATCCGCCCCAATCCGTCCCGCCATTTATTTTACGGGACGGGTTAGGATTGAAACCAATCCGCCCCAATCCGCCCCGTGCACACCCCTAATCGTGAGTATTTAAAGGTTTAGTTACTGATGGGTTTAAATTGTGAATAATATATGAGCATATTTTCAATCATTCATACATTACATGCATGCTGGCATGTTAGTATCAATTATTGCTTAAGTAATTTAAGATTGGAGAACTGCCTTAATTGATGCTTATTATGGAATGAAAATTAGTTGGTTTTAAATTCTTAAATTTGTTTTGTGAAACCGTATATATTCTAGAATTTTTATTTATGAGAAATAATTTGGTTAGAGACTAAATTATATTATTTTGTTAGTTTATTTATACATGTTTATTGTTTATCATGTTAATAAAGTACTAACAATTTCCAATGAGTATTTGTGTAGACATGGATCTCTAACATGAAATTGGCGGATTGGTGATTATTCGAAACAGTTCTAGTAAAAGCCATTAAATTGGGGATTACGACAGAACTGGTTTCGAACTAGTTCTTGTAAACCATTTTCTGATTTTCAGAATTTGGGGCTTACGACAGAACTGCTTGAATTCTGAGATTGTTCTGTGTAAAATCAGATTTATCTGGTGTTTACGGTTGAATAAATCTTTCAGAATTTGATAATTTTTTTCGGGAATGAACTAGAATACTCTTGTAAAATCAGTTTCTTGAAACCATGCGTGGTTATAGAAATTTGGTGTTTGCGAAAGAGAAGTTTTAGTTTCATTACCCGAAATTAGATTGTGCATGTTTGTTATTTGAGATAACAAACAGTTTACTGCGAGAAATGTCTGGAACACAGTGGGTGCTGGAACTAACCAGTACATTATGGGTGCCGGTGTAACTCCTATTAATTTTGCATGAGTGCATATTAATGACGGGGGGTTACAAATTCAAAATCACCATTATTAAAGATACTAATGTGGTGATATAATGAGTGATATCCTTATTAATTGTGATTTATTGCAATTTAATTTGGAGGGTTACAAAATTTGTAACGGTGATCATTAATGAGATTAATGACGATTATTTATAAGTTCTTATTAATTGTGATCAATCGCAATTTAATTTGAAAAGTTATAAATCATTGCAATGATGAGTCAGTTACATATTTGGATGAAAGATTATTTAATACTAAATTTTGTTCATCCAAGAGCAAATAATTTGATGATAGACAAATTATAAATAACCGTTGAGTTTTATTTTAAGAATAAACAAATATCGGCTGATTTATTATTTGTTGAAATAACATCTTATTAATTTGCTGAAAGAACATTTAATAATTTGTTGAAATTAACATCTTATTTATTTGTTGGAAAAATATTTAATAATTTGTTGAAATAACATATGATTAATTTGTTAGTAAAACATATTGTGAATATGTTGAGTTTGTTATTATTGAGAATAATAATTTAGTAATATTATATTACTATTATTGGGGGAGAACCCCAAGGGTCCCACAAATGTGGGGGTAACCCGTCGATCATGTAGATCGAGAATCTAAACGTACCCCAAAGCTTACAGGCGAGTGAGAGAATACCTAACGGTTCAGTAGTATAGACCTTAAACGTCTGAAATAAATGATAAAATTTATTTACCACATTGAAAGCGGTTAAATTTCTCAATAAAATGTGCATGTCCTGAGTGAGGACAAAGGGAATGCACGAACTGTGGGGGCATTAATGTGTGAAAACATTTTAAACGTTTCGAAATCCACTAACAAGTGAAAGCATATAAATCTGAATCATGACTAGTGGTTTTTGAAACCTAAAGGGCGGTAGCCTTTCGGTAGCCAAAACACTAGGATCAAATTTTCATAAGTTTGCTTGTTTGTGGCAACACATGAGTGACTATTTGTTCAAAATGAACATTTTAGTCGATACTCTTGTGGTCAATAATGACATGTTGAGTTATTCAACTAAGTCACTGATTTGACATGATATAGTAGGTCATGAAAATATAAAACCATAAATCTTTTATTTTTCTAAATCTATTATTTAAATTGAAACACAAATATGAGTTTGTGTTTGAAGCAATGTATTGCTAAGTCTTCAGTTCGAAGTTTTGAATGGAGTACATAACCTAATGATTTGATGCATTTGAGATGCGTGCAAAACCAAGAATGGTTTAAAAGGTATTTTCTCAATTTATTGATGGTTGTACTAAACACTGATATGTCTACTTGATGAGAAGTAAAGACAAATCAGTTGAGATATTCATTCAAGTAAGAATGAATACGTGAATTCTATTATTGAGAATTAAGGCTGAGAATTAAGGTTTGTCAGAAAACATGTTTAATCATGTGTGTTCTGTTGTGTTAATCTACCAACTTTAATCCAATGATTAAATGTTAATCATTAAATGATAGACTTTTCTTGGACGTGTTAGATATTGTCTAACTAGTTCCGAAACGGTATATTCACATGGATATTAATACATGGTCAGTGTAAATGAAACGGTGAATATGAGACGTCATTCACACAATTGTGTTGTTGGAATGACACCAATTGTTGAAGAACAACTTATTATGCTCTCGAGCAAAAATGTAGTTCTTAAACGATGAATATCATGTTGATAAATTCAGGGTTAAACTCTGAATTTGTGCGGAAAGTGAGCTTTCCTCAAGCTATGTGTTAAACAAACTACCGCTTAGAAAGTTGGACCAAACAGTCAGAATTATAGAAGGCATGGTGCCTGACTATAAGTTCGTGAAAGTTTGGTGCTACCTAAGAAAGGTCTCAATTCTTGTTCTTTGAAGGACTTGGATAAGATCGAAAACGGTAGATTGTGTGTTCATCGGATAAGCACAAAATATAGTGTTGATCGGTTTCTAGTGCATAAGGCATGTGACTTTAAAGCGCATGTAGAACATTGTTCTATGCCCGAGAAACATATTTTCTAAAAGATAAGTTTTTCCGCAAAAACTCTAACGCCTGGAAAGTGTGATCAATACGTTGAGGGCTCAAAGCATTATGCTACCCAAGACAAGTGAATACTCAAACGGTGCTGGAAAAGTGGGAAAGTGAATCTTGTAAGGAAGATGAAGTGCTGGGCATGGTAAAAGGGTAAGTAATGAAACTTCCTTTGTCCCTTGACCTTCATGAGTGAAGGTGAATCGACGATATTGAAATAATCAATGTTATCCATATAATGTGTATATGGGAAGATGCCATCAACAATGAGGTTGATAGGCACGTGAGAAATAAAGTCAATTATTTTAAGTAACTGACGGTTTTGATAATTTTAATGTATACTCTAATCTCTATGAAAAGACGCATCATTAATTAATGAGAACATGTGTTTTATAAATGGAGATCTAGAGAATTAGGAACAACCCATTGGGTCGTGTTTCCGTGTAAAGTAAGCCAAGGTTCAAAAACTTGTTAAGTCACTATATGGACTAAAATAAACACCTAACTTATCATATGTAGTCTCTTGTGCGTCAAGAACTGCACTAGACCAGATATAGTCAACTCAGTGAGCATACCGAGTAGGTTTGCCAATGAGGCTTCTCAGATGCATGAGGTATACTGCCAATCATGAACTGCATTATACGAGATGTCCAAAATATTTGGAGGGTATTTTGATACCAAGTTTCTCGAACTTTAACAGTACAAGGTCTATAAGTGGATATGTTTGTACTTAAAGAGGTTGCAGTCTCATGGAGGTCTGTGAAACAGACATGCATACGTGGATCAACTATGAAATCAGAATTCATAATGCTGTAGACACTGAAAAAAGGCATATTGGCTGAGAAGGTTTGGGAGGTATTCCCAAGTGGCCAAAATTTGTTTCCTCAATAAGCGTGCACTGATAAAGTCAGTCATTTATTGAACGGGATCAGAGTAATTGTATAATGGAAAGTTCCAACAAAGTCATGACATAGTCGTCGGAGACACAAGTCCGTAAAAGGAATTGCTAGCAAACAGTGTGGTATCCTTAGACTTTGCAAGGTCTAAGGATAATAATGCGGATCCATATACAAAATGCTTGACTTGTGGAGGAGTCGGAGCATCATCGAGGGAAATGGGGGTTGAAGCCCAATAAATTGAAAACCTTCACATAAGCTACCCGACCTGTACTGGAAATTTCAGTCTCAGGTTCAATGGAAAAACTGAACTGTGCGGGTTACCGAACAAAGCACTCGAGAACATAAATTCTCAGCCCATTTCTATGATGAAAGAGTGATAGACCTGTACCATTTTAAGGGTGAGCATGAGGCTCTTAATGAATCAAGTATCTCGAAGGTCGAGTGGGGTGAGTCAGGACACTTTTGACTTGAAAATCACCTATAACGAGTGTGTATGACCGATGCTATGTGATGATCTAGGGCTAAATCGCTAGAGCACTCGGTTGAATTTGCCAAGGCAGTCCAGGGCCAAATATGGACAACAACTAAAGGGCCTAGTAAGTGGTGTAGAGAAGACACTGTGCGGGTATCATTTTGTTATACACAAAACGTTGAGGGTTCAAAGCATTACACTACCTAAGACAAGTATATACGAAAGGTATTTCGCTATGGCAGGTTCAATGTGTGCGCTACCTGTCCTTATGCAGTGAATTCTCGTGGTTCTCTCGATTGCATTTAGTTGCACATTGCATGCTTTAAATCGCATTCATGTGGGGGATTGTTGGAAAAAAAAAACCAAGTGGTTTTTATTTGAGTGAATGCTATTTTAATTTAGTGGTTAGAAAACCATTCATTCTCCCCATTTATGTGGGTATTTAATTGTAAAATGAGTTATATAGAAAAATGTTTAAAAAATGACGGTCTTGGTCCATTTTTAGAACATTTTTTCAAGACAAGGTTTCATACATGGCATATACACACATTCACACACATACACATATGCATACATATAGAGAGAGAGTACCGCACCACCAACGACCCGATCGTGGCTCGGTGCCGTTTCCGTTGAGTCACATGCGATAGACGTTGTACCTTGGGAACGAAGTGCCCCATTTAGCCAGAAGCAGAGGTGGCGGGGCAAATATCATTTAAGGGAAGCTGCTTGCAGTTACTTCGTCTCGGACTTTAATCCATTTCGGTATCATTTACATACTCTTAATTTTGAAGGTTGTAATTGATAATTATATATTTGAAGAAACTTTTTTCTGTTTATTTGTCCATTTTTTTTTCGTAGAAATTATTGTGTTTATTTAGAACTTGGTCAACAGTATCATCCTTTACTTGAACTCAGACCTTGAATTTCTTTTGAAAAATCAATGTGTAGGTCTTGGAGATTCAACCTCTCTACTATATATTCCAATATCAATCCTTCTCTACTAATATTAGGTAAGGACTCGTTGCTTGATTATAGACTTTGCGATGAACACGGTTTTACATTATTTTAAGTAATAAGATGTTTATGTGAAAGAAAGAAAGTGCAGAGAGAAAAGGTTAATGAAAACAATAAAATATATTGTTAGTTAGGATAGATATTATAAAAAAAAACTCATACTTTTCAAATTTCAAAGAATATTTTCATGAGGTCCCTATCATAATTTGTATCTCTCTTAAAATCACCATCTAATTCTCTATTTTCATGTTTTCCTTGATAAGTGATCTCTTTTTCTCTGTTAATTCAATGTACCTCTATCCCTCTCCTTTCTATACATACAAACATATTCATATGCACTTTAACTATATAAATGCATTTTGTCTTAAACTATATGGACCTTATAGTGAATTATGTGCAATTTCTACTAAACCATATGCACTTTAACTATACGCCATTTTGATTGAATTTTATGCATTTTAAGCATAATTTTATATGCATTTTAAGCTGAACTATATGGAATTTGAATTGAACTAATATGATATTTTCTCTAAACTATATGTATTTTATCGTAAACTACACACACTTTCGACTGAATTATTTAGACTTTGTGTTGAACTATACACAATTTGTGTTAAATTATATCCAATTTCGAGTGAACTATGCACAAAGTTTAACAATATTTCATTTTCACTGAACTATATAAGCATTTGCATTTTCGACTTTGTGTTGAGCTATAAGCACTTTCAACATAACTATATGCAATAGGTATTTCTCATGCAAACAGTCGGATTTTTTATTAACATTCATTTTATTGTAAAAAAATTTTCTTACAAATAAAAAAACCCATTTTCGAGTAAAATAACACACTAGCCAATGATTTGTTTGCTTTATGGCAAAAAACTTATTTCTCGATAAAAAAAAAAAAGTCGTTTTCATGTGATATAGCCGGTTTTGATGAAAAAAAACCTCACTAAGATGTTTAAACCACTTTTTAAGCTATATTGACAGTAGAAAAACCTGTTTTCTCATGAAAAAAGTTTCTACACGATCAAAATACTGGTAAACAACATAAAGAGCCGCTTTCGGATGAGAAAAGCTGGTTTTCGTTGATAAACCCGTCTTTTATTGAAAAACCTGCTATCTGGTGAGATAAACCAATTTTCATTTTAAAAAATCGATTTTTTCCTCCCTTCGTATCAATATATATGTTCTATACAAAAACACGCGTAATTTTGACCGGCTTTGAACATGTAACTAAGTTATCAAAACGAAAAATTTTAATTTTTTTTTTACATTGTTTAAATGTTAAAGTATATGATTAAATTTGTTTTTTAAATTATTTCGTCAATTTAGTTACATGTCAAAACCGGTCGGACCGGTTGGAGATATAAATGGATACCCATAAAAGAATTGTTTTTAATCGAAAAAAGTGGCTGTAAAAAATATAAAAACTGTATTGGCAAGTGGAGAACTTTCCAACCGTAGGATATATTTGTTGTGGTGGAAGCGTATTTGGTCACTCACGTGTGTGGCTTCTAGTAAAGTTCGCTATGTTGAAAAGTCAAATATGGGCTACATTTTTGGTAACTTGTTGTTTTCATGCAATAAATAAAATTGACAATTTCATTAGATCAGCTAGACCGCCATATCTGATCTATTCACATAGCGTATGCAATCTACTAGTTTCATTAAATGGATTACAAGATAATGTTGTTGATAATATGTTACTATCTTTTTGTTCGACTATGTATTTTTTTTT
Source organism: Primula veris (assembly GCA_963682055.1). NCBI lineage: Eukaryota > Viridiplantae > Streptophyta > Magnoliopsida > Ericales > Primulaceae > Primula > Primula veris. The sequence continues at coordinate 28,333,147 of OY821747.1, read as the reverse complement.
AATTTGTTGAATAAAAGATTTTCAACTAAGCTAGATGATTAATTTATAGAGTAATTAATATTTGATAATTGTGATACATTACCTATCCATGAGCTCATTCCAAGCTAGAGTTTCGGGGCATTATTAAGGAAATGTTTTTCCTAACACATTTTTTTCTATCTAAAAAATCAACTCATATTACATGGCATATGCACCTTATCAAGGGTTTTGACTATTAGTGATACTAGATTAAACAATTTTTTTATTTTTAATTAATATTTAAATTTAGGTTAGATTTAACTAGATTTCTAGTATATTTTTATTTGAGTTTTTAGTGTTTGGTATTTTTAGATTTAACAATTTAGAAAAGGAGAATTGTTCTTTGGTAAATCCAGTTTTTTTAATTTATCATGATTAAATCTATAATTACCCATAAAAAAAACTGAGAACAAAAAGATTTACGATGTATGCAAATTTAGCACTGCAAAAGCTAGAAGGTTATATAAGCTGCTTTGATGACCTCTTCAAGTCTTAAATCTCCCCAAAAAATCTTGAAAAGACCATCCATTATGTTCAACTAATAGTGTAATCGAAAACTAGTTATACATCCATATTCACGGCAAGAAAATTTGGATTTCAAGATAAATTATTTGAAAACAATCAAATTTTGTCTCTAGATAGATTTTTTAGCCATCAAAACAATTTTTTATTTCTAAATCTAATATTAGGGATCAAAAATATATATAAAAAATATGTCCTCAAATACATTCTCATACCAACATAAGAATCAAGTTCGAAGTCAGAAATGGTATATGAGGGTGCCAAAATTTAGAATATAAAAATGAGTGTTTTCAAATCATTGTTTTTAACGTATTTTAATAAAAATAAATGGTTAAAAATTTAAAAAAAAATCATAATAATAATAAATTATGGAGTGTCGCCCCAGCATTTAGTTTTCCCATGATAAAAACAATTTTGAAACAAATTTAAATTGTGTCATTATTTTGGTATGAGATTGTGAGACAATTGTTAAACATATATGGTCCATAAAATTTAGACTTTGGCGCAAATGAATTATTTTTCTCACTAAGTTTAATACTAATAAGAGACAAATTCCGGTTTGACTAAAAAAATTGACTCTAAAGCACGGGTTTATTGTGATGAGAGATAACCATATAAATTATGCAACATATATATATATATATATATATATGTATATATGTATATGTATATGTATATGTGTGTGTGATAGTCCAACCAATCATGTAGAAATAATCAACAAAATTGTTTCAAAGCAGTCTTAAGTAGAAATTTGGAAGCATAAAGTTGACTTGGCTAGAATATCTACTTGCATTACGCATTTTAAAAAAAGAAAAAGAAAACAACCCATATTCCTTGTTTCAAAGCTATATATAACCAAGAAACTTTCTTCAGCTTCTTACTAACACATACATCATATTCTCAACTTCCTTATTTCAGTTCAAATAAACGAGCTCTCTCTCTTTCTCTCTAATTATTTTTCTACAATCTCTCTGATACCATGTTTAGAGCGATGAGCGTACGTGGTGGACGTGGATACGAGCGCGTGTTGGATGAATCAGCAGACGGACTTTTAGAAGCCAAGCTATACAGAACTAAGAGTCTACCTGTAAAAGTTTTTGGTTCGGTACGAAAATCAGCTCCAATACCGGAAAAGAAATCGCCAGCAAAGCAAGCGAAAAAGGCCGGAAAAGTCCACCCATTGTTTGGTTTGTTTAACTCGCGTACCTCTAAGAAAACGTTAAAAGACCCTGCCTTTTCTAGGTACATGGAGTATGTCAAGGAAGGCGGATATAAGTTCTGATTGTCTAGCTTAATAATATATAAGTTACAAAAAAGTAACTAGTTACACCGATGTGTTGGTCCGTCAAGTTTAGGTATATTTGTATGGGATTCAAGTGGAAGTTGTGATGAAAAGTTGAAAAATAATTAAAGTTTTTGTATTTGTTTTTTTGTTCTTTTTTCATAAGGCTAAGTGAGACAGGTCAACATCATCGCCTTCTCTTATGCCTTTAAATTTGTAAAGAATATGAATGAAAGAAATATTAGTGAGAAAGTGTTCTTTATCTTGATCTATGGAGATAATTAGTTATGTTTTCCTCTTCTTCTTTTTTTCATTCTTTGAATTGGTCATTTTCTTCATGGTTGTTGATATAATATTAGGAAAGTCTAGTATGACTGTAATTCAGTACATGAGAGTACATGAAAAGTGATTATCATTATGTTGCAACTGCAAAACTCGAACTCCAATAATTAACGTAAATAAGCTGAGCTTGAACTCTTAAATTGAAATTGGGTCTCATTTAGCCACTTTCTTAACTTGTTTGTTGCATCTTTGCTTAAACTTATTTGCTTATATACTGCAAGAGCCAGGGCTTCTAGTTTTTTTTATGTGAACTAACATTTTTACCCTAAAAAAAACAATTTTCTTTTGGGAAGTTAAATCTCGATTAAGTACTAATTGCAATTGAATATGCCTGAAATGAGTTAAGTTTGACAAGCCATAACTATTATAGCTTTCAACTCGACTTTACTTAATCTCTACAGTCCACTTTTACAATTTTAGATAGTTGTACTCCCTAATCTAGAAGTTAGGAAAATGTCATTGTTTATCACCTAATTATTTAATGAATGCCTATCCAATCTAATTGCAAATTTATAACATTCAATGAAAGGCACTTTATATACCTAATTCTACGTTTTCAAGAATGAGAGATCCAAATTCAAGAGATCAATATATGTCCCATCTTTTCTAACTCTTTACTAGCAACTAACGAGTTGTAATGTATATTTTTATTGTTGATCAATCTAAGGTATTTTCATTCATGATACATGGGTTGCTCATTGCTGAAAAATATCGTTCCTTATCGATCTAAATCGCCTATTTGACGGCGATGGTATCTTTTCATCTCCGGTTCAAAATGAATTTTGAGAATCATGTTCCCGGATTGTGTCCACCCCTTGTTTTTTGTGTGTGGAGATTAAACAGACCAATCCATTAAGAGAAAAATCGACGGATTATAAGAAAGAAGTAGAACAAAATAAAAAAGGTAGGCATACCAAATAATGAGGGTATGGAGATTTACAAATTATAAAATTGGGTTTTGTCACGTTATCATCATGGAATGTACAATATTTGCAACAGGTCATCTCTTTCCAATTCTACAAGAAAGGTAATTTTGCACACTTGAACCATTTTGGAAATGATTATTTTCTTTTCACGGATATTTCTAGTAGATCTACGTATTCTTGTATCTAGAATGCTCACATCGTGATATATCTTTCTCTTCCTGAAAACACCATTTCTTGTTATATTTTGCAATTCTTCATAATATATATTAATTGTTATCTTGACAACTAATGAAACTTCATCAATTTTTATGCCAAACAGAATGACAAGCTAAAATTTGTTAAATGAAGATGAATTGTAAACAGTGGCTAAATGCATCTAGCTGGCCAATTATATCAAATAAACTTGTACTTGTCGCATTTCCACATGACCTCAATAATGCAAGTTTCTTAGATTTGACCAAATACAAGTACTTTTTCAAATTTCTAACTTTCATACTTTCTATACTGCTATGTTCTACTCTCCCTAGACTTTGAAAGCTTCAATTCAAAGAAAATCAATAATTGCATATTTTTATATAAACAAGTGATTTTAATTAGAATAATATTATCATTTATTCAAGATTCATTTATTTTGGATCTCATGTCGAAATAAGCAACCCATTTTGAATATTGCAAGTTTGTAAAATATTTATTAGTCATCGCCACTAATTCAATTTTCTATTAGTTTTAATAATTGATTGTGTATCAAGTATATTGCCAAAACACTCGGTCGGTGTCACACGCTGGCCGACACATAAGAACATAATTTTGTTTTTAACAAAAATACATTGAACAAGCTTGAAATGGATTGTTTGAAGGCATATGATTATTAATAGGCTTAAATTAACGTATTAATTAGGACTTGATTATATGATGAGAAAATTAAAACCCACAATTTCTATGAAGGTTTTGAGTAGCAAATGGGGGCTTGCATTAAAAATAAAGGGGGTGGGAGATAAACAAAAAGAAGAAGATTGTTACGACCAGATTTCTGGCCCATAAACTATTTGTTGTCTATTGGTTTGAACTAAATAATGCTAGTTGAATGTTAAGAATTGAGACAACTTTATGCTTTCAAGTGAGGTTGCAACCTCAGTTGCAACCACAGTTGCAACCTGCTGTTCTGCAGAATTCTGTCCAGTTCTGTATTTCTGCATTACTATTCTTTAATAATGTTTATTTGTTTTAAAGTATGCAGGATATATTCTCACATGTTCTTAAAGATTTAGTTTGTGTATATTGAGAATATTAAAGTGATAAGAAAAGATGTTACCTAAAAGATATAAGCAGATTAGTTTATAAAGATATGTTTTCTTTTAACTAGGCAATCTATATCTCTATTCTTATGCAAATCTTTATCACTTGTTTCAATCTTTGTTCTTTATCAAAATCAGTATGATATGTTTAAAATTGAATGAAATATGGAGTTTATGTTTCATATATATATATATTTAGAAAGATTTTATCTCCAAAAATAAACTATCTTATATGTTCCTTATTTAAGGAAAAGATTAACTCATATTTTCAAGCTAGTTATAAACATGTAATATCTTATGAAGATTGAGGTCAATCCTACGCTGAAATATATCGTGATATATGAAAAGATTGAAGTCAATCAAAAGAGTCAAAAGCAATCATCAAGATCTTGAAGAAAGAAGATTGTTTTTACTTGTATAAATAGTTGATAACATAGCTTGTAAAAAAGTGTGTTCTAAATTATAAAGAACTCATTCTTGAGAGAATACACAGTGAGCTTTAAAAGAAAACAATGGTGGGATGCTATTAATTTATAAGTGATAGTTATAAGGTAGGAGCAATATAGAGATAAGCAGAAAAACCTAGAGGGAGTCTGAATGTTTTTCAATAAGACTTGAATCCTATATTGTAAGCTTTTATAAAATCATAATCTGGGTGAGTGTCCCGGAGACGTAGCCTAGTTGGATGAACTCCGTTGTTAAATGTGCGTGTGAATTATTTCAAGTACATTTAACTTTACAAGTTCTGTCCATCATTATACTTAGGTTCCAACATCAGTTGCAACTGCACTTGGAACCTAACTGCATAACAACAACTAGAACAGCGGATAGGAATTTCAATTGGTATCAGAGCTTCACACCAGACTTTACTTGGTGTGGATCCTGTGTTCTGGTAAAGATGGACTTGATGAGGGAAGGAAACTCGTGGTCCAAACCATCATTGCTAGAAGGAGGAGAAAATTATGTCTTTTGGAAGACCAGGATGAAATCTTTCATCAAACAACAAAGTGAGCAAGCCTGGAAATCAGTGCTAACTGAATGGGAGACTCCAATGGTTTCTAATGGTGATGGGGATCTTGTTTGCGTACCTGAAGAAAAATGGACTGCTGGACAAGATAAGAAATCTAATGCAAATTCTACAGCCATCAATATAATATTTGCTGGTGTTACTCTCAATGTATTCAGGTATATTTCTCATTGTGAAACTGCTAAAGAAGCATGGGACTTTTAAAAGTAACTTTTGAAAGAACTGTTAAAGTAAAAGCTTTTAAACTCCAACAATTAACTACTAAGTTTGAAAACTTAAAAATGGAGGAAGATGAATCTATTGAACAGTTTAATGGAAGAATTTGTCAAATTGCTCATGAATCTGAAAACTTAGGAGAAAAATACAGTGATGCTAAATTGGTAAAGAAAACCTTAAGATCTCTTCCTAATAGATTTGAAATTAAAGTAACTGCTATTGAAGAATCAACTGATCTTGACAATTTAAAACTTGAAGAATTAATGGGAAATCTTAGAACTCATGAATTAAAGTTTCATAAAACAAAGAAAGTTGAAAAACGAATCGCTTTTCAAGCCAAGAAATTTGAACCTAAATTTTATGAAGATAGTGAGGAAGATGAACAGTTTTACCTTTTTGTTAAAAAGATGTTTAAACAGTTCTATAAGAAAAAGCCTGTTGAAACAGAAAACTCAAAATCTTTTCAGAAAAAAGAGATGCAAACTGCTAATTTTGAAAATAAATCTCGAGAAGTTCAATGTAGAGAATGCAAAGGTTTAGGTTACATGCCATCTGAATGTGCAATTAGTTTAAAAAGAAGTAAATATGAGATGATAAGTACTCTTAGTGATAATAGTGAAACTGAAAGTAATGATGAGTATGGGAATCAAACTAACTTTAAAAGCTTCATGGCAAAAGTCACTACAAAATCTAACTCTAATTGTAATAGTGAATGTGAGTCAGTTGCATCTTCAGTTACAACTGAGCTTGAAACCTACAGTAGTAGTGATGATGAAGAACTTTCAAAAGAGAGTGTTAACAAACAATACTTACTTCTATATGAGAAATACAAAGTTTTAAGTAAGCAATCTGTTTCCATTAATAAACTCAATGAGAATATGAAAACTGAAGTAAAAGAACTCACTGAACAATTAAAGAGAAAGCAATTTGAGTTAGATGAGACAACGAGGAAAATAAAGTTGTTAAATACTTCAGTCACGGGTAGGCTTGATAAGATGTTGTCATACACTAGAGCTTCAAAGGATAACAGTGGTTTGGGGTATAAGGGTTATGAAGGAACTGGAAAAACTGTGTTTGTTAAAGTTTTAAGTATTTCTCAAACAAGTCACACTAACAACAAGGTTAGAAGTACAGTTGCAACCGACTATGGTTTTAAAAATTATCTGAAAACGTACACAACTAAACCGAGCTCTAATCTAAAGCTATGTCATTTTTGCAAAAACCCAGGTCATTTTGAAAGACAATGCTACTTAAAGAAACACAGAAAGTCTATTTATAATAAACCAATGTTTACTCCAGGTTTGAGTCAAAAGTCTAACTGGGTTTGGAAAGCTAAAATTAATACAGACACTGTTAAATGCAACAAAGCTGCTTTCAGTTATTCAAAGACTATTACTTCAAATGATAGGTATTTTGATAGTGGTTGTTCTAAGCAAGTAGCTAATGTTGTTAACTTGGGTAACAATGGTTTAGTTGGTAGTGGTGACAAAAGTAAGTTTGTAGGCCAATATATCACTAAGTATGTAGGTAAAGAAGAGAAGCAACATGGAGAAGTCACAACATCAAGTGCAACTAAGAGTGATAAGCAAGCAAGCAATGAGAAAGTTGAGAACAAAGACTCAATTCCCATGTCAATTACAACCGAACTTACAACCAATGAGAATCTAAGTACAGAAAAATTGGTACGAGACAAAAAGTCTCAAAAGAGTATTCACTTGAACACTATCATTGAAAAGGTAAGAAAAGGTATGAAGTCTCCAATTAAACATCTTAATTTGTTCAGTTCTGCATCTTATATATCTCCATTAAAAGTCAAGAATGTCAAGAGTAAGCCTACTTGTTTAAACCTTAAGACCATTCATACATAGCTTACTATAACTTAAAGATAGGAGACCTAATTTGTGGCCTAAGTATATGAATATGGGGATTTGGTTTGAGATGGTAATATACATGATATAAAAAGTACTTCTGGTGGTTGTTTTTATTTTGTGAAATAATCTTGTGTCAAAATTGCATTTCTTTATCTACTGCTAAAGAAGAATATATTGCAACTAATAATGGTTGTACTAGAGATTTGGCAAAGAATCTAGTTCAACATTCCAGAACTAAACACATTGATCTAAGACACCATTTTATCAGAGAACTTGTTGAAAAAAAGAGTTTAATTTTAGAACATGTTTCAACTGAAAGACAATTAGCAGATATTTTCACTAAACCCCTTGATACAAACAAGTATGAATCTTTAAGAAGTGATATAGGGGTATGTCACTATATATCTAATTGAATACTCTTGCTATGTATGTCTGTTTTGAGTACCTTTAATATATTTTATTTCTAAGGTAAGTCTTGATTGAGCTATGAAGTTTTTGTCTTGAAAAAGCCGCTAATTGGTGTCTCAAAAACAGATGTGAGGTAACTTGTCTTAAAACCTCTCTGGTAATAGAGTTGCAAGCACAAAGTGCATATTTTACAAGCTGGTTGCAAGCTCAGTTGCAACATCAGTTGAAACCACATTCTCAAAATACAGAACAGGTCAGTGATTGTCTAATGATTGTAATGCTTCTTATGATAACCATCATAGTGAACAAATCAAATGAAAAAGTCAAGACAAAGTCTTGTTATTTTTGACATCACTTATACTCTTTTCTTACTGAGGTCATCAATCTAGTTTTTGTGTAGAGGAAAAACGGATTTGCTCAATATAAGCTCCTAAGATTTATTTTTATATTAAAATTATTCTATGATAAATATATCTTCTTGAGTAAATGGCTAGTATCTTGTGTTCAAAATTCTATACTATATATAATTGCTATTTTTATTTTGAAACAAGTCAAATTTTCTATATTTTTTCAACTACTTAAAATCAGAAAATTAGATAAATCTGTTTCAAGTTGGAATGTTGATCTTTATTCATTGCTGAATTTATCTAAATTCGAATTGTTTTGGTCAAAAAGATAAGTATCTATATTTAGGTAAAATTTGTTCAAAAAGAGATTTGGGTATATCTTTCTATAATTCTTGAACTTAAAAAAAGATTTGCTTAAACTATTTTTTAACTAAACAACCAAAATACAGAATTACTCTCTATCTATCTATATCCATGGTATGAGTTGAAAACTTGGTTGATAAAAAGTCTGGTGTAGAATGTGGTAATTCTATTGTGAGTGATTTTGCTGTGAGAGTTGATTTTGATGATGATTCCTGTTAAAATTTGCGGAACAAGTTGTGAAAATTTAAAATTTGAGTGAAAATAATTAAGGGGACACTGAAGGTGGTAGAGAATATGTATCTTCTGCGCCCCTTTCTTATTTTCACTCAAATTTTAAATTTTCATAACTTATATCGCAAATTTATAAACTTTTATATTATATTGTATTCAAATTTTAAAACATTTGAAGATAATATTGTTTTAGACAATTTTTTTAATATTCAATGTTTAATTTACACTAATTTATACATTTATTTCAAAATAAATTTTGTGTGGATTTTAAAAAAAAAATTAATTATTGGAATGTATTGATACATATATTATAGTAATTGTATAATTTTTTTCAAGTTTTTTAGAATTTTTTTTTGGATAAAATAAGTAAGGAGACACGGAAGAGAATAGAGAAATGGGGTAGAAGATCTGGGCTCCTAGGCACACTATTTTTGGTATTTCTGCATGATAATTATAAGAACAGTCAACCTAAATCTTAGATTTTACAATATTGCTATGTTTCTTTAAGGTAATATATATTAAAAACAATTCAGGAAGTTCCTGAAAACTTATAATGAAAAGAAGAACCACTGTGTGACCATGTATACTGTTATGTTTATATAGAATACTGGGGATTTTATACTGTCAATTTTCTTTGGATCTTCATCTTTGACAATGACAAGTTCAATGTTCAGCACTTGCACGAAATTCTCCAAAAAAATTATGACGTTTCCATTCCTCGACTAACTTTGCTGGGCACTACAACCCTTCTTGGCTCATACCATAGCACAGATATATTTTCTTCCATTTTCATTTTCTCAGAAACAGCAAGTCATCTTAGACTCTTAGGCGTATCTTAAAAAGGGGGTACTAGAGCTGAGTTTGCGCTACAGTTGCTATACAACTCGCACTTACCACTAGTGCTTAGTTTGGTCATATATGTTAAGTGAAAGTGAATCCGGAATGTCTTTAAGCATTGCCCATGCTAATTTTATCTGAAGTTTATAGCTTAGACTTGAGATCATATGATTTGAATACTAGTCGAGTTTTGAAACTGTGCTAATAATATTTGAAGTAGAGCTTAGACAGTTATACATGAGATCAGTGTTGGCTACGTTGTAAATAAACACAATAATTTCTACGGAAAAAAAATGGATAAATAAACAGAAAATGGTTTCCTCAAATATATAATTATCAATTACAACCTTCAAAATTAAGAGTGTGTAAATGATACCGAAATGGACTAAAGTCCGAGACGAGATAACTGCAAGCAGTTTCCCTTAAACAATATTTGCTCCGCCACCTCTGCTTCTGGGTAAATGGGACACTTCGTTCCCAAGATACAACGTCTATCGCATGTGACTCGACGGAAACGACACCGAGCTACAGTCGGGTCGTTGGTGGTGCGGTACTCTCTCTATATGTATGCATATGTGTATGTGTGTGAATAAGTGTATATGCCATGTCTTTTCTTTATCATGGAAAAGTCCCAAAAAAATGGAACAAGACCATCATTTTTTAAATATTTTGCTTTGTAACTCATTTTACAATTAAAGACACACATAAATGGAGAGAATGAATGATTTTGTAACCACTAAATTAATAGCATTCACTCAAACAAAAACCAATGTTTTTCCAACAATCAGATCATTTAAGTAAGTTGCAAAAGCATAAAGAATTAGCACCAATATTGTCCCAGATTTTAACTGAAATTAAGAACTACTGCCAAATAAGATTCTGATCTTCTAACCATACTGATATATAATGTATATGATCACAACAGAAGTTTGCAATTTTTGTTTCATGTATATTATATATACAACTATAATAGCAGTGTCCATAACATCTCTTTTAGTTGGAATCTATCGAAAAGGATGGATATCCGGCATGATCGATTCTGCAAGAAAAAAGAAGGGTAAAAAAGAGCGAAGAGAGGTCGGTATCTTCATGGCATGACTTTGGTAGACTTCTTTTCATGACCACCTCAACTAGATACTCCTACATGTTATGATCTTGTGGAACAATGAAGTGCCTGAATACAGTTTAGACCAATAAAATTATATTCTGTTTGAGAAACCATCAATATGAGTACCAAGGTAGAATAATATAGTACCTAGATATGTACATTAGAAAACCGATCCAAAACGCCACTGCCCCAGTATCAACAATCACTCGTATCGACGAAGTAGAGGTATACGCCTCATGAACAAATGAATCCCATGACCAAAGCCAGAATATAGAAAAAATGGTTCCTAAAACCGCGCCAACAACCACTTGGCTAGTTGTATGGTATTCTTGAGTAATCCGAAGCCGCGACTGTGAATAAAACTATAGTCTTAAATTGTTTACATGATGTCAAGCTTTAAATTCCTCATTGATGTGAAGTTAACATCATACTTATGTTTCTACATAACATTGGTGTCAGGTTCTTCTAATATATACTCATTTGAAGAAACAGGCTAAAACAATCATGAAAAAGTAATCACAATAACAGAACTTTCATCACTATTTCACATTGTATATATATATAGTATATACATGTACATTATTAATCATTTGTTTAGATAATTAGCATTAGTATATCACATTTGGTTTTGCGGCTTTTGCCATATAGCATGATCATGTGTTTTTTGGCTTTAGTCCCGATGGATTAGAATTTGATGTGACTATCTCAACACTTTCTATAACTTCCCACCTACCTATGTGGTTGGTCATCACATAAGTTAGTTATTCTGGCACTATAAGAAGTACACAAATTTGGATAAACTGGAAGTTCAAATTTGGTCATCCAGAGAATTATTTTTATTGTCTAATAATAATGCACCCAAAAAGGCCAAAAAAGTTAATTTATTCTAGTCCTATAGTACTACGTACATTACAAACCAAGTTAAAAAAAAAAAAGAAAAACTTGTAAATAAATTCTGGTTTGGAGGTGACATGGAACACGATGTGATCGTATACATGTATATATGGACATGAATATTTGATGTATTATATATATTGACACTAGTTTTTTCAACTTCTCTGATAAGAATTAATCTTTGTTTTACAAATTAAGTTTAGATAAATAGCAGTGCCAGTGAGGTCACAATATCTTTGATAATATCAGATACTAAGGTTTATTTGTTTTACAGTTATATATTAAAAGATAATAAAAAGTATAAACCACCGTATCTTTGATCATCACACCAGATATTGCGTTAGAGGAAATGATTTTACATCCGATAAGGTGATTTTATATCTTTGTACTCACCAGATACAAGCCGAATACCAAAGTAATACCGCTAAGAGAGATGGTGAAGGCGTCCGTCCCATGACATTGAAACACTGTGACAATAAAAACAAGAAAACATGTATTATTACAGACCAAAATAAGCAACAAAGTTAAATTATTAATTCTACAACTCATGAACTCATTTATCTTAACTTGATGTTATTTAAGTGTGATGGAGATATAAGCACATGCTAGAATAATATAAAAGAAAAACATAATGCCCAAGAGAAGGCATTTAATTCAACGGAAAACCAAAAGTACAAGAAAACAAAGAATGGTATGTATTTCAACTTAAACAACTCATTTTATACATGTAAAAACTATTAGTCAGACTAAATCATCATATTGAAGCCAAACGCATCTCATTCATTGATACCTATAAAAGCTAAAAACTAGACGACAGAAAAATTAACAGAATTTTAACTTAAAAGCGTACTATAGGGCTAGTTGACGAGGGCTCTTATTTTTAAAATTTAGCATCAGCCAGGTGATTATTGTGGTTAAAGCACTTTATGCATGCATCTTTTATGATTTCGTACAACCACCAATAAAAAATATTGAGAATGACATCATTTAGCACGTACCAAATTTACATTTACTTAATTAACTTTGCTCCCTTACTATGATATATGGACCGGTCCATCTATACAAGTCACACCATCGGTTAAAAATTAAGTTAAAACTTTGATGTGAATTAATACTAGCTAATCTACATAACTACCTGATCTCCTAACAGATCCTTCTTTGTTTAAAGTTTACATTTTCCACCATATGTGGGGAAATACTAAGCACTTCAAGAATTTAGAAAAATATATTCGTAAATAATTTTTCGCTCACGTGTGGTGATAGTAAATATGATGGTGAAGAAGATGCTCTGCGAATGTGAAGATGGCATTCCGGGGTCGGATTTCAAGTTAGATACAGGTCGGTCTTGGTTTATTATTTTCTTCAGTATAGTTGAAATTGCGGCATTCACAACCGAGCCACAAGCAACCCATAACGCTTCATTGTCATTCCTACAAATGAGCACTGTGCCAAGAAGTGTCATCAGAAGCCACTTGCTCTGCCATACACAACAAATAATCGATTAGTAGAATAAAGGAATATTAAAAAATAATTCTCTCTATTTCTTTTTATTTATCCGTCTCACTTTTCTAGGATCCCAATAAAGAAAAGGTCATTAAGGAATTATCTCAGTCACGTTAATAATTATCACCAGATGATTGAGAGTGCATTCAAGATCAGCGACAGAGAAATTATTTGGAGAATACTCGGATATATTATGAGTAGAAACTTGTTCTTGAAGAACAGCTTTAACCCCTATATGATCGCCTGTATTGCTAGTTTTACTTGAACCCCTCAAACTTTGAGCTCGGAATGACTTAATCATGTTCGTATGCCCCATTCCCTTCACCAGACGGACGAAAACAATTTCTCGTGGAAATACGAATTTAGAGGACTTAAATCCGTAATTGTATCTGAAACTCGATGGTTTCTCAAGACTTGGGTGGAAAAGAAATGAGGAAATATTAGAATATTTTGTAGGAGTAATTTGTTTGTGAAAAATATACATCGATCTTTCTATGTAACAATTGAGAAAAAAACTATGAAGCTCTATATAGGGAACAGTCGTACGAAAAGTACAAAACTAAGGAAAATGCCTCTTGTATTTTTAGTTGGGTGAGTGATAATCCCTGATTCTGTTTCTGTCTCTTTCAGCCCTAACGACTTTCCTATAGTAGAGCAAATTGTAGTTATTTTTAAATAAATTTGATTTTCTACTCTTAAGTTAGTGTTGCATATGATGTTTGGTTGGCCATGCGTGATTGATTTTGAAAGAAATGTAATATAAGATCATAGGAAATTAGTGTGATTGAAATTGCTATTGACCACTTATGGCAAATTCAATCATCAATTTTTGTGTAGTATAATCATCAATTTTTGTGTAAGTCTAAAGAACTGGCACATTTAAATTTACACTAATTTTAAATGAGTTTTTCCATTTTTTGCTAAACGTTCGGAATTGACAACAAAACAAAACAATTCCCGGCAAAATTTCCAAGAGGAATAATTTTCTCAGACGTTTTTTTTTTACTGCGAAACAAACAGAGCCGTTTGTACGTCCACATGGTGATATTAAGTTATGGGGCAGAGTGTTCTAATTAGAAAACATACAAAGATCGAGGTGAAAATTTAAAAATAGATCTCATAGCTCCTTACTCTATAGTGAAAGAATTTACGTGCTTATATTCCATTTGGGGGTAGTCGAAGTGTAAGTAAGATGATACATTTTAGGAATGAAACTTTGATCTACATCGAGTTTGAAATTGTGTATTGAGATCAAAAAACAAAAAGAAAAAACTCATAAGTTCACTCATATAACTTTTACCTTTCGCAAGCCGAACAACAAACAAGCTATTCCTTTTAGCCAATCAACCGGATTGGATAATGAAATTTAATAGGAGAAAACACTTACATGTTCGAGAGAGAAAAGCTCATAACATTCGTAGGGTTTAGGAGAGATTTAGACGAGCACCCTAAACTCATATCTGATCACTTCATTACCAAAAATGAGAGCGAAACTACAAATAAACCTAATAAAAGGACTGACAAAGCGAATCAAATAATAAGATAGTGCAACTAAATGATGTAAATAACTAAAATAATCCGGTGTTATCAAAATCCCCAACTATATATAGTTCATGCAATCACTGAGTTTTTTTAAGCATACTAACCAACGATGGAATTTTAAACTTTTTAATAACCTGTACACAATACATTTTTATCCAATTGAGGGCCCTTAAAATCTAAGTTAATACCTTCTATTACCAACTTCATTAAATTTATTAACCACTCCGTCAATTCACTACAAAATAATATTTGATTTATTGAGAGTCAAAAGCTGTCACAACCCTGTCACTAATTTAAAAAACTGTCACAAATCTGTCGTAAATTGATTAAACTGTCACAAATCCGTCACAAAAACCGTCGATAATAAGCTCGTAACAAAAAATACCGTCACTAATCCTGTCGCTATTTGCGTATTTTTTTTATAGTGATTGCATGCCAAACAGAATGTGATCACATGTCATCACTACTTAATCCAACCTCCACCTGGATTTTTACCATCTTTAATTTCTTTTCTGCCATATCGATTATCGCCCCGCCATTAAAAAAAAATATTCATATAACAACAGTTTAGTTACATTTTGTCTGATACTATACGGCTTGTTGTTGAAATTAAGCAACAGTAGAGCAACAATTTCTATTGCTAAGTGCTGATAACTGTTACTATACTGTTCCTGAATTTTCTACAACAAGCCGTATAATAACAGACTAATTTTTGTTATCCGGTTATTTTCTTTTATTGCGCACTCCCATCACCATTGGATCTGTCTCCACTGGCACTAACGATAAGGGTGAACAAGGTTCACATAAGTTTTTCTCATGCATGTAGGTATAAAGTGTATGCATGCAGAGTGACCTTCCTATAGTTACCGACTTACAAGGAAGCACATTTTCCCTTTAAACATTTGTGTTTTTCGTTTTCTGTCTCCCCCGCTTCCTGTTTTCCTCTTTCGGATTTCTAATATTTCATGTGTAGATTTGAGATCTTTTTCAAATTTTAACGCTTCATATTTCTGTTTCTTGTTTTGTTTTCACTTCAGTTTCACGTACTTGAAAACTATGGGGGTTGGTTTGCTTGGTTTTGATAATTTGATCATAATTCTAATGGTCCCATGATTTTGAGTAGTTTTCATTTAAACCCATGTTTAAAATTGAGTTAATATATGTTTGCTCATCTTTGTTTATTTAGGGAAGGGACGAACCAGAAACTTTAAATTAAATGAGCTGACTAAAATTTTCATAATACGGAAGGTGCTAACACGCTATTTTTAAAGATTTTACCAACTTACATAGAAAAATTACTTTTTTAAAATATTTTTTTATCACAATGGGAGGGATCGAGGCCCCGACTGTCTAGGTGTAGATTTGAAAATTTTATGTTATGGCCATTGTGTTGATAATTTGAATGTTTGTTTTCCTCCATAATCTTAGCTTAAATTGCGGGAATTGATACTCTAAAAAATTTGAATTTTCTAGTAGACAGTGTACTTTAATTAGCTTTGGATATTTTTACATGGTTTAAATTGATTTCAGTTATTGTTACTCACAAGTCACGACGGTAGCGGAACGATAAATTACTTGGGGTTGTAGGGGGTAAAGTTTAGTATAGACGGTTTCATTATTATAAGGGGCCTATAGTTGTATAGTTACATGATTTTGAGTACCATAATATGGTATAAGAGATCGGTTTTTTGTGAATGTAGACAGGCTATGGTGGCTTTGTCAATACTTAATTAGTTCTTTCCCGAAACTCACTCTTAGTATTATATTTTGTTGTAAATAAGTTATGACAAATTGTGTTGAAAACTGGAATGATTTTTATTCTTTCGTATAATCGTATTCTAAGTCTGATCTTTAAGTTTTTGTAGTGATACATATTTGTACGTCTTGTTTTAACAGATAATTATTCTGACTGATAGAGTCAAAGTTCGATACATGTTCTTCATTTAGGTGTGTATCAGTATTTTTTTGACCATAAATGTTGAAATGAGGTATTTTGAAATAAGGAAAAGAGTTACTAAAAGGCTGCCTTTAAAAAAAATCGAACTTTTGTGGACTGGTAATGTTTCAGTTGAGTGTAAGATTCAAATTTAATTATTGGTTGACCATAATTTTAATTTATTTAAAATCTATCGATCTTCTGGTAGTGTTTCGATTGAGGTTAAGAACCAAGTATAATTATTTTTCCTACAATAATCTTAATCCTAGCCTCCAATTATTCAGTTATATACAATGCCCAATAAACAATCATAAAATCAGGGTTAAATGGTCCGGTCGCGACCACTTCCTAGTCATCTCTCGGCCCGGTTGGGATTTCGACCAACCACTAGAGAACAACCCTCCCATTTGAGGCATGTCATTTTAGAACTGTCCAAGTTTTATAATGTGACAGCGCCTTGACTTTAGAGTCGAGAGCTCGGCCTTGGCAGGAGGTGGTGGTGCCTTACCTGACGTCATATCACCCACCGAATCTGGTGCTGTTTGAGTCGTGGGTCGTGAGGGTGAGAAAGTCGTGGTGGAGTACACTCATGCTGTTCGGCGCCTATTAATTATATATATTTTTATGTGTATATATATAGTATATAGTACGTATTTTTATTGTTGGTTTATTTCATTGTAGTAGTAATTTTAGAAGTATGCATATGGACATGACTTATTGGATTATAAGCCAAGATAGACACAAATACAGTTAAACAGATCATGTGCACATCTCATAATCAATTGGGGAAAATGTATTGTATTGAATTGAAAAAATAGATTAAAGGTGATCTGGACTTGTAAAGAATTATATTCTTCTTGGATATTTTTTAAAAGTTGCAAATTGCAAGTTAAGAAGCATGGATGTGGACGGACACATATTAGTATATATATGTAGACACATATAAATGCATCTACAAATCAGTTTGGAAAAAGATATCTGAAAATCAATGAAAACAAAAATGCTTAGTTGAATATAGAGGTTTGGTGGATAGGTAGAAAGGTAGGTAGTTACATGCATATATGACCCTTGATGTGAGGTTTGGTGAAAAATTATACATGTTATCTTGTTGCTAAGCCACTTTTAGATGCCAGAGAGGCTTGGTTAATCGAGTTGATTTTATTCCCAGGCAAAAAAAAATTATGAATTGTGATATAAGTAGAGACTTTTTGACAGAATCTCTCGTAGAGACTCGATGTGAATAATTGATTTACCCTCATATGCATGATCTGGTGGTCCATATTGAGTCTCTACGAGAGTCTATATCAAAAAATCTCTTCTTATATCACCACTCAAAAATTATATACACAGGTAGGCATTAATCAGAACTATAAAAATATCAAAAGAGTACTTGTTTGGACAATATGTTTGAGCATAGAATCCACACCTACTAAAGAATTATAATCTGTGATTCATCATTATATAATTATATTCATTAAATATGACACCTCTAAGTTGTTAGTTCTTTGATGGAGCTTCAAAATATATCTGATCAAGATCAAAGTCCGGCAGACCTATGTACAGTCAGGCGTTGGCCACATCCTCCGCCGATTAAAACAAATGTTAAGTTGGTTTTCGTACAGGAATGTTTTGTAATTCTTGATGCACAGACTAGTTGAAAATCGCTTACCAAAATTTACAAAAAGGTGTACTTTTATAGTATGTGTTTTATTTGTTTCAACAAACTGAAAACGATTTATTTTTTTGAAGTGTATTATCGAAAGGGGTCCAAACCCTGTGTAATTGAGAAGCTATATAGACGATTAAGGTTGGTCCCCGGCGTAAGTTACGTCACGTAACCACTGCTACACCCTAGGTTTGTGGGCAAACTCTCTGGGTACAATATTTTAAAGAACGTAAGCATAACTTCAGAAGTTAACTAGTTAAGTGTGGTTGTAAATTGCCAATGTTCATTTCCGGCCTAGGAATTGTGTCGGAAATGGAATTTTGAAAAGGAGTTTCCAAACCTCTATAATAAACCAAATTGTATTTTGAGTTTCAAAGTAAAAAGATAATGTATTATGAAAGGGATGTTTTTTTTCATTTTACTCGAGTTATCATTAATTTGGAACTTGTTTTGATCAACTTTTACAATGAACTGATTCATTTTTGTTCTTTTTTTTGCTTATGATTTGCAGTTGACTTGTTGATCTTAAAACAGGTGTTCTTTTTTATTAAAAAGGTTATTCATTTAAGAGGAATAACACAATCAGACTCTTAACGATAAAAACCTACAAATTATTTGCTTGAAAAATCCATCAACCAAACACTATAGTATACTACCATGTTTCAGTTGATACTCGATAGAAGCCTGCATTTAAATATATATTGAGCACTCATGTAGTCATATTTCTATTCTTTACGCAATATTTAATTTCTTGAAACTTTGGGGTCTAACTTATGGAGTAGTCAATTTCTGAAACCGGATATACGTGCTATGAAGTCAAAAACAGTTATAGAGCCTTGTAATTGTGGTGGATGATTTTTTATTTTTTGAAAACTTGTCATTATCACTTTTGCTTATTATTTGTACACTACCATTTTCTTAGAGAAGAAGTACTTGAAGGAGAAATACAAATGAAACAAGCGAAAACAGCAAGTAGTCCATATGTTACGAATTAGACCCTAAACATTGAAAAGTTTACAGACTTTCCAAAGCTTCGGGGTATAGCTACAAGATCAAAGGAAGATGGCGTTGAGGGGGAGCGTTAGTATATCCGATTCTAGATTTATCTATTTGAATTTTGTTTTAAAATAATATATCCGATTTTAGAATATCAACACCGTCACTTCATTTTATATCATACGTCGTACACTTACGTACATGCGTACGAGTTAGCTAGTGAGCGTTATGAAATTTATTTCTCATTGTAAAACGCAAGCTCATTTAGTCATATGTTGGACTTACATTTTTGGCTTAGCTGAAAGTAAAATCCTATAATACTATCCTGCCAGATCCCGGTTAATATAGATCAACTTTTCTGACAGTAAACGAACTTTGAGTATTGCTTATTAACTTACACCTTACATTTACGTTCGTACTGTTGAGTTGTGGAGCCAAATGAGATTTGGGCATGTTTTCTAATTATCCCACATCACTAAGAATTGTAATATGACCCATTAAGGGTTCTATTTATATGCCCCAATATCTTGTATTGTAATTACACCTACACAAACACCTCTATATTATAAAGATAGAGTTCTAGTTGCGAGAGAACCATAGCTTTGTGATCTAGCTAGATTACATTTGTAATCCTCTTTTATTATATAAATATAAATGCCACGTGTAGCGGCCCGGAAACGTAGCTAATTTGGGTGAACTCCGTTATCAAAGTGTGTGTGCTCGGTTCAAGTATTTCTGTCTTTCATTGATTCGCTTGATCGACCCTAACAAGTGCTATCAGAGCTCGAAAGATCGATGGCGAAAGAAGACAGAACCGCACACGGGATCGAGAAGTTCGACGGGAAGGACTTCGCATTCTGGAGAATGCAGATAGAGGACTACCTCTACGGGAGGAAGATACATCAGCCACTTCTCCTTGAGGAAAGGCCGACCACGACCACCGAGGAGGCGTGGAAACTCTTAGACCGTCAAGTGTTGGGAGTGATCCGCCTAACAATATCTAGGAGTGTCGCACATAACGTCGCAAGAGAGACGACGACGATGGGGATGATGAAGGTCCTCACTGACATGTATGAGAAACCATCCGCGAATAACAAGGTACATCTCATGCGTAAGTTGTTCAACCTACGCATGGCTGAAGGGACACCTGTCGCGAGTCACGTGAACAAGTTCATCGACACCGTAAATCAGTTGGATGCGGTGGAGATAACTTTTGAAGACGAAGTGAGAGCCCTTATACTGGTATCATCTCTACCAAACAGTTGGGAATTCATGCGAGCTGCTGTGAGCAACTCAATTGGAAAGGAGAAACTGACTTACAACGGCATCCGAGATCAAATACTCGCTGAGGAACTCAGGAGATTGGATATGGGTGAATGCTCAAATGATGGAGCAACCTTGAACATGGGTTCAAGAGACCGGGGTAAGGCCAGGGTATGGGACATTAGAGGACGTTCGCAATCCCGAGGTAGAAGAGGGCTTAGCCGAGGAGGCAAAGATAGCGATCGAAGTAAGAAGAATCTTCGATGCTATAACTGCCAGGGTATGGGGCACTTCAGTCATGAGTGCAAGCAGCCGAAGAAGAGTACCGGCCGTGATCACGTGGCTAATGTTGCGAGCGACGAGGATTCGGATGACTGTTTAATGCTTGCCGTACAGAGAGACATAGATTCGTGGATTCTAGACTCTGGGGCATCATTTCACACGACCGCTCAGAAGGATTTATTCAAAAATTACACTGCGGGTAATTTCGGTAAAGTGTATCTAGCCGACGGAGAAGCGTTGGATGTTGTTGGAATGGGCGATGTGAAAATTCGTATTCTAAACGGGTCGGTATGGAAGCTAACGAAAATGAGGCATGTTCCGAGGTTGACCAAGAATCTGATCTCAGTAGGTCAACTTGATGCCGAAAGACACTCCATTTCGTTTAGCTGTGGAGCTTGGAAAGTTTTACGAGAAGCTATGGTGATAGCCCGAGGGAGTAAGGTCGGTACATTGTACATGACGACCGATGAGGAGTGTACAATTGCGGCAGCTGTGTCGCAAAACTGCTCGGAACTGTGGCATCGACGGTTGGGTCACATGAGTGAGAAGGGGATGAAGATGTTAGCGAAGGAAAGCAAACTTCCAGGCTTGAAGTCTGTCAACCTCGACATGTGCGAAGGTTGCATCTTCGGGAAGCAGAAGAAAGTAAGCTTCCGGAAGGGTGGAAAAGCTCCCAAGGAGGAGAAGCTAGCACTGGTTCACTCAGACGTATGGGGACCATCTCCAGTAACCTCAATGGGAGGAGCTCAATACTATGTGACCTTCATCGATGATTCGACGAGGAAAACATGGGTCTACTTCTTGAAACACAAGTCTGAGGTGTTTAAGAAATTTCAAGAATGGAAAGCCATGGTCGAACTAGAGACCGGGAATAAACTCAAGTGTTTGAGGTCCGACAACGACAGAGAGTATATTGATGCGAAGTTCGTAGAGTTCTGTGCTCAGAAAGGCATTCGAATGGAGAAGACCATCCGAAGAACGCCACAACAGAATGGCGTGGCCGAGCGAATGAACCGAACAATCAATGAGTGTGCTAGGAGTATGAGACTGCAAAGTGGGTTGCCCAAAGCCCTGTGGGCACATGCAGTAAGCACGGCGGTTTATCTCATTAACCGCGGACCCTCAGTGCCAATAGAGAGAAGAATTCCCGAAGAAGAGTGGATAGGAAAGCCTATCTCTTATGAACACTTGCGAGTGTTCAGTTGTCTGTCATATATCCATGTCGACATAAATGATCGTACCAAGCTTGACTCAAAATCCAAAGTGTGTTACTTTGTGGGGTACGGTGGAGCTGAGTTCGGATATCGCTTCTGGGATGGTCAAACAAAGAGGATCATTCGCAGTAAGGATGTCATCTTCAACGAAGGCATTTTGTACAAAGATCGACAAAGTGCAGTGGTGGAAGAAGATGCGCTCCCGTCCGAGGAAAGTGGTATGGTCGACATGAATGTGTTTCCAAGAGAGTTGGAAAATGACACTGAAGATGAGCCAGTGGTGCTCGACAACCCTCCAGCAGATGCTGAAGAGGACGAGGAGCTGCCCCAAACTCCCCGACCTGAGTTGGGCCGAGGTCATCGCGAGAAGAGACCTCCTGCCCGGTACTCTCTTTCCCTGCATTACATATTGCTCAGTGATGCAGGCGAGCCCGAAAGTAGAGAGGAAGCTCTGGAGCTCAAAGACTCGAGCAAGTGGGAGCTCGCGATGAAGGATGAGATGAAGTCACTCGAGAAGAATGTGACTTGGTAGTTATCCGAACTGCCCAATGGGAAAAGGGCACTGAGCAATAAATGGGTGTTCCGACTGAAGGATGAACAAGACGGCTCGAAACGGTATAAGGCACGCCTAGTAGTCAAAGGGTTCCAGCAAAATGCAGGAATTGACTACACCGAGATCTTTTCACCAGTCGTAAAGCTGACGACTATTCGGCTATTGTTGAGCATTGTTGTAAATGCGAATCTTCATCTTGAGCAGTTAGATGTGAAAACTGCCTTTCTCCATGGAGATCTAGAAGAAGAAATTTACATGCTCCAACCTGAAGGGTTTGCCGAAAAGGGAAAAGAGAAACTGGTCTGCAAACTGAGGAAGAGCTTGTACGGGCTAAAACAAGCACCACGACAGTGGTATAAGAAGTTTGACAGTTTCATGGTAGATACCGGGTTCGAAAGAAGTGATAGTGATCACTGCTGTTTTGTGAAGAGATTTGTGAACTCTTCGTACGTCATACTACTTTTGTATGTAGATGACATGTTGCTCGCCGGGTCGAGCCTTGTTGAGATTAACAAGGTGAAACAACAGTTGGCGAAACAGTTCGAGATGAAATATTTGGGTGCCGCAAATCAGATCCTCGGTATGAGGATTTCCCGAGGAAGGGATGGGTCTTTGTTTCTGTCGCAAGCCGAGTATGTGAAGAAAGTGTTGGCACGGTTTAGCATGAGTGATGCCAAGGCTGTAGGCTCACCACTAGCCGCACACTTTAGCTTGTCGAAGAAACAATCACCCTCAGACGAGGAAGGAAAGGATCCTATGTCGAACATACCCTACGCTTCAGCAATTGGTAGCTTGATGTACGCTATGGTGTGTACAAGACCGGACATTGCCCATGCAGTGGGAGTTGTCAGTCGTTACATGAGTAACCCAGGAAAGCACCATTGGGAAGCTGTGAAGTGGATATTGAGATATCTCTCGGTTACCGTGAGTTTGGCATTATGTTTTCGAAAGACCTCGAAATGCCTGCACGGCTATGTGGATGCTGACATGGCCGGTGATCTGGACAGCCGAAAGAGCACAACGGGATGTGTTTGTACCTTCGGTGGTACTGCTGTGAGTTGGACATCTAAGTTGCAAAAGATTGTTGCATTGTCGACCACAGAGGCTGAGTACGTCGCGATGACGGAAGCAAGCAAAGAGATGATTTGGTTGCAAGGTTTCTTGAAGGAGCTCGGTCAGAAAACCGAAAAGGGAGTTCTGCACTGTGATAGTCAAAGTACAGTTCAGCTAGCTAAGAATCCTGTATTCCATTCACGCACAAAGCACATACAGATTCGTTACCACTTTATCCGGGCTGTTCTAGAAGATGGAATCTTCGCGCTAAAAAAGATTGAGGGCGCTAAGAACCCCGCCGATATGCTAACGAAGACTGTTACAATCGACAAACTGAGGCTGTGTGCAACCTCAGTAGGACTCCGAGCATGAGGCTCAGGGTCGCCGCTACACTAGAAGAATGAGTAACTCGCCGATGATGGCAGAGTATCAATTACTATACAACGATACCGATGGGAGCATTCTGCTCGGAGGAGCACAGTGAGTTCGGTGGTCGGGGATAATCAAAATTCTTTTTGAAGCACTCGACATTTGACTCCAAGTGGGAGATTGTTGAGTTGTGAAGCCAAATGAGATTTGACCATGTTTTCTAATTATCCCACATCACTAAGAATTGTAATATGACCCACTAAGGGTTCTATTTATATGCCCGAATATCTTGTATTGTAATTACACCTACACAAACACCTCTATATTATAAAGATAGAGTTCTAGTTGCGAGAGAACCATAGTTTTGTGATCTAGCTAGATTACATTTGTAATCCTCTTTTATTATATAAATATAAGTGTCACGTGTAGCGGCCCGGAGACGTAGCCAATTTGGATGAACTCCGTTATCAAAGTGTGTGTGCTCGGTTCAAGTATTTCTGTCTTTCATTGATTCGCTTGATCGACCCTAACACGTACAAGTAGCGAGGAGCGCTTACGTTTACAACTATTATTACGATATATGTCCAATTTACTCATTTTAACAACTTGCGTTAACACGTCGATTAATATTGACAATTCTTATCACAATCAAACAATCTCATCATAAAACTGAAATTTAAATAGTCATAAATTTAGAATGGATATTTCAGACACTTGACAGTAAAGTCCTCTAATTTCATGTCAAATCCATGTTAATGCAGATACAGTAGATCAGCCTTCCATAAATAAATGCCAATTTCACCTAAAACGAACTAAAGTATCCCAAATATTCTGATATTCCCAAAAAGTGAGAAAGGATTTTACCAACACTTAAGACACTTTTTTTACACATATGTTGCCTATTAGATACGCATCAACTTTAAAATCTATGTTTAAGAAGAAAAAGTTTCTTTCAAGTGAAAGGTTTAGTTTTCAATGACAAAATAAAGAAATAAAAATAAAGATAACTAGTAATTTCAACCTAATCACCGATCACTAGCTCCAAGCCAGCGTTGCTGTCTCAAATTCCTAGTCGATTCTGAATGCTCATTTTGGCCATGTCACCCCAATGTTCTTAGCTTATTATTTTGTTTCTTTATGGTTGTTCATATCACCATTTGGCAAAATCAACAATCAAGGTCGTTGATAATTCGGCTCCGAAACAAATACCAAGTCAATTTGGCTAATCTATTCGATGGCCATAAACATAATGAAAGATTAACATTTTTCCTTATCGGAGAAGACAATAAGAACAATTATCTTTTATGGATTTTAGCAAGAGAAATGGTGAACATTTCAAAGGTGTGTTGATTGATGCTACATAGTTACAAAAAGATAAATGAATAGAAACAAAATTTTCATACAAAATAATGAATCAGAAAACAATTAGCTTTGCAAAAATAAAGTAATAAATTGGTAACGTGTACATTAAGACAGCATGTCTAAATAATTCGGTAATCACTTCGATTTAAAATTCTTGATTGCGAAATACTATATCAGCAATTTAGCCATTATATAATGCTTACGTTCGAAAGCAACATGAAGCTAATGCCCATCACCCTAGTCGTATATCTAATGTGAAGGGGAGAAATAAAGTTACATAGAGAAGGAAATCAAAATTCCCATGGTACTACAAAGAACTGCTTTGAGGGTTAATTTTTCATGCGATAGGGATAGGAAAAAACTTCTCCAAGCAGTTTCTGGAATTCGAGGTTAGTAATACAAATTCCCTTGCTTACTATATGAACTAATGGAATTATCATGTAAAATTCCCCTTCCGTTGTACTATAAGAAATCTGGTTATCGGTTGTGCCCGAGTTTCATTATTTTTTTCTTCATATGGACAATTATGTTTTCCTTTTACTGCAACTATAGGATAGTCTTATGTATATGTGTCATCTTATATAAGAACCCAGAAACCATTTAGTATGGTGTTTCTAGTATACAAATCTCTAAGAGTCAGCAGTTTTGATATGATTCGAACTCCGGACTTGAATATCCAAAAAAAACACTGGAAATTTAGTGTTATATGAGTAACTGTAAATTAGGGGTAAGATTTTACTTTCTCACAATCACAAACACGTAGTATATGTTACTATGTTAACTTCCTCGGTTGATTTTTTTTTCTACGGTAAGGCCGCGGTAAACATAAATTTACAGCTTCTGTATTCGATCCCTCTTATAAATATCATAAATTAATAGGAATATGACATTGAGTTTTTGCAACAAATTGGTATCAGTGCAAATCATTTGAAGCATGCTCAAATGGCACCTCTCCTTACCATAATTACATGTTACAGAAATTTATCAAGTTCAAGTCAATATGTTTTTTCAAAAACTGTGATACTGTGTTAGGTCCCGCCATACACTTGGTAAGAATTTTAGCTTGTAGGTAAGATGCCAGCTCATTAGTCAACAACATCACCAAAACTTAAAAAAATCGTAGTTTGCTTCCCAAAACTGTCCTTCTATGTTATAGTATTTGTTTTAAAATTAGAACTTGATTTGCAGGTGTCGATAGAGTTGAAATAGATGTCACCAAGGGAACTTTAACAGTCACGGGCCTCGCAGACCCTTACGAGATTATCCTACGGACCCAAAAAGCGGGAAGATTTGTCGAGGTCATAAGTGTTGGTCCACCTTTGGGCCCAGGCCCAGTACCAGCCTCTAGTGGAGGTACCGGTGGACACGGAGACAATAACAAAAAGACTGAAGAAAAGAAACCGGAGCAAAAACCTCAACCTCAGGCCCAATCCCAAGCCCAACCTAAAGCCCAACCCCAGGCCCAACAACAGGCCCATGCACCACAGGCTTCGCAACAAGCCCAGCTACAGTTCCATGCGCAGGCTCCGACCCAGGCCCATTCACATGTCCATAACCCGAACCCATGTCCTGTTTGTCAACACATGTATATGTATCAGCCACCCGCTTGGATGATGCCAACTCCCAGTTATTATTAGGGTTTTATGCAACAATAAAAGCTACTTTATTGGATGATAAAACTAGTTTCTCTTATAAGATCTGAATGTTTCGTGTTGCTCAAATTTTGATGTTTATAGTAAAGATAAGGAGGTTGTGAAATAAGTTTGATTTCAATCATATGAAAGGAATATTATCCTTTTTCTTTTTACATTTTGCTTTCATGGGTTCTTTGTTGATCTGTTTGATTAAATTCTAATAGCAGCATAGAATGATAGACAGTCTAAAACTTATTTCAAAGATGGCTTCATGGTTTCTTCTTGAGAATTTATCGACTTGTTGGTGATTAGTCTTGACAACTCATTCCCAGATTGTTAGGGATTTTGTGAAAATTACATTGTACCATGAAAACATAATAATGCCAATTATGTAAGGCGACATGAATTTAGAACACATTTCGGTCTTGAATGTTAAACGCTGTAAATATATAATGTAGCTGTTTTACTCTTCAGAGAATGAGCAATGTCAATCAGTTCATTGTGGAAGATGTGAATTCTATGTTAACAGCATTACAGGATTTCCACTTTCCTTCATTCAAAAATAAGACTGCGTCTCTTTCGAGGCCCATTTTTCTTAATCAAGTCCGATTTTCGCACTTTCTAGTTACGAGATGATGTTACTTTATCTCCATTTACTCTTGATCTTTCAAAACGGTTAAAACTATTGGGCAACCACTCTCTGATTTTGGAATATGGAACTCATTTATAGCGATACATTCCGATCGTTAATCCTCCAGGTCCACTTGTCGAAATGGAAAATTGGATATTAACAAGTGAAAGTAACAAGTATAATAATAATTAAAATAAAAGAACAGCTGGTTGTAGATTCACTTGTATCCACTTGTCAACTTATGGAAATATACCAACATAGTCACTTTAGCCATGTTCATCCCCATACATGTTCTAGACCATCCTTGTTTCCTTGTTTCCAAAGGGTATGTATAGTTATATATATATATATCATTCTTTTCTTGAATCAGTCTCCCTTACTGCATGATTTATAAATAAACTATGATAAGCTTGACACTTAGCTTTAGCTTCGAATGTAACGAAGAAAATATAAGTTGTTGGATTCTGAAAATATGACATTTTGTCTATTAGCGTAAACTGAGAAACTAGCTGTTTCAAAGCCGTCCTTGTGTTCATATTGAATAATATGGATTACGGCGTTTGAATGAGCTCATAGAATCAGTCTTCTATTTGGGTATGCGTGTACTCTCAATTTTATCATCAGAAGTTAATCTTGTAGAAGTAGGGACTACAGATTCCAACTAGTAAATAACAAGGGTATGTTTGGCTATAGCATATAGAATGGATTTTAGGATATGTCGTTCAGCAAAAAAAGTCAGTCCAATCCAGCTTATCTAGCTTATTTAGGCTGAAAGTGCCACAAAATAAAATTTTGAGTTGTAAAGAGACAAGGTTAAGCTCCAAAAGTGAATCCGGAAGCCGCCGGAGTTTCCCGTTTTTCGTTTCCCGATTTCAGCATCATGTTGTCCACCTCTTATTATTTCATGTGTAAATTTTAAGTATTTTTTTTATTTTTCTGACATTTCACATTTTCGTTTCCTGTTTCGTTTTTCGCTTCTGCTTTACCTCCTGCAAATGTGGCTGCAGCCACACTTATGATGACACGAGGTCTATTTACTGTGTGACGAAGCGATATTATTGAGATTGCAAAAGGAAAAAAATGTAACTTAAGTCCTTTTCTACCTATTTACATATGATTAATACGGCATTACAATCATGTGATCTCACTTAACATATAGTCAATACAATTCCTCATGATATGTTAATAATAGATACTCCATAATGAGATATAGTGACTGTGATTCCGTTATTTATTAATATCAAACCTGTAATTAGATGACAATAGATAAATGGAGACTTAATTAATGAAACATCAATAATGAATAATAATTAAATAATCCACAAATTGCTTGCTAAAACTAGTGTTAGAGTTAGCAATATTGTTAACTTCTGACACATCATTTAGTGCCACATTAGCAAGCTAACTAGTCTAATGGAGCACTATTTTCTCTTATTTTGGAAACCCTCACTAATGTCACTAGGGGAGTTATATACTATGCTAGTGATGCTCTAAGTTGATAAAAGTCAAATGTTGGGAACTAAAATAGTAAAAGCCAAGTTGATAAAAATCAAAGGTTGCGAGTTTGGGCACAAAAATAGTAAAAAACAATATTACATTATACTAAATAGTTTTTTCCTGGTTGGAAAACGTAAACAAATTATGAGAGCTAATTGCAATTTTTCGTAGTTTATGAGGGCTATATGCACAACACTCATAGTTTATGGGGTTATTTGCAGTTTGCCCAATTTTAAACTAGGGTTGGGACAAAATGCTAAAATACTACAAAGTCTTTCGGTTTTTATTAATTTGGTATCAAACCTAACACTATTTCTAATTTGATACATAATCTATACGTTTTTACTCCAATTTGTTACCCAACCTAACACACTTTCTAATTTGATACTCAACTTATATGTTTTCACTCCGATCTTACTCCCGGTAATCGGTTTTCAGCTCATACTAAGTTTATTTTACTATTGAATAACGTATGTGAAAGATTCAACGTAAGTGAAAGATTCAACTCTTGTAGCAAAAAAGTTAAAATAAAATCATTATTCAGTATATTTTAGTTAATAAAGTTTAAATAACCGGATGTGAATTGATTATAGTATATTAAATTAGAAAATGTAGTAAGCTAACTATCAAATAGTAAAAATACGATAAGTTAAGTTATAAGTTTAGCATTTTTTTCTAAAAATATGGTAATTTAGTTTCTATCCTTCATTATTTGAATTAAAAATTACCCTCAAAGCATCTCAAAAAAACTCTCTCTCTGATCAAAACCTCAATTTACATAAAACAACATTTAATCAGATTCAGTTTTTTAAAAAAAAAAACAGAGAAAGACAAAAATGGATCCAGAATCTGTTAAATCAACGCTACAAAATTTAAATATGGGAAATGTTATGGCTGCAGCTGCTCGTGATTATCAAAAGGTTCCCTCATTTATTTATTTTTAATGTTTTCTTTTTTGCTAATTTATAAGAATTTATTGATGGGTCGACACCGTTTCTGATATCTAAATGTTAGGTTAGCTTTGTTAAGCATTTCAACAAATTATTTGTTAAATCAAAGTGGTTGATGAATAAATATCAAGGCTTGTTTGGTTACTACTTCTAAGCAAACAAGCTGACTTGTCGAGGTTTACAGAAATGGTGGATTCGGTTCGGCGCAAAATGTAGCTTTTTCGAGTCACAAGTAAGAAAAATTTAGTTTTTACTTTTTAAGTCGCGTTATAAGTAAACTGAACTTTTAAGCATGGTGGGTTGGTTCGGCGTAAAAATATGTAGCCTTTTCGAGTCAGAAGTAAGAAAATTTTAGTTTTTACTTTTTAAGCTGCGTTATAGGTAAACTGAACTTTTAAGCATGGTGGATTCGTTCAGCGTAAAAATGTAGCCTTTTTGAGTCAGAAGTAAGAAAATTTTAGTTTTTAAGCTGCGTTATAAGTAAACTAAACTTTTAAGCATGGTGGATTCGTTCAGCGTAAAAATGTAGCCTTTTTGAGTCAGAAGTAAGAAAATTTTAGTTTTTAAGCTGCGTTATAAGTAAACTGAACTTTTAAGCATGGTGGATTCGTTTGGCGTAAAAATGTAGCCTTTTCGAGTCAGAAGTAAGAAAATTTTAGTTTTTAAGCTGTGTTATAGGTAAACTGAACTTTTAAGCATGGTGGATTCGTTAGGCGTAAAAATGTAGCTTTTTCGAGTCAGAAGTAAGAAAAATTTAGTTTTTGAGCTGCGCTATAGGTAAACTGAAGTTTTAAGCATGATGGATTCGTTCGACGTAAAAATATAGCCTTTTCGAGACAGAATTAAGAAAGATCCAGTTTTTACGCTGCGTTATAGGTAAACTAAACTTTTAAGCAAATAAGCTGGCATATTGAGGGTTAGAGAAATGGTGGGTTTCTTCGACATAAAAATGTAGCCTTTTTTCGAGTCAAGGAATAAGAAAGATTCAGTTTTAAGCTGGGATTTAAATAAGCTGACATATTGATGGTTAGAAAAAAGTGGTTTGTTTAAATATGGCCGCAGCTGCACGTGATTTTCATAAGGTTCCCTGCTAATAAACACATATATGGAAATTGTTAGTGGCTTGACAAGGGTTTTCCGGAAGAATGAAGAGGATTTAATATAGGGTTTTTATTTATTTATTAATAGAGGCAAAATTAATATAATTGGAAGATTTTTATTGAGATGAATGGTGAAAAATATAAATAAAAGAAAAGATTTCGGCTTTAGCCCTGTTGTGTTACATCCTAGTTCTTATCTGGGTTGTGTCCATTTTTTTATTAAAAGAAATGGAATATTTTCAGCTATAAGAAATTTTGAGAGAGAATATGAGAAAGATGTAAAAGGAACTATTAACTTGACACTATTCACATTATGTAATTCCTAATATAGTGGAAGTACCGTTTTCGAGTGTGATTTTGTGTGTAAGCTTTAAGGAAGAAAATGCAGTTATGTATTATCTAAAATTTGTGTAATAGGTAAACAAAAACCGAGGGGGAATGGAAATAGGTTAAATATATTCACTTTCATTTGTGTATAAGTTTGAGAATTTGATCGAAGTCTCTGTCACCCAGTAATTCGGTAATTGGTTCTTTTATTGTAATACTTGTCTACGGTTCATAAATCATGCTGTAGAATAGGAATAGTAGACTAAAAAAATTGTATAATGGAATGAGTTGGCCAAAGGTTGAAGTCAAAGGTTGAAGCCTTAGGCTGTTTTACGAAATAATGTTATTTCAAGTCGCTGTTTGAACACAAGTTATATTTGTAGAACAAGTGCTGGTGGTTGTGTTGTCTGAGTTGCAGAATTTAGTAGGATCATAGATTGAATTTATCAGATAAGGTTTTATGAGTTTGAGCAAAGGAAGTAGGTAGAACTCTAGAAATGTAGCTGGGGTATTGCTCTTACGTGTACCATAAATATTATGTTATTTGTTGGGCCACGGGTATGCGGTTTCAGAGTTTTCTCATTCGAAGCCAGAATTTTTAGTGATAAATTAATGAAAATTGAACTTATATTTTGGGCTATTTGGAGAACTGTTTTCTTGTCCAGGCAATTGGGCGTTAAGCTTTATGCGCAGAAAGCCTTTTGCCATGTGAGTATTCTTGATGAGCTTTGGTTTGAATTGAAAAGGGTTGACTTATTACAGTGACTCAAGTAAACTCAGCTGTTGTTGATATTTTTGCTCTCTGGGTTTACAACTGATGTATGTGTATGGAGTAAATGAGTAGTGCGATCTAACACTAAAACAGCCATCCAGAAATCTTGACTTATTACAGTGACTCAAGTAAACTCAGCTGTTGTTGATATTTTTGCTCTCTGGGTTTACAACTTATGTATGTGTATGGAGTAAATGAGTAGTGCGATCTAACACTAAAACAGCCATCCAGAAATCTTAGTGCAGGGAATAGAAACATATTCATGATAGCCAAACTGTAGAACATCTCAATATTACAAGAAATAAAATTAAGGTCTGCAACGTACATACGTTACAAGTGGGACGAATTGGTATCAAGCTGAGTTGTAAACCATGTAAACCACATATAGACTAGATATGAAATTTGGTTTATACTTTATAGTTACAAATCATGGGGACAACAAATAATCTGTGTTTAGTGGCTCCGTTTGTGGTTAACAAAACGTGCTAAAGATTTCCCTCTGCTCAGTTGGTCTGGATGTGTACCCTCTAATAATTTATTTAAGCAGCTATGGATTGTGATAGTAGTTTTGTTGATATTTCTCTTTCTTGGTTTCTTATGTACCATTCTGTGATCACTCAGGAAATTTTAGCTCAGGAAAAGGGAAAGCACTCTACTAGTGCGAATGAAGAGGTTGACCTTGACGATTTAATGGATGTAAGTTGGACTTCACATCTTTGTTTATTCTCAATCGTTAGTACATATTTAATAGTGTCAATTACATCTTGTAATTTCAGGATCCTGAGCTAGAAAAACTACATGCTGATCGGATTAATGCTCTAAAGGTTAGAAATTTATCCTAATTCACCATTATAAGTTGAATATGTTGTTTTCCTTTGATATGCCGAAACCATCATTATCAGATTGAAGTACGCCTTAATTCCAAGAATTTGGGGTCTTTGATATGCCGAAATGTGAAACTTTATTGTTGGTTTGATTTTCTTTGCTAGAGAGAAGCTGAAAAGCGACAAAAATTGACGAGACAAGGGCATGGAGAGTATCGGGAGATAACGGAGGGGGATTTTTTAGGTGAAGTTACTGGGAGTGAGAAAGTGATTTGTCATTTTTACCACCGGGAGTTCTATCGATGCAAGTAAAAAACTCTCATTGTATTCTTCAATCTTGATCCTATAACTGCATTGATTTTCCAGATGTGTAATTTATTTCATGTTTATAAGTCTCCTCATTTGTAAAATCGTATGTAGGATTGTGGACAAGCATTTGAAGACCCTTGCACCGAAGCATGTTGACACCAAGTTTATTAAGCTAGATGCCGAGGTTAGTTTTCATTATTTCATGGTTTATCCTGCTTTTCTGTTAACTGTTCCCGCAAACTAGGCAGTCTTATGTTAATTTCATTTGTGGAAAACATATACCAACTATTTTATGATATAAAATCAAATGCAGAATGCGCCTTTCTTTGTTGCCAAGCTTGCAGTCAAAACTTTGCCATGTGTCATCTTATTCAGGTAAGTCGTTTCGTTGTGTTTCATCCTGTTTTAGCAGTTCGTATTTCATTTTAGATTAAGAAAAGTTCCTTAATGAGAGAAGTAGTGGAAAGATTTTGAGAAAACTGAGCTGCTAAATTTCTCGTTCAGAACTGGAGTTGCAACAGAAAGGTTGGTCGGGTTTCAAGAGTTGGGAGGAAAAGATGATTTCTCCACAAAAGCACTCGAGAATTTCCTAATAAGAAAAGGTATTTTTTTTTACCAGTCAAAGCAATACGACATTTATCCCCGTTAGTATTGCATATATGGTATAAGTAATGATCGTCTCTTTTGTTTTCCAGGTATCATAACCGAGAGTAAACGGAGTGAAGAAGATGAAGATGATTACCTAGAAAACAAGGGCAGGACAATAAGATCTTCAGCTCATAGTGATTCTGATTCTGACTAAAGAAAGAAACCGGTGTTTCATCACAAGTTTCATTATTTTTGTAACCTGGATATGTTTTTGCTTCTAATTTAGACTTTTGTATACTCCTAGCAGGAAAATTCAATATGCATTTTCTTATTTATGATCACGTTGTTATTTCTCTTCAAGTCATCTTGTATAA
This sequence comes from Primula veris, assembly GCA_963682055.1. Taxonomy (NCBI): domain Eukaryota; kingdom Viridiplantae; phylum Streptophyta; class Magnoliopsida; order Ericales; family Primulaceae; genus Primula; species Primula veris. Next base: position 28,298,715 of record OY821747.1, on the reverse strand, counting down.
CATACAGATCAAGGATTCAATGCAACTCGAAATTTAAGTTGTGCACTATTGTCAGAACAGACGCCACAGCAGCATTGTCACCGACTTCTAGCAAATGTACTTAATTTGTACTCGATTATCACTTTATCAACACAGTCTATTTATGAAATTGAAACACAAAGTGCCTAAGAGAAAATGGCGAGGTTACCCATGTACATACATATAGCTGAGATGCTATGGATGAGAGAAGATGACCAAGTGGCACTCGGTGGAGATGTCGACCTCTTCAAGCAAGAAATCGGAGACGATAAATGTTAGGATAGAGATATGTTGAAATAGCATACAAACTCCATAGAGGTAATGCAATTGATAATATCACAATAGTAATAGATGACACTGAGGAGTCCAAATCTGTCATCTTTATTCTCTACCCACTTCTGTGTCTCATTGCTTATTTTCATTTAAATTTTAAATTTTCACAACTTTTTCCACAAGTTTATAAGCTTTTATGTTATATTGTGTTCAGAATTTTAATATTTGGACATGATAATGTTTTTGAAAAATAATTATTTACATTAATTTATACATTTATTCCAAAATAAATTGCGTGTGGGTTTTGTTTTAAAAATAATTATTGGAATGTATTGATACATGTGTTATAGTAATTGTAAAAAAAATTTCAAGTTTTTTATAACAAATTTTTTGCATAAAATAAGCAATTGGACACGGAAAATGATACAGAATAAAGTTAAAAGATTTGGCCGCTATGCCGAGAGCCTAAGGAAAGGAACAAGTCTCACGGAAATGAGAAAAAAAGTCGAAGTTGTTAGATTTAGTGAAAAGATTATATTTTTGAATATGGATCTGTATCTGGATTTAATTTTGTACCCCACACATTTGAAAAGTTCGTCAACTCGTTAGAGATTTTTTTGTGTAGAAAGGAAAGCCAGATGCTATCATAATTCCACCAAAAAGTGTTTCCATTGGTCATAATAATAAACAAAATATGCTAACAAGTAACGATATCATTTTCTTGTTGATCTGATAGAGTAAACAGTGAGTTTTTTAAAAAAATAGTAATTAGGTTCGCTTTTATCGCCATTTACATATCTTTTATCGAAGCTCTTCAAAGGGAAATCGGTCTCCGCTTGTTTAGGTAGTACGTTCTTCGCATCAACGGTGTATTGGATTTAGAGAGAGAGAAACTTACGAATGTATGATGGGACTTGTTCGAGCCCCGAAAATGTTTTAAATTAATCGAATTTTACGTTATTAATTATATGAATAAATTTGGTAAGTTTCTAACTATCGGAGAGATAGGTTACTTATTAGTATTTGACGATTAAGTCCCAAGTTTATGGGTTACTAATCGTTTTTTAGTTCGTAGCTCATTATAGTTTTTTGTTACTTGTCGGGTTGTACGGAGTTTTTCCTCTCTTTTGAATATAATTGGTCGGTTTAATCTTTAAAAAAAAAACGTCTCACAGAAACCAGAGAAAAAAACACGAAATTGTTAGATTTGGTCAAACACTGAAATTAAAAGTAATCGTGTTTGAACATGCATTTAATACATTTGTATCTGGATTAAATCTTGTACCCCACACGTTTGAAAAGTTCATCAACTCGGAGATTTTATTTTATTTTGTAAAAAAGAAAGCCAAATGATTTTCTAGTTCCACCAAAAAGTATTTCCTTTGGTAATACTCCATAAACAGAATATGCTGACAATATCGTTTTCTTGTTAATCTGATCGAGTAATTGTGAGTCAAAAAAAATAAATTCATAGTAATTAGGTTCAAATTTGTCGTTTTAATCTAGACTTAAAGTTGTTTAAAAAAAATAAAAAAATCTACTCTTAAGACACGTATACTTTTACCTTGTTTTTTCTGGTTTAGCCTTCTAACTATTTGTGTGCATATTATAAGAATAATAGATTCAGGACAAAGTATACAAGTACAAGCAACATGATGTTTAACATGTAAATATGTGATCATAATTTGACCAAGTATAAAATCTGCATCCTATAAAAGAACAAAAGCTTAAATCTAATTATGCTAATATACCAAACTCACATTATCTATATACTTGCCAATGATTTGATGCTATGGTGTAACATCGTATAAATCAACAAGCTAATGACAATTCACAACCTATTAAACATGTATTTTTTTAGCTAATCCCAATTCTAGTAAACATACATTTTTATGCTCGGATCCAATATCTAAGCCTAAGTTATGTAATGCCAAATGAAAACATGTTTCAAAACTGGAAACCAGTTATATCCTCAGCCAAACCAAACATAGAGAAGATCGATATTTGATTATTTATTATGAAATTCTTCCATGGATATTGCTTTGCATAGTAAAAGATTTGTAAGATTCTAGCAATATATGTATCGGTCACAACACCATTTGGAGTTGTTATTTTCTACAATTTCATCCTATACAGAGCCGTCCAATCTTATAATATAATAGCAAAAATGATGGGATGTACTAAATCATGAAAAAGGTTGCAGAAAATTGCTTTAACTATAGAATTGCGTGGGAAACTTTTTTTTTTAATTTACGTTGAAAACAAATTGTAAATATTTTTACATAAGTGAATTAAAAAAAATCGAATTTTCAAAATAAATTTCAGCTCACATCCATCAATAATTTCGTTTGTTGTTGCCTTGGACCAGATTTCTGGTCTAAATTCTATTTGTTGTCTAATGGTTTTCACTAAATAATCCTACCTGTTTATTATGAACTAAGACAGAGTGGTTAGATTTCAAACAATGTTGCAACCTCAGTTACAACCTACCGATACAGCTGTTGTTAGGTTACAAGCAATGTTACAATCTCAGTTACAACCTATGTTGATATGTTTCTACAACCTGCTGAGACAGCGTTTGAAACCTCAGTTGCAACCACAGTTCCAACCTGCTGTTCTGCAGGATTCTGTCTTTTTCTGTAAATCTGCATAACTATTCTTTAATGGTAATTATTTGTTTTAAACTATGCAGGATATATTCTCATATGATCTTAACAGGTTTAGCATGCGTTTATATTGAGAATATCAAAGTGGTAAGGAAAGATTTACTAAAAGATATAAAAAGATTAGTTTATAAATATATGTTTCCTTTTAACTAGGAAATCTATATCTCTATTCTTATGCAAATCTTTATCACTTGTTTCAATCTTTGTTTCTTATCAAAATCAGTATAACACGTTTAAAAGATTGAATGTAATATGGAGTTAAGTGTTTCATATGTATATGAAAATATATTATCTCTACAAGATATTATCTTTATATGTTTCCTAGTTAAAGGAGAAAAAACTAATAGATTGGAGTCAATCCACGCTGATGAAGAGTTTGCTCATACATGGAAAGATTGAAGCCAATCAAAACAAGTCAAAGCAATCATAAAAGAATCCATTCTAAATTATAAAGAACCCATTCTTTAGAGAATACACGTGAGCTTTAAAAAGAAAACAATGGTGGGATGCCATTGATTTATAAGTGATAGTTATAAGGTAGGAGCAATATAGAGATAGACAGAAAAACCTAAAGGGAATCTGAGAGTTTTTCATTAAAACTTGGAGTCCTATATTGTAAGCTTTTATAATATCATAATTTGGGTAAGTGCCCCGGAGACGTAGCATAGTTAGGTGAACTCCGTTGTTAAATGTGCGTGTGATTTATTTCAATTACATTTAATTTTACATAGTTCTGTCCATTAATACACTAGGTTCTAACTGTGGTTGCAACCTCACTTGGAACTTTACTGTAAAACTGCAACTAGAATAGCCGATAGGAATTTCATGTCTGAAAATGAGATGTATAGTTATCTTATGAAGATATTGTAAACTTCAATAACTCGTGATTAATTAATAATTTTTTAATTATAAATTTCCATGGCAACAAAATGTCAAAAAATTTAGTATTGTATTTACAATCTTACATTAATTATATCAACTATTACCTGAACAGTTATATTTCAAGCTAGAATGTTGCAAAATATTGTATATTATTATCAATCTTACGTCTCTAGTCTAATTTTTTTTTTGGATAATAAAATTGCAAAAGAGTAATATCTTATATTATGTGGTAATTTAAGGCTAGCTAGCTAGCAATAAGTTTGTAAAAATCCGTCATTCATTAGATGGCGCAAGCAATATACTCATTGCAAAAACCAAAATTAAAAAATTAAAAACAGAAAAAATGATTTGAGTTGACTGTGGGTGAGATGTGGATCCAGCAAATGGATTATTTTTTTTTTAGCCTATTCTACTTTTTTTTTTAGCATTACCAGATCTAAGTTTCAACAAAAATTATGAAAATATTACTATGTAAGATTGACTACATACACTAGTTAAAAAAAAGTTATCAATGCGATTACGGTACATTATTTTAGACTAATATTACCGTAAACTTGGTAAAAACGTGTCACCCCTTAAAAACTCAACGCATATTAATGAACTCAAAATAACTAATACTCTAAAATTAATTTAAAATTAAAATTAAAATTAAAATATTCTATTGGTTGACACATCCTAAATTATAGTGCACTGTATGGAAAAAAAAAATTATCAACCATAACGAAAAAGTATCGGATGCATTTCAAATTCGTTACGTAAAAAATAAAAATCAAATTTATCAACCGTAACGAAAATGTATCGAATATGTAATCGTGTCAACCCCACCAGGAATGGATCCGTGTGATACGATAAATCAAAGAGGCGCAAACTAGCCGGCCTGTACCATGTGGCATGCTGTTAATTTGCTTAACCCGAATTGCGGAATAATTAACAATAAGCTATTTCCGTTCCTAGTAATACAACATTAACTAATTTCTCCAAATGGATTTTATTTTATTTTAGATGGAATATTGGAATATTTCGTATATTTTGATTGATTCAAAAGATATCAAAGCGAAGGTGAGATCCTGTGAGCTAGAATATTAAATTTAAGGGGAAATTATCTAAAAGTGGTAAGTAGCAACCTATGTTACCAAAAAATATCACTCGCAAACCTTTATTCCTAAAAAGTGGTACTTTATATATGTAGTCCATGATTATATATACATTTTTCATGATTGTGTATATAATTTGTCGGAGGTTTGTTAGAGCTCCGACGACCTCTACTAGTGACCGAAGAAAAGAAATGGTATGCACTTTAAAAAAGGACATGCAATTTGCATGAATGTATATGAATTTCACGATTGTGCTTGCTTTTCGTTGGAGCTCTAACGAACTCACCGAACCACCACCGATGTCGTCAATCCATATTCACGTTGTGAGTAGGTTCGAAGTCAAAATATAATGTGATTTGAAATTGATTGGAGCGAGAGAGTTGAGTGGGATTATGTTGGTTTGAGATGAGCATAGAAAAAGTGGCATTTTTTGAGAAGTACATGTTTGGATAATAATTAGTTTGAAAAGTGACATTTGTTTTGAATTTTCCTCTTTAAATCATTTTGAATGAAATCCAAATGTATAGTGTGTTTATGTTCTCATACAAAGTTGAGATCGTCAATGTTAGTTTATCAAATCTTTTATATCACAAATAAACAAAGAAATGTAATCAATTAAAAACAAATCTTACTCGCAAAAAAAGAACACAAAAATCAATGACGTACATGCCTATAACTTGTCGTCTTGTCGTGCCATGTGTGCTTAGCAAACGGAAAATATTATGAAATGAAAACCAAGGGCAACACATCAAATAAGAGAAAACAAAACCAAATCTTCAACAACACAAACAATGACTCCATAATATGCTAAAAAAAATCAATAACGTTTATAATAACAAAATATGCAAGATACTGCGCCTGTAAAAGCCGATATAGCCGGTAGCACTGAACTAAACAACAGTGTACATTTATTTTTGGTACTTTACCTATAAAGACATACCCAATACATAACGATATTACTAACAAACACTTATACTCTTATTTAAAAAAAACAAAAAACAAACAAACACTTGTACTAGTTTTTTTTTTAGAGACACTTATGCTAAACAGTGTACATTTATCATTGGTACTTTAACTATACATACATACATACATAGCATAGCATAGCACCTGCAATTTACGGAGTAACATGAATTTCCCCGGTGCTACATCTATACGTACTACTCCATCTGTTCTACAATATAAGTCCAATATACTATTTGAGGCTGTTTCATAATATAAGTCAATTTTTCATTAATAGCAAGTTTAGTTATATAATTTTACCTATTTGTCCTTCTAACATTAAATTAAATAAAAAAATACGTAATAAAGTAAGGGGCAAAATTTAAAAAATAGGTGTAAAAGTAGGGTAACGATGACGTCTCCTTAAATTGGGTGAGTTGCCGTAGTTGACTTATATTGTGGAACGGAGGGCTTAGATAATACACTGAAAACATAATATAAATTATTAAAAGATGCATATATGTATTATTTTTAAAAAAATAAAAATTCAGACAGCTACGACAGTTAAGCTCAAAGGCTGTTGTCGCTATGGTGACGGCCGGCCCAGATAACAAAGTCATATATATACATGCATACATGGTATGTTACATAATACAACAGACACTAAACGGTTAACAGTGTCCATTTTCTTTGGTATTTTGGCTATACATACATACATTCATACAGATATACATACATGACACATAACAAGGTTAATACTCTTCAAAAACAATATATATTACATAAACAGAGACTTAAGTAAACAGTGTACATTTGTCTTTGGTACTTTATACATACATACTTACATATATACATGGTAAAAAAACAATATTAGTACATTACATTATATTTCTTTAGATCCTAAACAAATGTCCCCTACGAAAATACGTATAACTTTAACCATTAAATTTTTTATATCAAAATTGTCGAACTAAATTTTTTTAAAATTTCATCATATAGTTCTAAACATAAACTATGTGATTAATTTTTAAAATAATTATCGTTCAAATTACATGTATTTTCGTAATGGACACGTAAGACATCAACCTGCCAGAAGTAGTAGCTGGATGTTTGGATTGAAGTGCATGAATGAGTATATATGTTGTATGTATCTGTACAGATTCATAATAGTTGTTACATTCGATTTTTCACTTTAAAACCATTTTTTTAATGGAAAAAGTGTCGTTGCCCACTTCCCCTATTCTCCTTCTTGTCCATCTCATCTCTCCTTAATATATATATATATATATATATATATATAAATATTATTTACATATATATATTGAATTATAGATAAATATCTAACAAAACAATCATTGCATCCGATCGTCCAGATTTTAATGACTCATTAATTAAGATGTGATTGTTATAAAAGATTGCAGATTCTAAAGCTTTTAATTTATCAGATAAAATTCAGCAGAATTCAGATAGATTTTTAATCACTTGGGGAATTGTGTAGATGAAGGAAAGTGGGCACTTGTGATATTAAAAAAAGTGATCAAATAAGTTACCTTTTTGTACTTTTGAAGTAAGTATCTATTCTTTTCTTTTCCTAGTTAATTTTCTGTTAGATTGTTTTTTTTTTTCCTTATTAGATCACTAGCTTCCATGGAAATTGTTTCTTTCTTTGTTGGGTATGCAAAAGATTTTGTCTTTTCTTTTGTTCTGATTTTTCTGTGTCTTGAATTATTGATCACTAACTGCAAAGTTATAGTCTTGTTGATGTAGGCCTTGTTTGGCTATAGCTCTTAAGCTTATCCTTTTATTGAGTTATAATTAGTTCTTAATTGAACCATTTGTTTGGCTAACATAACTGTCTTATAAGCTCTTTGTTGTTTAGACTCAATTTGTGTTGGCGTTTAAGGTTCGCTGTTTTTGCTATATGATGTTGTGCATTTGGTTGGTTAGGTTCAATCTGATCTTTTTTGTTTTGTAAGTTGGATAATTTAGAAGATTTAAGCTGTATATACCCGATTTCGTTTATGAATTGTTGTATGTTTGGATGATCAGTTTGAAACCAGAGTTATTTGTGTTTTCCGTGCTGTAAAAGGTTTAAGGTATTTGACCGCAGCTTTCTCTCAGTCTAAAATAAGCCAGTGTATTTGCTTAGAAAAATCTGTAGTCAAACATTCCCATTCCCATAATAGTGATTTTGTACTAAACTTATTGCTTAGTTTTTTCGTTTAATTTTAGGCTAATCTACGGAGAAATGGCGACACTTGTGGAGCCGCCAAACGGGGTTAGGCCTCGCGGGAAGCACTACTATTCAATGTGGCAAACGTTATTTGAGATAGATACGAAATACGTACCTATCAAGCCGATAGGTAGAGGGGCATACGGAGTGGTTTGCTCATCTATTAATAGGGAGACTAATGAAAAAGTCGCAATAAAAAAGATCATTAATGTGTTTGGGAACCAAATCGATGCATTGCGGACTCTAAGAGAGTTGAAGTTGTTAAGGCATATTCGGCACGAGAATGTGATTGCTCTTAAAGATGTTATGATGCCTATTCAACGATCGAGTTTTAAGGATGTTTATTTGGTTTATGAACTTATGGATACAGATCTTCACCAGATCATAAAGTCGTCTCAACCTCTCTCAAATGACCACTCCAAATACTTTCTCTTCCAGGTAAGAACTGTCTTAACATATCTAGACGTGTAATAACAACATGCAAAATTTGAAGTGGTGTTGAATTGATGGAAGTATCAGATGTGGAAACATCGCTTAGTTAGTTACTTAGGTGTTTTCCGTTTGAAAATTGTCAATCTTAGTTTATGATTAATGATTATCTTCGATTTCACTGTCGTAATAAATGTAACTGCTTATAATTGAACACGGTAAGTACTTTATAGGGTTACAAAATAGTATCTGCATTTCACTTGGTAGGCGTCCAGTGTTTAGTGGTTGCAAGTATGAGACGAATATGTGATCAGGCAGAAATTCTGACTATGTATCCTCTGACTTATGCTTGAGCTGATAAGTTTTCATTTATCTCCACATCCCTAATAGACAACTTAGGGCTTGATTGGGTTGGAGTTATTTTCCTTTTTTGCTTGTTTTACGCTGGTCAGTATAAAAGCCAAGTTATTTTGGTTTTCTTGCCTGAGCAAGATAGAAGCTAAAAACCGGACGAGCCTATCTTTTTTCCTCAATTTTAAAATATGCCAAGTTATCTGTTTACAAGCTTAAGTATAAAATTCCAACTTACCTAGTTAGTTGTGATGCATATATCTCTGAAGAGTAAAAAGCCACTAGCAAGTTTTCAAAATTAAACAATGTAAAGTTAACCTTCTGAATAATGATGCCCGTTAGTACTGCCGTAAGTTGTTTATTCTATCCTTTTTACCAAATTTATTGTTCTCAACTCACAATTCCGTTTTTTTTGTTTTATTTTTCAGACTCTTTCTTTAGTATCACAATAGTGGTCATATCTGTTTTTCAAGTTATTGTTAAGCATGCTTTGGCAAGAGACTCTTTTACTCATTTGGTTTAAGGATGACAAGAATTTAATAGACAAGTTGCACAATTAGACATTTAGTTCGTTCACAATAATTTAAGTTTTATTTTATTTTAACACTCACCCTCATTCATGATCTGCCAATTGATATTTTACTAAACCTTTCAAGAGTTGACTCTCTATTATTGTTGCATAATGCCATTCTACTAGCCTAGTAATCGAATAATAGCAGTAGACTGCAGCCATTTGCAGCATATCATCCAATTACAATCTGCATGTGTATGTTTTTAAATAAAAAGTTTTCAAGTATAGTATTATTTTTCCTTCTGGTCATGGGGCCGTTGCTTTCACCCGCCCCAAGTTTAAGGGACTGTTCGGAACATATTTATTAAATTGTAAAAAGTCACTAATTGGATGTACTGTCCTAAACAACAATGATTCCACTCTGGACCAGTGTTTTAGAAAGCAAAAAATTTAGCTAAAGAGTTTTTGCGTGAGCTACGCTAAAACTGTAAAATGCGTAAGCTTTAAGCGGCTTAAAAAGCGGAAAGCGAGATTTTTCTGGTTTTTTAAAGCTTTGGATCGAGCTTTTGTCAAGCTTTTAATCAGGCTTTTGTCTTTGAAGGGAGCTTTTTAAAACAGTGCTCTGGACTACTAGCCTCATCCCTCCTTTAATTACCGATTAGTCCTTTTTTGGGGTTTAATGTTCGAATATTCCAGAGGACTATAAGTTCACAGCACAGTGCAAATCATAAAATTGAAATAAACATGATATCTAACTGGAATCTAGGGTTCAGTTCCATCATAGCTAGAAATCCTTCATGTTCATGAAGATAGTTACCATTCCGAACATTTCCTTGTAACCAGATTTATATTTTTCTATATCTACATAAATTATTAATTTAGGCGACAACTTAACCTTTTTTTTAATTTTGTTTCCTAATTAGAATAGAAATCATAGGCTTGAAACTAAAATAGAAAACATGATGTACATAATAATTTGTATCTGTAACTTTTTATTTTTTATGGTACACTTGGTGTACCAAATCTTATTATTTGTTTATGTAAGCGCGCTTTTTTAAAACAGTGATTCAAATTCAAGATCAAGATCTGATGATTTCTTAGTCTATAATCAGTCATATCCCCACTTCTGGCTGTAACTAATGCGTGTTTTCATATTCTAGTTGCTGAGGGGACTAAAATACTTGCATTCTGCAAACATTTTGCACCGCGACCTAAAACCCGGAAACCTCCTCGTCAATGCCAACTGCGAGCTCAAAATATGCGATTTCGGCCTCGCACGCACCTCAAAGGACAACGGACAGTTTATGACCGAATATGTTGTCACACGTTGGTATCGTGCACCGGAGCTTCTCCTCTGCTGCGACAACTACGGTATGCGACCCAAATACAATTCTTTTTTGTTTATGTCTGTAGATCTGTTATATTTCTCCTATCTATGTTTACTTTTAATTTTTTATAATAGATATATGCTGTAACATTTTTTTCCATCTATCTTATGTTATCATTTTAGTAAAAATAAAGTAGTATGAAGAAAATAGATTTTGTTATGGTCCCCATATTTAGGGAAAATTTAAAATTTTCCCCTGGTACTTTCAGTTGCAACACTATGGATCCTCATCCTTGAATAAGTTACATTTGTTATTCCCATAGTTTGAATTTCAATTACGAAAGTGTTTATCTCCATTGCTTAAGCAAGTTACACGGTTTATCTCTTCCGTAGGGACCAACAGTGTTATTCTTGGGACAAATAGTGTTATTTAAAGCGGACTATAACTACTTGCGTAAACTTTGGAGACCATTAATGTTTCAAGTGATTTAACGGGGACTGATAATGTTTCAAATGAAACTACATGGATTGAATAAAAACTTTAAAAGAAGTCCGGGGGCCATTAGTCTTGCAATTTAAATTATGGAAATTTGGTAAAGCATAGGGAAATTTATTTTCAATAACTTGTGGAAAGCGCCTTCAAACTTGCTTATACTATACGCGACATTTTGATGAAAAGATCAAAAAGTACGTCTTTACGCTTTTTATGCACTTTTCAACTAGAAAAGCCTGTGCTTTAGCAAAATTCTTGCATAAGCACTTCAGTTACGCTTTCGCTTCTGGAAACATTGTTGGAGACTATTGTTGTACTTCACATGAAAATTTAAGATATTTTTGCCCTTGTCTCCCTCAAGACTCGGATTGTGAGACTACCTTTCTCGAATCGGCACCTGTATCTTAAATTTCGTTTCAGTTCCTTTTATATTACATTTACTCATATCCAGTTTTATTGTTCAATTTCTGATATCAGTTTGGTCTCATCATCGCAGGTAGCTCCATTGACATCTGGTCTGTCGGATGCATCTTTGCCGAAATCCTCGGCCGAAAAGCTCTTTTCCCGGGCTCCGAATGCCTTAGTCAACTCAAACTTATAATCAACGTCCTTGGTAGTCAACGCGAGGCAGACCTCGAGTTCATTGATAATCAAAAAGCAAGGAAATTTATAAAAACACTTCCGTTTTCTAGTGGTGTGCATTTCGCGTCTTTATACCCCAATGCAGATCCTATGGCTATCGATCTATTGCAGAGGATGCTTGTTTTTGATCCGACAAAAAGGATCACAGTTGAGGAGGCACTTTATCATCCATATGTGGCGGGGTTATATGATCCGACTCGTAACCCACCAGCTCAGGTTCAGATTAATCTTGATGATTTGGATGAGAATATGGGCGAGAATATGATTCGAGAAATGATGCTGCGGGAAATGCTTCATTATCATCCTGAGTTTTCTTATGCCAACTCCTTCACCTATGTTTAAAACAGAATCTTTTTTTTAAGACTATATTGGGTTTCCTTGATATGTTTATGAGAGATGTAAAGAAAAATTGGAACTCTATTGGATTTTTTTCTTACTCTGTAACAAACATAAGTCTGTACTCTTTTTAGTATTGTAAGGAAAGTTTTGTTATAGAGACTTAACAGTGTCTGGGCTGTAACCAGATATTATTTGGTGATACTTAAAATTTATATAAAAAGTGATACTTTCATGGAATGATGGAATCATGGAACTACTTTGGTATAATACTAAACAGGTACACTTAAACACACAAAATAGTATAATTTGTTTTTGTTAATTTTTGGGATATGGTTTTCTCATCAGTTAACTATGGAGTACAGGAGATCTCTAATCGTTTTGATTCGGTTTTTTATGTTGATGGATGAACTCCAAAGCGGTTGGCATGATCAATGAAGATGTATCTAATTCATCTTTATTTATAAAAAAACAATCATCATAATACCACAAAGTCATTGAGTCTGAATGCTGATGAAGAACATAAGCCACACCATGAAAAGGGAAAAATCACAGTAGCAAGAACCAGATACCTATTACAGACCAAGAAGCTAAGAAGAAACATAAAGGAGAGTTCGTGCAACTATCAGTCGGGAGATTATTCGGCAAAAACAAACATGAGTAGCATTGCTACTTTTAGCTTTTTATACTTTAAATTAAGACATCTTGTCCTAGACCCGGTCGTGGAAGGTCCATATCAGTCAATACTGTAGATCAGCATCATCAACAACTCGGTATAATGAAGACTAAATGAACCATTAATAAGAAAGTGTGACGAAAAGATCATCATCATCGAACCCGGTCTTAACACTAAGAATATGGATAAATTATTTAAAATAAAAATGAGATTTTGCCTCTCAACGGTAAACTTTGACGTCAACGGTAAACTTTGCCTCGCAACGGTAATCATAGGTCTTATGTACATGTCCACTATGCCATCTCAACCAGTTCTATATCATGTTAAGCTCAATTTAGGCCACTCCCAATCTAGTACAAATCTTCTCATTTCTAATCTCCTAGTTTCTTAATCTTTCTACGTAGCCGTCTCAACATCACATTTATGCTAAAATTGTTTCAAGTTGTTCAATTTCTTAGTTTCCTTACGCTCACAACTTATTCATACAACTTGTTTTACCGCAATCTTAAAAATCCTATCTTTCAACCTTGGATTGCAAGCAATCAAAATAAAATGTATAGTACCTTTTTCACCTCATCTATCTTAATTGGATTGTGTAGTTGATAGTACTTATTCCAGTATATATGTTGTCCTGAACCATTGGCTCAAGATTGAGAAATTTATTATTTTTTTCCAATCAGCCACCATTTACCTTGGCTAAAAGTAGATCCACCCGCCTTCTATAACCAAGCGCAATACACCGCATAGATTACGTTTTCCGTCGACTTTACCTCAAACGACAATATCCTAAAGTCTTCTTTGTATTTTGATAGATTAATGTTTATAGCTTCTCTAGTCTCTTACACTAAAAATATATCATCTGCAAATGGCCCGCACCAATTTAGTTCTATCTTAATGTTAATTACTTAATGTTGGTTTTGGTGTACGTAAAAGCAATAATTTAAAGTGCAAGGACTAAAAAGAAATAAACAATTTTATTTCTATAATGGAATGTGACTCTATTACAAATTCCGACACTTGCAGAAAGTAAATGCAATTAATTTAAAAATTCAAGACAGATTAATATAAGTTATTAAACTGCTGGACTGGTTTGTAATTAAACGAAACTGTCAGACAGAATAGTATAATTACTAAACTGCTGGACTGTTTGTTAATTAAAAGAAACTGTCAGACAGAATAGTATAATTACTAAACTGCTGAACTGTTTCTGAAATTAAATAAAATTACAGGACTGGAAAGTAAATTACAGAACAGAATAGAAATTACAGAAAAGAAAAGGACTGAAATGAAATTACAGAACAGAAAAATAAATTACAGAATTGAAATGTACATAATATAAAATTGCAGAAATGTAAAGACGGAATAAAAAATGCAGGAAAAATAAATAGACGAGGCGACTGTTTAACAGTCTGCCCTTAACCGATATTCGCCTAACCACCTTTGAGGTTTCTGGTTATGTTTGGCGCTTCGATCCCAAGGTACAACGTCTCGGATGACTCGCCGAAAACTGGCGACGAGTCAAGGTCGAGCTGTTGGTGGGTGGCTCTCTCTAACTAAAATGTAATGCTAATTTGGAAGATGATATATGCTCTTGTGTTTTATTTCAGAATGTTTTGTTTCTTTTGACCTGTGGGGGGTCTGCCTATTTATAGGCTGGCTGAGTATCTCAGCCATTAAAGTCACTTTACTACTGTCAGTTTTCGAAATTCGAAACTGCAGTATTAACTTTGCAATGAATTCATATTTATTGCAACAGTTACCGCTTTGCTGGAAATTTTCCCGACCTGGAAATTTTCCCGAGCTGGAAATTTTGGCCCAGCAGGACACTAGGCCGAGCAGGGCACTTTGGCCGAGCTGGGCACTTTGGCCGAGCAGGACACTTGGCCGAGCTGGGCACTTTGGCCGAGCATGACACTTGGCCGAGCATGACACTTGACCGAGCAGGAGCTCTTTGGCCGAGCAGGAGCTCTTTTTCTCGAGGAGGAGCTCTTTTCCCTGAGGAGGAGCTCTTTTTCCGAGCAGGAGCTCTTTTTCCCGAGGAGGAGCTCTTTCCTTTTCAATGTGGGACAATTCCCAATGAGTTATCCTCATTAAACTCATTTTCCAGCATTAAGAGTTTTCCTCTTTCTCAACCCCATTCTTTGACGCCAATTTTCATTCACTCCCATTCTCCGAATAGGTCATGCGACATACCGTTATGAACCTTGTCATACCATCTACTCAACCGTCTTGAGTATGGTGCCAAAAGACAACGGCTGTCACTTGGAATCTTGACTCAAAGATGGTCTCGTGATCATTCGGAAACTACCATGTTAAACATGGTTTTTCCAACACTTAATTCATCTGCTAAGAGGGAAAGGGCTTAAAGTTGGCCTCTAATTGTAATAAAAACTATTTGCCATAGCACATTTATTCTCCTATTCTTAATTTTGTTTATTTCTTTTGAGAAGAACATTTATTTTCTTCAGAATATATAACCAAACTTTGTTTGATCTGTATATATATATTTAAGTCTCTATATGCATTTCGTATCAGTGTTAAATTTCATAGTTAGTAGTTGCATGAAAATGAGACAATTTAGACTGTCTCATAAAATACGATGTGTAGTTTATCGCTCAATAAACATGATTGATCGGCGGTAAAAAGAAAAAAAGGGAAATTTCGATCTATCTGTATATTTCCTAACAGGCAGCAGCCGCAGGTGTTGAGTTACAATACTAAAAACATTAGATAATTCTCAACAAATCACGTTTAGTGTTATATGCTTCAACTTGACAAAGTATGTATAAAAAGTCTATTAGTTTGGCCTAAACAAACTCACTATATGTATAAAAGAAAATGTCAGGAGAGTAACCGACACATCTGTTTTGAAAACGTAAAATAAGTATTGTTAAATTTTAGTTAGTTGTTATTTTGTTGCTAAAATGTAGCAACATTTACTTTTTCAACATTTTTATCAATTCTATGTCATCATCTCGATATTTTGTTATAATGACTGGATGTAAGTTATCGAATTCCAAAATTTCGTTGGAGGTCTAGTAAGTTGATGAAGCACCAAAACATAGTCAGTAGTAGTACACAAACCTTTTGCAATACCCATGTGGATTTAACTCATCATGCAAAGCATACGCACATTTCATAAAAGTTATTGCTTTAGGAGCCCAAATGTGCTTTTTTTTTTGTCACAAGGTCAAGACAAAGTAGCTTTAAGGGCAAAAGATGAACTTTTATGATTTTGTTGTTTGCTGAAAACTTAGGCCAGATATTAAGATACGTGGTTACAAACAGTGGTGGATGACGGGCCTATGCTTTGAGGAAAACTTGACGAAGTTTCCAATTGCTATTGGTCTACTCAAACTATTGCTTTATTATATTAGTAGTAGTACTTTTTAGTGGAGATTTTTCTAAAAGTCTGATGAGTGATGACCAAAGTTAAAGAAATTATTAACTTTTGTGCATGAAAATGCATGCACATGCATTATATGTACATTATATACTTTTTTTCAAGTCAAACATTTTCTCTTAATTATATTTTATAAATATGTTAATAGGCCCTACATTAGTTACACATGCACAAAGATTAAGTTTCCCCTGCTGGCTGCTGCATTTATTATATAAATTGAAATTATGTGGGACTAGGTCAAAAAGACTAGAATTATCTTAACTCTGTATTAGAGTAACTGGGAACCCACTAGTGGTAACATAGTGAGTTAGAACCGTTAGAAATATGTTAGGTAAATGGTTCGAATCTTATGAAATGAGGTATGAAATGAGGTAGGTGTAAAATCTATTGATCATCTATAATAAGATTTTTTTTAAAAAAAAAAGGAAAAAAAAAAAGTAACTGAGAGGTGTTAAAGGTTTTTTTTTTATAACAATAACCTAAAATTTATGATCACAATGCCGCACTCCTTTTCTAGAACATATTATTTATGTATTTAAGATATCTTTAGGCTTTTAGTAATTTTTTGTAGTTGGTTTATTTAGTTGATTATTTTTGGTTTAAATTATCTGTCACTCAAATATGCTTGGAAGGAGATTACATCACATATGTCAAACATGGCCAAAACTAAATCCAACCGAATCCGCTATTAACCGTTAAACCTGTGTAAACTCAAACCTAACTAATCTAGACCTGTTTGGTCTAGTTTGATTTGGATTGAAAACATAAATGATTTGGTTTGGATAATTAATAATAATTTGTTTCATAATAGTCTGTTTTAAGATTAAAGTTAATTAATACGTTCAAATCAGTAACATTTACACCCGTGAGAAACAAGCTTAAGTTTAGAAAAACATGACTTTTCCCTGTTTTGCTAGTTAATTTAATGTTTATTGATTTACTACCATTGAAGCATAACAATTGAAAAGAAATGTTAAAGCTAACTAAGAAACAATCCCTACAAAATGAAAAGGAAGTGGCATCAACGAATATGCTTAGGATAAATAGAGAATCATCTAAAAGAAGGTTAAGAAACTCAAGATTTTGGGAAACCTATTAGGGGTGAAGTATTCAATTGTAGCTAGCCATCAAATAAAGATTAGTCAAATATGTGAAGTTGCCTTTGCTTGTAGCCTAATTAAAAGGTTCTAAAAGCAATATAATAAAGGAAAGGGAATCTTTATAATTCGTATACGATTATATTGTAGTATTTTCTTGGAATGCTTTAGGGTGACAATCAATATTGCTAAATCCAAAAAGATTATATGAATTTAATTATACTAAAAATAATCTTCAAGCGTCATGCTTGAATTCTAGCTAATAATTAAAAACTCTTGCAAATCCTTATAGCAAGAGTTTTTTCACGTCTAGACATAAAAACTATCACTTTATCATACATAGTAACATATAGATCGATGAAGTGGTGAGAGCTAACAACATCTATATCAAGATCGAGGCAGCTGTAACTTTAAAGCATTTCATTTCTGATTTGTTTATTCAAACTAGACTTCATCAATGGTATTTTCGTATTAGGAATAATCACAAATATTAATAAATCACAGCCATAGCTGGTTGATCCCTAAATTTGTCTTGCCTAAATTCAAAACTGCTAAAAATCGGTGAATCCTCCAAAATGTGTTTAAAATTTCAAATTAGACTGAGCTAGGGAAAGGCACAAAATGAAATGGGTTTTAAAACACCATTTTCATGCATTTTGAGATTTGTTTGCCCTTAAACTGTCAATCGACCATCGAAGTTATGAATTGAATACTCCCGGAAGCTCATGAGACTTCTGTGGATACTTGATAACAAGGTTTTCGGATTTAGTCCATTTGATATTGTACTTGCACCGAATGATCAATGTCGAATTGAAAGACGGTGTATCTTTAGAGGATTCAAAAGTTTGCGCTTTAATATGGACATGTATGATCACGATTAAAAAAACAAAAATGATGTATCGGGTTGGGTAGATATAATCGCATTACTACCCATCCAATGCTTCTCAAACATATAAACCATATATATAAACTCTAGAGATGTCATTAATAATGAAAGTTTTCCATTCAAAGTTCCTTTCACGCTTTAAGTATGATTGGTATTTGGTTTCGCACTTATTCATGTCTAATTCAACAAATAATCATAATTTTCTACACAGATTTTGATTATGATCATAAAGTACTATCAAACTTCTTTTCAATCCAATTTAACAAATAAGTCAGAATTCTATGAACAGTTTATTTTTTGAAATGATCGAAAACTAATAAACTATCAAACTTACCACTAAAGCGATGAAAATGAAGTGTTGGTCAGAGAAAAGCAGTATTTCTTCAGATAACTTTATATAATACCATGACACCGCATATATATTACTATTTTTGGTTTTTTGAAAGTAATGGATGATTAATTAATTTGCATGTGATGCTACATCATTCATGTAAATTTTTTACGTAATGATAGTAACTGAGTACAGCAAAAGTGAGCTTCCATTAGGGACATGTGAATTACTAATAAAGTAAAAAAAATTGAAAAAATAATATGAAACTATGATACCTTGTTTCGCCACGGTCTCACACCGATGAGATGATCATATTCAACGGGTTAGCATGGTAATTTAATTTGAGCCCAAAACGTCTTCAACCCCTAATCAATCGATTTTAAGGTTTTGATTAATCAGATTTAATAACTTCAAATTGTCAACAATTGAAATCGATCATTGGGAAGAGATTCAAAATAGTGAATATGCAATAAAATTTAGATTTCTGATTAAGAAACAACTCACTATGACTCTTATTAAAGTATAATCCTACTTTTGATCTACGTACTAGTTACTACCTCTCACTCTTACTTAATATATAACGAATGCGATTATATTTACATTTCCTGGTAAGTTGTGGAATCATTGAAAGTACTTGTAAGATAAACAAGAGAGGTAAAAAACATGTTAAATGACATATATAGCACTCTTTCATTAGTTTGAGAAACTAAACTACTTGGATGTATGGGGTAATCTAAAGGGGGATTCCAAAATTATGCAAAATTTAAACATAATTGTGTTTGAATAAAGTAAAATTTAAACTAGTTGGATGGATGGAGTAAATTAATGGGGAATTCCCACTTGTCTACTAACCAGTACAGTATTCACATTTCCTATTATCACCAAAAGTATAATATAATTTTTTTCCCCAATAATGCACTTTATTTTTCTATAAAATCCAGCCATCAATACTTTCCTAAATCCCTTCCCTTTCCTTCCCCATCTTTCTTTACCCTCCAATTTTTTTCAACCCTTACAATCTTTCCTAAATAGCTAATCAACCCCATAACTTTTTTTTATTTCATATTAAGTATACACATTTCCTATTCACATCAATCTAGTCAATGTATAATCAAATCCACCAGTCATGTCGCCTGTTTTAACCGAAGTTCTCCTCTCCGGTTGCTACATAAACTCTTCTCTTCGTCGTCGCACCCATCTTGTCCAATCTTTATCCGTCGTTTTTCTTTATTGGTTCTACGTTTTCTCATGAACTTCCACAAATCAACACAATAATTTTTAAATTCGTAAATTTATTGAAAATCCATAAAAAATAAGTAGAATTTTCCACTAGTCTTTTATTTTACTTGTTCTAAATTTCCTCACGAACTGAAACAATTAAACGTATAAAAAATATTGGGTCTGAATTTCTTTTTCACGAGTCTTTTACTTCACTTGTTCTAAACTTTTTCACGAACTGAAACAATATAATCATCCAAAACTAATTGGCCTTAAAATTTGGATCTTACCCATTTTAATTCTTTAAAACCACACATAAAATTATTACTTGTTTAAATTAAATTTTACTACGCATATAAATTCTACAATGGCATCTATTAGTGGAGCTTCATCTGGGTCAAGCCAGATGGTACAAAGCTCTGGTTCAGAACCAAATCCGGTACAAATTACAGATCAGAGAAAAAGGAAAAGAATGATATCGAACCGGGAATCTGCTAGGCGATCTCGGATGAAGAAACAACAGCACGTGGACGAGTTGTCGACTCAGGTGAGCAAATGGAAGCTATAATGACCATTTTTTTTGTACTAAAGCAGTTCAAAATAATTATGTATCTTTTTTCCTTAACGAACTCTTTATGTAGATTCGCCATCCCTATTAACAAGTCTTGGATTTACGCTGCAGGTCAGTCAACTCAGATATGAGAATGAATTTATACTCGTGAACGTAAATGCGGCTACTCAAATGTACCTTCATGCCGAAGGGGAAAATTTGGTGTTAAGAGCCCAAGTTGATGAGCTGACACACCGGTTGAACTCGCTCAATGAAATTGTGAATTTTATGAGCTCGAACGAGGTTGGGATAGAAAACGGGATGATCAATGGTGGAGATTTATTTAATCCGTGGAACCTTATGCAATTTAATGAACCTATCTTGGCTAGTGTAGATATGTTTATGTTTTGATTTTTGGAGTGTTTTAATTATTGTAATAGAGTTAATTACTAGGGTTTGTTACGTGTGTAATGTTTGTTCTTTTAGTTGTAATTTTATTGGTCGTGTGCATCATGCGTGGAGATAAAATATGTGGTGTAATAATAATGGTTGTAAGTTGATTGCGTTTTTCTTTGTTTAATAATTAGTGTGGTGAGATATATATATATATATATATATACATACCTATGGTAGTGTTTATCATAAATGTGCAATTTTTCTATTAAAACTATTAATTTTAGACAAAATATAAAGTTGTTTTTCTTATATGGATTGGATATATCAAGGTTGCAATTTTGCATACAAATGTTCTCGTTTTGGCACTAGTGTACTAGAACTATGTTGTCACTCACTACTTTACTAATACAAATTCTTCGAAGTAAATTAAGTTTTGTCGTTTAAGATGCATTATTAGAGGAAAAGGATAGAGGCAATATTTTTACATTCCGAATTTCCAATTATCAGTTTTGTCAGTGGTTTAATTTGCTTAAGAGTTGAGCCTGCAAATATATAATAAATATACTACACATTTAAAGTAGGACCCAGAGGTTAAATCTCGTATCTGTATTTGTTCGTACCGTCTTCCTTTTTTATTTTTCAATATTAATTCTTTTTGGACAATCCCCTTATTACTTAGTACTAATTATATGAGACGAAAATATTATGTATACTCCGATATGATTTCATATTTCCTGATCTGAACAGAACTCTATTATCATGTAATTTCGAAAATTGAAAAAAGAAGTATATATATATATATATATATATATTTATGTAGATATATAATTTTCAACCATGACGTTCCCATACATTAAGTGAACTTCTTGGTGATGGACATTTACCTGAAAGCAAAGCTGTAATTCTTTGTATGTTGGATAAATAAAATAATTAATAAAAAAATATCACGTCTCATGATCAAAGTCATGATCAATATGGAGTACTTAACTCACTTTTTTATGTTATCCTAATGACATCATAGAAACGTTATAATGAAATGGTAGTAGTTGCTATCTAAATGATGCAATGCCATTAGTTTTTGGCAAAATTATACTAATTTTATAACGAAATGGTTTCTTGCTAATGTCACATTATTATTGGTTCTATCCAGGTCTGGATAGAACTACACCTAATGGGTAAGCTAGATTTAGTTTGAAGCATAATCGCCAAATCAATTATTGATGTGTTCTTAGTTTGAATAAAATTGATCATACATCATCATTTGATCTAATAATTCATAATTTTAAATAGCAATGACGAAGAGTGCGTTCATTTTGGTGGATTCGAGCATTTCATGATAAATAGTCGAGACACCGATAATCCGGACATCATAATAAGCAAAAGGTAAAAAAAGAGCTGACATCGTAGAACTATATATACATATATCAAAACACACAATTTTTATACATAAACATTGTTTTCTACTAATTAATAAAATTCAATTTCTTTTTGTGAACAACATACTTATAAATTGCACTAGTTAACATGCTTTTCTGCGTGTGTGCACTCTCACACCATAAAGTGTAGAATTTCATATGTACGAGTCGTAGACTACCCACTAAAAAAAAAAATAACGATGCCATCAGAATCTCTGCTGATAAACTCATGATAACTTAGTGTCGTCAAAATTTAGTAACAATTTGTCAGCTACTTTTGTTACTATACTGTATATGTATAGTATTATAACTAGCAGGGGCGAAACCAGGATGTGTAAATGGGGGGTGTCAAAATATATGTACAAGTAACATATTTTTATGGGGGTGCCAAATCTACACCTAAAAAGAAATTGTACTAAAAAAAAATTGCGTCACTTGGGATTTCTAAAATTATGGGGGGTGCCGTGAAACCCGATCGTCCCCACTTAGCTTCCCCCGATTATAAGGTTTTTGTTTTTGGAATTTTGATTTATAGTTTACTTTCATCATTAGAGATTTAACCACATGTTGTAAAATTTGATCTCCCAAATGTATTATCTATTTGTTTCTTATGATTTTCAATAAATAAAAACAGTTTCCGATTTTTTAAAGTGACAGTGTTTCAATAGCTTGCAGGTAATCAAATCATAATAATTTATTTCGATAGTTTTCATGAATACTATCTATAAGTGTTTTCAAATAAAATAACCCCTTATTTGTGAATAAAGTTATAAATATAGTAAAGATTAAACAATATCAACTTATCAATTAAATGAGTGACTTTTTCTAAGTGATTGTTTGATTGTTTAAATTAAATTAAATGTACTTGACATAATGTCAAGTGTGCTCATCGCGAAATATTTATAAGGCATTGCTAACCCTAGAAGTCAATTGTAATTTCGACATCGATAAAATGATGCTTATTTCTAGTATTTTCGTACTTTATTTGAGTTTCGCTACTGTTTATAACACCATCTAGTTTACCACAAGTTTAGCAATATGCTAGCAATTTCTTATTGTGGCAAGGGAGCTTGTACATGGATTGGCCTCTCCTTTCAGTCTCATTGCATTTCTCTTCATCTTGCTGTTTTAAGTTTTTGTTTATTGTATATAACATTTTACCAAACAATATTCCCAAAAAAAAAAAAAAGAACCCGTATCCTCGTTTACATGAATATTCAAGTATCTCCGGAAAATAATTTAGTATTGAAAGATCGTCATTTTTATGCAAACACAGGGACATAGCATGTGTGGCCTCAGGATTGGTTTTGATAAACTAATGAGTGATCGTTAATAGGGTGTCCTCTTGATAATCATTTATTGGCTTTCAAGGTCTATCTTAAATTAAAACTAATAATCCAAGATTCCTAATTCAAATACTTAATACACCATCTCTATCTAACGTTGTAAATAATTGATTAAACCCTCATAATTAAATTGACTAGCAGTTATGATAAGAAATTTGATAAATAAGCTGAAAAATGTATAAAGTTAAACTGTTAGATTAAAAATATAAAAGTGATGCTAATTATCTTAAAATGAAGAAAATTGTAAGAAAACTGGTGCGGCTGCTCTAAGACTATAAAAACTGCTAAACATGGGCCGTTGGATGAGAGATTAGAGATCAGTTTTAAATATTAATTAGGATCGAAAAGTGAGAACAAAATCTCCGGTTGATCTCTTACCAAAATTTAAAACTGAAAAAACTCAACCTACATCCTCTCTCTCTCTAACATTATCATTTTAGTTTGAATCTATGGCTGAAAATGGATTTTCAAACAATGCCCCTCAGTCAATTTTAATTCCATATATGTTTGAATCTAATCTTAGTTAATATACCAATCCTCAATTCCTTATACTTTTAACACATTATTAGTATTATTTATTTTCTACAAAATATTTTATAAATAATATATATATATATATATATATATATATGTATATATATATGTATATGTGTATATTGTATATGTATCAATGTATCAATATATTAGAGCATTCTCAATAGTCTATTTTAATTTTCTTTCCAGATATGACTATATACAAATTTTATGAATTATGTATATTTATTTTTTCATATGGCGCACAACAATGATATATAAATTTGATATATACATATAAAAAAATAACTATTTTTTTTTGTTTTTTTCTATCTTAAACATTTTTTCTCTAATCAACTATTCAAATAACAACCTTAGACATGTTAGATTCATTTATAATCTTCACTTTATGATAACAAAAAAAGTGCTTTATTTTAAACTTATCACCAAAATATAGAATAAAAAACATAACGCAAAAAATAAAACCATGATCTTAAAGATGAAAACGTATAAAATTCCACAGATTAGTAACTTATAACAAGAATTTACGTTTTGATTATATAAAGACAAAGGGTCAAAATATCGATGATTAAATTAGGGTTTTAAAAATCTACTAACACATGTTATGATTGTTTGTAGAAAGGAGATGTAGGGCTGACGAAAATTATTATCTTTAATGGAGAGAAGAAGGTGATCACACGAGAGAGAGAAAGTTTTTACAGTAAAAAAAGATACTATCTGTCTAGATAGAAAAAGAAAAATGAAAGAGTGAGAGATAAAAGAACGTGAATTTATTTTTGATTTGCTAGTTGATACAATAAAAAAATATAGATATATGTAGATTGATTCTCTACATGTGAATATAAAATTTATATATCTCTAGATTTTAAATTTTTTTGAAGATAGAGAGGAATGTAAATAGACTGACGAGTAATCAAATTTATTCACTTATCTATATGTAGAGATAAAGATGAAAATTGAATAGTGTATTGAGATTAATAGAGCATATCCTCTGTTAGGTATGCATGTATATGTATATACTAGTAAAATTTACCCACGCGTTGCGTGTGAGACGCGTAATGACATAAATCTCGTAATATATTTTATTTTTAACATAATATTCATATTCAGATTTGGTATAATTTATTATAGTTACGGAGGTTAAAACGAATTGTTAATTAATTTATGGTACATCCGTAATTAGTAAAATATATTGAGGAGAAATAGTTAATTAATTAGATTATGTATATTGGTAATTATTAAAATAGAGTGAGTGCATTTTTGAAAAAATTTGATAAAATTGGGCAGTCTCAATTTTTCTTTGAGTTTGTTTATATTAATAGTATGATATGATATAGAGCATATCCAGCTTTCCTTTCCCCAAATAATAAGTTATGTGCCGTTGTGAGTTAATAACTATTAATTTAGTTTTACTTCCGGTTAAAATTAAAGGCCGAGATTAATTTTATAAACGGTTCATATTTAGCAGTTTTTGTACTCCTATAACTAGCTGTCCTCCACCCTTTCCCCTTTTCTAGGGAGTCAATTGCATGAAAGGTCAATAATGTATATGGGAAGAGCTAGGTGGGGCTGACAGGGGATAAACCCCCGTATTTTTAAAAAATATTTTTTTAAGAGTACAATTTTTTTTAACGAAGAAAAAAAGTGATTTATCCTCCTTATATTGAATTTTTAAAATCCACGTAGATAGGGGTCCACCACTGTGTACAGCCTGTGGAATTTAGCGATTGATTGAAGTTAATATATATGTATGCTAAATTGAAGCTGTGAGCGTAGAACACGGCATTTAGGAACATATTGGTCCCATGTTACTTGAGATATCACTAATTAAAATTGCTCAATTTCTATAAAAGTCTTAAACAATTAGCCTAGATTGATAGATAAAAGTCTTTAAGTTTCATCTTTTGTTAGTTTAACAATTGTTTAATCGTTTTAAACAAACAGTTCGTATCTATCAATAGACTAATTACCATTAAAGCAACCATAAAACTAGTACGAAGATCCTTACAATATAGATATAAAATTGCAAATTATTAGAATCCACCAGAGAAGTTTATTGTGGAAAACTTTTAAAAAGAAATCTTGATTTTAAGAATCTTAAACAAAAGGCAATTAAGCGACAGGTTTTGAAAATACATGGATCCGTAGAGTCAGACCATATCAGATTGCTTTGCTTAATTCGACTAGAAAAGGTTTGTTCTGTAAGCTTTTAAACAGAAAACAAATTATTATTCACGGTTCATTCTCTGATTCAGATGTAAAAATAGCTGATCTGATGGAACGTTGTGACCATAATAAGGTGGAAATGATTCATGCGGTCGACCAATTGCCCAAAGGCGCTATTTTGCTTTTAACCAACTTTTAAAACTGTTGTTTAAGATAGTTATTAACTCTTAAGTGTGGATTTACAGTTGTTAATTTAACAATAAAATGGTATCGATCAATTCTAATGTTTTGTATAATACTTTTCATGAAATGCAAGAAAGTTTTGATTAATTGGATGAAAATAAAAAACATCAAGTACACTGGCGAGGAATAAGATCGATCCATTGAAAATTGAAATCAAATGCGGTCTAGTTCAATCTGATCCAATCAGTCTGATTCGAATCAAATCCGAATTTCCCAAGAGATAACTCAAAAAGCGGTTGGGTCAATGCCTAATTAAAGGAATCATGCATGAAACTAGAGTGTTAACTTCATGGGATTAAATTCGGAAAAGATTAAATAACTAAAAAAATAAGATTTTTTTGATTGGAGTCAGGCATTTTGATATAGACGGTTTACTAAAAGCACAAAAATCATAACATAAAAATATGTTGTCCAAGAGTCCAGAGTTTTGTTTTTTGTTTTTTTATATTCTATATCTATTTGTTATTACAAAAATAAAGAAAAAGTAGTCAAAGTAACAAAAAATGAAATAAAATAATAAGAAATGGAACTTTCGAGTTGTTTGAATTCAGGAGCAAAGGTCGTAATTCGAGAGGAATCATTACCGCAGGGCATAGAGGGGTTGGTCATCAGCATCTATACCGTAAAATCAATTTTCAACAGAATGAAAAAAACCATATATGGTAGAATCGTAACCATAGACTGGGTTGAAGCCAATCGAGTAACGGAAATTCTTTCACACCATATCAGTAAAATGAGAAACTAAGCTGTTACGTATGTTTGAGAGAATGACCCTATAGCTCAACTACTGTAACTTTTCCATGAACATCCCTCTCCGTGTTCCCTTGTATGTAACTTTTCAACCTTGTTTCCGAGCTTAGGTTTTTTTTCTTCTTTTCTAATATGTAATAAAGGCATGCGTACGTGTTGAGTCCAAATCTTATACCCCCTATTCTCTACCCTTTCCGTGTCCCTTAGCTTATTTTCACTCAAATTTTAAATTTTCACAACTTGTTCCGCAAATTTATAAGTTTTTATATTATATTGTATTCAAAATTTAAAACATTTGGGCATAATATTGCTTTAGACAATTTTTTTAAAATTTAATGTTTAATTTACACTAATTTATACATTTATTTCAAAATAAATTGCGTGTGGATTTTTTTTTTAAAAATTAATTATTGAAATGTATTGATACATGTATTATAGTAATTGTATAATTTTTTTCAAGTTTTTTAGAATTTTTTTTTAGATAAAATAAACAAGGGGGCACGGAAGGGATAGAGAATAGGGGATAGAAGATTTGGACTCGTAAGTGCTACATACATGGCCACTAATAATTAATAAAAGTCTGGATTGTGCAAATTAAAAGTACTCAAAATTAGGCTTACAAAATAATTATAACACTTATATTAGTACATCTAGGATCTTTCGTATTGAGATTATGCAAATAAAGATGATATATATCACCCACAAAATATGTACCAAACATAGTATTTGTATGGCCACTGCATTTCTAGTTCAATCTCATGCACTCATTTGAGTAGAATAATACGAAACATACAAAAATAAATTAAATGCAACTTATCAACAGAGCATATATAGTCGCACACCCATTTAGAAACGCACATAGAAAGATCCTAGCTTATTAATAAAACATGCACAGCATTTGTCTCCATTCGACATAGATGGAAAATAATTGCACGTTAACCAAATTCAAAGCAATAATTTTTAACAATAACTACTCTTTCATCATAGGAAAACCAAAAACAAGGCATAGTGTTCTTTGATATATACTTAAAAAACTCGTGAATAATGGGGAAAAAAAGTCTAAACAATAAATGATGGTCTACTTCAGTCGATAATTGAGAATAATGTGGTCCGAAAAGGAGTCGTACACCCCAACAAGAGGTTGTTCCCAGAAAACAAAGTTGTCCACGCTTTAGTTCTGCGGTTATACATCACAACCTTTCTCTCAGTAGCAAAAAACAAATAATTACCACTTAAGGCAATCCGATAAATATGCGGTATGATCTTTCTAATATGCCGTATGCTCAGTTTCTCTATCACCTCCCAGTTTTCGACATCTTTATCTTTTAACACCCAAATAGTCAAGAAAGCATTCGCAATCTCTGCCACGGACAAAAACCCATCAAATTCTAACAAATACACCTGATTACCTTTCTCAGCCTGGACTACAATTGGCGACTTAATAGAAGTTAAAGTAGTTAGCTTTAAATCGTGAAATACTATATTATGACAACCCATCGAAAACCAAATCAACTTTCCGTTTAACATGCAATATTGGCCTTGAAATACAGTGTCGTTAAATTTCATGTGGGCAGAATAAACATCTCGTAAGTAACTAAAATAATTCCACTCATCCGTTTCTGAATCATACACTATAGATACGAATGTCGGTTTATCATCTTCCACTGAAAAGGAATAGCCCGCAAGAACCACATTGAACTTCCGGTTGAATAAATCGCACACTAACCCAAAAAATCTAGCGCCTTTGACGCCATGGCGGTTATGAAAATTAGTAAGGAGTTCTTCATTTATCTTTGGTAGTACCTTAAACTGCTTAGTTGTGGGGTTACAAACATAATCCACACCCGTATTAAATATGTTAGAACACAACCACCACCCATTGCTCGATACTGCAATATTCACCTTATGTTTAATAAAATTCAAATTAATATCAGAAACTTCATCAAAACTACCAACACAAAATAAATAAGGTTTCAAATTGTACAAATAATCAGTGATCTCAATTATCACCTTAGGATTTCTTATCGAGATTTGATTGTAGAGTTGGGTGAAGTAGTTTGTTGATAACAAGTTGTACCATAATTTACATACGGATCTCAACTTGAAAATAGATATGACCGGTAATCGAACTAGGATTTGAAGAACAGTTTCTTCCGGTAAAACCTTCAAAACTGTAACTTTGGAAGCCATTGGTAACTAAAGATATAGAGATGGAAAGATAAAAACTCACCTAGCTGATTGAATGATCGAGATGATAAAAACTCTAAAAATTGTGTTTAGATAGGTGTTATCTCATTTGTGTTCAAATTTGACTAGCTTTGATCATCATTTTTTGCCGTGTTTTCAAAAGCACGCTATTTTATACGAAATAGTGTTTTTTTGGAAAAAAACGTATCGATAAACCAGTATTTATATGAAAAAGCGCTAAATTCGCGCTATTGAGACTAAAAGCGCAAAAAACATGAAATTATTGGACTGTTAGCTTAAATAACAAGTTTTTAAAACAAAATACAGTGGACTTGTAGCGTAAATACTGGACTGACCTCTTTATTATATAACATGTCACAATTAGCCCATTTATTATATAACATGTCACAATTGGCTCATATAGTTAATAACATGTCACATATTCACTATTATAGTAAATAACATGTTACAAATTCCCCTCTATAGTAATTAATGTATCAAAAAAACACATTAATCCCTAAATACTTAAAAAAAATGTAAGATTTTTTTAGCCAAACATGTCTCTCTTTCTTACTCAAAAAAACCACAACTAATTTTTCGAACTTTTAATTTTGTTAACATAATTAGTATAAATTGTATTGTTATATATTTATATTAAAAAAATTACACCGCAAAACGCTACGTTGTTACGCTATTTACGCTTTTAAAAAAACGTTACGATGACGATAACATTATTAATACATTTGATTTTTTGTACTCAGGGTAGCCATGACTAAATGATAAGTGTCAACAAAACCATTATCTACTGACCATAGACTATAGTGGCTGAGTTTAACTTCACTTCTTTTATCTATTATCCTACTTTCACTCCGGAATTTTTAAGTCTCACTTACTCCATATCTTCATGCATCTAATTTTTCTCATCTCTTTCTCCGGAATAAATAATAACTACCTACAGTAATCATTGTTGTTCTAATTATTTGGTCTTTATATTAATCGGTCAATGATCTGTGTTTAGAATTAGATTAATATAACTGCTAATAGTTTTAAGATTAACTAATTAGG
Organism: Primula veris; assembly: GCA_963682055.1. Taxonomy (NCBI): domain Eukaryota; kingdom Viridiplantae; phylum Streptophyta; class Magnoliopsida; order Ericales; family Primulaceae; genus Primula; species Primula veris. Next base: position 28,268,255 of record OY821747.1, on the reverse strand, counting down.
GTGACAAAAAAAGAGGGGTTAGCTGGAGAGCCGGAGTTAGGATTCGAAAATGGTGCTTACGCAATATATTAACCTAATTATTTATTTATTTATTTAAGCCCTAGTTTGGTTGCAATTTTAAGCTCTACTTTTTGGTTTTCTGGGTTAAAGTTGGCATCATTTCTTTCATGATTTTAAAATGTGCTGTTCGTTTCATGGAATTTTCATTTTTGGTCTCACAGGATATATTGAAAGTTTTAAGGACCATCATCGGTTTTTACAGTTTTTGAATGTAGATCTTGATAGATGTTATCTTAAGGAGATTTGTAATTAGGAGAAGTTATTCCGGTCTTGGAAATATTCCAGTTTGTTCCTATTTTCTTTGCGAACAGATATCAGATATACAACTTAAAAGAATCACAATATTATTTTTTTTTATAATCAAGAATCACAATATCTTAAAAACCTATAATCATGACATATTCAAGTATTACACAACCACATATAGATAAACCAAACATTAATGCACGAACTTAATTGAATTGACAAAATAAGTACCAACTCTTAGACCTAATTAAAAATTCTACCTTACATTACATTTACTGAGAGAAGGCACATCCATTTCGAGAGAGAAATAAATGACCCGAACATCATATAAGAGCCCGGGTTGGGTGGTCTACAGAGAGAAACAGGTGGTTTAAAATTGGAAGAAATGGGGGAAAATGTTATCAGACTATTTCATGAGGGCGATAGTATCCCCGCTACAAGAAATTAATCAAAATTAAACTCGTCGTTTTCAAGTCCAGGTGTGGAGCACCCATATGATACAGGGTTGGTATGGCAACCCAACAATCTACAAAACTGATATTTTAAATTTAGGCTTACTAATAAAAATAAAAAACAGTTTTTGAAGTCGGGCGGTGTTGGCCAGACGAGATAGGGTTAAAATTGTTTGTGTTCTTACTGCTTAGGAATGTTATTTATGGCGAAGCTTAATTCAGTTACACACCCGATGTCATAAGAAAAAGCACTTATTGAGAATTAATTTTTCTTTTGCTGAATAAACGAGCAACTGAAGTCTCTCATCTCATGAATCACAGATTGCCAATATTCCTAGAAAAAAAAAACAATTTAGGCTCTATATTCTGTGAACTCCTCACTACATCAGTGAAAGAAATCAATTTTTTACTGGAACAACGAGAGGATTAATGGACAGATAAAGTCGTGTGGCGATTTATGCATGACGAGTATTTGAGACCAAGGTAAAATGGGTGTTTCCTACCGCCTATGATGAAATTGACTAGTTACATTTCTAAGTGATCTAATACATGAAAATGTGTTGGATTATTAAAACAGCTAGATTATCTTTGTACACTCTGGAAATATTCGCTGGCGTTGAAATTCTATATCAAATCTAGTAGCATTCAAGATCAAGAAGAATATAGCGCTTTCTCCTAATTGACTACTTTTGATAGAATATATTCTTATATACAACATGAACCCAATATGTACTAAAAAGTGGAAAGTCTAGATTTGGAAAAAATCACAAATTGACCAATGATCTCTATCTCAAACTCATCTCCAACTCTATAAATAGAAATGTGGAAAGACTATATATCCTAATCAATTCAAAGTAGTAATTAGTAAAGACAGCTTTTGAAAGAAAGAAAGGTCTTACATGAAGGTGAGAGCCTCGTATCATAGCCAAGGATGACTTGCCTGTTATCAGATGCAGTCAATAAAAAAAGACAATCCCTGGTTATGGTTACAGGCAATCGTCCTAGCTAAGTTGCGGACTCTTACTTTTCATGCTAGACTTTCTTTTTCTTTTCTCGCTTATAGAAAATTATCTACGTGGGTTCAGATTGGCTGTCCACGACATTGATTGGTGTCAAGATCTCTATCTCTCTCAATTAGTTTATGTACTCCATAATTTTTTGGGGGAGAAATGGACGAACATTCCACCAGTGTTAAAACTAATTTTGTAAACAGCAATGATTGATCTATCAAAAAGAGAAATGATTTTTCTTATATCCTTCCACGCGCATAATGCTACCTGCTGTCCCTCGATGTGTATATCAGAGACAATCTCGAAATTTTGATGGTTAAGTATGCATATTGAATCTTAAACTAATCTAATTTCATGAATTTTACCCGTCTAGAAATTTGAGTGGTTTTGTAGAGGTATATTCGTAACACAGCATATATATAGCATCCCCATATTCACGGGTGGAGCAGCAGGTTCGAATTGTCAGATATTTGATTTTTTCATATGTATTCGTAATTTTTTTTCGATTTTTTTTTAAATCAACATATTATTTTATTTTTAAATTGTTTGTTCATAAAAATTGTAAAATTTTTGACATTATATATATATTTTGGGTATTTATTAATATTAATACCTTATAAATTGTCAAACAAATAATTAAACATAAAAAAATATATATATACAAAGGTCAAATTTTATTGATTTTTTTGAACAAACATTTTAGAAATAAAATAGTAAGTTGATTTATAAAAAAGAATCGAAAATTTTTTATAAATACATATGAAAAAACCGAAAATCTGACGAAAACCTAACAATTCGAACTTGATAAAATTTGAACCCGGAGCGGGGGCACAATATATAAATCAAGAATATTCTTAATAGCTAGAAAAAGAACGTAATTCAAGTTTGTAAGTATTCAACTTTATACATTGAAGATTTTTATATCATAGGTGAAAAGTTATTTATCAACAATTGTTTTTCACTTAATATGTTTTCGAAAGAAAAAAAAGTATGCGTAAATTTTTTAAAAAGTATTTCGGTCGAAACAAAAAATCATTAGTGAATAATGAAATGCTATAAGAAACTATCAATTGATTGCTTGTTACAGATATTAATGGAAGAAACAAAATGCTATTATTTTATATTAACACATAATAAGTAACTATGATTGTAAAAAAAGAACAAAAAATAGTAAATTGTGCCAAAAAAGGAAAAATATATAGTTACAAAGAAGGGAAGCGATAGAAAATTGTTCAGAAAAACTTGTTGGTGAGGGAGTGTGGGCATATGCATGCCCCCACTGTGCTTACACTAGATATGCCATATTTGCAAAATATAATCAGTAACTACGTTTTGATTTTAGTGTGAACTGAAAATACTTAAACATAATATCCCTCGTTCGAATTCGTCCATTGATAAATTTCTCTGTCTACGGTTACACATCAATGGTAATAATGTATAAATACATGTTTTTTCACTGGATTCTAAGCTCTTTACAGAAGTTGGTGTCGTCATTTTTGTAGCTGGTGTAAATTATACCAAACTGCTTTAGTTTCCTGAATAATTGTGCTAAGTCCATGGGCGGAACATGCATGTGACTGGGGGTTGTCACGAGAACCCCACAATTTAAAAAAATATTTTTTTTTATTTGTGTTTTTTAAAATAATTTATATATAAAGTATTCTGTCAAGCCCTTAATTTTTTTTTAGTAAGCTCTTATAAAAATATATATTGTTTGTTCAATAACATACTATGACTTTGTATGTAATGATAATATATAAATACTACTTAAAAACTAACATATAGACAAGTGATAATAAAAGACACTTTACACCAAATTAACATATTGACACATAACACACAGATTTTGAAAAAATTGTAAAAAATAATAATAATTACAACAACAGATAGTGCTGAGTGCAAACAAAATTTATAAAAGAATTTTTGGTGGTTTATATTTTAATTAAATAAAGTGAGTACAATAAAATTATATAATAGATATTTGATTGTTCGTATATATCTAGTATTTAATATAAGTTTGATTTTTTGAGCTTTTATATTTTTTTACATTCGTTTCTTAATTTTTTACTCTTAATTCTTAATTTTACCTTTTTATATCGTTTTGTTTTCTATTTTATTTATTTTTTAGTCAATTTTAAAACGCTGAAACTTTCAAGACGTGACTGCACGTGACATTACTGTTGTTGGTTTTTTTGAGAGTTTAAAAAAATAATCGTAATTGTCAAAATTGAGAGAAATGATAATAATTAGAAATCAAATACATTTTAATTAAGAAACCATAGTTAAAAAATGAAGAAAATATGGTAAAAAAAAATCCTCTTTCTTTGTTTTTATAATTTGAAAAATATTATGTGTCTGTATTAATTATTTTGGCAACCCCATACATTTGGTACTGGTTCCGTCCCTGGCTAAATCAATGTAGAAACCATAATCTGGCGGTTTTATATATGTATTTATATATATAAACGCAGGAAGGAAAAATCGCATATTTGAGAGAGAAGGTTTTATTAATATGATGAAAAAAGATATGTACAATTGAGTCTTCTTGGACTATGTGTACAGTTCAAACTTGATTACAAATTAGCACCTAAATTACATAAAGTGACAAAAATATTCAAAATTTTTATTGCGTCTATATTTATAAAAAGCTGTCAAGTTAGGTCCTATTATCCTGAAAGGTGACACATTAGTCCAACATATAAAATATCAATAATAAAAACAACAACAACATATAATCAATATACCACTCTCAAGTTGGACGTTGCAAAGTAAGCACACCCAATTTGGACAATAACCTATGAAATAAGTCAGAACCAAGAGACTTAGTAAACATATCAGTCATATTACTTTCTATGTAAACATGTAAAGGATGAATAACTTTGTTCATGATTTTTTCTCTAATAAATTGACAATATACTTTTATATGCTTAGTTCTAGTATGATTAACATGATTTAAAACCAATGAAAGAGCAGATTTAATATCAGTAAAAACTACAGCAGATTGTTCATGTGCAATATCAAAATCGTTTAAAATCTGAAGTAACCAAATAAGCTCACAAGTGCTAGTTGATAATGCCCTATACCCTGCTTCATCAGAACTTGCATATACTGTATTTTTCTTTTTTACTTTTCCATGAAATAAGTGATTTTCCTAAAAAAAACACAAAAACCAGTAACAATTTTCTACTATCTATACAAGAACCCCAATCTAAATCACTAAATGCTTTCAAATTTAAATCAGAATTAGCTAAAAATAAAAAATAACTTGAGAAGGATTATTTTTGATATATCTCAAAATGCTTAATACTGCATTATAATGAACTTTGCTTGGTGTTGAAAGAAATAGCCTAAGAACATGAACTGCAAAACTGATATCAGGTATTGTGATAGTCAAATATAACAATTTATCTATTATTTTCCTATATTTTGTAATATATTCCATTAAATCAATATCAGTATTGGTGAACTTGGTGTTAGTTTCCATTAGATATTTGCTAGGTTTAACTGTCAGGTGTCCTACAACTGCTAATAATTGAAGGACATATTTCTTTTGACATACATGAATTCCACTTTTATTCCTTGCAATTTCTAAACCTAAAAAGTATCTAAGTGGCCCTAAATATTTTAACTGGAACTTAGTGTTTAAGAAAGATTTCAAATGTCCTATCAAATTACTATTTGAACAACTAGCAAAATATCATCAACATATACTAATAATGCTAAAAATAAACCATTTTTATTATAAGTAAAAAGTAGATTATAAGCAGTTACCGAGTAAAACCAAATTTTAAAAGAGTCGCACTTAACTTGGAGAACCATGGCCTTGAAGCTTGGTTGAGTCCATACACGGACTTCTGTAACATGCATACTAAGTTAGTATTTTGGTTATTAAAATCTGCTGGAATCGTCATATAAACTTCTTCATCCAATTCTCCATGTAAAAAAGCACTATTAATATCAATTTGTTCTAAATTCTATTTTTTTACAGCAGCTATGGTTAAAAACATCTAACAGTAGTCATTTTTGTAACTGGTGAAAAAGTATCTTCAAAATCTATTTCTTCTAACTTAGTGTAACATTTAGCTACTAACCTATCCTTATATCTCTGAATAGACCCATCTGATTTATGTTTAATTTTATAAACTCACTTACAACCTATTGGTTTTTTACTTTATGATAATTGAGTTGAGTCCAAGTTTTATTAGTTTCTAATGCTGTAATTTCATCTTATATAGCTTTTTGGCACAAAGTATCATTCTTTGCTTGATTATAAATTTTAGGTTCTATGTGAGAAGAGATAGACATACAAAAAGTTCTGCATTGAGGAGATAACTTATCATAACTAATACACGTATTTAAAGAATAAAGGGGTTCTTTTGTTTTTACCAAAACATTAATAGAATTACAATGAAAATCTTTCAAATAAGCAGGTGATTTTTGAGTTATTTTAGGTCTAACAATATTATCAACATCATTATCAATATTATTATTAGCATTGTCAACATTATACACAATGTCAAAAGAAGAAGAAACACCATCAGTAACTGAATCATGATTAACAACATCATTATCTTGAACAGAACAATAAGAATTTCTAAAAAGAAAAACATTTTCATAAAAAGTAATATCTCTAAAAAGAAAAACTTCATGAGTATTTAAATCATACAATATATATCCTTTTACACTTGTAGCAAAACCAATTAATACATATTTTCTTCCTCTAGGGTTAAGTCTACTCCTATTTCTATCCAAAGTACTAGCAAAACATAAACATCCAATTACTCTCAAGTGACTGTAATTAGGTTTATTTTTGTATAACATCTCATAAGGAGATTTATTAGACAAAACTGGTGTTCCATTCTATTAATCAAATATGCAGCAGTAAAAACACAATCACCCCAAAATTTTAAATTTAAAAAAAAACTGAAATCTTAAAGATCTAGCTACATTTAATAAATGCTGGTGTTTTCTTTCTATAATGTCATTCTGTTGAGAAGTGTCTACACAACTGGTCTGATGTATAATGCCATTATTTGAATAAAAATCACTCAAAACAAATTCTGTACCATTATCACTTCTAAGTATTTTAATAGTTTTTTCAAATTGATTATGAACCATTGAATAAAAATTATGAATAACAAAAGCAGTCTCATATTTATGTTTTAATAAAAATAGCCAAGTACATTTAGCAAAATCATCCACTATGGTAAGAAAATAATGACAATTATTAAGACTAGTAACAGTATAAAAACCTCATAAATCACAATGAATTAATTCAAAAACATCAGTAGTATGATTAACACTTAGAGGAAAATAGGATTTATTATGTTTTGATATATGACAAGTCTCACAAATAGATCCATTCTGTTCTGAACAAGAGATACCACTTACATTATGAGCAATTATTATAAAAACCGAATTTGAAGGATGACCTAAACTAAAATGTCATAGACTTGGCTTATTAGAAGGAAAAGAAACATTACAAACTGAATTACTAATACCAACAACATTAGAATTATCAAAGATATAGAGACCATGATGTTCTGTAGCCCTACCAATCATCTTCTAACAATTATGATCCTGAATATAACAAATCTTTGATTTAAAAATTAAAGAATAAGAAATATCTCTTGTTAATTTACTAACAAATATCAAATTAAACTCAAAAAATAGTACACACAACATATTGTAAAGAACCAATCCTGATGAGAAAACTATTGTACCAATATAAGTGACCAAAGCTTTATTTTCATTAGGCAAATTAACATGATTAATGTTACAAAACCTTTTCTCAGTAAAATAATTTTCTGATTTAACCATGTGTTTACTAGCTCCACTATCTAAAATTCATGTAGTTTTATAATAATTATTATTTCTATACACATTAGAACAATAAGAATAAATAAACAAGATTTGATGATTACCTGTCATTCCTGTATAAGAGAGATTAGATAAAGGAGTAATAGCACCACTAGGACCAGCTAAATCACCATGAGAATTATTCTGACCAGTCAAAGAATTCAGAGCACTAATCTGTTTACCAATCTGTTCTGATAACCCATTCTGAGATGGAAGAGGATGAAAAGAGTGAAACAAAGGAGGTGAAACATCATATTGTTGATAATTCTGTCCAGATGTAGAAGCAAAAACTTGATGTGCATGAGCTGGAGGTGGATTACTGAACCTAGGATTGTGTAGTAAATTAGGATTAGGGTTCGTAGGTCTCCAAACAGGTGGATATTCATGAAGCTTATAACACCTGTCTTTCACATGCCTATTTGACCCACAATGTGAGCATTTCATACCACCACCTCTCACAAAACTAGAAGGCCTATACCCAACATTAACCTGAAAAACCACCAATATTACCAGAAATTTGAAATCTAGATCTATTTTCTTGAGACTGAGCAACTAAAGCCAAATTATATGCTATAACAGCACTATTAACATTCTTCTCCTTCTCATCTTATATCACCATATTATACATGTCATTCATAGTGGTCATATGTTTCATTAACAAGATTTTCCCTCTAACTAAATAATACTTCTCATTCAACCCAATCAAGAAAATTATCTTAAAAATTATGTTATCTCTTTCTATTTTATCATCCATGAAATTACAAGAACAACCATTGATAACCCCACAACTACACCTAGGCAAAGAACTAAACACATTCAAAAAAGTCCATAATGTTTCTAAATTAGTGAAATAAGCAGAAACAGACAAATCACCCTGAACAGTGGTATGTATATATTTATGTAACTCATATATGATAGCCTCATTATTTTGAGAAAACATCTATGTAATCTCTCTCCACATGTTAGTGATTGTATCAACATAAACAATCGATTGTGCAATCTCTATACTAACCGAATTGATTATCCATGGCATCACTATCAAATTACACTGCATCCATGTCACAAACCAAACCTCTCCCTCCGGTGGACAAGGTAAAGATCCATTTATGAAAACTAATTTTGACTTAGCATATCAATCTCCATTGCCCTTCTCCAATTATGAAAATTAGGTCTAATAAGAACAGGAATAACTAAGGTATAACTGGTGTTTTCATTATCCCCTATATAATAAGGATTCATTGTATTCATGATATTATTAGGAATTTGACTACCCTGACTATTATCACCCATTGTATTTAAAGAACAATAAATCTTGAATATGAAAGAAATATTCTAAAGAAACCCTAATAATAAGACCAGATTAAGAAATCCTAGATCTCAACAATTAACCAACCAATTAATCAGATACAACCCAAATCTTTCTTCAATCAACAATTTAATCAAGATTATCTCCAATTCTTAAAAAAATACCCAAATTATATCGAAAACCCTTAATTCTCTATACTGAATAATATCAATTCAAAAATATATTGAATATATAATCAATAAAAGTAGTAGATTAGAGAATAATACCTGAATTTACAGGCTAATCACGAAATAATCGAAAAGAAATCCCAAAAAAAAAACCCAATTATGTGGAAACCGAATAACGAGCCCCAATTATGTGAAATTCTAACCTTTGAATCAACGGAGTAACGAGCTTTTAGTGCTCTAATACCATGTAGAAACCACAATCTGCTGGTTTTATATATGTATTTATATATACATAAACATAGTAAGAAGAAATCACATATTATAGAGAGAGAGAAAAAAAATATTTTATTAATATGAAATGAGAAAAAATATGCTCAATTGAGTCCTCTGGTACTATTTATATAGTTCAAACTTTATTATAAATTAGTTCCTAAATTACATAAAGTGACAAAAATATCCAAATTTGTTATTGAGTTTGTATTTATAGAAAGCTGTTCAGTTAGGTTTTATTATCCTGAAAGGTGACACATTAATTCAACATATAAAATATCAATAATAAAAACAACAACATAAAATCAATACTCACAAAATATTTGAACACTCATTGACTCCCAAATCAAAATTGCTTTAGTGGGCAACTATATGGAAGATCTAATTTAAAATAGAATTAAAAAAAGACTGATTAATTTATATTAATAGAAGAAACCCTCAAAGGTCCATTAATTATTTGGTTGACAAGTATCTTTAATTGTATAAACGAAAGAAAGGGAGCGCAATCATTACTAATTTGCCGGAACTAGAAGCAAAAATATAAGAGAAACACTTGCTTAGAATGAAAGTTTAAAGCAAACCATTAAAATTTTAATTGATAGTGACAAATTTTGTATTTTTCAACTAATTATTATAATAAATAATTACTAAACAGGGTGGTCAAGGTAATAATATTAGTGTTTAAATGATAACCTTTACCATTATTTATTTACTTGTGTTGAAACTTTCAGTCACAACCCCTAATAGATTATTTTTTTCTAAGGGGTTTCATACGTTTATTACACCAAACTATCTTCTTTTAACGATTTGGATAACCACCTTTCAAATTTTTTCAATTTGAGTAACACACTATAATAACTTTCCAATTTAAGTACCACCGTCTAAATTAATCATAGAATCATGTCACGTGACATTTGACAAACGTTAATTTGAGAGGGTAATTTGATAATTTTGCACAAAAATATGTCATCCAAGAAAAAACGTTTTTCCCAATTTCACACAACAAAAATTTGAATTATGTGCTAATTTTTTGTTGTGTGAAATTTGAGAAATTTTTTTTTCTAGAATGACATATTTTTATGCAAAACTATCAAATTAGTCTCTCAAATTAACGTTTGTCAAATGTCACGTGACATGATTCTGTGATTAATTTAGACGGTAGTACCTAAATTGAAAAATTATTATAGTGTGCTACCCAAATTGAAAAATTTAAAAGGTGGGCACTCAAATCGTTAACAATACTATAGTTTAGTGTATTAAACGTATTTTTCCTTTTTGCTAATTACTGAAAACAATAACAAAGAAAGCTAAAACCAGAAGTTACCAATTTGGAAAAATGATAATTTAGTACATATTTAGAAATTGTTGTAATACAACTATTAGCTATGTATTTAGGGAGACAGAAGTAGAGAGAGGGGAGAACAGTATGATCTTTATTATGAATGAATATGTGAATGAATGATAAAATACAAGACCCCTAGCCCTCTTTATATAGATAGAGGGGTAGGGTTACAAGCCCACCTGGGCCCAATAAGTAAAAGCCCAAGAGTCCAATAATCTTACAACACTCTCCCTTTGGACGTCTTGAATTCTTCGTCTTCATGCAGCCGATCTGAGTCGAGTTCATTCGCAGTGCTAAACACATAAAGATCTTAGGGCAGAAAAACCCGGTGTGGGACAAAATCGGTACCTAAGAGAAATTGTGTAGCCGAATGATATATGCCAAAATACTATGTAAGTAACTAACCACAAAACAGTGTGCCTCATCAAAACCTTGCCAGAGCAAACCCAATGGGAAAATCTCTGATCGAAGGAAAAAAAGTGCAACAGTGGTAGTAGTAGGGGATCAATCACAAAACAGGTGCCTTATCAAAACCTTGCCAGAGTAAACCAAGTGGGAAAAAAACTCTGGTCGAAGGACAAAAGAGTACACAGTGGTAAGAAGTATACGACATGATACTCCCCCTGATTTTGGCAATCCTTAGTGAGGTATAACAGGGAACCTATCTCGCTAAAAACCTTGTCAAGGAAAACCCAGTGGGAAAAACCTTGTACTAAGGACAAAAAAGAGTACACATGCATACAACAGGATGCTCCCCCTCACTTGCACACGACAGGGTGCGAGGATTTCGACTCCGACATAAAATGTCGCTCTAAGAAAGCTCAGGTAGCCTACGTAGGCCAATCGCCCGTACGTGCTTCTGAAAAGAATGCTTTGGCAGTGACTTGGTGAACAAGTCAGCGTGATTATTCTCTGAACCAATATGCTTCACTTCAATCTTTTGAAGCGTTTTTTGTTCATGTGTAAAGAACAACTTTGGCGAGATACGCTTAGTGGCATCACCTTTGATGTAACCATGCTTCGCTTGATCAATCACAGCGGTATTATCCTCATAAATAACAACTGGTTCATCATGATCATAAGCTAGATCACAGGTGTTTCGAATATGGCCAATAACTGCTCGAAGCCAGACACACTCTCTAGTCCCCTCATAGAGCGCGAGTAGCTCAGAGTGGTTAGTCGAAGTGGCCACTAGATTCTGTTTACGAGAACTCCAGGATATCGCCGTGTTCCCAATGGTAAAGACATAACCAGATTGGGAACGTCCCTTGTGCGGGTCTGATAAGAAACCAACATCGGCATAGCCGACAAGGGTTGCGTTGTTTCGAGGATCAATGGAGCTAGATCCACTCGACGCAAAGGGATAGAATAAGCCCATGTCCGTAGTACCTCTAAGGTAACGGAAAATGTCTTTTATGCCAGTCCAGTGGCGGCGTGTTGGCGCGGTGCTTTGTCGAGCTAGACAATTCACAGCAAACGAGATGTCCGGTCTAGTACATTGGGCCAAGTACAATAGTGCGCCTATTGCACCTAGATATGAATACTCAGGGCTCAATATCTCTTCATCGTCCTCCTTCGGACGGAAGGGGTCCTTATTAATGTCTAGAGAACGAACGATCATGGGAGTAGAGGACGGTTTAGCGTCACTATGACTAAAGCGCCTCAACACCTTTTGGGTGTAACTTTCTTGATGGACTAAAATTCCATCTGTACGGTGCTCGATCTGCAGGCCGAGGCAATACCGTGTCTTTCCAAGATCTTTCATCTCGAATTCCTTCTTCAGGATTTCAGCAGTTTCGAACAACTCTTTCGAGGTTCCTATGAGATTCATATCATCTACATAGACTGCGATAATCGCATATCCTGAAGTGGATTTCTTTATGAACACGCATGGGCATAGTTTATTATTAACATATCCCACGCCGATCAAGTATTCACTCAGACGGTTATACCACATCCGTCCGGATTGTTTCAATCCATATAGTGATCGTCTTAGTCTAATCGAGAACGTGTTCCTTGGACGGGAACTACTTGATTCAGGCAACTTAAGTCCATCAGGGACTCTCATGTAAATCTCTATGTCCAGATCCCCGTAGAGATACGCTGTGACCACATCCATGAGCTGCATATTCAGTTTTTCAGAAACTACTAAACTGATTAAGTAGCGGAACGTTATAACGTCCATTACGGGAGAATACGTCTCATCGTAATCAATTCCAGGGCGTTGAGAGAAACCTTGCGCCACAAGGCGAGCTTTGTATATAACAATCTCATTATTCTCATCACGCTTCCTTACGAAAACCCATTTATGACCAACTGGTCGAACATTGGGCGGTGTTGGAGCGACAGGTCCAAACACCCTTCGTTTCGTTAAGGATTCCAATTCAGCCTGGATTGCTTGTTTCCATTGAGGCCAATCCGTTCTTCGCTGACACTCAGCAACGGTACGAGGTTCCATGTCATCATTGTTCATAATGTCAGTGGCCACTGCGTATATGAACACATCATCGATGACAGTCTCGTTTCGCTTCAAAATATCGTCTAAACTAGTATAATCGACAGATATTTCGAGGTTATCGTGATGATTAGGAACTGGTGTTTCATCTAGAACACGCTCCTCTAATACATCACCGTGATCCTTAATGATCTCGTGTGGCAAAACAGATGCGACAGGATTTGTGACGACCCAGATTTCCAGGAAGGAAATTCTGTGGTGCGGTATTGTGCGTCAGTCCCACATCGCCCAGATATGAGAGTACTCGTGTGGTATATAAGCTTAAAGATCCATTTCCTATTAACAAGGCCTTTTAAAGCCATGCGGCACAACAGCGTGGACGGAACTCCACAGTTAAGCGTGCTTAGCTTGGAGTAGTACCAGGATTGGTGACCCCTCTGGGAAGTTGTGCCAAAGCGGACAATATTGTTGATACGGGCGTGGCGGTTCGGTCCGTAGGTCCGGGTCGTTACAGATGATATCAGAGCCTCTATCTGGCCGGAAATATAGGGACTAACACGTGTGTGTGAGCCCCTGAAGGACGACGTGCCCGACGAGGACGTCGTGCCTAAATGGAGGGTGATTGTGACGACCCAGATTTCCAGGAAGGAAATTCTGTGGTGCGGTATTGTGCGTCAGTCCCACATCGCCCAGATATGAGAGTACTCGTGTGGTATATAAGCTTAAAGATCCATTTCCTATTAACAAGGCCTTTTAAAGCCGTGCGACACAACATCGAGGACGGAACTCCACATTTAAGCGTGCTTAGCTTGGAGTAGTACCAGGATGGGTGACCCCCCTGGGAAGTTGTGCCAAAGCGGACAATATTGTTGATACGGGTGTGGCGGTTCGGTCCGTAGGGCCGGGTCATTACATGATTTCTCCTCTTTCGAGGCAGAACATCCTTGGAACCGGACGACTTTCCTCTTTTTTTAGGAAGGGCGGCGGACTGAACGGCCGACGGCAGCGTCCTTTGCTCGGTGGGTACAACCGGAGCAACGTGTTCAACCGAAACACGGCGTCTCACTGGGACGTCTATCCTTGCAGGCACATTTGCAGCAGGTATATGTGATCTCGTGACATTCGCTAGGTCATTAAATGCGTCTGGCATTTGATTTGCAACATTTTGCAGATCTAGGATTCTCTGCACTTACTTATCACTATGTGCAGTTGGGGGATCTAGATGAGACATAGTGGGTACAGGCCATGTTAATTCACGTCGTTCCTTATCAACGTTAACGTGCATTTCTCCCCCTAACGACGGGAAGAGTGTCTCATCAAAGTGACAATCCGCATGTCTAGCGGTAAAGAGATCGCCTGTCAAGGGCTCTAAATAGCGTATTATGGACGGGGATTCATAACTGACATATATGCCCTGTCGTTTCTGAGGTCCAAATTTGGAACGCTTAGGCGGCTCAATTGGAACATTGACTAAACACCCAAACACGCGTAAATGTGAGACATTGGGCTCATATCCAGTTACCAACTGGTACGCAGATAGTGGTTGGGTGGCCATGGGCCTCAGACGGACCAACGCAGCAGCATGCAAAATGGCATAGCCCCACGCAGAAATAGGAAGTTTGGTGCGCATAACCAAAGTCCTAGCAATCATTTGCAATCGCTTAATGAAAGCTTCTGCAAGGCCGTTTTGGGTATGAAAATACGCAACTGGGTGTTCAAGATTAATTCCCAAAGTCATGCAATAGTCATCGAAAGTTTTCGATGTAAACTCCGCGGCATTATCAAGTCTAATAGACTTTATCGGATAATCCGGATGATGAGCCCTCAATTTAATGATTTGGGCTAGGAGTTTTGGAAACGCTGCGTTTCTTGTAGACAACAAAGCTACGTGTGACCATCTTGTCGATGCATCAACCAAAACCATGAAATATTTAAATGGTCCGCATGTTGGTTGGATAGGTCCACAAATATCTCCTTGAATTCTTTCAAGGAATTGGGAAACCAATTTCATAGGTTTCACACGAATTGGTTTGAGATTAGTCTTTCCAATCGAGTATGCTTGGCATAGGCTTTTCGGATTAATCACGAAATTCTTTCCTCCAAGAGGATGCCCATGAGATGCGTTCATCGTACGAACCATCGTATTTTGACCCGGGTGTCCTAGCCGGTCATGCCATAGCATAAAAGTGCTCTCATCAATCGGCGCCCGCCGAATGATTAGATTGCTTTCAAAGTTTTGGATTGTAGTAACATACAAACCACTTGAAAGACATCTCAACTTTTCCAGAATACGCTTTTGGTCGTATTGAGTGGAGGTAATGTGAAGGTATTCAATTCCATTTTCACGAGCAGTTTCAAGATGAAACTTATTTTCTCGGATATCCTTAAAGCTCAACAAGGTACGACTGGACCTCGGAGAATATAAGGCCCCAGCTACTTCAACAAGAGTACCATTTGACAACGTGAATTTAGCTTTACCAAAGCCTTCAACAAGGGTCGACGGGCCCGAAATTGTTGTCACTGAGGTTACTTTAGGCGTAAAGTTGATAAAAAACCATTTATCTTTTAAGATAGTGTGTGTAGTGCCACTATCAACCAGAAAATCAACTGCCCCACAATACATGCCTAAAAGTAAAATAATTTAAAGTCGGTCACACGAATAAAAGGAATTGTTCAATGAAATAACTTTAAATTATACGAGAAATGTTCAAAACATTATCCATAAAACAAACCATAATCCAAAAGAAATGAACAATATCCAAAGGAAAAAACATAATCCGAAATGGAATTGAAATAACATAATCCAGGAGCAAAACAGCTCAATTATTAAAAGAAACGAAGAAAAAAACTTTATTCTTCCATGTGAGTCTCAAAGTCAGGGGTCTCAAGAGTTTCTTTTGCACTAGCTTCAATCATGTTGGTTTCGACCCTTCTACCCTTGTGGTAGTTTTCGACTTCTTGGGGAGTTGCCCTACAAGTCCTTTGAATATGACCATTTCCACCATATTTATAGCACAGAGTTGGCATATCGGCCGATTTTCTTGCTTTGGGACGACTGGCCCATTTATTCCTACCACCACGAGACTGTCTAGGAGGAGCCACAGGTCCTCGGTTCGGACGATTGTCCAAACCTCGCTTGGCTGGACGAGCATTACGCTCACCCCTGTTCCTTGGCTGATGGGACGACAGGCCCTTTTCTCGTTTCCCATATCGTGGACGAGGTCCACGAACAACATTAGCATCAGGCATTGGAATTGCCTTTGAACCAGCAGGACAGAATTACTGTTCATCATTAAAATGAGACTATTCTTCTCGTCCAATAACAACTGGGTGATGAACTCGGGAAATTTGAAGAATTTAGACTGACGATATTGCTTTTGGAGCAAGATGTCAAAACTAGGAAATGTGGTGTACGTTTTCTCCAATAAGTCACTGTCGGTGAGCGTTTCACCACAGTATTGGAGAGTAGCACGAATTCTGCATACTTCAGCGTTATATTTTTCAACGCTTTCGAAGTCCTGAAATCGCAGATTCAGCCAATCACGGCGGGCTTCAGGAAGCCAAATGGTCTTTTGGTGGTCGAAGTGCTCTTTCAGAGAGTCCCACAATGTCTTTGGTGAGGTGGTCGCTATGAACTTAGATTTCATGGCGTTTGATAAGTGGCGGCGAAACAGAATCATCGCCCGAGCACTCATTTCACGCGTTACTTCCATTTCACGCTCCTCCTCATCATATATGACATCCAATAAGCCTTGGGCATCTAAATAGTTTTGGATATCCTGACTCCAATCCAAGTAGTTCTTGCCGGCAGCATCCAAAATTGGAAAGTCAAGCTTGATTGACATTTTTCTACAACAGGAGAAAAGAAAATAAAGACTGGATTAGTCATCATATAAAACAACGGGTTTATATGTTTATGGTTTGTATAAGCACAAACTTTATTTCGAAACGACAGGTTTGAAAAACAAGTTTTGCTTTTAAGTGAAGTGGTTCTCTTTAATCGAACGACAGGTCGATCCTGAGACACCAATTCGGCGAATACATATCTATATAGACACATTCGGGAAAATTATTATTTACTCAACCCCTTTCGATAGCTCTATTTGAACAAGACCAGGAAAGATGGGTAGGGGGGTGGGCACGAATGCCTCTTAAAAATCGACCTCATTAGGAGAACGACTTCCGCCTTTATCTTTTCTAGACATCGTATCCAAATAGGTGAGCCTATTTGGGGAAGATTCATAATTTTTCCAACTTAAATGTGAATATATACGATTTTCGCTTTTTATATATGGCAATAATATTAAACAGTATAGAGAATATCTATATAGATTAACCACACATATATAAACAGGCAGTAAATATATTTTAGAATCTATCTAATCATACAGTAGATTTGGTGTTATAAACAAATTAATTTAAGATTATCAATCAATTCATAAAGTTTCTAACATATCAAATCAATTTAAAATTATCAATCAATCCATGAAGATTCTAACATATCAAATCAATTTAAGATTATCAATCAATACATGAAGATTCTAACATATCAAATCAAATCAATTTAAGATTATTAATCAATCCATGAAGATTCTAACATATCAAATCAAATCAATTTAAAGTTATCAATCAATCCATGAAGATTCTAACATATCAAATCAAATCAATTTAAGATTATCAATCAATCCATGAAGATTCTAACATATCAAATCAATTTAAATGCAATTTTTTTTTATTCGTTTGCCTTTTAATAAAAAAAATTATATGCATGCGTGTGTATATTTACCAACTATTGTATCTTTATCAACTATATGTACTGTTTTCGTATAAGTATTATACTACAGGACCATGCGTGTAATTTCAGCAAACTATATATCTATTTACAACATTATTACATATACAGTCCAGAATTTCAGACAAGTTTCAGTTTAGTACTTGAGTAATTTACATAATAGTTTACAGCTTTCAGATAATTACAAATGAGTACATACGTTTCAGTTTGTTACAGATTTAATCCGACAGATTAATACATGTTTTACAATTACATCGTTAATAGTTTAAGAACCTTGATTATGTATGTATGTACTCAGTACCAGTAGCATAAGGTTTTTTTTTTTTTTTTTAAAACATACGTAGGAAATTGATGATGACAGTAGCATAAGGTTTCAATTTCAATTTTTAAATTTTGTAACATGGCAGTAGCATACAAACATGCTACAGTAACATACAAACATGCAGTAACATACAAATATGCAATTCGTGCATAGTAACATACAAACATGCAGTATTAGTACAAACATGTAATATGTAACGTGTACGGTATAAAAAAAATTATATCCGGGTACCTTACGCACGGTATGTTGGTTGTTTTGAACTTGATGAATCTTTTTTAAAAAGTGCATATTTTGTGAAATTATTTACAAATAGATACATATGTCATTAAAAAATCCAAAAAATCCAAAAAAATATTTGAAAATTAAAAATCAAAATTTTAAAAAATACATTTTTTATATAAAAAATACGTGTGATCCTATCTAATCATATCTAATCATGTCCAATACTGTCAAATATTGTATGCCTAATTTTGTTTAATCCTATATAATTATGTTCAATCATGTTTAATTCTGTTTGATACAATGTATATTTTTTTGATTTTTTTAATGTTCTTTTCAAAAAAAATTTGATTTTTTTTAATTTTTTAATTTTTTTGATTTTATTTGTATATATTGTTATTTTGTATGATATATGTACATAATTATAAATTATAAATAAATATATGTAGCTAATTATAAAAAAATACATATATATATATATATGAATTATTTATAATTAAATTAATTGATATATAGGTATTTATAAGTCTTTCTACAAAAATTCTTCACGGTTAATTAAACATGATTATTTAACTTCTGCAGTACATTCTTGTGTGTCGGCTCATGTGATGACTAAGCAATTTTCTAGAAAATAAATAATGGTTTTATGATAATCACCTTATCCTAGACCGACCAAGGTTATGGTGAAGACACTAGACACCTGTCTCTCTACAACAAAATAATGCGACACGAAATTCTTCTTTAATTTAACGAACGTACAATTAGGCTTTCCACGTATCAGTACCGTTTTTATTCTATATAAAGTTGTCAAAATGCAAGTAATTAATACATGCCACAAGTCTTTTTTTAACTACCAAAATATTATATTGAGGTGCAGACTAAAAACTGTGAACCCTTTTCGTGTCTTAATATTTCATTATCTATTGAACATGGCACAGTCCGGAGGTCAATATGAGTATGGTCACCAACAGATGCAGCAAAATGGCGAAAACACGATTAATTTAGATAATGAGAATAAAAATGCCGTCTCGGGTGGTGAGGTCCATCATCACGATCACACCGAACATCATAGTCTGGCTGAGTTGCTTCAACAACGCTCTGGGAACTTTGGCTCCGTAAGTTTGATTTAGCTAGTTTTCTAAATTTGCCGAACTTTGTTTGCTTAGAGTTTTCACATAAACTTCTATCTAGTATCTATATATAGGAACTTGTGTTTTTACTAAATAAAACACCTCTTGTTGTAGTTTACTTGATTTTCTCTAAAATTTATGGGATAGTTTATCAAACAATTTACGATTTTATACAATAAATAAAATAATACTAGCCTAATTGCAAAAAGAAACGTAGACAACAGAGAACAAAAATACAAGGCTAAAGAGTTGTTTATGTACAGACTGAAGATGAACCACATGGGGATGGATGTGAGAAGAAAGGTTTTGTGGAGAAAATAAAAGAAAAAGTCCCTGCTATGGGAAACAAAGAACAACAGTCTCACGACTCTCACCCCGCTACTGACCCTAGTACCACTGGAACCGCCACGGGTTATGATACACATCACGAGAAGAAAGGGATAATGGACAAGATCAAGGACAAGTTACCCGGCACTCACACACACACTAGAAACTCGAGTGTCTAGCTACTAACACTGCAAGAAAATGTGAAGACACTATCTTAATATCTGTTAAGACACTATCGTAATATCTGTCATTAAATAAGTGTCGCTAAATTTAGAAACACAATAATAATAGAACATCAACACATTTTGTTGTTCTTAAATTTAGCGACGCTCGATCAATTTTGCATCAAGATAATAACAAAGTGTCTCTTGCTATTCTGACATTGCTATTCTGACATTGCATTGTAGTGTAATCTTATAATAAATGTATGTATTGTATTGTTTTTGTTTTAAGTGTGAGCCGGATTGAGTTGTCTTTGCTCGTGTTCAAGTTCAATAAAGCTCTTGTATTCGTCCTTGGTATGTGTGGTTCCTGGCACTTGATCGACAACACTACCGTGCTTAATTATCTATATAATATACAACTGCTTCTTTTTATCTTCATATTTTACGGTTTTCATAGCGATATTTATACATTTCACTTTCAATAGAAACCAATATTAATATAGTTTGGAAGAGAGTCATCATATAGGTCAGAAGCAAAAGCACACATAACTCAGATATGAATTGAAGCAATAGCCGTAAAATTGGTAAAGCACAAACTAAAACACCTTTTTCAATTAGGTGCTTATACATGTAATTCTTTATCAGAAATTGTACCATAAGTTGTTATATATGCATTCACGAGAATAATGTATTTTAAGATCTTAGAAGTCTAATCGCTCAAAATCTGATGGGTTTGAAGCTTCAACTCAAATTGCGACGGCCGACCAATTGGTATACAGGACCCTTTTAAAATACAATTGCAAAACAGATTTGTCAATTTGTGCAAGAGAGCAGGAAAATGAATAGATGGTAACATGACTTTTTAGCATCTGAACGGAAATAATATGTTAGGGATATGGTCGGATTTCAGTCATGCACCAAAGATGGCAAAAACAAACATTGGGTCCGTTTGTTATCAGTTTTTTCAGTCAAAAAGCTGTTTTGAGAAATCAATAGGCAAAAATCTTAATTTTCAAAATATACACGAGTGTTTGGCAAAAACTTAAAAAATTAACTTTCAACGCATTGATTTTAGACATTAACTAATAACCTTTTATTTTTTCAATCAAAATGACTTTATAAGATAATTTTTTGATAAATTTTCAAAATATTATATTTAAACGAGCAATTAATACGTCAAATATACGAATAAAATTTTAGTTGAGATAAGATCAATATTCATTTAAATTATTAAAATGGTGGCGAGAAAGCTATCAAAATCTTCAAAATGTGTGACTTTTTTGCTTTTAGTTTTTCTATTTATATTTCTTCAAAATCTAGATTTTTAAAAGCTCAAAAAAGCAATGATACCAAACGCATGTGCCTTTTTAAAATTAAAAAACTAAAAAAACTAACAAAAAAAATGAATGCACAAGATGCACATTATCTAATGAGTATAATATTACTGCAAATATCTCTAGCTCATTTGATACAAAAAAATTCTGCTCTCTAAACATACAGTTTAGATCTGATATATACCTCTTAAAATGGCAGAGCCATAAATTTTGATGTCATGTGAGTCGTATTGCTAATGTTATTTAAAATATTAGACTCTCTCTTATATGTCAATCCGGTCGTGTTTCCTTTGTTGGGTACGTTGTAAATAAACACAATAATTTCTACGGCAAAAAAATGGACAAATAAATAGAAAATGGTTTCCTCAAATATATAAATATCAATTACAAGATTTAACATTAAATAATGTAAATGATACCGAAATGGACTAAAGTCCGAGACGAAGTCTGCAAGCAGTTTCCCTTAAACGATATTTGCCCCGCCACCTCTGTTTCTGGCTAAATGGGCACTTCGTTCCCAAGGTACAACGTCTATCACGTGTGATTCGACGGAAACGGCACCGAGCCACGATCGGACCGTTGGTGGTGCGGTACTCTCTCTCTATATGTATGCATGTGTATTTGTGTGTGAATGTGTGTATATGCCATGTCATTTCTTTTCTATTATTCTTGTCTTGGAAAATGATAGATATATGCATGTTTTTTACCAAAAAAACATATGAAGAGTTAAATGTCAATAATGCCATAAATGGGGGGCAATTAACATTGTAAGTTACACAAATAAATTGCATTCACTTACAAAACCGTTTCGGTTTTTTCCAACAATCCCCCACATGAATGCAATCAACTGACATGCAACGTGCATCCTAAATGCAATCGAGAGAACCACGAGAATTCACTGCATAAGGACAGGTAGCGCGCGCCTTGAACCTGTCATAGTGATGTAAAATCTGATATGCTACTATTGGGTAGCCTTAAATACTTGAACCCTTTAGCGTTTGTGCATACCAGGGTAATACTCACACAGTGTCCTCTCTACACCACTTACTAAGCCCTTTGGTTGTTGTCCATATTTGGCCCTGGACTGCCTTGGCAAATTCAAC
The DNA here is from genome assembly GCA_963682055.1 of Primula veris. Classification (NCBI taxonomy): domain Eukaryota; kingdom Viridiplantae; phylum Streptophyta; class Magnoliopsida; order Ericales; family Primulaceae; genus Primula; species Primula veris. The sequence goes on along the minus strand of OY821747.1, from coordinate 28,245,697 downwards.
CGAGTGCTCTAGCAATTTAGCCCTAGCTCATCACATAGTATCGGCCATACACACTCGTTATAGGTGATTTTCAAGTCAAAGGTGTCCTGACTCACCCCACTCGACCTTCGAGATACTTGATTTATTAAGAGCCTCATGCTCACCCTTAAAATGGTACAGGTCTATCACTCTTTCATCATAGAAATGGGCTGAGAACTTATGTTCTCGAGTGCTTTGTTCGGTAACCCGCACAGTTCAGTTTTCCCATTGAACCTGAGACTGAAATTTCCAGTACAGGTTGGGTAGCTTATGTGAAGGTTTCCAATTTATTGGGCTTCAACCCCCATTTCCCTCGATGATGCTCCGACTCCTCCACGAGTCAAGCATTTTGTATATGGATCCGCATTATTATCCTTAGACCTTGCAAAGTCTAGGCATACCACAATTTTTGCTAGCAATTCCTCTTACGGATTTGTGTCTCCGACGAATATGTCATGACTTAGTCGGGACTTTCCATTATACAAATTATTCTGATCCCGTTTAATAACTGACTGACTGCAGCAGTGCACGTTTATTGCGGGAACATATTTTAGCCACTTGGAATACCTCCCAAGACTTCTCAGCCAAACTGCCTTTTCTGTAGCTTGATTCAACGTTATGAATTCTAACTCTACAGTTTCTCCAACTATGCAGGTCTATTTTACAGACCTCCATAAGACTGCAACCTCTTTAAGTACAAACATATCCACTAATGGACCTTGTACTGTTAAAGTTCGAGATACACTTGGTATCCAAATACCCTCCAAACATTTTGGACATCTCGTATAATGCAGTTCATGATTGGCATTATAACTCATGTATCTGAGAAGCCTCATTGGCAAACCTGCTCGGTATGCTCATTGAGTTGGCTATATCTGGTCTAATGCAGTTCTTGACGCACAAGAGACTAAATATGATAAGTTAGGTGTTTGTTTTAGTCCATATAGTGACTTAACAAGTTTTTGCACCTTGGCTTACTTTACACGGAACCACGACCCAATGGGTTGTTCCTAATTCTCTAGATCTTCATTTATAAAACACATGTTCTCATTAATTAATAATGCGTCTTTTCATAGAGATTAGAATATAGACATTAAAATTATCAAAACCGTCAGTTTACTTAAACTAATTGACTTTATTTCTCACGTGCATATCAACCTCATTGTTGATGGAATCTTTCCATATACACATTATATGGATAACATTGATTATTTCAATATCGTCGATTCACCTTCACTCATGAAGGTCAAGGAACAAAAGAAGTTTCATTACTTACCCTTTTACCATGCCGAGGCACTTCATCTTCCTTACAAGATTCACTTTCCCACTTTTCCAGCACCGTTTGAGTGTTCACTTGTCTTGGTTAGCGTAATGCTTTGAACCCTCAACGTATTGATCACACTTGCCACGCGTTAGATTTTTTTTTTTTTTTTTTTTTTTTTTTTCGGAAAAATTTCTCTTTTAGAAAATATGCTTCTCGGGCATAGAACAATGTTCTATATGCACTTTAAAGCCAAGTTCCTTATGTACTAGAAAACAATTAGCACTATATTTTGTGCTTATCTGATGAACACACAATCTACCGTTTTCGATCCTATCCAAATCCTTCAAGGAACAAGATTGAGACCTTTCTTAGGTAGCGCCAAACTTTCACGAACTTATAGTCAGGCACCATGCCTTCTATAATTCTGACTGTTGGTCCAACTTCCTAAGCGATAGTTTGTTCAACACATAGCTTGCGGAAAGCTCACTTCCCGTTCAAATTCAGAGTAATCCTGAACTTATAAACATGATAATCATCGTTTAAGAACTACATTTTGCTCGAGAGCATAATAAGTCGTTCTTTAACGATTGGTGTCATTCCATCAACACAATTATGTGAACGGTGTCTCATATTCACCGTTTCAATCACACTGATCATGTATTCATATCCATGTGAATATACCATTTCGGAACTAGTTAGACAATATCTAACACTTCTAAAAATAGTCTATCATTTAATGATTAACACTTAATCATTGGATTAAAGTTGGTAGATTAACACAACAGAACACCCATGATTAAACATGTTTTCTGACAAGCCTTAATCCTTAACAATAGAATTCACGTATTCATTCTTACTTGAATGAATATCTCGACTGATTTATCTTTACTTCTCATCAAGTAGACATATCAGTGTTTAATACATCCATCAATAAATTGAGGAAATATCTTTTAAACCCTTCTTGGTTTTGCACTCATCTCAAATGCATCGAACCATTTGGTTATGTACTCCGTTCGAAAACTTCGAACTGAAGACTTATCAATACATTGCTTCAAACACAAACTCATATTTGTGTTTCAATTTAAATAATAGATTTAGAAAATTAAAACATTTAAACTTTTATATTTTCATCACCTACTATTTCATGTCAAATCAGTGACTTAGTTGAATAACTCAACATGTCATTATTGACCACAAGAGTATCGACTAAAATACTCATTTTGAACAAATAGTCACTCATGTATTGCCACAAACAAGCAAGCTTATCACAATTTGATCCAAGTGTTTTGGCTACCGAAAGGCTACTGCCCTTTAGGTTTCAAAACCACTAGTCATGATTCAGATTTGTATGCTTGCACTTGTTAGTGGATTTCCAAACGTTTAAAACGTTTTCACACATTAACGCCCCCACAGTTCGTGCATTCCCTTTTGTCCTCACTCAGAACATGCACACTGTTATAGAGAAACTTAATCGATTTCAATGTGGTAAATGAAACGATATCATTTATTTCAGACGTTTTAAGTCCATACCACTGAACCGTTAGGTTTTCTCCCACTCGCCCGTAGGCGCTTTTGGGTACGTTTAGATTCTCGATCTACATGATCGGCGGGTTACCCCACATTTGTGGGACCCTTGGGGTTCTCCCCCAATAATAGTAATATAATATTACTAAATTACTATTCTCAATAATATCAAACTCAACATATTCACAATATATTTTACTAACAAATTAATAATATGTTATTTCAACAAATTATTAAATGTTTTTCCAACAAATAAATAAGATGTTAATTTCAACAAATTATTAAATGTTCTTTCAGCAAATTAATAAAATATATTTCGACAAATAATAAATTAGCCGATATTTGTTTATTCTTAAAATAAAATCAACGACCATTTATAATTTGTTAATCATTAAATTATTTGCTCTTGGATGAACAAATTTGGTTATTAAATAACTTTTCATCCAAATAAGTAACCGACTCGTCATTGCAATTCGTAGTTAGCTAATAAAGTTCTCCATAAATGTCAACAATAACTGTCGTTACAATAATTTATAACTCTTCAAATTAAATTGCGATTAATCACAATTAATAAGTAGTTATAAATACTCGTCATTAATCTCATTAATGATTACCGTTACAAATTTTGTAACCCTCCAAATTAAATTGCAATAAATCACAATTAATAAGGACATCAGCCATTATATCACCACATTAGTGTCTTTAATAATGGTGGTTTCAAATTTGTAACCCCCGTCAATAATATGCACTCATGCAAGATTAATAAGAGTTACACCGGCACCCACAATGTTCTGGTCAGTTCCAGTACCCACTGTGTTCCGGACATTTCCCGCAGGAAACTGTTTGTTATCTCAAATAACAAACACGCACAATCTAATTTCGAAAAATGAAACTAAAACTCCTCCTTCGCAAACACCAAATTTCTATAACCACGCATGGTTTCAAGAAACTGATTTTGCAAGAGTATTCTAGTTCATTCCCGAAAAAGATTATCAAATTCTGAAAGATTTATTCAACCGTAAACACCAGATAAATCTGATTTAACAAAGAATAATCTCAGAATTTAAACCAGTTCTGTCATAAGCCCCAAATTCCGAAAAATCAGAAAATAGTTTTACAAGAACTATTTTGAAACCAGTTCTGTCGTAATCCCCAATTTAATGGCTTTTATTAGAACTGTTTCGAATAATCATCAATTCTCCAATTCCATGGTAGAGATCTATGTCTACACAAATACTCATTAGAAATTGTTAGTATTTTATTAACATGAAAACAATAAACATGTAAAAATCAACTAACAAAATAATCTAATTGAGTCTCTAACCAAATTATTTCTCATAAATAAAAATTCTAGAACTCTAGAAAATATAATTAGTACAATATACTAATTGATTAACATGACCATTTACGAGATAATAAAATAACAGTAAATTCATTAATACTACATAGTACTCATGACTTATTATAGTATCAAACTAAAATAATTTCCACAAAACGTGTCCACATACCAATATCATGTAACTGACAAAAACACTACAGTTTTAACTCTGAAATAAATGACGTGTTAATACTCTTTAGTATGTCTTTGTCTTTCAGTAAAACCTTTGATATCTATACAGAATTCCCAAAAAATGAAATTAATGTACACGTTACCAGCTCATCCATACGTTTAAACAGGCACGTATAAACACATGGTTATTGAATTCTAAAGCCTACAAGGTTTCAGAAACTTCATCTTCTCACCACGTGGTTACAACCAAAAGATTTCAATCAAGCAGTACTTGTACTACACATATATATGTATATGCTCAAACGGTTAGAAACTGATTTCTAATCAAACAATTTAGATACGAACTTATCCACCGAAATGATAAGCAATCACAGCCAAATATATGAATCAATGACAACAAGTAAAGTTACAATGTTATCTCACATCAAGACTTTACCATGTAAATTATTATGCAATGGTTACAGAATGTAAAACATATAATTATGGTCGTGCATAAAACCAATAAAAACATGTAAAGCTCAATACATATATTTAATATAAAATATATCTAAAAATGCTTGTATACAAATATACACAAAATGCATACACACTACAAATAATGAACCCATTCAAATTGGAATTCAAGCCATGACCCAATTTTACATGTATTTTATTTAATGCAAATACATACAACAGCACCAACCATAACAAATGGTACAAATTTAATTCTACACATAGAATCAACTCACATGCATATATCTTATGAAAACAATGCACATATTACTCAAAATTCATGGAGACGGTTTCAACGTAAAGAAGGGATTTTCATCAAAATCCCAAATAAGGTAAACCAAAGGAAAAACGCATTTAACAATTCAAATGAAAAAAATCAATTTCTTAAAACCAATGTTTGTTAGAAAATAATTTTCCAAAGAACCGTTTTCGAAACGAAAATAATTTTCTGTTTATCCAAACACCAAAATTATTGTATTAACGTACGAAACAAAAAAAGAATATCGTTTAACATTGTTGGGTACGTTGTAAATAAACACAATAATTTCTACGGAAAATAAATGAACAAATAAATAGAAAATGTTTTCCTCAAATATATAAATATCAATTACAAGATTTAACATAAAATAATGTAAATGATACCGAAATGGACTAAAGTCCGAGACGAGGTCTGCAAGCAGTTTCCCTTAAACGATATTTGTCCCGCCACCTCTGCTTCTGGCTAAATGAGCACTTCGTTCCCAAGGTACAACGTCTATCACGTGTGACTCGGCGGAAACGGCACCGAGCCACGGTCGGACCGTTGGTGGTGCGGTACTCTCTCTATATATGTATGCATGTGTATTTGTGTGTGAATGTGTGTATATGCCATGTCATTTCTTTAATATTATTCTTGTCTTAGAAAATGATAGATATATGCATGTTTTTTTACCAAAAAAACATATGAAGAGTCAAAAATCAATAATGCCATAGATGGGGGCAATTATCATTGTAAGTTACACAAATAAATTGCATTCACTTACAAAATCGTTTCGGTTTTTTCCAACACCCTTCCCGTCAGTACGTGGTATATTCGGAACAGTACGAGTCGAATACTGAGACTAGATATTCAAATGATCTAATGCATCGACAAAAAAGGATAAGACCAGATTAACTAGTCTGTCTTGGTACATTTTGGGATATTATTATTTTGCGTTGAAATTCCATATACAGCTATACGGCCAAAACTTGACTCCTACCATGGCAGGAGGCTCTATCTCCCACCCTTTTATTTCGATCAATAGCATTTTGAAACATGTGAAAGAGAATAATTAAATAAATATGTATTTACTACTCCTATCTTATTGTAAAAATTTGAGGCAAGATTTTATATATTCATAAGTACATAAAAAGTATTCAAACTCTTATGTTTATACATTATTACTAAAATCTAAATTTTATGCTATATTTATTTTAACATATACAAAGTAATAAGCATACAAAAGAGATACTATGTATTTAACATTTTCAGAAAAAATAGATATAATTTGTTATATTTATCCCGTCACTTTTGGTTAGTATTTCAAGACATGTTTTATAATTTATAGAACGGTCACATACTCGGTTACATAATATCCTTATATAATTGTGATAAGGAAAAGGAATTGATTTGTAATGTATCAAATTATTTTTAATAACAAATTGTAGCAAAAAAAAAGTTTAGTTTTACCCATGTTGATAGAACATAAAAAATAAACCCGAATATACGTATTCGGGTACGAATCGAACCATACGTTATTAATGGGTATTCAACGCATTTACAATAAGACCCAGAGTATAACAGTATTTTTTCCATTTAAGAATAAGGGCAATTATCCAGTAAATATCTTAGCCAGTTAATAAAGGTCCACAATGAGAAAGCCCATGAGATGACGCATGAGATGGAGACATTTATCAACATCTTAGGGCTCATGAATGCCTATAAATAGCCAAATACCTGCACTCGAAAAAGGACCTGAAATCTGATAAAAAAGAAGTACAAGACAGACTTTTCAGAGCTTATCTCACTAAAAAGTGTACCGAGAGAAGTTAAATAAAAGACCGAGCATAAAGAACAAAGTTCAAGATTAAGATTAAGATTAGATTATCAGACCAAGCACAAGTGTAATAAAAAATTGTAATCCGAGAAAGAACAATTACCGATCAATAAGAAAGAATAACAACGTGTCCAATATTTACTTTCTTTAATTTATATTATTATTGTTGATAAGTATAACGTGAACCGATCGAAATTATTGTTTTACCACATGTATTCTCTTCTGTGTGTCAAAGTGAAATGAGAGGAGATAGAGGCTCCTCCCATGATAAGAGGCAAGTTTTGTTCTAGATATACATACCTCCTGGTAGCATGGAAGATGAGGAAGAATATTACACTTTCTCTAAATTAAATTTTGAACAGGATATATTCCTATGCCCATTTGCAATTATACATGTAAAGTGTACAGAAATGGAAAACGACACAAACTGGCCAAAGGGAAGTCAAATCAATGTATATCTGAACTGAATGTGATCTCATACTCTATAAATAGGCATTAGCAAAGACTACACAAGTAAACTGAACGCACCAAAAGACATTGTTTTTCGAAAGGAAAAGAGGTCTTACATGAAGGTAAAAGCCTCGCATCATAGCCAAGGATGACTTGCCTGTTTCTAAGCATGGTCACTATTATATCACACTGCTCTCTTGAACAGGCAATCATCCTAGCTAAGTTGCGGGCACTTATCTTTCATGTTAGACCTTCTTTTCTGTAACCTTTTTTCAAGATATTTATATATTTTGGGGCCGGATACGGATTAGATGAGTGGGTGTCTCTCCTTCTTTTTCACAATAAGTCTTTGCTGCTAAACATTATTCATGGAGAAATATACAAGACATGAGATTTTGTGATTACCATTTCATTATTACATCGAAATGACTCTTTAATTTGTTTCTGCAATTGATCTCTCCATATTTATGAATTTTAAAGATCCTATATATCAAAGCTCGACAGTTTCCAAAAAAAAAAAAAGCATTATTCATGGAGGGAAAAAACAACTACTGTTTTTTTTTTAGGGAAAAAACGGTAATCTTATTTGTACATTATATAGTCTACACCAAAATAGCAGATCTTCTCCCCAACTGCGACTTTAGTCATATAAACTTTGAAATATGAAATTTAGCCTCTCTGCTGATCCAATCATGTATTCATGACAATGTTACGCTTGAAATATGCATTCCAGTACTAGATTTTACGGTTAACTGATTTATTTGGCATTTTTTGTGTGCTTTCTGTAATTTCATATTTACTTCTATGGAAGTTTTGAAAGAAATTTGATTATTCAGACTCTTTTTAGTGTAACACGGTTAATTAGTTTATGAGCTAAAATAATTTAATATAAAGCAACATAAGAGTCAATAATTGGGGATCCCAGATGTACTTTTCCAATTGCTGAACAGTTTAGTAAATAATGAAGAAGAAAGGACTAACATAAAGGGGTTTCTAACATTTTTATATAATGAATTGTTGGCGTTTTCTCAATTGGTACACTGAACTCAAGTTTTTTTTTCTTATTCTTAACTATTTCGTCCAATTATGTGAGACGTGGCATAGAAATAATTGAATTCATGATACTAAACAAGAAAATAATTGAGAATTCGGAGTACTAAATAAAAAATATTTGAGAATTTAGGGTATCAAAAATCGCAAAAAAGTTCAAAATGAAGAAAAAAAACTTGAATTTAGGGTATTAATAAGAAAAATAATAATTAATGGTACTAATCGAGAAAACATGAACAACTCAAGATACAAAAACCATAAAAAGCCAACACAAAAGATAATAGAGAAGATTCCTTGTGTTGCCACTAAGGAGCTGGAGCCTCACAACACCACCACTGCTGCAAGGACCAAGCCCGGTGGCGAAGAAAAGCATGGTAAAGAGAAGAAAGGACCAGCGAATAAGATCAAGGAGAAGCTCACTGGAGTTAACTAAGAAGTCCATCCTTCGATAATTATATATGTTTTGTGTGTTTTATGTTTTCTTGAAGTGTTGCCACAAGTCTAGTTGTACTTGGTCGTTTTGACGATCTTCTTAGATGGTTGAAGGGTGAAGTCCATGATGTAAACAAATGAGTGATGTGCGGTCGGAGGGTTAAGCAATGGTCACTTTTTTGTAATATATTAAAGTTTTGTGACACTGATCATTTGAGTAATTCGTTAGTCTTTTTTGTGTGTTTTATTAATTATACAGCATGTAAGTCTAACGATGTAGTGGCTAAGATTTTAATTTCGAAGTCCGTTTGATAGTAGATTTTGATTTTAAACCTTACGCAGCAGTACTAAATACTCCTAAGGTTTGCAATAGAAGATTTACTTGCAATAAATGTTGCAATATATAGTGGTCGAAGTCTGGAATCATGATTTGGATTTTTGGTGGATTGAGAATCTAGGAGAAGTTAACCTTAATTAAAAGGTTCTTGTTTTGGAAGGGGTCATAAGAATTCCGACGTTTGCAAGTAATAAATCAAAGGGGTAAAATCTTAAACCAGAGAAGACTTCTCAGAAGGAGTTCTTAGGTTAAATATCCTGCTACACCAAAATAATTTTTCGGAATGTAAGCATGTATATAAAGTCAAAGGCTCGAAAACAATGTCTGGAGGCCACTACAGACATGTCAATAGAGAGTTAGCGTCACATCGTTAAAAAATGGGCGTAATCTCCAAATTCTACTAATGAAATGATTTATAACATCATCTTTTACACCTTTAAATCTACTCAAACTAGAATTAACCAAAAGTTCGATCTCTCTAGTGATTCGCCCGAGTGATGAGTAAGTGCCCCAATAAATCCTAGTGTTCCATTCGCCCCACATTCAATAAACTGTAGAAGCGAGAAGGATGCATACACAAGACCCGTTAAATTTCGAATGTTCTTTTCCGTTAACATATCATACTATTAATATAAGTAAAATAAAATAAAAATGAAGTTGCTATTTTTCCAAAAATATCAATATTCTAATTTACTAATTACTCATATAGCATAATGTAATTCAAATATATAAATAACTAACGAAATATGTTCATTTTCACACATCAATTCATAACCCAAACTATACTTGTATAACAATAAAACATCACGATACTCATTATATACGATTATTAAATTACTATATTCATTCCATCAATTTTTTTATTTTTTTTTTAAATTTTAAATTCATTTGTCCGGCATCATATTTATATACGTATCGCACACGTAACGCGTGGCTACGATTACTAGTATATATATATATACATATTCAATTTTTGATGCATAGAATTCATCATATAAACATCACTATCTGTGTCTAATACAAACATGTACATTTAAACAATTCATCTAAGACTGCAGTATGTGCAAGTACTTATATACATATATTATTGGAACCACAACAACATGTTTGTGATTAACAATGTCCACATCTCTCACTCGTTAAGACAAATGCACGTCTTTCCACATTTGTTTTCAACGGATCTCAAACAAGTTTCCATATAAAAGTCTGAAACATTGTAGTTATGCTGAAAATTTCAATTTTTATCATCGTTAGATTAATATTAGTTAAACTAAAATTGATAAAATAAATAATACACAATAAACTACTAGTGTAAAGCTGCTTATACCTATTATAAATTGAAATACCAGAAAAGCTCGGTTTTAAGCTCGGTTTAGATTTCAAGAAGAAATATAAGCTGGACTTGCTTAGATTTAACAAAAAAGTTGGGCTCAATCAGCTTAAAACTTATAGCTTTTCTAGGCTAAAACATTTGGAAGGTTAGCTTTAGCAGATTAACAAAATATAATCTATCCTTCGAGAAGAAAAATAAACAAAACAAAAAACTGATTAAGAAAAGTTAAAGATTAAGATATTACCATGACCTCTTGCCAAATGCGCTCTTTACACTTTCAATCGTTATATGTTAACTTAACGGGCAAAAAAACCTTATTCCAGCTATGACACCTAATCGAATAAACCATATTACTGTGTATTCCATATTTAAGGTTTATATTCTACCAACTAAATAATAGTAAACCAAATATGAAAAAAAACAAAAAAAAAAAAACAAAGGCAATAACAGAAATCTAAATGATTGAAAATACCAGTTTACTTGAATCGAAACTTAAATGATATAACTTATAAACCAATGTTTTAAATAGCGTTATTGCTACCGTAGCGTTTTTTCGAGAGAAACGCTAAAAGCGCAAATAGCGTTGCTACATAGCGTTTTACGGTGTATTTTTTTTTTTTTGCCTAAATACATCTAAATATAGCATTAAATTCAAAACATCTAATAAAAATTAACAAAATATATAAAAAAAAATTGTAACTAATAATCACAAAATGATTATACTTGAGATGCCAGAGTATTTACTTTGTTTGCAGAAATTTTAGGGTTTGATTCTCTTTAAGCTCCAATAATTTCATTAAAATTTTGACCAAAATAAAAATAAATAAATAAATATATATATATATATTTTTGGATTGCATCCGATATAACGTAAATAGTGTCCGCTATAGCGTAAATAGCGTTCCTATAGCGCAAATTTAACATTTTTTCATCCAAATAGCGTAAATAGCGTTGCGCTTTTCTTTCAAAAACCAATATATCACACAACGTTGCGAGCTTTTAAAACAGTGTTATAAACCAAACTACACACTAAATTACTACTAGTCAATTATCTTTGTAATTGTTTAGTTCTAATCATCACGGCTACGAAAACAAAAACCTTCAAATGCGGTCATAGTTGTTTACATACATAATTATATTGATATAAAAGTATATGTGTATGGGCCAGTTTTCAAGGTTTAATTGTATTTCTACATCATCAAAAAAATCACATGTAGTGCAATCAATAACTATAACACTGCAATTGCAATATAGTTTAACAAAACCAAAATCAAACATATGTTGTCCCTAAATCTTAAATGTTAATTTTTTGGAACAAAAATAATATTTTAGAAACAAAAATAATTTTGTTGTCACTAAATCTAATTTTTAGACATATAATTTGTTTTTTTTTTCTTCAAAGACAATCGTATACGAATATAATGAGACAATTAAAATTTGTTTTCAAATACTTTTTGAAACGAAATTAAATTGTCTATTTATGTCCATATGTAATTGTTTTTGTAGACAATTTTATTTTCAAATTATGTGCCTAAAAGTTAGATTTGGAGACAAATAAATTATTTTTGTGTTTAAAATATTATTTTTGTCCCGAAAAGCTATCATTTTGTATTGAATTTTTAAATTTTACATTAATTTTCAAACATGCAATTATACATCTCGAAAATAAAAATAAGACGCATATTTGTTTTTCATTCTGCTCCCTTTTGCAGCCTTCATTGCTGCTTTATCTCTTATATTACAGCCTTCGTTGCTGTTACCTATCTGGTTCTCGAAGAGCCTTCATTGCTGCCATTTTTTCTTATAATACAACCTTCATCGCTGCTTATTTTACTCCAGGCTTAACGCTGCCGGTCTTCCTTGTTATCAGTTGCTTTACCATCCATTTAAGAATGTCTGGTATCATTAGGACCGCAGCCCGAAGAGTTTTAAGGAGAAGATTGGGTTTAGCGCCGAAATGTTTCAAATATTAACCTACAAGCTGGAATAATATAACAATATAGAAGCTTGATAAGATTCTAGTTTTTGTTAAAAGTTGTTAAATGCTTCCAGTAACAAGTAATAAATGTGTGGTGTTAGTTGACAGTAGCATTTGATGGGGAATTCTGTAGAAGATTAAGCAGCTTATATAAGGCTGTTTATATACTCAATTATGAGATTAACAAATATAAAAATATTCTCTATATTTATGAAATCTAACAGAGAGAAAAGGAGCATCAGAAATAATACTAGCTAGTAACTAACATTTTTTTGTTCAAGATTGATTAAAAAAAAGTAAAGCCAAATTATACTATTATCGTAACTAGCTAGCTAGTCTGACGGGAATATAACCTCCCATGGAAAAACATGGAAATTTATAAATTTAACAGAGCTAACTCAATCCACTCATTTCGCTGTTACGAATAGTTACTAAAGCACCTCGAATGTTTGCAGAAGTACATCAAAATTTCAAATAGAGTAGGAAAGAGCTGATAGCATGATGTTGGTTCTACTTCTACATAACGTCAAATTCTAAAATTTTCATGTATGTATGGTAGAGACTAAAATATCTACATAAACAGTTTCTTATAATAAAAAGCTCTGTTTTAAAATTCGCGCTACGTAGCGCGAAATAGCGTTTTTTTGGTAAAAAACGCAACGAAAAATCACGATTTTGGGTGGTATTGCGCTAAAATCGCGCTATAGGGACCAAAAGCGCTAAAATCGCGAAATATTGGGCTAATAGCGTAAATAGCAAGTTTTTTTTTTAAAAAAAAACAGCAACTGTTAAAAACCTAAACTACATCGTTTAACACAGAAACTTTAGAAACTCACCCTCTCTCTTCTAAACTACACTACAATACACCCAATTCCAATTTCCAAACAATCACCTCTCTTCATCTCTCCGGCCACTGTTAATCTGAAATTCTGAATCATGGAGGAGTCATCCTCTGCAGGTCACTTTTTTTTCCTTCTATATATATATATAATATATAGATATATTGTAATGGGTTTTTGAGGTATTTACCCACTTTTTTTATTAGCTATTTATTTTACACAAATTTGAATAAAATCCCAATATTTATCATTTATCAGTCACAATTGATCTGAATATTGTAATCTCCTACCTTTTAATTTTATTCCACAAATATTAGGTATGGTTAAAGCCGTTTTTGTCCTCTTAACTTGAAAAATCCATCCTTTTTTCTATAATCTGCAACCAAACAATCCTGTAATTGGGAAATTTGGGGATTTGGTTGTCACTAAACATTTCTATAATTAGTATTATATCCTGTAATTTGTATTAACATTTTGTAATTTGTAATTTGTATTATATCCTGTAATTTGTATTATAATTAGTATTATATCCTAATTTGTAATTTGTATTAACATTTCTATAATTAGTATTATATCCTGTAATTTGTATTAACATTAAGTTACTGTGTCTTCATAAACAGTGACTGGTATTTATGAAAATATTTTGTAATAAATAGGAATGCAAAACATGTTTTAGGAGCAAGTGAGCAGTCTCAAATTTGATATAGAAAACACCCCAGATGAGAATGGGCTATATTTTGACTTACCAATACCATTTAGCTGCTTCTCAATTCTCATTAGAGAATAAGAAAACAGAAGCAGCTCATGAAAAACATTACCAAATTCATGACTTGATAATTGTTGTAGTTCTGTTTTTATACTGTCCAAGATTTCTTAACCCAGCCCAAGCCTCGTACTTCAAAAAACAAAGTCGTCTTTAGCAAAACTGACTTTGTTTCAGAAAGCAAAGTCGTACTTCCATAGCACGAAGCTTTGACAGTAGTAGAAATAATTGTAATTATAAGAGGCTTGGACTGGATTATGAAATCTCCGACTCTATAAAGATGCTACCAAAGAAATAAGATAACAGTAGTAGAAATTAGAAAAGTAGATCACATCTTAAGATCTAATATGGTGGACCAGTTCTATTTATAGTAATTATACATTGCTTTTTAGTTAGTGAGATAGTTACTATCAATTGTTTTGCACATATTATGATGAGCAAAAAAGTGATGGGATTTGAATAATATAGGTCCCAATTACTTTTTTTTGCCCATGAGAGTGATGAGTAAACATGAATAGGTAAGAGTGAAGCAACTCTCAATCATGAACACCACCAATTTTGAGTTACTTTAAGCTACAGTATATTTTAACACCCCTGGTCCCCTACTCTGCAAATCTCTCTGCATTATACAAATCTGAGTTTATATTTTTGGAGAAAATTTAAATGCATTTGGCTTGTATTGAAATTGGCAATAATTTCAAAATGGTTGTCAAGGTTACTTCTAGTTCTGTATGCTCATTAACAGAATTTTGAATTGGCTGAGCTGAGATATACAGTTTGTACCATATTCTGGTTGAACAAAATCTAGATCTAAAGATGATTTGGATATGATTAAAAAGGGATATGATCTAAGTATAAATTGTATTACTATCTAATGTTATATTGTTATATATTTAGACAAAAAAAAAGCATACCGCAAAGCGCTATGTAGCAACGCTATTTGCGCTTTTAGCGTTTCTCTCGAAAAAACGCTATGGTAGCGATAACGCTATTTAAAACACTGATAAAAAGAGCAGTGGAAGTAGTGTTTGTAAATATACAAATAAAAGCAGTTAACCCATTAATTTAATGCAATGACAGGTTATGTAATTAAAAGAACAAAGAATGACATGTAGGAGCTTCCTATCATACTCCTTCCAAGTCCTTTATTTGGCATTATCTTGTTTTCACTGCCTAGAAAACGAGGCTGGTCTTGTTATACGTATCAGAGTAGGATACTTGATCAGTAAGTTGCACGAATTCAACTTTTGCTTCTTCTTCTTGTTTTTTCTTGAGTATTGTAGTTAAGAATGAAGGTTTTACTAAATGAATATGTCAACGTAAAAAGTAACACAATCTTGTCAAGCCCTTATACATTTAATTGTAACTTTTATATGGTTTAAATTAAATTTGGGACAAACTGTTTAGTACCATATTCTTTCAGGTTTAAGCGTTTTGCAATTTGGGGACCGACAAACTAATAAGTTGTAACATTACTGATATTCCGTCACTTAATTTAACAGATGTGTTGGTTTTGTTACTGCATCGAAAAGCAGTAAATAAGGGACAGAGAATAAAAAAATAAACAATTTTATTTCTAAACTGGAACACAGGGGCCGATTAAGAATCAAAACTATTAGACAACTTAATAGCTAGTCACCTCTCTACTTAATTTATAGCTCTTTTGTTCCACTGCAAGTACTCTTATGTGAAAAGTAGAACAACGAGTCAAAATATAAATCAAAAATAGATATATATACAGATAACAAACAAGGTTCTCAAATAATGCGTGAACTTATTAATTAAAAGAGCAGAGATCAAATCAACGGGAAAAATGTTGCACCATATATACAATTAAGATATTATATTTTTTCGCTCTTGAAAACAATCCTCGTGATGACATGAACTGGGGGTTAATCCCTGCTCGACTCGCTCAGCCAAACCAACACTTACGTACACTCGTGTTTCACTCACAACCCTCGTGTATGTCTCTTAAACCCAGCCCGTTTCATCACCAAAAAATAAATTACATGAAATTAGTTCGTAAATATATCAATAAACTACTAGTAAGCAAAAAAGAAAAGAAAAAAGGCAATGTTTGACCTAACAAATCATCTCTAAATGAATTATCTAACTTATTTTAATTCCCGAAAAACCCTAATCAAACGATTGACCTAACAGGTTTAAATGTTCTACAACAATGGTACTAATGACTTCCATAAAAAAAAAAATGCAGATAGGAAAATACAGAAGCAAAACACCATAAAATACCAATTGATTAATTAGAATTTATAAGATAAGAATAGTAGATACACAAATTTTATCAAAACAAAATATATGCCTAATTGTAACATTAAGCAAATCAAAAGATTGTTCGGAAAAAAATAATACCAAATAAATAAAATTGTTTAACTAAGACGTTAGAGAGGGGTGGTTTAGGGTCGTGACCCGACCCGTAAACACTCAACTCGTATCCCGAGCCGATTACTTTTGAAAGTGAAAAAAAACTCCCGACCCCGACTCGACAAAAGTCGGGACCCGAATTTTTCGGGATCCCGTAGGGTCGGGATAGTTTTATCCCGAATCTCCCGGCATATTTTTTATTTTACGATAACGTCATTTTTTATTAAAAATCTTCAATGAGAAGTCTAAACATGCCATTAACACGAAACATAATTCTACTTTAAAAATAACATTCCTAATAAATGAAAATAAAATAACATGTAGTCAAAAAAAATAGTGTGAAACTATAAATAATGGAGTAGATAAAAAAATTAAAACGTTTTTTATCAGATTATTTTAGTATTTAGTTTTATTCACACAAGAAACAATTATCATACTAAATGAGATACATTATCATTATAATTTTTATAATCGGAAAATAATAATTATTTATCTTTTTTGAAGCAACAATATAACTTTTTAATTTAAGTATATTTTTTATTTTAATTTTTTTATATATTTAAAAGTACAAATTTATATTATACTTATATAATTATAACTAATATATGAAATAAAAAGGATTGTGACTCGTATGGTAGAGTGCTTACATTCTATGCTAGATGTTCGATTTTCATCACTTGCATTTAATATAAATTAATTTATATTTTAGTTTTGCAAAAAAAAAAAAACATGTTATATAATATAAAATATAAATTAATTTAAAATTTTGGTCGGGTCGGGACACTCGATGAAATCAAAATTGACACCCGATCTTGAAATTTATTTGGTCAGGACAAAGCTCGACATTTTCGGGTCAGGACTCTTCTCGGATCGGGGTGCGGGTCAGGTGTGGGTCGAAACACGAGTTGGGTCAGGATTTCGAAAAAAAAATTCAACCCGAACTTTACCTATCAAGTTTACATATACTTTTAATTGCAGGCTGTGTATAAACATTCCTATGAAATTTATATTGAGAGTACAATAGGGAAAAAGTGGGAAAGAGAAAGAAAATAATTTATATTGAGAGTACAATAAGGAAAAAGTGAGACGTATTATATTAACAAAAATATACCATCAAAAATTATATTATCAAAAATGTTGTATGACATATTAGCTATGTATATAGGGAGACAGAAGTAGAGAGAGGGGAGAACAGTATCGTATTTATTATGAATGAGTATCTGAATGAATGAATAAATACAAGACCCCTAGCCCTCTTTATATAGATAGAGGGGTAGGGTTACAAGCCCACTTGGGCGCATAAAGAATAAGCCCAAGAGTCCAATAATCTTACAACACTCCCCCTTTGGACGTCTTGAATTCTTCGTCTTCATGCAGTCGATCTGAGTCGAATTCATTCGCAGTGCTAAACACATAAAAAACCTTAGGGACGGAAAACCCAGTGTGGGACAAAACCGGTACCTAGGAGAAACTGTGTAGCCGAATGATATAGCCCGAAATATCATGTAAGTAACTAACCACAAAACAGTGTGCCTCATCAAAACCTTGCCAGAGCAAACCCAATGGGAAAATCTCTGATCGAAGGAAAAAGAGTGCAACAGTGGTAGTAGTAGGGGATCAACCACAAAACAGGTGTCTCATCAAAACCTTGCTAGAGTAAACCCAGTGGGAAAAATCTCTAGTCGAATGACAAAAGAGTACACAGTGGTAAGAAGTATACAACCGGATACTCCCCCTAATTTCGGCAATTTTAAGTGAGATATGATGGGAACGTGTCTCGCTAAAAACCTTGCCAAGGAAAACCCAGTGGGAAAAAACCTTGGTCTAAGGACAAAAAGAGTACACGAGCATGCGACTGGATACTCCCCCTCACTTGCACACGACAGGGTGCAAGGATTTCGACTAAGTAGTAATTAGTGCAATAAGCATTCACCTGTATGCTCCACCTCACTTGCACACGACGGGGTGCAAGGATTTCATATTTCAAGAAAGAGTACGAGCATTCGACTGGATGCTTCATTTACTTGCACACGACTGTATGCAAGAAAATATAACGTGAAATAAAACGAGCATTCGACAGGATGCTCTTAAACTTCATATGTGAAGATTTATTTCGGCAAGAAATGCTAAATAGCATAATCTAGTCATGTCGCTCTTGATCGATAGCAACAAGTTATCCTCAAATAAGGCAAGTGTTTTATCTGAATCGTGAGACAGAGCATATGTAATTCAAATATGGCTAATACGAGCTCGAAACCATATAAACTCTCTAGTCGTCTCATAGAGCACGAGTAGACCAGAGTGATTCGTTTGGAGTCATTCCAAAACTTCCAAGATATTGCCTTATTCCTAATGGTAAAGACAGACCATGTTAGGAATATCGCTTATGCGGGTCTGATAAGTAACCAGCATCGGTATAACCGAAAAAGGGTTGCGTTAATTCGAGTACCGAAGGGGGTAGGTACACTCGATGACGCAAAATGGGATAAGACAAGCCCTCATCCACAGTTACCTTAAGGTAATGGGAAAATGTCTTTTATGCCATTTCAATGGCAGCGTGTTAGCGCAATGTTGTGTCGAGCTATACCATTCACAACATACAAGATGTTCGTCCTAGTACATTAGACCAAGTACAATGATGCGCTTATTGTACTTAGATATGAACATCATGGTTCAATATCTCTTTGTCGTCTCATCAGGGACGGACGGGGTCTATATCAATGTCTAGTGATCGAACGATCATGGGAGAATCTGACGACTTAGCGTCATGATGACTAAAACGTCATAACACCTTCTTGGTGTAGTCTGAATCATGAACTTAGATTCAATCTTTACGGGACTCGATCATCAGGCCGAGTCACTACCGTTTCTTCCCAAGATCCTTCATCTCAAAGGCAAATCCAAAAGTGGATCGCATAATAAAACACGCAAGGGCATAATACTTATTCAAGTATCCCAAGCTGATAAAGTACTCACTTAGGCGGTATACCACATCCCTCAGATTATATTAATCCATAGAGTGAATGTCTCAGTCAATTGAGATCGGTTCCGTGGTCAGGAACTACTTGATTCAAGAACATGAAGTCACACAGGGACCTTTATTTATATCTCTTTGTCTAAATCACCATAGAGATAAAACCGTGACCACATTCATGGCTGCATACTCATTTTTTCGGAAACTACTAAACTGGTAAAGTAGGGGACTATTATAATGTCCATTACGAAGAAATCAACCATCTCGTAATCAATTCCAAGGTGTGAGAGAACCCTTGCGCTACTAGGTGAGCATTCTACAATCTCATTATTCTCATCACTCTTCCTTACGAATAACCAAATAAACGAACTCGTTTAACATTGGTGGTGTTAGAGCTACAGGTCTGAACACACTTTCGCTAAGGAGCCTACATGGAATACAAGTTTCCATTAGTCCAGTCTATTCTCCGTTAACTTCAGACAACAGTACATGGTTCTCTGTCATAATTTGCTCATATTATCAGTCATCACCGAATATATGAACAAGTAATCA
Source organism: Primula veris (assembly GCA_963682055.1). Lineage (NCBI taxonomy): Eukaryota > Viridiplantae > Streptophyta > Magnoliopsida > Ericales > Primulaceae > Primula > Primula veris. The sequence goes on along the minus strand of OY821747.1, from coordinate 28,225,724 downwards.
ATGACAGTCTCGTTTCACTTCAATATCGTCTAAGATATCATGATCGACAGATATTTCGAGATTCTTAAGATGAGGAGGAATCACACATCTCCTAGATCCTTTATAATCTCGTGCGACAAACGAGTTTCAGTTCACCACCTCTGGGGCTGAACGAATTAAGAACCGGTCAACTTCCTCATATCTTAGGAAGGATGACAGACTGACGGCCGACGGCAGCGTTCTTTGCTTTGCGGGTTCGGCCAAAACAACGTGTTACGACAGGAACACGGCGTCCGACAGGGACGTCTATCCTTGCAATCATTTTGCAGCAGGTATAAATGATCTCGTGATATCTCATAAAGTCATTAAATACATCTGGCATTTAGTTAGACTTGAGGGAGTCTATGCACTTACTTATCACTAAGTGCAGTTTTGGGGATCAAGCTAAGACTGAGTGGGTTATGCCACGTTACTTCACATCGTTTCTTATCAACGGTAACGTGCAAATCTCCCCCTAACGACGGGGAGAACAGTCTTAGCGATGTCACTTTCGCATATCATGCGGTAAATAGGTCGCTTGCCAAGGTTACTCTATCAAATGACAGGTAGGGGATTCATAATCGACTTATGTCCCCTTCAGATGTCCATATTTTGAACGCTATAGCGGCTCAATCAAAATATTAAGCACTCAAACACGCGTTCATATGAGGCGTCTGGCTCATAACCAGTAACCAACTGGTACGCATTTAGTGTTTTGAGTGACTATGGCCTCAGACGGACCAATGCAGCAAAATAGCATGAACCCACATGGAAATATAAATCTTGGTGTGCAAGACCAAGAAGTGCGTGCAACCATTTGCAGTCGCATCATCAAACTTTTCGTGAGTCCATTTGGGTCTGAACATAATCGACAAGATGTTCAATTTCAATTTCCAAACTCAAGTAATTCAAATCGAATTTCGATTCTTACTCTTCGGAATTATCAAGTCGACTAGACTTTTCAGGATAATCCGGATCATGAGCCATCAACTTAATGATAGGGCTAAAAGTTTGGAAAGTGCTGCATTTATGTGGACAACATTAAAATGTGACCATATTGTCGATGCATCAACCATAACCATTTATATTTATGGTCCGTCTTATGGTTGGATAAGTCCACAATAACTCCTTCAATTCTTTACAAGAATTCTATGAGTTCATTTCATGATCTTTACACATATTAGCCTTTCAAAATGAGCATTAGTGGCATGAATTTCGGATTAATCGCGAAATATATTCTCAGAGAGAATCCAAATGCGATGCGATTATAAATCAAGCATCGTCTTTTGACCCGGGAATATCTCATCTGGTCAATGCCACAATATCAAAATGCTCTTACCAATCGACGACAGGCGAATGATAGTACAGACAATCATGTCTTAGCATCTAAATCATTTATCATTTCGACGACATGCGAAATGATAAGGTAACTTTAAATGCTTTAAAGAATGTGGTAGCAACCACTTGAAAGACATTTCAACTCCTCTAAAATACGCTTTTGATCGTATTGAATGGAGGCTATGTAAAGAAATTTTAATTCTTTCATGAGCTATTACCAGATAACACTGGTTTTCTCGAATATTTTATAACTCAACAAGGTACGGCAGGACCTACATGAGTATAAGACCTCATATTTGACAAATCAATTTGGTTTTACCAAAGATTTCGATTTGGAACGACAGGTCCAGAATCGTTGTCACTGAGTATTCTTTTAGGCAAGTAGTTGGTGAAATTATGTGGTACACTGTTACCCACTATTTTCAAAAAAATCAACTACCCCACAAGTATTGCCTAAAATTTCATAATTTAAAATTTGGTCACATTTGTCAAAGTAATTTGCTCAAAACACTTTAAATTATTTCGAGAAATTTCGTAAACAGGCAAACCATAATCCAAAAGTATGTCCAAATGGAAAAATCATAATCCAAATGGAAAACATAATCCAGATGAGCGAAAAAATGGCTCAATGATTTATCAAAATCAATAAAGAAAGATATCAAACTCATTTGAGCCACAAAATCGGGGGTCTCAAGAGTTTCCTTTCAGTTAGCTTTAACCACATTAGCATAGGTTTTTTTCACCTTTATAATAGTTGTGAACTATTTAAGGAGTAACCGTGCATGACCTTTGTCTTTATAGCATAGAGTTGCCTCATTGAGCATTATCTCTTGCTTTGTGACAACGGGCCATATTGTTCCTTTCAATTACTGTCTTGCAGCCACAAGTTTTCGATTTTGACGATTGTCTAAAACTCGCTTGGCTAGGCGATTCATCGGGATCGCCACAGTTCGAGACAAATAACACTTGTCTCGGTTCTCGATTCGTGGAAAAAATGTACACGAAGAGCATTAATATCAGGCAAATAATTCGCCATTGACCCAATAGGATTAAAACTACTCACCGGGGTAATTTTCTTATCCAATAACAGATGGGCGATAAAGGAACATGGTGAATATAAATTCACGATACTACTTATGGAATACAATTTCCAAGCTAGTATTTTGGTGAATGATTGCTCCAATATGTCAATTTCAGACATTTGTTCACCATAGACGTCATCACGTCTCAAATGTGGTGGCGGAATAAAATCAACGCCTTAGCATTCATCCTGAGGGTAACAACAAACTCGTGTTTTACTCATCAAAGATGGCATCCAAAAAAATATTTTTGGGCATCACATTTTCACACATCAGGGTGAGTAACATGTGGTGACGGAATAACATCAACGTCTAAACAGTCATTTCGCAAGTATGTTTTGCGATTTTTCTCATCATAAATGGCATCCAACATGTGTTGGGAGTTCTGGATTATTTATCATATAAAGCGACTGGTTTATATTTTTATGATTTGCACAAGCACAAACTTTTTTTTCGAAACAACAGGTTCGAAAACATTAGTTTTGCTTTTCATGTGAATCGGTTCTCATTGATCGAACGACGGGTCGATACTGAAACACCAATTCAGCGAAACATACATCACTATATAAACACACTCGGAGAAATTATTATTTAGTCAACCTCTTTCGGTAGCTCTATTTGAACACGACCAGGAAAGACGGTGAGAGGGGTGGGCATGAATGCCTCTTAAAAACCGACCTCATTAGGAGAACGACTTCCGCCTTTATCTTTCCTAGACATCGTATCCAAATAGGTGAGCCTATTTGGGGAAGATTCATAATTTTTCCAACTTAAATGTGAATATATACGATTTTCGCTTTTTATATATGGCAATAATATTAACAATATAGAAAATATCTATCTAGATTAACCACATATATATAAACAGGCAGTAAATATATTTTATGATATATCTAATCGTGCAGTAGATTTGATGTTATAAACAAATCAATTTAAGATTATCAATCAATTTATAAAGATTCTAACATATCAAATCAAATCAATTTAAAATTATCAATCAATCCATAAAGATTCTAACATATCAAATCAAATCATTTTAAGATTATCAATTAGATCTAATCCAATAATTTACTGTCATATGTGATATTTATATATATGATAATATCAAAAAGATATGATTATGCTAACAAGATATCAATCAATTATCTATGTTTATCGCCATATTAATAATTCTATACATGATAGTTTTAACATGCAAGTTTCATAATCAATAAAAAAAATTCACATGATTTTTCGTAATAGAATATTTCAGAGATGGTAATATTATTAAACATCATCTTTTCAGGAAAAAAAATAATCTGGCAAGTCATAATCATATGTTGGTGTATTTCGTTTTACATACAAATAATTTACTAGACTGTTTCTAGCCACACGGTCCATATGTGTATTAACATGGATTAATTCATGCAAGATATATCATGTTAGACAATAAGGAATAATTTATCATGTATTGAGATTTTATTCCTAACATGCAGTTTAGCTTTTACACGTGAATTATATATTACGGTATATTTATCATGCTTTATTTATCCATAAAATAATACGTACGATCACATATATGGAATAAATTAAGTTTTGAATTCGGTACCTTACGTACGGTATGTTGGTGAAGGTCGATATAGCAAAACCCTAAAAAAACCCGGATAAACCTCAAGATTTATAAATACCCAATATCCGTGCGTTTACCAAAAATCTTTAATATCCACGAGCGTATATCCTATTCTCCGCGAGCAAAGTGCCGATAACGTGTTGTGTGGTAGAAGTAGAGAGAGGGGAGAACAGTATCGTATTTATTATGAATGAGTATCTGAATGAATGAATAAATATAAGACTCCCAACCCTCTTTATATAGATAGAGGGGTAGGGTTACAAGCCCGCTTGGGCCCATAAAGAATAAGCCGAAGAGTCCAATAATGTTACAACAAAAAACATATTTTCAATTAATAATTAATAATTAATAAAAAAACAAAAAAAAATCATTCATCCATTTTAATCTATTTCCTCTCTCTCCTCCTCTCATTCTTTGTCCAATCTATCTCTCCTACTTCTCACCCTCTCTGATCTCTTTGCTCTTCATTCTCCCTCTTATCATTCTTCTCTTTTTCCGATCTCTCTCCTCCATCTATCTTTCCGATATTTTTCTCCTCCTCCCTCTCTTTCTCCGATATCTTTTTTCGGTGGAGATTGAGATGGAGACATCCGTCGGAATGGACGACGAAAGTGTAGATTGAGATCGAAAACTCGAATTTGATGTCGACGGAGATGCGGTCGTCGAATGAGAGGCCTATGATGGCGACGTGGTGGTTCAAGATCAGAGGACGGGTAAGAGTTGGATTTGCTAACTAGTGTATAAGTTTAAAAAATAAGTGTATGAATTCCGTGAATTAAGAATATAAAGTTGAACATTATGGATATAAATTATGTAAGTAAGCATATGAATTCTGTAATTTGGGCTATGAACTTTGAAAATAATGATGAATTCTACGAATTAATATATGAAATTTTGCAATAAAGGTATAAAAATATACAAATTAGGGTATGAAATTTTAAAATAATGGTATGAACTTTTTGAATAAGTGTATGAAGTATACAAATTAGGGTATGAACTTTTGGATATGTTTTTGTTAATTAGAATTTTTTAAATATATTTTTATTAATTTAGTTCAAAAAGTAGTATTTTTTGTTAATTTATCATTTTTTAAAATAAGCATAGCCGTATTTTGCTATTAGTCTGATGGAGCAAATTTTTAAGACTTGGATATGTAACATAACATACCCTTTTATTAAGCCTGTTACAAGTGCTCTTAATCTTGAACTGGAAAAAAATGACTCTATACGTAAAGGAAATTATTTGGTTCAAAAGGCTCTATGTTAAAAAATTATATCACTATTTCAAATAAATTGTAAGTCGCACCCTTTTTTATTCAATTCCATGAGTCATATATTATGAGGTTTAGATGTAATTTGAAACTCATAAATTATTTTGGTTATTTTCCGATTAAACCTTAAAATTGATTTCCATGTAATTTGAATGGGTCTAATTATGTAATATATTTAAAACTAGAGGATAATTCAAAATATTAAATCAACCACATTTAAAACAAGGCTAAACCGTAATTACTAAATAGTTTATTTTATTTTTTCATCTTCCTCTGATGTCTCCTTATGTAATTTACATTTGTAGAAATTAGGGACTGTCAAAATTGGTTTTTTTCTTTTCATATCATAACTTGTTGCTCTGTTTCTTTAATTAGTTTTTGTAATTCAACAGGTTGTACTTCAATTGATTCGAGAGGAGAAGCTAAGTGCAGACCAGCGGTAGCAACGACATCCTCCGTAATTCCTCAAACAGACCCGGTTTTGGGTCTAAACTCAAAAGACACGAGTCTAGAGCCCCCGAAAACCGATAATTTTTAGAGGCCCATTTTGTCAGTGAGTTATAATATTAATATTCCTTTTTCTTCATTTTAACAAAAGTAGCTGTAGTCTAATGGTTAATAGGTTAATACATAGAGGTTGGCTTTTACCATCGTCACGACAAGAAATTTTTTATTTAGCATCATAATTTTTGTTGTGGCTAAATTTTAGCAACAATTTAGCAACAAATAGCAACATAATTTATTGCTAAACTGTTATTAAAATTTAGTCACAATCACTTTAGCAACATAACCGGAAAAAAATTATGATTGTAAACGAAATTTTTCTTGCAGTGTGTGGAACCCTTGAAAAACCAGTATATTTTTTTTACATTTCTGTTGATAATTTATTGCGTTCTTAATTTTTTTTTTTTGGGGGGTGGGTGGGTGGGGTGGGGTGTTGTTTTTTGGGGAATCCTAATATTATTTTTGTTTCCATGATAAAGTTTATAAAAAAAACTCACTTGCTATAATTGTATATTTGATCAAATGTGTCTCAACTGATCATATTTATTAGCGAAATATTTTGCTATTTATTTACCGTATCTAATAAATTTTTGTTAGATACTTAATTGTTTTTACGACGAAAAAAATCCCACATTTTTAAGATGTCCTATAGCCCCCAAAACACTGAAACAGCATTGTCCGCAAATTATGAAAATTTCGGTTTTTGGCCATGTATTTTCACTAAAACATGTTTAAAACGATGATGTGACACATAATTTTTTTATTTCAGTTGATTTAGTAGTTGATGTAGATTTTTGCACCACACATATATGATTCCTTAAAGAAGAGAGGTCTTGCATGAAGGCGAGAGCCTTATATGGTAGCCAAGAATGACTTGCCTGTTCTTATTCTTATGTGCGGGAAAATGGATAATAACTATTCTATCTGACCGTATCTTAATAACAGGCAATCTTTCGGGCTAACGTACAAGCTCGGAGCTCCTATCTTTCATGCTAGACCTTCTTTTCTGTAATCTTCTGCATGGAAAATTGGATATTACTTTAGTATAGATTGGTTACAACCAACTCTCTGGTGTGTTTATTGTCCTTCTCATCTTCTTTAAGTATTTTCTTCTCACTCGATATTGTTTACACAGTGAACTGTATGAAATTTTGAATAAGTACATATCTTATTTGCTATCTCGGTGTTGCATGCGCTGACGTTTATTAGAAATGTTTTTTTTTTGCCAATATCTAGTTAAGTCTTGGTAGAGTTCTTACTTGCTGGCATCGTCCATTTTTTTGCGACATGATCTCTATGTAATAATATTAACATTAGCCACAATCTAAGTGTATGTTTTGACATTTTTGGTATCTCGCAGGCCATCTTCTAATTATTTTTGGACTACTTGTGTTTAGTTGTAAACTACTTGTTGTAGATTCTCCTATTTATATGTTACGATATATTATCATCCAATACGAATGCATATACATTATTCCAGGGGAAATTTGAAGAAACAATTGTCAGTTATTTTCTTATTTATTATTTAACTTTTTTCTCCATCGACTACGAAGTCACTTTAAATTTCTATTTTTCGTTTTGGTAGTTTGTGTAAATTATCTACAGTTATAAGAATTTGGTAACTGAAATATCACTTGAAAATTATATTAAGTCATCCTTTTTATATTTTTGGTTCGTCTAGTTTTATGCTCATCAATGGACAGTGGTTGAAGAGGCCAAGTGTTACTTTGGAAATTGCCTTATTTACTAGCTTGCTAAAAAAGTGCAAAAACACCTCGTGTAAAAGCTTATGCGGGCGTCTATATAGCCTTATAAGCATTTCACACGCTAAATAAGAAAGCTTACACTTTAGCCAATCTCTTGCAAGAAACATTTTAATTATGCTTTCGCAAATAAAAACATTATTTTAAAGTAATTCCCTTTTTTCATTACTGATGAAATGTAAAATACAATTGTTTAGTTATATGATTTAAATTGATGAGGGGGTAATGGATTTAGAGGTAGTTAAAAGCTTAAGACAGAATTTTGGAATAGGTCTACATTAAGAGACATACGTCGATAAACAGAGGGAACAGGTGTTGTTTTGCCAATTGCTAAACTTTTTTAGTCATCGTTGGTTTAGAAAGCTTATTGTCTTGTAGTTAGTATAACGCGATGAAGTGTCACCTTAGTTGGCATTTCTAGAACATGAAAACAATGAATCATCAAAACACGATTATTTGATTAAAATTTACTTCCACGATAATTTGAGGTAGCCAAACACTTGTTCACTTGCAATAATTTTTCCATAAACTAACCTACTTCACGAACGTGGCATCACAATTAATGAAAAAAACACATAAAGTTCCCTATATAAAGTGAAGCATTGTACCTCTTTCATCATCAACTTAATTAAATTCACACATCTACAATAAATCACCAAATAAAGTATTCCAGTGTGATATAATTTCAATTCCTAAAATGGCACAATATGGAGATCAGTATGGTCATGTCCAAAACCAGGAGGTTGATATTCAAAAAGTTCATGATAATACTGGTATTAACAGCACAGAACCGGGAATTGTGACTCATGAGGCCCTGAATGGCCTAAGCAGCGGGCAGCAGCCTCAAGCACAACAAGAAAATCTCCGTCGCTCTGGCAGCTCAAGTTCTAGCTCGGTAAGTGATCAACAAATGTAGTTTTGTGTTAACATACCAATCGAAATTACATTTTCGGTGACCAGTATATATAGTTCTGAAAACTCTATCAGCCATTTAGTCAATGCTATACATTTTACTTCCTTGTTAAAAAGATACTCTATAAAAAACAAGAAGTACAGTGTGTCGTTATTTAATGATCCCGTTATATATTAAAAAGTATGATATGAAAAACGCTTCCCTTTAGATTATTTAACCACACGAAAATAAAATAATATGGGAATTAATTATGGGGGGAAAACCACTTTTTTTTTCTGGGTACTTACGAAAATAAAATGTTGATCTAAAACACCACTACATAGGAAGGACATCAAACAGTCCTAATTATTTTTAAGAAAGTCATCTCTTGGTATCTAAATATAATGAAATAATTATATGTACAAGACACTAAAACATAATTTAGTAAAGTCAACATAAGCTAGTAAAATCTCTCGTGTCTGTATGAGGCGGTGTAAATATTTTGTTGTTGAAATACAATTCTCATGTATGTAGTCTGAGGATGAAGGAGAAGGTGGTATAAAGGAAAAGAAAGGGCTGACTGAGAAGATAAAGGAAAAGATCCCTGGAGTTGGCCCAAAAGAACCGCAGTCTCACGACATCGCTGCGACTACAACCACCATGCCAGGAGAAGGTGGGAACGGTGAAGAGAAAAAAGGAATAGTCGACAAAATCAAGGAGAAGTTGCCTGGACATAACTAGGTTGAGCCACATCTTCACTATATATAAACATAATAATATACGGTTTGTGTAATTCTGTGGATGGAATATTTGAGTGTGCTTGAAGCTTCTCTTTTAGTGTGTTTGTAATTCGTGTGTATGTTTCTGCTTGGATATTTGGGTCGATAAGTCAGTGATATACTAAAAATAAGCTCGACCAAGATAACATGTGGCAATGGTTTCGACCTTCTCGTAATATTTATAAATTTGATTTCATTTAGTTGAGATTTGTTGTCCAGTTATCTCCTTAATTATGCATCGCTTAATCGTCTCAGTACTTGTTGTCAAGCTTTAGTTTAGGCAAGAGTGCTTGGATAAGAGATCAAAGGAATTTTTTGAACCCCCCTACAAATTTCTTTTGCAGAAACTAATGTATGCCGGAGATTATAATTTCTAGAACTTAGTTCTGACATTCCTTTGTTCTCTGGTTTTGGAAGAGTTTCGATATCATCATTCTTGATGAAGTATCCAGTTCTTGTAATTCAGTTGAAGAACTATTGCTTATGAGAGAATAGTTTAATTAAGATAGGCACTATTAAAATGTACCAAACTTATTAGCCTGACTTTGGGCCAAAAAAAAAGGATTGTTCTTGAATCCCAGTTCGCTATCATTGACATTGACATTGACATTCTAAATTCAAGTTGATACTAAAGGGAAACATATACAACAGGAATTGCTTCTAAAGTGAGCTTTGGAATTTGAATAGAAAATATTCTGTGTAATAGTAAAGAACTAAATATAATATAATTTACCTTGAAAATACCCATATCTCTATATATATCCGAATCAAATGTCGATGTGTGTTATAGTGCATATACTTTATTGATAGAATGAGGATCAGGCAAGCACAAAGATTTCTACGACTCAATTGGTTAGTGTTTAGTTAAAATAAAAATATGAGTTTTCCTCATCATTTATATAAATATATAAAAACTTAATTAGCTACTGTTAACTAAGTTTATTTAAGAGGCAGTGAGAATACAACTAGTATTATTAATGAAATAATATGCGTTTCCCACCAATTTATAATTTAAAAGGAAAAGAGGCGTTACAACTAGTATTATTAATGAAATAATAGGCGTTTCCCACCAATTTATAATTTAAAAGGAAAAGAGGCGTTATGTGAACATTAAGGCCTAGTTTGATAGCCAAAGATGACTTGCCTGTGGCCACCAAAGAAATAGTTTGGATAGCGTGTCCTTTTGTTTTATAGTTCATCCGTTTCAAAATATAAGTTTACTACGGAAAATCTAAATCATTAATAAAACACAATCATTACATCATTTTTACAATTTCTTTCCACTTTTTACCCTTATTTTTATTCATGCACACTCTATTAAAAACTAAAAGTATGAGTAAATATGTAATATTACAAAAAAAAAACTTATTTTGAAAAAATGGACGTATATTGTGTAGCAGCCCAAAATAGTATAGTGAACTTATATTTTGAAACCGAGAGAGTATATCTCATGACGCTTTTCAGCTATTAGGCAGTTATCTCCTGGCTAATTTGAAAAGCTCTTCTGTTTCATGCTTAGACCTTCTCTTCTTTCAGGAACTGCCCTCCTTTGTTTCATCGACAAATAAACATGTGATGTCCCAACATTGAGAAGTGTATTTTTCTCCCAACTCTTGGAAAACAAAATGCAGCCAAATAGTATTATAACTTTGCAGATTTCGTACTTACATGCTGACGGAACCCTTTACTTTCTTTTAATATGGCCTTCAGTGTGATATTAAGCCTATTAGGCACGATTTCAAATTCGTTATTTGGTTAGTTTATCCCACAGGCCATACTATTTTTTCTTTACATGCACTACTTGTTTTTAGTCATGACACAACTTATTGTTATAGAAGCTCATGTATTCTAACTATCATCCAATACAATTGCGACTACATATTTCTAGGGAAGCTAGCAAATCGATTTCTTCAGCTAATAACCGGTATTACTGAAGAAACTAAAGAAAGATTGACCCTTCAACAATTGTGAGAAATTGAGGATATCCAAACCAGGAGAGAAAACGATGACTTCGACCTAAGATGTAGCTTATAATTGAATATAAAAATTGAAGGCAAATCCAATGTCATTGCGGCTACATCATTTCATGGAAGAATAAATTGACGATTTTAACAATTGGAAGATACAACGGACATCAGAACCGGGAGAAAAAAATGGTGGCTTGGGCCAAATTTATATGGCCTTAGCTTTGGAATAAGAATTAGCTGGGTGAAAATCTTTTCATTCAGCCCGAATAAATTGTTACAGATCGTGAGGTTGGTTTATCAAGGGTCAACGATTTTCTTGGGTTCGCATTTTGTTTTGTTACGTTTTTATCCAATTGTCTTTATCATTCCAAGACCCCATTTAGTTGACAATTAATCCATTCAGCAAAACTAAACCTCTTAGCCTTGAGCAAGGACCAGAAGAAAACAAATTTAGTATAAAAATTTGAAGACAACAAATTGAAGTGTTGTACTCATTAGTCAAAGCAGTGAAGTAGGAGTATTAGTTATTGCACTTTAGATGCGTTTATAGTAGTTTCTATTTTGTTGTTGTTTGGGATTGAGGATTAGCTAAAATAGAAAGGGAAATTCTAGTACGTGCCCCACTTATACGTGTTAAGATGAATGTAATAAATAAATAAAAATTGAAATATTGTAAGTAAATGATGTTCATGCATTATTAAACATATATAACTTATAATGTATTAACATCATAAGTATTCATATAACATTATTTTATAAAATAAAATGTATATAAGCATGTGCTTAGGGCACTTAGCGATAACTCTTAAAAAGAAAGTGAATAAATGAGGGAACACGGTGACTTCACCATTGTTACATATATCTGAAGAAGAAAGAGAAATGGTGAATTATGCGAACCAGATACTTTTTTGGTCGCAATGTCGCGCTTTTTTGACAAGTTATCCCCTGAAATTTTTGCTCAAGTTCTAAGTAGTTTCCAAGTTTTTGATGATAATTCACTACGCTATGTATTTCTTTTTTCTATCAGGTTTGGGTCCTATGGCTTTTTGTTTTTCTTTTTGTGTGGGGCTTTTCTTCCACATTTTTATTTTTCATTATATAAATAAATAAAAATATGATTTTTTCCCATCATTTTAAAAAAAAAGATATCAGCTCAAAGCTGAGATTTTTCAAAAAAAATGAGGGAACCTGTGCTAATTCCTTATCAGGTAGGGTTTTATGCATCATTAGTATTCAGATGACTCACGGATGATACTTTAAAAGAGCATCTATAAGATATGACCGACATCATATATTTAAAAAAAAATAGTAATTAAGGAGCAATAATACTGATGAGTTGAGTTGATGTACACAAGTGTAAAGCATACATTTTGTACGGTATGGCCATATGATCCACAGCAAATATCTTGGGTGGGTTACACAATTATCGTTCACATATGTTGGTGGGTCCAAGAAAAAAGAAAGCAAATTTAATAGATCTCCTTTCGAAAGTCAGTTTCTCAATTGAAAAACTCGTATAGAAAGAGTTTTTATCTTGTGAAATAATTGTTTTTGTCCTTCTTCGATTGGTTTATACGGCTACCACCACTAAAATCTTACAAATATGGTCCATTACTCATCGTATTTTTTACTTAAATCTTACAAATATGGTCCATTACTCATCGTATTTTTTACTTTACGATTTGCATGATTCACATCCATATACACACTCAAGTAATTTTTCCATTCTGAAAATCATGTCTTCTATCAGTTCATTTTTATCCGATTTCACATCAATTTTCCAAATTTCTACGCTATATAATGTCCGTGTAACGTTATTCATTATCATCCATTTTTCAACGAAGACAGCTGTTAAAGAATTATCTATTTGTTTATAATATAGTTGGTACAACACGTATAAACCAGCCATATTCAAGTAACGTAAAACTCTCAAATTTAATTTTTTGCTACAATGATTATCGTTTATAATTTGCAAATCAAAAGCAACATGCTTGTCCCAAATAGCACGGGAAATATATCGATATTGCTAGTATAATACCGAATCACTAATAGGTCCATGTACTAAATCTCTATGTTTATCTATGCTTGCCTAAATGTAAACAATTACACAGAAAAATTGTTGTTATTTGGCTAAAAAATCAAATCATTGGATTATTATTTCAAATTTATTCACATATTATTCACTTTCATTAATTTTCATTATAATTGTCTAGTTTTTCCCCAATGATAAATAATAATTTTGTAAAGTGATTTTTTTAGTTTAGTTTTGCTTAAAGGGAGTCTTTTTCGTTTTTTATATAATAAGATATTTCAAAAATAAAACATTTTTCAAATAATATATTTGATATTTCAAAAATATAAAATAAAACTTCTTCAAACATTTTGCTTCCGTCTATTAAATAATGAGATATTTAACATGTTGGATCATATAATATGCACACACATAAAAAAAATAATGGTAAAACCTATAAAATAACTAAATTTATAAGAACATAAATATATTTCAAAGTAAAATGAAATAACCAGTAAAAAAACACCTGCAATGGACTTTTGTACTTGGAGAAAATGGAAAGAAAATTGAGTTGGAAAAAAGCTATATAAATATATACAAATACATATCCTATATTTTTCTCCATTCTGTAACGTCCATTATTGAACCAGTTTTTCAAGATCGGTAAATTGAGACCGATACACCTATTTCATAAGACAATTGGAATATGACAAAAAAATGGATTTTCCGATATGAAAACTCATTTCAATTAATGTGAGTTTTCCAATTGAGAAACTCACTTTCAAAGTGAGTTTTCGTCTGTGTCAGGCCAAAAAAAAATCTCGATTTACCAATTGTCAATTTAATATTGGAGACCATTTATCATCCATGGTCTAGGAAAAAAAGAAATAACTTAAAAATTTTAATACGTAAAATATAAATCTGTTGTGGTATTTATTTGTGAAAAATTTAGCTTGAATTTTTTTGGGGTATTATTATTGAAATTACTATTTAGAGGATGTAGCAAACATGTGTGTTTTAGTGAGTGTTATATTTTAGATGATCAAATCTGTAAACTTGATGTGTAATTTAGATAATTAGTTGTGTATAAATGTTTTTTTTTTCAAAACACATTCATACCCATTAAGCAAAATAAATCTGTTACAAAGCACTGCAATACATTAATAAAAGTGGAGGGACTTCACCACACATCTCTTCTTCGCTTGATATATTAGTCTTTAGCTCTGCAACCTGCCAATTGCTCTGCGAACTAATGTGGATCGCAACCGACTCCATTTGGTAATGGCAGAGGTTTCTTCGAATATATTCTCCTGCAACTGCCCCGGTAAAAGGCCCGACTATGTATATTCATATTCCCCTAAAATGGTAATGTGTAATCGTTGGTCCCAAACTTCTAGCTGGGTTCATCGATGCTCCTGATATAGGCCCCCCCAAAGATAACGTTAAGTAACACAGTGGCTCCAATGGCAAGCCCAGCAAGTTATCCAATCCCGATCTCAAAATATAATGGGCGAGATAGTGGTCGAATAGTATGACTCTATGAGTATCATGTTCCAAACAAAATGATGATGAAATTAATCATTTAGGCTACTACTCCTGAGCACTTGTGCATAATAATGTGAAGGAGTATATTGCTCCATTTTTTCTAGAAGATCTTTAGCAGTTGGAGCAGATAAGACTATATCCCGAGCCCTTGGCATGATGAAACCTTCTTCAACACCATTACTAAACAATGCAAGAAGATAATTATAGTAGCCATCAACATTTAGCAGGCCAACTGGCTTTTTATGAATACCAAGTTGTGCCCATGTTATCATCTCCAATAACTTCTCCATGGTTCCATATCCGCCGTTCAAATTAGGGGACAACAAGGTCCTTCTCCAGTATCGGTTGGCTTGCTCCCGTTCTTGATAGAAGCAGTTATAGCCATAAATGCGTGTACACTTTTTCTAGTTCCAATGGCATATCTCTCTCATGTCTCCCGAATCCTGAAAATATCGCTTCTTTTTCTTCTCGTGCTTTTCACACTTCTTCTCCTCACGCCTCTGTCTCTTCTGATTCATTTCGTCGTCCGAGTCATCTGCATTTTTTATTGGATGATTCTTGGTTACATTCTGAAATTTTGCAATGCTGACAGATCAAGCAATTGTGCTGCGTGTACACTTCTTGGTAATTCCATCAAGGTTAGGTAAGTTTCAGTGTGCATTTTTTATCCCAATTTTGCGAGCTGATCGGCCACATTGTTCTTTTCCCTATAAACGTGAGTCAAGCTAAAACAAAACAAATTCATTAGAGGACAAGTGTCTTCCCACATATTAGTATAAGCAATAGGAGGTCTAGTATGATAATTCCACCAATTATTGACTAATAAAGAGTCTGTTTCTATATCAATATTATGTAAGTCTAGAGAGTAGCAAATTTGTAAGCCAATATACAAAGCACTTAACTCAGCATAAGTGTTATTTCGTATTCCTAAATGATAACAAAAGGCAAATACAATACTACCCTGATCATCCCGTAATACCCCTTCCACTTTCAGCTGTCACATGATTTCCGAAAGAAGAACCATCAATGTTAAGTTTCAGTCTTTCCTTAGAGGGAAGAGACCAAGTTAAAGCAATAGGCCTTTTAGTCTTAATTTTATTAATAGAAATATCACAAGCATGTAAAATGGAAAGGTTAAAACTATTAATAGGTGAAGTTAGGTGTATAAATGTGTTATACAAAATGTGTAAAATAGATGTAAGACCAATCTCTAATGAGGAACATTATTAACATTTAACAAAAAAATGATGCTACATATATCAGGTTCCTTATCACAGGTCTCAAATTATACATGCCATACAATAAGAAATGAACCAAAAATCTACCCCATAATTGTGTTTAATTAAATTGAGGTACAAAATTACCAGTAAAGAAAGAGAGAACCCATTATAAACAAAGTAAATAAAGTATATATGAGCTGGCTGCTTTTGTAGGTAAAATGAAAGGGTTATGTATAACTAAGAAAAAAGTAGTTTTTTTTCTTGAAGAAATTAAAAGGGACCTACAATAAATTTAGTCATGTACAATAGAGGATGAATTTAAATTTACTTGCTTTGCTGTTTGTCTTATAGTACATGTTGGCTATGATGTCGGTATGAAATGTCATCTTAGTTAGCGTTTCAATAACATGAAAAGATACAAAACAATGAGTCATTGCTAGATATTATTAGATGAATATTTTAGCAAATGGTACTTCCAAAATGTAGTCGGCAACCAAACACCTGTACATTGCTATAATATCTCACAGAGATCAACCCTACCAATTCATAAATGTGTCACCACAATTAATTATAAACAAATATCCAAATTCCCCTATTTAAAGTCGAGCATTATACCTCTGTAGTCATCAGTTCTATCAACAAACAAATATCTCTAAAATCATTCAATAATTAAGTACTTCACTCTCTAGTATAATTTTAATTCCGAAAATGGCACAATATGGAGATGAGTATGGTCATGTCCAAAACCAGGAGCTTGATAGCCAAGCAGTTCATGAAATTCCTGGGGTAAACATGGCGGATCGAGGAATTGTTACTCATGAGGGAAAGAATGGTCTAAGTAGCGCTGATAATCCTCTACAGCAGCAACCACAACAAGAAAACTACTTTCGGGTAAGTCAATATAACGACATTTTCTGGATGATGAACTAATTTTGCTTGAAGTGTTATAATCTCTTATATATGTTTAATTATAGGAAAAACTTATGGTACATGTATCTACATACATAAGAAGGAACTAAGTAGGGACAGTCAGAAACTTCCGGCTCTCATTTTGAAAAAAATTGATGAAAAAATAAGATTTTTCTTATTTGTTTTTATCAAAATTTTTAAATTTTAGTATTTCAGTCCAAATTACGTAAATTAACTTCATATAAAGTATAATTTTTTTTTTTTTTATAGAAAATCAGTCTCCTGATTCCGTCACTGAATTTTTGTTTATAAGTTTCTTGAAAACATGATGTATTACTACCATCGTGCATTTTGGTTTATAAAAATAGGTAAAGAAATTAAGAAATCATGTTTGTGTAAGAAATGCATGTCTATTTAGGTAAAAATTATGGTGTTTTCGCAGAAGGAACCATGTATGTATAAACATGCATATATACCATAGATTTTCCTTTTATCATATATTATCAGCGAAAATATATATTTTGTTATGCTAGCTTCTGACTAAAAAGTTAAAATATATATGGGTATTGTATTATAGACTTTGGTTTTAAGTAAATATAAATGGAAAGTTTTTATCATATCAAATATCTTACATTCTTGTTTCAATTATCAAAATGAGAAGCTTCTTTAAATTGAAGACTTGTAGTCCTAGCTTGAATAATTATATTTATATGATCGTTTTAAGTTTTACGAGAGATAATTTTGAAAAATTGTTTCCACTAAATGAGTGAAAAAACAGATAAATAAAAGGATTCATCTGTGGAGGGTACAATTAATATCCCCTTCAACCAATAATTGCGAGTGTTTTAAAAGTGATTACTTAGCTAAAGTTTTGTTACCAAAGCCATGCTAAATGCGTAAAAAGCTTAAGGCGTAAAAATATGAAAAGAATGAGCTTTTTATGCTTTCTCTAAGCTTTGAATCTTCCTATTTAGCTTCGAACCATGTTCCTTAAAACAGTGACACTTTCTGAAGTTCTCTATGAAACTAGTATCAAAATATTATAAAAGAGTATGTACTTGATGATAAATTCCAATGTTTTAAAAACCGCGCTATATAGCGCGAAATAGCGTTTTTTGGGAAAAAAACACAACGAAAACCCACTATTTGGCTGGAATTGCGCTAAAATCGCGTTATAGTGGACCAAAAGCGCAAAAACGTGAAATTCTGGACTAAAAGTGTAAATAGCAAGTTAGGAAAAAAAACAGTAGATCTAAATAATTAATATATAGTGTAATTTTTATAAAAGTGTGTGCAATCCAAATGGTTGAGACAGTGCTGTATTTTTCAGCAAACCCAAGTTTGAAACTCAGCTACAACAATTTTTTTTTATTACCATCTAATATAACTATATATTTCTTTTTTTTATTGTTATATATTTTAAATTTTAGTGCATATTTACGCAAAAAAATAAATACCGTAAAACACTATTAGCGCTTTTAGCGTTTCTCTCGAAAAAACGCTACGATAGCGATAATTTCTCATACCAATGTTACATAAGTCACGTGCACAATCATTGTTGTAAGAGGCAAAAATCCCTCTTTTTTTTTGTGCTAAAATGGTTCCTATTTTTTGTAGTCCGAGGATGAAGGGGAAGGTGATATAAGGAATAAGAAAGGGTTAGCGGAGAAGATAGTGGAGAAGATCCCTGGGATTGACCGCAATCAACAAGAGTCTCACGACACAAACAACGTTGTTGAATCAACAGCCCCGTTGGATGCAACTACCAGGCCAGGTGGGGAAGGCAATTTTGGTGAAAAGAAGAACGAAATAATGGAAAAAATCAAAGAAAAGATCCCCGGTGTCGGTCCAAAGGAACAACAGTCTCAGGACAACAACAACGCTATTGATTTAACCACCACCGATGATACAACCACCATCCAAGGTCGTGAAGGCGGCTTTGGTGAAAAGAAGACAGAAATGATCGAAAAGATTAAAGAAATTATCCCAGGTGCTGGTGCCAAGGAACAACAGCCTAACGACACCAACAACACCGTTGATACAAACACGACCTTTGATGCACCAACTATGCCAGATGGTGAAGGCGAGGTTGTTGAAAATAAGAAAGAAGTTATGGAAGAGATTATAGAAAAGATTCCCCGAGTTCCTTCGGAACGACAATCCAATGACACAACTGAAACCACCATACCAGGTGACGAAGGTAAGCATGGTGACGAGAACAAAGGACTGATTGAGAAAATCAAAGAGAAGCTCTCTGGACATAATTGAGAAGAGCCACCTTCATTAATAATAGGAGTACTTAATTCCTACTAGCAAAACGAAATATTTTTTCTGTTATATGTGTTTCTGTGGTTGATTTCTTCTTGTTCTATTTTCGTTTTTGGTGTGCGTGTTGTTCGTGTTATTGATAGTCCATGATCTATACAAATAAAGGATGGGCATACGTGTAAAGTTCATGATGTAGTTCGACCAATGGGTTGAACAGTGGGAATATATATTATTTTAGCATTGTGGAGAATTATGTGTGTGTTTTGCCTCCATTTATTTGAAATTTGGTCTGACAATACAAGAAAAAGTTCGATGCTTAAGTGTTTGTGTCTAATTTGATAACACGTACAAACGAATTTGTCCAGAAGGTGTATCATTAATAAATAAGGAGTAATAAAATGAAAACTACACCTCATGCTATTATTATTAATTTAGCTACCTCCCTCTATTTATTAAATTATATCTCTAATTGGAGGAGACCAATTTTTTACTTGAACAAAGAGAGGATCCATAAGGTTGATTAGTTGCGCTAAAAATCAATCCAGTATTCGTTTTGGTGCACAACACGAATATTTAGATTCAAGTATATGATGCACTAACAGTTTAAACTTAGAAGCAGCGGACTAACTTTAATGGTGTATTTGTAACTCGAAAAATTTCACGAAAAAAAAAAAAGAAGTAAAACCAACGAAAATTAAAATTAAAATCACTTTTCGGTCATGTATTTGAAAGTTTGGGAAATCAAAAGAAAATAAAAGAAAATAAGGGAAGAGAGCTGGTTAGTCTCATTTTTCTCATTTGTTTTTGTTTTTGTTTTTCTCCCATTTTTTGAACTAAAATTATTTCTCTCATTTTATATATGAAATATTATCATACTTTATTTTGTTTGTTTTCCACTAATTTTCTTATGAAGGTAACAAAAAAAAACTCGGAAACTCATTTCATTTTCCCATTAGTTTTTTGGGTTACAGACACGTCTACTAAATGACTTAATACCTATGTCGAAGATGTTAGCTCGCAAATTACTTATATATAGCTTGTAAGCACTAAAAATAGAAAATGTTATCAAAAATAATAATTATTGAAATTATATGCGTTTAAGGAGTAGCTTAAAGAGAGAGTTTTAAATAGCATAAAAACAACTTTCATGAAATTCAAATCAATCTGGTTAGCATACAAGACCGAGAAGAATATTATTTATACTTTACCATGGATACTGTTAAGTTGTGGATCCAAATGAGATTTGCTCATGTTTTCTTTCTATCCCACATCGCCTGGAATTGTAATATGACCCACTAAGTGTTCTATTTATATGCCTCAATATCTTGTATTTTAATTACACATTTACACATCACTGTGAGAATATTATAAGTGAGAGAGTTCTAGTTGCGAGAGAACCATAGCTTGTGTTGAGCTAGATTACGATTGTAATCCTTATTATAATAATATTAAGTGCCATGGGTAGCGGCCCGGAGACGTAGCCAATTTGGGTGAACTCCATTATCAAAGTGTGTGTGCTCGGTTTTAATAATTCTGTCTTTCTTTGTGCTCACTTGATTTCGTAACAAGTGGTATCAGAGCCCGAGGTTCGCAGAACTAAGGTCGAAGACCGAGAGGAAGATCAATGGCAAAAGAAGACAGAACCGCACACGGGATCGAGAAGTTCGACGGGAAGGACTTCGCATTCTGGAGAATGCAAATAGAGGACTACCTCTACGGGAGAAAGATGCATCAGCCACTTCTCCTTGAGGAAAGGCCGACCACGACCACCGAGGAAGCGTGGAAACTCTTAGACCGTCAAGTGTTGGGAGTGATCCGCCTAACACTATCTAGGAGTGTCGCACATAATGTCGCAAGAGAGACGACGACGATGGGGATGATGAAGGTCCTCACCGACATGTATGAGAAACCATCCGCGAACAACAAGGTACATCTCATGCGTAAGTTGTTCAACCTACGCATGGCTGAAGGGACACCTGTCGCGAGTCACGTGAGAAAGTTCATCGACACCGTAAATCAGTTGGATGCGGTGGAGATAACTTTTGAAGACGAAGTGAGAGCCCTTATACTGCTAGCATCTCTACCGAACAGTTGGAAATTCATGCGAGCTGCTGTTAGCAACTCAATTGGAAAGGAGAAACTGACTTACAACGGTATCCGAGATCAAATACTCGCTGAGGAACTCAGGAGATTAGATATGGGTGAATGCTCAAATAATGGAGCAGACTTGAACATGGGTTCAAGAGACCGGGGTAAAGCTAGGGTATGGGACGTTAGAGGACGTTCACAATCCCGAGGTAGAAGATGGCTAAGCCGAGGAGGCAAAGATAGCGACCGAAGTAAGAAGAATCTTCGGTGCTATAACTGCCAGGGTATGGGGCACTTCAGTCATGAGTGTAAGCAGCCGAAAAAGAGTACCGGCCGTGATCACGGGGCTAATGTTGCGAGCGACGAGGATTCGGGTGACTGTCTAATGCTTACCGTACAGAGAGATATAGATTCGTGGATTCTAGACTCTGGGGCATCATTTCACATGACCGCTCAGAAGGATTTACTCGAAAATTACATTGCGGGTAATTTTGGTAAAGTGTATCTAGCCGACGGAGAAGCGTTGGATGTTGTTGGAATGGGCGATGTGAAAATTCGCATTCCAAACGGGTCGGTATGAAAGCTAACGAAAGTGAGGCATGTTCCGAGGTTGACAAAGAATCTGATTTCAGTAGGTCAACTCGATGCCGAAAGGCACTCCATTTCGTTTAGCTGTGGAGCTTGGAAAGTTTCACGAGGAGCTGTGGTGATAGCCCGAAGGAGTAAGGTCGGTACATTATACATGATGACTGATGAGGAGCGTACAATTGCGACAGCTGTGTCGCAGAACTGCTCGGAACTGTGGCATCGACGGTTGGGTCACATGAGTGAGAAGGGGATGAAGGTGTTAGCGACGGACAGCAAACTTCCAGGCTTGAAGTCTGTCAACCTCGACATGTGCGAAGGTTGCATCTTCGGGAAGCAGAAAAAGGTAAACTTTCGGAAGGGTGGAAAAGCTCCCAAGGAGGAGAAGCTAGCACTGGTCCACTCAGACGTATGGGGATCATCTCCAGTAACCTCATTGGGAGGAGCTCGGTACTATGTGACCTTCATCGATGATTCGACAAGGAAAACATGGGTCTACTTCTTGAAACACAAGTCTGAGGTGTTTAAGAGATTTCAAGAATGGAAGGCCATGGTCGAACTAGAGACCGGGAATAAACTCAAGTGTTTGAGATCCGATAACGGCGGAGAGTACATTGATGTGAAGTTCGTAGAGTTCTGTGCTCAAAGAGGCATTCGAATGGAGAAGACCATCAGAAGAACGCCACAGCAGAATGGCGTGGCCGAGCGAATGAACCGAACAATCAATGAGCGTACTAGGAGTATGAGACTGCAAAGTGGGTTGCCCAAAGCCTTGTGGGCACATGCAGTAAGCACGGCGGTTTACCTCATTAACCGCGGACCCTCAGTGCCATTAGAAAGGAGAATTTCCGAAGAAGAGTGGATAGGAAAGCCTATCTCTTATGAACACTTGCGAGTGTTTGGTTGTCTGTCATATATCCATGTCGACATAAATGAGCGTACCAAGCTTGACTCGAAGTCCAAAGTTTGTTACTTTGTGGGGTACGGTGGAGCTGAGTTCGGATATCGCTTCTGGGATGGTCAAGCAAAGAAGATCATTCGCAGTAAGAATGTCATCTTCAACAAAAGCATTTTATACAAAGATCGACAAAATGTGGCGGTGGAAGAAGATGCGCTCCCGTCCGAGGAAAGTGGTATGGTCGACATGGATGCGTTTCCAAGAATGGAGTTGGAAAATGACACTGAAGATGAGCCAGTGGTGCTCGACAACCCACCAGCAGAGGCTAAAGAGGCCGAGGAGCTGCCCTAAACTCCCCGACCTGAATTAGGCCGAGGTCATCGTGAGAGGAGACCTCTTGCCTGATACTGACCTTCCCTGCATTACATATTGCTCAGTGATGTAGGCGGGCCCGAAAGTAGAGAGGAAGCTCTGCAGCTGAAAGACTCGAGCAAGTGGGAGCTCACGATGAAGGATGAGATGAAGTCACTTGAGAAGAGTGTGACTTGGCAGTTAGCCGAACTGCCCAAGGGAAAGAGGGCACTGAGCAATAAATGGGTGTTCCGACTGAAGGAGGAACAAGATGGCTCGAAACGGTATAAGGCACGATTAGTAGTCAAAGGGTTCCAGCAAAAGGTAGGAATTGACTACAGCGAGATCTTTTCACCAGTCGTAAAGATGACGACTATTCGACTATTGTTGAGCATTGTTGTAAATGCGAATCTTCATCTTGAGCAGTTAGATGCGAAAACTGCATTTCTCCATGGAGATCTAGAAGAAGAAATTTACATGCTTCAACCTGAAGGGTTTGCCGAAATGGGAAAAGAGAAACTGGTCTGCAAACTGAAGAAAAGCTTGTACGGGCTAAAACAAGCACCACGGCAGTGGTATAAGAAGTTTGACAGTTTCATGGTAGATACCGGGTTCGAAAGAAGTGATAGCGATCACTGCTGTTTCGTGAAGAGATTTGCGAACTCTTCGTATGTCATACTATTGTTGTATGTAGATGACATGTTGCTTGCCGGGACAAGCCTTGTTGAGATTAACAAGGTGAAATAACAGTTGGCGAAACAGTTCGAGATGAAAGATTTGTGTGCCGCAAATCAGATCCTCGGTATGAGGATTTCCCGAGGAAGGGATGGGTCCCTGTTTCTGGCGCAAGCCGAATATGTGAAGAAAGTGTTGGCACGGTTTAACATGAGTGATGCCAAAGTTGTAGGCTCACCGCTAGCCGCACACTTTAGCTTGTCAAAGAAACAATCACTCTTGAATGAGGAAGGAAAGGATCGTATGTCGAACATACCCTACGCTTCAGCAATTGGTAGCTTGATGTACGCTATGGTGTGTACAAGACCGGACATTGCCCATGCAATGGGAGTTGTCAGTCGTTACATGAGTAACCCAGGAAAGCACCATTGGGAAGCTGTGAAGTGTATATTGAGATATCTCTCGGGTACAGTGAAGTTGGCATTATGTTTCCAAAAGACCTCGGAAGGCCTGCACGGTTATGTGGATGCTGACATGACCGGTGATCTGGACAGCTGAAAGAGCACAACGGGATGTGTTTGTACCTACGGTGGTACTGCTGTGAGTTGGACATCTAAGTTGCAAAAGATTGTTGCATTGTCGACCACAGAGGCTGAGTACGTCGCAGTAACGGAAGCAAGTAAAGAGATTATTTGGTTGCAAGGTTTCTTAGAGGAGCTCAGTCAGAAAACCGACAAGGGAGTTCTGCACTGTGATAGTCGAAGTGCAGTTCAGCTAGCTAAGAACTCTGTATTCCATTCACGGACCAAGCACATACAGATTCGTTACCATTTTATCCGGGCTGTTCTAGAATATGGAATATTCGCGCTAGAAAAGATTGAGGGCGCTAAGAACCCCGCCGATATGCTAACGAAGGCTGTTACAATCGACAAATTGAGGCTGTGTGCAACCTAAGTAGGACTCCGAGCTTGAGGCTCAGGGTCGTTGCTACACTGGAAGAATGAGTAACTCGCCGATGACGGAAGAGAATCAATTACTATACAAGGATACCGATAGGAGCATTCTGCTCGGGGGAGCACAGTGAGTTCGGTGGTCGGGGATAATTGGAGTTCTTTTGAAGCACTCGATATTTGACTCCAAGTGGGAGATTGTTGAGTTGTGGAGCCAAATGAGGTTTGGTCATGTTTTCTTTCTATCCTACATCGCCTGAAATTGTAATATGACCCACTAAGGGTTCTATTTATATGCTCCAATATCTTGTATTTTAATTACACCTTTACACATCACTGTGAGAATATTATAAGTGAGAGAGTTCTAGTTGCGAGAGAACCATAACTTGTGTTGAGCTAGATTACAATTGTAATCCTCATTATAATAATATTAAGTGTCACGTGTAGCGGCCCGGAGACGTAGCCAATTTGGGTAATTCCGTTATAAAAATGTGTGTGTTCGGTTTTAATACTTCTGTCTTTCTTTATGCTCGCTTGATTTCGTAACAGATACATTAAATGGAATACTTTCATATACACAACTTGAGAAGGGCCACGCATGCACACAAAATCCAGATCTATCTACATTTCGTAACAGATACATTAAATGGAATACTTTCATATACACAACTTGAGAAGGGCCACGCATGCACACAAAATCCAGATCTATCTACATTCGAATCTCTACTCAATTCTTATAAATTAGAATGTGCAAAGACTAAGCAATCAATACAAATTAACTAAGAAGAGCCACAGACACTGCCTCTTTGAGAAAGAGAGATCTTACGGTTACTTGGGCCTATATAATTTTTTTTCGAACCGTTTTTTTTTTTTTTGTAATATGAATGGATGCTAATTTTTAAAAATTTTGATCAAAATATATTGGCTCTGTCCCTGTTTGAGCTATGGACTTGTTGATATTGCTTGGGGGCATGAATTATCTTCTCATAATTTTTTTAACAAGTTCTCCTTATTCAATATTTATCATGGAGAGAAATATGTAGAGAAGTTTTTTGCATTATTTGCAAATGTCTGTGATGCATGCGAACATTTTGTAAGGGTTTTCATTCACTTTTTTTTTCTTTATTAATAAGATGGAGGTTTTCTCCACCAAATTGTATATAAAAAAATTCTGCTATGCATGCGCCAATTTTGAGAAATGTTTTCTTCTCGTATTTGTTTTAACATAAATTTCACCCTATTATCCACTGATTTTATGTGCATATATATATATATATATATATATATATATATATATATATTGGACAAATTCTTGAGTTTATTCGATATTTTGAAGTTTGTCAAATGCTATTCCATCAAAACTACTTATATAGTGGAAATTGCCGAGTGTTGAATTTGGAAACTCAGATGTCTTTTCTTGCAAATCCCCTATGTTATTTGTAAATTTTTAAATGTCTGCCTAATATTAGTATGGTGGCTTGGGAGTTTGTAGTAGTTAAAAAGCTAAAAATAGAATCTAATTTTAAATATAGTCAATAATAGAGGATACAAGTGTAGGTTTGCCCATTGCAATAATACAACGAGCGATCTGTCATTTGATAAAGCCTTTTGTCATTTGAAAACGATGAATCATCATAGCATAAAAATATTCAAGTATTCCACCTTTTTTCCTAGTGTAGAGGCAGCCCAACGCGTGTTCATTTTCAATATGTGATACATATGAACC
Source organism: Primula veris (assembly GCA_963682055.1). Classification (NCBI taxonomy): domain Eukaryota; kingdom Viridiplantae; phylum Streptophyta; class Magnoliopsida; order Ericales; family Primulaceae; genus Primula; species Primula veris. Next base: position 28,199,279 of record OY821747.1, on the reverse strand, counting down.
TACTAGTTCATATACATAACACGTGGCACCACAATTACAGATAAAAACATTTGAAATCCCTATAAAAAATGAAGAATTACAAAACAGACTGATCATTAACAAAAGCTAAGAAATCTACAATATCCAGAATATCACGAAATTACTTACTTCACTTTCTTAATTATACTAATTATTTCCCACAATGGCACAATATGGAGATCAACATGGTCATGTCAAAAACCACGAATTTGATAGCCAAACAGTTCATGATAATACTGGTAATGTTAACATGGAACAACGAGGCATTGTCACTCATGAGGGCAGTAGGATGGATCAACCGTATCAAGAAAGTTCAATTTCAGTAAGTTAATTGCGATATTACTTTCTGTATCAAAAAGGAATTATTTCTTGGGTCACTCATGATAAATTTTGTGAAAAAAAACTGTAAATCATTTGTTTTACACTAGAATCGATCTGTTTATTGGCTTTGCTAGTCCTATTAAAGGCATAATCTAAATCAGGAGGAGGTGAATACTATATACTTATCTTTTACATTCGGAAGAGAGATTAAGGAAATTGTTTGCAAAAAATGAGTGATCAAGCAAGGACATAATGCGGATTTATGTTGCCTGGTGCTCCTTTTCTTTCTACAAAGAAAAAGTCGGGTAGCAAAAAACTCATTTTTGAAATCTGTTAGTAAAATGAGTGTCGCGACATAATTAGTTTCTCTTTTGAAAAAATACAACGACACCCACTCTACCGATAATTTCCCAAAAAAAATGTTTGTTGTTATCCGACATTTTCTTAACCGGTTGATAAACATCAAATTATGTTAATTTATTCCACCCGATAATTACAATCCATCAAGAACTATGGATTGATATCTTAGTATCATAAAGAAAAATTTGGGGTAAAATGATCAGTCTGTAAAAGTATTTGAGTTCAAACTAAATCCACTTTCATTGCATATTTGTTTGCTAAATTAAGCTCTTTATTTTATTTAGTCCGGTGAAGAAGAAGGCGGTCTAAGGAACAAGAAAGGGCTAACTAAGAAAATAATGGAGAAGATTCCCGGTGTTTCCCCTAAAGAAGAACAATCTCACCATACCACCACCGGTGATGCATCGACCATGCCAGGTGACGAAGGCGAGAAGAAAGGGGTGCTAGATAAGATAAAAGAAAATATAACCGGTGTTGGCCTCAAAAAGGAACAGGATGGCGACACTGGCGCCACGACTACAACCGCGACCTTCGACGCAACTGCCATGCCAGGTGGCAAAGGCAAGCATATTGAAGATGATAAATTGATGGATAAGATCAAAGAGAAACTACCTTGATTTATATAATTACGTACTCAAAGCAGCTTTTGACAATATTTACTAGTAGTTGTAATATTTATTTTGTATGTGCATGACAAGTATTTGTTTATCTTGAACATGCACAAGTTGTTATCTTGTTTTTCTGTTTGATGTTTGAAAAAGATGAATTCCGGTGATGAATATAAATAATCTACAGAGGCGTTTGAGAATTAATTATGTAAGCTTTACCCATGTAATCTGACTAATCTTTCTTTTTTACACATCTAATCTCTCTTTTTCTCTTAAGCAGCCTCCACATATCTCTATTCATTTTATCGAAATTAACTCTGCATCCCCCACTTATTTCTTTTCTTATTGAAATAAAATTATAAGGTTTTCTCTTACAAATTTTTGATTGATATCAATTTCCCCCAATTCATAAACAAAATTAGAGGTTTTAATCCGAACTTAGTCGAAATTAGTAGTTTGGATTAAAAGCCCTAAATTTGTTTCCGAATTAGTTTTACTCAAAATTGATGCAGCCAAACAAACCCAAATTCAAGTTATTCTGATTTATTTCCATGTATTAGGACTGATAGATATGATCACCAATATTTTTCATTGTAAAGATTTGATTATTAATTAACTGATTTTGCCACTTTTTTTTTTTATTTGTGTTGGTATTTCTTATTTTAATAAGAGGGGGATGGGGAGCTACAAAGTAGTGAGGGAAAGAGATAAAAGTAGAGAGAGATTAGATGTGTATAAAAAAATTAGTCAAATTACATCTCATTAAAAAATTTCTATGTCGGCAGTCTTTGAGTGTTTATTTGAAACAGTCAGCTTATTTGACTGTTTATGCAACAGCGATCTTAACCATCGTTACATTAAAAAATAGATTGTTAGATAATATTTTTCAATAACTAATTTATTTTTTCTATTTTTAACAAATTAGAATTTCATAAATTAAAAACAAATTATACAATAAACTAAAATTCTAAATAAAAATATAGAATGCTAGGAGGCCTAAATTAAACTTAAATATTAATCAAAATTTAATCTTTTTTATCCATTTGACACATTTATATACAAATGAGTTGTCTTTAGTAATTGCTCAATTTTAGGGGTTTGTATTTTAGGTTCTTTTTATATCAGGATAATGTGAAAATATCTTTTTGCCTCCTGGCTCAATCATATTTTAAATTTCAGACTTAGATTGACTTGGTGCAAGTTGGAATTGTCAATATCCTGATTCGTTGTCATTGAAATTCTACTAATTAAAACCAAAGGGTGATACACAAACACATCAGTCATTTCTCCTAAAGGCTGAAGTTGTATTAACTTTCAAAACTGAATCGAATATATTTCTTGTAATAGCACCTTGCATGCACACCAAAGGCTAGATTAGCTAACAAAGAGAGATTTTGTCAACAATGCAAATCCCTAATATGTTTATGTGTCCGAATCAGATGTCCAAATGCATGTATCATGGTCTTACTCTATATACTAAAGTGGCAAACACATCATTCTACAAGTCTATTAATGATAATTAAGCATATTGATGGTGTAAGACTTAGGGAGGCCTCAAATGAATGCAAGGGCCTAATATGTTTGATAGCCAATAATGATTTGCATCTGGCCACTTGAAAAGAAATATATACGTATATGTCGATATCTTTTTTCTGACTATCAGACAGTTCTCAATACAACTGTAACAATTTAACCTTATAAAAAGACTACAAGTACGGAACATTTTTAAAAATGAGTTTTTTTTTTTCTAATTACATCGATAGTGCATAGTGCAAATTGAGTCACTTTTATCGGTAGATATGGTAATGTTGTTGATTTCCGAATTTGTGGAGACGACCCACATTCGCCGCTTCGCTTTGAATTCATTGAGTTTTTCTAATGTGGTAAATTTAAGCAGCTTAGCTACCAGACAGTTCTTCTGAACGTGCTCATCAGAAAACTCGACGAATGCAAAGCGAAGCTGCGAATGAGGTTCTCCACACATTCAAAAATGAACATTACTGCATCTACTGATAAAACGACTCAATTTACACTATCGATGCAATCAAAAATTAAAAAAGACTCATTTTTTTTAAAATACTCCATGCTTGTAGTATTTTTAGAAGGATAAATTGTTAAGTTGCACTTTCAGGATAACTGTCTTGTTACAATTCGCAAGGTGTTATAGAAGATCTTAATGTGATACTATGGTGGGATTAAATGCAATTAGATCAGATAACTAAATGATTTAGCATAACAGGTTACAACACAAAACTATAAACGAAAATAATAACGATAATTTGTTGAATACGTGCCACTGGTATATGAGATTATTATTTAATCTATGACCCTAATTATCATTTAACCAACTTATACTGAGACTAATAGAGGCTAAGAATTATGATGAAGTGGTTACCTCGGCGAAGGTAAATAACTAGACCCGGAATTGATAAATTTCAGCTCTCTGTCCCCTTTTTCTCTCTCTATATATCTACTTGTATGTATGTATCACTTGTTTTATTCATAACTATTAATAGAGAGGTTGTGATCAGAGCATAGTATCAACATTTCTCTTATACGCCAAGGAAAAGAAAACTACTAACGTCTAATATTCAATTGTAATTAAGTCGTTGTAATTAATTCCCCGTTTCTTATTCTCTTGCTCTAATCTTAAACGTAAGTTACACTACTCTCAATTCATTGTACATATATTTACCGTGTTCCTTATATTAGTTTGGTCCCTTAATAATTTATAAATACCAATTAACCCCACCATGTTACTAAAAATATCGAAACAATCCTGAAATATTAACTATAATAATAAAATATAGTAAAATAAAATACGGAATTTATAGCGTGAAAGAGATCTATAGCGAACACTTTTTTTCTCCTCTGAAAGCGGCCTTGTTGTAATATGGATTGCTGAATCTTTATCTTCATCTCATTTTTACTTTTTAAGTTTATTTTACATTTGCTTTTCATTGTAAAAGTGATTTATATCTGGAAAATGTCCCCCAGCTTCAAAGTCAAGTGTTTTGGGAGGAAAATAGGCCACTTTGAACCTTTATTTTAATTTATTTTCCTTTTTGAATTTGTAACATCTTTCTCTGGAGTTTATGTTTAAGCTACCATGTGTTATTTGGTGCAAAAATAAAATAAAATAAAATAAAATCCCAAAAAGCATCACTGTTTGACTCTTATGTTAATCAATTATATACAAACAACCTAAATATTTTAAGTTTTATTTAAGCAAAAAGCTAGCTTTATCGAAATGCATAAGGTGTATGTATAGTGTTTATGCGTTATCCTACCAAATTGTAAATTATCAGACTACTGGCCAAAAATATTTACTTGTTGTCCTCGTCTAATTTTTATTGTATAAAAAATTACTGATTAAACAAATAGATACGTGATATATACCGTATTAAAATCAATATAAATTTTAAAAAGATTAAATAGGCCTTTAAATTACCTTGCCATTTGTTTGTAGCTTTAAACGAAATGAGTATCGATCAATTCTAAATATTTTCCGAAGCAGATAAGTTAGAGAACCCAAACAGTTACAAAACAATTTTGTTTTCCCCCAAACCATCTATCCATACGACTATAGTTCTTTGGCATTCCACAAAGCGTATTTTGTGATGGATATCATTGAAACCGTAGATGTAAAAGGATATGATTTACAAGTGGCACACGGTATCAGGATATGTTTGTTCAATTTATAGGTTGTTTGTTCAATTTTGTTTTTGTTGTTTTATTGTATTAATACTAGTGTAGTATAATTTACAAGTGCAATTTTTTTTGTGTGAATTTGAAATGTTTCAAACTGTCTAATTTCAAGTTATATTTTCCATTTTATTATTTATATTATGAATTACAACCACTCGATGTTCCCAACTCAACGAAGAGTGAAACATATCTAACTTCTAAGTCATTAGTTTTTGGCTAAATATGTCCAGCGGCAGTTTCTATTTAATTTTTAAAATCATTGTCAAGAGTGACTTGAGTGAGTTTTTGCGGACTCCTCTGTAACTATTGAAAAATTCTGCTTAATAAAATTAATTTTTTTTGCGTGTTGTTCGTACCTTCTTTAATTCCTTCAAAATTTTCATAATATATAATATAAGAAATCCACAAATGCATCACATTGATTACACTTTTTCTATGTGTGTGTACCAATGAATTTAGAAATTTTAGTATATATAGTCTCCACGTCTCTCCTTCTTTCACTACTTTAAATGTGATTAATTCAGTGACGAGTAAATGTTATTTATGTGTAATGTTGTTTAAGGAAACTATCACCTATATCAACTGTTAATTTATGTTGATTCTTAAAATTGCATGTGAAATGTATGTTTATTTAGCACTGTTTTAAAAAATGCTAAGATAATCAAATCATTTTCACGAGAGATACGCTAAAAGAGCTAATAGCGTTGATTTGAATCATAAAACTTAAAAAATTTACAATACATGTTTGAAATATAAAGAAAAAAAAAAACATGTTAGAAAATACATTTTTAAAATATCATTTTACGATTTTCTCTATAAGAAAAATTGAAATATTTCATATATAGCAAAAGCACAAACTAATTTCAAGTCTTCAACTAATTCAAAATTTCAATTTTTGTGGTTCGACAAAATGAACGCTTAAGGATATTAACACATGTAATATAATTTGTTTGAAATTATGTTTTTCATAAAATTACTAACCCTAAACGCATCGTTTTTGTTGTAAATAATGGATTGTCCATTAGTATAAGAGTTACATATCATTTAGTATGAGCATTTGCTCCTTTGTATGTTACAACCTTTGAGTTTCTTGTCATTAACATTTAGCTTGTAACCTCCAAACCTCTAGCCTATATAAAGAGCTTATGGCTATGGAGTTTGGTACAACTACAACACACTTGAATACATATGTTTTGACCCTCATTATCTCTCTCTCTTACATATGTTATTGAGCTAATTTGGCTTAAAACACGTTATCGGCACTTTTCTCGAAAAAACAGTAAAATAAAATAAAATTTGGAGCATTCAAATACAAGGTAGAAGAAATTTTAGGTATAAGCATTGGAGAATTGTTGGGTATAAAACTTTTGAAAGTTTTGGGTAAAAATTTGTTCTATCGGTCTTCATCAATATACGTGTGAAAGGTACACAAATTTATCTCTCTTTATTTGTCATAACACTACTAATTGCATGAAAAAGAATGATTCGTAGTTTACTAACATGTTAAAACCAATAATAATATTATTTATGACTACTACCATATGAAAATGCATGAATATTGTTGTTATTAAACAATTGTTTGCTTATAAAAATGCATTGTAATACTAAAAGTGTAGTTTGCTGGATGTTACATGTAAATGGCAATAACCATGATATTCATATATTGTTATTTGTTTGTATATTTAAAATCGTTGAATGTAACATGAAAAATTGTATTAGAAATTGCATGATTAATCAAGAATAAAACTGAAAATTTCATGTTTAGGATGTATATCACATGATAGATGGTTTATTTTGATAAGCAATGGCTATTATAACCCATGTATATCACTTATAAAACAAGTTAAAACTTGTATGTGAATCTGTCCGACCAAAACTGTCACTTTTAGAACACTGCAGGACCATTATGAAATTTTCTGAAACTGTAAGACTTCGCTATAACTCTCTGTAAACATCGGACCAGCGCTGTAATTATCTTAAACTACTGGATTGCCGCTGTAAATTAGCTAAAACTGAATATAGTTTCTCTTATTTACACCCGTAGTACCCGTAGTTCTCCCCTTTACACAAAAACAGTATATATGTATTAATTTGCTCATGTTTGGTCCAAATTACACATAGTTATGTTTTAAAAAAAACGGAAATTGCATGTTTTAATGATAAATCAAAATACTAATTAGTTTCTGAAACATGTAACTTAAATCATTATTTCTGGAATATGATAATTACTATTTGTGTGGCATGAATTTGTAACATTAAGATACTTAATGGCTAGTAATTAAATACTTAGAGTTATAAAATAAAAAATTATAACTTAGGTTACTAGTATATAGTAATTAATGTTTAAGGGTAGTAACAAATGTAAGTTACATGTGTAAATCCCTTCATTTTTTTTTTGTAACTCAAAATCATGTATTAATGTAGGATGATTAAATGTACATTATCATAAAATTGATCTATCCCGCATGTTAATTTTACTAATCTATGATATTGTTAAGGTGTAAATATGTGTGATGAATTATACTTAATATTCAATAGGATTGTATCTTAGAATTTGATTAAATTGAGAACACCTATGAGAACACCCTCATATTAGTTACGGTTAAAATAAATTTTATCCTGCATGGAATAAGATTTTGGTAATACATGCGTGAATCTGCATATGATTGTTAAATATGGCTTGTTAAATTAAATGTGATTGAATTTTGCATGTGCCCTTGTGATTTAATTACTCATGATATGCTTTTAGTACACGGTTGACAACTTAGTTAATTATAACTTAGTGTTATAAGTTAGTCAACTTACCATTAGTTAGTCCAACTACATGTATGTAACGTTGAATATGCACACGACTATTATAATTGTGTTAGTTATTAAAAAAAATTTATGCCTATTTCTTTTAACGAATTGAATATGTGAGTTTAAATTTTTTTGTAAAAAAATTTGCCAAACCGGTATATATTCATATTTAAGTTGGAATAATTATGAATCTTCCCCAAATAGACTCACCTATTTGGATACGATGTCTAGGAAAGATATAGGCGGATGATAGAATCCTAATAAGGTCGGGTTTTAAGTGGCATTTGTGCCCTCCACCCTCACCGTCTTTCCTGGTCGTGTTCAAGTAGAGCTACCGAAAGGGGTTGAGTAAATAATAAGTTCCCCGAATGTGTCTATATAGGTGTATTTTCGCTGAATTGGTGTCTCATTATCGGCCCGTTGTTCGATTAAAGAGAACCTATTCAATTGAAAGCAAAACTAGTATTTTTCGAACCTGTCGATTCGAAAAAAGTTTGTGCTTATGCAAATCATAAACATATAAACTTGTTGATTTATATGATAACTAATCCAGTATTTTTCTCCCGTTGTAGAAAAATGTCAATCAAACTTGACTTTCCGATCCTCGATGCCGCTGGCAAGAACTACTTGGACTGAACTCAAGATATCCAGAACCATCTAGATGCCCAAGGCTTGTTGGACGTCATCTACGCTGAGGATGAACGTGAAGTGGAAGTGTCGCATGAAATGAATGCGAGGGCGATGATTCTGTTCCGTCGCCACTTATCAGATGCAATGAAGTCTGAGTTCATAGTGATCACCTCACCGAAGATGTTGTGGGACTCTCTCAGAGAGCGCTTCGACCACCAAAAGACTATATGGCTTCCTGAAGCCCGCCATGATTGGCTGAATCTGCGTTTTCAGGACTTCGAAAGCGTTACGAAATATAATGCTGAAGTATGCAGGATTCGTGCTCTTCTCCAGTATTGTGGTGAAACATTAACCGACAATGACTTGCTGGAGAAGACCTACACCACATTTCCTACCTCTGACAACTTGCTCCAAAAGCAATATCGTCAGTCTAAGTATACCAAGTTCCCTGAGCTCATCACCCAGCTGTTATTGGACGAGAAAAATAGCCTCGTTTTAATGAGGAACAACAATTCTCGTCCTGCTGGGACAAAGGCTATTCCAAGGCCTGATGCTTATACTGTTCGTGGACCACCTCTACGATATGGGAACCGAGACAAGGGCCAGTCGTCCCGTCAGCCAAGGAATCATGGGGAGCGTAATGCTCGCCCAGCCAAGCGAGGTTTGGATAATCGTCCGAACCGAAGACCTTTGGCTCCTAGGCAGTCTCGTGGTAGGAAAAACAACAACAGGGCCAGTCGTCCCAAAGAAACAGGAAATGCTCAAGCACAAATTCTATGCTACAAATGTGGTGTTTATGGTCATATGCAAAGGACCTGCAAGGCAACTCCCCAAGAAGTTCAAAACTATCATAGGGGTAGAAATGCCGAAGCAAATATGGTTGAAGCGAGAGGAAAGGATATTCTTGAGACCCCGGACTTGGTGGCTTAAATGGAAGAATAATTTTTTTTTTCTTCATTTTTCGTTAATAATTGAGCACTTGTTTAGCTCTTGGATTATGTTTTTAATTTCCATTCGGATTATGTTTTTTCCTTGGATTTTGTTTCTTTTGGATTATGTGGTTTTGCATTATGAATAAATTTTTCTTGCAATAATTTAAAGTTATTTCGTTAAGCGATTCCTTTATTAGTGTGACCAACTTTAAATTATTTTTACTTTTAGGCATGAATTTGGGGCAGTTGATTGTCTGGCTGATAGTGGTACTACACACACTATCTTAAAAGATAAATGCTATTTTATCAACTTTACGTCTAAAGTAACCTCAGTGACAACAATTTCGGGCCCGTCGACCCTTGTTGAAGGCTTTGGTAAAGCCCAAGTCTTGTTGTCAAATTGTACTCTTTTGACCATATCTGAGGCCTTATATTCTCCGAGGTCCAGTCGAACCTTGTTGAGTTTTAAGGATATCCGAGAAAACAAGTTTCATATTGAAACTGCTCGTGAAAATGGTATTGAACACCTTTACATCACCTCTACTCAATACGACCAAAAGCGTATTTTGGAGAAGTTGAGATGTCTTTCAAGTGGTTTGTATGTTACCACGATACGAAACATTGAAAGAAATCTAATCATTCGGCGGGCGCCGATTGATGAGAGCATTTATATGCTATGGCATGACCGGCTGGGACACCTGGGTCAAAATACGATGCTTCGAACGATGAACGCATCACATGGGCATCCTTTTGGAGGAAAAAATTTCGTGATCAATCCGAAAAGCCTATGCCAAGCATGCTCTATTGGAAAGACAAATCTCAAACCAATTCAAGTGAAACCTACAAAATTGGTTTCCCAATTCCTTGAACGAATTTAAGGAGATATTTGTGGACCAATCCAACCAACATGTGGACCATTTAAATATTTCACGGTTTTGGTTGATGCATCGACAAGATGGTCACATGTAGCTTTGTTGTCCACAAGAAACGCAGCGTTTCCTAAACTCCTTGCCCAGATCATTAAGTTGAGGGCTCACCATCCGGATTATCCAATAAAGTCTATTAGACTTGATAATGCCGCGGAGTTAACATTGAAAACTTTCGATGATTATTGCATGACATTGGGAATTGATCTTGAACATCCAGTTGCTTATGTTCACAATCAAAATGGTCTTGTAGAAGCTTTCATTAAGCGTTTGCAAATGATTGCGCGAACTTTGGTAATGCGCACTAAACTTCCAATTTCTGCATGGGGCTATGCAATTTTGCATGCTGTTGCGTTGGTCCGTCTGAGGCCCATGGCTACCCAACCACTATCTGCGTACCAGTTGGTAACTGGATATGAGCCCGATGTCTCACATTTACGCGTGTTTGGGTGCTTAGTCAATGTTCCAATTGAGCCGCCAAAGCATTCAAAATTTGGACCTCAGAAACGACGGGGAATATATGTCGGTTATGAATCCCCGTCCATAATATGTTATTTAGAGTCCTTGACATGCGATCTCTTTACCGCTAGACAAGTGGGTTGTGACTTCGATGAGACTATCTTCCCGTCATTAGGGGGAGAAATGCACGTTAACGTTGATGAGGAACGACGTGAATTAACATGGCATGTACCCACTATGTCTCATCTCGATCCCCCTAATGCACACAGTGATAAGGAGGTGCAGAGAATCCTAGGTCTGCAAAATGTTGCAAATCAAATGCTAGACGCATTTAATGACCTAGCAAATGTCACGAGATCACATATACCTGCTGCAAATATGCCTGCAAGGATAGACGTTCCTGTGAGATGTCATGTTCCTGTTGAACATGTTGCTCCGATTGTACCCACTGAGCAAAGGACGCTGCCGTCGGCCGTCCAGTCCGCCGCTCTTCCCAAGAAAAGAGGAAGACCGGTTTGTACCAAGGATGTTCTGTCTCGGAGGAGGAGAAATCCTGTTGCATCCGTTTTGCCACATGAGATCATTAAGGATCAGGGTGATGTATTAGAGGAGCGTGTTCCTGATGTAACACCAGTTCCTAATCATCCCGATAACCTCGAAATATCCGTCGAGTATACTAGTTTAGAAGATATTTTGAAGCGAAACAAAACTGTCATCAATGATGTGTTTATATACGCAGTGGCCACTGACATTATGAGCAATGATGACATGGAACCACGTACCGTTGCTGATTGTCAGCGAAGAACGGACTATCCTCAATGGAAACAAGCAATCCAGGCTGAATTGGATTCCTTCACGAAACGAAGAGTGTTTGGACTTGTCGTTCCAACACCACCCAATGTTAAACCAGTTGGTTATAAATGGGTTTTCGTAAGGAAGCGTAATGATAGTAATGAGATTGTTAGATACAAAGATCGCCTAGTGGCGCAAGGCTTCTCTCAATGCCCTGGAATTGATTATGAGGAGACGTATTCTCCCGTAATGAACGTTATAACGTTCCACTACTTAATCAGTTTAGTAGTTTTCGAAAAACTGAATATGCAGCTCATGGATGTGGTCACAGCTTATCTCTACGGGGATCTGGACACAGAGATATACATGAAAGTCCCTGAAGGACTTAAGTTGCCTGAATCAAGTAGTTCCCGACCACGAAACAGATTCTCTATTAGGCTGAGACGTTTACTATATGGATTAAAACAATCCGGACGGATGTGGTATAACCGTCTAAGTGAATACTTGATCGGCTTGGGATATGTTAATGATGAATTATGCCCATGCATGTTCATAAAGAAATCCACTTCAGGATACGCTATTATCGCAGTCTATGTAGATGATATGAATCTCATAGGAACCTCGAAAGAGTTGTTCGAAACTGCCGAACTTCTGAAAAAGGAATTCGAGATGAAAGATCTTGGGAAGACATGGTATTGCCTTGGCCTGCAGATCGAGCACCGTAAATATGGAATTTTAGTCCATCAAGAAAATTACACCCAGAAGGTGTTGAGACGGTTTAGTCATCATGACGCAAAACCGTCATCCACTCCCATGATCGTCCGCTCTCTAGACATTAATAAGGGCCCCTTCCGTCCAAAGGAGGACGATGAAAAGATATTGAGTCCTGAGTGCTCATATCTGGGTGCAATAGGCGCACTATTGTACTTGGCTCAATGTACTAGACCGGACATCTCATTTGCTCTGAATTGTCTAGCTCGACACAGCACCGCGCCAACACGCCGCCACTGGAATGGCATTAAAGACGTCTTCCGTTACCTTAAGGGTACTACAGATATGGGTTTGTTCTATCCCTACGTGTCAACGAGTGAGTCCAACCCCCTTGGCACTCGAAATAACGCGACCCTTGTCGGTTATGTCAATGCGAGTTACTTATCAGACCCGCACAAGGGACGTTCCCAATCTGGTTATGTCTTTACCATTGGGAACACGACGATATCATGGAGGTCTCATAAACAGACCTTGGTGGCTACTTCGACAAACCACTATGAGCTACTCGCACTCTATGAGACAACTAGAGAGTGTGTATGGCTTCGAGCAGTTATTGGCCATATTCGAAGTACGTGTGATCTAGGTTATGATCATGATGAACCAGTTGTTATTTATGAGGACAACACCGCTGTTATTGATCAAGCAAAACATTGTTACATCAAAGGTGATGCCACCAAACATATCTCGCCAAAGTTGTTCTTTACACATGAGCAACAAGCACTTCAAAAGATTGAAGTTAAGCATATTGGATAAGAAAATAATCACGCAGACTTGTTGACTAAGTCACTGCCAAAGTATTCATTTCAGAAACATGTCAAAGCAATTGGTCTTAGGAAGCTTTCTGAGCTATCCTAAAGTGACATGTCCTTGCACCCTGTCGTGTGCAAGTGAGGGGGAGCATCCTGATGTATGCTCGATTTCTCATACACTAAATCGAGAAAATCCTCACTAATGATGGCCTAAATCAGGGGGAGTATCCAGTCGAATACTTCTAATCACAGTGTACTTTTTTTTCCTCGATCAGAGGTTTTTCCCATTGGGTTTACTCTGACAAGGTTTTGATGAGACACTTTATGTATGTGGTTACCCCTATTGTTCTAACCAAATCGTACTCTTTTTGTCCTTCGCCTAGAGGTTTTTTCCCAATGGATTTTCTCTTGCAAGGTTTTAATGAGGCGTTTGTTAGTGGTTAGTTCGTACCAACAAGCTACAAGACGGAGGAGCTCAAACGTGATTAAATATATTTTTGGACATCCAAGGGGGAGTGTTGTAAATAATGGATTGTCCATTAGTATAAGAGTTACATATCATTTAGTATGAGCATTTGCTCCTTTGTATGTTACAACCTTTGAGTTTCTTGTCATTAACATTTAGCTTGTAACCTCCAAACCTCTAGCCTATATAAAGAGCTTATGGCTATGGAGTTTGGTACAACTACAACACACTTGAATACATATGTTTTGGCCCTCATTATCTCTCTCTCTCTTACATATGTTATTGAGCTAATTTGGCGTAAAACAGTTTTGATAATTTTTTATAAAAATAAATTAAAAATCACACTAAAAGTCTTGAACGGCGTATTTTTTAGCCTCAATAGCGCAAAGTGTAACATAAGTGCAAAAAAAGCGCACTATAGTGTTTAACAACAATATAGCGAAATACCGTCTGCAAAAAAATTCCACTAACCACTATATCGGGATAATAACACTATGAAGTGTGCTTTTTAAAACATTGATCGGATATATTTGTTAGTTGTTACTCATAAATGAATTAGAAAGTAGGGTGGGTACGGGAAGATGTTAGGACCAGATTTCTGGCCCTTATACTATTTGTTGTCTATTGGTTTGAACTAAATAACTCTAGTTGAATGTCAAGAATTAAAATAGCCTTTTGGTTTCAAGGGAGGTTGCAACTGAGGTTGCAACCACAGTTCCAACCTGCAGTTTTACAGGATTCTGTTCAGTTCTTTAATTCTGCATTACTATTCTTTAAGGATGATTATCTGTTTTAAAGTATGCAGGATATCATATGTTTTTAAAGATTAAGTTTATGTATATTGAAAATATTAAAGTGATAAGAAAGATGTTTCCTAAAAGTTATAAGGAGATTAGTTTGTAAAGATATGCTTACTTTAAACTAGACAATCTAGATCTCTATTCTTATACAGATCTTTATCACTTGTTTCAATCTATGTTTTTTATCAAAATCAGTATGATACGTTTAAGATTGAATGAAATATGGAGTTAATGTTTCAATATATTGTTAGAAAGATTTTATCTCTAAAAGATATTATCTTATATAACTAACTCATATTTTCAAGCTAGTTATTAAACAGTTACTTTCTTATGAAGATTGAGGTCAATTCTACGCTGAAATATCTTGTGCTATATGGAAAGATTGAAGCCAATCAAAAGAGTCAAAAGCAATCATCAATATCGTTTTTACTTCTTTAAATAGTTTAAATAGTTGATAACTAGGCTTGTAAAAAGTGTGTGTTCTAAATTATAAAGGACTCATTCTTGAGAGAATACACAGTGAGCTTTAAAAGAAAACAATGGTGGGATGCCATTGATTTTTAAGTGATAGTTATAAAGTAGGAACAATATAGAGATAGGCAGAAAAACCTAGAGAGAGTCTGAGAGTTTTTCATTAAGACTTGAATCCTATATTATAAGCTTTTATAATATCATAATCTGGCTGAGTGCCCCGGAGACGTAGCCCAGTTGGGTGAACTCCGTTGTTAAATGTGCGTGTGATTTAATTCAAGTACATTTAACTATACTGTTTTGTCCATCAATATACTTAGGTTTCAACTGTGGTTGCAACTTCACTAGGAACCTAACTACAAAACTGCAACTAGAACCGCAGATAGAAATTTCAGAAGACTTGAATTCAATCATAACACAACTCGCAAAATAAATTATGGGACAGATTGAGACGGGTTGATAAAATTTAAATTTCAATCAAACTCAACATAAACCGTTACAATTAAAACCCAACACAACTCAACCCGTACAATAAATTGCGGGTTGTGATAGGTTGAATTTTGGATTGATTATTAAATTTTTATTTTGGTCATTTATTTTTCATAGTTTGCATAATCAAGCTAAATTTTAAAATAAATACAACATTTATAAATGAAAATCAATCAAAATACGTTCAAAAATTTCGGGAACAAGTGACAAAACTAAAATATAACAAGAGTGTGGTTTGATATATTGAAATACACATAATTTATATATATATAGTGTGGGTTGAAACATGTCGGGCGATTAACCCGCAGTTTGACAACCCTAACCCAACCCGCAAAATATAAAATGGATTAGAGCTGACAGATTGAATTTTTTTGACACTCAACCCCGCTCATACCCGTCCCAATCCGCATGTACTGGGTTATGAGCTGAGTTTTGTGGAATTTTTGCCTACCCTTCAAAGAAAGGGTCAGATTCTACGACAGTACTTAAAGTTTAGCTAAGATTGATTGGGCGCAAGTTGGATTGTCAATATCCTGATTCTTCATCGTTGATATTCCATCTAAATCAATAGTAAACAAAAATTGAAGAGCAGAAACCATACACAACACTAATTAATCTTTATTCCTTCTATAGAATTTAATTTATGTTCATAACAGTACATTATGCACCCATGTCTACACACCAAAGGCTAACTATACCAAAAAACTAATCGGAAAACATTAAAATTATTGTAGATCTCATATCTATTACATTCCCGAATCAGATGTCAAACCGGAGGCTTTGCATAATTTGTTTAAGGAGACGAGATCGGTCTTACATGAATTTAAGAGGCTTCATGAATTGTTTACATGAAGGCAAGCAAGAGCCTCATGTGTTGTGAAAGTTTCATAAAATGAAACCCGCGAGGTTTTATAAAATAAGAAGTGAAAAATATAGGAAACATACTTTCAATCAAGTGAAAAGGGGAGAGAAAATAAGATAACTATGGCTTAATATATGATAATTAAAAATATATAGTCAATAATAGAGGGTACAAAGTGTGGGGTATTGCAGAATTACTTATTTTAGAAAGCATTTTGTCGTTTAGTAAATATTCGTGGAGAGGGGTCTCTAACTGTCATTTCTAGAACATGAAAACGTGAATCGTTGTAACAAAAATATTTAAGTATTCTACTTTCTTAGCAAAGAATGTGGAGAGGGGTCTCTAACTGTCATTTCTAGAACATGAAAACGTGAATCGTTGTAACAAAAATATTTAAGTATTCTACTTTCTTAGCAAAGAATTGAGGTCGGACCAAAAACCGAAAAAATCGAACCGATAATCTAATTGAACTGAACCGAATCGAACCAAACTGAAAAAAATCGAAATCGAAAAACCGAAACTTTTTCGGGTCGGTTTCGGTTTATAATAAAAACGAAACAAAATAGAACCGAAAAGGCCCAAAAAATAACCGAAAAAAACCGAAAAAAACCGAAAAAACCCGAAAGACCGAAACCGGACCGAAACCAACCGGTTCGGTTCGGTTCAAAAAATAACAAGACCGAAAACCGAAAAATCAGCTCGGTTTCGGTTTTGTTAAAAACCGAACCGAACCTGGCCGAACACAGCCCTAATTGAGGCAACCAAACACAACTTTAGTCATATAAGTGGCACCAGAATTAAAGATCAAACACATTACAAAATTTCTATATAAAGTGAAGTACTATATCGAACTGATCATCAGCCAAATTAATCAATTCACAACATACATCCAAAATATCACCAAACTAAGAACTTCACTTAATTTGTTACTGTTTTATTTGGCACAAAATGGAGACCAATATGGTCATGTCCAAAACAACGAGTTTGATACCCAAGTAGTTCATGATAATAGTGAGGTAAACACGACAAGCCTAGGCATCGTCACTCATGAGGGTAGGAATGGTCTAATAACAACTAGATTATACTAGATATCTCACATTTTAATGTCACTTGTTAGCTATAGTGTATGATATTTTGCTTATATTGGATTTGATAACACACTTATTAAATGTCATGTTAACAATCACTTATTAAGTTTTATGCTAAAATTAGCAAACACATTAATGGGTGATGTAGCAATCACTTTATCATTTTATTTTATTTTAAATTATTTAATAGTCATAGATCTCACTTATTCTACTAACTAATACTAATATATTAATAAAATATACTCTTACGAATCACAATTAGTTAGTATAATGTACACAAAAAATATAAGTTAAAGTTAATTTGTATAAATGTAAGTTAGTGACTGTTTTTTTTACTTATTTGGTAATGTTTATCTAACCAATTTTATATTTGTGGAATATGGTTGCACTAAGTAGTGGGAGTATGGCTTGAACAACTCAAGTACTAATTTGGTTAGTCAACAGTTATACTTTCTTGGTCAACTCAAGTCCTATAGTAAATATGTTTTGTGAAAACTTTATAAAATTATTTGTTTCACACCGTGGATTAACCTTTTTAAAAAAAGTAGAGTCATGAATGTATAATTTTATGACATTGCTATATAAACGAAAGATAGTTTAGTACTCCTTTTTTTTTTTTTTTGTCTACGTACACGAAAAAAGGAACAATATTTAGATGAAAACAATCATAATGGTGTATAAGTAAATGATATGCAAACTATTTTGTGTATAAAGTTCCTACTATTCTGCTAACCTATGGTCATCATTTATGTAGTCGGATGAAGAAGAAGGCGGGATACGAAATAAGAAAGGGCTAACGGAGAAGATAATGGAGAAGATCCTGGGTGTTAGACCCAAAGAACAACATTATCAACATACAACCACCGTTGATGCATCGAACATCCCAGAAGATGATAAGAAAGAAATTATAAATAAAATTAAAGAAAGGATACCCGGAATTGGCAAAGAGTAATGATACTAAGCATCATGACCATAACTGTTAAGTAATGATACAAGAAAGAAATTAAAATACACACACGCAGATACTGCTAATTTTGATGAGTTGTAATCTGACTAATCTTTTTTTTTACACATCTAATCTCTCTTTTTCTCTTTAGCAGCCTCCACATATCTCTATTCATTTTATCAAAATTAACTCTGCATCCCCCACTTATTCCTTTTCTTATTGAAATAAAATTATAAGGTTTTCTCTTACAAATTTTTGATTGATATCAATTTCCCCCAGTTCATAAACAAAATTAGAGGTTTTAATCCGAACTTACTCGAAATTAGTAGTTTGGATTAAAAACCCTAAATTTTTTCCGAATTAATTTTACTCAAAATTGATGCAGCCAAACAAACCCAAATTCAAGTTATTCTTATTTATTTCCATGTATTAGGACTGATAGATATGATCACCAAAAATTTTCATTGTAAAGATTTGATTATTAATTAGCTGATTTTGCCTTCTTTTTTTTTTATTTATTTGTGTTGGTATTTCTTATTTTAATAAGAGGGGGATGAGGAGGCTACAAAGCAATGAGGGAAAAAGAGAAAGGTAGAGAGAGATTAGATGTGTATAAAAAAAATTAGTCAAATTACATCTCATTTAAAGTTGTCCTGGTCGGCCGTCTTTAAGTGTCTCTTTGAAACAGTCAGCTTATTTGACTGTTTATGATGCAATTAACTTAACTACCGTTAGATTAAAAAATGGATTGTTAGATAATATTTTTCAATAACTAATTTATTTTTTCTATTTTCAACAAATTAAAATTTGATAAATTAAAAATAAATTATACAACACACTAAAAATTCAAATAAAAATATAGAAGCCTGGATGGGCCTACACTAAACTTAAATATTAATCAAAATTTTAAAAAAAAATTATGCATTTGATATTTTTTTTATGCAAACGGATTGTGAACTAGTCATATAAGGTGACTATTGCTTAGTAATTCTCTAGTCTCGAGAGTGTGTATTTTAGTTTTTTTTATATATTACCATGATAATGTGAAAATATTTGTTTCCCTCCTGGCTCTTATTTTAAATTTCATACTTAGATTGACTTGGTGCAAGTTGGAATTGTCAATATCTTGATTCGTTGTCATTGAAATTCTACTAATTAAAACCAAAGGGTGATACACAAACACATCAGTCATTTCTCCTAAAGGCTGAAGTTGTATTAACTTTCAAAACTGAATCGAATATATTTCTTGTAATAGCACCTTGCATGCACACCAAAGGCTAGATTAGCTAACAAAGAGAGATTTTGTCAACAATGCAAATCCCTAATATGTTTATGTGTCCGAATCAGATGTCCAAATGTATGTATCATGGTCTTACTCTATATACTAAAGTGGCAAACACATCATTCTACAAGTCTATTAATGATAATTAAGCATAGTGATGGTGTAAGACTTAGGGAGGCCTCAAATAAATGCAAGGGCCTTATAAGTTTGATAGCCAAAAATGATTTGCATCTGGCCACTTAAAAGGAAATATATACGTATATGTCGATATCTTTTTTCTGACTATCAGACAGTTCTCCTGAAAGTGCAACTGTAACAATGTAACCTTCTAAAAAGACTACAAGCACGGAGCATTTTAAAAAATGAGCCTTTTTCTGATTACATCAATAGTGCAAATTGAGCGACTCTTATCGGCAGATGTGGTAATGTTGTTGATTTCCAACTTTGTGAATACGATCCACATTCGCAGCTTCGCTTTGATTTCGTCAAGTTTTTCTGATGTGGTAAATTTAAGCAGCTTAGCTAACATACAGTTCTCCTGAATGTGCTTATAAGAAAACTCAACGAAAGCAAAGTGAAAGTGCGAATGGGGTTCTCTACACATTCGGAAATCAACAACATTACCACGTCTGTTGATAAAACGACTCAATTTGCACTATCGATGCAATCAGAAATTAAAAAAAAGACCCATTTTTTTTTAAATGGTTCATGCTTGTAGTATTTTTATAAGGATATATTGTTAAGTTGCACTTTCAGGAGAACTGTCTTGTTACAATTCGGAAGGTGCTAAAGAAGATCTTAATGTGGTACTATGGTGGGATTAAATGCAATTAGATCAGATAACTAAATGATTTAACATACCAGGTTACAACACAAATCTATAAGCGAAAATAATAATGATAATTTGTTGAATACATGCCTCCAGTATATGAGATTATCATTTAATATATGGCCTTATTTATAATTTAACCAACTTATAATGAGACTAATAGAGGCTAAGAATTATGATCAAGTGGTTAACTCGAAGAAGGAAAATAACTAGGCCCGGAATTGATAAATTTCAGCTCTCTATCCCTTTTTTTCTCTCTATATATCTATTTGTATGTATGTATCACTTTGTTTTATTCATATTAATAATGGAGAGGTTATGATCAGAGCATAGTATCAACATTTCTCTTATACGCCAAGGAAAACAAATCTGCTAACGTCTAATATTCAATTCTAATTAAGTCGTCGTAATTAATTCCCCGATTTAGTTTGATCCCTAAAGAAAACTGCTAACGTCTAATATTCATTTCTCTTGCTCTAATCTTAAACGTAAGTTACACTACTCTCAATTCATTGAACATATAATTGTTGTTCTCCTTATATTAGTTTGATCCCTTAATAATTTATAAATATCAATTAATTAATCCCACCACGTTACCAAAAATATCGAAACAATTCTGAAATATTACCAATAATAATAAAATATAGTAAAATAAAATATTAACCATACACAACACTGATTGATCTTTATTCCTTCTATAGAATCTAATTTATGTTCCTAACAGTATATTATGCACCCATGTCTACACACCAAAGGCTAACTATACCAAAAAAGTAATCGGAAAACATTAAAATTATTGTAGATCTCATATCTATTACATTCCCGAATCAGATGTCAAACTGGAGGCGTTGCATAATTTGTTTAAGGAGACGAGATCGGTCTTACATGAATTTAAGAGGCTTCTTTGATAACCAAGAATGACTTGCCGGTGGTCGCTCAAAGGACTTAATAAATATGTGTATCATTGTATATTGCAAAAGTTTGTGATCTTTAATGGTTATCAGGCAGTTATCCTGGCTAATCTGAAAGACTCTTCTTTTTCATGCTCGACCTTCTCTTCTTTCACCAAGATCGCATCCTTTGCATTTGACATATGTGACTTTTAAGAGGTACGATATGCAGGACATATTTTGTAACTAAAACAGCATAGTTATAACAATATCAATTTAATTCACCAAGTAGGATCACGAAGTTCACTTGCACATTGTCTGGTGTAGAGTATTGAGCATAATTTATGTAAAGCTAATGTTTTCTTAGGGGCAAGAGCCGAAACAAGATGTTTATGACTCTCCCAATACGATAATTCCAATATGTTACTTCCACATTTATAATTATTTCTTCCACCTGCGCTCGAAATGAAGCAACCCTTTAGTAATTATATATATATTCACATCTACGCGACCAACACTTGATTTTAAAGCTTTGACATAAGTAAATACAAATTTGACTTTTAAGTAACAAGCTAATAAGACATGCTTATACTACTAACAACAAAATACTCCGCCAAACCTCAATTTCAGTTACGAAGTTCAGAAAATAATCCGTGATGCCACACCTATATAGAAGACATTTGTTTAGATGATTGTATCAATTGACTTCCAAGAAAGCTAGGTTTTTATTTTCTTGTGAAAAATTAATACTCTTTCAATTTTAGTAGGCAATCCATTTTTTTCCCCCAAATTAACTAGTCAGTCTAAGGATAAGGATAGCTAGTGTTCGGTATATTTTGATTCATTCGTTGAAATTTCATAAATCAAGCTAGTAAAGTAAGCAAGACCAAGAAGACATTCTCTTTTTTGAAACAAAGACCAAGAAGATTATGAGATATGCTTTACCCTAGATACATTTTGAGTGGAACGTTTTCACATACACAATTTGAGGAGGCCCATACATGCATTTGACAGGATAAGATCTATCTACATTCAAATCACTAATCAAATTTTATAAATTAGATTTTGCAAAGACTAAGCAACCATATGTTGGAAAAACCATGTCTAACATGTTAGTTTTCGAATGGTCACGAGACCATTTTTGAGTCAAGATTCTAAGTGACAGTCGTTGTCTTTTGACATCATACTCAAAACGGTTGAGTAGATGGTATGATAAGGTTCGTAACGATATGTCTTATGACTTATTCGGAGAATGAGAGTGAATGAAAATTACCGTCAAAGATTGGGTTTGAGAAAGAGAAAAACTCTTAATGCTGGAAAAATGGATTAAATGAGGATAACTCATTGGAAATTGTTCACATTGGAAATGAAGAGTCATTTTTACAATGTATATACAAAGTTATCTCTTGTGAATATTAAGTTGTCTGTCCACATACACATTTACCAAAAGCGTGCATGTACGACAAAAGCGTGCATATTCGGAAAAACGCGCCTGTTCGGGAAAAGGTTTCAGCAAAGCTATAACTGTTGCAATAAATATGAATTCATTGCAAAGTTAATATTACATTTTAGTCAAAGAGAGCCACCCACCAACAGCTCGACCTTGACTCGTCGCCAGTTTCCGGCGAGTCATCCGAGACGTTATACCTTGAGATCAAAGCGCCAAACATAACCAGAAACCTCAAAGGTGGTTGGACGAATATCGGTTAAGGGCAGACTGTTAAAAAGTCGTTTCGTCTATTTCTTTTATGCCTTTTTGATTTCGTTTCATTTATGTAATTTAATTTAAGTATTTCAATTTCATGTCCTTAACTGTAACATTTAAATTCTGTTTTACCTTTATGTAATTTATTTAAAGTACTGTTTCAATTCTGTAATTAGATTAGTTTCATTTACAGTCCAGCAGTTTAGTAATTATACTATTCTGTCTGACAGTTTCTTTTAATTAACAAACAGTCCAGCAGTTTAGTTTTATACTATTCTTTCTGACAGTTTTGTTTAATTACAAACAAGTCCAGCAGTTTAATAACTTATATTATTATGTCTGAAATTTTAATTAATTGCATTTACATTCTGCAAGTGTCGGAATTTTGTAATAGAGTCATATTACATTATAGAAATAAAATTGTTTATTTTTTTTCATTACTTGCACTTTTATTGATTTTACGTACAATAAAACTTAACTCCATATACAATAAACAGCTAGCAGTTGAAATGAGCCATAGACAATAATTGTTTACATGAAGGCAAGCAAGAGCCTCATGAAAGTTTCATAATGAAACCCGAGAGTTTTTATAAAATAAGAAGTGTAAAATATAGTAAAACACACTTTCAATGAAGTGAAAAGGGGAGAGAAAGAAGATAATTAGGGCTTAATATATGATAATTTAAAATATAGAGTCAATAATAGAGGGTACAAAGTGTGGGGTTACCCAGAATTACTTATTTTAGAAAGCATGTTGTCGTTTAGTAAATATTCGTGGTGAGGTATCACCTTTACCTGTCATTTCTAGAACATGAAAATAGTGAATCATCCTAACAAAAATATTTTATTCTACTTTCTTTCCAAAGGGTTTACGCAACCAAACACAAGTTTATTCATATACGTGGCACCACAATTAAAAATCAAACACATATTACAAAATTTCTATATAAAGTGAAGTACTATATCGAACTGATCATCAGCCAAATTAATCAATCCACAACATACATCCAGAATATCACCAAACTAAGAACTTCATTTAATTTGCTACTGTTCTATTTTAGAAAATGGCACAAAATGGAGACCAATATGGTATTGTCCAAAACAACGAGTTGGATACCCAAGTAGTTCATGATAATAGTGATGTAAACACGACTAGCCGAGGCCTCGTCACTAATAAAGGCATGAATGGTCTAAAATCAACTACATTTAACTACATATATCTTATCTTTTAGTGTCATTTGTTAGCTAATAGATGATATTTTGATCATATTGTACTTGATAACACATTTATTAAATGTCATGTTGGCAATCACTTGTTAAGTTTTATACTAAAGTTAGCAAACACATTGGATGGCTAACTTGTGTCCCGGGGCACATTTTAAAAACACATGATATGTTAATAATTTTTGATATGATAATCTCATTTAATGGAACAATAAGTAACAACTATATCAATTATTATAACCGATAGGCACGTCGATGACTTATGGGAATGGTTTCAGCTTTTTCGCATTTTGTATAAGTTTTTTTTTTCTATCTACCCGAGGCTTGGGTCCTCAGTAACAACATCGTAATTGTTGGCAATTTTCAGTTTACTCACGACTCACAAGTGTTCTGATATGAGACAAAGGGAATTCACCTTAGGATTAAAAGATACTAGTCCAAATCGAAAGGGTTATTTTGAATATATTGACATAGTTTTTGTTTCTACACTTTAGGTTTCTGGTACTCAATTGAGCTCTATGTTGGACAAGTTTCAACTTGGTCATTCTTAGCTCTTAATTATCAGATTCTCGTAATTCGATTTGATGACCATTGTTATGGAAGAAAAGTTAGTGATTGTCTAAAAACAATGTATAATGCCAAGCAATTGATCAGGCTAATTATACTGTAAAAGGATCAGGAGATGATATATGACCAAAAAAATAGGAACCATAGACAGACCTAGCTAATAAAGGTACTAAAACTTGAATATCTTTTTAGCAAATGCAATCAGATATGGCACCTGGAGGGTCATAAACTTAAGGCTGCCAAACAGTAAATAGTTGATAAATAGGCAATTTTTACACAGTTAATTCCTGGAAGTTGGAGAGGCTGTTTTTCAAGGATGAAGACTTTAGTTTTCTTCACTTATTTAATGTTTTTTACAAAGTGTTGCAGTTCCATTTTCGTTGTATTTATTTTATTTTATTTTATTTTATTTTTGAGACTTTTATTTCGGATTAGTGCACTTTTGGCCCAATCCATTTTGCGGGGTTTTTCCCCCCGTATTTTTATTTCGCCAATTCAATAAAATAAAAATGTGGGGTTTTCCCACCATACATATATATATATATATATATATATATATAGATAAATAGGCCAAAGCGAGCTTTAAATTTCAGCTTAGATTGACTCGGTGCAAGTTAGAATTGTCAATATCGGGATCCGCTATCGTTGAATTCTTAAAAAAGCAAGCTGGAATTAAAGGAGTAATAAATATACACAGCAACGGTAACTCCTAAAGACAGCTCTGAAATCATAATATAATGTATTCTTATATGCATTGTTTTAAAAAACGCGTTATATTGCGCTATAATTCACGAAATAGCGTTTTTCGGTCAAAAAATGCTATGATAAACCGCTATTTGGATGGAAAAACGCTAAATTCGCGTTATAGGAACGCTATTTACGTTATAGCGGGTGCAGTCCAAATTATTATTATTATTTTTTTTTTTTTTTTGTGTCAAAATTTTAATGAAATTATTGGAGGCTAAAAAGAATCAAATCCCAAAACTCTTGCAAACAAAGTTAATGCCATGACATCTCAACTATAATCATTTTGTGATTATTAGTTACAACTTTTTATATATATTTAGTTAATTTTTATTAGATGTTATGAATTTAATGATATATTTATATGTATTTAGACAAAAAAAAAAATACACCGCAAAGCGCTATGTAGCAACGCTATTTGCGCTTTTAGCGTTTCTATCGAAAAAACGCTACGGTAGCGATAACGCTATTTAAAATATTGCTTATATGTAAGAATGAATCAGATATTGTAGTCTACAGTGTAATCAGATATTAGAAGATAAAGTAGAAGTTCCCGAGTTAACTACGAAGCATTGCCGTATCTTTTCAGTGAAATCCTGATTATAACCATGCATTAGTTTACACATGAGTATTCCGATATGAGACCAAGGGGTATTCCACTCAAGATTTGTTTTATGAATTCATGTAAAAGGGTTCTAAATATAAATATGGCTGGTCTTCAAATTTCTATGGGTTTGGTTTATCTTTATTCTCTTATTGGAGAAGTTCCAACTTTCTCATTGTAATGCAGCTGGGCAGCCATTGGAATGGAGGAAAAACAAAGAGAAAATCTGAAAACATAAGTTCTATCTGAAAACATAAGTTCTACTATATCAAGCAGTTACTGAGTAAAGAAATCTTTCACAGGATATAATAATCACAGAAAACAGAATTATTTATAAACATACAGATAAAACTTCCGAAAACTGAAAATCCTTCTTAATTAGCTAGGCCAATGCAGTCAGATATGGTCAACTGGTTTTGCTAGAAGTGCCAATATGAGCTCATTCAAATGAACCTTTTAATTAATTTATTTATTTATGCTTGTAAACTTTTTGGAACAAGAGAAATAATACAACAAAATACAAGTTTAAACTCTGGAATCCGACTACATAAACGCCATAAATTGATTTACTTTTAAATAATTTTAAAAATTCTCTTTTCAAGTTGACCCTTAAATTTCAACTTAGATTGACTTGTGCCAAGTTGGGATTGTTATTAGTCAATATCCATGTATCCTGATTCGTTATCTTTGAAATTCCACTAAAAGCAAGCTGAAATTATAAGGTGAGAAACATATACAGCAGTGGTTACTTCTAAAGTTGGGTTTAAGATTTGAAAGAATATATTCCTTGTAATAATACATTGTTCACCCTTGCATGCACCAAAGGGCTAAAGCTAATTAAAAGAGATGTATCTAAGATCATCAACCATGCAAATACCCATATCTAGAAATTTCCGAATCAGATGTCAAAAGATATGTAGTATGGTGTATATACTCTATATATAGAAGAGGCAAACACAAAGCTTTGTACAACTCAATTAGTTACGATCTAGCATAGTTTCTTTATTAGGAAGAGAGGTCTTACATGAATGCAAGAGCCTAGTTTGATAGCCAAGGATGACTTGCCTGTGGCCACTTAAAAGGATTATCCAATCGTACGTGCATATTGTTTAAGTACATCTGGTTATCCTTTTTGGCTATCAGGCAGTTATCCTGGCTAATCTGAAAGGCTCTTCTACTTCATGCTAGGCCTTCTTTTCTTTTACGAAGATCTGTTCTTTGTTTCTTCTCGATACAAGTTGCTTGTTCTTTACACGTCGAAAATTCCAATTGCGGTTTAGCTTGGCACTTAAATATAGCTAATTTTAGAGAGAATGGACACCATGACAGACAATGGTAAAGTTTGGAATTATTGGAGTGAGAAATATAAATAAATTCCCTAGGCTTCTCAGTTATCACTATGAACAAATTAGATCTTTCATATACTTTACTTCCAAGCTTTCTCGACATGGAGAAGAACTATTATGTTTGTCCATTTTTGTGTATATATTTCAAACGTATATCGGCACAACGACATACTTTATGGCTATCAGGCAGTTATCCTGGCTAGTCTTAAAGAGACTTCTTTTTCATGCTAGGGCCTTGCTTCTTTCACCAGGATCACATGCTTTGAATCGACATCGGTTACTTTTGACAGGTAAGACCGTAAGACATATATGTTCAACTTTATAATTAAGCATATAGTAATTGACAACATAACACTTCACTGGACCTCAACTTAGTTAGAATTTCACTTGCAGGTTTTCTTGATGCTGGACTATCCACTAAAACAAAGATGTCAATATATCATCAGAATGCTTGTTGCTAAAGTAAATGCCGTTAGTAACAAAGTGTCTCTTGCTAATCCTCACATTTGTCGTTGTCAAATATCTAACATTTTTGCTCTTGTCTTATCTGAAGAAAGCTTTGAGAAATGAGAAACACTTGTCAGTTCCTAGCTAGGAAAATAAACAGTTGTACAAAACGTGGCATATGGCTCTTAGGCCACCTTGGATCACAACAAACACTCTTCACCTCAAGTTTGATAAATATATAAGCATATTGTGGTACACTACTAAATTTTCGTTCTATAATAGGCATAGCTTTCAGCTTGAACTCGAGGCTAGCAAGTACTTTTTGGGGAAATATGGCACATATAAGGAAACAGCCAGGCTATCCTGCTTACCAATCCGATGAGCACGGTAATCCGATTTCCCCAGAAGATTGTGCCAAACCTATTCCTAATGTGGCCCTTTTCGCCGCTGGATTGGGTGGTCAACAAGCACAACAAGACCAGGCATTTTTCGACATGCTTCAACAATCTGACAACGCAGACCAGAGCTTGGTATTATATAATATGGCCTATTGTGATCCCGAATTATGGCTTGCTTGTTTGCAATTTAGTTTTTTTTTCTGCTAAATTGTTCTTGCTAAAAGTTAATTACTTATAAGCTGGGTTAATAATTTGGTTTCTAGGTTGAAGGAGCTTAAACAAAATTTCTGAAGGAACCAAGTCGTTTTCAGTCTCAAATAAGTCAAGATTATATAGCTCAGTAACTTATATCAAAATGAATAGGATCAATGAAGCAATCAGCGATTCAGCATCAGTTACAGGACAGTTATGCATAAAAAGTCCATAATATAACGTCTAAATGCTTTTCATTTTTATCGTCGCCATTAAAATGTTTGCTTCAGAATATTCCTGGTAACCTAACATGGCTTGAATTTCTTGGACCTCACATTATTGACAAAAACTCGAACCGTAATGGCATATAATACTATATTTGATGCACCAAGGTTCCAAAAATTGTTTCGATCTATGTAGACGGAGAAGTATGGAGAGGAAGGAGGAAACAAGAAAGAAAAACTGAAAGAGAAGTTCAAGAAGAAGATTGAAGGAGGGAATAAGGATGATCCACCTACAACAACTGCTCAAAATGAGAAGAAAATCGATCCACAACTTTTGTCGAGTGGATCCCAACTCAAAGCCATGTCGGGATCCACAAACTATGCTAAAAGTGGCCCCAAGTAGTTTAATGTTCTGCGTGTAGCGTTCCCGTACCTCAGTTATGTACAATTTGTTATACGTGTTTCAGTTGTGTATATGTTACCAAGTTGTTTTTGTTTGTGTGAAGTTGAGCAAGGATCATCTGTGGAATCACCTATTTCCTTCTAAAAGTTCATATCTTTGAATTTTAACATTCAGTTAAATAAATCACATCTTCCAAAATAACATATCTAAACTGTTCCATATCGAACAATGGCCTAAACTGTCAAACAGAAAATATATACTTAGCCTGAAAGAGTACAGGTGAAGATTTTAAATGAACATACTTTTTTTCCCAGATAAGAACCGAGCTAGGTGTTATTGAGAGCTTATTGTTACCAATAGCTTATCCCGAGAATAGTTATAGTTGCAGATTCATGTTACAACATTTTCATGATGGCATACATGCACAGAGCCTTGAAGAACAGACCTTCAGTTTAGTTTTAAAGGCTAATATGTCGACCTTTAGGCTTGTTTGGCTACAGTAACTAAACTAATAAGTTTGCTATTGGAGTCTCCGGAACTAGTAGGTTTATTGCTTGAAACATCTAATCTTCTCATGCCAGAAAACCAAACCAGCTCAGTTTAAAGTTGATCAACTAATAACAGTACAAATTATAGCGAACAAAAGAATAATTGATGGGATGGCATCCGAATAAGCCTTTAGAGTTGATAGTTCATATCTTTCACATTTAAAGAAACATTTATATGGTTTTATAATCATGATCAGGGAAATGTTTTATCCTCATTAACTCAAACAGTACATGGCAACCCTATTCCAGTCGTCATAGAACGGAACCTAGTCTATCTTGAAACAGAAATAATATAATCAGGACTCAGGAGCATCTCTTTCTCTTAATACGATGAAGGATCTCCAATCTTTCCTTGCCCATAAAATAAAATATAAACTCAACTGTATCATGAAGTATATCTACACTATCTCACAGAAGACTCCAAGTCATATTTAAGGAAAGTTTAGATAGACCGAAAGTGTTTGTGTTTCTCACCCAAAATAAAGCAATTGCTGATGAGTAACCGTCTTCTGAGAGCTTCATAATCCCTCTTATAGATAATGCATTGTCCCAAATTCATATTGATTTATATGTTCTTATTCCAGTATAAAGATTGAAGAAAACCACTAGTGGATTGAAATCCCGAGCAATTACAGATATCGCTTAGTCACCAACATTCTGGCAGTGATTTGATCACCTTCTAGCAACACAGTTTTATTTAAGGTAAAAGCTACCAGAAATTACCACAAGAGCACGACCCATTGCTGAAATGATGGAACCTCATGTTATCTCTCACTACGATCACCCTCGCGGATACACTCGATGCCCCACACATGAATGAGTGACAATCCTCGCAAATCCTAAGATTCTTAACAATCCTAATGGGGGTGCCAGCACTTGTCGTAAGCAGCCCAAACGCCAGCGCCAGTTTTTCACTGTGAGTCATTAATAACCTCTTCTTTTCATCGTCACTTATATCATAAGGAACACAACTCAAGTTTGGTTGGTACCCGTTCAAAATTAATCTCTGCAAAATTTTGCTCAATTCTTGCTTAATCTCTCTGGATTTTGAATGGTTCATATCACCCGCAAAAAACTCGTGGACTACCCCTTTTTCCCCTTCGGTCCAGCTACACCCCGGGTTCTTTTTCAAACCCTTTGTTCTCATCAACTTCCTTATTCTTGCCACATCATCCCACCTTCTAGCCGAAGCGTAAATATTCGAAAGTAAAAGGTAATTCCCTATAGCCTTCGGTTCAATCTCAAATAAATGGCTAGCAGCAATCTCAGCAATATCCGGATTTCCATGTATGCGACAAGCTCCTAACAGAGCTCCCCATACACCACCATGAGGGTCCATTTTCATTGTACTAATGAGCTCAAGGGCTTCTTTTAATCGCCCAGCTCGGCCCAAAATATCAACCATACAAGCATAATGATCCACAGATGGTGTAACACCGTAACGTTTCTCCATATTCTCAAACAAATTCCTACCGTACTCAACCATACCCACATGAGTACAGGCTGTTAGCACCCCAATAAATGTAACCCCATTCGGCTTAATCTCTGTTCGTAACATCTGCTCAAACAACTGAATTGCTGCATTCGCACGCCCATGCATCGCGTACCCAACAATCATGGAGCTGTAGGAAAACACGTTCCTCTCCCTCATCCTCTTGAAAACCCTATACGCGTCTTCAACACTCCCGCATTTCGAGTACATATCTATCATGGCAGAACCTATAACCACATTTTTCTCAGGCTCGAACCCAGACCTCACCGCCACATCACTCACCCAACTCGCGTACTTAGCACCTCCCAACTGTGCACAAGCCGATATAGCACCAACCAACGTCACCTCATCGGCCTCAACCCCATTCTGCATCATTTCCTCGAAAAAACGCAAAGCTTCTTTAGGCTTTGCGTTTTGAGCGAACCCAGTGACCATCGCGGTCCAAGCCACCATATCCTTCACTGGAAGCTCCGAAAACAATTTCTCCGCATTTCCCATATCGCATTTCCTCGTGTACGCGACAATCAACGTCGTCCAAGAAATCTCATCTTTAACAACCATTTCATCGAACACCTTACGAGCACACACCAAAAACCCGCACTTCACATAGAAATCAATCATTGTGTTCCCAACGAACAAATCCGAACAAAACCCACCAATCACAACCGTATGAGTATGTATCTGAGTACCCAAAAAAACGTCGTTTTCCACCGCACACCCTTTAAAAAGAGCGGAAAAGGTAAATGAAACAGGGCTAATCCCCTCTCTCCTCATACCATTATACAAAAAGATTGAATCTTTAAAACACCCATGAACCATATACCCTCGTATCATAGCGGTGTATAGAAACGGGCTTTTGTAACCAACTTGGTCGAATATTCGTCGTTGGTAAGCTAACAAACTATCAAATTTAGGCACATTGGTAATAGAGGTTAAAGAGCGGATGAGTTTTGTTACGACGTAGCAGCATTGGTGGAGGCCGCTTCGGATGACATGGCAGTGAACGCGTTTTATTAGAGGGAGGGTTTTGGTTTTGTTGAGCGTCGAGACGATTTGGGATTCGAGAAGCTTCCTTTGTTCGAGGAGAGAGATGAGAGTGGGGAGTTTTGAGGTAAGAGGTTTTTGAAAGTGAAGGTTCATTACATAACTTACAGAATATATACATATATAAATACATAGAGAGAGAGAAAGGAAATTAATATTTGGGGATAATTAACGAAAACATACGCTATTATTATTATATTACAAAAAACATATACTAATAATTTAAATTACCAAAAACATACATATATATACTTATTATTTATTAATCTAATCTATATTTCTAACTTAACATATATATCTCTCACCTAACATCTCTGTCTAATCTAAACTATCTCTCTAACCTAACATATCTCTCTCTGATCGCACCTATCTCTCTAACACACGATAATCGCACATCTTTCTAACACGTGCTAATCACCCATATTGACAAAGCCATAACTTTGGTCGGTTGCGTTAGGCTTTTCAACAATGATATATAAATGGATCGACAATAAACGATGAACACTTCTTGATTTTTATTCTTGTTCGGCAATTGCCATTGTTCGGACTACAATTCTATCACTATATTTATGCTCGGATTCACTGTTTGATCCGGACGTGATCTTTCTCTTCTCTTCGGTGTTCGACTCTCTGCCCTGCTCGGTTAGACTATTGATGTGATACGTTCTGACTAGTTTTTATCTTTTCTCTCCTTCTCTCTATATTTTTTAGGTATGATTTCTGGTCCCTTTCTTAGGGGGGATACTTGGCTATTTATAGGCAATTAGGCCTCCTAGGATGTTGTCAAATGTTTCCATCTCATGGGATTTTTCAGGCATGGGTCCCTAATTAATTGGGCTTGGGCTTTTAGTATTATCTATTCTTATTCTCAAAGAAAAGCATGTCATAACCCATTTAAGCATTAGATACCCCTCTATGATGGGTGGGTCGATTCGTACCCGAATAGATACATTCGGGTCCAAGTTTTATGTTCTATCAAGTGCTCCCTGACTTCCTCGACTTGGTTTCCACGTCGAGGGAGTCATGCTTGGTTTGTCGAGGAAGCTAATTCTGTCTTGCTGTTCCCAATGCTTCATCGGAAAATGTCCCTAATTACGACTGCTACTTGGGACCCATTCAATGTATTGGATTTGCGAACCTGCTACCCAGCTTCGATGCGACCCTTGGTATTCCCCTATTGGCCTATAAAACGGGATTGTTCCCTCATAAATGTTCCATTGCTTGTCATTACTAAGAACGTCATGGCTTCTCCCAACGGTGCTACTGGTGACAATTCTCCCGAATACATTGCTCATTTAGAAAATGAGGTCAAGAGCGCTCGTGCTGTGAAAAGGAAGCTGGCTGTAATGGCGAAGAAATTGTCCGATATGGACGCGGCTCACCATGTGACGATGGCCGATCGGGATTGGGCCTTTGAGCGTATAAAGAGGCTTGAGGCTTCTCTCGCTAAGCAAAGGGCGGCAAAAAGAGCCTATAAGCTTGCCTTCAAGGAGCTGCATAATCGGTCCAAACCATGGGCGGATGGCGTTGAAGCAAGTTCTTCCTCGGAATAATTTAATTTTTGTGATTTCTTTTGTAATTTCTTTTGTATGGGGTATCTCTCCCCAGTTGTAATCGCATTATCCGAAATTAATAAAATATTCCCCATTATCAATCTTGTCTGTTTAATTTCTTGATACCTCATTGGATGACTGAATTGGATTGAACTGTGGTTAGTTGGACTTAAATGCCATTGGGAAGTTTAAAAGGGTTTGTCTTTTTCCGAGATGACCTTTGATCTTCCCCATTATTTCTTCCTATAAAAGGGGGATGTACCTGTCTTCTTGTATAACTTTTCCTTTTTTAACGAATCGAATGGCTTCTCCTCAAGAAAATAGCGGTGACAACCTTCCCGAATACATTGCTCATCTAGAGGAGGAGGTGAGGAAGGCTCGTATTCTCGAAAGGAGGGTCGCCTCTCTGACAATGGAGGCTCGCCGAGCAGCTGATATGGACGAGCGTTTGGACGCCATGGAGAGTGAATATCAGAGGTCTCTGATCGACAATATTTGGGCGCGTGCTCGGATCAAAGAGCTCAAGGCCTCTAGAGAGAGGCATATTGCTTCTAAGAGGGCTTATAAATTGGCCCTCAAGAAAGTGTATGCTCGGTCGAAAAAGAAGCCTGACGATGAAGCTGGTCCCTCTGCAAAATAATCCTCTTTTTCTTTCTTTATTGTATTTCTTTTACGTTGACTGCCTCTTCTGTAATGAAGTTTAAATTAATAAAAAAAGACTTCTTTTTCTTGTTTTTATCTGAATTATTCTCCCAATGCATTTAATTTTGACTGCGCATGCTTGTGGCTTCATTAATGATTTTTCTTGGGTCTTGTGCTTGACCTTATCCACTGAATCTTCCGAATCTTTGTATCTGGGAACTAGTGAGATTTCTTGAGCCCTGTGCACAAATCTTATCCTTTATCTCTTAGCACTGCTGCACTTTCCTAATGAGACACGTGTAGAAGCTTTTTGGGAATTTACCCTTTTTAAATATTGGCATGAATTCAGGCGTTTCTTCTTAATAGACGCATCTTTTAATAACGAACGGTTCCAATTTCCCACTACTAATTTCTTCTCAACAGGCGCGTCTTTTAATCACCCATGTTTTCCAGAGCCTTTTGACGAACAGTTGCAATTCCCCATTTTTAATTTCATCCTTAATTGTTCTATAAATACCCTCTTAAGATATGTGTTTATTCATAATCTCTTCTTTACCTCTCCTTACCATATATAGAATTTTATCCCATAACTACATAAAAATGGCTGGTTCTTTCACCAAATCTCCACTGGTTTTGCAAGTGGAAGCTTTCGAAGCCTCCTATGGCAATGCATTAAGGCTGTTGAAGGATGCCGAGGAGGAGTTAAAGGTGATGCGTTATCACCATACCGAGATGGTTCGGGAATTAACTTGGCTAAGGTCCGAGCTGGATTACTGCCGACGTGCTCGTCAGGCTCTAGTCGAAGAGAATGAGGTGCTGAGGGGGAACCTGGCACTTCGAGACATTCCTGTCCCTGCCGGGCCCTTTCATCGATACCGGTCGACTTCCCCCTAGCGCCGCCCTTTTTTCTTTCTTTTTATTTTTTTTAGTTTCCTTCATTTCTTTGTCTTCTCTCATTTCTTCTTCTTTTTCCTATGCTCTTCCCCTTTCTTTTTCTTCATCTTCTTTTTCACCACTACGATGTAACAATCAACCCTGTGATCCTAAGGGTTTTTTGTTACTTTTAGGGTTTTTGTCCTTTTTCATTTTCCTCTTCTTGCTTCTCCTTCTGTTCTCTCCACTTTCTTCCTTTTTCTTTCTTCGTTCTCTTGCACTCTTCTTCTTTTCCTTTTTCTCTTTCTCTTTTTTTTTATGTTTCTTTTCTTCGTATTTTTCACTTCTTCTTTATGTTCCTCTTCATCTTTTTCTTCTTTCTCTTTTCTTTCTACTTTTTCTTTTTGGCGCCTCCTGCTCACTCGGCCTGCTGATATAGTTGATCTTCTTTGCCTGATCTTCTGTACTAGCTTTTCTCGGATGTAATAGATTTTTATCTCGGATGTAATAGATTTTCTTTTCGATGTAATAGATTGTTTCTTTTTGATGTCCTCTGATGTAAAAGTTCTTCATTTTGATGTTGTCCTCTGATGTAATGAACAGTGATGTATCCCATCTTTATTAATGAAAAGTATATTTGCCCTTCTATTTTTGCACCTTTATCTTGTACTTCTTCTTATGTTGCACTTGTGGTTTGTCTGGAATGTGGACCTTTGAATATCTTGTATCTTTATTTCTTGCTGTACTGTAGCCGTGTGACTTCTGAGGCATGGCAGATTTGGTCAAAGATGCATGTTCCCAATCATTGTCAGATAATATGCATGTTTCCAAGTATTTGTCAGATAACAACACACTAACTTTGCTCTATAAATACTCAACCTTTCCTTTTTTTTTTTATCCTTATCATAAACTTGTGTTGGCTTCTCCCTCATCCCTCTTCCCCTTCTGTATCATAACTCTTCCATAATGTCTGAGCCCGTGGTGAGATATCATGCTCAGCTGAAGGACTTAGATGCTAAGGTATCTTGGGTCCGTCATAGAATGGCCAGTCTTGAGAAAGAATATGGTGTTTTGGTTTTGAGTTTATTTGACTCTCATCCCGAGGATACAATGAAGTGGACCGAGATTTTGGCCTTGAGTTGCCAACTTGATAATTTGTTGTTGCACAGAAATCACTTGGCCAACTCTTGGTACGAGGCCGAAGAGATTTGGGATCGTGCTCAGGACAAATTCGATAACTCCCCTCAAGGCCTAGCTAGTATGATGGTTATGAATGCTCGGCTGGAGGAGCGCGTCAGGGTCCTTACTAGGACGAACAGCGAGCTCTCCAGGGAGAATGAGTGCTTGGTAGTCATGAATGACTCTTACCAAGCTCGGTTTGACAGCTCTGCCCGGGTAGCTTTCTCCCGGTCTGGTAGTTCGGTCTTTCCGCCCATTGATCCTTAGTTAGATTGGGCTAGTTTTCTGATGTGTTTCCCGTCTTGTAATTTGTATTTTCTTCTCTGTTTTTGGTAAGTTGTACCATGTTGTATTTCGTGTCTCTCTGTATATTGAACCGTTTGCAACGCCTCGTTCTTGGCGCTTTTTTGTATTTTGTGCCCTTTGATTCCTTATAAATGCTCCCTATTGTTTTGTGCTTTAGTATCCATTCTCCTTTTCTCTCTCTTGTTTCTCCTAACTTGCGAGATGGCTCCCATTACTAGATCTGCCTCCAAAAAAAAAGCCATTCTGGAAGAGGAGCCTACCTTCTTGCTACCTCGTCCCCCTGGTTTCGGGGAAGAGGATTTAACTCCTCTTCAGTTAAAATAAATTGAGATGTCGTGGCTGAAGCATGACCTTAAGTGTGCTCAGACCGAAATGAGGCGGTTCAAACAGTATTGGCTGGAAGAGAGCGCTGTTCATTTTGAAGCCGAGCAGAAGTGCAAGTCTCAATCTTATTCTCTTAAACAAGTGGAGATTGGCATTTCTCATTTGATTAGGGAAAAAGAGCGTCTGGAGGAGCTCTTGGCGAAGAAGGATGCCGATATGGGGGGTAGTTCGAAGAAGTAGGATGGGTGTTATATTTTATTGTAAACTTTTCTTTTCCTGTTGTATTGTCTGTTTGTATCCCCCTTTGTGGATGAATAAAACTTATGCTTTGCAACTCGATCCTGTCTATTTTATTTTGTATCTGCTTTGCCTTTATGTTGATATCATTCGATGTCTCTCAGTACCGAACACCGAGCAAGGTACACCGTGGTTATCCCCCCCGGAGAGCGTTGTTAGACTTGATGCTTTAATGCCGTCGAGCTAGGAATGATCTCCGACCACCTTGTTCGGTGTGCTATTCGAGGTCAGACACGGTTTGGCGTCGAGGAACTTTATCGGGTGACATCCTTGGTGTAGTAATATTGGTAGCGTATGCTAGAAGCTTTTCGTGGTAGGGTCCACTGGCCGTTTATTTAGGTGTAATGATGTGAACTGCCTTGGGTAGTGGGATGCATTATCTGACGTGGCTAGATCTGGAGCGTTGATTTGTTGAAAATAGCAGCAGTTGGGGATTTTCTCTGTGGGTGGGAAAAAGGTAAACCTCTGGCACACGAAAGGACAGTTATTATTTTATTCTTTCTGTGGCTTCACCCCTTGTAACTGTGCCAAGTAATCCCACTTGTTCTTATCTCATAATATTCTGAAACAAAATCTCTCTTATTCTCTCTCTAGGGTTTGTTTTTCCCGCCAAACATATTTCTGCCTCTTTTATCCAGGTTTTCATCTAGTTGCACATAGATTTACTTCTATCCTCGCCTGCTTGCTCGTAATTATGACTGTAAGTGGTTTCTTTATTTTTATAGGGTTTTGTGTACCCCTTTGTGCTTAGGTTCCGTATTTAATTGTTTGTTGTGGTCATGTATGGGGTAGTGATATATAGGTTCTTGCTTGCCGGTATATGTTTATCGAGGGTGGTGGTTGATGGTTTTTCTTTACGTATAGGATCTCCGTTAGCAGGGTTGGTGGTAAAACGTAGTGTTTTGGGTAATTTGGGTGGGGGGCTCTCGTTGTGTCAAGTGTTTTTGGTTGATATATTGATGTAGTTTTGGATGATGTTTGAATAGGAAATTCTGGCCCAATGCGTGGCCCAAGTTGGCCCGTTTGTGGAAGAGGACTTTAAGAAGCTTGCTGGAATTCCCGGCAACATACGCATTCGGCTGCCTGTCTCAGACGAGGAGGTAATGGGATTTGTTCCGGCCGGAGAAGTAGCCATTCGTTCTTCGGCGTTCTTTACTGGCGGTCTTAGACTTCTGTTTACTGATTGGGTGGCTTCGTTCTTTGAGGCCGTTCAGATCGCTCCGGCCCAGCTAGCCCTGAATGGTTACCGCACACTGAACGGTATTCGAAGGTTGTCGGAGTTGTCCGGGATACCTATCGAACTGAAAGACATATTTGGGGTCTACAGTTTGAGTTTTGAGCGCCGCAGCTCTTATTTGAAGACTTTGCGCTCCTTCTCTCGGCTTGTCATCGGTCTGCCTGATACCAACAAGGAGCGTAACCTTGGTGTGGTGATTGCTTCCGGAGAGTGGGGTTGTGCTGGACACCAGATTCCTGGACCTGCGACAACGGCTTCCGATGTTCCAGACCTCGGTGCTCCCAATGTTGAAGCTCTCTTGGCCCTCTGGAACTGGTGGGGGACTGGTCCGACGAAGGATCCGGCTAGCCGTACTGCCCCCATACTGCTAGGTTATCCCGTGGGGCCGGTGACAAGGGGTAATCCTGAGCCCGAGATTCCCACAGAGACTGAGGAGGACTTCCTCAAAATTGTCAAGGCCCGAAGTGCCTCTCGTGGAGGGAAAAAGCCTGTTTATCCGAAGCGTCGAGCATCGGACCCTGTTGTTGGGATCCCAAAGAGGGCTAGAGGGTCCGTGACATCGGCGAGTGAGGAGGTTGCCGATGTTGGCACTGGTGCGGCGTTGGTTGCTTCTTCCCCGGGTGATACCGCCGAGGGGGCTTCCACTCATGTCGACGTACGTGTATATATATTTTTTGTTTTGTGAATTGTTGTCTTTTAAACCCCTTGTTCCTTGCTTTATTTGTCATCCTGTTTCAGCTATTGACGTCTTCATTGGTTACCCTTGCTCTTGCCCGGTCTATGGGTATTATTGTGTTTTAGGGGTCGGTCGATAATGTATTCGGGTATATCAACCTCTTGGTGAACATGGGCGAGGATACGATGACCCTGCCTGTCATCTCGCCTATCCGTGCCGAGGACATGATGGACCTGCTTGTTATCTCGCCCACCCGTACTGAGGATGTGAGCGAGCACAGGGCCCCTGAGACTGGTCCTTCGGAGGAGAAGGTGAGGGAGGAGGTGGAAGCCGGCAAAGAGACTGCCGTGGATGTTGTGATGGATGGTGAGGATGAGGTTCCCGAGGAACCTGAAAAAGTGTTGGTGGACGGGGTCGCGATGACCCGTTACATTGATCGGTGTAAGGGGAAATTACTGGAGCAGCCCCGAGCTTTAAGGATGGCGTACACTGCTCTTAAGCCCCTTCTTTTCAAGGATGTAGAGGAGATGGCTGTTCTGCCTACAATGTCGCTCATTGAGCAGGCCAACAATGACGCGCTTCGGGTATGTTTTGCGTGTTTTGCCATACAATGTGCTATGCCCTTAGTTGGTCGGTACCTAATGTTTTTTATTACAGGTTTTCGTGGGCACCGTGGTGCTAAAGGATCAGCTGGCAGCGCTAGAAGCTGAGAAAGAGAAGTTGATTGCCGAGAATAAGGCCATAGTCGAGGAGAACGCTCGGAAGATAAGGGATCAGCTATCAGTGTTCGAGGCTGAGAAGGAGAGGCTGATTGCGGAAAATAAAGCCACGACAGAGGAGAAAGTTCGGATGGCAGGGGATAACCTACGTCTGACCGAGGAGGTGAAGAAGCTGGAAGCCGATAAAGAGCTTATGGTCGAGAAATACGACCTATTAGAGGCTGATAATCTGCTCATGGCGGAGGACGTGGAGGCCGAAAGTTCCGAGGTCGCTGCTCTGAAGGTGGCGCAATCAGAGGAGCGGAACAAGCTTGCAGTGATGGCCAACTTTTCCGTCTTTTGCGCTCATGTTCGTGCTCTCAATTTCGCGAAGGTTCCTTTGTCGGATCGGGCGTGGACGGAATTGGTGTACCCCTGTCCTCATGGTGCACCGCCGAAACCCCTAGACTGGGAGAATCTTCGGGATGAGGAGCTCCCCCGGCTGCCAGGGCATACGACTTCGACAGCGCTCCGTTCTCATTCTGTGTCGACCCCGTCCACTCCTCGGCCTGCTGCTACTGCTACTCCTCCACCCGCATCCCCTCAGGTGGAGCCTTGACCATTGTCTTGCAGTATTTTCTATGTAGATTAGTGTAAAGTCTTTTGGTATCCTAATTGAGTGTCTCTTTTGTATCGAGAAATATATTCTTTTGGGAAGGGATAATATAGTTGCACTGTTTTCTTACTGTTTGGCTTTCTTTGTTAATTTCGTCGTCGGTTGATTGTCATCTTTTGAAGGACATAAAAATTTTGTCAGGTGCCTGTTAATCCCCTGGCCATGGTGGTCTGGGCCCCTCTTAGTCGTAGTGTAGATGATACTGTTATAGGTGATCTAGAAAGGTCTAAGGCGCTCCTAACTGCGGAATTGAATTCTGCTCGCCGAAAAATCGAGGACCTGAATATTCATATTTCGAACTTGTCGATTCGGTTACGCGATTTGGGAGATAAGTTTAGTAAAAAGACCGCCTACTATACAGTCAATAAGGGCAAGGCCAAAGCGCTTCTTGAGGCACTTCGGCGATCTCGTGATGAAGCGCGGGGCCGGGTGACGAGCTTGAACTTGGTGTTATGGACCATTTTCGAAGACGCGGACCTATTACTATCTTTCGTCAAGGCCTATTGGAGTCGGGCTCAGGCATTAGAGGTTCTCGAGCATGTAAAAGGGATGCACGGTGTTGCTCGGGCAGAACGCCTGGTCGATGCTATGGCCGGGGTAACTGAGACCACGGCTGCTTTGAACCGAGTGGATGCGGTCGTGCAGGAACGTTTGGGAACGCAAATTGTCTCGTTGCGAGATATTCATTTTGGTGATGCCGTAGAGACCTCAGCGTCTGTTGAGGGATAGTCGGATTAATGATTGAGTAGCTTATTTTGTCATTTTGCTTGTAGCTTGTATGAAAATCTTTGTTCTTCTACTTTTCCTGTCTTTTCTTTATTCGTGGATGTATATTCATCTCTTCCCTTCTTCTCCATTTTTTTTATAGGCACATGCAGCTATGTCGCACCAGGCTGGTTCTCCAAGCCTAGTTAGTCCGGGGCTAGGGCCTACTGGTGCTGCCCGGGGCGAGGTCTCATCTGGTGCGGCTAGTGAAGGGCATGGCAATTTGCCTTACATCGTTTTATTGGGCAAAAACGTCCATTTGCTCGATCAGTGTGCACGACTTAGGACTAAGTTGAAAACTCAGGCGTCCTCTTTTCGTGAATATGTTCCTCGTGCCGAGCATGTTGTACAGGTTCAGGAGCGTCGTTTAGATCGGTATTGGCACGTAAAGGAAAAATACCTCGGTAAACTAAAATCGTTGGTAAACCAAGCCAATGTGTTGGTGAAGTATTTCCGTCTGTCCCGATCCAGGTACGATGCTTCTGCAGCTATGATCGAAGCGCGTGCACTTCCCTTCGACGATGCTCGTCGTAAAGTGGCCTCGGATGCTCACGAGGTCACTAAAGTAGCCGAGTTCTCCGCTCGGCTTAAGACGCTGACATGCGTTGGTGCTCATACGACCAACTTTGATGCCCTCATTTCTGAGGAGCGTTTTGATGGCGAGGAGACCGATGGGGATACGGCGACGGACGATGAAGAGGTAGAACTCGGTCAATTGCCGTCGTGCTCCTCATGTGGTAGTAGCTCATAAATCAATGTCGCTATGGTTGGTTGTACCTTGTTGCCTCCGTAATGAGGGCGCGGACTATTTGTTTTATTTCTTTTTTCTTGTGTTCGGATCTTCTCCTTGTAGTACTGATATTTCATTGATTGGTTTATTTTCCTGTACTGATTTCTTCGTTCGATGTTTTGATGGTCCCCGTAATGTGGGCTAGGACTTTGCTTTATTTCTTTCTTCTTATGTTCGGATCTTCTCATTGTCGTACTGATATTTCATTGATTGGGTTGATTTCCCTTTGCTGGTTTCTTCGTTTGATGTTTCATTGCCTTTGTAATGTGGGCGAGGACTATTTGTTTTAATTCTTTCTTCTTATGTTCGGATCTTCTCATTGTCGTACTGATATTTCATTGATTGGGTTGATTTCCCTTTGTCTGCCCCTTTTTTTCCTTAATGGAGCTGGTACCTGCATAAGTGGGACTGAGCTATTATTCCATATGCCTCCGGTTACGTTGGAGGACTTTAGTATCCTAGGCAATAAGGTACATGCCGTTTAGGAATTTCTTATGCCCCCGGTTACGTTGGAGGACTTTTAGTATTCCTAGGCAATAAGCTACATGCCGTTTAGGAATTTCTTATGCCTCCGGTTACGTTGGAGGACTTTTAGTATTCCTAGGCAATAAGCTACATGCCGTTTAGGAATTTCTTATGCCTCCGGTTACGTTGGAGGACTTTTAATATTCCTAGGCAATAAGCTACATGCCGTTTAGGAATTTCTTGTGCCTCCGGTTACGTTGGAGGACTTTTAGTATTCCTGGGCAATAAGCTACATGTCGTTTAGGAATTTCTTATGCCTCCGGTTACGTTGGAGGACTTTTAGTATTCCTAGGCAATAAGCTACATGCCGTTTAGGAATTTCTTGTGCCTCCGGTTATGTTGGAGGACTTTTAGTATTCCTAGGCAATAAGCTACATGCCGTTTAGGAATTTCTTATGAATTCAAAACTACCGTTAGTATTCCTCAACCCTGGTAAATAGCGCAATATCTTATGAATTCAAAACTATTGTTAGGACAAAGTAGAGGTACGTTGTGACCTGTAATGGAAGCCAGTTCATACATAGTATTTCTTGAGATTCGTTACGTTCCATGAATTCTTTTCTCCTCGGCTATTCTCGAACAGAACGCTTTTGGTCTTGTAGGTCGTCGGGCTTGTTCTTTTGACGATTTCGTATGGGCCTTCCCAGGTAGGGCCCAGTTTGCCATGTATCTCGTTCCTGGTATAGACCGTTACTCGCCACAACACCAGCTCTCCTACCGTAAATTCCTTGGTCCCTTTCACCCTTTTGTCATAGGCTTGCTTAACGCTTTGCTGGTACTTCGCTAGTGTCAGGGCTGCTATCTCCCGTTTCTCGTCCAGCAGGTCGAGTTCTTCTCTCATTCTTTGTTTATTGTTTCCTTGTTCGACTAAAGTTGTTCGGAGTGTGGACAGCCCGATTTCCGTCGGTATGATGGCCTCGACGCCGTACGCTAGGCTGAACGGGGTCTCCTTGGTGCCCGTCTTGGGCGTGGTACGGCACGACCATAAGACGTTAAGTAACCGCTCGGGCCATCTTCCCTTTGCTTGTTCCAATGTTGTCTTGATGCCATCTAGTATTGTTCGGTTTGACACCTCAGCTTGTCCATTGCCCTGTGGGTATGTCGGCGTTGAATAAAATTTCCGGATACCGAGCTCTTCATACCACAGCTGCAGGTTGGCATCTTTGAACTGGGTTCCGTTGTCGGCAACTATAGCGTATGCTATACCGAACCTGGTGATGATGTACTCCCAGATGAACTGTTTAACGTTGCTGGCTTTGATTTCTCGGGGGGTTTAGCTTCGACCCATTTGGTGAAGTAATCCGTCGCTACGATTAGATATTCCACGCTGCCTGGGGCTCTTGGAAGT
The DNA here is from genome assembly GCA_963682055.1 of Primula veris. NCBI lineage: Eukaryota > Viridiplantae > Streptophyta > Magnoliopsida > Ericales > Primulaceae > Primula > Primula veris. The sequence goes on along the minus strand of OY821747.1, from coordinate 28,155,256 downwards.
TTACCGACCAAATCAATTGCCCATTGTGCAAAAGGCCACGGAGCCGATACTGGGGTCATCATGGACGACGGAAGCCGAGATATCTTGGCGAATCTTTGACACTTGTCGCATCTTTGTATGTAGATGTCGGCGTCTCTCTTGATATAGGGCCACCAATAACCTTGTGTGATAGCCTTGTTAGCGAGGGACCTTCCCTTGATGTGTGCTCCGCACGATCCTTCGTGGATTTCCTCCAAGACTGGCTGTTGCAGCTCGGGCCGGACGCACAGAAGATGGGGTCCATGGTAACTAGATTTGTACAGCTTGTCGTCCTCGGATAGCCAGAACCGAGGGGCCTTTCTTGTGATTTTCAACGCTTTTATCTTGTTTGTCGGGAGTGTCCCGTTTCACAAATAGTGCATCATGTCGTCCATCCATCCAAGTTCGTATTGTACTGACGTGATTCTCTCTATCCGTCTAATTATGCTCGGGGTTTCCAGAAGTTCCACTGTGATTGACCGAGTGTTGGCTAAAGCCAATGTCGAAGCTAGGGTTGCTAATGAGTCGGTGTGGGCGTTCTCGGTGCGATTAATTCTGATTAATTCGCACTGTTCAAACCTGGCCATTATGCTCTGGACTCTCTCTTGGTATAGGATCATCCGGTCGTCCTTGGCTTGGTATTCACTAGTAGCCTGGTTGACGATTAGCATGGAGTCGGAGCTAGCAATCAAGTGGGTGCATCCGAGGGATCGGGCGATGAGCATGCCATTGATCATGGCTTCGTATTCCGCCTCGTTGTTAGTAGCTCGGAAGCCCAACTTGATGTTTTTCTCGATGATCGTCCCTTCCCTGGACTTGAGGACGATGCCTGCTCCTGATCCGTCCTTGGTGGACGATCCGTCAACATGTATCTCCCAGTGCGACTGTGGTGAAATGGTCAGGGGCTCGTCATAACCTTCTGTGAACTCGGCGACGAAATCAGCCAACACCTGTCCCTTTACGGCGTGTCGGGGAGCAAATTCGATATGAAATTGGGATAGCTCGACCCCCCATGCTGCCACGCGACCGCTGATATCCGTCCGTCGAAGGGACTCCTTGACGTGGAACTTCGTGTAGACTTGGACTTTGTGAGCTATGAAGTAGTGTGGTAGTTTTCGGGTAGCAACGACCAACGCCAAACAAAACTTTTCCAGCGGTAGGTAGCGTGTTTCGGCCTCGACCAGAGTCTTGCTGACGAAGTAGATAGGAAATTGTTCGCGCCCTTCTTCTCTTAGGATGATTGCGCTCACGGCTGTAGTAGAAACTGCTAGGTATCAGGCCAGAATATCTCCTTTATTCGGCCTTACTAGCAGTGGCAGCGTCCTTAGATACTCTTTGAGGTTGTTGAATGACACCTCACACGCCGGGTCCCATACGAACTTTTTATCCTTCTTGAGGGTCTCAAAAAATGGTCGTCCCTTATCTGCGGATCGACTGATGAACCTGCTTAGTGCGGCCATCATCCCCGTGAGCTCTTGCACCTGCTTCTTATTCTTCGGTGCTGCTAGGTTTTGCAGAGCCGTTATCTGGTCGGGGTTAGCCTCTATTACTCTTTGGCTGACCATATGCCCCAAAAACTTCCCTTTGCTAATGCCAAACGCACATTTGCTAGCATTAAGCTTTAGTTTGTGCCCGCCTAGCGTTTGGAAGACGTCTTTAATGTCCTGGAGGTGGGAAGTGGCCCTTTCGCTCTTGACGACCATGTCGTCTATGTACACTTCCATTGTCTTCCCTATATGCTTTTGGCATACCTTCGTTATCATCCTTTGGTATGTCGCTCCCGCATTTCGTAGGCCGAACAGCATAACCGTATAGCAATAGTTTCCCAAAGGCGATATGAACGAGGTCTTTTCTTGATCTTCGGGGGCAAGGGGGATTTGATGATATCCCGAGTATGCGTCGAGGAAGGTCATCCTTTCGGCTCCCGCCGTGGCGTCCACCAGTTGATCAATCCTTGGTAGGGGGAATGGATCCCTCGAGCAGGCTTTATTCAGATTGGTAAAATCTATACAGACTCTTTCTTTCCCGTTCTTCTTTGGGACGACGACCGGATTGGACAGCCACTTCGAGTAGAACACTTCCCGTATTGCTCCTGCTGCCAACAACTTTCGGACTTCAGCAACTATAGCCGCTCTGTGCTGGACGGACACCTTCCGGCTCCTTTGAGCTATGGGCTTGTATTCGGCATTTACGCTGAGGTGGTGGCATGCCGTTTTCGGATCTAGACCGGGCATGTCTTTGGGGCTCCAAGCGAACTTATCGATGTTGCTGAAAAGGAACGCTTCTATATCCTCGGATTCCTCTTTAGGAAGGCTATCTCTAATGAGGAAGTAATGCTCCTCATCCGTATCCGGGATATACACCTCAAAGCGTTTCTCTGACTTGTTCTTCAACGACCCTCTCAGCTCGTGCTATTTGGTCGATCAGCCTTCCTGCGCTTGTGGGCTGTTCGACAACTACGAGTTGTCTTTTCAACGTAGCGGTGATGTCTTCACAGCGTCTCGAATCTTCCTGACATCCTCAGGCTGTCTCGATCTCCCCCTTGGCATTAAGGTATTTCACCTTCTGGTGGTACGTGGAAGGTATCGCCCGCATAGCATGAAGCCACGGTCGGCCCAAGATCGCATTGTGGCCGAAATTATCATTGACCACCAAGAATTCCACAGGGACAGATACGGATCCCGTGGTAACATTTAGGACAATCTTTCCTAACGGCTTCGTCGTCTCAGAGATGAATCCGATCAGGGTGACATCAGTGGGCTGCAGATCTTGCAATTTGAGTTCCATTTTGTCGAAGAGCTCTTTGTACATTATGTCACAAGAGGCTCCTTGGTCGACTAGCACTTTGCTAACGGTGTCAATGCCGATTTGGACGCGTAGGTTAATGGCGTCCCCGTGAGGGTATATCACCCCTTCTTCATCAAGATTTGAGAAAGAAATGGGTGGGTGTCTCTGCGGCATGCACTGCCGCTTTGAGGTAGACGCCTGCGAAGCTTTAGCTACTTGCCCGAAGTGGGCCAACTGCCTTTGTTGGGATCGATCCCGCCCGGTGCTCTTGGGCCGAGACAAGTGGACAACGTTGATCGTTTTACCTTGTCGGTTGTCCGTTCCTTCGATGACTAGCTGATTGCCCTTGTCCCTGGCGCCCTTGATGAATTTATTGAGCAACCCGGCATCTCCCCATGTGTTCATCTTCCACCGCAGGTGTCGGCAATGCTCGGTGAGATGGCTGTGATCCTCATGATAGGCGCAGAAGAGCTTGGTGTCTCTGGAATCATGGGGGGAATGGATTGGTTCGGGTCGGGCATACCAGCTTTCTTTGCATATATCCTTTAGGATATCTTCGGCCGACAGGTTGAAAGAGTACTTCAACTCGACTGGTTCATAACGCCTCTGGCGCTCCCTTTCTGGCCCTCGACCTTGCTGAGGTGGTCTGGGCGGCGTTGGATAGGAGATTCGGAGAGGCTTGGGCTCGGGCTCTATGGGTCTGTATTCCCTTCGCTGAACCTCGGGACCCTTGTCTCGTTTGGATTGGGGGACTAGTTCCCCAAGATTGTTTTTGGCTCTCTTGCGGTCCACCTGAGCTTCTCGGATCGTCTCTCTTCTTGGTGGAGCCCGGTTGAGGACTTGCATCTCTTCATTCTTATCAGTAAGGTGGGTGCAATAGGCCAGAAGGGCGTCAATGGTCGTAAAATTCTTGCCAATGAATTTCCTTCTCGCCTAATAGCCGCTGGAGATAGAGTTGATGAAGTTCTGGATGGCTATGTTATTGGCGTACTACGGGATTTGGTTCGCCACGTCGATGAAGCGTATGCAGTAGTCCTGGAGCCTCTCATTAGGCAACATAGCCATTTTTAGAAGGGTTTCAATGTTAACCTTCTTCTTCCTATGAGCGGCATATCGGGTGGAATATGCCCGGAAGAGCTCAGCCCAGCTTCGTATGGATCCCCGTGGTAGATTATGATACCACGACGACGCCTCCTGACCCAAGTTGTTCTTAAAAAAATTTGCACATCAGTGCACTGTCGTCACTCCACAACTCCATCCTTGTTTTATAATGTCGGAGGTGATCGATGGGGCAGCTCCTTCCATCATATAGTCTGAATTCGGGGATGACAAACCCCACATGATTGCGGTACCGAGTTATCTGATCGGTACATGGAGTCTCCTGGCACGTGTCCCAAGCCTATTGGAACGCTTCATCTGGTGCCGGGTAGTGAGGGGCATATCCCCCATAGGGGTGTTGTGGATAGTAACCGACTATGACCCTGTGGTCACCGTTCCTTCCGTCGTTCGGATTTTTGTCGAAGTCGGGCAGAGGAGGCGCACCTTGGTGACCGTAGACTGTCGGGGTTATTCTCGGGACGGGTTCTCCCTGTCTTGGTATCCTCGTATCATGGGGTCGGCCCGTCGCTGCCATCGCTGCTCGGTAAGCAGAATCTTCCGCTTCACGTCGAGAGTCGGTTTGCGTGTTGGTCGGTGGGATGGGCGGTATCGTGATGCTGGCCGCTGCCATGGCCGACATGCATGCCTCTAGCTGGAATTGTAGCATGGCATTACGTTTTTCTATGGCCCGTGCCAGTGCGACCGTAGTCCTATCTTGTCGAATAGGGTTCTGTAGTTCCACATTGTACGGCCTAATTATCCGCGGTGTGACGGGTGGATATGGGACTACCTGTTCTAGTATGGGGTCGTGGGCTTCGTTCGTTTGAAAACGAACCCGTTGGGGACTGGAGTTGACCGAGGCTGCTGGCTGAGGGGCCTTTGAACTTGGCCCTGCATTATTGGGATGGCAGTCATCTGGCAAGAGTGTCCCCACATGCCTAATCACGGGTGGTGCCCGTTCTGCGTCCGTGTCCGTAGGGTTTTCATCGACGAGACCATCGACATAAGGGGGGTGGTCGGTTTGTTGTTCTGTTTGGACGTTAGAGACGGTAAGTCGAGATCCAACCTGAAGCGCTTCGTATCGGTCTCTGATGTTGAGGAGATGCCCTAACACGTCTTTGTGGACTGGGATTTCCTGGTTTGTCGATGTGCCTACTTCCTCTGGGCGAGTTTCTTCGTTGGTATTTGCCATTTGTTGCTCGTCTGGTGGAACGTTGGTGTTCGATTTCGAAGCTAGTTGGGAACTAGATGATTCCCGGAGACGGCGCCATTTGACAAAGCCATAACTTTGGTCGGTTGCGTTAGGCTTTTCAACAATGATATATAAATGGATCGACAATAAACGATGAACACTTCTTGATTTTTATTCTTGTTCGGCAATTGCCATTGTTCGGACTACAATTCTATCACTATATTTATGCTCGGATTCACTGTTTGATCCGGACGTGATCTTTCTCTTCTCTTCGGTGCTCGACTCTCTGCCCTGCTCGGTTAGACTATTGATGTGATACGTTCTGACTAGTTTTTATCTTTTCTCTCCTTCTCTCTATATTTTTTAGGTATGATTTTTGGTCCCTTTCTTAGGGGGGATACTTGGCTATTTATAGGCAATTAGGCCTCCTAGGATGTTGTCAAATGTCTCCATCTCATGGGATTTTTCAGGCATGGGTCCCTAATTAATTGGGCTTGGGCTTTTAGTATTATCTATTCTTATTCTCAAAGAAAAGCATGTCATAACCCATTTAAGCATTGGATACCCCTCTATGATGGGTGGGTCGATTCGTACCCGAATAGATACATTCGGGTCCAATTTTTATGTTCTATCACATATCTCTCTAAAAATGATTAAAAACTCACAAAATATGCATATGCTAATTATAAAACGTCATACCCTAATTTTAAAACTTCATACCCTGATTTCAAAACTTCATACCCTAATTTCAAAAACTTCATACCCTAATTTTAAAACTTCATACTCTAATTTTAAAACTTCATATCCTAATTTCAAAACTTCATATCCTAATTTCAAAACTTCATTCCCTAATTTTAAAATTTCATACCCTAATTTTAAAGAGTTTTTTGCCAAAATAGGACTTGGGACTGAAAAATCCCAGAATGGGTTACCTTTCTTTAAAATTCCCAAAATGGTCTACTTCTTTATCTTCGTTAATTGAATTGACGAACTTTTAAAAAATTAAATACTACTTCGTCAATTGAATTGACGAAGTTGGTAAAAAAATATTTAAATACTACTTCGTTAATTCAATTAATGAAATTATGTGAAATCAGAAAACCATCGGTCGTTTTCTGAAAAACGATCGGTCGTTTTCTGAAAAACGATCGGTCGTTTTTATCATGAACTTACTGGAACAATTTGCACCAAAAACGATCGGTCGTTTTTCAGAAATACTTCGTTAATACAATTAACGAAGTAAGTTCTGTGAAATTCATATTTAAATCTCTTCCCAGAACTCCTCTTTACTTTTAAAAAAAAAAAAACAGAGCTCTTAGATATCTCTCCCAATCATATTTTAGGGCAAATCTCAGAGCTCTTCCAAAACAGATAAAAGCTCAATATTTTGTAAAGACTCTATGTTTCTATATGACTCAATATTTTGTAAAGACTCGGTTTTTTCCACTATTTTTCAACACAGTTTCCACTATTTTCAATCTTATTTTAAAAAAAAAACAGAGCTCATCTTATTTAGGTTTTTTTGTGTGTGTTGTTAGAGTATTATTTGAGTAAAATTGATAGTTTGACCTTGTGGTTATCGAAATGAAAAATCCTACAATTATGTGTTATTGGGGAGGTACGATGATGGAAACTATTAGCGAGGGGTTATCTTATGATATTTCTTATAAAAAAAATTTTAAGGTATCTAGAAACACGACATACGACAAATTTTTGGAAAAATTGTTTAAAAAACTTGATGTGTCATCGACTTCAAATCGTTTGAGTTTAACATGTCGTTATCCATATCTGACTACACTTAATGAGTTTAAATATATGCGATTGGCTGTTGATGATAATGATTCGTTGGAAACCATGCTTGAGTTAATAGAAGAAAATGGAAGAACGTTTATAGAAAATGGAAGAAAGTTTACTCTTCTGATCAAGATTACGGGTCGTATTATAATATTCTTTCCACTAATGAAATCGGTACATCAAGTAGAACACCCATTCGACAAGAGCCAATTCGAGAGGTATATTCTAAGAACAACGAACCAGATTTGACATATTTGGATGCAGTGTGTCGATTGTCAGATAATATTGGTTGGTCGAAAAATATAATTGAGATAGAACTTGGGGATGAACCAGATGATGAAGATCCGGACGTCAATATTAGCGAAAACGAGTCTGACGATGACGAAGAAAATGTAGAAGAAGTTGACAATGAAGAATTATCATGTGAAATGGGCTCGTATATGGATGAGGATGAAAACGACCAATCAATTGGGTCACAATGGCCGAATAATACTATTCCCGATGAAATTCCTATGCATCAACCAATGTCAATTTTGTTTAATGAACCGTTCGACACTCAAGAAAATTATAGTAACCAGAGAAGAAATTATATGATGTATCCTGGATTTTGGGATCCTCAAGTTAATGATCCTTTTATTGGTCTTTTATTTAAGGATAAAGAAATGTTGAAAAAGGGAATAAAACTTTGGTCAATCAAACGTAACATCCATTTTTGCACTAAAAGTTCGAAGGCAAAATTTTGGGAAATTCGTTGTAAACTGGCCGAAACTCAAAAATGCAAATGGAAACTACGAGCTTCACTAAGAAAAAAACATGGATTTTTTGAAGTGTCGGTGTACAACGGTCCTCATACATGCATTTATGCCGAGCTTACAACTGATCATCCACAGTTAGATTCCAATCTTGTTGCCCAAACCATTCGAAATGCCATCACAACTAATCCTATGATGAAGATTTCATTAGTTAAAGAGATTGTGAATGCCCGCTTTGAAATGTCAGTTTCATATAAAAAAGCTTATTTAGGTAAACAAAAAGTAATCACAGAGATATTTGGTAATTGGGAAGACTCGTATAAGGTTTTACCTAAATTTATGAAAGCGCTTCAAAAGTATAATCTCGGTACCGTAGCTTCTTATGAGACAACGCCAGTTTACGATGTGGTAGGAAATCCAGTAGGTGAGGTATTGAACAGATTTTTCTTCACATTTAAGGCCGTTATTGATGCATTTCAGTATTGTAGGCCAGTTATCGCTATTGATGCTACTCACTTATATGGGAAGTATAAAGGTAAGATTTTGTTGGCCATGGCATCGGATGCAGATAATCATGTTTTTCCCATTTGTTGTGCATTTAATCGGATGTTTTGCGTACTAATCATTTATCTAGCATGTTAAAGGTTCAAAATGATAGATTACGTAAATACGAAGCCAACAGTTCAAGCAGAATCTCAATCGGAATTAAATCGAACAAATTACGAGCTTTCGAACTATGTCGAGAAAACCGAATATTTGCTAAAGACAGAAACGACCGATCGTAAGGCAGAAACGACCGATCATTTCAGAACATATTTCTTCTAGTGAGTACAGAATAAAAATGACCGATCGTAAGAATTAAACGACCGATCGTTTTGGTTCTAATTTCTTCCAGAGAGTCCACAAGAAAAACGACCGATCGTTTTACAGACAACGACCGATCGTTTCTGTAGAAATTCAAAAAGCAGCTTTTTGACTTATCCTGAAAAACGGGGTAACTGATGAAAAACCATTGAACAAAAAAACTGAACTTATAAAGCCAACACAAAGTCAAAATACACAAAGTCAGAATTTTATTCCATAGTTACAAAATCCAGAATACACAGATAGAACCATAGTGTTCCAAAGTCATCCGCCCCACAAAAATTGTACTTATAAAGCCAACACAAAACGACTTCTTCAAGACTATGAAGTTAACATAATAAAAATAAAATTTAACATTCCAAGTGACCCCCAGTCCCGCAACGCGTCTTACGTCTACGCCTCTTTCGTGCGGGCTCCTCCGCCTGAGACTCTGGTGGGAGATCGTGTAACTGAGACTCCGGTGGCGGATCGGGTAACTGAGACTCCGGTGGCAGATCGGGTAACTGAGACACCGGTGGAGGATCATGTAACCGAGACTCTGGCGGACTATCTACCTGATTTGTAAATGGTGAAGATGTATCGGCTTGTTGGTCCACAACGTCGTGTTTTTGCTTTTTCCGTTGATGTTCAATGACTGGTAATGGACCGTAACTTGTACCCTCCCGCGTCATCATTTAATACGCCATACCAATCAGTGTTGTTAGGATTGTTGAGATGTACAGGAGTTGATATTGGCGATGCATGATTAGGTTGAGGACTGTGATGATGATCAAAAATAAGATTCGGACTATGGGTTGGTGTTGAAGTAGCGGATGGGTGATAAGACGGAGGATGAGGCTGATGAGCAGGTCGTGGAATCTCCAACGGGTTAAAATCGATCTCTTTAAAAGTGCACTCAAGTATTGTATTAATGGTTGAACTTGTGGAGTATTGAGCTCTTTTATGAAGTCATGGCATACTTTAAGAGCAGTAGCCTGTGAAATAGACAATAAAATGCAAATCTATTATTATTATTATTATTAATCACTTTTAGAACAAACTAAAAAAAACTGTAATTTCTAACCATCACTGCATTTGTAGCGGCTAGGGGTTGGAATCCTCGAGAAGGTAAGGGGACGACAGGAAGTATTCGCAGTCTTGTTATCTTTCTATACCATATCATGTAAGGATCGTCAATTGGCATTTCCTGGCAGTACGGCTCGCTAGCCTGGACAGCTCTAATTCTATCTGCCCATGCTTTGATAAACTTCTCATGCTTAACAAGCCAGTTATGATATCCCCGAAAATCAAGTTTGTGCAACTTGTCAATTTTAAAACAGTTTTCCGGCACAAACTGTCTCATGCCAAATTGGCGTAAAACTCTGTCAAGATAATGATATTCCACAATGGCAAAACAAATCAATGGCACTCGAGCACGCCAAATTTCTTTTCCTGCAACGCAATGCTCGGGTAGAACGCCAATCACCGTTTCGTATGGCTGCCACACGATCTGCAAAAAATAGAAAATTCACCGTTTAGTTTAAATATGTTTTTTTTTTCTTAAACATGAGCCTTTTGAGACTTTGGTATTCTGAACCTCAAGAGAAAAACCACGCACCGGATAATATTAACAACAAAACACTATGAGAAAAATGAATATAGATTAATTAAATACTCACTTGCTTCTCTTGCATCATATCAAATTGATCACGATAATGTTTCAGACTATTCTTTACCACAGGTCTAATATCAAGGGAAGCACTACGCCATCTGTCAAATAAATTTTCATTACAACTCATAAATTATGAAAATAAATCACTTCAAAAATGATTAAAAAAACAGATTTTACCTATAGGCGTAAGGATACACAGGCAAATGTGGTGTTCTTTCTGGAACGGAAGGTCTAGAAGGATAGACAGGGAGATCGAAATCTTGAGGTCGGATCTGTATAAATCTACTCCAGGCCCATATTTGTAATAAGTCTAGTGGACCAGTAATTCCTTTCGCGTTTTTTTCGCATGCTTTACACAATTCTCGATATAAATACGCCAAGATAGCGGACCCCCAACTATTTTGGCCACATTCTTCAAAATTTTCAAGTACTGGGAGGTATAATAACCTCACATATGCGCCAGACTTATCAGAAAGATATTGTCCTCCAAGAATCAACATGATAATAACCCTCGTACGACACCGCACAAACTCATCATCAGCATCATCAGGCAACTTACCCAAAGGACCACTAAGCCAACTAATACTTATTCGGCTGCCTGATTTATCTAATAAATTTCTATCTGGTAGCTTTCCAAGTAAACGATGGACCACATCTCGCCATTGGTCCACTGTACGTTTGACATTATGATAAATAACAGGCTTACCATCAACCCTCAATCCTGCAAGCACCTCTATATCTTGGAGTGTCACAGTACACTCACCTGGTGTTAAATGAAACGTGTGTGTTTCCTGTCGCCAACGTTCTACTAATGCGGTTAAAAGTGGCCAATCACACCTTACATATCCGACATGGTATAAACCATAAAAACCAGCCAAATGCAAATACCGTTGCACTCGCACATCTTCTTCTCTCTTATATAGATTGACAAAAATATCGTTTCTACGACAATGCAATTTTACCTCCACCTTTTAAATAATTTAATAAACTTAATACAATATTTTTAGTAAAAAAAAATTGGAAAAAAACAACCAAAAGAACCTTACCCCTGTGTCCCAAATGTCTTGTCATCGATGGTTTTCCTGTAAATACAAGAAATTTTTCTTAACAGGTCCCGAGTTGGAGTTGGAAGATCCGGCGCGCATGTCCATTAATAGCTATTTCTACATTTTAAAATAAAATAAAATAGAATTAACAAAAAAACTCATCCACTGAGAATTTGGGTATCAAACTATCAATTTTACTCAAATAATACTCCAACAACACAACAACAAAAAAACTAACTAAGATGAGCTATGTTTTTTTTAAAAATAAGATTGAAAATAATTTGGAAATCGATGAGTTGCAGGGTAGTTCTTGGAATGTTAGCCCGATTCATGAAAAACCCAAGAAATTGTCGAAAACGAAGCCCAAAACGAAACAAAACCCAATTTTTTTACCAGTCGAAGCACTAGAAGCGCCAATTACGATACCTTTTCCAAACCCACCTCTGAAAAAGACTCAGAGAGTGGAAACTGTGTTGAAAAAGCATAAATAGTGGAAAAAGATTGAGCCTTTACCTGTTTTGGAAGAGCTCTGGGATTTGCCCTAACTCTGATGAGGAATAAGATGATCTCTGGGATTTACCCTAACTATGATGGGGAATAAGATATCTCTGGGATTTTAACTAAGATGGGGAAAGATGATCTCTGGGATTTTAACTATGATTGGGAAAATAAGATATCTAAGAGCTCTGGGTTTTTTTTTTTACAGTAGCTCTGGGAAGATATGAGTTTTTTTAAATATGAAGTATTTCTGAAAAACAACCGATCGAATTGGCCAAAACGACCGATCGTTTTTCAGAAAACGACCGATCGTTTTCTGATTTCACATAACTTCGTTAATTGAATTAACGAAGTAGTATTTAAATATTTTTTTACCAACTTCGTCAATTCAATTGACGAAGTAGTATTTAATTTTTTAAAAGTTCGTCAATTCAATTAACGAAGATAAAGAAGTAGACCATTTTGGGAATTTTAAAGAAAGGTAGCCCATTCTGGGATTTTTCAGTCCCAAGTAGCCTATTTTGGCAAAAAACTCAATTTTAAAACTTCATACCATACATATGAATTTCTCTCAAATATTGTACATATGGATTTTTCTCTTTCAACTTGAAACCCACAATGTTTATAATAGTCTCAAAACTCAATAAATAGAAAACAATCTCACAAATTCCATATATTTTTCATATATTACGGGGTATCAAATAGTGTAATATTTGTGTATTACGTATGTATATATCTGTATTTATATGTATATGGATATTTATATAATCTAGATGGTGTTCGGTAGTTAGTGATGGGTTTTCGTGGTGAAGGAAAGGAGAGCGATAAAGTGTGATATTAAATAAAGATACATATAAGAATTGAGGAGAGAGAGAGAGTAAGATCAGAAAGAGATAAAGAGAAAAATTGATGAGAGATAAAAATGAAGAGATACATAGAAGAATTGGTGAGAAAGAAGAATAGAGGAGAGAGAGAGAGTAAGATGAGAGAGAGATAAAGAAAAAAATAAACAGCATTAAATTTAAATTTGTTTGGTATGTTTTTTTATAATGAAAAGTTGTAAGGGTATGTTTTTTGTAATTTAGTTTTAAAAGTACTATGTTTTGTTAATTTATCCTAATATTAATAAGTGTTTGGCGTCTTTTACTTTTCAATTTACAGTGCAAAAAGCAAAAAAAAATAAAAAATCTAGGTACTCAAGAGTATAAAAGTTAACCATTCATGTCAGTCCTGGTTTCGATCCGTTTTTTTGGCAAAACCGAAAACGAAACTGGTCAGATTTTTTGGTTCATTTTTTTTCGGTTTTCGATCTTTTTATTTTTTGAACCGAACCGAACCGTTTGTTTCGGTCCGGTTTCGGTCTTTCGGGTTTTTTCGGTTTTTCTTCGTATTTTTCGATTATATTTTCGGTTTTCAGTCATTTTCGGTTTTTTCCGGTTTTTCGGGTTTTTTCGGTTCGGTTTTATTGTAAACCAAAATCGACCCGAAAAAGTTTCGGTTTTTGGTCTTTTTCGGTTCGGTTTTTTCAGGTTTTCGTCCGGCCCTAATTGGCGTACTGAACTATCATAATATTCACAATTTAATCGGATAAAAGTTAGTTTCACTTTTCATTTTGATCATATTCTTTGTAATTTGTATAAATTTAATTCTGTCTTTTCAAAACATTACAATTTACAATGTTTTTACTAAAACACATACATATACATACATAATAACTATCTCAGTTTAAAATTCATATTATTTGACTAGATTTTCTTTGATTTTTTTTCTAAAATAAAAAAAATATATACTTTTTTTTACACTTTCTCTAAAACAAAAATAAAGTAAGTTTTAGATTTATGGGATTCGAGTAAAAATTATTTGAGGCCACATCACTATTTGAATACTTTCATGAAAAAACGGCAAGAAAATTGTTATTCTTTTCAAAAAAGTATTCATTTTTTTTTTGTAAATAGAATATATTTGTTAAGTATTTATAAAAAAAAATTTATACGCAAACATCATCTAGAATTTATATTATTTGCAATAATATATATGCATGCATTATATTATATATATTTTTATGCATACATTAATATAACATATATGTGTGTGTGTGTGTATTATATACATATATATATGTATGATATAATTATATATTTTTGAATTTATACTAAAATGAAACATTTCAGAAAATTAAGGGTTAAATTTATACAAGTTACAAAGAATATGACCAAATAAAAACTGAAACTAACTTCCATCCAACGAATTTAACAGGGTGCCTGAATTGTGAACATTATGACTGTTCAGTACATCAATTGTTAATTTTGATAATCTGATATCTAAATCGTTAACAACATGTAGTACAGTGCAAAACTGGTATAAACAAAAGATAAAAATATGGGTCATTTACAAATAACCCTCGTAAACCGTCAACTCTTTCAATTATTCCCCATAAACTATTAAACTTTTGCAATTAACCCCCAAATGCCATCTTTTAATTGATATAACTTATGTTGTATGATCCGTTTTGTTTGATTTTTTATTTATTATTATATGTTATTTGATATTCATGTATGTTGTTACGGAATGACACAAAAAATAATGTTCTCGCTTAAATAGTATTTTTGTTGTAAAAAACATATTCTAATGACTTGTTTACGATAATTGTTATCTTAAGTCGAGTGCATTGACATACTGCAAATATCAAACAAATTAAATTGTAGAAATAAAAAATGAATCAAAATTATGTGTTTTTTAATATTTAAAAGATGAACTTAAGGTTAATTAAAAAAATTTGATTGTTTACGAGGGTTAATTACAATAATTGAGCCACAGGGGCGGACCCAAGGGGTGGTTGAGGATGGTCACGACCACCCCGGAGATTTTCTATTTTTTTTTTATATACATGTATTTTTTTTAGATATATAAATTTATAGTCATTCCTTTGTTATGGAGAGAACTACGGTCGAGTGGTTACATTGAAACTAAATCACCCGAAGGTCTAAAGTTCGAGTCATCTTAGCTACTGAGAATTTTGTACTTGAGGGAGAGCGAAAAGAGATATCCAAAAGTCATAAGAATATTCAGATGTTAATTTCGCCATTTACAGGAATGGGAACATTTATTTTTATTTTTGAATTAAACATCCGCTTTTTTTTGTAATTAGTTAAAGTTGTGAAGAGTAATTTTGAAAAGAAATATTTCAAGGCCTCATAAGAGAGTGTTCACTTAAATAATAGTAAGATATATATGGGAGGTTATATGGAAAATAGCTTAAAACCCTTATTTTAACTTTCCCGGTCGATCAATTGTTGTGACTTGTGGAACATCCATCTCTTTAAATTTCCGATCTATCCGGTAAGTTCATCTTTGTTGAACGTAGTTTCTTCTAATCGATTATTTTGATGATAACAATATTTGTAAAACATGATAAAAGCTCGTTTTGCGTACTAATCATTTATCGAGTGTGTTAAAGGGTCTAAATGATTGAATGCGTAATTACGAAGCCATTGGTTCAAGCGGAACCTAAATCGGAGTTGGACTGAATTAGTTACGGGGTTTCGAAGTTTGTCGAGAAAACCGAAAATAACCCAGAACAACAAAAAAACGACTGATCAACCCTAAACGATCGATCATACATACGAAAAATCCTTCCAGTGAGCATAGGACAAAAACGACCGATCGCCATAATAAAACGACCGATCGTTTTATTGATGATTTCTTCCAGTGAGCACTCAGCAAAAACGACCGATCATTAATCTGAAACGACCGATCGTTTCAGTGCACATTTTGTCCAGTAAGTCCAATTGAAAAACGACCGATCGTTTTTCAGAAACGACCGATCGTTTCTGTAGAATTTCAAAATCCAGCTTTTAAGCTATTCCTGAAAATGGGGCGAACTGCTGCAAAAACAGCATTGAATGAACTCACCAACCAGCAACGGTCTGAAATTTATTGCTGCACCTTTGTGACTCTACAAAAGCCCCAAAACACTTTGAAGAAGCTCATCCAAGCATTCACAACTTTTAAGCAATTCTTACAAGAAAATCCTTCAAGCTTATACTACTTATTTCTCACTTGTAATCAAAAATATTCTCGAGTATATTCTTATAGTAATCTTATAAACATCGAGATAATATTTGTTAGTGAGCGATTCGAAATCAAACTTGTAAAAGAGTATTTTATAAACTCATTAGTGAGCGAGTGAATTGGGTAGAGGCTTTTAAGCAAGTGTAGCTTAAAAGCTCTAGGTCATTTATTCGGGATACTCATATAGTGAGGGGGAGCGTAATCGGTTGATTAAGCTCGTTAAGGTGTAACCTTGAAACGAAGATTTTTAGTGAAACACTCGGTAGTGAAAATACCGAGGAGAGGACGTAGGCGCGGTTTGCCGAACCTCTATAAATCTTGCGTTATTTCTTTCCCTTAACTTTTACTTTCCATATTCATTTATCGCTTATATTTATTGCTTGCTTAGATCATTTTAGCGTTAATTTGGTAACAAAAGAGTTTAGGTTATAAATATCACTAATTAACTTAGTTAAATACCCATAGTTTTAATTCCGCGAAAAACGTACGAAAACCTTATTCACCCCCCCCCCCTCTAAGGTTTAGACTCCTACGGACCAACAATTGGTATCAGAGCTTAGCTATTCTATTCATAAAAATCTAACGATTTTATAGTTTAAAGATCCACTATGTCTTCATACGCCGACTCAAAATCCATAACTAGGCCACCCTTCTTTGACGGTACTAACTATCCCTATTGGAGAGACCTTATGAAAAATTTCCTTTGTGGTTTTGAAATAGACCAATGGATAAGTATTAGTAAAGGCTATAAAACGCCTAGAAGAAATGGCGAAGATAAACTTGTAGAGGAACTAGACACCGATGAACGCCTAGCATTTTCCCTAAATTGTAGGGCTATGACTTCTATCACTTGTGCGCTCTCGCCTAGTGAATATGATAAGATTTCCGGTTGTGACACCGCTAAGCAAATGTGGGATAAGCTAGCTATTATGCACGAAGGAACTAGTCAAGTTAAGGACTCTAAAATTAGCATGCTTATTCATGATTATGAATTATTTAAAGTCGATGATGACGAGTCTATTGCTTCTATGTACACTCGTTTTACTAAGATTACTAATGATCTTAAGAGACTTGAAAAGGTATACTCTAGCAAGGAGATGGTGACGAAGATCCTTCGAAGTCTTCCAAGGAAGTGGGAATCAAAAGTGACGGCCATACAAGAGGCCAAGGACATGAACACTCTCTCTCTCGACAACCTCATTGGATCCCTAAGCACTCATGAACTCGACATGACGACTCGAAAGCATGAGGATGACTCGAAAAAGAAGAAAGGCATTGCCTTCAAATGCACAACAAATGACGATAGCGAAAATGATTCATCTAGTGAGGATGATGAGATGGCTCTCTTTGCCAAACGCTACAACAAATTCCTAAGTTGGAAAAAGAAGGGTGGACAACGATTTCGGAAAAAGGAATATAAGGAAGAGACTTCCGAAAAATCTAGCAAAAAGGACGAAATCATTTGCTACAAATGTCACAAACCCGGCCATATGCAAAACGAATGTCCCTTGAAGAAAAAGGACAAGTTCGTCAAGAAAAGGGAAAACAAGAAGGCATTCTTAGCCGCATGGGGGAGCGATGATGATAGCTCCGATAGCGACAATGAAGAAGTCGCAAATCTATGTCTCATGGCTAGAGACGATGATTCCGAGGAAGTAAGCTATCACTCCTCTAACTCCTCTATTTCTAGTGATGATTGTCTTGATATTAATGATGTGTTAGAATCTTTAGAAAAAGCTAGAGGTAAGAACAAATCTTTTAGAAAATTGCTAATTACTCTACAAGACGAACTTGAAAATTTAGCTATGAAAAATGACACACTCGCAACTAAAAATACCGAACTTGCCCTAGAAAATAATAAGTTAGTTGATGACCTTAAGTCATGTAAACTTAAGGCGGATAGCGCCGAACTCACTCTCTCTAAGTTCACTAAAAGAAGCAAAATGCTAAGTACTATATTAGCTTCTCAACAAGGCGCATATGATAAAACCGGTGTAGGTTACAACCCTCTCTTAGCGTCTAAGCATAAAAATCTATTCACCAAACAAGTGGAGAAAAATGAAAATAGAACCCCAAGTTACTCCCGTAAGAACAATTCATATAAAAGTAACTTAGTTTATAATCGTTTTGTTAAACCTATCTCGCATATAAAATGTATGACTTGCAACCGTAGTGACCACTATGAGGATTATATATATTGCCCTAATAGGTATAAAGTAAGTAGAAATGATTTGGTTTGGATTCCAAAGGGTCGAGACTCTAACCCTCAAGGACCTAAAAATGGATTAGGGTACCAATGATCGTTTTGTCTTGTAGGTATGCTTGAGATCAAAAATCAACGAGGACAAGTGGTTCCTAAATAGTGGATGCTCAAGACATATGACGGGAGACAAAACAAAATTCACCACTCTTGCACCTAAAGACGGAGGCTTTTTGACCTTCGGGGATAATAGCAAGGGCAAAATCATCGGTATTGGTAGTATCTCCAAACCATCTAATGTCATTATTGATAATGTTTTGCTTGTTGATGGTCTTAAACATAACTTGCTTAGTATAAGTCAACTTTGTGATTTGGGTCACAAAGTCATTTTTGAAAAATCGCATTGCATTATTCATTGTATTTCGGATAATAAAACTATTCTTATGGGTCAAAGACAAAATAATGTCTATATGATTGATTTGAATAGTTCGGTGGATGATGAAGTCAAGTGTCTTGTTACTATCAACGACAATGGTTGGTTGTGGCATAGACGACTTGGTCATGCAAGTCTTGATTTACTTGCTAAACTTTCTAGTAAAGATTTGGTAATAGGTTTACCAAAAACTCCTTATATAAAGGACAAACTTTGTCACGCTTGCCAATTAGGCAAACAAACAAAGATTTAGTTTAAGTCTAAAAATATTATTTCTACTACTCGTTGTTTGGAGCTCATTCATATGGACTTAGTTGGCCCCTCCCGGACACTTAGTCTTGGCGGGCGTGCATATGCTTTCGTCATGGTTGACGATTTTAGTCGCTTTACGTGGGTCTTGTTTTTAACTCATAAGCATGAAGCATTTAGAGAATTCTCTATCATTTGCAAAAAGCTCCAAACACGAAAGGGTTATATGATCAAAAGTATCCGAACCGATCATGGTAAGGAATTTGAGAATACTCCATTTCAAACTTTTTGTGATGAAAATGGTATTGATCATAATTTTTCGGCCCCTCGTACGCCCCAACAAAATGGGGTAGTTGAGAGGAAGAATAGAACCCTAGAGGAAATGGCACGGACCATGCTTTGCGAAAATAATTTGCCAAAGTATTTTTGGGCCGAAGCCGTAAATTCCGCTTGTTATATTTTAAATAGAGCCTTAATTAGGCCCATATTAAAAAGGACACCTTACGAATTATGGAATGAGCGAAAACCAAATATTTCTCATTTACGTGCATTTGGTTGTAAATGCTATGTTCATAATAATGGTAAGGATAATCTAGGAAAATTCGATGCTAAGTCCGACGAAGGAATTTTCGTTGGATATGCTATATCGAGTAAAGCTTATCGTATTTTTAATAAAAGAACTTTATTGGTGGAAGAATCGGTACATGTCTCGTTTGATGAGAATATGCCGACGATTGATAAGCCTTTAATTGTTCATAATATTAATGATGATATTTTTCATAAAGCATCTTCTTCGAATCATGTTACATCTAGCTTAGAGTCAACGCCTAGCATAGAGGTTGAACCCGTTGATGAAGAAGTCACTATAGAGAGACTTCAAAAAGACTTAGAATCTAGCGTACACATTCATGAGGATTTGCCTCAAGAATGGCGTTTTGCCAATCACCATCCGCAAGATTTAATTTTGGGTAACCCGGGAGAAAGAGTGCATACACGTTCATCATTAAGAAATATAGTTAATCATTTTGCATTCTTGTCTCAATTAGAGCCCAAGAACATTCATGAGGCGGAACTCGATGAGAGTTGGGTATTAGCTATGCATGACGAATTAAATCAATTCGAGCGTAGCAACGTATGGACATTAGTACCTAGACCGCGTGAGAAAACCATTATAGGTACGAAATGGATATTTCGCAATAAGATGGATGAATCCGGGGTAGTCATTAGAAATAAAGCTAGACTAGTAGCTCAAGGGTATAATCAAGAAGATGGCATCGATTTCGATGAAACTTACGCACCCGTAGCAAGATTAGAAGCCATTAGAATGTTGCTTGCTTATGCTTCTTTTAAACGTTTTAAATTATTTCAAATGGATGTTAAAAGTGCATTTTTAAACGGCTTTATTAATGAGGAAGTTTATGTAAAACAACCACCCGGTTTTGAAAATCACGAGTTTCCTAATCATGTGTACAAACTTCGAAAAGCACTTTATGGTTTAAAACAAGCACCCCGGGCTTGGTATGAAAGACTTAGTAAATTCTTGATTAAAAAGGGTTTTTCTCGTGGTACTTTAGACACTACTCTTTTTATTAAAAAGGATGGAAAAGACATGCTTTTAATTCAAATATATGTTGATGATATCATTTTCGGTGCTACTAATGCTCGCATGTGCGAGGAGTTTTCTAAGTGTATGCAAGGTGAATTCGAGATGAGCATGATGGGTGAACTCACCTACTTCCTTGGGTTGCAAATCAAACAAACAAAGGACGGAATTTTCGTCAATCAAGCCAAATACACAAGGGACTTGCTCAAGAGGTTCAACATGAGCGATGCAAAGCCGCTAGGAACTCCGATGAGTCCGGCAACAAAACTAGACAAGGATGAATCGGGTAAAAGCGTGGATCAAAAGCTCTATAGAGGTATGATTGGATCCCTCTTATATTTAACCGCAAGTAGACCCGATATCATGTTTAGTGTTTGCTTGTGTGCTAGGTATCAATCTTGCCCTAAGGAATCGCATGTTATAGCCGTTAAGCGCATTTTTAGATATCTTGTAGGTTCTTGCAATTTAGGATTGTTTTATCCGCATGATACTTCGTTTGAATTGCTTGGTTATTCCGACGCCGACTTTGCCGGTTGTCGATTAGATAGAAAGAGTACTAGTGGCACTTGCCATTTCTTAGGAAACGCTTTAGTTTCTTGGCATAGTAAGAAACAAAACTCGGTTGCGCTTTCCACGGCGGAGGCGGAATACGTCGCCGCGGGTAGTTGTTGCGCACAAATCCTTTGGATGCGTCAACAACTAAACGACTTTGAATTATCATTTGATAGTGTACCTATATTGTGTGATAATACTAGTGCTATAAACCTTTCGAAAAATCCGATCCAACACTCTCGCACTAAACATATTAATTTACGTCATCACTTTTTACGGGATCATGTCCAAAAAGGGGATATTACAGTTGAATATATAAGCACAAATAGGCAATTAGCCGATATTTTCACAAAACCCCTTAATGAGGAACAATTTTGCTTTATTCGCCGAGAGTTAGGTATGTTTGATGTGTGATATATATATATATTTATATATATTTGATTGTCTTTATATATATATATTTAAGTATTTTTACATTTTCTTTGACAAATCAGTGTCGTAAAGTGCAGAAAATTCCTGGTCTGTAACCTTGTTACAGTCGATCGATCGTCTGTAAAAACGACCGATCGTTTTATTACATTCGACCGATCGTTCCTTAAAAACGACCGATCGTTTTTATGTTGCACTCACTGGAAGAATTTGGCTATATTTCGATCGATCGAATCCCAGAACGACCGATCGTTTTTCTGTTTGTCAGTTTTTAAAATCATTCTTCAAACCCCAAAACCAATTCATTTCAAACCCTAATCTCTTCTCTCTCTCAAAATTCGTCCACTCCTTTCCCAATCACCCAAAAATCTCAAACAAAACCCAATTTTCTATCCAATCAATCAAATGGTTCGCACAAAGAAAGCCTCACTCAACCTCGTTGATGAGCATGACGACGAGATCGTGCCTCCACCCACTCGCCGCCCGTCTATTCCTCGTGCCCCACGCACCGGCTCTTCCTCCGCTTCTCGCTCCGGCCCTCTACCTCCTCTCTATCCACCCGAAATGGGTACAAGAGGTATATTGACCAACTTCACTCTAGACATGCCTCTTTTTCGTGAACGGTTTTCCGCTCTTATGATAGACTTAAGCTTTTACAAACTTGATACCCTTCTTACTCTCAAAGAGCCCTTTTATAAAGAGAATGTCTATGAATTCTATTATCATCTAGTTCTAGATAGGGACTCCGATGACGCACTCCGTTTGCGTTCATCTTTTAACGGACAACAATTCGTTTACGGTATAGACCGTTTACGAACTCTCTTACGTCTAGATAGCGGCGGTTTCTATGAGTCTAGCAAGGAACTTTGTGAAACTCTAGAGATCGAAAACTTCAATGATCTTAAAGATGAAATTTTTCATCCGGCCCATAACAACCGCTCTAGCAAAGCCCATGGCCTTCTATTCCGAAATAAACTAGCCTACCACATTCTCTCTCATATCGTACTCCCACACACCTCCAACTTTACGGATGTTACTAATGAGTACATCTTTCTTCTTGGGTGTATCCATCGCCGAGTCCGCCTTGACTTTGCATCCCTCATTTTCTTTAAGATGGACTCGCTTAAAACAAAGTCCAAGAATGGGTTACCTTACGGTGCCTTAATTTCGGCCATTTTGAAGGACTTAAATCTCGTTCCCGGTGGAACATTGTTCAAAAATAAGGATAAGCACATTTGGGACACTTCCTATCTTTCCCAAATGTCCATAAAATTCAACAATACCGACAAGTCCATAACTTGGTCCGGTAAGCGGGTATCCGGCCCCGGCTATACTCCTCTTTCCCCCGAAGAGGAAGAATACGTCGGCCCTAAACCGACACCTCAAATCGCTCATGAGGAATTCTCCTCCGAGTCTCTCCCTCCCACCGATATCCCTACCTCCTCCCGTCCCTCTCGAGGTCGCGGAAAAGCTAAAGTAGGATCTTCGACTCTTCCTCCACGCACCGAACAATTCTACAACGATCTCTATATTGATCAATATCAGAATGCGCGACTTCAACGACGCATGTTTCGATCCATGCATCCTAGTCAAGAAGATATGGACGAAATCGAAAGGTTAAGCAACGAGCAACGGGCAAGGTTCCATGGTTATTTTCCCGACTTTGCCGGTCCTAACAATGACGAAGACGAAGAGGATGATGCTACTTCCCACCGCGACTAGGCGGTTATATTATTTTTTTGTTTTTTGATGATGTCAAAGGGGGAGAAATACCTCTCTATTGTTTTTCTCTTTGCGTTGTATTTCTATTTCCTTTGAGTTGAACAAGTTGTTTTTGATGTAATAAGTAGGAAACGGTTTTACTTGATTATTATGATGCGTTTCTTCTTACATTTGCTCTTGTTTATATGATTGCGATTTTAACTATGCGTTTGAACCTTATTTGATATTATTGCATTTAGTGCGCATAGTTTGCTAGTTGATTGGATTATATATATTGTTTTTCTTTTGTGGCGATTGACCTTTTTTAGGCAAAACTATGGCCAATTTTTCGCTTGCATATAGATCTTCATAATCCCTAATCGTTTAGCTTGTTTATACGTCGTTTTAAAATCGGATGTTATGACATTTACTTGCTTTTTCTCTAAAAACTTTTATCTAAGTAAAGCGTCATCTATACATTTCCGTTATATTTGTTTAAACAAAAAGAGCTTATAGTATGTTGAAGTCAATATTTTGTCATCATCAAAAAGGGAGAGATTGTTGAACGTAGTTTCTTCTAATCGATTATTTTGATGATAACAATATTTGTAAAACATGATAAAAGCTCGTTTTGCGTACTAATCATTTATCGAGTGTGTTAAAGGGTCTAAATGATTGAATGCGTAATTACGAAGCCATTGGTTCAAGCGGAACCTAAATCGGAGTTGGAACGAATTAGTTACGGGGTTTCGAAGTTTGTCGAGAAAACCGAAAATAACCCAGAACAACAAAAAAACGACTGATCAACCCTAAACGATCGATCATACATACGAAAAATCCTTCCAGTGAGCATAGGACAAAAACGACCGATCGCCATAATAAAACGACCGATCGTTTTATTGATGATTTCTTCCAGTGAGCACTCAGCAAAAACGACCGATCATTAATCTGAAACGACCGATCGTTTCAGTGCACATTTTGTCCAGTAAGTCCAATTGAAAAACGACCGATCGTTTTTCAGAAACGACCGATCGTTTCTGTAGAATTTCAAAATCCAGCTTTTAAGCTATTCCTGAAAATGGGGCGAACTGCTGCAAAAACAGCATTGAATGAACTCACCAACCAGCAACGGTCTGAAATTTATTGCTGCACCTTTGTGACTCTACAAAAGCCCCAAAACACTTTGAAGAAGCTCATCCAAGCATTCACAACTTTTAAGCAATTCTTACAAGAAAATCCTTCAAGCTTATACTACTTATTTCTCACTTGTAATCAAAAATATTCTCGAGTATATTCTTATAGTAATCTTATAAACATCGAGATAATATTTGTTAGTGAGCGATTCGAAATCAAACTTGTAAAAGAGTATTTTATAAACTCATTAGTGAGCGAGTGAATTGGGTAGAGGCTTTTAAGCAAGTGTAGCTTAAAAGCTCTAGGTCATTTATTCGGGATACTCATATAGTGAGGGGGAGCGTAATCGGTTGATTAAGCTCGTTAAGGTGTAACCTTGAAACGAAGATTTTTAGTGAAACACTCGGTAGTGAAAATACCGAGGAGAGGACGTAGGCGCGGTTTGCCGAACCTCTATAAATCTTGCGTTATTTCTTTCCCTTAACTTTTACTTTCCATATTCATTTATCGCTTATATTTATTGCTTGCTTAGATCATTTTAGCGTTAATTTGGTAACAAAAGAGTTTAGGTTATAAATATCACTAATTAACTTAGTTAAATACCCATAGTTTTAATTCCGCGAAAAACGTACGAAAACCTTATTCACCCCCCCCCCCCCCCCTCTAAGGTTTAGACTCCTACGGACCAACAATCTTTACCATATTTTATAGATAATTGTTGAATTCAATTTGGTACATCCATGGAAGTTCTAAGTTTTAAATTATCAATTATATGAATTATGATAATATGAGATGAATCAATCTATTAGAGTTTAATACCTTTAAATGTGAGCTTCAACAAATTATGGGTTCAACAATTAGGGTTTTTATGATAACGCCATCACCCAAGTATAATGGGTTTTAAAATTAGTCAAAGTGATTACAACTTTTATTTTCTTTTATCATAGTTTTAAGTTTCAACAGAATTTTAGTGAGTTGTTTATTTTTTACAATAGAATTTTCTTCTTTCCTTTATAGCGTTTGATGCAAAAAATTATATTTTAAGATATTTGTTCACTTATAGATTGTATGAAAAATGGACAATAAAGGTACAACTGATAGCTTCTTTCCGAAAAAGAGAGCAAACCAATTAGATCCTGATATTTCTACTACTGCCGGCATCCAATATTGAGCATCCCACATTAGAACCCCTTTCAAAAAAACCTAAACAAATTGAAAAAGAGACGGTTGTTCATAATTTCTTAGAGCTAGATCCAGGTTTGCATCATCAAATATGGGAATATCCCCTTAGCCAACAAGATGAAATTCGGCGAGCATATTTAAGTGTTGATCCGTATGGACCCGAGACTACCGAATATCCAATTAGTAAGAGATATGTTCATCCTCGCATGTTTCAAGCTTCTTGGCATACAATTTATAAATGGTTGAAGTATTCACGGGCAAAAGATAAAGCATTTTGCAAAACATGCTTTATTTTTAATAATCCATCCGGAAATTCTAATCAAAGTACATTTATTATTAGCGGATTTGATAGTTGGAAGAAAGTTCGGAGTGGAAAAGATTGTCCGCTCTTAGGTCATGAGGGTGGTACTAGTTCAGCCCATAATTCTATGGAAAGGGCATGTTGTTACTTGATGAACCAAAAACAACATCTTACAAGGTTAATCGATACTTTTGCTGCTGAACAAGTTAAAAGTAATCGTACTCGGTTAACAACATCAATAAATTTGGTTCATTTATTTGCTTTACATGGAATTGCATTTAGAGGTCATGATAAAAGCTTTTGTTCATTAAATCGTGGAAATTTTCTTGAATTTCTTAAAGTTTTGACCGTTTATAATGAGCAGCTTGCTAATGCAAGGGCAAATGCTCCTAAAAATGACAAGTACACATTTCCAAAATTTCAAAAAGAAATTCTTAATTTGATTTCAATTAGAGTGAAAATTTTCATTCGTAAGAAAATTGGTGATGCTAAGTATTGTATTTTTGTTGATGAAGCACGTGATGAGTTAAAAAATGAACAAATGTCAATTGTATTGAGATTTGTGGATAAAAATGGGTTATTCAAGAACGTTTTTTTGGGTTAGTTCATGTATCTGACACTTCATCTTTAACCCTTAAAAATGCTATCTACTCCGTTTTGGCACATTACAAGTTAAATGTCCAATATATTCGAGGTCAAGGTTATGATGGTGCTAATAATATGAGAGGACAATTTAATGGATTGCAAGCTTAATTTTAAAAGACGTACATCTGCATATTACGTTCATTGCTTTGCTCATAGGCTACAATTGTCTTCAGTCGCAACGGCTAAAGATTTAACACCCATTCATCATTTTTTTTGACAAGTTAACTTTTATAGTTAATATTGTTGTTGCTTCGTGCAAGCGTAATGATGAGCTGTAAAAAGCTCATGCCGATGATATTTCCCATTTGATTTCTATAGGTGAACTTGAGACCGGAAGTGGACTTAATCAAGTCATCACTTTACAACGACATGTTGATACACGTTGGAGTTCTCACTTGAAATCGTTAAAGAGTTCAATTAATATGTATAGTGCGGTATGTAGTGTTTTTGTCATTATTATGGATGATGGGCTTCCTCAAAAACGATCAAGTGCGACCTCTACTTATGATGAAATGACTTCTTTTGAGTTTGTATTCATATTGCATCTTATGAGCGAGGTTATGGAAATCATAGATTTTCTTTGTCAAGCTTTACAATATAAATTGCAAAATATTTTAAATACGGAAGAACTTGTCTCTTCTACGAAAAGGTGTCTTCAACGGTCAGGGACGATAAATGGGATGTGCTCATAATGAAAGTAAAGCCATTTTGTGAGAGTCGGAATATTGAAGTTCCTAACTTTAATGCTCAATATATAGTTCGACGAGGTCGAACGAGTCATCTTAACAATTTCACGATTGAAGATCACTATCGTGTAGACCTTTTTTATGCAGCCATTGATGCACAATTACAAGAAATAAGTGGACGCTTTAGTGAAAATGCGATAGAGCTACTTGTACTTAATTCGTCTTTAAATCCTCAAAATGCATCGGAATATTTCAAAATTGAAGATATATGTCATTTGGCTGACAAGTTTTATCCAAATGATTTTACAGATCATGAAAAAGATGTATTGAAGAGACAATTAACTCATTATGAGAGTATTGTGGTTGAAGGATCCGAATACAAAAAATTATGAAGTATTTCTAAGTTGTGTCGTTGGTTGGTGAAAATGAAAAAAATCTGCTACATATGATCTTATATTTAGACTCATTGTACTTGTTCTTACGCTTCTGGTTTCTACCGCGACCGCGGAACGGTCCTTTTCGGCGATGAACATTGTTAAAACTAGACTTAGGAGCAACATGGACGATGGTTTTCTGTGCGATGCGTTGATGATATTTATTGAAAAGGAAATTGCTCAAGATATAAGTATTGAAGACATCATTACAAATTTTGAAAAGAAGAAAAAACGCAGAGTTCTATTTCATTAGATCTTTGTTTACTTGACTAATTTGATTAGAAGTCGGTTATTTTGGTTAGGTGAAGTGATATTTTGTTAAGTTGATAAGCTATTTTGGATAAAGTATTTTGTCTATTTTTATTAAGAATTTGTTGTTCACAGTTTGAAAAAATTTGATCAATAGCAGTGTTGGATATATTTTCAATTTTTGTTAGTCTTGATTTTTTTTTTTATACTTATGTTGAACATAGAAAAATACTTTTTTTTACCAGACCCTATTTATTTTATCTTATGTTTGATTATTATTTTTACACCACGGTCCCCCGTAAAATTACATCCTGGTTCCGCCCCTGCCTACACATATGTTTCGTGAGGCTGCAGCTGGTTAGCTTTGATGCGGGGCTCAGCTATTTCCAGCACCCCGGATGCGACTAACACCATTTGGCTCACCCCTTCCAGCTAAAAGGGGACCACCATAACCTCTCATGCACCCTCCTCCAACACCGCATGTGCGATTAACTTCGCTCGGTTGAACCGTGCCGATATCGTGCATGCCGCCAGCGTGACCAATGTCATTCGCTAAACACATGTCTCTACCGTGCCCGAGACCATTTCCACCCCCGCGTCCCACACCACTGGACTCACTAACGATGAAATAAAGCCTCTCTATATGGGCAGCTCGGACGGCCCATATCTTTATGTACGGAGGAGCCATGACCCTATCAAAGATCATACAATTTCTAACATGCCTGTCAAAGACGTTCAAATCATACTCAAGCATTATATCATTCATATTATACAAGAATAACACCATGTCAAACTTCTAACTGAATTAAATGAACTAATCTTCACTCAAATGAACCAATGAATGTGGTCAGCATTTGCGTCCACCATATCTCTCCTTTCGCTCTATCTTCTTTCTCTATCTCTCTATACTCATTCGTAAGTTCCATTAATGTTGGGTTTTTTTTCCTATCCGGCATCGTAATGTTTACTTCTAAATTATCTATATCTAAAAGATTTTCGCGAGTTGGACTTTGCTGGGTTGAGCCCAAATTTTGTTTACTGCGTCTTTGAGTTGATTTTAATCTTTTTAATTCTTATTTCTTTTCTCTGGTCCATCTTTGGCTGGTCCAATTTGCATGAGTCTTGTTTTTCCGCTAAATCCTCATCTTTTTCTTCAAAATGCAAATCATTTGAAAAAATACATAATTAATCAAATTACGATTAACTACACTATAGTTAACTCTAAACTCGACTAATTATGCTCGAATTATTTCAAAATAAATACCAGTTCGTGGTCTATTTTTACCCACCATAAGAAAAATATACACAACAACTAATAAAAGTCAAATTTCTAAAATCAAATTCTTTAAAAATATGTAAGTTTGAAACTCATTGCACTCTACAGGATCAATTGTCAAATAAAAAAATTCAAATTATAGAACTCCTGTCTCACATATTCGAGGTCGGGAATGTACACTTTGGTGTGTACAGAGTCTCCTTGGAGTTAATGACAGAAGATTATGTTATGGTTCATTATTACTATTTATAATTATATACATATATAATTATATGTTTTCTCAAAAAAACATACCAAACTATTAGAAATATATCATTCAACATACGAATGTCACCTCACTACCAAAAAAGAGGTAAATATGTTTTTTACACGACAACACATTGCTACAACTTATTAAAATTACAAAATAGTCCTCCTATAACTTAAATTTGCAAACACTTGGGTCCCAGATAATTTACACCTAAAAATAGGGTTTTTCAAACGCTACGAATTTGATTTCAGCTGCCAGCCCAACTCTCAAACACAATCGTAAATAATATATTATTCAATTATCAAGTTGATAAAGTTATTATCAAGAAATTTGGGGTAGAATTATAGGGCTCATGTTAACAAAAACATCCATGCTCCCAAACATGTATATTAGTTTTTGGGATTCTAGTTTTTGTTGTATTTTGATGAGTTGATAATGGCAACGTGAGAAAAACAATAAATAAAGAAGAAAGAATATGGACGAGAGAGAAAGATTGTGTTCCCTTTGTTATGATTTTCTTATTCTTTTGTGTGTGAGTTATTAAGTACGAGTATTAGAATGTTTTTTGTCGATTGGAAATTTTTTAGCAGTTTGTTTGGTTAGGGCGGAATAAGTTTGGGATTGGGACTATAAGTACGTAGGGAGCCCAAAACATATGTTTGAATGCAGTATTGGACAAGGATTAGATATGATGTTGTGATACCAAATGACCTTAAAAATGGTATTTACTATACCGAGAGAGGATAGTATTAGAAATGATGCTTGTAAGATGTATTACAAATAACTCTTTCATTCACTATCCCCTTGCATTCATAGTACCGGTGCTATGAATCTCGCAACCAAACTAGGTCTGATCCCAATCCCGGATGTATTCTTATTCCCGGAACTACTAATCTTGCAACCAAACGAGTTCTAAGATTTTAGTGTTTATTTTGATTGTAAAATATATAGATGTTTGGGGAGGGGTAAAATAGTAATCTGCTTTTCATTTTGCTATTTGTCTCACCTTTTTGGTTGGGTCGCGACTATGAAGAATGATATGTTTCAATAAGTTCTTTATTTTATTTTATTTTAAACAGGTCAATTTAAACCGAGTTCTTGTCTAATAAGTTTTTTAATAACACGGTAGATCTATGACGAATATTTTATCTCCAATTAAATATGTACTCCCTTGATGTCTAATCGCAGGTGCTTGCGGTGCATTTAACGTTTCATATGGGTTATTGCAAATTCCGAGTACTCATTTTGTTAAAAGCTGATAAATTATATATGTAAATATTAATTATCAATTATGTGTTCGTCAAAGGATTAAACTCAACATAATTGTTTATAATACTTTATAACCATATATGTAAATTATATTTAGGATATAAAAATTTTATAAATATATACAAAGATACGTTCTTGGGCAACTCCAAACACCCACCCGACTTAGCTAACCGATCGATTTTTTTTTATTAAAAAAAAACACAAAATGGTGGATTTTCCTTTGTAATAAAGATGTAAAAGTGAAAATCTTCGGCCCCAACTATAGTGTCGGGAACCTTTGGGCGGCCACTATATTAAGGGGTGAGAATGAGGCGAAAATTTCGTGAAAAATTTCGTGTTCGTTTCGTCAATTACTAATTGAAAATATACATTTCGTTTAGTAAACGAGAAGATAATAATTATAGTCATGTTCGTTTCATGAAATTTTGTTTTCGTTTAACATTTATATATATATATATATATATATAATAATAAATCTATAGTATATTATATTAGATATATGAATTAATAAATATTAATATAGTAAAAAAATTGGTTCATGATGCAAAACGAAATTTTTATATGTTAACTAAACCAAAACAAAAAAAATTATATGTTTAGTCACAAAACAAACAATACCAAAAACCTTCAAAACTACGCGAAACCAAAAACGATTATCAGCTGGGTTCGGTAAGTTAGATTTTAAAAAACCGCTGGAACGGAAAATGGAACCAATTAAATCGATTTTCAAAAAAAATTTCAAGTAAAACCAAACCAATAAATAATCGGTTTATATAATTATATATATATATAAACGTATATAAAACCTCTTTCTCTCTCTATATATAAATATACATCTCCTCTCTCTCACTGTAATGAAGCCGTTAGAGCTCTAAATCGTTGATATAAGGTTTTTCTATCAACCCATTATTTTGTATTTAATAACCTCATAAATTATTTTGCATTTATATTTTTATATGCAGGAATTTAGGTGAAAATGAAGAGTGATTTAGGAGCTCATTTGTCTTGTTATTTGCTTCTAGTAATTAGTAAGTGTTTTTATTTACTTATTATGTTATTCGAATAAAAGCTCAAACTTGTTAATTATCTGGGATATTTTTAGTTTTTAGTATTTTATTATGAATGGGCTTGTTTGGTTGTATCGTATAAGTGCAAAATTATAGTTTTTTTATGGAAGTGAAAATGTATATTTTTTTTTTATGTAAAAAATAGAGTACTATTATAGTACTATTATAGGCTTGTTTAGAAAAAAGTAGAAAAAAAGAATACTTTTTTTTGTACTTTAGTGTTTAATTATTAATGGGATTGTTTGGTTGCATCTTATAAGTGCAAATTATAGTTTTTTAATGGAGGTGCAAATGTATTATGTATACTTTTATTTTTAGGAAAAAAATAGTACTTGTACTATAGGCGTGTTTAGTAAAAGTAGAAAAAATGAATACTTTTTTGTTCTGTATAGGTAGTAGTGACAATTGACAAATAATGAAACTCAAATTGTTTGGTGGAAATGAAGAGTGGTTAAGGAGCTTATTTGTCTTGTTCTTTGTTTCTGCTAATTAGTAAGTGTTTTTATTTACTTATTTTGTTATTCGAATAAAAGCTCAAACTTGTTAATTATCAGGATCACTTTTTAGTTTTTGGTATTTTATTATGAATGGGCTTGTTTGGTTGTATCTTACAAGTGCAATATTACAGCCTTTTAATGGAGGTGCAAATGTGTTATGTATACAGTATACTTTACTTTTTAGAAAAAAAACAGTACTTGTATTATAGGTGTGCTTAGTAAAAGTAAAAAAAAAAAAAAAATACTTTTTTTTTTGTTTTGTATGGGGTAGTGAATACTTTTTTCATTAAAAAAATTAAAATGTTGACTTAAAAAATTATAACCTTTTCCCTCGAAATCATGAATACGTTTACTATTTGTTGCAGTTAAGTATATTGGTCATTCGGCTATGTATTTTGTTAAGCAGGATTAGTTCAGTCTTCCGACCTTTGATATAATTTAGCAATTGAGTCTATTCATTACGAGTTCGGTTAGAATATCATATTAAAGGTTGTCACCCGAGTCCGTTATAAGCCTTAGGCAGGGACAATCGTAGCTGAATATTTAGAAAATACTTGTGGAAAAATGGATATTAGGAGAGGCTGGAGTGAAGGAAAAAAAGGAGGAGAAGATTTTAACTTAATATTTCAGAAAATGTTTTGTTGAAAGAGATTTTGGGACTTTTTTTTATAACCTATTGAAGTAAAGTTCAAGAGTGAGCTACAAGACTTCACACGAAAATGAATTCCCTACAACTTTTTACACTTCTAATGGTTGATTACTTAATTTTTTACTCCCTCCGTCCCATATTATAAGGAAGTTTGGGGAATCCAACTTTTTATGAAAAGTTGATGGTTCCTTATGTATTTGTCCAAAATGCCCTTAAATTTATTCAAATTAATAATTTTTGTGTGTGCACGGACTCTCATGAGGGATAATAGTGTAAATGTATCATGTTTAATACTTCTATTTTGGAAAAGTTCCATTTAATTTGGGACATCCCAAAATGGAATAACTATCATTTAATTTGGGATGGAGGGAGTACTAAAGATCAAAGGCTGGGAAGTTAAGATGGACTAGTTCATAAGTTGGGACACTGAATCTACAAACATATAAAATTGAGGTTCTAAATATTGGATGGTGTTTGTGATCTTTTAATATTTAATGGAGTGGTGCAGTCTATATCCAGATAATCAAATGCATGCCGAAGCTATTGAAAATCTAAAGTAATAGTAGGCTGAGTTTATTTACTGTTATTTCCCTCTGGAAAGATTCATTTGTTATTTGCCTTTAATATTCAAATTCATTATTCCCATTGCGCCAAGAGTTTTAATCATTAATGAAAAGAAACCCAGTTTATTTTTGAAGAAGGTAACATTTGTTTTATGTTTACTACCAGCTGTTTTTCTACTCGCTCCCTATGCTGCTTCAGTTGCTGTTCCGAGCTCTAAATGCTATGCTTTTGATAATTCCAGCCACATTCATGATTTTGTATCCTGTCTTGGTTATACTAATGTATTAGTGTAACAGAATCAACTCCGTTCGATGAAGTAGTGTATAAATTCATAAAACTTGCCTAAATTTGCTAAAAGAAATTATCTGATTTTACTTGAACTTGTAGTTTTGGGGGTTGAGTGATTTTTTCATTAATCGTGCAATTAAACTTAGTCTCTTGGAAAACATGACTGATCAAATGAAGCATTTATTTTTTATTTTATCTTAGAGCTATGGCTATTCTGTAGATGCAAAGTAATTACTGGGCCTTGTTTTCTCTTTAACATTCTTTTTAGAGTAGCTGGATCGGACAACTGTTTCAATACGAAGGGAAGGTAATTTCTTCTATCATAAACAAGGGTGATGATTTTTTGAGTAGATGTGTTTGGTTTAGATTACTTTAGCTTGTTTTGCTAATCTAAAATGACATATTTTCTGATGCAGGACTCTGATATAGCTGTTCGATTTTGTAAGGATGTGGAGAGTAGGTCTCAACAGGTATCCTCACATGTTCTCGATTAAGTTTAAGTAGAGCCAATATTATCATGTTGAGAACTACCAAAGTAATATGTCATAAATTAAAAATAGAAGACATACTGCAATATGCAAATGTTCTCAAATCTTAAAGTTAATGTTTTTAGTTAGCTTATCAGATGTGATATTAAATCGTACACCAGTGAGTCTAACTCTGAATACATTCTGATATCTGTTAGTTAGGTTTTGCCAAACGCATGGAAAGCGATGAACAATATTGATACTGTAAGTGTCACCCAAAGGGTATACAAAATTGAATTCTGAATATGGAATATATATTTTTCTAGGAAGATGTTTCCCTCATATATACCCTGAAAATGACCCACGCCGAGGTGAACACGTGTAATTAGTCCAAAAGGGGTTCTTCAAACAAATGTACTCCCTCCGTTCTTATTTAATTGTCAACTACGAAACTACGTGCAATTTTGACTGGCCAAGAATGTGTATCAAAATTGTCGGAATAAAAAATTTCAAAAGTTGACCATATAATTCAAATGTTAAATTTTATGATTAGATTTAAAAATAATTAGTTTCGACAATTTTGATACAAATTATAAGCCGGTCAAAATTACACGTAGTTTCGTAATAGACAATTAAATGGGAACGGAGGGAGTAATAAACTACAGAGACTAAAGTGCAAAACTCTGATCTTCAATTACACTTATCGGGGTAAAAAGGGGGTTACATTTTTTTTTGGTTCCCTAATATTCTACAACTGTTAGAATAAAAATGGTGCGTGTTCTTGTGAAGATGGAGTTTCATTTAATGGGGGGTTCGTTCTGCACTTTTACTCACTACTACATAATATTATGTTTGAATGTTGATACCTTAATATTATGATATAAGTATGAAGGTCACAACCATTAGTGTTACCATAAAATAATTGATAGCCCGTGTTATTTATCCACATTAAAAACAGAATACTTAAATATACTTGCTCTTATTAATCATGGCAGATTATACCAATTGTTTTATAGAAGTAAGCTTTACTACTGAAGTGTGGTTTTGATTCCTAACTGTATATTTAAACTTATATGTAGGGTTATGTGGATTTCGGAAGATATGATAATTTGAACTACTTTGTTGCTGGTTCTGGTCATAATGACCTTGTTCAAGTAAGTTACGTTATACAATGTTAATATACTTTCCAAACGCTCTCTTTCAATTAGTAGGTAACAGCACAGCCATCACCTTTGATTGCTATTCCTGAAAATAATTCTGCTCCTAAAGCTACCTGAATTTTAACCTTGTTCTGGTTCAGGAATACCACAATGGTGACCTAATGAACTGTGAGCATACTTATGAGAAAATGGGACGTACAGCTCAGGTCAGTTGAGTTGTTTTATTTTTGCTTATTGGGGCCGTTTGTTTGTATTTTAAAGGTATAAACTAAAGTTTTTTGTTAAAGGTGGAAAAGTATCCTTCTAATAAGAAACAGTTAAAAGAATTATAGATATGTTCCGTAAAAGTGAAAAAAGATCTCTTTTTTTGTATTGCTAGTGTGATAAATAGTTGATCTAGTGTAAAATTCATAAGTTTATCTATATGAGAAAAAAATATAGATTATCTTTTTGTAAGAAAATTTACATTTTTTCCTTGAAAATATAGTTAAGTATATATCTATTGCATCAAACATCACATTTTACTTGTTAGTAAAAAAAAAAAGATAAAAATTATACATTTTCTAACTTACCAAAAAGGCCCATAGACTGGCAATGGTATCTTTCTTGTGGATAGTACATGTAAATCTTGTCTTTTTTGAAGCATATTTCATAGTTATTGCAGGCCTTTTTTCGTCTCATAATAGGGAAAAAATGAGATTACAAGGTGCTCTTAAAGTTTGGGTCATGGTTCTTCATCTACTGTTCTAATTGATCTGGCAACTTTTTTTTGAATATAACTTTCAGGTAAATATAATATGTGGGAGTTGTCCTCATGGAACTTGTAAAGGTTTGCAAACCATTAGTTTTTTTCTAGTACTACGTACTGTATGATCTAATTTACAGGTTCTTAATTTTGAATCCTGAATTGATTTGACGTGTCTCAGGTGAACTTGGATGCATATGCAGTGTGATATATGAGTCAACATGCAGGTATTCTGCATTAAAAGCTTTACTTATTAAATTCAGCACTATGTTGGCTCTATGGGCTTGTTTGTTGCAACTTTTACGAAATAAGCTAGATGTTTTCGGTTGAGAAAAAAGGTGGGTTAGTCCAGCTTAAAGCTTCTAGCTTTTCCAGGCCAAACAATCAGAAAAGCCAGTTTTTAAGCTGGTCAACAGAAGGCTGTCTAGCTTTGCAGAAAACAAAGGAAAAAACTGTGCGTAAAACCTGTAACTAAACAAGACCATAAATTCCAATATTGCAAGTCCTTTTTCTGGTTGAGAGGAAATTCAGATTTCCATATTGAGCCCATATTTTGATCCATTATTGCTAGAGCGGTTTCCTTGAATGCATACAATTGACAACCAATTGAGTATCAGAAACTTGTCTTTCCTTATTAAATTAAGAGCAATGTTTGAAATCATTAGGGCCACCACGAGTTCACTGTATATAATACCTTTAGCATGTATAACAAGAAG
This sequence comes from Primula veris, assembly GCA_963682055.1. Lineage (NCBI taxonomy): Eukaryota > Viridiplantae > Streptophyta > Magnoliopsida > Ericales > Primulaceae > Primula > Primula veris. Next base: position 28,118,739 of record OY821747.1, on the reverse strand, counting down.
TAAGAGAAATTTATGGAAGGGTTCATGCTGATATTTGATTGTGTTAGTGCACTCTGCGCTGGTAATTGCTTAGCAAGAATTTATAGACGTAATCTATAAATGAGTTGCACTTGTTCCGCTGATAGTTGGCTAGAAAGAATTTATAGACATGCTCTATAAAAATTAAGAACACCTGAATCGTAAGAAAGTCTCCGAATTTTTTTACTCTAATCAATTGTAAACTTACTGGGCTATCTCTTCAACACTGAAATTGCTAAAAGCAATGCTGATAAACCTGTATCTGTACCAAAGACCTTTTATTTCTGGAGAATAATTAGGAAAATTATATGGAAGAGAACACAACTACCGTCTCTGTCATGTTGTAAAGTCTAGGTGTTAACAGAGGTTTCTGATATAGATTCCGAGTTCGTGTATGCAATCATGATCAACTTACCCATTCTTCATTTATATTTTGAATGGATTATTTGTACTCTCAAAGCTAAATTTAGTGGTTTTCCTTCATGTTCAGAGTTCTTGTTGATCTTGCCATTCATTGTGGAAAGCCGGGCCCTCGAGTGTTTCAAGGGTTCACAGTTGGTTTTCATCCACGGTCATGGGAATTAGTAAGCGGTGATATTAGCTCTGATTTAATATACAAATTTTATTTGCCAGCAACAGATTACCAGCTAACAATGTGAAAATTTGTAGGTTTACAATGGCCTGACTCAATTGGGTTATGAGAAATCCTATCATGAGTACAGGTACATGCTATGCTACTATTCTGTTTCTTTTCAAGGGCGACTGTTCTATTACACTGAGCTATGTAGTAATTATTCTGGCCTTGCTTTCGTGCACCTTCGGACTCTGTTTGCTGGAAGGATTTCTTGTGGGAAAATGTGAGATTGAAAGTATGTTTTTCTTGATTTTCCCAACTGAGAAACCTTTGCACGAAACAGAGCGTGAGGGCACCATAACTGTAGGGAACCGTACAGCCGAGCATCCGCATCAGCTACCTCAGATTGTCCTCAAATTTAGGGTGATAAGAATACTTTTACTGTTTTTCGAGTACCACTTAGCTTTATATAATTTCTCAGCTTCTTGTCAACTTCTCAATCGTAACTATTTATTATTGTTTTCTTATTTTTCTATTAATTTTTAATCCCTTCAAATTCATCTAGACTTAAGGAGTCATTGTAATATAAAACAAAAAAGCAAACCCAGTTTTATGAAAATGTATTAATTTTTATTTACTTTCAAAATTCTTCTAAACGAATTGAGTCAATTAACAGAAAACAAAAAATAAAGCAAATCCAACCTCTATGAAAATTTGTTACTTTTTTTTTTTCTCCTTCAAATACTTCCAAGTTAATTGAGTCACTTGTAGGAAAACAACAAAGAAAGGAAATCCAAGCAATTTGATGGACTGACCCAGTGTTCTGAAATGACCCATTGTTCTAAATCCTTATTCATCAGGAAACTAGTTCTTTAGTAATTGTTAAAGTAAAATAATTATATGTACATTCGAAAATACGAAGGTGAAGCAGACTCACCAAGATCACTGCTAAGTTTTTTATCAGGACTATAATGGTATTTAGAGAGATAGAGAGAGAGGGATTAATTGTTCTTTTTTTTTATGAGGAAGAGATTTATGTTCCCTGTGTATAGGGTATGATTTAGCTCAACCTCCTTTTTAGGGAGTCTCAGGGTTGCTGATGTAAAGCATTGTTTTTTTTTTTGTATAAAACCCTCTATTCAAGGGAAAACAAGTGTTCTAGTAGAGATTCATATGCTGAACACCAGTTGATCGAGCTTTCACGTCGTTCCCCATATATTCATTTTACAAAATTGGTTTCTCAAATTTGAGTAACAAAAATGGTTCCTTATTCTAATAATTTACTTCTTTTGCACAGAAACCAATATAATTATGTATTCAAGAGTAATTTAATGTATAGGGAAACTGATGTTATATGTAAAACGGTTTTGTAAAACTCAAAAAATACTTTTTCCACAATTTCAATAAATATGCAAGGAAGATGATTAGATAAACAAAATAACTTGACGGCTTCCTTTCTGCAGCTTCAAAACAGAACATACAAATGTTGCCTTGTACATGACAGCCATTTCGTCTCTCTCAAGGTTGGTGCAAAAACCAGCCATCAAGGTATGTTACATTTGTTTCCTTCGTTTTAGTTAAGTTCACATCCATATAAATGATGCTACCAATGGATTTCTTCAATTCCTTATTCTGGATCTTCTTCTAGGATAGTACTAACTCCTCGTCTTCACCTTTGTTTTTAGATTTTCCCTGAAAATGGCCTTGAGGTCAGATTATCTGGCTCAGGGGCAGCAGGAAATCCACCAACAACCTTGTCACCCACGATACTGATGGTGAACTGGAGATGTACGTATTTTATTTTTGTTTAGGAGATGTCTGTATTCATTTTTGTTTTGTATTTACAGATGTAGTCTTGTCTGAGTCAAAGCCTTGGGTTTCTGAGCTTTAAAGTGTTTGTGCCAGGTGAGAAGGCTCGTGAAACTCCATATGAAGTTGAGATTACTATTCCTGTAGAGGGTTATGAATCCGTTCACTTTACTCTTACTAAAATGTGTGGTAAGATATGTTATGTTCTTATACAGCTTATCCATTCATTGGCCTGAATGGGGACTTGGTTCTTTAATGTTCGGTGCCCAATTTCAGGTGTCAGAAAGAGTATAATTTTACATGTTGATAGAATTAGTTGTAGGAATTCCCATACAATTTAGCCAATTGACTATGTGATTGCTTGGACCTCTTGAGTATTGGAAACAAGTCATTTAGGACATGTTGGATGTAACCAGTTGGGAATGTTTGATTTTTGCAGATTATACTCAGCGCGACGGAGGAAACTCCGTAAAAGGATGGGCTACATTTGGGATAATAACTATCATGTATAACTCTTCCCACTTTGATTTTAGATGTTAACTTTTACAAACTGTATATTTTTTCCGATTTTGCTGACATTATGATTATATAATCTTTTATTTTATTTACATTATGATTATGTTACAATAATTTAAGCTCCAGAAAGTATTACTCCAAGTTATGCTTTTGTGGGGATATCTTTACTTCACTGCAACTTATGTTTGACTCATGTTTTGTTGTTTTCTCACAATTTCGAGCAGATTATTGGTAACCTCGACTCTGTTTTTCTGTGGAGGGTTTGTTTATAATACACGGTGGAAAAACCAGGTACACTTCTTTTTATCATAAAATTGATGTTAGTGTATGCAGCTTTATAAGGACTTCATATGTGAATATTTATCTGTCAAATAATGCAGCGTGGTATTGAGGCCCTGCCAGGAATGAGCATATTATCAGCTTGTTTGGAAACGGTTAGTTACATTACCTCAACTAATAATGATTATTTCTTCAATTTTTTTGTCAATTTTGGGAAAGGTAGCTGGAAACTTTACTACTTTAGTAGCATATATCAACACCCAACTACCCAAGTCAAACACCATTTACAAATTCGAGGTCAAAGAGCATTGACACAAAATGATGTGAGAATGAATCAAGATACTCGGCGATCTATATGTCTAGTTTTTGTTGAGAGAGAACAGAAGTGTGTTTTCAAATGTCTACTTTTGTGTCGTGTCCGTTTATTTTTAGACTATCATGTGTCAGGATCCTGGATAACGATTGATGCCAACGTCTTTTTATGAACCGCTGAGGATCTGGATCGTGTGAGAACGAGTTACTGATGCTATTCTAATTCATGAATTCAATTGAGAGATGTCACTAAAAGTTTATTAAAGACCAAGATGTTATGACAGAGTTTAGGACCTTAGGTAAACAAAATTGTATATACATATATTGTTAAGAGGCTAAAATTTTCACTATTTTTTGTTCATCAATGAGAAAGCGCAAATTTACTTTTCTTTATTGGAAATGAAGAAGAACTCTCATTAATGGTGCAAAGGAATCTTAAGGAAAGAACATAGACTAGGACATAAACAGATTGGTGTACTTTTTGACAGATTGGTATAATTTTTACTTCATGATCATGTATCAAATCCATTTTTGACATCGCTTGCTAATTTGAATTTGCGTTAACTTTGTATTACAGGTCAGCGGAGGTGGACAAACTTATACACAATCGGATGATAGCAATCGGCCTTTTGTAAATCAAGTCTCCTGGGAAAGACCGCCTGCTTCTGCTCAAGGAACAAGTGGAAACAAGGAAAGAAAATATGGTGCACTTTGAAATTATGGCATTTTTTCAATATTCTCACGACTTCTTCCTGTAACCTACCAGTTTGAACTCGGAAAATCCAAGAGACAAGTTCCCCTTGTAACTTATCGCCCCAGGAAAAATGCTTTTGCATTTTTGTTTTTTTGTTTACATGACACTAAGGCAGTATGGGAAACCTCGCTTTTATTTGTTCAAAGATGGATAGGTTGTAACATGTAGGTAAAGTGATTATAAGAAAGTCCCTTTTACCGTGGATGAAACTATCAGTTTGACGAGTTGTATCATTCCTCTGCACCATTTGAGAATCTGAGGCGGCTCTTGTTTGAGAATCCAGTTTGTTGAATCAAATATGGCATGTTCGTAAAACACCGATGTTCAACAATTATTTGTATGTTGTCCAGGATATTCGTAATAATAGAATCAATTTTAACTCTGAAGATGAAGTCAAGTCGCGGGTGATATATGCTTATAGATAATACTCAGATACCTCTTCGATTAGCATGTTCAAAATTAAAAATATCAAGCAAAACGTTAAACAAGTTTGAAATGACACTGTTCATGACCGATTTTGAGAAATTAAGGGCCTACAAGCATATCACTATTCAAAACTTGGTCATACGATAGTCCCTTTTTGTTTGCGTAATTTAAGCCTAAATTAAGCAATTATAATACTCTCTACTCCATTTAATTCTTGTAGGCATCTATATTGCTTTCTAACCTTACAATAGATTATATTAACACATAAATATTGATGTGTATTTAAAAATAGGAGCATTCTCATCCGTTCAACTAAAATACTCTATATGTATAACTTTATACAATATATTCACGAAATGCTGTTTATCAGTGCATCTATAGCTTAAAAAATTCTATAAAGATATAATTTTATTGGATTTCTCTCTAGATGTAGAGAGTTTTGATAAAAAATTATAAGAGTTTAAATTACTATTTTATTGCTCAAAAACCGTGCTGCTCTTCTCTTTCCCACTTTTCACTTTCCTTTCTATCACTACAAGTTGATATATACACTTCTGATAAACGATATCTCCGCCATAGTTATATCATCTGGCTCTTCCTCTCTATAATCGTATCCATTATAATTCCATCTTTCTACTCCTCGTTTGAGTTTTCTAGGTTGCTAGCGCGCGCACGCACACACACACATATATATATCTGTGTGTGTATGCAGGTACGAAAACTGATATGGTTAAACACCCAAATCGATGTATAGAATTTGAAGGATCAGAATGAAGGTAAGATAAGAAATACTTTCTATATGATATAAGACTTCATATGTGATGAATCAGAGTAGAAAAGAATTGGGGTTTTTTTTCCCATTTGCTAAACTGTGAAGAAGGAAAAAGAAAGGTTCCAAAAATAAATAAAATAAAAAAGAAATCATTATTTTAATGTGATATATACTAGACTTATAGATGACTGTTGTGCAAATTTTGGTTATATAGTCTTATCTAGCCATATAACCTTATAAATATAGATAAAGTTTATATGTATTGTTAAGAATGCTCTAACAGATTACAGTATAATTCTCCTTGTAAGCTTAGTTTATTATTGATTTTTTTCGAATTTCCATTTAAAATATCTTAGTTATTGACTTATTGTGGAGTTAGATTGAAGATTTTAGAAACAAGATCCATTGAGGTCGGCAGGATTTAACGTTGAATTCAGACACGATGACCTGTTCAAAATCAATGAAAAGTTGTTGAATGGTTTGCATCAATTTCTGTTAAAATTATTTACTATATTTGATTGGACTGGTCAATAATTGATCATTTAATTATGTGTCTTTTTGACATTTTGGTTATTAAACTCTTGGATAATGTAGGACTTTAGGGTAAAGGCCCGAAATTTTACTATTTGCATATGAAGGACCAGTTGTCCCACCCTACCAATTTTAAATGCATGTAGTTGTACATTTATTCGACATTTGGATTAATCAATAGTGTTAAAATCCAATTTTGCAGCGTCCATTACACATTCATCAACTTATTCTAGTCTTTCATTCGTTACCTGATTAAGATCGAAAATGTCCATAGATTGTAGTTCAAAGCCATGGACTCGTAGTCTATAAAATCAACATGAATTGAAAATGACCATGAAAGGAAAAATGTTGGTGAGTTGTAATAGTCAATATACACTGAACAATATAGTTAATTAAAATAAGATGAGGTTGTTCACTCTTACTATATCAAAAAAACAATAAATTAAAAGACAAGTACTGAAACAGAAATGAACAATTTTATTTCACTTTGAAAGGAATATAACTCGATTACAAATTCCTGACTCGTACAGAATTTAAATTGCAATAAATAAATTCCAGACACATTTAATATAAATTATTAAACTGCTGGACTGAATTGTAATTGTACAAAACTATCTAACAGAATAGTATAAATACTATACTGTTAGACTGTTTGTCAATTAAAAGAAACTGCCATACAGAATAGTATGATTACTAAACTTCTGAACTGTTTCTGTAAATAAAAAAAAATTACAGAACTGAAATGTAAATTACAGAAAAGAAAAGACTGAAAATGTAAATTATAGAACTTAAAAGATTGGAAAGTAAATTACATAATGTAAACAGTACTGAAATGAAATGAACAGAATGTAAATGACTGAAATAAAAATAAACAGAATGTAAAAAACTGAAATTAAAAGAAGAGGCAACTGCAAGCAGTTTCCCTTAAACAATATTTCCCGAAGCACCTTTTAGGTTTCTGGTTCTCAGTACTTTGTTCCCAAGGTACAACTTCTGTCACAGAGTGGCTCGCGTGTAAACGACATCGAACCACAGGTCGAGCTGTTGGGGTGCGATTCTCTATCTAATATGATGCAATGTATGTTGTGTTGTGTGTGTTTGTTGTGTCTGAAATAAGAGGGGGGATGCTGTCTTTTATAGGCTTTTCAGAAACCGCAGCCATAATGGTCCATTTAATTCTGGAAGTTACACCACCAGAATCCGCTCATTCAATTTCTGAAACTGCAGCACTCAATCTGCAATTTATTCTCATTGAATGATGGCGTTTCAATTTGCTAGAAACTCTAGTGACTACTTTTGTATTTTATACAAAACTCCCTTTTCAGATTTGACCCAAGACCCAAGACCCGAGACATTCCCCAAATCTCAAATCCCAAATCCCAAATCCCAAATCCCAAGGCCCAAGCCCGCGCCCACGCCCGTGCCCGTGCCCGTGTCCGTGACCCAAGACCCGAGACCCGAGCGAGCACGCCCATGTGTGGTACACACTAATACACTTAAGTGTATGTGGACATAATAGTTTAACAACTACATGGGTTGGACTTGTATATATATTGTAAAATTAACTCTTAATTCTCCAATATGCGATAAACGTCAATGGTCTTCCATTTATTCATTCCATTTTCCAGCATTAAGGTTTTCTCTTCTTTCGAGAACCCAACTTTGAAGTCGATTAATATTCACACCCATTCTCCGAATAGGTCATGCGATATACCGTTACGAAGCTCGTCACACGAGCTACTCAAACGCGTTGAGTACGGCATTAACAACTCAGTGTTGTCACAAGTAATATCAACTCAAAATTGGTCATGTGACCATTCGGAACACCCATGTTTTAAACTTGTTTTTCCAACAATCCCCCACATGAATGCAATTGGCTTAAAATAGAAATGCCCCTAAATGCATACGAGAGAACCGCAAGAGTTCACTGCATAAGGACAGGTAGCGCGCGCCTTGAACCTGCCATAATGACGTAAAATATGATATGCTACTATTGGGTAGCCTTAAAGCCTTGAACCCTTTAGCGTTTGTGCATACCATGGTAATACTCACACAGTGCCCTCTCTACACCACTTACTAAGCCCTTTGGTTGTTGTCCATATTTGGTCCTGAACTGCCTTGGTAAAATTCAACCGAGTGCTCTAGTGATTTAGCCCATGGCTCATCACATAGTATCGGTCATACACACTCGTCATAGGTGATTTCAAGTTAAGAGTGTCCTGACTCACCCCTCTCGACCTTCGAGATCCTTGTTTTCATTAAGAGCCTCATGCTCACCCTTTAAATGCTCTAGGTCTATCACTCTTTATCCTAGAAATGGGTTGGGAACCTAGATTCCCGAGTGTTTTGTTCGGTCACCCCCACAGTTTGGTTTTCCCATTGAACCTGATGCTGGAGAATCCAGTTTGGGTTGGGTAGCCTCTGAGGGGGTGTCCAATTTTATGGGCTTCAACCCCATTCCCCTCGATAAGACTTCAACTCCTACCTGATTCAAGCCTTTTGTTAATGAATCCGCAATATTATCCTTAGATCTCACAAAATCTAGGGACACCACGCCGTTAGCTAACAATTCTCTTACGGATTTATGTCTCCGACGAATATGTCGGGACTTTCCATTATACATGTGATCATGTGCCCGTCCAATAGCTGACTGACTATTGCAGTGCATACTTATTGCCAGAACAGGTTTCGGTCACATTGGAATTCCTTCCAGAAATCTTCTCAACCAGTCAGCCTCTTCTGTCGCTAGATCCAAAGCTATGAACTCATATTCCATAGTTGATCTAGCTATGCAGGTCTGTTTGGATGATCTCCATGAAACAACTGATCCACCCAGTACGAACACATATCCACTTGTGGACCTTGTCCTGTTAGAATCCGAGATCCAGTTGGCATCAAAATACCCTTCCAGCACAGCTGGATATCTGGTATAATGCAACCCTCGGTCGGCCGTAAATCTCATGTATCTGAGAAGTCTTATGATGGTCTTCCATTGCTCCCCATTGGAATTACTGGTATACCTACTCAGCCTACTTACTAAATTGGCTATGTCCGGTCTAGTGCAGTTCATGACGTACATAAGACTGACTATTATCCGAGAATATTCCAATTGTCTCACACTCTCCCCAAAGTTCTTCTTTAGGTTGGTTGAGATCTCTATTGGAGTTCTGGATGTAGCCCTACTATCTTTATCAAATTTATCCAGCATTTGCTTGACATAATGTGTTTGAGATAGCGCATATCCGTCTGATGTCTTGATGATTTTCATACCAAGTATTACATCAGCGACACCCAAATCTTTCATCTCGAACTTTTGTGACAACATTTTCTTAGTAGAGTTGATATTATCAATACTCCCTATTATAATCATGCCATATATGTAAATGCAGACTACCACGAAATCCTTTTCATTTCCTTTTACATAGACACATTTGTCACACTCGTTGATACGGAAACCGTTGGATAGCATCACTCTATCAAATTTCTCGTGCCATTGTTTAGGTGCTTGCTTAAGTCCATATAAGGACTTTTCAAGTTTACACACATTATTGTCTTTACCTGGAACTACAAACCCTTTGGGTTGTTCCATGTAAATTTCCTCTTCCAATTCCCCATTCAAGAACGCCGTTTTCACATCCATCTGATGTATTTCCAGATTGAAGGGTGCTGCGAGTGCAATGACAATCATGATAGACGTTTTTCTGAAGACAGGAGCATACATGTCGAAATAGTCGACGCCTTCGGTTTGTCTAAAACCTTTCACTACAAGTCTCGCCTTGTATTTCTCGATTGTTCCATCGACCTTTCTCTTCCTCTTGAAGATCCACTTGTGTCCTAGTGGCTTACACCCGGGTGGTAGATCCACTAGTTTTCAAGTGTGATTTTGTAATATCAACCTCATTGTTGATCGCTTCCTCCCAATATTGGCCTTCCGGGGATGACATTGCTTGTTTGAATGTCGCCAGTTCGCCTTCTATCATGAAGGTTACAAAATCTGGACCGAAAGACGTTTCCTTTCTAGCCCTTTTTACTTCGTCGAGGCTCTTCTTCTTCTCCCTCCAACGGTTCACTTGCCCCCACATTTTCCTTACTGTTTAACTCCTCAGTCTCTACAGTTCTGCAAGACTTGCGGGGAAAGATATCCTCGAAGAAAGAAGTTTCTCAAGCTTCGATGATAGTATCTACATGCACATCGGGATTATCCGACTTATGCATGAGAAAACGATAAGCACTACTGTTGTGTGCATATCCTATGAACACACAGTCTACCGTCTTTGGCCCTATTCTTGTTCTTTTCGGAAGCGAGACTAGGACCTTCGCAAGACAACCCCAAACCCTTAAGATTTTATAGCTCGGTTGATGGTATTCCCATAGTTCATAAGGTGGTTTATCATGCTTTTTATGCGGTAGCTTGTTCAATACATAGTTGGCGGAAAGCAGCGCTTCCCCCCACATGTTCTGGGGTAACCCAGAACTTATTAACATAGCACTCATCATTTCCTTGAGCGTCCTATTCTTATGCTCGGCAACCCTATTCTGCTCCGAAGAGTATGGGGCTATGGTTTGATGTACAATGTCACTTTCTGTACATATCTGTGCAAACGGTGCTTCGTATTCACCACCTCTATCACTTCTCAATACTTTAATCCGTTTATTGAGTTGATTTTCTACTTCAGTCTTATAAAGAGCGAATTTCTCTACCGCTTCGTCTTTACTTCTCATTAAGTAGACATAGCATTATCTAGTACAGTCATCTATACACGTGATAAAATACTTTTTCCCTTCTCGCGTTTGTATAAACTTTAAGTTGCATACATCCGTATGTATTAGACCGAGAGGTTCAGTACTTCGTTCAATATATTAAAACGAAGATTTAGTTAATTTTGCCTCAACACAAACCTCACATTTATGTTATTTATTGAAGACAAAATTGGTAGTAGATTTAGTGATATTAATTTTTTCATTGAATTAGTATTCACATGACCTAATCTACCATGCTATAAATTAAATGAATCACAAGAATAAGCAAAAGAAGTTTTATTAGCCACTTGGGCAACATTCATGATTACATTATTCTTGGTACTGACCTCGGCATTAATACTCTCACTAGCAGACTCGGCTTTAGGAGCCGGAGTTCTAACATTTAATTTAAACGTGGCATTGGTCATATAGCCACGGCCTACATACATTCCATTTAAGGTGATTACAATTTTAGCAGATTCAAATACAAGTTTAAACCATTTGTTCACCATCACTGAGCCGGAGACTAGATTCTTATGAATTTCCGGCACATGGAGCACGTCTGTAAGTGTCATCTCCTTTCTCGATGTCATCCTCAGCATCACGGTTCCTTTTCCTTCCACCCTGTAAGTAGCCGAGTTCCCCATGAAGCAACTCTCATTGTCCACGTCCGTATAGGTCTTGAACATCCATTTGCTGGCGCATATGTGACTTGTGGCATCGGTATCCAGCCACCACTCCTTTGGGTTGCTCCCCACAAGGTTCACTTCAGAGACCATAGCACTCAGGTGCATGTAGTTTTGTCAATGCGCATCTTACAATCTGCGGCACGATGGCCTGGTTTGTTGCACACAAAGTAATCTCCCAGGAATTTTTTCTTGTGAGCAGCACCGACTCCGCTGTCAAAGCGTTTTCGCTTAGATGCAGCGTCCTCAACCACATTGTCTTTAGCAACTGCATTGCTTTGCTCAACATTGAGCCTCTCAATGAGTCCCTCCAGGGTCATAGCCTTTCGCTTATGTTTCAGGTAGTTCTGAAACTCTTTCCATGAGGGTTGCAGTTTCTCAATCATTAATGCCACCTGGAAAGGTTCATTTATTACTAACCCTTCGACATCAAGCCTATGGTATATGAGCTGGAATTCCTCAGCCTGCTCGATAACACTTTTTCCGTCAACCATCATGTACTCGTGAAAATCCGTGACGACAAATTTCTTTGCGCCAGCGTTATTTACTTTGTACTTCATTTCGAGGAACTTCTGTCACAGAGTGGCTCGCGTGGAAACGGCACCGAACCACATGTCGAGCTGTTGGTGGTGCGATTCTCTCTCTAATATGATGTAATGTATGCTGAGTTGTGTGTGTTTGTTGTGTCTGAAATGAGAAGGGGAAGGCTGCCTTTTATAGGCTTTTTAGAAACCGCAGCCATAATGGTCCATTTAATTCTGGGAGTTACACTCCCCGAATCCGCCCATTCAATTTCTGAAACTGCAGCACTCAATCTGTAATTTATTCTACTTTAGGGACTACTTTTGTATTTTATACAAAACTCTCTTTTCAGATTTGACCCAAGACCCAAAACATTCTCCATTCCCCAAACCCCAAGGCCCAAGCCCGTGCCTGAGGCCCGAGGTCTGAGCGAGCGCGTGTGTGGTACACACTAATACACTTAAGTATATGTGGACATAATAGTTTAACAACTACATGGGTTGGACTTGTATATATATTGTAAAATTAACTCTTAATTCTCTAATATGGGATAACCCTCAATGGTTTTCCATTTATTCAATCCATTTTCCAGCATTAAGGTTTTCCCTTCTTTCGAGAACCCAACTTTGAAGCCGATTAATATTTATACTCATTCTCTGAATAGGTCATGCGATATACCGTTACGAATCTCGTCACACGAGCTATTCAAACGTGTTGAGTACGACATTAACAACTCAGTGTTGTCACATGTAATATCGACTCGAAGTTGGTCCTGTGACCATTCGAAACATTCATGTTTAAAACATGTTTTTCCAACAGAGGTGAGAATCGAGATGATATACTTTTAACTTTAGCTTTTTCAGCATGTCATCTTGTATCGTATATTCTATACCCTTATTATTTATTTTTGTGTGTCTACAAGGGCTAAAGATAGACCTTTATTGTGTTTATCTAAAAAATACATCATTAAAAATGTTAGATCAGAGACGGAATTAATGACAGATTTCGTTTTTCAACGCCCTAATCAGAGACGGCATGACGACGAATTTCAATTTTACTGACCGATATGGTCATTTAGCGACAAATTTCTAAAACATTTGGTTGTCTCTAATTGAAACCTTTTTTTAGTGTCATTTTTGCTATGGTCACATTATTTTTCCAGATTGTTCGATAGAGACACAGTAATGTGGTTAAAGTGAGGGACGATGATGCGCATACACTTTAAAAAAAGGCAACGTATGCTATCGGACAGGTACATGTGCCGGACTATTCCACCCTCAACTCTCTGTGTTCTTGATGTATTGACATGTAAAATTAATAACACCGACACTTCCTGTGGATATGAGCGATAGGTTAAGAACTAATAATAGATAATCCAAAATAAAAGAATGGGTCACCACGGGCGGCTACGCCTTTAATAAATACTTTCAGATACTTTATGGTTTAATAATTTCGTATATGTTCACCGACAAATTGAGATTATGACAATTATTGTCCCACTTATAGGAGAAGTTAATAGCAGAATTGGTCATGTGCGCCTATTGAAAATTTACTAATCACACCATACCCAATTAATTATCATTTATGAAATTACACTACATGTAATTTTAATTGATTTATAATATATATTAAAATTATAGAAATGAAAAATTTTAAAATTAAATCATATAATTTAATGTTTGAACTATATGATTAAATTTTAAAAAAATTTATTTCGATAATTATGATACTCCCTCCGTTCCTATTTAATTGTCCATTACGAAATTACGTGCAATTTTGACAACCAAGAACTTGTATCAAAATTATCGGAATGAAAATTTTCAAAAGTTGACCATATAGTTCAAATGTTAAATTTTATAATTAGATTTCAAAAAAAATCCATTTCGACAATTTTAATACAAGTTATAAGGCGGTCAAAATTACACGTAGTTTCGTAATGGACAATTAAATGGGAACGGAAAGAGTATTAAGTTATTGATCGGATAAAATTGTATCGAGTTTTGTAATAGACAATTAATTGAAATGGGAAGAAGTAGTTTTAAGTGGCATGGTTATGATAAATAATCTTCAGTACCGAGGGCTAAGAAAATTTGAAAAAAGACCTCTAGCTAGCTTTGGCCTTTTAGCATACTAGTAAACTAATATAGGAATTAATATAAATCGTCACATATAAATTCAAATTAGTAGTTTACAAATCTATAATTATACTCCATCCGTATCATAATATTAAACATCTATGTATCTACGTATCATTTTAATCGGAAAATGTCTCTGCTTAGATTGTTGAAATGTAATTTTTTTTTTGTTTTTTTATATAGTTAACATTTTAACTATTTAATTAATTTTTGAAAAATTTAATTTCAACAACTTATATATTATCCCTTCGTTTTCAATTAATTGTCCTTTATGAAATTACGTGCAGTTTTGACCGGCTTATAACATGTATCAAAATTATCGAAATGAAAATTTTTAAAATTAAATCATATAATTTAATGTTTGAATTATATGATTCTAACAATTTTAATATAAATTATTGACGGGTTAAAATTGCAAATAGTTTCGTACTCAACAATGAATTGAAATGGAAGGAGTAATTATTTGTTGGTAAACTTTCCATATGGTTTAGTATAACCCAATCATTTGAGATAGAGTAAGTATACAGTAGAAGTCAATGGAATTGAATTGTTAAGGCACATTTGTCAACAGAGCAGGTACGTGGTTTGCTCCCACTTTATTTTATTTTATTTACTACTTCCTTTCATATCTTTTTCACCTACTAATTAGTTAATCAAAGTGCATAATAACACATTCCTCAGTTGGTGTGATATTGTCAAAGCGGCGTATTTAAATATTTATAAGTTTAACGGTTCATAAGTTTTTTTTTTTCCAATGAATAATTGAATGGTTCTAAATGAGCACGAGCTGCACGATATATGTCAGTATCAGTTGGAATATGCATGCTATGGTGTTGGTTCCGGTTCATAGACTCATTTCATATATACATGGCAATATTTTTTATTTTATTTTTATTAAAAATGATTAAGGGATTATACATAGCAAGAATTTACCATAGAATAGGTGAACGAAATAAACATGGATTCCAATGCACTACAAGAAAAAAATCCAGATAACAACAACAAAAAATTGTTGCTATTTAAGCTATTTATGTTACAAAATGAGATTGACAACAATTTAGCAACAAAAAAAGTTATGTTATTGTTTGCCTTGTTACAGATTTCAGCAACTGAATTTGCAACACACAATTATCTTTTATAACAAAACAGTAACATACTTTTTATGTTGCTATATTTGTAACATAATTGTATCATATTTTGTGTGTTGCTACTTGATGGATTTTTTAGATCTGAAAGGCAACAATTTTGTAACACACTTGTTTTGTTACAAATTGTCCATCAATCTCATTTAATATTTAAGCAATTGTAGTTATATTGATTGCATTATGTTACTATTTATATTATTTATTTACTAAAAAGTTTATAATATGTTACTATTTTGTTACTAAAGTGTGTTATGTAATACATTGTCCACCGAATAAAAAAAATCTAGAATGATGTTACAATTCAGTTGCTGTGCTGCTAATTTGCATATATATATATATATATATATATTGAAACAATGTAAAACATAATAAAGATGGCAATTACTAATCAATAAGTTAACCAAAATATTACAACATAATATCATTCGACTTAGCATCCGAAAACAATCCAAGATTCTATCTGATAGAGCACAAAAATTAGACCCGAATTTATCTATTCGGGTATAATTCAACCCCAAACTTTATTAATGGGTATCCAATGCTTAATTAATAGATATCGGAC
This sequence comes from Primula veris, assembly GCA_963682055.1. Lineage (NCBI taxonomy): Eukaryota > Viridiplantae > Streptophyta > Magnoliopsida > Ericales > Primulaceae > Primula > Primula veris. The sequence goes on along the minus strand of OY821747.1, from coordinate 28,102,958 downwards.
TATAACAGGCATTTACTTAAGAATGAAGGCAAGCACACTTTTAAATGTCCAAGCCCACTTAGCAAGGGCCCCACAAGTTGAAAAGCCCATGAGATGACAGATGAGATTGAGACATTTGTCAACATCCTATGACGTATAAATGTCTATAAATAGTCAAGTATCCACAGAAAAGGGGCTGAGAAAAATTACGAAGAATAGATATATAAGAGAGAGATTCAGAATTTATATCACAAGAAAGTGACCGAGAGAAGTTAAAGAAAGAGACTGAGCATCAAGACTAAAGATCAAGACCAAGATTAAGACAAGATTATTAAACCGAGTATAAGTGTAATAACAAAGTGTAATCCGAGCAAGTGCAATTACCGATCAATAAAACAGAGAACAAGTTGTCCAATATTTACTCTGTTTAACCTATATTAATATCGTTGAAAAGCATAACGACAACAACCAAAATTATTGCTTTATCACTATCCTACAAGTTAAGTCACTCTCATAGTATACAAAATCAACATTAGTCATCGTCTTTTACCTACGACTACGGTGCTACATCACAAAATTACATAAGTATTAAATGCCGACACATAACAAAATCCATACATAAATGTGTCCCAAAATACTAATCACCATAGCCACCATTCTTAATCGATTAGTCATTGAGATCATCTTCTATCATGTTCTCATCATCGTCCTCTAATTCTTCATCGGAATGCATTGGTTTTCCAGTAGCTTGAGTTGTGAGTTGTCCTTGTAAGCCACTTGTCATATATGCTAGCAGATTTTGAATTTGGAGAAGTGAGCTTTCAAACGGACTCATCTGAGACTCAATAGCTTTTCCAATACGTCTTCCCATGTTCTCCTCATTTTGAAGCCCAAAGTCATTTAACGCTTGTTGGACAAAGTCTTACATCATGGCAATAGACACTTGTTGAGGAAGTGTAGAACTTGACGAACCTAAAGTCGAGTTTTTATAACTAACTGAGGAGTTTTGTGAACCCAACCCATAGACACCACCTCCCTTGTTTGGCCACCGACAATCTCCAAAAATATTTCATAGTCGTCGATAACGATGGCAGACTCATCAGATTGTTGGGATAACGCCAACTTCTTTGCATTGAATGTCGCCTACAAAAAACATGTTCAGACCCAAGAACCAAAATATTATAATATATTTCAAATATCTAAGTTTTTTTTAAGTAAACCACCAATCTCATTATAAAATTGGGGATCAAACCCATCCTATTACGACCAACAGGATATCAAAAACGTCTTAAAACAAAACAATTACATAAACTAGAAACAGTGCAAGCTAACAAGATAAAGTCAATTTTCAGAACTACTTGCTAGCGCATCCGCAACTGAGTACCACATAAATTCTCCAAACAACCCAAAGCTCCCAAATTTGCTAGCGCATCCGCAATTGAGTTCTGCTCCCTCCATACATGAGCAAAACTAAACCCAACTCTTTCCAACAAACACAAAACATCCTCCCAAATGTTATGAAACATAAAGAGGAACTTTAACTTTATTACTTTTCCAACTCACCATAGCTAGACAATTAGTTTCAATTAACACATTACTCAGACTAAAAACATAGCATAGATTTAAGCCATATAACAAAGCATGAATCTTTGCTTAATCTCTAAGTTGCCCTAAAATATATCAAAATTCCGTATACTAATTTAATTTATGTAAACTAGGCATGACTGATTTTTTCTTACATTGACGGTAGCCGATTTCTCATGGACAAAAGTCTTGTCCTTCCTCCTATGTGTGATCTCAAACAACTCATTGCAATTCGGCTTCCTTTTATTTTTCATTTCAAAACTAATGGCATGCAGAGAAGCAGTAATTGATCCTCCGGTGTGCTTTGAACACTGTCCGTTATGGCCCATACGTGCTATCATTTTCTTCCTTGATAACTCTAACGCCTCAGGGGCGTTCCATTCCAGTTTCCACTTGTTCCAAACAGCTTCCGGAATATAGTCCCTTCACACTGCCTTCTTCTTTCGATCATTTATAAAATCCTGATAGCGTCTCCCAGTTGTTTTCTTCCAACACTATTTAAGCTCTTCTTCTGCCCCTCTAGCCCAAATGAAGTGTTTCTACAAAATATCAAACCGCATAGCATAAACTTTAATTGTAAACAAATAACTAAATGCAAATTCAAAACATAAAATTATTAGATGCAAAAAAGAGCAACTTGAAGGCCGTAACTTTTACAGTACATAGAAAAAACACTTTTACAATTAAATTAGTTTAGCCAATGTAACTTCGGTTTTAGAAGGACAAGAAGTAAAAACCTATACATTAGCAACTTTCACTTTCACTCCAACTCAATGTAACTCCTATGACAAAAAGTGAAGAAAATATATATAGAAAATACAGTTTTACATTCGCAAAATAATATTTTATTAATGTTCTCCAGTTTTAAAACTCATACGTTCATTTCATACATTGTTAAACTGTTAGATAAGATTTGCTGTATAAATAAAGGTAGGTTCACGACTTTGGTTTGTTGGCTTGAATGCTAGGTTTTTCTGTTTTGTAACTTCTATAAGTTGCAGTATATATGGCTTTTTCTAATTTGTAACTTTAAAGCTAAAAGCTGGAGCTTTTCTTAACATAGTAGAAAAACTAGTTGTTCCCATTATGTTGTAACCAATGTTTTAAATAGTGTTATCGCTAGCGTAGTGTTTTTTCGAAAGAAACGCTAAAAACGCAAATAGCGTTGCTACATAGCGCTTTGCGGTTTACTTTTTTTTTTTGCCTAAATACATATAAATATAGCATTAAATTCAGAACATCTAATAAAAATTAACTAAATATATATAAAAAGTTGTAACTAATAATCACAAAATTATTGTAGTTGAGATGTCAGAGCATTTACTTTGTTTGCAAGAGTTTTGGGGTTTAATTCTCTTTAGCCTCCAATAATTTCATTAAAATTTTGACAAAAAAAATTTTTTTGACTGCATCCGCTATAACGTAAATAGCGTCCGCTATAGCGTAAATAGCGTTCCTATAGCGCAAATTTAGCGTTTTTCCATCCAAATAGCGGTTTATCATAGCGTTTTTCGGCTAAAAAACTCTATTTCACGAACTATAGCGCAATATAGCGCGCTTTTTAAAACAATGGTTGTAACCTGTAAGCAAAAGTTTCCGTTTGGTTGAATCTTTTATGCTAGAAGTTGATTTTTATGATAGAAAAGCTAGCTATTACTTAACGTTTATAAACTTTATACGCAATTCATAACCAGGAAAACAAACTTAGCTTATTACATAATTAAGAAAAAATATGATAGGCAATCCATCCACATTCAACTGAAAGCTGCTTACTTGGTTAACGCTACTTAGTTTAACTTTTTAGCTTAGAAGTAGAATTAGAATAAGTCTGTCAGCTTAAAGGCTATTTTTTTATTAGCTAAAGCCTTTCAACTTCGACGTACAAGATCTGTAGATCTCATCTTATTAGACGGTTCTTCGAGTGATCTGAATTTGATCCGACAAATTGACTCTGATTGAATGCCTTTTTTTTCTATGAAAAACTTTTGATCATTTTGTTCAAATGGTTTTAAATATTTGCATTTAACAAAATTTTGTTTTTTTCTACTCTTTCTTTTCAGGTTATCGATACATAATGATATTTGACTAATTAAGTCCCAATTCGTCATCAAGTTGTCTTTGCTTCATCTTCATTGTAATCAGTAGCGTGTTATAACCATTTTTTTTTTAATGTATTTATGTTCTATGATTGAAAAGTGTTCGTAGTGATTACCTTTGTAATGAATATGTTACATTTTTCTTTGTTAAATGTTTATGATGAATATTTAAATAATTGTGTGTTGAATGATTCTAGGAATTGAAAATCAATTTAATTTATATATGTATTATATATGAGTGAAATTGAATTTAAATTTTTTAACAATTATTTTCATTTTGCAACAAAAATTGATCATGAATTTGCAACGGTAAAGATTCGAATTAGCAACAACCAATGTTTCAATTGCATATTTTTTTCCCCACATTTGGCAACATTTTATTTCTCTAATGCAACAAATTAGTTAAAAATCATCAACGAAATCGTAACTTTTAACAACGGAAAATTAAAGGAATGACAACAACTTGTTTTCATTTGGCAACAATATTATTTCGAAATTGCAACAAATTTTCTGTTGCAAATAATTTTTTTTCAACAATGATTTTTCAATCTGTTGCTAGTTGCTTTCAGTAACGGGGCATCCGCAACGGCTTAACAACGACAATAATTTGTTGCCGAATAATTTTAACAACGAAAAATAAAATAAAGGCACGATTTTTTTCATTGCCAGAAGCGTATTTTCTTATATTGTTGACTGGTTGTGAAGACAATAAAATCATCTAGCCCATTCATAAACTCATCGGTCAAATAAATCCCATCGGTATTTGTTCGTCGATACATCCAATTTTTGGATGTGTTCATTTTATTATGCATACTACATTGTTATTTATTTAGCATAGTTTTATAAGAAAGAATGCATCTTTAATGAATTTAAAATAAAGAAGTTTTCCCATAATAGCAGTAATTAACAAATAAAGTAATATTAATTTCAAATAAAACACGACTGTTTGTTTGTGTTGTTTCAAATAAAGTAATGTATTCATATTTCTTGAAAATTGCAGTACGTCATATACGTAATCACATAAACTCATACACCTAGAATTATGTTATATGTAGAGTAGCCTTCAATCTCAACCCCACAACCTACTGCCATATACTTTTTTTTTTTTTTTTCTTAAGTCAATGCAGTTTTTATACTTAACTTGTAACGATAATCTCCAAAATAAAATAAAATTGTAAAGAATGCATGTATAGGGAGAATTTTAAAATTATATTTTACAATATTGTTATGATTTTTCTTAATGCCATAAAAAAATAAAATAATTGGGGTTGGGACTAAGTTTGGATACCATGACAAACCAGAATAAACACCCAGTTTAAATCAATAAGCTAACACTACTACACTAAAATAAACCCAACCGAGAATTATATGTTTCTATAAATTTACCACTATGGGCTAGCCCCACCATTTCTAGCTTTTTAATTAAATTCAATACAAGACAACTAATTAAAATTTGTGAAACATAAAATTTAACAACTCAATATTACAACTACTAATTTAACAAATCATTAAGAATCTTCCAATTTGAACTAACAAATCAGCAATAAACAATTTACAAATTAACTATATATACAAAAGACCTTTTGTATGGTAACTAAACGGAAGCCAACTTACTTTTATAAAAATTATTTACGGCGAGTACCAATAAATATTGAGAAGCTTTATAACAAATTTTGTAATTTAGAAAATTTGAGATTCAAAAGGAGATATATTGTGAGTGCAAATATAATCAAGAAATACAATTACGAAATTGAGAAGTTATAAGTGAAAGAGATAAAATGTTAGTTGGAATATATGAGAAGTAATTTAAGGCAAAAAACTGTTTCGACAGTAATACTATTGATACCTATCCAACCACATTTATTAATGCACCCAAGTCATAATAAATTGAGAAAAGTAGTAAAATGAACTTGATATTTAAACGTTTCCTTTAATTCGATGCATTCACATTTTTCATTTAATTCTACAAATTGCCACGATAAACTTTTGTACAACCCAAATTTTATTATACATGTTGCATAATTTATTATCAAATATTTAATGTACACAAAAAAGAAGAACTACACACTTAAGTATGATTTGATACTTTATAAAAATAGGTAAAAAAATTATCTTGTAAGTCGTAATATGGAGTTTGGCTTATTTAAAATTTATCGTCTGAAAAAAAAAATGTATAAGTAACATATCACAACATTTTAACTTAAAGAAAATTATCCTACAAGTTATTTGCAATTAAAAATAAATACTTACCTATAGTAACATATTTTTATGTTGTCAATTTTTTGTTGGTTTTGTACTATGTCGAAAAGCAATAAATTAAATAACAAAGGACTGAAATGAAAATAAACAATTTTATTTCTCACAAACGGAATATAAATTACAACTTCTAACTCGTACAGAATTTAAATTGCAATAATTAAATTCCAGACAGATTTAATATAAATTATTAAACTGCTGGACTGATTTGTAATTATGCAAAACTATCTACAGAATAGTATAAACACTAACTGGTGGACTGTTTGTCAATTAAAAGAAACTGCCAGACAAAATAGTATGATTACTAAATGTCTGGACTGTTTCTGTAAATAAAAGAAATTACATAACTGAAATATAAATTACATAATGTAAATTACAGAATAGAAAAGACCGAAAAGTAAACAGTACTGAAAATATAAATTACAGGATTAAAAGGACTGGAAAGTAAATACATAACTTAAACAGTACTGAAATGAAATGGACAGAAGATAAAAGAACTGAAATATAATAAACAGAAGAGGTAACTGCTGGGCAGTTTCCCTTAAACAATATTTCCCGAACCATCTTAAATGTTTCTGGTTCTCGGGACTTGTTCCCAAGGTACAACTTCTGTCTCAGAGTGATTCGCGTGGAAACAGCACCGAAACACAGGTCGAGCTGTTGGTGGTGCGAACTTTTATAGGCTTTCAAGCGCAGCTCAGAATCCACTCATTCAATTTCTGAAACTGCAGCACTTAATCTGTAATTTATTCTTATTGAATGTTGGCGTTTCACTTGCTGGAAACTCTAGGGACTGCCTTTGTATTTTATATAAAACTCCTTTTTCATATTTGACCCGAGACCCCACCCGCGTCCGTGTCCGAGACCCGAGCAAGCGCGCGTGTGTGGTACACACTAATACACTTAAGTGTATGTGGACATGTTAGTTTAACAACTATATGGGTTGGACTTGTATATATACTGTAAAATTAACTCTTAATCTTCCAATATGGGATAACTCTCATTGGTTTTCCATTTATTTATTCTATTTTTCAGCATTGAGATTTTCTCCTCTTTCGAGAACCCAATTTTGAAGCCGATTTGTATTCACACTCATTCTCCCAATAGATCATGCGATATACCGTTACGAAACTCGTCACACGAGCTACTCAAACACGTTGAGTACGGTATTAACAACTCAGCATTGTCACATGTAATATCGACTCGAAGTTAGTCCTGTGACCATTCGAAAACACACATGTAAAACATGTTTTTCCAACATTTTTTGGGGAGACCGTATTACTAAATTGATGGTAATTTTGTTTCTGATTTCGTCCTAAAGACTTGACAACTCTTTCAGTAACAAATCGCGGTGTTGCTAAATTTCAGTTGCGAAAAAGATGTTGAATCTGTTGCTAAATATCTTTCACAATTTATGTTGCTGTTTTGTTTGTGTTATGTTACTAATCAGCAACAGAATTTGCCTCATTTTTTTTTTTTACCATCGATTTTTTTCTTGTAGTGATGTAGCTAGAAAACATATCTGTTATGTTCCTATAAAGTATAAATAGTGGATTTTTGAGCAATTTTTGTAAACTGCTAGAATAAGAAATCTTTGAATAAGTGCATCTTAATCTGAGGGCATGCATGCACATGCAACATACGTATATATTTCCTTGATCAATTGCAACATTACCCGGTAAATAAGTGAAATTAATGTTTTAAAGTTACAAATAATATAGCCTTCGGGTCCTTCACCGTCAATGTAGATATCCTACTTTATGTTTTATACATGATAGTATTGTAAAATGAGTACAAAAAAGGCAAACTTGAAATCTGTGAAAGGGTTGCACTTTTTTACTATTTACAATATATAATTCTCGGTTGGATTAGTTGAGGATGCCTTCGATTTTCTTGACAACTTTTTCATAAAAGATAAAATAATGATTGTACACAAAGACTACAAAAAGGATCACATATAGACTTGGTCTTAATATTAAGCAACTCATGAACCGCCACAAATTCAAGATAATTTTATAAAGGTGCATGACTAGTCCATTTTCTACGTAGTTTTTTATAAGGTAAATGTAAAGTCCAAACCAACTCCATTATCTTTTTCCTCCTCACTACTAATCTCTCAAATCTATAAATACTCATTAACTAATGAAGCTTTCATCACAACAAACACTCACATATCAAGGCAATATATATATAAAAAAACAATGGTTCGTGTTATGATTAGTTTTTTCGTAGTTGTCACAATCCTTGTTTCTGCTCCACTTTGCTTTGTTCATGCTAGTAATAATGGTCTTTGCCCCGAATTTTACGACCGTTCTTGCCCAAAAGCGTTAGAAATCATCAAATCAGTCGTCGCAAAGGCAGTTGCTAAAGAAACCCGCATGGCTGCTTCGTTGCTTAGGCTCGAGTTCCATGACTGCTTTGTCCAGGTTTGTAAACTACCTAAATAAGGAGTACATAAACTACGTACATAACTATTTTTTTCCTTGGGTACGTACTACATTACTAATTAATCCGATTACACCACAATATGTTCGAGATCAAGTACATTAACTATATATCCCTATAGTTTAGTAGCAACATATAGTTGGTCATTATAGACTTGTGGTTTCAACCTAAACAGTATCATTTTTTAACTAAACAAGCAATATAATCAATGATCATTATGGAGACCAGCATTTTAAATGACGAAACTTATGAGAAGTGATGACAAAGGACTGTAGCTAGAAGTCTTTACGGATCAATATTTATGCTGATAGTTTGAGCATTTTAATACGAGTCAAAGAATAGAATGGGCAAGATATGCGCTACAAGAAAATAACCGTATAACAACAATTGGTCTGTTACTATACGGGTTGTTATAGAAAATTCAGTAACATTATAATAACAATTATCAGCACTTAGCAACAAAAATTGTTGTTATACTATTGCTAAATTTTAGCAACAAGCCGTATAGTATCAGACAAATTGTAACTAAACTGTTGTTATATGAATATTTTTTTTGTAGTGATGCCCCTTGATCTAATTAAATATAATTAGGGACTAATTGGTACAAAATTATGTATCTCTTCCATAATAATGTATTTTAGTTTTCCCATAGGTTTCTTCAAAGTTATTTGTATATTAGATTAATCAACCACACCTGTAAAGGGATATAAATTTGCACATTCTCATTACTTATGAAAAAGTAAACCAAATACAGTACAAAAAATTCTGAAAAGGGGAAATGGCTAGAATGACACTTTCATAGATACTCTATATAGTATTAGGAGATACTTATAAATAGATACATACAAATTAATTTAATTATAAAAAATTCATTTATTTGTAATTCTTTACGATTAGCTATATATACTTATTTACAATTAGTTACATATTTCATAAAAAATAACAAAATATACTCAAAAAAATAAAAATAAATTGAAATTTTCAAATCAAAAAAATTGTAAATAGTATAAAACATGATTAGACATTATTGAACATGATTAGATATGATTAAACAAGATTAGACATACATGATTGGACAGGATTGAACATGATTGGACAGGATTAAACATACATGATTGAATATGATTAGACATGATCAAACAAGATCACAAATTTTTTTGTATAAAACATGCATTTTCTAAAATTTTGGTTTTTTTAATTTTGGTTTTTAATTTTTTTAATTTTAAATATTTTTTAGGATTTTTTAATAACATATGTACCTATTTGTAAATAAATTCACAAAATATGTATGTACTTTTTTATAAAAGTATCATCAAGTTCAAAACAACCGGATAATTTTTTTTTATAAATATATACTAAATTGTCTCCGTAATATTAGCAACCATGAGCAGCATTTCGAACCACTACCATGTTAAAACATTTGATTTTAAAGAACTCATGTCGCCAATCTTGATGACGTGGCATGTCCGGCCCCATGGTTTGAACACGTAAAATAAAGGATAAATTAACAAAATATACTACTTTGTAAACTAAATTATAAAAAATATACTCTTACAACTTTTCATTATAAAAAACATACCAAACAAATTTAAATTTAATGTTGTTTATTCTTTTATTTATCTCTCTCTCATTTTACTCTCTCTCTCCTCCATTCTTCTTTCTCACCAATTCTTCTACGTATCTCTTCATTCTTCTCTCTCACCAATTTTTCTCTTTATCTCTCTCTCTGATCTTACTCTCTCTTTCTTCTATTCTTCTATATATCTTTCTTTAATATCACACTCTATCTCTCTCTCTTCCTCCAACACGAAAACTCATCACTAACTACCGAACACCATCTAGATTATATAAATATCCATATACATATAAATACATATATATACATACGTAATACACAAATATTATACTATTTGATACCCCGTAATATATGAAAAATATATGGAATTTGTGAGATTGTTTTCTATTTATTGAGTTTTGAGACTATTGTAAACATTGTGGGTTTCAAGTTGAAAAAGAAGAATCTATATGTACAATATTTGAGAGAAATTCATATGTAGGGTATGAAGTTTTGAAATTAGGGTATGAAGTTTTGAAATTAGGGTATGAAGTTTTGAAATTAGGATATAAAGTTTTAAAATTAGCGTATGAAGTTTTGAAATTAGGGTATGAAGTTTTTGAAATTAGGGTATGAAGTTTTTGAAATTATGGTATGAAGTTTTGAAATCAGGGTATGAAGTTTTAAAATTAGGGTATGACGTTTTATAATTAGCATATGCATATTTTGTGAGTTTTTAATCATTTTTAGAGAGAGATGGGTGATTAGCATGTGTTAAAAAGAGATGCGATTATCGTGTGTCATAGAGATAGGTGCGATTAGAGAGAGATATGTTAGGTTAGAGAGATATGTTAGATTAGAGAGAGATATGTTAGGTGAGAGAGGTATATGTTAAGTTAGAGAGATAGATTAGATTAAGAAATAATAAATATATATATGTATGTTTTTGGTAATTTAAATTATTAGGGTATTTTTTTTGTAATATAATAGGGGTATGGTATGTTTTTGTTAATTTTCCCTAAAATAAAAGATTTCATTAGTTCATTCGCACACATATATTGACGATAATAATTAAGATGTAGTTATCAAAGATTATAATGTTATTAAAGATTATATTTTATATGTTTTTTTTTCTTTTCCAAATTACAGGGTTGCGATGCATCACTACTTTTAGACAACAGTGGAAGCATATCTACTGAGAAGAACTCAAACCCGAACAAGAACTCCGCTCGTGGCTTCGATGTGATAGACGATATCAAAAACGCATTAGAGAAAGAGTGTCCTCAAACTGTCTCTTGTGCTGATATCTTAGCTTTAGCTGCTAGAGACTCCACCGTCCTGGTATATACATGTTCCAAATAATTAATAGCATTTTTTAACACTCGTTTATGTATAAACTATAAAGTAAGCAAAAAATTGAACTCGATTGTGTAAAGAAGATTAAATGAAATGGCTTTCATTCCCCTTAAAATATTTAGACTACAAGAATAGCTGACCAAAACTTAGCTCTTAAACGGAACAACCTATGCAGCTTAAAAAATGCAACTAAAACAAGCATGCATATAACACAGGAAGTAAATTACTAAAAGACTATAAATAAGTTACACTTTATCTAGTTTGTAACCTAGTCCTATAGATTCTAATTAAATCACTAGAAAAAAAGTATCTGCATGTAACAATATAACAACAATTGGTATATGATACTACAGAGTTGTTGATGAAATTTAACAATTGTATACCAAAAATTGTTGCTAGTGGTTGTTTTAATTCTAGCAACAACACCTATAAAATCACTCATAGTTATGGGTGAAAATGAAACGAAACGAAACGGGTCGAAAACAGTCAATTTTGTTTTCGTTTTTAGACTTTCGTGACGAAACGAAAAACTTTTTTTCGTTTTCGTTTCATTAAGTATATGAAATTTTTGTTTTGTTTTCGTTTCGTCTCATGAACCCATTTTTTCTCGTTTCGTATTTTTTCGTATCACCTCATCTCGTATAATAAGATTAATTTTTATTAAGAAACAACATTGCATATTTTTTTTATAATGAATTTTATTACATGAACTAGCAGATTACACGTAATACAATTAACACCTCACATTATATATTTTTTATAATGAATATTAAATTAATATTAATAATATTTTTACTATGCATTTATTAATTATTAGACGAAAACGAAAATTAACAAAATGAAAAGGGCCTTGATTATTATCATCTCGTTTACTAAACGAAATATATATTTTATTTCTTTATCGTTTTATTTAAAAACGATACGAACAATTAAGGAAACACGAACACGAAAAACAAAATTTTGGCCTCATTTGCGGAACCAACTCACAGTGGTCATGTAATTTTTTTAATATAAAGTCCAACTTTTTCAAACTCTAATATAAAATTTTAAAAAATATATGTTTGTTTGTTTTTTCAGAGTGGTGGGCCAAGCTGGGTGGTCCCACTGGGAAGGAGGGACTCGAGAAGTGCAAGTTTGAGTGGGTCAAACAATGACATTCCTGCTCCTAACAACACCTTCCAAACTATTCTTACCAAATTCAAGCGCCAAAAACTTGATATTGTTGATCTCGTCGCTTTATCAGGTAAAATATTTACTTACTTACTCATTGTAATGACTTGTTTAAATGCAATATTACTAACCTATTTGTCTTAGAGTGTATCTTTGGATTATCGGTTTAACCTTATAACATTTCTAATTGATCTGAAAAAAACTTTAAAAAGTTTTTAAGTTGAGTGAAACCAAAACTTTTATTAGCTAGCCTGAATAAACTCGCAGTTTTGGTCAAGAATTGCAACTAAACAAGCTCTTAAGATCAGGATGCATCAAATGAATAAGATTAAGAGAATTCAATTAATACCATGTGATCTTTCATATTAGTATAAAAAAATCGGTATTTCATGATAAATATTATAAATAGGACCATTCACGCAAGTACTATAGAACATTAGCAAAATCAGATCACACTTAACATAGGATTACAATTGTTGCTATTGTAAGAATATTTGGATACTCATACTAGTTGTAAACTTGTTCAGTACGAAAGGGATAACTTAATTTCTTAACTAAATGAGCTCAAACTTGATTGTATTTTTCCAAAAAACAAAACAGGCAGTCACACAATAGGAAATGCTAGGTGCACCACCTTCAGGCAAAGACTCTATGTTACGCAATCCGGACAGCCCGATTCTACGGTCGACAAGTCATTTGCTTCCCAACTACGCAATAATTGCCCAAGATCTGGTGGTGACAACAACCTATTTTCCTTAGATTTGGCCTCGCCTACAAAATTCGACAACTGCTACTTTAGAAACTTGGTTGCTTTTAAAGGCCTCTTAAATTCCGATCAAGTCCTTTTCACCAAGAATAAACAGTCAATGGAGCTGGTTAAAAAATATGCTGAGAATAATAATATTTTCATCGAGCAGTTTGCCAAGTCCATGATCAAAATGAGCAACATCTCGCCTTTGACTGGGTCGAAAGGGGAGATCCGGAAGAACTGCAGGAAAATAAACTCTTAAAAAGCCTACATATTTAGTTATTGGATGGGAAAAACCAAACATTTGGCCATATTAGTAATTGGCGATTATAGTTTATCTGGCCAATTTATGTGTTTCAAGTCGGTCTGTTTGTCTCTTTTGCTTGTTTTCTTGAGGGTGGGTTCAATTTTCTTAGATCTTTGTTGTGAGATTTTATTGGCAAAGTAATTGATTTCTTGTTGCTTTTTAAATTTAATATAAAATTGTTACTTGGTTGAAATTAGATTCATGTACACGTGATTGGCATGTTAAGATTTTCCAGTAACTGAATATGTGTTTTGTTTTGGAAAATTGTAACTGAATCTGTGTTGATAACATATACCTAGATGTTGAATTTATGTTATGAGTTTGGAAACCAAAGTAGTTCTAATTATTGTTTTTCTGTACTATTTATGAGTTTCCAGAAAATATAGCTAGATGAATCATCTAACATGTATCTCTGTATGAAATGAGCATATACATTGTTTTTTTTTTCTAAAGGTCCATACTATAGTTGCAGCCTCAACTAAATCCACATGATATTATTACAATTTTACCAAAAATTGACACATAAACATCAACACGGCTAAGTAGTTTGCCAAAAGAAAAGAACACTTTGAAAGTTTTGTATCAAAACTCAAAAGCAACATGGAAGTACCAATGAAGGGTCCCTATCTATAAAACATTATAAGCAGAAAAAAATAACATCCACCCGAAGACATATTTATTTGTCATGTTTACTTGTATAAAAATTCGAGTTCGAGTGTCTCTAAACAATTCAACCGGAGATACTTTGGAAATGAGCATTTGGGTTCCCCTGAAATGAGCATATACATTACAAGCAGCAAACAACTAAACAACGTTTTTTTTTTCTTGGACGATATAATGCACAACTTGGTTTAACAATTCTGAATAGAGCAGCATAGTTTTCTCAAAATCTACGTTTCCTTAGATTTTGAGGAATTTTAGCAAAAAATATTGATTTTCTTATTATACCAACAGATTCCTTATCAAATTTAAAATTATCAAATTCTTTCTCAAATAAAAGCAACGTGTCCTCACATTTACTCCCTCTACTTTTTTCGTTTTTTTCCCGCAGGTTTGTTTATTAAATCATAAAATAAAAATAAAAACTAATATAAAAATAAAATGAAGAAATTGTTAGAGAAGGTGAAATATTGTAGAAATATAAAGTGGTTATGTAAAATAAAAAAATGACTTTTTATTTAAATATAGAGGATATGTTAGGAACCTGCTGTTCTTGCTTTAACAATGTAAATTATAAGCTTGTAGATTTTAATTTTATTAAAATATATAATTGATTTTATTTCCAAGTGCCTCCAACATATTGAGTATCGGTGCGGAACATGAAACAATTGAGAATCTTGCGCCAAATTTTTGGTGCATATCTTCACTTATCTTCTTTCTCTAACCATATCCGTACTCTCCACCAAGAACACCTTGTATACTCTATTATGTTGCATTATTTAAAGTTTTGTAATAGATCCTCGAACACTTGCGTCAACGAACATATTTACTTCTACAAGATTATAAATTCACAAGTTAGAAGACATGCTTGAAAAACGACCCTAAAGTAATAAACGATCTATTGCCACAAAATCAAGTTAAAAAGTCATATGATTTATTAAACTCACCCAACAAATATACCACTCAACTTTCATAGTATGATACTCGTCGGACCATTGTTCAATAGTCGGTAGTGAAAAGTGAAATGATGCACATTTTAGTTCACGCCAATATCTCAAATTCTAGCAATAATTATTATGAATGATAAAGAGACAACGATGTATTTCAATTCACGTGTTAGCACCAAGACGGTATTAAGAATTCTTTTTGTTTTACAAATAATATGTATTAATTCAACGAATTTGTTGAACGTAGTTTCTTCTAATCGATTATTTTGATGATAACAACATTTGTAAAACATGATAAAAGCTCGTTTTGCGTACTAATCATTTATCGAGTGTATTAAGGGGTTTAAATGATAGAATGCATAATTACGAAGCCAATGGTTCAAGCGGAACCAAAATCGGATTCAAAACGAATTAGTTACGGGGTTTCGAAGTTTGTCGAGAAAACCGAAAACAAGCCCAGAACAAAAACGACTGATTCATAAAGGAAACGATCGATCATTTAAGTGAAATTTTCTTCCAGTGAGCTCAACGTAAAAACGACCGATCGCCAAGAGGAAACGACCGATCGTTTTTTAGTATACTTTTGTCCAGTGAGCCCTCAGCAAAAACGACCGATCATAAGTATGAAACGACCGATCGTTTCAGTGCACATTTTGTCCAGTAAGTCCAATTGAAAAACGACCGATCGTTTTTCAAAAACGACCGATCGTTTCTGTAGAATTTCAAATCCCAGCTTTTAAGCTCTTCCTGAAAATTGGGCGAACCACTGCATTCAATTCTGCCAACAACCAGCAACGGTCTGATATTAAATGCTGAAGCTTTTCTCCCTACAAAAAGCTCCCAATCCCTTTGAAGAAAGTGACCCAAGCATCCAAGCATTCAAAATTGATAAGCAATTCTTACGAATCTATACTTTAAGCTTATACTACAAAATCTCACTTGTATTATTCAATATTCTCGATAGTATCATTCTTGTAATTCTATAAACTTCGAGATATTATTTGTTAGTGAGTGATCATATTTGTAAAAGAGTAATTTTATAAACTCATTTGTGAGCGAGTGAATTGGGTAGAGGCTTTTAAGCAAGTGTAGCTTAAAAGCTCTAGGTCATTTATTCGGGATACTCATATAGTGAGGGGGAGCGTAATCGGTTGATTAAGCTCGTTAAGGTGTAACCTTGGAACGAAGATTTTTTAGTAAAACACTCGGTAGTGAAAATACCGAGGAGAGGACGTAGGCGCATTTTGCCGAACCTCTATAAATCTTGTGTTATTTCTTTTCCCTATACTTTTACTTTTCGCAAATTATTAATTGCTTATATTCATTACTTGCATAGATTATTTTAGCAATTAGTTGTTAAAGAAATTGATTAAGTCTTAATAACCGCAAATTTACTTAGTTTATATCACATAGATTCTATTCCGCGATAAACGTACGAAAACCTTATTCACCCCCCCCCCCCCCCCCCCCCCTTTAAGGTTTAGACTCCTACGGACCAACAATTGGTATCAGAGCTTAGCTATTTTATTTACAAAAATCTAACGATTTTATAGTTTAAAGATCCGCTATGTCTTCATACGTCGACTCTAAATCCATAACAAGGCCCCCATTCTTTGACGGCACTAACTATCCTTATTGGAGAGACCTAATGAAAAACTTTCTATGTGGATATGAAATAGATCAATGGATAAGTATTAGCAAAGGCTATAGAACGCCTAGGAGAAATGGAGAAGATAAACTTGTAGAGGAACTAGATACCGATGAACGCCTTGCGTTTTCCCTAAATTGTAGGGCCATGACCTCTATCACTTGTGCGCTCTCGCCTAGTGAATATGATAAGATTTCCGGTTGTGACACCGCTAAGCAAATGTGGGATAAGCTAGCTATTATGCACGAAGGAACTAGTCAAGTCAAAGACTCTAAGATTAGCATGCTTATTCATGATTATGAATTGTTTAAAGTCGATGATGACGAGTCTATTGCTTCTATGTACACTCGTTTTACTAAGATTACTAATGATCTCAAAAGACTTGAAAAGGTATATTCTAGCAAGGAGATGGTGACGAAAATCCTACGAAGCCTTCCGAGGAAGTGGGAATCAAAAGTGACGGCTATACAAGAAGCCAAGGATATGAACACACTTTCTCTCGACAACCTCATAGGATCCTTGAGCACCCATGAGCTAGATATGACAACTCGAAAGCATGAGGATGACTCGAAAAAGAAGAAAGGCATCGCCTTCAAAAGCACAACAAAAGAAGATAGCGACAATGATTCCTCGAGTGAGGATGACGACATGGCACTCTTCGCCAAACGCTACAACAAATTCCTAAGTTGGAAAAAGAAGGGTGGACAACGATTCCGGAAAAAGGAGTATAAAGGAGAGCCTTCCGACAAATCGAACAAGAAGGACGAAATCATTTGCTATAAATGTCACAAACCCGGCCATATGCAAAACGAATGTCCCTTGAAGAAAAAGGACAAGTTCGGAAAGAAAAAAGAATACAAGAAGGCATTCTTGGCCGCATGGGGGAGCGATGATGATAGCTCCGATAGCGACAATGAAGAAGTCGCAAACCTATGTCTCATGGCTAGAGAAAACGATACCGAGGATGTAAGCTTTCACTCCTCTAACTCTTCTATTTCTAGTGATGATGAAATTGATATAAATGATATGTTAGAATCCTTAGAAAAAGCTAGAGGTAAAAACAAATCCTTTAGAAAATTGTTAATTACTTTACAAGACGAACTAGAGAACTTAGCTATAACCAATGACTCACTCACGTCTAAAAATGCCGAACTTACCTTAGAAAATGATAGGTTAGTTAAAGACCTAAGTTCTTGTAAAGAAAAGGCGGATAGAGCCGAACTCACTCTCTCTAAGTTCACTAAAGGTAGTAAAATGCTAAGCACTATATTAGCTTCTCAACAAGGCGCTTATGATAAAACCGGTGTAGGATACAACCCTCTCTTAGCATCTAAGCATAAAAACCTATTCACCAAACAAACGGCTAAAAATGAAAGTAGACGACCAAATCACTCTCATAACAACAACTCGTATAAAAGGAACTTAGTTTATAATCGTTTTGTTAAACCTATATCGCATGTTAAATGTATTACTTGCAACCGTAGTGATCACTATGAAGATTACATATATTGCCCTAATAGGTATAAGGTTAATAGAAATGATTTGGTTTGGATTCCAAAGGGTCGAGACTCTAACCCTCAAGGACCCAAAAATGGATTAGGGTACCAATGATCGTTTTGTCTTGTAGGTATGCTTGAGGTCAAAAATCAACGAGGACAAGTGGTTCTTGGATAGTGGATGCTCAAGACATATGACGGGAGACAAAACAAAATTCACCACTCTTGCACCTAAAGACGGAGGTTTTGTGACCTTCGGGGATAATAGCAAGGGCAAGATCATTGGTATTGGTAGTATCTCTAAACCATCTAATGTCGTTATTGATAATGTATTGCTTGTTGATGGTCTTAAACATAACTTGCTAAGTATAAGTCAACTTTGTGATTTGGGTCACAAAGTCATTTTTGAAAAATCGCATTGCATTATTCATTGTATTTCGGCTAATAAAACTATTCTTATGGGTCAAAGACAAAATAATGTCTATATGATTGATTTGAATAGTTCGGTGGATGATGAAGTCAAGTGTCTTGTTACTATCAACGACAATGGTTGGTTGTGGCATAGACGACTTGGTCATGCAAGTCTTGATTTACTTGCTAAACTTTCTAGTAAAGATTTGGTAATAGGTTTACCAAAAGCTCCTTATATAAAGGACAAACTTTGTCACGCTTGCCAATTAGGCAAACAAACAAAGATTTCTTTTAAGTCTAAAAATATTATATCTACTACTCGTTGTTTGGAGCTCATTCATATGGACTTAGTTGGCCCCTCCCGGACACTTAGTCTTGGCGGGCGTGCATATGCTTTCGTCATGGTTGACGATTTTAGTCGCTTTACGTGGGTCTTGTTTTTAACTCATAAGCATGAAGCATTTAGAGAATTCTCTATTATTTGCAAAAAGCTCCAAACACGAAAGGGTTATATGATCAAAAGTATCCGAACCGATCATGGTAAGGAATTTGAGAATACCCCATTTCAAACTTATTGTGATGAAAATGGTATTGATCATAATTTTTCGGCCCCTCGTACGCCCCAACAAAATGGGGTAGTTGAGAGGAAGAATAGAACCCTAGAGGAAATGGCACGGACCATGCTTTGCGAAAATAATTTGCCAAAGTATTTTTGGGCCGAAGCCGTAAATTCCGCTTGTTATATTTTAAATAGAGCCCTAATTAGGCTCATATTAAAAAAGACACCTTACGAATTATGGAATGAGCGAAAGCCCAATATTTCTCATTTACGTGCATTTGGTTGTAAATGCTACGTTCATAATAATGGTAAGGATAATCTAGGAAAATTCGATGCTAAGTCCGATGAAGGAATTTTCATCGGATATGCAATATCGAGTAAAGCTTATAGAATTTTTAATAAAAGAACTTTATTGGTGGAAGAGTCGGTACATGTCTCGTTTGATGAGAATTTACCGAGGATTGATAAACCTTTAATTGTTCATAATATTAATGATGATATTTTTCATAATGCATCTTCTTCCAATCATGTTGCATCTAGCTTAGAGTCTACGCCTAGAATAGAGATTGAACCCGTAGTTGATGAAGTCACTATAGATGTACTTCAAAAGGACTTAGAATCTAGTGTACACATTCATGAGGATTTGCCTCAAGAATGGCGATATGCCAATCACCATCCGCAAGATTTAATTTTGGGTAACCCGGGAGAAAGAGTGCATACACGTTCTTCTTTAACAAATATAGTTAATCATTTTGCATTCTTGTCTCAATTAGAGCCCAAGAACATTCATGAAGCGGAACTCGATGAGAGTTGGGTATTGGCTATGCATGACGAATTAAATCAATTCGAGCGTAGCAACGTATGGACATTAGTACCTAGACCGCGTGAGAAAACCATTATAGGTACGAAATGGATATTTCGTAATAAGATGGATGAATCCGGGGTAGTCATTAGAAATAAAGCTAGACTAGTAGCTCAAGGGTATAATCAAGAAGAGGGCATCGATTTCGATGAAACTTACGCACCCGTAGCAAGATTAGAAGCCATTAGAATGTTGCTTGCTTATGCTTCTTTTAAACGTTTTAAATTATTTCAAATGGATGTTAAAAGTGCATTTTTAAACGGCTTTATTAATGAGGAAGTTTATGTAAAACAACCACCCGGTTTTGAAAATCACGAGTTTCCTAATCATGTGTACAAGCTTCGAAAAGCACTTTATGGTTTAAAACAAGCACCCCGGGCTTGGTATGAAAGACTTAGTAAATTCTTGATTAAAAAGGGTTTTTCTCGTGGTACTTTAGACACTACTCTTTTTATTAAAAAGGATGGAAAAGATATGCTTTTAATTCAAATATATGTTGATGATATTATTTTCGGTGCTACTAATGCTCGCATGTGCGAGGAGTTTTCTAAGTGTATGCAAGGTGAATTCGAGATGAGCATGATGGGTGAACTCACATACTTTCTTGGATTGCAAATCAAACAAACAAAGGACGGAATTTTCGTCAATCAAGCCAAATACACGAGGGACTTGCTCAAACGGTTCAACATGAGCGATGCAAAGCCACTAGGAACTCCGATGAGTCCGGCAACAAAACTAGACAAGGATGAATCGGGTAAAAGCGTGGACCAAAAGCTCTATAGAGGTATGATTGGATCCCTCTTATATTTAACCGCAAGTAGACCCGATATCATGTTTAGTGTTTGCTTGTGTGCTAGGTATCAATCTTGCCCTAAAGAATCGCATGTTATAGCCGTTAAGCGCATTTTTAGATATCTTGTAGGTACTTGCAATTTAGGATTGTTTTATCCTCATGATACTTCTTTTGAATTGCTTGGCTATTCCGACGCCGACTTTGCCGGTTGTCGATTAGATAGAAAGAGTACTAGTGGCACTTGCCATTTCCTAGGAAACGCCTTAGTTTCTTGGCATAGCAAGAAACAAAACTCGGTTGCGCTTTCCACGGCGGAGGCGGAATACGTCGCCGCGGGTAGTTGTTGCGCACAAATCCTTTGGATGCGTCAACAACTAAACGACTTTGAATTATCATTTAATAGTGTACCTATATTGTGTGATAATACTAGTGCTATAAACCTTTCGAAAAATCCGATCCAACACTCTCGCACTAAACATATTAATTTACGTCATCACTTTTTAAGGGATCATGTCCAAAAAGGGGATATTACACTTGAATATATAAGTACGGATAGGCAATTAGCCGATATTTTCACTAAACCCCTTAATGAGGAACAATTTTGTTTTATTCGACGAGAATTAGGCATGTTTGATGTGTGAAATATACATATATATGTGTATTTGATTTATTTCATATACTTTAGTATTTTTGCATATTTTTTCTTGCCAAATCTGTGTTGAAATGTGCCAAAATTTCTGTTCTGTACCTATTTTACAGTCGATCGATCGTCAGCTAAAACGACCGATCGTTTAGCTACAGACGACCGATCGTTTCACCAAATCGACCGATCGTTTTTCAATCTTACTCACTGGAACTTTTTGTTCCAAATTCGACCGATCGTCACAAAAACGACCGATCGTTTTTGTGCTTTCCAGTGTTACAAAACATTCCAAAACCCTAATTTCAATCCAATAATCACTATTCTCTCTCTCAAAAATTCGCCTCCTCCTCCAAAATCACCCATATTTTCCATTTTTTTCAAAAATCACTATGGTTCGCACTAAAAGAACCTCTCTCGTAGATGAAGATGACGAAGCATACGTGCCTCCGTCCCCTCGTCCTCGTATCCCTCGCGGTCGCCGAACCGCCTCCTCCACCGCTCCACCATCGGGCCCCGGTGCCTCATCCGGCTCTCGTCTTCCTCTCTATCCACCCACGATGGATAAAAGAGGTATTTTGTCAAATTTCACTATAGATATGTCTCTATTCCGGGAACGATTTCCCGCTCTTATGCTCGATTTAAGTTTTCAAAAACTCGATACCATTCTCACTCTAAAAATGCCATTCTTCATTGAAAACGTATACGAATTTTATCACAACCTAGCTCTCGATAGGGATTCCGATGACGCACTTCGTTTGCGTTCATCATTTCACGGCCAACCATTCGTTTACGGTATAGACCGTTTACGACATTTGTTACGCCTAGATAACGACGGTATACATGAGTCAAGTGAGGAACTATGTGAGACTCTTGAGATCGATAACTTCAACGATCTCAAATCCGAAATTTTTCATCCCGTCCATAACAATCAATCCAACAAAGCCCATGGCCTCTTATTCCGCAACAAATTAGCCTATCACATCCTATCGCATATCGTCCTACCCCATACCTCAAATTTTACGGATGTCACAAATGAATACATTTTTCTACTAGGATGCATCCATCGCAAAGTCAAACTCGACTTCGCGACTCTCATATTTTTTAAAATGGATTCGCTTAAAACGAAATCCAAAAATGGATTACCCTACGGTGCTCTCATTTC
The DNA here is from genome assembly GCA_963682055.1 of Primula veris. NCBI lineage: Eukaryota > Viridiplantae > Streptophyta > Magnoliopsida > Ericales > Primulaceae > Primula > Primula veris. Next base: position 28,080,281 of record OY821747.1, on the reverse strand, counting down.
GGCCATCTTAAATGACCTCAATCTCGTTCCCGGTGGAACCTTATTCAAAAATAAGGACAAACATATTTGGGACACTTCATATCTTTCCCAAATGTCCATTAAATTCCACAATGCCGATAAAACCATTACATGGTCCGGTAAGCGGGTATCCGGCCCCAACTATGCTCCTCTTTCCCCCGAAGAGGAAGAGTATGTTGGCCCCAAGGCCACACCGCGTGCCACTCATGAGGACGTCGCTATCTCCTCAGATTCCATTCCCCCCGTCGATAACCCTACATCTTCTCGTCCTTCTCGACGACAAGGGAAAGCTCAGGCGGGATCTTCTTCTCGTATCCCGCGCTCCGACAAGTTCTATGACTCTCTCTACATCAACCAATACCACAATGCGCAAATGACTCGTCGAATGTTTCGATTCATGAATCCAGGACAAGAAGAGCTAGACCGACTTGATCGTGAAAGCGCCGAGCAAAGGGCACAATTTCATGAATTCTTTCCAAACGACGACGACGAAGATGATGCGACTTCCCACCGCGACTAGGCGGATAGTTGTTTTTTTTTTATGATGTCAAAGGGGGAGAAATACCTCTCTTTTATTTCTCTTTGCGTTGTATTTCTATTATTTCCTTTGAGTTGAACAAGTTGTTTTGATGTAATAGGTAGGAAACGGTTTTACTTGATTTTTTATGATGCGTTTCTTCCTACATTTGCTCTTGTTCATATGGCATTGTGTGATTGCGATTTTAACTATGCGTTTGTAACTTATTTGATATTATTGCATTTAGTGCGCATAGTTTGCTAGTTGATTGGATTATATATATTGTTTTTCTTTTGTGGCGATTGACCATTTTTAGGCAAAACTATGGCCAAATTTTCGCTTGCATTTCGATCTTCATTATCCCTAATCGTTTAGCATTGTGTTTACATCGTTTTAAAATCGGATGTTATGACATTTACTTGCTTTTTCTCAAAATACTTTTATACAAGTAAAGCGTCATCTATACATTTCGGTTATACTTGTTTAAACAAAAAGAGCTTATAGTATGTTGAAGTCAATATTTTGTCATCATCAAAAAGGGAGAGATTGTTGAACGTAGTTTCTTCTAATCGATTATTTTGATGATAACAACATTTGTAAAACATGATAAAAGCTCGTTTTGCGTACTAATCATTTATCGAGTGTATTAAGGGGTTTAAATGATAGAATGCATAATTACGAAGCCAATGGTTCAAGCGGAACCAAAATCGGATTCAAAACGAATTAGTTACGGGGTTTCGAAGTTTGTCGAGAAAACCGAAAACAAGCCCAGAACAAAAACGACTGATTCATAAAGGAAACGATCGATCATTTAAGTGAAATTTTCTTCCAGTGAGCTCAACGTAAAAACGACCGATCGCCAAGAGGAAACGACCGATCGTTTTTTAGTATACTTTTGTCCAGTGAGCCCTCAGCAAAAATGACCGATCATAAGTATGAAACGACCGATCGTTTCAGTGCACATTTTGTCCAGTAAGTCCAATTGAAAAACGACCGATCGTTTTTCAGAAACGACCGATCGTTTCTGTAGAATTTCAAATCCCAGCTTTTAAGCTCTTCCTGAAAATTGGGCGAACCACTGCATTCAATTCTGCCAACAACCAGCAACGGTCTGATATTAAATGCTGAAGCTTTTCTCCCTACAAAAAGCTCCCAATCCCTTTGAAGAAAGTGACCCAAGCATCCAAGCATTCAAAATTGATAAGCAATTCTTACGAATCTATACTTTAAGCTTATACTACAAAATCTCACTTGTATTATTCAATATTCTCGATAGTATCATTCTTGTAATTCTATAAACTTCGAGATATTATTTGTTAGTGAGTGATCATATTTGTAAAAGAGTAATTTTATAAACTCATTTGTGAGCGAGTGAATTGGGTAGAGGCTTTTAAGCAAGTGTAGCTTAAAAGCTCTAGGTCATTTATTCGGGATACTCATATAGTGAGGGGGAGCGTAATCGGTTGATTAAGCTCGTTAAGGTGTAACCTTGGAACGAAGATTTTTTAGTAAAACACTCGGTAGTGAAAATACCGAGGAGAGGACGTAGGCGCATTTTGCCGAACCTCTATAAATCTTGTGTTATTTCTTTTCCCTATACTTTTACTTTTCGCAAATTATTAATTGCTTATATTCATTACTTGCATAGATTATTTTAGCAATTAGTTGTTAAAGAAATTGATTAAGTCTTAATAACCGCAAATTTACTTAGTTTATATCACATAGATTCTATTCCGCGATAAACGTACGAAAACCTTATTCACCCCCCTCTAAAGTTTAGACTTCTACGGACCAACAGAATTAATTCATAATAGGTTGCTATCATGTACGTACAAGGTCGTATGAATATGTTAAATGATATCATGAGATAAGTCTGATCCTATGAAATGATTTTTTTATGACATATTAGTTGGTAGCTTCTAGTGTTCATGCGATAGTGCATAATACTCAATATCTAAATATATTTCTCTCATAATTCAAGCTACTTTTTTTATATGATAATAGTGGGGAAACCCCATATTTGTAATTTGTTGTTGCATGCATTCCATTACGTAGATAACTTAATTTCCACCTTTATTCCAAAGGGAAATGCAATATTAAGTTTAATTCCTTAAAAGGGGTAGTCTACATGGACTTATAAGTTAAGTGCAGACTTGCAAGCTCTTGCTTTGTACAATCTTGAATTGAATCTTGATTTGTCTTATAGGTTAGTGCAATCATAACTAAATGGTTGGGTTTGCAAAAATAAAAACATATAATATTTTTTAAATTATAAAGAGACCGAAAAAATAAAATTTTATATTTTTTTTACCCCGATTTCTTAAAAAAAAAAAATGTATCCGGTTTTTTTTTTTGTCAATTTAACATATTTTTCAAACTCTAAAAAAAAATCCGCATCAATAAAGCCACGTTCAGTCATGTGCCGAAAGTTTAACCATTTGAAAATTTACCAAAAACAAAATAAAAATTAAAAACCAAGGTAAAATAAATAAAAATTAAGAAAAAATTGGTATGAAAAGAAAAATTATAAAGAAACGAAGGTATAAAAAGGTAAAATTAAAAACTGAACTATTAAAAGAAAAAATATGAACAAACAAATTTATAAAACTATTAAAAAACCCCGAAAAAGAGAAACTTATTCTATTAAATACTCAAGTTTTTATATACTCACTTTGTATAGATATAAACGAACAACCAAATATGTTACACAATTTTATTATAGGTACTTTGCATACAAAACTACGAAAACTTATTTTAAATAATATTTGCATCACCACTATATGTTATTATTTATTTTTTTATTATTATTATTATAGTTTAATTTTTCTAAAAATGTGTCTAGTATCAACATGGTATATAAGTTTGTGTCATAGTGTATTCGTTACTTATTTTTTTAATTAGTACTATTAAACAGCAGATAAAAAGTTATAATATGTTATTAAAGTAACAATATATAATTTTGAAAAGTGTTGTCAAAAAATATATTTAAGCGGTTGCCATAATACATTATATGTAAATTATTTTAAAAAGCATTATTAAAAAGAATTAATTTCTGAAAATTGTAGGGTTACGATGACAACGTTGATCATAGTGATGTTCCGCTATGAACACCAGAAAAAAAACACCCAAATTGATATATTTTCTTACAAAAACGCTACAAATCAAGAGTTGATTAATGCAAATCTTCACGGTTTCACGACGGGAAAACAAATATGCGTCTTGTGTTTTTTGTTTTTTTGAGATGTATAATGACATGTTTTGAATTTTTAAATTTTAATATATATATATATATATATATATATATATATATATATAGGAATAAGAAACTATGTACCAAAACAAATAGAGGAAGAGCGATGATTAATTTTCAATGTTATTCTAATGATTTATAAGCTCTCTAAACGTTAACAACGTTATGTACACATCAATAACCAGATTGATACACCAATCGTATATGTGGCATGATCGATCATATGTTGAACTACATTTCAGAGACCACATTTAGAACATGTGAAGGAGGAGATGTCACCTGTACTATATCGGGACGTTGATTATCAAATAACACGAAATTAACACAATATTGAAATTACATAAAAACAACTTTTGTATAAAAACCTTGGCTCTCAATACGTAAATTTGATCCAGTGGTCTAGAACTAAAACTAATGGATAAAAAAATAACAGAAAATGACCCCGGTAGACTTCCTCGATCCCTCTCCCCAAAGCAAAGGTGCGCACAACAAAACAAAGGATGATAATTTAAGTGGGAAGTTAACAAAAACACAAACAAAAGAGTAATGAAAATCGTACTTTCGTTCTTCCAGTAAACTTTGGCTAGGTCTTTTGCAGCTTCAATTGTGCTGCAAAATTTGTGTATCAATTCATTTTAATCTTTCAAATCACCATTGTTTCTCCCACATACCAAGCCTCAAAATTGAGCAGATACAGTAGATCCAGGAAATTCACTATATTAAAAGAAGTTAGCATGCTGAAAAGTAAATCTGAACTATCAGGAAATAAATTGGTCAAAATGTTAAGAATTTTTTCAGCCAAACATACCACGAATAGATTCTGTATTCAAGCTGTGTTTGATTAGAAGAATATGAAAAGTCGCCAATTGAAATATGTACCAGATGCTCGTATCATATCCGTATCAGAAACTCGTGTTTTTTTTAACGTTAGTGATATATTATATTTTAAGTTTCAGCATGATGAAATCACTTGTCAACCAGCACAAGTTTTACCAACTATACAGAAACCAGTAAAGTTCCTTCTGTTATCATTTTATTCTCATTTACAAATCTCGTTCCAACATCAACACCGAAATTGCAATGTCCCCTATTTATGAATTCCTTCTGATTGTACATCTTGCTATGAACGCATCTTAAGCTTTCATCGCAATTTCTAACAACTTACGGTCCGAACCTGGCCACGTCATCTCGAGCTGATCCCATTTGGATGGCATAGCACCATAGCAGCTAAAAGGATGATTATGCTGAAGATACGGAGGATGAAGGAAGAACTTTGTACGGGTTGAGTATCCCATTTGGATCCAACAACTTTTTTATAGAAGCCATTATACGTATCTGTTGAAAACAATGTATATTAACAAGTTGTACAAATAGTCAAACAGTGACGTTTACCCGGTTATAGGATAAACACCGGCAAAGTACATAAAATTTCACAAATCATGGTCAGAGACAAGTTTAATACTTTGACGTAGAGCATACTAAAAAAAAATTCAAAAAAAAATTCATTCACTAATCTGCAAAATCTTTTACTCAAAGTCTTGTTTGTAATGAAATTATGAAGCCTAATCTTTTTAATATTATAACACAAAAGAAAAAAAAATCTAGAGATGTGTAGTATTCGGGCATTGAAAGCACAAGTTAATGTTTTAAAACCGATAACTTAGAACAGTCATATAAGTCATAAGCATCTGAAAAAAAAAGAACTAGGGCTTACACTTTCAGAAGATTTACTGTAGTGGATCTTTTCAGCTTTCATTAATCCCAAGCCATGCTCTGCGCTGATACTCCCACGATGCTTAGATGTCCATTCGTAAACGAAAGGCTCAATTTGCGTTAACACCTGCAAAAACAACTTGAATAAGGAACCAAACAGATCAAAATAATCGAGCAAACCTTTTATATAAACCAGAAATCTTGGCAATTACAGCATCATCATACGCAGGGAGAGATACATTCAGATGCAAGTTACTATCGCCAAGGTGTCCATACCCCATTACATTTACACCAGGACCTAGAACATGTCCAGTAAGTTAGTGAATGAAATGGAATTTTTTACAAAGTTAAAAAAACATATATTCCCCATATCCTTTCAGTGGTGTTTCAATTTGTCCCCTATTATTTTATGTAATGTGTCAAATCGACCCAAAAATCAATCGAATATGTGATATTGTTTGTTTTGAATTAGGTTGATTTGACATGTTAAATAAAAGGATAAAAGGCAAATTAAAAGAAATGAAAGGATTGGGGGGGAATTGAAAATAAAACTAAAAGAGATGGGGGGGAAATGGATTTAAAACTGTATATTGAAAGACGAACAAAAAATATATCTATTTACCAAGACGTGCTCGCATTTCCTCCACAAGATCATACATCTTTTCAACAGGAATTGACAAATCATATTTGTACACGGCCCCAGCCTTCATTAGTGCTTCTGGTATACCCTGTGACCATATAAACAAATTAACAAGCACAATGGCATAATAAGATTTTAAAGTATTCCTTAAGTCTTCCAAAACTTAAATTAGATCAGTCAGAAGTGTTTATAACAAAAACAAATTAGCACCGAAGACGGAGTTTATATTTGAAACAATCATTTTGTTCTAAACATTATTTTTGGATTAGCAAAAATGACAAAGAAGAAAAGGAGAAAGAAAAATGACAGACGGCAAATCATAGCCTGTCAAAAATAATAAGCCCTAAAAGAAGGTATAATAAGCTTCCAGACAGTTACCATTGGTATTTGGTACTCCCTCCCTTCCCAATTAATTGTCCACTACGAAACTACGTGTAATTTTGACCGGCCAATAACTTGTATCAAAATTGTCGAAATGAATTTTTTTTAAAATTGATCATACAGTTCAAGTATTAAATTTTATGATTAGATTTTAAAAAAATCCATTTCGACAATTTTGATACAAGTTATAAGCCGGTCAAAATTGCACGTAGTTTCGTAGTGAACAATTAAACGGGGAACGGAGGGAGTAGTAAAGAGACGAGATACTATTTCAATAATCTTATGTCATTGTGATTATCCTAAACTATCTGAAAATGTCGCATTCAGTTACTACATTGCTCTGCTCTGACTATTTAACAACAAGAGAGGACAGTGGCGGAACTATAGTTTTTTTGTAACTACGGGGGGTGTGGAAACGCTAAAATGAGTAATTTCCTCTAATAAACATGGTAAATATAGTTTTCCCCCTCAATATGGGGCTATAGTCCCTTTTAGTCTGCTACTAGTTCCTCCCTGAGAGAGGGAAGGGAAGTCAGAGATTAGGAAAGAAGAAGAGTAGAAGCAAAGATAACTTATAAAAATGTCCAAACCCATAAAATAGACCCACTAAATAATTAGTCTCAAGGGGGAGAAGAACCTCTCGGATACGCCAAAAGGATAATCCTTGGTTAATGTCTTGGGCCAGAACACCATCAGATATTAATTCACCTTCCATCGAGCGAAGTAGGAATGCCTCAAGCTTCTCTCTGGCAAAAGAAACATAAAAATTCAGTTCATAATACAGCAACCAGGCTCTAACATAACGATAATTTGATAGAATCAAGTATAATAACCATCACTTGGTTCTTTTATTTGCTATTGCATCTGAAAAAGGAGCAAGAGGAGGAGACGTGAAAGGAAAAACACATTTCCCCACGATCCTTTTCATCATCTCTTTTGGGAATGATGATAATTAATAAAAGGTAATGCTTGCCTTTATAAGTTTCAAAAATACCCCTTAAAGGTCGAATAATGTCAAATCGAAGCTTTTTCCACTTAATACGTGAAGAAACAATGATAACTATAAAATAATTCAATTAATAAGGGAGGAAAGTGGACACTTAAAGGGACGTCCAAAATGGTATAGCGGACAGGTAATTGGGGGAATAAGTAAAAACGAATATATTATAATTGCAGCCATTAACGTACCTGTCGAATGATTCATCGCTGCCAGTAGTCTCTATGAGGACGTAAAAATTGTGCACCGAGGGAGGTAATGGATTTCGTACACCTTCCAAATGGTTAAGAACCTGTTCCAGTACTAAAATGTTTCATAGTTGGACAAAACGCTACACTAACAATGAAATCAGTTGGACAAAGCGCTACACTAACAATGAAATCAGTGAAATTCTTCAATTTTTTCATAATGCAAAAACAAGACTATGTAAACAATGTTTCTTAAGACTTTTCTATAAACAACTTCAAGTTATGCAGGAAAAAATTAAAGACAAGCTCAAGAGTGAGAGTTGTTTTCAGAACAAGAAAAAACATTCAATAAAGAGCTATGAGGCAACTGGCAATTACTACGAACCTCTAGGGCTAGCCTGGTGGCCAGAACTTACACTCAAAAAAGAGGTTGTGGGTTCGAATCTCATGGTGGTAGGAGTGAAATCCATAGATCCTCTTTAAAAAATAAAAAAGGTTGGCAATAGTCTACTAGAATATAGCGCCAAAAAACATAATATTATCAGGTAAAGCTGCTCACAGAATCAAAGAATCTCATCCACAGTATGTGAAACTAACTAGGAAAACGGTAAATAAATAGTCCGGAACAACTGAAATCAATCATGTCATGATGAAATACGAGCTTAACTTACTAAAAACGGGACAATGTCAATAACAATAATCAAAAATCGACCTTGACCTGGTTTTTGTCCAAGAAAAGTTACCAGATTCATTGAGTTGCTATCCAAGAATTCAAATGCAGATAAAATCTCGCCTAGCTTCCTTTTGGCTTCAAGTAGTAACTTCTGATAACCGGAAAAAAAAAAGGATGAAATCAGAAGTAGACATTAGGGCAGAGGCCACAAAAAGCTATAAATTCAGGCAGAAGGACCAAATTAACCTCTTAGTTCAAACTTCAGAGTGAAACAATAATTTTATGAAAATCAAATGTTCATGTATCAGATCACACAAAATGGTGTGAAGTACCACTGTTCTTGTGTAGTTGTATTGATACATTAATGCAGAATGAACATTATATCTTTTCAACCGAGTAAAATATAGGTGTTTGTCCTTAAAAAATTGTCTCCGCATTGACTAAATCAGTGTTTCAAAAAGTGAAATCTTAGCTAAATCGTTTTTGCAAGAGCTACGTAAAAAGTGGAAAATCGAACTTTTTAAGCTTTGAATCGAGCTTTTTTTACTACGAAGCACTTTTAAAACAGAGGACTGAATAAAAATTGAAATCTATTTGTGTATAGAATGACCTTTTTTTACGTAATGCCCGCAGTCAAATACGTTCCTAACTGCTACATACAATGTATCAAGTTCATATACAAATATGCACCTAATCAACTTTCTGTTTACACGAAAAGTTTATTCCAAAAACAATTTAGTTTAAAGCAAGGTGATCATGCCTGGCAGCTGCTATAATCTTTACAAGCAAGAAAAGCCAGATTCACCGATGACAGCTTTGGAGGGGTGAGTATCGAGATCTTTGTTACAATTCCCAAAGATCCTTCACTTCCTGGACAAAAGATTGATAGATTATAAAACCCTAGGTTTAGTCCAACAGTGGAAAGATAAAAGATTTTAATATTACAAAACATAGTCAAATAATTAACCTATAAACAAATGCTTCAAGTCATATCCAGTGTTATCCTTGCGAAGCGTCCCAAGCATGTCAAGAACACTACCATTTGCCAGAACAGCTTCAAGACCTGAAAGAGCAGTCTAGAAATGGCTTTAAAACAAAAGTAATGTCCAATAAAAAGTAATTTAAGATTATTTTACAGTCAGCTTACAATCCAGATAAATTAATTGGCATAAATGATTATGCTTTCTTGTCCTTTTCTATAAATTCCAAAAGTTACTTGACTTGATTGAAAGTGAATGCTCCAAAATAAAAAGAAGGGTCAATTACAGCAGTGGACCCCATACTTGGAGATATTCTGATCCCATAGTTACGGTTACAACACTAATGGTCCTCATTATTCATATAAATTATAAAAATGGTCCTATATTTTCAATATACCAGTATTAGTCCCCATAATTTCAGTAGTTTACACTGATGACCCTTCCTAAGGGCACCAACAGTGTTATATTTGTGAACCACTCGAACAATCTATTCAAAATGTTGTGACTTTCAATGTAACTTACTCAAACTATGGGGACCCACACTGTTTCAATGGAAACCATAAGGACTTAAATCGAAGTTTCACCTACATATGTGGACCATTTATGTACCACATGAAACTATGGAGTTCAAATGGAAATTTGATCCAAAGTATGAGGTTTATTGCTGTATCCTAAGAAGCTAGTTTAAATCCTTGAGCACATTATAAACATGTGAAGGAAGGGGAAAAGTAAATAGGAAGAAAAATTAATTAAAGCAATTAAAATATTTACTTGTACTACTAAGGAAGGTAGTATAACTTTCATGAGTTTCGAGTGAAATTACTATTGCATGCATTTTTATCACAATTTTGTAGGTTTATAAATACCGTGGAAAAACAAGTACCAAAGGCTTTAATTGCCTGATATAATGTTTTATAGAAAAAAAATACCAAAAAGTTAACTTGCTCACCAAGTACATTCCCATGAAGTGATCCGTAACGTACAAGACGCAAACCACCTGCATTGGTTGAAATATTTCCACCAATTTGGCAGCTTCCTTTTGCTCCCAAATCCAGTGGCATAATAAATCTGCATAGAATAGTCATATAGTCGCATGAAGTAAAAAAATAAAATAATAACATATGCGATTAAACTTGACTTCTCAACTTAATGTCTCCGTCTATTCTTTAAGGTTAAAAGTATTAATTTAAAAAATGATACAAGATACAAAAAGTATCCCAAGGACTTGTACAGCAAAGTACAAGTGCAACTGCATTCTAGCAGCAGTGATTTATAGGTACCAAATGTAAGCACTTACATATTAAGAAATAATTATATAGGCCATGAATCCCTTTCTAAAAAATCCTCATGATAAAACAGGCATCCATTAAGTTTATATTGCATACAGTAGTGTACTAATGTAGAGCTGAATACATGACAATTCTTAGATTTAATCAAATCCTTTAGAAATCTTTACTTTTCAAAAATGGATAAATGATGAAAGAATATTTGAGAAACAGTTACCCTTGGTTGTCCAAGAAAGAAATTAAATTCTCCAATATGCATCCTGCTTCACATACAAGAATGCCGCTTACCTAAAAAAAAGGGGGAAGAATAATTAAAAGAAATGTTATACATCCGCGTTTGGTGACATAGTCTGAAGAACTTAAACTACATTACCTTGTCAAATGAAATTATTTTATTCATGGAACCCATATTGACAATAACCTGCAAAGTTAAACATCAAATTGAGAGAAGTCTAATTTGAAAGGACAAGAAAAATATAGTAAGCAAACATAAATAAGGTGAGGACTAATTTTAAGTAACTACATTCACTAGTTTAAATGAATGCTCACATAATCTTCTCCGAACCACAAACTAACCCCAGCAAGGTGAATTAAACTGTGTTTATCTTCCTTGTACTTTATTAAATTATTTTCCTTTCATGTTTTCAAATTGCAACACACACACACACTCAGCCACCACCACCACAGCAAATAAAAATCAGTTATTTTCTCATGTCAGTACATTAGTAAGTAAACTTATTATCCTATGCAAGAACGTAGAATGGGAAAGTAATAAATGAAAATGACTACATCAAACATAGCAAAAATGGGTGGCATTCGGATTTTGGATCGTTTCTCTTAATCGCTTAAACAAACTTATAAACACACCAGGTCAAAAGGACGTGGAATGGGAAAGTAATAAATAAAAATGAATACATCAAACATAGCAAAAATGGGTGGCATTCGGATTTTGGATCGTTCATCTTAATCGCTTAAACAAACTTATTTACACACCAGATCAAAACTTTGACCAATGTATGCGAAGCATTTTCAAGGAAAATACCTCATCAAAAACTGGCACACTTCCCCCAACAAGACCAGTATTCCCACCTTGTGGAACAACAGCCAAGCATTTTGAGTTACAGTAGTTTAGAATCTGAGAAACCTGCAAAAAAGAAGTTCAACCGAAATAATAGTTAAATAAAAGAGAGCAAAAAATCTTGCAACACAAAAGATGATAAAACAAAAAATGGAAAATTACAATCAATAAACGACCTCTTCGGTGCTTTTAGGTTGGAGAAGAAGCTTGCTTGAGCCTCGGTATTTCCGCATCCAATCTGTATTTGCATCACTCAACCTCTCTTCATCCTGTATTACATTTTTCTCCCCTAAAATTTTCTTAAAATGCTCAATATCATCGTCGTTTATTGATGCAAATGATGGGTTCCTCTGCATTGTAGAAGATACTGAACCGAAGTATCTAGATTGGATTTTATTTTTACAGAAATATCCATTGAAACCTTTTTCACAAATGGAAGCACCAGTAATACTCGTAGAACCTGAAATTTATGTAACAGTTGAAAAGAGAGGGCAAACATAAATTACTACTCCATATACTTGTTTGGTTGGAAGTTTTAAACTTCTTTAATTGCCTTCTTTAGTACAATACTTTCAGTTTACTTGCACTAAAGTTATATATTTTCCTCACATAAAAGTTAAAAAAGCTTTCTTTTAAGTTTAGTTGTTCTAAACCAGAGGACAAAATAAACGAAACAGAGTTAGTTTCCTAGCACTTTGAGAGTTGAACATATATCTAGGGGTTGTTTGGCTGCAGTTTTCAGCTAATAAATTGACTCAAATTTTAACAAACGAAAACTGCAAACTTATTAATAAATCAGCTATGTTTAAGAACTGCAACAAATCCCACAGTTTACGCTACTCCAACGTCAAATAAGTAATTTCATTTCACATTTAACAAATATCTGGTATTTTGCTCATACTTTCACTTTCTAGGAATAAATTTTCACCCAACTCAGAATATAAGTTTTTTTCCTTATTAAATGCAAACAAAAATATCCTTTACACGATCAAACGAAATAAGACGAATTAATAGGCTATTAAAGCAAAAAATTTGATCATCCAAAACAGAAACAAGTTATTCAATTTAATGAATTTCTTTTTATTAAAGAATATTTTTTTTTGCAATTAATTCAACCTAGGGACTAATCAATTCATCATTGTCAAAAACAGAAACATAAAAAAATAGGAAAAAATCAGATAAGTGTACACGAAAGTGTAGACCTGGTAAATACTTAAATAATGAAAATTTGAAAAAAAAATACTAGAATCATGATATCAATTACTTATTTAAGCTACAGATTAATTAATTAAAAAAAACTCAAACAGCTTGCTAGTATCATGAAACTAGTTATTTAATAAAAAGATCACTTCAATTATATACAAACTAAAATAAAACAGTTTTCATCAATGTAAGCCAAGGATTGATCAAAACAGAAAATCTAAAATAGAGACAAAAAAACGATCTTAAAAAAGAAGGTAAAAGGAGTATATGAAAGTGTAGACCTGAAATTAGGACTTGATTGTAAGAATTAAGAATCTGAGGGTGGAAAGTGAAGTTTCTGAAAGATTGGCGGAGCTGAGAAAGAGTAACTCTCCACACCATCGTCTTTCTTAAATTTAATGTTTGTATTATAAATATCTGTTATTTAAAATGTATGTATGTGTAGACTTGGTTAGTATGTAGTTCAGTATTTGCTTTAATTACTTGTTTTCAGACTTTTTTTTAAATCAGTTACTCCAATTTTTACCCTCTATTTCGCTAATAAATGAGTGTTTGCTGTTTTTCATTTTGGGGCGTGCGGCGCCTAAGTGAACTTCACTTTTCATTTTTTTTTAAGTATATTTTTAATTTTTTAAAATATCTATTTTTAGCAGTTAAATCGTATCAAATTTATAGTTATAAGCTTGTATTTTAATTCATAAATAATTTTTTTGAAAACTTTGATTTTTAATATTTTTTTTATTAAAATTTAAGTGAAATTGGTTAAAATTATTAAATATCACATTTTCGAAAGCAACGCTTATTTCGGTACAGATGAAGTATATTTCAATCAAAAGTTTTATTTCTCGAAAAAAAATAACGGTTTTGCTTCCAACTTTTGTTTTCCTTATAAATATTTAAAGAAATTTTATTTATTTCACTTTTTACGTCACCATTTCTACTCGTGGCAACTATTATTTGTATCACAATAGTAATTTTACGATTTCTTTAGACACGCACAATTAGTGAATGATCTCGTATACTGGTCAATTACAATTTTATACATTCTAATATGCAAATGTTACCGTGTGTCGCGGGCATACGTTAAAATTTCCATTTCCAATAATATTCCACTATATAACCATATTATTTATTACGAACATTATTAAGATTTAGAATCATTAATTATTAACTCATTAAAAAAATAGTGATTATTAATTAACCATTTAGTTACACACATTAAATGTTATTAGTTGTATGTAATTATAGTTACGTATTCCTTGTACTTTCCTATATATATTTTTTTTATGTTTATCATATATATTTTAAGTTTAGCATATATTTTTTTAAGTTTAGTATAGTACCAATTATATAGGGTTCTTTATTTTTATTTGGGTTTTTATTAATAGATGTAATAAATTATTCATCTTAATGAATATTTAAGTTTAGGGTATCAACTAAGGTTCTATATTTTTATTTGAGTTTTTATTAGTTGGATCATTAGTTTTAGTTTGCCAAATTATGGTTTGTTTTTTTATTTTAGAAATAAAAATATATATAAAAATTATATTATCTATGTGATATTTATTAAATTATTTTAACAAGTAACATTTAATAACATGCTATCAATTTGATGGCGTTGTTATCATATATAGCACATTAAAGTTTTAAAATCATAGAATTAATTAATTAAAATATATTTTTGTTGTTCATTACTTATTCAATTACACATTAAATGTTTAACCTATATCCACAAGTTAGCAAAACCTTCTAAATATAATGTGTTTATATTTGGAGGGATTTCTCTTTAGATTTGGACTTGCTTGGCATCGCCTAGATAACTTTGTAGTATGCAACGACGAATTTAGAAATTTTTCAAAGGGAGGGCAACACATCATTTTTCTAAATATTTTGTAATACATAAAAATTACAATTATATTATAAGACGTGTGTATATATTAAGTACTAGCTATCACCCCTTACTTCTCATCTAATTTATTGTCAAAAACTTTGATATAGTCGATTATAAAAAATAAAAAAAAAACTATAAGCCTTCATGATTGTTGTGTTAAATTTTTATTGTTAAATAGTGACACATGTGCATGTTAAATGACACATGTATATGTTAATCTTAACAGTCATATAATTCACACATTAGTGTATTTTTTCTTAACAACATTATCTATTAATTTATAATAAATAATTGATTTCGGATAAAAAATTATATTATTGTAAATAAATAAGAAAGAGAGAATATGTTATTTTTGATTTATTGTAAGATTTAATATAGGAGTTGGTCAACCAAATTGTCATGTCATCGCTTAACAATGTTAACAACATTAAATTTAATGAGTGAGTTAGTTAACAACACTATTGTGAAAGAGAAACATGCCTGTTAGTTAGCAATTTTATCTAACAACCGGCTTAATAGCACTATTACGGATGCTAAATGGTAAGATTTTTAAAGAATCTTGTGATCACAAGATTTTAGTATAACAATTGTTATACAATTTAAATGAATCTCACAAATATTAGAGCCTAAAAACTCTAATATGCCATCGCATAAAAGATAAATGTACATGGTTAAGTCAATCTTAAGTTGAAACATTATTAATTGCAAAAACGTTACTACTAAAATTGAAAATAAAAATGACTTTAACTTTAACAAATTACACATATACCAACAAAACTGTGCACTTAATACTAAAAAACAAACAATTTGTTTCGTAGTGATTCCAAGCAATGTCGGGCAAGTGTAATAAAGAATGACAATCGATCTATTGGTTGTTGGTTGTTAGGTTTCATATAATAATTGATCATGATATATAAAATAATTTTGGAAATTCAAAAAACTTTTTTACATGCTTTTGATCAAAATAGCATAAACGGAAAGAAAAGGACGCAAATAAGGTGACAGATGATGCTCACTGGTGATATCATAGTTCGGGGTTAGACTATGCGCATCTTATATTTTTTCTCATATTTAAATTAATTAGTATTACTTTTATATTTTTAGGGTAACAGTTTAACTTTATATATTTTTTAGCTTCGCTATCAAATTTATTATCATAACTAAATATTACTATATTTTAATATATTTCTATCAATTTTTTTCAACCCAAATTAATTTACCAGAACAATTAAATTAAATAATTTACAAATTTTCTCGTATTTAAAGTAAAAAGTACACTTTTATAACTTATAAGTAAACGTTTTGATTTATACAAATTATCAGTTTTTTTTTTATCAATTTCTCTATCAAAACTATACAACTCATCTTTTTGTTATTTTATTAATTTATATGTGAAAAATACAAATAAATTAGAGAGAATAAGAGAAAAGTAAGAGAGAAAAATTATTATTTTAATTATAATATAACATTTTGATCCCTTATATTTGAGCAATATTTGAGTTTATGTAAATTTAAGGTAATGGATAAGAAAACTGATGTATGTACAATTTTAAAACAATATTCTCATATTTAAGGTAAATAAGTGGTATAAGCGATGACTTGCTTTTAAAGCCTTAGAAATAAGGTGTGCGCTGGTTTCTTAGAGCATCCGCATCTGGTTCCTCAAAACATATTTTTTCCTAAAATTTGATGATTATGGTATAAAAAGTGACATGTATCAGAAACCCTATAAATTTTCTAAATTTAGTAAAACACAAAATCCACCTAATATATGAGCAATGTATATGATTTCCTAGATTAATACTCCCTCCATCCCTAAACAAATGTCCCCTACGAAAATACGTACAATTTTAACCGATAATTTTTTCATATTTATATTGCCGGAAAAAATTATTTCAAAAGTTAATCACGTAGTTTATGGTTAGAACTATATGATGAAATTTTCAAATTTTTCATTTCGGTAATTTTGATATGAAAATTTTGATGGTCAAAATTGCATGTATTTTCGTAGGTGATATTTGTTTAGGGACGGAGGGAGTATAATAGTAATAAACTATCATCAGGTCCACATTTTTTTTGTTGTAATATTGTTATGATTATTAAAAGATAATAAACAAATAAAAATAATAATGTAGGGTTATTATAAGAAAATTAATAAGGAAGCTGAAATTTTGTGTAAATATAAACGATTTATTAAAATGTATAAAATGTGTTAGATTTAAAAAAATAGTTGAGTTAGCTGATATAAATGCTCTACTTGACATTAGTCTTACCGTTAATAGTGTAAAATGGGTTCCATACAATTTCATTTGGTACTCAAATCCAGCATATACACAATAATTTGAAGACAAAAAGAAAACCTGCATACACTAGCCAGGATAAAATTATTATTTACTACACCAACTTATTATTAGTTAAAAAACTGCATATCTACCTATTAGTATTAACAATTTACATATTCAGCTATAACAAATCAAGTAATCATAACACTCTAGTTAATGTTTGTTGACTTTTGAAGAGAAGTTTGGTCTTGTGCGATCATGTACAAAACAGACAATTCTCATTCAAAGTGAGTACGTGATCACACATGATCAATATTCCGTTTAAATTTCAACAAAAGTTAACAATAGTATGTTGATTGTTTGATTTGTTATAGTTGAGTATGTAAATTGTTGATATTCGTAGGTAAGTGTGTATTTTCTTAACCACCAATAATTTGGTGTATTAACAATAATTTTCCGTAATAACTATTGTGCATTGTTTCCAAATCCATATGGAGACGAGTATTTTACAAATTTTAGGGGAAATCCCATTAAGAAGGACTCTGCAAGAAAATTACAAGTTTATAACAGAAACATAAAATTTCTTGCAAATAAACTTGAAAACATTTTCAAAACTATGCTTAACAAAACAGATACAAACTGCGCTGGTGAATTGTCAAATTATTCTAGTGCTAATCCCTTCGAAATAAAACCAAGAGAGCAGGTGACATAGGTTGGTTTTGGTGTACGTAAAAGAAATAATTAAAAATACAAAGACTAAAAAGAAATAAACAATTTTATTTTTATAATGGAATGTGACTCTATTACAAATTCCGACACTTGCAGAAAGTAAATGCTATTAATTAAAATTACAGACAGATTAATATAAATTATTAAATTGCTGGACTGGTTTGTAATTAAACGAAACTGTCAGACAGTATAGTATAAAACTAAACTACTGGACTGTTTGTTAATTAAAAGAAACTGCCAGACAGAATAGTATAATTACTAAATTGCTGGACCGTTTATGTAAATAAATTACATGACTGAAATGAAACTAATCTAATTACAGAATTAAATTACAGAATTGAAACAATACTTTAAAAAAAATACAGAAAGTTAAAACAGAATTTAAATGTTACAGCTAAGGATAAGAAATTAAAATACTGAAATTAAATTACATAAATGAAATAAAAAAAAGACAGAAAATAAATAGACGAGACTACTGTTTAACAGTATGCCCTTAACCGATATTCGCCTAACCACATTTGAGATTTCTGGTTATGTTTGGCGCTTCGATCGCAAGGTACAACGTCTCAGATGACTTGCCGAAAACTGGCGACGAGTCAAGGTCGACCTGTTAGTGGGTGACTCTCTCTAACTAAAATGTAATGATGTTTTTTTTAGATATGATATATGCTGCTCTGTTTGATTTCAGAATGTTGTATGTTTGACATGTGGGGGGTCTGCCTCGAAATAGCCCTAGCTGAGTATCTCAGCCATTAAAGCCACTTTACTACTGTCAGTTTTCGAAATTCGAAACTGCAGTATTAATTTTGCAATGAATTCATATTTATTACAACAGTTACAGTTTTGCTGGAAACTTTTCCTAAACAGGCGCACTTTTTCCCGAACAGGAGAGCAGGAGCACTTTTTCCCAAACAGGAGAGCAGGAGCACTTTTCCCGAACAATGACACTTTTTCCGACGAGCTGCGCGCCTGACGAGCTGTGCGCCCACGCATATGTGATGCACAATACATACATGTGTATGTGGACACACTATATATAGTATATATTTTGATAGTTTTTGATAGTTTGGTTTGACCTAGTATATATTTTGACCGTTACCCCTATTTTGTTTTGTGTTACTTACTTGATGCATTAGTGTATATTCTTATATTTATGGGAATTATTACTCGTGCACCAAATATTAACATTAACAAGACCAGGTGCTCGAATAGCCTCATTGGAATGCAAATATAATAACGTAAACCGTTTTCCAAGTCATCAGTGCCAAAATTATTTCCAAGAATTTGTCAATGTGGAGTGTATAGTGAACGACAATTTATAAATATCATAGAGCTACAACGGAGTCACGGAGATGTTAACAAAGGTTTTCAAAATTAAATACGGAGATGTTAACAAAGGTTTTCAAAATTAAATTAACTTGTTTGGACGGAGAATGAGATATGAATGTTAAAGCATGATATATCTTTTTAAAAATAAGCAGTTTCTTCGTTCCCATTTAAATGTCATACTACTATTTGTTGAATCTACGTGATGTTTAAAATAAGGATAAATTAACAAAACATACTAGTTTTTAAACTAAATTAACAAAAATATACTCAAAAACTTTTCATTATCAAAAACATATTTAATGTTGTTTATTCTCTTCTTTCTCTATCTCTCATCTTACTCTCTCTCCTCCATTTTTATCTCCCTCCTCCATTTTTATCGGGGAGTTCTCTTTTACGTATCATAATTGCTAACAAATATAAAATACATGGGATCAGCAATCCCACGTTTACGTGCCTTTAATTTTTATTTTTTTTCTTCTTTTCTTCATCACGTGTGGCTGCAAATTTTTTCATTTTCTTTTCTTCTTCTTCTGTTCTTCTCTTCTTCAGTTCGTTTTTACTTTTAATATAACAAACAATTCCCCAATTTTACCCAAAAATTTGCCAAATTTTATCCCAAAAAAACTCTAACCATCAACGATCAAATTACTTCATATATCAAATTAATATATTTTTTTATCAAATCAACATCACTCTACCACTACAATTATCCCCAATTTTCCCAAAAAAAAAAACTTCCAAAAAAAAAACTCTAATCATCAACAATCAAACTCGTTCATATATCAAATTAATATATTTTTTTCTCAAATCAACATCACTCTACCACTACATTTATCCCCAATTTTACCAACAAAAAAAAATCTATCCCAATTTACCAAAATAAAACCTCCCCCAATTTTATAAAAAAATAAACTATAACCATCAACCACCAAACTACTTCCTATATCAAATTAACATCATTTTTTTTTCTAAGTATGGATAACAATTATAATATTTGGGGAATAGATCTTAATTTATCTTCTCCGGATAATACTCCCCAAAACACCCAATTTCCGATCGATTCTAATCAAAATACTTTTTTTTCATCTCAAAATATCAATTTCCCGACTGATCCTTATGACAATGCTCAGTTTTCTTATGATTCATATTTGAATAATCATCCCAATCCGTATTTTGATAATCAGTTTGTAAGTGGTGACTATAATTACACGAGTCACCAACCTGGCGCATCACAACAAGTTTTTACAAGTCAGTTTGTAGAACCTCAACGGGATCATGATGGATATAACGAAAATCACCAACCAGATGATAACCGAACATAATATTAAAATTGGGGATAAATGTAGTTGTAGAGTTATGTTGATTTGAGAAAAAAATATATTAATTTGATATATTAAGGAGTTTGATTGTTGATGGTTAGAGTTTTTTTTCGGTAAAATGGGAGAGGTTTTTTTTTTGTGGATAAAATTGGGGATAATTGTAGTGGTAGAGTAATGTTGATTTAATAAAAAATATATTAATTTGATATATGAATTAATTTGATGGTTGATGATTAGAGTTTTTTTGGGATAAAATTGGAAAAGTTTTTGGGTAAAATTGGGGAATTGTTTGATATATTAAAAGTAAAAACGAACTGAAGAAGAGAAGAACAGAAGAGTAAGAAAAGAAAAAGAAAACGAAAAAATTTGTTAGCAATTATGATATGTAAAAGATAACTCCCCATTTTTCTCTCTCTCAAATCTTACTCTCTCTCTCCTCCATTGTTCTCTGTATGTTTCTTTTATATCACACTCTATCTCTCTCCCCCTCCTCCCCCATGAAAACCCGCCACTAACTACCGAACACCATCTATATTATATAAACATTCATATACATATAAATACATATATATATATATACATACGTAATACACAAATATTACACTGGTTGATACCCCGTAATATATGAAAAATATATGAAATTGGTGAGATTGTTTTCTATCCCGTAATATATGAAAAATATATGAAATTGGTGAGATTGTTTTCTATTTATTGAGGTCTGAGACTATTGTAAAACTTGTGCTTTTCAAGTTGAAGGAGGAGAATCCATATGTACGGTATTTTGAGAGAAATTCATATGTAGGGTATGAAGGTTTGAAATTAGAGTATGAAATTTTAAAATTAGGGTATGAAATTTTAAAATTAGTGTATAAAGTTTTGAAATTAAGGTATGAAGTTTTGAAATTAGGGTATGAAATTTTAAAATTAGGGTATGAACTTTTTTTTAGATATTTGATTGTGATTCAGAATATTCAGGGTATGACATTTTAAAATTAGGATATGACATTTTATAATTAGCATATGAATATTTTGTGAGTTTTTAGTCATTTTTAGAGAGAGATATGTGATTAGCATGTGTTATAAAGAGGTGTGATTATCGTGTGTTAGAGAGAGATGCGGTTAGAGAGAGAGAGTGTTGCGATTAGAGAGAGGGGTTAGATTATGGTCTTATTAGAATTAGACAAATAATAAGTATATATAAGTATGTTTTTGATAATTTAACTTTTAATTGTATGTTTTTGTTAATATAATAGGAATAGAGTATGTTTTTGTTAATCGCCCAAATTGATTACATGTATAGGGGGAAATATAAAAAATATTATGTTAAGTTTTGTTAGTAGGTAACCAAAGCATGCGTAGCATTCTCTATCTTTAATTGATAAATTTGTATTAGCATATACCCAAATACAGGCATGACTCTCTGGTTTTGAATTGACATGTTCGTGTGAGCGGATAATCAAAACATGCACAATATTATATATTTTGAGTTGAAAATTTCCTAAAACTGGATAACTTGCACTGGTATGACAAAGTATATTTGGCCATCTATGATCATGGAAAATACAATCTTTAATACCAAATTTAGATTTCAATGATTAATTATAGCGGATCAGACTGGTAATGTAGTTGAAGCAATGAGCACTATATAAGCGAGTGATTTGAGACCCGAGACGGTGATAGTGGGTGAAAGCAGGCGTGGTAATTGAATGGCTAAGGTGTCTCCGTTGACTATCCTACGATAATCGTGAGTAGAACACTTATGAACCAAGTGGTCAAGAAGACTAATGTTGTTTTCATTGGCCGTGTGTGAGAGTTTGTTTGGATATGTTCGGGGATGGAACCAGCATTGCGGAATGCGGGGGCTGATTTTCTATTAAAAAAATATTATACATTATATGAAATTATTTTACGGAATGTGGGCTGAAACACTAAAATTTAAATGTTTTGATCAAAATACATAGGAAAAATATATATTTTTTTTAAAATGAGAGGGGCTGCAGCCCACGACTGTCCTTATCTAGTTTATTCCCTGTATATGTCATTTGGTAATGTCAATAAACAGCTCCGCTTATTATATGTAAACTTCAATATCATCAATGGGCTTATACTAGATGTGCTTGAGGTTTCAGGTTGTCCGAATCTAACGTGACTAATAATGATATTTGAAGTCGATGGGTTGGACTTTGGATCGACGATGAAATGAAATATGGAATTATGCTAGCGACGTATACTTATTGTAGTTTCCCTATTTTAAAAAGATATGCCTAAGTATTGAATCTGCTCCCTCTTTTTTTTATCTAGTAAAAATTTCCTTGAAAATCTTATATCAAAATTGAAACACATCGTTACCAGCTACAAGAGTCAAAACTATAAGTTTTGAATTTCTGTCATACTTAAGCACCGAAACTGAAATCCTGAAACTGCAATAATGAAAGTAAATTCAAAAATACTGAAACTGCAATATTAATATTAACTTCTAAATATGAACACTAATAGGGGTGGGCACGGGGCGGATTGGGGCGGATTGGTCTCAATCCTAACCCGCCCCGTAAAATAAATGGCGAGACGGATTGGGGCGGATTAGTGAAATTCAAATCCCAACCCAACCCAACCCATTATAATTAAAACCCCAACCCAACCCAACCCAACCCATTATCAAGCGGGGCGGATTGGGTGCGGGTTGTTTCTTGAATTTTCATTTTAGTCATTAATTTTTCATTATTTCGCATAATTTACCTAAATATTTTAAAAAAAAAATTCAAATAGAAATATAAATTAAAAGCCAACCAAAATACGTTTAGAATGTTCGGAACAAATAACAAAACTAAAACAAAACAAAACAAAACAAATTGTTATTCATCACCATAATCAAAATAAAGTTCAATAGCTAATTGAATCCACAAGTTCAATAGCTACAGATTTCGTAATAACTTTATATAACTTCATATTTGACTATACTTCAATTACAAATAAAGTTTTTAAAAATAAATTAACCACCCATACTACCTAGACCCAGATTAAAAATTCTTTCTTTTTGTAAGTACGAGATAATACATTGAATTTATAAGACAATATATCAATCAAATCATTAAGCTTAAGTTTGGACAATCCAAAGATTTTTTGTCTATATATATAATTTTTCTTAAATCAATACTATTATAATATAGAAACTCTTATTAAAAAAGATCTTGAGAAAATTTATATATATATATATATATATATATATATGCGGATTGAAACGGGTTGAGGTGGATTAACCCGCGGTTTGGAAACCCCAACTCTAACCCAACCCATGAATTTTTTTACGGATTGGGACGGGGCGGATTTAACTTTTTTTGACACCCAACCCGCCCCAATCCGCCCCAATCCGTGCGGATTGGGTTACGGGGCGGGTTTGCGGATTTTTTGCCCACCCCTAAACACTAACATGTTGGTGTTAAACACGCTGAATTTGAATTAATGAAACTGAACTGAAATACTGAAACATTCTAATGTGTTCTAGTCCAATACTGCTTATATATGGCGGCGACGCCCGTGTGTGTCCAGCTCTGCTCTTGTTATAAAACGGTTTTCGCATTCATTGCAATGATAATACAGGTTTTGATTCTCCTGCACAGCAAATTCATAATGTTTTTACTCTGCTTACTTCTTTGAATAATTTATTACAAAGCTGTCAAATTGGAAAGTCTGACATTGACTCAGGCATTTCAATCTCAAAGTCGTTGTGGTTGCCGATGAGTTTTAACAGTTGTCTAGGTTCCCTTCGAATAAATTAGTTCTCATAGCCAATTTAATCGCCATATTTGATCTATAGGAGAGAACTTTTAATCTGCTTACTCTTTCTTTGTAACAAATTTCATTTTTGTTAATATTATTACATATTTTAGTTTTTATAAACTATGTTTGCATATTATTCCAACATAATGAAGCACGGTTTGGAAATTTGGATGAAATGTTTAATAGTAGGTTGTTAGTCTATAGATTAATATAAAATATGTTAAACAAAAAGCAATAGAACTTAGTAAATTAGAATTTAAATTGCTAAATGGAATCTACTAAACTAAAATTAAGTGGCCTTCCAAATGCACAAGTTTGTGAATCAGTTGATTATGCTTAGTCCACCCGTCCATCAAGACTCCAAAATCACCACGAAGCCTTTGTGGATCAATGTATTATAAGACCGCCTCACATTTTCAGTCTTGATATGTCTAAGATATGAACACCGAAAAAGAATATTATTAGCGCATAAGCTTGCAACTCAAAATAATACATAAATTGATAGACAATTAAAATGATCCATAGTTTTAGTTCACTCCAATAACTCATATCTTAGTAATCATATGAACCCAAAGGAAACGTTTGTAGACTTTTTAGCGTTCATTATATTGACTTTAGGCGTTCTCACCGTTGTTTGTTTTTGGTTATTTTTTATAGGTAAAAAAAATGGCAATCGAGCGCGTTTGTTTGCTCAACTCATGCTATACATTTGACTCTATTTATGAAAAATAAAAAAAGAATCCCACAGTTGGTTTGTTGGTTTGTTGGTTGTTAGGCTTCATGTGATAACACTAATAATTCATGATATATAAAACTAATATCCATGATATACAGGTACTTTCTCGTATGTATTTCTTTGAAAATCTGAGACTAAAATTTTTTACCTTTTAACTTTTTCGCATCCTACTATTAATATAACTTAACCCAATATTTTTTGAAACTGTCAAATTTTACCATTTTAAAAAAAAAAATACTTTTACACATTTTTATTAATTATAATAATACTATACTCTTATAAAAAATTTAAAAATTTAAAAAGTAAAAATTAATAACACTCTTTATCCGCTTTTAAAAATTAAAAATTCTTTTAAATTTTATTATCTTATATTATATATTTTTTTATTCTCGACATATTTGTATTATAATTATACTAATTTATTATATTTTTATCATACTATGCCTCGTCACGCAACACGTAAAACACGATTACTAGTATATAAACATGTGTAGGATGTACTGCAGGTATTAGCTACACACAAAAAAAAAGACGTAAGTCATATTTTACGATATTTAGCACGATTAATGATCACTCAGTCAGTGTAAATAAATTCCCATTGTTTGACCTTTCACTATTATACATATTACATACATCTGGATTTACTATTTACTCTCGTTTGCTTTCCGTTGATAGTCATGAAATTGTTATCCATGGGTGAGGAATATATATATCGTTTTAAAGTAAATGAGTTTTGAAATAACACATAAATATCTAAAAAATATTTCGACAATTTTATTATTAGTTATTTACCGATCAAATTTGCGTGTGATTTCGAATAAAACTAATAATGTGAGGCGGAGTGACTATATAAAAAGTGTGATTTCATATAAAATTGATAATGCGAGACGGAGTGACTATATAAAAAGTATTAGAAACACACACATCTTCGTTCACCTGCTTGCCGTCTTCAACCTGTGTGCTTATCTATTCTATGATAATTTACAATCATTTTCCCTTATTTATAAATTATATACATAAACAAGAGAATAAGTGTATCAAATTTTATGGTATATTCGTATATCCGACCATGGCCATTCACACACTAAATACGTCACCAATCTTACATGGCAGAAAGTAAAACAAAATGTCACCAAACATGTTCAAATGTTAACGAATTTGTTATACATTTGGGGTAATATAAATGTGGAACAGTGTGTGAATATTTTATTTATCTTTAGCCATGGGACCACCACTTGCTTGTGACATGCTAACAAGTACAGAGAATAAATTTACAGTAAAAAAGGCAAAAAACTCTAAAGCTACTGCCACTTCAGGTTGGCTTTACTTAATTCTAAATGCAAAATACTTAATGGACCTATAATATTTAAATTGATCAATTACACCACGGTAAAAAAAGTTTAAACATAATTATATATAGAAAGAGGCATAAAACAATCAGTTTTACTTCGTCTTAAGTTTTTAGGTAACTATGGTCCGGAAACACACAAATTTGTAATATCGCTGGACAAATTGACACGTACTCTCTTTTATTCCTTTAGACAGTGTTTCCTTTAATTGGTTCATAACTTCTTAATTCGTAACTAAAAGTGAATTAATATATTAGTACAATAGTAAATAAAGGTGGCTTTAACCATGGATTTCATATTTTTTGATTCATTACAAATGATTCTATAAATCTGTTTCGTTATAAGTATAGAAACTGCGAGGGCAAACTCATGCAAATCACCAATCTGTAAATGTACATATGATATTGATATTGAATGTAGCATGAAAAACAAAATAATGTGTAAATACCCAAGTATAAGGATTTTAAGATACTATTTGTGTCATTTCAAAAAATAACTAACTAAATATGGTTGCGACAACAAATCCCCTGTCTTGTGGTGTGCTTTTTTTGCTAGTTTTGAACAAAAATAGCATAAAGGGAAAGGAGGCATAAAAAATGGAACGTATGATCCTCACCTGTCTCTTATTAGCTACTTTATCATGACAAATTATTTAGTCGAAGGAGATGACGGCTGGTCCTCCATACCATTAATTGAATGTTAAGTGTGTTAACGGGTGCTACCCATTAAATCTATTAATTAACCTTAAATACTCTATCTTCTAATAAGTGGGGCCTTCAATTAATATTTCATCATTTCTCTTTTCCTACTTGTTCAAAATTTCGGTTTAAGTGGACCGGAGAGACCTTGTTTAGCCAAAATAACATTTTTATAGTGTATTTTATTTTATTTCTTGTATTGGATGAACCAAAAAAAACTTAACCCATTAAAAATAATAATGGGTTGGTTCTAACTATCATCGGTATGATAATACTACAAGTGTGGTACAAATAGTACGGTATGAATGGTTATTGCGATTGATTGATACGTTTTGATAAAAAAAAATCCACTCTTAATTAGTTTAAACCAAAGTGTTAAAATTCTGATAAAAAATCGGTTATCGTTCATTTTCTTATTTAGATTCTTAATTTTGAATCGAAAAATAAAACACTAAAATTTTACAAATAGTTGTATATGTTTATAAATAAATTCACACCTTATCATTTTCTTTCAAAATAGTCTATGCTCACTTTTATTTTCGTTCAAGTAAAAAAATTAATTTGATAAATTTTTATTTAACCTTTTACATATTTGAATATGGTTTAGAAAAAAAAATATATATGATTTTACGTTTCTGGCATAAAGTTTTTTTAGTTATTAAAGTACATGAGTGGATGAATGAGGTCAAAATGAATATTTAATTAATTAATGAGTTAATTCCATTTTTATAGAAGAGAGATAAGAGAATATGACTTTTCTACACCCACAAATCCCCTTGATTTCTAATATATGGTGTAGACCGTAGATGACCAACTCAGTCGTGCTCCAAAAAGAGGACTAAATAATTTGTTATTTATTAGAGATGGCTCAAAACCTTAGATGGTAGTTTTACTGGTAATAGTGTAAAATAGGCTCCATACAATTTCATTTGGAACTCAAGTCTACCATAAAAAAGCTTTGAAGAAAAATAATCCTACATACAATAAGTACTAGTAACTATTGTGCATTGTTTCCATATGGAGAGTATTTTACAAATTTTAGGTGAAATCCCATTGAGTGCAGAAAACTACAAGTCTATAACAAAAACAATAAAATTCTTGCAAATAAACTTGAAAACATTTTCAAAACTATGCTTAATCAAACGAATACAAACTGCACTCATGAATTGTCAAATTATTCTACTGCTAATCCCTTCGAATTAAAACTGCTTGAGAGCAAGTGACACACTGATAGGAGCGAGCTAAATAACATTACTGCAAATATTTCTCAAAACAAGGAAAACGAACATCTGCTGGAAACAAAGATCAAAATCCTTGTGCATTACACATCTTTAAATGATGTGAATAAAAATGAAAATCAAGCCATCGACTTATTTTTCTCTGCCTCGAGCTTTTTCAGCTCAGCCAGTCTTATGACCCATGCTCTATCTCGTGCCACAGCAGCCATCTTACGTTCTATTACTTGCATGTGTTTTTTCTTCTTTGCCTCTTGCACTAGTGCTTTCCGTTTCTTTTTCTCTGCCTGCAGACATTTTAAAAGAACAGTTATTCATCCATAAAGTATCAGAAGCTCCCTACCCCATAATGACGAGAAAGAATACAATATGAACAAATATTTCAAACGAGAAATTGTAGCTCAAGCATGAGTTTGAAATTCAAACAATGACACGGATGTGATCATAGAGCAGAATAATGCAATGTTTGTGTCATTTATAGAAAATAGTATAAGATTTATATACCTACGTTTTTTGGAAAGGACTGCAAAGCTTCACTTTTTTAATCGGAACAAAACAAAAAGTCATCATGGCAGTAGATTTAGAGCTCTACACCATGCGTAGAAATATTGTTATCTTTAAGATGGAAAGCAGGCTTTAAGCGCTTTAGAACGAGTTTCTGCGAAGAAATGAATGTACCATGCAAGTTTTACCGCTATCTTGTACAAAACTTGTGTCTGGCATTAGTAAACATCACAAAATCAAGTAAGTTCCCTTTCTCACCTCCCCCGTAATTTCAACATCATTAGCATGTGGCGGAAAACTATATACTCGTAGTCTGTAAATATGGGAAACTAAACTAACTCTAGGCAAACATCTTATGCATATGGGATATCAACAAGTTAATCTTTTAGAAGGTTTCCACTTTCCTAGTTCTCAACTCACGCTTGTTTTCTTATACAATATCCATATCAGACCGCCAAACCACATTGCTAAAGAAGGGGTTAAAAACTAGCTTTCATGGAAAATATTGCAAGCCTTTCTTAATTAAAATTACATCTACAACATTGCTTGAATTTTCGTGAAAATATAGGTAGATTATATTTAAATGCTGAAAATTCGAAGCTGGCTATTCAAAGTACGAGCACTCAGAAACCCGTTCATTGCGTCAAAGGTGAAATTCACGACCGAGCCCTCGGTTAACCAAATATTTCCGTTGCTTGAGTTTATGTTCTTGGAATACTACACACACAGATATTAACATCCTCCCACCCCCTATACTTGAACAAGCGAACATAAACATAATAGTTATTCTCGTAATATTGTACAATCCTACACATGCCAACAGGCCAATCTTACATTACACCAGTCATGTTTTTCTTTTCAAAAATTTAAACATCGCAAGCTACACAAACCAGAAATAACATGATGTTACACTAAAGAAAAGGTATGGTAAAAGGAGCAAGAAGGAATATATAATAGTAATAATAAAAAACAGTAATCTTACCAAGATAAATGCCCTCTTCAGTCTAATTCGCTTTTTTGCATTCCTTCCTTTGACACTTCCCTCATTGGGATTGTTTGGGAGTATTGGCTGTCCAGGAACATACTTTACCCAAGCATAAGGTCCTGCATTTTGAAAAGGTAAAACAATAGCGTAAGAATCTAAAACAACTAGTAAATTTCTCTCTCTTCTTATCATTTGGGATAAAGGCACACTATAGGTGGCAAGCACAAAGCATAAACAAGCTGTAAAATTAAACGTCCGCTACGACAAGAGCAATTTAATCGTTTGACATAAGTTCTCTCTACTGAGTTATGTACAAGTCTAACACTGAGAAATCTGTATTGAAGATAGAAAGTTAAATCATCGTAAAGCTTTTCCTGAAACCTGACTCTGTATTCTAAGAAAATGGCATACTATAGGAGCTCGGTCCTTGACAGCTCCTAATTTAACTATTACCATAAATTGATAACATCTACGTTAATATGCATAGTATCTTTTTTGCTGCAACGAAAATTGGCTCGACTGTTTTAAAGATGAGAAAAATGGAGATGTACCCGACCAGCTCAAAATATATACGATCCTTGGCCAGGACGCTATAGAAGACCTGGCCGTTTCTAACTTCTGTAAATGGCTAACTTGTATTACCCAAACACCCGGACTCTACATGGCACAATGTCTCATCCAAAAAAAGGTACAAGGAGATAACGCGGAAGGGTTATGCAATAAGAGCAGAATAAACCCACAAATCACAGTAGTGACATTTTAACAAATTACAAAAACCTCTTCATTCTGCATCGTCAAAATTAACATAGCCAAAAAAACCAATTCCAAAACCAGCTGACTCATCAAAAAACCCAGATTCAACTAGCTCTTATAATCAAAATTAACTTAAAATAGAGCCTGATTAAAAAAAAAAAAAAAAAACAGTGAATGTGCGTAACCGAATATACAAAGTGTATATGCAGAAGAACAATTCCATAATTGACTGATTCATCCCCAACCCTATTCATGATAGTGATCTAACCAAGCTTAACTGAAAAGAAACAACAAAATACACTGAATCTACACAATCATATATACAAAATGTATATGCGGAAGTTCAGATACATAACTACCTCATTCATCACTAAACCTAATTTTTTATATTTATCTAACCACGGCTAACTCAAAATAGAAAAGAAAAAAGAAACTGTAAAGGCATAAATAGGAATGTAAATGTGGAAAACCAAATTTAGTACCACCTTCTTCATCGTTAAACCTAATTTTATAATTACTATCCAACCACAGTTAACTCAAAAGAATTGAATAAAAAACATCAAATGTATAAACCGAAATTAGAATCCCAGTTCCACAACCACCTCATGCATAAAAAAACCTAATGTTATGATTCACAAGTTAACTAAGTCAAAAGCGGAAAAAGAGCACCAAAGTCCAAATGCAGACACCAAATATACAAAGTGTATATGCGACAGAGCAATTCCATAACCACGTCATCTGTCATGGAACCCTAAGTTATCATATTTATCTAACCATATAACTAACCCACAATCGATAAAGAACCACTTAAGTTAAAGAACAGATCTACGAAGTGTATATGCAAAAGAACAATTACATAACGACTTTATTCATCCATAAAACCTAATTCAATGATTCTAAACTAACCACAAGTCCACAAAAAAATTCTAGAATCGAACCATAGTCCTTATATTTAAAATGCATATGCAGACAGCAAATTCCATTATCAGCTCACTCATTTATCCTAAATCAATGATTTTTATCTTACTAAATGTAAACTAACCTTGTCCACAATTAAATCCAGGAATCAGACCATAGTCCTTATTTACAAATGTATATACACTTGTGCAAACAGCAAATTCCATAATCAGCTCACTCATATTAACCCTAAATCAACGATTTTTATCTTAATCACCGCTAATTCAGGCCTTGTTTGGCAGCTAGTTTGAGACTGATTTAGCTAAGAAATTTCACGCTATTTGAGCAAGAGATGTAAACAAGTTCACCTTTTCTAAGTTTTTTCTAGCAATATTCATGATATTGTTTACCATTTTTTTGGCAAGTTCACATAACAGATATTGTTTACCATTTTTGTTAAGTGTCGCAATCAAAGCCCTATAAAGCACATGGCGAGTTATAGGCTGAAATTGGTCGCCTAACACCAAATCTGTTAGGCCCAATGTTCGAAAAGGCGCAAGGCGGATTCCAAGCAGAAATAAGTCGTCTAGCGCCTAATCCCGCTTAATCCGCTAGGCTCCTAGGCTATGCCTAATTTCCGCTTATGCTAACTTTTTTTAAACACTAGTTAGGCTTCTGGGCTCCACCTACTGTTTAGGCTCGCTATGTAGAACACCGAGTCTCCCAATAAATGGAAACACCCCAAAAAAGAAACACTGCCCAAATAAAATGGGACGGAGGTAGCGTAGATTTTAGGGAGACTTACAAATAAATACATATCAATCAACTTAATTACAAAAAACCCACCTATATGTACTTTTTTACAATTAGGTACATATACTTATTTACAATTAGATACATATGTCATAAAAAATAACAAAATATACCAAAAAAATCAAATAAATAAAATTAAAAAAAAAAATCAAAAAAATTGTGTATAGTATCAAACAGGATTAGATATGGTTGGACATGATTAGATATGATTAAAGAGGATTACACACACAAGATTGGACAGGATTAGACAGGATCAAACAGGATTAGACATACAGGATTGAACAGGATTAGACAGGATCACACATATTTTTTGTATAAAAAATGTATTTTTTAAAATTTTGGTTTTTAATTTTTCAATTTTTAAATATTTTTTTCGATTTTTTAATGACATGCACCTATTTAAGTTCACAAAATATGTACTTTTTTGTATAAGAGTCATGAATTTCAAAACAGCCGGGTTTTTTGTAAATAAGTTTCTAAATATGTGCTAAATTGTCATTTTCCCTAGATTTTAACTGTATGGAAGAGGGTGATAAAACACTGATGTTTCGTCAAGTTTTATCAAAATGGGAGAGGCTAACATCGACTGTCTCTACCTAGTTCTTTCCCATGTTTGGTTGCACTTAACGCAGCTACACACATTATCTGTGGGGTCCACGTGATTGTTTGTACAATCCCGACATTCAAATAATGCAACCAGGTGTTCTAAAAAGCAATCCTGAAATTAAACGGAGCCTGGCAGATTAGACGAGACTATGCGTTAGGCAACCTAGTTCCACATAAATACATAATACATATATATAAACACACACACACACACATATATACATTCTATAACTACTAATTACAAAACTACCAATTAATAGTATATACACAAACATATATAATCAATAAATATTATATATATATATATATATATAGAAAGAGAGAGAGAGAGAGAGGTGACCAGGGGGTTTAAGAAAAGCTCTCTTCTTGCGATTCTTATCAGCGGGTCGTCTCTTTGGAAACCGGGTATCCGTCAAGCTGGTGGTTAACCCGCGAGACATCATCGTAGCCGTCGCGGACCATGGGGTAGTAAAGCGCTGGGTAGCGGTGATGATGAGGGAGAAATCGGAAGAGAGTGAGTGTGTTTGACGGAGGGTTGTTGTGATTAGTGGTCGGAGTATGGATCTTAGGGCTCCTAAACCCATTTTTTGAGAGGTTTTTTTTCTTCTATTTATGCTCTCATACTCTGTGGTTAAGCAACTTTGAGAAAGCTTGTTTTTATGAGAATATTGGGAAAATGTATATATAATGAAAATAACAATGAAAAAACTCTTGTTATTTAGTAACATAGGAGTATTATTTAGTTTTACAGTTTTAGTACCTAACCTCTAAATTTTACTAATTTACATACAAACCAAACCAATAGTGTTTAATAAAAACGACAAATTTGTATCTTCTTTCACCTCATTACGAGTGCAATTGCATCAACATCTGTATTAAAAATAAATTAAAAAATCTTCAGATATAGTGTAATTTGACAGACCATTAAATTCTTAATCCAACAAAAATTGATAGTTTGGATCAAATTGGTAAAACTGTTTATATATATAATGACTGGAATTTTATCGATTTATATACTTTTAGACTAAAATTGTTAGGTTGGTATCTAAATCGATAAAAATCATCCCAAATTACATACAATACAAAATAAAAAAGTGTTACAATCAAACATTTCTTTTTTAAAAAGTGTCATTTTCTCTATACTCATCCCAAACCCCTACAAAGGATCACAACTCTTTGCAAAAAATAGCAACCTACTGAACCACTCCTTTACCCATCGATCTCTGGTCACCATCGGAGGTCGGGGTGGTCCGATGAACCTCCGGTGAGGTCGTCGGAGGTCCGGAAAAGTGCATACCCATTGCGTGAAGTGCATACTCAATTTTCAAAAGTTCATACAAAACATCAGTATTCGCGAGAGGTCGGCGGACCTTTGCACCTCCGGTTCCAAAAAAGGGTAAATTAATACACAGTTATCTCATTATAAAATGCACATGTGGGTTAATAGCAAAGGCATGCAACATACTGGGGTCAATTGAAAATATGGGGGTTTAGTAGTAAACAATTACCTGTGATGTAAACTATAGGAAAACCGATACATCTGGTCTTACATTTTAAACTTCAACAATGTCTTTAATATTTTCATATTTTTCACAATTTCAAATACTTACTGGTATCCTAGTAAGAGACCATATCAACTGAGTAATTATGAAAATGATAATTCACTTAGAAACAAACACATATAAGTTGATATGTTTTGAATTTTCAGCCAAATTTGAGACCAGATGTGTCACTTGGTGATTTTAAGAAACTCAAGCGCTATAATTGATGCAATTTTAATTTTCCTCCAAACCAGACTCGGAAATTTGTAATGCTTCACAAAGAATGTGCTATGAATGTAAATCCATGACGAGAAAAAACAAGTAAACAACAGATGGTCACTTTTCCATTAACTGTATAACATCGCTATGGACTAAAAGCAGCAGCAAATACTGCATTGTTAGAACCAGTTAGCTTTTGGTGATTATGAAAGTGTATACCAGCTTCATTAAACAACGAAAGTAAATTTAGCAACTCCTCGTTACATAGCTTTGAAGGCCTCTTATCTTCAAAATCACTCGATCTCAGAATTGAAATAATTTTCTCTCTAAAGCGAATCAGGCCTGTATCTGCGCAAGAAAAAAAAAAACTCTCGTCATTCCCACTATCGTCATCATCTTCTTCTTCTTCTTCTTCTTCATCTCCCTCTTCGTCATGGCATATAGTTTCTTTAATATCGGACAATTTATACAACTCCAGTATCTTCTTCTTCTGCTTAAAAGTTGCACCCAGAGTTTTATTCTTTTTACTAAAGCAGGTTAATGTAAAAGCCCACCATTCTTGCAAATCCACGTTTGGGATTTCAGATTTAGGCCATATTTTGACGACGGACGAATCTACTTTTGGGTTGGGTACAAAATCCCTTTTACTAACGTTCATTATAAACTCCACATTTGCAACAAGTTTTACGTTAGCAGCTAATCGGTTGAATTCAGAGTCTCCAGGGTTAGCTAACAGTCTGTGTGCAAATTCTTTTTGTAGGAGAAGAGTTGCACTACGAAAAGGGTTAGGCCCAAACACCAATTTGGCAATCAGAGGCGATGAGATATTGTAAGGAATGTTTGCTACTACAAGATCAAATCTCGGGTAGTCGACTTTTAATGCATCATCGCGAATAACCTGCATGACCCATTAAATTGGTTAGCTAATTAACCAATTTATAAGTCGAAAACGAGCTAGTTGTGGATTGCTCAGTGTACTAACAAATGTATGCGAAGTTGAGAACAATAAACTTTAAAGTCGGAGTTTTGATTAATTTACAAATAACTATCTGACTTTGAATGATGGCAAAAACTAAACAATAAGCTACAAATTCTATGATTCAAGTAAATAGTTGGCATTCATGATAATACCATGAAATCAAGTAGCCCCTCTTCATATGAAGTTAACTGTCTGCCATGGAACAGAGTCATTGGAGAGCAGCAAAAGAATTTCCGTTTCTTTCAAATGCATCAAAAAAGAAGAAGCAAACAAATATTAAGGAATTTTATCTTTTAGACTGATATGCTACATCTTTTGAGTATCCCTAACTTCTAATGAAAATCTGCCTTTACCCCATGACCTCCTAACCATAGTACTCGAGCCTTTAGATAACATGTAAGACTGAAACTAATTATATTGGAGCTACGACATGTTTTGGTTTGTGCAGTCTGGTTGGGTACTGGTGATTGGATTATTAATTTGTGCGAGGTGATGATTAAAAATGCAATTTTAGTATCATTGTAAAAAAAAAAAATTCGACCCGTGTGGTTACTTAGCTAGATAGGACAGTAAATCCTTTAATTTAGATAGTCACATAGCGAAACAAATATCAAGCTTATGATGTATCGTGTATATGGTTCTTACGCTTTTGATCCACCCTGAAAAATACCTAGACTACAGCAAGTATTCTCAAATCATTTTCTGTAGTGAAGTGCAGTGACATAACTGGTAGTTCCCAGCAGTTATCGAAAGTATTTCAAATCATTTCTGTAGTGAAATGATTACAAATAGCCCAAGTTTCCAAGATTAGCATGTATTTTCCACATTAGCTTTTTCTTGGACAAACAAGAAGCTAACTTTAAGCTGTACCAGAATTTATAAGCAAAAAGTAAAATCAAATGAGTAGCTAAGTGGCGTCCCCATCAAACTGAAAAATATATTTTTTTAATTCTTTTACATGCATTTTTAATATATTTTGTTGAAAATTAATGATTTGACACCGCCAAGGTATTTTTCTTTTACGCGCGCCATCTGGCTTCGCCCCTTCTTAAATGTGCAACCAAAAATGAGAAGCTAAATGGTGATTATCCGACACCCCATAAGACCCAAAAATACAATCTATTTATACCTTTACATGCATTTTTAATATATTTTGTTGAAAATTAATGATTTGACACCCCACATTATCTTTTACTCGTGGTGTCAACCGAAAAATCCCTTAAAACACAGTTTTCCAAATAATTCATTTCATCGAACACCTTACAAACACCCCAAAAAACTCACCGTCAACTTCTCTACTAACCCACTCTCGGCCACACGCTTATTCAAAGCCTCGACCATCCTCCGATCAACCTCTACCGCCACCACCTTCCCAGCAGCTTCAAGAAGCCTCATCGTCAAGTTTCCCGTCCCGGGTCCAATCTCAAGCACAGTATCTGTACCCAAAATCCCTGATTTACTCACTATTGCATCGAGCACTCGCGGGTTTGTTAAAATGTGCTGTCCCATGCTCTTGGAATAACGGAAATGCCCCTCTTTCGGGTTTTTTTGAGCATTTGTATTGTTGTTTTGTTTAGGGTTTGATCTTGAATGAAGTTTTTGGTGTCTGATTCTGGTGATGAAGAGAGAGAATGAGTTTTGGCGGTGAATCATGTTGGGTTTTTTTTTAAAGGGATTTTTGAATTATAGTTTTTGAAGAAATATGGGTTTGGGACAATTTAGAGGTTTAATTTTATGTTGGAAGAAATATAGAGGTTTAACTATTTTTATTTAAAGTTAAATGGGTCTTTTATTGTCTTTGGGCTGAAAATCTGTCATATAACTATAATAAGTGAATGGATTTGGTTTAGATATAATGTTTAAAAAAAAAAAAAAAACTAGTTAGTGAGGTTAAGTTTGGGCTAGCAAAAATACTCACTTTTCACTATTGACGAGCTTCCGATCAGGGTTTGCATGTTGCTTAAGTGGTTGAAGTTTGTATCTCGCCTATCCGATTAAAAAACATCGGTTATGACTTGTGACAATAAGAAAATGTATGAATCATAACAGGTTCTTTGGTGCTATTATGAGTTATGACTAAATTGGTAACATAAATTTTGATATTCTGTTACGAATTCAAACACAACGACTTTAGCGTCAGAATAATAATAAAATGTTTGTCGTTTTTTCAGACATTTTTTTTACTACGATGGGTAACCTTTTTATCCAATGAAGTTTGATTTAACAGACGAGATGCAATATTTAGCGACTAACATTTACTACATACTTTAGCAACTCGGTTCCCTCCGATCGTGGTGGAGAAATGGGATTGGGTGCGGATAACCGGGTCTTTGAAGTGATTTGTTTGTAGAATTAAATGTTTAGGAAACTAAACTGATAGTAAAAAAAAAATGGGTTTCAAAATATTGCTATTTTCTTTAGGTACGTAGTTTATACTTTAGAGTTGTACTGATTCTACTATATTTTTTCTTAAATTACACATAAACCGTACATTTAATGTACGGTTTGCATAAAATTCACACAAACCGTACATTTAATGTACGGTTTGCATAAAATTCATACAAACCGTACATTAAATGTACGGTTTGTATGAATTCTGTGCAAACCGTACATTAAATGTACAGTTTGTGTGTAATTTATGTGCAATAATTTCAGAAATTGCAGAACAGTCCCTGTATTTCGTAAAAACTCAATATTGGTAACTTAAAAAAAAACATTTATCAAATTAAAAAAAAATCAAACATAATAATTAAACATACAAATCAAATATTGGTCTTCAAAATCAAACATACACATTACATTTTTTTTTTTTTGCACGAATAAATCCTTTAAAGTTGGGCATAGGCACCATCTTTCCAGCCGATGTTAATCTGTCCGATGACGGCTCAGTGGACTCTTCGATTTTGTGGGTTTCCGGACGACGTCTATGTCGATGCAGCGATTCTGGTTGCGGAGCACGCTCGTGTGATGTAATTGTTAATCCTCGAGCCCACCTGTTGGTTGAATGCTGGCTAGGATGATGCTCGTACAACCCAAATGATTGCTATGATATTCGGAAGGAACATCGTCATGTACGTAGTCCGACCCAGCAAAAAAAGCACGACGACGATGACCGCTTGAACTCGGACCCTGATCTGTAGTCGGGCGTCGATCTCCACTCGTTCTTCTACCCCCGCTATGCCCGCCGCTACTTAGATTCGCCTTCCCCTCTGCCTGTTTCGGTACGCCGATAACTTGAAGCCCTAGCGTAAGTTCTTGGGTCGTAACCTTGATCGTCATCACCATCGTCGTCATCGTCATCCTCCTTATCCGACTGTTCATCACCTGACTCATACGGATTCATTCCCATTTCAGCGAACTCCACACGTAGTAAGTCCACGTCCGTTTTAGATTTTAGCCGTTTGAACGATTTGAAATTGCGGCGCAACATCGCTTTCTGAAAAAAAAAACAATAAAAAACGATTTATTAGTATTGAAATATACAAACAAAAAAATAGCAAACAAATATTAATGAACTTTAACTAGTTGTTACCATTTTATTGAACAACCCCGTATGCTCGCGAAAACCGTGAGATGGTCGTCCAAGTTCAGGTGGGTTTATAAAGATGCGGGTCCTCTCTCTATATCATCTCATGTAATCCGGTGACGTCCCCGTGCCAAATTCGCCGTTAATAAGCCGGTTGTGGCGGTCATTCCACACGGTTATAAACTCTGTAAAAAGTGCAGGTCAATCGTGTTTTTGGCCAATCTCATATCTTCTATCCTTGCCGTGACCCTGTTTGGGTTTCCAAATATATGTAGGGACCCGTTGAACAAAACCGAACTGTCTCATGAACCTGTCTGCGGGGTGGAACTAAATATTCTCATTACAAATGAGAGGCACAGAACAATGCCACATATCACGGCCCCGCGTGCAGTATTTCGGATAGTCATCGAGGTTCCCGTAAGGTTGTCAGACTATCTGTAATCAGCAAAATTATTATTAGAATATGTAAACAATGGTTTAAAAATACTAGTAATAAATTCTGCGAACATAAGACCAATGCAAATATATACAACATATCATGTTGGAAAAAACCATGTTTAAACATGGTAGTTTCCGAATGGTCACGAGACCATCTTTGAGTCAAGATTCCAAGTGACAGCCGTTGTCTTTTGGCACCATACTCATGACGGTTGAGTAGATGGTATGACAAGGTTCGTAACGGTATGTCGCATGACCTATTCGGAGAATGGGAGTGAATGGAAATTGGCGTCAAAGATTGTGGTTGAGAAAGAGAAAAACTCTTAATGCTGGAAAATGGGTTTAATGAGGATAACTCATTGTGATTTGTCCCACATTGGAAAATGAAGTGTCATTTTTACAATATATATACTAAGGTATCCCATGTGGATATTAAGTAGTGTGTCCACATACACATGTGTGTATTGTGTACCACACATGCGCATGCTCGATGGGCGCGTATGCTCGTCGGGCACGCATGCTCGTAGGAAAAAATGCGCCTGTTCGGGAAAAACTGTTCCTGTTCGGGAAAAGTGCGCCTGTTCGGGAAAAGTTTCCAGCAAAGTTGTAGCTGTTGCAATAAATATGAATTTATTGCAAAGTTAATACTGCAGTTTCGAATTTCGAAAACTGACAGTAGTAAAGTGACTTTAATGGCTGAGATACTCAGCAAGCCTATAAATAGGCAGATCCCTCATATGTCAAAGATATAATATTCTGAAATTAAACACAGCAGCATATATCATCTCTCTAAACAGAAGCATTACATTTTAGTTAGAGAGAGCCACCCATCAACAGCTCGACCTTGACTCGTCGCCAGTTTTCCGTGAGTCATCCGAGACGTTGTACCTTGGGATCGAAGCGCCAAACATAACCAGAAACCTCAAAGGTGGTTATGCGAATATCGGTTAAGGGCAGACTGTTAAACAGTCGCCTCGT
Organism: Primula veris; assembly: GCA_963682055.1. Classification (NCBI taxonomy): domain Eukaryota; kingdom Viridiplantae; phylum Streptophyta; class Magnoliopsida; order Ericales; family Primulaceae; genus Primula; species Primula veris. The sequence goes on along the minus strand of OY821747.1, from coordinate 28,039,773 downwards.
CTAGTTATTTTCCTGCATTTTTTATTCCGTCTTTAAATTTCTGCAATTTTATATTCTGTACATTTCAATTCTGTAATTTATTTTCCTGTTCTGTAATTTCATTTCAGTCCTTTTTATTTTCTGTAATTTCTATTCTGTTCTGTAATTTATTTTCCAGTCCAGTAATTTTATTTAATTCCAGAAACAGTCCAGCAGTTTAGTAATTATACTATTATGTCTGGCAGTTTCGTTTAATTACAAACCAGTTCACCAGTTTAATAATTTATATTAATCTGACTGGAATTTTAATTAATTGCATTTACTTTCTGCAAGTGTCGGAATTTGTAATAGAGTCACATTCCATTATAGAAATAAAATTGTTTATTTCTTTTAGTCCTTACACTTTAAATTATTGCTTTTACCTACACCAAAACCAACAATCTTAACCGATACCTTTAATTTTGGTTTGTGTACTGTTTAATTTTAATTCTTAAAATTAAAAGGAATAGTGATTCTTCCGCTACAATTCTGTTTTAGAATATTTGTAGCAAAGAAAAATTCATAGAATTGTTTTATTCTGATTTTGGTATTTGTACCGTTCTCGAGAAAATACCAACCAGTTTGGTATTAGCTTGGTTAATTTATTTTTTTATCTTAATTCTTTTACAGAAATCAAGTTTTCTATACTTGGTATTTTGTTCAAGAATATTCAAATACGCGTATCTTATATTCTTTTGGTTGTCTTTTCAGAAACCGAAAGATGGCGAACGAAAATATCTCTGATCCTATTGTCCCTTCGGTGAGTTCGCATGACGTAGTGGTTGGTGGGAATGTCCATAACACTACGGGCGATGCAAATGTGGGGGCTGACGCTCAGGCGCATGCTACAGCGGCTGCGGCCCAAGTTGATGCTACGGCCAAAGCTGCGGCTTCGGCCGAGGCTGCGGCTGCGGCCAAGGCTATGGCTGCGGCCAGGGGCAAGGCACCGATGCGTTCGGCTATGCCTGTTTTGCTGACCTCTCATCTGGAGAAGCGGAAAAAGTTTAGGGGTGACAACTTCAAACGTTGGCAGCAAAAGATGTTGTTTTATTTAACCACCCTAAACTTAACCCGGTTTCTTAAGGAGACTGCTCCCGTCCTAAGCGAGGACGATCTGGACGAGCAGTCGTTCTTGGCGGTTGAGGCATGGAGACATGCTGACTACCTATGCCGGAACTATATCTTGTGTGCTCTAGATGACACCCTATTCAGTGTCTTCAAGCCCAAAGCAACTACAAAGGAGCTTTGGGAGACTCTCGAAAAGAAATACAAGGTGAATAACGCTGGCGCAAAGAAATTTGTCGTCACGGACTTTCACGAGTACATGATGACTGATAATAGGAGTGTCATTGAGCAGGTTGAGGAGCTACAGCTCATATACCATCGACTTGATGTTGAAGGGCTAGTTATCAATGAACCCTTCCAGGTGGCTCTCATGATTGAGAAACTGCCACCGTCATGGAAGGAGTTTCAGAACTATCTAAAGCACAAGCGGAAGGCAATGAGTCTGGAGGGGCTCATAGAGAGGTTGAATATCGAGCAGAGCAACCGCCGTTCTGGAAAGAAAGGTGGTATTGCTAGTAGCTCGGTGGCAAAGGCCCATGTGATTGAGGCCATGGGTGTCAAGCGGAAACGCCATGACAATACAGGCAGTGTTGTTGCTGTAAAGAAATTTACGGGAACCTGCTTTGTGTGTAACAAGACCGGTCATCGTGCCGCGGACTGTTATGACAATAAACTCATTGCTAAGCCCAAACCCCCACCGAGGAACTTTAAGGGCAAGGGAAAGATGAGGGCTCCAGCTCAGGCCATTGTGGCCGAGGGAGTAGAGGATGACATGCATCTCTTTGCAGTGGTCTCCGAAGTGAATCTTGTGGGAAGCAACCCCAAAGAATGGTGGGTAGATACCGGCTCCACGAGCCACATATGCTCCAACAAGTGGATGTTCAAGACCTATGAGGCGGTGGTTGGTGAAACCTGCTTCATGGGCAATTATGCTACTTCCAATGTGGAAGGAAAGGGGGCAGTGGTGATGAACCTGACCTCATGAAAAGAGCTCACGCTGACTGGGGTGCTCCATGTACCAGATATTCGCAAGAATCTGGTTTCAGGCTCGGTTATGGTGAAGAAGGGGTTTAAACTAGTTTTTCAATCCGATAAAGTTGTAATCACCAAGAATGGTATTTATGTAGGCCGTGGCTATATGACCAACGTCATGTTTAAGTTAAATGTAGGAACTCCAGCTCCTAAGGCTGAGTTCGCTAATAAAGGTGCTAAGGCTGAGGCCAGTACCAGTAATGTAATGACTGTTGCCAAGTTGGCCAATAATAATATTTCAGATTCTGCTTATATTTTTGAGTCATTTCATTTGTGGCATGGTAGATTAGGACATGTGAATTTTAATTCTATGAAGAAATTAATATCACTGCAACTAATACCAAACTTTGTCTTTAATAAACAACATAAATGTGAAATATGTGTACAAGCAAAGTTAACGAAATCATCGTTTCAACATGTTGAACGAGATAGTGAACCTCTTGGTTTGATTCACACAGATGTGTGTGATTTAAAATTTATTCAAACAAGAGGAGGTAAAAGATACTTCATAACTTTTATAGATGCTTGTACTAGATACTGTTACGTTTACTTAATGAAAAGTAAAAGCGATGCAGTAGATATGTTCACTCTATATAAAACTGAAGTAGAAAATCAACTCAATAAAAAGATTAAAATATTGAGGAGTGATAGAGGCGGTGAATATGAAGCGCCGTTCGCACAAATATGTGCAGAAAGTGGCATAATTCATCAAACCATAGCTCCATACTCCCCGGAGCAAAATGGAGTTGCGGAGCGTAAAAATAGAACGCTCAAGGAAATGATGAATGCGATGTTGATAAGTTCTGGATTACCCCAGAACATGTGGGGGGAAGCTTTGCTTTCCGCTAACTATGTTTTAAACAAGTTACCACATAAGAAGCGAGACAAACCACCATACGAATTATGGAAAGGTCATCCATCTAGCTATAAGAACCTGAGGGTTTGGGGATGTCTCGCTAAGGTCCTAATCTCCGCTCCTAAAAGGATGAGAATTGGTCCGAAGACAGTGGACCGCGTGCTCATTGGATATGCACAAAATAGCAGTGCGTATCGGTTTCTCGTACACAAGTCGGAAAATCCCGATGTGCACGTAGATACGATAATTGAAAGCCGAGAGGCTTCTTTCTTTGAGTATATCTTTCCCCACAGAATGCCAACACCTGTACAGACTCAAGAGTTGAACAGTGATGGAAATGTGGAGGCAAGTGAACCGTCAGAGAAAGAAGAAGAGGAAGAGCCTCGACGAAGCAAAAGGGCGAGGAAGGAAACTTCCTTTGGGCCTGATTTCGTAACCTTCATGATAGAAGGTGAACCGGTGACATGTCAACATGCTATGTCAACACCGGATTCCCAATATTGAGAAGAAGCAATCAATAATGAGATTGAATCGATTATGCAAAACCACACTTGGGAACTGGTGGATCTTCCGCAAGGATGCAAGCCCCTAGGTCACAAGTTGATCTTCAAGAGGAAGTTAAAGGTTGATGGCACGATCGAGAAGTACAAGGCAAGACTTGTAGTCAAAGGCTTCAGGCAAACTGAAGGTGTCGATTATTTCGACACATACGCTCCTGTCTCCAGGAAAACATCGATTCGGATCATCATTGCTCTTGCGGCATTGTTTGATCTGGAAATACATCAGATGGATGTAAAAACGGCTTTTCTAAATGGAGAATTAGAAGAGGAAATTTATATGGAACAACCTGAAGGGTTCGTGGTTCCAGGGAAAGAGCACATGGTGTGAAAACTTGTAAAGTCTCTGTATGGACTCAAACAAGCACCCAAGCAATGGCACGAGAAATTTGATAGAATTATGCTATCAAATGGCTTTCGCATAAATGAGTGTGATAAATGTGTCTACATGAAAGGAAGTGAAAAAGACTGTGTAGTAGTCTGCCTTTATGTGGATGACATGATTATAATAGGAAGTACTGATAAGATTAACTCCACTAAGAAAATGTTGTCGCATCATTTCGATATGAAAAACCTGGGTATAGCTGACATTATACTTGGTATGAAAATCACCAAGACGTCAGAGGGATATGCCTTGTCGCAAGGTCATTATGTTAGACAAACACTTGACAAATTTGACAGTGGTAGTAAGGCAATGTCAAGAACTCCAATTGAGTTCAACTGTAGCCTGAAAAAGAATTTCGGCAAAAGTGTGAGGCAATTGGAATTCTCTAGGATCATAGGCAGTCTCATGTATGTGATGAACTGTACTAGACCTGATATAGCCAACTCAGTAAGCAAACTAAGCAGGTATACCAGTAATCCGAATGAGGAGCACTGGAAGGCCATAATAAAGCTTCTCAGGTATATGAGATATACAGCCGATTATGGGCTGCACTATACAAGATATCCAGCGGTACTGGAAGGGTATTCAGATGCCAACTGGATATCAGACTCCAACAGCACAAGATCCACGAGTGGATATGTGTTTGTAATGGGAGGTGTAGCCATATCTTGGAGATCCTCCAAACAAACTTGCATCGCAAGGTCAACTAAGGAATCAGAATTCATAGCTTTGGACCTAGAGACTGAAGAGGCAGACTGGCTGAGAAGCTTCTTGGAAGTGATTCCAATGTGGCCAAAACCTGTTCCTGCGATAAGTATGCATTGCGATAGTCAATCAGCTATTGCGCGGGCTCAGGACCATATGTATAATGGAAAGTCTCGACATATACGTCGGAGACATAAATCCGTAAGAGAATTGTTAGCTAACGGTGTTGTATCCTTAGATTTTGTGAGATCAAAGGATAACATTGCGGATCCATTTACAAAGGGCTTGACTCAAGAGAGAGTCGAAGCGTCATCGAATGGAATGGGATTGAAGCCCATTAAATTGGTAGCCTCCCCATAGGCAACCCAACCCAGATGGGATATACCTGTTGGGTTCAATGGGAAACTGAACAATGAGGGCAGCCGAACAAAGCACTCGGGAACCTGTAGTTCTGAGCCCAATTTCGCGATGACAGAGTGATAGACCTGTACCATAGTAAGGGTGAGCATGTGGCTCTTAATGATCCAAGTATCTCGAAGATCGAGTAAGGTGAGTCAGGATACCTTCTACTTGGAACCAGCTATAACGAGTGTGTAAGGTCGGTACCATGTGATGAGCGTGGGCTAAATCACTAGAGCACTCAGTTGAACGTGCCAAGGCAGTCCAGGCCAAATATGGACAACAAGTAAAGGGCTTAGTACGTGGGTAGAGAGGACACTGTGCGGGTGCCATTCTGGGATACACAAAGCTTAATGGTTCAAGGCTTTACAGCTACCTAATAGCAGTATTCTGGGTGGTACTCCGCTACGGCAGGTTCAAGGCGCGCGCTACCTGACCTTAGACAGTGAACTTTTGCGGTTCTCTTGTTTGCATTTTAGGACATGGGCTTTTAAGACAATTGCATTCATGTGGGGGATTGTTGGAAAAAAACCATGTTTAAACATGGTAGTTTCTGAATGGTCACGAGACCATCTTTGAGTCAAGATTCCAAGTGACAGCCGTTGTCTTTTGGCACCATACTCAATACGGTTGAGTATATGGTATGACAAGGTTCGTAACGGTATGTCGCATGACCTATTCGAAGAATGGGAGTGAATGGAAATTGGCGTCAAAGATTGGGGTTGAGAAAGAGGAAAACTCTTAATGCTGGAAAATGAGTTAAATGAGGATAACTCATTGAGATTTGTACCACATTGGAAAATGAAGTGTCATTTTTTCAATATATATACTAAGCTATCCCATGTGGATATTAAGTAGTGTGTCCACATACACATGTGTGTATTGTGTACCACACACGTGCATGCTCGTCGGGGGCGCATGCTCGTCTGGCGCTTATGCTTGCCGGGGCGCTTTCTCGTCGGGAAAAGTGCGCCTGTTCCTGTTCGGGAAAAGTGTTCCTGTTCAGGAAAAGTGCGCCTGTTCCTGTTCGGGGAAAATGCGCATGTTCGTCAAAAGTTCGCCTGTTCGGGAAAAGCGTTCCTGTTCGGGAAAAATGTGCCTGTTCGGGAAAAGCTCCCAACAAAGCTGTAAATGTTGCAATAAATATGAATTAATTGCAAAGTTAATACTGCAGTTTCGAATTTCGAAAAATGACAGTAGTAAAGTGACTTTAATGGCTGAGATACTCAGCAAGCCTATAAATAGGCAGACCCCCCACATGTCAAACACACAATATTCTGAAATCAAACACAGCAGCATATATCATCTCTCTAAACAGAAGCATTACATTTTAGTTAGAGAGAGCCACCCACCAACAGCTCGACCTTGACTCGTCGCCAGTTTCCGGTGAGTCATCCGAGACGTTGTACCTTGGGATCGAAGCGCCAAAGATATCCAGAAACCTCAAAGGTGGTTAACGAATATCGGTTAAGGGCAGACTGTTAAACAGTCTCCTCGTCTAGTTATTTTCCTGCATTTTTTATTCCGTCTTTAAATTTCTGCAATTTTATATTCTGTACATTTCAATTCTGTAATTTATTTTCCTGTTCTGTAATTTCATTTCAGTCCTTTTTCTTTTCTGTAATTTCTATTCTGTTCTGTAATTTATTTTCCAGTCCAGTAATTTTATTTAATTCCAGAAACAGTCCAGCAGTTTAGTAATTATACTATTCTGTATGGCAGTTTCGTTTAATTACAAACCAGTCAGCAGTTTAGTAATTATACTATTCTGTCTGGCAGTTTCGTTTAATTACAAACCAGTCTAGCAGTTTAATAATTTATATTAATATGTCTGGAATTTTAATTAATTGCATTTACTTTCTGTAAGTGTCGGAATTTGTAATAGAGTCACATTCCATTATAGAAATAAAATTGTTTATTTCTTTTAGTCCTTACACTTTAAATTATTGCTTTTACGTACACCAAAACCAACACAGTTTGTATCAACTTGATTGTCAGCAGGTCTAACACCCAATAAACTCTCTATCATATCTAACTTGCTCGCCCTGTTATCATTCCGCTCCGATCGGGTAACAGCAAGACCATCTACCCTGAGACCAAGCATAATCTCTACATCCTGTAATGATATCCCCAACTCTCCACCGACAAAATGGAACGAGTGTGTATCATCACGCCACCTATCAACTAAGGCTGTAAGCAAGACTCGGTCTACGCTATAATTACCTATAGTGTGAATACCATAAAAACCAGCCCTAATCATATTTTCAACTACTCTGTCAGGCGTCGGTATCTGCCAACTATAATTATAAACCCTAATTTTACGGGCATCTCCTCTACCCGCTTCTCTTCCAGCATCCCAAGTCTGATTTGAAATATGACCAGTCTGTCGTAAAATGCTCATCATGTCTTTAATCTGTGGACCTGGCTCTGCCATCCTAACTATTTTTATTGTTAACAATAAAAACAACATAAGAAACATACACATTTAATGATAACCAAACAATTATTCTAATTATCTAATTAAACAAATTTTAATAAAAACTCAATTTTTTTATAAAACGGGAAAAATATCAACAACCCCAATTTTTATTGGTGATTTGGGCAAACAAACTAATTAAAACACATAATTTTATAAAACACATAATTTTCAAAACGGGTAAATATTAATAAAGCATAACTATTTTTATTTTTCTCAATCAAAACAAATAAGCATCATAAACATGTAACATCATAACCAAACCATTAGTAATAAATATCTAAATAAACAAATTTAAATAAAAACATTAATTTTTTTATAAAATGGGACAAATATCAACAATTATTATAATTTCTATAATTAATATAAACAAACAACGAACAATTATATATAGCTAAGTGAATAATCAATTTGCATATTTTATATATTTTTTCCTATTTTACAAATTAAAATTACACAAAATAAATAATAAATTAGAGAATAAAATAAATACCTTGAATTAGGGATAAATTTGATTGATGATTTGAGGTTTTTTGTTAAGAAAGTTGATAGTTATTGTGGTTGATTGATTTGGGTTTTTTTGAATGAAAAATTTGGGTTTTTTTAGAGAAAGAGAGAGAGAGTGTAGTATAAAAATTTGTTTTTTTTAAAAAAAACGTGAAATTCTGTTTTCAATGGACTGTGTGTAATTTTTGCGCATGGACTGACTGTGTAATTTCTGCAGAAATGTTACAGACCGTAGATTAAATCTACGGTTTACAGTGATTTACTGTAAACCGTAGATTTAATCTACGGTCTGCAGTAATTCACTGTAAACCGTAGATTATCTACGGTTTGCAATGAATCATTGTAAACTGTAGATTAAATCTACGGTTTGCACAGAATCACTGCAAATCTTAGATTTTTTTTACGGTTTGTGCGTTTTTTCAGAAAAAATGTAGTATAAAAATCCAACCTATGTACTTTATACCCATCTTTATTTCATTGTGGCTCTATATGGTAAAAGATTTGAAGGCGATATTTCATAATCTACAAGATGAGTTGTCTGTTAAATCTTTGTACGTCAACATCAACTTGCAATGCATGGGCTACATATATATAGATTTCATATCTACTCGCACAGTAGCCATTCTCATGCATGTTTCGACATGAATTCTTTTGATTTTTTATATGTTTATGGGTAATATAAGCTAATGAAAACTGAAATTATAAACAAATATTGTTGTGGCGATTAATCCTTTAACGGATATGCGATGTACTTTTAACATTGCACAGATTTTTAATGATGCTTATAACAATTGTAACGACCAGATTTCTAGATTGAATGCCGACTTTTGCAAGGGACTGACCATAATTGGCATCCACCACATGATGCTCTAACCGTGCTCACCATATTGATGTCTTTCCTCGACCCTCGCGAGCCTTTAGGGTGCTTGTTCTAATTCACCTTTCAATTTGTAGCTTTCTTGTTCTTATCTTTCCACACAAAAAAACGTCAACCGGTTTCCAAAAAAGAAAAAATCAAAAATTAAATCGTTTTGGGACTTCTAAAACTAAATGTGAGGCTCCGTCACTGAACCGACATGTAGCGTAAAACTGTAAATCATAACATAACGTAGGTTTCTTATACCTTTGGTTACTATATATATATATTTAAACTTTCAAAGTCATGTGGGATCAATCTTGGTATATTAAGAAAGTTACTTTTTAAAAATAAATAAATATACATAACATACAATGTCGGAATATAGAGTTCCATATTGGTAGGAGGTCACATTTTAATAAAAAATTTGTCTATAGATCATTACTCTCATAAGATTTTTAAATGTAGGTCACGTTACAAGTGATAAAAAAAAATATTATTTTCATAATTTTTTGGTTTTTTGTTTTTACTTAATAATTCAAACAAACACTAAAAAAACAGTTTTTAAGTTATTTTTTTACACTTTAATATCTTTCTCATGTAAATTATAATATTTTTTTAAGATTAAAAATAAATTTTGACCTATTTTTTACATTTTAATATATTTCCCGTATAGATTACAAGTTATTTTTAAAGGTTAAAAACAGATTTTAAGATTTTTTTTATTGGGTAAGGTGAATGTAACTTAAAAAAGTTTCGATTTAGAACATTCATTTAAAATTTTTTGTAAAATGTGACCTAGCACTAATATTCTCCGGAATATACACTACAAAATAATGTTGATTTTGTGAGAGTCAAATCCTGTCACAAAATGAATTTCCTGTCACAAGCATGTCACAAATTCATTTTTCTGTCACAAACTCGTCACAAAACCCGTAACTAATAGGCTCGTCATAAAAAAAACCGTCACAATTTTCATAGTTATTTGAATATTTTTTTTTTAGTGATATATGAGTGTGTGCATATATAAAAGAAATGGGACGTAACTAAGAATAACAAGACATAAAAAAAAAAGCACATTTACATTGAGTACATAGAATGATAGAATAGATCGATATTATAGAAAATCAATAGTTAATGTCAATATTCTAATCATAACTAAAGTCTAAATGAAGTCTATCTTTATTTTCTCTTTTTTTTAGCTCGTCGGTGCATGGGATAGTAAAGTAGTGATGAGTTATAGACAATTTTAAAGTTTAAACCGATAAATACCGGCAAAGAAACAAAACATGGGCCTTTCGAAGTTAAATATCATGTGGGCACCGTACGAGTAACACAAATATATGCATGTATATATATATGGTCCCATTATCCTATACTCACATTTTTTATATATATATGCTTCTAAACACAGCAAAAATTATGTAACACACTAAAAATGATGTAAGCTAGCCCATGCCATGTTGAAATTATTTCATTTGATATGATTCTGCTACGTGTCAAAACTCAAAGGACATTGCTAAAGTTTGGACTACAAAATCATAATTACAATTTACACGAAAAAGAAGTTGTAGAATTGAGAAACGAAGCATAAATTTCTTCAACTTTTTGATGAGTGAAAACAACAATTATGCATAATTAACCCTACCATTGTTAATTTGTTATAGTTAACCTGGGATCCCCAGAGGCAACATGGTGAAATTTAATGGAAAACAGGAGGGATTTGTTGGGTACAATTTAATTGGAGGAATGTAACTCCAATTAGTAGTAAACCTTAATCTAAAACTAACTGCAGCTAACAGTAAACCCTAAATTGAAAATACTGTCGACTAACAATGAACCTTAATTGTATAGTAAACCTTATAAATAAGTCTAAATAACACTACAAATAGATTGAATTAAAGACAAATATAGAGGAACATACCATAAGCAAGTGACGAGGCACCAACATCAACTCCTTCTCTTTGGCGCATACTTCACCCCATCGAAATATCTCACTAATGCCCCGTTAGCTTTCCAATCGCAAATAATTTAAGTTAACGATTGCATGTATTGCAGGTAAACCCTAACCTATGGAAAGAAATCGACATAGATAAAGATCGATAGAGTAATAGCTCCTAGAAAGTGATAGTTTGGATGTGATGCTTATTTTTTGTCACTTCGAAAAAAGGCAAAAAAATGCGAAAAGTTGGCGTACTCAATCGAATCATATTGTTGTACAAAATTGAAAAAAAGTATAAAAATTAGTGTACCAAACTCTAATTTGTTCGGACTAAGCTAGATATTGAAGTTAAATAAAGAAAATACCACATGATGAAAATGTAATGAGCAGTGACAGATTACTATATATATTTAACAAACTATAGAGAAAATGCATAATAAAATCCTAATGTTCACCACAATAGATTGTATTGATCAACAAAGTCGAATTGAATTGTAAAAGTTAATTTGCCAAAATTAACATTTGCTATTAAATTTTTAGCACCACCGACGTTAACAGTATGTTGAGCATAAAAAGTGATTTAACGGAAGATACCACTAGAATAGTGGGACCCGACTATAAAGCAATTCATTTGCCAATTATAATTTGCCGCCAATTTTGAGTGTTTACCGTTACTATATAGTATATACTGTTACATGGCCGTTAATTATAATGATCACCATTATTCCGTACAATCACCACGGTCCACCCACTACAACAAAAATGCCTTTTTGCAGCGTGCAAAAACCCCATTCGCAGCGCACAACGCTGCGCTGAAAAGTTAAGTGCTGCCTTTGCTTGATATCATCTGCAGCTTACAAAGCGCGCTGCAAAAAACTGCCTATTAACAGCGCGTGTTGTGCGCTGCCAAAAACTGACTATTAACAGCGCGTGTTATGCGCTGCCAAAAACTTCCTATTAACAGCGCGGATTGTGCGCTGCCAAAAATTGCCTATTAACAGCGCGTGTTGTGCGCTGCCAAAAACTGCCTATTAGTAGTTCTCATAAATCGCTGTAGATGTTCTATAACAAGACGTTTTATGTGCTATCATACTAGCGCACACGCGTAACACGCATATACTTATATATATATAATAAAATGAAAATACAAACATTTTCAAATATTCATAAATTAAAGTCCATTTCAATTTGAAACTCTCTTAAAAAAGAGTACATCCATAGTTTACTACAAACCAAAATAATCTTCAAAAGGTTCTGCAATTTACTACAAACCAAAATAAACTTCAAAACATAGTTTCGGAACAAAACACGGTCTTTGTCGAGTTTTAATAGAGCACTTGTATATATAATGCGATTCTCGTTCAGAGACACCAAAAATTCCTCAACCTGCACAGAAAACCCAAGAAACAAACAAACTTTAGGAGTCACGTACCATCAAGCAAAAACACAAGAAAACCCTATCCTATGCGACATAAGAACGTCACTATAGATCGATATTATTATAGTCTTATCCCAAAATAAGAAACTAAACTAAAAAGAATTTTAACACAACAACTCACTTGATACCTAATTGCCACTAGAACACAAATAACAACTAAATTTCAAGTCCAAAAGTAAGTTTCAATAATTCCAAATTTTCAGTAACAGAAACTTGAAGAAAACAAAATCGAAAACTATTGTTGATACCAAAAGTACAACTGAGATTGAAAATAGCAACTGAAATGTCCAAATACTGAAATTAGGTTTAGAAATGCACTCTGAAAACAGTACTCAAACATCAGAAATCATTAGTTCAACACTTATGATTTGGAGAAGAAAATCGAATATCACGTCACAAGTACAACACTAAAATATGAAAAACTATGCAAACTAACCTTTTTCATATCAACAATTATGCTAAATAAACTAATTTAAAACTCAAGCAACCACATTTTATAAACATGTATTACCTTCATAGAATCTATTAACTAATCGTCCAAGACGATTAGTTTGGGCCACCAAGCAACCGTGCTACCTAATGCTTCATCAAGGGTAGACATTTCCTCATTTGGTCGTATCAAGTCCACATTTTTCACAATGACATTGTCAACCCAAACTTTCCAGCATGATCGACCAAGAAGAATGTGATGAACCGTCGCTTTGGGATCTATGGACGCAATTCGTCCCTCAGCAACAACTATTCCATCACCATTATGGTGAAGTAGCTTACATGATGCATTCTCTATAATAGTGTCAGGATTGTCGAGTCCCTGATTTGACTGCATATAAGGAATACAAACATATAAATCCTCGAACCTGTGATGATAACTTAGTGATGTAAATAGCACATTAGTTCAAGATAGTAACCACCAACCTGTGGTGTTGCCACAAATTCATTAACTTTACTCCCATTATTTTGATTGGCAACATTGTCATCATGACCACTATTAATGCTATTCCCGGTACCACTAACTACACCGCCACTCGCTATCTGGTTTAACAAAGAAAAAAAATTCATAGAAATAGTAGTGTAAATCTAGGAATAGCAGGAATACCAGCGTAGCATTTTTTTGTTTCTTCATTTTTCTGCTTTTTACTAACCTGTTCTGGTTGTTTATTTTGAATCATTTCAAATAACGTGGCCAAAGTTTTTTGAATCTCCTGCACCGAGCCTTGAAGTTGTTTAACAGTTGCATTTTGTTGAATTTGTGCTCCAACTTGTGATGGCTTAACTCCAAAACCCACCCCACGCACTCTACCTCGAGGTTCCGGACCAAGTACATGGCTCAGAGCATCATCTCTGATATTAGTTGTATTTTGCAAATCGGGTGCGCATGCTAAAATCTCTTTCTGCAAATAACACGGAATGGGTAATTTAATGAAAGCATAAAAAATGTAGAAAAATACTAACAATGTTTCTTACCACAACATTTATGAAGAAACAATTGCTGATAGAAAAATATACAAGTGAGGTGACATTTACGCCCTATGAAACCTTTATCAAATGATATTACTATTGTACCAGAACTGATTACTTTGAAATAAAGTTCTTTACTTTTTTACTTCCTGCACATTGCACTGTATTTTTACCCAATTTATAGAGTGAATTTGTTATGACCCCAAGTCCCAACATAATTTCATAAACATAGTATAGTAAATAAAAATTTCCTGTTTTACATAACTGGTTTCTTACCACAACACCTTGGGTACTAGGTTTTCCATTATTCTCATGAGCTTTCACCCACACTTTGGACCTTGAAACTATTGCATCTGCGGTACTATTTTTCTTCTTGAGTTTCAGACAACACAAATAGCGTTAGAAACAAAACTCGGTAGATTCCCACAATATAATTTAAGCAAAATAAATACATAAAACGGAACCAAATAAGCTTATTTACCATCTCTTCAGCCAAGCGAGCATAACCTTTTCGGCCCATTGTGTGTGGGTGATCCTGCTTCTTCCTCATTTCGATAAATTTCTGTCTCTTTTCCTGCGTAACAAATCAAACATTAGCATAGACAACTGCCAATTTAAAGTCACCAGTCAATCGGCACAATATTCAAAAAACGATTTGCTTAGTTATGCAACATCACCCAGCAATTTTAAGTCCTTTATCGCTGTTAAAACTCAATATGTGTTCTAAAATACTACCGCATAACCCTCAATTACAGAATACCAAGAAAATAAAGGCATGTATATTATAAAAAATGATAATTTTTAAGTTGTCAATTTAAAAACTTATACTTACTTGAAATTCAGGAGACATTGTTTTTTCCACAAGGATACCCCATTCTTTGGAGCTCATCATATCGGGCTTTAAAAGGCCAAGGTTGCGTGACGAGAAAGCGCCAACATTAACTTTTAGAATACTTGTTTGGAGTTTTGACCTCCCATCGCGCCATAATTTATTTAACCTTTGAAACACTGAATTTCTTTCACCATTCTCAAACTTAAATTTCATCTGTATATCAAGTTAGAATATAATTGAAAAGTTGCGGTAAATGAAACAAAAACAAAGAAACAAGTGAATAAGGATGAAGATTACCTGAACACAAGTCCATAATTTATCTTTAACTTCTTCAGATACATCATTCCATGTCTCTATTGAGTATGGAACAAATTCTTTAGTCAAACAACCAAGAAAGGTTGATAATTCTACTGATTTTTTACCAATAGGTTGTCCAAATTCATTCCGGTCTACTTCTAGGGGCCTTTGTTGGTCAGTAACCAATTTAAGCTTAGATGCGCCGCGCTTTTTTTCCCTATCAGCTGCTTCTTTATCGTGCAATTCATTCTCTAAATCAGGTGACGTATTGGAACCCATTTCAGACATCCCAATACTAGTGTTTCCATGTAATGTAAGTATTAAAAAACAGAGGTTAAAAGAAAGTTGATTTATTAGGGATTGATCTATATTTATTGCCATGGCCAAACTCTAACAACCTACATTTTTATGAAAAGCCAATGACCAATAAGCAACACTGTATATCAATTCTCCACATAACTGCCGTAATACAAGGCAAGACATGTGAATTTTGAAGTCGATTTTCAGAAAATAATACTATACTATAAGCAAGAATAATGCAACATATACAGATGCAGAAAGGCTCAACATGATGGCAAAAGTCGTTTCATAAAGACAAACTTTGATGGTTGACCGAAATCAAAGAGAAGAGAGAGAAAACGACAAAAATATTGTGTAAAGTACTGTATAGAGTAGACAAAAAGAAATACTGTATAAAGTAGATTAAAAGATACTTATATTCGCAGCTAAAACTGAACGTTAATCAATAGCATGGCATGCCTAGGTCCTTTATATTTAATAAAGATCTTGACACGAATTCACAAGGTTCCTTGGCTATTTGCAATCAGATTACTTACATCATTGCACACAACAGTGTAACTCGGCGAAGTGCATATGTAAAGTAGAATAAATGAAGAAAAAATGAACCCCCATGCAGTAGAAAACAATGCCAAGGTCATAAAGATATAGTCTTAGACTTACATGATTCTTCAGCTAATTTTAAGTAGTGTATTATATTCTTAAATGCAACTACACATCATGACATAATGGACATGTAAAACAAACAACAGTAGCAGCTGAAACTGAGCCCTGATTCATTAGCATGTCAAGTCAAGGTCCTAAGTTCATACAAATTTCCGTGGTTGCTCAACTATTTCTTGATCAATAAGTATAAAGTTTCCTTCTCAGACATTAATACAAGCATATAATCCTATGTGCTAACATGCATACAAAGAAGTGTCTGCAACAGAAAACGTAGTCTTACATGCACTTAGAGACAACCATTCCAATACAACCATCCAAAATCACAAAGTTAGTCTCAATTACAGTATTGCACCAAAAACTTCAAAACATTAAAACTATCTTGTATTTTCAGAGTACAAAATTTTCAAAGAGAAAGATTTATCTAAATTGAATAGCTATTTAGGCTCTGATCAGATTTTGAACAAAATGAAGTCTACTAATCAATAGGAAGAAAAAGTGTGACGGAATCAAGGTTAACAAAAACGAGACTAGAAGTTTAGTCAACATAAAGAATGGGCTAATTTGGCAGCAAACTTCAAACAGAAAAAATAGCTTCTTAATATTGAGAAAAGGTCCATCCAGCTTAAACTTCTCGATTTTCCTTACCGGAAAACTAAAAAAGCTCCTCCCTCTAAGCTCGACAACTCAACGTACCGCAGCTGATAATAAAACTAATGAGAGCATTAAAGGGTGAACTCCAAGCCTCTCTCTATCTCTCTTTCCAGTTTAACATGGATAGCAACTACCAAACTCAGCTGTTTTATATATATATATAAAAAGCTCCTTGTATTGTAAAAAAAGGGTTCATTCAGTTGATTTTTCTCGCTTTACCTTGCCAGAAAACAAAGGAAAACTCCTCCCTTAAGCTGCTAAGCCAAAGGCACCAGAGTTTACAAGCCAAAAAAAACAGATAAGCCGAGCTAAAAAGGTGCAAACAAACAAGTCTCTCTCTCTCTTACCAGTTTAACTTAGATACCAAGTTTCAAATTCACCAAAAACACACTACGCTGGAAATCAACAATTAACGAATCAAATCGCAAACTTAGGGTTCCAAATCAAAGCCCAAACTAGAAACGAAATCAAACCATAGAAACCTCAAACCTAAAACAACGGGTAAATAAGCCAAAAAAATAAAGGGCACTTTCCACACAAGTACCAAAATTCACTGCAAACATTACACGTTTCCTCTAAATATATCAAAACACAGCAAATCTCAAAGTTCGGGTTCCGAAACTAGACCCTAACCCTAAAAAGACAACTAAAATCACATGAATTCAAAACCAAGACGGTAATCGAAAAAATAAAAACACAACATAAACAACTAACAAATTCACCCAACATATAATACTCCTTTTGTCCCATGATTATAGGCCAATTGGTTTTTGACTCGGTACCAAAATAACAGGAAAAACTGAACTAAAACTCACTTTAATATATATAGTGTGTATATATACATACCTAGTGATATAAAGTGTGAAAGGATGAGAGGGAGTATCGAGCTGGTGAGGGTAGTTTCGGGTATTCAAATTGTGAGATGGAGAGGGAGAGTAAGCTGTGTATAGCAATTTGGGGTTTAGGGCAAAAAAAATGGAATTGTGAGATGGAGAGAGAGTAAGCTGTGTGTATAGTAATTTGGGGTTTAGGGAAAAAAAACAATGGAGGGAGCTCTTTTTATTTCCCGGGCTTAATAATTCAGTGTTTTATTTTTAGTAATATAGACAGCGCACTTCGCACGCTGCTAAAAATTATTACTCGCAGCGTGCATACATACGCTGCAAATAATTTTTTGCAGCGTGCATTAGCACGCCATTGAAAAAAACTATTGCAGCTTGCTTTACTCGCTGTAAAAGGTATTAATCGCAGCGCGCAACCACCATACGCTGCTGTTACTTTATACTAATATATTTTGCAGCGCGTTAATTTTAAGCACGCTGCTAATAATTGAATTTGCAGCTTGCTTTCCCTTTGTGCTGCTAAAGCCAAGCTGCGAAAACCCATTTTTCTTGTAGTGACCACTTCTCAAAAGCACATATTGGGTAAATTTCATTTGATAAAAAATCGAGAATTAAAACATACATTAAAAAATATTTTGTTAACGAGTGACCTCGTAGGCGCATCAATTCATTATTAATTAGTTTTTCAAATTTAAGTTGCATATAAATTAAATGTTGTCGTATTTATACAATAACATTTTTTACTTTATCAAAATTATGTTTTTAACTTAAGTTATGAAAATGTTATTAATCAATTACTATAATAAACATATTAAGACAAATACCATACATTATAATTAACAATTGTCTAGGAGTCATTGGTAAGATTATCGTAAAAATTTAAACTTAAAAAAAGAGTATATGTTGACGGCCTAGAACATGTAGAAACCGTCGCTCGTCAATAGAGTTGTCATGAAAGTGTAACTAGTAGACGAAAACTAGCGCCAACACGGCGAAGCAAAAATAGTCTGCTATATTTTCATAGCTGTTATAACATCTTAATTTATTGCATCAGTTAAAGTATATTTTATAATGGATGTAATAATTGCATTAAGATTACAATTTTTATGCTGTAAAGTATGAAATCACAAATAAAAAAGACTAACATGAAGACGGAAATAGCTAGTGATACGGTTTTGCCAACGCTGATCAATAACTAAGGGATGGATAGACAGCGAATTTTATTTTGATGGCGAATGTTGTTAGTTCGCAACAGCTTTGCACCAGACTTCGACCTGATTTGAACTTTTTGTGCACCGATTCTAATTGGATGGTGGACACTGGTGCAAAATTTAGAAAAAAATACGCCTTTTGTATATCAAATTAAAGGAACTATACCCTTTCCAAAAGTGTACATTTTAATTAAGTACAAAAAAGTGTACTTATATTTGCTTCACCAAACAAATATTATCCAAAATCATGTTGTTGGTGAAGAACTAAACAATCACAAACTCATGCCAATTTGCTTTTTAGCGATGTCATCCAGATGGCTTGAAATTTTACAGTAGATTTATTTGCCATCACTGGATATTGGAATGTTTTATTGCAAATCAGTATAACACGATAAAATAAATAGCTACTTTCATGATATGAAAACTCTATAGAAGTCACGCTAGTTTTAAACAAATCACAAGCATCAACCTCTTTAAATAAACATGCTCTCATGCGATTATGAGAAAAGAACATGATTTTATGTACTCTACTAATATTCAAGTTCTTGTTCACACAATATCTAAAGCTTAATTTAAAAAAAAAAAAGCACCAAACATATGTGATTATTCATCACCTTAGAGCTAATCACGCTAGCTAGAATGGGAAAAGAATGGAAAGAAGAAGAGCCAAATCATAACTTGACAATGGAGAGTGGTTACAAGTGGACCACATACTAACGTTATTAGACTAAAATAAATATAAACAAGATATGGGAACGTTGTATTTTTGATATTTTTGATATTGTGCTGCGTTGTTATTGAATTGATATCATCACATGGATTCGATCCAACCAAAAAGGTTCCATGCTACCTAACTATTACGCTAGACCATTACATAAACTCCTTCATACAATATTTTAATAATTATTATGAAAGCTTCTAGCGTTTTTTAAATCCCATAACTATACTATAAAATACTATCATTACATTGATTTTGTGATAATCAAATCATGTCATAAACCTGTTACAAAATAATTTTTATGTTACAAGTCTGTCACAAATTCATTTTTCTGTCACAAACTCGTCACAAAACTTGTAACTAATAGGTTCGTCACAAAAAAAAAACCTCACAATTCCCATAACTATTTATATATTTTTTTGTTGTTGTGTATATCCATAAATCTATAAGTTATGATATTAGTATGCATAATCCTTTTAAACTATTTATGTGATTAATTACAAAGTTAATAGAATTTTTTGTCTCTTTTTTTCCATTGCAGAATGCCTAGAAACCAAGTGCGAAGAGAAAAAATTAAAGTTGTTCAGTGTCATGGTTTTGGGAGGACAAGCACTTTACTAAATAATATTGGTGTTATATAGTCAACAAAGCTATCATAAAAATTGACTACGAGATAGTTTTTTGTAAAATTGTGAAAGTTATTTCGTTATACAGTTTTTACTTCGAAAAAACGTGACAGGGGTTAAAAGGCAATAAGGCGATACCACAGTTTTCATTTCATTTCCTGATTTGAATATTTTACACAAATCATAAAGCATTATATTATTCTGTGCAAAAACAAAAATAAGAAAGTAAAAACAAAATTCAGTGAGAAATTTTTATTTATTTTTGCTAAAGTGTTTGTCAATTGTGAGTATGAAAAACGGGAAACCGACCCAACTAATGTCCTTGAGTGGATGCTTTAATTTCCACTTTACTTTAGTATTTTAGTATTTACTAACATTTAATTCCAAATAAAGTCATATAGACAACCAATTATAAATTGCTAGCATGCAATGTATTTAAGTACACACACGTACGTGTCAAGGATATGGTCCGTTAGCGTTATGACACTCCACATCTCAACCAAATAGATTTGAAATGGAAGCGGGGAAGCTAAGTGGAACGATCGGATGCCACGGCACCCCCATAATTTTAGAAATTCCAAGTGACGTAATTTTTTTTTAGTACAATTTCTTTTTAGGTGTAGATTTGGCACCCCCATAAAAATATGTTACTTGTACATATATTTTGGCACCCCCATTTACACATCCTGGCTTCGCCCCCTGAATTATGGAAGCAAATAAACCAACGATAAAATATTGCTCCTTTTTTATTTATTTTTTTAATGAATGTTCGAAATGAATTTATTATATCAAAATTTTAAATTAAAACATTAAAAAAACTTTCTAGAATTATTATTAGTGTTAATAAAATAAATAAATAAAATTCAATTGTATCCGTATATCCTTATGCACCCTTGAGATTTTATTCTAACCTAGGTGATCACGCTATATTTTTTCTTTCAAAATAATTAAAAAAGATAAATATTTACTTGAATATACTACTTTTGGATAAATTATCAAAAACACATTTATCAAATATTTTCTTCCAAAAATACACACGTCTCAGTTAGATTTAAATTAAACTAACGATGTTACTGTTAATTATTTCTAATTTCTATCCCACTTTTTTATTTTCTCACGTGAACGAGATCTATCTCGCACGACCTATTTCTCTATCCTCCGTGTTCTTTTCTATATCCCTTTATTTTTCTCTCTTTTTCTTTACAAAGTATGTCGTCTATCTATCTTTTTCTATCTTACCTCTTTATTTTTAACTCACACAATTTTAATTATTTCGAATGGCTTGTACAAAGATCTCATTTGATCAACATATTGTCTTAATTAAGGCAAGAGACGAGAACACAAAGTCAGATTGGAATCAAATTGATGGTTAAGAAAAAAAAGTATAGTGTCCTAAATTAGTGAATCGGTCCAAAATTATTGATTATTTTGAGTTAAAGTTTGATTAACTCTTATATATTATATGTTATAGATTTTTATATTATTTTTTTAAGTGGATTTGGTGTTGTTTATTGTCAATGTTAAGAAGCTTTGTTTAAGTTGAAAATTGAGTATGAAGTCTAAAAAGTGTATAAACCAAGAAAGAAAAGTTACAAACTAAGAAAATAAGACATTAATTTGAAAAAGGGTAATGAACTGAGGAAGAAAAAAAGGTGTAAACTTGAAAAAAATGGAACTATTTTAGAACAATGAAATTATGTAAGTAGATGTGGCTAGACCGAGATTGGACAGAGGCTAGAAACTTAACAGATTCGACAATATTAGACAGATCAGACAATTAAGCGTTAAACGACCAATTTCCTTCTAACTTTAGTCTTCTAACTTTAGTCTTGTGTATTTTAGAACACTCAAATTATGTAAGTAGATGATAGATTATAGTGTAATTTATGATGGAGGTATTTTTTTTTGTAGAAAATAAATAAATAAATAACAGAATGAAAATGTGTCACGAGTTCAAAGCACAAGTGCGAAAATGTGACCACGTTGAAGGCTTGTGGGTATGTGATGCTAAATGGTAATATTCCACCGCTTACTAGAAAGAAAAGAGCATAAATGTATGTCATTGTTAGAGATAAGAGAAGAGACACCATGTGAACCTCTATGCCTTTGTTTGGTTTTATGAGGTCAGTCAACATCTATCTGTCAATTTTCTCATCCCCCACCCCACCCAACCAATCTTAATAATGGATCCATTTTTCATTTTTTATTTTTCATCTTCTTTTTTATTTTATTTTTGTTGGTGTTTTATTTTTTTTATTTTTTTTTATATGTTATGGGATAAAAACAATCCAATTTAATAGTTAACAAGAATTATAAAAAAAAATGTAATTAAAAAAAGATTGACACGATTATATATCCGATACTTTTTCGGTACGTTTGATAAATTCGATTTTTATTTTTTACGTAACGTATTTGAAATGCATCCGATACTTTTTTGATACGATTGATATATTTTATTTTTATTTTTTTCTTCACACGTTGCACTATAATTTAGAGTGTGACAACCAATATAATATTTTAGTTTTAATTTTAAATTAATTTTAGCCCAGTAGTTATTTTAATTTCATTAATAGGAGTTGTGTTTTTAGTGGGTAACACACATTTAATGCGACGTTAGTGTTACTCTAAAACAACGTACCGTAATCGCATTGATAATTTTTTTTTTAACTACTTGTCTTACCGAGTAGTGTATGTAGGCAATCTTATATAGTAACATTTCCATAATTTTTATTGAATATTGGATGAGATTGATTTTGATCCAATAATAAAAAATAAAAAAAGGATAACCTACCTTAAAAATAAAATTAAATTAAGATAGTAAAAATAGATCCAATATTGGTATAGAACGCACGTATATACGAGCACCATTTAATGTATTACAACCACCGACCTAATTTGTCCAAAAAAAAATAATACAAAAAAATGCAAAAAAAAAAAAAACATGAAATTAAGTGAATAGGAAGAATCTCCATAATTTAATTGAAATGCAAAAGAACAAGTTTGGAACCAACTATAGTACGATTTATTTTATTGGAATGGTCTAAGATTTAAATTTTGGCAAAGGCAATTATTTTCATATAAGCACAAAAGATAAATTACGGTCATCACATATTCACATGGTTCTATCGAAGGTAGTTACAGATTTGCAAAAAGCGAGACAAATAATATAGTTCGTCCGTGGTAATTAATTGTCATATACGAAATCATGTGTAATTTTGATCGGTTTATAACATGTATTAAAATTGTCGAAATGAAAATTTTTAAAAGTAAATCTTATAATTTAATGTTTGAACTATATGATTAACTTTTGAAATTTTTTATTCCGATAATTTTAATACAATTTATTGGTTAGTCAAAATTACACGTAATTTTGTAATCAACAATTAATGGTAAAAGGTGGGAATAGTACAAATAGTCTCTATTTTGTTGATGTTAGCAAGGAGGCAATATAAAAGAAAATAACTAGCATGTCCATGTGATCTTAATTTTTCTTTATGCTTTAGAAAATATAATGTCTTCGTAGTTTTTTTTTTATCCTTCCTTAGAAACGAGTTAAATTTAACCAAAGCTGTCATTATCAAGTCATGTGTGTTGAAATGGAAAAAATGAATATTTGTTGCATAGTTTTGATGGATCTTTTTTCACTTTGTGTTTAACGTCAATTGTCACCAATGTTACATTAATTTGTACATGGTTGGTTTAATGGAGGTGTCAACAGTCCAAGCGGACCGGACATCTCAAGCGTAAATAATGTTCATCAAAAATAATAATTTATACTGCTTATTTTTAATCTGTGGATGGGAAAAAGAATATATGTTTTTCTTAAGTCAACCCAACTTATAATATTTAGTTTGGGACGAGTTTGGATATGTGCAAATTCTTGATAAACAAACACGAATTCCAGTTATAAATTATCAAGTCTGAAAGTTTACTAAATATCAAGTTTCGTGAAACGAAATTGTGTAAATACCACGTAAATCGGCGGATGAAAACGAAATCGTGTAAGTACTACGAAAGTAAACGTACGGTGGATGGTTGACCGAAATGACACAGTTTGCTCATACTAGTGTAGTTAACTCCTATTTATAAAAGATTAATTAAGAAGGTGGTAATTATGGTCTAGGTTAAAAAATTACTTGACTCATCCTTTTTCTATTTTTCTACTAATTACGTAAATGTTTCACTAATTTTCTCTCTGGTAACAAATATAATAACTAAATAAAGACATCCAATTAATGTATTACTAAAAAACAACAAATTGGGACAAAATAACTATTGACAAGTTAAAAAAAACAATTATTAAACAATGTTCAAATAACTTATATGATATGTTACAACTAGTAATCGTGCACATGCATGTCACGTGTGATGTGTAGCGTGATAAATAGATCGAAAATAAATTAAGATCCTAAAACTTAAGAGACTTGAAAGAAGTTTGAGTGGTTAAAAAGTGAGAAATAATGTTATTAATTTTTATTTTTCTATTTTTTATGAAATTAATTAGAATAATATAAGGTAATTAATAGATAAGAGTAAGAGTATTTTTGAAAAAAAATACATGAAATTTGGCAGTATCAATTTTTTTTCATTGACTTAATTATATATATTACAATATCGAGATAAAAAAAATTAAGATTTTAATAAATTATATTAATTAACGTTTTATTTACACTTTTAGAGGTAATTCACTTTGTGATATAATATGGTCTCAACCATTATGACCAATCACATTGCCCAAATTATATTAACGTTCTGTTATTGCAATATTGTAATACTAGAATATTAAATAATTTTCATAACTAGTGTGTAAATTTAATTTAATTACTATAATCATAGATCATAAAATATTCACATTCTCATATATAAATAAACTTATATTTTATTTTATTTTTCTGAAACAAATAATAATTTTCACATTCGTACTGAAAAACAATGGATGCATACTATTTATGTACTCGTGACGTACCCAAGTGGTTAAAGACGAAAATACTTAAAATGACATAACCGGTACTCAAAATTGAGTAACATACTCGGCCACATGTTTTACCCGAATCGGATACTTCAAGAAAAAAAATTGAACTGCCGGTGCTATCTAGGTTTAAGGGTATGCATAGCAAAAGGTTAGATACCAAATTATATGAAAATAATTAAGTTGGGATGAAAAAGAAAAAGATGGGATCATTTAGAAATCTTTAAATATTAATCAATCCGTTTTCAATTAATTGTACTTTACGAAATTACGTACAATTTTGTCCGGTTTATAACACGTATCAAAATTGTTAAAATGAAAATTTTCAAAACAAAATCATATAATTTAACATTTGAATTATATAATTAATTTAAAAAAAAATTTATTATAATAATTTTAATATAATTTATTGACCAATAAAAATTACATATAATTTAATAATAAATAATTAATCGGTACCCAAATAGTAACCAAAAACCAGAATAGTGCTTAACTTAATAACGACCCTGAAAGAATGCATTGATAATGGGTGCGTGTTACGCACTCTCGGAACATAAGTCACATTAATCTCGGCTTAGGTGGAGTGTAAAGTTTTCATGATTTAATTTAATTTATGTTCTTGTTCTTTTGTCCCAATAGTGTACTTATTATTTCATTTCATTTTCTTTCTTTTATTTATTTATTTATTTATTCTTTTTGGATGTTGAGCTCACCAGTCACGCAGTGATGACCCCTCGGCATATGTGAATTAAAAGCTGTATGAATACATAATATTATAAGTCTAACATATACACTAGTACTTGTGTTAAAGGCTAAAGCATTCCACTTAATACAAATGGGCGAATTTGCATAATTACTATTCCCAAATCATTTAGTAGGACAGTAATTTAATTAATTATATTATCACTTTTAAACACTGTAATTATTTTTTGTCCAAATAACAATCCATATTAGCAGTGATGAACATAATTTGATAGTAATTAATCTAAGTGAATGAATAACCAAAGGTTTGCCAAAACAAAACAAAAAACGAATAACCGAGGGCACGTCTTTATGTTATATAAATCATCTGAATATTAAAATTGTATATATTTTTAGTAAATACTGTAAATTTGATTCTCCTTACTATGTTTGAAAGTATATAGTGAAAGTAATTTTGATAAAAGTAAAAAAAGAAGTGAATCAAATAAAGTAGAGCAGGTGAATCAAAGATAATAAATTACACATTTTTACATCACAAAAAATTACTAAAATCTAAATAAAAAAAAAATACTGTAGTACTACTAGTATGTACTTTAACAAAACTTACCACTTGATTAAAATAAAATAAAAATAAAGTCTTGCCAAAATAAGGCCATGATCTCTATATATCTAGTGCCAAAGTTCACATTCAAGACCAAAGATAGGACATTTTTTTCCCTCTACATTCTCACTCTCTCTACATTTCCCTCCATATAAACAAAGAGTAACAAAAACTAGAAATTTAAGCACAAATCTAGAAGAAGAAAAAGAGTGAAAATGTTGGAAAAAATCTCATCTTTTAAGTGCCTTTTTTCCATACTCTGTTT
Source organism: Primula veris (assembly GCA_963682055.1). Taxonomy (NCBI): domain Eukaryota; kingdom Viridiplantae; phylum Streptophyta; class Magnoliopsida; order Ericales; family Primulaceae; genus Primula; species Primula veris. The sequence goes on along the minus strand of OY821747.1, from coordinate 28,013,402 downwards.
AGCTCTGTTTTTAGGGTCACATTTAACAAAAGCCACTGTGACTTATGATAGTAAGGCCATTGTTATCAATGGACAAAGAAGAATACTTATTTCTGGCTCAATTCACTATCCTAGAAGCACCCCTGAGGTATACAATTTTTACCATTTTTACTTTTATGTTTTAGTTCCAGTTTTGTACACTATTTACTACCAGATTTGGATTTTTAACACTAGCCCATAAAATTTTATTCAGCAATTAGCCCTGAGGCAATTTCACCATTTTGTACATTAGTACTTTTATGTTTTAATTACAGTTTTACCACAGTGGCGGAACTAGAAATGTTTTTTCCGTAATTATGAGGGTGCTGAAAGTGTAAAATCGAAAAGAAAAAAAATCAAGATACATAGTAAAAGATCTGAGTTTTTGCATGTGGGGGTGTTGGAGTCCCCTTTTAGTGTGTTACTTAGATTATTTACACTTAGTATACCAATATACTCATTTCTTGTTTTTTAATATGACTTAAGAAGCACCATAGAGTGAATATATAAATAGATAAAAACATGAAATATTAGTGTTAGCAGTATTAAAGTAGTGTATGGAATATTTGTTTTGTAGCAAGTTACTTTCCAACCTACCAGTGTGTATAATTATTATTTATTACTCAGCAATTGGTACACCGACACTCTTATTCTGTTTTCTTTTTTGGATATAGTAATTAAAAACACAATAAATTTGGTAGAAAAACAATAGATTTAGTAGAAAATCAAAATTAGTGTACACAATATAAATGAAAATTAGTGTACACAATGTATTAAATGAGAATTGTTTTTTAAAATCACACCAAAAACGATTGGTGCACCTAATCCGCCACATAACGGGTAAGGTTTTTGGGTTGAAAATTTGGTGATAAAAATCAATTTTCTATAAAATAAATAGTATGCTGGAATGGTGTGCAAATATTTTTTTAGTAACTAGTAAGTTCCCAACCTATTACTTTTTTTTTCCTGATTTGTACAAGAATAATTCTAAATCTAACTGTGATGTAGTAATGCTGTTATTTGCATGCACTCAACTGTAAAAATAACTGTAATTTAATCCTTTTTTTGTTTGCAGATGTGGGAAGATCTGATAAATAAAGCTAAAGAAGGTGGTTTAGATGTTATAGAGACATATGTATTTTGGAATGTTCATGAGCCCTCTCCTGGCAATGTACTTAACTTTTACTCTCTTATCATTTGAGCAAATCTTTTAATTTTTTTGGGTTCTAATAGGTTTTTTGTTTTGCCTTTTTTTTAGTATAATTTTGAAGGGAGATATGACCTAGTTAGGTTCATAAAGACAGTACAAAAAGCTGGGCTATATGCTCATCTTCGTATTGGGCCTTACATATGTGGTGAATGGAACTTTGGGTAATTTTCTTATTATTATTTTTCTTCCTTTGGATGTAGTTTTCTTTTTGGTACTTGTTTCTCTTTTGCTTTAAAATATATTTTCTGGTTTTGTTTGTAAATGAAATCTTGTTTGGTTGCAGCTTTCAAGCTCATTTAAATTCTTTTAAGCTGACCCCCATTTAGTTTATCAACACTAAACTTGATTATTGTCTTAGATAGCATTATATATTTTTTTTCTCTTTACCTTAAAAAGGATAGATTTTTAAGCAAGATACAGATGAGCTGGCTTATTTTCTTAAAATGGTCAGCAAACAAATTCTTGGTTTTCTTTTCAGCGTTTATTTTTGTGCTTAGAGTTATTAATTTGGTTATTTTTCTTAAAATACCAAATCCTTTGTTTTTCTTTTAGCCGTAAAATAATAAAATTTTACGCCTGTAAACCCAACTTAAATAATCAGCATAATTGTCGGAATCTGGATTCAACAAGTGTGGTATAGAGGTAGTTTTACTGTTTTAGTTGGCTTAAAACTTCTAATTTTTCCAGGAAAAAAAAACTTTTTTTTGCATGTGCAAACAAATAGTGCATGATTTGAGAGCTGTTTCTTGGATAATTTTATTGATTCTATCACTTTTGTGATTTATGCAGAGGATTTCCAGTTTGGCTTAAATATGTTCCAGGGATAAGCTTCAGGACAGATAATGAGCCTTTCAAGGTCACAATTTTTATTTCTTATATTTATTGCTTTGAAAGTGTAAATAATTGGACAGCAAAGTTCAATTTAGTGCATTTCATAAACAACCGACAATTTTTTCCTTTATTTACAATCTTGTGTTTAATGAAGTGTATTAAATTGATTTTCCAGATGGCAATGCAAGGTTTCACCGAGAAAATTGTGAACTTGATGAAAAGTGAGAAACTGTTTGAGTCCCAGGGTGGTCCCATCATTCTCTCCCAGGTCAAATTTTGAGCAAGTTTTTTATAAAAAAAATTACTCCTAAGAAATAAATCTGCAATATTAGTTTAAACTACTCGGTTACTCCAGATCCTCAAGAGATATGACCATTACAATTGCACTTTTAATCTCACAACTAGTCAAAAATAATCCGACTTGCATCAATTTTTGTAAAAAAACTTGTTCATTTTTAGAAAATATTTTTTATTTATTCCAGAGCAGTCTACATTTATGGAAAATCTGAAACACATAAATTGTCGCATGCAAAATCTTGAATCTTATGCTAGAATCTAGATGTTAAGGCTACTATGTCACATGAAAAAGTTAAAGAATATTGAAAAAGAGACGAGATTCTCAAGTGATATAATATGCTTAAAGTGAAATTAGGGTTAGATAAAAAAAGTGCTTGTTTAGTTTATGATGATTGATGACATGATGATGACTGAATATTGTTATTCTTTTATGGGCTTATGTAGATTGAAAATGAGTATGGGCCTCAAAGTAAGGCACTTGGGCCCCCGGGCCATGAATATATGAAATGGGCTGCAGATATGGCTGTGGGTTTAGGTACAGGTGTCCCCTGGGTTATGTGCAAAGAAGATGATGCTCCTGATCCTGTGGTATGAACCTTTTCATTTCTGAATATAATTTTGTATATATTTACAGCTTCGGCGTATGACAATATGACATTTCCTTATCATTATCAAATAAACATGGCTTTTTCTTGATTAAGATTGAAGTCTGTCTGTTGAGTTTCTTGAGTACTCCTTGTTAACATAACTACTGAAAGTTTCCACTACTGTCGTCTCCTTATGTTTCTAATTTTAGTATATTCTAGCCACTTATGCTGTAAGAATATACTCTTGAAGTGTGCGATGAAGGCATTACTGCTTCAGCTTTTGGGAATGCAGTAACATATCATATTATGTCTAATATAATTATATATTACAGATGGAAAATGGCCAGTATCATTATCAAGTTATCCCTTCTTTTATATAATAAATGTTTGATCTTACTTTGATCAAATTACTTGTTTTGAAAATAGGTTCAACCCGGTTACTCATAATTGCATCATGTTATGCTTAAGCATTAGAACAATTTAATCTCCATAGCTGATTTTTTCTAGTGTACATATTTATATGAGTAGTGACCACCTAGTACGGAGATGAATACTTGAAGTATTGACTCTGAAGTTTGTCACATGTATAGTGTATGGTTTTAACTACTCTGGTGCTCCTAAATATATTGCCTCTTTCGTATTCATCCTTAGATTTTCAACTTTATTAAAGTGGTCCTTGTTTGAAGCTTATAAGTAGTCCCAAGTGTCTATGTAGAAAACAGCTGCATGCTGGTTGTCATTTACTTAAATCCTTTGTATGTTCAAGTTTTCTGAAATTCAATTAATTCTGTAAATTTTATAAATTAGTAGTTTTTTAAACTGGCAAACATGAAGTCAGGTGAAATTTGAATATAGTACTTCTCGAGGTGACATTGAGAAAACTATTTCTGATGTCATTCTCAACAGATAAATACCTGCAATGGCTTCTACTGTGACACTTTTACCCCCAACAAACCTTACAAACCCACAATCTGGACAGAAGCTTGGAGTGGCTGGTACAACATTCTGTTCTTTTTTTTGTTTTGTCCTAAATTATAATTATTCTAATTCAAAAATAACAGAAGTTGGGGAGTGATTTATCTTTGTTTTCACTTCCAAAGGTTTACAGAGTTTGGTGGTCCAATTCACAAGAGGCCAGTCCAGGACTTGGCATTTGCAGTTGCTCGATTCATACAAAAAGGCGGATCCTTTTTTAACTATTATATGGTTGGTTCTCTTAATTTCTCTAAGCATTTTTTTTTCTATTGTATTCTAAACTCCGAAGTGTAAAAAGTGACAACATATTGTGAGTTAACATAAATTCAATCGTTACCTTGTGCGAAACAGTACCATGGAGGGACAAATTTTGGAAGATCTGCAGGAGGCCCTTTCATCACTACCAGCTATGACTATGATGCTCCTCTTGATGAATATGGTATGCTTATGTAGTTTGTTTTTGTTTTTAAAACTCAAACTCCCCTTAAAGTTTTTGGTAATTACTCCTGGAAATCAAGCGAGGATAACAACTTAATCCTGTGGATTTTATTCCAAATCAAGCGAAAACTTTTCTGTCATTTTCATGAAATTACAAATGGTTATCCTGAATACTTAAAGTCGACTTACTAAACTCTAACTAAACTTCTACTCACATAATTTCATTTTCTCTTTTGCTAGTTAGAAGAAATATATATAAGTTTAGCCATTGAATGTTGGCAAGTTTACATTACCAGTCTTAAATTCTTTTAAAAACTTAATGTGAAGGTCTTATTCGTCAACCCAAATATGGTCATCTAAAGGAGCTTCACAGAGCTATCAAGATGTGTGAACCAGCTTTAGTTACTGCAGATGCTACAGTCACTTCTATAGGAGACTCTCAACAGGTATTAACTATACATACATATATATAGATAAATAGTCTCTATGTGTGCGTGTGTATATACATATGTGTATTTATGTAATCGTTTACTACCTATCCCTACAACACCTTAAGATTTTAATTACAAATTACTGTTTTCTCCAGGCTCACGTGTATTCTTCTAAAGATGGAGCTTGTGCAGCTTTTCTATCAAATTACAATCCCAAATCTGCTGTGAGAGTGATGTTCAATAACATGCACTACAATTTGCCCCCTTGGTCCATTAGCATCCTCCCAGATTGTCGCAATGTAGTCTTCAATACCGCAAAAGTATGTGTATCTTTTGCCATATCCATCTTCTCATTCATGGTTCTAAAAACACTCGTCTAACTTTCCCCGAAAAGAATGCTGTCTTACATTGTTCTGAATTTAAAAGGATCACTTGAATTTCAGGAAGAGTTGATTACATTTTTGTACAAAATGGTATCAGCAATTTTTTGTACTGTATTTGTACACCTCAACTTACAAAAATAAGCAATTAGTATCACAAAAGACGTGATGGAACATTCTATAATTTTTTGGGTTTCTTACCTAACTAGGACGCTAACCTATGATTTTTCCCTACTTCGATGACTACACAAGATAAAGGTGAAAATGTGACCTTGTGCATTACTTGCTAATTTTGTAAGTTGGTGTACCCAATTAGGTTCGTTCACAACTTATTAATTTTTTGTTGTGTTACAGGTCGGAGTTCAAACGTCGCAGATGGACATGGTGCCAAGTAATACTTACATGTCGTTATGGGAGACTTATAACGAAGACGTAACATCTTTGTCTGATAGCTCGACTTTTACGGCTTTTGGTCTGTTGGAGCAGATTAATGTAACTAGGGATGCTAGTGATTACCTTTGGTACACGACCAGGTGAATCTTTAAACTTAAAATTAAATCTGCCTTTTACTAGAGTTTTGTGAAGGTTGTGGTAGATAGAACTTTTCTAAGCATACCATCGATTAAAAATAAGTAAACCATACTATTAGAATTCACAATTTAGACTTTAGAGACACAGGTCTACACATATTTAAACATTTAGTAGGACAACTTTAAATATTCAATTTGAAAGGACTAGTTATGTACCTGCTGGTGTCCCATTGTATCGTAACTGTATGAGTATGTATGACCATGCTGGTGTCCTAATTGCTAGATTTCATGCAGATTGGTGGCTAAATTATAAATATCAAAAGCATGATTATGTATGTTTGATAAGTTGGTTTACAAAAGTGATATTTCCCTTTGAACTTGTGACTCCCATAAGAAATCATCAGAATTTGGAATCAGTCTTGTGCTTATTAAAGAATACTACCATTTGCATTAAGGTTACATTCTTAGATCCAGTCATAATGTCATATAGATACAATCATACAGTATGAATAGACGTGCATGTCTCTTAGAAGCATGGGTATGAACTTTGAACATGCACATAAGGGAATATTTAAAATGTGGGAAAGAAAACAACTTGGGTAATGCAAATGGTTTCATTTATCTCGTTCACAGTAGTGCTTGATATCAGTACTATCTAGCAAAAAAAGATTAACCTACAAACTATAACATGGATTAACTTAAAGTATAAATCATAGTCCCAATCTTGATCGACTAATTTTTAAAAAGGGAGAACCCGGTGCTAAAGCTCCCGCTGTGCGTGGGGTCCGGGAGGGGTCGGGCCACTTTTGACCTAATGTATACAACCTTCCCTTGAATTTCTGCAAGAGGCTGCTTTCACGACTCGAGCCCCTAAGTTCGAGGTCACATGACAACAACTTTACCGTTGTGCCAAAATTCGCCCTCTGACCGACCAATCTATGTTATATTTGATTAAAAATTTAAAAGTATCATGTGCTTGTATCCAACAAAATTAATAGATGGTAGAAATGTCTAATATTGTGTCTTTACATGGCGGAAAAGTGTCTTTGCCTATATTATATCTTCTGGGTTTTTTCCCGACAATATCAAAGTGCAATAAACTTAATTTACTCTCTAATTTGTTCAGTGTTGATATTGGATCATCCGAGTCCTTCCTACACGGCGGTGAACAGCCTACTCTCATAGTACAGTCATCAGGCCACGCTCTTCATATTTTCATAAATGGGCAGCTTTCAGGTACAATTGCCATTTGTTTTGGGTCCTTCTAAAAATTAATTTTGTTCAATAGGTCGGCTCTTAAAACTGATTATTTCAACAACACTGTTTTCCTAACAGGTTCTGCATTTGGGAAGAGAGAAAATAGAAGATTTGCATTTACGGGAAAGGTGAATTTGAATGCCGGAAGAAATACAATCGGTCTACTTAGCGTGGCTGTTGGTTTGCCTGTTAGTACTGATCCCTTATTTTCCATGTTTGACATATTTGCCTTGCAATTTAAGTATATTTTTCCAAAGCTAAGTGGTTCAAAAACAAATAAATTATCTCTTATCATCAGTTGTCATGCAACAAAGATGAATGCTCAATGATCTAGATTCATTTAGGCTGAGAACACATATGACTTCTCATGATGTGGATTTCACTCGTGATGTTGAATTTCTATAGATAAGTTGTTAGTTACCAAGGTTGAAAGATACATATGTGCTGATACGATTCCTTTTTTTCTTGTAGAATATTGGAGGACATTTCGAGACATGGAATACTGGAATCTCAGGGCCAGTTGCACTACATGGTCTTGACCATGGAAAATTGGACTTGTCGTGGGCAAAATGGACTTATCAGGTAGCTGACCACCCTTGCTTTTCAACATGATTCCAGTTATACTTGGTATACGTGCCTTACATATGCCATATCAAACAGGTTGGACTAAGAGGAGAGATAATGAACCTTGTATCTCCAAATGGGGTTTCCTCTGTTGACTGGATGCAAGGTTCTCTGATAGCACAAAAACAGCAGCCTTTAACATGGCATAAGGTACATATTATATTTTTATTTGTAAAGATAACTTTCTTTATAACAATCTTATAATACTCCCTTTGACATGGCGTAAGGTAAATAAAATATCATGTTTATGTAACTCCATTTGACGTGACACGGTGTAAAATGTTTCATGTTTTGATTTGCAAAAAGTAAACTTATTTGTAAAACACTTGTTATACTCCCTAGTGAACTTTTTGAGTGTCCTATCAGCATACTTGAAAGTCCTGAAGGATATTATAATTTGGAAGTTACTTTTAGCTTTTGTGTTGATTCGAGTAACGCCTTAATCCGTATGACAAGAACCATCCAAGGATTAACAGACGTGGGCATACTTAGTGTGGGTAATTTGAAATTTGTTAGAAAACTCCAATATGACGTGGTATAAGGTAATTCATCGGTTTGTCTTTTGCAATAAGTGTATCTATTGGTAAAAGTCTTTCAGAACTCCTTTGAAGTGGCATAAGATGCAAATTATGTTTTTATTTGAGAAAAGTAGAATTTAATAACAACGCTCCGATAATCAGTATAACATAGTTGTATGTAAATGCATGTAATTTGAAATTGTCACCTGCAGGCTGTTTTTGATGCACCTGATGGCGATGAGCCACTGGCATTAGATATGAGTAGTATGGGGAAAGGTCAAGTTTGGATTAATGGTCAGAGTATTGGTAGATATTGGACAGCATATGCTAATGGTAATTGCGACCAATGCAGTTATTCAGGCACTTATAGACCCCCAAAGTGCCAAGTCGGATGTGGGGAACCAACTCAACGATGGTAAACTCTTTAACCCTTCTTCATTGTTTATGTATAATTTGGTTTGTATATTTTTCATCTACAGAGATGTTTTTGTTTTGCTAGATAAAATATGTCATGGATAAGCTTTCAGTAGTTTTTGTATGTCCGCATTAAAAGGGACAGTTTTAATATTTTACACTAACTTCACATTTGATTTAATTTGTTCACCAACTTGTAACAAACTTTCCGATTAATACAAGTATTTCTTGGTGGTTTAGTACATTTCAACATAGTTTACTAAATAGAAAATGAACAAATGTTTAGGTACTAATTACTATAAAAATCATATACTTATACACTAAAGTCTATCCAAGTTTTCCTTCTTCCACACTATTCTCACGGTTTTTCAATAGTCCAATGTTTTTTTGCTATTTGGTATAGGATATGCACAAACATATCTTTAGGTTATGGATCTTATGGTAGTAATTGCTAACTTTTACGTATATGTTTCTGTACGAAATCAGAATTTAATGATGGAAATGTGTTTTTTAACAGTTATCAAATGGCATAAAAGTAAACACAAGTCATACGCAATACTTGAGGGCACATTTTTCCAACTACACACTATATAAGCTTCAGTAAAAGATCACTTGTGTATGTCGATACACAATGACAAAAGCTACAAATAAATTTTCTGTATTAAATGGTAAATACAATTGACATTTCAGGTATCATGTTCCGCGTTCATGGTTGAAGCCCACAAATAACTTATTGATGCTCTTTGAGGAACTGGGAGGGAATCCCACCAAAATTACACTAGTGAAAAGGTCAGTGAGTAGTGTTTGTGCTGATGTGGCGGAGTACCACCCTATGATAAAAAACTGGCATATCGAAAGCTATGGAAAGCCCGAAGAACTTCACAGGCCTAAAGTGCACCTTCAGTGTGCTTTGGGTCAATCAATTTCTTCTATAAAATTTGCAAGCTTTGGTACTCCTATGGGAACTTGTGGGACCTATCAACAAGGAACTTGCCATGCTCCTACTTCTTATTCAACCATAGAGAAGGTATTTGTCAAACTTCTTGTGTCCTTGAAATTCTTGGGACATTTTTTGTTAAAAACCAGAAATTTAAAGGAAGACATGGACAAACAAAATCAAATAATTAACAAATGTCTAGTAAAATACTCTAGATCCAAACTAATGTAGCAACAATCTATTGCATTGTTTTACAGAAAAAGAATTGGTTACACCACATTGTTTGTTTGCCTGATAGTATGATTCTTGGACAAAAATTTCCGCAAACGGAAAGCCAGACTTATTTTGAACTTCCATAGTCACAAGTTCCTGAATTTAACCCCAAAATTACAAGTGCGCATTATTATCTTACCTCTAAAGTTCCTGAATTTAACCCCTAAAGTTTTTGCTGATTTTACAGAAATGCATAGGCCAAGAAAGATGTTCAGTGACTATATCCAATAGTAACTTCAAGGAAGACCCTTGTCCAAGTGTGTTGAAACGGTTAACAGTTGAGGCCATATGTTCTGCTACGACGACCCAGCCCATAAGGAATTGATTTGGCTAAAATGCAGAAAACGACAGTATACTACGCGTGCCTAGAAAAGAATAAGAGAAAGTAAAATTGTTAAGCTCTTTAGTTAGAACCTAGATTTCAATATGCCATGCTCCCTTCAAGGGAGAAAATTGCATATGGTACATTAATTTAGAAGCAATAGGTATTCTGATTAAAGTGGGGCCAAACGGTCCTTTGTGGAGTCATAGTTTATTTGTATGTTTGTCCATCCTCGGTCCCCGGGCTTTTTAAATGCAGAACGGAGTACCAGGTGAAGCTATGACTATAAAAAACATTGTGTTATTTATTTAGTTTGTTTGTAAATGTTGGGAGAAAAAGTTATAAACCCAACTTGGTTCATACGAGGAGTGGTTCTTAGTATGGCATTGTATTTGTTTTTAAACGGTCAATGTAACCTTTTTCATTGTGCAGCACCAAGTGATAATTTATACAGACTTGCTTTGTTTTTTTGTTCTTTCTTCACTTTTTGGGATATGATATTTGTAACTAAGTAACAATACATTATTGGGACCATCAAATCATGCAACAGGATTAACATATGATTTCTTGGAACGACCACTATTGGGCCATCAAATCAAGTTACAGAGTAACAAATGATTTCATAGAACTTTAGCTTGTTGCAACACAACTTTGTTCCTTAAATGAAGCCTTTCTGTCTGTTTTTTTTCAAAGTACTCCATATTATTTCAGTGTGGTCTACAAGCAATCCATGAAAGCCAAAAATTGAGAAAATGTGCAATGGAGTTGATCATGAGGATGTCAAGTCATAACGTGGGAAGTAGTAATCTCAAGATTTTCTAATTTCACTCCGACGACTTTGCCCATAATCTTCACATTTTTAAAAACCCAAAAGTTTCAATAAAATTGCTGCCAAATACCCCATGAACTCGTGTATCACTGCATTCATTCTCCGTTTGTTTTTTTGTGAAGTTTCTTGACATTATAAATTTTATGGTAAAGGAGAGGTTTATGTACAAGTTAGGTGTATATTCACAGATTACAAGAGTTCAGCTATTACATAATGATACAAATTACAGCCATGGTAGGTAACATCAAATGAGGTATCTAAGGATTACCGAGACAGCAACTCGTAGCTGGAATTGTACATTTGGGAGAAAATTAATCAAGTCTTCTTGACATTTTTTGCAATCTATTACTTGAGACATCAGTATTTGTTTATTACTCTTATGGAAGTTAAAAACAATTCATGTGTGTGGAAGTGCAATTTTTTTCTTTTATGGTGAATTTTTCAAAAGTTACACCCGTACTCGTTCAGTTCTTCCTAATGAGTAGAGGATATAGGTACTTAAATCTTATGATGAGGAGTGTCTTTTAACCAGAATGATCCATTATGTATTTATCAAGTTATTTTCCTTTTTGGGGGGGAAGTTTTTTAAAATTTGCTTCTCCTTTTTAACTTTATGTCGTATTCTATATGATGCACTGCTCAAAAGAAATCATGCCTATCTAACAATACTTGATAGTATCCTAAATCGAGTAAAGTTTATCTTATATAAGTAGAAATGTTTGAAGAAAGTCGTCTGGCTTCAACTTTACTACATTAAGAATAAGTGGAGAGTAGTGAGGTCTATAGGCACCGTTCTAACCTAACGGAAGCGGAAATTAGGGTTCAGTACATTTTCGAAACTAATTAAGTTTTACTGACTTACACTTGCTATTATTAAGATTTAGGGTAAAATTTTAAAACTAAACCGGGTGCTAGGTACAGCTATAAAAAAAAAGGGGATCCATATCTGATACCTCACTTTCCGCTAATCAATATCTCTCTTTAAATTTAACCTAAAATCACATTGTTAGGGTTCGGTAATCCTCGAGCAATAATATGCGCACACCTTTTACACTTATCCATACATTTAATTGTGAGAGCAGAAAGTTAAAAACGATACAGGAGAAAACTGTAATTTTGTTGTCAGTGCTCTCAAGAAGTACATGGATGAATGTAAAAGGTGTGGAAATAATTATTCATAATCATATATACATCAATCGAGTACCGAAGAGGCATAAAGGGAAAAACTCATGGTATGAATGAACAACTAAGTTTTACATAAAATACATAAATATACACAAGTATTAAAAATACATAACTACCCTTAATTACTAACATAAGAAATATATATACATATATGTTAACAAACACCACCACGAATCATCTCCACCACCGTCACTGCCACAATAATGGAGCTCTGTTAACGTTGCCAGAGCTTTCCGTTGACATCCACTCCCATGGTTTGTATTGACCAAAAAATAGATTGCAATTGAACTAAAATACAGTTTAATTACTACTAACATATATATAATTAAACGTATTTCGATTCGAATGTATATGTTTATCAGTTTGTGTTGCTCATAATCCTTTTTTTCTTAATTACCGGAGCATGGAATTATAGACTTCTTGTTGATCATGTGCCTGTTAGTTTGAATACTTGTTTTTAATTTTGGTAGATTGTTGCTATGAAAAAAAATACATGCATGTATATAATTAGTTTTAATTCAAATGTTATAAATCGTTTATTTATTTTCTTTGTAGACGTAGACCATTATAAGTAGTCTGATATTGTTTAGATATATATAGAGAGGGGACTTTTGTTGTTTTATTTGGTTAGAGAAACGTATGGGCAGCGATGAGCAGAACCCTAATTGGGTTCATGGCTTCTTACACGGATGAAATTAAATCATATTTACATTTTTTAACTCCTAATTTATCTGATAAAATACAGGTCAAGTCACTGCATAATTAGTTTGAAAACCTTCAACAACATAGTAACTATTTCAAACACAATTTACAGATTCTTCCACATATATATATATATAGTTTGGGAAACCTTCAACAACAAAACCATTTTACTTAATTTCCAAACATTGAAATACAATACAATATATACTCGTTGTCCGATTGCATATTTTGGTTTGTCATTATTAGTTTCTTCTTTTTTGTTATAAAAATCGACTCAAGTGTTCGATTGAGATGTTTTTTTTTGAAATTGCGTATTTCTTTTTAAGATGTATCTAACCACATAGCCCCTCAAAGTTGTTTCTAAGAACAATTTCCAAAAATGACACCGTGACAGTATTTCGGCAGAAACTAGTATTTGGACTTGTTTTTATCATAAAAAGCGACTCGCGTATCCGATCCGATTGAGATGTTTCCTTTCAAATCGTATATATTATTAATATCTATCCCAACCTTTAGTCTAAAAGTTGTTTCCTCAGGTCATTTTTCAATAACAACATGACACTAATTATTTGGGCGAAAGTAGTGTTTTTTTTGTTATAAAAAATTACTTGGTTATTCAATTGAGATGATTTTTTTTTATGAAAACGTATAGTTTAGAAGATGATCGAAATCAATAGCCTAAATAATGTTTTGTCAACCCAATTTTTAGAAATCACCATGACATTGTTTCGGGTGGAAGTTTATTTTTGTCATAAAAATTGACTAGGGTACTGTCAAATTGAGATGAATGTTTTTTATATCGTACATTTTTTTAAGATGTACCGATCCCTATAACCTAAAACTTTTTTGATCAGACTAATTTCTTAAAAAACACCATGACATTCGTTGGGCTGGAAGTAGTCATGTTCATGATTTTAAGTAGCTAGAGATGTTTGTTTCTTGGAGAGAATTTTTTAAAAAAAATGTTGTTTATTCCATTTGAAGTTTTCTTTTTTCTTTGCATTTTACACAATAAACATTAAATTGTGTAATTAAAATTATTCAAAAGTTATACAGTAGTTATTGCATAGAAACGTTAATAAATTTTGGAACAGATGATTTTGATTATTCGGTTTATTCAAATTTTGCATTCAGAAAGAAGTGTGAGGACAAACAAATGAATTTAAGAAATATTATGATTTATTGTTCAACTTATGTCCTACCAAAGAGATCTCCAAGTAGTATATTTGCTAATAAAAATAGACATGTTAGTTTCTATACGTATATATGTTAATGTTATAATACAGTCAACATATATACACTCCATTCCATTGGTTACAAACAATAATAGAAAATATTTTCTATTTGAGAAAAACTCTTAAAGAATTTCACTGAATTATACTAAAGAAAAAGTTTCTACTATAGTAACTATACGTATATATTGGTAATGAAAGTGACATTTGACAAAAGTAATACACAGAAACTCGCAACTTTTCACGGAAACGAAGGTGACTTTTTCGACAGCAAAACGTGTAGAGCAAAAGGTAAACCTTGAGCAACTCTCATCTTGCTATTTTGCTGCTAAGTTTAATAATGTTAATGGGACCACACTATATACTATATATGTACACAAAATATATGTTATAAAAGAAGTCACATAGATATACTGATATATAAATAATTAAACACCCTTAGTAATTATACATTTAGGCAGTTACATTTATGTATGTTTGGGCTCACCCTATGCATGTTAATTGTATAGGATTAGGGAGGATAGCCTAATTGTAATTAATAAGAAAACCCTAATCTACTAGTAAAAAGGCTTTACAGTTGCCGTATACAATAGAATCACTCTCTCCTTTGGAAAAAAAAAGGAAAAATTACAAAAACATACAATTTTTCAAGTTTAATTATAAAAACTACAAAGCAAAACTTTTATTCCTAAAACGTACAACTCTAATAAATATGTGTAATTGTATGCTTGTATGTTTTGAGGAAAAAAAATTAGGTGTTGTATGTTTTGATTAATTGTATGTTTTAGGCATTGTTCTAAAAAAAAGACAAAACTTTAGTTTTATTATGATAGCAAGTACCTTGATTGGCCAACTCTCTAATGAGCGTTTTTCTAAACTTGGTTTGCTTATTTTAATAAGTTTGTAATAAGGATGTTACCTTTTTAATTTCCCAACTTTCATGTAATTTAGTCGTGTGACTTTGTCTTTAAAAATCAAAAATTGTGCAAGTTACAATCACATACGCAAAGTGATTCACTTTCTTCCATATTCATCATGAAGTTAGATGCAATATGGATATGGAGGAACGTGAATCATTTTGTGATTGATATAGAAAAAATTATCAAAATGTATTACTTCTGAAACTATATCACTAAAAGTACACATGTCAAACTTTTTTCCCCCTCAAAAACTAGAATTTTCTAAATTATTATTTCTCTCTTTATCTCCATAGTTGGTTATGTTAGTGTCCATGTTCTATATTTAAGAAATTTTTCGGGTTTTTAAGCTATATTGTATTTTGGTAAAAACGAGTTGAGTTTTTTAGATTTGGACCCGTTAGATCGAATTATATATTAAAATGGGAGGCTTTTGGGGGATTTTTGAATTAATTGGGGAGTAAATTTGGTCATCTGAGTTTGAAATCTTGACCAATGTTAATTTCATCCGAATTCGGGTTATTGAAAATTAGTTTTTTGATAAATTGGATGTGACCGCTACCGTCGACTAAATTCTCCAATACTTTATTTCTGTTCTCACTTTTTACTTGTGAGGACGGTGGTGACGTTTGACTATGATCAATAATCATAAATGTATACGAACTTCAAGTAACGGGGAAGACCCGCAACAAGATTGTGTTAGGAGTTTACCAAAATGAGTGAGTTTAAAACAATAAGGTGTATAAACTTGAAAATAATGACATTGATAAAAATTGAGAATGACTCTAAAAAAACCTGGGTATGAAGTTTGAAAAAAATAATAAAATCTAGAAGAAAAAAATGGTATTAAGTTTGAAAAGAAAACGTCACAAACACACACAAAAAAGTTGGGTATCAAAATCAGGAAAAATGAATATAAGAAGTCCGAAAAAAGAGTATGAAATCTGAAAAAATGCTACGGAGTCTTGGAAAGGGTATAAAAGGGTAAACCGGTGCTAAATGTGTCCCAGGTTGGAACACTTTTGGCCTAATATATACTTTCCCTTGCATTTCGCTAAAATGATGCTTCCACGACTCGAACTCGTGACCTCCAAGTCACATGATACCAACGTAAACTTAACGACTCTATAAAGGAGGGGCTTCACCGTCACTCACCACTATCGTGGTCGAGCCTCACAGCCTTTCCAACGATAGTTTCAGAGCATAGTATTCTGCCATCAGATTCTAACGAACTTTATAGTTGTTTCTTGGAGTTTCGTAAAAAATGGAGGTTCGGTCATGAAAGAGAAGATGACGGCCTTTTGCACAAAAATGTTGGAATGAAATAGACGTGGGGGGGCACATTTGCTTGCGCAGTTGTAGCGGTAAATGGAGGATGAACTCTAATTGCAATGACAACAATCGGTTGGGGTTGTCCCCAATCACGACTGAAGTGGTGGGGAACAACAAGAGGATTACTCGAAAATACCGAGTTTCAATGGGGATGATATAATTCGATGGCTAGAACAGGTCTCCTCAAGTTTTGAGGAGAGAAAAATTAACAACGACTAAAACGACATATTTTGCACGACCATAACTTTGAAGGGTAAGGAGAGGATGATGGTGGAAGTTTGAGAGGGATACGGTAGGCGAGTTGAGTTATTGGAAGGTATTGAACCATGAGTTCGTTAATTGATTTTATTAATTATGTTTTAATAATTTTATATAATGCAATCAGTTCTATTATTTGATGATAAAATACTTGATATTTTCCAAAAATATAAAATGTATATTTTAGGCCTTAAAAAATAGATTATTTGATAACTGGCACAACTGTGCAAAACGGAAATCAATTCGGAATCTGAACGATCAAGTTACAAGTGTTTCAAAAAGTTGGAAAAATCAGTCCCGGCAAGACCGACCGATTGGTCTAGCAATCGGTCTGGGTGATCGCTGTCATTTTTTTTATCACTTTCTGGGCCACATGACCGACCGATCGGTCAAAGTCCCACGGAGAAGACATGTCGATAAGTCCGTTCAAATTTTTTTAAAAAAATAGCTTTTTCCGATTCGTGGGTCCTTGTATGTTACTCCTTTAAACCATGGTTTAGATATTAGACTAAACCATTCAACGTCGGTAAAGAAGACTATGAGACTATAAAATCATCATTTTCTAACCTAATTGGCTATATATATATATATATATATATATATATATAAATTTACTAAGTTTCTATTTGTGTATTTATAACAACCAATCCAGTTTTCCAAATTTATCCCTTATTGATTTTTGTTAATAGAAAGTGATGGATATGTACTGTGTACATATAATCGGGTCTTAATTATACCCTGGCACCTCATTAATCTTTATCTTTATTGATATATATACCCTCCCTCTCACTTACCATATACTATGCTAATTCTCATGAATTAATTTGCACTTATTGTAATTATGTACATAAATAATAGATGACATTTTCCCTGAACTTTTTATAGCATTTCTATAATTGTAGTACTCTCATCATTATTAATAAATGTGTGAGTATATGGAAAAATGCTAAGAAATTATAAGTATGGACTATTATCACTATTCACTCACAAATAACATATTTGTGCTTATCAATTAAGTACTAAAAATTCGGGCCGTAAATGAAAACGAACAAGATTCGGTTCATGTTCATGTTTAGTTTATTAACTAAAACTCTTGTTCATATTCAGTTAATGTTCATTTAAATACGAACGAACATTTGATGAACATGAACCGAATATTTGACGAGCCGAACACGAGTTGTTCGTGAACATCTAATTTCTTCCAAAACATTCAATAATTGAAAAAAAAAAACTTTCTTTTTAAAATATATTTTAGATTTATCATATATTAATATATTGTTAAATTGGATAAAATAGTTCACATATAACTTTAAGTTTATATATTGTATAAATTAATTTTTACATACGTATGATTAACTTAACAAGTTGAATACTTCACGATTTTATCGTTGACTGTATTTATAGTATGATGATATAAATTACCATAATAAATTCGAAATAATACAAACACATTATTTATATTATTATAGCATAAATAAGTTTATTAATTGTGTAGTGATATTAGTTTTTATTACATCATTAATAGATTTAGTTTTTCATTTTATCAAACTTTATATATAGTTACACGAACACGAGTTTAGATGAACCGAACAGAAACATGTTCATATTCAGTTCATTTAATAGACGAACACTATGTTCTTGTTCATTATCGTGCTCATTTATAAATGAACGAAAATGAACTGAACATTAGCCGAGATAAACACGAACGATTCCATGAACAGCTCGTCTCATCTACAGACCTACTAAAAATAAAAACGAAACTAAACCTATACCAATAAAATTAAATAAAAAGATCCAATACATATTTATGAACCCATTTTTTCACTATATAGGTCTATACCAACTAAATCAAGTCGCATCAATTAGGTAATAAATAGAAAAGGCGAAAGCAAATATGTACCGATGCATAGAAATAATACGGCAAAACATACGTAGCACCATATGTATAAGAACCAGTAGCGCCATTGAGTTTTTTTTTATGAAGCATAACAAATTTTTCGTCAAGAAAAAATGGCTAATTCAATTTTTTAGAAAATCAAATTAAATTGAATTATGTAGCAATATATGATTGTGATTCATTCTTTTATATATATATATATATATATATATATATATATATATATATATATATATATATATATATAATTAGTATAAACTCAATCAAGTAGCGTCATAGAGCTTCATCAAATTTGGCTCAAGTCAAATTTTTAGGAAGAAATAAAATCATAAGAATCAAGTAGCAACAATAAGCGTAATTTTGTCCTAGTATTTTCCATGTGCACATATTCTTAAGTAAGAATTAACTATTATATTTTTTGATATTAAAAGTGTTTTTATGTACCAATCATTTATGCGTTGTTATACAAACCATTTGCAACCCAAATTTCCCCAATTTATACCCTATTGCTTCGATCCATGCGAACACACATAATCTTTTTCTATATTATATCATTCTCATCTAATGTTTTAGAACGCCCTAACTGGTTAACGGGAAAAAGTCGCCCAACGCCTAATCATGTCTAGTTTTGTGTAATCACTGTTTAATCCGTTTAATACCCCCTAATCAGTCGGGCTCCTACCTCCGCCTACCAAGGCTCCACCTAATTTTTAGCTAGATTCGCTTTTTTTAAAAGACTATTCTCGTCGATATCAATTGAATTTATCACTTTTTATTTATTGGGGTTGAATTGGAACTTATTTGTTTCTAATATTTTCCTCTGCACCTTGTAGTACTTACATATTTTCCTTGATCACTTCAACGTTTATCATCAAAATGATTATTGTTTCCCTAAATACTTTTGTCTAATTGCAGGGAAATTTGGTGTTACAATAACTTGCTTAATTACCAATCTATGCCTTAGCTTAGGACTATTTTTTTTGGGTGAGGTTTGAAGGGGTTATTGAAATGTAATCAACATTCGGAGTTGTACCATTATTATTTGGTAAATTTTAGTTCTGGTGTACATACCACAACAAATTACCGAAATAAGTTTTATATTAGATGACAAATATGGTAGTAAATTAGATTAGTTTCAAGTGAAAATACTCATTTTAACGACATGAATTCTGCTTATTAAGGTCATCGCGGCCATTAGTTACTGATGAAATAATCGTTTTAACGACAATACATGGCTTTGCACCAAATAAATTGTAGTAGCTGTACCTACAAGATTTATGAAGATTTCATCAAGAAAGATATTTCTTTCTTAATTACTCACAGATGATTTAGGTAATGATTTAGGTAATTCATCTATAAGAAGAAAAAAAAACTACTGGAGTATCTTAATTATATTTTTTGGATAATCAAATGTTAAAAATAACTGTATAATGCAAGTATCCCCATGCACAATAATAAAGTACTTTTATCAATTTCCTTGGCGACTAATTAATTAAGCTATATTATACGGTAATATAATATACGGTGCATAATAATATATATAATCCATCTGAAAAAGATACTGTTATTATGTACGTACGGATGAGCATTTAATGAAGGTAAGAAAAAGAAAGCAGATGAGCATTAGTAGTTTTGCAATGCTCGAGGAAAGTAAAAAAATGGTAAAAGTGAGAAACAATTCTTTAGCCATAAAAATTTAAGAGATTGTCTCTCATCACCATTCAAGTCTCCTCTGTGTCTTCTATTAAAGCAAAAATGTCAAGAACAGTAGTATAAGCTCATTGGAAAAGCCAAAAAGAAAATTCCCTAATCTTTGTTTTTGGCCCTATGCATGCATTGCAAATTTGCAACGAGACAAATTAGCTTATGCCTTTTTCTTTCACCTTTGTCCAACCAAGTTAATAATACAAACGAGTACAAAAATAACACTTCCCTAAAATAGAATTTATACTTCCGTATTTAAATAAACTCATGTTAGTAGTTCTTTTTTAATTAGCAATATGTACCTAACTAAATTTCATGTATTTCCTTGATCATATACCGCTCTCTTTAAGTTTATTACTCCTAGATTCATGTTCATAGTAACAAATTGGAATATGAAGTCGAAATTTCTCAAATCCTTACATATAAGAATGTGAAGAAACCATAAACATGTAAAACAAAAGGCCACTTATTAATATATCTAATTATAAACGAACATACTAGCCAGTCATGTGGTCAACTTTTCAATCACACTCAAAAGCTCCAAAAGTTTCAAAAGTGAAAAAACAAAAACAAAAGAAGGGTCATATATTCAATAGTGCCACATTAGTTGTTACCTATTGCAACTTCAAAAACCATTAATTATGAATGACTACACAAGCAAAATGAAAGAGAATCTTCTCATACTATAAATTTTAAGACATATTTCAAAACAGTTATAGTACCCACAAAAAGGAACATACTGTCATATCAAAAAATTGTATTTGTAAGTAAATGGTTACAATAGTAAATTTAGAAATATTTATTTACTAAATAAAAGTTATCAATTATTTATGTACATTCTAAATTAGAGTGATCGACTATTTAGGAAGAAAGGAGGGAGTACCATATACACTTCCAAGAATCTACCGACTACCAACATCATCATAATCCGATAAACAATATTTTCTTTAATTTTTTTTTTTTAAAAAAGTACCAACGTCATCATGAAGTTGAACATGTACCAAAAAAGAAGTTACTGTATAATTTGAATCATTAACAAATATAAACATCATAGATAATGATCAGACATTGTATCTTTTTAAGGATACAATTTTACCAAAAGGTCAATTAAATTACGAATTGGGCTATGTACTTGTAAACTAAGTCTACGGGTTAGATTCTCTCTAATTGGTGTGACTACACAATATGCGTTTTTAAAAGAGTTGGGAGAGTTTTGTGAAATAACGAGATAGTATCAAGTTGGAAAACCAAATAATTAATCCGATAATTTTCCAAAAGAATAAAAAAAATATGATATCCCTCCCAGGCCCCAAAGACTTTCCATAAAAATATCGATTTTTTTTTTTTTTACTTTTTTTCTAGAAGTCAATGAATCTATTTTGTTACTACTACTTAATAAACAAATCAAGTACATTAAAAAAAAAAATCATTAGCAGCCATTCATATTTGAAAGACACTATAAAAAAGTAACATAAATAAAAGAAAGCTAAATATATTATTCTTTCAAGTTTCCAAAATGGAACTCGAATTTCTTCAAAATGTGATTCAACGGCGCAACTACATGTTTGGATATATTTCCCAGTACACCATCCATGGGAGACAAAAAATGTAAAATAACAGTAGACAAGTCGAATAATGTTTTCAATACTTATTTCTTAACAAGGAACTACTCAAGTTATGGGAAAGTGAGAAACTAGTAAATCACATTTAAAACAACTACCATAATTATCACATAATTATATACATACTGAAATTTATGACACCACGGTACATGGTATAACATTTAAAACAACTATATCATAATTATCACATAATTATATACATACTTTAATGTAAATATGCAACTGCGCATATAATCATGGGTCAGTCACAAATAAGTAAAAACAAGAAAGAGATGCCAAATTTCCAATACCCCCAGACAGTAGTATCATTTTTGCTAATAGTCATTTGCATAATTGCATAAATAGAAAGGTCGTTATGGGGATGTGAGCAATCAATAGAAGTATTAAAATTGACAAATTTCGCAGTCAAAATTATGTGAAATTATGACTGCATGTTATATGAATCAGAAAATTTGCAAATAAGGGAAAATTTCGAATCTTTCTTTTTTTCCCCAACAGGCCCTATATCTGTACTTGGAGACAAATCATGCATTATGATGACAATTATCAATAACGAAATGCAGAATTATCAAGGCAATTATCATATTTTTACTGCACCGATTGGTGTATATAATTTCAAATAGCATTTATAGTACAACCACACAAGATGATGAACATATCCTCTTCTTTTTATGCAGGTCACATCTATGTGTCCATTCAACAAACAAAGAAATTCACCAATGAAATATTTAAATATACTAAGAAGTAAAAATAAATGTGTCTACGAATGTGTATGTGTATCTATGATAACGCATGAACAAAAATTTATAGTGAATGATTGGGGTTCTTTTTACTAAGTTTTGGAGAAAATAAAAATTGCAAACGCTATCAAAACGATAAATTTAAATATCTTCACATCAAATTACTATAGAGAATCTGACATTATCGAAGCAAAAAAGCAAACAACACCTATAGAGCTCAAAACTCAATTATTCCCGTTATACTATAATTCATAACAAAATCTAAGGATTCAGATGGACTGAATAGAAGTTTTTTCTTTTGTTCCCCGTGCTTGTGATTTTCGGTTCGTGTTCGCTTCAAACCAAATTGACATGAACTATATACTTTACAAGCCAAATACGAGTTCGCTAGTGAAGAATTCTTCTGAATAGAAGATGATATATTGAGGGGGTTGTTTTTGCGTTTCCAAATCTTAATACAAAAAGCTTGATAAATTATGACACTAAGCCATAGTACAACGAAGAAAAATTCATATATTAATAAGTGATACGAACTTCATTGGGTTTGATATTGTATTACAAAATCCTACAGAGGTTTACTAAGAACAAATTATGAAATAATTCCAACTTATAAATGTTTGATTGGATCTCCATCAAACAAATCTTAGCATTTTATGAAACTAAAGGAAATAGTACTCAACTATTTCAACATGAATTGAGTGTTAAAAAATTGGTTTCCCCCATTTTTTTTTATTTTAAACAATAACTAAATGAAAATTCTGGTTTTTCCCAACAATTGTATAAAAAGAAGAATGTAACAATTCCTCTGTGCATCTATTAAATAAAGTAGAACTAAAACTAATTTGAAAATAAAGGACTTTATTATGTACAAAAAACACGGTATTTCAAAAGATCTATCATGCATTCAGAAAACTAAAACTATTTTGAAAATAAAGGACTTTATTATGTACAAAAAACACGGTATATTTCAAAAGATCTATCATTCAGAAAAATAAAACAATTTAAGAAACTTTACATACGAAAAAGATCTAGCATTTCAAAATAAAAAAGTTTTCTGCGTTTTAAAGGTGAGTAGTTCATTAATTTGAACATGATTCATGAATGAATAAGCAATGCTCATGCATTACCCATACCCATACCCAAAGTAAAGAGTACTAATAAGACCTCATTCAACATTTGTACAAACCAACAAGAAAACCCCGATTTAAAGCCGGCAAGGTTACACATAACACGGAAAAATAAAAACAAAAGCTGTTTCAATCATATCAAATCTAAACAAAATCCCTCAAACTAAATTCAATATAGAGAGAGAAAATTTAATATAGAGAGAAATAAAGTATATTATGTAACGTGAAAAACAAAACAAACAATAGGGACAAAAGAATCTCCCCATACTCCACTCCCATTATACACCAACATGAACAAATAAGTGGAACAACATAAGTTAACTTAATTTGACTGAGAGAGTTCACAATAAAGAGATCAACACTAAAAATAAAAATGAGCTTCTCTACTTAATCCCCATAACAAAAGAAATTTAGTTCTATAGAAAGAGAAAAGGAGTAGGGTTGTTTTTTTTTTTTTCAGTTTTTTTCAAATTTTTTCTTCTAAGATCTCGTCTGGGGGAAGAATTGCGTACCGTAAATGAAAGAGTTAAGGGGTTGTTGGTAAACAGAATTAGGGTCAAGAAAACCGGCTACGGAAGAACCTGCGGCTGCTGATGTGGCGGCTGCGGACGTGGCAGAAGCGGTGGCACCAGTAATCAAGTTAAGCCCTCCTCCAGCTGTACCGGAAGAGGTGTCTCCGGCTACATACTGATTTTCAGAGCCTTGATCGTATAGTATACCTTTAAATACGTGTCCACCTATGTTCACAGCTGTTTGGTATGCAATCTGGTCATCTGCGTCGTCAATAGCGCTTACGCGTACACAGCGGAACGTTGCGGATGAGTTCACTTCTGCTGGAAAATTTCCAATCTCCAATGCTAATAAAAATTAAAAAGAGAAAAATATTTATTAAATGCTGCTATAGATCGTAAGTAAGATTTGGTACTTTTTCTTGTGTTTATCATTACTTTATAACTTTTTTTATAGGAATTCCACTAGCAGTAGTTACCTTAAAAATTGTACACTCAATTCTATGTGATTGATTTTTAGGAGATTTGTTTCCAGAAGAAAGATTCAAGTTTTCAGTTGACAAAATCGAACTTAAGATAAATTTATTTCAAGAAAATTGACTTAAAAGATAATTAAAGAGAAGCTTGAATGAAAAAAAAAACAACGATTAAAACTTCAACTATTGAAACCCTAAATTTAAATACTTTCGTTTCCTTTAGCGTTATACATTAAATTTCACGCGTTTCCAACAATACACATGCCTGAAATCAGTTTTTGACATAATTATTATACGATACTTGGGATATTGATGTTACATACACAAAAATTCATAATAATACTAGGACAATTTCTACAAAAGTGTTCACTTTCAAGAAATTTGTTAGTACTAGCTTGTAAGCAAACCTAATTAAGTACCTGAAGCATGAATGGCTAAGCGACTCGTACTAGTACCAGCACCACCAACTGCGAGAGAGCTAGTCCCACCGCTCTCCCTCATCCGCTTGCCGCCACTCCCTTCCCTCTCCCCATGACCAAGAGACGCCAGTTGTTGCTGGCGTTCCCTCCGTTTGGCCGCAGGGACCCACGTGCTCTTCACGTGGGTCGAACAATGAAACCCTCGACTCTTGCAACAAGTACGACACCTCATATGCGTGCAATCTTTCTTGGCTTGGTTCCCGCAGTCTTGACAGCTGATCCCACCTCCCGACCCCCCGCTGCCTCCCCCTCCACTCCTCATCAGATCAAACGGCGTCCTGAAATACAAATAAAATATAATTTTTTTAAAAAAAGGGGGAAACTTTCAATTATTATTTTAAGCAAATTATAACAAAGTTTTGTGACTATCAAAAAAAATAGAATCAAATAAAATGTTCAAGAAATGATATCATTTATGATATGTCAAACCACTAATTTTAAATTAATATTTAAACCAAATTATAACAAAGTTTTGTGACTATATCAAAACAAATAGTAGAATCAAGTAAAACATTCAAGAAATGATATCATCTATAAAATGTAAGATCACTCTTTCAAACATATTATAATCAAAATATGGTTACGTGTTGGAGTGTCAAATCATTAAATTTCACAAATTACGAAGAGAATTATGACTTAAAAGTAAACAAAAATAAAAATCGATTTAAAAAGCACAAGAAATGCTAATTAATCACTAATAAAAACAAATAAAATAATTACCTAATTCCTCCGGTGCCTGCGGGGCCCATTGCAAGGGCACCGGCACCCGAGTAAAGGTCATGGAGCGGATGGTTAGGACGATGTACAAGGCCTTGAGGAGTCTCGTTATTGGTATCTTGCCAAATCTCGAAACCCTTGTACTGAATCTCTTCATTCCGAAACAAGAACCAGTTATTTTCAGGAGTGATCTCACCTTGAGGATTATTATTGCTAGGATTGTTATTAGGATTATTGTTGTTATTAGTACTAGTTGTTGCACCTCCTAGAGAGAAAAAAGAAGCCATGGGATAGTTAACAACAACCTAAATATCAACACAATTGGCTGACAATCCATAGCCCAAGAGGCAGCCCCTAGTTACTTTGAATATAATTCCTTCTCTTTGTATAGACACATATATGTATATATTTGTATAGAGGAGTAGTGGGAATTTAGGTGGTAGTTTTTATTTTTTTTTATTTTCTTGGTGTAGAGTTATTCAAGTAGTAATAGTAGTAGTAATAATAATAATATGTAAGTAATGTATATATCTATATATCTATATGCATTTAAGGCGTGGAATTACAGCTCTGCTACGCCGCCAAGGGCTCTAAAAGCAGCACTATTTTTTTTTGGTAACTTTAAATTTATTTTTGTCTCTGTGCCTTGAGTGATCAGTTGTTGAGAATGAAACCAGATCACACACAAACACAAACACAAACACACACTTTCTCTCTCTGTATCTATATGTTTATGTGTGTGAGAGTGTATCTTTCTTGATATTATTATTATTATTATTATTATTATTCAGGGAGAATTACATCCACTGTGTAATTTGGTGATCCTTTTTGCTGTTACCATATCTCACGGATGGTGTTTTGCCACGTGGCTGTCCACTTTTTTCTTACTTTAATAAGTAGTCTATTTTTTATTTGGAGTTTTTTTTTTATAACCAAATGATCCTACCTTCCTCAATATATAGTAAAAGTTTAAGAAATGGTTTTTGATAATAATCATGGTTATTCCTGCAATTTTGACGTGCTGATGTTTTTTTTACTGAAGTTTTGAAAATATATGTTATCAAACATTCATTACAAAATAATGATTGATTTAGTGAGAGTTAAAACCTGTCACAAGTCTGTCACTAATTTAAAAATATGTCACAAATCTGTTGCAAATTGACTAAACTGTCACAAAATCGTCATAAAAACCGTCGCTAATAAGCTCGTAACAAAAAATACCGTCACTAATACTGTCGCTATTTGAGTATTTTTTTGTAGTAATTATACTCTTTTCGTTCTCAATTAATTGTCCTTTAGAAAATTACGTGCAATTTTAATCGGGTTATAATATGTATCAAAATTGTCGAAATGAATTTTTTTAAATCTAAATCATATAATTTAATATTTGAACTATATAATTAATTTTTGAAAAATTTAATTCCGACAATTTTAATATAAGTGATTGGCCGGTTAAAATTACACATAGTTTCGTAATAAACAATTAATTAAGAACATACGGAGGATATGGTAGTATCTATCATATAGTAACTCATGGTTAAAATTAGGGCCAGGCCCAAATCCGAAAAAAACAAATCGAACCGAAAAACCGAAACTTTTTTAGATCGGTTTCGATTTACAATAAAACAATACCGAAAAAAATTGAAAAACCGGAAAAAAAACGAAAAACCTCGAAAAAGACCCAAAAAAACTGAAAAGACCGAAAAAACTCGAAGAAAAACCAAAATACCGAAATCGGACCGAAACAAACCGGTTCGATTCGGTCCAAAAAATAAAGAGACCGAAAACCGAAAAAACGAAACCGAAAAATCGGTTTGGTTTCGGTTTTCCTAAAAACCGAATCGAACCGGACTGAACCCGACCCTAGTTAAAATAATGTGATTATCTTATTTGATTTTTCATTATTCCTATCTTGGTACGAAGAAAATGAAAGCCACTGCAGCATTTTGGTATTACAAATTTATTTCGTAACCAAGGTAATATATAAATGGACACGTTT
This sequence comes from Primula veris, assembly GCA_963682055.1. Classification (NCBI taxonomy): domain Eukaryota; kingdom Viridiplantae; phylum Streptophyta; class Magnoliopsida; order Ericales; family Primulaceae; genus Primula; species Primula veris. The sequence continues at coordinate 27,985,635 of OY821747.1, read as the reverse complement.
TGAAGTTAGTTTCCATAACTTTGCTCGAGAAATTGATTTTTTTTCTTAATAATGCAATGCCATGTTATACATTATTTATATTTAATTCACTTAATTATTAACTATTTGTAGTTTAATTATAAAACAAGTCAGATTTTCGGATGCACGTGTCAATTAAATTCCAGTTTATTGAACTAAATACATATACATCAAATTAAAGTCTCGGCAAATGTAACACAAGTTTTCTTTTTCTTATAACCAGATAATCATAACTAAGTTAAGAAGACATATATATATATATATACGTCTACTAACGGTAACACTTATTTCTTAAATTAAATCTCATGATTTGAAAAATTATTAAATTGATTGTCTTTGCTTGCCGAAGCTATATACTGATACAACCAAATTTAAATGTTTTAGAGTTTTAAGTGATAATTTCAATTAATTTGTGAACTGATTCTATAGTTCAAGTGAAAATTCAGATCCGGAAACAATTATTTATGTGCGTGTTTCCTTGTGAGTATATATAGGTAGGGTGGGCAAAAACTCATACCAAACCGTCCCAAACCGCAACCCAAACCAACCCGTCATGGGTTGTGTTGGGTTGAAAATTTTAAAATATCAACACGAACCAAACTGCACCGAATTTATTATAAACGGGTTGGTTCGGTTAAAATTTTCAAACCGCTGAACCGTAAAAAATATAAATCAATTAAATATACATATGAACGATTAAATATAAATATCAATAATCAAATATATATTACAAACCATTTAACCTCATAGATTGTGTGATCAATCAAAGCACATAAAATTTCGGATTACACAATCTTTTAATTTACAACTTTAAGTTGTTTGGATATTTTATGGTTTTATGTCGCATGTTTAATTTTTTATTGCTCGTTTCTATTTTATTTTAGCGGCGAAATGGGCATGAATAAAAAATGTTATGTCAATCTATTAATCTTGTGCATGTATTGTGTAACTATGTTTTAGTTTGTAAATGTTTAATTTTGAAATTTTTGACTTTTGACTTTTTATTTTTTCGAGTTTCATTTTTATATTTTTGAGTTGAATTTGTATTTATTTAAATTTAAGGACCAAAATGAACAAACCACGAACCCAACACGCCAAACCGCTTAAAATGGATTGGGTTGGGTTGAAATTTCATCAACGCATAGCAAACCGAACCACTCATTTTTTACATGGTTTGCTTTGTATTGGACTCAAACTGCAACAAACTGAACCGCTCTATATAGATGTTTGAGTTGAATTTGTATTTATTTAAATTTAAGGACCAAAATGAACAAACCACGAACCCAACACGCCAAACCGCTTAAAATGGATTGGATTGGGTTGAAATTTCATCAACGCATAGCAAACCGAACCACTCATTTTTTACATGGTTTGCTTTGTATTGGACTCAAACTGCAACAAACTGAACCGCTCTATATAGATGTTTTGATCAACTAATTTGTATATATTTTGTAGACATTTTATCTCACAAAACATAATTTAAAAATACTTTGACCAGTACAATTTGGATTTGGAAATGCAGTCAAATTTTCTTTATAAAAAATATCTCTAGTTTATGAATGCATAATATTATAATTAATGGTGGGTTAGGCGATAATCGATCATATGACCACCATTAATTCAACTATTCAGGAAATTTTGTTGGGCATCAAATAAATGTAGACGCTGCTCTTTTCTTGCCACAAATCTAGACAAAATATAAGTTTATGACCTCTTCAAAATAAATTATATGTTAATTTTTGTTTCATTCTAAAGCTTATATGCTCTATTTATGCACAAAAGTTTATTCATGTCATTTTTAGATACACCTTTGATTTTTCAGCAGAAAACTTGTCTTAAATCCTGATTATATAGTGTATGTGGATTATATAAAAACGATAGAGAAATAACTCACGGTACAGGTAGATCATATTTGATCTTTTATTGTATTTTTATTATAGGTATTTCTCTTAGTCTTACTTTTAGAGAGTTAGACTCTCAAAACTGTTAGAAAACCCTAACTCTAATATCTGAGTAATGGAGCTTGTATCTTTTTAGCATATGAATAGTATATATAGGCTATAACATGAACACAGTGCAAAAGAACGAATAGACTTCTACTTAACATACAACTCTAATTCTACTTAAATTAGTATTTAATTAATAAATATCATATAATCTTATTAACCAGATTAATATAGTATCATCTAATTAATACTTTATCAATTTTAATATTTCTATCAGTAAATTATATTCATTTTTACTAGAGAATATAATTGCACTTTTATTACTTCTCAAATAATATTTGAGAGCACATTATTAAATAATTAAATATCTCCACACGTTAAGATTACATATATTTACCGAGTAAATAATTACTGTCAATTATTTTACTTGGCATATTATTTTCTCAATTTTACCACTTAACTTATTTGTTTTATCGGATATAAAATTCACTTGCAAAATTTGACACAAACAAAACTTATAATCTTCTCGAGCGGATATCATCAATCCTTTTTAAGTGACGTGAATTCCGTCGATTATAGATACACATCATATAAATAATGTTGCTGCCCAACGTAGAGGTTTGTTGAGCACAACAAATCTCACTCATTGCAAATCAAAGCAGTATACATTCTAAACATGTGTATCGAAAATAATATAGAGATTATTAGTATAAGTAATCACAATAATTCTTTATATAATTATTTTATTCCGGTCAGTATCATAAAATAATGCAATTTTGTCATCTTCAATATACTCTAATTATACTAGCACAAACAGTCGTAACTCAATCGTTCTCTGTAGTCAAAACATACCTACTAAAATTTTATACTACAATTATACCGATGATTGTGCAATGCATCTAACGTTATTAACGATAAAATATACATATTCTGTTAGAACCGGTGATTTGATATTCCGTGTGTAAACCGTATTCTACACACCAAATCAATTACTATACAAAATAAAACACATGTACAGATAAATAATATATATAATATTACTCAAATTTATTTTCAAATAAATCATTTATTGTTAATAAATAAATATTAAAACCGATAATAAATCATGTATTTTAGTATAGTATTCTATCACTCATTGAGACTATGGTCTCGTTTGAGTCATGATGAAACAGAGTTCATTTTGAGTAGCAAGACTGCAAGAGCTTTCTCCAAATCAGTTAACAAAATGTTAGGCATGATCAATTATCACTACAATAAATTGTCGGAATAGCAACACATATACCATTTCGAAAAATATCGTTATTCTGTTGTTAATTAAATTTTGCGACGTACAATTTACAAACAATTTTCGTAAAATTCCATGTTGCTATGCCGAGTTTTTCATGTAGTGTATACTGAGTTACTAGGAATTTTTAATCCCTATACGCTAATAAAAATCTTTTGAACATGTCGGCTCGTCACGATTCTTATAGATAGTCATTGATGGTCGATTATATTTTACAATATGTCAATTAAAACCAATATGCATTTTCTCAATCGATTCACATAGCGTTCTGTTATATACTCTAAACTTGAATGCTAAAATCAAGGCTAGGTTTGACATGTCAGTTGCAACATTATATGAGGCATATATATAGTTCCATACACATTTTTGTTACTACAATTAATAGTAACAGACCTTTCCTTTATAGTCCTTGAGCTTTTAGATTTTTTATGGAAAATGGGCATCTGATTGTGTAAAACACAGTCAGAAAAATTGTGTTTAGGTCTGAACCGTCTGATCTTTTAAATATAACTGGATTAGACAGTTCAAAACTAAACACAGTTTTTCTGACTGTGTTTTACGGATATTTACACATATTCCATTTTTGATAGTAACACATTTTTCCTACATTTTTTACTAGATTAGATATTGTTGAGACTAGGCCCAGTTGGATAAGGTGAAACTGCAGTCTGTCCGTCAAAAAAGCTTTTTGCTACATCTTGAACAAAAGTTTCAGAATGTTGTCTACAAATTTATCGGTTAAATACATGATTGGACTCGATCTTTTACAGTATTTGAAAACTAAATCCCTTAGACTAAAAACTTAGCCTTTAGGGATGTCTATATTTACCCTATAAAATAAACTCAATGTATTCCGATTTTTTTTTAATCCTAGACCAAGCCAAGCAGCCTTTCTTACCAAAGCAAACGTAGTAAATGTAATGCATATTAATTTCAATTTAAACTTATATCCAATGCACATGTTTAGTCATATCTACCTTGTACATTACAAGAAACGAAAATAGGAGCATAATATCAACAAAACAAAAGTATTATCCGAACTCAACTTGTGCTTAAACCCATGTCACCATTTTATATCAACTCATCATTAACGGATCACGGACTCCCGGCTAAAGTAGCACTATTGTCATTATGCATCGCTTACTTCGAACACTTTATCATTACCGGATCAAGAACTACAAACCGTATAATAAACCGTGTGACTTATCACTCCAAAAAATATTGTAGACATTTGTAGATCAATTAGAGACAATAAATTTGCCTCTTTATGATATATTAAAACACCATTTTTTTTTGTCTTTAAATATTTAATTTCGACATCATAACAAAATAAACACTAGTTACACTTTTACAAGGCAAAAATGTTTAACAGGTTATGAAGGCAAATTTCTACAAACCTCTACCTCTCTTTCAAATCTACAAAACTATAAAAACCGTAAATGTAAAAGGTGACAATAATGTAGAACCCGAAACCACTATAACATGTGCCCTTAGGCACTTTAACAATGATTTCATCTCCGTAACTATCTTCGTCAACATGTTTGCAAGATTGTTTTTGCAAGATTGTTCTTAGTATCAATATTTGTTATATCAATATCTCATCTTCAATCTGCTCGCGTACATAATCATACTTTACTCTAGTATGCTTTATACAATTGTGGTACACCAGATTCTTGGTCAGAAAAGTTGCGGTTTGAATATCACAAAACAATGTAAACTTTCGTTGCACAATACCACAAAACAAAGTAACAACAAGATTCTTGGTCAATTGCTTCTTTCACACCTTCGGTTGACACCATATACTCCTCCATCGTAAACAAAGCAATTGTCCACTGTAAGTTCGATCTCCAAATAGTCGATCACTTAGCAAGTGTAAACACATTATCTATAGTTGACCATCTCTTATCCATACTGCCTGCATAATCAAAGTTTTTATACCTAACAAAATGAGGATCTATAGTCTCATATTTCTCATACTTCAAACCGACATACGCTGTTCCTCGTACGTAACTCAAGATCAACGAACTGTATGTCGATGCCCCTTACCTAGAGCATGCATTTTTTGAATCATCATCTGCACAACATTTGAGATATTTTACATCGTACAAATCATAACATACATTAATAAACCTACTATATTCGGATAAAAAAAAACCCAGTCATTTCTTCAATTTTCTTATTTGTAGTGAACACCAAAGCACTAAGGCCTTGTTTGTTTGCAACTTTGATAGTCCCGGGACTAACAAACCCGGTCGGACTATGCTTGTATTAGAAATGATGTTTGGACTCATATGTAGAGACAATAGTATAGTTACCTTCTAAAACTTCTTACTCAAATTATACTAAGCCTCTTTTTGTTTCGTAGTATAAGATTTTCTGTGAGAAAATATTTTCGAGGGAAAGTTTTACGGTGAAAACTTTTGTTTGCATTTCATTTACGAGCGTTTGATATACGAAAAGTTTTTCACGTAAAATTCTACAGAAATTCAAATTTTTGTTAGTTCTTAAATTCAAATAAAGTTGATGCATAAATAAATACTAATTATTTTTTATACTTTAAATGTAATATTTGAGATGAAAAAAACATTAGTGATTAAAAATCATAGTAATATCTATTTTTTAGTATATAACCAAATATAATGCTTAAAAATGAGTGATCTAGTGACCGGTAGTTTAAAGATTAAAAAAAAAACTAATTATTCAAATAAATAAAAAATCATAATAATGTCTTAAAAATAATAGATAATCATATAAACGTTCAAAATACATTCACTTAAAGGCTTCTCATTGTTTCTTTTTCAATATGGGACATAACTTTTTTGAATAATCTTTAAATGAATTGACAAAAAAAATTAATTTTTCTATAATAAGGTAGAAATTTTGGCCTAAATCCGATGTAGGATTATTTTTTTCAGAAGAAATAAAAAACTAGAATTTCAATATATAAAGATATTAAAGACCATATTTCCCTTAATTACTAGTCAGTTTTTTATCTTATTAGGAAATGGGAATATGAATTGAATGACCCATTTGTGATCTTTTCCATTTATGATTTTTCCTTTGACATGGTGGAAATCGTTTGCGGTATTTTTTTTTTAGAGCAATCATTTCCCCCTCTTTTATACTTAAATGTGGGAAAGATTTACTAGAAAAAATAGTTTACATGTAACCAAACAATTAATTTTACTCGTAAATGTTTACTTTGTATCTATTTTAAATCGAAACAAACAGAGTCTAAATAAGGAGTTTTTCCAAGTAATTAGGTTACATCAACCACAATACACCTTTAACTCTATCTCAATTTATTTTCATGTGAAGTAATTTCCAACCATTACCAAGATCTTTCACATATAAGGATTTACTCAATTGATTCTACATATTTTACACCTCCACATCACTTGAACACAATTCACCAACGACCATGCTATAAAATATATTTTGTATTATTGCCTATACCAAACGGAAATTACTAAGGAACAATTATCATATATGACTGGTTCACAATCCGTTTGTATAAAAATGTGTCAAATGAATGAAAAAAAATTAAATTTTGATTAATATTTAAATTTAGGGTAGACTATTCTAGGGTTCTATATTTTTATTTGGGTTTTTAGTGTGTTATACAATTTGTTTTTAATTTATCAAATTCTAATCTGTTGAAAATAGAAAAAATAAATTAGTTGTTGAAAAATATTATCTAACTATTCATTTTCCAATGTAAAGATGGTTAAACTGACCGTAGCATAAACAATCAAATAAGTTGATTGTTATAAATAAGCATTCTAACAAACAGAACACTTAACCGATTTAACCTCAAGAAAATTAATGTCGTTGCTTCTTTTTCCCTTCAAAATTAGATCGTCGCCCTTACTCATCTTGATAACTCCACCCACAATTACTATTTTGCAACAATTCGATTTAAAAATAACTAATGAGACCAGGTTCTTCTTCAAGTCCGAAATATACTAATAGTCTCCCTCCATCTAACATTACCATCACTTGTGGACCACAACTATATTACCAAAAACAAAATCAGCATCACTCTCGTGTTCAACTATATATTCACAACAGACTTTCACTTGTTCTTCAAATTGAGATTAATGCGATATCCCATGTTCTGTCTCGTAACAAGAGTTGATACTTAGTTATCTTCTATCTTTGTGAACCCTGCCTAGATTTTTTGTGTTTTTTTACCTTTACTTCCCTTATGGTTTTTGAACGCATCTAATGTTTGGTCATTATTACCCACAACGTTCATATTCTTATTCTCGTTATTCACGGGAGCATTTGACACATTAGGAACCTTAATCACATCCTTACCATACGATAGTAATACGTAATAAGATGCTCATATTTATCGAGACTCGAATCAAATATAATTAATATATTCATCCTCAATAGTAACATATGCATTTTGCAAGTACCCCTAAATGTAATTCGGTGATGAGCATAAATTAAATTTTCATGCTAATATATATTATTTATAGAATTTTATACATAAATATAAATGATCGGTTAGGTTTGTTTCGGTTCGCTCTCAAAACCACTAACACAGTAAACCAAACAGATTAAATCGGTTTATCAATTTTCAAGCAGAACCAAAACAATTACTAATCGGTTTAGTTTGGTTTTTGTATACCCGTATTTTGAATAAATTAATGATTTGACAAATGGAAATTATAACAATAGGAAATGCTCTAGTAATCACTTAATTCTCCACTGTCCAAGGGCACTTGTAAATAAATAATTACAATGAGATCCAATATTATTCTGTGATACTAAGGGTAGTTTGGTATTTTTGTAACTAAAGGTCGAAGGAATATTAGTTGTAAAATCTTGTAAAGATACGACACCGCCGTTTAGAAACCCGGCAATTACGGCTTGTTGGAAGGGGGACCAATAGTAACACCCAATCCCGTAAAATGCTACACAATAAATACATAATAGTACTGCTCCGACTATAAATATCAAATACGGTAAGATTTGGTGAATTTAACCCCACATGCATACCATGCCATGTATGTCATTTTATTATATTCCCTCCGTATCTAAATAAATGTCCACTATTTCATATTTGTCTGTTTCAAAATAAGTGTCCGCTTTCTTATTTTATCAATAAAAAAATGATAAAAGTCATATAATATCCTCAAATATTGCAATGAATACATTTCAAAAATTGATAATAATAATTATTTAATTTAAATTATGACTATATTTGTAACTTTCTAATGCAATTAATAATATTTTTTAATATTTACCGAAATGCATGAAAGACACTGAAAAATGGACGGAGTGAGTATATTGTTAATGGAGTATATTTAAGGGGATAATATGTAACGGGACGAATTATATTAATATTGGTTGATATATGAGTAACTCTAGGTCTGTTAGTAATTGTTTTTTTTTACATTCCATGGGTTTGGATATCGAAAGGAATAGATAAAAAGGAAAATTAACAAAACTACTCAAGATTTAAGCTTGGCTCATAAATATACCAATTTGCATAATCAGCTTAGACTATTCTAAACCGATCACAACTCGCAAGGGATCCAATGTATATGTTTCTGATCGATAAGGGACCTTGTGTTTACAAGTTCATAGTCTAAGGATCAATTAGATAGAAGTTTAGAAAGTAAAGAACTTGAACGGGTGCTATGAGGTTAACAATGAAATTAACCCTATATAAAGCCTACTGCCACCTTCACACTCACATGAATTTTATGTAAATCTTAGCTTACAAGTCAACTTAAATTTTAGGCTCGTATTACATGTATCATGATTCATGCGCATGAACAACATAATTGTTCATTTGTGTACGTAACACTTATGTTAGCAGCAGAGATGGACTTAAAAATCATAGATATTAGTTACTACTCATAGGAGTATTATATAGTTGCAATGTTCATATATTTTTTGAAAGCTCGGTGCTTGCGAACGATCATTATGGATTCCAAGGCGCGTTAAGAAATCTCGTTAGTTTATAAGTTGTAACATAGCTTATTTAAAAGTGAAATTTAATCGGAGTGGAGAGTAAACTGTTTCTTGTAGTAACATTTCATTTATATGAATTGCTTTCATCAATAGAAGCCAATATTCAACAGAGCTTGTGTTTGTATTGTGATATGTTGAGATTTAGAGGCCATAGAAGTTCTTGTCATGTTTATTTTTATATGTCGGGTCAGCTTAGGGATATGGTATTATGAGTTTATGCTTTATACTCTTTCCGTCCCAATTTATATGAACGAATATAGATACCTGCAATTTTGCGATTGTAAATTTCAAAAGTTATTCGCATAGTTAATATATTAAATTATATGAATAATTTATGAAATTTACAATGCCGACATTTAAAGTGCACCAATTTTGCATTGTAAAATTACACGTATTTCTATTATTACTTATAATTTGGGATGAAGAGAGTATATATATTCGAAAAATCGGTTAATTGTTTGGCTCTTCTTATAAATTTAAAGTTGTTTAGGTGCTAATTTTAAAAGCACGTGCATTAAGATTATCTTTCTTCTTAGTGACTATAAACTCAAGTTGTTACCTTTATCAAGTAGTATTACTATGTTTTTGTTGTTTTCTCTAATCGTTGTTTAGAGATTGAGATCTTCTATAGGCTAAACTGGCATATCGAATATATATAAATGATACGAGAGACCGAAGTCTCTAGAATATATAATTATAACATAAAAAAAGTTGCCCAGAAAAGACAAACCAATGCATTCTTTGCGCACCTGGATAGCTTTACCGACAAAATCGGGACTAAGTCTCCAAAATCGTCTAAGAAACCTATTTCTAGGATAGTTATTCATCTTACATGAATTGTTCAAACAGTTCCTTAAATAAAAGTCTACTGATTTAAACACATAGCCCGAATTAAAAGTTATTACCCCATGAAGTCGGGAATTCATTTCCCTTCAAACACAATAAACCGTAGTAACATTCCTCAAAAGAGCCTAAAGTATTCTTGTCTTTACGTTTTTTTTTTCCTTCTAACGGCTACTTTATATGTTTCCAATTAATTATTCATTACAAAATTGTCGGAATGAAAATTTTCAAAAGTTAATCATATATTTTAAATATTAAATCATATGATTTAATTTTAAAAAATTTTATTTTAACAATTTTGATACATGTTATAAACCAGTTAAAATTATACGTAATTTCGTAAAAAATAATGAATTAGAAACGAATGGAGTATTTTTAATCTAGGTAGTAATTAAAACGGCTGTTTAGTATTCACAAGGTTATATAACTCTCTCAAACTTATCTGTTGCATATAATTCAACGGGTAAATTAGTCTTTAGTGACCTGGGTTTTGGCCTATTTTAGGATAAGTGACCTAAGTTTTTTTAATTTCGGTTTTGTGACCTAAGTTTAACTTTGTTAGCATTTAGTGACCTGTCATCTTATTTTTCAAAAAAAAAAAACATATTTCTTGCTAAAAGGACTAAAATACCCTCAGATTTTGGAGGAAAATTTCAGTTTAATGAGGGTATTTTAGTCATTTTAGCAAGAAATATGTTTTTTTTTTTGAAAAATAGGATGGCAGGTCACTAAATGCTAACAAAGTTAAACTTAGGTCACAAAACCGAAATTAAAAAAACTTAGGTCACTTATCCTAAAATAGGCCAAAACCCAGGTCACTAAAAACTAATTTACTCTAATTCAACACACCTAAGAATTTAGTAGTTTTCGTATTGAAAATCAATCATCCTTAATATTTGAAGAAATCAAAGTCAGCGGTAAGTCTTCCTTGCTTAAGAGCGTATTGCTCCGTTATTGATGATGTGTTCGCTACGTTGACAAATTTTCTCAACATAGGACGTGTTACAATAAAAAATTATTATTTATGCTTATATATATGTGTCCGTTAACAATGCAAATCGCTCTAGTAAAAAAGACTTACCTCTAAATTTCAAAAAATCGCATCGTCAGTACATATGCGCACTTTGAAAATGTTGCATTCAACTTTAAAAGATTCCATGTGTCTAATAAATGCAATTACCTAAAACTAGACCTTCCAATCTCTGAGGTCCAAATATTAGACAAGAGGCATCGATCCCTACTGGATATTTCTAATATCTCTATAAATTTAAGCATAAGTGTACATTTTAGAACAAAGAAAAATGTTAAATGGTAGCGGTGAGGGTTTTTTTTAATAGTAATTCTGTCGTCTAGCTTGTTTGTTTTTATTGCTGGTTTGGATATATGCTTCAGATTGGATCAGGCGCTTGGTTCTTTTCTATAGATAATGTTAAAAATACTTGTTACAAAAACATAAATAGCTTTTAGGTCATTAACAAAGCTAGAGCTCTTAACAACACTAATAAAGTAAGTTTACTTGTTCAAAAGAAATTATGTAACGATAAACAGAAAAACAAGCTTAAATAATGTTACGTCATTTTGCCTAAGAGTAATTATTTTTGGGGGATGATAAATGAGTGGGATCACATGCATGCACCATATTCATAACATTCTGTTTAAATAGAATCAACAGTACCATTTTGTTTTTGTTTTGTTCGTTTATATATAGGGGGAGGAGAAAAGTTAAAAACCTGTACATGCATGAAAGATCATTATTCTAAATCGGGAAAAAATACATTTAATTATAATTTACTATATGTTTTTAACGATTTAGATATCATATTATCAAAATTAACAATTGACGTACTAAACTATCATAATGCTCTCAATTCAGGTACCACCGTTAAATTAGTTGCATGTAAATTAGTTTCAATTTTCATTTTGATCATATTCTTTATAAGTTGTATAAATATAACCCTGAAATGTCTCATTTTAGTATAAATTCAAAAATATATAACTATATCATATATATATATATATATATATATATATATATATATATATATATATATATAATACACAAACACACATATATATATGTGTGTGTTTTTTATTAATGTATGTATAAAAATATATATAATATAATGCATGTATACATATTATTGCAAATAATGTAAATTGTATATAATGCTTATGTATAAAAAGAAATTATAATTACTTAACAAATATATTCTATTTATAAAAAAATGAATATTTTTTTGAAAAAAATAACAATTTTCTTGCCGTTTTTTCATGAAATTATTCAAATAATGATGTGGCCTCAAATAATTTTTGCTCGAATATCGTAAATCTAAAACTTACTTTATTTTCGTTTTAGAGAAAGTGTAAAAAAAATTATAATTTTTTTATTAATTTTTTTTTTTATAAAGAAAATCTAGTCAAATAATATGTTTTTTAAACTGACATAATTATTATGTATGCATATGTATGTGTTTTAGTAGAAACATTGTAAATTGTAATGTTTCGAAAAGACATGATTAAATTTATACAAATTACAAAGAATATGACCAAAATGAAAAGTGAAACTAAATTTCATCTAACTAAATTAACGTCAGTACCTGAATTGTGAATATTATGATAGTTCAGTTAATACAGTACACTAAATGTATTTTTTTCCAAATTGAATGGACTAAAAATTCCACGGGAGAGGTAATTTTCCTATATATTAACTTGATTCGAATGTTCCGTCTACTTGTATTTTTTTCCCGAAAAGATGCTATTTGGTTGTTATTTTTATGAGTTTTTTTTGTAGTGACCTATCCTCGAAAAAAATAAAATTAGCTAAACAACATGTCATTACTTAGGTGTGATCATTAGCAAAAGTGTGATTGTGTTGCAAAGCAAATACGTGAACCATTGACATGAACCATGATCTCAAGATACCGAAGTTGTTAATATAGAGGTTGGCTATTAATGCAAATGCAAACCAATTTTTCTGGGTATTTTAGCTATATATACTTAATCTATGTTTTATTTTTGGTAGATTAGTTCGTAGGATGAAATACGTTATTTCATTTATATATTTGTGGATTTTAGATAATAATATAAATAAGACTCATAAAACTAATTATACATAGTAGCTTGACTAACTTCCCTTTTTCTTAAAGTGTAATATTTTACTAAGGCAACTTATGTCAAATTAGTCGCACACCATATTATAGTTTGTTAAATACTTTAGTTTTTGTAACCATACTTTTATCATTATTCACATCTTAAAAAAAAAACAGTCAATCAAATTTAAAATTGGATGTCAATTGATGCTATCACAATCAGACTTTCAGTTTGTATTGAAAACGCAAATGGAAATTGTAGATTGAAAAAATACAAAAGATAAAGAACAAATACTTTTTAGCAGAAATGCTGACAAGCCGAGAAAGAGAGTATGTGTGAGTCCCAATGCTTTCTTTTCGTACCCAATTTTCAGCTGCTGTAATATATGTCTGTCATTCTTGAGCCCTGTGTTTTGTTTTCCAGTACCGTTGACTCGATATATTTAAATATGTATATGTAGTGGACCATAATCATTAAGGAGTATTTTTAGTATTTTCTAAGATTAATTATAAAATAACTAAATAGGTATAACCAATCATTAAGGATTTTTTTTATTGAAAGAGTGTGACTAATAAAAGGTAATTCTACATTGGTTCATATATACTTCCTTTTATCTTTCCAAAACAGTATCCAAGTTACCTCAAACTAGTTTTTTTTTTTTTTTTTTAACTTTAGGGTTGTTTGACAACCTATTATATTTTTTTAGTGGATTTTTTATTTTAAAAATATGTGAGTGTTTGGACAGTCAGATTATTTAGCTTATGAAAATCAGATTTTTAGGCTAAAAAGTTAAAAAGTCCAGATTTTTAAAATGTAAATTTCAGTTGATTTTTTAAAATAGATTTTTATAATCTCGTTTTTGACAAAAAAATCTGTTACTAAAAGAAAACCTTAATACCGGTATTTAAATTCTTAGGAATATGAATTATACCATTAATGTGTCATAACTAAAGACTTCTATTATTTGGGTATACTAATTTACTAGTTATTTGGTGCATATTTCGATGATTCACCGTTAACCAAAGGGTAAGGGTATTAAATAACTAAGGCATAATTCACTAAATACAGTTTCCAATGTTAACAAGCGGAGTACTATTTTAACCGCATGAAAGCAGAAAGAATGGGATTAGACTTGAATAATAATATGGCATGATTTGAGGAATATCATGTTTTTGATAACCCAATTAGGCACCATTTTCATTTTCCACTTATGGATAAGTTCGGAAACATGTTACTCTTATAATAAGACCACAATAATATAGGAGTCTCACATGAATCATGACCTTATCTTGGGACATAAAAGAACGATAAATGGATGTGTCAAACACAATAATATTAGCTAGTCTGGTTGCAAATTTGAAGCGAATTAAATGGAGTTTTTTTACGTTCAGGAATATAAAATTGTTGAGTAGTCCATATTACTTGATATTTAACTTATTGGTGCGAAAATATGACGAAATTGTCAGCTGCTCAATCGATCCACCAAATGCAGTTCAACTTATAAGAAAATAGATAACAAAGTTTAAGAAAAACAACCAAATAAGGTCTATGCACATAATATATGCGAGCATATATATGGACCGTATGGTACATGTGATAGATATATGATAGTGTATATTATGCATCTTATATCCTATATATAATCTATTTATAACGTGTAATTAAAACACTTAATCTTAGGTGTTCACAATGTTTAAAACATTTGTTCTGAACACTAAATTTTGCATTAAAATAGATTTTGAGACAATTTTATTGGTCCCTAAAAATTGCTCTCTCCGTTCCTATTTAATTATTTATTACAAAACTACGTGCAATTTTGACCGACGTATAACTTGTATCAAAATTGTCGAAATAAATTTTTTTAAAATTTAATCATAAAATTTAACATTTGAACTATATGATCAACTTTTGAAATTTTTTATTCCGACAATTTTGATATAAGTTCTTGGCCGATCAAAATTGCACGTAATTTCGTAATTTACAATTAAATAGAAACGGATGGAATAGATTTTAGGAAAAAATAAATAAATTTTGTTCCTAAAAAAATAATTGTCCCTAGAGACTAATTTCAATTGCTTTCAAATTATTTGTCACTAAATCCTATTTTTTTCCCCTTTCACTGTGCAATCCTGAACGGTCTCTCCAACTAAGTACCTTGCTCGGGTTCACCCCTAGTGTATATCAAGACAAAAGGCCCTTGTTTTCATGACCATGTTGATACGAGTCTAAGTCACGTTTTGTAAGATTATCGGATTTTTTATATGTATTTATAATCATCTTTTGATTTTTTTTTAAATCAGCGTATTATTTTATTTCTAAAGTTTTTGAAAAAAATGTGTAAATTTTGACATTTTATATATATTTTTATCTTAAATTGTTTGTTTGACAATTTATAAGCTATAAATATCAAAACATATATAAAATGACAAATTTTACAGATTTTTTTGAATAAACAATTTAAAAATAAAATAATAGGTAGATTTATAAAAATAAATCGAAAAACAATTACGAATATATATTACTCCACCAAAATCCGACCACATAAACTTAAATTTGAACCCATCCGAGAGCAAACAAATTAATGTTATTAGTATTACGATGGGAAAGGCAGAAAACAATTGATCAAACATTAAATAGTATACGTTGCTTTATTTCTAGCAGTCAAAATATGCAAATTGATCAAACATTAATTAGGATATGTACGTAAGCTATAGTTTTAGCAGTCAAAAAATTGAAAATGGGTGATTCAGCGACAATTAATAATGGCATTAGTAATAAGGTGGCGATCGATGAGGACTTGTATCTAACTATTAAAACGTCTCATTGATGGTGTGGCAGCTCTATTATGGTCAGCTTGCAGAGTAATTATATGCATTGGAAAAGTAATAAAAGTGCCAACCCTCATGTCTTATAGGCCACTTAATATTAATTTGTTCAACTTCTTAAGCCTATCAGTAATACTCTATATAGTATAGTGGAATAAAATTCTTATAAGAATAAAAATGAACGGATCCAACTTGAGTTAGTTCAAAATAAGAATAATCGGCATATTGTGATATTTTATTATTTTTTATAGTCCCGTCTTAACAAATTTGCCTTCATATAGTAATAAATTACATAAATGTGTAAAATTATATATATGTCGTTACATTAAAATTAACACGATTTAAAATATTTATCTAATGTAGTATACGATATTGTATTGATTTTTTGGCTTATCACCGTATCTTTTAAGTTGTTGTACGTAATAGTTCGTCAACGGGTACATAATACCTGTATTTATAGTTTTATACATGTAAAAAAAAGTTTTATCTAATGTAGTATACGATAGTTTCGTGACTTTCTAACTCTTTTGGATTTATGTGTTTGACTTGTTATATAGATACATGTATTTGTCTCTTGAATATTTATGATAATTAGTTAAATTAGTTACGCATATACCTTTTATTATGCGAAATATTTATTTAATTATTTTTTTATATATCAACCTCTAATTAGGAATAAACTGTTTATAATAATATTTTCTCTCGGTGCCGATATTATTCTGTATAGAGAGGTTCTACTGTATTAGCAATCAAAAAGTGTTTTAATTTCATAAGACTTTTAATAATCTTATTCTTAATTTTTGTAACAGATCGCCATGCAAGCATCGCGAACAAAGTTCAATATTGACAAAAACCGTCGTTAAAACGTGTTTAACTATATGGAATGCCAGTTTTAACAACTTCCGTAACGGATGTAGCAGTGGTATCTATATTCGAAGAACTTGCTGTTTACATGTATAGATAGTCTAATTAACACTCAGGAACTTAAGCTAAAATGCGTACGATCATAAGTTGGGAAAAAGATAAAATAGCCTTGTATATGTTTATTAGTTGAGGACCTGAGGTCACGAGACAACTAGATTCATGCTAAAATTATAGTACATAATTATACCCTTTTTTTTTCACCCAAAACAGTCAAATGGATGGGGTTAGGTATACCGAACTATATATAAATATATAATATTAATCCGTATATAAGATGTGGACATAAATCAAACCTTCAAAATAAATAACTGAATACATGATATTTAGGAAAAGAAAATGAAATTTACACAATTGTGACAAATAATAAGTGGACACATGAAAATAAAAATTCAATGTCATCGTCTAGCCTGAAACATCTGTCTCGAATCCAGTGCAAGTATTCCCTTGATCATCTGCGGAAGAGTACCAATATCATGAAAGACCTGATTAGGCTTATGCGAACACGTGCAGTTTGCCCTGAAATCTGCCACATGATTTGTCTCTCTAAACACGTGTCGAAACAAGACTTCATGCGTACACAACTGACGTATACGAACTAGCTATAATGTAATTGTGCTTGCATGCTTCTAAAGCCGTTGACCCAAGATACATAATTATACGCTTATACTAAAACAAGCCGTTGACCCAAGATACATAATTATACGCTTATACTAAAACAAATTGCTAATACTGGCTTGTTGTAATAAAATAAAATAGATATCAAAAAGCTCTTTCAGCCTCAACAAACAAAGGAAAAGAAACCATAAGGGCATGGGTCTTGAGCAAGATCTCAAAGGTTACATAGAATTCCAAGTCTATAAAGGAAAAATAAGTAGTCATGGAAAAAAAATCTCAATGAGCTAATGAAATAGGTAAAGGGGAAAAAGAAAATATAAAAAAAGGAGAAGGTGTCAAAGAAGATGATGAAAAATAACCAAGTTATACCATGCATATTGCATTCTCTTTATGGTAAAAAATTACGAACTCAATTAAAATTGAGAAGAACAATGGTAAAAAAAAAAAAGAGTAAGATACGAGTACATGCAATCAAAGTAATAAAGAAAAAATGAATATATATTATATAGAATGATATAGTCATTCAGATCTTATATAAACGCACAATTTGATGTACAACTCGATATTCGCATTGATGTCAAGTTAATTGTAGACTTGAATTTATCTACAAAAAGGATTATGTAGGTTCATTATAATTAAAAGACGGGTGGAACGAAGTCAGTAAAAAGACAAAATCGATAGGGTTGGAGTTCAAAGAAAAAAATCCATGAGAGTATGACGGTTTGGCTAAAAAAGTGTTTCTAGATCTTATACTCGCAAGAATATGAGTGTCAATCATAGTAGTATATAACAAATTTGGTAAGACCAGGTCGTTCACAACGATTTATGTTAAAATAATAAAATTATATCGAAACATGTTTTTTTAGGGTTTATATCAATATGGATGCCGCCTTTCATTTGCGAGATTATTGTTCCGAAATTATCATCCACTGGCACCGTAAAGTTTCAAATGGACGACCTCCCAACAATAAGTCGATTTTTTACTTAGTCTAAAATTTAACGGGGCCGCATAATATGGTTATAGACTAAACCCTTAGATTATAGCCGATATTAAGTGGGCCATGTAGCTGTTGCCCCATTTCCCACCAGTCCAAACCACTAAACATCAATTAATAATAATTTGGTTTTATCCAACATATCTAATTAGGAAAATATTTATACTTGTTTAATAACTTTATTAAGCCATGTTTCTATTTTTGTAATATAATTTAGTTGGCACATCCTAAAACTACACTTATTTCAAAAGATTTTTGTATAATTTTAAAGTATACATATTGTTCATATTAGTTTTCTAGTACAGTATTATTCTTTTTCCTCTTAAACTATTCTCTAATTTGAAAACTACATGTCTATTGATTTTGCATGAAACGCTTACTACGTAAAAGTGTTTTTTTCCCTCTATCATCAAATTCAAAAAAAAAAATAATACTTTTCTTACCTATAAAATGCAAGCACACAGAGATTTAATTTTGTTCTAGACTTCTACTTTTGTTTCCATGTATCGAGGTTAGTTAACATTCTTGAGGACAGGTCATCTCCTTGTAGGAAAATTAATTAAATCTTGAGTTTGTGATAGTATATACTACTCCTAGATAGCATTTTATTGAGTGTTTATTAGTGAGAATTAACAATCTATCTAAATTCCAACAAGGTGTCCCGTACTCTAGTGTAGCCTTATGGAATAAATTTATAAGAAATTGACGTGAATTAAGAGTTTGTATCAGTAAATCACTAGGCCGCCTCCTCATTAAACTTACTAAACAACATATATGTAGACCCCATTTACCTTTGTCTAATTTAAGTGAGACATAGATGGATCATCAACAGTAAATGTGAGTTGTCCCCCATGTATGTATGCATGTATATCTACAGCTTGGTCTAACTGGAGTTAAACGCTGTGTGTTTTCATATTTAACAGCCTAGCTTAGCTAACTTTTAACGACTTAAAATTTAATTATCATAGCATTATAATGAGTTCATTGCTACTGTATGTAATAATTGGTACTGTATTACAGTTGAAGTAATTGATAATAAGGTTGAGTTCATAAAGGATTTTGCAATGTTTGTGCACACAATTTAACGTTTATATATACATACTACTATTGTTTCTGGTGTACTTGTGGTGATCCTCATCATCCAAATTATTTCAAATTTATTCTCACTTTTACAGGCTTACTTACAGCTAGCCATTATAATGTTGTCTCTATAACTAGTAAACCTATGAAAACGGTGGCAAAGAAAACTAGCTTGTTACGGTTATTTAACTCATTTAATTTAATTGTGTATTGTTTCCACTGGAAGTCACATTTTTTTAAGTATCATAGAATTTACAAATGTGATCAAAACCCGTCTGGTAACAAAGGAAACTTAGGGTTATTTCAACTAACTTAAGCATAATTAATTAGCTAAGAAATTTGTCAGTATATTGAAGGTTCCTGAGATTTATGAGAAACTTTTATTCTTCCGTTATGCAAGCAATATTGAATTGTTAGCTTCTTTCATTCAATATCTAATGCGGTCCACATCATCGATTCAAATTTGATATTGTTGCAATGTTCTCTTTGGCCATCTTATACTCGGGCGCTGTTCGAATCGTCCAATCTTGGAGAAGATACCTTGAAGCTATCCCCAAATTTCCATCAGGTCTCCGAACTCATTAGGCTCAATAACTCCTCCCCCAACCCATTCACCGTCTCTTTTGTGCGAAACATCAATATTGATATTGAGTTTCCATGCATGCCTCAGTTTCCTCCATCTAATTTGTAAGAGATCTTTAACCATGGCACCTCGTAGACGTTCCATTTGATTTAATACATTGTCAAGCCTCGGTTTTATCATTAAATACCGACTCATTTCTTGCCTTCCACATAAGCACAACGGTTGTATGCACAACCGGTTGTATGCACAACGCATACAACCGGTTGTATCAAAGATAATTTCAATTTTCTGCCAGGACTTAAGTTTTCTCTTCATTTGTATCGAATTGATTAACCTAATCGATAGATAATTACCATTACAACTAAATGGTGACAGTACGGGTACTGTGGGATGAGGATGTAATATGTACAAGTTTGCCGATAATTCTTTTATTGCTTATTAATTTCGAAAAACAAGTGTGCCGATAATTATTCTATTTTGGTTAACTTGGCATTTCTTTTGATACCTTAAATGAATTAACTTGTATACTTTAAAGAATGCTGGTAGTTAAATTATTAAAATGTTCCAATAAATTCATATACTACATCAATCGTCCCTCTATTAAAACAACACTGAGAATCCTAATTTATGAGCTCAGAAAACAATTGCAATCCAGTCATCCTATTTGTTTCCACAAAAATAAAGGATTTGAAAATGATGCTAGTTCGTTACCAAGAGTTCGAATCTGCTAGCATAACTTTAAGCATAATTGTTTTAACTCTGCAATGAATCTCACTATTAAGGTAAGCCTGTTTAGCTCACATATCCCGATAGCTTAATTATACAAATATCAAATGAAGCCGCAGTTTTAAAGTTGCATAGACCTGCTTAAAAGTAGAATTACAAGGCAGTGCCATACACACAAGTCTCATATCTATTCTATTATAATAAGTGAGCCCATAAAAATACAGTTATTTTAATGCTGCCAAAGTGCTCTCAATTTTTTAAAAACCACCCTCAAAACTTTTTAACAATTACCCATATATGTGAAATTTCGAAAATACTTTTAAAATTTGAAAAAAAAACCCATTTTCTACTAACCCTTGGATACAAAAATTATTGGGAATCAAATTTATCATGTGTATCATCACTGGTATAAAAAAAAATCTTAAATATCTTGAACCTGTTTCAGTGATTCAGTCGATGAATATATGTAGAAAAATGCTTTCTTTTTTTTACTTGGCATCTTATTGACAAGCAATCCCGTACCAATTTGGAATCAATTAAGTGAAACTGCATCTTCTTTCACTAAATTGAATTTTCTGGAATAGAGAAATGGAATCATGACCTACAACTGATAAAAATACCTGCGGGTTGTGGCACTTTTTTTTTTTAACAAAATTCTAAACGCCATTCTGAAGAGAGCTACACCGCACTTTAATTCCCTTCTAATCATATTTTAAAGCCAATACAAAAATCACACAAAGGGAACCACACAACCTTACAAATTTGTAACAATGCTCTTCCAATTACACCACGGAAGAGATCAGAAGCTTAGCACTGACAAGAATTTCATGGTACCAAAACCAAACCTCTTCGCTATAAATTTCTAGAAATATGACAAAGAAATCACCTCCGAGCTCTAGTCTCTATCAAGATATCGTAATGTCACCATTGGGGTTGCTTATCAACTCTTCTTTAGTAGGTTTTGCAAGTGACCACTTTGAACAGCATCTTGAAGATCTGATTATTTGACCGAGGATTTGATAAGATAAAAAAAAAAATCATAGAAAAACTTCAAGTAAAAGAAAAATTATGAAAAAGGGTCAAAATCACAAATTCATGGGAAATGAGACTAACCATCTGAACCACCAATGTGCTGGCCATTGACAAATACTTGTGGGACCGTGCGTCGGCCGACCATTTCTAGCAAAACATCCTGAATTCTATACCCATCATCTACATATTAATAGCACAATTCGTTTGTATCATTTTCTATTATGATATGATTAGAAACGCTTCACTTCCCCAGAAGAGAGTATGTTAATTTAAAAAACACCATACCAAAATAGGGAAAAAAACAGTATAGACTATTCCTTATTGTGAACTCGTCTAAAAAGGAACAGATACACCATCTCATATTCATATCTTAGTTAGGTACCAAAAAGTTCAATTTGGAGAAACTGAAGAAAATACGCCTTTTCCTCCAGAAGAGTTGTTATATGTTACATCTGGTAGCAAGTCAAGCAACCTAATTCTTTGAGAAGAATAACAAGCTACAATAATTTGAGCTAACTCGATCAGACGATTCAGACTTTTTACTTTTTCTAAACTCACAAAGGAATATGAATAGGATCAATATACAAAATCTGGCAGATATTTTGCTTAAAGAAAAAGGAGTGGATATAACCCAAGTACTAAGCAGGTCCTAATCCTTAAGAAGCCCCTTTCCACTAATCAAAGGCAAGAAACCACCGGCAACAGAAGTTAAATGAAACCAAACAATGAAGAATTAAGAAGTACCTCGAAGATCAAGTTCTACTACAAAAGCTTTCTCACGCAATTCGCTGAACACATTCTTAGCACGCATGGAGTACCTAATGCCAAGTAAATGTAAAATGACTAAATGAGTTAAGACGTGTAGAAAAACAAGTTCTCTAATATCAAGGGAAATTTTTGAAGACACAAAATGGAAGTGATTAATAAACCGTTATACCCATAAGAGTACAAACACAGAATAAAAATTAACCTTGCCAAGGCAAGAACTGCTGGACAATGGAAAGTACTAAAACACACGGAAATGTCAGTACTATATAACAGTATGCCTATATCCAGTTTGATGGCCTTTCTAAGAACATGAGGACAGAATTTCTATATGGTTTATGTGAGAAAATATTGATGCCCAACTATGTATCTAACAATTACTCAAGTCAAAACATTTTACCACTGAAGAAGAAAAAGTAGAACTCTACATTGTGTGGGAAACTGGGAATGCAGCGACAATTTACAAAATTCCTATATTTTATATACAGCTATAGTTCATAGATCCTTCCCAAAAACAATAGCATAGGAGATGAAAGTATTTCACTTGTACTAAGTTCAGAGAATCGCAGAATAAAAACTGAGCAAGTTTGTAATCACAAATAACAAAAAGGATGACGACATACAAGTAAAATAAAGTTATATACAATATGGAAACTTTTAGCCAGGATAAATTTCAAAAATTCTAGAAACTTTTTCTTTGTGGTCAAAAGTTGCTTTGAAAGGGATCCTCGAAAGGGGAAAATTATTTATATGGTAATGACCTAGGTCAATTAAGTGAAAACCTATCAGTTCAAATACAAAGAAGTTCAACAACTGGAGTACAATATAGACCTGCCAACTGTTGCATTTGTTAATGTTTTACCACCACCTCCTTTCCCGTATGTTCATAAACGTGATCCCCATGAGACAACAGAAATTTGACTTAGCATTCATTGACACACAACAACTTAAATAACTTCTCTCACCTTTTCATTACGAGCAAGTCTATATACGTTTGGAAGACCTAGAGAATTCTAGAAGAGAGAGAGCGGACAAAAAAGAACAAAATCATTCCCGTAAATATGTGTATAAGATAACCAGACATTACCATACAATAAGCATACTATACAACATGGCCCATACCATGAGGGTGTTAATCATGAGCATCCAGTAACAACTTAAGCAATCAAAAAGATTCTAACTGGGGCAGGATCAACAGATATTGGGATTGAAAAATTATAAGAAATTTGGAAACCACAACTAAAAACAAAGTAAAGGGGGGAAAAAGATAGACAGTGTGGGTAGATGAGCTTCCACTTACAACTTCAGCAACCAAAACATTCTTAAGTCGGTTGGGGGTGAAAAGTATAAGAAATGAATTCAGTAACTGTAATTTCACTAGAAACGTATTAAATTATCTCTTACTTGTGTAATTTTGGCTCGACAACTTTTCTTATTCATAACATTTGATAGTAGCACAACAGTTGCATTAGACCTTCATATTTTTTTTTGTTAAGTCATTAGACCTTGACATTGTTCCTCTACAACTCACATAAACAGACCAAAACACTCAAAACAGGTAGCGCCAAACAGAAAAAGAAAATAAAAACTGAGAAAAATGCTTGAAAGATATTATTGATTCTACGGGCTAAATGAGTACTTTATTGAACCCAAAAAGGACAGTATTGTTACACAAGCCAGGAATAAGGGAAAAGGAATAAAGCAATTAGCTAAGACATATGCTTATCACTTCACTTTATAGCTGGGTCCACCTTATAGAACCCAATTTTTGAAAGGTGAAAGTGTAGCTAAAGCGTTTTTGCAAGAACTTCGCTAAAAGCGTAAAAAGTGTAAGCTTCATCAGCGTGAAAAGTGCGAAAGTGAGCTTTTTTAAGCTTCTCAGCCATGCTAGCTAATTCAATCATGTTCATTTCGATTAAAAAATATAACAAGCCACTATTACATATGTTGCTAAGAATATGCATATTAACCTAGAGCAGCGGTAGAAAACCGAGATCCTTGTATGAGAGGGGCATCATTCCATATGACTGTTTTCTGTTATTATGCAGGGATAGAAAGGCTAAAATCGGTACTTTTTCGTCAAAATAAATGGTAAAATACTGTATTTTCACATAATATGGGGGGACCTGCAGCCTTTATAGCCTACTCTTAGTTCTTCCTCTGATTGCACACAAACTTTGTATTGTAACTTTAAATTGAGCCAATTGGAATATGATTCCGTTTCTATTGATAAAAAACAAAAGTATCACAAACCAATGTTACATACACATCGCTAATAACAATGTAATATGCATAAATAAACCTGGAGCAGCACAACACAATCAAGCCCAAGTGTCTAAACTATGAAGCCTAAATTGATCTCATCCAATTATGTTTTGGTTTTCCATTGATAAAAATCAGAATAACTACAAGCCGCTGTTAAATATATTATAGATGTTGCTAACAATATGCATACAATAAACCTAGAGCAGCACAACACAGTCGAAGTGTCTAAAGCTTAAATTGAGCCATTTCGATTATGTTTCCGTTCTAAAATAATCACCAGCTAATGTTAAATCTATCTATAAATATAGAAGCAAGAATGCTATTTCTACGGAAAATGCCATTTATAGGTATTTCAATCAAAATACCTGAAGGGTGGGTGCGTTCCTTCACAGGATACAAATATCTAAATTTGATATTTTTCGATACTTTTTCAGACCTATTGCCGATACTAAGTAGCAGTCAAAAATTTGTATCCATTTTTCATGATATTATGCATGGATCAAATATACAGATGGATTTTCTCTATATGGTACACTGAAGTACCACATGAGTGGATATATAGGAATCCAAATCTGCCGAATCACTCATGTTATAATCTTCTACATCCTAGGTTTTCCCGTTCCGTCATCTGGCTTATGTTCTTCATGTCATTTATAAAAGATCATGATAGATCTAGATAGGTATTGGTTGACACGGGCATATAATATCCATCTAGAGCAGACAACACAGTCAACTTTGAGTGTCTAAAGCCTAAATTGAGCAAATCAGATTATGTTTCCATTTCCATATATAAAAATCAAAAGTATCACAAACCAATGTATATATTCATTGTTAACAATATGCATATAACAAGCCTAGATCAGAACAACACTATCGAGCGTGAGTATCTAAAGCCTAAATCCAGCAAATCCAATTTCCATTGATAAAAAACAAAAGTATTACAACCCAATATTACATATATATATATTGCTACTAATATACACACATAAACGTAGAGCAGCAACACAGTCAAATCTAAGTGTCTAAACCTAAATTGAGCTAATCCGGTTTTGTTTCCATTTCATTGATAAAAAATCAGTAGCAACTGTTCCATATATTTTGCTAACAAATACGCATAAATAAACTTAGAGCAGCCGAACTCAGTCAAGTCTACGTGTCTAAACCTAAATTAAGCTAATCCGATTATTTTTTTCATTTCGACTGATAAAAAATCAAGAGTATCACATGCAAGTGTAACATATTCGTTAATAATATGCATATTTAAACAAAGAGCAGAACAGCACAACACAACACAACACAATCAAGCCTAAGTGTCTTAAGTGTGTGAAGCCTAAATTAAGCTACTCATAATATTTACCATTTCACTAATAACAAATCAAAATAATCACAAGCCAATGTTAAATCGCTACGAACATGAATACATCAAACCTAGAGCAGAACAATACAATAAAATCATGTCTTCAGTGTAATTAGCCTAATTGAGCTAATCATAATATGTTTCCATTTCACACACAAATATAATATATATATATATATATTATAATAAGGGAGCCCAGAAATAGTTGGTTATTTTGAGGCTGCCAAAGTCCCACACTTTTTTATTTTAAAAAAGCCCAAAACTTTTGTTAATTACCCAATACCCTGTTGTACCAGTTGGACGGTTAAGAATTTAAAATAAAAGTTCGTAGTAATAATTCAGTTCTCTCTCTCATTCGTATATATACAAATAAAAAATAAAATAAAAAACTGTCAAAGCCCACAACTCTCTCCCTCTTTCCTTCCCAGGATGTTTAAAGCTAAATCGACCCAAGACACTCTATCTGCAGTATACAATTCCTTAATTCAATTTTTTCGGTTTTTATTTCATTATTTTTCTTTACAATTGTTTTTGATTAGTTAATTGTCACAGCTTTTTCTCTCTCTCTCTTTTTTTAATTAAATTACATATATATTGCAAAAACGCGTTACACCATGCAACGCATGGGCACCGTATACTAATCATTCTATTATAATAAGTCAACCCAAGTTAAATGAGACTGCCCAATTTAGCATTTTTTTCCAAAAATATCTCTACACCTTTATATTAATTATAATAATATCATACTCAAATAAAAATATAAAAAAGTAAAAACTAATAAAACTATTTATTCCTCTTTAACAACCAACCATTCTTTTAAATTTTAAACTATGTTTTTTTTTGTATTATCCACATATTTATATCATAACTATATATATTTTCTATATTTTTATTGCATTACGCACCGCACACGCAACTGTGGGACACGATTATTGGTGTATATATATATATATATATACACGGACCATACGGTGATAATTTTGCTAAGAACATAGATAGTATATGAAACCTAATCAGAATATGTTCCATTTCACTAATACGGTGATAATTATGAGCTAATCAAAATATGTTCCATTTCACTAATTCGGTAATAATTTTGCAAAGAACATAGATAGTATATGAAACCTAATCAGAATATGTTCCATTTCACTAATACGGTGATAATTATGAGCTAATCAAAATATGTTCCATTTCACTAATACGGTAATAATTTTGCAAAGAACATAGATAGTATATGAAACCTAATCAGAATATGTTCCATTTCACTAATACGGTGATAATTATGAGCTAATCAAAATATGTTCCATTTCACTAATACGGTAATAATTTTGCAAAGAACATAGATAGTATATGAAACTTAAATCCGAAAAACAAAATAAAATCAACACTAACAGCATAACATCATATATATATATATATACATATGTGTGTGTGTGTGGAGAGAAAGTAATAATTACGGGCAATAAGATTTGGAGAAAATAGCGATACGATTGGAGTAAATGACGTTTTGTACAAAAGCCGACGGTGAATTTGATCCCACGGCTTTTCCCGGTAGTAAAAATACTAGCAAAATCACCGTTACAATTACCACTCTGAATATCGTATTTTTTAACTTCCTTTTATTATTGTTTATCCTAATAAATTCCATCTCTCTCTCTCTCTCTATATATATATATATATATATATATATCTATCTCTTCGATGGAAATAAGGTGTATTTGTTTAATAATACTGTAACGTTGAACTAAAATAGATGCGAGTTGTAAAATATGATAGTATATGTATTAATTTAGTAAATGGGAAAAATGTCAAATTGATATCAACTTTTATCATCTTTTACTAATTTAGCACCCAATTTACCAGGTTTTACACAAGACAGTTAAATCTAGAAACAAGTACTATATAATAAACTTAGCATCTAATCACTATATATATCTATAGTGTTAATACGTGTGAACCAAGAAAAAGTAAGTTATTTACACGTTTCATCTTTTGGCTCTCAATATCACCTATAAAAAAACACAATAGAATAAATAAAATAAAAAATCACTCTCTAACTGTCAATTAACTCTACGTTTTCCTCTCACTTTCTAATTCTATCTCTCATTTACTCCCTCTCTCCGCTTCATTTGATTTTCTTTCTGTCTTTCTCTCTGTAGTTTTTTTTTTTTGCAAGATATGAAACACTTTATTTTTTTACAGTCAATTATTTTTTCTTAGTTTTGTTGATTATAATTTATATATTTGTAAGGTTTTACGTACACGAATCGCGTGGGCAGATTCGTTAGTGTGTGTATATATAGAGAAAGTGTAAGTGTGTGTGTGTGTTTGTGTGATAAATACGGACAGTAAGATTTGGAGAAAATAGCGTACGATTGGAGTAAATGGCGTTTGTACAAAAGTCGATGAATTGGACGTTACGACTAATATTATCAGCATCACCGTTATAATTACCATTGTGGATATCGTATATGTTAACTTCATATTTTTTATCCTAACAAACTCCATCTCTCCCTCTCCGATGCAAATATAGATGTATTTGTTTAAAAATGTAACGTTGAACTAAAATTAAACAGAAACTTGCAAATTATACATTTCAAATATAATACTAATGGGGCATGATAGTAATTTAGTAGCTGCTAAATTTTTTACTTTTTTCCTAAATTTTTACTTTTAAAAAAATAATATTTTTGGTAGTTAAATTATATTAAAATTTACAACTATAATCTTATATATTAAGTAAAAAGTTTGTTTTAGTTTGAAATTTTTGATTTAATCTCATATTAAATGACGTTTTGTACAAAAGCCGATGGTGAATATGATGCTACGACTTTCTTCGGTAGTAATATTATTACAATCACCGTTGTAAATTGTAATCAGCACTGTGAATATCGTATGTGTTGGCTTATTACTATTATTTATCCTAACAAACTCCATCTCTCTATCTCCTATGGAAATTGGTGTATTTGTTTAAAAGTGTAACATTGAACTAAAATTATATGAGTATTTGTTTAAAAGTGTAACATTGAACTAAAATTATATGAGAGTGGTAAAATATGACAGTAAAAGTATTAATTTAGAACATGGTAAAAATATTAAATTGGTACCCAATTTATCAACTTTTAATAATTTAGGATCCAACTACCCTATTTTCTAAATTGGTAAACAAAACAATAAGTCTAAGAAGACGCATCTAATCAACTAATACGCTAATCACTATATATATATTTGGAGAAAAAGAGTGTTATGTCTTACGTCTGAGATTCTAGTGACATATTATTTGTCATCATATTGAAAAAACATATGTCCGAAATTCCGAATACGGTTACGCGTTTTCAGTTGTAACTACAGTTGTAATTACAGTGCAACTGACGAATATAATGAAGTTAATAAAAAACATTAAACACGAGACGATTTTAAATGGAGTTCGACATTATCAACTTGTCTATATCTCCGGAGCGCCCACTCAGTATTTATTGATATTGAAAGGAATAATGATAAAGACTCAACACTTACAATATCACAACCTACTCATGCATAACAACTATCAATCTCTAACGGTGAATAAAATAATTATGTGAACCTATTCGGACTCGTTTAAAAAACCATTTAATTATTTTAGTATTTATTTTCATATATATTACTGCTTATATACATAAGTTTTATCAAGTAATGATGATGGTCAATGAAAATTTTCAATTTATGTAAGAAATTGATTATTTAAAACTAAATCTAATTAAAATTGAAAACTCACAAGAATTAATGTATTATTCATTATTTTAACATTGATTTTAGCTATAAAAAAAATGACTTTTTAAGCGCAACAATATGCTAAATTTGTTTAAAAACGTGTTTAGATAGAGGTCGAGAAGAGGTTCGGATCGAACTCATCTCTAAGTAAGACAGTGTGACTAAACTAGGCGAGCTTGAGCAGAGATAGAGATAGACTCGTCTCCACTCGGATCATTTGCATGGCATGTCACACGCCTCTCTTTATCAAATTCCTGTACCATTAATGTAATTAATCCAATGTTTCGTAACACCATTTTTATTGACAGAAAAAACAAAAACAAAGCTCTCTCCCCCCCCTCTCTCTCTATATATATATATACATATAATTATGTATATATATATATTGTACATAAAATGTGTATGTATTATCTATTCGTTGCTTAAGTAACAGTAAAGTTACTCAACAGCTCCATATTATCCTAAATGGGTTTTATTTCGAAATGATAATTACGAGTAATATTTAAGCATTATGGAGTTATCTATTCGTAGCTCTGCCACGTGGCAACCTGATTACGACATTCTGTCAAAAAAGGCTGTCGAGGTACGAGGTTTCGGATGTGTTGCTCGGTTCTCGTTGTTTTCGTTTTTTTTACTTTGCTACCAATTAGTTGAAAATTGAAATATTTTTAGTGGAATGTGTTCCGACTTAGGTTTTGTGAAAATGAGTTGTCATCACATTTTCATTTTAACGATTTATGTAATTTATTGTTGAAATTACAAGATAATTGGTCGATTAGTTCCGATAAAGGGTATAGTTTATTTTTCTTGCTGCGGTCACATTTCCACGAATTAGATTGCCAAGGCAAAAACGGATTGTTAAATGTTATTTGAGGTAACTATAATAAAAAAGAAAGATTTTTTCGAGGGATGACAGCTAACTATAAATTCAATGCTCGATTTGTTGTCATTGTGCCAATCGCTTAAGTATTAGTTACGTTAATGGAAAATTGAAAATAAATTTGTGCAGAACCAAACAGGAAAAATTGTGCATGCACTTGTTAAATAAGAACATGTTACTTATAATAAATGATAAAAATCGTAAAACGAGGGTAACAATGCTGCACATAGGGGATCCAGTGGTCCTAAACTCCTAATTAAGTGCTTGGTTGCTAGACATTTGCGTTTTATTGTTATCATGACCTATTTTTGAAGATAGGAATAGAACAATGCATTCATAACTTAGCATATAATCAAGATATGACGTTGTATGTTTCCATTTCCTAGTGATGGTGGAGTAGTTTTTATGACCTTTTCGATCTATATAGCTAATTCCATTAATCTGATTTCTTGTTTTCCCGACGCTTTACATCATTGTTGTAAATTGTTTGTTAAATTTTTCGGTAAATCACCTTTTGCAGGAGGGAGTTTCCTTGGAAGCACTTGCTAAACGTGCAATACATTATTCACTCCCATTCTCGTCACAAGAAGTGCGTGACAGGGGGCACACCTTGCTCTACAATTCTGATATTTCGACCAAAGCTTGTGCTCACTTGTTTAGTGATGAACTAGATAAATCTAAGGGAATTACTTCTAGTCTTAGAAAAAGGAAAGGCCGAAGTCTCCGTAGTCGGTATTTTCCCATGCTAAAAAGAGTTCGACACGATTTTTTCAGCTCTGTAGATCTACAGTTTCCGACTGAAAACTACCTACATAGCTGTACATCAAATAGAGATGATTTTCATAAGCAGGGAATACCACAAAAAACTGATTTTGATATACTCCAACAGAATTTCCGCCAAGTCAAGACAGATTTAACTGCCACCATAACTACTGGTGGTGAGACATGTCACCCTGAAAGCCCAAACCCCCTTGTAAACAACCAATTTAGTGATATTGAAACAGTTAATTCCACCTTTCCGGTTCAAGGTTCAGCAAGAATTGATGGAATGCCACCTTCTGAATCGAACAATTTTGGATGCAATAATATTATTTCTCGTGGTGTTCAAGCTGGTTCTACATGCACCAGCAAACTATTAGTTCCTGATAATGATGCTAGCATAAGCAAGAGGGTGGACCAGAAAAGGGGTGACCACTTAATTAATGGAGATTTTACATCAGATGGTGATTTTTTAGATCCTTCCGATTCGGTCTTTGGTATTCCTAACAAAGACAGACTTTTCATGGATATGGATGGGAAAAAACGGATAAATGACTCTTTTTGTGATAGTACGCTGGCTGTTTTGCCAATGGACATAGATGGCAATGAAACTTACAAAGTTGAAGAAAAAGCTATCCTGATCCAATACTCACCAACATCTTCATTGAATAACGAGCCTTTCGAGGATATTGAGTGTAAAATGTACTGTGTGTTGAATACAGAGGACCCAGAAATACCTGAGTGTAAAATGTACTGTGTGTTGAATACCGAGGACCCAGAAATGCCTTGTAATGATGATGTTTTCTTGCTTATTCATGCTGAGGCACCATCTACTTCTGCTATGATATCAATCGCGGAAAATGATAAAAACCCTGAAACTATTTTAGCGAGAAACAATCTACAAGGACTAAACTCGGTAACAAAAAGTGAAGAATTTTTACAACCGTCTAAGCCTTCACTAGAACTCCCATGTCATGATGATAATATTGTGCTTATCCATCCTGAGACACCACATGCTTCTTCTGATATGGTATCAGTCTTTGAAACTGATGCAGAGAGAAACAATCTACAAGTAGTAAACTCGGTCACGAAAAGTAAAGAAAATTTGCAACCGTCGAAACCTTCACTAGAACTCCCATGCAAGAGGGTGGATCAGAAAAGTGGTGACAGCTTAATTAATGGAGATTTTACATCAGATGTTGATCTTCTAGATCCTTCCAGTTTAGTTTTTGGTATTCCTAACAATGACACACTTTTCATGGCTACGGATGGGAAAAACCTGGTAGATGACTCTTGTTCTGATAATACACTGTCTGTTTTGCCAATGGACGTAGATGGAAATGAAACTTACAAAGTTGAAGAAAAAGCTATCCTGATCCAATGCTCACCAACATCTACATTGAATAACAAGCCTCTCGAGTATATTGAGTGTAAAATGTGCTGTGTGTTGAACAACGAGGACCCAGGAATACCTTGTAATGATGATATTTTCTTGTTTTTCCATGCTGAGCCATCATCTACTACTGCTGCTACGATATCAATCGCCGAAAGTGATAAGAACCCTGAAACTATAATAGCAAGGAACAGTCTACAAGGACTAAACTCGGTAAAAAAAAGGGAAGAACTTTTACAACCGTCTACGCCTTCATTAGAACCCCCATGTCATGATGATATTATTGTACATATGATTCCTTGCACACCATGTGCTTCTTCTGATATGGTTTCAGTTGTTGACACTGCTATAAAACCTGTATCGATTATAGAGAGAAACAATCTACAAGTCGTGAACTCGGACACGAAAAGTGAAGAAAATTTGCAACCGTCTACGCCTTCATTAGAACCTCCATGTCATGGTGATATTATTGTACCTATGCATCCTGGCACACCATGTGCTTCTTCTGATATGGTATCAGTCGTTGATGCTGATATAAAACCTGTATCGATTATAGAGAGAGAAAATCTACAAGTAGTGAACTCGGACACGAAAAGTGAAGAAAATTTGCAACCCTCCAAGCCTTCACTAGAACTCCCATGTCATGATGATATTATTGTGGTTATCCATCCTGAGACACCATGTGCTTCTTCCGATTTGGTATCAGTCGTTGAAATTGATATAAACCCTGTATCGATTATAGAGAGAAACAATCTACAAGTAGTGAACTCGGTTAAGAAAAGGGAAGAAATTTTTCAATTGTCTAAGCCTTCACTAGAACTAACATGTAATGATGATACCTTTTTGCTTATTCATCCTGAGAAACCATGTGCTTCTGATACGATATCAATCGTCAAAACTGATATATACCCTTTATCGATTATAAAGCGAACCATTCTACAAGGAGTGAACTTGGTAACGAAAAATGAAGAACTTTTACAATCGTCTAAGCCCTTACCAGATATCCCATGTAGAGATGATATTTTCTTGCTTACCCATCCTGAGACACCATGTGCTTCTTTTGATATTTTACCGGCCACCAAAAGTGACATAAACCCTGTATCTATTATTGAAAGAAACAATCCACAAGGACTAGGATTAGTAAAGAAAAGTGAAGAATTTTTACAACCGCTAAAGCCGTCGCTAGAAATCCCATGTAACGATGATACATTTTTGCTTATCCGTGACACACTATGTGCTTCTTCTGCTACAATATCAATCGCCACTAAAAGTGATATAAAGCATGTATCTATTATAGAGGAAAACAGTGAACAAGGATTAAACTCGGTGAAGAATGGCAAAGAACTTACACAGTTGTCTCAGACTTCACAATTGGTTCTCTCACTAAAGTTTCCCGAGATGGATCAACTCCCTGCAGGTGGTGGGCCAACCATAAGAGATATATCAAATAACATATGTAAGAATCTAACTACGAACAAACCGGCCCAGACAAGTCTAGCCTTTGTCCATGCTACAAAATTGGATAAGGATTTTAAGAAGGTTAATTCAGAGGTATATTTTATTTGATATTATATTTTCCTTACAGAAACAGCAAGTACATGCTCACCTCTGATCTAATCTCTATCTAAATTTGTATGTTTGTTGTAAACAGGCAGGAGAGACACCAGCTATATTGACGGAATTACCATTAAATATCGAAACTGGTCCTGTTGAAATGGATTATGCAGAATCGGTGGTTAATCCCTCTATATCAGACCATGAAGGGCCTGAAAGCGATATTGATGATCCTACTTTTTCTGAGATTGAGGCCTTGGTATGTTTTTTTTATAGATAAACTGTGTTTGAAACCTACAACGTTGGTGAAATTCTGTCCTGGACGGAGCTCTTGCAATTTGTGTCTTCTGATTAATTTCGCCTCTGGTAATTGTCCATATTTTGTTTCAGATACTTGGCATGGACTTGGGTTCATTTAATGATGGCTTAGATTTTACGCGACGAGGTACCTTTTCTCCGTGTTTAGCCTATCAACTTCTTTTTTGGTTATACCCTCTCATTTAATTGGACTATTGAAGGCTGATTTTGGTGAGAGTTTTGGGACTTAGGAGTTTCCAGTTTTGCTAAATACTTTTGTCTATGTACTTTGTACGATCATTGATAATTGAAAAGAAGATTGCTAGTCCTAACTTAACTGGCTAGATAAAATATGTATATTCCAATGAGGTGGATTATGGATAAAATCGACTTAGTCAGTACTTATAGTTTCTCTTCAGTCTATTGGTTGGTCAAGTGCTAGTTCCTATTTTTTATAGATTTAATATAAAGAGTTCTAAATTTTTCATTCTATCATAATAATAGCATGAAATAAAAATGTAGCATTCCATATTTATTGGTTTTGTCATCTTGAAGGTCCAGTTTCAAGGTATCAGCAGGAGAATCCACAGGGGAAAATCAGAAGATTGGAACGAAGTGCTCAAGCTTCAATTCAAAGAGCCATGACATCAGGTGCCCTTGCAGTTTTGTATGGTCCTCGTTCAAGGCATTTAATTCGAAAAACAGAGGTATTTACTCCGAATTGCTAGTCTGAACATAATAGTTTAAATGATAGCGTCATATAAGAATATGGTTCTTTCCTGTCCAAGACAAAACTCACAAAAATGAAATACGTTGTCTATATGTTTAAAAAAATGTAAAATGTGGTAGCTACAGCACATGCCTTGTCTTTGATGTAGCTATACCTATTACTCCTGCTGATTGTTTCAAGGAGTGTGAAATGTGAGGGTTTAGTTACTTCAACTCACTCGGTTTTCGGTTTTCGGTTTTCTTTACTTATTTTAACTGAAACTTGATTTTCATCCATATTAGGTCATTCTTGGAAGATCAACCGAGGATACAGTTGTAGACATTGATTTGGGAAAAGAAGGGTGTCATACCAAGATATCTAGAAATCAGGTGAGAAAGCATTTGTTATGTTACTTTTTACATTCTACGAAGAAGTTATTTTTGGCTATTTGTGCATGTCAGCGCTGAATATTTTGGAATACCGAGACACTGTCATGCTTATATACATGTGGACTTAATACATAGAAGGTGAAAATGTCAAAATACTATGGGATTCAAACTGTTTAATACCCTGGACATAACGCTTGTTTCAATTTAGTATCTTATACTACGAAAAAACCAATTTAGATAATTCAACTAACAAAATCACTCAATTTAGTACCCCGTCCATCAATTGCTTAACAGAAAGTGACGTGCTAATGACGTCATCGCCGCTAAATCTAGGATTTAAAAAGTTTAATACCTGTACAAAACACTGTTTTCAATTTAGTACCTTCAACTACCAAAGTCATTTACTTTCTGTTAAGCAATTTACGGGGAGGGTACTTAATTGAGTGGTTTTGGTAGTAGAAGGTATTAAATTGGATTTTTCCTAGCAGCAGGTCCTATCTTGAAAAAAGTGCGTTGCCTAAGGAGTTGAGCTTTATAACCCAATACTATGTAGCCATCCTTTTAGTCTTTCGGCATCTATACTAGTAAATGATCTGAATATTTTGGAAGATTGAGACACTGTCATGTATATACGTGGGATTAATACATAGAAGGTCGAAAGACTACATAGCCATCCTTTTAATGTCCAGGCATCCACCTACTAACGAACTATTTAGAACAATAAAGGTTTGCTCATTTACTGTTTAGGCTATTCTGAAGATGAAAGATGATGGGTCATTCTTGTTGAAAAATCTTGCAAAGAATCCAATGCTGGTGAATGGCAAAGAAGTTGACACTGGCATGTTTGTCAGTCTTAGTTCTGGCTGTCTGATTGAGGTGGCCACTTTTGTCCCAATGTTTTCTTTTTCTTATTCTTGGAGATCAGCATCTGTGTTTGTGCGTTTGTGTTGCCGCTCAAGACTTCTTTCATCGTGAAGCGTATCTGGATAAAATTTGTTTTAAGATTTTACTAATCACAATGTAATGCTCTATTACAAGGTTGATAGTAACTTGAGACAACTAATCGACTCTATAAAAAAAATGAGTTGGTTTTTGTTTCTAGAGTTATCGTGCACAAAACACTATATCTAATGGTAACATGGGGAAAAGGACTGCACCCTTGCATCATATCTCAAGTAGACTGATGATTTTGGTTTTTATATTTATCTTTTTTTATGTAGATTCTTACAGCATATATAATGATTAATGGAGATACATGTACGTATCTTCTTCAGAATAATGATCTGCCTTCAAAACTTTGATTTGGTACTTTACAGATGACAATAAGTTTGTGAACAATTGATATATTTGGAGTTGCTTGTATAGTTAACTGTTTTAGAATCTGCGTCACAATCATCTTGAGTTTTTGCAATGAAGCTAACACAAGAAAATGATGATTGTGCAGATCGGAGGACTACGTTTGGTGTTTGAATCGAACCAGATACTCGTCAACCGCTTCTTGAAGAACATCGAAAAGAAAAAACAAGAACAAATGGCCAAATTCGAATGGTTACCAATGGAGGATGAATCAACAAGTTAAGAAAGGCCTAAGAAAAGGTTATTATCATTGAATGGTTCTCGAGTCTTCTAACAAGGGAGTTTTATCATTCAAGCCTGTGTAGCTGTTCTTCCTATGTTATGTGTAGGTGTGCTGCCCTCTCATGCTTTGCATATGATTTATGTAATTATTCAAGCTCCTGGAATTTGTTGTTCTCTTAACTCACGCATATTTAACGGCCAGAACTTACTGATTTTAGAAAGTATGTAGATGCTATCTATGTGATGCGGATGTACTTGTAGATATCAGCTTTTGTTAATGTAAATTAGTGTTTCCACCCTTAAAGCTCAAAGACTCGAATAAGCTTCAATAGTAAACCATTTTTCCTGACAATGAAAACTGTGTATGAACCTGTTTCTGTATAATGTATGCATAAGCTGGGAACACAACTACACAAGTCAGTGTTTGAAGTCTTAATTTCGACACATGGGCGGTTCAATACACAATTATATAATCAAACAAACGGACTCAATTGCAAAAAATAACAGCAACAAACGGACTTAATATTCTTGTCAGAATTACATATTCCTCTCAGCTCAACTGTATATCTACCAGACAAGCATGTTTCTCGATAATTCTACTGATGTAGTGGTCTCCCAATTGAGTCGATAATTTTTCTGAAAGTTGGAAATGAGTATCAAAAGCATTCGACATGCATGGAGATATCCATTAAACATAAAAGTCGTACCTAATATATAGAAATAGTATACAGGTCCGGCACATAATTAAAATTCGCACTCTGTTTAAAAATATAAACATCTAAACAAATCGGTCTATACCATTCACACTACTACCTGAAGTCTTAATCCCCTCTTATCTGTGAATCCTAACATAACAAAATGGTCGCTGGGAAACTGCTGCGGTGGCTGCTGAAGTGGAAGTTGTGATATCTTATCAAGCAACGAACTCAACCATTGAGTCACCACTGCCTAAGAAGGTCCATCCTACTGGGACATGCCGATTATATTATCTACCAGCTGTCGGGGGTTAGTATCCCAACATAACAAAATGGTCGCTGGGAAACTGCTGCGGTGGCTGCTGAGGTGGAAGTTGTGATATCTTAT
Source organism: Primula veris (assembly GCA_963682055.1). NCBI lineage: Eukaryota > Viridiplantae > Streptophyta > Magnoliopsida > Ericales > Primulaceae > Primula > Primula veris. The sequence continues at coordinate 27,946,903 of OY821747.1, read as the reverse complement.
CAAGCAATGAACTCAACCATTGAGTCACCACTGCCTAAGAAGGTCCATCTTACTGGGACATGCCGATTATATCATCTAGCAGTTGTTGGGGGTAAACCATACTAAAGGGAAGTGCGAAAAGTTTCATCCAAAGCCATTGCATCCCCATCCCGAATGCCGATCCACGATCCTATATATTTAAAACAAAGAAAGATGAAATCTCTCCAATTTTCCAATGATGTTCCTTCACTAGTCATAACTACCTTGAGTCGATCAGCGAAATGTTGGCTTTGCACGACAGGATCATTCAACTCTGTGTATGCATTCCAAAACCTGAGACGGTGCAATGAACAGATGGCAACTCTATGTTTCAATATTACATATCAGCGAAAATATAAGAACAGCGATCATCTAAGCTTATATTTCAAATCAGGCCAGGTGATCTGACTCTTGCCATTTTGCCAGTGGACTCATTATCTCCGGGTTAGTTAAATGATAAATGTAGGGAGGGGTTTTCACACATTTCCTCCTGAAAGTGTTTAATAATTACCACCAGGTCATTTCTCAATGTCTGCACAACTTTTTTCAAGAAGAAAGGCATTTTAACCATCATATATATTCACTATTTCTACCCAGAATAATAAGATCTAGGAAAGCATTAGAAACACCTTGCATGTGTAAAACAAGGTTACTTTTATAATAAATACATTTTGTTTAAAAAGTTAATAAAATAATTAAATAAACTGTATAGAAGTTATTGATGTGTACAAAATGAACAAACGGCCCTTGGGAGATAAGTGAGTTGCCGTGCAATGAAAATGGGAAAAGTTTTTGTAGTTAAAAATGATACCAACAGAAATTGCTTTAAAAAAAGAAGAAGCGCCCACCGAGGGGCTCGAACCCTCGACCACAAGGTTAAGAGCCTTGCGCTCTACCAACTGAGCTAGACGGGCTTATTGTTATATTGTGAAACAATAATAATTTTAGAGTGATGATATAAGGAGAGACTTTTCGATATAGACTATCACAGAAACTCAATATGGACCATCAGATCATGTATACGAGGGTAAATGAATGATCTATATTAAGTATCTGCAAGAGTTTCTGTCAAAACATCTGTCCTTATATTATCACTCATAATTTTATTACAATGCAACACATACAAATGAACGTAATTTTTCCTCCTCATGTTACACACTGACATAAAATATTTTTCAAAGGTACTGACACTGTTAATTTGAGGGAGACCAATCCAAAGGTGAAAATGTGTACTCAGTTAGCAAACTAGCCTGAAGAACAAAAGTCCCTCTGTTGTAGCTGTTAAAATTTGGATTTCGTTTTTTGCCTTTTTACTTTGTGTTCAAGTCTAAAGTCTATTCGGTTATCGAGCATAAAAGGATAGTTTTTCAGGTTCTTTAGCCTGAAAATACAAGAAATTTCAAGGATTAGCCCAACTTTTCTCACACACTCAGAAAAAAGGAAACGTAAATGTACTACTGTTTCAAGGAAAAATGAACCGCTCGAATAGTTCGCCATTCTTTTACTATCAATAGTTATTTCATGATCTCCGACAACTAAGTTTCGTTGTTTAAACTTCAATGAATGGAAATATAGTTTCTTTATGTTATTGTAGGAATTGACGAAAAAAAAAACAAGCCAGAATAATTTGGTTTTTTTAGTTGAAGACATGATTGGTCTAGTTGATATTTTTTTCGTAAGTTTTTTTTCCTTGGAAACAGCCTCTTGACTTTTTCACTACAGTAATGCAGTAACTCAGTAAATAATATATATATAGTATATTTGCATGTGAATTGTGATTATAATAGTTTGCAATGGGCAATAACTAAGAATAACACCACCATAACTTTTATTCAGAAACTCTTAGCAAAAGGGCCAAATGAAGGCAGTGAAAGAACTGGGGAAGTCCGCCCGTCCTTCCAACATCCTGCCATTCCGACAAAGATGAAACACATAATTTTATAACCGTGTATTTTACTTATAATTTTTAAAAACGAAAGAATCTTGATTCCACCACCTCATGTAGGGGGCGTAATTGCTGTGTTTGCCGTCCTGTGCAAGGTAATTTCATTACTGCCATTTAATGAACACTTGCAGAAACTATTAACAAATGTTAGTAAGTGGCAATGACAAACATTTAACTGTGTCTTCTTTCACAGGCAATTAATTACTTATAATGTCTGGGTTACATTACACCACCATCATTTCGTATGGAGCTTTTTATCCAAGAAAAAGAATGATCTTACACTAATATCTGATAGTACGAATTAAACACCTTGAATATATAATGAGCAATTATGGGTGCAAACAATTGCAAGTTTCACCCTCCTTGCAATACTCATAACAATTTACAAACACAGTTGCTTTTGGGAGCTGAGACTTCGCTCCATATCCACTACCAACATCTTTTCATCGCCGTCTCTCATGACCCATAAATCCAAACGATGTGTTTTCATTAATATCCATATTTACCTGTGTTAAACCCGGGTTAGATCCCCAACCCATGTAAGCCATTCCTTCAGTTAACCCTCCAAAACCCGAACAAGTATTACCCTCCAAATTATTCGAAACTATTTGATTATTCGGACCAATTTCTGTTCGGTTGCCTGAGTCACGCTTATGCCAGGTATCTACTCTTTCTATATTGCTTGTCGAGGCTTCCCCATTAGACTTTTTGCTGTGATCGAAAATATCAAACTCAGTGGGACCATGTGGCTCACTTACATCATCGTTTTTCACAAAATCAAAGAAATCATCATCCGGGTACATCGCAACGTCACCATGAGTCTCCATTGCATCAACTTCAGCTAATAGATCTGAGACCAAATCGTCACCCAGAGTCATAAACTCGATAGGCTCGTAATCAAATGCCATCCCATTAGATGGACTGAAAAAATGATTGGAAGTAGGAGGAGATGCAAATTGGTCACAGCTGGTAGCAGCTTCACTATTGCACAAATCAGGTGTTTTTTCACAAGGCATTTTCTCTTTCGGTTCCACTTTTTTACACCTATCGCTTGTATTTGGCGACAAATCAACTTTTTCATTTTCATGGACCATCTTAAACGAGGGACTTAGAAGATTCTGAATATCTATATTAGCTTTCTCATCTCTCTTACTAACCTCTACTATGCTGGAAAGGGATATTATGTCGGACTCGTTCCTATCTTGTGGATATGAAGGGCTTTTTGGTAACTTTTGTTCCGTCGGATCAGGTTCCCCATCACCATTAACCATCTCTGGCAAGGTAGTAGGAAGATTCTGAATATCTATCACAGCTTTCTCATCTCTCTTACTACTAACCTCTGCTACGTCAGGGACAGGTGGCGTGCTCTTGATGGACTGAGCTTTCTCGTTCCCATCTTCTGGATATGACAGGTTGTTTGGTAATCTCTGACCGGGATCAGCTTCACCATCATCATTAGCCGTATTTGGCGAGGCACTAGAAAGATTCTGAATATCTATCACAGCTTTCTCATCTCTGTAATTTGGGTCTGGTGGGAGGGGGCTGCAGGTCAAACTAGTGCTACTTGGCGTGTTCTTATTAGAACCAAGGTTATCGTTCTCTTCCGGTAAACTCGTTAAATTCTGAACAGTGGAACCAATCTCTCTCTCCTTGTCAACCATCTTAGGCGAGAGACTTTTCTTAATACTAATACAAGCTTTCTCATCTACATTGCTCGGCATTGGTGGGCTGGGATTAGAGTTCAAGTCAGGGCTAGGTGGCGTGCTATTTTTGGTTTGAACGTTTTCATTATCATCTCTTGTATCCTGTGAGGAACTAGGCAATTTCTGAGCGGTCGGACCAACATTTCCACCCTCGTCAATAATCTTCGGTGAGGGACTTGAAAGACTCTGAATACTAGTACCAGCTTTCTCATCTCTGTCTTCCAGCGTTGCTGAGCTTAAGGCCAAGTTAATGCCAGGTGGCTTGCTCTCATTGGCCAGAACTTCCATGTCGCTATCTATGGGTTTCAGTGAGGAACTTGGTATATTCTGAATGGGCAGATCCATTTTGACATCATCATTAACAGATTTTCTCGAGGGACTTTGATGATTCTTAATAAGCATATTAGCATTTTCATCTCTACCCATTGGACTTGGTGAGAGACTTGGGACATTTGGAATTCCCAAATCACCCTTTACATCATCATCTATTGGTTCCAGCGAGGAACTTGGCATATTCTGAATTGGCAGATGCGTTTTTACATCATCATCAACCGATTTCTGCGAGGGACTTGGTAGATTCTGAATAACAGTATCAGCCTTTTCATCTCTATCTCTTGGATTTGGTGAAGGACTTGGCACATTTGGATTCCCCAAAATACCTTTTACATCGTCATCAACCCTCTTTGGTGAAGAACTATGACGATTCTGTGCAGTTGCAGGTGGCGTGCTCTCAGTGGCTGGAACTTTCTCGTCCCTATCTTTCGCATTTAGTAACAAACTTGGTGAATTTCCAATGCTTGAATCAACCTTTTCATCAGTATCTATCATCATTCGCGACAGAATTGGAGAATTTTGTATATCCAAGCTAGCTTTCTCTTCTCTCCCACTAGCCTTTGGAGTAGGGCTTGGTAACTCCTCCAGCCCCTTTTTTTTAACAGGTGCAGTATTTACAGCTGAAGGTCTCCAACTTTCAACAGACGACTGGGCAGAAAAATGATGACTATCGGTTTGGTTCTCATGCACTGCATTTACACATATAGTGTTCCCATTTGAACTAATATTTCCGTTAGAAGTAGCACTACTACAGTTCCAAGATCCATTATTTAATTTCCCGTCATTTACTATTGTCGGATTAACAGTGCTGCTATGCCTATCTTCACATATAGGTAAGGCTGTGTTTGATCGTAATGGTAAAGCTTTATGAAAGTTTCCACTTAACACATCAGCCAAGTGTAGAGATTCAACTTCTTCACTGTTAATATTCCATACCATCATATCAGGTGGAAAATACCCACTTGTGCTCCACTTTCGCAATTGTATTATACAAAATGGTCCTTGTATATTTCCAGTGGGATCTCTATAATGCCATATTTTCTCTATCTCACTATTAGATGCTGATGGTGGGCTACCGTTAGAGATATAGACTGTTGGAGATTTTGATACATTTGCATCTTTCTTTTTCTGCAACTCAGGGACGTTCTTTCCCAATCTGCTTGACGGTCCTTTTTCCAAATTTAATTTCGCTTGTTTAATTTTATTTTGTGTGGAGATTGGGTCCCTTCCAAGTTTCTTAAATCCAGATTTTCTCGATTTTACTTGATCAGCTGCATTGACAGAAAGATTATTATGAAAAAAGAAAAAAGAACAGATTGAAGGGAAATCGAAGAAGAAAAAAAGTAAAGTAAATGACCTTGTTTCTGTTTATGAATTTGGCCAGTATCGTCATCAGACTCGCACTTTGGATCCATTTTTGGATCTGCGTGTACTTGAGGAACTTTATTTAATCTGCGTTGACGTTCCTCGGATGTCTTCAGAAGGTCTATCTTCTCTACACATTCTCTAAGCGTAATTATGTCAAGGGAAACTTTGATGGAAATCAGCAGATGCTTGGCATTATTCTTATGAAACTAACCCATATTACTTAATTAGCATTGTCAAACACAATTGTCTTTTAAGTATTTTCAAAGATATCTCCACATAACGTCCTTTTTATTATAAAAAACTCCTCTTTTTAACTGTTTGGGGTCCAGACCCTTGAACAATATAAACACTCTTAAACAGAAAGATAGATTGGAGAATTTGTATATTTTCATATCTACTATATAACTACAAACAACCTCTGAGAGGTGTCACCGATTTGGCATAAATAAGAGGCTGGAAATGATATGCAGATAATAAAGTAAATCATTAAAATATAATGTAAAGATGAAAAGGATATTCTTTCTTGCGCCCATTTTCACTTGCTCGATCCCGGAGATGGTTAAGCCGCAATATCTCAGCTTCCAGACACTACAATATTGGATCAGAATATAAAGTATAAGCATGACAAAAGATAGAAAAAAAAAGAGCTAGTAAGAAATAAATTTTCAAGAGATGAATACTCTATTCTAGTTAAAGCTCAACTAACATACATCGTTGAGCCTAACTTCCTGAAGTGCCCTTGCCTTTTCCTGGACCTGGCCCTATACCAAATCATGGACACCATTAGAGGTGAGTGTAATTTACAAATATTTTGCATATATGAATAATCAAGATCCTAACTTACTACAGTCATCCGCTTAAGAAATCCGCATTTAATGCTTTGGCGAAAACGTCTGCATTCATCCTGGAAGAATAATATCACAGTTTTAGATAAAGATCCAGAAAGATTAAACGGAGATATGAGTATCAACAGAGGGGTTGTTGGTTACAGCTCTTAAGCAAGTGAGCTGGATATTTTGAGCTTCAGAGAGAAGCTAGGTTTATCCAGTTCAAGCTTCCAGCCTTTTCAGGCCAAAAATCTAAAAAAGCTCAGTTTTTATGCTGATCAACGAAATACTGCCTAGCTTTTAAGCAGACAATCTAAGCTTAAAAGCTGCAACCAAAGAAGGCCAATGACTAATGTTATCTAACAGAAAATACAAACTACATATTCAGATCCGCTGGAGATGAGAATGAAAGAAGATGGAATAAATAATAGGTGGTCGTGAAAGAAGAAGGAATGAATTATTAAAGCATATACTTAATCTAAAAAATAAAGTCGGCACCATAAAGATTGCAAAAGTACAGTACAGTCCATGTTAAGACCAAGTTCATTATCTCAGGTTATCTACTTCCTGGTAACAAAACATGTATTGCTTCTTTTAGCCGACCCCATTTTCTTGGGGTTTAAGGCTTAGTTTGATGATGATGATGTAACTGCAAGAGCTAATTAAGAGAAGTGCTAAACAATCACCTCTGAAAAATCTTGATTAGAGATGGCATCAATTGCTACAAGCTCTTTCTTATTCAAGTTCAATATTTTTAGCATTACATCCACGGTCTTCCCACCGATTTTATAAGGAACAGAGGCCTTAAATGTACCTGAAAACAAACAGTACAGGTATGTTACAGATGGCAGGATATTTTATACAATAAGAGCACTTAAGATGGTAACACAAAAAGGAATCAAATGTATACCTACTACTTGGACAAGCCTATACATATCTTGCTTCAGATCAGCAGTGGAGATTCTTATTCGCACAATCGAGCCAAGAACTTTATCAGGAAAATTTCCACTAGAAGTTACCAAATTTTCCATCAAACTACGACGTAAATAAATTAATTTGATGTTATGAACATCAATAGCTGCAAATTCCTCAAGATTTGTTTGCTGCCCTCTGTCTTCAACTTTTTTCCGTTTTTTCCGTTTTTTAATTTTGTTTTCTGTCTTCAAAAAGCTTTCATTGTTCCCACCACCCTCTACATGATTTGGAGCGCGAATGTTATCCAAAATATCCTCTTTGTGAATCTCTTCCTTTATAAGAAAGTGATACTCGAGAAGTTTTAACATTTCAAAATGACCAACTCGGGGTTTTAAGAAAAGATTCGTAAGCCTAGCATCACATATAATTTGACTTTTCTTCTGAGGGTCCCGGAGATTGTTTCTCTTTATATATTCCAGCAAAAGACCTTGAACATCAAATGGTAACACCATAGATACGTCACCATTTCTCATATGTGCCACAAATTCCAAGAGTTCTTTAGTTGCCCATTCTTTGGACCCTGATAAAGTTGAGCTTTTTCCACTGGACTTGTCTGTTTTCTGACAATCAACTATGCTGGGTAAAATAAGTTGCTCCTTTTTCTTTCTCTTTTTCGAATCTGATAACTCCAAAGGGACGTCTGAAATTGAACTTTTGCAATCACTATTGCTATTAAAAACATCCAGGCGCTGCTCCTTACGAGCAATGGGTGCAACTTCTTTACATGGTTTTTTCGCTTGAGTAAGTTCGCCTAAAGTTAAAGATAGTTTGCCTTTACGAGCAGTGGGTACAACTTCTTTACATGGTTTTTTAGCTTGAGTAAGTTCGTCTAAAGTTAAAGATAGTTTCCCCTTCAGGTAAATCCAGTACATTTTGAAAAGGTACTCCCAACTAGTCTTGTCATCAAAATCTACTTGAACCTACATGTCAAGAGTTGTTGCAATGTCAAAGAACTTTAAATGAAGTAGAAGACAAGATGGTATGCAAGTAACGGAGATTAAATAAGCAGTAAATCAACATCAATCTGGAAAAATTATTCTCCAGTTCCAAAAGAAGAAAAGATGGGAGCTACTCTTCATGATTCATCGAAACCCGTAACTGACAGTGTGATATTTTTCAGTTTGTGAAAACTAAAAGCAGAAACTTTAGTTATCACCAGCACTACCATACACCAAAAGACTGAAACCAAAGTTGGGAATAACTCTAAGCTTCAAGCCATTTACATACATCTAATACGCTAAAACAGGCATTTGAAGTTAATTTATCTCCCAACTTAGTGAACACGGAAACTCGGACCAAATCAGAATTTAGAAAACTATGAAAGCCTGAAAAGGTGGGTTCTCCTACCCAATCATGTTCAATTCGCTAAGCCAAGGACATAGATTCAACCATGATAGGCTTATTTTGAATGTGAAGTCGGACAAGATTTAACAACCTACAGCCCTAACTAACAATGATAACCAAATTTCAGTAACTAAAATTCGCTGCCGTTGGAACTATTAGTGGCGTGACAAAGAGCTTGAGACCCAGTACAAGAGATGGCTTGTAAAATTTCATAGGAGCTTAGAGATTGGGGAAGGACACATAGGGTGAACACTAGGACTACCATCAAGGAAATTCATATAAGATGCTTGGATTAAACAATATTAAAAACTACATCAAGCAAGAAACCATTCCATTAATACATCTCGAATGTCTTGCATAAACAATTATTCCAAGGATATGTAAGGGAATATGTTAACTGCACTTACCTAATAGATCAACTCAAGATTTTATGGCTTCCGTTGTTTTTCTCAAATGTGCTATTATAGCTTCCAGAACTAAACTTTATTAGATAAAATTTAAATGGGCAATATGCCAAAAAGGCTATTGAAAAACGTTGTACGGTAATTAAAAATAGCAGAAGTATTATGACCACAAAGGGTGACGTTATGCTTTAAGCCTAAATCAACTAAAGAATAACTTTTCACTATTTCTATTTTATACGCAAATCTACATGAGAAGCTATAATTGAGTTCTTAATTATAGAAATCCTTGAGAAGAGGTTACTATATTAATCTCACAAGCTTTTACAATCTTTCCTAATATTAGGATATGGCCCATTCACTAGATTTCTTAGGTCAATTAGACTTTCAATAAAGACCAAGGACAATTTTGACTAAATTAACACTACAACTAAGGAGAGCATTTAGCTTACAGAAGTTTATCATTAAACGAGGGAATTTTACTAATTTAGTATCCTGTTTTAACGTCTCAAAACAAAGTAAATTGTGCATACCGTTTCTTTAATTCCTGGAGCAATGTCCTCGATCAACATAACAGTTCGCATACAAGGTGCACAAAATCCTTTGTTCCCTCGTACAGATAAGTATTCTGAATCTTTAGTACATGTCTTGCACAATGAATACGTACACGTATAGCACATATGGTGCGCAGCCTTCTGACATATACTACAAATATGCCAACCTGTGATGCATAAAACCATATTAAAAGCCTCACAACAGGTCAATAGTTAAAGATTGCTCGGGTGCAACACATAGAAAGAGCCAGAGAACATATTGTAGATGCTTGCTAAAAGTAGTATAAACATACATGAAGCTAAAGAAAGAATGTGGAGGTAACAGAAACAAAAGCAACAATTGTTTTAAAAGAGGGTGGAGCTGATGCATTTTGGAACTAGTAGAAAAAGAGATAGTTGACGGACATGACAGCCACCAAACTGAATCTTTTATGTATCATTTTCCAGCCTTCTTGTCAACAGCCTCTATAAGGGACTACGACAAACGCTTACTAAATAAGAAGGCATTATGATGTACGTCGTATTTTGATTCCGTAATGACCATGCTCCATATTTATTACATATACCTATATTAAATCTAATTGCCGCAGGAAACAGACTGTTATTTAAGAAAACATCTAGCCTTCAATTAATGTTAGGTTTCAAAATCTCTCATAGACTATACTCCAGTTCGCACATGGTGTGATATAAACGACCGTCTTTCTTTAAGGTAAGTAGTTAGTTACTTAGGCATATGCCATGGGTACATGACTCATTTTGACTACCTCATTCAATGAAAAAATCTATTTTGCTGTAACGTCATTTCTACCAATACCAATACAACCCTAGTGCATTTTCCTCATCTCCCAATCAATTATAACTTTATATGAAGCATCTATGCCTACTCCCATGCGATTAAATATCATTAATCCCTCCCTTACCTTAATTTAGAATGTCCCAATATAGTACTTGTATTTCCTAAAAATAATCATATATATTGACTTCTCTCAGTTCTTTGACTTCTAAAATTTTTTCCAGACTATACAAAGACCATTAATTTAAATTCAACATAGAAGCGACGGAAAATACTAATATTAGAACATGTCCATAACATACCACAATTCCATTTCGCCTTTGACTGGAAAAATGCCTCATCCCGTTTCACACAAGCCGGATGATACGCCTTAGGGCATCCCCTAAATTTCATTAGAAAACAAGAAATTAAATAAAAATAGTTATTGCCAATCGACCGATATAGACTGATACACAGACACTTGCATATACATACCAACAAGTATAATTACTATATACACGAACATAATCTAGAATTCTCACATCCGATCACAGAACAGAAAATCATTAATAATAAATAAAAACACTGCAAAAGTACCTACATACAACAAGTGAATAAATAAACCCTCAAATACTCATTTCCAATCTCTAAAGTTGAGGTGGAACGTTTTTTCCGATAATGCGAGGGCTAAATCCCATAATCGGCATGATATCCATGAAACATAGGGGGAGGGGGAATTCAATATTTTCTAAATGCGAGGGCTAAATGCTATAATCGGCATGATATTCATGAAAAAAAAAAATATTTTTTTATAATTTATGCCCTTTCAGCCTACACCTAGTTCCTCGTCCCTCCCATCCATACAGAGAACAACTAACAAAAATCTAAAATGATCACCTTCAATAACAGGGAAGAAGAAAGACTGTAAACACATAAATAATGAAAATAGTTCCAACTGTCCACTACATACTGAAATACACAATCTAAAATTGTCTTAATTAAAAACAGTTTCAATTCCCCTTTCAAAAACCACGTGTCCTGTTTCGTGTTTTCACATTTTTCCACGTGTTAATAATAGAATCTTTCGATATTTTCTCGTGTTTTGTCTCTTGCTTTTGCTTTGTTTCCCTTCCTGTCAACTAAGACATACGTAAATACATACACACATACACACACACATAAACACGCGTCCGCATAAACATAATCTAAAACTGTCTTATCAAATATTTCCAATTGTCCACTAGACACTGAAATACATACATACAAACATACATACATAATCTAAAAATTGTCGAATAAAAATAGTTCCAATTGTCCACTACATACTGATATACACAGATACACATATCCCTCAACCTATATATACAGATTCTAAAATTGTCCAATAAAATTAGCTCCAATTGTCGAAAATATATACATATACACAGATACATATATCCCTCAACCTATACATACATACATACATCAACCTATACATACATACATACATACATATATCCCTCACCCTATACATACATACCTAATCTAAAATTGTCAAATAAAAATAGTTCCAATTCTCCACTACATACTGAAATACATACATACGTAATCTAAATCTGTCGAATAAAAATAATTCCAATTGTCCACTACATACATACACACATACATAATCTAAAATTGTCTAATAATAACAGTTCCAATTTTACACTAAATACTGAAATACATACAAACATACATATATCCCTCAACCTATACGTACAAACATACATAATCAAAACTTATCAAATAAAAATAGCTCCAAATTTGCATACATACATGCATACATACATAATCTAAAATTCTAACTAATAATAATAGTTCCAATTTTCCACTACATACTGAAATACATACATACATACATAATCTAAGAATTCTCTAATACTAATAATTTCAATTTTATACTACAAATTGAAATACATAATACACACATACATAACTAAACCTATACATACCTCCGATCACATAACACCAAGCTCCCACCGTCGAAACACAGAAAACAAACATCTTCTCCCTCCTCCTCCGTCGCCACCGTAACCTTCCTCACCGTCACCGCCCTACCTGGCCTCCCTCTCTTCTTCCTCCCTTCCCCCGCCGCTCCGATCATCGCCGTCGCCGCCTCCATTAAACAGTCCATCGGCCCCACCTCCGCCTCATCGATCGCCGCCGCCGTTGCTCCGCCGCTAGCATTGGGATCCATTTCTAGGGATTGGTTAGTGATTCTCTCTCATCGAAACCCTAGTTTGAGGTGGGTGGGTGCATCGAAGGAGTGCCGTACTGGAATTTAATCTAATTTTAGAGAGAGAGAAAGAGAGATTTTTAGAGAGAGATAGAGAGAAGGTGCTGACTGATGAGCTGTTTGCTTTATTTTTATTTCATTTTATCAATTTTATTTAGTACTACTTACTATTCCATCTTTCCCAATAATGACTTTATTATTTGTGTAATAGCATGTGTCTTTATTATTTGGACTAAAGATGAAAGAAGATTAATTATCTCATACTTATTCGTCACTTTTTAAGTGTTATTTTTTGAATTCCGTAAATATTAACATGTATCATTAATTGTAATTGAAAATTATAAATATAGACATAGTTTAAATTAAATTATTATTATTATAAATTTTTAAAATGTATTTATTGTAATATTTGATAATATTATAGTAATTTTATTATTTTTTCATTGAGAACTTAGAAAAATGGACATTTATTTTGGAACAGTCAAATATAAAATAATACACACTTATTAAGGACAAATGAAATATTAATAATCTAATACTATTTCAAGTATTCAACACATTTTACTCCACACATTTATACATTAGAATCTACCTACAATAATATTCTATGACTCTATATATTATACATTAGAATCTACCTGCAATAATACTCCATGACTCTATATATGAAGAAAAATTCACGTTTTCAACTCGATGCCAGTTATAAATAGAAATAACATACATATTGTAATATTTTATAAAAAATTTAGGTAACATCTTAAGAAAATGTACATCTATATAGTAATAAATAACGTAAAACTGTAAAATTAATTAATTATATATATATATATATATATATATATATATATATATATATATATATATATATATATATATATATATATCGATACATGTAATTTAAGATGGTATTTTTTATAAAGAAAACATTAGATAAAATTTAGATCAATTTCTAGCTTTTTAAATACATATACTCGATATTTTAAATAAGTATGTATTTAATTAAACTTTCTTAAATTTATGAATTTATTGTATTTGTGATTTTTCATCTCTGGTGAGAATCTAAGTGATTAGTTTACTAGTTAAAATATAAAAATATACTTATATCCTAAATATTTGTTCTAGTAAGTTAAACTATGTATACATGTATCTTGTATTATGTTAAATATATATTTAAATAATTTTTTATATATGAACCTCCACTTAGTAATTACCTGAGTCAATTTTTGATTGGTACCTTTTGAAATTACTAATTTAAGAGTTGTTACCATTTTCAAAATACTTATTGCAAATTAGTACCATCATCAATATATACATAAACGCAACACATTTACACCAATAAAAAAAATAAAAAAATGTAAAAAAATAAAAATAAAATCCGGAAAAAATAAAAAAATCCAGAAAAATTATAAAATATGCAAAAAAAATGAAAAATTGAAAACAAAATGAAAAAATTCCAAAAACTTCCAAAAAAAATCCAGAAAAAATAGAAAAAGTGGAAAAACAATTAAAAAAATTGGAAAAAAAATTAAAAAATTATAAAAAAAACAAAAAATATTTTTTTTACAAAAATAAAAAAAAAAATAATTTTTTAACAATCTCTTACAAAATTTATAAAAAATTCCGGAAAAATAAAAAATACTAAAAAAAATATAAAAATTCCGGAAAAAAATCAAAAAAATCAAAAAAAATCAGAAAAAAAAGAAAAAAACCAGAAAAATTAGAAAATTTGGAAAAAAACTAAAAATATGGAAAAAAATCCCAAAAATTCGGAAAAAATCCCAATTTTTTTTTTTTACAAAAATAAAAAAAACTAAAATAATTTTTTAACAAAATAATACAAAATTTATAAAAATTCCAGAAAAATAAAAATACCAAACAAATAAATTAAAAATTTTGGAAAAAATTAAAAAATCGAGAAATTTTATAAAATTTGGAAAAAAAAATGGAAAAAAAAATAAAAAATTCTTAAAAAATCCAAAAACTCATTTTTTTTGACAATCTAATACAATTATTTTTGTCAATCTAATGCAAGTTTTGTGAGAATCTAATACAAATTTTTTGATAATTTAATACAATTTTTTGAAAATTTAATACAAATTTTTTGACAATCTAATACAAATTTTTTTAAAAATATAATTCAAATTCTCGACAATCTAATACAAATTTTTGAAAATATAATAGAAAATACAATACAATTTTGGTGATAATCTAATACAATTTTTTGACACTATAATACAATTTTTTAACAATCTAATAACTTTTTTTTGGCAATTTAATATATTTTTTTTTTGACAATCTAATGAATTTTTTTGACAATCTATTACAAAAAAATGATACAATATAATGATTGACCATCTAATAAATTTTTTGACAATCTAATGAATTTAATATAATTTTTTTTGACAATCTAATGATTTTTTTTGACAATCTAATGATTTTTTTTTGACAATCTAATACAAAATTTTAACAATCTAATATATTTTTTTTGACAATCTAATACAATTTTTTTGACATTGTAATACAATTTTTTTGAAAGATTATCTGAAAGATTTGTAGGAAATCAACCAAAAATTATTTACAGGGAAGGTATATTCCAGGTACAGAAAAACTAATATATGAAACAATCTATCCACATAGAGCAGATTACCGGAAATAAATACGAAAAGCAGAACCAAGCAATATGAATCCATTTAAAACTATAAATAATATTTTTGATAATATAATACAAAATAATTAACAATCTAACACAATTGTTTTGACAATTTTCAAAATTGAAGGGCCAAATATAAACTAATTATGAAGTACACAAATTTTAATTGAAGGATCAGATTGGTATTTACTAAAATTAATCAAATTTGCAGAAATGGTCCCTATACCATTGATACACAGATCCACCAAAGTCATACATTCACAATGAAAAACCACCATCACCGCTCTATCATCATTGCAAAAGACTCCCCGTCACCTCGTCGGAGACGGTCTCTCACCATTTTCGCCATTCATAGATACATAGAGAAAAAGATACATATAATTATATAGATACAGTTATAGATATATATTCAATTCAGACGAGAATGGTACATACATTGTCACAAAACGATGTAAAAATGGTACACTGATACAATTATCGGAAACTGAATTGTAGGAACCTGATTATATGAATCTTTTATGCAACTAAACAGTCAAATTGATTTCAAATAAGCTTCCAAACAAAAGTATATATATATATATATATATATATATATATATGGGGAAGGATATATCGACACATAAAAAAACACACTATGTTTACATTTTAATCCTAACCATCTATTTATGTTTTTTTCAATGGCCAAGATTAACTAAAACAAAAATACCATCACAGCCCTTAAAAACATATGTAATGGATGGTTAGGATTAAAATGTAAACATAGTGTGTTTTTTTATGTGTCGATATATACTTCCCCTATATATATATATCGGATCCAGATATGGTTTTCGTCGTGATCGGGTCTCCATGAACGGGTCGCCGTCATGATCGGTTCCAGATCTGGCCGAAGCAACCAACCGGGCAACCAATAATTATATATGTATACATATATAATAATATCTGTGTGTACCAAATTAAAATGTTTGAAAATGTAACTTATGCTAATAAAATTTTTAAGTGGTACTAAAACCTAATAATAATCTTTAATGTTACCGGCCTCCAATTTGTTCTAATAACCTCTATATAATAAAATAATATTTTTTCCGAGTTATAAGGGTATAACTATAGAGAGATTTTATTGTAGTATATTATTAACCTTTTATATGGATAATGGAAATTTTCATTTTATAAGGATATTGTTTTTTATTTACCATTACTATACTATATTTCTCTAAATAAGGCATAAAGAAATTAATTGCGTAGTAGACTAATACTAACACACTTTCCTATTTCACACCACATGTAATCACATGTATATACGATATCGATTACTTTTTATTATAAGGACACTTGGAATTTCTAACTTACAATAAAAAGATTTGATGGTAACATAAATATTTATCAAAAATGCCATTAAATTTAAATAAATTGATAAGATTTGTGTGTGCACCGACTTCGACATAGGTAACAGAGTAAATGTATAGTGTATTAAACATTAATTTTGGAAAATTTGTTATTTAATTTGGAACGGAAAAGGTGCTGGACTATGAAATGTGTTTTTGTTTTTTAATTTATTACTCCTCTCTCCCAAATAAATAAGAAATGATTGTTTATGAGTAGTACAACACACTGCACATCCGACCTATATACTATTTAAGTTCTAAATTAATTATATTGAATTTTATTTAAATAGTTGTAATACACATC
The DNA here is from genome assembly GCA_963682055.1 of Primula veris. Classification (NCBI taxonomy): domain Eukaryota; kingdom Viridiplantae; phylum Streptophyta; class Magnoliopsida; order Ericales; family Primulaceae; genus Primula; species Primula veris. The sequence goes on along the minus strand of OY821747.1, from coordinate 27,930,073 downwards.
ATACATTTAATTTATCGCCCTATATTGAAATTTGTGTACACTAATAGTCCAACTTTGACTAAATTAAAAGTCAATTTTGACAATTACATACAAAAACCATCAACTTTATAAATTTTTCTTAAAAAATCGGATTTCCAAACCTATTATTAAAATGGAACGGGTGAAATATTTATCAATTACTCTAAATTTAGAGATAGAGAAAATGTGTGACCAATGAGCTGTGCCTTTATTTTATTTGATTTATTAATTTTATTTACTATATTTGTGCCTAAACAAGGATTAAAAAGATAAATTATTGTGCAATCTACCAACACACTCCACACTATATGGATATATAACTATATATATATATATACTAGTAAAAGTTGCCCACGCGTTGCGTGTGAGACGCGTAATGACATAAATCTCGTAATATATTTTATTTTTAACATAATATTCAGATTTTGTATAATTTATTATAGTTACGGAGGTTAAAACGAATTGTTAATTAATTTAGGGTACATCCGTAATTAGTAAAATATATTGAGGACAAATAGTTAATTAATTAGATTATGTATATTGGTAATTATTAAAATAGAGTGAGGGTATTTTTGGAAAAAAATGGCTAAAACCAGGCCTAATTTTACCTATTTTTTCTAAAAATAATCTTATTCTAATTTATTAACTACTCAAATAACTTAATACAATTTAAATAAATAAATAAATATTTTCTTTTCCCACGCATATCAATTCATCTCCTAAACAAATTATCATACATGTATTTTTATATTACTATAATAATAAAATATTATATTTTTACGATATTTATTTCATTATTTTTGCAAACTTTTTGAAAATGTTAAATTTATTTATGGCACATCATATTTATGCAACTACATGTTATCCACGCAACGCGTGAGATACGATTACTAGTATATATATATATATAATATCATACTATTAATATAAACAAACTCAAAAAAAATTGAGACTGTCAAATTTTGTTAAATTTTTTCAAAAATACACTCATTCTGTTTTAATAATTATCAATTTATCTAATTTAATTAATTAACAATTTATCATCACTATAATTTTCTAATTAATGATGTATGCTAAATTAATTAACAATTCGTTTTAATCTGCATAACTACAATAAATGATATTAAATCTAAATATTATATTCAAAATAAAATATATTACGAGATTTATGCCATTACGTATCTCACACGAAATACGTGGATAAATTTTAATTTTATATACATATATATATATATATATGTCATGAGATATATTTTCAGTTATGTTACACTTGACACGTTATCATTTTGGGATCAAAATGTAAGGTCATCCATAATATTCTTTTTAAGTTTTGGGTTGGTGCATCCAATGAGCTGTGTCTCTATTTTATTTTTAATTTTGTTTTTATTTACTACTCGTACTACTATATATAATATCTTTGCCTAAATAAGGACTAAAGAATAAAGAAGATTAATTGTTTAATAGTACTCCAACGCGCTTCACACCACATATGTATATACGGGTAGGGTCGGAAACTCAACCAGTAAACGCTTAATTCGTATCCCGACCCGATTATTTTTGAAAGTGAAAAAAAATATTCCGATACCGACCCGACAAAAGTCGGGACCCGACTTTTTCGGGACACGAATTTTCGGGATCCCGTAGGGTCGGGATAGGTTTATCCCGAATCTCCCGATATATTTTTTTATTTTACGACGACGTCATTTTTTATTAACAATTTTTATTTAAGAAGTCTAAATATGTTATTAACACGAAACATAATGCTAGTTTAAAAATAACATTCATAATAAATGAAAAAAATAAAATTAACATGTAGTAGAAAAAATAGTGTGAACCTACAAATAATGGAATAGATAAAAAAAATTGATACGTTTTTTATCAGATTCTTTTAGTATTTAGTTTTATTCACATAAGGTACAATTATCATAATAATGAGATATGTTATAATTATAATTTTTATAATCAGAAAATAATAATCATTTATCTTTCTTGAAAATAACAATATAATTTTTTAATTTAAATATATTTTTTATTTTAATAGTTTCATATATTCAAAAGTACAAATCTATATTATACTTGTATAATTATAACTAATATATAAAATAAAAAAATTATCGCTTATATGGTAGAGTGCTTACATTGTATACTAGGTGAACAAAGTTCGATTCTCATCACTTGCATTTGATATAAATTAATTTATATTTTTATATAAAATATAAATTAATTAAAAAATCGAGTCGGGTCGGGACACCCCACGAAATTAAAATTGTTACCCGATCCCGAAGTTTGTCGGGTCGGGATAAAACCTGACATTTTTAGGTCGGGACTATTCTCGGGTCGGGACACGTGTCGGATCGGGATTTTGAGATTTTTTCCCAATCCTATATATATACTATGTACACCGTTAACATTTTATAACGATATGCTTGGAAAATTCGATTTGTATAGAAAATGATGATTGCATGTAGGGGTGGGCACGGGGCGGATTGGGGCGGATTGGTCTCAATCCTAACCCGCCCCGTAAAATAAATGGCGGGACGGATTGGGGCGGATAGTGGAATTCAAATCCCAACCCAACCCAACCCAACCCATTATAACTAAAACCTCAACCCAACCCAACCCAACCCATTATCAAGCGGGGCGGATTGGGTGCGGGTTGTTTCTTGAATTTTCATTTTAGTCATTAATTTTTCATTATTTCGCATAATTTACCTAAATATTAAAAAAAAAATCAAATAGAAATATAAACTAAAAGCCAACCAAAATACGTTTAGAATGTTCGAAACAAGTAACAAAGCTAAAACAAAACAAAACAAAACAAAACAAATTGTTATTCATCAACATAATCAAAATAAAGTTCAATAGCTAATTGAATCCATAAGTTCAATAGCTACAGATTTCGTAATAACTTTATATAACTTCATATTTGGCTATACTTCAATTACAAATAAAGTTTTTAAAAATAAATTAACCACTCATACTACCTAGACCCAGATTAAAAATTCCTTCTTTTTGTAAGTACGAGATAATACATTGAATTTATAAGACAATATATCAATCGAATCATTAAGCTTAAGTTTGGACAATCCAAAGATTTTTTGTCTATATATATAATTTTTCTTAAATCAATAATATTATAATATAGAAACTCTTATTAAAAAAGATCTTGAGAAATTATATATATATATATGCGGATTGAAACGGGTTGAGGTGGATTAACCCGCGGTTTGGAAACCCCAACCCTAACCCAACCCACGAATTTTTTTACGGATTGGGGCGGGGCGGATTTAACTTTTTTTGACACCCAACCCGCCCCAATCCGCCCCAATCCGCACGGATTGGGTTACGGGGCGGGTTTGTGGATTTTTTGCCCACCCCTAATTGCATGCATATTTGTCAAAAAAGCTATTAAGTATTTTTTGTGTTTACATACTTCAATATCAGTCAATAAATTAAATGTATTATGTATTAACATTAGATTTTGTAAAAGTTCTATTTAATTTGTAATGGAGGGATTATTATTTTATTCTATGTAAAGACGTGGCGTGTCAAATGAGTGGTAATAAGAGTGTTAGACGATCTACTATTGAATGAGTATAATCTATCAGATTTAAGATATTTTCATTCCGTTTCACTTTTACGCTTCACATCTCATTATTTGAGATGAAAATATAATATGATAAACGTGTTACAAGTGTTGACGGGTTTCATTCAATTTCTTTTAAATTCTGCCACACATGATGAACTGCGCCCTAAAGTGTAACATGTGTGAAAGACGGATTACTCATAAATAATGTCTTATATAAGTTATTCTCGCAATTTTGACCTGCAAGTTTTTCATATCTTTAGTCTTAAAATAAGCTTTTTAAAAATTTAATGAAGGGTTAGAACTGCATTATACAATTTCTAAAATTTTCTTTCGACAATTTAGACCTAAAAATCGTAATTTTAAATTGGAGTTATTTTTATAGGGAAAAGAAGGAGGTGACTATTTATTTATTTATTGTTGTTGGGTTTAGTTTTGTGGGTGGAATTTTAGATTTACACGCATCGGAAGCGTCAAACTGGGCTATGGTTACTTTAGTTGGTTTGGGAAACTCTATGAAAAATGAGAATGTCCCACTTTCTTTTTATTCTTCCACTAGTCTTTGTTTTATACTTATTCATTTATTTATGTAAATATAATCTACATGGGTATGGAATATGGATCTTCTGCAGTTCATACCGTTCGTTATGTACATGTTTAACAAATTTAAAGAATCTATATATTGCCTAAACTATCATAGTATTGCCAAACATACAAGCTGATGGCTACGTAGAATGGAGTCAATGGACTGCAGGATGCATAGCCATATACTTATCTAATAATCACTAAATTAATGTTGATTTTACGAGAGTAAAAAACTGTCACAAAACCGGTCATAAAAATCGTCTCTAGTATGCTCGTTACAAAAAAACTCGTAACAATTGTTGTTGCTATTTGGACATCTTTTTTAGTGAATAACTCGGTTCCAACCGTAGTAACACTCATAACACTATGTTAGGGATGAAAATGGTAAACTACCAATGTTTTCTTTTTTGATATCATTACCGTGTATTAATGGTACGTAAAATCTCAATACCATTACTAGGGACGGACGTGACACCGAAGTAAGGGGTGACACAATATATAACCAAATAATTTTATATAATATTGAAAATCCATGATTAAATGTATTAAGTTTTTGAACCATCATTTAGTCAACAATTGACAATCGACTGTACATATTTTTATTAATCATCAAATGAAAAATTCTCATACTAATTCACTTTAGTTATGATGAAATATGTTAAAAACTTGGATCGTATCTCACCATTTTATATGGTCGACTGGCCAACCATAATTATCACACATAGCATATTTATGATAATATCGTATAGTAGCATAGATATGATAGTATTGCAAGTACATTACAAATGGTACGGTATATGTGCTAATTGCCGTTCATTGGTTGTGAATCGTATCAGTGATGTACTAAGTGAAGTAACTAATTTAATTCGACATGGTAGTACATAAAATATTTTCTTTTAGTAATTATCACTTTGCTAAGAAATTTACTAAAATACAGATATAATCAATCACCATTTTGATTTGACAAATGAAAAAAACTAATGAAATAGAACAAAGAAAAGCTCAGGTAGAAACAAAAGAAAGAAGTGGAATGTGGACCTATATATGTTTATTTTTGTAGCACTTTCCTTTGTCACGCAAACACAAAAAAGGGAACATGAGTGGTATTTTTAACTCCGTCTACTCTACTATAATAAAATATCAAGAAGAATAGTGTTTGTTGTTGGAAAAACATGTATAAACATGGGTGTTTCTGAATGGTCACTGGACCAACTTCGAGTCATTTTTTCATGTGACAGCGCTGGGTTGTTTATACCATACTCAACGTGTTTGAGTAGCCCGTGTGACGAGCTTCGTAATGGTATATCGCATGACCTATTCGGAGAATGGGTGTGAATACAAATCGCCTTCAAAGTTGGGCTCTCGAAAGCTTAATTATGGAAAACGAAATGGTTAATGGAAAAACCATTTAGAATAATCACATATTGGAAGATTGAGAGTCAATTTTATAATATATATACAATACCTACCTATTAGTTGTTAAACTAACATGTCCACATACATCTAAGAGTATTAGTGTGTACCACACACGCGCATTCGCTCGGGTCGTGGGCTTGGGCTTGGGCTTGGGATTTGGGATTTGGGGAATGTCTCGGGTCTTGGGTCAAATCTGAAAAGAAAGTTTCCAGCAACTGAAACGCCAGCAATTTAATCTCATTAGAGGCTATAAAAGACAGCCCTCCCCCTCTCATTACACACAACTCACAGCATAGCATACACATTAGAGAGAGAGAACCGCATCACCAACAGCTCGACCTGTGTTTCGATGCCGGTTTCCATACGAGCCACTCTGAGATAGGAGTTGTACCTTGGGAACAAAGTCCCGAAACCAGAAACCTCTAAAGGTGGTTCGAGAAATATTGTTTAAGGAAAACTGCCCAGCAGTTACCTCTCCTTTTTATTTCAGTCCTTTTAAATTCAGTATTTACATTTCAGTATTGTTTTACATTCTGCATTTTTTATTTTCCTGTACTGTTTAGATTCTGTCTTTACTTTCCAGTACCTTTAGTTTATGTAATTTCTATTCAGTCCTTTCCTATTCTGTAATCTCCAATTCTGTAATTTACTTTTATGTATTTACAGAAACAGTCCAGTAGTTTAGTAATTATACTATTCTGTCTGGCAGTTTCTATAATTGTCAAAACAGTCCAACAGTTAGTAATTTATACTATTCTGTCTGGCAGTTTCCAACAATTACAATTCAGTCCAGCAGTTTAATAATTTATATTAATATGTCTGGAATTTTAATTAGTGTAATTTAAATTCTGTACGAGTCACGAATTGTAATTTATATTCCAATTGTGAGAAATAAAATTGTTTATTTCCTTTGCAGTTCTTTGTTATTTACTTTATTGCTTTTCGATATAGTACCAAAACCAACAATTGTTATATCATCTGCTAAAGTAAATGTCTTTATATTTAAAACATAATCAAAACACGTTCAATTGATATTTTGCTGCTAAATTTAGCACCACTTAATTGATGAACTTGTTGCTATATTCTCATTATTTTGTAGTTGGAATTTGTAAGTGGGAGAAAATGTAGCAAAATGGTTAATATATTAAATGACGGTGGTATGTGCAATTATTGATATAGTTCTCGAGTTCGTCAGATATATATTAGAATCAAACAGATACTAGGTCTCGCGCGATGTTTCGTGGATGAAAATAATAAATTTAATAGCTATATGGTTGTGATTCATGTAAAATAATTCACTAATTAAATGAAAAGAGCATTTAAATGTTTCCAAATTTGAAACAAAATGTTTATGGCCATATCCAAACCCGTCGGAATGGAAAAAGAAGGATTCAGTCCGATCAGACCATTCTTATGATTTCCTTGCAGCCTAAATGAGGAGTAATGATAAGTATGATCAAATGCAGACTTGAGAAGTAAAATTGCGAATCTAGTATGTGGTGCAGTGAACGCACATCCTCAAAATGAAAATAACACATGTTTTATATTTTCAATTTTCATATTTAGTAAGTCTACTATTTCATTTTTTTTTACATATTTTATAATTTTATAATTTTTCTGGTTTTTATAATTTATTGTGGATTTTATTTTAATTTTTTTACATTTTTTTCAAATTTTTTTATTGGGCCAAATGTGTTGGGTTTATGTATATATTGACAAATGATACTAATTTGCAATAAGTATTTTGAAAGTGGTAACAACTCTTAAATTAATAGTTTCAAAATGTAACAATCAAAAATCGTCTCAGATTATTGCGTATGAGTACGCCAATTTTACTTTTTGGAATATGTTTCTTAAAGTAGTTGTCTTATTATACTTCACACATTTAATTTATATTGAAATTTGTGCACACATTAAACAGTAATCCTATAGAGCCAAACTGGCTCAACCAGATTAATTGGCAGACAGTTCTTCATTTAATTTTTAGAATTCGTTTTACAACTTAACCAAAACAAAAATAAAATTTCAAATATAATACTTACGGAACTCTATTTGAGACTACCCTAAACTTAAATATATATATATTTTTTTTAAATTAATGATTTTAATATATTTTATTTGACCATTCAACAAAATAAAAACTCAAATATAATATTATAAAACCCTATTTGATACTAATCTAAACTTAAATATTAATTTAAAATATTAAATATATTAATCTATCAACTGTTCTAGTTGCTGTTATGCAGTTAGGTTTCAAGTGTAGTTGCAACCACAGTTGGAACCTAAGTATAATGATGAACAGAACGGTAAAGTTAAATGTACTTGAATTAAATCACACACACATTTAACAACGGAGTTCACCCAATTGGGCTACATCTCCGGGACACTCACCCAGATTATGATATTATAAAAGCTTACAATATAAGATTTAAGTCTTAATGAAAAACTCTCAGACTCCCTATAGGTTTTTCTGCCTATCTCTATATTGCTCTTACTTATAACTATCACTCAAAATATCAATGACATCTCACCATTATTTTCCATTTAAAATCTCACTGTGTATTCTCTCAAGAATGAATTCTTTATAATTTATAACACACACTTTTTACAAGCATAGTTATCAACTATTTAAAGGAGTAAAAACAATCTTCTTTCTTCAAGATCTTTATGATTGCTTTTGACTCTTTTGATTGACTTCAATCTTTCCATATTGCACGAGATACTTCAGCGTAGGATTGACCTCAATCTTTATAAGTTAATACCTGTTAATAACTGGCTTGTAAATAGGAGTTAGTCTTTTCCTTAAACAAGGAACATATAAGATAGTATCTTTTAGAGATAAAATCTTTCTGAATATATTTTGAAACATTAACTCCATATATCACTCAATTTAAAATAGATCATACTGATTTTGATACGAAACATAGATTGAATTAAGTGATAAAAACTTGCATAAGAATAGAGATCTAGATTGTCTATTTAAAGGAAACAAATCTTTATGAACTAATCTCCTTATATCGTTTAGGCAACATATTTCCTTATCACTTTAATATTCTCAATATACATAAACTAAATCTTTAAGAACATATGAGAATATATCCTGCATACTTTAAAACAAATAATCATCATTAAAGAATAGTAATACAGAATTACAGAACTGAACAGAATCCTGCAAAATAGCAGGTAGGAACTGTGGTTGCAACTGAGGTTGCAACCTTGAAAACATAAAGCTGTCTCAATTCTTAACATTCAATTAGGATTATTTAGTTCAAACCAATAGACAACAAATAGCTTATGGGCCAGAAATCTGGTCCTAACAGTCAACAATTGACCATCGAGTGTATATATTTTTATTAATCTAAAACATTTAAACAATTTGAAAAATTCTCACACAAATCCACTTTAGTCATGAAGAAACCTGTTAAGTACTTGGATTATGATCGTACCTTACATTGTTATATAGTCCACTAACAACCAACCATAATAACCACTCATACCATATCTATGGTAATATCGTACGGTATTATAGATATGGTAGTACTACAAGTGCGTTACAAATGGTAAGGTATATGTGTTAATTGGGATTCATTGGTTGTGTATCATATGTGATGCACACTAAATTAATTCGACATGTTAGTACATAAAATATTTTCTATTAGTAATTTCCACTTTGCTAAGGAATTTACCAAAATAGAGATATAATTAATCACCATTTTGATTTGACAAATGAAAAAAAACTAATGAAAAAGAAAAAAGAAAAGCTCAGGATCACAAAAGAATGAAGTGGAATGTGGACCTATATATGAAAAAAAAACTCGAACATGAATGATATTTTGAGCTCTGCCTACTTTACAGCACTCACAACAGTTTATATAAAAAAAACTGTCCAAATACTATGTCCTAACCATTATATAAGACAGTATATCTACATTTGCTAAAAGTTGCACATTATTTCACAAACATCCTTATATATTAACCCATTAAATAGTAATTTTTATTGTGTTTTTTATTTTATTTTGTCATCTTCTAAAGAAGCATAGTGTTTGTTATTATGTGCTAAAGTGAATGTATTTATATTTAAAACATAATCAAAACACACTCAATCGATATTTTGCTGCTAAATTTAGTATCACTTAAATGATGACATTGTTACTATATTCGCAGTATTTTGTAGTTGGTATTTGTAAGTGGGAGAAAATGTTGTAAAATAGTTAATATAGTAAATTACAGTGGTATGTGCAATTAATAATATAGTGCCCGAGTTCGTCAGGCATGCATTAGAATCAAACAGATACTAGGTCTCCCGTGATATTTCGCTGATGAAAATAATAAATTAAATAGCTACATGGTTGTGATTCATGCAAATACTTCACTAATTGAAAAGACCGTTTAAATGGTTTCAAATTTGAATCGCAATGTTTACGGTCATATCCAAACCCGTGGGAACAAATTGCGAATCTAGTATATGGTGCCACTACAAGAAAATGGCTCTATAGGGACTAATTATTTAGAGACTAATGGTAAACAGTCCCGGAATGGTTTCTATAAAGACAGAAGTAAACGGTGCCTAAGGTTCTGTTTGTTTCATCAAAAAATATTTCCCGTGGAAAAATATTTTCTTGGAAAATATTTATCCGGGAATTGTTTTTATTTCCTCATATTTTCTGCTTGTTTGGGAGCTGCATGAAAACTTTTTAAAAAAACTTTTTAACTACAAAAATTGTTAATATTTAACAATACTTATAAAAGTTGTTTTTACATATTAAATACTTCCTAGTCCAAATTTATTGTATATACATTATAAGTTACTTTTTACACATTACTTTTTATTTTTACATATTAAGTTAACTTTTACATAATTTTATTTATTGCACAAAAAAAGTTGGTTTCAACTTAAAAGTTACTATCAAGGTTAACTTTTTTAAGTTCTCTTTAATTTATTAATTTTAAGTTTTTTTTTCAAGAGTACCAAACTGTAATAAGTTACTTTCAACTTATTAGAAATAATAGGCAATAAGTTACTTTTATTTATTATGAACTAATGTCTTATAACAATTTAAATTAAAAGTATATGTTTATGTACAAGTGTTATTTAGACATTTTTTTGAATGGTCATAAGGTATTTAACTGCCATTACGATGAACGAGACCGAATATAAAACATCATTTAGATATTTAAGCTACATTGTTTCAGAAATAATATATATAAGTAAATATTTTATGTAAGTGATTGTTTGTGATTTGAAATTTACATAAAATAAGTTAACTTTCTACATGCAAAAAAGTCCCTTTTACTTATTTTTACTTTTTATTTATTCATAAGTTACTTTTTAAGTTATAAGTGTTAAGTATATAATTTACTTTTTTCTTTTAAGTTAGTTTTTTCCTAGCTTATGGATTACTTTTAAATTTAATTTGTAAATTATTTTAAGTTAGTATTAGTTAAATTTAACTTTGTTTAACATTTTTAACCATAAGTTATCTTTTGTTATTGTCACGCTATGGTTCCAGAAAATAATTTCTTTATAATTTTATAAGAAAATATTTTTCTTAATTTTCCTCTAATTCTGGAAAATATTTTCTTGGAAAACAGTTTTTCTCTCAAAACAAACACAGATAAAACTATATTTTCTGGTAAAATATTTTTCAGACTCTATTTTTTTTCAAAACAAACAAAGCCTAAATGTAAAGTTAATGGTGCTTAAATATAATAACTTAATTAATATTCTCAAAACAATATTGGAATATAGTTAGGTACATGATCCAAATTGATCAACACATTGGTAAATTATCTCTCACTTCCCCTCTCTGAAAAATTCTCATCCCGTAAATCCTCAAATTTAATATTTCACTTGCCCCTCTAGCATATTGATCAAAACCCCACTTTAATTTAAATTTTCGTAATTATTGCACATATAAAGTCTATATATCGCCTAATTTCGCCCTAATTTAACTATTACTGTTAATAAATTTCAATTCTCTATCTACACAAACGTATTTTATAAAATTTCGTTGCCGACTTAGCTAATTGTAACGTCATATACCCTAATTTATCAATTGTCTTTAATATTTTGTTCAATTAAGAAATTGTAATGCTCTCTAATCTAGTTTATCATTTTTTATGATTTATTTTCCTCGATTAGTTTATTGTAATGATCTCTAACCAAACTATCATTTTTTTGTGTGATATTTTTGCTTGATTAGCTAATTTTATTGGTCTCGATCTAATGTATCGATTTTCAGTGATATTTTTGTTTGATTAAATAATTGTTATGGTGTATAGCCTAATCTATCGATTTCCAGTGATGTTTTTGCTCGATTAAATAATTGGAATGGAAAGAAATGTAGTATTCACTTTCTCTTTCATGTGCTACTTCAAACGACCGAATGAGTTCAAAAGTAGCATGTATACAGATTACTGATAGAATCTCACACTTTAATAGACTATGATAGTAGTTGTCTTGGGAAATAATTTATAAAGTAGCATTTTTGGACTTTAATTTGGGAGACCTGATACAATGTCATTTAGTAACATTCAAATTTTGGTTTACCCTTTTCTTTTTTTACACACATGTTTGGCTCCATTCATTTACTTAAAGTTCAGTGGTGCTTGTTTTGATTTCAGGAATAAAAAAGGGGATGACAAAAGCTGATCACGAAGTTATTTGATGGAACAAATATGAACTTTTAACAAGTTATATTGGTTGTATCATACCTTGTAAACCTGTAGTGCAATTGTGTTAATTTTCTTATGAAACATGATATACATAATTGACAGTGGAGTGCTGAGTTAATGAACTTGAGTTTTTTTAAAATGTGTGCTTTCCTGTTTATTCATTTCTTTAATCGTTTGGTTACCAAACTTGCTGGAATGGTTGTTGAAAGCAGATTTTTTGTTTCAAAAGCTAATTAGAAAAAGAATATGAGCTTTTGGCGACGGAATTAAACTGTCCTGAAATATATACATTCGGGGACGAATTTATTTTTTCCCGTTATGCTTTTAATGACCAAAACTGTTGATGCCGAAATGAATATATTTGGGGATGGATTTTTGCTTGTCCCCACAGAAATTTATTAATTTATAAGATGCTTCAAATTAAATTAAACTTGATTAAAATAGTTGTAATAATATTTTATTTTCTTTCTGGAATCGAAGGACGGACGTATTGGAATTTAATCTTTTTAGTTTTAGAGAGAGAGAAGGTGTTGACTTATGAAATCTTTCTTTATTTTATTCATGCATTTGTTTTTTATTCATAATTTTATCACAATGACTTATTGGTATTTAGAGATTCATTTACAATTTACATATTTTTTCAATCTCTCTAAAACTTCATATCTATTGATATTTAATTATATTTTAAAGATAAAATAAACATATGAGTTAAATTGGGGTCCACATAATATTGTTTTTTATTTTTTGAAGAGAATCATTTCACTGTCTAACTATAAATATTCAAGTACTAATGAAGAGTTGATTTTGAGTGTAATGTGATGTGTTTTTTGAAGATTAACTTTTCAAATTTTAAAAGAAAGGGATTCTAAAGAGATAGATGTAGATGCTCTAAGGAGTAAAAGAAAAGATAACCCAACACGTTGCGTGTGCGATACGTAGTGACATAGATATGGTCCCGACAAATAAACTTAATATTTTTTTTAAATTTAAATATCAAATGATTAAATATAATTAATTAACAATCGTATATAAAGAGTAATACAATGATTTTGTTTGGAATATAAATGTGTGGAAAATAACATTTTTTTAAGTTATTTATGTATTTCAATTGAGTGATGACATTTAAAAGTAATTACAATATTATAGTGAGAGTATTTTTAAAAAATTTGGCAGGATCAAAATGCTTGGGTTGACTTATATTAATAACATGATATATTCCGTTTCGGTCAAGTTATTAATTTTTGTGATGTATCAAATTAAATTGAACTTTCTTAAAATAGTTACACTACACATCACACATTTAATTTATTGCACTAATTTGAAATTTATGAACTAGTTAATCATATACAAAATATTAAATTTATAATTAACCGGTGCATTATGAGTACAATTTAGGAAGGAAGTTTCCAATTAATTGTTCATTTTTCATATTTAGTAAGTCTACTATTTCACAAATACAATAGCAAACTTGATCCGAACATTTATTGGAGTAATAATTAAGTATTTGGTTTATAAGGGTTATATTGAAAGAAACAAGCAAAAGACATGTCATCATTAATGAGAACAGAGTGATTACTATACCTTTCTTATGACTTTTCAGTCCATCACTTTATTTTCGAACTAATTTAATTATCGATTACATCTTCGGTGAATTTCGATTTAAACGATTGTTTACTAAAATAGAAACTCATTGATAAAGTTTATTAAGTATCTGTATTTTATCCAATTGTAAAATATTTTGATTTGATTAAAAAAAGGGGTAATATGTAGTCCATTCATCTTACTTTCTTAATTAATCAGCTTACCAATACATTCTTATTTATTGGGTTGGATGGAGTATTCTGTCATCGAATTCTAGTTTGGAGGTGTTACGGATGGGTCATGGGTGCATCGAAGGAGTGTCGGACTGAGATTTAATTGGGTGTGTGTGTGTGTGTGTTATGAGTTGTGTATTTATTTATTTTTGTTTATTTTTGTTTATTTACTATATCTATTTCCCTAAATTAATAACGAGTAAAAGGAGAGATTATTGCGTATGAGTACTCTAAGTTTACTTTTTGGAATGTTTGAAATTAAGTCAAACTTTCTTAAAGTAGTTGTCTTATTATACTTCATACATTTAATTTATATTGAAATTTATGCACACATTAAACAGTAACTCTATAGAGCCAAACTGGCTCAACCAGATTAATTGTCAGGCAATCCTTCATTTAATTTTTAGATTTTTTTTTATAACTCAACCAAAACAAAAATAAAATCTCAAATATAATACTTACGGAACCCTATTAAAAAATTTAATGATTTTAATATATTTTATTTGATCATTTAACAAAATAAAAAATCAAATATAATAATATAAAACACTATTTGATACTAACCTAATGTTAAATATTAATTAAAAATATTAAAAATATGACCGAATAGCAGACTCTTAAATTTTATGGTGAAAATGAAATTCTAAATTTACATTGATTAATAGTGTGTTGAGAGTCTGACTAATCTTATCTGGCTCATTAGCATTATTGCACATTAAAAGTCTAGCTTTAACTAGATAAATGATCAATTTTGGCAATTACGTATATATATCAATAATCAACATTACAAAATTTTCTTTAAAAATTGAATTTCCTAGACCTCTTATTAAAATGGGACAGATCAAGTATTTATCAATTAATTTAGAGAGATAAAAGGTGATTAATGATGAATTGTGTCTTTATTTTATTTCATTTTTCAAGTTTATATACTATATCTATCCCTAAACAAGTATGGAAATGATAAATTATTGTGCATTGCACCAACACATTATACACCACATGTATATGATATATATTTCCGTTATTAATTATATCTTCATTATTGTTATACTTAGACACGTCGTTATTTTGGATCATATCATCCATACTATTTTTGTTAAGTTTTGGGTACATCGAATGAGTGCCATACTGAATTTAATTTTTTTGAGAGGAAGAAGGTGTTGTGCCTTTATTTAAATTTAATTTTGTTTTTCATTTAATACTACTATAGTATATTTCCCTAAATGAGGGTTAAATATTAGAGAAGGATAATAAGAAAATTAATTTGATTATATTAGCTATTTTTGTTTACTATATTATTTCGTTAATTCATTACCATATACCTAAAAAAAAATTTACGATCCTACACCTATTTAAACTAGCCTAAGGAAGAACACTCTCTCCCACACCAAAATAACCAAAAACATTTCAAGCCAAAATGCCACCGAAAAATAGCAATAAATATACTATCGCTCCTCTCAAGAAAAATTCCATACCTTTCAAAGTCTACTATGACAAAGACTTTAATACACTACACCCCGACCATGTTGCTAAAAGACCAAGAGTTGAACCTTACTCATATTGCGTAGAATACACTTACTTGCCAAATGAAGATGGAACTGCATGTGCGAAAAATATGTTCAAAAAGGTTAAACATAGTCTATCCGATAGCTCAATAGATGACAGTGATGATAGTGATGAAGAAATCACAACAACCCGTAACAAAGCCAAAATGGTTTACTTCGAAAGAAAAATGATTACTAAAAAGAAAATCCCTAACATTATAATAAGTGACAACAAATATGAGGAAAGCGTTGATGATAATTTCGGCAAAGATGGCGCATCCGATGATGAAGACTAAGACAAAGACGATGACTAGCCACAACCCAAAACCCAAAACCCAAAAGCCTTAAGCCTAAACCTAATAATTTTAATTTTATTTCTATCTTGAATTTCATGTTATTTTAATTTTACTAGTTCTCGATACTAATAAAACAATGTCTTTAAAGTTTATGTGTCAATCGTACTACATTTCATGTTTGTTTATTAATTGCATTGTGTGATTGTTCGTTGTTGTGATTGATTGAATAATCCATTTATGAATACAATTATTATTTAAAATTATTAGTTTGGGAAAGTCATCATCACAAATTATCGAGATACGAAAGTGAAAATTGAAAATAAAGAAAAAGTAATCAGTTAGATTATGTTTTAACGGGTTAAAAAGCAGACATGTCAAATATACATATGCGGGTAAATGCCAGAAATCCAATTAGAAACTATCCGGTTAAGTTTAAAACCAACCAGTTGAAAAACTCAAAAAAGCCATAATAGGCACATGCGCTACAGTAATGAATTTTCATTTCAAAAACCACCCAAACACTCATTTTTCCCACAAAAAACTGGAACATGGTTGTATTTTTAACTTTGCCTACTCTACTTACAATAAAATATCAAGAAGCATAGCGTTTGTTATATCATCTGCTAAAGTGAATGTCTTTATATTTAAAACATAATCAAAACACATTCAATTGATATTTTGCTGCTAAATTTAGGATCACTTAAATGATGACATTGTTGCTATCTTCGCAGTATTTTGTAGTTGGTATTTGTAAGTGGGAGAAAATGTTGCAAAATGTGTAATATACTAAATTAAAGTGGTATGTGCAATTATTGATATAGTACCCGAGTTCGTCACGCATGCATTAGAATCAAACAGATACTAGGTCTCGCGCGACGTTTCGTGAATGAAAATAATAAATTTAATAGCCACATGTTGTGATTCATGTAAAATACATCACTAATTAATTGGAAAGAGCATTTAAATGTTTCCAAACTTGAATCTCAATGTTTATGGCCATATCCAAACCCGTCGGAATGATAAGTAATGGTAAATATGATCAAATGCGAGAACGAGTTTCATTTAATTTCTTTCAATTCTACCACACATGATGGATTATAGTCTGAAATGTAACATGCGTGAAAGACGGATTAGTCATTAATAATATCATCTCCAGCAATTTTAACTTGCAAAATTTTCAATATCTATAGTCTTAAAATGAACTTTTTCAAAATTTAACGAATGGTTAGAACTATACGATGCAATTTTTAAAATTTTCCATCAACAATGTAGATAAGAAAATCGTGATTTAAAATTGGACATATTTTCATAGGGACAAGGAACAAGGTGATTATTTATTTAGTGTTGTTGAGTTTAGTTTTGTGGATGGAATTTTAGATTTTCACTCAATTCAGAACATAGGAACCGCCAAACTGGCCACTGGGTTATGGTTTACTTTAGTTGATTGGGCAAACTCTATGAAAATGTCCAACTTTCTTTTTATTCTAGTCTTTATTATATATTTATATAAACTAATCTATATGGATATGGAATATGAGTCCAAATCTTCTATTCATATTCTTTATTTTTTCGTGTCCCTTACTTATTTTCATTCGAATTTTAAATTTTCACAACTTATTCTGTAAATTTATAAGCTTTTAAATTATAATGTATTCAAATTTTAAAATATTTGGATATAATATTATTTTAGACAATTTTTCTAAAATTTAATGTTTAATTACACTAATTTATACATTTATTTCAAAATAAATTGCGTGTCGATTTTATTTTAAAAATAATTATTGGAATGTATTGATACATATCTTATAGTAATTGTACAATTTTTTTTAAAGTTTTTTAGAAATTTTTTTAGAATAAAATAAGTAAAGGAGCACGGAAGGTGATAGAAAATAGGAGTAGAAGATTTGTAGTCATGCAATATGGATCATCTGCAGTTCATACCGTTCGTTATGTACATAGGTACCAAATTTAAAGAATCTATATTGCCTAAAGGATCATAGTATTTCCAAAGAGTGATGCTATAGCAATCTACAAATCTTATTTTAAAAGTCTATCTGAAGATATGAAACAATCCTAATCATTTTTTTTAAACACGTGTCAAAAAAATGATACTACTAGTAAGAAAAAAGAGCCATGTCATTCTCAACACTAATTATTATATTAATTCTTCTAGTTATTCCTTTATACATATCGTTTATTTGTATTCCTATTAAAAAACTTGTGGTCAAATTTTGACATTAACGTTTAAATAAAAAATATTCTAAGATGGCTGTAAAAGTCACGCCACGTAATAAAAACTCAATATACTAAAAACTCAAATAAAAATATACTAGAATCCTATTTGAGTTTACCCTAAATTTAAATAATAATTAAAAAAAAAGTGTTCAATTTAAAAATACAACCCACTAAACACCCAAATAAAAATATAATAGAAAACTAGTTGAATCTACCCTAAATTTAAATATTAATTAAAAATAAAAAAATTGTTAAATCTAATATTAATAAAAATCAAAACTTTTGATGAGATGAATATGACATGTAATGTGGGCTGATTTTTGGATAGAAAAAATGTGTGAGGAAAATTATTTTCGATTGCCAAACATACAAGCTGACTATATAGAATGAGGTCACTGTACTGGATGCGTAGCCATATATTTCTAGGTATCTGATAATAACTCAGCTCTAACCGTAGTAACACTCATAACCCTCCGTTAGGGATGAAAATGGTAAACTACTATTAAGATTTTTGCAATAATATTACATGAACGTGACATGAAATCTCAATACCATTATCATGGACAGAGACCTAAGTAAGGGGTGACACAATCATATAAGCAAATAATTTTACGTAATATATATTGAAAATGCATGATTAAATGTATTAAGTTTTTGAAATCATTTGTCAACAATTGACCATCGAGTGTATATATTTTTATTAATCTAAAACATTTAAACCAATTGAAAAATTCTCATACAAATCCACTTTACTTATTTTACTTATGATGAAACTTGTTAAATGCTTGGATTATAATCGTATCTCACATTATTATACAGTTCACGACCAATCAACCATAATAACCACTCATAGCATATCTATGGTATTATCGTACGGTATCATAGATATGGTAGTACTGCAAGTGCGTTATAAATGGTAGGGTATAGGCGCTAATTGCGGTTCATTGGTTGTGAATCGTATGTGATGTACTAAGTTAAGTAACTAATTTAATTCGATATGGTAGTACCTAAAATATTTTCTTTTAGTAATTTCCACTTTGCTAAGGAATTTACCAAAATACAGATATAATCAATCACCATTTTGATTTGATAAATGAGAAAAACTAATGAAAAAGAACAAAGAAAATCTCAGGTAGAAACAAAAGAAAGAAGTGGAATGTGTAATGTTTATTTTTAGATCATTTTCCTTTTGTCATGCAACCACAAAAAATTGCAACATGAGTGATATTTTTAACTCCGCCTACTCTACTACAATAAAATATCAAGAAGCATAGTGTTTGTTATATCATCTGCTAAAGTGAATGTGTTTATATTTAAAACATAATAAAAAACACTCAATTGACATTTTGCTGCTAAATTTAGCATAACTTAATTGATGACATTTTTGCTATATTCGCAGTATTTTTTAGTTGGAATTTATAAGTGCGAGAAAATGTTGCAAAATGGTTAATACAGTAAATGACGGTGGTATGTGCAATTATTGATATAGTCCTCGAGTTCGTCAGGCATGCATTAGAATCAAACAGATAGTAGGTCTCGCGCCACGTTTCGTGGATGAAAATAATAAATTTAATAGTTAAATGGGTGTGATTCATGT
The DNA here is from genome assembly GCA_963682055.1 of Primula veris. Lineage (NCBI taxonomy): Eukaryota > Viridiplantae > Streptophyta > Magnoliopsida > Ericales > Primulaceae > Primula > Primula veris. The sequence goes on along the minus strand of OY821747.1, from coordinate 27,910,304 downwards.
AAAATACTTCACTAATTAATTGAAAAGAGCATTTAAATGTTTCCAAATTTGAATCGCAATGTTTATGGCCATATCCAAACCCGTCGGAATGGAAAAAGAAGGATTCAGTCCGATCAGACCATTCTTATGATTTCCTTGCAGCCTAAATGAGGAGTAATGATAAGTATAATCAAATGCAGACTTGAGAATTAAAATTGCGAATCTAGTATGTGGTGCAGTGACCGCACATCCTCAAAATGAAAATAACACATGTTTTATATTTTCAATTTTCATATTTAGTAAGTCTACTATTTCACAATTACAATCGCAAACTTGATCCGAACATTTATTGGAGTAATAATTAAATATTTGGTACCAAAAGATATGTCACCATTAATGAGAACAGAGTGATTACTATACCTTTCGTAAACCTTTTCAGTCCTCCACTTTACTTATGAACCAATTTAATTTAATTTAATTGATATCGATTACATCATTAATGAGTTGTGTATTTTTTTTTTATCTACTATATCTATTTCCCTAAATTAATAATGAGTAAAAGGAGAGACTATTTGAACAAATTGGAAGTCGGTACCACTTAAAGATTATTATTAGGTTTTAGTACCACTTGTATTTTTTATTAGCCTAAGATACATTTTTCAAACATTTTAATTTGGTTTTGGTACCACCTGCTCTAAATATAAAAGTTATCCAAATTCTATTTATAATCATTAACCCCAACACTTTATCTCTCTACAAAATACCAAAAACTACTCCGAAAAAACTCACCTCCATCATCGCCGGAGCTCCTGCTATATGCCACCTCCGTCGCAGTCTTTGCTGCAGTGACGGAGTTTGGCCGGAGTTTGGCCATTGCGACGGTCTTTCTCTCTCTCCCTCATCTGGATATCTTTGCAGTCTCTATCGTGTGCATATATATAGATTAGGTGTGTATATATATATATATATATAAAAATATATATATGTAGATCAGGTATATATATATATATACACCTCATCAGTGTTAATCTATCTATATATATATACTATATCTATCCCTAAACAAGTATGGAAATGATAAATTATTGTGCATTGCACCAACACATTATACACAACATGTATATGATATATATTTATGTTATTAATTATATCTTCATTATTGTTATACTTAGACACGTCGTTATTTTGGATCATATCATCCATACTATTTTTGTTAAGTTTTGGGTACATCGAATGAGTGCCATACTGAATTTAATTTTTTTGAGAGGAAGAAGGTGTTGTGCCTTTATTTAAATTTAATTTTGTTTTTCATTTAATACTACTATAGTATATTTCCCTAAATGAGGGTTAAATATTAGAGAAGGATAATAACAAAATTAATTTGATTCTATTAGCTATTTTTGTTTACTATATTATTTCGTTAATTCATTACCATACACTTGAAAAAAATTCTACGATCCTACACCTATTTAAACTAGCCTAAGGAAGAACACTCTCTCCCACACCAAAATAACCAAAAACATTTCAAGCCAAAATGCCACCGAAAAATAGCAAAAAATATACTATCGGTCCTCTCAAGAAAAATTCCATACCTTTCAAAGTCTCCTATGACAAAGACTTTAATACGCTACACCCCGACCATGTTGCTAAAAGACCAAGAGTTGAACCTTACCCATATTGCGTATAATACACTTACTTGCCAAATGAAGATGGAACTGCATGTGCGAAAAATATGTTCAAAAAAGTTAAACATAGTCTATCCGATAGCTCAATAGATGATAATGATGAAGAAATCACAACAACCCGTAACAAAGCCAAAATGGTTTACTTCGAAAGAAAAATGATTATTAAAAAGAAATCCCAAACATTATAATAAGTGACAGCAAATCTGAGAAAAGCGTTAATGATAATTTCGGGAAAGATGGTGCATCCGATGATGAAGACTAAGACAAAGACGATGACTAGCCAAAACCCAAAACCCAAAACCCAAAAGCCTTAAGCCTAAACCTAATAGTTTTAATTTTATTTCTATCTTGAATTTCATGTTATTTTAATTTTACTATTTCTGGATACTAATAAAACAATGTCTTTAAAGTTTATGTGTCAATCGTACTACATTTCATGTTTGTTTATTTATTGCATTGTGTGATTGTTCATTGTTGTGAATGATTGAATAATCCATTTATGAATACTATTATTATTTAAAATTATTAGTTTGGGAAAGTCATCATCACAAATTATCGAGATACGAAAGTGAAAATTGAAAATAAAGAAAAAGTAATCGGTTAGATTATATTTTAACGGGTTAAAAAGCAGACATATCAAATATACAGATGTGGGTCAAACCCAGAAATCCAATTAGAAACTAACCGGTTAAGTTTAAAACCAACCAGTTGAAATACTCAAAAATTCCATAATAGGCACAGGCGCTGCAGTTATGAATTTTCATTTCAAAAATCACCCAAACACCCATTTCTCTCACAAAAAACGGGAACATGGTTGTATTTTTAACTTCGCCTTGTAACATCCCGTATTTTTATGAATGGTTTTATTTATGATTTAATTTATCCAAAAATGTTTTATACAAATTTTATCAAAACCGGTCACTCTACTAATTTTTAGCCAAAAACCGAAACTCTTCCGAAAAACTTTATTTTTAAAACCTATTACTAATTTATAAATAAAAAAGACCCAATATATTTGTTTCTAAAGATTTGTTATTTTTGAGTAGTAAAACAATATTTTTGGATTAAGAGTTAACTTTTACAACTTTGGGGACCAAATAGTTCGCTTCCACAACTTTCTCAAAACAGTTTTTACATCTTCAATTCAGCCCACTTTTTAAAACAGTAAACCTAAAACAAGAGAGAAAAAGAGAGAAAAAGAGAGAAAAGAGAGATTTCAAAGCTTAGGAAGAAGAAGAAGAAACCACGTTAGCGGATTCTTACCGGAAGCATCTCCTCTACGTGCTAAGGTAACGGGGGTTATCCATTGCGACTAGACGAGGGTGTATGTTAGGATTAAGTTTGCCTTTTATATTAATTATGTTCTTAAATTGTTAATTGGGGTTTATTTGTTGTACTTTTAATTCTATTATTTGAATTGTAGAAGTTGAGACTTGAGACATATTAATTTCGAATTAATGAGATTATGGATGAGTTTGCATGTTTTATGAGTTGATTATGTGATTATATAGTTGTTGATGAAATTGGGTAAATTTATGTTGAATAAAGATGAATTGTAGTTTATGCATACAAGATGTTTGTTAAAATGCCTGAATGAGATTTTATGTTGTTGGAGTTGTTTGGCTAGTTGTGAATCTAGCATCTATGATTATGGGTTATGTTGAAGTACGTTAAAGTGACGTATGAGAATGCGATAATTGAATGGTTTTATATTATTGGCCGAGGCCTTGTGATTTAGATTAGTGGCAATGGTCTCTGTCTCTCCCTAATTCCGGGGACATAAGACGGCCGATGGGATAGGGAATGACTCCTCTTACGGACTGGGACGAGTGGCGTGAGAGGTCCAATTCGATAATCCTAACATACACCCTCGTCTAGTCGCAATGGATAACCCCCGTTACCTTAGTGCGTAGAGAAGATGCTTCCGGTAAAAATCCGCTAACGTGGTTTCTTCTTCTTCTTCCTAAGCTTTGGTTTCTCTCTTTTCTCTCATTTTCTCTCTTTTCTCTCTTGTTTTAGGTTTACTGCTTTGAAAAAGTGGGCTGATTTGAAGATGTAAAAACTGTTTTGAGAAAGTTTGTGGAAGTAAACTATTTGGTCCCCAAAGTTCTAAAAGTAAACTCTTAATCGAAAAAATATTGTTTTACTACTCAAAAATAACAAATGTTTAGAAACAAATCTATTGGGTCCTTTTTATTAGTAAAATCAATAACGGTTTTTAAAATAAAGTTTTTCGGAAGAGTTTCGGTTTTTGGCTAAAAATTAGTCGAGTGACCGGTTTTTGGTAAAATTTGTATAAAACGTTTTTGGATAAATTAAATCACAAATAAAATCACTTATAAAAATACGGGAAGTTACAACTAACCCTCCTTAAAAGAATTTCGTCCCGAAATTTCCTCTCTAAACAACTATACCCAGAAATTATAAACTTTTATAAACAAGGCCATAAAAATTTTAAACGTACAATTCGTGACATAATTCAAGAAATAAAATACGCAGGGTTCACAACCTGTAACAACTCCATAACTCAAATACATGAACAACACATAAGAATCTCAAATAAGGTAAACACCTATATGCAATATCAAACATAATCAAAGACAACTCAACAACTCCGTAAACTCTAGGCAGCGTTACAATAAAAATAGACTCCAAACTCTAGGCGTTACAACCCTTCCCCGATAAAGAAATTTCGTCCCGAAATTAGAAAACATATAAACAAAAGTACCTAAAGAAAGCACGAGGTCAGAATACTTCCTCTTCATCTCATCCTCACGTTCCCAAGTTGCCTCCTCGGCCCCATGGTGTTTCCAAACCACTTTTACCAATCTAATTGTTTTTTCTCGAAGTTCCTTCTCTTGCACGTCGATACTCCTCGTAGGTCCCACCTCGTAGGTCATATCCGCACAAACCTCAATGTCCTCAAAGTCCACCACATGTGAAGGGTCATGATGATACTTTTTCAACATTGACACATGGAACACCGGGTGAACCCCCGCCAACTTTGGTGGCAAGTCCAACCGATATGCAACTTCTCCAACTCGGTCCACGATCTCAAATGGTCCGATAAATCTCGGACTCAACTTCCCTTTAGAGCCAAACCTCATAATCCCCCTCCTGGGCAAAATTCGCAAAAATACTTGATCCCCCTTTTCGAACTCCAAAGGTCTCCTCCTCTTATCCGCATAACTCTTTTGCCTACTTCGAGCCGTCTCAAGCCTTTGTCGAATTAACTTAATCTTTTCTGTTGTTTCTTGAACCAATTGCGGTCCTAACATTTCCGCTTCTCCCACCTTGGTCCAACACACCGGAGACCTACACAGCCGACCGTATAAAGCCTCAAAAGGTGCCATGCCAATACTAGCTTGGAAGCTATTATTGTATGCAAACTCTACTAAAGGTAGATGGCTCTCCCAGCCTCCTCTGAAATCATTCACACATGCGCGCAACATATCCTCTAGTACTTGGATAGTCCGCTCCGATTGTCCATCCATTTGGGGATGGAATGCCGTACTCATTGTCAACTTGGTCCCTAAGGCATTTTGCAATGCGTCCCAGAACCTCGACACAAACCTCGTGTCTCGATCGGATACTATTGAAATCGGCACCCCATGAAGTCTAACAATTTCCTTAATATACTTTCGTCCCAAGATTTCCACCGAATTTGTCATCTTAATTGTGATGAAGTGTGCGGATTTGGTCAAACGGTTGACCACAACCCACACAGCGTCATTCCCACTTACCGATTTGGGTAAGTTGGTCACAAAATCCATTGCTATCCTTTCCCACTTCCATTCCGCCACCGGTAAAGGTTGGAGCATACCCGCTGGCCTTTGGTTTTCCGCTTTCAATTGCTGGCAAGTTAGACACATGCTAACATATGAAGCTACATCTCGTTTCATTCCGGACCACCAAAATTGTCTCTTTGCATCGTGATACATTTTCGTCCTGCCGGGATGAACGACTAATCGGGAGCGGTAAAACTCCTTTAATACCTCGTTCCTCATGTTTTTTGTCACATAAGTCATTCCCTTAAAACGTAGTCCTCCATCGGTTCCTTTCATCCAACCATCTAATCATTCGTTCGAACTCATCTGTTTCTCATAGTTCTCCACTTTCTCGTCCCCATCTTGTGCTTCCAGAACCCTACTCACAAGTTCCGGTTGTACCACTATTGTGTACAGGGTCCCCATGTCAACATGTCCCAACTCCAAGTTGAACTCATTCACCTTTCCCATCATCCTCCATTCCTCGATCGCCATATACGCTAAGGTCGCATGGGATTTTCGAATCAAAGCATCCGCCACTACATTGGCCTTTCCCAGGTGATAGTGCAAGTCATAGTCGTACTGTTCCAAATATTCCATCCATCGCCGTTGTCGCATATTTAGATCACGTTGGGTAAAAATATGCCCTAAGCTCTTGTGATCCGAGAACACTTCGAACTTTTCTCCGAACAGATAATGCCTCCATATCTTCAATGCATGAACTATTGCCGCTAGCTCTAAGTCATGTGTCGGATAGTTCTTTTCGTGAATCTTTAGTTATCGCGACGCATATGCGATAACCTTTCCGTCTTGCATAAAAACGCAACCTAAACCTTCATTCGAAGCATCGCAATATACTTGGTAACCCTTCTCTTGCTCGGGAATAACTAGTATGGGGGAACTAGTCAACCGCTTCTTGAGCTCTAGGAAAGCTTCCTCGCAAGTCTCACTCCACACGAACTTCACCCCTTTCTTGGTAAGTTGAGTCATTGGAGTCGCTAACTTTGAGAAATCCTTGACGAACCGTCGATAGTATCCCACTAAACCCAAGAAACTTCGAATCTCGAACACATTCTTCGGTTGTGCCCATTTCGAAACCGCCTCAATTTTTGTCGCGTCCACCTTTACCCCTTCTTCCGAGATCACATGTCCAATAATTTTCACCTCATTTAGCCAAAACTCACATTTGCTAAATTTTCCGTAAAGTTGGTGCTCTCTCAACGTGAGCAACGCTAAACGGAGATGCTCCTCGTGTTCCTCTCTTGAACTCGAGTAAATCAAGATATCGTCGACGAAGACCACCACAAACTTGTCGAGATACTTTTTAAAGATCCGGTTCATTAATTCCATAAATACTGCTAGCGCATTAGTTAACCCAAATGGCATGACCACAAACTCATAGTGACCATACCGGGTCCTAAAGGCCGTTTTCGAAATATCCTCATCTTTCACCCTCAATTGGTGATAGCCTGATCGCAAGTCGATTTTTGAAAAGAACGTCGCTCCCTTCAGTTGGTCAAACAAATCGTCAATTCGAGGTAGTGGGTACTTATTCTTAATAGTCACCCTATTTAGCTTTTGATAGTCGATGCACATCCTCATTGTTCCATCTTTCTTTTGCATGAATAAGGCCGGTGCAGCCCACGGTGACGTACTCTGCCTAATAAACCCCTTCTCCAGCAGTTCCTCTAACTGCTTACTTAACTCTTTTAACTCAGCCAGTGCCAAACGGTACGGAGAAATGTCTATGGGTGCCGTTCCCGGTATTAGGTCGATAGAAAAATCTAACTCTCTTTTCAGTGGTAACCTAGGTAGATCCTTCGGAAACACATCTCTAAAATCGTCCACTACGTGTGGCCACATTTCCACTTCCTCGTCATTATCCACTATCGAGAGGCTAGCCAAAAGACAAGACAGGTTGCCCACAAACCGCTTGGAATAATAAGGAATAGAAGAAAGGTAGCGTCCCTTTACCCATGAAAGAACACCTCATCTCCGGATGAAGTTGTAAGGAAAACTTTTCGTCGAACACAATCGATGAAAGAGTTGAAATGAACCAACCAGTCCATTCCAAGTATCACGTCGAATCCCGACATCCCTATAAAAACTAAATAAAACATAAACATGTGGTCCGCGACCACCATCTCACAAGACTGACACATTCGGTCCAACACAACTCGACCCCCAACAGGAGTCTCTACAATAATCGGGTTCTCTAGAACCCCAATTTCTAACGACAAAGACTCAACTAGACTTCTAGATATAAAAGAATGCGAAGCTCCCGTATCGAAAAGAACATGTGCCCAAGATGAGCACATAAGAACCATAACTTGTACATTTGCCGGGTCTCCTTGGTTTGGCAACTGTGGCAAGGCATATAGACGAGCTTGAGCTGGGGGGTTTCCTTGCGGTCCTCGATTTCCCCCATAATTTCCTCGGTTCCCGAGGCCTTGATGGCCTCCTCGGTTGTTCCCACGGTTTCCCCCTCCTTGGTGGTTACCTCGGAACCCTCCCCCTTGGTTCCCAGGTAGTTGGTATTGTGGCACGAATTCTAGTCTTCTTGGTGGTGGTGGTGGCAACCTAGGTTGGTTAAAGGGCTGATTGGTGTTGATTCTTCCTTGTCCCCCGGGACAAATCCTTGTTGTATGTCCAAATCGGTTGCATGTCCTACATTGGACTCTAGGGCATTCGAACTGTCGATGATTCACATCTCCACAGTGGAAACACGCTCCCCTCATTACGACGTTTGTCGGTAGTGGATTAAAACCCCTCTCTCCTCTGTCCTGTTGTGGAAAACGCGAATTATTCGCCATATCCCAAGTCCGCTTCTTCTCTTCCCTCGGAGCATTTCCGGTTTTCGACTTTTTTGAGATTCTCTTGCTATGGAGTAGAGCTCCTTCTATAGCTTGAGCCGATTTTACCAACTCATTATAGTTGACATGGTGGGCCGATGCCAATTGCAATGAGATGGTCGGGTTCAGCCCCTTCATGAATCTCCTACATCTTTCCGCACCCCCTAGAACCGAGTCTAGGGCATACCTCGAGAGTGAGGTAAAATTTAGCTTGTATGCTTGAACGGTCATACCCCCTTGATATAGTTCATCGAACCGCCTCCTCATTTCATCCTTATAAGAATCGGGAAGAAACTGTCGATTGAACAATTCTATGAATTCATTCCAGTCGATGTTGGTTAAGTCGTAAGTATCCACGATCCCTAACCACCACTTCCGTGCTTCACCCTTTAGGTGAAACTGAGCCATATTCACATGCTGTTCCCCATCTACTATCCCTGCTGCTGATAGGCATTTCTCCATTTTGTCCACCCATCCCTCAGCTATGGATGATTCACCTATCCCATTGAAAGTTGGAGCCCCCAATCAGGTGAAATTAAGCAATCCATTATTATTTGAACTCCCAGCTTGTGCATTCTGCACCATCATTTGCACCACCTTCTGAAGGTCGGTCATCACTTGGTTAGCGTTTACCGATTCTGGTTCTGGTATGAAGGTCTCTTATTCTCCCTCATTCACCTCCTCATACACATTCTCAACCTCTACCTCCTCCTCGGGTTGCTCAGGTGGTGGGGCATTAGCGTTACCTTTCCCTCCACGACCTCTTGCAGCCCTTCTTCCTCGAGTTGCTCCCCGCCCCCTTGGAGCTCTTCTTCCTCTTCCATTTTCCCCACCTCGGGTAGCTGCACCGCTTGATGGTGGTGCGCCCCCGCATGTAGCTAGTCCCATTCCACTAGTCCTTGTGGTAATAGCCATGACTACAACATTTAAAACCGACAATTTAGTTGTCTCACTCGACACTACTACTCAAAGCTCGTTTTACTTATTAATCACTTTATTAGGCTTTCTAAGGTTAATAATCATAGAGTACTGAAATACGAAGCCAACAGTTCAAGAGGAATCAAATTCGGAGTAAAAACGAAGGAGTTATAAATGTTTGAAGTATAACGAGAAAACCGCTAAATTGCCAGAACGACCGATCGTTTTGGACATAACGACCAATCGTTTTGGTCCAAATATTACCTGAGAGGTCAGAAAGATACGACCGGTCATTTTTTGGGTCCAGGGAGGTCTGAAAAATTCGACCAATCGTTTTGACATACGACCGATTGTTTTTTGTCAAAATCTGTCCAGAAGGGTCTGAAGAAATTCGACCGATCGTTTTGACAGACGACCGATCATTAAACTGCAGAAAATTATCGATACAAGAACGTAAAATACCTCAATATTTGTAAATTCCTTACATGGAACATATCACACAACTACATCATTTTAGTCCACAACACATCAACATCTATTCGCATAAAATATTCATTACTACACAATTTAATAATTTGAAAACATACAACATAAAACCATCAACTACACAATTCTCGCACTCTAATACTTCGCTACTACTTGAAATGCAAACTTATACCTCATACACACTATATCAATCTACACACGCATACAACAACACAAAAGTGCGAGGGATAATCCATCACGATACGTAATCCTAAAGCACCCGAGCGTCCTCGCATACTCTAGAACTCCACATCGCTAAGGTATTCCTTAACACATACCGACGAGAGGTCCACCCACTAGTTTGGCGAGCCGGGATCAACAAGCGTCCTCATTGTCCCCAGCTAGCCTCACATGTGGACTTTTCTTTCATCAACTACTACTAAATTCTAGTTATATGTCTAAGGCTAAATGCAACCCCCCGTTTTAGAAAAAGTTTTGTGAAAATGATACGATGGATCATGGCCCAATGGTTACCCATCTTCCCGTCGTCCTAAAGTATACAAGAACCTAGTTAGCTCTGATACCAACTTGTCACGCCCAAAATCCGTAAGACACGGACATCAATGCATGAACTTTTTAAATAAAAGGAAAAGGAACCTGTTGGTAAAAATTTAAGTTTTAAAAGAAAAACACTAGCGAGCTAAAGGAGCAATTAATCAATTAAATATAAAAGTGTTTGCCAAAAGCGGCTACAAGACGAGATAGTTTTGACAAATTTATAAAAGAAAATAAACGAATGTAAATTGCCCGTAGGCTACAACCTCAAAATATAATCTAAGTGAAAAGAAAGTGAAAGCCCCGAAACCCACATGACGCATTGCAATAGCTCTTATCCAAACGTCTCAACCTAAGTTGTACCTGAAAGACAAAACTGTAACGGTGAGTCCCACGCACATACATAGACGGGACGGCACCACAAAATACCGTCACTCCATCCCATAAATGCAAGAACTCACAAACAACCACTACGATAATCAACGTATAAAAAGAAATATAATAACATCGTACAACGTAATAAATCAAATAACTCCAACACACATCTACAACAAACATAGACCTCTCACGCCACCTACCCCAGTCCGTAAGGTAGGTCATTCCCTATTCCTTCGGCCGTCTTATGTCCCCGGAATTAGAGAGAGACGTAGACCAATGCTAACAATAAAAGTAGATTTAAAGTGCGCACTTGGACCTCTCACGCCACTCATCTCAGTCCGTAAGACGAGTCATTCCCTATCCCTTCGGCCGTCTTATGTCCCCGGAATTAGGGAGAGACATAGATCATTGCCACTAATCTAAATCACAAGGGCTCGGCCAATAATATAAAACCATTCAATTATCACATTCTCATATGTCACTTTAACGTAATTAAACGTAATCCATAAGCATAGGTGCTAGATTCACAACTAGCCAAACAACTCCAACAATCATAAAATCTCATTAAGCCATTTTAATAAACACCTTGCATGCGTAAACTACAATTCATCCATATTCAACATAAATTTACCCAATTTCATCAACAACTATATAATCACATAATCAACTCATAAAACATGCAAACCCATCCATAATCTCATTAATTCGAAATTAATATGTCTCAAGTCTCAACTTTTACAATTCAAATAATGGAATTAAAAGTACAACAAATAAACCCCAATTAACAATTTAAGAACATAATTAATATAAAAGGCAAAAACCCCTAATTTATAATAAACACAAAACCTAATCCTAACATACACTCTCGTCTAGTCGCAATGGATAACCACCGTTACCTTAGTGCGTAGAGGAGATGCTTCCAGTAAGAATCCGCTAACGTGTTTTCTTCTTCTTCTTCCTAAGTTTTGGTTTATCTCTTTTCTCTCTTGTTTTAGGTTTACTGCTTTGAAAAAGTGGGTTGATTTGAAGATGTAAAAACTGTTTTGAGAAAGTTTGTGGAAGCGAACTATTTGGTCTTCAAAGTTCTAAAAGTTAACTTTTAATGCAAAAAATATTGTTTTACTACTCAAAAATAACAAATTTTTAGAAAGAAATCTATTGGGTCCTTTTTATTACTAAAATCAGTAACGGTTTTTAAAATAAAGTTTTTCGGAAGAGTTTCGGTTTTTGGCTAAAAATTAGTCGAGTGACCGGTTTTTGGTAAAATTTGTATAAAACGTTTTTGGATAAATTAAATCACAAATAAAACCACTTATAAAAATACGGGATGTTACAGACAAATTAGTCAATTTGCGACAGATTTCTAACAACTTTTTAAATTAGTGACAGACTTGTGATAGATTTTAACTCTCAATAAATTAAACATTATTTTGTAATGGTTATACAGTCCACCACCAACCAACCACTCATACCATATATATGGTAATATCGTACGGTATTATAGATATGGTAATACTATAAGTGCGTTACAAATAGTAAGGTATATGTGTTAATTGGGGTTCATTGGTTGTGAATCGTATGTGATGTATGCTAAATTAATTCGACATGTTAGTACATAAAATATTTTCTTTTAGTAATTTTCACTTTGCTAAGGAATTTACCAAAACAGAGATATAATTAATTTCCACTTTGATTTGACAAATATTTTTATTTTATTTTGTCATCTTCTACTCAACGCACAGTTGATGGCAACACCAAACCGGAATCAAATTCAGAACTGATGGCCTTAAATTTGTGATCCAAAAACCGAAACCAGATATAATAATAGAGATTAGAACACAAAAAATCCAGATCCAAAAAAAGCCAAGCAAAAAACGCAATCAAATTCAGATCTATAAAAAGCCAATTAGCAAACATAATCCAAAAAAATTCAATCAAACCGGAAATATAATTGTTGTCACGGTTTAACCCAAAAAAATCCAATCAAACAGAAATTGATTTTTGTTCCCAAAACTTGTCAAATCCTTTTTAAACAACTGAAAACTCAAAAAAGAAGAAGAGAAAACTTCATATTTAAGATTTTTTGATAAACAATAAGAATATATCTTGTTATAAACTTGAATGGAGAGAGATAAGAAGGTAGAAAAAAGAGAAGGGATTGAGAGTTCTCTTTATCTTACTGCAATTGCTTGATAATATAAGAGACGTGAGAATTTGGATCCCACGTCTAGTTGACATTATTTTGTTTTTTTTGTTTTTTTTGTTTTGTTTTCTTTCTTTCTTCTCTTACGTGCTGCGAATTGATTGCTTTTTATTTTCTTTCTTCTCTGTATCTCTGAATTCGTCATTTTAATATATACCAAATTCTCCAATCTTATCCAAAAAATTCCTCAATTTTATCCAAAAAAAACCTAACCACCAACCATCAAATTACTTCATATATCAAATTAATATTTTTTTTATCAAATCAACATCACTCTACCACTACAATTATCCCAATTTTACCCAAAAACAAAACATCTCCCAATTTACCAAAAAAAAAAACATTCCCAATTTTACAAAAAAAAAAACCCTAACCATCAATCATCAAACTCCTTCATATATTAAATTAATATATTTTTTTATCAAATCAACATCACTATACCACTATAATTATCCCCAATTTTACCCAAAAACAAAACATCTCCCAATTTACCCAAAAAAAAACATTTCCAATTTAAAAAAAAAAAAACCCTAATCATCAATCATCAAATTCCTTCATATATCAAATTAATATTTTTTTTAATCAAATCAACCTCACTCTACCACTATATTTATCCCCAATTTTAATCCAAAAAAAAACTATCCCAATTTACCAAAATAATATATCCCCAATTTTATAAAAAATAAACTCTAACCATCAACCACCAAATTACTTCCTATATCAAATTAAGATCATTTTTTTTTCTCAAATCAACCTCACTCTACCACTACAATTATCAAGTAAGTATTTATTTTTATTATTGAGTTTAAATTTTATGTAAATAGATATAATTATTAATAAGTTATAACATTTATTAATTAAAAGTTTTTAACTTTTTTTATTGACCTTTAAATATTTATCTTCAAATTTTTTTAATCACAACTAATATTGAATTCTAATTATATAATTTTATATGTTGCTCTAATAACACTTGAGTAATGAAATAACTTAGATAAATGATTAAAAAAAATTTGTTTGGGCATGTACATGTGAACTTGTTTTGTTAGAGACATTTTATTATTTTGGAGTTTAGGTTAGTAATTAACTTCTTGGATTCTTATAATTTTTTGGAAGTTAAACGTATTAACTCATATATTTAAATTTATGTTAAATATTTTATTGTATCATTTATATTTGACAGTGATATTTGTTAAAATATTCAATTGTTTAGGTACCTATGACAGAAAAAATAAAATTAAATCCAGGTCCCATTGATGATACCGTTTTATATGAGCAGAAACATCATATTTGTAATATCATTTGGGAATCAACTTTGTTAGACGAAAAAAAGGATATTCGTAACTATGACATAAAACTCTATGATCATCAATGAACGGAAACCGATTATAATGTTTTTTTTTTTTAGTAAATTGGGAGATGTTCTGTTTTTGGGTAAAATTGGGGATAATTGTAGTGGTAGAGTGATGTTGATTTGATAAAAAAAATATTAATTTGATATATGAAGTAATTTGATGGTTGGTGGTTAGGTTTTTTTTGGGATAAAATTGGGGAATTTTTTGGGTAAAATTGGGGAATTTTTTGGGTAAAATTGGGGAATTTGGTATATATTAAAATGACGAATTCAGAGATATAGAGAAGAGAAGAAAAAGAAAGAAAATAAAAAGCAAACAATTCGCAGCACGTGAAGAGAAGGAAGAAAGAAAGAAAAGAAAAGAAAAAAAAAATAAAAAAAATAATGCCAACTAGACGTGGGATCCAAATTCCCACATCTCTTATATTATCAAGCAATTGCAGTAAGATAAAAGAGAACTCCCCGACTCAATCGTCATGGAGATATCCATCTAGAGAGAGAAAAATGAAAATAAATAAATAACATATGGGATTTTGTTCCGTTTTATCTAAATAAAAAAATTAACATGTGTAGAAAAGATATCCAAATTTAGACATAAATTGAGTACATTTCCAAAAATGATAGCGTGTCATCGAAAAATATTTTCCTGGAAAATATTTATCCGGGAATTGTTTTTATTTCCTCATATTTTCTGCTTGTTTGGGAGCTACGTGAAAACTTTTTCGAAAAACTTTTTAACTACAAAAATTGTTAATATTTAACAATACTTATAAAAGTTATTTTTACATGTTAAATACTTCCTAGTCCAAATTTATTGTATATACATTATAAGTTACTTTTTACACATTACTTTTTATTTTTACATATTAAGTTAACTTTTAGATAATTTTATTTATTGCACAAAAAAAGTTGGTTTCAACTTAAAAGTTACTATCAAGGTTAACTTTTTTAAGTTCTCTTTAACTTATTAATTTTAAGTTTTTTTTTCAAGAGTGCCAAATTGTAATAAGTTACTTTCAACTTATTAGAAATAATAGGCAATAAGTTACTTTTATTTATTATGAACTAATGTCTTATAACAATTTAAATTAAAAGTATATGTTTATGTACAAGTGTTATTTAGACATTTTTTTTAATGGTCATAAGGCATTTAACTGCCATTATGATGAACGAGACCAAATATAAAACATCATTTAGACATTTAACCTACATTGTTTCAGAAATAATATATATAAGTAAATATTTTATATAAGTTATTGTTTGTGATTTGAAATGTACTTAAAATAAGTAAACTTTCTACAAGCAAAAAAGTCCCTTTTATTTATTTTTACTTTTTATTTATTCATAAGTTACTTTTTAAGTTATAAGTTTTAAGTATATAATTTACTATTTTCTTTTAAGCTAGTTTTTTCCTAGCTTATGGATTACTTTTAAATCTAATTTGTAAATTATTTTAAGTTAGTATTAGTTAAATTTAACTTTGTTTAATATTTTTAACCATAAGTTATCTTTTGTTATTGTCACGCTATGGTTCCAGAAAATAATTTTTTTATAATTTTATAAGAAAATATTTTTCTTAATTTTCCTCCAATTCTGGAAAATATTATCTTGGAAAACAGTTTTTCTCTCAAAACAAACACAAATAAAACTATATTTTTCGGTAAAATATTTTCCAGACTCTATTTTTTTTCAAAACAAACAAAGCCTAAATGTAAAGTTAATGGTTCTTAAATATAATAACTTAATTAATATTCTCAAAACAATATTGGAATATAGTTAGGTACATGAACCAAATTGATCAACACATTGGTAAATTATCTCTCACTTCCCCTCTCTGAAAAATTATCACCCCGTAAATCCTCAAATTTAATATTTCACTTGCCCCTCTAGCATATTGTAACATCCCGGATTTTTATAAATGGTTTTATTTATGATTTAATCTATTCAAAAACGTTTTATATTAATTTTTAGCCAAAAACGGAAACTCTTTCGAAAAACTTTATTTTTAAAACCCGTTACTAATTTTATAAATAAAAAGGACCTAATAGATTTGTTTCTAAAGATATGTTATTTTTGAGTAGTAAAATAATAGTTTTGATCATGAGTTAACTTTTAAAATTTTGGGGACCAAATAGTTCGCTTCCCCAAACTCTCTCAAAACAGTTTCACGTAAACCACTTTTCAGCCCACTTTCAAAACAGAAAACCAAAAATAAAGAGAGAAAAGAGAGATTCCAAAGCTTAGGAAGAAGAAGAAGAAACCACTTTAGCGGATTTTTACCGGAAGCATCTCCTCTACGAACTAAGGTAACGGAGGTTATCCATTGCGACTGGACGGGTTGTATGTTAGGGTTAGATCTTGCGTTTTATAAAATTGGGGGGTTTTTCTTTTATCTCAATTATATTCTATTAAATTATTAATTGGATTTTATGTGTTGCTCTTTTAATTCACTTATTTGAAATTGAGAATTGGGAATTTAGACATATGAATTTCGTATTAATGAGAATATAGATGAGTTTGTGTGCTTTTATGAGTTGTTATGTGTTATTACAGTTGTTGATGAAATTGGGGACATTTATGTTGAATAAAGATGAGTTGTAGTTTATGCATACAAGATGTTTGTTAAAATGCATGAATGAGATTTTATATTGTTGGACTTGTTTGGCTTATGTGATTTTGTTGGTAATTGTGATAATTGAATGATATAATATTATTGGCCGAGGCCTTGTGATTTATTTATTGGCAATGGTCTATGTCTCTCCCTATACCGGGGGCATAAGACGAGCCGATGGGTATAGGGAATGACCCGTCTTACGGACTGGGGCGAGTGGCGTGAAGAGCTCCAAATACGCACTTTAAATATTTATATGTTGATAATGTTCTATGCCTCTCCCTATACCGAGGGCATAAGACGAGCCGAGAGGTATAGGAAATGACCTACCTTACGGACTGAGTAGCTGGCGTGAGAGGTCCATGTGTGTTATTTTTATATGTTGGCAATGGTCTATGTCTCTCCCTATACCGGGGGCATAAGACGAACCGAGGGGTATAGAGAATGACATACCTTACGGACTGGGATAGGTGACGTGAGAGGTCCATGTGTGTTATAGATGTGTGTTGGAGTTACTTAATTTATTTTGTTATATGATGCTATTACATTCCTTTTGATACGTTGTTATTGTAGTTGTTTGTGAGTTCTTGCATTTATTGGATGGAGTGACGGTATCCTGTGTGGTGCCCCCCGTCTATGTATGTGTGTAGGACTCACCGTTACAGTTTTGTCTTTCAGGTACAACATAGGCTGATGCATTTGGATAGGAGCATTAGCGATGTATCGCATGGGTTCGGGGCTTATTTTAGTCGCTTTCTTTTTACTTAGTCCATTTTGAAGTTGTAGCCTACGGGCAAATTACATTCGTTTGGTACCTTTTTCTTTTATAAATCTGTTAAAACCATATTGTCTTGTAGCCGCGTTTGGCAAACATTTTTAGTTCATTTGTTTAATTGTTCCTTTAGCTCGTAAATTGTTTTTCTTTAAAAGTTAAATTTTGTACCAACCGGTTCTTTTTCCTTTTCTTCAAAAGGTCACGCCTTGATGTCCGTTTTTCGGATTTCGGGGCGTGACACATATTGATGAAAACCCCACTTTAATTTAAATTTTCGTAATTATTGCACATATAATGTCTATATATCGCCTAATTTCACCCTAATTTAACTATTACCGTTAATAAATTTCAATTCTCTATCTACACAAACGTATTTTATAAAATTTCGTTGCCTTGTAACGTCATATACCCTAATTTATCAATTGTCTTTAATATTTTGTTCAATTAACAAATTGTAATGCTCTCTAATCTAGTTTATCATTTTTTATGATTTATTTTCCTCGATTAGTTTATTGTAATGATCTCTAGCCAAACTATCATTTTTTGTGTGTGATATTTTTGCTTGATCAGCTAATTTTAATGTTCTCGACCTAATGTATCGATTTTCAGTGATATTTTTGTTTGATTAAATAATTGTAATGGTGTATAGCCTAGTCTATCGATTTCCAGTGATGTTTTTGCTCGATTAAATAATTGGAATGGAAAGAAATGTAGCATTCACTTTTGTTTTCATGTGCTACTTCAAACGACCGAATGAGTTCAAAAGTAGCATGTATACAGATTACTGATAGAATCTCACACTTTAATAGACTATGATAGTAGTTGTCTTGGGAAATAATTTATAAAGTAGCATTTTTGGACTTTAATTTGGGAGACTTGATACAATGTCATTTAGTAACATTCAAAATTTGGTTTACCCTTTTCTTTTTTTACACACATGTTTGGCTCCATTCATTTACTTAAAGTTCAGTGGTGCTTGTTTTGATTTCAGGAATAAAAAAAGGGATGACAAAAGCTGATCACGAAGTTATTTGATGGAACAAGTTATATTGGTTGTATCATACCTTGTAAACCTGTAGTGCAATTGTGTTAATTTTCTTATGAAACATGATATACATAATTGACAGTGGAGTGCTGAGTTAATGAACTTGAGTTTTTTTAAAATGTGTGCTTTCCTGTTTATTCATTTCTTTAATCGTTTGGTTACCAAATTTGCTGGAATGGTTGTTGCAAAGCAGATTTTTTGTTTCAAAAGCTAATTAGAAAAAGAATATGAGCTTTTGGCGACGGAATTAAACTGTCCTGAAATATATACATTCGGGGACGAATTTATTTTTTCCCGTTATGCTTTTAATGACCAAAACTGTTGATGCCGAAATGAATATATTTGGGGATGGATTTTTGCTTGTCCCCACAGAAGTTTATTAATTTATGAGATGCTTCAAATTAAATTAAACTTGATTAAAATAGTTGTAATAATATTTTATTTTCTTTCTGGAATCGAAGGACGGACGTATTGGAATTTAATCTTTTTAGTTTTAGAGAGAGAGAAGGTGTTGACTTATGAAATCTTTCTTTATTTTATTCATGCATTTGTTTTTTTTATTTACAACAACTATATTATATTTCACTAAACTAATAAGAGCATTTACATCGATCTTATTCATAATTTTATCACAATGACTTATTGGTATTTAGAGATTCATTTACAATTTACATATTTTTTCAATCTCTCTAAAACTTCATATCTATTGATATTTAATTATTTTTTAAAGATAAAATAAACATATGAGTTAAATTGGGATCCACATAATATTGTTTTTTATTTTTTGAAGAGAATCATTTCACTGTCTAACTATAAATATTGAAGTACTATTGAAGAGTTGATTTTGAGTGTTGTGATGTGTTTTTTGAAGATTAACTTTTCAAATTTTAAAAGAAAGGGATTCTAAAGAGATAGATGTAGATGCTCTAAGGAGTAAAAGAAAAGATAACCCAACACACACACACACACACATATATATATATATATTAGTAATCATTGCCCACACGTTGCGTGTGCGATACGTAGTGACATAGATATGGTCCCGAAAAATAAACTTAATATTTTTTTTAAAATTTAAATATCAAATGATTAAATATAATTAATTAACAATCGTATATAAAAAGTAATACAATGATTTTGTTTGGAATATAAATGTGTGGAAAATAATATTTTTTAAGTTATTTATATATTTGAATTAAATGATGGCATTTAAGAGTAATTACAATATTAGAGTGATAATATTTTTGAAAAATTGGGACAAAATTTGACAGACTCAAAATGCTTGGGTTGACTTATATTAATAGCATGATATATACCGTTTCGGCCAAGTTATTAATTTTTGTGATGTATCAAATTAAATTGAACTTTCTTAAAATAGTTACACTACACATTACAAATTTAATTTATTGCACTAAATTGAAATTTATGCACTAGTTAATCATATACAAAATATTAAATTTATTATTAACCGGTGCATTATGAGTACAATTTAGGAAGGAAGTTTCCAATTAATTGTTATTTTTCATATTTAGCAAGTCTACCATTTCACAAATACAATAGCAAACTTGATCCGAACATTTATTGGAGTAATAATTAAGTATTTGGTTTATAAGGGATATTTTGAAAGAAACAACCAAAAGATATGTCATCATTAATGAGAACAAAGTGATTACTATACATTTCTTAAACCATTTCAGTCCTCCACTTTATTTATGAACCAATTTAATTTAATTTAATTGATATCGATTACATCATTAATGAGTTGTGTATTTATTTATTTTATTTTTGTTTATCTACTATATCTATTTCCCTAAATTAATAATGAGTAAAAAGAGAGACTATTGGAACAAATTGGAGGCCGGTACCACTTAAAGATTATTATTAGGTTTTAATACCACTTGTATTTTTTATTAGCCTAAGATACATTTTTCAAACATTTTAATTTGGTTTTGATACCACCTGCTCTAAATATAAAAGTTATCCAAATTCTATTTATAATCATTAACCCCAACACTTTATCTCTCTAGAAAATACCAAAAACTACTCCGAAAAAACTCACCTCCATCGTCGCCGGAGCTCCGGCTATATGTCACCTCTGTCGCAGTCTTCGCTGCAGTGACGGAGTTAATCTATATATAGTCAGTCTCTATCGTGTGTATATATATAGATTAGGTATATATATATATATATATATATATTGAAATGATTGAACAACTGAGAGCAATTTACTTAGGATACTTAGTTGACATTAAAAAAAAGTATCTAATTAATTATGAGTTCAATACAGCCTGTTTAGCAGAAAGACGGATATCTCTTGCTCATTATCAGACAATCACTTATTCACAAACCTCGCGTGGGGCTAATAGTTTTCATTTTTCATCTCATGAAAAACCCTTTTCGCTCCGCTTAGCCTTATCCCCCTCTAGGGGTATTTTAGTGATAGGTTCTATAGGAACTGGATTTTCCTATTTGGTCAAATACCTAGCGACAAACTCCTATGTTCCTTTGATTACGATATTTCTGAAAAAGTTCCTGGATAACAAGACTATAGATTTTTTGATTGATGATATAGACATTGATATATATATATATATATATATATATATATGTAAAAACTGAACCATACATGACAACGTAGGCCTCCCCTTCTACTAAATTTAAAACACCATAGCTGCAGTTGATAAATCGTGATGCGGGTATTTATCTGAAGTAATTTACCCTTAATAAGAATAATACAAAAATCACTGGATTGTTAAAAAAAATCATTAGATGGTCTGGATCTGTCCACTTACTTAGTTTGCGAATTGATAAAAAAGAAAAGAAAAAGAATTATCATGTATTACATACTTGGTATTTGCAATTAAAATTTGTGCAGTTTATAATTAGTTTATATATGATCTTTCAATTCTGAATATTATCAAAACAATTGTATTAGATTGTTAATTATTTTGTATCACATTGTCAAAAATGTTGTTTAGATTGCCCAAAAAAAACGTGTTAGATTGTCAAATTTTTTGTTATAAATTGCTAAAAAAATTGAAAACAGAGTGAATTCCACTTTACCTTTCTTATGCCTTTTCAGTCCTCCACTTTATTTTTGAACTAATTTAATTTAATTTAATTATCGATTACATCTTCGTGAATTCCGATTTAAACGATTGTTTACTAAAATAGAAACTCATTGATAAAGTCAATTAAGTATCTGTATTTTATCCAATTGTAAAATATTTTGATTTGATTAAAAAAATGGGTAATATGTAGTCCATTCATCTTATTTTCTTAATTAATCAGGTTACCAATACATTCTTATTTATTGGGTTACGGATGGGTCATGGGTGCATCGAAGGAGTGTCAGATTGAGATTTAATTGGGTGTGTGTGTGTGTTATGAGTTGTGTATTTATTTATTTTTGTTTATTTTTGTTTATTTACTATATCTATTTCCCTAAATTAATAACGAGTAAAAGGAGAGATTATTGCGTATGAGTACTCCAAGTTTACTTTTTGGAATGTTTGAAATTAAATCAAACTTTCTTAAAGTAGTTGTCTTATTATACTTCATACATTTAATTTATATTGAAATTTGTGCACACATTGAACAGTAACTCTATAGAGCCAAACTGGCTCAACCAGATTAATTGTCAGACAGTCCTTCATTTAATTTTTAGAATTCGTTTTATAACTCAACCAAAACATAAATAAAATCTCAAATATAATACTTACGGAACCCTATTAAAAAAATTAATTATTTTAATATATTTTATTTGACCATTCAACAAAATAAAAACTCAAATATAATATTATAAAACACTATGTGATACTAACCTAAAGTTAAATATTAATTAAAAATATTAAATATATGACCGAATAGCGGACTCTTAAATTTTATGGTGAAAATAAAATTCTAAATTTACATTGCTTAATAGTGTGTTGAGAGTATGACTAAGATTATCTGGCTCATTAGCATTATTGCACATTAAAAGTCTAGCTTTAACTAGATCAATGATCAATTTTGGCAATTACGCATATATATCAATAATCAACTTTACAAAATTTTCTTTAAAATTTGAATTTCCTAAACCTCTTATTAAAATGGGACAGATCAAGTATTTATCAATTAATTTTGAGAGATAAAAGGTGATTAATGATGAATTGTGTCTTTATTTTATTTCATTTTTCAAGTTTATATACTATATCTATCCCTAAACAAGTATGGAAATGATAAATTATTGTGCATTGCACCAACACATTCTACACCGCATGTATATGATATATATTTCCGTTATTAATTATATCTTCATTATTGTTATACTTAGACACGTCGTTATTTTGGATCATATCATCCATACTATTTTTGTTAAGTTTTGGATACATCGAATGAGTGCCATACTGAATTTAATTTTTTTGAGAGGGAGAAGGTGTTGTGCTTTTATTTAAAATTTAATTTTGTTTTTCATTTAATACTACTATATTATATTTTCCTAAATGAGGGTTAAATATTAGAGAAGGATAATAAGAAAATTAATTTGATTCTATTAGCTATTTTTGTTTACTATATTATTTCGTTAATTCATTACCATATACCTAAAAAAATCTACGATCCTACACCTATTTAAACTAGCCTAAGGAAGAACACTCTCTCCCACACCAAAATAACCAAAAACATTTCAACCCAAAATGCCACCGAAAAATAGC
The DNA here is from genome assembly GCA_963682055.1 of Primula veris. Classification (NCBI taxonomy): domain Eukaryota; kingdom Viridiplantae; phylum Streptophyta; class Magnoliopsida; order Ericales; family Primulaceae; genus Primula; species Primula veris. The sequence continues at coordinate 27,887,026 of OY821747.1, read as the reverse complement.
AAAAAATATATTATCGGTCCTCTCAAGAAAAATTCCATACCTTTCAAAGTCTACTATGACAAAGACTTTAATACACTACACCCCGACCATGTTGCTAAAAGACCAAGAGTTGAACCTTACCCATATTGCGTAGAATATACTTACTTGCCAAATGAAGATGGAACTGCATGTGCAAAAAATATGTTCAAAAAGGTTAAACATAGTCTATCCGATAACTCAATAGATGATAGTGATGAAGAAATCACAACAACCCGTAACAAAGCCAAAATGGTTTAGTTCGAAAGAAAAATGATTACTAAAAAGAAAATTCCAAACATTATAATAAGTGACAACAAATCTGAGGAAAGCGTTGATGATAATTTCAGCAAAGATTCTGCATCCGATGATGAAGACTAAGACAAAGATGATGACTAGCCAAAACCCAAAACCCAAAAGCCTTAAGCCTAAACCTAATAATTTTAATTTTATTTCTTTCTTGAATTTCATGTTATTTTAATTTTACTATTTCTCGATACTAATAAAACAATGTCTTTAAAGTTTATGTGTCAATCGTACTACATTTCATATTTGTTTATTAATTGCATCGTGTGATTGTTCATTGTTGTGATTGATTGAATAATCATTTATAAATACTATTATTATTTAAAATTATTAGTTTGGGAAAGTCATCAACACAAATTATCGAGATACGAAAGTGAAAATTGAAAATAAAGAAAAAGTAATCCGTTAGATTATGTTTTAACGGGTTAAAAAGCAGACATGTCAAATATACAGATGCGGGTTAAAGCCAAAAATCCAATTAGAAACTATCCGGTTAAGTTTAAAACCAACCAGTTGAAAAACTCAAAAAATCCATAATAGGCACAGGCGCTACAGTAATGAATTTTCATTTCAAAAACCACCCAAACACTCATTTCTGTCACAAAAAACTGGAACATGGTTGTATTTTTAACTTCGCCTACTCTACTACAATAAAATATCAAAAACCATAGTGTTTGTTATATCATCTGCTAAAGTGAATGTCTTTATATTTAAAACATAATCAAAACACACTCAATTGATATTTTGCTGCTAAATTTAGCATCACTTAAATGATGACATTGTTGCTATCTTCGCAGTATTTTGTAGTTGGTATTTGTAAGTGGGAGAAAATGTTGCAAAATGGTTAATATACTAAATTACAGTGGTATGTGCAATTATTGATATAGTACCCGAGTTCGTCACGCATGCATTAGAATCAAACAGATACCAGGTCTCACGCGACGTTTCGTGAATGAAAATAATAAATTGAATAGCTACATGTTGTGATTCATGTAAAATACATCACTAATTAATTGGAAAGAGCATTTAAATGTTTCCAAACTTGAATCGCAATGTTTATGGCCATATCCAAACCCGTCTGAATGATAAGTAATGGTAAATATGATGTAATGGGAGAACGAGTTTCATTTAGTTTCTTTCAATTCTACCACGCATGATGGATTATAGTCTGAAATGTAACATGCGTGAAAGACGGATTAGTCATTAATAATATCATCTCCAGTAATTTTAACTTGCAAGATTTTCAATATCTATAGTCTTAAAATGAACTTTTTCAAAATTTAACGAATGGTTAGAACTATACGATTCAAATTTTAAAATTTTCCATCAACAATGTAGATAAGAAAATCGTGATTTAAAATTGGACATATTTTCATAGGGACAAGGAACAAGATGATTATTTATTTAGTGTTGTTGAGTTTAGTTTTGTGGATGGAATTTTAGATTTTCACTCAATCCAGAACATAGGAACCGCCAAACTGGCTACTGGGTTATGGTTTACTTTAGTTGATTGGGCAAACTCTATGAAAATGTCCAACTTTATTTTTATTCTAGTCTTTATTATATATTTATATAAACTAATCTATATGGATATGGAATATGAGTCCAAATCTTCTATCCATATTCTTTATTTTTTTCGTGCCCCTTACTTATTTTCACTCAAATTTTAAATTTTCACAACTTGTTCCGCAAATTTATAAGTTTTTAAATTATAATGTATTTGTTGTAGGATATTATTGGCCATCTTGGTACTTACTCTATTGGGCCTATCTTGGGCTTTCTTAGCATATGTAACCCTATCCTCTATTATATAAAGAGGGTCAGGGGTCTCTTGATATATCTCTATGTACAATCATATTAATGAATAAACACTTCGTCTGTTATTTATCATACCTCTCTCTATATCTATACATATCTCTATATATATCTATAACGAGCTAATATGTCACACAACACGTTATCAGCACTTTGCTCGTGGAGAATAGGATATACGCTCGCGTATATTGGAGATTTTTGGTAAACGCACGGATATTGGGTATTTATAAACCTTGAGGTTTATCCGGGTTTTTAGGGTTTTCCTATATCGACCTTCACCAACATACCGTGCGTAAGGTACCGAATTCAAAACTTAATTTATTCCATATATGTGATCGCACGTATTATTTTATGGATGACTAAAACATGATAAATATCCCGTAGTATATAATCCATGTGTATTAGATTTTGTTACTTGTATGGATAACTATATATGATCGTAACAAAATAACCCAAATTGCATGTATTTGTTGAAGAAAAAAAACTATGCGTGATAGATTTTTTTTAGTGTCTAACATGATCAATCTGTCTATAAAAACCAACTTATATGTAATATGTATAGTGTATTGTAAAATTGTATTTATATACAAACAAAATCAGTAAAAGACATATAATCGGGTTGTAAATCGGAAATCATGTAATTGTAAAATATGTATTAATCTGTGAGATTAAATCTGTAAAAAAACTGAAAACAGTAGGACTGTTTTTTAATTCGCTGAAACTATTGACTGTGCATGTTAATTACTAAAGGACTAAACTGAAACGTGTCTAAAATTATGGACTGAAGCTGTAATAATGCTGTAAATAGATATATAGTTTGCTGAAATTACATGGATAGTTCATGTAGTATATTACATGTATAAAAACAGTATATATGTGTTATAAAAGTCAATATTCGGTCTAAATATTCATCCGCATGCATATATATATTTATTAAAAAGACAAGTGAATAAAAATTTCATGTTAATTGAATAAATTGATATGTTTCCATGTATATTTAACCACTTTGCATGTTAAAAATTACCATATATATAATTAATTGGTAATTAAAAATATATTGCTTGCTTGCATGTTAAAACTAACATGTATAGAATTACTTATATGGCAATAAACCGTAGATAATTGATTGATATCTTTTTAGTATAATCAACATATCTTTTGATATTACCATAGATATAAATATCCCATATGGCAGTTAATTGTTTGATTTGATCTAATTGATTTGATTTGATTTGCTATGATATAATTTGTGAGATTGATAATCCTGAATTGATTTAGTTTATCACCAAATCTACTGCATGATTAGATATATATCATGAATATATTTACTGTCTGTTTATATATATGTGTGGTTAATCTAGATAGATACGATTTATGTATTTATTTACTGCCATGTACACTTGTTTAAAATATGGTAATTTGCGAAATCATATATTTTCACATTTAAGTTGGAAAAATTATGAACCTTCCCTAAATAGGCTCACCTATTTGGATACGATGTCTAGGAAAGATATAGGCGGAAGTCGATATCCTAATGAGGTCGGATTTTAAGTGGCATTCGTGCCCTCCACCCTCACCGTCTTTCCTGGTCGTTTTTCAAGTAGAGCTACCGAAAGGGGTTGACTAAATAATAATTTCCCCGAGTGTGTTTATATAGTGATGTATGTTTCGCCGAATTGGTGTCTCTGTATCGACCTGTCGTTCGATCAATGAGAACCTATTCACATTAAAAGCAAAACTATTTTTCAAACATGTCGTTTCGAAATAAAGTTTATGCTTGTGCAAACCATAAACATATAAACCAGTCGTTTTATATGATAAATAATCCAGAACTCCCAACACATGTTGGATGCCATCTATGATGAGAAAAATCGTAAAACATACTTGCGAATATCTGTCGATCATGATATCTTAGACGATATTGAAGCGAAACGAGACTGTCATTGATTACTTGTTCATATATTCGGTGACGACAGATAATATGAACAAATTATGACAGAGAACCATGTACCGTTGCCTGAAGTCAACATAGAATAGACTGGACTAATGGAAACTTGCAATCCAAGTAGACTCCTTAGCGAAAGTGTGTTCACACTTGTAGCTCCAACACCACCAATGTTAAACGAGTTCGTTTATTTGGTTATTCGTAAGGAAAAGTGATGAGAATAATGAGATTGTAGAATGCTCGCCTAGTAGCGCAAGACTTCTCTTACATCTTGGAATTGATTACGAGATGGTTGATTTTCTCGAAATGGACATTATAACGGTCCCCTACTTTACCAGTTTAGTAGTTTCCGAAAAACTGAATATGCAGCCATGAATGTGGTCACGGTTTTATCTCTATGGGGATTTAGACAAAGAGATATAGATGAAGGTCCCTGTGTGACTTCATATGCTTTAATCAAGTAGTTCCTGACCACGGAACATGATCTCAATTAAATGAGATGTTCACTATATGGATTAATATAATCCGAGCGGATGTGGTATACACGCCTAAGTGAGTACTTGATTAGCTTGGGATACTTGAACAAGTATTATGCCCTTGCGTGTTTTATTACGCGATCCATTTTTGGATTTGCCTTTGAGATGAAGGATCTTGGGAAGACACGGTAGTGACTCGGCCCGATGATCGAGTCCTGTAAAGATTGAATCTAAGTCCATGATTCAGACTACACCCAGAAGGTGTTATGACCTTGTAGTCATCATGACGCTAAGTCATCTGATTCTCCCATGATCGTTCGATCACTAGACATTGATATAGACCCAGTCCGTCCCTGATGTGACAATGAAGAGATATTGAACCATCATGTTCATATCTAAGTACAATAAGCGCATCATTGTACCTGGTCTAATGTGCTAGGACGAACATCTCGTATGCTGTGAATGGTATAGCTCGACACAGCATCGCGCTAACACGCTGCCATAGAAATGTCACTAAAGACACATTCCCTTACCTTATGGTAATTTTGGAAATGAGCTAGTTTATCCCATTTGCGTCATTGAGTGTACCTACCCCCTTCGGTACTCGAATTAACGCAACCCTTTTTCGGTTATACCGATGCCGGTTACTTATCAGACCCACATAAGGGATATTCCTAACATGGCCTGTCTTTACCATTAGGAATAAGGCAATATCTTGGAGGTCTTGGAATGACTCCAAACTAATCACTCTGATCTACCCGTGCTCTATGAGACGACTAGAAAGTGTATATGGCTTCGAGTTCGTATTAGCCTTATTTGAATTACATATGTTCTGTCTCACGATCCAGATAAAGCACTTGTCTTATTTGAGGACAACTTGTTGTTATCAATCAAGAGAGACATGAGTAGATTATGCTATTTAGCATTTCTTTCCAAAATAAATCTTCACATATGAAGTTTAAGAGCATCCTGTCGAATGCTCGGTTTATTCCATGTTATATTTTCTTGCATACAGTCGTGTGTATGTAAATGAGACATCCATTCGAAAGCTCGTACTCTTTCTTGGAATATGAAATCTTTGCATCCAGTCGTGTGCAAGTGAGGGGGAGCATCCAAGTGAATGCTTATTGCACTAATTACTACTTAGTCGAAATCCTCGCACACTGTTGTGTGCAAGTGAGGGGGAGCATCCAGTCGCATGCTCGTATACTCTTTTTGTCCTTAAACCAAGGTTTTTTTTCCCACTGGGTTTTCCTTGGCAAGGTTTTTAGCGAGACACGTTCCCATCATATCTCACTTAAGATTGCCGAAATTAGGGGGAGTATCCTGTTGTATACTTCTTACCACTGTGTACTCTTTTGTCCTTCAACTAGAGATTTTTTCCCACTGGGTTTACTCTAGCAAGGTTTTGATAAGGCACCTGTTTTGTGGTTGATCCCTACTACTACCACTGTTGCACTTTTTTTCCTTCAATCAGATATTTTCCCATTGGGTTTGCTCTGACAAGGTTTTGATGAGGCATATTGTTTTGTGGTTAGTTACTTACATGATATTTCAGCCTATATCATTTGGCTACACAGTTTCTCCTAGGTACCGGTTTTGTCCACACTGGGTTTTCCGTCCCTAAGGTTTTTATGTGTTTAGCACTGCGAATGAACTCGACTCACATCGACAGCATGAAGACGAAGAAATCAAGACGTCCGAAGGGGGAGTGTTGTAGGATATTATTGGCCATCTTGGGCCTTACTCTATTGGGCCTATCTTGAGCTTTCCTAGCATATGTAACCCTATCCTCTATTATATAAAAAGGGTCAGGGGTCTCTTGATGTATCTCTATGTACAATCATATTAATGAATAAACACTTCGTCTGTTGTTTATCATACCTCTCTCTATATCTATACATATCTCTATATATATCTTTAACGAGCTAATATGTCACACAACAGTATTTAAATTTTAAAATATTTGGATATAATATTGTTTTAGACAAATTTTCTAAGATTTAATGTTTAATTACACTAATTTATACATTTATTTCAAAATAAATTGCGTGTAGATTTTATTTTAAAAATAATTATTGGAATGTATTGATACATATCTTATAGTAATTGTACAATTTTTTAAAAGTTTTTTTAGAAGTTTTTTTGGAATAAAATAAGTAAAGGAGCACGGAAGGTGATAGAAAAGAGGGTTAGAAGATTTGTAGTCATGTAATATGGATCATCTGCAGTTCATACCGTTCGTTATGTACATAGGTACCAAATTTAAAGAATCTATATTGCCTAAACGATCATAGTATTGCCAAAGAGTGATGCTATAGCAATCAACAAAACTTATTTTAAAAGTCTATCCGATGATATGAAATAATCCTAGTCATTTTTTTTAAACACGTGTCTAAAAAATGATACTACTAGTAAGAAAAAAGAGGCATGTCATTCTCAACATTAATTATTGTATTAATTCTTCTAGTTATTCATTTATACATATCGTTTATTTGTATTCCTATTAAAAAACTTGTGGTCAAATTTTGACATTAACGTTTAAATAAAAAAAATTATAAGATGGCAGTAAAAGTCACGCCACGTAATTAAAACTCAATCTACTAAAAACTCAAATAAAAATATACTAGAACCTTATTTGGGTTTATCCTAAATTTAAATAATAATTAAAAATAAAAAAATTTGTTCAATTTAAAAATACAACCCACTAAAAACCCAAATAAAAATATAATAGAAAACTAGTTGAATCTACCATAAATTTAAATATTAATTAAATAAATTTTTTTTTTGTTAAATCTAATATTAATAAAAATCAAAATATTTGATGAGATGGATATGACATGTAATGTGGGTTGATTTTTTAGATAGAAAAAATGTGTGAGGAAAATTATTTTCGATTGCCAAACATACAAGCTGACTATATAGAATGAGGTCACTATACTGGATGTATAGCCATATATTTGTTGGAAAAAACCAAGTGGTTTTATTTGAGTGAATGTTCTCTTAATTTAGTGGTTACAAAAACCACTCATTTTCCCCATTTATGTGTGTCTTTTAATTGTAAAAGAGTTACAAATTGCATGTTTTATAAAATAATGGTCTTGGTCCCTTTTTGGCCTAAGTCTTTTCCAAGACAAGTTTTTACACATGTCATCATACACACATTCACACACAAACACATGCATACATATAGAGAGAGAGTACCGCACCACCAACGGCCCGACCGTGGCTCGGTGCCATTTCCGCCAAGTCACATGTGATAGAGGTTGTACCTTGGGAACGAAGTGCCCATTTAACCAGAAGCAGAGGTGGCGGGGCAAATATCGTTTAAGGGAAACTGCTTGCAGTTACCTCGTCTCGGACTTTAGTCCATTTCGGTATCATTTACATTATTTTAGGTTAAATCTTGTAATTGATATTTATATATTTGAGGAAAACATTTTCTGTTTATTTGTCCATTTCTTTTCCGTAGAAATTATTGTGTTTATTTATAACGTACCCAACAATCTTAAACGATATTTTTTATGTTTGGTACGTTAATACAATAATTTTGGTGTTTGGATAAACAGAAAATTATTTCCGTGGCTAAGACAGTTCTTTGAAAAAACCTTTTTCTAACAAACATTGGTTTTATGAAATTGGTGTTTCCGGTTAAATTGTCGATAGCGTTTTGTGTTTACTTTAACTTGTTTGGGATTTTTGTGAAATTCCAATTTTTCGGTTTTTAACCGTATCGTATGTATGCTTATGATATATATTATTGTTCACATACGAGCATATTGATTGCGTTTTGATAATATGTTTTATCATCGTTTGGACTTTGAGAAAAAAATATATTTTGCTTGGTGATGATCTAGGTGATATAAATGGTTAGTCATGGATGTTGTTTTTAGCATCGTGGTGTTAGAATAATTTTTCCTCATGTTTTGAGTGGCTAGATAAATTAAGTTAATCTATATGATTTTGGTTTTTGTGTACACCTGAGAAGAACCGTAACGGACCTTTTGATAATGAGACATAGTGTTTTACTGTTGTTATACTATACTTAATATACTAAATTGGTCATGGAACTTTTTCCCGAATTTGTCTCTGAAATTTATTCATGCTGATGAGGATGTAGTTTTTTTTTTTTCCTTTTTTCTTTTTTTTTATAAGAAATCTGATACTCTATATAGAAAACTCGTTTAGAGTTGAACTGTTTCCAATTGTTTGTCCATACTTTATTTATAGTACTTGGTGCATTGCCATGCATTTAGACTTAAATCGTTACTGCTCACAGGATACTTAATAATTTGGTTGAGTACTACTTGATATATTTGGTTGTGAATAATTATTTAGTAGTAAAAATTAAAACGGATAACTAAATGATTTATGAGTTACAGTCTGGATAGTGGTATAACGCATTTATATAATATCATTTGTATATATGGTTAAAATGGCTCATGACTAAATGCATAAGTTATATTCTGAAATTTATGACACCATTTATAAAATTGTGAATACAGTTATGTAAGTGGTTTTATTGGCCGAGTATGTGTGTATGCGGTAAATTTAAGGAAATACATGGATTAAATTGTTTTTCAGTTTGTTATTCCAGAGGATATAATACACAGATTGTGTAACCGTTTTAAGTCATAAAATAATAGAGTTTAATTTTGGACTTAAATGGTGATTAATGTTTTGTAGTAATGGGTATTGAGACACATTACGAAACCGTTTCTTTTGGACTATTACTATAATAAGTCATGTGAATAATTTAGTAATGAATGGATTTATTATCATTTCATTTTATGAGTAATCTGGTAAGAGACTTATTAATTATATTGTTAGTTGATTTATACATGTTTATTGTTTTCATGTTAATAAAGTACTAACAATTTCCAATGAGTATTTGTGTAGATATGGATCTCTACCAAGGAATTGGAGGATTGCTGATTTTCGAAATAGTTCGTGTAAAACCATTAATTTGGGGCTTACGAAAGAACTAGTTTCGAAATAGTTCTTGTAAAACCATTTTCTGATTTTTCAGAATTTGGGGTTTACGACATAACTGGTTGAATTATGAGATTGTTCTGTGTAAAATCAGATTTATCTGGTGTTTACGGCTGAATAAATCTTTCAGAATTTGATAATCTTTTTCGGTAATGAACCAGAATACTCTTGCAAAATCAGTTTCTTGAAACCATGCGTGGTTATAGAAATTTGGTGTTTGCGAAGGAGGAGTTTTAGTTTCATTTTTCGAAATTAGATTGTGCGTGGTTGTTATTTGAGATAACAAACAGTTTCCTGCGGGAAATGTCCGGAACACAATGGGTGCTGGAACTGACCAGAACATTGTGGGTGCCGGTGTAACTCCTATTAATTTTGCATGAGTGCATATTAATGACGGAGGTTACAAATTCGAAATCACCATTATTAAAAAACACTAATGTGGTGATATAATGTTTGGTGTCCTTATTAATTGTGATTTATTGCAATTTAATTTGGAGGGTTACAAAATTTGTAACGGTAATCATTAATGAGATTAATGACGAGTATTTATAATTTCTTATTAATTGTGATTAATCGCAATTTAATTTGGAGAGTTATAAATTATTGTAACGACAGTTATTGTTGACATTTATGGAGAGCTTTATTAGCTAACTACGAATTGCAATGACGAGTCGGTTACTTATTTGGATGAAAGGTTATTTAATAACCAACTTTGTTCATCCAAGAGCAAATAATTTGATGATTAAACAAATTATAAATAGCCGTTGAGTTTTATTTTAATAATAAATAAATATCGGCTAATTTATTATTTATTGAAATATTATCTTATTAATTTGCTGAAAGAACATTTAATAATTTGTTGAAATTAACATCTTATTTATTTGTTGGAAAAAAATTTAATAATTTGTTGAAATAACATATTATTAATTTGTTAGTAAAATATATTGTGAATATGTTGAGCTTGCTATTATTGAGAATGGTAATTTAGTAATATTATATTACTATTATTGGGGGAGAACCCTAAGGGTCCCACAAATGTGGTGTAACCCGTTGATCCTGTAGATCGAGAATCTAAACGTACCACATAACGTCTGCGGGCGAGTGGGAGAATATCTAACAGTTTATTGGTATGGATTTAAAACGTCTAAAATAAATGATATTGTTCATTTACCATCTTAAAACCGATTAAGTTTCTCTATAACAGTGTGCATGTTCTGAGTGAGGACAAAGAGAATGCACGAACTGTGGGGACGTTAATGTGTGGAAACGTTTGGAAATCCACTAACAAGTGCAAGTATATAAATCTGAATCAAGACTAGTGGTTTTTGAAACCTAAAGGGCAGTAGCCTTTCGGTAGCCAAAACACTAGGATCAAATTGTGATAAGTTTGCTTGTTTGTGGCAATACATGAGTGACTATTTGTTCAAAATGAGCATTTTAGTCGATACTCTTGTGGTCAATAATGGCATGTTGAATTATTCAACTAAGTCACTGATTTGACATGATATAGTAGGTCATGAAAATATAAAACCATAAATGTTTTATTTTTCTAAATCTATTATTTAAATTGAAACACAAATATGAGTTTGTGTTTGAAGCAATGTATAGCTAAGTCTTTAGTTCGAAGTTTCGAACGGAGTACATAACCTAATGGTTTGATGCATTTGAGATGCGTGCAAAACCAAGAAGGGTTTAAAAGGTATTTACTCAATTTATTGATGATTGTACTAAACACTGATATGTCTACTTGATGAGAAGTAAAGACAAATCAGTCAAGATATTCATTCAAGTAAGAATGAATACGTGAATTCTATTGTTGAGGATTAAGGCTTGTCAGAAAACATGTTTAATCATGGGTGTTCTGTTGTGTTAATCTACCAACTTTAATCCAATGATTAAGTGTTAATCATTAAATGATAGACTATTTTTGGAAGTGTTAGATATTGCCTAACTAGTTCTGAAATGGTATATTCACATGGATATGGATATTCACATGGATATGAATACATGAAATGGTATAATTTTATTTCTATCTTGAATTTCATGTTATTTTAATTTAAATATCTCTCGATACTAATAAAACAATGTCTTTAATGTTTGTGTCAATCGTACTACATTTCATGTTTGTTTATTTATTGCATTGTGTGATTGTTCATTGTTGTGATTGATTGAATAATCCATTTATGAATACTGTTATTATTTAAAATTATTAGTTTGGGAAAGTCATCATCACAAATTATCGAGATACGAAAGTGAAAATTGAAAATAAAGAAAAAGTAATCGGTTAGATTATATTTTAACGGGTTAAAAAGCAGGCATGTCAAATATGCAGATGCGGGTCAAACCCAGAAATCCAATTAGAAACTAACCAGTTAAGTTTAAAACCAACCAGTTGAAATACTCAAAAAATCCATAATAGTCACAGGCGCTGCAGTTATGAATTTTCATTTCAAAAATCACCCAAACACCCATTTCTCTCACAAAAAACAGGAACATAGTTGTATTTTTAACTTCGCCTACTCTATTATAATAAAATATCAAGAAGCACAGTGTTTGTTATATCATCTGCTAAAGTGAATGTATTTATATTTAAAACATAATCAAAACAAACTCATCTCCTGCAATTTTAACTTGCAAAATTTTCAATATCTCTAGTCTTAAAATGAACTTTTTCAAAATTTAACGAATGGTTAAAACTATACGATGCAATTTTAAAAAAAATTCATCAACAATGTAGATAAGAAAATCGTGATTTAAAATTGGACATATTTTCATAGGGACAAGGAACAATGTGATTATTTATTTAGTGTTGTTTAGTTTAGTTTTGTGGATGGAATTTTAGATTTTCACTCAATTTAGAACATAGGAACCGCCAAACGTGCCACTGGGATATGGTTTACTTTAGTTGATTGGGCAAACTCTATGAAAATGTCCAACTTTCTTTTTATTCTTCCACTAGTCTTTATTATATATTTATATAAATCTAAGTGGCAATTAATATAAACATACTCTACAGCTATTATATTAATAAACACATATACTTAAAAGTTAAATTATCAAAAATATAGATTTCAATTAATATTTAATAAAAAATAAAAAAGGTGATTCAGTTCTCCAAATCTATTTACTGTCTCTCCTCCTTCTCCCTTCCTCCGATCTCTCTCATACTATTTCTCACTCTCTCCGATCTCTCATCATTCATTTCTCTTTCTGATCTCTCTCCTCCTCCTCACTCTATTCTCTTTGTTCGGTGGATATTGAGACAGACACATTTGTCGGAATGAACGGCGAAGGTGTAGAGAAAGCTCGAAAACTCGAGGTTGATATCGATGGAGTTGCGGTCGTCGAAGGAGAGGCACACGACGACGAAGTGGTAGTTTGACATCGGAAGACGGGTAAGAGTTGGATTTATTAAATAGTGTATAAGGTTGAAAAATAAGTTTATGAATTGCGTGAATTAAGGGTATGAATTTGAAAATTATGGATATAATTATGTAAGTAAGGATATGAATTATGTAAATTGGTGTATGAACTTTGAAAATAAGGGTGGAGTCTACGAATTAGTATATGAACTTTTGAAATGAGGGTATGAACTTTTGGAATAAAGGGTATAAAAAATACAAATTAGGGTATGAACTTTTAAAATAAGGGTATAAACTTTTGAAATAAGGGTATAAAATATACAAATTAGGATATGAACTTTTGAAATAAGGGTATGAATTTTTGGAACAATTGTATGAAATATACAAATTAGGGTATGAACTTTTGGTTATATTTTTGTTAATTAAAAAATTTTGGTTATGATTTTGCTAATTTAGTTTCAAAGGTAATATGTTTTGTTAATTTATCCTAAATCGAATTTATATGGGTATGGAATATGGATATCATCTGCAGTTCATACCGTTCTTTTATGTACACAGTTACCAAATTTAAAGAATCTATACTGCCTAAACTATCATAGTATCGCCAAACATACATATTTTGACTATATAGAATGACGTCACTGGACTGGCTGCATAGCCATATATTTCTAGGTATAGATAATAATCCGGCTCCAACCATACTAACAGTCATGACACTCAGTTAGGGATGAAAATGGTAAACTACCATTAAATTTTTTGCAATAGTATTACCGTACATGCACGTGACATGAAATCTCAATGATATTATCATGGACAGAGACCTAAGTAAGGGGTTTCAATCATATAAGCAAATAATTTGACGTAATATATATTGAAAATCATTGTTAAATGTAATAAGTTTTTGAAATCATTTGTCAACAATTGACCATCGAGTGTATATATTTTTATTAATCTAAAACATTTAAACAATTTGAAAAATTCTCACACAAATCCACTTTAGTCATGAAGAAACCTGTTAAATACTTGGATTATGATCGTAACTTACATTGTTATACAGTCCACCACCAACCAACCATAATAACCACTCATACCATATATATGGTAATATCGTACGGTATTATAGATATGGTAGTACTACAAGTGCGTTACAAATGGTAAGTTATATATGTTAATTGGGATTCATTGGTTGTGAATCGTATGTGATGTACACTAAATTAATTCGACATGGTAGTACATAAAATATTTTCTTTTAGTAATTTCCACTTTGCTAAGGAATTTACCAAAACAGAGATATAATTAATCACCATTTTGATTTGACAAATGAAAAAAAAACTAATGAAAAAGAAAAAAGAAAAGCTCAGGATCACAAAAGAACGAAGTGGAATGTGGACCTATATATGTTTCTTTTAGAACATTTTCCTTTGTCACGCAAGCACAATAAACTCGAACATGAATGGTATTTTTAGCTCTGCCTACTTTACAGCACTCACAACAGTTTATATAAAAAAACTGTCCAAATACTATGTCTTAACCATTATATAAGACAGTATATCTACATTTGTTAAAAGTTGCACATTAGTTCACAAGCATCCTTATATATTAACCCATTAAATAGTAATTTTTATTGTGTTTTTTTATTTTATTTTGTCATCTTCTACTCAAGGCACAGTTGATGGCAACACCAAACTGGAATCAAATTCAGAACTGATGGCCTTAAATTTGTGATCCAAAAACCGAAACCAGATATAATAATAGAGATTAGAACACAAAAAATCCAGATCCAAAAAAAGCCAAGCAAAAAACGCAATCAAATTCAGATCTATAAAAACCCAATTAGCAAACATAAGAGTATATCTTGTTATAAACTTGAATGGAGAGAGAGAGAAGAAGGTAGAAAAAAGAGAAGGGACTCAATCGTCATGGAGATATCCATCTAGAGAGAGAAAAAAACAAAAGGAAGTGAAAATAAATAAATAACATATGGGATTTTGTTCCCTTTTATCTAAATAAAAAAATTAATGACATGTGTAGAAAAGATATCCAAATTTAGACATAAATTGAGTACATTTCCAAAAATGATAGCGTGTCAATATGCTAGTCAAAACTGTTGAGACACATTTCGTCTTTTTTTTTTTTTTTTTAATACTAATTAGGACAATACATGATTTTGTATTGGCAGATGAGAATGCTATTACTACAATAAAAAATATCAAGAAGCATAGTGTTTGTTATCATGTGTTAAACTGAATGTATTTATATTTAAAACATAATCAAAACACACTTAACTGATATTTTGCTGCAAAATTTAGTATCACTTAAATGATGACATTGTTACAAGATCGCTGTATTTTGTAGTTGGTATTTGTAAGTGGGAGAAAATGTTGTAAAATGGTTAATATAGTAAATTATAGTGGTATGTGCAATTATTGATATAGTGTCCGAGTTCGTCAGGCGTGTATTAGAATCAAACAGATACTAGGTCTTGCGCGATATTTCGCTGATGAAAATAATAAATTCAATAGCTACATGGTTGTGATTCATGCAAATACTTCACTAATTGAAAAGACCATTTAAATGGTTTCAAATTTGAATCGCAATGTTTACGGTCATATCCAAACCCGTTGGAACAAATTGCGAATCTAGTATATGGTGCCACTACAAGAAAATGGCTCTATAGGGACTAATTATTTAGAGACTAATGGTAAACAGTCCGGGAATGGTTTCTATAAAGACAGGAGTAAACGGTGCCTAAGCCTCTGTTTGTTTCATCAAAAAATATTTTCCTGGAAAATATTTATCCGGGAATTGTTTTTATTTTCTAATATTTTCTGCTTGTTTGGGAGCTGCGTGAAAACTTTTTCGAAAAACTTTTTAACTACAAAAATTGTTAATATTTAACAATACTTATAAAAGTTATTTTTACATATTAAATACTTCCTAGTCCAAATTTATTGTATATACATTATAAGTTACTTTTTACACATTACTTTTTATTTTTACATATTAAGTTAACTTTTACATAATTTTATTTATTGCACAAAAAAAGTTGGTTTCAACTTAAAAGTTACTATCAAGGTTAACTTTTTTAAGTTCTCTTTAACTTATTAATTTTAAGTTTTATTTTCAAGAGTACCAAATTGTAATAAGTTACTTTCAACTTATTAGAAATAATAGGCAATAAGTTACTTTTATTTATTATGAATTAATGTCTTATAACAATTTAAATTAAAAGTATATGTTTATGTACAAGTGTTATTTAGACATTTTTTTTAATGGTCATAAGGCATTTAACTACCATTACGATGAACGAGACCAAATATAAAACATCATTTAGACATTTAAGCTACATTGTTTCAGAAATAATATATATAAGTAAATATTTTATGTAAGTTATTGTCTGTGATTTGAAATTTACTTAAAATTAGTTAACTTTCTACAAGCAAAAAAGTCCCTTTTACTTATTTTTACTTTTTATTTATTCATAAGTTACTTTTTAAGTTATAAGTGTTAAGTATATAATTTACTTTTTTCTTTTAAGTTAGTTTTTTCCTAGCTTATGGATTAGTTTTAAATCTAATTTGTAAATTATTTTAAGTTAGTATTAGTTAAATTTAACTTTGTTTAATATTTTTAACCATAAGTTATCTTTTGTTATTGTCACGCTATGGTTCCAGAAAATAATTTCTTTATAATTTTATAAGAAAATATTTTTCTTAATTTTCCTCCAATTCTGGAAAATATTTTCTTGGAAAACAGTTTTTCTCTCAAAACAAACGCAGATAAAACTATATTTTCTGGTAAATATTTTTCATACTCTATTTTTTTTCAAAACAAACAAAGCCTAAATGTAAAGTTAATGGTGCTTAAATATAATAACTTAATTAATATTCTCAAAACAATACTGGAATATTGTTAGGTACATGAACCAAATTGATCAACACATTGGTAAATTATCTCTCACTTCCCCTCTCTGAAAAATTCTCATCTCGTAAATCCTCAAATTTAATATTTCACATGCCCCTCTAGCATATTGTAACATCCCGGATTTTTATAAATGGTTTTATTTATGATTTAATCTATCCAAAAACGTTTTATACTAATTTTTAGCCAAAAATCGAAACTCTTTCGAAAAAATTTATTTTTAAAACCCGTTACTAATTTTATAAATAAAAAGGACCCAATAGATTTGTTTCTAAAGATTTGTTATTTTTGAGTAGTAAAATAATAGTTTTGATCATGAGTTAACTTTTAGAACTTTGGGGACCAAATAGTTTGCTTCCCTAAATTCTCTCAAAACAGTTTCACGTAAACCACTTTTTAGCCCACTTTCAAAATAGAAAACCAAAAACAAAGAGAGAAAAGAGAGAAAAGAGAGATTCCAAAGCTTAGGAAGAAGAAGAAGAAATCACTTTAGCGGATTTTTACCGGAAGCATCTCCTCTACGAACTAAGGTAATGGGGGTTATCCATTGCGACTGCACGGGTTGTATGTTAGGGTTAGATCTTGCGTTTTATAAAATTGGGGGTCTTTCTTTTATCTCAATTATATTCTATTAAATTGTTAATTGAGTTTTATGTGTTGCTCTTTTAATTCACTTATTTGAATTTGAGAATTGGGAATTTAGACATATGAATTTCGTATTAATGAGAATATAGATGGGTTTGTGTGTTTTTATGAGTTGTTATGTGTTATTATAGTTGTTGATGAAATTGTGTAAATTTATGTTGAATAAATATGAGTTGTAATTTATGCATAGAAGGTGTTTGTTAAAATAGCTGAATGAGATTTTATATTGTTGGACTTGTTTGGCTTATGTGATTTTGTTGAGAATTGTGATAATTGAATGATATAATATTATTGGCCGAGGCCTTGTGATTTATTTATTGGCAATGGTCTATGTCTCTTCCTATACCGGGGGCATAAGACGAGCCGAGTGGTATAGGAAATGACCCGTCTTATGGACTGGGGTGAGTGGCGTGAAGAGGTCCAAGTGCGCACTTTAAATATTTATATGTTGGTAATGGTCTATGCCTCTCCCTATACCGGGGGCATAAGACGAGCCGATGGGTATAGGAAATGACCTACCTTACGGACTGGGGTAGGTGGCGTGAGAGGTCCATGTGTGTTATTTTTATATGTTGGCAATGGTCTATGTCTCTCCCTATACCGGGGGCATAAGACGAGCCGAGGGATATAGGGAATGACCTATCTTACGGACTGGGGTAGGTGGCGTGAGAGGTCCATGTGTGTTATAGATGTGTGTTGAAGTTACTTAATTTATTTCGTTATATGATGCTATTACATTCCTTTTGATACTTTGTTATTGTAGTTGTTGTTTGTGAGTTCTTGCATTTATTGGATGGAGTGACGGTATCCTGTGTGGTGCCGCCCCGTCTATGTATGTGCGTCGGACTCACCGTTACAGTTTTGTCTTTCAGGTACAACCTAGGCTGAGGCATTTGGATAGGAGCATTAGCGATGTATCGCATGGGTTCGGGGCTTCTTTTAGTCACTTTCTTTTTACTTAGTCCATTTTGAGGTTGTAGCCTACGGGCAAATTACATTCGTTTGGTACCTTTTTCTTTTATAAATCTGTTAAAACCATATTGTCTTGTAGCCGCGTTTGGCAAACATTTTTAGTTCATTTGTTTAATTGTTCATTTAGCTCGCAAATTGTTTTCCTTTAAAAGTTAAATTTTATACCAACTGGTTCTTTTTCCCTTTCTTCAAAAGATCACGCCTTGATGTCCGTTTTTCGGATTTCGGGGCGTGACACATATTGATCAAAACCCCACTTTAATTTAAAATTTCGTAATTATTGCACATATAAAGTCTATATATCGCCTAATTTCACCCTAATTTAACTATTACTGTTAATAAATTTCAATACTCTATCTACACAAACGTATTTTATAAAATTTCGTTGCCGAGTTAGCTAATTGTAACGTCATATACCCTAATTTATCAATTGTCTTTAATATTTTGTTCAATTAACAAATTGTAATGCTCTCTAATCTAGTTTATCATTTTTTATGATTTATTTTCCTCGATTAGTTTATTGTAATGATCTCTAGCCAAACTATCATTTTTTGTGTGTGATATTTTTGTTTGATTAGCTAATTTTAATGTTCTCGACCTAATGTATCGATTTTCAGTGATATTTTTGTTTGATTAAATAATTGTAATGGTGTATAGCCTAATCTATCGATTTCCAGTGATGTTTTTGCTCGATTAAATAATTGGAATGGAAAGAAATGTAGCATTCACTTTCGTTTTCATGTGCTACTTCAAACGACCGAATGAGTTCAAAAGTAGCATGTATACAGATTACTGATAGAATCTCACACTTTAATAGACTATGATAGTAGTTGTCTTGGGAAATAATTTATAAAGTAGCATTTTGGGACTTTAATTTGGGAGACTTGATACAATGTCATTTAGTAACATTCAAAATTTGGTTTACCCTTTTCTTTTTTTACACACATGTTTGGCTCCATTCATTTACTTAAAGTTCAGTGTTGCTAGTTTTGATTTCAGGAATAAAAAAAGGGATGACAAAAGCTGATCACGAAGTTATTTGATGGAACAAGTTATATTGGTTGTATCATACCTTGTAAACCTGTAGTGCAATTGTGTTAATTTTCTTATGAAACATGATATACATAATTGACAGTGGAGTGCTGAGTTAATGAACTTGAGTTTTTTTAAAATGTGTGCTTTCCTGTTTATTCATTTCTTTAATCGTTTGGTTACCAAATTTGCTGGAATGGTTGTTGCAAAGCAGATTTTTTGTTTCAAAAGCTAATTAGAAAAAGAATATGAGCTTTTGGCGACGGAATTAAACTGTCCTGAAATATATTCATTCGGGGACGAATTTATTTTTTCCTGTTATGCTTTTAATGACCAAAACTGTTGATGCCGAAATGAATATATTTGGGGATGGATTTTTGCTTGTCCCCACAGAAATTTGTTAATTTATGAGATGCTTCAAATTAAATTAAACTTTCTTAAAATAGTTGTAATTGTTGTAAGCGAATTAGCTCAACGGTAATGTAGATGCGATAATAAATGAAAATGCATAGAGGAAGAAGAGAACTTGTATTCATGTAATATGTGTGTGTCATCATCTAAATAGGAGGTTCAACATTTATATAGTGATAGGTTGAAACCGTTACAAGTATTACATTATGGCAAAACACCGTAACCGCTAATCCACTAATTATATTCATAAAGTCTCATAAACATTCACACAATATGAGTTACAATACTCCCCCTTGGATGTGCGAAATAGACTTTACTTCACTTGAGCTTCTCCATCTTCAATGTTCATTCACAGATGCCAACACATAAAACCTTGGTTCCGGAAAACCCGATAAGGGACAACAACTGGACCATAGGACAAAATGGTGTTGCCGAATGGAGTGGGCCGAAAACACTATACAAGTGCGTGAATGTACTGAATAGAACATATGTGCCTCGTCAAAACCTTGCCAAGAAAACCCAGTGGGAAAAACTTGGTCGAAGGACAAAAGAGTACACAATTATCAGTAGTAGTGGGGGAAATAGTCATACACGGTGTGTCTCATTAAAACCTTGTTAGAGAAAACCCTGTGAAAATATCACTCTAATCGAAGGACAAAAGAGTGCACGATGGTTAGAAGTATACAACTGGATACTCCCCCTGATTTCGGCAATCATAAGTGAGAACGGGATTAGAAATGTGTCTTGCTAAAAAACCTTGCCAAGGAAAACCCAGATGAAAAAAAAAACCTTGGTCTAAGGACAAAAAGAGTACACGAGCATGCGGCTGGATGCTCCGTCTCACTTGCACACGACAGGATGCGAGGATTTCGACTAAGTAGTAATTAGTGCAATAAGCAGTCACCTGGATGCTCCCCCTCACTTGCACACGACCGGGTGCAAGGATTTCATATTCCAAGAAAGAGTACGAGCATTCGACTGGATGCCTCATTTACTTGCACACGGCTGTATGCAAGAAAATATAACGTGGAATAAAATGATCATTTGACAGGATGCTCTTAAACTTCATATGTGAAGATTTATTTCGACGATAAATGCTAAATAGCATAATGTAGTCATGTCTCTCTTAATTGATAACAACAAGTTGTCTTCTATGACAAGTGTTTTATCTGGATCGTGAGACAAAGCATATGTAATTCAAATATGGCTAATACTAGCTCGTAGTCATGTACACTCTCTAGTCGTCTCATAGAGCACGAGATCAGAGTGATTCATTTGGAGTCATTCCAAGACCTCCAAGATATCGCCTTATTCCTAATGGTAAAGACATACCATGTTAGGAATATCCCTTATGCGGGTCTGATAAGTAACCAGCATCGGTATAACCGGAAAAGGGTTGCGTTAATTCGAGTACCGAAGGGGGTAGGTACACTCAATGACGCAAAATGGGATAAGACAAGCCCTCATTCACAGTTACCTTAATGTAATGGGAAAATATCTTTTATGCCATTTTGATGGCAACGTGTTAGCGCGATGCTGTGTCGAGCTATACCATTCACAGCAAACGAGATGTTCGTCCTAACACATTAGACCAAGTATAATAATGCGCTTATTGTACTTAGATATGAACATCATGGTTCAATATCTCTTCATCGTCACATCAGGGACGGACTGGGTCTATATCAATGTCTAGTGATCAAACGATCATGGGAGAATTTGATGACTTAGTGTCATGATGACTACAACGTCATAAAACCTTCTATGTGTAGTCTGAATCATGGACTTAGATTCAATCTTTACGGGACTCGATCATCAGTCCGAGTCACTATCGTGTCTTCCCAAGATCCTTCATCTCGAAGGCAAATCCAAAAATGGATCGCATAATAAAACACGCAAGAGCATAATACTTGTTTAAGTATCCCAAGCTGATCAAGTACACACTTAGGCGGGTATACCACATCCGCTCAGATTATATTAATCCATATAGTGAACGTCTCATTTAATTGAGACTGTGTTCCGTGGTCAGGAACTACTTGATTCAAGCATTATGAAGTCACACATGGACCTTCATTTATATCTCTTTGTCTAAATCCCCATAGAGATAAAACTGTGGCCACATTCATGGCTGCATACTCAGTTTTTCGGAAACTAGTAAACTGGTAAAGTAGGGGACCGTTATAACATCCATTACGAGGAAATCAACCATCTCGTAATCAATTCCAAGGTGTGAGAGAAGCCTTGCGCTACTAGGCGAGCATTCTACAATCTCATTATTCTCATCACTTTTCCTTACGAATAACCAAATAAACTAACTCGTTTAACATTGGTGGTGTTGGAGCTACAGGCTCGAACACACTTTCGCTAAGGAGTCTACTTGGATTGCAAGTTTCCATTAGTACAGTCTATTCTCCGTTGACTTCAGGCAACGGTACATGGTTCCCTATCATAATTTGTTCATATTATCAGTCGTCAATGAATATATGAACAAGTAATCAATGACAGTCTCATTTCGCTTCAATATCGTCGAAGATATCATGATCGACAGATATTTCGAGATTCTTAGGATGAGGAGGAAATCACACAACTCCTTGATCCTTTATAATCTCGTGCGACAAACGAGTTTCAGTTCACCACCTCTGGGGCTTAACGAATTAAGAACCGGTCAACTTCCTCATATCTTAGGAAGGACGACAGACTGACGGCCGACGAAGCGTCCTTTGCTTGGCGGGTTCGGCCAAAACAACGTGTTACGACAGGAACACGGCATCCGACAGGCATGTCTATCCTTGCAAGCATTTTGCAGCAGGTATAAATGATCTCGTGACATCTCATAAAGTCATTTAATGCGTTTGGCATTTAGTTAGACTTGAGGGAGTCTATGCACTTACTTATCACTAAGTGCAGTTTTAGGGATCAAGCTAAGACTGAGTGGGTTATGCCACGTTACTTCATGTTGTTCCTTATCAACGGTAACGTCTAAATCTCCCCCTAACGATGGGGAGAACAATCTTAGCGATGTCACTTTCGCATATCATGTGGTAAAAAGATCGCTTGACAAAGTTACTCTATCAAATGATAGGCAGGGGATTCATAATCGACTTATGTCCCCTTCAGAGGTCCATATTTTGAACGCTATAGCGTCTTAATCAAAATATTAATTAAGCACTCCAAACACGTGTTAATATGAGACTTCTGGCTCATAACCAGTAACCAGGTGGTACGCATATGGTGTCTGAGTGTCTATGGGTCTCATAACGGACCAATGCAGCAAAATAGCATAACCCCACATGGAAATATAAATCTTGGTGCGCAAGACCAAGAAGTGCGTGCAATCATTTGCAGTCGCATCATCAAACTTTCCGTGAGTCCATTTGGGTCTGAACATAATCGACAGGATGTTCAATTTCTATTTCCAAACTCAAGTAATTCAAATTGAAATTTCGGTTCTTACTCTTCGGTATTATCAAGTCGACTAGACTTTCAGGATAATCCCGATCATGAGTCATCAACTTAATGATAAGGCTAAGAGTTTGGGAAGTGCTGCATTTATGTGGACAACAGTAAAATGGGACCATATTGTCGATGCATCAACCATAACCATTTATATTTATGGTCTGTCTTATGGTTGGATAAGTCCACAATAACACCTTCAATTCTTTACAAGAATTCTACGAGTTCATTTCGTGATCTTTACACATACTAGTCTTTCAAAGTGAGCATTAGTGGCATTAATTTCGGATTAATCACGAAATATATCCTCAAAGAGAATACAAATGCGATGCGATTATAAATCAACAATCGTCTTTTGACCCGGGAATATCTCATCCGGTCAATGCCACAATATCAAAATGCTCTTATCAATCGACGACAGCCGAATGATAGTACAGACAATCATGTCTTAGCATCTAAATCATTTATCATTCGACGACAGGCGAAATGATAAGGTAACTTTAAATGCTTTAAAAAATGTGGTAGCAACCACTTGAAAGACATTTCAACTCCTCTAAAATACGCTTTTGGTCGTATTGAATGGAGGCTATGTAAAGAAATTTAATTCTTTCATGAGCTATTACCAGATAACACTGGTTTTCTCGAATATTTTATAACTCAACAAGGTACGGCAGGACCTACATGAGTATAAGACCTCATATTTGACAAATCAATTTGGTTTTACCAATGATTTTGATTTGGAACGACAGGTCCAGAATCGCTGTCACTGAGTACTCTTTTAGGCAAATAGTTGGTGAAATTATGTGGTACACTGTTACCCACTATTTCCAAATAAAAAATCAACTACCCTACAAGTATTGCCTAAAATTTCATAATTTAAAGTTTGGTCACATTTGTCAAAGGAATTTGCTTAAAACACTTTAAATTATTTCAAGAAATTTTGTAAACAGACAAACCATAATCCAAAAGTATGGTCCAATGGAAAAATAATAATCCAAATGGAAGACATAATCCAGATGAGCGAAAAAATGGCTCAATGATTTATCAAAATCAATAAAGAAAGGTCCCAAACTCATTTGAGCCACAAAATCGGGGGTCTCAAGAGTTTCCTTTCAGTTAGCTTTAACCACATTAGCATCGGTTTTTTCACCTTTGTAATAGTTTTGAACTATTTAAGGAGTAACCATGCATGACCTTTGTCTTTATAGCATAGAGTTGCCTCATTGAGCATTATCTCTTACTATGTGACAACGGGCCATATTGTTCCTTTCAATTACCGTCTTGGAACCACAGGTTTTCGATTTTTGACGATTGTCTAAAATCTCTCTTGGCTAGGCGATTCATCGGGATCGCAACAGTTCGAGACAAATAACACTTGTCTCGGTTCTCGATTCGTGGAAAAAAAATGTACATGAAGAGTATTAATATCAGGCAAACAATTCGCCATTGACCCAATAGGACTAAAACTACTCACCGGGTTAATTTTCTTATCCAATAACAGATGAGCGATAAAGGAATTCGGTGAATATAAATTCACGATATTGCTTATGGAATACAATTTCCAAGCTAGTATTTTGGTGATGGATAACTCCAATATGTCAATTTCAGATATTTGTTCACCATAGACGTCATCACGTCTCAAATGTGGCGGCGGAATAAAATCAACATCTTAGCATTCATCTCGAGGGTAACAACAAATTCGTGTTTTACTCATCAAAGATGGTATCCAAAAAAAATTTGGGCATCACATTTTCACACATCAGGGTGATTAACATGTGGTGACGGATTAAAATCAACGTTTAAACAGTCATTTCGCAAGTATGTTTTACGATTTTTCTCATCATAGATGGCATGCAACATGTGTTGGGAGTTCTGGATTATTTATCATATAAAACGACTGGTTTATATGTTTATGGTTTGCACAAGTACAAACGTTTTTTCAAAACGACAGGTTCGAAAACATTAGTTTTGCTTCTCTTGTGAATCGGTTCTCATTGATCGAACGACGGTTCGATTCTGAAACACCAATTCGGCATAACATACATCACTATATAAAACACTATTTGATACTAACCTAAAGTTAAATATTAATTAAAAATATTAAATATATGTCCGAATAGCAGACTCTTAAATTTTATGATGAAAATAAAATTCTAAATTTACATTGATTAATAGTGTGTTGAGAGTCTGACTAATCTTATATGTCTCATTAGCATTATTGCACATTAAAAGTCTAGCTTTAACTATATCAATGATCAATTTTGGCAATTACGTATATATATCAATAATCAACTTTACAAAATTTTCTTTAAAAATTGAATTTCCTAAACCTCTTATTAAAATGGGACATATCAAGTATTTATCAATTAATTTAGAGAGATCAAAGGTGATTAATGATGAATTGTGTCTTTATTTTATTTCAATTTTCACGTTTATATACTATATCTATCCCTAAATAAGTATGGAAATGATAAATTATTGTGCATTGCACCAACACATTCTACACCACATGTATATGATATATATTTCCGTTATTAATTATATCTTCATTATTGTTATACTTAGACACGTCGTTATTTTGGATAATAGCATCCATACTATTTTTGTTAAGTTTTGGGTACATCGAATGAGTGCCATACTGAATTTAATTTTTTGAGAGGGAGAAGTGTTGTGCCTTTATTTAAATTTAATTTTGTTTTTCATTTAATACTACTATAGCATATTTCCCTAAATGAGGGTTAAATATTAGAGAAGGATAATAAGAAAATTAATTTGATTCTATTAGCTATTTTTGTTTACTATATTATTTCGTTAATTCATTACCATATACCTAAAAAAAATCTACGATCCTACACCTATTTAAACTAGCCTAAGGAAGAACACTCTCTCCCACACCAAAATAACCAAAAACATTTCAAGCCAAAATGCCACCGAAAAATAGCAAAAAATATACTATCGGTCCTCTCAAGAAAAATTCCATACCTTTCAAAGTCTACTATGACAAAGACTTTTATACGCTACACCCCGACCATGTTGCTAAAAGACCAAGAGTTGAACCTTACCCATATTGTGTAGAATACACTTACTTGCCAAATGAAGATGGAACTGCATGTGCGAAAAATATGTTCAAAAAGGTTAAACATAGTCTATGCGATAGCTCAATAGATGACAGTGATGATAGTGATGAAGAAATCACAACAACCCGTAACAAAGCCAAAATGGTTTACTTCGAAAGAAAAATGATTACTAAAAAGAAAATCCCAAACATTATAATAAGTGACAACAAATCTGAGGAAAGCGTTGATGATAATTTCGGCAAAGATGGTGCATCCGATGATGAAGACAAAGACAAAGACGGTGACTAGCCCAAACCCAAAACCCAAAAGCCTTAAGCCTAAACCTAATAATTTTAATTTTATTTCTATCTCGAATTTCATGTTATTTTAATTTTACTATTTCTCGATACTAATAAAACAATGTCTTTAAAGTTTATGTGTCAATCGTACTACATTTCATGTTTGTTTATTAATTGCATTGTGTGATTGTTCATTGTTGTGATTGATTGAATAATCCATTTATGAATACTATTATTATTTAAAATTATTAGTTTGGGAAAGTCATCATCACAAATTATCGATATACGAAAGTGAAAATTGAAAATAAAGAAAAAGTAATCGGTTAGATTATGTTTTACGGGTTAAAAAGCAGACATGTCAAATATATAGATGCGGGTCAAAGCCAGAAATCCAATTAGAAACTATCCGGTTAAGTTTAAAACCAACCAGTTGAAAAACTCAAAAAATCCATAATAGGCACAGACGCTACAGTAATGAATTTTCATTTCAAAAACCACCCAAACACTCATTTCTCTCACAAAAAACTGGAACATGGTTGTATTTTTAACTTCGCCTACTCTACTACAATAAAATATCAAGAAGCATAGTGTTTGTTATATCATCTGCTAAAGTGAATGTTTTTATATTTAAAACATAATCAAAACACACTCAATTGATATCTTGCTGCTAAATTTAGCATCACTTAAATGATGACATTGTTGCTATCTTCGCAGTATTTTGTAGTTGGTATTTGTAAGTGAGAGAAAATGTTGCAAAATGGTTAATATACTAAATTACAGTGGTATGTGCAATTATTGATATAGTACCCGAGTTCGTCACGCATGCATTAGAATCAAACATATACTAGGTCTCGCACGACGTTTCGTGAATGAAAATAATAAATTTAATAACTACATGTTGAGATTTATGTAAAATACATCATCAATTAATTGGAAAGAGCATTTAAATGTTTCCAAACTTGAATCGCAATGTTTATGGCCATATCCAAACCCGTCGGAATAATAAGTAATGGTAAATATGATCAAATGCGAGAACGAGTTTCATTTAGTTTCTTTCAATTCTACCACACATGATGGATTATAGTCTGAAATGTAACATGCGTGAAAGACGGATTAGTCATTAATAATATCATCTCCAGCAATTTTAACTTGCAAGATTTTCAATATCTATAGTCTTAAAATGAACTTTTTCAAAATTTAACGAATGGTTAGAACTATACGATGCAATTTTTAAAATTTTCCATCAACAATGTAGATAAGAAAATCGTGATTTAAAATTGGATATATTTTCATAGGGACAAGGAACAGGGTGATTATTTATTTAGTGTTGTTGAGTTTAGTTTTGTGGATGGAATTTTAGGTTTTCACTCAATTCAGAACATAGGAACCGCCAAACTGACCACTGGGTTATGGTTTACTTTAGTTGATTGGGAAAACTCTATGAAAATGTCCAACTTTCTTTTTATTCTAGTCTTTATTATATATTTAAATAAACTAATCTATATGGATATAGAATATGAGTGCAAATTTTATATCCCTATTCTTTATTTTTGTCGTGCCCCTTACTTATTTTCACTCAAATTTTAAATTTTCACAACTTGTTCCGCAAATTTATCAGCTTTTAAATTATAATGTATTCAAATTTTAAAATATTTGGATATAATATTGTTTTAGACTATTTTTCTAAGATTTAATGTTTAATTACACTAATTTATACATTTATTTCAAAATAAATTGCGTGTAGATTTTATTTTAAAAATAATTATTGGAATGTATTGATACATATCTTATAGTAATTGTACAATTTTTTTCAAGTTTTTTTGAAATTTTTTTGGAATAAAATAAATAAAGAAGTACGGAAGGTGATAGAAAATAGGGATAGAAGATTTGTAGTCATGCAGTATGGATCATCTGCAGTTCATACCGTTCGTTATGTACATAGGTACCAAATTTAAAGAATCTATATTGCCTAAACGATCATAGTATTGCCAAAGAGTGATGTTATAGCAATCTACAAAACTTATTATAAAAGTCTATCCGATGACATGAAACAATCTTAGTCAATTTTTTTAAACATGTGTCAAAAAAATGATACTACTAGAAAGAAAAAAAAGTCATGTCATTCTCAACACTAATTATTATATTAATTCTTCTAGTTATTCCTTTATACATATTGTTTATTTGTATTCCTATTAAAAAACTTGTGGTCAAATTTTGACATTAACGTTTAAATAAAAAAAATTCTAAGATGGCAGTAAAAGTCACGTCACGTAATAAAAAATTAATCTACTAAAAACTCAAATAAAAATGTACTGGAACCCTATTTGAGTTTACCTTAAATTTAAATAATAATTAAAAATAAAAAAATTTGTTCAATTTAAAAATAAAACCCACTAAAAACCGAAATAAAAATATAATAGAAAACTAGTTGAATCTACCCTAAATTTAAATATTAATTAAAAATAAAAAAATTGTTAAATCTAATATTAATAAAAATCAAATTTTTTGATGAGATGGATATGACATGTAATGTGGGTTAATTTTTTTGATAGAAAAAAAGTGTGAGGAAAATTATTTTCGATTGCCAAACATACAAGCTGACTATATAGAATGAGGTCACTGTACTGGATGCATAGCCATATATTTCTAGGTATCTGATAATAACTCGGCTCTAACCGTAGTAACACTCATAACACTCGGTTAGGGATGAAAATGGTAAACTACCATTATGATTTTTGCAATAATATTACGGTACCGTACATGCACGTGACATGAAATCTCAATACCATTATCATGGACAGAGACCTAAGTAAGGGGTGACAGAATCATATAAGCAAATAATTTTACGTAATATATATTGAAAATGCATGATTAAATGTATTAAGTTTTTGAAATCATTTGTCAACAATTGACCATCGAGTGTATATATTTTTATTAATCTAAAACATTTAAACCAATTGAAAAATTCTCATACAAATCCACTTTACTTATTTTACTTATGATGAAACTTGTTAAATACTTGGATTATAATCGTATCTCACATTGTTATACAGTTCACGACCAACCAACCATAATAACCACTCATAGCATATCTATGGTATTATCGTACGGTATCATAGATATGGTAGTACTGCAAGTGCGTTATAAATGGTAGGGTATAGGAGCTAATTGCGGTTCATTGGTTGTGAATCGTATGTGATGTACTAAGTTAATTAACTAATTTAATTCGACATGGTAGTACCTAAAATATTTTCTTTTAGTAATTTCCACTTTGCTAAGGAATTTACCAAAATACAGATATAATCAATCACCATTTTGATTTGATAAATGAGAAAAACTAATGAAAAAGAACAAAGAAAATCTCAGGTAGAAACAAAAGAAAGAAGTGGAATGTGTAAGGTTTATTTTTAGATCATTTTCCTTTTGTCATGCAAACACAAAAAACTGCAACATGAGTGATATTTTTAACTCCGCCTACTCTCCTACAATAAAATATCAAGAAGCATAGTGTTTGTTATATCATCTGCTAAAGTGAATGTGTTTATATTTAAAACATAATAAAAAACACTCAATTGACATTTTGCTGCTAAATTTAGCATCACTTAATTGATGACATTTTTGCTATATTCGCAGTATTTTGTAGTTGGAATTTATAAGTGCGAGAAAATGTTGCAAAATGGTTAGTATAGTAAATGACGGTGGTATATGCAATTATTGATATAGTCCTCGAGTTCGTCAAGCATGCATTAGAATCAAACAGATAGTAGGTCTCCCGCCACGTTTCGTGGATGAAAATAATAAATTCAATAGCTAAATGGGTATGATTCATGTAAAATACTTCACTAATTAAATGAAAAGAGCATTTAAATGTTTCCAAATTTGAATCGCAATGTTTATGGCCATATCCAAACCCGTCGGAATGGAAAAAGAAGGATGCAGTCCGATCAGACCATTCTCATGATTTCCTTGCAGCCTAAATGAGGAGTAATGATAAAATATGATCAAATGCAGACTTGAGAAGTAAAATTGCGAATCTAGTGGTGCAGAGACCGCACATCCTCGAAATGAAAATCTAATGGATGATGATTACAACAATTTTGAAACATTATATAGCATATGTTATAATGCGTGACAATATTTTCTACAAAAATTGAGTTGCCAATAGTGACATCTTTAAAGTTGTATTATCCAATGATGCATATAATATGACGGTATATATCAGGTTCCATTTAAGAGCATAAAAAAACTAGGTTGGTGAATAAAAATAAAAATAAAAACTATTTTGTTCCTACGCATTTTGATTAAGTAACTCATAAAATTTTCTAAAAAATGATTATTTGCTTTTCCAATACTCAAGTTATATACTAGCTGCAATAGGGAGATGATCGTCTCCATACCTCTGTTCTCCTTAATCATCCATACAATTAATGTCATATTGCGATGTGTCCCACTATACCATTTAACGATGAAATCTCTATCTCTTTTATTTATTCAATGTCCCACATTGAATTAAGAATAAAATGTAATTTCTATTTCTACCTTTGTGTTTTAGTGAACATTAACAGTCAAAACACATTATAATTTTAAAAGGCAATTAAATGTGAATGTAAAGTTTATAAATTTTTTAATAATTGGTCCTCATTTTAAGAGAAATAACATAATTTACTAATATATTTTTAAATTAAATTAGTTCGAAAATAAAGTGGAGGACTGAAAAGGCATAAGAAAGGTAGTATAATCACTCTGTTCTCATTAATGATTTTTTTTGAACTTTTCAAATTGTTAATGACAACAGAGTGATTACTATACCTTTCTTATGCATTTTCAGTCCTCCACTTTATTTTCGAACTAATTTAATTATCAATTACATCTTCGTGAATTCCGATTTAAACGATTGTTTACTAAAATAGAAACTCATTGATAAAGTCAATTAAGTATCTGTATTTTATCCAATTGTAAAATATTTTGATTTGATTAAAAAAATGGGTAGTATGTAGTCCATTCATCTTATTTTCTTAATTAATCAGGTTACCAATACATTCTTATTTATTGGGTTGGATGCAGTATTCTGTCAACGAATCCTAGTTTGGAGGTGTTACGGATGGGTCATGGGTGCATCGAAGGAGTGTCGGACTGAGATTTAATTGGGTGTGTGTGTGTTATGAGTTGTGTATTTATTTATTTTTGTTTATTTACTATATCTATTTCCCTAAATTAATAACGAGTAAAAGGAGAGATTATTGCGTATGAGTACTCCAAGTTTACTTTTTGGAATGTTTGAAATTAAATCAGTTTCTTAAAGTAGTTGTCTTATTATACTTCATACATTTAATTTATATTGAAATTTGTGCACACATTAAACAGTAACTCTATAGAGCCAAACTGGCTCAACCAGATTAATTGTCAGACAGTCCTTCATTTAATTTTTAGAATTCGTTTTATAACTCAACCAAAACAAAAATAAAATCTCAAATATAATTCTTACGGAACCCTATTAAAAAAATTAATGATTTTAATATATTTTATTTGACCATTCAACAAAATAAAAAATCAAATATAATATTATAAAATACTATTTGATACTAACCTAAAGTTAAATATTAATTAAAAATATTAAATATATGACTGAATAGCAGACTCTTAAATTTTATGGTGAAAATAAAATTCTAAATTTATATTGATTAATAGTGTGTTGAGAGTTTGACTAAGCTTATCCGGCTCATTAGCATTATAGCACATTAAAAGTCTAGCTTTAACTAAATCAATGATCAATTTTGGCAATTACGTATATATATCAATAATCAACTTTACAAAATTTTCTTTAAAAATTGAATTTCCAAAACCTCTTATTAAAATGGGACATATCAAGTATTTATCAATTAATTTAGAGAGATAAAAGGTGATTAATGATGAATTGTGTCTTTATTTTATTTCATTTTTCATGTTTATATACTATATCTATCCCTAAACAAGTATGGAAATGATAAATTATTGTGCGTTGCACCAACACATTCTACACCACATGTATATGATATATATTTCCATTATTAATTATATCTTCATTATTGTTATACTTAGACACGCCGTTATTTTGGATCATATCATCCATACTATTTTTGTTAAGATTTGGGTACATCGAATGAGTACCATACTGAATTTAATTTTTTTGAGAGGGAGAAGGTGTTGTGCCTTTATTTAAATTTAATTTTGTTTTTCATTTAATACTACTATAGCATATTTCCCTAAATGAGGGAAATATTAGAGAAGGATAATAAGAAAATTAATTTGATTCTATTAGCTATTTTTGTTTACTATATTATTTCGTTAATTCATCACCATATACCTAAAAAAAATCTACGATCCTACACCTATTTAAACTAGCCTAAGGAAGAACACTCTCTCCCACACCAAATAACCAAAAACATTTCAAGCCAAAATGCCACCGAAAAATAGCAAAAAATATACTATCGGTCCTCTCAAGAAAAATTCCATACCTTTCAAAGTCTACTATGACAAAGACTTTAATACGCTACACCCCGACCATGTTGCTAAAAGACCAAGAGTTGAACCTTACCCATATTGTGTAGAATACACTTACTTGCCAAATGAAGATGGAACTGCATGTGCGAAAAATATGTTCAAAAAGGTTAAACATAGTCTATCCGATAGCTCAATAGATGACAGTGATGATAGTGATGAAGAAATCACAACAACCCGTATCAAAGCCAAAATGGTTTACTTCGAAAGAAAAATGATTACTAAAAAGAAAATCCCAAACATTATAATAAGTGACAACAAATCTGAGGAAAGTGTTCATGATAATTTCGGCAAAGATGGTGCATCCGATGATGAAGACAAAGACAAAGACGGTGACTAGCCCAAACCCAAAACCCAAAAGCCTTAAGCCTAAACCTAATAATTTTAATTTTATTTCTATCTCGAATTTCATGTTATTTTAATTTTACTATTTCTCGATACTAATAAAACAATGTCTTTAAAGTTTATGTGTCAATCGTACTACATTTCATGTTTGTTTATTAATTGCATTGTGTGATTGTTCATTGTTGTGATTGATTGAATAATCCATTTATTAATACTATTATTATTTAAAATTATTAGTTTGGGAAAGTCATCATCACAAATTATCGAGATACGAAAGTGAAAATTGAAAATAAAGAAAAAGTAATCGGTTAGATTATGTTTTACGGGTTAAAAGCAGACATGTCAAATATAGAGATGCGGGTCAAAGCCAGAAATCCAATTAGAAACTATCCGGTTAAGTTTAAAACCAACCAGTTGAAAAACTCAAAAAATCCATAATAGGCACAGGCGCTACAGTAATGAATTTTCATTTCAAAAACCACCCAAACACTCATTTCTCTCACAAAAAACTGGAACATGGTTGTATTTTTAACTTCGCCTACTCTACTACAATAAAATATCAAGAAGCATAGTGTTTGTTATATCATCTGCTAAAGTGAATGTCTTTATATTTAAAACATAATCAAAACACACTCAATTGATATCTTGCTGCTAAATTTAGCATTCACTTAAATGATGACATTGTTGCTATCTTCGCAGTATTTTGTAGTTGGTATTTGTAAGTGAGAGAAAATGTTGCAAAATGGTTAATATACTAAATTACAGTGGTATGTGCAATTATTGATATAGTACCCGAGTTCGTCACGCATGCATTAGAATCAAACATATACTAGGTCTCGCACGACGTTTCGTGAATGAAAATAATAAATTTAATAGCTACATGTTGAGATTTATGTAAAATACATCATTAATTAATTGGAAAGAGCATTTAAATGTTTCCAAACTTGAATCGCAATGTTTATGGCCATATCCAAACCCGTCGGAATGATAAGTAATGGTAAATATGATCAAATGCGAGAACGAGTTTCATTTAGTTTCTTTCAATTCTAGCTAGCACACATGATGGATTATAGTCTGAAATGTAACATGCGTGAAAGACGGATTAGTCATTAATAATATCATCTCCAGCAATTTTAACTTGCAAGATTTTCAATATCTATAGTCTTAAAATGAACTTTTTCAAAATTTAACGAATGGTTAGAACTATACGATGCAATTTTTAAAATTTTCCATCAACAATGTAGATAAGAAAATCGTGATTTAAAATTGGATATATTTTCATAGGGACAAGGAACAGGGTGATTATTTATTTAGTGTTGTTGAGTTTAGTTTTGTGGATGGAATTTTAGATTTTCACTCAATTCAGAACATATGAACCGCCAAACTGACCACTAGGTTATGGTTTACTTTAGTTGATTGGGAAAACTCTATGAAAATTTCCAACTTTCTTTTTATTCTAGTCTTTATTATATATTTAAATAAACTAATCTATATGGATATAGAATATGAGTGCAAATTTTATATCCCTATTCTTTATTTTTTTTCGTGCCCCTTACTTATTTTCACTCAAATTTTAAATTTTCACAACTTGTTCCGCAAATTTATAAGCTTTTAAATTATAATGTATTCAAATTTTAAAATATTTGGATATAATACTGTTTTAGACAATTTTTCTAAGATTTAATGTTTAATTACACTAATTTATACATTTATTTCAAAATAAATTGCGTGTAGATTTTATTTTAAAAATAATTATTGGAATGTATTGATACATATCTTATAGTAATTGTACAATTTTTTTTAAGTTTTTTTGAAATTTTTTTGGAATAAAATAAATAAAGAAGCACGGAAGGTGATGGAAAATAGGGATAGAAGATTTGTAGTCATGCAATATGGATCATCTGCAGTTCATACCGTTCGTTATGTACATAGGTACCAAATTTAAAGAATCTATATTGCCTAAAGGATCATAGTATTTCCAAAGAGTGATGCTATAGCAATCTACAAATCTTATTTTAAAAGTCTATCTGAAGATATGAAACAATCCTAATCATTTTTTTTAAACACGTGTCAAAAAAATGATACTACTAGTAAGAAAAAAGAGACATGTCATTCTCAACACTAATTATTATATTAATTCTTCTAGTTATTCCTTTATACATATCGTTTATTTGTATTCCTATTAAAAAACTTGTGGTCAAATTTTGACATTAACGTTTAAATAAAAAATATTCTAAGATGGCTGTAAAAGTCACGCCACGTAATAAAAACTCAATATACTAAAAACTCAAATAAAAATATACTAGAATCCTATTTGAGTTTACCCTAAATTTAAATAATAATTAAAAAAAAAGTGTTCAATTTAAAAATACAACCCACTAAACACCCAAATAAAAATATAATAGAAAACTAGTTGAATCTACCCTAAATTTAAATATTAATTAAAAATAAAAAAATTGTTAAATCTAATATTAATAAAAATCAAAACTTTTGATGAGATGAATATGACATGTAATGTGGGCTGATTTTTGGATAGAAAAAATGTGTGAGGAAAATTATTTTCGATTGCCAAACATACAAGCTGACTATATAGAATGAGGTCACTGTACTGGATGCGTAGCCATATATTTCTAGGTATCTGATAATAACTCAGCTCTAACCGTAGTAACACTCATAACCCTCCGTTAGGGATGAAAATGGTAAACTACTATTAAGATTTTTGCAATAATATTACATGAACGTGACATGAAATCTCAATACCATTATCATGGACAGAGACCTAAGTAAGGGGTGACACAATCATATAAGAAAATAATTTTACGTAATATATATTGAAAATGCATGATTAAATGTATTAAGTTTTTGAAATCATTTGTCAACAATTGACCATCGAGTGTATATATTTTTATTAATCTAAAACATTTAAACCAATTGAAAAATTCTCATACAAATCCACTTTACTTATTTTACTTATGATGAAACTTGTTAAATGCTTGGATTATAATCGTATCTCACATTATTATACAGTTCACGACCAATCAACCATAATAACCACTCATAGCATATCTATGGTATTATCGTACGGTATCATAGATATGGTAGTACTGCAAGTGCGTTATAAATGGTAGGGTATAGGCGCTAATTGCGGTTCATTGGTTGTGAATCGTATGTGATGTACTAAGTTAAGTAACTAATTTAATTCGATATGGTAGTACCTAAAATATTTTCTTTTAGTAATTTCCACTTTGCTAAGGAATTTACCAAAATACAGATATAATCAATCACCATTTTGATTTGATAAATGAGAAAAACTAATGAAAAAGAACAAAGAAAATCTCAGGTAGAAACAAAAGAAAGAAGTGGAATGTGTAATGTTTATTTTTAGATCATTTTCCTTTTGTCATGCAACCACAAAAAATTGCAACATGAGTGATATTTTTAACTCCGCCTACTCTACTACAATAAAATATCAAGAAGCATAGTGTTTGTTATATCATCTGCTAAAGTGAATGTGTTTATATTTAAAACATAATAAAAAACACTCAATTGACATTTTGCTGCTAAATTTAGCATAACTTAATTGATGACATTTTTGCTATATTCGCAGTATTTTTTAGTTGGAATTTATAAGTGCGAGAAAATGTTGCAAAATGGTTAATACAGTAAATGACGGTGGTATGTGCAATTATTGATATAGTCCTCGAGTTCGTCAGGCATGCATTAGAATCAAACAGATAGTAGGTCTCGCGCCACGTTTCGTGGATGAAAATAATAAATTTAATAGTTAAATGGGTGTGATTCATGTAAAATACTTCACTAATTAATTGAAAAGAGCATTTAAATGTTTCCAAATTTGAATCGCAATGTTTATGGCCATATCCAAAACCGTCGGAATGGAAAAAGAAGGATTCAGTCTGATCAGATCATTCTTATGATTTCCTTGCAGCCTAAATTAATGAGGAGTAATGATAAGTATAATCAAATGCAGACTTGAGAATTAAAATTGCGAATCTAGTATGTGGTGCAGTGACCGCACATCCTCAAAATGAAAATAACACATGTTTTATATTTTCAATTTTCATATTTAGTAAGTCTACTATTTCACAATTACAATCGCAAACTTGATCCGAACATTTATTGGAGTAATAATTAAATATTTGGTACCAAAAGATATGTCACCATTAATGAGAACAGAGTGATTACTATACCTTTCGTAAACCTTTTCAGTCCTCCACTTTACTTATGAACCAATTTAATTTAATTTAATTGATATCGATTACATCATTAATGAGTTGTGTATTTTTTTTTTATCTACTATATCTATTTCCCTAAATTAATAATGAGTAAAAGGAGAGACTATTTGAACAAATTGGAAGTCGGTACCACTTAAAGATTATTATTAGGTTTTAGTACCACTTGTATTTTTTATTAGCCTAAGATACATTTTTCAAACATTTTAATTTGGTTTTGGTACCACCTGCTCTAAATATAAAAGTTATCCAAATTCTATTTATAATCATTAACCCCAACACTTTATCTCTCTACAAAATACCAAAAACTACTCCGAAAAAACTCACCTCCATCGTCGCCGGAGCTCCTGCTATATGCCACCTCCGTCGCAGTCTTTGCTGCAGTGACGGAGTTTGGCCGGAGTTTGGCCATTGCGACGGTCTTTCTCTCTCTCCCTCATCTGGATATCTTTGCAGTCTCTATCGTGTGCATATATATAGATTAGGTGTGTATATATATATATATATATAAAAATATATATATGTAGATCAGGTATATATATATATATACACCTCATCAGTGTTAATCTATCTATATATATATACTATATCTATCCCTAAACAAGTATGGAAATGATAAATTATTGTGCATTGCACCAACACATTATACACAACATGTATATGATATATATTTATGTTATTAATTATATCTTCATTATTGTTA
Source organism: Primula veris (assembly GCA_963682055.1). Classification (NCBI taxonomy): domain Eukaryota; kingdom Viridiplantae; phylum Streptophyta; class Magnoliopsida; order Ericales; family Primulaceae; genus Primula; species Primula veris. The sequence goes on along the minus strand of OY821747.1, from coordinate 27,848,494 downwards.
TACTTAGACACGTCGTTATTTTGGATCATATCATCCATACTATTTTTGTTAAGTTTTGGGTACATCGAATGAGTGCCATACTGAATTTAATTTTTTTGAGAGGAAGAAGGTGTTGTGCCTTTATTTAAATTTAATTTTGTTTTTCATTTAATACTACTATAGTATATTTCCCTAAATGAGGGTTAAATATTAGAGAAGGATAATAACAAAATTAATTTGATTCTATTAGCTATTTTTGTTTACTATATTATTTCGTTAATTCATTACCATACACTTGAAAAAAATTCTACGATCCTACACCTATTTAAACTAGCCTAAGGAAGAACACTCTCTCCCACACCAAAATAACCAAAAACATTTCAAGCCAAAATGCCACCGAAAAATAGCAAAAAATATACTATCGGTCCTCTCAAGAAAAATTCCATACCTTTCAAAGTCTCCTATGACAAAGACTTTAATACGCTACACCCCGACCATGTTGCTAAAAGACCAAGAGTTGAACCTTACCCATATTGCGTATAATACACTTACTTGCCAAATGAAGATGGAACTGCATGTGCGAAAAATATGTTCAAAAAAGTTAAACATAGTCTATCCGATAGCTCAATAGATGATAATGATGAAGAAATCACAACAACCCGTAACAAAGCCAAAATGGTTTACTTCGAAAGAAAAATGATTATTAAAAAGAAATCCCAAACATTATAATAAGTGACAGCAAATCTGAGAAAAGCGTTAATGATAATTTCGGGAAAGATGGTGCATCCGATGATGAAGACTAAGACAAAGACGATGACTAGCCAAAACCCAAAACCCAAAACCCAAAAGCCTTAAGCCTAAACCTAATAGTTTTAATTTTATTTCTATCTTGAATTTCATGTTATTTTAATTTTACTATTTCTGGATACTAATAAAACAATGTCTTTAAAGTTTATGTGTCAATCGTACTACATTTCATGTTTGTTTATTTATTGCATTGTGTGATTGTTCATTGTTGTGAATGATTGAATAATCCATTTATGAATACTATTATTATTTAAAATTATTAGTTTGGGAAAGTCATCATCACAAATTATCGAGATACGAAAGTGAAAATTGAAAATAAAGAAAAAGTAATCGGTTAGATTATATTTTAACGGGTTAAAAAGCAGACATATCAAATATACAGATGTGGGTCAAACCCAGAAATCCAATTAGAAACTAACCGGTTAAGTTTAAAACCAACCAGTTGAAATACTCAAAAATTCCATAATAGGCACAGGCGCTGCAGTTATGAATTTTCATTTCAAAAATCACCCAAACACCCATTTCTCTCACAAAAAACGGGAACATGGTTGTATTTTTAACTTCGCCTTGTAACATCCCGTATTTTTATGAATGGTTTTATTTATGATTTAATTTATCCAAAAATGTTTTATACAAATTTTATCAAAACCGGTCACTCTACTAATTTTTAGCCAAAAACCGAAACTCTTCCGAAAAACTTTATTTTTAAAACCTATTACTAATTTATAAATAAAAAAGACCCAATATATTTGTTTCTAAAGATTTGTTATTTTTGAGTAGTAAAACAATATTTTTGGATTAAGAGTTAACTTTTACAACTTTGGGGACCAAATAGTTCGCTTCCACAACTTTCTCAAAACAGTTTTTACATCTTCAATTCAGCCCACTTTTTAAAACAGTAAACCTAAAACAAGAGAGAAAAAGAGAGAAAAAGAGAGAAAAGAGAGATTTCAAAGCTTAGGAAGAAGAAGAAGAAACCACGTTAGCGGATTCTTACCGGAAGCATCTCCTCTACGTGCTAAGGTAACGGGGGTTATCCATTGCGACTAGACGAGGGTGTATGTTAGGATTAAGTTTGCCTTTTATATTAATTATGTTCTTAAATTGTTAATTGGGGTTTATTTGTTGTACTTTTAATTCTATTATTTGAATTGTAGAAGTTGAGACTTGAGACATATTAATTTCGAATTAATGAGATTATGGATGAGTTTGCATGTTTTATGAGTTGATTATGTGATTATATAGTTGTTGATGAAATTGGGTAAATTTATGTTGAATAAAGATGAATTGTAGTTTATGCATACAAGATGTTTGTTAAAATGCCTGAATGAGATTTTATGTTGTTGGAGTTGTTTGGCTAGTTGTGAATCTAGCATCTATGATTATGGGTTATGTTGAAGTACGTTAAAGTGACGTATGAGAATGCGATAATTGAATGGTTTTATATTATTGGCCGAGGCCTTGTGATTTAGATTAGTGGCAATGGTCTCTGTCTCTCCCTAATTCCGGGGACATAAGACGGCCGATGGGATAGGGAATGACTCCTCTTACGGACTGGGACGAGTGGCGTGAGAGGTCCAATTCGATAATCCTAACATACACCCTCGTCTAGTCGCAATGGATAACCCCCGTTACCTTAGTGCGTAGAGAAGATGCTTCCGGTAAAAATCCGCTAACGTGGTTTCTTCTTCTTCTTCCTAAGCTTTGGTTTCTCTCTTTTCTCTCATTTTCTCTCTTTTCTCTCTTGTTTTAGGTTTACTGCTTTGAAAAAGTGGGCTGATTTGAAGATGTAAAAACTGTTTTGAGAAAGTTTGTGGAAGTAAACTATTTGGTCCCCAAAGTTCTAAAAGTAAACTCTTAATCGAAAAAATATTGTTTTACTACTCAAAAATAACAAATGTTTAGAAACAAATCTATTGGGTCCTTTTTATTAGTAAAATCAATAACGGTTTTTAAAATAAAGTTTTTCGGAAGAGTTTCGGTTTTGGGCTAAAAATTAGTCGAGTGACCGGTTTTTGGTAAAATTTGTATAAAACGTTTTTGGATAAATTAAATCACAAATAAAATCACTTATAAAAATACGGGAAGTTACAACTAACCCTCCTTAAAAGAATTTCGTCCCGAAATTTCCTCTCTAAACAACTATACCCAGAAATTATAAACTTTTATAAACAAGGCCATAAAAATTTTAAACGTACAATTCGTGACATAATTCAAGAAATAAAATACGCAGGGTTCACAACCTGTAACAACTCCATAACTCAAATACATGAACAACACATAAGAATCTCAAATAAGGTAAACACCTATATGCAATATCAAACATAATCAAAGACAACTCAACAACTCCGTAAACTCTAGGCAGCGTTACAATAAAAATAGACTCCAAACTCTAGGCGTTACAACCCTTCCCCGATAAAGAAATTTCGTCCCGAAATTAGAAAACATATAAACAAAAGTACCTAAAGAAAGCACGAGGTCAGAATACTTCCTCTTCATCTCATCCTCACGTTCCCAAGTTGCCTCCTCGGCCCCATGGTGTTTCCAAACCACTTTTACCAATCTAATTGTTTTTTCTCGAAGTTCCTTCTCTTGCACGTCGATACTCCTCGTAGGTCCCACCTCGTAGGTCATATCCGCACAAACCTCAATGTCCTCAAAGTCCACCACATGTGAAGGGTCATGATGATACTTTTTCAACATTGACACATGGAACACCGGGTGAACCCCCGCCAACTTTGGTGGCAAGTCCAACCGATATGCAACTTCTCCAACTCGGTCCACGATCTCAAATGGTCCGATAAATCTCGGACTCAACTTCCCTTTAGAGCCAAACCTCATAATCCCCCTCCTGGGCAAAATTCGCAAAAATACTTGATCCCCCTTTTCGAACTCCAAAGGTCTCCTCCTCTTATCCGCATAACTCTTTTGCCTACTTCGAGCCGTCTCAAGCCTTTGTCGAATTAACTTAATCTTTTCTGTTGTTTCTTGAACCAATTGCGGTCCTAACATTTCCGCTTCTCCCACCTTGGTCCAACACACCGGAGACCTACACAGCCGCCCGTATAAAGCCTCAAAAGGTGCCATGCCAATACTAGCTTGGAAGCTATTATTGTATGCAAACTCTACTAAAGGTAGATGGCTCTCCCAGCCTCCTCTGAAATCATTCACACATGCGCGCAACATATCCTCTAGTACTTGGATAGTCCGCTCCGATTGTCCATCCATTTGGGGATGGAATGCCGTACTCATTGTCAACTTGGTCCCTAAGGCATTTTGCAATGCGTCCCAGAACCTCGACACAAACCTCGTGTCTCGATCGGATACTATTGAAATCGGCACCCCATGAAGTCTAACAATTTCCTTAATATACTTTCGTCCCAAGATTTCCACCGAATTTGTCATCTTAATTGTGATGAAGTGTGCGGATTTGGTCAAACGGTTGACCACAACCCACACAGCGTCATTCCCACTTACCGATTTGGGTAAGTTGGTCACAAAATCCATTGCTATCCTTTCCCACTTCCATTCCGCCACCGGTAAAGGTTGGAGCATACCCGCTGGCCTTTGGTTTTCCGCTTTCAATTGCTGGCAAGTTAGACACATGCTAACATATGAAGCTACATCTCGTTTCATTCCGGACCACCAAAATTGTCTCTTTGCATCGTGATACATTTTCGTCCTGCCGGGATGAACGACTAATCGGGAGCGGTAAAACTCCTTTAATACCTCGTTCCTCATGTTTTTTGTCACATAAGTCATTCCCTTAAAACGTAGTCCTCCATCGGTTCCTTTCATCCAACCATCTAATCATTCGTTCGAACTCATCTGTTTCTCATAGTTCTCCACTTTCTCGTCCCCATCTTGTGCTTCCAGAACCCTACTCACAAGTTCCGGTTGTACCACTATTGTGTACAGGGTCCCCATGTCAACATGTCCCAACTCCAAGTTGAACTCATTCACCTTTCCCATCATCCTCCATTCCTCGATCGCCATATACGCTAAGGTCGCATGGGACTTTCGAATCAAAGCATCCGCCACTACATTGGCCTTTCCCGGGTGATAGTGCAAGTCATAGTCGTACTGTTCCAAATATTCCATCCATCGCCGTTGTCGCATATTTAGATCACGTTGGGTAAAAATATGCCCTAAGCTCTTGTGATCCGAGAACACTTCGAACTTTTCTCCGAACAGATAATGCCTCCATATCTTCAATGCATGAACTATTGCCGCTAGCTCTAAGTCATGTGTCGGATAGTTCTTTTCGTGAATCTTTAGTTATCGCGACGCATATGCGATAACCTTTCCGTCTTGCATAAAAACGCAACCTAAACCTTCATTCGAAGCATCGCAATATACTTGGTAACCCTTCTCTTGCTCGGGAATAACTAGTATGGGGGAACTAGTCAACCGCTTCTTGAGCTCTAGGAAAGCTTCCTCGCAAGTCTCACTCCACACGAACTTCACCCCTTTCTTGGTAAGTTGAGTCATTGGAGTCGCTAACTTTGAGAAATCCTTGACGAACCGTCGATAGTATCCCACTAAACCCAAGAAACTTCGAATCTCGAACACATTCTTCGGTTGTGCCCATTTCGAAACCGCCTCAATTTTTGTCGCGTCCACCTTTACCCCTTCTTCCGAGATCACATGTCCAATAATTTTCACCTCATTTAGCCAAAACTCACATTTGCTAAATTTTCCGTAAAGTTGGTGCTCTCTCAACGTGAGCAACGCTAAACGGAGATGCTCCTCGTGTTCCTCTCTTGAACTCGAGTAAATCAAGATATCGTCGACGAAGACCACCACAAACTTGTCGAGATACTTTTTAAAGATCCGGTTCATTAATTCCATAAATACTGCTAGCGCATTAGTTAACCCAAATGGCATGACCACAAACTCATAGTGACCATACCGGGTCCTAAAGGCCGTTTTCGAAATATCCTCATCTTTCACCCTCAATTGGTGATAGCCTGATCGCAAGTCAATTTTTGAAAAGAACGTCGCTCCCTTCAGTTGGTCAAACAAATCGTCAATTCGAGGTAGTGGGTACTTATTCTTAATAGTCACCCTATTTAGCTTTTGATAGTCGATGCACATCCTCATTGTTCCATCTTTCTTTTGCATGAATAAGGCCGGTGCAGCCCACGGTGACGTACTCTGCCTAATAAACCCCTTCTCCAGCAGTTCCTCTAACTGCTTACTTAACTCTTTTAACTCAGCCAGTGCCAAACGGTACGGAGAAATGTCTATGGGTGCCGTTCCCGGTATCAGGTCGATAGAAAAATCTAACTCTCTTTTCAGTGGTAACCTAGGTAGATCCTTCGGAAACACATCTCTAAAATCGTCCACTACGTGTGGCCACATTTCCACTTCCTCGTCATTATCCACTATCGAGAGGCTAGCCAAAAGACAAGACAGGTTGCCCACAAACCGCTTGGAATAATAAGGAATAGAAGAAAGGTAGCGTCCCTTTACCCATGAAAGAACACCTCATCTCCGGATGAAGTTGTAAGGAAAACTTTTCGTCGAACACAATCGATGAAAGAGTTGAAATGAACCAACCAGTCCATTCCAAGTATCACGTCGAATCCCGACATCCCTATAAAAACTAAATAAAACATAAACATGTGGTCCGCGACCACCATCTCACAAGACTGACACATTCGGTCCAACACAACTCGACCCCCAACAGGAGTCTCTACAATAATCGGGTTCTCTAGAACCCCAATTTCTAACGACAAAGACTCAACTAGACTTCTAGATATAAAAGAATGCGAAGCTCCCGTATCGAAAAGAACATGTGCCCAAGATGAGCACATAAGAACCATAACTTGTACATTTGCCGGGTCTCCTTGGTTTGGCAACTGTGGCAAGGCATATAGACGAGCTTGAGCTGGGGGGTTTCCTTGCGGTCCTCGATTTCCCCCATAATTTCCTCGGTTCCCGAGGCCTTGATGGCCTCCTCGGTTGTTCCCACGGTTTCCCCCTCCTTGGTGGTTACCTCGGAACCCTCCCCCTTGGTTCCCAGGTAGTTGGTATTGTGGCACGAATTCTAGTCTTCTTGGTGGTGGTGGTGGCAACCTAGGTTGGTTAAAGGGCTGATTGGTGTTGATTCTTCCTTGTCCCCCGGGACAAATCCTTGTTGTATGTCCAAATCGGTTGCATGTCCTACATTGGACTCTAGGGCATTCGAACTGTCGATGATTCACATCTCCACAGTGGAAACACGCTCCCCTCATTACGACGTTTGTCGGTAGTGGATTAAAACCCCTCTCTCCTCTGTCCTGTTGTGGAAAACGCGAATTATTCGCCATATCCCAAGTCCGCTTCTTCTCTTCCCTCGGAGCATTTCCGGTTTTCGACTTTTTTGAGATTCTCTTGCTATGGAGTAGAGCTCCTTCTATAGCTTGAGCCGATTTTACCAACTCATTATAGTTGACATGGTGGGCCGATGCCAATTGCAATGAGATGGTCGGGTTCAGCCCCTTCATGAATCTCCTACATCTTTCCGCACCCCCTAGAACCGAGTCTAGGGCATACCTCGAGAGTGAGGTAAAATTTAGCTTGTATGCTTGAACGGTCATACCCCCTTGATATAGTTCATCGAACCGCCTCCTCATTTCATCCTTATAAGAATCGGGAAGAAACTGTCGATTGAACAATTCTATGAATTTATTCCAGTCGATGTTGGTTAAGTCGTAAGTATCCACGATCCCTAACCACCACTTCCGTGCTTCACCCTTTAGGTGAAACTGAGCCATATTCACATGCTGTTCCCCATCTACTATCCCTGCTGCTGATAGGCATTTCTCCATTTTGTCCACCCATCCCTCAGCTATGGATGATTCACCTATCCCATTGAAAGTTGGAGCCCCCAATCAGGTGAAATTAAGCAATCCATTATTATTTGAACTCCCAGCTTGTGCATTCTGCACCATCATTTGCACCACCTTCTGAAGGTCGGTCATCACTTGGTTAGCGTTTACCGATTCTGGTTCTGGTATGAAGGTCTCTTATTCTCCCTCATTCACCTCCTCATACACATTCTCAACCTCTACCTCCTCCTTGGGTTGCTCAGGTGGTGGGGCATTAGCGTTACCTTTCCCTCCACGACCTCTTGCAGCCCTTCTTCCTCGAGTTGCTCCCCGCCCCCTTGGAGCTCTTCTTCCTCTTCCATTTTCCCCACCTCGGGTAGCTGCACCGCTTGATGGTGGTGCGCCCCCGCATGTAGCTAGTCCCATTCCACTAGTCCTTGTGGTAATAGCCATGACTACAACATTTAAAACCGACAATTTAGTTGTCTCACTCGACACTACTACTCAAAGCTCGTTTTACTTATTAATCACTTTATTAGGCTTTCTAAGGTTAATAATCATAGAGTACTGAAATACGAAGCCAACAGTTCAAGAGGAATCAAATTCGGAGTAAAAACGAAGGAGTTATAAATGTTTGAAGTATAACGAGAAAACCGCTAAATTGCCAGAACGACCGATTGTTTTGGACATAACGACCAATCGTTTTGGTCCAAATATTACCTGAGAGGTCAGAAAGATACGACCGGTCATTTTTTGGGTCCAGGGAGGTCTGAAAAATTCGACCAATCGTTTTGACATACGACCGATTGTTTTTTGTCAAAATCTGTCCAGAAGGGTCTGAAGAAATTCGACCGATCGTTTTGACAGACGACCGATCATTAAACTGCAGAAAATTATCGATACAAGAACGTAAAATACCTCAATATTTGTAAATTCCTTACATGGAACATATCACACAACTACATCATTTTAGTCCACAACACATCAACATCTATTCGCATAAAATATTCATTACTACACAATTTAATAATTTGAAAACATACAACATAAAACCATCAACTACACAATTCTCGCACTCTAATACTTCGCTACTACTTGAAATGCAAACTTATACCTCATACACACTATATCAATCTACACACGCATACAACAACACAAAAGTGCGAGGGATAATCCATCACGATACGTAATCCTAAAGCACCCGAGCGTCCTCGCATACTCTAGAACTCCACATCGCTAAGGTATTCCTTAACACATACCGACGAGAGGTCCACCCACTAGTTTGGCGAGCCGGGATCAACAAGCGTCCTCATTGTCCCCAGCTAGCCTCACATGTGGACTTTTCTTTCATCAACTACTACTAAATTCTAGTTATATGTCTAAGGCTAAATGCAACCCCCCGTTTTAGAAAAAGTTTTGTGAAAATGATACGATGGATCATGGCCCAATGGTTACCCATCTTCCCGTCGTCCTAAAGTATACAAGAACCTAGTTAGCTCTGATACCAACTTGTCACGCCCAAAATCCGTAAGACACGGACATCAATGCATGAACTTTTTAAATAAAAGGAAAAGGAACCTGTTGGTAAAAATTTAAGTTTTAAAAGAAAAACACTAGCGAGCTAAAGGAGCAATTAATCAATTAAATATAAAAGTGTTTGCCAAAAGCGGCTACAAGACGAGATAGTTTTGACAAATTTATAAAAGAAAATAAACGAATGTAAATTGCCCGTAGGCTACAACCTCAAAATATAATCTAAGTGAAAAGAAAGTGAAAGCCCCGAAACCCACATGACGCATTGCAATAGCTCTTATCCAAACGTCTCAACCTAAGTTGTACCTGAAAGACAAAACTGTAACGGTGAGTCCCACGCACATACATAGACGGGACGGCACCACAAAATACCGTCACTCCATCCCATAAATGCAAGAACTCACAAACAACCACTACGATAATCAACGTATAAAAAGAAATATAATAACATCGTACAACGTAATAAATCAAATAACTCCAACACACATCTACAACAAACATAGACCTCTCACGCCACCTACCCCAGTCCGTAAGGTAGGTCATTCCCTATTCCTTCGGCCGTCTTATGTCCCCGGAATTAGAGAGAGACGTAGACCAATGCTAACAATAAAAGTAGATTTAAAGTGCGCACTTGGACCTCTCACGCCACTCATCTCAGTCCGTAAGACGAGTCATTCCCTATCCCTTCGGCCGTCTTATGTCCCCGGAATTAGGGAGAGACATAGATCATTGCCACTAATCTAAATCACAAGGGCTCGGCCAATAATATAAAACCATTCAATTATCACATTCTCATATGTCACTTTAACGTAATTAAACGTAATCCATAAGCATAGGTGCTAGATTCACAACTAGCCAAACAACTCCAACAATCATAAAATCTCATTAAGCCATTTTAATAAACACCTTGCATGCGTAAACTACAATTCATCCATATTCAACATAAATTTACCCAATTTCATCAACAACTATATAATCACATAATCAACTCATAAAACATGCAAACCCATCCATAATCTCATTAATTCGAAATTAATATGTCTCAAGTCTCAACTTTTACAATTCAAATAATGGAATTAAAAGTACAACAAATAAACCCCAATTAACAATTTAAGAACATAATTAATATAAAAGGCAAAAACCCCTAATTTATAATAAACACAAAACCTAATCCTAACATACACTCTCGTCTAGTCGCAATGGATAACCACCGTTACCTTAGTGCGTAGAGGAGATGCTTCCAGTAAGAATCCGCTAACGTGTTTTCTTCTTCTTCTTCCTAAGTTTTGGTTTATCTCTTTTCTCTCTTGTTTTAGGTTTACTGCTTTGAAAAAGTGGGTTGATTTGAAGATGTAAAAACTGTTTTGAGAAAGTTTGTGGAAGCGAACTATTTGGTCTTCAAAGTTCTAAAAGTTAACTTTTAATGCAAAAAATATTGTTTTACTACTCAAAAATAACAAATTTTTAGAAAGAAATCTATTGGGTCCTTTTTATTACTAAAATCAGTAACGGTTTTTAAAATAAAGTTTTTCGGAAGAGTTTCGGTTTTTGGCTAAAAATTAGTCGAGTGACCGGTTTTTGGTAAAATTTGTATAAAACGTTTTTGGATAAATTAAATCACAAATAAAACCACTTATAAAAATACGGGATGTTACAGACAAATTAGTCAATTTGCGACAGATTTCTAACAACTTTTTAAATTAGTGACAGACTTGTGATAGATTTTAACTCTCAATAAATTAAACATTATTTTGTAATGGTTATACAGTCCACCACCAACCAACCACTCATACCATATATATGGTAATATCGTACGGTATTATAGATATGGTAATACTATAAGTGCGTTACAAATAGTAAGGTATATGTGTTAATTGGGGTTCATTGGTTGTGAATCGTATGTGATGTATGCTAAATTAATTCGACATGTTAGTACATAAAATATTTTCTTTTAGTAATTTTCACTTTGCTAAGGAATTTACCAAAACAGAGATATAATTAATTTCCACTTTGATTTGACAAATATTTTTATTTTATTTTGTCATCTTCTACTCAACGCACAGTTGATGGCAACACCAAACCGGAATCAAATTCAGAACTGATGGCCTTAAATTTGTGATCCAAAAACCGAAACCAGATATAATAATAGAGATTAGAACACAAAAAATCCAGATCCAAAAAAAGCCAAGCAAAAAACGCAATCAAATTCAGATCTATAAAAAGCCAATTAGCAAACATAATCCAAAAAAATTCAATCAAACCGGAAATATAATTGTTGTCACGGTTTAACCCAAAAAAATCCAATCAAACAGAAATTGATTTTTGTTCCCAAAACTTGTCAAATCCTTTTTAAACAACTGAAAACTCAAAAAAGAAGAAGAGAAAACTTCATATTTAAGATTTTTTGATAAACAATAAGAATATATCTTGTTATAAACTTGAATGGAGAGAGATAAGAAGGTAGAAAAAAGAGAAGGGATTGAGAGTTCTCTTTATCTTACTGCAATTGCTTGATAATATAAGAGACGTGAGAATTTGGATCCCACGTCTAGTTGACATTATTTTGTTTTTTTTGTTTTTTTTGTTTTGTTTTCTTTCTTTCTTCTCTTACGTGCTGCGAATTGATTGCTTTTTATTTTCTTTCTTCTCTGTATCTCTGAATTCGTCATTTTAATATATACCAAATTCTCCAATCTTATCCAAAAAATTCCTCAATTTTATCCAAAAAAAACCTAACCACCAACCATCAAATTACTTCATATATCAAATTAATATTTTTTTTATCAAATCAACATCACTCTACCACTACAATTATCCCAATTTTACCCAAAAACAAAACATCTCCCAATTTACCAAAAAAAAAAACATTCCCAATTTTACAAAAAAAAAAACCCTAACCATCAATCATCAAACTCCTTCATATATTAAATTAATATATTTTTTTATCAAATCAACATCACTATACCACTATAATTATCCCCAATTTTACCCAAAAACAAAACATCTCCCAATTTACCCAAAAAAAAACATTTCCAATTTAAAAAAAAAAAAACCCTAATCATCAATCATCAAATTCCTTCATATATCAAATTAATATTTTTTTTAATCAAATCAACCTCACTCTACCACTATATTTATCCCCAATTTTAATCCAAAAAAAAACTATCCCAATTTACCAAAATAATATATCCCCAATTTTATAAAAAATAAACTCTAACCATCAACCACCAAATTACTTCCTATATCAAATTAAGATCATTTTTTTTTCTCAAATCAACCTCACTCTACCACTACAATTATCAAGTAAGTATTTATTTTTATTATTGAGTTTAAATTTTATGTAAATAGATATAATTATTAATAAGTTATAACATTTATTAATTAAAAGTTTTTAACTTTTTTTATTGACCTTTAAATATTTATCTTCAAATTTTTTTAATCACAACTAATATTGAATTCTAATTATATAATTTTATATGTTGCTCTAATAACACTTGAATAATGAAATAACTTAGATAAATGATTAAAAAAAATTTGTTTGGGCATGTACATGTGAACTTGTTTTGTTAGAGACATTTTATTATTTTGGAGTTTAGGTTAGTAATTAACTTCTTGGATTCTTATAATTTTTTGGAAGTTAAACGTATTAACTCATATATTTAAATTTATGTTAAATATTTTATTGTATCATTTATATTTGACAGTGATATTTGTTAAAATATTCAATTGTTTAGGTACCTATGACAGAAAAAATAAAATTAAATCCAGGTCCCATTGATGATACCGTTTTATATGAGCAGAAACATCATATTTGTAATATCATTTGGGAATCAACTTTGTTAGACGAAAAAAAGGATATTCGTAACTATGACATAAAACTCTATGATCATCAATGAACGGAAACCGATTATAATGTTTTTTTTTTTTAGTAAATTGGGAGATGTTCTGTTTTTGGGTAAAATTGGGGATAATTGTAGTGGTAGAGTGATGTTGATTTGATAAAAAAAATATTAATTTGATATATGAAGTAATTTGATGGTTGGTGGTTAGGTTTTTTTTGGGATAAAATTGGGGAATTTTTTGGGTAAAATTGGGGAATTTTTTGGGTAAAATTGGGGAATTTGGTATATATTAAAATGACGAATTCAGAGATATAGAGAAGAGAAGAAAAAGAAAGAAAATAAAAAGCAAACAATTCGCAGCACGTGAAGAGAAGGAAGAAAGAAAGAAAAGAAAAGAAAAAAAAAATAAAAAAAATAATGCCAACTAGACGTGGGATCCAAATTCCCACATCTCTTATATTATCAAGCAATTGCAGTAAGATAAAAGAGAACTCCCCGACTCAATCGTCATGGAGATATCCATCTAGAGAGAGAAAAATGAAAATAAATAAATAACATATGGGATTTTGTTCCGTTTTATCTAAATAAAAAAATTAACATGTGTAGAAAAGATATCCAAATTTAGACATAAATTGAGTACATTTCCAAAAATGATAGCGTGTCATCGAAAAATATTTTCCTGGAAAATATTTATCCGGGAATTGTTTTTATTTCCTCATATTTTCTGCTTGTTTGGGAGCTACGTGAAAACTTTTTCGAAAAACTTTTTAACTACAAAAATTGTTAATATTTAACAATACTTATAAAAGTTATTTTTACATGTTAAATACTTCCTAGTCCAAATTTATTGTATATACATTATAAGTTACTTTTTACACATTACTTTTTATTTTTACATATTAAGTTAACTTTTACATAATTTTATTTATTGCACAAAAAAAGTTGGTTTCAACTTAAAAGTTACTATCAAGGTTAACTTTTTTAAGTTCTCTTTAACTTATTAATTTTAAGTTTTTTTTTCAAGAGTGCCAAATTGTAATAAGTTACTTTCAACTTATTAGAAATAATAGGCAATAAGTTACTTTTATTTATTATGAACTAATGTCTTATAACAATTTAAATTAAAAGTATATGTTTATGTACAAGTGTTATTTAGACATTTTTTTTAATGGTCATAAGGCATTTAACTGCCATTATGATGAACGAGACCAAATATAAAACATCATTTAGACATTTAACCTACATTGTTTCAGAAATAATATATATAAGTAAATATTTTATATAAGTTATTGTTTGTGATTTGAAATGTACTTAAAATAAGTAAACTTTCTACAAGCAAAAAAGTCCCTTTTATTTATTTTTACTTTTTATTTATTCATAAGTTACTTTTTAAGTTATAAGTTTTAAGTATATAATTTACTATTTTCTTTTAAGCTAGTTTTTTCCTAGCTTATGGATTACTTTTAAATCTAATTTGTAAATTATTTTAAGTTAGTATTAGTTAAATTTAACTTTGTTTAATATTTTTAACCATAAGTTATCTTTTGTTATTGTCACGCTATGGTTCCAGAAAATAATTTTTTTATAATTTTATAAGAAAATATTTTTCTTAATTTTCCTCCAATTCTGGAAAATATTATCTTGGAAAACAGTTTTTCTCTCAAAACAAACACAAATAAAACTATATTTTTCGGTAAAATATTTTCCAGACTCTATTTTTTTTCAAAACAAACAAAGCCTAAATGTAAAGTTAATGGTTCTTAAATATAATAACTTAATTAATATTCTCAAAACAATATTGGAATATAGTTAGGTACATGAACCAAATTGATCAACACATTGGTAAATTATCTCTCACTTCCCCTCTCTGAAAAATTATCACCCCGTAAATCCTCAAATTTAATATTTCACTTGCCCCTCTAGCATATTGTAACATCCCGGATTTTTATAAATGGTTTTATTTATGATTTAATCTATTCAAAAACGTTTTATATTAATTTTTAGCCAAAAACGGAAACTCTTTCGAAAAACTTTATTTTTAAAACCCGTTACTAATTTTATAAATAAAAAGGACCTAATAGATTTGTTTCTAAAGATATGTTATTTTTGAGTAGTAAAATAATAGTTTTGATCATGAGTTAACTTTTAAAATTTTGGGGACCAAATAGTTCGCTTCCCCAAACTCTCTCAAAACAGTTTCACGTAAACCACTTTTCAGCCCACTTTCAAAACAGAAAACCAAAAATAAAGAGAGAAAAGAGAGATTCCAAAACTTAGGAAGAAGAAGAAGAAACCACTTTAGCGGATTTTTACCGGAAGCATCTCCTCTACGAACTAAGGTAACGGAGGTTATCCATTGCGACTGGACGGGTTGTATGTTAGGGTTAGATCTTGCGTTTTATAAAATTGGGGGGTTTTTCTTTTATCTCAATTATATTCTATTAAATTATTAATTGGATTTTATGTGTTGCTCTTTTAATTCACTTATTTGAAATTGAGAATTGGGAATTTAGACATATGAATTTCGTATTAATGAGAATATAGATGAGTTTGTGTGCTTTTATGAGTTGTTATGTGTTATTACAGTTGTTGATGAAATTGGGGACATTTATGTTGAATAAAGATGAGTTGTAGTTTATGCATACAAGATGTTTGTTAAAATGCATGAATGAGATTTTATATTGTTGGACTTGTTTGGCTTATATGATTTTGTTGGTAATTGTGATAATTGAATGATATAATATTATTGGCCGAGGCCTTGTGATTTATTTATTGGCAATGGTCTATGTCTCTCCCTATACCGGGGGCATAAGACGAGCCGATGGGTATAGGGAATGACCCGTCTTACGGACTGGGGCGAGTGGCGTGAAGAGCTCCAAATACGCACTTTAAATATTTATATGTTGATAATGTTCTATGCCTCTCCCTATACCGAGGGCATAAGACGAGCCGAGAGGTATAGGAAATGACCTACCTTACGGACTGAGTAGCTGGCGTGAGAGGTCCATGTGTGTTATTTTTATATGTTGGCAATGGTCTATGTCTCTCCCTATACCGGGGGCATAAGACGAACCGAGGGGTATAGAGAATGACATACCTTACGGACTGGGATAGGTGACGTGAGAGGTCCATGTGTGTTATAGATGTGTGTTGGAGTTACTTAATTTATTTTGTTATATGATGCTATTACATTCCTTTTGATACGTTGTTATTGTAGTTGTTTGTGAGTTCTTGCATTTATTGGATGGAGTGACGGTATCCTGTGTGGTGCCCCCCGTCTATGTATGTGTGTAGGACTCACCGTTACAGTTTTGTCTTTCAGGTACAACATAGGCTGATGCATTTGGATAGGAGCATTAGCGATGTATCGCATGGGTTCGGGGCTTATTTTAGTCGCTTTCTTTTTACTTAGTCCATTTTGAAGTTGTAGCCTACGGGCAAATTACATTCGTTTGGTACCTTTTTCTTTTATAAATCTGTTAAAACCATATTGTCTTGTAGCCGCGTTTGGCAAACATTTTTAGTTCATTTGTTTAATTGTTCCTTTAGCTCGTAAATTGTTTTTCTTTAAAAGTTAAATTTTGTACCAACCGGTTCTTTTTCCTTTTCTTCAAAAGGTCACGCCTTGATGTCCGTTTTTCGGATTTCGGGGCGTGACACATATTGATGAAAACCCCACTTTAATTTAAATTTTCGTAATTATTGCACATATAATGTCTATATATCGCCTAATTTCACCCTAATTTAACTATTACCGTTAATAAATTTCAATTCTCTATCTACACAAACGTATTTTATAAAATTTCGTTGCCTTGTAACGTCATATACCCTAATTTATCAATTGTCTTTAATATTTTGTTCAATTAACAAATTGTAATGCTCTCTAATCTAGTTTATCATTTTTTATGATTTATTTTCCTCGATTAGTTTATTGTAATGATCTCTAGCCAAACTATCATTTTTTGTGTGTGATATTTTTGCTTGATCAGCTAATTTTAATGTTCTCGACCTAATGTATCGATTTTCAGTGATATTTTTGTTTGATTAAATAATTGTAATGGTGTATAGCCTAGTCTATCGATTTCCAGTGATGTTTTTGCTCGATTAAATAATTGGAATGGAAAGAAATGTAGCATTCACTTTTGTTTTCATGTGCTACTTCAAACGACCGAATGAGTTCAAAAGTAGCATGTATACAGATTACTGATAGAATCTCACACTTTAATAGACTATGATAGTAGTTGTCTTGGGAAATAATTTATAAAGTAGCATTTTTGGACTTTAATTTGGGAGACTTGATACAATGTCATTTAGTAACATTCAAAATTTGGTTTACCCTTTTCTTTTTTTACACACATGTTTGGCTCCATTCATTTACTTAAAGTTCAGTGGTGCTTGTTTTGATTTCAGGAATAAAAAAAGGGATGACAAAAGCTGATCACGAAGTTATTTGATGGAACAAGTTATATTGGTTGTATCATACCTTGTAAACCTGTAGTGCAATTGTGTTAATTTTCTTATGAAACATGATATACATAATTGACAGTGGAGTGCTGAGTTAATGAACTTGAGTTTTTTTAAAATGTGTGCTTTCCTGTTTATTCATTTCTTTAATCGTTTGGTTACCAAATTTGCTGGAATGGTTGTTGCAAAGCAGATTTTTTGTTTCAAAAGCTAATTAGAAAAAGAATATGAGCTTTTGGCGACGGAATTAAACTGTCCTGAAATATATACATTCGGGGACGAATTTATTTTTTCCCGTTATGCTTTTAATGACCAAAACTGTTGATGCCGAAATGAATATATTTGGGGATGGATTTTTGCTTGTCCCCACAGAAGTTTATTAATTTATGAGATGCTTCAAATTAAATTAAACTTGATTAAAATAGTTGTAATAATATTTTATTTTCTTTCTGGAATCGAAGGACGGACGTATTGGAATTTAATCTTTTTAGTTTTAGAGAGAGAGAAGGTGTTGACTTATGAAATCTTTCTTTATTTTATTCATGCATTTGTTTTTTTTATTTACAACAACTATATTATATTTCACTAAACTAATAAGAGCATTTACATCGATCTTATTCATAATTTTATCACAATGACTTATTGGTATTTAGAGATTCATTTACAATTTACATATTTTTTCAATCTCTCTAAAACTTCATATCTATTGATATTTAATTATTTTTTAAAGATAAAATAAACATATGAGTTAAATTGGGATCCACATAATATTGTTTTTTATTTTTTGAAGAGAATCATTTCACTGTCTAACTATAAATATTGAAGTACTATTGAAGAGTTGATTTTGAGTGTTGTGATGTGTTTTTTGAAGATTAACTTTTCAAATTTTAAAAGAAAGGGATTCTAAAGAGATAGATGTAGATGCTCTAAGGAGTAAAAGAAAAGATAACCCAACACACACACACACACACACATATATATATATATATATATTAGTAATCATTGCCCACACGTTGCGTGTGCGATACGTAGTGACATAGATATGGTCCCGAAAAATAAACTTAATATTTTTTTTAAAATTTAAATATCAAATGATTAAATATAATTAATTAACAATCGTATATAAAAAGTAATACAATGATTTTGTTTGGAATATAAATGTGTGGAAAATAATATTTTTTAAGTTATTTATATATTTGAATTAAATGATGGCATTTAAGAGTAATTACAATATAAGAGTGATAATATTTTTGAAAAATTGGGACAAAATTTGACAGACTCAAAATGCTTGGGTTGACTTATATTAATAGCATGATATATACCGTTTCGGCCAAGTTATTAATTTTTGTGATGTATCAAATTAAATTGAACTTTCTTAAAATAGTTACACTACACATTACAAATTTAATTTATTGCACTAAATTGAAATTTATGCACTAGTTAATCATATACAAAATATTAAATTTATTATTAACCGGTGCATTATGAGTACAATTTAGGAAGGAAGTTTCCAATTAATTGTTATTTTTCATATTTAGCAAGTCTACCATTTCACAAATACAATAGCAAACTTGATCCGAACATTTATTGGAGTAATAATTAAGTATTTGGTTTATAAGGGATATTTTGAAAGAAACAACCAAAAGATATGTCATCATTAATGAGAACAAAGTGATTACTATACATTTCTTAAACCATTTCAGTCCTCCACTTTATTTATGAACCAATTTAATTTAATTTAATTGATATCGATTACATCATTAATGAGTTGTGTATTTATTTATTTTATTTTTGTTTATCTACTATATCTATTTCCCTAAATTAATAATGAGTAAAAAGAGAGACTATTGGAACAAATTGGAGGCCGGTACCACTTAAAGATTATTATTAGGTTTTAATACCACTTGTATTTTTTATTAGCCTAAGATACATTTTTCAAACATTTTAATTTGGTTTTGATACCACCTGCTCTAAATATAAAAGTTATCCAAATTCTATTTATAATCATTAACCCCAACACTTTATCTCTCTAGAAAATACCAAAAACTACTCCGAAAAAACTCACCTCCATCGTCGCCGGAGCTCCGGCTATATGTCACCTCTGTCGCAGTCTTCGCTGCAGTGACGGAGTTAATCTATATATAGTCAGTCTCTATCGTGTGTATATATATAGATTAGGTATATATATATATATATATATATTGAAATGATTGAACAACTGAGAGCAATTTACTTAGGATACTTAGTTGACATTAAAAAAAAGTATCTAATTAATTATGAGTTCAATACAGCCTGTTTAGCAGAAAGACGGATATCTCTTGCTCATTATCAGACAATCACTTATTCACAAACCTCGCGTGGGGCTAATAGTTTTCATTTTTCATCTCATGAAAAACCCTTTTCGCTCCGCTTAGCCTTATCCCCCTCTAGGGGTATTTTAGTGATAGGTTCTATAGGAACTGGATTTTCCTATTTGGTCAAATACCTAGCGACAAACTCCTATGTTCCTTTGATTACGATATTTCTGAAAAAGTTCCTGGATAACAAGACTATAGATTTTTTGATTGATGATATAGACATTGATATATATATATATATATATATATATATATATATATATATATATATATATATATATATATATATGTAAAAACTGAACCATACATGACAACGTAGGCCTCCCCTTCTACTAAATTTAAAACACCATAGCTGCAGTTGATAAATCGTGATGCGGGTATTTATCTGAAGTAATTTACCCTTAATAAGAATAATACAAAAATCACTGGATTGTTAAAAAAAATCATTAGATGGTCTGGATCTGTCCACTTACTTAGTTTGCGAATTGATAAAAAAGAAAAGAAAAAGAATTATCATGTATTACATACTTGGTATTTGCAATTAAAATTTGTGCAGTTTATAATTAGTTTATATATGATCTTTCAATTCTGAATATTATCAAAACAATTGTATTAGATTGTTAATTATTTTGTATCACATTGTCAAAAATGTTGTTTAGATTGCCCAAAAAAAACGTGTTAGATTGTCAAATTTTTTGTTATAAATTGCTAAAAAAATTGAAAACAGAGTGAATTCCACTTTACCTTTCTTATGCCTTTTCAGTCCTCCACTTTATTTTTGAACTAATTTAATTTAATTTAATTATCGATTACATCTTCGTGAATTCCGATTTAAACGATTGTTTACTAAAATAGAAACTCATTGATAAAGTCAATTAAGTATCTGTATTTTATCCAATTGTAAAATATTTTGATTTGATTAAAAAAATGGGTAATATGTAGTCCATTCATCTTATTTTCTTAATTAATCAGGTTACCAATACATTCTTATTTATTGGGTTACGGATGGGTCATGGGTGCATCGAAGGAGTGTCAGATTGAGATTTAATTGGGTGTGTGTGTGTGTGTTATGAGTTGTGTATTTATTTATTTTTGTTTATTTTTGTTTATTTACTATATCTATTTCCCTAAATTAATAACGAGTAAAAGGAGAGATTATTGCGTATGAGTACTCCAAGTTTACTTTTTGGAATGTTTGAAATTAAATCAAACTTTCTTAAAGTAGTTGTCTTATTATACTTCATACATTTAATTTATATTGAAATTTGTGCACACATTGAACAGTAAATCTATAGAGCCAAACTGGCTCAACCAGATTAATTGTCAGACAGTCCTTCATTTAATTTTTAGAATTCGTTTTATAACTCAACCAAAACATAAATAAAATCTCAAATATAATACTTACGGAACCCTATTAAAAAAATTAATTATTTTAATATATTTTATTTGACCATTCAACAAAATAAAAACTCAAATATAATATTATAAAACACTATGTGATACTAACCTAAAGTTAAATATTAATTAAAAATATTAAATATATGACCGAATAGCAGACTCTTAAATTTTATGGTGAAAATAAAATTCTAAATTTACATTGCTTAATAGTGTGTTGAGAGTCTGACTAAGATTATCTGGCTCATTAGCATTATTGCACATTAAAAGTCTAGCTTTAACTAGATCAATGATCAATTTTGGCAATTACGCATATATATCAATAATCAACTTTACAAAATTTTCTTTAAAATTTGAATTTCCTAAACCTCTTATTAAAATGGGACAGATCAAGTATTTATCAATTAATTTTGAGAGATAAAAGGTGATTAATGATGAATTGTGTCTTTATTTTATTTCATTTTTCAAGTTTATATACTATATCTATCCCTAAACAAGTATGGAAATGATAAATTATTGTGCATTGCACCAACACATTCTACACCGCATGTATATGATATATATTTCCGTTATTAATTATATCTTCATTATTGTTATACTTAGACACGTCGTTATTTTGGATCATATCATCCATACTATTTTTGTTAAGTTTTGGATACATCGAATGAGTGCCATACTGAATTTAATTTTTTTGAGAGGGAGAAGGTGTTGTGCTTTTATTTAAAATTTAATTTTGTTTTTCATTTAATACTACTATATTATATTTTCCTAAATGAGGGTTAAATATTAGAGAAGGATAATAAGAAAATTAATTTGATTCTATTAGCTATTTTTGTTTACTATATTATTTCGTTAATTCATTACCATATACCTAAAAAAATCTACGATCCTACACCTATTTAAACTAGCCTAAGGAAGAACACTCTCTCCCACACCAAAATAACCAAAAACATTTCAACCCAAAATGCCACCGAAAAATAGCAAAAAATATATTATCGGTCCTCTCAAGAAAAATTCCATACCTTTCAAAGTCTACTATGACAAAGACTTTAATACACTACACCCCGACCATGTTGCTAAAAGACCAAGAGTTGAACCTTACCCATATTGCGTAGAATATACTTACTTGCCAAATGAAGATGGAACTGCATGTGCAAAAAATATGTTCAAAAAGGTTAAACATAGTCTATCCGATAACTCAATAGATGATAGTGATGAAGAAATCACAACAACCCGTAACAAAGCCAAAATGGTTTAGTTCGAAAGAAAAATGATTACTAAAAAGAAAATTCCAAACATTATAATAAGTGACAACAAATCTGAGGAAAGCGTTGATGATAATTTCAGCAAAGATTCTGCATCCGATGATGAAGACTAAGACAAAGATGATGACTAGCCAAAACCCAAAACCCAAAAGCCTTAAGCCTAAACCTAATAATTTTAATTTTATTTCTTTCTTGAATTTCATGTTATTTTAATTTTACTATTTCTCGATACTAATAAAACAATGTCTTTAAAGTTTATGTGTCAATCGTACTACATTTCATATTTGTTTATTAATTGCATCGTGTGATTGTTCATTGTTGTGATTGATTGAATAATCATTTATAAATACTATTATTATTTAAAATTATTAGTTTGGGAAAGTCATCAACACAAATTATCGAGATACGAAAGTGAAAATTGAAAATAAAGAAAAAGTAATCCGTTAGATTATGTTTTAACGGGTTAAAAAGCAGACATGTCAAATATACAGATGCGGGTTAAAGCCAAAAATCCAATTAGAAACTATCCGGTTAAGTTTAAAACCAACCAGTTGAAAAACTCAAAAAATCCATAATAGGCACAGGCGCTACAGTAATGAATTTTCATTTCAAAAACCACCCAAACACTCATTTCTGTCACAAAAAACTGGAACATGGTTGTATTTTTAACTTCGCCTACTCTACTACAATAAAATATCAAAAACCATAGTGTTTGTTATATCATCTGCTAAAGTGAATGTCTTTATATTTAAAACATAATCAAAACACACTCAATTGATATTTTGCTGCTAAATTTAGCATCACTTAAATGATGACATTGTTGCTATCTTCGCAGTATTTTGTAGTTGGTATTTGTAAGTGGGAGAAAATGTTGCAAAATGGTTAATATACTAAATTACAGTGGTATGTGCAATTATTGATATAGTACCCGAGTTCGTCACACATGCATTAGAATCAAACAGATACCAGGTCTCACGCGACGTTTCGTGAATGAAAATAATAAATTGAATAGCTACATGTTGTGATTCATGTAAAATACATCACTAATTAATTGGAAAGAGCATTTAAATGTTTCCAAACTTGAATCGCAATGTTTATGGCCATATCCAAACCCGTCTGAATGATAAGTAATGGTAAATATGATGTAATGGGAGAACGAGTTTCATTTAGTTTCTTTCAATTCTACCACACATGATGGATTATAGTCTGAAATGTAACATGCGTGAAAGACGGATTAGTCATTAATAATATCATCTCCAGTAATTTTAACTTGCAAGATTTTCAATATCTATAGTCTTAAAATGAACTTTTTCAAAATTTAACGAATGGTTAGAACTATACGATTCAAATTTTAAAATTTTCCATCAACAATGTAGATAAGAAAATCGTGATTTAAAATTGGACATATTTTCATAGGGACAAGGAACAAGATGATTATTTATTTAGTGTTGTTGAGTTTAGTTTTGTGGATGGAATTTTAGATTTTCACTCAATCCAGAACATAGGAACCGCCAAACTGGCTACTGGGTTATGGTTTACTTTAGTTGATTGGGCAAACTCTATGAAAATGTCCAACTTTATTTTTATTCTAGTCTTTATTATATATTTATATAAACTAATCTATATGGATATGGAATATGAGTCCAAATCTTCTATCCATATTCTTTATTTTTTTCGTGCCCCTTACTTATTTTCACTCAAATTTTAAATTTTCACAACTTGTTCCGCAAATTTATAAGTTTTTAAATTATAATGTATTTGTTGTAGGATATTATTGGCCATCTTAGTACTTACTCTATTGGGCCTATCTTGGGCTTTCTTAGCATATGTAACCCTATCCTCTATTATATAAAGAGGGTCAGGGGTCTCTTGATATATCTCTATGTACAATCATATTAATGAATAAACACTTCGTCTGTTATTTATCATACCTCTCTCTATATCTATACATATCTCTATATATATCTATAACGAGCTAATATGTCACACAACACGTTATCAGCACTTTGCTCGTGGAGAATAGGATATACGCTCGCGTATATTGGAGATTTTTGGTAAACGCACGGATATTGGGTATTTATAAACCTTGAGGTTTATCCGGGTTTTTAGGGTTTTCCTATATCGACCTTCACCAACATACCGTGCGTAAGGTACCGAATTCAAAACTTAATTTATTCCATATATGTGATCGCACGTATTATTTTATGGATGACTAAAACATGATAAATATCCCGTAGTATATAATCCATGTGTATTAGATTTTGTTACTTGTATGGATAACTATATATGATCGTAACAAAATAACCCAAATTGCATGTATTTGTTGAAGAAAAAAAACTATGCGTGATAGATTTTTTTTAGTGTCTAACATGATCAATCTGTCTATAAAAACCAACTTATATGTAATATGTATAGTGTATTGTAAAATTGTATTTATATACAAACAAAATCAGTAAAAGACATATAATCGGGTTGTAAATCGGAAATCATGTAATTGTAAAATATGTATTAATCTGTGAGATTAAATCTGTAAAAAAACTGAAAACAGTAGGACTGTTTTTTAATTCGCTGAAACTATTGACTGTGCATGTTAATTACTAAAGGACTAAACTGAAACGTGTCTAAAATTATGGACTGAAGCTGTAATAATGCTGTAAATAGATATATAGTTTGCTGAAATTACATGGATAGTTCATGTAGTATATTACATGTATAAAAACAGTATATATGTGTTATAAAAGTCAATATTCGGTCTAAATATTCATCCGCATGCATATATATATTTATTAAAAAGACAAGTGAATAAAAATTTCATGTTAATTGAATAAATTGATATGTTTCCATGTATATTTAACCACTTTGCATGTTAAAAATTACCATATATATAATTAATTGGTAATTAAAAATATATTGCTTGCTTGCATGTTAAAACTAACATGTATAGAATTACTTATATGGCAATAAACCGTAGATAATTGATTGATATCTTTTTAGTATAATCAACATATCTTTTGATATTACCATAGATATAAATATCCCATATGGCAGTTAATTGTTTGATTTGATCTAATTGATTTGATTTGATTTGCTATGATATAATTTGTGAGATTGATAATCCTGAATTGATTTAGTTTATCACCAAATCTACTGCATGATTAGATATATATCATGAATATATGTACTGTCTGTTTATATATATGTGTGGTTAATCTAGATAGATACGATTTATGTATTTATTTACTGCCATGTACACTTGTTTAAAATATGGTAATTTGCGAAATCATATATTTTCACATTTAAGTTGGAAAAATTATGAACCTTCCCTAAATAGGCTCACCTATTTGGATACGGTGTCTAGGAAAGATATAGGCGGAAGTCGATATCCTAATGAGGTCGGATTTTAAGTGGCATTCGTGCCCTCCACCCTCACCGTCTTTCCTGGTCGTTTTTCAAGTAGAGCTACCGAAAGGGGTTGACTAAATAATAATTTCCCCGAGTGTGTTTATATAGTGATGTATGTTTCGCCGAATTGGTGTCTCTGTATCGACCTGTCGTTCGATCAATGAGAACCTATTCACATTAAAAGCAAAACTATTTTTCAAACATGTCGTTTCGAAATAAAGTTTATGCTTGTGCAAACCATAAACATATAAACCAGTCGTTTTATATGATAAATAATCCAGAACTCCCAACACATGTTGGATGCCATCTATGATGAGAAAAATCGTAAAACATACTTGCGAATATCTGTCGATCATGATATCTTAGACGATATTGAAGCGAAACGAGACTGTCATTGATTACTTGTTCATATATTCGGTGACGACAGATAATATGAACAAATTATGACAGAGAACCATGTACCGTTGCCTGAAGTCAACATAGAATAGACTGGACTAATGGAAACTTGCAATCCAAGTAGACTCCTTAGCGAAAGTGTGTTCACACTTGTAGCTCCAACACCACCAATGTTAAACGAGTTCGTTTATTTGGTTATTCGTAAGGAAAAGTGATGAGAATAATGAGATTGTAGAATGCTCGCCTAGTAGCGCAAGGCTTCTCTCACATCTTGGAATTGATTACGAGATGGTTGATTTTCTCGAAATGGACATTATAACGGTCCCCTACTTTACCAGTTTAGTAGTTTCCGAAAAACTGAATATGCAGCCATGAATGTGGTCACGGTTTTATCTCTATGGGGATTTAGACAAAGAGATATAGATGAAGGTCCCTGTGTGACTTCATATGCTTTAATCAAGTAGTTCCTGACCACGGAACATGATCTCAATTAAATGAGATGTTCACTATATGGATTAATATAATCCGAGCGGATGTGGTATACACGCCTAAGTGAGTACTTGATTAGCTTGGGATACTTGAACAAGTATTATGCCCTTGCGTGTTTTATTACGCGATCCATTTTTGGATTTGCCTTTGAGATGAAGGATCTTGGGAAGACACGGTAGTGACTCGGCCCGATGATCGAGTCCTGTAAAGATTGAATCTAAGTCCATGATTCAGACTACACCCAGAAGGTGTTATGACCTTGTAGTCATCATGACGCTAAGTCATCTGATTCTCCCATGATCGTTCGATCACTAGACATTGATATAGACCCAGTCCGTCCCTGATGTGACAATGAAGAGATATTGAACCATCATGTTCATATCTAAGTACAATAAGCGCATCATTGTACCTGGTCTAATGTGCTAGGACGAACATCTCGTATGCTGTGAATGGTATAGCTCGACACAGCATCGCGCTAACACGCTGCCATAGAAATGTCACTAAAGACACATTCCCTTACCTTATGGTAATTTTGGAAATGAGCTAGTTTATCCCATTTGCGTCATTGAGTGTACCTACCCCCTTCGGTACTCGAATTAACGCAACCCTTTTTCGGTTATACCGATGCCGGTTACTTATCAGACCCACATAAGGGATATTCCTAACATGGCCTGTCTTTACCATTAGGAATAAGGCAATATCTTGGAGGTCTTGGAATGACTCCAAACTAATCACTCTGATCTACCCGTGCTCTATGAGACGACTAGAAAGTGTATATGGCTTCGAGTTCGTATTAGCCTTATTTGAATTACATATGCTCTGTCTCACGATCCAGATAAAGCACTTGTCTTATTTGAGGACAACTTGTTGTTATCAATCAAGAGAGACATGAGTAGATTATGCTATTTAGCATTTCTTTCCAAAATAAATCTTCACATATGAAGTTTAAGAGCATCCTGTCGAATGCTCGGTTTATTCCATGTTATATTTTCTTGCATACAGTCGTGTGTATGTAAATGAGACATCCATTCGAAAGCTCGTACTCTTTCTTGGAATATGAAATCTTTGCATCCAGTCGTGTGCAAGTGAGGGGGAGCATCCAAGTGAATGCTTATTGCACTAATTACTACTTAGTCGAAATCCTCGCACACTGTTGTGTGCAAGTGAGGGGGAGCATCCAGTCGCATGCTCGTATACTCTTTTTGTCCTTAAACCAAGGTTTTTTTTCCCACTGGGTTTTCCTTGGCAAGGTTTTTAGCGAGACACGTTCCCATCATATCTCACTTAAGATTGCCGAAATTAGGGGGAGTATCCTGTTGTATACTTCTTACCACTGTGTACTCTTTTGTCCTTCAACTAGAGATTTTTTCCCACTGGGTTTACTCTAGCAAGGTTTTGATAAGGCACCTGTTTTGTGGTTGATCCCTACTACTACCACTGTTGCACTTTTTTTCCTTCAATCAGATATTTTCCCATTGGGTTTGCTCTGACAAGGTTTTGATGAGGCATATTGTTTTGTGGTTAGTTACTTACATGATATTTCAGCCTATATCATTTGGCTACACAGTTTCTCCTAGGTACCGGTTTTGTCCACACTGGGTTTTCCGTCCCTAAGGTTTTTATGTGTTTAGCACTGCGAATGAACTCGACTCACATCGACAGCATGAAGACGAAGAAATCAAGACGTCCGAAGGGGGAGTGTTGTAGGATATTATTGGCCATCTTGGGCCTTACTCTATTGGGCCTATCTTGAGCTTTCCTAGCATATGTAACCCTATCCTCTATTATATAAAAAGGGTCAGGGGTCTCTTGATTTATCTCTATGTACAATCATATTAATGAATAAACACTTCGTCTGTTGTTTATCATACATCTCTCTATATCTATACATATCTCTATATATATCTTTAACGAGCTAATATGTCACACAACAGTATTTAAATTTTAAAATATTTGGATATAATATTGTTTTAGACAAATTTTCTAAGATTTAATGTTTAATTACACTAATTTATACATTTATTTCAAAATAAATTGCGTGTAGATTTTATTTTAAAAATAATTATTGGAATGTATTGATACATATCTTATAGTAATTGTACAATTTTTTAAAAGTTTTTTTAGAAGTTTTTTTGGAATAAAATAAGTAAAGGAGCACGGAAGGTGATAGAAAAGAGGGTTAGAAGATTTGTAGTCATGTAATATGGATCATCTGCAGTTCATACCGTTCGTTATGTACATAGGTACCAAATTTAAAGAATCTATATTGCCTAAACGATCATAGTATTGCCAAAGAGTGATGCTATAGCAATCAACAAAACTTATTTTAAAAGTCTATCCGATGATATGAAATAATCCTAGTCATTTTTTTTAAACACGTGTCTAAAAAATGATACTACTAGTAAGAAAAAAGAGGCATGTCATTCTCAACATTAATTATTGTATTAATTCTTCTAGTTATTCATTTATACATATCGTTTATTTGTATTCCTATTAAAAAACTTGTGGTCAAATTTTGACATTAACGTTTAAATAAAAAAAAATTATAAGATGGCAGTAAAAGTCACGCCACGTAATTAAAACTCAATCTACTAAAAACTCAAATAAAAATATACTAGAACCTTATTTGGGTTTATCCTAAATTTAAATAATAATTAAAAATAAAAAAATTTGTTCAATTTAAAAATACAACCCACTAAAAACCCAAATAAAAATATAATAGAAAACTAGTTGAATCTACCATAAATTTAAATATTAATTAAATAAATTTTTTTTTTGTTAAATCTAATATTAATAAAAATCAAAATATTTGATGAGATGGATATGACATGTAATGTGGGTTGATTTTTTAGATAGAAAAAATGTGTGAGGAAAATTATTTTCGATTGCCAAACATACAAGCTGACTATATAGAATGAGGTCACTATACTGGATGCATAGCCATATATTTGTTGGAAAAAACCAAGTGGTTTTATTTGAGTGAATGTTCTCTTAATTTAGTGGTTACAAAAACCACTCATTTTCCCCATTTATGTGTGTCTTTTAATTGTAAAAGAGTTACAAATTGCATGTTTTATAAAATAATGGTCTTGGTCCCTTTTTGGCCTAAGTCTTTTCCAAGACAAGTTTTTACACATGTCATCATACACACATTCACACACAAACACATGCATACATATAGAGAGAGAGTACCGCACCACCAACGGCCCGACCGTGGCTCGGTGCCATTTCCGCCAAGTCACATGTGATAGAGGTTGTACCTTGGGAACGAAGTGCCCATTTAACCAGAAGCAGAGGTGGCGGGGCAAATATCGTTTAAGGGAAACTGCTTGCAGTTACCTCGTCTCGGACTTTAGTCCATTTCGGTATCATTTACATTATTTTAGGTTAAATCTTGTAATTGATATTTATATATTTGAGGAAAACATTTTCTGTTTATTTGTCCATTTCTTTTCCGTAGAAATTATTGTGTTTATTTATAACGTACCCAACAATCTTAAACGATATTTTTTATGTTTGGTACGTTAATACAATAATTTTGGTGTTTGGATAAACAGAAAATTATTTCCGTGGCTAAGACAGTTCTTTGAAAAAACCTTTTTCTAACAAACATTGGTTTTATGAAATTGGTGTTTCCGGTTAAATTGTCGATAGCGTTTTGTGTTTGCTTTAACTTGTTTGGGATTTTTGTGAAATTCCAATTTTTCGGTTTTTAACCGTATCGTATGTATGCTTATGATATATATTATTGTTCACATACGAGCATATTGATTGCGTTTTGATAATATGTTTTATCATCGTTTGGACTTTGAGAAAAAAATATATTTTGCTTGGTGATGATCTAGGTGATATAAATGGTTAGTCATGGATGTTGTTTTTAGCATCGTGGTGTTAGAATAATTTTTCCTCATGTTTTGAGTGGCTAGATAAATTAAGTTAATCTATATGATTTTGGTTTTTGTGTACACCTGAGAAGAACCGTAACGGACCTTTTGATAATGAGACATAGTGTTTTACTGTTGTTATACTATACTTAATATACTAAATTGGTCATGGAACTTTTTCCCGAATTTGTCTCTGAAATTTATTCATGCTGATGAGGATGTAGTTTTTTTTTTCCTTTTTTCTTTTTTTTTATAAGAAATCTGATACTCTATATAGAAAACTCGTTTAGAGTTGAACTGTTTCCAATTGTTTGTCCATACTTTATTTATAGTACTTGGTGCATTGCCATGCATTTAGACTTAAATCGTTACTGCTCACAGGATACTTAATAATTTGGTTGAGTACTACTTGATATATTTGGTTGTGAATAATTATTTAGTAGTAAAAATTAAAACGGATAACTAAATGATTTATGAGTTACAGTCTGGATAGTGGTATAACGCATTTATATAATATCATTTGTATATATGGTTAAAATGGCTCATGACTAAATGCATAAGTTATATTCTGAAATTTATGACACCATTTATAAAATTGTGAATACAGTTATGTAAGTGGTTTTATTGGCCGAGTATGTGTGTATGCGGTAAATTTAAGGAAATACATGGATTAAATTGTTTTTCAGTTTGTTATTCCAGAGGATATAATACACAGATTGTGTAACCGTTTTAAGTCATAAAATAATAGAGTTTAATTTTGGACTTAAATGGTGATTAATGTTTTGTAGTAATGGGTATTGAGACACATTACGAAACCGTTTCTTTTGGACTATTACTATAATAAGTCATGTGAATAATTTAGTAATGAATGGATTTATTATCATTTCATTTTATGAGTAATCTGGTAAGAGACTTATTAATTATATTGTTAGTTGATTTATACATGTTTATTGTTTTCATGTTAATAAAGTACTAACAATTTCCAATGAGTATTTGTGTAGATATGGATCTCTACCAAGGAATTGGAGGATTGCTGATTTTCGAAATAGTTCGTGTAAAACCATTAATTTGGGGCTTACGAAAGAACTAGTTTCGAAATAGTTCTTGTAAAACCATTTTCTGATTTTTCAGAATTTGGGGTTTACGACATAACTGGTTGAATTATGAGATTGTTCTGTGTAAAATCAGATTTATCTGGTGTTTACGGCTGAATAAATCTTTCAGAATTTGATAATCTTTTTCGGTAATGAACCAGAATACTCTTGCAAAATCAGTTTCTTGAAACCATGCGTGGTTATAGAAATTTGGTGTTTGCGAAGGAGGAGTTTTAGTTTCATTTTTCGAAATTAGATTGTGCGTGGTTGTTATTTGAGATAACAAACAGTTTCCTGCGGGAAATGTCCGGAACACAATGGGTGCTGGAACTGACCAGAACATTGTGGGTGCCGGTGTAACTCCTATTAATTTTGCATGAGTGCATATTAATGACGGAGGTTACAAATTCGAAATCACCATTATTAAAAAACACTAATGTGGTGATATAATGTTTGGTGTCCTTATTAATTATGATTTATTGCAATTTAATTTGGAGGGTTACAAAATTTGTAACGGTAATCATTAATGAGATTAATGACGAGTATTTATAATTTCTTATTAATTGTGATTAATCGCAATTTAATTTGGAGAGTTATAAATTATTGTAACGACAGTTATTGTTGACATTTATGGAGAGCTTTATTAGCTAACTACGAATTGCAATGACGAGTCGGTTACTTATTTGGATGAAAGGTTATTTAATAACCAACTTTGTTCATCCAAGAGCAAATAATTTGATGATTAAACAAATTATAAATAGCCGTTGAGTTTTATTTTAATAATAAATAAATATCGGCTAATTTATTATTTGTTGAAATATTATCTTATTAATTTGCTGAAAGAACATTTAATAATTTGTTGAAATTAACATCTTATTTATTTGTTGGAAAAAAATTTAATAATTTGTTGAAATAACATATTATTAATTTGTTAGTAAAATATATTGTGAATATGTTGAGCTTGCTATTATTGAGAATGGTAATTTAGTAATATTATATTACTATTATTGGGGGAGAACCCTAAGGGTCCCACAAATGTGGTGTAACCCGTTGATCCTGTAGATCGAGAATCTAAACGTACCACATAACGTCTGCGGGCGAGTGGGAGAATATCTAACAGTTTATTGGTATGGATTTAAAACGTCTAAAATAAATGATATTGTTCATTTACCATCTTAAAACCGATTAAGTTTCTCTATAACAGTGTGCATGTTCTGAGTGAGGACAAAGAGAATGCACGAACTGTGGGGACGTTAATGTGTGGAAACGTTTGGAAATCCACTAACAAGTGCAAGTATATAAATCTGAATCAAGACTAGTGGTTTTTGAAACCTAAAGGGCAGTAGCCTTTCGGTAGCCAAAACACTAGGATCAAATTGTGATAAGTTTGCTTGTTTGTGGCAATACATGAGTGACTATTTGTTCAAAATGAGCATTTTAGTCGATACTCTTGTGGTCAATAATGGCATGTTGAATTATTCAACTAAGTCACTGATTTGACATGATATAGTAGGTCATGAAAATATAAAACCATAAATGTTTTATTTTTCTAAATCTATTATTTAAATTGAAACACAAATATGAGTTTGTGTTTGAAGCAATGTATAGCTAAGTCTTTAGTTCGAAGTTTCGAACGGAGTACATAACCTAATGGTTTGATGCATTTGAGATGCGTGCAAAACCAAGAAGGGTTTAAAAGGTATTTACTCAATTTATTGATGATTGTACTAAACACTGATATGTCTACTTGATGAGAAGTAAAGACAAATCAGTCAAGATATTCATTCAAGTAAGAATGAATACGTGAATTCTATTGTTGAGGATTAAGGCTTGTCAGAAAACATGTTTAATCATGGGTGTTCTGTTGTGTTAATCTACCAACTTTAATCCAATGATTAAGTGTTAATCATTAAATGATAGACTATTTTTGGAAGTGTTAGATATTGCCTAACTAGTTCTGAAATGGTATATTCACATGGATATGGATATTCACATGGATATGAATACATGAAATGGTATAATTTTATTTCTATCTTGAATTTCATGTTATTTTAATTTTAATATCTCTCGATACTAATAAAACAATGTCTTTAATGTTTGTGTCAATCGTACTACATTTCATGTTTGTTTATTTATTGCATTGTGTGATTGTTCATTGTTGTGATTGATTGAATAATCCATTTATGAATACTGTTATTATTTAAAATTATTAGTTTGGGAAAGTCATCATCACAAATTATCGAGATACGAAAGTGAAAATTGAAAATAAAGAAAAAGTAATCGGTTAGATTATATTTTAACGGGTTAAAAAGCAGGCATGTCAAATATGCAGATGCGGGTCAAACCCAGAAATCCAATTAGAAACTAACCAGTTAAGTTTAAAACCAACCAGTTGAAATACTCAAAAAATCCATAATAGTCACAGGCGCTGCAGTTATGAATTTTCATTTCAAAAATCACCCAAACACCCATTTCTCTCACAAAAAACAGGAACATAGTTGTATTTTTAACTTCGCCTACTCTATTATAATAAAATATCAAGAAGCACAGTGTTTGTTATATCATCTGCTAAAGTGAATGTATTTATATTTAAAACATAATCAAAACAAACTCATCTCCTGCAATTTTAACTTGCAAAATTTTCAATATCTCTAGTCTTAAAATGAACTTTTTCAAAATTTAACGAATGGTTAAAACTATACGATGCAATTTTAAAAAAAATTCATCAACAATGTAGATAAGAAAATCGTGATTTAAAATTGGACATATTTTCATAGGGACAAGGAACAAGGTGATTATTTATTTAGTGTTGTTTAGTTTAGTTTTGTGGATGGAATTTTAGATTTTCACTCAATTTAGAACATAGGAACCGCCAAACGTGCCACTGGGATATGGTTTACTTTAGTTGATTGGGCAAACTCTATGAAAATGTCCAACTTTCTTTTTATTCTTCCACTAGTCTTTATTATATATTTATATAAATCTAAGTGGTAATTAATATAAACATACTCTACAGCTATTATATTAATAAACACATATACTTAAAAGTTAAATTATCAAAAATATAGATTTCAATTAATATTTAATAAAAAATAAAAAAGGTGATTCAGTTCTCCAAATCTATTTACTGTCTCTCCTCCTATTATTCTCTCCTCCTCTCACTCTCTCTCCTCTCCAATCTCCCTCTCCTCCTTCTCCCTTCCTCCGATCTCTCTCATACTATTTCTCACTCTCTCCGATCTCTCATCATTCATTTCTCTTTCTGATCTCTCTCCTCCTCCTCACTCTATTCTCTTTGTTCGGTGGATATTGAGACAGACACATTTGTCGGAATGAACGGCGAAGGTGTAGAGAAAGCTCGAAAACTCGAGGTTGATATCGATGGAGTTGCGGTCGTCGAAGGAGAGGCACACGACGACGAAGTGGTAGTTTGACATCGGAAGACGGGTAAGAGTTGGATTTATTAAATAGTGTATAAGGTTGAAAAATAAGTTTATGAATTGCGTGAATTAAGGGTATGAATTTGAAAATTATGGATATAATTATGTAAGTAAGGATATGAATTATGTAAATTGGTGTATGAACTTTGAAAATAAGGGTGGAGTCTACGAATTAGTATATGAACTTTTGAAATGAGGGTATGAACTTTTGGAATAAAGGGTATAAAAAATACAAATTAGGGTATGAACTTTTAAAATAAGGGTATAAACTTTTGAAATAAGGGTATAAAATATACAAATTAGGATATGAACTTTTGAAATAAGGGTATGAATTTTTGGAACAATTGTATGAAATATACAAATTAGGGTATGAACTTTTGGTTATATTTTTGTTAATTAAAAAATTTTGGTTATGATTTTGCTAATTTAGTTTCAAAGGTAATATGTTTTGTTAATTTATCCTAAATCGAATTTATATGGGTATGGAATATGGATATCATCTGCAGTTCATACCGTTCTTTTATGTACACAGTTACCAAATTTAAAGAATCTATACTGCCTAAACTATCATAGTATCGCCAAACATACATATTTTGACTATATAGAATGACGTCACTGGACTGGCTGCATAGCCATATATTTCTAGGTATAGATAATAATCCGGCTCCAACCATACTAACAGTCATGACAC
Organism: Primula veris; assembly: GCA_963682055.1. Taxonomy (NCBI): domain Eukaryota; kingdom Viridiplantae; phylum Streptophyta; class Magnoliopsida; order Ericales; family Primulaceae; genus Primula; species Primula veris. The sequence goes on along the minus strand of OY821747.1, from coordinate 27,812,641 downwards.
TCAGTTAGGGATGAAAATGGTAAACTACCATTAAATTTTTTGCAATAGTATTACCGTACATGCACGTGACATGAAATCTCAATGATATTATCATGGACAGAGACCTAAGTAAGGGGTTTCAATCATATAAGCAAATAATTTGACGTAATATATATTGAAAATCATTGTTAAATGTAATAAGTTTTTGAAATCATTTGTCAACAATTGACCATCGAGTGTATATATTTTTATTAATCTAAAACATTTAAACAATTTGAAAAATTCTCACACAAATCCACTTTAGTCATGAAGAAACCTGTTAAATACTTGGATTATGATCGTAACTTACATTGTTATACAGTCCACCACCAACCAACCATAATAACCACTCATACCATATATATGGTAATATCGTACGGTATTATAGATATGGTAGTACTACAAGTGCGTTACAAATGGTAAGTTATATATGTTAATTGGGATTCATTGGTTGTGAATCGTATGTGATGTACACTAAATTAATTCGACATGGTAGTACATAAAATATTTTCTTTTAGTAATTTCCACTTTGCTAAGGAATTTACCAAAACAGAGATATAATTAATCACCATTTTGATTTGACAAATGAAAAAAAAACTAATGAAAAAGAAAAAAGAAAAGCTCAGGATCACAAAAGAACGAAGTGGAATGTGGACCTATATATGTTTCTTTTAGAACATTTTCCTTTGTCACGCAAGCACAATAAACTCGAACATGAATGGTATTTTTAGCTCTGCCTACTTTACAGCACTCACAACAGTTTATATAAAAAAACTGTCCAAATACTATGTCTTAACCATTATATAAGACAGTATATCTACATTTGTTAAAAGTTGCACATTAGTTCACAAGCATCCTTATATATTAACCCATTAAATAGTAATTTTTATTGTGTTTTTTTATTTTATTTTGTCATCTTCTACTCAAGGCACAGTTGATGGCAACACCAAACTGGAATCAAATTCAGAACTGATGGCCTTAAATTTGTGATCCAAAAACCGAAACCAGATATAATAATAGAGATTAGAACACAAAAAATCCAGATCCAAAAAAAGCCAAGCAAAAAACGCAATCAAATTCAGATCTATAAAAACCCAATTAGCAAACATAAGAGTATATCTTGTTATAAACTTGAATGGAGAGAGAGAGAAGAAGGTAGAAAAAAGAGAAGGGACTCAATCGTCATGGAGATATCCATCTAGAGAGAGAAAAAAACAAAAGGAAGTGAAAATAAATAAATAACATATGGGATTTTGTTCCCTTTTATCTAAATAAAAAAATTAATGACATGTGTAGAAAAGATATCCAAATTTAGACATAAATTGAGTACATTTCCAAAAATGATAGCGTGTCAATATGCTAGTCAAAACTGTTGAGACACATTTCGTCTTTTTTTTTTTTTTTTTAATACTAATTAGGACAATACATGATTTTGTATTGGCAGATGAGAATGCTATTACTACAATAAAAAATATCAAGAAGCATAGTGTTTGTTATCATGTGTTAAACTGAATGTATTTATATTTAAAACATAATCAAAACACACTTAACTGATATTTTGCTGCAAAATTTAGTATCACTTAAATGATGACATTGTTACAAGATCGCTGTATTTTGTAGTTGGTATTTGTAAGTGGGAGAAAATGTTGTAAAATGGTTAATATAGTAAATTATAGTGGTATGTGCAATTATTGATATAGTGTCCGAGTTCGTCAGGCGTGTATTAGAATCAAACAGATACTAGGTCTTGCGCGATATTTCGCTGATGAAAATAATAAATTCAATAGCTACATGGTTGTGATTCATGCAAATACTTCACTAATTGAAAAGACCATTTAAATGGTTTCAAATTTGAATCGCAATGTTTACGGTCATATCCAAACCCGTTGGAACAAATTGCGAATCTAGTATATGGTGCCACTACAAGAAAATGGCTCTATAGGGACTAATTATTTAGAGACTAATGGTAAACAGTCCGGGAATGGTTTCTATAAAGACAGGAGTAAACGGTGCCTAAGCCTCTGTTTGTTTCATCAAAAAATATTTTCCTGGAAAATATTTATCCGGGAATTGTTTTTATTTTCTAATATTTTCTGCTTGTTTGGGAGCTGCGTGAAAACTTTTTCGAAAAACTTTTTAACTACAAAAATTGTTAATATTTAACAATACTTATAAAAGTTATTTTTACATATTAAATACTTCCTAGTCCAAATTTATTGTATATACATTATAAGTTACTTTTTACACATTACTTTTTATTTTTACATATTAAGTTAACTTTTACATAATTTTATTTATTGCACAAAAAAAGTTGGTTTCAACTTAAAAGTTACTATCAAGGTTAACTTTTTTAAGTTCTCTTTAACTTATTAATTTTAAGTTTTATTTTCAAGAGTACCAAATTGTAATAAGTTACTTTCAACTTATTAGAAATAATAGGCAATAAGTTACTTTTATTTATTATGAATTAATGTCTTATAACAATTTAAATTAAAAGTATATGTTTATGTACAAGTGTTATTTAGACATTTTTTTTAATGGTCATAAGGCATTTAACTACCATTACGATGAACGAGACCAAATATAAAACATCATTTAGACATTTAAGCTACATTGTTTCAGAAATAATATATATAAGTAAATATTTTATGTAAGTTATTGTCTGTGATTTGAAATTTACTTAAAATTAGTTAACTTTCTACAAGCAAAAAAGTCCCTTTTACTTATTTTTACTTTTTATTTATTCATAAGTTACTTTTTAAGTTATAAGTGTTAAGTATATAATTTACTTTTTTCTTTTAAGTTAGTTTTTTCCTAGCTTATGGATTAGTTTTAAATCTAATTTGTAAATTATTTTAAGTTAGTATTAGTTAAATTTAACTTTGTTTAATATTTTTAACCATAAGTTATCTTTTGTTATTGTCACGCTATGGTTCCAGAAAATAATTTCTTTATAATTTTATAAGAAAATATTTTTCTTAATTTTCCTCCAATTCTGGAAAATATTTTCTTGGAAAACAGTTTTTCTCTCAAAACAAACGCAGATAAAACTATATTTTCTGGTAAATATTTTTCATACTCTATTTTTTTTCAAAACAAACAAAGCCTAAATGTAAAGTTAATGGTGCTTAAATATAATAACTTAATTAATATTCTCAAAACAATACTGGAATATTGTTAGGTACATGAACCAAATTGATCAACACATTGGTAAATTATCTCTCACTTCCCCTCTCTGAAAAATTCTCATCTCGTAAATCCTCAAATTTAATATTTCACATGCCCCTCTAGCATATTGTAACATCCCGGATTTTTATAAATGGTTTTATTTATGATTTAATCTATCCAAAAACGTTTTATACTAATTTTTAGCCAAAAATCGAAACTCTTTCGAAAAAATTTATTTTTAAAACCCGTTACTAATTTTATAAATAAAAAGGACCCAATAGATTTGTTTCTAAAGATTTGTTATTTTTGAGTAGTAAAATAATAGTTTTGATCATGAGTTAACTTTTAGAACTTTGGGGACCAAATAGTTTGCTTCCCTAAATTCTCTCAAAACAGTTTCACGTAAACCACTTTTTAGCCCACTTTCAAAATAGAAAACCAAAAACAAAGAGAGAAAAGAGAGAAAAGAGAGATTCCAAAGCTTAGGAAGAAGAAGAAGAAATCACTTTAGCGGATTTTTACCGGAAGCATCTCCTCTACGAACTAAGGTAATGGGGGTTATCCATTGCGACTGCACGGGTTGTATGTTAGGGTTAGATCTTGCGTTTTATAAAATTGGGGGTCTTTCTTTTATCTCAATTATATTCTATTAAATTGTTAATTGAGTTTTATGTGTTGCTCTTTTAATTCACTTATTTGAATTTGAGAATTGGGAATTTAGACATATGAATTTCGTATTAATGAGAATATAGATGGGTTTGTGTGTTTTTATGAGTTGTTATGTGTTATTATAGTTGTTGATGAAATTGTGTAAATTTATGTTGAATAAATATGAGTTGTAATTTATGCATAGAAGGTGTTTGTTAAAATAGCTGAATGAGATTTTATATTGTTGGACTTGTTTGGCTTATGTGATTTTGTTGAGAATTGTGATAATTGAATGATATAATATTATTGGCCGAGGCCTTGTGATTTATTTATTGGCAATGGTCTATGTCTCTTCCTATACCGGGGGCATAAGACGAGCCGAGTGGTATAGGAAATGACCCGTCTTATGGACTGGGGTGAGTGGCGTGAAGAGGTCCAAGTGCGCACTTTAAATATTTATATGTTGGTAATGGTCTATGCCTCTCCCTATACCGGGGGCATAAGACGAGCCGATGGGTATAGGAAATGACCTACCTTACGGACTGGGGTAGGTGGCGTGAGAGGTCCATGTGTGTTATTTTTATATGTTGGCAATGGTCTATGTCTCTCCCTATACCGGGGGCATAAGACGAGCCGAGGGATATAGGGAATGACCTATCTTACGGACTGGGGTAGGTGGCGTGAGAGGTCCATGTGTGTTATAGATGTGTGTTGAAGTTACTTAATTTATTTCGTTATATGATGCTATTACATTCCTTTTGATACTTTGTTATTGTAGTTGTTGTTTGTGAGTTCTTGCATTTATTGGATGGAGTGACGGTATCCTGTGTGGTGCCGCCCCGTCTATGTATGTGCGTCGGACTCACCGTTACAGTTTTGTCTTTCAGGTACAACCTAGGCTGAGGCATTTGGATAGGAGCATTAGCGATGTATCGCATGGGTTCGGGGCTTCTTTTAGTCACTTTCTTTTTACTTAGTCCATTTTGAGGTTGTAGCCTACGGGCAAATTACATTCGTTTGGTACCTTTTTCTTTTATAAATCTGTTAAAACCATATTGTCTTGTAGCCGCGTTTGGCAAACATTTTTAGTTCATTTGTTTAATTGTTCATTTAGCTCGCAAATTGTTTTCCTTTAAAAGTTAAATTTTATACCAACTGGTTCTTTTTCCCTTTCTTCAAAAGGTCACGCCTTGATGTCCGTTTTTCGGATTTCGGGGCGTGACACATATTGATCAAAACCCCACTTTAATTTAAAATTTCGTAATTATTGCACATATAAAGTCTATATATCGCCTAATTTCACCCTAATTTAACTATTACTGTTAATAAATTTCAATACTCTATCTACACAAACGTATTTTATAAAATTTCGTTGCCGAGTTAGCTAATTGTAACGTCATATACCCTAATTTATCAATTGTCTTTAATATTTTGTTCAATTAACAAATTGTAATGCTCTCTAATCTAGTTTATCATTTTTTATGATTTATTTTCCTCGATTAGTTTATTGTAATGATCTCTAGCCAAACTATCATTTTTTGTGTGTGATATTTTTGTTTGATTAGCTAATTTTAATGTTCTCGACCTAATGTATCGATTTTCAGTGATATTTTTGTTTGATTAAATAATTGTAATGGTGTATAGCCTAATCTATCGATTTCCAGTGATGTTTTTGCTCGATTAAATAATTGGAATGGAAAGAAATGTAGCATTCACTTTCGTTTTCATGTGCTACTTCAAACGACCGAATGAGTTCAAAAGTAGCATGTATACAGATTACTGATAGAATCTCACACTTTAATAGACTATGATAGTAGTTGTCTTGGGAAATAATTTATAAAGTAGCATTTTGGGACTTTAATTTGGGAGACTTGATACAATGTCATTTAGTAACATTCAAAATTTGGTTTACCCTTTTCTTTTTTTACACACATGTTTGGCTCCATTCATTTACTTAAAGTTCAGTGTTGCTAGTTTTGATTTCAGGAATAAAAAAAGGGATGACAAAAGCTGATCACGAAGTTATTTGATGGAACAAGTTATATTGGTTGTATCATACCTTGTAAACCTGTAGTGCAATTGTGTTAATTTTCTTATGAAACATGATATACATAATTGACAGTGGAGTGCTGAGTTAATGAACTTGAGTTTTTTTAAAATGTGTGCTTTCCTGTTTATTCATTTCTTTAATCGTTTGGTTACCAAATTTGCTGGAATGGTTGTTGCAAAGCAGATTTTTTGTTTCAAAAGCTAATTAGAAAAAGAATATGAGCTTTTGGCGACGGAATTAAACTGTCCTGAAATATATTCATTCGGGGACGAATTTATTTTTTCCTGTTATGCTTTTAATGACCAAAACTGTTGATGCCGAAATGAATATATTTGGGGATGGATTTTTGCTTGTCCCCACAGAAATTTGTTAATTTATGAGATGCTTCAAATTAAATTAAACTTTCTTAAAATAGTTGTAATTGTTGTAAGCGAATTAGCTCAACGGTAATGTAGATGCGATAATAAATGAAAATGCATAGAGGAAGAAGAGAACTTGTATTCATGTAATATGTGTGTGTCATCATCTAAATAGGAGGTTCAACATTTATATAGTGATAGGTTGAAACCGTTACAAGTATTACATTATGGCAAAACACCGTAACCGCTAATCCACTAATTATATTCATAAAGTCTCATAAACATTCACACAATATGAGTTACAATACTCCCCCTTGGATGTGCGAAATAGACTTTACTTCACTTGAGCTTCTCCATCTTCAATGTTCATTCACAGATGCCAACACATAAAACCTTGGTTCCGGAAAACCCGATAAGGGACAACAACTGGACCATAGGACAAAATGGTGTTGCCGAATGGAGTGGGCCGAAAACACTATACAAGTGCGTGAATGTACTGAATAGAACATATGTGCCTCGTCAAAACCTTGCCAAGAAAACCCAGTGGGAAAAACTTGGTCGAAGGACAAAAGAGTACACAATTATCAGTAGTAGTGGGGGAAATAGTCATACACGGTGTGTCTCATTAAAACCTTGTTAGAGAAAACCCTGTGAAAATATCACTCTAATCGAAGGACAAAAGAGTGCACGATGGTTAGAAGTATACAACTGGATACTCCCCCTGATTTCGGCAATCATAAGTGAGAACGGGATTAGAAATGTGTCTTGCTAAAAAACCTTGCCAAGGAAAACCCAGATGAAAAAAAAAACCTTGGTCTAAGGACAAAAAGAGTACACGAGCATGCGGCTGGATGCTCCGTCTCACTTGCACACGACAGGATGCGAGGATTTCGACTAAGTAGTAATTAGTGCAATAAGCAGTCACCTGGATGCTCCCCCTCACTTGCACACGACCGGGTGCAAGGATTTCATATTCCAAGAAAGAGTACGAGCATTCGACTGGATGCCTCATTTACTTGCACACGGCTGTATGCAAGAAAATATAACGTGGAATAAAATGATCATTTGACAGGATGCTCTTAAACTTCATATGTGAAGATTTATTTCGACGATAAATGCTAAATAGCATAATGTAGTCATGTCTCTCTTAATTGATAACAACAAGTTGTCTTCTATGACAAGTGTTTTATCTGGATCGTGAGACAAAGCATATGTAATTCAAATATGGCTAATACTAGCTCGTAGTCATGTACACTCTCTAGTCGTCTCATAGAGCACGAGATCAGAGTGATTCATTTGGAGTCATTCCAAGACCTCCAAGATATCGCCTTATTCCTAATGGTAAAGACATACCATGTTAGGAATATCCCTTATGCGGGTCTGATAAGTAACCAGCATCGGTATAACCGGAAAAGGGTTGCGTTAATTCGAGTACCGAAGGGGGTAGGTACACTCAATGACGCAAAATGGGATAAGACAAGCCCTCATTCACAGTTACCTTAATGTAATGGGAAAATATCTTTTATGCCATTTTGATGGCAACGTGTTAGCGCGATGCTGTGTCGAGCTATACCATTCACAGCAAACGAGATGTTCGTCCTAACACATTAGACCAAGTATAATAATGCGCTTATTGTACTTAGATATGAACATCATGGTTCAATATCTCTTCATCGTCACATCAGGGACGGACTGGGTCTATATCAATGTCTAGTGATCAAACGATCATGGGAGAATTTGATGACTTAGTGTCATGATGACTACAACGTCATAAAACCTTCTATGTGTAGTCTGAATCATGGACTTAGATTCAATCTTTACGGGACTCGATCATCAGTCCGAGTCACTATCGTGTCTTCCCAAGATCCTTCATCTCGAAGGCAAATCCAAAAATGGATCGCATAATAAAACACGCAAGAGCATAATACTTGTTTAAGTATCCCAAGCTGATCAAGTACACACTTAGGCGGGTATACCACATCCGCTCAGATTATATTAATCCATATAGTGAACGTCTCATTTAATTGAGACTGTGTTCCGTGGTCAGGAACTACTTGATTCAAGCATTATGAAGTCACACATGGACCTTCATTTATATCTCTTTGTCTAAATCCCCATAGAGATAAAACTGTGGCCACATTCATGGCTGCATACTCAGTTTTTCGGAAACTAGTAAACTGGTAAAGTAGGGGACCGTTATAACATCCATTACGAGGAAATCAACCATCTCGTAATCAATTCCAAGGTGTGAGAGAAGCCTTGCGCTACTAGGCGAGCATTCTACAATCTCATTATTCTCATCACTTTTCCTTACGAATAACCAAATAAACTAACTCGTTTAACATTGGTGGTGTTGGAGCTACAGGCTCGAACACACTTTCGCTAAGGAGTCTACTTGGATTGCAAGTTTCCATTAGTACAGTCTATTCTCCGTTGACTTCAGGCAACGGTACATGGTTCCCTATCATAATTTGTTCATATTATCAGTCGTCAATGAATATATGAACAAGTAATCAATGACAGTCTCATTTCGCTTCAATATCGTCGAAGATATCATGATCGACAGATATTTCGAGATTCTTAGGATGAGGAGGAAATCACACAACTCCTTGATCCTTTATAATCTCGTGCGACAAACGAGTTTCAGTTCACCACCTCTGGGGCTTAACGAATTAAGAACCGGTCAACTTCCTCATATCTTAGGAAGGACGACAGACTGACGGCCGACGAAGCGTCCTTTGCTTGGCGGGTTCGGCCAAAACAACGTGTTACGACAGGAACACGGCATCCGACAGGCATGTCTATCCTTGCAAGCATTTTGCAGCAGGTATAAATGATCTCGTGACATCTCATAAAGTCATTTAATGCGTTTGGCATTTAGTTAGACTTGAGGGAGTCTATGCACTTACTTATCACTAAGTGCAGTTTTAGGGATCAAGCTAAGACTGAGTGGGTTATGCCACGTTACTTCATGTTGTTCCTTATCAACGGTAACGTCTAAATCTCCCCCTAACGATGGGGAGAACAATCTTAGCGATGTCACTTTCGCATATCATGTGGTAAAAAGATCGCTTGACAAAGTTACTCTATCAAATGATAGGCAGGGGATTCATAATCGACTTATGTCCCCTTCAGAGGTCCATATTTTGAACGCTATAGCGTCTTAATCAAAATATTAATTAAGCACTCCAAACACGTGTTAATATGAGACTTCTGGCTCATAACCAGTAACCAGGTGGTACGCATATGGTGTCTGAGTGTCTATGGGTCTCATAACGGACCAATGCAGCAAAATAGCATAACCCCACATGGAAATATAAATCTTGGTGCGCAAGACCAAGAAGTGCGTGCAATCATTTGCAGTCGCATCATCAAACTTTCCGTGAGTCCATTTGGGTCTGAACATAATCGACAGGATGTTCAATTTCTATTTCCAAACTCAAGTAATTCAAATCGAAATTTCGGTTCTTACTCTTCGGTATTATCAAGTCGACTAGACTTTCAGGATAATCCCGATCATGAGTCATCAACTTAATGATAAGGCTAAGAGTTTGGGAAGTGCTGCATTTATGTGGACAACAGTAAAATGGGACCATATTGTCGATGCATCAACCATAACCATTTATATTTATGGTCTGTCTTATGGTTGGATAAGTCCACAATAACACCTTCAATTCTTTACAAGAATTCTACGAGTTCATTTCGTGATCTTTACACATACTAGTCTTTCAAAGTGAGCATTAGTGGCATTAATTTCGGATTAATCACGAAATATATCCTCAAAGAGAATACAAATGCGATGCGATTATAAATCAACAATCGTCTTTTGACCCGGGAATATCTCATCCGGTCAATGCCACAATATCAAAATGCTCTTATCAATCGACGACAGCCGAATGATAGTACAGACAATCATGTCTTAGCATCTAAATCATTTATCATTCGACGACAGGCGAAATGATAAGGTAACTTTAAATGCTTTAAAAAATGTGGTAGCAACCACTTGAAAGACATTTCAACTCCTCTAAAATACGCTTTTGGTCGTATTGAATGGAGGCTATGTAAAGAAATTTAATTCTTTCATGAGCTATTACCAGATAACACTGGTTTTCTCGAATATTTTATAACTCAACAAGGTACGGCAGGACCTACATGAGTATAAGACCTCATATTTGACAAATCAATTTGGTTTTACCAATGATTTTGATTTGGAACGACAGGTCCAGAATCGCTGTCACTGAGTACTCTTTTAGGCAAATAGTTGGTGAAATTATGTGGTACACTGTTACCCACTATTTCCAAATAAAAAATCAACTACCCTACAAGTATTGCCTAAAATTTCATAATTTAAAGTTTGGTCACATTTGTCAAAGGAATTTGCTTAAAACACTTTAAATTATTTCAAGAAATTTTGTAAACAGACAAACCATAATCCAAAAGTATGGTCCAATGGAAAAATAATAATCCAAATGGAAGACATAATCCAGATGAGCGAAAAAATGGCTCAATGATTTATCAAAATCAATAAAGAAAGGTCCCAAACTCATTTGAGCCACAAAATCGGGGGTCTCAAGAGTTTCCTTTCAGTTAGCTTTAACCACATTAGCATCGGTTTTTTCACCTTTGTAATAGTTTTGAACTATTTAAGGAGTAACCATGCATGACCTTTGTCTTTATAGCATAGAGTTGCCTCATTGAGCATTATCTCTTACTATGTGACAACGGGCCATATTGTTCCTTTCAATTACCGTCTTGGAACCACAGGTTTTCGATTTTTGACGATTGTCTAAAATCTCTCTTGGCTAGGCGATTCATCGGGATCGCAACAGTTCGAGACAAATAACACTTGTCTCGGTTCTCGATTCGTGGAAAAAAAATGTACATGAAGAGTATTAATATCAGGCAAACAATTCGCCATTGACCCAATAGGACTAAAACTACTCACCGGGTTAATTTTCTTATCCAATAACAGATGAGCGATAAAGGAATTCGGTGAATATAAATTCACGATATTGCTTATGGAATACAATTTCCAAGCTAGTATTTTGGTGATGGATAACTCCAATATGTCAATTTCAGATATTTGTTCACCATAGACGTCATCACGTCTCAAATGTGGCGGCGGAATAAAATCAACATCTTAGCATTCATCTCGAGGGTAACAACAAATTCGTGTTTTACTCATCAAAGATGGTATCCAAAAAAAATTTGGGCATCACATTTTCACACATCAGGGTGATTAACATGTGGTGACGGATTAAAATCAACGTTTAAACAGTCATTTCGCAAGTATGTTTTACGATTTTTCTCATCATAGATGGCATGCAACATGTGTTGGGAGTTCTGGATTATTTATCATATAAAACGACTGGTTTATATGTTTATGGTTTGCACAAGTACAAACGTTTTTTCAAAACGACAGGTTCGAAAACATTAGTTTTGCTTCTCTTGTGAATCGGTTCTCATTGATCGAACGACGGTTCGATTCTGAAACACCAATTCGGCATAACATACATCACTATATAAAACACTATTTGATACTAACCTAAAGTTAAATATTAATTAAAAATATTAAATATATGTCCGAATAGCAGACTCTTAAATTTTATGATGAAAATAAAATTCTAAATTTACATTGATTAATAGTGTGTTGAGAGTCTGACTAATCTTATATGTCTCATTAGCATTATTGCACATTAAAAGTCTAGCTTTAACTATATCAATGATCAATTTTGGCAATTACGTATATATATCAATAATCAACTTTACAAAATTTTCTTTAAAAATTGAATTTCCTAAACCTCTTATTAAAATGGGACATATCAAGTATTTATCAATTAATTTAGAGAGATCAAAGGTGATTAATGATGAATTGTGTCTTTATTTTATTTCAATTTTCACGTTTATATACTATATCTATCCCTAAACAAGTATGGAAATGATAAATTATTGTGCATTGCACCAACACATTCTACACCACATGTATATGATATATATTTCCGTTATTAATTATATCTTCATTATTGTTATACTTAGACACGTCGTTATTTTGGATAATAGCATCCATACTATTTTTGTTAAGTTTTGGGTACATCGAATGAGTGCCATACTGAATTTAATTTTTTGAGAGGGAGAAGTGTTGTGCCTTTATTTAAATTTAATTTTGTTTTTCATTTAATACTACTATAGCATATTTCCCTAAATGAGGGTTAAATATTAGAGAAGGATAATAAGAAAATTAATTTGATTCTATTAGCTATTTTTGTTTACTATATTATTTCGTTAATTCATTACCATATACCTAAAAAAAATCTACGATCCTACACCTATTTAAACTAGCCTAAGGAAGAACACTCTCTCCCACACCAAAATAACCAAAAACATTTCAAGCCAAAATGCCACCGAAAAATAGCAAAAAATATACTATCGGTCCTCTCAAGAAAAATTCCATACCTTTCAAAGTCTACTATGACAAAGACTTTTATACGCTACACCCCGACCATGTTGCTAAAAGACCAAGAGTTGAACCTTACCCATATTGTGTAGAATACACTTACTTGCCAAATGAAGATGGAACTGCATGTGCGAAAAATATGTTCAAAAAGGTTAAACATAGTCTATGCGATAGCTCAATAGATGACAGTGATGATAGTGATGAAGAAATCACAACAACCCGTAACAAAGCCAAAATGGTTTACTTCGAAAGAAAAATGATTACTAAAAAGAAAATCCCAAACATTATAATAAGTGACAACAAATCTGAGGAAAGCGTTGATGATAATTTCGGCAAAGATGGTGCATCCGATGATGAAGACAAAGACAAAGACGGTGACTAGCCCAAACCCAAAACCCAAAAGCCTTAAGCCTAAACCTAATAATTTTAATTTTATTTCTATCTCGAATTTCATGTTATTTTAATTTTACTATTTCTCGATACTAATAAAACAATGTCTTTAAAGTTTATGTGTCAATCGTACTACATTTCATGTTTGTTTATTAATTGCATTGTGTGATTGTTCATTGTTGTGATTGATTGAATAATCCATTTATGAATACTATTATTATTTAAAATTATTAGTTTGGGAAAGTCATCATCACAAATTATCGATATACGAAAGTGAAAATTGAAAATAAAGAAAAAGTAATCGGTTAGATTATGTTTTACGGGTTAAAAAGCAGACATGTCAAATATATAGATGCGGGTCAAAGCCAGAAATCCAATTAGAAACTATCCGGTTAAGTTTAAAACCAACCAGTTGAAAAACTCAAAAAATCCATAATAGGCACAGACGCTACAGTAATGAATTTTCATTTCAAAAACCACCCAAACACTCATTTCTCTCACAAAAAACTGGAACATGGTTGTATTTTTAACTTCGCCTACTCTACTACAATAAAATATCAAGAAGCATAGTGTTTGTTATATCATCTGCTAAAGTGAATGTTTTTATATTTAAAACATAATCAAAACACACTCAATTGATATCTTGCTGCTAAATTTAGCATCACTTAAATGATGACATTGTTGCTATCTTCGCAGTATTTTGTAGTTGGTATTTGTAAGTGAGAGAAAATGTTGCAAAATGGTTAATATACTAAATTACAGTGGTATGTGCAATTATTGATATAGTACCCGAGTTCGTCACGCATGCATTAGAATCAAACATATACTAGGTCTCGCACGACGTTTCGTGAATGAAAATAATAAATTTAATAACTACATGTTGAGATTTATGTAAAATACATCATCAATTAATTGGAAAGAGCATTTAAATGTTTCCAAACTTGAATCGCAATGTTTATGGCCATATCCAAACCCGTCGGAATAATAAGTAATGGTAAATATGATCAAATGCGAGAACGAGTTTCATTTAGTTTCTTTCAATTCTACCACACATGATGGATTATAGTCTGAAATGTAACATGCGTGAAAGACGGATTAGTCATTAATAATATCATCTCCAGCAATTTTAACTTGCAAGATTTTCAATATCTATAGTCTTAAAATGAACTTTTTCAAAATTTAACGAATGGTTAGAACTATACGATGCAATTTTTAAAATTTTCCATCAACAATGTAGATAAGAAAATCGTGATTTAAAATTGGATATATTTTCATAGGGACAAGGAACAGGGTGATTATTTATTTAGTGTTGTTGAGTTTAGTTTTGTGGATGGAATTTTAGGTTTTCACTCAATTCAGAACATAGGAACCGCCAAACTGACCACTGGGTTATGGTTTACTTTAGTTGATTGGGAAAACTCTATGAAAATGTCCAACTTTCTTTTTATTCTAGTCTTTATTATATATTTAAATAAACTAATCTATATGGATATAGAATATGAGTGCAAATTTTATATCCCTATTCTTTATTTTTGTCGTGCCCCTTACTTATTTTCACTCAAATTTTAAATTTTCACAACTTGTTCCGCAAATTTATCAGCTTTTAAATTATAATGTATTCAAATTTTAAAATATTTGGATATAATATTGTTTTAGACTATTTTTCTAAGATTTAATGTTTAATTACACTAATTTATACATTTATTTCAAAATAAATTGCGTGTAGATTTTATTTTAAAAATAATTATTGGAATGTATTGATACATATCTTATAGTAATTGTACAATTTTTTTCAAGTTTTTTTGAAATTTTTTTGGAATAAAATAAATAAAGAAGTACGGAAGGTGATAGAAAATAGGGATAGAAGATTTGTAGTCATGCAGTATGGATCATCTGCAGTTCATACCGTTCGTTATGTACATAGGTACCAAATTTAAAGAATCTATATTGCCTAAACGATCATAGTATTGCCAAAGAGTGATGTTATAGCAATCTACAAAACTTATTATAAAAGTCTATCCGATGACATGAAACAATCTTAGTCAATTTTTTTAAACATGTGTCAAAAAAATGATACTACTAGAAAGAAAAAAAAGTCATGTCATTCTCAACACTAATTATTATATTAATTCTTCTAGTTATTCCTTTATACATATTGTTTATTTGTATTCCTATTAAAAAACTTGTGGTCAAATTTTGACATTAACGTTTAAATAAAAAAAATTCTAAGATGGCAGTAAAAGTCACGTCACGTAATAAAAAATTAATCTACTAAAAACTCAAATAAAAATGTACTGGAACCCTATTTGAGTTTACCTTAAATTTAAATAATAATTAAAAATAAAAAAATTTGTTCAATTTAAAAATAAAACCCACTAAAAACCGAAATAAAAATATAATAGAAAACTAGTTGAATCTACCCTAAATTTAAATATTAATTAAAAATAAAAAAATTGTTAAATCTAATATTAATAAAAATCAAATTTTTTGATGAGATGGATATGACATGTAATGTGGGTTAATTTTTTTGATAGAAAAAAAGTGTGAGGAAAATTATTTTCGATTGCCAAACATACAAGCTGACTATATAGAATGAGGTCACTGTACTGGATGCATAGCCATATATTTCTAGGTATCTGATAATAACTCGGCTCTAACCGTAGTAACACTCATAACACTCGGTTAGGGATGAAAATGGTAAACTACCATTATGATTTTTGCAATAATATTACGGTACCGTACATGCACGTGACATGAAATCTCAATACCATTATCATGGACAGAGACCTAAGTAAGGGGTGACAGAATCATATAAGCAAATAATTTTACGTAATATATATTGAAAATGCATGATTAAATGTATTAAGTTTTTGAAATCATTTGTCAACAATTGACCATCGAGTGTATATATTTTTATTAATCTAAAACATTTAAACCAATTGAAAAATTCTCATACAAATCCACTTTACTTATTTTACTTATGATGAAACTTGTTAAATACTTGGATTATAATCGTATCTCACATTGTTATACAGTTCACGACCAACCAACCATAATAACCACTCATAGCATATCTATGGTATTATCGTACGGTATCATAGATATGGTAGTACTGCAAGTGCGTTATAAATGGTAGGGTATAGGAGCTAATTGCGGTTCATTGGTTGTGAATCGTATGTGATGTACTAAGTTAATTAACTAATTTAATTCGACATGGTAGTACCTAAAATATTTTCTTTTAGTAATTTCCACTTTGCTAAGGAATTTACCAAAATACAGATATAATCAATCACCATTTTGATTTGATAAATGAGAAAAACTAATGAAAAAGAACAAAGAAAATCTCAGGTAGAAACAAAAGAAAGAAGTGGAATGTGTAAGGTTTATTTTTAGATCATTTTCCTTTTGTCATGCAAACACAAAAAACTGCAACATGAGTGATATTTTTAACTCCGCCTACTCTCCTACAATAAAATATCAAGAAGCATAGTGTTTGTTATATCATCTGCTAAAGTGAATGTGTTTATATTTAAAACATAATAAAAAACACTCAATTGACATTTTGCTGCTAAATTTAGCATCACTTAATTGATGACATTTTTGCTATATTCGCAGTATTTTGTAGTTGGAATTTATAAGTGCGAGAAAATGTTGCAAAATGGTTAGTATAGTAAATGACGGTGGTATATGCAATTATTGATATAGTCCTCGAGTTCGTCAAGCATGCATTAGAATCAAACAGATAGTAGGTCTCCCGCCACGTTTCGTGGATGAAAATAATAAATTCAATAGCTAAATGGGTATGATTCATGTAAAATACTTCACTAATTAAATGAAAAGAGCATTTAAATGTTTCCAAATTTGAATCGCAATGTTTATGGCCATATCCAAACCCGTCGGAATGGAAAAAGAAGGATGCAGTCCGATCAGACCATTCTCATGATTTCCTTGCAGCCTAAATGAGGAGTAATGATAAAATATGATCAAATGCAGACTTGAGAAGTAAAATTGCGAATCTAGTGGTGCAGAGACCGCACATCCTCGAAATGAAAATCTAATGGATGATGATTACAACAATTTTGAAACATTATATAGCATATGTTATAATGCGTGACAATATTTTCTACAAAAATTGAGTTGCCAATAGTGACATCTTTAAAGTTGTATTATCCAATGATGCATATAATATGACGGTATATATCAGGTTCCATTTAAGAGCATAAAAAAACTAGGTTGGTGAATAAAAATAAAAATAAAAACTATTTTGTTCCTACGCATTTTGATTAAGTAACTCATAAAATTTTCTAAAAAATGATTATTTGCTTTTCCAATACTCAAGTTATATACTAGCTGCAATAGGGAGATGATCGTCTCCATACCTCTGTTCTCCTTAATCATCCATACAATTAATGTCATATTGCGATGTGTCCCACTATACCATTTAACGATGAAATCTCTATCTCTTTTATTTATTCAATGTCCCACATTGAATTAAGAATAAAATGTAATTTCTATTTCTACCTTTGTGTTTTAGTGAACATTAACAGTCAAAACACATTATAATTTTAAAAGGCAATTAAATGTGAATGTAAAGTTTATAAATTTTTTAATAATTGGTCCTCATTTTAAGAGAAATAACATAATTTACTAATATATTTTTAAATTAAATTAGTTCGAAAATAAAGTGGAGGACTGAAAAGGCATAAGAAAGGTAGTATAATCACTCTGTTCTCATTAATGATTTTTTTTGAACTTTTCAAATTGTTAATGACAACAGAGTGATTACTATACCTTTCTTATGCATTTTCAGTCCTCCACTTTATTTTCGAACTAATTTAATTATCAATTACATCTTCGTGAATTCCGATTTAAACGATTGTTTACTAAAATAGAAACTCATTGATAAAGTCAATTAAGTATCTGTATTTTATCCAATTGTAAAATATTTTGATTTGATTAAAAAAATGGGTAGTATGTAGTCCATTCATCTTATTTTCTTAATTAATCAGGTTACCAATACATTCTTATTTATTGGGTTGGATGCAGTATTCTGTCAACGAATCCTAGTTTGGAGGTGTTACGGATGGGTCATGGGTGCATCGAAGGAGTGTCGGACTGAGATTTAATTGGGTGTGTGTGTGTTATGAGTTGTGTATTTATTTATTTTTGTTTATTTACTATATCTATTTCCCTAAATTAATAACGAGTAAAAGGAGAGATTATTGCGTATGAGTACTCCAAGTTTACTTTTTGGAATGTTTGAAATTAAATCAGTTTCTTAAAGTAGTTGTCTTATTATACTTCATACATTTAATTTATATTGAAATTTGTGCACACATTAAACAGTAACTCTATAGAGCCAAACTGGCTCAACCAGATTAATTGTCAGACAGTCCTTCATTTAATTTTTAGAATTCGTTTTATAACTCAACCAAAACAAAAATAAAATCTCAAATATAATTCTTACGGAACCCTATTAAAAAAATTAATGATTTTAATATATTTTATTTGACCATTCAACAAAATAAAAAATCAAATATAATATTATAAAATACTATTTGATACTAACCTAAAGTTAAATATTAATTAAAAATATTAAATATATGACTGAATAGCAGACTCTTAAATTTTATGGTGAAAATAAAATTCTAAATTTATATTGATTAATAGTGTGTTGAGAGTTTGACTAAGCTTATCCGGCTCATTAGCATTATAGCACATTAAAAGTCTAGCTTTAACTAAATCAATGATCAATTTTGGCAATTACGTATATATATCAATAATCAACTTTACAAAATTTTCTTTAAAAATTGAATTTCCAAAACCTCTTATTAAAATGGGACATATCAAGTATTTATCAATTAATTTAGAGAGATAAAAGGTGATTAATGATGAATTGTGTCTTTATTTTATTTCATTTTTCATGTTTATATACTATATCTATCCCTAAACAAGTATGGAAATGATAAATTATTGTGCGTTGCACCAACACATTCTACACCACATGTATATGATATATATTTCCATTATTAATTATATCTTCATTATTGTTATACTTAGACACGCCGTTATTTTGGATCATATCATCCATACTATTTTTGTTAAGATTTGGGTACATCGAATGAGTACCATACTGAATTTAATTTTTTTGAGAGGGAGAAGGTGTTGTGCCTTTATTTAAATTTAATTTTGTTTTTCATTTAATACTACTATAGCATATTTCCCTAAATGAGGGAAATATTAGAGAAGGATAATAAGAAAATTAATTTGATTCTATTAGCTATTTTTGTTTACTATATTATTTCGTTAATTCATCACCATATACCTAAAAAAAATCTACGATCCTACACCTATTTAAACTAGCCTAAGGAAGAACACTCTCTCCCACACCAAATAACCAAAAACATTTCAAGCCAAAATGCCACCGAAAAATAGCAAAAAATATACTATCGGTCCTCTCAAGAAAAATTCCATACCTTTCAAAGTCTACTATGACAAAGACTTTAATACGCTACACCCCGACCATGTTGCTAAAAGACCAAGAGTTGAACCTTACCCATATTGTGTAGAATACACTTACTTGCCAAATGAAGATGGAACTGCATGTGCGAAAAATATGTTCAAAAAGGTTAAACATAGTCTATCCGATAGCTCAATAGATGACAGTGATGATAGTGATGAAGAAATCACAACAACCCGTATCAAAGCCAAAATGGTTTACTTCGAAAGAAAAATGATTACTAAAAAGAAAATCCCAAACATTATAATAAGTGACAACAAATCTGAGGAAAGTGTTCATGATAATTTCGGCAAAGATGGTGCATCCGATGATGAAGACAAAGACAAAGACGGTGACTAGCCCAAACCCAAAACCCAAAAGCCTTAAGCCTAAACCTAATAATTTTAATTTTATTTCTATCTCGAATTTCATGTTATTTTAATTTTACTATTTCTCGATACTAATAAAACAATGTCTTTAAAGTTTATGTGTCAATCGTACTACATTTCATGTTTGTTTATTAATTGCATTGTGTGATTGTTCATTGTTGTGATTGATTGAATAATCCATTTATTAATACTATTATTATTTAAAATTATTAGTTTGGGAAAGTCATCATCACAAATTATCGAGATACGAAAGTGAAAATTGAAAATAAAGAAAAAGTAATCGGTTAGATTATGTTTTACGGGTTAAAAGCAGACATGTCAAATATAGAGATGCGGGTCAAAGCCAGAAATCCAATTAGAAACTATCCGGTTAAGTTTAAAACCAACCAGTTGAAAAACTCAAAAAATCCATAATAGGCACAGGCGCTACAGTAATGAATTTTCATTTCAAAAACCACCCAAACACTCATTTCTCTCACAAAAAACTGGAACATGGTTGTATTTTTAACTTCGCCTACTCTACTACAATAAAATATCAAGAAGCATAGTGTTTGTTATATCATCTGCTAAAGTGAATGTCTTTATATTTAAAACATAATCAAAACACACTCAATTGATATCTTGCTGCTAAATTTAGCATTCACTTAAATGATGACATTGTTGCTATCTTCGCAGTATTTTGTAGTTGGTATTTGTAAGTGAGAGAAAATGTTGCAAAATGGTTAATATACTAAATTACAGTGGTATGTGCAATTATTGATATAGTACCCGAGTTCGTCACGCATGCATTAGAATCAAACATATACTAGGTCTCGCACGACGTTTCGTGAATGAAAATAATAAATTTAATAGCTACATGTTGAGATTTATGTAAAATACATCATTAATTAATTGGAAAGAGCATTTAAATGTTTCCAAACTTGAATCGCAATGTTTATGGCCATATCCAAACCCGTCGGAATGATAAGTAATGGTAAATATGATCAAATGCGAGAACGAGTTTCATTTAGTTTCTTTCAATTCTAGCTAGCACACATGATGGATTATAGTCTGAAATGTAACATGCGTGAAAGACGGATTAGTCATTAATAATATCATCTCCAGCAATTTTAACTTGCAAGATTTTCAATATCTATAGTCTTAAAATGAACTTTTTCAAAATTTAACGAATGGTTAGAACTATACGATGCAATTTTTAAAATTTTCCATCAACAATGTAGATAAGAAAATCGTGATTTAAAATTGGATATATTTTCATAGGGACAAGGAACAGGGTGATTATTTATTTAGTGTTGTTGAGTTTAGTTTTGTGGATGGAATTTTAGATTTTCACTCAATTCAGAACATATGAACCGCCAAACTGACCACTAGGTTATGGTTTACTTTAGTTGATTGGGAAAACTCTATGAAAATTTCCAACTTTCTTTTTATTCTAGTCTTTATTATATATTTAAATAAACTAATCTATATGGATATAGAATATGAGTGCAAATTTTATATCCCTATTCTTTATTTTTTTTCGTGCCCCTTACTTATTTTCACTCAAATTTTAAATTTTCACAACTTGTTCCGCAAATTTATAAGCTTTTAAATTATAATGTATTCAAATTTTAAAATATTTGGATATAATACTGTTTTAGACAATTTTTCTAAGATTTAATGTTTAATTACACTAATTTATACATTTATTTCAAAATAAATTGCGTGTAGATTTTATTTTAAAAATAATTATTGGAATGTATTGATACATATCTTATAGTAATTGTACAATTTTTTTTAAGTTTTTTTGAAATTTTTTTGGAATAAAATAAATAAAGAAGCACGGAAGGTGATGGAAAATAGGGATAGAAGATTTGTAGTCATGCAATATGGATCATCTGCAGTTCATACCGTTCGTTATGTACATAGGTACCAAATTTAAAGAATCTATATTGCCTAAACAATCATAGTATTGCCAAAGAGTGATGTTATAGCAATCTACAAAACTTATTATAAAAGTCTATCCGATGACATGAAACAATCTTAGTCATTTTTTTTAAACACGTTTCAAAAAAATTATACTACTAGTAAGAAAAAAAAGTCATGTCATTCTCAACACTAATTATTATATTAATTCTTCTAGTTATTCCTTTATACATATCGTTTTTTTGTATTCCTATTAAAAAACTTGTGGTCAAATTTTGACATTAACGTTTAAATAAAAAAAATTCTAAGATGGCAGTAAAAGTCACGCCACGTAATAAAAAATTAATCTACTAAAAACTCAAATAAAAATATACTAGAACCCTATTTGAGTTTACCCTAAATTTAAATAATAATTAAAAATAAAAAAAATTGTTCAATTTAAAAATAAAACCCACTAAAAACCCAAATAAAAATATAATAGAAAACTAGTTGAATCTACCCTAAATTTAAATATTAATTAAAAATAAAAAAAATTGTTAAATCTAATATTAATAAAAATCAAAATTTTTGATGAGATGGATATGACATGTAATGTGGGTTAATTTTTTTGATAGAAAAAAAGTTTGAGGAAAATTATTTTCGATTGCCAAACATACAAGCTGGCTATATAGAATGAGGTCACTGTACTGGATGCATAGCCATATATTTCTAGGTATCTGATAATAACTCGGCTCTAACCGTAGTAACACTCATAACACTCGGTTAGGGATGAAAATGGTAAACTACCATTATGATTTTTGCAATAATATTACGATACCGTACATGCACGTGACGTGAAATCTCAATACCATTATCATGGACATATACCTAAGTAAGGGGTGACAGAATCATATAAGCAAATAATTTTACGTAATATATATTGAAAATGCATGATTAAATGTATTAAGTTTTTGAAATCATTTGTCAACAATTGACCATCGAGTGTATATATTTTTATTAATCTAAAACATTTAAACCAATTGAAAAATTCTCATACAAATCCACTTTACTTATTTTACTTATGATGAAACTTGTTAAATACTTGGATTATAATCGTATCTCACATTGTTATACAGTTCACGACCAACCAACCATAATAACCACTCATAGCATATCTATGGTATTTTCCTACTGTATCATAGATATGGTAGTACTGCAAGTGCGTTATAAATGGTAGGGTATAGGAGCTAATTGCGGTTCATTGGTTGTGAATCGTATGTGATGTACTAAGTTAATTAACTAATTTAATTCGACATGGCAGTACCTAAAATATTTTCTTTTAGTAATTTCCACTTCGCTAAGGAATTTACCAAAATACAGATATAATCAATCACCATTTTGATTTGATAAATGAGAAAAACTAATGAAAAAGAACATAGAAAATCTCAGGTAGAAACAAACGAAAGAAGTGGAATGTGTAAGGTTTATTTTTAGATCATTTTCCTTTTGTCATGCAAACACAAAAAACTGCAACATGAGTGATATTTTTAACTCCGCCTACTCTCCTACAATAAAATATCAAGAAGCATAGTGTTTGTTATATCATCTGCTAAAGTGAATGTGTTTATATTTAAAACATAATAAAAAACACTCAATTGACATTTTGCTGCTAAATTTAGCATCACTTAATTGATGACATTTTTGCTATATTCGCAGTATTTTGTAGTTGGAATTTATAAGTGCGAGAAAATGTTGCAAAATGGTTAATATAGTAAATGACGGTGGTATATGCAATTATTGATATAGTCCTCGAGTTCGTCAAGCATGCATTAGAATCAAACAGATAGTAGGTCTCCCGCCAAGTTTCGTGGATGAAAATAATAAATTCAATAGCTAAATGGGTATGATTCATGTAAAATACTTCACTAATTAAATGAAAAGAGCATTTAAATGTTTCCAAATTTGAATCGCAATGTTTATGGCCATATCCAAACCCGTCGGAATGGAAAAAGAAGGATTCAGTCCGATCAGACCATTCTCATGATTTCCTTGCAGCCTAAATGAGGAGTAATGATAAAATATGATCAAATGCAGACTTGAGAAGTAAAATTGCGAATCTAGTGGTGCAGAGACCGCACATCCTCGAAATGAAAATCTAATGGATGATGATTACAACAATTTTGAAACATTATATAGCATATGTTATAATGCGTGACAATATTTTCTACAAAAATTGAGTTACCAGTAGTGACATCTTTAAATTTGTATTATCCAATGATGCATATAATATGACGGTATATATCAGGTTCCATTTAAGAGCATAAAAAAACTAGGTTGGTGAATAAAAATAAAAATAAAAACTATTTTGTTCCTACGCATTTTGATTAAGTAACTCGTAAAATTTTCTAAAAAATGATTATTTGCTTTTCCAATACTCAAGTTATATACTAGCTGCAATAGGGAGATGATCGTCTCCATACCTCTGTTCTCCTTAATCATCCATACAATTAATGTCATATTGCGATGTGTCCCACTATACCATTTAACGATGAAATCTCTATCTCTTTTATTTATTCAATGTCCCACATTGAATTAAGAATAAAATGTAATTTCTATTTCTACCTTTGTGTTTTAGTGAACATTAACAGTCAAAACACATTATAATTTTAAAAGACAATTAATTGTGAATGTAAAGTTTATAAATATTTTAATAATTGTTCCTCATTTTAAGAGAAATAACATAATTTACTAATATATTTTTAAATTAAATTAGTTCGAAAATAAAGTGGAGGACTGAAAAGGCATAAGAAAGGTAGTATAATCACTCTGTTCTCATTAATGATTTTTTTTTTAACTTTTCAAATTGTTAATGACAACAGAGTGATTACTATACCTTTCTTATGCCTTTTCAGTCCTCCACTTTATTTTCGAACTAATTTAATTATCAATTACATCTTCGTGAATTTCGATTTAAACGATTGTTTACTAAAATAGAAACTCATTGATAAAGTCAATTAAGTATCTGTATTTTATCCAATTGTAAAATATTTTGATTTGATTAAAAAAATGGGTAGTATGTAGTCCATTCATCTTATTTTCTTAATTAATCATGTTACCATTACATTCTTATTTATTGGGTTGGATGGAGTATTCTGTCATCGAATCCTAGTTTGGAGGTGTTACGGATGGGTCATGGGTGCATCGAAGGAGTGTCGGACTGAGATTTAATTGGGTGTGTGTGTGTTATGAGTTGTGTATTTATTTATTTTTGTTTATTTACTATATCTATTTCCCGAAATTAATAACGAGTAAAAGGAGAGATTATTGCGTATGAGTACTCCAAGTTTACTTTTTGGAATGTTTGAAATTAATTCACTTTCTTAAAGTAGTTGTCTTATTATACCTCATACATTTAATTTATATTGAAATTTGTGCACACATTAAACAGTAACTCTATAGAGCCAAACTGGCTCAAGTCCTTCATTTAATTTTTAGAATTCGTTTTATAACTCAACCAAAACAAAAATAAAATCTCAAATATAATTCTTACGGAGCCCTATTAAAAAAATTAATGATTTTAATATATTTTATTTGACCATTCAACAAAATAAAAAATCAAATATAATATTATAAAATACTATTTGATACTAACCTAAAGTTAAATATTAATTAAAAATATTAAATATATGACTGAATAGCAGACTCTTAAATTTTATGGTGAAAATAAAATTCTAAATTTATATTGATTAATAGTGTGTTGAGAGTCTGACTAAGCTTATCCGGCTCATTAGCATTATAGCACATTAAAAGTCTAGCTTTAACTAAATCAATGATCAATTTTGGCAATTACGTATATATATCAATAATCAACTTTACAAAATTTTCTTTAAAATTTGAATTTCCAAAACCTCTTATTAAAATGGGACATATCAAGTATTTATCAATTAATTTAGAGAGATAAAAGGTGATTAATGATGAATTGTGTCTTTATTTTATTTCATTTTTCATGTTTATATACTATATCTATCCCTAAACAAGTATGGAAATGATAAATTATTGTGCGTTGCACCAACACATTCTACACCACATGTATATGATATATATTTCCATTATTAATTATATCTTCATTATTGTTATACTTAGACACGTCGTTATTTTGGATCATATCATCCATACTATTTTTGTTAAGTTTTGGGTACATCGAATGAGTACCATACTGAATTTAATTTTTTTGAGAGGGAGAAGGTGTTGTGCCTTTATTTAAATTTAATTTTGTTTTTCATTTAATACTACTATAGCATATTTCCCTAAATGAGGGAAATATTAGAGAAGGATAATAAGAAAATTAATTTGATTCTATTAGCTATTTTTGTTTACTTGTCACGCCCTAAATTCCATATACACGGATATCGAGGCATGACCTTTTTAAAACAAAAGAAAATAGAACATGTTGGTACGAAATTAAAAAATTTAAAAGAAAACATTAGCGAGCTAAAGGAACAATTAAACAATAAATGAAAGTGTTTGCCAAACGCGGCTACAAGACGAGACAGTTTTGACAAATTTATAAAAAGAAATAAACGAATTTAAATTGCTCGTAGGCTACAACCTCAAAATATAATTTAATTGAAAAGAAAATGAAAGCCCCGAGCCCATGTGATGTATTGCCATAGCTCCTAACCGAACGTCTCAACCTAAATTGTACCTGAAATACAAAATTGTAACGGTGAGTCCCACGCACATAACTAGACGGGACGGCACCACATACACCATCACTCCATCCCATAAATGCAATAGCTCACAAATTCTACAACTACGATAATCGACGTATAAAAAGAAAGATAATGACATTCTACAACTACGATAAATTAAATAAATTAAATACACATCAACAGCATACATGGACCTCTCACGCCACCTACCCCAGTCCGTAAGGTAGGTCATTCCCTATCCCTTCGGCCGTCTTCTGTCCCCGGAATTAGGGAGAGACAGAGACCATTGCAACATAAAAGTAGATTTATAGTGCGCACTTGGACCTCTCACGCCACTCGTCCCAGTCCGTAAGACGAGTCATTCCCTATCCCTTCGGCCATCTTATGCCCCCGGAATTAGGGAGAGACATAGACCATTGCTAACAATAAAATAAATATAGTGCACACTGGGACCTCTCACGCCACCTACCTCAGTCCGTAAGGTAGGTCATTCCCTATCCCCTCGGCCGTCTTCTGTCCCCGGAATTAGGGAGAGACAGAGACCATTGCCACTACAGCTAAATCACAAGGCCACGGCCAATAATATAAAATCATCCAATTAACACAATCTCATACGTATAAATATTAAGGCCTCGGCCAATAATATTATACTATTCAAATAACACCATCTCATACGTCACTTAACGTAATACAACATAACACATAACCACATGTACTAAATTCACAACTAGTCAAACGCTATAACAACATAAAATCACTTTCAGGCATTTTAACAAACACCTTGTATGCATAAACTACAATTCACCATTATTCAACATAAATTTACCCAATAACATCAATAATTATATAATCACATAATCAACGCATCAAACATGCAAACCCATCCATAATCTCATTAATCCGAAATTAATATAACTAACTCATCAATTTCTCCCATTCAGATAAGTGAATAAAACATACAACAAATAAACCCAATTAACAATTTATAAACCTAATTAAGATAAAAGGCATAAACCCCCAATTTATACTAAACGTAAAACCTAATCCTAACATACACCCTCGTCTAGTCGCAATGGATAACCCCCGTTACCTTAGAGCGTAGAGGAGATGCTTCCGGTATGAACCCGCTAACGTGGTTTCTTCTTCTTCTTCTTCTTCTTCTTCTCCTTTTTCTCTCTTTTCTCTCTTGTTTTTGGCTGGTTTTAGGTTTAAAGAATTGAAAGTGGGCTGATTTTTGGTTTAGAAAAAACTGTTTTTAGATAGTTTGTGGAAGCGAACTATTTGGTCCCCAAAGTTCTAAAAGCTAACTCTTAATCCAAAAATATTGTTTTACTACTCAAAAACTACAAATCTTTACAAACAAATCTATTGGGTCCTTTTTATTAGTAAAATTAGTAACAGGTTTTTAAAATAAAGTTTTTCGGAAGAGTTTCGGTTTTTGGCTAAAAATTAGTCGAGTGACCGGTTTTTGGTAAAATTTTGAATAAAACGTTTTTGGATAAATTAAATCATAAATAAAAATTACTTATAAAAATACGGGATGTTACATTACTATATTATTTCATTAATTCATCACCATGTACCTAAAAAAAAATCTACGATCCTACACCTATTTAAACTAGCCTAAGGAAGAACACTCTCTCCCACACCAAATAACCAAAAACATTTCAAGCCAAAATGCCACCGAAAAATAGCAAAAAATATACTATCGGTCCTCTCAAGAAAAATTCCATACCTTTCAAAGTCTACTATGACAAAGACTTTAATACGCTACACCCCGACCATGTTGCTAAAAGACCAAGAGTTGAACCTTACCCATATTGTGTAGAATACACTTACTTGCCAAATGAAGATGGAACTGCATGTGCGAAAAATATGTTCAAAAAGGTTAAACATAGTCTATCCGATAGCTCAATAGATGACAGTGATGATAGTGATGAAGAAATCACAACAACCCGTATCAAAGCCAAAATGGTTTACTTCGAAAGAAAAATGATTACTAAAAAGAAAATCCCAAACATTATAATAAGTGACAACAAATCTGAGGAAAGTGTTCATGATAATTTCGGCAAAGATGGTGCATCCGATGATGAAGACAAAGACAAAGACGGTGACTAGCCCAAACCCAAAACCCAAAAGCCTTAAGCCTAAACCTAATAATTTTAATTTTATTTCTATCTCGAATTTCATGTTATTTTAATTTTACTATTTCTCGATACTAATAAAACAATGTCTTTAAAGTTTATGTGTCAATCGTACTACATTTCATGTTTGTTTATTAATTGCATTGTGTGATTGTTCATTGTTGTGATTGATTGAATAATCCATTTATTAATACTATTATTATTTAAAATTATTAGTTTGGGAAAGTCATCATCACAAATTATCGAGATACGAAAGTGAAAATTGAAAATAAAGAAAAAGTAATCGGTTAGATTATGTTTTACGGGTTAAAAGCAGACATGTCAAATATAGAGATGCGGGTCAAAGCCAGAAATCCAATTAGAAACTATCCGGTTAAGTTTAAAACCAACCAGTTGAAAAACTCAAAAAATCCATAATAGGCACAGGCGCTACAGTAATGAATTTTCATTTCAAAAACCACCCAAACACTCATTTCTCTCACAAAAAACTGGAACATGGTTGTATTTTTAACTTCGCCTACTCTACTACAATAAAATATCAAGAAGCATAGTGTTTGTTATATCATCTGCTAAAGTGAATGTCTTTATATTTAAAACATAATCAAAACACACTCAATTGATATCTTGCTGCTAAATTTAGCATTCACTTAAATGATGACATTGTTGCTATCTTCGCAGTATTTTGTAGTTGGTATTTGTAAGTGAGAGAAAATGTTGCAAAATGGTTAATATACTAAATTACAGTGGTATGTGCAATTATTGATATAGTACCCGAGTTCGTCACGCATGCATTAGAATCAAACATATACTAGGTCTCGCACGACGTTTCGTGAATGAAAATAATAAATTTAATAGCTACATGTTGAGATTTATGTAAAATACATCATTAATTAATTGGAAAGAGCATTTAAATGTTTCCAAACTTGAATCGCAATGTTTATGGCCATATCCAAACCCGTCGGAATGATAAGTAATGGTAAATATGATCAAATGCGAGAACGAGTTTCATTTAGTTTCTTTCAATTCTAGCTAGCACACATGATGGATTATAGTCTGAAATGTAACATGCGTGAAAGACGGATTAGTCATTAATAATATCATCTCCAGCAATTTTAACTTGCAAGATTTTCAATATCTATAGTCTTAAAATGAACTTTTTCAAAATTTAACGAATGGTTAGAACTATACGATGCAATTTTTAAAATTTTCCATCAACAATGTAGATAAGAAAATCGTGATTTAAAATTGGATATATTTTCATAGGGACAAGGAACAGGGTGATTATTTATTTAGTGTTGTTGAGTTTAGTTTTGTGGATGGAATTTTAGATTTTCACTCAATTCAGAACATATGAACCGCCAAACTGACCACTAGGTTATGGTTTACTTTAGTTGATTGGGAAAACTCTATGAAAATTTCCAACTTTCTTTTTATTCTAGTCTTTATTATATATTTAAATAAACTAATCTATATGGATATAGAATATGAGTGCAAATTTTATATCCCTATTCTTTATTTTTTTTCGTGCCCCTTACTTATTTTCACTCAAATTTTAAATTTTCACAACTTGTTCCGCAAATTTATAAGCTTTTAAATTATAATGTATTCAAATTTTAAAATATTTGGATATAATACTGTTTTAGACAATTTTTCTAAGATTTAATGTTTAATTACACTAATTTATACATTTATTTCAAAATAAATTGCGTGTAGATTTTATTTTAAAAATAATTATTGGAATGTATTGATACATATCTTATAGTAATTGTACAATTTTTTTTAAGTTTTTTTGAAATTTTTTTGGAATAAAATAAATAAAGAAGCACGGAAGGTGATGGAAAATAGGGATAGAAGATTTGTAGTCATGCAATATGGATCATCTGCAGTTCATACCGTTCGTTATGTACATAGGTACCAAATTTAAAGAATCTATATTGCCTAAACAATCATAGTATTGCCAAAGAGTGATGTTATAGCAATCTACAAAACTTATTATAAAAGTCTATCCGATGACATGAAACAATCTTAGTCATTTTTTTTAAACACGTTTCAAAAAAATTATACTACTAGTAAGAAAAAAAAGTCATGTCATTCTCAACACTAATTATTATATTAATTCTTCTAGTTATTCCTTTATACATATCGTTTTTTTGTATTCCTATTAAAAAACTTGTGGTCAAATTTTGACATTAACGTTTAAATAAAAAAAATTCTAAGATGGCAGTAAAAGTCACGCCACGTAATAAAAAATTAATCTACTAAAAACTCAAATAAAAATATACTAGAACCCTATTTGAGTTTACCCTAAATTTAAATAATAATTAAAAATAAAAAAAATTGTTCAATTTAAAAATAAAACCCACTAAAAACCCAAATAAAAATATAATAGAAAACTAGTTGAATCTACCCTAAATTTAAATATTAATTAAAAATAAAAAAAATTGTTAAATCTAATATTAATAAAAATCAAAATTTTTGATGAGATGGATATGACATGTAATGTGGGTTAATTTTTTTGATAGAAAAAAAGTTTGAGGAAAATTATTTTCGATTGCCAAACATACAAGCTGGCTATATAGAATGAGGTCACTGTACTGGATGCATAGCCATATATTTCTAGGTATCTGATAATAACTCGGCTCTAACCGTAGTAACACTCATAACACTCGGTTAGGGATGAAAATGGTAAACTACCATTATGATTTTTGCAATAATATTACGATACCGTACATGCACGTGACGTGAAATCTCAATACCATTATCATGGACATATACCTAAGTAAGGGGTGACAGAATCATATAAGCAAATAATTTTACGTAATATATATTGAAAATGCATGATTAAATGTATTAAGTTTTTGAAATCATTTGTCAACAATTGACCATCGAGTGTATATATTTTTATTAATCTAAAACATTTAAACCAATTGAAAAATTCTCATACAAATCCACTTTACTTATTTTACTTATGATGAAACTTGTTAAATACTTGGATTATAATCGTATCTCACATTGTTAAACATTTCACGACCAACCAACCATAATAACCACTCATAGCATATCTATGGTATTATCGTACGGTTGTTGGAAAAAGGAAGGGAAAAAACATGTTTTAGACATGATTTTCCAAAGTGGCCAGGGACCATCTTTGAGTCAATTTTCGATGCGAATACTCAGTTTTTCTGAGGCCATACTCAATATGTTTGAGTAGCTCGTATGACGAGCTTCGCAACGGTATATCGCATGACCTATTCGGAGGAATGGTGTGAATGATAATTGGACTCGAATGTTGGTACTCGAAAGAGGGAAAAACCGAAATCTGGAAAAATTGAGTAGAGAGTGGGAATAAGCCATGAGGGTTATCCCACATTGGAAAATCAATGTAGATTTTTACTCTATATATACAAGTCCATCCCATGTAGTTGGTAAACTAATAAAGTCCACATACCCATGAGTGGGTCAGTGTGTACCACACACGCGCACGCTCGCTCGGGTCTCGGGCCGTGGGCCGCGGGTCGCGGGATGCGGGATGCGGGATGCGGGGTTTGGGGTTTGGGGAATGTCTCGGGTCTTGGGTCTTGGGTCTTGTACTAAACCTGAAAAGGGACTTTTGCATATTTGCAAGAGCAGTCCCTAGAGTTCCAGAAAGTTTGAAACTCCAGCAGTAATGGAGGCAGATTCTGGGGATGTAACTCCCAGAATTAAATGACCAATAAATTCTGCGGTTTCAGAATTTCCTCTATAAAGAGGCAGTCATCCCCTCACATTCTAACACACATGAAATCAGTATCTTCTCTCTAACATTCAAAGGCAGCATATATTTTTTATTCATAGCACTTAGAAACCAGAGAGAACCACCCACTAAAAGCTCGACTTAGACTCGTCGCCAGTTTCCGGCGAGTCTTCCGAGAGACGTTGTACCTTGGGATCGAAGCGCCAACGCAACCAGAAACCTTAAGGTAGTTGGGCAAATATCGGTTAAGGGCATACTGTTAACAGTAGCCTCGTCTTATTTTATTTTCAATTCTGTCCAGTTTTACATTCTGTCCATTTTTCAATTCTGTTATTTAATTTCCGCAATTTACTTTTCTGTAATTTTAATTCAGGTTTTTAATATTCTGTCATTAGCTGTAGCTTTTATATTCTGTTTGTACTATTCTGTAATTAGTTTAAAGTTCTGTTTTGTTGCTGTAATTACATTTCTGTAATTTAATTCTGTAATTAGAATAGTTTCAATTCAGTCCTGTATTTTAAATTCAAAACAGAACAGTCCGGCTGTTAAGTCTATACTTTCCAGTCCGGCAGTTTCTTTTAATTGCAAAACAGTACATCAGATTATTAATTCATAATAATCTGATAAACGTTTTCTTTATTTACTTTTCAGTACTTACATGTTGTAATCAGTTTATTGTATTCCATTTGGAAATTAATAAAGATTACACTGGTTTTGTTAATTCTTGTTTAGTCCTTTTATTTATTATTAATTGTTATTTCGTACACGGAAACCAACAACGGTATCATAGATATGGTAGTACGGCAAGTGCGTTATAAATGGTAGGATATAGGTGCTAATTGCGGTTCATTGGTTGTGAATCGTATGTGATGTACTAAGTTAAGTAACTAATTTAATTCGACATGGTAGTACCTAAAATATTTTCTTTTAGTAATTTCCACTTTGCTAAGGAATTTACCAAAATACAGATATAATCAATCACCATTTTGATTTGACAAATGAGAAAAACTAATGAAAAAGAACAAAGAAAATCTCAGGTAGAAACAAAAGAAAGAAGTGAAATGTGTAATGTTTATTTTCAGATCATTTTCCTTTTGTCATGCAAACACAAAAAACTGCAACATGAGTGATATTTTTAACTCCGCCTACTCTACTACAATAAAATATCAAGAAGCATAGTGTTTGTTATATCATCTGCTAAAGTGAATGTGTTTATATTTAAAACATAATAAAAAGACACTCAATTGACATTTTGCTGCTAAATTTAGCATTACTTAATTGATGACATTTTTGCTATATTCGCAGTATTTTGTAGTTGGAATTTATAAGTGCGAGAAAATGTTGCAAAATGGTTAATATAGTAAATGACGGTGGTATGTGCTATTATTGATGTAGTCCTCGAGTTCATCAGGCATGCATTAGAATCAAACAGATAGTAGGTCTCGCGCCACGTTTCGTGGATGAAAATAATAAATTCAAAAGCTAAATGGGTGTGATTAATGTAAAATACTTCACTAATTAATTGAAAAGAGTATTTAAATGTTTCCAAATTTGAATTGCAATGTTTATGGCCATATCCAAACCCGTCGGAATGGAAAAAGAAGGATTCAGTCCGATCAGACCATTCTTATGATTTCCTTGCAGCCTAAATTAATGAGGAGTAATGATAAGTATGATCAAATGCAGACTTGAGAAGTAAAATTGCGAATCTAGTATGTGGTGCAGTGACCGCACATCCTCAAAATGAAAATAACACATGTTTTATATTTTCAATTTTCATATTTAGTAATTCTACTATTTCACAATTACAATCGCAAACTTGATCCGAACATTTATTGGAGTAATAATTAAGTATTTGGTTTATAAGGGTTATTTTGAAAGAAACAACCAAAAGATATGTCATCATTAATGAGAACAGAGTGATTACTATACCTTTCTTAAACCTTTTCAGTCCTCCACTTTATTTATGAACCAATTTAATTTAATTTAATTGATATCAATTACATCATTAATGAGCTGTGTATTTATTTATTTTATTTTTGTTTATCTACTATATCTATTTCCCTAAATTAATAATGAGTAAAAGGAGAGACTATTGGAACAAATTGGAGGCCGGTACCACTTAAAGATTATTATTATATTTTAGTACCACTTGTATTTTTTATTAGCCTAAGATACATTTTTCAAACATTTTAATTTGGTTTTGGTACCACCTGCTCTAAATATAAAAGTTATCCAAATTCTATTTATAATCATTAACCCCAACACTTTATCTCTCTACAAAATACCAAAAACTACTCCGAAAAAACTCACCTCCATCGTCGTCGGAGCTCCTGCTATATGCCACCTCCGTCGCAGTCTTTGCTGCAGTGACGGAGTTTGGCCGGAGTTTGGCCATTGCGACGGTCTTTCTCTCTCTCCCTCATCTGGATATCTTTGCAGTCTCTATCGTGTGCATATATATAGATTAGGTGTGTATATATATATATATATATATATATATATATATATATATATATACACCTGATCAGTGTTAATCTATATATATATGTACATATATATACATATGTAAAAACTGAACCATACATGACAGCGTAGGTCTCCCCTGCTACTAAATTTAAAACACCAAAGCTGCAGTTGATAAATCATGATGCGGGTATTTATCTGAAGTAATTTACCCTTAATAAGAATAATACAAAAATCATTGGATTGTCAAAAAAAATCATTAGATGGTCTGGATCTGTCCACTTACTTAGTTTACTTAGTTTGCGAATTGATAAAAAAGAAAAGAAAATTCATTATCAGGTATTACATACTTGATATTTACAATTAAAATTTGTGTAGTTTATAATTAGTTTATATCTTGTCTTTCAATTCTTAAAATTATCAAAACAATTGTATTAGATTGTTAATTATTTTGTATCACATTGTTAAAAATGTTGTTTAGATTGCCCAAAAAAAACATGTTAGATTGTCTAATTTTTTGTATTAAATTGCTAAAAAAATTGAAAACAGAGTGAATTCCACTTTACCTTTCTTATGTCTTTTCAGTCCTCCACTTTATTTTCGAACTAATTTAATTATCGATTACATCTTCGTGAATTCCGATTTAAACGATTGTTTACTAAAATAGAAACTCATTGATAAAGTCAATTAAGTATCTGTATTTTATCCAATTGTAAAATATTTTGATTTGATTAAAAAAATGGGTAATATGTAGTCCATTCATCTTATTTTCTTAATTAATCAGGTTACCAATACATTCTTATTTATTGGGTTGGATGGAGTATTCTGTCATCGAATCCTAGTTTGGAGGTGTTACGGATGGGTCATGGGTGCATCGAAGGAGTGTCGGACTGAGATTTAATTGGGTGTGTGTGTGTTATGAGTTGTGTATTTATTTATTTTTGTTTATTTACTATATCTATTTCCCTAAATTAATAATGAGTAAAAGGAGAGATTATTGCGTATGAGTACTCCAAGTTTACTTTTTGGAATGTTTGAAATTAAATCACTTTCTTAAAGTAGTTGTCTTATTATACTTCATACATTTAATTTATATTGAAATTTGTGCACACATTAAACAGTAACTCTATAGAGCCAAACTGGCTCAACCAGATTAATTGTCAGACAGTCCTTCATTTAATTTTTAGAATTCGTTTTATAACTCAACCAAAACAAAAATAAAATCTCAAATATAATTCTTACGGAACCCTATTAAAAAAAGTAATGATTTTAATATATTTTATTTGACCATTCAACAAAATAAAAAATCAAATATAATATTATAAAATACTATTTGATACTAACCTAAAGTTAAATATTAATTAAAAATATTAAATATATGACTGAATAGCAGACTCTTAAATTTTATGGTGAAAATAAAATTCTAAATTTACATTGATTAATAGTGTGTTGAGAGTCTGACTAAACTTATCTGGCTCACTAGCATTATAGCACATTAAAAGTCTAGCTTTAACTAAATCAATGATCAATTTTGGCAATTACGTATATATATCAATAATCAACTTTACAAAATTTTCTTTAAAATTTGAATTTCCTAAACCTCTTATTAAAATGGGACATATCAAGTATATATCAATTAATTTAGAGAGATAAAAGGTGATTAATGATGAATTGTGTCTTTATTTTATTTCATTTTTCAAGTTTATATACTATATCTATCACTAAACAAGTATGGAAATGATAAATTATTGTGCGTTGTACCAACACATTCTACACCACATGTATATGATAAATATTTCCATTATTAATTATATCTTCATTATTGTTATACTTAGACACGTCGTTATTTTGGATCATATCATCCATACTATTTTTGTTAAGTTTTGGGTACATCGAATGAGTACCATACTGAATTTAATTTTTTTGAGAGGGAGAAGGTGTTGTGCCTTTATTTAAATTTAATTTTGTTTTTCATTTAATACTACTATAGCATATTTCCCTAAATGAGGGAAATATTAGAGAAGGATAATAAGAAAATTAATTTGATTCTATTACCTATTTTTGTTTACTATATTATTTCGTTAATTCATTACCATATACCTAAAAAAAATCTACGATCCTACACCTATTTAAACTAGCCTAAGGAAGCATACTCTCTCCCACACCAAAATAACCAAAAACATTTCAAGCCAAAATGTCACCGAAAAATAGCAAAAAATATACTATCGGTCCTCTCAAGAAAAATTCCATACCTTTCAAAGTCTACTATGACAAAGACTTTAATATGCTACACCCCGACCATGTTGCTAAAAGACCAAGAGTTGAACCTTACCCATATTGTGTAGAATACACTTACTTGCCAAATGAAGATGGAACTGCATGTGCGAAAAATATGTTCAAAAAGGTTAAACATAGTCTATCCGATAGCTCACTAGATGACAGTGATGATAGTGATGAAGAAATCACAACAACCCGTAACAAAGCCAAAATGGTTTACTTCGAAAGAAAAATGATTACTAAAAAGAAAATCCCAAACATTATAATAAGTGACAACAAATCTGAGGAAAGCGTTGATGATAATTTCGGCAAAGATGGTGCATCCGATGATGAAGACAAAGACAAAGACGATGACTAGCCAAAACCCAAAACCCAAAAGCCTTAAGCCTAAACCTAATAATTTTAATTTTATTTCTATCTTGAATTTCATGTTACTTTAATTTTATTATTTCTCGATACTAATAAAACAATGTCTTTAAAGTTTATGTGTCAATCGTACTACATTTCATGTTTGTTTATTAATTGCATTGTGTGATTGTTCATTGTTGTGATTGATTGAATAATCCATTTATGAATACTATTATTATTTAAAATTATTAGTTTGGGAAAGTCGTCATCACAAATTATCGAGATACGAAAGTGAAATTTGAAAATAAAGAAAAAGTAATCGGTTAGATTATGTTTTAATGGTTAAAAAGCAGACATGTCAAATATACAGATGCGGGTCAAAGAAATCCAATTAG
This sequence comes from Primula veris, assembly GCA_963682055.1. NCBI lineage: Eukaryota > Viridiplantae > Streptophyta > Magnoliopsida > Ericales > Primulaceae > Primula > Primula veris. The sequence continues at coordinate 27,774,707 of OY821747.1, read as the reverse complement.
AAATTATCTGGTTAAGTTTAAAACCAATATAATGGCGTTAGATACAACTGAAGTAAAAATATATAAAAAAAACATTCTAGGTAGAAAAATGTTTTTTCTCACCAAATTTTCAACCCAAAAACCTTATCCGCCGATTTGGCGGATGAGATGGACCAATATTTTTGTTTGTGATTTTGAAAAATAATTTTCACCTAATACATGATTGGTACATCTAATTCGCCAAATCAGCGGGTAAGATTTTTGGGTCAGATATTTGGGTGATTATAGCAACACTCCTAGTTAAATAACATATAATTAAGAAAAACGGTTTAATAAAAAAATTACTTATTGTATTTAATAAGTTATAATTAAAAAAAATACTTTAAACACGGTTTAATAAAAAGTCATATTAATGATCATTATTGGAAAAAAAAACTTTAATTTAAGGCTTATTTTTCAAATTTAATTTGGGCCTCTAAAATACTGGAGACGGCAATGGTTAATTCTACCTTACACAAGAATGATTTTATTTATATTTTAATTAAAACTGTTACAACTTTTTTCTCTTTAAGAATTATATTATTGAAGTTGGAATTTGTTGTTTAATTGTTTATTTGATAATTTATTGGAAAGTAATACCAAATAAATGCCAAAAAATATATAAATCCAAATTTTACAGATTTCATGAATAAACACTTTGAAATAAAATAAAAAATGTATTTGCAAATTTGTAACCTAAAAACCATGAATACATAAAACGTGGGGGTGTCACGGTGACTTTCCATTTTGGAGTCTATTGCAACATAAAACAAGTTATAGTTACATCTAAATCTATATAATTTGTCATTAATTAGTTTGAAATATTTTTCATATATGTGTAAGTCTATATTTTTTTCTTTATAGAAAAAGTTCAAGTTAATTCAGAATATGTGAATTTAATGTTATCACAAGTTGGTTTACAAAATAATTTGATGCATGGATATATTTCATCGTTGATTTTCTAATGGAACATGTGACAACAAAACATTATAGGTATGAAAGACTAAGCAAGATAGTGATATGGAGGTGAGCAATGCTCCACTGGAATATGTTCACGATGAAAATTAAAACTTGGTACACTTATGAAACTTACCAAGCAATTAATTGAGCATTTATTGTAAGTTGTAACTTAGTTGACATAAAGATTAACACTAGAAGGGCACGTATAGTTTGTGCTTTAGTGGGTACCAAAAAGAAAAGCAAATTAACTTACATTGCAAAGACTTCTTTCTTTTACAAAAATTCTATTTTATCTCTAAATATTGAGAAAGTAAGAAAGTAAAGTACATAGTTTCATCAACCCATGTGACTCCAGTTCTTCAATATCGTTTGCAAATACCAAATGGGAAAACCACAGCAAAAGTTTCAGGTTAGAAGAACGTCCAAATGTAACAAAAACATCTTATATTTCCTTCTTATTTCGGTTTTGGTGTTTGTATTTTCCTACACGGCTTCTACGAAGAGAAAACTAACAAAGCATATTGAACCCAATCACCCATTGTCGGATTGTGACTTGTTTTCTGGAAAATGGGTATACGATAACATGTCATATCCGTTGTATAAAGAACAACATTGCTTCTATCAGTTTGATGGATTAGCTTGCGAAAAGGCCGGAAGAAGAGATATCAAGTACCAAAATTGGAGATGGCAACCTCACCAATGTGATCTCCCAAGGTCTTTCTTCTCCCCGTCTCATGGATACGTAACATTACAGGCAAAAACAAATACATCCATGCCGTATGTTTTCATTTGAAATGCCGTGCCATAGTGAAAGAGAAAAATTTAACTCCATCTGGTTTTTTCAGATATCAGTTCATGTTTTTAGTAGATTTTAGTTTTGCTATCAATGTTGATGGTACCGTATGAAATTAGCTTTTACAGAATGTATGCAAACAACTAATTAATTTGAAGTTTCTTTTTCTCAAGTCAAAACCTAGTGTTTTCAAATTTCAATAAAGAACACAGCCTAGAAACCAAGGGTGCTGAGTGTTTTGTTTCGCTATCTTAATTGATGTTAGTTTTTCTTTTTTGTAAGGTTTAATGCATTGACAATGTTGGAGAGGCTAAGGAACAAGAGGCTTGTGTTTGTTGGGGATGGTATAGGAAGAAACCAATGGGCTTCATTGTTGTGTTTGCTCGAGTCCTGGGTTCCCCCATCTCTCAGATCGGTGAAACCGGAGAGCTCCTTAGCCACCTTCACTATCCAGGTACAAAAATATCGAGGAAAAAAAAATGATTTTCCTTGGCACAATTGATTGTCCGAAATAACCAGAGAGAAAAAATCGGTACTTAAGTGTGTTAAGACTGCAAATATAGGAATACAATGCATCGATTGAGCACTATTGGGCACCGTTTCTAGTGGAATCAAGCTCAGATGATCCAGTGCGCTATCATTTTGCGAAAGAACATATTGTGAGAGTTGGTGCGATTGAAAAACACGCCATGCATTGGGTTGATGCAGATATACTCATCTTTAACTCCTACCTTTGGTGGAAAAAGCCAAATCTCAAGATTTTGTAAGTGGACAATTTTTTCATCCTTATTGCACAATTAATTCAAACCCATGAGTTGTTTCAAAAATTGATATCTAAATTTCAGATTTGGATGATTTTAGGCAGAAAATGGTTGGAGGCGTTGAGAAAGAGATTGATCCTCTACTCGGGTATGGTACAGTTCTTAAGAGGTGGATAAACTGGTTAGACATCAATATAGATCGCAGAAGGACTAAAATATATTTTTCTAACATGTCACCATCCCACGAAAGGTATTTATATCGAACTCTTACCGTGAAATTTTACGTCATATAACCATAAGCTAACCACAACAATGTTTGAAATAAGACTGTTCTTTTTTATAACTCAGTGACAAAAAGTGGGGAAAGGGTAGGGGCGGAAACTGTTACAATGAAAGTGAACCAATTACAAAAGAGGGATATCAGAAAAGTGAAACAGACTTTCATATGATGCGAAAACTGATGGATGCCAAGGATGAGTTGATGAAAAGAGGTCTAAATGTACAGATCCTCAACATAACAGAACTTTCAGAATATCGAAAAGATGGTCATACATCTATTTATAGGAAGCAGTGGAAGCCTGTAACTAGACAACAATTGGAAAACCCAAGCAGCTACGCCAACTGTGAGAAATGGTGCTTGCCTGGAGTTCCTGATACTTGGAATGAAATTTTGTTTGCTTACCTTCTTTATTTATGAGAATAAACAATGAGCTAGGGGAATTTTATAAGATTTCAGATTCATTGAGTAGTTCATTCTTTTACACCTTGATATTTTTTACAATTTCAAGCACTGATCTCTAGAAATCAAGGTATCGGCCAAGAGCGCATAAAAATCTTTTCGTAATGAGCATTAAAAAAACAATTAAACTTTTCACAATAAAGAGCACAAAATGGTTATCTAATTGGAAATGCTGGCAATGATGTTCACAATAAGGGTTGCTGTTTTAAGCAAATAAGCTAGAATTTTTAGGTCTAATGAACAGCTGAATTCATCATGTTTTCGACTTCCAGGACAAAAACCATATAATCTCTGCTTTTCAGTTAAGCAACCAGATTCAGCGTTTAAGAAAAGAAAAACAGAGCTTAAACGCAGCGACAAAATAAATCCTAGACAACAAAACACAGCAACATTATTGTATTAATTAGCTACACTAAGTGAACATAGTCCAATTTGGTTGATTTATGCCTCTCGGCAGGAATAAGAGCAGGAAAAAAAACCAGTCAATTTCCAACTGCATTCCTTGCTCTTTTGAATATTCAAACTGGTCAGATTTACACAGCATCACATATAATATGTTTTGTTTCTTCTTCTTTTACTATTGTGAGACGATTATTAACAAGTTAAATACAAATATATACGCATCTGTTATAATTTTATCATATATTACTCCTGCCGGTGATAGCTTGACACTGCGACAGCCACAGGTCGATGTGCTCAATCACCTTCTGCCTAACTTTGTTAACTGCATCAGGGGAACCACAACCCTTTGAATCCCCTGAAAGAAAAAAAAGGTTTTTAACTAAAATAATGAAAAAAAGTGTCTATATTGCGCTTATTTGGTTACAGCTTTGATGTAATGCTTAACTTTTTAGATTCCCACCTGAAAAACCTAGAAGAATGGATAAAAGCATAGAGCTTTTTAACCTTAAAATAAAGAAATTAAAGTTGTAACCAAACAACCGTCAAAAAGTGACACGATAACTGACTAGCTGTACCTTCAAGGACTAAAGGGGATTGGGGACATCCTCGGAGATCGGTTCCATGGCCACAATTATGACACTCGATAGTGTAAGACGGCACTGTAAAAAGCCACAAAGTTTCACTAGATTATAATCATGGAAACGAGAATAGTTACACGTTTGAAGAGACTCACTGAGACAAAAATAAATTTAAATAGATTTTTTTAAAGAAGTCATTGACATCAAAGTATTCCTGATCATTTTTGGCATCTTTTCCCACATATGGCAATATAAATATGTTTTTTCTTAACTTCCTAGAACATAAAATAAGACGGTTATTTCTGTCTCAAATTATTCATGGGATTAGCCCCATAATACGGGACCATCTCTAGAAAGCCAACCGGCATCTCTGCTCTAAAAGGGCATATATGAAGTACTACAAGAATTATAACATAGAGTAGATACATACTATCGGGTGATGTAGTCTGTTTGGATGCATGTCTCCAAGGATCCTGTGAGCCATTAGTGAAAACTATTTTTGAACCTGAGGAAGAAAATACTATCAGATGCAGCATGACTCTATAGCAATGGACTTGGAATTAAATATAGTTGAAATACGACGTTGCAAAGAGAAAATGGGAATGACAACAAGTACACCAAATTTGACAAAATCATAAAACTAGATAATCAAATATTAATCAGTGTACAAATTAGCAGAATTTTAAGTTTGTCATATCCAACATCATTAGGAAACATGCAGTCCTTTTCCCCTTGATTATTTCTCCATAAAAAGTTGAAGGCTATGATGCCTAACAAAAATGTATATAAAAAAACAAGTGTTTCAACCTGCAAGTTTGGTACCACCATAATATAGATTGGTCCCATCAACATCAGGATAAACACCGTCTCCAAAGACATATTTGCAGAGGTCCAAATGGTATCTGCAGCAATTAGTCACCGAGTTGTATGAAAAAAGCAGGAACAGTGTCCACAGTACACATCACCAATAGTATTAATAACAAACTTTTCAATCTATCATAAATTGGATCAGAGTCTATAAGGATTCAGAACCAAACTACTTTGTACACTGTACTTTAAAGATGGTTAACGTGCATTAGACCTGCAACTAGAACATTTAACAAAGGAAACTGTTTCTTACACCCCACTTTTACCCCAAAATACATGGTAGGAACCACTTACAATTTATTGAAATTGAACTTTGCTCCCTGCTATAGAACGAGGGACCAAGTGTGATTTCATACATTACAAATTGGTCTCTGAGTGTAGTTTCGGGCCAAAAGTGGCATGCACACATATCAGTGTTCCTTAATAAAATACAACTGTGTAAAACTATGCTTTGAAATGCATGTCTTGATATAATAGGAAACATCAAACACTTAATAAATTGAATCACAAAATCTAAATGCTATAAGACTGCTTATTGAATAGCAAATATTAAAAATATGAAATTGAAGATACGAAACGCAAAGGAATACTAGAGACTTGCCTTGTGTCAACTTTTGAAGAGCGAATACTATCATTTGCGGGTGCAACTTGAAAGTAAGCAACCTCAGTACATACTTGGAACCACCACAACCGATCACCACCTGTAGTGGTACTTCTCAGATACTTTTGATTATACGTTTGAACATTACCGCCATAGTTTTTTCTCACGTAAGTAGCGTATGCATCCTATAGAACAAATTATCAGCGAAAACAAATTACACGTTTAAACATACAAAACAAATCATATCATAATGCATAAGCTTCACTAAAGAAAAAGGCAAAGAGCAAGGTAGAGAATTATCCAAAATAATACCATATACATGAAGGGTTTTTGGAAATAAGGAGCAAAATTTCGTCAAACTTGTCTTGATGACGACATGAAAGCCAAAAGAAAAAAGCAAGAGGCAAGGTTGAGAGGGGATCATAATCATACTAAAATATGAAAATGCCTGATCATCCCCGGGGAAGGAAACAGTGAAGTTATTAACTTACAAACAAACAAGAAACAAAAGCACGAGGCAAAGGTTTTAAAAACAATTCTCTCCGGAGATGATAACAATTTCTTCCCACCACTCAAGGAGAAACTAACAAATATGCTCCCAACAAAAGAACAACAAAAACCGGTGTTCTAAAACAAGAAAGCCAACAAGAACGTTTTTTGCAAGAGCTTGACTAAAGCGTAATCTTTTTGAGCACAGAAATCATAAGATTGAGCTCCCAGGGAAGTGTTTTGTTACCTAAACAAGTAATAACGAGCTTTTTGAGTTTTAAGGTGAGCTTTAAAAATAGAGCGGTTGACAAAGACAAAAACTTTTCTCAAGTACATAAAAAAACAAATCAAACGAAGAATGACTGAGACATAGTTTTAAGAAATAACTCAACTTTTGACAATGTAGCAAATGGATAAAGGTCTAAAAACATACCAATAGATCTGTGCCGTTCTTCTTAGCCTGTACAAGCGGGGAGCATAAGGTATCTGGATTTCCATACTGAAACTGCAATTAGAAAACACATTAGTTACCAATTAAGCAAATTATAAGTTATAAAACGGAGGCAAAAGAAGCAATTACCGCAGTTACAGCAGCATCAGCTAAAAAATACATGAAGTCGCCGTCAATCGTAAGCTGCAGATACTCATTTCCCACGAGTCAGTGGAGTAAGATAAAATCAACGAAGCGACTTAATGAAAATTAAAATGACACGTGTTTCGAGAGTGTAACAAAGAATCAAATGATGCGAACCTCTGCTGCTCCAAAAGAAGACTTCAATTGCTTGCTATCTGTCACTAGCTTCTGTTCTACAAGTTTATTAACTTCTTGCAATGCAGCTTTGCACTCAGGACCAGCTGATACACCGATCTGCAACAGAATTAAAACAAAAAGGAAATCAATAACGTCATACAAGTTAAAAAGGGAGAACTGCGCAGAGACAATCTCAAAATATCCACCAGCTTGTAAAAATATAATTTTAACATAATAAAATACAAGGTTAATTACAGTGTTATACACCCTACTATCACGAATTTTTTATTTTGTACACCCAAGTAACAACGTTTTCCATCAGTGCACCAAACTTCCGTCTTTTCCCTCATTGGGTACACTCCAATCATCTCCAACAAGGTAGGTGTAAAAAAATCACAAAATCGTAATGGTTAGGTGTAATAGCTAAACCTAACTGTAATTAATTCCAACAGAGGTCATCCAATCTGACGAGTACGTGACGAGGTATACTAAATAAGAATAAAAGTGAAAGTCTAGTGCACTATTAGAAAAAAATGTTAGTTGGACGTAATAAACCGAAAACACATGATAGTAGGGTATTAAATATTGTAAATAACTCTAAAAGACAGAACGACACTACTACATCATATGACGAAAACAAGTTTCATCTCTTTTTCCAGGTTTTATAAAAATAACAAATCAGAAATTCAACTTGAAAAAAAAAAAAAGATAAAAAATACTCAAATTCACCTGTTGGTCAAATTGGGTAAAGTTGAAAACAGCTTCAACAACTGCAGAACTTGCAAGGCTACCACATGACAAATGAGGAAATTTCAGTTGGAACCATGCACTAAGAGCTCCAGAATATGATACGCCAAAAACAAACCAGGGGCTTTCAAAATTGGACTTATTCAGCTTTTTATTTAAGGATTCCTGCAGTGGTAGTGCATGTAATTCCTTTGTTAAAAAGAAAAGGACGTGTTTGTAACAACCAAATTAAGGAAATCCAGATTATATATAGAAACTTACCTGGTAATATTGACGGAAGGCTGCCAAATCAAACAGAGCTTGCTTTGACGAAAGAAATTTCAAATTTTCTGTCTTTAAGGATTTGAATGGGGAACTCTTTCCATAATAGCGGTGTTCAAGAGAAACCACAGCGGCTCCAAACTTCTTAGCCAAAACCTATTGGATTAAAATCTTAGAAAAATCTATTCATATCCTATAAAAATAAAAACACACACTTTTACGTGATATTTATATAAATGAATCGAAACAACTTCCAGGTACTAGGAAATCAAGAAACAAGATGCACCTATAACAAGGTTTGGAAAATTCAATAGGCAAGTTAAATATTTGTCACAAGTGAAGAACTTACGCTGATATAGTCATTGGTAATACCATTACAGGCAGATTCTCCACATATCTTCAAAAAGATAGGCCCATCCGGAAGCCGAAAATGGTCAAGGAATTCATAGTAACGCTGTGTAAATTGACGGTGATCCTGAAAAATTACAATTTCAAAGCTGGTAAGAGTATATAAAATGAATCAATAAAGATAGGTGCTGAAGTTGAGAGTGATAAATGTAGACATCATCCATGTTCCCTTTGTTTTCAACATGAACAAGTATATATAAAAACTTCTTAATAATAAATTTGTTTCAAAAAATTTGCTAGACAGCAAGAGAAGTGCTATTTTATTTTCTGTAATTTCATCGAGAGGACACATTTATAGGGTAGACTGGGTTCACCTAAAAGTTCCTCACCTTGAATAACTTTTAGGTATACAGGGTCTACTAAAAATTGGTGAGGCAACCAAAGAGAAACATGGGGAACCCTAGTGGGGCCCACCCTAAAATAAAATAAAAATTAAAACACTAAATTGGTTTGGCTGGCACACACGTTTATAAGGTAAACCGGGCTCGCCTAAGAGTTTCTCACTTTCTAATGTCATGCCCTTCAGCAGTTTTATAATATTTATGTTCTTTTTACTTTAGCTTATACTCTTAAGGCCATAGATTGTTGTTTGGTTTGTCATAAAACATAATGTTCAACCTAAATTTATTGATTGGAATGTGCGTTGCTACTAGCTATCACTCCGTTTGTACATTATGTTCACCAAAAGTTCTATGTAAACAATGAATCTTCTGTGGCATGTCGACAAAAATTAATGTACCTAGGCACATTTTAATCTCATTATTAGTCTTTCAAATTCAGGATGAAACATATAACTACCCCTTTACCAGAACCATCATGTAAATTATTTTTCAGTATGCTCTTCTACAAACAAAGCCTATATTATAGCATGATCAACTGCCCAACAAATCATACTCACTAGTCACTACTAACATTTAACAAGTAAACCTGAGGTTCAAAAGATTTTCCTTGATATAAAACCCAATGCAGAATATGAAATTCAAGTTGTAAAGATTGTACATAACAAAACTTGGGGCTTATAGAGAAGTATAACCCCCTTTCTAAAAAAAATCTCACACGGCTCTATTGAGTAAATAATTTCCTTTATGCTATATCACCCAATTAAATGTAATGTAATAACGCTTCATGTTTTGCATAGTCTTATTCTGTAAATTATATGACACATAGACATATACACATTTATTATGTACCACTTCCGTCCTGATATTAAATCACTCAATGCACTCTTCCTTAAACAGAGCCTACTTTGACGGCCTAAACAACAGTCCAACAAGATACTGACTCTTTAGTTACATATATTAATCTACAGTTTTTGCCTTTTTCTTATTTTGATTTATTTCCTAGAAAAGGTAGTGTCTTGAAGCTGAATGAATAGTTCTCGGCCCAAACAAACTATCTTAACGGCTTATACCGGTTCCAATCAAACAAGATAAATCGCGATGTTTTTAATTTATTGAAGTTCCTTTTCCAGATTAAACACAGCAATACGCAAAAGTCAACGAAACTTGGGGAATTTTGCATTTAAAGAGCAATAAACATTTTTGTTCTAATTAAGGGCCTAGAACCCACAGTTAGGCCAAGTTTCTTTTTCCGGCTAAATTAAGACCAAATTAAGTTTCTTTCATTATTTCTAAAGTCAACAAGTTAAATTTTATATCTCTACATGTCAGCGAATCAAAATATCAGAGGTTAATCATATATATCTATCGGAAATCAAAGCATTAAAAATTTAATTTATTTATTTTTTTCAAATTAACCTCCTTTTCTAAACTCAACATTTCTAATTCAAAAACCAAATGCAAAACCTAATGAAAATTGGGGAAATTCGCACTGAAAAGAGAAATAAATACTCTGTTTCAAATTCAGAGCCTAAATCCCCGAAATTTCTTCCTCGAACCATAAATTAAAGCTAAATTAACTTTCTTTTGTAATTGCTAGGTCAATAAGTTAAATATCATGTTCCTCAATGTCAGCGAATCAAAACTTCAGATATTAATAATATATAATGTAAATCAATAGGGAATTAAATTATTAAATACTATTCTACTTCTAATCTCAAAACAAAATGCAAAACCTAACGAAAGCTGAAAGAGAGAATATATATAAAGGTTGATTCTAATTCAAGGCCTAAAACCCCACAGTTACACCAAAAATCATAAATAGACCATTAGTTAAAACTAAATTAAGCTTCTCTCATAATTTCTAGGTCAATAAGTTAAATATCATATCCCTAAACGCCAACAAATCAAATTCCAAACGTTAATCATATACGCATATCTATCCGGAATTGAGCAATTATATGCATATATATAAAAAGTGATTCTAATTCAAGGCCTAAAATCCCACAGTTACGCCAAATTTCCTTTTTAGTCCGTTAAATAAAACTAAATTAAGTTTCTCTCTTAATAATTACGTCAACAAGTTAAATATCAAATCCCTAAATGCCAACGAATCAAATTCCAAACATTAATCACATACGCATATATAATCAAACTTCAAAGGTAAATTAAGCTTCTTTTATAATCTCTAGTCAACAAGTTAAATATTATATCCCTAAATGTCAGCTAATCAAAATCTCAGAAGTTAATGATACATGTAATCAACAGCGAATCAAACTATTAAATACAATTTTTTTTCTAATTTTACTTTTCCAAGCTATAAATTTCTAATTTCAAAACAAAATGCAAAACCTAATGAAATCTGAAAAAGAGAATATATATATAAAAAAAATGATTCAAATTCAAAGCCTAAAACCTCAAGAGTTAAGCCAATATTTAATTTTTAATCCATTAGTTAAAATCTAATTTAAGTTTCTCTCTTAATAATTAGGTCAACAAATTAAATATCATATCCTTAAATGCCAGCAAATCAAATAATATCTATCCGGAATAGCAATTATGCATGTATATAATATTAATATATATATATATATAGAGCGAGAGAGAGAGAGATACGAGTGGTGAGAAGTGATCGAGAGTCTGATTAAACCAATATTCGTCAGTGGTTAAATGATAACCGCTTTCTCCGGCGACTTTATCCATTACTCTAGACGTCGAAACGGCCCCCACCGCCGTTATAGCAGCCACAACGGCGGCGACGATGTACGGCGCCACCGTCATCTCTCTCTCTCTTTATATCTATATATATATATATATTCACCGTGTGTGTATTTATATTTATTTATTTTTGGGAGGAGAAAAGGCTGGAGAAATTTCGTTCAGATGGTGTTTGTTTTGTGATGAGAATAAGACTACCAGAAACTTTCTTTTTCTTTATATCACGTTGCCCCCCGACACGCATATGGTATTAAAATCAAAGGTTTGGGAAACTTAAGCGAAATATTTTTAAAATATTAATTATATTTTTTGGAAAGCTTGATAAAACATTTATAAAACTGATAAGATAATATTTTCTTTTCTGAATAGAAGTGAAAAAATGCATTTAAAATATAGTGAAATTCAGTTAATAAACCAGCATATATAAATTGTTTTGATAAATTATATATTAAATCATAATAATTTAATTAGTTTTTCGCTTCATCATTGTATTATTCATAAATTGATAGAGTTTCATAAAACACTCCCTCCTTGTTATATTCTGTCGACGTTTTATGTTTCGCATTATTATTTTCCGCTTCCGTTTCTCGACTTGGTAACAGAGTAAAAAAACTAAGAATATTGGTCTCCGTAGTTTTTGATTAATTCAATTATGTCCTTTGTAGTTTTATTGATACATTATAAGTCGAAGGATTTGAAAATGATGCAACTTGTCTTCTTATCGTTGTTAAAGAAGCGATAGACTTAAATTTAACATGAATTTACATTATTGACTGATAAACCTTAATACTATAAACTAATAAAATAATACCAATTTCGACCATGTCCTTTTCTTAAAAACAAACTTACGCATTTTAGTTTCTTTTAGCATCTTGGTATAATAATATGTTTTATTTAAAATCATGTTTCTATTCTCCGTATCGCTTCGGGAAACTAATTTAATTAAAAATATACAATGTAGATTAAAACTTACAAAGGCATGTTATAATTGTATATATAGTGGAGAGCTAAAAATTGTGATGTGCGCCCATGACTTATTTCGTGACATAAACCTTATATTTAGACCAGTTGATTGCAATGTGTCAAGTCTTTGCATAAGACATGGTGACATTGTGTGCTGCTTAAAAAGAAATAGAGATACCGAAACATCAAGTAAACAAAATACTCGTAAACGAATTTGAGCATCAATATGGAGAGAGAAAGCGAAGGCCAGATTGACGAAACCCTTAACGCTTAAAAGTTAGTTTAAAACTTCCTTTTTGCATGATTGTATTTTCGCCTTCCATTTAAATGACTAATCATCTGTTGAGTAGTATTCTTTTCTTAATCCCACGACTAGTGAGCAACAAATCATACTTTTGATTATGACAATGTACATAAATCAATATTCAGGAAACTAATTAACTAACAATTAGTGCAAAATTAAATTACAAGATACATGGATAAACCATGGGAGTACGTATGTTTTGAAGGCGAATAAGCCTTAGCCAGTGAACCAGTCGGAGAGAGAGACTTAGGATGGAGCGATATGAGATCGGAGGAGAGAAAGACGCGGTATAGATCGTCCATGAGAGAGAAAGGAGAAAGTTGATGTTTAAAAAAAAAAAATTGAGGTTTAGATAGTCTAAAAAGTGGTACTTAGGGGGATCCAAATGTTAGGTAACTCATCGGTATCTCTTCCACATTATTTGATAATAAAGAAAGTCCGAAAATATGTATTTAACATCAACTTCAATCTAGGAACTTGGAACTTGTGTTGTAAACTACTTCATATAAGGTACATCAAATATTTATATGGGGCTACGAGATTTCCATACTTGTGTCTTGTACAAAAAGATGGTGTTATCTGGCGAGCTTGATTTTCTTCCCAAGCTCGGCTTAATCAATTTCGCGTTGGCTCCGATCTTCCGAGGTGATCAGGTATGCTCCGGCGGTCAGATGGTCTTCGTGCCTGCACAAGGAACGAACAGGGGCCCGGGGTTGTTGCCGGGTTTTCCCTCTCCGACGATCAAGTCAGTATCGATATTAAGTGAAAGTACGAAGTGTAAAGAGGGATGAGGGTCCGGGCCGGTTACAGTTCGGTATGTCGAGTGGTTCAGATAGCGTTCAGGGGGTTCAGGTTGTTTGAGCTTTATCTCTCCTCTCTATTTGTGCGTCCCCCTCTAAGTAGGATTAGGGGGGGTATTTATAGTGAGGTTCCGATGTATACTAACCCTTGGATCACTGTACTGTGAGATGCTGATCCAACGGCGTTAGGTCATTTATGACTCTGACAAGAGTACTGTCCTTTCCCGGGGCCCACAGAAGGTGTCCTGTGATTGGGCCACGTCGGTGACACGTCAGGAGGGTCCCCCAAGGGAGCAGCAGCATTAATTGGGGAAGCGTACTCGACACGCTTCTTTGGGCCGGCCTCACCACGGCTCGGCCCTTCCAATCCGGGGCGTCACATCATTAAACGTTGATGAGGCCCGGACGGCCCGGTATGGGGACGTTATTGCCCCGGACGAGGGGATGCTGCCATTCCCTCGCCAACAGCTCCCTGTCCGGAGTCGTTGCTAAGGACGAGGTTGGCGAGGATCTCTCGTCGTTACGGGGGCTCCGGTCATTTTGTTCTCGAGCTCGTCGGTGCAGATATGCTCATGCATGGCTGTTTTATGACACGTGTGCAACCATTCATGGTTTTCTTACGCGTGGACATGAGGCGCCGTATCTGTCTCTTCGATTTCTACAACGTCATTAATGCTAAAACGGCTGGTGAGTGACATTTGGCAGATGGCCTCTGCAGGCTGAACACGTGGAGGACATTGATTGAGTGGCGGCGGTTATTTGTGGGAGTTCGTGCAATGAGCCGTCGCGTCTTTTCACCTTCTGGTAAACGTCTTTTCACCTTCTGGTGGGGGTTCTATAAATACCCTCAGTGAAAATTCATTTTCACTTTCTCAATCTCTCTCTAAAATTTTCACAGCACAACCATTCTCTCTCTCTTCATACTTAGGAGATTTCGCCAACCAACCAACCATCATGGTTATCAAACACGGAGCCGGAAAAGGCCCGATGGTTGCCCCGCAGCCACGGCGTCTTGACGTGATGGCAAACGCCCTGTCATTCCGGGCGATGGTTATCGACCCCGCCATCTCCGTCGCAGTAAACGACAACAGTATTATGGTCAGGCAGCACGGGTCTGACCTAGAAGAGTTTCGTCAGCTCTGCGGCATAGGGGAGGAGTTCCGACTTCGAACCTGTGCGACCTCGGACGAGGTGAACGGGATCGTGGCTGATCCCAAGAGTATGGTAACTCTCTCCCTCTCTACTCTTCTATACGGGGGCACCCACCTCCCCATTCCGGAGCTACTGGCGGAGCTCTGCGCCTGGACGCAGACTCTTCCATGCCAGTGGCCTCTGCAAGCGCACCGCATCTGCGCCGGAATGGAGGCCCTAAGTGCCTTGTTGGGCCCGGACATTCCGGAGCCATTGGGGCTTAGGGAGCTCTTGGCCTGCTACGAATTTTTGCAGACCGAGCCGAGCTCCCAATCTAAGAGCCGGCAGCCCTATCTGAGGTGCCGGTCTCACAACCAGTTGATCACAGGTAACTCCGATTCGAATCGGGGTTACACACAAGACGTGGTCGTCGTGGAGGGCCCTTGGCTCCTTCGTGACGACCTAATTCTCCCGAACAGGCCGGGGAGGGTGCTGAGCACCAAGGAAAATAAATTCACCGTGGCCTCTAAGCTCGGGGGCCTGGGCGAACCCAACACACAGTCGTTGGAGGTGGCCCTAAATTGGTGGGGTCCGGATGGGACCGATGTGGGGGCACGCGATGCGGAACGCCTGCTACTCTGTGACTCCCCCACATCCTGCAAGGGGAACACCTTTAAGTGGCCCCACAGGACCTTCTGTCCTGTGGGATACTCCAGGGAAAGGTGGGAGAAGGAGAAGGGTCTGGAGTCGACCCTCCCTCCCCGGGTGGTTGAAGGTGCCGAAGCAGCCCTCCCTCCCAAGGCTTCGAAGCCAAAGCTGAAGAAGGGCGGTAAGGCGAAGGCAGCGAAGGCGACGACCGTGGCCTCCTTCGCTCCTTCAACGGCCGGGGTTCACTTTGAGACCCGGTCTGATGGTACCGTTATCTACTTCCGGGTGGGGGCGGACGGTAGCCGCACATACATTGATGCGCAAGGGAAGCCTCTAACAGAGGTTCCTCCCTTGAGCTCTAGGGAGCCCGCTGTGGGGATCCCCCTTCAATTAGAAGACAGCCCAACTGAGGCGGAACCATCCGGGCCTGCCTTGGGCACCTCGCGGACCAGAGTAAGTCACTCCTTGTTTTCTTCAAATTTTCGTTTTTACACTTAGCTAGATTTAGTTATAGTTAATTTCTCTAACTCTAACTCCTTTCTTGTGTGGCCTGTGTAGGTGGTCCGTTCCGATGAGGAGGAGGAGGCAGATGAAGAGGCTGAGGAGGTGGTAGCTGAGGTGGTTGAGGTTGGGGGCGAAGAAGAAGAAGAAGGGGCGATCGAAGGGGTTACTGAGGCGGGGGAGCCCGAGGGGGTAGTGGTCGTTGTCGAGGCCGAGGGGAGGGATGTGGTGGTGACGGGGGAGAGGGAAGTGGCGATCCTGCCTCCGTCGGCTGGCCCGGACGATTTGGCAGCCCAAGCCAGACTCGATAGGCTGGCCCGCAAGGCCCTATTGGGGAAGAGAAAGGTGGAGGGGACGAAGTCCCTCCAAGGGGAAAAGAGGGCCAAGGTCGGGGGGAGTAACCCCTCCGAGGTTGTGGTCGTTGAGGGGCCTAGGGAGACGTCGGGCCCCGCTCCAGGCCCTACTCAAGGCTCAAGCTCCAGTTCTGCCTCCCCGGCCCACAGGATGCCTGTGCAGACTCCCGAGGAGGTGAAGGCGGCCACGGGTGTGAAGAGCATCATGGAGGCTCACCCCTCTGCCGGGTTATTAGCTTTGGCTGCGCTCCAGCAGCAAAGCGTCGAGGCTGATCACCGAGGTCGTGACCTCGCCTCCTCCATGGCATCGGCCATGGCTATGATACCTCAGGTACGTGTAGAGTGTTTTGTATGTTTTCACATGTTTTCACATGTTTTCACATTCTTTCCATATATTTTTGCTAAGTGTTTTGCCTTTTCCCTTGTAGGCCTACTTAATGATGAACCAATATGTCTATCATCAAGGCCAGCTGGTGAGGTCATGGGCCGCGAAGGCAGAGGCTAATGCCAAGCTTGTGGAGGAGGCCCAAAAAAGGGTGGAGGAGGCCCAGAAAAGGTCTGAGGAGGCCCTACTCAGGGCGGAGAAAGCTGAGGGCCTCAATGCCACGGTTGAGGCTCGAAGAGTCGAAGCCGTGAAGGCCAGAACGGAGGCCGAGGAGCGTGCCCAGGCTGCGGAGGCAGCCCTAAAAGAAGCCGAGGCTGGCATCACGGACAGGATAAAGGCGACGGTCCAAACTGGCCAAGCCGAGCTGAACGCCGCCTGGGCCCAAAAGACACAGAAGGACTTCAACTCCTTCTACGTCGAGGGGTGGTCTGAGGCGGCTGCCTTTATGAGGGCGGGACCGGATCACCCGGTATGGAACATAGAAAACATTATAGTTCCCGTTCCCTCAGCTCCCATTCCGGATGTGGTGCCTTTGACTCCTCGAGCTCTCTCGGATGAAGAGGACGGAGCTAGCCAGAGCTAGGGTAGATTTAGGCTTTTGTTTTCAGTGTAGTTTCCTATTTTTGTTTTTGATGTAATCTTCTTTCTACACTTTAGCTTGTAATAGCTTCTCTTATGAAATGAAATGAAAAACAATTTTGGACTTGTCTTTTATTCTTTTGTTGTTTTGCTTCTATACTTCCGTTGTGATTTATACATCATTCATTGTATACATGCTCCCAAATGGGGGGGCCCTTATGCTTCGGCGTTGGGGCACTCATTTCATATACATCATAAATCGAGTCGGCGCGTGTAGAAACACTTGTAAAATTTAAATGAACTGAAAAATTCAAGTAAATAGAACCGGGGCGCCGTATAGGCTCGTGTTCTGAAACACTTAGAGAAAATTTAAATGAACTGAAAAATTCAAGTAAATATGAACCGGGGTGCCGTATAGGCTCGTGTTCTGAAACACTCAGAGAAACTTTAAATGAACTGAAAAATTCAAGTAAATATGAACCGGGGTGCCGTATAGGCTCGTGTTCTGAAACACTTAGAGAAAATTTAAATGAACTGAAAAATTCAAGTAAATATGAACCGGGGTGCCGTATAGGCTCGTGTTCTGAAACACTTAGAGAAAATTTAAATGAACTGAAAAATTCAAGTAAATATGAACCGGGGTGCCGTATAGGCTCGTGTTCTGAAACACTTAGAGAAAATTTAAATGAACTGAAAAATTCAAGTAAATATGAACCGGGGTGCCGTATAGGCTCGTGTTCTGAAACACTTAGAGAAAATTTATAACAACAGTTTTCATTTATAAAGCCCACAGGCATAAATTTACACCACATTCTTATTTACACAAAAGTCATAAAGGCCGAGCTCTACTGGTAGTACTTCCTTAGGTTGTTGATGTTCCAAGGTCGGTCGACCGGGACGTCGTTGGGAAGACGACCCAACAGGTAGGCCCCGTTCCCTACTGCACCGAGGATTCGATAGGGGCCTTCCCAATTGGGGCCTAGCTTGCCGTCGGATTGTATCCTGGTGTTGTTGTTTACTTTTCGTAACACTAGGTCTTCGTCTTGGAAACGTCTGGCGTTAACTCTTTTGTTATAAGAACGCCCCAGTTCGTTTTTATATTCGGCGTTACGGATGGCCGCAACCTCCCTTCTTTCTTCGGCGTAGTCCAGCTCTAGCCCCATCATCTTTTCATTAAGCCCGTTCTCCACCATATCCGTCCTTAGAGAAGGAAGCCCGATTTCTAAAGGGATGATGGCTTCCATTCCGTAAGTGAGGCTATAGGGTGTCTGTTGAGTGCCCCGTCTCCTCGTCGTTCGGTAGGCCCAAAGGACGTGATGCAGCTCCGCAGCCCATCGTCCTTTGGACTCGTCTAGCCTCTTCTTGATTCCATCGAGCACGGTCTTGTTTGATACCTCGGCTTGCCCGTTGCATTGGGGGTACGATGGGGTCGAATAGTA
Source organism: Primula veris (assembly GCA_963682055.1). Classification (NCBI taxonomy): domain Eukaryota; kingdom Viridiplantae; phylum Streptophyta; class Magnoliopsida; order Ericales; family Primulaceae; genus Primula; species Primula veris. The sequence goes on along the minus strand of OY821747.1, from coordinate 27,756,173 downwards.
GTTCTTGATGTGATATTTTGCATACATCGCTTTTAATTTGACCCCGGTGAACTGTCCCCCATTGTCCGCGACGATCGAGTAGGGGATTCCGAATCTGGTGATCACGTCTCTCCAGAGGAAACGTATCACTTCGGCCACTGTGATTTTCGCTAAGGCCACGGCCTCTACCCACTTTGAGAAGTAATCGGTGACCATGAGGAGGAACTTCTTCCCCCCCGGGGCCACGGGGAATGGTCCGACGATATCCATGCCCCACTGCGCAAAGGGCCAGGGCGAGGTCACGCTGCTCATTTTTTGCGCCGGGGCATGGGGTATGGGTGCGTACTTCTGACACTTCTCGCACCTGAGTACGAAAGCTTTGGCGTCTTTCTGCATGAGGGGCCACCAATATCCGTGGGTCAAGGCTCGGTTGGCCAGCGATCTGCCCCCGGTATGGCTCCCACACGTCCCTTCGTGAATTTCTTTCATGACCCTTATCACCATGTCGGGGTGGACGCAGAGTAAGTAAGGGCCAGAGAACGATCTTTTATAGAGTTTGTCGTTGGGAGCTATCCAGAATCCCAATGCCGTTCTCCTTATTTTCTCGGCCTCCCTCTTATCATTGGGAAGATCACCGGAGCGATGGTATTCGATTATGGGGTCCATCCAGCTCGGCTCCGGCGGGAGGTCAGTCACCATGTTAATTGTTGCCTTAGCCTCGATGCTAGGCGAAGGGACATATTCTATGGTGATGACTCTCTCTTTCTTATCACTCATGACCGAGGCTAGGGTCGCTAGTGCATCGGCGTGGGTGTTCTCGTTCCTATTGATGTTGACGATTTCTTGGCATTCGAAACTTTGGAGTATTCCGGAAGCGACAGCCACGTAGCTGGCCATTCTGTCGTCCTTCGTCTGAAATTCACCACTGATTTGGCTGCTGACTAATTGAGAGTCCGTATGCACCAGTATCTTTTTGATTCCGAGGCTTCGGGCCATTTTTAAGCCGGCGATCATGGCCTCATATTCGGCCTCGTTATTGGTGGCTCTGAAGCCAACTTGGATTGATTTCTCGATCACATCCCCTCGTGGAGATCGGAGCACGACGCCGAGGCCGGATCCTTTCTTATTGGCGGCTCCATCCGCGTGCAAGGTCCAGGTCTCGGGGGCACAACCTATGATGTCGGGGCGTCGAGTCGTCCCCGTAAATTCTGCCACGAAGTCGGCCAGGGCATGTCCCTTGATGGACGTTCGCGGCGCATAGCTGATGTCGTAGGCGTTCAGGTGGCAGGCCCACTTCATCATTCGTCGAGAGAGATCCCCCTTTTGAAGTATTTCTCGCACAGGCTGGTCAGTATAGACCACAATGCTTTGTGCAGAGAAATAGTGAGCAAGTTTTCGTGAGGCCACGACGAGGGCTAGGACGAGTTTTTCCAAAGGCATATACCTAGCCTCGGCATCGAGGAGAGTTTTGCTCACGTAATAGATAGGCCTTTGCTCCCTGTCGAGTTCCTTGATGAGGACGGCGCTGACGGCTATCTCAGACACGGCCAGGTATAGGGTAAGGACATCGCCTGGGTCCGGCTTGGTTAGAAGGGGCGGGCTTCCGAGGTAGTCCGCCAGCTCGATGAACGCACGCCGACATTCATCGTTCCATTCGAATTTCTTCTGAGCCTTTAAGGCCGTGAAGAACGGCTTGCATCGGTCCCCGAACCGGGCAATAAATCGGTTGAGGGCGGCGGCCATCCCGGCTAGCTTTTGTATGTCCTTTCTCTTCTCAGGTGTTTTCAAATTTTTCAAGGCAGAGATCTGGGACGGGTTCGCTTCGATGCCGCGGTGGGTCACCATGAACCCCAGGAATTTGCCGGCGCCTACCCCGAAGGCACATTTAGAGGCATTCAGCTTCAGGTCATGCCTTCGTATTGTTTCGAACACCTCCCTTAGGTCGGATAGGTGGTCCCTCTCCTGGGTGCTTTTTACCACCATGTCGTCAATATAGACTTCCATGGTTCGGCCTATGTTCTTAGAGAATATCTTGGTGACCATTCTCTGATAGGTCGCCCCGGCGTTCTTAAGTCCGAAGGGCATCACTTTGTAGCAGTAATTTCCCCTTGGGGTGATGAAGGCAGTTTTTTCTTGGTCGGCCTCCGACATAGGTATTTGATGGTAGCCGGAGCAGGCGTCCAGGAAACTCATTCTGGCGGCCCCGGCCGTGGAGTCCACTATTTGATCGATTTTGGGCAAGGGGAAAGGATCCTTTGGACAGGCCTTGTTGAGGCTCGTATAATCGATGCACACCCTCAGCTTTCCGTTCTTTTTGGGGACCACTACGGGATTGGCGAGCCATCTGGGGTAATAAATCTCCCTGATGGCCCCGGCCAAAAGAAGCTTCTCTACTTCCTCGTTTATGGCATCGGCATGCTCTGGACTGACACGGCGCCCCTTTTGCATCACGGGCTTGGCATCCGGGTTGACGTTTAATCGGTGGCAGGCGAGGTCGGAACTGATGCCTGGCATCTCGCTTGGACCCCATGCGAAATTGTCGAGGTGTTGGATAAGGAGTTCGACGAGTTCGGTGACCTCTGGTTTGGTAAGTTTTGCCCCCACCATAAAAAAGTGGTCCTCGTCATACCCCGGGATTTGGATTTTCAGCAGTCCCTCCTCCACCTTGTCTTCGGCCTCAGGCCCCATCTTCTTGTTTAGTTCCCTCAGCAGCTTAGGGTCCTCTGCCTCGATGTTCATGGCACTTTGGGCCGGCATCATCTCTTTGCCGGAATACACGGCCATGGCACAGCTGCGTGAGACTTTCTGATTTCCTGAGATGGTCTCCACACCAGAATCAGTTGGATATTTAACCTTTTGGTGTAAGGTGGAGGAGATTCCATCTACTCCATGGAGCCACGGTCGCCCCAATATCACGTTGTAAACAGAGGGGACATTCACCACCGTGAACTCCACGCTCATAACTTTCGTACCAGTTTTCACGGGCAAGGTTATGTTTCCTTTAGGCCGGACCGCCTCCGAGTTGAATCCATATAGGGGGGGGACGTCGGTTTCCAACTGTTCCTCTTTGAGTCCCATCTTTCGAAAGAGGTCTTCGAAGAGTATATTGACCGACGCTCCTTGATCAACGAGGATCCGTCCTACAGCGCATAGGCCTATCTGTGCCGAGATAACGAGGGCATCAGTGTGGGGCACGTCCACCCCCACCAGGTCGAAGTCAGTGAAGCTTACATCCGGCTTGGAATTGCGCTTATATCTTTTCCGAGGGCTTGAGCTTTCTGCGAGGCAGACGTACTGCTCCATCAATGCTTCCCGTGCTGAGGTTCTTTCTGCCCCATTCTGGATTGACCTTTTGGGCCCAGAGTGAATGACATGACAGATCATCACCGGTGGGGGGAGGTCCCGCTGCCTCTCATCGATCCATTCTCCATCTCGGTCGGATTCTCTTCGAGATTTGACATATTTATCCATTAGGCCATCCCGGACCCATCCCTCGAGCCTGGCCTTCAGACCATGGCACTCGGAGGTATGGTGGCCGCGACCCCTGTGGTATTCACAAATTTTGTCGTTAGGCCCTGGGGCCGGCTCGTTCCGTAGTGGGAGAGGCCAAGAGAAGAAAGGTTCGTTCTCAATCTTGTTAAGAAGCTCGACAAGAGGTAGGCGAAAGGTGGTGGAATAGGCAGCGCCCGACCCCGAAGCGACAGGGGTTTGATGCCCTGGTCGGGGGTCCTCTTTTCTTCTTTTAGGGGCCGGTTGCGGGTTTCTTCCCGTTCGTGGCCGCTCCATCCTTTCCGCTATGGGCCGGTTTCTTCGAGGGCTCGTTGCGACGAACCGATCCCTTGGCTGATCGATAAGGGCTACGGAACGTGTTGCCCCGGCAGACCTCATGTCCTTCTCAATGTCGATATGCTGTTTGATGAGGGACCTCAGTTGAGGAACAGAGTTGGGGGGGGGTCGCGATCATCTCGTTTCGGATCCTGCTCCCAACTACCATGTTTTGCCTAAAGGCAGCTATGGCGGTGGAGTCGGGACAGTCCGCGCATTCGGCATGCTTCAGCCAAAACCGACTATCGTAGTTCTCGAGGGTCTCTTTAGATTGGACCCTCACTTGATAGAGTTGCTCCGGCTGGGCAGCTCTCTCTTTCAAGTTTATGAACCGGTGTGCGAAGTCATAGGCTAGGTCGTCCCAACAGTGGATAGAATTGACGGGCAGGGACTGGAACCACTTACTAGCGAGCCTTCCCAGGCTGGCGGGAAAGCACCTGCACATTAATTGGTCAAGGTGTGACCAATGGTTCATTTGGTATCGGTAGTGTCGGAGATGAGCCTCTGGATCAGAGTCCGCGTTAAAGGTTTGGAGGATAGGGGCGATAAAGTTCCGGGGGGGACACTGTATTCGATTTCGTCCGAGAACGGGGTGCTGCGGGTCGAGGCCACGATTTTCAACGCTGCCTCACCAGCTGCATCATGCCGTCCACGGCGGCCACGTCTCCGTGTTCGAGGTGACTTGTCGGTTCGGACGTGACTAGATTCCGGCCGTGAGTCCCGACTATCATCCTGCCAACGGAGTCGAGAATGTATACTCCGCTCATTACCGCGGCGAGAATCTCCCTCTTGGGAATGCTCCGACTCCGCACCCCTAGCCGGCTCCCTGGGAGTCTCTAGAGGGGGTCGTCGGAGGGGTCCCAACCTGGACATCACGCTTTTAACGGGGACTGGAGCCGATTTGTCTTGGCTCGCACCTTGAGCGGGCTCGAGTTCCGGATCCATCAGCGAGGCTATCAGGGCTTTCTGGGCCGCAAGAGCGACGAGCTCTTTTTGGTGGATATCGATCATCATCTCTGTTAGCTCGGTCCGCGATCGGGGTGCGGGAGCTGTTGCGGTCAGGGGAACGGGCTCCCTGGTAGATGCGGTCCTGGGGGTCTCATCAAAAGAAAGCGTTCTCGGCATCCCAAGAACGTGGGGGGGTCGAGACGATGGAGTGTCAAATCGGTTATTGCCAGACATGTTTCTTTTAAGGACGGGGAGTCGAAGCTAACGCGTTGTGTTTCCCACAGACGGCGCCAATTGGCGAGCTTGATTTTCTTCCCAAGCTCGGCTTAATCAATTTCGCGTTGGCTCCGATCTTCCGAGGTGATCAGGTATGCTCCGGCGGTCAGATGGTCTTCGTGCCTGCACAAGGAACGAACAGGGGCCCGGGGTTGTTGCCGGGTTTTCTCTCTCCGACGATCAAGTCAGTATCGATATTAAGTGAAAGTACGAAGTGTAAAGAGGGATGAGGGTCCGGGCCGGTTACAGTTCGGTATGTCGAGTGGTTCAGATAGCGTTCAGGGGGTTCAGGTTGTTTGAGCTTTATCTCTCCTCTCTATTTGTGCGTCCCCCTCTAAGTAGGATTAGGGGGGGTATTTATAGTGAGGTTCCGATGTATACTAACCCTTGGATCACTGTACTGTGAGATGCTGATCCAACGGCGTTAGGTCATTTATGACTCTGACAAGAGTACTGTCCTTTCCCGGGGCCCACAGAAGGTGTCCTGTGATTGGGCCACGTCGGTGACACGTCAGGAGGGTCCCCCAAGGGAGCAGCAGCATTAATTGGGGAAGCGTACTCGACACGCTTCTTTGGGCCGGCCTCACCACGGCTCGGCCCTTCCAATCCGGGGCGTCACATCATTAAGCGTTGATGAGGCCCGGACGGCCCGGTATGGGGACGTTATTGCCCCGGACGAGGGGATGCTGCCATTCCCTCGCCATTATCCATGAATTAGTATATATATATATAGGCACCAATTTAAATTTTTGTTGCTTTGTATTCTCAGCTTGCCATGACTAGTTCTTTATCATTCTGTTATTTGGTGACCAACATATGTCACAAGAGATCACAAGAAAGAGCAATAAAACAAAAGGAAATGCCTTTGAGACAACATATATACGTATTCATAAAACTTAAAAGACTCCTCTGCCAGCTTGTCAATATTACAATTCAATTGCATAGAAAGTTTCACTTAAAAGAGTTTATTTAGTTGGCAATATACATCGACATGGATTATTATTAATCATAATCGCTCATTTTCTTTTGCCAGCCCAGACTGCGATCACTAAATTTTCCTTTCGTCTTAAACCAAGACTACCGGCATATCGCATCTTCGTTTCTCTTTTTCTTGCTTAATTTCATGTGCATATAAACTTCTATAAACCCAAGACATACCCTGCGTTAATTGGTCATCTTGACGCTTTAGCCCCTTGGACGTTAGAACATATGACATTTTAAGGAGAAAATTAACTAACCAGGTAACCATCATCGATCAGCTTAAAATATAATTTTTATATGTTGTACTTCGTATATATTGATAATAAATATGCACTTATCTAAATTTATGTGCTGGTTTCGTTGGTAATTTAGTTTCTTGAGCCGTAAAGAAAGATTTAGTGGTGGTTTTAGAAAACTCATCAAAGTTTGCATTACTTGAATGATTTCAAAATTCAAGACCTCTTCCTCCAGCGATTTAATTATAACTTAAAGTTCTTCAACACATTTTCTTCCAAAAATTTGTGCGCTATTCTATCATTGTTCACAATTTTTTGGTAGTGAGATTCCAAAAAATTAGTATGCTAATAATCAGTGGTGGTCTGAGGGGTGCAGGAGATGCGACCGCACCGGGCCTTAGGATTCCGATACATTTTGAGGGCCGACAACGTCGACCAATAAAATAATAAATATGTATAAACAAATTATACTTGAAACTATATGTTAGTAAAAACATTACAAGTAAATTAATGAAAAAGCAAATTTCTCTTTATATTAATGATTATTTTTAGAGTTAATATTCAATTAAACAACTATTAATATATATTATATAGAAATTTCATACTTGAAAGACAATCGGGAAAAAAGCCCAATTTTTTTTCCTGCACCGGACAACAAAAATCTCAGGGCTACCCCTGCTAATAATGCATTCGCATGGTAGTAGTCGGCATAAGCAGTACTGGTGGAACTCATAAAGGTCAAGAGATCGAATGCTATATATAGTCCCCTCAAACTGTAAATATGAGAAATTTTGAAAATTTACTGTATATTTTTGCTAAAAAATTGTTAGACTTAAATATATATTTGCTTTTACGCCCCCTCATCATAACAAGAAAATGTTAACATGTTATTCGGCCACTCAGCCCACTCCTGTATATCTAAAGATCTTGGTTCTGCAAGTATGTATCAGGACCTTAAAATTCCCTTCACTTTAAAATTTATAACATGATTTTGACATAGATTTTACAAGCAACGACTTCCGTTAAGAAGATGGAGGACAAAGTGAAGATACACAATTTTGGGTTCGGCTATGCCTTTGGGGTGATGTGGAAACTAACTCTTGCAACAGTTCTAGTGTTTCTAATACAGAGATTCATATGGAGAGGGTTAATGATGAGTTCAAGTGATCACCATTTTAAACTAATGTTAACGGGATTAAGTGTGTTCTTCACCATTATTTTATCCATCATTGCATCTGTTTTAATCATCTTAGCCTATAAAGATTTGACGCAAATATTAAAAGTTATCAAGAGCCCCTCAAACTCGATACACAAAGATGGACAAATCACTACATTGGAGGAAGTTTAATAACTTAAACGATATATCGTGTATCAAATTCATTTTCTTATAGACATTTTCCTTAACTTTCTTCTAATTTATTTTAAACTCTTCTTTGTCTGTATAAAATTTGTTCAAGTTTAAAGTTTGAAGTAAATTTGACTTTCAAATATATTAAGTTTCGAGTCCAAACAAAATCCTTCTACGATGACAAGAATAACAACAATTTATTTTGCTATACTTTCACCAAATTAACCACAAACACTTTAGCATCAGAATACCAACAAGCGTCAGTTAGCGTTCAATTTTTTTCTTGTAGTAGATATAAAGTCCATGCCTTAACTTGGAGTAATAACTGGATCAACGCTCTTAATTCCAACAAAAGCTTAATATAATACTTATGAACAATGCCTAAGACAAATTCCTCCCAAGTCGGTATGTCGCATTATTCCCCACATATGTTGGTAATAAGACAAGGTTTTCAAGAGTGGACCTTGTCTTTAATTTTTCAACAATTACGGATCGTTACTGGAGTTTTAATAGTTAGTCGAGAAAACGAGCTACAGTACTGAGATTTTTTTGTTTGCAAAAAATTATTCATAGTAAAGAAAGAGCTTATTCATTTGGCGAAACTTCAATGAAGGCAACTAAAAGACGTCCATCCTTTAACTTCATTTACCACTTTTTTACTTATGAACAATAATATTTTCTCCATCCTTTAACTTCCGAATTTACTTTTTTTTATGTAATCGACTTCCGAATTTACTTGAGAGAAGTATTGTGGCTTCATTAATTAAAATCATAAGGGACTGATCAATTAAAACAAACAATAATCACCTTCAGGGTAACACTAACACCCTTCAGAGTTCAGATGATAGCCGGTCATCGTAGTATAATTATAAACATAATGTATATACCCAAAAGGATTTCCAATGTACCATGTTAAAAGTAAATTCTGAAAATTATTAGTTGTCATTTCTGAATAATCCATTTATCAAAATCTTGATATAATGAGCACTATGGATTTCAAAGACAAGAAACTAATGGAACCAAAAGATTTCTCACGCATTCTCAGAATTTTGGACACGGATAAGAACACAATTTTGTTGTAGTAAATGACCTTAGACCAACAGTTATGTACATAAGATGTCTTTTGGTTGGATATATATATATATATATATATATCAAGAGTGGGGTATATTTTATTGGCGAATTAGTATTTCTTTAACACCAAGTGATGAAAAGTTATACGCTATAAAAAATGGTATTAATGGGGACGGCTAAATCTGTTACAAATCTGTCGTTAAATGACAAAATCTGTCAGTAAAACAGAAATCTGTCATCATGGCGTCGAATAGGGCGTTGGGAAACAAAATCTGTCACTATTTCCGTCTGCAATCTAACATTTTATTTAGTGATAATTTAGTGTTATACAAGCCGATTCACTTCCCAATGTGTAATATATAATTAAATTGGGGACCTATGGCAATGTGATTTTAAGGTAGCATTTGGGGACGATTGAAATAGATTTTATATATGACACGCACCTAACTTATAAAGTGATATACTCTAGAAGGGATTGAATATACACTAGTGTACTTGCATTCTTCACATATAAGCTGTAACATAATTAAGTAGTAGCTAGTTGGGGTGTGTGTAATGATAGTGAATATGCTCTTTTTAAGAAGCTTGTGTTTCACACCAAAGAGAGATTTGTTGCACATTGAGGAGTGAATTTTAAGAGTTTGGTCCAAACTATTGATTTTAAGATCTACTCTTTCCCATAACAACAACTACCCATAATCACAATTAAAGTTCCCTAACTTATATACATAAATCCCAAAAGGAGAAAATGAACTTGGAGAGTTTGGAGGAGAGTCGTTTTCAAATAGTACATAATCGATCTTATAGGACCCCAGTGACCACCTTATGCTATTATGTTAAGTGAATAAAAGATAAAATGTTAAATAAATGAAAATAGGATAGAATGAAAGACCAATTTGGGTATTATATATCAGGAGACGCTATTTTATTATTAATTAGTACTTTTTTTTTTTTTTTTTGTGGTGAGAGATTATTTTGTCATTGAAGTTATTAGGGTCCGGTTCGGTCCGGTTTTTAGCTACACCGAAACCGAAACCGAGCATATTTTTCGATTCGGTTTTTTTCGGTTTCGGTATTTTTATTTTTTGGACCAACCCGGACTGGTTTTTATTTGCGGTCCAATTTCGGATTTTTTTGGTTTTTCGGGTTTTTTCGGTCTTTTTTGGTTCGGTTTTATTAAAAACCGAAACCGACCTGATTTTTCTTTTGGTTTTTCGATTTCGGTTTTTCGCAGAGCCCTAGAAGTTATTAGGTAACTTTATTTATTCTTTAATTAGGTGTAACGTTACAATATCGGAATTAGAGAGATTATAACTCTCTCTATCAGTGCCGACCCAGTATGTCGGAATGCCTAAAACTCGATTTTTTTTCTCGATAAATACAAATCAAAATAAAAACAAAATTAAATTGTATTATGACCAGATTTCTGGCCTATATACTATTTATTGTCTATTGGTTTGAACTAAATAATCCTAGTTGGGTGTTAAGAATTGAGACATCTTTTTGGTTTCAAGTGAGGTTGCAACCTCACTTGCAACCACAGTTCCAACCTGCTGTTCTGCAGAATTCTGTCCAGTTCTGTATTTCTGCATTAGTATTCTTTAATGATGTTTATATGTTTTAAAGTATGCAGAATATATTCTCATATGTTCTTAAAGATTTAATTTATGTATATTGACAATATTAAAGTAATAAGGAAAGATGTTGCCTAAATGATATAAGAAAATTAGTTTATAAAGATATGTTTCCTTTAAACAGGCAATTTAGATCTCTATTCTCATACAAGTCTTTATCACTTGATTCAATATTTTATCTCTAAAAGATACTATCTTATATAACTAACTACTATTTTCAAGCTAGTTATTAACAGGTATTAACTTATGAAGATTGAGGTCAATCCTACGCTGAAGTATCTCGTGCAATATGGAAAGATTGAAGCCAATCAAAAGAGTCAAATGTGCGTGAACTCCGTTATTAAATGTGCGTGTGATTTAATTCAAGTACATTTAACTTTACAAGTTATGTCCATCATTATACTTAGGTTCCAACTTCAGTTGCAACTGCACTTGGAACCTAACTGCATAACAAGTTATGTCCATCATTATACTTACGTTCCAACTTCAGTTGCAACTGCACTTGGAACCTAACTGCATAACAGCAACTAGAACAGCGGATAGGAATTTCAAATTGTAATTTAAGAGTTTCAAACTCATGATCTCCTATATTAAATAACAAATTACTCTACCATTTGAGCTATTGCAACACATTGTAAATAAATTATTGTTTAATATTTTTATTTTAACTATCAAGTATATTAAAAATATAGTCGGGTGTTGTCCGTAATTTTTTTCCCCAGATCAATTGCCCAAGGCTAAAGCCTTACTCGATTTGGGCCTGAACCGCCTCTGCCCCCTACAACATTAGGTTTTTCATAATGTTGGATATTATTCCCTAAGTTCCAATAAAATAGTTTCATTTTATTTTATTTTTATCCAAATCATTGTCCTATTTACATATATGAGTCGTTAGTTATGCTTTAATATTCAGATATACTGAAATTAAGGATAATCGATAACAACTAAAATTAATCATTTATTATTGTTACTACTTCACTTCCAAAAATAAAAATTGAAAACATATTAGCTATTCTAGCAATCTTTCTTGACATTAGTAAAATGCTATATGACACACTCTTTTTTGGGACGAAGCCAGTAATAAAGCACCACCTATATTTTCCCCATTCTTTTGGTTTTCATCTTCTTCAATTTATTCTTTTGTATCCCCTTTCCTATTGATTGAATGCATAATTTTATTTTTGGAAAGTATTAGTAAAATATGTTTGTTTGTTTTTATGGAGGAAAGAGAGGGAAAAGAAGACGACCTGGGGGCACAAGGAGTGGTGGTGCCCCCCCGGAGACACTTACGGCGACAACTTTAAATTTTGGTTTGGGGATTTAGGGCATCATTACCTTTATATAAAATATTAACTTATCTTTTTTATATAATTGGTGGGAAATTTTCACATTTTTATTGATTATTGGGAAAAATAAAAACTATGAGAGAAAAACCCCACCAAAAAAAAAGAGTATTAATACAAAATGATCTCAAAAAATAAGACCAAATGAAAGAAATCTGAATAAATAGAGCTATCATTATTAAAAACGTGTAAAGAAATAAAACTCGCGTCTTGATTTAAGAGGCGAAGAGGAAGCATATTAACTAATATTCCTCTGCAATAGAATTATGAATTTTCTGCTTGAGATGTATTACTTTTTTGTTGAAGATTTTGGTTTCCATCATTTTGTTCTTTACTATTTTCTCAAGAACAAGATGTAATTAGTCATCCAACACTCTCAACAACATATCCACTATAATAGAACAGTGATACATTTTAATCAAGTAGTGTCCTTTCCTCATAAGACTATTTCTGTGTAAATGCTAAGAAATAAACTAATTCTCAAGAAAAGCAACTTAGTCTGACATATAAATAGAAAATTTCCAGGGAAAAAATATTATGGTATTACTTTAACTATTTATGCATACATCAGTTAATAATAATTGTTCCATGATCCTGTCATGAAACTCACAATATACGCAGAAAAGTCTTTGGTATTTGTTTGAAAAGTATTAGCTCGCCACTTCATTTTTTTTTGGAAGGTAAGAATAAATTTCTAGAAAATTTGATGAGAGAAAATGATTATCTTATCAGGCGCATTGGAGCTAACCCAACTAGTCAAGATGTTCCCCTAGGTAACTTGTAATTAATTGGCTCACATTTTAAAAACCAAAAGAAATGGAATGGAAAAAGGAAGGGAAAACCCTAACAAAAAAGACTCATTTTTCAACCTAAATTTATTCTTTAATTACTTGTAATTGGCTGACATTTTGAAAACCAAAAAACCTAAATGAAACGAACATGAATTGATTGACTTATCACCGCCCCAATATTGGCTAGGAAGAATTTATTATGTCTGTAGGGCCACTTTGTATATATTAAATAAATAGAGTGTGAGAGAGAGTAATGAGTTTCAATGATGAAGTTAGCCGCATGATCAAGCTACTAAGGCCGACCTCCACCACCGTCCTACGTGGACACAGTGAATGTCTATATGTATCACTTGCTATGGACGGTCAACTCACTCGGAACTCACTTTGGTGTCGTATAGGGTAAGTTGTGGCACCGTATATATGTATTACAAGAAAATATCCGATTAGCAACAATTTTTTTTTTTTAAATTGTTGATAAAGTAAATGTCGTTCTTTTGTAAAAATTTAGCGACACTCAATTTATCAACAATTTTAGAAGAAAATATAACCGTTGGTCCGTTGCTATCCCAACATTTACTTTTAGCGAAACCGCATATGTAAATCCTAGCGTTTTACATTAATATTTTGAATTAAGCATCTTAAATTAGTTATGGTGATTATATTGTTCTAAGTGGATAGTGAAAGTATAATTTTTTTAATACTTCTTTTTGAAGGTTTTGGTGTCCATTTAATTAAGACATATAGTTTCGTAATTTTGGTTTTGAAAATTCTTAATAAATTTATTTAGCTTACAAGTTTATTAACTCAACAGACCATATTGACATAACAAATCTAGGGTTGAGATCCATAAATATAAAATGTTAAATGCTGTTTTGTCTATGAATTTACACTATGCGACATAGAGTGTCGCATCTTACCCCGTGTGGCCATATGGCATGTGCGAGATTTCGAACTCGCGGGCTCCCCTTTAATCTCTACTTCTTAATATTAGTTCCAAAAAGACTCTTATTGATATAACGTAACCGGGAATTTAATGAATGCCATGAAATTGCAAAAAAAAAAAATTGAATATTAATAAATTTTGTTTTTCGACAAAAGATGTACTCAATGAATTTCATGTCATGTAGTTACACAAAAATCATGGGCACTTGAAAGATAATACTTCATCCGTTCCAAAATAATATTCTATTACGAAATCACGTGAAAGGTTTGACCGGTTAAAAAATTGTATTAAAATTGGCGAAATGAATTTTTTTAAAAGTTACTCATATTGTTCACAAGATTATTAAATTTTGAAAAATATTTATTTCAATAATTTTAATACGAGTTTTTGGCCGATCAAACTTTATAAGTAGTTTCAATTTTTTTTTAGGACAGATGTAGTATTATCTATATAAAAAAAAAAAATTAGATCAAAGAAGAGTACTAATGGTCCATATCCATACCTAAACCTTTTGAGCAACACAGCCCCATATGCATGCAGGCTCAGTCCCCCTCTGCGACCTATAAATAACAGTTAAAAGTGGAAACGATAGAACTATTTATAGTATATACAAATCAAACGAAGCCACATACAAAGAATCTTTCTTATAAATCAAAGGCTCTTTTTCCCCAAGGTTTTAGTGCTCCCGTCATGCTCAATTTGAGTCCCAATCAATTACATTCTTTCTGAAAATATTGTTAGGGTAGCTCTTCATAACATGAAATTAATTATTATTTTTAGTGACAATATGTTTTTGCAAAAATATATTACCTCCTCAAAGTGGAAGTTTGTTGAGTGCCCAATACACGTAAACTATGATGAGAATTTTGTTGGTCTTGTACTATATCGAAAAGCAATAATAGAAATAACAAATGACTGATAATGGAAATAACAATTTTATTTCTCACAATTGGAATATATAAATTATAATTCCTGACTCGTACATAATTTAAATTACACTAATTAAATTCCAGACAGATTTAATATAAATGATTAAACTGCTGGACTGAATTGTAATTGTTTGAAACTGTCAGACATAATAGTATAATTACTAAACTGCTGGACTGTTTAACAATTAAAGAAAACTGTCAGACAGAATACTATGATTACTAAATATCTGGACTGTTTCTGTAAACAAAATAAATTACATAACTGAAATATAAATTACAAAAAAGTAATTACAGAATAGGAAAGGACTGGAAAGTAAATACAGAAAAGTAAATTACAGAAAATAAACTGTACTGGAAAGTAATTACAGAAAATAAACAGTACTGAAATGAAATTGACAGAATGTAAATTACAGAATAATAAAGGCACATTTAAAGGTTTCTGGTTTCGGGACTTTGCTCCCAATGTACAACTTCTGTCTCAGAGTGGCTCGTATGGAAACTGGCACCGAACCACAGGTCGAGCTGTTGGTTGTGCGATTCTCTCTCTAATATGTATGCTTATACTGTGATTTGTGTGTTGTATGTTGTGTCTGAATGAGAGGGGGAGGGCTGCCTTTTATAATCTTTCTTGAAACCGCAGTCATTAATGGTCATTCAATTCTGTGAGTTACATCCCCAGAATCCTCCCTATCAATTTCTGAAACCGCTGGCACCGAACCACAGGTCGAGCTGTTGGTTGTGCGATTCTCTCTCTAATATGTATGCTTATACTGTGATTTGTGTGTTGTATGTTGTGTCTGAATGAGAGGGGGAGGGCTGCCTTTTATAATCTTTCTTGAAACCGCAGTCATTAATGGTCATTCAATTCTGTGAGTTACATCCCCAGAATCCTCCCTATCAATTTCTGAAACCGCAGCGCACTTAATCTGCAATTTATTCTCATTGATTGCTGGCGTTCCATGCCCAATCAATTTCTGAAACCGCAGCGCACTTAATCTGCAATTTATTCTCATTGATTGCTGGCGTTTCACTTGCTAGAAACTCTAGGGACTACTTTTATATTTTATACAAAACCCAAGACCCAAGACAAATCCCAAATCCCAAATCACAAGCTCGCGCCCGTGACCCGAGACCCGAGCGAACGCGTGTGGTACACACTAATACTCTTAGGTGTATATGGACATGTTAGTTTAACAATTATATGGGTTGGTATTGTATATATATTGTAAAATTAACTTTTAATTTTCTAATATGGGATAACGCTCATTGGTTTTCCATTTAATTGTTTTATTTTCCAGCAAAGAGGTTTTTCCCTCTTTCGAGAACCCAACTTTGAAGTCATTTAGTATTCACACTCATTCTCCGAATAGGTCATGCGATATACCGTTACGAAGCTCGTCACATGGGCTACTAAAACCCGTTGAGTACGTTATAAACAACTCAGCGTTGCCACATGTAATATTGACTCGAAGTTGGTCCTGTGATCATTCGGAAACACCCATGTAAAAACATGTTTTTCCAACAAATTTAACCTTAATTACGGTTTTTTTTTTGCAACAACGAGCAAGAGCGCATATTTTTACAACATTTTCATTTACCGGAAAGTAAGCATTTTATTCACGATGGCTCATCAAGAAACAACCCTGTCCGGGTAGAAGACCACGAAAACTAGGTAGTTAACACCTCGCCATACGAAGGGGCTACATGTACTTTAGTACCGTTAACTAAAGATATTCGTTTTTATATATACCCCAACTTTTATTTTTCTAATTAGTACGTACACTCAAACTATATATAGTTTTCCACGATTTAATTACTATCTCCAACTTTCTTTCTTTTTTTACTTAGTACACTAAACTATATGACTTTTCATCCATATGCAATAAAATATTGTCATTTTACGTACTGATCAATTGTTGTGAGGCATTGCATTACCGTAGAAAATGCAGAGTTTTTTTTTTTTATTATTATCAATTATGCAAATGATCTATATATGAGGTGTTATATACACACATTCTAGATTTAAAGGCGTGCCCGTAAAATTACTTTATTTTTATCTTAATCGAAAACAAATATAAATTGGAGATACTAAATCATAAAATGACAATTGGGGTAAATGACGGAAAGAAAAAAATGATAGTTTTGGTACAAAAGTAAATTCAGCCCATAAAAAGTGATGCCTTTGGGCTCTCTCACACCAATATTAAATCGAATATTGCTGGCGTAAAATTCTCTTTTTTGCATTCTAGCATTACGTTTTGATAGGAAATATTACGGAAAATATGTCCAAAAAGATATAAGTATATACGCGTGTTATCAAATGATTATCTCGTTTACCATATAGTTTAAAATTACATTAAATGTAGAAAAAATAGGTAGTTGTGGAAGTGGAATGTTGCGTCTCAAACTTGCGGTCTTTTTCCTAGTAGCACATTGCTCTGAAAGAGAGAGGAGTCCCCTCTCTCCCCTCTCCCCCTCTCTCCCCTCTCTTTTCTCTAGAAGACCCGAAACATTCTCTCTAAAACCGAATAAGATTACGTGTATACGAAAGAGATCTATTTCCTTAAAAAAAACATGCTATATAAAAACTAAGCTAGTGATTTGATGGGTGACTATGCTAGAGCTTTTAGTAAATATTTGGTTCTATGTTATTGAATACGATCAAATCACAAAAAACCAAGATTTACCCAAATCTTTACAAATCACGAATATTTATTCGACTTAGCATCATGATTGATCTATCTAACCATAATCCAAATTATTATTTCGTTCCAAATGTCAAATATGTTTATCATCTATCCATGTAAGTAAATGAAATCATTAAGCGAATTTCTATTTAATAAACATATTGTCGTTATATGCATGTACGCTTAACTTATTTGTCATCGGATTACAAATACACCGACGGTCTTTAATACGAACAAACTTATAACCTTTCTTTTTTATACTAATAAACGTCATACAAATAATGTTGTCATCAAACTCGCAACTCGTTGAGTTTATTGACTCGAAAATAAATCTCTTTTTATAAATCAAAATGACAAACACGTTCATACGTGTCTAAGTAGTAATATTAGAATTAATAGAATAAAAAAAATCCATAATTATGAGATATTTATCTTTTTCTTCATCAAGTTAAAAATAATAACCTAGGAAAAGCCTTTTTTTTTAATAACCAAAAGATTTGTTTAATACACACAAAATATACTACTAGTACATATTCAGGGCTATGGAATTACCCAAGAGTGTCTATGCTGCCTATTACTTGGATAAAAAAAGCATCCCTTGTCTGAGGGGTAATTATTTTAAAATATAGAAGGGTATGACTTGGTCTACCCCAATCTTTATAACCCATGAGGATATTTTTATGAGGTTTTGTGCTCTAAAAAGACAATTTTTCAAGGAGGACTTGGTCTGAGAAAATGTTGTGCTTTGTGTTTCTGCTAATTAACTTTATTTTAGATTCAGGTATGAGATAAAAATGGTATGCTGGGTGAACTGCTGAGCAAGAATGTATAAGCTATTTGGATTCTGAGTTTTTCTGGACTATCCTGAGGATTATTTCTTTGGTCTGAAATGTTTCATTATGATATCTAGCCTTTTATCCTTAGAATAGATGTTATGCTAATATAGCAAGCTGTCTACTAAAAACAGTTCCAGTTTTTTTGAATTACTATAGCTCTTTTTGGGATTTTTTGCTGTTTCAAATAGCCAGATTTTATTGTCCTAGGGCTGAGGCAATTGATTATATATTTTATGCTTTTGATCATTTCGATCGTAGTTATAAGGGGCGAGATAAGGATAGGGGTTATAAGGAGAAAAACTGAGATTGTAATCAACTCCCTTTGCTTAGGCTTTAGGATTTGGTTATTTTGTTTTACGGCCTTCTACCCCCAAAAATGATGCTATTTAGGACCTTGTAGTTTTCTACGTAATTCAATATGTTTGTCATCAGTAGACTACTATGGGGGTTTGTCCCATGGTAAACATTTTGTTTTGTTTTTTAATAAATTCCTTGTTTGGTTAAAAAAAAAAAATACTACTTGTACATATAATAAAACTTTACCATCAGTATAGTCAAGACAAGCATATTAAAACCATATACTATATTCTAATGATGTTGCTTTCATTTCCAAAGAAATATACAAAACTAATAATTTATACTCTACTAGATTTAATAGTCTAATATGTGTATCAAATTTATCCAAATTACTCCATCCGTATCAATTTACATGTCATGTACGAAACCACAAGCAACTTTGACCGGATTTGAACATATAACTAAATTGCCGAGACAAATAATTTTAATTTTTTTTTACATAGTTTAAATGTTAAAATATATGATAGAATTTTTTTAAAAATTATTTCGGTAATTTAATTACATGTTTAAAGCTGATCAAAGTTGCACGTGATTCCGTATACGACATATAAATTGATACGAGAAAATACTAAATAAGTTTAGAAGTAGTAAAAATAATAAAAAATAATAATAATAGAAGTAATATGCAGTTAGAGGCTAGGCAGTGATGGGGACAACTATTACCCATGCGCAATTGAGCGGTCCACACTCCCCTCTCTCCTTTTTTATACTTCTATTTTCCTCTATTTCCCTGTCTCACCTAACCAAATCATTCTCTATTTCTCACTCTTTGATCGCATTTGCCTTCATTCCTTTGTGTTGCACAAGCAAATAATTAAGAGTCTCACCCAGGTAAAAACTTTGTTAACATCATCAGAAGTTTTCATGATTTTGACCTACTAAACTATTACTATAATTTATGTTTAAACTTATATCTGATTTATAATTATATGGCTCTTTGTAAATTTGGTTTGTTTTGCTAACAAGTTTCTATGATCCATAATAGATATTCTTAGGTATATATCACCAAAATATTTCCATACATTGACATCATTTACTTCACTCCTTCAAAGATTTATGTGGATTGTAGAAAAAGATAAATCAATTAGTTATAAGCTTTGTAAGAACAAACAAAAAACTAATAACTTTTTCTCCTTCATAAAACAGACTAAAATTTATTTATTGAGGTTATGAAATGAAGAAGCATTTGCGTCGCTCTTCTCTTATGAAAGTAACGTTAACTTCATTATTTATGATGAAGCTATTGCAAAAAGATCGGAGTTAAAAACCACCTCTCCAGTTTTAATTAATATTTTATGAGTATATTTCAACTAATTAGATGATAAACAAAAGTAATACGGTATTATAAATTATGCTTCCAATACTGATGTTCAAACAATCTAACATATCTTCAGATAATCAGATTATATTTACTATCAATGAGCAGAAAAAATATGTTTTGATAGATTGGTTTTTCTATATTATACTGGTTAAAATAGATTAAAAGATTTATACATCTAGTAGGCTTCATATGTAATCTATATATAGACAGTGTACTTTATATCCTTTTCTTCTTGTATAAACTATTTTAATTAATTTTATTTATAATCAAAAATCGACTTTGTGGAAGCGAGGCTTCAAACCTTTGCGGTGACAGGGGTACGTATATATATTAATTAGGGTATCAAACAGTTGCACCAAGTCTTTCGCTCTATAAACTATTCTATTATTTCTCTCATACTTATAATTTTCCAGCAATAAAACAGTTTAATGAGTTTTTACCACTTGATAACAAAAGCAACGTACTTTTTTAAAGCTAAATAAAAATGTAAAACATATCAAGAGTTGGATCAACCCATTCGCTCTAGAAGGGGTAAATCATCATAGCAAAATTTTGACTTAAAAATTGGAGTTTTAAAGTTTAACAGTATTCTTGGTATTTTCCGGCTCATATTGCACTTTGAGTTTCAATATTGTTACGTTGTTATTGTTAAAATTACTTCTTCTTTTTTTAACAAAATGACTATCATGTAGGCCTGACCATTGAAATTACTTTGTTCATTGTTAATATATGGACCAGATATTGATTAAAAACACAAAGTAAAACCGATTTATAAATAAAACTACATTCCTCTAAACACATACACAAAAGTATGCGCACACGTATAGATATATATCTATATAAGTATATATATATATATATATATATGCACATATAACATTTTTAACAGAATCCTCATCATCTTCCCCTTTAAAATCTACATAATTGTAGTGAAATTAAGATTTCCTTTTAGGTTTTAACCTGTCCATATATAATTCCCATGCAAGTTTTGTCCTCCTTTTCTCTCTCTCTCTCTCTCTCTCTCTCTCTCTCTCTATATATATATATATATATATATATATATATATATATAACTTGAACAAGTGGTCAGAACTTCAGCTTAATCTAGAAGCTGCTCACAGAATGAGAGTTACTATAATTAGTGAATGGATAATGTGTGACAGTAAAAATGTCGACAAACAAACACTAAGTTCAGTACCTTTTATTATACATTTCTCTATCTGATTATATTTAAATAAATTTATCATCCTTCTATTAAAGGCAACAAGGCTTCTAACCAATGAAAATGCTTCGCCTTACTTTCTTTTTAATATTTTCCTCACTTTCAAACCATCAAGTGTTTTTCTTGCTTTAATGACGTCATCCATGTTTGTATTTTTACATCATTTGACCTACGAAAAAAACATCCTTGGTGAGTGGAAATTAATGCGTTGAAAGATCGATAAACGACTGGTCTGACTAATAAACTGTCAAATAATCATGTGGTTATATAGGAGTTATTTTTCAAATTCAAAATATGCCATTTTATTAGAAGACATGAGAATCAGCTTATAAAAGAGAGAGAAAGACGTGAGATGTTATAAGTACTATTTTGTTATGTATATACTTTATTTTAAATAAATAAATAAATGATCTATATGCTTCACTTTATGTTCTTTTTCTACCGGTCAATTTACAGTTAAACACTTTTAAATATAGTTCATATTTTCAGTATTGTATTTCTACCTTTTTTTTATATATATAATTAGTGGGAAAACCCATATTTTATTTTTATTAATGATAACAGGAAGAAAAAAAACCCACAAAAGCAATAAAATCTGTTACATCCGAAAGAGGAAAGGAGTAAACAATAAAATACAAAGTTGAACAGACTTTTATAGTATTTTCTTTCTAAAAATTGTTTATAACTATATACAATGTGTAATGGTAAATATTAGATTTTAATTTTGTGATGGAAGGGCCGGTTTATATATAATTCATCATTGCCTCCATTATCCAACATAAGACATCATCATCAAGCTCAAACCTATACTTGTCAGTTTCTAATTTCTGAATAATACTCAAATATATTCTCACATAATATATTCCTATGACATGTCTTGGTTTTCAGTAAAGAACAAAAAGTCTCATAAGTACCCTTCTTATCTTTCTCACCCTTGCCAGTTAAAATAACTAAAACTATCATTGTGAATTACAAGAAAAAATAGTTATTATTTTATTCAACACCCCGTATACTTGTGAAGGCTGAATATTTGTTTTGTAACAAACTTGTCACCTTTTGATTTACAGGGGTATTCATTCCCATTTTACACTTTCTGTAAGCTTTTTTTATTTGTTATTTTTGTTCTCTTTGTAATGATATGAACTCCTACCAGTTAGTTATATATGTTTATAATTAGCTGATACTGATTCTTCATTTGATAAATCAGGGTTTGCGATGGAAACAATGGAGTCGTGTGTACCTCCGGGGTTTCGGTTTCATCCTACGGACGAGGAGCTTGTGGGATATTATTTGAAGAAAAAAGTTGCATCTCAAAAAATTGATCTTGATGTTATTAGAGACATTGATCTTTATAGGATTGAACCATGGGATCTCCAAGGTAGTGTACTAGATTCTTTCCTCTATTTTACTAGGTTTTTGTCATACTATGTCCTTTCATTCTTCCTATTGGCTTGGATCTATGTTAAAGACAAATAAAATCGTAGTTTGACTTTATCCTGGACCTTGCACACAATGAAAATTTCTTTCTTTCAAGTACTATATGAGTATTTTGTTAACATGGGCATACATTTTGATTAATAAATCGTATATTTTTCTTGATACCAACATGGGTTTGTAAAACTATAAAACTGTTTTGATCTTTGTTTTACAACAATGAAGTTGCTATCAATTTAGATACGTTGACCATAGGTAACTGAAACGAAATGAAAACTTTGAAAAAACTTCGAACTTTATGATATTCCATCCGGTCCAATTTATAAGTCAAGAACGCGAACTCCCCAATTCATAAGTCAAGAACGCCGACTCCCCAATTTAAGTAAACATTATCATTAGTCTACTTTTACACCTAGCTATATTCCAAATTCGCCCATTACCTTTTCATACATGTTCTATTAAAGTTAATGTAACAAGGCAAAAATTACCTAATATTTTTTTATGCAAAGTTAACTTATAAAGTGGAACAGTCCAAAATAAAACAATACTAGAGGCATATCATGGAACGTAGAGAGTACTAATTGAGGAATTGAGATCTTTGCAATATTCTCTCTATATTTGTATGAGTGTAATATTGGTATCATTTAGTATGTTTCCTAAGCAACTAGTGTTTCGAATTAAAAGAATATAGAAGGGACCAAACATTACAAGAAAATGTGTGAACACTGATAGACATTTTGTTACTATTATGACGATATAGTTTTCTTAGCTGAAATCGCAATAGAATAGGAACAATTGTTATTTCTGTTATCAATTTAGTCACAACCAGCGTCATTATAGTGACAGAACGATTTTCAGTGTTTAGACATTTTCTTGTAGTGAAATATAATTTTTGAGAGAAACTATTAGAAGCAACAATGCACTTCAATTCTCTAGAAAAGTAGCACTAAATTTGTCATTCCTAAAAGGTCCTGATATAATACTGCCGCAAATGAGTATTGAAGCCAAACGGATATACATATTGGAACTATGATGGCCATGAAAGTAATTCAGCTATATATTAATTCTGAAGAGCGGAAGAAGACGGAAGGCGCTAAATAATCTTGTGCGGAAGCTTAAACAAACGGTAGAAACGAGAAGTGTGAACACTTAAACAAAAGGAACATACGAACAAGAAAAAAAGACACAAATAATTACTTGATTTTAAAGGACAATTTAGATAGGCGTGTAAATATAGAATAAATATTAGTAAAAATCCATTGAATGATGGTTTAATAGACCATGATAAATGTTTTTTTGATGTCAAATTTAATTAATAAGTCTATAAAAGGAAAAAAGGTTATGGTTAAAAAGCAAATTGAACTATTATTGTAAAAGAGAGTAAAATAGCAAATTATATTATTATCGTTGGACCGATAAGAGTATTGCTAGTTGATTTACTTAAAAGGTACTAATATATGGGTTTATTGCACATTGAAAATTTGTTGTTTGTGTGATTAACTGTATGACTCTTATTGTGATAGGCCGTGATTACGTCAAGTACATATTCAGTTTTGTTATGTAATTTTATCGTACTAACTATTAAGGCTTATTATTAGATCTCAGAAATTTTTTAAACCTGGAGCAGTTAGCTTGATTAGCATTGACACTAGGTAGCGGATTGTGCTACTAAAATCTACAATTGTACAATTTCTTATATATTATTTGATACGCTTTACTTTCAAAAAAGAAGTCTATAGATTAAAATAAAAATTGTTGCGCAACCATGATATACATTCATATGTTTTGTAATTGTACTGCAAAAAGAGAATTGTTTTTAATATAAACAAGTTTCATATGAGTAAATTTTTCCAGAGAGGTGTCGAATTGGCTACGATGAGCAAAATGAGTGGTATTTCTTTAGTCACAAGGACAAAAAGTATCCAACTGGCACGAGGACGAACAGAGCAACCTTAGCCGGGTTTTGGAAGGCAACGGGGAGGGACAAGGCAGTGTTTGATAAATTGAAGCTCATAGGAATGAGAAAGACCCTTGTGTTCTACAAAGGCCGAGCACCAAACGGAAAAAAATCTGATTGGATCATGCATGAATACAGGCTAGAATTTGATGAGAATGCTCCTCCTCAGGTAAGTACGAATTAAAATTGTGGGTTTTTCTGTCTTGACAATTTTATTTCCGATCTTTGGTTTGAACAAAAAGATACAATGAAAATATGAATTTATAAATAAATATATTTAAAACTTATACAATAGCATCACAAAAGAGAGAAGTCACAAATTTAGTTGTTTCTTTAGTTTTGTACTATTGGTATCACTTCCATGTTTCATAGTTTCAGCTTTAAATAGCATTTTTTTTTCCTAGTGAAAGCCTCCTATATATTATACTATGCCTCTTTTTTTTTCCACTTCTTGCTGGCCGGAAAGAAAATTTATAGTGCCAGTGTATATAGATACCACTTAGAGGGGATTACAAAAAAAAGAAAAAGAAAAGATACCACTTATTATGGAATTTTACATCATAGATACGTGCACTTTTACTCTTTTAGGACATCATATTTACATTACCATCTCGTTTTGCCTTAAAACCTCGATAATTAAGCTAAATAAATATTTATATAGTAGTTTATATTATATAGAAACCCTTGGAATTTTCATTGACAAATCATAGAGAGGAGCGTACGATATAGATACCACTTAAAGTTAAAAGTCTTTTAAGCAAAAGAGAGTTGTAATTTGCCCACGTTTTTTTGGTGTTGTCAAAATTGTAATTTTCATTTCCTTTTTTTTTTTGTTGCTTTTGCTACTTTTCTCATTTTGTTGCTATGATAGGAGTTTTCCCATCTTATTTACTGAACTTTTAGAGGGTCCCCTAATTCATTAAAAATATATATCTAGTTATACATATATCCTCAGTATAATGTAATAGCATCTCATGTTTTAATCTTCTTATTCCACTCGGTCTAATAGTCCATGTGATTTTGTTATATACATTTAAGCTTCCATTACGTTTTGTTGATTAATTAACGCAATGGCACATTTGTAGGAAGAAGGGTGGGTAGTTTGTAGAGCATTCAAAAAGAAAATTCCAAGCCAAACCAAGGCCAATGAACCATCATGGGATCAGACTTATTTTTTTGATGAGCCAAGTGGCATAATCCCGTCCATCGATCTAGATTACTTCACGAGCCAAGCCCCTAACCCTTTCCTGTTCCAAAACAATATCATGTGCAAGCAGGAGATGGAATTGTCCGAACACTTGCATAATAATTTGATGAGATCCGACCAATATGTACAACTACCTGAGTTAGAGAGTCCGTCAATGCCGTTGATGAAGAGGGACATGTCAACCGTTTCTTTTGTATCAGGAAGTAACGACGAAGATGATGGAAGGGTGAGAGTAGTGGATTTCGACGACAAAAAAGTGACCAACTGGAGGGACCTTGATAAGTTTGTTGCGTCTCAGTTGAGCCATGACCATGAGAATATATACGGGAATCATCAAAGTCAGCATTCAGACACCGGGTCGTTCTTGCTAGAAAGTGCAAAAGAAGATAATACTATATTTAACGAGTTCTTGAGTTCGGGCTTAGAGTGTGACATTGGATTATGCATTTTTGATAAATAAGAAGGAAAGAGATGCACGATGAAGTTAATATTGGCAAGTTGTTGTTGCGGTATATTTGTGTAAAATATAGTGGTGTGACCTATGATCTCTCTAATTCTTATACAAGGGTGGAGGTACTATTATTGTTCCCCCGAGGGAGAGGGGTTTGTATTTACAAATAATCATTTGCTAAGAGGTATTAATTATATATGTGACATATTTTTCATTGGTCAAATATGCGATTTCTTTTCTTCAAAATATGCAAATCATAACCTTGTGAATATTGTCGGGATCACATGAAATTCCGGATTGATCTAGAATCCTGATTTTGTGGAGGGCTTCCCAACGCATTTATTAAATTTTCAACATTATTTACAAAAGAAAATGTATGTTTTTCTCGCCAAGTGATTCTGAATCTTAAAATTCGTATAGCGACAAGAACTATATCATTTTTTGTTCCTTTTTTATTTGTATTGTAGTGTACGTACGTTACTAGTTCATTTTGGTATTTGAAAAAGGAGAACAAATTAAATCATTTTAGCTAGATAGTAAATATTTCATTGATAAGTGGTGTATGATCGGAAACACAGATCCCATAAAGAAGCCATGCGATTCATTAGTTTCCGAGAATTATCATATGTTACTTTCAACTAATCGATGAAGGAGAAAGGACACTCATTTTAATATTTTGATTGTGATGATATGGCAGTCCTTCCATATTTTTTTCCACTTACCTTAAATCTTTTATGTAAATTTCATACTCCCGTTAATTAACCATTCCCTGCTTAATTTGTCCTTTGCTTTCACGCTTTTAAATAAAAATTAGTAATAAACAGTAATGTGAACCTGAATGAGTGGCATGACAAATTAAGTTTTTTTAACATACAATCCCCATGCATATAGACATGGCCCCATGTGAGTCCTCTAGAGGAACATATTGTGCATGTAGACCTATGTACTTTAACCAAATTTTCTGCTAATAGGCTAGGGACCCAAGGTAAGGGATACAAAACAGAGATGGTCTAGTTTAATGTCATTTATATACTATAAACAAACTTCTTGTTGTATACTTATAAATGTACGGATAATCGTTTATTGCATGTGTTACAATATAGAGTACTGATAGAGAATTGAAAATTGTCTCAAAGACAAAACAAATGTTATTGTGAAATGGAGTTGTCCCATCTTAGAAAACTAATAGACAATTAGAAAAAAGCTCACTTTATTTTTTTTCAACACAAAATCTTTGGTTGACAAATTCTAATTACAGTCTAGATAATTTTAGAGAAAGGCTTAATGAAAAACTTTGCATTAATACAAGAAATATTAGGTTTAGTGACAAATTATTTGGAGACGATCAAAATTTGTCTTTAAATAGTATTTTTTAGGGATAAAAATATTTTTTTAGAGACATAAATAAATTATTTGTCCCCAAATATAGCATTTAAGGACAAAAATTCGAAAAAAAAATTGTCTCAAAGACAATCCGTTATTAACATAAGTACACAATTTAAATGTGTCCGCAAATATATTTTGAGACAAAAATAAATTGACTCATTAACTTGGTATATGATTGTCTTTGGAGATAAATTTATTTTTTTAATTTTGTCCTTAAAAATTAGATTTGAGGATGAAAAAATTATTTTTTTTCTTAAAAAACCATATTTGTCTCTAAAAGATATTATTTGTAGACAAATTTTGATTGTTTCTAAATAATTTGTCTCTAAATCTTCCATTTGTTGGAGTGCATATACCAATGCAAGAAACATCTGGTAACTTTATTTATGCCCGCATATTATTTATTATTTAGTCACTTTGGAATAAATAAATAGTTTGATGATAAGTATTGAGCCATTTTATTTTAATAAGTTAAATGTCTAGATTGAAAAAATGGCGCTGATTTCTTAAAAAAAATGAGCTCTTTAAGCTGATAAGTGATAAGGAAAAATATAATCTCTAAAGTTTCCCATAGGTTTTGGTCGCTAATTATCGGTCATAGAAGAATAAATAATATTTAATAATTGCAAGATCAGCAGATCATGTATATGACGGTAAATCAATTATTCATATTAAGTTTTTGCGAAAATATGTCAAAAACTCTATTTTTATATTCTCTTTCTAAAAACAAACCCTAGGGGCTAGAAAAATAAAATAAAAAAATTTCAAAACAAGATTAAGGGTCTTTTTGTTTAGAGATTGAGTAGATTAGATTGATCATGGGTAAGCAATGGCCCAGGAATAAGTGTCTAGCATGCGCTGTGCAACGTGGTTTCTATTTTGGCATGCTTGTCTCTTTTATATAAAAGCTAGCCAATTTAACAACTTCAATTTTACCCCCACAATTGACCACTATCGAGAGTGAAACTTTATGTTATTTTCTCAAAATGGTATTTCATGAAAATATATAATTTAAATAATGGCATGGGTCACCATTATACTTAAAATATTATGTGGCTAGCTTGTCACTGATAAGGAATGAAACAAACTAATTAGCTTCATTTGTTTGTTTTTTTAATTACTAGAATATTTCCCTATGATTTGTTTAGCTGCCAGAAAGCAAAAATCCTTCAACTTATAAGTTGCAGTTTTTTTTTCCATTTCCGGAAAAAACAAGCTACAACTTTTGAGTTGGTGTTTTTTATTGTACTTTTAAGCTGATATTGGCAATTCAGCTCCAAAGTTGAGCTTCTTTATTATTCTAACATACACAAAATTATAAGCTTTAAGCTAAATTTATCCAAAAAGCTTTTAGTCTAGATACTCCATATGATTATTATTTTGTAAATTTGAGAAAATGAGTGATTAAAGTTGGGGAGGGGGTGTTTATAATTAGTGAGAGATGGTTGGGTATAAACGAATATTACTGAAACAAATACGAGCTTTTAAACTTACTTTTAGAGTTTGGTGATGTTAATAATAAATTCTCTCACACCTCGTTTTGAGGTGAGGGCTCTCATATAGTTTTTTTTTTTTTAAATTAACATTTTGTTTTATTCCTTTAAGTGTTCGTTAAAAAATTCTGTAAAAGATAACTTTTTACATATTTTTTTTTTAGGTATTTATTGTTTGTTTTGACAATTTATAAGGTTAATATTAATAAATACTAAAAAAAATATAAAAAGACAAATTTTAGTGACTTTTTTGAAAGAACACTTTAGAAAATAAATAAATTATTAATTTAAGAAAAAAAAACAAATTTTTTTTTACGAATACATTAAAAAAAACGATAACATATCCTATACCAAATGTCCTCCCCTCTTATATATATATATATATATATGTATATTAGTAACAATAGCCCACACCTTTCGTGCACAAAGCGTAGTGAGATAGATCTTTTAAAATCTTTTATTATATGAACACAATATTCGAATTTGGAATTATTTATTGAAATTATGTGGTTTAAAACAAATTATTAATTAAATTGGGGTATATCGGTAATTTAAAAAATAAAGTAAGGACAAAGAATTAACTGATTAGTGTAAATTGTTAATTATTAAACTGAAGTGAAGGCGTTTTGAGAAAAAATGAGTAAAATTTGACAGATTCAAATTTTATAGAGTTTGATTATTATAATAGTATAATATCATTCTATTATAATAAGTCAACTCAAGTCAAATGAGTCTGCCAAATTTAGCTAATTTTTTCTAAAAATACTCATACACATTTATATTAACTACAATAATACCATAATTACATAAAAATATAAAATGTAAAAACTAATAAAATTATTTATCACTCTTTAACAAGCAAACATTCTTTTAAATCTTAAATTATGTTTCTTTTTGTATTTTACACATATTTATATCATAACTATACTTATTTTTTATATTTTTATTGTATTACGCACCGCAGACGCAACACATGGGGCCGATTAAACTATGTTTCTTTTTGTATTATACACATATTTATATCATAACTATACTTATTTTTTATATTTTTATTATATTACACGCCGCACACGCAACGAGTGGGGCACTATTACTAATATATATATATATATAAAATCAAAACTTGTATGAGAAATTTTATAGGAATAAAACAGGATATGAACCATTTACTACCATTTAGTTTATCAAAAATTCAATTTTCTCCAATCTACTCTAATTTGTTCATTTTAGGCCCTGTACAATATCAATTCACTCAATTTTGTACCACGTCCGTCAATTTTTTCACAAAATGGACGATACGTACCTGCACGTGACTAACTTTTGCTGTTTTTATGAGTTAGGTTTATGTTTTGTAAGAATTGCGATGAACCGAAGATAGAAAAAATGTATTATTCTGTCCCTTGTATTTATTTTTTTATTTTTATTTTTATTTTTATTTTTTTTATTGGACATATGTTATAAATGACCAAAATACACTTGTCGTTAAAAGACGTTTGTTGACACGTAAATTTTACGACCATTAAAAATGTGACACGTGTCATTTAAATTAAATATCAATTAATTACTAATTTATCAGTCTGAGAATATATTTGTTATTAGTAATTTAAAATCGAAAAAGAAAATATATTTTATCATCTCATAAAATCTATGATGATAATTTATATAAAATAAATGTATTTTTTTTTCTAAAACCATTAAATGTGGTACAAATAATGAGTTACTCAAATTATAGTACTCATTTGTAATATTTTCAAACATAAATACAAATTTGATTCATTTACGTAAGTCATGGGATATTTAAGATAATGGGCCCAAAATTGAGGAGGTGACATTGCAAATAAAAACTCATCTCAAAAGCTATAAATAAGGGGTGTGGGTGTCATATTTCTCACAATAAAAAAGTCTTGAAGACTAGAGAGAGAAGCTCCTCCACAGACGTCAGGAAATCAGCTCTGCTCTTCCACGACCGTCAGGAAATCAGCTCCGCTCCTCCACAAACGTCAAGTGATCAACTCCACTCCGACCTCAACGAACGCCTTCAAAGTTTGCAACAAATTTGCAATAAACTTGGCATTCGATCTTCAAGAACGTCTAAAAGCAGCAAGCAAGGCGTTTGTACGGATCAAAATCTTCAAATTCTTCCCCAAATCTGAAGAACTCATACAACAAATCTGTCTTCGATCTTGAGGAACGACTATAAGTAATAAGCAAGACGTTTCTGCAAATAAAAGTCTTCAAAGTTCTTCACCAAATCTAAAGAAGTTCTGCAACAAATCGGCATTCGATATTCAGGAACGACTACAAGCAGTAATCAAGACGTTTCTGCAAATCAAAGTCTTCAAAGTTTTTCAAACAAATCTGAAGATTTTCACCCAAGAAATCTACAACAAACCGGCATTCGATCTTCAGGAACGACTACACAGAAGCAAAAACACGTTTCTCTAGATCAAAATCTTAAAGTTCTTCCCCAAATCTGAGGAGCGTCAAGATTATCAACGAAATCAACAAAACTACAAAGTTCTTCATCAAAGCCGAATAATTTTACTCAACTTCAGCAAAATCAACAAAATTCATCAGAGAGTCTACAACAGCATTTCGAGCCATCACAAATTGTTCGAATAGGATAATCAAATGACTTTTATTTCTATATTTTATTTTAGAAATTATCAGAGATTGTACCCACAAATTAATTGATAAATAAAATTTACTTTACCTCGCATTTATTTTTCCTGTCTTCAGCACTTGGTGAAAATTTGTGTGAAACAACGTTAATAGAATTTAATCACGTGCAGTCACGTGCCGTCCATTTTACGAAGTAATTGACGGATAAGTTACAAAATTGAATGGATTGATATTATACATGACGTTAAAATGAACAAAATACAGTAG
Source organism: Primula veris (assembly GCA_963682055.1). Taxonomy (NCBI): domain Eukaryota; kingdom Viridiplantae; phylum Streptophyta; class Magnoliopsida; order Ericales; family Primulaceae; genus Primula; species Primula veris. The sequence goes on along the minus strand of OY821747.1, from coordinate 27,724,626 downwards.
AGGGGAGAGCAAATTAAATTTTTAATAAATTACATGTTAGTAAACTGTTCATAACCCGAATAAAACTATCTAACAACTCTATCAGACTCGTAGAAAATGAAACGGTACAGCTTCATGGACTGATTCCCCCCAATCTACAATAAGGACTGGAATGGATCCTTCTCAAACAATAAGACCCATACAGTCCTTGTGTTTTTTTTTTTTTTTTTTTAATAATCTTTCTATCTCTCTCTAAAGTTAGAAGTTTAGTGTTCAAATATATGAAAAGAACATGTAAATATAGATTCAAACAAAAAATCTTGCACCATTTTGATCTTTCTCGTTTTACTATATTTACGAACTATCAGTCTAAAGATTGAACATGCATGCATATCCAACCTAGAAAATAGAAATCATGTCATTTTCTGTTCAATGTTTCTTGTTTGTAAGATTAGTTCTTTAATTATTTATATTTAAAGAGAGTACATCCGATTAATGTAAAAAGAGCAAGGTAGGTACACTTTAGAAACAAAACAGAGAATAAAACTAAAGAATCAAAGGAAAAATACTTAATGTTCAAGATGAGGGTTTTGAAGAAGTGATGCTCTTGGAAAAAGTTTAAAGCTCAGACTTGATATATTATTGGAACAAGACAGAGTATTTTGGCAACCACGTGCCAAAATTACATCAATTTTGGGGACCGAAATAGTGCTTTGTTTCATAGAACAACTACATTTAGAAGACATAAGAATCGCATTACTGAGGTAAGAAATGCTGAGGACTTATGGGTTAAAGAAGGGGTGGAGATGGCTGAGCTTATCACTGACCATTTCAGAAAACTTTTTAACGCCGAAGAGGAAATGCGACCTTTTTCCTTTGGTAGAAGACATTGAGCCAGAGCCAGCAAGAATATGAATGGGCACTGGTGCAGGACTGCAGGTCAATCTTTGGCCAGACGGATATAATGGGCTGTTTTATCACCAATACTGGCGTATTATTGGTACAGCAGTTAAGATCTTTGTACAGCAGTTAAGAACTTTTTTGAGTCTGTCTTTAATTTATTCTGCGAGAATGAAACAACACATTACACATATATATAGTCGTAATTCCAGAAAAGAAAATTCCCGAGTATATGATGGACTATAGTACTATCAGCCTTTGGGATTGTTATAAAATTATTTCCAAGATATATCTTTGAAATTGAAACCGATAAATGACTTAATAAAGTCACAACAGTCGAGCTCCATAAAAAGAAAGGCAAATTCAACACTCATACCGGCCCAAGAAAGTTTTCATGCTATGAAAATAACGAAAAAAGGTAAACGACAAAACATGTATGGCTATAAAAATTGACCTAAATAAAGCATACGATTGGGCAAATTGGGATTTTTTGGAGGCTGTTCTAGTTCTGATGGGGTTGGCAAGTAAATGAGTGACTTGAACTATGGAATGAGTTCGAACTGCAAAATGTTTGATATTCATAAATGCGTCTATCTGTGGGAGAGATTATGCCAAGTAGGGAATTAGACAAGGGGATCTATTTGCCCGTTAGATTTTTTTTTTTTGGGTAACATCTTTTTAAGGAAAATGAATGCGCCAACCCTCTAAGACCATGTAAAAAATTCTTACTTATGCAGAGGACGCACCATTGTGTTTAACTTGTTATTTACTGGCGACTCTTAATTTGGTCTTTCTTATTCTTAGAGCCAATATATATAGATGAAGTCCCGCTGTTTAAATATTCCTCCTGGACTTGTTTTCATCCTCTGGGCAATAAATTAATTTCTCAGAATCTGAATTTTATTCTCTCCGAAGAATTCATCGGCATTTCTTTTCTCTCCAGCCTAACACTAAATATTTTGGGCTGCGACTATGATGAGGGGTGCAGAACTCAAGATCCTAGCCAACTTGAGTGATGATATTTTGGACTTTACGTCCTCAGCCGCTCAAGAACTTATCCAAGTGATATGCCCAAATATGTTACGCTCATGATAATTTTGGATGAGAAATATACTTGTATGTTAGAAATGATTTCCAGGCTATGGCAAACTGATAAGCCGGGGCAGCTTAACAACAAGTATCAAATTAATCTGCTGTTTTATTATGGACTGAGTTGTGCAATATTTGAACATTCTTGACATTGGAGAGCGATGTCAGAAGTTCTATTAAATCGGGGATGAAAAATTCGATGTTAAAGTTCAATATACTGCATTCCTCAAAAACAAGGCAAATGAAAATAAAAAATTTACAATCGGGCATAGCACAAAGAAAAATAAAAAATGAATTTCAGTAATAAGCCTGGGAACTGCAATGAATTCGGCAATTTTGTGGTACAGGGGTTTGAGACCCGGCCCAATTTTTTTCTTAGAACGTGTTACCTATTTTGAAACGCATGTTTTTTCCAGGTAAATGAAAAACAAAATAGAAATACATAGTATAGAAAAATCATAATATTTTTTTTAGGGATGGAATGCATACACTGCTTGAACTGTTTGCATATCCTTTGGTTCGTCTATTCGAAGACTTAGGAGCATAGGGACGATTTAAAGGAATACTTGTTTGTAGATTTTAACAAATGAGTGACTAAAGACTTGAGGTGTTGTTTATTTTCTGGAATTACGACTAAACATATGTTTCTTTTCTCTTCACACACACACACACACACACACACACACACACACACATATATATATGGAATTACGCATATCAAACCCAGAAAATCATGTCATTTTCTCATGACATTTATGTTTCTTATGAAGGTGTGTGTTTCTAGGATTAGTTTTTAATAATTTAGTTTCTTGACAAATATGAGGCGGGGGACAACAGGGTGAGGAGGATCGAACTTGCAGAGGTCTGGTAACTATGGCCTCGTAATCATCTGGCTTTCTCGAGCTAGTAGCGTTCTTGATCGCAGAAATGATAAAACCATAATTCTTTATCTTGCCAATAATCTTATATTGGCCTTTTTTGAGTTTGTCAAATACCAAGTACACTTTGGCTTCATAGTCCTAAGTGTGCACTGCTCCCCTTGCCAAAAAATTAACAAACGGATCACTCAGATTCTTTATCCGTGTCCAGTCGCTATTAACCGAGCGGGAAGAAGGGAGAAAGAGGGCAACCATGACGAGAAGGACAAGGAGAGGGAGAGATTTGAAACTTGAAAGCCATTGTTTGTAATTTTTTTATATGTTATTACTCCATCCGTTCCCAATTAATTGTTCTTTACGAAATTACGTGTAATTTTAACCGGTTTATAACATGTATCAAAATTGTCGGAATAAAAATTTTCAAAACTAAATCATATAATTTAATGTCTGAACTATATGATTAATTTTTAAAAAAATTTATTCCGACAATTTTGATATAAGTTATTGGTCGGTTAAAATTATACGTAATTTCGTAATGAATAATTAATCGAGAACGGATGGAGTAGGAAATATATGAGATGTGTGAATGCTTCCGCTAGGGAATTTATACAAGCAGTTCTTTGACCTGTTGAATTAATGGAAAAGTTTTGATTTTGGTAATATTACGGTGGAAAAGTTTTGAATTAATTTTTCTAGTCAATAGTCAAATATATTCTTCAACGCCTAATCTAATGAATTAATGTAATTTGTTTTTAGGTTGCCAGTTATGAATTATTTTAATTTGGTTCTTGTGAATTTTGTAATAACATTTGGACTATATTTAGAAAAGGGAAATCAATTTTTGTAATAGATTACTGCAAAATAACAAGCTCATGTGCATAATGCTATTCTTTTAATAAAAGTATTTTAGATTAAGGAAAATATTTTCGCTCATACATTTTAATATCTAAAAATTTTACCCGCTTAAATAGAATTTACACATGATATGTACAGTCACTAATCAATATAAACTCTTAATATACATTATATATATTAGTAATAGCATATTTAATATTTTTTCTTATTTTTAATTAATATTTAAATTTAGGATAGACTCATTTAGGGAGTATATTTTTATTTGTGTTTTTAGTATGTTGAGTTTTTAGATTTAACAAATTTTCTTATTTTTAATTAGTATTTAAATTTAGGGTATGCTCAGTTAGGGTTTTAGTATATTTTTATTCAGGTTTTTATTAGGTTGGATTTTTATTATGTTGGATATTTATATTTGAGTTTATCAAATTATAAATTGTATTTTATGTATATTTGAAATGATATATATTTATTTTATTTGACTATGGAGTGTGTGAGTTGTGTGGAAGTTGTCTGTATAACATTACTCGGTTAGTAATGTTAAAAAAAAAATAGCAACAAATATTTTTAAAAGATTGAGTTGCTTGAGATGTTATTAAATAAAAAAAATTGAATGAATACCTAAAGAATTTGGTCACTAATTAAATATTGTTGTAATAATTGTCCATTTTCTTCTTTTATTATTTTAATTTCCTTTAATTAATGAGATGATAGTATTAATTATGCTGGGTTGGACAAATCCAACTCAACATGTTGGTATTTTAGATTGATTTTAAATGTTGCAATATCATAGTTGACTAATCAGATTATCAGGACAATCTGAGTTTGATATGAGTCGTTTTGGGGGTAAAGTCAAAATAATTACAACTTTTGCGGATCAAACATATAATGTATATGGTTGATTAGAAGAAATATCAAATTTTTAGGAATTCCTTTTCAAAATCATAAGAAATTAAAGAAGAAAAATTACTCATAAAAGCATCGGGAGACATTTTAAAGCTGTGTGTAAAATACCCGTTTTTTATAATCCAATTACTTCATTTAGTCATTTGTTGGAGAATTTGGATTTCTATCTACATATTTTCATCTATTTAGAAGTATTACAACAAAAAATGGAATTGCACTAATATGTTCATATATTTGAAAATTCTATTTTTCAAGTATTTTGCGTTCACTATTTTTAAGTAAGAAGCACGTGGCTCCAAACCTTCACTTCTTCGTTTTATTTAACGCTAGTTTAACAGATAGCTGAGGACCCAAATAAGAAAAAGTTTGTCGTGCATCGAAATGGTACAAGTCAACAGGTTGGGTTGTGAATTAAATTTTTTTTTTATGATGAAAAATATGGTAAAGTAGGGTACTATTTGTGAAAGGGTACTAAATAGAATGTCGTTGTTGAGGTTTATATTAAGAGATCTGACTATTTGGACCATGGGTGAGACTTTTTTTCGAAAAACTGAATCAAACGAAGCGAAAACCAAACCGTTCGATTTGGTTTTCGAAACCTAAAATGGTAAACCGAAACTAAAGTATATTTTCAATTTGGTTTTGTTTTACATTTTTGAAACCTAAAAATAACCGAGATGTCCCGAAAAACTGAAAATATAAAAACAAGAAAAAACAAGTTTTTTATAAAGTGTTTTTAAATTATTTTGCTATGTACTTATTCTTTTTTTTTTATATTAATGGTGGAGAAATCCCACTTTATTATTTATTTGTAAAAGTAGAAAAATAAAATAAAAAAATGGAGAAAAAACCCCACAAGACAGAAACTTGCTAAATACATATTCAAAAACTAGTTTTTATAAACATGTAAAATCGACAATTGTAAATGTTAGTTTTATTTGATTTTTTATTCATCTATTATATACACATTACGATCTATAAATAACACTCTTACTCTTGTTGTTTTGCTGGATAATTTGGTTTTACGGTACATATTAATTAAATTAATTTCGTAATTCGAATTCTCGAAATAATAATGACTATAGTGTGCTTCATTACTATTTTTAAAGCTTATTAATAGTAGTGTTGGACATTATACTTTTAAAAAAAAATTGTAGATATTGAGTTTGTTTAAAACTTTATTGAATTTGTGTAAACTTTTTTAAATAAAAATATATATTTAATTTGGATTAAACGGGTCACTGCTGAAGCTAAAAATTAATTTGTATAGTTTTTCTATAATATTTGGAAAAACCGAACCAAAATATTTGGGTCTAGTTTGGTTTTACGGTTAAAAAATTTAAAACCATCAAAACCGAACCAAATAATATTTAGGTTTCGGTTTCGTTTTCGGTTTAGCTCAAAACCAAACCGATCTCACCCTTTAGTATGACCGTGTTTTTGGCACGTGACACTGTTAGGGAATCAATTTGGCCGAAAAAGAATTATATGTATAAAATAACAAAAAAAAAAATTTTAAATTGTTAATGATAACAGTTGTATAATTTTTTATTAAGTATTGCAAATTTGCAATTGAAGTCTACTAAAGCTATTTTTTTCCTTTTATTTTCTGTGTGAAAATGACTTTTTAGTAACACCTAATCAAAATATTCATCTTTTCAAAAAAAATAAAAATATATATATATATATAACTTAGAGTGAGAGAGACAGAGACAGAGTGTGGGTCGTCCTATTTTATTTCAGAAAAATCAACAACTTTGTGTTTATTTTCAGTTTATCTGGTAAGAACCCATTAATTTCTTCTTATTTATTTTATTTTTGAATTTCTTTTTATTCTCTCTAATCAGCTTGACAAAACCCTAGACCCCATTTTGTCTTAAACCTTGTTGGATCTTTAAATTGATTAAATTAAGGTTTTTTTTTTATCTATCCTTTTTAAAGATCGTATTTTTATGCATGTTTTGGGATAAAAGATGTAGTTTTAATTTTTGGGTATTTGTGCTTTTCCTTATATTTGCATCAATTTTACTTATTTGAGTTAATTTATGAAAAAATTAGTATATGTTTCCGAAATATGATATTTTAGTGCTAAATCATGTTCAGTGCTAATAATGATTTTTCTTTTTTGAAAAGCTAGGGTTTTTGTTTATTTGTACCTAAAGATCAGATTTTTATGCTTATAAGTCTAATATACTTGGTTTCTTTATTGTGTGGGTTAAATCTCATTGATAAGAAGTCTATAGAGTGTACTTATACGAGGTAGCATAATACATTAGATTTTGTAGAGGTTTATGTAAGGTTGACTATCTTTTACTGCTAACGCTTGTTCCGTTGTAGTTTTAAGTGACTTCCCAGTTATATTATGGTTTTAATTTAAAATTACAGCCATGTTTTGCTCACACATTAGTCTCACCACTTTTTATCTTTAGCTTGAAAGCTGAACCTAATATTATTGCTGAACTTTTAGGCTGAAAATAAGAAGCATTGACCGAGATGAACCCACCTTTATTCTTAAAAACAAAACCCAGTATTTGCTTGAAATTTGCAGCCAAACAGGCGTACCTTGTGTTTACTTTTGATGTCTTGGGAAGAGCTGTGAAGCAGCATCACAACACCGGAAATTAGTGAACTAGCATAACATGTGTGATTGACTTGCACTTGCCACTCAATTCTCGTTTAAGGAGTCAAAATTAGATAGAAATGTCTGACCAGAAATTACCATGGAAAGTGTATTTTATTGTCCTGGACAAATAAGTGCATGTAGCTAGTATGAAAATATTACGCTTTTTAATTCATTAAGTCTGAAATGCTCAAATTTTATGTGTCATCGGAGAAGTTCTTTTAGACTGTATTGCAAAGACTTTGGCCGAGTTACCACTCGGTTTCAGTTCCTTCAAACACCATTTGTGATACTAAATGCCCATCAGTGGTTTTTTCATTCTAGTTGTGTTAATGTGTATACATATCCACAAAGATGTTCTGTCTCTCATTTATGTGTGACATGAATAGTGAGACAGTTATCTAGGGATGTTTAAGAAGATGAACATATTTGCAATAAACCCCCATTTTAATTGTGTATGAATTATCAAGAAGTATTATTTGATTGTTCATCAAGATGATTACTACTTCAAAAGGGATCATTTTTTCCCAAATAGGTATACCATTCTTTACTTTAAGATGGAACTAATCTATATGCATGGTTGCTTGCTAATCAAATTCTATGGCTTCGTATTGGTTAAGTAATATTTACCCCGGCGCTAAGTTCCTTTATCCCCCATTGAATTTGGCATAATGTATCCTGGCTTCCTATCCTGATATGAAATATGCTCTATAAGTCTCATCAATAAAGGGAATAAAAAAAAAATAGGAGGATTGGATTTTGAAGCAATAGAAAGAACTCTGCAGAAATTATTTTATAGAAGTTGAAGTCAAAGGCCTGATTGAATGTTTCCAAAACCTCAAAATGCTACATTCAGTATGGAGTATCTTGTTCCCTTTGAAAGGTTTAAGCTGTCTTTTAAGGAAGCTGGCAAGTTTTGAACTATATAGGACCCAGAGAAAACACTTTTTTTTTTCTAGTGGTAAGCTTCTGAGGTACAATGAAAGATCAAAACATAACAATTTGCTAAAGAAGGAGCTAAATATAAGTATTCTAGTCTTTATGGATATATAATAACAATCCAAGATAATAAGGGTAGGAAAGTAAATTCTGTTGTGGCTGCCAAGTAGCTTCAAAAGTCACTCTTCGATCCTATATATACTCGAGACAATCATTGAACTAAACTTTAGGGAACCAAAATCTTCTTACATAGCCTCATTCAGCTCTTCAATTTTTCGGCCTTCTTTCTGAGTTGTCATTTTAGGATCAGGTAGGATTACTGTACACATTTAGCCAAGGGCATTATTCTATATTTAATAATGTAAAACGCTTTCCTAAAACAACTCTCTGTCTGTAAGCTAATATAGCATTCGTAGCACTGCTTTAACAAAAGTGAAGTGCTAGTCTCAAGTTTCATTGACAGATATATTACTACCAGTACTGACCTCTTATGATAGGGGGTTATACATGGACTCATTTTGCTGAGACGTTTCAGTTTTCACAAACATATATTGATTTTTTTTAGCTGGTATCGTAGCTTCATTCATAAGCAATTAGTCATTCTTGTTCATATCATCTTTTTGTAGTTTCACATAGCGTGATCTTCTTATTCTGGTATTTTCATGTCATTTTTGTTTTCAGATTATTTGCAGGTGTGTTTGAACTGTTGCTGAGACACGAAGGATTAAAATCTAGTGATACCTTTTACACTACTATGGTAATCCTTTTCACTTATGTTGGAATTAAAAGGTTATTCTATTTATCTATTTATTATGCCATTGAAACCTGTTAGTATTTGTGTAGACTAAGTAGCCTGGTTAATGATTACTGTAGGCTTAGGACGGGTTTTACCTTAATTTCTGTCTCTTTACGACAACAAGAGCATGAAAACCAGTAGGAACATGCTTGTTGTAAGTTTTGTTAGCTATATGTTATAAATAGAGTGATGTTAACTTTGAATAGTTGCAAGCGCCTAAACTCCTAGTAGTTCCGATCAGTGATATGTATTGAAATGTTTTCTGAAACAGAAGTTAATTACTATATGTAATTTGCTTGGAGGTTCTTCAAATGCGTGAATTTATTTTCAAATCGTCATATCCATTGCCTTTTGCAATCTTGCTAAAAATAGCCACATCATTCTCACGCATATTGTGTTAAATTTTCTGTGACACAATTATTTTTTATACTTTCGATTTGTATTATAAAATTTAGTTTCATCGGTAGGGACATATTATTAATGTAAATATCATGACCTGAACACAAATGGAAATACTACTTACAGTTAAACCTCGATAAATGAATGTCCGATAAACGAATAACCTCGCCAAATGAATAATTTTCTCCGGTCCCGACTTGGGCAAATGGGCTAAATGAATAACCTCGCTAAATGCATTAACGAATAATTTTTTTTGAATCCTTAAAGACCCCATGTAAATATAAATGAATAATCATTAAAATTCATAAGATATATATATATATATATTTATTTATCCTAAAAACAAAAATATTTCTTCCAATCAACAATGTTCATACAAGAAGTCATTTCTTCACAAAAAAAGCGTCTAAAGTTGTTTGTTTTTTCCTTCCACCAAAATGCATCACATCTGCGACTTTTTCTAGTGCAAACACAACTTCTGGAATATTCTGCTCATGCTGTAGCAAATAGTTTCGTAGGGTGATTACTGCTTGAAAGGCTTCTTTTGATGACACATTTGGTGTGACGCCACTATCATCTGGTTCTGGATCATTCTCATCATTCTAATCAAACTTTTCCTTCACCCATGCTTGCATATCCTTTTGCGTAAGACTTGGTTGTTCTTTCTTATGCTCACATATGGCCCTCCTTATCTGGTCGGTCAAAGTTGATTTTGTTGTTGGTTTTGACTGGTGATCGGAAGCCATCAGACTGAATATTAAGAAAGATTAGAATGAATTATTTACCAAACCAAGACTCTAGAAAAATATATATATTAGTTTGTAGGTAGGTTAGGTACATTGTCTTAGTCTCTAAGTATTCCATACATAGAATATTATTATTAGTACATGTTGCATGTATTTAGACTCTAAGTATTCCATACATAGAATCTTATAAGTACATGATGCATGTACATAGTCTATATACGTATTTGTACATTAGATGTAAAATAAATAATCATACGAAAAAATAAAAATGTAAAAATACTATCTAAATGAATAAAAATTCATTTATTGATAAATGAATAATATATTCATTTATCGATAAGTAAATAAACTCACTAAACGAATATTTTTTGCTGGTCCCAAGAGCATTCATTTATCGAGGTTTAACTGTATATTACAACATTTCTTAAGTATTCACAGGCACTTTGATAAATGTCCTGGAAATTCAATACTGTCTTGAATAAGGAAAATTGGTCTAGATTTTTTTTTTCTTCTAAATTCTGGACATGAGAGTCTTGACAGCGTGTACTGCTGTTATTTTATAAGGTCAGGATTAATTTGAAATCAAATTGTCAGATACTATGAGCATATCCCGAATTAAAATATAATCAAAGCATCATAACTCGCGCAGAGAAAAAATCAACATTACATGCTTAACTGTATGAATAAACAGTCCTTCGAAATACACAAATCTAGGCTACGAAAGTCTTAAGTTATGTAGCACTGCTCATTTTCTTTAATTTCATAGACCACTCTTTATAATATAAGACATGATATTATTTGTAATTGAAAGATTTTCTTCTTCATGAAATGCAACTTATGGTTTGGAACCCTAAACGGAGATAGACTGGTAGCTCGGTTGCGGGTTTATGGTATGTTAGAGGTAGGCTTAACAGTAATGCTATTATGGGTTGGTATGCTTGTAAATGATAAACAATGTGCTTAAGGGGAACGCTAAGGTCATTTTACCACTTGCTTACTTAGTTGTTACCATATAATTGAAGTAAGTAAAAGTAATTTTGCTCCTTACATTGAGTGTAAAAATCAACAAAGTTTCTTTGTGATCTTTTCTTCTGAAAACTTGCAACATGTGATTGTTAAAATGGAGTCCTGGTATGCAAAGAGTACCATGTTTTCGTATGTGAGAACTGTAAGGTGGCAAAGTGGGCTGTGTGACAATGTAGTACGTGATATCACATACATAAGGCTTGTTTGGTAGAACGGTAGAAGTTTACTTTGCATGCTTTTTACCTGTGAAGTAAAATTTGTGCATGTTGCACCAGAAAAAAGAGTTTATATTCATACTTTTGAGGCAAAAAAAGTTTACTTTGCAGAAGTATAGAGATCCATACCTAATCTATTTTGTACAAGTATACTTTTCAATTTTTATACTCTGCTATTGTGTATTTTTAACTACTCCAAATGAAAAAGTATTCTCATTAAGTCATTATATACCAGACACATATAATGATACTTGAAGTGTACTTCTTATTATTATTTGCGTAAGTATTGAGATGCAACCAAATCGAGCCACACAACATGACACTAATGACTGAATGCAACATTTTTTCTCTTCATTTTATGTACTTAGGAACACAATTCGGCGATAAGAACCTACATGGCTATAATGGCCGAGAGAGACGCTGCCGTTCGAGAAAGAAACATGGCACTCGACGAAAGGCGCAGAGCCTTTGCCGAGCGTGACATGGCTATGTTGCAGAGAGATGCCGCAATCGCAGAGCGCAACAACGCCATAGAGGAACGCGACAAAGCCCTTCATGCGCTTGAAGTAGGGGATAGTACCATTTACGATAATGAAATACCCCAAAATTATAACATGTTGGCTGAACATGAGTTTGATCGTGATTCTAAGCTGAGGAAGCTTGAGCAAGCAAAGGAGATTGAAGAAGGAGGTTCTTCAACAAAAGAGATCGTTAGATCTCAAAGAATGGGTAAGGAAGGGACCGAGGATCGATCCCAAGTTAAAGTAGGTTCTTCGAAAGTTTGGGGGAGTGATGCACTTAACATGATCTAAGAGAGTAGTTTGTGTCTCTTGGGAAGAAACTTTGAATCATTTGTAATTCTGATATTTGGTTTGAAGTTACTATACTTGTCTGGTTAAGTGTTGAAAGGATAGAAGGAATTTTTCTAATTTAATGAAATCATGTTGGGGATAAATTTATGTTCTTGTTTGCGAAAAGCTGTTTGGCAGTTCAGTATTTGTAGTATGCATAGCTGGTAAGAAGAAGTCCAAAGTGGCTTAGTTCGAGAACTGTGGAACAAATTGCAGTGATGCAGTCCCATCCTAAGTTAAGCTTTGCTTAAAAGCTAAAATATTTTATAACCAGCTAATGAGCTAGAATATTTCTAGTTTATTAAAAAGGTGATGGAATGTGAGAATTTAACCAATTATGTAGTAAAATCCATTTACCTATTTATTGTTTTTTAAGCTTGTTAATGACCCGTTAAAATATTGCTTGATATAGGGACAAAAAGCCTATGTGAACTCCCTACCCTTTTTGTCCTACATTTATATTCATTTTCATGTTAATTCATATTCTGATTACTGATTTTTTCACTATATTTACACTTCTTTATACTTCACACCTCATCATTAGGAGTGAAAGTAGTATAGTAAACCCGATGAGTGTTGATGATTTTTATTTACTTTAGTTTCAATCCTGCCACATAAGATATAGTCTGGACTGGAATATAAGAATAGTAAACGTACATAATTACTGGCAACAAAGTTGCTGAGTTTTTAAATAAGATTCAACAGCTAAAGTTTGACCTGGGACCGTTGAATTAAAATATAACGCCTTGGATGAAAAATGTAAAAACAAAACTTAAGATCCCCCACCTTGACCCATTGATGTTAAATGTTTAATGTGAACAAAAGCAAATACTTGCATCTACACATTTTCCCTAGTCCCTACACATATATAACCTATATGAAACCCCTCAAGTTGGAAAACAAAACACCTACATACACACATATATTCGATGGGTTTGAGCCTAAAGGTTGCAGTGATTGGAGCCGGATTTGCAGGCCTAGTGGCAGCCCGTGAACTCAAGAGAGAAGGACACCGAGTTGTGGTGTTCGAAAAAGCCAACCAAGTAGGAGGCACTTGGCTCTATGACCCGAAGGTTGAGTCGGACCAACTCAGCCTTGACCCAAACCGCAAAATCGTCCACAACAGCCTCTACTTCTCTCTTCGCACGAACCTTCCACGTCAAGCTATGGGATTTTCGGACTACCCATTTAGAGTCCGAGAAGATGGGGACCCAAGAACTTTCCCGGGTCATGAAGAGGTACAAAGGTTTCTGAATGACTTTGCTAATGATTTCGGAATAGTCGAGTTGATTAGGTTTGGGAATGAGGTTGTTCTTGTCGAGCGAGTTGACTCGGAAGGAGAAATGTGGTCAGTCGAATCGAAAATAGGCGAGTTGGAGTTAGTGACCGAGTTGTTTGAGGCAGTTGTCGTATGTAATGGACACTATACTGTACCTATTGTTGCGCATATTCCAGGTACGGATCATGTTATTAAACAAAAGAATAGTAAACGATAATCATCTAATATAAACAATATTAATACCGTTTGTTGGATAGTGTAGAGTATATTATTTTAGACTATTGTTATAGTCACCCGGAAATCTTACCCAAAAATATTACCCGCTGACATGGCGAATTATGTGGATCAATTGTAATTTAAATAAAAATATGTTTTCAATATCAAAATAAAACTAATTGGTACAAATCTGTCACGTCAGCGGATAAGGTTTTTGCGTAATATTTTTGGATAGCAATATCATTTATCATTATTCTAAGAAGGGTAGGTCATTGCTATTATCTTTCCAGTTTGATATTAGGAGTTGGTGTCATAGACTCTTCATTTTGAAGTCAGTACCAAAGTTATAATTAAAGTGATAGCTAACGAGAATAAGAAGTTTTTAACTCAAAAGTATCATCACTAGTTCAGTACCAAAAAGAAGAATCGCAAATTTGCAATCTAAGGTATTTTTAAGTCCACTTTGATTTTTTTTTTTTAAAACATCAAATTTGTGATCATCTACATGGGAGTTCAAATGACCTGTTGTAAAACCTAGCTACATACATGTCAATATTGTACATATATATATTGATCTAGTTGTATAGCCTGGTAAGACAAACAAAATTAGTTGATGTACCTAGGATCTTTATAACGTCACACCAGCTCGAAAAGAGTTTATCGTGAACTTCTTTAAGGCGAGATAGATCTTATTCGCATATCAATTGGTCATGATGGGATTTTGCCAATAACTTCATTTTTATTTTATATTCTGTTCCGACTCCCTTCTTTTTTGTATTGCGCTTGATATGATCATTTCCACATAAAATCATATATTTTGTTCCGACCCCAGCTTGCATAAGAATGGTCTTGGTTGATAAAACTAAAGTATTCATGCAATACAAAAAAATACCCAAATACCGACGGGATTGGTGACGGTATTTTTTGTTACGAGCTTATTAGCGACGGTTTTTGTGACGGTTTTGTGACAGTTTAGTCAATTTGCGACAGATTTGTGACAGCTTTTTAAATTAGCGACAGGCTTGTGACAGCTTTTAACTCTCACTAAATCAAACATTATTTTGTAGTGATGCCTGGTGTTGAAGGGCTGTCGGAAAATAAATAAAAATAAAGCATTGCCAATTTATTTGTTGGTTGGACATCGACGGGGCACCTTACTGATACTTTATGAAGTTTTAACATACCTTATTTTTTCTTTGGAATCTTGTTGATTTAAAAAAGGTTACATGATGAAGGACGAAAATCTGGCAAGAAATAACTGTAATCGCATATTTCCTGTTTCAAGGCAGTTGGATAAGCACATTGAACTTTAAAGGAACAAAGTAGAATTTTCCAAGCTGTTTTTCTTTCTATGAGCAAAAATTAATCAATAGACAGATTTGCCACTTTTTTAAGATATGAAAAAACAATGTCATTGTTTCAAGATTTGTATATGATATGATGTTGATAAAGCTTGTACGTGAAAGTTGAAATCGCAAGTGAATTGGGTAACCATCAACAAATATAAATAATGCAAATGTGCAATCTCATATAGGCGATATGAGAGAGCAACTTTAACTTAAATTTAACCTATAATCTTTCTCGTACAGTACAATACTTGGCTCCATTCTCTCGACACTATCCGAAAAGTATCATGATCCATTTCTAATTTAGAACATAAAATATATAATAGGTCTCTTCTGTTATTGGCAATGTTGAGACAAAGAACTCATTACCAACTAATGACAGAATGATATCATTTATTTCTGTTAAACCTTAACCTACGCTTATCTTTGAGATTTGATGCATCATTAGCTGTGATTTACTATTAAAAAAAAATTACATCTGAAAAAATTCTATGTTGATGATCAGGGATTGAGAAATGGCCTGGAAAGCAAGTGCATAGCCACAATTATCGTCATCCTGCACCATTTCAAAATCAGGTGATATAACTTCATGTTTGTGAGCTTATTGTTATATTGTATGCTCGTCTTTGGCAACATAAATCACGTAACTTTTTAAACTTCTTTAAGTCTGTGTTTTACTCAGGGTCGCACCGTTAAAGAAATTTCTTGTAGAATAGATTGATGAGTCGAGTCCTACTTTCAAAAAAAAATGAGTCTCAATAGAAAGTAAAGCATACATCATACATGTATCGAGAAAATATTTCATATGAAAATGCAAGTATATATTAATGCATATATAACAAAATAAAAAGGGCAAACAATGATGAACTATATTTTTGCGCACATGAAAACAATGTCATTTATACTAAACTGTAACGTTATATTTGTCTATAACTAATGTTTAGAAGAATAGAATTCCTTCATTACACACGTTGTTAGCATATATATTAGATTCTTATGAAGTTACACAATCTATTTATTCATTATCTGCTAGAAAAATAAGCATGTAGAAAGTGGACAGTTAGTAGTTATTATTGGGAGTGGACCTAGTGCAATTGATATATCTTCAGAAATTGCAAAGGTTGCCAAAGAAGTTCACCTCTCATCAAGATCACCTGCTATTGTTTCTGTTTCAAAGGTTGAAAATTATCCCAACATATGGCAATATGCTAAGGTATTTTACTTTCTTTTTAAATATCAAAAACCTATAATTCCAAATATAATGACTGTTGAATGAGTTGAGAATATGTTTGATTTATCTGAATATTGCAATTATAGATTTGTCTGACCTAATATGAGAGTTCTTACAGATAACCAAAACTTATGAAGATGGTATGATAGAATTTGAAGATAGTTCTTCGGTACTTGCAAATACCGTTTTACACTGCATTGGGTAATATGCAATAATCGCGTTCGTGTTATTTTTAGCTCTGCAGCTTATTATCACGAATGCATTTTGACTCGCAAAATTTTCATATCTAGATTGCCCATAAAATAATAATCAAAAGTTAAACACCTAATTCATGGTTATAACTATATAAGGGAATTTATAAATTTTCTATTTCGACAATTTAGATATGAAAACATTATTGCACGTATTTTCGTAAGAGAGACTTATTTATTTAGGATTGGGATAATATAAAAATCTTAAATTCATCTCACAGGTACACCTACGGTTTTCCTTTTTTGAAAACAAATGGTGCCTTAAGTATCAAAGACAAACGTGTTGGGCCTTTATATAAACATATTTTCCCCCCATCTCTTGCTCCTCGGCTCTCTTTCATTGGAATTCCGATACAAGTCAGTCATTAACCTTCTTCCGTCTTTTATTTTTATTTTTTGTTCTTGTTTTCAATGTGAATAAACTACTTTATATTAAATTCCAGTCCACCCCTACCGGAATAAGCGATAGTATGTTACATGTTATGGGATTAAGTATTTTGTAAATTGATTAATTAATTATATACCTATGTGCATGTTATCAGGGAATCGCTTCATTTGTTACCGAGTTGCAATCAAAATGGGTTGCAAGTGTATTGTCCGGTAAATTGCATTTACCATGTGAAGAAAAGATGTTAGCTGATGTTGAACAACATTATCAATATATGCAAGAGTTTGGAATTCCCAAGCACCATACCCATCTTCTTGGTTTTAAAGAGGTAATTCTTAGACTTTATTGCTTTGAATATATATATATATATACTGTCGCATTAATATAACTTCTCAAGTCTGGTTTGAAAGTATTTAGGATTCACGGGAAGGGAATTAAAGTACCATAAGCTTAGCCAAGTCATGAAAATTTAAATATAAATTTGTATTGTTTAGTTTTGAAATTTACCATTTAGTATAAATTTACATTGCACATGTTTAATATTCTACGAGACTAGGAGTGTAAGCCGTTTTATTTGCATTATATTTATCTTTATTCAAAATAATGTTCTTCATTTTATAGTTGAACTTTTATCTTCTTTTTTTCGCATTCGGGATCCAATTCATAAATGACCCAAGAAAAACCAAGCAAGTGGCCGCCTCGTTTTGGTAACACGCCACATTTTTAGTTAATTATGTTTTCCAAACAATAGAAAAATGATAATATTAGTTCATATGTTACATTTTACAAAAAATTTTAAATGCAGGTCCTAGGCCTAAACTTTTTTAAGTTCCAGTTAGTCGGCACAATAAAAAAAGCTTAAAACATGCTTTTAAGCTTAAAAAATAACTTATAATCTATACGAAAAATATTAAAATGTTAAAAATAGGTTATAAGTTGTTTTTAAGATTAAAAAAATATATTCTAATATACACGAGAAAAATATCAAAGTGTAAAAAATAACTTAAAATGTGTTTTTTTAGCTTTTTTTAGTGTTTGTTTGAATTATTAAGTAAAAAATAAAATACCAAAAACTTACGAAAATAATATTTTTTTTATCACATGTAACCTGACATATACTTAAAAATCTTATGAGAGTAGTGACTTATGAACAAAAATATTATTGAAACGTGACATAACACCTATGAGTACGTATTTTACACTAGTGTCTGTAATCTGGTCATCATTAAAACACTACGAAGAACGAGAACCTTAAATCGATGATGTATCAGCTCATAAACAAAATCTTTTACACACAATTAAAAATATACAAGCAAAGTTTTGGAAATTATTTTCGTAAAATCTGTTAGTTCTACAACAATTAACTTGTAAACTTTAACTTCTATCTATATTTTGTACACTAATTTCACAGTTTGGGTACCAAAACTGGCTAGCAGCGGAGATTGGAGTACCACAGGTCGACAAAAGGGTGACGTCGTTGTATAAAAATACAATAGAATTTTTTATTTCTTGAAAGGAAGTATTAAGGGATAACTTCGACTTTGAAAAGTTCAGCACATGAATGCAATTTGTATTTGATCATTTTTCTAACTCCATCCCATTACTTGAACGTTCGAAAGTGACGAAAGGTTTACAATAATAGTGAGATTGTAATTGTTGAGTAGGATTTCAAGCAATTCAAATATACTTTCAGACCATTTCATATTAATGTGAAATTGTGATGTGTTAGCTAAAGATGTTATTTTACAATGTTCGGTATCTGAAAACTCAGTAGTTTAATTTTAAACAGTTAATATCCGCACCATGCATTTGGATACTGCTAGTTTAATTGAACTCATAATTACGCAAAAGTTGATAAATAAAAAAAAATTCTCTGTTTACCAAAATAAAAAATAAAAAAATCTCAAAACTACTTGTACAATGTTTGTCATCAACGAATGCCACATTTAGTTTATTAGTATAAAATCATTATGCCATTTAGATTATTTTAGAATAATCCGATCTCTCCATAGATTAAGGTCATTTGATATTGATTAAATCAATAAACTATTTAGGTTCATCAAACAAAATAGAATTTACCACTAGTGGAAAGACTCGCATCTTCTAAAGCGACTAGCACGAAATTCAGATTGAAAATAGCTTCTCGCAACAATAAACAATCCTCATACCGCAAGTAGTGGAAGTTAATAGTGTTTTTGATACAAAATTGAAGCGAATAAATGTAGTACAACATTAACCTTGTTTTTGGTGTCATGTTCAAATTTTAAAATGTAATTTTGTCATAGATGCATCATGCATATTAATCTTACTTGTATACAGCTTTGTGAGCTGAGCTCCTAACAATTTTATTTGTATCAACGAAAAATCAA
The DNA here is from genome assembly GCA_963682055.1 of Primula veris. Taxonomy (NCBI): domain Eukaryota; kingdom Viridiplantae; phylum Streptophyta; class Magnoliopsida; order Ericales; family Primulaceae; genus Primula; species Primula veris. The sequence goes on along the minus strand of OY821747.1, from coordinate 27,705,350 downwards.
CAATTACAAGCTCGGTCAAGAAGCTAGTTTGGTCACTACACAGTAGTAATAGGGTTCCTGAGCAAGTCTCCCTATTAACCAGGCTTATTTATACAATACTGTATTATTTATGTGATGCTACTTATTCTGTCGCCATGCATTAAGAAATTAGGGTAACAAAAGAAATTCGGATAGCAAATCACAACTATAACAGAGATTTTAAGTACAATACAAATTAAAGCCAAGGACCACATCCCAAAATGTATTGCTAAAACAAGTGACTCCCTCCCCCCTCCCTCCACCGTAAAAAAAAAGATACTTGGGTTTAATCGACTCATTCACATGAAACCTTTAATCATTCGCCTAAAATATTGTTTTGTAACAATCTAATCATAAGCAAATCCCTATAGTTTAATAGGTTTTTTCTTCCAAACAAATAAAGTGCCAAAAAACTATTCAGATTTTATAAGAAAATTGTTATTATGTATGCTAGCAAATAATTTTAACCGAAAATTACAACTACAATCCCAACGCTCAGAGGTGGGTAAGCTCAGATAAAAATTACCATTTACTTGAAAACGGACCAACTTCATGACTCCATTACAGCGTTTAGTATGCAAATGACTTGGATCATAATGCGTTAAAACTTAAAACTAAACAAAAACAGCTAGTGCATTGAATATAAGTAACAAATTTATCTACAACAGAGAGTAACCAAAAAAGAAAAAAAAGGAAATAATAAAATAAAAACCCAGAAAAGAAAACAACAATGGAGAGTAATTATTTCAGTTTTAATATATAAACCTGCAAAACATCAGTGTTATAGTATCTCACAAGCATATGTAACTAAGAGTTGATTTCTTTTAAGGAGACGTATCAATAGAGATTATGGAAAAACAAAATTCTTACAAATTGAATAAAAAAGCAGGCTCAGAGAACAAAAAATTAAAGAGACCACAAAGAAACGGACGATATAAACACTGTGAGCCATATAAGGGGGGACAATTAACACGTAAACAATAGATTCGGCCTCTGATCAGGAAAAAAAAACTTGAAATTGTCGAAGTCAGTGATAACCATAACTAAAAGCTATAAATAGACCATACCTATGGAATCAGGCAGATATGTCGGGTCTAAACTTTAAACCATCAGAATATGACCACCATTGATATGTAGGGAAAAGAAAACTAATTTCAAAAACTTTCAACTTTATACTAATATCTACTCTAGTATGTTAGAGGTAGAGCTTCACTCAGGTAGTAAAATGGATGACAAAAGCCAAAAAAGACGACTCCTTAAAAGTGTCTACAGAATTTCCAGACAGCAAGAAACTATATCGTCCACAATCCACAAATCCATACGAAATATAATGGTTTAATCAAACTATCAACTTCCTATTTGCTTATTGAAACTAGCAGACATTCTGTTAATATCAGTTCAAATTTTGGTTCTCATTAACAAGTATGCTACTGTTGCAGCCTGGAATAAGTGCAAACCAATTTTGAAGTATGTTAAAGGACGGTAAATTACAGAATTAAACTCTTTAAGCAAATTATAGATTCTTAACCAAATATCCATATATTCACTGATGCACAAACCTCTCTAGATTATACACCTTGACTCATACTAAAACACATGCAGTAAGTTTAGACAAAGACAATAAAACCAACAAGTGTTGTTAACCAGAGCAACTTACCACATAGGAAAAATTAATAAAATTGCACTAAGATCCCAAAAAATATTCAACGAAAGCATACAACATCCAGTCGACTAAAAATAAACTTAAAACAAACGCCTAACCACAAAAGCGACACCATTTGCAAAAAACAAAGATCAAGAAGCGTTATGAAATATATGCAGTCCTAAACCATATTTCCCTATGAATACCTACCAAGGGTAATGGATACTTGTTATACTATCAGAGCTTTTCACTCACAAAGGATACTTGAACATCAAAGACCACAATAACAAAAAAACATTTGAACTACATTCACACAGATAGCCTCAAAAAAACCAAAACCTCAACCATAGATAACCACACAAAAAGTCAAATACCCAATATCTGAAGATGTCACTTTACAAGACCAAGATCTTACCGGCCATGAAATATCCAAAATCTGTAATCTCCAAAATCAATATAATTACTACATTCTCCTCAGGACACTCCACATTAAGACAATACTTCCGAAACCAAATTCCAAATTCAAACTCAACTATTAAAACAATCTCCAAAGTTATCCTTTAATTATCCATAAGAAAGTACCAAGATTATTAAATTTAAATCCACAAAGACCATAAACGAAAGACCTCAATGCCCTGCCTACTATGCTCAAAACTACCTAGTCAAGAGAAAGTGACACCTCTCACAAGACCCATCATATAACCGACCCAAAACTAACACAAAGATCTCTCATGGAAGGTACCCTAAGGTAGATTGAAGCTCAGGTATGTCTTAATTTAGGGGGGCACAAAAAGGCAAAAAAAAAAAAAAAAGAGAGGAAAAGCCAAAAAGTAGAAACTTAACTCGATGAGAAAAACTGAAAAAGCAAAAACTACTACAGTAACATGGAAATTCCAGCTTCCCTATCAAGTAATGAAGTCCATAGTCCACCACTGGAAATCTCACCTCCTTGGTTTGACCTGTCAAGTCCCCAAAATATAATTAGAATGATAAAAGAAAGTGAAAAAGTAAAAAAACAGCACATGTTAAGGATCGAAATTACCTTCTCAATATCTGGATGGGTATCCACCTCCATAGGGGCGGGCATTTCCGTTAAAAGGTGGTTGTGGGCCTCCACGGTACTGTGGCGTAAAAAAGGGAAAAAAATTAAAATATGTTGAAGGGACAAAAACAAAGCAATATGAAAAATTAACGAGCACTCACAGCAGGGCCATAATAATCAGGTGGCGGGAGATTCCTGTCTGGTCCTCCAAAAGAACCTAAGAAAATATATTTATATCAACAACCTGGCAAGTTAAGGATAGAATAGAAACTAATCCGTTTGCGATATTGCAAAATATAGAAAATATAATTAAATGAATGAAATATTGTGAACTGTTAAATCACCTCGGTAACTAGGAGTTTGATAGGAAACTGCTGGATCAGAATAATCAATTCGAGGACGTAATCTGCTTCTATCCATGTAACCGGGGTCCTGATCCTACATGTCAAAAGAAAACATAAGAACATAAAGGAGTATGGGTCGCTACAGATATTTTTTATTTATACAAAGCAATCACAGACAAGCAGGGTAACAATATCTTCCTTCCCAAACCCTTCCCTCTTCTAATTATATACAGTGTATTTCTCTCACTCTCACTCTCTGACTAATATAGATACACCAACACACATGCAGAAACACACACATGCGCACACATACACCTATATATTAATATATATGTATATCCATCCATTTTCCCCTCTGATTCCCTCTGCTGCAATCAATTGGAAAGATATGATACGAGGGCCAAATTGATTACTTCAAGATTCAATTGTAAAGAGATTCAGTTAGAAAGATGAAGTGTAATTGGAAGGCTTGAGAAAGTGAATTTGCAAGTACAATTATAAAAGTAAGAAGAAAAAAATCCACATACTCAGCTACATCTAAGGCTCAATAAGATTGAAATTGTATTTGGTTCATTTTGGATGATTTCAAGATGGTCTATTTACCTGGTATATAAACAACCTAAAAAAGGCAAATAGTTTCAAAAGAGCATTCGTTTGTGAATTAGTTTAGTAGGGAACATTATTTTGGTAAAAACACTCTTCTTTTTGCGGTCAATTTGTAGTGTAAGGCTTATACACAGCAGTAACTCGACTCTTCAAAAATCACTGCTAAAACAAAAGGAAAAGAAATGTATATATAATTCATGCAAAAAAAGGAGAGATGAGATTAACAACTTACTGTCATGGGAAATGGTCGCTTTATACCATGAGTCCCACCATGATAAAAGTAAGGGTCTTCCATCTGCCTTCCCAAAACAGGTCCGCTGTATCCTTCTTCTGGGCGAAATGGTAATCTGCTATTTGGGATATGCCTTTCATAGCCTCTATTATAAGCTCCATCACGCCTCGTCATATCAAGGTGAGGTCTAAAAGGTGCCGGAGCTGTAGCAAAATTGTCAGGCGCAGGTCGAAAGTGATCCCTCCATCCACCTATCCATATAATAATTTATAGCATAAAATCAATAAGAGGAGAAGCTTAATCCCTCAACCCACCTACCATGTTGAGAAGAAATGTAATTTGAACGGCAAGAAGAATGAGCAAACTAGATGATAGAGTTTACTAAGTTGATATATAAATATATATGTAGGTGTCAAACTTTCAAAAGGTAAATGTCGGTTTTCTAAATGTTCTACACAGACTGCGAACTGGTCTAAGATTTTACAATCACGTGAATCCTATACAAAGAATAAGCAACTAAGAAGTTTTTTTGTTAATTAAACCAACTAACAAATTCACAAGATTATCTAAGGCAATAGAGAGAGAGACAGGGAGCAAGTTTAGTATTCCATCGAATCAGGAAGTCTCAATCATTACGTATTACCTCTTAGGACTCCTACAATCAGATATTTACAGAAAGCCATAAATCCATACATTAGAAATAATACAGTGGACGTCTAGAGAGAAGTTTCTGAACAGCAAAGGGGAAAAAGACAAGCAAAATGCCAATTATTCAAGGCCCTAAAAGTAACATAAGCCGAAACTCGAAAACGTTCTTAAGAAAATTCACACACATGTTAAAAACAGACCTTAATGAGCTCACTTCATCACCGGCCAAACATATATTATATACAGAGAGAGAGAGAATGCAGAAAGTGCATGGAATAACCTCGTCCAAACATCTCTCTTCTCTGGAAAGGAGGAAACTGCATATGAGGCTCGCGTTCACGAGTGAAACCTACTCTCCCGGTTTGGCCACGCCCACGTTGAACAAAACTCCTATCACGTTGGAAAATTGGCCGGTCAAGTTCATGTCCTACAATCCCAGAACCCCTTCCTGCAAACATCAAACACCATTTTCATAAATTTTAATATTTTATTCATACAACAAACTAAAGAATTTTTTGGGGGGATATTTAAGTTTACCAGGTCTAGAGGAGCTTGTAGCACCACCACTCTGGCCAATTTTGAAGCCTCCACACATTCCACCCTTTACAACTTGAGTTTTCGGCAAAGGGTTTGAAAGCCTTGCTCTAACCTTTCCCTGGGAAGACATAATTCACTTAATTAGTTATGTTTGAACTAGTTTCTCCATAACACCACATTCATGCATGTGCCAACTGCCAAAACCAATAGTACCAAAGCTTAACACCCACTATTCAACCAGAAAAAAATTATAACGACGCATTTCAATATCGAACAGCTGGATTTTCAACCACTAGAGCCAGCCTAGTGGTTAGCACTTAACACTCTCGGAGTTTCGAATCTCAAGGGAGTAGGAGTGAAGTCATTAAATGTGATCCAGCTTTTAAGCAAAAGACTAAAGCTTATATTATACTGCAAAAGGTCTCAGTATTTGAAGCATCCAACATATCCTTACAAAATTTTACTACAGGCCCCTTCTCCTTGATAAGGAAACGTAAGAATCCCAATTTTATAAAAAACAAACAATCCAAATACCAAAAAAGATACATAAGAGTTTCAAAAGAAAGTGCTAACAGGTTCTACAACATACGAAAATTAATTATATTAGATAATACCTTTGAGCTCCCTTCATCGAAGTCTTTTCCATTAATGCCCTCGATACAAGCAAGAGCGTCTTCATGAGTCGCAAAATCAACAAAACCAAAATCCCTCCTCTTTGCAGTCGACATGTTACGGGCAAGGGTGATACGGACAATTTCCCCACATCCTTTCAGTTTTTCCCTAACTTTTTCTTCAGTCCACTGAGGATTTAGCCCATCAACAAAAACCGATTTAACCTGTGCCATAACCTCCGGATCTGGCTCACGAACAGGTTCTGCAAAAGCTACTTTTGCAGTTCTATCTCTGTGACCAAAAATAACGTCCGGCTTTTGGAGCCTTTTATATGCTGACATGGCATCAGCATGACAAGAGAATTCGAGGAAAGCAAAACCTCGACTCAATCCTTCTTGCCGGACATCAGTAATTAAATTAATATTTTCAACGTTATCAATTCCGTAATCTTTCAACTTTTGTTTAATCTGTCAAATCATCAAATTAAGGAAAATTACAACCGAGCTTAGTCAAGTACCGAAAAAGATAGGTTGTACTTATTATGCAAAAACTTACAGCTTCCTCTGTCCATGTATTGCAAATATTGCCCAAGAATAACATATCATTGTCCTCACTTGCAGCTGTCCTACATCTCTTCCCTCGGATCTTCAAAACAAAATTAATAATGCATTTAAAGCAGCTTTTCAATGTTTTCTACATTAACATATTACGAAATTTTAATTTGGATAGCTAACCTATCGTTTCTACATTTGATACACTAACCTAAGCTAAACAGATCAGTCAATGTTCCTCTGTCTAACGAAAAATCTCATATTTATCACTTTTGTACAACATTTTGGTTAGGAAAACACTTTATGAGAGGAAAAGCATGTCCGAGGGATCATCGAGAAAGATTGCTTGTGCAATTGCAGAACTTACATTTCAGTCTATCCTATATTAAATTTCAGTCTCTACCAAGATTACATTTCAATCCCTCCCTAGATAACATTTCCGTCACTTCCAGGAATGACTAATATGTCATTTTTATATTTGCACAAGCACTTCTTCCGGGTCATTTCTGGACATGAATTTAGTGCAACTATGATTACTCTTCCGGTTATTATCACTTTTGAACACTACATTAACGGTCAACTATCATCTTTTACGCTAATGACTAGCCGATAAGGTTAAATTAACGAAACCCTACTGATCTAGCAATAAAAAATAGGTAGGTTAGCGTTCTAATTATCAAACTTGATCGCTTGCCAGGTCGGTGTACAAAATCAAGAAAAAAGGTGATAGGTTGGGGTACAATATTAAGAAAAGGCTTCATCAACAACATAGATATTAGGAATATGATGAGGAGAAGAGTGGAAAAGAACCATACAAGTGGGTTTTTCAACTCTAGTAAAGCTTTTGAGGCTAACTCCTTAGCAGCAAACTTGACAAATGCATATCCCTTGTTGGTATTTGATGAATCCTTTAGCAACCTAATCTTGATTATCTCTCCTATGTTCTCAAAAGCCTTTTTCACGTCATCTTCAGTCGTATCACGATCTAACCCACCAACAAAAATCTCCAACTCTTTTCTAAATTTCCGCTCTTTTGCTGCATTATTTAATTCCGTGCGTTCAAGTTCCAATGCCTCAGCTGCATCTTCTCTCTCCTCCAATTTTTCAACAACACCCTTGTCCTTGGAGTCATCTACTTTCTCTTTATCTGGTGATTCATCGACAACTTTAGGATCTACTTCATTTGCCTTTTGGTTAATATCCTCATCCATAACATCTTCCTCCATGTTGGCAAACTCATCATCATTCTTTACCTCCTCCTTTCCCATGTCAATTTCTTCTCTATCTTCCTTTTGACTTATGGCTTCTCCATCTTTTGAAACCAGATTCTGTTGGTTTTCATCCATATCTTCATCTGGTTTTGTAAGTTCTTTAGGATTTGTAACAATCTGAACAAAAGTTTCTTCTATCTCGAGAGTCTTCTCTTCGATCTGAACAAGAGTTTCTTCTATCTTAAGAGTCTCCTCTTCCGTTTCTAAAGTGACTTCAACATCCATAATACTTTGATCCAAATGTTGTTCAGTGTCAACAACATCTTCATCCGTTTTCGAAAAATCTTCTTCAGGATTCATAACACCCTGATCAACATCAGCTTCTCTCTCTAGAGATTTCTCTTCAATTTCAAAAGGCTCTTCAGCATCAATAACACTCTGATCAAGGGTTTGTTCAATATCAGTATTTTTTTCTCCCTCTTTTGGGTCATCATTAGTGTCATCATCCTCTTCTGGATCATCATCATTTTCATCCTCTTCCACCTGCTCCGAGGATATTTCAATGTCACAGATCTTCTCTTCCACTTTTGGGGTTTCTTCAACATCAAAAACAGGTTCAAACCCCGCGTTATGATTTACCTCAATATTAGTTATAACAGTTTCTATCTTGACTATAGATTCTTCAGCAATAACTTCAGATGCTTCTTCTTTCTTTGAAGACTCTCCAGCTCTATGATCAGTTACCTCAATATTTTCAACATGTTCTACAGTTTCAGGTACTTCTTCTTCATTCTTGGAAGACTCTCCTTCTCCCTCGTCTCCGACTTCTTTCTCAGTTTCTGCTTCTTTTGTCGATTCTCCCGCAACGTTTTCAGATAAATCCTCTTTCTGAACAGATTCCTCATCTTTCTCAGGGGATTCTTCAACTTCTATCTCTGGAGTTACCTTAGACTTACGTGTCCTTCGAGAAGGAGTTTTTGCCGAAGTGGGGGTTTTGGTTTTAACAGGTGTTTTCCTTACAGCAGATTTTCTTTTACCTCTAGTCCCTTTAGTTTCTGGTGTCACCTCCATGACATCAGCGGACAAATTTGCCTGGTCAACTGAAACATTTGACAAAATCATAAAACCAAATTAAGACCACACTATATAAAAACGAAAAGCACTCCGCACATCTATTTATTCCCTTTATTATTCTGACACCAGCGGAAAATGCAGAATCTAAATTAAAGAAAACGAAATCGTGCAGTTTAAAACAAGGATGATTAGCCAGCAAAATAAAGAATAAGCTTTAAGTGCTAGCAGGTTCTTAATTTTTAGCTAAAATTTAGCAAGGAAAACCCGATATTTTTGTTTGATATGTTATACAATCAACTGGTAGGTGATCTGATACAAAGTGGGTTTCTTTTCTGTTAGAATAAATTAACAAGATCGGTATTCTGATCTGCGGTTTTTAGAAAATTTCTAACCGAAAACCCAAAACTGGTATTACGAAATCATTTGGGTTGGATTTGCTATTAAGTTGCTTCTGATAAGGTTGGTAAGATTAGAAACTCAATGATTATTTCAATGGGTTTGATATATCACTGATCCACTTTGCTGTTGGGGATATATAGCAGCCGCAATGATATATCACACCCGTTTTATTCAAAAGGGTTACTAGTTATCAAGAAAAGATGACAAAGATCGTGCCTTTTTGTAGCAATATAGTAATAAATCGTTCTTCGTCCAAGGTTAATCTATTCACAAGACCATAAGAGTAACTTTTAACACACATTAATACATCAACTGGTTGAGACTATATTTCATATTCCATCTACCAAACACCTATCGTTCCTCAAACCATCCTCATAAAAGTAACGGCACAAACTAAAAAAACCTAGAAAAGAATAGGATAGCATAAAAAATAAACCTCAGAATATCTTCGTAACAATATCAGCATAGAAACCAATTATATCAACGATTTAGCACGTACAATTTCATTTAATTGATTATGATTTTTTTCCTTGCTCACTAATACACTGACTGATTACAATCAAGTTTAAAAAATTCAATAAACCAAACACCAAAATTATAACAAACATCTACCTCAAAACATGTTCATAATTATGATATCAGCATAAACCAATTCTGAATCCCAACTATATACTATCAAAATAACCCGAACTCATGAATACAAATATGTTTTCCCTTGCTAGGCGGCTAGCTAGTTAACCAACTAATTGTAATCATGTCTTCGAATTCAATACACAAAACACCAGACCTATAACCAACATCCACCTCAAAATATCTTAGAAATGCAATACTACTAAATATCTTAGAAAAACACACCATATTTCATAGTCTAGCCAAACAGAACGAAAAGCTAATTTGCAAAACACCTCATAAACTGTCAGATGAACGCTCCCTCGCTCTCTATTAAATCGACTAATTAGAATAATGTACCCAAACAGCTAAATATCTTTTTAATAACGATGTCAGCATGAACTGATTATGAGTTTCAACTTAAAAATAATATTAAAAACAACATTAAAACAATTCCAATGATACAGGTACCAATCGCTTTTTTTTCCTTTTACCTTTCAAAAGATAAATATTACAAATAGTACTAAACGAACCTAGTAAATGATTATTTATGTAACATAATCAAATTTCTTATTCTGATAAATGTGTTTTTTCAATCAAATTACTTAGGTAGCATAATCAAAATTTTCAAAATATCTTCGTAATAAAATATTATAAATCCTACTAAACAAACCTAGTAAACAATTAACTAGGTAGCATAATCCATTTTTCAAAATATCTCTGTAATATAATTTTACAAATAGTCCTAAACGAACCTAGTTAACGATTAATTACTTATCACAAACATATTTCCCAAACAGATAAATGTATTCTACCTTACTCGCTAAAAAAACAATCAATTAAACCAGATTATCAACATCATTTAAAATCAAACATCAAAGAACCAAACACCAGAACAATATCTCTGTAACAACAATAAATTCATAAACTTCAAAACAATTCAAACCGATACACCTGTAGATCATTGATTACCTAATTCTAATTACTTAGGTAGCTGGTAGCATAATCAAATTTCTCAATCTGATAGATAAATTTTCCTTTACTCACTGAAAACAACAACTAACTAGTCAAAATTATCAACAATAATCAAAATAAAAAATCAAATAACCAAAACACCAAAACAATATCACCGTAGCTCTAATAAATTGATAAAAAAAACTTTAAAACAATTCAAACCAATACACGTGCAGATCGTTGATTACCAATAAATAGTACTAAACGAACCTAGTAAACGGTTACTTAGGTAGCATAATCAAATTCCCCAAACTGAGAAACGAATTGCCCTTTCTCGTTGAAAAAGCAATTAATTAGACCCAATTATCATCATCAATTAGAATCAAACTTAAAATAACAAAAACACCAGAACAATATCTCCGTAAAAATAAATTCATAAAACCGATACATGTGTCCGATCGTTGATTACCTAATTCCAATTACTTAGGTAACATAAGCATATTTTTCAATCTGATAAATAAATTTTCCTTTACTCACTGATAAAAACAACTAATTAGACAAAATCATCAACATTAATTAAAATCAAACATAAAATAACCAAACACTAGAACAATATCTTGATAACAACAATAAATTCATAAACAACTTCAAAACAATACAAACCGATACACGTGTCGATCGTTGATTACTGAATTCCGATTACTCAGGTACCATAATCAAATTTCTGAACCTGATAGATAAATTCTCCTTTACTCACTTGAAAACTAATTAATTACACAAAATAGAATCAAACATAAAAATCACCAAACACCAGAATATCTTTGTAATTGAAATACATAAATAATACTAAACGAACCTAGCAAACGATTATTTAGGCAGAATCAAATTCCCCAAACTAATAAATGAATTTTCCCTAACTTGCGGAAAAAAACAAAATAAAAAATCAAATAACCAAACACCAGATTAACAACAAATATAAAAACAACTTCAAAACAAGTCAAACCGATACACGTGTCGATCCTTAAATACCTAATTCCACTTTGTATAGGATAGTATCTTCGTTACATGCCTAATTTCTAAATTTACCATTAAATTCAATAAAAAAATTTAAAAAAAACTTCAAAACAATTCAACACGTGTTGATCGTCGATTACCTAATTCCACCGCGATGACGTCATCTTCCGGCGGCGGATTCTGAACAGCTTTAGCGGCGGATCGTCTGGACGGCGGCGTCTTCTTTGCCGGAGCCTCGGGTTTTGGTTTCGGTTTTCCGGCGTTTCGAGTCCTCATAATAATATATAATATAATATATATATATATATATTATAAAGATATGTATATATATATATATATATAGAGAGAGAGAGAGAGAGAGAAAGAAGTTAGCCCTAAGAAGGAAAAAAAACGGAAAGAGAGAGAGTGAGTGAGAGAGCACGCTTCTATCTGACTGACTTTAAAGTACTTGCTATATTAGTACACCTGTTTGTTTGTAACACGTACTAATAAAAACAAATTATCTGATTTTAAACCATAAATAAAACATAAATAAATTATATCAAAATTATCGTAATATAAATTTTAAATGTTAAATTTTATGATTATATTTTAAAAAAATTCATTTTGATAATTTTGATATAAGTTATAAGCCGGTTATTACGACAATTTTGATACAAGTTATTGACCGGTTAAAATTACACGTATTTTCGTAATGTACAATTAAATGAGAACGGAGTGACTACATTTTATTTAGGTTTTTTTTTTCCATTACTGTCCCTTATTTTAAAACAATTTTTAATTGGTTTTATATTTTTTGTATCTTTATTTATTCATTATTTCTCATTTTAACCCTTAGTTTCTTAATTTTTCCTTTTTAACCATGTTTTCTACTTTATTTTTCTTTTGTACTTTTGTTTCTTAATTGTTATGTTTTTTTTCCTTTTTTTTTTGTTTTTTGGTCAATTTTCAACGGCTAAAGCTTGACAAAAAGGGAAAAAAAATATAAACTAAGGTAAAAAAAAAGGAAAAAACTAAAGAAACGAAGGTACAAAAGTGAATAAACTTATTTTTTATATATATGGTTGTTTTTTTGTTTTTTTTCTTCTTTTACTTGAAACGTGTGGTGATGGATGATTGATCTATCTTCGTCATTAAGTAAGTGTCTATTATAAAAATATGTGTAACCTTGAATTGCAAAAAAAATATGTATTTAAATTGTTGGAATCAAAATTTTTAAAAGTTTAACACATTTTAAATGTTAAACTTGATTAGTTTTGTAAGAAAAATTGTTTAGCCAATTTAAATACGTTACTTTTACAAGTTAAATTTGTATGTGGTTTTGTAACTGGTAAAATTTGTGTATATTGTTGATGTACGGTCAGTAATTTTAAGTGAACTTGGTTCATAAGTCACTTTAGTTTTATAATTAATAACAATCTCTTTGGAGTTATTGAGTTTGTGGCATGAGCAATCGAACTCAGATAATGAGCATCATATAGTGGATCCCTTTTTTTTCCCTTTAAAAATTCAAGACAATCTGTCTTGATTTTTCGGTAGCAAAAATGTGAATTTTTGTGTGTTTAATTTTTGTTTTAATGTTTTGAAATCAATATCAACGATTAACATTACCGTGAATCTAGTCCATTATTATTTAGGATGTGTCGCATACTAAAAATTTAACACCTATTTATGAACATTAAAATATCTACCTCAAAATTAATTCAAAACTAAAACTAAAAACTAACATATGTTAATGAAACCAAAAATATCTAACCTAAAATTAATTCAAAATTAAAACAAAAAAATATTATTGGTTGACACACCCTAAATAATAGTGTATTTTGGAATGAACACCGAACGATTAACACTATCGTGAATTCAGTCAATTATTATTTAGGGTGTGTTACATACTAAAAACCTAACACATGAACCCAAAAATATATATCCTAAAATTAATTAAAAATTAAAACTAAAAAATACTAAAAATATAACAGATGTTAATGAACCTAAAAATATATAACTTAAAATTAATTTAAAATTAAAACTAAAAAAACTATTTGTTGGCACACCCTAAATAATAGTGTATCGGGTTCGTAGAATTGTTTTTCCATATGTCAAGATAATATAGAAAAAATTCCAAACCTTTTATTGATTTCGGATGAAATTTCAATTTTGCAGTTGCGTTGAAAAAATTTAACATATAAAATTTCAGATTTTTCCTGCCTTGAAAATTCAAGACAGACTAATCGCATTGGCTATCATCAGATTCGAGTGTATTGATTGAACATTTATCAAGTTAGAGAAATTCAACATTGTTTGCCTAAGTTACTTTTCATGGAAGCTATATAAAAGCCACAGGTTTCAATACTTACATTCTGTATCAGAAAGTATAAGAAAGCTCCAACAAGCCCAGTTCCATTAATCTGACTGATATTTTATGTACTATCACTGGTACAGTGGTACCTCACCAATGATAAACTGATGTGGCTCAAATTAAAAAACAGATCGGAATCTATATGTGATACAAAGTCGTTATTTTCCTCAATAAAATGCAAGCACTTGATTGTTCCTTGTTTTTAAACCAAGGTGAAGTGTTTTCATGGAGTGAATTTCGGGTATTTGATTAGAACTTTGGAAGTTTATACAGTACATTTGACAGTAGAATTTCATTAAAGGCATGTATTTTTTCATAAAGGTATAGATGTCTGAAAAATTATAAATCAGGTGTCGTGGTTAAACAACTCAAACGTTTTGTTCGACAACCCAAACCCTTGTACATAGCATAGTGTCTTGTCCAACGCAAGGAGGCTAGGAGATGAGCATTAATAGAAAAGTTAATGTCTTATTCTTACTAAGTTAAGATATCGCCTTAGGTTCTCCGAGATCCTCTAAAGATCAATTCTGAAAGTCCAAAGAAAAAACTTTTGAAATTTTAATAGCAAGTTTTGATATTCCTGGTATTTGCAAAGCTATTATAAAACAGTTACATCTTTTAACAAATTAAAATGTTTAGTGGAAATTAAAATGTATACCAACCGGCAAAAGTTTTTATGGTCCAAAATCAGGTTTAACAAATTTATAAATCTATTTCAAAAATCCATCGAAAATTCATATTTTAGGTTTTTTTTAAAACTTTATTGGCCGAAAAATCTGATCTTTTAAAAGCCAAATAATTTGACTGTTCAAACAAACACTTATTATTAACAAACAAAAAACTAAAAACCAGCCAAGAAAATATGTTCCCAAACATACCCAAAATGTGATTTCTGACCAAGATAATTTGTTGTCAAAGAGAGCCTTAATTCAATTAGCATAAAATAGCGGCTCATATATACACTACAAAAAAATAACCAAATAGCGACGGGATTAGTGATAATATTTTTTGTTACGAGCTTATTAGCGACGGTTTTTGTAACGGATTTGTGACAGTTTAGTCAATTTGCGACAGATTTGTGACAGCTTTTTAAATTAGCGACAGTCTTTTGACAGCTCTTGACTCTCATTAAATCAAATATTATTTTGTAGTGATAAAGTGGTGTTATTCGTAGGGTTTCATTCCGTAAAAGTAGAATTCATGACTTAAAAAACTTATTAGTTATTACTAATTACTCATTCCATTTTAGTAACCAAAACGCAAAAAAAAATAAAAATATTGATGATATTGGATATTTGATCAAACCAAAAAGAAATAAAAAAAAACCGATAAAGAACAAACACTAGACTAGAGACAGAGATTGTTGCACGAGAATATCAATATATTAAGCGAAATAACAGGGATGGTACTAATCCAACATGATACATAAACTAATACAGTATGATATATATACCGTTCTATAATAATAACTCAATTCAAATCAAATGAAACTGTCCAATTTAACCATTTTTTTTCAAAAATACCCGTACACTTTTATATTAATTACAATAATATCCATATTAATATAAAAATGTACGGGTATTTTTGAAACCATATTTAATAACCAAGCATTTTTTAATAAAAAACTATTTATCCATATTTAAAACTATTTATTAATAACCAAACATTCTTTTAAATCTTAAACTATGTTTTTTTTATTATCCACATATTTATACGATAACTATACATATTTTCTATATTTTTATTGCATTACGCGCCGCACACGCACCGCGTGGAACACGATTTGTAGTATATATATAGAGAGAGAGAGCGAGAGAGACGGGAGGTTGCCGGAAATAAAATAAAATAAATCTGGAAATTTAACACACTGCTATAATTAAGGGGAAAATATTTTTTAGTACTACAATTTAATTGTCTTACAATACTAGTACAGAGTACAATTTTATTTCATGAAAATTTTTTCTCGTTGATTTTTTAAGCAACTGATTTCGTCATTTTACTAAATACCAATCCCCTGGAATATTTCTACTGTCAATGAGGATCCAAATTAAAAATTAAATTAAGGGTTAGGTATCATAATATTTTCACAATATTGTTTCACACAAATTTTCATCAAGTGCTGAAAACAGGAAAAAATGAATGCGAAGCAAAATAAATTTTATTTATCAATTAATTTACGGGTACAATCTTTGATAATTTCCAAAATAAAATATAGAAATAAAAGTCTTTTGATTCTCCTCTTCGAACAATTTGTGATGGCTCGAAATGCTGTAGACTCTCTTATGAATTTTGTTGAGTTTGCTGAAGTTGAGTAAAATTTTTCGGATTTGATGAACAACTTGTAGTTTTGTTGATTTCGTTGATGATCTTGACGCTCCTCAGATTTGGGAAAGAACTTGAAGATTTTGATCTAGAGAAATGTGTTTTTGTTTCTGTGTAGTCGTCCCTTAAGATCGAATGCCGGTTTGTTATAGATTTTTTGGATGGAAATTTTCAGATTTGTTGAAGAATTTTGAATACT
The DNA here is from genome assembly GCA_963682055.1 of Primula veris. NCBI lineage: Eukaryota > Viridiplantae > Streptophyta > Magnoliopsida > Ericales > Primulaceae > Primula > Primula veris. Next base: position 27,688,980 of record OY821747.1, on the reverse strand, counting down.
TTGATTTGTATAAACGTCTTGCTTACTATTTGTAGTCGTTCATGAAGATCGAATGCCGATTTGTTGCAAAACTTTTTCAGATTTGGTGAAGAACTTTGAAGACTTTGATTTGTAGAAACGTCTTGCTTACTGCTTGTAATCGTTCCTGAAGATCGAAGGCAGATTTGTTATAGCAGTTCTTCAGATTTGGGAAAGAACTTGAAGATTTTGATCCGTAGAAACGGCCTGCTTGCTGCTTTTAGACGTTATTGAAGATCGAATACCAAGTTTATTACAGATTTGTTGCAGACTTTGAAGGCGTTCGTTGAGGCCGGAGTGTGCAGAGCTTCCCCTAGGAGTTGATCCCCTAACGTTTGTGGAGGAGCGGAACTGATTCCTTGACGGCCGTGGAGGAGCTTTAATTGCAATGGCACCTCCCTAAGTTTCGGCTCATTATCATATAAGAGCAACACTTGTCATTTGATTTAAATTTAGTATTTGCGGTTTGAAAATATTTTAATTAGTTCTATAATTTTAAGAAACTCTTTGTTTATTCCATACTAAATGAGTTTTAGCAAAATAAATACTTTTATTTTATTTTAATTTACTATCTTAATTTTATGGGATAATAAATTATAATTTCTTTTCTTTTAAATTACTAATAACTTCTTTTTTATTTAAATTTAAAGATTAGTAATCAATTTAATTTTGTTTAAAAGACATATAGCGTATTTTTAATGACCGTTTTACGTGTCAACAAATATATATATATATATATATAATGTGTTTTTTTTATGTGTGTATAGATCCTTCCCATATATATATATATATATATATATAACGTTAAGGAGACGGCTCCACTATAAACAAGTTGAACCAACTAATAAAAATTTAGTGTTGTATTTTTTTTTAATTTAAGAGTGGGTAACTCATTTTTATGCTGGGTTTTAATTGGTTGTCTCGTATTTTTTCTAGTACACCCGTTTTATCTAAAAGTTACCCATTAATATAAGAAGGAGCAATATTATGTACGGTTTTGTTTTTTCTCATTTTTCTCTTCTTAGAGTAATTTATATTGTTATTGTTTCGTATCTAATAAATTGCAAATGACCCCATAACCTATGGGAAATTATCGTTCTTTTACTCCATGAAAATTTTGAAATGTACCCACAAATCCACCTTCAAACTGGTATAAACTTGTGCTTGATGGTTCCTCTTGGGCAATTTGTCTTTCATTCAATGCAATTTTTTGATTTCTATGCAGTTAAAGCAACGAAATGTGGATTTACATCACTTTTAATGTACACAAATAGTTTTCGGGTTAGAATAACCTTTTCCATGTAAAACCGATTCAAACGAACTGTTTTTGTTTACCATTAACTTACATACGCTGATATTGGGATAATAAAACATAAAAATGTTATCGGTTAAGTAGACTATATATGTTTGTGTAAAGTACACGGGAATAGTATGAAGTTTGGTAAAACCCAAGTCTTGTTTCGATTTCTAAACAAGGACCGGACCTACATTTACTGATTTGGAACATAATTCGTTATAAGCCGTTATAAGTCATTATAACATAATCTTGAGCTATAGCTATTGGTATTGTATACTCTTCGTTCTTCAACTTCGTTGTTCCCAAGTTACACAGATTTGATAAGGTAAAGTTTGCCCTCTTCTGGATAGACTGGATTAATCCAACCCAGGATCAATAGAACTATTTTTTATTGTTTGCAATTGTCATTAGAGAACATCTTTTGTTTTATGTCGCGCATTTGATGAGGTATAGAATAGTTTACCTCTTCCGAAAGTAAGTATTGCTATTTCCCTCTGTTGTAGATTACCCCTGTATATTTTGTATATTGGTCCGTTTATAGACAGTTAATATTTGGCTGCTGTTCACTAGGATATTTACAGGGTTCGACACTTAGGCACTTAAGACGTGTATTTTGTTCCATAAAATGATTACTAAACTTAAGCGAGATTGTAGTATTTTCAAGGTGGTTTAGGCTCATAACTTCTCATAGAGATCTCAAACTTAAAGAAGGTGGGAATATGAGACGTGAGTGGTGGATCAAGCCAAATAGGTGCAATATGTAGAGATGTTATATACTCCTAAAAAGGAAAAACTTGTAATGCACTTGCTACTCAAATTTAATACAGTTTGGGATTTTCTTCACTCAGTTACAGAATTGCTTATCGTTGGCACAATTACCGTTTGCGTGTAATCTAGTTAATCTTTTTTGATGCATAATTCCCTTTTCTCTTGTGTAAGCAAGGGTTTTGGAGGCATCAAAATCTCGTTTTTTTACATATGAGAAACATCCTCATTTTTTGTCTTTCGTACCTTCGTGTAGATTCTCATGTGGCATTGTACATTCTTTTTGGTGGTATTTCTCTGTTCTTTAAGGTTCGCTGCAGATGATAAATTCTTTACACTATAAGCTACAGCTTAGTGTAACATATAATCGGCTACCCTTAAACGAGAAGGTTGCAAAATCAATGACCAACCATCCCCGGTTTATCCTATACTTATAGATACACTAATCTTGCCCTGAAATTGAAAGACCAGGCCAACCATTTCTACAACCAGAATATGATCACAAATCTATCACACAGCTCACTAAACCTACCAAGTTTGAGAATATAGTAGATCATAAAGAACTATCTTACTTGCAATATGGAATTCTGACAAAAAAGATGCATACTTAAAATTGAAGAATGCCAGGTTTTAATCTTGGTAAATGTTGAATTCTAGTCCCAATTGTCACAACCCGCTGCCCGCTGGTATTGCTTGGAAAAATTATGACTTAAACATTCTTATGAAGTATTACATAATATGTACATAAAGTAAATATGAAACTTAACAATCAACATCAATTTAAAACAGATTCTTTAGCGAGGCAGATCTGATATTTCTAATCCATAATTATTGTAGAGAATTGCAAGTAAGCTATGGGTTGTCTAGTTGCAGCATTTTAAGCTCACATATTCGCATTTTTCCATTTTAACCTCGCATATTGCCATTTTTAAGCTCACACATATAGTATTTCTAATGCATAAATTCTAGTACTATTGGATTGGCAAGCTTAAATCTGAATTTTTGGTTTCTAGACCTGAAATGGTTGTTCTTGTCTTAGCTTCAAATAATCCAGCTCGTTGCTTAAAAAGTGCAACCAAACAAGCTCCTAGATGGCGAGATTTTAAATGTACAGGTAGGAATGACAGAAATGAAACAGATTGTCATGTTACTCATTATGAATTTAATTATCTTTATATGACGCTATAAGGTCATGACACAATAAGCAAGGGCATAGAGAAAGAACCCTCCAAGCGTATTCGAAATCACCCCTTCAAGATAGCGGTAGGAGAAAGCGGACCAGAATCAAGCTGATACAAATTCAAAGCCGGTCCCACAAACCGGAACAAGATCCAAGCCCCAATGATAATATAAATCGAAGCGTAAGCAAACTTGTTAAGCCAAAAAAGCAGACCTTTCTCGCCCACGTAAAGCTCTATCGCCTTCTCTGTAAGAGTCATGGTTTCCCAGTCCTTGGGAGCCTCAGTTTTCTTGGTAATCCCATTTAACGATTCGTCTTTTTGTTTTTGTCTTGATTTTCTTCTAGAACCTCTCTTGAACCGGATGTTGGCGGTTTCAGACTGTTGAGGTGGAGTGCTTGTGGTGTCGGTGTTGTTGTTATCGGTTGTGGTCCGGCAACGGAGGAGAGGGTGGCGGTGAGGAGGATAGAGAGAGGGGATTGAAGGGAGTGGTTTTGAGAGGGTTAGGAAAGGGGAGTTCATTTCTTGAAGAAGTGAGTGTTAACTAAGACATGAATGGTGTTGTGGTGCACATTTGTTTTTCTTATCCTTTGCTGTTGGGGGATATGATTTGCTAAAGTTTCAAAAGAATTTATATGAGGTTCATTCAAGTATAAATTGTAGTAGAAATAATCCCCCGATGCTTGAAAAGTTATGAACTGACTCAAAAAACGGCGTTTATATATAGTATTATCAACTTTTATATTTTGAACGACAATCCATTTAATTGCACTTTACATATGAATTTATCAGTTTCTGATCATTTGTGCAGTACTCAATTCACGAACATGATGAATAGGGTAGAATTCAACACAGGGAAATAGTGAGAAAAACGAAATGATCGTGACGGAAGGAATAGAACAATAACGAATAAATCGTAATGAAATAACAGAATATAACGAACTAGGGTAAACTACTTGCCCAAAAAAAAAAACTAGGGCAAAATTGCATCTTCAATAAACTCAAATTCAATACATAATAATAGTGATAGGGAAATAATGTATTGAAGGAAATAACTAAAAGGTCCCGATAAAATGAAGAATTAAGCTTATAGTCCACTCTCGCATAAAATAAGGCCTATTCGGCAGCATAATTCTCCTCTTTTTGAGTTGAAGCTTGTCTCTCAAGATTCACAGAGTTGGACAAAACCATTTTTGTTAATACCAAAAATACCATAATATTCAACACGACTTACTTTAAATACCACGTAAAAGTTCATGTCACGGTTCTTTTAATCAATACATTATCAAGTCACAAGAAATTTGCACACAAATGTTAAATTATTATAAGAGGATCCACAATAGTTCTTAATTTTAATAATATTAATTTTGATACATGATCATTTAATTGCATGTTAAATGACACATGTGTAACTTAAATTTAACATTCACATTAGTGTATTAACTTAACAAAGTCATCTAAATTTAATTAAAATTAATTATTAATTGAAATCTCGTTAATTAGTCATTTGGTAAACCTCACTAAAATAGGAACTAAAATAGTAATAGTTGAAATAGAATTCACGTTTAAATTAATGATATTTTGCCACATTATCAATTAACAAGTAAAAACATTGTTATATTTAACAACTTTTATAAAAATAATACATGATTTAACTTAACTAATAGAGACAAAAAAATGTATTGTTAGCTAAATATTTTAGTTAACAATAGAGATAACAACACTGTTGTAGTGGGTCTACGTCGGTTAATTATGTCATTATCGGCATGGAATACCAAGAATAGAAATTTATTCTACCATGAATCCGTGTTCTTTGTTAGTTTCCAGCTATTAAATTAAATTCTGGACCCTTATACGACAATCGATTAATCATTTACCTACTGATCATATGCATCAGATTTTATATGTTTAGTGACCAGTCACAATTATAAATGAAAGGTCACAGAATCACTGATATAGACACTGCATATAACTGTTTCTTTGCAAATAATGTATCTCATTTATTGTAAACAGGAGCTAAGCACGTCTTACAAATTATTGTTTCTGGTGAATGGTTAAAAAACTTAAAATATAGTATGTTCAATACAGTGTTCTTTGGGTAACGTAACAAAACATCATTTGAACTTTAATATTCAAAGGTGTTTTAATTTACTACTACTATCAAATTTTACTCCACGTAACTTTCATTTTTTGGTTCTGACGAGCATCCGTACGTATCTGATTCATCCAAACATATTTTTTTCTAAAATTTAATGATTATGATATAAAAAGTGACATGCATTAGGAACCATATAAATTTCCTAAATTTAAAAAAACACAAAATTCACCTTATATACGAGGAATGCATATGATTCCTAAATTAATACTCCCTCCGTCCCTAAACAAATGTCCCCTACGAAAATCCATACAATTTTGACCGATAATTTTTTCATATTTAGATTGTCGGAAAAAATTATTTCAAAAGTTAATCACGTATTTTAGGGTTAGAACTATATGATGAAATTTTCAATTTTTTCATTTCGGTAATTTTGATATGAAAATTTTGATAGTCAAAGTTGCATGTATTTTCGTAGGTGATATTTGTTTAGGGACGGAGGGATTATAATAGTAATAAACTATCATGGGGTCTAAATTTTTGTGGTTGTAATATTGTTATGATTATTAAACTATAATAAAAAAATAAAAAAAATAATGTAGAGTTATTATAAGGAAATTAATAAGGAAGCTGAAATTTTGTGTAAATGTAAACGGTTTCTTAAAATGTATAAAATGTGTTAGATTTTAGAAAATGATTGATATAGGACGGATACTCTTGCTTGTGTATTGGTAGTTGGGTACTCTGATGACCACTTAAAAGAATGCAGTTAAATATTGAACCTTTTTTTTTTGAAAGTTAATATTGACCCTTGTTATTTCGTTAGATTGAAGATTTTATTACTAGTATTCATGATTGGTATATTTTTTTTTTGGTTTGAGAGGTTTAATACATTAAATTATCTATTTTTAATAATTTGAGTAACTATCTTTTAAATTTTCTAATTTGGGTATCACACTATAATAACTTTCCAATTTAGGTACCACCGTCTAAATTAATCACAGAATCATGTCATGTGATATTTGACAAATGTTAATTTGAGAGGGTAATTTGACAATTTTACACAAAAATATGTCCATCCTATAAAAACGTTTTTTCCAATTTCACATATAACAAAAATTTGGATTATGTGTTAATTTTTTTTATGTGTGAATTTGGGGGGAAAATTTTTATATGATTACATATTTTTGTGCAAAATTGTCAAATTATCCTCTCAAATTAATGTTTGTCAAATGTCACGTGACATGATTCCGATATTTATTTAGACGGTGGTACCTAAATTGAAAAGCTATTAAGTGTGGTACTCAAATTGAAAATTTTGAAAGGTGCGTACCCAAATCGTTAAACGCGCTATAGTTTGGTATAGTAAATGTATTTTTTCCCTTTTTTTTTTTATTAGTAGGTTATTCTTTGGTATAACATTTTTGTTCTTTCTTTGTATGATATGTTCAGGGCTTCATACTTGAGCGATTGCGAAGCTTGTCTTTGTCTGCTGTTGCTTACTACTGACTCGGTTGAATTTTAACTCCTGGTTCATGTGCGGACGAGATTGATCGAAAGATATTTTTTTGGGTTCTTAATTGGTATGTTCGAATCGGGTCTTTGTGTGCTCGAATTTCATGGTGATAACCAACTGAGTAGAATTAATTTCATTGTTGAGTGGATGATTTAGGTGAATTTTAGTTGAATTTCTTAGTCCTAGTAGTAAATACATCAATATACTTCATCTACCGTTTTGTTTATTTATTTATTTTGAAAGTTCTATATGTTTATTTTTTATTAGTTGAGTTTTAAATGAACGATTGAATTATTTTGACTTTATATAATGTATATAAAGAGTTCGAGTCACCATGACTCTGAGTTAGGTACCCCACTTTCATGATTGTGATATCATGATTCATCCTGAAAAATTATCTAGGCTCCAAGCAGTTCCTTATTTTATTCCTTTCCAAAGATTTTGTGACAAAATTATAAAAGATGAAAAGAAAATAGAGATTGCTCTCCTTGTGGATGAAAATGAAACTCTTTGCCACTCATCCGTTCAGGCCAAACTCCTCACCACTCGTTCCAAATTTAATTTATTTTTATGTGAATTCTATCTTTATTCCACATACGCAATTGGTTACTTAGTTAGTTCATCCTTAAAAAGACCACTATGTACACGTTTTCTATAAAACAATGTATTACCTTGTTCATAATGGATGATACTCCTAGTTTGTAAAGAAAAATAACTTGTCGATTTTACAAGAAAACCGCTCCCTTGTTTGACGAGACTAGGAATACACTTCTCCATACCGTCTTTAAGTGTTTATTATCTGATCCGAAGCGACAAATGTGATTAAATAATTGATTAAATCCTGAAAGTATGATTGTTCTTTTACTGAATCTGGATGCTAATATTAGAACAAACGAAGGCCATTTTGTTGTTTGGACAAAAATGTAGACGGGACCATATTACAATACCTTCGACAAAGTTCACCCAACTAATTTTCTGTCTATAATCCGGTGTGCCGGTGTTAATTAACAGGAGGTCTATTTTGGGAAGTTCACCTAGAATCATTAAGTCTAAATGCATATGTACTTATATTTCAAAAAATGAAAATATTGTCAAGGATCTAAAATGGGTAAGAAAGAGACAGATGACATGTTCAATGGGTCCTTTTATACTTGGCAGAAAATTTAAAGAGGATTTTCTTCTTTTATCTTCCCATATTTCTTATAAAATATTTCAGTTTAATATGGGGATATGAATATATTCACAATACTCCAGTCACAGCCATGGGGGATTCTGATGATGAAGAAGATGCACAACCAATAATATCTGCTAAGAAAAAGGGGTTATTATCTACTGCTATGAGGAGAACTAGCGAATGGTTTGTTTCCAAAATATTAGTACTACGTTTTTTTATGAATAAATTTTTTATAGTCAGCTGAGTTATCTAGAGTTTTCAACAGGATTTTGTCACAGGAGATTCCAAGTGATGTAACAGTTCATGTTGGCGAAGCTTCATTCTCTCTGCACAAGGTAATTTTTTTCGAACTTTATTTTTGGGATTGTTTGGTTGAAGATTTTAGTATCAGCTTCAGTTTTTGCTGTTTATAAGTTGCTGGCTTGCTTAAAACTGAGCACTTTTGATTTTATGGTATGCATAAGCTAAAAAAATTTAGTCAAGAACTCAACTTTTTCCTCACTATCAAGCAAATACCTATAGGAAAAAAACATATCAGATTGAGTCTTTCAGATGTACTGTATAAGAAATTTTTTACCACTTAATTGAAGAAATATGTAAAAGAAAATAATGATGCAATAATTGTCTTCTTGAAGGTAAAAGAGCCTATAGGCTAAAGTTTACTTGAACTAAGTCTAGCAACAATGTTTTCGTCAGTTGTAAACCGAGTTCGTTAAGGCTGGAGAATAATGATTTGAAGTTTTTAACTGACAATATATATTATTAGGTAAAGGGGACATCTTGAACGAGTACAATAGATTACCGAAATTATGAGGAAAATTGTTGCATTATCAGGTTGCTGATGTTGTATATACTTGTATATTACACTATGCTACACAATTGGTTTGTAAAAAAGTGGTGTCTTTAAGAATTAGTTCTAATTTGGATAAAATTTTCTCATGAGTTGTACAAGTTTTTCTATCAATTGATTTATTACATTCATGCAGTTTCCATTAGTAACAAAATGTGGATATATACGAAAACTAGTTTCAGAATCAACCGATCCCGATCTCTCCACAATTGAACTCCCTGATATACCAGGAGGAATAGAAGCATTCGAACTCGCAGCAAAATTTTGTTACGGGATTAATTTCGATATTAGTACCGAAAACATTGCAATCCTCAGATGTATTTCCGAATATCTAGAAATGACAGAAGATTATGCAAATGGAAACCTCATAACAAGAGCTGAGGCCTATTTAACTGGGGTGGCACTCGAATCTCTGTCAGGAACAATTTCGATTTTGCACAGAACAGAAAATTTACTTCCTATAGCAGAAAATGTAAAATTGGTGAGCCGTTGTATAGATACGATAGCGACTACAGTGTGTAATGATAGCCAATTTTCAATGAATAATACTGAAGGAGGCAAGGAGGGTGTTGTTTCTTTTTCGGGGTCGAATTTAAAATCGACGGTTGTTGAATGGTGGGCTGAGGATTTAACTGTTTTGAGAATCGATGTTTTTCAAAGGGTGATAATAGCTATGATGGCAAGGGGGTTTACACATCACGCATTGGGTCCGATTCTCATGTTATATGCCCAAAAATCTCTACGAGGTTTGGTGAGATCTTAATCCTTGCTAATCACTTCCTGTATGTGTTTCTACTAGATAGTAACAATAAGGCGTCATACTCCCGAAAATTGGATACATCTTAAGAAGATTGCCACTAAATGCTAATATAAGGCTTGATTCCAACTTAGTATCAAGTAGAAATTTATTTCCTATTAGTGGCAGTTTTGATTCCTAAACACTTAATTAAGATGAATTTTGATTGACATATTGTGCAATGTACTAATACCATTTTTCAAGTGCATACATAAACTTTCAATGAGCATACACTTTATTAAACTGATTTTGGATATCTGCATACCGAATAATATAGGAAAGGTTGTCATTAGCACCCAATGGTGAATAAGCTCAAAATATATCAAATAATGAAAATTTAACTGAAATCTAATCGTTACTTTCTGTTACTGTCAAGTTTATAGTTTGTCCCAACTAACAAATTATCACTTAGTATATGAATATAAGTCAATTTCCTGAGAAATTTGGTTTTCGTCAGTACCCACAAGAAGGATAAAACTGCATAATTTAAATGATGAGCTAGGTTTCCTATTAATTTTATAATTTATTGATGTAATAGGAAATGTTTGGCAAGGGAAGGAAGAAAATAGAACCTAAAGAAGAGCACGAAAAGAGGGTTGTTTTGGAAACAATTGTTAGTCTTCTACCAAAAGAGAAAAATACAATGTCAGTGAGCTTTCTATCAATGCTATTAAGAGCTTCGATATTTCTTGAGACAACAATGGCATGTAGGTTAGATTTGGAAAAAAGAATGGGGTCACAATTAGGACAAGCTGTTCTGGATGATTTGTTAATCCCTTCTTTTTCTTTTACCGGGGATACTTTATTCGATGTAGATTCTGCACAGAGAATTTTAATGAATTTTCTCGAAAATGAAATTGAAGGGAATAATTTGGGATATAATGGAGAAGAGTTCGTATCTCCTCTTAATGATATGGAAAAAGTTGGGAAATTGATGGAGAATTATCTTGCAGAAATAGCATCAGATAGGAATTTATCTGTGTCAAAATTTATTAGTCTCGCGGAGAGTATACCAGAGCATTCTAGGGTGACGGAGGATGGGATGTACAGATCTATTGATATTTTCATGAAGGTAAGATAGAGCATTTACTGGGGTGAATATTATACGAATCTTTTCTATATGGCATGGCTTGTTTGGTTGCAATTTTAAGCAAACAAGCTTAGATATTTTGAATCTAGGTTTATGATTTATGAAGTGCTAAATCCAGCTTCTATCTTTCTTCAAGAGAAAATCTAAAGGGCCCAAGGTGCTCAACCAAAAGCAACCCAAGATATAAGTAAAAAACAAGAAACTATATTTAAAAGTTGAAATCAAACAAAATCATAAAATAATTTTCGGTTAGATGCTGCAATCGGTTGGATCTTCACCTGAAAAGCCAAGTGACTTTCATGTTATGGCCTCAGAAATCAAGAATCTTTAAGTCAGATTAATTTATTTCTTTTTACCATTTCTAAAAGATAAGCATATTGGCTTCAAAGGTGAATCCAAATAAGTACTTATTGCAATCATAATGTAACACAAGCTTCTACATTTTGTCTCAAAGGGGATTAAAAATGGAATGTTACTTAGTCTGAGACCAACGAATGCATGCCTTGGATAATTGTATTACACGAAGAAAATAAAAACATATTTTTGTATGGACTGAATAGATTTGGTCTCTAATTTTTCTGATCCGGCTCAAGTCTTTTTTCAAAAGAAGACACATAATTACTATTCCAACTTATCTATCTCATATTATGATTTTAGGCTCATCCTGGTCTAATTGACTTAGAAAGGAAAAAAATATGTGGTGTAATGGACTGCCAAAAGCTCTCACGCGAAGCCTGTGCCCACGCTGCTCAAAATGACCGTCTCCCTGTCCAAACAGTCGTCCAAGTCCTCTACTATGAGCAACAACGCCTCCGTGACGTCATGAGTACATTTTACAAACTTTCTATAATTCTTACAAAATATTGAGTTGATCACATATTATATATACATTATATTTCTTTATCAATCGGTTTACTTACTTTCCATATGTTATAAAATTAAAGACTATTTGAGCATAAAATTGTGTCACAACCTTACTTTTACTGAGAATATTAGTTGTCCCAGTTCACCACCTGAGTTCAAACCCCTGTCTAGTAGATGCTTGAGATTAAATCATTCTATAACAAATGATAGAGAGTCGAAGAGTATTTGTAATGTTTAGTCTTTCACCTAGATATATTAAGAAAATTTCAAATTTCATCACATTTTTGTCACATACAAGATTCAAAAATTTCTCCAAGTTGCTATTTTAAAGTACAAGGTAAGGGGTAAAAAAACACATTTCACAAACTTGCTATTTTATTCCACAAATTTTCCTCTTGGCCAAAATATGACTGAAACTTGCTCATTTTACCATGATGTACAAGCATGTAAACAAGATCCAGCTAGCTACATAAATTACTTGATCATTAAATTAATTTACGCAGGTGGCACGCTATCAGGAGCACAATCCCCAGTCATTACATCCAAAGAGAATCTATATACACCTAGTGTACATTCCGAGTCCGATGAGCTCTCCCGTCTCAAAAGAGAAAATCAAGACTTAAAATTCGAGCTTCTGAAAATGAAAATGAAGTTTAAAGAACTGGAAAAACCAAGTGATAAACCGAGTACCGGAACTCCAATGAGAGGTACGGTAACTTATTCTGCCGATAAACCACCTTTGCCCAAAAAGTCATTTATAGGGTCAGTGTCAAAAAAGCTAGGGAAATTGATGCGTAACGATCTGATGGTGACTCAGAAAGGGAAAACTAAGCAGGCGAAAGATCGGCGACATTCTGTATCTTGAGCCACTGTGATATTTTATTTCACTTTGAGCTCTTATTAATTATTATATGTGTTATATGATTGTATGTATTTAGTCCAATTGGGTCTATGTGAAGTGTTGAAACTGTGACGTTTAAAGAGTACTTGGTAAATGTCTTTACTTTCTGTCAATGGAATTGTGTATTTTTTCAATGAAAAATGTTTTGTACATATTCTTTTTTCTGTATAGAAGGTGTATTTATAAATAGTTTATTTATCCGGATTCTGTCTTTTTTTTTCTCTCCATATAATAGGAGCATAAGAGTTGAAGAAAAAGCTACAAGAAACAAGGGGGACAAGCTAGCAAAAGAGCATCATGCCTGAACTTAATCATCATCACATAAACTCCAAAAAATGATATCTTTTATGATGGATATGATAATTCTTTAGGGCTTCTAATTTCCATGGACTTTTTCCAAGTTTGTTTATTCACAAGATGGAATCTAGTGTTCTTTTGGTGGCAGACAAAGTTATGACCTCTGATCTGTTTAATGTTGGAATAGAAAAGTTTACAATTGGTGGGTTTAATATAAAGAAAAATATATGGTGTATAGGAGTATATATTATAAGGTTTTGGTCACCAATTATTTAAACTCTATCCCTTATCTGGTATCTATGCATTGCACAAGATTCCTTATGCAGAGTAGATTGAATTTGACTTGGCTAAACTAATAAATGATAATGGACTTGAATTTAACCATATATAATGGGAGATGATGTTTATAAATAGATATATGTTGGGGTCTCAAGTGCAACAACGTATGAATAAGTGACCAAAGTATGTTTGTGGATAATGTGTGGGATGGCTACCATGCATTACAATGAATCATGACCATATTGATGCTACCATACTAATTTAAATTATAGTCACAAATTATAGTTTTATCAAGTGACAATTTGATATTTTCACTACCAGACTTTTCGTACTGGCCAAGTGAAGCTCACTTCATGAACTCATATGTTACTTGAATTAATTAGGACAATACTATTTAGTAGAGCTGCAAATAGAGCGAAACGAGCCGAATATAACTCTGTTCATGTTCATAAACTGAAACACTTGTTAGTGTTCAGTTCATGTTCATTTAAATACGAACGAAACGAACATTTGATGAACATGAACCGAACGTTTGACGAGCCGAACACGAGTTATTCGTGAACGTCTCTTTTCATTAATTTAAAACATTTAATAATTAAAAAAATAGTTTTTTTCCTTTATTTTTAGAATATATTATAAATTTATCATTTATTATTTTATTGTTTACTGTGATAAAGTTGTCTATAAATAAATAAAACTGAGTTAATTTATTTATTTGCCATAACAACATAATATTTTCTTAGTTTTAAGTTTATACATTCTATAAATGTATAAATTCATTTTTTACATCTGTATAATTAATTACTTTAACGAGTCGAGCACTTAACAATAAAATCGATGAATGTGTTTATATGATATAAATTACTTTAATAAGTTTGAAATAATTCAAACATATCATTAATATTATTGTAATATAAATAAGTTTATTAATTTGTAGTGATACTAACTAGTTTTTGTTACATCATTAATAAATTTAGTTTTTAATTTTGTCAAATTTTATATATAGTTACACGAACACGAGTTTAGACGAAATAAACATAGTTGTGTTTATATTCAATTCAATTAATAGACGAACGTTATATTCTTGTTTATTATCATGTTCGTTTATAAATGAACGAACATGAATCGAAACTTAGCCGAGCCAAACGATTTCACGAACGGCTCATCTCATTTACAGCCCTACTATTCTCCTACTATTTATGTACTATTTACTTAATACTACTTTAACTTTTTCACCATCATTAGTAAGAGCTTTTTTGCATCCGGTTACATCCGGCTTGTTCAGTTACTACTTTTAAATTCAAATATTTGGCTTTTTTGCATGTAAGCTGCGGATCATTTGGTTCGCTAGCTTAAAAGTAGAGTTCTTTTCTTCCTAAAAATACTCGAAATTTTGAACTCGACAAAACCTGATTTTTTTCCTGTCAAATAAGCCAACTTTATATGCTAATGAATATTTGTGGTGAACACATAAGCAAGAATTGGGATCGGAAATTACAGAATCCAGTTATATAATGGAGATCAATTACCATGGAAACAAATTATCTGTACACTTGAACCCATTACAAATAACACAGAGTCAGAAGTGGAAAAAAAAGAAGAAGAGTACTACTCAGTCCTTGTTTGGATGCTGCTTTTGAACTTTATGATATTTTTAAAAAGCTAGACTCTATTTGGTTCTTTAAGCTGTTAGTTGAGCTCAGCTTTTTGGTCAACCTAAAAAGTCCAATTTATTTGCTTAAAAGCTGCAACAAACAAGCCCTCAAACACATTACTTTAATTCCTGAATTTCTACTCTCAAGTTCCATCTTCAAGACATATTCAAGCTTAAAGCTTGCAAACGCCAAGAAGGCTGATTTGATCTACCTTGAGTAGATTGGTCTCCGACTCGATAACCACTTTTCATCGTTTTATGGTAACCAGAGTTTGCATCTGTTGTGACCATGGTTAGTCCCCAAGCTAGATTCTCTTGATTTTCGTATGGGCCTTGATTAGCTCCGTTGATGATCTGGCTCGATCCGGTTGAAGATGAAGAAAAACTCATCCCAGAATCTGATTTTTCGGTTTTCTTTTTTAGGTTGTATTTTGTTGGGCCTAGTGTTAGTTGTATTTCAGTCTCATCTTCGATCTCTGTCTCTTTATCTCCGTTGATATCTAAACTAATATCTGGTCGAGGCTTTTTCTGATAACCATGCGGATTTTCATTGGTTTGATTTAGGCTATTTTCGCTACTGTAATTGAGTCTTTGTTGGTCTGGTCTTTTTGATTTGTTGCTCACTACGCCTTTCATCAGTATTTTCTGGACCCGATAGAGACGATGAAGTTCATTGACCTGCATTAATAGGATAATATTCAAAAGTTTGTACAATAGAATTAGTGCATAACTGCAATACAGTACTGGTTTTCCATTTTGCACATAGTAACATTGATGAGTCACTTAGTATTCTCTACATATTACCATACAATCAGTGTTTTATATGTGACTATTAAGTATGAACTTTTTAAAATCTACAATCGATCTCCTATAGTTTCCTTGAAATGTCACAACTCACAAGTAAACCGAAAAAGGATCTGGGAGGCGATATTGTATTTGATATTTGTTTAGATATTTTTGGGCCAAACCCTAAAATATAAACCAGAAATTACCGAAATAAAGCATTGAGTGATTTTCTTGAAAATATTTACCTGTTGTTTAAAGGTTTCTTCATGCTTCAACATGGCCATCTTCATATGTTCCCTTTCATATGCTTTCAACATCTTCTCCATTTATACTTCCTCTTCTGGAACTTAAATCTGAGGTATAAAAAATAAAACCACTCTCACAAAAGGAAAATGCTTATGTTTTGAAAATTTGACCCCTCTTTCAAAATATCATTTACTTGTGTATATATGCACTTTTATTGGATGTTTGGTAAACTAGCTAGCTACTTTCTCCTTACTGGAATTTCACCTTGATATGCTTATATATAATGTTGCAATTTGAAAAGATCAAAGAGGATCTTCTTAATGAGAAACTGAGATTGCTAGGAAATCAAAAGGTACCTTGTAGAAAGAAAGCTACAAAAATCTTTTAGTATGAAATAGTACTGACTTTTTGTTTGGGTCACTCAATGAAAGGACTGAGAGACCCAAATGCCATGGGTCCTGATTTATATCAACTTTAAATAGATTCACATCATAAATGTAGTAAAATAACATAAAAATATCGTTTCATTTTTTGCATTTTGCAACTAGTCTAAAGAAGTTGCTTTGCCTAGGTCCACATGGTCAGTGTCACATAATTCTAAATTAAATATTTTGGATTTTTAAATCAAATGGAAAATAAATAATCGGGGGCACATGGAATCAGCTACTTTGTAATGATTTGTTTGCTTACGGATATTTGGTTATAAAATTTTGGGCCACATAATTATTATACTCCTTCGAATATCTCCAAATACGGCAGAATGTCACTTTCATGACCACAATAATGGATGTAGTATATGATGCTGATATTTTTGTTTTAAATTTCTTTCTCTTTAAGAATTGTCATTTTCTGTGTAGTTGTATATATGCATCCATTATCAGAATCATGAAGTATGGCTACTGTTGTTTTTACATGTATATAATTCTTCGTGTAAATAGATTCTCTATTTCGTCATTAAATTTTATCATGGTCCAATAAAGCTAAGCACAAGTTGACATTTCCTATGGAAAAAAAACTAACACATTGTTGAGAAAAACTAGGTCTAGGTTGTTTTGTAAATAGCAATTAAATTTCATTACAGATTTAATGGTTGAAAAATAAGAAGAAGACTCGATAACATAAGAGAGCATATATAGAGCATGATTAGAATAATTTCACACAATCTAAATCATCATGTACTAAAACTGAATTATCATGATGTACTTATTCAGTTTACTAATTAACAAAACTGCCATATTATGCGTATATAAAATAACAAAAGACAGAAGTTGAAATGAATTTTATTTAAACCTGAAAAGGAATTGTACCCTGTCCTGGAAAGCTAGGGCTACTACTTGTTGAGAAGTAACATGAAAGGGAAATTAAATAACTCTTCCTGTTCAAATTCCCTCACTAATTTATACTGAGGTTCCCAGAATAAGATATTACGTGACGAATAATTTATACAGTAAAATTTAGTTTTTGGGCACATAAATCAAAGTGATGCTATGTTTTGGCATGCCAAACAAATCCCAGTACCTTTAGCCAATCGAATTCTTGCTTTGTGAAAGAGATGCCTCGGACAGCTCTATAAGTGCATGTACACAAATGAAATAATTATTTTAATAATATGTTAATCTATACAAACATAAAAAAACACATTATCTTTACACATCAATCACAACCCTCAATTTACTAACTTTTAATGATCAAGATTAGTTCATCTAATAATAAGAATAAACACATAATCTTAACCATTAAAAGTTAATAAATGAAGGGTTGTGATTGATGTGTAAAGATAATGTATTTTTTTATATGTGTACGGATACTTCCCCTATATTTTTTTTTTAAGCACTGGACCAATTTATATAAAAACTGAAATGTCTTACAAGAGGAAACCATTAACCAAGCAAAGGGAAATTACAGACAAAACCTGAGAAAGCAAAACCTTTTATTGAAGCTTTATTTTGAGAAACTTTCCTAATGCAACCCTCACCTCTTATCATGTTTAGTAAACAAAATGAATGCAGATATGAGAGGTTCGTCAAGATTTAAACTTGCCAAAGCAGAGGTGTCTTGAGGCACTTCTCAAATCACCAACCCGGTTGGTATGCACATTTACCAAAACAGAGGAAACGTAAGGGGATTATTCCAGTAAAACTCAAAATTAAGATCAATAAGAGTGCCAGTCAGTATAGAAACAAAGGCTAAAACCTTCCATAAAAGAAAAACTGCCCAAAAGCTATCAAGAGTAAGGAAAAACTGGGCTCTTCAATGCTTCAGCTGTAGTCTTCTGAGAGTAAATAGGTGATCATGCTTTCTTAAAGCTAGTAACTTGTAAAGGCCCCAAAGTATGGGGTCTTACATGCAAAAGCTTCAGAAAAAATTCATCATTAGCAGAAAAGGATCTTGGAAACCAAAATCTTAGTAAAGGGACAGGAAATCAATTCGTTAGCTTCAGCCATTATGCATCATTAGCTCAATATTAGTAAACAAAAACACTCCTCTGAGGCAAGGTGTTTGCTTTTGATCCAGCCAATATACTGCGTACGTATCATTTGAAAGTTCTCTAGGGGAAAGAAATGTCTTATTTTGTCCTTGAGCGCCTTTTTTTGCAAGTCTATCTGCCACTTGATTTTGTTCTTTGTATACATGACAAATATTGGTGCCAACAAAACTCATTAGTAATAAAATATCATGCCAAATGTAATCAAATTTGGGGCCAGGAGATGTATTCTTTTTCCACCAGTTAACCATTATATCAGAATCAGTTTCAATAAGAACATTAAAGTAACCCAACCTGTAGCAAATGAACAGTCCATTTCTCAAGGCCATAAGTTCTGCAAAATTGTTAGTGTGATTGCCTAAGTTATAAGAGAAAGCAAAGAGCATAATGCCTTTATCATTTCTCAAAATACCTCCACAACCACTAGGACCAGGATTGCCATATGCAGAACCATCACAGCTAAGTTTAAGCTTACCTGAGGGGGGGCAAAGCCAAGAGACTAGCTTTGGTCTCTTCATTCTACAGCTGATATTATTAACATGTAAAGCATTAATAGTCAGAGCTTGAAAATTGGCAGTTGGTGATTTAGGTTTGATGAGCATGTTAAGTTCCCTTAACCACTTATTAACCTTGTTAATGATCGTTTCAGAACTCATATTATCATTATCAAACCTGTAGCTGTTCTTGCTAAGCCAAATTTCCCAGCTTATCAGGAATGGAACTAATGCTGCTAGCAACCCAACCTGAGTATTGTCACAGCTATTACACCAGTTTACCACATAACTTTTCCACATACCTTTCACATACTTAGGGTAGCCAAAATTTTTGGCAAAGTGATTCCAAACCTCAAAAACAATATCACTATGGCTCATGAGGTGTTCAATGGAGTCTGTGGAATGAGAAATACAACAGCAACATTTAGTAGCAATGATAATGCCATATTTTTTTACATCCTCATCCAGTTTAATAGCATTGCACCAAAGTTTCCAGAAAAATATGCTAATTTTGGAAGGTAAAGTCTGGTTCCAAATATGTTTAGCCATAGGGAGAAAATCTTTTTTGGTTCTGAAAAACTCAAAAGCATTTTTAGTAGTGAAAACACCATTAAGAGTATTAGGCCAGTATCTAGTGTCATCACCCTTTGTGAAAAGGAAATCAAAATTAGACATTTTAGCAATAAGGTCATCACCTCCCATAGTGTGAAGTAGGTCATAGTCCCAATCACCTGCTTTATAAACCTGATTAAGAAGGACATGAGGATAAGTGACAGCAAAGTTATTAAAAAGAGGGCCCTCCCCCATCCAGTTTTCAAACCAAAAACTAATAGCACCATCTTTTAAATTCCATCTGCTATTTGCCATTAAAACTTTAAAGTTTGAGCTAAAAATCTTCCAAGCAGTGGAATGTGAGGGATGTACCACAGGGCTACCCCAATTAGCAGAATTAATAAAATATTTTTGAAACATGAAAGTTGTCCAAGGTGTTATAGTATCAATTAACCTCCAGCTCATCTTGCTATGAAGTGCTTTCATGGTATCATTCAAACTCTTAATGCCTAAACCCCCCTCAGCTACAGGGCAAGCTAATTTAGACCATTTGAGCCAGTGATGCTTATTTCTACCCTCATGCTCCCCCCAAAAAAAGTTAGCAAAAGCTTTTTCAATTTTATCAATGACAAGTTGGGGAGGTTGAAGAACATCCAGTAAATGCATAGGAATAGAGGACAAAACATGTTTAATTAAGGTAACCTTAGCCCCAGGAGATAATAAACCACTGTTCCAACATGCAGCTTTTTTACAAATTTTCTCAATTAAAGGTTCATACATATTAGCAGTTAATTTAGCATAGTGTAAAGGGATTCCTAAGTAGTTAGTAGGGAAAGTACCCTCCTTGAAACCAGTAACAGTAGCAATAATATTCTTCCTACTATGCAGAGTATCCCTATGAGTGAGAAAGACACTTTTACTCCTATTAAGGAGTTGGCCTGAAGCAAGCTCATAAGCATTAATAAAATTCATTAAAATATCAAGATTTTTCTTGCACCCATTAGCAAAAATAAGTACATCATCAGCAAAAAGGATGTGTGAGACAAGAGCAGCATTATTAAAAGTTTTATAGGGTGTAAGCTTATTAGTACCAATAAGATTATTTAAACCTCTACTAAGTACCTCCTCAGCTATAATGAAAAGGAGAGGTGATAGGGGATCTCCCTGCTTTAATCCTCTACTAGAGGAGAAAAACCCAGAAGTAACACCATTAAGGCAGATAGAATATCTAGCATTAGTAACACAATTAAGAATAAACTCAATCCAATCATCATGAAAATCAAAAGCACTAAGTACTTTTCCCAAAAACACCCAATTTAATCTGTCAAAAGCTTTAGCCATGTCCAGCTTAAAAACTACATTTCCTCCTCTCACACTTTCATCAATATGCCTAAGAAGCTCTTGAGAAAGTAGGATTGCATCAGAAATGGACCTACCCTCAACAAAACCACTTTGTTGGGGGGAGATTATTCTGGGAAGAATTGTAGCCAGCCTGGCAGTGGTAATTTTAGAAATAATTTTATAAATCACTTGACAGAGACTAATGGGTCTGAATTGAGAAAAATCCAAAGGGTCTTTGACTTTAGGAATAAGAACAAGCATGGCAGAAATGACAGCATTAGGGAAAATCCCCCCTGTAAAGATATCATGTATAGCCAAAAGTAAATCATCCTTAATAATATCCCAACAGTCCACAAAAAAGCTAGATGAAAACCCATCAGGGCCTGGAGCAGAGTCAAGGGGAATAGTAAAAGTAGCTAATTTAATCTCATCCATAGTAGGCAACCCTTTGAGCATATTATTATCAGAGATAGTAACCAAAGAAGGTATGCAATCCAAAAGAGCAGGGTCACAAAAGGTGCCATTTTCAGTAAATTGGGCTTTGAAAAAATTCTCAGCTTCTTTTTGGATATCCTCAAAATTATTAAGAAAAGAGCCATCAGTTTTATGAATGCTAGTGATGTTGCACTTAGATCTTTTGTGTTTCAGCATGCTGTGAAAAAATTTGGTGTTCCTATCACCTTCTTTGAGCCATTTAATCCTAGCTTTTTGCTTAACAAAAATCTCCTCTTGTAATATGGCATCATTGTAATCCTTAAGAGCTTTATTGTAATGTAAGATAAAAGAGTCTCCTAATGAGACTAACTGGTCCTCAGCAAAAGCTAGCTTATCCTGAGCTATTGCCAATTTGCTAAAAACATTACCAAATTCATTCATGTTCCAGCTTTTAAGAAAAAACTTAAGTCTTTTAATCTTATAGGCAAAGGAGGCAATACCATGAAGATGGCAAAAAGAATTCCAATTACTACAAACTATATTAAAGAAGTTATCATGCTTGACCCACATTCTTTGAAACTTGAAACAAGTGGGACCAAAATTAGAAACATTACCAGTGGAAAACATAAGGAGAGAATGATCAGACACAGTTCTTTCTGTAAATGTAAGCTTTGTAGTGGGGAAATTACTATCCCACATAGCATTGATAAGGGCCCTATCAAGCTGTTCAAACTGAACCTTACCCTTCATCTGTTTAGACCAAGTAAAAGAAGAGCCATCGTGTGGCATAGTAAATAAATTATTAAGTGAAATGAAATCTCTAAAATCCTCTTTATCCTTAGCGGTTCTAGGTCTACCACCTAACTTATCAGTATCCAAACAGATAGTATTAAAATCACCCACCACTTGCCATGCAAAATTATTAGTGTTAATGGCAATGATATCATTCCAAAGTATTCTCCTAGAAATATAATCACATTTAGCATAAAACAGTGTTAAAACAAAATCCCTACCATTCCTAAATTTCAAAATAAGAGATTGAGAGGTCATGCCAACTATATCTATAGAGATGTTAGTGTCATAAATGAACCAAATTTTCCCCCCTTCTTTTTCATTAGGGATAGCAGCACTCATACCAAGCTTCCTAATAATAGCAGTACTTTTATTAAAACTAATCATAGGTTCCAAAATGGCCACAAAATTTAACTTATATCTCTTAACATATTTAAACAACTGAGCTTGAGAAATGGCATTAGCTATTCCTCTAATATTCCATACCATGTAATTATACATTAGAAGAGAGAGAAGAAACCTTCTTGGTACCTATACCAGAATGAGAATACCTTTTAGGAGGATTGCCAACCCTTTTGTCCTGTTTAAACCCATGCTTGCCTATTACAGGCCTATCAAAATCATAGTGAACACTGGAATCAATGTTCATTGCTTTCAGGAAATGTTCACTGGAGTGGTGAATGTTAATCTCATCCTCATAAACTGAGGAGGTATCCTCCAGATCCTTCTGCTTTTGCTGAGCCACAAGAGCCCTTTTTGCCTTTTGAGTAGCCTTTTTCTTAGCTTTTTTTGTAAGTGTGAAAGAAACTTCCTCATTACCAGAGTTGGCATTAGGAGTGGATTGGTCAGAGATAGGGTTGCTCACATTAAGTGAACCCTCCACTACTCTCTGATTTTCCTTGGCAATAACACCAATTTTGCTAACTGGTTTGTCAAGTTCAGAAACCTTGGGGTTACTCACAGCAAGAGAGTCATCCTCCAAGGTCTTAGAGGTTGACTTGCCAGCATTTTCTTTTACCATGTGGTTACTCACTAAAGGTGAGTCATCCTCCACAGTAAAAGGAGTTACAATGCCAACAGCAGTATCATTCTCCTTAACATTGGGGTTACTCAACTGTGAGTCCTTCACCAAAGGTTGAGGTGGGGTGTTAAAAATCTCTTCAGCTAGTTTCTCAGAAAAGGTGCCACTTGGTAAGTAAATCACCTTATCAGAAGTGTCATTTAAAGTCACCTTAGCCAATTCTAAAACAAGGGGTTCATTAGCAATACCCTTGCCCTTTCTAAGTCTCTCAATATCTATATTTTTATTGTTGTCCTCGTGGGGTTTTGGGACCCATATTTTGTCATCATTTTTATTGTAAAAGTTCACTTTACTAGCTATTGGTTTACCAAAATCACCCTTATCCCCAATAAGTTCACTAGCAACATTATTACTAGGTCCAGCAGTATGTTTTCCAATAAAATTAGGTTGAGCTCCTGTATCAGTGATGTTAATAGATGCCTTTTTGCAACTTTTGAAATCATGTCCCTGCAAAAAACAATTGGTGCAGTATTTGGGGAAATTATCATATTCAATTCTTTGCCAAAAACCTTCTTCATTATTAGTGGAAGTTCCAATCCATACAAGGTCATCTCTATTCTTAAGTAAATCCATCTCAACACAAACCCTAGCATACATAGGTCTAGCATGAGTTAGAGTAGCCAGGCCCGCATCTAAAAATTTATATCCCAAAGCATGAACAATAGCTTTTAGGTAAGATAAGTAACAAAAATTCATAGGTAACTGAGGTAGCCTAAGCCACACAGGTGCAATAGAAGATTCTGTTTTAAAAGAAAAATCACTTGACCATTTAAACAGTCTAAATAAAGCCCCCTCAATTTCATGGTTAGTTCTAGTCCATACTTTATTAAAATCCCCAACATTTCTCAATTTTATAAAAATATGTCTATTATCCATGAGTCCTATTATAGGCATTTCAGTAAGACCCCAGCTATTCAGTATAGTATCTCTGACATTTTCCATCTTAGGTCTACCTCTACTAAATTTAGCAATAATAGCATATTGAAGGGGAGCTTCAGCTCTTTGAATTTCTAAAGAGGAAAAAATCACAGCAGGTTTGGAATTTTTAACATGTGCCTGGCGCAGAGGCAACAGGATATCATTGATCTCTATGGATTCTAGATCTAACTTATTACATAACAAATTATCATTTGTAGATGGTTTACCTGTAAGAGCTGCCACATATGATATTGGCTTAGAAGCCTTTTCCCCTTTGGGTGCATCTACACTGGTTCCCTTGTTAGATTCCATCTACCAGATCTATATGGGTTATTGTCTTAGAGAATAGTATCAAAAGAAAGAGGGAAGAAAGTTATCAATGGATCTGTAGTTTTATTTGTTAAGAGAGAGAGGGAGAAGGAGGGAGACGAAACCCTAGACAGGAATTGTCATATCGTCATTTTGGGGACTATATCGTCATAGAGAGAGAAAACTTTTCATTTTTCCTTAACACTTTTCATTTTTCCTTGGATACTTCCCCTATATATATATATATATATATATATTTACTAGTAATCGAATTTCACGCGTTGCATGTGCGGCGTGTAATGTAATAAAAATATAGAAAATATGTATAGTTATGATATAAATATGTGGATAGTAAAAAAAAAATATAGTTTAAAATTTAAAAGAATGTTTTATTATTAATTAGAGATAAATAGTTTTATTAGTTTTTACTTTTTATATTTTTATGGAAGTATGGTATTATTGTAATTAATATAAAGGTGTAAGAGTATTTTTGGAAAAAAAAATGGCTAAATTGGACAGGCTCATTTGAATTATATATTTATATATATATATATATATATATATATATATGCACTAACGTTATAGAGCCAGACTGGCTCAACCAGACTGATTACCAGACAATCTTTTATATAATTTTTAGAATTCTTTTGACACCCAACCAAAATAAAAATAAAACCTAAAATATAATATTTATGGAACCCTAGTTGAGAATACTCTAAACTTAAATATTAATTAAAAATATTTAAAATTTAATGATTTTAATATATTTTATTTGACTACCATAAATTTAAATATTAATTAAAAATATTAAATATATGCCCGAATATCCTACTTTTAAATTTTAAGATGAAAATAAAATTTTAAATTTATATTAATGACTGATGTGTTGAGAGTATGATTGAATCTATACGAATCATTACCATTATTGATATATATGTGGAATATAGAGCGTTCACCGGACAATACTCTTAAATATACGCCTGCCAAAGATGGTCACATGGAACCTAGGATTATAGAGATTAATTTTATTTTGATAGAGTAGTATATATATTATGGCCGATCATAAACACTTCCATTTTACCAGACAATACAGATAATTAACAGCTTGGCCTGCAAAGTGAATCACATGGAACCTGGAAATTTTATACTCCGTAATTCACTGTCTTACTATCATTTTTAAGTATAACAAAATGATTTTACGTATATAACAAAGAAATGACCATTGATGTTAATTAAGCGACCTCTATATATAATCTAGTTGGAAGATGCACATTTAATTTTCTGAAAATGTACTTGATTCTTGGACAACGAGAGATAATGATTTTTTTTTTTTTTTGTAAGTTTTGTTTGGTATAACAAGTAAAGATATATTTGCTTATGTTTTTCAAAGTACTTGATTCTAAACTGTCCTCAGAAAAGTATACATTTTTTAGTGTACTTCTAATGTTTAAAAGTGACACACTTTTTCCTTCATGATATTAAAAGACTTGGTATTAAATTTCAGTTTCAAAACGTTTTATAACAACCCCTTAGACTTGCTTGTACACTTTTCAATTTTACCGTCTCAACAAATTTACTAAAACACTTTGGCATGAAAGAAATTTTTTCCAAGAAAGTCACATAAAGAGAAAACATGAAGTGGTACATGTTAAAGTTGGAGTTGAATCATGATCAGTGCTAGCCTGCAGCAACAATTGTTTATCTTGCGCATTGTAATTTTTTATTTAGCAAATTAGTTTTTCTTTGTGAGTGGATTGTATACATACATTTCTATGGATATTAGATTTATTAGCCCAGTCTATCCTTAATTAGTTTGAGACATTAAATAAAAAACAATTAAATTTAAATGGTTAACAAAAACTATGGACGGTTATTTAGTCTTTTTTAATAATTAATTTATTTTTTCTATTTTTAACAAATTAGAATTTGATAAATTAAAAATAAATTGCAAAACAAACTAAAAACGCAAATAAAAATATGAAAACTTAGGAGTAACTATCCTAAACTTAAATACTACTAATCAAATACCGTACTCGGTATGATTAATGAGCTCTTGATTAGTATTTAAGTTTAGGTTAGACCCTTTTAATGTTTCATATTTTTATTTGACTTTTTAGTATATTTTACAATTTATTTTTTAATTTATCAAATCCTTTATTGAAAATATAAAAATTAAATTAGTTATTCAAAAATACCACGTAACCATCCATAGTTTTTGTTAACCGTTGAATTGTATTGTATTTTGATTAAATGGCTAAAACAAATTCAAGTTGGACTACCTAAAAAAATAGGGCAGCAAAAACAAATCATTTTTATGAGTAAATTAAGGATTGAAACATAAAAACAAAATTATTTAAGAATTTATCAACTTATAAAATTTAATTAATAATTGGTCAATTATTCCTAAAATTAATTAAGAATTGGTCCATCCATCATTAAATATAAAAAGTCTCTCAATTCTATTTCTCACATTTAATTCTCTCTCTAAAAAAATAACTCACATTCTCCACCACCGTCGACGTCCATCGGAGCTCCATCAGAGTACAGCCTCCGCCGCTGCCGTCGAAACTCTGCTCCTTCCCCTTCCTCCCTCTCTGCCCGCCTCTCTCTCTCTCTATATGTATATATACACACACACACACACATGTATGAGGACAAAGTCGGCGGAGATGGTGAAGAAGAACACGGCGGAGGCGGCAGCCTTGAAGGTCGCGGTCTTTCTCTCTCTCTCTTTCCGTTTAAAAACATGTTTTATATTTAATAGCTAGTCCCGACAACGACTAATACTATTTTTAAAATAATTCCGACTTTTTTAAAAACGACTTAGACTGTTTCTAAACAAAAAAAATACTATTAATAAAAAATAATTTAAAAATGTCTAAGACTGTATTAAAAAATGACTCAACTATTTTTAAAAATGATTCAACTATTTAAAAAAATGATTTAAACTATTTTAAAATGACTTGTATTGTTTAAAAGACAACTATCACTGTTTTAAAATGACTTGTATTTTTAAAGTGACATGGTTCAAACTCTTTTTAAAATGAGTCATACTGTTTTTTAAAATGAATTAAAATGGTTCAGATTGTTTTTAAAATGACTTAAAACGACTAAGACTCTTTTTAAAATGAATTAAAATGGACCAGACTGTTTTTAAAATGACTTAAAATTGGTCAGACTGTTTTTTAAATGACTTAAAATAGGCCAGACTATTTTTAAAATAATTTAAAATATGTCAGACTATTTTTAAAATGACTTAAAATATTTCAGACTATTTTTAAAATTAATTAAAATGGTTCAGATTGTTTTTAAAAGTGAGAATTAACATAAACATACCATATAACTATTATATTAACAAAAACATACACTCAAAAATTATATTATCAAAAACATATTTTAAATTAATAATTAATAAAAAACAAAAATCTCATTCATCACTCTTGATCTATTTCCTCTTTGTCTCCTCCTCCCACTCTCTCTCCAATCTATCTCTCATTCTCCTTCTCGCTCTCTCTCTGATCTCTCTATCTTCATCCTAATCTCTCATCCATTATCTCTCTCTGTCCTCTTTCTTATCCCTCTCTCCAATCTTTCCTTCCCCTGTATTCTCACTCTCTCCAATCTTTTCATCCTCCTCTTTCTCCCTCTATGCGATATCTTCTCATTCCGTTCTATTTCTGATCCCTCTCTCATCGCTCCTCTCTCTTTCCGATATCTCTCTCTTTCCTCACTCTCTATTTGGTGGAGATTGAAACGGAGAGAGTGGCGATGGTGTAGAGCGAGATCAAAAACTCAAGATTGATGTCGATGAAGATGCAGTCGTCAAAGGAGATGCTCATGACGACGACGTGATAGTTCGAGATCAGAGGATGGACAAATGTTGAATTTGTTAACTGGTTTATAAGGTTTAAAAATAAATGTATGAATTCCGTGAATTAAGGATATGAATTTGAAAATTATGGATATGAATTATGTAAATAAGGATATAAATTATATAAATTGGGGTATAAACTTTGAAAATAAGGGTGAAATTTACGAATTAGGGTATGATTTTTGGAACAAGGGTATTAAAATATACAAATTAGGGTATAAACTTTTAAAATAAGAGTATGAAATTTAGGAACAAGGGTGTGAAAATATACAAATTAGGGTATGCATTTTTCAAATAAGGGTATGGATTTTTTGAATAAGGGTATGAAATATACAAATTAGGATATGAACTTTTGAGTATGTTTTTATTAATTAGAAATTTTTGGGTATGTTTTTGTTAATTTAGTTTTAAAAGTAGTATGTTTTATTAATTTATCCTTTTTTAAAATTACTTAAAATGATTCATACTATTTTTAAAATAACTTAAAATGACTTAAAATGGTTCAGACTGCTTTTAAAATGATTTAAAATGGTTTTGACTCTTTTTAAAATGATTTAAAACGACTCACATTCTTTTTAAAACGAGTCAGACTGTTTTTAAAATGACTTAAAATGGTTCAAACTGTTCTTAAAATGACTTAAAATGGTTCAAACTATTTTTAAAATAACTTAAAATGGTTCATACTGTTTTTAAAATAAATTAAAATGGTTCAGATTGTTTTTAAAATAACTTAAAATGGTTCAAACTATTTTTAAAATGACTTAAAATTACTCAGAATGTTTTAAAATAACTTAAAATTGGTCAGACTGTTTTTAAAATGACTTAAAATGGTTCAGACTGTTTTTAAATTGATTTAAAATTACTCAGACTGTTGTTGTTTTTTTTTTTGCGTTTTTGTATTTTTGTTGATTTTAGATTTTTTGGGATTTTTTAGGATTTTATTTGTGTGTTTTCGGGGTTTTCTTTTTTAAAGATTTTTTGGATTTTTATTTTCTTTTTTCAGATTTTTATTCTCTTTTTTCAGATGTTTTGGATTTTTTTGGATTTTTTTAAATTTTTCTGAATTTGTCCTACTTCTTCCTATTTTTATTTAATTTTTGTGATTTAATGTATCAAATTTTCGAATTATATAGCCTTTTATAATTAGATTTGAACTAAAGGGACCGAAATGATAATATTTTAAAACTATTGGACAACGCTGTAATTTCAGGAAACATGAGAGATGCATTCCAGTGCATCGCGCACATAGCGTATTGTGCACGTGTCGCTCTCTGAATGGGTGTTGCTAAAATGGATAAATTCTTAATTAGTTTCAGTTTTATGGACCAAAATCCTTAATTAAGTTGTATATAAGTTATCAATCCAAAATATACCCGCATAAAATGAATCCATGACACATAATAACACAAAAGAGAGAGCGTTTGAGAGAGAGAGCGTTCTCGAAAAGTTCCATATCTTTTGAGATTAATTGAATAAAAATAAGGGGTTGTAATCTCTTTTTCTATAAACATAAGTAAATGGTGATTCCTGCGGCGACATCGGAGATGCAGTGCAGTCTACCTCGTTAACAAATATTGCGTTCATATATGTGATTGCTTTTCTATGTGAGTTTGAGGTTAGAACATTCAAATTACATTTGATAAATTTAGCTAGCTAATTATTGGCAAGTAAGTAAAAAAAAAATATCCACTAATTACATTCATACAAGATAAATTTAACTTTCATTTTTTGTATACATTGGATTAACTAGTTTTGGTTAAAAAGATTATATTTTATTCATATATTGGTACTAGTTAATGAGATAAGTGTAACATATGATTATTAAACAGTTTAAAATAGAATGAAATGATAAATTGATTGTCAGCTCACCCATTAGTGTGGTTGTTAACTTTTAGCATAAAAATTAACAAGTGATTATCAACATGTCATTTAATAAGTGTGTTGTCAAGTCTAATGTGAGCAAAATATCATCACCTAGCTAAGAATGTATATTAAATGATGAGATATCTAATTTAACATAGTTGCTGTTATGTGTCTGAAATTCCTATCCGCTGTTCTAGATGCAGTTTTGCAGTAAGGTTCCAAGTGGAGTTGGAACTGCAGTTAGAACCAAGTGTATAAGGTTCCAAGTGAGGTTGGAACTGCAGTTGGAACCAAGTGTATTAATGGACAGAACTGTTTTAAAATTAAATGTACTTGGAAATAATTCACACGCACATTTAACAACGGAGTTCACCTAACTAGGCTACGTCTCCGGGGCACTTACCCAGATTATGATATTATAAAAAGCTTACAATATATGACTCAAGTCTTAATGAAAAACTTAGACTCCCTCTATGTTTTTCTGCCTATCACTATATTGCTCCTACTCTATAACTATCACTTATAAATCAATGGCATCCCACCATTGTTTTCTTTTTAAAGCTCACGTGTATTCTCTCTAGAAAATAAGTTCTTTATAATTTAGAACACCCACATTTACAAGCTTAAGTTACTAAGTATATAAACAAGTAAAAACAATCTTCTATCTTCAATATCTTTTGATTGCTTTTGACTTGGTTGATTAGCTTCAATCTCTCCAAGTATCACGAGATTCTTCAGCATGGATTGACTCTAATCATCTTTGATTAATACCTGTTTAGTAACACACTTGAAAGTAGGAGTTAATCTTTTCCTTTGAAAGGAAACATATAAAGATATGATCTCTTAAAGATAATATCTTTTCATAAACATATGAAACATTTAACTCCACATATCAATCAATCTTTAAACATATCTTTACTGAATATTATAAGGATCAAAAGATTGAAACAAGTGATAAGGACAAGCATAAGAATAGAGATATATATATTAAAAGGAAACATAACCTTATAAACTATTATCTTTATATCTTTTATAAAACATCTTTCCTTAACACTTTGATATTCTCAATATACGCATATTAACCATGTTAAGACTATATGAGAATATATCCTACATACTTTAAAATGATTTAACATTAAACAAGTAGTAATGTAGAATAATGAAACAAGACAGAATTCTGCTTCGCAGTAGGTTGGAACTCGTGGTTGCAACTGAGGTTGCAACATTACTTGAAACCTGTCAACACAGGTTGTAACTTAGGTTGCAACTAGTACTTGAAACCTAATACTACTAACTTAGTAGGTTGTAACTGAGGTTGCAACTGGTACTTGGAACCTGTCAATCCTGTCTTAGTTCTTAATAACAGTTAGGATTTATTTAGTAAAAACCAATAGACAATAAACAATATTTAGACCAGAAATCTGGTCCTAACAATCTCCCCCTTTGTCATTGGTTTTGACAAATCAATTAAGTTTATAAATCATCCCAACCACCTGCAAATTCAATATCAGCACAGTCTTTAAATAGTATATTAACAATACTAAAGAGTCATCTGTTTAAGCTCCCCCTGTATGTTAGAATTGCAGGCACTTCATACGCACAGAATTTATCCATTCATAAATTCAATTTAAAAGACATCAAAATGGAAATTGCAGAAATTTAAAGGCCAAAAACATGGCACAACAATGTCTTAGTACAGCAATTAAAAAAATAATTAAAACCAGCAGCATTGAGTCTTGAAATTGAAATAAACAAAACATAAACTTCAACATAAACTTCACTCCCCCTATTTGTCAGCAACCATTGGAATTAGTCACTTGGAATATCACACTGTGGGGGTCTTTCTCTTAGAGGATTCTGCCTGACTACTTCTTCATCTTCTGCATTGTCATCCTCACTGCTGATTGAAACACCATCACTATCATCATCATCCTCACTCTCAATAATATCCACCAGCAGCTTATTGATTTGATAATCATCAGCATCCAATTCAGCTCTCCTTTCTTGATTATAAGCCAGCTTCTGGAGTAAGTACCACTTTACTCCTTTCTTCTTTGCTGAAGGAGCAGGTGAAGGTTCTTCTTCTTTTTCTTTCCCTTTGTCCCCAGAAATGTCATTGACATGTCATTCTTTCAGTAGTTTGGCAGAAATATAAAGAGCAGAGGGACAATCTGTGATTGGTTCATTAGTGATACTAATGGGAGAATCTCTATTCATAGAAGCAACTTGACCCAGAATTATACTAGAAATTAGGCAAGGGAATGGAAGCAGAATGGATGATGAATTATCATCACTGAAATCCCTTATAAGGTTAAAGATATGATGACCAAAGTTTATGGGTAGAGAAGACATAATCTTATACAGAAAGATGGCCATATCTTTGTTAACTCTAGAGGGTTGTTTGGTGGGGGTCCAGTTGAACCTAGCAATTTTGTGCAAGACAGCAGCACAAAGTGTGAGAGAGGATGTTTTGATGGAAGTACCATCAAAGCTAGTGTTCTTTCCAGTTAGAACCAGAGCAATAACTTCCATATCATACTCAGCATTATCCACAGCAGGATTGGGTGTATTCAAACAGTTATTGATCAACTCAGGTGTAAAGTCTAAAGTTATTCCCCTCAGAAAGACCCTTCCAAACATAGGATTACTTTTATCAAAGACACCACTAGTCAAGTTAGCATAAAATTCTTTAACTACAGCAGGATAGTAGGAATTAGCATAAGAAATAGTGTCTCCTAATCCAACAGCAGAGAGCAGTTTTTCAACATACACTTGTATGTGTGGATAACTAACCAAATTGAGCCTTCTTTCACAATGGATTTCTTTACTAGAGTAAGCCCTAAATCTCCTATAAGATTTTCTACTCCAGAATCTAGGATCAACTTCATTAAACCTGGGAACAAACTCAAACTTATCTTTTAGAGGCTCATTCTCAGGATTTCTCCTAGCACGTTTTTTAGTCCTATGTTTCTTAGAAGAAGAGGACTCATTTACCTTTGCCTTAGAGCTAGGACTGGTTGGAGTTTTGTTCATGAAGTCCCTTAGAGTGCAGTCATCATCAGAATTGGGGTTCGTAGACATGGTTGCAACTGGGGTTGGAACCTTACTTAGAACCTTGAAGAGGATTTTTCAGAGACCTAGGTTTTAACAGTTTAGAGAGAGAGAGAGATATTCTGTAAATTGTAGTTAATTTGGGATAGTAAAAGAAGTTTATATAAAGAGCAATTAAGTCCATATCTTTTTGAAATAGGAAATAGATACATGCAAATCAATTAAGGAACAGATTTTGGCTTAAAAATAGGAAGTATTTTATGAACAGAATTTTGAAAAATAAATCATACTATGATCACGAAAGAAAACAGATGGCATTAAGATAAATTCAGCCAATTAAACAGATAAACATTCCTTTTTCAAAACAGATTCATCCAAAATTTGAAAATTCAAAAGTTGAAGCTTTAAGGAAATTTGACTTGATTCAAGATAAAGAACACTTAAACAGATATCTAACTTTTAGGAGAACAAAAGAAATCTAGCAATTTACTCACGAAAATATGTTTATCAAAGAATAACTCTAATAAAGATTAAATTTTAGGAGCTTAAATTGAGCAAATCCGTTTTTATTTCTACACAAAAACTAGTTTGATGACCTCAGCAAGGAAAGAGTATAAGTGATGTCAAAATTTTACAAGACTTTGTCTTGACAGCTATAACATAGACTGAGGTTTCAACAGATGTTCCAACTGAGCTTGCAACCAGTATTTTTAACACGAGGTTTCAACTGATGTTGCAACTGAACTTCCAACCAACTATAGAGAGTGTGAGGTTTCAACTGATGTTGCAACTGGACTTGCAACCATCATATAAAATTGCACTTTGTGCTTGCAACTCTATTACCAGAGAGGTTTTTTAAGGACAAGTTACCTCACATCTGTTTTTGAGACACCAAAAAACGGCTTTTTCAAGACAAAAACATCATAGCTCAAAATAAGACTTTAACCTTAGAAATAAAACTTATTAAAGGTACTCAATACAGACATATTTAGCAAAAGTATTCAATTAGATTGATAATGACATACCCCTATGTCACTTCTTAATGATTCAAACTTGTTTGTATCAAGGGGCTTTGTGAAAATATCTGCTAATTGTCTTTCAGTTGAAACATGTTCTAAAATTAAGCTCTTTTCTTCAACTAGTTCTCTAATAAAATGATGCCTTAGATCAATATGTTTGGTTCTGGAATGTTGAACTGGATTTTTAGCTAAATCTATAGCACTTTTGTTATCACAAAACAGAGTTAATATCTCTTGTTTAACATTATAATCAGTTAACATTTGTTTCATCCAAATAAGTTGAGTGCATCCACTTTCAGCTGCAACATATTCTGCCTCAGCAGTAGATAAAGATATGCAATTTTGCTTTTTACTGAACCAAGAAACAAGATTGTTTCCAAAATAAAAACAACCACCAGAAGTACTCTTTCTATCATCTATGTTTCCTGCCCAATCTGCATCACAGTAGCCACTAAGAAAATGGTTTGTATCTTTAGAGTACCATAGGCCTAGATGAGGTGTTCCTTTTACATACCTTAGAATTCTTTTGACAGCTAGAAGATGAGATTCTAAAGGATTTGCTTGATATCTGGCACAAACTCCTACACTTAAGCAAAGGTCTGGTCTACTAGCAGTTAAATATAGCAAACTTCCAATCATGGATCTATAAAGACTGGGACAAACACTTTTTCCTTTATCATTTTTAGACAGTTTAAGGGTAGTACTCATAGGGGTTCTCTTTTCTTTACTCTCACTTAGACCAAACTTCTTAACAAGATTGTCTGCATACTTGCTTTGACATAGAAAAATCCCTTTCTCATTCTGTTTAACTTGCAATCCTAGAAAGTAAGTCAATTCACCTCCACCACTCATTTCAAATTCATTTTTCATATCAGAAATGAATTCTTCTATCCTATTATTAGAAGATGAGCCAAACACAATGTCATCAACATATATTTGAGCAACAATTATATCCTTTGTAGTTTTCTTTGTAAACAGAGTTTTATCAACTCCCCCTCTTTTAAAACCTTTTTCAAGCAAAAACTTGGTTAATCTATCATACCAAGCTCTAGGAGCTTGCTTAAGACCATACAAGGCCTTTTTCAGCAAATAAACATGTTCAAGAAAGTTAGGATCTTCAAATCCCTTAGGTTGACTGACATAAACCTCTTCATTAATCACACCATTAAGAAAAGCACTCTTTATGTCAAGTTGAAACAATTTAAAATCATACAGACATGCAAGAGATAGTAGCATTCTAATGGATTCAATTCTAGCTACAGGAGCAAAGGTTTCATCAAAGTCAATTCCCTCAATTTGTGTATACCCTTGAGCTACCAACCTAGCTTTATTCCTGATAATCACTCCATCCTCATCACTTTTATTTCTAAAAATCCATTTAGTCCCTATAACATTTTTATTAGAAGGTCTGGGTACTAAATTCCATACATCATTTCTCTCAAATTGGGCCAATTCATCCTGCATAGCTAAAATCCATTCACTATCTTCTAGAGCTTCTTTTATATTCTTAGGCTCTAACTGAGAGATATAACAAGCAAAGTGAACAACATTATTTCTTTTACCTCTGGTTTTCATACCTGAAGTAACTTCTCCTATGACATTGTCCAGAGAATGATTTTTCTGAGTCCTTACATAGCGAGGCCTGCTAGTTGACTGAGCATGAGAACTTTCTTCTTCTTCTTCAGATTCAGCAGCATTTTGGGTTTCAACTGTGGTTCCAACCTCAGTTCCAACCTCAGTTGTAACCTCAGTTGCAACTGGACTTCCAACCACTCTGGGACTTCCAGTTTGTTGTGTTTCTTCTTTCTCTTTTTCTGTAGTCTCAGCCTGTTCATCATCACCTGTAATCTCATCAACAGTTTTTAGGTCATCAAATAACACATTATAAGATTCCATAACACAGTTTGTTCTTTGATTGAAGACTCTAAATGCTCTACTATTCTGAGCATAACCAAGAAAAATCCCTTTATCACTTTTAGAGTCAAATTTACCAAGATGCTCTCTATCTCTGAGAATATAGCAAACACATCCAAAAACTTGAAAATACTTTACATTGGGTTTTCTACCTTTCCAAATTTCATAAGCTGTCATGGAAGTACCTTTAGTAATATAAACTCTATTAACTATATGACAGGCAGTATTAACAGCTTCAGCCCAAAATCTATTGGCAAGTTTCTTAGAGTTAAGCATTACTCTAGCCATTTCCTGAATGGTTCTATTTTTCCTTTCAACTATGCCATTTTGCTGAGGAGTCTTAGGAGCAGAGAACTCATGACATATTCCTAAGGAGTTGCAGAATTCTTTAAACCTGATATTTTCAAATTCAGTTCCATGATCACTTCTAATCCTAGCAATATTACCACTAGTGGAACCTTTTTCAACTTGCAGTTTTAAGCACAGAGTTTTGAATAGTTCAAAAGTTTCAGACTTATCCTTTAAGAACACTACCCAAGAGTATCTAGAGAAATCATCTACAACTACTAGAATGTACTTCTTACCACCTATACTAGCAGTTTGCATAGGACCCATCAAGTCAATGTGAAGAAGTTCTAAGACTCTCTTAGTGTAGATTAGACTAGTACTTTTGTGAATACTTTTGGTTTGTTTGCCTATAGCACAATCACCACAGACACTTTGAGTTTTAGCACTAAGTTTAGGAATTCCTCTTATCAATTCCTTTTTAACAAGCTTATCTAAAGTTTTGTAATTCACATGCCCAAGCCTTTTATGCCAAATATCTACATTATTAGTAATGGCTTGATTACACCTACTTTGAGGCACTTCTTTTTCAGCTTTTTCAAACACATAGCAACTGTTGGTTGATCTAACTCCAGTCATGATTAAATCATTGTTAAGATTAGTAATTAGACACCTTTCTTTGTCAAATTTAACAGTCATTTCATTATCACAGAGTTGACTGATACTAATAAGATTAGCTTTTAGACCATCTACAAGAAAAACATCCTCAATATCAGGCATTCCAGGTTTGTTTAAGGTACCTTTACCAATAATTTTACCTGTATCTCCACCTCCAAACACAACAGTGTTACCTGTAAGAATGGTGACATTTTTTAGGAGGATTGCAGTACCTGTCATATGCTTAGAGCATCCACTGTCAAAATACCAATCATTAGAAGTAACAGCATTCAAAGAGTTAATAACAGCTTTGTTGTTAGCAACTAAAGTTGCTTTTTCTTTAACTTTCCAAACCCATTTCAAATTTTTATTGACAGAAGCCAACCAGGTTTTCTGGGAAATATACTTTTTGTTTCTTTTTAAATAACACTGGATTTCAGAATGACCAGGTTTTTTTACAGAAATTGCACAACTTCAACCTAAAGTTATTCAGTTTGTTCATGGTTGCAACTTTGGTTGTAACTGAGCTTCCAACCTTCTTTACATAAACCTGAGTTTTATTCCTGGTTGCAACTCTGGTTGCAACTGAGCTTCTAACCTTGTGATCAAAATCATGAGTTTTAGCTTTAGCAACAGCTTCAATAAAAGTAGTTTTTCCTGTACTCTTACCACCATAGTAACCTAGACCACTGATATCTTTGGATCCTCTAGAATATGACAGCATGTCATCTAATTTATCTGAAGCAGAAACATTCAGCAATTTTATTATCTTTTTAGTTTCAGTAAGTTCAGCCAGTTGTAATTTAAGCTTCTCAGTAAGATTTTTAACCTCATCCTTTAGATCAACATTTAGCTTGCTTATGATCAAGGATTGTTTACTCAGACATTTATACTTTTCATACAGAACAAGGTATTGCTTAGTAATGTTTTCATCAGAAGGTTCTTCCTCATCACTGCTATATGTTTCACAGGCAGTTGTAACTGGGGTTAAAACCTGCTCACAGTCACTTTCATAAGTAGGTTCTTTTTCAGTGATTATTCCCATGAAATTAACAAAATTTAAACCATCCTCTTCATCACTGTTACTCTCAGAATCACTATCACTATGAGTGGTTATATAAGCATTTTTGTTTCTTTTTAAAGTGTTTGCACACTCAGCCTGAATATGACCAAAACCTCTACATTCTCTACACTGAATCTCTTTAGATTTGTATTCTTTGTTATCCT
Source organism: Primula veris (assembly GCA_963682055.1). Taxonomy (NCBI): domain Eukaryota; kingdom Viridiplantae; phylum Streptophyta; class Magnoliopsida; order Ericales; family Primulaceae; genus Primula; species Primula veris. Next base: position 27,650,880 of record OY821747.1, on the reverse strand, counting down.
TTTCTTTGGAATTCCACTTTCCTGTAGAGTTATTATTGAACCTAGACTCTGTCTTAAACTGGTTATCCTTTTTCTGAAAGTTTTTAGATGAACCAGTATCATCCTCCTTTTTCTTATAAAACTTCTTGTACACCTTTTTTGCAAAGAAAGCTAGTTGTTCTTCATCACTCATTTTATCACAGGCATTAGATTCAGATTTCTTAGCTTGAAATGCTATTCCCTTTTCTGGTCTTTTATGTTTGAAGAATTTCAGTTCATGTGTACTTAGATTTCCTATGAGTTCTTCAAGTTTAAGATTATCTAAGTCAGTTGATTCTTCAATAGCTGTGACCTTAATTTCAAACCTTTCTGGGAGTGACCTAAGAGTTTTCTTAACAAGTTTAGCATCACTGTATTTTTCACCTAATGTTCCAGCTTGATGAGCAATGTGGCAGATTCTACCATTAAATTGTTCAATGTTTTCATCTTCCTCCATTCTTAAGTTCTCAAATTGGGTAGTTAACTGTTGAAGTTTGAAAGCTTTTACTTTAGTGGTTCCTTCAAAAGTAACTTGCAAAATATCCCATGCTTCTTTAGCTGTTTCACAATGAGAGATATACCTGAATACGCTGAGAGTTACACCAGCAAAAATCAAGTTTATGGCTGTTGAGTTGGCACTTGATTTTCTGTCTTTTTCAACAGACCATCTGTCTTCAGGTAAGAGAATCAGTTCTCCTTCATTATCCATGGTAGTTGGAGCCTCCCATCCATACATAACAGTCTTCCATGCATGTTCATTCTGCTGTTTGATGAAAGACCTCATTCTAATTTTCCATACTCCATAGTTTACTCCTCCTTCAAGCAATGGAGGTTTGTTGAAGGCGTTTCCTTCCCTCATTAAGTCCATTGTTACTAGAACACAGGATCCACACTAAGTAAGATCTAGTGTGAAGCTCTGATACCAATTGAAATTCCTATCCGCTGTTCTAGATGCAGTTTTGCAGTAAGGTTCCAAGTGGAGTTGGAACTGCAGTTAGAACCAAGTGTATAAGGTTCCAAGTGAGGTTGGAACTGCAGTTGGAACCAAGTGTATTAATGGACAGAACTGTTTTAAAATTAAATGTACTTGGAAATAATTCACACGCACATTTAACAACGGAGTTCACCTAACTAGGCTACGTCTCCGGGGCACTTACCCAGATTATGATATTATAAAAAGCTTACAATATATGACTCAAGTCTTAATGAAAAACTTAGACTCCCTCTATGTTTTTCTGCCTATCACTATATTGCTCATACTCTATAACTATCACTTATAAATCAATGGCATCCCACCATTGTTTTTTTTTTAAAGCTCACGTGTATTCTCTCTAGAAAATAAGTTCTTTATAATTTAGAACACCCACATTTACAAGCTTAAGTTACTAAGTATATAAACAAGTAAAAACAATCTTCTATCTTCAATATCTTTTGATTGCTTTTGACTTGGTTGATTAGCTTCAATCTCTCCAAGTATCACGAGATTCTTCAGCATGGATTGACTCTAATCATCTTTGATTAATACCTGTTTAGTAACACACTTGAAAGTAGGAGTTAATCTTTTCCTTTGAAAGGAAACATATAAAGATATGATCTCTTAAAGATAATATCTTTTCATAAACATATGAAACATTTAACTCCACATATCAATCAATCTTTAAACATATCTTTACTGAATATTATAAGGATCAAAAGATTGAAACAAGTGATAAGGACAAACATAAGAATAGAGATATATATATTAAAAGGAAACATAACCTTATAAACTATTATCTTTATATCTTTTATAAAACATCTTTCCTTAACACTTTGATATTCTCAATATACGCATATTAACCATGTTAAGACTATATGAGAATATATCCTACATACTTTAAAATGATTTAACATTAAACAAGTAGTAATGTAGAATAATGAAACAAGACAGAATTCTGCTTCGCAGTAGGTTGGAACTCGTGGTTGTAACTGAGGTTGCAACTGGTACTTGGAACCTGTCAATCCTGTCTTAGTTCTTAATAACAGTTAGGATTTATTTAGTAAAAACCAATAGACAATAAACAATATTTAGACCAGAAATCTGGTCCTAACAGTATCCGTCTTTTGCTATCAATCTGACGTAGCTACCGTGTGGTCTAGGACGTGAGATCCCCAACGGTATTTATATGACCTTTTCTATAATATGAAAATAATAATTTGCTGTATTCCTTGTTAAAGTAAAAAAAAAATTGGGAGATATGCAATATGTGACACTTATATAGTACAAAAGAAATACAAGTCGTGTTTTTATTTCTAGTTAGCCAAATACTACGTTGTTGTTTATTTGATCGAAGCAAATTAACTTGTACGTTCATCCCGTCTACCTCGTATCTCTCACTCACTAAGTCACTCGTAAGATATCAAACATCGACCACATTGTTGAATACCCTCTGTTTTCGCTCTTCTTTGTCCATTCCTTGCCTCATCTCTCATCTGTCTACCGATCCACCGTATTCCATCTCCTCTGATCCCTCAACCCTACATATTCCCCATTTGATCTTTTTCTGCATATGTAATCGATCACAGGTGCAACACTAATCACTACATGAAATGTTAGCATAGTAACGAATAATGTTTTGATTTCTGTTAGTGAAGTTAGTGTCGCTATAGTTTAGCAACATAATTTGTTCCTAATAAATTATTGTTAAAAATTTAGGACATTCAGTTTTACCAACAGAAATCAAAAAGTTTATGATGATAATCTGACATTTTCTTATAGTGAATATATCTACTTTGTTGGATAAAAATTTACCAAATTTTCATCATGGATTTTAATCAAAATCTTCTAATTTAGAAGCATTTTAGACCTGAAATAAGTAAAAGGAATCAAGACATGAATTTCTATCGATCCTTCCATCAAGTTCTACTTTTGGCACTGCATATCACGATATCATAACATGAGATATCGAATTGGGCATCACTTCATCTTCCGAATTATGTATCAATATACACTACATATGATCATTTAACCTATGTAGCATAGGAACAAGTAGATGTGGTCCGCATGACACGACACGGGCACGACGATATGACAAATTTAAAATATTAAGACACATCAAGGTTATGACATGATACTTGATAATTTACCGATATATTATTTATACAGGTTTATATACATTTAATTTGCTATAACAATAAAATTATAAATAGATTCACTGCAAGCAACAGATGTTAGATCGATAATACAATTTTTTTTCTTATTTTTTTTTAATTTTCTAAGATGAAATTACAAAATTTGAAAACTAAAATACCCTTTGTGTTGGCCCCGGTGCGGCTAATCCTTAGAGGGGGGGTGAATAAGGATTTGGCGATTTTCGCCTAATTAAAATTCTATGCAACTAACCACCCAACTTATGCAATTCTAAGCTTAAGCGTTTTAACAAGAGTTAATAAATTGCTAAAATAACTAAACGCAAGCAATAAATATGCAAGAATATAAGTTGCGGAAAGTAAAAGCAAGGGAAGAAAATGACACCGTGATTTATAGAGGTTCGGCAAACGCGCCTACGTCCTCTTCTCGGTACTACCGAGTATTTCACTAAAATGTTTCTTCCGGATTTTACAAAACCTATCGAGCTCAATTGACCGATTGGCTCACCCTCTACCCGAGGTTCCTACTCTTGATACAAGTGCAAGAGAACACGACTACGAGTCTACGACTCCCCCTCAATTTATGAGTACCCGAATGAAAAACCTAGAGCTTTTAAGCTTCACTTGCTTACAAAGCCTCTACCCGTTCACTCGCTCACAATTGAGTTTATAAAACACTCGATACAAATTTTGTTACAAAAATGTAACTACACTCACTATTCTAATTGCTTCTTAAAAAGCTAATTGGTGAGTTGTTGATGATGATCGAGCTTGAATCTCTTTCTCGTTGATTTCCTTCTTTCTCGAATATATTCACAAAAATGGTGATTTTTAGGGTTTTTATGAGAGAGGTTGAAGGATGATGTTATGTATGATAATTGGTTGTTTGGGAGAGAGATTGGGTTGGTTTTTATATCAGCAAAGTCTGTTTGTGCTGGATATGACCGTTGGAAGTTTTAAGCAACTTTCCAGAATAAGCTGAAAAGCTGTTTTCGAAATCTGTAGAAAACGATCGGTCGTTTTCTACAGTCGATCGGTCGTTTTCCAGAAAACGATCGGTCGTTTTCTGAAAACGATCGGTCGTTTTTATACTGGACTCACTGGAAGAAATTTGGAACAAAAACGATCGGTCGTTTTTGTACAGTCGATCGGTCGTTTTTGTCCTGGTCTCGTTGACCTTCGAATGCTTGTATCTTCTACGTTTTAGCTCCGAATTTGGTTCCGCTTGAACCGTTGGCTTCGTTTTCGAATGCTCTTTCTTTTTAAAGACCTGAAATATACATTTACTCTTTTTGGAAAAGATCAAGCATTATTTCATTGAAATATAAAATCATTAATTCATAATCATACTTATAATCAAAATCAATTATTGAACCCATGTTCAACACTTTGTATTAAATTCCATAGTTGCCAGGACACTCTATTTAGTGTGGTATCGTCTTTTTTCGGAAACGCATTTCGAAGACGGGTATGGTATGTACTCTTTTATTTTTTTTGGAGAAACGTATCGGAAACGTTATAGTTAGTGCTATAAATGAGATGAACCGTTCGCGGAATTGGTTAAGTTTCGGTTCATACGTTCATTTATAAGCGAACATAATAATGAACAAGAATATATCGTTCGTCTATTAATTGAACTGAACATGAACAAGACTCTATTCGTCTTGTCTAAACTCGTGTTCGTCTATATATATATAAAATTTGATAAAATAAAAAAACTAAATCTATTAATGATGTAGCAAAAACTTGTTGAAAAAACATGTGAAAACATGGGTGTTTCCGAATGGTCACTGGACCAACTTCGAGTCATTATTTCGTATAACAGCGCTGAGTTGTTTATACCGTACTCAACGTGGTTGAGTAGCTCGTGTGACGAGGTTCGTAACGGTATATCACATGACCTATTCGGAGAATGGGTGTGAATACAAAGTGGCTTCAAAGTTGGTGCCTCGAAAGCTCAAATCTGGAAAACCGAAATGGTAAAGGAAAACCATTTAGTATAATCCCATATTGGAAGATTAAGAGTTAATTTTACAATATATATACCATACCAACCCATGTAGTTATTAAACTAACATCTCCACATACACCTAAGAGTATTAGTGTGTACCACACACGCGCGCTCGCTCGTGTCTCGTGTCTCGGGTCTCGGGGCGCGGGTGTGGGCTTGGATTTGGGATTTGGGATTTGGGGAATGTCTCGGGTCTTGGGTCTTGGGTCTTGGGTCCAAACCCGAATAGGGATTTTTGTATAAAATACAAAAGGAGTCCCTAGAGTTTCCAGCAACAGAAACGTCAGCAATGAATGAGATTAAATACTGCGGTTTCAGAATTGATTGAGCGGATTCTGGGGGTGTAACTCCCAGAATTAAAGACCAACATTTATGGCTGCGGTTTCATTAGAGCCTATAAAAGGCAGCCATCCCCCTCTCATTTCAACACACTACTCACAGCATAAGCATCATATAGAGAGAGGGAACCGCACCACCAACAGCTCGACCTGTGTTTCGGTGCCGGTTTTCATACGAGCCATTCTGAGATAGAAGTTGTACCTTGGGAACAAAGTCCCGAAACCAGAAACCTTTAAAGGTGGTTCGGGAAATATTGTTTAAGGGAAACTGCTCAGCAGTTGCCTCTTCTTTTATTTTCCTGTTATTTATTTTTCAGTCATTTACTTTCTGTCCATTTCATTTCAGTACCGTTTCATTTCTGTAATTTACTTTTCTGTACTGTTTACTTTCTGTATTTACATTTCAGTACTGTTTACTTTCAGTCTTTCGATTCTGTAATTTACTTTTCAGTTCTGTAATTTCCAGCATTTACAAAAAACCAGTCCCGCAGTTTTTTATTTGTTAAAAAACCAGTCCGGCAGTTTTTTATTTGTTAAAAACCAGTCCGGCAGTTTGTTAAAACCAGTCCGGTAGTTTGTTAAAGCCCAGTCCGACAGTTTCTTATATTCAAACCAGTCCGGCATTTTCTTTTATTTAAAACCAGTCCGGCAGTTTTATTGAAAACCAGTCCGGCAGTTTATGTGTTAAACCAGTCCGGCAGTTTATGTGTTAAACCAGTCCGGCAGTTTCTTTATTACAGTCCAACAGTTTTATTTATTCTGTACGAGTCAGGAATTGTAATTCATATTCCAATTGTGAGAAATAAAGTGTTATTTCCATTGCGTTCTTGTCTTTTAATTTATTGTCCTTTACTTTATTGTTTGTTCGAAATAGTACCAAAACCAACAATCTTAAACAATATCCTTTTTAGTTTTACTATTTTCGAAAAGAAAAGGACTTTCTTTTTTATTTTATTTTTGTTGACGTCTCGGTTTTTATTCTCGCAAAATCATTGCTAGTTTACTAGAAATTGAAATTTGCACATAGAATAAATCCGAATTGGTTTTAATCTTTTATTCTAGAATACTATAAAGAATTGTTAGTGAAATCAAAAGTGATTTGATTTTCACGCTAGAATATCTTTTATTGTTTTATTCTTTTGAAGCAATCTAATTAAGTTATAATTAGTATTTGCGATTAAAATTTTTAGTTTTCTTGCGAGAAACTAAACGGTTTTAATTTGTCATTTCAGATGACTAATGAGGATCAAATACCCATCGTTTCTTCGGAAAACGTGCAGGGCGCACTTGTGATTGGCAGTAGCCATAACAATGCGAGCGCTGCGAGTGGGGGGCTCAGGCTCAGGCTGAGGCCGAAGCTGCTGCGGCAAAGACTGCGGCCGATGCTATGGCTGCGGCTGCGGCTGCGGCTGCGGCCGCAGCACAGGCTGCTGCTAAGGCTGTGGCCAAAGCAGCGCTTGTGGCTGCGGCCAGGGCAAAGGGCAAGGCTCCGGCAACGCCGGCGATGCCAATGTTGCCAACCTCTCAACTGGAGAGACCGGAAAATTTTAGGGGCAACAACTTCAAACGTTGGCAGCAAAAGATGCTGTTTTATTTAACTACCCTTAACCTGAATCGGTTTCTCAAGGAGACTGCACCCGTCCTAAGCGAGGACGATGAGGACGTGCAGACGGTTTCGGCGGTAGAAGCGTGGAAACACGGCGACTACCTATGTCGGAACTACATCCTGTGTGCTCTGGATGACACTCTCTTCAGTGTATTCGAGCCCAAGGCTTCTGCAAAGGAGCTTTGGGAGTCTCTCGAAAGAAAGTACAAAGTGAATAACGCTGGCGCAAAGAAATTTGTCGTCACGGACTTTCATGAGTACATGATGACTGATGGGAAGAGTGTTATCGAGCAGGTTGAGGAACTCCAACTCATATACCATAGGCTTGAGGTTGAGGGGCTAGTTATCAACGAACCTTTCCAAGTGGCATTAATGATTGAGAAACTGCCACCTTCTTGGAAAGAGTTTCAAAACTACCTGAAACACAAGCGAAAGGCTTATGACCTTGGAGGGACTCATTGAGAGGCTCAATGTTGAGCAAAGCAACCGCCGATCCGGAAGGAAAGGCGGTGGCGGAGCAGGCAACGCGGTTGCCAAGGCCCATGTGGTTGAGAACGCTATGTCTAAGCGGAAACGCTTTGATGGCGTAGTCGGTGCTTCTCTCCAGAAGAAATTAATGGGAGATTGCTTTGTGTGTAACAAACCGGGCCATCGTGCCGCGGATTGTAAGATGCGCATCGACAAGCCCAAACCCCCCCCCCCCCCCCAAAGAGGAAGTTCCAAGGGAAAGGGAGGAAGAGGGCACCTGCTCAGGCTAATGTGGCTGAGGGAGGAGATGATTCTGGATAGGACTATATGCACCTGAGTGCTGTGGTCTCGGAGGTGAACCTGGTGGGGAGCAACCCAAAGGAATGGTGGCTGGACACATGCGCCACTAGTCACATCTGTGCCAGCAAATGGATGTTCAAGACATATACGGCCGTGGACAATGAGAGCTGCTTCATGGGGAACTCGGCTACTTCCAGGGTGGAAGGAAAAGGAACCGTGCTGCTGAAGATGACATCGGGAAAGGAGCTCACACTGAATGGCGTGCTCCATGTGCCGGAAATTCGCAAGAATCTGGTTTCCGGGTCTGTTATGGTGAACAAAGGATTTAAACTTGTATTTGAATCTGCTAAAATTGTAATCACCCTTAATGGAATGTATGTAGGCTGTGGCTATATGACCAACGACATGTTTAAATTAAATGTTGGTACTCCGGCTCCTAAAGTCGAGTCTGCTATTGTGGGTACTAAGGCTGAGGCCAGTACCAAGAATAATGTAACCGTTACTGTTTCCCAAGAGGCTAATAAAACGTCTTTTGCTTATTCTTGCAATTCATTTAATTTATGGCATGGTAGATTAGGTCATGTGAATGCTAATTCTATGAAGAAATTAATATCACTAAATCTACTACCTAATTTTGTATTTGATAAACAACATAAATGTGAGGTTTGTGTTGAAGCTAAATTAACCAAGTCTTCGTATCAACATGTTGAACGAAGTACTGAACCTCTCGGTCTAATACACACGGATGTATGCGACTAAAAGTTTATACAAACGCGAGGAGGGAAAAAGTATTTCATCACGTTTATAGATGACTGTACTAGATACTGCTATGTCTACTTAATGAGAAGTAAAGACGAAGCGGTAGAGAAATTCGCTCTTTATAAGACTGAAGTAGAAAATCAACTCAATAAAAAGATTAAAATGTTGAGGAGTGATAGAGGTGGTGAATACGAGGCACCGTTTGCGCAGATATGCGCAGAAAGTGGCATTGTACATCAAACCACAGCCCCCTACTATCCAGAGCAGAACGGGGTTGCCGAGCGTAAGAATAGAACGCTCAAGGAAATGATGAATGCTATGCTAATAAGTTCTGGGTTACCCCAGAACATGTGGGGGGAAGCGCTGCTTTCCACCAACTATGTGTTGAACAAGCTACCGCTTAAGAAGCGTGATAAACCACCTTATGAACTATGGAAAGGCCATCGGCCGAGCTATAAATTCTTAAGGGTTTGGGGTTGTTTTGCGAAGGTCCTTGTCTCGCTTCCTAAAAGAACGAGAATAGGGCCAAAGACGGTAGACTGTGTGTTCATAGGATATGCACAAAACAGCAGTGCTTATCGCTTTCTCGTGCACAAGTCGGATAATCCTGATGTGCATGTAGATACTATCATCGAAGCTCGAGAAGCTTTTTTCTTTGAGGAGATCTTTCCCCGCAATTCTTCCATAACTGTAGAGACTGAGGAGTCAAACAGTGAGGAAAATGTGGGGGCAAGTGAACCGTTGGAGGAAGAAGAAGAAGAAGAGCCTCGACGTAGCAAACGGGCTAGAAAGGAAACGACTTTCGGTCCAGATTTTGTAACCTTCATGATAGAAGGCGAACCGGCGACATTCAAACAAGCAATGTCATCCCCGGAAGCCCAATATTGGGAGGAGGCGATCAACAATGAGGTTGAATCAATATTAGAAAATCACACTTGGCAACTAGTGGATTTACCACCCAGGTGTAAGCCACTAGGACACAAGTGGATCTTCAAAAGGAAGAGAAAGCTCGATGGAACGATCGAGAAATACAAGGCGAGGCTTGTAGTAAAAGGTTTTAGACAAACCGAAGGTGTCGACTATTTCGACACCTATGCTCCTATCTCCAGGAAGACATCAATCCGGATAGTCATTGCTCTCGCAGCATTGTTCGATCTGGAAATACATCAAATGGATGTTAAAACGGCGTTCTTGAATGGTGAGCTGGAAGAGAAAATTTACATGGAACAACCGGAAGGGTTTGTGGTTCCAGGTAAAACTCACAAGGTGTGTAAACTTGTGAAGTCCTTGTATGGACTTAAACAAGCACCTAAACAATGGCACGAAAAATTTGATAGAGTGATGCTATCAAACAGTTTTCGAATAAACGAATGTGACAAATGCATCTACGTGAAAGGTAATGAAAAGGACTACGTGGTAGTCTGCCTCTACGTAGATGACATGATTATAATAGGGAGTATTGATAACATCAACTCCACTAAGAAAATATTGTCACAAAAATTCGAGATGAAAGACTTGGGTGTCGCTGATGTTATACTTGGTATGAAAATTACCAAGACATCAGACGGATATGCGCTATCTCAAACTCACTATGTCAGGCAAATGCTTGACAAATTTGATAAAGATAGTAGAGCTACATCCAGAACTTCGATAGAGATCTCAACCAACCTGAAAAAGAATTTTGGGGAGAGTGTGAGACAATTGGAATATTCTCGAATAATAGGCAGTCTGATGTACGTCATGAACTGTACTAGACCAGACATAGCCAACTCAGTGAGTAGACTGAGTAGGTACACCAGTAATCCCAATGAGGAACACTGGAAGGCCATCATGAGACTTCTCAGATACATGAGATACACAGCAGACCGAGGGTTGCATTATACCAGATATCCAGCTGTACTGGAAGGGTATTCTGATGCAAACTGGATCTCGGATTCCAACAGTACACGATCCACTAGCGGATATGTGTTCGTGATGGAAGGAGCAGCTGTCTCATGGAGATCATCCAAGCAGACGTGCATAGCTAGATCAACTATGGAATCCGAGTTCATAGCATTGGATCTAGCAACAGAAGAGGCTGATTGGCTGAGAAGCTTTCTGGAAGGAATTCCAATGTGGCCGAAACCTGTCCCTGCAATAAGCATGCACTGCGATAGTCAGTCGGCTATTGGGCGGGCGCAGGATCATATGTATAATGGAAAGTCCCGATATATTCGTCGGAGACATAAATCCGTAAGAGAATTGTTAACTAACGGTGTGGTGTCATTAGATTTTGTGAGATCTAAAGACAATATAGCGGATCCATTTACAAAAGGCTTAACTCAGGTAGGAGTTGAAGTTTCATCGAGGGGAATGGGGTTGAAGCCCATCAAACTGGAAACCTCCTCAGAGGCAACCCAACCCGAACTGGATTCTCCAGCCTCAGGTTCAACGGGCAAACCGAACTGTGGGGGTGACCGAACAAAGCACTAGGGAACTTAAGTTCCCAGCCCATTTCTAGGATGAAAGAGTGATAGACCTAGACCATCTTAAGGGTGAGCATGAGGCTCTTAATGAAAACAAGTATCTCGAAGGTCGAGAGGGGTGAGTCAGGACACCCTTGACTTGAAATCACCTATGACGAGTGTGTATGGCCGATACTATGTGATGAGCCATGGGCTAAATCGTTAGAGCACTCGGTTGAATTTTGCCAAGGCAGTCCACGGCCAAATATGGACAACAACCAAAGGGCTTAGTAAGTGGTGTAGAGAGGACACTGTGTGCGCATTACCCTGGTATGCACAAACGCTAAAGGGTTCAAAGCTTAAAGGCTACCCAATAGTAGCATATCAGATTTTACGTCACTACGGCAGGTTCAAGGCGCGCGCTACCTGTCCTTATGCAGTGAACTCTTGCGGTTCTCTCGTATGCATTTAGGAGCATTTTTATTTTCAGCCAATTGCATTCATGTGGGGGATTGTTGGAAAAACATGTGAAAACATGGGTGTTTCCGAATGGTCACTGGACCAACTTCGAGTCATTATTTCGTATAACAGAGCTGAGTTGTTTATACCGTACTCAACGTGGTTGAGTAGCTCGTGTGACGAGCTTCGTAACGGTATATCACATGACCTATTCGGAGAATGGGTGTGAATACAAAATGGCTTCAAAGTTGGTGCCTCGAAAGCTCAAATCTGGAAAACCGAAATGGTAAAGGAAAACCATTTAGTATAATCCCATATTGGAAGATTAAGAGTTAATTTTACAATATATATACCATACCAACCCATGTAGTTATTAAACTAACATCTCCACATACACCTAAGAGTATTAGTGTGTACCACACACGCGCGCTCGCTCGGGTCTCGTGTCTCGGGTCTCGGGGCTCGGGCACGGGCACGGGCACGGGCGCGGGTGCGGGTGCGGGTGTGGGCTTGGGATTTGGGATTTGGGATTTGGGATTTGGGATTTGGGATTTGGGATTTGGGGAATGTCTCGGGTCTTGAGTCTTGGGTCTTGGGTCCAAACCCGAATAGGGAGTTTTGTATAAAATACAAAAGGAGTCCCTAGAGTTTCCAGCAACAGAAACGTCAGCAATGAATGAGATTAAATGCTGCGGTTTCAGAATTGATTGAGCGGATTCTGGGGGTGTAACTACCAGAATTAAAGACCAACATTTATGGCTGCGGTTTCATTAGAGCCTATAAAAGGCAGTCATCCCCCTCTCATTTCAACACACCATCAAACACACTACTCACAGCATAAGCATCATATATAGAGAGAGAACCGCACCACCAACAGCTCGACCTGTGGTTCGGTGCCGGTTTCCATACGTGCCACTCTGAGATAGAAGTTGTACCTTGGGAACAAAGTTCCGAAACCAGAAACCTTTAAAGGTGGTTCGGGAAATATTGTTTAAGGGAAACTGCTCAGCAGTTGCCTCTTCTTTTATTTTCCTGTTATTTATTTTTCAGTCATTTACTTTCTGTCCATTTCATTTCAGTATCGTTTCATTTCTGTAATTTACTTTTCTGTACTGTTTACTTTCTGTATTTACATTTCAGTACTGTTTACTTTCAGTCTTTCGATTCTGTAATTTTCAGCATTTAAAAAAACCAGTCCGGCAGTTTTTTATTTGTTAAAAAACCAGTCCGGCAGTTTTTTATTTGTTAAAAACCAGTCCGGCAGTTTTTTATTTGTTAAAACCAGTCCGGCAGTTTGTTAAAACCAGTCCGGTAGTTTGTTAAAACCCAGTCCGGCAGTTTCTTATATTCAAACCAGTCCGGCATTTTCTTTTATTTAAAACCAGTCCGGCAGTTTTATTGAAAACCAGTCCGGCAGTTTGTTAAAACCAGTCCGGCAGTTTATGTGTTAAACCAGTCCGGCAGTTTCTTTATTACAGTCCAGCAGTTTTATTTATTCTGTACGAGTCAGGAACTGTAATTCATATTCCAATTGTGAGAAATAAAGTGTTATTTCCATTGCGTTCATGTCTTTTAATTTATTGTCCTTTACTTTATTGTTTGTTCGAAATAGTACCAAAACCAACAAAACTAGCTAGTATTCACTACAAATTAGTAACTTATTTATATTACAATAATATTAATAATATGTTTGTATTATTTCAAACTTATTAAAGTAATTATATCATCATACTATAAATACAGTCAACGATTTTATTATTAAGTTCTCGACTCGTTAAAGTAATTAATTATACATATGTAAAAAAGAATTTATACATTAATAGAATATATAAACTTAAAAGTAAGAAAAATTTATGTTATAATATCAAATAAATTAAATCATTAACGCTTTACTCCCCTCTGTCCCAAAATATTGGGGTTCTATGTATCGCTACTTTTACCGGCAAATATCTCGTACTTAAATTGTTAAAATTTAAAATTTGTTTAACATTTGAACTATGTGATTAACTTTTGAAAAATTTGATTTTGACAACTTAGATATGAGTTATTTATCGGTTAAAATTGCACGTAGATACATAGAGCCCCAATATTTTGGGACGAATGAAGTATTTATTTGTAGACAACTTTATCATAGTAAACAATATAATAATAAATTATAAAATTATAATATATTTTAAAAAGAAAGAAAAAATACTATTTTTTTAGTTATTAAATGTTTTGAATTAATGAAAAGAGATGTTCACGAACAACTCGTGTTCGGCTGTCAAACGTTCGGTTCATGTTCGACAAACATTCGTTCTTATTTAAATAAACATGAACTGAATATGAACAAGTGTTTCAGTTCATGAACATGAACATGAACAGAGCCATGTTCGGAAACTTCAATAAAATATTGAATAATGTATCTCTGAAAGTTCAATAAATTATTAACTAAACTTGTAAGATACTATTTTTTGAAATAAAGTTAAAAAAATGCATTTCAAGTATGATGAGATGAAGTTATAGTAAGTGAAACATATTAAAATCTTGAATAATGTAACTTAGAAACTTTAATAAAATATTAACTAAATTTGTAAGATACTATTTTTTTGAAATAAAGTTAAAAAAAAATGCATTTAAAGTATGATGAGATTAAGTTACCAAAGTTAATTAATAATTTCCATTACTCAAATAATTAGCTATTATATCTCTTAAATTATAACAAAATACTAACTGTGTGTTCACTTGATTATTGTGAAATTTTAATATTAATGAGAGTTTTATAAAACATTCTCTACATATTAAATATATAATTGTAACTATGTCGGTGTTAACCGTTCCATTAAATATTAGCTTGCATTTCGTGTTTTCCTTATCGTCTCCTACTTTCCCGACTTGACAGTATGATATAATATGTATTTCTCGTATCGAAGACATCTCTGAAAAACGTCCCCGTGCTCAGAGCCGGCCCAATTTTATTTTTTAGGTGAGTTGCCTATTGGTGAAAAAATTTATTTTGTTCATTTAAAGAGAAAAAACATAGTATAATTTTATTTTTTTCCGAAAATTATTTACCATTTGGGTGGGTTGTCCAGCCTGCTCGGACTGTTTATACATTCTCAAAAACGCAAAGAATTGAAAGGTATGACACGTAAAATGAAATGTTGATACAATGTTGGACACGTATACGTGTTCCAACAATTTTTTCCCTCTTTCTTTTATGAGTTTCCGTGAAATTCAAAAGAATTATTTGTATCATCGAGATAGAGAATATGAAAGCATGCGTTGTTGGCGGAAAGAGATGCAGCTTGGTTATGCTAAAAAAAGGCTGATTTTCACAAAGCGGCTTAATTGGTGCTATGGCCCTACGCTTAAGATTGAAGATGAAATTTTAAGTTATCGAGCAAGTGGAAGGTGATTATATCATAAAATTGGAATAATCGAACTTAAAGTTACCACTACTATCAGTTTAGGAGCATATTTTGGGAGAATGTTAAAGCTAATTTAATCAGTTTTTGTTGGTCCACAACATGATCATGAGGTGTCAACAAAGGAGACAATCAATAATTATTTCTTCTTTCTCCCTGTATATATGTCACCATTTATTTCAGTAATTAAATATAATATAATATATTCAATGATAACTAATGTTATCTATATATAATACATAATCAAAGATTGTATTGTATTTAAAAAATTGAAGTCAGAATCCAGATAGAAATTAATATTGAGAGATGTATTTTTTTTTTTTTTTTTAAATGCTCCTGTTCAGGAATAGAAAGATGACAACTTTAAATCTAGCGAAGACTTTTATCAGAGTTACTTGACAGATTTTTAACTCATTTGGAAACGTCCAAATTTGAAATCTTTTCGCAAAGCTATTACACTGATAATCTAACTCTTACTAATTATGTTTTCTTTTAAGTAGTTGTAATAAAAAGTACAAGAAGATAGGATAAAATATTTGCTAAATACACAAAAAATGAATTAAATATACGACATTTACGATGGCATGCTACGAGAAATTGGAATACGAACTGGCTATACCATTTTAATTGTACTCGAGAGTATTGTAATGCTATGGCTATATGCCATATGCTAAACGTGACAATTATGTTTACGTGTGGAACAATATCTCCATTTATCACTTTATACTGAAATTAGAAAATTAGGGGCCCACAAAAAAAAACTGCCAGCAAGGAAGTAGATAAGACATACAATAAGACATTAATTGGATCATCGATTCGGATGAATTATTATTTGATAGGTTTTATTAGTGCCTTGATATTTTGATCTGTGTTGAGTATATCATTTTAAGTTTTTTGTGTACTTATGCTTGATTGCTCTTTTATGCAACCATCAGGTCATGCAATATGAATATATTTTGTATTTAAGTCTTGTTAGATTCTTTTTACCTTATCTATTGGTATGATTTAAATTGAATTTAGTTATACGAAACATTGTGTGCCATGTATTATTTTTTTTCTTAACACTTGTAGCCAACAAAACTTGTGACTCTTCTATTATTTACATACATTATTTATAATAATAATGAGGTAATTAGCTGTTTTTTTTGGAGAATATTATGTGCCTAGGAGTAGGAGTAGGAGATGCAGGAAGAAGAAAAAATTTCACACTAAAAAACAAAAGGCAATTAATAAAATTAGGTTAGTGTTATTATAAGTCTTTGGAATTCAATGAATCTACAGTAGTTGTATCATATTCACGATTAAGAGGATTAACACAAATGTACCAAATACGTAGATGTAAGCACATATGTGCACGAGTTATATAGAACCCTGCTTTTATAAGTAAAGTATATATATATTTTTTGAAACTAAGTAAAGTATATATATTATTCTCTTTTATTTTACACAAAGCACCTTCATAAATTACTGAGCATTGTGATTAAATAATAACTGTACATTGTCTCTCTAGGTGTTACCATTAAGTATATATTAGCTTCTTTTTCTAGCATCTGAAACTGCAGTTACTGCACGTTGTCACTGTTACGAGAAGAATTTGTTCCCCATGCCTATAAATAAGCTTTACATGCACACATGCCTTAAATTACTTTACTAATCAAGTTTCTTTGGAAGTAATTTTTCAAAAAACGCAAGTTTCTTATCATATTCTCGTGAACTTTTGTTTCTTTAGGCTTTAGTTTCAGATAAACAAAACTTAATTCAAGATTTAGTCCAAAATTAAGAAAAGTGTACAACCTTCGGACATCAGTTTTAAACTTTCGATATCCGTCATGTCGCCATTGGCCAAGTACAATGTGCTATTAGTGAACCTTGCCAGATCACGATATACAAATTTAAATACAAAAATGTATATTGGTAAGTGGCATGTATTAATGGGCCTTATATATCTAGAGATCAAGTACAAGGCTTAATGTAATATTATAATTAGCAAGTATGTGATTTATGATTATTTAATCTCTAGATTATCATTAAATAAAAAATAAAAAAAATCTCTATCATTGAAGGGGGGATGATGGTCAGGCCTTGGTTTCGTCGTTATGATTTTATTTTTTTCGAACTCTATTTGTGCATACCACACATTACTAATCATTTTTTATTTTTTTGGGTCACGATCATGCATGACTTAAAGTTATAGATATTTTTTGATTGGGCCATACTGAACTTGTGACTTTTAACTTCAAGTCTGACTTTGATTGGGTCACGATCATGCATAACACGAACATGCCAACGGACCTGAAACTGCTTACAATGCTAAAAGGTACTTTTGCAAGATTTAGCACCGAATCTAAAAGGTATTAGGCATAGATCCTTGGCCCTTAGAATTTAGACATTCTAACTTCTTGTGAAACACTGTTTGAGGAGATCAAAGTATTTTGACAAATACTGTATAAGAACGAAAATTGCAACGACTGCGTGAGAAAGTGCGTTAGATCACAGGAAACAAGGTCTTCAGCACAATCTCAAGCGCGTGTAACTAGAAGACACAAAAATTTATCCACATAAATTTGAGGCCGTTGACATGAAAACAAGTGAGATATCAGGTCGGGCAAATGGCTCTCGTGCATTACGAAAATAGAAGATAGGCTATGTCCAAAAACAACTGCAGTTGAACAAAACAAGAGTCAAATTAAACCGTTGCGATCGTATCGCAATCCCGTCTCTTGACAAGACGTCACAATAAAAAAAACTAATTATATTATTCGAGCATATTTTTGGAGTGATGGACTGTCAAATTAATTAATCCTGAACATAAGTAGACCACAAAGTGACGATAACATGCATGTATTCAAGACATGAACACGGAATAAGGACACTGCTCTAGTCTATCTAGGGAAGAAACTATAACTAAGCTAAAATGGCTAAAATATTCCTGGACATATTGAGAGAAAAAAATAATATTTACCATGTATTTTAGGAAAATATGCCGATTATACTATTATTTTAGCTCATTTTGAGGAATACATATCTACACAAAATTCAGCCCGCTAAAAAATGAATCTCGTACTGATACCGCCAAGGTGCCAATGACCCTAAGTCAGTTTCTACTTGTAGAAAAAGGTAGCACAGTGTAAACTTCTCTAGGCAACTTGTTTCTATCTAATTCTCCTCTTGTTCATACATTTGCCTAAAATAAGTGTCCTATCGAATAATCAAGGTTTTTCACGGTATACCTTAACGTTTCTTTTGAATCTATATAATCAAGGTTACTCGTACTTTTTTACGGCTGTGCTCTCAAGTCTCCATATGATGTGCTCGAACTATATAGTCGACTGGCTCTCATGCATGATATAGTTGACACTAATACTAGTAGTATTTGGCTAATTAGCTCATTAATTTCCTCATGTCAGAATCTGCTTAGAAGTCCGGTAAGTTAGCTCTCTTGTTCTCCACTAGAATTGCACGTTAGATATGGTTGTAATTAATTTTAGTCTTATGCTATTCTTTGAGTTGGTTTTTGTGTTGCCAGATTGCTGGGTTCTCATCTCATTTTAGCAGCAATTTGAATGACCTTCGTTTATTACATTTCAGCGTTTGGTTTCCATGTACGAAATAACAATTAACAATAATTAAAAGACTAAACAATAATTAAATAAAACCAGTGTAATCTTTATTAATTTCCAATTGAAATAGAATAAACTGATTACAACATGTAGGTACTGAAAAGTAATTAAAGCAAACGTTATTCAGATTATTATTAATTAATAATCTGATGTACTTATTTGCAATTAATAGAAACTGCCGGACTGGAAAGTATAAACTTAACAGCCGGACTGTTCTGTTTTAAATTGAAAGTACATGACTGAATTGAAACTATTTTAATTACAGAATTAAATTACAGAATAGTAATTACAGCAAAAAACAGAACTTTAAACTAATTACAGAAAGGTACAAACATAATAGAAAAGCTACAGCGAATTACAGCAAATTAAAATACTGAAATTAAAATACTGAATTGGAAAAAACCGAATGTAAAAAACAGAATTTAAGTGCGGAAAATAAATGGACAGAATGTAAATAACAATTAGACGAGGCTACTGTTAACAGTATGCCCTTAACCGATATTCGTCCAACCACCTTGATATTTCTGGTTGCGTTGGCACTTCGATCACAATGTAAAACGTCTCTCGGATGACTCGCCGGAAACTGGCGATGAGTCAAAGTCGAGCTTTTGGTGGGTGGTTCTCTCTGGTTTCTAAAATGGTATGTAAAAATATATGCTGCTGGTTTTAGAGAGAAGTGAGATATGATTTTCGTGTGTTGGAATGTGAGGGGATAGCTGCCTCTTTATAGAGGAATTCTGAAACCGCAGAATTTAATGGTCATTTAATTCTAGGAGTTACATCCCAGAGGGGCCTTCATAAACTTTCTGGAACTCTAGTGACTGCTCTTGCAAATATGCAAAAGTCTCTTTTCAAATGAGACCCGAGACATTCCCCGCGTCCCGAGACCCGAGCGAACGCGCGCGTGTGGTACACACTAACCCACTCATGGGTATGTGGACTTGATTAGTTTACCAACTGGGATGGACTTGTATATATAGTGTAAAAATCTAAATTGTTTTTACAATGTGGGACAACCCTCATGGTTTATTCCCACTCTCTACTCTATTTTTCAGATTTCGGTTTTTTCCTCTTTCGAGTACCAACCTTCGAGTCCAATTATCATTCACACCCTTATTCCGAATAGGTCATGCGATATACCGTTGCGAAACTCGTCGTACAAGCTACTCAAACACTTTGAGTATGGCCTCAGAAAAACTGAGTAGTCGCATCGAAAATTGACTCAAAAATGATCTCTTACCACTTGTAACAATCATGTTTAAAAACATATTTTTTGTCACACTTTGCCCAAAAAGGTAAAATCAATACTTGTCGTCCACTTCCAAGAATACCTTTTGCCTCACATGGAAATTCAAGTGCCACCAAACATGTAATTAAAAATAAGTTTCAACAGATAATTGCTGATTGCGTCAATATAGAACATGGTTTAGCACAATCATATACCCGTAATTTCTCTTATTTAGTAATTTCTTTTGTCTTTTGAAACCAACTGTGTCTAATTACTTGCCAACTACCTATAAAATATACTAAATTTTAGGGCATGACAGGAGATCCATGATTAGTGAAAGTCAAACCCCGAAATTTAAGAATTATCTGTTCATGAGATAATTGCATTAATATTTGATATCGTAACCCACTAACAAGCAAATTTCTCGGATAACAAGGGCATGTATTAGTTTCAGTTATTAAGCCACTAACGAATACTACGTATCGACAAAAAGGCTCGAGTCTAAATCGGTGTCTTCTGTTATTTACAGAATTTTGAGTTTTTTTCTCAAGTTACATGAGTCGTTTCCTTAATCCCAAAAACATCTAATTAATGTCAATTGTGAGTCTATGACAAAACGAAGCATGACATAATATTACGGACTTTCGCATCATGTCGATTATTCTTCATCATTCCTTTTTAAAACTAGAGAGCAAAACCATCAAGAATAGTTAATATAAAAGCATTGGGCAAAACTCAAGCTCATTTATTGCAAAGATGAATAAATAATCATCTGTAATATAATGTACGAGCCGATCCACAACATAACAAGACTTGTCTCGAAGTGACCTCTAATAAGCTGGATATTCATATACATCATACTTATCAGTTATCAATGGAAAGACAACAAAGTTGAAGATGAAAAAATAAAATATGTTGCTAATTGTCAACATTTGCACTCGTTAATTGGTACGACTAATCAAACTAATCAGCACGCATTATTATCTAAAAGATAATCTTGTAACTTGTAAGAATATAATTTATCGCATGTGTTTCTTCTGATATACATTGGCGATCACTTATTCGCTCTATTGTTCTTATGTCAACTTTACGCAAACTTTTTTGCAGAATATAGCTGTTACATATCCACATCTCTAGCTGTCGTTAATACCTGGACCATGTTTTGGTATCAACTAAACCGAAGTCAAATTAAAAAATTGCATACAAAGATAATTTAATTTTAGATAAGACTAATTAAAGACGACCTAATAAAAAACCATCCATGACCACACCAACATCTCAATTACAGTGTTATTCCTTTTGTACCAAATCTTTTATTTACAACCGTCTAACGACCACCTCGTTCTCTATATATACAGATCTCTGTTAGCCAAATAATCCATTCCAAATCTGCAATTCAACAAAACAGTATTATCCTGTATATTTGTTTTTAAATTTTAGCTCTAACAATGGGCAGAGTGAATATTTTAGTTGCCTTGTGTTGCCTATTTCTTAACTTATGTGTTTTTCCACATTTGTCATCTGCACAACTAAAAAGAAACTACTATTCGAATATATGTCCTAATGTCGAGAATATAGTTAGAAACGCCGTTCAGAAAAAAGTCCAGCAGACATTTGTTACCATTCCAGGGACTCTCCGTCTCTTTTTCCATGATTGTTTTGTCCAGGTTACTTCAACTTTTTTTTTTCTTTCCGTACGCTTTCAATATTAAAGCAGAATGCAAATTTCCCGTACGTACCAGCATACTTGATCACAGATATCCGCCATTTACCATTTCTTACTGGCATTATATTTAACTATTAAAATGTTATTTCTCTGCACTCTATAATTTTCTAGGACAATTTTTTTTCCATGTACTTTCTTGAGATCTATACACTGCAAAACAATCGTATGTAGGTTGACACCTTATGTTTGTCGAAATTGCAGCTTGCCATTAACTGACTATTTTTTTCATAAAACTACCCGAAATGAACCAAAACTAAAGTTTTAAAATTAGCCATGTCATGGGGTTCAAAATAGCAAATAAAGTATGGCTTTTGATCGCGATGACGCCAAGCATTTCTCAAAGGAGGAATAGAACATGGCATAATTTTGCATTTTAAGCATTCGTAAATGAAATATGGATTAAAAAAAAAATGAAATATGGATTTTGATTGCAAAGAAGCCAAGTACTTGGCAAAACAGCCAAAGAACATGGGATTATTTGCATTTTATGCTCAATATAACTCTGTTTATCTTTCAAATTCAAGTACATGGTAAAAGTGGATACCAAAATCAGTTTAACACTCATTTGTGTAAAAAATATCTAAGGGTATGAGTAGTTGATTATTAATTTGTTCTATGAATGAAAAGGGTTGCGATGCTTCTGTAATGATCCAATCGAGGGGGAACAACCAAGCCGAGAAGGACCACAAGGATAATCTTTCTCTAGCTGGAGATGGATTCGACACTGTGATCAAAGCCAAAGCCGCTGTGGACGCAATCCCAAGCTGCAGGAACAAAGTCTCTTGTGCCGATATCCTTACCATGGCTACACGTGACGTCATTGCCCTGGTTAGTTACAACTTATTGCGAAAAAAATATACTTAGTACATTTAAGATTTTACATTACTTTCTTTAGGATATCGACACCCATACAAAATTAGCGACGTGTAGTAGAAAGTGAAACGGTTTACAATTTGGTATTGGGTGAAAAGTTGATGATTTTAGCGTAAAATAGATAAAAGTTTTCTTTTCCTGGAAAATGTATGAACAAGATACTTTCAAATAAGCACACTTTTCTGCATCAAATTCGTTAATAGGTATACTTATTTTTGGTATGCCAATGCAAACATACTTTCTTACTTACAAAAAAAGAGGTACAAAAAGTACGCTTCTTTGGCGTTAACCAAACAATCCTTATATATGTTTGTATAGGCCGGTGGACCGTCTTACTCAGTGGAACTAGGGAGATTGGATGGGCTTAGCTCAACAGCCGCAAGTGTGAACGGGAAATTGCCACAGCCCTCTTTTACCTTAAATCAGCTCAATGTCATGTTTGCTTCCCATGGTCTCAATCAAAATGACATGGTTGCCCTTTCAGGTAAAATTTCTACTCACATTTGTCAATTGTTCATACAATTAGACTCCCTATACGTATGTGATTTGTCAATTTTAAAACTATAAAGAATTAATTTCAAACTTTTAAATTTTTTCTGTTCATCAGCCTGCCACACTTTAGGATTCTCACACTGCAGTAAGTTGGCGAACCGGCTCTATAGCTTTAGCAGCAAAAGCAAAGTGGACCCTACCCTAAACCGGGCTTATGCGAACCAGCTAATGTCCATGTGCCCGAGAAATGTCGACCCGATAATAGCCATAAATATGGACCCAAATACCCCCAGAAAGTTCGACAATGTGTATTTCAAAAATCTCCAGCAAGGAAAAGGATTATTTAGCTCGGACCAAGTGCTCTTCACCGATACACGGTCCAGAGGAACTGTGAACTTATGGGCCTCAAACTCAACCAGTTTTAACAAGGCTTTTATTACTGGAATGACAAAGTTGGGTCGAGTCGGAGTTAAGACGAGCAAGACCAAGGGAAATATTCGTCGTCAATGTGACGTTTTTAATTGATCCAAGTGTTTCTGAATTCGAGATTTTTTTAATGGTCATGTTGAAACATGGTATATTGATGAACATTATTCAGTTCGTTGAATTGATGTAATAAATCGGGTCTAGTTTGTAGCTATCCTGTGCTGTAAGTTTCTGAAAATAAACATGAGATATTTGTAATTGTCCTGGAACTTTAAACTTAAAATTGTCTAATGAATTTGAATAATAAAACTGTTCTTTTGACGTAGTTCTTGAATGTACTTGTGATTCGTAACATGTATGCAATATGCATAAACTGTAGGTTATTTCTCTGCGCGACGGACGCAATGGCCAATCCTTGAGGACAATCAACGCGTGGTGTGCCATGTCAGCAGCAACTGAGCTGCCAATTAAGACGGCTTTAGGCTTTGAATGAGACTTTAACTACCAGAGTAGCCGAGTTTGTAATTAGTCCATTAGTATTTTGCCAGTTCACAACTTTTCATCTTAAAAAACTAACAAGGCTATGATTTTACAACACCGACAGAAGAATACACAAATATGTCGATCAAACACTTTGAAGTTGAAAGCACCAGAGAAAAGTGATTTAGGGCTTGTTTGCTGCAACTTAAAAGCAACATGAGCTGATTTATTTGAGGGCGAGGGAACAAAATGGTAAATCTTTCAGACCTAAAATGCAGTGTCCAACTAAAAAACTAAATGCACAACAACTTATAAGCAATAAGCCAAGTTTAAAAGCTGCAACCATGTAAGTGCTCAGACCAAAATTGTAGTCAGCAGCACTAAAAAAGTTGGTGCGCCACAGTGTTTACTGCTAAACAAAACGACAATTGATCGCAATCTTTTCTCCCCACTTTGACACTGGTAGCCCTACAATAACATTAAATGACGCATATAAAGGTGTTATCATATCTGTAATCGGACTTACGACATCAAGAGAAATACATTGGTCTACAGGTATCTTTTCAAGTGAACTATCAGCATATTGAAGAGCATATCGTACACCTGTCTTTAATATCCACATCAGGTAATTAAAAGAAAGAAGTGAAATAATGTAAATTTTATAGATTCTGATAAAATAATAAGAAGAATTATAGATTCCACGAGTTTTAACTGTGTTTCTCATCATACAGCTGATTACCTTGTTCACTGACATTTTAATTAAAGGCAACTTGTCACTCGAATGTAACAGATAAA
Source organism: Primula veris (assembly GCA_963682055.1). NCBI lineage: Eukaryota > Viridiplantae > Streptophyta > Magnoliopsida > Ericales > Primulaceae > Primula > Primula veris. Next base: position 27,626,304 of record OY821747.1, on the reverse strand, counting down.
CATTGCTTGTTTATCTGTACAAAGTAAACATTAATTCTATCATAAAATGAGAATTCAAGGCTAGTAATCAACAAATTGACGAAAATAAAAATAAAATCACGAACCCCTAATCTACATTTCCAAAACAGATATCAATAAACTGAAGACGTTTGAATCACACCGACAACTTGCTCGCTCTGACAAGATAAGAATTTATAACAATAATGAAAAAATATCTTATTAAAACTCAATAAGAAATGTCCAAAATCGGAAAGATTTCAACTACAGAAGGGATGACAACTCCAAGGACAAGCTCCATCAACCAAAATGTCAATTAGAATTTTGAAAAAAACTATACAAGTCAATTGAAAAAGACCCCTGATCTACTTGTCGCTGGTAATTTTTACAGTGTAGATGCGATAATACTTTACCACGTTAAGCGTCCCATATCACAAATAATCATCACTAAGATCTATGTACACAGTTAATCGGCTCTGACCCAAAACTTTCTGGACTTTAAATACCGTTAAAAAATGGTCCAACCACTTTATATTTCACTATTCTTGATCTGATACACGCAAACACATTTTCTCAAGTTGCTCCGGCCAATCCTCTCCGAGTCTACTTGGATTTGATTCCACCGAAACTAGAAAGTCCCGCAAGGATGTAGATACAGACCCGTTTGGTTTTCGTACGTATCTAACGTGTCTCGACCCGTTTAACCCAAATGTAGCTTGTTGATATACCTCATTCAAGTACTTATCTGGAATCCTGGCTCCAGCTAATTGTACACATGGCGCTATCAATTTTTTTAAATAAACATCCAAACCACTGTTCAAAAGATTCACACAATCCGTCGAGATTTTCAAACCTTCCCTCTCGAGCTTCTGTTCCAAACGGGTAGTTAGAGAACAAGTATCAGGTAGGTCACCACTGTTGAGACAAGATTCAACAGGAGAGGCAAATGCGGACACAGGGTGAAGCACCTTTTTTGGCTCTTTATTATTTATAGAGATGCCAAACGGAGCCCTAACAGGGCTTCTAGAAGCTTGCTCGACCTCTTCACCGTCTTCCACAGACCGAGGTGGCTTGCTGCCAAGAGAGAGAAGCGAGGTGGCGCTTTGCTGTTCGTGTACTTTAGGTATAGATACAGAATCTTCACATACAACAAACGGGACATTTCCGTTAGGCCCAAGAGGACTTAACCGGTCCTTAAGTTTACGACTACTACGAGTTCTACCCTTTCGTGGGGATTGAGGAAAAACGTCTCGACAAAAAGTTTGGAGACTACTTTGGTACCCATTTGGCACTTTGAATTCCTTTTCTCTGTCCTTTGGAGGGGGAGATTTTGAATTGGACGCATTCTTTACAATTGCTTGGATGAGTAAATTATGAAGGCGTAAATTTTCTCTCCCGATTAGACTGATACACAGCTTATTGAACTCTGAGCTGTTAATCTTCCGATTAAAATATCTGCTCAAAAGGTTAAAATATTTATGGGATTTTTCCTGCCCCAGCTTCCTTTCCATCTGAAGTTTCAAGGCTAAGGTGTCTACACGGGAGGTATTTCGACCCGCCATATTTTGGAATTTTATATACTTCGCTACCATGAAAATCAACCCTCAAATAGATAGGCCCATACAAATACAAAGATCTCGTACTTTCTTTTGAACAAATCGTCAACCCCAAATTTGGAAGAAAGTATCAACTACAAAGATCTACAGTACTAACCTGATATGCACTGCACAATCTGCAAGAAAATGAGAAAGTACTAGATTAAATCTCACTTCAATATTGTACCCATGTAATTAATGATATTAATCTATTGTTTAATTCACTTCCCAATAACATAACACCAATAATTGCGAAATCATTTTAATCACTCTCCACATTCAAGCTAATCTACTACGAATTTATAAAATTTTATCCAAAATACGCCACAGATTTAACAAATTAGGCAGAGCAGATCTTACAGAAGTCATAAATTAACCAGTACATGCCACAAATTTGCCAGTATAAGGAGTATGAATTTAACATTATATACCTTGCACTTCAGTAATAAGCCACAAACCGCAACTATAATTATTAGCAGTAAAATAAATAAACACAAGTCATTATTGAGTATAACCCCAAACCAAAGACATGAATGTAACAGACAAAACTTAACCATGCATTTAGCATTATAAGCTACAATAACACATTAAATTAATGAAAAGTAACTTATTAATATCAAATGATTCATGTAACTTATAAAAAAAGTATCAGTAGACTAGTGAGTCATATAATATAACATTACCCAATTCACTCTTAGGAAGAAGAGCTAAAACACCAATTTGTTAGAATTAACTAAAATAGGGAAATGATGAATCATGTTAAGGAAAGATAGAGGTCTGGTCAAGCTGACAAATTAATCAAAATTCTCTAAAGATAATTACTAAAATAAATGTAAATTCAGATTGTAGTCACCTAGAACAAATTATCAGCTAAAAGACTATCGTACAAGCTGATATGAGCTAAACTAATATGGTCTGTTAATAAAAGATGTGCAAACATTAGACTGGAAATAACTTTAATTTAGTATGTTTGAGCTTGATTTTCCAACTATTTCCAGAAAACGTATAGACTGATACACTCGAGCACACTTAAATACAAAAAAGAGCTTCTAAGAACAACGACGATGAAGTAGTGAAGCCAATCCATAACACTGATAAGATGTGTTCTTAACCATCCCTGGATAATTCCCTCCAAAACACTGCCGTTGATCAAAATTTCACAGAACTTAAAACTTAGCCATCGGTTTGAACAATGAAAACCGGAAAAAAAAAAAGGAAGAAAGAAACTACCAATCCGCTACCATGTGGATTACTTACCACTTTGAAAAATTATCATACCTTCGTGAAGGAACCCAACCCAATACATGACTTACTTAAACCTCCTTATCCATTTTCACTTCATGTTTTGAAACAATTTTCCTATCCAGAGATCCTAACTCAGAATGTGTCCACATAGAAGGATTTAGCAGCTAAAATATCTAGATTACCAACTGATATAAAATGGAGTTATTTGTCATGCACAACGTGAAGATATACTGACTAACTTTGATCTAATTTTAATATTGATTACCTGACTAATTATGTTTTGATCATGTTGATTCATATTCTTCTAAGAAAGTACCTTCTCAAGGATTTTACGCTACTATAGACCATATTAATAATACTTGTATTTACTAGGTAAAGTAATGTTTTTAAGTTTTAACTGTTAACATACACCAAACAAAATTACTTTCGACCAACAAGATCTGCAGTTATAACTGATATCATATAATTTCCAGTAACATGTGTTCTATTACAAATGAGCAAATCCCAGGTTTGAATTTTAAGTTCAATTCAGTACCGATCTACTTACTAACAATTTATCCAAAAAGGAACATGTCGATCACTGACCACAACTTTCAAACATACTTACTCAACCACATAAATTCACCTGCAAACATGAAATTAACCAACTAGAATAATTAAAAAAACTTAAAATTTACTCTTACGTACCAGTACAAATTTTATTATTCACATACACCAAAAAGATTGAACTCTTCACTAAAATAAACAACCAAACAAGAACACTATATCCACCGAGATGAATACCAAATGAAGATCTACAATAACAACCGATACTACCTTCACTAAAATGAATACTACAACAAATTAAGCAAATAAAAGGCAGCAATTTAAGTTCAATTAATCACTAATCTACTCAGTTACCTAATTAATCCCCCAAAACAAAAGAACACTCATCACTCTTATTGTTAACCGACTACAATAATAATAATAATAAAACTGCTATAAATTTACTCTTAAATACTACTTCAATATTTTATTTTTCACATACACCAAAAAGATTGTACTTTTACACAAAAATAAGCAACCAAATGAAGATCTACAGTAACAACTGATACTCCCTTCACTAAAATGAATTCTACAGCAAAATGAGCAAACAAAAAGCAGCAATTTAAGTTCAATTATCCACTGATCTACTGAATTACCAAATTAATCCCCAAAAAACAAAAGAACACCCATCACTCACCACAATCAAACTCAACTTACAAACACACTTACCCAAATGAAATTCACCTCAAAACATGAAATTAATCGACTACAATAATAAATAAAAAAACTGGTATAAAATTTACTCGTAAGTACTACTTTAAGTCCTTATTATTCACATACACCAAAAAGATTGTACTTTTCACTTAAATATGCAACCAAACAAGAACATTATATCCACTGAGAAGAAAACCAAATAAAGATCTACCGTAACATCACTAAAATGAATTCTACAACAAAATGAGCAAAAAAAAAGCATCAATTTAAGTTCAATTTATCTACTGAATTACTTAATTAATCCCCAAAAAACAAAAAACACCCATCACTGACCACAATCAAACTCAACTTACAAACACACTTACCCACATGGAATTCACCTTAAAAATGAAAGTTTACACTAAAACAATCAAAATTAAGTTAACACTGATCATAAATTAGCACCAAATAACGAAATTAAGAAAGAAAAGAGAGACAATGTGGAGGAATAGAGATAAAACTCACTTAATTGGAAAGATCTACAGTAACCACCGATATTACCTTCACTAACATGAATTCTACAACAAAATGAGCAAATAAAAAGCAGAAATTTAAGTTCAATTAATCACTAATCTACTCAATTACCTAATAAATCCCCAAAAAACAAGAAACACCCATCACTGGCCATAATCAAACTCAACTTGCAAACACACTTACCCACATGAAATTCACCTCAAAAAATGAAACTCTACACTAAAACAATCAAAATTAAACAAAAAAAACACACTAGTCAGAAATTAGCACCAAACAACCAAATCAAGAAAGGAAACAGAGACAATGTGAAGGAAGAGAGATAAAACTCACTTAATTGGAAAGATGAGGGGCTTAATTGAACTGGGTTTAAAAAAAACAGCAATTTACGTTCAATTAATCACCCAATCCACTCAATTACCTAATTAATCCCCAAAAACCAAAAACCACCAATCACTCACCGCAGTCAAACTCAACTTAAAAACACACTTACCCACATCAATTTTTCACCTCAAAACATGAAACTTTACACTAAACCAATAAAAAAAAAGTATGATCAGAAATTAGCACCAAATAACGAAATTATGAACAAAAACAGAGACAATGTGAAGGAATGGAGATGAAACTCACTTAATTGGAAAGATGAGGGGCAAAATTGAATTGGGTTTCAAATAAAAAGCAGCAATTTAAGTTCAATTAATCACCAATCTACTAAATTTCCTAATTAATCCCCAAAAACCAAAAAACACCAATCACTCACTACAGTCAAACCCAACTCACAAAAAACACTTACCCACATCAAATTCACCTCAAAAAATGAAACTTTACAATAAAATAGTCAAAATTAATAAATAAATAAAACACTGATCGGAAATAAGCACCAAAAACGAAATCAAGAAAAATACCAAAGACAATATGAAGGAATAGGGATAAAACTCACTTAATTGGAAAGATGAGGGGCTAAATTGAACTAGGTTTCAAATAAAAAGCAGCAATTTAAGTTCAATTAATCACCAATCTACTAAATTTCCTAATTAATCCCCAAAAACCAAAAAATACCAATCACTCACCACAATCAAACTCAACTCACAAAAAACCCTTACCCACATCAAATTCACCTCAAAAAATGAAACTTTACAATAAACCAGTCAAAATTAATATAAAAAAACACACTGATCGGAAATAAGCACCAAAAACGAAATCAAGAAAAATAACAAAGACAATGTGAAGGAATAGGGATAAAACTCACCTAAATGGAAAGATGAGGGGCTAAATTGAACTGGATTTCAAATAAAAAGCAGCAATTTAAGTTCAATTAATCACCAATCTACTAAATTTCCTAATTAATCCCCAAAAACCAAAAAACACCAATCACTCACCACAATCAAACTCAACTCACAAAAACACTTACCCACATCAAATTCACCTCAAAAAATGAAACTTTACAATAAACCAGTCAAAATTAATATAAAAAAACACACTGATCGGAAATAAGCACCAAAAACGAAATCAAGAAAAATAACAAAGACAATTTGAAGGAATAGGGATAAAACTCACTTAATTGGAAAGATGAGGGGCTAAATTGAACTGGATTTCAAATAAAAAGCAGCAATTTAAGTTCAATTAATCACCAATCTACTAAATTTCCTAATTAATCCCCAAAAACCAAAAAACATCAATCACTCACCACAATCAAACTCAACTCACAAAAACACTTACCCACATTAAATTCACCTCAAAAAATGAAACTTTACAATAAACCAGTCAAAATTAATATAAAAAAACACACTGATCGGAAATAAGCACCAAAAACGAAATCAAGAAAAATAACAAAGACAATGTGAAGGAATAGGGATAAAACTCACTTAATTGGAAATATGAGAGGCTAAATTGAACTGGATTTCAAATAAAAAGCAGCAATTTAAGTTCAATTAATCACCAATCTACTCAATTTCCTAATTAATCCCCAAAAACCAAAAAATACCAATCACTCACCACAATCAAACTCAACTCACAAAAAACACTTACCCACATCAAATTCACCTCAAAAAATGAAACTTTACACCAAAACAATCAAAATTAATGAAAAAAAACACACTGATCAGAAATAAGCACCAATTAAACAAATGAAGAAAGAAAAGATAGACAATGTGAAGGAACAGAGATAAAACTCACTGAATTAGGAAGATGAGAGGGTGAATTGAAGTGGGTTTCATAGGAATTGATGGATGATCGAGTTCAGTGTGTTAAGAGTGTAGAGAGAGAGAGAGAGAGAGAGTTAGGGCAAAAATAATGAGTTAGTAAGCAAATTGGGCTTTTTTTTCGAAGCTTCTGTCGGGTCTTAAGGAGGTCAAAGGGGGGACACGTGCGCTTTCAACACTGCTTCTTTTTAATCATATCATTATTATGCATCTGTATTCTACTACCCTATTTATCTACTCCTATATATTCTATCTCCTCCTATTAATTGTTGATTATCATTTGCCAACATATATTTTTTTACTTATTTTTAGATTTTTTTTTAATCTTATTATTTAGCTTGCAAAAATATGATATTTAGAATGAAAAAACTAATCTATGTTTTTAAAATATAAATTTTCAATTGATTCTTAAAGTATATTTTTAAAATATGAATTTCGACCGAACAATGTGTTACCAAACGGACCTTTAATTTCTAAAATCTCGCATTCTTAAGTACTATTTTTGATTTGGTATATATATAATGTAGTATTACTGGATGTATAAATTAAAAACAAAGAATATGAAGAAAAAAAATAGCATCATACAGTACACGCAGAAGCATCATTTAGTATTTTTACTAATTTTTAAAATTGTTTTATGGAGTGTGTTTTATTTAATGAAGAACCGATAGTATGTAGATTTTCATCATTTTTATTTTTTTGTACGAGTGTCTGATGCTACGGGGAGGTGGTAACAAAGCAAACAGTTCATGAAAAATTTCGTATTCGTTTCGGTAATATCGTTATCTTTATAATAAACAAGAGAATAAAATGGACAGAATAGGGGTGATAAGATCCCGACTCATATTCATATACATTTGATAAGTCTACTAGTATGATTCAGTATCATTTTTGAAAAACGAACATTTAATATATAAAAATACTGAAATAGTATATTTGACACTTTATATGAGAAGGAGGAAATTATGCTACATATGAGCATGATAAATTACATGAATGTCAAGCAAATTAATCATAATTGAAATGGAGACAAACTTATCGTTTGTAAATTAGATGTAAAACCACATCAGGGTACAAATTTATGAGTATGTATAAAATGATTGAAGAGAGTTAAATCAGTTTGTTTCGGTTTATATTTTGTTTGTTTGTTTTGGACTTTTGGTCATGTCTATATTTGTAAATACATCATAAATGTATACGTGTATGTATAAGTGGAGTGTTGTGTGAAGGAGATTAATGACTCGATGTGAACAGGCACAGGTACAGGTTTGGGTGCTTCAATCTTGTTGTGTTTTATTCTACTTTTTGTACTTTTCTACTCTTTTAACTAAAAAATAACTGACTTTTTGTACTTGAACGCCAACCACGTTGAGTGAAAGCTACATTGTAGTTTGCATATAGGCTTTCTATTCACTTGCATGGTCTAGTTGACTTTAGAAAGATACAAGGTACTAGTATCACATATATAAGTGCTTTTTAATTTAGGTAAAAGAGCATGTGTACGAAAATACATCAATTGAGTATGAATTTAATTGGTGTAAGATTTGTGACTGTTGTGACCAATTTTTTTTATTTTTTTTTTGATAAATTTTAAAATTCATTGATCAATGTAAATAGTGATGCATCTAAAGGATTACGTCTAATTACATCCTTAAATTTTTTGTATAAGGGAGTGAAAGTTATAAATTTGGCAGTAAGATTTTAAACAATAGTGGTCTTCCGATCTTTTAACGTGAGAATAGCAAGAAAGTGTGTGTAAATATTCAAACTTTTTTATTGTAGTAACTGAGTTTAGTAAATAAATTAGATTTTGTGTATCGTCGTCAACTTTAATTGGTACACTAAATCAAATTTCATTGATAAACTTGTTACAGTAAAATAAGTTTAATTATTAACTCGGTACATTAAATCTAGTTTAATTGTTAAACTCGATACACGAAATCAAAAAATTTAGACCGTAGTACATTAAATAAAGTTTATATGGTATTTTGAAACCTCAATACACTAAATAAGAATTTTGTGTAAACAAATGTCGTACTTTTCCCAATCACTTTGAGAAGTGTTTATGTTGAGCTTTGACGAGAAATTAACTATGTGAAGACAATCGAGTAATTTTAAATCAACTGCCACTAAAGTGTTCGGGCCGGAAGCAACACATACGTCACTAACTATGTGCAATTTTCCCAATTAGTTTTAAGTTGTGTTGGTGAAGCTAGGAACACAAGACACTTAAGTGTAATTTTATCAAGGATTTGTTTCCATTTTAAGTTTACAAGAAAAGTGAGTTTTTCGGATGATTGGATTGGATTGGATTGGATAGATGTAAAATTCTTTAGGAAAGCATTTCCCGAATTTCCGGTACAAGTGTAACACTAATTTAAACGCGTCCTTACAACTTTACACATTATAGCAAGATTCTCATTTCCACTCAGGAAACATGGGAGTTTTGGAATCAGGAACAGGAAAGTTATGGATCAAGGGAACTTGCTGTTCAAATACTTTAACAAACATTACAAACTTTGTCTTTTCCTATTTCTGACCTTTTCCGATTTCAGAAATTCCTAATTACAAATTGAACTACTATGTGACTTTTGTGTCCAAAAAAAGTAATGTGCTCTAATTTAACTGCGAATTCCGCAAAAACTCAGGTAAAATATACAACGATCACAATATGAAATTGTCATTTTTCGTGTGGCGTGTAGTGAGCGTATTCGGAAGGATTTTTCTCCTTTGTCCATACCACTACCATTACAAAAAAAATCTAAATAGCGACAGAAATTGTGACGACTTTTGTTGTGACGAGCTTACTAGATACGATTCTTGTGACGAGTTTGTGACATGATAGTCAATTTGTGACAGATTTATGAATTAATAACATATTTGTGACACATTTTGACTCTTACAAAATCAACATTATTTTATAATGTACTGATCTCTTCCATCGTTGCCTCCACCACCACCTCCGCCTCCGATGTTCTTCCTTCTATATGTTTTTTTTTTGAATTTTTGGGTTTATTTATTGGGTGAGTTTATTTATTAGGCCGGACTGAAACTTAAATAAGTTTGGGTCTCGGACTTGAACTTAATAAGTCCAGTTTTCTAGAGAATATTAGCTAGATGTCACATTTTTTATAAGATTTTCCGAGTCCAAGTGCTGGACCGAAACTATTTTAAGTTACAGTCACACGGTCAATAAAAAAGAGCCTAAAAGCTATTTTAAGGTTAAAAAATAACTTATAATCTATACGGGAAAGATATTAAAATATAAAAAAAAGTTTAAAAGCTGTTTTTAAGTTTTAAAAAAGAGATATCTACACGAGAAAGATATTAAAGTGTAAAAAAACTCTTTTTTAGTCTTTTTTTAGTGTTTGTTTGAATTATTAAGTAAAAAAAAAAAAGATAACAAAACGTTACGAAAATAATATCTTTTTTTATCACTTGTAAGCTGACCTAGATTTAAAAATCTTGTGATAGTAGTGAACTATGAACAAAAATATTCTTAAAAAATAATCGGCCATCAAAGAGTCCAGTTTTCTGGAACTATCGACAATTATCTCGATAAATATCAAATAAATATCAAGGACTTCAGTTAAAATGTACTAAGCCCAAATTTGACTTTGCCGTAAACAATTACCTGCTAAGAGCAAATGAGGATAGAAGAAAAGTCTGTATTAAAAAGCACGCTTCAAGGAGTGTTGATGCTTACTTTTACCTAAATAAAGATCTTAAAAGAATATGTACAGTTTCGGCCTTAATCTCGCAAATATAAAAAAAAAACATCGCTTTTAATTCCACAATGCTCCAAAAACACGCCTCACGACACAAAATTCTAATGATTTAGTTAAGAGGAAATTTTTTCGTGATGATCCACGAATTGATATAAATACAAGAGCGACCCAACGGACTTATTCATTAGACATAAAAATTCTACAACTTCAATTATGTGCCAAAAGTGAATCTTAATGCACAAACAAATGTAACTTATTTTGTATAGGGGAATGTCTAATTCCCCGGCTAATTGTTTAGCTAAATATGCTACAGAAAATAGATGTTATGATATTTTGTGGCCCGAGTTGCAGTCACTTATCTTATATCATTGCCATTAATATAATTCTTTTCATTTAAAAAAAATATGACTTGTAATTTCGAATGAACTTTGTAAATACACTTTGTGAAAAATTATTATTCATGATGTTTTTAACCCTTACGATTCCTTTTTAGTAAAGCTTACGCTGTAATGAAGCTCTTCTGTAAACGTTTTAGCGATAGTTTAACGTTTTAAAACATTGATAGCAGATGTTAAAAAAAAGCACGAGCAAAGTTTGATTTTAGTGGCCATCAACACATTTCAAAATAAGGAACTAAATAGAGACAGTCGGAACTGCAACGCCCTCCTCCCATTTTAATAGAAAATGATGACAAAGTAATTTTTCTATGCATTATGATTATTATTTTTTGAGTATTAGCGTTTGAGCCTCTACCATAATACAAGGAAAACGCGTATAGAGTATGACTGAAATTCATATAGAAATCAGTCTCTCCCTTTTGAAGTTCCTGGTTACGTCGGTGTTTCAAAGTCATCTTTTCTCCTGCTCCGTGGATTAATTTATGAAGTGCATATCGTAACTCACTTCTCATCATGCGCCCTGAATCAAGTTTGCTAACAACTTAGATGAGACTAGCTAGTCCTGACGGAAAAAAATGCTAATGCTATTTGAAAGATCAGTCAGATTCATTATGTGTCAGTAGAACTTGCACATTAGAAGGAATGAATTAGTAGGTAGATTCCCGCACCCCGTATTGAGAAAAAAACGATATTTTACAATGTATCTTGATTTTTTTTAATCTCAACACTCCATAATTACGAGAGGGAAAATATATTTATAGTTCCACCACTTATCGTGAACTATTTTTTAACTTTTTCTAGACTTTTAACTGTTTTGATATTTTTTGATATCTGTACGGACTCCATTTTCACCCATTGATATGTAAACAAATTTATGTATCACTATATTTAAGATTCTCATACATATCAGATTAATGGCAAGCGATAAAAGCAACTGCTTTCTGAGATGCACCATGGAGCTTTATTAAAGTATAGGTTTTATATACTATGACGAATAAATTATATTTGGCATTGTTTTCAAATCATTCTAGCTAGTATGCCAGACTTTGGGAAATAGTTACAACCTAATCAATGTTTATGTGCTTTTCGTGAAAGGTGCTTGTAAAAATTTACCGAAAAGAGCTCTATTATTTCCACAGATTGAAGGCGAATTCCAGTTTTGTCATTTCCGTTTAGCAAAAATAGGAAATTTGAGATGAACAAAAAGCGGATTAACAAATAGCAGACCAAGGCAGTGACTTTACAAGATAAATAAGGATAATTTGCTATTAGAGCTCAACTGAAGACTCCGCCACAAGTTAGTTTCTACTCTTAAGACCATTGTCTTAAGAAGTTTTGTTTTTCTTTTCCAGGTATAGAATGAATGGAAGGAACTTTAGTGTCTAAATTTTACGGGTCGGTAACTCAACTTTGTCTTTCTTTACGTTTTCGGATCCATAGTGCACTGTGTTCCTTATAAGATTAGCAGGTATATATCCTTTGTCCCCTAAGAAAGAAAGTTTACTGCTTTGATCTTATATACTCCTAAAAGACGCGTGCGTTCACCACTAGTTAAAACGTTACCTTGTAAACAATATGTGATATAAACGTGACATAGATATTTAACTGATGGAGTCGATAAAAATGGATCAGGTATCCAAAATCATACAGCCGATCGATTACAGATTATGGTTCATATAATGATTGTTCCGCTGCGACTTTCAATCAACAAAGTTGAAGCGGTGTTTCTTGCTTTTTGATAACATAAAACAAGTAAAGGAACACTCATATCTAAAATAAAAACCTAATGAGCAACTTTACAATTAAATACTACTAACAAATTATGTCTGAAAGTTTTAACCAAGCAAATTCGTAGACTTACAACAGTAATAAATTCGATTAGTAAAATCTAAACAGTAGCTGCAGACAAATAGCTAGGTTACCTCCAGAAATATATTCCTCTTAAAAAAGACAAATGTCTTCAGCATAATTATTACTACATGTACTTTGATACAGATAATAAAAGATTCCAGTTTCTGGTTCACCAATCTTAGTCCTAGAAAGAGCCATTATTGACTAGGAAACAATCTAAAGGTAACACCAAAAAGATACTCTAAGTTAATGCCAAATGGTCTCTTACTCAGTAGATTGAAATCTCATCTACTCTTTTCTGAACACGGAAAACTCATTAATTAGTACTAATCAGAAAAAAGCACCAATTTTATAAATTATGATCATGATCAAGTTGGTACCCAAGCTGTAGCAAACACAACATTGTGTCCTTTCCAAGTTAGCACAACATCCTCTTCATCTCTTTTCATTCCCCATCCGGCTGCATGCTCGTCGAGCATAGATTTGACCTCACTAACCGTGTCTTCGCTAAAACCGACCGCACGAAAATTAGAATTTCTCATCCTTTGGGCCCACTTGGCCTTAGGCTCGAGCCTTTCAACTCTTCTTTGCCCCTCTTGTGCTATCACATTCTCTATTTTCCAACAAATGTCGGCCTCATACCACTGCCTCTGCTTACAGCCTTTCGGTAGAAAAGTATCTACCGTATCGTATGGTATCCAAAAATAGTTAAATGCGGACCTTAATCTACTCACTAAATTATTTGAGGTAAAATCAGCATCTTCGTCCACTAAAATCACAATATTTGGATCCAAACTTCGAAGGGATTTCAAAAACATTGAACGGTAAGAAGAGGATTCGAAGGAGAATAGGGTCTCGTCTGGGACATAATGTAGCATCATATGAGAATTTACCACTAGTGCCTCCCCACTATTCGGAGACACTAAATTTTGTAGCCGAATTTGTTCGATCAAGGTTGAAAATCCGTCCGAAGAACTTGAGGGGATCACCCGAAATTCCATAGTCACGTTTCTCGATCTAGCAAAATTTACCAGCTTCGACCCTAATTCTTCGTAAGAAATATCAAGCATTGGTGGGACATCCTCTGTAGCACCAGCCACTGTAAGCTTCACCATAGGTGGGTCCTTGTCCGGGCCTACCACGAGGCGTGTGGCTATAGCGTCTAGAAGCGTCGGAATTTGCATACAATGAGTTAGACTCAAATCAATTATATGTATTGTCGAAAAACCCTCGACCGCCTCTAGAATAGCGGAATTTGCGGCGCTGAACCCAAACCTGTTTAAAAGTAATGTAAAGAATTAAATACCTATCCTTACTACCTGAAGGTTTTATTATTGGTAAATTAACACGGAATCATAAAAGGATAGTGAGTTGTTTTTTTAATAGAGACTATCTCATTGATTGATACTTATTTAGTGTTTAAAATAGTGTGCGTTAAAAATTCTATATCTACATCTACATTATTTTTGTGAGAAATTAGGTTATCAATTTCATTCCTCTCTTGTACATCTAAATTTAACAAAAAAGAAAGTAAGAGAAAGTAAAAATGAGACTATATATACGTGAAAGACTTCCCTTGACTTAAAGATGACTTCGGCTTGCCGCTTGAACGTGACACGAATGTAAACATAATTATGAAGAATTAAAAAACTTTTCGATCCCATGATTTTAGTTTAGTTGGTAACCAGCTAATAGTACCTGTGCCAGGGTGTGAGGTCGACGAAGCTGGCGAGCTCGATGACACTAAACTTGTGGGTGATGGTAGTCAGGCTCGTGGCATGGGCCATGGCAGTGGCCCATTTGCAGTTTCCCGATGTGGCAGCCCGGCCCATTAAGGCCCGTAGGAAACCACAGGCGAGGCGCTGGTTTGAGTCGCCATCTGGCGGGGCTATGTTGTGTAGGACCCACAGGAGTTGTTGGGCTAGAGTTACGTCGTTGGATTCGATAGCGTTAGCGCAGTGGACTAGAAGCTGTTCCATACAGTTGGCGTCTCCGAAAGACGAGGTTGCGAGGGGCTTCGATGTTGGGAAGCCTGGCCATGGTCTTGGAAGCGGGGCTATTTGGTGGAGAGAAGGTGGCGGGACGGACTCCGTGAATTGCATCATTTTTAGATTAGGTTTTGTGTTTGCTTGTCAGGAGCTGGATATGCCAATTTATACATAGACATAAATATATATTTAGTATGACATAAATATATTTAGTATGACAGAATGGAAAATAAGATTTGGAAATAAGTTGGAAAGAGACCACACTAGCTGGTAGATATAATTATGGCAATTGGGAAGTGATCCATGTTTGTCTATGTAGACGAGTGTTTTAAAAAAGTGAAATCTTAGCTAAAGTGTTTTTGCAACACTTAACGCTAAAATGCTAAGAAGTGTGAGCTATTAGCAGGGGGAAGCTAAGTGGGGACGATCGGGTGCCACGGCACCCCCATAATTTTAGAAATCTCAAGTGACGCAATTTTTTTTTAGTACAATTTCTTTTTAGGTGTAAATTTGGCACCCCCATAAAAATATGTTACTTGTACATATATTTTGGCACCCCCCATTAGCGGCATAAAAAGCGGAGAAACGTTCGTTTTAAGCTTTGAATCGAGTTTTAAATCAATCTTTTTTAATACGAAGCGTGTTTTTTTTTAAAACAGTGAATTATATAGACTATCATATAAAAAGACTATCATATCAAACGATCCACTTTTTTTTTCATTTTCCAGAAAGAAAAAAACTATCACACGGAAGAAAAGCTAGAGAATATTAAGGGTTGGTTTTGGCTTGTTGTAGATTTCATGAAATATGCTGGTTTCTATGTGAAAAAAAATTGGATTCAAAATGCTTAAATTTTTTTTCCAGCTAGGCGACCAAATTAAAGAAAGCAATAAGTTGAGTTTGAAAGCTCCAACTAAGAAGCCCTAAATTTGAAAAGTGTATAAAGGTAAAATAGACACAACAACTTTTTACCTGAACAAATTGTTATTCCAAATATTGCAAAGTCAAGGTAGCATACATAGCTACAAAAAGGTGTTAATGCTTTTCCTCAGATGGCAGAGAGAGAGAGAGAGAGAGAGAGAGAGAGAGAAAGAGATTATGCCAGTGTATTGATGAGAGGAAATAATTTGGCTTTACTTACTCATGGGCAAGATATTATAATTATTAATATATAAAAATATACAGTTTATATCATATGATCAAATCATTTTATGATGATTTTTTCTGTCTTGTCTTTTTGTTCCTGTTACTTTGAATGTTCATAAGTTGGTAGTAGTAGTTTATGGTTCAGTCTATTTTAGACAACGGTATATTAACGATGTGCTAAACATATTAGGATATAAAAACATTTATACTATCCTCAATCAATACGAAAATATTTTATAATATTACAAGCATAATATATTGACTTGAAAATCTATATGTACTCTTCTAAAGTATCCAGATTTATTTTCTTTGGGTGGTTAAAATTTAAGATGACCTTATGGATTTCGATCCATGTGACATCAGTGTTTTTTTTCTTTCATATGACACAACCTGTGCCCTTCATCTCACATATATGTTATGTAATTCTTCCCTAAAAAAGAGAGAGGCATCACAGTATGAGAATGTAGACTAATAATTCATAAATACTTGTCCCATGGAGACAAAAGAGTAGTATATCTCTTAGCTAATAAATTTATAATATCACAAGTATATTTGAATTGACTTGCATTTTTTGGGGGGGAAATAATGTTAAGGTAGCTGATATGAAATTTGCATCTTCTTTTGAACAGTTAGCAAGCTTCATTATAAGAAAATGAAATTTTGTTACTTATAAATATATAAGATATATAGGTGGTTTAAGATGCTTACCAACTTCGAAGAGAAAAAAATAAAATAAAAATTGACCGTTTACCAAACAGCCATTGTGGTTAAAGAAGAAAGCATTCATCTCTTCCTCAGCCCTTTTAATATTGGCTTGACAATGACCATTCTATTTGATACAGAAATGGATATTCTGAATATCTTTTGCAATGTAATGTGAATGTGTACAATGAAAATAAAATATAAGCCTGTTGTTCGATCTCCTTGTTGTTTTCTTACGCATGCAACACTTGTTTAGCTTGGGTCTTGGGAGTAAAAATTGCTATTGTTTTGGGACTAGATAATTAGCTTTTACGCAAAAGAGTATGTACTAAGGTCATGTTTCTTAATACACTAATACAAGAGAGAATATCATATTTACTTGTTTTGTGAGACTCATCTTATACAAGAGAGAATATCATATAATTACTTGTATTGTAAGACTCATCTTATATAATATTACTAAATAAGGTACAATATAGTATAATTTTTTAGTTTTTTAGTTTTTTACTATATTGTGGTTTAGTCATAAGGGGTCAAATAAATGAAACATGACGTCTTTAGTTATACTCATCTTGCCAACAGAATACAACATTGTACACCATGTTAATCCAATTAATTTGCAAGATTCAAGACATAAGTTAACTTGATTAAAAGAACTTTTAGACTTTTAGTCACGAGCTCATATTACTGCTCAACATTCTGTGTGCTTTTCATTACTTTAAAGTCCAATATAATAAATCCAAACACGCCTTTTTAAGCTATGATTATCTACCTACCGTAAGAAAAAACTGCCTCGAGAGAATATATAGCCAGTGTCATTCTCTAAACTTCTACATTTGGATTCTGAGTATATATGGTACACTAACTCTTAATTGAATCTCATGCAATTTTAACCCTCAATCTCTGTAAATAATTGAGCAAGTTGAGTTGCCCAAGTTGGTAGTACTTTAGTATATATATACCCCACTCGTCGTCAGGGTTCGATCTCACGTAGTAATTATTATAAATATATAAAGGGTGATCTATAACGTATGAAGAATATCTTATCTGGGACCAATGGAATTCTGATACCCACAGGAAGTAAGAAGTATTAGTATTAGTAGCCTGTCATGTAATTGACATAAGAGGACTACAAAATGGGCGTTATCATGAAAATATCACACTTTTGGGAATTATATCCATAACTTTGTTACACGTGATTATACCACCTCCTCCTTTTGTTGTCTTTCCTAGAAATGGTTCCACCTCAAAATAGACTACTCGACTGATCCATGTTAGGACGGGGAAAGTGGTACATAAAAGAAAGAGACATTTATATTTATTTGGAAGTGAATCATTGTTGTTTCTTTTTCTTTTCATTTTCCTTATATTTAATTGTTAAAAAGAGTTACTATAGTGTATAAATGTATCACTAATAAATGTGAGATTTAGTGAAAATTAACTTTACTCATTGTCACGGGTAATGATTCGTTCACAACTGCGAAACTCATGGTCACGGCTATGGAGATAGTGATTTGTTTCTAAGTTCAATTAGTTTAGATCCCTCTTACTAATGGGACCTTAACATGTCGACTAGCTATCCATCGATCATTTGCATCAGTCTTGGGTTGGATACAGTTTTATAGTGTAATGTTCAATTATAAAACCGTATGGGACCTGAAATTGCTCAATCAATTTCAAATACTATATCTACAGCTTCAACAATGCGGAAAATCTCGGAAGCAAGATGTGCACCAAGAAATGAACCACAATTCTTTAAGCTTCAAGACTCCGTATATTCGTAATTCGTTGAAACAAGGAAATATGAGAGTTCTAGAAATATTTTTGTGACGTCTAAATTTATGTGGAACTCTTTGAATTTTGTACGTCATATTTCATGATGCAATTGTTGAATCATAAAGGGTTGTACATGTCAATTCCTTAAAAAAGGATTTGGAAAGACAACATACTAAAGTTATGATGATATTCTGATATCAGCAAAATTTATAATACAGTAAAGGTCAATCCTCACCATGAAACCAATGTTGGATTTAAATGAAGTTTTCAATCTCATTATGCAAGAAAGAAAGCAGAGACACTCAGGTTTGAACACTACGGAGATGGAGTAACATTTTGCTTCTAATTCTAGTATCGGTAAAGGACAAAACATCGAAGGATAAGTGATCGAAGATAGATGGCTATCTATCCGGAATTTTGTAGTACCGGTGAACTAGATGGCCAAGGCGTTAACTGCGTTTAACTGATGTGATGTCCTAATGTAGTAGTTAGTTTGGAGGACTGAACTTGTTTCAGTTGTTAGTATACTGATCTTTGGTGATGTCAATATATGTCACGATAATACATATTCTATTCTTTCTGAAAGTTATACGTACTAGGAGTATATAATTGACATAAAATTACATTGTATGTCACCAAATAGTAAATTATAAACAACTGGAACTAGCCAGCTCTTCTTAATATTTTTGTTCTTATTTAGTTTTCTTGATCTTGCCCAAGTCAAGGTCATATATACTAAAGGACGTTATTCGTAAAGTTATCATATACTTCTATCTGTTTTTATATCAATTTTCTAACATGAAATTATTGATCTAGATCTTGTTGTTTACTTACATGTACAAAAATTCCATGCCAACAAACTTTTACTATTCCAGCCAAATTGGGACAGCACAGAAAGCTGACTCACTTTTAAATCCTAATTATCATTTGTCTTATTTAAGTATCATCATTTATCAAATACAAACATTCAGCTACCAGTTGTTACAGACAGCATAGAACCAAGGAAGAGTAGAAGAAGAATAATAGGGTTGCATATACGGAGAATGGAATAAGTTAATTTAGTAAACTTAATTTAGATCAACTTGCTTGTGTGCTAATTTTGAAGGGGATTCCCATACTTGAGATACAAGCACTAGATGACATTTCCTGTTTTATACAAAGAATTAAGCATTTTTCGAATTTCTCAATGGGGAATTATTCCGTTGGGGTATATATCAAAGGCTTTGCGTAGCTCTTGGCTAATTTGACTTTTTCTTGAAACACAGCTATTTAAATTTACTTTGTTCAAAAAAATTGGGCCACTTATCTTTGTGTATCGCCTTTGACAAAAACTAAAATAAGTGAACTAATAATATTTGAGTATTTTGAGTTTCTAGTGAAACGTATTGTGGTCTCCAAAATAAAATTAAAAAAAAAAAAAAAAACTTTTGCTGTTTCCAAAATATTAATTATTGTGAAAGCATTTGATTTCTTTTTCTACAAGAAAAAGTATATTGGACACTAACAAACGCTATGTTACAAGAATAAGTGGTTGCTCGTAAATTGGTAGAGCAACTTGATAACAACAAAGTGTGTGGACTTATTTTTAATTTCTTATAGTGTTTTTTATATCAACACTATGGTTCATGTGCCTTAATGATCTTGCAATTGTAATTTCTTCACTGAACTTTTATAAGTTCTCGCAACTACAGTAATAGAAATGCTATTTCTGGTAGGGCTGAATACTGGACAACCCAAATATAGAGAATGAATTATTATGAATCTCTATGATTAATACTATGTAATATTTTGGACAATAAATAAAACAAGAACCTGCCATGTTAGTAAGGAAAGCAAGCATGTGCAAATGGTAATACCAATGAGCAATTTTGCTCTTGTTGTTGTCAGCAAATTTAAAATCTGAGCTTAACTGAGAAACATATGTACTTGGGAATTTACATATAACGAGTAAGCCAAACCCATGGAGATGCCAACTTGGAATGTTGAACTCCAGTTTAAAGGCATCTTCCTCTTGTGTTATATTCCCTTCTTATATCAAGTATATGTAGTTAATTAATGTGTTTGATTTTTAGGCAAAATCAACTAACTAAGATACCCCATTTTGGCAAAGCATTGAACCTAGCGAACATATACTTTTGTCCATCGATATTTTGAGAAAAGAGAAGAAGAAAATTAGGGTATGTGAGATTTTACTTCTTACAAATCTATATATATACTATTTTCTTGGGTCGAAATTGGTTTTTTCGACTTTCACATACGGAATGAGTAAATAGTTATACAAACCAAACTACAAAGTCAGGCGGCCAGTAAAGTTTTTCAAATCGTTTTGCGCTCCATGCAAATGCAGAAATAAATTTGAAGGAAAAATAGCATTGCTTGTCACGAAATAAAAGTATATCATGGCCATTTTTGACGCATCTCCATATCAAAAGGCAGATATAATACGATAATGTAAGATGGTGTTACTCTAACAAGATTGGCAGACCTTTCCATATCCACCTCACATTTTTTGGTCTTGCGGAGCAGGGGACGATCCTGACCGCAACCAAACCCTGCAATCGTATTTAGGTACGAATACGGTGTAGTTTTATTCTTCTTGAAAAAAACGCATTTATATGCAGTTTTAAGATGCCGTTTTATTATTAGAAGTCATCATTGGACATAAAAGTCATTTTAGCGAACTGGTATTGACATTTTTTTTTTACCTATATGTTTAATTTGAATTCGAGTCTCGTACTTTCTCACATATCTGTTGAGATTTGAGTGGTTGTCACACCCATATTTTTAGTAGATTTAGTCTACAATAGTGTTACTCATGTTTGAGTGACTAATGATTCTGTTGATTTCATATTTTAAAACCAAACATGCTGCATCAAATATATTTTTCATAGTTTGGCATGTTACACTGATGTAAAATGACAATGGTTCATAACTTTCTTAAAGATCATTGAGGTGGGTTTTTCATATACTGTGTTACTTTTGCTAAATTAGCTTGTTCGAGTTGTCATATTTATGGGGAATATATATGAAACCGACTATATCATTGCTGATTGTTAAAGTGGACTGTGGACAACAGTGAGTGGAGGGCTATATATATATATATATATATATATATATATATATATATAGTACGTGAAACTTGTTGATTAACGTGCAACTCTTGTGGACTAGCTTGCTCTGTAACCCTAAATGATAGATAAAGCCAGCCTATTTATCTTTTTAAAACTTACCCCAACAAAAGAGAAATGTTAATGTGATTTTAAGTTAAATGGACAATTTCCTTAAAACACGTTTAAAGGCTCCCATATCACCTCGGAGAACTAATGTTTTCTTTGGTACATTTTATCTATGAACATGCTCGTTATTATAAATAATAATCAGCGTTAGTACAAATTCAAATATCACTGGAATAAGTTTTAAAATTCTACAAAATAATAAAATAAATAGATACAAAAGTCTTCCAACCCATAACTGGCTACCTAAAAATCTCACCATTAAAATTAAAGAACTATTGTTTTCTTCGGTACATCCCTACTTGCAATTGGTCCTTGGAAAAAAAAAAACTCTATTCTTTTGAGTTTTGTCAACTTTTGTAACATGTGTTATGACGTTTTATTTAGTTTTTTGATTCTTATTCCGATTTTTTCAAATCATACCCCAAATTCACGTTTTTGTTTGATTCGGAGGAATTGCGCCAAAGTTTGGATGGTAAACTGGTGCACTATGGATATGTTTTTTTCTTGTTAAATTCGAGACTATTTTTAATTATATACAAGTTGTGAGTATTTTAACATTCGAATTTGTTTAAGATTTATTGGAATTGTCCCACATCGATTGAAAATTGATTTAGCCATGTATTAATATATAATTCTCTCATTCTCTACTATTTGGACTTTTGATGGTAAATAAATGAGCTTATAAACATGGTATCGGAGTCAAGACTAATCAAATTTGTATTTTGTGTCACAGACATCCGATTCGTTGATTATACGCCTTTTAGGGGGAAGGGATATATTGTTACACGATTTAATAAAGTTATTTTTTTGTATCAAAATTAATGTGTTTGCCGTCAATAGTTAAATAATTGTTTTTAAAAAAAAATTCTATCAAGTTAGTACTCATAATTTCTGCATTTTTATATTTTGATATACATGTATATTTTCAAATCATGTAATGTGATCATTTTTGTAAATATCTAGATTTTATCGTTAATCTATATCTTACACTTTAATGAAGTATGGTTTGTTGGTAAAGATTTAACCCCAAAAGACATTTACATTTAAAAAAATCTTAAAAGAAGGCATGTGTCGTGCACTTGTCGTTTTTCCTTCCAAAGTGAGATGAAATCCATCGAAATCGGAAAAACATGAATTAAGGGTACATAATTGAAGTATTAAGAATTTGGGTGACAAATTTAAAATATGCCATAAACAGAGTATAAAACATCATACTTGTTCACTTAAACAGAAAAAAATCACGAAGAACAAGAGACAAGCTAATTAGTGCATAAACATCTTCGTACTTTGCTTCACACATGTGCTTGATATGTTCAGATTAATCGACATCTGTGGAAAATTTAAGAAAACGTAGATAATGAGATTTATAAGTATAAGTTGGGTTTCCGATGACAAGTTTATCGTTCACTTTTGTATCATTTGATTAGAGCAAATGAGTTGTTGAAGTGTTTGACACCCTATACGCCCGTCACAACAACAAGACACATACAAAGTGGGTTCTTGATTATAAAAACCGTATCATTCTTTTAATGATTATTCGTTATAGTTTGTCAAAATACTATACACATATAGCTTCAACCTAGCTTGACATATATTTATAGTTTTTGTGAATTGAAAAGTATATTTTACACTACTAGACAGGTTTGTAGGATTAATTTATTGATATACTGAGTTTAAGAATAGCTAAACTTGGACGGGTAGACCTCTTTTAATGAAAGTAGGACACCTTAAAAAAATTATATAACTTATATAAACTTATTTTAGAGAATGAATTAGCTAGACACAGTCATGAGTTGCAACCTCATTTAAAAAAAATGATGAAAAAATAGATTTTTTCTAATGTACGATCAAAACATTTAAATTTTAACGTTTCTCCATTCATTAAAATAATTTCATGTAAGATATAATTTTTTTTTATATAGAAAATAATCAATCCCCATTTCATTATCCTGGTTCCGTCACTGTCTTCTTTGAAGGATTTTGGTGCTACGCACAATTTTATGCGCTGAAGTCAATATGCTTGTAATATCGAAATTGTGAATTTCTAAAATTATTGCTTCAATAATATTAATAAGTTTTAAAATTTATAAATACACTACGATTAAGTTCAATAACCTTACTTTTGTGCCCAGTTTGATGGCAGGATTGGACGAGTGGGATAGTACTAGTAATGCATGGGTACGCTCTTTTAATGTTGTATTTTGTACGCGTTTTTGTCACGGGACTATATAATAGTCCAGGATCAAACTTCAAATCATATTGAACCTCATCATTCGAAATATGTAGGGGGTGGTATTTATTAAAGAACCTTGGACTAATTTCTAAAAGACTATAAATTCTTAATTTCCATTAGTTTAGAAGTTTTCATAGTCCTTATTCTTTAATAGTGCTTGGAACTTAAATGTAAATTTGTTATGGACATTGTAATCTTAGTCTAAAAAGTATGAAAGAAAAGAATAATAATAAGTTTGTAAAGTTGATATTAAATATTATTCTAACACATCTTTGAAATGCCAAGTACAAGGAGAAATTATCTGTTAAAAATTTATAGGTAAAAATAATCCAACAACTATATTTTTGGCGTTCAAAAGATTGCCAAGATCTAAATGGTTTATAGACAAATAAATTTGATGTTTTATACGCTTATTATACTAAACTATCTGTTTTTAATTTGGATAACCATCTTTAAAAAAATTCAATTTGGTTAACACACTATAATAACTTTCCAATTTAGGTACCACCGTCTAAATTAATCACGGAATCATGTCAAGTGACATTTGACAAACGTTAATTTGATAGGATAATTTGACAATTTTTCAGAAAAATATGTCATCATAGAAAAACGTTTTCCCTAATTTCACACATAACAAAAATTTGGATTATTTGCTAATTTTTGTTGTGTGAAATTGGGAGAAAAGTTTTTCTATGATGATATATTATTGTGCAAAATTATTAAATTAGCCTCTAAAATTAACGTTTGTCAAATGTCACGTGGCATGATTCCGTGATTAATTTAGACGGTGGTATCTAAATTAAAAAATTATTATAGTGTGATACTCAAATTGAAAATTTTAAAAGATATGTACCAAAATCGTTAACAACACTGTACTTTGATGTACTAAACGTATTTTTTCCCAATTTATCAGTGAATGAACCTTATTTTGTATGAGATGGCTATTTAGAATGTTAATTAAAAAAACATTTAGTACACTCAACTACGGTACGTTGTAACAAAAGAGCTATCAAACTATTAATTATCATTAACAATCTAAGTAATAAACTTCGTGTTTTTTTTTTTCACAAACTGATCTTTCCGGCCAAATCAATATTAAAATCGTGTCGTGTGTCATTATACGATCAAATTAAAAATTATTTTACTGTTTTGTCGTCAATTTTTTATGCTTCGAAATAAATGATAAAATTTAGTTGTATTTTTGTGACGAAAATTGGGGGGAAGGGGATATACTCTAATAACTTTTAAGTTGGTCACATGATTTTGAAATCGATTTGACCAAAACGTTATTTGTGAAAATAGAACCAAGTTTAATACTTATATTGTTAATACTAATAGTTTGGTTAGTATTTTTTTGCTAACTTATTATAGTCGGGGATAGTAAATGTATTTTTTCAAAAAAAAAATGAAATTATTATAGATTTGAAATTTGGAATAGGAAGAACATCATTCTACGGGCAGTAGTTTTTTCCTTGCTAAACAAACACTATTAGTATTAGTTATATTCTATAAAATTGATCTTATGGAACTAAGCATCCAATACTTATTAACTGCTATTTCTAATCCCATTAAAATTAGTCTAGCAACCAAACCATCAGTACGTCTTCATTGGAAGGAGGTAGTATGACCATAAAATTAGAGGTCCATATGTAACTAGCACTGTAAAATAATTTTTGATTTAACGAGAGTTAAAAGCTGTCATAAGTCTGTCATTAATTTAAAAAGCTGTCACAAATCTGTCGCAAATTGACTAAACTGTCACAAAAACCATCGATAATAACCTCGTAACAAAAAATACCGTCACCAATCCCGTCGTTATTTGGGTATTTTTTTGTAGTGTAGCATAGGAGCCATTTTTTGTACATGAGAAATCTAATTAGCCCCAAGAGTATCGTTTAATTGTCTATTACGAAAATACGTGTAATTTTGATCAACTTATAACTTGTATTAAAATTGTCGAAATGAATTTTTTTAAAATAGAATTATAAAATTTAACATTTGAACTATATGTTCAATTTTTAAAAAATTTCATTCTCATAAATATGAAATGACGGAGGAGAGAGGACGGCCACCAATCCGCAAATGTGGGGGAAGACCAGTTATTGAAGATCTTTGACAGGATTCGCCATTTATGGAACTCTGGGCATATAAAAGCAAATGTGCGTACAAAAACATAACCAATGATTCTTATAACCCCACTTATCCGTAAGCATATTCACCTCTTCCACCATTCAAAAGGTCACCTATCTCCTTGAAATGAACATAGTTGTACTCTTAGTTGTTGTTTATCATGAGTATATATGGGTGTAAATAAGTCGACCCTAACTCAATTCGATTTCGGCTCGTTTACTAACGAGCACTAAAATCTTGTCCAGGCCCGACTCGTGTGTAAACGAGCTCGAGACGACTTCTGGACCTTCAGTATAATATTTAATAAGTTTTACGTATATAAAGAGAATATATATATGAAAAAAATATTAAAATAATTAAACGAGTCCGGATTTATTCACGATCCTTATTATTTTGTTCAACCTTGGTAAATGAGCCTACATGACTCGAGGCGAGCATGAGTTTTTTTTATGAATGATTAATTTGCAACCCTCCTAATCATGAGGGTCACACAAACAGAAGTGTCCACATAGTGGGGTATAGTGATGTTTTCTTATTTTGGCTAAGATTTAGCTAGTGACGACGCCCAACTTTGTTGATAAGTGAGAACCATAAGATTTAGTTGGTGAAAAATGTCCATGCATAATTCGAGTTTAGAGTACTGTGTATGTATATTGTCAAAACTATGATCTCGTTTACCATAGATGTTAGATTTTTTAACCTGCACAAGGACAAAATCTGACGAATCCGTGAAATTCTTTCCGATCTAAGCTTGTAATGTAATCTTTTAAAAACGTCAAGCTCTTGTCAAAAGTTTAATTTAAATATAACTTCCGTCCAATTAAATTGACAGAGGTCCACAATTTAGGAAAATATATATAGTTTAGGGCCTAAATTGTTAATGTCAGTAGTTTGGTTCACATTTTGTTAATGTGTGATAGTTGAGGTAACTAAACTATTTTTTCCCGTTTTTAAAAATAATTTATATATAAGATATTTTAGCAACCCGTTAAATATTTTTTTTTGACAATCGCTTTCAAAAATATATATTGTTACTGTAATAACGTAATATGATTTTGTATGTGATGATAATATATAAATACTGCTTAAAAACTAACATATAGACAAGTGATAATAAAATACATTTTATACCAACTTACCATTTTGACACGTAAAACACATCTTGAAAACGAGTACAATGAAATTGTGTAATACATATTTGATTTTTCGTATATTATGTATTTAATATAAGTTTGTTTTTTTTCCAGTTTTTATATTTTTTTACATTCGTATTTTAATGTTTTTACTCTTGATTATTAGTTTTATCTTTTTGTATCGTTTTTGTTTCTATTTTATTTATTTTTTAGTTAATTTTGAAACGCTGAAACTTTCGAGACGTGACTGCACATGACATTACTGTTGTGGGTTTTTTTGGTAGTTTGAAAAAAAAGTCGTAAGTGTCAAAATTGAGCGAAAAGGAAAAAATAAATAGAAATCAAATACATTTTAATTAAGAAAGTAAGGTTAAAAAATGAAGAAAATATGGTAAAAAAGTAAAAAAAATCTGGATTCTCCGTATTTATACTTTGAAAAATATTATGTAGTTCTATTAATTATTTTAGCAATCTCATACATTTGGTTTTGATTTCGTCCCCTGATTACCGCACGTGTTATATTTCAAATCATCAAATGAACTAAGATAATAAAAGACTAAAATAGTCCATTATTCTACGTTCTTGAAGTAAAATACAGCTCGTTATGTCTAAGGTATGCCAATGCAATGCCAAACGCATTAATAAGTTTCAACCTTAGTCTGAAAAAACCCCATCTAAAAAAAAAAAAAAAAAACTCCCAAGCACAATCCCATATTGTAAGAGTCGGGTACGCAAACATTTCCATTTCTTTATCCCACTATAGCGAGTGACCGTAATATATATGTAAGAGCATAATTTGTTAAAAAGGAGAATTAACTATTTAAATATATCTAAATGCATCAGTTTATATCAAGGAACTTTTTGTATCATTGATCAATAGATGGATACACATTCCATTTAGCTAGTCTACTCTACACTATCAAAATAGTTTGATTTAGTAAGAGTAAAAAATATTACAAATTTGTCATAAATTTGTCACAAATTAACTAATATGTCACAAAGTCATTATAAAAACCATCACTTAACAACTCATCATAAAAAATATCGTCATTAATCATTTCACTATCTAGACATTTTTTTTGTATTTTTTTTTTATACCAAATTCGTTAGTTATATCAGTAAACTTTTCTAGCATAAACACAAATTTCATTATTGAATTCAACCTATCCCTCAAGAAGATCTGCATTCCTTAGTATCAAAAGTAAGTGCAACGTTCATGAATAGATAAAGGATATATAAAAGTTACTCCTATCATTTATATTCTCCATTTCTTAGTTAATGATTCCGAATATGTGCTTCGAGATAAAGTAGTAAAATTGTATGCATGGTAGAATGTGTGCTTCGTCACAAAGTCGTAAAAGTGTATGCTAGCTATAGTTACAACGGAGGAAAAGGCCGATTTTCGGCCAAGCGTTTGTGTTCACTTAATCCTTAATTAATTTTTTTATATAAAATTGTGGGTAAATTACCTACTATTTCATTAATAAACAACGATCGTAAACATCTTATTACAACTTAAAACAAATAAAAATTGAAATAAAAATAAAATCTAAAAAAATAGAAAATAAAATCAATTCATCAGACCTAGATCTGTCTTTCTACGCACTGCATAACTTGTTTCAATTTCTTCCCACATCTTATGTCTGTAATTGATAATCTTTTGATGAGTTGAACTTTTGGTCGTTTTTTTTTTACTGTCAATCACATCAACGTTTATTTGTTTGTAAGCAAAATCTTGGTCTCACTTTGAATTTTTTATGAACGAAAGCTTCGCATCTCCACCCATTGTTACAACCAATCATTATTTTTGGTTGGGAAAAACTTGCGTAGCTCCGTGAAGAGTCATAACACACCAAACTATGATATATCGGATCTAATCTTGTAAAACTCAAACCATTGGTCATGAAATCGGAGAGGCATGAACGATTAGATTTACTCGACAAGAGAAACACACCGTTAAAAGGTAGAGAAAATTGAAGAGGAAAAAACCCTGTATTAGAGTCCGGATTTAAAAAGAGAGAGACTATTATGTATCTCAGTATGTAGCACATGGATAGAGGGGAGGCGAAGCACCACTCCCATCCCAAGACAGACGGCAGATAAGGTTTGGGGTAAAGAGGGAGAGTTTTACAGAGAGAGATGATTTATTTGATGGATAATAGTTTCAAGGGATATCGACTACCTGTCATTTGAAGTAAGTACTTAATGGTTAATTAAAACAACCAAATAATCTATCAATGTTTTTGACAAGAAGCCTGATAGAGAACACCATCTGAACTTTGATATTCCCCTTATATTGCAAAACAAGGTTAATCTTGCCGATGCTGATTTACGTAAACCAAAAAATTCGGACTAAGATCCGGATATAGCTCTTACATTAGAGGTTCCAATCAGCATTTCAATTCTTTTATGAAAATGCTCTATTAGGTGAACAAGTGTAAAAGTTTAATTTTCTCCCCTCTTTGTCCACTAGGGTCACAAGAACCAACAATTCCAATGCAATTAATTGTCTCTGACTCTTCAGATATCATCGATGAGGTACCCCTGCAATTTTTCTCATCCCGAAAGG
This sequence comes from Primula veris, assembly GCA_963682055.1. Lineage (NCBI taxonomy): Eukaryota > Viridiplantae > Streptophyta > Magnoliopsida > Ericales > Primulaceae > Primula > Primula veris. The sequence continues at coordinate 27,596,627 of OY821747.1, read as the reverse complement.
TCTTTAAACTCAACCCAAGATTGGACATTGGATCTTTGGATGGTTCATTGTCCCGTTCTTGTATACTGTTGAAATCTTGAGGAAGATTTAACTGGTAAGGTTGATGGTTCATATATTTATTTTCGTATCTATCGTTTAGATTGACATTTGTTTTGACAAGTGACTCTGAAACTTCTTGCAATGTGCTGCCACGTAGCACGGTCTCGACTGCTGCCTGGCACACATGCCAGTGCCCAGTCCACAGGAGACCCACAGCTCCATTTACTGGGTTCACCATCCTACCACACGCTTCGAACAGAAGCGATTGGAACAAAGCTGCAATAAATATATAAATTAAATAAGATATTCCAAGAGAACTTATATTTCAGGAAGTATTGGCATTCAGAGATGCTTATAATGGACTTTATTTTGCATTGTGCTTTAGAATACTAGTTTTAGAAGCAAAATTTGTAGATGACTAATTATATTACCTTTCCATTCGTATATAAATACTCACTAGTACTATACAAAGAATCACATAAGGAAGATATGTGATACTAGTTTATTTAACTTCTAAGTTCTAACTAATCTTACAATTATAGATCTTTAAACCTGATAAGAAGAGAACTTAGATCTTTACCAGAAGATCAGAAAGATCTCTTGCATTCGGATCATGTTCATCGTTTGACCTTGATATGGACCATACGGTTTATGAGGGTATCAAGTATAGCACAACAACAACAAAAAACAGTTATTAAAAGATATTAACGCAGTAAATATTTGAAATTTCAGTACCATTCCCAAATAATTGAAAAGAAAAACTTAGAAAATGAAAAGAAGAAAAAAGTGGAAGTTACCAGGTCCTTGTTTATGGGGGACAGAGGAGATGAAGGACATAAGGCCGGATCGGCCGAAGAACTTGGCGACGAACAAAGTAGCATTGGCTTGGGCTTGTGGGCTTTGAATCCACTCTAAACAAGGTCGTAGTATGCAAGTTTCACTACATCCTTTTCGAAGAACCCGGCATCCATTACAACTCATTATTATATATTATTAGTTTTGTTCGTAATACTTAATATACCAACAGAAAAGCAAGAAAATGAAGGAAAAAGAAGCAGCTTAAATAGGTAAATGACTAAGGACAGCTGCAAAATGTGTACTTATGAACTGGAAAGGGTAGTGAGTTAGTAAAGTCATCCATAATTAATTTAGTTAATAAACCAAATATATGTGTATGTCTTTGGTTTGTGAGAGGTCCCATGACTTGGGCAATAGCGGCTACGTGTTTTTGCGAAAGGGTGGCAAAACTTTTCTTTTGTTCTTTCTTCTAATCTCGAAACTCAAAAGACAAACTATGTGGATAAAATTAACATGTTACTTGGACTTTCAATAAAGATATGTAAAAGAAATTGAGAATGACCATATGCTTAAACTTTCTTTAATTAAATTATCTATGATTGTACAACAGCTACGAATAATTTGGACATATTTCATTTTTTGGAAACTATTATTGTCATGATTCAAAAGAATGCTTGGCAGAGAGCAATTTATTTTAGGGGTAATCGATTTGTTATCGAACTTTTTAACTACATATCGATATTATACCAAGCTAGTTTGGTTTGAAAATTTTTATATCTTTACCGAACCAAAAAATTCGGTATACCAAACTATTCGGTTGGTTCGGTTCGGTTTCGTTTTTATACCAAACTTTAGAGTTTACAAGTGATGATAGAAAAATTGTGCGTATTGAAAAAAAAAACATAGTATAAAGTTTTAAAAGTAGTATATTAAAAATATATATTTATTTATATTATTGTTACATTTCTTGTTTTTTCATAAAAGAGTAAACACTAATAAACTTTTCTAGTAAATGTTATAAATAAAAAAAAATGTTATAAGTATTTACTAGAAAAAATAATATAGGTATATTATAACAATGTTAATAATTAGGTTTATATAACTCTTTTAGTTTATTTGTCTATATAGTATATTTTAATATTTCGGTTTGGATCGGTACCATACCGAACTCACAAAACGAATACCGAAACCGAACCGACTTTTAAAGATTGGTTCGTTTGTACCGTATCGTAACATCGGTATACCAAAATTTCGATACCAACTTGATTGGTTCGTTTCGAAATGTGATCGATTGGTACAAGTCATACGCCACCCCTAATTTATTTTGTTTTGGTACTGTGAAAAATTGTCTCATTCGCATTAGGATAAAATTACACTCCTTTAATCCCAAAATAAGTCATCTCTACCATGCATGTAACTTTAATTTGCAAAAAAAATATAGTATCTAAATTGTCAAAGTATCCGCTACAAAATAATGTTGATTTTGTGAGAGTTATATCCTGTCACAAAAAGATTTTTCTGTCGCAAATTCACTTTTCTGTCACAAACCCGTCATAAAACCCGTAGCTAATAGGTTCGTCACAAAAAAACAGTCATAATTCCCGTAGTTATTTGTACATTTTTTTTGCAGTGATCTTTTTAAAAAATTAAGAAAATAGTTTAAATGTTAAAGTATTCAACTACACTTTGAAAATGTTGGTTTCGAAAATATAGATATGAGATTTTTATAAGTTAAAGTTGCATGCAACGTATTTTTATAGGGAATTACTAGGGAACAGTCAGACTATATGACTGGTTCACAACCCGTTGGCATAAAAAGGTGTCAAATGCATTAAAAAAAATTGATTAATATTTAAGTTTAGGGTAGGTCTGCCTAGGGTTCTATATTTTTTTTTTATTTTTTAGTGTATTGTACAATTTGTTTTTAATTTATCAAATTCTAATTTGTTGAAAATAGAAAAAATAAATTAGTTATTAAAAAACATTATCTAACCATTTATTTTTTAATCTAACGATGGTTAAATTGATTGTTCCATAAACAGTCAAATAAGTTGACTGTTCCAAAAAGGCACTCGTTTTTGTATGGATCAATTATTTAGGAAGGAGAGATAATTTACTTGGACTGTTTTAGTTAAAATATTTAATATATTTTCGTTCGCATGCATGAACATTCAAATTAGTTCTTTGTTTGTCTAAAACATATTTAAAAGCACATAAAATAAAACAAAACAAAACAAAACAGCCAGCCCTTACCAAAACGAGCCCTTAGTAGGACAGTCTTTTACTATGATCGAAGATAGTAGTTTGGATTAATGTATTTCAAATATGAGAAGCTGGTTAAAATTTAAGTTTTACAGGGTTTTCTTGACCTTTTTTCTTGTGTTGAGCTAAAACAAAGTAATTTCAATCTTGTATTACTTTCCTTACATCCTTAGTTTTTTTTCACATGCAGTAAACCAAAAAAAGGTAAAGAATTAAATCAGAGCCAAAGAATTGATACACAAGCATATAAGGCCTGTCATTAACAAATTAAGGTTAATGAATTCATGTTTTAAGCACTTGATTTTTAAAAGAAAGACATTCCAAACAGTAAAATCAATGAATTTACAGATCAACAAAATTGGAAAGCCAGAATCAATCATCTTGCCGTATAATATAATATAAAATAATGTTAATGAGTTAGATAGAGTTAATCATACTCTCAACACACCAGTCATTAATGTAAATTTAGAATTTTATTTTCATCCCAAAATTTAAAAGTATGTTATTCGGCCATATATTTAATATTTTTAATTAATATTTAAGTTTAGTATAATCTCAAATAGGGTTTTATAATATTATATTTGGCTTTTTATTTTCTTGAATTGTCAAATAAAATATATTAAAATCATTAAAATTTTAAATATTTTTAATTAATATTTAAGTTTATGGTAGTTTTAACTAGAGTTCCATAAATATTATATTTGAGGTTTTATTTTTGTTTTATTTGGGTGTCAAAAGAATTTTAAAAATTATATAAAAATCTGTCTGATAATCAGTCTGTTTGAGACAGTCTGACACTAGTATCAATGTATAATATAACCACACATACATTGATTCTGATTAATTTTATGAGACAGAATATATGTACCTAGGTAATATTTAGGTTCTCCAAATGTGCTTTCCTCTCCTTATTTCGAATGATGTGGCATCCTTATCCTTATTTTCATTCATATACCAGCCAGCACATCCCATATGAATTAGGGACCCTCATTATAGATACCAGACCACATTCAAAGAGATAAATTGTATCACTTTAGTGACTCAACCAGTATGTAATGTTTTAAGTACTGTCTGCTTAATAATAAATAAATTAGAAAAAGAGGTAATTAACAAAAACATATCTTACCGCTATTATATTATAAAAAATATATCCTAATAATTTAAATTACCAAAAACATACATATATATACTTATTATTTCTTAATCTAATCTATCTCTCTAACTTAACATATATCTCTCTCACCTAACATCTCTTTCTAACCTAACATATCTCTATCTAATCGCACATATCTCTCTAACACACGATAATCGCATCTCTTTCTAACACGTGCTAATCACTTATATCTCTCTAAAAATGATTAAAAACTCACAAAATATGCATATGCTAATTATAAAACGTCATATCCTAATTTTAAACTTCATACCATAATTTCAAAACTTCATACCCTGATTTCAAAAACTTCATATCCTAATTTTAAAACTTCATACCCTAATTTTAAAACTCCATATCCTAATTTTAAAACTTCATACCATACATATGAATTTCTCTCAAATATTGTACATATGAATTCTTCTGTTTCAACTTGAAACACACAATGTTTACAATAGTATCAAAACTCAATAAATAGAAAACAATCTCACCAATTCCATATATTTTTCATATATTACGGGGTATCAAATAGTGTAATATTTGTGTATTACGTATGTATATATCTGTATATATATATATATATATGGATATGCATATAATATATATGGTGTTCGGTAGTTAGTGATGAGTTTTCGTGGTGGAGGAATGGAGAGAGATAGAGTGAGATATTAAAGAAAGATACATAGAAGAATGGAGGAGAGAGAGAGTAAGATGAGAGAAATGGGTGGAAGAAAAGAATAAAGAGAATAGAAGAATTGGTGAGAAAGAAAAATAGAAGAGAGAGATATTAAGATGAGAGAGATAAAAAAAAAAGAATAAACAACATTAAATTTAAATTTGTTTGGTATGTTTTTTATAATGAAAAGTTGTAAGGGTATGTTTTTTGTAATTTAGTTTAAAAAATAGTATGTTTTGCTAATTTATCCTTAAAAAAAAGAGAAATTCCACAAATTGATTTTTATTTTAATTTTTACTAAATTAGCATATATGCCTTATTACACAGTAAGAAAAAGACTACAATGAAGGAAAAAAACAAGTCGGAAGAGCTAAAAGACTACAATTCTTTTAATTTTGCTTTAGTGTTTGATATTTCAATTATATTTGGTACAAATTGATTTTTTCTTAGGCTTTTAGTTTTTATATTTGATAGGGGTCAATTTGTTCTATAACATTGGTTTCTAAATTAAGAGAACATCACTGCAATCTTGCTAATACCCATTACTGAGCATTGTCTCTTTGCTTAATAATGGGTATTCGCAAGCTTAGACACCGGTCGCATCCTCACTCCCTCCTTCCTTGTCGCTCTTTTTAATGATGATATATATTCTTCAACTCTTAATCTTCTCCGATTCAAATATGATCCCTAATTAGTCATATTTTCCCCAATTTTTACCTAGATCTGGATAGAGATCATCTCTTAGCCAATCTTTTTTCAATATTCAATATATATCCTCAATTTGACGGTTTTACCCTCGATTTGAGTGTATGCCTTAGTTTTCAAAACTTACCTAAATTAAACTATTTTATATCTAGATCTGAAATAGATCATATATCCCTCAAACCTTAATTTTTATTTTCCAATCTTAACCTTGATCCGGGATTCGATTTCATTGCTCAACCTAAAATTTTGGATATGTTCAATATTTTGTCTAATTATGCACTTATGCTACTCGATCTATTTTTAAGACTAATGCAGACGTCGCTGGCTGAATCAGAACATAGACTAGGTTATTGTTAGACTCGTTTTTCATTAAAACTGGCAAGATTAAAAATTGAGTTGTTCATTTGATTAAGGCATAGTTGCCATGAGTAAATCATGATTCCGTGTTCAGGTATTTCGGCTTGTTTTTCTTTCTTATGGCAAGACTGCGTAGTTTATAATGGACGGATTCGTTCATTTTTATTCAAAATTAGAGTTATTTTTAGACTGGATTTGGTGTAATCGTATGGAACATATATATATGTTATCTTTTGGAAGAACAAGTTGAATGTAGAAGGTTTGTCGTAAACCCAAGACTTTTTTTCTTTATTTGGCACCTGCGTACAGATATCATATGGCAATGAAAAAGGAATTAAGGGCACGCGCAAATAGCTCTAGTGATGTCATTGCAAGGAAGTATCTTTTAGTGAAGTTTATATTATTTTCCTATCTTTGTTGTATACGGTTTTCTTTTGTGTAGACAGTTAGTTCTATTCCGGTGAAGTTAAATTTTGCTATAGTAGCAAATGGTAATGATGTACCGTTGTAATCACGTGGTTAAGTCCCGATGTTAATGATATGATATGCATCTTTTGCTTTAAAAAAAAAGACATTGTCTCTTTGCTAAATTTTGTTTCATATTTTATGCTTTGCATTAGGTGTTATGATAAAAATAAAAATAAAATAAAAAAATAATGGGTTGATTTTTGTTTAAAATGTTTGTTAGCTTGTCTATTTTATGTTTCTCTTCTGTCATTATCGAGGGAAATTATATTATATGGTCTCCCTCGGAGATCTCGTCCTCATAAACTCATGCTAAAGCGCAAGTTCAAGTAAAAATGTGCTTAGGATGTTTGTGCTAATGCCCTCAAGGAGGACCAAATTACTTCATCATTATCCAACATTTTATATAGATAAGCAATAATTAAGGCGTTTATTCACTATCGATCAACGTTAAAAATATGAGCAAAAATGTATATCTTCTCAAACTTCAATTTCATCATTTTATAAAAAAAATATTCGTCATAACATGATGAATTAATAGAATTTACAAATAATAAGAAAAATAATGTCTGGTTGTAGTTTTAGACTAACTACTGAATTTTATAAAAGATTGTAAAAAGGATATATAGCTGAGAGGTATATATCATCATTAAAAGATTGTAAAAAGATTGTCTGTACCAGTATCGCTACAATGGTGATCGGATTATGGAGGTAGTGGCGAGGCGATGCTGTTCATGGTGGCAAAGAGACGACACTCATGGTGGCGGTGGTGGTATATCACTAGAGAGTGAAATTGAAGTTTTGGTTTGCCCTTTTCTAATGAAAGAAAGCTATTGATACAAATGAGTAAGAATTGAATTTGTTCACAGTTTATATTTAACAAAAATAGTCAAAAACTTAAATAAATTAGTTGAAATTGTTGTTTTTCTTAAATATTTTATGAGCTAACATTTGTTTTTTTATTCATTCATGAGACAAGACCCTATGTTGGTCATTAATATACAAAATGGATAACACAACATAAATAATTCAAAACTCTCCACTACAATTGAACCCTACAGCTGTAAAAGTGGAAAAATTTACTAATAAAAGCTATATTAATAAAAAGCAAGGATGTAAACGAAAATGAGCTTAAAAGCTCTCATTTCTCTTTATAACTCCCCTTATATCATCAGGATCAAAGTGATCTAAAATGAGCTATTTTGACAATCATAATCTTAAAAGTCCAATATTTTTCGACACGGCTTAAACTAGAAAAAAAAACCCAATTAGCAGCATTTGAGAAACAAAAAATTACAAAAGAATTAATGTAACAAATAGGCTTAAATCTATTTCAAATCTTGACAAATTGAGCAATATGTCATTTTTACTTGTACGATATGTCGCAGTGCACCATGTAGCAAGTGTACTTCATACACCTTTGAATGAGACTCGCACAAACAATATAAAAGTAAGTGAAATTTGATTCAGAGAAAATCTTCTCATAAGCATAGTAACGACTAAACCCCAATAAGCATAGTAACGACTATAGCCCAACGGCTATACACAAGTATAAGTTTAAAAAATCCGAATAGAACCATAAGAAGCATTCCCACCAAATGCAAAAAAGCTTCACAATATTTTATGAGCTAACATATTAGTTCATTTATTCTCTTTGTTCTGGCTTTAGTTCACCTGGAAATTTGTTTTTGTTTTTTGGAAAATCCTTCAAACTTTACATTGGGTATATGTCTAGATTCAATTTCTTAATAGGGGAAATTTGTTGACGGTTACCTTTTTTAAACTTTTATTAATTCCAAATCCACAGTCTTAAAATCTATTAGTTCAAGTAAACAAAAAAAGCGATTATTTTCACGACTTTTTAATATGTTTTCTAAGCTTAATAATTCAACCACGTAGTAAATTATCACGACTATATATTGATATATACTTAGATAGATAGGTACCATACACTCGAGAAATCCTAAAAAGCAAATGTGAAATAATCAGTTTTTACATTTTAATATGTTCTCGTTGAATTCTTAATATGTTTTTTTCAGCTTAAAAATAGAAATTGAACATATATATACACATATACAGATATAAACCAATCCAACAGCAATCAGAGCGGTGGAGCTTAACAGAGAAAAAAGAAGTATATTAAACAATCGGAACTATGGATGTAACGCACTCAAAATTTTATCCTTATTATTATTAGTAAAAATATAAATATACAAGTATTCAAGAATAAAATAACATAAAATAAAAATGTTTTCATCTGGTCTATTATTTAATATGAATCATTAGTATCTTTACACATGTATTTAAATAAGTCACGTTATGAATGTGTTTGGTATCAAATTTTTTGGGGTGATTTTTGCATTTTTAGATTTTGAAAATCCAGATTTTTTAATAATGTTCGGTTACTAGAATTTTTTTTTTATTTTTAAATCCAAATTTTTAGTTAAAATAATCCAAAAAATCCAAAAATTCAGAATCTATCTTTTTGCTGGATTTTTAGATTCTTATATTTTAAAAATAAGATTGTTTGTCAAAAAATCTGATCCCAAACAGACCCTATGTAGTCATTCTACAAATATTTATATTTTTGTGATACATTATTATTTTTAAAACTAACTTTTGGGCCTCAATAAATAGTATTTTGAGATTACAATATTCATAAAAGTGTTAGATATTTTCTTGGGCTTAAAATTGGGTATAAATTTTACTATATTTGGTTTTCTATGATATTAGTTATGGGTCTTTTAATATTTTATGCCAAACAGTTATGAACTAACAGACAAGCTGGATTGAGCTACCATTTTGGGTTCGAATTGCTCAGAATTAGAGCACATAATCAAAATGAAAAGTATATACTTATGTCTTAGATTTCCAGATATATAAAATTAGAATAATTTGAATTTACATGGAAATATTTGTGGCTGTTTTAGTAACAGAACATAAAAAAAAAAAAATCCATAACAACATATGTGTCATTTTAATATCTATTTTGAGATACCTAGGTTGATAATTAGAAAAAAAAAGGCAAAACATAAAACTTCTAAATTTGTCTCTTCTCGATCCATACGTCCATCACATGTACAATTTGTACACCTGGGGAATTCGTTGTGAAATTTTTAGTATACAGGTGTCCCAAAATTTTCAACACATTTTATGAGCAAGACAGATAACCATTTATCCACCTCTAGTAAACACTTTAAATACCCCTACATCCCTGTCACTTCACCACACAAAAACTATAATATTATATAGAGATTATAAAGTTACTTTTTAGTAACTTTAATGAGAGTGTTATGATTATAAAATATAAACACTATATAGAGAGAGAGAAAGAAAAGTATATTTAATCGGTAAAAACAAGTAAGTTGGGTAAAGAGGGGTAAGGAGGAGGTCAAGAGGGCAACACTAATCTTTAAGAAAGGTTTACAAGTATCATAATTTAAGATAGAATATATGCACTTTCAGGTCATTCTCATTTAAAAACAAATTGATTATAATCGCTCTTGCTGTTTTTATCACACACCCGATTTGATTAGCATTTTTCTAGAATAATATTTTGTGACTAAATATACTTGATGAATTTCTGTTTAAAATATACTTCAATACTGTTGGCCCGGGTGCGGCTAACCTTAGAGGGGGGGTGAATAAGGTTTTGGCGATTTTCGCCTAATTAAAATTCTATGCAACTAACCACCCAACTTATGCAATTCTAAGCTTAAGCGTTTTAACAAGAGTTAATAAATTGCTAAAATAACTAAACGCAAGCAATAAATAAGCAAGAAAATAAGTTGCGGAAAGTAAAAGCAAGAGAAGAAAATGACACCGTGATTTATAGAGGTTCGGCAAACACGCCTACGTCCTCTCCTCGGTACTACCGAGTATTTCACTAAAATGTTTCTTCCGGATTTTACAAACCCTATCGAGCTCAATCGACCGATTGGCTCACCCTCTACCCGAGGTTCCTACTCTTGATACAAGTGCAAGAGAACACGACTATGAGTCAACGACTCCCCCTCAATTTATGAGTACCCGAATGAAAAACCTAGAGCTTTTAAGCTTCACTTGCTTACAAAGCCTCTACCCGTTCACTCGCTCACAAATGAGTTTATAAAACACTCGATACAAATTTAGTTACAAAAATGTAACTTCGCTCACTATTCTAATTGCTTCTCAAAAAGCTAATTGGTGAGTTGATGATGATCGAACTTGAATCTCTTTCTCTTTGATTTTCCTCTTCCTCGAATATGTATACACCAAAATGGTGATATTAGGGTTTTTAATGAGAGGTTGAAGGAAGTTGATTGTTATTGTGATTGGTGTCTTTGGAAAGTGAATTGGGTTGGTTTTTATAATCACCAAAGACTGTTTTTCTGTATATGACCGTTGGAAGTGGTTGAGGCTTTTTTCAGAGGTTTTAAGCTGTTTTCCAGAAAAAGCTGAAAAGCTGTTTTCGAAATCTGTAGAAAACGATCGGTCGTTTTCTACAGTCGATCGGTCGTTATTCAGAAAACGATCGGTCGTTTCTGAGTTTCGATCGATCGTTTTTCTTGTGGACTCTCTGGAAGAAATCAGAACAAAAACGATCGGTCGTTTTTGTACAGACGATCGGTCGTCTGTAATTCTGGCAGTTTTTTCGGTCTTCTTCGAAAGCCCATAACTTCTTCGTTTTAGCTCCGAATTTGGTTCCGCTTGAACCTATGGCTTCGTTAACGAATGCTCTATCATTTAAAAACCTGAAATATACGTTTTCTCTTTTTGGACAAGACAAGAATTATATCATTGAAATAGTAAAATCATTAACGACATAATCAAAGTTATAATCAAAATCATTATTGAACTCTAAGTTCAACAAATACCTTTACATACATATTTTTTTCATGAATTTAGGAGATTGTATGTGAGGGTTATGAATTTTCTAAACCAACACTTCAAAACAGTTTATTAATCTGAAATTCCGACTTTCTGTTGTAAAACACTTCAAAACTAGCATTTATAAATTTATTTAAGATATGTTCTTTTAAGAAAATAAACTATATTTAATCATGAAGATTTTGGTGAAAAACACACTGAAAAATATAAAGTTTTACTTATGTGGTTTTACAATTTTTCAGATCCTGAGTCCAAAATGTAACATTCAAATCTACTGATTTATAAGTCCAAATGGCATGATTCTACATACTAAATTCATCCTTTGCGAGTGCAATATAACATATATTTTTCTATGAATTTTTTTTAATTTCGAAATAATTTAAAAAGATATTAAAGCATGGATTGGTTTTCCGTTTATGGAAAATTTTAGTTTTTTACCTCGTCTTTAGAAATTCGCCAAAATTTGAAATAATTATATTTTTCAGTTTGGTTTTCACCAAAATCATCACGATTAAATATAGTTTATTTTATTAAAAGAACAGATCCTAAATAAATTTCTAAATTCTAGTTTTGAAGTATTTTACAACATAAAGTCGGGTTTTCAGATTAATAAACTGTTTTGAAGTGTTGGATTAGAAAATTCATAACCCTCACATAAAATCTTCTAAATTGGTGAAACAAATATGTATGTAAAGGTGTTGAATTATAGTTTAAATTTAAATTTATCAAGTGTATTTAGTCACTAAATAATATTCTAGAAAAATTCTAAACAAGTCAGGTGTGATAAAAACAGTACAAGCGATTATAAGCAATTTATTTTTAAATGAGAATGACGTGAACATGAATACCTTCTAACTTAGATTATGATACTTGCAAACCTTCCCTAAACATTAGTATTGCCCTCTTATCATTAGCCTTACCCCGCTTTACCCAAGTTACTTGTTTTTACTGACTAAATATAGTATTCTTTCTCTCTCTCTCTCTCTATATATATATATATATATAGGGTTTATATCTTATAATTATAACACTGTCACTAAAGTTACTAAAAAGTAACTTTATAATCTCTATATAATCTTATAGTTTTTTTGTAGTGAAGTGTGAGGGGTGTAGGGGTATTTATAATGTTTAATAGAGCTGGATAAGTGGTTATGTGTCTTGCCCATAAAATGTGCTGAAAATTTTGACACACATATCCACTAAAAACTTCACAATGAATTTACTAAGTGTCCAAATTATGCATTGGATAGACTTCTGGACCGATAAGAGACATGTCTAGAAGTTTCATGTTTTAGACTTTTCCTAATTCTCAATCTAGGTGGCTCAAAATTTCGATGCAAAATGACACATGTTGTTTTGGATTTTTCTGATGTTCTGTCACTAAAACAACCAAAAATATTACTAGTAAATCCAAATTATTCGAATTTTATATATTTGGAACGCTAAAACATAGGCCTAGACTTTTAATTCAGATCATGTTCTCGAATTATGAGCAAATCAAAACCAAAATGGTAGATTAATCCAACTTGTCTGTTGGTCCATAACTGTTTGGGCTAAAGTACTAAAAGACCCATAACTAATATCATAAGAACCAAATATAGTAAAATCTATATCTAATTTTAAGCACATGAAAATATCTAACAGTTTTATGAATATTGTAATACCAAAATACTATTTATTGAGGCCCAAAAGTTACTTTTAAAAATAATTTGTCACCAAAAATATAAATATCATCAAGTAGAGAAAGACGGGATCGGAGAGGCAAATCCAATACTTGCAGAAATCTCCGAGACTTGGCTTCGTCCATCTTCATCAAATCTGGGATAAAACGAGATAGAGAAATGAACATCATTTCATACTCTTCTACAGTTCTTCCATCTTGAGCAAAGTTAGTGAACTCTCTCTCCTTACGGAGACGATAAGAGATAGGGCGATAGTGCTTATTGAAATCATCATCAAAATGGGTCCACGTCAAAGAAGTCAGGTCAGTATTCGCTTCAAAAATTAGTCGATTTGTTCTTGCCCACCAGCTACGTGTATTGTCCTTCAACATGAAGACTCCTAGGTTAACTTTTTGATCTGGTGTCATGTCCATCAACTCGAAGATGGATTCCAAATGGATCAACCACTCTTCCGCATCTTCTGGAGTTGTGTTTTCAAGAAAGGTTGGAGGGTTCAATCTCATATGAAATACTCGTGCAAGTTTGAATGAGTGACACCCGCCGAAGTAATATGCATCGTGAAGAAACACAACATGGTATTTTTCACCTCGCTTGCCATGTCAACTCGTGGTGAGTTTTACACTTGTCCTTCTCCTAGTGAGAATTTTCCAGTGGGTTCCATAATGCTATTAAGAAAGTAAACTGCAACTATGTAATCTATCTCTATAATTAAGCATTGTAACCTTTATAACAAACACACATGTAACTTCCTATAGCATAATATTCTAATAAAATCCGGTATACTACTAAACAAGGTAATCTTACCGAGCAAATCCAGAGTTATAACCAGGAGTAGGGATAGTCTACAAGACCTTTAACCTAAGCTCTGATACTAAACTGTGAGGACCATCCTTTTTGTTATTATAATTATTGATATTAACTCAAAGAACTCTATTTAAATTAAATAAAGACAGAATTGTAATAAAAGTTGGATTCGATAAAACATATTTCGTTTTCGCAAATACTACAGCGGAAAATATACTTTTATTTCAAACTTGAAAGTTTGAACTTTATTTAGAAACTATTTTACACATGTGTTTTCTACATAAACAAAACAACATCTTAATGTCCCCTCTCCTCGACAACTGCTAAATCTGCTCCGTCACTACTTACCCTGAAAAAAAATGATATCAGCAACGGGATAAGTATTTTCTTGGAAATACTCAGTGGGGCTACTAATTCAAATAGACTATAATAAAGTATAACATGTGAGTGCAAAGAACAACTTCATATTTCCTTCAAAAATGGGTTAGGAAAATAACGAGTAAAATATATGCTCAATATGATGCATACTCATAATTATATTAACAATAATGCATAAGTAACTTGTCATTGAGTTCAAGTTGTTTGTATAAGTTCTATCCCCTTACACATAGTACCGAAAGTCACACCGCACTTTAGGTGGACCAAACATCGCGAAAAAAATCCATACCCCACTCTATGTAGACAAGTCACACCCCACTCTATGTGGATAAAGTCGTGGAATTTCATTCTGCACTCTGGTAGACAAGTCACACCCCACTCTGGGTGGACAAATCTCTCCCAAACCGGGAGTAGCAATGCAAATGTCATGACATGATATGTCAAATAATCAAACAAACTAATAAAAAGACTCCATCCGAGCTCAACTTTACTCAACATAGGCATATTCATGGAAATAACAAAAATCACCAAGTCTCAAATGTTAATCGTCATATGTATTCATTTAATCACATAATATTTAAACATAGCTCGAGTCCGACAATGTAAGGCAAAAGAGGATGTTAAGACAATATTATAATAACTTTAAGTTTTCGACACCCACCTCTAACCGTTAACTCTCCTTAGATATCTTTGGAACTAGTCATGCAAAATTAAACATTTACAGTATCACGTATATAACTTTTTTTGGGTGCAGTTCGAAAATAATATTTTAGATCTTTTAGATGCAATTAGAAAAATTATAGATGAAATTCAAGTAGATTTAAATTTTTTAAAAAAAAAATCAAACCATTCAGCATATACATTTGGAACTAGTTGCGAAATTAAACATTTACAGTATCGCGTCTATAACTATTTTTTGGTTCAGTTCGAAAATACTATTTTAGATCTTTTGGATGCAATTAGAAAATTAGGGATAAAATTCAAGTAGATTTAAATTTTAAGAAAAATCAAACCACTATAGAGTCATAATTCACTCGTCGTTCTAATAATTATGTTTGTCATTTTGAAAAGTTATTAATTTATGATTTTGTCGGAACCAATATTTATATAAATATTTTCAAAAAATTTATTATCTTATTAATTTATCGAAATTGGTGATTTTTTACATTTATCCAAGTTGGGATCGGAGAAAATTATTATTTTAGAGAGTTTATTAATTTATCGAGTATTAATTTAATTAGAAAGGCCCTTTCACTGGTATTTCCCATAAACACAAATTATGATTAATACTTTCAAAATAATTAATAGTGTGAATAAAATAAAATAAAATAAAATAAATAATGCCTAGCATTAAACTTAACTAGTACCGGGGAGATGGAGAAAATTATTGTAATGATTGCAAACGGAGTCATGATCGCAACGCCTATAATTGCAAATTTATAATTCAAAAAATAATACAGCCATATATATAGCCGACGTACATTACTTCTTCTGTTATTATTTAATTGTCCATTATAAAATTACGTGCAATTTTGATCGGTTTATAATTTGTATTAAAATTGTCGGATTGATTTTTTTTTAAATCTAATTATAAAATTTAACATTTGAATTATATGATCAACTTTTGAAAATTTTCATTCCGACAATTTTGATACAAGTTCATTGACATGCCAAAATTGCACGTAATTTCGTAATGGACAGTTAAATAAGAAGGAAGAGAATAATAGTTTAATTAATACCTTATTTTCTTCATTGCGATGATTAACAGCAATAATTACTTTAGTAAAACTGGCAAGTATTAGATAATAAGCATTCAAGGAATTTATCTTTAAAAATCTTTTTTTAGTATTTTTTTTTTAATGAAGTGTTAACGATTCTGTTACTAAGTAAAACTATACGAAAAGTATAAAATTTCAAGTGACATTTTGCAGTTATCGGTATAATCAGAGATGTATATGACTGATGTTCACCTAGAAACTTAGATTCATATATTTATTTTGTATTTTTTATACGAGATGTTCATTTAGTATAATGTTGGGGAAATGTAACTCAAATATAATATATATATATATATATGTGTGTGTCCACATTATTCCGAATTCAAAAAACACTGATCTGAGATGTCACTATTCATAATTCAGTCGGGTATACTAAAATATTGCATGTACCTTACGTTTATGAAGATGATCCAATTAGAGTGAGTGCAACCAATCAAATAAATAATTTTAGCGTTCATCAATTGTTTCAATTTAATTCAATCATTCATCACGAAATCTGTATAATTTTGGTAATTAGCAAAACTAAAAATTTCAGTACATTCCTCATGAATACAAATTAGTTATTATAATCGGAACAATATGGAAGTCCATTTCAATAAAGAAACATAATAAAACACTCACTCAAATTTAGATTATAAGAAAAAGTGCCTATAGGTAGTGGCGAGGGAATGTCGACATCCTCTCGTCCGGGCCGATATCACCGCAGCAACAGGCTATCCGGGCCTATCCACCACGGGTGACTCATCATCCCGGTCCTGGAAAGACCGGGTCGTGCCTAGGCCGGCCTAAAGAAGCTTGTTAAGTACGCTTCCCCCATTAATGCAGCTGCCCTCATTGGGGGACCCCTTATGTGTTTCGTCGACGTGGCCCAATCACAGACCAGCCCTTGTGGGCCCCGACGAAGGACAGTACCCTTGTCAGAGTCATAAATGACCAGAAGCCGTCGGATCAGCATCTTACAGTACAGTGATCCAATGGCTAATACATCTCTGATTACACTATAAATACCCCCACTAATACCACTTAGAGGGGGACGCACAAATAGAGAGAGGAGAGATAAAGCTTAAACAACCCGGACCCCCAGAACACTATCTGTACCACTCGATACAACGACCTGTAACCGGCCCGATCCCTTACCCTTAATTATATTCCTACTTTCAGTTAACACCGATACTGACTTGATCGTTGGAGAGAGAAAACCTGGTAACAACCCCGGGCCCCTGTTTGTTTCCTGCGCAGGTACGAAAGTCCCCTCGTCACCATAGCCAACCTGGCCCAGTACGGATCCCTCGGAAGATTGGAGCCGACGCAAATTGAGTAAGCCGAGCTTGGGAAGAAAATCGGGCTCACCAATTGGCGCCGTCTGTGGGAAACTGAACGCGTTAGTTTCGACTCCCCGTCCTTAAAGGAAACATGTCTGGCAATAACCGATTTGACACCCCATCGTCTCGACCCCCCCACGTTCTTGGGATGCCGAGAACGCTTTCTTTTGATGAGACCCCTAGGACCGCATCTACCAGGGAGCCCGTTCCCTTGACCGCAACAGCTCCCGCACCCCGATCGCGGACCGAGCTAACAGAGATGATGATCGATATCCACCAAAAAGAGCTCGTCGCTCTTGCGGCCCAGAAAGCCTTGATAGCCTCGCTGATGGAGCCGGAACTCGAGCCCGCTCAAGGCGCGAGCCAAGACAAATCGGTTCCAGTCCCCGTTAAAAGCGTGATGTCCAGGTTGGGACCCCTCCGACGACCCCCCCTAGAGACTCCCAGGGAGCCAGCTAGGGGTGCGGAGTCGGAGCATTCCCAAGAAGGAAATTCTCGCCGCGATAACGAGCGGAGTATACATTCTCGGCTCCGTTGGCAGGATGGTAGTCGGGACTCACGGCCGGAATCTAGTCACGCCCGAACCGATAAGCCACCTCGGACACGGAGACGTGGCCGACGCGGACGGCACGATGCAGCTGGTGAGGCAGCGTTGAAAATCGTGGCCTCGACCCGCAACACCCCGTTCTCGGACGAAATTGAATACAGTACCCCCCCCCCCCCCCGGAACTTTATCGCCCCTATCCTCCAAACTTTCAACGTGGACTCTGATCCAGAGGCTCATCTCCGACACTACCGATACCAGATGAACCATTGGTCACACCTTGACCAATTAATGTGCAGGTGCTTTCCCGCCAGCCTGGGAAGGCTCGCTAGTAAGTGGTTCCAGTCCCTGCCCGTCAATTCTATCCACTGTTGGGACGACCTAGCTTATGACTTTGCACACCGGTTCATAAACTTGAAAGAGAGAGCTGCCCAGCCGGAGCAACTCTATCAAGTGAGGGTCCAATCTAAAGAGACCCTCGAGAATTATGATAGTCGGTTTTGGTTGAAGCATGCCGAATGCGCGGACTGTCCCGACTCCACCGCCATAGCTGCCTTCAGGCAAAACATGGTAGTCGGGAGCAGGATCCGAAACGAGATGATTGCGACCCCACCCAACTCTGTTCCTCAACTCAGGTCCCTCATAAAACAGCATATCAACATAGAGAAGGACATGAGGTCAGCTGGAGCAACACGTTCAGTAGCCCTTATCGACCAGCCAAGGGATCGGTTCGTCGCGACGAGCCCTCGAAGAAACCGGCCCATAGCGGAAAGGATGGAGCGGCCACGAACGGGAAGAAACCCGCAACCGGCCCCTAAAAGAAGAAAAGAGGATCCCCGACCGGGGCATCAAACCCCAGCCGCCTCAGGGTCGGGCATTGCCTATTCCACCACCTTTCGCCTACCTCTCGTCGACCTTCTTAACAAGATTGAGAACGAGCCTTTCTTCTCTTGGCCTCTCCCACTACGGAATGAGCCGGCCCAAGGGCCTAACGACAAAATATGTGAATACCACAGGGGTCGAGGCCATCACACCAACGAGTGCCATGGCCTGAAGGCCAGGCTCGAGGGATGGGTCCGGGATGGCCTGATGGATAAATATGTCAAATCACGGAGGGAGTCCGATCGAGATGGAGAAGGGGTTGATGAGAGGCAGCAGGACCTCCCTCCACCGGTGATGATCTATCATGTCATTCACTCTGGGCCGAAAAGGTCTAGCCAGAATGGGGCAGAAAGGACCTCGGCACGGGAAGCAGCGATGAAGCAGCGCGTCTGCCTCGCAGAAAGCTCCAGCCCCCGGAAAAAGTATAAGCGCGATGCCAAGCCGGATGTAAGCTTCACTGACTTCGATCTGGTGGGGGTGGACGCGCCCCACACTGATGCCCTTGTTATCTCGGCACAGATAGGCCAATGCGCAGTAGGACGGATCCTCGTCGATCAAGGAGCGTCGGTCAATATACTCTTTGAAGACCTCTTTCGAAAGATGGGACTCAAAGAGGAACAGTTGGAAACCGACGTTCCTCCCCTGTACGGATTCAGCTCGGAGGCGGTCCAGCCCAGAGGAAACATAACCTTGCTTGTGAAAACGGGTACAAAAGTTATGGGAGTAGAGTTCACGGTGGTGAGTGTCCCCTCTGTTTACAACGTGATATTGGGGCGCCCGTGGCTCCATGGAATAGATGGAGTCTCCTCCACCTTACACCAAAAGGTTAAGTACCCAACTGAGTCTGGTGTGGAAACCATCTCGGGAAATCAGAAAGTCTCACGCAGCTGTGCCATGGCCGTGTACTCCGGAAAAAAGATGGTGCCGGCCCAAAGTGCCATGAACATCGAGGCAGAGGACCCTAAGCTGCTGAGGGAACTAAACAAAAAGATGGGGCCTGAGGCCGAAGACAAGGTGGAGGAGGGATTGCTGAAAATCCGAATCCCGGGGAATGACGAGGACCATTTTTTTATGGTGGGGGCAAAGCTTACCAAACCTGAGGTCACCGACCTCGTCGAACTCCTTCTCCAATACCTCGACAATTTTGCATGGGGTCCAAGCGAGATGCCAGGAATCAGTTCCGACCTCGCCTGCCACCGATTAAACGTCAACCCGGATGCCAAGCCTGTGATGCAAAAGGGGCGCCGTGTCAGTCCAGAGCATGCCGATGCCATAAACGAGGAAGTAGAGAAGCTTCTGCTGGCCGGGGCCATCAGGGAGATTTATTACCCCAGATGGCTTGCCAATCCCGTAGTGGTCCCCAAAAAGAACGGGAAGCTGAGGGTGTGCATCGATTACACGAGCCTCAACCGAGCCTGTCCCAAAGATCCTTTGCCCTTGCCCAAAATCGATCAAATAGTGGACTCTACGGCCGGGGCCGCCAGGATGAGCTTCCTGGATGCCTGCTCCGGCTATCATCAAATACCCATGTCGGAGGCCGACCAAGAAAAAACTGCCTTCATCACCCCAAGGGGAAATTACTGCTACAAAGTGATGCCATTTGGGCTCAAGAACGCCGGGGCTACCTATCAGAGGATGGTCACCAAGATATTCGCTAAGAATATAGGCCGAACCATGGAAGTCTATATTGACGACATGGTGGTAAAAAGCACCCACGAGGAGCACCACCTATCCGACCTGAGAGAGGCCTTCGAAACGATACGAAGGCATGACCTGAAGCTGAACGCCTCAAAATGTGCCTTCGGGGTAGGTGCCAGCAAATTCCTAGGGTTCATGGTGACCCACCGCGGCATAGAGGCGAACCCGTCCCAGATCTCTGCCTTGAAGAATTTGAAAACACCTGAGAAGAGAAAGGACATACAAAAGCTAGCCGGGATGGCCGCCGCCCTAAACCGATTTATTGCCCGGTTCGGGGATCGATGCAAACCGTTCTTTACGGCCTTAAAAGCTCAGAAGAGATTCGAATGGACCGATGAATGCCGGCGTGCGTTCACCGAGCTGGCGGACTACCTCGGAAGTCCGCCCCTTCTAGCCAAGCCGGACCCAGGCGATGTCCTTACCCTATACCTGGCCGTGTCTGAGATACCCGTCAGCGCCGTCCTCATAAAGGAACTCGACAGGGAGCAAAGGCCTATCTATTACGTGAGCAAAACTCTCCTCGATGCTGAGGCAAGGTATATGCCTTTGGAAAAACTCGTCCTAGCCCTCGTCGTGGCCTCACGAAAACTTGCTCACTATTTCTCTGCGCACAGCATTGTGGTCTATACTGACCAGCCTGTGCGAGAAATACTCCAAAAGGGGGATCTCTCTCGACGAATGATGAAGTGGGCCTGCCACTTGAACGCCTACGACATCAGCTATGCACCGCGAACGTCCATCAAGGGACAGGCCCTGGCCGACTTCGTGGCAGAATTCACTGGGACGACTCAATGCCCCGACATCGCAGGTTGTGCCCCCGAGACCTGGACCTTGCACGCGGATGGAGCCGCCAATAAGAAAGGGTCCGGCCTCGGCGTCGTACTCAGATCTCCACAAGGGTATGTGATGGAGAAGTCAATCCAACTTGGCTTCAGAGCCACCAATAACGAGGCCGAATATGAGGCCGTTATCGCCGGCTTAAAGATGGCCCGAAGCCTCGGAATCAAAAAGATACTGGTGCATACGGACTCTCAATTAGTCAGCAGCCAGATCAGTGGTGAATTTCAGACGAAGGACGACAGAATGGCCAGCTACGTGGCTATCGCTTCCGGAATACTCCAAAGCTTCGAATGTCAAGAAATCGTCAACATCAACAGAAACGAGAACACCCACGCCGATGCACTAGCGACCCTAGTCTCGGTCATGAGTGATAAGAAAGAGAGAGTCATCACCATAGAATATGTCCCTTCGCCTAGCATCGAGGCTAAGGCAACAATTAACATGGTGACTGACCTCCCGCCGGAGCCGAGCTGGATGGACCCCATAATCGAATACCATCGCTCCGGTGATCTTCCCAATGATAAGAAAGAGGCCGAGAAAATAAGACGAACGGCACTGGGATTCTGGATAGCTCCCAACGACAAGCTCTATAAAAGATCGTTCTCTGGCCCCTACTTACTCTGCGTCCACCCCGACATGGTAATAAGGGTCATGGAGGAAATTCACGAAAGAACGTGTGGGAGCCATACCGGGGGCAGATTGCTGGCCAACCGAGCCTTGACCCACGGATATTGGTGGCCCCTCATGCAGAAGGACGCCAAAGCTTTCGTACTCAGGTGCGAGAAGTGTCAGAAGTACGCACCCATACCCCATGCCCCAGCGCAAAAAATGAGCAGCGTGACCTCGCCTTGGCCCTTTGCGCAGTGGGGCATGGATATCGTCGGACCGTTCCCCGTGGCCCCGGGGGGGAAGAAGTTCCTCCTCATGGTCACCGATTACTTCTCAAAGTGGGTGGAGGCCGTGGCCTTGACAAAAATCACAGAGGCCGAAGTGATACGTTTCCTCTGGAGAGACGTGATCACCAGATTCGGAATCTCCTACTCAATCGTCGCGGACAATGGGGGACAGTTCACCGGGGTCAAATTAAAAGCGATGTACGCAAAGTATCACATCAAGAACTACTATTCGACCCCATCGTACCCCCAATGCAACAGACAAGCCGAGGTATCAAATAAGACCGTGCTCGACGGAATCAAGAAGAGGCTAGACGAGTCCAAAGGACAATGGGCCGCAGAACTGTATCATGTCCTATGGGCCTACCGAACGACGAGAAGACGGGGCACTCGACAAACACCCTATAGCCTCACTTACGGAATGGAGGCCATCATCCCGTTAGAAATCGGGCTTCCCTCTCTGAGGACGGACATTGTGGAAAACGGGCTTAACGAAAAGATGATGGGGCTCGAGCTGGACTACGCCGAAGAAAGAAGGGAGGTCGCGGCCATCCGTAACGCCGAATATAAAAACGAGCTGGGGCGTTCTTATAACAAAAGAGTGAATGCCAGACGTTTCCAAGACGAAGACCTCGTGTTACGAAGAGTAAACAATAACACCAGGATACAGTCCGACGGCAAGCTAGGCCCCAATTGGGAAGGCCCCTATCGAATCCTCGGTGCGGTAGGGAACGGGGCCTACCTGTTGGGCCGTCTCCCCAACGATGTCCCGGTGGACCGACCTTGGAACGTCAACAACCTAAGGAAGTACTACCAGTAGGGCTCGGCCTTTATGACTTTGTGTAAATAAGAATGTGGTGTAAATTTATGCCTGTGGGCTTTATAAATAAAAACTACTGTTATTTCATATTTACTTGAATTTTTCAGTTCATTTAAATTTTAAGTGTTTCAGAACACGAGCCTATACGGCACCCCGGTTCATATTTACTTGAATTTTTCAGTTCATTTAAATTTTCTAAGTGTTTCAGAACACGAGCCTATACGGCACCCCGGTTCATATTTACTTGAATTTTTCAGTTCATCTAAATTTTCTAAGTGTTTCAGAACACGAGCCTATACGGCACCCCGGTTCATATTTACTTGAATTTTTCAGTTCATCTAAATTTTCTAAGTGTTTCAGAACACGAGCCTATACGGCACCCCGGTTCATATTTACTTGAATTTTTCAGTTCATTTAAATTTTCTATGTGTTTCAGAACACGAGCCTATACGGCACCCCGGCTCATATTTACTTGAATTTTTCAGTTCATTTAAATTTTCTGTGTTACTTCGGTTGGCAAGTTATGAGTTGTATAAAACGAGCGCCCCAACGCCGAAGCACTAAGGCCCACTCATTTGGGAGCGTGTATACAATGTATAAAACACAATGGAAGTAAAGAAATAAAACACAGAAGAATAAAAGACAAGTCCAAAATTGTTTTTTCATTTCATTCAATGGAAAGCTATTACATGCTAAGTACAAAAAAGGAAATTACATCGAGAATAAAAATCTAAAAACCACAACAAGCCCTAAGATGCCCCCTCATCATCATCTGCATCGGCGTCCGAAAGGGCTCGAGGGGTTAAGGGGACCACCTCGGGAACGGGAGCAGAGGGGACCGGAACAAAAATGTTTTCCATGTTCCACACCGGATGATCCGGTCCCGCCCTCATAAAAGCTGCTGCCTCAGACCAGCCATCGACATAGAAGGAATTAAAGTCCTTCTGTGTCGATAGCTCCAAGGCGGCGCTCATCTCTGCCTCGGCGGCTTGAACCGCAGCCTTTACTTTTTCGGCCACCCCGGCCTCAGCGGCTTCGACCGCAGCTTTCACCTTATCAGCCACGCTCGCTTCAACCTCCTTCAGAGCCGTTACCGCAGCTTGGGCACGCTCCTCGGCCTCAGCGCCGGCCTTCGCGGCCTCAGCTCTCCGAGCTTCCAAGGATTCGACGAGGCCCTCGGCCCTCTCCGCCCTTTTCTGGGCCCCCTCCGCCTTCTTCAGAGCGTCTTCGGCCTGTTTAGCATTGGCCTCAGCCTTCGAAGCCCACGACCTCACCAGTTGCCCTTGCTGGTAGACGTATTGGTTCATCGTCAAGTAGGCCTACAAAAGAAGAGAAACACTTAGCAAGAATTTAAGAAATAAACGAAAGACAATGGCACAACGAAAACAACGTTTTACCTGCGGGATCATGGCCATGGCCGACGTCATGGCGGAAGCAAGGTCGCGACCACGTTGGTCGGCCTCGACAGTTTGCTGCTGAAGCGCGGCCAGAGCAAGCAGGCCAGCAGAGGGATGGCCCTCCATAATGCTCCGAACCCCGGTTGCCGCTTTGACCTCCTCCGGAGTCTGAATAGGCATCCTTGGGAACGGGGAGCCAGAGCCTGAGCTTGAGCCCGAAGCGCTAGGCATCGGACCCTTTGCCTGAATGGATGACACCGCTCGCTCTTCAGCAACGACCACATGCTCCCTGGCATCCTCTCTCGGCTCAGAATCCCCGGCGCGGGCTTTCTTCGCATCTCGAGGGGCCTTCGACTCCTCCCTCTTCCTCTTGGCAGCTTCGGCTGCTTCGGCTTTACGAGCGGCTCGTTCACGCCTCAACTGCCCCGCCAGGCCTCCCAACCTCTCCAACGTCTTTACCTTAGCATCTGTGGGAGCCACTTCAACCACCTCGTCGTCCCTTGTCCCGACGACCCCCTCCTCCTCCTCAGCCTCGGGCTCCAAAGCCTCCACCTCTTCCACCTCCTTGTCCCTTGCCCCGACGACCCCTCCTTCACCAGCCTCGGGCTCAATAATCTCCGCCTCCTCGCCATCCAACCCCGCCTCCTCCTCGGCCTCTTCATCCGCCTCCTCCTCGTCGGAACGGACCACCTACACAGACCACACAAGAAAGGAGTTAGAGAAATTAACTAAATCTAGCTAAGTATAAAACGAAGATTTGAGAAAAACAAGAAGCGACTTACCCTGGTCCTTGGGGTGCCCAAAGCTGGCCCGGAGGGTTCTGCCTCAGATGGGCTATCTTCTAAGCGTAGGGGGCTCCCCATAGCGGGCTCCCTAGAGCTCAAGGGGAGAACCTCTGTCAGAGGCTTCCCATGCACATCAATATAGGTACGGGTACCGTCCGGCCCCACTCGGTAGTGAAGGACGGTACCATCAGACCGGGTCTCAAAGAAAACCCGGCCGTCGAAGGAGCGAAAGATCTCGCCTCGTCGGCCTTCGCCCTGGCACTCGGCTTCGGCCTCGATTTCACCACCTTCTTCAAGGTTCTTTCAGCAGACCCCTCGACTGCCTCAGCTTCCTTGAGAGTCTTAGGGGGTAGGGTGGACTCTAGCCCCTGCTCCTTCTCCCATCTGTCCCGGGAGTATCCCACAGGATAGAAGGTCCTGTGGGGCCATTTGAATTCGTTCCCCTTGCAGCTGGTAGGGGAACCACATAACAACAACCGCTCCGCGTCACGCGCGCCGACGTCATTTCCGTCCGGGCCCCACCAGTTTAGGGCCCTCTCGAGCGACTGGACGTTGGCTTCGCCAAGGCCCCGCAGCTTCATGGCGATTGTGGCCTTGAAATCCTTGTTGCTAAGGACCCTCCCCGGCCTGGTGGGTAGAACCAGGTCATCTCGGCGGAGCCAATCGCCCTCCACCACGATCACATCTTGGGTATAACCCCGATTCGAATCGGAGTTACCCGTGATCAATTGGTTGTAAGCCCGGCACCGCAGGTAGGGTTGCCTGCTTTTGGCCTGGGAGCTCGGCTCGCTCTGAAGGAACTCATAGCAAGCCAAGAGTTCCCTAAGCCCCAACGGCTCTGGCAGGGACGAGCCCAGGAGTTCGTTGAGGGCTTCCATTCCGGCACAGATCCGGTGTGCCTGCAGTGGCCACTGGCATGGAAGAGTCTGCGTCCAAGCACAGAGCTCCGCCAGTAGCCCCGGAATGGGGAGGTGGGTACCCCCATAAAGAAGAGTAGAAAGGGAGAGTGTTACCATACTTTTGGGATCCGCTACGATCCCGTTCACCTCGTCAGAGGTCAGGCACTTGCGGAGGCGGAACCCTTCGCCGATCCCGCAGAGCTGGCGGAACTCTTCGAGATTGCGCCCATGGAGCCTCACCATAATGCTGTTGTCGTTGAGGTCGACGCTCAGGGTCGGGTCTAGGACCATGGCCCAGAAAGGAAGTGAGTTGGCCATCACGGCTAGGCGTTGGGGTCTGGGGGCAACCATCGGGCCCTTGCCAGCTCCGTGTTTAATAACCATTTTGGCTGGGTGTTAGGTAAGTATGAGAAGAAAGGAAATCTATTTGCTGTGAAAATCTAGAGAGAAGAAGGAGAAAGTGAAAATAGATTTTCACTGAGGGTATTTATAGACCCCCCACCAGAAGATGAAAAGACATTTACCAGAAGGTGAAAAGACAGCGACGGTTCATTACATGAACTCCCACTAATAACCTCCGCCACTCAATCGACGCATTACACGTGTACAGCAAATAGAGGTCGATTGCCAAGTGTCACACGTCAGCCGTTTTAGCATTAATGGCATTGATAGAGTCGAAGAGACGGGGGCGGCGCCCCATAAATGCACACCATGCGTGCTCCACGTGTGAAGAATTCATAAATACCAGAGACACATGTCACACGACCGGCCCTGCATAGGCTTCTCCGCACCACCAAACCTGGGAAGAATAATGACCGGAGCCCCCGTAGCGACTGGAAGGTCCTTGTCAACCTCGTCCTTAAACAGCGACTCCGGACAGGGAGCTGTTGGCAAGGGAATGTCGACATCCTCTCGTCCGGGCCGATATCACCGCAGCAACAGGCTATCCGGGCCTATCCACCACGGGTGACTCATCATCCCGGTCCTGGAAAGACCGGGTCGTGCCTAGGTCGTGCCTAGGCCGGCCTAAAGAAGCTTGTTAAGTACGCTTCCCCCATTAATGCAGCTGCCCTCATTGGGGGACCCCTTATGTGTTTCGTCGACGTGGCCCAATCACAGACCAGCCCTTGTGGGCCCCGACGAAGGACAGTACCCTTGTCAGAGTCATAAATGACCAGAAGCCGTCGGATCAGCATCTTACAGTACAGTGATCCAATGGCTAATACATCTCTGATTACACTATAAATACCCCCACTAATACCACTTAGAGGGGGACGCACAAATAGAGAGAGGAGAGATAAAGCTTAAACAACCCGGACCCCCAGAACACTATCTGTACCACTCGATACAACGACCTGTAACCGGCCCGATCCCTTACCCTTAATTATATTCCTACTTTCAGTTAACACCGATACTGACTTGATCGTTGGAGAGGGAAAACCTGGTACCAACCCCGGGCCCCTGTTTGTTTCCTGCGCAGGTACGAAAGTCCCCTCGTCACCATAGCCAACCTGGCCCAGTACGGATCCCTCGGAAGATCGGAGCCGACGTAAATTGAGTAAGCCGAGCTTGGGAAGAAAATCAGGCTCGCCAGGTAGCAACTTCTAATTATGGAACCCGTAACTGAAGCAATTATAAATGCGAAGGAAAAAATATCACAAACGAAACTACTAGTATGACAAAACAAGAGAAGAGGTGGTCAAATAATAAAAGTAGGTGCCTACCGACTACCGAGACTATACAAAAATAATACAGTATGAAAAATATAATTTAGTACATATTTGTTAAAGCGACCTATATTTTATTATTAGAAGACATCGTAATGGTAATGATAGACAATTATTTATAAATCACAGGTTCGATCGATATTAAATCGATGTGGTATAATATAAACTCTAATATTTAGAAACTTATTTACAAAAAACCCGGTTGTTTTGAACGTGATTACCCTTTTATAAAAAATTACATATTTTGTGAACTTATTTACAAATAGATACATATTTCATTAAAAAATATAAAAAAAAATCGAAAAAAATATAAAAACCAAAATTTTAAAAAATATATTTTATATACAAAAAAAAATATGTGTGGTCATTTCGGATTTAATCATGTTCAATCTTTTATGTCTAATCTTGTTTGATCGTGTTTAATCATGTCCAATCTTGTATGTCTAATCATGTTTAATCATATCTAATAATGTCCAATCATGTCTAATTATATTTGATACTATGTCCAATTTTTTAAAATTTTTTCAATTTTTTTTAATTTTTTTAATTTTTTTAATTTTTTTTTAATTTTGTTATTTTTTATGACATATGTATCTAATTATAAATTATTATATGTATCTAATTATAAAGACATGCACATAGGTGAATTTGTTATAATTAAATTGATTGATATATAGCTATTTATAAGTATCCCAATAATAATGCCGTAAATACTACCCATGTAAGCAGTATCAAATTATAAATTACAAACATCATACTATTAATATAAGCGAACCAAGAAACTTCAAGGCCGTTAAATTTATCCATTTTTTCCAAAAATGTATTTATTCTAATTTACTAATTAGTCAAATATATTAATGCAATTTAAATAAGTAAATAAATATTTCATTTTTCCACACATATCAATTATCTGTCAAACAAATCATTATACATGTATTTTTATATTATTATAACAATAAAACATTATATTTTTATGATATTCATTTCATTATTTTTACAAAACTTTTGAAAATGTTACATTTATTTGTGTCGGATCATATTTATGTCATTACGTGCTACACACGCGTAAGGCGTGGGATAATATAGAGATATACTAGTTGGCAAAACTTAAGTGATTTGTGTTTGTTTAAAACACCGAATCTAATTTAAAAATGCTCAATGAAAAGCAAACCAAATCATATAGAGATATACTAGTTGGCAAAACTTAAGTGATTTGTGTTTGTTTAAAACACCGAATCTAATTTAAAAATGCTCAATGAATCTTTTCCCAAAAAAGGAAATTAGAAGGACACAAGAAAAAGAACTTTATTTCCCAAAAAGCAAAATTAGGTAGTAGGGGAGATAGAGGGACTTTAGAAAGTGAACGAAAAGCCCCAAAAACGGATATATAAAAGGAGGGTCACCACTCTCCCTACTCAGCCTCTCTATCTTTCTCTCTTCTTTAATTAGCTTGATTTACAAGTTATATATATATATATACATGTGCACACATTAGAAACTGATATAGATATACACCTAAAAGATACATACACTTAGTTAAGTAAAAGATAGTTAAGGGGTGAAAAATGGTTGACATGAGAAGAGTGTTGTTGGTAGTCAGAGAATACGACCCCGAAAGAGACCTAAAGGGAGTCGAGGAGGTCGAGAGAAGGTGTGAGGTGGGTCCCACAGGAAAACTATCACTCTACACCGACCTTTTGGGAGATCCTATTTGTCGTGTCCGACACTCCCCTTCCTTCCTCATGCTCGTATGTATATTCGTATTTCTTTCTGTTTTTAACTTGAATTTTCAAAAAGAGAGGAAACAAATTATTCTTGTCATTTTTAAGTCACTTACTCTCACTTTGATAACAGAAAATATGTTACACCATCTAGAGGCTCGGTCTAACCCTAAGTTAAAAAAAACTAAACCTTGAAAAAAGATTTCTTCAATTTTTTATTATAACAAGAAAATATTCATGTTTGTAACAAAATAACGTGCCCTGGTACAAGCTCCATCTTGATTACATAGTAACGTTGACGCTAGCTAGTTGCAAAGTTTTCTTTAATATCATATTTGCATTAAGATGGTTGTATTTTTATAACGCTTCTTTGTTGTTATTATATACTACAGTATATATATATATATATATATTTACGCAAGTTGTTGTTAGGTTGAAAGTGATTTTGTTATGATTGATTAGGTGGCCGAGATAGTAACTGTGAGTGAAGGGGATGGAATGGAAAGAGAGATAGTGGGGATAATAAGAGGATGTATCAAGAATGTTACATGTGGTACCAAAACGCAGCCAAATAATGCTCAAAACGACACCGTTGTTAAATCTCCGGTTTTTGCTAAGGTCGCTTACATACTAGGCCTTCGTGTCTCGCCCTTCCACAGGTATAATAATATTTCAACACGATGGTGATTTAATTACCAAAATTAGTTTTGTAAGTCTACCAAGCATTATATTTTAAAGTAAGTGTTTAGAGAATTTAGTACTAACCACTTTTTTTAATTAATAAGGAATTTACAATGCAATATAATTAATGGAAAAGGTGATAGAAATGTTTAGTAATTAATGGAAAAGGTTTACGATGAAATATAATGGAAAAGGTTTACTATGCAATATAATGGAAAAGATGGATGAGTGAATTTGTGTTTTTTTTTTCAAGAAATGTTATATAGCAAGTAGCATCATTGACTTTTCTCAATAAATAAAAAGGGAAATATATACTGCATCAACGAGCATCCTTAAATTACCTAATATTTAAATAGATTTTTTACTCATAATAAAGTTTCT
Organism: Primula veris; assembly: GCA_963682055.1. Lineage (NCBI taxonomy): Eukaryota > Viridiplantae > Streptophyta > Magnoliopsida > Ericales > Primulaceae > Primula > Primula veris. The sequence continues at coordinate 27,566,074 of OY821747.1, read as the reverse complement.
GACTTCACAATAAATGAACATTTTTCTCTACATGGGGATGTGTAATATTTTGTTTGTTGTTTCTTTCGTGTGCATTTGATTGACTCTGATAAAATGGCATAAAGAATTGGATAGCGAGAAAAAACTTTTTGGGACCCCTTATTTATCTACGGCTTTGTCACGGTTTTGTAAATTAATGGTGGCTTTGTTGATTAGTTAGATAGACGGCGTTATGCTGTGCCTAAATAACCTTTTCTTTGCATTGTATAAACAAATTTTTCAATGCTCCTCATAGTAATAAGATCTTCTCCAAAATAAAAATATTAATTATTTATACTATATTTTAATTTCAAGGCAGCATGTTGAATAGATTTTCATTAGTAAGTTCTATTTATCTTTAATAAATGATGATCTTACTATTCCAATTAAACTGCAAAGATAAGTGTATGATTGTTATACTGTAGCAATATTTATGTCTTTAAATTAAAAGAAAAGAGGGAGCATTTAATATTTATTCATGATAAAATAAAGTTTATATGTTTTTTGGTCTTTAAAATGCAGGAGGATGGGGATAGGGCTAAATCTAGTGCAACGCATGGAGGACTGGTTCACATCTAGTGGGGCTCAATACTCGTACATGGCCACCGAAAACGACAATAAACCATCCGTTAACCTCTTTACCAACAAATGCGGCTACTCAAAGTTCCGCACACCTTCCATCTTAGTCAACCCGGTCTTCGCACACCGAGTCAAACTGAGCCATCGAGTCACTATCTTCAATCTCACCCCATCTGACGCCGAGTTACTATACCATCGCCGGTTCTCCTCCACAGACTTTTTTCCATCTGATATCGACTCGGTTCTTAAAAACCCTCTTTCTCTAGGCACGTACATTGCGGTCCCATGTGGGACATGCACTGTTTGGCCAGGGTCAGACGCGTTTTTGAAGAACCTGCCTGAGTCGTGGGCTGTACTTAGTGTTTGGAATTGTAATGATGTGTTTAAATTAGAGGTATGTGTCGTGTGTCATCTTATATTCAATTTTTAAGCTTTTGGTATATATAATGCCGAGGGCAACGACTGAAATCCATCTATGTTGTTTTTAATATTACTAGGCAATGTTATTTTGGTTATTTCCAAAATTTAGCATAAAAGTCTTCTTCTTCTTTTTAATAGAAAGAGTTATCGCTCATTTGTCTCCTTATTTCACTACAAAAAAAATGTTAGCTTACTATCAGAATATTTATTACTAAACTGATGGTAAAATGAGTGGCGATAAATTTAACAACAGTTTTTGCTGTTAAACTGTTATTAAAATTTAAGGACACTCGCTTTAATAACAGTTTTCAAAAAATAAACTGCTGGTTTCTTAACTTTTACTTGTTGTGATCAACTTCTTACGGAATCCTTATGACTTTTTGATAACTTTAGACTTGCAGTTACTTCTTAGAATTTACGTACAACGTACTACATTTGATCAGAACTTGTTCTTGTGCTTTGTCATAGAAGGTTCACATTTAGCTTTTCATTTTTATGTGTCATTCTGAACTGTTGTTTTTCACGATTAGTTAATTTAATAAAAATTAACTTTGTCTTGTTCTAATTATTATTATTATTTTAAAATGATTTGTATTGTTCTAATAATATTCTTATATTTTAATAAAAACAGGTACGTGGTGCCTCGCGCATGAGGAAAGGTCTTGCACGTATTTCTCGGGTCATGGACAGGGCCTTACCTTGGCTTCAAGTACCATCGGTACCAAAGCTATTTGGGCCGTTTGGGTTCCATTTCTTATACGGGCTTGGTGGGGAAGGCACAAATGCGGTAAAACTCGTGAAGGCCCTTTGTGGGTTTGCTCACAACTTGGCTAAGGAGCATGGGTGTAGTGTGGTCGCGACTGAGGTTGCAAGTCGTGAGCCACTTAGGTTAGGTATACCTCACTGGAAGGCGCTATCGTGCACCGATGATCTATGGTGTGTGAAGAGGCTTGAGAATGTTTGTGATGATGTGGCGATCGAAGATTGGACCATGTCCGCTCCGGGGTTGTCCATATTTGTTGACCCAAGAGAGTTTTAAGGTTCTAACTTTGATTAGAAAATGATTTTGGGTAATTTAAGCAATAGTCGGAACTTGGAGAAATGAAAATCACAGTTTTGTACTCTTTGCCCTTTTAACATTAGTTTAGAAGAAATTTTGAAGTGAAAGTAGCTAGAAGAAAAGGGTTGAAATGGATACGGAGAGATAACAGTTTTGTTCTTGCTAATAGTGGCGTGTTCTTTTTCATGTGGGTTGGCTATATTTCGTATATATTGGGGTTGATACTGAAATCATATCGCATATGTATAATTTTATGGTAATTTGCTTGCAAAGTAGTATTACGTACCATTCTGTCATGGGACTAAAACGTAGTATGAATACTAAGGTACTTATGTGTACTTATATTGTGTGCACTATGACTAAATTGTATAATAAAGACGTATATATTTTGTTAATCATTTACGTTTACGGTCCAAACCAAGGGGTGGAACGTTACTCTCTTGCATTAAGAAGGATCCGCCCCTGCATAAATTAACGGTGGTGATTAGGGCTGGGTTCGGTCCGATCCGGTTCGGTTTTTGGCAAAACCGAAATCGAAACCGAGCATATTTTTCGGTTCCTTTTTTTTCGGTTTCGGTCTTTTTATTTTTTGGACCGAACCGGACCGGTTTTTTCGGTCCAGTTTCGGTTTTTTTCGGTTATTTTTCGGTTTTATTTTTTATTTTTCGGTCTTTTTCGGTTCGGTTTTACTAAAAACAGAAACCGACCCGAAAAATTTTCGATCTTTTTTGGGTTTTTTCGGTTCGGTTCGGTTTTTCGGCCAGCCCTAATGGTGATACAGATTTATACTTGTTGACTCACACTACGCAGACTTACTAAATTTCATTGATCTAACTCACAATATGTTAATTGATCAAATGGCACTAAAACGAGTCTGAACATAAATATGAGTGTGTTTAAAAAATTATCTATCTCTATTGTTACCTAATAATATCCATTCACTTGTTTTGAAGAAAAAGAAACTGTAATTATGACGAATAATTTGTGTCATTTCAATTTTCATTCAAGCGGGATTACAAACTCTATGCCAGCACTAGCATGATTCCTGTTCTGTTCAGTGAAAATTTGTGAAAGATGGTGCAAATTCATATTTTGACTTATGTTCTGTTTAGTGAAATGAAGAAATAGCACTAAAATAAAAAGTTTATTTAGCAAACTTTTTGAGTTATTTTGTTAAAATGGTATTGACTAAATTTTAGTAACAGTTTAACAACAAATAGCAACATAATTTGTTGTTAAACTGTTGTTAAAATTTAGACACAATCATTTTAATAATAAGCGAAAAAAATTCATGATTCTAATTGAACTTTTTGATTCGTAGTGTAGTGAGTATAAAATATGGTAGTATCATAATTGAAAGATATTTTTATTCAGAGTGGATGGTGATATGTCTTATAAGGCAATAATCTTATCTGCTAGTTTTCATTATAAAAATAAATAATTGTGAAAGATTTTGTTTCTTAGCCTACTCTGTTTTTTTAATAGTAAGAGATATTGACGTAACACTAAGCTCCAATGTCTTAAAATAAAAAATGCTGGTATATGTTTTTCCCCCACTTGACTCTTCTTACTATTTGTTTGTCTTTAGCTTAATAAGGACATCTCTTGTTCTGTCTCTCTGAAACTTTTACTATCAGATTATGACGCTTCCAAATGGGATAACATGATATTTCTTTTGGAACTTTAGTACAATCTTTAAATCGATAATGAGTTCTTAATTAGTGTCTCTTTCTATGTTATGACTTATTAACCCAATCATACATGTTAACCCACTTAATATCCACAACAAAAGTAATCAATTTCGCTATCCATGAAAAATTAGTAAAGTCTACAGGCACTAAAAATTAAAAAACCGCAATAGTTCTAAAAGCATTCCGTGAATAATACATCGTGCTACATACATATAAACTTCCAAAATTTTGTTACGGACATATATGCATGGAGAAATAAACAAATCATTAATGTTCTAACTCAATCACGACATGTTATATATCCTCACTGAATGTATTTTTACCATGTGATCTTGTCTCGAATCCAAAGAATTTAACAAAATTTTGACTTAATTTGATTAACAATAACAATCCAAATTGTGGCACTTACGCATATAGCAATTTGTGAATAAAAATAGTATATACATATATACCAGCAACATATATAACATATAACAAACCTAATATAGAAAAAAAAAACACCAAGAACAATCATATAATAAATGATTATTAATGAAAACACGTGACAAAATAAAATCACAATTATTGTATGGATTTAAACATGTGTGCTATTAAAATTGAACGATCACAATTAAAATGATCGATACTAATAATCTAACATAAAACAGATTTTTGATACCAATTGTTATAACTAGATCTATAAAAGGATCATTATGCCAAATTATCAAGATTGCATTGGAACGAATACATGGATATACCTGATTTTATGGTGTTGGATACGATTACGGATTATTGACTATTGATCTTCCACGGATTAATACTCTCTCTTTATGGATCTATCTATCTGTATTAATTCTATTAATGGGAATAGAGGATGATCGTTGTTAGAGATTAGTTTTTGGACCAAACCTTATATTATTTATATAGTAATACTAATTAGAATCGCATAAAACTTAATTAGTTTACTATTGGGTAATAAACATTACTTAATTAGGTCATTCAATAATATTAACACAAATATAATTATTTTAATTAATTAGCTCAGTTATTAATAATCTTAACATTCTATTCCTAACGCCACTTTAAATAAGACTGTGTTGTCCAACAACTTTATTAGTACTTATTTCAGATTTTTATATATTATCTTCAGGATGTTAGTTGCTCATGAATGTCGTCTTTCTAATGTTTATTGTCCAGTTTTCGTATTTTTTTTTTTAAAAAAAATCATCTGATTAGAAAGAATACTGTCAATATGTAAATAAGAGGCTTGAGGCTAAAGTATATAAAACGCCGTTAATAGTTTGAAATCAACATGTCAACATGTTATAATTGAAATTATCACACGCTAGAATGAAATATCAACAAAAGATTAATAGCATCTTACACATAATGGCATTTGATCCAAATTATCCTACCGGTATTTTGAACCAATCAACATCTTTTCCCAAAACAAGGTAAAACAACAACATTAAGATATATTACTTAAAATACTCAAAAGTTTAAACCAGTCTACTACTAAAGAGAACAAAATTAATCTTTTTAACCTTCAAAGTAATGAGTCGGGTCAAGTCTCAACTTTTGTCTCTTCGATTAAGCTAGAACGAACCTGCAGCGACTATAACCTGCAAACATAAAACACCCAAAAAAAAAAAACATAAACACCAAAAAGAAATCAAAACAAATGGTTCTGTAAATGATGTTCTATGGTGTTCAAGAAAAAGAGGTCAGATTGATGATTAAACATATGATATGTTTATAAATCAATCGCTCAGATATATTGCGGATAGATTCTCTGATATTTAACAAACAATCCTACAACATCAACCACATCAAACGTCTCAAAACTGAGCTTATTTAAAGCTCCAATATCATTGAACCAACATCAACGTTCAAGAATGAAGAAACTTCAATCCAAACCCTCCCTTTATTCCTTACCCTTTTATATTAACAGCTTATTAAGTTTCGTCTAAAAGCAAAGCCACCAGTGATCTTAAGTTTACCTATTGTAAATTTAATGCATGCGTTTCATAATTTGGCTACATAATATGTGGTTGCTAAACAACTAATCAACTATCGTTAGTTTTACTTCTACCTTAAAGACGACAAGCCCTAGAATGAATCTCAAGTAACTAAATATATGACAAGAACAACAAACCAATTCAGCGTCGGTGTTAGATACTAAACAGGCTAGACAAAAATTACAAAGCTGAAAATCAGCAGAAGTTTACTTCTAAGGTAAATACAAACCACACTACCATATGGTTTATGTCTGGACCTCAATGGTTAAATAGACCATATCTGACCTTATTCGGCCAACAATATTGATTCCAATTTACCTATCAAAACGGAAACTAAAACCATAAGTTTTTCAAATTTCATATCCTTTGCTTACAAAAACTACAACAACGCAAGTCGAGTGAAGCAACCGGAAATAAAATTATGTTAGTAGATTCTCAAATCAATTAATGCGCTTAAAAATGTCCTAAATGTCTTCAAATTTCACATAATATATATGCAAACCACTGGAAATTGTATCAAGTAGAGAATCAAGAGGGACAAACACATTTTACGAATTTGTAGTTTTTAACCAAAAGTATAACTACTTACTTAACAGTTAAACATATGAATAGGTTCTTTCGTACTTGCTTCAGTGTAACTAATTATAATCATGTTTTTTAGCAAATAATCTATCTTACAAGGACGGTAAAAAGTGGGTTCATAGAATGTATCTGCAGATTCAGACCACCTTTTACTTTCCGCCCTCAGTTTTACTTTTACCTCTTAGGCGACGATCCCTATAATGGACTTTGAACTACTAATCAATAAGAATGTACCAACACAGCAAAACCAGAACAGACAGAAACCAAGACATAATATGAACAGACACAAACAAAAATTGGGTGAAGTTAACTAACAAAATAAACTGCTGCTATGCAAAAATAATAAGGTGCCATAAAACCTGAAACCAAACAAGCTCTTCCACAAACAAAACCAGTGAAAGAAAAGACAGAAACACCAACCAACTAAATCCCAATTATCAATCTTATTTTTCCCTGATAAAAACATAATCATTAACAACAACAAAACATATTTAAGCAAAACAGGATCACATACAGATTAGAGAAAGCATTACTTGGATAAGTATTAATGAGCATAAAAGCTGATACCAAACATGCTCTTTGATTTCAATATCAAAACAACTAAAAAGAGACAAACACCAAACCCATCATTTCCTTCCTAGCTTTTCCTAACCAATACCCCATGATTACCAAACAATAACCAATAAGATACTAGCATAAAAGCTGAAACCAAACAAGCACTTAGGTTCCATTACGAAAACTAGTAAACGAAAAACATACAACCAAATATAACCTATCTTCTCCTAGCCAAATAGGACCAGCAAAAATTACCAAAAACAGAACACGGAAAAATAAGAGAGGAGAGGGGGGGGGGGGGGGGGGGAGTCATTACTTGGATCAGTATTAATGAGCATAAAACCTGTTACTAAACATGGTCTTCGATTTCAATATCAAAACAACTAAAAGAGACAAGCAATTCAATTTCTAGTTTTCCTAACCAAGTAACCAATACCCCATAATTGCCAAACGATAACCAATAAGATAGCTTAAAATCTGAAACTAAACAAGCTCTTAGGTTCCATTACGAAAACCACTAAACGACACATAAAACATACAACCAAACAGAAACTGCTTTCTCCTAGCCAAAATAGGGCCACCAAACAACAAGAAAAAAATTACCAAAAACAGAACACAAAAAATTAGGGGTGAATTTTTTTTCTTGGGTCAGCATTAATGAGCATAAAAGCTGATACCAAACATGCTCTTCGATTATAACAACTAAAAGAGACAAACACAACATTCAATTCCTAGTTTTTCCTTGATTACTAGTAAACAATAATTAATAAAATAGCATAAAAGCTGAAACTAAACAAGCTCTTGGTTCCATTACCAAAACCGGTAAACTGCACATAAAACATACAACCAAACAGAACCTGTTTTGTCTTAGCCAAAATAGGACCACCAAACAACAAAAACAAAATACCAATCACAGAATTAAAAAAAATAGAGAAAAAAGAATCATTACTTAAATCAGCATTAATGAGCATAAAAGTTGATACTAAACATGCTCTTCCATTTCAATATCAAAACAACTAAAAGAGACAAAGACCAAACACAGCATTCAATTCCTAGTTTTTTCTAACCCATGATTACCAAACAATAACCAATAAGATGCATAAAATTTGAAACTAAACAAGTTCTCAGGTTCCATTACGAAAACCATTAAACGGCACATAAAACATACAACCTGCTTTCTCCTAGCCGAAATAGGACCACCAAAGAACAACAAAAATCACCAAAAAGAGAACAAAATCAAATCAGAGGAAGAAAAAAATCATTACTTGGATCAGCATTAATCAGCATAGCAGTACCCCCGAAAGCACAAGTCCCTCCATTTCCTTTACTCTTTTGCCAGTAGCTGTTGAAAGCGTAAGAAGCATGCGCCACCACCGTATCCGGATAATAACAGCTCCCTTTCGGCCCAATCGCGTCGCAGTCTGCGCCCCCCTCGCCACACGCGTAGTCCATCGCGTCCTGCAGCGTCTCTGCCGGTACACTCGGCTTCGCGACGCACCACGTCTGCCACATCATCGGCCCCGGAGAAGGTGCCACAACGGGACTAAAACTAGGACTAGGTTTAAAACTAGGCATAGGGCTAAAACTTGGCCTATGCCTAGGGCTACAAGGGGGCAAATGAGGATATACACTTGGGTTAGGGGAGAGACTAATGTGGGGGCCAATCGAAACAGGGGAGTAAGCAGGGCTTAAAGGGGTGGGTCTTGGAGGAAATGGCTCGATACCCATTGAAGATAACCTCCTAAAATTAATGGGTTTTGAGTCTTTTCCACTAATTTTGAGTATATCAATTTCCCCCAAATTGGAAAACCCTAATTTAGGAACACTAGAAGAAAATGAGTCACTACCCAATGATGAAAATGTCCTTAAATTAATGGGTTTTGATTCTTTTCCACTAATTTTGAGTAAATTAATTTTCCCCAAATTGTTAAACCCTAGTTTAGAAACCCATTCTACATAAGAAGAAACCGAAAACAGAGGATTTTCAGTTGGGTTGACCGAGTATGAATAGTTACTGTTTTGGAGAAAATGTAACATGGGTTTAATAATATTTTGTGAATAGTAATGATATTTTGAGAAATCGAAACAATTTGCGGAAAAAACAGGGGAGACTTCAATTTTGCTCTGTAAACCCCATCTAGTGAGAGAGTGATGGATATTCTCCATAGCAGGGAGGATTGAGCTTGCCACGTGGATTAGGGTTTTGTTACAAAGCACATTGTGACCAACAACAATGGTGGTGATTTTTGTCGAGGGGTAATGTGTTAGTATATTTGTTTTAAGCCATTTTTCCGTGTTTAGAACGGTGCTTGAGACCGTGTTTAGGTCGGTGTTAGATACATATACGGCGATATTAGTGTCTGTTGAACCTGCAAAAATGTGAGGGTTTAATGTTAAGATTTAAGAAACAGAGAGTATATATATATAGTATATTGCATATACATTAAATAAAGAGTGAGGTTTTCCCCACCATTTAGATTTAAAAAAAAGGTTTAAGGTTTAAGAAACAGAGCAAAACATAGTAAAACATAGCAAAACAGAGAAAGTGTATATATATATATATATTAAAAAATATACTAGAATAAAGATAAATATATGTAAAATATGTATGTATTAACCTGAGAGAGTGGTGAAGAGGGAAAGGATGAGGAGAAGAGAGAGAAACTCCATTTTTGACATATCAGTTGTGCTTGTTGTCTCTTTGATATGTATGTATATATTATTAATATATATATATGTGTGTGTATGTATATACTCCTATTTATATAGAGTATATATGTACTATATTTAATAAGAGTATCATTCTATGTGTGTGAGAGTTAAAAAGGAGTTTATGTATTAAGAGTGCGAAGCAAGTTAAGCAGCAGATCAAATGCTTAATTATTTCTTTTTTGTTCTTTTTTTTTTATCTTCTTTTATTTATTTTTAGTGAAGCATTAACTTAGATTTGGACATTTGTTTCAAAGATAGTCATATACCATCCAGGGCACGACACATCCTATGTTTCTAAAATTTACAAGTTTTTTTAATTTTTATAATGTATTTTTATTAAAGTTTGTTAAAATAATAATTTGATCCGACACGATTAATATAACGTGCATTCTGAAATGAAGATTTGACTCAATATCACTTGGTACTCAGATACCATATTAAAATTTATATCGTTACCCACTAAAAAGTATTCTATCAAGTAAGCAGAGCAACACATTTATACACATATCACGATATATCCACAAGTGATGTGGTATAATAACAAATCCAACGGCAGTTTTTATGCAAATTCCGTGCAATCCATTTATGTTTCTTAGCTTGGGGCCAGTTTATTTCATTAAATTTACATTTGCAGAGAATACTATTGATCGGCTGTTTTTAAAACCTTACTTATTGAGTATTGACCGTATTTGTAGTTTCATCATTAATACAAAACCAGTTTTAAATGCAACAAACAAAATTAGCAAAATATATCAAATGTAAAATAGGAGAGTTTTTTTTTTGGAGGTTATAAAATACAGTAGGTATTTATTTGGTGAAGGGCCAGCAGATTGAATGTTTACTTTTTCCTTTTCTAGGTTTTGTTTCTTTTAGTGAAGCCGCAATTAGATTTTGTGAGAATATTAATGACCAGCTTCTAAAACGGTTTTATCAACTAAATGCAACAAACAAAACTAACACAATATAGTCACATGTAAAATAGGTATTTGGTTGAGGACCTTCAAAAAGCATACTGACTTGATTTTTAGTACACCAAAAATCAATCTTTACTGATTTTTGTATTCATTAACATGTGTTAGGTTTCTGGGTAAATTAATTTTAACATATATATTTTTAGGTTCATTAATATATGTTAGGTTTTTATTATTTTTATTTTTAGTTTTGAATTAATTTTATGATAGATTTTTTTGGTTTCATTAATATGTGTTAAGTTTTTAGTATGTGCATATCCTAAATAATAATCGACTAGATTCACGATAGTGTTAATCGTTCGATGTTGATTTCAAAACATTAAAACAAAAATGTAACATACAAAATTATACATTTTTGGTGTCTGACAAATTTAAGACAGACTGTATTAAATTTTTCAAGACAACAAAAATGTAACATACAAAATTACACATTTTTGGTGTCTGAGAAATTTAAGACAAACTGTATTAAATTTTTCAAGACAACAAAAATAATCTGAGAAGTGAAATAATAATGTAATTTTGTAATGAAAATAACAAAAGAGTAACGGGAAAATGTGACACTCAGGAACCCAAGGCCAAAACAAAGAGAAACCCAAGGAATATATTCAAGGAAGGAATTCCACTCATAATTTGAGAGGATTTCTTTTTGTTAGTCAAGGCTACAATTTTAAAGTAATAGTTTGTTACCATGTTCCATTTAAAGAACTATTTATTAATCACAGTTGAAGCAGCATGGTGGTCTCCAAATTATTAAAACGATTGTTTCCTCACTTGCTTTATCATAATTAATCGTTTCATATTCTTATTCCTTAATGGGGATTTCCAAGTAGTAAGAAACAAAATGTAGTGTATCCGGGTTTAATATTAAAAACTTACATGAAACGTAGTGTTCTGGAAATATAATGTAAGAAACTTATTGAATCCTCGTAAGACAAAAAGATGCTAAGATAAGGGAGAAAAATTTCACTACAAAATAATATTTAATTTAGTGAGAGTCCAAAACTGTTACAAGCCTGTCGCTAATTTAAAAAGCTATCACAAATCTGTCGTAAATTGATTAAACTGTCACAAAGCCGTCACAAAAACCGTCGCTAACAAGCTCATAACAAAAAATACCGTCACTAATCCCGTTGATATTTGAGTATTTTGTTGTAAAGTATTTTGTTGTAGTGTTTACAACAAAATAGCTATGAACGTTATTATGAAATGAGCAAACATTATTTTAAATGAAATTTTCCTTTTAGAGTATATTAACATCGTAATTTGTACTATGAAACAAGTATACTGTATACTGAATCATCAAAATACGAAGATGCTAACATCAGTGAGAAAAATCTACTTCAAAATAGTCATGAACGTTATTCGTAAAAATGACCATAGATATCACTTTCCAATTTCCATACCTTCATTATAAGAGAAGAATTTCCTTACAAAAAACAAATAGATATGTACCTTTTTTTTTTGTTAAAATAGAGTATGTTGTAACTAAAATTAGAGTGACCAAATATGCCAATATTGCGATTGCAAATATTTTACCCATTATTCTATATCTTTTTTCGTCTTCACTAACTTATTTTTATTTAAATTTTAAATTTTTATAACTTGTTCCGCAAATTTATAATCTTTTATATTATATTGTATTCAAATTTTAAAATATTTGGACATAATATTGTTTTACACAATTTTTCTAAAATTTAATGTTTAATTTACACTCATTTATACTGGATTTTTTTAAAAAAATAATTATTTGAATATATTGATACATGTAGTATAATAATTATATAAAAAAAAATATAATTCTTTTTTCTAGATAAAATAAGTACGGAAGTATAGAGAATATAAAAGTATTAACCTTTTGGATAGCTCATAGCATTATTTGAGTAATAAATTTTAGAGGGAGAGAGCCGTTAAGAGTCCAGCTGAAATAATGCAGCAATAATAGTACTGATTACAACAACAAAAATGCAGCAACTAAAATACAGTACATAAATACGTGTCCTTGGTAAAAACTTAGTAACAGCTAAAAGGCAGTTACAGCCTAAAAAATTTGTTAATCAATAAATGGGCTGAATCAAAAAATCACCAATTCACCACAATATAACAAGGTAAGATTAATAAAAGTTTTTTTTTATTATTTTTTACGAAATTACGTATAGTTTTAACTGGTAAAAAACTTTGTACTACATTGCGCGATTTATTTTTCAAAGGTTAATTATATATTTCAAAATTTAAACTATGATTGAATAACTTTTCGAAATAAAATTCGATAAAAGTAATACCTCCTCCGTTCCAATTTATAATCGGAAACTCTCCAATTTAACGGAACATCATCGTTATCCTACTTTTACACTTATTTCCAAATTAATTTGTCAATTACTTTTTCACACATTTTCTATTAAAGTTCATGTTAGAACGGCAATTATATAAGCGGGGCATTATAAATGAAGAACTAGGGAGCATGTAACATTTGAAAAGAAAAAATAAATGAACACAAACTGCAACGGAATTAATGTTGACCAACAAACAAATTAAAGGGTTAAAACTAAAAAGGGAAAAAATAACGTGGCCTTGTTCACGAAAGGGGTCCACGGCAAAGATACATGGGACTCACTCAAGAACATTGACTGCATTTTATTGAATTTACGTACGATTGTACCAGCTTGTGGACCACAACTGTTGGATTTACATGACTAAACAAAGGCTAGTATAAAAGGAAGCAGAATACCTGACTCTGAGTCAGGGTTACTTTACTTTCCACAGCCATTGAATCTGCTACAGTTTAAATTTAATAACAGATTCAATTATTGTGAAAAGCAGAGTAACCCTGACTTAGAGTCAGGTACTTTGCTTCCGGTATAAGACCCTGTCCGGCAAATTCTGGTTATGTTTTAAGTCTTCAATAGTTTAATAAGACCTCAAATGAGTTGTTTTCCGATGATATTATCTGTCTTTGTTTGTGTCTACTTTTCGTTTTCCCGGAGGTCTATTTTTGTGCTCCGACTCAGTCTTGTCTTAGACACTACAAGAAAATATCGAGATAACAACAGACACATTTTTGAAAACTGTTGTTAAATATTGTCGTTACATTTGAGTTACATTTGAGAAACAGAATATCAACTAATTATGTTGGTAAACTGTTACTAAACTTAGCTATATTCATTTTATAAACAACTTTCAAAATGGTGTCTCTTGTTATACTCACATTTTCTTAAACTTAGCGATATTCACTTTATAAACAACTTTTAAAATGGTGTCTCTGGTTATATTCACATTTTCTTATAGTGATATTTGTTGATATGGACTAGATATTCTGTTCGTTTATTAAGCATGTGAAATATTTTCTCCATAAGGTTTTCAAATTTGAAATGGGCTTATCAGTCATTTTAAACTAAGTTTTATACTGTCAAGCTAATCGCGTTAACTTGCATTTTGTCTTTTTCACTAAATTTTGAGACACACTACAGTATTTATTTTATGTTTTTTAATTTTTTGCATTCTCCATCTAATATGTAATGGTAAAAATGTGTTTTTTTTAAAGAAATGTTTGTGCGTAACAAAACCGAAAAATAATTAGTAAGAGATACTATGTACCATCCTGTCCAGTCGCGGCTAGTTGCACAGGAGTACAAAGATGACATACTATGTGGATCGAGTTGAAACTCTGATGAAACTCTTGCAATTTGGTATGTGAATGTCCAACGCAGGAATTGTTTAGTTTACCCCATTTTTATGGAACTTTTTTTCGGCTGTTTTTTCCTTTATTTAGTCTAACTAGTATCCAAAAATTGGGAAATAATCTATAACTTCTTTTCAATAAGGCGACATCTCAAAAGAATTAAGGGTGCGGGTGCAAACCCAAGAATAATCATGTAGCAACATTGTAACAGTTTCAGTTCCAATCGTTTATATACAAGAATTCTTCTTTCATGATCAAATTTCCCCTCACATATACAAAACCATTGTGGCTTGTGCACTATCCGTCGAGTCTGCAGAAGTCCTTCGAATACCGCTTATATAATTGTATCATAATTTACAATGGTGTTATGGAGAAGTTCTGGTTATACAGTTTCACAGTGAAAGAACGGAGCTCCCGTGATGCTCTTTGTTCTCAACACTTTCCTCACCAATATTCTCCATTTCATGTCTTCCTTCTTTTGTTTCTTTATGCTCCTCTGTTTGAAGTTCCTGAAATAGTAGAGACAACACATTACAAAAAAATCAACAAAACTTGACTTGCATAATAGTTGCTCTTGTAGTCTCGTGTCAAAGTGAATGGCGTGAGTGTATTTGATTTGAGAAACCCAAGGATGTTCAGGACGAATTATTAAAAAAACTGTTTGCATTGTAACAAACTAGTTCAATCCATATCTTGAAATATCAGATGCAACAATAAGCGCAATTTATAATGTCGCCAAGAAAAGAGTAATGCTAAAAAAGTGTATCCACGTGAAAAACAAAATCAATTTTAGAGAGATTGCTAAAATATGTTTTTTTAAACTATTTCCAAGAGTTCCATGTAATATGGCAATTTAGTAAGTTAATAGTGTTATGATGGCAGCTTTTTCCAACACATGAACGGGCCTGCGCCAGATCTCTTACTGAGTTTACACATTGGGGAAGAACTGGGTGTCGACGTAAGAGGTCATTTATCCTATTTACTGATAAAGAACGACACAAAATCATTTTTCACCTTAAGTTTTACTTCAAACTTAGAATGATAACATTTAAGATCCCAAAACAACAAAAAAGCATTCAATCTTGGTTCCACCAGCGACACAGAGTCTCGACCGTTCATACATTTCCCTATTGAGAAATAGAATAATAAGCACCTGCATAGAGGAACTCTACAAACATCTGAATCAACGCATAAATGAGAATGCAATTCGAAAAGCTGCCACATCCTTTTGCAATGGACACAGCCACCTGGCACCCGCAACTTGCACCCTGCGAAATGGCGAAGAAGTGATTCTAAAGCTTGACAAGTATTTAGGTATTTGCAAGGGCCTTGGTGTTCCTTAGGGGCCTTATTTTGTGGGCCAATGGTCCTACACCCGTCCTTACAAATATGAACGAGGGCCTCCATAGCCTCGTAGAGTTGTAAGTAGGTTTTTTTTTCGTTTAGCTTCCTTTCGCTCTCCTTCTTCCTCTGATGGTACATAAAACAACAAAAATCACAGGTCAGAAAATAGTTTGATTGCTTTATAAACAAGTGGTTTAAGATATTCAGTGGGTATTATGCATTATCCTATTAAAATGATAATTGCGAGGCGATGATGCTTTAATGGACATGTCATCACATAAAAGAGAGCTACTTTACATATTGAGACGGTACTTAAAACGCAAGAATATAGTGTTGGAAAAGCAAATCTTAACTTGGTCAGAATAATTTGATTTTCTTGGCCTCAAATCCTAACAAAGAGCTTGCAACGATGGAACAGTATTCAATATAGATTGTTTGGGGATATAATACTTCTCTTACGCATAAGTTTTTAGCAGTTAGTAAACCATATTCCTAAATTTCCGAATTAGGCATCATTTTACATAAAACTGAAAAATCAAACACCAACATATTGAAATTCACAGGCTAGAGTCCTAGACTATCTACGCAAATAATTGAACAGTTAGCACACCAATATGCTATATTAACGCTATTCTACACGTTGATGGACTACTTGTTCAATTTTGTTAGGTTGGTAAACAAAATGCTAATTCTCAAATTGGTTTTACTTACAATTCTAGGTAATATTTTATTTCCCATATGCTGGTTGTGGAGAGGAGAGGATCACCCTTTATGGTCATATAGGAATAGGAGTATTAGTATAATCGCAACTTCTCATGTATGTATATCTTGTATCATCTTAACAATTTCACGGTAGTACTCTATAAACTCAATCTATATGTATATATAAACTATGCCTTTTTAATAAATCTGAAACCAGATCTTGATTTTCACCAGACGGGACCTAAATGATTAGCATAAAGAAAAGGAGTAAAAGAAAGTATTAAATACTCAAACAAATACTTACAAATTCAGCATCGGCTTTGGAGTTCAAAACCAACTTCTCCAGAACTGGGTGGCTGGTTTTCATGGCTTTCCAACCATCTGATGAAGAGACACTTTTGAAGTTTTTTAAGATCAGACGGTGGCAAATGAGGCTTAGACGGGGTGCATCACACAGTAGCGCCAGCTGGAATGTGTCAACTACGTTCTCTATGTTTAGTAACCCGTGCTCTATCCGTTGTTCACACACTTTCTTTAAATTGGGAATCATGTAAGCGTGTGAGAGCACCAATAAATGTAAAGCGTGTTCTTCCAGTTCTTCTAGCTCGTAGCTGTATATGCATCAAACATAATTGGCTATTAGACAGTCGCAAGATAGCAAAAAAAAAAGTCCTGTTTGGTTGCAACTTTTAAGTACATAGGCTACATTATTTCGGTTTCAGTGAAAATCTGGGTCCGGCTTAAAGCTTCAACTTTGGTAGGGAAATCAATAGTGTCCTTGATTTCACCTTATTGTAAATTTACTGAAAAAATCATAACATCATCCTATGGAGTAAGATTTTGCTTAACATAGGTTATGTAACGTGTGTTTACAACTTTGTGCTTTTCATTTCTCAGTTGACATTTAAAAGAGTATTCTATTTTTTCATTTTTATATTTACTTTAACAGGCTCCATTGTGTATTATTACTGCAAAGTATTCTATTTCTTCAGTTGATTTAAACTAAGTTATACAATCGGAACCATCAGAAAAGGAAAAAGTCCCATAAGAAAGTGTGATTAACACAACAATAATAGTATGATGGAGGAGATGGGGTTATTTACCAAGAAGAGTACAAAAACCGCACAAAAACTTGAATTGCGCTATAGGGGACCCCACGGATTGAAATTGAACGCAAATGCCCATTTTTCTTTGTTCCCTTTAACATCCTCTTCAACACAGACGACGCCAAACCCTGTTTATATTGACAATTATACACATGTCATCATCATAATCTGCTTCATCCACTGCTCATATAATTAACATTTTGTATAATTTGACAACTGCTCAAACACATCATGGTGTCTTTTTTAGAGTAATTATCCCACATCGTCTAGATAATAATCGAGCCTGTGGTTTATAAAAATATATCCATCCTTACCATTATGAGGCCTTTTAATGGTAAGGAATATGGATTCTAATATAGTATCAGAGCGGGTTTAGCGATGTTGGGCTCACCTCCACCCATTTAATATATCCGCTCGTAGAACCCTTGAAATGTCGAGCCACGAGCGAGGGGGAATGTTAGAGTAATTATTCCACATCGTCTAAATAATAATCGAGCATGTGGTTTATAAAGAGATATCCATCCTTACCATTACGAGGCCATGGTAAGAAATATGGATTCTAATAGCTTATTAGTACATTAATACATATTGTGAAAATATAGAAATTTACCAAAACGCTAGCGTGTGCATAGATAATGCCACCACCGTCGGTGTTAATGGCCACATCTGCTCTGTACCCTTCATCAAATAAACGTTCCCACAAATCATTTGTGTGCGCATCTACGCAAGTGTGCCCTCTTTGTGTTTTCCCGTAAGTTACAAATCCATTTTTAGAGAAATTTTGGCTTGAAGGACAGGGCAATGGAGGTAGTGGCACTGAGGAAGTTTTGTTGCTAGTAGATTGGGTTTGCTCTGGTGCCATTTTATGTCTTTGATCTGCTGACCTTTTGCGGAAATGATAGAAAAAAGTTAAATCATCTTTTGGCCAACTGTTAATACAGTAGAAAGCAATTTTTTTCTAAAAATTCCTTCTACTTTTTTCATGTCTAAAAAGTAAAAACCAAACTATTAGAAATTGATTGAGATACTGTAAGATCCATTTTAAAAAGCTTCCTTCATAGTAAAAAAACTCGGCTCAAAGCTTCCAAAAGCTTAAAAAGCCCGATTTCCCGCTTTTTAGGCCACTAAAACCTTACGATTTTTACGATTTTAGCATAACTCTTGCAAAAACGCTAGAGATAAGTTTTCGCTTTTTAAAACAATGATTGTAACTGATATTATTAGATCTCATCTAACACAAACTCCAAAATCCAGATACCTGGGATATTAGGAAAATCAAATGTCCATAAAAAAAGTGCGAAATAGGTAAATGGTGAAAGGGCTCATTGGTGCGAGATCACATTTTCAATAAGATTTTTGTTTTGTTCATAGGTCACTACTCTCATAAAAAAATTGAAGTGTAGGTCACCTTACAAGTGATAAAAAATATATTATTTTCGTAACTCTTTGGTATTTTTTTTTTTACTTAATAATTCAGACAAACACTAAAAAAAACAGCTTTTAATTCGTTTTTTTTACACTTTAATATCTTTCTCGTGTAGATTATAATATCTTTTTTTAAGCTTAAAAACAACTTTTAACCTCTTTTTTACATTTTAATATATTTCCCGTATAGATTATAAGTTATTTTTTAAGCTTAAAAACAGCTTTTAAGCTCTTTTTTATTAGGCCGGGTGCCTGGAACTTAAAAAAGTTTCGGCCCATGACCTCCATTTAAAAAATCTTTGTAAATATGACATAGGATTAATATTATCCATTTTTAATGCTGAAAATACCATATTTAGAAAAAGTGATGGATATATATAAGAAATTACAAACGTATATGATGACGTGGCGGCATCATTTTCAAATTTTTAATTAACATTTACCCAATTCCCATGCATTATATACATTAATGTATTTCTTCCAATTCAACAAATGACTGTTTTCCATTTCCATTTATATTACATCTAGAATTGTATTGGCATAATTTTGTATGCCCAAGTTATAACCACATATTAAGAACAAACAAATCTGCATAAATAAAGTCTGAATAAAAACCAGAATAAACAAAAAAGAAAACCACATTTGCAAAACAATCCTAAACACATTTTCTAACATTATAATAATCTCTAATGAGCAAATGAAATTCATTGGGAAAATTTACAATGTTGTAATATAAATTGAAGCACTTTCTTCCTTATCCAAACAAATAAATACACATAAACAATAATAGATCAGATTTTATACCATTTAATTAGGATTAATTTCAAAAAAAAAAAAAAGAAAAAAAAAGTGATACCTTTTTTCAGAGATGAACAAAAATGTGTGAGAAAATAATCCTCCTATATTCTTCTTTGTTCACAAAAAATAAGGTCCTATATATATTTATCACAATTTGTAAGAAATGTATAAGGGAAAAATGTGAACAATTTTTCCAAAAGAATGAAATGATAGAATTGTGCAATAAGAGAAAAGAGAAATGGGAGAGAGAAATGATAAGCACCGTGAAATGGAATATATATATATATATATATATATATATATATATATAATATAGAATTACAATAATATTATCTGAAAATGATATGTACGTATTAAATATTTGAAAAGATCGTAACGATGACTGGTTTCTCTGTCAGCTCCAACAAAATTAGCACTACTAATAATAATAATCATGACTCGAAAAAACGTGACATGTTACACTTTTATTTTTTATTTTTTAGAGAAATATTTAAAAACATCCCCCTAGTTTTTATATCTTACTGATTTTTATTTTATGTTTACAGAGCATGAGAGGCAAAGTCACCCCCTAATTCATAAAATTGTGATTCTTTTAATTTTTAATTATTTATTTTTATTAAAATATGTTTAAAACGATAATTGGACACATCTCATTTTTTTATTTTATTTAATTTTTAATTTAATAGTTTACACTAAATTTTGTAACTCTAATTACAATGAACTATTTCCTCAATTTCTCAATAAGCCATCAACCTAGTAATCTAGTACTGTAGTAGGTATCAAGAATAATTTAATGATATAGCTGGACGATAAAATTTGACTATTGAGTAATGAAGTACTTATCTTGGAAATTAATTATATTCAAAAATGATATTTTAGTTTTTGTTCATATCAATACTAAATGTTATTTAATTATAGTTTATAATTACCCTTTTTTTATTTGTTTAATTTTTTTGACAATGCTTTGGTCCCAATATATAACTAACACAAAAGAAAACATAATCATCTAAAAACTCATTTGCCCTTTGAGAAACCACATTTATCCAAGGATTCCCCATTTTCTTTCCCATTTCTATTTTACGTATAAATCGATGATTTTTTTTCATTTCAAGTTATGTTCTACTAAACTCCTTCAACTTTCATTAAAAGAAAAAGTTTAGTGATAACATGCTTAATAATAACATTCGATATGCAAATATGATTACTTTCAATTAACATCTATTCCAATATTCTTTTAACCGTTTATACTTGTATTAGTTACATTATTCTAAAAACTAATCAGTGTTATTAAGAATTAAGCATATATGAACATTTAAAAACTCAATAATAGTTAACTCAATTGAAGCTTTTAATGTTTCGGAGACTCTCTACGCTAAGAAAAATGTGGTCATCTGGACAAGCTATAAAACTAAATTGATACTCACTGGAACTTAATTTATGGTCTATACAAACAGGACACATTATAAAATGTCACAATTTCATTAGGTAATCGGGTTTTTTAGGTAACTTTAGAAAAGAACATTTGTTGCGATATATATAGTACTCCTCAATTTTGGATAAGAATATTTGTTCCAATTGAGTTCTCAACCTGGTGGATTATTAGTTAACACGTAGGGGAATAATTAATTAGGCTATTTTTGCCTGTATTAATATTAGCCAACTTAATGCAACAACTATGTTAATGGACAAGGTAGAAGAAGATATACAACTATATTTAGGTTGATAGGCAACAACAGAGGTTCTGGTAATCTGGCTAATTATAATATAAACGTTTCACGTAAAAGATAAAGAGGATGAAATTTAATCGAAGTTACCCAAAATAAATGATCCACGAGAAAATAGGAAAGTAAGTATATATCTTTATTTGACACAAATAAATAGGAAGGTAAATATCTGTTTGAAGTGGAAAAAAAAAGAGAGACAGATGGCGCATATACTTTCGTTTTATTATGTCAAGATATTTGTAAGCTAAATTATTATTATATTTTAAAATATTGACCCCCCAAATTTAATCACACGACAACTAACATCACAGTTGACACAAAACTCTCCCCATTTTGGTATATTGTCATTATTAAAAATAGTGACGAGAAAAAATATTTTATATTGAGCATATCTGTACTGATTAGAGAAGAAATAAATGGTAATTATGACACAACAAACTCATACTCTGACTCGTCTAGCATCATGTTCAATTATTCATAATTATTAACATCAATAATTATATTATTTTACTACCTCAATCTATTAGTGGTTAATAATTTGCATACACATCTTACAAGATTAACAATTATATACCCACCTATTAGAGATCTATCAATCAACACAGTTTAGTTAATTTATGTTAACTTTTTAGTCGATTTTTAGTTATATGCATGTTAGTTTGACCTTTAAATCATAATTGAAAGCGGTAATGTGATCACACGTGAGCAAACTTATCTTAAAAAGTTAACATAAATCAACTAAACTGTGTTAATTGATAGATATTTTATATGTAGGTATGTAAATTGCTACTATTTAAAGGTGGGTATGTAAATTCTTAACCACCGATATGTTGATATATTAAACAATAATTTTGACTCATTAACAACATTAAGTTGAACATGAAGAATTTTCAGTAAAATTGTCAAAAATGAACAACTTCGGGCTTGTTTCCGGTTCATTTACAGCGGTGCATATAATAGATATTTTAAACTTAATTAAAAGTAATACAGTAATTATTCAATGTAAAAAAAAAAAAAAAAAAAGTAATAACATTCTCTATATATGCCTAAGCGGCAACTAGGTTACCTAAAGGTACAGCATCATTGATTCATGAAAGATTATGGGGCCACATTTAGATTGATTGGTAGTAGACTAGTGGTGGAAATTTTGGTCACGTTTCGAATGAGATGGTGAATGATTGAATTTTTTTTTGTTTTAGTTAATTAAAGTTGGAGAAAACAAACAAAAACTGAAATGTAGGTGGGGTTATTGAAGTCTAGCAAGTTATCGCTGGCCGTTCATGTTGCTTGCTTGGCTTGACTCGGTACAATAATGAACATTTATAAGTGTGTATGCATATCATATCATATCACATCGATTCACATTATAACCGACCGTGTAGAGTGGAAAATAATAATTAAAATCACAATTTTCGTATGCTAAAATGTTGTACCAAAGGTTACATAAAACGACTTTTGAGTTTGGGGTTAAGACTTAAGACCAATATTGCAATCACATTTTTATATGGGTTTGTTTGTTTGGAGTTGAGACTAATATATCACAATCACATTTTTCTAATATCACTAAGATTTTATACCAAGATAATTAACAACCATCATAATAGTATGTGGGTTTTATCATTTTTTATCTTCTGTCACAGGTTACAGTGTTACACATTTATCATTGTCAAGGAAGATGCTTGAATTTCTCATTTATCTGTCACGGGTTACACATTTATCATTGAATTTCTCATTGAGTTTACTAAGATTCATTACAACATGAGCAGAATTACTTTTAAAGCTGCAGTTTGAAGACAACTAATTACGATTTAAAGGAAACTTTTATTTGCATTCGGAGTTGATATTCTCTCAAGTCGTAAGCAGACAAATTACTTGGCTTAAGGTTACCTAATTAACTCCGACGAAAAGCGCTCTATCACTCCCAATTATAGATCACTTCACAATCATGATTCTTATAGAGGCGTAATGCTTTATCCACTTCAGTCGAATTGTTTCAAGGTAGAAAATGATCGAGACGTGTTCAACGGGTGAATATTGTTTGCAAAATTCTATTATATATTACTTTTAAGTTGATCGCGTTTGTGTAAAATTGAAGTCTTAGATAATAGATACAATGTGTGTGGTACTCTTTAGCAGCATTGATGTTGGGCTATTGTATAGACTTGAGGGATTCAGTATGGTTTCCAAACTAACAAAAAATCAATCATATGTGAAAGATTGGTCCGACCTAGACAGTAAAGTGAATATGAAAGATTCACCCGAAATTGGCTCTTTTACAAGATTCCTACTTTCAAAATGCAATAACAAATAGAGGAGCGCATCCAGGCTGATGACGAAAACGAAAAATAAAAACAGATTTTGTCAGTTTTACCGGTATTTCTTGATCCTATTTGGACTACTTTTATGAATGATATTTTCACTGAACACCTTTCAGCGGCGTATGGTACTTCGTGTACTAACCAGGTTAAGCTTCAGCAGCTCGATCAGTATAGTCGTAAGGGATGTAACCACGTCTTATTCTGTTTTCCAAAAAATAGTTCATAATTACATTAATAACCAAAGTTGCTGATGATTCTATTAGTGAACTACATTTGCTAGAAACTTAAAACTAACAGTGGGAAGCGCTGCCACTTCTTTTCAAGTTTACTTAACAAATTTATTGGTAATTTAGATTAGAAATAATACTGTAAGTAATTGGTTATAGATCGGACGGAATATATGAGTACGAAAAAGAACTGAGATTCCGTTGACACCGTAATCAAACATTCTATCACTGTCAGCCAGTCACCAAAGTGAGTGTGAGGTCACATTGGATTGATCTTAATTACAGTAGAATCTCTCTAAATTAATACTCGTTAATTTAATAAAAAAAAATTAAATAATAATTTTTTCCGGTCCCGACTTGTACCAATGTAAAAAATCACCAATTTCGATAAATTAATAAGATAATAATTTTTTTGGAAATCCTTATATAGATATTGGTCTCGGAAAAATCATAAATTAATAATTTTTTAAAATGACAAACATAATTACTAGTATGACTTAGTGAATTAAACTCTATAGTTGTTTGTTTTTTCTTAAAATTTAAATCTACATGATTCTCATCTTAATTTTTCTAATTGCATCCAAAAGCTCTGATATAATCTTTTCGAGCTGCACAAAAAAAGACTTATAGACGCAATAAATATTTAATTTCACATGACTATTTCCAAAGATGCGGTATTATATTCAACTTCATACTGTTTCTTGTTACTAAAGACCGTATCCATAATTTATTCTAAGGTCCGTCCCTCTAAACATGTATATCATTCTCACTTGTATAATCCAACAATCCATTGACATCTGTTTTATTGCGATAACCGAGACCATCAATATTTTTTTCAAATTCGTAAATATATTCCTCAATACCGGTTTCATCTATTAATTGAAACTTTATTGACCGAACGAATTTTGCAGTGTCGAAACAGTTTGCTATTGTCGCTCGATGAACTCGTCAAATCAATAAAACCTCTTTAAATTAATAATTATTAATTTATCAATTAATTAATACCACTTTAAATTAATAAATTTTTATGATACCGACATTATTAATATATACTGGTTTTAGTGTAGTAGCAAATTGTACAATTACCAGAATTGAATACAAATCACGTTATTAGTGATAGAAGGGCACTACATGGGTTGTTCAACAATACAATACTTTCGCCTGATTAACTTGATGATACGCTACCAACATAAGCTTGAGATCATCATCACGACGACATATAGAGAGAAATTAAGCTCTTGCTTAGTTATTTCTCGATAATGAAATCAAAGGGAAAAAATAGTCTCTAAACAATTTGGAATCCTAACAGGTCAAACGCAAATATGAAATGGTATCAGGTTAAAATGTTACAAACATCTGCAACAGTGTTGTTATCTCTATCGTTAACTAAAATATTTAGCTAACAATGCATTTTTTTGTCTCCATTAATTATGTTAAATTATGTGTTATCTTTATACATGTTAAAAAATTTGTTAAACATAACAATGTTTTTAATGTTGTTACGTGGCAAAATACAATTAATTAAAACGTGAAATATATTTCAAATACTTCTATTTTAGTTCCTATATTAATGGGGGTTTACAAAATTACTAATTAATGATATTTCAATTAATAATTAATTTTAAATAAAAATAGATAAATTTGTTAAGTTAATGCACTAATATAAAAGTTAAATTTAAGTTACATATGTGTCAAGATACAATTAAATGATGATGTGTCAAAGTTAATATTATTAAAATTAACACAACTATTGTGGATACTCTAAATATGGTAACATAAAAGAAAATTACAATTGAAAATAAATCACATGTAGCTCTAAATACACTAACAACTATTGTAAATGCTCTAAATATAGTAACATATGAACGGCAGCCCGTGCCGTATAGAAACCAAAATGTGATTTTATTATAATTAACAATAGAAATGATCATTTATCTCATTTTGAAGACATTGAACTATTGTTATGAGTAATATTGAATATGTTCCTAATAGTTTTGATAAAGGATTCTTTATAAGTCAGGAAAAAATACGTTTAGTGTAATGTATTATCTGTTTTTTAACGATTTAGGTAACAGACTAACAAAGTTAACAATTGACATACTAAACTATCATAATATTCACAATTCAGGTACTGACGTTAATTTGTTTAGATGAAATTTAGTTTCACTTTTCATTTTGGTCATATTATTTGTAATTTATATAAATTTAATTATACCTTTTCATTTTTTGTAATTAGAATATATTTGTTAAGTATTTATAATTTCTTTTTATACACAAATATCATATAGAATTTACATTATTTGCAATAATATGTATACATCTATTATATTATATATATTTTTATACATACATTACTATAACATATATAAATGTGTGTGTGTTTGTTTGAATATTATATACATATATATACATATATATATATATATATATGATATAATTATATATTTTTGAATTTATACTAAAATGAGATATTTTAAAAAATTAAAGGTTAGATTTATACAACTTACAACCAATAGAACCAAAATGAAAATTGAAACTAACTTACATCCAACTAATTTAACGGTGGTACCTGAATTGTGAATATTATGATAGTTCAGTACGTCAAAAACAAATAGTACAGTACACTAAATGTATTTTATTTCCTACAAGTCACACCGTAGAATATTCTTTTCCAATAATTCACTCTCACAGTCTTACGTTTCTTAACAAATCATACTTAATTAAAGTTCAATTTACAAAAAACACCACTATACAAGTCAAAACCATAGAAAACATATTTCTCTCTCAAAATCCAAAAGAATATTTTTATTTAGGAAGAAAACATTTTTTTAAATAAAAAAATAACTTTTTTCACAAAAAAGATTTTTTCAAAATATAAGCAATTTTTCACAAAAAAAAAACATTTCTTTTTATAGCAAGAAAACGTCACACTTTTAATACTTTATCCCCAAAAGGTCACACATCAATGTTTATATCCTCAATAAGTCATATTTTTTTAAATTCAACCAATTTACAAAATTGTCATTATCCCAACCTATAAATTATTATTTCTCTTTATTTAAATCTAAAAAAAATACATATGAAAAAAATAACAATATTTTCAAAATTACAAAAAAAAAAAAATCATAAATTTGTAAGAAAACTCGCTTTTTTTCAAAAAAAAAAAAAGTTTTTTACAAAAAAAAAATAGTTTATCCACACAAAAAAAAAATCGATAAAAAACCGAAACAAATAAATAAAATCAAGAAAAATAAAATAAAACAGGTTAATAGAAAGTGAATAAAAAGTGCATAAAATATGCATATGAGTGCATAAAAGTGCATAAAAAGTGTATATGAGTGCATAAAATGTCAATAAAATTACATACGAGTGTATAAAAGTGAATACGAGTGCATAAAAAGAAAATAAAAGTGCATAAAATGTCAATAAAATTGCTTACAGGTGCAAAAAAAAACATAAAAAAGTTAAAAAATCAAAAAAACCTGAAACAAATAAATAAAACCAAGAACAAATAAATAATCATACAAGTCAATAGAAAGTGCATAAACTACACGGGCCTTAAGCACGGGTCGTGTTGTAGAGAAACCAAAATGTGATTTTATTATAAGTAACAATTGAAATAATAATTTATCTCCTTCCGAAGACATTGAACTATTGTTATGAGTAATATTGAATATGTTCCTAATAGTTTTGATAAAAGTCACACTGTTGAATATTCTTTTCCAGTAACTCACTCTCACAATCTTATGTTTCTTAACAAATCATACTTAATTAAAGTTCAATTTACAAATTATACAAGTCAAAACCATAGAAAACATATTTCTCTCTCAAAATCCAAAAGAATAATTTGATTTAGGAAGAAAACATTTTTTTAAAATAAATAAATTACTTTTTCACAAAAAGGATTTTTTCAAAATATAAACATTTTTTCGCCAATTTTTTTCTTTCTTTTCATAGCAAGAAAACGTTTTTTTAGAGATAATTAATGTTTACTATATTCAACTATTACGAGTTTTCGATTTAGTATACTGAACTAACAAGTTTATTGATTAGTATACTGTACTAAGTGAAAATTTTCGATTTAGTATTTTCCGTCCAAATTGACCGTTAAATAGTGACGTCAACTAACATTTTCAGTTAAGTTGAAGGGCAAAATGGTCTTTTTACCTACTAAATTAACTAAAAATAAAATAAAAAATCAACAGCCTATGGGACTCAAACCCTAGTCTGTCACCAAAGTGAAAGGTTTTTAACCACTTGGCCACCAATACTTCTATTATTATAATAGCGTTATATATATATAGAGACTCTATCTGTGTATAGATGTGTTTGAGACTGATTTCGTAAATTTTGGAAATTTCAAATTTTATGTTTGTTTCATTTTGGTCCTTACATTTTCAAATGTATTATAATTGGAATGTAAATTTGTTCAGAATTAATAAAATTCATTAACAACTTTAAAAAGAATTTGCAGCAAATGTGAATATGACTAGATTAATTTTTTATACACATGATTCAATTTTCTTAAATAAATTAAAAAGGGTGCAACAAAAATATTATTTTTGACTATTTTTTTCATTACACGTTATCAATTTTACTAACTAAAATATATTTTTTTTATAATATACTTTTCTTTTGGTCTTACATGTTTTTTTTTTTTTCCAGTAACTTCCTTTTAAAAAAAATTCTACTTTGTTCTAATAAGTAGTATTTAAGATACAATTTCTAGACAAATGAGTTTTTATGTTATAAACAATTTAAATTTGAATGGAAAAAACGAGTTATTGTTTTTATCATACATGCATGACCAAACGTACCAACTAAAAAAGGTGCAACAAAAATATGATTTTTGTCTATTTTTTTCATTACAAGTTATCAGTTTCACTAACTAAAATTATTTTATTTTTTTATTATAATTTTATTTTGGTCGTATATGTTTTTTTTAAATGACTCATATTTTTTAAACATTTCTACCGATGAGTAGTATTTAAGTTATAATTTCTAAACATAGTTTTTTTTTTGTTATAACAATTTAAATTTTAATGAGATAAAAATACTTATTATTTGTAGTGTAAGTTATTAGTCATACATATTATTTTTTACACTTTCTTTTATTTAATATTTGGTGCCTTTTGAGATTATGAGTATCAGATTGATTATATTCATAAACTACAAGGACTACTTCATTAATAATGAATAAGTGTGAAGTTTATAGAAAAAAATAGTGTACAAAATTGAAAAAATATATTAGTAAAATACACTAAATCAAAACTAATTTAAGTTTCATAAGGGTAATTTTGTACTTTACTAATTTCTATTAGATAATTGGACGAAAATATACTAAATCGAAAGTTTTCATTTAGTCCAGTATGCTAATCAGTAAATTTGTTAGTTCAGTATAGTAAATCGAAAACGCATGATAATTGAATATAGTAAACATTAATTATCTCTTTTTTATACCAAATTTGGCCCATTGTACTAGCTGGTCATTAGATTAGCTCTTGTGTTTTTAAGTTAAGTCTAGCTAGTACTATGAAAAGTTTGATATGGGTGCCTAATTAAATAATTATACTTATTTTTTAAATTTATATATCAGCACTTGTCATAACTAATCGAAACTTTGAAGATTAAAGTGTTACCCCTTGCTTTTCATATATATATATATATATATATATATATATATATATATACATATATATATATATATATATGTATGTGTTAATTACCCTCATTATTATTAAAATAACGGACGAAATTATAAAGTTCAGTGCCCCTGCAACAAGCTTGAAATGGCTAAGTAAAATAGAATAATACAAAGCCATAAAGGCCACCCAGAAGCCCGATAAATCATAAAACCCCCAATGATAATCTAACCTGCAAATTGTTCAAAATACATTAAAAAAACGTAATATAACGATATAAAATGCACCTTTTTCCGATTTAACATATATATGTATAGTTGTCATCAATACAACCGTTTACTTAATTATAAAACTTGCTTTTATTTTTTATTTTTTATTGTTGTGAGTCGAAACCATTTAAATTGAGAAACTAACTAAAAAAAACATATGCCGTAAGAAAACCCTCATGATTGTTCGAAAAAAAAATGTTAACTGTTAAATAAAAGTATATAGAAGAAACTTTCAGTATGTCGCAAAATGAAGGTGCATGGAATCTAAATCGAATTCATATGCAACCCCATTTTTATTAAATGCCCATGTATGATTGTAAAAATTGAGAAATATTCCAAATATTATAGATAGTATGTGATATGGAACACTACGTTTTTCAAAAATAAAATAAAATTATATGCTTATATGAGTTTGCCACCCGTTGATACAGTCATACATGATCCATCCATAGAGGAGGCACGAACACATTCGAATTTACGCAACCAACCGCCTAGCGAGATTGGTGCTATCCTTGCACTAAAGAGCTTGTTGACGGGTTGATCAACATTAGTGTTATATACCCAACAATGCACCAAAATCTATCATCGTGAACTTCTTATAGCCTTATTTCAATAAAGGACGTAAGTGTAATTTGAAAAATAAAAAATCGGTCAATTTGGTGTAACTTTCGTGAGTTCAATCAATATAACTGTATGCTTAACTAACTCTAATTTTTCGTATAATCAGGATAAATCTATCTTTTATTTTGTAATAAAACATTAAAATCTATAACCCTTCCTTTTTTATGTTTTACTTGTTACAAAAAAAAAAAAACAAAAAAAATGTAATTTATATTTCTGATTGATTTCTGTATAACATGCCATATAAAAAACCAATTCCTAATAACCATAAAAACATAAAACAAACAAATTTTATAAAAAAAGATTGAAATCAAAATTAATTGCAAGATTTAAAGACCCCAGCTAATCTAAAACGTGCTGATCACTCTAATCCAATCGGATCTGCTACAATTCCGTTCACATAATAATTATTTAATTTATTTCCCATACTTAATATCACTACTAATCACCATAAAAATTAAATCATACAATTTCACTCTTATTTCTCTCTCTCTCTCTAAAACCGCCACGATGAGCAAAGGACCTGGCCTCTTCACCGATATCGGCAAAAAAGCCAAAGGTATTATACTTATATTTTTATATATCTATTTATTTATCTATCTTCGATTGTGCTCATGTTTAAATCTATTAACCCTAACTTTTCTAAAATTTATACACAGACATATACATATATATGTCACGTTCGATTGTGCTCATGTTTGAATCTATTAACCCTAACTTTCCAAAACTTATACACAAACATTATATGCATACATACTATGTATCGTATATCTATTTATGTTCAATTGTGCCCAGATTTAAATCTATTAACCCTAATTTTCCAAAATTTATACAAAAAAAAAAGCTGTTTAGTACCTTTAAGTTTTACCAATTTGGTCCCTAACCTATTAATTTTGGTCCAATTAAGGTTCCGACAGCATAAATCGACGAGTTTACACTAACTATATCTCACATTTGGAGATCTATTTTTGATGGATAGTTATGCAATTGCACTAACTACGTGATAGATGAGAGAATATGATTACAATTTTGTCATTTTGTTAAATACGAGTCCCTAATTGGACGAAAATTGATAAGTTGGGGCCCAAATTGGTAAAACTTTCAGGTTGGGTACTAAATTAGTAAAAGTCAATAGTAGAGGGTACTAAACAGCATTTTCCCCCTTGTATGTATATATATGTCAAGGTTTCTATTGAAATTTGTTTAATTGAGCTATGTTTGGGTGTAGATCTACTTAACCAGGACTATATATCTGATCAGAAGGTCACTATCTCTAGTGTCAGCGATACCGGAGTTGTAAGATCGAATCTCTCTTCTCTCGTTTTTTTTTAATTTAATTGTTACTACATGAATATTTACTCCCGTTAGTCAATTTGGTTGTGTAAGTGATCTAGAGCTTTTTAGGGAACCAGGACTATTCGTATAACTTATAAAAATGTGGGTACTATTAGTGTAACTTACCCAAACTAAACGGAAGTATGAGGACCAGATAGAAATTATACAATTTGTAGAACTTATTAAAAACGTTGGGACTGTTAGTGTAGCTTACCCAAACTATGGGGACCAATTGTGTTTGAAACAGAAGTGTGAGGACCAGATAGAAATTATACCGTTTGTAGAACTTATTAAAATTGTTAGGACTATTAGTGTAGCTTTCCCAAACTGTGGGGACCAATTGTGTTTGAAATGAAAGTACGAGGACCAGATAGAAATTATACCATCTGTAGAACTTATTGATAATGTTGGGGCTGTTAGTGCAACGTACCCTAAATATGGGGTGCAATTGTGTTTGAAACGGAAGTATGAGGACCTGATAGAAATTATACCATTTGTAGAACTTATTAAAAAAATGTGGGACCGTTAGTGTAGCTTACTCAAACCATGGGGGCCGATTGTGTTCGAGATAAAAGTATGAGGACCAGATAGAAATTATACCTCAAGTATGGGGACTTTTTCTGTACTTCACTCTTTAGCTGGTGATGGTTGTATTTTTCCTCGGATATAGAGTATTTGTCTTGTGTAGATGAAAAAACACATAAAAAAGAAAATTCGGCATTGTTATCTGTTCATTTCTAACAGGCACATAATTCGAATGTGAGACGAGAGACTTAGTGTCGTGATATTTTAAAGTTTTAGTAAGCGCTTATTTTTCAATATGAGGTGGGAGGTTTAGCTTTGGTTGTGATTTATGAAAGATTTACTTAAATGCTTTTGGCTCAGTGTGATGGTTTTAATAAGTTTTAAGGGAATTTTTTGTGTTTTTCAACTTATTTCTTACACTGAATTATGAATTTGATTTAGTTGTGCAAGTGATCTAGAGCCATTTGGTTTGGTTTTTTGGCCAAGGGCAACCAGCAGTGTTATAAAATGGGGTCAAGATTATTTGTTTAACCTAAAAATGTGGGGACTATCAATTTAACTTAAAACTTACTCAAAACTATGGGGACCAATCGTGTTTGAAATGGAAGTAGGGAACCAGAAAGAAATTATGATTTAAGTTCGGGGACGCAATTGAATCTATGCGATCAAATTGAAAGTGGATCTAAAGTATGGGTACTATTGCTTTATTTCACCCTTTAACTGGCGATGCTTTGTTTTTTTAGCTGATATCGAGTATCTAGGTAGACAGACAAATTAAAAGAGATTTTGGTACTTTGAACTGTTCATTTCGAGCAGGCACTTAATTCAGATGTTAAATGAGAGGTTTAGTGTCGTCATTACATATTTTTTAGGAAGAACTCAATCTAAATGTGGAATGAGAGGTTTAGCACTTTTGATAGATTTGCATGTTTTGTTTTTGCTTTCTGTGATGGTTTTAAGGAAGTATATGAGTAGAGTTAGAGTTTCAAGCGTTTTTTGTTATTGAATAATGAAGTAGAATGCAGATCTCGAAAGTTAGTGTTTGTTGTGTTGCCGCTTTTAAGCTCGCCTTGAGTTTTTTTTTTCCTGATAAGTTATAGTGCATTTGGTTGATTAGATTACTAGATGAGTCCGGACTGTTTTTTAAAGGTAGATGGATCCGTACTTATTGTCAGTTTCAGATCAGTCAACTTATTTATTTGTTAGTTGCAGTCAAGCAAGCCCTTAGATAGGATTTGTAGGGGAAGAAGATTTTTAATCGTCTTATTGGTTAGAAGTACATTGTAGTTAGTTTTGTAGATCATGTGAATAGTCTTGCATGTAGAATCATAGTAGACTATTCTGGAAGCCTAAGAGCAGTCTCAGCTGTCTGTCTTAAATCCTCACCTGTCCAGTTTTTGTGTGAAAATGTAAATTAGGCTACCCATAAGGATCATAGTGACATGATCATTCAGGGATTTGTGTGTTTCTTCCTATGCATTCATCCATAAGGAGTGAGGTCTAGACATGTTTGGGTTTCAAAGCATTGTCCCTATCTCATGGAGTAACTTATTTTTGTATGCAGTTCTGGCTGTTTTAAGTTGTGTCTGCAATTTTTCTGTGGTTTCCTTGAATGTATCTGGGCATTTTTTTGTGTATGTTTGATTCTAGCTCAATACTATTATCACCTCAAAAAATTCCTTCTTCTAGCTCAATTTCCTTGGTTCATTCCTGAGCATAGGTAAGACCTTTTCTCATATCTCCTAGTATAATAAAAGTTGATTACTGATTCTTTGAGCAATTTTTTTTGCAGTTCTTGATTTTATTGTCAAACTAACAAAAGTTGGTTTGTTTTTTTCTGTTAATTCTAGTATACCTTTTCGTTTTTTATTAACATTTTTCAATTGATAAAACTTGTTGATATTGCTTATTGATCCATACTGTTTCTTTCACTGAGGATGGTATAATTTTTATTTGGGAGTTTTTAAAGCTATGTGACTTGTCATGATGTTGTCCGTATGAAAATAAATCTAAGGCAATGCAAAATATTGTATGTGAGTTCTTAAAGGAAAACTATAAAGTACAGGTGTATTAACAATTGACTCATGAATCATGATACATTTAATAATTTGTTAATTTGAAACAGTAATACAACTTTATTGAGAAATAATGCATAGTTTAGCTTGATTGTTGATATGGTTTTATGTCACTATGTAGTCATCCTACTTCCTACTTCCTACTATTATTTATGTGAAGAGGGCTTATGAAGCCTTGAAACAATTATTTATAAAAAAGTCCTATTACTTTATAAAATTACAAAATAGTAGTACACACTTTTACACAGGAATTAAAATAAAAATAACTGCCATCAAATTCCCTCTCTCTCTCCCTCAACCATAATTGTCTCTCCCTTCATCGAAGATTCCACCATAACGGATTACAGATTTTTTATTGGATTCACACCCATCGGGTGAGCAGGTCCGCTAGTGTATATATAATCACGGGCCAATTTTTTTAAACATTTGGTCGTAGATTGATAAAAACAGTGAGAGAAGGGGAAAAGTTGTTGCTGCTGCAGCTAGGTGGTTGTTCGCAGGATCCTTCGCTTTATCTATTGCAGATTTTCTTATCGTTATGCCAAGAGAACCTAATATCAACAAAAATGACGAGAGAGATACATTTTTTGATAGTCTAGTAAGTGACGAAGAATTTGGAGTATTGTTTTTCTCCACTAGTTTTTTGTCAAAATTGATCAAGAAGTAGGATCTGTAAAAACGTTGGCGTGTAGTATTTGGATGTCTTTGACTCTTTCCTAACGAAATAATGCAAATGAGATTAGGTCTGGTGTTTGTGTCTTCTTTGTTTAAGCAAATCTTGAGCGAACTTTCATCATCCAATATAACGTTTTCCTTTTACAGAGTGGGTATTGTAGAAATTAGGTTTTCCTTATACAAAGAGAGAGCATGTGTCATTATGGTAGTTATACAAGATAGAAGTTGCTAGGTTCTGTTGCTGTTGTTACCTTCATCTAATTTCTTGAGTTTTTAGTAATTTCTGGAGTACGAGGGAAGAGCTAGGAGGACAAGTTTTAAGTAATTCCTTTTAGACAGTACCTAATTAGATACTGATCTGAAGTAATGTAAGCCAGAGGACCTGAAAGTTTTTACATATTCTTGGTGTTACCTAAAATGAAAGATTTTCTTTTTTCTGAGATTCAAGTTTTGTGTGGTTGACCAATTTTTTCGTGTGAATAACTCTGGTATTTATGACTATAGTAGTTATATTCTTTCATTGTTGCTACCTTCTTTTTTATCTCATTCATACATGCGGATAAGGTCCGATACTGGTGGCTTCGAGAAATGTGTTAGTTTTAGCTTTCATTTTGTGAACTTTCCACTTTTCTTAAGGTACTTGAGACTTTCTAAGTGTATCTGTTACATTTATACTGAGAAACAAAAGTTCAATTTCTTTCAATTTCACAACACCTTTCTTATGTGGATTTGGCATTAGGTGTTAATAGTCCAATTTCTTTCAAACTTTTAGAACTTATTTGGGTTATGCTGTCTTATTTGACACAAGGTTCTTCCTTTCGATAGCTTTTTGGTTGTTATCACTTCTAGATTGAAATGAATTTCTCTTCTCAGTTCGTTTCAACTGCTAACCACTATACTCATGTATTTTAGTGAATGACCGAGTTGTTGGATCAATTTTAGGATTAGCACTTTAGAGTTTCAAAGTTTGAAATTTTATTTTTTGGTCATGCTTTCTGAAATTAAACCAGTCTAAGTTTTGGCTGCTTTGGTTTAGGTTCTGCCCGTCCACTAAATAGTGTTCTGGGGACCATAATTAGAATCTGCTGGAAACGCTTAAATCTATATCCTGTTTCCTAGGTAATTCAGTTAATGGGCTTACAAGGCCTATCTTCCTCAACCTTGCCATGTTTGGAAGGTGAGGAAATACTACATCTCTGACAAACCATATCTAATTATATTTGTCTTTTTTCTCCGTAACAGTTCCTCACGTCCTCTACTGTGAAGAAAGGAGGCCTCACCTCAGGCGATGTAGGCTTGAAATATGCATACAAGAATACGCTAGCTGATGTCAAGATCGATACACAATCAAGCGTAAGCCATTTGATGACTTGTTTTTCTGAAGTCCAATACGCAGTTTTACCATCACTTGCATCAATATATTTTGTTATGGCATTTTTCACAGATCGCAGCAACTTTTGGTTTCACTGACATTGCGCCGTCGACTAAGACGATTTTGTCACTCAAGTATCCTGACCATAACTCCAGCAAGGTACCCATATAATTACAACTTATGTTAAAAAATCTAGCTTTTAATAAATGAAGCTTTCAGTTACAATATTAATTACAGTTCCATGCTTGCCTTCTATAGATTTCTTTTGTACACCTAACTGCAGATTTTTTTTAACTGATGCATTATATTTGGGATCTTTTTCTAATTTAATAACTCTCGACGCTTTTTTCCCCGTCAAATTGGGAGTCTAAAATTGAAAAGAGTATGAGAGTTGCGTGCAAAGAACTGTCGTTAATCCTAATGGAAAACATCCATGTGACATAACTTGCCATCCAAATTGACTTGGAATAGTGACGTGTGAGTGTCCTGAATGAGGGAAAAACAAAGTATAATGCACTGGTCAAAGTAACAGTTTGATTAGGTGTTCTTAATCTAAACATTGTAATAGTAGGGTGTACAGAATTGTACTTAACCCCTCATTTACGTGAAGTTTATTTGTGGTATTATTATTTTCAGGTCGAAGTTCAGTATTTTCATCACCATGGAACATTCACGACTGTTGTTGGTCTGAATCAAACCCCAGCATTTGATGCCTCAGCTACCATTGGTACCCCAACTTTTGCTTTTGGAGCCGAGGCTGGTTATGACACTACTTCTGGTGTCTTTTCAAAGTACAGTGCTGGCTTTAGTGTGAATAAACCAGAATCCAATGCTTCCATAATATTGTAAGTTATCATATTTACTGACATGTTTTTTGTATATCTGCGTTTAATGATTTTTGTTTGAGCATAATCTCGTGAACCTGTAAAATAATTGGTGAAAGGGAAGATCTGCGATAGTACTTCGAATTGCAAAACTGACGCTAGCTCATCAACTATGTATTTACAAAATCAAAATTCCTATAAAGCTAGATTTCTTAATATCTGTTAGTGGTATATATTCAAAGTGCGTGGTATATAAACCAAACTCCAATGCTTCCTTAATACTGCAAGTCATTATATAAACTGATAATATGTTTCATATTTTTGTGAACCCACCTTTTAGGCTGGAATAAGAAAGGAGGAGGTTCATGAGTTTGGTACTTTGAAGTGTGGTGGAAATTTAAGTAGTTGGAGAGTAGCCGCTTGTTTGAGCAGAATTCATGAATCACTTTACTCACTGGTGAAAGGGAACACCTAAGTAGTACGTTGAAATTTGGATCTCAAGATTGGCACTGCCACATCAATTTTGCATTTATGAAAACGTCTTTTTAGCCTTGTCCATACAAAAGCTGAGAATCTCTGATCTTTCTGATAAATGATCCTATTTTTATATATTATCTTGTAGGGGTGACAAGGGAGACAGTATTAGGGGAACATATGTGCACCACCTCGACAAGAGTTCTGCTGTTGCAGAGATCACCAGAAAATTTTCGACAAACGAAAACACAGTCACCGTGGGAGGACTGTATGCACTTGATAGCCTGACTTTGCTCAAGGCTAAGCTCAACAACCATGGCAAATTGGGAGTTGTGTTGCAACACCAGGTCATACCAAAGTCAATGTTGACCATATCAAGTGAGTTTGACACCAAGGCATTGGACAAAACTCCTAGGTTTGGGTTAGGTCTCGCTCTAAAGCCTTGAAGATGTGGTCCATAACGTATGATTACTTGGTTTGATTTGAGTTTGGTGCGGTATTTTTTTGGGGAGCGTTTAATTGGAGCTCTTAATAAATAGTAGTGACCCAAACTTTTTAGTTCTCTGTACTCATCTTTGGTTTAGATGAGGAAACGTTTTTCTTGCACATTTACTCTCGTCATCTGAAGCTTTGTTGGAATGGCAGTGAAATTTTATGATGCATATTGCCTCTTAATATGGTTCAATTTTCAAATGCTCATTGTGTTTTGATCGTGGTTACTGTTTAATCCATTTTACAAGTACTGTAGTAAAGTGGAACAATATTGAATTTCAAACTGAGAAAGGATGTTAAATCACCACATACTCGACTCTCTAGCAAGGAATATGACAATCATCTAGCTGGTCACAACTTTGGTGTACGTCTAGCTAGTTATACTTCAGTTATATTTCCACCATGTGAACCCATAACAATGCATCTTTCATATTCCTTTCGATGAAAATAATTATATTTCGTAAAAAGGATTTTAAATAGTAGAAGAATCAAAATCCATGCCATGATGGGATTATTCTGTCTCAGTTTATTGAGCGGAAATGTAAAGTTGTTTCAGATCTAAAACTGGTAAGCACGATGGCGTAAACTGTCTTAAGAAGTTCGCTGTAAATCTTAAGAAGCATGATTTTTCTCACATAACAAAAAAATAAACTCGAAAAGCCATGTATAATTGTATTACGTCTTTTACGACAAAAGAGCTTACAGTTTTGTGAATCTATTGCAAACGTCATTTAGCTGTGTTTTCTTGTTTAAAACATTGCTTATACTTGCCAGTATACTTGTTTAAAACATTGCTAATACTTTTTTTTTTGAAATAGAAAACATTGCTAATGCAGTATAACCTCTATAAAATAATACTCGTTAAATTAATAAACTCTATAAGATAATATTTTTTTTCGGTCCCGACTTGAGTGTAAAAAATCATCAATTTCGATAAATTAATAAGATAATAAATTTTTGAAAGATTCTTATATAAATATTTGGTCCAAACCAAAATCATAAATTAATAATTATTCAAAATGACAAACAGTATTATAACGATTTAGTGAAATATGACTCTATAGTCATTTGATTTTTTTAAAAATTTAAATCTATTCGGATCATATCTCTTTTCTTATTCCGTCCAAAATCTCGTGTTTTCTTGTGTTTGCCGACTCCACCAAAAAATTATAAACATATACGCGATTAAATAATGAGTTGTACTACTTTATTCAACGATGCTCAATATACATAAATTGATCAGACATATTTAATGTATATAATATATATTCTTAGTTTGTTATATGGTTTAAGAGTACTTGAAATAGTATACAACAATTATTTCACATATCTTTTAGTTTCCTGCTAAGTATGCTCCGAGCCCGTTCGTCGAAACATGTGACTGCACTACAAAGTGCTGCTAAAAACCCAAGTTTTTTTTTTTTAAACCAAGTTTGTCAATCGTTTTAATTTGACTTAAAATGTTGGAGCCACATACTTTTGATATTGTCAACGTGCTGCAATATTTGACCCACCCAAGTCTAGGTTTTTGGCCTATTGAAAAACAATATTATAAAAAAGTATACAATACTAGTATTCAATTTCCAAACTTCTATATAAACTCAACGAGCTTTGCATTTCTCAGACCAATCTGACAGTATTTGCTCTTGTTTCATTGTTCATCTTATTATTACTCTTCCTTGTATTCTTAATCAAAACCAGAAAACATGCCATCGTTTGATCTGGAGAATTACATGTCGGCTAAGCGGTCTAAAGGTCCAGCAACTGTTCTAGCAATTGCGACTGCTAATCCGGAACATATTTTGTATCAAGATGAATTTCCTGATTTTTACTTCAAGATGGCAAATTGCGAGCATTTGGAAGATATGAAATCCAAATTCAAGCGCATTTGTAAGTTTCTTCAAAGACTTTTATCACAAGACTTGCACAGTATTTTTCATGAATCATAAGATAAAAAAGAATTCCTCAAAATAATCATGTCGATTTTGGAACACAAATGAAGAAGGATGTAAACTAATACCAGGAAGAAGCTGAAGCTTCCTAGTAGATATGATCATTTCTTTGTTTTAAAAAGCTGGCTTCGTAGTAAAAAATCTCGATTCGAAGCTTAAAAGAAGTTTAAAAAGCTCGCTTTTCCAAGTTTTAGGCCGCTAAAAGCTTATGCACTTTGCTCTTTTAGCGTAACTCTTGCAAAAATGCTTTAGGTATAAGCGTAACACTGGATTATAATTCCACCTATAATTTTTAATTTCCATGAGACTTCCTTCCTTTGTGGGATAGAACTGCAGAAAATCAAACAAATATAAAATTCATTCAAATTATATTTTTAATCATCGTAAGTAAGTTACAACTCATTTATGTCGACCAATGCATACTCTGAGCTATAATGATTAACTTCCTGACAGGTGAAAGATCAATGGTACATAAGCGTCACTCCTACATGACCGAGGAATTCTTTAAGGAAAATCCGAATGTACTCACCAATGAGGCTCGATCACTAGATGCACGATTTAACTTAGAAATAAATGAAATTCCAAAA
The DNA here is from genome assembly GCA_963682055.1 of Primula veris. Lineage (NCBI taxonomy): Eukaryota > Viridiplantae > Streptophyta > Magnoliopsida > Ericales > Primulaceae > Primula > Primula veris. The sequence goes on along the minus strand of OY821747.1, from coordinate 27,525,326 downwards.
CTTGGTGCCAAAGCAGCTTCAAAAGCGATAGAAGAGTGGGGACAACCCGTATCTAGTATCACACACGTTATATTCCACACGTACTCAGGCGTTCAAATGCCTGGTGCTGATTATAAGTTGGTCAAGATTCTCGGGCTCAATCCATCTGTAAAAAGGTTTATGATCTATCACAATGGTTGCTTTGCAGGGGGTACTGTTTTTCGTCTTGCCAAGGATTTGGCCGAGAACAATGTTGGTGCACGTGTTCTCGTTGTTTGTTCAGAAACTATGCTGAATGGCATCCATGGACCATCTGAGTCGAAATTAGACCATCTTGTTGCTTATGCTATTTTTGGCGATGGTGCTGGAGCAGCAATTGTAGGTGCAGATCCTGATATATCTATCGAGCGCCCTTTATTCCAGTTAATATCTGCAAAGCAAGTTCTGGTTCCGGAATCCGATGGTGCACTATCAGGACGTTTTCACGAAGTGGGGTTTGTTGTTTCCTTGTCGAAGGACGTACCAGTCCTTGTCTCTGGTAAAATCGAAGAATGTTTGACCGACTCATTTGGAGAGTTTGGGATCACTGACTGGAACTCGTTGTTTTATATCGTACATCCTGGAGGTGCAGCAATTCTTAATGCAATAGAAGCAAAAGTTGGTCTCAAAGAAGAGAAACTTAGAGCTACACGCCATGTACTTCGTGAGTATGGAAATATGTCGAGCCCAAGTGTGATATTTATCATGGATGAGATGAGAAAACGATCGCTTAAGGAAGGGAAGGCCACAACTGGCGATGGTCTTGAATGGGGAGTTCTTTTCGGGATTGGACCTGGCCTCACTGTAGAAACAATCGTGTTACGCAGTTGTCCTACTGAAGTAGCCAAGTGAAGTGATCAAGTTTTTGGTGTTACATTTCCATAAATAAAATTTGTTTGTAAAAGAATTAAATTTGTATTTTATTATTACTGCTTGCGCATGTACCCTGTAAAGAATAAATTATGATGATCTTTTCTTTGAAAATAAATGTTTTTTTCGTTGGTCAAGAATCGGACTTGCTGTTACTTTTAATAAATAATTGTCCTTCTACTTTAAAATAAATGCTTTGGATGCTTATAAAAAAAATGTTTTAGATATATTGTACTACTTTTCCATTATATTTGCCATGATTCCTTTTATTTGCTAATAGTAGCAAAATACTTTGTCCTAATCAGTAAAACTAACTATCATTACTCTTCTTACACCTTTGTTTATTTTGATTACATTGAACCTCAGAAAATACTCAAATGCACTTATGTTGGTACGTGCAATTGAAGGAGGAAGGGTGTTTACTGTCATTGTTTGTGTCCGAAACTCAGAAACGTGTGATTATATACGGAGAATGTTATTTTTCTTTTTGGAAATAAAGTACTTCTAATTCCAAAAAAAAAAAACATAAGCCACCACAAAAAACAGCCCCTGTTATATAGCGCAAAATTTGTAGCAATGATGTTTATATACCGAGGTTAGGCCTCTTTCATATAGAGCAAACGATGTTTGCTGTTTCTCTTTGGTTTCGCAGTTTAAGGGAGCTAATGATGAAGGTTTTTATGAAGCCGCTTCAAATTAATTAGAATATTTCGATGAGATTTTTCTGACAAGTGTGAAATTTTGTGTCCTAATTTTTTGTTCTCAAATTTTGCAGGTCTTGATGCTTCAAGGAACTAAAAACAAAATGCACATCTACATTCACATGTGATATTAAATGCTTAGTGATTATTTGATTAAGAATGCCAAAAAAGAAGCTTATTCCAAGATAGTTTTCTTAAAAGACAGTTTTTATGAGTCTAATCCCCTTTGTTTATCTTGTTTTGTTTCAAGTTTGTAGCAGTTGCTATTTAAGTATTTTTGAGGTTTTTTACTATGGTTTAATGCTACTGAATCTAGTATTTTATGACTGAATTTGCTCTTGAACTTGCACCATAGATCACACTGATCATAGAGTGATAAGGGGTGTTATAAGAAGGGGCGGAACCAGAACCAAATATGTGAGGTTGTCAAAATTAATAAAAACGCATAATATTTTCGAAATTATAAACACAGAAAAGCCGGATTTTTGTACATTTTTTACCCTATTTTCTTCATTTTTTTCTTACCTTGGTTTATTGATTAAAATGTATTTGATTTCTATTTTTTTCCTTTTCACTCAATTTCGACTTTATTTTCAAACTCTAAAAAAAAACTCACAACAGTAATATCACATGCAGTCATAGGTCGAAAGTTTCACCATTTCAAAATTGACTAAAAAATAAATAAAATAGAAAATCAAAAGATAAAAAAGTTAAATTTAATAAATCAAGTTATAACAATTAAAAAGATTAAAACACGAAGGTAAAAAAATATTTAAAAAAAAAACCTGAAAAAAACCAAACATACATTAAATAATAGATATATACGAACAATTAAATATCTATTACACAATTTAAGTATATTCACTTCAATTAAAATACAAACCACCAAATTTTTTTTTATAAATTTTGTTTGCACTCATCACTACTCTAATTATTATTTTTGTTTAATTTTTTTTAAAGATATGTGTTACGTGTCAACATGATAAGTTGGTGTAAAATATTTTTATAATCACTTAAATATGTTAATTTTTTAAGTATTACTTATATATTATCAGCACATACAAAATTATGATGTGTTATTGCACTAACAATATATAATTTTGGAAATGGTTGTAAAAAAAAATAAAAATTAAAGGGTTGACAGAATACCGTATATATAAATTATTATGAAAAATATTAATTAAAAAAAAAATTCAAAATTGTGGGATTGTCGTGGTCATATAGGGGTGCCGCCCCTGGTTATAAGGATCCGAGTGATAAGGAATATCGTAGCAAATTTGGTTACGTGAAGATTTGTGGTATTGAGCTGTGTCTTTTGGCCTCATTCTGCTGATATCCAAGCCTTATTTCTGCAATTCAGTTGTGTCGTATTGTTTCTCGAATTTTTAGTTGTTTTCCGGCCAGCATGGGGGCCAGGCTCATGCAACAAATCTTCTCTTAATAAAGTTTAGGCTTGTTTACAACAAAAAATGGTTGTTGAAAGGCTAAAACTGATAAATTTTCCAAAATAAATGATAAGAGATCGTTTTTTTCACAATATGAACGTGTTGTAGTCCCTTTTGGTCTCCTATTAGTTCTTCCCCAGACATTGAGTGAAACCCTCTATTTGCGAGTATTATACATAGAAAAGTTTTCGATATGAAAATTGGTGGGTATGGGATACATAATACATTACATCATTTTCTTGCCTGTTAATTTTCTTTGTTTTCCTTTCCTAATGCAACAATTGTTAGTTAGTTTGTTACCCAAACTTAAATAGGAAACTCTTTTATCTTTTTTGAAACTGGAACTTACAGTTTCAATACAAAGATACATATATTGGTAATAATCTTGATTTAATATTGGACAACTTATACTTTCATTTCCAAACGTAACTCATGAGAAAAAGATAAAAAAGCACACTGTTTTATTAAGTTAAAATCACTAAACAAAGTTTTGTTTCTCATTTCTTGTCAATCAGCTAGAGTTCAAATGGAGCACGGGGTTGAGCTTTAGTAATTCCAGCTGCAGTTCCAAACGTAATCTTTCCAGAAGCAGGATCGGTGATGTAAATCTCACGAATGGTAAAAGTAATAAACATTTCTTTGCTCTTCACTCCATTCACTTGCTTCATTTTACGGTCTTCAAGAAATGCAGTAACTTCTGTTTCATAATATACCTGAATAGCATATGTGAATACATAAGTTAAACTTTTAAAGTAGTAATTCATTTTGACAAAGTAGTCTCAAGAAGAATTGTTTAATGGAGTTGTTTAGCCTTTTTACAAAGAATTTAACCTTTTCTTTCAATCAAGTATTCTACCATCTTATCAAAACTAAAATTGCATATAAGAGGATGTCATTGCTCTTTTAAATTTAGAAATGCACTAGATTTATTCTAAATTTGTAATTATATGTTATAAGTTAATAGAAGCATACCTTGCCGCTAAGTCCCGAGAAAACGTGTTCCTTTTTGCTTTTCCTAAGGATCCACATAAATCCCGTCGTTTTATTGTATCCGAACTCAGTGACATTATCGTCCAAGGGAACCAAACCCTTGGGTAAGTTCATACTACCCATCAACTCCCAGAACTTCTTCTTACACATATCCGCCCCTTTGCACACTTCAGCGCTCTCACGGTGCTTAGCGATCAACTCCATCGACATTTTTTTTCTTTTAGTTTAGTACGAAAAATTTGTCTTACTGATGTAGTGATGTTAAAGATTCTATGCTTGTGGAGTTGTGTGTGATTATAATGGTACTATCGATTTATAGATGCATGGTATGCTTTTATTTTAATCGTGTGTATTCGTGGGTTGGCTTAAAAATTTTGACCAATTCAATTTCGATACTAAAATTTTCCATTACATTAGAAGAAAAGAAAGGCACTTGGTCAATATAAAAAAGAAGAGAATGAGTCAATATAAATGAGCGCAAAAATAATTTTGATTACTTCACTGTGTTTTATACCTTGAAGCGATTTTAATTTTGATTTGTACAGCAATAGTCCACTTGCGTTTCTTCTCTTTAATAAATGTGCAAACCAACCTGGTTGGTGATTTGCAAAGTGTCACAAGACACCTCTGCATTGACAAGTTAAATCTTGATAAACTTTACTATCCGCATTCGTTTTGTTCATTAAACACGATAAGAGATGAGAGTCGTAGTAGGAAGGTTTTTCAAAATAAAGTTTTATTTAAAACGCAATTTTTCCCGGTTTTGCAATTGTTTGGTTACCGGATTCCGGTTGTAACTTTTCGCAGTTTTGTAAAACTTTGGAATATCTACTAAAAGTTGGTCCGGTGCTTATTAAAAAAAAAATGAGACCAAAAAAATTAAAAAGTGGCGTTTCCCAATTTTAATGAATTTGAAATGAATCTTTAAGCTAATTTATTTAGTTCTATATTTATTGGTTACAAATAAAAAAATGGTTCTGTATCCTTTTTTTCTGTAAGAGGATGAAGAACTTCTTATTTACCGTTCAATAATATTACGAGCAAACCAGTTTAGAAAAATTAAAATAGAATTAAGATTTCTTTAGTTTTATGGTTCAATAAAGAGCTGTGGAATACTTTAATAGGAGTCAACTTTTAATCGAAAGTCTTGTTTTCACGAGTACACACGAAGGAAGGTTCCAATTTCCCAATTTAATCTACTCTTATGGACCAAACATAAAAGTTTTATTTTTATATAGTATTACTTAATTAATGCTCGTGCCTTTATTATTTTACTACTATTTTTCTTAATAATGCAATCGATGTTTGAAAAATACATGTCGTGTTAGTATATTAGGTGTGTGAATGTGTCGATTATGTTTAACATTCTTACATTTTTTTTAAGATAAGCGGGATGGAAATTCTTAAAACTTATTACCGAATAAAACTCGATTGAATAAATAATGGCCGAGAGAGATTAATATTCATTTTAAAAAACAAGTGATGAAAATATTTTACAGTTCCCAGAATCAAAGATTTATTAAAAAAATTGTCTGAAATTGGTGAAAGGTAGCAGCTATATCAAAATGTCAATAAATATTTTTGGCGAACTCTGAATATTGAAGAAATCGACGTGTTACTACGTTCAAACTTCAAAGGGAGATAATTACACGATGACAGTAACGTATACACAACGTATAAACATAGATGCACGATAAAAGGGGTCAAGGTTCACAAAATTAATTCCAAGTGTTTTGGCTCATATCTTTGGTTATTAATGGTAGAATTTAAGGTACTTGAATACCTTTTGTCCCAAAACTTATTGTGTTCTTTGACTTTCAAATTTATTATTATCGAATGTTTTCATAGTTTTCCACCTCTCCTTGGTCTCTACTCCGGCTTTTGTTCTAAGCTCATTATGTGAGATTCTAATACTTCAATTGATCGGGGTTTATTTGTGTGCTTTCGATGTCGATACGAATACATGGACTTCTACTGTTAACAATGTCGATTTGGTGTTTCAGCCACACTCTATCACATCAATCCAAATGATACCTTTTCATTAATGTTGCATATCAATAATACAAAAAACTCGATCCAATGCATCTGGTAAAAATGACGTACACGTACCAGAAAGGAGAGGCGCCCAAAAAATTATGATGGAAATCTCGTCTAAGTTTAGACGATACAAAGAATTATGATGGAAATCTCGTCTAAGTTTAGACGATACAAAGAACTCAATCCAATGCATCCGTGTGTACGAAGTTTAAATAACGGATTGCTGATTACTTTTGTGACAATACAGAGACTAAATCTTCATTATCTTTTCTTCTTAATCATCAAAAGAGGTAAGGGAGTATGTTGGTTTCAATTAGTGTACCCAACTTTTGGGCAGAATGACATTAAAAATTTAAAACATTACCAGAAGGTTTTAACATCAATGAAACCCAAACTATTAACAATGGTACCATAATTTGAACAAAATATGTATCTGTGCCGTCCATAACCAAGAGAGCTCATAGTACAGACATAATTCAACTCGCAGAATTAACACCTACTTTACTATATTTAGAGTAGCAATCAATCCATCAGGAATGACATTCATAACATCTGATAATTAAGGGGGTAAAATACACCCCCCTCCCAATCAAGCCTTGCTAACATTTCTGATCCGAGGTAGGGATTTACTCTGTTGGATCTTTTAGGTCCGGAACTAGCCTGGCCCGTTATGGACCTACTTACGATGCTTGAAAGAACAGCTGCAGAGCTAACCCTTGTTCTTCTTGACCTTTCATATATGATTCTCAAAACCAGGATCCAAAAAGGCAAGTCACAATAAGTTAAGCCTAGCAATGAAGTATGAAAAATCATGACCATATATATGTCAGGAAGAACTGTAAAAATATCCTGTCAATGTTCGCCAGGTATTTCTTAGTCTCAAAAACTAAAGACTCAAAACTCTTAAAATGAAAAAGACGTCTAAAAGGAATTGAACTGATAGCTTGCACATACTAGGTTATACAGTTATGTAACAGCATATGCTATAGATGTTATCAACTATCAAGCATCCATATTGGATGATAAACAACTAAAGCTTTGGGAGATCATGTGAAAAATTAATAGCAATAAGAAATTTCAGAATCTGTCAATGCTAAAAAAAATGCAACCACAGGAGAAAAGTGGAAGAAAGTGACGAGCAATGCTAAACATTATTGTCAGTAGTTCAGTCTTTAATTGATTTCAAAGTAGGGTTATTGATTGTATAATTGATTTTCGATTAATCAACAAAACAAAATAACAAACAATACAAACAATTGCGCAGCTTAAAGTTGTCTACACACCAGCGTGAAAACTGGACATGCCTCGTATTGATTGGAAAAGAACTTGATAAATTTCAACAAACTAAAATAACAAAATAAGCATGTATTTCGGACACATTTAAGTAGAATAATCAACATCAATACCAACAAGCGGAGAAAATTAAATGAGAAATTACTACCAACACAAAGAAGGAGCTACATAAGTTATAACAGGACTGAGTGCTGCAATTATAGATCCATTCTTAATTTGGCATATCAAAAAAGGTCTCAAAATACCGAGTCTGTAAACGCTCAACATGAAAATAACATCAAAAACTAAATTGTCAAATTCAAGATAACCACAGAACATAAGTTTCTTTCTCATCAATCGACGTTCTGCATGACATCCTCAGTAGTGAACTTGGTACCCTTCTCCTTATCAGCAGCAGAACGACCCTTTGCCTTCCTGTCAATAAGAGATTTCCTGTCCTTGTCAAGACGGAGCTTTGTGATGACAACCTTTGACGGGTTAACACCAACATTGACAGTAGATCCGTTCACCTTCTCCCTAGTGATACGCTCAATGTGGATCACCCACTTCTTACGGTACACCTACACGCATCATGCATAATAAAAAATACAGTTAGAACAATGGTTTCTGTAATTGTCAGATAGATTTAATCAGACGGATAGATGGTTTGTCATATAGAGTATACTAGCAGTATATAATCAAAAGAATCTTTAAATAAACTAATTAAAAAAAAACGTAAGATGCAAATTGAGTATTATTACAACATGAATTATCAACCCGGGATAGAAATATTTTAGTAGAAAACTCCACAAGAAAAGCCAGACAAAATGCAACACAGTTGCATAAGGAAAGAGTTTAAATCATGAATCAATAAAACACAGCTAAAAGGTACTTCTAAAAGTGAACTACAACCTCAATCATATTCAAGATGGTACAAACTATAAATGAACTGTTCCTTAGCACCAAGAAAAAATTAAACACCAGACCTGAAGTAATTCGTGCAAAGCTGGAAGTACATACACCAGCATCATAAATTATAATCTCATAATCTTTTGTACACGCAAGATTTATCATATTCAATATGGGAAATCTACAATAACAGCTAGAAATCTCATATCTAAACAAAGATGATCTTAAGTCTAAAAACTTCCCAGTGACATAAACTTTTGTTTCTATGCAAGAAAATGCCTAATAAAATAAACCAAAGAGGAAGATTTTATCACACCTGTACAATAAGACTACATAAACCAGATGTTTTAAATGGTAGAATGAACCTAAATAGGACAGTGCATAATACATATCCACTAAAAATGTCAACAACTCATAAAACCCTCGGTTTCTCTTCAGAGTAGTATTAATTGACGAGTCACTTAAACATTTGTTTCGAAGCAAGATAAATCTTATAAAAAGAAACCCAAACAAAAAGACCGAAATAAACCACCTAAATAATACATATCCTATTCCAAATGGTATAATTAACAAAACTAGGACACTAAATCTCCATAAAAAGTAGGGGTGTAAATGGTTCGGATTGTTACGGATTATCGTGAATACCAAACCAAACCATTACAAACGGATTGTAAAATTTTGGATCCGAACCAAACCATTTTTTTCCAATCCAAACAAAACCTAACGAGTAAAAACCCTTGTTAAATCTGTCTAAGACATAAGAGTGCTATTTAACAGACTATTATTAAAATAAACGACGATTAATTTGCACTACATATCAAGTAAAAACCCTAATGGATTTTTTACCATCTTTTGTTTAAAAGCTTATTCAAATAACCCAAACAGGAAGATCACATCAAAACCTGAATTATACAAACCAATAATCATATTCCAAATGCTAAAATCAACATAAACAGGACTAGAAATGTGCACTGATTGATGAATGATAAACAAATCGGAAAAGACAAGAAATGGCAGAGTAAACATAGAAAGGACAGCAAATCTTCAAAACACTATCAGTTCTTCTACAGGATAGTATTAATTTCAAACTTTTATTAGAGATCAGAACAAGAAGACCACATACATATGAAACCACATAATACATACTTCTTCCTCAAAACTATTTTAAAATTTAATCAAATTGCCACATATGTAACTACATAATAAATCAATAAACACATAGGGTATACTACCCTGAATTGCTCACAATTCATCCTCACAGTACGAATAATTATGTATTTTTAACTTACAACCCAAACAGAATATCACATATAAAACCGCAAGAAACATACAAATGAATGATACAATAAATTTTCAGGGTATGAATAATACATACGTCACAAAATCATATAACGCTCTCAATTCGTTTTCAGACTTCCCACACAAGAATATCTAACATAAAACCACATGATTGATACATAGAAATGAATGATACACTAAATCATAATAAGAACAATTTATAAAGGAAAGAATCTGAACAATTCTTCTACAGGGTAGGATGAAAGTTAAACAATTCTTTTACTGTGTATTCCTGAATTCAAACTTTTAGCAGATAACTCAAACAAGAAGACCATATATGAAACCATACAACATAAGCATGCCAATGATACACACAAAAGAATATACCAGCACTAAATGATAAATAAATTATAAAGCTAATCAACCCTTCTTCTGGTTATTATTAATCCTAACTTTTAACACCATCCTAGACAAGAAGACCACGATGATAAAACCACATACATAACAAATAAATGAAACAGAGATAAAATCTTAACAAAGACAGTTATAACTGCCCAAAATATATAATGGCGATTCTTCTACTGAGTAGTATTGATCTAACTTATCACCCAAATGAAAATTCCACATATGAAACCATCAAATACATAAAGAATTGGTAGAATGAACATAAACAGGACACTGCCTGCTCTAAATAATGAATAAATCATAAAACAGTGCTAATTGTTCTTCTGGTTTTTTACCATATTTTTAATTTCAAACTTATATTAGAAATCCCAAACAAGAAGAAGACCACATCAGAAAGCAGAATATACAGAGATACATGCTAACAAAATCAGAACAAGCAGTAAAAAACATAAAGATGAAAATCAATCTGAATGATGAGTAAATCATAAAACCTTGTCAATTCTTTTTTTCTTGCCAATACTAATTGTAAACTGAAATAACATATCCAAGACAAGAAGACCACATGTTTACAACACAAACAAATAATAATAGACCAAAAACATTATGCTAAAACAAGACCATATAAATAACATATAGAGAATACCATATAAATAACATATAGAGAATACCATATAAATAACATAGTGTATACATACACTAGATATTTAATAAATCAAACAACTCCATAAATTCTTCTTCTGGGTAGTGAAAATGAACTAGATGCTTAAACAAGATAACATAAATAATGTATGGAGAATACCCGAGTAGTAATAATATATACTTATACTAAATATCCCAGAAAAGAAGATCACATAAGAACTCAGACACAAATGAAACCAAACATTACATCAAATATCCCAAACAAGACACAGATGAAACCAGATGATACAGATAAATTATAGGGGAGGGGCTGGATGCTACCTTAGGTAAACGGCAGGGCTGTACGCTAATTTTTAAAAAATTTAATAGAAGTAGACAGAAATTGCACTTTTTCATCATTTTTTTTAACAAAATAGGGAGCTGCTAGTTCCTTCCCAGTAGTTAATAGCACAGATAATTTAATGGACCACATATTAGTATCACTAACCAATTTGTATCCAATTAGATTATTAAAATAAATGTAACAAGAAAAGATCACATCAAAACAAAACAGTACATAAAGAACACATCTATAATCCAACATAAGAAACAAAACGGCACATACAAAATACAAATAACCCAATAAAAACTACATAAAAGTAAAAAAGAAAGGAGTATTATACAACATTTCATATCATTAATCACACAGTTGAAACCAAACAACACATACAAAATACGTCTAATATAATAACCCAATAAACCATAAAATAAAATAAAATTACTGCATGTTTTTATTAAATCTAAAAAATTAGCGTTTCGGCTCCCTATCTACCAAAAGTAGCATTTCAGTGCCCTCTGTATCAAAACTAATGTTACAGCCCCAAATTCTGATTCCATGCTATATGATTCAACCTAGATAATAGCCCAAATAACTAAATAGACCACATATCACTGAGCAAGATACATCATAAATCATAACCCAAACAATACATAAGCAAGCAACATATCTTTAATAACCCAATAAACCATAAAATAAAAAAGAAATGATATTATAATAAATCAAATGAAACCACAGAACAGATAGAGATAAATAAAATTCACAAAACAGTGATAAAAGGAAAAACTACGCAGTAGGTGGTCAACACCTTATACAAACAAAACCTGTTTACATAAATAATTACAAACATCAAAACAATAAAAAAAAAGTAACGGAGAAAAACAATACCAAAATAAACATACAGGCCCTCCCCTATTTACCAAAAGTATCGTTTCGGTACCCTCTCTACCAAAAGCAGCACTACAGCCCTTAATTACCAAATAGTAGCCTTATTTATTAAATCCATTGGCATGAAACCAAAGAAGAACTATTTGGAGATAGTCAGTTTTGATTAAAAAAAAATGAATTTTATTAATCTCAAAAACTATCATTTTAGCCCCTTGTTTATCCAAAAGTAGCGTTTTAATCCCCGATCTACCAAAAGTAGCGTTTTAGTCCCCAATCTACCAAAAGTAGGGTTTCAGATCCCTATTTAACCAAAACTAGCATTTCAGGCCCTAAAGTTACAAATTGACTACGTAATCTACTAAACCATAAAACAGATGAAATCACACAACAGACAAATATAAATAAATCATCAAAACAATAATAAAAGGAAAGACAAAACATCAAGCAGTCAACACACTACACAAATGAAACCACACAACACATACAAAAACAAAAACCCAATACAACATAAAAAAATTATGTTTTTTAATAAAATCTTCAGTAGTAGTGTTTTGCCCCGCCCCTATCAACCAAAAGTTGCGTTTCAGTACCCTTATTTATCGTATAGTAGCCATTTAGTCTCTAATTTTGAACTTACTGAAGAAAATAACAAATCAAACAACAAAAACTACATAAACGAAACATCTTTAATCCCACAGATGAAACCTAAAAACACATACATAAACATCCCAAACAGACGCAAATGAAACCAAATAATACATCAAATATCCCAAACAAGACACGTATAAAACCAAATAACACAAAAAATAACCCAAACAAGACACAAATGAAGCCAAATAACACAAAAAAAAAACTTCCCAAACAAGCCACAAATGAAACCAAATATAATAGATAAATTAAACACAGGGATCTTCTGTTTTGACAAAAATGATGAAAAAACCATACTGTTTCTATGTAAATTGATATAATATGAAAAAATTAGCGTTTCAGTCCTCCATATTTAAAAAAAGTAACGTTTCAACACTAATATTTAAAAAAGAAACAAATAATAAAGGAAAGAGTAATAAATAAAATACCTGAACGATTTTACCCTCACGGCCCTTATAGATGCCCCTAACAACCTGAACCTCGTCATCTTTACGAACAGGCATAGACCTAACGTTATGTTTAGATCTAAGTTCGGTTGATAAAGGAGCACTCATCAACACACGCCTCACACTAGACGGTGCTGTGAAGTGAGCCTTACGGTTCTTACGCCTTGAACTCGTCACTCTTGGGTTGAACTTCATCCTTCTCTCTCTCTCTCTCTCTCTACACTCTCTCTCCCTCTTTCTTTGTTGTGTGTGACGGCGAGTTTTTTGTTTTAGGGTTATGCCTTCTATTTATTCCGTTTTTTTTATCTAGTTTTCAACTGTCTTTGGGTTTGGGCTTTTTTTTAATGCTCTGGACTTCTTAGGGAGCCTCTTTTTACTTTTTATTGGGCCTGTTCCAGGAGTCGTCGTTGTCGTGTGTGTATTGGATCGCGACACGACCCGAAAGTCCTAATTCAAAATCTCAAACCATTAAGTAGGGCTGTGTTCGGTCCGGTTTTTGAAAAAATCAGAACCGAAACTGAACAGATTTTTCGGTTTTCTGTCTTTTATTTTTTGGACCGAACCGGTTTCTTTCGGGTTTTTCGGTTGTATTTTCAGTTTTTCGGGATTTTTCGGTTTTTTCCAGTTTTTCGGTCGGTTTTTATTGTAAACCGAAACCAAACCGAAAAAGTTTCGCTTTTTCGGTTTCGGTCTTTTTCGGTTCGGTTCGGTTTTTTCGGGTTTTCATCCAGCCTTGCCATTAAGAATCGGGAATCGTTTTTTTTACTTCCGAGTCCGAAAACTCAGGTACCCGGCGGGTCGGGATAAAATATTCTCGACACATTTTTTCTTATCAATCGAGAAACTAAAAGTTAACTGCGAACTGCTTAATAAAAACATGCATGAATACAACTTCAAACTAAATGTAAATCACCTAAACAGATGAACACATAAAATAATAATTGCAAAACAAGTAGCATGATGAATATGATCGGCTGGAATATAAGGTTAAGTTGAAAAACAAACATTTAATAGTAATCAATATGTTAGATTAGAAGTATATGTGCATTATTAAAATTTAAATTTTAAATATACTTAGTTATATTTCGGATCCTCGACAATATATAAAATTATATCTCGATCCTGATGTCGAAAGTGATCGGGTCAAGGGAGTTTCAGGTTGGGCCCGGGTGGGGTGGCGGGATTTTTCCTTAGCCCCTAATTATTGCTTGAATATATGTGAGCTATATTATTAACAAATTAGGCGGCAATCATATTTGAGAATTCTATTATTGCCAAACAATAGACAAGCACGTGTCAACTTTTTACTTTGCATATATTCAATCGTACAGATTAAATACGTTATTCTTTTAAAACATTTAAATAGTTTAATTTGATTTTGGTATGCCTCCATATTATAGGATGAGAATTGAGCAAGATTAGTAAAAGTGTTAGACGATGTATCAAATCGTTAAAATCAGACCAGTTGTGCACCATTTTAGCTTTTTACCGGCAGTTTGGTGCATAGTTAATAGGAGAGGAAACAAAAATGGAAAATAAATACAAACGCAAACTTAAATGTAAAAATAATGACAATTTTGTAAAATTTAACTTAAATTATAAGAAGTGCAAAACTAGAACCTGAAAACGGAAAACACATTTTTGCAAGTGGAAATCCTCTTAACTACGGTTCGGTGCTTGAAAACATATGCTTTATAATGATTTTCGTGAAACTTTCACAATCTTTTGAGAGTTTAACCTCTCATTTATATTATCAGATGCCAAATATGAAAATCCTTTACTCTCTCATCATTCCTTATTATTTGTCCTTCCTTTTGTAAAATTTTCTTCTTTTCTCTCGAATTCTCCCTAACACTAATAATATTTTCCAAGAACTTATCATACCTCTTAATGTATATCTTCAGCACTCTTTTTATACCCTTGCAAATAAAAAAAAAAAAAAAACGAAAAATTATCAGAGAAGTTAAATCTTCCAAATATTTCGTTCACTTCCCTCACGATTGTCCTAGCCTCATCAGCGTCCCCTTTTGTACCAGAACATCTAGTACTTAGTATCATTTCCGATATAATATTATTTGTAAGCCGGTCAATAATTCTCCAGTAACAGTAACCACCTCAACTGCCTTAGCTTTTCGGTTCATTACCCGAAGAAAATGAAGCAATTCGTTTTTACGGACATGAGAAAAGTTTTGCAAACTCTTGGTTGCACACAATCTTTTAATAAATTTCCAATAAGGGTCATAGAGGGTAAAGGCAAAAGCGGAGTGCTTTGTAAGTATTTTGATAACTACTGATTGTTTTCGAGCTGAAAATATGAGTTCATGATTTAATATTAGAAACTCTTTTGCAAGCTCGGGACTTGAGACTACAAGACAAGGGGTTGAACCGAGGAAAGGTGGCTTTAACTTGCTATCTGTGGAAACTATGCTACTCATCCAACAATGTCTTTCTAAGCAATTCATAAACTTGCCATACTTGTTAACCAATACTGTGGTTTTAACTTCTAGGGATACATCATTTATTGCATGTATTTTCGAGAGAGAGAGCGAAAGTAAAAAGACAAAACGCCAAATGATATTCCTGAGTCTTTCTTAACAAGAATTATCGAATGAAAAGTAATTGATTACGTAACAACTTTTATTTTGGGCATTAAAATCTTGAAATTAACACTTGACACAAATTTAAACAACCAACCATGCTCATATATGGCAATGGAAGTTTATGACACAGTTGCCTTTATCGCAACTCTTAAGTTGATCTTAAATAAGCCATGAAGAATGTAAGGCCTACAGCTTGAGCTGGGCCAGGGTTTTGATATCAAAAGGAGATGAATCTGATGAAGTTAGAGCACTGTATGATCTCTGTGCTAAGAGCTCGGCAGCACGTTCGGACGGATGAAAATTGTCAAAAAATGTATAAGTTGTCCTGTTTCTGCACGGGGTTGTACCAGGTTGACATTGTCCTAACGATACACTTGTTGAAACAATACAACATGGGCTACTCTGGACAGTAATACCTGAAAAAAATGCAAAAAATATAAATTTATCTTCAAAAAGAAGTTGTTTCATTAGTGTAAACTGTAAAATGCAGCCTGCGTTAGTAGTTTAAGCGTCTGTTTAACTTTTTTCAAGAGGTAAATCGAATAATTCAGGTTGCGTATTAGCTGAAACTAATGCAGCCATTCTCTCCTAGATAACTTATCAACCAGGGATAGAACTAGAAAGTTTAATTAAGAGGTGTTGGTACATATTTTATATGAATTTTTTTCGTACTTTATATGAGCTTTTTTTAATAAGATGGGAGGGGCAGAAACGTTAGTTTTTGAAGATTCTAATCGAAATACATAGAAAAAAGTTAGTCATTCGTCATTTTTTTTATCAAATGGGAGGATTGCAGGCTTGCAGCCATCGACCGTCTTATTTAGTTCCATCCATGGACTTAACCCATACGTGAGCAACGGAGAATCAACTTAATAAATGTTGTTACATGCTTAATGATGTCACTGGTTAGTAGCTATAACGTCGTTGATTTTATGTAATTTTTATTTGGTTTAATTCCATATTAATTTCCCATTCATTACACGAGTGCTGGTTTTTACTCTATCAATAACCTGAAATAGTACCCTTATAAAAAGTAAATGAGGTTGTCATCAGGTCTAACATATGTAATAATTAAATAAATGAACTTTGAGTATGATCACGTTACAAGTTTCAACTGTTTTAATTTTACTGATCCGTTACTTTGTAAGATACGATTTTGTAATGGTGCATATGTTTTCTACTAACTCATGTTTGTACTCCTTAACAACATCATTCAGGTATGGAGATATATTATGGGCCAAAGCTTATTCAATGGTTGGAAAAATTAGATATACAATTAAATTTACCTGTATCAGGTACTGGGGTCAATGAAATTTGAGTAACGTTTATGAAGGTGAATCTTGCATCCGTAAAGTTTTGATTAAGAGAATTGATAAGCGGGGGTAGCAGACTATCGAAAAGTAGACCATTCGTATTAGCTTCGGTTGAGCAGCCCGAGGCATCAATCAGTAAAGGAATGCAACCTATTAAACCAATACCAAATACGGCTACCTTCCTTGCTCCATAACTGTACAATGTCTAATGTAACAAATAACCTAGTATAAGATAATCAGAATTAAAGGAAATATATCACCCAATATGTTCACAGAAAAGCACAGTTTAATATATTGTGATTTATCCTATGATCTGTTAAGAGTTTCATATTTATAACGGTTTAGTAACAATCATGTTTGTCGTTTTCAAAATGTAGTCTTTCTTTTGTGAGCTACAACTACGTCATTTGTAGTATATGCTCTCCCGCAGGAGAGCTTCTCAAAGTGATGAAAAGAATCCGCACGATCAGATTATAGAGCCGAAGTGTAAATTAATTAATTAAATTATATATGTAACAACAAACAGTTGTTTTCATGGGCTTACAAAAAGGTATATGCTCCCACTAATAATGAAATTTGGTCACTCACTTTAAGCTGCTGAGAGTATTGCTGAATTAAGGCTTGTGCGTACTGGTCTGAATTAAAGTTCTTGCTCGTGTTGTAATTCTCGGGCATTAAGTAATTGTTAAGATAATCATTGCTCCCCATTCCAACTGAATATAAGCATGTTCGCAAATACTGCGTCGCATTTTTTCTTAGTAAGGTTCCAAATTTCGACACTACATGCTTATGGTTCTGTAGCTGTCTATCTAAGCTGATTCGATCACCCTGACAAAAGAAAGAGACAGAAAAAGCTTACTTTTCTAGCACATTTATTTAGATTAGGTTAACCGTAAATGACAAAAATAAATTTACTTATTATTATTACTTCCGTAGTATATATTATTACTTCCGTAAGGGCTATCGACGAATAATCAATAGACATATTCGATATTATACAGGGACCAAGGTTACTTAATTAGCAAAGATATCGTTTTTACTAAAAAGAAAAGATTATCACCTGCTGACTTCCAGTTTCTTCCCGAATGCCTGACGCACCAGATGCATAATTGACACCCTTAAGGATTGCCGGACCCCTTGCATATGCATTTGCCGGAATAGGTTGTTTAAACCCTAAATATTTAGCTGCAATATCGGAACATGTACAGTTTAGTTGATCCATGTGATAGTTCGCAATTAGTAAGCAGTAATTTTGTTAACTTCCGAGTTAAGTACTAATTTGAGAACTTGGCCACTTGAGATATTTGTAATCTGCAACCAAAATACTATTAATATACTAAGACCGTAAATGGAAGACGCCCGGTATTCTAAATGGAAAACGTAATTTGTGATTTATCGATGGCTTATGTTCACTTCAGGACGGATCTGACCATTTATATTTTTATAATATGAAAACTACGAATCGGATTTTATATAATTCAAGCGATAAGATGTAGATCCTAAGGAAAAGATATACCAATAAAATCCGCTATATTTTGACCGTTGGTAAATCTTCCGGTCTGAGCAGTTGGATAATCAACGCCGTACGGGAAGTAATTAGCTTTGGCTTCCGTTGTTAGGAGGTTGTTGTTGCCATTATCAACCAATGAGTCTCCAAAGATGAAGTAACAAGGAACTTGTGGCTGAGCATGACCTAAAAATTGAAAGCTTACAAGAACAAAATATACTTTTAATAGGAAGTAACTGTATACTTGAATATTCATTGCAATTGTTACTATATTTATATAAATTCAAATGATACCATCTTCAAGAATATCGAAGCTGAAACAAGCATTATAAAAAATAAGAACAAGAACGAACCCAAAAAAAGGGTGATTTCTTAAGTCAAGGGGCATATTTAATATTTAAATGATGGTGGGTAAATTTCGTGGTTAGGCACTTTTGTTATAAGAACAGCATTAAAATAACACCATGTATAGGATCTATATATATCTTTGGTCCCAAGTAACTATATATGTATCTAAATCTAGGAAATCCCATTCTTCCATGCTTAAAAACTTTAATGGTTTTACATGCACTAACACGCATTTTCAACTTTCCGTTCTGGAACGAAGCCAAGTTTATGTGTGGTGTCAAAATTTATATTAACTACTAAATTAAGTGAAATAAAAAAATGAGTTGTGACAAATTATCGTTTTTAGAGTATTTGTGTAAAAATACATGGTTAAAAATTGAAAAAAATCACAATTTTCGGAATGATTAGAATGTCGTCACCCCGATAGTCCACTTAGCTTCCCATGCTCGTCCAACTTGTTCTTATTAGTGACAATAGTAGTGATGCTAAAAATGTGACCATATCCGATACTTAATCTGAGATAACTACGCCACAACAAATAACAAAATGATAATTTAAATTTCTATCCCATTATCTTTGTATAGTTTGTTAGCAGAAACTATCTCCACACTTTGTGGAATATGAGTTTATCATTTACGTTGTGTAGTTGGCTATATAAAACACATACAGGTAAGTTGTATAAGCAGTGAGCTAATAATATATTTTCCTCTTTATTCCTTTATCTTTCATGGTATCTAGCGCATATCGATAGTCCACTTAGCTTCCCATGCTCGTCCAACTTGTTCTAGAATTGGATATGAAATACAAGTTGACGCACAAAAGTTGACAGTATATACAAGTCTGCACTCAATTTCAAGTCAACTTATGTATTATCCTTCAGATGAAATCTCGGGGTTTGGCAGTTAGCTTTTCTTCATTTCAAGCTAGAATCACTTTCAAAAAACTAAAAGCTGAAAAGAAACTTTTTGGTGACTAGCTATCTTCTGGAAAAAGAATTACTTACTCATCCATTTCAAAAGACTTATTTTCTAATCAATCATCCACTCTGTTTCAAAAGACATTTTCAGTTCATTATAACTTAATGAACACAATCTTGTTTGTGAACTGCTAGGTTCATTTGCAGCTTGTCAGGATTAATGTAAGTAAATAAAAAGAAGGGGAGAGATGCAGATCATGCAGACTATATGTCATGTAGCTACAACTACAGCTAGTTTTGTTTTTCCGGGACGTAAACAATGTATTAAATCGTTTTTTTTATGATCTTTACCGAAACGTAAGTACCGATGTAAAAATTGTAAACTTTACTAAATGTTTTTATTTATATCTATTTCAATTTTATATCTTTATATATATGTATTGACGAGTCTTATATTGGTCTTAATGACTTATAGGAACTCACATCGAGCATTATATTGGTCTTAATGACTTAATAGAAATGAAAATTATTCTACTTTATTGTCCCACATGGAGCATCATTCAAAAAGACCTTATTTCTTTTACAATTTAATGACTTATAGGAACTCACTCATATCTAAGAGAAATATAAACAAAATCCTATTGAAAAATGGTAATTCATTTGTTTCGAGTCTTAATGTTTCTGGGTAAAATGAATAATTGGGTCGTATGTAAAAAAAATTTCATGGAAATTTTTTCCAAGATTGAAGGAAAATCATGGTAAATAATTCCCACAAAAAAAACAGTGGAAACATTTTCCCCATGGTCTGGTCCCATATACAATTCTTATTAAGGCATGTGTAATTAAATTATTATCACTATTCATCAAACTATATATTTTGATTCCATACCAGGCACATCTTTCTTTTTTTAATTAAATCTAAATCTTGTCATTTTTTTTAAGCATTGTTTTTCTCTATATCGACATACATATAATCATATAAATCATCCACTTGACTATATAAAACATCAAATAGTAGTAATTTCAAATTTCAAATTTAATGACTCTTCTAATAGATTTTATAAAGTAAAGTCAAGTATAAATCAAAACGACGCCATATTCTGTTATATATTTGTTTACTTTTGCTTCTTTTATTTACTATTTTTTATTAATTATAAAATAGATGGAAAACGAAACCAAACCCCATATTAAAAGCAAAAAGGTTAGTCACAATATTTAGTCATTCTTGAATAAGGTTTGTGTGACATTAATAACTAGCCAAAATTAATGTTTGCACAATAATCTCCATTGATAATTTCCTGTCCATGCGCCAACCACCGGCAAATGAGTTGTAAACAAAAGTATCCGATGCAAATATTTTTCAAAGGAAATCTTTTCCACTGGAAAACATTTTATATCGAAACAAACATAGCCTTAATTTGTTAGCACATGTTGGCCGAATAATGTGAGTTTTAAGCAATATTGTGAGATATTTAAATACGAATGCGTGATTTTAAAGTATTGCTATGCAAAAAACGAGTTTTTTTTTGGAAATTTTCATGAAATTTAATAATTTTTCTCTTAACCTTGAGAAGGGGGCGTAAATGATATATACGTCCTTGTGTATGTATATACGTGGACATATGCTATTGAAATTTGAATCGTTTGTTTGGTATTATACGTGGCATTGTTGGATTCTCTACGGAGATATTATTTTTTAAACAAAATGGATAAAATAAATAAACACGTTTTGACAGAAACTGAAATCTTGCATGTGTTTGTGAACACTTGGTTAATTAATTCATCTGCATCCAGAACGGAAAATTAATAGTAATTCGTATAAAAACTTACTTTATTGCAAATATATATTATATATGAATTTAGTGGTTTAACGTGTATTTTGTTACTTTTCCGTGACATTACTTTTATCAGTTATGATGAAAATTTATTATATATATAAAGACTTACTCGATAAGTTTCCATGCAGACAAGCCGCTTGAGATAGCAACTATAACAGCTGTAGCAATGCCTATGCCAACAAGCCATTTTTTGTAAACTTCAAGCTCGAGCTTATAATTATCAAGCTGGAGCTTATGATCAAGCTCGGATTGAGACACCAATAGGCGGTCCTGTAAGTTTTCATGATCACTACACTTTCTCAGTGACCACCAGATTGCGAATAGCGAACCCACAAATGCAATTGTAAATATCTCAAATAATATAAACTCGTATAATAGCACAACCAATCCCATTTCTATAAATATGAAACTAATTATACTTGTTACTTATTTTAGTGAGTATCCGAATATGCATAAATAATGTTTTCGATGCAGTTTATATAAAACGGGCTGGTAGACAACTTGATAGAATTCAGGATAGGTAAAGTGTCATACACCACAAATTAAATTGAATTTCACGATTTCATGTTTTTCACTCGTGAGTCTTTTTTGTTTCTTAGTATTAGTGATTAATATGTTTCAGTACTATTTTGGTAAATTATTGTGGGTTGTGGCCCTTGTGGGGAGCAAGCAAATACTGATCCAAAAATCAAATTAAAGAAAACAAAAAATTCTGGTCCATTGATGTGACACTACATTAAATTTTTTTCCATCAACACATAACAAAGAGAGAGAAGAAAAAACAACTACGGTGAGAGCTAAATAGCTAATATCATGAAAGCCTTGTTTGTTTGAGTTATAAAGGTGGAATTAGATATAGAGTGACATGGAGCTCATAAATATAATGTTTAGGAACACAATTTATGTTAGAATTAGATCACATGACAAAGAAATAGAAGAAGGAACTAGGGTTTTTACCCAAAACTCATATCATCCATAACATAATGAAAGAAAACAATATGCAGTAAAGTTATAATAGTACTCTACAATAAAAATAACACAAGGTCTTCAATGAAATAGTACTATTAGAGTTTCTGGGTACTTAATTGAATGTATTCTAAACATACTATATTGTTTTGTACTGCTTTGTATGTAATTCTGGACTAATACTGCTTATTCTGTAAATGTACTGGGTCTTTCTGTAATTAGCTGAAACTAGTTAGTTACGCTGAGCTGGCGCGAGCTCATTGGCTTTGTTCTATATATACTTGTAACGAATTTACAGTTGAAACTAATGAAAGATATTTTCTGTTAATTCTCAGTTTATTTTCATTCGTTTTCTCTCTATAAGAAGAGATTCTATAGAGTTTATCATGGTATCAGAGCTCTTTTCCGCTGCGATTACTGGTTTTTAGCTCTGTTTTGTGAGTTGTTTCTTACTCATGTACTCAAATCTTTGTTTTAATTTTCGAAATTTGGGTTCTTTATTCAACATATGATTATCGGAGTTTTCATAAACTGTGTTTCGTGTGATTGAATCAAAATCTATTAATTAGGGTTTTATCTGGTTATATAGAGGACTGAGAATTTCAAGTTTTTTTTTCTAATAATTGATACAATGGGTGATAATTCTCCTATTAATGGGAATAATAGAGGAAATTTTGGAAATGGGTTGAATATGTTCGATTTAGCTGGTTCCCCATATCATATAGGTGCTAACGATACAGCAGGTATTAGTTTGGTAAATCAACAATTGAATGGGTTGAATTATCATAGCTGGAAAAGAGCTATGGAAATAGTTTTGGGTGCTAGGTACAAATTGGGTTTTGTGAATGGAACCCTAAAATGTCCTAGTATGACAGATCCTTTGTATCAATACTGGATAAGATGCAATTTAATTGTCCAATCCTGGATTATTAGTTCAGTTTCTGCTGAAATTGGCCAGTCCATATTATATACTGATACAGCAGCAAATATGTGGGGTATTTTAGAGACTAGATTTGCACAGGGAAATGAGGCTAGAATCTTTGAATTACAACAGTCTTTGCACAATCTTACTCAAGGAGATTTGACAGTTTTTGAGTTTTTTATGAAATTAGAAACTATCTGGACCAATCTTAACTTGGCATGCCCAGTCCCTATATGTACTTTCAAAGCACTTGAAGGGTGTAGTTGCAAATTTGTGGAAAGAATTTTTGAAAGGGAATGTAGGCTGTTTAGAATGATATTTTTGATGGGATTGAATGATGAATATTCTATGGTAAGGGGACAAATTTTGATGATGAAGCCATCTCCACCTATAAATGAAGTGTATAATTTGGTTATACATGAGGAAAAACAAAAAAAAGTGGGTCATCAACCAAAACAAATGAGTGAGGGAACGGTTTTTGCTGTACCACCTAGTGGTGATACCCTCAATAAAACACCATAGAATTGGCAAAGTTATGGTAAAGCACCAATGCAACAGTATGCCCAGAGGAATAATAAAGATTTTAGGTCTACTTTAAAGTGTAGCTATTGTGGTGGAACTAGGCATACTAAAGAGAAATGTTGGAAGTTGCATGGATATCCTCCAGGATGGAAACCAAGAGGAGCTAATGGTGGATCTAACAATGGTTTTTGTGGAGCTGTGATGCATCAAAACATGGGATCCACAGTTAAAAATGAGAATCCTGGCCATGTTTTTGGAAATTATGATTCTGATAAACCAGTTACTCTAGGGCAGATACAACATCTAATGAGCATGCTGCAGTTGAATGGTGGAAATGTAGGATACAAACAATCAGAACCTCACTATGTGGAAGGAAATAATGAAGCTTTCTCTAACCTCTCTTATACTGGTGCTTCTGGTAGTACACATTCTTTTTCCAGTTCTAATCATAAAGATTTCTTTGCTTTATCAGCTTATACCTCAAATAAAGAAAAGCATGCTTGGCTAGTTGACACAGGGGCAAGTGAACATATGGTTCATTCTTTGAGTTATTTGACCAATGCTACTAGTTCTACTGGTTCTACAGTGACTTTACCAAATGGACACAAAGTTTTAGTCTCACATTTTGGTACAGTAGAGTTTGAAAATGGGATTACTCTGAAAAATGTTCTATGTGTACCAAGTTTTGGCTTCAATCTTATCTCTGCAACCAAGTTAGCAAAAGATAATACATGTTGCTTGACCTTCTATAATGATTATTGTTCTATCCAGGACCTAGCTTCATGGAGAGTGATTGGGATAGCTCATCAAAATAAAGAGTTGTATTTCTTGGAAGAGACTACTTTGGTGAAAGACAGGCATTTTTCTGGAGCTGCATCAACTTCTTTTCATATGGACTTGTGGCACTCAAGATTAGGACATTTATCTGGTCAGAATCTAGATGTTCTAGCTACTACAGTAGGATGTATAAAGAATTCTATTTCTAAAGCACCTTGAGAGGTATGTCATTTGTCAAGGCAACATAGACAATCTTTTCCTCTTAGTAGCATTAAAACAATAGCAATATTTGATATAGTACACATGGATATTTGGGGACTCTATTGCAAAACAAGTATTGGTGGATATTCTTATTTTCTGACTATTGTTGATGATTTTTCTAGAAGTACTTGGGTATATCTTATGAAGCATAAATCTGATACTAGAAGTTTGATTGCTAGTTTTCATAACATGGTTTTTACTCAGTTCAATAAGAAGGTAAATTTGATCAGAACAGATAATGGTTTTGAGTTTCAAATGCTAGATTTCTTTTCTGCAAATGGTATTTTACATCAAACTTCTTGTGTAGACACACCACAACAAAATGGTGTTGTTGAACGCAAACATCAACACCTTCTTAATATGGCAAGAGCTCTGAGATTTCAAGCTCATCTCCCCTTATTTTTCTGGGGTGAATGTGTTCTCACAGCTGCCTATTTGATCAATAGATTGCCTACTCCTCTTTTGTAAAACAAGACACCATACCAAGTACTGTTTGGTCAACCCCCTACATACAGTCACTTGAGAGCTTTTGGTTGCTTGTGCTATGTATCTACATTAAGTAGGAACAGGACAAAGTTTGATCCTAGAGCAAGTAAATGTATTTTTCTTGGCTATGCATTTGGAGTTAAGGGTTATAAAGTATATGATCTAGCTACTAGAAGACTGTTTATATCTAGAGATGTCATCTTTTATGAGTACCATTTTCCATATACTGATAAATTACAAGAACAAGTGTCTACTCCTAATAATGATTTTCAATTTTCTGGACTTCAAGAAGTAGTTATTACACCTCCTTTCTCCAATTTATATCCTTCCCCTGCTCCTTCACATACTGTGTCATCTAATATTAATCCTAGTAATGCCACTAGTGAAGCTCATGGTACAGCTGATACATTACATTCTCCTCTTATCAATAATGAGAATTTAGCCTCCCCATCTGGTTCTAATTCTGGTAATGATTCCCCAAGAGTTGGCCAATCACAACCACAAGAGATGATGGTTAAAAAATCCACTAGAAATAAAACACAACCAGTGCATTTTGGTGACTATTTGTGTTCCAGTGCAACATCTTCTTATGACCTTCAGAGGTATGTTAGTTTTTCTAGATTCTCTCCTTATTATAAAGATTATTGTATGGGAGTTACAACTGCTGTAGAACCATCTACTTTTAAACAAGCCTCTTTGGATCCTCTTTGGATAGAGGCTATGGACAAAGAAATACAGACTTTACAAGCTAATAGTACTTGGAGTTTAGTACAATTACCTGCAGATAAAAAGCCCATAGGATGCAAATGGGTTTACAAAATAAAGCACCATTCTGATGGTACAATAGAAAGGTATAAAGCTAGACTTGTAGCAAAGGGATACACTCAATTAGAGGGGGTGGATTATGAAGAAACTTTTAGTCCAGTAGCTAAAATGACAACTATTAGATGCTTGTTAGCTATTGCTTCTTTTAAGAACTGGCATTTAGCTCAGATGGATGTCAATAATGCATTTTTGCATGGTGACTTGGAAGAGGAAGTGTATATGTTGCCACCACCTGGATATTATGATCAAAGGACTAATACTGTGTGCAAGCTTCATAAATCTCTCTATGGCTTGAAGCAAGCATCTCGTCAGTGGTTTTACAAACTTTCTACTTCTCTAATTGCTTATGGGTTTAGCCAATCCTATGCAGACACTTCCTTGTTTACTTTTGCCCAGAAAGGAGAATTTCTTGTTCTCCTAGTTTATGTTGATGACATAGTCCTTGGGAGTTCCAGTATGATTCTTATTAATGAGGTAAAACAGTTTCTGGATACCAAATTTCATATCAAGGATTTGGGTAACTTAAAGTATTTTCTTGGGTTAGAGATAGCTAGATCTCCTGATGGTATTAGCATGTGCCAAAGAAAATACACTCTGGATTTATTAGCTGAAACTGGCCTCTTAGGCTGTAAACCTGTTGTCTTCCCAATGGATTCTACTCTTAGACTTTCTAAAGAAGATTCTCTCCCTATCTCAGACATTACTGGCTATAGGAGATTGGTGGGAAAACTGTTATATTTGACAATTAGTCGTCCTGACATAGCTTTTGTTGTAGGAGTACTTAGTCAATTTATGTGTACACCATTCCAGTCTCATTTTGATGCTGCATTAAGAGTGGTGAGATATTTGAAGACCTCACCTGGTAAAGGCTTGTTTTACCCTGTTCTAGCTGAAGAACTTACCTTGAAAGGCTATTGTGATTCAGATTTTGCTGCATGTGTTGATACCAGAAGATATGTGTCTGGTTTTTGTGTGTTTCTGGGTTCTTCTCTTATTTCTTGGAAGAGCAAGAAACAAAATGTTGTTTCTAGAAGCTCAGCTGAAGTTGAGTATCGAGCCATGGCTGTTGCAAGTTGTGAAATTACATGGCTATTATCTCTCTTAAGTGATTTTGATGTTACACATTCTAGGCCTGCTTTGCTTTACAGTGACAGTGCCTCTGCATTGGCTTTGGCTGCTAATCCAGTCCATCATGAACGAACTAAACATGTGGAAATTGATTGCCATTTCATTCGGGAAAAAGTAAGCTCTGGGTTGATACATTTACTTCATGTGTACAGTTCTCACCAATTAGCAGATTTGTTTACCAAACCTTTGGGTCTGCGACTGTTTTCTTTTCTCAAATCCAAGATGGGAATGCGTGATATATCCCAGCCTTCTCCATCTTGAGGGGGTGTATTAGAGTTTCTGGGTACTTAATTGAATGTATTCTAAACATACTATACTGTTTTGTACTGCTTTGTATGTAATTCTGGACTAATACTGCTTATTCTGTAAATGTACTGGGTCTTTCTGTAATTAGCTGAAACTAGTTAGTTACGCTGAGCTGGCGCGAGCTCATTGGCTTTGTTCTATATATACTTGTAACGAATTTACAGTTAAAACTAATGAAAGATATTTTCTGTTAATTTTCAGTTTATGTTCATTCGTTTTCTCTCTCTAAGAAGAGATTCTATGGAGTTTATCGTACTAAGCACACAAGTGACTAAACTAATAAAAAATAACCAAAATAGTCCATAAGAAGTGAAAGTGACTAGCCCGTCACATAATCATGTAGACGAAAGGGTGAGGACCTCTTCCGAAAGGGTCACCATTGTCCTCTTGGTTGCGCCAAAGCATGCAATAAGCCATGTCCGCGTGTAGACAACTTCCCACGTCCGGCGGAATCCCAAATAAACTCACTACAAAATAATGTTTGGTTTAGTAAGAGTCAAAAGCTGTTACAAGCATGTCGCTAATTTAAAAAGTTGTCACAAATCTGTCGCAAATTGACTAAACTGTCACAAAGCCGTCAAAAAAACCGTCGCTAATAAGCTCGTAACAAAAAATACCGTCATTAATTCCGTCGCTATTTGGGTATTTTTTTTGTAGTGCATACTCCTCAAGACTCTCGAGCGATCTCTAGCTCCCACGATCAGCTGGAACCCCTATCAAACTGTGCCTACCTGACAAATAGTATTTACTCGTGAGTCTTTCTTGTTTGTATATGTTGAGTATTCGAATATGCATAAATAATGTTTTCAACGCCGTTTATATAAAACATGCTGGTATACCTTGATAGTATTCATGAGGTCATACACCACAAAATTGAATTTTACGATTTCATGTTTTTCACTCGTGAGTCTTTCTTGTTTCTCATTAGTGATTGATATATTTCATTATTTTGGTACATTATTGTGGCCCTTGTGGGGAGCAAATACTGGTCCAAAAAAAAACAAAAAAAAACAAAACAAAAAATTCCGGTCTATAGATGTAAAACCGCATTATTATTTTACTGTTAATTTACGGGGTGTTTTTCATCAACACATAACAAAGAGAAAGAGAAGAAAAAAAAACTACGGTGAGAGCTAATATATCATGAAAGCCTTGCTTGTTTGATTTATAGGTGGGATTAGATATAAGTAACATAAACCTCATATATGTAATGTTTAGGAACACAATTTATGTTGGTATTTTAGTCCAGGGAATACCAAATGAATGACTCGCATAGCATCATTTGGAATACCACCTTCAAAACACATATACCTTTCAATTTCAAATTAAAAGATACTAAATATTCTAAGTGCAAATTAAAGATGATACGAATCTATGAGCATAAAATACATCGTCGAGGAGGAAAAGTTAAGAGCATGTATGGTATTTGTTTTATCGTTTTTATTATATAATTCATTAATACTAACATTTTCATAACTTACGTGAATAAATATAATTTTTGCATGTTATTCTATAAATGCAACAATATTTGTATTAAATGCAATTTGATTTTGAAATGTTTTTTAATGCTTAAAGGATTCCCGAGGCACTTGTTAGCAAAACCGATCTTCCGATAAGTATACAATCGGTTCCAGGCTTAGGGGATGTAGGCCAGTTCTAAAATATGGGCTTTTTTTCTTCATATATTTTTTTTAAATATAAGGATCAAATCTGTTATATTTATAAAATGAGCATGCGTGCGTGTTCAGACAGATGCAGTATATTGGGCAAGGAAATATATTACTTGAAACTATGAGGATGTTCACCGTAATAAATATGTATTAAATGGATGTAAAATAATATGTATTAAATGGATGTAAAATATTAGATGAGAAAATATGTTACTTGAAACTATTAGGATGTTTAGTGTAGTAATTATGTGATTAAAAACAAAAAGAGTTTACCACTTGGCTAGTGAAGCTTTGGTAACAATAAATGAACTTTTAAAAAATAAAATAAATAAATATATATATATATATATATAAAAGAGGTTATAATTACATCAACTTATATATCAATTTGGACATTTATATAAGAGGTTATATGGACATCAAATTTGACATTTTTTTTTTGTAAAAACGCTCCAAATCAAGATTTGATTAATGCAAATCTCCACGTTTTCACGACGGGAACACAAATATGCGTATTGTTTTTTTTTCGAAATGTATAATTGCATGTTTTGAATTTTTAAATTTTACCGTAATTTACAAAACATGTAATTATATATCTCGAAAAAAAAACAAGACGCATATTTATGTTTTCGTCGTAAAACCGTGGAGATTTGTATTAATCAAATCTTGATTCGGGGCTCTAAAAAAATGGTTTTAGGGGAATGTAGCCCCGTGACTCTTGGACCTAGACCAAAAGCCGGTCTTACAGTAAAATCGATCTTTTGATAAATATATAGTAAAACCTCTTTTAAGAATACTCTATAAATAAATAAATTTTATAGTAATAAAAATTGATGGTCTCAACTCGAACCAATTATAAATATGAATAAACTTTATATTGTCATATTCTATTATTGTTTTTAGTCCCCTCAGTAATAATTTTACTTTCGTATAGTAATAAATGATATTTCGTTGCAATATATATATTTATATATATATATATATTGTTACATTAAATTTAGAATGATGTCATATACTTATGTAAAGTTGTTTGTGACGAGAGCTTAGTTTTTTGTGTTGCTATCACATCTTTTAACTTGCACGTATGTAATAACTCGTGAAGATGGTCATGTTCCTATTGAAGCCAAATTATTTCCAACTTGTGAAGCATGATCGAAGGTTATTGGCATGAAACAATTTGTATTTATATACTATAATCATCCGAAAATCTCCTTCTGCTTCTTTCATAATTCCAATGACAATTTCTTCATCAATTAAAGCATACACAACTTCTTGTTCATTAGAATGATTGAGAAAACATTCATATAGACCATATCGATTTTATCCTCACGGTCCCCCTAACGACCTGGACATCGTCATCCTTCCGAACCGGCATGGACCTTACATGTGCTTGGATCTGAGCTCAGTGGACAGAGGCGCGCTCATCAACACACGCCTCACGCTAGACGGGGCTGTGAAGTGCACATTATGGTTCTTACGGTGCGAGCTCGTCACTCGTGGCTTGAACATCATCATGAAGAAGATAGCAGGGGCGGAACCAGGAATAAATATTTGGGGTTGCAAAAATAGAAACACATAATATTTTTTAAATTTTAAAGAGCGGAAACACGGGATTTTATAAATTTTTTACTAATTTTTCTTTTTTGTGCCCAGTTTCTAAAATTATTTCCCTTTTTTGGTCAATTTTAACATTTTTTTCAAACTCTCAAAAAAAAGTCACAGCAATAAAGTCATGTTTAGTCACGTGCCGAAAGTTTCAGCATTTGCAAATTTACTAAATATAAAATATAAAATAAAAATTAGAAACCAAGGTAAAATAAATAAAAATTAAGAGAAAAATGGTATGAAAAGGAAAAATATAAAGAAACGAATGTATAAAAAGATAAAATTAAAAAACCGAACTATTAAAAAGAAAAAATATGAACAAACAAATGTATAAATATATTAAAAACCCGGAAAAGTCAAACTTATTTTATTAAATACTCAAGTTTACATATACTCAATTTGTATAGATATAAACGAACAACCAAATATATTTTACACAATTTCATATAATTACTTTGGTTACAAACTACCAAAAGTTATTTTAAATTTTATTTGCAACCGCCACTATATGTTATTATAATTATTATTATAGTTTAATTTTTTCAAATTTGTGTATCCCGTATCAACATGTTATATAAATTAATGTCATAGTGTATTTAATTGATTGTTACTTCATTTTTAATTAGTATTATTAGCGACACATAAAAAGTTATACTGTATTATTACAGTAACAATATATAATTTTGAAAATGGTTGCCAAAAAAAATATTTAATGAGTTGCCATAATACATTATATATAAATTATTTTGAAAAAAAATATAAAAAAATTAGATTTTGAAAATTGTGCGGTTGCGATGGCAAGCCCTGGTTACACATTGATGTGCTCGTTTTGGGTGTTTGTGGGTATTTGGGCTTTTTTAATTGTGGGTTGAACTATTGGGAGGCTTCTATATGACTCATTCATAACCCGTTTACATAAAAATATGTCAAATGGATAAAAATAAAAATTAAATTTTGATTAATATTTAAGTTTAGCGTATGTCCCCTATGGTTCTATATTTTTATTTTGTACAATTTGTTTTTAATTTATCAAATTATAATTTGTTGAAAATAGAAAAAATAAATTAGTTATTGAAAAACATTATCTAACATACATTTTCTAATTTAACGGGGTTAAACCTGACTGAACTATAAACAATCAAGTAAGATGACTGTTTCAAAGAAAAACTATGATGAATTCATAAGGAGCCTTTTATTGGGTCTTCCTTTGAGTACTCGTTGTGTGTATATATAAATTTAATTGTTCTGAGGTCACCTTTATGAAACTTTATATGTATGTTGTGTGTGTGTATATATGTATGTATACATGTTATATACACACGTATATAAAAGATCTCTATCGAGTATTCATATTGTACCGTTGTAATTGTATTAGTTTTCCTTTAGTATCAGTTGACCCATGCGTTAGGAGGGGAAACATTTTTGGACCATAATTGGTGTTGATATACTATGATAAAGTTGTCTTCATTGTACTAATTTGATGAGAGTGAAACTAATTTGAGTGTTAATTTGTTAACTGCCTATGAGTCCACTGATATTTCATACACGATAAAGGAGCAGGGTATCTAGTCTCATTGCATACATATAGCTCGTACTGATTTCCGCTCGATTATGATGATAAGTTTTAAGAAGAATCTGGTACACATGGTTCATATGAGTACGCATTGGCGGAACCAGTATAGGCTGAGGAGAGTACTTAAAGGAACCACCTCGAATCTTGAAAATAATTACTAAAATACCTTTATGCTATTTAACATATTACAAGTCTGCCATTGTAAATAAATACCCTTATTTCTCTTTGCCCAGTCCAGTTTTAAAAAATAACTGATTCTCTTTCTTGCTAGTTGAAATGCAAAACACATCACCCTTTAATCCGTGGAACATACAAGTTCTATTCCAATTAATTGCTTTTTAATTTCATCAATGGCGTGCTTATGTTTAATTGCAAATCAATTGTTTAGCAACAGACGTGAATCATATTAGGAGAGTTCAAATGGTCATTCATAGTAATGTCATGGCTCATAGGTGTATGAATATAGTAGTGTTTAAAATGATTGGTTTTACAATTCAGAAAGAACTAGCGGCGCAGCTTGTAACTCGCTGTTTTTCATCTACGTTTATTCATTTTTGTAACAGTATTGTTCATACCAAATAGATCTCCAAGTTCAAAGATAAAGTTATCCTGTATTTCGTTGTGTTTTCAGATTCTACTGCTATTGTTTGATACTCTTTGCTTGTTTGTTTTGTACATATCAGAATAGTTTTTTCCGGGAAAAAAAATGAAGCTTCCTTCCCGTCCATAATTATGGACTTTGACCCTAAGATTAACGAAACAATTGATAGTCGACACAAACTGATGTAGTTATTAAGTACAAGGTGTTTTCTTATTTTATAGTTGAACTAATTTTTTCTTTCATTGAAATTGTGCCCCCTCTAAGATAAAATGCTGGCTTGAGTAACATTATAGGGAAGCGACAGAGTTCACGTTTGTATGATTGCAAAATGCATAAATACGAAGTATGTGATTATTTTTTATTACAATGAAAGTATCAATGGATACATCTAATTATGCAGCACTAGTCATGCTAGTTGTGTCTTATTCAAGCCAATGTAATTACGTATGAGTTGGTCTGGGTAATAAGATGAGTTTGATTTTTATTGCTCGTCTCTGATGTCTATAATGTAATCAATCATTCATATTTTTTATTCCAAACATTTTACTAAAGACTTTGATACAAACAGGAACTTAACAAATTCAAAACCACAAATAAATGAATCTCCAGGTAGAAACATAAAAGAAAAAACACAACCATAAAACGGACAACATATACTAACACCAGCATTAACCGTGATTGATACACACTAATCTCAAGTTCCACTCGATTCCCTTTATGCTGGTCAGGCGCGGCACAGTCATGTGAACATGGGTTACCATGAAAATCCCATAATTTTGAAAAATAATTTTTTTTATTAGTGTTTTTTATAATAATTTATATATACGGTATTCTCGTAACCCTTTAAATATTTTTTTTGGCAACCAATCGTAAAATTATATATTGTTAGTGCAATAACATAACATGATTTTGTATGTGCTGATAATATATAAGTAATACTTAAAAAATTAACATGCAAGTGACTATAAAAGACATTTTACACCAACTTATCATTTTGATCCGTAACACACATCTTAAAAAAATCAAACAAAAATAATAATTAGAGTAGTGGTGAGTGCAAATAAATTTTATAAAATAATTTTTGGTGGTTTGTATTTTAATTGAAATAATTATACTAAAATTGTGTAATAGATATTTAATTGTTAGTATATATCTATTATTTAATATACGTTTAGTTTTTTCAGGGTTTTTTTTAATATTTTTTTACCTTCATGTATTAATCTTTTTACTTGTTATAACTTGATTTGTTAAATTTAATTTTTGTATTTTTTTGGTTCTATTTTATTTATTTTTTAGCAATTTTGAAATGCTGAAACTTTCGACACATGACTGCACGTGACATTACCGTTATGGGCTTTTTTGGGAGTTTGAAAAAAAATATAGAAATTGAGAGAAAATGAAAAAAATAGAAATCAAATACATTTTAATCAAGAAACCAACGTAAAAAAAAATATATGATAAAAAAGATTAAAAAAATCCTAATTTTTCGTATTTATACTTTGAAAAATATTATACGTTTTTATTGATTTTTACAACCACACACATTTGATACTGTTTTCACCCTAATGCTCATAATTAATAGGCGGAGAAGTCTTAACAATGCCAAATCCTTTTGCACTCATATATATACTTTATGAAGAATTCTTAACATTAGCAGATCCAAATCCCTTGACATGACATTGTTGACAAATAACAATATGACTATCCAACATTTACACAAATTCAAGAAAATTGCGCACACGGGTCATGATTTAGAACCTTTTAATCATTTTCTTCACTCTTTCAAGCTTTTACTAAGTCCACTAAATTGATCGTTCCTTGCCACAGGTACACAGACTAGGTCGTGAGCCCTAGGGCATGATAATCCAGGATGTTCACTCATATCAACTAACTCGTCGCCACAGTCCATCTTTTCCCCGTGCCCTTTCACTACCCTCCACTCAAAGCATTGAATCACTCCGGGCCCGGCTAATACCATATGCACCTCTTTCATAACCAAGGAAGTACCGGTACAACCCCTTCTCCCGGTACCAAATGGTAATAGCTCAAAATGTTTGCCTCTCACATCAACGGGATCAAGTGGGCTAGATTCCTCTTGGGCCAAGAATCTATCGGGTTGAAAGTCCAAAGGGTTTCTCCAGTATTTAGGGTTTCGCCCGATGGACCAAATGTTGACAAATAACAAGGTGTTGGCTTTAATATGATGCCTTTTAATGGTGCAATCTTGTGCCGACTCCCTTGAGATAATCGGGAATGGAGGGTGAAGGCAAAATGTTTCTTTTATGATTGCGTTAATGAAGGGAAGATTTGGAATGTCTGGAAATATTTTTATATTTTTTCCCTTTCTTCATTGAACTATTATTAAAAAAAAAATTATTATCAAAAGAAAAATACAAATGCTGATTATAAGTTACAAAATTGTTCGATTAGACTATTTTCTAAAAAACAATATAATGAATAAAACACATAAAGAAAACCTCGATCATTTGTTCTTTGAATGTACTTTCACCTCTTATGTGCTTAATCTTTTTAGCAACCACCTTCTTGTGAAAGCTAGAAATTTTAAATGGCATACTATTGTTAATTGGTGTCTGGGCAATTGGAAGAAAAATAGCATGGAGGATGGTAAGAAAAAAGTTTATTCTTTCTGCTATTGTTTACTTTGTTTGGATGGCAAGAAATAAAAAAAAATCTGGCCAAAGAGTGGGTCATTAGTCAAGTTGAAGAAGCAATGTGTTATTTATAGAATTAAGTTCACCATTAGGGGTTCTGGTTCTTGAGCAAATGTGTACTATCTTTTTACCTTTGCACTACTTTAATGTTTCTGTTACATCTCCTGTGTTTATTTTGTGATAGCAGTGCTTTGCTTTATTGTTTCTTGCTTAGTGGTTCCGCTGCTATAGTAAGATTCCTTTTACCAAAATGATTTATCAACTATAAGGGTGCTCAGGGGCAAGTCGCTTCATTATGTGAAGCCAAGTTGTGGCCAGAGGCTCAACAGGTGTGAAGAGAGGGCCTTGAGAGCTGGTAGAAGGTCGAACTATGTCAGAGTTACTCTTCTAAGAGGGGATATAAGCGAGGCAGAAAGATGAGAGCGTTTCAATGAAACGAAATTCCTAGTTGAGGGTCTTCCTGGCGACTTTCAAGTCATAGGCGAATTCCTCCCAGAAGTTGATGTAGAAAGAGGACTTCCCTTTCCCACCTTGAACTGGTGTGTTTCTGAAAAATGGTTGATGGGTGCGCTCCCAGTTTGTTGTGTGCTTTTGTGCCTTTTGATAGTCTAAGTAGTATCCGAAGTGTAAAAGGAATTATAATTTATATCGCACTCACTTCGATTAGAGTTTTTTCATCAAGAATTAGTCCATATATACCTTTAGCTAGGTTTTACGTGCCTATGCTAGGCTTGCCACTGATTGTTTTTTTCTCATATCAAAGTGAGTATGATATAGCTTAATTCCTTATGTTTAGGGATGCTTTGTTGTGTAGTGAAGTTTGGGTGTCTTTTGTGTAGTTTGTTTCATGATTTTATCTATTCTGGTTTCGTGCGTTTGTGAAATACTTTCAAGTTGTAATCCGAGTCCCTGTTTTTATGGGGTAACAAGAGAAAATTAAGGATTGGTCCACGAAAACAAAAGTATTTAAGGATTGGTCCAGCTATAAAATTCATTTAAGGATTGGTCCATTATTTATGAAACTAATTAAGGATTGGTCCACTATATATACTATACATATTCTGTTTTTTTAAACAGTTGTATCTCTCTCTCTCTCTAAACCGTTTCTCTCCATCTCTCTCTCTCTAAACCATCTATATACACTATTAGCTGTATATCTCTCTCACTGAACGAATTTTATCAAATTTCTGTATATCTCTCTCTCTCGACAGACAGGTTCTCTCTCTTCAAACTGTTTTTTTATTGCTAGCTTCGTTTTTCTTGCTGAGTTTAGCTCAAATTGCTTTGCTGAATTTAAGTTTTAGAGATTTATTATAATAAATAATAAATCAGAATTTTCTAACACAATGTATGATTTATTCAGACTGTTTTAAAAAAACAGTTTGAGCTATTGTATTCAACAGTTACAGAAAACAGTCTGAGTTATTAATAAACAGTCTGAGCTACTGTATAATAACTCAATGAATGTTATATAATAACTCAGACTGTTTTCTGTAACACAATGCATGTTTTGGTTAGGTTTTTAGAGATCAATTGCGTTTATTATTAAAATTCAATACTTCATACTTTTTTTTTCTTGCATTCAGACTGTTTTAAAAAAACAGTGTTTATTATAATAATTCAGACTGTTCTGTATGATTTTGTATTGTTAAAATTCAAGAGTTCATACTGTTTTTTCTTGTATTCGGACTGTTTTTAAAAACAGTCTGAGCTATTTATTCTAGAGTTACGGAAAACAGTCTGAGTTATTATAAACAGTCTGAGCTATTGTATTCTTGTTATATAATAACTCAGACTGTTTTTTGTAACACAATGTAGGTTTTTGTTAGGTTTTTAGAGATCAATTGCGTTTATTATTAAAATTCAATACTTCATACTGTTTTTTTCTTGTATTCAGACTGTTTTAAAAAACAGTGTTTATTATAATAATTCAGACTGTTCTGTATGATTTTGTATTGTTAAAATTCAAGAGTTCATACTGTTTTTTCTTGTATTCAGACTGTTTTTAAAAACAGTCTGAGCTATTGTATTCTAGAGTTACAGAAAACAGTCTGAGTTATTATAAACAGTCTGAGCTATTGTATTCTTGTTATATAATAACTCAGACTGTTTCTGTAACACAATGTAGGTTTTTGTTAGGTTTTTAGAGATCAATTGCGTTTATTATTAAAATTTAATACTTCATACTGTTTTTATGCACAGGTATTTTTTCTGATGGATTCGTTTGATTTAGTAATGTATTGTCGATATAATGATCAATGTGTCCCTGTTGCTCTGAATAAGCGTATGACCTATGCGGAGTTATTACATACAATAAGTAATAGGTTTAGCTTGAATTTGGATTCAGTGTCTCTAACCTACTT
Source organism: Primula veris (assembly GCA_963682055.1). NCBI lineage: Eukaryota > Viridiplantae > Streptophyta > Magnoliopsida > Ericales > Primulaceae > Primula > Primula veris. The sequence goes on along the minus strand of OY821747.1, from coordinate 27,487,265 downwards.
AGCAATTAGAGATGAGCGATGTTTATTGAGATCGGATGATGAGTTGAAAGATATGGTCGCTCTGTTTAACGTGTTGGGAAAAAAAATAGTAGAGATTCTAGTTTTTGTTGGGACTGTATCCACTTGCACTGTTGGTACTTCGAAGGAAATAAGTGCTGATTGTTCTGAATTTTCGGATGATGATGATTGGTGTGATGCAGGTTCTAGTTTAGCTGTTAGGAAGGTTTATAAAACGAGTGAGTGGGCAAACTTGATAACTGGGGTTGGGCAGTTTTTTAGTTGTGCTGATCACTTTAGAGAGTCATTACGGAAATTTTGTATATATGAAGGTCATGTCCCCTGGTTTGGAAGGAATAACTCGGTTAGGGTGGTCGCTTATTGTGAAGAGAGGGATAGTATTGGCTGTAGCTGGTACATATATGCTGGTGTGTGGACCTCAGACCAACAATTTAAGATTAGAAAGTTTGAATCACAACATACATGCCAAAAGTTAGCCCCATGTGCTCTGAACAAGCATGTAAATAGCAAGCTCATATCGAAAATAATGGATGAATATGTGAGGGAAAATCCAAATTTAGCCCCTTCTGCTATAATATCGCATTTAAGGATTGGTTATGGGTTGGAGATAAGCTATTATAAAGCTTGGAATGCTGTCCAAATGGCTAGCGGAATGCACAGTGGGGATATCGATGAATCATACAACCAATTAGAAAGGTATTTTGTGGGTTTAGAATCGACAAATCCTGGGAGTCGCAGTGTCCTGGAACTTGATAAGGATGGGAATGGTTCAAATCAATTCAAAAGGGTATTTTTCTCTCTTCATGGCTGCATAAAAGGGTTTAGGGATGTTCGCCCCATGCTTTTCATTGACGGAACATTTTTAAAAGGAAAATATAAGGGTGTTTTATTGTCCGCAGTCGGCAAGAATGGCAATAAAGGTTTGTTTTTCCTTTTTCAAGCTCTTTTTTTGTTTGTTTTTTGTTACATTAATGGTTTATATAACTCAGACTGTTTTTAAATTTAGTTCAGACTGTTTTGTTATACAAGCCTAAATTGTGTTGTTATCAGACTGTTTTATATACAACTTTTGTTATATCAGACTGTTTTATAAAAATGTTTTTGTTACCAGATTGTTTTTGTTATCAGACTGTTTTTGTTATCAGATTGTTTTTGTTATCAGACTGTTTTTGTTATCAGACTGTTTTTGTTATCAGACTGTTTTTGATTTTCAGACTGTTTTTGATTTTCAGACTGTTTTTGATTTTTTTAATGTTACAGGGTTGTATCCACTTGCTTTTGCTATTGTTAGCAGTGAGAATATTGATAATTGGGGTTGGTTTCTAGAACAACTGAAGTTAACTATAGGTGATGACCGTCCTTTGACATTTTTCTCGGATAGACATATTGGGTTGTTGGATGGTATGTCTCGGATTTTTCCCAACGCAGACCATTATTACTGTCTACGCCATTTGAAGGATAATTTGAAATTGAAGTTTAGTGGGGGTGATGGAACAAAAAGGACTGAAATTATTAATTTGTTGCAAACTTGTGCAACTTCTGCTACAATTCCTTTGTTTGAACAGAATATGAAGTTGTTGCGCAATATGGGGGGTCGTAAAATAGATAAATTTATGGAGAATTGCAATCCTATGAAATGGGCCGAAGCATATTGTGTAAAGTCGCGATATGGTGAGACAACTTCCAATGCTGTGGAATCATTCAATAATTGGATCAATGATATTAGAGAATTACCTATCACTGAACTGATTGATAAGCTAAGATTGAAATTGATGAAATGGTTCGATGAAAGAAGAATCAAAGCAGGTTTGTGGCAACTCAGACTGTTATGTGAATTCGTGTTTGTCATCATATCAGACTGTTTTTACTAGGTATACGTTTTTAAGAGATTTTTGGTTATGTTTTTTTTTTTGCAGCAACATGGAAAGGTGTTCTGTGTCCTTTCTACCAAGAAAAATGGGACACATTCATTCACAACGGTCTGTCGTTTTTGGTTGTGAGGTCAGGGTTTTGGAAATATGAAGTGCTGTCAGCTCCATCCGAATACGTGGACCTGGGACATCGGCAATGCTCATGTCATGAATGGAAGAGGACTGGGTTCCCGTGCCAACATGCAGTTTTGTGTATTTCTAGGGATAAACTGCCTATGGAGAATTTTGTTGAAAAATGGTTCTTTGTGGACATTTATCGAAGATCGTACAATACGCCAATCAACCCAGTCCCTAGTTCTATTTGGCGAGATTCTGAATTGATTAATGAGTCAAACATTAAACCTCCAGAAACATCAAGGCCTCCGGGAAGGCCTCAAAAGAAGCGTATTCCATCAGGTGGTGAGGCAAATCCAGTCGCGAAAAAGAAGAAAGCTAATCAATGCGGGAGGTGCAAGAAATATGCAAATCATAATCAACGGACGTGCAAAGAGAAGCTTTCTTCTGAAGGATGATCGTGAATAGATTTTTTAGTTGTATATTAGACTTTTTTTAGTTTTATATGATGTTGGCCTTTTTCAGACTGTTTTTAATAATACAGTCTGATTTTATGATATTAATAATACAATATGAGGTTCTTGTATTCATACTGTTTTACAAATCAGTTATTTAGAGTTCTTTTTACAGATCAATTGCGTTTGTTTTATTATTATTCTTATTCAGACTGTTTTCAGACTGTTTTAGAGATCAATTGCTGTTATGTTTTTTGTGCACAGGTATTTTTTCTGATGGATTCGTTTGATTTAGTAATGTATTGTCGATTTTTTTTGTAATAATATTCAGACTCTTTTTACAGTTTTATATTAAAAATAGTCTGAGATTATGATTGTAATACAGACTGTTTATATGTTTTCAGACTGTTTTTAATAATACAGTCTTATTTTTACGATTGTAATAAAGAAAACGAAGAAAACTAGTTACATCAATCATCATATTATTCAGACTCTTTTTTATTAGTCAATAGACTTCTTTAAAACAGTTTGAATTGTGAGTAATGAAACAGTCTGAGATTCTTTCTAAAAACAGTATGATACTCTAATGAACATAAAAACAGTCTGAGTTTCTAATGATACATGTCATATGATGTTTTTTTAGTATATTGTCGTAAATGATTCAGACTGTTTATAATAATACAGTATAATTGATAGTAATAATACAGTCTGAGATTTAATAATATATTTTCAGACTGTTTATATTTCATTGAAATATATTAACGGAAGAAATAAAGTGAAGCAAACTAGTTACATCAATCATATTATTCAGACTCTTTTTTTTTTAGTCAATAGATATCTTTAAAACAATCTGAATTGTGTGAGTACTGAAACAGTCTGAGATTCAGACTGTTTATAATAATACAATATAAATGATAGTAATAATACAGTCTGAGATTTAATAATATTTTTCAGACTGTTTTTTGTAATACAGTATAAATACGTTTTTATATGTTTTTAATAATACATTTATGATTGATAGTAATAATACAGTCTTAAGATTCATTGAAAAATATATTGGCGAAAGAAAATGGAAAAGAAACGAAATCATATTCGAACAAAATAATATAACTCTTTTCTATTCAGACTGTTTACAAATAATGGAACTATTTTTACATTCAGACTGTTTACAACTAATTTTTACATTAATCAAACTGTTTTTGTTAATTCAGACTGAATATATCGATTGACGATTCTCGTTATTATCTTGGCCTTGAACTCTAGTATCTTGTCGGAAGTCGTCTCTCTTGTGACAGGTTCACCATTGATGATTGTCTCCATGTTGTAGCACACATACAATGCACAGTCTGATCTGTAAAAAAATAAAACATGTAAAATTAATTTTGATTTAGATGAATAGTAAAAACAGTCTGAATATCAGTAGGCACATATTTTTCTTACGTGGCTCCTTGATAGGGACAGTCTGTTACAACGTCTAACGTGTACCCATCTTGTGAATCAAGTGAGAAGGAGGGCACATCAGCTATCATTTTCAATTTTTCTTGTACAAAGGCCATCTGTAACATAACAAAAAATATATACATTTAAAAGATGAAGAGGGTAGTTTTTGCAAATTCAGACTGTTGTATTTTAAAAAGAGTCTGAATTACCACTAGTTTGGCGTCATCAAGGTAAGGGTCTGGTAAGTTGATATTGCAAGGAGGTATGTTGCTATTATAAAAACCCCACTTCTTCGATTCGACATTCAGAACGAATAGAGTCCAGTGGTCTGCCTCTACGTCAATGGGTCGGTTCCTATTCGAGTTAATAGGGAAGAACAATAATTTGTATCCGTTCTGAACATGCTTCCTCAGCTTATCGGTGATTTTCGCATCGAGCTCATCCTCGTATCTTTTTATGTCTTTTAAAAAAAACTACAAACCAAACAACAACGAAAAGGTTTAAGATAAAATCTCAGACTCTTTTTGTAAAGAAACAAAGTGATGCATTGACAACATAAAAAGAGTTTGTGTTTTTACCCATAATACGGAGGTCAATATCTTGAATGTTTTTGTAGACTTTGCCTGGTACTCTTGCTTCAATATGTGGGTATACCCATTTATGATCTGCGATAAGGACAAGTTTTAGAAAGAGTCTGAGTACAAGAGCTTGTAAGCAAGCAATTAAATTGTATGATCCTTGTATACTTACATTACAGCATAGCAACTGGCCATTAATTAAGTTGTAGATGTCGTTGAGAGTGATGAAGTAATCCTTATTGGTTGAACCGAGTTTTGAGAACAAGGCGGCACTGTAAATTAAAATTTTATAGTAAGCACAAAACAGTCTGAGATTGAAAAAAACAGTCTGACAACAAAACAGTCTGAGATAAAACAGTCTGAGATTGAAAAAACAGTATGAGATTGAAAAAAACAGTATGACAACAAAACAGTCTGAGTTAAAAAAAACATTAAAAGTTGTATATAAAAGGGACACAATAGATCATTTTTTTTAAAGAGTCTGAGCTATATAAAAAAGAGTCTGAGCTATTAAAAAACAGTATGGGGCTTGTATAAAAAAACAGTCTGAACTAAATTTATCATTCTGAACTAAACAGTCTGAACTAAACTTTCTAACAAAAAACAGTCTGAACTAAACAGTGACAAAAACACAATTGATCATTTTTTAAAAAGAGTGAGCTATATAAAAAAGAACTAAAAACAGTCTGAACAGTCTATAAAAACAGTCTGAACTAAATTTAAAAAGAGTCCAAGCTATATAAAAGTATCATAAATACAAAACAGTCTTCATTAAAACAATTCATACTGTTTTAAACAGTCTGAGGTAAATGTAAAGAGTGTGAGACCTAATTGTATCATAAACACAAAAATAAAAAGAGTCTGACTTACAATGGTCCATTTGCGTTGTGAATTTCTTGAATTTTGCTGAAGATGTTGTCAGGGAGCTTTGTTGTGATATCATTCTCGTTTTTATTTGTGATGATATCGTGTGCTCTCTCTGTTTTGTCCGGTACATGGTCTACTAGACTACTGAAGTCGATTTGTGGGAAATAGCCTTGGCCATCCTGGTCGTCCAGTTCAGGAGATTTCTTTTTTGATGCTCTCTTTTTTGCTGTTCGTCCACCCTTTGGTTTTTTATTTGGTTTTTCCAACAACGGATCAGAAGCGCCTACGTCTGCGACCATTTCAGACTTGTCATCTTGATCAGCTTGCTTACGTTTCCGTAGCTGGTTCTCATTTGCTTGGGTTTTTGTTGGAGAGTCTATTTTACTTGGTGTGTACTTCACTGGTGGTCTCCTATCTGTTCTTGCTCTGATTCGGAGAATATTGGATCCCGGACCATCATACTCATAACCGAGTCTTTCCAGAATTTCTTTGCGGATTAAATCTAGCTGTGGAGTCTGTATATCCGCATTTAGGAGAGCATCAGTTATAACTTCATCGATTCGACACTTTTGTGAGTAGTCGTGTGCCGCATACACCTGTGCATCATTGTATAGCCCTTCTATTAGCTCATGTTCCCCTGCAACAATAAGAGGAAAAACAGTCTGAATAATTCATTGAAATAATACAGTCTGATTTATGATAGTAATAATACAGTCTGAGGTTTCTATTTGATATATTTTATTGAAAGAAATTTACTAAGCAAAATAAAGGGATTCAGACTGTTTTTAATAATACATTACGAATGATAGTAACAATACAGTCTGAGATTTTAATAATATATTTTCAGACTGTTTTTAGTAATACAATATGAATGCAAAATAGTTGCATTAATATTTAAATAATTTTTGTATTATTCAGACTCTTTTTACAGTTTTGTACTGTAATAATTCAAAAACAGTCTGAATAATTCATTGAAATAATACAGTCTGATTTATGATAGTAATAATACAGTATGAGGTTTCTAGTTGATATATTTCATTGAAAGAAATTTACTAAGCAAAAGAATGGGATTCAGACTGTTTTTACTAATACATTACGAATGATAGTAACAATACAGTCTGAGATTTTAATAAAAAAAATTTCAGACTGTTTTTAGTAATACAATATAAATGCAAAATAGGTGCATTAATATTCAAATAAATTTTGTATTATTCAGACTCTATTTACAGTTTTTGTAAAAACAGTCTGAGATTCTATTGATATTTTTTAATTTTTAAACAGACTGAGATTTAATACAGTCTGATTTATGATAGTAATAGATTACAATAGAGGTACTTTACCTTTACCTTGTAGGTCTTCCTCAAGCTGCTTTTTTTCATTCTCCAATTTTTCCATTCTTTGCTTCATCTCGACTTCTTTGTTTCGCATTTTATTTTTTTCTACATCTGCCTCTTGCTGGAGATCAGAGACAATTCTTTGGTATTTGGTGATCATCTCCTCCTTTTCTATAACACAAACAGTCTGACTTAGGGAAACCAAGCTAATGGAAAAAAAATTAGACAAGAGAGGAAGAGTTTGAATTGCATTTTATGGCGTTTACCTTTTATTTCCTTCTCGAGCATTTTTTTTTCCTCAACCATTTGTTCAATTTTTTGTTTCCACTCAGGTACCCACTTGAACTTTAATTTTTCTTCTAAAGCCAAAGATTTCCCAAGGTCGTTGATGCTTTTCTGCATTGTGGTTGTTAGGTCTTTATACTCTTTAATTTGCAAAATTGCCTCATCTAGGTTTTTCTGCAATTCAGCCACTTTGGTCTCTTCTTTTTCGGACTCTTCTTCTCTCCTCTCTTCGTGAATTGGACTTTCATTCACATGCATATCATCGTCACTGTAATTATAACAGCCACCACCTCCAGAGGGACCTCCCTCGTCATATTCAGAGCTCTTAGATGTTCCCATTATTTCATTGAATTTTGGAGTTTTTGGTGTCCCGAATTGTTTCCTAAGGAAGATGGTAAATTTGTTGTCTGACTCACTTTCGCTCTCATAGTCTTCTTTTGAGTTTTCCGAGCCTTCATTTTCAGAGTTTTCCAAGCCTTCCTCTTCTGTTGAACTAGAGTAAACATTCTGAGGATCTTCATCATCTTCGTCTATCTCTTTCTCCAACTCCTCATCTGTTAATCGCTTTGGTTTCGGAGGTAGCTTCTTTTTACCATCATAAATAACGAGGTTTTTTGATTGTTTTCTACATCCCTATGATGATAATTTAAAGAATGATAAGGTTTTTAGAAGCAATTGTATAGATAGAATAAAAACAGTCTACAATTGTATAGAAATAGTGTTATACCTTTTCATTGCACAGGTCTACAATTGTGAACCTTGAGGAACACAACTTGAAGAATGAAAAGACGTCCCATTTGACACATAAAGCCTTTGTGGACGCTTCTTTTGTCATGTCCGGTTTTGAAATATTGAACTTTTCAAGGATGACATACTGTACAGATGGAAATACAGTTTTTAAGAATACAGTCTGAGATTTAAATGATAGTAACAATACAGTCTGATTTTTAATAATATATTTTCAGACTGTTTCTAGTATTATTCAGACTCTTTTTACAGTTTTTGTAAAAACAGTCTGAGATAGATAGAGCAATAATATAGTCTTAAATGATTCAGACTGTTTTTAAATGATTCAGACTGTTTTTTAGTATATTGTCTTAAATGATAGTAACAATACAGTATGAGATTTAATAATATATTTTCAGACTGTTTTTAGTATTATTCAGACTGTTTTTACAGTTTTGTAAAAACAGTCTGAGATTCTTTTGTCATGTCCGGGTTTGAAATATTGAACTTTTCAAGGATGACATACTGTACAGATGGAAATACAGTATTTAAGAATACAGTCTGAGATTTAAATGATAGTAACAATGCAGTATGATTTTTAATAATCTATTTTCAGACTGTTTCTAGTATTATTCAGACTCTTTTTACAGTTTTTGTAAAAACAGTCTGAGATAGATAGAGCAATAATATATTGTCTTAAATGATTCAGACTGTTTTTTAAATGATTCAGACTGTTTTTTAGTATATTGTCTTAAATGATAGTAACAATACAGTATGAGATTTAATAATATATTATTCAGACTGTTTTTAGTATTATTCAGACTGTTTTTACAGTTTTGTAAAAACAGTCTGAGATTTTTTGATATTTTTTAAACATACTGAGATTTAATACAGTCTGATTTATGATAGTAATAATACAGTCTGATTTATAATGGAAATAAATAAAGAGTCTGATGTAATAATAAACAACTTAAGAACATTCTGAACATATAAAAAGAGTACTAACTTATAAAAAAGAGTCTGAACTAATAAAAAAAGGCCTTGAGAAGTAATTTTATTGTACCGGTATCGTGAGTAGACACGTGGACAGTGATCTTGGGTCTTGGTTGTTGAGCGATTCCATAAGCTTCTCATGTATATGAGTTGCCCAATCATATTCCTTTATCTCTTTGATGTCACCGGCAACTATTTTCAAATACCCCAATGCTATGGTCATGCCGCTCACCGTCAAGAAAAATGCATTTAGCATGTACAATGTTACCAGTCGGACGACGTCCTCTCTACCAACTTTTGTTGTTAATACCAATGCTTCGTTCAATGCCTTTACGATAGCTGTTTTGGTTAGGTTGGATTTGTTGAGTTTATTTGAAAAGCATCTTTCAACAAAGCTGTGGTAGGCTTCTTGGTTTTTAGCAAAGCTTGTGAGAGCTATTGGATTTTCAGCATTACCAGAAATTCCATAAATGTCACGCACACAGTCTCTCTCTATTCGAACTGTGAATCTACCTAGCTTAAGGACCTGTGAGTTTCGGTCGTACCTCAAGGCCATCTGATACAATTCTTTATCACTTTTCCTAGCCTGGTTAGTGGTTAATTCTCCATTTCTTGAAGCATTGATCAATTCCCAGAACGGACAGTGTTGCTTAACTAATTCAAGTTGTGCCGGATTGAAATTTGTTTTGACAAAGAACTTGATTACAGTAACCAAGTTTGATTTGTACTGTATGTTGCCTTTTTTGAGGTTTGTGGTGTCAGATGGTTGGTTTTTGGGGTTTGTCGAATGTTTGATGGCAATATGTTTCTAAAAACAATAACAAAAAATCTGTAAACAGTCTGTGTAAACTCATGCACATATTAAAATACAGAGAAAGTAAACAGTCTGAGTAAACTCATGCACATATTAAAATACAGAGAAAGTAAACAGTCTGAGTATTTTTCCAACATAATCTTATTAGAATATAAAGAGTCTGAGTACCAATTTTATTAGAATTGCTAAACATAAAAACAGTCTGAATACTATTTTTACCAATTTTATTACGAAAATAAATGAATATAAACAGTCTGAGTACCAATTTTATTAGAATCGCTAAACATAAAAACAGTCTGAATACTATTTTTACCAATTTTATTACGAAAATAACTGAATATAAACAGTCTGAATACGAATTTTATTAGAATCACTAAACATAAACAGTCTGAATACTATTTTTACCAATTTTATTACGAAAATAACTGAATATAAACAGTCTGAATACGAATTTTATTAGAATCACTAAACATAAACAGTCTGAATAATATTTTCAACAATTACATATAGATCACTAAACAGTCTGAATCACTAAACAGTCTGAATATTTTTTTCCAGGCTGTTTTATGTTTTTATTCCCAAAACAACTGAATATAAACAGTCTGAATACTTTTTTCCAGGCTGTTTTATGTTTTTATTCCCAAAACAACTGAATATAAACAGTCTGAATAATATTTTCAACAAATATTATTAGAATCGCAATTTTTATTTAAAAATAGAGTATGAACAATAGAGTATGAACCCTAATTTATATATAAAATGGGTAAACACAATTAATAACCCTAATTTATGTAAAATGTCACTGAACTTACCCTAATTAAATTAATTTATATATTTTTCAGACTGTTTTAATAAAAACAACGATTAATAAACTTACCTTCACCATGTTGTTTTCTGAAATCAACGAAGAGAGATTTTTCAGTTTGATAGCCGGATTTGTTGGCGGTTTAAAGAGAGAAAGTTTCAGTTTTTTCGGAGAGAGAGATGAGAGAGAGAGGAGAGAGAGAGAAAAAAAGTTTCTGTTTTTTTTAATTGTGTTCTGATGACGTCAGCAATTTTTTAATGATGTCAGCAAATGGACCAATCCTTAATTAGTTTCAGTTTCATGGACCAATCCTTAAATACTTGTGTTTTCATGGACCAATCCAAAATTTACCCTAATTTGTGTTTAGTACGATTCTATCATCTTAATATGGAAAAACTCAAATAAGATCAGATACATCTTAATTTTGGATGTATCAAAACAACCCTCCACTAAAATCTCTTCATATTCTCTCCTTCCCATAATATTAATGTTTTCAAATTCAAATTAACTTATCTTAATTGTTTTTTTTAAATCAAAAGACAATAAAAACTGAAAATAATATAAATAAATTAAATGAGGATTTACAACAACAAAAAACAGAGAGAAAAAAGATAGTATGAATCAAACAAATAAATGGAAAATCAATAATAAACTAGAAAATAAAGAAGCATCACGTAGAAACAATGAAATTAATTAAAGTATTGTAGAGCAACAGATATTATTAGACAAGTAAAAATGTTTAAAGAACCACATAGCAACAGAAAGTATCAATGTGGTAAAATATATATATAGAATCATGGAGCATTAAACTATAGAAATCCAGAATAATATAAATAACGATAAATGATAAACTATAACAAAAAAATATAACTAGAGAACATTTGATAGCATCAAATTAAAAAATTAACTTTCATAAAACCAAAACCGAAAAAAAAATCATATAACAAAAAGGTTAGCAATATAGAACGCCAAAATAGGTTTATAGAAAAACAAACAGCACAAGTGAAAAATTATAATATACTTGCAAAGTGTAAAAAAAAACTTTAATCAGAATAATTAGAAAGAATAAAAGCATAAAAGGAAAAACGAAAAACGAAAAAACCCAAATAACAATAAAACAAAATAAAATCAAGAGGATAAAGTATTTATGAATGGAGATAAAAATAGAAATAATGAAAAAACTCAAATTAGAAGTAAAAATAAACGAAATCCATTAATATGAACAAAGTAGAAGATAAAAGAATGTGAGAAATGGAGAATATGTATATATATACAATTTATACTGGGAGAGAAATTTAAGGTTAGTTATTTAATAGTTTTGCTATAATAATTGAAGGGTAGCGTGAGGTTATTTTTTATGCTATGTATTAAATATTAATAAAGATTTTCACCATGTTTTTATGATAAATAAGGTTAGTGTACAATTAAACCATCATTTTCCCTTTATTAATATATGCATACTTACCCAAAAAAAAAAACATATATAACAGTACCAAATGCAAAACAATGATTATTTACAACTATTTAAATAAAGGAAAGTAATCGTTTTGTATGCGATAAACTTTTGTGCTCCAAAACTTAGCTAGAACCAATTTACATACGCACAAACCTCTTGAAATTATGTTCCTGTAAAATAAAGTTTTATACACAGGAGAGTTTTGAAATCGTGTTCCAACACATGCTTAAATTGCTACTGATTTAGTACTATCGTTTTCTGCAATATCCGCTACGTCTAGTGCTTCTTCGGTATTCTAAATAACCAGTGGATACTGCCTACTACATGTGCATTTCGATTAAAACGATTGTGGTTTGTATTTAGAACCTTGTTTTTAATCGCGCTTAGTCGTGATGACTGATGATTCAAAATTATGGTATTCATCTAATTGTGGGGGCAAATTTAACTTGATAGCAGGACTTGCTAAATGCTACCATGTTTTGGTGATTTATAACTGGCAACAAGGACGGTCCAGTATTATTGGTTGCCCAATATCCAATTTAGTTTTTTTTTTTGTCTAATTTTTTTTTTGTCTCAGCCCAGTTTTTGTCACATACTCAACTCTTACTGGACTTGGACGCCCCTGCTCGGCAGTCAATTATTTGTAACAGTAGATGAAATGTAACGAAGAAGTTGGTTCAAGTTTTTTTTTTTTTTTTAAATGAAGAAGTTGGTGAAAACTACTCAAAAACATGTGATCTCAGCGTAGACATACAAGTTACGGCGACCCATTAGTCATAAGTATAATAAAGTACTCCATAACATTTTGAGTAGGTTTTGTAATTTGCGATTATAAAATGTGAGTTTAAAGTCGTGTGGGAGCATTATTGACTGTTCAACTTTGCATTTACATCAAACGAAGAAAATAGTGTTTATTTTTGCTTAAAAAATTGATTTATGATAATAAAATCTTGGAGCAATTAAGTACATTGTATGTAGACATGTTATATTTGTTTCAATTTGTATTAGTAGAGCTTAAATTGACAGGTATGTTGAACTCGTGACTACTGTGTTGTTTTATTATGACCAAAAATGATTCACTTTTTTCTTTAGACAAGTAGCAATTAATGCTTAAGACTTTGACTTATGACTTATTTACTCGTCAGCGAATAATATAGCAAGAATTAAAGAACATTTAGCCTTTCATCTTTTGGCGATTTATTGGGTTCTTTGTAGTATAGTAAAACCTCTTAAATTAATAATGCCGGTACAGTATAAATTTATTAATTTATAGAGTTATTAATTAATTAATAAATTAATAATTATTATTTTAAACATGTTTTATTGATTTGACGATTAATGTTCACCTAGCGACAATAACAAATTGTTTTCGACACTGAAAAACGAAAGTTTCAATTAATAGAAAAAATTGAGGTGTGTTGTAGTATATTATTGGCCATCTTGGGCCTTATTCTATTGGGCCTATCTTGGGCTTAAGAGGGTTATGGGTCTCTTGATGTATCTCTCTGTACAATCATATTAATGAATAAACACTTCGTCTGTTGTTTCTTATACCTCTCTCTATATCTATACATATCTCTATATATCTCTATAACGAGCTAATATGTCACACAACACGTTATCAGCACTTTGTTCAAGAAGATTGATGTATTTATTTGGAGATTTTGGGTAAACGAACGAATATTGGGTAATAAAAAAATTCGAAAAGTATATACAAAAATTGAGTCATAATATATGACCAAACTTTGAAGTTTTTTTTCGTTCTGCGGTCTTCCCAAAACACGAGACGTACGGTATAAGATTTTCCCTTCTTAACATATATCAACTGCATGTATATTATTAGTATGTACTTAAAATTGCATGCGGTTTATGAATTGGTCTGACGGATGATAATTGTATATATGTATATACGTGTTGACCATTGTATGTAACTGGTATATATACTACCGGAACAAACTAGCCCATGATATATATACTAGGAGTTATCTTTGCAGCTTAATTTATTCTGTAAATCACAATTTGATGCCATATATTAATTAAATATGTTGCAATCTCACGTGACTAAGCTTAATACTATTACTGAGTTAATTGTAATTGCTTCCGATCTCTACGAGTCACCCATGGTAAAGTTACTAGTACAACCGATGTATTTTCTGTCTAAAATTGGTACGTGTAAAAACCTATAGAAGCAAAACTCTTAGTTCGGAAACACTAGGGACCAGTTTTAAATAAACCAAATACTTGTGGACTGTTCTATTAAAACATTAAGACCAAACTGTAATTTGACAGAAATTCTGGACTGATACTGTAATAACTCTGTAAATAGAAATATGGTTTACTGTAATTACACTAGTGATCCCTGTAGTATGTATGTTACATTTAAAACAGTATATGTGTTCACATCTGTATAAAATTCGGTCCATATCTACATAAATACACACATGATAATTGATTAATTGGCTAGTAAATAACATTGCATGTTAATTGAATTAATTTATGAATTGCCATGTTAATAATCACTGCCATGTAATATTATTACTGCTGTTATGTATAAGATATGTAAAATTGCGAAATCATATATATTCACATTTAAGTTGGAAAAATTATGAATCTTCCCTAAATAGGCTCACCTATTTGGATACGATGTCTAGGAAAGATATAGGCGGAAGTCGATATCCTAATGATGTCGGGTTTTAAGTGGCATTCGTGCCCTCCACCCTCACCATCTTTCCTAGTCGTTTTCAAGTAGAGCTATTGAAAGGGGTTGACTAAATAATAATTTCTCCGAGTGTGTTTATATAGTGATGTATATCTTGCCGAATTGGTATTTCAGCATCGACCCGTCGTTCGATCAATGAGAACCAATTCACATGAATAGCAAAACTAGTATTCGAACATGTCGTTTCGAAATAAAGTTTGTGCTTGTGCAAAACATAAACATATAAACCGGTCGTTTTATATGATAACTAATCCAGGACTCACAACACATGTTGGATGCCATCTATGATGAGGAAATCGCAAAGCATACATGCGAAATGAATGTTTAGGCGATGTATTTTACGCCACCACATGTTAGCCACCCTGATGTGTGAGCATGTGATGCCCAATTTTGGAGCAATCTATGGTGAACAAATGTTTGAAATTGACATATTGGAGCAATCCTTCGCCAAAATACTAGCTTGGAAATTGTATTCCATAAGTAGTATCGTGAATTTATATTCACCATGTTCCTTTATCGCCCATCTGTTATTGGATAAGAAAATTGCCCCGGTGAGTAGTTTTAATCCTATTGGGACAATGGCGAATTGTTTGCCTGATATTAATGCTCTTCGTGTACATTTTTTTTCCACGAATCGAGAACCGAGACAAGTGTTATTTGTCTCGAACTGTTGCGATCCCGATGAATCGCCTAGCCAAGCGAGATTTTAGACAATCGTCAAAATCGAAAATCTGTGGCTCCAAGACAGTAATTGAAATGAACAATATGGCCCGTTGTCACAAAGCAAGAGATAATGCTCAAAGAGGCAACTCTATGCTATAAAGACAAAGGTCATGCACGGTTATTCCTTAAATAGTTCAAAACTATTATAAAGGTGAAAAAACCGATGCTAATGTGGTTAAAGTTAATTGAAAGGAAACTCTTGAGACCCCCGATTTTGTGGCTCAAATGAGTTTGATACCTTTCTTTATTGATTTTGATAAATTATTGAGCCATTTTTTCGCTCAACTGGATTATGTTTTTCCATTTGGATTATGATTTTTCCATTTGGACATACTTTTGGATTATGGTTTGCCTGTTTACGAAATTTCTCGAAATAATTTAAAGTGTTTTGAGCAAATTTCTTTGACAAATATGACCAAACTTTAAATTATGAAATTTTAGGCAATACTTGTGGGGTAGTTGATTTTTTTTTGGAAATAGTGGGTAACAATGTACCACATAATTTCACCAACGAATTACCTAAAAGAGTCTTTTGTGACAATGATTATGGACATGTCGTTCCAAATCAAAATCTTTGGTAAAACCAAATTGACTTGTCAAATATGAGGTCTTATACTCATGTAGGTCCTGCCGTACCTTGTTGAGTTATAAAATATTCGAGAAAACCAGTGTTCTCTGGTAATATCTCATGAAAGAATTAAAATTTCTTTACATAGCCTCCATTCAATACGACCAAAAGCGTATTTTAGAGGAGTTGAAATGTCTTTCAAGTGGTTGCTACCACATTCTTTAAAGCATTTAAAGTTACCTTATCATTTCGCCTGTCGTCGAAATGATAAATGATTTAGATGCTAAGACATGATTGTCTATACTATCATTCGCCTGTCGTCGATTGATAAGAGCATTTTGATATTGTGGCATTGACCGGATGAGATATTCCCGGGTCAAAAGACGATGGTTGATTTATAATCGCATCGCATTTGGATTCTCTTTGAGAATATATTTCATGATTAATCCGAAATTAATGCCACTAATGCTCACCTTGAAAGACTAGTATGTGTAAAGATCACGAAAAGTACTCGTAGAATTCTTATAAAGAATTGAAGGAGTTATTGTGGACTTATCCAACCATAAGACGGACCATAAATATAAATGGTTATGGTTGATGCATCAACAATAGGTCACATGATTATTGTTATCCACAAAAATGCACCATTTCCCAAACTTTTAGCCCTATCATTAAGTTGATGGCTCATGATCCGGATTATCCTGAAAAGTCTAGTCGACTTGATAATACCGAAAAGTAAGAATCGAAAATTCGATTTGAATTACTTGAGTTTGGGAATTGAAATTGAACATCCTGTCGATTATGTTCAGACCCAAATGGACTCATGGAAAGTTTGATGATGCGACAGCAAATGATTGCACGCATTTCTTGGTCTTGCGCACCAAGATTTATATTTCCGTGTGGGGTCATGCTATTTTGCTGTATTGGTCCGTCTGAGGCCCATAGTCACTCAAAACACTAAATGAGTACCAGTTGGTTACTGGTTATGAGCCAGACGCCTCATATGAACGCGTGTTTGAGTGCTTAATATTTTGATTGAGCCGTTATATCGTTCAAAATATGGACCTCAGAAGGGGACATAAGTCGATTATGAATCCCCTGCCTATCATTTGATAGAGTAACCTTGGCAAGCGATCTCTTTACTGCATGATATGCGAAAGTGACATCGCTAAGACTGTTCTCCCCGTCGTTAGGGGGAGATTTGCACGTTACCGTTGATAAGGAACGACGTGAAGTAACGTGGCATAACCCACTCAGTCTTAGCTTGATCCCCAAAACTGCACTTAGTGATAAGTAAGTGCATAGACTCCCTCAAGTCTAACTAAATGCCAGATGCATTTAATGACTTTATGAGATGTCACGAGATCATTTATACCTGCTGCAAAATGCTTGCAAGGATAGACGTCCCTGTCGGACGCCGTGTTCCTGTCGTAACACGTTGCTTTGGCCGAACCCGCCAAGCAAAGGACGTTGTCGTCGCCCGTCAGTCTGTCGTCCTTCCCAAGATATGAGGAAGTTGACTGGTTCTTAATTCGTTCAGCCCCAGAGGTGGTGAACTGAAACTCGTTTGTCGCACGAGATTATAAAGGATCAAGGAGATGTGTGATTTCCTCCTCATCCTAAGAATCTTGAAATATCTGTCGATCATGATATCTTAGATGATATTGAAGCGAAACGAGACTGTCATTGATTACTTGTTCATATATTCGGTGACGACTGATAATATGAGCAAATTATGACAGGGAACCATGTACCGTTGCCTGAAGTCAACGTAGAATAGACTGGACTAATGGAAACTTGCAATCCAAGTAGAATCCTTAGCGAAAGTGTGTTCGGACCTGTAGCTCCAACACCACCAATGTTAAACGAGTTCGTTTATTTGGTTATTCGTAAGGAAAAGTGATGAGAATAATGAGATTGTAGAATGCTCACCTAGTAGCGCAAGGCTTCTCTCACACCTTGGAATTGATTACGAGATTGTTGATTTCCTCGTAATGGACGTTATAACGGTCCCCTACTTTATCAGTTTAGTAGTTTCCGAAAAACTGATTATGCAACATGTGATTGTGGTCACTGTTTTATCTCTATGGGGATTTAGACAAAGAGATATAAATGAAGGTCCCTGTGTGACTTCATAATGCTTGAATCAAGTAGTTCCTGACCACGGAACATGATCTCAATTAAATGAGACGTTCACTATATGGATTAATATAATCCGAGCGGATGTGGTATACCCGCCTAAGTGAGTACTTGATCAGCTTGGGATACTTGAACAAGTATTATGCCCTTGCGTGTTTTATTATGCGATCCATTTTTGGATTTGCCTTCGAGATGAAGGATCTTGGGAAGACACGGTAGTGACTCGGCCTGATGATCGAGTTCCGTAAAGATTGAATCTAAGTCCATGATTCAGACTACACCCAAAAGGTGTTATGACGTTTTAGTCATCATGACGCTAAGTCATCAAGATTCTCCCATGATCGTTCGATCACTAGACATTGATATAGACCCAGTTCGTCCCTGATGAGACGATGAAGAGATATTGAACCATGATGTTCATATCTAAGTACAATAAGCCCATTATTGTACTTAGTCTAATGCGCTATGACGAACATCTCGTCTGCTGTGAATGGTATAGCTCGACACAGCATCGCGCTAACACGCTGCCATCGAAATGGCATAAAAGACATTTTCCCATTACCTTAAGGTAACTGTGGATGAGGGCTTGTCTTATCCCATTTTGCGTCATCGAGTGTACCTACCCCCTTCGGTACTCGAATTAACGCAACCCTTTTTCGGTTATACCGATGCTGGTTACTTATCAGACCCGCATAAGGGATATTCCTAACATGGTATTTCTTTGCCATTAGGAATAAGGCGATACCTTGGAGGTCTTGGAATGACTCCAAACGAATCACTCTGATCTATTCGTGATCTATGAGACGACTGGAGAGTGTATATGGCTTCGAGCTAGTATTAGCCATATTTGAATTACATATGTTCTGTCTCACAATCCAGATAAAACACTTGTTATATAAGACAACTTGTTGTTATCGATTAAGAGAGACATGACTACATTATGCTATTTAGCATTTATCGTCAAAATAAATTTTCACATATGAAGTTTAAGAGCATCCTGTCGAATGCTCGTTTTATTCCACATTATATTTTCTTGCATACAGTCGTGTGCAAGTAAATGAGGCGTCCAGTCGAATGCTCGTACTCTTTCTTGGAATATGAAATCTTTGCACTCAGTCGTGTGCAAGTGAGGGGGAGCATCCAGGTGAATGCTTATTGCACTAATTACTACTTAGTCGAAATCCTCGCACCCTGTCGTGTGCAAGTGAAGGGGAGCATCCAGTCGCATGCTCGTGTACTCTTTTTGTCCTTAGAACAAGATTTTTTCCCACTGGATTTTCCTTGGCAAGGTTTTTAGCAAGACACGTTCCCATCATATCTTACTTAAGATTGCCGAAATTAGGGGGAGTATCCTGTTGTATACTTCTTACCACTGTGTACTCTTTTGTCCTTCGACTAGAGGTTTTTTTCCCACTGGGTTTACTCTAGCAAGGTTTTGATGAGGCACCTGTTTTGTGGTTGATCCCCTAATTCTTACCACTGTGTACTCTTTTGTCCTTCGACCAGAGATTTTCCCATTGGGTTTGCTCTGCCAAGGTTTTGATAGGCACACTGTTTTGTGGTTAGTTAATTACATAGAATTTCGGCCTATATCATTCAGCTACACAGTTTCTCCTAGGTACCGGTTTTGTCCCACACTGGGTTTTCCGTCCCTAAGGTTTTTTTGCGTTTAGCACTGCGAATGAACTCGACTCACATCGACAGCATGAAGACGAAGAAATCAAGACGTCCAAAGGGGGAGTGTTGTAGGATATTATTGGCCATCTTGGGCCTTATTCTATTGGGCCTATCTTGGGCTTTCCTAGCATATGTAACCCTACCCTCTATTATATAAAGAGGGTCATGGGTCTCTTGATGTATCTCTCTGTACAATCATATTAATGAATAAACACTTCGTCTGTTGTTTCTCATACCTCTCTCTATATCTATATATATCTCTATATATCTCTATAACGAGCTAATATGTCACACAACAAGGTGCATATTTACGGATTTGAAAAAAATTATTGATAGTCTCGATTATCGCAATAAAATGGATGTCATATGAGTTGTTGGATTAGCCTGACGAAAACGATACATGTTCAAAGGACATACCTTATAAAAAATTATGTATATTGTATTTGATAATAATAAAGATGATAAAGTTGAATATGATACATGTTCAGTATATACCTTTGTAACTAGTCATGCGAAATTAAACATTTACAGTATCGCGTCTATAACTCTTTTTTGGTACAGTTCGAAAATACTATATAATATTTTTTGGATGCAGTTAGAAAAATTATGGATAAAATTCAAGTAGATTTAAATTTTAAGAAAAATCAAACCAAGTATAAAGTCACAATTCACTAAGTCGTCCTATTAATTATGTTTGTCATTTTGAAAAAGTATTAATTTATAATTTTGTCGGGATCAATATTTATATAAATATTTTCAGAAAATTTATTATCTTATTAATTTATCGAAATTAGTGATTTTTTACATTGATACAAGTTGGAACCGGATAAAATTATTGATTTTTACATTGATACAAGTTGACTTACAAAATTACAAAAAATTAGTGATTTTTACATTGATACCAAAAAAAAAATATCCAAAATCACAAAAAGAATGAAAAAAGTTCATAAAAGCCGAGAAGCCGAAAAAACCAAAAAAGTGCTGAAAAAACCTTTAAAAAGTCGAAAACCCGAAAAATTTCCAAAAAAGTGGCAAAAAAAAAACCAAGAAAAATCCAAAATCACAAAAATATATAAAAATAAAGTTCAAAAAAGTTGAGAACTCAAAAAAACCCCAAAAAATATGGTAAAAAAAAATTCAAGAAAATTATATATAAAAAAAAAGTTCAAAAAATTTGAGAATCCAAAAAAAAAACTAAAAATATGCTGAAAAAACTTCTAAAAAAATCGGTAACCAGAAAAAACCCAAAAAAATGGTAAAAAAACAAAAAAAAATGAAAAAACTTCGAAAAGGCTGGAAAATTCGATTGTGTATACATTTTTCTTATTTTTTATGATTTTTTTTGTATTGTGTATTTAATTTTTTGTATTATGTATGCACTTTTTTGATTGTGTATGCACTTTTCTTGATCGTTTATGTATTTTTTTAGATTGTGTATGCACTTTTCTCGATTGTGTATTCATTTTTTTGGATTATGTATGGCTCTTTTTTATTGGTTATGCACTTTTTAATATTATATATGTACTTTTTAAATTTGATTGAAAATGGTGATTTTTCATATTGTTTGTAAAATTACATTGTGTATGCAAATATGAAATCATCACTTTTTATGTGCAATGTATAACAATGTATTGTGCATCTCTGTATTGCGTATTTTCGTATTAAAAAACATGTATAAATTGTGTGTTGTGTATGCATGTTTTAAATAACATGTATAAATAATGTATTGTGTATGCCCATATTAAAAAACATGTATAAATTATGTATTGTGTATGCCCGTATTAAAGAGCATGTATAAAAAGTGTATTGTGTATGAATAATAAGAAAAAAAAACAAAAAAAATAGACAGTGTCAATGAATACATAATGTATTGTGTATGACTGTATTAAAGAACGTGTATAAACAATGTATTGTGTATGCCTGTATTAAAAAACATATATAAAATATGTATTGTGTATGCCTGTATTAAATAGCATGTATAAATAATGTATTGTGTATGCCCATCTTAAAAAAACATGTATAAACTGTGTATTGTGCATGTTTGTATTAAATAACATGTATAAATAATGTTTTGTGCATGTCTGTATTAAAAAATATGTATAAACTGTGTATTGTGTATACCTGTATTAAAGAGCATGTATAAAATATGTATTGTGTATGCATGTATTAAAGAACAGGTATAAATAGTGTATTGTGTATGTCCGTATTAAAAAACATATATAAACTGTGTATTGTGTATGTCTGTATTAAAGAGCATGCATAAATAGTGTATTGTGTATGCCCGTATTAAAAAAAACATGTATAAACTGTGTATTGTCTATGCATGTATTAAATAGCATGTATAAAATATGTATTATGTATTACTGTATTAAAGAGCATGTATAAATAGTGTATTGTGTATGCATGTATTAAAAAACATGTATAAATTGTGTATTGTGTATGTCTGTATTAAAGAGCATGTACAAAAAGTGTATGCTTGTATTAAAGAACATGTATAAAAAGTGTATTGTTTATGCATGTATTAAACATGTATAAAAGTGTATTGTGTATGAATAATAACAAAAACATAAAAAATGGACAATATCAATGGATAAATAATGTATTGTGTATATCTGTATTAAAAAGCGTATATAAATAATGTATTGTGTATACCTGTATTAAAAAGCATGTTTAAGAAATTGCAGCCCTATTGCGTAAATGAAACATGCATGCCAACAAACAGTGAAATACATGCAACAATTATATTATTATTAATTATAAAACACTAATGTGTGTGAACTTGAAACCATATCGTGTATGAAGTCGCCATATTGTGTATGCCTGTATTAAGTCATCATAAAAAATACTACCCATCGCATTACAAAACAATATAAACAAAACACACGTGTCAATGAATAAACAACGTATTGTGTATGACTATATTAAAAATCATATATAAAAGATATATTGTGTATGCCTGTATTAAATAACATGTATAAAAAATATATTGTGTATGGATAATAAGCAAAACACAAAAAATGCACTCTCAATGGATACACAATGTATTGCGTGTGGTTGTATAAAAGAATGTGTATAACAATGTATTATGTATGCCTGTATTAAAGAGCATGCATAAACAATATATTGTGTATGTCTGTATTTAATAGCATGTATAAACTGTGTACTGTGTATGACTGCATTAAAGAACATGTATAAACAATGTATTGTGTATGGATAATAACCAAAACACAATAAATAGTTATTAAAAATAAAAATAAAAACACAAAACACACAATATACTGTGTATGACTGTATAAAAAAGTGTGTATAATCATTTATTGTGTATGCCTGTATTAAAAATAATATATAAACAATATATTGTGTATGTCTGTATTTAATAGCATGTATAATTGTGTATTGTGTATGTCTGTATTAAAGAGCATGTATAAACGGTATATTGTGTATGAATAACAAAAATATAAAAAAGAGAGTGTCCATGAATACAAAATATATTGTGTGTGGCTAGGGTGGAAAAGAAAAGCGATAAATTCACAATTATTTAATTACTTACCAATTATGCCCCAAAAATGAGCATCGTTCCGATCGAATAAAAACAAAATCCTAATTCATATAGAAAAAATGAAAATAAAAAAAGAAAGAAAATGAAGTTCTTGAGTAAGTCAATTCCAACAATAAAATCCCTGAAGAGGAAAACGATAAATCTCTGATTATTTAATAACTTATTAATTATGCCACAAAAATGAGAATCACTCCAATCGAAGATAAACAAAAGCCAATTTCATATAAAAAAAATAAAAATGAGGCTTCTAAGTAAATCAATTCCAACAAGTAGAAAACACAATCAGAATAAAAACAAAAAAAATTTCAAATAAATGTAATCCTTTACATACCTGATATCTAGAGTACAAAAAAAATACTATGTAAGACATTCTAAAGATTTAACCTAGTTATAATCGTGTTTTACGATAAAAACAAAACAAAAAAAGTGAAAATGGAAAAGGGGTTCAGAAACCACTGGTTCTGATATAACTGGTACGGAGATAGATTTAGATGAGGATTTTATTGGGGGAAAGAGTTTTGATCGGACGGTGGAGATTCGGGTTAAAGTAGGAGTGTGGGAAAGATGAAGAGTTGGGATTTGAGGAGGTGATGACGGGATCGGAGATGGAGGGAGATGCTACGGAAGGTGTTGGAGATAGGTGACGGAGAGAGGAGGACGAATGTTGTAGTTGACATTTTTGTAGGTGTGTATATATATATAGAGAGAGAGAAAAAAAACTGTTAAAAAAATATAAATTATTTAGTATTTATAATTTTAATTAATTGTATGTTTTGGTAATAAAGTGTTGGGATGTAATTTTTTGGTAATTAATTTAAAATAGTTGTATCTTTTTGATAATTTTCTCATAACATTTTGAGTAGGTTTTGTAATTTGAGTAGGTTTTGTAATTTGCGATTATAAAATGTGAGTTTAAAGTCGTGTGGGAGCATTATTGACTGTTCAACTTCGCATTTACATCAAACGAAGAAAATAGTGTTTATTTTTGCTTAAAAAATTGATTTATGATAATAAAATCTTGGAGCAATTAAGTACATTGTATGTAGACATGTTATATTTGTTTCAATTTGTATTAGTAGAGCTTAAATTGACAGGTATGTTGAACTCATGACTACTGTGTTGTTTTATTATGACCAAAAATGATTCACTTTTTTCTTTAGACAAGTAGCAATTAATGCTTAAGACTTTGACTTATGACTTATTTACTCGTCAGCGAATAATATAGCAAGAATTAAAGAACATTTAGCCTTTCATCTTTTGGCGATTTATTGGGTTCTTTGTAGTATAGTAAAACCTCTTAAATTAATAATGCCGGTATTAATTTATAGAGTTATTAATTAATCAATAAATTAATAATTATCATTTTAAACATGTTTTATTGATTTGACGATTAATGTTCATCGAGCGACAATAGCAAATTGTTTTCGACATTGAAAAACGAAAGTTTCAATTAATAGAACAAATTGAGGTGCATATTTACGAATTTGAAAAAAATTATTGATAGTCTCGATTATCTCAATAAAATGGATGTCATATGAGTTGTTGGATTAGCCTGACGAAAACGATAAATGTTCAAAGGACATACCTTATAAAAAATTATGTATATTGTATTTGATAACAATAAAGATGATAAAGTTGAATATGATACATGTTCAGTATATACCTTTGTAACTAGTCATGCGAAATTAAACATTTACAGTATCGCGTCTATAACTCTTTTTTGGTACAGTTCGAAAATACTATATAATATTTTTTGGATGCAGTTAGAAAAATTATGGATAAAATTCAAGTAGATTTAAATTTTAAGAAAAATCAAACCAAGTATAAAGTCACAATTCACTAAGTCGTCCTATTAATTATGTTTGTCATTTTGAAAAATTATTAATTTATAATTTTGTCGGGACCAATATTTATATAATTATTTTCAGAAAATTTATTATCTTATTAATTTATCGAAATTAGTGATTTTTTACATTGATACAAGTTGGAACCGGATAAAATTATTATTTTAGAGAGTTTATTAATTTACCGAGTATTAATTTAGAGAGGTTCTACTGTATATATTCATGTTCGATATAAGTGTTCTGCTGTAAAACAATCCGGTAGTGGTCTTTTCCATTAATCGATATCCAGACATTTGATCCAGATTGGGTTTTTTTTTCATAGCAGATGAGTACCAAATAGCGATTTCTACGTCTAGAAGATTCGATTAAAGATCTCGCAATTTAGGATTGAGCAAGCAACCAAAAGGTTATTGAAAGCGGGTGAACAAAAAATGAGGGACGTTGGCAGTCACAAAACCGCAAGGGGAACTACAAAGTCATGGCGGGTCCATCATTTTCCATCAATTGGTATGCATAACATTCGATTCAGTTAGGGCATATACTTTTTTCCGTTTACCAAAGAGCGATTTGTACCTCTAAAGGATTCGATTAAAAGCGAGCAATCAAAAAGTTATTGAAAATCGGTCAACTAAAGCGGAGGGGTGTTAGCAGCCACATAACCAGGGGGGACTAAAAGTCATGGCAGCCGATCATGGGGTTCGGAAATATGATGATGGGAAAAAAAGAAACTAGCTCACTTGCCTCCAACAAAATTTGACCAGTTTCGATTTCGGTTAGGGTAGAACTGTAGGATAGTTTATTTGAGTGATATATATAGAGAGCTTTTAATAAAATGGTGTGATTTGAATGAACTGGATTTATAGAAACTAAATTAAGCTCTTCTATAATTTTAAAAATTAAGGACCAAAACTAGTTGTTTCATGGACTACTTTATATTTTCATATAATTCGAATGAAAAAAAAAAATTAAACTAGTGTTGTGTGACATATTAGCTCGCATATATATGTATATAGATATAGAGAGAGAATATAGAGAGAGACAACAACAGGGTCTTTATTAATCAGAATGCTAAATAGCATAATGTAGTCATGTCTCTCTTGATCGATAACAACAAGTTGTCTTCTATGACAAGTGTTTTATCTGGATCGTGAGACAGAGCATATGTAATTCAAATATGGCTAATACTAGCTCGAAGCCATATATACTCTCTAGTCGTCTCATAGAGCACGAGATCATAGTGATTCATTTGGAATTATTCCAGGACCTCCAAGATATCGCCATATTCCTAATGGCAAAGACAGACCATGTTAGGAATATCCATTATGCGGGTCTGATAAGTAACCAGCATCGGTATAACCGAAAAAGGGTTGCGTTAATTCGAGTACCGAAGGGGTAGGTACACTCGAGGTCATAAAATGGGATAAGACAAGCCCTCATCCACAGTTAACTTAAGGTAATGGGAAAATGTCTTTTATGCCATTTCGATTGGAGCGTGTTAGCGCGATGCTGTGTCGAGCTATATCATTCACAGCAGACGAGATGTTCGTCATAGTACATTAGACCAAGTACAATGATGCGCTTGTTGTACTTAGATATGAACATGATGGTTCAATATTTCTTCATCGTCTCATCGGGGACAGACCGGGTCTATATCAATGTCTAGTGATCGAACGATCATGGGAGAATCTGACGACTTAGCGTCCTAAAGACTAAAACATCATAACACCTTCTCAGTGTAGTCTGAATCATGGACTTACATTCAATCTTTACGGGACTCGATCATCAGGCCGAGTCACTACCATGTCATCCCAAGATCCTTCATCTCAAAGGCAAATCCATAAGTGGATCGCGTAATAAAAGACGCAAGAGCATAATACTTGTTCAAGTATTCCAAGCTGATCAAGTACTCACTTAGGCGGGTATACTACATCCGCTCGGATTATATTAATCCATATAGTGAACGTCTCAGTCAATTGAGATCGTGTTCCGTGGTCAGGAACTACTTGATTTAAGCACATGAGGTCACAGAGGGACCTTCATCTATATCTCTTTTTCTAAATCCCCATAGAGATAAAATCGTGACCACAATCACATGCTGCATAATCACTTTTTCGAAAACTACTAAACTGATAAAATAGGGGACCGTTATAACGTCTATTACGAGAAAATAAACCATCTCGTAATCAATTCCAAGGTGTGAGAGAAGCATTGCGCTACTAGGCGAGCATTCTACAATCTCATTATTCTCATCACTCTTCCTTACGAATAACCAAATAAACAAACTCGTTTAATATTGGTGGAGTTGGAGTTACAGGTCCGAACACACTTTCGCTAAGGAGTCTACTTGGATTGCAAGTATCCATTAGGCCAGTCTATTATACGTTGACTTCAGGCAATGGTACATGATTCTCTATCATAATTTGCTCATATTATTAGTTGTTACCGAATATATGAACAAGTAATCAATGACAATCTCGTTTCGCTTCAATATCGTCTAAGATGTCATGATCGACAAATATTTCGAGATTCTTAGGATGAGGAGTAAATCACACATCTCCTTGATCCTTTCATAATCTCGTGTTACAAACGGGTTTCAGTTCACTACCTCTCGGGCTGAACGAATTAAGAACCGGTCAACTTCTTCATATCTTGATAAGCATGACAGACTGACGGCTGACGGCAGCGTCATTTGCTTGGCGGGTTCGGCCAAACAACATGTTACGACAGGAACACGGCGTCCGACAGGAACGTCTATCCTTGCAAACATTTTGCAGCAGGTATAAATGATCTCATGACATCTCATAAAGTAATTAAATGCGTCTGAAATTTAGTTAGACTTAGGAGAGTCTATGCACTTACTTATTACTAAGTGCAGTTTTGGGCTCAAGCTAAGACTGAGTGGGTTATGCCACGTTACTTCACGTCGTTCCTTATCAACGGTAACGTGCAAATCTTCCCCTAACGACGGGGAGAACATTCTTAGCGATGTCACTTTCGAATATCATGCGGTAAAGAGATCACTTGCCAAAGTTACTCTATCAAATGATAGGCAGGGGATTCGTAATCGACTTATGTCCCCTTTAGAGGTCCATATTTTGAACGGTATAGCGGCTCAATCAAAATATTAATTAAACACTCCAAACACGCATTAATATGAAACTTCTGGCTTATAACCAGTAACCAGCTGGTAGGCATATGGTGTTTGAGTGTCTATGGGCCTCATAACGAACCAATACAGTAAAATAGCATAACCCCACATGGAAATATAAATCTTGGTGCACAAGACCAAGAAGTGCGTGCAATCATTTGCAGTCGCATCATCAAACTTTCTGTGAGTCCATTTGGGTCTGAAGATTATCGACAGGATGTTCAATTTCAATTCCCAAACTCAAGTAATTCAAATCGAAATTTCGATTCTTACTCTTCAGCATTATCAAATCGACTAGACTTTTCAGGATAATTCGGATCATGATCGGACAACAATAATCATGTGACCATATTGTCGATGAATCAACCATAACCATTTATATTTATGGTCCGTCTTATGGTTGGATAAGTCCACAATAACTCCTTCAATTCTTTACAAGAATTCTACGAGTCCATTTCGTGATCTTTACACATACTAGTCTTTCAAAGTGAGCATTAGTGGCATGAATTTCGGATTAATCATGAAATATATTCTCAGAGAGAATTCAAATGCGATGCGATTATAAATCAAGCATCGTCCTTTAACCCGGGAATATCTCATCCGGTCAATGCCACAATATCAAAATGCTCTTATCAATCGACGACAGGCGAATGATAGTATAGACAATCATGTCTTAGCATCTAAATCATTTAAAAGCTATAAAAAAAATGTGCTAGCAACCACTTAAAAGTCATTTCAACTCCTCTAAAATACGCATTTGGTCATATTGAATGGGGACTATGTAAAGAAATTCAATTCTTTCATGAGCTATTACCAGATAACACTGGTTTTCTTGAATATTTTAAAACTCAACAAGGTATGATAGGACCTACAGGAGTATAATGCCTCATATTTGACAAATCAATTTGGTTTTACCAAAGATTTCGATTTGGAATGACAGGTCCAGAATCGTTGTCAACGAGTACTCTTTTAGGCAAGTAGTTGGTGAAATTATGTGGTACACTATTGCTCACTATTTCCAGAAAAATCAACTACCCCACAAGAATTACCTAAATTTTCATAATTTAAAAGTTTGGTCACATTTGTCAAAAGAATTTGCTCAAAACACTTTAAATTATTTCGAAAAATTTCGTAAATAGGCAAACCATAATTGAAAAGTATATCCAAATGGAAAAATCATAATCCAAATGGAAAAACATAATCCAAATGAGCGAAAAATCGGCTAAATGATTTATCAAAATCAATAAAGAAAAGTACCAAACTCATTTGAGCCACAAAATCGGGGGTCTCAAGAGTTTCCTTTCAGTTAACTTTAACCAAATTAGCATCGGCTTTTCCATTTTTATTATAGTTTTGAACTATTTAACGAGTAGTCATGAATGGCATCGGTCATTTGGCCCAATTGTTACTATCAAAACTGCATAGGAGCTACATATCTTCGGTTCAGACAATTGTCTAAACCTCACTTGGCTAAGCGATTCATCGGGATCTCGAAAGTTCGAGACAAATAACACTTGTCTCGATTCTCGATTTGTGGAAAAAAAATATACACCAACAGCATTAATATCAGGTAAACAATTCGCCATTGACCCAATAGGATTAAAACTGCTCATCGGTGCATTTTCTCATCCACAAACAGATATGCGATAAAGGAACATGGTGAATATAAATTCACGATACTGATTACGGAATACAATTTCCAATATAGTATTTTTGGTGAATGATCGCTCCAATATGTCAATTTCAGACATTTGTTCACCATAGACGTCATCACGTCTCAAATGTGGCGGCGGAATAAAATCAACGCCTTAGCCTTCATCTCAAGGGTAACAACAAACTCGTGTTTTACCCATCTAAGATGGTATCCAAAAAAAAATTGGGCATCACATGCTCACACATCAGGGTGACTAACATGTGGTGGCGTAAAATACATCGCCTAAACATTCATTTCGCATGTATGCTTTGCGATTTCCTCATCATAGATGGCATCCAACATGTGTTGTGAGTCCTGGATTAGTTATCATATAAAACGACCGGTTTATATGTTTATGTTTTGCACAAGCACAAACTTTATTTCGAAACGACATGTTCGAATACTAGTTTTGCTATTCATGTGAATTGGTTCTCATTGATCGAACGACGGGTCGATGCTGAAATACCAATTCGGCAAGATATACATCACTATATAAACACACTCGGAGAAATTATTATTTAGTCAACCCCTTTCAATAGCTCTACTTGAAAACGACTAGGAAAGATGGTGAGGGTGGAGGGCACGAATGCCACTTAAAACCCGACCTCATTAGTATATCGACTTCCGCCTATATCTTTCCTAGACATCGTATCCAAATAGCTGAGCCTATTTGGGGAAGGTTCATAATTTTTTCAACTTAAATGTGAATATATATGATTTCGCAAATTAACATATTGTACACATTTGTGCATGGCAGTAAATAAATAGTATTGTGATTAAATATTTAGATTGTACCTGCTTACATGATTAACTAATATAGCAGACAATCATAACAGAGATATTATAAATCACAGTTTATACTAGAAAGTTCTAATAATCTATTAATTATTATATGCCATATGTGTACATTTTATTCATGGTAACTAAAACATGCAAGAAATCGTATGGATTTATAATTACCAATTAACAATATACACGCAATTTCCATACATGGTAATTTTTAAAGTACACCATAGCATACAAAGAAATCAAATAAATTCTAACTCATGGACGTGATTGTCAATTTTACACTTGCATTTTCTAATTTACATTATAAGACCAAACATTAGTTATAGTTGATTCCTACATATACGGGTACAAATTTTATTACAGTGATGTGAAACTAGGTCTTATGAATCATATAAAAAAATAGAGTTACAAGCATAAGTCAACCAAAGTTTAATCATGTTAATCTTTATATAGCCATAGCAATACAATTTTCGTGAACAGGACTATATAACCATGTTCATACGGCCTACATGAATATTCTTTATCCAAAGTTTTGGGATAGTTGTTTGGTTAGGCGGTGTAAACTATATTGTCCTCAAAAGTTATGATAACATATAACTTGATTATGTCTACCTCTAATTTCAATTTATAAGATCCAGTAGCATGAAACAATAAATTTATTTTCAATGAACATGCAACTTGCAATTAACATGTCGAGGGTTTTATACTGCAAATTTGGTACTATGAAATATGATCATGCAATATCATATTTTATGGTTATTAGCATGCAACTCAACATCAAAACCGGTACAATACGTAAATGGTTGTATAGGCAAGCTAATAATACTACTAACAGTCTAACACTGCCAACGTGCAATAGTTATATCATGCCGTACGGTATATAAAAAAAATGTATCGTACTCCTCGTATGTTGGTGGAGATCGATATAGCATCGTGTTGATAACGTGTTGTGTGACATATTTAGCTCGGTATATGTATAGATATATAGAGAGAAATATGAAAAGACAACAACGTGATATTTATTAATCAGAATGTCTCAATACAATGGGATCATAATTTTATTTATATACTAGAGGTTAGAGTTATACAAGTTAGAAATCACAACTTAGGCTCACTATGAATAAGGCTCAATAGTCCAATAATATCCTATAATATATATATCATTTTATTATAATAAGCTAACCCAATGAGAATTAGACTACCCAATTTTTCTAAAAATACCCTCAATATGTTTTAATAATTACCAATATATCTAATCTAATTAATTAATAATTTGTCCTAACTATATTTTCCTAATTACATATGTAGCCTAAATTAATTAGCGATTCGTTTTAACCTGCATAACTACAATAAATGAAACAAAATCTGAATATTATGTTCAAAATAAAATATATTACGAGATTTATATCATTACGCGTCTCACACGCAACGCGTGGATAAATTTTACTAATATATATATAAGCAAACTTATAGAAAATTTTGTACAATTCTATTTTATATTTTAAATTAGGAATTATTGTGATTTTCTCATCCCGAACCGTTAGGTATCCGACATTTCGGGTATCCGAAATGTCGAGACCCGATATTTTTCTGATCGGGATCAGAAGGGAAAAATCATTGCCCAATCTTTTTCGGGGCGGGATTTATGTATAATAGTTTCGGGTCGGAATCCCACCTACACCCCTAATTGCAAGGCCACAAGGGCCACAACTATGATAATGTAGTTTAAATGATCTTCTCAACGGACAACAAACGTAATTTTTTTAATTAATCTTACTTTCAACATATTGCATTACAAAACTATTATTATTTTTCAAACCTTATGTAACTGAAAGTCAGAGCTTGTCCCACTATAATTAATTGCTTACATTATTTAGCACACAACCTTTATTATTGAATATTGATAAGACCGACACGTCTTCCTCAGTACACACAAACAACAAACATAACAACTAATTGGAAATAAGGGTTAATTCAGTCTTACACTCTTATCTTTTCAGTGTCATATCAATTAGCTTCATAGTCTTTAGGTTGTATCAATTTAACTTCAATCTTAAGTAATAGTAAACATGCAACTTTTCTTTAGGTTTTACATCTGAACTAGTAAAGAAAAGTTTTAAAATAAAAATCTATGTTAGCAAAGAGTATAATATGCATAAAATGTATCGAATAATTATATCTTTTTGAGTTACTTGTTCTCTGTAATGTTTTGTACTCCTATAACGTATTTGGTACGCACAGTACCATTCTAAAAAAAGCGTTTTTCTGTGAAATAAAAATTAGTTAGAAATTTTGCGTCGATTCATGTCTCAGTCCAAAAAAAAAAAACTAAACTAGACAACGATTTAGGTCACCTGACTCATGTATCAAATATGTAATGAAACTTTAGGACACTATTCGCCTTATTTAGTTGGATTTCACACATTACATTTGTGTAAATATTAAATTAAGTAAAAAGGATCATTTAGTACACATTTTGAGACTTGATCATCAAAAACTCATAAATCAAAATCTCTTGCAAAATTTGGACAGATGCTCAATGATACTGCTTACTCTTTTGTTTAAACTTTGATACTCACTGATTCTTCATTGATATGTACCAAGTATTAAACAAAAACCACAAATTGAAATTTTTGATAATTAAGTTTGTAAGTGTGTACATTTAACATTAAATTTACCAAAAACATAACTAATAAGATGGAATAAAAACTGAGACAATAAGTAAACTACAATAGTCAAAAGTGAAATTAACCTTAAAACCAGAAATATTACTCAATTTCTCATTTAATTGTTAATTACGAAACTACTTGCAATTTTAACCGGTTTATAACTTATATCAAAATTATCGAAATAAATTTTTTTTAAATCTAACTATAAAATTTAATATTTAAACTATATAATAAATTTTAAAAAAATTCATTGGCACATACAATTTGTTTTATGCATTTATTATTCGGTATCTCTGTTTGGTTTGTTGTTGTACCGTCAACCGTATCTCTCTCTCTCTCTCCCTGCGTATGACATTATATATTCAAATCATAGCAAAATCAGTATATATATATATTCAATTCAAGCTTAAAGATTCGGAATCTCTCTCCTAATCAAACCATTCTTGAGAGAGAGAAAGAGAGAGATGATTTCCAACGGAAAATGTTCCCCAGTGATTCTCCGGTCACCGGAGACCGATTTCCCAACTAGGTATTCTTTTTCGAGAATTGGGTTTTTGGGTATGAAGAAAAAATGTAATCTTGAGGGAAATTCGATTTGTTTTCATTCTAAGGATGTTTTTAGAATGCTTTGTGTTAACAGCAAAGTGGAAATGGGACCGAATTTGGTGCATAATGTGGTTTTAAATGATTGTTCAGGTATGTTTTGAATTTATTTTGTATAATAATCAGTGTTTTTAAAAGCGAAATCTTAGCTAAAACGTTTTTACAAGAGCCACGCTACTAAAAGCGTAACCTTTTTAAACTTTGAATTGAGTTTTTATCGAGATTTGCATCGAGGTTTTTTACTATGAAGCGTGCTTTTTAAAACAGTGATACTTATATACTTAATATGGAATTATGGATCAATGCTGTCATTTTTTATTTAATTTTGGCTCATGATGAGTACTCCTATGTCTTTTTGTTGGTGATTGTCAATTCTGTATTGTTAGAGTAAGTTTGTTGAATAGTCAATGTGAAATGATGAATCGCCATTACTGAATATCGAAACGTAGAGAGAGAAAATCAATTATGTATATATTTCTTCTTAACCTTGAAAATCAACCGTAACTGAGTTTATAAGCTTGCTCAGCTATAGATGAGATTCAGTTACAATGTAGCCACTCAGAATGTGACATGTGGCATACTCTAACTGCATTACTAACAAGTTTACAAACATTACAAATCAGTCCCATCTTTCCTTAATACTATCACTTCAAGGACTAGACTAATAACAGAACTGGTACTACTGTATCAGAAACATTACAAATAGATCCTTCAACTTTAATACACCCCCTCAAGATGGAGAGGACAAATCAAGAACTCCCATCCTGACAAGTAGAGAACTGAATAACCTGTAGCCTAGAGGTTTTGTGAACAAGTCGGCCAACTGGTGTGTTGAATAGACATGTAATAAACGTATTACTCATGACTGAATCTTTTCTCTAACATAATGGCAGTCAATTTCCACATGTTTAGTTTGTTCATGATGGACTGGATTTTCTGCCAAAGCCATTGCAGATCTACTATCAGTAAACAAAGTAGCTTAATTCTGATGAGAAACACCTAAATCAGTCAATAACTGGAGTAACCACACTACTTCACAACTGCTAAGAGTCATCTATACTCAGCTTCAGCTGAGCTTCTTGAAACAACATATTGTTTCTTGGTTTTCCAAGAAACAAGAGTCTCCAAGAAAAATACAAAATCCACTAACTGATCTTCTAGTGTCTGGACAAGATGTCCAGTCAGAGTCACAAAATCCTCTAAGATTCAATGTAGAATGAGAAGGGAAAAATAGACCTTGAGATGGACTATTTTTCAAATATCTAAAGACTATCACAGCTGTATTATAATGTGTATGACAAGGGGAGCTCATAAATTGTGCCAAACAACCTACAAAATAGGCTATATCAGGTCTAGTAATTGTGAGATACAACAATCTACCCACCAATCTTCTATACTCTTCTGGATTGTCAAGCATCTTAGGGTCTTCTTTGGTTAGTCTCATATTAGACTCCATAGTAAATTGAACTAGTTTACACCCTAGTTGCCCAGCATCATTTAGTAACTCAAGGACATATTTTCTTTGACATATACTTATACCTTGATCAGTTCTTGCTATTTCTAGACCTAGAAAGTATCTCAACTTTCCTAAATCCTTTATATGAAAATTTGTATTCAAAAGATCCTTAACTTCTTGTATCAAGTCCAAAGAAGCACTAGCCAGCACTATATCATCAACATATACCAATAATACCAAATAACTATTTTCCCTGTTCAGGATGAACAAAGAGCTGTTTGCATATGATTGCTTAAAACCAAAAGTGAGCAGAGAATTAGACTACTTACAAAATCACTGCCTGCTAGCCTGTTTTAACCCATAGAGAGATTTATGTAACTTGCAAACCAGATCTTATTGCTTAGTTTGTACCTAACCAGGTGAAGGCAACATGTATACTTCCTCTTCTAGGTCCCCATGTAAGAAAACATTATTCACATCAAGTTGTGAAAGATGCCAATTTTTTACATAAGCTACAACAAGTAGAGTCCTTACTGTGGTCATTTTGGCTATTGGACTAAAAGTGGCATCAAAATCCACCCCCTCTAATTGAGTGTATCCCTTAGCAACCAACCTTGTCTTATACCTTTCTATTGAACCATCTGTTTTATGCTTTATTTTGTATACCTATTTGCATCCTATCACATTTTTCCCAATAGGCAAAGGCACCAAACTCCAAGTATGATTTTGTTTTAAGGCAAATATATGTTTATTCATAGCTTCTACCTATTTATCAATTGTAGAAGCTTCTTTATAATTCTTTGGTTCAACATCTGTTGTTATAGCCAAACAATAAGACCTATATGTTGGTGATAGATGCTCAAGACTTACTTGTTTTGAAAGAGCATGAGGATATGCATCAGAAACATTACAAACAAATTCCTTGGATTTTGTACTGTTCTCTTAGAATGCCTTCCACAGAATGTGTGTTAATAGATGACACATTTTCTTCTACCAGGCTAGACACAATATCATGTGTCATGATTGTATCATGAACTTGTACTTACTCAGAAGGAGGTGAGCTAGTAGTTGCATTTTGAGAACCACCGAGAGGAGCTAATTGTGGTGAAGGCAAATCACAATTAGGAAGTACAAGAGGAGTACCAGAACCATTATTAACCTGAACTGGTAACTTTTGTTGCTTATTTACAAAGAGAAATATATCCTCATAGAACACCACATCTCTAGATATAAAACTTTGATAAGTTGTTAAATTTAGAAGTTTATAGCCTTTAGAGGTTGAGCTATACCCTAAGAATGCACACCTTGCCCTAGCTGAGAATTTAGTCCTTCCTCTTAGAAGTGTGCTTGCATAGCATAAACACCCAAATACCTTTAAATGCCCATACACAGGAATCTTTTGAAACAAAATTTGATAAGGACTTTTATTGTGTAGCAATGGAGTAACAATTCTATTTATCAAATATGTTGCTGTTAACACACAATCTCCTCAAAATTCTAGGGGTAAGCTGGCCTGAAATCTCAGAGCCCTATCTATATTCAAAAGATGTTGGTGTTTTCTTTCAGCTATTCTATTTTGTTATGGTGTCTCAACACAGCTAGTTTGGTGTAAAATACCCATATTTTGATAGAATTATGTCCTTAAAAACTCTGGACCATTGTCACTTCTTATCACCTTGACTCTGGTCTCAAAGTGTGTTCTAACCAACATACAATAAGTTTCGATAAATTTAGAAGTTTCAGCTTTTGTTTTCATAAGATAAATCCAGGTACATTTTGAGAAATCATCTACTATGGTAAGAAAATAAGAGAAATTACCGATCAAAGTGGCAGCATAAGGTCCCCATATATCCATGTGTACACGCTCAAAACACTTTTAAGTATGAGTAGTACTTCTAGAAAATTTCAACTTCTGCTGTTTAGCTAAATGACATACTGTACAATGATCACAATTCTTTATTTCTTGACTTAAACCAGTGATAAGAGAGCTCATCCCTTGCAAGATGTCTTTAGAGAGATGCCCCAACCTGGAATACCATAGCAAGGCTTTATTGTAGTTTATCACCCTAGTTAAGAGTGTAAAGAGAATGGTGTAGCTCATATACTCTATCCTCATTGCCTTGGGAAATTTCACCTACTCTCCAAGATCTCCCCATTTTGGTTGCTGTATCGGTATATAGAATAGATTGACCAATTTATGGGCTTACAGAATGTAAAATCCAAGACTGGACTACTAGATTACTCCTTATCCATGATTGATACTTTAGATCTGTGACACTAGGACATTTTAGAGTCCCATTGATGAACCCTAATTTGTATTTTTCACCCAATACTATCTCCATAGCTCTTTTCCAGGTATGGAAATTTGCCCCATTCAATACTGGATTTACTAAACTATTACTAGAAGTATCCCCTGGCCCAATATAATATGAAGTTGCAGTAATATCCATAAAGGGAGCATTTCTCCCAAAATTATTATTCATATTCCCATTAATAGAATCATTATTTTCTTCTGAAGTAGTACCATTTGACCCAATATTTCCAATCATTTCGATTAGGCTTCAATTGAATCCCAAATTTCCAAATATCCCTCAGCAATTCAATATCTTTATAAACGAAATCTATATTCAGTTACAATGTAGCCACTCAGAATGTGACATGTGGCATACTCTAACTGCCTTACTAACAAGTTTACAAACAATACAAATCAGTCCTATCTTTCCTTAATACTAACACTTCAAGGACTAGACTAATAACAGAACTTGTACTACTGTTTCAGAAACATTACAAATAGATCCTTCAACTTTAATAGTCCATGTAGTTTGAGAAAAGTTGTATTTAGTCCTCATGGTATCTTAAAATCTTTTGAAGCACCACAGTCTCAAGTTATCAATTCCTATAAAAATGAGTGATGGAAAATTTGATAGAAGTGATGAAAATTTTATTTTTGTTGGTAATTATCAATTCTGTATTGTTAGAGTAAGTTTGTTGAATAGTCCATGTAGTTTGAGAAAAGTTCTATTTACTCCTCATGGTATCTTAAAATCTTTTGAAGCACCACAGTCTCAAGTTATCAATTCCTATAAAAATGAGTGATGGAAAATTTGATAGAAGTGATGAAAATTTTATTTTTGTTGGTAATTGTCAATTCTGTACTGTTAGAGTAAGTTTGTTGAATAGTCCATGTAGTTTGAGAAACAGTTCTATTTAGTTCTAATGGTCTCTTTTGAAACATCAGAGTCTACAGTTATCAATTCCTTTAAAAATGAGTGAATGGGAAATTTGATAGAAGTGGTCTTTTCAAAGGAGTTTCTTTAATTTAAAATTCTCTATCTTGATCATAAGAGGAGATCATATCAAGATAAGTAATTAATGAATAACTTATTATCTTGATCTTTATAATTTTCACCATAAATCACTTAGTAAATTATATTAATTTTTGTACGGTTTTAATCAGAAGTATAGGGATTAGGGACCAAATGGAATGTTGGTGGATTTTTGAGAATCTTTTCTAATTGACCTTGTCTTTATTGGGGTAACGAATTATTAATTCTAAAAGTTGTATAAAATCTGCATTTTGTTACTGACATTGCAGTTTTCTGAAACTGAGCCGAAACCTGGTTTCAATTTTCCAAGTAGTTCAGACTTCCGATATGTGGCCCGTGGATGTTAGATGAATCAAGAGTGCATGTTTTTACATAATCTATTCAATCTACCCATGATTGAATTCTAAAACATGTTTGCTTTTCAATTTATATCACTAGTAGTTATAATATGTGACTGCATTTAGTTGCTAAATCATTTGAGGTTATTGAAACTAGGTCTGTAGCTAACTTAAATATGGTTACAGGTTTAAAATCTGAAGAGCTAAAGAGGTCAACCATTGGAAACTCGACTAATATCGTATGGCATAAGTGCTTGGTCGAGAAAATTGATAGGCAAGAGCTTTTACAGCAAAAGGGTTGCGTCGTTTGGGTAACGGGTCTCAGTGGTTCAGGTTTGTACAATCTTGGCTTTTAAATTTGTTAGTAATATGGACAAATTAGTGCGTTGGGCTCCATACTAATATAAGAACATGTATGAACTTTTTGCATAACATAAACATGTACAATATGCGGCACGTTTGGTTTAAGCAAAGAAGCTGGATGTCAGCATGTACGACATTTAGTGCTTAACATAATGAGTGATGATCATTATATTATTCACATCGAGAAAGACATTCCCTAATTCCCATTAATTTTAAAGTTCGTACATGCCTATATTTTGAAAATCAGAGGCTCTTTTTTGTTGAATGGACTTCATGTTGAGCACAGCTTCTGAAGAAATTGATCAGCAACCCATGATTTAACGATCCTATGGACCATCTTAGAAGTATCATGAAGCAATTATATTAGGTTTTGTGCATTTTAGTTGTTTTGCATCTTTAAATAGCGTCTTGTTTGTATGTAGATTTGGGAGTTTGCAACGCTAATTGCAATTGAAATTCCTTATTGCACCATGTTGGTATCCCGCCAAATAAACTTTTAAGTTATGTAGAATGATTTGAGAATATCAAAAGTGATTATAACGGCAAGTGAACAAAACGACCATCACTATTTTTCTATGTTTACTGACATCAAGAGTAGTATACTGCGGGTTGTGACAGCTTTTTACAAACTTCCACAAATTCTTTGGTATTTTCCTTGAAGATAGTCAAAATTTTGATTTCAGGAAAGAGCACTTTGGCATGTGCATTAGCTGGAGGCTTACACTCCAGAGGAAAACTAACCTACATTCTCGACGGTGACAATGTTCGTCATGGGCTCAATAATGACCTAAGTTTCAAAGCAGAAGATCGTGCTGAAAATATTAGAAGAGTTGGTGCGTTATAAACTTAATTAAATTTGTTTTGTTACTCAAAAACTAGTTTTATATATATCTAAATGGGTTTCAGGCGAGGTAGCCAAGCTCTTTGCTGATGCTGGAGTAATTTGCATTGCTAGTTTAATATCTCCATACAGAAAAGACCGAGATACTTGTCGTTCTTTACTACCAGAAGGAGACTTTATTGAGGTTTGTACTCTAAACAGTTAAAAGGATGTTACTAAGACCCTTTTTTCCCGGTCGACATAGCTTTTCTCTTGCTGACATTTAAAAGATTGTTTGACTAACAGGTGTTTATGGATGTTCCTCTTAAATTATGTGAAGCCAGGGACCCTAAAGGTCTGTACAAGCTGGCAAGGGCTGGTAAAATCAAAGGTACTTTTTATGCAACGTCAATGCCCCTGGAGCTTTCGAATAACTATAATGTCTTCATTGCTTTTGACTTTTCTCTCATGCTTAAGCAAACAGACTCTCAATTCTGGTGTATGAGCCACTTTGTTGTTTAATGGGTACACAAGAGGGAGGCTTATTGAATTTAGCCGATATTGGATTTGAGCTATTAAAAAATACTGCTCTTTTATTCATCTGTTTTGCCGTTGAGGATTTTAATTTCTCATTGTACCTTGCAGGTTTTACTGGGATTGACGATCCATATGAGGCACCATTGGAATCTGAGGTAAGCATCTTGTAAAATTGAGACTGTTTGACAGCTAGCTTTGGCGCAAATTATATTTACACTTCTTAGGACTTACATGTTACAAACAACTAAAATTTTGTGAAGGGATGGAAACAGGAACTATGGGAAACGTATATACTATAAATTGATCTAAGATTTGAAATTGCCTTAGTTTCCCCCCTCTTGGTATTTCACTTCCTTTTCCTCAGAACTCAGCGTTTCTTACTCTTTTTAAAATAAAAATAAAAACACTGCTTTTGCTATTGAAACATTCAGTCAATGAGTTTTCAGATTGCTTTTGCTGGG
The DNA here is from genome assembly GCA_963682055.1 of Primula veris. Taxonomy (NCBI): domain Eukaryota; kingdom Viridiplantae; phylum Streptophyta; class Magnoliopsida; order Ericales; family Primulaceae; genus Primula; species Primula veris. The sequence goes on along the minus strand of OY821747.1, from coordinate 27,446,077 downwards.
TCTTATGAAGTCACCTTAGAATCATTTATTGTTAATATGATCAAACTTTCATATAAATTATTATATATGCAGATAGTATTACAACAGCAGGAAGAGGATTGTGCATCGCCCTGTGAATTAGCTGGAAAAGTTATATCTTACTTGGAGGAAAAAGGGTATCTCCATGCCTAATTAACTCTGGCATATCTGTGGTTTTACGTTGCTATTATGCTTTTTCCCTATATTACGCGTCGATCATCATCTTGGAAGCTCTCGTTTCTTATATTTATACCATGATTACATGGATTGAATATCAATTTGGAAACAACGTTTCCAATGTCTGTGCTGTAATTAGTATAGTGTATAGAACCGATTAGCGTCCTGAAAATTTCAATTCCGATACTTATTGAAGTGCTTTGTTTATTAATAAGTCAATGGTTCGAATAAAGTCTGGTGTATATGTGACTGTATAGTTGTATAATTGAAAAGAAAGGGTCCTATTGTGAAAGTGAAATAAATGATTGTTCTGGTTGCAGTTGTATATCATAAAAAATGCAGACTTCTGATATATCTTTATCATTGAGATTCCTTTTTTAATCCATTAGAGATCCCTTGCGGAGTTGAGGTATTAGGCTAGTTCTGGTTCACTAGGCTTGCCCCCTCGTGATTAATTGCGAATTATTATTATGTGGTTCTGTAGTACGTGTCCATGCACCCTGTTTTAATGTTCATATACCAGGACAGGACTAGAGTATTTGGTTGTATATTTTTGTGATCTTAGTGAGTGATAGCAGATGACTCCTAATTAGTAATTACTTTAATTAAAATACCGGAGATATTAGAGATCCTCATATGAGTTAATCGTTTAACACGTCTCCTCAAGTCAAAGCTCTCTTAGTAATTATCTCAATTGTCAAAGCTCATCCAGTTCGATCTACTTAACGGAAAATCATAACCTATAATTGAAGTTTGGTAACCATAAACTGCAGAAATTGTGTTACAGAATTCAGCAGGGTAATAATCATCATATCATATATTTGGAAAATTTGCATGGAGCACAAAAATGAGACCACGGTGGCAAAATTTGTATTTAGCACAAAAAAGGCACAATAACTAGATAAAGTAACAATGAATATGCCGCAATAGAATCCTAAGCATAAGACAGAAACAAGCTCCCCTCACATATAAACTAACGTCCTTGTAACTTTACCTGCATATCCCGGGCAATGGCAGGCAGCCATCTTTCTCCTCTAACCTTCTTCAGCTCCGCAACTCTCTCTTCTTCTTTTTTAGCAACTGCTTTTTCTGCTAAATCTTTCGCTTTCAGTTTAGCCAATAATTTCTCGTACCTATCTCTTTGTGCAGCTATAACATCAGTGCCTTCGACTACAATTGACTTGAGTTGCTTTTTGAACTGCAAGGTATAACGATTGCATTTAGGCAAATGGGAAAAGAACTGATATAATACGAGGGCTCGACAAACACCTATAGGCTTGTTTAGTTGCAGCTTTTAAACTCAGTTTTTTTTATAATGTTTTTGCTTAAGAGTTGGCCTGCATTTGGTTGCCCGCTAAAAATCTGAGCTTTTATGATATTTTGGTCAGAGAGATCTAGATGCGTTAAGCCGGGGAACCAAATATTTTCCACAACCTAAAAAGCCCCAGCTTATTTGCTTATGTAACCAAACAAGAATGATCAAGATAAGACAAACCTTCTTTGATTTCTCATCGATCTCCTCACTAGGTACGAGTCTTGGTCTTTTTGTCGGCCCCTTGAGCTCAACTTGTAAAATTTAAACACAAGTTAGCTATATTTTTTCTCAAATACATGAATAGTAAGTTTAGAAACCTTTTATCTTATACCTGTCTCAAACAAGGCCTAAGTTTAGCAATTACTAACAATACAATCATTTCATAGCATACTGTACTATAATTTTGTACTAATAGGCTAATCTCTCACTCAGAATAGTCGTAATTGACACGTATTGTGCTATAACTTTTTTCCAGGGTAAGCATTGCAACGAAAGATAGAAAAAAGGAAACACATTTTCCAACAATATCATCACGCAAATGTAGCTTAGTCCTCACAATATCATAAGCAAAATCTTCCATTTATACTGCATGCTTCTATTTCTTTTCAATGTGTAGATTTCCTCTATGATCAAATATAAGGGTGATTACCTCTATGATCAAAGACAATCCCAGGAGGAGCATGTGTAAAAAGGCGAACTCCAGTTCCAGAATTTGTAGGACCATTATCTGAATCTGAAGGATCTTTAACTACTTCTATGGTCTTCTCCAAGATATCATCCAAAAGCTTTTGCGCCTGTTATAAAATTCCACATCTAGAAACTAAATAAAAAAAAATAAAAAGTCGAATGATTCAAAAATAAGAATCAACCATGTCATCCTGCATTTTTGAAAGTTAGTAAGCAATGTAAAAATCTTAAAGAATATGTTGAAGAATTATCACGCAACTTGCTTGCATTTTTAAAATCTTAATTCGCAGATCATCTTACAATTCACTAACATACAGAGTTGGTATATCATATCATACGGAAAGGTGATCATATTTCACTATAAATGTGAGAATAAGTGGCCATTGCATCATAGCTAAACTTTCCGAGCCCACTTAGCAAACCCTTTTTCTTCTTTTTTTGCACTCGTGTTCTATTTATATTCGTTTTTGGTACACCACTAGTAAACAAAGCCAATCCATATACTGAACTGACTCTTGAAAACTTAAGCTAAAAATATAACGATCGGAATGATAGGTACACTTAAAACAAGGATTTGTCACAAGAAAATCACAAAAGAGAAGAAATACCATTCCCATATGATAAAGTACGCTTGGGTATCAATCTTTTACTACAAGGAATTTCCAAACACGACTTAAAGTTGTTATTCAATGACAGAAGCACTTCAACTATAAATCACGCAAAAAAAAAAAGGTATGAAATAAGGCAATTGATTCCTTTTCATAATCGGAACTGAATCCTTGTGTAAATATCACAGTTTTTTGCAATGGCTCACTAATCCGGGAAGGGCTAGACTTACTTTGTTTTACTAATGTTAAACTTACTGCCTCACAAAATTTCTAATATAATCAAAAGTGATAGCTAAATGATTTAACTTTGGACTTTCTTTGGTTGCAACTTCTTAGCTCATATATCATTTTTTTTTAAGTGTTAATGCAATTAGCTGCGCATATTATAAAGCTAGAGCTTAAAAGCTCAGTAAACATATCCTTTTTCAGCCTCAAATAAGCTATCTTCAGGGCCAGCCCTACCGTGAGCCATAACAGCCCACGCCAACTTAGCATTTAATAAACTACAGGGTGTCTGGAGAAAAAAAGTACAAAAATAAAAAAGAAATAAAGACGTGGTTTTTTTACAAGGCAATATTTTTATTATGTTTCAAGATAACATATCGTTACATTATGGTCAATATTATATGTTTGCTGCTTTGTTGTGCAATTTTTTCCTATATTTTTTCCTTATAAAATTAACTAGGCGCGTTTTTTTAGGCTAAGGGGAAGAATTGGTAAGGCCAATCCTGGCCCTTACATGCTCAAAAGCTACAGCAAAACAAGCTAATAACATCTCACAATTTACATTGTTGAATATCCTAGGCTCATAGCATAACTTCCCCGATCCCCATTAACATAAACAGCTGAAAAAAGGCATAGAAAACAAAAGGCTTAATTCAAGTGATGATAACTTATAAGACAATGCAGGACATCTTCAAAGCATAGTTTTTTATATACAAGTATAGTTCTAATTTGCTCTCTGACCTGAAAATTTGAATCTTTTAAGCCAGAAAACTATCATTATTTTCCTCAATGTCTAATAAGCTGAGTTACGTGCTTAAAAGCTGCTGCCAAACAAGCTACTAAGATCTTTGTTTACCTTTCTGAACATGCACAAGTCAATTTTTGTATAGATACCAATCATATCATAACTATCCTACTAATAGAAATAATTATTTTTTTATTAAAAAGAACAGAAATAATTGAAATAAGTATACGAGAGAGGCTTAGTTTAAGCAATTATAAGACAATGCATTTGGCTGGACATTTTCAAAACTTAGTTCTTATTTGCTCTCTGACTTGAAAAATTGAAACTTCCAAGACAGGAAAACATCATTTTTCTCTCAATGCCTAATAAGTGAAGTTACTTGCTTAAAAGCTGCAGCGAAACAAGCTAATAACATCTCATTGTTTACCGTTTTGAATTTGCACTAGTAAATTTTCGCATAGATATTAATCATAATATAACTCTCCCGCTAACAGAAACAATTGAAATAAGGCATATACTAAAAAGCAACATGCTTAATTCACGTGAATCGTGTTTCGTCAACAGTCTTTTTTTAACTACTTTTCTCGCTTAAAAAAGGCAATAGGTCTTTGGTTTCCTAGCTCTTTTAGGTTTTAAAAAGTCAGCTTTTTAGTAAATAAACCTAAAAAAAACCTCAAAAGCAGAGAATCTAGGAATTTGCTGCTATTTTAGCTTTTCACAAACTATCTTACCAAAAATAGAAATTTTCCAATATGTTGTTTGTATGGTTAAAAATCACTTAGAAATAAGAAAAAAAAAATGACAAATTAGTAAAAAATAAGTTATAAGTCACATAGATTATCAGTCCCTCCGATAAAAGTTGCTGGTTCCGTCCCTCAAACTATCCTACTAATCAATGTTCTAAACGGCACAAGGTAGGCTTTCGGCAGAAAATAGTCACCTAACGTCTAAATCCCGCTTAATCACAGCCTAATTTCAGGCTAGGCTCGCTTTTTAAAACATTGCTACTAAACCAATGGTCTAAAAGGTATAAGACGGGTTTTAGGCGGAAATTGATCACCTTGCGCCTAATCCATCACACTTAATTCTGCTTAATCCCTAATGTGCCCCAACTTAAACAAATTTAATAAAAATAAGAAATGTAAAAGGAAACAATAAGGGACACCTTAATCTGATAATGTTTAGGTTTATGAGAGTCAAAGTCAAGGTTTGCATCACAGACATTGGATTTGGAAGATGAAGCAGCACCGTTGGATGTGAAGGTGTTAATAGAAGAGACGGAGTTAATAGCGGCCATCCATTCGGCATCTCCGTCTTCTTCTCCGCTACTACTACCGTTACTTTCGCCACCCATTCCCACTCTTTTTTATTTATTTATTTATTCAATTCTAGTTTGTAGATATAGAGATGGTATTTTTTTATTTTATTTTTTTTACTTTGAGACCAATTGCATCCGGCGGCTCGCTTCGTTTCGATTCGGTTTTTGACTAAAATACGAATCAGTTCGGTTCGGTTTAGATATATATTTTTTTTTACGGTTGAGCAATTGCATCAGTAACCTCTGTTATTCATACTTTATACTTCCTAAAATATTCAACATTTTACCGACAAATTAGGATGTTTAAATTTAAATTGTTAAAATATAAATTTTTAAAATTTGTTGATATGCTTTAACATTTGAATTATGCGATTAATTTTTGAAAATTCCGATTTTGACAAGTTAGATATGAGTTATTGGACGGTTAAAATTGCACGTAGTTTCGTATAGCCCAACAATTTCGGACGGAAACGAGTATTCGAAACAAAAAAAATTAGTGAAAACCAATTTTCTGGCTCACTCTTACTTTACAAGGTTTTGATAACTTGAGAAGGCATGATATAAATATTAATAAATAAATAAATAATAATTTGAGGAGAGTGATAAGCAAACAATTTTGTATAAAGTTCAAAAAAAAAAATAGTTAAGGATGAAAATTTGATATTTTAAATCTCAAATATGAGGAATATAATTGGAAGCTGATGATGTTGGTGTGAAGTTGTCATCTGATAATGCTAAACGGGATTCAAATTTTATCATGTTGGAATGGTCATGTTTTTGGCATTTTTACATGCATTTGTAAAAAAAAATCAATTTATTTTTGTAAATCAATATACTATTTTGTTTCTAAAGTGTTTGTTCAAAAAATATGTAAAATTTGAAATTTTATATATTTTTTCTGTTTAATTGTAAATTTGACAATTTATAAGGTAGTAATATTAATAAATACTAAAAAAAAATATAAAATATCAAAATTTACTGATTTATTTGAATAAGTAATTTAGAAATAAAATAATAAGTTAATTTACATAAAAAGATCAAAAAAAATTACGAATTCATACGAAAAAACCGAAAATCTGATAAAAATCTTCCAACATGATAAAATTTGAAATGTACTAAATAGAAGGAGTACCATTATAAATCTAATTGTTACGAGACTAAAGGATTATAATTTTATTTTATTTTATTTTAAGCAAATGCACCTTGTAACGTCAATTTTGGATTTGTAATTAATGCACTCTATGAACTAATAAAAACAAACTTTTTAATTAATTGCATAAATACTTCTCTACAACTAATAAAAAAAATTCCAGGTATAAATATCAAGTAGAATAATCATTTATCATTTTGGTTAAAACATTGTGGTGATTTTGAAGGGTGGCCAGTTGTTTTATCTATCTATTCCTTGAATTTTTTATAATTTTGGTTTAAGAAAGGTTATGCATGTTTTGTTTTGTTAGTTTTTTTTTAAATTTTAAAGATTTTAAGTCGTAAAAGATAAAATAGTTCATTAACGAAGTATTTACCGTCCATGAATTTAACTCATAGGCTGTTGACGTATGCGAACCAAGCCAAATTAGCCTTAAACAAGTGTTGCAAGTACACTATGAAAAATAGTAAAATTATATACGTGTCCGACACAGTCGAAAACTTCATTTCATGCGTCGTACAATTCAATTTCCATGTAGTTAACTTGTTGACCACACATACACTTCCGTCGACACACGTTAAAAACTTTAAGGACACGATAAACACAAAGTGTATTACAAAAAAATGTTTTTACCTTTCAAATTTTACAATTTCATCTCAAACTATCAAAATGAAAAATACCTTATATTAATTATCGTATATTAACCAAGTGGTGTCTTAAATTAAAAAAGTTTATTTTTTTGTATTGACTGTATCGAATTTAAACTTATATGGGGTGGCTTTGAAAAAATAGAAATTTCAAAAATATTCAATTTCCGACAGTAATTAAAATGTCAAGAACATCAATCATTAGTTACAGAGACAAAAGAAAAGACAAAGCCAGAGCTATACATACATACATACATATATACATACATACATATATACATAGATACATATATATTTGTATGTATAGAGAGAGATAATCAAATTGATCTCTATCTGATTCAATGGGCCTTTGGGAAGCTTTTCTCAATTGGCTGCGAAGGTATATTTATTTATATATGGTATAGTACTATTTGTATTTGTATATTTATGCATGTTTTTTTTTTCTTGAATCATAGTAACTGTTGCTTTTTTATTCTTGAACTATGGTAATTGTTGCTTTTTCTTTGTTTCTTTCGCTTAATCATATCTGTGTATGTATGTGTGTCTTTTTAATTCTTGAATCATGGTAACTGTTACTTTTTATATTCTTGAATCATGGTAACTGTTGCTTTTTATATTTTTGAACTATGGCAACTGTTGATTTTTATATTCTTGAATCATGGTAAATGTTACTTTTTATATACATGTGTTTTTGAATCGGGTTTAGCTGAATGAAGGGAGATTGATATTGAATGTTGTTCTACTTATGAGTAGGGGACAAACCTGATTATTTACCAAAAAAATTATTAGCTTTTGAGCACCCGCGCGCATGATAACATTATGTAAATTTTTGCATTTCCCATATAGGGATCCTGAGTTCGCTCGAGAGAAATGGGAATTTTGTCCAGGGAACTAGAATTGTTAAATTAGATATATTCAAAGGCTTTTTTTGGTTTCAGTTTTTAAAGTTCATGTTCTGCTTGTTCTCCTCATATGCTGTGTTTCATTCGGTTGGTCATTTCGTAAAGCTGATTTTTTTTTGATTTTTTTCACCGATGTAAAGTTTAAGTTGCATGAACTGTGTATTTTAACCTTAATTAAGATTTGTGCCAGTTTATTAGTATAAAAACCACACCCGAACAAGCCTTATATTAATCTTCGTTTTGCCAATTCGATGATCAATAACAGCATGTTATTGGATTGTATGCAGCACATCTGTACATGTAAAACTTTTTATGGTTTACTCAACTGTTGTATGCTTAATAATTCATGTTTAATTTGTAAAGGGGCGCACTGGTGAAATCCTATTAGGGGTAAACGTATGATGCAATCTGATTACAAGGGCTGTTAATTGGGGTGCATTCATTGTCAGGTTTTTAAATCTAGGAGGAAAATGTTTTTAGGTGAAGATTTTAGAGGTTTTTGTTGGTCAAGGAAATTATCAATTGCGATATGGTATTTCGTTTCATTTTTAAAGTTCTAAGTTTCATTTATGTTAGGTGACTGATATGGAGCTTGTCCATATTGCGGGGAAGTTTGGCTTCAGTTTTGTGTTTCCTTTTCCATTCCAGTTGCTTCTCGAGGACTGAAACAATAAAAATTTAGATTATTATCACATTACTACAAGTCTTTTTCAAAAAGGACCATAAACAACAAGAACAAAAAAGCGAACGTTGGGTCTTTTAGCTACCAATTAAAATAGTTGCTAATAAAAGTCGTATTGTAACTGACTACATGATTTTGCTTGTCCATCTGTGTCAATTCTCCTACCTTAATGTTTGGTTATATGCGCTGTCTTTGCTTTATCCTTTTGTACCTTCTGATTCGCGTTTGCTATTTATATGTGTATGTAATTATGTATCCATATTTGCTTTTCAATTGTTATTCGTAAACTATCTGGGAACTTTTTTGGTAATTAATAAAGGAAGATTATGGTTTTTATTGCCATACAAGTCGGCAAGATATTACAATATAAATGGAGTTTTTACCAGCGAATGGAGGTTATGGAGTTAGATGTCTTAATGGGCTGTTTGGTACTTGAATTGCATTTCTTTGGTCATTTCAATGAAATTTTTTTTCCTGCCTGAAGTTTCTAGTCATGGATGGTAAGACTCTACAACACTGAGATGGTATCTCTTGCTATCTCACATACCTAGGACCCTTGACGCAAAATTTTAACTTGAATGATTTAAGTTTTTATGTTAACCTTGTGTAACCAAATAAGTCCTGTATTACGATACATAGGTCTACTAAAAATACGTACGGTATGTAACACATGTTAAGTTTTACAGCTTACCTGTTATGTTTAATTAGAATAGAAAGTAGATGAATGTTAAATCAGTTCTCACTCGTGAAATTTAATGAAGAGCATATTGTTCAGTCTAATTTTATAGGCTATTTCTTGGAACGTGTTCCATATAAAACTTAAAAATGGAATTAATGATTTACAGGAGAGCTGTTAATGAAGTATTTTCTGAAATTTTATTAATTGCAATATGTATCAATTACGTTAGCTGGCTGATATGGTGATGGCAAGTTAGGCAAAAGTTTTGAAATTTTATTGAGTTTCTTTTATTATCGTCATTGCGTGGTTGGCTAAAAGTTTTGTACTTCGACAGTTTTCAGTTTCTTTTGTCAGCTATTATTTTACTTTTTGGAACTAAACACAATGAATTAATTGATTACTCTCAGATTGCGAAAGCTTCTGCAGGCAAAAGATCAGACCAACAAAAATAGCAATCCTCTGGTCCCTAAAGCTATAAACATTCGCGTGAATTTCGGGAAAAAATAAATCATCTACCAATTAATTTTATTTTTTTTAGTTTTATAATGTATTCGACAAAGCATGATCTGCTTCTCCAGTTGTTACAACTCTCTCAATTTGTAATTAAAATTTTCTCTAAGATGGCCTCAGTACATATTTCTTTTTTTGCAGCCTATTTCTCAAGCAGGAAATGGAGCTTTCCTTAATTGGCCTCCAGAATGCCGGGAAAACTTCCCTCGTAAATGTTGTTGCTGTAAGTAAAAACATAAATCACCCATTTTCCATTGTTTTTTTTGCTAACCCTTGATCTTCTGGGTCTTAATTGTTAACTGGATAATTACTTCATTTGTAGACTGGTGGATATAGTGAAGATATGATCCCTACGGTTAGTTTTTTTTAATTCTCCTCACTTATATCTTGTTTTTATTTTTTCCACATAAGCCCATCAAATTCATGCTGTAATTGTCATTTATAGTTACTGTTAATTGGTTCAGGTTGGATTTAATATGAGAAAAGTGATCAAGGGAAATGTAACGATAAAGTTGTGGGATCTCGGAGGTCAACCCAGATTCCGTAGCATGTGGGAGAGATATTGTCGTGGAGTCTCTGCTATCGTGTACGTAATATTTCCTTTTCTCATTTATTTATGCATGTCGTTTTAAGTGTTTAAATTCTCAACTTCTACAAAGGGACCTTCCCTTATTTGAAAGATGCACATACATAGAGCATAACAAAAGATCTTGGTTGAGTTGGCCGATAATGAGCATCTTCATTTCCTTAACGAAATTAAATATTACTTACAGTAATGCTATAGAACCAGACTGACTCAACCATACCGATTACCAGACAGTCTTTTATGTAATTTTTAGAATTCTTTTGACACCCAACCAAAACAAAAATAAACCCAAAATATAATATTTATGGAACCCTAGTTGAGACTACCCTAAACTTAAATATTAATTAAAAATATTTAAAATTTTAATGATTTTAATATATTTTATTTGACGATTCAACAAAATAAAAACCCAAATATAATATTATAGAACCCTATTTGAGACTACCCTAAACTTAAATATTAATTAAAAATATTTAAAATTTTAATGATTTTAATATATTTTATTTGACGATTCAACAAAATAAAAACCCAAATATAATATTATAGAACCCTATTTGAGACTACCCTAAACTTAAATATTAATTAAAAATATTAAATATATGGCCGAATAGCACTCTCTTAAATTTCGGGGTGAAAATGAAATTCTAAATTTACATTAAGGACTAGTGTGTTGAGAGTCTGGTTGAGTCTATCTGGCTCATTAGCATTATTCTATTATTTATTGCATATGATTTTTACGTCGTCAATTTTGTGATGAGTTGTTTTAGTACTCTGGTCAACACTTTACTTCTTGGAAGAACAGAAATAGAAACTCAGAGGTTATGAAGTTAATTGGAACATAGTACGGCAGAAATTATCCCAAGTTATTTTTTGCTAAGTGTATAATTAGATAAAATATCTCAGAGCCTTTTTTTTGTTATACCTGAAAGCAGTTCTTTTACTACATAATATGAGTCAAGGTTCTACCTTCAAGGAATTAAGTGTGCTAAAATAGTCTCAATAATACGAGTTTTCTAATCAACTGAGCTACGAGCACTTGTTCGATGCCCTTTTCACTCCATTAATAAAAATATTTTCTCAGGAACATAAATAGGATATTATGGATCTTTCGCCACAAAGAATCCGGGAACAGAAATTACGTATATCATTATTTCACAGCTACCGGTTTCTAAATTAAAGTATTACTTTATTTGCCCTTGCAGTTATGTTGTTGATGCCGCAGATCATGACAACATTGACAAAGCAAAAAGTGAACTCCATGATTTACTTGACAAACCGTTGCTTAGGGGCATTCCTTTGTTGGTGTTGGGCAACAAGATAGATAAACCTGGCGCCCTTACCAAGGAAGCCTTGACTGAACAAATGTAAGCTGTCGGCATGATGCCCTCTATATACACATAGGCATGTTTATATTGTTCCATTAAAGAAGTGTCTTTTTTTAGGTAAGTTGTAGAAATGTCTTTTCTTTTCTCTCCTAACTTATTTGGGCAAATATCAAAGATCAGTTGGTATCTTTACACTATGGGGTTGCTTGTTAGGGGATTTGTTTTCGTACTTAGAAGTAGGAAGTAAAAAGGTATGTTTGTGAACACTAGAAAGTGCATACTTTTGATTTATCTAGATAGTATTGAAAGTATAGGTTTTCTTTCCTTTTTCTTAATATTGGCCAAATTTACACTACTATCAAGTTTCAACTACTTTTCGCCATTCAAACAGATGTACCTTATTATTTTTACGAATCACCTTCAAAATACTACTTAAAAGTATATTGTTTCACCTCAGCTCCACCCAAAAGATGTATTTTTGTAATTATAGGATGCAACCATTGAGACCTATTAGTCGCATGTATTAAGTATTGACATTATTCTCTATGGATATATGCAGGGGCCTGAGATTGATCACAGACAGAGAAGTATGTTGCTTCATGATCTCGTGCAAAGACTCGACTAATATTGATTCAGTTTTAGATTGGCTCGTGAAGCACTCTAAATCAAAGAGCTGAAAAAACGCTTATTCTTGTTGTTTGTAACATTCAAGTAAACTATATGCGAGAAAGTTCCAAAAGACGGAACAATTTTTGGGTGCCTGGGTGGACATCTTGCTTGTACTTGGTGTGTTTGTGTCTTTGTTGTCTCCATTTTCAAATTGTTAGAGAGTATACTATTGTTGTACATTTAATTTCTCTGACAACTTTAAACAAAACCAAGAAACGTGCTGCCCAACAATACATATATAAACCTTAAAATTCTATAAAATTAAAATATTTTACTAAACCTCTCTACATTTAGAGAGAAATTGAGTACTCTATAATATCACATTTTAAGATGGGGCCCACCACTCAAAACCCTTAAGTGTTCCTTTTTTCTTCTATTTGTGAGTTATCTGTTTCTCTCTCTTAAATTTTCTCTCAATTTATTATTGCTGCTTTTCCAATTAATTAAGGTTCATATATAGTATATTTTATTATCCATGGAACCTCCACATCACAAAATCTCATTCTCCACCTTGACCAAGATCCAAGTTCGTATGTGGCTTTGGTGATGTTACATTCTCAATTCCTTACCCCAATCGTTTATCATCAAGGAACGTGGATTTAGATCTAATTTGTCTCTTTTTTTAAAATCATAAACAAGACTTTGATTCGTCTTGATTAACTTGAATTAATGTTTATCGACGAAAATGGCTAAAAAATGGGTTGGAATGGCAGGAATGCTAACCCAATGATGTGTGTGAAGGAAGATACTCAACTAAAAAGAAAAAAGAAATAGAAAGGATATCATTATTTTATTAACATATATTTTTACTTGCATAAAACTGATGTGGCACTTTTACAATTTTATTATGTAAGTCTCTTATAAAGGTGTATAACCTTGTAGTTTATACATAACACTGATGAGTATGCTCATGGTACTGGTTTAAGTTTAAACCTCATCTTATTCTAATTTTTACCTTAAAAGTTGTTTTTTTTGTCTTTTTGGTTATAAAAAGCTAGAACTTCAAGACACCCACATTTAACAAACAAGGGTCGTCAAAGGTTTGGGGCATATAGCCCATATCCTGAATCCTGGGTGTGGGCAATTAGTTTCTTCTCAATATCAAATAAATCGGATTTTTTTTTCCAGAACTGCAAAGAAACAAGGACATAGAAGAACTGTTTTGGATCATTTCAAAACAGGCTTGGTCCTGTAAAAAATAAATTGTTTTCTTTCTAGAAATGCATACTCTATGACTGCTGATTGAGTTTGGATTTAACCAAAGTCTCTTGATAACCAAACTCATAAAACTCTTGTTCTTGGTAACCTTTTCATTCATTTGCAAATAAAACACATTACAACGTGGAAGAGCATTACGCAAGCTGGCTAAAATCCCATTTATGCTCACATCGTTAGAGATTGCAAATACTCCAGATACAAGATGATTTATCTATCAATAAAAAAAATTCCACCTCTGTTTGAATTTGCATTGCCAATTTGATAAGAAAAAAATAGTGTTTTTTTTTTTATTTATATTTTGGGCTTCATTCACATAATAATGGCATGTTATCATATAGTGTTTCTTTGACTACACTGCACATAAATCCATGCCAATCCCTTAGGTTTTTCCTAATATTTCTTATAAATTCTCGATCAGGCAAGAATTTCTTCACAGTCCTGGCAGAACTATTTCAGGCTTTCAGCTATCAATATTAAATATATCACGATGAACCAAGTATGTTTAATTTCTAGAGATGTCAACTATGTTACAGTTTTTAAAAAAAATACTGAACCTTGTCCTCAGAAAACTTTGCAGATAACTAAAAGGGATCCGTTCCAGTGGCTAATACTTGGAAAATTCAAATTTTTAACAAACTCCACTGATTTCTGAACCCGAACAAAAAAAACAGTAAATAATTTCAAATTCATACTGATCAACTTCAAGCACCTTGACTACTTCCATAATATTACACTGTTTAGTGTCTAGCATAGAATTTATGTCGAAGCAGCACTATTTAACGCAAGATACAATTTGACAGGAATAAGAAGCTTCTGGACAAGCTTCAATCTCTCTCTTAACATGCACCACGACTCCTAGGATTAAATCTTCATCATGTCATATAACCTGTGATTCAATCAACTATTTATATTATGCGGCTTTATTTCAGAACATTAGAGCAACAAAATGCTTCAAAGATCCTTCAGGAGAGTGAATTTGTATAACACATTTCATCCCACCTTTTAATATGACCACTTCCTGGAAAAGGTCAGTCGTCAAAATTCATATCGTCGTCTTTCATGTATTTCTCTTGCACAGCTGCTGTTGTGAAACTCCTCAGTTAAGCAAAGCACTTCTAAATGTCTTTAAGGCACTTGAATGTAACTCCATAAATTTCAGAACGATAATACGTCCATACAACATGAATACTAATTGCAAGGTACAAATGATGCCAAATAAATTGATGGCAGGATTCTAGTTCGATTGATCTATTCACGGAATGGAACTGCAAATCATGATAATATCATATCATCATTCCAAATAAATAGGAGTAATGCTTTTAGCTTCTAGAATTAACACAGCTGCAAAAGCATTCAAACTCGTATATTATGGCAACCAAGTGCAATCTCAGTCTATCACTTCAAAGTTCTAAGAGGTCAACCAAAGTTCTATTAGCCACCTAAGTACAACTGTTATAAAATCATAACATTATTTGACTTTTCCATTCGAGTAAAATGAAGTTCCTAGTAGATATAACCTTTTAATGACTGTGTCTACCATAATTACCCTATTCAACTTGATATAACTAAGGACTTTAGGAGGCCTGATACAATCCTATGATAAAACCTTAAATTTGTATAAACAATTCACTAAATTGATTAGGAGCAGTGTCATAATAACTATATAAAAAATCTACACTGAAAAAGGATATCTATAGTAGTCCCAGTCGATAGGAGCAGCAGCAATTTTGCTATATTCTACAACGCTCCCTTCGATGCCAGAAAATACAAAACCATTGCTCTTGTCTATTAGCTTCACAAGATTCCAGACACTCTCTTTGTCCTGAAATTAAATGACCAATACTAAGATCTAAAATTGCACTTAAATGACCCTAAAAGTTTGAAAAAGAAAGGTCCGTGCCTGTATATCCAAAGTGGAGAAATTGACCATGGAAAAATCTTCAATTACGCCACATAGCTCCTTTGTCAATTTCCTACAGCCAAAAATAGTTGAAACAGGTAATTCTTCTATTTGACCTAGCCAAGTTTGTGTTTATCACAGACATATTGGCTTGTATTTTTGTAGCTTTAAAGCAAAAAAAACTGGATTCCGTAAACTTCAAAAAGAAGCTAGGTTCTTTGAGCTTAAATTTTTTAACTTTTCAAGGCCAAAAGACCCAAAAAACGTTTAGCTTTTAAGCTGAGTAATCAAATAGAGTTTAGCTTTAAGCAATAAAGCAAAAGAAAGATTTTCCAACAGCGCACCGGTATTTAGCTGAGCGAGGATCTTGATTAAGGTGGTGTTGTAAGTAAGACAAGTCTTCAACATCAGTGTAGAAGTCAAGATTGAAAGCTGCAAAACAGACAAGTATATGTGACTAGTAAGCGTTAATTGCTCAAAACAAATTAGGGTTTAAAAAGTAAAATATGCTTGTTATATTAACCATGTCTTTATCCTTTTTCATGGTTTTCAAACCATGCATTTCCCAAGGGTTTTACAGCTTACATAATGCTATAAGCACTAGTTAGCAAGACATGCAAGAAATGATAAGACATGTTTACCTAGTTTTCCATAGTTCTCAATAAGATCGATTTTGGATAAAACGTTTATGTGTGGAAGTTCCATATGCAGCATGGTTGATAGAGAAAGAAGCAATGCGCTGATATACTTCCCAGGATCACTACAAAGGTGTGAATCTACTAGATGCACAGCAGTCAACTGCACAAAAACTACTCAAATTACTAAAATTTCATAATAATAAGGTTAATTAATATTTTTACACTGTGATATATCATCATCAGCCTACGATATTTAGCAATCAGTATCCATATGTATTCTATTTTTCCGACTTTGTATACTACTACTATACTTGGTGTGGTAACTCATCTAGAAATTTTATGCTAGTGTACACAGACAGAAATGTTGTTTAATGATTTAAGGAACTGCAGTAACATTAAAAAAATAAAAACTAGAAATAGCCTAGTGGGCTAGAGCCCGCACTATCAAATAGGAGGTGAAGGGTTCGAATTTTGTTAAGGGGGTTAGGTGTGAAATTTCTTGATCCTCATTAATAATATTTAAAAAAAACATTAAAAAAACAACAATTGAAGTAAACTTGACATACCCTTAGATCCAGCTTCTTTATGAGCTTCTCGATTACCTTTTTTGCACTTGAGTGAAGGAAAAACAATTCTACTTGGCCAGGAAAATCAAAGAGAAGGTAGTGATCTGCATGGCAACATACTTATTACTTTAATATGCTGTTACAAAACTTATCCTGAACGATACCAAGTTGCATAAAACTCAAATAAGAAAACTATAACAAACGAAAATTAGCACATAACGACAACAGAAATTGCTGTAAGGAGAACACTAACCTTTCAAAAAAGGTTTCAATTTAGATTCCAACCAATCGATGTTCTTCTCTAAATACTCCATACAATATACAAGACCTAAATAAAAAGATAAGAGAGAGTATAGTTGTTAGGTCATCAAGCCACAAAATTCATAGGTAGTGTTATATATGTGCAACAGAAGGATTTCTTCGGAATGTCACACAAAACAATAGTATGCTACAATGTATCAAGGAAATTTTTTCTATGCTCCCAAACTACGTATAGAATGGTGTACTGGATCCGAATTGGGGGACAATAAAGAGGGAAGGAGTGAGATTAGTGAAGTCTACGAACAAAAGAAATACCAAAATAGTGATCACATTTTGATCAATCAAGAAGTTATGAGGTTTAAATGCAAAATATGGCAACTCAAGAACACTCTTGCATTATAGTTGAACTAAGCAGTAGTAATTATAGTCTTCTCATAAACTGAGTAGAGACACGAAGAATTTTATCAATAAATTAGTTTCATGTTTATCTTTAATTTCCTGTTACTGCATGTCGAATTCCAGTATTTACATCATTGTAATTCAATTTCATTTATAATATTTAGTGAGAAAATTTCACCAAAAACAGTTAAATCAGTGGGCGTGGCCGTGTTTTGTTATCCAGTTACTGTTTTATTGCTTTTCCTACATTGAAACCCCTTACACATTGTCTGTTCAAAAATTGACATTAATCCACACTCAGAAGCAAAGTATCCTGATGAGTAGATGTATGAGAAGCAAAGTATCCTGGTGAATTGAAAAACTATGATAAGTTCCTAATAACCTGCAAAACTGAAAATTAAACCTCACCAAGGTCATTTAGCATACTAGTGTTAGGCATACAAAATTTAGTATGTACGGAATTAGTTGTAAGCACCCATGCATTCACGGAGAAATATACCCATAAGATACGACAAATTTGCAGATATGCCACTTAAAATAACAGAATCTTTGTTGCCCAATGCAACAACATTCAGTACATATATAACTTCGCAAGTCTAGCATCTTCTTCTAAATACATGTGGTTTTTTCAAGCTAAAAAAATCCCAAATAGGAATTATTCTATTGCATCCTTGAGCACATAAGCTTCGTTATTTGAGCAGAAAGAAAATCCGCCAGAACTCTTAGCTTCCCAAGCTAAAAGACAAGCTGGCTAACCAAATGCAATGCAAATTATAGGTAAACAAGCTCGACATTGAAACTTAACAAGTAAAGAAAAAAACAGCTTTTTAGACAAAAGGAGAAGATACCGACCTCCATTTGGGCCAAGAGAATGCTCATTCATAACATCACTAAGCTTAATAAGTTCCTCAATGTTGATTGCACAGTCATACCTACAGCTTAAAATTAAGGAAAAAAACAAAACTGAACCATACCCATAGAAACACAAAAATATAAAACCAATAAATCAATTCCTCATTTTTATTTAAATCAGAACATGGAGTGAAGGATACGGGAGTGAATCGTTAGCAGGGTCCAAATTTATGACAGCTACTTTCCTGCAAAAAAAAAACAGAGATTACTCAACACTCAACCGGAGCAACTACGTATGGTTTAATAAGCTTTAATACGCTTAACTATTACGTAATTTTACAACTGTACACTAGAATACAAAGAACTCTGCTCTCAGCAATGAAGCCCTAGTCCGGGTACACTGTATGAGTACTCTACAAGAGTAGAATTACGAGCTCAAGTAACATATAAATGTCTATGAGGTTTTGTGTGACAAGATAAAATAGCCTTCAACTATATTGTAATATAGAGGCATGCCATACTCATGTAAACTAGTCCTAACATGGATTAGGAATATTAAACGACATGACTTATAGATTATATCATCTAATCTAGCACTAAAGTGTGCCTTTTGCCATTTTCTATGTGGTATTATTACATCACATAAGTTACATCTCTTTAAAGGCAATTACTGATGGCATGCTAAGAGGCTAAATTCAATTATGTCGTATTAGCAAGTTATAGTCTCATGCAAGAGTTACTTTCTACAAGTTTTATGCAAGTTTTAAAGAGTACGTACAGATATACGCTAAGGTTAGTGTATTTTTAAACAAACAACCGAATGAAACAAATTGAAATAGTTGAGAAAATGTCTCAAAACACTTGCATAAATTCCCATACACAATATCCAGAGTTTTTTGCTGAAATGGCCTATCTGGGACTGAAAAATCTCAGAATGGGCTACCTTTCGTAAAAATTCCCAAAATGGTCTACTTCTGAAAAACGACCGATCGAAATGGTAAAAACGACCGGTCGTTTTTATCATGAACTCTCTGGAACAATTTGGACCAAAAACGATCGGTCGTTTTGGCCATTTCGATCGGTCGTTTTTCAGACCCAAAACGATCGGTCGTTTTTTCCATTTCGATCGGTCGTTTTTTAGAAAAATACTTCCTATTTAAAAAAACTCATCTCTTTTCCCAGAGCTACTGTAAAAAAAAAAAAAAAACAGAGCTCTTAGATCATTTTTATTCTCCCATCATATTTGAGGACAAATCTCAGAGCTCTTCCAAAACAGGTAAAAGTCAATATTTTGTTGAGACTCTATGTTTCTATAAGACTCAATATTTTGTAAAGAAGACTCGGTTTTTTCCACTATTTTGTTGTGTTGTTGAGTATTATTTGAGTAAAATTGATAGTTTGACCGTGTGGTTATCGAAATGAAAAATCCTACAATTATGTGTTATTGGGGAGGTACGATGATGGAAACTATTAGCGAGGGGTTATCTTATGATATTTCTTATAAAAAAATTTTTAAGGTATCTAGAAACACGACATACGACAAATTTTTGGAAAAATTGTTTAAGGTACTTGATGTATCATCGACTTCAAATCGTTTGAGTTTAACATGTCGTTATCCATATCTGACTACACTTACTGAGTTTAAATATATGCGATTGGCTGTTGATGATAATGATTCGTTGGAAACCATGCTTGAGTTAATAAAAGAAAATGGAAGAACGTTTATAGAGTTATATGTTGAAATTGAGCAAGTTTACTCTTCTGATCAAGATTACGGGTTGTATTATAATATTCTTTCCACTAATGAAATCGGTACATCAAGTAGAACACCCATTCGACAAGAGCCAATGCCAGAGGTATATTCTAAGAACAAAGAACCAGATTTGACACATTTGGATGCAGTGTGTCGATTGTCAGATAATATTGGTTGGTTGAACAATATAATTGAGATAGAACTTGGGGATGAACCAGATGATGAAGATCCGGACGTCAATATTAGCGAATACGAGTCTGACGATGACGATGACGAAGAAAATGTACAAGAAGTTGACTATGAAGGATTATCATGTGAAATGGGCTCGTATATGGATGAGGATGAAAACGACCAATCAATTGGGTCACAATTGCCGAATAATACTATTCCCGATGAAATTCCTATGCATCAACCAATGTCAATTTTGTTTAATGAACCGTTCGACACTCAAGAAAATTATAGTAACCAGAGACGAAATTATATGATGTATCCTGGATTTTGGGATCCTCAAGTTAATGATCCTTTTATTGGTCTTTTATTTAGGGATAAAGAAATGTTGAAAAAGGGAATAAAACTTTGGTCAATCAAACGTAACATCCATTTTTGCACTAAAAGTTCGAAGGCAAAATTTTGGGAAATTCGTTGTAAACTGGCCGAAACTCAAAAATGCAAATGGAAACTACGAGCTTCACTAAGAAAAAAACATGGATTTTTTGAAGTGTCGGTGTACAACGGTCCTCATAAATGCATTCATGTCGAGCTTACAAATGATCATCCACAGTTAGATTCCAATCTTGTTGCCCAAACCATTCGAAATGCCATCACAACTAATCCTATGATGAAGATTTTATTAGTTAAAGAGATTGTGAATGCCCGCTTTGAAATGTCAGTTTCATACAAAAAAGCTTATTTAGGTAAACAAAAAGCAATCGCAGAGATATTTGGTAATTGGGAAGACTCGTATAAGGTTTTACCTAAATTTATGAAAGCGCTTCAAAAGTATAATCCCGGTACCGTAGCAGATTATGAGACAACGCCAGTTTACGATGTGGTAGGAAATCCAGTGGGTGAGGTATTGAACAGATTTTTCTTCACATTTAAGGCCGTTATTGATGCTTTTCAGTATTGTAGGCCAGTTATCGCTATTGATGCTACTCACTTATATGGAAAGTATAAAGGTAAGATTTTGTTGGCCATGGCTTCGGATGCAGATAATCATGTTTTTCCCATTGGTTGTGCATTTGTTGCTGAGGAGAGTACAATTTCGTGGAGCTATTTTCTTTGTAACATTATGCGACATGTGATTAAAGAGCGCGTGAATATTTGTCTAATTTCGGATAGACATGCTGGTATTCTAAGTGCAGTGAGAGGAGTTTGGCGTGGTCAATGTTTTGTTCATCGATATTGTTCAAATCATTTTTTTGATAATTTTAAGAAAGCTTTCAGAGGAGATCCTGACTTACACAAGTTAGTGGAGAACGCCATTTGGGAATTACAAGAAAGAAAATTGAAAAGAATCATGGAAGCAATAAAAGTGATGAATCCTCAGGCATATCAATGGTTGATAAAAGAGCCTGCGGAAAAATGGTCATATTTTCATGATAAAGGGAGGCGACATGGTAACATGACCACAAACATGGCTGAAATTTTCAATAATGTTTTAAAAGCTGCTCGTAATTTACCAATCACTGCTGCTGTGCAGCTTATTTTCTATAAGTTGGTATACTATTTTTGCGAGCGGAAAAAGATAGTAATGGGGATGAGAAACAGCGGCACAAGATATGGTCCCAATATCCTCAAAATTTTAGAGAAACGTAAGTCGGACATTGGTCATACCAATGTTACATTCGATTATGAAAGAGGGGTTTATTCCGTGTGTACAAGTTCAAGAAATTCCAGGGGAGGCAATACTCAAGTTGTCGACTTTTCACTTTGGCAATGCGATTGCGGTAAGTGGCAGAGTGATGTAATCCCGTGTTCACATGTGTTTTCCGTATGCGTTGCAAACCGTCTTGATTGGGAAGCTTACATAGTAAAATATTACACTCTTGAATCATACGAAGGTACGTACTCGGCGCAATTTTTTCCACTTCGGCATGAAGACTATTGGGATTCATGTGATAGATTATTTCTTCCGGATCTTACTCTTTTAAGAGAAAGGGGTCGTCCAAGATCTATTCGTATTCATAGTGGTATGGATCAGTCGGAGAGACGAGCACTTATGAGATGTTCTAGTTGTCAAGGGCGAGGACATGATTGTCGTAAGTGTCCGTATCCAATACGTGCTCGACGCTTATGATTTTAGCTGTAGCTTAAACGAGACAATATGTATCTTGTACTATTTTAATTTTCCGCTTGTAATTGTCTTTTTTAAGATGAAATATCTATATTTATTCTCAGTATTTTTTCATACTGTTTTTTGAGAAGATAAAACATATTAATTTTTCGAAAAGGGGATATTATACTTGAATATATAAGTACCGATAGGCAACTAGCCGATATTTTTACAAAACCCCTTAACGAGGAACAATTTTGTTTTATTCGACGAGAGTTAGGCATGTTTGATGTGTGACTTGTACATCTATATATATAATTGATTGATTTTATATATATTTTACTAATTTTATATATATATTTTTGCCAAATCAGTGTCGAAAAGTGCAAAAATTCTTGTTCTGAAAATTGGTTACAGTCGACCGATCGTTTTTTTAATGTGCTCACTGGAAGAATTTTGTCCAAAAACGACCGATCGATTCCGAAAACGACCGATCGTTTTTCTGTATTTCAGCCTTTTAATTGTTTCAAACCCTAAATTTTTTCATTATCTCAAAACTATCTCTCTCTCTTATATATAAAAAATTCGCCCCTCTTCATCAAATCACCCAAAAATCCCAATTTTCTATAAATATATTACCCAATTCCTCTTATTATCCGTATAATCACTCTCGATTCATTCCGTTTTCTTAAAAAATCCCAATTCTTCAAAAACCCAATTTTTTTATCCGTAATAAATTCCAATATGGTTCGTACCAAGAAAGCGACGCAACCCTCCCTCGATGAAAATGAGGACGACTACGTGCCTCCGACGCGTGTTCCTCGCGGTCGACGAACCGGCTCCTCCACCGCTCCACCATCGGGCCCCGGTGCCTCTTCCGGCTCTCTTCCTCCTCTCTATCCAACTGCAATGGGTAAAAGATCTATATTGACTAACTTTACCATAGATATGCCTTTATTCCTTGAACGTTTTCCCCTTCTCATGCAAGATTTAAACTTTCAAAAACTCAACGTAATTCTTACTCTAAAAGAGCCTTTCTTCATTGAAAATATATATGAATTTTACCATAACCTAGTTCTTGATAGGGGTCATGATGACGCACTCCGCTTGCGTTCATCGTTTAATGGCCAACCCTTCGTTTATGGTATAGACCGTTTACGAAATCTTTCACACCTCGATGCTGAGGGGGTGTACGAGCAAAGTGACAAACTTTGCGAAATGCTCAACATCGTTAATTTTACCGATTTCAAAGATGAGCTATTTCATCCCGCCCACAACAATCGCTCTAACAAAGCCCACGGCCTTCTCTTCCGAAATAAATTAGCCTACCATATCCTCTCCCATATTGTCCTCCCCCATACCTCAAACTTCACGGATGTTACCAATGAGTACATCTTCCTTCTAGGGTGCATCCATCGCCGAGTCAAACTTGACTTCGCGACACTCATCTTCTTTAAGATGGATTCGCTAAAAACGAAATCCAAGAATGGGTTACCTTACGGTGCCTTGATTTCGGCCATCTTAAAAGATATGAACCTCGTTCCCGGTGGAACCCTGTTCAAGAACAAGGACAAACACATTTGGGAAACCTCCTATCTTGCCCAAATGTCCATTAAATTCAACACTACCGACAAGACCATTACTTGGTCTCGCAAGCAGGTGTCCGGCCCCGACTATGCTCCTCTTACCCCCGAAGAGGAAGAGTATGTCGGCCCTAAGGACACACCGCAAGCCGCTCGTGAGGATGTGCCTATCTCCTCCGAGTCCATTCCCCCCTCCCACATCCTTTCCTCTTCCCGGTCCTCTCGAGGTCGAGGAAAAGCCAAGGTCGGATCTTCCAACCCTCCTCCGCGCACCGAAGATTTCTACAACGCTCTCTATGTGAACCGATATCGAAATGCGCAAATGACCCGTCGTATGTTTCGATTCTTGAAACCGGGTCAAGAAGAACTCGACGAACTTGATCGAATGAGCGCCGAGCAAAGGGCAGAGTTCAACGGCTTCTTTCCCAACCTTGCCGAGCCAAACAACGAAGACGAAGAGGACGCGACCTCCCACCGCGACTAGGCGGTTATTTTTTTTATGTTTTTGATGATGTCAAAGGGGGAGAAATACCCTCTTTTATTTTGCGTTGTATTTCCTTTTTTTTCATTTTCTTTCGAACTACGTTTTTGATGTAATAAGTAGCAAACGCTTTGCATTTATGTTATGAATCTTTTTTATGTTGCTATTTATCATTACGTGTTAAATTGTATGACGTTGTGAGATTGCGTATTTATAATTCTAGAAATGCGATTTTGATGTTATTATAACTTGTGCGCATATATATCTAGTTGATTGGGTTATTTGTGTTGTTTTTCATTTGTGGCGATTGACCGTTTTTAGGCAAAACTATAGCCAATTTTTCGCTTGTATTTGATCGTTCGTTTTCCTTAATCGTTTAGCTTTGTTTAACTTCGTTTTAAATCGGATGTTGTGACATTTACTTGTTTTAAATCGGATGTTTAGTAAAACGTCACCTACACATCTTGTACTAAACATATTAATTTACGACATCATTTTATGTGATAATACTTGTGCTATAAATCTTTCGAAAAATCCGATCCAACACTCTCGTACTAAACATATTAATTTACGACATCATTTTTTAAGGGATCATGTTCAAAAAGGGGATCATGTTTTTATATATTTTTTGCAAAATCAGTGTCGAAAAGTGCAAAAAATTCTTGTTCTGTAAATTGTTTACAGTCGATCGGTCGACTGTTAAAAACGACCGATCGTTTTTTCACAGACGAGCGATCGTTCTGAAAAAACGACCGATCATTTCAGATCAAATTTCTTCCAGAGAGTTCACAAGAAAAACGACCGATCGTTTTTCAGAAACGACCGATCGTTTAGGTATGATTTCTTCCAGAGAGTTCACAATAAAAACGACCGATCGAAATGGAAAAAACGACCGATCGTTTTGGGTCTGAAAAACGACCGATCGAAATGGCCAAAACGACCGATCGTTTTTGGTCCAAATTGTTCCAGAGAGTTCATGATAAAAACGACCGGTCGTTTTTACCATTTCGATCGGTCGTTTTTCAGAAGTAGACCATTTTGGGAATTTTTACGAAAGGTAGCCCATTCTGGGATTTTTCTGTCCCAGATAGGCCATTTCAGCAAAAAAACTCCAATATCCAATTGTTTTATATGGGCATATTGAATATATAACTATCAATATATCCTTATTAAGTTCATCCTATCCATAAATATATAAGTACCTGATATCTACCTAAAAATACCGGTACGCAGTACGTAGCCGGTGCGGGTGCGTCATTCAAAATACCTGTGCGTCATAGGCTTTCCGGTACTAATTTTACACTTTTAAGTTATTATCAAAATGACATAGATACTAAGCATTCATTTAGGTGGAGTAGAGTAAAGGGGCTACTAGCCTGCACCTGCATATTGAGAAAAACATTGTTCTTTTACCATGTACTTTTAATCTCTCTTTTTTCCAGTTATAGCCTTCTAGTAATAAGAAAAACAAATCCACATGAAGTTTTAGTCCTTCCCATAAATGGATCTCGGTTCTGCCACTGATACAAGACTTATAGCATTGCACAAAATAATCCAAAAACTTTGCTCAGCGCACACAAGGAATCTAGGTAAGGATAATGAATTGGAGCTGGCTCATAGGTTAGTGTAGGAAAAAATAAGGAAAATTATCATTTAGACTTGGCACAAAGTTTGAGACTTATTTATCAAAAAACCACTGTTAACATAATGATTCTGTCTCTTTTTACTCTGTGTGTATAACTTCGACGCTCTCTAATGCTACATTGATATGTACCGATTCGTTAAGAAAATCACAAGTTCAGGTTTTTGATAATCTAGTCCAGAAGTATGCACTAAACATAACTTTCCCGAAAATAAAGGACTAACTACCCTCAAAACTACATATGCATGTATATATGGGGAAACAGAAAAAGCATCTTATTAGCGTAAAGGAGCTTACAAGCTAAAAAGGGTACCTTCCAAGAAGTGAGAGAAACGGAGACATGCCATCTATTTCTATATATATATATATATGAAACCTAGCTTGCCACTGGGAAAAGTGATCATTCAATACAAAGTTTGACCCTTAATTATCAAAAATCCACAGTAAAGATATGCTTTAAGATTAGGCAGTAGGCACATATGCTCAATGGTTCTGTCTCTTTTTACTTCATTTGTATAACTTCAACGCTCACTAATGCTCACTGATATGTACCGATTCTTATAAAAAAAAAACACAAAAAACCAGCTTATTAGTGTAAAGGAGCTTCAAAGCTAAAAAGGGTACTAAACATTAACTTTCCCAAAAAAATAAAGGACTAACTACCCTCAAAACTACATATGAATGTGTATATGGGATAACAAAAAAGCAACTTATTAGTGTAAAGGAGCTTAAAAGCTAAAAAGGGTATAACTTCAATGCTCACTAATGCTACATTGATAAGTACCGATCCTTTAAAAAAAACGAGGTTTTTGATAATTAAGTCCGCTACTATGTACTAAAAATTAACTTTCCCCAAAAATAAAAGACTAACTACCCTCAAAACTACACATGAATGTATAAATGGGAGAACTAAAAAGCAGCTTATTAGGGTAAAGGAGCGATTCTTACAAAAACACAAATCGAGGTTTTTGATAATCAAGTCTCGGTACTATGTACTCTTAAGCATAAACTTTGCCAAAAAAATAAAGAGCTAACTACCCTCAAAACTACATAAGAATGTATATATATGTGGGAACAAAAAAGCAGCTTATTACTCTTTCAAAAAAACCAGCTTGTTAGTGTAAAAGGGCTTAAAAGCTAAAAAGGGTACTAAACATTAACTTTCCCCAAAAAACAAAAGACTAACTACCCTCAAAACTACATATGAATACATAAACAGGAGAACAAAAAAAGCAGCTTATAAGTGTAAAAGGAGCTTAAAAGCTAAAAAGGGTACTAAACCTTAACTTTCCCAAAAAACAAAAGGCTAACTACCCTCAAAACTACATATGAATATATAAACAGGAGAACAAAAAAAGCAGCTTATAAGCGTAAAAGGAGCTTAAAAGCTAAAAAGGGTACTAAACATTAACTTTCCCAAAAAACAAAAGACTAACTACCCTAAAAACTACATATGAATATATAAACAGGAGAATAAAAAAAGCAGCTTATAAGTGTAAAAGGAGCTTAAAAGCTAAAAGGGTACTAAACATTAACTTTCCCCAAAAACAAAAGGCTAACTACCCTCAAAACTACATATGAATACATAAACAGGAGAACAAAAAAAGCAGATTATAAGTGAAAAGGAGCTTAAAAGCTAAAAAGGGTACTAAACATTAACTTTCCCAAAAAAATAAAGGACTAACTTAACTACCCTCAAAATTACATATCACATAAGGATGTATATACCGTATGGGGGAACAAAAAAGCAGCTTATAACTCTTTTTAAAAAAAAAAGCAGCTTATAAGTGTAAAAGGAGCTTAAAAGCTAAAAAAGGGTACCTTCCCATAAGTGTTAGAAACTGAGACATGCCATTACAGTATGTTGTCTTTCCCGAACCAGGTGGTCCTATTACTACCTGCCCAAACGCCATTTCTTTATTTATATATATTTATATATGTATATGTATATGTATATGTAGAGTCAAGAGCTTAAAAGGAAGCGGCAAGGCAATGGAAAAATATAATTTACAGAAAATTTAACAATTTTTGTATATATAGTAGTAGTTTTTTTTTTTAGTAGGCTTGAGTTGGAAATTTATTAAAATGCAAATAGCCCTATAGTAAATGGATGTTTTGCAAATAGCCAACATGTGCTTTTGAATCTTTGTAATTAACTCCTATTTTAATTTAACGTTTATGTTTTTTCGATCAAAAGTCGTGTCCAACCAATGTTTTTAAAGAAGCAAGCGGAATCCGCCTAATCTCGTCTAATTCTGCCTAATCTGTTAGTTTTATAGGTTCCGCGTAGATGCCCCTTAATTTGCGCATTTTTTAGAATATTGTATCCAACTATGAAATGGAATTATAAGCTACTCATCGTTTAAGATTTGTTTAGTTTTAGTTTTCATGTATCCATCCTCATTTGGATGATATGGGATTTTTTTTGAATCACATAAACTCTAACGTCTTGTTTGGTTGCATCATTTGAAGTTCGGAAATCGATTAGAAGTCATATTACGTGTTTGGTTACTATAAGGAAGCCACACTATTAGAATGAATCGGACTACGAAATATGTTTTTAGTGTATTCTCAATATCATTTGGGTGTTATCATATTAATCTAATCAAGTATGTGTTGCTACTCTGACATTCATTTCAAATCTCTCTCATAATTCGAACCGGATTGTTAATCCCAAGACTACTAATCATGTAACCAAACAAGACTTCCCTTCTTTTGGACTAATCTTTTTGTCAATATCCTTGTTCATCAACAACTAATTTAGTTAGCCTTCAAACATATATTTCTTATTAACCAGGGTTCTAGTACTCTCTTGCACAGTAAATGCAACTAGTGTTTCGAGTGGGCATTATGATTCATGTCGATTAATACAGGACACGATAAACTGGCCTGACATTAAATCATACAAAAAACTATGATCAATTATTAACACTTAATTGTCAACATCCTACAACCGATGCTTAAGAGAGAAACAAGTGAAAATAACTGAGCAAAATAGAACTTATTTCTTATTACTCCTACTAACCTTGCAATTACTACCAAATTATCCTAAATAAAATTAAAAAAATACATTATCAATAATGAGTAAATAGCCCAGAATAAACTCTCTCTAGTTAGAACCCTAAAACCCCAAAAAGAAACACAAACTCTCTCTAAAGTTTCAAATACTCACCATCAGACCCCCTGATTCAGAAAAAGCTACACTTTGCCCCCCCCAACAAATGGCATCAATGATGTTCAGACCCCCCTCAAGAACCCTCCTCCGCCGCCTCTACCTCTCGGCCCGTCCCCTCTCTCTCTCCACCCAGACCGAGAAGCTGACCCGCATCGCGGATGAGCTTCTTGACCTCACAAAGCTCGAGAAATACGACTACTCGGTGTTGTTTACGCACAAAATGGGGCTTCATCGATACATACGTAACGTTTCTGCTTTGAATGCTGCTGCGGGAGCAGGTGCAGGAGGAGGTAATAATAAAATTAAAAATAATGTTTTATTTATTTATTTCGGTTATTTGTGGTTTGTGTACATATTACCTATTTATACACAGGCTCTGTTTGTTTGGGCGGAAAATATTTACTCGGGAAAATGTTTTCCAGGGAAATTGTTTTTCTGGAAATTGTTTTCCCTCTATTTGTGTATTGAGTGTTTGGCGATACTTTTCCATGGAAATTTCTTGACTAAGGACACGTTAGGAATAGGCTTTTGTAGTCAAAAAATTGTTTTTACAATAAGAAAAAAATGTTTCTGCTTTGAATGCAGCTGCGGGAGCTGGCAGAGGAGGAGGTAATAAGAAAAGTAACTAATTGGGTCCGTTTGGCATCAGCTTTTTTGGTAAAAAAGAAGCTCGATTATAAAAAGGCGGTTAGTGCGTTTGGTAACTGATTTTTAGAAGGTAGATATTAAGATTTGCGTTTGGTTTTAGATTTTAGCTTTTTTGCTAATTCATTCAAAACTGACGTAGTTATCCATATTTTAAAGATAATTTAGCCTTTTATACATAGTAGTTGTTTTAGAGTGTAATTTTCCCTAAAGGCCGAAGGTATTTTCGTAAACAACGTTAAATTTGGTTTGAACTCAGAAATTGGTGTCGAGAAAGCTAAAAAAAATCTACCGAAAAACATAGATTTTTGATTTTCAAGCTTTTATACCCAAAATCTAGCTTTTCAAAAGCCATAAAAGCTAGCATACCAAACACCAATTCTTTTTCATAGCAGAAAATCTAAAAAGCGATGGAAAAAAGCTTGTACCAAACACACAATGAAAATATTTATTTCATTACTTTGTGGTTTGTGTACATAGTACCTATTTATACACTAATTACATATGGAAAATGGACTGTTTGAGTCCCACCTGTGAAATGCATATATCATAATCACACTAAATTAATTATGGTAGAGAATAAAATATTCATCAAGATAATATTCCTTTAACAGGAGGGACGGCCCCTGCTGCGGAGGCAAAGGCGGAGAAACTTGTTTTTGATGTGAAGCTTGAGAAGTTTGACGCGGGGGCAAAGATTAAGATAATTAAGGAGGTTAGGGGGTTTACGGATTTGGGGCTTAAAGAGGCTAAGGATTTGGTTGAGAAGGCGCCGATTGTGGTTAAGAAGGGGCTTACTAAAGAAGAGGCAGAGGCGATTGTTGAGAAGCTTAAGGGGTTGGGTGCTACTGTGGTTTTGGAATGATTTTTTAGTGTTTTTTAGGAGTTTTTTCATGTGGGTTTTGAGAAAGGTGAGATCTTTTTGTAGATTTTACTGATGGTTGTAGAATAATATTTTTACTGATTTGAATGAGAATACTTGTTATTACTGTTGTTTTTGCCCCTCTATATATTCCTTGTTTTACTTTGTTGCTATAAGTTCACTTTGCTGCTATTTATGTTCATTTTTACGGCATTTGATGTAAAGTTGGAAAAGTTTGATGCGGGAGCGAATATTAAGATAATTATATTGATGGTTGTAGAATAATCTTTTACTGATTTGAATGAGAATGGTTGTTATAACTGTTGTTTTTGCCCTATGTATCCTTTTTCTTCTTTTTACTTTGTCAATATTCATGTTCATTTCTCATGGTGTTTGATGTGAAGTTGGAAAATTTTAATGCGGGATCGAAGATTAAGATTTTTAAAGAAGTTAGGGGGTTTACTGATTTGGGGGGCTTAAGTGGCTAGGATTTGGTTGAGAAGGCGCCGATTATGGTTAAGCTTACTAAAGAAGAGGCAGGGTCGATTGTTGAAAAGCTTAAGGGTTGGGTGCTACTTTGGTTTTGGAATGATTGTTTAGTGTTTTTTAGGAGTTTTTTTCATGTGGGGTTTGAGAAAGGTCAGATCTTTTTCTAGATGTTACTGATGGTTGTAGAATAATCGTTTTACTGATTTGAATGAGAATGGTTGTTACAACTGTTGTGTTTTCCCCTCTCTAAATTCTTTATTTTACTTTGTTGCTATTTATGTTCATTTTTTACGGCGTTTGATGGGAGGTTGGGAATGTTTGATGCGAGAGTAAAGATTTAAGAAGGTTGTGGTTAACAAGGGGCTTGTGAGGTAAGAGGCGGAGGCGATTGTTGAGAAGCTCAAGGGCTTGGGAGCTATAGTGAGTTTGGAGTGATTTATTGTTGTTATTTAGGAGTTTTTCCATGTGTGTTTTGAGAAAGGTGAGTTCTTTTTAGGTTTTACCAATGGTTGTAGAATAATCTTTAGTGGTTTGAACGAGATTGGTTGTTATAATTTGTTGTAGTGTTATATACTGATTGCACCTGTTATGATTAATTTTTCTTTTTCAACTGGAGTGCATTTGATTGAATTACTTTTAAAAAAGTGACTATCTTGTTCTTTTTCATATCATGATAATCGTAGCTTATATGCAGGCGCTAAGTGTTTACTCTCTTGATATTGATTTAACATTGTTGCATATGCAACTTTCAATTGGAAGAACCTATATAGTATGTACAGAAAGCGAGGTTTTTGGGGTGTTAGATTGTAGAATAATTATGCAGATTTGAAATGAGAATGATAGTTCCACTGTTAGTTTCTGCAAATTGATTGGGTGATACTGTGGGTTTGGAATGATTTTGCTTTCTTTATGCATTGTTATTTAAGAATTATCAGGAAAATGAGATCTTTTTTTATGAAAAATTTCACAGCTTAGAAATGAAATAGTTGTTATAACTACTGCTTTGTTCCTGGATATGTTTGTTTTTCACATTGTTGCTATACAGACAGATATTTGGGGGTCTTGAGATCAGGTTGATATTTACGAAATTAGTAAATCTCAAGGATTCAGATGCTACTGGGTTTAGAATTCTTGATGATGGATGTTTGAGTTTACCTTCTTTATTAATTTGGAGAAATATGAGCTGTTTATCGTTTTATCATAATTGTAGAATGACTGTTGCCGCTTTTTGAATGAGAATGGTAGTTTAATTGCTGATTTCACCTTTTCTTGTTATGTTTCCTGATAATTGCATCGTTCTTAGCTATTCCCTTGAATTTGGTTCGCGTTCTTGTGTGTTACTTTGACATTAGAGTAAATTTTTTTTACCATTTCTTAGGTATAGTGTAGCAAGATGAGTTATATTTTTGGTTAATTTTTTATGGTCGTGGAATAGTTAGCAGCTTTTATACATGTATACACATTTGTTGTGTTTTACCTTTTATGAGTTAAACATGTGAAACATCTAGTGTTAGAATTGTTTTTTTTAGTTTTTTTTTTTTTAAAGAGAAAATATTTTATACACGTTTAGTACACTCAACTTCCAGTTTATAACAATCTGGGTACCAGACTATTAGATTTTACCATTTAGGTACCAGTCTACCTTATTTTTCTAATTTCAATAACTTTGTCAATTTAATTGGACGCAATTTAAATTTAGTTTTCAATTTGATCCCTATTCTATAAAATAAATCAATTTAACCCTAATTTTTTTTGAAAATTGACTTTTAGTATATATATTCAAATAGATAACACATACGCAATACATACCCTATACATTCACATTTAAATGTTGTTCATTCGATAAGAAATACGTATGCATACATAAACTTGTAGGACTCTCTCTCTCTAAACAGAGCCCTAAACTCACTCACTCACCCTCTTCTAGAGCTCGAAAAATGGCGAACCCAATTCAACGATTAGCGAATTCCGTCCGTCGTGTATACATATCGAATAATATGTATATATCGAATATACTATTCTCAAATTTTAAAGAATGTTGGTTAGAGATGCGTGTATTAATTTTCAAATAAACCTTTAAAATATTACTTATATTCATAATTTATAGAGACCAATACTCGTTAAATAACGGTATATGAAGAATTTAAAAGGTTAAATAGTAAAAATAAGTCTAGTACGTACTACCCCTTCGTCCATTTTTAAGTGTCTCCCTTATAAATTGCTATTTTTTAAGTATATTAAATTTTGAGACATGAATTAACAATATTGCCCTTATAAATATCATAATTAAATTTAATACGGTTAACCTGTTTTCTAAAAATTGTTGCTGTTGTAGTCATAAATGGTAAATATATAAATGGTAAGAGAGTAAATTTATTACATTATAATTACCATATTGAAAAGACAGACACTTGTTTTGGGACAACCCAATACTCCCTCCGTTCCCATTTAATTGTCCATTACGAAAGTACGTGCAATTTTGACCGGCTTATAACTTGTATCGAAATTGTCAAAATGATTTTTTTTTAAATCTAATCATAAAATTTAACATTTGAATTATACTATAAACTTTTAAAATTTTTTATTCCGACAATTTTGATACAAGTTTTTGGCCGATCAAAATTGCACCTAGTTTCGTAATGGATAATTAAATGGAAACGGAGGTAGTATAAAAATGTGGACAGTTAATTAGGAACGGAGGGAGTACGTTGGAAGGAAGTCAAAAACCAAATTGGACTCAATTGAGTGAATTGTTACATATGAAGGGTCAAAATCAGAACAAATAGCAAACTATAAGGACTCTCTCTCTCTCTAAACAGAGCCCTAAACTGAGTCTCTCTCTTCTAGAGCTCTTAAAAAATGGCGAATTCAATTCAACGATTAGCGAATTCCGCTCGTCGTGTATATGTATCGAATAATAATATGTATCTATCATCGAATAGAATGTTATCTACAGATTCGTTGGTTGAGATTAAACCCGGCGAGATCGGTATCGTCTCTGGTATTCCCCAAGAACATCTCAAAAGAAAGGTATATTTATTAGTGGGATTGGAAATGTTGGATTATATATATATATATATATATATATATATATATATGATCTCTATTTTTATTTGATTTCATGGAGTTTTGTTATGAATTATGTATTTGTTATTTGGAGTTAGGATGTGATTCCTTCTTAGTGGGATTGGAATGTTGAATTTTTTTAATGTTAAATTTTATTTGATTGTATTGAGTTTTGATATGAATGTGTGATGCCTTTTTAGTGGGATTGGAAAAGTTGAATTTTTTTGATATTAATTTCTTAATATATAATTTTATTGAATTATATTGAGTTTTGTGATGAATTAGGTATTTGTTGTTTGGATTTAACTTGTGATGTTTTCTTAGTGGGATTGGAAATGTTGAAATTTTTATGTTAGTTTCTTAATACGATTTGGGGATTTGTTTTTCAAGTAGTTGCAATGGATTTGAATAGGGTCAAGCAGGGTGTAATATAGTGAATTTAAGATTTGATGAATGGTGATCCCTTGTTAAGTGTAATTGAAAGATTGAACCTTTAAGTTGTATTCTATTCTTGATGCTGTTTGGGATCTTGGTATGGATTTGGATAGTGTCGAGTTTGTAACTTATTTACTATCTCCGTTTATGTACATTCTGTTTACAGTTTATTGATATAGTTTATGTAATTTGAATTTATGATGTGATCCCTTCTTAGTGGAATCGATAGATTGTACCTTTATGTTGAATTTCGGAATATTATTTGGGGATTTGGGTTTCAGATACTTGAAATGGATTATAATAGAAAGGTACACTTATCTCCATTTTCGTATTTTATGTCAACTTATCTTGATTATGTATATGTAGTTTGAATTTAGGATGTGATGCCTTTCAAGTGGAATTGGAAGATTGATAATTTATGCTGAATTTCGAAATAGGATTTCGGGATTTTGGTTTTAGCTACTTGAAATGTGTTCGAATGATGTAGATTTTCCAACGATTTATCTTTGCTGATTTATTCCATAAAGTTCACATTTTTGGCTGAGATTGCGAAAAAAATTGGGTTCTTTCAGCTTAAAGCTTATAACTTTAGTCAGGGATGACAACCAAAAGAGTCTAGCTTTTAAGCTGACCAACCAAATCCACTACAAATTATAAGTGGGAAGGCGAATATGTTGAGCTTAAAATCTACAGTAAAAGCCATTTTGTGCAACTTTAACTTCAGAATAAAATACGCATTTTAATGGTACACTCATTTCCAATTTTTTTCCAATATATCAATATTTTATTAAAATGTATACATATTATAATTTGAATTTATGACGTATTTTTTGTTCAAGTGGAATTGATAGATTGAAGCTTTATATTAAATTTATTTATACAATTTGGGGATTTTGAATAGTCTTCATCTATTCTGATGTATTTCATAGAGTTCGCACTAAGCAAATAAATTGGCCTATTCAAGGTTGGTAGTATGATTGAGCTCCTTAAAAGTACAATCATTTCCATTTTCTTCCATTATATCTATGTTCTCATTATGTACATGTATATTGTTTCAATTTAAGATGTGATCCCTACTAAGTGGGGTTGAAAGATGGAAAATTTATGTTGAATTTCATCATACAATTTAAGTTTCCTTTTAGCTACTTGAAATGAAATCTGAACAGTCTGCAACTATGCCGATTCATTGCATAGAGTTTTGCATTGCGCAAATATATCGGCTTGTTTGAGGTTGTTGCTATTGTTGAGCACCTCAAGAAAAGGCAACAATCATCTTCATTTTCTTCCATTATATCAATTTTCTCTTAATGTATGTAGATATTGTTTGGACTTAGATTTGTTCCCTTCTAAGTGGAGTTCATATACTGAAAAATTGTGTTGAATATCGGGATATTACTTGGTGAGTTTTTTCTTAGATAACTTGAAATGAAATGGAACAGTCTTATAATGAATAGAGTTCGCTTTAAGCAATGTTTATTTGAGGTTGTTTATTGAGCACCTCAAAAGAAGGGTAAGATTATCTCCATTTTTATTTTGTTATATCAATTTTCTCATTATGTAGGTGTATATTGTTTAAATTTAGGATGTGATCCCTTCTAAGTGGAGTTCACAGATTGAAACATTATGTTGTATTTCATAATACTGTTCCCGGAATTTGGTTTCAGATTTTTAAAATGGTTTTTATTAGTGCCATTAGTAACCAATTCGCTATCTCCATTTTCTTATGTTATGGCATTCCTTCTTAGTGGAATTAAAAGATTGAAACTTTATGTTATATTTATTAGTGCCATTAGTAACCAATACTTAAAATGATTTGAAGATGTGATACCTTCGTAGTGGAATTGAAAGATTGAAACTTTATGTTACATTTATTAATACAATTTGGTGAGCTGCTTGAATGAATTTGAATAGAGTCAAACTAGTATGCATTTCACTAGCTCTTGGTTTTCGATGATCAGTTCTATAAAGTTCACATGTCTGGGTGAAACTTTTAAGCCACTAAACTGGCTTATGTGAGATTGATGAAAAAAGTTAGGTGTATCCAGCTTTTAGTCAAGGAAAAGAAACCAAAAAAAGTTTCTCTTTTAAGCTAGCCACCTAATTGCACTGCAACTCATAAGTAAGGAAGACAATTAAGTTGAAAGTAAATGTTGCAATGAAAAGCCTCTTTGTGTTTGACCTTGGCTTAACCAAATTTTGTATTTCGAATGGAAAGAGGTATCTCAGATGGGGTCCCTTGAGGTTGTCTGGTCTTATGTAGCATAGATACAGAACATGGACTTCAGATGCTTCGCAAGATGATATGGGAATACGGAAAACCTAAAAAAGAGGATATAATAGTTCATGAATATGAAAAAAATTGCTCCATACGAGTAAACCTCAGGTATGTTAAGCATGTTCACTGGTTTGTGGGTTCTCACTTTCCCATAAGACGGACCTGATTGTTATAAGGAAAATGTTGTTTCTAGTATGGGGAAAGTTAGAGCTTTTCCAACCGTGTATATTTTAATTCTTTTAGAAGAAAGGCAGAATGATAAATTGGCAATAAGTTAATATTTCTCATAATATGGGCTCCGTTTGGTATTTATATTTTCTAGCCTGATTAATAAGTTATTTCACTGGGGGGTTTGATAGTCAGACTATTTAGCTTTTAAAAGTAGGTTTTAAGGCTAAAATATCCAAAAATTAAAAACCTGGATTTTCTTAGGATTTTTTAAAGAGCTTTTTGAAATCTGATTTCTGACAATTTATCGATCATCTTTTTACATGTCTGATTATTATGATCCATTGAAACTCTTGAGAATATCTACAATTTTTGTATTTTTCCTTTGATAGGTTGTAATTTATTCGCCTGCTCGTTCTGCTTCCCAACAAGGGTCAGGAAAAGTTGGCAAATGGAAGATCAATTTCATGTCAACACAGAAGTATGTTCATCTCTTCTTTCGTACATTTCAGTTCTAGCAATATTTATGTATGCATTGGCATGTTTTCTTGAACTTAACATGTATAAGATATGTTCTCATAAGTTTGGCGTAAGTGTTGATTCCTTGAACTTGTTCTCTTAAGTAGCACTTTCACTGTTTTTTCTTGGTGTTTATGTACCTCTTTATCTCACTTCATGTGTTCTTATGACAAGTGATTTGCTATTTACGCACTGTTTCCTTCTATAAGCTCAATGCCATTGCAGCAAAGCATGAAACATAACCATGTATTCTGGTTAATTGCTATAGAAGACTGAGAAATACTGATGTAGTAGCTTCTGTAATGTTATGATGCTTAACTGTGTTCTGCCTCAGCATTGTGAAATCTCAAAATTATTTGAAATTTCACTTTTGTTTGATTTTAATTTTGTTTAATTTTTCAGTTAATTGGTACTACTCTTATCCTTTAGCTTGTAACACTTTATGAGAAATCAAATGATTCATGTCACATAAGTTTTGACCAAATGTAACACAATCTCTTATTTTTACTGGTAGGATTAGATAAGTTTAGACCAAATGTCCTTTATGAGAAATCCTGAAATTTCATCTTCTACCACAACATCTTGAATAACACTGGTAAGCTTATATGGAAGAGATGGAATGGTAGGAGTAACAGAGTATGGTATGGGATTGTACATGTTAAGTTAAATTATTCTATGCTGTGATTGATTCTTTTATATATTGTCTCCACAGCCATCAATTGTCTGGTACGTGAGAGTTCTTTTTGTTCTTTTAATCATCTCGAATAAGTGATGAGTTTATTGAACGGGTAAATGCCTCATTAGTTCTTTCAACTATCAAAAAGCAACAATTTGTGACATGAACCATTTGGTTTCCCAGTGTAGGACATGTACACTTATTAGTCAAATTAGCTTCTAATCTGATGGGAACAAGTGATCTCATCTAACTTTTATCATCCATTCTCAGGGGTAAATTGGTCAGTTCATTAGTCAGCTGTCAACATTCCTAATTTAGTCAATGACCTAATCATATAACTTTTATGATTACTCCGTTTAATAAATGAAGTTCTTTTTGTTTATACCTTATCCATTCGTTCTTAGGATGAAAGGCTGTGATTGTGTGTATATAAATGTACTAAATCAGGAAAGTTTGAGGTACTACATTGGAATAATTGATAGTTTAGTGAGGGTAAAATTGTAAAAGCAACATTTTAAGTTTCAATTTAGACCGATCTTCGAAGATTGGGTAATTATTTAACGTTTGCATTCTATTTTGAGAAACCAAATAGTTAATATAACAAATTGTTGCTTTTTGATAGTTGAAGGTACTAATTAGGCACTTCCCCTAACTGAACATGCTAGTATGTGCCCTTGATGGGTACTATTATTTTATTTTCTGTTTCTTCCTTTGAGAATTGTTCTTGCTGAGATTAATGATAAATTGTTTAAGCCATTCATCCCGTTTCTGTTTCATTTTGAGTAATTGCTTATTATGTTTCACGATTCTTATCTGAGTTAAAAACTTAAAATAGTGGACGTTATATTATATGTTATGTATCTTTGCAGATGGGAAAATCCATTGATGGGGTGGACGTCCACAGGAGACCCATACGCTAACGTTGGTGAAGCTGGCTTCAGTTTTGACAGTGAGGAAGCTGCTAAACATTTTGCGGAGAAACATGGCTGGGAATACACGGTACATTGTGTTTCAAATAAACATTAGTGTTACTTCATATACTGAGATACTTTCAGTTTTGCCTTTACTTTTGCGTAAATCATGCTGCTCGGTACTTGGTAGTAAACTTAGGTATATTTTCCTGGATAACCTTTTGGTTTTATTGTTTTAGGTTAGTCAGGCCAACAGTGTCACACTCTTGAGAGAAAATACGTGAATGGAATTTACTGCTTCTGAATACTCCCAATAAAACGTCAAAATCCTAGATAAGAGCGTTTTTATTTTTTACAATTTCGTCCACATGAAGGCATTTTTACAAGTTATCTTGTGCATAATATGCATGCTTTGACGCCAAAAAGAGCTCCGATATTAGAAGTTACGTGGAATCATAATTAGATTATACTAATTGCGAATTTTGTAGTTATGTCTCGCCTATGCTTGTCACATACTGGAACTTAATAGATTATCAGTGTCATTTATTATTTTGTAGGCTTTCTTTTTTTAACTGTGATGAAATTTGATAGATATTTATTGGTTATACTTTTTTGCAGATTAAGAAGCGCCACACTCCACTTCTGAAGGTATGAATTTGCCTTTCTACCAACTAAAGTTACGGAAGACCGTCCTGAGTTGACTTAGATGAGGCACTAAAATTATTTGCATCTTCGCAGGTTAAGGCTTATGCTGACAACTTTAAATGGAAGGGTCTCCCAAAAACCGAGTAAACTTGTGATTTTTCTTGGTATCATTGATCAATCTTTCCTTCAAGAAGCATCTGTTATAGCTGCACTCGCTTGCATTTTTTGTTGTTTCTAACAAGCAAGTGTGCACATGTACCTGAGAAACATGAACTCGTAGATCACAATAAAATGTATCTGGTGATTATGACGAAAGTGTTTTCGACATATTTTTGATTTCCCAATGTTTTTATGTGCTCTTCTTTCGGTTTTCTAAGTTGAACTTGTGTGCTTAACGGTTCAATCGTATCCACTGTCCATATCTTCATTCAAGACTAAAAATACCTGCTAATTATCATGTCAACATCAATGTGTTATAAGCTTAACACTACACATTTTCTATTTGTGCTTGTGGAGGCAACTTTTTATATGATGATTTTGGCTTTTGAGTTTAAACAAATTTCTTCCCGACACATTGACAAATGTGAATTTGATCCTATCCGAACTGAATAGAATATCAGATGGATGGGATGAGATCAGCTTGTCCATCCAATTTTGACACCAAATTTTTCTTTCTTTCTGAAACATAGCAGTGTCATAATACTCATAACTTGTGCTTTGAGATACCTAAGAGAAACTAGACAGTATAGTTGAGAACGAAATGTGTTAGATTCAGATATAATGGATGCATTAACATTTTGGATGTATTTTAATTTTTTGAGTTTGCTGTTGTTCAGATTGAAAATGATACACAGGGACCATATTGTTAGCAACCGTTAACTTTTTTGGACCTCCAAACCGTTACGGGTCTCACAGGTTTCCTGTATCGCCATAATTTGGTAAACACAATAATATAGAGCGTAATAAACAAATAGCAACTAAACACATAATCAAAGCAACTTGAAATGATGACCACATTGAAGCTTAGAGCTTTTAAGACATTACAATTGACAAAGGGTTTTAACTCCCAGCATCTAAAGATGTCGATATTACTTTTAACTGATCTCAAATATCAAATATACTAAAAAACACAACTGCAGTCTATATTACATAGAGAACACCAAGATAGAGTGGACCACTACATGACAAAGGAAATGTCATGAGAAAATTATCCATGTAAATTGTACTTTTATATTATACAGTAACATGAAAGAAGAAGATTCTCTTTTTCTTCCCAATCCTAAAACAGAACCTTATGCCATACATACCATGAAAGAAAATGTAGCGATGCTAGCACAGTAGATTCAAGTTTCAACTGGCTGATAAAGGTCTGTTAAAGAAGTGGATGAGGGTGTGAAAAGAAGAGAAAAACATGGGCGTTACTTTTGTTTTTTATTACTAAAGGGTAAAAAAGTGATTTAAGCATGGGTAAGGTTATGGGAAAGTAAATATAGCAGATGGATAGATACAGAAGAAGGGGCTTTCTTTCTTTCAAGTTCCAATCTCAGAAATGCTCTGCAAAGCTGGTTTCCATTGCCCACTACTACTTGGATTCTTTTGCATTGCTCTCCCACTGCTACCATTGCTACCGCTACTTCCTCGCCGTTGTTGTCCCTATAATAAAATAAAATATATAAAAACGTGGACTTGTTCGTGTTTGTTAAATATGCGTTTTGAATTGTGAAAATGGAAAGATGCGAAAAAACCGTCTCTAATAAATATGATTAGCGTATTCATAGCATTTCAATTTAGAATTCACATGAGGATGTGTTCGTTTCTTGCAGAGTTTCTTCCGGAACACAGAGTAACTTTAACATGAAACTATCAAATAAAAAAGAAGTAATTCCAGTCAAGACAAAGAGTCGAACAGATATAATAATCGACTGTTTACAGGCATATATGACTACAAGCACACTGAAAAATTGGAAAGTTATGGTCATAATCTCTTACACAAGGGGAAAAACGCCTCGTTTGGTCTTTTTCTTCCAAATCAGTACTTTTATAATTGAACCAAAATACATGAAACCGTGGCGGTAGATACGTTTTATAATCATTAGGAACTGTGACCCTTAAGTAAAACAATCTGGGATTGTTTGGTTGTAGCTTAAAGGGTGTTATTATTTGCTTTTTTACTTGCATAAAGTGTACACCTTTAATGGTAGTATTTGATTTTCAGCTTTGAGGCTTGAGTTTTTTTGTTTTCATGTAAAGCCATAAACCTTGTTTGAATGAAACCAAA
The DNA here is from genome assembly GCA_963682055.1 of Primula veris. Taxonomy (NCBI): domain Eukaryota; kingdom Viridiplantae; phylum Streptophyta; class Magnoliopsida; order Ericales; family Primulaceae; genus Primula; species Primula veris. Next base: position 27,404,122 of record OY821747.1, on the reverse strand, counting down.
TTTTCTCTCGTTTGCACTAAGAGTCACCTAATTTTAGATCCAAGTCTACTATCCTCTAAACCTTACCTGACAGTATTACATATATTATTCCATTAATTTTTTTATAAAACATAAACATGAGATCACCTGCAACTCACAAGTGTACTTAAAATAATTATGCTTCCCAAGGTTTTAGTGAATCTTAGACAGTGTGATTTGCTTTACTTTATTTATTTTCCGTACTTAAGTAAGCATAAATATATTCCACATAGACATAGGTGGAGCCAGTTATTGCATTACTGGACTTTATTATTATGTAAATGCTTTACTGGAAAATGTCAGCTTCTCTAAGATCTGGGTGAGCACATCACCACACGTGCAAACACAACCCTAAACAAAACTCAGATTCAATTACAAAACTTTTTTCAGCAATGTAACCTTTCAGTATTCTCAACAAAAAAGAACCCTTTCAGTTTACCAAGTGAACATACCAGCAACATAAAAGTTGGTCACTATGAAACATGCTCCCACTACATAACTACATTGCAATAGAATCTTGTATTTCAATACATAATTATACTCAAAAAAGTGGTGGTTGTATTTTTAGTAACAAAAAGACTCTGTAAGACTGGAATAATATATTTTTTTCTCAACACAACAATTAATTATCACATGTAAACTTTGAAAAGAGATGCGTAAGCTTTGTAATCAAAAGGTGCAATGAAATCGGAAAAAAAAAAAAATTAAATTTACCTTAGTTGAATGACAACTTTCAGATTTATGATCGGTTTTTGATCGAATGCTGAGTTTGTTCTTATCAATCACGAACCCTCCTCCTTCCAACAACTTCGCTAATTTCACACACTTCTTTGCTGCAAATTCTTTCAATACATCTATAAAAGCAAACCAAAAATGAAATAGAAAACTTAAAAAAAAAACAAAGTACTCCCTAAATAGAAAACTTGGTAATAAAAAGACTCACTAGAGTTTCCATTGCATAAAGCTCCCTACATTGATCCCGTAATAATCAATACCCAAGTCTGATATTAAATCATTTAATTAATTCGCAACGTATACATAACAAATTAGGCAGACCAGCAGAAAAAAGAACAATTCAACAATAACATAATCACAACCAGGAGGATATGTTATCGAGATTTTGAAATTGTTCTAGTAGTTTTGTAAGGTTATGGCTTGTTTGAGTGCATTAATTTAACAACAAAGTTGACAATTGACGTACTTTTAATTGTTCAGACCCTAAAACTAACAACCATACTTTGATCAAATGCACTTCATGTTAATATGTTACAAGTTTCAAAGCAAAGACTAAGCTGATCTTAAAAGTTGCAAACCAAACCCTACATAATAAATGATTCAACTAGGAAAAGAACAAATCCAACAAAATATCTGAAATAAAGCAGAAAGATTCAAAACCAGTAACACAGCTCATCTTTACAACCTCCACAACCAGCAGGGCCCCCAAAATTTGATAATTATGAAAATCTGCCCCTACATGTTCTTTATATTACATATAGCTCCACACTTTGTCCCCTAAACCACAATCAAGTCTCAAATTAAATCAAACAAACAAGATTAAAATAGATAATTTTCAACAACTAGCAAAATTTAGTAAACAAATAACAATCATCACAGACAGCAGGGTATCCCAAAAGTTGAAAATCTCAAAATCTGTCCAAAAAGATTATCCATAATTACAATGTTTAGCTTCCTATAGTCCTAAAACCATACACAGACCTCAATCTAACTCATCTTTGCCACCAAAACATGTCAAAAACAATAAATACTTCACTAATTAGCAAAACTTAAGCAAACAAATGACATTAAGCCTAAAAAGGTAATCCAGCAAAAAAATAAAAATTGCTCAACCTATTTAATCTTTACTTGTAACATTGTCACCTGACGCTCCATTCTTACCCAACTTTTAGCGTAAAAATACTGTTCTAAAAAGCGCGCTTCGTCGTGAAAAAAAACTTGATTTAAAGCTTAGAAATGGCTTGAAAAGCTCCCTTTTCTGCTGTTAAGGCCGCTTAGCATAGCTCTTGCAAAAACACTTCAGTGATGATTTTGCTTTTAAAACACTGAGAAAAATACAGTTACCACTAAAACTTAAATAAGTTCAAAACATAGACATAAACAAACATTTCCCCAAAATCTAGAATGTGGTTCACCTTGGACAGACACAAGACGGTAGACCTGTCCCATGACCAACACATCATCGGGCCGAAGGAGCTTAAGATGCTTCACCGTGACTCCGTTTACTACCATAGCATTCGTCGGAGGAGCAACAATAAGCGCTACAAAGTGTCCAGGGTTTGTGCTCATTACTTGGCGAGCGGTGACAGAAAAGTACATCCTCTCAACTTTCTTCCCCGGGTGCTGTATGATCACTGTCGCCGCCTCCGCCGCTTGGCAGTTTCCCATTGCTTATATATATATAATATATGTATATGTATGTATATATTTATATGTATGTAAGTTTTGTATGTAGCTAGGTACTATTTTAGTTATGAAGTTGAAGTAGAAGAAACTTTATTTTCTTCTTGAAAGCTTGAAAGTGAGAGAAGCCAAGGAAGAGTAGAGTGTTTAAATGCAAGTATTATGTTCTGTATAGGGTCGATGTCCTGAACTATACTATTTTAACAATTTGCATATTCAAGTATTATTTTTAAGAATCTACGTACTAAATTAACAGCAATTGATCAATAACCATACTCTGGGTGACATGTCAGCAATTAAAAAAACAGTTGGCAAAAAACTGCTTACGTGGACTTATCAATATTACACGGCAGCAATTAAACAAAGGGTATTCATGTTTTCTGTACCAAACTATCGCCTTTTAACAATTTGCATACTCAACTACTATTTTTAACAATTTACATACTAAATTAACAGCAATTGATCAATAACCATACTCTAAGTGACATGTCAGCAATTAAAAAAACAGTTGGCATAAAACTGCTTACGTGGACTTATCAATATTACAGGGCAGCAATTAAACAAACAGGTGTCTATTAACCCAAAACATTCTCTCTCTATACGTATAACTCTGTCTATACGTATAACTCTGTCTATTAAGCAACAATTACTCAAATAATTAATTTTTAAACACGAGTTTGGTGCTTCGTCATGGGACAGACCTTCCAAAATACTGTTAGTCAATGAATTGTGCAATCTATAATTAGTGGTTTTTTAATTATATATTTCTTCATTTTATAATTAGGGTTTTTGTTATCATTTTTTTTTTGGATTATTCAGTTTACATTATTCGAGTTTTTAATTATTAGAGATTTTTAATTGTATATTACTCAATTTTATAATTAGGGTTTTTTTTATCAATTTATTTAGATGAGTTATTCAGTTTACGTACTTAGGGATTATGGTTAAATATTGTTAATTAGTGGTGGTTAATTTAAGTAGTAGGGGTTTAATTATGTATATTTTTTAAATTGCAGATAACAATTTCATGTTCACCATAGCCTATCATCACGATGGTATAATCTCTCGAGGTAACAAAACAGAATATTTGAATGTGTTGGCCCGTGTGGCTAAACCTTAGAGGGGGGTGAATAAGGTTTTTGGCGCTTTTCGCCTAATTAAAATCTAAGTGTAACTAACAACCCAACTTTCACAATTCTAACCTTAAGCGTTAATAATCGTTAAACAATTTATAAGTTGCGGAAAGTAAAAGTTAAGAAAGAAAATGACACCGTGATTTATAAAGTTCGGCAAACGGCCTACGTGCTCTCCTCGGTACTACCAAGTATTTCACTAATAATATTTTTCCGGATATTACAATCCTAACGAGCTAATCGACCGATTAAGCTCCCCCTCACTCTATGAGTATCCCGAATGAAAAGATCTAGAGCTTTTAAGCAACACTCGCTTACAAAGCATCTACCCGATCACTCGCTCACAAATGAGTTTATATTTTACTCTTTACAATTTTGTTACAATAATGTAACTACACTCACTATTTTAATTGCTTCTAAATAAGCTAATTGGTGAGTTTTTGATGATGATTGAGCTTGAATCGTTTTCTCCTTGATTTTCCTCTTTCTCGAATATATTCACCAAAATGGTGATTTTTAGGGTTTTTATTGAGAGAGGTTGAAGGATGATAGATTGGTGTTAATTTGTGGTTTGTGAGAGAGATTGAGCTGGTTTATATAGACCAAAGGTCTGTTTTTTTATTTTTCTGACCGTTGGTAGTGGTTGAGGGTTTTAACCAGTGGTTTAAGCAATTTCCCAGAATAAGCTGAAAAGCTGTTTTCGAAATTTACAGAAAACGATCGGTCGTTTTCTGCAGTCGATCGGTCGTTTTCAGAAAACGATCGGTCATTTTCTGAGAAATGATCGGTCGTTTTTCAGACGACCTCACTGGAAGAATTTGGACAAAAATCGATCGGTCGTTTTTGTCCAGACGATCGATCGTTTCTTCAGTATTCCCGGTTTTCTCGTTAAACTTCGAAGGCTCATAACTCCTTCGTTTTAGCTCCGATTCTGGTTCCGCTTGAACCTGTGACTTCGTTTTTCTGTGCTCTATCTTTCTGGCATTCTGAAATTTTCATTTTCTACTTTTGAAAAAGGACAAGCATTATATCATCGAAATAGAGAAATCGTAAAATCATTAAAAACATAATCAAATTTATAATCAAAATCAATTTTTGAACTCTAAGTTCAACAGAATGGTAGAGTTGATTACTTTGATTTTTGTGATGAAAAAGAGATCAATTATCTAGCACTTGTAGGAATGACTTACAAATTAGGCTGGTTAAATGTTAACAAGTTGTACTGTAAAAAAGTGGGAACTTCATTTGAGAAAACTGAATTTGAGATTAGATTTGATATGGATGCTTATCATATTGTTAACTACATTGATAGCGCTACTAGAGTTGTGGAAGTATATGCTGAGTGTGATAACAATGAAATAGATTCAGACTTAGACAGTAGTGCTGATGAATTTGAAGTTGAAAATGATGATGGTTCTGATTTAGAAAATAATTTTGGTACTAATGATGAGAGTGATGATTTATGTGATAATGTGGTTCTTAGTGCAAATGATATAGCTGAAAAACAGGATGAAGTGGGTCAAACATCAAGAGCAGTGTACAGTCAACCTTTGGGAGGCTTTACTGGAAAAAAGAGAGCTCAAATACCAGTAAATTCTCTTATTTTATTAAAACTCTTATTGTTTTTTATTAATATCTTTTGTTCTAATATATTCTAATTGCTATTTTTATTGATTGTTTAAAGATGAGAAGAAGTATGAGAATATTAAATTCACCAAAGAAAGAGCCTGTTGTTGTGGATTTTGAGGATTTAACCAAGTATGGTGAGAGTGGCAGTGGCACACTTCATGCTGACATCTTGAAGAAAACAAAAGGTGGTGGAAAGTCAACAAAGGGACAAATTTATAAGGATGACAAGATGTATCTCACACCTGCTGCTCTTAAACTTGAGTTGGAGCTTAAGAAACAATGGAAAGCAAAACAGAGTCAACCTGGTCCTAATTTGTAGTAAGCTACATTTATGTAAGAAATATTTTATTAAATAGACTTAAAAGTACTTTTAATTTTCTTTTGTTGGTTTGAGAAGACCTGCTAATGGCTTGAAAGACCTGTAATGTAATTATTGCTTTTGTTTTTATTTTGGTGGCCATTATATAATGGCTTTGCTACTGTATGAATAGTAACACTTTGGTGTCTGTTAATGGCCTATGAATGAAGTATCTATTTTGACAATTTAATGGTGTTATTTTGTTTGTATAGTAATTTGATTTACTATTTTTATTGAGTAGTTTGTATAGTAAATGTTGTCATCTCAATGTTGTTTTTTGCCAACTGTTTTTTTAATTGCTGACATGTCACCCAGAGTATGGTTATTGATCAATTGCTGTTAATTTAGTATGTAAATTGTTAAAAATAGTAGTTGAGTATGCAAATTGTTAAAATGCGATAGTTTGGTACAGAAAACATGAATTAACCCTTTGTTTAATTGCTGCCGTGTAATATTGATAAGTCCACGTATGCAGTTTTTTGCCAACTGTTTTTTTAATTGCTGACATGTCACCCAGAGTATGGTTATTGATCAATTGCTGTTAATTTAGTATGTAAATTGTTAAAAATAGTAGTTGAGTATGCAAATTGTTAAAAAGCGATAGTTTGGTACATAAAACATGAATTAACCCTATTATATATACAGAGGTACTAAACGTTTTTGGAATTTTTTTTTTAATTAATTTTTTTTCTCACTTTTATATATCATACTATTGGTTTTTTTAAGAACCAATATACTATAATATTATTTAATCAGTACATCATATATCACTTTTGAGTGATTTATATACTTCTGTATAATAATTTTTGCTCACTCGATTTTCACATATTACATTCATATTTTTTCTTTCGTAATACCAGTTGCATATCTTGATCCAAGTAGCATAATGACCTAAAATTTATCATTCTCATTCTATAGCACATATTAATTACATAGAAATAGAGAGAGGGGAAGATGGAAATATGAAGAAAATGCTGGGGCTTTAACTTTAATTAGTGTAGTTGAGTTTAATTACTTTAGTACACTTGTCATCAGACACTTGTCATCACAGTGTTGTGCGACAAAACAGCAGGAAAACATAACAGATTGTTTCGGGACGGGATTGTGTCGGGTCGGGACCGGATTGGGCTTCGGGATCAGGTCGGGGATCGGGATTTTTTCCCACTCCTGCTGCAACCTCATAAAATTTGAAACCCTACTTCTTGAAAGCTTGAAAGTGAGAGAAGGTAAGGAAGAGTAGAGTGTTTAAATAAATGCAACCATTATATTCTGTAATAATAAGTATTATTTATAGATGTACTAAATGTTTTGTGTGTAGCTAAGCTAGTATAGGTAGCTATAAAGTTATGTAGTAGCTATTTATATCATTACGTGTAGTGTTAAAATGGCCATAATACTGAGAAGTTTGCAGAGTGAGATAAGAGAAGGAAAGAGATAGATTTGTGAATATTGAGTTTTGGAATTTAATGAAGGGGTAGTCAGTCATATATCGTCAGCTTCATAAAGCCTGGCTATATATATATATGCCATAGTACAAGTTGATGATGTAAATTTTTTAAATGTGTAAGAAATAGTAGTAGGTTACTTTTTGTGTAGCGGTGTGATTAAAATGAATGTCAATAAAATATCTAAACCTCCAAAAATTAAAACGTCAAAACTCAAAAGTATTGTACTTTAATCTTAAAGTAAAATGGAGAAAGTTAATCTGTACTTCACAAATATTTAGGTGCACAGAATGATGATTTGATTCTTGCGCTTTATTTAATTTTTTTGCCATTATTTATAATGAATAATGATTGGTCTACTTTTGATTTTTTTTTTTTTTAAATCTAGTAGTATGTTTTTTTTTAATAAAGTAACACCCCAAATTTAGAAAAGAAACCTGACATTTTGAGACATCCAAATTATAGTGGCTATTATTTTTTTTATTAATAATCAAATAAGTTAAACAAATTATAAGTGATACAGATGGTGTTTACTTTTGTTTTTATGTGTTGATCGTAGATACTCGATGATGCTTCATTTACATGTACCAATCCTCACGACAAAAAACGCAAATTCATGTTTTCTATAATCAACTCCGATTTGTTTTACAAAACTTTAACTTTCACGTGAAACAACTGAAAAACAATAGTAGCATATATTTACACCAATACTCTGTAACATACCTAGATAATAGTCACCGCATCGACGCCACTTATTTGTGTCTTCGACTAGTATGCTAATGGCAGTGCAGCGCAGGACGGTCGAGTTTTCATCTTTACAAATCATGTACAAGTGAAAAATTCCAAGTTTTTTTTTCTTTTTTTGGGTACATCCAAGATTGATTTAAATTGCAAGACAACTTAATCTTTTGAACTTATGCAGCTCTAGAATTTTAGGCCTCGTTTGGTTGTATCATTAGTACATCGGAATTGGACTACTAATTTCGTGGACCCTACAAATGATATGTTTGGCAAAACATTAGACTCCGGACTAGTTATCCGGTCCGGACTAGAAATGATGGCAAAAAGTGTGCATTTCCAATACCATAGGGGTGGTATTAGGAATAGTCCAATCCCGGATGTATTACTTATCCGGCCTTCTTTTCAAATCACATTCATAATACTACCGGATTGTTAATACCGGGATTAGTAATCTCGTAACCAAAGCCCAGTGTATATTCGAGTATATATTCTTCTTTGGAGTGACAATATAGCTTCTGATCCTGGTGGGACAGGCTATAAGAAAAATGGACATAAGATTCTCAGTACCACTAAGCACGAAGATAATCCACGAGGAGACTGATTTTCTACTTCAACTTCAACTTCAAGAATCAAGCTGTAAATAGTACTCTCAAGATATAATTGTAAGCTAAGATTATTTAAAAATTACACTACTTTTAGTGCTGTAATGATCCCTTTAGTCTCCCACTTTAAAGATTCATTGATTCCAACGCCCAAAATACTTTTAATAAGAGCACTTGTACTTAATAATTTCCATTATGATTAAATAACTGCAAAATTGTGAAATTGTTGAACTATCTAGTTTTAATGAGGACCTTGTTATTGCACGTGTGGTGAAGTGGCAAGATTAACCTACTGTTTGCTGGACGGTTTTGCTTTTAAGCATCACAATTAGTGTACTTAACTTTGCTAAATATACGTGGGATTCAATGATACATGAAATTCAATGATAATCATAGCTTTTGTATGCATTGTATTGCATGATTGCATTTATGCTTATATGTTACTCTGTATGTATTGGATATGATTCAATGATAATTATGGATAAATGAGTTGTATATTACATTCATCAGCTCCGCTAGGGGGCTGACATGGGCTATAGACCCTCCATAATTTCGAAAAACATTTTTTTACGATGTAATTTATTTATTTTTAACGAAAAATAGGTGTTTAGTCCCCATAATAAAATTTTAAAATTCAAGCCCCGTTTACTATTTATGCTGATTACATTATTCCTCCATTTAGAAAACATAGTCGGCTTCCTATACAACCTGTATATATAGGAAGATCTTGCACGGGAAACACTGTCCTTTGGAACACCGTACAACTTCTTTTTCCTCAAGAAGTCAAGACAAGGAACGAATTAGTTAAAATCCAAAAATACTCGAGAAATGGCGGATAAAGTACCCCTGCAAGAAGCAGCTATTATAAAGCGATAAATAGAACAACTGAGGCCTAAAATGATCCAGAAAGGGATAATAGAGGTATACGAGTATCGCGTATTTCTAGAAGAGCAAATGTTAGAGCAGTGGCTAGTCAAGATGAAGACGCTGTTTCGGCTTTGAAGCTACAAAGGGTGGATCAGTTTGTGGGGGCTTTTAGGGGCGGAGCAAATGAGCCTCTACATCAACAACAATTTAGAAGAAATAACTCGCTTAACTCTGCTAGAGCAAACTTGAGAGCCATAGCCTCGAAGGCCATTAATATCTGAACTAGAAGCCGACAAATGTAGGGAAGAAAATATTTTTCTGGTACTTTTGAGTATTTGACTCGTGGAAAACGATATCAAATGCGTTTTTTAAAGTGGTAATTTTTCTAATAGATAATGATGTTACAACGATCAAACTTGGGGCAAATTTGGATACAAGCACTATGGAGAAATCAGTTGTGTTAAAAAACAAATTGTATAGGAAACTAGAACAAGTTTCTCAAATCCAATTTTCCGTAACTTGGCTATACAAACTGGTACTGAAGGTATACGATCGGTGTATATACTTGTCAAAATCCATTTCTTGTTGAAAAAACCGTTCAATTTTTGGTGTTTATGATTACAAATTGTTACATTAATATGTTTCTCCGTCCCTAAATAATAATCTAAGCTTTTTAAAACTTGGTGAAAATATTATAACTCTAATTAACCCATAACGACTAGTAATATATATGGAAGTAATTAATGGCGATGTAATCACATAATATTATTAGTGTACCCAGGCTACTATTCAAACCATTCATATAAAGTACGTTCAGTCGTCGTAGTTGTCGTAGATCGTTAAATTATATACATGATGCGTTCAGTCGCCGTAGTTGTCGTAGATCGTTAAATTATATACATGATGCATTTGAGCGATTATTGTCTTATTTTGTTGAAAGTATGCTACATATTGTTGATATGATGTTAAATTTATTGAATGTTTTTTAATCTTTATGATCATATATATACAAATACTACTAAATTTGCTGGTTATAAAGATTATCAAAGTACAATCAGTGGTTTTTGGTTATAAAAATTGCATAACACAAAAAATAAATTTTTGAATACGTGTTTTATATGGCATCGAAAATTACTAGCAACAAAATATAAAACATGCACCCACGATGATCTCTCTCCACTCCTCCCTTTCTCCCATCCCAACACCTACATTTTGTCATCGTTTTCCTTCGATATACAATTGCGATTACATGGAATATGGATGCAATTCACCATCAAAGAAGAATGGCCCTTTTCATAACGGGCGGCTAAACCTATCAAATTTCGGTTATATCTAAATTGAAGGAAAAATCAAGCTAATACCAGAAAAAGTTTCCTAAAAACGGAAAGAATCTGCCCTACACTTTTATAATGGTGCCACATTTTCAAAATATAAAACATGCGGTTAACGTTTTTCAAAAAAGATGCCATATTTTCCATTCATTCCTTCTTTAGCAAGACAGCCTGCCACCCATTTTTCAGTCTTCCGGCACTTGTATAGTGGAAACATAGCTTCTGGAGTTGCCCAAACTCTCAACCGTTCCGACCCAAATTTTCCTTCAATTCTGCACATCATTTGAACTCTATCAAACTCGTGAACCTTGTCACTCTTACAGGCCAAACTTTAGCCTGAAAGGAACCCGTTTTTACTACTGCTTTTGGTCTGTTTCCCTTAGCCAACTTCTGTAACAATTTACTGGAACACACAACTATGTTCTTGGCCAGCCAAAACCCGCTATCAAACATGACTCACTTCCATCAATCATTTAGCCAAATTCTGGGCACATTTTTGGTCAACTTTCTTGACCAAAATTCATCCTTGAATCAAGTTAATGACTACAAGGCATATGTATACTAAGGTCTTAACAAATCTGTTGAATCACAACAATTCAAATAAACAATCTTTATTTTCATCAACCAATTTTCATAGTATAGTATATATACAATATTAGCCAGAGAACATCTATGAAGCACGGATTCTTAATTTTGTTTTGGAGAATCTAAATTTTCTATGATTATATATACATGAGTGTCATTCAAACTTGAACTTAAATTCTCAAATAATAAAATAAAATGTTGAACCACTTTAGTTTTTTCTCTTCCACATATGGGATACCGTAAAAGGTATGTCCGACACGCCTTATAGACCTATTCTTTACGATTATATTGACCTACTGAACACGCGAGTCAAACATGGTTAAAGGATTATAGGAGACGAGTACTTCAATAAATAAGTAAAACATAAATTATCTAATTTTTTTCTTAAAAAAAAAATTAGTTTTAGCTGAAAACTGTCAATGATATAGCACTTGCATCAATAAACTCGGGAAAAAATACATTTAGTGTATTGTACTACATGTTTTTAATGATTTAGGTATCATACTACCAAAATTAACAATTGACGTACTGAACTATCATAATGTTCACAATACAGGTACCACTGTTAAATTAGTTGGATGTAACTTAGTTTCAATTTTCATTTTGCGTCTAGTTTTTGTAAGTTGTATAAATCTAACCCTTAATTTTTTGAAATATCTCATTTTAGTATAAATTCAAAATTATATAATTATATCATATAGATATGTATATAATACACAAACACACACAAATATGTATACATATATACATGTGTTATATTAATGTATGTATAAAAATATATATAATATAATGCATGTATACATATTATTGCAAATAATGTAAATTCTAGATGATATTTGTGTATTAAAAGAAATTACAAATACTTAACAAATATATTATATTTAGAAAAAAAATGAATACTTTTTTGAAAAAAATAACAATTTTCTTGCCGTTTTTTCATGAAAGTATTCAAATAATGACGTGGCCTCAAATAATTTTTGCTCGAATGTCATAAATTTAAAACTTACTTTATTTTCGTTTTAGAAAAAGTGTAAAAAATTTTATTTTAGAAAAAAAATCAAGTCAAATAATATGTTTTTTAAACTGACATACTTTTATTATGTATGTATATGTATGTGTTTTAATAGAAACATTGTAAATTGTAATGTTTCGAAAAGACATGATTAAATTTATACAAATTACAAAAAATATAAACAAAAGGAAAAGTGAAATTAAATTTCATCTAACTAAATTAAGGTCAGTATATGAATTGTGAATATTATGATAGTTCAGTACGTCAATTGTTAATTTTGGTAGTCTGGTACCTAAATCGTTAAAAAACAGTTAGTACATTATACTAAATGTATTTTTTTCCCAATAAACTCTGTAGGACAATATCACAATTCTCAACTTAAAAAACAAAAACAAAAAAAACTCTCACTATATATATAAAGTGTAATTATTGTTTGGTAAATTAGAATAATACCACATATGAAAAGTAAAATTACATTCACTCCAGTCGTGACTCATATTTTAATATTCTATCATGACGTATTCATATCATGTCGTGTCAAACATTATCATATTATTTGTTCGTATCTATTTGGGTGTCCCAATTTATTAAGGTATTTTTTCAAATTAAAATACAAGAACTATAATAATTTCCTTTTATGACCTTTGTATTTAAAACTCTAATGTAATATGGAGTAATACTATTCACAAGGGGACATATTTCAAAATTAACACAAAATAAGTAGTATGTAGATGAGAATATTAGTTGTATGTCATATTTTACAACATTTTTTAAATGAATGTCCTGTCTGGGTCGAAACTTTTTTAAGTTTCAATCACCAGACCTAATAAAAAAGAGGTTAAAAACTGTTTTTAAGATTAAATAATAACTTATAATCTATACGGGAAAAAATATTAAAATATAAAAAAGAGGTTAAAAGTTTTTTTTAAACTTAAAAAAATATCATAATCTACACGAGAAAAATATCAAAATGTAAAAAAAATAACTTAATTTTTTTTAATGTTTGTTTGAATTATTAAGTAAAAAAAAACCAAAAAATTATAAAAATAACATATTTTTTTTATTATTTTTAATGCGAAGTACACTTGGAAAGATTATTAAGGATGCATCGTAGGTGGCTCTGAGTCAAGGTGACTCAGAATCCACAGCCATTGGATATTGCTACAGTTAAAATATGAAATGTACTGTAATAATATTCAATGACTGTGCACCCTGAGTAACTCTTATTTAGCACTAAAACAAAAATATTATTGAAATGGTTTTAATTTTGTATGTTATGCCCAAATAATTTGGAAAGAAGCGAGTATATAATAAGAAAAGCTAAAAAAATATCTTAAATCGCATCTGAATTTGTCCAACTACACAAACGACCGCGAAATTAAGCCAATTCCCTCTCGACTTCTCCGTTTCTCTCTCTCTCTCTCTCTCTATATATATATATATATATATATGTATCAATAGCGCGGTTTCATTCTCTAAATCTCCGCCTAAATTAAATAAAAATGAATAAAAATAACGAGGAGGAGAAAACGGGAAAAAAACTATGGAAGAAGGTGAAATACGAGCTTATAGATTACAATTCAATTCCACCGTTTATGAGAGATAACGAGTTTATTCTCCGCCATTATCGAGCTCATTGGCCTATTCAACACCTCTTTTTAAGCATCTTCAAAATCCATAATGAAACCCTCAATGTTTGGACGTTAGTCACTTTTTTGCTCTCTTTTATTTTAATTTTATATTTTGTTTCTATGTGTGTGTGTGTGTGTTGATGTTCTTGATATAGTTGCTGATAAGTTTATGAGAGTATTAAACAATTAATTGTGTTTTAGGGGATAAGAAAATTTAATTAATTAATATTCAACAGTTTTTGGTGTTCTTGATATAGTAGCTGAAATTTCATAGGAATCTTAAATAATTAATTGTGTATTGGGAGATAAGGAGCTCTAATTATTAGGAAAGGAATCAAGCGGAAACAGTCGGGGAGAGTGAGAATCAATAATTAAATAATAAAAACGAGGGAAAGTGAGAATAATAATATTAAAGAGGAGAAAAAAACGGGGAAGAAGCTATTGAAGAAGGTGAAATACGAGCTTATAGATTACAATTCAATTCCACTGTTTATGAGAGATAACGAGTTTATTCTCCGCCATTATCGAGCTCATTGGCCTATTCAACACCTCTTTTTAAGCATCTTCAAAATTCATAATGAAACCCTTAATGTTTGGACGTTAGTTACTTTTTACTCTCTTTTTATTATTGTTTTTATATGTATGTGTGTTTTGCTGTTCTTGATATAGTTGCTGAAAGTTCATTAGAATATAAATTGAATATTCAACAGTTTTTTTTGCTGTTCTAGATATAGTGCCTGCTTGGCAACAAATTTTTCTCTCTTCTTTTTTAGCTTTTTGATTAAAAATAAATATGGGTGTTTGGTATTGTTAGCTTTTTTAAGCTAAGAAAGCTCACAAGCAGAGAAGCTAGGAATATGGGGATTTTTTTAGCTTTTCGTGTAAAAATTATCGAAAGTAGAAATTTCCCAGTTAAATCATTTTGTATATTTACAAGTTACTTTTAAGATAAATAAGTAAAAAATGGCTTATAAACAAAAATAAGTTATAAGTGACTTGCAAGTAAAAAGGCTAAGGTGGTGCCAGCAGCTTCTTTTAAGCAAGTTTTGTCAGTCTTTGCTTTTTGAACAAAAAAGCCAATGCCAAACGCGCGCCCATAGTAGCTGAAAATTCATGGAAATATTTAACAGTTAATTGTGGTTTGAGGATAAGAAGCTCTAATCAATATTCAACAGTTTTTGTTGTTCTTGATATAGTAGCTGAAACTTCATAGGATTATTTAAGAATTAGTTGTGTTTTGGGGATAAGAAGCTCTAATTAATACTCCTATTCAACAGTTTTGCTGTTCTTGATAGAGTAGCTGAAAGTTCATAGGGTTTAAGTAACCATTTAATTGTGTATTAGAGGATAATAAGCTCTAATTATCAGGGAAGTAATTAAGTAACTAGCTGAAGGCAGTTGGGGCTATAACCCCTCTCAAATTGTTGAAAATTGATGAAAAGGTAAAAAAGTTTCTTTGCATTTTGATTAAAATCTTCAAAAATTTGTGTTTCAGCTCCTCACTGTTATGAAAAAAAAAACTCGTATTGATTATGAAAATTATCGTATAGAATATCAGCCCCTGCGACTTAAAGCTTCCGGTTCTGTCCCTGCTGGTTATGAAATTATATGCTAACTTACGTAGTTACACAAAGTGGCAAGGGGAAATGGATAGTAGCAGAAGTGAGGAATTGTTTCCGGAAGCGCTTATATGTGAGAAGGTGTTTTACTAAGTACTTAGGAGAAACTATATATATTTTTATAATTTTGTGAAATAAAATACTATTAAAAGAGGATACTTTTCCCAATACTTTAAAAGTAAAATGCAAAAACATTATACTTTTAATGGGTTAACAAAGAGTTGGGTTAAATGTGGATGTGTTTGGTGTAGACTGATACAAGTTGGGTGTTATTACTTATTTACACGTCTCGATGGGAAGCTTCCGCAAGCAATCCGAGGACTGAAGCGCAGAAGTGAGCTTCTAAGACCGTAGAGTCGCAGGTTTCTGAAACTATGGCTGAAATACATAGTGATCGTAACAATTGGTACTGGTTAAAGGTTGATATATTAAGTTTTTTTTTAGCTGTATTGAATTACCTATAATATTGCCCTTGAAAATTAAAGATGATTGATTTGAAGTTCGGAAGAGTATTAAACAAAAAATTGTTCATTGGGGGATGATTTTTTAATTATGAAGTTTTGTGCTAAAATATATAGTGATCATAACAAATGGGACTAGTTTAATTTTGATATTTTTAAATATTTTTTTCCCTGGATTGACCTATAATCTTGCACTAGAAAATGAGAGATGATTCATCTGATCCCTACTGAATAATGGCATCTTTTTAGGATGCAATTTCAAGTACCATTAACTAATGCATGCAAATTGAGTTTGGTTCAGTTTAGAAACAGTTAATATTATAGTTGATCCTATATTTATGTGTTCAGAGTTTGTTCTGGGTTCTGAAACATGACTGTGTATGACTTAAATCTCAATATTCAATTATTGTTTCCCTCGATTCGTGGAAAAATAATTAGCTTACCAAAGACACAGAATATGTAAAGATTTATGACGGTGGGTACTTCTGTTTTGGTTTGTTAAACCCTTTCTTGGGGGGCTATATAATACACAACAATCACCAAGAACCAGAGAGTGAAATGCAACACCCTTGAGCTTTTCAATCTATCTTCACTGTACTAAACTTGCTTTGGTACATTTATGTGGGGTAAATAACTTGGCATTTCGACCTATATTGTAACTTCTAAGATGAAATGAAAAACTGTTTTTTATTGCAGGCATTTGATAGGCTTCTTTCTTTTCCTTGCCTTGACTGTATATACGGCTATAAGTATACCAAAAGTTGTGGATATTCACATGCTACATCATTTCCAAGAAGTGCTAAAAAAAGCTGATCTGCACAAATTGCATAACGAGCTTTTGGGGTGCTTTCCTTCTTTGCCAAACATGCCAGATTTGCACAGGTTTCTACAGGACCTTGCCAGCTCATTAGCATCACCATCATCGTGGCATATAATAAAGCTACTCACTAACTGTTTGCCTGAGCAATTATTTACAGGAAATCACACTCTTCTGGTGCATTTCGTTCTTTATACTCTGATAAATGTTTTTTTATTATTTACTTAAAAAGATTGATTTTGTCACAACCTTTCTAACTCAAAAGCCTTACCCACTAACATGGGTGCACATATGGACCAATCCTGTAATAGCTTTTTGGATTTTAAAAGTATAGCAACTGCTGGATAGGTCCATGTAAGATGTCACGTTAGCAGGTAAGGTTTTAGGTTATGATTTTCTAGGTGCAGCATTAATCTTGTAATTTAGGGAGTGTTGGTTTCATATTCATCTCATGTGCCAACCTGCGAAATTGTCTGCATGTTCAATTGATGAGTTGACATTAGAGTATACTAGTCCTGTTTTTTTTCCTACTAGATCTTGGGAGTGAGGTCTGAATGATCAACTATGTAATCAGTTGTTAGAATCAATAGGTCTTAAAATCATTCATTTGGAAAAGAAAAAAAAAGCCTTCTTATTGGATAATCATGACACTTCCCAAAAATAAAATTATTGATCAACGGAGGAATAATATCATCATTTTGTTCAATAAGATTTCCCATTCCTTAGCCGGAAAGATATATAGTCATGAAATAGGGTTAAGTGCAATAGAATTGACTAGTCATGGAAACACTTTTCGAATGAAGTTCTAGAATTACACAAATGGGTGTAGGGATGATTAAAAAAGCAGACAAGTTGTCAAATAAATTAATAATTCTGTAAATTTGTAATTTTTTCCGCTTGTCTCCATGTAATGACAGAGAGAGGGAGTCGTGAATAGATTTGTTTCTTATCTATTTTCTGACTCACGTTTAGTTTATAAAAATACTGCAAAGGAAATGGCTTAGGAGTTTAATATTCCATATTTCTTTCTTTTGAATGCTTTCTAATACCATTGAAGTTACTAGGAAACTGTTATTTCTGTTTACATATTGTGCCGGCAAGTCTCTTCTTTTCTAATTTTTAAATTATCGTTGTTGAGGAGAGAACAAGGCCACATGTATAACAACCGCCTCATTCAATTTATTTGTCCAAGTGCAACCTAATGTGAATATATAACTTAGAAAAAGGAAGTGATTTAAGAGTCATATGTGGGTTTCTTCTTACTTCCAACTCTTGAGGTGCAAATGAAGTGCTTTAAGAGTTTGATATTGCTAATTATTTTGCAGAGTGCTTTTTCTAATAGAGACTTGTTAGGAAAGTTTTCTTCTTTCTCAGTTTACATCTTCTGCCAGCAACTCTCTTCTGCCTAACTTTTAAAGCCTTATAATGTGACCACAAGTAAAACATTCGTCTAATTTGAATGTTTATTTTTGTCATGCAGCACATTGTGAAAGAAGACATAACAAAGATGACATCACCGATGGTCTCAAACCCAGTCACAAGATGGCCAATGTTCGTCTTTCTAGCCGGTGCCATGTTTTGCCTACTCGGGAGCAGTACTTGCCACCTACTCGCTTGCCACTCCGAACGTATATCTTATATTGTACATAGAATCGACTACACCGGTATAGCTGTTTTAATCACCACCTCATTCTACCCTGTCGTATATTATACATTCATGTGTAACCCATTTTTTTGCACCCTCTATTTGGGTTCAATAACCCTCCTGGGTATATGCACTGTCATCGTCTCTCTCCTCCCTATGTTCCAAAAACCCGAGTTTCGCGTTATGAGAACTTCGCTCTTTATAGGGATGGGTTTATCAGGGATAGTCCCCGTATTTCACAAACTTGCCTTGTTTTGGGATAGTCCCGTGGCATTCCATACTACAGGTTACGCCTTTGTCCTTCTCATAATAATAAGGGATCCGAGGACACTTACTACAGCCTCCCTGTAATATTCTTTTTTTTTGAAAAAAGCATTACCTTTTCATTTTACATAACCATTTTATATCTACCCAAACATGAGCTTCCTTTTCAAATACTCTTATTTTAACTTATGTTACTATTTTTTCTCTTACCAATGATTTCTGCATTTAGTTTATCAGAGAACTATATTGGTTCTTTGCAGAAATAAAATTTATAATTATAAGAAATCATTTTTGTTCTTGAAATTTGAGGAATTATCTTGAGATATGCGCTTTTCTGAACTGATGGGGAAGCTGATGGATATTGTTTTCAGCTTAATGATTGTAAATTCTCTAAATACAGGATATATAGCCAATCTATATCATGTATTTATTTCTTTACACTCCAAAAAATAAATACAGGATATAGACTGGCTATATGAGACATCTGTAGTGGAAGCTCTCAAGTTTTTAAAGCTACCCCATATGTATTTCAACCTGGGACCTCAATCTCTGAGCTAACTTGTTTCATTTTTCTGCAGGTTACGAGGTTTTGATGGGATTACTTTACATATGTGGCGCTCTATTTTACACTACAAGGATACCAGAGAGGTGGATGCCTGGAAAATTTGATATCGCGTGCAATAGTCATAATATATTTCATGTGTTTGTAGTTGCAGCAGCATATACACATTACCAGGACGGGCTCATTTACCTCGGGTGGCGCGACCTTGAGGGGTGTTGAAGAAAGTCTGTAAAAAAAGGAGTTTATGGCACCCATTTTCTGGCCAAGAATCTAGATTGATAATAGGTGATCGCAGTGTATGTTTGTGCTGCTTGTACTTATTATGTATCGAAAGTGTGATTGCAAGTGTTGTAACGCTCTCTAGTTACCACTCTGCTAGCCTTTTTACTGTGAAAAGGTCAAAATTGTTGTATCAAGTATTAACATTCAAAATTATAGGTAAATAATGTTAAGAGTTCCAGTGTACTTAACGCTGTCAGTAAATGGAATGTGAATTTTTAAATGTTATACTCTTCAGTTTTTAGAATTACTATGGCCTGTAACAATGTGGTATTTACAATAAGAAGTGCCCACACGTAGCCTGTAGGATGGGAAAAAAAAGGCAATGACTTTTCCGGATTCTTTGTGGTTACTCCTTCAGTTTCTAGATAAACGATTTGAACCCAGCTTCATGAAAACCAATTCCAGATACGAGTTTTTGGGACTAATTTCCTAACCCAACCGCTCTGTTTCTTTTTAAAGGTCCCTACCGCGGCAAAGGTTTCTTGTTGATGATCCATTGAAACGATTGTGTACACGTCATAAAAAGGAATGTTCTCAATTTTATATGGCTTGAGTTTTGAAAATAATAAGAAAAAAAACTTATGTGCTTTATAATAGGGGTGGGCACGGGACGGATTGAGACGAATTGAGCTCAATCCTAACCCAATCCGTAAAATAAATGGGGAACATTGATAAAATTTAAATTTCAACAAAAACCAACCAACCCCGTTACAATTAAAAGTCTAATCCAACCCGCAAAATAAATTCCGGGTTGGGGTGGGTTGAGTTTAGATTGATTCTTGAATTTTTATTTTCATCATTTATTTTTCATAGTTTGCATAATCAACCTAAATTTTAAAATAAATTGAATATTTCAAAGAGAAATATAAATTAAAACCAATCAAAATACATTTACAACATTCGCGAACAAGTAATAAAACTAAAATATAACAAAAATGAAAGTTTAGTATCTAAAATACAAAAAATGTATATATATTGCGGATTGAAACGGATTAACTCACGGTTTGTGAACATCAACTCTAATCCAACCGGGTAAATTAGTCTTTAGTGACCTGAGTTTTGGCCTATTTTAGGATAAGTGACCTAAGTTTTTTTAATTTCGGTTTTGTAACCTAAGTTTAACTATGTTAGCAATTTAGTGACCTGCCATCCTATTTTTCGAAAAAAAAACATATTTCTTGCTAAAATGACTAAAATACCCTCAGATTTTGGAGGGAAATTTCAGTTTGTTTTCCCTCCAATTGTATATACAGCCAAATTAATTTTTTTTTCTTTTCTTTTCTAATTTCGTTTTTTCTGTTATTTGGTTTTAAGATTTCAAAAAGTTGTCCAATTTTACCTAAAAACTTTTCCAATTTTATCAAAAAAAAAACTCTAACCATTAACCATCAAATTCCTTCATATATCAAATTAATATATTTTTTTATCAAATCAACATTACTCTACCACTACAAATTATCCCCAATTTTACCAAAACAAAAAACCTCTCCCAGTTTACCAAAAAAAAAAAACTTCCCTAATTTTACCAAAAAAAACCCTATCAACCATCAAACTCCTTCATATATCAAATTAATATATTTTTTTCTCAAATCAACATCACTCTACCACTACATTTATCCTCAATTTTACCAAAAAAAAACATATCCAATTTACCAAAAAAAAACCTCACTCAGTTGATGGTTAGAGTTTATTTTTTATAAAATTGGGTGAGATTTATTTTGGTAAATTAGGATAGGTTTTTTTTTGGTAAAATTGAGGATAAATGTAGTGGTAGAGTGATGTTGATTTGAGAAAAAATATATTAATTTGATATATGAAGGAGTTTGATGGTTGATGGTTAGGGTTTTTTTTTGGTAAAATTAGTTTTTTTTTTTTTTTGGGTAAATTGAGAGATGTTTTTTGTTTTGGTAAAATTGGAGATAATTTGTAGTGGTAGAGTGATGTTGATTTGATAAAAAAATATATTAATTTGATATAGGAAGGAATTTGATGGTTGATGGTTAGAGTTTTTTTTTTTATAAAATTGGAAAAGTTTTTGGGTAAAATTGGGCAACTTTTTGAAATCTGAAAACCAAATAACAGAAAAAATGAAATTAGAAAAGAAAAGAAAAAAAAAAAAATTTGGCTGCCACGTAGACGTGGGATTGGCAATCCCACGTCTGTTATATTTATTAGCATTTTGGATATGTAAAAGAGAATCTCCCATGTGAGTATATATGTGTCTGTATAAGCCCTAATCTGGGTATATTGGTCATTTTGTTTAACTTAATTGGGAAAATACTGTTTTACCCTTTTAGTTAACAGACGTTAGGGCACGTGACTGCACGTGTAACGTATTCCGTCCACTGAATTGACGCAAGGTC
The DNA here is from genome assembly GCA_963682055.1 of Primula veris. Lineage (NCBI taxonomy): Eukaryota > Viridiplantae > Streptophyta > Magnoliopsida > Ericales > Primulaceae > Primula > Primula veris. The sequence continues at coordinate 27,382,339 of OY821747.1, read as the reverse complement.
ATTAAATTGCTAACAGAGTTAAACTTAGGTCACAAAACCGAAATTAAAAAAACTTAGGTCACTTATCCTAAAATAGGTCAAAACCCAGGTCACTAAAGAGTAATTTACCCGGAAAATACTGTTTTACCCTTTTAGTTAACAGACGTTAGGGTACGTGACTGCACGTGTAACGTATTCCGTCCACTGAATTGACGCAAGGTCACTAAATTGCTAACAGAGTTAAACTTAGGTCACAAAACCGAAATTAAAAAAACTTAGGTCACTTATCCTAAAATAGGCCAAAACCCAGGTCACTAAAGACTAATTTAGTCAATCCAACCCGTAAAATATGGGACGGGACGGATTGATTTTTTTTTTTTACAGTCAACCCATCCCAATCCGTACGGGTTGAGTTTCAAATTTTTTGCTATGTATTCTCAGTTCTATATAGCTGAAGTTTGGAAAAACAAAACTTTGTGCTCTCGTTGAGAGTCGAACTCAAGACCTCCCGCTTACTAAACGGGTGCTCTAACCAACTGAGCTACGAGAGCTTGATAATAAATAAATAAAACACATAAATATTATAATCATTTTAAGATAATAATACTAGTTCATAATCTCTTCAAAATAAAAGTCAGCAGACAAGTTCAATACACAGTTGATTAAGATTTTTTCTTCTCTCTATGGACATAATGTAAAATGTTAGATTAGTATATTCCTATGTGAATTATTAAACCAAACTATGATTTTATTTTTGGCATGTTGTACGAGTGTATGTGGGGAGGCGGTATGAACGGATCATGTCATGACCACCGGAACTCATAACTCATAAGTAAGAATTTCTATGACACATTGACATATGAAGAAAAATGCATCGGCGTTCCTTATTGGTTTTTAGGTGTTTAATGATTTTTTAAAATTAAGAACTAGGTAAAAATGAAATGCAGCTACGCAGTAAACTCTGATTTGTTTTGTTTGCAAAGCTGGGTTAGGTTCCAATTTTGTTTCAACGGAAATGAGAGGGACTGTTTGGTCAAAAAGATGCAGGTCACTTTATCTCACGAATCCGGATGAAAGCTGCTCTTTCATTATGATTCTCGTGCAAACTAGAAATCAGCATAACAATTTTTATCTTATTGTGATTGGTACCACTAAAGAGCCTAAAACCTTTACCCTGATCTGTATTCAATGTTCAGTATTCAAGAAGATTTATGCATCTTTTTTGCTTTTTGCGATTTCCTCTGGTTTCATTTACCAGCTATTTATAGAGTGCAAAATTCATTAGCATTGTTACTCATTTCCATGTACCAAGAAAATTTGTTACTAATTTCCCAATTCGTTTCCATCAACCAATCAACTTTAAAATCTCTAATTCAAATTCTACAAACACTAAACCCCAATTCATACACATAAACTTAAATTACACCGCAACTAAACAGCAAACATAATTTAAGGAAACAAGTATGTATAATGGAGAATAGATATAGCTCATCATGGAGAATAGATACAGGAAGAACGGAAATAGAGATTAATTAAAATCATTCCCAAATAGTAAACAATTCAATCGATCAAATACGTAATCTGACATCTGTAATTGCAAAAACCCATAACTGTGATCCCTAATGAACACAATCCCAGTTCATCAACAGAACTCGCAACTCACTGTGAATAAAAGTGAAATAAAAGAAACAAGTATGTGTAAGAGCAATAGATGCAGCTTATTCCGGAGTTCCGAGGTGTCCTTAGGGTTCCAAGTGTGTTAATAAACTCATATCAAGAAAAACAGTAAAAGCACAAAAGGTAGACAACTTAAAACCATTTCCCAAGTTATCACCAAATAAATCCATCAAATACAAAATCCCTAAACCAAAACCATTAGTTCAGATCCTTAACAACGACACACGAATCCTGTTAATCGAGTAACTCACAAATACTAAATTGCAAACCGGCCCAGAATATACAAGTAAAAGAATATATGGCGAATAGATACAACTTACATCTCTTGAATTATTAAAAAGAGAAAATCAAAACTCCAAATAATTCACTTAAAATCATTTGTCACCAAACCAATCCATCAAATTCCAAATACAAATCTATAATTCAGACTTCTAACAACACCAAACAATCCCAATTCATCAGCACAAGTTTGCAATTCGATTCCCCAAAACTAACCTGCAGACCAAATATAAGCACACATTTTGTAGAAATGGAGAATAGGTATAGCTTATCACAGAGTCAGAGTTGTCATTGTCGGTGTTAACTGTTAAGGATCTCCTTTACGGAAAAATAAGAGTACAAATGCTGATCAATTTAATTTATTACCTAAATTTTCAGCAAATCAATCACTAGCTCCATCACAAAATCCATATACCAATCAAATAATTTAAGCCCCAACAACACCACATAACCCCAATTCATTAACATAAACTTGCAACTCACCGAAACTAAACAGGAAACACAAATAGATTAAATAAATGTGAATAAATGAAGAATTGATACAGCGTTGTAGGTGTCCCGGAGAATTGATACAGCGTTGTAGGTGTCCCCAATTCATTAACATAAGAATTGATCAGCTAATTCATCAATCACAAAATCCTTAATTCCAAAACCCATAATTCACATTCTTAGACCCTAATGCCACAACACAAGCCCAAATATCAACAAGAAGATTTTGCAATTGAACAAAACTAACAGCAAACCAAAATATAAAAGAGAACATTTCTGAATAAATGGGGAGAATAGATACAGCTTATCACGGAGTTTGGGGTGTCTTTGGGGAATAACAGATACAACTTATGCCAATCCATTTTGAAAGCCAATTGCTACAATATTATTATAAAGGAACGAAGTTGGAATACCATAAAACGATGATAATAAGCTTAAAGCTACACACAATGATTTACTTCTGTTTTACGCTCATTGCATATCAATGATCTTTTTCTATCTAGTAGTGTTAAAAATAAGAAACATACTTTATTGGTGCACGAATTGAGATTTTTGAAGACTTCCGGAACAAAATCTGAATATCATAGAATCATCAGCCTTTGTATAATTATTCAAATACCAAATTGAGTAAAACAGAATCGAGCGATTTTCTTTATCCAGATTAGGAATCACTCTAATTTAATAATTACTTTGTCATGTAAATCAAGCATACCATAGTTAGTTGCAAAAGACAAACAACAAGAAAGATATACAGAAACAAATTAACTAAAATTGAATAATTGTCATTGACTGTAATGAATCGATATTTACAAAAGAATAGTACCTATCTAATTCATATCACTGCTATACAATTCATATCACTCTTGCCGACTTAGAAAGCAGACGAATAATCAATGAACTAACTAAACCGAAACACATCTCCTTTACTTCTTGGCTTTCCTGCAGCGCTTCTCCTCTGAAAGAACTTTTGCCAGTCTACAAAGGATAAAAATATAGATGTATTATCTGATCAACAGATTTGTGAGACCATAAAATTAAATTCATAAAACAAAAGCAATTTAACATATTAGTACCTTATAAGTGCTTCCTCGTTGGTCCCTTGATTACACGGCTCGTTCCTTCCGGTCTTCAAGTTTACTTTGGCAGCCGGTTTCTTCAACAGCTGCTCCCCAACTTCTACCAAAGCATTTAAGTTTTTTTTAGTGGCAATATCAACCGAAGCAAGTTCTCCATGCAAGGTATCCTCTTGTATCCGTAAGTAATTTTTCTGAGGGGCACGGAATTTCTTTAACACGTTCAACCATATCATCAATACCTATACTAAATGTGTCAATTATCGGAGTTGATCCGTTTTTCGATAGCCACTCGAAACAACCCCATTTTGCTGCATCGCTTGCTTTGTAACTTTTTTCTGACTTTGATGAACCCGTGCCCAATGATAAAACGAGTAATGTTCTAGATTTCACCCTCTTCATGGAACATCCCTTGTAGTCTCTCTTTGGAATTTCTTCAATGGCCATAAAAGTCTGTAACAATAGAAATTGCAAATATAAAAACAATGACGTGAGGAGAACAAATATTATTTGAATGTTGTAGGGATCATGTAAATTACCGGATTATTAGCTAATACTCTGCCATCTATCAAATTGAACTGCCTCATATTTCCTGAAGAGTCTTCTGTTTCAAAGCTATGTGCAGGGAGATAAGTTGGTGCAGCAGAGGTGGCGATGCATATATCTGATAATCGAGCATCTAAACTAGTATGTTTCTTAACCTGAATGAATATATATAAAAGAAAATAAGTACGAGAAAAATATGTATGTTTAAACTCTTAACAGCTCTACATTCAAAGCGCTATTATAAAGATAAATAAACCATCAGAAGTGAGATTTTACCTCATAACTCGAAAAGATAGTATATTGGTAACTATTGATATCGAAAGTCGGGATTACAACATTTGCCAATGTTTGGTGCAACCGAATATCTCCCAATTTTTCTCGAATCAGATCGTGTAAGTATTCTCCGTTGTATTTTGGTCCTCATAGGGTTCTGTACAACTTTTTCACTCTTGTGAACATATTTTTTCCACCTTGGGGAAAGATTTTGGGGGCGTCAAGATAGAAAGACTTAATGTCTTTCGCAGCGAAAATCGGTCTATTATTTTTGTTAGGAGCAGTGAGCATAGCCGTAACAAGTCCACCGGTGCTTGTGCCGGCAATCACATCAAAATAATCCACGAGTCTTGCTTCCACGCCGTCTAATTTCTGTAAAAAAACAGGATAAACAAGATTAAGAAAAGGATACTATTTCTAACAAACAGATGCATCAAAGAAAGAAAGTACTAATATCACATGAGCACAAATTATTTTGGTATCTAAAACTCAATGGCAGTCGACCACTACAAAAGTATCTGTAGAGCTAAATGAAATTACGAAAATGCCTTTAGTAATATTTAAAAAGACAATGATATCGCCTTGTTGAATAAACTATTAACGGTATACAACTTTCACCCCTAAAATACACTACAAAAATCAGAACGAACTTGTCTACAAAATGTTTGATTCAAATATTGACAACTTATATTTAGACTCGAGGTTGAACGACTAGTCTAGTACAGTTTTTTTCTGGTGTGAATTCCCTTTATATAAAAGAAAAAATGTGAGTTGCTATCACTCAAGTTTTAACTTAGTTTATCCAAAACCATCCGCTTATTGAATCAGAAGTCATTTTATTTTATTAGTCCTGTTATGGAATAACAAATTGTAAAACAACATTCGTGGATTTAAATTAGATAATGCACACCTTTATAATACCTTTTGACAAGGAAAAAAAAGACAATCTTGTTATAGAAAAAGAAGAAATTGAAGAAAAGTTGCAGTATGGCTTGTATGGTAAAACGAAAAGGCTTAAGAGTATATACTTTAACTACAAAAAATTCCAGTATCGTTTTAGATCCTTCGTATTAAAATCATGGATTCGCCTCATGGGGACTCATACATGATTATATTTATAATTGAGGAGGGAAATTTACATATATACATTACATATAGACAAACTGGCAAACGTACCCAAACAATAAACGAGTATAGTAACTATATGCTAGTAGGTAAAATGGTGCTCCATATCTATAAAAAAAAAACTGGTAAACAAGTACAACTTTCAAAGTTTATATGTTGGTTATGCTACATACTAAAATAAATCAAAGTTATGAAGTTTAGTTTAATTGTTGTTCTAATTCGTGTCACAAGAAGAAAATCAACCTAACATATTTTGTTGCCTATGACTATAAACCAAAGGGCGACCAACACAAAACAAAAAAAAATAAAGGGCCACCAACACAAGGCGTATCAATTTTTGTAAAACAATTTAATTACTCTAAAATATAATAAAAGGTAGAAAAGTGGCTCAAAAATAGTAATAAAATTATAAGAAACTAACCTGAAGTTCGCATTCAAGAAATTCAAGAGCTACACTCGGAATAATTCCTCTGATACCACCACCGTCAATTGACAGAATAGTGATCAACTCTCCGTATTCTTCGGGTTTTATTTGAAAAAAAGAATTCGCAATTTTTCCGATTCTATTTGTTCGGACAACTACTAATACTTGGAAAATATCACAATTTGAAAGTAATCGTATGATCTCACTAAATATGAATTATGATATTAATGAGCTTAATTGATTATATAGACAATTATAAGTGGCGATCAAGGAAATAAATCTTTCTTATTTAGTAATTTCTGCCATTAGTATGTGAGCTTGCCATAAATATAACGATATCCAAAGTTTTATCCTATGATAAAAAATTAATCCCCTATCCAGTGATCTCAAATAAGAAATAACCCATAAAGGAATATTTCCTATTTTAGTGACCTCTGGTTCTAAGCTAGTTCTCTTTAATTAGTTGCCATAAAATAACACGGTTTTATAATACTAAAAACTTAATATCCAGTTTATTAGCTTTATAATCCAACTACTAAAGTGAAATAGGAAACATCAGGTAAATGAAATGTCCAAATAGTTTCAAAAAAGTATATAGGGTAATTTGTTTCCTTTTTCGTTCCAAAGCTACCTTATCTAACTTTAGCCTTATTCCCAAAAGCAATTGGATTTGTTAAATAATCTCATATAATTCGACTAATATACAGTAGTAATTCACTATTAATCATATTTTATCTCGAAATATTTACACACTACACACTCAAACTCAATCTTATGTTCCAAAATATATCTATTGCAAAAACAATTTACTAAACTATGCGTTTTCCAAAACTATTTACCCCTTTACCTAAAAGTTATTTAGTCACCAATTTAAGCACCCATTATGCACATAATAACATTAGCTGGCCAAAAACTATGCCACTTAGCCAAATAAAAACCAACAAATATATACATCAAAACAAAATCCCACCTGGGTACATAAAGAAGCTTAATTTATTTAGCAAACTCTTTTAATTCGTAAACTCAACTCAATTTGTAAAACTATTCATGGAAGAAGAAAAAAATTCACAAGGACATGAGTCTTTTTTAGAGTTCTACAACCCTTTCCAATTTTATATATCCAACCGATGGCCAGATTTTCTTATTGAAGCAAACCAACACAAATTATTGATTTCAGAGCTTAGACACAAGTTAATTATCTGACTAGTTTCGTCTAATATTCATTGTAAATAGTACTCAATAAATGTCCCATAGTTTTCCTAGTATTCTAGAAATCTAGTATCAATTGCTAGAGTAGTATGAAACAAAATCAAGTTTAAAATTCAAGCAAAACTCATAAGATTCAGAGTTTACCACTGCACAGGCATGTACTATAACAGCATACCCATTTATCACATCACACAAGTCTAAAATCGAGAAGACTGTCCGAGAACCCAAGACGGCCACTAAAATTATATTTATACTTTCATTCTGCTTCATGGTGGTAGCACGTTGACATTTACAATTTGCCAGTTGCCACCATGATAGATCAGTATGCTAAAGGGCATTGGTTTAGTAAGTTCACTCGTCACCAATCACATATGGTAAATTTAAACAAACCAATTAGCCATGAAGACAAATTAACAAATTCTCACACACCCAGCTAAGAAACCTGAAGTACTGAAAATCTTTAACATCCAAGGTCTAAATTCACTTTAAAATAAAAAATTATCCAAAAGAAAAGGAGAGAAATGCTTAAAGAACCGTCTGACAAATCTCAACAAATTTGAAAACTACCATGTAGGTAGCAGAATAAAAATGCACTTTCAACAGCCGAACTAGCTGTCAACTTTCAGATCATTTTTCTTTTCAAATCACTTGTCCTTTTTATCTGCAATCGGAAGACAATAAGGAGAGAATTCGTTATGAGATTTGGGGAGTCGCATGCATCAATTATACAGTACTAGTTTAAAGTCTTACATAGTGAAAATGCATTGAGTTTAAAAAGAATATTAAAGCCAAAACTACAATCAAATCTTACGAATTCAGAAAGAAAAACATGCGGTAAGTTAGCTTTTACCAGATGGGAAACCCATCACTTCTTAGTTCTTACCTTTGTTTTGTTTTTGAAACTCCGCGAAACTCCGCAGAATAGGATCCACAGGATAACCCAATTGCTCATACAGAGGATTGTATAAAAGATTAGGAAGTCCTCTGAAATAGATTAGAATGGTCTCATTAGATTTCAGTTCTAATCCAGTTTCCAGCCTGGCTAGTATTTATAATAAAATGTACAAGAGCGGGATGGCAAACAAAAATCAGACTTGTGTACAGCAGAATGCAAAAACATTTAATTTGTCAGGATTTATAATTGAATACAAAAACATTTATTTTGTCTTCTCTTTAACCAAGAAATTTAAGTTTCTTATAAAAAAGTACTATTTTTATTTGTATTCTTCTAAATAAAAGAAATTAATTTCAACTTTAGTAACTTTTTTTCATATTTTTTATAATTAAAATTTGAAAGCTAAATTGACGCATAATAAAGTTAAGAAAATATGACATCAGTTGAGGAAACATAATGCTTTTTAATTAAGGGCACGTTCCGAAAAAAGTTCTAGAACCCCCGAATCTCTGGAACAGGCCCTAGACTTTTCTTTTTTTTTTTGAAAATTAAGCATATTATAACCACCAAACGGACAAAAAGCTCAGCTATCACAAGTTGAGTAATCAGAGAACCCAAAAGTAATCTTTCTGGCACTCTCTTACATACATTCCAAAAGTAACATTTATAAAAGCATCTCACAATCAAAAATTGCATTTTTACCATTAGAAATTACAGTACTACCATTCTGTACATACATAATTATGTATGTTCATCATTTTTTAATGCATATATAGTAAAGATTAACATAAGAGATCAGTTCGGGATGCTTACCGGCGTGGATTTACTTGCGCAGCAGGAGCCACAGGAACTTGCGCAGCAGGAGCCACAGGAACTTGCTGTGGGTAAGCTACTGGTGTGGGTTCCCTTATGGTAAGGGGTACTTCAACCGCTTTTTGTAATAAAAACAGCAAAAAGGAGATTGCTTGATTTTTTTAAATCATTTATAATAATATTTTTAATAAAAACGCCGCAGATGACCCGTTATGAATTAAAATGTGATATATGAAAAGTTAAAAGATTTCTAACCCTTTTCCTGTTGCGACTCGGGTCTTCCATTTGATAAACAGCAGATCCTTTCATGCTATTTGCAAATTCCTAAAAGCATCATAGCACAAAAAAGCAAAAATCAAAATGATTGAAAAGGCATGTATGTAAATTCAAAAAGAAGATGTTACAGCTTAAAAAAGCACAGAGCGGTACAGAGTGATAATAAGAAAAAACCATTTTATAATAGCAGAAAACCATAACAATATCATTATCTATACTAGTTTTATGTGAAGGATCATATGAAAAAACTGAATCAATGGGTAAGTATATTGTATACTATAACAAGGCAACAAACACACAAATGGGGAGGAGAAGAAGTTTGGTTCCCGAAAATGTGTGGTATAAGTAAAAACAGTATAAATTGCTTTTCTACGTTGCTAAATCTAGTTGACTCGTTTCCTTTGATAAAACAGGAAGAAAAAAAAAGGAGTTTTTTTTTTTCTTTTTAATAATTTAACAACAATCCTTTTATAATAAATACTAGATGAAATATAAGAGCCATCAAAGGATTTCTAACCCTTGTCTGGCTGGTTGATTCCTCAATTTGATGAGCAGCAGATCCCTTCATGTCACTTGCAGAATTCTGTTCATATCAATTAACATCATACATGTAAAAGGCATAAATCAAGAGAAAGGCACAAGAAAGCTAATGAAAAGGCAACTTACAAATTTTTAAATCAGAATGTAATTTTTCTACAATTTTCTGCTCAGAAAGATGTCAAATTGATATTAAATTATAATACCCTTATATATAAGCAAAGCAAATTATCATTAATACTACCTGTCCAAAAATAAATGTAAATTCGGGAAACCCAACTTTTGAACAATCAAATTAATGCAGATCGACTGTATACCGAAAAAAATCAAAACAATGTTAATGATAACTTGATTGCACTTTAATGAGAGGGAAAAAGCGGTAATCTGGCATTTTTTAGAATACCGTTCGGAAAAAGAAAAAAAACACTTCTTATTTAGATATTCTAAAAGGGTATAAAATTTTGGGATGGAGGGAATATTGTCACTGGTCAATAATGCGACACACCAAAATATCCTTTTTAACCCATTACCTCAAGGTTTTAAACTCTACTGTAACCAAGAAAAAACTCTACAATGATCACTAGGTACGAACAGTAAACACAAGGGAACTAGGAGGATTTAAAAAATGGGTGGTATAAATAACACTGACTTCCATGTTAAATACAGTATAGATTATTTAGTATCAGGACCATAGAGAAATATGCAAGGCGCGCTGAAATATGTCAAAAAAAAAATGAAAGTAAACAAGTCGTAAGAGAAAATAATCATCACCAATAAAAATTCCATAATAAAACATCAAGATAGTGAGAAGCGCATCAGTTCTTCGGTTCTACAACAGCCGAATTATGATCAATACCTGGTTGTAATTGCTTGAATTTGCAAGCACAGGAGCTTCAGGTTGAGAGGTAAAATCAACATCGGAAATGAGCTGTTGACAATAATGAAAAAATTAACGCTGATTTCTAACAAACTGACAATTAGTATATAGATAATATATTAATCATGATGAAGATTTAATTACCTGTTGTAAGTCCGATAACAAACAGTAATCGAAACCCTCTGGAAGGTCTGATAGAGGCTGCACATCAGCTCCATGGCTGGAAGTTATTATTGTCAAGAGAAAAAAAATCGGGAAATTTTAGATAACTGGTAACAAGTTCATCAGCCAGTTTTTATGTTTTAAGGGGCAAGTGATTTGTCTAAAATACAATTGTTTTCGATAGTTGAATCAATTTCCTTAATAAGCACTAAGGACAGCAATTCTCCAGATGCATGAGAGCACTCAATCTTAAACACAATTAGAGAAACTTCTTCAAGTAACCTTTAAAAACATATATCGAATTTATGCTATGGGAACGTTCTATAAGATACCCCTTTGCTAATAAACTCTTAAGCCATAATATTTGATTATATTATGATGCTAATAGACCTGGGCCTAACACGAAAACATCACACATGGACCTTTTAACACCAAAAAGGTATAAGATTGTGTTTTAAAAAAATGCAGCGGGATCTTCTAATCAGGGATTGAGTGAATATTTTGACAATATGGAGGGGAAGTAGACAGAGATAACATGTATAAAGGGACGAAATGTAGAAACTCAAATGCTAACGAAGTTGGGAGAAACGAAGAGTTAAAATTAGCAGTTTGAGCTTGCCCAATGCAAAGCTAGTGAACTTATGTTGGTAGCTCCCATTGAATTTTTGTCCTTCAATGCCGCACGTGCATTCGGATTTGTATAAATAGAATTTCCATTTAATTAATACTCCTCCAACCATTGAAGTGATCTGGAGAGTTTAAGTTGAAATTCTGTCCATCAATGCCGTTTAAATTTGGAATTGTAGAATTAAGACTCCTAATTTGTATTCCTTTAATGCTATTGAAGTTAACTGGAGAGTTGATGTGTCTTTCAATGCTGTATAATATTGAAATTCTTCCCCCCACTCAATCTATTTTACGTAAAGATTAAAGGATAACTACAATCACAAGTTGAATGACATTACGCTTATCTTCTCTTCTTAAATATTGATGTATTTAAAATTTCCAAGTTGTTTTTTTATCAAGTTAAAGCTAATCATATTGAAGTCCCATTAGAATTTAGATGTAAAAGTGAGCAAATCATTTGTAAATCTAGCACTTTACTGCAGAAAAGAGAAACAATAAAAAAATAACTTACCCATCTCCCAAGGATTGCTGAGAACGCCATCCGGGATCATTATTAGCAGCCTGAAATGTTTGTCAATTTTGACAACAGAAATGTGAGATCTATGGCTATAGTTTCAATAGATAGGAAATAAGAAGAAGCAAAAGTGAACAAAGAAGTAATTGCGTGTTGTTTCTTTTTCAAAGGCCATTGACACAAAAATTAAAATTTCAAATATAATTCATTCTCTCACAATCACCTAGTTTTAAGTTTCAAGTTTCAGTTAAGAAAATGTATCAATTCAGGTCATATATTGAACAATACAACGATCGGGACACGCTTACTCTTTTGATCAAGATTTAGGTTTAAAACATACTTTGAAATAAGTATATATTTATATCAACAGGCTTTTATCCCCAAATATATTAACAATTCATCCCGAGTAACATTTTGGATGTCAAGTTTAACTGCGTGAAAACTGAAAACTCGACTAGTAAATTAAAGAATCGAAGTAAACAGCAAGGAATTAACAACCTTTCAGATGCACAAGGGTCAGTCACATACTAAATTCGATTAGAAAAGGAAAGAAAAAGTAATGAGAAAATACGACCGTACATCCTCATGTGTATACATTTATAACTAAATTTTAGGAACCAAAGCATAGAGTCCTTTATAGTGCCAACATTTAAAAGGGGCAAATCCAATGCAGGAAACTCCCGCTATGTGTGGGTTCGTAACTGTATGGGCCCATTAAATACATCAATCCCTTGCAAGTTATTAAGAGGCTTCTCCCACAACTCGAACCCGCGATATCCGGGTTCGTAGCAACAAATTTAGTTATAGCCAAGGCTCGCCCTCAACTTGTTAAAAATCTATAAAAGGCAAAAACTAATACCATAATTTTCAAATATAATTAACGCACCATAGTTAAAATTTAACGCTTAGCTATGGTTTTGTAACATTGTTGGTTCGCTTCCGTGCCTCACATTTCAACAAAACCACATTCTTAATGCTCTATAAAACACAGAGGGTTCGTTTTTAGAAACTAACAGGTACATGGGATTTTTCTGTCAAACGCCGAAACTTTAACTCAAAGGCCTTGTTTGGTTGCATTATTCGAAGATTGGGATTGGACTAGAAGTCCCATCAGCCCTACAAATGATATGTTTGGTTGTGTAATTAAGTGCAACCGAACTGGAAATGATAGGCCTTGTTTGGTTGCATTATTCGAAGATTGGGATTGAACTAGAAGTCCCATCAGCCCTACAAATGATATGTTTGGTTGTGTAATTAAGTGCAACCGAACTGGAAATGATGCACTTTTGGAGTATTTGCAATATCATAGGAGGGTGTGGTATTAGATTAGTTCAACCCCGTCCGGACTGCTAATCTGACCTTGATTTCAAAGCTCACGATCCGGGCCGGAATAGCAAACCTGAGACTAGTAATCCTACAACCAAACGAGACCCCACGTGTAAAATAAATGGAGGGCCACCACTTACACCAATATGGTAATTCTCTCGTGTGAATGATGACAATCCTTACTAATTTTTTTGACCTTTAACTTGAACATCTTACGACAGATGATGTCATTGAGGTAACATTACAAACCAAGGTAGCCTATTGTTTCCTCTGAACAGCACTCAGATCTATGTGCAATTCCAACATTCTATATATTTTCATAGACTTTAAGGCTTTAACTTTTATTCTAGCATTACAGATCTTGTAGCGACAAAAATCACATAATTCTTACAATTAAAAGATGTCTGCTGAAGTTATTCTTTCGTTCCTTTCGAAGAAATCTGCTCAAATTTCTTTTAAGAGAAGTGTTTTTAGTCACCGTTGTATTCTCTTCCTATTGGACACCATATAATGAAAATAAAAAACACCTTGACAGAGATAGACCCTGGACAAAAGGTATCCTATAAACTATCGACAAACCTAATTCGAATAACACAAAAAAGCTTTCCAAACTCCAAATATATGAGTAACTGAATCATCATATTTTTTATCATTGAACCACACTCAACTATATCCCTATACATCTCCAGAAATGCTATATCAATAGTTCCATATCGAAAAGGTCACGAAAGGTTTTTTTATTAAATGCATGGAGGATGGTTATCCTCCTTGACAAATACCGGTTAAGACAGTACGAACCAACACTATAAATCTATGATAGTTTTCTTCTTGTTTAAATATCGGAGGTTCCAACTATATGGGTGGTACTAGAGTGTGAGTTGTTCGCCAACTTTCTAAAGGTATCTTCACTTTTCACCAACTATGTAACCGATTATTGGTTTCGGTTAATTACGTGATCAAGCTATTATTCCTTGATTGAAACTCCGAAGAACTTTACTTCTTACAAAGGAGAGATATGTTTCCTTTAGCTGATCTCTCCAAACATTTGGATATGATTTATCCTTTATATCCTTGTAAAACCATTTAACCCCTGAAAGTCTATATCGTAAAAGTTACAATATTGCTCCTTGTTCTGACGGAATCTCATACCATTCGCTCTTTAATGAAGCATTTGTTCTTTATTTTAAGCATTTGCTATTGAAGAGCATTTCCAACACTAAGGATATGGTAAATAATTGGTGACAACATTTCTCTTACACTTCTATATATATATATCCCTCCCATACTGTCAAAATCTAATGTTTCACCATATTTTAGTGAAAAATAATGCAACTATAGCATTCTGCCTCCCCCATAATAACAAAAACCTCTTTCAATGAATTTCAACCTCTCCCCGAGCAAATCCTAGTTCTGCTGCTGTTTGGAACAAAGAAGTCATTAACTGTTAATTGTTGATTTCTTTGAAGGAAAGAGCACGAAATATGTGCATTGGTAGAAGCTCCCATGAGTGGGAAGACGGATCGAACAAAATATATTCTTCATCTTACTATATAGCCAGCATGTATCAATTCCCATTTTAAGAAGACATCAATCACAGTGTAATTTGATGTTACTATGCCAAGTCGATAAAACTGACTCAAGAAAAAAGACTCCAAGTTGATAAATTTTGATTGGCAATTTAAGTAGTAGATGGACTAATAATCGCCCTTTAACCCCTGTCATACACAGTGGAAACATTCTAAAACAAATTGTCTTTGCTTCCGAAACACGTAGTGGAAACTTGCTTCCCAAAACTTTACTCACAACTTCAAAAAAGAAAAAAGACATGCCTAATTTTTTTCTTCTAAATACGTGTATCATTTATAATATCTACCATACGCTCATGCCTTAATATAGGTTACGATATTCACGTATATTCATACTATTACTAGCTTATTAATTATTCGCTAGTTCCTATTATTTGTATTGATACGGTCACTTTGATTGTTTACGATTTGCTTTTTTATACCGTGTCTCAGTTTCAAAACTGAGAACTCTATCGCTATCCTAACAATAAGTTGCCCATAATAACTACCAGTTTCTAGAGAAAACAATTGCATTTCTAACCATTAAGGAGTCCGTTCTACATACTATCTTTAAGTCATACCCATATAAAGAGGCTGTAAATTGTAAGACACAAAAGTCTTGCGAATTTTGGATTCTCAAGGAAGTATAATTAAAAAAAACAGCAAGGAATGACAAAAGAATGATCCTCATGGGTGTAAACATATCATATCAAAGTAAACAAGTTTACAATCGAACTAATTTAACAAACTTTTGCATTCTGAAAAATCTCAAAATCTTATCATATTATGTAGCTGCTTGAAAGAGTTTACATATTGTAATGGCATTAGCATATTCTCATACATACCAGATTTGGAACAACATCCGGGAAAATTGGAGTTTCATCTTGTGGTGCTTTTGAACTCCCAGTATTTTTGTTATCCTGTTCAACCAAAAAGAAAAAGGCATCTAATAAGTGGCCCTTTCGTTTGCAAAAACGAAGAAAAACAGTTATGGTAGTCTGCTCTAGCTCTGAGCACCAAAGAGTCATCAACAAAGAACCCAAATTGAACAGACTAAGAGTTTATATGTAAATCCCTAAATTGCTAAAACTAGAGAATGAGATGAATGGACTAAACCAAATTAAGAAGTGCTAAAGAATCACCTCAACAAAAGTTTAAAACTGTAAATACTACCCGGCAAGAACAGGATGGTCTGATCCAACTTGATTGTGCATATGAATAAGTTTTATCAGTAAAATGAACAAGTTAAGTGTTCTTTTAAAACCTAGAGCTTCACCTTTAAAAAGGTGAAAATCTACTACCAAGTTTCTTAGAAATATTTAATATGGCGTAGTATAAAGAAAGAAAATATTTCTGAAAACATAGAAGGATGTAATAATTAGTCAGGTTTTGTGTAATAGTCAATATAAAATACTAAGATTTTTCTTACTTCAATTAAAAACCGTTTCACCACTAATAATTCAACAGAACCAATACTCCCAACTTTTTGAAAATATCGAGGACTCTTTTAAAGTATTTTTTTTACTGGGAACGATTCATTACAAACGACATGTTCACTCGAGTGGAATTTAATAGGCCTATTTCATATGGGGTTCTAGCAATGATGAGAAATTCTCTCATGTAAATGAATGACCATCTACCAGATTTCTCCCACATATAAGTCGAACATCTTATACAAATAATGCCACAGTAATATACGCAATAACTAATGTCACGGTGTCATGCCAATCAATGTGCAAATATTAACGAAATGTGACAAATGTTACGCTCTTTTTTAGTACACTTTTTTGCTGGCGCTTAATAAAATTTCACTACCATTTCGAAGGGCTCGTATAAAATGAATTTTAAAGTTTGATGAGCCGAATCCGAGCGAACGGAAACTATTTATTTATCAAAGCAAAAAGTGGACCAATGAATTATGTTAAAACACTGCAAAAGTTTACAACTTCCTTAAAAACAAAACAAAACCGATATGATACTAAGTTAATAGTATCATGCATAAAATAAAATTACAAAAATGGTTTTTGAAAACATAAAGATCACAACTTTACAACATTCATTTTAAGCCTAAACATTAACTTTCATATAATTCATGAACATATTTACTATAAAACCGACATATAATTATCTATCCAATCTCTAGAAACAACAATAACATCTCAAACAAAACAAAAATTTAACAAATTTAATAATTCATAAGCTTATTTACTATAAAACCGACAACTATTTATCTATTTCCATTTAATCTCTAGAGAAACAATTTCATGAGCTTCTTTTGGTTTTGACTTAATACCTTAGGAAAAAAAAAAAAAAAAAAAAAAAAAAACAGAGTCACATAGCAGGTGTTTGGCTATTGAGAAACTATAAATAGATTAATACTACAATTTTAGATAACAATTAATAAATATAAAAAAATACCTATTTGTTGTGAGAGAAACTCGGTTAAGAGGAGAGAGAGAAATATATATATATATATATATATATATATATATATATATATATATATATAGTGTATTTTAGAGCGGTAAATGGAACTAAATTTTATAATTTGAATTTAGGGTTGGTTTGGTCCTATGTTTACAAAAGTATTTATAAGGTATGAAAAACAAATATTTTTAACGAACGTCGTAAAAATATACTTTTAAATAAAAATGTAATTTAGTATAATATATGTATTTTTAAAATTTTTTTGGGAGGAAAAATGCTATTTTACCGTCTTTCTATCTTCATTTACTACTTTACTATCGAATTACAATCGAAGTAAAATGAGAGTTTATGAGTAAACTTAATTAAACACCATTAAATTTAAGAAATTACGTAACATTTTTGGGTATGATTTCTTGTAATTTTGCTATATATAACAAGTAGGTCTTTAATAATAATACAATGAACCAAGGTTGTACGGGTGTGAGTACGAGTATGTACTCGGTATGGTAAAAGTTGAAAATTTTGGGTAGGTTACGGAAAGAGTACATCAATATATATATATACGATTCGATTTATCAATTACAATCTTAAAATAACAAAATTAACAAACTTTGTAACAATTTAAGCTTATATACGAATATTTTAGTGACGTTAATATAATTTTTCGTAACTAGTGTCCAATTTTTTTTTAATTAAATTCATCCTCGTACCCG
Source organism: Primula veris (assembly GCA_963682055.1). NCBI lineage: Eukaryota > Viridiplantae > Streptophyta > Magnoliopsida > Ericales > Primulaceae > Primula > Primula veris. Next base: position 27,364,533 of record OY821747.1, on the reverse strand, counting down.
TACAATATCCATACCCGATACTCCAAGAAAAAACTAAAATACTCGTGCTATTTAGTAATGAACCGATGAAAGAACGATATAAAATAACAAAAATAAATATCGGACTTAATGGAATTACATAACGAACGATTTTACCTTTGATTTTCCAGCTATTTTATTAAACGATTTCTATAAACTTGTAGTTTCGACCTTTTTCATTAAAAAAAAAAAAACACTTGATAAAGCGTATTTTTTTTTTTTAAAAAAACCTTACCAACTGAGAATTGCCAAAATAATGAAGTAATGGGCTACATAAAAAAAAAGACCCTAAAATAAATTGAAGTGAGTTGTGTTATAAACGAATGTTAGATTTGTGGTAAATTGGGTAAAAATATGAACACAGATGAAAAGATATAGCTTGGAATTTATCAAGTGCATGAACAGTGCTTAAATTTTACTTATAGAAAAGCTTACTTTTTAAATGATCAACCAAACAAACTATTTACTAACAAGTAAAAAGTAACATATGTATTTTATATATCAACAACGTTTAGATCGCAATTAAACCAAACTGATTACATCGGTTTTTTAAATTTTAAACCGTTGTGATTCTATTTTTGATCGACTCGGTTCGATTGGGTCGACTTTTCATCACGTAATTATAATAGTATTTTACTTTTGTTAGTGCAATTTCTTGTGTGTCTTTATCTTATCTCTATATATACTTTTTAAAATTTAAATTAGGGATTAACAATTATAACTTTTGTTAAGCATGGGGAAAAAGTTGATAATTAATGAAAAATACTTTTAAATATATCTAAATTATAAATGTAGTTAATTTTAGTTCATCGAATATCATATTATACGAGATTCTTCTTATTTTTAAAGAGACACGCATGTAATAAAGAAAAAACTTTTGATCCGCACGCGCTAATTTAAACGATAAACTCGGATGAAACGTCTACGATCTTAAGATTTCAATAAATGTTACAATCATCATTCATGATCTACATTGAATTGTGTGAGAATGTGTAAGAAGCCACCCAAATTTACTCAAAAAATAAATTTCAATTTTAATCACCAATAAACACTTAAAGATTCGCGTAGATCAAACACCATATGGAAAATATAACGCTCCCATGTATAAGTAGAAAGTAAACTAAGATGAAAATAAAATTATACTACCATTGGCGAGGTTGTGCGATGTAATAGAAGCCTTTCGGATATACTAGATCTTGTGAAAATTGTTTTTTCCAACTTATATCTTCACAAAATGTTATCCAGGAATATTCTGCACAAATAATAGTTGTTAAGTTTTTTTTTTCTTTTCAAACAATGTTAACGATCGATTATGGCATCAAATTTATATTTTTTTTCTATATGTTAATGCTAAACACTGATTTGGAAATTCATTGAATAAATTAAATACTACTAGAAAGACATTAATAATACTATGATAAAATGACAGTGTTTAATTAGCATTTAAATCTTATAAATCAACTGTAATCTGTATTAAATACGATTTGATTTTAATAATACAAATAATGATTTAACCATTCTTCCAGTCAACCATCATCAAAATCATTATATATCATTAAATGAAATAAAAACGTACATAGATACAATTTTTTGTGTGTGGAGATTAATACACTAGAACCTTTCTTCAGGAATAACATGGTACCGGAAGAAAATATTCTTATAAGAAATTTATTGCTAAATAGAGGTTGCTATATAAACAAATAAAAAAAAGTACTTAAATAAATGTTTCGCATAATAAAAGTTATATGGTGTGATGATCCAAATTTTCTTGAGTAAATTTCTGTGGTGCGGTGTTATGCGTCAGTGCTACTACATCGCCCAGATATGAGAGTACCCGTGTGGTATATGAGCTTGAAAATCTATTTTCTATCAATAATGCCTTTTAAAACCGTGCGGCACAAAAGTGAGAACGAAACTCCACAGTTAAGCGTGCTTATCTTGGAGTAGTACCGGGATGGGTGCCCCCTGGAAAGTTGTGCCAAAACGGACAATATTGCTGGTAAGAGCGTGACGGGTCGGTTTGTGGGGCCGGATCGTTACATGTGGTATCAGAGACTCTATCTGGTCGAAAATATGAGGACTAGCACAAGTGTGTGGGCCCCTGAAGTACGACGTGCCCGACGAGGACGTCGTGCCTAAAAGAGGGGTGATTGTGACGATCCAGATTTTCATGAGAGAATTTATAAGGTGCGGTGTTGTGCGTCAGTCTCACATCACCCAGATATGATGGTACCTGTGTGGTATATGAGTTTAACAATTCATTACATATTAACAACTCCGCGTGGAACTTCATAGTTAAGCATACTTATTTTGAAATAGTATCAAGATGGGTGACCCCCTGGTAAGTTGTGGCAAAACGATCAATATTGTTGATACGGGCATGACGGGTCGGCCCGTGAGGCCGAGTCGTTACAAGTGGTATCAGAGCCTCTATCTGGCCAGAAATGTGTGAACTAGCATGAGTGTGTGAGTCCATAAAAAACGACGTGCCCGATGAGAATGTCGTGCCTAAAAGGGTGTGGGGTGATTGTGACGACCTAGATGTTTCCCGTGAGGCCGAGTCGTTACAAGTGGTATCAGAGCCTCTATCTGGCCAGAAATGTGAGGACTAACATGAGTGTGTGAGTCCCTGAAGGACGACGTGTCCGAGGATGATGTCGTGCCTAAAAGGGTGTGAGGTGATTGTGACGACCCAGATGTTCATGAAGGAATTTCTGTTGTGCGGTGTTGTGCGTTGGGGCCGAGTTGGGGCCGAACATTTTTATGTTTATTACTATATAGAGTATTAACATATACTGTATAGATAAAGTTATCATTTATGAATATGCTAGTATTTATGAAGATACATTTATCATATCGTTTTCATAAATTCATTCTTTTACTGTTTTTGTAACATTACATCAAGCAGCTTTATCATTTTTACTTTCTTGACCTTATGTAACATTTCATTTATCATTTATATGAAATAAGATTGATATTAATTCCATTTAAATAGTCATCTGAAAAATGATATGAGATATATTGTCGTCGTCGGACCCTTATTTAGGCACAAAATGGTAGATTAGTACCGAATCAATCAACATCAAAATCTGACTACTAAATTGTTAAGATTACAATATCACGTGTGAATAAACATAATCCCCTAAAAAAACAATAAAATGATTACTACCCCAATTTAGTTGATTACAATTACACACATAATTATCTATTTCCCCCACATATCACATTTTGATTATAACTACATCATCATCCGTCAAAAACAGATCCCCCGATATGAAATACACCGTCTTCAATTTCTTTTATTCTCGATGCCGCACCCTTAATCGGACTAAACATAGTAGATCAAGGCCCAACTTGATAAAAATTAAAGGCCAATTACTAATTTGTTAATACCCGTGTTACTAAACAAAATACTTCCGGCCTAAAAAGTAAAAAAACATTAAAACAAATAGTAGCAATAGTAAAATATCATTACCCCAATTTAATTCATTACAATTGCACACAAAATTCTACTTGTCTCTCACCCATTACATAGTGACCGTAACTACTTAATCATCCGTAAAACAAACCTCTAATATGATACTATATACCGACTTTAAAATTTTCCATTTTTGACGTCGCACCCTTAAGTGTACAAAAAAATGGTAAACTGAGGTCCAAGTTGATAAAAATTAAAGATCAGTTACTAAATTGTTAATAAAAGGCCATGCATTATAGTACCTCCGTGTTAATAAACAGAATTCTCCCTGCCTAAAAAGTAAAGAAAACAATAAAATAATTAGCAATATTCTTTATAACAATAAGCTACATACAAACACATTCATCTTCTATCATTTATCATTTTAAAGTGGTACCAAAGACCAATTATTTTGTTTATAAAAGAGGCCTCATATTAATTTAAAAGATTAGAGACTAAAAAATAATAATTTAAATGTATGAGCTTCCAATTTATTTATTCTGGGTTCGGCCACCAAAACGGCTCATTAGCCCCTGGTCACATTTTAATAATATTTTTGTTCATAGGTCACTACTCTCATAAGATTTTTAAGTGTAGGTCACCTTAATGATTCAAAAAACAGCTTTTAAACTGTATTTTTTTTACACTTTAATATTTTTTTTACTTAATAGTTCAAACAAACACTTTAAAAAACATGTTTTAATTTGTTTTTTTATACACTTTACTATCTTTCAAAAAGATATTATAATATCTTTTTTAGCTTAAAAACAAACAGTTTTTAAGCTCTTTTTTTACATTGTAATATATTTCAAAAAGATATTATATGTTATTTTTTAAGCTTAAAAAGAACTTAAAAACATTTTTTTTATTAGACCGCATGATTAAAACTTTAAAAAAAATGAACCTATTAACCTCCACTAAAAAAAAATGAATTGTACATAATTATCTCCCACTTAAATTATATGCTCTTAGCTTACCCAACTAAAGCCTAACTAGTCGAAACCCAACTAAAGCCCATAAATCGAACATCCATTATTATTTTTATTACTACTTTAATTTGTATCTATCCTCCATTTTTATTATATGTTACATATGTGTCACGGTGCACCTCTCGAACGTGTCACTTTTTGTCACCAGTTTAGTTATGTTATATCTTAACAAGTTTTTACTTGCATATATATATATATATATATATATATATATATATATATATATATATATATCCCTTTTATTGTGATTACACTATTTGATTGTTTTAGTTAATGTTGTTATTTACTAATATTGGCCTGTTTGATATGTGTTTGTAAAATATGAGAGCTCTTTATTGTTGTTAATTTGTAGTTACGTTGACCATAAAAATGTTTCAGATTATCAATAGATGACTAACCGGAGATATATTAATAATTAGGGAATTTGAACGGATTATTGACAATCATAAATCAAATCATTAAGAACGGATTGTAAAATTTTGGATTCGAACAAAACTATTTATTTTTTCAATCCAATCCAAACCAAACCAAACCAAATCTAACAGATCGGATCGGTTTGGGTTGGTTTTATGGATTCAATGGTTCGATACGAATTCGAATCGGATTTGGTTTTTAGTAATACTTGTCATTCGTTATTTAATCTAAATTAATACATATTTTAAAGATAATTATTTACAAACAAAAATAATATAAAAAATAATTTCAAAGTAAATATAACCAACACTAATAAATACAAACATTTTTCATATATTATTCTCAAGCATACAAACAATGCATGATAACATATTAATTCGGTTAGAAAACAAATAAATATGATTCATATAAGTAGCAGAGAGAGAATATAAAGGTTAAGACATTTGCAATATTTTGCAGAATTATTACCGTTCATTAGATTATATAGTATAATATATGATCGTTTATTATAAGGAGTTTTAGTTTTTTTTTAAGGGGTATAACGGATTGAGTTTAATTATTTGGATTGCATTAAATGATTTGGATCGGATTGGTCGGCTTCAGATTAACAAAATTGAAACCTAAAGCAAACCATTAAGCACGTATTTGAAATTTTTGAATACAAAACTAAACAATTAGAATTCAAAACTTAAACCAAAACTAACTAAACCAACTGTTCGGATCGGATTCTCGGATTCCGGTATTTTAGTTACAGGCCTGTTAATAATATTATTGTTATTTATAATATTTGACTATTTTTATTAGGCACCCGAAACAAATCAAATTTTAGTCAAATGTTTATATATCAATGGTAAACCCCAAAACCTTGGTGTGGTATTTTTTCGTATATTACAAAAAATATTGAAGAAACTCTTAAACCCCTGTTTGATAAATTTTTTATAATTTAGTTATTGAATAGGAAACCAAATAATAATTCCTCAAACAACAACTCTATAAGTGATTTTGTTGATAAGTCATTTTTTTACTTATAAGTGGATGTAAATATACAAAATGATTTAATTGGAAATTACTACTTTTGGTAACCTTAATGTGAAAATGATAAAAAAAAAAAAAAAAATCCCTAAAATCTTAGCTACTCTGCTTTTGAGCTTTTGTTTAAGCTTTTTTCACTCAAAAGCTAGCTTTTGAAAAGGTGAGATAGCTGACATGCCAAACACACATAGCTTTTCTTAATCAAACAGCTAAAAGAGCTGAGAAAAAAAGTTGTTGCCAAACAGGCACTATTAGTATAATACTTATTTATTGCTGATATCCTCTTGAAGTAGAGTAGTGTTTTTTCAATTTGTTTCCATAAAACTGAAACATTATAGCATCCACCTTGAAATTTATGATTTGACTAATCAATGTGTCTGGAAAATGTCAATTATTGTTTAGATTGTTCGGCTATACCGCCGTACACTGTTGGATCAATAGTCGTTTATTATGTTTATAAGATGTAATGTTGACAGCGTGTAATGTTGAGGGCATCAATAAAAGTTTATGCCTCATTATCCCCTTAAAATCACTCGCAAGACGTGCCAATTAGGACGGTTGGACTATATGAAGTTAAGGAAACTGTTGATCCTTTTGCGTTGAGTTCCTATTTTTGTTCTCATTATAGCTTCCCTTTTCATCGGGATTTACAAAAATATAAACTATTTAAAGTAAACAGAGATCGATTCTTTTCATGGTCTGTTGATTCTGATGGATGTCCGTTATCAAGGGCATTTGTAAAGTTTAAGTTTATGCTCTTATTACGAACTTGAATAGTACCAGAGCTAGAAAAATTGTAGTTGTGTACCAAAGAAACAAAAAAAAACATGTACTTTTTATCCATCCATTTCACTGTATAATGACTTTGGTGGATGTTGTCACGCTCCGGATTTGGATAAACCCGAGTAGTGAATATTATTTAAAAGAAAAAGGTTTAAATATCAAAATATGCGGAAGCATTCGACAACACACTAAATAAAAACCAAACGGATCCTTCAGAACATGCCGATAGTCATATTTGAGTCACTATTGGCCTAAGGGTAGCCAACAACGCTCGAATGTGACGATACGAAAAGAAGACAATTTTAATAAAATGATTTATAGAAATTTCTGCATAACCTTTACGTATCTATTTGTTTTCACAAAAATCAACCTGTTCAAACAACATGATATAGATAATTAAAGCTCGCCAATCGCAATATTTCTAAAACCAATCTAACAATAAAATGTCACATCCAACTCAGCTAACCATCAAGATCCAAAACATATGGTCAAAATAAATAAGGTACGAATAAAATATTTGTATGCAAATAACGAACAAACTCGCGATAAACAACTAATTAGGCCAACAAGGCTCAACTAAATAAATAGTTTCAACGTGAATAAAAAGTCTAACGTGCGCGCGATCAAGTGTAATCCGATAACTGAGCCATTAGCAATCACTCTAAGTTTCGTCACGGCTTACGTCGGCACATGTACGTCGATTGAAAACAAAATGTACAGGAAACAAAGAAAGAAGGTAAGAAAACAATCTCGCTTAAAAAGCGGCGCATGCTACTAAGCACGCACACACAATCCTAACATGGCAAATATATTATCATGATAAATAATGACAAGACAATTTTATGAGAAATGTAACCACCTCAGTAGCTCACACATTCGCAATAAATGAATAAATAAATGAACAAATAAACAAGGTTTAAATAAACAGATTATGATAATAAAAAATATAAAACTCAACGAAAACAAAGTCGGGATTGATCACATACGTACCCACCTTTAGAGTCACTGCTCAAGGACACATAATACAATGGTACCCCCACCCACATGCTGACACTACCGTATGTGCCTAGAGATATGAGGCCGGCTTTAAGGACACTACCCATATGGTACCGATACACCTAATACTTGTGCAAGTTTGCGGACTCTCACCGTAAGCCTCCGGGGCTCATCCTTAAATACACAATGGTACAAATGTACCCACCTTTAGAGTCACTGTTCAGGGACCCATCATACAATGGTACCCCACACACATTGGTACTACAATCCCAGAAAATATATATATATATATAAAAGCTCCAAAAGGGTGAAAAACAGTAAAGTCCACACACCGAAAATAATACACAACACTTTGATATGTTATAGTTAATAGTTATCCAATGTCACTTGAAACACATCATTTTAATTACAATGCCACCACATATGTATACACATTGTCACCAGCTTCAACACTTCTCAAAGGTTTAATTTATATTACATTTTCATAAATTGTATTTTAAGTATAGTAAATATAAAGTCACGGGTCACTATAATGCACATGCATCACCATGTTTGTTATAACGACATATATCAATATCTGAACCTAAATTGATATGCAACAAACAACACAAGAACCGCTTTTAAAGCGAAATCATATTCTTACCGCCTAGAGACAGTCCTTAAACAGCCCATATTATATAATTAAAATAAGGCACAAATCAATCTAAAATACCAAATTCGGATTATTAATGAAATCTTAAAAACTGGGTTTTTATAAAAGTGAAAATCGGAGAAGCAGACTTACACAGTTAGATAGGTATCGACGAGTAGATTAAGAAAATGTATTTGATTGCAAAAAACGGACACCCGAAGACCTCGATAGCGGACTCCGAAACGGCTGCCCGAATACCGAAAACCACCACAGCCACTGCCTATTATTCCTATCTACCAGGCCGCTGATGGCCTGGGTTCACCGACCCCTATTTCTCCCTCGTTCATCTCTTTCTCCGATGAAGTCTTTCTCTCTCTCTTCGTCGTTTCTTCTCTCTCACTGCCTATGCGGCTATCCATACATATAACTATGTATATGTAATGTATGTATATATGACTTACATATTTTAGGTTTTTGGTTTAATAAAATTATTAGTCTAGTCCACCATTTATTATTTTATTACAAACAACACCCAAACCTATTATTTATCTTTTTCATTAATATATCATATATTTTCCATATATACACATGTACACAATAAATAATCATTACTATAAATTTTATAACAACGAATAATAAATACATAAATTTCGGAGTCGTTACAGATGTAGTTTTTGAAAACAGAACACATACATGATAATTGTCTAGAAAATGTTTGGGAAACAATTAGGCAATCTTTTTTTGTTACTTGCAGCCATTTTGTGTTCCAAATCAGACTCTCGCTTTGGAAAACGTATATAATTGCTACCATACCTGCGAAGTATTTGTGGCACTTTCGTAGTTATTTTATTTTGTGTGGTAACAGGGGACGGGAATCAGCAAGACTCATGGGTCCAGACTTACCTGACAAAATATGGCTAAAGGTATTTCCTATTCCTCCTTTTTTTTCACGAATTTCAGCTGTTATTAGTTTCCAGATTGTGAAAAGGAAACAAGAGGCAATACGGAAGACAAAAAACGGAAAATATGACCCTAAAATTGTAGGGGAAACAGGAGATGAGTAGATGACAATTTGGCAGATCATAAATGATCTGATAACCATAGATGACATACTCAATAAAACAGTGCGATATGAAAAAAAAAAACATTTTTAATTACAAATGGCAATGTATTTTATAACAAATAAAATTTTTAATGTTAAAGCTTTATCAACTACTTTTTTATGTTTTTATCAGCAACAATTCTGCATCGGAGTAAATGATGTTACATGTGTACTTGAACGTATGCCACCATTTTCCACCACTGATAGCTCTCTTTCTGTTAGTGAACAAACACATCAGCCCAAAGCTCCTCCAGTTCAGCTTCAGGTTATTACACAGTGTCACCCTCTTCTACTGTCATGCATTTACGACTTCTTTTTGTTTCTTTATACACTTAATCTACCAGGTGAATTTCTGCTAATTTCATGAAACATGTTCCTTTCCATTATGAGTGTGAACCTTTTTTATATTCGGTAAAATATTGACTTTATTGTGCATAAAAATGTGGAAACCCCGTCTCCTCAAGTTTCTGGATTTGTTTAGTTACAGCTCTTAAGAAAATAGGCTGTTTTTTTAGTTGGAACAGAAACTGGGCTCATCCAGCTTCGAGCTTCTACCTTTTGAGTCCAAAAAACCCGAAAACCGCAGCTTTTGAGTTGATCAACCAAATGCAGTCCAACTATTAAGCAAACAAACTAAAATAGCCGAGCTTAAAGCTGCAACCAAACAAGTCTTCAACCTTGTTATTCTTAAAAGTTTACCTCCATCATTGCGGTTTTTTACAGATGCATTACTTAATTCGAAGCAAAGAATCTAAAATAGCTGAGCTTAAAACTGCAACCAAGCAAGGTCTCAATCTTGTTATTCTTAAAAGTTTACCTCCATTATTCCGGGTTTTTAAGATGCATTACTTAATTCCAATACATATATTTTGGTTAATATTGACTAATTTGTCGGTTTAATTGATAAGTGAAAATGCAGTCTCCTTAAGATTCCGGGGTTGTTTACTTGAATTCTTTTGGGTACATGGTCGTTTAAGCTGGATCTTTTATGTTGAAAAAAACCGGGATCTTCCAGCACAAAGTCTCTAGCTTTTGAAACAAAAAAACCAGAAAAAATGCATGGCCTCCGTAAGGAATTTAAGTGTGAGAACGGAAGTTACAACAGTAGATGGAATGAAAGCCAATTTATGGAATCTTGCCACAGGTGTGGGCTGCGATATTTCTTAGCTAGACATTCCAAATTCCGAGACCTTTAGTGGGATCATGTCCATAGATGAGGCTAGGCATCTGTTGGTGGGTTTGGATTCCTTTCAGGAAAAGGAAACTTATCAAAAAATATTTGGGTCAATTACTTCTTTGGAGATTGAACAGTTGGATCGACCTGTGATTCCAGTGGCAATAGTTTTATAACTCAAAGGATTTCGTTTTCAATGGTGGAGATCACTTTTGGAGGTGTTTAGGGTCGTCTTCTATGGCGAAGATAGAGTTTTTGTTATTTTCGTGTGTTTATTTTCATGATTGTTCTCGGTTTTTTTTTCTTTTCAAAATTGAATCTTGAAGTATTTCGGCTCGTCTGTCCCTAATTTGTATTAGGAAGAGTTACCAAGATTGTTATCTTTTTAAAGTTATTTGGCTTGTTAGTCCCTAGTGAGAAAATAGTGAGATTAAACCGAGATTGTTACCTCAAGTATTTGGATATTGTGCCTCTAGTTTGTACTATGAATAATTTTACCCATCATATAGTGTGTTTTTTTGGGCTAGAGCCTCGTGGTTTTTACTGTCCTATTTTGGAATGATTTTTCCACATTATATTGTTCTTTCTTTGTTGATTATTTTGGTTATCGTTTGGGGTTTGGATAATAATTGGAGAAAAGTAGTTGACCAGTATATTTTATTCCAAGTTCTTGGTCACTGCTCTCTTCCCAACATCTATGGGGGAGACTCAAATACTATATGAAAAAGTATAAATATTAGTAGTTTATTTTTTAAAAACTGTTGGAAAAACGAGTAGTGTTAAACTTTAACAACTAGTTCTGTTGCTAAGTTATTGCTAAAATTTAACGATACAAGCTTTGAAAACATTTTGTTTTTATTTCCTATATGAGTTTTTTTCATAATATGAGCAAACATTTACATAGGTTGAGCTGTCAGACCCGAAAGATCTCAAAAATTCTGAAATCCAACTTTTGAGTTCCGAAAACCCAAACGATTCCGCCACCAACCTTTCTGATCTTTATGCTGAACGCCGACGCGTAGAGAACCACTTCCGCCTACATAAAATTAGCTTCAACTCTTATCGTACCAACACCTACTTCCATGACGTAGACAGACAACTACAAGCAATATTAGAAACTTTTACTCCTCATCGCCACAACTACTTAAGAACCTCATAGACGAAACCTGGCCTACCACCTTTCGTGATTCTACCCCGGAGGAGATCTTTGCCCTCATTGACAGCATGTCCGCAACCGAAAGGGAGTGGGGTGTTCGAATTGAAGAGCAAGTCGACTCCTCATCTTTAGCTGAGAGTTCTAGTGAGGATTTTCCAACCATTTCGATGGATACTCGGGAATGCACAAAGGTTATTCCAAACCTTTGTCACACCCCGGATGTTCCCCACCATCCTTCTCTTGATATAATTTCAATGTCCGTCACCCCGTGATGACATTACACCACACCTCTTTTAGCGATGCATCAGGCGATGACTCTCCATGAGAGTCGCCCAACTTGATTATGGCTCATGAATTTTCGTTCATAGCCAAATGACTTAGGACTATATTTTCTAAGACCAAAACAGTTGAGGAAGCTATGAAAGAAGAAAATGAGGAGAACCCGACTGTGTACTCTAATTTTGACTTCACCATTGACGCTGTGGATGATTTCACTCCTATTGCTCAAGCCCCGATCCTGAAAAATCTATCATGAACTTCATAATCCGATATAAGCAGAATAACCCTGTAGAGTTTGCTACCCATCAGTGAATCCTTGATTCTGGGGAGACGCTAATCTAATGCCTAGTTTTGAGTAGAGCGAGAAGTATGGACCGTTGAAAGTCTCTTCCGCACAGTTGTACTTCGATGATGAGTTGTATAAAAATGTTATGGGAATGGTTAGGAATGTAGTGGTGAGCGTGGGTGACTTCCGTTATTTGGTAGACTTCATGGTTTTAGGCTTGACTAGGAAGAATCAATCATTTAGCATTCCCAAAATCCAAGGACGACCTTTCCTTAGTACTGAAAAGGCAACATTGGATTATAATACCATGACCGCAGTTTTAAGGTATAGGGGTAGAGAGGACCATTTTTCCTTAGGAAGACAGTTAAAGCGAGCCTACTATTCTGATGACTCCGATAGTCATAAGGGCCAGGGGTGTATGTCCATATGATTAGAAGACGATGAGGAAGAGTGGCGGAGTATACCTTACCACAGTACATGCCCAAGGAGATAGAGGAAAGAGCGAGAGTGTGGGAAGCACATAGGCAACAACTTATAGAGGAAATTTCAGCTAGAACCAAGGAAACCGTAGTTGTTCATGTTAGCGATAGAAATTCCCCACCGGTTAAGACACATCATTTTCCCCCGGGTTTCCCTCAACCAATCACCATAATAGACCTCACAACTAAGTTTGACCAATTGTACCCCTATCTTAGGAAGTTGAGTGAAGACGAGCTATGCAAAAGTGTGGAACCGGGAAACCTCTAAAAGACACATCTGTAGGACCTTATCAGTCATTCTCTTCCGATCCTATTGAATACGGTCTTCTAATCCATCTCCCATCTTACATGCGAAAATTGGCCAAGATGAAGCAAGCACTAGAGGTAAAACAAGGAGAGATTGCGACAGTCGATATGGTCATTAGTGATTGCGTTTTGGACAGGGTCCTTATTGATTATGGGGCGTCTAGCAATATTAGGCCCGCTAGCATATTCTTTGGATTAGGATTATCTAAACTCACCCCCTATGATGCCCCAATGAGTCTAGCTGATGGTCCGATATCTGCCAAGGCTCTAGGAAAAACTATGGTAATAAGGTGTCACATATTTGATTTCATCTATGTTTTGGATATTGTAGTCTATGACATTCTGCTCGAACAATATTCTAGTCATCTTCTAGGAGTCCTTCTAGGAGTCATGTTCCTTGCCTCGTCGAAAGCCATCTTGAACTTCGGAATGAACAAAGTTACATTACATTGTGAGGATAGGAGAGTTGACATCGACATAGGAAGGACTTGGTGTCTACAACCCATCGCATAATGTTGTTACATGTTGAATGCGGAAAGGAGATATATCGGAACAAGGAAGGATTCAAAGGATAACCTTCTTCTCAAGCTAAATGATTCTTGCCCTAGGATAAGTGAGAGATTGCGAAAGGTCATGGTTTTACCGAAGGTCTCAAAACCAATTTCACCTCCACCACTATACATCCTCATCTCTTCTATAGCGAGCAAGTTGATCTATGATTTAACATTAGTCACGAAGAGTGACGAGGTAGGAGAAGACGAATGTCCTCTTGCTTCTATATAATTCCACCACCATTCCACCATCACTTCCATCTGTATATATCCACCATTTATATATATATATATATATATATATATATAGTCTTGCATTTAGTCCACATGTAGTATCTTTGGGTTGACCAACTCCGATGGGTTCACTTTTTCCAACAGTGAGAACACTGTTAGTTTTAGTTGGGGGAGTGGACATCGTCGTTGGTTACTCACGAAAATGGGGAGAATTTTTTTTAAAATTATATATATATGTGTGTTTTTATTAGTATTAAAGCCCCCATTTGTTTTTTTTATATATGAAAAACCCAAAAAATTAAAAAATTAAAAAACCAAGAAAATCCAAAAAAATAGAAAAAGCAAAATAAAATAAAATATTTTAAGTCTTTCTTTTTAGGGGTAATTAACAAAAGCATACACTACCCATATTATATTAACAAAAACATACTCTAATAATTTAAATTATCAAAAACATACCTATATATACTTATTATTTCTCTAATTCTAATCAGACCATAATATAACCTCTCTCTCTCTAATTGCAACTCTCTCTCTAACACACGATAATCGCACATCTTTCTAACACGTGCTAATCACCCATCTCTCTCTTTAAAAATGACTAAAAACTCACAAAATATTCATATGCTAATTATAAAATGTCATATCCTAATTTTAAAATTTCATACCCTAAATGTTCTGGATCACAATCAAATATCTAAAAAAGAGTTCATACCCTAATTTTAAAACTTCATACCCTAATTTCAAAACTTCATACCCTAATTTCAAAACTTTATACCTTAATTTAAAACTTCGTACCCTAATTTCAAAACTTCATACCCTAATTTTAAAACTTCATACCCTAATTTCAAAACTTCATACCATAATTTCAAAAATTCATAACATAATTTTAAAACTCCATACCCTACATATGGATTTCTCTCAATACTGTACATATGGATTCTCCTCTTTCAACTTGAAACCCACAAGGTTTACAATAGTCTCAAAACTCAATAAATAGAAAATAATCTCATCAATTTCATATATTTTTCATATATTACGGGGTATCAACCAGTGTAATATTTGTTTATTACGTATGTATATATCTGCATTTATATGTATATGGATGTTTATATAATCTAGATGGTGTTCGGTAGTCAGTGACGGGTTTTCGTGGTGAAGGAGTGGAAATAGATAGAGTGGGATATGAAAGAATGATACAGAGAAAAATGAGTTTTTTGCCAAAATGGTACAGTGACCACACATAATTCCCAGAATGGGCTACCTTTCTGTAATATTCCCAAAATGGTCTACTTTCGAAAAACGACCGATCAAAATGATTAAAACGACCGGTCGTTTTATTATTGAACCCTCTGGAACAATTTGGACCAAAAACGATCGGTCGAATTGGACAATACGACCGGTCGTTTTTCAGACAAAAACGATCGGTCGTTATGTACATTTCGATCGGTCGTTTTTATTGTGAACTCACTGGAAGAAATCATACCTAAAACGATCGGTCGGTTTTGAAAAACGATCGGTCGTTTTTATTGTGAACTATCTGGAAAAAATTTGTTATTATTAGATCGATCGTTTTTTCAGAACGATCGTTCGTCTGTGTAAAAACGATCGGTCGTTTTTCACAGTCGACCGATCGACTGTAAACAATTTACAGAACAAAGAATTTTTGGCACTTTTCGACACTGATTTGGCAAAAAATATATAAAAACATGATTCCCTTTTTGAACATGATCCCTTAAAAAATGATGTTGTAAATTAATATGTTTAGTACATCGGATTTTCCGGAAGATTTATATCACAAGTATTATCACATAAAATGATGTCGTAAATTAATATGTTTATCTTAAGATGTGTAGGTGACGTTTTACTAAACATCCGATTTAAAACAAGTAAATGTCACAACATCCGATTTAAAACGAAGTTAAACAAAGCTAAACGATTAAGAAAAACGAACGATCAAATGCAAGCGAAAAATTGGCCATAGTTTTGCCTAAAAACGGTTAATCGCCACAAATGAAAAACAACACAAATAACCCAATCAACTATAGATATATATACGCACAAGTTATAATAACATCAAAATCGCATTTCTAGAATTATAAATACGCAATCTCACAACGTCATACAATTTAACACGTAATGATAAATAGCAACATAAAAAAGATTAATAACATAAATGCAAAGCGTTTGCTACTTATTACATAAAAAACAACGTAGTTCGAAAAGAAAATGAAAAACAAAGGAAATACAACGCAAAATAAAATAGGGTATTTCTCCCCATTTAACATCATTAAAAACATAAAAAATGGTCAATCGCCACAAATGAAAAACAATACATATAACCCAATCAACTAGCAATATATGCGCACCAAATTCAATAAAGTGATTAAGATAAAAACGCATACTATAAGTGCCCAAACTCACAACGCATAAGCAACATAATAATGATTCATAAAATAAAGCGTTTGCTACTTATTACATCAAAAACCAACGTTGTTCGAAATCGAAAGAAATGAGAAATACAACGCAAAAACAAAAGAGAGGGTATTTCTCCCCCTTTTACATCATAAAAAAAAAAAAAAAAACGATATCCGCCTAGTCGTGGTGGGAGGTCGCATCATCCTCTTCGTCTTCGTTGTCGTCTGGGGGCCCGGCAAGGTCGGGAAAATAGCCGTGGAATTGCGCCCTTTGCTCGGCGCTTTCGCGATCTAGTTGGTCGAGCTCTTCTTGTCCCGGTTGCAAGAAACGAAACATCCGACGAGTCATTTGTGCATTCCGATATTGGTTGATTTATAGATCGTCGTAGAATTGTTCGGTGCGCGGAGGACGGTTGGAAGATCCGACTTGAGCTTTTCCGCGACCGCGAGTGGGACGAGAAGAGGAAGGCATTATGTGAGACGGGGGAAGGGACTCGGAGGAAATAGGCACATCCTCACGAGCGGCTTGCGGTGTGGGCTTAGGGCTGACATATTCTTCCTCTTCGAGGGAAAGATGAGTATAGTCGGGGCCGGACACCCGTTTACCAAACCAAGTAATGGTCTTGGCGGTAGTGTCGAATTTTATTGACATTTGGGCAAGATAGGAGGTGTCCCAAATGTGTTTGTCCTTGTTCTTGAACAGGGTTCCACCGGGAACGAGGTTCATGTCTTTTAAGATGGCCGAAATCAAGGCACCGTAAGGTAACCCATTCTTGGATTTCGTTTTTAGCGAATCCATCTTAAAGAATATGAGTGACGCGAAGTCAAGTTTGACTCGGCGATGGATGCACCCTAAAAGGAAGATGTACTCATTGGTAACATCCGTGAAGTTTGAGGTATGGGGGAGGACAATATGGGAGAGGATATGGTAGGCTAATTTATTTCGGAAGAGAAGGCCGTGGGCTTTGTTAGAGCGATTGTTGTGGGCGGGATGAAATAGCTCATCTTTGAAATCGGTAAAATTAACGATCTTGAGCATTTCGCAAAGTTCGTCACTTTGCTCGTACACCCCCTCAGCATCGAGGTGTAGAAGATTCGTAAACGGTCTATACCGTAAACGAAGGGTTGGCCATTAAACGATGAACGCACGCGGAGTGCGTCATCATGACCCCTATCAAGAACTAGGTTATGGTAAAATTCATATACATTTTCAATGAAAAAAGGCTCTTTTAGAGTAAGAATTACGTTGAGTTTTTGGAAGTTTAAATCTTGCATGAGAAGAGGAAAACGTTCAAGAAATAAAGGCATGTCTAATGTAAAGTTAGTCAAGATAGCTCTTTTACCCATTGTAGATGGATAGAGAGGAGGAAGAGAGCCGGAAGAGGCACCGGGGCCCGATGGTGGAGCGGTGGAGGAGCCGGTTCGTCGACCACGAGGAACACGGGGGCGGCTCGGGGACGGAGGCACGTAGTCGTCCTCATGGTCGTCGACGAGGTGTGGTTGAGCTTTCTTGGTGCGAACCATGGTTGGAATTTTAAAAAAATTAGGGTTTTTGAAAAATTCGTATTTTGAAAAAAAAGGGTTTCAAGAAACGGAAGCAATCGATTGTTGATTATAAGGATTAATAAGAGAATTGGGTTATATATATGTAGATATTAGGGATTTTTGATAGATTTTGATAGAAAGAGGCGATTTTGGAAGAGAGAGAGGGTGATATAATTGTTGAATGAAATAGAATTAGGGTTTGAAAGAAGTTAAAAGGCTGAAAAACAGAAAAACGATCGGTCGTTTTTGAATTACGATCGGTCGTTTTTGGACAAAATTCTTCCAGTGAGCACACTTAAAAAACGACTGGTCGTTTTTGCAGAACGATCGGTCGTCTGTGTAAAAACGATCGGTCGTTTTTCACTACGATCGGTCGTTTTTGTACAAAATTCTTCCAGTGAGCACACTTAAAAAACGACTGGTCGTTTTTGCAGAACGATCGGTCGTCTGTGTAAAAACGATCGGTCGTTTTTCACTACGATCGGTCGTTTTTGTATAAAATTCTTCCAGTGAGCACACTTAAAAAACGACTGGTCGTTTTTGAAGAACGATCGGTCGTCTGTGTAAAAACGATCGGTCGTTTTTCACAGAGATCGGTCGTTTTTGTACAAAATTCTTCCAGTGAGCACAATTAAAAAACGATCGGTCGTTTCAAAATTATGATCGGTCGTTTGCACTTTTCGACACTGATTTGGCAAGAAAAATATATAAAAATATAAAAATATATATAAAATCAATCAAATATATATATTTATGTTAATTGCACTTATTTATTTATGTTGTTCATTCTAATTTTTATGTTAATTGCACTTATTTATTTATGTTGTTCATTCTACTTTTTATGTTAATTGCACTTATTTATTTACTCTCATACTTAACAAACCAGTTTATCTTCTCAAAAAACAGTATGAAAAAACACTGAGAATAAATATAGATATTTCATCTTAAAAAAGACAATTACAATCGGAAAATTAAAATAGTACAAGATACATATTGTCTCGTTTAAGCTACAACTAAAATCATAAGCGTCGAGCACGTATTGGATACGGACACTTACGACAATCATGTCCTCGCCCTTGACAACTAGAATATCTCATAAGTGCTCGTCTCTCCGACTGATCCATACCATTATGAATACGAGTAGATCTTGGACGACCCCTTTCTCTTAAAAGAGTAACATCCGGAAGAAATAATCTATCACATGAATCCCAATAGTTTTGATGCCGAAGAGGACAAAATTGCGCCGAGTACGTACCTTCGTATGATTCAAGACTGTAATATTTTACTATGTAAGCTTCCCAATCAAGACGGTTTGCAGCGCATACGGAAAACACATGTGAACAAGGGATTCCATCACTCTGCCACTTACCGCAATCGCATTGCCAAAGTGAAAAGTCGACAACTTGAGTATTGCCTCCCCTGTAATTTCTTGAACTTGTACACACGGAATAAACCCCTCTTTCATAATCGAAAGTAACATTGGTATGACCAATGTCCGACCTACGTTTCTCTAAAATTTTAAGGATATTGGGACCATATCTTGTGCCGCTGTTTCTCATCCCGATTACTATCTTTTTCCGCTCGCAAAAATAGTGTACCAACTTATAGAAAATAAGCTGCACAGCAGCAGTGATTGGTAAATTACGAGCAGCTTTTAAAACATTATTGAAAATTTCAGCCATGTTTGTGGTCATGTTACCATGTCGCCTCCCTTTATCATGAAAATATGACCATTTTTCCGCAGGCTCTCTTATCAACCATTGATATGCTTGAGGATTCATGACTTTTATTGCTTCCATGATTCTTTTCAATTTTCTTTCTTGTAATTCCCAAATGGCGTTCTCCGCTAACTTGTGTAAGTCAGGATCTCCTTTGAAAACTTTCTTAAAATTATTCAAAAAATGATTTGAACAATATCGATTAACAAAACCTTGACCACGCCAAACTCCTCTCACTGCACTTAGAATACCAGCATGTCTATCCGAAATTAGACAAATATTCACGCGCTCTTTAATCACATGTCGCATAATGTTAGAAAGAAAATAGCTCCACGAAATTGTACTCTCCTCAGCAACAAATGCACAACCAATGGGAAAAACATGATTATCTGCATCCGATGCCATGGCCAACAAAATCTTACCTTTATACTTCCCATATAAGTGAGTAGCATCAATAGCGATAACTGGCCTACAATACTGAAATGCATCAATAACGGCCTTAAATGTGAAGAAAAATCTGTTTAATACCTCACCCACTGGATTTCCTACCACATCGTAAACTGGCGTGGTCTCATAAGAAGCAACGGTACCGGGATTATACTTTTGAAGCGCTTTCATAAATTTAGGTAAAACCTTATACGAGTCTTCCCAATTACCAAATATCTCTGCGATTGCTTTTTGTTTACCCAAATAAGAATTTTTGGATTAAACTGACATTTCAAAGCGGGCATTCACAATCTCTTTAACTAATGAAATCTTCATCATAGGATTAGTTGTGATGGCATTTCGAATGGTTTGGGCAACAAGATTGGAATCTAACTGTGGATGATCAGTTGTAAGCTCGGCATGAATGCATGTATGAGGACCGTTGTACACCGACACTTCAAAAAATCCATGTTTCTTTCTTAGTGAAGCTCGTAGTTTCCATTTGCATTGTTGAGTTTCGGCCAGTTTACAACGAATTTCCCAAAATTTTGCCTTCGAACTTTTAGTGGAAAAATGGATGTTACGTTTGATTGACCAAAGTTTTATTCCCTTTTTCAACATTTCTTTATCCCTAAATAAAAGACCAATAAAAGGATCATTAACTTGAGGATCCCAAAATCCAGGATACATCATATAATTTCGTCTCTGGTTACTATAATTTTCTTGAGTGTCGAACGGTTCATTAAACAAACTTGACATTGGTTGATGCATAGGAATTTCATCGGGAATAGTATTATTCGCCAATTGTGACCCACTTGATTGTTCGTTTTCATCCTCATCCATATACAAGCCCATTTCAGATGATAATTCTTCGTACTCAACTTCTTGTACATTTTCTTCGTCATCGTCAGACTCGTTTTCGCTAATATTGAAGTCCGGATCTTCATCCTCTGGTTCATCCCCAAGTTCTATCGACCAACCAATATTATCTGCCAATCGACACACTGCATCCAAATGTGTCAAATCTGGTTCGTTGTTCTCAGAATATACCTCTAGCATTGGCTCTTGTCGAATGGGTGTTCTACTTGATGTACCGATTTCATGCATTGGCTCTTGTCGAATGGGTGTTCCACTTGATGTACCGATTTCATTAGTGGAAAGAATATTATAATACAACCCGTAATCTTGATCAGAAGAGTAAACTTGCTCAATTTCAACATATAACTCTATAAACGTTCTTCCATTTTCTTCTATTAACTCAAGCATGGTTTCCAACGAATCATTATCATCAACAGCCAATCGCATATATTTAAACTCAGTAAGTGTAGTCAGATATGGATAACGACATGTTAAACTCAAACGATTTGAAGTCGATGATACATCAAGTACCTTAAACAATTTTTCCAAAAATTGGTCGTATGTCGTGTTTCTAGATACCTTAAATTTTTTTTTATAAGAAATATCATAAGATAACCCCTCGCTAATAGTTTCCATTATCGTACCTCCCCAATAACACATAATTGTAGGATTTTTCATTTCGATAACCACACGGTAAAATTAACAATTTTACTCAAATAATACTCCAACAACACAAAATATTGAGCTTTTACCTGTTTTGGAAGAGATCTGAGATTTGCCCTAAAATGATCTAAGAGCTCTGTTTTTTTTATTTTTACAGTGGTCTGGGAAATGAGATGAGTACAGTGGTCTGGGGAAATGAGATGAGTTTTTTAAGTACAAGTATTTCTGAAAAACGACCGATCGAAATGTACATAACGACCGATCGTTTTTGTCTGAAAAACGACCGGTCGTATTGTCCAATTCGACCGATCATTTTTGGTCCAAATTGTTCCAGAGGGTTCAATAATAAAACGACCGGTCGTTTTAATCATTTCGATCGGTCGTTTTCGAAAGTAGACCATTTTGGGAATATTACAGAAAGGTAGCCCATTCTGGGAATTATGTGTGGTCACTGTACCATTTTGGCAAAAAACTCGAGAAAAATGAAGGAGAGAGAGAATAAGATAAGAGAGAGAGAGATATAGAGAAGAATTGGTGAGAGAGAGAAGAATGGAGGAGAGAGAGAGTAAGATGAGAGAGAGAAAGAAGAGAATAAACAGTATTAAATTTGTTTGATATATTTTTGATAATGAAAAGTTTTTGGCTATGTTTTTGTTAATTTAGTTTAAAAAGTAGTATATTTTGTTAATTTATCCTTCTTTTTATCTCCTACTTTGGAGAATTTTTAGAAGTTTTAGAGTTTTATAAGAGATTTTCTGCCACCCTTGCGTTTTATATGGTTCGTTCGTTAGACAACCTTAATGACCTCGATTTGGTTATTAAATGCTTTTTAACTCCGTCAAGGGGAACAGATAGGTTCGGAACCCGCTTCGCTCGTCGATGAGCTTATCACCGAGATAACCTCTGGAAGATACTCATATATCTAAGATAATTAATCAGATATTCCACGAAAGAAAAAAGACACTAGATGTATACCGACATATCTCATAAATATAGGGTCAAAACTTTAAAGATACGTTTCTTAAGCACAAAGCAAAGCATATTCGGCAGCAAAACTAAAAGACAGGCGAGGAGCCCAAGTCAGGGCCTCCTCGCCGAGGGATATTCGACTATCCAAAGAGATAAAGTTATAAAATCAACGTCTCCGAAGGCTAACGAAAGAGACATGGTCTCTAGGAAGAGCTTCCCTCGCATGCGTGGAGAAGCGACGTTGCCCCTTCGGGCTAGCCAAGTCGGTGGAAAGATACATGAGATATAACAGAATATATCTCAGCATGACATTAGGAAAACGAAAGATATGAACAATATGTGATTGACAATATCATATCAATCACAAAAGATACACTCTACATTATCTCCACCGTCTATATAAGAGGCTCATAATCCAAGAAGGAGATCATCTGAATCCATACGAACTCAGACATACACTTAATTATCAGGTATTACTAACCCTACTTACATTCAACACATATTTACATTCACTATCAAAACCGTAAGAGGTTTAACCTTCTCACTGCTCCGTTCGACGGAAGAGTTTAAACGGTGGTCAAACCACCAAGTCTCCCTTAATCTTAGCTATTTATGTGCAGATCATAAAGGGCTACTTAGAAGTTCGAGCCAAGCCCTAAAAAAGGAGCTTTCTCATTGCCTCACAGCCTGTGAGTGGAGTTACGCACTAGACCTAAGATTTAAGGTCTATCACTCTTAGCTCCTTGAGCAAGGTATTCTATTACTCGAGGAGTAGGTTATAGCTTGTGATGCAAATATATTTTTCAAGTTTTTCTGTTCCTTCTGCTGGCGGAACCAAGACATTTTATTATTATTAGGCATGGTGATGAAGTTTTAAAATATGTAATTTTTTGTTAAAATACATGGCAGAAATCGACATTCTCTTAATATCGCAAGTGTAGCAGCAGCCACTCTCAGCCATTTTACTACATTTTTATGCCCATGGCCTGATAAACGGAACATATAGTTTGGACGATAGTCAAGCCCACGAGCATAGCTACACTGATGAATGCAAGGGTTGACCATGGGGAGTTGAAGTAATCACGCTTCAGAATCGACATCCAATTATACCATGTTGCCCTCCAGCGGTGCCACAAATTTCTCCTGTAATCGTTCAACTCGTGGGATTGTGCAGCAAATAGGTAGTCTTTCCCTTCGACTATCACCTCCTTGTGGAGAGTGTTGAACATTTGGCTGACCTTTTCATCATCTCGGAGATCATTCTGTATAATTCCTGCATCGATGAGAATGTTCACATCTTCAGGTGTGTCTATGAGGCTATCCATGAATATTAGGTAGTCACTCACATATGTCTCACTGACGAGATCACACTGTTCATAGGCCACAATATTACGAAATATGTTTTCCGTCGACTCGTTCACTACTACTTTATTGATTTTTAAGATCCCTTTACTTAAATTAAATGTAATGTTCTTGAGCGCGGTGGTTGTGCCTTCCTCGAATCGGACCCCGTACTTCAAAAGTCTCGACACTGTGATGACATAAGACTTCCAGTTCTTCTTTTTCTTTAGGGGTAAAAAAGCTACTTTTGGTTTCGAGTTCACGGGGGAGAATTTCATGATGTCGTTTGAGTTAGAAACTCCAAATGCATACACTTGCCTCATGTAATCTATAAAGTGCAGCGGGTACCCTTCTAGCATAGATGATAATGTTACCATGGATATTGAGAAGGGCTTATTGTCCGTGGACATTTCGTTCTTCACATTATTGATAAAGTTGTGGATACGATTAAGGAAAATGTCCTTTTTCCCATAACGCTCACAGAGCGAATTATCTTCTTCATAGAATTCTAAGTAGATTTCATAAATAATGAAAAGGGGAATGTGGTTTTCAATCAGGAGGAAATCATTGAGCAAATCCCCGAACAACCAGCTTTTCTCAGTCATGGGGTTTCCTTCTCCTTTCATGAGAAGGAGTTCGACAATAAAGGTGGCATCTACGAGGATCATACGGCAGAATTGGTCAGAGTTGAACAGCTTGATCTCGTATGGAGAATAGTGTTTGCGGATTTCAGACTCATACATCGCCACAAGAAGTCCCATTTGTTGTAATTTGTACTCATCAGTCGGTTGTCTGTCAAGAAAATTCTTGAAAAGTTCGATCTTGAAACTTTTCGTTGGTTTGAGTTGGGGATTCTTTCGGTGTAAAGGGCCGATTGAGACCAGACGAGGGGTGTAGCAATGAGGATTAATGCCGCGTACACTATCCGAGACCCTAAAAATATAAGGGGATGAGAAGGACGGATGCACTTTGCTTAGCATGTCATTAATTACAGAACACCTCTCGTCCGCATGCGATGTCTGCTGTTGATGGTCGTCTCTTTGTGCTTGGGTTTCCTGCAACTTTTATAAAGAACACAATCGTAAAAATTTAATGCGTTATCAGAAGGGATGCTGCAAAACTATCATCTAGACTCACTGAATCAATACACAGTTACATGAGCAGAGCGAAATCAAACAACTACTCTTCTAGAATAGGAGGTACTTTAGTAGTAGTTATTGTTTGTTACAGTATTAAACAAAATAAACCTATTGAAGATTAGCCTAGATTAGATTAACAAGCAACAACATAGTCCTTACTTCATTGATTGACAAGGTCACCTGCTTCGCAACTGACTTTGCACGCTGCAGCTGCTGTTGCTGACGGTGTCCGCTTGATTCTGCCTCTGTCTCCGCCGTAATCTCCATTGATAATTATGAAAAAGAAATGATATTTCTAATCAATCCTGCAACGTCTAATTTATAGGCAAATGCATTTCAAAATTAGCGTGGAAAACTTCTTAATCCCATAATTATACAACAACTTGTGTTAAAGGAAAGAATCCTACTGAATAAATTAATTGACAACTGTAATTGAGAGCTGATGATTTACTTCCTATTATCCTATATGTCAGCATAATTATAGGGATTACAGTAGATTGTGATTATCTTGTCCTGTATAAAGCTAGTGTTTTACCCTTGTAAATAATTACTCAATAAATATATGTTTCTCTTTATGGTACCAGAGCAAGGTTCTGGAATTTAAAAATTCACAAAACCCTAGCCTACATAACGATGGGAGACAAAGGGGCAGAGAAAGCAACCAAGTCAGGCATGCCTTCTAACCCTAGTTGGGAAAATTTTAATCATCCTTTATACCTACACCATTCGGATCAGCCAGGGGCAATTCTTGTGTCACAACCCTTGGTGGAAGATAACTATAATACATGGGCTCAGTCCATGAATATGGCATTGGCGGTCAAGAACAAAGTTGGCTTAGTCGATGGAACGATTGAGGAGCAGACCGAGAAAGACGAACTGCTACAATGGAATCGTTGCAACAATTTAGTCAAGACTTGGCTACTAGGATCAATGTCAAAAGAGATTGCCGGAAGCGTCATCAACTGTAAGAGTGCACGCAACATGTGGCTTGATTTGCAAGAACGTTTTTCTCATGCGAATACTGTCCAGCTTTTTCATGTGGAGAACGAGATCCATGATTGTGTGCAAGGTAACATGTCAGTAAGTTCCTACTACACAAAACTGAAAAAATATTGGGATGATCGTGATACACTTTGCCCAATCCCTACATGCAATTGTGGATCATCCAAACAGATAAACTCATATCGAGAGACTCAGAAGACCATGAAATTTCTCATGGGTTTGAATGATTCGTTTACTACTGTACGTAGTAATATTTTGTTGTTGGATCCATTACCGCCGGTAAACAAGGCGTATGCACTAGTAATACGTCAAGAAAAGCAAACCGAGGTCTACGGAAAGGTGCCGACACAACCCGAGGCAGTTGTGTTTGCTGTGAAAAACTCGAACAGAGAATTAAACATAGAAAATAGTGGTTTAAAATGTGGAAAGTGCCACAAAACAAACCATAGCACTGAAAATTGTCGCGCACATCAAAAGTGCACTTATTGTGGCTGGAAAGGACACTTATACGAGTTTTGTAGAAAAAGAAAGAATGTCGAAGGAGAGCGGACTCGTTTCAAAGGTAATCAAGTTAGTGCCTCTGTACCTAACAGGAAAGAAGAGGTGTCATATTTTCCGTTCTCTCAAGAGGAATGCAAACAGCTACTAAACATGTTGAACAAGAGTAAGGTTTCCATGGTTAATCAAGTCGGTAATAATCTAAATCATGACGAAATCTCAGGTAAAACCCTCAAATTATATGAGAATGGAAAGAAAGATTATTGGATCTTAGATAGCGGCGCTACTGACCATATTGTTTGTAGTCCAAACCTCCTTACATTTTCAAAACAAGTTAAAAATTACTCTGTTGAGTTACCGAGTGGTTCATCTACACAAGTTACTCATATTGGAAAAGTCGTTTTCTCACCCAATTTTATCCTTAATAATGTCCTGTGTGTGCCACCTTTTCATCTGAATTTGATCTCCATCAGTAAGCTAGCCTTCGATTCATCTTTCATTACTATTTTTCTTAAAAACTTTTGTGTCATACAGGACCTACGTTCGGGGAAGATGATTGGGACGGGAATTGAACGGGAGGGGCTCTATTACCTTGACCAAGCAAAAAAAGGAACATGTAATTCAATTCGAGCTTTTGTCCCTGGTCTTTGGCACCAATGCCTTGGACACCCTTCCAACAAAGTATCTTCATTATTTTCTTTTTCCAAGAATAAAATTTGTGATCAAGACAAATGTTTAATTTGCCCTCTAGCTAAACAGACCAGATTACCCTTTTCATTAAGTTCTATTTCTACTCAGTCTTGTTTTGATTTAATACATATCGATATTTGGGGTGGTTATCATGTTCCTTCACTCTCAGGAGCAAAGTATTTTCTTACCATCGTTGATGATTATACTAGAAGCACATGGATTTATTTAATGAAATACAAATCCGAAACACGTGATCTTTTAGTCAAATTCATAAATATGGTTGAGAACCAATTTAATACTAGAATAAAAATTGTTCCTAGTGATAATGGCCCAGAATTCAAAATGGAAAGCTTTTATTCTGAAAAAGGGATCGTTCATCAAACTAGTTGCATCGACACACCACAACAAAATGGTGTTGCCGAACGCAAACATAGACATCTACTTAATGTCGCTCGTGCTCTGCTTTTTCAGGCCAACCTTCCCAAACATTTTTGGGGTGATGCTATCCTTACCTCAGCATACCTTATTAACCGTACACCCACACCTGTCCTTGGTGGTAAAACACCATTCGAAAAATTATTTCAAAATGAACCATCTTATTCACACCTAAGAGTTTTCGGTTGTTTATGTTTTGCTTCCACACATTCGAGTAAACGTACAAAATTCGACTCTCGTGCATCTCGTTGCATTTTTCTTGGTTATCCTTATGGCCAAAAGGGCTATAGAGTGTTCGATCTTGAACTTAAAAAGGTCTTTGTCTCAAGAGATGTTCTCTTTTTTGAGGACATATTTCCTTATCAAACCAACACGAATTCCGCTGCACCGCCGAATCACCCGAACCCCACTATCTCACCTTCAGCCTTTGACATGGATTATATACCAAGTCCTAGCCTCATTACACCATCTCAAACACAATGGTTAGCCGATGACATGCCACCTGAACCCACACCTTTTCAACAAAACCAGCTAGAGGACACATCTCCAACTCAATCACCAACTACACCATTATCCTCAACGGTTTCATACCCCACACAATCTTTTCCCGATGATGCACAAACAGCCCAACCACCACCAAGAAAATTTACACGGTCTACAAAAGCCCCGTCTTTTTTGCAAGACTTTCATGTTGAGGTAGCCCTTCCGTCAAGAACCCTTCCTTCGTCTACAACGAACATGGTCATAAACAAAGGTACGGCCCATCCACTTTCCCATTTTTTGTCATATGACCATCTTTCTTCAAGGCACAAAGTTTTTACTAATAAGCTTACACTTCTTAAAGAACCAAAAAGCTTCCAGCAGGCTATTCGAGATCCAAAATGGCGTGAAGCTATGCACTCTGAAATACAAGCACTTCAGGCCAATAATACTTGGAAGCTCGTCCCATTTCCATCTCATAAAAGAGCTATTGGATGTAAATGGGTTTACAAAATCAAGCTAAAACCGGATGGCAGTATAGAGCGTTACAAGGCTCGATTGGTGGCGAAAGGCTATAGTCAAGTTGAAGGCGTTGATTATCGTGAAACTTTTGCACCAGTAGCAAAACTCACTACAGTCCGTGTGTTACTTAGCATTGCCGCCATAAAAGGATGGCACTTACATCAACTCGACGTTAATAACGCTTTTTTAAATGGTGATCTTTATGAAGAAGTTTATATGGCCATGCCTCTTGGTTTCGAAAGAAAGGGGGAGAATGTAGTTTGCAAGTTACAGAAGTCTATTTACGGATTAAAACAAGCCTCGCGACAATGGTTTATAAAGTTATCAAGTGCTCTCAAAGCGGATGGTTTCCAGCAATCTTTGTCAGATTATTCCCTATTTTTTCGAAATCATCCAGGTAGTTTTATTGCATTGTTGGTATATGTCGACGATGTGATATTGGCAGGAAATAACTTGCAAGACATTGCAAAAACAAAATTGTTTCTTTCAAACCATTTCAAGTTGAAGGATATGGGAATACTTAAATATTTCTTGGGAATAGAAGTCGCATGGTCCAAGCAGGGAATTACATTGTGTCAAAGAAAATATGCATTGGAAATTTTAGAAGACGCAGGGCTTTTAGGTGGAAAACCCTCTCGATTCCCTGTTGAGCAAAATTTGTCTCTCACTCAAACGAATGGGGAATTGCTTGCTGACCCATCTTCGTATCGTCGTCTAGTTGGTCGTCTCATTTACCTTACCATTACGAGGCCTGACCTTGTGTACATTGTCCACGTACTAAGTCAATTCATGGATAAACCAAGACAGCCACACCTTGAAGCCGCACACAAAGTTCTCAGGTACATAAAACAAGCACCCGGACAAGGAATTTTGCTATCTTCTCAAAGTCGATTGGAGTTGCGAGCATTTTGTGATGCCGATTGGGCTCGATGCAGAGATACAAGAAGATCGATTACTGGGTACTGCGTTCTCCTCGGTTTATCACCGGTCTCTTGAAAAACTAAAAGACAGAGTACTGTGTCTCGTTCGAGTGCAGAGTCGGAGTATCGTTCAATGGCTAATACTTGTTGTGAAATCACCTGGTTAAAGAATATTCTGAATGACTTAAATGTGACACATACAAAACCAGTTACATTGTTTTGTGACAATCAGGCTGCTATGCACATAGCCGCAAATCCGGTGTTCCATGAATGAACGAAACATATAGAACTTGATTGTCACTTAATACGTGAAAAGATTCAGAGTGGGATGGTGCGGACGGCTTATATTCGAACTACAAATCAGCCCGCTGACCTGTTTACTAAACCAATCGGTTCCACACAGTTCGAAGTGCTGCTTAGCAAGTTGGGAGTCATTAACATCCATTCCAACTTGAGGGGGAGTGTTAAAGGAAAGAATCCTACTGAATAAATTAATTGACAACTGTAATTGAGAGCTGATGATTTACTTCCTATTATCTTATATGTCAGCATAATTATAGGAATTATAATAGATTGTGATTATCTTATCCTGTATAAAGCTAGTGTTTTAACCTTGTAAATAATTACTCAATAAATATATGTTTCTCTTTAACTTGATGGTCTATTATTTTCAAACAGCTCTTCGTCAGTAGCTAGCGACTTCTAAGTTATCAAGAGCTTTTCTAAGTTTCTTATCATTTTCATATATTGTAGTTGTAAAATAAAATACTCTTATTTACTATATTCCACTTTAAGATCAATTATGTCAGATTACATATTTTATTATCGTATCTAAACTTCAAAGTTAAAACTTATGAAATAAGAGGCTAACAGAAACTTGTATTGGCGCTTGTTTTTTTTCAATAATAATCAGCACTTTGCAAAATAAAATAAAAATAAGAATACGAATAACAAGGGGCTAACACCCAATTAGATGCATTCTAACACTTGTATATTAAGCCTATGAAAATATAATTCTTTCATAATTGTATTTAAATGATGGTGTCAATGCTTTGAAAACTAGATAAAGGTTAACACGATGGAATTGTACTTTAAAATACTTGTATAATTGTACCTTCTTTGTTTTTTACTTAACAGGTTAAAACATCGACTCTATTAATTATTATGAAGTGATTACACTCAGATGGAAATCAAAAGAGTAACAAAGTGCGCCGCTAGCACTTTTATGAATCGCAAAACAATTTGATACAATTATATCATCATTGTAAAATAGTACTTGATTATATCGATTCTATATGAATCTTTTGAGTTATTGAAAAACATTATCTAACCATCCATTTTGTAATCTAACGATGGTAAATGTGACAGTTTCATAAACAGTCAAATAATGTGATTGTTTCAAAGATACACTGCAATTAATATTCTCTTTACATTCTTTATAATATCTATTCATAAACTATTTCGAATCATACAATAGAACCAATCAACCAAGTATACCACCTTTAAGAATTCATAATCATTAGCCAAGTGCCTAAGTCGTCGTTTTTATTACTCAGACCACTTGTATTAAATTAAAAGCATGTGGTACAAGTTCACATAAAAAGAATAGAAAATTAAAATGTTACAAATACTTTTTCTTTTTCCTATGGTTAAGTTCATGCCGTTGACAAGTGCACTCGGGTCATGGCAATTGTTACATTTTGACAATATAATTGCACTTATCAGCCAAAGATATTCAGTAGACTGTCTTTTCTTCGACTGGGTTAATTACTTGTTGGAAAACATAAATTTGTATTTTAGTAATCCCGTACTTGACTTTATTTTAAATCCCAAAATATCAGCGCTATAGATCCAATGTAATTGGCCCTCTCACATTAGAAAATTGTTCGGAAATGACACATGATAATGATGTTTTAGCACTTATGATTAAAGGTGGTGAAATTTTGATTTTCCTTAATTACGCTAGAAGTTTTGAAAATTAAAAGGTTACGAGATTTATCGATTTTACAGTGAGTGTCTATCTCTACCCAATTAATTCTTCAGTAACTAGTAACTACTGATAGAATAAGTTTCTTAGTTAAGTGGTGTAATGCTTAGACATGCTCGTAATTGCACTAAAATCGATTTTTTATTTATTGTCTGTACTCTTTAGGAGTGTAGAACAAATATTGTTAGAGCCAAATTAATTAATGACAATAATTTTATTTTTTTTAAATTACAAGACCAAATCATCAAAAGTTAAAGCCTTTACCAAGTCTTCCAGCCTTAGCTCGTGGAAATCAAGAATTAATAACATCTAAAACAAATCAAATACTCCATAGAACATAAAAAGAAAATATAAAAATATAGTGTAATATATAGATCTACAATGTCTAAAGTGCACACAATATCTCCAGTATCATAGAGAATAATGGAACAATATGCGGAATAAATTAATGTACCATCTTCATTTTTTTACAAACAAATTAAATCGCCCTGATCTATGGTATCACAAGTTCATAACATAAAATCGCCCAACGATCAAATTGTTCAAAGAAATAGTGCAGTTGACTAAATATATTTTTATTTAAAGAGAGAACCGACTATGTACTTTTTTCCAAACAAATTAATAGGGGTCTATTACACTGATAAGGTCTCATTGCATTAAAAATAAATTTCTAAACTTTTATTGTCTTTTGTCTATTATTTGATATCTGCTTTTAAAATTTCGATCTCTACATATCTCTAAACAGACGGTAAAAACTTTTCAGCTATTTTATAGCCAAGAAGGAGAAAAGAGAATTTCGGGCAAACAATTTTTTCAGATTAACCCGCAAAAGTTCATTTAAATAAACGGATATATGAAAACTCAACTGATATATTTGTTGGGAAAAATTGTAGGAAAACATGTTTTTAAACATTGTTGTTCCAAGTAGTCAGGGACCATCTTTGAGTCAATTTTCGATGCGACTGCTCAGTTTTTCTGAGGCCATACTCAAAGCGTTTGAGTAGCTCATACGACGAGCTTCGCAACGGTATATCGCATGACCTATTCGGAGGAAGGGTGTGAATGATAATTGGACTCGAATGTTGATACTCGAAAGAGGAAATAAAGTTAATGCTGGAAAATGAGAAAAGAAATGGGATTTAACCCATGAGGGTTATCCCACATTGGAAAATCATGAGTGATTTTTACAATATATATACTAAGGTATCTCATGTGGATATTAAGTAGTGTCCACATACACATGTGTGTATTGTGTACCACACATGGGCTTGCTCGGTCGGGCGGGCTTGCTCGGGCGGGCTTGCTCGGTCGGGAAAAAGTGCGCCTGTTCCAGTTCGGGAAACGCGTGCCTGCTCGGGAAAAGCTTCCAGCAAAGCTGTAACTGTTGCAATAAATATGAATTCATTGCAAAGTTAATACTGCAGTTTCGAATTTCGAAAACTGACAGTAGTAAAGTGACTTTAATGGCTGAGATACTCAGCAAGCCTATAAATAGGCAGACCCCCCCACATGTCAAATATACACAACATTCTGAAATCAAACACCAGTAGCATATATCATCTCTCCAAAAATTAGAGAAACAATCAAGGTGGTTGGGCGAATATCGGTTAAGGGCATACTGTTAACAGTAGCCTCGTCTAAATTTATTTACATTCTGTTCATTTTAATTTTCGCATTTAAATTCAGTTATTTTAATTCTGTCCATTTCATTTACGCATTTCAATTCTGTCTTTTTTATTTCAGTATTTTAATTTGCTGTCCTTAGCTGTAGCTTTATATTCTGTTTGTACCTTTCTGTAATTTCTTTAAAGTTCTGTTTTTTGCTGTAATTACTATTCTGTAATTTAATTCAGTAATTAGAATAGTTTCAATTCAGTCATGTAATTTCAATTTAAAACAGAACAGTCCGGCTGTTAAGTTTATACTTTCCAGTCTGGCAGTTTCTATTTATTGCAATTCAATACATCAGATTATTAATTAATAATAATCTGATAACGTTAGCTTTATTTACTATTCAGTACCTACATGTTGTAATCAGTTTATTGTATTCCATTTGGAAATTAATAAAGATTACACTGGTTTTGATTAATTATTGTTTAGTCCTTTCTTTATTGTTAATTGTTATTTCGTATACGGAAACCAACAATCTTAACCGATACTCTGTTGTTTCTTTCGTGTATTGATTAATACAATTATTTATTTTATAAGGAATAATGCTTTCTTGTTTTCAATTCTAAATTATATTAGAAATTGAATTACAAAGGAAAAATTCCAAACAGTTTTAATTTTATTTTATTTTCTTGTTGATACCAACCGTATTGGTATTCAATAAGAATAGTTGTAATCCGTTTAATATCAACCGTATTGATATTCAAAAGGATAAACAATTTTTTTTTTTTAATAATTCTTTTACAAACCCAAATATCAGTTTTGGTGTTTGTTTATAGAATTTATTGTACACGTATCTCATACGTTTTGTGTTGTCGTTTCAGATGACCAACACGTCGCCTATTGAGTTGCCTATCGGAAGTGAGCATGACCTAGTGGTTGGTGGAAATGTCCATAACACTGGGGGCGATGCGAATGTGGGGGCTAACGCCGATGACGTGGCTGCAGCGGCTGAGGCCGCCGCGGCTGCGGCCATGGCGGATGCTACGGCCAAAGCTGAGGCTGCGGCCGAAGTAGCGGCCACGGCCAAGGCCGCAGCTAAGGCTGCGGCAAGAGCCAAGGCTATGGCCAAGGGCAAGGCACCGATGTATTCGGCTGTGCCTACTTTGCCGACTTCTCATCTGGAGAAACCGAAAAAATTCAGAGGAGACAACTTTAAACGTTGGCAGCAAAAGATGCTGTTTTATCTCACGACCCTGAATCTGACCAGGTTTCTCAAGGAGACTGCTCCCGTCCTAAGCGAGGACGATCTGGACGAGCCCAAAGCTACTGCAAAGGAGTTGTGGGAGACTCTAGAAAATAAGTACAAAGTGAATAACGCTGGCACAAAGAGATTTGTTGTCACGGACTTTCACGAGTACCGTATGACTGACAGCAGGGGTGTCATGGAGCAAGTTGAGGAGCTCCAACTGATTTATCACCGCCTTGAGGCTGAGGGGCTAGTTATTAATGAGCCTTTCCAGGTGGCACTCATGATTGAGAAATTGCCGCCGTCTTGGAAAGACTTTCAAAACTACCTGAAGCACAAGCGGAAGGAAATGAGGTTGGAGGGGCTCATTGAGAAGCTCAACATCGAGGTGAGCAACCGTCGCTCCGTGAGGAGAGTCAATGGTGCTGTCATCCCGATGGCAAATGCCAATGTGGTCGAAAGCTCCAACGTCAAACGGAAACGTTTTGACATCGGAGGCAGTGCTGTTGTCGCAAAAAAATTTGCGGGAACCTGCTTTGTGTGTAACAGGACCGGCCATCGTGCCGCGGACTGTTATGACAATAAAGGCGCTGTTAAGCCCAAGCCCCCTCCGAGGAACTTCAAAGGCAAGGGGAAGAGGAAAGCTCTAGCTCAGGCACATCTGGCCGAGGGAGGACGAGATGATGACCACTTTACTGCTGTGGTCTCTGAGGTGAATCTCGTGGGGAGCAATCCCAAAGAGTGGTGGCTGGATACCGGTGCCACGAGCCACATCTGCTCAACAAGGTGGATGTTTAAGACCTACGAGGCAGTAGAGGGAGAAAGCTGCTTCATGGGAAATTCTGCTACTTCCAAGGTGGAAGGAAAAGGAATGGTGGTAATGAAAATGACCTCGGGAAAAGAGCTGAGGTCGACTAATGTGCTTCATGTTCCGGATATCCGTAAGAATCTGGTATCCGGATCGGTGATGGTGAAGAACGGGTTCAAGCTAGTCTTAGAATCTGATAAAATTGTAATCACCAAAAATGGTGTCTATGTAGGCCGTGGCTATATGACCAACGGCATGTTTAAGTTAAACGTAGGGACACCTGCTCCCAATAAAGGTGCTAAAGCTGAGGCTAGCACTAGTGATGTAATGACTGTTGCCCAAGAGGCCAATAAAAATTCTAATTTTGAGTATTTATTTGAGTCATTTCATTTGTGGCATGGTAGATTAGGTCACGTGAATTATAATTCTTTAAAGAAATTAATATCACTAAAACTAATACCAAATTTCGTTTTTGATAAGCAACACAAATGTGAGATTTGTGTAGAGGCAAAATTAACGAAATCATCGTTTCAACATGTTGAACGAGAAAGTGAACCTCTCGGTCCAATACACACGGATGTATGCGACTTAAAGTTTATACAAACACGAGGAGGGAAAAAGTACTTTATCACCTTTATAGATGATTGTACTAGATACTGCTACGTTTACTTAATGAGAAGTAAAGACGAAGCAGTTGAGAAATTCGCTCTTTATAAGACCGAAGTTGAAAATCAACTCAATAGAAAAATTAAAACATTGAGAAGTGTAGAGGCGGTGAATTTGAATCACCGTTTGAGCAGATATGCGCAGAAAGCGACATTATACATCAAACCACAGCCCCATACACTCCCGAGCAAAATGGGGTTGCTGAGCATAAAAATAGAACGCTAAAGGAAATGATGAATGCTATGCTAATCAGTTCTGGGTTACCCCAGAACATGTGGGGGGAAGCGATACTTTCCGCAAACTATGTTTTAAACAAGTTACCACATAAGAAGCGAGAAAAGACTCCATATGAATTATGGAAAGGTCATCAACCCAGTTATAAGAACCTGCGGGTTTGGGGTTGTCTCGCGAAGGTCCTAGTTCCCACTCCTAAGAGGATGAGAATTGGTCCTAAAACGGTGGACTGTGTGTTCATTGGATATGCACATAATAGTAGTGCATATCGGTTTCTCGTACACAAGTCGGACAATCCCGATGTGCACGTAGATACGTATATGGAAAGCCGAGAGGCCTCCTTCTTTGAGGATATCTTTCCCCTGAAATTACCTACATCTGTACCAACTGAAGAGTTGAACAGTGAAGGAAATGTGGGGGCAAGTGAACCGACAGAACAAGAGGAAGAGGAAGAGTCTCGGCGCAGCAAAAGGGCAAGGAAGGAAACTTCCTTTGGACCTGATTTCCTAACCTTCATGGTTGAAGGCGAACCGGCGACATATAAACAAGCTATGTCAACACCGGATTCCCAATATTGGGAAGAAGCTATTCAAAATGAAATTGAATCAATCATGCAAAATCACACTTGGGAACTAGTGGATCTTCCGAAAGGATGCAAGCCCCTAGGTCACAAGTGGATCTTCAAGAGGAAGTTAAAGGTTGACGGCACGATTGAGAAATACAAGGCGAGACTTGTAGTGAAAGGCTTCAGGCAAACGGAAGGTGTCGATTATTTTGACACTTATGCTCCTGTCTCCAGGAAAACGTCCATCCGAATCGTCATTGCTCTCGCAGCTTTGTTTGATATGGAAATACATCAAATGGATGTAAAGACAGCATTTTTGAATGGAGAACTGGAAGAAGAGATTTACATGGAACAACCAGAAGGGTTTGTAGTTCCTGGTAAAGAGCACCAAGTGTGCAAACTTGTAAAGTCTCTATATGGACTCAAACAAGCGCCAAAGCAATGGCACGAGAAGTTTGATAGAATTATGCTATCAAACGGTTTTCACATTAATGAGTGTGATAAATGTGTCTACTCCAAAGGAAGTGGAAGAGACTGTGTTGTAGTCTGTCTCTATGTGGATGACATGATCATAATTGGGAGTAATGATAGAATCAGCTCCACAAAGAAAATGTTATCACAACACTTCGATATGAAGGACCTGGGTATAGCTGATGTAATACTTGGTATGAAGATTACCAAAACATCAGAGGGGTATGCCTTGTCCCAAAGTCACTATGTTAAACAAGTTTTAGACAAGTTTGACAAGGACAGTAAGGCTATGTCTAGAACCCCAATTGAGTTCAACTGTAACATGAAAAAGAATTTCGGTAAAAGTGTGAATCAATTGGAATTCTCTCGAGTCATAGGCAGTCTCATGTATATAATTAATTGCACTAGACCAGACATAGCAAACTCAGTGAGTAGACTGAGTAGGTACACCAGCAATCCGAATGAGAAACACTTGAAGGCCATAATGAAACTTCTCAGATATATGAGGTTTTCAGCCGATTACGGGCTGCACTATACCAGATATCCAGCGGTACTGGAAGGGTATTCAGATGCCAACTGGATATCAGACTCCAATAGCACAAGGTCCATGAGTGGATATGTGTTTATAATGGGAGGAGCTGCTGTGTCTTGGAGATCCTCCAAACAGACATGTATTGCAAGGTCAGAATTCATAGCGTTAGACTTAGCAACCGAAGAGGCAGACTGGCTGAGAAGTCTATTAGAAGGAATTCCAATGTGGCCAAACCCTGTTCCAGCAATAAGCATGCATTGCGATAGTCAATCAGCTATTGCGCGGGCTCAGGATCATATGTATAATGGAAAGTCTCGACATATACGTCGGAGACATAAATCCGTAAGGGAATTGTTATCCAACGGTGTGGTATCCTTAGATTTTGTGAGATCAAAGGAAAACATAGCGGATCCATTAACAAAAGGCTTGACTCAAGTGGGAGTCGAGACGTCATCGAACGGAATGGGATTAAAACCCATTAAATTGGTGGCCCCCCCATAGGCAACCCAACCTAAACGGAATATTTCCTGATAGGTTCAAAGGGAAACTGAACTGTGGGGGCAACCGAACAAAGCACTCGGGAACCTGGAGTTCCCAGCCCATTTCCGCGATGATAGAGTGATAGACCTGTACCATTGTAAGGGTGAGCTTGAGGCTCTTAATGATCCAAGTAACTCGACGGTCGAGTAAAGTGAGTCAGGACACTTTCGACTTGGAACACCTATAACGAGTGTGTAAGGCCGGTACCATGTGATGAGCTTGGGCTAATTCACTAGAGCACTCAGTTGAAGTTGCCAAGGCAGTCCAGGCCAAATATGGACAACAACTAAAGGGCCTAGTACGTGGGTAGAGAGGGCACTGTGCGGGTGCCATTCTGGGATACACAAAGCTTGATGGTTCAAAGCTTTACAGCTACCTAATAGCAGTATTCTGGGTGGTATTCCGCTACGGCAGGTTCAAGGCGCGCGCTACCTGACCTTAGGCAGTGAACTTTTACGGTTCTCTTGATTTGCATTTAGGACATGGGCTTTCGAGCCAATTGCATTCATGTGGGGGATTGTTGGAAAAAATTGTAGGAAAACATGTTTTTAAACATGGTTGTTCCAAGTGGTCAGGGACCATCTTTGAGTCAATTTTCGATGCGACTACTCAGTTTTTCTGAGGCCATACTCAAAGCGTTTGAGTAGCTCGTACGACGAGCTTCGCAACGGTATATCGCATGACCTATTCGGAGGAAGGGTGTGAATGATAATTGGACTCGAAGGTTGATACTCGAAAGAGGAAATAAAGTCAATGCTGGAAAATGAGAAAAGAAATGGGATTTAACCCATGAGGGTTATCCCACATTGGAAACTCATGAGTGATTGTTACAATATATATACTAAGGTATCCCATGTGGATATTAAGTAGTGTGTCCACATACACATGTGTGTATTGTGTACCACACATGGGCTTGCTCGGTCGGGCGGGCTTGCTCGGTCGGGCGGGCTTGCTCGTCGGGTTTTTAGCTCAACGGGAAAAAGTGCGCCTGTTCCAGTTCGGGAAAAGTGTTCCTGTTCGGGAAAAGCTCGCCTGTTCGGGAAAAACGTGCCTGTTTGGGAAACGCGTGCCTGCTCGGGAAACGCGTGCCTGCTCGGGAAAAGCTTCCAGCAAAGCTGTAACTGTTGCAATAAATATGAATTCATTGCAAAGTTAATACTGCAGTTTCGAATTTCGAAAACTGACAGTAGTAAAGTGACTTTAATGGCTGAGATACTCAGCAAGCCTATAAATAGGCAGACCCCCCCACATGTCAAATATACACAACATTCTGAAATCAAACACCAGTAGCATATATCATCTCTCCAAAAATTAGCATTACATTTTAGAACCAGAGAGAACCACCCACCAACAGCCCGACCTTGACTCGTCGCCTGTTTCCGGCGAGTCATCCGAGACGTTGTACCTTGGGATCGAAGCGCCAACGCAACCAGAAACAATCAAGGTGGTTGGGCGAATATCGGTTAAGGGCATACTGTTAACAGTAGCCTCTTCTAAATTTATTTACATTCTGTTCATTTTAATTTTCGCATTTAAATTCAGTTATTTTAATTCTGTCCATTTCATTTACGCATTTCAATTCTGTCTTTTTTATTTCAGTATTTTAATTTGCTGTCCTTAGCTGTAGCTTTATATTCTGTTTGTACCTTTCTGTAATTTCTTTAAAGTTCTGTTTTTTGCTGTAATTACTATTCTGTAATTTAATTCAGTAATTAGAATAGTTTCAATTCAGTCCTGTAATTTCAATTTAAAACAGAACAGTCCGGCTGTTAAGTTTATACTTTCCAGTCCGGCAGTTTCTATTTATTGCAATTCAATACATCACATTATTAATTAATAATAATCTGATAACGTTAGCTTTATTTACTATTCAGTACCTACATGTTGTAATCAGTTTATTGTATTCCATTTGAAAATTAATAAAGATTACACTAGTTTTGATTATTTCTTGTTTAGTCCTTTATTTATTGTTAATTGTTATTTCGTACACGGAAACCAACAATATTGTTTAAGCAAAAGACTCTTTACAAAAGTTCCTGAATAACAACTGTAAACTTATTTCAAAAAAGAAAAAAGAAAAAAAAAAAATGCAAACGCGCAGGCCATGTAATTCTGTTTCGAGTTGTCAACATTCTCGCTGCTAAAGTGGTATTATCACCAAGCATACATAAAAAATTACTTACAATTATGTCTAGTAGAAAGACTACTCAATGATTTGGGACTTCGACTTGGGTGAGTGTTCGATATTCAGCTGGAAACGTATAGCTCTAAACACAAGGCCATTCAGGCGACTCGAAGCGTATGAATATATTTGCATCCGGCTCAATATTTTGGGGGAAAGTGAATACCACTTCTTTTTCATGCCTATGAAAAGAAAACATCTGATTTAAAATCTCCAAGTAAATAATGTGAGCATCGGCGTGATCAACGCCAATGATCACCCCAATCATATTAGGCGGGTGCTTTCCCCGGAATTCATGAATACCACCAAAAATATCCCAAAGACTTAAAGGGCAGGACAAGCTCCACATACTAGAACAAATTATATCTTGATCCATGTAACTTCTTGCACCTGTAATTCGCAGTATCCACACCTCGACGACCATGTCCCGGATGCAAATTACTTCAAGAGACCCATCTTTCGTTCCTTCAAGCTCTATTTTTTCTCTGCAGTTCCAAGATCCCAATTCGCATGGAATGTATATTAAAATTGCACGTCCCTTTGTATCATCTGAATCATATGCAATGATGCTATAGAAATCATACCAGTGAAACACTTCTTTAATCACCTTTTGTTTGAAATTCAGCTGTAAATGAAAGGGTGTCTCATTTTTCATGATTGATTCTTGCCAATTTCCAGTTTGGAATGAATAAATCCTGACATTAAAACTTGAGAACTCTTTAACGTGGCAGTCCTTTTCTAATGAATATACATAAACAACCTTGTAGCAATTTCGATGCTGATGATTGCTACTGTTTTCTTCACATTTAAATCCCAAGGATAAGCATTCCCCCGTCTCAGAAATACTTGAGAGGTTGACATGCTTTTTCGAAACTAGATCATGCACACGTAAATGAAAGGGTATCTGATAGAACATAAAAATTAGACCCGAATATGTCTATTCGGGTATAAATCAACCCACACACTGATAAGGGGTATCCAATGCTTAAAACGGTAGATATTGGGTTACAACATGCCTTTCTTTAAGAATAAGGGTGGATATAGCTGAAAGACCAAGCCCACTTAACAAGGGACCCATGTCTGAGAAATCCCATGAGATGGAGACATTTGTCAACATCCTAAAAGTCATAATTGCCTATAAATAGCCAAGTTCCCTCACTTAAAAAGGACAAGAAAATCTATCCAAAAAATATAGAGAGAAGTAGAGAAAAGAGAAAAACTTGTAAGAGCCTATCACATCACAAAGCAAACCGAG
Organism: Primula veris; assembly: GCA_963682055.1. Classification (NCBI taxonomy): domain Eukaryota; kingdom Viridiplantae; phylum Streptophyta; class Magnoliopsida; order Ericales; family Primulaceae; genus Primula; species Primula veris. Next base: position 27,322,926 of record OY821747.1, on the reverse strand, counting down.
CAGATAAAGAACCGAGTACCGAAGAAGAAGGAGAAAGACCAAGATAAAAGATTAAGTTATTAATTCGAGCACAAGTGTAATAAAGAAATTGTAATCCGAGCAAGTGCAATTGCCGAGAAATAATAAAGATCAAGAAGTGTTCAATATTTAATGTCAATTAATCATTATATTATCGTTGAAAAGCCTAACGCCACCGAATAAAGTTATGGCTTTATCAAATGGCGCCGTCTCCGGAAATCATCTAGTTCCCAACTAGTTTCGAAATAGAACACCAACACTCTATCAGACGAGCAACAATGACGAATACCAATGAAGAAACCCGCCCAGAGGAAATAGGCACAACATCTAACCAAGAAGTCTCAATCTGCCGAGATGAGCTAGCGTATCTCATCGACATCCAAGACCGCTACGAGGCGCTTCAGGCTGGATCAAGACCGACCATCTCTAACATCCAAACCAACCAACCTCAACAAATCGATGGGCTCGTCGACGAGAACCCCACTGACTCGGAAAACGAAAGAGCGCTATCCGCGGCAAGGAACGCAAGGGGTACCTTGCCAAGCAACCGACGCCTCGACAACGCAGGGCCAAGCTCAAGGACCCCACTGCTCGTAGCCTCGGTCAATTCCAGCTCCCAACGGGTTTGTTTTCAAACGAACAAAGCCCACCGGTTTGGCATGCCCGAGGATCATGTACTCGAACAAACGTCCCGACCACCGATCCTCCCACCGCGAATAATTACACCCTCCACGGTGTAAGTACAAACCATAATTCCCCCAACCGGGAACGCGGTCGCAGCGGCAAGGACCGACGAAAGGAACGATGCCCAGCTGCAGGCTCAGCTGGCAGCGTGCATGACGGCCATGGCAGCTGCCGGCATCGCAATACCGCCTACTCAACCTGCCAATGCACACACCGATCCTCGACACGACATGGAAGATTCCGCTTACCGAGCAGTTGTGGCAGCGGCAGGCCAACCACGTAATACAAGGATACCCCGACACAGGGTCGTGGTGGGATACTACCCAGAACCCCACCATGGGGAATACCCCCCCCCCCACTACCCAGCACCGGATGAAGCGTTCCAACAGGCTTGGGACGTGTGCCAAGAAACTCCATGTACCGAGCATATCACGTGGTACCGCAATCCGGTGGGGTTCGTCATCCCAGAGTTCAGGCTTTATGATGGAAAGAGCTGCATAATTGATCACTTGCGCCACTACAAAACGAGGATGGAACTGTGGAGTGATGACGCGGTATTGATGTGCAAGTTTTTCAAGAACAACTTGGGCCAGGAGGCTTCGTCGTGGTATCATAATTTACCATGGGGATCCATAGGAAGCTGGACGGAGCTCCTCCGTACGTACTCCGCCCGATATCCTGCTCATCGAAAGAAGAAGGTCAACATTGAAACCCTTCTAAAAATGGCAATGCTGCCGAATGAACGACTCAATGACTACTGCATACGTTTCATCGATGTGGCAAACCAGATTCCGCAGTACGCCCATAACATAGCCATCCAAAACTTCATCAACTCCATCCCCAACGGCTATTGGGCGAGAAGGAAGTTCATAGGCAAAAGTTTTTCGACCACGCACGCTTTGCTTGCCTACTGCACCCACCTCACCGATAAGAATGAGGAAATGCGACTCCTCAACCGAACTCTGCCGAGAAGAGAGACGGTCCGAGAGGCACAGTTAGACCGCAAGAGAGCTAAGAGCAATCGGGGGGAAGCAGTCACACAGAACAGGCGGGACAAAGGTCCCGAGGTCCAGTAAAGGGTAGAGCGACCCCGAGAGCCCGAGCCTAAACCACTCCAGATCGCCTACCCAATGCCCCCCGAGCTACTTCAACAAGGTCGGTTCCAAGAGAGGGAACGCCGACAAAACTTCGAATCAGTCGAGCTGCGATACACTTTCAACCTGTCTGCCGAAGATATTCTTAAGGATATATGCAGAGAAAGCTGGTATTCCCGACCACAACCGTTCGCTACCCCCCCTAATCTGATAGACTCCAAGCTCTTCTACGCTTATCATGAGGATCACGACCATCTCACCAAGCACTGTCGCAATCTGCGGTGAAAGATGAACACGTGGGGTGATGCATGATACCTCAACAAGTTTATCAAGGGCGCTGGGAACAAAGGCAAACAGCTAGCCATCGAGGGATCCGACAACCGACAAGGCAAAACAATCAATGTCGTGCATCTGTCAAGACCCAAGGACTCGGGAGGGGAAAGATCACAACAGCGGCAACTGGCGCACTTTGGGCAAGTAGCCAAGGCGTCACAGGCGTCAACGTCAAAGCGGCAATGCACGCCGCAGCGACACTCGCCCATTTCTTTCTCAGATCTTGATGAAGAAGGGGTAATATACCCCCATGGGGACGCCACTAACCTCCGCGTCCAGATTGGCATAGACACGGTCAGCAGAGTGCTTGTCGACCAAGGAGCCTCTTGTGATATCATGTACAAAGAGCTCTTCGACAAGATGGAGCTCAAATTGCAAGATCTATAGCCCACCGACGTCACACTGATCGGGTTCATCTCTGAGATGACTAAACCATTGGGAAAGATCGTCCTAAATGTTACAACAGGATCTGTATCTGTCCCCATGGAATTCTTGGTGGTCAATGACAATTCAGGTCACAACGCGATCTTGGGTCGACCATGGCTTCATGCCATGCGGGCCATACCTTCGACATACCACCAGAAGGTGAAATACCCTAATGCCAGGGGGGAGATCAAAACAGCCCGAGGATGTCAAGAGGATTCAAGACGCTGTGAGGATATCACCGCTGCTCTGAAGAGACAACTTGTAGTTGTCGAACAACCCACAAGCATGAGGAAGCTGTTCGACCAAATAACCCGAGCTGAGAGGGTTGTTGAGGAACAAGTCGGAGAAACGCTTCGGAAGGTGTATATTCCGGATATGGACGAGGAGCACTACTTCCTCATAGGCGATAGCCTTCCTAAAGAGGAATCCGAGGAGCTAGAAGCGTTCCTCTTCAATAACATCGATAAATTCGCCTGAAGCCCCAAAGACATGCCAGGCCTAGACCCTAATACGGCGTGTCACCACCTAAGTATAAGCCAATAGCTCAGAGGAGAAAGAAAGTATTTTGTCCAGCACAGAGCGGCTATAATTGCTGAAGTCCGAAAGCTGTTAGAAGCTGGAGCTATAAGGGAGGTGTTCTACCCGAAGTGGTTATCCAATCCAGTCGTCGTCCCTAAGAAGAATAGGAAGGAAAGAGTCTGTATAGACTTCACCAATCTTAACAAAGCCTGCCCGAGGGACCCCTTTCCCCTTCCAAGGATTGATCAACTGGTGGATGCGACAGTGGGAGCAGAACGGATGACCTTCCTTGACGCATACTCGGGGTACCACCAAAGCCCCCTCACCCATGAGGATCAAGAAAAGACATCGTTTATATAGCCTTTGGGAAACTATTGCTATACGGTAATGCCGTTCGGTCTACGCAACGCGGGAGCAACATACCAGAGGATGATAACGAGGGTATGCCGAGAGCATATAGGGATGACAATGGAGGTGTACATAGACGACATGGTCGTCAAAAGCGAAAGGACCACATCCCACCTCCAAGACATCAGAGACGTCTTCCGAATGTTGGGCGAGCACAAACTGAAACTCAACGCAAGCAAGTGCGCGTTCGGCATCAACAAGGGGAAATTTTTGGGGCATATGGTCAGCCGACGAGGAATAGAAGCTAATCCCGATCAAATCACAGCTCTACGGAACCTAGCAGCACCCAAGAATAAGAAGCAGGTACAAGAGCTCACGAAAATGATGGCCGTACTGAGCAGGTTCATCAGTCGATCCGCGGACAAGGGACGACCATTTTTTGAATCACTCAAGAAGGATAGGAAATTCGTGTGGGACCCGGAGTGTGAGGCTTCATTTAACAACCTCAAAGAGTACTTAAGGATGCTGCCACTGCTAGTAAGGCCAAACAAAGGAGATATTCTGGCATGCTACCTAGCAGTTTCCACTACAGCTGTGAGCGCGGTCATCCTAAGAGAAAAAGATCGAGAACAATTCCCGATCTACTTCGTCAGCAAAACTCTGGTCGAGGCCAAAACACGTTACCTACCATTGGAAAAGCTATGTTTGGCATTGGTCGTTGCGACCAGAAAGTTGCCACACTACTTCATAGCTCATCAGGTCCAAGTATACACGAAATTCCACATCAAGGAATCGCTTCGACGGATGGACATAAGCGGCCGAGTAGCGGCATGGGGGGTCGAGCTATCCTAATTTCATATCGAGTTCGCGCCCCGACATGCCATAAAGGGACAAGTCTTGGCCGATTTCGTCGCGGAGTTCACTGAAGGATATGACGAGCCCTTGGCCATATCCCCCCAATCACACTGGCAAATACATGTCGATGGATCAGCAACCAAAGACGGATCGGGAGCAGGCATCGTCCTTAAGTCCAGCGAAAGCGCAATCATCGAGAAAAGCACCAAGCAGGGCTTTCGAGCTACTAACAATGAGGCAGAATATGAAGCCATGATAAACGGCATGCTTATTGCAAGGTCCCTCGGATGCTCCCACTTAATTGCTAGCTCCGACTCCATGCTAATCGTCAACCAGGCCATTGGTGAATACCAAGCCAAGGACGACCGAATGATCCTCTACCAAGAGAAAGTCCATAGCATAATGGTCACGTTCGAACAGTGCGAATTTATAAGAATCAATCGCACCGAAAATGCACATGCCGACGCCTTGGCAACCCTAGCCTCGACATTAACATTAAAACTTCTGGAAACCCCGAGCATAACCAAAATAATAGACCGAGTAACGTCAATACAATATGAGCTAGGGTGGATGGACAACATGTTTCAATATCTGCGAAACGGGACGCTCCCGGCAGACAAGATAAAAGCGTTGAAAATCACAAGAAAGGCCCCTCGGTTCTGGCTATCCGAGGATGACAAACTGTACAAATCCAGTTACCGAGGACCCCACCTTCTGTGTGTCCGGCCCGAACTACAACAACCATTCTTAGAAGAGATCCACGAAGGATCCTGCGGAGCACACATCAAAGGGCGGTCCCTTGCTAACAAAACAATCACTCAGGGATATTGGTGGCCTTATATCAAACGCGATGCAGATGTTTATGTCCAAAGATGCGACAAGTGCCAACGATTCGCCAAAATACCTCGGCTCCCATCATCTATGATAACCCTAGTATCGGCACCATGGCCATTCGCACAATGGGCAATTGATATAGTCGGGAAGCTTCCCAAAGCACCCGGCAGCGTTGAATATTTGATCGTAGCGACGGACTACTTCACCAAATGGGTCGAGGCTAAACCTCTCCGAGAATTAAAGCCAACAATGTTAAACAATTCATCTGGGAGCATATCATTACTAGGCTCGGTATACCATACGCCATTGTCGCAGACAACGACACCCAGTTCAAGGACGCCAAGCTACAGCTTTGGTACGAAGAACTCGGTATCCGAAAGTTCTACTCGACTCCAACATACCCACAAGGTAACGGCCAATCAGAGATGTCAAACCGAACCGTACTAGATGGCATAAAGACGACCCTGGAACAAGCAAAGGGGAGATGGCCTGAGCGACTGCTCAACATCTTATGGTTGTGCCGAACTAAGCCAGAGACGGGCACCAATTAAACCCCGTTCAGCTTAGCATACGGCATCGAGGCCGTCATACCAACAAAAATCGGGCTACCCACACTCCGAATAGCGTTAGTCGAGCAGGGAAACAATAAACAAAGAATGAGAGAGGAACTCGACATGCTAGACGAGAAACGAGAGATAGCAGCCCTTACCCTAGCAAAGTACCAACAAAGCGTCAAGCAAACCTATGACAAGAGGGTGAAAGGAACCAAGGAATTCATGGTAGGAGAACTGGTGCTACGGCGAGTAACGGTCTATACCAGAAATGAGATACATGGCAAACTGAGCCTCACCTGGGAAGGCCCATACGAAATCGTCAAAAGAACAAGCCCAGTATCCTACAAGATCAAAAGCGTCCTGTTCGACAACAGCCGAGGATAAAAAAATTCTTGGAACGTAGCTAATCTTAAGAAGTACTACGTGTAAGCTAGCTTACCATCCCAGCTACTACCTCACCTCTGCTTTGTCATGACATTATCTTTTGAATAAATGAAATATCTTGTCATGCTGTCTAACAAATCCTCCAAGAAGGCATGTGAAATTCCCAACATGACATGTCTAAGAAAGTGCCTAGGAATACTGTGAAATTCTCAACATGGCATGTCTAAGAAAGTGCCTAGGAATACTGTGAAATTCCCAACATGGCATGTCTAAGAAAGTGCCTAGGAATACTGTGAAATTCCCAACATGGCATGTCTAAGAAAGTGCCTAGGAATACTGTGAAATTCCCAACATGGCATGTCTAAGAAAGTGCCTAGGAATACTGTGAAATTCCCAACATGGCATGTCTAAGAAAGTGCCTAGGAATACTGTGAAATTCCCAACATGGCATGTCTAAGAAAGTGTCTAGGAATACTGTGAAATTCCCAACATGGCATATCTAAGAAAGTGCCTAGGAATACTCAAGACCTCCAACAAACCGGAGGCAACAGGGTTTAAGTCCCTAAAAAGTCATCCGACGTATCGGAGGCACATATGCAGGTACCAATAAGCAAAAGTCAAGCAAAGGAAAGCCAAGCAAAGAGGCAAATATGCAGGTATCAATAAGCAAGAGTCGAACAAAAGAAAGCCAAGCAAAGAGGCAAATATGCAGGTATCAATAAGCAAGAGTCGAACAAAAGAAAGCCAAGCAAAGAGGCAAATATGCAGGTACCAATAAGCAAAAATCAAGCAAAGGAAAGCCAAGCAAAGAGGCAAATATGCAGGTATCAATAAGCAAGAGTCAAACAAAAGAAAGCCAAGCAAAGAGGCAAATATGCAGGTATCAATAAGCAAGAGTCGAACAAAAGAAAGTCAAACAAAGAGGCAATGTCCTTGTACCAATAGTCTAGCCCACGTTACGGAGGCGACCAAGTACCAAATGAAGAAAACAACAAAGGAAAATCAATACAATCAAGGAAATTTCGATGAAACAATGAGAATGTCCAATACATGAATAAACAAATGAAGCAAATGATTCTGGCCTACATTACGGAGGCAATAATGTACGATGAATAAATAAAGAAATCAACTAAGAAGAGCTGCTACATGACGAACACGACGGTACATGACTCAGCCTAACCTCTTCGTCATCTGTCGCCGTGTCTTCATCGGTCTCTTGACCCTCAAAAGGCTCCTCAAAAACAAGAAAATCGAAGTTGGTCGTGTAAACACCCACATGTTGCCCTACCTCGACCCGGGCTGCGAACTCAGACCCCCTCGCGTTCTCATGGGCAACAGACGCACCCTTAAGACGAGCTTCGTCCACAGGGTGCTGACGATCTTCGAACAGTTCGGCAGAAGCATCATGCCGACGTGTAGATGCACGAAAGAATTTCATCAAGACATTGGCCTGGGGTATTAACAGCTTTAACTTACCAAACCACTTATCCTTTAAACACCAATACCGGTCCAGACGATGCTCTTGCACCTCATAAACATGCTCGGCGCGTCCCACATATGCCTGGAATGACGCAGATTGAGCTCGCAATTTTTTCTTAAGCCGAGCACACTGGACTCGAAGCTTCTCGTTCTTTCCCATCAGGATATGAGGTAAACGGGCACTAGCTTCATCTGCCATATCAGACGAACCCCTAACCCGGGCAGCACCAGTCCGTCCTTGCCCCAGATTAACAGGGGGCGGAGGACCAGTCTGATGCACCAAAGTAGCAAATGCCTACGAAGAAAGAAGGGAAAAAGACATCATCAATACAACTAAAGAACCGACAAAGCAAAATCCAAATAAAGAATAATTTTATACAAGTTTGAGAAAGCTCAAAATACAAACTACTCTCAAAACTCAATTAGATAAGCCCTCGATAGAGGCCGAGGACTCTGCGACGTCAGCAAAATGGATGTCCCATAGCAAAACTATCTGCGTACCCAAACGGCCCTTTACCGAGGCATCCAAGCGGTTCAACGCAGCCGTCGTTTCGGTTACCCAAGCCATAGCACCAACCATACGCTCTGCTCGGATAACACCACGGGTGCCTTTCACATACTCAGCGTCCTCGAAAACGGCCCCTAACGCCAAATTCAAGCTCGTCACCCGGCCCCGGGCATCATCCCGAGACCGACGAAGTTCACCTAATAGCTCTTTGGCCTTCCCCTTATTTACAGAATAACGGGCGGTCTTCTTACTGAAATCCTCACCCAAATCGCGTAACCGAGTCGACAAGTTTGAAATATGAATATTCAAATCCTCGATTTCACGACGAGCACAATTCAATTCAGAAGTTAGGGACGCCTTAGGCCTTTCTGGACCACCACTAACAGTATCATCTACACTATGACTAGGAGAGGTCCAGACCACCATGGCAAGGGGGTTAACAGGTACCTGACAAGATTTTGTTTCTACGTCCTTCAAAAGATGACAACAACCAAAAGAACGAAATTAACTAGAAAAGCCAAACAGGAAGAAAACGGAGCACATATATAATCACTTCCCAAAAGAATGTCCTTGTAGATACAAAAGAGGGCCACAATCCGGGTACCAAAAGACCCTACACTAAGCTACACAAAAAATACTACAATTATATAGTCAATGCTCCACCTGAGAAGATGCGGGTGGGGGAGAAGCAGCAGTAGCAGACCGAGGAGTAGACGGAGCCGAGCCGGAATGAGGACGGAGCGCTGTCGACGTCGTGTGCCCCGGCAACCGTGGGAGCTCCTCATCCCGAATGTTGGCCCAATCCAGAGGCTTCGGCGGTGCGGCTTGAGGACAGGGATAAACCAATTCAGACCATGCCCTATTCGACAGAGGAACCTTCACAAAATTCAGAACACGAACGTGAGTGCAAAAGACCGAAAAGTTGGTAATCATTATAAACTTTGTCCGCTCCTCCGCTTGCGCTGCTTTCAACGAAGCAACCTCGGATTTTCCAGCCTCCACATCCTCCGCCATAAGCATATTATCGGCCTCTAATAGGTCGTACTTCTCGACCATACGCTCCTTTTCGACCTCCAACTTCTCAACCTCCTCGGTCAGATGTAAGTTATCTCCCACCAATTTGTCATAATCAGCGGCCAACTTCACCATCTCAGCTTTCTCCTCAGCCATTGCTTTATTTTCGGTGATTAGCTTCTCTTTCTCAGCCTCGAGCGCCGTCAACTGATCCCTCAGCACCACGGTACCCACGAAAGCCTGTAATCAGAAACATCAGGCGCCATCCAACTAAGGGCGTAACTAAATATGTAACAAAAGACGTGCGAAACATACCCGAAGCACATCATTGTTGGCCTGCTTAATGACCGACACTATAGGACGAGCAGTCATTTCCTCTGCATCCTTGAAGATAAGGTGCTTAAGAGCAGTGTACCCCATCCTTAAGGCTTTGGGTTGCTCCAGCAATTTGCCCCCACACCTCTCAATGTAACGGGTCATCGAGACCCCGTCCACCACCACCTTTTCCAGGCTCGCGTGAACCTCATCCTCACCTCCCGTCACAACCTCCCCGGTAATGTCTTTACCGGCTGCCACCTCCACTTCCTCCCTCACCTCCTTCTCTGAAGGAACAGTCTCAGGGGTCATGTGCTCACTCACACCCTCAGTTCGGAATGGCGAGATGACAGGCAAGCTCATCGGGTCCTCACCCATGTTCAGCATGAGGTTGAGATGTCCGAATATATTATCGAACGACCCCTAAAACACAACAATACCCATTGACCGGGCAAGGGCAAGGGTAACCAATGAAGAGGTCAATAGCTGAAACACGATAACAAATAAAGAGGGGGGAAAATGGACTTAAAAGACAATTCACAAAACTAATACACGTACATCACCATGCGCAGAAGCTGCCTCGGTGAAATCACCCTGGGGAGAGGCAACCAACACCACATCCATGCCGACATCAGGAACCTCCTCACTAACCGATGTCCCTGACACCCTATCCCTCTTCGGGGTCCCGGCAACAGGGTCTGATGTTCGGCGCTTAGGACGAACAGGCTTTCTCCCTCCACAAGAAGCGCTTCGAGCCTTGACGATTTTGAGGAATTCCTCCTCAGGCTCTACGGGAATCTCAGGCGCAGGATTACCCTTGGTCACTGTCCCCGCTGGATAACCTAACAGCGTGAGAGCAGCACGGCTTGTTGGATCCTTCGTCGGTCCAGGCCCCCACCACTTCCAAAGGGCTAAGAGAGCTTCGACATTGGGAGCGTCGAGGTCTGGAATATCGGGGGCGGTGGTAGCAGGTCCAGGAATCTGGTGTCCAGCACAACCCCAATTTCCGGAAGCAATCACGATACCAAGGTTATGCTCCTTGTTGGTATCCGGAAGACCGATGACAAGCCGAGAGAAAGAGCGCAATGTCTTCAAATAAGAGCTACGGCGATCAAAACTCAAACTATAGACCCCGAATACATCTTTCAGTTTGACCTTTATCCCCGACAACTCCGACAACCTTGGAATAACGTTCAGGGTACGGTAGCCATTCAGTGCCAATTGGGCCGGAGCAATCTGGAAGGCCTCAAAGAACGAAGCCATCCACTCAGTAAAAGGAAGTCTAAGACCCCCAGTAAAGAATATCGAGGAATGAACAGCTACCTCGCCGGCAGGTACAACCCCCATGACCTCCTCATCGGAGATAGGCAGCCGAATATGTATGTCGGCGGGTATCCCAGCCAGCTTCTTAAAATCCGCCTCCACAAATGGGCCAACTTGAGCCAAGCATTGAGTCAGAATTTCATATCCAAACATCATAAAAACTTCATCAATATACTAACCAAAAACAAATCACACGACGAGAGTTCCCCCCCCCCCAATTACCAGAAACCCTAAGTTTTTCCACCAACCCAACAAACGAAAATCCTATACATGAAGACAAGCCACCAATCACCAACCTAGATAGACATATATAGGCAAACAAGACCATATATCAACGCCACATACATGACCACAACAACCAATCAAATGCAGACCCTAAGCACAGAGATATACAGAAAACCCCACAAAATACGAAAACACTTATAGTCATGATTCAATGGCAAGCAGGAGAGAGCAGCAGCAAATATATCAGCAATCAGGAGAAACCCTAGATAGAGAGGCAGAAAATCTTTTGGCAGGAAGAACAAACCCTAGAGAGAGAAAATAAGAGATCTTTTTTCAGCAAATTATGAGATAAAAACAAAAAGAATTACTTAGCACAGTTAAAAGGAGTGGAGCCACAGAAAGAATAAAATAATAACCGTCCTTTTGTGTGACAGCGGTTTACCTTTTTTCAGCCACAGAAAAGTCCACAACCGCTGATATTTTCAACAAATCAACACTCCAGATCTTGCCACATCAGATAGTGTATCCCACTAACCAATGCAGTTCACATCATTACACCTATATAAACGGCTAGTGGACCCCACCACGAAAAGCTTACAGCATACGCTACCAATATTACTACAAGCCATGCCGAAAAGTAATTACCACCAAGGATGCACCCCGATTAAGTTCCTCGACGCCAAACAGTTTACTACCATAGGATCACCGAACAAGGTCAACGAAGACCGTTCCTAGCTCGACGGCTTTTAAGCATCCAGTCTAGCAATGCTCTCCGGGGGGATAACGGTGCACTTTGCTCGGTGTCCAATACTGAGATGCATGGTATGGTTTCAACATAAAGTCAAAATAAGCAGTAAACGAATTGCAAAAAGAGAGTAGAATTTTTATTCATCCACAAGGGGGAAAACAACCAGTTACAAAGGGAAAAATAAAAATTATTCATCCACAAGGGGGAAAACAACCAGTTACAATGGGAAAGATAAAAACTACAAAGACGTCAACAATAAAATACTTCTTTATTTCGGAACCCTAGAACTACCCCCTTCCTCGGCGTCCCTCTTGGCCAAGAGCTCTTTGAGATGATCCCTCTCCTTGATCAAGCGAGAAATACCCATCTCAGCCTGTTGCAAGGCGTAAGACTGAGAGTTGCATTTTTGCTCCGCTTCAAAACGAGCAGTACCCTCCTCATCTCAATATTGTTTAAACCTCCTGGCTTCAGTCTGAGCACACTTGAGATCGGCTTTCAGCCACGACATCTCGATTTCTTTCAACTGAAGAGGAGTCAATTCCTCTTTCCCGAAACCAGGGGGACGGGGTAGCATGAAAGTAGGCTCTTCAATAAGGGCTTCCTTTTTTACGGCAGATCTAGTGATGGGAGCCATCTCAGATAAAAGCGAATTAGAAGAAACAAAATTATAAACAAGAGAGAGAGAAAGGAAGAATTGGCAATGAAGTACAAACAATAGGGAGCATTTATAAGGAATCAAAGGGCACAAAGTACGAGGCGTTGCAACAGTTCACAGGGCGAAGGCACAAAATACGAAAAGGCACAACTACTCAGATACAGAAAAGGAGAAAGGAAATACAAGTTACAAAACTAGCCCAATATAATCAAGGATCAATGGGCGGGAAAACCGAGCTGCCAGACCGAGAAAAAGGATCCCGAGGAACAGCCCGACCAGAGCCAGATGACTGAGCTCCTAATGAGGGGTTAAGGATGGTCAAGCACTCATTTTCCCTTGAGAGGGCGGTGATTTGACCTCTGAGACGAACATTCTCATAGGCTATACTAGCAAGGCCGTGAGGACCGTTATCAAACTCATTTTGAGCCTGGTCCCAAATTTCCTCGGCCTGATACCAAAAGTTAGCCAACCGATTCCTCCTCGACAACAACTGGTCAAGCTGTCGACTTAGGGCTGAGATCTCGGTCCATTTAAGGGTTTCCTCAGGATAGGAGTCGAACAGCCCCAAGGCCAGATTCCCAAACTCTTTCTCAAGCTCGACCATATGATGACGGACCCGAGACACTTCCGCATCTAAGTCCTTCATTTGAGCATGATATCTCACCACTGGCTCAGACATTCTTCAAACGTTGTTATACCAACAGAGAAGGAAGAAGGGATAAGAAATAGAGGAGAAATTTATATGAGATAATGATGCAACTTGAAAAGAGAGGAAAGGGTATTTATAGAAAAAAGATGGTAGGGCGTTGTCCGACAAATGCTTGGGAACTTGCATCTTTGACCAACTTTCCACGCCTCAGACGTCACTCGGCTACAGTACGACAAGAAATAAAGATACAAGATATTCAAAGATCCACATTCCAGAAAAACGACAAACCACAAAATGCAACATAAAAAGAAGTGCGATATAAAGGGGCAAAGATAATTTTCATTAATAAAGATGAGATACATCGCTGTTCATTACATCAGAGGACAACATCAAAAGAAAATCTATTACATCAGAGGACAACATCAAAAGAAAGTCTATTACATCTCAAGAAAATCTATTACATCAGAGGACAACGTCAAAAGAAGATCGACTATATCGACGAGCCTAGCGAGCAAGAAACACGAAAAAGGAGACGAAGGAAAGAAACATAAAAAAGAAAAAGAGGAAGAGGAACATAAAGAAGAAAAGAGAAATACGAAGAAAAGAAACATAAGAAAGAGAAAGGAAAATAACAAAAAACCCTAGGGATTCAGGGTTGATTGTTACATCGTAGTGGTGAGACAGAAGATGAAGAAAAAGAAAAAGGAAGCACAGAAGAAAAAGAAAAAAGAGATGAGAAAAGATGAAGAAATGAAGAAAATTAAAAAAAATAAAAAGTAAAGAAAAATGGTGAGGCTAGGGGGAAGTTGATCGGTATCGATGAGAAGGCTCGGCAGAGATATCCCTATCTCGAAGCGTCGGGTTCCCTCTCAATACCTCGTTCTCTTCGATCAGAGTCCGACGAGCACGTCGGCAATAATCCAGCTCGGTCCTTAGCCAAGTTAATTCCCGAACCATCTCGGTATGGTGATAACGCATCACCTTTAACTCCGCCTCAGCATCCTTCAACAGCTTTAGTGCATTGCCATAAGAGGCTTCAAAAGCCTCCACTTGCAAAGCCAAGGCAGATTTGATAAAAGAACCAGCCATTTTAAGGAAGTTACATGATAAAATTCTATATATGGCAAAGAGAAATAAGGGAGAGATTATGAAGAAACCCATATTTAGAGGAGGTATTTATAGATAAATTAAGGAAGGATTAATATGAGGAATTGCAACCGTTCGTCAAAAGACTCTGGGAAACGTGGGTAATTGAAAGATGCGTCTGTTGAGAAGAAAAGCTTGGACTCATGGCAGTATTTAAAGAGGGTAAATTTCAAAAAGCTTCTACACGTGTCTTTCTAGGGAAGTGCAACACTGTTAAGAGATAAATGATAAGATTTGTGCACAGGGCTCAAGAAATCTCATTAATTCCTGGATACAGATTAAGAAGATTCAATGGATAAGATCAAGCTCAAGGCACAAGAAAACCCATTAATGAAGCCACACCCGTGCACAGTAAGGAGAAGTTGCATTGGGAAAATAAATCATATAAAAACAAGAAAAAGAAGAATTTTCATTAATTAATGGGAACTTCATTACAAGATGCTACTCAACAAGAGGACAGTACAAAAGGAAAGGAAAATAAAATTATTTTCTAGAAGGGCCAGGTTCATCAGGCCTCCTTTTGGACCGAGCATACACTTTCTTGAGGGCCAATTTATAAGCCCTCTTGGAAGCAATATGCCTGTCTCTAGAGGCCTCGAGCTCTTTGATCCGAGCACGCGTCCAAATATTGTCGATCAAAGACCTCTGGTATTCCCTCTCCATGGCGTCCAATCGCTCGTCCATTTCAACAGCCCGACGAGCTTCCACTGACAATAAGGCAACCCTCCTCTCAAGAGTACGCACTTTCCTAACTTCCTCCTCTAGATGAGCAACATACTCAGGAAGGTTGTCACCACTATTTTCACGAGGAGAAGCCATTTGTTTGTTAATAAAGAATGAATTACACAAAGAAGACAGGAACAACCTCCTTTTATAGGAAGAAACAAGGGGTAGATCAAAGGTCATCTCGAAAAGAGACTAAGCCTCTTGAACTTTCCAAGGAAATTTATGGCTAACTAACGACAGTTCAAGTCCAATTAAGTCATCCAACGAGGTATTAAGGAAATAAACAGACAAGAATGAAAATAGGAAATATTTTATTAATATTTTCAATGATTCGATTACAACTCGGTGATTACACCCAATACAAAGAAATTACAAAAGCTAATTATTCCGAGGAAGAGCTTTCTTCAACGTCATCCGACCCCGGTTTGGACCGAGCATGCAACTCCTTAAAGGCAAGCTTATAGGCCCTTTTTGCTGCCTTTTGCTTAGCCAGCGAAGCCTCGAGCCTCTTTATGCGCTCAAAACCCCAATCCCGATCAGCCATCGTCACGTGATGGGCCGCATCCATATCAGACAATTTCTTCGCCATAACGGCCAGCTTTCTTTTCACACCACGAGCTTTCTTGACCTCGTTTTCTAAGTTAGCAATGTATTCGGGAGAGTTGTCACCAGTAGCACCATTGGGAGAGGCCATGACGTTCTTAGTAATGATAAGCAATGGAATATTTATGAGAGAGCAATCCCATTTTATAAGCAAATGGGTGAATATCAAGGGTCGCATCAAAGTTGGATAGCAGGTTTGCATATTCCCAAGACATTAAATGGGCCCCAGGGAACAGTCATAGATATGTTGCATTTTTTGATGAAGCATTGGGAACATCAAAACCGAAGTAACATCCTCGACAGACCGAGCATGACTCCCTCGATGTGGAGATCACACCAAGTAAGTCAGGGATCACTTGATAGAACATAAAAATTAGACCCGAATATGTCTATTCGGGTATAAATCAACCCACACACTGATAAGGGGTATCCAATGCTTAAAACGGTAGATATTGGGTTACAACATGCCTTTCTTTAAGAATAATGGTGGATATAGCTGAAAGCCCAAACCCACTTAACAAGGGACACATGTTTGAAAAATCCCATGAGATGGAGACATTTGTTAACATCCTAAAAACCATAATTGCCTATAAATAGCCAAGTTCCCTCACTTAAAAAGGACCAGAAAATCTATCCAAAAAATATAGAGAGAAGTAGAGAAAAGAGAAAAACTTGTAAGAGCCTATCACATCACAAAGCAAACCGAGCAGATAAAGAACCGAGTACCGAAGAAGAAGGAGAAAGACCAAGATAAAAGATTAAGTTATTAATTCGAGCACAAGTGTAATAAAAAAATTGTAATCCGAGCAAGTGAAATTGCCGAGCAATAATAAAGATTAAGAAGTGTTCAATATTTACTGTCAATTAATCATTATATTATCATTAAAAAGCCTAACGCCACCGAACAAAGTTATGGCTTTATCAGTATCTTATTTGTACTTCATGAGATCCTTTACCGACAATCTCATGAAAAACTCCACCACCAGTTGTTTCGTTAGGTTCTAATTTTTTTTTAATCAATATCCGGTACATTTTATTGAGAAAATCGTAAAAATATTCTTTAATGAGCCAAGCCCATACGATAGGTTTTCCGATAAAAAAACATTAACGAAAAATAATGGCATTACGACCTACATTCAAAATACATCTAGTACTAATGAACCTATTTTACTAATAACATGGCAAAAAAATAACAGAATTAACACTTTTAATCTCTACTTTTCAAAACAAAAATAATTTACGATGACTTGCTATTTACTGCTTATGCCCTCTATCCTTATATATCTTATTCATCGCCGTGATCAAAGTGATATAAACAACAATTTAAAGAGCAAATTTTTTACTTAAAAATGAGATTAGCTATGTTAATTTAGTGCAAAAAACCAATTAAGGAGATCAACTGAATTATCAATTTAGTACCAATTAAGGAGACAGCTAAAAAAACTCACATCTCACTTAGACAAAATTGTTGAAGAAAAATTCCACACTGCTAAATCTTGAATTTTGTATATAGTTCTTCTTAAATAAGGGGTTTCGCTCTGGTCCAAAACATATACAGTATACAGCATGAGTGAGTTTTGTGAGTTCTATGAGTGAAAAAAAATGACTTTTTGAAACCGTGCGCTTTGTTTGGCTAAATTATCTACCTAAGTGATTATGTTCACTAGGTATATAGTGACCTGTCAACACATATTTGCACCTCTTGAGAGCCTTTAAAGACAATCTCATGAGAAACTCATTGATGGTATACATGACACTTGCTGTATAGGTCAAATTAAGGAGTATTTAGGTTTCGAAGCACCGAACGAATATAACATACTATATATGTTAAAAGTATAATTTACCGATATCTATATTATTACCTTATGCGTTCATAAGTAGAACTGTATAAGGATTGGGATTGCGTTTTTCACCTTTTTTTTTATAATTCCTTTTCAAAGTTGGAATCTAAACGTGATATTTATGCTCTCTGAACCAAAAAGATTTGATTGGAATAAATATATATATATATATATCAGTAATCGCTATCGACGCGTTATGTATGCGACACACGTGATATATATATAATGAATATACTAATTGAAAATAGTGAGTAATATAATGCTTTTGTTATACAAAATACACGTAAAACGATTTTGCTTGATATATGATTATAATTGTTTTGAAAAAATTATGATTTTTATGTGTTTTTTATATTTTGAATTTAATAAATGTACATGAGTAATTAGTAAAAAATAGTGCATGTATTTTTGAAAAAAATAGCTAAAATTTAGTAGATGTTGTGTGACATATTAGCTCACATATATATGTATATAGATATAGAGAGAGAATACATAGAGAGACAACAGCATGGTCTTTATTAATCAGAATGTATATGAATGAATGTAAAATACAATACCTCTAACCCTCTTTATATAGATAGAGGGGTAGGGTTACAAGCCCACTTGGGCCCATAAAGTACAACCCCAAGAGTCCAATAATATCCTACAACACTCCCCATTTGGACGTCTTCAATTCTTCGTCTTCATGCAGTTGATCTGAGTCGAGTTCATTCGCAGTGCTAAACACATAAAAACCTTAGGGCCGGAAAACCCAGTGTGGGACAAAACCAGTACCTAGGAGAAACTGTATAGCCGAATGATATAGGCCGAAATTCTATGTAATTAACTAACCACAAAACAGTGTGCCTCATCAAAATCTTGCCAGAGCAAACCCAATGGAAAAAACTCTGATAGAAGGAAAAAAAGTGCAACATTGATAGTAGTAGGGGATCAACCACAAAACAGGTGACTCATCAAAACCTTGCTAGAGTAAACTCAGTGGGAAAAAGCTCTAGTCGAAGGACAAAAGAGTACACAGTGGTAAGAAGTATACAACAAGATACTCCCCCTAATTTCGGCAATCTTAAGTGAGATAAGATGGGAATGTGTCTCGCTAAAAACCTTGCCAAGGAAAACCCAGTGGGAAAAAACCTTGGTCTAAGGACAAAAAGAGTACACGAGCATGCGGCTGGATGCTCCCCCTCACTTGCACACGACAGGGTGCGAGGATTTCAACTAAGTAGTAATTAGTGCAATAAGCATTCACTTGGATGCTCCCCCTCACTTGCACACGACTGGTGCAAGGATTTCATATTCCATGAAAGAGTACGAGCATTCGACTAGATGTCTCATTTACTTGCACACGACTGTAAGCAAGAAAATATAACGTGGAATAAAACGAGCATTCGACAGGATGCTCTTAAACTTTATATGTGAAGATTTATTTCGACGATAAATGCTAAATAGCATAATGTAGTCATGTCGCTCTTAATCGATAACAACAAGTTGTCTTCTATGACAAGTGATTTATCTGAATCGTGAGAAAGAGCATATGTAATTCAAATATGGCTACTACTAGCTCGAAGCCATATACACTCTCTAGTCGTCTCATAGAGCACGAGATCAGAGTGATTCGTTTGGAGTCATTCCAAGACCTCCAAGATATCACCTTATTCCTAATGGTAAAGACATACCATGTTAGTAATATCACTTATGCGGGTCTGATAAGTAACCAGCATCGGTATAACCGAAAAAGGGTTGCGTTAATTCGAGTACCGAATGGGGTAGGTACACTCGATGACGCAAAATGGGATAAACTAGCCCACTTCCAAAATTATCATAAGGTAAGAGAATGTGTCTTTAGTGCCATTTTGATGGCAGCGTGTTAGCGCGATGCCGTGTCGAGCTATACCATTCACAGCAGACGAGATGTTCGTCCTAGCACATTAGACCAAGTACAATAATGCGCTTATTGTACTTAGATATGAACATCATGGTTCAATCTCTTCATTGTCACATCAGGGACGGATTGGGTCTATATCAATGTCTAGTGATCGAACGATCATAGAAGAATTTGATAACTTAGCGTCATGATGACTAAAACGTCATAACACCTTCTGGATGTAGTCTATATGAATCTTTTTAGTTCATTTCCATGATTAACAAATACTCAAAATATAAAGGGTAACTATCACCGTTGCCCAATTAATATTCTCTTTACATTCTTTATAATATCTACTCATAAACTATTTTCAATCATACAATAGAATAATCATTAGCCAAGTGCCTAAGTCGTCGTTTTTATTATTCAGACAAGTTGTATTAAATTAAAAGCATGTGGTACAAGTTCACATAAAAAGAATAGAAAATTAAAATGTTACAAATACTTCTTATTTTTTCCTATGGTTAAGTTCATGCCGTTTGCTGACAAGTGCACTCGGGTCATGGCAATTGTTACATTTTGACAATATAATTGCACTTATCAGCCAAAGATATTCAATAGACTGTCTTTTCTTCGACTGGGTTAATTACTTGTTGGAAAACATAAATTTGTATTTTAGTAATCCCGTACTTGACTTTATTTTAAATCCCAAAATATCAGCGCTATAGATCCAATGTAATTGGCCCTCTCACATTAGAAAATTGTTCGGAAATGACACATGATAATGATGTTTTAGCACTTATGATTAAAGGTGGTGAAATTTTGATTTTCCTTAATTACGCTAGAAGTTTTGAAAATTAAAAGGTTACGAGATTTATCGATTTTACAGTGAGTGTCTATCTCTACCCAATTAATTCTTCAGTAACTAGTAACTACTGATAGAATAAGTTTCTTAGTTAAGTGGTGTAATGCTTAGACATGCTCGTAATTGCACTAAAATCGATTTTTTATTTATTGTCTGTACTCTTTAGGAGTGTAGAACAAATATTGTTAGAGCCAAATTAATTAATGACAATAATTTTATTTTTTTTAAATTACGAGACCAAATCATCAAAAGTTATAAAGCCTTTACCAAGTCTTCCAACCTTAGCTCGTGGAAATCAAGAATTAATAACATCTAAAACAAATCAAATACTCCATAGAACATAAAAATAAAATATAAAAATATAGTGTAATGTATAGATCTACAATGTCTAAAGTGCACACAATAACTCCAGTATCATAGAGAATAATGGAACAATATGTGGAATAAATTAATGTACCATCTTCATTTTTTTGCAAACAAATTAAATCGCCCTGGTCCATGGTATCACAAGTTCATAACATAAAATCGCCCAATGATCAAATTGTTCAAAGAAATAGTGCAGTTGACTAAATATATTTTTATTTAAAGAGAGAACCGACTATGTACTTTTTTTCCAAACAAATTAATAGGGGTCTATTACACTGATAAGGTCTCATTGCATTAAAAATAATTTTCTAAAATTTTATTGTCTTTTGTCTATTATTTGATATCTACTTTTAAAATTTTGATCTCTACATATCTCTAAACAGACAGTACAAACTTTTCAGCTATTTTATAGCCAAGAAGGAGAAAAGAGAATTTCGGGCAAACAATTTTTTCAGATTAACCCGCAAAAGTTCATTTAAATAAACGAATATATGAAAACTCAACTGATATATTGTTTAAGCAAAAGACTCTTTACAAAAGTTCCTGAATAACAACTGTAAACTTATTTCAAAAAAGAAAAAAGAAAAAAAAAACTGCAAACGTGCAGGCCATGTAATTCTGTTTTGAGTTGTCAACATTCTCGCTGCTAAAGTGGTATTATCACCAAGCATACATAAAAAATTACTTACAATTATGTCTAGTAGAAAGACTACTAAATGACTTGGGACTTGGGAGAGTGTTCGATATTCAGCTGGAAACGTATAGCTCTAACACAAGGCCATTCGGGCGACTCGAAGCGTATGAATATATTTGCATCCGGCTCAATATTTTGGCGGAAAGTGAATACAACTTCTTTTTCATGCCAATTAAAAGCAAACATCTGATTTAAAATCTCCAAGTAAATAATGTGAGCATCGGCGTGATCAACACCAATGATCACCCCAATCATATTAGGCGGGTGCTTTCCCCGGAATTCATGAATACCACCAAATATATCCCAAAGACTTAAAGGGCAGGACAAGCTCCACATACTAGAACAAATTATATCTTGATCCATGTAACTTCTTGCACCTGTAATTCGCAGTATCCACACCTCGACGACCATGTCCCGGATGCAAATTACTTCAAGAGACCCATCTTTCGTTCCTTCAAGCTCTATTTTTTCTCTGCAGTTCCAAGATCCCAATTCGCATGGAATGTATATTAAAATCGCACGTCCCTTTGTATCATCTGAATCATATGCAATGATGCGATAGAAATCATACCAGTGAAACACTTCTTTAATCACCTTTTGTTTGAAATTCAGCTGTAAATGAAAGGGTATCTCATTTTTCATGATTGATTCTTGCCAATTTCCAGTTTGGAATGAATAAATCCTGACATTAAAACTTGAGAACTCTTTAACGTGGCAGTCCTTTTCTAATGAATATATATAAACAACCTTGTAGCAATTTCGATGCTGATGATTGCTACTGTTTTCTTCACATTTAAATCCCAAGGATAAGTATTCCCCCGTCTCAGAAATACTTGGGAGGTTGACATCCTTTTTCGAAACTAGATCATGCACACGTAAATGAAAGGGTATCTCATTTGAACTTCGTGAGATCCTTTACCGACAATCTCGTGAAAAACTCCATGATCTCTTTGGGAAGATCCATGACACCAGTTGTTTCGTTAGGTTATAATTTTTTTTTAATCAATATCCGGTATATTTTATTGAGAAAATAGCAAAAATATTCTTTAATGAGCCAAGCCCATACGATAGATTTTCCGATAAAAAAACATTAACGGAAAATAATGGCATTACGACCTACATTCAAAATACATCTAGTGCTAATGAACCTATTTTACTAAGAACATGGCAAAAAAATAACATAATTAACACTTTTAATCTCTAGTTTTCAAAGCAAAAATAATTTACGATGACTTACTCTTTACTGTTTATTCCCTCTATCCTTATATTTTTTATACATCGCCGTGATCAAAGTGATCTAAACAACAAGTTAAAGAGCAATTTTTTTACTTAAAAATGAGATTAGCCATGTTAATTTAGTGTAAAAAATCAGTTCAAAGTATACAATATCAACTGAATCAGCAGTTTAGTACGAATTAAGGAGAAAGCTAAAAAAAACTCCCATCTCACTTAGACAAAATTGTTGAAGAAAAATTTCACACTGCTAAATTTTGAATTTTGTATATAATTCCTCTTAAACAAGTGATTTCGCTCTGATCCAAAACATATGCAGCATGATTGAGCTTTGTGAACTCTATAAGTAAGAAAAATACCTTGTTGACGCCGTGCACTTTTTGTTTTGCTAAATTATCTACAAGTGATTGTGTTCACCAGGTATACAGTGACCTGTCAACACATATTTACACCTCTTGAGAGCCTTTAAAGACAATCTCATGAGAAACTCATTGATGGAAGCAGAGTACCTGACTCAGAGTCAGGGTTACTCTGCTTCCACAGCCATTGGATATTGCTACAGTTAAAATATGAAATGCACTGTAGCAATATCTAATGGTTGTGGACTCAGAGTCACTCTGACTCAGAGTCAGGTACGCTGCTTTCCTCATTGATGGTACACATGACACTTGTTGTATAGGTCAAATTAAGGAGGATTTAGGTTTCGGAGCACCGAACGAATATAACATACTATATATGTTAAAAATATAATTTACCGATATCTATATTATTACTTTATGCGTTCATAAGTAGAACTGTATAAGGATTGGGATTGCGTTTTTCACCTTTTTTATAATTCCTTTTCAAAGTTGGAATCTAAACATGATATTTATGCTCTCTGAACCAAAAAGATTTGATTGGAATAAATATATATATATACTAGTAATCGCTATCGACGCCTTACGTGTGCGACACGTGATATATATATATAATGAATATACTAATTAAAAATGATGAGTAATATAATGTTTTTGTTATGCAAAATACACGTAAAACGATTTTGCTTGATATATGATTATAATTATTTTGAAAAAATTATGATTTTTATGTGTTTTTTATATTTTGAATTTAATAAATGTAAATGAGTAATTTGTAAAAAATAGTACATGTATTTTTGAAAAAAATAGCTAAAATTTAACAGACTTGTTTTTTCTTGGATTGTCTTATATATAGTATGATATATATACCGTAAGAAATTTTGATTTAGGGATAATTTATTTAAAGACAATCTGCAAAGACTAATTTTTAAGGGACGAACACATTTTTTTATAGACAAAAATAATGTTTTTTCTAAAAATCTAACGTTAAGAGACAAAAATTTAATTAAATTTTACCTAAAAAACAATCCCTTACCATGCACGTGCACGCGTGTGTCATCTATAATTTGACGCAACATGCAAAGTCAAACACTCTCACTTCCATTATTTGTCTTTTTTACTTCTATTAAAAAATATATATATATCTATATAGCAAAAGTTTAGTTATAATTTGTCTGATATTATACGAATTGTTGTTGAAATTTAGCTACAGCATAGCAACAATTTCTGTTGCTAAGTGCTGATAACTGTTGTTGAATTTTCTGTCGTATAGTAACAGATTAATTGTTGTTATCTGGTTATTTTATTGTAGCGTTCATCTTTCTAAAACACGGTTTCACAATTTAAATTGGAGTTTATATACCTTTCGGGTTAGTGTAAGTGGATCTAACCCAGCCGAACCAACCAAAAACTAAACCAAAACGATTGTTATTCGGTTTGGTTTGGTTTGGTTTAAAACCTACCTATGTTTATAATTGTGTATACAAAATCTACCTATGTTATATATAGTGGCCTCGTTTGGTGGTCAACAAAAAGTATACTTTTACTTTTAATTTGAAAAAATTGTTTGGCATATTAAAAGTAAAGCATTAAGTATACTTTTGACATATTTTACTTTTACTTATATTTAGTTTGTTTGGATGTCATCTCATAAGTATACTTTTGGTGAAAAGTAAATGTTTATAAGTAGACTTTTTAAAAGTAAGTTTGATGATACTTTTACTAGTAAGTAAAATACTACTACTGTTTATATATGTTATATGATAAACCTATTTCAGTATTGAATCCAACTTGTTGAATTTGAATGAACAAAATCTGTTATATTACTCAAGTTTTCATAACCAGATTAAAATTTAGGTTTTAATCTGAATGTGTTTTTAAAGTACAGTTCAAAACATAGTTCCTATCATCATTATATTTTCCTAATTTTGTATTTTTTAATCTTTAAATAATGAAATGTTTTTTTACTAGTTAATTATTTTGCTTTATTCTATTAATCGAAATAAACAAAGGATAATTCCCTATAAATACCTCATAGAAACTTATATTCCTTCTATATACCTTGATAATTTCACATTCCTCATAAGTACCACTTCTTAATTATTTAGTTTATTTACTAAATTGTCATACAAACCAAAATATAATATACATATTTTATCTTTCTACAAACCCAAAAAAATAGTTTTAAATTACAACAAAATAAAAAAAAAAATAAAAAAATTATAAAAATCACAAAAAAATATAAAAATAACAAAAAATTATTAAAAAAATGAAAAAAATAACAAAAAATCATAAAAAATTATAAAAATCACAAAAAATCACAAAAAATTAAAAAATTATAAAAAATCACCAAAAATTATAAAAAATCACCAAAAATCACAAAAAATTATTAAAAAATACAAAAATCACAAAAAAATTATAAAAAATTACAAAAATTACAAAAAATCACAAAAAATGAAAAAAATCACAAACTTTTAAAAAAATTAAATATATATATATATAATTTTTTTGTCAATATAACACTTTTTATACCGAAAAATCAAAAAAAATATAAAAAATCACAAAAAATTATAAAAAATCACAAAAAATTAAAAAAAAAAATTGTAATTTTTTTATTTTTTTTGTAATTTTTTGTAATTTTTGTGATTTTTTGTGATTTTTTCATTTTTTATAATTTTTTTGTGATTTTTGTGATTTTTTTTAATTTTTTTAATTTTTTTTTTCATTTTTTTAAAATTTTGTGATTTTTTTGTGATTTTTTCATTTTTTATATTTTTTTGTGATTTTTTTATTTTCTTTGTGATTTTTTTTATTTATTTTTCATTTTTTGTGATTTTTTGTGATTTTTTTTCATTTATTTTGAGATTTTTTTTATTTTATATAATTTTATGTGTTTTTTTTTCATTTTTTATGAAATATGTATATGGCGTTTTGGTAAATAAAGTAAATAATTAAAAAGTGATACCTATAGAGAATATGAACTTATGGAGGTACCTAGTAGTAATATAAGTTCAAAAATGGTACCTATTGTGCATTATTTGAATAAACAATTTATTTTCACTCAAAAAGTAAAAGTAAACATATTTTACCAAACAATATTTTTAATGAAAAGTATACTTTTACGGTGTTCACCAAACAGCATTTACTTACTAAAAAGTATACTTTTCAACCCACTTACAAAAAATATATTTTTGAACATAGAAGACGCGACCAAACGAGGTCAGTATATGATTATAAATTTATAATTAATGATAAACTTAATTTTTGTATGTTATTTTATTACCTGTGTACGTTATTTTTACATGAAAGGCGTTTTATTTATCTTAGTTAATACAATATACACATTCCTTATCTTCTATTAACGTTTTTTTTTTTGTTACATTAGATACTTGTTACAGAAAACTGGTTTTCGTACCCTAACCTTTGTTTTTCTCTGTTTAATACTCTAACGTATTAAAACTGAGACAGCCAATAACTTTCCGTTATCGACAAATATCAAATTATCCCAAATTATACATTTTAATAATATCCAATTGACGGGTGAATTTAACCGAAACCATTGTACGTTTATATAGGAAAATGGTTTTTGCTAAAAATATGATTCGACAATGCATCTTTCTTCTCTTTTATTTTATTTTTTCGTTCGTACTTTTTCAAAGCGTATTAGATTATTAGATAATACGCGCATGTAATAGTAAGAGTTCATGAGTAACTTGGTCACAAAACATTACTTATATATGTAGGAATTAATATCCCCTTTTTTTTAAAAAAAACATATTCGTTAGTATTAAAAATAAACGTTGGTACATAGAGTTCAAATTACCCTTGAAATATGAATAGCACTTTTTTTAAAAGAAATTTTTATTAGATGGAAGGCAACAAGTGTTCAAGACAATATTACGACTTGATAGACACAGAAAATAACACTTATTAATTACAACAGCTTATAACTTATAGCTTGGGATTAGAAAGAAATTAGCAAAAAACACCATTTTAAAACTTCGTTAAAAAGGAAAATGAGCTCAAATTTATCAATTTTCTTCTGATACCCCCTTGTAACTCACATTTTATCACCATGATCAGATTTGATAAAAAAGAGTATAGTTTGACAACCAAAAGTCTCACAAATCAAGAAAGGAAATAAAAAGAGTTTTTACCAATTCCAAAAAAACCCCAAGCTGAAGTCTTGAGTTTCTATAAAGTTTTCCGACTAAACTATTGTAGTAAAATTAATCATCATTAACCAATTCTATATTTGATGAAAGTTCCATAATTAGCCTAAGCGTGGTATTCGAAGGAATTAATTAAGTTTAAAGTTGTATATTTTCAAAACTCATTCTGAATCACAATTAACATAATAAAAAAATTATTAAAAATTTAGAACAAATGGGACAACTTACAATGAGAATTGTAAAAACAAAACTTGATGCTCTCGTTGAGAGTCGAACTCAAGACCTCCCGCTTACTAAACGGGTGCTCTAACCAACTGAGCTACGAGAGCTTATTGACAGCCAGGTAGATAAGAAGTTAAAATACTATTTTTAATAATGGATTGGTTTTGAATTTTCAGAATTTGAAGTATATTTTGGTACATAAGAATATGAAGAATGTGATAACATTGACTATGTAAAGATTTATATACGTGTAATCTTATTATATTTTTTGTTCCAATTATGAAAGAACTAAGCGGTATCACAGTGGGAGGACTAGTAGATGTCAATAGTTATCACATAGTAGTATAGTACTATAGCTATGCCAGCGATGGTCATGATTTGTCGATCGCGAAAGGCTGTTAGAAATGACGATTCTGGATCATTATTGCAGGTTGCGAATGAGCACGCTAAAGTGTGCTGCATCCTAAAAACAACGAATCATCATAACGCACATTTGTAACTATTTAAGACTGTCTGGTTATAAAAAAGTACAAGATGTTTAGAAGAGGTCGATCGTTGTTAATATACTGCACTTCTTTTGAAATTTTTTGGGTATTTAAACTACACGATTTGTAACTTTAAGCAATCATAAGTTCTGTATCACGACTGTTGCCAAATTTCCGATTGCTGATTGTGCTTAACATTGTTAATTAGTGGTTTAATACTATTACACTAGTCCAAATTCATGAGCTTTGGACCAAAGTTAATTCCTTTTGCTTTTAAGTGCTTTACTCTTTTTGACAACAATCTTCTTTTTTTCTTTTTATGCTTTTCATGTTAATGCAATTTTTAGTGTGTTTGCTCTTTGGGGGTCAATGGGTGCATGATTGGTGGAAACTTTATGTGAATAAGATTTATATATAGTTCATATATAAACCCAACTCATAGAGTTAATTTTAAGTTGAGTTGTGATCTTTTTCATTTATTACATACATACATTGTGATCTTTTTAATAAATATTGTTGAGGTATCCTAAAAATAAAAAGATCAAATTATTTGCATTGGGTTCACAACATTTATATGATAGGACACCTGTAGAGATTCTCTCTATTAAATTCAAATTGAATGAACAACAAAGTACAATTGTGTATTTCTCTAATATACCAATGTAACACCCTAAAAACCATAAACCAAATCCATGCATATGCTTACAAAACAGGACTATTAATAAACCCTTTAATAACCGGAAAGCTTCTCCTTAATTACGCGGTTTTAATTCCAAATGCTGTCAACTACGCGCATGTTTTGTTCGACGAAACGCCCGTTAAAGATGTTTTCATGTTTAATACCCTCATTCGAGGCTTTGCCGAATCTAATTGTTCACAAGACTCGATCTTTACGTATATTCAGCTAAGGAGGGAGATTGGTTTCTCCCCCGATAGCTTTTCGTTTGCTTTTACGCTTAAATCTATTGCGTATTTAAGGTGTTTGAGTTCGGGGTTACAAATTCATTGTGAAGCAATTAAACACGGGCTTAATACCCATGTTTTTGTTGGGACGACGTTGATAAGTGCATATGCGGAGTGTTTGTCTTTAGGTAACGCTCGTAAGGTGTTTGATGAGATGCCCGAAAGAAATGTGGTTACGTGGAACGCGGTCTTGACCGCTTGTTTTAGGTGTGGGGATGCGAGGCTCGGAGAGCGTTTTTTTAGTATTATGCCGTTTAGGGATATGACTTCGTATAATATAGTCCTTGCGGGGTATACGAAAATGGGTGACGTCAAGCTTGCGAGAAATTTCTTTTCGGATATTCCGTTGAAAGATGATGTGTCTTGGAGTAGTATGATTGTTGGGTGTGCTCAAGATGGGTTTTTTCACGAGGCGTTTGGGTACTTTCGGGATTTGTTGAGGTCCGGTGTTAGACCCAATGAGGTGAGCTTGAGTGGAGTTTTATCTGCTTGTGCTCAATCCGGGTCGTTTGAACTTGGGAAAGTAATTCATGGGTATATTGAGAAATCTGGGTCGGTTTGGATAAGTTCGGTTAATAATGTACTATTAGATATGTATGCGAAATGTGGGAACGTTGGAATGGCTCGATTAGTTTTTAATGGTATAAAAGAGAAGACCGTTGTTTCATGGACGTCGATGATATCTGGACTAGCGATGCAAGGATATGCTGAACAAGCAATAGAGCTTTTCGATGAGATGGAGAGTTCTGGTGTTGATTATGATGGGATCACCTTTATTTGGATCCTATATGCTTGTAGCCACGCGGGTTTAATCCATAAAGGACACGAGTATTTTACTAGAATGACGAAAATTTACGGTATAGAACCATCAATTGAGCATTATGGATGTATGGTTGATTTATATGGTCGAAATGGGCAGCTACAAAAAGCGTACGAGTTGGTTTGTGAAATGCATATGCCACCTAACGCGGTAATTTGGCGTACTTTATTAGGGGCTTGTACGATCCATAATAACATTGAATTGGCTGAGAAAGTAAAGGAAAGGCTTTGCGAACTCGATCCTGATAATTCGGGTGATTCTGTTTTATTGTCGAATATATATGCCGTTTCAGGGAAATGGAAAGATGTTGCTACTATAAGAAGGTATATGATTGAACGAAGGATAAAGAAAGATCCGGGTTGTAGCATGATTAAAGTCGATAAAATCATGTATAAGGATAGTGAACAACTAGAGAATTTGCAAGGATTGTAACAATGTGATGAAGATGAAATTTATGGTTTGAGGAGGCGGACTTTTGAACGGGTGTTTGGTCGTATAGGGACCTTTTGATAAAGTGAGATAATGATTTAACAATTGAGCCAGTAATGATTTGCTCGTTGGTGTTATTATTTAGCTGCTGTTGTGAAAATAACAATACATGAAATTCAGCTAATGATTAAACTAGAAACTTGCAATCAAAAAAAAAATATATGATAGGATACCTTCGGATTATGTTACCTTCGGATTATGTTCTCTAGATTCTGGTATCAAAATGTTTTCACAAAAAAGTTAATCTCAAAAGTGGAAACATAATGGCCTAATGATGCAACAATAACGGTTCACTGGTTATCTAGACTCGCATTGATGTAACAATAACAGTACTGGTGTTAAATGACTGTATACAGCGCAATCCCGAATTATAAAGTCATAGACTCG
The DNA here is from genome assembly GCA_963682055.1 of Primula veris. Taxonomy (NCBI): domain Eukaryota; kingdom Viridiplantae; phylum Streptophyta; class Magnoliopsida; order Ericales; family Primulaceae; genus Primula; species Primula veris. The sequence goes on along the minus strand of OY821747.1, from coordinate 27,292,732 downwards.
TAATTTTGATTAACCACCCGAAGGCGTGAGCGAAATTTGATTATTTGATCGTTTTCTAGTAGTTATTTTGAATTTCCTATCAAACAACCAAGGTGAAACTTTTTAACATCTTCTTCAAAGGAGTTCATTTTACGAAATAAAATGTAAATGGAAGTTTGATTTGCATCATCATCTAATTTATTAATAAAATCAAGTGTGAATCCCAAGATTAAGTTTTGTTTAATTAGTCCACTTTACATTGATGGTAACACTAAATGATATTTCCATAATATATTAGCATTGAGATTCTCTATTTAAATTTCTTATACAAAAAACCGATATCAATTCCTTGAAAAAGTCAATTTTCATTCTTCCATTCCATCATTACTCTTCTCTCCCTCTATAGTCTCTACCATGGCTAAAACCCTTCCCAAAACCTCATTTTGTTGTAGAAAAAAAAGTTCTATTATTGGAATTGGATTAATATCAACTCTTTTTGTTCTTAGTATTTTTGCTCTTTGGTCTCATTCGAAACCTCGTCCAAGCCCGGTTACAAAAAAAGTTTATGTATCCCCCTCGGATGGTGTTATTTCTCATGATTGTAAATCGTGCCCGAAGAATCCAAATATGGAAGTTGACCCTATAGACTTCACATTTTACGATGATCCGTCCCTAAGTTATTCAATCGATGACCCTATTTTTGATTGGGATGAAAAACGTCGTGAGTGGTTAAAACACCACCCTTCCTTTGCCGAAGGTGTAAAAGACCGTATTGTCCTCCTAACGGGATCACAACCCTCTCCTTGCAAAAACCCGAAAGGTGATCATTTCTTATTACGGCTTTTTAAAAACAAAGTGGACTATTGTAGGATCCACGGTTATGATGTGTTCTATAGCAACGCGTTTTTTCACCCAAAGATGAAAGGTTATTGGGCCAAAACGCCACTTATACGAGCTGCTATGATGGCTCATCCAGAGGCTGAGTGGATATGGTGGGTCGACTCGGACGCTGTATTTACTGATATGGAATTTAAGCTACCTATGCGTAGATACGAAGATTATAACATAATTATCCATGGTTGGCCTGATTTAATCAAAAAGAGTTGGGTCTCGATAAATGCCGGTGTTTTTTTGATCCGTAACTGCCAGTGGTCGATGGATTTTATAGATATTTGGGCCAATATGGGTCCTATGAGCCCGGATTATGAAAAATGGGGAAAAATCCAACAGGCGACATTTCCGGATAAGTCGTTTGACCAATCGGACGACCAGTCGGCTTTTATTTATGTAGTCTTGAAGGAAAAAGCAAAATTCGGAGATAAGATTTTCATCGAGAGCGAGTACCCCTTTCAAGGGTAACGTTATGTTACCAATTTTATCGCTAAATTTAGACCGAAAATGCACAAATAGAGATTTTGGGATCAAAAATATTTTTATATTCTAATAGACACTCGAAATTGTATCATGATGCATATTTCTAATCATTTATATTTTTTTCCGAACAGGTACTGGCATGGATTAACAGATACATACGATAACATTTCGAACGCTTATACGGAGATAGAAAAGGGCGTTCATTGGCTGAGGAGAAGGCATGCGGAAAAGGAGATAGAGACATACGCGCGAGTGAGAGAACCGTATCTAGCGAAGAGCAGCTATTTTGGGAAAGATACTTTTCGAAGGCCATTTATTACTCATTTTACGGGGTGTCAACTGTGCAACGGGGAACACAATCCAGCTTACAAGGGAGATTCATGTACCGTTGGGTTGGAAAGCGCGTTGAATTTTGCGGACAATCAGGTGCTTCGTAGATACGGGTTCATGCGCCCGGATATATGGAATTTTAATCATGTAACTCCAGTTCCGTTTGATTATCCGGCATAAAAAAGTGTTAAACTAATGAGAAAATTTTAGATAAATTTGAGGTATTAGTTTATGTAATGGGAAGCCAATTTCTTGTAATATTTTTTCCTTTTATCGTTTAGTTTATGTTACAAGCTAATGGGGGAGTATACCATAACAGATAAGGAATATATATGGTCATGACTCATGATCATAGTGCTAAATTCTCCAAATGGCAAGGTATATATCGATCTTCTTATTCGAGATTTTCTAGAGTAGCAATTTCAGCCTTGTTTCTAGTTTGTAACATGTTATGCTTTAACTGCCTTCCATGTTTTGTGACTTGGGAATGGAGATTTTGATTATATATTTACAAATATATTCGGTTTCCTTTGCACACATCATAAAATAAGACTTTGTGGCCGGTGATAGTACTCCCTCCCTTTGTTTAATTGTCATCTACGAAATTATGTACAATTTAAACCGTTTTATAATATTTTTTAAAATTATCGAAATGAAAAATTTCAAAACTAAATAATATAATTTAATGTTTTTACTATATTATTAACTTTTAAAAAAATTTATTCCAATAATTTTGATATAAGTTATTCGCCGATAAAAATTGTAAGTAGTTTGACCATGTACAATTAATTGGGAAATGAGTAATAAATTCTGAGGATGGGTTCAACGGGTGAAATTATTTTCTATTTTTTTTTTAATAACTAACGATACGTGACCAGATTTATAAAAAAAAAAAAACTATTCCAATGATTCAGATATGATGTTTTTTAAAGTCAAATAATTAAGAGCTGAAGACACTTTTCTCTACCGATAAATTGCCGTTTTAACGGAAAAAAGTAAAAATAGGGAATTTAGGCGAGAATTTAGAAGACTTGGTGAGAAAATATAAGTTATGTTAAAACTAAATAGATAACTTCTAATTCATATCGAATTATGAGCATATAAGTTGAGTGCCTCTTTATAACAGTCGGATTATTTGACTCTTTATTTTACAGTCAGTTTAATCACCGTTAGATTAGAAAATGAATGATTAGATAATGCTTTTCAATAATTAATTTATTTTTTCTATTTTCAACAAATTAAAATTTGATAAATTAAAAACAAATTGTACAACACACTAAAAACTCAAATAAAAATATAGAACTCTATGGGTACCTACCCTAAACTTAAATATTAATCAAAATTTATTTTTTTTTTATCCATTTGACACTTTTTTTTATGCAAACGGTTTGTTTATTTAACAAGAGTACAACTAATTAAATACTAAAATAACTTAGCGTCATGGCTATGCGGTCTTTAACAAACGATAAGCTCGTCTACTGTTAAATGGAAATAACAATAATAAAGTTAATAACGATAATATTAACTGATATGTAGTTTCGTATCGATCAATTATTGGACCAAGGGCTACATGACTTTCAAATACTAATAAATACTGTGTAATCCACGGAAACACAATTCTGCATAAAGGCTTGTGTACGCCCTTTTGGCCCTTTTGATTCTAGTTAACATTATTCTATTTTAGACGACTTTAATATAATTCAGTTGAAACGAAAATTAGATATAAAAAGTTAAACGTTACAGAGTGGCGGAGTTTTCAATAGCTCGTATCATCACCGGACTATATAGACTCACAATCGATCAGGTAAAGAAAAAAAAAATGAATGGAATTTTCCCAAAATAAATGTCAGATCAATAACTTTTTAAAACCAACACACTGATTATGCATCCGGCTAAGGCGCTAAGCCAGCAATAACGTTTGTTATTTGCAATAATTTCAGAATAACTTGTTAAAAAAAACTAAATCACTAATTGATAGTATAGTACTATACTAGACTTACTTCTGTTATGTTATGTATGATCCTTCTGTTGAAAAAATTAGTAAGAAAATGGATAGCTGGAAAGCTAATTTTTTATCTCCCGGTACTAAGTTCACTCTTATTGAACATGTTTTATCTTCTATTCCATTACATATACTTGACGTTCTAAATCCCTCTAATTTGGTTGATTGAAAAAAGATTTGCAAATGTTTTTTGGGAAGAGACTAATGGACAAGTTAAGCATCATTGGATTAAGTCGGGTAACTTATCTTTTATTGTGAATGGGGGTAGTATAGGGGTAACGAGTTTACAAGAGTTTATGAAGGCTTTACATGCAAAAATGAGATGGACATTGCTGTAGATTGATTCTCCTTGTACTGTTTTATGCTTCAAAAGTATTTTAGAAATAATCTTAACTGGAGTGAGCCTGTTGTTCATGCTAACCATTCTTGTGTTTGGAAAATGTTTAGCACTCATTTCAAGATTTTGGTAGATAATAGTTTATGGAATATCAATGAAGTTTCAGTTAGTTTATGTTATGAAAATTGGTTAGCTGATGGTCCTCTTTGTCATTCTTTTAACGTTATTTTCCCTAATGTACTCTTGAATCAAGTCATTAATTCTGATGGATGGGATACTAGTTTATTATATCACATGGGGGAAATGAACTTATGCTTAAAGTTACTAGTAAAAATCTATTTTTGAGAAAGGAAAAAAATGTTAGATACGGACCACATTCTTTCAATGGTGATTTTACCTCTAAAAATTCGTATAATTTTCTTAGAGAAAAAATAAACTTATTTTAACTGTGGCTAAATTTATTTGGAATCCTTCTTTGCCCACTAAAATTAGTATTTTTTTTCTTGAAAACTTTGGTTTACAACTATTAAACTTGATGGAGATCTTAAAAAAGTTGGTGTTTGCTTAGTCACTATGTACTCTTGTTGCACTAATCATGTTCTTAATATCGCTGGTCATCTCTTTGGATCTAGTGATATTTGCAAACATGTTTAGAGCTATTTCATCAAGGTCTTTGGTTTTAATATATGCTTAACAGATAGTTGGAAGCAAAATATGGTAAAATGATGTAATTTATGTGATCAATCTCATACTGGTATTTTAGCTTCTCTGGTTCCATTTTTTATTATATGGGAGATTTGGTTAAGTAAAAATAAATAAATGTTTGATAATGAGAAGATGTGTGATGATAGTATCATTAATAAAGTGATTAAAGTGGCTAAGAGATTTAAATTTCTTGCTTAAACCTAAAAAACCCTGCTAATAACTTTCATTGCTTAACCTTTATTTCTTTGAATGTCATGCCTATCTTTTGTAAGAGGAAAAAAACTAAATTGGTTTGGTGAACGTGTACACCTTCTGGTAGATTAAAACTTAACTTAGATGGTTCTTCTTTCAGTGATAGTTCTAGTGGGTGTGGTGATATTTTAAAAGATCATAACGATACTCTAATTTTGGCATTTGCATGTTATATTGGAAATCACACTAATACCTATGCTGAATTAATGACTCTTAAAAATGCTTTGTGTATTTGCTACACTATGGGGATAACTAATATTCTTGTTGGAACAGATTCAGAAATGATTGTAAAATGGTGGAATAGTAAATCCTCTCCGGGCATTAACTTTTCTAATTTATGGGAGGATATTATTACATTAATGGATTATGTTTGCTTTACTATTGCGCATGTTTTTAGATTATAGAATCAAGTTGCAGATGGCTTGGTAAAAATGGGTTCAAGTGGCAAGAATTTTACGACTTTCATGACAATGGATTTACCCAAAAATACCTATGATGCATATTTTTTATATCAAAAAAACACTTCTTGTCTAAGTGGTAGTTATTTTAAGATATAAGAGAGTTTTAACCAATAAGCTTTTTTTGAGGTTTTAACCTTTGATAAGGTCATGTTGTCATTTGTACTTGATATAGATGATAATAGATCTTTAAAGGTTATGAGGATTTTTTTTCTGAACTTTTTTGTGCTTTAAGGCAAATTTTCAAGAAGGACTTTGTTCTGAGAAATGATGTGCTTAATTATACTAATTAGCTTGATTTTAGATTCAGATTGATATTATGAAGACAACTAGATGAGTTGATGCGTTTTGAGGCAAAGTATTAACACTGATGATGAAGGAATTTAGCTATTTTCAACTTGATGATGTAAAGCTGACGAGGCTTAAAACATTACTTTGTTTCATGATTAGTACAGTTTTAAACTGTAATGATTTTTTTGTAAAATCACTCTGAGGTTTTATTGCTAGTATGAGCTATGGCTGGAGTTTGATATTTTTTAGATTTTGAGTATCAAAAACCACTCAACTTAAATCACATATGATCTATATTTGGAGATATAAAGTTATGGGGTATAAAGAGAACCAAGAGTTTTTTGTGCTCATTTTATTTGAATATTAGGCTCCACGATCATAGTTTGTTTTAACATTTTTTTCCTCCAAGTAACTATAGGCTTGTATGTCTGTAATTTCTGATTATCAGTTTTTCAAGTAATTGGATAGTTTTTTTTATTCCTAAGGACCACTATGGGATCTATCCCATAAAAAAAAATTTGTTTCAAATAATAATGATGTAAGCTGTTTTTACCAAAATAAAAATAAAATGATAGTATAGTACCTGTCCATTTATTGACCATAGTAATTTAAACATACTGGTCTTTATCTAAATCTATATTATTAAACATTAAAGAACTGTACAAACTTTAAATCGAGTCATTAAGATGTGTTCCGGAGGATAAGGACTTTCTTGACGGATGTCATCAACTTTTTTAGCTAGTTGCGACCGAATTTTGTTCCATCTTCTTAAACTTTTCCGATCGAGTACAAACAAGTATAAGCAGGGATGTAGAAACAATTGACATAAGACAAACTGGAGCAATTTGAGCTCATAAGCTTTTTTAAATGACCTCGGAAAGTGTCCGAATGCTTGTTTGATTCGTGAGCTCGTATATATGTATGTGCATGGAGATAGAAAAAAAAAAAATATTGGCATATTTTCTAAACAAGAAAAGGTATATAAAAATTCTAGTACATGATGGAAATGTAGTTTGTTGTTCACTTTAACTCTAGTTTGTATCACTAGCAGGATATATAAATAATCAGGGTCTTTGATGAATTTGGCCATTTACATATCTGTATGTAAGTCCTCAGACTAATATGCACATATATCAGTGCAGAAACAAAATCGTACGTATGCAAAGTTGGTACTTGGTAGTAAAACAAAACAAAACAAAACAAAAAAACCCAAGTCAATTACGTTAACTTATATTAGCTTACATGTTCCATTTGTTACACTCCAAAACAACTTAAACTAAAGACTTAATCAGGCCTAAAGTAAGAAGTGATTAATAAAGCACATCGTAATCAACATACGTATTACATTAGTCATCAAACTCAAAACTTAAAACTTGTCTATTCTCTTAACTAAAAGATTATTTATCCGATACATATGCATCACAACTTACTTGAAAGAGTTGACAATTAGAAAGGTTTAATGCTTTAGCAAGTTACTCAAGTTGAATAAAGCTAGATTCCAAGAAAGAAAATGTGTAACAAAATCCTTCAGGGGTGTTGAAAATTGCAAATTTTAACTATGGTCAAAACCGCCGGGCAAGCTCAACCGTTATCGTTTTTGTTCATAGGCGTGGTAACATTTGCTTTTTTTGTATTTTGGGCTTTATGGTCCACTTCTAACCCATGGCAAGTCCTCTATGGCACACTGATACCCAATGAACGAATCAAAAGCCTATCACCCGAGCCGGAAATGTTCTATGAAAAACCATATGAAGCATCTTTCTACGATGATACAGAGTTGAGCTATACAATTGATAAACCAGTCACTAATTGGGATGAAAAAAGGGGAAGTTGGCTCGACCAGCACTCGTCTTTTTTTAACAGAGCAGATGAGAGGATACTCCTCGTGACGGGATCACAACCTTCTGTTTGTAAGAACCCTTTTGGTGATCATTTACTACTTAGATTCTTTAAAAACAAGGTTGACTATGGTCGTATACACGGCCATGATATATTTTACAACAATGCCTTCTTACACCAGAAAATGCCCTCGTATTGGGCCAAAATACCCGTTATACGCGCCGCCATGTTGGCCCATCCAGAGGCGGAGTGGATCTATTGGGTTGATTCTGATGCGGTTTTCACCGATATGGAATTCAAATTACCCTTGAAAAAGTATAGAAATTACAATCTTGTTCTTGACGGATGGTCGGAGATGATTTACGAATATAAAAGTTGGGTCGGTGTTAATGCAGGTGTTTTCTTGATCCGTAACTGCCAATGGTCTATGGACTTTATGGATGTTTGGGCCAACATGGGCCCAAAAAGCATCGACTACCATAAATGGGGTCAAATATTAGCGAAGACGCTTAAAGACAAAGCGAACACGATTTCAGACGATCAATCAGCTCTCGTTTACTTATTATTGAAAAAAAAAGACACGTGGGCAAAGAAGGTATACATTGAAAATGAATATTGTTTTCAAGGGTATTGGGAAGGATTAGTGGAAACATTCAATAATATTACTAGCAACTATGCCAAATTAGAAACGAATTTTCCACAGCTAAAGAGGCGACATGCCGAGAAAGTGAGAGAGAGCTATTATGAAGAGTGGGAGAAATATCTAAAGAGTGAAGGTTTTGAAAAAGGTAGCGGAAAGAGACCGTTTGTTACTCATTTTACCGGGTGTCAACCGTGTAGTGGTGACCATAATCCTATGTACAGTGGCGATTCTTGCTGGAAAGGAATAGAGAAGGCCTTAAATTTTGCCGATAATCAAGTGCTACGTGCTTATGGATTAGCTGAACCAAGTAATTAGATGCATGATGTTCGAACCTTACATGTATCATTGTGGCCTTGTAGAAAAGAGTTGTTCATAAATTGCATTTTCCGATTCTTCATTTCTCAAAGTATGAGGACCAATTCCGGCACTTTTTCAATATTCGTGACTGAAGAGTTTGAATTCAGTCAATGATAGATATATCAGCTTTCCGCAAATTGAAATCAGCTAGGGGATATGTATTTTTTACACAAACAAATACTAAGTTGTCATATGATCTTCGATTAAGAGATTTCTTTCTTGCTGTAGCATTATTCGTCAAAGCATAAATGTATCTTATCATAGGTAATGATTTTCCTGTTAGGCCTCAAGTTGGCTCACTTGCGGTCTCACTTAGTTTCAATATGGCCTGAAGTATGTCTGTCTGAACTTAATTGAGTTGTAAACCGAATATTACACTTTTGATCCAACATCATACGCGGTGAAACTTACCGTGGTGATTCACCCAATACCTTACAACAACCAGGTGTCGTGGTTTGCTTGAATACTAAACAATGCAACTATAACAAAAAAAAAAACTCTCTTAAAAATAAGTTTACATACCGATACTTAATAAACCTAAAATCTGTTATAATTTGTGCTTTCAAAACTAGAAACTTTTAAGATACCAGAAACAGTCACACTGATATGAAAATTTTAAATTCTGAACCATTTAAGTTGCACACAAAGCCATAGACTGAGTGATTCTTCAATGGAAGCAAAATCTTTAGAAGAATCAAAGTTTTTCAACATCTGAAACTCTTACGTGCTGTTTAATGCAAGCCTTCGTTGCTGATGGAAATAAGACACCGTTGCTGTTGTCATAACTTTTCACGAACAAACATGGAAATAAAGACGGGATATAAATTGCCCTTTTCTTGGACTAAGTTCAAAATCACTGCTGCAGCTTCAGTTCTTATGATCAAATCCAGATTCTATAGAATCGCAATCTTTTTTAGACTTTTCAGCAATAGAGGACTTTGGTTTCTCCTTTGCCAACTTTTTAGCTCTTCTTCTGTGCTTTACCTTGCTCTGGCTTGTACATGGAGCTACCTCACCTAAAACACAGCACAAAGAAACCAATACAGTGTTAAAACTCTTAAGTTCCGTACTCCAGCATAACTAATATAACAAGATCGAATAAATCCGAAGGCTATATATTACTCTACTATCCTACATTCCTACTTAACATAGCTTTCCAGCAAATAGTATTTGAATCATTTACTAAAGCTTCAATTCAGAACAACTCATGATCTTGATTATTTCTATTCTACTGAGCTACTGCATTTGAATCCGACTTAGTTTGCCCACCCAGGGCACATCCTAATAAGAGCTATTTAATTATGGTTCCTTGTCAATATGATTTTTAAATTTTCAGCGTATGACAGGACCCACATTAACCCCAGAGGACTTCTCTCCCTTCAATGTAGCATACCTACCTAATTCTAAAGTGGCGAAAAGTTTTTGTTTTGGTCCTTGGAATACAAACAATAATGTTGCAAGCATAACTGCTGAACATGACTCGACATCAACAAATTATTCACTCACTAGGAGGAGGGCGCAAACACTTAAGTCTCCAAAAGCTTGATCATAATTTCAAAACACAATACGGATAGCATGCACATTTAATACCGATATGATATTTTGCTTGCCTCTTCTATACTCATTTTACTTTTTTACTTATGAGCTGCAATAGAGGCCAGACAGGTAAGGCACTAAGGCTCGAGCATTGGGCAACCCGACTGGAAACAAAAAAAATTGAGCAACCCCAGCGGCACTGACTACAGATAGAAACTAACTACAGTAGGTTTAAACAACGATGTCTGCAAACAAATTACGTGTAGTAAATGTACATACCATAACTAGGAACGATAATGATAATAAACTAAAAAGTTTCAAAGCGAAATTTTGGAATACTTCGTAAAAGAGCGCAACCAAATTATATTGGCCTTCGGCTACCCCAATCACTTGGCCGACTCTGACTTTAAGCTAAATGATCCCAACTCTTTCGTATGCCTAATAAAATATCATGCCAAACAGGCTCCATAAATGTAAAAAACCATGCTCATGATCTTTGTTTTAAAAAGCGTGATTCATAGTACAAAACTTGATTCAAACCTTAAAAAAAGCTTGCTTTTCCGCTTTTTAGACCGCTAAAAGCTTACTCTTTCAGCGTAGCTCTGGAAATAACGCTTTAGCTAAGTTTTCGCTTTTTAAAACACTGCTCATGATAACCCAAGTATAATCCAAAGTACGAATAAATTTACCATCCTGATCATTTTCGATACACGATTTCTCAGTAGCGTTTTGTCGAACACCTTCGGCTTCATCAGGAGCATCCATCAGTGGCCCAATCAATCCGTTTCGACGCTCGTCATATTCCTTCATTTTCTTCTTCCTGACCCTTTTTCGCTGTGCCCTAGTCGGCTTATCCGGGCCACAATCTCTCTCATCCTCGCTATTAGACGAGGTCTTAAATTCTGCTAATTCATCTCCTAAATTTACATAAAATATAATGTCAAGTAAAAAAAAAAAACTTCTCCCTCCGTTCTTATGTAATTCAACTATACGAAACTACGTGCAATTTTAAGCCGCCAAAACTTGTACTAATCCGGAATGAAAATTTTCAAAAGTAAATCGTTTAATTTAACATTTGAACTATACGATTAACATTTCAAATTTTGATTTTCGGCAATTTAGATAAAGGATGCCAAATCATTATTTTAAACTAATTGTAGTAAGAAAAAAAGAAGACAAAGCAATATATGAATCAAATAAAAATTATCTTCATCATTATATGATTTTACTTTTAGTACATTGTAAGATTTTATAAACCCATAAAAAAGATATAAACTTTTTTATAGTTAAAGAGTAAATTGAGTATAAAGAGATGTCGAATCAGTATTTTAAACAAATTATAGTAAAAAAGAAGACAAAGCAAATTGTAAAATTAAAATAATAATTATCTTCATCATTTAGCTTCCACTATTTGCATCATTGTATATGATTTTACAAACCCATTAAAAAGATGTAATCTTGTTTATAATTAAATAGTAAATATGACTAAAAGGGAAACCTGTAATAATTATTTGACAATATAGATAAGGGATGTGAAATCATTATTTTAAACAAATTGTAGTACAAAAAAGAGTCAAAAGCAAAATAATAATATATCTTCATCAATTAGCTTCCACTATGTGCATCCTTAAATGATTTTACAAACCCATAAAAAAAATTATATCTTTTTTATTTAACTAGTAAATTTAAGTAAAAAAAAAAAAAAAGGAACCTGGAATAAGACCATGTGAGTTTAAACTGGCAAGTTCCTCTTTTTTAATTTCCTGTTTAAATATAATTAACCCCATTAATCATAGTAAGAATTAAAAGAAAAAAAAGCTACACATGTCATAATGTATTATTATATTGCACAGTTATATATGTATATATAAATATACATATATATATATATAGAGAGAGAGAGAGCACTTGGGGTGGAGGAGGGGGAAAGAGTATCTGTTTGAGAGATTCATGAAATTTCCTTCGTCTCTCTTCTCTCTCCATTTTTATTTTATTTTTCACACTAATTTTTTATTTTACAATGGTTATTTATTTTTGACAAAAATGGTACATAACATATCAATCTTTATTAATTTGATAGATAATCTAAACTATTTCTAATTTGATAACCATCGGATATGTTTTCCCTCGTAAGTGTATAGCACACGCTTTCTAATTTGTAACATAACGTACATATTCACTCCAATTAAAGGGCTCGGCTGGTCACTAGTTTTTAACTTATATTAAGTTTATTTTACTATTGATTAATCTATTTGAAAGATTCAATTTTTGCATCAAACAATTTAGAATGAAAATAACGGTTAATATGCTTGAGTTAATAAGTTTGAAATAACCGGATGTGGCCTATGTTTAAATAGCAGATTTTTTAGTTCAAAATAAGTTTTGAAAATCTATTAAAAAATTAGATTTTAAAAATCTTGATTTTTTAGATTTTTCAGTCTAAAAATCATATTTTCACAAACTGAATAATCTGAATTGGCAAACATCAACAAATTTTTAAAATATAAAATTCAAAAATACACTAAAAAAATATGTTGCCAAATGGATCATACTATCTATATATTAATACTAAAAGATAGTAATAAAATTACAAAAACATTAAAAAGCCGAAAAAGCTAGTAAAAGGTAAAGTGAAAATTGTTCAGAAACACAACAAAATTACCACAAACATAAAAAAAATATTTAAAAGAATTGAAAACTTTAAATTTACAAAAAACGCAAAAGTAGACGGTAAAAAAGTATCCAAAATAATGTAATAAACTTTTACCAGGATTAGTTAATTTACACTGGTGATGAACCAAATATTGATTAATATGCGTCATACGCAGGGGAGACCCGACTACGAGAATTGCCCAAGACTCAAAAGATTTTGGTTGCTCATAGTACAATTATAAAGCAATTTTTTTTAGAAACATTTCTATTTTCAATTTGATTTTAAACTTCCTGTGTTTTTTACAAATCAAATTCAATTCTAATAATAACAATAGTAACAAAAATTTGGGCCTAAGTTGAAATTCTATGTCATAGAGGAACAAATTGGAGACCGCTATCAATTAAAGATTATTATTAGATTTTAGTATCTCTTACAATTTTTATTAGCATAATTTACTTTTTCAAACATTTTAATTTAGTTTTGATACACTCTACTCTAAATATAAAAAGGTCTAAATTCTATTTTTATCATTAACCAAAAATACTCTCTCCATCTCCAATTACAGTTTTGCTCTCCCTCTCATCTCTACACATATTATATACTAGCGGACCTGTCCACCCGATGAGTGTAAATCAAAAAAAAATCTGTAAGCCGTTATAGTAGAATCTTCAATAAACGGAGGGGCAATTATGGTGGAAAGATAATAATAGAGAGATAATAGCATATATATATATATATATATATATATAGAGAGAGAGAGAGAGAAATAATAGAGAGAGAGAAAGGTAGAGATATAATAAGGAAGAGAAATGGTAACGTGAAACAGTTATTTTTATTTTAGCAGTTTTACTTAGTAGTTTTTTTATTTGTAATTTTTCAAACTATCAATACTATTTTGTAAATATTTGTTTCAATGCCTCATAAGACCTCTAGACATAAAGTAATAGTATATATATATAAAAGTAATAGTATATATATATATATATATATCCTGTTCCGACGAGATCTGACGACACCATAGATGGATCTCCACAGTCCCGTCGCTGCCTCTCTTTCTGGTCAGACCTGAGTTCGTCTGTGACTATATATATATATAGATTGATGTTTTATTTTCCATAAGCCGAGATCGTTTTCTGATATGGTGTTGACAGATGGAGTATTTCGCTGTGACGAGTGGACTGGCGGCGGCGGAAGGCAACGCTAGTTGCTGGTTTTAATTGGTCAGGGACCTTTTTTGGAGATTTAACAAAATAAATTAACTAGTATTCGATCCATGAGTTTTAATGGTTAACAAATAAGCCTCACATATTGACAAAACTATAAGACTAACCTAATTAGACTGTCATTTTTCTATTTGGATTTCTTTGGAGTTTTTAAATTTTTATAAAAATAATGTATTAGATTGTCAAAAATACCGTATTATATTGAAAAAAAATGTTTTATTATATTCTTAAAAAATTTGCATTAGAGTGTCAAAAATATTGTATTAAATTGTCAAGAAAATTGTAATAGATTCTAAAAAAAATTATATTTGATTTTCAAAAAAACATATTCGATTGCCAAATTTTTTTAATTAAATTATCAAATACTTTATATTAGATTATTAAGTTTTTTATATTAGATTATCAAAAAATATATATTAGATCGTCAAATTTTTTTAATAAACTGTTTATTAAATTGTCAAAAAATTGTATTAGATTGTCACAAAAATTGAATTATAATTTCTATTATATTGTCAAAATTTTACATTAGATTGTCGAGAATTTGCATTATTTTTTTAAAAAAATTGCATTAGATTGTCAAAAAAACAAGTTTTTGGATTTTTTTAAAAAAATTTAAATTTTTTTCCAAATTTTTCCAAATTTTCCAAATTTTATAAATTTTCTGGATTTTTAATTTTTTCCGAAATTTTTATTTTTTTTAGTCTTTTTTTCCGGAATTTTTATAAATTTTATATTAGTTTGTTAAAAAATTTATTTTTGAGATTATTTTGGATTTTTTAAATTTTTTTCCCATATTTTTAGTTTTTTTCCAAATTTTCTAATTTTTCTGTTTTTTTCATTTTTTTTTAATTTTTTCTGGATATTTTCTATTTTTTCTGAGTTTTTTTTTTTCTTTTTTTTACATTTTTTATTTTTTGGTCAATGCCGGAGACCGGCGCTCAAAATAGTTGGTCTTGGTCAAAGTTTTATTGGGCCAAATGTGTTAGACATATACGTTTTAGAAAGGGGTACTAATTTACAATAAATAGTTTGTAAGTGGTAATAATAGTTAAATATATAGCTTCAAAAGGTAGCCAACAAAAATTCACTTAGAGAGTGTTGCGAAGAGAATGTATAATACTTTTTTTAGATTGGGCTTAAACTAATTTTTTTTTTTTGGTTGAAATTGCCAGGTATGTTGCCCATGAAAAATTCCTTTCATGTTTTTTACTCAAGGCCCAAGCCTTACTGGACTTAGATTTGAGCCGGCTCTTATCACACGACACGAAACATGTCCGCTAACAATTTACGATTATGGAAACTTTAACCCATACGTGGATCATCCCCTCTTATAAATTAAACGGGATAGAAGATCAATTACTCTCATGAATTGAATAATTATGGGCATTGAAGTTAGGTTCAAATTATAAAAAAGATCTTGTAAAATAGAGACTATCATAGGTGATGACGGATGAGCAATTGCAACAAGCTTAGATCATTATTTTTTTCCCGTTACATTGCGTGTGTATATATTTGCAACTTCTCGAAGTAAAATCTTTATCTTCAAAATAAAATAGTTGGTTTTCAACATTTCGACCGTCTTATCCATATTAATCATGGGTGGTACTCTCAACACTAATCCAATCTATATGAGCTAAAGAGCAGATACCGAACTTGTTGACCTCAACTTCAAGTCACATAATTATTTGAATCTGAGCTCTTAAAGTGGTTCGTTTTGTCGATGTTATAAGTTCGTAGTGATGAATCTATGAAATTATTTATGACAATATTTTTGATTAAACCCCTACATATTCAGTTCTTATAATTCACAGTCGTCAAATCGTCTGAAAATATCCAATGATTATGTTGTAATTCGTTAAGCTGTAAAAAGGATAAGAAATGTTTGTGCAAATCTTTAAGAACAACGACATCAATATGTATAAATCAACTATCTTGCTTGAATTTTGCCAAAGGAAATAAATATTCCACATAAATTACCTTAATATAAAAGTTACATATCGGCAAAATTGTTGTTTCACATCATCTGATCATTATCAAAACCAATTCTTAATATATACTCATCTATTTTCTTACTAATATGTTTTTTTAGTGGGGAATGAATAAGTTTCTACATGGTATCAGAACGGGCCATTAAAAAGGTTAGCGAAGTTATAAGTATGATGAGCTACCTCCGAACAATTTGTTTATTGCACTCGTTAGGCTTTTCAGAAATTGACCAACACATAAGTGAAGGGGAACGTTGGAAGACTTGGAGCTTCATTACATACGAAAATTGTTTTGTCTAAGAGATCAAATATCAAATATAGAGTATTATTAAAATAATACTCTATTCAATCGTTTATCCATATTTAGTAATGTAAATTCTTAAAGACATGCATAAATTGTTTTGTCTAAAAGATCAAATATCGACTACACGTCATATGTATTTAATTAAAGTTTGTAATGAAAAACAAAACAAATGTTAAAGTTGAAATATTGTTTAATTTTTAGTTGAATTTTACAAAATTAACAAATAATCTGGAACCTCTTGAAAAAGAAAGAACGGCACACATTTTGTAACGAATGGAGGATTAAATTTCCATAGTCCCATCATGGGCCCGCTAAGCTAAGTTGGAAGTTAATGTGAAAGGAGAAAAAATCAAACATTTAATTAGGACAAGGAGGTGAAACAAGAAAATTGGTAATTGAAAAAATTGAAGTTATGTGAAAAGTGGAAATCACCATAAATCAGAAGAAAATTTTAAGATAATTAATGTGGTTGCTCTGATACGACGATGAAAACATTTAACTTATAACAAAAATTTCCAACGTCTGCCTATTTATTGTTAAACATATTGATCTACTTTGACACATTCGGTTTTGCAACCGAAACAAACGCCCTTTAATATTTATGCACTGATCTAGATAGTTTATACGGGCCACATACCAATCCGGTACGATACAACTCTTCAGATTAAAGTATTATTTTTACTCGAAATTCGAAAATAGCGGGTTGTTGGAGAAGCGGTGTTGTAGCTATAGGTATGCTAAGATTATTTAGAGTTTTAATGTAACTTGTGGAAATTAAACATGAGTTCTTAAGAAACAAAAATTAAAATTGAATGAAGTGGAAGACATTAATTAAGTGCAGTTTTCTTCAATTTTTCATCGAGTTAATGCTTTCCTATGTTTTTGTAGCAGTTGGAAATAAAACTAACTTACCCAAAATAATGGAAACGAGACGAGAAAAAACATGCATAAATAAAGATTCATTTATAAATTAAATTTATAATTCAGATTACTTAAAGTAATCATAGTCTCAAAACTAAAATAGACCTTTAAAAACAGAAAAGATTACAACACTTTCTATTAGCTACAATATAGCTTGAAAAGATAAGACTAATAACGGAAAGTGAAAATGATTAGCCTGACTAAGAAATAATTCGATTTTATTCATTTAGTTGTATTCTTACAAGAACAAAAACCATCCGCGTACTTAAGAATTGGTTGAAGAAAAAAAATAAACTCATGGAACAGAAATTAAGCATTAAGCTTAGAATAAAGTTATACTTCCTTATAAATAGTTGATGTTTGAAAGAAGATTTTTAGAGTGATGAATTCTTTGTAATCCCATTATAATTTGCTTTTGGAGGAAGCCAAAGTAGATGTATTTTTTACTTGATCCATCATTCATTACTTGAAATCTACGCTAAATTTAAGTGGAATCCAAATTTACCATGTTATTCCAAACAAATTTTGTTTTGTTATATGTAGCTAGACCATGGAAGTAATGAGGTGGATAGGCAGTAGCTCCCCTCCATTTCTAAAAATATTAACGAGAAAATTATATATTTTTTCATGTATATTGATAAAAAAAATTCTAAAAAGTTAGCATTTCAGCCTCTCATCTTATATATGAAAGAAAATATCACATCGAATATAACACCTCCATTTGATATTTCTAGATCCGTCCCTAGCTAGATGATACTGGATGATCTATAGTTGGCCGGAGTAGGTTTTGCTTCTTGGATACACAAATGTCTTCACCGTAACCTCATCTTCAAACTCACACGGCATATCTTCATCGATCCTCTCAATAGCAAAACTAGCACTTCGAGGCACCACCTTTGCTCCATGCGCAGATTCGGGTACATGTCGTCGTTTAATAATTTCTGCTTCGACCTTTTCACCCAAGCTCCTAGTAGAAGCGATATTAATAAGCTCTCTGAGATCTTCGTCGCGTTTCTTTGGTGCACTTGAGCTAGCATTGAAGCTCTTGGGCACTACGGTGGGGAAATGTGTGGTTGGGCCGCCCATACCCCCACCGTAACTGTTGACGTTATCATCGCATTTTGTAACGCTACTGATGTAAAAATCCCTCATTCTGGTCAATACTTTCTTTGGCACTGTGTATAATTTGCTGAGTTTCGCTCTTTTTCTCGTGTCTTTTGCTATATTAGTCATTTTTTTTCAAATGTAACACTATGGTTTGGTTAAAGAGTTTAAATAGGATGAGAAAGGGAGATGAGTAGCAAATAATTTTATTTTTGATATATATTGCGATGGAGAAATTGTATAGCATAATAATCATGTTCATGTTTGGGGTTTTATTTGGATCTTTGAATAATTCGGCCTGCAAAAAAAAAAAAAAAAACTTCTTGCTTGCAATTAAAGTCTACTATACGTTAATTTACACAAAGGGCAATTAACAAAAACATATCCTAACTCTATTATATTACCAAAAACATACCCCCAAAACTTAAATTACAAAAAACATACCTATATATATACTTGTTATTTCTCTAATTCTAATCAAAGCATAATCTAACTTCTCTCTCTATAACCGCAACTCTCTCCCTAATCGTACATTTCTCTCTCTAAAACACGATAATCACATATTTTTCTAACACATGTTAATCATTAATCTCTCTCTCAAAATGACTAAAAACTCACAAAATATTCATATGTTAATTATAAAATGTCATACCCTAATTTTAAAATGTCATACCCTAAATGTTCTGAATCACAATCAAATATCTAAAAAAGAGTTCATACCCTAATTTTAAAACTTCATACCCTAATTTCAAAACTTCATACCCTAATTTCAAAACTCCATACCCTAATTTCAAAACTTCATACCATGCATATGAATTTCTCTCAATACTATACATATGGATTCTGCTCCTTCAACTTGAAACCCACAAGTTTTACAATAGTATCAAATCTCAATAAATAGAAAACAATATCATCAATTTTATATATTTTTCATATATTACGGTATAGAAAATAATCTCACAAATTTCATATATTTTTCATATATTACGAGATATCATATACAAACAACAATGAAGAAGAGAGAGACTGAGATCACAGAGAGATATAGAGAAGAATTGGTAAGAGAGAGAAGAATGGAGGAGAGAGATAATAAAGGAGGAGAGAGAGAGTAAATGAAAGATAGAGAAAGAATATGTTTTTGATAGTTAAATTTGTAAGGATATATTTTTGCTAATTTAGTTTTAAAAGTAGTATGTCTTGTTAATTTATCATTTACACAAATTATTTTTTGTTTGGACATTTATTGACGATAGAGATTGAAATGACATGCATCCTTCTATATATATATATATATAATATTCGGAATGTTCCTTTAGCTACTACTTATGCTCGACAATTGGCTTAAATCTTCATAATCATAAAAATTATTATTGATCGGAAGCCTAATATTACTCCATAAAGCCACACATTTAGTAGTTCAGATATCTAAAAGTTTCAACATGGGTATTAGGTATATATATATATATATATATATATATATATATGATTCATGAAGGTTGTAATGGCTGGAGCTGAATTCGGTTTGGTTTTTAGCAAAACCGAAACCAAACATATTTTTCGGTTCAGTTTTTTTTTGTTTCGGTCTTTTTATTTTTTGGATCGAACCGGACCGGTTTTTTTGGTCCAGTTTCGGTTTTTCGGTTATTTTCGGGTTTTTCGGTTTCTCGTTTTCGATCTTTTTCGTTATTTTTCGGTTCGATTATCGGTTCGGTTCAGTTTTTCGGGTTTTTGTCCCAGCCCTAACAATGGGTGTATTGTGTACATATATATACTCTCTTAAAGTCTTATATATAAAACTATTACGTATATATTTATTATAGAACACTTTATAATATATGGTTTTATCACATTCTCAATCTTTACTTCTCAATTCAATTGATACAAGCACATAGTAGTAATATATTTTATAAGATTCATTCTAGAGCAAAATAATCATAAAACATAAATAAATGAAAACCCATAAATTTCTTTAATATACATTTTTTTCCTCCAATCCTTAACCAACAAAAGATGCGAAGATGAAATTATTTTCTGCCTTAATAATAAGCTTGATACTTCGGCCTACTCTATTATTACGTCTCGCTGTTCATCAGCTTCTGAAAAGCTACGTGACATGTTCGATCTATTGGAATACGAACATACAGCAAATCAATTCCTGTCAACAATATATAATATGGCGTCTTTTAGTTTAAAGGCCTTTGAATATACTGTCCGTAGGACGGCAATGCCGTCTCATGCACTTTGTTTTGCTTAGGTCACTAAAATTTCGCTTTTCTATTCATTATGCAAGAATGATAACCACGGCATCAAGGTAAATTATACTCCTATTAGGGTATGGACAAATGGCTGTTATGTATCCGGTATAATTTAACATAAAATCTCTATCAGCGAGATTAATATATATAAGCGGGAATCGACCAAAAACAACTACTAGAAAATGATTATGACGACGTAACTACTTACCTTCCATGGTTGTTGGAAAACTAAATAAAAACGTTTTTCATGAAATTTGAGACTTTGATTGGGACTATTTGCTACAATTGCATAATTTCTAGCAGCTGTATGTAGCGATTGGAACTACGGGTCATTTTGTTGTTGAATCATCATGATCAATCCAACGGGAAAAGGCTAAGGAGTAAGGACCTAAGGTGGATTGTTCAAGTGGGATCAAGAAATGTAACTTTTCTGAACCAGTGATAAAAACACGATGTTATCTTTTACTCATAATTCCAGGTTCTGTGTAAAATAGGAAAATTCATTATTTGGAATTCTCTTACACACACTTTTTAATCATTCTTAAAGGGTTCATCATGTCCTATATTTGGTGCAATTTATATGTTGATCACTAGATGAAAATGAATTGACTGAGATGGTAACTAAAAAGTATATTTTTCCTCTTTCTGAAAACATCACCTCAACGGACAACAGGGATGATTGGTCTGCTGTTTTTTTTGTCTAACGATGAAAATTAACTCTAAATGTAGAAAAAGTAACCCTTCCACTCCTTCGATCGGCTTAAGAACCACGTGTTCTTTATTATTAAAATGATTACACTGCTATGAAAGTTAAGCGAGCTTGTATATGATATTGTTACATGATTAGGGACTGGCTTAGCTAGCTAGAGAAAAAACTCTTTAGATTCTTCCTTAAGAACTGATACAATACTCGCTCATTTATTCTATATACACATAGTTTGATGGAATACTTCAGTCTCTCATCGCATACAATGTTACGGTGTGCCCACTCCATTGTCAACACCCTCTTCCTCTGATTCCGAATTGGAAAAAAAATCTAAAACCTACGCGTAAAATAACTAGAAAACATGAAATCAAAAATGAATAACACAAAAGGGAAAGATATGGAATTGGAAACATCAAACGAGTAGATATGTAGATTCCATATGCTAGTGGTCTTGCGAGGTAGATTACGGAAACAATAAATATCAGAATTCTCACATCTATCATTAAAAAAAACTACGGAAAGATTTATATATCATCACTAGAAAAACTACCTCGACCAGCTGAGCCAAACTATGAGTGTTTTGCAAACAATGCCATACAAGTTGTAAATTAACATGCAACTAGCGCTGGCTTAGCCCCCAAGGACTATCCATATATAGTAATTGCATGCCGAGCCGGCTATAGACCAACACAACTGCAGAGGCTCAAGTGTTGGGTCACACTTCTTTGTAAGGTCTCAAAAACAAATTATTAGGAATTTATTAAAAAAACTGGATTTTTATACTACATTTTTTCTAAAAAAACACACAAACCGTACATTTTTTCTACGGTTTGGGCTGAATTGCAATTTTTACGAAATGCAGGGACTGAAATGTAATTTCTGTAAACTTCAGGCAAACCGTACATTTTTTCTACGGTTTGCCTAAGTTTACAGAATTTACATTTCAGTCCCTGTATTTTGTAAAAATTAAAAATTAGTCCCGTGAATAAAAAAATGATTTTTTTTGAAATTAAACATGAATTTTTTGTTATATAAAAAACTAAATTCCCTATTCCCAATTTTAAGGTATTAATATTAATAAATACCTAGAAAAAATATTAAAAAATTGAAATATAATTTATGAAAAAAACGATAATATGAACGAAATATAAACTTATAAACATGACCATATATTTTCCCATTTATTTTGCTACTAAGATAGTTGTAGTCAGGTAGTATCTCATTTCGAACTCTTTTTCGTCAACTATAAAACTTTGTTTTCATTTGGATCATTTTACCCTGAATACTTTGCTATTCCTATATAACAATTTAAAATATGTGATCTACAATATATATTATACCTTATTAAAAACAACACAAGATTGTTTTCTTTAAAACTAACTAAATATGACTGTTTATTAAAAGTCATTATTAAAAATATATCCAATCATGAGTCCAAGTTTTAAGACACAAAAGTGCATAATTTAACGAAAATCACTAACACACTGGTCGTTTTCTTTGTGTTGGGGGATGGGGGATTGTTTCTCTAATCTCTATACAAGTGCGCAGTGCCTATCTTGTATTTTTTTTTTTTGTTTGTTTGTTAAATTCTTACTCTAATTCGATAAGAGACTGGATTTGTTGAAATTTTAAAAAGAGACATTACACCTTTGGACTTTTATTAAATTCAGGTTGTTAATTAACTTTCGATTAAAAAAAAAAGTCGTCTTTTGGCAACTAAGTCTCTTTTTTTTTTATATTAAATTTGAATTTTTATTAATGTAGTGTTACTCCGAGAAAAAAGTATATACAAGGGACACAAATGTCCAAAGTGGCAATAGGCCGAACAGATGAATCAATTTTAGCTTAGGCATTAAATCAATAAAAGAAAATATTTATGACTAATTGGATAAAATGGAAAATTAGGAGATGTTTCTTTTATCAATAACCATAGTATTTGTATGGTACCAAAAAAACATATTGATAAAGCCATAACTTTGGTCGGTTGCGTTAGGCTTTTCAACAATGATATAATGGTAAATCAACCGTGAATAAAGGACACTTCCTGATCTTTATTATTGCTCGGATTATTGTCCTTGTTCGGACTATTACATTTGCTCGGATTAGTATTTCGGTTTTACAATTGTGCTCGATATGACTATTTAATCTCTCGTCTTGATCTTTCTCCCCTTTTATTCGGTGCTCGGCTGTCTTTTCTCGGTTTATTTCTCGAAGTGATATGCTTTGGTTAGTTTCTCTCTTTTCTTAACTTCTCTCTATATTTTTTGGATAAATTTTCTGGTCGTTTTCTAGGAGGGGTAGTTGGCTATTTATAGGCAACTGCGCCTTCTAGGATACTGACAAATGTCTTCATCCCAGGGATTTTTCAGACATGGGTCCCCATTTGATTGGGCTTGGGCTTTTGGTAGTAACACCTCAATTCCTATAAAAAGTATGAGATGACCCATTTAAGCGTTGGATACCCATTTATAAAGTGGGTTGATTATTACCCGAATAAAATATTCGGGTCTAATTTTTATGTTCTATCAAGTGCTCCCTGACTTTCTCGGCGTGGTTTCCATGTCGGGGGAGCCATGTTTGGTTTGTCGATAACGTTACTTCGGTCTTGTCATTCCCAATCCTTCATCGAAAAACGCAATAGACTTATGACGGTTTCCAGGGGGGCACATTTAATGTTTCCTATCCTAATATCTTTCTTCGAGGAAAAATCCTATAAAGGGGTGTGCTCCCTCCATACTTAGGCATTTTACTACTAATTTGCTCGTGACATAATGGCTTCTTCAGGTTCTACTGGTGAGAGCTCCTTTAATTATATTTCATATTTAGAAACGGAAATCAAGAAATCTCGTACCGCGAATAAGAAACTCGTGGCCAAGGTTTCAGACTACAAGAAAAGACTGTCTGACATGGATTCTGATCATCATGTGACGATGGCCGATCGGGATTGGGCTTACGAGCATATAAAGAAGCTCGAGGCTAATCTGGCCAAGCAGAAGGCAGCAAAAAGGGCCTATAAGCTTGCCTTCAAGGAGCTGCATGCTCGGTCTAACCCGAGTTCGGATGACGATGAAGAAGGCTCTTCCTCGAAATAATTAGTCTTTAGTAATTTCTGTCGTAATTTCTCTTGAATGAGGAGTCTTCTCTTCAGTTGTAATCGAAGTTTTTGAAATTAATAAAATATTTCCCTTTCCTTGTTCTTGTCTGTTTATCTTCTTGATGTCTTTTTGGATGACTTTAATTGGATTTGGAACTATGGTTAATTCGCCGTAAATGCTCTTGGGAAGTTCAAGAGGTTGTATTTATTCGAGATGACCTTTGATCTACTCCTTGTTTCTTCTTATAAAAGGGGACTGTCCCAGTATTCTCTATGCAGTTCATTCTTTATTAACGAACAAATGGCTTCTCCTCTTGAAAACTATGGTGACAACCTTCCTGAATACGTTGCCCGTCTGGAAGAGGAAGTTCAGAAGGTGCGTTATCTCGAGAAGAGGGTTGCCCGGCTGTTGGTGGAAGCTCATCGGGCCGCCGAACTAGACGAGCGACTGGATGCCCTGGAGAAGGAGCACCAGAGGTCTTTGCTCGACAGTATTCGCGCTCGTGCCCGGATCAAAGAGCTCGAGGCCTCCAGAGATAGGCAGCTTGCTTCCAAGAGGGCTTACAAATTGGCCCTTAAGGAAGTGTATGCTCGGTCGAAAAGGAAGCCGAATGACGAAGCGGGCCCTTCTATGAAATGATTTTATTGTTTTCATTGTATTTCCTCTTTGTGCTTCTTCTGTAACGAAGTATCGACCAATCAATAAAGACTTCTTTTTCTTGTTTATATCTGAATTACTTTCCCAATGCAATTTATTTTGACTGCGCACGCTTGTGGCCTCAGTAATGCTTTTCTTGGGCCTTGCGTTTGATCTTATCCATTGGACCTTCTTACTCTTTATATCTGGGGACCAATAGGATTTCTTGAGCCCTGTGCATAAAAATCTTACTCACCAGAGTTTTCTTGATCTCTGTGCAAAAGATCTTAGATATTTATTTGAACCTAATGCCTTTCCCCAGAAATGACGCGTGTTTCAATGCCATTATTACTTGCCCTCTTTAAATATTGGTAAGAATCCAAGCGTTTTGCGAACAAGAGTGGCTTTTAATTACTCACGCTTTTTTTAGAACCTTTGGGGAATCCAAACGTTCTTTCTTGAACAGACATCTTTTAATTGCCATCGCTTCTTAGTACCCATTGGCGAACGGTTGCGACTCTCAATACCAGCCCTCATCTAATTGATCTATAAATACCTGCTTACAGCATGGTTACATCCACAATTCTCATCATATTATTTTCCCCCATATATAGACCCTCATCTTATAATTTCCCTAAGATGCCTGGTCCTTTCACCCAATCAGCATTAGCTTTGCAAGTGGAGGCCTTTGAAGCCTCCTATAACCATGTACAAAGGCTGTTGAGGGATGCCGAGGAGGAATTGAAGGTGATGCGTTATCACCATACCGAGATGGTTCGGGAATTAACTTGGCTAAGATCCGAACTGGCTTACTGCCGACGTGCTCGTCAGGCTCTAGTCGAAGAGAATGAGATGCTAAGGGGGAACCCGACACTGAGGGACAGGGATGTCTCTGCCGGGCCCTCTCATCGATACCGATCGACTTCCCCCTAACCTTCCCCCTTCTTTTTTTATTTTTCTCTGCTTTTCCCCATCTTTTCCCATCTCTTTCTTTTTCTTCTTTTTATTTCTCAGTTTCCCTCATTTCTTCCTCTTCCTCTCTTGTGTTTTTTTTTTATACTCTGTTCTCTCGTACTTTTTATTCTTTTCTTTTCCCCTTTCTTTTTTGTTTCATTGACTTCCTTTTTAGTTGTCTGTCTCCTTCATTTCTTTATCTTCTTCTCATCTGTTTTTCTTCTGTGCCTCCTCTTTCTTTTTCTTCATCTTCTCTCCCATCACTCTTTTTCTTTTTTCTTTTTTTTTTTGCACCACTACGATGTAACAATCAGCCCTGTGATCCAAAGGGTTTTGTGTTACATTTAGGGTTTGTCATTTTTCTTTTTGACTCTTCTTTCTTATCACTTCTTCTTTTCTTGCACTCTTCTTCTTTTCCTCTTCTTGCTTTTCCTTTCTCTTTCTTCTTACTTTTTCTTTTTGGCGTCTCCTGCTCACTTGGTCAGCTGATATAGTTGATCCTTTGCCTGATCTTCTGTACTAGCTCTTCTCGGATGTAATAGATCTTTTCGGATGTAATAGGTTTCCTTTTCGGATGTAATAGGTTTTTATCTCGGATGTAATAGACCTTGATGTAACAGACCTCGATGTAATATTGTCTTTTGATGTAAGGAACAATGATGTATTCCATCTTCATTAATGAAAAGTATTTTTGCCCTTTTATTTTTGCATTTCTTTTTATATTGCACCTGTGGTTTATTGTTTGTCTGGAATCTAGATCTTTGAATATCTCGTCTTTATTTCTTCTGCACTGTAGTCTCAGGTGTCAGTAGATGTCCCCATCACTGTCAAACATATGTGCATGCTCCCTAGTAGGTCAGGAAATGTGCATGCCCCCAAGCATGTCAGGAAATATGCAATTTCCCAAGCAAGGTCATAAAATATCATACTCTCCGTTCTATAAGTACTTCTCTTTTCTTTGGTAGTTTATCATCTCTTTTTTCTTTTTGTTTCTCTCTTCCTCAGCCCTTTATTTTCTTCCGTACTATAACAATTTCCCAGAATGTCTGGACCTGTGGTGAGATATCATGCTCAGATGAAGGGCTTGGAAACTGAGGTATCTCGGGTCCGCCGTCGGATGGCAAGGCTTGAGAAAGAGTATGGCGTTTTGGCCTTGAGCTTGTTCGGCTCTTATCCCGAAGAGACGGTGAAGTGGACCGAGATCTCGGCACTGAGTCGCCAGCTCGATCACTTGTTGTTACAGAGAAACCATCTGGCCAACTCCTGGTATGATGCCGAGGAAATTTGGGACCATTCTCAAGATGAGTTTGACAACTCTCCTCAAGGCCTAACTAGCATAATGGTAAAGAATGCTCGGCTCGTGGAGCGCGTCAGGGTTCTTACTACGGAAAACAACAGGCTCTCCTCGGAGAATGACAATTTGGTCGCCATGAACGATTCCTACCAAGCTCGGTTGAATTGTTCTGCTCGTTTTGCTTTCTCTCGGTCTGGCAGTTCGGTTTTTCCACCCATTGATCCTTAGATTGGGCTGGTTTTCTTATGTATTTCCCCTTTTGCCATTTGTGTTTTATCTTCTGTATTTGATGAATCAGTTGTATCTTTTCTTATCTCGTGCCTGTCTTGTGAACCATTGTAACGCTTCGTACTTTGTGCCTTTTGATTCTCTATAAATGCTCCCTATTGCCTGTATCTCATTACCAATTTCTACCTCTCTCTTGTTTTATAATTTGCTTCTTCTAACTTGCTTTTGCGTGAGATGGCTCCCATCACTAGGTCTGCCTCCAAAAAGAAAGCCCTTATGGAAGAGGAGCCTACTTTTTTGCTACCTCGTCCCCCTGGTTTTGGGGAGGAGGATTTGACTCCTCTTCAAATAAAAGAAATTGAGATGTCATGGCTGAAACATGATCTCATGTGTGCTCGGACTGAAGCGAGGAGGTTTAAACAATATTGGGATGAGGAGGGCACTGCTCGTTTCAAGGCCGAGCAAAAATGCGAGTCTCAGTCTTACGCCTTGAAACAGGCTGAGATGGCGATTTCTCGTTTAATTAGGGAGAAGGAGCGTCTGGAGGAACTTTTGGCGAAGAGGGATGTTGCTATGGGGGATAGTTCGAAAAGGTAGGATGGGTGTATTTTCTTGTAACATTTTTCTTTTTTTGTTGTATTGTTTGTGTTTCCCCCTTTGTGGATGAATAAAACTTGTCTTGCACTTGATTCTGTCCTATTTTATTTCCTGTTTGCTTCACCCTTTTATATTTCTAAGCATACACCGAACAATATGCCCGGTTATCCCCCCGGAGAGCGTTGTTAGACTTGATGCTCCCTGCCATCAAGCTAGAAACGGTCTTCGTCCACCTTGTTCGGTGTGCCCTTTTGGTAAGGATTGGTTGGGAGTCGAGGAACTTTAATCGGGGGATATTCTCGGTGTGATAGTAGTGGTAGCGTATGTGGGAAGCTTTTCGTGGTAGGGTCCACTGGCCGTTTATTTAGGTGTAATGATGTGAACTGCCTTGGGTAGTGGGATACGCGCTGACGTGGCGCAATCTGGAGCGTTTATATGTTAAAAAGAGCAGCGGTTATTGACTTTTGTATGGTTGGAAAAAAAGGTAAACCGCTGTTACACGAAAGGACGGTTATTATTTTATTCTTTTTGTGACTCCACTCCTTTCTATTGTGCCAAGTAATCCTTTTTTATTTTTATCCCAGAATTTGCTGAAGAAAATATCTCTCTCTCTAAAGCATATTCTTCCTGCCAAAAAGGAAAAGAGTTCGGCTGCTTGATCTAGGGTTTGGATAGGAAATTCTGAGCCAAAGTGTGGCCCAAGTTGGCACATTCGTAGAAAAGGATTTTAAGGAGCTTGCCGGAATACCTGACAACATACATATCCGGCTTCCTATTAGGAAGAGTTCTTGAAAGTGGTCCGGGCTCGAAGTGCTGCTCGGCTCGGGAAGAAGCTCGTTTGGTCTAAACGTCATGCGTCTGACCCTGTTGGTGGAGTAACGAAGAGGGCCAGGGGAACCGATACATCGGTTACCGAGGAGGCTGATATCGTTGCTCGGGCGAGGGGGCGGTGGCTGCCGCCGAAGGGGATACCGCCGAGGATGCCTCTGCGCCGGGCGAGGTATGTGTATATGTATTATGATTTTCTTGTCTTTTGGTTGTTTGTCATTTTGTTCGCTAGTACTTTGCTTTATTAGTCATCTTGTTTCAGCTACTGACTTCTCCATTGGTTACCCTCGCTCTTGCCCGGTCTATGGGTATTATTGTGTTTCAGGGGTCGATCGACGATGTATTCGGACATATGAACCTCTTGACTAACATGGGAGAGGGTACGATGACTTTTCCTGTCATCTCGCCTATCCCCACCGAGGGTCCGATAGATTTGCCCGTTGGCTCGCCCCTCCGTACTGAGGAAGAGATTGAGCATAGGGCCCCTGAGATTGATCAGTTGGAGGAGGACGTGGGGGTGGAAACGGAAGGCAGCGAAGAGAATGCCGGGGATGTTGTGACGGGTGTCGAGGATGAGGCTCTCGACGGATCCGAGAAGGTGTTGGTTGACGGGGTTGCAATGACCCGTTACATTGACCGATGTAGGGGTGAACTGCTGGAGCAACCGCGAACCTTGAAGATGGGGTATACGGCTCTGAAACCCCTTGTGTTCAAGGATGCAGAAAGACTATCTGCCCAACCTACAATGTCGGTTATAGAGCAGGCCCACGCGGATGCGCTGAGGGTACGTGGGGCTCGTATTTCGCTATATAGGTCTGGTACTTGTATTTTGTTTGGAATCTAATGTGTTGAAGTGCAGATTGCTGTGAGTACCGTGGCACTACGGGATCAGCTGGGAGCTCTAGGGGCTGAGAAAGAGAACCTAGTGGCCGAGAAGGAGGAATTGATCACCGCGAAGAAAACCCTGGGCGAGAATTATGACAAGCTGTCGGTGGACTTTCTGCACCTGACCGAGGATGTCGAGAAATTGAAGGCGGAAAAAGAGAGCATGGTCGTTAAATACGGCGAACTAGAGGAGGAGAACTTGCTCCTGGCAGAGGACGTGGAAGCCGAAAAGGCTAAGGTGTCTGCCCTGAAAACGGCACATGTGGAGGAGCGGACAAAGTTAGCGATGATGGCCAACTTCTCTGTATACTGTGTTCATGTGCGGGCGCTCAATTTCGCGAATGTTCCTTTGTCGGATAGGGCGTGGTCGGAGTTGGTGTATCCGTGTCCGCATGGTGCACCGCCGAAACCCTTGGACTGGGCGAATCTTCGTGAAGAAGAGCTTCCTCGGCTACCGGGACAGACAATTTCGACAGCGCTGCGTCCTCACTCTATGTCGGCCCCGTCCACTCCTCGACCGGATGCTACTGTTGTTCCCCCACCAGTATCTCCTCAGGTGGAACCTTGACTATCTTTCTAGCAGTATGTATTATTTTATTTTTTTTTTGGTCTCTTGTGTATCTAGAAACAGATTCTTTTGGGGAAGTGATAATATAGGTGCTGTGGTTTCTTTCTGTTGGGCTTTCTTGGGTTAATTTCTTTTGATGGTCGTCATATTTTGAAGGATGTGAAAACAAAATATTGTCAGGTACCAAATAACCCCCTTGCCATGGTGGTCTGGACCTCGCCTAGTCGTAGTGTAGGTGACGTAATGGAAGATTTGGAAAGATCTAACGCGTCCCTTACCGCGAAATTGACTTGTGCTTATCAGGAAATCGAGGGTCTGAATATTCATATTTCCAACTTGGCGATCCGGTTACGTGATTTGGGAGAGAAATTTAGTAAAAAGACCGCCCATTATACGGCAAATATGGGTAAAGCAAAGGAACTTCTCGGTGCCCTACGACGTTCTCGTGATGAAGCCCGAGGTCGTGTGACGAGCTTGAGCTTGGTCCTTGGGGCCGTTTTCGAGGACGCGGATCTGCTGCTATCCTTTGCCAAAGCGTATTGGGCCCGAGCTCACGCCTTAGAGGTGCTGGAGCATATAAAAGGAATGAGTGGTGTGTCCCGGGCAGAGCGCATGGTGGATGCGAAGGCCGGGGTAACTGAAACCACTGTTGCCTTGAACCGAATCGAGGCGGTCATTCGTGAGCGTTTAGGGACGCAAATTAATTCATTGCGAGATATTCATTTTGCCGATGTAGTAGAGACTTCGGCGTCTGTTGAGGGGTTGTCGGATTAATGAAGTAGCTTGTTTTGTCGTTTTCTTTGTAGCTTGTATAAAAAATTCTCTCTCTTTTTTTTTTTTTTTTTTTTTTGTATATTCATCTCTTCTCGTTCTTCTCCCCCCCCCCCCCTTTTTTTTTTTTATATAGGCACATGCTACTATGTCGCACCAGGCTGGTTCTCCATGCCTAGTTAACCCGGGGTTAGGACCTACTGGTGCTGCCCGGGACGAGGTCTCATCTGATGCGGCTAGTGAGGTGCCTGACAGGTGGCCCTACATTGTTTTGATGAGAAAAAATGTCAAATTGACCGACCAATGTGCTCGACTGCGGACCAAGCTGAAAACCCAGGCGGCCTCTTTTCGAGAATACGTTCGCCGTGCCGAGCATGCTGTTGAGGTTCAGGAGCGTCGTTTGGATCGATATTGACGTGCAAAGGACGAGTACTTCGGCAAATTAAAGTTGCTTGTGACCAAGGCCAACGTGTTGGTGAAGTATTTCCGTTTGTCCCGTGCCAGATACGATGCTTCCGCAGCTATGATCGAAGCTCGCCGTAACCTCTCTTTTGACGATGATCGCCGTAAAGCGGCCTCGGATGCTCACGAGTTCGCGAAAGAAGCCGAGTTCAACACGCGGCTTCAGACGCTGACTTGTGTTGGGGCTCATACGACCAATTTTGATGCCCTCATTTCTGAGGAGCGTTTTGATGGTGATGAGTCTGATGGGTACACAACGACGGATGACGAAGAGATTGAGCTCGGTCAATTACCGTCGTGCTCCTCCTGCAGTAGCTCTTCTTAAATGAATCTCTTTAGTGTCGATGATCTTCTTGTTGCCTCCGTAATGCGGGCGAGGACTATTTATGTTATTTCTTTATTCATGTTTTGTACCTTTCCATTGCCGTATTGCTATTTAATTGATTGGATCGATTTTTCCTTGCTAAATCATTTGTTATTTCGTTATTCCTGTTTTGGAGATGCTTCTTGTTGATATTTTGTTGTTTAGATTGATTCTCCTTCATTGTTTTAGCCAATTTATATTGCATCGCCACCGTAATGTGGACCTGAATAATTCCTTGCATTGTACCAGCATATAAATTTCATAGTATTCCTAGGCGTTCCTTCGGTAACACGCCATGTTGGGAATTTCATAGTATTCCTAGGCACTTCGGCCATGTTGGGAATTTCATAGTATTCCTAGGCACTTCGGCCATGTTGGGAATTTCATAGTATTCCTAGACGTTCCTTCGGTAACACGCCATTTACGGAATTTCATAGTATTCCTAGGCACTTCGGCCATGTTGGGAATTTCATAGTATTCCTAGGCGTTCCTTCGGTAACACGCCATGTTGGGAATTTCATAGTATTCCTAGGCACTTCGGCCATGTTGGGAATTTTATAGTATTCCTAGGCGTTCCTTCGGTAACACGCCATTTACGGAATTTCATAGTCTTCCTAGGCACTTCGGCCATGTTGGGAATTTGATAGTATTCCTAGACGTTCCTTCGGTAACACGCCATTTACGGAATTTCATAGTATTCTTAGGCACTTCGGCCATGTTGAGAATTTCATAGTATTCCTAGACGTTCCTTCGGTAACACGCCATTTACGGAATTTCATAGTATTCTTAGGCACTTCGGCCATGTTGAGAATTTCATAGTATTCCTAGACGTTCCTTCGGTAACACGCCATTTACGGAATTTCATAGTATTCCTAGGCACTTCGGCCATGTTGGGAATTTCATAGTATTCCTAGACGTTCCTTCGGTAACACGCCATTTACGGAATTTCATAGTATTAGTAGACAGCATAATAATATATTTTATTCATTCAAAAGAAGAAAGATAATACCATTAAGCAAGAAGGGTAAGGTAGCACCTGTACTTGTATTCGGAGCATTGCCTATACGTAGTACTTCTTTAAGTTAGCCACATTCCAAGAATTCTTTTCCCCTCGGCTGTTGGCGAACAGGACGCTTTTGATTTTGTAAGAGACTGGACTTGTTTGCTTGACGATTTCGTATGGGCCTTCCCAGGTAGGGCTTAGTTTGCCATGTATTTCGTTGCGGGTATAGACCGTCACTCGTCGCAGCACCAGTTCTCCTACCATGAATTCTTTAGACCCTTTTACTCTCTTGTCATAGGTTTGCTTCACGCTTTGTTGGTACTAAGCTAGGGTAAGGGCCGCTATCTCTCGTTTCTCGTCTATCATGTCGAGCTCTTCTCTCATTCTTTGTTCATTATTTCCCTGCTCGACCAACGTCGTTCGGAGCGTGGGTAGCCCGATCTCTGTCGGTATGATGGCCTCAACACCGTATGCTAAGCTAAACGGGGTTTCCTTGGTGCCCGTCTTGGGTGTAGTTCGGCACGACCATAAAACGTTGAGTAGCCGCTCGGGCCACCTCCCCTTTGCCTGTTCAAGGGTGGTCTTGATGTCGTCTAATATTGTTCGGTTTGACACTTCGGCTTGCCCGTTCCCTTGTGGGTATGTCGGCATCGAATAGAATTTTCGGATACCGAGTTCCTCGTACCACAGCTGTAAATTGGCATCTTTGAACTGGGTTCCGTTGTCGGCGACTATAGCGTACGGTATACCGAACCTAGTTATGATGTATTCCCAAATGAATTGTTTGACGTTGCTGGCTTTGATTTCTCGGAGGGGTTTAGCTTCGACCCATTTGGTGAAATAATCAGTCGCAACGATCAGATATTCCACATTCCCAGGTGCTCTTGGGAGTTTACCGACCAAATCAATTGCCCATTGAGCGAACGGCCATGGTGCTGATACCGGGGTCATCATAGATGAAGGGAGCCGTGGTATCTTGGCGAATCGTTGGCATTTGTCGCATCGTTGGACGTATGCATCGGCGTCTCGCTTGATATAGGGCCACCAATATCCTTGGGTCACTGCCTTGTTTGCAAGGGATCGCCCTTTGATGTGTGCTCCGCAAGATCCTTCGTGGATTTCCTCCAAGACCGGCAGTTGTAGCTCGGTCGGGACGCACAGTAGATGTGGTCCCCGGTAACTGGATTTGTATAGTTTATCGTCCTCGGATAGCCAGAATCGAGGAGCTTTTCTTGTAATTTTCAGCGCTTTTATCTTGTCGACCGGAAGTGTTCCACTTCATAGATAATGGGTCATGTCCTCCATCCAACCTAGTTCGTACTGTATCGATGTCACCCGGTTTACCCTTTTTATTATGCTCGGGGTCGGCAGTAGTTCCACTGTGATCGACCGGGTGTCGGTCAATGTTAGTGTCGAGGCTAGGGTGGCCAATGCATCGGCATGTGCATTTTTGGTGCGATTGATTCTTACTAACCCGCACTGTTCGAAGGTTGCCATCAAGCTTTGGACTTTCTCCTGGTAGAGGATCATTCTATCATCTTTCGCTTGATACTCGCCGATGGCTTGATTGACGATGAGCATGGAGTCTGAGCTTGCAATTAAGTGGGAGCATCCGAGGGACCGGGCAATGAGCATGCCGTTTATCATGGCCTCGTATTCTGCCTCATTGTTGGTAGCTCGGAAGCCCAGTTTTATGCTTTTTTCGATGATTGCTCCCTCTCTAGACTTTAGGACGATCCCTGCTCCTGGTCCGTCCTTGGTGGCTGATCCGTCGACATGTATCTGCCAGTGTGATTGTGGAGAGAGTGCCAAAGGCTCGTCATAGCCTTCGGTGAATTCTGCAACGAAATCGGCCAGGACTTGTCCCTTATGGCATGACGGGGTGCGAACTCGATATGAAATTGGGATAGCTCAACCCCCCAGGCGGCAACTCGGCCGCTGACGTCCGTCCGTCGAAGTGACTCTTTGATATGAAATTTTGTGTATACCCGGACCTGATG
Source organism: Primula veris (assembly GCA_963682055.1). NCBI lineage: Eukaryota > Viridiplantae > Streptophyta > Magnoliopsida > Ericales > Primulaceae > Primula > Primula veris. The sequence goes on along the minus strand of OY821747.1, from coordinate 27,257,793 downwards.
AGCTATGAAATAGTGTGGCAACTTTCTGGTTGCGACGACCAACGCCAGGCACAGCTTTTCCAAGGGTAGATAACGTGTTTCGGCTTCGACCAGAGTCTTGCTGACGAAGTAGATCGGAAATTGTTCGCGACCTTCTTCTCTTAGGATGACTGCGCTCACAGCTGTAGCGGAAACTGCTAGGTAGCATGCCAGAATGTCTCCTCTGTTCGGCCTTACTAGCAGTGGCAATGTCCTCAAGTACTCTTTGAGATTGTTGAATGAAGCTTCACATTCCGGGTCCCAGATGAATTTTCTATCCTTCTTGAGTGATTCGAAAAATGGCCGTCCCTTATCTGCGGATCGGCTAATGAACCTGCTCAGCGCGGCCATCATTCCCGTGAGCTCTTGTACCTGTTTCTTATTCTTGGGCGCTGCTAGGTTTCGTAGAGCCGTTATTTGATCGGGATTAGCCTCTATTCCTCGTCGGCTAACCATATGCCCCAAGAATTTCCCTTTGCTGACGCCAAATGCACACTTGCTCGCATTGAGTTTCAGTTTGTGCTCGCCCAGCGTTCGGAAAACGTCCCTGATATCTTGAAGGTGGGATGTGGCTCTTTCGCTCTTGACGACCATGTCGTCTATGTATACCTCCATCGTCTTCCCTATATGATCTCGACATACTCTTGTTATCATCCTTTGGTATGTTGCTCCCGCATTGCGTAGGCCAAACGGCATTACCGTATAGCAATAATTTCCCAAAGGTGATATAAACGAAGTCTTTTCTTAATCTTCGCGGGCGAGGGGAATTTGATGGTATCCTGAATATGCGTCAAGGAAAGTCATCCGTTCTGCCCCCGCAGTTGCGTCCACCAATTGATCAATCCTCGGAAGGGGAAAGTGGTCCCTTGGGCAGGCTTTGTTGAGGTTTGTGAAGTCTATACATACTCTCTCCTTCCCGTTCTTCTTAGGGACGACAACCGGGTTGGACAACCATTTTGGATAGTAAACCTCTCTTATGGCTCCAGCCTCCAATAACTTTTGTACTTCAGCGATTATAGCCGCTCTGTGCTGTACAGACACTTTCCTGCTCCTCTGTGCTATCGGCTTGTACTCGGTGTTTACACTTAGGTGGTGGCATGCCGTATTGGGGTCTAGGCCCGGCATATCTTTAGGACTCCAGGCGAATTTATCAGTGTTGTTGAGAAGGAATGCTTTCAACTCCTCGGATTCTTGTTTTGGAAGGTTGTCGCCGAGGAGGAAGTAATGCTCCTCGTCCATATCTGGTATATACACCCTCCTGAGTGTCTCTCCTACTTGTTCTTCGACAACCCTTTCGGCTTTGGATATTTGGTTGATCAGCTTATTGGTGCTGGTGGGTTGTTCCACCATGCTTCGTTGTTTTTGGAGAGTCGCGGTGATGTCCTCGCAGCGTCTTGAATCCTCTTGACATCCTCTGGCTGTCTCGATCTCTCCCCTGTCATTTGGGTATTTGACCTTTTGGTGATAGGTTGAGGGTATGGCCTTCATGGCATGTAACCAAGGTCGGCCCAATATTGCATTGTGACCGGAGTGGTCATTAACCACTAAGAACTCTACGGGAACCGAGACGGACCCGGTTGTGACACTGAGGACGATCTTTCCCAATGGTTTAGTCGTTTCGGAGATGAATCCGATCAGCATGACGTCAGCAGGCTGTAGATCTTGCAGCTTGAGTTCCATTTTGTCGAAGAGCTCCCTGTACATGATATCACAAGAGGCTCCTTGGTCGACAAGTACCCTGCTGACCGTGTCTAGGCCAATTTGAACTCGGAGGTTAATGGCGTCTCCATGGGGGTAAATCACCCCTTCTTCGTCAAGATCTGAGAAAGAAATGGGCGGATGTCGTCGTTGTGTGCACTGTCGTTTAGAGGTCGACGCCTGTGATGCCTTGGCTACTTGGCCAAAGTGGGCCAGCTGCCGTTGTCGCGACCGTTCCCCACCGGGGCCCTCGGGTCGTGACATATGAACGACGTTGATCGTTTTACCTTGCCGGTTGTCGGATCCCTCGATGGCCAATTGTTTGCCTTTATTCCCAGCTCCTTTGATGAACTTGGCTAGGTATCCTGCATCGCCCCACTGGTTCATTCTCCATCGCAGGTTACGGCAATGCTCAGTGAGATGGCCGTGATCCTCGTGATATGCGCAGAAGAGCTTGGAATCTCTCTGATTGGGGGGAGAGATGATCGGTTGTTGTCGGGAATACCAACTTTCCCTGCATATATCCTTGAGGATATCTTCAGCAGATAGGTTGAAAGTGTATCGCAGCTCGACCGGTCCGAAAGTGTTTCGGTGTTCCCTCTCTTGGGGCCGAACTTGTTGAAATGGCTTGGGTGGCATCGGGTAGGTGAGCTGGAGTGGTTTATGTTCGTTGGTCGGTGTTGGGTATGCGATCTGGAGCGGTTTGGGCTCTAGTGCTCGTGGTCGCTCTACCCTGCTATGGACCTCGGGCTCTTTGCCCTTTCTGGTCGGTTGGAATGCTTCTCCCTGGTTATTCCTAACTCTTTTGCGACTCACCTGTGCCTCGCGGACCGACTCTCTTCTCGGTAGAGTTCGGTTGAGGAAACGCAGTTCGTCGTTTTTATCGGTGAGGTGGGTACAATAGGCTAGCAGGGAATCAGTGGTCGGGAAGTTTTTGCCTATGAACTTCCTTCTCGCCCAATAGCCATTAGGGATGGAATTGATAAAGTTTTGGATGGCTATATTATTGGCATATCGTGGAATCTGGTTTGCTACGTCGATAAAACGTATGCAGTAATCGTTGAGCCTTTCATTTGGCATCATCGCCATTTTAAGAAGGGTTTCGATACTAACCTTCTTTTTCCGATGAGCAGCGTATCGGGTGGAGTATGCTCTTAGCAATTCTGCCCAGTTTCTAATGGAGCCCCGTGGTAAGTTATGATACCATGACGAAGCCTCTTGACCCAAGCTGTTTTTGAAAAATTTGCACATCAGTGCATGGTCATCACTCCACAGTTCCATCTTCGTCTTGTAGTGCCTCAGATGGTCGATAGGGCAACTCTTCCCATCATAGAGCCTGAATTCAGGGATGACGAATCCCATAGGATTGCGGTACCGCGTGATCTGTTCAGCACACGGGGTTTCTTGGCATACGTTCCAAGCCTGTTGGAACGCGTCATCCGTGACTTGGTAGGGGGGAGGGTATCCTCCCTGATGTGGTGATGGGCCATATCCTTCCCCGATCCTGTATTCGGAATATCTACCGTCCTTCGTGTTTGTGTGGACACGATCCATATGAGTGTTCGGATGGACGATAGTTATTGGGACATTGCCCCCTTGGTGGGGGACTCTTGTATCGGGTCGCCGACCCGCTGCCTCCAGGGCGGCCCTGTAGGCAGAATCTTCCACTTCATGGCGTGGGTCTTTGTCGGGTTGGATAACTGGAAATACGATGCCGGCCGCTGTTATGGCCGTCATGCATGCCGCCAGCTGAGCTTGTAGCTGGGCGTAGTTCCTTTCATCGGCTAACGGAACAACATGTTGTACCTCCACCGTGGGTGGTGTAATCATCCTCGGAGAATTAGTCGGTAGTCGGGGTGACTGTCCGAGTACATGATCCTCGGGCATGCCAAACTGATGAGCTTCGTCCGTTTGTAAACGAGCACCGGAGTTGACCGATGCTGTAGGCAAAGGGACTCTTGAGCTCGGCCCTGCTTGGGACCCGGTTAAGCGTCTTCGTGCACGCCTTAATGCGGGCACGTCTTGTTCGTCCTCCGAGGACGAAGGGTGTTCGTCGACAATCCCTTCGATGAAATGTCGGGGTGGTTCGACCGGTTGTTCTTGGTTGACGTAGGAGGTTGTTGGTTGGTTTCCGGATTGGATAGCTTCATATCTGTCGCGGATGGCGAGTAGATCGTCGAGGTCTTGTTGGCTAATTTGCGTGTTTTGGTTATTGGTTTCTATTATCTCGGGATGGGTTTCCTCTATATTGGTAACCATTGTCGCTCGTCTGGCAGAGTATTGGTATTCGAATTCTAAACTAGTTGGGAACTAGATGATTCCCGGAGACGGCGCCATTTGATAAAGCCATAACTTTGGTCGGTTGCGTTAGGCTTTTCAACAATGATATAATGGTAAATCAACCGTGAATAAAGGACACTTCCTGATCTTTATTATTGCTCGGATTATTGTCCTTGTTCGGACTATTACATTTGCTCGGATTAGTATTTCGGTTTTACAATTGTGCTCGATATGACTATTTAATCTCTCGTCTTGATCTTTCTCCCCTTTTATTCGGTGCTCGGCTGTCTTTTCTCGGTTTATTTCTCGAAGTGATATGCTTTGGTTAGTTTCTCTCTTTTCTTAACTTCTCTCTATATTTTTTTGATAGATTTTCTGGTCGTTTTCTAGGAGGGGTAGTTGGCTATTTATAGGCAACTGCGCTTTCTAGGATACTGACAAATGTCTTCATCCCAGGGATTTTTCAGACATGGGTCCCCATTTGATTGGGCTTGAGCTTTTGGTAGTAACACCTCAATTCCTATAAAAAGTATGAGATGACCCATTTAAGCGTTGGATACCCATTTATAAAGTGGGTTGATTATTACCCGAATAAAATATTCGGGTCTAATTTTTATGTTCTATCACATATGGATTATTTGTTCAAGCTAAAGCACGGCATTGATATGTAGAGTTATATTTACCCCCGGTTCAAAGTGTAATACTTTATGATATATTTGTCCCTCAAAGTTATTAAAATTTATTTAAAGCCTTGTCAATGAAATAAAATAGTACTTCAGTGTATGAAACTTGAACTTATTGATGTTACATAGTAATAAACCTTCTTAAATCTTAATCCCATAATCAAACTTCTACTCCACGATCAGCTTTAACAAATTTCATGTTTAATTTTTATAAAAGGTTCCTTTTTATTTTAAATATACGAATAGAAAATTTAGATTTTTATATAACAAAAAATTCATGTTTAATTTAAAAAAAAAATCATTTTTTTTATTCACCGGACTAATTTTTAATTTTTACAAAATGCAGGAACTGAAATGTAAATTCTGTAAACTTAGGCAAACCGTAGAAAAAATGTACGGTTTGCCTGAAGTTTACAGAAATTATATTTCAGTCCCTGTATTTCGTAAAAATTGCAATTCAGCCCAAACCGTAGAAAAAATGTACGGTTCGTAGAAAAAATGTACGGTTTGTACTTTTTTTCAGAAAAAATGTATTATAAAAATCCAGCCTCTTTATTAAAATACCCCTGTTTTACATACTTCAATAGCATTAGTATTTTGGTTCTTTTTTGGAGTTCACACTTGACTATTAGAGCCTCCGCATCGGCTACCTCAACAATTTATTCAAATGTAACACATTTTATATATTTTAAGCAACCGTTTACATTTACATAAAATTTCAGCCTACTTATTAATTTTCTTATAATAACCATACATTATTTTTTTTATATTTTTTTATATTTTAATAATCATAATAATATTACAACCACAAAAATATGGATCTCATGATAGTTTATTACTATTATACTCTCTCCGTCTATAAACAAATATACCCTACGAAAATACATGCAATTTTAACCTTCAAAATTTTCATATCAAAATTACCGAAATGAAAAAATTGAAAATTTCATCATATATTTCTAACCATAAACTACGTGATTAACTTTTGAAATAATTTTTTCCGGCAAAAAAATTATCGGTCAAAATTGTACGTATTTTCGTAGAGGACATTTGTTTAGGGACGGAGATAGTATTAATCTAGGAAATCATATGCATTCCGGTGAATTTTGTGTTTCTTTAAATTTAGGGAATTTATAGGGTTCCTGATACATGTCAATTTTTATACCATAATCATCAAATTTTAGGAAAAAACATGTTTTGAGAAAACAGATGCGGATGCTCCAACTCATATCCCTCTTTGCTTCGTCTAACTATATATATTAAAGACTAGTTTTTTTTCATTTTTTCTTCTTATTTAATAGTATATAGCTTAAACTTGATCGCTAGTTTTGGGAATATCAAGACTATAAAGTTTGTGACAGACATGTAATTTTAACTAATGAAAAAAAGGACATATAATTGTTAATGTCTTTTTTTATTTGAGATGTTATAACCTTAGTATTGTTTATGGTGGAGTTTAAATATTCATTTGCACTTCTGCATTAAACATTTTGTTTTCTTTCCAAATATATACAACAAGGGCCTCAACTTTGTAACTTGTGTCGGGTATCTTAATTACTGAAAACGGCTCTGATTGCATTTATCTCCAATGATAAATTTAAAAAAAAAACATAAATTTATGTATTATTTCTTTTTGAGTATATATTTTTTATTACATCTTTCTTGTCAAGGTCAATACTCGGCAAGCAACAAAATATGGATGGACATTATCTTTTGGTGAAAATATACTTTTTTTTTTATAATGGTGATTTTGGCGACTAATTGCTTATGTACCATCATTCAACACGGGCTATTTTTTATATATACACACTGGTAAAAGTTAATTACGTGTTGTGTGTGAGACGCGTGCATAAATTTCCTAATATATTTTATTTTGAACATAATATTCAGATTTTCTATCATTTAAAAGCAGTTTAAAACGAATTTTTAATTAATTTAGACTACATCCGTAATTAGTAAAATATAGTGAGAATAAATTGTTAATTAATTAGATTAGCTACATTATATTATTAAAATAAGAGGCAATTAACATAAAAATATCATAAACTATTATATTAACAAAAACGTACTTTTAAAGATTAAATTATCAAAAGTATAGCTTATTTTAATAATTAATAAAAAATAAAAAACTCTCTCTTCTCCTCCTCACTCTCTCTCCAATCTATCTCTCCTCCTCATTCTCGGTCTCTCTCCAATCTCGCTCTCCTCCTCCTTCTTCCTCTATTCGATCTCTCCTCCTTTCTCTCTCCCCTCCTCCCCCTTTTTCTCCTTCTTCTTCTCCCTCCATTCAATTTCTCTCCCATCCGTCTTCTCCATCTCTCTAATATTTCTCTACTCCTACTTCTTCATCCCTCTTTCCAATCTCTCTTTTCTCCTCTCTCTCTTTCCGATCTTTCTTTTCTATTTTCGATCTCTCTATTCGGTAAAAATTAAAACGGAGACATCCGTCGGAGTGGACGACGAGGCTATAGAGCGAGAGCGAAAACTCAAGGTTGATGCCGACGGAGATGCGGTCGTTAAAGGAGAGGCCGCCGACGACGACGTCATAGTTCGAGATCGGATGACAGGTAAATGTTGAATTTGTTAACTAGTGTATAAGGTTGAAAAATAAGTGTATGAATTCTGTTAATTAATGGTATAAAGTTGAAAATTATGGATATAAATTATGTAAATAAGGATATGAATTCTGTAAATTGGGGTATGAACTTTGAAAATAAGGGTGAACTCTATGAATTATGGTATGAAATTTTAAAATAAGGGTATGAATTTTTGGAATAACGGTATAAAAATATACAAATTGAGGTATGAACTTTTGAAAGAACGGTATGAAAATATACAAATTAGTGTTTGAACTTTTGAAATAAAGGTATGAACTTTTAGAATAAAGGTATGAAAATATATAAATTAGGGTATAAACTTTTGAAATAAGGATATGAATTTTTGAAATAAGGGTATCAAAATATACAAATTATAGTATGTATTTTTGAAATAGGTATATGGACTTTTTAAATAAGTATATGAAACAAATTAGGTTATGAACTTTTATTGAGTTTAAATATAATAGTATAATATGATTCAGACAAATATGGATGCACATTTGTTTACCATTTGTTCACGTTTCTTAACTTATGTTTTGGTGGTGTTTACTATCTGATGTTATGTCTCTCACATCTACAGTATATATACTAATCTAAGTACATAGTGTATACTAGTTAACTCTTAACCAAATCAATTTCTCCTCCACCCCTTTATTTAGTATTTCAATATTGTAATTTACAATTATTATTTTCTATGTTTTTCTTATTTACAGGATACATTAGTTGTTGTTTTTATCACTTATAATAATTTCAACGCAAAACCTGTGAACTAAGAATTACTCACAAACTACATATTTATTATCATTAGTTTAGTAAAATTGGATATTTATGTCTTCAATTTTTTGTTTAGTATTATTAGTTTAGGCATAAAATACCCCATTTTAATGTTTTGTGCTTAAAAGTATTGTTCGTAATATACTCAATTAAAATTACATGATACTCATTCATTTTACTCGTAGTTTTTAATTTTGATGTATTAATGATGCTACATTATATGTACAAAATATTAAAGAATACTTGAAAATGTTAGTTTTTGAAAATTAAGTATGATTTTATGTACTAATCAAAGATTCTCCATGTATTTCACTACCACACATCATGTATTTATTTTATATATTCTCTTAACACATTTCTAAGCATGAAGTCATTTTAAAAACACTTCTTACCTAGTTACCTTACATATTATTTGTTGAGTAGATCATCCAAAATACATAACTAAAATATTAATTTTCTTAAATACAATTTTGATCTAACATGATCTAAAGTAATATGCTAACGTGTGTACTATTCCACTTCTCAACTAAAATACTCATTCACACAAATGACCTGTTGTGTGGTACTACACTTGCGTTGCACATGTAAAATATCGTATATACTACCTTCTTTCTTTCTTTTTTTTTTTTTTATGCAATTGCTCTTAGGATGCATGTTTTCCAAATGTGAGTCCGGATCCTCTACCCAGATTTTATATATTCTTATATAACCTAATGGGTTTTTACAATCCAAAAAATATATATATTAAAAAAAAGGGAATTAATATAAACATAACATACGCCTATTATATTAAGAAAATCATACCATCAAAAGTTACATTATCAAAAACATATATTTAATTAATAATTAATAAATTTACTCTCTCTGCTCATCTCACTCTATTTCCTCTCTCTCTCCTTCTCTCATTCTCTTTCTGATCTCTTTCATCATCCTTCTTACTTTCTCCGATCTCTCTATCCTCATCATACTTGTTGAACCATGGGATTCAATAATTGATTTTGATTATAACTTTGATTATGTTTTTAATGATTTTACGATTTCTCTATTTCGATGATATAATGCTTGTTTTTTCCAAAAAGAGAATTTGTAAATTGCAGAATGCCAGAAAGATAGAGCTCGGAAAAACGAAGCCACAGGTTCAAGCGGAACCAGAATCGGAGCTAAAACGAAGAAGTTATGGGCTTTCGAATATACGACCGATCATTTTTCAGAAACGACCGATCGTTTTCTGGAAAACGACCGATCGACTGTAGAAAACGACCGATCGTTTTCTGCAGTTTTCGAAAACAGCTTTTCAGCTTATTCTGGAAAATAGCTGTTAAAACCCTCAACGGTCATAACCCAGAAAAACAGACTTTGCTGTTATATATACCACCTCAAATCTCTCTCCAAACTCACCAATCAACACACTAATTATCATCCTTCAATCCCTATATACAAAACCCTAAATATCACCATTTTGGTGTATATACTCAAAAGAGGGAAAATTGTAGATAAAGAGATACAAGCTCCAACAAAGATCAAACATCATCGAAACCACATATTAGCTTATTTTAGAAGCAATCGATTGTGGGTGTTGTTTCAATTTTCGATAAAATTGTAACGAGTATTTTATAAACTCATTTTTGTGAGCGAGTGATCGGGTAGAGGCTTTGTAAGCAAGTGAAGCTTAAAAGCTCTAGGTCTTTTCATTTCGGGACACTCATAAAGTGAGGGGGAGCTTAATCGGTTGATTAGCTCGATAGGATTGTAATATCCGTAAGAAGATTTTTTAGTGAAATACTCGGTAGTACCGAGGAGAGGACGTAGGCCGTTTGCCGAACCTCTATAAATCTTGGTGTCATCTTCTTTCCCTAAACTTTTACTTTCCGCAACTTTATTATTGCTTATATTCTTGCTTGCGTTTATGATTTCTAGCATTTCATTAAGTTTATTAAACGCTTAAGTTTAGAATTTGCATAGGTTGGGTGGTTAGTTGCATAGAATTTTAATTAGGCGAAAATCGCCATAAACCTTATTCAACCCCCCCCCCCCCCCCCCCTCTAAGGTTAGCACACGGGACAACAATTGGTATCAGAGCCGAGGCTCTTGCATATAGGAATTTAACGATTCTAGAGTTAAGATCCTGATGGCTAATCTATATAATTTTACTTCCGCTATTGCTTCATCACCCAATACTCCACCATACTTTGATGGGGTAAATTATTCATATTGGAAGGATATGATGAGTATGTTCCTACAAAGCTATAATGTTAATCTTTGGAAGATTATTAAAGTAGGATATTCCGCTCCTAAACACGAAAATAGCGAAAACCCAATCCCCGTAGAGGACCTAGATAACGCTCAACTAGAAGCCTACTCTACTAACGCTAAAGCGATGTATGCTATTGTTTGTGCCGTTTCTCCTAACGAGTACAACAAAATTTCCGCTTGTAAAACCGCTAAGGGTATGTGGGATAAGTTAGTAGTTATGCACGAGGGCACTAACCAAGTTAAGGATTGCAAACTCCAAATTCTAGTGCACGATTACGAACTTTTTAAAATGAGCGAGGGTGAAACCATTTCCGATATGCTTGCTAGATTTACTACTATTACTAACGGATTAACATCTCTTGGTAAGCATTTATCTTGTAAGGAAATGGTCTCAAAGGTGATTCGGAGCTTGCCGAAGGAATGGGAACCAAAAGTCACCGCAATTCAAGAGGCGCACGACATGAATACTTACACTCTTGATGCATTGACGGGTTCACTTATTACTCACGAGATCACCCTCAATAGTCACAAGCCAATCTCAAAAAGGAGGGAGATAGCTTTCAAAGGAACAACTTGTGACGAAAGCGATGAGCTATCCAATGACGACGAAAATTCAATGCAAATCATTCGAATCATCAAGGAAATACTCAAGCTAAAAGACCACCGCAAACATAAAGGTAAATCGTCAAATAATTCAATTTATTCTAACGATTTTGTTTGCTATACTTGTGGCAAGGAAGGACACATGGCGAGAGATTGCCTAAAGAATCGCAAGAGCAAAGCCAAGAAGAAGATATTCGATTCAAGCTCTAGCGATAGCTCCGACCAAGATGAAGTTGCTCACCTTGGTTGCTATATGGCCATGGAAGAAAGCCATGAACAAAACCTCTCTTCTTCAAGCGAAAGTGAAAGCGAAGCCGATGAGGTAAATGATCCTTCTTATGATGAACTACTTCATATGTGCGATATTTATTCCGAAAAATTTCCTAAGCTTGTAGAGAAGGTCAAATCTCTTAAAAAGATAAATTCTTCTCTCAATGAAGAAATAAGATCTTTAAAAAGAGATAAAATTAAAAATGAGTCTATTCCAACATCGTCATTCTCTTTACTTGATATAGATGATGAAAAGGAAGACTTGAAAGACAAAAACAATGATCTCGTCATTCATAATAAGTCTTTACAAACCGAGATCAATTTTCTTAAAAATGAAGTCTCTAGACTTACTAAAACTCTTTCAAAACCATCTTCCTTAGATTGTGATTTATTAGAAAATTTTGAAGAGTTGAAGGATGCTTTCGATAAAGTTAAAAGCAAAAACAAGGTTTTGAGTTCTCATGCTTTTAACTTAAATGACAAGGTCAAGGTTTTAGAAACCGAGAATGAATCGTTGAAAACTAAAAACAACGATCTTGTCATTTCCATTGAAAAACTTAATTTAACTACTTCAAAGTTTTCTAAAGGTAAAACCGTTTTAGAAAACATTTTGAGTTGTCAAAAAGATTTCAATGATAAGAGCGGTTTAGGTTTTGATTGCATTGGGTCTACTTCTAACAAAACCCGCTTCGTTAAAGCCTCTAAGATTTCTACAACTCCTATTCCACCTAAACAAGAGGTTGTTTTTACTAAATGGAGTACTTCCAAGATTTTTCAAAAATCTTTTAATGATAGGAAAGGTATAGGTTTTAAAACCAAAATGGATACTCCGAAAAACCTTTCCAAAACATCGTATAACTCTCGTTATACTAAAAAGTCTAAGCATTGTGTGCATTGTAGTAGAAATGAGCATATTTCTTCTAGATGCCCTTATCGTTTCCATGTTAGTAGAAGCGATTTGAAATGGGTAGTAAAGACCCGAGCCACTAACAATGTCGGACCCAAAAGAAATTGGGTACAAAAAGACAAATCTTGTGTTGTAGGTATCTCCATCCAAAAGGAGAAAATCGACAAGTGGTTGGCAAAACCGACAAAAAGGTATCTCCATCCAAAAGGAGAAAATCAACAAGTGGTTGGCAACGCCGACAAAAGCCGTGGAAGTCAAGAAGATCGACTCCACCGTCAAGAATGAGGTGCCATTAATCGACAAAGGTGGAAGGCATACCAACAAATGGTACCACCTATTTGGACTCGGAAACGCTCAATGCAAATGTCATTAGCGAGCGGACCCAACATCACATATTTGGTATACTCTAACCTTTATTATCTACATATATGTGATTAGTTGGGTCGGGTATATGCATCATATTTACATTTTTCATGTTTTGGTTTTTCTTTAAAAACCCTTCACATAACCCCATATTTTTCGATTGCATTTTGATAATGCCAAAGGGGGAGAAAAATGATATATTTGGTGTAATGCGTTTTGTTAAAATGGAGGAGATATTTTTATTGTAAAATCATCATTAGTTTGTCATAATCAAAATGGGGGAGATTGTTGAACCATGGGGTTCAATAATTGATTTTGATTATAACTTTGATTATGTTTTTAATGATTTTACGATTTCTCTATTTCGATGATATAATGCTTGTTTTTTTCCAAAAAGAGAATTTGTAAATTGCAAAACGCCAGAAAGATAGAGCTCGGAAAAACGAAGCCACAGGTTCAAGCGGAACCAGAATCGGAGCTAAAACGAAGAAGTTATGGGCTTTCGAAGAAGACCGGAAAAACTGCCAGAAGAACAGTCGACCGATCGACTGTACAAAAACGACCGATCGTTTTTGTACAGATTTCTTCCAGTAAGCAGGTCGAATATACGACCGATCGTTTTTCAGAAACGACCGATCGTTTTCTGGAAAACGACCGGTCGACTGTAGAAAACGACCGATCATTTTCTGCAGTTTTCGAAAACAGCTTTTCAGCTTATTCTGGAAAATAGCTGTTAAAACCCTCAACGGTCATAACCCAGAAAAACAGACTTTGCTGTTATATATACCACCTCAAATCTCTCTCCAAACTCACCAATCAACACACTAATTATCATCCTTCAATCCCTATATACAAAACCCTAAATATCACCATTTTGGTGTATATACTCAAAAGAGGGAAAATTGTAGATAAAGAGATACAAGCTCCAACAAAGATCAAACATCATCGAAACCACATATTAGCTTATTTTAGAAGCAATCGATTGTGGGTGTTGTTTCAATTTTCGATAAAATTGTAACGAGTATTTTATAAACTCATTTTTGTGAGCGAGTGATCGGGTAGAGGCTTTGTAAGCAAGTGAAGCTTAAAAGCTCTAGGTCTTTTCATTTCGGGACACTCATAAAGTGAGGGGGAGCTTAATCGGTTGATTAGCTCGATAGGATTGTAATATCCGTAAGAAGATTTTTTAGTGAAATACTCGGTAGTACCGAGGAGAGGACGTAGGCCGTTTGCCGAACCTCTATAAATCTTGGTGTCATCTTCTTTCCCTAAACTTTTACTTTCCGCAACTTTATTATTGCTTATATTCTTGCTTGCGTTTATGATTTCTAGCATTTCATTAAGTTTATTAAACGCTTAAGTTTAGAATTTGCATAGGTTGGGTGGTTAGTTGCATATAATTTTAATTAGGCGAAAATCGCCATAAACCTTATTCACCCCCCCCCCCCCCCCCCTAAGGTTAGCACACGGGCCAACAATACTCCCTATCTCTGATCTCTTCTTCTTGCTCTCTCTTTCTGATCTCTCTCTCCTTCTTCTTCTCTTTTTTCAATCTTTCTCTTCTCCTTTCTCTCTCCGATTTATCTCTTCGGTAGAGATTGAGACGGAGGCATCCGTCGGTGTGGACAACAAGTGTGTAGAGCGAGCTCAAAAACTCGAGTTTGATGTCGACGGAGATGCGGTCGTCGAAATAAAAGCCCACGATGGCGACGTGAAAGTTCGAGATCGGAGGACGGATAATGATCGAATTTGTTAACCAGTGTATAAAATTGAAAAATAAGTGTATGAACTCCGTGAATTAAAGGTATGAAATTGAAAATTATGGATATGAATTATATAAATAATTATATGAATTCTGTAAATTAGGCTATAAACTTTACGAATTAGGGTTTGAACTTTTAAAATAAGTATATAAACTTTTGTAATTAGGGTATGAACTTTTGAAATAAGGGTATGACCTTTTTAAATAAAGATATCAACTTTTGGAATAAGAGTATGAAATATACAAATTAGGTTATTAACTTTTATGTATGTTTTTATTAATTAGAAATTTTTTAGGTATGTTTTTGTTAATTTAGTTTTAAAAGTAGTATGTTTTGTTAATTTATCCTAAAAAGAATATTATAATTACAATTAGACATGTATCAATACATTCAAATAAATTTTCTTACAGAAAATCATACAATATTTAATTAAGAAATAGTGTAAAATATACATAAAAATATAATTAATCGTCCTAATCAATATAATGTCCAAGTATTATGAATTTTGTCTAAAATATGTTATAAAATTTATAATCATACAAAACAAATTGCATAAATTCTAAATTTGAGAGAAAATAGAATTTGAATTGGATACAAAATAGAATGTATGAAAATGTGGGTTGATTGTAGTGGGTTTTTTTTTTAAAGGTGTTGGCTCGTGCGGCTAAATTTTAAAGGGGAATGAATAAGATTTTAAGTGTTTTTTTACGAAATTAAAACTTAAGCACAATTAATCAACTCAACTAGCTCAATATGTATTTGCGTCAACAAATATGCGATGATAAATAATAAATTGAAGTATACGCACAATCACTAATAAATAAGTTACAGAAAATAAAGAGTAGAGGAATAGAAGAGAGATTGACACCGCGATATATAGAGGTTCGACAAACCCGTCTAGTTCTCTCCCCGTAATTGTTTTACCGGCTATTATCACTATAATTTTAAACCCAATATTACAACACCTCAACCCGAAGTTTCTACTATTCATGCAAGTGCAAGCGTACACGTCTACGATTCAACGACTCACCCTTAATTTATGAGTATCTAAATGAAGTGATCTAAAGCTTTTAAGTCACCAATCGACTTTTAAGCCTCTACCCAATCAATCACTCACAATTGAGCTTATAATTTTGCTCTTTACAAATTTGTTACAACAATGTAACAATACTCATAATTTGATTGCTTCTAATTAAGTTAATTTGTGAGATTTGATGTTGTTTGAGCTTGATCTCTTTTCTCCTCAATTTTCTCTTTTTCAAGGTTTTTGCTCAACAATGGAGTTTTTAATATGTATTTTAGTGAGGTTGAGGGAGGTTGATTGGTTAGTGTTAGATGATATTGAGTGTATTTTGAAGGGTGAGAAAAATGAGTATGTATATGTGAAATTGAGGTTTATTTCCATTGGGCATGCAAATCGAGATGGAACTCAAAATTGCAGAAGTGGGCCTATCGATCGGCCCCTATAGGAGATCGGTCGCCAAAGTTTAGTGTCATACTTTTACACTTCAGCTTGATTAATCGGGCTGTTCTCTGATCGATCAAAAAATCTGGTGTTTTCCAATTTTTTCGTTTTTCTTGAAACGCTCGTTACTAATTCGTTTGGACTCCGGATCGACTTCTGTTTGAACCGTTGGTTTCATTATTAAATTCTCTATCATTTAAAACATGAAAATATGTATTTTCTTCTTTTGAAAAAGATCAATTGTTATATCATCGAATAGAGAAATCGTAAAATTATTAAATTATAATCATTTTTATAATCAAAATCAATTATTGAAAGCATAGTTCAACAAAAGGATTGATCTGCAATGAACCCATAGTTCATGGATAATGGTTTTGGGATCGTTATGATAAATTATGTTTTGATTTTGGACTTATTTGATTGTGTTTACAAAGTACAAAAAGACACGTGTCCTCCATTTGATAAAACCTCAAGAGTGATTTGATCGTTATCTAACTGTGGATAAAACAGTTAAAATTCAGCGTTCATCAGATACAAAATATTATGATAATACTTGTCATCCATTTGATAAAACCTCAAGAGTTGTATCACTTATGACAATATCAGATGTGGTCTTTATGAGCTATTTGGAAATAACGTGATTTAGAAAATGCACTTTTGAATTGTAGTTAAAAAATGACTTTAACACTTCAGAAAATATTTGAAGATAAAGAAAGAAAATTTGATTTTTAATCAATATAGATTTATAACCGTGATATGTAAACATACTAGATTGTGTTACATAGTTCTCGTGATAGAAAATCATAGACATAGTTCGTAGAGATATCAATAGTGTTTAAGTTGTGATGTGCTAAATTGATCATATAAGTTTAAATGTTGTAACTTTCAAAACTTATCAATGGTATTGACATATCAATCTATAACTGAGTGACGACCTCACAAACATAAAAATATGATTAAGTCAAACTCCGTTATCAAAGTCGTGTGTTAAACCTTTACTATAGTGTTCATTTTATACGGTGATAACTTGAGTTACATCTCAGTTATGAAAGTATAACTCCTTTTCAAATGTGGGCAAAATTATTTCTAAATACTTTTGTTATTTATAAGTTTTCTCTAAATGTTTCCTACAAGTAAAAACTGAATATTTATTTAAGGTTACCCCATGTTAATCTATTTTTGATAAAATCATAAATTTCGTACAACCAAATAGAATAAAATGAAAAGTTAAAATTGAGCTAAAATAGAGGAGCTAATAAAATTCGTACGACTAAATAAAAAATAAAAAAAATCTCATTTTATTTTTATATTTTAAAGGGGTTGATCTGCAATGAACCCATAGTTCATGAGTATATTTGCAATTTACCATAAAATATCACCTTCTCTTTCATCTCATCTCATTCCCCATATCTCGATCAAAAACCCAAACCAGACCTGAAATCACACACACACACACACACACACATTTTCATAATACATACACATTCATATATATACATATGTATATATATATCTAGAGAGAGAGTGAGAATATCTCCGGAGCAAATAATGCCATGGTGGGCCCAGTCAATCACCAACACCCTCCGCCTAAACGACCCCGAACCCGATCCAGAACCCGATAATCAAAACCCGACGATCAGAGACGATATCTCCGAGCTCACCGACACCCTCTCCCGCAACTTCTGGGGCGTCGCCTCCTCCTTTCTCTCTCCTCCACAACCCTCCTCCTCTGACGTGACAGATGATGACGTGGAGGGTGCTGATTTGGTGGATGATGACGTTGCGACAGGGATAAAGACGGACCTATCGAAGGTAGGGGGGAGGGTACGGAGCGTCGCCTCCGTTCTTTCTCCCCCTCTACAAACCGATGATTCTTCCTCTCATGACGTGGCAGGCGATGACGTGGCATCAGGGATAAGGACGGATTTATCGGAGATAGGAGGGAGGGTTTTGAGCGGGATATATAGTATTGCGAGAACTGATGCTGACGTGGAGGGTGATGACGTGGCGTCAGGGATAAGGACGGACTTGTCGGAGATAGGAGGGAGGGTGCGGAACGGGATATATAGCATTGTGAAGACGGATTATTTTAGCAAATTGGCTTCTGACCTGTTGAAAATCAGGGAGGAGGAGGAGGGTGCGGATGATGACGTGGCAAAGGTGGGGGTGACGGAGGAGACGGTGGCGTTTGCTAGGGAGGTCGCGAGTAGGGCCGAGACCTGGCTTGATTTTCCGATGGATAACGAGTTTGCGGGTTTTTACGATGGTAATGGTTTTTATTAGGACTTATTTGATTATGTTTATAAGGTAAAATTGTTATTAGTGGCATTTCTGTGAACTTAGGACGTCGGATTTGGACTTATTTCATTTTGCTTATGATCTGTAATCCGTATGATTGTAATTTTGTATTGTTAGTGAGTTTAGAGCAACTTTTAGGTGCTTAATGTCGGTTTTAGGTAGTGAAACTGTGAAAGTGATTCTGGTCTGGACTTATTTCATTTTGCTTATAAGCTGAATGATTATAATTTTGTATTGTTGGTGGTGTTTTGGTAGATTTAGAGTGTCTTTTAGGTCATTAGGTCATTAGGTCCTTACTTTCGGTACTAGCTACTAAAAGTCATCCTGATTGTAACTTTATCTGCTGATGTGGTGAGTGTTGGTGTGCTGGGTGATGACGTGGCGGAGGTGGGGGTGACGGAGGAGACGGTGGCGTTTGCTAAGGGGGGTCGTGAATAGGCGGAGACTTGGATTGATTTTCCTTTGGATAACGGGTTTGTGGATTTTTATGATGGTAATGTTTTGTTTTTGAAGTTATTTGATAGTATTGTTTATGAGGTTTAATGGTTGTAATTTTGTATTGTCAATGGTGTTTCGGTAGATATATTTGGGTACATACTGGTTTAATGATAATATACTCTGTAAATTAATTAGGATATATTAGTATGCTTGATTTTTCCATTGGATAATGATTTTGGGGATTGTTATGATGGTAATGTTTTGTTTTTGAAGCTACTTCATTAGTTAATTTTTCTTACTAGGATTTAGGGGAGTGTTTGGCATCGGGTCAAAAGGCTGATTACGAAAAGCTATTTGAATGGTTAATCTTTCATTAGTTAATCTTTCATTCGTTATGATGGTAATGTTTTGATTTGGACTTATTTGATTGTGTTTGTAAGGTAGAATGGTTGTAGTTTTGTATTGGTAGTGGCATTTTAGTGAACTTAGGGTGTCTAATTTGGACTTTTTTCATTTTGCTTATTTGCTGGATGGTTGTAATGTTGTGTTGTTAGTGGCGTTTTAATAAATTTAGGGACCGTTTGACATCAGATTGTTTGGTCGAAAGGCTGATTTGAAAAAGCAATGAGAAAAAAGATTGCTTAAAAAAGCTAAAAAGCTTGCTGATTTTTCCGTCGGATAATGATTTTGGGGATTGTTATGATGGTAATGTTTTTGTTTTTAGAGCTTATTCAATTGTTAATCTTTATTATCAGAATTAGGGGTGTGTTTGGCATTGGGTCAAAAAGCTGCTTACAAAAAGCTGTTTGAAAAATGTTACTGAGAAGAAGCTTAAGTGTGGTAATAGACACAACCTAACTTTTATACTTCTTAAGTTACTTATCACTTAGTTTTATGGATAAGTCAGTTTTTACTTATTTTAACTTAGATAAGTGAATTGTAAATATACAAATAGATCTTATTAGAAGTTTTCTATTTTGGTAATTTATATCTGAAAAAGCTTAAAAACAAATCCCCAATTTTCTAGCTTCTCTGTTTTTGAGCTTTCCTGGTCCAAAAGCTAGCTTTATAAAGGCTAAGAAAGATAGCAAATCAAACAGTAGTAGCTTTCTTTAAGCAATGATGGGTATTATGATGGTAATGTTTTGATTTCGACTTATTTGATGATGTTATAAGGTAAAATGGTTGTAGTTTTGTATTGTTAGTGGCATTTCAGTAAACTTAGGGTTGTCTGGTTTGAACTTATTTCATTTTGCTTATTAAATTGTATGATTGAAATTTTGTATTCTTAGTGATGTTTTGGTAGTTTTAGTATGTCTTTTGGGTGTTTTCTTCTAATTTGGAGAAATGCCATTTGATCAGTGCCTCAGTGGCCATTTGATATTGTTTATTACCTCTGTGGTTGAAGTTTTGCCATTGTTAGTGGTGTTTCATTGAATTTAGAGAAACTTCTAGGTAGTGAAACTGTGAAAATGATTCTGATTTGAACAATTTCATTTTGCTTATAAGCTGTATGATTGTAATTCTGCGTTGTTAGTGGCATTTTGGTAGATTTAGAATGTCTTTTAGGTCGTTAGGTGTCTACTTTCGGTCTTAGCTAGTGAAAGTCATTCTGGTCTAGACTTATTTCATTTTACTTATAAGCTGTATTATTGTAATCTTGTATTGTTGGTGGCATTTCAGTGGATTTAGAGTGTCCTAAGTGATTCAAATTTGGTGAAATGCCACAAGGATCATTTGCGAAACTAGGATTCGTTTGACGAAGAGCCTAATATATATATTTATAATGGATTTGGAGTGTCCTAAGTGATTCTCCATTAAAAAATGATTACGATGGGGATAGTGATGGTTCTTAAACTTGCTTGATTAGCTCTATGGTTATTATGAAGAAAATGATAACATGTTACTTTGTATTTTTAGTGGCATTTAATTAGAATGCCCTTTTAGTGTCAATTTTAGGTCCTACTTAGTGAAGATTATTCCAAATTCTGGAGAAATGTCAGATGATCTGTGGCGGTTTCGCTCAAGGAAGAGCCTGGAATTTATTATATATGATTAATTGATTATTATAAGGGTAAAACAGAACTTGTAATTTTAAATTGTTACTAGGGTTTCTGTAGATTCGATGACAATAGCGATGGTGATGCTGCTTTTAAACTTTTTTAATTTACTTATGAGCTGTTTGTTATACTGGAGATTGTGGAACATGGCAAACATTTTGTGTTATTAGTAGCATTTCAGTAAATTTAGAGTGTCTTTAGGTATATATCTTTTGTCCTTGCTAGTCAAAAGTGATTTTAATTTGGTGAAATGCCACTATGATCGGTGACGGAACTATATATATATTGATGGCTGGCGTATAATGATGATGAGAATTATGATAATAATTATGGCTTCTGAACTTATTTGGTTTTGTTTGTGTCTATGGTTATTGTGAGGAAAATGATGGACATGAAGTTTTGTTTTGCAAGGTAACGTGTTTGTAATAGATGTTATTCATGGTTAACCATTGGCAGAACCAGGGAAATTGGGATAAATTAGGAATTTAGATGTAAATTAAAAGTGGAAAACTAGGTTTTCCGGACTGTAGAGGGACCACCGTGCACACTTATTTCACCACCTAAATCTTGCCTCTGGTGAAATATTTACTTGCTATAAAGTAGGAATATAGAACTTATAGGAATGGATATTGACGCATCAATGGACAGCACGAACACTGTTGGACAACGAGTAGGAGAAAATATAAAGTGCAAAAGATGCACATAGCATTTAAGAACTATGAAATTTAAAAATGCCAAATAGATCAACACTTTTTCATAATTAACGAACTCTATTGCTCTCAATCTTATACCATTGCTGTCACAAGCCATGTGACTGCGATCACAGGCTCCACTTGTGGAAGCAACCTGTTGCAAAAGAAAATGCAAGGGAATGCTGTCTACAATGGGTTCAGAGTGGCCCGACCCTCTATGGAACCTGCACATAATGGGAAGTCCGTGCAACGAGTTTGCCCTTTTCTCGTAAAACTCCAAAGTGGGCTCAATAAAGCTTTATTAAAGCCAGCCGAAATTATTTCTTTTGGTCTGATACCTGAACGCATTATATATTCCTTATATTCCTATATTTTATGTTTTCTTGTTCTTTTTAATGTATATTCTTGTTACTAGGGTATGGGAATGAGATTTACATGTAGTATGAACCATTGATCTGATTCTGGGTTCCGACCCTAAACAACGATGATACTTATATCTGATCATGCCAAAGAATGAGAACTTCTTATTGACATGTGTATTTATTAATAATTACTGAATTGGAATGTTAGTTCACCATGTCTTTTTTCATGTAACATTAACTCTTTTTTTTTCTCCATTTTGTAGAGTTTGACATGTCTGATGCCCAACAAGACCATGCTTTGGCTATTGAACGACTTGTGCCAAAATTAGCTGCTCTAAGGATTGAACTTTGCCCTGAATACATGAGCGAGAATTGCTTTTGGATGATTTATTTTGTTCTCTTGCATCCTCGTCTCAGTGAGCAAGATGCTGAAATTTTATCAACACCCGAGGTATCTTTGATTAGTTTTTTTTGGAACTTAAAAGTCAGATGAGTTCTACTTATATGGTCTCTCCTTATTCCCTGCGTGGTGGTGAAAGGAAGAAGCAGAAGAAGAGGGGGTGGGGGGACACTAAACTTCAAAAACAGCATTGACGTTTTTCCTGAATTTGTTTATAGGAAGTTCATAGGAGTCATACTTAATATAATCTATCATTTAAATTCCTTCATTTCGAAGAAGTAAAATTCTTACTATAGTCTCCAAGAAAATGCAAGTAAAGAGGAAAAGAGTCTGAGGAAGCAGTTTGAGGGTGTATAATTGTAAGTAGGGCTGCAAACTAACCAAACAGATCATGAACATATCGTGTTCGGCTCATTAATAGCTAGATTCTTGTTCATTCGTTAAGTAACGAATGGAACATGAACATAAATTTTACATTCGTTAAGTGAATGAACCGGAGGTGATTACAATACCGCTCATTCATTAAGAGCTTGCTTCGTTTAGACTCAAAACTAAAGTTCGATTCATTAATGATATATATTAGTAATGGATAAAGAATGGCGTATGACATAGGTTTTTCAAGAAGTTGAAATTTTAAAAACCGGTATATGTATTTACTTAATGCATAAGAACCATGATAACAAAGGAGTACCATTTATATAGTAAGAAAGTCCGAAAGTTGAGAAATCTATCAAATGTTTAGGTACATATCTGTATTAACGTTGTGGCTACAGTATATATATAATATTGTGAACTGAGTCTAAACTCAATTCTTTAGACTTATTTTGTTAACTAACCGTTCGTGAACAATTAGATCAAATTGTTGTTCATTCCTCGAGTGTTGATTTAGTCCGTGTTCTTTCGTTTATTATAAGTGAACATGAATGAACAAACAGTTCTAGCTAACAAATGAACAAGAATGAAGGCGTTGTTCGTTCTATTCATTTGTGGCCCTATCTGTAAGCGAAAAATTATTGACCTTATTGCAAATTAGAGAAACATGGGGTTGGGGGGGGGGGGGGGGGGGGGGGTGGCCTTTTTGCACTCTCAAGAGAAACATGGGGGCCCTATCTTGTACTTGGTTAGGTGCTTTTTTTGGGGTTCTTCTACCCAAATTTCTAACTTGGTAATCTGAGCATCTCTATTGTGTTATTCTTTTCTGCCCCCAATCCCCATTCTGTCATATGAGAGTAGATTTTGATTAGTTAATATTTCAGTTACTTCCGATATAACCTGGCTTCATAATATACATCTTATTCATCCGATCAAGAAAAGTAATAATGTCCACGTTGCTCTTAATCTTGTCCTTGCAGATACTGAAAGCTAGAACCCTGTTGACCCAGGAGATGCAAAACAGAACTATGGAAAAGTCCAAAAAAAACCAGCCAGTGAGAGGGAGCTATTTTACAAGCGATACAAATATCACACCAGTAGAGCCTGTTCCTTCTGAATCAGGTACCTCCTCTCTTGATGATAAATTTGCAACAGATAAGCACCCAATACTCACTCCGGAAACTCCAATAGTTGACAAATCCGTCATTAAAGAACAAACTAAAAATTCCGAAGATGAAGCTGACGATTGGTTGAGAGAAGAAAACTCAGACACTAGTGGTGTTGGGACGAGGACAATCCCTATTGAAAATGACGAGGATGTTTCTTTCAGTGATCTAGAAGAAGATGATGAAAATGCTTCGACTAGCTATAAGAAAGTAGCTTATGGCTCTGATTCTTCAACTAAAGAGTCTCGGGATTGGGTTCAATTAGAAAGAAGCTCTACTGATACGAAGGTAAGTGCTCCTAACTCAGATACTAAGGAATCTAGCGACTGGCTTGATCTCGAGGAGATTGATGTGGAATAATGCCTTTGTGCCACTTGTATTTTGTTGTTATATATAATTGTATATGATTATTCTGTATGAAGTTGAACCCGCTGAGTTCTGTGGTGGTGTGCATAAACATGATCAAGATTTGATTGTTTTACTAAAATGGTTATTAATGTGGATACTCATGTTTAAGAATTATGTGATACTTTTACCAGTTATCAATATTTCAAGACGGTGGTTTAACAACGGGTATGCTTCTAGGGTTTTCTATTCACCTATCTGGTGATAGTTATAATGGCTTTTACATTTAGATATCCTTGTTATCTTTTGAATGATGGTTTTTGGTTTTGATAGACTTCTTGTTTATTAAAGAAAAATATAATAAAAGACTTGGCGCTTGCTTGACGAGGTCTGTTAGTGCAGCTGTTATTTCTATCTTATGAGCTGCGATTATTTGAATGTTTAGCTTAGAATCCAAGTTAATTCAAGTTTGCTATCTAGTTGATCTTTTGTTTGCTTTTTGGCTAAAAAGTGTATGAAGTTTTAAGCTTCATGGTTCCAATTTTTTCAAAAAGCTTCTTCTTACAAGCTAATGAATAAAACCTTAACAAGCCTAGTTCAGAACTTCGATATGATTATATGGAAACTATTATTATGATTTCACATTTAGTAGAAGTTTACCTTCAACTACTTGGCATTATGCCATAGGACTGTAACTGGTTCTGTTGCTCCACTTTCCCTTA
Source organism: Primula veris (assembly GCA_963682055.1). Taxonomy (NCBI): domain Eukaryota; kingdom Viridiplantae; phylum Streptophyta; class Magnoliopsida; order Ericales; family Primulaceae; genus Primula; species Primula veris. The sequence continues at coordinate 27,233,264 of OY821747.1, read as the reverse complement.
GGATTTTATTAACAGGATTATTCTTTTTACTGAATCCAGAAATTGAAGGGCCAGCAGTAGTAGGATACACACAGTTCACAAGGCCAGATTGATTCTGTTTTCTTTTTATGCCAATCCTTCAGTTTATTAATATTTGTATAGCTCCATATGTTTAATTGGTTGAAAATTTTCATTCTACAGACCATTATGGTGATTAGAATTTTCATAAAAGGTTGAAATTTTGTGTTGTGTATAATATGGGAAACCTATTCATTTAGAACTTCCAATAGAGAAGGAAATTTACATAGGTGAGTTGTTTCTCACCATATGCGACCATGAATACACTTGAGCTTGAAAACAAGAGATCTAGTAGAGCCTAGTAGTATCTTGGTTTGGATAATTAACTAATTTTTATGATAGCTCATGGATGAGATTTTTGATTTCCGATTTTGCAGAAGTGGTTATTTTAAGCCTTTTCAGTAACAGACAGTGGGTTATTTCGATGCTATTGCGGACTTGGATATATGCTTGAACTTAGTTAATAGATGGTAAAACTTTTTGCTGGAATCAAATGCTCGTGTGAGTTTTGGAGGCTTATTCTTAATTGTTAGTTTAGCCTTGGTATTAACTGCAATTATATCGTGGGATTTTCCTAAGTATTTGTAGCTGTTGTTGAACTGGCGGACATTGCTTGGATTGTAACAAGTTAATGCGATAGGATGATAAATGTCCTTGTAGTTGTCATGTGATTAATAAGTGTTTCGGGGCTAGAAATAGCGGTTGAAGATTGTTATAAATTGCTTACAATTGAGCATTAGTTGTGGACCTATCTAAAAATCGTTAATGATAAAATTTTTGCCACATTCCAGTGGTCAAAACTGGACTAATCTGAATTCCTATTTGATTGTTCTTTTTGCTAACTAAGTGTGGATAATGTCGTCTTAAGGTTGAAGTTTCTCAGTCTTTTTAATTTTCATCACTTGCTCCGAACTTGCTTTTGGAGTATCTTTTTTGCAAAAGTAATAAAAGCCAAACTTGGTTGTCTACATTTTTGTTTTATTAATTACCTTTGGATTTTTCAGTACACACATATGCCTTCTGGAATTGAATAAGTAACTCGGTAGTTTAAATTAGTAAATTAGTTTTTTTTTGTGGGAAATAAAGTGAGTAAATTAGTTTTTTTTTGTGGGAAATAAAGTGAGTAAATTAGTTCAGACTTGAGTTATTGTAGTGTTCATTGCAGGAGGAAGATATAGGAAATATATTTAATTAACGGATACAGCACAAATTAATAATGTAATAGGAGTACTTCGGTATTGTACTTTAACTGTCATGTTTTGTATTAATTAAGATATGTCCCACATCGCTAATTATAGCCTCATTAAATTACCATAAATATACCATGTGATTAATGTATTAATGTGCCTGGGTGACTGTGGTGGGCACTCGGAAACCCTAGCTATTGAATTGTGGGGTGGCACAAATGGGCTGTGGTTTAACGTGTCACATATGGTCACACTGGACTATCCCAATACAAGTTAAGGGCCAAGATTGCATCGCACGCCGAATGCAAAATTAAATCTTGTCACACCTAATACTTGGGTGATATGTTGTGTGTCATATAGGCATAGTCCATGACTAGCCACGAGTAGGGCCAAGATTGCATCGCACGCGAATGCTAATATTGATCTTGTTACACCTAATACTTGAGGCTCTTCATGGAGCCCATCTTTTTTTAAAAAAAATTCCTAAATTCCTGAATTTTAAACAGAATAGTACTCGTAATTATTAGCTTGTTTTTCTCTTTACAGTAACAGAAGTCAATTTTTTTAGTTTTTTTTCCCCTCCAGTGTAGCAACGAGTTAGATTAACATTTAACATGCCTCCTGAAGTGCAAAAAACAACAACTCTTGAAGCAAGCGCATTAGGTTATTATAATTACAAAAAAAAAAAGTGTGTTAAATGTAAATTTAAGTAAAATGATAAGGAAGCTGATGCGGATGCTCTAACCGACCATCATGAGCTAATTAATTTTATCAGTTTTGAATTGTAGATAAAGGTTCTTGTTTATGCATAGTAGATTATGCCAATTCTATTGAAATTCATAAACGAAAGTGGACTTGCCAAAGTGAGGGTTAGTTATTTAGATTGATGTAAAGAAACATAGCTAATAGCTTGACCAAAATTTGGCCAACGTGATTGGAACCTTAATATACCCCGCTCACCTTACCATTAAATTAGTTAACCATCAGAAAGTATGCCAGCATAAACCGTACCTATTTGTGAGCTTTTTGCTCAAGATGCTACTTATTTGTAAGTACAATAAACTTGTAAAGCTCCAATGTTATAACAAGCAGCTCGGATCCACATCAACTGGTGCAAGATGCTCGTTTCCGTGAGTAGAGAGCTAGTTGATGTTTGGTCGTGTTCGTTTAAGACAAATGAACACAATGTCAGTGCTTAACGAGCCGAACATGGTTTTGCTCATGGACTGTTGGTTTAATTCAAAACAATATGAACGCTTTTATTTACTTCTCCGTAATCAAAATCTACCATAATTTAATGCAATCCAAATCAGGGGCGGAACCAGAACCAAATATGTGTGATTGTCAAATTTAATAAAATCTCATAATATTTTTCAAAGTATAAACATGGAAAAACCGGATTTCTTTTAAACATTTTTTACCATCTTTTCTTCATTTGTTTACCCTAATTTCTTGATTAAAATGTATTTGATTTCTATTTTTTTACTTTTCGCTCAATTTCGACTTTTTTTCAAACTTCTAAGAAAATCCACAACAGTAATGTCACGTGCATGCATCATATGTCGAAAGTTTCAACGTTAATTGACTAAAAAATAAATAAAATAAAAAACAAAAGGATATAAAAGTTAAATTTAAGAAATCAATGTATAATAAGTCCAAAAAAAATCCTGAAAAAACTAAGCGCATATTAAATAATAGATATATACGAACAATTAAATATATATTACACAATTTTAGTATATTCATTTCAATTAAAATACAAACTATCAAAAATTATTTTATAAATTTTGATTATACTCACCACCACTCTAATTATTATTTTTGTTTAATTTTTTTAAATGTGTGTTACGTGTCAACATGATAAATTGGTGTAAAATGTATTTTATAATCAATTGCATATGCTAATTTTTTAAATATTACTTATATATTATCAACACATACAAAATTATGGTATATTATTATACTAATAATATATAATTTTAAAAAAGTTTGTAAAAAAAAAAATATTTATAGGGTTTTCAAAACATCGTATATATAAATTATTATAAAAAAATATTAATTAAAAAAAAAAAATGAAATTGTGAGGTTTTGTCACGTGTTCACATGGGTCGCCCATGACCCAAACAATACCTAGAATTATGCTTGTTCGTAAGAACTTGTCACGTGGCAATTTGACGTGAAAGAAAATTTCTTTAATCGGTAGATAATTTATAAATACAATATTTATTTTAATTATAGTCACGTAGGTGACACGTGGTGATCTGGAATGTATGAGTTGTGAACATAAAATCACTTTATATAATTTGATACAAGTGTCTACCGTACAAAATGTACAAAGTGCCTATGGGACATAGGTAGTTATTGTACGACAACTAAAAAAAAAAAATAGATTGCAGGCGAAAATAGTGACAGATTTTACTTTTGAACGTTCTAATCGGAGAATGCATGACGACGAAAAAATTATTATTTAGCGATAAATTTCTAACAGATTTGGCCGTATCGGATTCTAACCTTTTTCTTTATAGTGATTACAGGGTGCAATATTATTTTTTGCTAACACAAATAAATATACTAAATCCTATATATTATCATCAATATTGTCACAAGAAAATTCTAGGGGTTTGTCTTCTGGGTATAGATGTAGTCAACATGAGCAGCATGAGTTTTTCTCATCAAGCATTCTTCTTCTCCTTCTCCTTCACAATTCTCTTCAACATTCTCAGGGGTCTTCTTTTCACCATCCTTCAACAAATATATTTAGACCCCATTAATTAGTGTAAAAAACGGAAAAATGCTATTTTATCAAATATCATGATTCGACCACAATTTACATATACAGGTTAACTGTTCTCGTTATCGTAAAAGAAAACTAAAAACAAACCTTATTAGTTTGGGATTTCGCGTGTGCGGCTTCTCCGGAGAGGGGATTGGCGGCACACAATAACGTCGAACAAAGCAGGAGGGCTAGTATCATGAGCACCGCTTTAGACATGTTTAGTTTTCTATTACGAGTTTTTTCTGAAATATTATTCTATAACCTTATTTCGTATACAGTAACGAGGATATATGATTCATATTTATACACAAAAATAAAAGAGGATAAACGTTAGAACCGGGTATGCACTAATTAAAGGAGTGGTGGTGAGGCTATAGTGCATGAGGCGCGCATATTTTTTGTAATCATTATTATTTTACATCTAAATCATTTGGTTTCTTAATTCTCTCTTTTTTTAACTGTGTATACTGTTAAATTATGCACAGATTCTGTCAATTTATCTTTAGTTCATAAGCTATATTTGTCGTTACGTTAGTAAATAATAAAATGACGTGATTTTAGGTAAAATTAGTTGGGGTGTCAAAGTTGACACTAGACTATATGATACAAGAAAATGCCTGAAACTTTTTGTTTGTTTTATGTTACAAATGGATGGTTGTGGCTAAATTGCTAATAGAAATAATGACATAAAATGTGGCCCACACGTGATATTTTCTAGTCCGTAATAAAATAACATGCAAAAACTGACATAACTACAAAAAAAATGCAATGTTTCTCATAGAGGTCCATGCATGTTTGAATAGTTGAGAAATTTGTCTTATTAGTCGCAATTGTTAGCTTATTTCAAGAGTTGTGTATTTTCTTTTGGTTCATTTTCATTGCCTATAAATAAAATGAAATAAGGGTATTGATTTTGTTTTCAACCGAATCCGAAATAAGAAATCTCTCTCTTTCTCTCAATTTCTCCCATATGAGTCTTTACAATTATTAGCCATATTAGTTTTAACTAAAACCCGAGAAACTCCAAGTGAACGCCGGATTCCCACTCCCATTTTCCGTAGTAAATAAAATTCTTACATACTGAGAGAGTTTCGCCAGAAAAACTAGAAATACGGTACAGGATGAGTTAGATACTTAGTAGACCCGAGAAACTCCAAGTGAACGCCGGATTCCCACTCCCATTTTCCGTAGTAAATAAAATTCTTACATACTGAGAGAGTTTCGCCAGAAAAACTAGAAATACGGTACAGGATGAGTTAGATACTTAGTAGACCCGAGAAACTCCAAGTGAACGCCGGATTCCCACTCCCATTTTCCGTAGTAAATAAAATTCTTACATACTGAGAGAGTTTCGCCAGAAAAACTAGAAATACGGTACAGGATGAGTTAGATACTTAGTAGATATTGGGGAGAAATCAACTCGACTACCTTATTTTGTTTCTACATAAAATATTCTACCGACAATTAAATTACACATTTTCTAACTATCTTTTTGATTATTTCTACTTTGTGTTACTTTATAATATAATTTACTTGTCGAAAATATTAACCGAGTTTGATTCTTAACATTAACATCGATAAGTTTTTTTTTTTAAATATGTGTGTTCCTTGAGGAAGACTTTTAAGTTTTGGGCCCATAAGTGCCAATCCAGATTCAGAACTTGTGCTCTGAAATTTGGATCGAGTTTATTGATTTACATGAATTTTAGTCCTCAACACCTGATAAAAGTCTATTAATTAATTAACAGTAACAGTTCAACCACCCAACTGTGTAGGATTTTGTTTTTTCTTGGATTAATAGACTAGTATCATGTATGTGGTATCTTCTATTATGGCCGAATCTTAAACACTTATAATGACTTGTTATATAGCCAAAAAAAACAATGAGTGAATAAATATTGTATTCGAGACGAACAATATAAATTTGGTAAGATGTTACACAAGAAAAATACGTGACCCTCATGAAAAATAGATGTTATAGTTACCGACATATTTTACTCAACAAATGACCTGAATTGGAGTTTCGATTGGGTCCCGAGATCGCTTGATAAACCGGCAAATCATATAGTTTGTGCTAGATCTAGTTCTAGCAAGTTTAGATTGCAATGTATTCCTGACCGTTTATGGTCTTATTTTTATGACGATCTATCTTAATGAAATTTGTTTATCCTAAAAAAAAAAAAAACTAGTACCACTTGCTAATGCATTTTGTCCAACAAAAATTTAACCAACATCATTGACTGGTCTCCGGTGTTAACTCTCGGTCTTCGGTGTCGACCGCAGTTGATCGACGTTGACCGCCCTTTGACAAAAATTTTAAAAAATGGAAAATTTTGGGGAAAAAAAAATTTAAATTTTAACAATCTAATGCTGCAACATTCTAATAAACAAACCAATACAAAAACATTTGACCCAACAAAAGTTTAACCAAGACCATTGATCGGACTCCAGCGTTTTTCGCCCGACGCAGATGTTGACTTCCGTTGACCAGCATTAACCAAATAATAAAAAAGTTAAAAAAATGGAAAAAAAAAACTCAAAAAAATTAAAAAACCAGAAAAAATTAAAAAAACCGTAAAAAAAATCAAGAAATTTTTTAAAAAAAATTAGAAATTCTTAAAATTACTTTTTTATAGAAAAAATCAAGTATAATTTTTTTAACAATCTAATACAAAATTTTGACAATCTTATAGACAATCGAATGCAAATTTTGTGACAATCTAATACAAAATGATTGACAATCTAATATAACATTTTTGACAATCTAATACAAAAAAATTGATAATCTAGTACAATATTTTTAGCAATTAAATACAATTTTTTTGACAAATCTAATCAAATTTTTTTGACAATCTAATGCAAAATTTTTGTGACAATCTAATAGACAATCTTATACAATTTTTTTGATAATGTAATACAAAAAAGTTAATAATATATTTAATTTTTTTGATAATTTAATACAAAAAATTTGACAGTCTAATACAAATTATTTTGATAATCTAATACAATTTTTTTTTATAATTTAACATAAGACAATACAATGTGTGTGCAACTTCAGTGGGCTGATTTCAAATTTTAAAAAAAAAAACCTCAATTTGCAACTGCAGTGTGTTGGCAACTTCTCCCGTTCTCCAACTATTTTTTCCTTCTTTTAAATTATGAATTCTTATTTTAAACCTTTATACACCACCTGTCAATGCCCAAGCACGCCATATAACAAGTTTTACAAATATATTATATATCATGACAGCTGGATAAATCGTTTTGAACCAAAGTTTGATTTAGAGTGGGTAATTTTAACAAAATTCTGATCTAAAATCAGACATATTTTTCATGTAATTATGACTGTCTAATGAACGACTGATTTGTAAGCAGTGATGGTAGGTTTAATAGAAAAGGTGACGGATCTCCGTTCTCGTCTAGCAATGGAGGTAGCGGCGATGGTGACGGGCTGGGATTGTCTCGCCGTAGCAGATCTCGCCGGAAAAGATTACAATATATATGTATCATCATTATATTATAATAAGCTAACACAAGTTAAATGAGTCGGCCCAATTTAACCATTTTTTTTTAAAAAAATATCTCTACACATTTATATTAATTAAAATAATGTCATACTCCCATAAAAATACAAAAAGTAAAAATTAATAAAAATATTAATCACTCTTTAACAATCAAAAATTATTTTAAATATTAAACTATGTTTTTTTTGTATTATCCACATATTTATATCATAACTATACATATTTTCTATATTTTTATTGTATTACGCGCCGCACACGCAGCACGTGGAGTCCGATTACAAGTATATATATATATATATATATGTATGTATGTATGTATGTATATGTATTTAAAAGAGAATGAGAGAGTGACAAAGGCATATATCCTTGCAGCGGTGGAGCTCCGTTATCGGATCTCTGACAACGCTAGGCTCCATCATCAGAGTGGTGGTGGGCAGGGTGGGAAGCAGGACCAAATGTGTGTGGTTGTCAAAATTAATAAAATCGCATAATATTTTTCAATGTATAAACACGGAAAACCCGAATTTTTTTAATACATTTTTTACCATCTTTTCTTCATTTTGTTTACCTTGATTTCTTGATTAAAATGTATTTGATTTCTATTTTTTTTCTTTTTCGTTCAATTCCGACTTTCTTTTCAAACTCACAAAAAAACCCACAACAGTAATGTCACGTGCAGTCATGTGTCGAAAGTTTCAACGTATCAAAATTGACTAGAAAATAAATAAAATAAAAACCAAAAAGATACAAAAGTTAAATTTAAGAAATAAATATATAATAAGTAAAAAAATTAAGACACGAAAGTAAAAAATATTAAAAAAAAATGAAAAAACCAAACGTATATTAAATAATAGATATATACAGACAATTAAATATCTATTACACAATTTCAGTATACTCAATTCAATTAAAATACAAACCATCAAAAATTATTTAATAAATTTTGTTTGCACTCACCAGTACTACTTTAATTATTATTTTTGTTTAATTTTTTTAAGATGTGTGTAACGTCCATGATAAGTTTGTGTAAAATGTCTTTTATAATCAATTGCATATGTTAATTTTTTAAGTATTACTTATATATTATCGGCAAATACAAAATCATGATATGTTATTTTACTAATAATATATAATTTTTGGAAGGGTTGCTAAAAAAATATTTAAGTGATTGTCAGAATACCGTATATATAAATTATTATGAAAACCACTAATAAAAAAATTTATTTTTTTAAATTGTGCGATTGCCACGGTAACCCCTGATCACATGGATGTGTCACCTCTGGTGATGGGTGTATTGCAGAATAATTTTAGAGAGAGAAATTGTTATGAGTTAATGGGACAAAACATAATTTAAACCCTTTTATATTTGGGTTAGGTGGTATCAAAACTAAATTCAAAAATGTATTTTTATACTAATAAAAATTATAGATGATACTAAAATCTAATAATAATTTTTAAATGCTAGCATACTTGAATTTATTCATGCATGCAGATCCCATTGAATGAAAAAAAATCCCATATTTCAGTATATACTAAGTTTCACTCATGGAGTCATGGTATAGTAAGATTTATGAGATTGTTAATAATGTCAGATGACTTTTCCTGCAATATTAGAATTTATGAGATTGATAGGAGAAAAAATATAAAATGGTATCTAACCTATCAGATTTGAGTGATTTGGTATCCAAATTAACATACTTTCTAATTTGGTATCCAACCTATACATTTCGCTCTAATTTGGTACTCAACCTAACACTTTTTCCAATTCGGTACCCAACCTATACGTTTCGCTCTAATTTGGTACCCAACCTATACGTATACAGTCCAATTAAGTGACTCAATCAGTCTTCGATCATCGACTTTTAACACATAGGTTAGGTAACAAATTAGAAAAAAATGTTAGGTTGGGTACCAAATTAGAAAAAATGTTAGGTTGGGTATCAAATTAGAGCGAAATGTATAGGTTTGGTAGCAATTTAGAAATTGTGTTAGGTTATATACTAAATCACTAAAATTTAATAGGTTAGATACTATTTTAACAATTTTACTCATTGATAAGTGAATGCAATATTAGCATATACGGTTTGTTCCTTGTAAAAAAATAACTTCATAGACGCCCCCCAACCACTGATATCAGATAAATTAAATTCTCACTTTAAATTAGTTCCTCTGCTGTCAGGGAAAGAAAATGGACCTAGAATGTGGATATTTTGGTGAATTTTTTAACTGATGACATAACCAAGTTATGTAAAGTTAGTAGTACTTCACTTGCTTTCTCACATTAATTTAAACTTCTCCTTTTTTTGTGATAGAAAATCTAGTGTAGATTTCTCATTCTCAGTGGTAGCACGTACAGCTAGCTAGCAGTATATAATTGGTCAACATCTAATTTTAAATATTTCTACCATCTGTTGATTTATGTTATCTTTAATTACAAACTGATTTACACCTAAAATTTATCTAAACAAATTCCAGTAGCAAATATTAGCTTTCATTAATCACACGTTGTTGGAGTACCGAGTTTATGATGTTAATAATATAACATCGGCATCCGCAATTAACTTGTGGTCTGTTGGATCAAAATCTTATGGCGAAGATGAACCCAAGACCATTTTGTTAAGCACAGACTCGGATATTGCATACCGGCTGTCGGATTTAGCATCAACAGTTAGCTTCCCGTACATTTACGCCAAACGTTTCTTCTATCTGGAGAGACTTGTACCCACATTTGATATAGGCTAAAAATCTACAAACTATATTGATTATTGTGTAAAATTGGCAATTTTTTACTCTTATAATTAAAAACTAAAACTTTTTCATTTAAAAAAATATATTTGGTTGTTTTTTAACCACGCGGGGTGGAACATTTTGCTCATGTTTGGAGGCTTCCTAAAAGAGAGTATAAAACAACTAGGAATATCGTCACCAATATGTATATAAAGGCAATTGAAGTAGTAGGGATCTTCTTGTTGATAGCATAAGTGCATGTTTTGAAATTGGAGACAAGTGTACTACCAAAACAAGAACGAGACAATTGTTCTGAAAAATATAGAAATTAAGAAACAACGGTATGGTCATAAATAATCAAACAAGTAACTATTGAAATGATTCAATTCAAAATAAATCAAGCTAAAAGAAAACTTGTTGTAAAGGTTACTAGTCACATTTTCTGTTTTTCGAGTGAGAGCTTGGTGTAAAAATGTGTATTATTTCGCATCTTACTACAACATCTCATATATTGAGGGGAAAAAAAGATATTTGAGCACATTAATTTCCAAAACAATAATTCTAGTTCGCCACCAGGTGTTTAGTTTCCAAAATCCCACAATATGGCAAATCAAAACCAATGATCAAATGTAGTACGTGAATTAGTAAATGCACAACCAAATTAATGTCAATAATCAAAAAGACACTTTACTATACTTTCATCCATAAAAAACAATAAATACTCCAAGAAACATATTGGTACTAGTATTGCGTGACTAAACGTTAATCAAGTTCAAAATACTCCATTTTATCCCACAGTATATGGCAATGATCAAATGTACGTGAAGTAGGTTATACACAACCAAATTAATGTCAATAATCAAAAAGACACTTTACTATACTTTCACCCATTAAAACCAATAAATACTCCAAGAAGCATATTGGTACTAGTATTATTGTGTGACAAAGTGTTACTTTTAATCAAGTTCAAAATAATTAGGGTATTTTTTTGGATTAAAGTTGATGAGAATCTTTAAATGAATAAGACATGACAAGTATGTCTCAGACCATTAAAGTGGCTCTGTATAGTTCTCTGCAGGCCTTACCTCACCCTTCCTTTAAGTCACGCCCTCTCACTTTCTCTATTTTTTTTATAAGAAAAAAATTCAAAAATGAAATTTTTTCTAACTTTCTCTATCTAATAAAGGGAAATATACATATTCAAAGGCTTTATTTAGGACTCATGCATAGATATATACATACACATAACACTAGCTAGTACACCAACGTTCTGCAGTCGCTCTCACTTGGCTTCTTATCATCTATTGTCCTTTTCTTTTTCTGTTCAATCTGTTTGCTGTCATATCTTATTTAGATTTTATGTCTTTTTTTGTTAATTTACCAACTTAACCTTTTCTTTTACTAGTTTTTTTGTTTTGTTTTGTATAACACGTTGAAATGTTCAACCTTGTTATTTGATAATTTTGTTCTAAGTTATAATGAGATTGGATAGTGATGGAAATCCTAATAAAGTAGGTTTGTTTTTGTTTTAATGGCATATGTGACGATTAGTTGATCATCTCAAATATAAGATTTTAGTTTTTAATTACTAGAAAATAGCAGAGTTTTGAATTGGAAAATTCAGTTTTATTTTCTGTCTAGTTGTTTAGTTAAAAGAAAAGGTCATATAAATGTATAGTTGGATATGTCATATGAGACTTCAAAAAAGACAAATAAATAAAATTTAAATTGGTTTCCTCACAGAGATGCCACAGAAACATATGCTAACCTGGCAAAAGAAACATCTGCATGAACAATTCGTTGATGATTGGTCATACGTTCTTATTTTCAACAAGCAGTAATAATTACTTCTAACCGTGGATTGAAATGTGAAGATGATTGAAATCACGGCCCTTTTGAAAAAGAAAAAAAAATATGTTTTCTTGAATCTTTATTATGGAGCCAATACGAATGTTTCATTTCCACATACAAATCTGATAGGAGCTTGTAACAAACTAATCTGAGGCATGACTAATTTCAGGGGGGGTTCATTCTGTTAGATTTTTTGTTTTTTGAGTTATTGACATTGTATTGTAATAACAATAGTACTTGTTATAATGTCCGAATATTCTTTTTAATAGTAGTACTTATTATAGAGTCCGAATATCTTATTTTTAGTAGCAAGTTGAGAGGTACGGCTAGCTAGAATGCTCCAACAATATTGGCCAAATCCATCTAAAAAATGAAGTTATCTTGTGCATTATATGTTTATTTATCATAAGCGTCAACATACAAAGCCATGACTTACCCGTCCAAATTGATTTCTCATGAGCATATACCGAATTTAGCTACGCCGGCACTTCACTTAAATACGCATACAAATTATAAATATGATAAATCAACATTGGTTTTCACGAGTAACCCCCCCTATAAGAATTTGATTTAGACACATTACATATTTAACGAAAGTTTTGAAAATGAGTGCTCGTAAAGTTGTTCTAGTCACGGGTTGCGCCAAAGGGGGGATTGGATATGAATATTGCAAGGCCTTTGCCGAGAAGAACTGCCACGTCATTGCATCTGACATCGGCAAGCGTCTATCTGATTTGTCTGACCTCTCATCAGATACCATCGACCTAGTGGAGCTCGATGTCTCCTCCGATAAAAGTGTAGATCTAGCAGTGAAAAACATCATTTCCAAGTGCGGAAAAATAGACATATTGATTAACAATGCCGGAATTGGAAGCACCGGACCTTTAGCTGAATTACCACTAAATGAAATTAAAAGAGCATATGAAATCAATACATTGGGACAACTAAGGATGGTTCAAAAAGTGGTTCCTCACATGGTAACAAACTGTAGTGGAAAAATTGTAAATATCGGTAGTGTCGTGGGTATAGCTCCGACACCATGGGCAGGGTCGTATTGTACGAGCAAAGCAGCAGTACATGCAATGTCACATGCGTTACGTTTGGAACTGCGCCCATTTGGCATAGACGTGGTTTTAGTAGTCCCGGGTGCAATAAGGTCAAATTTGGGAAGAAATAATATTGATCTTTTGGAAAATTACGACTGGAAAATTTATAAAGACTTTAAGGACGCTATTGTAGAGAGAGCTAGGGCCTCTCAGAGTGGAAAAGCGACAGACGCTACAGTTTTCGCTAGACATGTCGTGAATAGAGTGTTGAGTAATACCCCACCTAAGCAAATCGTGTTCGGTCATATGACTGGTTTGTTTGCCTTGATATCTTGGTCTCCCCTTTGGGTTAGAGATCTATTTTTTTCAAATCGATTCGGATTGAATAAGAAGGTCTAAAAAGGTTTATGCTTGTCACATTTTAATTAAAGTTGAAAATTTCCCGAAATATGTTATTTGCGTGGACGAGAAATGCAATATACATATAGTTAATTGTGTTTAATTATGTTCCATAAATAACCTAAGAGCACGCATATGATATTGGAGATAATTTTATTCCATTCTACTTATACAATTTCCAAACGGGAAAGTTTAGATGTCATGTTTTCTTTTTAGATGTCATATTTTCTTTCAATAATGAACAAAAATAGGTGACATCCCTTCCTCTTTCAATCTTTTTATAGAAAAAAGTGATGTTTTCTTTTATTTTAGTTCAAAAATATCCCCCAACCAAATGAATATACAGAAAAAACTGATCATTTATGAAGTCTATATATGAATAACATCTTTGGAATTATTCAACATGGTACTGAGTTAATCAACATCTTGGAGTATATGAATATCTTAGGTTCAAATATTGATGTCTGCTGAATTAATCAACAATTTATATATAGATTTATTTAAATTCAATTTTGAGGGCAGAATAGTCCAGAAATGGTAATTAATAAAATTTGAAAAATGATGTTATGTACCTATTTAAAGTAGACAGAGTGAGAAAGAAGAAATTACTAATGAAGGTTTGCCACCTGGAAAAGGATGGTTGAAAATGAAAGGTAAGCAATATGAGCTCTGTGGGAACAAAAGAATTCCCCTTTTGCATGTTTGGGTAAATTCCAGTTGGCCCGTATGGTTGTTGAGTGGATTTACTCATCATAACTTCAATCACAAAAAGGACTTTTTTTTTATAAAATATTTTTATTTTTTTCTATATATTGTTTCCCTCCAAAAACTCCAATAATTCATCATTTGCTTTTTCTCCCCATACAAAATCATTCCCACTGGAAAATCTGTCTCCATGGACTTTGTGATACAAAATACTAGTTTTCAGGAATCAAATCTAGATTATAAGCATGATATATCATTAAAAGAACAAGCCGTGTTTACACTATGAAAGTGACTATGAAGTTTTCTGTACAAATTACACGTAACATATTGCACTTCATGCAAAAACAATCATTTGAAAGACGTATTTTGATATGGTCTTGATATATATCTTGACAATTTGAAAATCGGAAAGTTCCAATTTGTACATTATAATATATACTGGTGAAAACTAACATAAAAACGCATAGAACTTGTTATTCAAATAAAGGACGAGGAGCCTGTAAAAAGAAAAGGAACAAAATTATCAAACTTACTGTCCCCAATATCATGTGATACCCACTGGAAAATCTGTCTCAATGAACTTTGTAATACAAATTAGATTTCTGGAATGAAATCAAGATTATAAGCATGATATATCATTAAAAGAACAAGAGGTGTTTACACTGTGAAAGTGAGTATGAAGTTTCTGTACAAATTAATTACAACGTAACATATATATTGCACGTTATGCAAAGTTGCAAACAATTACTTGAATAGCGTATTTTGATTTTAGTTTTTCTTATATCGGACAGTGTAGGCAAATATTTTGATATCTTGGCATTTTGAAAATAAGAAAAGGCTCAAATTGTACGTACATTATAATATATATGGTGAAAATTAACATGAGTTTCTTGTTAGTATTAAAATAAGGACGAGGAGGAGCCTGTAAAATATAAAGGAAAAAATCAAACCTACTGTCCCCAATATGTGACACCGACTGCATACGTTTAAAGTGTTCTGTTAAAAGGACTAAATATTGGAGTACATACAAAGCATCAAAATTATTTGACCCTCATGAAAAAAAATATATATAATATAGTAGTAGATACATGCATAGATATGTATGCAGTATGCACCATGGTCAGGGAGCATATATAATGAAGAGCCAATGAATTAAATAAACGGGTGTCGTTTTGTGGTATTTGTCTGCAAACATTCCAGTGGTGTAGGCCTGTGAGGGCTAAATAGAGAAGAGTATATGCCTACACTGTATACCCACAATTAACTCAAGAAAAAAATGGTTAGTTTTAGTAATGGTCCCCTATTTATTGAAAGAATTTTCAGTTGTCTCTGTAAGTTTCAATTGACTCATCGTTGATCATTTTTTTAAGTAATATGGTGGACTTTTATGATCGTCACGTATTTGTCATATGTTTTTATGATTATGATATAGACATTTCCGGAACAAATATATATTCGGACATGAGTGAGACTAAACCTTTGTTGTATATATTTTGTAATTATAGGAGATGTTGAAATGTTTTAATTGTCAATATTTCAGTAAAATACATGAAATTTTTTGTGTTTTCTTCAATATGGGGGTTGGATATTGCTAGTTCCTTCAATGGATATAGATAGGTGCTACTAAATAGAGATTGTAAGGTAAAAAGAATCAGATCTTCATGCATTTTAGTCTAATTTGTTCAAAATAACAATTCGATAACAACTTACTTCTTTTTATTTAAAACCGATACCTACGAGAATCATTCTCTTATAACTACAGTCTCTTTAAGCTAATTATCCGAAACCACTTTGATGATGCTAAATCTTTCACTTTTTACAGAATTGAAAATAAATCTGTCACTGATTGTGATATTGAGGACTATTACGATTAAGTAGACTTTTTGGAGCAATTTTTATTTCGTCCATTAATATGAAGATCTTTAAGTGTAGTTTTACCCTTACTCCCTGTAAAAAATAAACGTAGGGTCCAAGTTAGAGCCAGAGAGAAATGAAGGGGCAATGTACACCCGTGAAGTGACAAGATAAGCCATTTACCTATGGTATGAACTCACTCATCCATAGTTCCACTAATCACTGTATGAACCCTAAAATAATCTGTTCAATGGCAGAGTATTTTTTTAGGCCCCAAATGACTTTTTTTTTTTTTTTTTTTTTTAAGGATCTCAATGAAAATTTCAGATCCACGTCACATCTTATTTTTATTTATTTTTTTAATTCATTCTACTCAATTTCATTACAAAATAAATAAATTTAACACCACTTCATTACATCTCATTACACTTCATTTATCTACAAAATAAATAAATAAAAAAATTAATGAAATGTAATGAGATGTAATGAAGTGGTGTTAAATTTATTTATTTTGTAATGAAATTGAATGAAATGAATTCAAAAAATTAATAAAAATAACATGTGGGTGGACCTAGAATTTTCATCCAGATTCTAAAAAAAATCATTTGGGACCTCAAAAGAGACTCTGTCCTGTTCAATTTCGTTTTCATGTGACTCCTCATTTTAACATACAACTTCTACCTCCTTCCCCAAATATTAGATTATTATTAATCATTATCTGTTTGTGCGTAGGTTTTTATATACACATTATTCGGATAAATAAATTTTTAAAACTTATATTAATGAATTAATACATTAAATTAGAAATTATGAGTAATATAATGTTATTGTTATACAAAATACATGTAAACGATTTTATTTGGTATATGATTATAATTGTTTTGAAAATATAATGATTTTTGTTTGTTTTTTATATTTTGAATTGAATAAATGTAAATGACTAATTAGTAAAAAAGAGTGCGGTTATTTCTGGAAAAAATTGGTAAAATTGGACAGTCCCATTTGTTTTGGGTTAACTTATTATAATAAAATGATATATATCCAATTACAATTTTTACCCATAAATAAATCATATCTAAATTGTCGAAATCGAATTTTTTAAAAATTAATCACACAGTTCAAATGTTAAATTATATGAATAAATTTTATATTTCAATAATTTAACCAACGGATTTTTATAAATCAAGTTGCACGCGGATAAATAAAGTCACAGTATTATGTTACGGAATAAGTATTTTCCAATATTTTAAAAAGTCAAAACAGATCTAGTAATAGCTTTCTTTTTCTATGAGAAAAAATTAATTAATGTATCTTACTAGGACTACTATACTCTATTTTATTTATGAGGTCCGGTACAAATGTTAAAATTTTTTGTTATTTTTAATACTTGTCTAAAAATATACATAAGTTACATAGTACAACATAAAATAAAAATTGGAAAATATTACTTTCTTGAAACAGTAAAAGCCTGAAATATGTGTTGAAATACGTGAAATGTTAAAATTCATATTTTTTTTACAAAACGTTTTTCTTCTTCTTTTATTTGATTATATACTAAAAAAAATATCCAAATAGCGACGGGATTAGTGACGGTATTTTTTATTACGAGCTTATTAGCGACGGTTTTTATGACGGTTTTGTGACAGTTTAGTCAATTTGCGACAGATTTGTGACAGTTTTTTAAATTAGCGACAGACTTGTGACATCTTTTGACTCTCACTAAATCAAACATTATTTTGTAGTGATAGTTTTCTAGCATATTTAGGAAATTAAACTCAGATTAGCACCACCATTGTTATTACTCATGAACTTTAAAGTTATAGTTTTATAATAATATTATTAACTAATATGTTTCATCTTATGTAATTTTCATAAGCATAAAGATTTTTTTTATGTTTCGCATTAATGAAATATATTTTCTTTGTCAATTACAAATATATGGACCAAATATATTAATATCTTTAAGGATAAATTAACAAAACATGCTATTTTTGAAACTAAATTAACAAAAACATACCCAAAATTTCATACCATAATTTGAATATTTCATACCCTTATTCCAAAAGTTCATACTCTGATTTGTATATTTCATACCCTTATTCCAAAAGTTAATACACTTATTTCAAAAGTTTATACCCTAATTTGTATTTTTCATTCCCTTATTATAAAAGTTCATACATCTTTTTTAAAAGTTCATATCATGATTCGTAAATTTCACCCTTATTTTCAAAATTCATACCCCAATTTACATAATTCATATTCTTACTTACATAATTCATATACATAAATTTCAACTTCATACCCTTAATTTACATAATTCATATACTTATTTTTCAGCATTATACACTAATTAACAAATCCAACTATTAGCCGTCATCTGATCTCGAACTAGCACGTCGTCGTCGTGGGCCTCTCATTCGAGGACTGCATCTCCTCGACATCAATCTTGAGTTTTTAACCTCGCTCTATACCCTCACCGCCCATTTTGACATATGTGTCCGTCTCAATCTCCACGAAAGAGAGAGATCAGAAAGAGATGAAAGAAAAGAAAAAGATTAAAAAAATAGAGGAAGGATGAGAAGAGAGATCGGAAAGAGAGGGAAAGTACGAGAGAACGGAGAGAGTGAGAAGAAGGAAGGGAGAGATCGGAGAGAGAGAGAGTGAGAGGAGCAGGGAGTGAAATGAGAAGAGAGAGAGGAAAGAGATGGACTTATTATTATTATTATTAATTAAAAATATATTTTTGATAATTTAACTTTTGAGTGTATTTTTTTTATTAATATAATATGTGCAAAATATGTTTATATTAATTGCCCCTAACCCTAGAAAGAATTGAACTTGAGACCTTCAAATCCTTTAACATTTTTTCAACCATCTGTTCACTATCGATTATAGTACTAGTTTTGATAAAATAATAATATGTCCGAACTTTTTGCACTATTTTTACACATTAATACTTGTTTTAATCTATATGTGACCATTTATTTTTTCAAGACCCGGTGCTCCCGTCCGATCTGCATGGGTCCCGGGCCGCCCCTGGTTACAACAACCACTCATGGGCATAAGCAAATTTTCGTAATGAATTTATTATGATGAAGTTTGACACCTAAATTAATATGCCATTACTTTTTGTGAAAAAAGAATAGTGTCTTAGGAGTACTAAAAGCTTTGACTGTATTTACAAAAAAAATATGTGACTACATGACAATATCAATAGTTGAATTCTAAGCATGTTGGTTTGTCAAAGTTACAAACATTAATTGGATTTTTGGAAGATTATGTATTTAATCTACTTGGAAGTGTATGGAAATTGGAGCATATATATGTATGCCACATATCGAATCTAACTCTCAACCATTACTATTTCTAGATCTCTCACATAGTGAAACATTTACTAACCCGACTTTACTCATCCAATCATAATGGAATAATAATGCAGGGTATTGGCTGGCTAATTTAGTACAGGGTATTGGTTAGCAGAAGAAAATATTATTATAAGGACTTTATTTCTAAATAAAGATTGATATATAAAAAAATAATTAAATAAATGTTTCGCATAATAAAAGTTATATGTGTAACTAATTTAACTAATTAACACAAATATTCAAGAGACAAATACATGTATTTATGTAACAAGTCAAACGCATAAATTCAAAAGAGTTGAAAATTCACGAAACTAGCATAGTCATGAATTTAAGAAAATTTAACTAAATACATATCTCTTTAGAAAATTGATTACATATATTTAAAAAGGTGACCAGTTATCTAAAACTTTTTTTAAGTCGTTTTAAGTTTAATATAACGACATATATATTTTAAATCAAGACAATATCACAGACTACATTCGATAATATCACAGACTACATTCGATAATATCACAGACTACATTCGATAAATATTTTAAATCGTCTTAAATTTAATGTAACGACATATATATAATTTTACACATTTATGTAATTTATTCATATATGAAGTCAAATTTGTTAAGCTGTGACCATAAAAAATCATGAAATATTACAATATGCAGGTTATTATTATTTTGAACTGAGCCGAGTTGGGACCGAACATTTTTATTCTATAAGCAATTTATTTCTATATAAAGTATTATTATAGAAAGGTTATACTATACATATATGTACACTTCTATAAATGTTGCTATACATATATTTACACTTCTATAAATGTGAAGTATTTATTTGTTTTTTTGGTACTTAATTTACTTATAAAATTGAGGCTTCAATCATGTGATATGTACAATATGAAGTCTATTATTTGTTTCAATTTTGTCGTGAGATCACTTTATTGTAAGTACAGTATATGCACGCCATGGTTAAAAAGGGAAATTACATGAATTGTCCTCCTAGTTTTGAACTAAAAGAGAGAGAAGACAATGAAAAATGCAGAAAAAACACTCATTTCGCAAGAAAAAGTCCCGCAATCAAGATGATGAATATGTTCACTACACTCACACTTTACATGATCTAATAGGGAACTATAATATTGACTCGTGTTTGAGTCTAGATCATGAAAAAGTTTCAACCGATGACGAAGGAACTCACTCAAACCTTGGTTTTAATGATGAGAATTAGAATCCGAAAAGAAATCGACACGCTATGAAAACCAGAGGACATAGAGTACAAACAAGGTGATGATTCACTTTGTTTTATTTAGTTGGTTTGATGTATCTTTTATTGTTTTCAGACTAAATTTGCATACTAGTTTCTTACCGGAATAGTTACTATGAAGGCTTGTTCCATAGACCAAACAATTTCTATTTCAATAGTTTTTTTAAAAAAAGAAGATATTTAGTCTGGCGTGTGTCCTAATTGGTATATGTGGCAACTTCCACGCACCATATATTCAATAGTGTTGTAGTTCAAGGAATGAGAACTTTTTTGCATACATCTATATATGGCTTGTACACAACGGCGAATCCAAGATTGATTTATGGGAACACATGAAATTCATGTATGTGTTTTTCTTCTTATTCGCTACAAGGCCAAAACGAACATAATATCTTAGCTAAAACATGTACACGTGATTTGAAATTTATCTGTACGAGAAAATAAGAGGGACAATCGTTTATGTGAGCGACTATATAAAGTTTCTCCTTTGCCGGACCGGTTAACTATCACACTATATCGGGTTACTCGGTTAGACTTATCAACGTAACTAGAGGGACCATTGAAATTCATATCTTCTGTTCTAGTTACAGTTATGCAGTTAGGTTTCAAGTATAGTTACAACTGAGTTTGGAACCTAAGTATAATGATGGACAGAACTGGAATGATTAAATGTACTTGAATTAAATCACACGCACATTTAACAACGGAGTTCACCCAACTAGGCTACGTCTCCGGGGCACTTATCCAGATTGATGATATTATAATGACTTACAATATAGAATTCAAGTCTTAATGAAAAACTCTCAGACTTTCTCTAGATTTTTCTGCATATCTCTATATTGCTCATAACTTATAACTATCACTCAAAACATCAATGACATCACATAATTGTTTTCATTTTTAAAACTTATTGTGTATTCTCTCAAAGTTGAATTCTTTATAATTTAGAACACACACATTTTACAAGAAAAACTATTGAATATATAAAGAGTAAAAACAATCTTCTTTCTTCAAGAACTTGTTGATTGATTTGAACTCTTCTGATTGATCAACATTCCCATATATTGAATGAGATAATGCTGTAATTGATTGACCCAATATTATTGTTAGTACATGTTAATAGACTAGCTTGACAATATGAGTTACTATTTCCTTAAACAATTAACATATAAAACAATATCTTATTAGAGATACAATCTTAATAAAACGTGAAACCATAACTCCATGTATCCAATCTAATTAGATCATTACTGATTTGTAAACACATAGATTGAATGAATAGATAAAGACATTGTATAGCAAAATAGATCCTGTTTTCACAATTAAAGGAACATTATATTTTCAAACTAATCTCCATATTCCATTTAAACTCTTTCAATTCTTTATCACTTAAATATTCTCAATAAGAGCAAACTGAATCTTGTTAAACAAATGAGAATATATTCTGCATACTTTTATTCACATAAATAATGCAGTTTAGACAGAATAAAACAGAATACTGCGTATTGACATGTTGGAACTGTAGTTGCAACCTCACCTGTAAACATTAAACTGTTTTAATTCATAAAAAACCAACTTAAGTTATTTTATTCAAAACAATTGACAACAAGAGCTAATAGGCCAGAAATATGATACTAACAACCATAACTATAACTAATAAATACTGTTGATATATACTATGTAGATAGAGACATTTATATCCTGTTATATTATTATACACATGTAATCATATGGAATATGTACATTTATTTAAACAACAATTTTTAAGCAAGATAAAAGGGAGCGCGGTGGAAAATCAAAAGCAAAAGAAAAGAAAAAGAAATTTTTTTTTTCTTAAACACAGATCCCCATAGAAAAATATGATACCCATACCATTTTATTTATTTATTTTTTGCTTTAAAAACTCATTCCCTTTGTTTAGCATAAAAGGCCCTTCCTTTGTCTCTTCTCCTTCACTAAAATCTCTCCCCAGAGAGACACACAAAGAGAGAGAGAGAGAGAGTTACTCATTTAGTTAGCTTAGATTTTGTTCAGATGCATTAGATTCAGTTTAGCTACAAAACAAAAAAGAGAAAAAAAAAAAGAAAAAAAAAAAAAGAAAAGTACCCAACAACATTGATTTAAAATGGGGTATGATCATTAGTACATTTGTTCCAAATGATGAAGCCTATGAGTAATGAGAGTAACAGTTGGTTGGGTTTTTCTCTATCACCTCAAATGAATAACAACAACAACAACAACAACAACTTAGAGAGTGTTACTCAAACACCTGTTTCTAATGAAAACTCTAGTGTTTTTTCTTATAACCCTTCTCATTTTAGTTACCCTGAGCTTTGTTACAGAGGTGAAAATGGTGAGTTTTACTCTCCTATGACTGTTATGCCTCTCAAGTCTGATGGGTCTTTGTGTATTATGGAAGCTTTATCCAGGTCTCACTCACAAGGTTAGTTTATGTTTTTATTTATTCTACAAGAAATGTCTTTTTCTTGTTTACTTGTTTAGTATCAGTAGGCTTGTTTAGTTGTTGTAACCAGTGTTTTAAATAGCTTGCTTCGTAATGAAAAAAACTCGATAAAAGATTTACTCAAATCTTAGAAAACTCGCTTTAAAGGCCACTAAAACCTTATGTTTTTACGCTTTTATCATATATATTGCAAGAACGTTATAGCTAAGATTTCCCTATATCATAAAATACTAGTTAGTTGTAAGTAGCTTCATACTTGCTTTTTCCTTTTATTTATTTATTTATCATAAGGCATAATATTATATTTTAGTTGGTTTGAACCTGAATGACCACATGACCCAAATAAGTTCTTTTTTTCTTATAAACTGCATGATTTGTAAGTGTCAAAATATGACATTACCTTCACAAAAACCCATGAACATGACAAGTCGGCTAGTATATTTTTTGGGGACATATTAGCTTTTTGTAAGTGTATTATGTCAATAATTTCTGAACTTAAAGTCTTAAATGCTCATTGTGGATAAATTTATTGTCATTTCTGTAGGAGTTGTGGCAAGTTCAACACCAAAACTTGAAGACTTTTTTGGAGGTGCAACAATGGATGGTCATCATTACTCAACCAGTGAAAGAGAACCTATGTCTTTAAGCTTAGACAGTTTATTTTACCAAAATACCCATGCTCAAGCCCATCAATACCTAGACTACCCTCACCCAAAACCTCAAGATTTGTACCAATCAACTTTTGATGAAAACTCTAGCAAACCCCATCAGCTACCAACTATTTCAGAGGATGATGTTTCTGAAATAAAAAACTGGATTTCAAAAAACTGCCAAACAAGCTGTGAGGGGCAAAATGGGGACTTGACTAGTTGCGGTTTCGGATATGGAGAGTTACAGCCTTTGAGCTTGTCGATGAGCCCTGGGTCACAGTCAAGTTGTATCACTAGCTCACAACAAGTTTCAAATAATACTAATGTTGGAAATGAATGTGTTACAACACCAAAAAAGAGAGGGTCTGAGAATCAGAAACAGATTGTTCATAGGAAGTCTTTAGATACTTTTGGTCAGAGAACTTCTCAGTATAGAGGTGTCACAAGGTTTGTTCATTACTCCCCTTAATTACAATTTAAACATTGTGTGTTTTTCCTTCTTTTGCTGATTTTAGTTTTTTTGTTTACCATGGTAATTATTTTGATTAGGCATAGATGGACCGGTAGATATGAAGCTCATTTATGGGACAACAGTTGTAAGAAGGAGGGGCAGAGCAGGAAAGGAAGGCAAGGTAAGAACTAGCAGTAAATATGATCATGTGGACATTGCCTAGTGCTTTTTTTTTGTTCTACTCTCTACTTAGGGTTTTGTTTGGTTGTGTAGCTTTTAAGCTCATCTTATGCGCTTCTTCTTATAAGTTGCAGAACAATTTTTAGCAGTGTCTTAGAAAGCGAAATCTTTACTAAAGCTTTTTCGCAAGAACTAGGCTAAAAACGTTTAGCGTTAATAGCATAAGCTTCTTTTAAGCAGGGCCTAAATAGCGAAAAAGGCGAGCTTTTGAAGCTTCTTTTAAGCTTTGAATAAAGTATTTTATGAGTTTCATATCAAGCTTTTTTACTACGAAGCCTTAAAGCAGTGTTTTTTAGTCAGCTTGAATGTGATTTTTTTCCCCCATTGTTGGCCAGAAAGAATGTCAAGTTTTCAACTTTATTGTTGGCTTCAAATAAGCCAATCTTATTTGCTTATAATTGTAGCCAAATAAGCCCCTAGGAGTGAATTAACTTTTGACTACAATGATTAATAATTAACTTTTGCCTACAATGTTAGTCATTTTTTCTGTGTAGTGGCTAATAATACTTTCCCCATCTTTTTCATGTTATTGGTTCATGGTGTTGACCAAATGATTCTCATCAGTCTACTTGGGTAAGACTCTCAATTTCTATTTCTTTTTGTTGTTTATAAAATAACAGTATTTCTTCAAGAATAAACTACTAAAAAGGACAGTATTTCTGTAAACTAAGTAATGATTATTACATTATGACCAATTTTAGGCGGTTATGATATGGAAGACAAGGCTGCAAGAGCTTATGACCTAGCAGCACTCAAGTATTGGGGTCCTTCAGCACACATAAATTTTCCAGTACTGTTCTTATCCTTTTAAGTTCTTTTTTTATGCTTATTCTTCTTTTTTATTGTTAATTAACTATGATAAAATTTCCTTTGCCAGTTGGAAAATTATCAACAAGAAGTAGAACAAATGCAGAACATGACGAGGCAGGAATTCGTTGCTCATTTGCGAAGGTACATTTATAATCGATCCTATGTAAATTGTATATACTGTTTTTCTTTCGGTCAGTAAATTGTATATACTGTTACTTCTTGAATACCGAAACTTGATTTCTATCGCAATTGCAGGAAAAGCAGCGGTTTTTCACGAGGTGCTTCTATCTACAGAGGTGTCACAAGGTCCGAACATTGCTTAAGAATATATTTTTCCTTTTCGGTAGTTACTATTTTAACATAAAGCTAGCTTTATATTCTCTAGTAACTAATTTTGAGGAAATTTCTGCAGGCATCACCAGCATGGGCGCTGGCAAGCTCGGATCGGTCGTGTTGCAGGGAACAAGGACCTCTATCTCGGGACCTTTAGTGAGTTTCTCTTTTACCCTTTTAGTAATTAATCAGTTCAACATTAAAATTACTTTAAAATTTTTGATTGAATATTAAACTAACAATTGTTTAAAAACTTAGGCACCCAAGAGGAAGCTGCAGAGGCATACGATATAGCTGCTATAAAATTCCGCGGTACAAATGCTGTCACAAATTTCGACATAACAAAATACCACGTAGACCGAATAATCGAGAGCACCACCCTTCTCACAGCTGACCTTGCTAGGCGTTACAAAGCGATTGAGCCCAACAAAGAGGCCATTATCATCAACAAACAACAGCCTCAAGTAAACGAAAATACTGGGAACAATCACTCGGATTGGAAAATGAGCCTTTACCGCCAAGGTCAAGCCGATCAAGTGCAAGATGGTAACTTCTCAGGAAATGTGGTAAGCCACTTGTCGAGTGATTCATCGTCGTTGGCACCAAGCTTGGAAAGTTCTAGAGAGGGGAGCCCTAGTGAAAGGCAGAATAGTAATATGTTTGCTAATTGGCTATCATCTTCATCATCAACGACATCGTCTGTTCAACTTAGGCCTACTTTGGTAATGCCACATTTGCCATTATTTGCTGCATGGGCAGATGTTTAGTAATGATATATGTTTTCAAACTATCTGATTCTGTAATAGGATTATTAGTATCTTGTGATCAAGTAGTGGGTAAAAATGGGAATATTTTGTGGAAGTGTAGGAAGGGGGTTTATTTAGCTGTTTTTGTCAACAAGGGGTAGCTTTTGATAATTTCAGGTTCTATGTTGTGAGGTTAACTAAATGAGAAAATCTTGGATGTAGGGAAGAATATTAAGGTATTTGTTGAATGAAATTGTCTTTTCTAGATTGATTTTTGACTATTGATTACCAAAGTAGCTGCATGAAAGAAATTTACAAGTCTTAATTTCAAAATCACTGGTGGTACTGGTACACTCCTTTTGTGCATGTTAGAATATTTATGGTTTGTTTTAGGAGTGGGGAAAAAATTCGTAAATTTGTCTCGTAACCCAACTATGGATTGGAGCGGGTTGGGATGAGTTGAATGTCCAAAAAAAATCAATCCGTCCCTTCCCAATCCGCTATATATTTTGCGAGTTGGATTAGGTTGAGGTTTATAAACCGCGGGTTAATCCGTCCCAATCCGTTTCAAACCGCAATATATATATATATATATATATATATACACACACACATTGTGTGTATTTTAAGATATTAACATTTAATTATTGTTATATTTTAATTTTATTATTTGTTCGTGAATGTTCTAAACGTATTTTGATTGAGTTTAATTTATATTTCTATTTGAAATATTCAATTTATTTTAATATTTGGGTTGATTATGCAAAATATGAAAAATAAAGGATCAAAATAAAAATTTAAAAATCAATCTAAACCCAACCCGTCCCAACCCGCAATTTATTTTGCTGGTTGGATTGAGTTGGGTTGAGCTTTTAATAGTAACGGGTTGGATTAAGTTGGATTAACTTGGATTGAGATTTAAATTTAATCAATCCATCCCGCTATTTATTTTACGGGTTGAGTTATGATTAAAAAAATCCGTTTCAATCCGTCTCGTGCCCGTCCCTAATTTGTTTGCTTAAGGAACAAATAAAATGGTTTATTTGAATCTTTCTCTTGTAACAAAATTTGCTACAAAATGTTGAGTATATATATACAAGTAAGGTTGAGTTTAAAAGCTATTGCAAACAGTCGTTAAATTGGATGAATACAAGTGAAGTTGCGGGTTGCTTCAGACATGTTTAACGATGTCATCGCTACTTGGGTGTTGGAAACACTTTTTATTTTGCAGCGGAAAAACTGGCATTGAATCCTAATTACAGTGTATATGTTTAATAAAAACAATATATAAATAACTCGCGGGCAGAGATAGATAATATTTTATCTTCTGCTGTATTCCTATTATATTTCTTGCTCATTGAACTTGTTGAACGTTGATTCTTCTAATCGATTATTTTGATGATAACAATATTTGTAAAACATGATAAAAGCTCGTTTTGCGTACTAATCATTTATCGAGTGTGTCAAAGATTCAAAATGATAGAATGCGTAATTACGAAGCCAATGGTTCAAGCGGAACCTCAATCGGATTTGAAACAAATTAGTTACGGGGTTTCGAAGTTTGTCGAGAAAACCGAAACATTCCCAGAACAAAAAACGACTGAGCACAGGCAAAACGATCGATCATCAATTGACTGATTTCTTTCAGAGAGTACATTGTGAAAACGACCGATCGCCAGGATAAAAACCGATCGTTTTACGTATGAATTCTTCCAGTGAGCAAAGAACAAAAACGACCGATCGCCAGCATAAAACGACCGATCGTTTTATGTATGAATTCTTCCAGTGAGCACAGATGAAAAACGACCGATCGTTTTTCAGAAACGACCGATCGTTTCTGTAGAATTTCAAATTCCAGCTTTTAAGCTCATCCTGAAAATGGGGCGAACTGCTGCAAACTAGCAGCTAAGCTACTCAAACAAATGCCAACGGTCTGAAATTAATTGCTGGACCTTTTTCACTCTACAAAAGGCCCCAAATCCATTGTGGAAGAGAACCTAACAATTACAAAATCTCAAGCTTTCAAAAATTCAAAGATCTTACAAGCTTATACTACAAAATTGTCTCACTTGTATCTATAAAATATTCTCGAGCTTATTACTATTGTAATCTTATAAACTTCGAGATATTACTTGTTAGTGAGTGATCCATTCGAAATCAATCTTGTAAAAAGAGTATTTTATAAACTCATTTGTGAGCGAGTGATCGGGTAGAAGCTTTTCAAGCAAGTGTAGCTTAAAAGTTCTAGGCTTTTCATTCGGGATACTCATAAAGTGAGGGGGAGTTTAATCGGGTGATTAAGCTCGTTAGGTTGTAACCTTGGAACGAGATTTTAGTGAAACACTCGGAAGTGAAACTACCGAGGAGAGGACGTAGACGCGTTTTGCCGAACCTCTATAAATCTTGCGTTATTTCTTTTTCCTCAACTTTTACTTTTCGCAAATTATTTATTGCTTATATTCATTGCTTGCATAGAGTAAATTAGCAATTATTTATTAACGAAATTGTTTAAGTTATAAAAACCACTAATTTGATTAGTTAATAACACATAGTTTTAATTCCGCAAAAAACGTACGAAAGCCTTATTCACCCCCCCTCTAAGGTTTAGACACCTACGGACCAACAGAACTCTCAACCTAATTATGAAGTTGTTATTTTTTCATTTAACATATAAACAGTATATATAGGTTACAACAGGAACGTAGTGCACTAGAAGAAAAATACTTCTACATTACCTAGAACTCTAACCCTATTTATATTAGTACTTGATTAATAAATATTATATAATCTTATTAACAAAATTAATATAATATTATCTAATTAATAATTTACCAATCTTATGATATTCTATCGGTAAATTATATTTATTTCCACTAGATAATATAATTGCATTCTATTTTCTTCTCAAATAATATTTGAGAGCACGTTATTAAATAGTTAATTTTCTCCTCACGTTAATATTATAGATATTCACCAAGTAAATAAATTACTGACAATTATTTTACTTGACATATTATTTCATCGACCTTTCAACTTAACTTATTTGTTGTGTCGGATATAAAATTCATTTGCAAGATTTGACACAAACAAAACGTATAAGCTTATCCAGGGGATATCATCAATACTTGTTAAGGGACGTGAATTCATTCGATTATAGACACACACCATATAAATAATATTACTGTCGAACGTATGAGTTTGTTGACTATAAAAACTCCCACCCATTGTAAATTAAAGCAGTATATATTATAAATATGTGTATCGAAAATAATCTAGAGATTAAAAGTATAGGTAATCATAATAATTTCTTAGGCATAATTATTTTATTTTGGTTAGTATCATAAAATAATACTACTTTGTCATGTTTAATATACTCTAAGTATAATAGCACAAAGAGTCGGAACACAACCGTTCACTGTAGTCAAGACAAACCTATTAAAATTATATGATACAATTATACCGATGGTTGTCCACTCCATCTAAAATTGTGAACGATACAATATATTCTGTTAGAAATCAGTGATTTGATCTTCCGTGTGTAAGCCGTACTCTACACACCAAATCACTTACTATACAGAATAAAGACACATCTACATATAAATAACATGTATAACATTGCTCAAAACTATTCTCAAATAAATCATTCATTATTAATAAATAAATACTAAAAACAACAAAAAAAAATATGTTTTTTAGTATATCATTATAACAGTGGACCATCCCCGAAACCAACAAGCCACCTTTATCAGTCATTAGTGCCAATGCGGCTGCAGTAGGTTGTTGGCTACTTCTCCTCTCTCTCTATCTTTGTGTGTCTCTCTCTTCGGCGTCTTCGCTGCACGGGTGGATCCAAAAATTCCACCTGTTTCCCTTATAATTTTTTTTTAGATAAACAATTCGAAAATACTTAATAAATACATGAATAGTTTTTTTTCATTTATAATCAACTCTTGTACATTAAAAAATTCTCATCTTTTAATGTTTTGAAATAATTTAAAAAATTATTTACGTAAACTTCATTTATTTATGTACACGTTTATATTTTTTCATGAAAATTAAGAAGGTTAGTCTTTCTATAACTTTATACGAAAATTGTAAACACCGTGTCTAATCGCAAAATGATAAACATTTATTGGTATCAAGGTGAGAGTTAGCTTAATATATATATATTGGCGAGGGAATGTCAGCATCCCCTCGTCCGGGGCAATAACGCCCCCAAAGCGGGCCGTCCGGGCCTCATCAACCCTGAATGATGCGACGCCCCGGATTGGGAGGGCCGAGCCGTGCTGAGGCCGGCCCAAAGAAGCGTGTCGAGTACGCTTCCCCAATTAATGCTGCTGCTCCCTTGGGGGACCCTCCTGACGTTTCACCGACGTGGCCCAATCACAGGACACCTCATGTGGGCCCCGGGAAAGGACAGTACTCTTGTCAGAGTCATAAATGACCTAACGCCGTTGGATCAGCATCTCCCAGTACAGTGATCCAAGGGTTAATACACCTCTGAACCTCACTATAAATACCCCCCCTAATCCTACTTAGGGGAGGGAGAGAAAAAGGGTGAGTAGAGAGATAAAACTGAAACAGCCTGTACCAAAGCAACATAATCCCCGGCATCAGACATCACCTCCTGTACCTGGTCCGACCCCCCCTCCCTACACTTTGTACTTTCAGTCTTCCGAATACTGACTTGACCGTTGGAGAGGGAAAACCCGGCAACAACCCCGGGCCCCTGTTTGGTCCTTGTGCAGGCACGAAGACCACCTGACCGCCGGAGCATACCTGACCGCCTCGGAAGATCGGAGCATACCTGACCGCCTCGGAAGATCGAGGCAGGGAGGAAGAGGCTGGCGAAAGGCAACCGGACCTCCCCCCACCTGTGATGACCTGTCAGGTTATCCATTAGGGGCCGAAGAAACCTAAAGCGAGTGGGGCGGAGAGAACCGAGGCCCGCGAGGCGTCAATGAAGCAGCACGTCTGCCTCGCCGATAGCCCGGGCCCCCGGAAGAGATTCAAGCACGGTAAGAAGCCGGACCTGAGCTTCACCGACTTTGACTTAGTAGGGGTGGACATGCCCCATTATGACGCCCTTGTTATCACGGCCCAAGTAGGCCACTGCTCAGTCGGACGCATCCTCGTTGATCAAGGAGCGTCGGTTAATATAATCTTTGGAGACCTTTTCGAAAAGATGGGGCTGACAGAAGGGCAGCTAGATACCAATGCCCCTCCGCTGTACGGATTCAACTCTGAGGCTGTTCAGCCCAGAGGGAACATAACCTTGCCTGTTAAAACGGGAACCAAGGTTATGAGTGTGGAGTTCACGGTGGTGGACGTCCCCTCCGTTTACAACGTCATACTTGGGCGTGCATGGCTTCATGAGATAGAAGGCGTCTCCTCCACTTTGCACCAAAAGGTCAAGTACCCGACTTTCACTGGAGTAGAGACCATATCGGGAAACCAAAAAGTTTCGCGAAACTGTACCATGGCCGTGTACTCCGGCAAAACACCAGTGCCCGTTCAAAGCGCCATGAACATAGAAACGGAAGACCCTAAACTGCTGAGGGAAATGAACAAAAAAAAGGGGCCAGAGGCGGAAGAGAAGGTAGACGGGGGCTTGCTAAAAATCCAAATCCCCGGACACGACGAGGACCACTTTTTCATGGTGGGCGCTAAGCTGAGTGAGCCCGAGATAGCCGAACTCACTGAGCTTCTACTCCAGTACCTCGACAACTTTGCATGGGCCCCGAGCGAGATGCCTGGCATTAGCCCAGACCTTGCCTGCCACCAACTAAATGTTAACCCTGATGCCAGGCCTGTCATGCAAAAGGGGCGCCGCGTTAGCCCGGAACATGCCGACGCCATAAACGAGGAAGTACAAAAGCTTTTGCTTGCCGGGGCCATAAGAGAAATCTACTACCCCAGATGGCTCGCCAACCCCGTTGTGGTCCCCAAAAAGAACGGAAAGCTACGGGTGTGCATCGACTACACGAGCCTTAACTCGGCCTGTCCAAAGGATCCTTTCCCCTTGCCTAAAATTGATCAAATAGTCGACTCCACGGCCGGAGCCGCCAGAATGAGCTTCTTGGATGCCTGTTCCGGCTATCATCAAATCCCCATGTCGGAAGCTGATCAAGAAAAGAACGCCTTTATAACCCCAAGGGGGAATTACTGTTACAAGGTGATGCCATTTGGGCTCAAGAATGCCGGGGCTACGTACCAGAGGATGGTCACAAAGATATTCTCTAAGAATATAGGCCGGACTATGGAGGTCTATATAGACGACATGGTGGTAAAGAGCATCCTGGAGGCGGACCACCTGTCCGACCTAAGAGTGGTGTTCGAAACGATACGGAGGCATGACTTGAAGCCGAACGCCTCGAAGTGCGCCTTTGGGGTTGGGGCAGGGAAGTTCTTAGGGTTTATGGTCACCCACCGCGGCATAGAGGCAAACCCGACCCAGATCTCTGCTCTGCAAAACTTGAGAACCCCTGAAAAGCGAAAGGACGTGCAAAAGCTAGCCGGGATGGCGGCTGCCCTTAACCGGTTCATTGCCCGCTTCGGAGACCGGTGCAAGCCGTTCTTTACAGCTCTGAAGGCTCAGAAGAAATTCGAGTGGAACGACGAGTGCCGAAGTGCGTTCACGGAGCTCGCGAACTATCTCGGCAGTGCTCCCCTACTGACCAAGCCTGACACCGGCGATACCCTTGCCCTGTATCTCGCCGTGTCCGAGATAGCCGTTAGTGCCGTCCTTATAAAAGAGCTCGGCCGGGAGCAAAGACCAATCTATTATGTGAGCAAGACTCTTCTCGACGCCGAGGCAAGGTATATGCCCCTAGAAAAACTTGTGCTTGCCCTCGTTATGGCCTCGCGAAAGCTAGCCCACTACTTCGTGGCACACAGCATCGTGGTGTATACGGACCAGCCCATCAGGGAAATACTCCAAAAGGGGGATCTGTCTCGACGAATGACGAAGTGGGCTTGCCACCTGAACGCGTATGATATCCGGTATGAGCCTCGAACGTCCGTCAAAGGGCAGGCACTAGCCGACTTCGTGGCAGAGTTTACCGGAACGACCACGTCTCCCGGCATCGACGGAACCCAGGACACATGGACCTTGCATGCAGATGGAGCGGCTAATAAAAAGGGATCCGGCCTCGGTGTGGTACTCCGGTCCCCTCACGGCGAGGTGATCGAAAAGTCAATTCAGCTAGGCTTTCGAGCCACCAATAACGAAGCAGAGTATGAGGCTGTTATCGCCGGCTTGAAGATGGCCCGAAGTCTCGGAGTCAAGAAGATACTGGTGCATACAGACTCCCAGCTAGTCAGTAGCCAGATTAGTGTTGAATTCCAGACAAAGGACGAAAGAATGGCAAGCTACGTGGCCGTCGCTTCCGGAATACTCCAAAGCTTCGAATGTCGAGAAGTCGTCAATATCAATCGGAATGAAAACTCCCACGCCGACGCTCTAGCCACCCTAGCCTCGGCCATGAATGATAAAAAAAAAAGAGTCATCACCATGGAATACGTCCCTTCTCCAAGCATTGAGTCTAAGGCCAAGATTAATGTGGTGACCGACCTCCCCCCGGAACCGAGCTGGATGGACCCTATAATCGAGTACCACCGCTCCGGAGACCTACCCCACGATAAGAGAGAGGCAGAGAAAATAAGAAGAAAGGCACTGGGATTCTGGCTGGCACCCAACGATACGCTCTACAAGAGGTCGTTCTCAGGGCCATACCTGCTCTGTGTCCGTCCCGACGTAGTGGTAAGGGTCATGGAAGAAATACATGAAGGGACATGTGGAAGCCATACCGGGGGCAGATCGCTAGCAAACCGGGCTTTGACCCATGGGTATTGGTGGCCCCTCATGCAAAAGGATTCGAAAAATTTCGTGCTAAGGTGCGATAAATGCCAGAGATACGCGCCCATACCGAGAGCCCCAGCACAAAAAATGTGCTCTGTGACCTCCCCTTGGCCGTTTGCACAATGGGGGATGGACATCGTTGGGCCGTTCCCTAGAGCCCCGGGGGGAAAGAGGTTCCTCCTAATGGTCACCGACTACTTCTCGAAATGGGTAGAGGCCGTGGCGTTGGCAAAGATAACGGAGGCCGAGGTGATCCGTTTCCTCTGGAGAGACGTAATCACCAGGTTCGGAATCCCCCACTCGATAGTCGCGGATAATGGGGGCCAGTTCACAGGGGCTAAGTTAAAAGCGTTGTACGCAAAGTATCATATCAAGGGCTGCTATTCCACCCCCTCGTACCCTCAGTGCAACGGACAAGCCGAGGTCTCGAATAAGACCGTGCTCGTTGGGATCAAGAAAAGGTTAGACGAGTCCAAAGGGCGGTGGGCCCAAGAGTTGCAGCACGTCCTATGGGCATATCGAACGACGCGAAGACGGGGCACCCAACAGACGCCCTACAGCCTAACTTACGGCATGGAAGCCGTCATCCTGTTGGAAATCGGGCTCCCCTCCCTACGAACCGACATGGTCGAGGACGGCCTGAATGAAAGGATGATGGGACTCGAGCTCGATTATGCAGAAGAAAGAAGGGAGGTTGCGGCCATCCATAACGCAGAGTACAAGAACGAACTGGGACGTTCCTATAATAAGAGAGTGAACGCCAGACGTTTTCAGGACGAAGACCTAGTACTACGAAGGGTAAACAACAACTCAAGGGTACCGTCCGATGGAAAGCTAAGCCCCAACTGGGAAGGCCCCTATCGAATCCTTGGCACAGTAGGGAACGGAGCCTATCTTTTGGGCCGCCTTCCTGACAATGCCCCGTTGGACCGACCTTGGAACGTCAACAACCTTAGAAAGTACTATCAATAGGATGACTTTGACCTTCATGTTTTGATGTAAATCTGGTGTAAATACTCCTGAGGGCTTTATCAATAAAAATGATGAATTTTTCAGTTCATTTAATATTTCAAGTGTTTCAGAACACGAGCCTATACGGCACCCCGGTCTATATTTATTTGAATTTTTCAGTTTATTTAAATCTCCAGTGTTTCAGAACACGAGCCTATACGACACCCCGGTCTATATTTATTTGAATTTTTCAGTTCATTTAAATCTCTAGTGTTTCAGAACACGAGCCTATACGGCACCCCGGTCTATATTTATTTGAATTTTTCAGTTCATTTAAATCTCCAGTGTTTCAGAACACGAGCCTATACGGCACCCCGGTCTATATTTATTTGAATTTTTCAGTTCATTTAAATCTCCAGTGTTTCAGAACACGAGCCTATACGGCACCCCGGTTTATATTTATTTGAATTCTTCAATTCATTTAATTTTAAAAGTGTTTCAGAACACGAGTCTATACGGCACTCCGGCTCGAACCTATTTATTTCCTAAAGTGTTAATTCGAATTGTGAGGTATATAAAATGAGTGCCCCAACGCCGAAGCGTACGGGCCCATTCATTTGGGAGCACATACACATATCAAACACGCAACGGGAGTTAAAAAAAAAAAAAGAAATAGAGAAGAATGAAGACACGAGTTCAACAAGCCAAAATTGTTTTTCATTTCATTTCTTGAGAGCTATTACATACTAAGTACAAAAAGATTGAAGATTGCATCGAAAACAAAAAATACGAAAGCCCTAGCTGGCTCCTCCTTCATCTGCCTCGTCGTCCGAAAGGGGCCGAGGAGTTAGGGGAACGACCTCAGGGACCGGAGCTGAGGGGACGGGGACGAAGATATTCTCCATCTGCCATACCGGATGATCCGGTCCTGCTCTCATAAAAGCAGCCGCCTCAGACCAGCCCTCGACATAGAAGGAATTGAAATCCTTCTGTGTCGATAAGGCGAAGGCGGCGCTCATCTCGGCCTGAGCGGCTTCGACCGCGGATTTCACCTTTTCGGCCACGTCGGCCTCGGCTTCAGCTCGAGCAAGTTCGACCGCGATCTTTACCTTTTCGGCCACACTGGCCTCAGCTTCCTTCAGAGCCTCTGCCGCGGCTCGGGCACGCTCTTCGGCCTCTACTTTAGCCTGCACGGCTTCCGCTCTCTTGGCCTCCACCGATGCGATGAGGCCTTCGGCTTTATCGGCCCTTTCTCGGGCCTCCTCCGCCTTCCCTAGGGCCTCCTCCGCCTGTTTGGCGCTAGCCTCGGCCTTCTAAGTCCATGACCTGACCAATCGGCCTTGATGATAGACGTACTGGTTCATCGTCAGGTAGGCCTACGAAAGGAAAGAAACACTTAGCGAACGTAGGAAGAAGACAGATACATAACGATGACACTACAAAAACAACAAGTTACCTGGGGGATCGCAGCCATGGCAGACGCCATAGAAGAGGCGAGGTCGTGACCGCGATGGTCGGCTTCGACGGTTTGCTGCTGGAGCGCAGCCAGGGCGAGCAGGCCTGCGGAAGGGTGGCCCTCCATGATGCTCCGCACCCCCGTTGCCGCCTTGACCTCCTCCGGGGTCTGAATAGGCATCCTCTGTGACGGGGAGCCAGAGCTTGAGTTCGAGCCTGAAGCCGAAGCACTCGGCATTGGACCCTTCGCCGGAGCGGTTGGCACCGCTCGTTCTTTCGCAACGACCGCTGGTCGGCTTGGCTCCGAGACGACCTCGACAATCCGGGCCTTCTTCGCGCCACGAAGAGCCATCGCCTCCTCCCTTTTTCTCTTATCATCTTCATTCTTGCGGGCAGCTCGCTCACGCCTTGCCCGCTCCGCCAAGGCTTGTAATTTTTCTAAGGCATTTGCCTTAGCATCACCGGCATCAGCCTCGGCCACCTCCTCCTCGCCATCCCTGGCCTCGACCACCTCCTCCTCGCCACCTCTGGCCTCGACAATCTCCTCCTCGCCCCCAGCCTCGGCGGCAACCTCCTCCTCTTCCTCGTCAGAATGGACAACCTACATGGTTTAGACAAAAAAAGGGGGTCAAAAAAAATAATTTTACAAAATTTAGTCAACTGTGAAGCTGAAGAATGGAAGAAGGGAAGCTGACTCACCATAGTCCGTGAGGTGCCCAAGGCTGGCCCGGTGGGTGGGGCCTCAGGAGAACTATCTTCCAGACGAAAGAAGCCCGTCGTGTCCGGTGCCCTCGAGCTCAGGGGAGGGACATCAAGCAACGGTTTCCCATACTGGTCGATATAGCTGCGGGTACCGTCCGCCCCCTCCCTATAATGGAGGACGGTACCATCAGGCCGGGTTTCGAACCCAACCCCGGCCGACGCAGGAGCAAATGAGGTCACCTGCACGACCTTCGCCCTGCTACTTGGCTTCGGCTTCATCGCCTTCTTCGCCACGGGCACAACCTCGGCCTCGGCCTCAGCTTCTTTGATGGCCTTAGGTGGGAGGGTGGATTCAAAACCCTTCTCTTTCTCCCACCGTTCCCGGGAGTACCCCACGGGATAGAAGGTCCTAGGGGGCCAGAGGAACTCGTTCCCCTTACAGCTTGTGGGGGAGCCACATAGTAACAGGCGCTCCGCGTCGCGAGCGCCTGCGTCGGTCCTGTCCGGACCCCACCAGTTCAAGGCCAACTCGATCGACCTCACATTCGGCTCCCCAAGACCCCTTAGCCTCGCGGCCACCGTGGCCTTGTTCTCTTTGTTGCTTAGGACCCTCCCCGGTCTGGTTGGGAGGATCAGGTCATCCCGGCGGAGCCAGTTACCCTCCACCACGATTACATCTTGTATGTAACCCCGATTCGAATCAGAGTTACCCAAGATGAGATGGTTATGCGACCGACACCGCAGGTACGGCTGCCGGCTTTTGGCTTGGGAGCTAGGCTCGCTCTGTAAAAACTCGTAACAAGCGAGCAGCTCCCTTAACCCCAATGGCTCCGGTAGAGTCGAGCCCAATAGTTCGTTTAGAGCCTCCATCCCGGCACAGATCCGGTGGGCTTGCAGAGGCCACTGACAAGGGAGAGTTTGCGTCCAGGCGCATAACTCCGCCAGCAGCTCCGGGATAGGGAGGTGAGTGCCCCCGTACAGAAGGGACGAGAGAGAGAGCGTCACCATGCTCTTCGGATCCGCTACGATCCCGTTCACCTCGTCGGAGTTCTGACACCTCCGAAGACGGAACCCTTCGCCGATCCCGCAGAGTTGTCGGAACTCTTTGAGATCGGACCCATGAGTCTGTACCATGATACTGCTGTCGTTGCTATCGACGCTCAGGGACGGGTCGAGGACCATAGCCCGGAATGGGAGCGCGTTGGCCATCACGGCCAAGCGTTGCGGAGTAGGGGCAACCATCGGGCCCTTGCCGGCTCCGTGTTTAATAACCATTTTCTGGCTTAAGTGTTCGAAGATGAAATTTGCTAAGGGTGGAGAAGGAGAGAGAGAATGTTTGATGTGGAATCTTGTAGAGAGAAGTTGAAAAAAGTGAAAAATGGTTTTCACTGAGGGTATTTATAGGCCCCTAGTGGAAGGTGAAAAGACATTTACCAGAAGGTGAAAAGACGCAACGGCTCATTGCACGAACTCCCACAAATAACCGCCGCCACTCAATCAATGTCCACCACGTGTACAGCATGCAGAGGCCATTTGCCAAATGTCACTCACCAGCCGTTTTAGCATTAATGACGTTGTAGAAATCAAAGGGACAAAGACGGCGCCTCGTGTCCACGTGTAAGAAATCCATGAATGGTTGCACACGTGTCATAAAACAGCCATGCATGAGCATATTTGCACCGACGAGCACGAGAACAAAATGACCGGAGCCCCCGTAACGACCAGAGATCCTCGCCGACCTCGTCCTTAGCAACGACTCCGGACAGGGAGCTGTTGGCGAGGGAATGTCAGCATCCCCTCGTCCGGGGCAATAACGCCCCCAAAGCGGGCCGTCCGGGCCTCATCAACCCTGAATGATGCGACGCCCCGGATTGGGAGGGCCGAGCCGTGCTGAGGCCGGCCCAAAGAAGCGTGTCGAGTACGCTTCCCCAATTAATGCTGCTGCTCCCTTGGGGGACCCTCCTGACGTTTCACCGACGTGGCCCAATCACAGGACACCTCATGTGGGCCCCGGGAAAGGACAGTACTCTTGTCAGAGTCATAAATGACCTAACGCCGTTGGATCAGCATCTCCCAGTACAGTGATCCAAGGGTTAATACACCTCTGAACCTCACTATAAATACCCCCCCTAATCCTACTTAGGGGAGGGAGAGAAAAAAGGTGAGTAGAGAGATAAAACTGAAACAGCTTGTACCAAAGCAACATAATCCCCGGCATCAGACATCACCTCCTGTACCTGGTCCGACCCCCCCTCCCTACACTTTGTACTTTCAGTCTTCCGAATACTGACTTGACCGTTGGAGAGGGAAAACCCGGCAACAACCCCGGGCCCCTGTTTGGTCCTTGTGCAGGCACGAAGACCACCTGACCGCCGGAGCATACCTGACCGCCTCGGAAGATCGGAGCCAACGCGAAGTTGATTAAGTCGAGTTTGGAAAGAAAATCAGGCTCGCCATATATATATATATATATATATATATTACTGTATACCGCAAGTCCATACTCTCTTTCGATGGCATAAATCATACTAATTGATGAAGATGTCAAAGTAAATACTCCAAATAATTCATAAAAAGTGTCCTTGTTCATATCGACATACATACCGCTTTTCTGATCTCAACTGAATAAAGAATTGGCTTCATGGGGCATTTACTACATTTTCCTACCAATAATGCAAAATATTTTAATTTTGGCGATTTGACGGCCCCATTAAGTACATTACATTATTTGTGGGGATGTCCTTTTTTATTCCTTTTGTAAAATATGAGAGGTTCATAAATTGAAATTAGTATCTAAGTAAACTATAAAGATTAAAGCGTTCTAAAACATAATGACAAGATATACCTTTAATGGACTCAAGTAGAAAACCAGCTCAAAATGCACAATATCCTCTCCAATAATGCACATTGACCAATAAAACATAATATCTGTTCACCATTTAGTCATATATAGTACTAAACTAATAATTTTAGTAGTGTAATGTAACTGTGTATGTAAATCACATCATTGCCATGTTTGTTTATTTCTTAAGCTTTTCTTCAAAAGTGAGGGACAATATATCCGCAATATTCAAAAGTAGATTGTGAACTTCTACTCCCTTATTAGAACTTTAGTTTATAAATGCGTGAGTTAATGATCTAAAAGCGGTGGTAATATGCTCTCACTTTGAAAGGCATGATTAACTTTTTTGGACCTTTACTTTAAATCACTGTTTAGTGATAAGTGATAGGACTAATTATTTTGGGCGTAACAGCAATGTTGATGTTGTACTACTAAATAGTTTATGTTTGTGTTAGCACGTGTGGGTAGTAATGTTTCTAATTAATTAGTCACTACTTCCAGTTTTGTAATGCTTTTGACCACTTAATCATTAGAAAAGATAAAGATTGTTTAAAGCATATACCCATTATTTTCCTTCTGCTTTGACATCGAGTGCAACTTCGAGACTCGGTTACTCCGGCATCAAGCCATCAATATTATTAAAGTCGAACCGGAAACATCACTACCGTACCTAGAACTTAGAACAAAATATGAGAGACACTAGTGTCTGTTTCTTATAATGTTTTTAGTCACATAAACACTTTGGTTCACTACAAAATAATATTTGATTTAGTGAGAGTCAAAAGCTGTCATAAGTCTGTCGTAAATTGACTAAACTATCACAAAAACCGTTGCTAATAAGCTCGTAACAAAAAATACCGTCACTAATCCCGTCGCTATTTGAATATTTTTTTTTAGTACCCTGGTTGTCAAGGTAACTATACATGTAGTGTAACTATACATGTTTACACTACGAGGAACTAAAATGATAAATTATCATGCACTTCTTTGCACAATTCATGGAGTCAAAAACAATGAGGATATAAGGTTTAATGAGGAACTTATGAACTGAAATTTTTGAATATTAAGAAATCTTGAACAATGAGTTGCTTTACAAGTAAACAAATAAAACTCAGTTATAACTGAATCTACTGAGTTGTTTAATGATGACAAGAACTTTTAAGTTGTTCGCAAAGAAATTTATAAGAAGTTCCAATAGAAGAATATAAGTGAGGGTGTGGCAAAAAATATCTTTCAGAAAAAGGATTTTGAAGGTTAAAATTATGACAATAAGAATTTTGAAGAAATAAAATTAAGCGAGTTCAGTTAAAACTAAGAGTTTTTAATGTCGAGGCATGATGTGCAAACACATTGAAGAATAACAAAACAGCTAGCAGGCTACTCTAAAGTGATACGATGATTTTTAACGCGAGGATGAACATTAAAACAACAAAACTTCATGGATAAAACTGCTAAAATCAAGAAATATTATGTAAATATTAAATCACAGTCGGTCGTAACCTCAATTATAACCTGAGATGAAACGGATTGTGACAGTTTTGCTACCATGAATTTGGAGGAGCAGAGCAGTACATGCTACCATGCACAAGGTGCAAAAGGTAAATAAAAAATACTCAAAGAATTAAGAGATATCAATGAGATATTAAAGAAGGAAAATTAATAACATAATCATAGGTTGATGATAGAACAATTAGAGATTGATGAAACTCAAAAAAAAATAAAAATTCTTGAACACCTTAGCTACAAAAGTTGAAATGCTATTGGCACAAAATGCTCGGTCTAGGTTATAATGAGAATCAAACAAAAGCTGCGTTTGTGAATGCTCATTTAAGAAACCATTATAAGTTGGACCAACTGAAAATGCAATAAGAATAGATTATTTCAATTATGCATTTAATTAACTCCGTAACCATAGGTTACATGAAAATATGTCACTACACTAGAAAACTGGACACACTGAAAAATAAACTGTTTTTTCAAATTATTTGTTAACAAAATATTTTCTTATGTTAATTGTTATCTCTAAACTCGTACTGTATTACCAGGGGCGAAGCCAGGATGTGTAAATGGGGGTGCCAAAATATATGTACAAGTAACTTATTTTTATGGGTGGTGCCAAATCTACACCTAAAAAGAAATTGTACTAAAAAAAAATTGCGTCACTTGGGATTTCTAAAATTATGAAGGGTGCCGTGACACCCGATCGTTCCCACTTAGCTTTCCCTGACTGTATATATGATTTTGGTTGCTAAATAGCATGTGGAAAAGCCGCATCCAATTATTTGTACATTGTTATTGTTTTATAGGCAAATGTGAGTTGATACTAAAATGTTAAATAACGTGTGGAGTAATGCAGGGAGCGCAATATTGTGTTAGGTAGTGGAAATAGTGGTAAGAAAAGGAATTTTGTGTAAACAAGGTAGTATGAAATTAAAAATGTCTCTCATGGTTTAAAGGACATGATTTATTTATATTTTTGGTATGAACTTTTTTTTTTATTAATGAATGATTTATTTGAGAATATATGTATCCTGTTTCGTCGGTAAAAGTATTTTT
This sequence comes from Primula veris, assembly GCA_963682055.1. Lineage (NCBI taxonomy): Eukaryota > Viridiplantae > Streptophyta > Magnoliopsida > Ericales > Primulaceae > Primula > Primula veris. Next base: position 27,190,452 of record OY821747.1, on the reverse strand, counting down.
AGATTTTCATTATTAAATCCATTAAATCCGTCACATATCAATAATCTCGTGTGTAGTGAGTCCAGTAACAAATGATACTGACCATGTAATAATATTATATTTTTAACGTTTTCATATTCTTTCACCGAGTTTCATAAATAAAAATTGATCCACTTTAAAAAAGAAAGAAAAAGAAAAAAACACGTGCTTTCTGCAGCCCGTTCTCTTAATCAGACTCGCATTTCATTTGAACGTTTTGTTTCTTTTTCGTAAGCAACTACACTTGACGACACAATTAGTCGTGCTTTTAGCCAATGTTATTCTTTTTTTTAAAAAATAAAATCAAGAGAATTATACTACTGAGAATCATACAAAATAAGTGACCGCAACTCGGGTCACAAAAGATCATTACATTTATTTTCTCTAGCATATTTAGCTAAACAATTAGCCGGGGATTTAGACAATCCCGAGGCCCATAAAAACACCCAACTAAGCGTTTCACAGTTTTCTTGAATGTCGTCTAATATAGATTGTATCACAAACGGAACCGTAGGTTCTTCACCAACCAAACAAGCATCAACTAGCTCTTTATCCTACAAGCCGCCTAATCAACACTACTTTTCATAAAACTGAACAGTTTTCTAACTCCTACGGCCTAAAACCGGGTTCCTACCGCTTGACTCACACACATGTAGACTCTAAATAGCCCATATTTTAAAAGGTATTGTTATAATCACTCAAATATATTACCCAAAAAGCTTACCCGTTGATGTGACGAATTAGCCGTAGCAATCCAATCATGTAGTAAATGAAAATTGTTTATAAAAATTCCAAACAAAACGACCGGTCCATTTAAACTGTTAAATTTGAAATTTGATAAAGAAAAAACATTTTTCTATTTTAAATGGACCAATTAGGCCCAAATAACTCCTACATGGTTCATCAAAATTTAAATGGGCCATACGTTTGGTACTCAATATTAGTAAACGGGTCAATAAAAACGGGTCACCTTCTTTTTAAACCACTACTTCTTAAACCCTAAATCTTTCTCTCTCTCTCTCTCTCTCTATATATATATATATATATACATATATACATATATATCTATCTCTATATCTTGAAAGTAAATTTAATGGATAATAGAGAAGAAGAGGAAGAGGAAAAGAGCTTCGAAGAGCTGGGATTAGACCCTCGATTAGTCCATGCCTTAGTTAAAAAATCGATTTTAAAACCAACTCCTATTCAACAAGTGGCCATACCTTTAATCCTCGTAAGCTTATACCATTACTGTCACTTTTCTAATTTCTGGGATTAAATTGAACGTTTACACAAATTAACGGGGCAAATTACTCAACTTCACAACTTCCAAAAAAATAAATTACTCAACTTTATTCTATTCTGCTTATATTATACTATCTTCGTATGTGCTTACTAATTAGGACGTGTTTGGCATCATTTATTTTTATGAAAAAGCTGATTTTTACAAGCAATGAGAAAAAAACTTGCTTATTTTTTGTTGCTAGGTCATTTTTTCACTTAATTTAACTTGACTTGTGAATATATTAACAAATCTTATTTGAATTTTTTTAGTTACATACATTTTTTTCATAGAAAGGCTAAAAAAACCCGTCAAAGTCCATTTTGATATCCTGTTTTGATAGTATTATACTTAATTTCACTGATTTTCTTGTTTTTTTTTGTGTGTATTTCAACACATGTATATCTTGTTTGTTAGTCGAAGATATTAAGTAATGGCCCTGTTGAGTTGTAACTATGTTTATTGTTTTGTTTCGTTTCTTAAAGGAGTGATTGTATTTATCAGCTTAAACTTGAAATTTACCTAATTTTTTTTTAATTCTGATTAATGCTTTGTATTTTTTTTATCCAACACGTTAGCCTTGTTTTGTTTTGTTGCAGATTTTAAGCTTGTTTCTAAATTGATTCTTTTTGCTTAAAGAATGGCTTGCCTTTGAGCTTTCATGTTTTTTGCCATGAAAAAGCTACAAAGATACAGCTTAATTTGCTTTAAATAAGCTTAAACCTTACTTAAATTCTTCAATTCTGTCTATCTGTTTGTATGTACTATTATTTAATACTTGGCTAACTCGTATGTATGTTAAGTATAATAATTAATTGCCTTGTTTTGTTTCGTTGCAGATTTTGAGCTCATCTCTAATTTTCTTTTTTTGCTTGAAATGTGGACTGCCTTTGGTTGGTGAGCTCAAAAATTGAGCTTTTTGCGATTTTCCATGAAAAAGCTACTACCTTTAAGCGGGACAACCCCATCTTTTACCTCAACTACAAAATTACAGCTTAATTTGCTTAAAATCTGCAACGAAACAAGCCAAATAGTATGCGTTTCTGTACTTTAGGTGTAAGTGATTGATGGTGAGATGATATCACCTATCAAATCACTTATTTGGGTACAGCATATGTTATAAATTCAGGAATCAAAGTTATCTAACAAACATGGAAAAAATAAGCATGTATTTCATAATTCTAGATTCATATTGAAGTTTAAGTTTGTTAGATTATAGAGATAGTTGCAAAGCTTTCAGGAAAAAAAAAACTGATGGTTCAAAATAGGCCAAAAGAAAATTTCAAACTCAGCCTTTTTAATTTTTTGAAATTTAGCAAAATCAGACCTAATAACAACAAGTGAAGGGCGTGTTAATGAAATAAACAGTACTATGTATCTACCTTGTAAATGTGAGTTTTAGATGTGATGGTAGCAATTCACTTGAGATTCTATGTTGTAACTTCCAACCTTTTGATTTTGTTTTTTAATTAGAAGCATGTGTATATATGTATTGATCACAGGAAGGAAAGGATGTTGTCGCTCGTGCAAAAACAGGGTCCGGAAAGACATTTGCTTATGTACTTCCGTTGCTTCATAAGCTGTTTTCTGATTCTGGTTTGAGTAAAAAACTTGCACCCACTGCGTTTATTCTCGTTCCTACCCGAGAATTGTGTCAACAGGTGACTTAATTATTCGATACATGCTTACTTTTTTCTTTTCAGTAGTTGCATTGTTAAATCGTGCTTATTTAGATTGCTTGAGACTTTTGAGTATTAGTCTTATTTGTCGTAAAAAGTATGCCTGATGCAGTAAGCAAAAGCATATCATTTTTTACTGTTAGAGTCAGAAAAGTTCACAACATTTAAATGCTTTGATTCATTCTTCTCATTGCACTATTCATACCTCAAATAAACGTACTTTTGCCTTATCTACATATATACATATAATACTAATAACAATTAGTGACAAGTTAAACAGTTGTTCTCCTTCATTATAGAAGCTTAGTTTTGTTTTTAAAAGATGCAAACAAACAATCCCGAACTTCAACTTGGCAACTAATAATTATAGCGTATACTTATATGACAGCACTCCTTTTGAGTGGATTATAGTTTTTGAAGAAGAGGGACGTACATTCTTGTATAGCTTGCAAAAAAATTACCTATTGCTAGTACATAGTACTTGTACAAATTGTATTACATTTCCCATTGAAAGTCCTGACATTCTGTAGTAGCAACTTACAATGGAAAATGAATCCACGGTTTATAAAGATTTTCTGTCCCGTTTTGGTAGAAAAAGTTCTTGTATGCTATGAGACATTATGGCGTTATATAACAATAGTCTTCAAAGAAATTATATTCTGAAATGCGTAAAAAAGATAAGAGTTGATTTGTATATAATTTCTATGTCATATGTTTATGCTAGGTCTATTCGGAGACATCATCATTGCTCGAGTTATGTAGAGTGCAATTGAAAATTGTACAGTTGACGAGCAGCATGACTGGTTCTGACTTGGTTAGTTCATATGAAGTTTCTTTTTATTCTTGGTATCTCTGATAATATATGTATTTATTTTTAGTTATGGATTTTTGCTTTGGATAATACAGAAAACAGCTTTATCAGGCCCACCAGACATTCTAGTCTCTACCCCCGCTTGCATACAATCTTGCTTCTCAAAAGGACTGATTCAGCCAAAATCTGTTCAAGATTCACTTTCAGTCCTTGTTTTGGATGAGGTGATCTTTCAATCTTTATGAAAGCTAATTCAGCTTGTTGTCTTTTATTGTCTCTTCATCATAGACCTTTATTTTTCAATTTGAAATCAAGGTTAACAAGGATCCAAGTAACCCCATGTACTACCGGTGTGTTGCAAATAACTTGCATGTTTACTAGCACTAAACTACTGGGTACTATCAGATGGCATACCTCTGTGTTTGATGTTCGGTTTTGAAGCATTGTTGTTTTCATTATTGTCGTTTTCTTCCAGATATCTATGCTTGCAAGATTACTGTTAACAAAAATAGTCATTTCAAGCAACTTTACTGAAAAAAGTCAATTCTATTAAATCTGAAAACCACACCTTTTATTTCAATAGATCGGCGTCAACATGCATTGGGCTGCTCTCAGTGTATTGATATATAGAATAGGAAAAATAATTACCCAAATGGGCCATTTGGCTGAAAGTTATGCCATCTCAAAGTTGGACATGGAGTCAATTAATTGTTAGTAAGTTGGAGTACTTGGGGACTTCTTACAACATACTTTTAATATATCGGGGTTATTGGAGGTTTACCCTTTTCAAGATGCTCTATCTCTGCTGTTGAGGGTTGCTAATTGTAGGTGTAAATAAATATCTTGATAATTTTACAGTTGATAATATGTTGTTTAAGCATTGATGAATATTTTTTCTTCTCAGGCAGATCTTCTTTTGTCATATGGGTATGAAAATGATCTTAAAGCCCTTAGCTCTCATATCCCTAGACGCTGTCAATGTCTTCTCATGTCTGCTACATCAAGGTATTTCTTTATCATTTTTGCTCATCTCTAGTCATTTTTTAAAGATTTTTCTGCCAGTTTTGAAAACTTTCCTTTTCATAGTTCCAAATTTATTTATGATTCACTATCAGGATCGAATTAGGAGTGACTGTTCACTCTTTCATTAATACTCATTAGAGATGCACACTTGCTAATGATTTGTTTGCGGCCTTTTACAGCGACGACGTTGAAAAGCTTAAGAAACTGATTTTGCACAACCCTTACATCCTAACTTTGCCAGAAGTAGGAGATTCCAATAATGATATTGTTCCCAAAAATGTTCAACAATTTTCGGTAAGACTTTGGTTTTCTTTGATAAAAATTAATTACTTATGGTTCTAGTTAGCTCCACGAAGTCTTTTCTCGTAAGTGTGTATTGGTAGTTTGGTACCAGAAACTATTCGAACAGTTTTCAGTAAGATCTGTTTTTGCTGTGATAATAAGTTAAGTAGCCACTAGCCATGTTTGTAGTTAGCGCCACAATTTTTTTTCTTGTACAAGTGGACCCCCGTGTCTGATACAGTAGAGATTACAAAAGAAAAATGCTTTTTATCACCAAATTTTCAAATCCAAAAATCTTACCCGCTGATGTGGTGGATTAGGTGGATCCATCATTTTTGTTGTGATTTTGAAAATTTATTTTCATTTAGTATATGATTGGTCCACCTAATCTGCCACATCAGTGGGTAACCATTTAGTTAAGGTTTTTGGGTGGCTATAGCAATACTCATTACGAAACTTATGAAAATTTTGAGTAAAGAGTTCTGTAAAAAAAAGTATCGGTTAAGTTCATATTCTCTCTACTAATCCACTGATAAAAATATTAACGTAATAACAGTTTCTAGAATTAGTCATTTGATGTATAATTTGACATCTCAATCTAATTTATTGCTGGTTTGGATTTTTTTCTTAGATTTCATGCGGTGCTCGTGATAAACTTGTGCACATCCTAGCCCTCTTGAAATTGGAGCTAGTCCAGAAGAAAGTACTGGTTTTTACTAATACTATAGACGCGAGTTATAGACTAAAGCTCTTTCTTGAACAGGTATGCCATGCCAATTTTGTTTTTATGATCTGTGAGGTTTTTATTTCATTGCATGCGCTTAACCAAAAGCGTCTTTCTTTTGTAACACTACCGAGTCACGATGTCAGACTACAGTTTTAATTATTCCCAAATTTCTGAAAACATGTCTTAAGATTGTTCTTGAATATATAGATCATGTACTCATTCTTGTTGGCGTTTTCATGCACACACTGACACACATGCATTCTTCTGACTGCAACATAATCAGTTGTAGTAATCATGTTGTGTTTTTTTATGTAGTTAGGATTGTTCAATTTGATAGAATATAACTTTTAGGGCCATATGGAATTGCAAACATAAATACATGTAATTACCATTTTTCTAGTATCACTTTCTGTCCTTCAATTTTATTTTTATTGTGGCAGTTTGGAATCAAATCAGCTGTTCTAAATGCTGAGTTGCCTCAGAATTCTCGTCTACATATTCTTGAGGTATGGTATTAATCCAATAGGCTATCAGAAATTTGATTTCGTAGATATAATTATTTTTTCTTTTCTAAGGCTTTGCTTGTTTCTTATTTACCTAGGAATTTAATGCTGGACTTTTTGATTATCTGATAGCAACCGATGATAACAAAACATTGGAGAAAGATCAGGCAGATGGGAATAACCAAGTAGAGCCCAAAAAACCTAAGAAACATGCCAAGAAAAAAATTGACTCTGAATTTGGAGTGGTCAGGGGGATTGATTTTAAAAATGTGTACACGGTATGCAAATGAGTTAAATTCTCGTAGGTTACAAATAATTATGGCATTATTTATCAAGAAGTGTTCACCTATATGCCTTTTCTTTCCCCATCATAGTAATAATTGGCATCTCTTTAAAAAAACTTGCTTTTTCTTTCAGGTTATAAACTTTGATCTGCCTCTAAGTTCCGCAGGCTATGTTCATCGAATTGGACGTACAGGAAGAGCTTATAATACAGGAGCATCCGTCTCTTTAGTAAGTTTTTAACTAATATTGTTTGGTTCTTTTAATTTTTTGGATGAGTTTGTGCCAATTCTGGGTTTCAAGGATATAATTGTATGTCCTGTCCATAGGTCTCTCCAGAAGAGATGGAAACTTTGGAAGAAATCAAGTCAGATCTAGGTGAAGAAGAAGACAAGGACACGAAATTTATTGCTCCATTTCCTTTACTTACCAAAAATGCAGTGGAGGCATTGCGGTATAGAGCTGAAGTAAGCCCCATATTTCCTGCTCTCGATTTCTTCTTTCATACTATCTAGGGATTCTTTTGATATCCTGACGTGTTGACATGTACAGGATGTTGGTAGGAGTGTGACAAAAATTGCAGTGAGAGAAGCAAGGGCTCAGGATCTCAGAAGGGAAATTCTGAATTCAGAAAAGTGTGTATTTGCTGCGTCTGTGCTTTTTCTTGTAGTTATACATTCAACTTTTCAAGTTCTAATTCATGGGTGTTTTGCTAATAGCCCTGTTTACTTCAATCAATACAGTAGCATTCAACCCCTACTTTCGAGGCATAGATCTCCTGAAAGTAGTACAGAAAGAAAAAAAGAATTATTTAAACTGAATCATTTAATCACAAAGCTATGCTAATTCAAAGTTGGATATGGGGGTTAATTAGAATCTTTTTGTTGTAAATAGGAGGTATATGCAAGTTTTAGAAGTACATATGGATTATTTGCAGTTTACCCTGTTATTTGTAACGAATAATTGTTGTGTGATAATGGAAAGAGTTGAGATTCTCTTCTCATATTGGTTTAACTGATTGTATTTTCAGGTTGAAAGCTCATTTCCAGAATAACCCAAAGGACTTGGGTAATAAACCTTATTTGTTGTATATTATGGTTTTAATTTTATGTAGTTTACCTGTTAATATTTGAATATGAAAGTCTTATATCTTAATTTTACAGATCTCCTGAAACATGACAAAGCTTTGAGTAAGCATGCGCCAGCTCATCACCTGCGTGATGTACCCGGCTATTTGTTGGACCAAACCACTCAAGAAGCAAGCAAGATTGTTAAGCTTGCTAGAGCTGCCATGGGAAATAACAAGAATGCCCCTCGGCGCAAGGGGTTTAAGGGTAACTCCAAGAACAACAAAGACCCCCTCAAAAGTCTCTCTGCTGAGGTATTTACTCTTTTTTTTTTTTTTTTTGAAATGAGAGGTATTTACTCCTTATTCAAATATTTTGTTGATATTTATTATATATCCTTCTATATGTACAGTAATATAACGTTGTTTGAACTTTGCATAGAAGATAGACCACACCTGAACATACCTGTTTGTAGTCTTTGTATATATGCATATTCAGTAGGTTATGGGTAGCACTTACGATTTGATAAATTATTTCAAAGGTAATATAGGTTATAGAATGGACATAGGAAAGACGAAAAGAAATTCCATTAATGGAAACAAGGGAAAAATAACATAGTAGCATTATAAATATGTTTAATCTATTTGAACACAAGTATTACAACACTTAAGTGTATTGAGAAGTGATTAATTCTCTCATATTCTAATTCTATGTAATCTTGTAAACCCATGAATGAGCATGAGTAGAACTCGTTGAGCTTTGTATGTCATGATGTACCTCGAGCGTATATTCTTATATTTTCAAGTACTTTTCATTTGGCAAATACAAATGAACTGTTTCTAGTTTAACGTACCAGAAAAAGAATTGGTTTCAGTTCAGTTTTGATATATCAACCACTTTAAGATCCCTGCAATCTCTGATTTATTTTTATTCTCTTAAAAGCAGCCTAAGCGAACTTTTATAGGTGGGAACAAAAGGAAGGGGAAAGAGAAGGACGATAGCCACAGAAACAAAAAGAAGCAATCTGTATGACTTTATTTACCTTTTGAGATTTTTATCTTTGTGATGTATTTACCAAAGCTATCAACTATTTAAAATTTTGGTGAATAATTCCACCCCAATTTTGTAATCAATATTTATGTCTTAATATATGTTGGTAGTCGATGTCGTAGTCTCTTTATTATTCACGGGATTTGATTTGAGTGAATCAAACCGTCTCTTAGTTGTGACATGTGGGTAGGGTAGGTCAACGTGCTGTTTTTCGGATCGTTAATTTATATAGGATTATAGTGTTTTTCACCGGCCTTATATTTACTACTTAAATTTGGTTGGATGCATTTGATCTTTAGTTGCCGTATCTGAAGTCGTAAACATTCCAATTCTTTTCCTGGGGCTCTATTATGGGGAAAAGCATAACGGCTCAACATAGATTAGTAGTATTGGGGTATAGACTGAAGATTTTCTGTTCTACTTATTTTTCATTATAAGAAGTTTGGTTTCTAGCTTTAGCTTCTAAGGTTTGACCAACCTAATTTGGAGTAATTATGCATAAACAGCTTCAAAATCTTGATATGTATGCCAAACAGGACGCAAGTGTTTTAAGCAGTCTTTTGTGGTTAAAATACATTTCCATAAAATTTTGCAAACAAAATAATTTTTTCTGTAGCATCATCTTTTCTAAATAGTGAAATGGTTTGTTCTTTTATACTGTATTACCTAAACCTAAGGTGGAGTTTTTGTACCGATTTGTACCAACCGACCGATTTTCGAACCGAGCAAGTTAGTACCGAAACTTCGGTATACCGACTTTTCGGTACGGTATAATCGAACCAAACTTTAAAAGTCGGTTTGGTTTCGGTATCCATTTCGTATGTTTGGCATAATACCGAACCGAACCAAACATTAAAATTATAAAATATATAGAAATTTACACATAGTCATAACTTACAAATAAATTATCTTACAGTTTAGTTTAATTTTCTTACGACTTATTTTTCTATTTACGAAGTCGAATACAATAATTTTGTGTTTCTTCATTTTCTTGTCTAATGTTTTAAAAGAATTCTTATTTTATAAGTGTGTACTATTTTAATCAAGTTCATAATAAATGTAGAAAATATAAGAATAGTTGTACACATTTTACTTTTTACAAACTTTTTTGCTATTTTATTGTTACGAAGAATTGTCTTTTAATAATAATAATGTTTCGGTATAAAACGGAAAATCCAACCGTACCAACCGAAAAAGTATATACCGAACTTTCGGTATACCGACTTTTTCGGTTCGGTTATGATATAATTTTTTTCAAACCAAACAAGTTCGGTTCGGTATTGATATATGGTCAAAAAAGTCGGTCAAAAACAGCCCTACTTAAACCTCAGTTTGGAGGAATCTACACTTGGAAGGTGACAACCGATAGCGGTCGAAAACCTGGTGGTTCAAATGATACAAATTGTAACCCTTCTGATTACTTTTATTTGCTAGTAGTTTTCATTGTTTTACCCCCCCATAATCTGTGGAATAAGAAAGAAAGTTTCACCGAATTGTGGTAGGAATTTTCCTAACTTCATCTTGGTGGAAAAGTAGTTATATTTTATTCTACACATTGAAGTAAAATGTTTGAGCAAATTCACGATTCCAAAAAGCAAAAATTAACTAAAAAAAACAACTATTAAGAGAAAACAAAAGAAATGAGAAACTTGTGTTTTTTAACGTGAAAATATATTCAGGAAGATGACTTGATATTGACAACTTGAATCTTGTTTCTCTTCCCACGCAAACCGCGAGGCACCAGCTTCATCTACATTTCATGGGTTGGGTCAGCATATTTATTTATCCCATATGTCACTAAATATGTAATGATATCGTTTTGAAACTCTTTGGCTGACCATTTATTTAATTTATCTTATCTATATTATTATGTGAAGATATCTTATAAATTCTTAAAATAATTATTTATAAAATCGTTCTATTAATTTATAAAATTACAAAATAGTAGTAAACACCTTTTACAGAAAAATTAAAAGAAAAATAACTGCTATCTAATTATTAACTTCATCATCAAATTCATCATCTCTCTCTCAACCATAATTGTTACTCCTTTCATCAAAAATTCTACCATAACGGGTTTGGCAGGTCCGCTAGTATACTATATGTGAAGAGCATCCTATTGCAACGTTTAAAATCAATCCAAAATATCAACATGTCAAGGTGAACTTATCCAACTTTGCATAATTAATATTAATACCTCGTTAATTAAAGAAAATTAAAATAATAAAAGAGGAAAATGGATGATTATTACAATATAATAAAAACTCAAATAAAAATATACTATAACCCTAGTTAAATCTACTCTAAATTTAAATATTAATTAAAAATTAAAAAAATTGTTAAATCTAAAAACACAATCTACTAAAAACCCAAATAAAAATATATTAGAACCATAGATGATTCTACCCTAAATTTAAATATTAATTAAAAATAATAAAATTTGTTAAATCTAAAAATCTAAACTATTAAAAACCAAAATAAAAATATATTAGAATTCTACATGAGCATATACTAAATTTAAATATTAATTAAAAATTTAAAAAAATTGTTAAATCTAGTATTACACTATTACTAATATATACATATATTTGTATTAATATATATACATGTATATTAATAGTTTATGTTGATTGGTGGGAGTAAAGTTTTTAGATAAATAAATGTGATGAAAAGGTGAAAAAAAAGTACAATAAGTACGTGTATTGTTTTTTCACCAATGAGGAGATAAATGAGGGTAGTTGACAGTTGTGTCTATAATAAAAGTTGAGATCTCAATGGCCCTTAATATGTCAATTATTATGTTTGTGGTATATGTAATTTTTGTAATGCAGTATCTGAAAGAGAGGCAAAATAGAAAAGGGATTAAAATATGACAAGAGTCCAGCTCTTCTGATATAAAAAAAATGCCACAAGATCGACTTGAAAAATGCAATCAAACAAGACTTAATACGCGCAAGCATAAAAAAAGACACCCGTGTCAATAAATTATAATAGTAATAGTGAATGACGTACTTCAAAACAAATTAAATCTAACTTCTTTTTAAAGATGGTACTCCATTGGAACATATTACACATATTTTATGATTATCTCTTACATCATAAATATTACATGTAAAATGTAGTATATTACTATATTATAAGAAAGAGTTCAAGGCCTACGGATAGTGTTCTTCTATTAACGAATTAGTTAAGTAAACCATACGAAACCATGCTTTAAATTATTCAACTTCACACGAATATTGAAAATGCATCAACTCCTCCCAAAATTTCGCCTTCAAATATTATTGGTTGTGGTAGTAGGTGCCATCAAAAGTTTCATTTGCAAAGTTTATTTCACATTCCAACTTCCGTTTCTCATTAACAAATAACAATAATAGTTACAAGTTACAAATAACTATAAAGCTGTTCAGGTTCCGTTCGATTGGGTTTTGACGAATTACAAGACGAAGAAAGTCAATTGGGATTGGTTTGGTTATGTTTGATTTGGAGTAATTGAAACCGAATTAAACAAAATCAATCGCAATCAATTGGGTTCGGTCGGTTTAAAGTTTCGATATAATTAATAAACCATGTGTAAAAGTTAGATTATAGTATATAACTATTTATACTCAATTGTAGTCTTGGTACAACTTGGAAGAGATAGTTTGTAAATTATATAAAAATACAATACGTAAATTTATAAAACTTTATATTTGTTGTGTGACATATTAGCTCGTTATAGATATATATAGAGATATGCATAGATATAGAGAGAGATATGAGAGAGACAACAATAGAGTCTTTATTAATTAGAATGTATATGAATGAATGTAAAATAAAAGACCCCTAACCCTCTTTATATAGATAGAGGGGTAGGGTTATAAGCCCACTTGGGCCCATAAAGTACAAGCCCAATAGTCCAATAATATCCTACAACACTCCCCCTTTGGACGTCTTGAATTCTTCGTCTTCATGCAGTCGATCTGAGTCGAGTTCATTCGCAATGCTAAACACATAAAAACCTTAGGGACGGAAAACCCAGTGTGAGACAAAACCAGTACCTAGGAGAAACTGTGTAGCCGAATGATATAGGCCGAAATTCCATGTAATTAACTAACCACAAAACAGTGTGCCTCATCAAAACCTTGTCAGAGCAAACCCAATGGGAAAATCTCTGATCGAAGGAAAAAGAGTGCAACAATGGTAGTAGTAGGGATCAACCACAAAACAGCTGCCTCATCAAAACCTTGCTAGAGTAAACCCAGTGGGAAAAAATCTCTAGTCGAAGGACAAAAGAGTACACAGTGGTAAGAAGTATACAACAGGATACTCCCCCTAATTTCGGCAATCTTAAGTGAGGTATGATGGGAACGTGTCTCGCTAAAAACCTTGCTAAGGAAAACCCAGTGGGAAAAAACCTTGGTCTAAGGACAAAAAGAGTACACGAGCATGCGACTGGATGCTCCCCCTCACTTGCACACGACAGGGTGCGAAGATTTCGACTAAGTAGTAATTAGTGCAATAAGCATTCACCTGGATGCTCCCCCTCACTTGCACACAACTGGGTGCAAAGATTTCATATTCCAAGAAAGAGTACGAGCATTCGACTGGATGCCTCATTTACTTACATACGACTGGATGCAAGAAAATCTAACGTGGAATAGAACGAGCATTCAACTGGATGCTCTTAAACTTCATTTGTGAAGATTAATTTCGGCAAGAAATGCTAAATAGCATAATGTAGTCATGTCTCTCTTAATCAATAACAACAAGTTGTCTTCTATGACAAGTGTTTTATCTGGATCGTGAGACAGAACATATGTAATTCAAATATGACTAATACTAGCTCGAAGCCATATACACTCTCTAGTCGTCTCATAGAGCACGAATAGATCAGAGTGATTCACTTGGAGTCATTCCAAGACCTCCAAGATGTCGCCTTATTCCTAATGGTAAAGACATACCATGTTAGGAATATCCCTTATGCGGGTCTGATAAGTAACAGGCATCGGTATAACCGAAAAAGGGTTGCGTTAATTCGAGTACCGAAGGGGGTAGGTACACTCGATGACGCAAATGGGATAAACTAGCCCACTTCCAAAATTACCATAAGGTAAGGGAATGTGTCTTTAGTGCCATTTCGATGGCAGCGTGTTAGCGCGATGTTGTGTCGAGCTATACCATTCACAACAGACGAGATGTTCGTCCTAGCACATTAAACCAAGTACAATGATGCGCTTATTGTACGTAGATATGAACATTATTGTTCAATATCTCTTCATCGTCTCATCAGGGACGGACTGGGTCTATATCAATGTCTAGTGATCGAACGATCATGGGAGAATCTGACGACTTAGCGTCATGATGACTAAAACGTCATAACACCTTCTGGGTGTAGTCTGAATCATGGACTTAGATTCAATATTTACGGGACTCAATCATCAGGTTGAGTCACTACCGTGTCTTCCCAAAATCCTTCATCTCGAAGGCAAATCCAAAAATGGATCGCGTAATAAAACACGCAAGGGCATAATATTTGTTCAAGTATCCCAAGCTAATCAAGTACTCACTTAGGCGGGTATACCACATCCGCTCGGATTATATTAATCCATATAGTGAACGTCTCATTTAATTGAGATCGTGTTCCGTGGTCAGGAACTACTTGATTCAAGCATTATGAAGTCACACAGGGACCTTCATCTGTATCGCTTTGTCTAAATCCCCATAGAGATAAAACTGTGACCACATTCATGGCTGCATACTCAGTTTTTCGGAAACTACTAAATTGGTAAAGTAGGGGACTGTTATAATGTCCATTACGAGGAAATCAACCATCTCGTAATCAATTCCAAGGTGTGAGAGAAGCCTTGCGCTACTAGGCGAGCATTCTACAATCTCATTATTCTCATCACTTTTCCTTACGAATAACCAAATAAACGAACTCGTTTAACATTGGTGGTGTTGGATCTACAGGTCCGAACACACTTTCGCTAAGGAGTCTGCTTGGATTTTAAGTTTCCATTAGTACAGTCTATTCTCCGTTGACTTCAGGCAACGGTACATGGTTCTCTGTCATAATTTGCTCATATTATCAGTCGTCACCGAATATATGAATAAGTAATCAATGACAGTCTCATTTCGCTTCAATATCGTCTAAGATATCATGATCGACAGATATTTCAAGATTCTCAGGATGAGGAGGAATCACACATCTCCTAGATCCTTTGTAATCTCGTGCGACAAACGAGTTTCAGTTCACCACCTCTGGGGCTGAACGAATTAAGAACCGGTCAACTTCCTCATATATTAGGAAGGACGATAGACTGACGGCCGACGGCAGCGTCATTTGCTTGGTGGGTTCAGCCAAAGCAACGTGTTACGACAGGAACACGGCGTCCGACAGGGACGTCTATCCTTGCAAGCATTTTGCAGCAGGTATAAATGATCTCGTGACATCTCATAAAGTCATTAAATGCGTCTGGCATTTAGTTAGACTTGAGGGAGTCTATGCACTTACTTATCACTAAGTGCAGTTTTGGGGATCAAACTAAGACTGAGTGGGTTATGCCACGTTACTTCACGTCGTTCCTTATCAACGGTAACGTGCAAATCTCCCCCTAACGACGGGGAGAACAGTCTTAGCGATGTCACTTTCGCATATCATGCGGTAAAGAGATCGCTTGCCAAGGTTACTCTATCAAATGATAGGCAGGAGATTCATAATCGACTTATGTCCCCTTCAGAGGTCCATATTTTGAACGCTAGAACGGCTCAATCAAAATATTAATTAATCACTCTAAACACGCGTTAATATGAGACTTCTGTCTCATAACCAGTAACCAGCTGGTACGCATATGGTGTTTGAGTGTCTATGGGCCTCATAACGGACCAATACAGCAAAATAGCATAACCCCACACGGAAATATAAATCTTGGTGCGCAAGACCAAGAAATGCGTGCAATTATTTGCAGTCGCATCATCAAACTTTCCGTGAGTCCATTTGGGTCTGAACATAATCTGAACATAATCGACAGGATGTTCAATTTCAATTTCCAAACTCAGGTAATTCAAATCGAAATTTCGATTATTACTCTTCGGAATTATCAAGTCGACTAGACTTTTCAGGATAATCCGGATCATGAGCCATCAACTTAATGATAGGGCTAAAAGTTTGGAAAGTGCTGCATTTATGTGGACAACATTAAAATGTGACCATATTGTCGATGCATCAACCATAACCATTTATATTTATAGTCCGTCTTATGGTTGGATAAGTCCACAATAACTCCTTCAATTCTTTACAAGAATTCTACGAGTTCATTTCGTGATCTTTACACATACTAGTCTTTCAAAGTGAGCATTAATGGCATGAATTTCGGATTAATCGCGAAATATATTCTCAGAGAGAATCCAAATGCGATGCGATTATAAATCAAGCATCGTCTTTTGACCCGGGAATATCTCATCCGGTCAATGCCACAATATCAAAATGCTCTTATCAATCGACGACAGGCGAATGATAGTACAGACAATCATGTCTTAGCATCTAAATCATTTATCATTTCGACGACAGGCGAAATGATAAGGTAACTTTAAATGCTTTAAAGAATGTGGTAGCAACCACTTGAAAGACATTTCAACTCCTCTAAAATACGCTTTTGGTCGTATTGAATGGAGGCTATGTAAAGAAATTTTAATTCTTTCATGAGCTATTACCCGATAACACTGGTTTTCTCGAATATTTTATAACTCAACAAGATACGGCAGGACCTACATGAGTATAAGAACTCATATTTGACAAATCAATTTGGTTTTACCAAAGATTTTGATTTTGGAACGACAGGTCCAGAATCATTGTCACTGAGTACTCTTTTAGGCAAGTAGTTGGTGAAATTATGTGGTACCGTGTTACCCACTATTTCCAAAAAAACCAACTACACCACAAGTATTGCCTAAAATTTCATAATTTAAAGTTTGGTCACATTTGTCAAAGGAATTTGCTCAAAACACTTTAAATTATTTCGAGAAATTTCATAAACAGGCAAACCATAATCCAAAAGTATGTCCAAATGGAAAAAATCATAATCCAAATGGAAAAACATAATCCAGATGAGCGAAAAAATGGCTCAATGATTTATCAAAATCAATAGAGAAAGGTACCAAACTTATTTCAGCCACAAAACCGGGGGTCTCAAGAGTTTCCTTTCAGTTAGCTTTAACCACATTAACATCGGTTTTTTCACCTTTATAATAGTTATGAACTATTTAAGGAGTAACCGTGCATGACATTTGTCTTTATAGCATAGAGTTGCTTCATTGAGCATTATCTCTTGCTTTGTGACAACGGGTCATATTGTTCCGTTCAATTACTGTCTTGGAGCCACAGGTTTTCGATTTTGACGATTGTCTAAAATTTCGCTTGGCTAAGCGATTCATCGGGATCGCGACAGTTCGAGACAAATAACACTTGTCTCGATTATCGATTCGTGGAAAAAAAATGTACACGAAGAGCATTAATATCAGGCAAACAATTCGCCATTGACCCAATAGGATTAAAATTACTCACCGGGGTAATTTTCTTATCCAATAACAGATGGGCGATAAAGGAACATTGTGAATATAAATTCACAATACTGCTTATGAAATACAATTTCCAAGCTAGTATTTTGGTGAAGGATTGCTCCAATATGTCAATTTCAGACATTTGTTCACCATAGACGTCATCACGTCTCAAATGTGGCGGCGGAATAAAATCAACGCCTTAGCATTCATCCTGAGGGTAACAACAAACTCGTGTTTTACTCATCAAAGATGGCATCCAAAAAAAATTTGGGCATCACATTTTCACACATCAGGGTGACTAACATGTGGTGACGGAATAACATCAACGTCTAAACAGTCATTTCGCATTTTGCTTTGCCTTTTTTCTCATCATAGATGGCATCCAACATGTGTTGGGAGTTCTGGATTATTTTTCATATAAAACGACTGGTTTATATGTTTATGGTTTGCACAAGCACAAACTTTTTTTCCGAAACGACAGGTTCGAAAACATTAGTTTTGCTTCTCATGTGAATCGGTTCTCATTGATCGAACGACGGGTCGATACTGAAACACCAATTCGGCGAAACATACATCACTATATAAACACACTCGGGGAAATTATTATTTAGTCAACCCCTTTCGGTAGCTCTATTTGAACACGACCAGGAAAGACGGTGAGGGGGGTGGGCACGAATGCCTCTTAAAAACCGACCTCATTAGGAGAACGACTTCCGCCTTTATCTTTCCTAGACATCGTATCCAAATAGGTGAGCCTATTTGGGGAAGATTCATAATTTTTCCAACTTAAATGTGAATATATACGATTTTCGCATTTTATATATGGCAATAATATTAACAGCATAGAGAATATCTATCTAGATTAACCACATATATATAAACAGGCAGTAAATATATTTTAGGATCTATCTAATCATGCAGGAGATTTGGTGTTATAAACAAATCAATTTAAGATTATCAATCAATCCATAAAAATTCTAACATATCAAATCAAATCAATTTAAGATTATCAATCAATCCATAAAGATTCTAACATATTAAATCAAATCAATTTAAGATTATCAATTAGATCTAATCCAATAATTTACTGGCATATGTGATATTTATATATGATAATATCAAAAGATATGATTACGCTAATAAGATATCAATCAATTATCTATGTTTATTACCATATTAATAATTCTATACATGGTAGTTTTAACATGCAAGCAAAACAATATATTTTTAATTACCAATTAATTCTATATATGGTAATTTTTAACATGCAAAGTGGTTAAATATACATGGAAACATATCAATTTATTCAATTAACATGCATTTTTTATTCACTTGCCTTTTTAATAAATATATATATGCATGTGGGTGAATATTTAGACCGAATATTGACTTTTATAACACATATATACTGTTTTTATACATGTAATATACTACAGGGACTATCCGTGTAATTTCAGCAAACTATATATATATTTACAGCATTATTACTGCTTCGGTCCATAATTTCAGACAAGTTTCAGTTTAGTCCTTGAGTAATTTCCAGAATAGTTTACAGCTTTCAGAGAATTACAAATCAGTACATACGTTTCAGTTTGTTGCAGATTTAATCCGACAGATTAATACATGTTTTACAATTACATGATTTGGGTTATTTTGTATGATCTTATCAACAAATATGATTTTATAATCAACAATATGTGTGTTACGATCATATATAGTTATCCATACAAGTAACAAACTCTAATACAGATGGATTATATACTACGGGATATTTATCATGTTTTAGTTATCCATAAAATAATACGTGCGATCACATATATGGAATAAATTAAGTTTTGAATTCGGTACCTTACGCACGGTATGTCGATGAAGGTCGATATAGCAAAACCCTAAAAACCCGGATAAACCTCAAGGTTTATAAATACCCAATATCCATCCGTTTACCAAAAATCTCCAATATCCGTGAGCGTATATTCTATTCTTCGCGAGCAAAGTGCCGATAACGTGTTGTGTGACATATTAGCTCGTTATAGATATATATAGAGATATGCATAGATATAGAGAGAGATATGAGAGAGACAACAATAGAGTCTTTATTAATTAGAATGTATATGAATGAATGTAAAATAAAAGACCCCTAACCCTCTTTATATAGATAGAGGGGTAGGGTTATAAGCCCACTTGGGCCCATAAAGTACAAGCCCAATAGTCCAATAATATCCTACAACAATATTTATTTATATGTTTACAATTAGATATATATATAATAATATGCATATACAGGTAACATTCAACTTGGTTGGACTTTGATGATAAATGAAAATAATAGAAAATGTGGACTCAAGTTGATACAGTAGCTAAATAAGTAACATTCTAAACATTAATTTGTTTTTTTTGTATGAAATACCAACTAAAAAACAACAGAGCAACTGCATTAGTTATTTCAAAAATATCATATTATTCAAATTTGAGAAATAATTAGCCAAAAAACATGCTACATCGGTTTATATGCGCGGCACCTCAAATTTAAGATATACTTCTTATTCACCTCAATTAGGGAACAAGTTTCAACCAAATATAATATTTTATTTTTTTGTCTCTCCCTCTATATTACATTATTAGAGCTTCCGCATCAATATATTTATCAAAATTTTCAAATTTGTGGGTAAATGTATATTTTTTAGATTTTAAAAATCCATTTATATTTTGTGTCAAATTTCAAACTCTCTTATAAACTCTCTATAACAATTATTTTATTATTAATAGAGTTAAAATTTAAAGTGACAATGTAAATGAATGGAGGAGACACGAGATTGTAATAAAATATTGCTACTTTATTTTAGTGAGGATGAGTGAAACTGTCTTAATATAAAGAGTTCAAATTAATTTATCTATTTATAAAAAATGAGTTACGAGATTTATGTAATATCATTTGGTGAGTGTCATATCTCTTAGTTCTCAAGTTTTGTATAGACTAACAAGAGATATTTAAAGTTGAAAATTTAAGATTTCCCCCTCAACATAATTAGTATTGATCCACTAGTGTTATAGTATTTTGATAACTTATAAAAATAATAAAAATTACACGCTTATCTGGCACAATAGCTAGGTTAAGGCCCCATAACATGTTAGCCGCTTTAACCAACTTACTGCATCCTCTCTCGCTCATTCTCTATACATACCCCCATTGATTATTGGCCATGCATAACGTGTATGATATGTAATTGTAATATATATGATACCGGATAAATAAATTTAATATTTTAAAAAAATTCAAAATATTAATAGAATGAATATAATAAATAAACAATCGTAGATAAATAGTAACATAATGTTTTATTGTTCTATAAAAATACACATGCGACGCTTTTGTTTGGGATAACACAATATATGAGTGAGAAAGAACGTTTTTTTTAGTTATAAAATGTATTTGAATTGAATGTGATGTATGAGTAATTAGTAAAATAAAGTGAGGGTAATTTTAAAAAAATTTGAACAAAATTTGGGTTATTATATATAGAAGTATGATATTGTAATTTTTTAATTATTTTATTTATTAATACGTACATACATACATACATACCTGCATACATGCATATATACATATATATATAGACAGTAAGACACACACATAAACTCCCACACCACTGTCTACTTTCCTCACACGTTTCTTTCTCCAACACTAAAGCTAGAGAGAGAGAGAGGGAGAGAGGGAGAGAAAGAAACAATGGTGGATAGTTACTTTGTTGCTTCTTTTTTCTTGGGCTTAGTTCTTTTATATGTTTTACGTAGAAGCTCGTTGTCCAAGGCTCGTAAGAAGAACAAAAAAGAAACGGTTGAGAATATTTGTTCGGAGTCCGAGGAGGGAGGGGATGAGGTGAGGGGTTACGATGCTGACGTCATTGTTGTCGGGGCTGGTGTTGCTGGTGCTGCTCTCGCTCATACCCTCGGAAAGGTTTTTCTTTTTTTATTATTTCTTTTTCTACACACAAGTATTATGTTACTACGTTTAGCGATACTTATTATATCATCATCATGTGTCTTACTATCTTTACATTTTCTTCTAGTGACAACCCTTTTTTAGTTTTATACATATCAATGCTTTAAAACGGGAAGAACGTAGGTAAAGCGTTTTGCAAGAGTTACATTAAGTGCGTAAAAGGGTAAGATTTATCAACGTAAAAAAACGGAAGAGAAAGTTTTTAAACCTTTGCAAGAGCTACGCTAACTGCGTAAAAGTGTAAGAATTATCGGGGTAAAAAGTGGAAGAGAAAGTTTTTTCTTTCTGCTTTTTTATTCTTTGAATGGAGCTTTTTTTTTAGAACAGTGATTTTTTTTTTGCAATGGTTTGAAATGGCAAAGCGGCCTGTAAGTGTTTTTAAAAGAGCTTCGATAGAGTTTGAGGTTAAAAGCTATAAGAAAACAAGGGCATAAGTTTGTAACAAGTTATTTATTTTTTGGGAATTATAATCAGAATTAATAGCTAAAGATAGTTTATTGCATTGGCAAGGTCTTTTTTCTATATATCCCTTTCTTTTAGTTATGTTATCAAGGTGTTTACACTTTTAAAGGTTTTCGTAGGGGTTTATTTGGTTGTGGATTCATAAGAAAATAAGTAGTTGTATCTTAATCTGATTTTCATGTTTTTTTCTTAAAACTTATAGATTTTAATGCCAAAAATCAAAATATCTGGAGTCCTAAAAAATTATGTCCATTAAGCCAAAAGTAGCTTCTAGCTTTTAGAGGAAACAAGAAAAGTAAGCTTAAAAGTTTCATTTTGTATCACATGATTTCCTAAGGTAGAGCCAAACGTAGTGGTCCCAAATTGTATAGAACTATATATGAATCAATCCTTTTCTTAATTGTTAACAACACATAGGGTCCATATAAGTTGGCAACAAATAAAAGCTTGCCAGCACATAATGATTTTGACCAGATGTATAAATATAGCAAATCTAAACTGAGTTTGTGATCTTTATCTTGTCACATCAGCTGTAACGCTGACATGGCATATTGCGTAAAATGTGTTATGAGGAGGAACTAGTAAGTGACAGTAAGTGGTCATCGAATCTCATATAGCCATAAAAATCTCATGTATGACCTTGTATTTAAGCCTAGATTTTACGTTCATACCAGACACTCGACAGTTAGTATAAAAAACTTTAGCATACCCAAACTTTTAAAAATTTACTGAGATGTCTTGCTTAAGAAAACTATACACTTGTCCAGGTATACATTTGTGGTTAGAATTAAATTGACAATTGTATCTTTGTTGTTTAAACCAGCCACTAAACACTAGCTTTGGTATTGTGTTACTTCGGAATTTATCATTTCTACTGTTGCAGTAAAAGTTAGAAGAGGTTTGGTTTGGCTCAGGAAATAGAAAATAAGTGGTCTACTGTACAGTTTAAATGTATTGGCTATCGACTATGTACCACAGATACAGGTAGGGGTATCGTTTCTTTGGGTTTAGTAGCGCTAAACATTCTATGAATGCAAATGTCACTTTTATTAGGTTTCTTTATCAAATTGCCAACCATTTTCTTCTTCTTCTTCGCAAATTAATTCAATAAATAAACAAACTTTTATATTGGCAAACTTATTTATACTCAAAACTGTAGGAGGGAAGGCGAGTTCGTGTAATTGAAAGAGATTTGACAGAGCCTGATAGAATTGTGGGTGAACTTTTACAACCAGGAGGATACTTAAAACTTATCGAATTGGGACTTGAAGGTGAATATTCTGAATTTTCGATAACATTTGGCATGCTTCGTAAGTCGTATGTCTTAAAATTTGTGTCTCAGAACTAAATTGTATGCATTGTACCGCAGATTGTGTGGAGAAAATTGATGCCCAAAGGATCCTTGGATATGCTCTTTTTAAAGATGGAAGAAATACTAAATTATCTTATCCCTTGGAAAAGTTTCACTCTGATGTGGCCGGAAGGAGCTTCCACAATGGTCGGTTTATTCAGAAGATGAGAGAAAAAGCCGCTACACTTCCTAAGTAGAGTCTCTTCCCTAATGGATCTTCTTTGGGTTCAAAATTTAATGCTAATTAATCATTTCGTTTTTGCTGTTAATTTCTATCCTCCAGTGTGCAACTAGAACAAGGAACTGTAACATCCCTAATCGAAGAAAACAGAAATATTAGAGGGGTTCAATACAAAACTAAGGAGGGACAAGAAATTAAAGCATATGCCCCTCTTACAATTGTTTGTGATGGCTGTTTCTCAAATTTGCGCCGCTCTCTATGCAAATCCCAGGTAAAACTCTTGATGTTGTTTAGTTGAAGCTTGTAACCTCGGATGTTTTGCTTAAAGCCGGTCTGCATCTAGTTGACCACCTTAAAAACTGGGCCTTTTCTGGGTTTTTTTCCGGCACAAATATAAGATTCAGGCCTGATGAATCTAGCCTTTTGTTTTGAACCTCCAAAGGTTCTCACCTTCTTGCTTAAACCAATCTAACCCTTTATATGGATCATCACTATGCTCATTTGTTATCATTTTTTAAAATAAATTACCAATTCTGTTTAGCTACTTTTATTTCTAGACCTCTGGGTTATGTTCAATAATTAATGGCTTGCATTATATTTACATTTCAGGTCGAGGTACCTTCTTATTTCGTGGGACTGATCTTAGAGAACTGTAACTTACCATATTCAAATCACGGGCATGTCGTTCTAGCAGATCCCTCGCCTATATTGTTTTATCCCATAAGTAGCACAGAGGTTCGTTGTTTGGTTGATGTACCCGGCCAAAAAGTCCCTTCCATTGCTAATGGTGAAATGGCCGTTTATTTGAAAACTGTAGTGGCTCCTCAGGTACCATCTCGTATAATTTCTAAAACTTCTGAAGGTGCTTTTATCTTTATGTGCTGAGTTAATTTCAGTTACATACAATAAAACAAATAAGCTTCGTACACTGAGTTACATTTCTTAGCGTTGTACACCCTGTGTAATGCATAGAGAAAGAACCATAGATTGGGTATATAAAAAAAATTAAAAAATTCTATCTATGCTATTCTTTCACATTTCTTATCCCTATGTACACTATTTTAACACGTTTTTCTCTTTAGTTCCTAACCTATGGACCTATGGTTTTCTTTTACACTGTGAACAAAAGCGAAAAAATGTTACGTTGGAGTACTAAATTAGTTTATGATAATGTGTAAGTGAGCAAAACTGTAATTAACTCTCTGTATCCAGTATATTTATGGAATGAACATGTCGGTTTCAGGTCCCGCCTGAGATGTACAACGCTTTTCTAGCTGCAATAGAGAAGGGAAATATTAGGACAATGCCCAATAGGAGTATGCCAGCTAATCCGCAACCAACACCTGGCGCTCTTCTAATGGGAGATGCATTCAATATGCGCCATCCTCTAACTGGTGGTGGAATGACTGTGGCATTTTCAGATATTGTTGTTTTAAGGGATCTACTTAAGCCGTTACGGGATTTCAACAATTCCGTTTCACTATGTAGTTATCTTGAATCCTTTTACACCTTAAGGAAGGTGAGAGCTAAACTCGATTCGTTGCCTTTGGTTGCACTTTTTCTCTGACCATTTTAAAGTGTTACGTAGTTGCACCAAGCTCAGTTTTTGCTTTTTGGTGGACATGATTTGATTATATTGCTTAAAATTGAGCTTCCTGTTTTTTTTTGCCTTGAATAAGGTAGAAGTCTTAAGCTGAATGAACTTCTTTTCCCCCCTGCAAATTTCCAGATAAGAAAGTTGCTTTTTTCTGCACCTCAATTAATCCAGTTCATTTTTCCAAAGCTGCAAACAAACACATTGGTAGGTAGACCGTAGATATATTAGCTAGTTGCCAAACCAAGGCCGTTTCCAAAGAAAATAGTAACATTTTATGGTGGTTCTCAAAATCACAATTCAAAACTTTGCTCTTTTCCGCTGATTAGACCAAAATTCGCAGTTTGAAACTGTGCCTTTTTTTTGGTTGAAGAGCATAAAAGTCCAGTTTGAATAAACTTCTTGTTTTGCCTGAAGTAAAAGCCAGTTTCAAATTTTGGTGTTTTCCCCTTTAGCCAGTTAGCTTAGTACTAAGGGAATACTCCAGTTCATGCAGCTGTGTTTGCGCTCTAATTAAATAGAAAACATAGGCTTTGAAAGTGCGAATTTTGGAAACCACCTTGGTTTGGCAAGGCCTTGTTTTCTTGCAGTTTTTAAGCTCACTTTTTTTTTCCAAAGCTGAATTTCATTTGGTTATTTAGTTTAAACCCTGAGCTTCTCTGTGTTTATAGCCTGAAAAGGCTAGAAGCTTTAAAATAAAAGAACCTAGATTTTATCTAGACCTCAAAAAAATCTAGATTATTTGCTTGAATTATGCCACCAATCAAACACGCCCTATTTCAGAAACTTGGTTCGGTTAATCTTTAGCATAGTTGCACGAAGCGGGAGCAGGAGCGAGGAAGCGGATGGTGTAAAAGGGAGGAAGGATGGTCGGAAGCGTCTAGGAGAATTTTTACTTTTATTTCGGTAATTTTATTTAATAAAATACTATTAAACGATACTAGCTCTCCCGGTAGTTGAAAAACTAAAAAGAAAAATGTAGTAGTCTTTCAGGTTAGCATAGAAATATGAGCCGATGTGTTAGGATTAGGTTATATATGGATGTAGAAGTTTCCGCAAGCTTCCGAAGTGCGGAAGCGCGGAAGCGGGCTTCCGAGGCGGAAGCGTCGGCAGTTCGGAAACTTCCTGCAACTAAGATCTTTACTATAACTACTCATTACCAGAAAAATTCCTTGTATTTAATTTATTTTTTATGGCATTCATTCACTACTCTCTAAATTACATTCTCTCCTCTTGATTGTAACGCAGCCCGTGGCATCCACTATAAATACATTAGCTGGAGCACTATATAAAGTATTTTGTGCATCTCCGGATCAAGCGAGAAAAGAAATGCGGGAAGCATGTTTCGATTACTTGAGTCTAGGTGGTGTATGCTCAACGGGACCCGTTGCTCTTCTCTCTGGTCTAAACCCTCGCCCGTTGAGCTTAGTACTCCATTTTTTCTCCGTGGCAATTTATGGTGTTGGTCGCCTATTGTTACCGTTTCCTTCCCCTAAACGCCTCTGGATAAGTGCTAGATTGATTGCGGTATGTCTTTTAAAATATACTATGCATTTGGAAGACCCAAAAGTTTTTTCGTTCCTACTTATGTGCATATCCTTAACACTTTCGGAAGTTAGTGGCCTTGTTTGGTTGCAGCTTTTAATTCTTTTTCTTCCCTTAAAGCTAGACTGTCTTTGGTATGTCTTCTTTTTGGTTTCATGACTTGTAAAAGTTAGAAGATTTAATCGGATGAACCTAATTTTTTCTCAACCTTAAAATAAATCCAGCTATTTGCTTAAGACATGCAGCCAGACGATCCCAGTAGCTATTAGTCTTTCAAACGTTTTTCTTTACTTTTTGTTTATAGTAATTGGGACAGATTTATTTTGAGTTTTCGTAATTCCTATTATCTCTATTTCCCGTTTGGTTTCATGGCCTTGGTGCTTAATTGATACCAGGAAAGAAGAAAGGGAAATAAAAAGGTTGAATACAGGAATTTGAACTTACAAAAATTATCTTATGTTTTTTTTCTCATTTTTAGGGTGCATCTGGTATTATTTTCCCGATCATCAAAGCTGAAGGAGTAAGGCAAATGTTCTTTCCTGCAACTGTACCAGCATATTATAGAGTTCCTCCTGTCAAATTATAGAACATTGTTGTTGTTCTCATAAATCTTCTGGCCTGGGATTGGCACTTTCACATTGGATTTCCAGGGTTAATAATTCCGATGGACGATAAAAGCCTGCTTATATAAAATACTATTGTGCTTATTGTTCATTAGTTATTAGAGGACTCATTTGTATGATTGTCACCCCCCTTGTATTTGTCTATTCTATGAATGTTTATAAGTAATCAGCTGTTCATGAATCATTTCTTTGATTCATAAACTAATTACCTCCCCGTTATTTGTTGTCCTCGGATTAATAAAGATATAGTTGTCCTCGGATTAAACACATTGATTACTCTATAACTACTATATTTTCCATCAATGGATCGTAGTCATCTAGATTCAAAAGAGCAAATGAGGACCAATCTCTTGCATTTTTTTTTATTGTTTTTACAATCTGTCGCATCTTGCACACACAAGAAAGAAGATGTGGGGTAATCTAATTCTCGATACTATACAGTCACTCAAATATAGCCTCACTCAATTAGACTATAGTCACACTTACACAAGTATCAAACTCGGTAGTTACATTGAGCTCAAAAGGACGCTCCCCCTCCAATTTGGCATCTAACCATGGTCCATTTATATTTTGAAATAAGAATGCCAATATAACTTTTAGTTTCTTCAATTTATTCTTTCCTCTTGTGTATGTGTGTGTGAGCAGGGGCAGTCCAGACAATGAGCATGATTTTTTTTTTAATCAAGGGAAGGCTGTGGCCTCGTAGGTCAATTTTGGTCTGAATTTTGGTTTGGATCCATCAAGAAAACCAGTTCATGACAGTAAAATTTGTAACTCGTAAGCAAAGAAACAGTGTAAGTTGCGAAAAAGACAAGTCTGAATTAAATGGTGCGACTAATTAACCCCAATTTCAGTAACCTAAAATCTGCTCTATATAGAAAGCACAAAAAAAATGGTGTTTAAATTAAACACATGCATGAAGCAATTAAAAAAACTACTGTATATTCATATTGTTCTGCATTGGTGTTGTATAAGAGGTGGGGAATGGAGGAAGCAAATTCATTTTAACTTGCAAAACTGCAACTACCAAAGGAGGCCTATGTTCATGGTCTTTCTCACAAAATTTCTTACGGATAAGTATTTTGAATTGAAACAAGGACTTCCACACGGGAAAACTAAGTGCAGACCATCGAATGCGTCGACGACACCCCTCATAATTCGAAAATTATGTGTTTTTTCAATTTTTGACCATATATTTTCACTCTATTACGTTAAAAACGATGTTTTGTCACCCTCATTTTTTTTATTTCAATTAATTTAGTAGTTGATGTAAAATTTGGCACACTCAATATGAACGATTGCTGACTTCACCCCTCCACAACCGATTAAATATGAAAACATGTTGAACTAAATGTGTGGCTCCACACAGTACATTAACACAACATATACTTTTAACTGTGAAAATGCAGCTGACACACCAAAAAATTGCTTCGCCGTGGTAAATTTCCAGCAACATATTTTATCGGCCTGAAGGATTTGCTATGGTCACAATAAAGAAAATAAGAACAGAGAGAAATAGGACAAATAGAAAATAGCAATTAAAGTACTCAAAGACCAATTTGAGAGAAAGCCAAGTGAGAGCAACAACTTCTGTTTGTGCGCATGCACTGATTAATATTCATAAACCAATTTCAGGTCATCAGCTAAACTTCACAAAAGGTGGTTAACTAAGATAGATATCATTCTAACATATTACGCGCAGTGATGAAACCAAGATCTATACATGGAAGGGGCCAGTTTCCATATAAATTTTATTCCATTCCCTATTTGAGTTTTTTCATGTATAATGGGAGGAATTAAGATTTTGATGGAAAAAAAACAGAAAAATACTATACAGTCAATTTTTTTTGAGGGGGGACTGGCTCCACCTAGTTCTTTCACTGATTACGCTTCACAAAATCCATAAAAGGTTACGATAGACACCCTTGTACAATTATGAGGATTCAGAAAGTCTAGGACCTATATATGTTCTGATATCCAACTAAGGCCTAATTGGCTGTATTCTTTTAAGCTTGTCTGTTTTGGTCGGAAAATTCTTGGGAGCGTGATACGACTTTGTGGGAGTTCGAAAAACAGATTGAGGACTTTCTTAATGCCACTCCATCGAGGACGATTGAGACTTCGGGTGGTGGTGCTTGGTTACTTTGGCTAGCGGGTGGGCTCCACCAACAATACGAAAACAACTTTTGTATGCGGTTGAGAAAATTCTGAATCGAAAGGAATTGGGCCAAAGCAAGAAGAACAGACGTGTTGAGTATCTTGTTAAGTGGCACGGTAGACCTGATTCGGAAAATTCTTCGAAGCGTGATACGACTTTGTGGGAGTTCGAAACCAGTTGTCACACCTGGCTCTGATACCAGTTGTCACAGGGTTAATTTTTCGTTTTCGAAACCAACCAAGTGATGGCATAAACTGGGGTTAAAGCCCACGTTAACCGCCTGTTTGTTCAGCCAAACAACGACTCGCTCGTTCACTCGTGTTTGCCTCTCGTTCACTCGTGTATGCCTTGCAATTCACTCGTGTTTCACTCAAGAGATCACACTCAATACGCAACGATAATAATTATGGTTAAGACAAGTATATGGACAGAATAAACGTATGTAAACGTAAACGAACACACACACATACGGCCGCAGCCAACATTTGTTTTATTACCGTAAATAATACAAAGGGATTTTCGTTCTATGCATTTACAATGCTGCTGGAGAGCATTTACTTGAGCGGCTTAAAAGCATGCGGTTTTCTGGTTCTCTAACCTGAAAAATACAAGCCCTAAGTCCATGAGTTTATTTCAATTCGAGCCAGTATAACAGGAAACTTGTTATATTTATCAAAAACTTACAGATTCTCCTATTACTCGAATTGGGTAGTACATGAAGATATAAAAAGAGAGGAAAAATGCAGAAAAATAAGACATGAAAACTGAGAAAAAACTAAAAAGTGGAAAAAGAGCTAAAAAAACAAGAGAATTAGCTAAAAAGGATTAAAAAAAACTCAGAAACAGTAAAAACAGCAGGTTATATGCAGCTTTTTTTCTGTACTTCAAATAATTCAGCTTAATTACTTAATTTGAAAAACAAACAAGCCTGAATCCTATAGCTAAATTACTAAGTCTAGTAGTACAAGATTTATTTTTAGAACTTTGTAAATTTCACCAAATTAAACATGCAATTATAGGTTTAAAATGACAATTAAATAAATAATTAAATACATATTTTTTATCAAGTGAGAGATGGACCTGAATGAGCTCCATTAGAAAGTGAACATCTCTAGTATAAAGTGTTGGGTACGTTGTAAATAAACACAATAATTTCTACGGAAAAGAAATGAACAAATAAACAGAAAATGGTTTCCTCAAATATATAAATATCAATTACAAGATTCAAAAATAAGAGTATGTAAATGATACCGAAATGGACTAAAATCCGAAACGAGTTAACTGCAAGCAGTTTCCCTTAAACAATATTTGCCCCGCCACCTCTGCTTCTGGCTAAATGGGCATTTCGTTCCCAAGGTACAACGTCTATCACATGTGACTCGGAGGAAACGGCACCGAGCCACGGTCGGGCCGTTGGTGGTGCGGTACTCTCTCTATATGTATGCATGTGTATTTGTGTGTGAATGTGTATATGATATGTATGTTTCTTTTTCTTTTCTTGTCTTGGAAAAAAAATATCAAAATGTAACAAGACCATTTGTATTTAATCTTGTCTTTGTAACTCCTTTTACAAAATAAAAAGACCCACATAAATGGGGGAATAAATGTTTTTTATAACCACAAAGTTAATAGCATTCATTTAAATAAAACCACTTGGTTTTTTTCCAACAATCCCCCACATGAATGCGATCTAAAACATGCAATGTGCAACTAAATGCAATCGAGAGAACCACGAGAATTCACTGCATAAGGACAGGTAGCGCGCGCCTTGAACCTGCCATAGTGATGTAAAATCTGATATGCTACTATTGGGTAGCCTTAAAGCCTTGAACCCTTTAGCGTTTGTGCATACCAGGGTAATACTCACACAATGTCCTCTCTACACCACTTACTAAGCCCTTTGGTTGTTGTCCATATTTGGTCCTGGACTGCCTTGACAAATTCAACCGAGTGCTCTAGTGATTTAGCCCTAGCTCATCACATAGTATCGGCCATACACACTCGTTATATGTGATTTTCAAGTCAAAGGTGTCCTGACTCACCCCACTCGACCTTCGAGATACTTGATTCATTAAGAGCCTTATGCTTACCCTTAAAATGGTACAGGTCTATCACTCTTTCATCATAGAAATGGGCTGAGAACTTATGTTCTCGAGTGCTTTGTTCGGTAACCCCCACAGTTCAGTTTTCCCATTGAACCTGAGACTGAAATTTCCAGTACAGGTTGGGTAGCTTATGTGAAGTTTTCCAATTTATTGGGCTTCAACTCCCATTTCCCTCGATGATGCTCCGACTCCTCCACGAGTCAAGCATTTTGTATATGGATCCGCATTATTATCCTTAGACCTTGCAAAGTCTATGGATTCTACAATTTTGCTAGCAATTCCTCTTACGGATTTGTGTCTCCGACGAATATGTCATGACTTTGTCGGGACTTTCCATTATACAAATTATTCTGATCCCGTTTAATAACTGACTGACTGCAGCAGTACACATTTATTGCGGGAACAGATTTTGGCCACTTGGAATACCTCCTAAGACTTCTCAGCCAATCTGCCTCTTCTGTAGCTTGATTCAACGTTATGAATTCTAACTCTACAGTTTCTCCAACTATGCAGGTCTATTTTACAGACCTCCATAAGACTGCAACCTCTTTAAGTACAAACATATCCACTAATGGACCTTGTACTGGTAAAGTTTGAGATACACTTGGTATCTAAATACCCTCCAAACATTTTGGACATCTCGTATAATGCAGTTCATGATGGACAGTATACCTCATGTATCTGAGAAGCCTCATTGGCAAACCTACTGAGTCTGCTCACTGAGTTGGCTATAACTGGTTTAGTGCAGTTCTTGACGCAAAAGAGACTACCTATGATAAGTTAGGTGTTTGTTTTAGTCCATATAACGACTTAACAAGTTTTCGCACCTTGGCTTACTTTACACGGAACCACGATCCAATGGGTTGTTCCTAATTCTCTAGATCTCCATTTATAAAATACATGTTCTCATTAATTAATGATGCGTCCTTTTTATAGAGATTAGAGTATAGACATTAAAATTATCAAAACCGTCAGTTTTACTTAAAGTAATTGACTTTATTTCTCACGTGTCTATCAACCTCATTGTTGATGGCATCTTCCCATATACACATTATATGGATAACATTGATTATTTCCATATCGTCGATTCACCTTTACTCATGAAGGTCAAGGGACAAAGGAAGTTTCATTACTTACCCTTTTACCATGCCGATGAACTTCATCTTACTTAAAAGATTCACTTTCCCCATTTTTCCAGCACCGTTTGAGTGTTCACTTGTCTTGGGTAGCGTAATGCATTGAACCCTCAACGTATTGATCACACTCGCCAGGCGTTAGAGTTTTTACGGGAAAACTTCTCTTTTAGAAAATATGCTTCTCGGACATAGAACTCTATATGCACCTTAAAGTCATCTGACTTATGCACTAGAAACCGATCAGCACTATATTTTGTGCTTATCCGATGAACACACAATCTACCGTTTTCGATCCTATCCAAATCCTTCAAGGAACAAGATTGAGACCTTTCTTAGGTAGCACCAAACTTTCACGAACTTATAGTCAGGCACCATGCCTTCTATAATTCTAACTGTTTGGTCCAACTTCCTAAGCGATAGTTTGTTCAACACATAGCTTGAGGAAAGCTCACTTCCCATACAAATTCAGAGTTTAATCCTAAACTTATCAACATGATAATCATCGTTTAAGAACTACATTTTGCTCGAGAGCATAGTAAGTCGTTCTTTAACGATTGGTGTCATTCCATCAACACAATTATGTGAACGGTGTCTCATATTCACCGTTTCAATCACACTGATCATGTATTCATATCCATGTGAATATACCATTTCGGAACTAGTTAGACAATATCTAACACTTCCAAAAAATAGTCTATCATTTAATGATTAACACTTAATCATTGGATTAAAGTTGGTAGATTAACACAATAGAACACCCATGATTAAACATGTTTTCTGACAAGACTTAATCCTCAACAATAGAATTCACGTATTCATTCTTACTTGAATGAATATCTCGACTGATTTATCTTTATTTCTCATCAAGTAGACATATCAGTGTTTAATACATCCATCAATAAATTGAGGAAATATCTTTTAAACCCTTCTTGGTTTTGCACTCATCTCAAATGCATCGAACCATTTGTGTTGAACCATGGGGTTCAATAATTGATTTTGATTATAACTTTGATTATGTTTTTTAATGATTTTACGATTTCTCTATTTCGATGATATAATGCTTGTCTTTTCCAAAAGTAGAATTTGTAAATTCCAGAATGCCAGAAAGATAGAGCACAGAAAAACGAAGCCACAGGTTCAAGCGGAACCAGAATCGGAGCTATAACGAAGAATTTACGGGCTTTTGAAGATTAACGAGAAAACAAAGAAAACTGAACAACGACCGATCGTCTGTACAAAAACGACCAATCGTTTTTGTACCAATTTCTTCCAGTGAGCTCGTCTTTTAAACGATCGATCGAAACTCAGAAATGACCGATCATTTTCTGGAAAACGACCGATCGTTTTCTACAGATTTCGAAAACAGCTTTTCAGCTTATTCTGGAAAGCTGCTTAAAACTTCTGAACAAAAGCCTCAACCACTGCCAACGGTCATATACAGAAAAACAGACTTTGGTGATTATATAAACCAACCCAACTCACTTTCCAAAATCATCAATCACATACATACATATCCATAATCAATCCTTCAACCTCTCTCATATACATAAACCCAAAATCACCATTTTGGTGAAATATTTCGAAAAGAGAGAAATTGAAAATAAATCGATACAAGCTCCAACAAAGATCAAACATCATCGAAACCAAAAATTAGCTTATTTAAGAAGCAATCAATTGTGGGTGTTGTTTTAATTTTCGATAAAATTGTAAAGAGCGTTTTATAAGCTCATTGTGAGTGAGTGTTTGGGTAGAAGCTTTTAAGCCAAAGTGTTGGTTAAAAGTTCTAGGTTAAACGCTTGGGTACTCATAGATTGAGGGGGAGTCATTGACTCATTAGACGTGTACGCTTGCACTTGAATCAAGAGTAGGAACCTCGGGTAGAGGGTGAGCCAATCGGTCGATTGAGCTCGATAAGGATTTGTAAAATCGGGAAGAAAAATTATAGTGAAATACTCGGTAGTACCGAGGAGAGGACATAGGCCGTTTGCCGAACCTCTATAAAATCACGGTGTCATTTTCTTTCCCTTCCTTTTACTTTCCGCAACTTAATTATTGCTTATTTCGTGCATGCGTTTAGAACTTTTAGTAGTATATTAACTTTTGTTAAACGCATAAGATTAAAATTGCGATAGTTGGGTGATTAGTTGCACTTAAGTTTAATTAGGCCAAAAACGCCTAGAAACCTTATTCACCCCCCTCTAAGGTTTAGCCGCACCGGGGCCAACAATTTGGTTATGTACCCCGTTCGAAAACTTCGAATTGAAGACTTAGCAATACATTGCTTCAAACACAAACTCATATTTGTGTTTCAATTTAAATAATAGATTTAGAAAAATAAAACATTTAAACTTTTATATTTTCATCACCTACTATATCATGTCAAATCCGTGACTTGGTTGAATAATTCAACATGTCATTATTGACCACAAGAGTATCGACTAAAATGCTCATTTTGAACAAATAGTCACTCATGTATTGCCACAAACAAGCAAGCTTATTACAATTTGATCCTAGTGTTTTGGCTACCGAAAGGCTACTGCCCTTTAGGTTTCAAAACCACTAGTCATGATTCAGATTTGTATGCTTGCACTTGTTAGTGGATTTCCAAACGTTTAAAACGTTTCCACACATTAACGCCCCCACAGTTCGTGCATTCCCTTTTGTCCTCACTCAGAACATGCACACTGTTATAGAGAAACTTAATCGATTTCAATGTGGTAAATGAAACGATATCATTTATTTCAGACGTTTTAAGTCCATACCACTGAACCGTTAGGTTTTCTCCCACTCGCCCGTAGACGCTTTTGGGTACGTTTAGATTCTCGATCTACATGATCGACGAGTTACCCCCACATTTGTGGGACCCTCGGGGTTCTCCCCCAATAATAGTAATATAATATTACTAAATTATTATTCTCAATAATAGTAAGCTCAACATATTCACAAATATGTTTTACTAACAAATTAATAATATGTTATTTCAACAAATTATTAAATGTTTTTCCAACAAATAAATAAGATGTTAATTTCAACAAAATATTAAATGTTCTTTCAGCAAATTAATAAGATAATATTTAACAAATAATAAATTAGCCGATATTTGTTTATTATTAAAATAAAACTCAACGGCCATTTATAATTTTTTTAATCATCAAATTATTTTCTCTTGGATGAACAAAGTTGGTTATTAAATAACCTTTCATCCAAATAAGTAACCGACTCGTCATTGCAATTCGTAGTTAGCTAATAAAGCTCTCCATAAATGTCAACAATAACTGTCGTTACCATAATTTATAACTCTCCAAATTAAATTGCGATTAATCACAATTAATAAGAAGTTATAAATACTCGTCATTAATCTCATTAATGATTACCGTTACAAATTTTATAACCCTCCAAATTAAATTGCAATAAATCACAATTAATAAGGACACCAACCATTATATCACCACATTAGTGTTTTTTAATAATGGTGATTTCGAATTTGTATCTCCGTCATTAATATGCACTCATGCAAAATTAATAAGAGTTACACCGGCACCCACAATGTTCTGGTCAGTTCCAGCACCCACTGTGTTCCGGACATTTCCCGCAGGAAACTGTTTGTTATCTTAAATAACAAACACGCACAATCTAATTTCGAAAAATGAAACTAAAACCCCTCCTTCGCAAACACCAAATTTCTATAACCACGCATGGTTTCAAGAAACTATTTTGCAAGAATATTCTAGTTCATTCCCGAAAAAAATTATCAAATTCTGAAAGATTTATTCAGCCGTAAACACCAGATAAATCTGATTTTACACAGAACAATCTCAGAATTCAACCAGTTCTGTCGTAAGCCCCAAATTCTGAAAAATCAGAAAATGGTTTTACAAGAACTATTTCGAAACTAGTTCTTTCGTAAGCCCCAAATTAATGGTTTTACACGAACTATTTCGAAAACATTCATCCTCCAATTAATTGTAGAGATCCATATGACTACACAAAAACCTCATTGTAAATTGTTAGTACTTTATTAACATGAAAATAATAAACATGTAAAATAAACTAACAATACAATCTAGTCTCTAACCAGATTACTCATGTAAATGTAAATAAAAGGCTTCACTATAAAATAAACATAATTATTTATTATAGTAACAACAACACCAAAACTATTTCATGTTAGGGAACCATCTCCATATCTATGGTCAGATTCCTTTTTTCGGACTTAGTTACCCTTAGACTAACCTTTGAAAAAAGAACTCCTTATTCTTAAAAGGAAAGGGGAAGGACAGCGCCCTTGCAAAATAGCAAGAACATCGAAATATCAACCATCAGATTGTAATGGAAAGATTACAAGTAAGCCTCAGTAAGTCCAGAATTGGTTTTCCAGAATTGTCCAGAATTGATTTTCCAGAATTGTCCAGAATTGTACAACAACCCATATCATAGGTAGAATAACCCACCACAAAATATAGAATTTTCTCCAAGTCCAAACGATGATGAAACATATTATCAAAACGCAATCAATAAAATTAAAAACATGATATAACAATCCGAAACCATTATAGCCATAAACATCAAATTCCCGAAACCAAAGATTAAGAGAAAATGATTTTACTAAGAACGATTACGGATAAAGAAATAATTTTCTGTAAATCCATACACCGAAATTATTGTATTAACGTACCAAACATAAAAATATCATTTAAGATTGTTGGGTACGTTGTAAATAAACACAATAATTTCTACGGAAAAGAAATGAACAAATAAACAGAAAATGGTTTCCTCAAATATATAAATATCAATTACAAGATTCAAAAATAAGAGTATGTAAATGATACCGAAATGGACTAAAGTCCGAGACGAGGTAACTGCAAGCAGTTTCCATTAAACGATATTTGCCCCGCCACATCTGCTTCTGTCTAAATGGGCACTTCGTTCCCAAGGTACAACGTCTATCACATGTGACTCGGCGGAAACGGCACCGAGCCACGGTCGGGCCGTTGGTGGTGCGGTACTCTCTCTATATGTATGCATGTGTGTTTGTGTGTGAATGTGTATGTGATATGTATGTTTCTTTTTCTTTTCTTGTCTTGGAAAAAAAATATCAAAATGTAACAAGACCATTTGTATTTAATCTTGTCTTTGTAACTCTTTTTACAAAATAAAAAGACCTACATAAATGGGGGAATAAATATTTTTTATAACCACAAAGTTAATAGCATTCATTTAAATAAAACCACTTGTTTTTTTTCCAACATAAAGCTCATCTGATAGGTTAATAACAGCATTGTGTAGGTCTTCAGTTAATGGATTCTATCTTTTTTTTACCAATTAAAAACTTGCTTTTCCTTATATTCTCTATATGCTTCCTCGGGATTATTTTTGTTTTTTTATCTGTACTGACATCCATTTCGTTTTTAAACCCTTTACTATCATTTTTTTCTTCCAGTTCCCTCAACACGTGTTGTTACGTAATTCATTTCTGTTAACGCGTTAACAATAGATCTAAATCACGGCCAGTCCGACGCTTATTACACCCAAGACATATTTTTTTTGGCGCATTTTTTTAACTTTATCTAACAATTTTTTTTAATTTTGCCCCTTAATTGACAATATTTACCCATGTCGTTAACGTAAATGGGTCATGTGACAACATATGTTGTCA
Organism: Primula veris; assembly: GCA_963682055.1. Classification (NCBI taxonomy): domain Eukaryota; kingdom Viridiplantae; phylum Streptophyta; class Magnoliopsida; order Ericales; family Primulaceae; genus Primula; species Primula veris. The sequence continues at coordinate 27,152,379 of OY821747.1, read as the reverse complement.
ATTCTGTTAAGTATTTCACAACTGCTTACCAAAAAAGAGAAAGATTGTAAGTAGAGGGAAGCAGAAAAAAATAATAATAATATGAGGCTCAAAAACGAAATGAGCTGTTAGTACAGCTAAAAAAAAACGGCTTCGAGGCTTTCTCCATATCTATATATAGAGAGAGGGGGATGGAAAGGTGATGAAATCTACGGTGTACATGCAAAGTATATAGAGACCGTGCATTAATGGAAGAATATATTTATGTCATAGAAAAAATAGATTTTATATGATTTAAACACATAATTTAGAGTTTCATATGACGGATGAATTAAAACAATGGTCTAGATTTATACGTGAATTTTATAAAAAAAAATTATATAATTTTAATATATAAAATACAAATTATGATTTTGTAAATTAAAAACTAACTTTAGAGAATTTGAATCCGGTTTTATAAGAAAAATATTAAATAACCGAGATTTAGGCCAGAAATCTAGGAAACTTGGCTTTAAGTTAAACTTAAACAGTCAAATATACAATAAAAGTTTGGAGAAAATCAAAAGAAACGTCTTGAGAACTTGGAATTTCAGGAAAGTCGTGACAAATGCGAAATAGATGCTTAAATAAAACTTGCTAGTTAAAGAGGTTATAAATAGGAGGAATTTGTATTTTATCTTTTTAAACTTTTTTAGTCAGAAATAATAAAATAACAGTTACAGTATCTTACAAATTATAAATTTTTTAGAATTGCTTGATTTTTATATTGGGAGATTCATAACAACTGTTTTAGTTTTACAAAAATTTAATATTTGTCATTATCATAGGGGATCATAAAAAAAATGAGTTTGTATGGATAAAATATATAATTCGACTTTCTTGTGCTATAACTTTGGTTCGTAAACACGAAAGGACGGTGCGTGCTTTTTTTAAAGAACAGGCTCCGAAATATTGGAATAATTCTTTATGGAGGAATATCGCATTTTTTTTTACCTTTTCAAAAGTTATTTTAATTCGGGAGGATTATACAGAAATTGTATCTGATATTTGGATATTTTTTATCAATATGGCAAACCATTCATGGCCGGTCATCATTGTATTTAATTTACACTAATTTTTAATTAATTCTAAAATAAAACATATTTGAATTTTTCGTAAGAATTTTTTTATTAGAATGTATTCAAACATGTCTAATTGTAATTGTACTGATTTTTTTAATTTTTTTAATAACTATTTTGGGTTTGTGTTTAAAATCGATGAGACACAAAATGGAATATATAGTATGAGATAGAAATTTTGTACTTCATATTTGGTAAGTGAAAATAAAACTTGAAATAATAAAATTTGAGACGGTTGTTCGTGTACATGTACGAAGCATCTTGTTATGTGGAATTCTTAGTTTTACCGTCTACTTTTACCCTTATTCTATTAACACGTGTTTTTATTTATTGATATATTTTTTTTATAATCAGAAACCCTCATTTAGAGGTAAATCTGCTTCGCATACGGCATGATTCGAATCCTGGTGATGAACATGTTACAGACACGCGTATGATATGTACAGGTGCGGATACGACAAACCGTATGTCCAACACGGTATATTGACGTGTCCGATATGTTTTTTTTTACCCATTTGGACATGCGTGTCGGACTATTTGAATACACGTATGTCAGACACGGTTTAACAATAATATAACACAACTATCATAATAAATGAGTTAAATTTGTAAAATAAATAACATAAAAACCATATTAAGCGACTTATAAAAAGTTAGAATTAAAAATATAATCATATACTCTATTAAGTGTTGTGACTAGAGTTGAGCGAAAAACCGAAAAAACCAAACTAAACCGATAACCGAACCGAAAAAGACCGAAAAACCGAATTTTTTTTGGGTCGGTTTCGATTTTCAATAAAACCGAACCAAAAAAGACCGAAACCGAAAAAAACCGAAAAAACCCGAAAAACATGAAAAAACCCTAAAAATAACTGAAAAACAAAAAAAAAAACTAACCGAAAAATATGCTCAGTTTCGGTTTCTATTTTGCTAAAAAGCGAACCGAACCGGACCGAACCCAGCTCTAGTTGGGACCTCACCGAGTCGTGTCCTAAATTTTATAATTTTCCTATTTTACCGTGTCGTCTCGTATACTAAATTTAATTTTTTTTTTACCGTTTTGACGTTCTCGAACACGGGGAGTCGTGCCCGTGCATCACAGTTGTCAACTATATTGCAATTGATATTATAATAGATTTTTTGTTTTTGTAAATTAAAAAATTATATATAACTAAATAAATAATATTTTATTTGTGGTATACTAATTATAGTGTCTAAAAACTACTGGTTCCAAAATATTGACATTATGCGCGAAGTTTTTGTCTTAAATAGTCCTTTTTACTGTTTAGGTGTGACATAAAGACGAGCTAATCTACACCTTTCTTGGTAATATGGTAACATAACATGACCACCTTTATTCACCACTTTCTCACACTTATTTTCTCTTTCTCTATAATGTACTAAAAATGGAGGAGAAGGCAAGACAACATATAGAGGAGATTAGAAAACATAAGTTTTTAATAGGCCAAAAAATATCAAATCCATTAACACAAGACTTGCATAATGCTGTTATTAACCTCTCAGCTGAGCTTTATACCAAAGATGTTCACTTTCTCATGGAGCTCATTCAGGTGTCACCTTTTATCTTTACTCTTAAATTATCAGATAAAATTGTTTATTTTTATGTCAATTTAAAGCTTTAGAGAATATTTTATCAAAGAATTATGAAGTTTCATGTACTACCCAGTTACTAGAATATGTATGTTTGTGAGAATATTACAAAGAAATATTACAGTAGGTTTTACGTTGTTCCCGGTTTGAGTTATATTAGAATATATATGTTTTACTACAAAGAATTATATAGTTTCATGTACTACCCAGTTCGAGTTATGCTATAAGCCTATAATATGTATGTTTGTGATAATATTACAGGTTACATGTACTATGGGCTCGAGTTATAGTCGAGTTTGGTTACTTGGGGCTTGTTTGGTAGCGGGTTTTGGCTTTTTAAGTAAATAAGATGGATTTTCTGATAAAGCTCATTCAAATCACTCTCACTGGTTAAGAATGAGAAATACTCGGGTATTTATTTTGTCAATTGAAACCTTTGATTGCGTGTTTAGGATAATACTACAAGTTTTCGATTCTACAAGCTTGAGTTAAAGAAGAGTTTTTTTGGGGTACATGGTTAAAAAGAGTTGATTCTTATGGCTTGTTTGATTGCAGATTTTAAGTAATAAAGCTGAATCTTTGGAAGTAACGAAAAAGTTGCATTCATCCAGCTTGTCAGGCGAAAAAATACAGGAAAACGCATCTTTTATGCTGATCAACCAAATACACCCTAGCAAAAAGCCAAAAAGGCTGAGCTTAAAAAATATAACCAAGCAAGGCCTTAATAAAATATCATAACATAGGATGTCGTATTCGAGTGCACGTACATATACTTCAACACAGTTAAATTAAGATTATATCTCTCTCTCTCTCTCTCACACACACACAGAGGATAGGAATGAAAAATTTAGATGTTTTCTCTATTTAAACATGTGCTTGTCAGTTGTATGCAATCTTGCAACAACCTGATATTTATGATTTATTTATTTAATTGATGTTACTTTCTGAAATATTTGGAAAATAATCGGTTAATTGTTTCGTCAGAAAGTATTTGGAAAATAATCGGTTAATTGTTTCTGACGATGACCTAAGTAGAATAGTGTTAGGACCATATTTCTAACTTAGTAACTCTTTGTTGTCAATTGGTTTGAACAAAATAATCTAAGTTTTTTATGTTTACATATGAGGTTGCAAACTCAGTTGCAACTACAGTTCCAACCTGTCAATACGGAGAATTCTGTCTAATTCTGTCTAACTGCATTACTCAATCTTTAAAGTCTTTTATGTGAATTAAAGTATGCAGGAAATATTCTCATCTGTTTAAAAAGATTCAGTTTATATATATTGAGAATATTAAGGTGATAAAGAATGGAAGTTGTTTAAAAGATATATGGAGATTAGTTTAGAAGATATTGTTCATTTTATTGTGGATACTAAATCTCTATTATTATGCAAAGTCTTTATCACGATATTCAATCTATGTGCTTACAAAATCAGTTATGATCCAATTAGATTGTATGTTATATGGAGTTATGATTTCGAATTATATTAAGACTTATCTCTAAAAGATATTGTTTTATATGTTCATGTTTAAGGAAATAGCAACTCCTATTGTCAAGCAAGTTATTAACAGGTATTAACATGAAGATTGAGGTCAATCAATTGCAGCATTACCTCGTGCAAATATGTGAAGATTGAGATCAACTAGAAGAGTCCAAATCAATCAACAAGTTCTTGAAGAAAGAAATTGTTTTTACTCTTTAAATAATAGCCTTGTTTGTAAAAATTGTGTGTTCTAAATTATAAAGAACTCAACTCTGAGAGAATACACAATAAGCTTTTAAAACGAAAAACAATAGTGGGATGTCATTGATCTTGTCATTGATCTTTTTGAGTGATAGTTATAAGGTAGGAGCAATATAGAGATAGGCAGAAAAACCAAGAGGGAGTCTGAGAGTTTTTCATTAAGACTTGAATCCTATATTGCAAGCCAGTATAATATCATTAATCTGGGTGAGTGCCCCGGAGACGTAGACTAGTTGGGTGAACTCCGTTGTTAAATGTGCGTGTGATTTAATAATTTCATTTTTGTCCATCATTATACTTAGGTTTCAAACTCAGTTGCAACTGTACTTGGAACCTAACTGCATAATTGCAACTAGAACAGCGGATAGGAATTCCAAATAGCATAGCTGGTTCCCCTAAAACTTTATGGTTCTAAGACACTAGACTTAGGGGCTCAACCATAGTTACCAGGAAACTCTATATATGATGAGTTTCCCGTTTTTCCGGAAACGCGTTTCGGAGACGGATACGGTACTTTTTTAAAATTTGAGGGGAAACGTCTTCGAAACGTTTCGGAAAGTAAAGTGAAACCGTATAAAATTTTGAATAGTTCTTCTTGAAAGCTTCAATGAAACAATTAAGAAACTTTTCGGATACTATTTTTTGAAAGAAAAAAGAAAAAAATTGACTTTTAGATTAGATCAAGTTAGTCAAATATATGATATTTTGATAAATTATCTATTATTTGTCGACTAATTAGCTATATATCTCTTAAATTATAAGAATTTAACTATTTTTTCACATTGTTATTGTGAAATTAAAAAAACCGAGAGAGTTTTATAAACCATATCATATATATTTTTTCTAAATATTTAAATATATAGGCGTTTCCCGCTTCCGTTTCCCGTTTCCGCTTGGCAACTATGCCGCTCAACCCTGGTTCTTTGGAGAACCTGGGATGATGAGAATACTGTAGAATGGTGTTCATCTACTAACAGCCATTTGGGGAAAGGATGTAGGAATAATATATATTGGAGAACAAATTTTCCCTTACCTCCATGTACGATTCAGATTTTCTTCTCAAGTTACATTTACGCTTGAGTCATTGGTAAAGTGTAACCTATAGATGATGTTTGACGATTCTCTATTAGTGTTGTATTTGAGAAATTAATTTATGTTGAAAAAGTAAATGTAAAATGTAATACATTTGACATTGAGAATCATTCATAATTCATATTATGGCACTCTTATTTAATAGTTTTTGTTTGAATGGTACTGCAGAATGCCGAAGACAATGAGTATGCTGAAGGAGTAGAGCCATCTCTTGGATTTGTCTTAACATATAACGACATTTGTGGAATAGGTGCTCCAGCGACTCTCTTGGTCTTCAATAATGAAGTTGGCTTCTCCAAAGACAACATCGAGTCCCTTTGTAGCATTGGGCGATCTACCAAGAAGTTTCAACGGCAAAAAGGATTTATTGGCGAAAAAGGTATTGCATTAAATGTCCCAAGTGTTTTCAGTAGGCACAGTGAATTATATAAAAATATGCAACACTCCCAAGTCATCTTGTATTAATGTTTCATCTTCATGCACTTTAGCGGTTTCTGTTCTGCCTAGTCTTTTATACGGCCATCAGTTATAATGTTTTTTAAGGTATGTGAGTAGTTTGGCCATTAAATTATGCTTACTCTTGGAGAATCTCCTCCTTTCTTCGACTGGGCACCAAATGAAAAATACCAATGCCCTTCATTGTGCTTTGGTCTAAACTTTTGATAGTTTTCATATATATTTTAGTTTTTTTAGTTGACCCCAATATGTGTCGTTTACAAAAAAATGTCGTTAATATTTTTAACACATGGCTGATATCATTTTGCTGAGGTTTCTGAATTTCAGGAGAGATTTTTACTTCATAAATCACATTTTTCATCGTTTTCATTTCATCTTGAAAGCTCGTGAGGTTCTTCATTATATTCTTTGTTCCTGCTGCCTTGATTGCCTCGGACTCAGAAATTACTCAAAATTGTGACTTTCTTAGAAATTTAAGATAAGACTATTCATATATGATGTGCAAACACGCAGGGGAAGCTAAGTGGGGACGATCGGGTGCCACGGCACCCCCCATAATTTTAGAAATTCCAAGTGACGCAATTTTTTTTTAGGTGTAGATTTGGCACCCCCATAAAAATATGTTACTTGTACATATATTTATAGCTAATGTTTGAACCCAAAACACAATAATTAAATTTGGGCCGAAAGACCCAATTATATTTTTCTTTGATATTGGACTCTTTAAGATTTAATTAAAAAAAAAAAACATCAACAACACTTCTCTTCGTGCGTGTGACGTGTCAGCGTGTGTATCAAAATAAAAAACAAAGTTGAAAAAAGAAAAACTCCACTCCTCTGTGCTGTTGTGCACCGCATTGATTGGGGTTAGATTTAATTAAAAAAACATCAACAATTCTATCCTTCTGGCTCGGCAAGGTATACTCTTCTATTTATTTTTTTCCTTTAATATGCTTCTTTTTATTATATGTATTGATGTTATGTTGCACCATAGGTGTTTGATTAAAGTACTCAAAGGGAAAAAAAAAGAGGCTATTAACTCTTAGAGTTTTAATCTGCAGATCTGGCATCGCTAATATTTTTATCGAGTATAAAATGGGAAAGACACCTAAAATAAATTCGTTCTTTAAGAGAGCTAATGTTTCTCCGACGGAAGAGAATGTTGGTAGTAGTGTTGATCACGTGACAATCGATACGCCTAGTCCTCCAACAAAAATTCAAAGAATCGACACAGTAGAATTTGATATTAATTCGCTAGAGCGTGATCCTGGATTACGTAGAAAAATTTGGGAGTATCCTGTTAATAGGCGTGACGAAGTTCGTAGGGCGTACATAACTCTACATGGTCCAAATTGTCCCGATTTAGGAAAAAAATATCCGTATACTCTTGCATCCGCCAAGGCTCGTCCTCGAAGATTTCAAGCTCCGTGGTTTGCTTTATTTTCGTGGTTGGAATATTCAGTGGCCAAGAACAAGGCTTTCTGTTTTCCTTGTTTCCTTTTTGCGCCTCCGGATGGGTCTAGTTTTGCAGGACATAGTGCATTTGTTGTTGAAGGTTTTGATGGTTGGAGGAAGGTCAATAGCGGGAAAACTTGTTCTTTTCGTTTGCATGAAGGTGTTAATTCCGATTCTTGTCATCGAACCGCTGAACATAAATGGAAGGAAATACAAAACCCAACTCAAAATATTGAAAGGGTGATTGTAAAATTTTCTGCCGAACAAGTTTTTAACAATCGCATTCGCTTAAAAATTTCTATTGACTTGGTTCGAAGATTGGCCTTTCAAGCTATGCCTTTCAGAGGGCATGATGAGAAATCAACATCAAACAACCGTGGTAATTTCCTTGAGTTTTATGATTTATTAGCATCATATAATGAAGAAGCCACCAAAGCATGGATAAATGTTCCAAAGAATGCCACTTACAAGTCGTCTGATATTCAAAAAGAAATTTTACATATCTTTTCTATAAAAGTGAAAGAGGCGATTCGAGAAGAAATTGGACATGCTAAATTCTGCATTATAGTGGACGAAGCTCGAGATGCGTCAAAAAAGGAGCAGATGGCAGTAGTTATAAGATTTGTTGATAAAAATGGTGTTTTACGGGAGCGTTTTTTTGGTATTGTTCATGTTCCCAACACTATGGCAGTGACACTAAAAGATAGCATATGCTCAGTTCTCAATCACCACAATCTCGATATTCGGAATATTCGGGGACAAGGATTTGACGGTGCAAGTAACATGCGGGGTGAGTTTCATGGACTACAAGCTTTGATATTAAGTGATTGCCCATATGCTTATTATGTTCACTGCTTCGCACATCGATTACAATTAGCATTAGTGGCATCAGCAAAAGAAGTGCTTCCAGTCGACCGATTTTTTGCTAAATTGCTTCGGATCGTGAATATTGTTAGTGCATCATGCAAGAGAAATGATGAGTTGAAAGCTGCCCATGCCCATGATATTGCTTTCTTAATTTCCATTGAAGAGCTTGAGACTGGAAGAGGATTAAATCAAATTGGTAATCTGCAACGACCTGGTGATACTCGCTGGAGTTCTCACCTAAAGTCTGTTTCTAGCTTGATAAAAATGTATAGTGCTGCTTGCATGGTTTTACTTAATATTTATGAAGATGGACCTACTTCTCTAAAGGGAGAAGCTCGTTCAACACATAAGACATTAACTTCCTTTGAATTTGTCTTTATACTTCATCTTATGAAGTCAATGTTAGGAATCACGAATTCTCTTTGTCTAGCTTTGCAATCTAAAACTCAAGACATTCTTAAGGCTACTTCAATGGTTTTATCTACTAAAAGTCTTCTTCAAAATCTTAGAGATGATGAATTCGATGATTTGGTTGCTACCGTCAAACTCTTTTGTGAATCACGCAACATTGATATCCCAAACTTGAATGCAAAATATTCTTCGAGGTATGATCCCACTCGTGATAACTTTTCAGTACTTGACCGCTATAGAGTTGATATTTTCTATCGTGCTATAGATTCTCAAATTCAAGAACTAAATCGTCGCTTTGATGAGCAAGTAATGGAATTGTTAGTTCTTAGTTCTACTTTGAATCCTAATTGTCACTCTTCAATATTCAAAATTGATGATATTTGTCTACTTGTTGACAAATTTTATCCGGAGGACTTTACGGAGTTTGAGAAAAGTAACTTGAAATTGAAACTTCGACATTACGAGAATTGTGTTATTTATCTTCCTGAATACAAGAATTTATCATCGATTTCCGAGCTTTGTCAATGGTTGGTAGAAACAAAATGGTCTACAACATATCAGCTTGTTTATAGAATTGTGGTTCTCGTGCTTACTCTTCCCGTTTCTACCGCCACCGCAGAAAGATCATTTTCAGCTATGAATATCATCAAAACTAGTATTCGTAATAAAATGGAAGCCGATTATCTTGAAGATTGTATGATGATGTATATTGAGAAAGATATTGCTTCAAAATTTAGCACGGAAACTATCATTGATGCATTTGCGAATGCGAGCAGCCGTCGGGTTCATTTCTTTTGATTTTATCAGGTATCATGTTAGTTATTTGCAATAATTTTTGTGTTTATGCTTTGGTATTTGTTCAACAACACTTAAATGGGGTATATAGATTATGGGTGAGTATGAAAAATTATTATTTTAAGTTGCTTTTTTTTTTTGGTATATTTTAGCACCCCCATTTACACATCCTGGCTTCGCCCCTGCAAACACGACTGTTCAATATTTTGCAAAGTTATGTTGGTTTGAGTATAGAAAGACAAATGTTTTATTTATCAATACTTTCACAAGACAATAGCTTTTTCAGAACGAAGAAATAATTTCAAATTCGCACACTCAACATTGTGAAGAACAGTCTTTTGTTCATACTAGTGGACTAGTAAGCTAGTCAATGCAATTTATATTCTGTTAGTATGAGACTTTGAGGTGGACAACTAAATTGGCATGCTTGTTTTCTATGTGCTATTTGTAGTTTGTTTTATACTCCCGTATTTTTTTGTGTGAAGAACAATCTTCAAAATATTCTCAATTTAACAATTTGTTTTTCACCTTTTGTAGGAATTGGGTTCAAGAGTGTTTTCCTTGTCAGTGCGCAACCACATATACTAAGCAATGGGTATCAAATCAGATTCAGCTCCTAATCAAGACTGTGGTCTGGGATACATAGTTCCAGAATGGTTTACCAGAAAACCACATGATTCTGATATTCAAAGTATTTTTGGTGAAATCCTTTCAGCTACCAGCCTACCACTATCATCCTCCCACTGAAGAGTGAGAAACTGGCAGCAGTTAAGAAACATCTGTCTGAGATCCACCCGGAAATACTCCTTTTCTTACACAAAATTAAAAGATTGGACGTACGAGAAAATACTTGTAATGCTGTTTCTGATTCTATTTCTGCCATTTCAATATCTAGCGAGGTTAATCTTGTCTCCCCACAGAATGAAGGGGCAGATTCATGTATTGTTCATCTCGCTGTACAGGAGAATCCCAATATGCCTGAAGCCACATGTAGATATTTCATTTACAGAAAAGTTTTTCCAGTAGATACGAAACAGAGTGTTGATGCTAGGAAGAATGTCAATGACTTGACTATCTCCTTGGTTTTCCCGTTTGGTGATAGGCTGGGTAGAGGGTCTTCATCTGTTGGTGTTTTCGCATATCTGCCAACTGCAATGGTAACGAATTTCCCCTTCATAATACAGGCAGACTTTATCCTTACATCTTCAAGAGAAGCCATACTTTTGGATAACAAATGGAATTTGGAAATTCTTGATCATGTTCCATCCTATTTTCTTTGTGCACTTATGACTTGTGTTGAGTCCCCTCAGATGGCTGAGGTTTTCCCCATCCCTCGTGTTCTTGAATTCTTGCCACTAAATGAATCTCCTGTGGAGCAGTTTAATGTAGTGAGGGAGTCCATCAAGCTCGATATCAGATCAAAACGCGTCGTTCCATGTGAATCATTTCCGAGTGAAGAATTGGTTTTATGTTAGCCGACAGAGGTAGTAAGAAATTCCTTTGATTTCAAGAAAATACTTTCCAGCATCAAAGATCTGATTGTTCCTGCCGGTGGTAAGGCGTCTGAATTAATGTTTTTCTTACTTCATTCTGTAGTTGATAAAAGATATGACACACTTTGGACTTTTGTTGGGGTTCCATCTATGAAAGATAGTCTAGAAAAGCATTTCGAGTTCATTCTGAGAAAGGACATTATGTTTCGTGTTCCTACACAGGTTTATGCAGAGATACTCCTCTTCATTCGCAATTATTGGCACCATATTTCCCAAAAAGATGAGCAGCGTGGTAGGCCTAACGTGGCCCCACGTTTAAGAAACTTGCCTCTTATTAAGTACAGTTCTCGCAGGTATGGGAATGTGGAAGAGTTATCATACACCCTGACTCAACTTAACAGGAAGAACCGAAATGTATATTACGTTGAGCAGGTTCAGCATCATTCCTGGGTAAGAAACTGCAGTTTATTGTTGGGGTCTCCGAATGATACATTTTTTCTTAGTGATTTTATAGTTACTGCTTGTTGGATTTGTAAGAAGATCAAATGAGGTCGGAAAAACTAGTAACAAAATGGTAGAAAAAATACAAGAAAGGGGAAATGACTTTTTATTATTTTGGTGTGTCTTACAAAAGTAAAAACATCACTTATTTATACTAAATTCAACATGAATGTATGAAATGAAAGGTTACATAGTTTTAATCCCATGAACCCATGATCTCAAAAAAAAACTTATAAAATATAAATGTTAAATCCATGATCTCTAAAAACTTATAAAATGTAAATGTTAAATAATAATAATACCACAAAATTAATACCATACAAGTTACTTTTTTTTCAACACTCTCCCTTAATCTTGTTTGGTAACTCCGAGCATAATCCTCAATCTTCGAAAATCTTCGTACTTGAGAGCCTTCGTAAAAATATCTGCCAATTGATCTCGTGACTTCGCGTATTTTACTTCAACATCCTTATTTTCAATACACTCGCGAATAAAATGATAACGCGTGTCGATATACTTACTTCGATCATGAAATACCGAATTTTTTGCAAGGGCAATCGCGGACTTATTATCAACAAACACTTTCGTAGCTTCATTTTGTGGCATCCCCAATTCTTTCAACAAATTTCGTAACCAAATCGCATGACAAATACAAGAATTAGCGGCAACATATTCGGCTTCACATATAGATAGTATCACAATTGGTTGTTTTTTCGAACTCCAAGTAAAAGCCGTATCTCCCATATAAAAAACAAAGTCACTTGTACTTTTACGATCATAAATACCACCTCCCCAATCGCTATCACTATAGCCAATCAACTCAAAATTATTAGAAAATGAGTAATTTAATCCAAAATCAACCGTACCTTTTATATAACGGAAGATTCGTTTCGCGGCATTTCAATGCGACAAAGTTGAATCTTCCATATAACGACGGCTAATAAGACCAACTCCATATAAAATATCCGGTCGAGTAATAGTTAAATATCGTAAGCTTCCAACAAGACTCTTAAAAAACGTCGGATCCACACTTTCATCATCAAAATATTTCGATAATTTTGTAGCACAATGGTATTTATCGGCTTACACCCATCCATTTTAAACTTTTTAAGGATGTTTTTTGAATACCCTTCTTGCGAAATAAAAATTCCATTTTTATTTTGTTTCACCTCAATTCCAAGATAATACAACATAAGACCAATATCCGTCATTTCAAATTCACGACTCATTACCCTTTTAAATTCCCCAAATAATTTCGGATTATTTCCCGTAAAAATCAAATCATCAACACATAGGGAGATGAGAATATTTCTGTAAATTTAGACAATTGGCTGGGAACAGGAAAAATAAATGATGACAGTATTAACAATGGTCTAAGTGTTAAAGATTTGCTGCAAAATGGTACCTAGGATAGTCAGATTATTAATGAGAAAATTCCTACTCATCTCAGACATCTGTTCAAAGAAGATTTCAAAATTAATAAATATGGTAAAGATGAAATAATCTGGAACAAGGAGAATCTAGGAAATTTTTCTTTTAGGTCTGCCTGGAAAAATACAAGAGTTAAGTATGAAGCTAGTTGGTTTTACAAGTATAAATGGGATAAAGCACTACCTCTTAAAATCACATGCTTTGTATGGAAACTTTTCAACAACTCCCTGCCTCTAGAATCTGCAGTAAGAAAAATTGGAATTCAGTTAGCTTCGAAGTGTGAGTGTTGTGGTGTAAAAGAAGAAGAAAGTGAGCATCTGTTTAGTTCAGGGAAGATTGCAAAAGAAGTGTGGAACTATTTTGATGGTTTGCTGGGTATTATTAATACTAATATTAGTATTAAAGGAAGATTTTTAACGTGGTGGTCAACATCAAAAAAATAAAAAAATAAAATTAACTCCTTTATGCAAAAGGTTCTACCATCTATTATTGTTTGGGAGATTTGGAAAGCTAGGTGCAACTACAAATTCAACAACAAGGAGATGAAAGCTACTGTCATTTGCTCTCAAGTCACTGATATATTATATTTATGTTCCAAAAATAATAAAATTTTTCCTCTGGTCTGGAACATAAATGATATATTAATTAAAGAAAAGGTTGCAAAAACCAAAAAGGTTTCAATAGTGAAATGGTTAAATCCTCCAACTGGGTATGTGAAAATCAACACTGATGGGTGCTATAAATCTTCTTCGAATTCTAGTGGTGTTGATGGATTAATCAGAGGTCCTAAAGGTAATTTCATCTATGGTTTTCAAGCTAAGGTTACAAGTTTATCAGCTATAGAATCAGAAGTTAAAGCAATTTTAATTATGCTACAACTATCGAATATGAAGACTTTTATTCTGGAAACTGATTCCTTCAATTGGTAAATATTATAACAAAAAATATAGCAGCTCCTTGGTTAATTAGATATGTTATGGATAAGATCAAGAGTAGATTAAAGGGCAAAGATTACCTGGTGAAGCACGTAGTACGAGAAGCCAATTGTGCTGCAGATATTTTAGCGAACTGTGGATGCAAAGAAGGATTCAAGGAATTCTTTGAGAGAGAAGACTTGACTCCGACAATGAAGAACATAATCGATTTGGAAGCCAAAGGGCTCCCAAATCTAAGGTTTTGTTAAGGAGAAAATGGAGTTTTTAGTGGAATTATTTCGGCGTAGAAGAGAAGAATTTCTCTCTCTTCAGTGTGTCGGTTTCAATTCTCAGATAATGAATTGGGGGTTTCATTACACGTGTATATCTGGTCTGTGTGATATTTACACAGTCCAGTGTATATCTGGTCCTTTAAGTTTTAGTTTAATTATAAAGAAGTCTATCAAGTTGTAAAGATCAGTTTTTAATATTCTAAGTTTCAATTCTTGTAATTTTAGTGCCACTATTTGTGATGCTACTTATTTTCATTCTTATTAATAAGTAAAAATGTGGGTTTTTTCCCCACAATTTATATAAAAAAAAAATCAACACATCACCATTTTTATCCATTTTCACATAAAAAGAATGCTCATGGGGACATCTTATAAGATTATTTTCTTGGAAATACTTATCAATTCTAGTATTCCAAGCTCTCGGGGCTTGTTTCAAACCGTAAAGCCCTTTTTTTAATTTTAAAACTTTATTTTCAAATCCCATAATCTCATAACCCGGTGGTTGTTGCAAATAAGCTTCTTCTAAATTTTCATTTAAAAACGCCGATTTTACATCCATTTGGTTTATTTTCCAATTATTTTGGGCGGCCAAAGAAATTAAAAATCTAATAGTTTTTAGACGCGCTACGGGAGCAAATACCTCATCAAAATCGATGCCGGCCCTTTGGTTGTATCGTTTTGCGACCAACCTTACTTTATATTTTTCGACTTCTCCTTTTGCATTTTTTTTCTCTTTATAAACCCATTTAGCACCAATAGCTTTGTGCCCTTTCGGTAAATCTGTCAACTCTCACGTATCATTTTTTATTATCGGGTCCATTTCCTCATCCATAGCTTTTCTCCAATTTTTATTTTCCATCGCCTCTCCATAACCTATCGGTTCACAACCCGCAAAAAGACAAAATAGAGTAACATTATCAACATTTTTCGTTATCTCATATAACTCTTGCATAGTGCGGAAACGTGGCGTTCTTTCACTAGAACTTTCGTCAATTGGGGATTGTGGTTGGACTTGTGATTGTGGTGATGGAGGTGGAGTAGCGAGCTCTTCTTCCATTTCGATTTGCACTTCTTCTTCATCGTCATAAGGGAAAAAATCGTAATCGTCTTCCTTTTTGTGCCAATCCCATGTTCCGTCTTCATCAAACTCAACATCTCGACTAATAACAAATTTTCCATTTTCCGGATTATATAATTTATAGTCTTTCGCCCTCGAGTCGTAACCGATAAATAGAAATTTTTTGCTTTGTCGTCTAATTTGGACCTTTTTTGATCCGGAACATGAGCATACACAATACTCCCAAAAACTCGTAAGTGAGAAATAAGCTGTTTTCTTTCGCTCCATGCTTCCTCGGGAGTTTTACCCCAAACACTTCAGGATGGAGAACGGTTCGATAAATAAACCGCACTATCCACGGCCTCGGCCCAAAACTCTTTTGGAATATTTTTACTTTTAAGCATGCTACGAGACATATTTAAAAGAGATCGGTTTTTTCTTTCAACAACCCCATTTTGTTGTGGGGTATAAGGAACCGTCAAAGGACGAAAAATTCCATTTTCTTCGCAATAATTTTCAAAATCATTTGAGAGAAATTCTCCCCCTCGATCTGATCTCATAGAATTTATTTTGTGACTACTTTCATTTTCAACACGAGCTTTAAATTTTTTGAAAACATCAAAAACATCGGATTTTTGCTTCAAAAAATAAACCCAAGTCTTTCGACTAAAATCATCAATAAAAAGAGCAAAATAATTGCTTTTTCCAAGAGAACTTGGTTTAATAGGACCACAAATATCTGTATGAACAAGTTCCAACGGTTTTTTAGCTCTTGTAGTCGCTTGTTTCGGAAAACTTTTCCTCGGTTGTTTTCCAAACAAACATGCCTCACAAAGTTCATCAACATGATCAATATGAGGTAAACCTTTCACCATATTTTTACTACTCAACAATTTCAAACCACCAAAATTAAGATGCCCAAATCTCAAATGTCAAAGCCATGATTTTTCTTTAAAACACACTTTCAAACATTTAGCCCCAACATTTTGAATACCCAAATAAAACATTCTATTTTTCGACATCGGGACTTTTGCAACCAAATTTCCATTTTTATCACTTAATAAAATATTATAATTTTTCGAATGAATATCATATCCCTTTTCCAAAAGTTGACCCAAACTCAAAATATTAGACTTTATATTTGTCACATAATAAACATTCGAGATAAAATCATTTTCTCCATTTTTCAATTGGATTAAGACTTTTCCCTTCCCTTTCACCGGAATTTTAGACTCATCACCAAAACAAATATCTCCATTTGCCGTTTCATCAATTTCGGTAAACATATTTTTATTACCACACATATGGTTGCTAGCCCCCGTATCTAAATACCACGTAATAATTTCTCCGCTTTTATTTTCATTATGCGCAAATAAAAGTGTAAAACGTTCTTCATTTACTCTAGCAAAATTAGCCTTTTCCTCAAATTTATTATTACTCAATCTACACTCGGAAGCGTAATGCCCAAATTTTTGACAATTATAACATTTAATTTGGGACTTATCATACCTCGGTTTTCCATTATAATTTCCTCCTCTTCCATGGCCTCTTGTCGGATAAGAGTTTTGTCTCCTCTCTTCTTTTTTGAAAGAATTGTAACCACCACAGCCATAATTTTGACGTCGATCTCTTTATCCTTGGCTTTTCGAGTTACTAAAACTTTTCTCGTTCATGCTAAATTTCGTTTGAAGAGCTTGCTCGAGCGGCTCTTTTTTCACAACTCTTTTGTTGAGTTTTTCTTCATGAGCTTGGAGCGAGCCCAAAAGTTGATCCACCGTCATAGATTCTACGTCTTTAGATTACTCGATAGCCACAACAATGTAATCCCATTTGGAATTTAAAGAACGTAAATTTTTTTCGACAACACGGGTGTCGTCCAATTTTTCTCCGCATCTTTTCATTTGATTGACGACCTTTTAAACTCGTGAAAAATAGTCGTCAACGGATTCGGAGACTTTCATACATAAAGTCTCAAAATCACCACGTAAGGTTTGGAGTCGAATCTTTTTTACCTTGTCAACTCCTTTGAACGAATTCTCCAAAATATCCCAAGGTTCTTTGCTCGTGGTTGCACACGCCACATTTTCGAACATAGTTTCATCCAAAACTTGATGGATGATGTTAAGAGCCTTTCGATCCTTCTTCTTTAAGTCTTTCATTTGAGCCTGAGTTACGTCAGCGTATTCTTCGGGTTCATTAAACCCGGTCTCTACGATTTTCCACACATTTCGGGAACCGAGAAGCACTTTCATTCTTATCCTCCAATTATCATAGAAATATTTCTTAAGCATGGGGATAAAAAGGGTCATTCCACCGGTCATTTTGGGACCGTTGGCTCTGGTACCACTGTTGGATTTGTAAGAAGATCAAATGAGGTCGAAAAAACTAGTAACAAAATGGTAGAAAAAACACAAGAAAGGGAAAATGACTTTTTATTGTTTTGGGGTGTCTTACAAAAGTAAAAACATCACTTATTTATACTAAATTCAATATGAATGTAGGAAATGAAAGGTTACATAGTTATAATCCCATGAATCCATGATCTCAAAAAAAAACTTATTAATATAAATGTTAAATCCATGATCTCTAAAAACCTATAAAATGTAAATGATAAATAATAATAATACCACAAAATTAATACCATTACAAGTTACTTTTTTTTCAACACTGCTATAACTCAACATGAGTTGAAAGATACATTAAAGACTTGGCTGAGACACCCTTTAGGTGTTTTGGATACCTCTATTTCTAGCTACTGTAATAACATTTGTTATTTTGTTGGGTGGGAGAAGGATCCAGAGCTTGTGATTAATTTTGCTCATTTTCTTTATCATTCTACATTGAAGTTCCCCAGCGATATGAAATCTGTTTCGAGTACAATTAAGTCTATGCCTGTTGTCGAAAAGTCTGGAAGAGTAAGGCGGCATGAAGAAGCTCTTATCCCTGCTTCTAAAAGTAAATGGGTGAAGCTGTTCGGTCATCTCAATGGGGAAGAGAAGATCGTGAATGGATATGAAAATGAAGAGGATGATGATGTGGAAAAGGAATATGACTGGTTTAACACGTATCCAATATTGAGTGAGAATTATGTTGAGGCATCCAACTTTGCTGGAGAACATACTCCAACAAATGAGCTCTTACAGTTCTTCATACATTATTGTAAAGTGATTGACCTTCCTTGTATATTACCGCCAAATGGACGCTTACGAATAACCTCCTGTAAACTAAGAAGTGATCAAGCTCTGCTGCTTCTTGAGTGGATCCAAAGTTTAAGAGCTAAAGATGGAAAGCTCCTACGTCGAGGGTATAGTTCTGCCATATATAAGATACCTGAGAGGTTCATGGAAAGTATTAAATGTGGCAAGTGGATGAAGACGTATTCTGGCTTTAGTTCGCCTACTTGTTGCTATCTCTTTGATGGAATCAAGTCATCTAATTTGCTAGACATCGGAAAAGAATTTAGGGCCGTATCTGCTATTGATGAAGAGTATTACGAGGGAAAGATTAGGTTGTTCAGAAAAGAGTTGAAGTTTATCGGTGTTCAGTTTGGGACTGACAACATGTACGAGCTCATAGTTGATCAGGTTAAAGCTGCTTCTTCTTCGGAAATGAGTGCACAGTTGGGTATTTCTCTGCTAAGCTTTATTCGGTACTCGAAAAACAATAACAAACTTGATGTAGAATTACTCAACACCTTGAAAGAAGGTAAATGGTTGAAGACAATCGAAGGTTATGCCAGTCCTCAAAAAACTGTGTATCTCGGAGCTGGTACTGAAGAAGCACTTTTACAGATCACTGATCTGGTCATTGTTGATAATGCTTATTATGGGAACCAACTGAATAATTTTGTGAATGAACTCAAGTTGCTCGGGGTCAAAGCTAATGTAGGAGATATATACGGCCTCATTCCTGGTCATTTCATATTTCCGAAAGATCTTTCCAAATTGACCAAGGAAGCCGTTATGCTGATATTTAAATGCATTCGCAAATTAGGATCAAATGCTACTTCTTTGAAAGAGAAAATCAGAAGCCCAATTTGGATAAATACTACTCTCGGATTCAAGTGCCCTTCAGAATCCCTTCTTCTTGATCTGAGTTGGAGCTCTGTAATTAATATTGTTCCATTACCATTGATTGATGTATCCTACTATGGATCACAGATTAGGACATACAAGGCAGAACTAGAGGTAATCGGAGTGGCAGTAAATCTTGATCAAGCTTGTGATATGCTAATACCGAAAGTCAAGATGCTGGTATCTTCACGTGACTTAACAGCTGAGGCTGCTATTTTGCTGCTAGATTTTATGAAGAATCTGAAATCACACATGCTTTTGTATTTATTACCCCAATTTGTCAGCTATTTGTCAGAGGAGACTTGGTTGAAAACTTGTCATGGCTATAAGTCTGCTTGTGATTGTATCTTATCTGATTCAAAATGGAAAAGTGTTTCAGTGTTTATCGATCTTCCGTTCATTGATGAGGAATTTTACGGAACTAAAATATTTTCGTACAAGGATGAATTGAAAATGCTCGGTGTAGTGGTCGATTTCTGTGAAGGAGCACATATTATTGCAAAAGGTTTGGAGTTCCCAGATGACCAATTATCTATACCTGCAGACTCCATAAAATCCTTGCTACATTGTTCTCGGTCTCTAAGGCATAGTACTAGGTTGTCTAACCAGTCTTTATTGGAACAATTGGTCAACAAACTGAGAGGATGTAAATAGCTGAAAACTCACATGGGGTATAGATTACCAGAAGAATCTCTTATTTTCAAATCACAATGGAAATCTTATCTGGAAGAAAAAGACGGCCCTTTCTTAGATACAAGTTTTTATGGGACTTTGAGCTCTCATGAAATCGAAGAACTTCGAGCTATTGGTGTGAAAGCAGATACAAATGAAGTTTGCACTTCGATTTTTCATACTCTTTCTTTTCACGATGAAACGTCTTCGATATTGAGAGTTTACAGATTTTTGGCCAAAAATAAGTGGTAATTGAGTTTTGAAGGTAATTCTTCATCTAACTTCTGGGTTCCTGATCTACAAGGAGTCGGCGGTAGATGGGGGAGTAAGTCTGCTTGTGTTCTTCATGATAGGGACAATCTGTTTGGCTCTTTTTTGCATATTCTTGATAAACATTATGATCAAGATTTACTCTCATTTATATCGATTAATTTTGGGGTTGATGCGGTTCCAACTGTCGATAAATACATCAACTTATGGAACGGTTGGGTGAAGGATAATCAATCTCTGTCTTTTTTGGAGTTGCACTCATTTTGGCAATACATATGCGGAAATTGGAAAGATTTTACTAGTATGAACTTGGAGAAAAGTATTACTGTGTTGCCAGCAACTACCATCTTGGGAACCGTTGAGTTAGTTGTGAGAGATGAATTGTTTATCCCCGATGACCTGGAACTAAAAAAGGCATTTTCTGAGGTAATCGAAAATCCTCTTTTCGTCTGGTTCCCTCAGAATGGCTCTTCGTCCCTCACTAAGTTGCATCATATTTATATGAGCCTCGGTGTTAGAAAGATATCGAAATGTGTTCAGTTTTCTGTGAACTGCAATTTCGAGAAGATAATCTTGAAAGAGAACCTATTAGGGAAGCCACTTGTCAAAATTGTTTTGGCTTTCCTTGCCAATCCGATTGTGAATATGATGGTTGAAGAACGACATAGAATATCCAAATCTCTTCTAGATATACCAATATTCGGAACTGATGACTCTATGGTTGTTAATTGTTCTTTGAACTTGCCCATATCAAAGAAAATCATGAACGTGCAAGTCATTAAATTAGTTTTATGGGACAAGAACTTAAAGAGGATATTTGTCCATAGACCTAGCTTGAAAAACGAAGAGATTCACAAAGACATAGGGTTCGGGTCTCAGTTGGCCCAAACTATATCAGAGGCGGCTCTACCGTATGCTTTTGATTCTGCAGATGATCTGTGCAAGATTGTTTTGTTGGGTTTTGCTTTTGGGTTTAAAGAAGATGACGTAGATTTATTGTTAATGTCCCAAAATCTCGAACTATCTCCAGTCGATAATGCTTTTCTTGAATGTTTGTTCCTTGCTAAGAGTGATTTACCTCTTGCTTCCGGAAAGCGTAAATCTCACAGTTTGGACTTGCCTCAAACATCAGAAAAGGTCCTCCGAAGATAGTGGCATTAAAAACCAAGGCTCCAGCATGATTTTGTAAGGATTTGAATATGGTAACCTTTTTTTGCAGTTCTTTTGTAGGGCAGTATGTTAGAATGGAAAAAATGAATCTGGGTACTTTTGTTGTAGATATGTGGTCTTGAATCTGACTTAAGTTTTTTAAGTTTTAGCGTTGTGCTTGATAATCATGAAAACGGTTTGTGAATACCAGTTAGTGCATTATGGCTAGCAACAGTTAATTGTTCTTCTTTGGTTTGTTTTCTTATCGAAGTAATTCGAGCTCGTGAATGTATTATCATGTTGCTGAAAAATTAACCTCAGAACCAAATTTGGGTTATTCTCAGCTAGGTAAGAGTTATTTTCATGCCGTTTTGGATTAGGAGTTAAATATTTGCTTATCCGACTATCGGATCTCTTAGATTTTTTGTTTCTGGACTTCTTATGTTTCATCGACTGTCAGCGAGTGGCAACGAAATCGAGTATAATTCTTAATTTTTTTGGTCTCCATAGTCCATAAACTCATGCCATACGATCTAAAGAAAGATAGTACCTAAATTTTTTAGGGTTGACGGATTTGGTCCGAAATTTTTGAAAAGGTGACAGTTATTTGACTCCTTTCATATTTGTTTTTTTCCCTTCAAAAACCTTTTGATGAATTTAAAGGCAACAGTAACATAAATGGTTTTCCTAAGAGAGTAAATTACCCTGTTTGATTTGTTTTTCTTGTTTACATATGCTATATATCTAACTCTTCGACCAGAAACAACGAAATCAATCTTGCTATACAAATAAAGTTTAATTGAAACTATCGTAACAATGTCTGTAATTACCCTCAAAATCCAAGAGACAAGTCGGCTCGTGCCTTAATGGGTCTGCTACCACCAGAGCCGACCCGACTCTACGCCACTAACAATCTACAGTTTTCCCCCTTTTATCCCCATACACGCTATTAAGAAATGGTCTCATGACACATTATTTTCACATACTAGTAATTTTCACTTCAAAAACCTTAACTTTGCTGAAATCAGAGACAAACATAAACGTTTTTTTCCTTTTTAAAAGGATAATTTAACCCGTGTTAAATTAACTACAAGTGGGTTGATCTCTTTTTTTCTACATAGTATCGGACTAACAAGTCTTAACTGTTCAACCAAAAAGGAACCATATTGGTCCCACATTTGTCACAACTAAAACTAAATAACCCAATTAGAGTTTACTTTAAACTATCAACCGCACCGTAATTACCCTCAAAATCTTAAAAACAAGTCGGGTCAAAGAAGATGGTCTCATGGCACATTCCTTCGGCATTAGTAATTTTCAGTTCAAAAACCATAACGATGAAATCAGAGCCAAACATAAACGTTTGTTTCCCGTATAGGACATTTTACTTGTGTTAATTAAAAATCAGTGGGTTGATCTCTTTCGTTGATCTTTTTTTTTTATGTCGTACAGGCTAATTCTTCTAACAAAAGAGAATATTTTGGTCATCAGAATGCGGAGCTGACAGTTACTACAACCCTCTCATATTTTAAAAAATCTCTCCGACAATATGAACTTTGCATTTATATTATGAAAAAAACAATTTAGCCCCATTCCCTTACGCAACAATTTTTTATTTATTTTTTGAAATACAACTCGTGCATTATTATTCCATCCTAGTTCCACCACTGTTGTGTCATATTGTAGGTCTCACATGTGTCATAACCAAAACTACACAACTTGAATAGAGTTTACTTTAAACTATCGTAACCATCTTCGTAATTACCCTTCAAAATTAGTAATAAAAACAAATCGGGTCACCGACATAACCGGACTCTTTTTTTTATTTTCTATTTATTTATTTATTCATTCAACTAACTGTACTTTCATTCGCGCGTATAATAAAATCCCCCAATTACACACTTTTTTTTTTTAATTTTCTATTTTTTATTTTCCCAAAATATTAATCTCTTTCTCCCTCTCTCTCTCTCATGCTTTAGCTCCCCAGGTAGATAATCAGAAATTCCATTTATATATATTTATTTATATATAAGTACATTATATAATTTATATACGAGATCTAGATTCTGATATTAGCTAGGTTAGTCTCTTGTTTGTTACTATAACAATATTTGTGTTGTTAAATAATTAGATCTTCAGTTTCTGTTTTTTTATTTTATTTTATTTTTAATAATGTGTTTCTATGATTGCTTTATGAATTGATTAGGATTCGTTAGATCTGAGTTTAATGGCATTAATTGTTTCCTTTTTCTGTTTTTGAAGTATTTGATTAATAGGGTACATTATTTTTTAAAGGTGTTATTTGTTAATGTGAGTGGAGAATAAAATATGAAAATAAATTAACTTAAAATGTTTGAAATTAAATACTTATTTTGTGAATTTATATGTTAGTAGATTTGTATGCATTTAGAACAACAATGTCATACTTACGCATTAAAATAACTAGAATACGATTCATTTTCCTATGAAAAGCTAGGTATGATAACCTTTGATCCTCTTTAAATAGATTTTTAACAAACAAAAAAAACAATAGGTACTATTTATTGGAAAATGATTGGTGTATGAATTTAAGTATGTACTTATGACGGGACAATGATGATCTTGTAAATTAAGATTGTCAGTTTTGAAATTTTGATATGATTCTTATTTGTTTTTCTTGGATGATTGTTTTGCATTAGCAGGGAAGGAACTAGTAGTACACTAAAAATGGAATATAGCACCCCCATATTGAGAAAAAAAACTTATCTTTTACGATGTGTTTTGAAATTTTTTCACAAACTTTAGATTTTCAGCATTCTACGAATAAAAGTTAAAAACAGCTCTAGTTCCGTTTCTGCATACTAGTAAAAGATAGTTTTTTTTAGAATAAACAACTACAACAGGATTGATTTTCCTATAAGAAGTAAAAAACAATTGGTACTACTATATGGAAAATGATTGATGTACAAATTTACTTATGTACTTATGACGGGCCAACGATGATTTTTAATTTAAGAGTGTTTTTTGTGAAATGTTGATATGATTCTTGTTTGTTTCTTTTGGATGGGTGGATGAGTGTTTTGTATACCGGAGAGGAACTAGTTGTAGACTGAAATGGACTATAGCACCCCCAAAAAAGACTATCTTTTACAATGTGTTTTGAAAAAATCACCGATTTTAGATTTTCAGCACCTTGTAAATCAAAGTTAAAAAAACAGCTTTAGTTCCGTCACTGCATACTAGTCAAAGATAATTTTTTAAAATAAACAACTAGAACAGGATTGATTTTCTTATGAGAAGTAAAAACAATTGGTACTGCTATACGGAAAATGACTGATATACAATTTACGTAGGTACTTATGACGGGACAATGATGATTTTGTAATTTAAGATTGTCTATTCTGTACTTTTGATATGATTCTTGTTTGTTTCTTTTGGATGTGTGGATGTGGATGGAACTAGTAGTAGACTAAAAATGGACCATAACACCCCCGTATTGAGAAAAAAATACTATCTTTTACAATGTGTTTTGAAAAAAATCACCGGTTTTAGATTTCTAGCACCCCATAGATACAAATGAAAAAAACAACTCTAGCTTTGCCACTGCATACTTGTAAGAGATGGTTTTTTAGATCTTCATAGATTTGTATGCATGAAAAAAAATATATCATACTTATCTGAGAAAACAACTAGAATAGGATTGATTTTCCTATTAGAAATAAAAATGGGTACTGCCATATGGAAAATGATTGATGTACGAATTTACGGATGTACTTATGATGGGACAACAATGATTTTGTAATTTACGATTGTCTATTCTGTAATTATCATATTCATGTTTGTTTCTCTAGGATGGGTGGATGACTGTTTTGCATATTGGCAGGGGAAGAACTACTAGTAGGCTAAAATGGACTAGGAACCCCAATGTTGAAAAAAAAAACTATCTTTTACAATGTATATTGAAAAAAAATACCGATTTTAGATTTTCAACACCCCTGTAAATACAAATTATAAAATTTAGCTCTAGTTCCGGTATTTCTGTATTGCATACTAGTTCATGTAACATTTACTTTTTTTAATGCCTAGCCTACTAATTTTAGTTGTAGCAAGCAAATATGATGAAAAGAAAAAAGGAAATCGTCCATGTAAATACATGGCTTAAGTGAAATGGACTGCAAAAGTTCCGCATTTAGTTTTTTTTTTTTAAAATGGACCTTGAGCTTCTATGATACGAGATTTGTAGATAAAAGTATGAATAAAAGTGATACTTAAATGAAGATAGTGAGTTATTGATGACAGTTCTGTTATTTCCATTTCACAGACTATATTCCATTTAAATGAGTGAATGAGTGTTTACCCAATGGAGTATTGACTTGCTTACATTTCCTATCTAGTTACTAGTACTCTTATGTTATTTGGTATGGTGAATATATTATAGAAAGGGAAATCATCCATCATGTGAAGTGAAGAGCGAGTATTGACATTGAGCTTTTATGTGATAGAAGTTCTGTTCTTGAGAATTTTATTAAACATTGTAATTTTATTTTCTGTGGCAGGATATAAAGGGTGATATTTTTAATATTTTAAGCTATGTCAAGAAGACCAGGAAATTCTTCAAGGCGCTCGGGAGGTACTGGTCTACTAGGAGGGCTCCTTAATCCAAAGACACGCATATCTCCTCTAATTCCTGGTCTCCTCATCATTGTGGTACGTTCCATTTTTACATATATTCTTATTTTCTGCTAATTTACAACATAGAGTAAAAATGCTTGTGGCATTTGTTTATTTCCGTTAAGAAGAAAGAGCACACCAAGCTAGTAATTTGCCTTATCTTGTTAATGTATAAATTACAAAGTTTTAGATGGTTCATACACTAGTTCAACTATTAATTATTTTCACCCTTGTGGGATTTGCAGGGTTTAGTGTTCATTATCGCGCATTTCCGGGGTGGTTCAGGTTATAAGGAGTTGCAGAAAATTCTGATTTTTTCTCCTATTTTCATTCTTATATGGAATGTTGGCTTTGGCGGCCCTGAATTATAATTTATTACACAAGCTTACTTTGTACCAGAGTCTCTAGCTTTTCTTCTTATGCGCTTCATTAAGCTATGATCTCTTCTAATGTAGGTGTATTTGGGGGAAGCAAAGTTGTGAGCCACGTTGAAGGTAAATACCATTGTCCTCAGTATGATTACTTCATTCTCTAAGAGTGAGTAATTTCTTTATGATAGTAGTTACGTGCATAGCGGCATTATGTACCTAGCAATCAATTGATTTCTTTTGCTTCTTTCAACTTTTTTGAGTGTATCTTCCAAAGTTATTATGTGAGGAGAGCCCCTTGTCAGCATATAAAGCCAGACCATAATATTAAAGTATACGTTTATAGAATTGACAGATTACAAAGAATATGATAAGAAAAAAAGTTTCAATTATTTTTCTTTTCTCATCAGCATCGAATATATTGCAATCGCAGAAAATACATGAACTTGCTAGTTTCTGCACGATGATTTTGCTCTCTTTATGGACTCTGAAATATGATGTAATCTAAAAAAAAAAAAACCAATTCTTTTTTACTTTATTCGGATGAGGAGTGAAGAGAACTATTGTATTCATGAAATCATTTGTTTTGTTTTCACTTAGTAATGGCAAGGAAATACAGTTTTTTTGGCTCATGACAACATAAGATTTTTTTTTCCCAACTTGCTTCTTCAATTCCTTAAAATCACTATGTGAGAAGATTTTAACTGGTCAGCTGAACTGTTATGTGCTACTCTAATTGAGGTTCATGATATGAGGTTTGTCAAAAGGCTGAAAACTTAGGTGTAAATTTTATTAAATGAAAAGCCAGTATATGTTCATTGCAATAGTTATTGTACTTTAAAAGTTGAATATTATTGCAGGTGACTTCTCATGTACATTAGAAGTTCATAACGCGATACCCATCTTAAAAAAAGCATATGGTGATAGCATGCACAAAGTTCTGCACGTGGGACCCGACACTTGCTCTGTGGTATCTAGATTATTGACAGAGAAGGAAACGCAAGCATGGGGTGTCGAGCCATATGATATAGAAGATGCTGATAGTAGCTGTAAAAACCTTGTTCGGAAAGGCCTTGTACGCGAGGCTGATATAAAATATCCTCTCCCATATAGAGCAAAGTCGTTTTCCCTTGTGATTATATCTGATGCATTAGAGTATTTATCTCCAAAGTATCTCAATAAAACTCTTCCCGATTTGGCTAGAGTTTCTGCCAATGGGCTTGTTATTTTTACAGGTAATTGTCTTATTTTTAAAAATTCATAAACTTAATGGTCCAGAAGTTTAAGTTTCATGTTAACAATTTTTTTATATATACTATTCAAATTTTATTATAAAACGATGAAATGATACACGGAGATAGAAGGCAAGCGAGCAACAAGCTGCGCCGCTAGCCCTAACAATTTGTTTTGTTTTTGTTTCCTCATTGTTTTTAATTTTCTTTGGTAACATGAATTTCAAATCTTGTTTGGCTGCACCTCTTAAGCTAAATATTGACTGCAAATGGTTGATCAGCTTAAATCTTGAGAATTTACGGTTTCTGATGGGAAAAAAACTAGAAGATTTTAGCTTGATGAAACCGGTTTGTGTTTTCAATCTTAAAAAATCCGGCTGTTGCTTAAACATACTTTGAACCTTGAATCATCCTGTTTTTATTGCAGCTTTAACATATGAATGAAAACTAAAATTGCTAGAAGAAAAAATAACGTTTCGATGATACCAACTCTATGTTGTTATTTGTAGCTCTTTTCAGATTAGATATCTGACTCTGTGATGCGTGTTGAGTTTCACTGTTTTCTCATTTTGTTATTTAGGGCTTCCAGGAAAACAAAAGGCTAAAGGTGGAGAGCTATCCAAATTTGGGCGCCCGGTAAGTGAAAATATTCCTAATAAGTACTATAAATTCGCTATATTCTAGGTGTGCTTCTGCATTAGCAATTCGATGAATACTAAAGGTTCCCCAGCCGTTTCATGTGTATTTTTTATTTACTAAGACGTACTAGCAGATGAATACAGTTCTCAGAAATCACAAATTAGTTCAATTAGTGCCTTTGCTGGTTTACAATTCTTCTAAAAGAGCATAATAGGAGAAGTTGCATTTGCGATGATTTTTGGTTAAATTTTTTGGCAGATAAAATATTGGGACATATGGACTATACTAAAAGATAATACAACTTATGTTATGCTTGAACTTTTGAGCAAAGAATTTTCTGACTCTTAAATTTCACCTACTCATGTAGGCAAAAATGAGGAGCCCGTCTTGGTGGATGCGTTTCTTTGTGCAAACCAGCTTAGAAGTGAACGAAGCTGTTGCTAACAAGTTTGAGCAGGCTGCGACGAAGATGTCCTACAAGCCTACCTGCCAAGTCTTCCACCTAAACTCATACCACTAAATTATAGAATTGTTTCGACACCTCTTCATTAACTTTATAGTATTCTGATTCATCTAAGGCATACGTATTCTTTTTGCTATTTATGTTGTAATCTTATTCGTTCTGCTGGGTGATAATTCCACTTCAGCAGAGAGGATGTTGATCACGTGATCTGATATTAAGAATAGTGTTATATCCTATATAGGCTACATTTTTGCAAATTTAATTTATGTCAAAAGAATTATGGAAGAATCAGTGTTTTGCTACAATCATTTATTATGTTAGATTTTGTTATATTTACTTATTCAAATCTTATGCGATTTATCCCCATATTGTTGCAGGAAAGTTCAGATTTTCCTTCTTGGGTAGCATTAACTGACAGTAATGTTGACCAACTGTGTAGAAGTACATAAAACTAAAATTTTGAAAAGCTGATGTCGAATAGATAGTAGAATGGAAAAAAATTCAAAGGTTAGTGTTAACATGTAGAATCTCCCCATTGTTTCAGTGGAAAAATAGAATAACTTCGATTGAAAAATATTAGATCTTCCTCAATCAGAACTTCATTAAGCGCAACAGCAATTTTTTTTTTTAAATTAGGGCAACTGCAACTTTTATTAGTCTATATGCCACTAAATGTACAAGTAAAATCAGCTCAATTCTGTGTAATTTCTTCTTTTCTCCAAACAATCAAAACACAGAAGTTTAGCCAATCATAGTATTTATCACCACTTACCAATAATCCCCACAAGAACATTCTCCATCCTTAAAACAATGGAATCTGTAAGCATCTCTTACAGTAATATCTCTGCTAGTAATCTTAGATATAATTTTAATAGCATTGTGGCAATCTCCACATATCCTAAGATTCTTGACTATCAGTAAAGGCTCTCCATCTTTGGTCGAAAT
Source organism: Primula veris (assembly GCA_963682055.1). NCBI lineage: Eukaryota > Viridiplantae > Streptophyta > Magnoliopsida > Ericales > Primulaceae > Primula > Primula veris. The sequence continues at coordinate 27,122,699 of OY821747.1, read as the reverse complement.
CAGTCCAAATGCAACTGCTAATTTCTCGCTATGATGACCTAATCTCAACTCCCTTTCGTGTGCCTTTGTCCCGTTATCTCTGCCCAATGCCCATTTCATATCCGGTACATACCCTGCTATTTTCATCTTCTCGAAAATTTCTTCCCAAAAATCGTAGATTTCGTTTATTAATGGGTGTGAACTATCTTCTGCAACAAACACGTGGACTCTTTTCTTCACCTCAATCCAGCTACAACCCGGTTTCTTTCTTACTCCTCTGTCTCTCATGAGCTTTCGTACTCTAACCACCTCTTCCCATCTCCCCAGACTTGCATACATATTTGCTAGTATAGTGTATGGAACAGCATTTAAAGGTTCAAGTTGAAGGCATTCTTTTGCCGCTTTATTCGCTAGCTCTATATTTCCATGTTTTCTACAAGCGCCGAGTAATGAAGCCCATTCTATGATCCCGGGCTTATGTGGCATTTCGTTAATTAATTTCTCTGCTTCTTCTAATTTACCTACTCGCCCAAAAAGGTCGATCATACATGAATAGTGTTCAGATTCTGGTTCAATTCCGAATTTTTCCTTCATCATACTGAAATATTCTTGCCCTTGATCTACTCTCCCAGTATGTGCACACGCAGACAGGACAGCAATAAATGTGATATTATTTGGTCGGAGATTCATTTTCAACATTCGCTCGAATAACAATAACGATTCTGTACCTCTACCATGTTGAGCATACCCTGCGATAATCGAATTCAGCGAGACCGTATTATGATCTGGCATACGATCGAACAATCTCCTAGAATCTTCAAGGTTCCCACATCTAGAGTACATCGATATTAAAGCATTGTTTATAGAAATCTGATTAGACAAGATATCAGATTTGATAACCAGAGAGTGAATTTGTTTCCCTTGTGACGGAGTCGATAAATTAGAACAAGCACTAATCACGCACACAAAGCTACCATCGTCAGGGCGGTGACCAAAACGCTTCATTTTCATAAAACATTTCACCGCCTCTTCGGACAATTCTTTCTTTTGAGAATAGCTAGAAATCATGGTATTCCAAAGAACCAAATCAGGTTTCCGAATCTCAGAAAACACTTTCACGAAATCGAAGACACATCCTCCACATTTCGAGTACATATCAACCAAGCCACTAGCAACATGAGCGTTTTGGTGAAACCCCGTTTTGATTAAAAACCCATGAAACTGGCGCCCCCCGGATAAATCCTCTAAACACGTATAAGCAGTCAAAACACTCGCCAAAGTAAACATATCAATCCTCAAATCCCTACGTATCATTTCCTGATACAATTCTAGCGCGCATTTACCCTCATTATGTTGTCCGTATGCTACTATCATAGAATTCCAAGAAACCTCATCACCTATGTTAAAAATCCCGGAAAACAACGTTTTCGCCTCCTTTAAAAGCCCGTTCTTGCTGTAATACGTTAAAAGCGTATTTTTCACCGAAACATACGAATCGAACCCACCCACCATAGCCAACAAATGCAACTGTCGAACAAAAAATAAATCACCACCACCAGCTGTTATCAGAGCGGAAAAAGTAAACCCGTCCATCTCTATATCTTTCCCTCTCATGCAAGAAAACACCTCGACCGAATTTGCAGCCAGCCCTTTATCAGCATACGCCGAAATTAGAGTATTAAAAGAAACTAAATCCGGTTCAGTCATTTCATCGAACAGTTGGCGAACTATGTTTGGCTTCGATTCTCTCACATACAACGCCATTATAGCGTTGTACGAAAACACATTCGGTTCGGGTGTGGCGTCGAAAACCTTTTGGGCAGTGATGACATGGCCACAATTGGAGTAGAGGAGAATAAAGTGGTTTGATATGTATGTAGAAATTGGTATAATGAGGGATTTTATGTAGATAGTGTGTAGGGATTTTCCTGTTAAAAGGTCTTTTTGTGTTATGCATGTTTTTAAATATTGGCGCAAGTGATGAAAAGTCCATGATGTTTTGTTCATGTGTTATAATATATTGGCTTATAAGTCAGGCTTTTTTAAAATTTTAGGGATGAAAAAGTGACAATACTATTAAGGAAATGAGGTAGCTTTCTTTTTTTTCTTTTTTTTTTTTTGTCTTAAAGGAAATCAAGTTTGTTCACTTGTGAAATCTAAACTCAACAAACAACAACATTTAGTCAAAAACATGCTTTTAATACAAAAAATATATGGTTTTTTGTCAAACTCTTACTGTTATAAAAAAGACGGACGCTATAACAACTATAAAACTCATCCGAAAAGTCTATTTGATGACATGTAATAATACTAGTTATTTTTTTTAACACGTGTCAAAAAAATAATACTACTCATAAGAAAAAAGAGTCATGCCGTTCTCAATATTAATTACTATATTAATTATTCTAGTTATTCATTTATACATATCGTTTATTTGTATTTCTATTAAAAAACGTGTGGTCAAATTTTGACATTAACGTTTGAATAAAAAAAACTAGAACATGGCACTACAAGTCATGCCACGTAATAAAAGCTCAAACTACTAAAAACTCAAATAAAAATATAATAGAACCCTAGTTGAATCTAGTCTAAATTTAAATAATAATTAAAAATATAAAAATTTGTTCAATTTAAAAATACAACCCACTAAAAACTTAAATAAAAATATAATAACCTTAGTTGAATATATCATAAATTTAAATATTAATTAAAAATAAAATTTTTTGTTAAATCTAATATTAATAAAAATCAAAACTTTTGATGAGATGAATATACCATGTAATCTAGATTGATTTTTTGGATAGTAAAAATGTGTGAGCAAAATCATTTTACTGTAAAAAAAAACTTATTGCTCAATTGTAACCAAACCCCATTTACATACTATTTGTTTACTTAGACTTAACCGGTTGTTTTTAGTCTAAGAACCCAGAAAGAAAATTAAAAGTGAAAATATTAGTGTTTCTTTTCCACGATTACTACCGTATGGAGTTGTGCAAAAATAAAGTGAATAATAAATTGTAAAAGTGAGATTATAAACGTAGGTTATTTCAAAGAAAATTGAATTGTATGTGAGACTTTTTGTTTTGTCCCGTCACGGTGTTAGACGGGATCGTAAGTCGTTTTTATAAAAAAATATATAATCAATAATTTTATTTTATTTTAACTTATATATCTGTTTACGATAGCCCAAACTGCTAGAGTTCTTGTATTTATTTATTTAAGTTTTTATTATATTAAAAAATAATAATTTATTATTTTATCAAATCATAAGTTGCCTTTTAAGTAATTAAGAAAGGGAAGAAAATTTAACTATAGAATGACCTTATCTAACCATACAAATAATTAAATAAATTTTATTAGTATACAAAAAGGACACTTGTCACCGACTTGACTAAATTTAAAGCCTTACTATTACAATATTTCCTTTTCTTTTTTTCTCACGAGCTAATAATTTCAAGAAAAGTAAAAGAGTGTTGTTTTCCCTCCAAGTACAGAGTTGTTCCTTGCCAAAGAATGCACCCGTCTCCCTCTCTCTACCCTCCTTGTTCGCCCTCCTTGTTCGTAATGAGAGTCTCTCTCCTCCTCATCCGGGTGGTTATCTCCCTCTCTGTCTTCTCCGTCGCCTCTAGTTCGTATCCAGCTGAGCAACATGAAGGGATATCAAAGCAAGAAAACCATGTAGTCTCCGTCGCCGCTGCTTCGTATCCAGCTGAGCACCAAGAAGGTATATCAAAGCAAAAAAACGCTTTAGTCTCCATCGCTGCTGGTTCGTATCCAGCTGAGCACCAGGAAGGGATATCAAAGCAATAAAACTTTGTAGTCTCCGTCGCTGCTGGTTCATATCCAGCTGAGCACCAGGGATATCAAAGCAAAAAAACGCTGTAGTCTCCGTCGTTGCTGGTTCGTATCCAGCTGAGCACCAGGAAGGGATATCAAAATAAGAAAACCATGTAGTTTCCGTCGCCGCTGGTTCGTATCCAGCTGAGCACCAGGAAAAGATATCAAAGCAAGAAAACCTTCTAGTCTCTGTCGCCGCTGGTTCGTATCCAGCTGAGCACCAGTAAAAGATATCAAAGCAAGAAAACCTTGTAGTCATCAGCTCTTGAGGAAGGTATTTATTCAATATCTTTCTCGTTGGATTCTGTTTAGGTTTGAGGAAGGTATTTATTCAATATCTTTCTCGTTGGATTCTGTTTAGGTTTTTGTTGTGATATATGGGTTTTATTAGTTATATTCTGCATTAGTGATGATTTGTTCCTATCAAGAAACCATTAAATTGACAATACCTCCTCACCAACTATCAAGAATCTGGCAATTAACTCTAGTTGTGTTTAATGGTACCATCGGATTAATGGTAAGGAAAATAGGATTATGAAATTCTGTACTTACTCCCTCGATTATGGCCATAGGTTTTTCTGGTCAAATATCGGGTTTAAGAAAAAAGTTTAAATATATCCAAGGAAAATGCAGATTTTCGGTTTTTAGATTTCTTTTAGCTTTTTTAGGCTAAAAAATTGATTTGCTAAAAGTAAATAATCTGATAGGCCTAACATTGGTTGATTTTAAAATAACAATCTAAAAATCAGAAAAGAAAATATGTTGCCAGACGGAGTTGGGTAGTTATGCCGTCTTTCTACCTAATCGAGTGAATGATTAATTATCTGCTAGATTATGGGTATTGTTCGATTTTTTAAAATTTTATTTTTGTCAAAATTGCAGCTTTTACGTAATTAAAAGAATATTCAATTAAATTTCAGTTTGAGAATCTTGGTTCCGTCACTGTGGTTATTTGAGGAACAAGGTCCGGCCCAAGATATTGGGTGTTGGAAAAAACAGAAATTAGCAAAGTGTCCAAAAGACTTAAATTTTTCTGCCTAATTATCGCGAGAAATGTCAACAAGTTAGAAAATTGCTAAAAATCCAAAAAAAGATGAAATTTGGTGAAATGTCGTATGAACGGGACAACCTTATTTTCTATCCCTAAGGCCGACACAAGATCCCTTCACACACAGTAGGAAGTTTTCTTTCTCTTTAGAGTTCTTTTTGAAAAACTTATTTTACTTCAACAAAACGCCACCTAGCACAAATCGTTTCTCACTGTTTGATTACTTAGGGATGAAAGCAAGCAACTCATGAGTATTTGTTCCTTTTCTAAACTGTGAAGTTATTTTGTGTAGTCATGACCAATTTGCACATAGTTTTTTGCACATACTTATCTATTTTCTCATAATTTGGTAAAATTAACAGCTTGAAGTATTCTCCTAGGCGGGGTTGTATCCAGCACTAGGAACATCTTGCTGAGCATGACCGAGTCCTCGAAAATCCGACAGCTGTCACTGACAAAAACTCGTTGTATGCTTTTTTTTCCTATGCCGACATTTCTCCGTATTTTGTTTTAGTAGGTTTTAATTAGACATATACTTAATAAAACCTGTTTTTATTTTATTTTTGAAACAGAGTGGTTGACAGGATCTTCTTCGTATCATTTGCATATGATTCAAAAAAATGGATGGTTTTGACAGAAAATGAAACCTGCCAAGGCCCCAGTATTTTTATAGGTAAGCCGAAAATCCATATTCGTTTCGTGCTCTCATTTGTTTACTACTATGTGGAACCATACTGCTTTGTTCATCCTTGATTCGAGAAAATATTAAATCAAAAAAGAAGCAAAAGACAAATGAAAAAAAGATTCGCAATATTGGCAAACTGTCGGTGTCGAACGTTGAAATCGGTCAAGGATGCAACGACTTGCTATCAAACGCATGATTAGATCATTCTATCCTATTGCAGAAAATGAAATAGCGAATCTAATTAAGTCTGACAGTCATCTGAACATTATATGGTATTTCGCGGTCGAGTACTTCGCGGTCGAGTACGATGAAAACTTTGTATACCTCGTGCTTGAGCTTACGCATAATTCGGGCAACCCTATTATCAACTTGTTGAGACCAAACAAGTATACGTCAGACCCACTGTAAAAACCCGTATTTTATTTATTTATTATGAATGGTTACGTAAAATGATATTTACGAGTGGAAAGTTAATTTGAGAAGTTATTACAAAGAGATTCAATTATCCATTAGTTACAAATTAAGGGTATTACTAAAATAAATTATGATAATACTGATAGATATCCTTCACTAACAAAATTAAAACTATATTTCTAAATTTATGCATGTATAACGTGAGTTTCAAAACTCCAACTACTTATTTATTTTGAATGTGTAAATAGATTTACATACGGTTATACTAATACCCAACTTTATACCTATTTTTATGTATAAGTTGAACATAAATGAAATATTGATCTATGTGATTATTTTAGAAGAAAACGGGAGCCGTATCAAACTGCACATAGAAATATTACATTTGCATAATTTCTTTGTTAAATCAAGGTGAGTGATTTTGTACCCTATATTTATAATCAATTTATAACTCATGTTATTTGCGAAGTATCTTATGAAATATTATGTTTTAGGAACTTATTTTGAAAACATATATTATTTTGCATAAATAAGTGATGCCAACTAATATTTTGATGTGGTGAGTAATTTTGTAACTTATGTTTAATTGATTACATTTGTACTCGTTTTATATAAAAATGTTTTTTTGATTGTTACCTTCGGGAGAGATATTACAATAGTTTTTACTAGTATTTGAAAAGTGATATTTATCTGGATATTTAATTTTTATTTAATGATTTGAGATATTTGATTTAAAGATTTGAATCGTTTGAATGATTATTGATTTTCGGGACCAACAATGAACTTGAGGAACATACCTCTTAAGTGTGGTGACGTTAGTGGCTAGAGAATATGATACTTAAATGAGTGACTCTAGTTTTCTTAACGGTTTTACAACAGACCTCTTAAGTGCGGTGACGTTAGCCGGATCGTTTTAAAGAGATTTACTAGATTGTCAACCTAGTTGAATTTGAGTACGATAGTTGGATTCAACAATTAGAGAGAAAAGAATTAATGACAATGAATTTTAAGTCTGGTTACAAGTTGATTTTAATACTAATTAATTTTGTGATGAAAAAGTATTTTATTGATTTATATTTCTTAATATGCGACTTCTATGTTTTGTATTTTATAATTTAAACTTATTTTCTTTTTTTTATGTAAAACATGGGTTAATACTGAAAAGATTCTAACTTGCTTTTCCTTCAATTAAAATTAATACGTATATGAGTATTATTTAATATAAAACTTTTCGTCAAAATTTCATCTATTTTTTATAGGTACGATTTTCATTCGCTAATCTCGTTTGACTTATCCTCTCTTTTTAATATTTCAGGTATATAAACGAAATTAGTTAGAGTTGGAGTCGAGTCATTTGGAACCAATCATACATCATAAGAGTTGTTTAATTTTTTTTTTGCTGCCAAGTTATTACAGTTATTTTTTGAGAATGACTTATTTTTAGACAAGAATTTGCGTTGTTAAACTAATTTGCGTTTAGTTTACAAATATTATTATTATTGAAGTAAAATGCATTGTTTTATTATTTGGAGATTGAGGCTTCGTGTAACATGTGTCAAAAACGCGTGCTATTCGACCATGTGACATCCGTTAATTTGGGGTGTTACAACTTACACCCACTGATTCAGATATTGAGGTTAGTAGTTAAATGCATTTAATCCTTTTTTTTTTTTTCAATCAAGCAAACTTTTATTTCATAACAGGGGGGTCTTAACCCAGATTAGAGACCAAACATACTATACAAAGACATTACGAGAAAAGACTTGATCACCAAGAGCAGCTTGACCTCTTAGCTGCTTATCATCAGAAATACTAACTGCTTATTTTATGTACTAACTCTTAACACATAACAGGGATATGATTTGTCGAGTTTATCATATGCACAAGCTCGGATTAGTCCATCGGGACTTGAAGCCACAAAACGTTTTAATTGAAAACGTAAATCCTGTGCGTGCATAGGTTTCTGATCTTGGAATTAGCAAAATGGTATCTCCCAATACATTAGTATTCGAGATGTAAAATTACGAAAATGCCCCTAAGCCGATTAACGATGCATTATACATTAAATATCTATGCTTATGTATTTGTATGGTTATAAAAGAAAGAGGACTATACATAGAAGCTTACATACGGGGCCTTTTTGGAATTTGGTTTTAAAACTTGGTGAAAAATGTGCGTGTTTTAAGTTTGTACATTTAATTTACTACTCTATTTAGTCCATACAATTTAAAATGAAAGTGAATGAACAGCCTTTTCTTTTGCCACTCTTACCAGTTGAGAGATGTAACTATACTTTTTCCTGTTCAGAATTCTCATTTCCTTCTTGGCTAATTTCAGTTTTTGATTCAGATTTCAGAATAAACTGTTCTGTACCCTTCACTTCTTTATCCCACACACTCTTGATGATAGGTAGGAATTGATCATCACCAGCCCACATATTATAATATCTGAATGGCTTCTTATTGTTTTTGCTGCTCTTACCAAATTGGACCACTATAGGACAATGGTTCCAAGATTTTCTATCGATGAAATTTGCCCCAGAATCTGGGAAATAGTTATCCCATTCAGTGTTTACTATGGCCCTATCTATCTTGCTCATCTTGAAAAAAATTTGAATCCTCACTATTACTAGTCCATGTATAATGATACCCAAATATATCTCAAGTCCTCCATTTCCAACATACTCAGTGTCATTAAAAATCTGTGTCATCCGATTCTTTCATGTAACCCACTCTTTCGTTTTGATGTCTAACTTCATTAAAATCATTACAAATCATCCACGCATCTTTAATACCCTGCATATTTTGAAGTTTGTTCCAAAAAGGTATTCTCTCCTCAGTAGTCTTTAAAGCCATAGACAAAAGTAATATAGAATTTTAAGTTCTCTTCTAGCCAGATAATTTCACAATACATCATTTGTTCTGTACTGTCAACAGCTTTAATACTATAGCATTCTGGGTTCCACATAGCCATTATTCTACCTCCATCGCGACTTACCAGGTTGTGCACCACTTCCCAACTACTATTAATAGTATCACACACATTTTTAATATTCAGATTTTTCACTTTATTTTCAATTAGACAAATCATGTTCAGATGATAATAGGCAATAACCTCTTTAACATGCCTTTGTCTAATTGAGTTGTTTAGCCCTCTAACATTCCAAATAGCAGAATCCATTAAGTTGTTGAAAAGGCTAAAGAACAGTAGGGGCTTACTGAGGTGTGGATCCCCCTTTGTCGGGGGAGTCACCTTTCCGTTTTGTCTTGCCTTTCTTTTTGCTACTAAAATTCTCATCTCTTATACTTGTTTCCGTGAAGGCCTCATACATTTCGTCCTCATCCTTAAGAGTTAGGTCCTTTGTCCCACATTCATTAGTAATTTTATCGAAATCTCTCACGGTAGTTTTACTAGTAGACACTTCATTCTGTTTGTTATCCTCATTAGGGTTTCGCTGTTCTTCTGCAATTGGTTCAAATCTGTTGCTACATTCAGCCTTGTTTTGATGATAATACCTAATAGGTATCAATTTTGAACTTATATTATTCCTACCTACCTCCATAAGTTCATATTCTCTATAGATATCACTTTTTAATTATTTACTTTATTTACCAAAACGCCATACACATATTTCATAAAAAATGAAAAAAAAACATATAAAATTATATAAAATGCAAAAAATCTCAAAATAAATGAAAAAAATCACAAAGAAAATAAAAAAATATAAAAAAATATAAAAAATCAAAAAATCAAAAAAATACAAAATTTTTAAAAAATTACAAAAAAAATAAAAAATTTTATAAAAAATGAAAAAATCACAAAATATTATAAAAATATAAAAAAATAAAAAATAAAAAATAAAAAAATCACAAAAAATCACAAAAAATTATTTAAAGAATGGAAAAAATTAAAAAAATCACAAAATTATAAAAAAAATTTGAAAAAAATCATAAAAAAATTATTTTTATTGAACTTTATGCACTTTCGACTGTACTAGATGCACTTTTGACTGAACCAGATGCACTTTTAGCTGAACTATATCTACTTTCAGCTGAACCAGATGCACTTTTAGTTGAACCAGATGCAGGTTTTACAGAACGATATGCACTTTTATTGAACTAGATGCACTTTTGTCTGAACCATATGCACTTTCAGCTGAACCAGATACACTTTTAGCTGAACCATATGCACTTACAGGTGAACCATATGCACTTTCAGTTGAACCAGATGCACTTTTAGTTGAATCAGATGCATTTTTAACAGAATTATATGCACTTTCGACTGTACTATATTCATTTTCGACTAGACTATATGTACTTTTCACTAAATTAGATGCACTTTAAGCTGAACCAGATGTACTTTCAGCTGAACCAGATGCACTTTTAGCTGAACTATATGCATATTCACTTTTATTGAACTATATTTTTACTTTCGACTGAATTGTATATTTTTTGTAATTTTTTAAAAAGTTTATGATTTTTTCATTTTTTTATAATTCTTTTTTTTTTGTGATTTTTGTGATTTTTTATAATTTTTATACTTTTTTGTGATTTTTTGTGTTTTTTTTAATAATTTTTTGTGATTTTTGTGGTTTTTTTTTCATTTTTTTTGATTTTTTTAATAATTTTTTTATAATTTTTTGTGATTTTTTATAAGTTTTTCTCATTTTTTTTATATTTTTTTAAAATTTTTTGGTATAAAAAGTGTTATACTGACAAAAAAATTATATATTTTTTTTGTAATTTTTAAAAAAGTTTGTGATTTTTTTCATTTTTTATGATTTTTTGTAATTTTTTATAATTTTTTTTTGTGATTTTTGTATTTTTTTAATAATTTTTTTGTGATTTTTGGTGATTTTTTAATAATTTTTTTGATTTTTTTTGATTTTTATAATTTTTATAATTTTTTTGTGTTTTTTTTTTATTTTGTTGTAATTTAAAACTATTTTTTTGGATTTGTAGAAAGATAAAATATGTTTATTATATTTTAGTTTGTATGACAATTTAATAAAATAAACTAAATAATTAAAAAATGGTACCTATGAGTAATGTGAACTTATGAAGATATATAGGAGAAATATAAGTTGTACCCTATAGGGAATTAGCCCTAAAATGAAGTTACGAAAGTATTTGTTGATAATAAGTCTGCGATTGCCCTTGCAAAAAGTCCGGTGTTTCATGATCGAAATGAGCATATCGACACGCGTTATCACTTTATTCGCGAGTGTATTGAAAATAAGGATGTTGAAGTAAATTACGCGAAGTCACAAGATCAATTGACGGATATTTTTACGAAAGCTCTCAAGTATGAAGATTTTCGAATATTGATGATTATGCCCGGAGTTACCAAAAAAGATTAAGGGGGAGTGTTGAAAAAAAAGTAACTTGTGTGGTATTAATTTTGAGGTATTATTATTAATTGACATTTACATTTTATAAGTTTTTAAAGATCATGCATTTAACATTTATATTTTATAAGTGTTTTTTAGAGATCATGAGTTTATGATATTAAAACTATATAACCTTTCATTTTCTACATTTATGTTGAGTTTAGTATAAATAAGTGATGTTTTTACTTTTGTAGTACACACCAAAATAATAAAAAGTAATTTCCCTTTTTCTTGTGTTTTTCTAGCATATTTGTTACTAGTTTTCCGACTCCCTTTTATATTCTTTCAAAACCAACAACTTAGACATGATCTCAAAAAAAATTGTGTGCATGATCTAGTTTCGAAAAAGCATGTCAACCTCCCATGTAATTCTGAGACGGGAGAATGCTTATCCTTGGGATTTAAATGTGAAGAAAACAGTAGCAATCATCAGCATCAAAATAGCTACAAGGTTGTTTATGTATATTCATTAGAAAAGGACTGCTACGTTAAAGAGTTCCCAGGTTTTAATGTCAGGATTTATTCACCCCAAACTGGAAATTGGCAAGAATCAATCATGAAAAAGGAGATACCCTTTCATTTACAGTTGTATTTCAAACAAAAGGTGATTAAAGAAGTGTTTCACTGGTATGACTTCTATCGCATCATTGCATATGATTCAGATGATACAAAGGGACGTGCGATTTTAATATACATTCCATGCGAATTGGACTCTTGGAACTGCACAGAAGAAATAGAGCTTGAAGTAACGAAAGATGGGTCTCTTGAAGTAATTCGCATCCGGGACATGGTCGTCAAGGTGTGGATACTGCGAATTACAGGTGCAAGAAGTTATATGGATAAATATATAATTTGTCTAGTATGTGGAGCTTGTCTTGCACTTTAAATCTTTAGGATATTTTTGGCGGTGTCAGTGGTATCCATGAATTCCGGGAAAAGCACCCGCGTAAGATGATTGGCGTTGATCATGCCGATGCTCACATTATTTACTTGGAAAATTTTAAATCAGATGTTTGCTTTTAATTGGCATGAAAAAGAAGTTGTATTCACTTTCCCCCAAAATATTGAGCCAGATGCAAATATATTCATACGTTTCGAGTCGCCCGAATGGCCTTATGTTTAGAGCTATACGTTTTCAGGTGAATATCGAACACTCTCCCAAGTCCCAAGTCCCATGTCATTTAGTAGTCTTTCTACTAGACATATTGTAAGTAATTTTTTATGTATGCTTGGTGATAATACCACTTTAGCAGCGAGAATGTTGACAACTCAAAACAGAATTACATGGCCTGCACGTTTGCAGTTTTTTTTTTTTCTTTTTACTTTTTTGAAATAAGTTTACAGTTGTTATTCAGGAACTTTTGTAAAGGGTCTTTTGCTTAAACAATATATCATTTGAGTTTTCATATATCCGTTTATTTAAATGAACTTTTGCTGGATAATCTGAAAAAATTGTTTGCCCGAAATTTTATTTTCTCCTTGGCTATAAAATAGCTGAAAAGTTTGTACTGTATGTTTAGAGATATGTAGAGATCGGAATTTTAAAAGCAGATGTCAAATAATAGAACAAGAGACAAGAAAATTTTAGAAATTTATATTTTAATGCAATGAGACCTTATTAGTGTAATCTACCCCTATTTGTTTGGAAAAAAGTACATAGATGGTTCTCTCTTTCCATAAAAATACATTTAGTCAATTGCACTATTTCTTTGAACAATTTGAGTAACAAGTTACGTTGGTTAACAAGTTTAGTACCAAGGGTTTTTATTTTGGTTAACTCTGTTATAATTAATGAATTGGAGTTTACAAATATAGTGGCATTCAAAACTTTTTCCCTAAAGAAAATAGTCATATCACCGAACTAGGTGAGGGCACTCAAATTTTGAGAAAAAAATAATATGTAATTTCATCAAAACATTCAAAATCCAGTTTGCTCACATTATTAAAAAAAACTCATATAGGAAATGAAAAAGAATGTTTTCAAAGTTTGGGTCGTTAAATTTTAACCATAAGTTAGGAACAGAACTAGTTGCTATATGTTGCTAAAGTTTAAAAACAATCACATTTTCAACAGTTAAAAATAAAATAAACTATTGATATTTAAACTTTTTCATATAGTATTTGAATCTCCCCATAGATGTTGGGAAGAGAGTAGTGACCAAGAACATTGGAATAAAATATATCAGTCAACTACTTTTCTACAATTATTATCCAAACCCCAATAGAAAACGATAACCAAATTAATCAACAAAGAAAGAACGATATAACATGGAAAAATCATTCAAAAAAAGGACAGTAAAAACCACGAGACTCTAGCCAAAAAAACTCCACTATGATGAGTAAAATTATTCATAGTACAAACTAGCTACGGCCCCCTCCAAAATTAATAAATAGTTTAAATATTTAATTCAGACCCATCCATTATTAGATCATAGTTCCGTCGCTGGAAATACTAAAAGAGATTCACTTCATGCCATTATAAAAGTCTCATATTTTTTATTTATCAAAAGATAAGAAACCCAATAGAAAGTGTAATGTCGTGCATCAAAGTCACTTGCAAATTAAGCAAGATATATGTAAAGAGTAAAATCAGCTTAATATAATATTTGTGTAATATAATTTCTGAATATAAATGAATCACACAGGGTTTGGGGTAATTTGATATTTCTTTCTAATCCCAAGCTGTAAGTAATAAGCTGTTGTAATTAATAAGTGTTATTTTCTCTGGCTATCAAGTCGTAATATTTCTGTTGGAAAACATGTAATTTTTACATGGTCGTTCCGAGTGGTCAGGGACCATCTTTGAGTCAATATTCAATGCGACTATTCAGAATTTTTGAAGCCGTACTCAAAGCGTTTGAGTAGCTCGTGCGACGAGTTTCGCAACGGTATATTGCATGACCTATTCGGAGAATGAGTGTGAATGATAATTGGACTTGAAGGTTGGTACTCGAAAATGGAAAAGAAAGTGGGATTAAACCATGAGAGGGTTATCCCACTTTGTAAAATCAAGAGTGATTTTTACACTATAAATACAAATACATCCCATGTAGTTGTTAAACAAACAAAGTCCACATACCCATGAGTGGGTTAGTGTGTACCACACACGCGGGCCGCGGGCCGGATTTGGGATTTGTACTAAACTGAAAAAGTGACTTTTGTATATTTACAAGAGAAGTCTATAGAGTTCCAGAAAGTTTGAAACTCCAACAGTAATGGAGGAGGTGGATTCTGGAGATGTGACTCTCAGAATTAAATGATCATAATAAATTCTGCGGTTTCAGAATCGTCTATAAATAGGCAGCCTTCCCCTCACATATTCATACACGAAAATAATCTCTCTTCTCTCTAAACAGCATTATTTTTTTCATAGCATTTAGAAACCAGAGAGAACCACCCACCAACAGCTCGACCTTAACTCGTCGCCAGTTTCCGGCGAGTCATCCGAGATGTTGTACCTTGGGATCGAAACGCCAACGCAACCAGAAACATCAAGGTGGTTAGGCGAATATCGGTTAAGGGCATACTCTTAACAGTAGCCTCGTCTATTTTAATTTTTATTCCGTCCATTTTAATTTCCGCATTTAAATTATGTTATTTACATTATGTCTTTTCAATTCTGTATTTTTATTTCAGTATTTTAATTTGTTGTCCTTAGCTGTAGCTTTTAATTCTGTTTGTACCTTTCTGTAATTTCTTTAAAGTTCTGTTTTTTGCTGTAATTTCTATTATGTAATTTAATTCAGTAATTAGAATAGTTTCAATTCAGTCATGTAATTTCAATTTCAATCAGAACAGTCTGGCTGTTAAGTTTATACTTTCCAGTCCGACAGTTTCTATTTATTGCAATTCAATACATCAGATTATTAATTGATAATAATCTGATAACGTTTGCTTTAATTACTATTCAATACCTACATGTTGTAATCAGTAATTTCAATTACAATTCAAAATTAATAAAGATTACACTGTTTTTATTTATTCTTTTTAGTCATTTAATTATTGTTTAATTGTTATTTCGTACACGGAAACCAACAATCTTAACCGAAATCATGTTGTTTCTTTCGTATATTAATTAATACAATTATTTATTTTAAAAGGAATAATGCTTTTTTGTTTTCAATTCTAAATCATATTAGAATTTGATTTACAAAGAAAAATTCCAAACAGTTTTAATTTTGTTTTTAGAATCTTGTTGATACTAACCGTACTGGTATTCAATAAGAATCATTTTTAATCCTTTTTGATATTCAAAAGGGAAACCGTTATTTTTAATTGTTGAAATAAAATTCTTTTACAAATCCAAATTTCAGTTTTGGTGATTTATTTATAGAATTTATTGTACACGTATCTTATACGTTTTTGTGTTATCGTTTCAGATGACAAACACGTCGCCTAATGAGTTGCCTATCGGAAGTGAGCATGACCTAGTGGTTGGTGGAACTGTCCATAACATTGGGGGCGATGCGAATGTGGGGGCTAACGCCGAGGACGTAGCTGCAGCGGCTGAGGCCGCCGCGACTGCAGCCATGGCGGATGCTACGGCCAAAGCTGAGGCTGTGGCCGAAGCAGCGGCTACGGCAAGGCCGCGGCCAAGGCTGCGGCTAGAGCCAAGGCTACGGCCAAGGGCAAGTCACCGATGTATTCGACTGTGCCTACTTTGCCGACTTCTCATCTGGAGAAAGCAGAAAAATTCAGGGGAGACAACTTTAAACGTTGGCAGCAAAAGATGTTGTTTTATCTCACCACCCTGAATCTGACCAGGTTTCTTAAAGAGACTGCTCCCGTCCTAAGCGAGGACGATCTGGACGAGCAGTTGTTCTCTGCGGTTGAGGCATGGAGACATGCCGACTACCTATGCAAGAACTATATCCTGTGTGCTCTAGATGACACGCAGTTCAGTGTTTTCGAGCCCAAAGCTACTGCAAAAGAGCTGTGGGAAACTCTCGAAAATAAGTACAAAGTGAATAACGCTGGCACAAAGAGATTTGTTGTCACGGACTTTCATGAGTACCGTATAACTGACAGCAGGGGTGTCATGGAGCAAGTTGAGGAGCTCCAACTCATTTACCATCGCCTTGAGGCTGAGGGGCTAGTGATTAATGAGCCTTTCCAGGTGGCACTCATGATTGAGAAATTGCCACCGTCTTGGAAATACTTTCAAAACTACCTGAAGCACAAGCGGAAGGAAATGAGGCTGGAGGGGCTCATTGAGAAGCTCAATATCGAGTGAGCAACCGTCGCTCCGTGAGGAGAGTCGGTGGTGCTAACATCCCGATGGCAAAGGCCAATGTGGTCGAAAGCTCTAACGTCAAACAGAAACGTTTTGATAACGGAGGCAGTGTTGTTGTCGCAAAGAAATTTGTGGGAACCTGCTTTGTGTGTAACAGGACCGGCCATCGTGTCACGGACTGTTATGACAATAAATGCGTTGTTAAGCCCAAGCCCCCCCCCCCCCCCCCCCCCCCCCCCCCCCCCCCCCCCGACCCAAGGAACTTCAAGGGCAAGGGGAAGAGGAAAGCTCCAGCTCAGGCACATCTGGCCGAAAGAAGACGAGATGATGACCACTTTACTGCTGTGGTCTCTGAGGTGAATCTCGTGGGGAGCAACCCCAAAAAGTGGTGGCTGGATACCGGCGCCACGAGCCACATCTGCTCTAACTGGTGGATGTTTAAGACCTACGAGGCGGTAGAGGGAGAAAGCTGCTTCATGGGAAATTCTACTACTTCCAAGGTGGAAGGAAAAGAAATTGTGGTGATGAACATGACCTCGGGAAAAGAGCTGAGGTTGACAAATGTGCTCCATCTTCCGGATATCCGTAAGAATCTGGTATCCAGATCGGTGATGGTGAAGAACGGGTTCAAGCTGGTTTTAGAATCCGATAAAATTGTAATCACCAAAAATGGTGTTTATGTAGGCCGTGGCTATATGACCAACGGCATGTTTAAGTTAAATGTAGGGACACCTGCTCCCAATAAGGGTGCTAAAGCTGAGGCTAGCACTAACGATGTAATGACTGTTGCCCAAGATGCCAATAATAAGAATTCCAGTTTTGCTTATTTATTTGAGTCATTTCATTTGTGGCATGATAGATTAGGTCATGTGAATTATAATTTTTTAAAGAAATTAATATCACTAAAACTAATACCAAATTTCGTTTTTGATAAGCAATACAAATGTGAGATTTGTGTAGAGGCAAAATTAACGAAATCATTGTTTCAACATGTTGAACGAGAAAGTGAACCTCTCGGTCTAATACACACGGATGTATGTGACTTAAAGTTTATACAAACACGATGAGGGAAAAAATACTTTATCACCTTTATAGATGATTGTACTAAATACTGTTATGTTTACTTAATGAGAAGTAAAGATGAAGCAGTAGAGAAATTCGCTCTTTATTAGACCGAAATCGAAAATCAACTCAATAGAAAAATTAAAACATTGAGAAGTGATAGAGGCAGTGAATTTGAATCACCGTTTGAGCAAATATGTGTTGAAAGCGGTATTATACATCAAACCACCGCCCCATACACTCCCGAGCAAAATGGGGTTGCTGAGCGTAAAAATAGAACGCTAAAGGAAATGATGAATGCTATGCTAATCAGTTCTGGGTTATCCCAGAACATGTGGGGGGAAGCGATACTTTCCGCTAACTATGTTTTAAACAAGTTACCACATAAGAAGCGAGATAAGACTCCATATGAATTATGGAAAGGTCATCAACCCAGTTATAAGAACCTGCAGGTTTGGGGTTGTCTCGCAAAGGTCCTAGTTCCCACTCCTAAGAGGATGAGAATTAGTCATAAAACGGTGGACTGTGTGTTCATCGGATATGCACATAACAGTAGTGCATATCCGTTTCTCGTACACAAGTCGGACAATCCCGATGTGCACGTAGATATGTTTATGGAAAGCCGAGAGGCCTCTTTCTTTGAAGATATCTTTCCCCGTAAATTACCTACATCTGTACCAACTCAAGAGTTGAACAGTGAAGGAAATGTGGGGGTAAGTGAACCGACAGAGGAAGAGGAAGAGGAAGAGCCTCGGCGCAGCAAAAGGGCAAGGAAGGAAACTTTCTTTGGACCTGATTTCTTAACCTTCATGGTTGAAGGCGAACCGGTGACATATAAACAAGCTATGTCAACACCGGATTCTCAATATTAGGAAGAAACTATTCAAAATGAGATTGAATCAATCATGCAAAACCACACTTGGGAACTAGAGGATCTTCCGATGGGATGTAAGCCCCTAGGTCACAAGTGGATCTTCAAGAGGAAGTTAAGGGTTGATGGCACGATTGAGAAATACAAGGCGAGACTTGTAGTAAAAGGCTTCAGGAAAACTGAAAGTGTCGATTATTTCGACACGTATGCTCCTGTCTCTAGGAAAACGTCAATCCGAATCGTCATTGGTCTCGCAACTTTGTTTGATATGGAAATACATCAAATGGATGTAAAAACGGCGTTTCTAAATGGAGAACTGGAAGAAGAGATTTACATGGAACAACCGGAAGGGTTTGTAGTTCCTGGTAAAGAGCACCAAGTGTGCAAACTTGAAAAGTCTCTGTATGGACTCAAACAAGCGCCAAAGCAATGGCACGAGAAGTTTGATAGAATTATGCTATCAAACAGTTTTCGCATTAATGAGTGCGATAAATGTGTCTACTCTAAAGGAAGTGCAAGAGACTGTGTCGTAGTCTGTCTCTATGTGGATGACATGATTATAATTGTGAGTACTGATAGAATCAGCTCCACAAAGAAAATGTTGTCATAACACTTCGATATGAAGGATCTGGGTATAGCTGATGTAATACTTGGTATGAAGATTAACAAAATATCAGAGGGGTATGCCTTGTCCCAAAGTCACTATGTTAAATAAGTACTAGACAAGTTTGACAAGGGCAGTAAGGCGATGTTTAGAACCCCAATTGAGTTTAACTGTAACTTGAAAAAGAATTTCGGTAAGAGTGTGAATCAATTGGAATTCTCTTGAGTCATAGGCTGTCTCATGTATATAATGAATTGCACTAGACCAGACATAGCAAACTCAGTGAGTAGACTGAGCAGGTACACCAGTAATCTGAATGAGGAACACTGGAAGGTCATAATGAAACTTCTCAGGTATATGAGGTTTTCAACCGATTACGGGCTGCACTATACCAGATATCCAGCGGTACTGGAAGGGTACTCAGATGCCAACTGGATATCAGACTCCAATAGCACAAGGTCCACGAGTAGATATGTGTTTATAATGGGAGGAGCTGCTGTGTCTTGGAGATTCTCCAAACAAACGTGTATTGCAAAGTCAACTATGGAATCTGAATTCATAGCGTTAGACTTAGCAACCGAAGAGGCAGACTGGCTGAGAAGTCTTTTGGAAGGAATTCCAATGTGGCTAAAACCTGTTCCCGCAATAAGCATGCATTGTGATAGTCAATCAGCTATTGCGCGAGCTCAGGATCATATGTATAATGAAAAGTCTCGACATATACGTTGGAGACATGAATCCGTAAGGGAATTGTTATCCAATGGTGTGGTATCCATAGATTTTGTGAGATCAAAGGAAAACATAGCGGATCCATTAACAAAAGGCTTGACTCAAGTAGTAGTCGAGACGTCATCGAACGGAATGGGATTAAAGCCCATTAAATTGGTGGGCCCCCCATAGATAACCCAACCTAAACGGAATATTTCCTGATAGGTTCAAAGGGAAACTGAACTGTGATGGCAACCGAACAAAGCACTCGGGAACCTAGAGTTCCCAGCCCATTTCTGTAATGACAGAGTGATAGACCTGTACCATTGTAAGGGTGAGCTTGAGGCTCTTAATGATCCAAGTAACTCGACGGTCGAGTAAGTGAGTCGGGACACTTTCGACTTGGAACACCTATAACGAGTGTGATGAGATTGGGCTAATTCACTAGAGCACTCATTTGAAGTTGCCAAGGCAGTCCAGCCCAAATATGGACAACAACTAAAGGGCCTAGTACGTGGGTAGAGAGAGCACTGTGCGGGTGCCATTCTGGGATACACAAAGCTTAATGGTTCAAGGCTTTACAGCTACCTAATAGCAGTATTCTGGGTGGTACTCCGCTATGGCAGGTTCAAGGCGCACGCTACCTGACCTTAGGTAGTGAACTTTTACGGTTCTCTTGATTTGCATTTAGGACATGGACTTTCGAGCCAATTGCATTCATGTGGGGGATTGTTGGAAAACATGTAATTTTTACATGGTTGTTCCGAGTGGTCAGGGAGCATCTTTGAGTCTATATTCAATACGACTACTCAGAATTTCTGAAGCCGTACTCAAATCTTTTGAGTAGCTCGTGCGACGAACTTCGCAACGGTATATCGCATGACCTATTCGGAGAATGGATGTGAATGATAATTGGACTCGAAGGTTGGTACTTGAGAGAGGAAGATAAATCAAATCTGGAAAATGGAAAAGAAAGTGGGATTAAACCATGAGGGTTATCCCACATTGTAAAATCAAGAGTGATTTTTACACTATAAATACAAGTCCATCCCATGTAGTTGTTAAACAAACAAAGTCCACATACCCATGAGTGGGTTAGTGTGTACCACACATGCACTCGCTCGCTCGGGTCTCGGGACTCGGGCCTCGGGTCACGGGCCGCGGGATGCGGGATTTGGGATTTGGGATTTGGGGAATGTCTCGGGTCTTGGGTCTTGGGTCTTGTACTAAACTGAAAAAGGGACTTTTGTATATTTACAAGAGAAATCTCTAGAGTTCCAGAAAGTTTGAAACTCCAGCAGTAATGGAGGCGGATTCTGGGGATGTAACTCCCAGAATTAAATGACCACAATAAATTTTGCGGTTTCAGAATCCTCTATAAAGAGGCAGCCTTCCCCTCACATATTCATACACGAAAATAATCTCTCTTCTCCCTAAACAATATTATTTTTTTCATAGCATTTAGAAACCAGAGAGAACCACCCACCAACAGCTTGACCTTGACTCGTCGTCAGTTTCCGGCGAGTCATCCGAGATGTTGTACCTTGGGATCGAAGCGCCAACGCAACCAGGAACATCAAGTTGGTTGGGCAAATATCGGTTAAGGGCATACTCTTAACAGTAGCCTCGTCTATTTTAATTTTTATTCTGTCCATTTTAATTTCCGCATTTAAATTATGTTATTTACATTCTGTCTTTTCAATTATGTATTTTTATTTCAGTATTTTAATTTGCTGTCCTTAGCTGTAGCTTTTAATTCTGTTTGTACCTTTCTGTAATTTCTTTAAAGTTCTGTTTTTTGCTGTAATTTCTATTATGTAATTTAATTCAGTAATTAGAATAGTTTCAATTCAGTCTTGTAATTTCAATTTCAATCAGAACAGTCCGGCTGTTAAGTTTATACTTTCCAGTCCGGCAGTTTCTATTTATTGCAATTCAGTACATCAAATTATTAATTAATAATAATCTGATAACGTTTGCTTTAATTACTATTCAATACCTACATGTTGTAATCAGTAATTTCAATTCCAATTCGAAATTAATAAAGATTACACTGATTTTTGTTTATTATTTTTAGTCATTTAATTATTGTTTAATTGTTATTTCGTACACGGAAACCAACAATTTTCACTTGAAAACTTTGTTTTTATATATTCTTCTATCATGGCGGCATTTGTCTCATGTCTTGAACACTTGTTTCCTTCCATCTAATAAAAATTTCTTTTAAAAAAAGTGCTATTCATATTTCAAGGGTAATTTGAACTCTATGTACTAATGTTTATTTTTAATACTAACGAACAGGTTTTTTTATTTAAAAAAGGGGATATAAATTCTTACATATATAAGTAAAGTTTTGTGACCAAGTTAGTCATGAACTCTTACTATTACATGCGCGTATTATCTAATAATCTAAGACGTTTTGAAAAAGTACGAACAAAAAAATAAAATAAAAGAGAACAAAGATGCCTTGTCGAATCATATTTTTAGCCAAAACCATTTTCCTATATAAATGTACAATGGTTTGGGTTAAATTCACCCGTTAATTGGATATTATTAAAATATATAATTTGTATTATTGGCGTAATACGTAATGCTAAGGGTGACATCGATTCGCTACCGAACTTTTTGACTACATACCGATACCATAGCAAACTAGTTTGGTTTGAGAATTTTTATACCATTACCGAACCAAAAAATTCGGTATACCGAACTTTCGGCATTCCAAACTATTCGGTTGGTTCGGTTCGGTTTTGTTTTTATACCAAACTCTAAAGTTTACAAGTGATGATAGAAAAATGGTACGTAGTAAAAAAAAAAACATAGTATAATGTTTTAAAAATACTATATTAAACATATATATTTATTTATATTATTGCTATATTTTTTGTTTTTTTTTATAAAAAAATAAACACTACTACACCTTTCTAGTAAAGTTTATAAATAAAAGAAAATGTTATAAGTATTTTTTAGAAAAATAAATATAAGTATATTATAACAATGTTAATAATTAAGTGTATATAAATTTTTTAGTTTATTTGTCTATATAGTATATTTTAATATTTCGTTTTGAATCGGTACCATACCGAACTCACAAAACGAATACCGAAACCGAACCGACTTTCAAAGATTGGTTCGGTTGTACCGTACCGTAATGTCGGTATATTAAATTTTTGGTACCGATTTGATTGGTTCGGTTCGAAAAACGGTCGGTTGGTACAAGTCGGTAAAAAAACATCACCCCTCCGTAATGCAATACCATAAAAAGGCTATAATCAACAAGTGAAAGATGCATTTACCATGATACTTTGGGTTTTTACCAATTTTGTACCATGTATTGACCTTTTTATCATTACTATCATGTATTCCTGTTTTTCTCAATTATTACAATGTATTCAACATTTTTTTTCAATTTCAATTTCCTTTCAATTAAGTGTCAATTGGCACCGGAAAGGGGTCACGTGCCATTTCCCGGCAACATGTGACTATAATATTGTTCTTTTACTGTTATACCCTTTTTTAAAACTCTTTTCGTGTCATTTTTTGGCGTCAATCCTAATTTTTTAAAACACAAACACGTATATATTTATATATATAGAGAGAGATACATACATATCAACATCTATTAAAACCCTCTATCTGTTATGAAAACACACTCTATTCTGAAAATATTTTGTCTCCAATATATTTTTTTTTTCCTTCATCAATTGAGAGAATTTGTAAGTGTAAAACTCCAATATATATATAGAGATGCGTATTTATATATGGAAAAGTTATATGGACAACAACATAGATACTTTTTTTACGAAAATTCTCCAAATCTCTATGGTTTTTCATAATTTTCAAAATATCTCATTATACATCTCGAAAAAAAAAAACAAGACACGTATTTGTGTTCCCGTCGTGAAACCGTGAAGATTTGCATTAATCAAATCTTGATTTGGAGAGTTTTTTAAAAAAATGTCCAAGTTGATGTCTAAATTGATGTCCATATAACATATATATGTGCATCTCTCTCTCTATATATAAATATATAAGTGTTTGTGTTTTAAAAAATTAGGATTGACATAAAAAAATAACAGGAAAAAAGTTTTAAAAAAGGGTATAACAGTAAAAGAGCAATAATATAGTTAAATGCTGTCGAGAAATGACACGTGACCCATTTCCGATGCCAACTGGCACTTAATTGGACGGAAAAGTTTAAATTGGAAAAAAATATTGAATACATGGTAATAATTGAGAAAAACGGGAATACATGGTAGTAATCATAAAAGGGTAAACAATACAGGGTACAAAATCAGTAAAAACCCTGATACTTTAAAACAAATTAGCTTAGATGTTAATTTTAAAAAATAATTAAATTAGATGCAATAGAACAAATTAGCTTAGACGTTAATTTTAAAAAATAATTAAATTAGATGCAACACCTTTTGGTGCCCAAATAACTAGGGATGGGTAAAAAATCCGCAAATCCACCATTTGACCCAACACGCATGGATTGGGGTGGGTTGGGGTGGATTGAGTGTCAAAAAAAAATCAATCCGTCCCTCTCCAATCCGCTATATATTTTACGGGTTGGGTTAGGGTTGAGATTCACAAACCGCGGGTTAATCCGTGCCAATCCGTTTCAACCCGCAATATATATATATATATATATATATATATATATATATAATTAATTATAAATATATATACATATATGTATTTTAAGATACTAATTTTTCATTCTTGTTATATTTTAGTTTTATTACCTGTTCGTGAATGTTCTAAACGTATTTTCATTGGTTTTAATTTACATTTCTCTTTGAAATATTCGATTTATTTTAAAATTTAGGTTGATTATGCAAACTATGAAAAATAAATGACCAAAATACAAATTTAAGAATCAATTTAAACTCAAAATTTTATCAATCCGTTCCGATCTGTCTCACCATTCATTTTACAGGTTAAATTAGGATTTTGGTCAATTCGGTGCAATCCGCATCGTGCCCGACCCCTATAAATAACTACCAAAAAAACATAATTGTTGTCCTACAACAGTTGAAATTTATGACATAGAGACTCATGTAAAGTCCTTTTCAACTAATAACTATTAATCTATTAAACCGTAGTAGTGAATTTTCTCAAATGAGCAGCACAATTTGGTAACAGTCATTGTCTCGATTTCTAATCTTCTTCATTTCATAACAATTGTGACATTCAAAGTAATTAGCTGGACGCCGGCATTTTTATTTACCAAGTACCTTCTAAGTTTAATTCACCCATTTTGAATGGTTACAGAAATAAAAGTAGATATTGACATTCTTTTTTATTAAAAAAAAAATGCAAAAAATGAAACTATATATGAAGACAAGGTAAATACTTTTTTTTTTTTATAATCGACAAGGTAAATACTTGATGAGGAATAATTACCATTCTACTACAAACTTGATGAGACCTTGGTCAATCATGTGCATGTTACCTTTTTATTCGTCCATCTTTCCTTGTATTATCACTTTTTTGACTTGAGAAAAACTATTGGTTTTCATCCAACTATAACAACTTTAAGGAGATAACAAAAAAATCTCTATCTTGATGGTTTATTATTTATTTTTTTAAGAAAATGATTAAAAAAAAAGTACATATAAGTACTTAATTATCAAAAATTCAAAAAACACTTTTAAATATTAGTAAATATGCTACATGATGCTACTTCTTTTTTACTCTTTTATTAAAAATTTGATGCTAAATGATGCTACATTATATATGTATCAAAAACCTAAACAATATTTGAGAAATCAAGATTTAGAAAATTATTTTTTTTTTTATTCACTGGTAAATGATTCTCCCTTTTTATTTTATGACATTTAGCACTCATACGTATTATAACTCGGCAATTACATACATGAAAAAAAATTGACATTAATGGTCAATCTTGGCAGTACACTAGATGGACTAATATTATATAACACTCTCCTTTTGTAATTACAGACATGGAGATAGAAATAAAGGTATATCTCACCCATGTTTGTATACCCTATGTCCCTACAAACCTACAAGCCAAACAACTTGTTGACAAAACATCAAACCAATCTTTCCATTTTTCTATAATTCTATAACAAGACACTATTCATGTGAGATACGCCTTTTCTTTATTATGATTAATTTCGGAAATAGCATAATTTCTACTTTTTGACACAGTTCATAGTAGTGGAATATTGCATAAAAGTAGCTCAGAATTCAAAGTTTCTGTATCATATTTTGTCAATCATTAAAAGATATTATCGAGAATTAATTGTAGCAGATGTTCATTTAGAAAATATTCTCAACATATATAGGAGCTCTTAATTTCAAAAAAATAAATAACATATAAGATCTCTTAAGAAAATCTATATAGCACAACAAAATAATACCAGTAATTGGTAACTTGTTTCGTTTAGATAATATGTTTAGAAAGTTGATCACATTACTGTTTGTCTTAAAAAAATCATTGGTAAACCTACTTGCTTTGTTTTAAATGTTTAGCTTTTAAGTTTTTTAAAGTTATTAACCTTTGAGATACAGTGTAATTAAAAATAGTTTTTCAATTTTCTCCATGTTAATATAAATAGATGTTGATTCTTCATTTGTAATAAAAGATATATTATATAAAGTTTCCTTTTCCCTTTAAATTAACTTTCCCCTTTAAATTTTTGTGAGTTTTTATATTTTGTGAGATGTTTTCCGACAATCATTTTCTTACAACAATATTGTTCCTCAAAATCACAAAGTCTGCAAAAGTAATGTACTTTATAGAGTTTGATCGACTCAATTTAATTCATAGCATCACTATGTACATATTCATAATACAAAACCTATCACAGTAAAACTTCTCTAAATTAATAATGTCGAGAAATTTATTAATTTAGACATGTATTAATTAATCGATAAATTAATAATTATTATTTTAAAGTGGTTTAATTTATTGATTGAACGATTAATGTTCACCGAGCAACAATAACATATTATTTTTGACACTGTAAAATTCGTCCAGTCAATGAATTTTAAATTAACATATGAAACCACTATTGAGAAAGATATTTATGAACTTGAAAAAATGATTGATGGTCTTAGTTATCTCAATAAAACGGATGTCAATAGTTTTTTTGATTACACAGGTAAAAATGATACATGTTCATAACAGTAAAAATGATGAAGTTGAATATGATACCTGAAGATAATACCGCACATTTGGAACTAGTCACGCGAAAGTAAACATTTATCGCGTGTATAACTTTTTTTGGTGCAGTTCGAAGAGACTATATCAAACATTTTGGATACAATTAGAAAAATTAGGAATGGGATTAAACTAGATTTAAATTTTAAGAAAAAACAAACGACTATAGAATCATACTTCAGTAAGTCGTTCTAGTATTATTTGTCATTTTGAAGAATTATTAATTTATAGTTTTATGGGAACCAATATTTACATATCGATTTTCACAAAATTTATTATCTTATTAATTTATCGAAATTGCTGATTTTTTACACTGCACCAAGTCAGGACCGAAAAAAATATTATTTTAAAGATTTTATTAATTTATGGAGTAACAATTAAGAGAGGTTCTACTGTATCTCTCAACAATAATATCACCTAAGACAAGAAAGCAAAATAAAAAGAAAACATAACATTTTAGCACTAGAAAGGTTTATAAATTCACCTGAAAAGGTTTATAAATTTCATGATAATGAAAGGATCTTATTACGTACTATTCAAATGGATAATATTTGCTGTTGTACACTTATTTCATTCAATTGGCACGATTTCTAACTTTTTGACGATTTCAAAAGCTGAAATAATGATCGATTTTACATCTTTCATTCTACCTTTTTATATTGAAACTGCTAAGTTCTGTGAGTGGAAGTATAGCACTTATTGAGATCCTCTATTACTTGAAATATTACTTTCATTTTCCGAGTGTTCAAATAAATTATTTACAAGAAAATATTTGTGCGTCGTTTGAATTTTTCTTATTTTATAAAGGCTGCTTAGGCTTTTATTATACCTTTTTTCTTTTGCAATTGGAAATTAATATGCATGGGTCGACTCATGAGACTTCTTGATTTTAAGAAAACCTGAATTAAAAGTACATGTCATGATTTCCAGATAACTTCTATAATTTTATGTGAAACTTAGCCTTCAAACTATCAAATGTATAAATGGATTTATTTCCTTTGCAACTGCTAAAATGAATTTTGATTTTTTTTAATGGAGGTTTTTTTTCCTTTCCTTTTGAACATTCCTTTTACCAACATTTTTCATATCTGGGGTCTCTGAGCTATCATTTAAGATCAAATTAGCTACACACTTAAAAGCCAAGAAATGAATCATGTTTAAACATAAAATCTAATAAAACTTAGTAGCTATTTTATACTCCAGAGGACTATATTTGGATCACTTATCTGGAGACCAGTTTATATTTTTATACTGCTACCACTCTTGATGGGAAATTAACAAAAGATGATTGAACAGAAAGCAATGTAATCAGAAAATGGACATGATTTTTTTAATAAAGTGGAAATATTACAGGCGTATCTAGTAAGTAATTAAATCATCTCATAAGGAATCTGTTGTGGAAAAAAATGGAAAAATTTACTAATGAGTACCATGTCTAAAGTACTAAACCATCTCAAATTCTCAATTCCAGTTACTCTACCCCAAAGCACCTAGTCTCTTGAAATACACACTCTTGTGCTCCCATACTAGGATCATATACCATAGAATTTAAGTGTCCCCAATTCGAGCTTTCAACCGAACTTGATCCATTCGTATCCAAGTGCTCATGATTGTGGTAATCGAATTTTTGGTACATATTTGTAAATTGTGAATATTCACCATTAATGGAATTTGTAGAGGGTAAAGCATTCGTAGAGTTCTCGTATACTAGGTCTTGATATGGGGAAAAGTACCCGGAAGGGTATTCGAAATTTGTAGCATCAGTAATAGTATTGATGTTTGGTTGTTGATGATCATCGTAAACTTTTCCTTCCAAACAACCTAGGAATTTTAAAATTGAATCCTCATCACGAATATTATCGTCTAGGCTAGGATATAGTGGTGAAGGTAGCTCAGGGTAGTATAAATTGTGGTTCATGATCATATTCTCGGAAACAATGAGATTCGTCTCGAATTTAGTATTTTCTCCGTTTATTCCCATTTCTCTTCGAGCCGTTTGTTTTCGTTGCTTCCCCATGAGCTTCTTCTTCAACTTTGTATTCCAATAGTTTTTTATATCATTATCGGTTCTCCCTGGTAATTGCGCAGCAATTATAGACCACCTATAAAAAAATAGTAACATGTTAATATATGCTTCCTAATTCAGGCTAAAAAATAAATAAGAATATTTGAAAATTTTACTATCTCACCTGCTTCCAATATTTAAAAAAAGGGTGCAAATTATGTTATCTTCTTCCTCTGAAAACCCTCCATGCTTGATATTCGGCCGCAGATAATTTAACCATCTCAGCCTGCAGCTCTTGCCACATCTCTTCAGGCCTGTAAATCAATCAATTTACAAGAAAAAAAAAATCAAGATTAGGAAAAATTACAATAAAAAGGGCATGGTACGAATAGGTTCTTAAACGAGCAAGTTTTTTTTTGTTACCTATCTTTTGAGGTAAAGCGATCCAGTTGCCTCCGGTCCCGTGATCGTGAATATACGCCTTGAGTTTAGCATCTTCTTCGGGAGACCAAGGCCCTTTCTTAACATTGGCTTTGTCACAACAAGGAGCCCTACCCATGATATTTGTGTGTTGTAGTTGTTAGGGTATTATTTGGTGTAATTGGTTTTTCATTATTGTCACCTATTGATCCTTTTATATAAGAGGGCTAGTGTACATTTATGATGTAAGAGAGAAATAGCCTGGAGGGAGAGAATAGTTGGAATGGTCACCAGATTTCAAAAAGTGGAGAGAGTGAGAAAAAAGATTAAAGCTTTAACAATAAAATATTATAAACAAGTTTGAAATGCCAGAATAGGATATGGAGGCTTTTCTCATTGTCTTTCTTAATTTCAGAATCTATGTCATATAATTCATCATTCCCTACCACTTTTTATGTCATACTCACACACACACAAATGCAAGCACATCTGCACATGTGATCAGTTGCTAAATTATTCCAATATTTTCAGTAATGTACTATCATCCTGTTTTAAAATAAAATGTGAATTGCATGAAATAATTAACACTTGGCATATTTTTAGATACAAAAAACTGTAGAGTATTTTGCGTTTGCTCCTTACAATTACTTTCTTAACTATTGATCTCATAACTAAGCATAAAAAAAAATGAGTATACGGATCATGCTTAGCTTGATATATTGTCTTTTTTTTTGGTTGAAATTTTGAGAGGTATCTTTGTTTGCTTCTTCGTGCATTCATTTTTTCCCCATTCCTGGTTATATTTCTTGTGAGAGTAGGGAAAGGTCAAAACTTAGTCTTGTGTTGATTGTATATTTTGTTTTCACTTTTTTCATATAAAATGTAATAAGTAATGTAATAAGTGTGTTCATATCATTTCTACTTGTTACACTCGCTAATTATGTGATTAGCGGGGTCAAAAACTCAATCTTTCTTTGTTGTCATGTTGTACCACAGTAATTTTACCAAATATTATAAGAAGTGCGCACATATCATTACCCGATCCATTGAGAAGTGTAACCAGGACGAAAACCCGAAAAAACCGAAACGAACCGAACAAAAAAAAGACCGAAACCGAAAATCCGAAACTTTTCCGGTTCGGTTTACAATAAAACCGGAAAAAACCGAAAAACCGGAAAAGCCCGAAAAAGACCGAAAAACCGAAAATTAAACCGAAAAGACCGAAACCGGACCGAAACAAACCGGTTCGTTTCGGTCCAAAAAATAAAAAGACCGAAAACTGAAAAAAACTGAATCGAAATTTATGCTCGGTTTCGGTTTTACCAATAACCGGACCGAACACAGCCCTATGTATAGCTTAGGACCAGTGTCTTTCTCCATGCCAAGATAAAAGTACTAGTATTAATATCATTGCAATGCAAAGATAAGTTTAAATATAGTTAAACGAAATTATTTTCTTTGAAGCAAATAAGAAAATTGTACAAAAAAATACTTTTAGAGGAGAAATAGTAATAAACACGATAAGATCTATCAACCAACAAAAAGATTTGTTAGTAAGGTACCCATTTTAAGAGCCGTCAGATAAGTGGTTGATTCAAATGGGTTGATAAATTAGACCTTAGTATATTGATTAAAATTAGGATATTGTCAAAGTGAGGATTAATAATTATTAAAAATAATTGTACCTAGTATTGGGATAAATTATTAGTATCTTATACAAACAAAGATATAGTTGTAATAGTTAATTTAATGGATGTCAATAAGTATGTAGATGCAAGTAGTTAGCATAAAGATTTTGGTGCTTTTTGATAACCATGATGGAAATATACTCTTTTGGTGTTGGGAAGTAAAGCAATATATATGTAGTGGATTATTGTAGAAAGTAGCTAATAGCATGTAAGTACAATAAGATAATTTTAGGGCTCATTAGTGAAATATCACCTTTTAATAAGATTTTTTGTTAAAACATACATGTCATTAAATTTTCTTTTACTTGGGTCAATATAATGTTAAATTGTTTTCATGTCGAACTATTCTGTTAGTTTTTCGCACAAAATTTGTTCAAAATACACTACATTTAGATAAATATAAAAACATCATAATTTTTGTAACTAATTCAATTCGGCAGTATGTGACTTGAATGAGAGAAAGATTGGAGGAAGAATTAGCTCATGGAAAATATTCCTTAATTTTTATTATTAATTGTTATTGTAGGGCCTTTTCATGCATGTTGACATTACTTGATCATTGTTTCAAGGCCTTTCAGTTTATTAGTTTTTTTTAGTTTGTGCTCTATCAATTTCGATTGTGTTGTGTGATATATTAGCTCACATATAGAGAGAGAATATAGAGAGAGAACAACATGATCTTTATTAATCAGAATGTATATGAATGAATGTCAAATACAAGACCCCTAACCCTCTTTATATAGATAGAGGGGTAGGGTTATAAGCCCACTTGGGCCCATAAAGTACAAGCTCAATAGTCCAATAATATCCTACAACACTCCCCCTTTGGACGTCTTGAATTCTTCGTCTTCATGCAGTCGATCTGAGTCGAGTTCATTCGAAATGCTAAACACATAAAAACCTTAGGGACGGAAAACCCAGTGTGGGACAAAACCGGTACCTAGGAGAAACTGTGTAGCCGAATGATATAGGCCGAAATTCTATGTAATTAATTAACCACAAAACAGTGTGCCTCATCAAAACCTTGCCGGAGCAAACCCAATGGGAAAATCTCTGATCGAAGGAAAAAGAGTGCAACAGTGGTAGTAGTAGGGAATTAACCACAAAACAGGTGCCTCATCAAAATCTTGCTAGAGTAAACCCAGTGGGAAAAACCTCTAGTCGAAGGACAAAAGAGTACACAATGGTAAGAAGTATATAACAGGATACTCCCCCTAATTTCGGCAATCTTAAGTGAGATATAATGGGAATGTGTCTCGCTAAAAACCTTGCCAAGGAAAACCCAGTGGGAAAAACCTCTAGTCGAAGGACAAAAGAGTACACAATGGTAAGAAGTATACAACATGATACTCCCCCTAATTTCGGCAATCTTAAGTGAGATATAATGGGAACGTGTCTCGCTAAAAACCTTGCCAAGGAAAACCCAGTGGGAAAAAACCTTGGTCTAAGGACAAAAAGAGTACACGAGCATGCGACTGGATACTCCCCCTCACTTGCACATGACAGGGTGCGAGGATTTCGACTAAGTAGTAATTAGTGCAATAAGCATTCACCTGGATGCTGCACCTCACTTGCACACGACGGGGTGCAAGGATTTCATATTTCAAGAAAGAGTACGATCATTCGACTGGATGCTTCATTTACTTGCACACGACTGTATGCAATAAAATATAACGTGAAATAAAATGAGCATTCGACAGGATGCTCTTAAACTTCATATGTGAAGATTTATTTCGGCAAGAAATGCTAAATAGCATAATCTAGTCATGTCGCTCTTGATCGATAACAACAAGTTGTCCTCAAATAAGGCAAGTGTTTTATCTGAATCGTGAGACAGAGCATATGTAATTCAAATATGGCTAATATGAGCTCGAAACCATATAAACTCTCTAGTCGTCTCATAGAGCACGAGTAGACCAGAGTGATTCGTTTGGAGTCATTCCAAGACCTCCAAGATATTGTCTTATTCCTAATGGTAAAGACAGACCATGTTAGGAATATCCCTTATACGGGTCTGATAAGTAACCAGCATCGGTATAACCAAAAAAGGGTTGCGTTAATTCGAGTACCGAAGGGGGTAGGTACACTCGATGACGCAAAATGGGATAAGACAAGCCCTCATCCACAGTTACCTTAAGGTAATGGGAAAATGTCTTTTATGCCATTTCGATGGCAGCGTGTTAGCGCAATATTGTGTCGAGCTATACCATTCACAACATACAAGATGTTCGTTCTAGTACATTAGACCAAGTACAATGATGCGCTTATTGTACTTAGATATGAACATGATGGTTCAATATCTCTTCATCGTCTCACCAGGGACGGACCGGGTCTATATCAATGTCTAGTGATCGAACGATCATGGGAGAATCTGACGACTTAGCGTCATGATGACTAAAACGTCATAACACCTTCTTGGTGTAGTCTGAATAATGAACTTAGATTCAATCTTTACGGGACTCGATCATCAGGCCGAGTCACTACCGTTTCTTCCCAAGATCCTTCATCTCGAAGGCAAATCCAAAAGTGGATCGCATAATAAAACACGCAAGGGCATAATACTTGTTCAAGTATCCCAAGCTGATCAAGTACTCACTTAGGCGGTATACCACATCCCTCGGATTATATTAATCCATATAGCGAACGTCTCAGTCAATTGAGATCGTGTTCCGTGGTCAGGAACTACTTGATTCAAGGACATGAAGTCACACAGGGACCTTTATTTATATCTCTTTGTCTAAATCACCATAGAGATAAAACCGTGACCACATCCATGGTTGCATACTCAGTTTATCGGAAACTACTAAACTGGTAAAGTAGGGGACTGTTATAATGTCAATTACGAAGAAATCAACCATTTCGTAATCAATTCCAAGGTGTGAGAGAAGTCTTGCGCTACTGGGCGAGTATTCTACAATCTCATTATTCTCATCACTCTTCCTTACGAATAACCAAATAAACGAACTCGTTTAACATTGGTGGTGTTAGAGCTACAGGTCTGAACACACTTTCGCTAAGGAGCCTATTTGGAATACAAGTTTCTATTAGTCCAGTCTATTCTCTGTTAACTTCAGGCAACAGTACATGGTTCTCTGTCATAATTTGCTCATATTATCAGTCGTCACCGAATATATGAACAAGTAATCAATGACAGTCTCGTTTCGCTTCAATATCGTCTAAGATATCATGATCGACAGATATTTTGAGATTCTTAGGATGAGGAGGAATCACACATTTCCTAGATCCTTTATAATCTCGTGCGACAAACGAGTTTCAATTCACCACCTTTGGGGCTGAACGAATTAAGAACCGGTCAACTTCCTCATATCTTAGGAAGGATGACAGACTGACGGCCGACGGTAGCATTCTTTGTTTGGCGGGTTCGGCCAAAACAACGTGTTACGACAGGAACACGGCGTCCGACAGGGACGTCTATTCTTGCAAGCATTTTGCAGCAGGTATAAATGATCTCATGACATCTCATAAAGTCATTAAATGCGTCTGGCATTTAGTTAGACTTGAGGGAGTCTATGCACTTACTTATCACTAAGTACAGTTTTGGGGATCAAGTAAGACTGAGTGGGTTATGCCACGTTACTTCACGTCGTTTCTTATCAACGGTAACATGCAAATCTCCCCCTAACGACGGGGAGAGCAGTCTTAGCGATGTTACTTTCGCATATCATGCGGTAAAGAGATCGCTTGCCAAGGTTACTCTATCAAATGATAGGTAGGGGATTCATAATCGACTTATGTCCCCTTCAGAGGTCCATATTTTGAATGCTATAGCGGCTCAATCAAAATATTAAGCACTCAAACACGCGTTCATATGAGGCGTCTGGCTCATAACCAGTAACCAACTGGTACGCATTTAGTGTTTTGAGTGACTATGGCCTCAGACGGACCAATGCAGCAAAATAGCATAAACCCACACGGAAATATAAATCTTGGTGCGCAAGACCCAGAAGTGCGTGCAACCATTTGCAGTCGCATCATTAAACTTTTCGTGAGTCCATTTGGGTCTGAACATAATCGACAGGATGTTCAATTTCAATTTCCAAACTCAAGTAATTCAAATGGAATTTTCGATTCTTACTCTTCGGAATTATCAAGTCGACTAGACTTTTCAGGATAATCCGAATCATGAGCCATCAACTTAATGATAGGGCTAAAAGTTTGGAAAGTGCTGCATTTATGTGGACAACATTAAAATGTGACCATATTGTCGATGCATCAACCATAACCATTTATATTTATGGTCCGTCTTATGGTTGGATAAGTCCACAATAACTCCTTCAATTCTTTACAAGAATTCTACGAGTTCATTTCATGATCTTTACACATATTAGTCTTTCAAACTGAGCATTAGTGGCATAAATTTCGGATTAATCACGAAATATATTCTCAAAGAGAATCCAAATACGATGCGATTATAAATCAAGCATCGTCTTTTGACCCAGGAATATCTCATCCGGTCAATGCCACAATATCAAAATGCTCTTATCAATCGACGACAGGCGAATGATAGTATAGACAATCATGTCTTAGCATCTAAATCATTTATCATTTTGACGACAAGCGAAATGATAAGATAACTTTAAATCTTTAAAGAATGTGGCAACCACTTGGAAGACATTTCAACTCCTCTAAAATATGCTTTTAGTCGTATTGAATGGAGGCTATGTAAAGAAATTTCAATTCTTTTATGAGCTATTACCAGATAACACTGGTTTTCTCGAATATTTTATAACTCAACAAGGTACGACAGGACCTATAGGAGTATAACGCCTCATATTTGACAAATCAATTTGGCTTTACCAAAGATTTTGATTTGGAACGACAGGTCCAGAATCGTTGTCATGAGTACTCTTTTAGGCAACTAGTTGGTGAAATTATGTGGTACACTGTTACCCACTATTTTCAAAAAAATCAACTACCCCACAAGTATTGCCTAAAATTTCATAATTTAAAATTTGGTCACATTTGTCAAAGTAATTTGCTCAAAACACTTTAAATTATTTCGAGAAATTTCGTAAACAGGCAAACCATAATCCAAAAGTATGTCCAAATGGAAAAATCATAATCCAAATGGAAAACATAATCCAGATGAGCGAAAAAATGGCTCAATGATTTATCAAAATCAATAAAGAAAGATATCAAACTCATCTGAGCCATAAAATCGGGGGTCTCAAGAGTTTCCTTTCACTTAGCTTTAACCACATTAGCATCGGGTTTTTTTTTCACCTTTATAATAGTTGTGAACTATTTAAGGAGTAACCGTGTATGACCTTTGTCTTTATAGCATAGAGTTTCCTCATTGAGCATTATCTCTTACTTTATGACAACGGGCCATATTATTCCTTGCAGCCACAAGTTTTCGATTTTGACGATTGTCTAAAATCTCGCTTGGCTAGGCGATTCATCAGGATCACGACAGTTCGAGACAAATAACACTTGTCTCGGTTCTCGATTCGTGGAAAAAAAATATACACGAAGAGCATTAATATCAGGCAAACAATTCGCCATTGACCCAATAGGATTAAAACTACTCACCGGGGTAATTTTCTTATCCAATAACAGATGGGCGATAAAGGAACATGGTGAATATAAATTCACGATACTGCTTATGGAATGCAATTTCCAAGCTAGTATTTTGGTGAAAGATTGCTCCAATATGTCAATTTCAGACATTTGTTCACCATAGACGTCATCACGTCTCAAATGTGGCGGCGGAATAAAATCAACACCTTAGCATTCATCCTGATGGTAACAACAAATTTGTGTTTTACTCATCAAAGATGGCATCCAAAAAAAAATGGGGCATCACATTTTCACACATCAGGGTGAGTAAGATGTGGTGACGGATTAAAATCAACATTTAAACAGTCATTTCGCAAGTATGTTTTACGATTTTTCTCATCATAGATGGCATCCAACATGTGTTGGGAGTTCTGGATTATTTATCATATAAAACGACTGGTTTATATTTTTATGGTTTGCACAAGCACAAACTTTTTTTCGAAACGACAGGTTCGAAAACATTAGTTTTGCTTTTCATGTGAATCGGTTCTCATTGATCGAACGACGGGTCGATACTGAAACACCAATTCAGCGAAACATACATCACTATATAAACACACTCGGGGAAATTATTATTTAGTCAACCCCTTTCGGTAGCTCTATTTGAACACGACCAGGAAAGACGGTGAGGGGGGTGGGCACGAATGCCTCTTAAAAACCGACCTCATTAGGAGAACGACTTCCGCCTTTATCTTTCCTAGACATCGTATCCAAATAGGTGAGCCTATTTGGGGAAGATTCATAATTTTTCCAACTTAAATGTGAATATATACGATTTTCGCTTTTTATATATGGCAATAATATTAACAATATAGACAATATCTATCTAGATTAACCACATATATATAAACAGACAGTAAATATATTTTAGGATATATCTAATCATGCAGTAGATTTGATGTTATAAACAAATCAATTTAAGATTATCAATCAATCCATAAAGATTCTAACATATCAAATCAAATCAATTTAAGATTATCAATCAATTCATAAAGATTCTAACATATCAAATCAAATCAATTTAAGATTATCAATCAATTCATAAAGATTCTAACATATCAAATCAAATCAATTTAAGATTATCAATTAGATCTAATCCAATAATTTACTGGCATATGTGATATTTATATATATAATAATATCAAAAAGATATGATTATGCTAACAAGATATCAATCAATTATTTATGTTTATCGCCATAATAATAATTCTATACATTGTAGTTTTAATATGCAAGTTTCATAATCAATAAAAAAATTCACATGATTTTCCGTAATAGAATATTTCAGAGATGGTAATATTATTAAACATCATCTTTTCAGAAAAAAAATAATCTGGCAAGTCATAATCATATGTTGGTGTATTTCGTTTTACGTACAAACAATTTACTAGACTGTTTCTATCCACACGGTCTATATGTGTATTAACATGGATTAATTCATGCAAGATAGATCATGTTAGACAATAAGGAATAATTTATCATGTAGTGAGATTTTATTCCTAACATGCAGTTTAACTTTTACACGTGAATTATATATTACGGTATATTTATCATGCTTTATTTATCCATAAAATAATATGTACGATCACATATATGGAATAAATTAAGTTTTGAATTCGGTACCTTACGTATGGTATGTTGGTGAAGGTCGATATAGCAAAACCCTAAAAAACCCGGATAAACCTCAAGGTTTATAAATACCCAATATCCGTGCGTTTAACAAAAATCTCCAATATCCACGAGCGTATATCCTATTCTCCGCGAGCAAAGTGCCGATAACGTGTTGTGTGATATATTAGCTCACATATATATGTATATAGATATAGAGAGAGAACAACATGGTCTTTATTAATCAGAATGTATATAAATAAATGTCAAATACAAGACCCCTAACCCTCTTTATATAAATAGAGGGGTAGAGTTATAAGCCCACTTGGGCTCATAAAGTACAAGCCCAATAGTACAATAATATTCTACAACAGATTCATCGTTTTTATAGGGAAAAAATTGAAATTGGAACTTTGTGAATCTACTAGGAAACCCACTGAGAACACGAAAAAGAAATTGTCAGCTATTAATTAAGTTCTATTAAGTTAGATACATGATGATGCAATTTCATTATTTTATGTAAATCCTTAATTATAACTGATCATCTTTATTTTTTCATTACTCTTTTCAAGGGAAACTTTGTTCTTATTTATAATATAATTATATTCTGATTTCTTATTCATTTAAGTGAAAGAAAAAAATGGGGTAAATTAATTTTTGTCTAATTGACAAGTAAATAGTACCTAGATGGCTAGAGTAATACTAAACAACATTATACTTTAAAAGTATATTTTTCCATTGTTTACCAAACAACACTCGTATATTTAAAAGTACTAATCAAAAGTATACTTATCTACCTCAATAAAAAAGTATATTTTTATACTTAAAAGATAAAAATATATATGACCAAACAATGCAAAGCAAAGTTATGCACACTAATTACATTTTGTTTTTCAGCCTGCCTTTTTATACTTCCATAATTAATAGTATGTATTATTGTAATCTCGTTTTCAATTCCTTATTAGCGATTAATTACGACATATTGCTGCAAACATATCTTAAACAAAAGCAGTAATTAGTAATTTAATATACTAATATTGAACAATAATGTGATTGCGTTATGCTTCTCTAATTCTCTTCCACTTTCAAGAAGGGCGAAAACTCTTGTCATGGTAAAAAAAGTCAGGGTATATAGAGTCCTAGCTATTGAATCCTATGAACTACTACTTTATATTTGTTTCAAAAATGTGCATAAATATTATTATTCTGGATAATAAGTCATTAAGAGCATAAGACCTTGGATGATGCATTTTCCTATAGTTGGTTGGCCAAACGGCCAAACAATTGGCGTGTTACATTGAATAAAGACATAGAAGAATTACCTTGACTGGAAAATTTAAATGACGATTAACCTATTGATTGCAATCCACTAATTAATAAATGCATCTTCTTATGTTTTTTGACATAAAGTTTTTCTTTTCTGTAATGGGGCATACTGAGTATAAATTAGGGAAACAATCATTTTAATATTCAACATAATTGCTTGGTTAGTTTATGTTTCTTAGTTTTAAATATATCGAATTTATTCTTTATGTTCAAGACGAACATCTAGTAAGTTACATCGAGAAATATAACATAAATGGTTTAATGAGCAAAAGCGTCACATAACATAAATTTTTTGGCAACTTGGCAATATACAGTATTAATTACTTACATTATATTAACTAATTACAAAGACCATTTCGTATGAAATGAAAAGACTATATACAATGCATTTATATATGTGTTGGCGTAATTTGACGACAAAAGCACACTGTATGACTAAGACATACATGCAGGTGTTTAAATTGACTTCATAGGGTTCAATATTTCGACGTTTCTTTGATGGAAAGTATATTCCAACTTTTAAATCCATCGAGTTAAAACGGATCCGTTTTTGGTGTCATGGATAATTTAAGACAGTCTGTTCCCTGTTTTTATTTTTGTTATAAGATATAAAAATAATACAATTGAAGGGTTAACTAAAATAATTGGAAAATTACCTATTTTGTTTCAATACACGAACTGTATGCATACACAAATAACACTACCATAAACACAATAGTGTACTAATTAAGTTTTAGGGCTACAAATCCAACACCTATATATGAACAAAAAATAACTATTCTAAAATTAATTTAAATTTAAAACTAAAAAATTCCTCATGTGGTCAAAAAATAAAAATATCAACTGTATTTAAAACGGTACTTAATTTGTCATACCGGTTACTTGAAAAAACAAACCGTAGCCATACCTAGGGTGTTTATGTATGCAATTCGTGTTTTGGGACAAAATAAACATTTTTCCATATTTTTTGTTAGCCTTTGTATCATATTGTTTTTTATCTAATGGCTAAAAAAAATATGATAGCCTACCTTAATATTTTTAGAACAATAAAATTGGATCCGTTAAAATATCTAATGGCTAAAAAAAAGATAGGCTATCCTAATATTTTTAAAACAGTAAAATTGGATCAGTTAAAAACAGGTGCCATTCCAAAAAGAACCATACTAAAATGCTTTGCTGCTATCATTAATTGACTATCAGGATTCGAAGAGTAGATTTTGTTCTACTTTATCATGACCTTCTATAGTCTTCTAGATATGTATTCAGATTTTCATCTTTTCCTTATAAATTGTCGTTGGATTTCTAAACATATTTAACAACAACTGGACCTCGACGGTACTGAAATAAAAATTACCGTGCAATTTGGCTAGGTCTAGTCCTCATTCACCATATATACGCGGTTAAATAATTTTCTAAAGTAGATTTTACTTTGTCAAGAAATATATACCACCCACAGAAACAGATGAAAAGTACATGCATGACAGAGTCAAGACCTCATGGTTTCCCTAGAGAAAACATTTAATAGACTAGTGTTACAAATATTTTAACATAAAGTCATTAACATGCATAGTTAATTGGAAACTCTATTTAGATAGAAAATGCGTTTCCCGAAAACATGTTTTGGAAACTGAAACGCTACTCTAAAATTTTAAGGGAAGCGTTTCTGAAATGTTTCGGAAACTTAAGTGAATTAAACATTGTAAAATATTAAGTAAACCTTTTTCACAACTCTAATAATATGAAAAGTATACTTTACTAGAATTTTAAGGAAGCTTTTACTATACATTTTTTGTAATAAAATAGGAAAAAAATGCATTACAATATTATGAATCAAGTTACTAGAAAAGAATATATAATATATAAACAAATTATTCGTTTAGTTACTCAAATTTTAGCTATTATATCGATCTCCTGAAATTTAAGAAATTAACATTTTTTTTAGAATTATTAGTATGGGATCAAAAAATTAATATAAGTTTAATAAAAGTGGCATATATATATTTATCTTAATTTTTTAATAATATCGGTGTTTCCCGTAAAATTTTAGACTACGTTTTCTGTTTTTGTTTCTCCTACCGCTTTCCGTTTCCGTTTCACAAGTTGGCAATTATGTATTTATGTACTCATAGACGTACTATATGTGTATATGTGTATATGTGTATGTGTGTATGTGTGTATGTGTGTGTGAGAGAGTGATAGGAAGATAATGCGTGGTGGTGCCCAAATGAGACGACTCTTTCGTTCTATCTTGGTTGAAAATGTTATGTACTTTCTTCTAAACTTAGCTTTATCATTGTATGTAAGCGCATAAACTAAAAAAACTCAAAAGGAAGAAAGAAAATGCAGCTTATATATGAAAGTAAACTATAAATATAAACCACTTTTGAAAAAAGACCACCTTTAATTTTAGCAAAGTCAGTGTTGATCATCTTTGTGTTGGATGTTCATACATCTTTCTAGAGTTGCTTATGATCCCACTATTGTCATTTTCTTGTCGTTTTAATCTTTTTGGACTTAGTCTACGTTGACAGTTAGTTAAATTATTGTGTATAACAGCTATACGTGTACTAAAATCTCACCACTTTCTTCTCAAGGCACTTATTTCATTAGCAAGAAAGTGCAGTGATCATTCCCACAAGATATAAAAAAGGAACAATATTAATTTTGTCAAAAGTTGTTTAACTATTATATTAAGGACAAAGGGTTTGCATCAGTAGTCGACACATGAAGCTTGGATGGAGTAGTAAATTTTATAACAATAATAGACTAACAAATGGATCCTAGAAAATCTCACATATAAGATGAGAGATCATGAGATGACAAAACTTGAAATCATTATTTCCTTAATCCATAATATGGTTTTTTGACAATATAAAGCAAAGTATACTTGGTAACTTGAACAAGAGACCCTCTAAACTACGCATGCAGATGAATGAAACTCTGAAAAGACATAATTGTTTTCAGAACAAAATTACTTATTCCAATACTATTATTTTGATGTGCTTTTAAGATTATTATTGGTAAAAACACCAACTTTCAAAACAGCTGATTTTTATTCTCGTGAATTTATGGTACTATACATATTTGAAAATACTATGGTTTCTGATAAACATATTCTTGACCTTACTCGAGTGTGTTTACAGGGAGATCGCATGCCAGCATGAGATTTGTGTATTCATTTGGATAATTTGTGTTTGGGATACAGCCTTGATATGAGCCGCAACTGCATCATTTGTCTTCTAATGGTTTTGAGCCGCGATGCAAAATAATTAAGTTTTTCATATTATTAACCTCAGTGAGACAGTTTGGTTAAAAAAAAAAATACTTCTTTCTCAATATCCAAAATAAACAAAAAGTAACACAAAGCCCTTCAGAGATCTGGAAATACACTAGAGTCCTATAAACCCAATGAACTAGGAAGAAAAATAGCCCAACTGTTACTTGAGCTCTCTGACCCAACCCATTGTGTCGGGTGTAAGCCCCATTTGTAGCTCGGTAAGCGCCGAATATAGTTGTTGTGACACTGCCCCGACTCCACCATATCCGTAAGTTACCCTGCAAAAAGTAAAACAATAAAGTTTAATACAAATAATCAACAGCAGGGAAGGCCAACAAGGGTGGGGGTGTCTGTCTGACAGGGGCACTAAACTTGGGAAAACACTAAGGGCGTGTTTGGAACCCGGAAAATATCACGAAAAAGAAAATAAAATAAAACAAAACAAAAGAAAATGATCTTAAAATCATTTTCCGGTTATGTGTTAGGAAGGTTGTGAAATCAAGAGAAAAGAAAAGAAAAAAATGGAGAGAGGAGAGCTACTCGGTTACTCCCACTTTTCCATTTGTTTTCATTTTCCTCACTTTTGGTTGGAAAATGTTTTATCTCATTATACACAGTTTTTCCTCACTTTTTTTTTTTGTTTTCTTTTGCATTGGTTTTCATATGCAACCAAACAAAAGAAAATGTTTTCTCGAAAAATCATTTTCATTTTCCTATCAGTTTTCTGGGTTCCAAACACACCCT
The DNA here is from genome assembly GCA_963682055.1 of Primula veris. NCBI lineage: Eukaryota > Viridiplantae > Streptophyta > Magnoliopsida > Ericales > Primulaceae > Primula > Primula veris. Next base: position 27,079,029 of record OY821747.1, on the reverse strand, counting down.
ACAAGAAATTAAAAGAAAGAAAAAAAAATTATTAATCAAGTCCAATGTTAAAATAATATGTAACTACTGAAAATAAGATTCAATCTCTCTTGATATACAACAATTTCCGGTGGCCTCGTTTGGTTGCAGTATTAGAAGTAACGGGACTATAAATACCTTCAGGCTATGACGGGATAACAAATGAATGTGTGATTAATAGTACATACATGAAATATCAATGAAGTGTTTGTTTGCTTTTTATTGGGTTTGAACTATTTTACAAATTTACATTTATATACATAATAAATAAACTTGCAAAAATACATATATATTGTTTTAATATATATATATATATATATATATATATGATTTTAATATATATATATATACATATATATTTTTGTTTTAAGATATATGTGTATATACATAACTATAATTATATATATATATATAGGGGAAGGATCCGTACACACATAAAAAAACACATTATCTTTACACATCAATCACAACCCTCCATTTACTAACTTTTAATGGTCAAGATTATGTGTTTATTCTTGTTATTAGATGAAATAATCTTGATCATTAAAAGTTAGTAAATGGAGGGTTGTGATTGATGTGTAAAGATAATGTGTTTTTTTATGTGTGTATAGATACTTCCCCTATACTCCTCCCCCATATATATATATATATATATATATATATATATATATATATATATATATATTTATAATTATTATCTTATTTATATGTGTATATATATATATATTTATAATTTTTCATTTGAAAGTAAATGGGTTGTACTTTATTTCCCAATACACGACCCCCATATTACTCCAAATACTCCCATTTATCATCATTTGTAATCCCATATTACTAATAGTCACATACACAATTTGCCAAACAAACAAAGTATTTGTGAGACCTACATACTCATAATACAATCCCACCTAAGTAATACCTCAACCAAACACAAGGGTATCCAATTGGTTATAACTTATAAGTTGGGGCAATTTTATTTTAGCGCCCTAATCCTTTGGATGTGTGATTTAGTATCCAAAGTTTTACAGCTGTTCAGTTTGGTGCACCAGTATTTGGTCAAGTGTAGCAACTGGTGCCAGTCATAATAATGTATTAAAAATTAGACCTTTTTTTCCCAGTGAATTTTACCGACTCTGGTTGACCTCTAACAGAGTATAGAATATAAAAAGTCATTCATCCATTTAAATGAGTTCATTTCTGAAAGTATTCTGCTAGAAGACACAATTTTTCTTTATTTTCATAATGATTTATGCTCTCTTTGTTATTTGAAAAAAAATGAGAGGAGCGAGGCACGTTGCCAGCTTTCAGCCGACATTTTAGTACACTTGGCGATCAGGCATGTAATTGCTACATAATATCACTTGTTCGGGAACTAAGAACAAAAGTCAAGATTGCGACACTAGATCCATCAGGACTCAGATTGGACAACAAAAGTGGAATTATTGCTATAGTTATGGTACTGAGGTGACCATTTCCGGTTTTTAAAATTTGTATAGGTGAAGATACGAAATGACTTTACCTTCTACCGAGATAAGTTATGCTGCCTACTGGTGACACAACAACGGCTGTTCCTGTACAGAATACTTCATCGGCTTCGAGTAAATCATCAACCGACACAAGCCTCTCCTCAACCTACACATCATTATTTTTACCATATAAATAAATCTATTAATTCATAAAAGGTATTATGCATGTGAAGATGATGAAATATCATATAGTGGAAGAAAACTTGAACTACAAATCTAGAGACCATAAGGGACAAAATGCGATTATATGAGATAAATAACTCTAGAATCCATGCTCCATGTAGGTAGTGAGAACCTCGTAAAGAAAGTTTGAATTAAATAGAAACTAAAATGTGGTGGTAAGAAAGTACCTGGAAACCTTGATTCCGAGCAACATCAATTATACTCTTTCTTGTAATGCCAGGAAGAATCGTCCCTTTCACTATTGGCGTAGAAATGATATTCCCCTTTAAAACAAATATCAGAAGTCAGAACCTTTATTGTGTTGTAGAGAATAAAGACAAGAATAAGCAGGCCATATAACTAAAACTTATTCAATTAAATTTATATCAGAGTTCTGAAAGCTTAAAAAGTTATCTTTCAAAAAATGAGAGCAGAGAAAGTCAACGAGGCAATTGCTTATAACAACCAACAAGTCAAAACAATTTGTGAAGGTCACTCCTCTGATTCAAGTAAAAAATCCAACCAGGATTGGAGTATGAAGGGAAAAGAAAGTAATGAACTGAGTAAAAAAATTCTAGTTGATGAAAAGATCAAACTTACCTTGACAATAAATACATTACAAGAGGAAACTTCTTCCAGATATTTCTTGTCAACGCAATCAAGGTACAGAACATCTGTGTATCCTTGGGATTTTGCAATACTCTGTGCCTTTAGTACCTAAAAGCCATTAACAAAAGAAAGAGGAGGAAATGGTTATCTTTGCAATACCATACCATACTGTCCAAAATTAAACTCTTGAAAGTTTTGCTCCTTAAGATGTAGGGTATACATGCCTCCTATTTCAATCTCCATTAAAATGATCCATTTTGCAGCAAACATAGTATGAGTATAATAGGCTAATATCAGATATGATATGATATATGGTCAAAGGCAGACTAGGATTCATAATGTAGTTGTCAAATGAAAGTTATTTAGAGTTCTGAACAAACATAATTACATCTGTATCACAGTAACGTAAGTTCACGAATATTTGATGCTTAGAAGAATAATTAAAAAGAGCTTTCTTGAAAACTTCATTTCTTTATATTCTAGAATCATAACATCTAGTGGAAAATAGAAGTGCTATTAAGCATAAAACTTGATGGTCTTAATGCCCAAGAATTTGCTAAATAGCCACATAGAAGAAAGAGGGGGCACACTAAAATTCAAAGGCTAGACCAATTACAAAACGACCTTAGACAAATAACTCAACCGAGATTTTCAATAACAAGTGAGAAAATGTGAAAAGCAAAACTAGGGTCTCAAAAATATCTATGTTTACACCGTAACACAAGTATATGAGTTATTTATTTTCAAAAATAAAATTGAATGAAACAGCTTCATTTGTTTCTTGATCTTCTGACTCAATCAAGCACCTCAAGAAATGTAAAGAAAATGAGCATCCATTATCAGAGTGCATTATAGAGCAATTATACCAAGTATAGGTAGTATTCGGTTGCCAATAAGAAGACTTACATAATGTTTATCTTTTTAATTCTGAGGTTGTAAACAGAAATTAAAGATGCAAAGATGACAGAAAATGACATTACCGAAGCGTAATTTCCAATAGTCTTAACACCTCCAGTACCACCAGGGGTAGCTCGGTGCACTTCGGTCTCAACAATCAAATTGATTGGTGCAAGTCCTTCCTGGAATACGAAAAAGAAAATAACAAACCATTAGTAGGTGCTTATAAGACAGAAAACCAAAGAATCAAGACGTAAGGAGCATAATGATACCTAAACTCACCAATTAGATAAGAGGAAACAGTTAATGATATCACACAGCTTATGGAAAGAAAGGCCTTGCTTGGTTGCAGCTTTTAACCTCAGAACTTTTATTTTCATACTTACCAGCTGGATTGCAATTGGTTAATTGATGTACAAGCTGAATCTTTTTTAAGGTCTGAAAAAGGTTAGAAGCTGTTAGCTGGATAAATCCAGGCTTTTGGTTGATCTACTATGCTGATTTTTTGTTCTTTATTGGTCCTGAAAAAGCTAGAAGCTTTCAGCTGGATGAACTCAGCTTAAACTTAGCTTCAAAAGATTCAGCTTAATGCCTTACGATCTCCAACCAAACAAGCCCTAAGAGAAGAGTAGATTTGAGCTCTACCAGACCAATGCATTAGTTGACTAAAACGATGACAAGAGAAATTTGAAGTCTTTGCATTCAGAAGGATTCGATTACAAAATGAATTTAATAACAGACCTTGAAATAGTTTCCAACTGGTGAGACATAAATCATAAAAGTGTATTCTGGAGATGGTGCAAGCCCAAGAACTGCCCCACTACCTATGAGCAATGGCCTTATATATAAGGATCCTTTACCGGGAGGTGGAACCTGAAATTAAATAAACAAAAGAAAATTAGTAGTTCATCTAAGTGTCAGCTAATGTATTTTACAATGTAAAATTTGTACATAAAAAAAACTTTACCCATTTTTCATTGGCTAAAACAGTGGCTTTAACAGCCTCGACAAACTGCTCCTCAGTTGGAGAAGGCATGCACATTCTTTCAGCCCCATTCTTCATCCGCAATGCATTTTCTTCGGGACGGAATAGTAAAATAGTACCATCTTCTTTTCGATACGCTTTTAAACCTTCAAATAAACCCTATAACGATATATAAAGCCTCATTTAGAAGACCATTAACCACAGTCAAAACAGTAATAGCATGAGTTTTATAGGACTAAGAGAGAAGCCACTCATGGCAAATTTGCAAACATTAACCATATTAGTATTCGTGACTAGAGGTGGGCAAAAAATCCGCAAATCCGCCCCGTAACCCAATCCGTGCGGATTGGGGCGGGTTGGGTGTCAAAAAAAGTTAAATCCGCCCCGCCCCAATCCGTAAAAAAATTCGTGGGTTGGGTTAGGGTTGGGGTTTCCAAACCGCGGGTTAATCCACCCCAACCCGTTTCAATCCGCATATATATATATATATATATTTTCTCAAGATCTTTTTTAATTACTATCTATTATCTAACAAAACGAGATGCAAAAGGTAATAAAATTGATGTAAACTCTTAATGAAATTTCAATATGTTGTCACATACCAATTCAACTTTTCATTGTAAATTTTTGCAGTTCAAAGATGTCACTACCCTACCCTCAAGCCTTAAACAATTGTTCGACACTGCCTAAATAATCCCGGTTGATGGTCATACTCAGTGGATTATTAATTTTGATTTCAATTGTTATGTAGTTTTCTGATTTTGATTATGTTGATGAAGAACAATTTGTTTTGTTTTGTTTTAGCTTTGTTACTTGTTCCGAACATTCTAAACGTATTTTGGTTGACTTTTAGTTTATATTTCTATTTGAAAATTTTATTTTTTTAAAAATATTTAGGTAAATTATGCGAAATAATGAAAAATTAATGACTAAAATGAAAATTCAAGAAACAACCCGCACCCAATCCGCCCCGCTTGATTTGGATTGGGTTGGGTTGGGTTGAGGTTTTAATTATAATGGGTTGGGTCGGGTTGGGATTTGAATTTCACTAATCCGCCCCAATCCGTCCCGCCATTTATTTTACGGGGCGGGTTAGGATTGAGACCAATCCGCCCCAATCCGCCCCGTGCCCACCCCTATTCGTGACAAGGAGATAAAAGTATAGATAAGTCCAAAGAGATAAGAAAGATGATAGGAACTGATGTTCACATAAGATAAATGGGGTCACCGTCACCGAAACACGTTTCAGTGTCTTAATATCGATAATACAAAATTTCAAATAGGATTTTGGATCTAACCTGGCCGTAATTTAAGACTCCGGAACATGGGCTCAATTCAATATTTCCATAACGTTGCAATTCACCTTTACTAAAGCTTTCTTTGTTTGAGCATTTCATGTAGTACATATAGTCTGTGGGCAAGAATGCAAAACCAAGATTGTCCCAATCTATATCGGCTAATTCATATGCTACAGCACTGGTAAGAAAGCATATAGCTAAGCAAAATGTTCAATTGTTTAAGTACAAAATAACTTAAATACTCTAATTCATAAAATTCTACATAATGTGATAGGAGTGGACAAATAAAACCCACCTCAGACGTTCATATGATATCACAAGCTGTCTTCTCGGAAACATGATTACTCTTAAACATAATGAAATTGGAAAAAAGTTAAACTAGGAGTATAGGTTACGGCAACTTGTATAGCACAAAGGTAAATTGATTATATAGCATTATAAAATTGATAGGCACAACACAGCTACAGAATGTTTACTGAAAATGTTCCCTTTCATGAGATTCTAAATCTTAAATTACTTCAATAAGCACATAGTACAATTGCGCAAAACTGTTGAGTCATAATTTCACAAGCTTAAAGTGAATAAGCTGTATGCTTACAAACACTTGTTACACGTTAAACTGCACTATATAAAGAAAAGCTTTAACCTTTAGCATCAGATTCACACATTGCAATACTAAGGTCTTATTCCCAAAATAACAGATTAATGCGAACGCCGGGCTATTACAGTTACACACAAGAAATGATTCAAAATTGCTGAAATGGCAACAATACACAATTTTTATCAGCATGATAATTTTGTTTATGCTTTTATGATACAGAAAAAGGTGGGGACACATATGTACACTACGGGTTTTTAGCAATTTTGTACCTTGTATTGTTGCGTGTTTCTACCTAATTAGTACCCAGTATTCGTGTTCTTTTTGAATTTTTTATCCAATTATGGATGGAAAACATCCATGCTATGCTAGTTTTCTATCCAATTATACTGGCTTTCCATCCATAATTGGATGGAAAAGTTCAAAAAGTAAAAAAAAAAACACGAATATGGGGTATAAAATAGAAAAATTGATAATAGAGGGTAGTAAATAACAAAAACGCAAAGCAACCATACAGGGTACAAAAACCCAATTGATCCCATACACGACATAAAGACTAAACGATATACTGATAGATACATATTGATAAACACAGGATTAAAATAAGGATACCTTGTTGGTGCACCAACTTGAGCCCTATAAGAACCCAAAACTGGTTGTTTCTCTATCCTAAGTGAAGTAGCTCCCTGTTAAACCCAATAACAAGCAATAACATGTGAAGCCCATTTAGAAACAACCTTAAAAAGAGAAAAAAGATCAAATATTTTGATGCATTTCAACAACCAAATAGTTGAATTGAAAGACAAAAGACAATTTAAGCTAAAATGAATAATGGATATGTAGGGGAAAAGAGAAACCTCGAGAGTTTGGGGAGAAATGAAAACTGCTTTTTGTATTGGGAAAAAGCAGCTTATTTGATGCATTATAACAGCCAAATAGTTAAACTAAAAGACAAAAAGACAATTCAAGCTATAATGAATAATAAACCTTGAGAGTTCGGGAGAAAAAAAGGAGCTTTTATGCATTCGGAAAAAGCTGTTTTTTGTATTGGAAAAAAGCAGCTTATTTGATGCATTTCAACAATCAAATAGTTGAATTGAAAGACAAAAAGACAATTCAAGCTATAATGAATAATGGGTAAGTAGAGAAAAAGAGAAACCTTGAGAGTTTGGGGAGAAAAAAACAGCTTTTTTGTATTAGGAAAATGCTACATTTTTTGTATTTGGAAAAAGCAGCTTATTTAATGCATTATAACAGCCAGATAGTTGGATTAAAAGACAAAAAGACAAACTAAGCTTTAATGAATAACGGGTAAGTAGAGAAAATGAGAAACCTTGAGAGTTTGGGGTCAAAAAAAGCTGCTTTTTTGTGTAGGAAAAAAACAGCTTATTTGATGCATTATAACAACCAAATAGTTGAATTGAAAGACAAAAAGACAATTGAAGCTATAATGAATAATGGGTAAGTAGAGAAAAGGAGAAACCTTGAGAGTTTGGGGAGAAAAAAACAGTTTTTTTGTATTAGGAAAATGCTACATTTTTTGTATTTGGAAAAAGCAGCTTATTTAATGCATTATAACAGCCAGATAGTTGGATTAAAAGACAAAAAGACAAACTAAACTTTAATGAATAACGGGTAAGTAGAGAAAATGAGAAACCTTGTGAGTTTGGGATAAAAAAAGCTGCTTTTTTTGTAGGAAAAAAACAGCTTATTTGATGCATAAGACAAAAAGAGAATTCAAGCTATAATGAATAACGGTCAACTAGAAAAAAAAAAGAGAGAAACCGTGAGAGTTTGGGGAGGAAAAAGCTGTTTTTTTTTTTTTGTATTTGGAAAAGGCAGCTTATATGATGAATTATAACAGCCAAGTAGTTGAATTAAAAGACAAAAATATAAATTAAGCTATAATGAAAAATGAGTAAATAAGAAAAAGAGAAACCTTGAGAGGAGAAAAAAGTTGTTATTTTTATTTTATTTTTGTATTGGAAAAAAAGAGCTTGTTTGATGCATTACAACAGCTAAATAGTTGAATTAAAAGACAAAAATACAATTCAAACTATAATTAACAATGGGTAAGTAGAGAAAAAGAGAAACCTTGAGAGTTTGGGGAGAAAAAGGATGCTTATTTGTATTGGAAAAAAGCAGCTTATTTGATAAGGGGATAATATAAGTGGGTTTTGGTTGAAGCCCAGTCAAAGCTGTTCCGGCGTCCATCTCTCTCTCTCTCTCTCTCTCTCTACAATTTACAGGATTGGAGACAGGAGATATATAGATACATTGTAACAGTATTTAATTACTTCTTTAGTCATTAAATACCAAAATCTTCTATTTATGGTATAGACTAAGAAATATTTTCTTTGTTACAATATATTGATTAGGAGAGAATTGATTATTAAAAACTGATACCCACTTTGTGAAGAGACTTAATTATTGAAAAGTGTTGTTTAAAAAATACTTAACCGTTAAAACTCACAATAACGCTGTAGAGACGGATTTACACAAGCAGACTAATTCTCGAATAATAATTCATGCCATTTTTTAAAAAAAATTATCCCCAAAACAAAACAAAAATAAAAACTCAAATATAATACTTATGAAACCATAGTTGATACTATCGTAAACTTAAATATTAATTAAAAATATCTAAAAAATTAATAATTTTAATATATTTTATTTGACGATTTAACAAAATAAAATTTAAATATAATATTATACAACCTTATTTGAGACTACCCTAAAGTTAAATATTAATTAAAAATATTAAATATATGACTGAATAGCATACTTTTAAATTTCGGGGTGAAAATGAATTCTGAATTTACATTGAGCATCGACGTGTTGAGAGTCTAACTGATTATATCCGGCTCATTAACATTATTGTAAAGTAAGTAAAGATTCTTAAATTCAATGATGCTAATTTTTTTACCTCCAAAACAAAATAAAAATAAAAACTCAAATATAATGCTTATGAAACTATAGTTGATAATATCATAAACTTAAATATTAATTAAAAATATCTAAAAAATTAATAATTTTAATATATTTTATTTGACGATTTAACAAAATAAAAATTAAATATAATATTATACAACCTTATTTGAGACTACCCTAAAGTTAAATATTAATTAAAAATATTAAATATATGACTGAATAGCATACTTTTAAATTTCGGGGTGAAAATGAATTCTGAATTTACATTGAGCATCGACGTGTTGAGAGTCTGGCTCATTATATCCGGCTCATTAACATTATTGTAAATTAAGTAAAGATTCTTAAATTCAATGATGCTTATTTTTTTTTTTTTATCAAAATAAGTAAAGTTTCTCAATTAACTTTGATTCGTTGATACTTCCTTGATGCTTCTTTAATACGCGTATCAAATGAAAATTACAAATTGAGGTTTTTGGTTATTGAATCAGAAAGTATGTGCTTAACATTAAGTTTACTCGTTAAATTGAATATAAATTATCGGATTTAGATGTATTTTGAGGAATTTTCGGTACCCAAAGTAAAAAATGCCTGCAAATTATAAAAACGTCAATTTGAATGATAATACGTTACTTCCGTTTTTTTATTTTTGGAAGTACCTATATCGATTCGGTACGCCTTTTTAAGTAACTATACGTCAACGAAGTATCATTGACTTTTCCTTTTTTAGTCATTTTGGTACAGCATAGGTATGCAAATGCTACGTCTCTGGTAGTTTTTCGGTACGGCTGGGAAATTGGACTTTTAATTTTATAAAAAAACTAATTAAAATATAAGTTTATCAACACTAGAATATGAATATTTTATAATAAAAAAAGTAGAATAAATCTAATTACATATAATTAATATTTAACGAAAACAGTTGTATTTAAAACTAAATTGTGGGATTGTCAAGTATGTTATTTGATGAGTAATTGGTAACTAGATAATTCCCATGTAGGCATACAAATAAATCCTCCACTATATTTATTTTATTTGAATGTACTAAAATTGAAAAAAAAAATGTATTATACATATAGTACTAAAATGTTAGACCTCGCTGAAGGGGGAGGTAATTGCATTATTGCCACGTGACTTTTTTTGATCAATTGACGGAAAAGGTACTAAATTAAATGATACTAATTGGCAATTTAATATACTAAATTGGTTTTTTAATTACTAATAGAAAAAACTTAATTGAAAAAGATGTATTAATTATACACTATATATACTAACTAAAGTGTTTAAATCTCTGAACATTACATACATTAATTTATCCATATAATGGTAAATGGAGACGGATCCTTTTGCTAGTGAGTTACAGTATTTGCATACCACCGAAACAAATTTTCGTTAACAGAAACGATATAGCCGCTCAAAAACCTTACCCGCTGATTTGGCGGGTTAAATGTATCAATTATTTTGTTTCGATATTGAAATCATATTTTCATTTAATCTATAATTGGTCCAACTAGTCCGTCATATCAACGGTTAAAGTTTTTAAGTAAGTATTTTAGATGGCTATAGCACTGCTCTTTCCTTAATCCATTAGGATCATTAAAATGAAGCAAGTCCATTCTTCTTTTTACATAATTAAGATGTTTCCAGATATTCCAACTTTGCTTCCAGTTTTGTTTCTTCGAAATAAAGTAATAATTTTCCTGCAACTTTTTAATTGTTCAGCTAATATATATTTCAAGAATATTTTCACTTAGCTTTTGGGTTTAAGTAGGCTCCTCTCCAACCCAAAAACTATCTCTTAGTCGGAAGTATATAATGAGCTAATCAGCTTAAAATATTGACAAACTATTGATACCATGTAAAACAATATAAAATGGTTTCCTATTAGTTATTTATTGAGAGGATTTAAGCCCTAATTTTAGTACAATAATAGCTAAAAAAACTGATTCCTATCTCATCAGGTCAAACTAGGGTGCCTGTTTAAATAACATTTATATTATTTAACTGTTTATGCTACAGTCATGTTAACAACCGTTATATTATAAAATACATGCTTAGATGATATTTTTTAATAACTAATTTATTTTTTATATTTTTAACAAATTATAATTTGATAAATTAAAAATAAATTGTACTAATACACTAAAAACTCAAATAAAAATATAGAATCCTAAAATTAAATATTAATTAAAATTTAATTTTTTTTATCCATTTGATATTTTTTATATAAACGGATTGTGAACAAGTTATATAGGGTGTGACTGTTTCTTATTAATTCATGTAAAATTAGTGGCAGAACAAGGGTCTCTCGGGAAGGGTTGAATTCCAGGTGAATTATTTTTTGTTATTATGTTGAATGCTTAGGATCTGTTTTTTTGGATGATGCTAGACACACAACTTGCACACAACTTCCACACTCACTAGTTAATGAAAGACATATGTATCTCTCCAAATGTACATAAAACACAATCTATAATTTGATAAACCAAAATATAAATATTCAACATAATAAAAACTCAACCTACTAAAAACCCAAATAAAAATATAGTAGAACCCTAGTTGAGACTACCCTAAATTTAAATATTAATTAAAAATAAGAAAAATTATTAAATCTGTTATTACTAATATATATATATATATATATATATATATATATATATATATAACTCACACACTCCATACATGTATATTTGGAGGAATAAAAATGTATTTTTTAACAAAAATATATTATTATACATGTAAGGGAGTGGCAAAGTTGTGTGAATATTTTTTTCCTTTTTTTTTCCTAATAAAATGCATGGTAAAAATATGAATTAGTGCATATTCACTAACCCTAGTCTAAAGATATATTTATAAAAGTTGTTTATCCTAATGTGGTTATACCTTGATATATCCTGCTTAGCACCAAAACACCTCTAACGGTGTTTTAAAAACCGCACTTTAAAACGCTAAAAACTCAATAAAACTTTTTGTGAAAAAAAGCCTATTTTTTCGCTTTTTAGGTGGTAAAGCACTAATAGTACGCTTTTTGCATTTTTATCACGCATTTTACGTTTTTTTAGGTCTTATATAGTTTTGCTTTATTTTATTATTTGTCCAAAAAACTACGAAAACGGTGCTGATTTAAGCTTAGCAATTTTACGAAAAACAAAATTCCAAAAAAATTATACCACATGTGCTAGTGATACTTAATCGTTCATTTTGACGAACTACAACATTTGAAAATTTTAATTACTAAAATAGTTAAATTCGTTTGTGTTTTGCTATTTATGAAATATTTCAATTTTTCTTATAAAAAAAATCGTAAAATGATGTTTTCAAATAAATATGTATATTTTTTTAAATATTTCTAACATGTATATTTTTATTCTACTATAAAAAATTTATGTTTTACGCTTTAAAGCTACACTTTTAGCGTATCTCTTATAAAATAGCTTTGATTAACTTAGCGCTTTTTAAAATACTTTTTTTTAATACTAATATTGATAATAATACGTCGATTTTGATAATCGATTTTGATGTTTACACTAATATTCATATAATCCAATTATGATACTAGGGTTCATGTTTTTATAGTTCTAAAATCAGGATGAACTATGTTTAATTAATACATGACTTTTACCTTAATGTCTCGTTTGATTACGGTATTAGTAGTAATGAGACTAGCAATACCTTCGGATTACGACGTGATAACAAATTAAAGCCGGATTAACAGTATAGACATAAATACCAATGAGATGTTTGTTTGATTTTTATTGGGGTTGAACTATTTTACAAATTTATATTTATATACATAATAAATAAGCTTGTAAAATACATACATACATATATATATATATATATATGATTTTAATATGGATAAATTAACAAAACATACTAATTTTTAAACTAAATTAACAAAAACTTATCCAAAAACTTTTCATTATCAAAAACATACCGAACAAATTTAATGCTGTTTATTCTCTTATTTCTCTCTCTCTTTCATCTTACTCTCTCTCCTCCATTCTTCTCTCTCCCACCAATTCTTCTCTGTATCTCTCTCTGATCTTACTCTTTCTCTCCTCCATTCTTCTCTGTATCTTTCTTTCATATCCCACTCTATCTATCTCCCCCCCCCTCTACCACGAAAATCCGTCACTGACTACCGAACACCATCTAGATTATATAAACATCCACATACATATAAATACATATATATACATACGTAATATACAAATATTACACTGGTTGATACCCCGTAATATATGAAAAAAAATATGAAATTGGTGAGATTGTTTTCTATTTATTGAGTTTTGAGACTATTGTAAACTTTTTGTGAGTTTCAAGTTGAAAGAGTAGAATGCATATGAACAGTATTGAGAGAAATCCATATGTAGGGTATGAAGTTTTGAAATTAGTTTATAAAATTTTGAAATTAGGTTATAAAATTTTGAAATTAGGGTATGTAGTTTTGAAATTAAGATATGAAGTTTTGAAATTAGTTTATGAAGTTTTAAAATTAGTGTACGAAATTTTAAAATTAGGGTATAAAGTTTTAAAATTAGGGTATGAACTTTTTTTTAGATATTTGATTGTGATCCAGAATATTTAGGGTATGGTGTTTTATAATTAGCATATGAATATTTTGTGAGTTTTTAGTCATTTTTAGAGAGATGGATGAGTGATTAGCGCGTGTTAGAAAGATGTGCGATTATCGTGTGTTAGAGAGAGATGTGTGATTAGAGAGAGAGTTGCGGTTAGAGAGGGAGAGATGTTAGATTATGGTCTGATTAGAATTAGAGAAATAATAAGTATATATATATATGCATGTTTTTGATAATTTAAATTATTAGGGTATGTTTTTATTAATATAATAGGGGTATGATATGTTTATGTTAATTGCGTCTTTTAATATATATATATATATCACACCCCCTTTACTCTAAATAGCTCAATTTACTAATACCACACCCCCTGTTACTCCAAATACCCTCAATTCTCATTATTTTTAATCTCATGTTACTAATAGTGCTACCTCCACTTTTTCTACCAAACGTGTTACTTGTGGGTCCGACGGTATTTCTAATCCCATTTTACCATAATCCCACCCTGAACAAACGCGGTATAACAAATCATGCATTTTCCCATCATTTGGTGTACACCCTTACTATAAGTCATGTTCTTATTTTTGTTACCAAACAATGCACTTATGGGGTCAAAAAGGGATTATGAGTCCAATCCCGCCCATGTATAACCTCTACTAAACATGCAGTGTTCGATTAGATTATATCTGAAAATTAGGTGTTATCCATACTATATCACTTAATATATTATGCATTCCGAATATAGGAATTGGGGGTATCATCACCTATATTGGAGTCTATTTTATGACCTCACTTAAAAAATAAAATCATTTATGCTTTGGGAGAACTAAATAAATTAAGAAGATTGGCTTTAATTATTAACTATTGAATCCAGGTAGCTATTATCTTGTTGAAATAATGGATTCACAAGATCTTATCATGGAGTTTTAAATATTTGATTTTAGGAACGTACTATGAATGGACCAAACTAAACATTTGTCTTAAATTTGTGTATCAAGTCCTGAAGACTAATTTTGATCAAAATTTAAAACTAAAAATGGCTCATTTGTTTATTTATATGCCCCTCAGATCCAATGAAGTAAGAAATCACATCAAGAACACTTATACAGATTTGAATTATTGCAGTAGTGGTTTTTGGATTATATTTTTGCAAAGTTATTGACGGGTATGAAAAATTGTTATTATATTTGAGCTTCCGGATTCAACTTCTAACAGTTCTAATTTGTTATTATATTATGAAACAGTGTTAATAACAATGTTTGAACTCGATAAAACTCTTTGTGAAAAAAAATGCCTATGCTTTTTTGCTTATTGGGTGGTACAACGCTAATAGTGCGTTTTTATCATGCTTTTTGCGTTTTTTAGCACTTATAGTTTATTATTATTATTATTTGTCCAAAAAACAATAAAAACGATACCGATTTAAGCTTAGCAATTAGCCATTTTACGAAAAACAAAATTCCAAACAAATTTTATAATATGTGGTAGTGATATATATATTATTTATTTTTATTTTTAAATCCATTGAATCATGTTCAACAGTTAAAATTGGGTTAAATAAACATGGAGTTTCGAATACTGCAACAACGAAAAGTCAAGTGAACTCGCCACATGACTAAAAGATAGCCTACTTTTGAGTAATAATAAACCGGCTTACAGATCCTCTCAATCAATAGCGATAAGCCGATAAAATTTTCCTAAATCTCAGATAATAACCCACAAAAATAACATAGTTTAAAAATCAGTTACCCGTAAATCAAAAAGGCTATTTGAACGAACCTATTAACTCTCAGTATCGTGTTAATCCTATCCTTTCTGCTTCCTTATTTTTGTTTCCATTCTTTTACGATTTCCCAATTAAAATTTCAGTCGGAAACCTCCTCGCGACAATTGCAAAACAAAGCTTCTGAGTCTCTTTATGCCGAAACATCCAAGTGCTAACTCGATCCAAATGCTTCTCCAACTGATTATTGGAACCAAATTCCTTCCACCCTTCAGACAAAACATGCATTTTCTTCACCCAAAGCTTAAATTTCATCTTATTCTGTCATAAATCGTAACCTTTATCCCCTTAAGATTTGTATCTATCAATTTTGCGTATTCACTCTCTGTCATGACTTTCTTTAATATGTACCTTACAGACTCTCCCGAAAATTGAAGTCTTGCTTGTCCCGTGTTCAAGTCAGACATTGTCAGTTGCTTCTCAAAGGGGAGCTGCAGTTACCGATTTGCCCTTGTAGTGACTCTATAGGTGGGAGCCTAGGAAGGTCAATTTCGTCAATTGCCTGCCACAGGGGAGGAAGCTTAGTTCGACCGAATTCGTTGTTGATCAACTTTCGGATTAACTCGTGATCCGGCTCAAATACCCCTACTTTATTATTTTTGTTCACATTTTCTGTACCACTTTGATTTATGTTTCCTTTATTTTATTTTGGTGAAAGGGTAGGGAGACGGGTCTTGGTATTATTGGCTTAGGAGGAACGAAGCGAGTTCTGAAATAGATACAGATTTCTGTATTTTCAATTGCATCTCGAAGCCTCTTAGCCGTTTCCGTGTCAAGTTTTGTGTGCTTCATTTCGGGAGGCACATTGCAGCTTCTTCTTCTAGTTCCATGATTACTTGCGAGTTTTTGAATTATTTAATTAGCACCGGAAACTACGGTCAAACTGGTCAAACCAAATCTTTTCTCTATATCGTTCTAAACAGATGATAAGTTGTTCATGTGCTAATGATACTTAGGCTCTGTTTGTTTTGGTGTAAAATGAGGGTAAACAAATATTTACGGGTAAATTATATTTTCCGGATGATTGGTTGAACGTAAATGCAAAAAATTAGGAAATTATATACCCCAAATCAAGGAAAAATGGGGGAAATGTTTACAATGAAAAAAAGGTGAAAACGATTTACAATTGGACCGCCCACTCTCATAATGTAATAATATAAATAATGAGACTTTCATAAAATATATCCCTTACCATATTTTTTATATTTTTTAGTCAAAATATCTCTTAACATATAACTATTCTACTAAAATCAAAATTGTTCTACCCTTCTTTATTTAATATGGATTTTATTTAATTGGCACCAAAAATTAAATACAATGATAAAACAAATATAATAAATATTTTGGTATATACTTTTTTAGATATACATACAACTCAATACGTGTGTATCATTCTATTATAATAAGTCAATCCAAGATAAATGAGCCTGCCCACGTGTGTATCATTCTATTATAATAAGTCAATCCACGTGTGTATCGTTTTAACATGCATAACTACAATAAATGATACAAAATCTGAATATTATGTTCAAAATAAAATATATTACTAGATTTATACCATTACGTATCTCATACGCAACGCGTGGGTAAATTTTACTAGTATATATATACATGTTGGACTATTTATATAGAAATGAATAAAAAATTAATGAGATTCATCGCTAATAAAAATGGAAAGAAAGAAAAAAGTGGTTGACGGAGTTCTTCTATAAAGAAGTCGTTTTAGTTTTAAATTAAATGAATAAGTTTTAGTTTTTTCTATCAAAATAATCATGATTTTTAATCATTAATGTTTTTAAGACTTTTCTAAGCTTATTTGCCTTTGTACTTTGATTAAAAAAAATTCATTCATTTTATAATATGTTTTAAAGTATGAACCATATTTATTTATTTATGCGTTTACATTGTTTAAACTTACAAAATTGACATAACTTTAAATTTATTAAAAAAAATTACGTGGAAAATTTTTTATGTACCAAACATCCGTAAATAGGAAGCAAACAAAAGTTTTCACCGAAAAACTTTCCCACGTAAATATTTTCCTTTTGGAAACATTTTACTGTGAAACAAACGGAGTCTTAATCGTTCATTTTGACGAACTACAACGTTTAAAATTTTAAGTACTAACAAAGTTAAAATTCGTTTGCTTTTTTGCTATTTATGAAATATTTCAAATTTCGTTATATAAAAATCGTAAAATAATGTTTTCAAAATATATATTAAACATGTATATTTTGTAGATATTTCTAACATGTATGTTTTTATACTATAAAAAGTTGACGTTTTACGTTCAAAACTACGCTTTTAGCATATCTCTTATAAAATTGTTTTGATCTACTTAACGTTTTTTAAAATACTGCTTTTAATACGTATTATTAACAATAACAGTAGCAACTTTCTTACAAAATTAACATAAGACAATTTATACACATGTACGTATACACACATCCGGAAAGCATTGTTGATGTAACTCGACTAGGTCCCAAATTTTATCAATAAAAGGTGTGTTTTTATATATATAAAAAGATATGTATAAATATACACACATATATATATTAGCAATTTATTAAGCTAAGGAAACTCACTGGTTTGATGGCAACTTCTTCGCTACTCTCAGTATCAGTCCCTGTTACAAGTGATAAATAACTACTAATAAGCTGAAAAAATAATGGAAAAAAAATCAAACAAACGAGACTAACATACCAAGGGGAAACTTATTCGCTACCATCGGTTTGGTTCAACCAGAGAAATAGCAAAGAATAAAATAACAAGAGGGTTTAGGCTAAATTTTCATAAGACTTGATTGTCAAGATTAGGGTAAATATATTTACTTATTTATGTATTTGTAGGAAACCGGAAGATACTAGTATAATGTAAAAATTGCAAGAATGCTTTTTGCTTTAGTCGATATACATATATCTTCACAAATCTTATTTCAAAATGGTTAAATATACCTCTCTGAAGCTTTTAAACGAAATATATAACGGATAAAAATCACAAATCTTATTTGAAAATGGTTAATATGTATATTTTTGAAGCTTTTAAAAGAAATAATTGGTAAAAAAATGCCATTTATACCCCCTAATTTCTCTTTAGCGGAGCTGAGACCGACTCTATTAGTATTCGGACTCATCTCTTTTGCGAACGAGCTTGCGGAATAATAGCTCGACTCGTTCTGACTTGTTAAATTTTAACGAGTCTAAATCTCTAAAACTCAGTTTTTTCGTGAAAATCATTTTTACTTAAATAAATAAATTACTAAAAAATGAATTTTACAAATAAGTACTCTAATTTTCAATATACAGCTATTTACTTATTATGCATTTGATGAGTGTTTATAATGGATCATGTTCATTATAGTTTATAATTATTTACATATATTCGCTTAGTGTGGATATACTTGTTATATAGGAAAAAAAATACAAAAATAATTAAACGAGCACGGTCCCGATACGAGTTGTATATTTTGTTCATTAGTAATTGACATATATGGAGTATTTAACCAGCCAAACGCAGATTTCGTGTCATACGCGTTGCGTGTGTGACGTGCAATGCAATTAAAATATAAAAAATAAATGTAGTTATGATACAAATACGTGGATAAAAAAAATAGTATAAGATTTAAAATAATTTTTGGTTGTTAAAGAGGGACACATAATGTTATTAGTGTGATGGAATTTTCGTAGCGAATTTTCATCTTCTTTTAACTGTTTTTTTTTTTTTTAATGTTATAAGGTTTTTTAAATGATAATACGTTACCACTCAACTGCAAAAAACTAACATGACTATTGGAGATGTTTTTACCTTTTGGTCCCATTTGTTTCAAGTGTCAAGCATAATTAGCACAGATATATGTGCTGATTTTTCACTATATAGTGTTCTACTTTTAAGCATTTGTATATTTTTAATGCAAAAAGTTTGTGCTTTATGTTTCGCTGCTATACTATTAGGCTATTAGCACTTTCGCATAGTGTGCTTAAAAGAATGTTGTGCTCGTGACATTTCTTTTCAAAACACTGATGTATATAAATAACTTGCTAGAGAGAGAGAAAAAAAGGAATGTAAGAAGCATATATATGAGTAAAAAAATTGTAAAGATAAAATATAATAAAATTATGTTTTGTTCAGAAATCATTGTTACGGTTTCATTTACTGTGGTTACCCCATTTATCGAACCTAAAATTCAAATTTCACGGTATACGTTATGACCTACTAGATTAGTTGAAAATAAAAGATGCTCGAATTAGTAAATAAATTTATAGAAGACCACGTCGATGCATAAATTAAATGATTATCGATACATTAATTGTTGACTGAAATTCAGCTTGTTGAAGTGCATCATGTAATAAAAATATAATAAAATGGGAGACGAGTTAAAAAGAATTTGTACAATTTTAACAAGCATTTTTTTCTCATGAAAGTCATCTCAGTGAAGTCCATGTTGTAGAAGAAATGATTTGTTATACACTTTGCTGACTATAATCTACAATTTGTACAATTTCGTGAAAAAAAGTACCAGATATGCTCGATAAAGATTGGGAAGACGCACATTCTTGTGTCTATTTGCGATGTCCTCTATGATCAAAATTATTCGAAATTAAATTAAGCTACTGTAATAATATAATCTTAGATGATAGTATAATTATTTGCTGGTAGATGTGTCTAATTTAAAATAGGATAAGATCATAAAACGTAGTAAGAATTGAAAAAGAGATTAAAATGATACTCAGTACAGTATGTACCTGGCCAATCTTCTTTATTACTACGACGTAACATTAAAAACTATTCAATTTAGATTAATCAATACTCATGAAAAATATTTCCATTTCAGTCAGTTACATTCACAATCACTGTAATGAAATTTATGACCCTCTTGAATTACAAAGATTCTCAGCATTTTCTCCATATTCATCTATTATATAAGTCCACCTTATTGGGGAGAAAAACACATACTCTTTTCCAATTTTCAAACTCTCTAGATTTTTGCAAAAAATAACAAACAAAAAAAAACTCAAGTTATTGGCAAGCAAACTATGGCAAGCCCAAAAAGAAGATCCGGGTACTCTATCTTTCTCTATGTATCCATCTGTATCATTTTATTTTTTTTATTGACATCTACATATCTATTAATTAGTCAATATAATTGAATGGAATTCTTCTCTTTTATTAAAATTGTTAAATGCATTTTGCTTCTATGAAATTCCTTGTATGAACACGTAGGAAATTAGTAAGAGGGGATTACTTTTATATAGCTAGATATCAAATGACTAGTGGTATATGTATTATTGACAGGAGTGGAATTGTCATTAACAATTCTTTTTTGAAAGAAAAAAATATGGAAATCAGTTATAGCAAAATGCATGCATGCCAGGAGTGAATAACAAAGAGTTGAAAAAGTTTGCATCATCTAGCTTATGTAACTAAGTTCAAAAAAAATATTGATCATGGATTTTTAATAATTAAGTCTCAGATTATGTACTGAATGATCATTTTCTTAATAAAATAATAATGATAAAAAGAAATATGTACTAATCTCTTTCAAATAAATGGCAACTAAATAAAATGGAGTGTCAAGTAACGAAGTACTCCAAGCGAGTGAGTCGTTGAGTGACCCGAGCAGTACGGCAGAGCCAATATTGTTCATCACAACCACTATAGAATAATAAACATTTTAAGATAAACTATTAGAACATTCGTAAAAGTTACTAAAATAGTTTGAAACTACGTAAGTTCAAACTATTTTAATAACTTTTAAGAATATTCTTATAGTTTTCCTTTTTTATTTTAATTATTAAACAAGTAACTCATAACTTCTTACCAACTTTTAAGTATTATGGACCTTACGGTTGCAGTCTGGCTTTTCTAGGTACTAAATTAATTTGTTTTTGCTTATAAAAAAAAGGTGAGCTTATGTTTAAGAAGTACTGCATATATGAGTAGTTGTAAAACAAAAACTAGTTGTTTTACAATTGATGGACACACATTTGCAGGTTTTTGAGTCAGTCAATTTGTCTCCGAAAGAAAACTAAAAAAAAAAACTTTTAAGAATCATGTTTGTAATTGCCCCATGCCAACATCTCTAAATTCATATAACTTCGATAGAATCATAGAACTATACAACTACCAATTAATTCATCAACATATACCTTAAGTTTTATATTTCATATTTTCATTTTATACGTCTTATTCAGTTGTTTAATCTTTAAGTTCATCTCTTTTCACGGGTACTAATTGTACTGTTGGTTTCCGTGTACGAAATAACAATTAATAATATTTAAATGACTAAACAATAATTAATCAAAACCAGTGTAATCTTTATTAATTTCCAAATGGAATACAATAAATTGATTACAACATGTAGGTACTGAAATATAAATAAAAAACAAACGTTATCAGATTATTATCAATTAATAATCTGATGTACTATTTTGTAATTAAAAGAAACTGCCGGACTGGAAAGTAAAAACTTAACAGCCGGACTGTTCTGTTATGAATTTAAACTACAGGACTGAATTGAAACTAATCTAATTACAGAATTAAATTACAGAATTGAAATTACATAACAGAAACAGAACTTTAAAATAATTACAGAATAGTACAAACAGAAATGAAAAGCTACAGCTAAGGACAGAATATTAAAAAACTGAAATTAAAATACTGAATTGAAAGGACAGAATATAAAACTGAATTTAAATGCGGAAAAAATAAAACGGACAGAATGTAAAATTAAACGGACGAGGCTACTGTTAACAGTATGCTCTTAACCGATACTCTGTTGTTTCTTTCGTGTATTGATTAATACAATTATTTATTTTTATAAGGAATAATGCTTTCTTGTTTTCAATTCTAAATTATATTAGAAATTGAATTACAAAGAATAAATTCCAAACAGTTTTAATTTTATTTTATTTTCTTGTTGATACCAACCGTTTTTGTATTCAATAAGAATCGTTTCAATCCTTTTAATATCAACCGTATTGATATTTAAAGGGATAAGAGTTTATTTTATTTTTGTTTGGTAATTCTTTTACAAACCCAAATTTCAGTTTTGGTGTTTGTTTATAGAATTGTTTGTACACGTATCTCATACGTTTTGTGTTGTCGTTTCAGATGACAAACACGTCGCCTATTGAGTTGCCTATCGGAAGTGAGCATGACCCAGTGGTTGGTGGAGATGTCCATAACACTGGGGGCGATGCGATTGTGGGGGCTAACGCCGATGACGCAGTTGCAGCGGCTGAGGCCGTCGCGGCTGTGGCTATGGCGGATGCTACGGCCAAAGCTGAGGCTGCGGCCGAAGCAGCGGCCACGGCCAAGGCCGCAGCTAAGGCTGCGGCAAGAGCCAAGGCTGCGGCCAAGGGCAAGGCACCGATGTATTCGGCTATGCATACTTTGCCGACTTCTCATCTGCAGAAACCGGAAAAATTCAGGGGAGACAACTTTAAACGTTGGCAGCAAAAGATGCTGTTTTATCTCACCACTCTGAATTTGACCAGGTTTCTTAAGGAGACTGCTCCCGTCCTAAGCGAGGACGATCTGGACGAGCAGTCGTTCTCTGCGGTTGAGGCATGGAGACATGCCGACTACCTATGCAAGAACTATATTCTGTGTGCTCTAGATGACACGCTGTTTAGTGTTTTCGAGCCCAAAGCTACTGCAAAGGAGCTGTGGGAGACTCTCGAAAATAAGTACAAGGTGAATAACGCTGGCACAAAGAGATTTGTTGTCACGGACTTTCACGAGTACCGTATGACTGACAGCAGGGGTGTCATGGAGCAAGTTGAGGAGCTCCAACTAATTTATCACCGCCTTGAGGCTGAGGGGCTAGTTATTAATGAGCCTTTCCAGGTGGCACTCATGATTGAGAAATTGTCGCCGTCTTGGAAAGACTTTCAAAACTACCTGAAGCACAAGCGGAAGGAAATGAGGTTGGAGGGGCTCATTGAGAAGCTCAATATCGAGGTGAGCAACCGTCGCTCCGTGAGGAGAGTCGGTGGTGCTGTCATCCCGATGGCAAAGGCCAATGTGGTCGAAATCTCCAACGTCAAACGGAAACGTTTTGACACCGGAGGCAGTGCTGTTGTCGCAAAGAAATTTGCGGGAACTTGCTTTGTGTGTAACAGGACCGGCCATCGTGCGGCGGACTGTTATGACAATAAAGGCGCTGCTAAGCCTAAGCCCCCCCCCCCCCCCCCCCCCCCCGAGAAACTTCAAGGGCAAAGGGAAGAGGAAAGCTCCAGCTCAGGCTCATCTGGCTGAGGGAGGACGAGATGACGACCATTTTACTGTTGTGGTCTCTGAGGTCAATCTCGTGGGGAGCAACCCCAAAAAGTGGTGGCTGGATACTGGCGCCATAAGCCACATCTGCTCAACTAGGTGGATGTTTAAGACCTACGAAGCGGTAGAGGGAGAAAGCTGCTTCATGGGAAATTCTGCTACTTCCAAGGTGGAAGGAAAAGGAATGGTTGTGATGAAGATGACCTCGGGAAAAGAGCTGAGGTTGACAAATGTGCTTCATGTTCCAGATATCCGCAAGAATCTGGTATCAGGATCGGTGATGGTGAAGAACGGGTTTAAACTAGTTTTAGAATCCGATAAAATTGTAATCACCAAAAATGGTGTCTATGTAGGCCGTGGCTATATGACCAACGGCATGTTTAAGTTAAACGTAGGGACACTTGCTCCCAATAAAGGTGCTAAAGCTGAGGCTAGCACAAGTAATGTAATGACTGTTGCCCAATAGGCCAATAAAAATTCCGAGTTTAATTATTTATTTGAGTCATTTCATTTGTGGCATGGTAGATTAGGTCACGTGAATTATAATTATTTAAAGAAATTAATTTCACTAAAACTAATACCAAATTTCGTTTTTGATAAGCAACACAAATGTGAGATTTGTGTAGAAGCAAAATTAACGAAATCATCGTTTCAACATGTTGAACGAGAAAGTGAACCTCTCGGTCTAATACACACGGATGTATGCGACTTAAAGTTTATACAAACGCGAGGAGGTAAAAAGTACTTTATCACCTTTATAGATGATTGTACTAGATACTGTTACGTTTACTTAATGAGAAGTAAAGACGAAGCAGTTGAGAAATTCGCTCTTTATAAGACCGAAGTTGAAAATCAACTCAATAAGAAAATTAAAACATTGAGAAGTGATAGAGTCGGTGAATATGAATCACCGTTTGAACAGATATGCGCTGAAAGCGGCATTATACATCAAACCACAGCCCCATACACTCCCGAGCAAAATGGGGTTGCTGAGCGTAAAAATAGAACGCTAAAGGAAATGATGAATGCTATGCTAATCAGTTCTGGGTTACCCCAGAACATGTGGGGGGAAGCTGTACTTTCCGCTAACTATGTTTTAAACAAATTACCACATAAGAAGCGAGAAAAGACTCCATATGAATTATGGAAAGGTCATCAACCCAGTTATAAGAACCTGCGGGTTTGGGGTTGTCTCGCAAAGGTCCTAGTTCCCACTCCTAAGAGGATGAGAATTGGTCATAAGACGGTGGACTGTGTGTTCATCGGATATGCACAGAATAGTAGTGCATATCGGTTTCTCGTGCACAAGTCGGACAATCCCGATGTGCATGTAGATACGTATATGGAAAGCCGAGAGGCCTCTTTCTTTGAAGATATCTTTCACCGAAAATTACCTACATCTGTACCAACTGAAGAGTTGAACAGTGAAGGAAATGTGGGGGCAAGTGAACCGACAGAGGAAGAGGAAGAGGAAGAGCCTCGGCGCAGCAAAAGGGCAAGGAAGGAAACTTCATTTGGACCTGATTTCCTAACCTTCATGGTTGAAGGCGAACCGGCGACATATAAACAAGCTATGTCAACACCGGATTCCCAATATTGGGAAGAAGCCATTCAAAATGAAATTGAATCAATCATGCAAAACCACACTTGGGAACTAGTGGATCTTCCGAAAGGATGCAAGCCCCTAGGTCACAAGTGGATCTTCAAGAGGAAGTTAAAGGTTGACGGCACGATTGAGAAATACAAGGCGAGACTTGTAGTAAAAGGATTCAGGCAAACGGAAGGTGTCGATTATTTTAACACGTATGCCCCAGTCTCCAGGAAAACGTCTATCCGAATCGTCATTGCTCTCGCAGCTTTGTTTGATATGGAAATACATCAAATGGATGTAAAGACGGCATTTCTGAATGGAGAACTGGAAGAAGAGATTTACATGGAACAACCGGAAGGGTTTGTAGTTCCTGGTAAAGAGCACCAAGTGTGCAAACTTGTAAAGTCTCTATATGGACTCAAACAAGCGCCAAAGCAATGGCACGAGAAGTTTGATAGAATTATGCTATCAAACGGTTTTCACATTAATGAGTGTGATAAATGTGTCTATTCTAAAGGAAGTGGAAGAGACTGTGTTGTAGTCTGTCTCTATGTGGATGACATGATCATAATTGGGAGTAATGATAGAATCAGCTCCACAAAAAAAATGTTATCACAACACTTCGATATGAAGGACCTGGGTATAGCTGATGTAATACTTGGTATGAAGATTACCAAAACATCAGAAGGGTATGCCTTGTCCCAAAGTCACTATGTTAAACAAGTTTTAGACAAGTTTGACAAGGACAGTAAAGCTATGTCAAGAACCCCAATTGAGTTCAACTGTAATCTGAAAAAGAATTTCGGTAAAAGTGTGAATCAATTGGAGTTCTCTCGAGTCATAGATAGTCTCATGTATATAATGAATTGCACTAGACCAGACATAGCAAACTCAGTGAGTAGACTGAGCAGGTACACCAGTAATCCAAATGAGGAACACTGGAAGGCCATAATGAAACTTCTCAGGTATATGAGGTTTTCAGCCGATTACGGGCTGCATTATACCAGATATCCAGCGGTACTGGAAGAGTATTCAGATGCCAACTGGATATCAGACTCCAATAGCACAAGATCCACGAGTGGATATGTGTTTATAATGGGAGGAGCTGCTGTGTCTTGGAGATCCTCCAAACAGACATGTATTGCAAGGTCAACTATGGAATTAGAATTCATAGCGTTAGACTTAGCAACCGAAGAGGCAGACTGGCTGAGAAGTCTATTGGAAGGAATTCCAATGTGGCCGAAACCTGTTCCCGCAATAAGCGTGCATTGTGATAGTCAATCAGCTATTGCGCGGGCTCAGGATCATATGTATAATGGAAAGTCTCGACATATACGTCGGAGACATAAATCCGTAAGAGAATTGTTATCCAATGGTGTGGTATCCTTAGATTTTGTAAGATCAAAGGAAAACATAGCGGATCCATTAACTAAAGGCTTGACTCAAGTGGGAGTCGAGACGTCATCGAACGGAATGGGATTAAAGCCCATTAAATTGGTGGCCCCCCCATAGGCAACCCAACCTAAACGGAATCTTTCCTGATAGGTTTAAAGGAAAACTGAACTGTGGGGGCAACCGAACAAAGCACTCGGGAACCTGGAGTTCCCAGCCCATCTCCGCGATGACAGAGTGATAGACCTGTACCATTGTAAGGGTGAGCTTGAGGCTCTTAATGATCCAAGTAACTCGACGGTCGAGTAAAGTGAGTCAGGACACTTTCGATTTGGAACACCTATAACTAGTGTGTAAGGCCGGTACCATGTGATGAGCTTGGGCTAATTCACTAGAGCACTGAGTTGAAGTTGCCAAGGCAGTCCAGGCCAAATATGGACAACAACTAAAGGGCCTAGTACGTGGGTAGAGAGGGCACTGTGCGGGTGCCATTCTGGGATACACAAAGCTTGATGGTTCAAAGCTTTACCGCTACCTAATAGCAGTATTCTGGGTGGTACTCCGCTACGGCAGGTTCAAGGCGCGCGCTACCTGACCTTAGGCAGTGAACTTTTGCGGTTCTCTTGATTTGCATTTAGGACATGGGCTTTCGAGCCAATTGCATTCATGTGTGGGATTGTTGGGAAAATAGGAAAAAACATGTAGTTTAAACATGTTTTTCCAAAGTGGTAAGGGACCAACTTTGAGTCAATTTTTAATGCGACTCCTCAGTTTTTCTGAGGTCATACTCTATGCGTTTGAGTAGCTCGTGCGACGAGCTTCGCAACGGTATATCGCATGACCAATTCGGAGGAATGGTGTGAATGATAATTGGACTCGAATGTTGGTACTCGAAAGAGGGAAAAACCGAAATCTGGAAAATGGGATAGAGAGTGGGAATAAACCATGAGGGTTATCCCACATTGGAAAATCAAGGTTGATTTTCACTCTATATATACAAACCCATCCCATGTAGTTGGTAAACTAATTAAGTCCACATACCCATGAGTGAGTTAGTGTGTACCACACACGCGCGCGCTCGCTCGGGTCTCGGGTCTCGGGACTCGGGACTCGGGCCTCGGGCCTCGGGTCACGGGACGCGGGACGCGGGACGCGGGACGCGGGATTTGGGATTTGGGATTTGGGATTTGGGATTTGGGATTTGGGATTTGGGATTTGGGATTTGGGGAATGTCTCGGGTCTCGGGTCTTGGGTCTTGTAATTGGAACTCCAGCAGTAATTGGAGGCGGATTCTGGGGATGTAACTCCTAGAATTAAATGACCAATAAATTCTGCGGTTTCAGAATTTCCTCTATAAAGAGGCAGCCATCCCCTCATATTCTAACACACATTCAAAATCAGTATCTTCTATCTAACCAAAAAGCTGCATATTTTTTTCCATAGCATTTAGAACCAGAGAGAACCACCCACCAACAGCTCGACTTAGACTCGTCGCCAGTTTCCGGCGAGTCTTCCGAGAGACGTTGTACATTGGGATCGAAGCGCCAACGCAACCAGAAACCTTAAGGTGGTTGGGCGAATATCGGTTAAGGGCATACTGTTAACAGTAGCCTCGTCCGTTTAATTTTACATTCTGTCCGTTTTATTTTTTCCGCATTTAAATTCAGTTTTACATTCTGTCCTTTCAATTCAGTATTTTAATTTCAGTTTTTTAATATTCTGTCCTTAGCTGTAGCTTTTCATTTCTGTTTGTACTATTCTGTAATTATTTTAAAGTTCTGTTTCTATTCTGTAATTTCAATTCTGTAATTAGATTAGTTTCAATTCAGTCCTGTAGTTTAAATTCATAACAGAACAGTCCGGCTGTTAAGTTTTTACTTTTCAGTCCGGCAGTTTCTTTTAATTACAAAACAGTACATCAGATTATTAATTGATAATAATCTGATAACGTTTGTTTTTTATTTACATTTCAGTACCTACATGTTGTAATCAATTTATTGTATTCCATTTGAAAATTAATAAAGATTACACTGGTTTTGATTAATTATTGTTTAGTCCTTTAAATATTATTAATTGTTATTTCGTACACGGAAACCAACATGTACAACTGATCAAGATTTCTGATTAAGATCCTTTTTTTGAAGATTAGTTGTTGTTTATAAAACTTCTTCTACTTTGATTTGAGCATGCTATTAAAAAAAACTTCATTTTTGATTGGCCGATGATGGTTAAACGACTAAAAAGGTTCATACGCGTATATTTGCATTTTCAATTTGCAGAATAGCTCCCTATTCATAAAATCACGATTAAACTAATATATGGTGGTCATACTAACTTGCACTCTTATATCCTTACGGGTCTCAAACTTCAATTGGTTTAATTTAAATATTTAATCTCTGAGTTATCTTCTAAATTGATTATACAGTTGTCTGACCTAGCTATAAGCAAGTCTTTTCATGGGGATTGCAAAATGAAAATAGGAACTTGTTAAGATCTCTTATGTACGTAGTTCTTATTTCTGGAGTATAGTTGCTGTTACGTTTTCTTCTCTTTTGATAATTTCTTCCTAGTTTTGATGTGATAATACTAACTATTAAAACTTCACTTCTTAGGCCAATAATTTTGGAATGATTATTAAAAGTGATACTTGTATATGTTATGGTTATAGATATCATTTTTCGATGTTTATTAGAGAACCATGAGGATATGGAACATAATACACGTACTACTACCATGTGTGCTTTTATTCTTTTGATCTGCATTTACACTTACAGTTCATTCTTTCTTGTAATATAATTCAATATTGACTATCTGGACTTGCTAAATCTAGTCTTTTTCGGGGGTTTTTCGTTTTTCCACTAGGGGTGCTTCAAGTTCTAGGAGAGAGCAATATCCACCAACCGAATTTACATATATGCCTGAGGATATTCTTTTTCATATTCTGATGTGGCTACCTGCAGACTTCCTACATTTGTACGGGAGGTATGTTTGTAAGGCGTGGGCCAAAATCATATCCGACCCGGTCTTTATAAATGAACAATTCAAGCATTCTAAAAATGATCTATTTTTCCAAATGGCTAATATGCCAAGTTATGGTAAAAATCTCTATCTTAGAGAAGGAGAGTTTGAGGAGGGGAATGTAAATGGTCTCTTCTCTGCCCATATATTTTCTATTTCTAGAGGTTTGGCATTGTTTTACAACGTTAATGATCCCCGAAACGTGTTGTATGTTGGAAATCTGTTAACAAGACAATGTGAAACTTTGCCCTCTCCCCTCTCACAAAAAGAGCATTTCATTAGTTGCCACATCGCATTTGTTCCTCAAAGTTTGCAATACAAGGTGTTGTATTGCGTGAGTTTTTGCGAGGCCCGTAAATGGCGTGTGTGGACTTTGGGAAACACCCCGTCTTGGAGAAACCTTGAAATTTCTTCAACGGTTTTTAATCTTGATATTGAAGTTGAGAAAAATTCGGCTTCAGTGGGGGGAGTATTATATTTGTCTAAAGGCAGAGGTGCAATTTCAGCTATTGACCTTAACCTTGAAACTGGTTACTCGGTTCAAATCCCGGTTGAACTTGTTGATAAGGTTTACTCGATTCATGAGATGGAAAATAATCTCTCTTGCGGAATGACCCATAAAGGAGACCTTCATTTTTATGTGTTGAAGGATTTGATCACCAGTGAATGGCTAAACATTTATAAGTTTAAAGAAGTTGTCGACAAAAAGAGGTTTGTCTATTGGACTTTAAAACCCGTGGGTTGGCTTAGAAACGGCAAAAAGTTTGTATTTATTATACGTCGACACTGGAGTAATAGGTACATAGTGGCCTACGATGTTGAGACAGGAGATTCAATTATTCATACAGATGACAGCTCCAGTGAGATACATGTTCACACCAACTCATTAGCCACCTGGTAAGTTATAACCTTTTTAATGAAGATATATATGTAGTCAATTTCGACATTTTTAATCTCTTTCAGCTTTGTTTTTGTGACGGTATTGATTTTTGTTATTGATTTGATGTCTTGCAGGTGATATACTGGTAAGTAACCTTTTAAATCAAAATATATACGTAGTTAATTTCAGCATTTTGAATCTCTTTTTTCCTTGGTTTTGTGACGGTTGTTATTTTTGTTATTGATGTGTTTGCAGGTAAACAAAAATGCAATAACAAAAATGGATTAGAGGTATAACTTATGAGCATCGGAGAAGCTTTCGCGGTGTTATGGGGCCGACCTCCTCTCTGTTTCTTTCGTTATTTGGCTC
Source organism: Primula veris (assembly GCA_963682055.1). Lineage (NCBI taxonomy): Eukaryota > Viridiplantae > Streptophyta > Magnoliopsida > Ericales > Primulaceae > Primula > Primula veris. Next base: position 27,048,115 of record OY821747.1, on the reverse strand, counting down.
AGACTTAATTTTCTCCTTTTTTTTAATTATTGTTGAACTGTTATTTTTGTGTTTAAGTTTTTTTTATGCGTGATTAGGGCCTTCGGGTGTTTCCTAATTACTAAATTACTTTCCTTTAAAGACTTTGTTTTTTAGGGTTTTCTCATGTATAATAAATGAGAGACTTTTTGAGCCTTAATTCTAAATTTCTAATTGTTGGGTATTTTATTCCGTATTAACAAATATAAACATGCAATATAATTATTATCGATTCTATTTATTGTAAACATGCAATCACTACGTAATTAAATAGTTGTGTACCGTACACCAAACATTTGTCCATTTAATGAAGTAGTTATTTAATTATTTAAATGATTTAAACATCAATTAAGACTTAAATCATCAAAATGCCCACTTCTTATAACCACATTTCTTTCCTCAACTTTACTTGCCCTATACATAGCAATTTATTAACACAAACTAATGATTTTAAATCATAGACAACACTAATAGCCTTTGAGTGATTAGTAGTGAATTGATAGATTATTACACCCATCCTAGATTATTTGGTGTTCGTGACCCAATTCATCCATTAAAAAACAAAATCACATCGCAGGTACGTAATATGATCAAAAAGTTATTCCTGTTAAAATAAATGTTGGTTTAGTGACCATATTTTATTTTAGTTCACTTCTTATTTTTCCTTGATATTTTCCTTAGGTTTTAAAAGGAGACATCGGAGTCATTTATAATAAATTTCGGTTTAGTGAATAAATGTTATGTTTGTTCTTTTTCTTATGGATTTTTTTTTAATGAAAAAGGTAAAACTATGTATTTTGATTAAACTTTCAAAAAGTAGCATTTCAGCATCCATATTATACACACAAAAACTCGTATTAAGAAATAAAAAATGTATATAAGATATTGCGTTTTCCTACCGTCGTGGAAAAAAGGGTATGAATTTCGGAAAAAAAAAGGCATTGCTTGAAAAAAAAACTTTATGAACCCAGTAAATATAGGTACGAAACTCGGAAAATTGGATATTAACTAAAATAAATGGGAAAATGGACGTGGACTTGAGTAATGGATATGAACTTGGAAGGAAATTTAAACTTGATAAAAGGGATACTAACTTGTAAAATTGGGTGTGAAGTCATAGAAATTAGGTATAAACCTCGAAAACAAAATAGGTGTGAACTTTGACTAACATATATTTAATCACAATATAGTTAATATGGGTATAATTGTGTGTTGGTCTATCAGTTTATGGAGCCATTACTGGTTCACTGAATTAAATATGAATCACAAGGGATAGTAAATACTCATTTCGTTTCAATTGTACTTCACATTGCAATTTTTATCGTCCAAAAAACTTATAACAAACTTATCCAAATAAAAAAAATTCAAAACTTAATCATGTTAGTTAACATTTGAAGTATATGGTTAACTTTTAAAAATTTCATTTCAACTATTTTGATATAAATTATTAACCGGTCAAAATTACAAATAGTTTCATATAAGACAATTACAAATTGTTGACGGGCCAAAATGAAAGAAGAAAGTAAATTTTAACCGAAAAACATGACAATCAATTAACTCAATACCTAACTCGTCCCTGGTTTATATGAAACTCAAATAGCAAGTTCACATACAAATATATATTATTGGTTGTCTCATCTTTTTCGTCACAAGTTGCGTTATCGGTTTGCAATTGCATGTTTATTAAAAATCACAACTATGGGCACAAAATCGTAACCTAGTAAAAAGAATGACTTATAAAAAGTCCTAGCTTTACATGTCGCATCTATAGATAAAAACCAATTACAGATCTCTGATGATAGACAAATTACAAAGATATACAATCTTGTAAAGTTGGTGTTCGTTAGATTAAATATATTAATGTTAATTTTATTTATATTTATAGAAATATATGTATATGTAAATATACATATGTGTATTTAAATAATGTTTTTAAAACATTAACCATATTCTATAAGTTTTATTACATTATTGATGATATATAATTATATATGTTTTTGTTTTTCCAAATTTAAAATAGCTATAACCATTGTTAGGTTCATAAAAAAAAATCAAGTTAATGAACAAACCGAACACGATCACGGTCAATTTTTATTTTTAACGAAGGATCACGGGCCCGATTTCATAACTAACGAACACAAACAGAACACGAAAGAGAAAAAAGAAAAAGGCAAAGGGGGTAAATATGTAATTGGTTTTACAAGGAGGCTTTGTGTAAATATGTAACCTGGTTCAGTATTAAACTATTATCCATATATAGAGAGAGAAAAACATAAAATGAAAAAGCCCAAAACCCAACTCCGCCGCTTAGTTTCTCCTCGTTCTAAAAATCGCCGACTCAACTAACCCTTAACCATGGTTAAGCTCTTTACGCGGGAAAATCAGTTATCTTGTTTATAATAACAGAAATCTGTTTCTATTAGGTCAGGTATTTACTTATATATATATAGATAGATACAAGTTAGTTGCAATTACCAAATCGTTTTATTATTTCTCTCTCTATATCTATATCTATATATATACATATAATCTGTATATCTTTTTAATTGTGTGAAAAATGTCTCGTGATCCTGATTCAGTTCTTGATGAAAATTGGTATACATTTTAATTGCTTTAAATTTTGATAAACAATAATGTAATTCAAATTAATTCTGCTTTAATATAACTGTAAAGTAGAAAATTTGCTAATTTCTTTATAATTTTTAAAACAGTTAATGTAAGTTAAGTTAATTCTGCTTTAATATAACTGTATAGTAGTAGTTGTAATTTACTTTAATTAATTTCTTTATCAGTTTGGAACTTAATATCATTTACGAAGACGACGAAGAAGACCTTGCTGTCGAGGAAGATGACGAAGCACCTGGCGCTGATGACGTGGCGGTTTCGTTGGAGTCACTCTCACTTACTGATTTGACGAGGTTAATTTTATTTAATTGCGTTTTCAATGAAATTATAACTTAATGTTGTTCTTGTTTGAGGATAGTTAATTACGTTTTTTTTTTGTATTATTACTGATATAAGTGCCTTATGTATTCTTTTCTTGTTTAGGCTAGTTATATTACATTTTTAGTTATATTATTACTGATATAAGTGCTAAATGTATTCTTTTTTGGGATAGTTATATTACATTTTGAGTGTTATAATTACTGATATTAGTGCTTAATGTGTTCTTGTTTAGGGCTAGTTCTTTAGACGAACTTTTCTTTTCTTTTTTTTAATTTGGTACACAATCTTTTGAGTATGCTAATTAGTACCCTAAAATTGCACCTGTTGACGATTTAGTACACTTAGTTTACCGAATTAAAAAAAAATCATACATTGGTAGACTAAGACTATCATTATGTTTACAGCAGTGCACAAAAACGAATAGAAAAAATTAGAATTTTGTTAGGTTGGTTTATAAGATCGGAAAAATTGATAGGTTAAGAATAAAAAAGGTATATTTAATGCTTCTTGTTTGAATTTAACATCTTCAGTTTTTTTGTTTTTTTTATATATACTATATTACTGTGTTGTTATTTGGAGTTTTGTTATGATTTAAGTTTATTTTCCTTTTTTATTTGTTGTTTTCAGAACATTTGGGTATCGGCCTGGTGTGACCCTTGAGGATGATGTGGCAGTGGTGCTGCCACCTGGCACTGACGTGCCGGTGCCGGTTACGGTGGAGTTTCTCGCTCTGGCTGATCTGACTAGGTTAATTTTATTTAATTGCATTTATAATGAAATAACAACTTAATGTAATCTTGTTTGAGGTGGTTAATTACATTTTTATTTGTATTATTACTGATTTAAGTGCTTAATGTATTCTTGTTTGGGTTAGTTACATTTTATTGTAGTTTTATAATAATTGATATAAGTACTTAATGTAATTTTGTTTGGGCTAGTTACATTACATTTTTAATTATATTATTACTGATATAATTGCTTAATGTATACTTGTTTTGTCTAGATACATTACATCTTTAGTTATACTATTACTGATATAAGTGCTTAATGTATTCTTTGTTTGGGCTAGTTTCATTACATTTTTATTTGTATTATTACTGATATTAGTGTTTAATGTGTTCTTGTTTTGGGGTAGTTACATTGGATTTTTAGTTTTATATTTACTAATATTGGTGCCTAATTTGTTCTTGTTTGGACTAGTTCTTTAAATTAACTTTTCTAATTTTTTTTTTTAATTTGGTACACAACCTTTTGAATATGCTTATTAGTACCCTAAAATTGCATTCATTGACGATTTAGTACACTTACTTTACCGAATTGAATAATAAATTTCACGTGTTGATAGAATAAGACTATCATTATGTTTCTAGTAGTGCACAAAAATGGAAAAAAAATAGATTTTTTGTTAGGTTGATGTATTAGATCTAAAAATTGGATAGATTAAGAATAAAAATTTATATTTAACCCTTCTTGTTTGGACCATACATCTTACGCTTTTCTTTTTTGTATACTATATTAGTTTGTTGTTATTTGGAGTTTTGTTATGATTTAAGTTTTTTTTCCTTTTCATTTGTTGTTTTCAGGACAGTTGTGCTTCCGCCTGGTGTGACTAAGGTGAACGTGAGGCCTGCTGGGGCTCCAGTGGTGGTAGTGAGGCATATCGAGGCAATCATTGTGGTGGTGACACCTGTGGGAGCTGAGGTAGAGGTCACGCCTGCTTCCGCCAGGTATATATATATATTTTCAAAGTAGTTTATTTCATTCTGTTTATATTAGCTTGGAATCTCACAACTGGTTAAGAATTGATGGCCGGTCGGTTTATATATAGAATGGAACAGTTTTATAAGTTTATTTTGCAACTGCTAGGTTAACAACTTTAGTCAAGGTTATTGGGACTTTTTTGGTTAACTCACTGCAACTCTTGGTTTTCTTTTTCTTGTTTTACGAGGCTTTGTTTGTTTTTCATCGAAGTACCTTTGTATGCTTAAGTAGTTGGTCTATCCTGCATTAATTTTTTTGTCATTTTTGTTCGTTTAGTTGAACCATAGGAAGTAATTGAGAAACTAAGGCATTCAACTGCCAGGTTAACAATTTTAGTCAAAGTACTTGGACTGCATTGCCTTAACTTCTCAGAATTTTTGGTTTTCTTTTTCTTAGTTACGAGTCTTTATATGCTTTACATTCCCATTAAATACACTCGATACATTATGTACCAGTTCTGGATATCATATAACAATGTAGTTGTGAAGTTTCATTTTTTGGCCAATGAGACACCTATGCTTTCGCTTTTCATTTATTTTTCTCATGTCTTTCTAGATTCCTTCCTCACACCCACTGGTTTTCTCAGTAAAAATCATCTTTTCTGCTTCCTTAGATGTTTCGTCACATAAATGCATATGAGGTTGCTTTTACCAAAACTTGGTGAGGACTAATGACTGTTGGTGTATCAGGTGCAGGCTAAAATTTTATAAATCATGCATCTGTAGGAATAACATAAATCAAGTTGAAACTGCACATGAATAATATTTACATGGAAATTGCAGATGCATAAATCAAATTACACAAAAAGTTCCATTGAAACTGGATAGTATAGATTTGGAGATAGATTTCAAGTTGCTCCGGAAATACTTTTGATAAAATGTTATCGGCCTAAATTCTTAGAGAGTTGATATCACTATTTATTGTGACAATAGGTGTAAAGTTATGGTTGTACGCAAATTCCTTATAATCACTGGCCTAAAAGCGCGTCTACCGTAGATTTTACGAGTTGAAGAAAAGCTAACTTAAGTAAAGAATTTATCAAGCATCCTAAGAGTCTTAGATTCGTTTTCTTGCTTATTAACAAATAAGTTAGAAATTGACTTAGTTCATTTAATAGAGCATTAGTTAGGATGGACTCAGAACCTCGATTTGCGTTTGTACATAGGAGTTCTTATTTCCATACTTTTATTAAAAAATAAATGATCAAAGAATAAGTCCGTAGCAATTAACCTTGTGGTTTCATTGGCCATATGATTGTGTTCTTACGTTGCTATGTTGTTTATCCATGACTTACATCATCTTCTTTTTTTTGTAATATGTTTTCCTGTTTAGCTGAACCTCTTATCCCTAATTTGTTGACTTCATTTAAGTATATAATCTTAGATCTGGCCTCGTCTCTATTATCATTGAAAGCCACATTCATTTCCTTCTCTGAATTTTAACATGTTGAAAATCGATTATTACTCTTGATTCATCGCTCGATTAGTTTACTTTGAGTATTATATTTTCTGACATCGTTCTGTTCCCTTTAGACCGAAATTCTGAAGCTTGGACAAAAATTTGAATTTGTATTTCCTTATTCACCATATGAGGTTACATGATAAATTGATAATCACCGAGAAATACTTTAGAAAAAAAAAAAGCACAATCATGACACTACCTCAAAATGGTAGGTTTGGTTTTTTAATCGAGGGTGATCGTATGCAGGTTCATAAAATTTGAGTGATATACATCTCCAAGCCCAGTTTTTACAAATTGAACTGTTAATGTGCAGCTGGTTTTAATTCAGATATAAAATTACTTCGTTCATGTAACAATGACAGGAAGGACACAACAGAGATATGAGAAAAAAATTCATATGGTCCTGATTGTGTCCTGTCAAACGCTTAGTTACTGTTTATTTCTCGTGATTAGTTTCCGTTTCACATCCTTGAATGAACTTTTTCATCTTTTCAAGTAGTTATTTTTCTTCTTGATAGTTGATACGATATTGTTTCTTTTGGTCTGATTTACATTTTTTTAGGTCAAACGTGCTTCCGCCTGCTGGGGATGATGATATAGTGCCGACTGCATTTGGGGATGAATTGGTGGTGACACCATTGGGGAATGAGGTGGTGTTCTCGTTTGACGATTTTGTTGTGGTGATTACACCTGCTGGGGCTGTGGTGGTAATGACCCCAGGTGATATTATGGTGGAGGGGAGGCCCATTGAGGCCGAGATTGTTGCTAGGGAGGGCCAGACTTGATGGATTTGCTTAATCTGGAAGCTGTGTTGATAGTATTTTTTGTTTCCAGATTGTGTTTTGTAGAAAGTCCCCTTTAGAACAGGAAGTCTTATGTGTTAATTGCATTGATTCCTCCCGGGGCGGTTTAGACTTAATGGATTTGCTTAAATCTGGGAATTGTAATTGTAGATTGTTTCCCAGATTTTTTTAGTAGATTGTCGCCCTTATTTAGGTCTGGATTCATTGCTGTTTTAGCTGTTCTTTTCCGTGAATATTGTGAGTAAATGCAAAAATAGTTCCCTCTGAATACTTCTGTTTCCAGATTGTGTTTTGTAGATGCTCTTCTTTAGAACTAAAACTGTTAAGCGTCTGAATGCATTGCTTCTGTATACTCCTGTTCTATGCATTTAAATGTAAAGGCTGAGATTTCTAATGTGGCGGGCTAGACGTGATAAATTTGCATAAATCTGGGAATTGTGTTTGTAATTATTTTTCCAGATTGTTATAGTAGATTTTCGCCCTTTTATTAGGTCTGTATCCATTGCTGTGTACTTCGCAAAAATATAGTAAGCAAATGCAAAGACATACCTCTTAATCTGGGAACTGTGTTATAGTATTTTGTTTCCATTTTGTGTTTTGTGGATATTTCTTTACAACGAAAACTCTTATGAGTCTAAATGCATTGCTTGTGTAAACTCATGTTTTATGCATTTATAAGTAAAGGCTGCGATTCCTGCCAAGTCTGGACTACACTGATGGATTTGCTAAAATCTGACAATTGTATTTGTAAAATACTTCCAGGTTGTTTTCATTTGATTGTCGGCCTTATTATGGATCTAAATCCATTGTTGTATCCCTTTTTACAAATTACTTCTCGGTGGTGCACTGCTGTGTCTTAATTGTCTTCGAGTCCCTGCTTAATTTCTGACTAAGCATAGGCCAAAATGTAATTCAAAGTTGTATCAAATATTGTGGTAGATTTATCGTTATATATATTACCGAAACCATGAATGGAAGTCAATCACTCTCCTCACCAAACACCCATACTTGCCGGGGTTCTTTTAAAAAAAAAAAGGGTCAAAGTTGTAGACGTGTTTCGTTCTTGTGCTTGCTAGACGAGCATTGTGCACACAAATGTAGAGTTTCAAAACTGGTAAGTAGGTAATTCAACAACTGGGTAATTGAGCTTCATGCATCGCTTTTTAGTGTCGTCCGGGTTTTTCTTTTATTTCAAAACTAAGGAACACAGTATTGTTTTATTAAAGGAAAAGGAGAACCCGTAATCCCTCTTTATTTTCTCGATACGGGATGCAGGGTGTTTAAAAAAATGGAAAATTAGAAAAAAAGAGAGTAGAGATTTTCTTATCTAAAAGCGTGAGCTGGGTCGTGAGGGTAAAGTGCTGGAGTGAGACACAGAGCTTAAACCAAATTTCATATCCTTACCGAGATTACTCCAAAATAATCTTTTAAATTTGCTTGACTTCTGGAAATGCTTCCTCTTTTTTTTTACGATGTTCTTGCTGCTTGGTGCACTCACAAATTCACAATGTGTTATAATACTGTGTTTAGAAATAGCAAAAACCTAGGCATAACTTTGCTGGGAATTTTCAATATCATTTGCAGTATATGGCGATTAAGGTCCGTTTGATGTCTAGCCAAGGCAAATTAATAGTTCTGTTATTTTCCCTTAAACTGTATTAATTAGTGAAATGTGCAAGAAGTAACTTTGAATTGGTATCTATCACAAAAACACAAACAACTTAAAAAAGCAGCTGAAAATTGCTAAAATAACCAGATGTTACACTGCAAGTCTCTACAAACCCGAATATATATAGGTGCCAACTCTAAGTCTCTAGACTCTCTACCCTATCGATCAACTAGACTTCCAAGTGAAATGAACCAAATGATTAAAGCAAGTAATGGGCCGAATTTTTTCTTCGATACAAACTATCTCAATATTGTAACAACATCTAGAAAATTGGTCGAATGTCTTCCGGTATCCGATTTTAACAACAAAAACTGGGGTTAAGACTTATCTATCACTATAATCTCTCGACATGTAAAAAGTCCAGACAATTGGTACTTAAATTCTGCTATTTTTCTCTTTACGTTAAACCTTTTTTTCATATTTTCTTTTACTAACCAGCTACAATTTGGAAGGTAAATCCTTTTCTCTTCTCTTACTCTCTAGTTTCTAGCTGATAATAAAATTAGACAAAAGCAAAATACTTCCATTTTTACATAAAAGTAGCCATAAACACCAAGTCTCTTAAGTGTATTTGATGGTTTGTCAATTAGCAAGCTAGCATTATAAGCATATCTCCATGAGATCTTGCCGTATATACCGATGCTCTAATTAGATGTTACTATCAATCCATATTCCATATACCGTATAATCCAGTACTGATCAATTATTGAGGTATGAATGGTAATCAAATTATTCTTTGAGAATCCAAGCTATGATCATGATAATTGAGGTACTATTGGAAGCTACAAAATTCTTTAAAAATGTATTAATTTAGGGTATCATTTGAAATCAAACTATACTTTTTCAAAGTGTGTTTTGACATTTTTTGGAAGCAAGTGGAACGTTATCGTTCACTAAGTATATCAGGATATGATCCCAAATATTGATTTGACATAAAAAACTGAAAATGAGTAGAATGAAGAGTGATTACCGATGTGATTTCATCTATCAAAGTAGTCATCAAAATGCTATTTCAAAGAAAAAGTGAAAACATCTATTGTCTCTGATAATATTTATTCACATGTCAATTTATCTGTGTATTCAATAATTTTACAACACATGTACAAGAAGAAACTCTTGTTCAGTGCATAATTTCTTTTAGCAGATTCTGCTGGACACGGGATACACACGAAACATGGATTTTACTCGTAAGCGTACGTAAAACATTAGTACTGGGTGCAGTGTTACGGCAATAAGGTTTTTATCAGCTTATCGGGTTTTTTAAGTGTATTCGTAATTATTTTTCGAATTTATTTTGTAAATCAATGTTTATATTATTTATAAAGTGTTTGTTCTAAAAATTCTATAAAATTTTACCTTTTATAGATATTTTTGTCATTTATTAATATTAATACATTATAAATTGCCAAACAAATAATTAAATACAAAAAATATGTAAAATGTCAAAATTTACAGAATTTTTTGAACAAACACTTTATAAATAATATAAACCGTTGGTTTAAAAAATAAAATAAAAAAATAATTACAAATATACTTGAAAAAACTGATAACCTAATGAAAACATGGTGAATGTAACCTGAGAAAATGTGCAGCTTATTAATACTTATATGCATCATGCTTGGTTATAAATTTAGGAGCTGTTAGAGCATTCTCAACTGTATGTATAAACTTCTTTTATATATATAGCCTTATACAGCTTTATAAGTGAATATATTTATATGGTGCACATCAGTTATGTATTAACTACCTATATATCATATTAAAATATTAATATTTTTAACAGTTTATTTTTTAAAAACACTGTTTCAATCAAACGGATCTAAGAAGCTGAGATTCATCAACATGCACGTGTTTCCTCCATCATCTCCTTTCTCTACCATTTTCAAATAGCATTTTTAAAACATCACAGGCCATGATAATAACTTACCCATTTTTGAAAAAACTCTAATCAAGGCTCAGATAAAAAAATAAAAAAAGTTTGCCCAAGATGTAGAAGACCTCTTTTTCGTCAGTTCCAACCTCCGATGAAGGAATAAAAACATTTATCATGCTCGTATTAACCTTATTACACATCCTTCAAAAACAATTCATCTCTTACGGTTTTAATCGAAATCCCCCTTTGTTGGTTTTTTTTTTGTTCGTGTACAATGAAGAGAGAGAGAGAGAAAAACCAGTAAAATGATAGGGATAAAAGAGAATTGAGGTTTTGTTTTAGTATGGGGCCCATTTAAATTTGATATAAAGGAGGTTCAAAACTCTCTACATGTAGAGAACTTTTGTAAAATATTATTAGACTTAAGACTTAATACTCGTTTGGTTACCGGACTTGTAGTCCTGGGACTATTAGTCCCATGAGTATTAGAAATGAAGATAGTATTTCTAGTCCGGGTCACTAATCTGAATGTAGTATTTGTTTACATTAGTGTTGTGACTGGACTATTTTTTCAATTTACGATTTTACCCATCATTTGAACTAAATATACAACTAAACAAAGTTTGAAAGAAAACAATGAACAATGTCTGATTTTTATAAAAAAAAAATGAATTAGAGAAGAAAAAACCTTATAATGCGAAAAAGCTAACCAAAAATAGAAAATATAATTATCAATAATTGTTTTGCAAGAATATATTAAAGACAAAGCAACACTTCATACAAAATCAATTAAAAAATTGTTTTTTCAAAGAAAAAAAAAGTCTCATATTATAGAAAATAAAACTAACCAACCTAATGGTTTTTTGTGAATTGGAGATGAGGTAAACCTAATAAAAAAAAAACCCAAAAAAATATATAGAGCAATTTGAAATTAAACCCATATTCCTAAAAAATTCAAAATAAAAGAAGTGAGCAATTTGAAATCAAACTTATATCTCAAAAAAAAAAAAATGTCCAAATCTATATAATATTTATTGGATGGATTTATGTATATATGTATAGAATATATGTATGTAAGTATTAGTGGTGACGGGTGAGATGGGGTGGGATGAAAAGGTAGAGTGCAGCTTTAAAAGAAAAAGAAAGACAATACAATATTGTAATTTGTGAAGAAAAATGTTTGGATTATTTTGAATACCACACCCCGGATGAGTTTGTATATACACCTGAATTGAGTATTTGAAGTTCAGAGTGTATTAGAAGTCCAAATCCAAAAAATTATACCAAACACATAAATAGTGGGCACATTGGTATTTGAAGTACAATCCTGGTCTGTTAAACCTGTAAACAAACAAGGCCTTATAGAATTTAGAGACTTATATGGTAACGGTTGTGTAACCCATTTTCTTGTTTTGTATAAAGTTATACATATAGTGTGAGTTTATATGTAGAGTTGAGAATGATCTTATAATGTAGTTTAAAATTCAAAATCTTACGTATAGTTTTTATTACCTTAATATCATGTGTACATACTACCTCCATGCCAAATTAAGTGATACACTGCTTAAGATATATGATTATAAAGAAGGTAACAATTTTTTTAGGGACAAATGATCAATCTACTTTTTAATACCTTCCACAAATATGTTATATGTGTTACTTTTTGGTAAAATATTAAGAGAAATGCGAATTTGTTTCACTTTAATTGATAACTGTTCAAATATTGTGACTGTTTTTACGCTTTGGTTCCTTGGTGATACGATTAAATTGTAATTTATGTAAGGTATTAAGCCAACAAAATAACTCGAAGGAAGCATACTTATTTACAGTTATACTGTTATGCTAATAATTAGTTAGTTGATGCATTCCAAATTTCTTTTTCTAAAACAGAATACTACTATTCGGTGTATCGAAATAAAATAAAATTGGTGATCATTTCCTAGAGTTCTCTTTGCATCTAAACAAGAATTTAGATACTTGTATTATCTTCTAGACTTAGCACATAAGTATATATCTATTTTTATACTATCTTTTAAGTTTAGCACCAACTAACTTAATAAAGTTTGGTTTCCCTGGTTTAATTTTTATTCTTATGCACATGTCTATTTTGCTTTCCTACATCTAGGCACAACATTATACTTAATTTTTCTCGAAAGCATTGTGGCCGCCGGCCGGTATACATTTGTTACCGCATTCAAATCTTACAATTAATATTAATACATAAATTTATATCAACCAAAATAGGTCGGAAATTATTAGCCAACCAAACTCCTAGCTAGGTGCGCCAACTAGATATGTTTTCTAGAAAGAATCTCTTGCAAAAGTAGCAATAATATATGAACTTATGATGGTTAGACTATTAAGGTCGTTTACCCGTAGAGCCTAGACGGGAAATTTGCAGGGAAAAAATGATTTGACCTGATGGTCACGACAAGTCGAGTTCATACGAGATTCGCCAAGATACGCTTAGAAAATTTGGTCCAAGTCTCGTTTAGCATCTTTTTTTTTATACTAATAACTAAGATAGCTTTCGGGAACAAAGTACTTCTGAAAAAATGCATCTATAGAACTGATGTTAAAAAAGTATCTTCTGGTAAACCACTTGTGGAAAAAAAATGCGTCTGATGGACAATTAGTTCTTATTTTTATGTCTGTAACGTTTGGCGTGAAATTCAAAAGTGACTTTTCAAGAAAAAAATTGGAACATGTTTATTGTCAATAAAATTCATGGATTTATTACAACAAAACAAAATAAAAACATTAATATAATATCATGTTGAACATATTAATTACTTGCTTAAAAATCAATCAACTTCTTATATACCAAAAAAAAAAAAGGTGTAGAATCGTATTATGAAGCTTGAGTTTATTTTGCTATTGCAATAGGCATAATATAATGGTTAGTTGTGTGACTGTGTTTGTTTATTACTCTAGAATTTACAGATTACCAAAATATATGATTGCCAAGTAGTCTGTAATTTTAGTTCCTTTTTTGATTGTTTCAAAATTTAGGACCCACAAATTTGTCTCAATTTTTTTTTTTTAATCGACAATAGCCTCATCTTTAGTGCTTGAAATAAGAGGAGAAGCAAGTAAATGGCGTATTTTGTTTGCATCTTATAAGTATAAAAGTATACTTATTTAATAAATATAGAAAATTAAACTTTTAATATTCACTTTTAAAAATATGAGTGTTGTTTGGTGAACACTATAAAAATACACTTTTAAATAAATTATTATTTATTAATATATGTGTGTTTTAAAGTTTTAACGATTTAAATTCAAAATCATTCTTGAAACTAATATATTTATAACTGAAATATAACAAAATTACCTTTTTGTAACCAAATTAAAACCAACACAATCACAGTAAATATAAGTGCAGATTCTTTTCTACTATTATTTTTTTCAAAATAGAAAAAACATAAGTATGTATGTCACTATGTTTTGTAACAAGGATCCTATACGAAAGTTTCCACATCAAACAAGTCACGTTAGAAGCAGTTTAAAGTTAATGAACAATTTTGCATTTTTAATCTTAAATCAATTTAGAAATTAAATAATTTATCAAAATAGTATAACATAGTTAAATCTAATAGTTTAACATAGTTAAATCAATTTTGGGCTAGTTTCCATCTTACTTTTAAAGAAAAGTATGAAAAACCTTACTTATAGAAAAGCATACTTATTTGGGGTTTACTTACTTAAAAGTATGTTTTTATTATGCTAACCAAACAAGTTATTTACTTATAAGTAAAAGTAAGCAAATAAGTATAGTTGTCATGGCAACTAAAGAAGGACATTGAACTAGAAATTTCCCTCATTTCTAACTAAATTGTCAACTTCTGGCTTTGCTCCAAACCGCCCACTCAACTCATACTGGGACCTCCTCTCTCTTTATCTCTATATGTATATTTATCTATAAATATGCAAAATACAGTATTGATGATGAACCTGAGAAGTCATCTAATCAAAAGTGAAGAGAAATGACATGGCAATGATGGAAATTGTTACCTTTGTCTGACTTCTATTGCATACAGTTGCGAAAGTAAAAAAGTTGAATTTAAATGAGGGATATTGGATCTTTATCAAAGTTATCATTATGTTATCTTATCACTAGCTAGGGTAACCTTATGTCAATGGTTTTTAAGACTAATATCTTTTTGATTTCGCTAAAGAAAAACTTATATTTTGTTGTTTTTGCAACCACTACAACAAAATATCAGTTCACAATCACATGTTTTGTTGCTAAATTACTGATAGTAAATGGTAAATTTTACGACACTAAATTTGTCATAAGTGAAACTATTTTGAAATTTAAGAGTACTTGGTTAGTTACTACTACCAAAATAAATGATTTCATTAATTAATCAGAAAGCCTAGTTTATCTTTTAGGGTATGGCAAAGTGGAGAAAGCTATGTTTTTCTTTTAGGAAAATTGGTGGCCAAAAACAAGAAAAAATGGCAAAACTAATCATTTAGCTTAGGGTTTGGTTTGCAGTATGTAAGCCCTTTTTTATTCTGATTTATATGATTATAAGTTCCGTTAAAAAGAAAAATTAGCTCAGATTGCATATTGGTGCCCCATTGTTATACATTCCTTGAGTAGTAATTAAGGTGGAAAATCTAGTTACACAATCATAAAACAAAAGAAAATGAGGCCACCAATTATGTGAACAAAACATGGAAAAAGACAATTATGAAAAGCAAATTGGTCGGATGGCCGTAAAAGAAGGAACTTGCAAGGGAAGGGACATCTTATACTCAAACACACCAAAACCCTTATTTATCACTACAATGTTGTACCTTTTTTAATATATAATTTTCATCAAATTTGTTTATTCTTTTTCCCATCATTTGACAACTTCTGCACCTCACAATCATCATTCCCCACGGAATCAAATGCCCATCATACCATATCATTGGTGGGTTCCTCTTGTCTAATCCTTCTTTTCTTTCTTTTTCATAACCAACACTAGTCCTCCTTTATAAGGTTTTTTATACATATAATTTTCAAACAAAAGTCGTACTTCATTTGATCATATTGCTAAGTTAATTGATTTATCCAGCTGAACTATTCAAACCTCCCAAGGAAAATCATTTTATTAAATTGAATTAATAACTTGGAATAGAAGAAGGCAAAAGAACGTTAGAAGTTAAATCATAAAAACTTCTCCATATTAATGTTCATTAAGTTCTTTCGTCACGTTCCCTAAGTTATAAATAAAAATGTGGGTTTTTTCACCAATTTTTTTTTTTAAAAAAAAGTTACTTCTTCTTCACATAATTAACCGGGAAAAAGTAACAAGCTGGTTGGTCCAGATGGTTGAGACTCTAGTATACTATGTTCATCAGCAGGGTTCGATCCATAACACATGTAAATCAGGTTACCGAGAAAGTTATTAATTATAAAAAATTAAAAAAAGGGGGCAAAATATCCTGGGCTACTTTGCACTACTAGACCAGCCGTGCTTACATAGCTACCAAAACAACCTTGTTCTTAACTCTATTTACATTAAAGGACGGCTTTTTTATCAACTAGTTTCTGTTTTTGGTTTAGTTATTCATTTATTCTCTTCCTTGATCTCTGTAGAAATCTGATTAAATTAGTTTAAATTATATGTGATGATTCTGTACAGAATTATAGCAATCGTTTTCATGAGTAACAAATCTCACAAAGCACGTGTCCAAATGTGTGAGCCTACGACTGTGATGGTGTATATCTATTATTGAGCGATAAGGTTTTTTATGCATGATGAAAATATAATATAAACACAGTAATTATTTCACTTTTTCGGATGATATTTTAGGGTCTAAAGGTTTGAACGGTATAATTTAACAACTTGAGACTATTCGTTATCCTCACACAAAAAAAATAAAGCGGGGTGAATTTATTTTAATTTAGTCGCTAATCTCTTAAAAAGTGTTCAAATTTAATTTCAACCGTGTCGAAGTCATGCATAGGGCTGTAAATGAGTGGAATCCTTCGTTCGTATTCGGTTCGGCTAAATTTCGATTCATTTATAAACGAATATGATAATGAACAATAATATAATGTTTGAACTGAGCATGAAGACGATTCTGTTCGTTTCGTCTAAACTCGTGTTCGTGTAAATATATATAAATTTTGATTGAATAAAAAAACTAAATATATTAATAATTTAACAAAAACTAGCTATTATCACTACAAATTAATAAACTTATTTCTACTACAATAATATTAATGATAGTTTGTATTATTTCAAACTTATTAAAGTAATTTATATCATAATACTATAAATACAGTCATGATTTTATTGTTAAGTGATCGACTCGTTAAATTACTTAATTATACATATGTAAAAAAGAATTTGTGCTAATAGAATATATAAACTTAAAACTAAGAAAATATTATGTTGTAATGTCAAATAAATTAATTAACTAACATTTTATTTATTTGTAGACAATTTTATCATAATAATACATGATAAAATTATTAAAAATTATATATATAAAATAGAAAAAATTATTTTTTTAATTATTATATGTTTTGAATTAATGAAAATAGACGTTCACGAACAAATCGTGTTCAGCTCGTCAAACGGTCGGTTCATGTTCGTCACACGTTCGGTTCATATTCGTCAAACGTTCGTTCGTATTTAAATGAATATGACTAAGTGTTTCAGTTCATAAAAATAAACAGATTTATGTTCGACTCGTTTCGGTTCATTTAGGGGGCTAGTCATGCATGCTTATCCAATTTCAGTTTGCTGCTTTTCCAAAGCGAACACTTGCAAATTAAAAAAGTATTTTGATTTTGATTGCAACTAATTTACCACTTTATACATAAAAAGGTACTCTATGCACAAGCATATATATGTGTATAGGCGGCCTAGATCTAGCTTAGGAATGGATGATTAAATTTATCCTTTTTCCTCTTAGGCGCCTATCTTTTATTTATTAGGTCAAGTAATTAAATAAAATTTGACTATAATGTTGAGCAATCAAATAACCCGTCAAAGAGGGTAGATCTTTCTTAGAAATCTTTGTTAGTCAAGGTTTCTAACTCGTGTAAATAAATTGTCGACCTTATACTTACCAAATTTTTGAAAACTGGATTTTATCTTTTAGCCAGTCAGACGTTACGGTGTATGTTTTGACTGGAATTAATCATTTCCTTCGTTTTATATGTGTTTTTTTTTTTTTTTGAAAATTAATCAATTTTATTAGCCATTAAGCTTGATCAATACTCGAGGGCTGCAACAAATACAACGAAAAAGAACGCCTCATTTCAAAAACGATAAGCCTAACTTTCAAGCATTTTGAATAAATCTATTTTTAGCATTATTTTTGTACATTCTCGAATCTATTCAAGTTATTAACAACTAAAAATTCAATCTATTTAATAGTCGTTTCCCATGAAACTTTAGAATCTCGATAGATTCTAGCGTTCATTTTCCGTCAAATACAAAACGGTAGATGAAATGAGAATGTCAATCAAAATTTGAAACCGTATTAACTTTATATGGCATTTGCCTATTTCACCCAAAAACTCCAAGAACCATTTTGAGCAACTAACCCAGATTTCGAGATAAGAATTCGCCAAATATGACAAGAGTAAGAGTACTCGAAGAATAGCTGATCCATTGTTTCTGAATGGTGCATGGTAACATAGCTCACATCTATTCAATTGGAGTGAGTGTATGAAACTAATTTTCTGTCACAATTACCCACTCATTGGCTTACTTATTTTCTAATAATAATAACCTTCATTGGACGAGAATAAAATTAACTTTGGACGGAAAGATATTAAAGTCCTAACCAACCTGATCCGGTTAATCCAATCTGCTCGTACATAAAAAATGGTTATTTGTTCTTAAACTGTTATTAGTATGATTATGAAAGGAAAACTAAAATGCAAGACATTACACTATAGTGAGTCATATATGGGTCGGTGGTGGTCGGTCACCTTTTAAGAACATTTGTGTTCATATGTCACATTTTAATAACATTTTTGTTCATAGGTCACATTTTAACATATATATATATATGTTACCTTTTAATATATAGATTTTAGTATAGATTTTTGGTGTAAGTCACATTTTAATATATAGGTTGGCCAGCTGATGTTTAGTCCTATGAAACTAACATCACATTTAGGAAGAGTGATCAAGCTATTAATATTTAACTTTCAATATATATTTACTAAATTTAGTTCTACCAAATTTAACAATTTCTAAAAAGTAGCTGCCTCTTAATTAGGGCTGCAAGTTAAATATGGGATCCCATAAATCCGAGATCTCAATGCTAGTTATAAGGTTTGATTTAGGCTTTAAACAATTTGATTTTAAATTCAAAATTTTCAAATCCGTTTGCAATGGTTTGGTCACAAGTTCATTATTGTTAATGTTAATCTGAAACAGAACAAACCAATCCGAGCGATCGAATCCGATTCGAACCATTAAATTAGATCTGTTGTACCCACTAAAAAGTGACCTCTTTAAATCCGACCCAATACTAATAAAAATTGTCTTATATGACAATTTGAATTTTGTTTTTTTGGTATTTTGTTTGTTATTTAAACTTACAGTATTGCAAGAGTTCTTTATTTTATTTTTATGAAAAATTTGACATTTATGCTTTCTATCATTTATGTTTTAAAAGTATGTTCATTAGTGATGTTTGCAATTAGGTGTTTAGTGTTGAGCATCTTTTATTTGAAATCAGTGCTATGTGTTTTGAAGTGGATTTCAGAACGAATGACAAACATAGTCAATACTGAATCTAATTCGAATCCTCTTCAAACTGTTGAATCTGCAAACTCGAACCAAACAGATCTCATGCATCATATGTTAGGTCTGGTTCTGTTTTGATTAAAAACATAAATAGCTTGATTTAGATTGATTTTTTTTTAATCCGTTATATAATGGTTCGGTTTAGAATCCAAGCTAATCTATGTTAATCTGAACCATTTACACCCCTGCTCTCTGGTCGCGTGTGTTTTAAAATACTAATGAGTCCATACACAATATGGTGCACGTTGTTTCTTTGGCAAAACATGACTAACACCTCAATGCGTTTTCCATTTTTAAGAATTTTTTTGAATTGAATAAAAATTTCTAACCTAACGATTAAATTAAATGCATGGATATCTTGCTTTCTTTCTTGGTAGTTAATCTAGGTGTTATGTTGTGCCTACCCTCTGATTAGAAAAGAACACATACATGACCAAACATTTTCATCATTACCAATACCTACTCTATACAGATGAGTAGGCGGCAAGTTATTATTGAATTTGAGAATATAATTAATAAGTTAGTTATTAACCATTTATAATTTAGCCGGAATCATAAGCAATTAGTACACTCAGGGGCGGAGCCAACCTAGGCTTAGCGGGGGCTGCTGCCTTCACTGAATTTGATTCGTGTGGTTATATATTGTATATTCTAACATATTGGCTTTCCTACTTCAGTTGGTTAATGTTTTCAATTCGCACACGACAAGAAAAGTTCATTTAGTATCATAATTTTTTTCCAGTTATGTTGTTAAAATAGTTGTGGCTAAATTTTAGCAACAGTTTAACAACAAATTATATTGCTATTTGTTGCTAAAATTTAATCACACCCAATTTACCAACATAACTAAAAAAAAATTATTATGGTAAATAAACTTTTTCTTATAGTGGCGCCTGCGTGATTTTATGTTTCTCCTACTGTTTTTTTAAACAATTTCGTCTTCACAATTTATACAATAACCTAACATTTATTATAT
The DNA here is from genome assembly GCA_963682055.1 of Primula veris. Taxonomy (NCBI): domain Eukaryota; kingdom Viridiplantae; phylum Streptophyta; class Magnoliopsida; order Ericales; family Primulaceae; genus Primula; species Primula veris. Next base: position 27,027,834 of record OY821747.1, on the reverse strand, counting down.
GCATAGAATATTTTATTTGGTTGGTTTAATTTTATTTTGTTCAATAGTACCCGCTTGTTTTACTTATATATTGTTTAATATTCTAAAAAAGTTTTCATTTTGTATTCCATTAGCATACATTAATTAATCATTTTATTCAATTACTATTTGGTCATTCAATTACTATTTGGTCTTAGTTTAATTATTTACCAATACGGTTAATCAATATAAGAGAGAGTTTATCATAAATTTCATTTCTAGCATAGTAAGCCAATACATGAAAATTCACCCAAATTACTATTTATTTTATCTTTCTTGCTCGAAATAATTTTAAAAAAAACTTCTCTACGAATCAAAGTTAGTAAATTGTTCATAAATTTTAGTTTGCTTCGTATCCTAATAACATACATAATTCATGTTAAAACATTTACCATTTATTGTTTTTTAATATATTGTTCATTAAGATACACCGCTAACTTATGGACTAGTTGTGCCCCGCTGAACCTGATTCCTGGCTCCGAGTACCATAAACTATTAGAAATTACAGTAGCAATTAATAATAATACATTGTACTTATACAGTTATACCAATTTTTAGGAGGCGTCTGTTAAGATGAATTACCAGGCCTAGCAAATCCGAATTCATCGACGTCATCTAACTTTTATAGCATTTTACGTTTTTGCCCTATATACATTTTTTCTCCATATGCCATCTTTTACTATATAGAAAAAAGTAAAAAAGGCCACAAAATATTTTTTTTTATCCAAAAAAAGCATGCATGAAGTCTTTTAAAGATTATTAAGAAAAAATTAGGAATGCTAAATAAGAAAAATAAATAAATATGCTATATTACAGTTTTTCCTTATGTAGAAAAAAATGTTAGAAATAAAAGAGTGCTAAAATGTTTTCCATATAATATCATGATTTTTTTTTAAAGTATATAAATTGAAATCAGAAAAATAAAAATTAAGCAAAATTTCTATTTTACTTTTCCGAAAAAGTATTCACTTGTTGATATAAATTTTCTCCCTTGATATTCACTTACATAAAATTACAAACATATACTTGTTTACATATTCATCTTCGAGACTTCGACCTAAGAATAATCTCAAAGCCTGCATGTATATTAGTATATTGCAATAACATCCCATTTTAATCGATATGTACGGATTTGCTCCAATATTTGTTCCATATTTACAATTTTATTATCACAAAGTTCCATATTAATTTAAATTCAAGTTTATCATATCGGTCGAGGCTTTCATAGCCAACGGTGTAAAACCCACACAACCACTTATGGAGAGGGCTAGTGGTCAACGACATGATAAAATGGAGATGTGTTGAAAGGAAATGCTTATGAAATATAATTAGAAAGTGAGCATATCTGTAAAAATATTTTAATTTTTTTTTTTACTTATATTTTTAAGTATACATGTTATCAATAATTACTTTACTAAATATTCAATAACCAATATCAATATGCATCTTCAGCGAAAATTGATCACATGAAAATTGTGACATAATCAATTTGGATCAAATTTTCAAAAGTTGCATACTAAAGAGAGGAGGTGGGGCTTGAAGGTCTTAATGAATAAGCAATGATTAGACGGGGCTAGGCAGAAAAATCATATTTTTAACATTTTTTATGAGATTTTTGGATTTTCACTTGACATATATAAGTTGTAAATTTAATAAACACCATGAATTAAACATTTATACGTCATTGGTTTATCTATATAAATGCCGAGTCGGATTGGGGATAAAATTTAAATATCAATTCAACCCAATCCGTTACAATTAAAACTCTGACCCAATCCAACCCAACCTGCAAAATAAATTGCGGGTTGGGGCGAGATTGATTCTTAAATTTTTATTTTGATCATTTATTTTTCATAATTTGCATAATTAACCTAAATTTTAAAATAAATTGATATTTTTCAAAGAGAAATATAATTAAAAGTAATCAAAATATGTTTAGAATCTTCGTGAACAAATAACAAAACTAAAATATAATAAGAATGAAATGTTGCTATCTTGAAATGCATACAATATATGTATATATAAATATACATATTTATAATTATATATATATTACGGGTTGAAACGAGTTGTGACGGATTAACCGGCGGTTTGAAAACTTCAAACCTAACCCGACCCGCAAAATATATAGCGGATTGAAGCGGAACGGATTGATTTTTTTTGGACACTCAACCCGTCCCAATTCATACGGGTTGGGTCTATAGATTTTTTGCCCACCATTGTGTATGCTATGCCTTTTCCTCAATGCAAGAACCTTGAATATGAGTGAACAAATTTTAGCACTCGTAAATTATTAAAGACACTCATTTGCAGTCACTAAATGTGATATAGATGTAATAGCTGGCTCATAATTGGCAGCCTCTACGAAATTGTGTAGATAGATGTAATACACCGTTCTCAATTATGTCTAATATTCAATTATGGAAACGATTTTGTAGTACACATCTTTAAAAACTTTGGCCACTAGTAGAAGTATATTTTCATTGATCATCAACCTAAACAACTAAAATTTGTAAGCGTGTTCAATTAACTTGTGACCTAACTCCTTATCTTCACTGCCGACAATATATGCTATAATTAATTGAATGTGATTTAGAGATGTACAATATGCCAGTAGTAACGAAAATAGGCCCCCACATCAGCTTTCTAGTTAAGCAAACAAAATTTTAGTGTTGTTAATTATATACTATTGAACCATTTTGTGTGGCTCCATTATTATACGTGTCTTTCGTTTATTTATGGAAGTTCCGATGGTTTCTAACACCTACTCTACTTTTTTTAGTTTTTACCCTTTTTACATCTAGAAACCAAGAACGCCAAAAGAAGTTACTGTTGCCTTTTTAAGAAGTTACTATTGCTTGTAATCCTGTTTTCAGTACCATTTATGAGTAGTGATATACCTAAAGACTTTTGGCGCACATATGCACAGACTTACTTAAGGTTATTTGATCAATATATATCCAGATAAATCATTTATATATCGAATATAATTTTATATATATAGCTTAATGACTTCACAAAATGAAGCAAACGATTATGCTATCAATCTTGTTAAACGAGTCATGGTTGGGAGATATAATCACGACAATTTGGTGAACAAAGAGTCATGACTCATGCCACAGCAGAAAAGAATCATATTTATAAATTAATGGCATCCGATGAGAGCATTTATTTCTACATGGAAAATAAAGAGTACACACTGGAAACTAAAATTTTACTAAAATAAATTGTTTTTTGAAGTGTTCATATATATTCAAGGTTAAAATAAAAATAAAAATCCCAGTCGAGTAACTTCTTGGAAGGAGTTAGATCAAATCGAGAATACTGAAATTTTCAAATTTACCTGAGCTTGTGTATTATGCTCGTACAAAGATTTGACTCGAGAACACGAGATAATATAAATTATGATACTGAGAATATTGTAGTTCAGGAAAAAGAATGTATACGAAGATATTGCAATTACTTTTAATCATGCATGGGCCACTGTATTTGGTACCTAATACTTTTGTAATTAGACTATATATGATGACATAATGTACCTAAATTCAGTTGAAAAGAATATTGTAGGCATAACTTTATACAACGCAAAAAGAAATCAAAGAATCATGGAATAGAGAAAAGATAAGAAAAGGTGGTGGCTACATATAAGTGAAAGTTGGTAGCTGGTTAATGGGTGGCGAGAGGCCTAAGAATCGTTTTCTTGATGTGTTTCCCATTACTATGTGTGCATCATTTTTATTATTTTAATTTTTTATATGGATTAGAAAGTTTTGTTCTCTCTTTGATCCTTTATGTGAATGTGAAGAGAGGAAGAGAATGAGAGGTAATTTCTACCTTAGTTTGTTAGGAAAATATTGGTAATCATCAAAATTTATATTTAGAATAAAAATATCAGCACAATACAATAATTTAGTATTTTAATGGTAAGGAAGTTTAACACATAGGAGTACAATTTTTAAGTCATGAACAGAATCCCCGTATATATATATATATACTTAAAAAAAGAAAATCAGACTGAATATTTTTATACAGTTTAACACATAGGAGTACAATTTTCATCACTGTATAAATTATATATAAAGACAGTGAGCCGTTTGGATGCATCTTAAAACTTTCGATTTTCATCATTTGGTATATATGAAAGTATTATTATTTTTTAAATAGTCGTTTAGTTTTTGTATATTTAATTATAAATATATCTTCTGTCATATTGTAGTCTCATTTATTAAATATTTTGTGAGATATAAAGATCAAAATGAGAATCATTATTTGGGAAGTATAGAAATAGTTGTAATTTTTCCACCATTGATAAAAAGGAAAATTGGATTAAAATATAGGAAAGCTCGCGATAAACAATCACGGTTGTCATTGTATAAATGTCAAATATGGTTTAAAAACACATAACTTTTTCCTTTCTATGATATATTTTTATAAATTATTATAATAATATAGAAAATTCTAGTGGTTTCAAATAGTCAACCTGTGAAAAAGGAGACAAAGAGTCTTTCACATAAATTCCTCCAAACAAACCACACATGATAAACTGTATTCTTTTTCCTACTCATTCCTCTCATTGATTAATAATCATAGATAGACACCCACTCACCAAACTCCACAAAGAAACCCTTTCTTCATTCTCCCCCCACTCCTTATAACCCCCTAAATTTCTCCCCTAAAACTAATTTCATAAACACATACTTAATCTAAACTAATGGGTATGGATGATATTTGCGACACAACCCTTGTTCTAGGGTTAGGGTTAACCCTTAAGGCCGATTTAGATAAACCGCGAGGAGTTGTCACAAGAAGCTTAGAGCCATGCCTAAGTTTGGGATTATCCGAGCCGTTAGATAATATGAAAGTTGTTAAGAACCAAGGGTCACTAAACCGGCAAGAAAGTGTCACGTCATCGTTTTGTAATGGTGTCGTGGTGAAGAGAGAAAGGGAGGTGGACACGACCGAAAGGGTGTTTTCAAGAGTGAGTGATGAAGATGATGATATGAGTAATACAAGGAAGAAGCTTAGGCTCAATAAAAACCAATCTGAGGTTTTAGAGGAGAGCTTTAAGCAGCATAGCACTCTCAATCCTGTAATAGTTTCTTTCCTTTTTGTTAACTACTTACTAATTTTGTAATATTTTTTCTGCTTTCAAAATATTAAAGTTTTGATTGTTATTATTTATTTATTTTACAGAAACAAAAGCAAGACCTAGCAAGGAAGTTGAATCTGAGGGCAAGACAAGTTGAAGTTTGGTTTCAGAATCGACGAGCAAGGTATAGGTCATCATCCACTGCTTATAAGAGATAGTACAAAAATATTAAATAATTACCCAAAAAATATACGTAATTTTTTTGTCAAAAAAGCTTACTGATAATTATATTACTATAGTGTACCCAAAAAAATAATCAGATTGCTTAAATAAAATAACTCTTATGTGCAATCACCCTTGCAGTAGTTCTTCCTCTCATTTTTTCTTTTTTTCATGTGTTATGTTATTTTACTTTAAAAAAATGCCATTAGAAATTGAAGTTAGGATTTTCTTAGAATATCGGCCGTTTTGGTACTATATACTTCCCGATAATTTTTTCTTTTTTTTTTGTTAAATTAGCAATAAAAATTTATTGAATATATATTCCGTTATTTATTCTTTATCCATATTCCATTATATATCGACTTTTTAGGTGAATATTGAAGTAACACAAAACACCACATCATCATGTTGCAAAGATTGGTGGTCCAATTAATCATTGACAATTGTCTTGCATATGTGATCACTTTATTAGACGTTGCATCATTTTGTTAAATATATTATCGGAGACATTTACAGATTTAGCCGCAAACATGCTTTAAAATTCCAAAAGTTAAATGCCACCAAGTTGGCATGCAAGTTGTCACGATTATTTCTCAACTTTTGGGTGTGGCCAAAAAGTTGGTTACGCGTGATTTAATTAAGTTTTGATTTTTTCAATTAAGAATTTTCTCAACTTTCGTTTTCTTTCTAAATAATGTGTTAATATACTATATGATTATTTACACATCTAACTCTAACATTGATGCGTTTTCTTTATGCACAGGACAAAGCTTAAGCAAACTGAGGTCGACTGTGAGTTTCTAAAGAAATGTTGTGAAACACTGTCGGACGAGAACCAAAGGCTACAAAAGGAAATACAAGAACTCAAAGCGTCGAAATTAGCTCAGCCTATATATATGCATATGCCCTCGGCTACTATCACTATGTGCCCCTCTTGTGAGAGGATTAGTGGCGGCGTTGACAATAAACCACCTAAAGCCTCCTTACTTAACGTTTCTCCGAAGGCTCATTTCATTAAAAAACTTCATTAATCCTCCCCCCATCTTATCAATTAGGTTTTCGTGTTCAATGTTAGTAATTAATAAGTAATAACAGAAACCCTATATTATCCCTTTTCATTTTTGTTTGGTAAGGTAAGATTTACTAGTCATACGTGTAGCTGGTTTGCATATAGACTGATACCATCAAAATAGAGCAGTCTAGCTATCTAATCCTCCTAATTAATCATCCAAGTGTGTAAATTATAAATTCAATATTATTATTTAATGTGTTTCTTCTGTTTTATACTTTTAGACGTGTTTTTTTCCTCAAATTCTAATTTTACATCAGTGGGCGTGTTAAGTGGTGCAAAAGTTGTTTAGTACATTTAAGGTGAATTGCGTGTAAAGAGACTTTAAAATCATAAATGTTAGATAATCCAACTTCATTAAGCTTGTTATTGGGTGTTAACCTTTAGTGACATCAAAACAAGCATCTTATATGGCTTTTTTGTCGCTGAAATGGAAAGGCAAAATTTAGGATAAGTCGGTTGAGAGGATAGAGTTGTGTGTAGTGCGTGTGTATATATAGTTATATACACATTTACAAAAAAATGTGTATATAATTATTTATATGCACATTTTTTTTAGTAGTTGGGTCACGTGCATATGTCAGTACTGGTTTTAGTGTTTTATTTGGTGCTCTATATAGTGGCTTAGGTTTAAGAAAGTGTGATTGAAGATGCTACATGCGTGTTGGCAAAGTAAACAAAATGTGTACATATATAATATACTTGCACATTTGCACTAGTTCAAGGAAATGTAATAATGTAAGGTTTAAAAGCTTAGTATATAGTATATATCTAAGTAACGTCCAAATTACTTTTGCCTTTTGAAGTTTTGGTCGGCTAGTTTAATTTGAAACTCTTTCCCATTTCTGATTCCAAAAATATGGAAGTTCAACTAGCCTGTTTATGGGTTTAAACATTGCATCAAAAATTTATGATGGGTCGTAATTGATGTATACTTGCAAATTGCAATAGAAAATATATATTCCTATATCTTTTTTGTTGAAAAAAGGGCCGTACCTTGGTAGACTTTGTTGATATGTGTACAAGTGCCCCACTCATGGCTCTTACAAAAGAAACTAGAAAAGGATATACTTACTCGAACCATAACCAAGCTGTATAAAGGAAGTAACAATATATGATTGTATCGATACAAATGAAACCATAAAGAACATCAAATATAGAGTTTATGCATTATCAACCGTGCTAACAACCCCCCAAGTACACAACATGAATACTATTTATGTTCATTTCCAAAATAAAAATAAATACTAAAACAAAATGTCAGTTTATCATCAGATACTCTGTTGTTAAACTGATTTTAAACTGAGTGTAGCTAAATTTAGTAACATTTTTTGTTGCTAAACCTGATGGTAAATTTAGCGACACTCAATTTAGTATCAGTTTAACAACAGAGCGTATGATAATAAACTGATATTTTATTATAGTGAAAGAACTAGACTATGAATTGGGTCACCAATACCTCATACCTCTTAAGTCACAAACAAGAAGCTATACTCGAAAACTCAATCCACACGAAATTTGCATCAAAATTATTTTTCTATACTTGGGAGTAGTACTAAAGAACAATGAAGTCAGCAACATTATTTTTAACTGATTTAGCTGGATGTAAATCCAGCTGTAGGAATCACAATTTGAAACATTTCTTTTTTAATTGCTAGAGTTCCCAATCCTTTCGAGCATGAGTACATGATGTTCATGTTTTTCATTCATCACAAAAGTTTATCACCGATAAAAAAAGATATATTAGCTATGAGCTAAAGCTGTAAAGCAATTTGAACAAGCCTTAGTAAAAGCTGAAACTGTCTCAATCTCTTTGCAATTAATCCGGTGCTAAACAAGATGTTACGATTAATAACGGTCTTTGTCCTTGCATATTTTTGTAGTGTAAATGCAAATGCATATTTTAAAAAGAACAATATTTAATTTGTTTGGGAAAGGTAACATACATACAAATACATTACTGTAATTATTATTTAAGTCTCTAGATATTTATGAATGGATCTTGTTTTGAGTTGTTCATTTTAGTTTTACAACTGCAGTAATTAGTTTTCATTTTATAGAGTAGCTGTATCAATTTATGTTCGGGAGTTTATATAATATGGACCAAAAACAATTTGCCTTTTCAACGAGGGATCTTGATTCATTCTCTGATGCAAGTACGAAACAGGATTGGCTTGTAGTACTCGTTGTCGATAATAATTTAGGAATCATGATGCATATTTTGATTGTGAAAAATCATTCTTTTGATCACGTTGATCTTGGCGTTAAAATGAAAGTTATAAGATTAAGGGGTATAATGAGAAAATTAGTGTTTTTCTGAGCTCATTTTCTCTTGGGAACGAGGCTTTTGAAAAGCTTTAACTGACTTCTTTTTACCCTCGGATTTGTCTTGAGAGTTACTGATGTTGTTGTAAGTCCACTCGGATTAGTTTTCTTATAGTCATCATGGCGGCTTTGTCCCGTAAATAAGTTTTTACTTTGATATATGCATAATAAAATGGTTTGGCTGCCTAGAAGGAAAAAAAGGAGTCATGATATGCATACAAGCACATTAGGACTCTTCAGAATCTACAATTCGGTAAGCACTATCATACAGTTAGGAAAAAAACATGAAATATATAAGAACTGTAAATTAAATGACAGTCAACATCAATTTTAAGCACAACCATTTATATTTCGCCATCATTTTTCCAATTTTAATACGCGCCTAACTAAGGACCAACTTGTACACAATAATCATATTTGTGAGATAAGTATCTACATAGTCTTGGACGGTGTAAAACGTATCCATGTAGGACGGGCCTACATGAATTTGTTAGTTTAATTGAATAACTAGTGAAGCCGTGCCACGCAAGGCGTGGGATGGATTATATGGTACACCGTGTCGGACATATGATACGTTTTGGTCAGTTTAATGGAAAGTGTTGTGGTCGTCACTATGAGCATGTCGTCCGAGTTCATGTGATTTGATTTTTCTCACGTAATAGATCTTCCAATATTTTGAAGTATTCTTACCCGGTACTTCTCTGAAATGCGTTCTATATAAGTAGTAGGAGTTTTAAGCTATAAAACAAAAGTTGTAGCCAAACAAGGTCTTAAATTATATTTCTTCATACTAATAAAAAAAGTTGCATCAGCTGGCCAACCCAAAATTTGTTCTTTAGGTAAATAGTAAACACCATATATCACAAAATTCAGACTACAAAATTTAAACAACTATATAGTCTACAGTCTACACAAATGCACATAACAAAGTTGCAATCAAACTACCTCTAAATTTGCATAAGTTGGCCCCAAAATTTGTTCTTGAGCTACAATATTAATAGCATATATTACAAAATACATAACAAGAATAAAGAAACTATATATACAAACACACATATACAGAAACACAAAGCTGGAAGTAACGCGAAGCGGAAAAATTGCTGTGTCTTTCTTAGCCTCCGATTTTGCTTAATAACTAATAAGCTCACGGTCTTAGGTTTGGAAGAAGACTAAAATCAGGTTTCCAAGTATCTTATACCTGAACAGTCATCAGTGTATGTATGCCTTTCTGCTCTGCGCTAACGTAGCTGCTTTCTTTTCTTTCGACGTGTCCATCTTATTGCTTGCTATTTCTTTGTAATCTCCTCTTCCCCGACTGCATGGTTTTCTAAGCTTTTATAATATAAAGATATGAGCTATTTTAGCATGTGTGGCGTAGGGCAAGGTTGTGATTACCTTCTCTATTTGTTTACATTAGGTCCAATGTAGAAGCCTGCAACTGTTAGTTGTTAAAAATAGAAACATTACGGATATTTCTTAGGCCGATAGAGAATGAAACAACTAAAATCAAAAGTAATAGTCATGCGTCGCTTTGTATGATTGTCGTTGGATCTAACATCATATACATGAACATAGTTAAAAAAAACTTAACAACTTTACAAACACATCGTCTGTCGTTGATGTTTAATTTTCTATTTATTTTATTTCACTGAAAATAGGAATTCGATGAGGAAACTTAATTCCGAATTTGCTGTAGTCAATACATATATAAAACAAACGGAATGAATAATTTATGATCTTAAGAGTATCCTTAACAGGTGTTATTCCATTTCCCCCATAGGTAAGCAACGCGAGTAGGGTAATTCAGCCTTAACGGAAGATGAAAAGCAAGGGGAAGAGAATCACGCCCGGAAGGATTTGAAGGGAGAAGATGAAAGTCCCTTGTTTCTCTCTCTATATCTATGTTTCTCTCTCTCTCTCTCTCTATATATATATATATATAGATAAATTAACAAAACATATTAATTTTTAAACTAAATTACAAAAAACATATCCTTACAACTTTTCATTATAAAAAACATACAAACAAATTTAAATTTAATGTTATTTTTTTTTTTTTTATCTCTCTCATCTTACTCTCTCTCTCCTCCATTCTTTTTTCTCACCAATTTTTCTCTTTATCTCTCTCTGATCTTACTCTCTCTCTCCCTTCATCCACCACGAAAACTCATAACTAACTCCCGAACACCATCTAGATTATATAGATATCCATATACATATAAATACATATATATACATACGTAATACACAAATATTACACTATTTGATACACCGTAATATATAAAAAAAATATATGAAATTTGTGAGATTATTTTTTATTTATTGAGTTTTGAGACTATTGTAAGCATTGTGGGTTTCAAGTTGAAATAAAAGAATTCATATGTACAATATTGAGAGAAATTCATATGTAGGTTATGAAGTTTTAAAATTAGTGTATGAAGTTTTGAAATTAGGGTATGAAATTTTGAAATTATGGTATGATGTTTTAAAATTAGAGTATGAAATTTTGAAATTAGTATATGAAGTTTTAAAATTAGAGTATAAATTTTTGAAATTAGGGTATAAAGTTTTTGAAATTAAGATATGAATTTTTGAAATCAGGGTATGAAGTTTTGAAATCAGGGTATGAAGTTTTATAATTAGCATATGCATATTTTGTGAGTTTTTAATCATTTTGAGAGAAAGATGGGTGATTAGCACGTGTTAGAAAGATATGCGATTATCGTGTGTTAGAGAGATAGGTGCGATTAGAGAGAGATATGTTAGGTTAGAGAGATATGTTAGGTTAGAGAGATACGTTAGGTGTGAGAGATATATGTTAAGTTAGAGAGAGATTAGATTAAAAAATAATAAGTATATAAATGTATGTTTTTGGTAATTTAAATTATTAGAGTATGTTTTTGTTAATATAATATGGGTAAGGTATGTTTTTGTTAATTGCCCCTCTATATATATATATATATATATATATTAAAGAAAAAGGAAAAACCTCAATTAAACTGTACCCTTTTTTTCTTGGAAAAATTACCAAAACCTACAACTATTTTAAACTAATTACCAAAAAATCACACCATAACACTTTATTCCCAAAACATACAACTAATTAAAATTATAAATACTAAATAATTTATATTTTTTAAATATATATATATATATATATATATATATATATATATATATATATATATATATATATATATCTCCCTCCCTACTTTATATATATATATATATATATATACACGCACATACAAAAATGTCAACTTCAACATTCGCCCTCCTCTCTCCGCCACCTATCTCCATCACCTTCCGCCGCACCTCCCTCCATCTCTGATCCCGTCACCACCTCCTCAAATCTCAATATTCCATCTTCCCCACACTCCTACTTTAACTCCAATTTCCACCGTCCGATCAAAACTTATTCCCCCAATAAAATTCTCATCTAAACCCATCTCCCTACCAGTTATACCAGAACCAATGATTTCTGAACCACTTTTTCCATTTTCACTTATTTTATTTTATTTTATCGTAAAACTCGATTATAACTAGGTTAAATCTTTAGAATTTCTTACATATTTTTTTTTTGTGCTCTAGATATCAGGTATGTAGAGTATTTACATTTATTTGGATTTTTGTTTTGTTTTTAATCTAATTATATTTTCTATTTGTTGGAATTGATTTACTTAAAAGCCTAATTTTCATTTTTTTTATATGAAATTGACTTTTATTTATCTTCGATTGGAGTGATTCTCATTTTTGTGGCATAATTGATAAGTTATTAAATAATCGGAGATTTATCGTTTTACTCTTCAGAAATTTTATTGTTGGAATTGATTTACTCAAAAACTTCATTTTCATTTTTTGTATATGAATTAGGATTTTGTTTTTCTTCGATCGGAACGATCCTCATTTTTGGGACATAATTAGTAAGTAATTAAATAATTATGAATTTATCGCTTTACTTTTCCACCATAGCCATACACAATATATTTTGTATTAATTGACATTCCCCCCTTCTGTGTATTTTTATTATTCATACACAATATACCGTTTATACATGCTCTTTAATACATGTATACACAATACACAATTATACATGCTATTAAATACAGACATACACAATACACTTTTTATACATGCTCTTTAATACATGAATACACAATACATTTTTTGTACATCCTCTTTAATACAGACATACACAATACACAATTTATACATGTTTTTTAATACACGCATACACAATACACTATTTATACATACTCTTTAATATAGTACTACATAATACATATTTTATACATGCTATTTAATGCAGGCATACACAATACACAGTTTATACATATTTTTTTTAATACGGGCATACACAATCCATTATTTATGCGTGCTCTTTAATACAGACATACACAATACACAGTTTATACATGTTTTTTAATACGGACATACACAATACACTATTTATACATGCTCTTTAATACATGCATACACAATACATATTTTATACATGCTCTTTAATACAGACATACACAATACACAATTATACATGCTATTAAATACAGGCATACACAATATATTTTTTATACATGTCCTTTAATACAGGCATACACAATACACTTTTTGTACAAGCTCTTTAATACAGACATACACAACACACAATTTATACATGTTTTTCAATACATGCATATACAATACACTATTTATACATGCTCTTTAATACAGTAATACATAATACATATTTTATACATGCTATTTAATACAGTCATACACAATACACAGTTTATACATGTTTTTTTAATACGGGCATACACAATACATTATTTATGCATGCTATATAATACAGACATACACAATATACAGTTTATACATGTTTTTTTAATACGGACATACACAATACACTATTTATACATGCTCTTTAATACATGCATACACAATACATATTTTATACATGCTCTTTAATACAGACATACACAATACACAATTATACATGCTATTAAATACAGGCATACACAATACACTTTTTATACATGCTCTTTAATACAGGCATACACAATACACTTTTTGTACATGTTTTTTAATACAGACATACACAATACACAATTTATACATGTTTTTTAATACATGCATACACAATACACTATTTATACATGCTCTTTAATACAGTAATACATAATACATATTTTATACATGCTATTTAATACAGGTATACAAAATTTACAGTTTATACATGTTTTTTTAATACGGGCATACACAATACATTATTTATGCATGCTCTTTAATACAGACATACACAATACACAGTTTATACATGTTTTTTAATACGGACATACACAATACACTATTTATACATGCTCTTTAATACATGCATACACAATACATATTTTATACATGCTCTTTAATACATGCCTACACAATACACAATTTATACATATTTTTTAATACAGGCATGCACAAAACATTATTTATACATGCTATTTAATACAAAAATACACAATACACAGTTTATACATGTTTTTTTAATACGGACATACACAATACACTATTTATACATGCTCTTTAATTCAAGCATACACAATATATATTTTATATATGCTTTTTAATACAGGCATACACAATACATTGTTTATACATGCTCTTTAATACAGTCATACACAATACATTCTCTATCCATTGACAGTTTATACATGTTTTTTTAATACGGGCATACACTATTTATACATGCTCTTTAATGCAGGCATACACAATACATATTTTATATATGCTTTTTAATACATGCATACACAATACATTGTTTATACACGCTCTTTAATACAGTCATACACAATACATTCTGTATCCATTGACACTATCCATTTTTTTATTTTTTTCTTATTATTCATACATAATACACTTTTTATACATGCTCTTTAACACATGCATAAACAATACATAATTTATACTTGTTTTTTAATACGAGCATATACAATATATTATTTTTATATATTTTTGTGATTTTGGATTTTTCTTGGGTTTTTTTTTGCCACGTTTTTGGAGATTTTTCGGGTTTTCGACTTTTTAAAGTTTTTTTCAGCACTTTGTGGTTTTTTCGGCTTCTCGACTTTTCTGAACTTTTTTCATTCTTTTTGTGATTTTGAATATTTTTTGGGTTTTTTTACCAATTTTTTGGGTTTTTCGGTTACCGAATTTTTTAAAAGTTTTTTAAGTATATTTTGGGTTTTTTTGAATTCTCGACTTTTTGAATTTTTTTCATTTTTTTTTGTAATTTTGTAATTTTGTAATTTTCTTGTTTTTTTTTTGTTTTTTACCATATTTTTGGGCTTTTTTCGGATTCTCGATTTTTCTGAACATTATTTTTATTTATTTTTGTGAATTTGGATTTTTCTTGGTTTTTTTATTTTATTTTTTGCTACTTTTTTGGAGTTTTTTCGGGTTTCCGACTTTTTAAAGGTTTTTTCAGCACTTTTTTGGTTTTTTCGGGTTCTCAATTTTTGTTAACTTTTTTCATTCTTTTTGTGATTTTGGATTTTTCTTTGTTTTTTTACCTTTTTTAAATATTTTTTGGCTTTTTCGGGTTCCCGACTTTTTAAAAGGTTTTTTCAGCCTTTTTTGGGTTTTTTCGGATTCTTGACTTTTTTGAACTTTTTTCATTTTTTTTGTGAATTTGGATTTTTATTGGTTTTTTTATTTTTTAACATTTTTTGGATTTTTTCGGGTTCCCGACTTTTTTAAAGGTTTTTTCAGCATTTTTTGGGTTTTTTTGGCATCTCGACTTTTTTGAATTTTTTTTATTTTTTATTGTAATTTTATTTTTTTCGGTTTAGAAGTCATTTTAACATTAAATAAGATATTATTTTGTGAAAAAAAAATGATGATTTAGAAAGAGAGAAGAGAGAGAGGAGAGTAAGAAATTTTTTGATAGATGAGGAGAAATATATATTTTTTTTTATTTTGGGTCAATTATATGTTTTGAGAATAATTTGTTTGGATGGTATGTTTTGGTAATATTTCATAACACATTTTATGTTTTGGGCATTGACCATTTTTTCTTCCTCCCCTTTAATCTGGTCATGTTTTTTCCAAAAAAATGGTTTTTTTTCCCTAATTAAATTAAATAAAGATGATCTCATCCTCGTCTGTTAATCATGTTCTAACAAGTTGTCTTTGTAATTGTAAGATGTGAGAATATGGAAGTGTTGACATTCGATGAACTTTGAGTATCAGCAACAGTGTTATTAAGTCAATTGTTAGATAAACTTGTTAGATAATTAATAGATATGTTTTTCTTTTACAATAGCGATGTTAACTAAATCATTAAAGTTAATGTTGTTAACATTGTTGTTATATTTAAAAATAAAGTTAACATTGTTAAGTGATTATATACCAATTTGATTGACTAACTCTTATATTAAATCTTATAATAAATCAAAAATAACATTTTCTTCCTTTCTTATTTATTTACTATAAATTTTTTTTATCTGAAATCAATTATTTATTATAAATCAATAGATAATGTTGTTAAAAAAATGCATTAATATGGCACGTGTATACTTGTTAATATTAACATATATATGTATCATTTAACATGAACATATGTTAATATTTAACAATAAAAATTTAACACAATTATTGTAGATGTTCTTAATGTATTATGTATATAGTAAGCTACAAAATTAAGTTCAAATGAACCAAAAAGACTCGGTCTGAGAGATTGGCTCCTCATTTAAAATGACAAACAGAATCTAGTAAGACCTTATGTCAAATTATTCAAAATAGTTATTGCTACTTTTTTCCAATTTCTCGGCCTCTATGTACCAAAGAGGAAAAAAAAAAACTTATAAATATTTACATATCAATCAACTTAATTACAAAAAAACTCACATATGTGTATTTTTTTATAATTAGTTATATATACTTATTTACAATTAGGTAATATGTCATAACAAATAAAAAAATATACAAAAAAATAAAAAAAATTCGAAAATATTAAAAAAAAAATCAAAAAAAATGCACATAGTATCAAACATGATTTGACATAATTAGATAGAATTAAACATGATTAGACATAAAAGATTTGACATAATTTGACAGTATTAGACATTGGTTAGGATTAGACATGATTAAAAAGGATTAGAAATACAGGATTAAACAGGATCAGATAGGATCACAAATAATTTTTTTATAAAAAATGTATTTTTTAAAATTTTGGTTTTTAATGTTTTAATTTTTAAATATATTTTTTGATTTTTTAATGACATGTAACTATTTGTAAATAAGTTCACAAAAAATGTAATTTTTTTTAAAGAAACATCAATTTCAAAACAACCGGAGTTTTTGCAAATAAATTTATAATATGTACTAAATTATCATTTTACCAACGAAAAAAAATTAGCATCTGACAAGGAAATGAATAGTCAGAGTCCCACTTAACTTCAAACTCACTCCGTCCCATTTTATTTGGACACTATACTATTTTAGGGTGTCCCAATTTATTAGGACACTTACCTAAAATAGTAATTATTTTTATTACACTCACTATATTACCCTTACTTTAAATATATCATCACATTGACCAACAAAAAAAATAAGTGTAAAAAACACATTTATCATAAAATATAAAGACAGCCATTATGTCTTCTTAATTATTTTGGTTCCCCATAGTGTAACCCAATAAATTAGGACGGAGGGAGTAACTATTTCCGTATTTAAGATGTTTGACTGTAATAGCATGTGTTTCGGTATGATATATCTGGAAGTTCAGCATACGCCTTTCTGCTTTGCTGTAACGTAGCGGGTTTTTTTCTTCAGATAATTGAGCGTATCGTTTCCTTTGAATGCTATTTCTTTGTAGCCTCTTTTCTTCTTCGTCTGTAAGGTTTTGCAGGGTTGTGAATATAAATGCAAGTTCATTAAGTAATTCATTCAATATACATAAGTTGAACCCGTGATTACCTTCTCTCGATGTACTCATTTCACATTCTCTCAATGTACTCATTTCACGAAGTCCGCAATCCTGATTCAGAATATGCTGATACTATCACAAATGAATACATATGGTCGTAGGATCTTGAAGGAAAAATATTATACAAGAGTAACGTAATAAATTGCCCGAAAAACTGATTTTTTCTATGTTAGCTGGTTGTATAGTTAAAGTTAATACAAGAATAATTATTACTTTTTGAGCACACGTAAGTATCGAGCAAGTGTATATCAGGCCCTTAATTTCTCACTTCATAAGACACACATATATAAACGGAACCAACGTGTCAATGTAAATCCGTAACTCCATGAGCTCAACGGACAGTCACGTGAGATAAGTTATTTTGTTAATGCACCCACACAAACACTCCCTCTCTCTAATGCACACATACGCTCAGGGGCGGATATAGAATTTGTACTTTGTGGGGGCACGATTTTTAATTTTCAAAAAATTAGAAAGAAATAATGTAACATGTTTGTGTGAAAATATTAGTGTTTTTTCGGCAATATATTAATAAAGAATACATATAATCTCAACATAGTTAAATAAAAAGGTTACAATCAATTCCGACTATATACAAACAATGCCAATCAAGTATATATTATAACAATTTTAGATTCATTTACTAAGAAATTTCAGTACAACTCACTCAAATAAATATCTCAAGTATTATAACAACTAGTATAAACTTAAATAGATTATTTTTAAATGCAAATAAAATGTGTATTGATAAAACATAAATAATTAACACACAATTTATTCCCATCAAAATACGTTTGAGAAGAAAAATGTGACAACACAATTCTATTATCGTGATACACACAATTGAAATACAAGCTAAATAAGTGATGATAAAATAAAACCAATGAATTATTTATCTAAGTGACAAGGATTGTCAATATCAACTTTCGTCTCTGTTAATGAGACAAAAACATATAACTAAATAACTAATGCATTAGAAAAAAATAAAAAAATAAACTGCATATGACACTATATGACATTATTGTAGATTCTTAAACTCATATAAGTAAAATTGTAATTTCATATGCTAGAAATTTGGAGGGCACATGACCTCATGCCCCATTCTGCATCCGCCACTACATACGCTGATATGATATACATGCATTGGAGAATCCCATGCATGCAGCGGCAACTCAGAGACATATATTACGGACTCGAATTTCAAGGACCTGAACAACCAGAGATGAAGAAACATCAATTTCTTGAATGACGCAATTAAATAAATGGTAAACTCATTGCCAAACTTACTTAGAAACTGAAACCCAATCGTAAAAATAACACGAAATCACTCGTTGAACCTGCGTAGTATAAGATAAAATCTATGACTTAGATAAGAAGAAAAGAGAAATCATATAGGGACACAAGCATATTAATACTATCGAAGTTGAAGCTTAAGCCTAAATGTATGGATTGTAGGCAATTTTTAGTAATACGAAACACCAAGGTCTATCAATTTGTTCCAAATCAAACTAAGTATTGATTGTAAACTGAATATCACTGAACAGGTGTTTAGATATCAAATACTCATAAATCCACATTGTAGAAGATTAAATTAACAAAACCCAAAAAGGATAAGTAAAAACCGAATGGGTGGCAGAATTCCTTTTTTTAAACAAAGCCACACTCTTTAAGAAATTAGATTATTTAGAAAAGTAAAAAAACTAATGGGTGCATAAAATTCAGCTGTTGTCGCAAACCCCTGTCCTAAAAATCTAAGCAAATGAAACCGGGGGAACGATGAAAATGGGAAAACAACCACCACAATTATTGTAAATAAGCGAAGCAAATGACCGAGTAACAAAATATAATGGAAATTAGGCGTAATACAATAGGGAGAGAAAGAGAGAGGGAGCACCTCAGTAACGTCGAATATAGGAGTTGAGAATGAGGAAGAGAGGTAGTTTTGGATGTGAATGAACTGTCAGAGCAGCTGCATGTCAAGGGGTGATTGATTACTGAACTGCTTGTTTGAATTGCGGACAAGCTGGCTGTTTGATGAGGTAACAAGTGTAGCAAGGCGGTGATGACTAAGCTCAAGCTGCAGGTGAAGGAAGCAGCTGGCGAAAGGAGGTTTAAATTTTGGTTTTTTTTGGCATGTGCGTAGGAGCAAGGTGAAGAAGACGACCATAAGCAGGCATGATCTGAAGGGGAAATTGAAAGTTCAGTCTTCACGAACATATTCATTTGCTAATACGTCCCTGTAAATTTGGAAGTTCATCTTACTCGCTTTGAAAGTTAAAACGAAAAAAATCGTCACCCATCTCCCTCACATCAGGTACGAGAAGCTGTACAACCCATTTTCCTCCTCCCTCCTCACACGAGATATATGAACCGCTAAACTGCATAACTGAGTCAGTGGAGGGGCTTCGAACTCAGAAGTTGGCACTGGTTTTTGGTAAAGTAGAGTTTGTATACATTGCAAGAAGTTTAGAGCGATGCAAAGTGAGAATCTTTGTCGTAAATTTAGAAAATTTCTAGTTGCCTTTAAAATTTTAAGAGTAATTGTTATTGCATTATTGCCGTAGAGCCTACCCTGTCTTCCAATTTTTGTAAGCAGTTGATGACTTCGTGTAGATACCAGGCAGAATCATTTAGATAGCTCGAATACTAGACAAGTCATGCTAGCACAAGCTTCTTGTAACTAGCAGAATCATTTAGATAGCTCGAATACTAGACAAGTCATGCTAGCACAAGCTTCTTGTAACTATTTTGCCGTCAATAGACTCGGTACAGAATATATGGACTTGGTAAAGAATACTGATGAACTTCGACTCTGATTTAGTCTCCGGTATCCCTCATCTTCTAGATTTTAATAGCAGGGCAGACAGTAACAATGATTCTCTTATTGTAGTTTATTGCTATGCTTAACCAGTATATAGAAACAGTTCTTGACAAATGCAAATTCTGAGCTAAAGCTCATTCTTTAAGCAATTCAGTGATGACCCACTAATGGTCTACAAGTGAATCGACCAACAAAGAATATAGTATGAAGACTTGAGAGATGTATAATCGATACATATTGTGCCCTCATCATACATCTTTATGGCATGACAGACATGACTCACATAAACTTCAGTAGGCCACTATATTTTTACATATCGTTTGGCATCGGCTCCTCATGTTTGCCGAAAATCAAATAAATACGACTCACATACATGAGCAACAAGAGTACTGCATTATCATTATAACTTATAAGCTATCAGTTCGAGTGTTCTAGCTTTGGCAACCTGTCCACATATAACAGCCTCGTAATTTCACAACTGGCTGAAAAACCACCACATTTCCAAGTCCAAAATAGAAAATCACTTTTATTCTACATCAAAATACGTGTTGTGAAGACACCATGTGCCTCCATACTAAATTACCAACTCAAATTAAAAGGAAAAAAAACTTCAAAAAAGCAAGAGTTGTACAACTCCACATCGCTAAACCTTAAGCAACCGTTCATACAAAATACAATCACTGACCCATAACTTAGTGCTGTGACCATTGTATGCTCTTAATATCAATCCCCTCTTTCACCATCTCATATAAAGGGCTCAACTCCCTCAACTTCACCACCTGCTGTACCGTCAGTTCCACTGCACGATCAATCTCCTCTTCCGTCGTGAACCGTCCGATCCCAAACCTAATCGATGTATGCGCCATATCCTCATCCACACCCAAAGCTCTCAATACATACGAAGGCTCTAAGCTAGCACTCGTACATGCACTCCCACTAGAGACCGCCACCTCCTTCAATCCCATAAGCAAACTCTCACCTTCCACGTAAGCAAACGACAAATTCAAGTTACCAACATACCTCCTCTCCTCACTCCCGTTTATTACAACACCGTCGAGTTTAGCCCTAACCCCATTTAGCAACCTCTCTTGTAGCTCAGTAATCCGTTTATGATCGTAATCCATCTCTTTCATGGCAATCTCACAAGCGGCACCGAAGCCCACCACTAGCGGTGTCGGAACCGTCCCACTTCGAATTCCTCTCTCTTGACCACCTCCGTTCATTTGCGGCTCAACCCTAATTCTCGGCCTTCTTCTCATGTATAATGCCCCAACTCCTTTCGGACCATAGATCTTATGCCCACTCAAAGACATTAAACTTATATTCATTTTATCGACGTCGATTGGGATTTTTCCCAAGGCTTGGGCTGCGTCTGTGTGGAAAGGAACATTTTTTTCTTTGCAGATTTGTCCGATTTCTTCCATGGGCTGAATCACGCCGATCTCATTGTTGACCATCATGATAGATACAAGGCCTGTATCAGGCCGGATCGCGTCACGGAGCTGGTCAAGGTTGATGATTCCGTCTGAGTTGACAGGGAGGTAGGTGACATCGAAGCCTTCTTGCTGAAGGTGGCGGCACGAGTCAAGGACGCACTTGTGCTCCGTCTGGGTGGTGATGACGTGGCGCTTCTTGTCCCTGTTATCACAATTTGTGTTTGGGTAATGAGAATATGGGAATACCACTTAAATAATGAATCAAACATGAAACAAAATAAAATACAATAATAATGAGATTTCCTGATTAATCTCTCGAACGAAGTAAAGAACAACGATAATATTACATACTGGCAAATGGCTAATTTCCCAGCTAATTCGAAATAGCTCATAAACCATACCACAAAAAGAAAATCAGTTAGATTTATCACCATTCTCCGTAAAGCCATAGCCAAACAGAAGCAAATATAACAAAATGAAAGCAGCAGGGAACTGTAGAAATGCAATACAAAAAAGCTAATTTCTAAATCATCCCATGTTAGTTTTATAAAATTTCAACCTTTTGCAGCTCAAGTAAAGGAATAGACTATTTGCTAATTATTTTGTGCAATTGGTACTCTTTTCTACTTAATAGCAACCAAATAACAAACTGAATCAAGCAGGGTACCTATAGAAGTGCCATGCAAAACCAGATATCTTATTTCTTAAATTAACTACATTAATTTCTGAAATTGGATTTTTTTTTTTCCTAACTAAGCAAAGGAGTGTAGACTATTTCTATTTTTTCTAATTTAAACTACTGTCAGAGTATCCCTCAAAAAATAAGCAAGCATAATAAACCAGCAGTCATATAAACCCTCTACAAATTGTTTTTTTTTATAAAAATATAAGCCCTCTACAACAATTCGAAAGCAGCACTTACCTATACAAGTGCTGAACTCCTTTGTTTGATTAAACCTTTAACTCGGCATAGGCAATGCAAAAAATCAAATGTCGCCGTGGACTGTACAAGTGCAATACAGTATAGTTTACTTCGTAAATGTTCAATACATTTTGTTAGGTGGCTTTTTTCAAAAGTGGACCTTTTGCTAATAAAGGAAAACAACCGACTTTCTGCTAAACAATTTGTCCAACTTGGACTATTTTCT
Organism: Primula veris; assembly: GCA_963682055.1. Classification (NCBI taxonomy): domain Eukaryota; kingdom Viridiplantae; phylum Streptophyta; class Magnoliopsida; order Ericales; family Primulaceae; genus Primula; species Primula veris. Next base: position 27,004,759 of record OY821747.1, on the reverse strand, counting down.
AATCATCTTGGACCATTTTCTAATCATCACCCAAAAATAAACTAAGCTTAAAACCGCAATCAAGTAAGCCAAAATAACAGACTATTTCTAAAGATTTTGTAGCTATAATATGTACGATTTCAAAATTTGGATCTTTTTCAAACTAAGCACATTCATAATTAGCTAATTTATCTGTACTAAAATAAACAAGCTTCTAAGCCCAGATATGCATCTTGCCTTATTTCATAACAATTTCATTTTGGCTTCTTTCTTAGAAGACTAAAGTTCACCTTTACAACCTGAAAATGTGTAACATGACTTTGGCTTATTTAATAGTAACATTCTGTAGCTTCAAATTAAGCAATTCCTAATTAGTTGTGCAATATGTACCTTAAATAAGCTAGATTAACATCTCAACAGCCAAGCAAGCCCTGAGATAAAAGTAATGTATCCATACGAGCTCCGGTCCTCAGCAGCTCAAATACTAAAAACACTTTTTCATTGTTGTTACCTGTTGTGGACCTTCAAACTTTCACCTTTCATAGATCTGGGAAAAGCAGTTTTTTTAGTTTGGGAAGTGACGTTGAGAGGAAGCAAGGGATGAAATAGGACTTCTCTAATCCTATAGCTGAAGGATGAATAAGTTTACCTATAGAAGCCAAATACGCTTCAAATAAAATAATCTAGCTCAAAATCCCATCCACACAAATGGGTTCGTGACAAAGAGTTTCCATACATGTACATATATTACGTCAGCACAGCGTCGAGCACCCTCGGGTCCATCGGTGACGTGGCCTACATGTCTTGGTAAAATGGTCGTCCCAGATTTGTTAGGACGCCATTGTGGTGATTTAAGGCTAATTTCTAAGCATTTTGTAGATTTTAGTATGTAATTACTAAAATTGGACCTTTTCCTAAGTAAGAAAATTCTTAATTAGCTTAGGTAAAAAACCAGCCATACACCTTGGCTTATTTATTAACATTTCAACTTATTTTAACAGCTCCGCTGTACAAGTACAATACAACTTGGCTTACTTCATGGTATTATTTTGCAGTTTCAATGTTAAGCAAGAATATATTGGTGCTGGTACATTCTTTTTATTAGAATCCAAAGCTATTTGGTTTTCAAAGTTTAGCTTGCATACGTGCAAATCTAGCACTAGCTCCCTCTGAATTATTATTCAATTTGATTGGGTTGGATTAGATTTAAGTTTTTAACGGCGCGCATGTCATGATTTTTACTTCAAAATGCAAGAGTCTTTGGTTAACCAAAGAAAAAGAAGAGTATCACCAACTCTATTTACTGTAAAGAGAAAATGTGTACTGATACAAATAAGTCGGCTTATAATCCCAACAGCCAAACAAGCCCTAAATAACAAACTAAAATCAGCAAGAAGCTTACCTATAGAAGCTAAATAAGCCCTTAATAAAATTAATCTAGCTCAAAAACAAATAAGCTTAAAATCCCTACAGCCAAACAAGCCCCAAACAACAACGTAGTTCAAAATCATTAATCATCTTATCTATAAAAACGCAAAACTACTTGAAAACACGAGGGGCAAATAAGCCCAAAACATATTAATCCAGCTCAACAAGTCAGCGTCTAAACAAGCCCTAAATAACAAACTAAAATCAGCAAGAAGCTTCTCTATAAAAGCCAAATAAGCCCTAAATAAATTAATCTAGCTCAAAAAGGCAGCAGACAAATAACCCCTAAATAAATTAATTAAACAAATAGTGCCTATCAAAATGCAGGACTCCCTTAACAGAGATATTATTACTCTCCGTAGCACCCGAAGTAAACACAATCTCCCTCAACGAAGCCCCAACAGCCTCCGCCACCTGTTCACGAGCCTTCTCCACAACGTCATCAGACTCCCATCCATACAGATGGGTCCGTGAGTAAGGGTTTCCATACATATACATGTTGTAAGGCAGCATAGCGTCCAGCACCGTCGGGTCCATTGGTGACGTGACCTGCATGTCTAGGTAGAGCGGTTGGCCCCAGATTTGTGTGTAGTAATTAGTATGTAGTTTCTAAATTAAGCAATTTTATATTTACTAATCCAAATAAGCTAGCTTAAAACCCAACTCCACAAATTGGCATAATTCTTAATAGCTCGGCTACACAGCCTGTAGAAGCTTACTACAACTAAGCAATTCCTAATTATGCAATTGCTAATGAAGCGATTCCTAATGAATTCGTGCTTTATGTAAAAGTAAGCATATAATTCCAACCACCAAACGAGCCCTAAATAACAAATTAAATTCAGCAGAAGCTTACCTATAGAAATCAAATAAGCCCTAAATATATTAATCTAGCTCAAATAGGCAGCAGCCAAATAAGCCCTATATAAATTAAGCTAGCTCAAATAGGCATCAGCCAAATAATCCCTAAATAAATTAAGCTAGCTAAAAAAGTCAGCAGCCAAACAAGCCCTAAATAATAAAAACTAAAATCAGCAAGAAGCTTACCTATAGAAGCCAAATGAGCCCTAAATAAATAAATAAATACAGCTAGCTCAAACAGTCAGGCAGCCAAACAGGCCCTAAACAAGAAACGAAAATAATCAAAACTCTCTAAAAAAACCTAAGCTGGATGAACCAGAGTACTAATTATTATCAATAACAAATAATAAAAACAAATAATAATACCTACAAAAATGCAGAACACCCTTAACAAAGATATTATTACTCTGTAGCACCCGAAGTAAACAGTCTCCTTTGACGAAGCCCCAACAGCATCCGTCACCTTCTCAACAGCGTCATCACATGGGTTTGCGAGTAAGGGTTAGCGTACATATACATGTTGTACGAGAGCATAGCATCGAGCACTCTCGGGTCCATCGGTGACGTGGCCTACATGTCCAGGTAGAGTGGTAGGCTGGAGATTTTTACCCCCTTCATTGTAGTGGGATTTAAGGCTTATATCTAAATTGGCTATACCTATAGAGGCTTAATACAACTAAGCAATTCCTAATTGAGCAACTCTTATTAAGCGATTTCTAATTAGTTTTGTGCAATATGTACTACAAATAAGCTAGCTTATAATCCCAGGCAACAACCAAACAAGCCCCAAAACAACAAAACTAAAATCAGCAATAAGCTTACCTGTAGAACCTAAATAAGCCCTAAATAATTAATCCAGCTCAAAACAAATAAGCTAACTTAAAATACCCAACAGCCAAAAAAGCCCTAAATAACAAACTAAAATCAGCAAGACGCCAACCAATAAAAGCCAAATAAGCCCAAAATAACTTAAAACTGTCCTATAAACCTAACAACCAAACAAGCCCTAAATAACAAATTAAGATCAGCAAGAAGCTTACCTATAGAAGCCAAATAAGCCCTACATAAATTAATCTAGCTAAAAAAGGCAGCAGCCAAATAAGCGTTTAATAAATTAAGCAAGCTTAAAAAGCCAGTAGCCAAACAGGCCAAAACTCCCGAAAATATCTAAGCTGAATGAACTAGAGTACTAATTATTATCAAATTACAAATAAAAACAAAATCACACCCTATAAAAATACAGGACGCCACTAACAGAAATATTACTACTCTCCGTAGCGCCCAAAGTAAACACAATCTCCTTCGACAAAGCAACAACGGCCTCCGCCACCTCTGCACGCGCCTTCTCGACAGCATCATCACTCTCCCTCCCATACAGATGTGTCCATGAGTGAGGGTTACCGTACAAATACATGTTGTAAGGGAGCATAGCGTCGAGTACTCTCAGGTCCATCGGTGACGTGGACTGCATGTCTAAGTACAGCGGTCGGCCGGAGAGTTTGACTCCTTTCATCATCGCGACAGGGTCGGAGGGAGGCAGTTGCTGTTTGAAGGGGGTTTATATATGTATATATATATATATATGGAGAGAGAGAGAGAGAGATTGGCAAAATTGGATTACAAAAAAGCTAGCTTATAATCCCAGCAACCAAACAAGCCCTAGATAACAAAACAAAATCAGCAAGTAGCTTACATATAGAAGCTAAATAAGCCCTCAATAAACTAATCTACCTCAAAAAGTCAGCAGCCAAACAAGCCCTAAATAACAAACTAAAATCAGCAAGTAGCTTACCTATTAGAAGCCAAATAAGCCCTCAATAAACTAATCTACCTCAAAAAGTTAGCAGCCAAACAAGCCCTAAATAACAAACTAAAATCAGCAAGTAGCTTACCTTTAGAAGCCAAATAAGCCCTAAATAAATTAAACTAGCTCAAAACCAAAGAAGCTGGCTTAAAATACCAAACAGTCAATCAAGCCCTAAAATATACTACTAATTATTATCCAGTTACAAATAATTACCTTATAAACAGGTTAAAGTATCAGCTTACCAAAAAAAGGCAGCAGCCAAAAAAACAATAAACTAAAATAATAATAACAACACACCTATAAAAAATACAGGACTCCTTTGACAGAAATATTATTACTCTCCGTCACGCCAGAAGTAAAGACAATCTCCTTCGGAGACGCCCCTAAAACAATAAAACTAAAATCAGAAAGAAGCTTATCTATAGAAGACAAATAAGCCCTAAATAAAGTAATAAAGCTAGCTCAAAAAGTCAGCAGCCAAACACAAACACGCCCTAAATAAATTAAGCACCTTAAAATCCCAGCAGACAAACAAGCCTTAAAAAACAGGTTAAAGTCACCAATCAGCTTCCCTGTAAAAGACAGCTGCGAAATAAGAAATAAACTAAAATAATTAAAACAACTCACTTATAAAAATGCAGTACTCCTTTAACAGAGATATTATTACTTTCCGTAGCTCCGGAGGTAAACACAATCTCCTTCGGAGATGCCCCAACTGCCTCCGCCACCTGTCCACGGGCCTTCTCGACCGCGTTATCACTCTCCCAACCGTACAGATGGGTACGCGAGTGAGGGTTACCGTACATATACATATTATACGGGAGCATAGCATCCAGTACTCTCGGGTCCATCGGTGACGTGGCCTGCATGTCTAGGTAGAGCGGTCGGCCCGAGAGTTGTACGCCTTTCATCAGCGTGATTGGGTCAGGGGGTGGGGGTGACGTGGAGATTGCAGCAACGGCGGTGGAGAGGTGGCGGAGGGTGGTGGTGCGGCGGCGGAGGGCGGTGGAGATGAGCTTAGAGGCCATAGTGGGTCTTTTTGGGGGGATTTTAGAGAGAGAAAGAGAGAGAGAGATTGGAAGTGATTATTTTGATATTCTGCAAATGAGTCGTGTGTTGGTTTAGGAGGACACACGTATGGAAGATATATTTTGTTAAACATATTTGAAAAATTAAGGATTGGTCCACGAAAACAAAAGTATTTAAGGATTGGTCCAGCTATAAAATTCATTTAAAGATTGGTCCATTATTTATGAAACTAATTAAGGATTGGTCCACTGTATATATATTATACATATTCTGTTTTTTTAAACAGTTGTATCTATCTCTCTCTCTAAACCGTTTCTCTCCATCTCTCTCTCTCTAAACCATCTATATACACTATTAGCTGTATATCTCTCTCACTGAACGAATTTTATCAAATTTCTGTATATCTCTCTCTCTCGACAGACAGGTTCTCTCTCTTCAAACTGTTTTTTTATTGCTAGCTTCGTTTTTCTTGCTGAGTTTAGCTCAAATTGCTTTGCTGAATTTAGGTTTTAGAGATTTATTATAATAAATAATAAATCAGAATTTTCTAACACAATGTATGATTTATTCAGACTGTTTTAAAAAAACAGTTTGAGCTATTGTATTCAAGAGTTACAGAAAACAGTCTGAGTTATTAATAAACAGTCTGAGCTACTGTATTTCTTGTTATATAATAACTCAGACTGTTTTCTGTAACACAATGCATGTTTTGGTTAGGTTTTTAGAGATCAATTGCGTTTATTATTAAAATTCAATACTTCATACTGTTTTTTTCTTGCATTCAGACTGTTTTAAAAAACAGTGTTTATTATAATAATTCAGACTGTTCTGTATGATTTTGTATTGTTAAAATTCAAGAGTTCATACTGTTTTTTCTTGTATTCGGACTGTTTTTAAAAACAGTCTGAGCTATTTATTCTAGAGTTACAGAAAACAGTCTGAGTTATTATAAACAGTCTGAGCTATTGTATTCTTGTTATATAATAACTCAGACTGTTTTTTGTAACACAATGTAGGTTTTTGTTAGGTTTTTAGAGATCAATTGCGTTTATTATTAAAATTCAATACTTCATACTGTTTTTTTCTTGTATTCAGACTGTTTTAAAAAACAGTGTTTATTATAATAATTCAGACTGTTCTGTATGATTTTGTATTGTTAAAATTCAAGAGTTCATACTGTTTTTTCTTGTATTCAGACTGTTTTTAAAAACAGTCTGAGCTATTGTATTCTAGAGTTACAGAAAACAGTCTGAGTTATTATAAACAGTCTGAGCTATTGTATTCTTGTTATATAATAAATCAGACTGTTTCTGTAACACAATGTAGGTTTTTGTTAGGTTTTTAGAGATCAATTGCGTTTATTATTAAAATTTAATACTTCATACTGTTTTTGTGCACAGGTATTTTTTCTGATGGATTCGTTTGATTTAGTAATGTATTGTCGATATAATGATCAATGTGTCCCTGTTGCTCTGAATAAGCGTATGACCTATGCGGAGTTATTACATACAATAAGTAATAGGTTTAGCTTGAATTTGGATTCAGTGTCTCTAACCTACTTAGCAATTAGAGATGAGCGATGTTTATTGAGATCGGATGATGAGTTGAAAGATATGGTCGCTCTGTTTAACGTGTTGGGAAAAAAAATAGTAGAGATTCTAGTTTTTGTTGGGACTGTATCCACTTGCACTGTTGGTACTTCGAAGGAAATAAGTGCTGATTGTTCTGAATTTTCGGATGATGATGATTGGTGTGATGCAGGTTCTAGTTTAGCTGTTAGGAAGGTTTATAAAACGAGTGAGTGGGCAAACTTGATAACTGGGGTTGGGCAGATTTTTAGTTGTGCTGATCACTTTAGAGAGTCATTACGGAAATTTTGTATATATGAAGGTCATGTCCCCTGGTTTGGAAGGAATAACTCGGTTAGGGTGGTCGCTTATTGTGAAGAGAGGGATAGTATTGGCTATAGCTGGTACATATATGCTGGTGTGTGGACCTCAGACCAACAATTTAAGATTAGAAAGTTTGAATCACAACATACATGCAAAAAGTTAGCCCCAGGTGCTCTGAACAAGCATGTAAATAGCAAGCTCATATCGAAAATAATGGATGAATATGTGAGGGAAAATCCAAATTTAGCCCCTTCTGCTATAATATCGCATTTAAGGATTGGTTATGGGTTGGAGATAAGCTATTATAAAGTTTGGAATGCTGTCCAAATGGCTAGCGGAATGCACAGTGGGGATATCGATGAATCATACAACCAATTAGAAAGGTATTTTGTGGGTTTAGAATCGACAAATCCTGGGAGTCGCAGTGTCCTGGAACTTGATAAGGATGGGAATGGTTCAAATCAATTCAAAAGGGTATTTTTCTCTCTTCATGGCTGCATAAAAGGGTTTAGGGATGTTCGCCCCATGCTTTTCATTGACGGAACATTTTTAAAAGGAAAATATAAGGGTGTTTTATTGTCTGCAGTCGGCAAGAATGGCAATAAAGGTTTGTTTTTCCTTTTTCAAGCTCTTTTTTTGTTTGTTTTTTGTTACATTAATGGTTTATATAACTCAGACTGTTTTTAAATTTAGTTCAGACTGTTTTGTTATACAAGCCTAAATTGTGTTGTTATCAGACTGTTTTATATACAACTTTTGTTATATCAGACTGTTTTATAAAAATGTTTTTGTTACCAGATTGTTTTTGTTATCAGACTGTTTTTGTTATCAGATTGTTTTTGTTATCAGACTGTTTTTGTTATCAGACTGTTTTTGTTATCAGACTGTTTTTGATTTTCAGACTGTTTTTGATTTTCAGACTGTTTTTGATTTTTTTAATGTTACAGGGTTGTATCCACTTGCTTTTGCTATTGTTAGCAGTGAGAATATTGATAATTGGGGTTGGTTTCTAGAACAACTGAAGTTAACTATAGGTGATGACCGTCCTTTGACATTTTTCTCGGATAGACATATTGGGTTGTTGGATGGTATGTCTCGGATTTTTCCCAACGCAGACCATTATTACTGTCTACGCCATTTGAAGTATAATTTGAAATTGAAGTTTAGTGGGGGTGATGGAACAAAAAGGACTGAAATTATTAATTTGTTGCAAACTTGTGCAACTTCTGCTACAATTCCTTTGTTTGAACAGAATATGAAGTTGTTGCGCAATATGGGGGGTCGTAAAATAGATAAATTTATGGAGAATTGCAATCCTATGAAATGGGCCGAAGCATATTGTGTAAAGTCGCGATATGGTGAGACAACTTCCAATGCTGTGGAATCATTCAATAATTGGATCAATGATATTAGAGAATTACCTATCACTGAACTGATTGATAAGCTAAGATTGAAATTGATGAAATGGTTCGATGAAAGAAGAATCAAAGCAGATTTGTGGCAACTCAGACTGTTATGTGAATTCGTGTTTGTCATCATATCAGACTGTTTTTACTAGGTATACGTTTTTAAGAGATTTTTGGTTATGTTTTTTTTTTTTGCAGCAACATGGAAAGGTGTTCTGTGTCCTTTCTACCAAGAAAAATGGGACACATTCATTCACAACGGTCTGTCGTTTTTGGTTGTGAGGTCAGGGTTTTGGAAATATGAAGTGCTGTCAGCTCCATCCGAATACGTGGACCTGGGACATCGGCAATGCTCATGTCATGAATGGAAGAGGACTGGGTTCCCGTGCCAACATGCAGTTTTGTGTATTTCTAGGGACAAACTGCCTATGGAGAATTTTGTTGAAAAATGGTTCTTTGTGGACATTTATCGAAGATCGTACAATACGCCAATCAACCCAGTCCCTAGTTCTATTTGGCGAGATTCTGAATTGATTAATGAGTCAAACATTAAACCTCCAGAAACATCAAGGCCTCCGGGAAGGCCTCAAAAGAAGCGTATTCCATCAGGTGGTGAGGCAAATCCAGTCGCGAAAAAGAAGAAAGCTAATCAATGCGGGAGGTGCAAGAAATATGCAAATCATAATCAACGGACGTGCAAAGAGAAGCTTTCTTCTGAAGGATGATCGTGAATAGATTTTTTAGTTGTATATTAGACTTTTTTTAGTTTTATATGATGTTGGCCTTTTTCAGACTGTTTTTAATAATACAGTCTGATTTTATGATATTAATAATACAATATGAGGTTCTTGTATTCATACTGTTTTACAAATCAGTTATTTAGAATTCTTTTTACAGATCAATTGCGTTTGTTTTATTATTATTCTTATTCAGACTGTTTTCAGACTGTTTTAGAGATCAATTGCTGTTATGTTTTTTGTGCACAGGTATTTTTTCTGATGGATTCGTTTGTGCACAGGTATTTATTCAGACTGTTTACAGTTTTAATTTACAGTTTTATATTAAAAACAGTCTGAGATTATGATTGTAATACAGACTGTTTATATGTTTTCAGACTGTTTTTAATAATACAGTCTTATTTTTACGATTGTAATAAAGAAAACGAAGAAAACTAGTTACATCAATCATCATATTATTCAGACTCTTTTTTATTAGTCAATAGACTTCTTTAAAACAGTCTGAATTGTGAGTAATGAAACAGTCTGAGATTCTTTCTGAAAACAGTATGATACTCTAATGAACATAAAAACAGTCTGAGTTTCTAATGATACATGTCATATGATGTTTTTTTAGTATATTGTCGTAAATGATTCAGACTGTTTATAATAATACAGTATAATTGATAGTAATAATACAGTCTGAGATTTAATAATATATTTTCAGACTGTTTATATTTCATTGAAATATATTAACGGAAGAAATAAAGTGAAGCAAACTAGTTACATCAATCATATTATTCAGACTCTTTTTTTTTAGTCAATAGATATCTTTAAAACAGTCTGAATTGTGTGAGTACTGAAACAGTCTGAGATTCAGACTGTTTATAATAATACAGTATAAATGATAGTAATAATACAGTCTGAGATTTAATAATATTTTTCAGACTGTTTTTTGTAATACAGTATAAATACGTTTTTATATGTTTTTAATAATACATTTATGATTGATAGTAATAATACAGTCTTAAGATTCATTGAAAAATATATTGGCGAAAGAAAATGGAAAAGAAACGAAATCATATTCGAACAAAATAATAGAACTTTTTTCTATTCAGACTGTTTACAAATAATGGACCTATTTTTACATTCAGACTGTTTACAACTAATTTTTACATTAATCAAACTGTTTTTGTTAATTCAGACTGATTGTATCGATTGACGATTCTCGTTATTATCTTGGCCTTGAACTCTAGTATCTTGTCGGAAGTCGTCTCTCTTGTGACAGGTTCACCATTGATGATTGTCTCCATGTTGTAGCACACATACAATGCACAGTCTGATCTGTAAAAAAATAAAACATGTAAAATTAATTTTGATTTAGATGAATAGTAAAAACAGTCTGAATATCAGTAGGCACATATTTTTCTTACGTGGCTCCTTGATAGGGACAGTCTGTTACAACGTCTAACGTGTACCCATCTTGTGAATCAAGTGAGAAGGAGGGCACATCAGCTATCATTTTCAATTTTTCTTGTACAAAGGCCATCTGTAACATTAAAAAAAATATATACATTTAAAAGATGAAGAGGGTAGTTTTTGCAAATTCAGACTGTTGTATTTTAAAAAGAGTCTGAATTACCACTAGTTTGGCGTCATCAAGGTAAGGGTCTGGTCTGTTGATATTGCAAGGAGGTATGTTGCTATTATAAAAACCCCACTTCTTCGATTCGACGTTCAGAACCAATAGAGTCCAGTGGTCTGCCTCTACGTCAATGGGTCGGTTCCTATTCGAGTTAATAGGGAAGAACAATAACTTGTATCCGTTCTGAACGTGCTTCCTCAGCTTATCGGTGATTTTCGCATCGAGCTCATCCTCGTATCTTTTCCTGTCTTTTAAAAAAAACTACAAACCAAACAACAACGAAAAGGTTTAAGATAAAATCTCAGACTCTTTTTGTAAAGAAACAAAGTGATGCATTGACAACATAAAAAGAGTTTGTGTTTTTACCCATAATACGGAGGTCAATATCTTGAATGTTTTTGTAGATTTTGCCTGGTATTCTTGCCTCAATATGTGGGTATACCCATTTATGATCTGCAATAAGGACAAGTTTTAGAAAGAGTCTGAGTACAAGAGCTTGTAAGCAAGCAATTAAATTGTACGATCCTTGTATACTTACATTACAGCATAGCAACTGGCCATTAATTAAGTTGTAGATGTCGTTGAGAGTGATGAAGTAATCCTTATTGGTTGAACCGAGTTTTGAGAACAAGGCGGCACTGTAAATTAAAATTTTATAGTAAGCACAAAACAGTCTGAGATTGAAAAAAACAGTCTGACAACAAAACAGTCTGAGATAAAACAGTCTGAGATTGAAAAAACAGTATGAGATTGAAAAAACAGTATGACAACAAAACAGTCTGAGTTAAAAAAAACATTAAAAGTTGTATATAAAAGGGACACAATAGATCATTTTTTTTAAAGAGTCTGAGCTATATAAAAAAGAGTCTGAGCTATTAAAAAACAGTATGGGGCTTGTATAAAAAAACAGTCTGAACTAAATTTATCATTCTGAACTAAACAGTCTGAACTAAACTTTCTAACAAAAAACAGTCTGAACTAAACAGTCTGACAAAAACACAATTGATCATTTTTTAAAAAGAGTGAGCTATATAAAAAAGAACTAAAAATAGTCTGAACAGTCTATAAAAACAGTCTGAACTAAAATTAAAAAGAGTCCAAGCTATATAAAAGTATCATAAATACAAAACAGTCTTCATTAAAACAATTCATACTGTTTTAAACAGTCTGAGGTAAATGTAAAGAGTGTGAGACCTAATTGTATCATAAACACAAAAATAAAAAGAGTCTGACTTACAATGGTCCATTTGCGTTGTGAATTTCTTGAATTTTGCTGAAGATGTTGTCAGGGAGCTTTGTTGTGATATCATTCTCATTTTTATTTGTGATGATATCGTGTGCTCTCTCTGTTTTGTCCGGTACATGGTCTACTAGACTACTGAAGTCGATTTGTGGGAAATAGCCTTCGCCACCTTGGTCGTCCAGTTCAGGAGATTTCTTTTTTGATGCTCTCTTTTTTGCTGTTCGTCCACCCTTTGGTTTTTTATTTGGTTTTTCCAACAACGGATCAGAAGCGCCTACGTCTGCGACCATTGCAGACTTGTCATCTTGATCAGCTTGCTTACGTTTCCGTAGCTGGTTCTCATTTGCTTGGGTTTTTGTTGGAGAGTCTATTTTACTTGGTGTGTACTTCACTGGTGGTCTCCTATCTGTTCTTGCTCTGATTCGGAGAATATTGGATCCCGGACCATCATACTCATAACCGAGTCTTTCCAGAATTTCTTTGCGGATTAAATCTAGTTGTGGAGTCTGTATATCCGCATTTAAGAGAGCATCAGTTATAACTTCATCGATTCGACACTTTTGTGAGTAGTCGTGTGCCGCATACACCTGTGCATCATTGTATAGCCCTTCTATTAGCTCATGTCCCCCTGCAACAATAAGAGGAAAAACAGTCTGAATAATTCATTGAAATAATACAGTCTGATTTATGATAGTAATAATACAGTCTGAGGTTTCTATTTGATATATTTCATTGAAAGAAATTTACTAAGCAAAAGAAAGGGATTCAGACTGTTTTTAATAATACATTACGAATGATAGTAACAATACAGTCTGAGATTTTAATAAAAAAAATTTCAGACTGTTTTTAGTAATACAATATGAATGCAAAATAGGTGCATTAATATTCAAATAAATTTTGTATTATTCAGACTCTTTTTACAGTTTTTGTAAAAACAGTTTGAGATTCTATTGATATTTTTTAATTTTTAAACAGACTGAGATTTAATACAGTCTGATTTATGATAGTAATAGATTACAATAGAGGTACTTTACCTTTACCTTGTAGGTCTTCCTCAAGCTGCTTTTTTTCATTCTCCAATTTTTCCATTCTTTGCTTCATCTCGGCTTCTTTGTTTCGCATTTTATTTTTTTCTACATCTGCCTCTTGCTGGAGATCAGAGACAATTCTTTGGTATTTGGTGATCATCTCCTCCTTTTCTATAACACAAACAGTCTGACTTAGGGAAACCAAGCTAATGGAAAAAAAATTAGACAAGAGAGGAAGAGTTTGAATTGCATTTTATGGCGTTTACCTTTTATTTCCTTCTCGAGCATTTTTTTTTCCTCAACCATTTGTTCAATTTTTTGTTTCCACTCAGGTACCCACTTGGACTTTAATTTTTCTTCTAAAGCCAAAGATTTCCAAAGGTCGTTGATGCTTTTCTGCATTGTGGTTGTTAGGTCTTTATACTCTTTAATTTGCAAAATTGCCTCATCTAGGTTTTTCTGCAATTCAGCCACTTTGGTCTCTTCTTTTTCGGACTCTTCTTCTCTCCTCTCTTCGTGAATTGGACTTTCATTCACATGCATATCATCGGCACTGTAATTATAACAGCCACCACCTCCAGAGGGACCTCCCTCGTCATATTCAGTGCTCTTAGATGTTCCCATTTTTTCATTGAATATTGGAGTTTTTGGTGTCCCGAATTGTTTCCTAAGGAAGATGGTAAATTTGTTGTCTGAATCATTTTCGCTCTCAGAGTCTTCTTCTGTGTTTTCCGAGCCTTCATTTTCAGAGTTTTCCAAGCCTTCCTCTTCTGTTGAACTAGAGTAAACATTCTGAGTATCTTCAACATCTTCGTCTATCTCTTTCTCCAACTCCTCATCTGTTAATCGCTTTGATTTCGGAGGTAGCTTCTTTTTACCATCATAAATAACGAGGTTTTTTGATTGTTTTCTACATCCCTATGATGATAATTTAAAGAATGATAAGGTTTTTAGAAGCAATTGTATAGATAGAATAAAAACAGTCTACAATTGTATAGAAATAGTGTTATACCTTTTCATTGCACAGGTCTACAATTGTGAACCTTGAGGAACACAACTTGAAGAATGAAAAGACGTCCCATTTGACACACAAAGCCTTTGTGGACGCTTCTTTTGTCATGTCCGGTTTTGAAATATTGAACTTTTCAAGGATGACATACTGTACAGATGGAAATACAGTTTTTAAGAATACAGTCTGAGATTTAAATGATAGTAACAATACAGTCTGATTTTTAATAATCTATTTTCAGACTGTTTCTAGTATTATTCAGACTCTTTTTACAGTTTTTGTAAAAACAGTCTGAGATAGATAGAGCAATAATATATTGTCTTAAATGATTCAGACTGTTTTTAAATGATTCAGACTGTTTTTAAATGATTCAGACTGTTTTTTAGTATATTGTCTTAAATGATAGTAACAATACAGTATGAGATTTAATAATATATTTTCAGACTGTTTTTAGTATTATTCAGACTGTTTTTACAGTTTTGTAAAAACAGTCTGAGATTCTTTTGTCATGTCCGGGTTTGAAATATTGAACTTTTCAAGGATGACATACTGTACAGATGGAAATACAGTTTTTAAGAATACAGTCTGAGATTTAAATGATAGTAACAATACAGTATGATTTTTAATAATCTATTTTCAGACTGTTTCTAGTATTATTCAGACTCTTTTTACAGTTTTTGTAAAAACAGTCTGAGATAGATAGAGCAATAATATATTGTCTTAAATGATTCAGACTGTTTTTTAAATGATTCAGACTGTTTTTTAGTATATTGTCTTAAATGATAGTAACAATAAAGTATGAGATTTAATAATATATTATTCAGACTGTTTTTAGTATTATTCAGACTGTTTTTACAGTTTTGTAAAAACAGTCTGAGATTTTTTGATATTTTTTAAACATACTGAGATTTAATACAGTCTGATTTATGATAGTAATAATACAGTCTGATTTATAATGGAAATAAATAAAGAGTCTGATGTAATAATAAACAACTTAAGAACATTATGAACATATAAAAAGAGTACTAACTTATAAAAAAGAGTCTGAACTAATAAAAAAATTTGAGAAGTAATTTTATTGTACCGGTATCGTGAGTAGACACGTGGACAGTGATCTTGGGTCTTGGTTGTTGAGCGACTCCATAAGATTCTCATGTATATGAGTTGCCCAATCATATTCCTTTATCTCTTTGATGTCACCGGCAACTATTTTCAAATACCCCAATGCTATGGTCATGCCGCTCACCGTCAAGAAAAATGCATTTAGCATGTACAATGTTACCAGTCGGACGACGTCCTCTCTACCAACTTTTGTTGTTAATACCAATGCTTCGTTCAATGCCTTTACGATAGCTGTTTTGGTTAGGTTGGATTTGTTGAGTTTATTTGAAAAGCATCTTTCAACAAAGCTGTGGTAGGCTTCTTGGTTTTTAGCAAAGCTTGTGAGAGCTATTGGATTTTCAGCATTAACAGAAATTCCATAAATGTCACGCACACAGTCTCTCTCTATTGGAACTGTGAATCTACCTAGCTTAAGGGCCTGTGAGTTTCGGTCGTACCTCAAGGCCATCTGATACAATTCTTTATCACTTTTCCTAGCCTGGTTAGTGGTTAATTCTCCATTTCTTGAAGCATTGATCAATTCCCAGAACGGACAGTGTTGCTTAACTAATTCAAGTTGTGCCGGATTGAAATTTGTTTCGACAAAGAACTTGATTACAGTAACCAGGTTTGATTTGTACTGTATGTTGCCTTTTTTGAGGTTTGTGGTGTCAGATGGTTGGTTTTTGGGGTTTGTCGAATGTTTGATGGCAATATGTTTCTAAAAACAATAACAAAAAGTATGTAAACAGTCTGTGTAAACTCATGCACATATTAAAATACAGAGAAAGTAAACAGTCTGAGTATTTTTCCAACATAATCCTATTAGAATATAAACAGTCTGAGTACCAATTTTATTAGAATCGCTAAACATAAAAACAGTCTGAATACTATTTTTACCAATTTTATTACGAAAATAACTGAATATAAACAGTCTGAATACGAATTTTATTAGAATCACTAAACATAAACAGTCTGAATACTATTTTTACCAATTTTATTACGAAAATAACTGAATATAAACAGTCTGAATACGAATTTTATTAGAATCACTAAACATAAACAGTCTGAATAATATTTTCAACAATTACATATAGATCACTAAACAGTCTGAATCACTAAACAGTCTGAATACTTTTTTCCAGGCTGTTTTATGTTTTTATTCCCAAAACAACTGAATATAAACAGTCTGAATACTTTTTTCCAGGCTGTTTTATGTTTTTATTCCCAAAACAACTGAATATAAACAGTCTGAATAATATTTTCAACAAATATTATTAGAATCGCAATTTTTATTTTGAAATAGAGTATGAACAATAGAGTATGAACCCTAATTTATATATAAAATGGGTAAACACAATTAATAACCCTAATTTATGTAAAATGTCACTGAACTTACCCTAATTAAATTAATTTATATATTTTTCAGACTGTTTTAATAAAAACAACGATTAATAAACTTACCTTCACCATGTTGTTTTCTGAAATCAACGAAGAGAGGTTTTTCAGTTTGATAGCCGGATTTGTTGGCGGTTTAAAGAGAGAAAGTTTCAGGGTTTTCGGAGAAAGAGATGAGAGAGAGAGGAGAGAGAGAAAAAAAAAGTTTCTGTTTTTTTTAATTGTGTTATGATGACGTCAGCAATTTTTTAATGATGTCAGCAAATGGACCAATCCTTAATTAGTTTCAGTTTCATGGACCAATCCTTAAATACTTGTGTTTTTATGGACCAATCCAAAATTTACCCAAGATATTTTGCAAACCAAAAATGAGATTAGGACCGATTAAACGGATCAACAATATTAAAAAATGATTAGAATCCCCCTCTGAGAGCACTAAAAAATTACTCAGGATAATAGAAATACAAGACAACAAGTTTGGGGCTTAATCTCCAAACATCAATACGAGTCCATTATTTTTAAGACCATGCGGTTTCGATCCTAACTATTATGAAAAAAAAAAATACTTTTAGAGTTAAGCAACATCGTTGTTTTGTAAGTGGGAACGGTCTCATTACTCTCAAAATAACACAACTATAAAATCTACATACTTGTACTATCAGGTTACCACGATTTTAAATATCATAAAAAAACTATATATCACAAATTGTTGTTTTTATTTAAGTAGAAAAAATGTCTCGTATATAAAAATATATATGATTATATACTATAAAAAGTGTCGTGTACTAAATCTTTGGAAATCGCCATTTTGTCGTGTCAGGAACGACTAAGTCGTGTCCGTGCATGATAGGGTCGGTTTGTTTGTGTTCGGTTTTTCCAAAATGCCAGAAGGTAGAATTTATTAGAAATAATCGCTTCAGTGTGATAGCAACTAATGAGTAACATTTGACATAATGAGGCTAGCAAAAACAAATTGCATACATATATATATATATATATATATATATATATAAGGTGATTGCAGGGGCGGTGCCACGGTGGTTGTTGGTCGTGCGGTGCGATTCATGATCCGGTGGGGTTTTGGCATGATATGGCAGGGTGAAGGCAGTGGGGAGGTAGTGGTAACAGTGCTGTTCACAAGAAGGGGATATAATAGAGGAGACACCATAGAACATATAATGAACAAGAAGACCAGAAATTGAAGGATAAACCCTAAAATAATTAACAGGAGTTTCAAACATAATTTTTAATCCTTATTTGCAGGTAATAAACAAAGTGAAAAAGATGCAGAACAAAAAATGTTGAAGAGACAACAAAAGTATAATATCCAACTTCGTCCTGATCTAACGAAGCACATACAATTATTAAATCCCAAGTCGTCGCCTTCGAAGATCAATGATGCTCAGCTTCATGCTTGGTCTCAAAAAGGCCGTTTGGTCCTGCATATCATCGATACGTGATCACTACAATGGGTATATGTGACAAAATAAAAACATAATAACTAATAGAATGAGGTATATTTTACGCCGCAGAATTCATCAACTTGTAGCATAGCCAAAGTGGCTAGCAAAAGAATATAACCACCC
Organism: Primula veris; assembly: GCA_963682055.1. NCBI lineage: Eukaryota > Viridiplantae > Streptophyta > Magnoliopsida > Ericales > Primulaceae > Primula > Primula veris. The sequence continues at coordinate 26,986,631 of OY821747.1, read as the reverse complement.
TATCAGTTTAAAGAAGATAACTATAATTGTCCTAAGTTGCAAACAAATCGACCCAATGAAAATGCTACAGTGCAAAACCCAACAAACTAATAAGTATCTATGGTGCTATTATCATAGAGTCAAACTAAAATCTTTATAAAAAATGGGAGGCTGAATGAGCGCCACAAAGTTTAATATGTTTTGACGTTATCACATATAAATTACAGAAAAATGTCATGGCTTAGACTTTGATCTTAATGGTGTACTTCCACGCACACCTCATCTTATGGCAACAATAGAAGATATCCATGAAACAAGGTTGAAGATAATTACTCTTACTCAATAAAACAAGACAGAACTATAACTAAATGCACTCTGAAGTCTACCATTTCCCAATTAGACATTGATTGCTAAGAGATGAAAGATATTAAATTAGAACATATAGCCTTGTAAACTAGCGTCTTAAGCAACCTAACAGAAAGAAAGAAAGAAAAATTGTAAGTAAGGTGCAAAGAACAAACCCCAAGGGAACTCTTTGTTGCGGGTGTGCAAGTATGAGTAAGCCTGCAATAATAACAAAACATAGTGTGTTACAAGTAATATTGAATTCTTTTGACATACAATGTCAACCAATAAAAATGTACATTCTAAAAAAATAGTATTCAGGGTGCGGTGCTAGTTTAAAAACTTACAGGAGGCTCATCATAATGATGGTGGCCTTTCGAAAGGGTATACACCGCCAAAGTAGTGCACGCAATAATACCTGCATAAGTAATCTTCTCCCACTTTGCCGTTTCATCTATATTCCAAGTAAAATTTCAATATCAAGCCAAAATATAGGGGAAATAGTTGTAAAACAGATTTGTACCTCAGAAACAATCAACAAATCACACATTCTGACATTCATTTCAGTGCACACATTGAAGTACCTGAAACTACTCCAAATGTACTTGATAAAACAGTTTGTTTCTAAATGTATAGACTTCAACAAGGGTGGTGGTTGCGAACTGATGTGCCAAATCTCAGCTAAATACTTTCAAGTTGCTTTTATAAACATTACTCGTATTTGCAACACAAGCATCAGTGCTAACATAAGTTTCAACACAATCAAATGCAAATCGTTTTTTTGATTGGTAGGACATATTAAGTGATGTGCCAACAGGTCACCTAAAAACTTAAAAGAGATAAAAGAGATGCACCGTATCATATTTGAACATCGACGAAAGATGAGATTATGAAGAATGCCTACAATAGGTCCCCATATCTGAAATCATTGGTTATTCAGAGAATAAATTAGGTAAATGAGCTACCAAATTCGAAACTAAAATGCCAAAATGGTAATAAGCTCAGAAACAGATCGGACTCGCATAGAAAAACACAGAGCACGGATTTATCAATGTAAATTTTAGTTTAGGAAAAAACTTAAAACCCTACAGAAATGGCCTCTACAGTAATCCAATGAGTTTGATAAAACAATAATCTAACCCAAAAACGAAAAAACTTCCCAGTAAAATGGCATCTCACAATCGAAACGGTAACTTCTCCTATAATCGAATGGTTCAAATGGCAAAAGGACATGAAATTATGAAACCATAGGATTCACAACAGTGATTTAAATTCGACTCGCTGTGAATTTTTAATCTGAAAAATAAACCAATCAGCTAATCCTGATTGTCTAAATATACTCCATATATATATATATATATATATATATATATGTAAATAATGATTTACAAAAATGCAGCTAACGAAGAATAAGAGCCAATTAGCAAAGGTACAGTGTTAAGGCATATTGCATATCTAACTAAATTTAATTGAATGGTTGAAAAGGCAAAAGAAAAATGAAATCCTCGAATTCACAACAATGATTGATAGTCGAAGCGCTTCGAATTATTAACGGAAACCACTACTCGTGATATCGCGTGAATCGGCTCAATACATATGCAGATAAAGATTTACACAATGCAAATGAAAATTTATCTTTTTCCCATTGAGAAACAAATAAAGTATACAGATTTAGTTTGGGCAAAAAAATTGAGCCAAAAAATGAATGAAAGTAGAGAAATGGCTTCTCAAATTTATCCAATGGGATCCAAACTACTGGCAACTACTAATTAATGTAATGGTTGAAATAGCAAAATAAAATGAAACTTTAGCATCTGCAACAATGATTTTAATTACGGAGATCTGTGTATTGTTAATCAGCTTCAACAGTGTCGACAACGCATCTATCACTGTATAACTTTTGTTTAGATCAATACTTTAACCCCAAAACAAAAGATCTTACTAGAGAAATGGCATCTCAAAGTTATACTCTAATTGGGTTCACTTAAAGCGGTAACAATAATTAATAGAATGGTTGAAATGGCAAAAGAAAATGAAACCCCAGAATTCGCAACAAAGATTTAACTTCGAAGCACTTCGAATTCTAATCTAAAATGCAAACCAAATCGGTTAATCCTGATATAGTGTAGATCGGCTCAATACATATGTATATAATTATTGATACAAATGCAGCTAAAGGATATTAAGGGCCACTTAGTGAAAGGTAACAGTGTGAAGGAGTTAAAAATGACTTCAAATCTTGCATAATTAACTTGAAGTAATTTAATGGTTTATAGCAAAAGAAAATGAAATCCAAGATTTCCCAAAATTAAATCAAAACCGAAATGCTTTGAATTGTAAATAACAGAAACGATGATTTTGATAATGTATAAATCGACTCACCGCATGTATAGATAAAGATATATAAAAATGTAGCTGAAGAATGGAAATATGGGGTAAATTTTGGATTGGTCCATGAAAACACAAGTATTTAAGGATTGGTCCATGAAACTGAAACTAATTAAGGATTGGTCCATTTGTTGACATCATTAAAAAAAAATTGCTGACGTCATCAAAAACAATTAAAAAATAAATTAAATAAAAAACAGTCTGAAAAATAAAAAATAAAACAGTCTGAAAAATAAAAAGTCTGAAAAACAGTCTGAAAAATAAACAGTCTGAAAAATAAAAAATAAACAGTCTGAAAAATAAAAAATAAAACAATTAAATAAAAAACAGTCTGAAAAATAAATTAATTAAAAAACAGTCTGAAAAAAAAAACAGTCTGAAAAATAAATTAATTAAAAAACAGTCTGAAAAAAAACAGTCTGAAAAATAAAAAAAAACAGTCTGAAAAATAAAAAAAAACAGTCTGAAAAATTAAAAAAAAAAAACAGTCTGAAAAATTAAAAAAAAACAACAATCTGAAAAATTAAAAAAAAAACAGTCTGACATATGTAGGATGGATATAGTTTATCATATGGAAAATTGCTAAAGCAGTAACAAAATTTCTCCACACAAAGCTCAGCGGAATTTCAGTTTGGTTTTCATCAATGGAAATAGTACTCTGACTAAATTCACCTCATAGGCTATTGAATCAAGTTGGAATCCTTATTGCGTTGTTTGGTTAAATTATTTGAAAGTTGGGTTTGGACCAGAAGTCCTATGGGACCCACAAATATAAACTGTATATTTTAAGATAAAAAGATGTATGAAGATATATATATATATATATATATATTATGTGGGTATGTATGTAGAGAGAGATAGATTTGGAGATAAAATGTTTTCTCTGCAAGCTGTTTTTTTTTTTGAGAGAGAATGATTAATGAGAAAATAGATTTGGGAGAGCTTTTATATTGGACCAATCCTTAATTAGTTTCATAAATAATGGACCAATCCTTAAATGAATTTTATAGCCGGACCAATCCTTAAATACTTTTGTTTTCGTGGACCAATCCTTAATTTTCTCTTAAAAATATATTTAATCTTGCTGCTTGCATAATTAAGTAAAACTAATCGAATGGTTGAAATTGCAAAAGGAAATGAAACCCTCTAATTCAAAACAGTGATTTAAATTTGAGGCACTTCGAATTATCGGACGGATAATACTGATATTGTGTAAATCAGCTAAATATGCAGGTAAAGTTTTACAAAATGCAGCTAAAGATCTATCTGTTTTCCATACAGAAAAACATAAAATAATAGCTTCACTGTTGGATTTAGTTTGGGCAAACACTTAAGCCAGAAAATTGAATTAAATTTTAAGCACTTCGAATTCTAATTTGGAAAACAAACCAAATCTGTTAATCCTGATATAGTGTAAATCTGCTCAATACATATGTATATAATGATTTATACAAATGCAGCTAGCGAATTATAAGGAATAAATTGCAAAAGGCATGGTTAACAAGTAAATTAATTGTTAAAATATCAAAAGGAAATGAAACACTAGAATTCACAACAGTAACTTAAATTCAGGCATGTCGAATTGTCAATTAATTTAATCGGAAGGATAATCCTGATATTGTGCACCTTGGTACCTGTTTGGCAACTTTTTCCAAGCTTTTTTAGCTATTTTATATAAAAAAGCTATAAGTTTGTTTGGCATGTTAGCTTTTTAAGCTTTTCAAAAGCTAGCTTTTGGGTCAAAAAAACTAAAAGGCTCAAAAGTAGAGAAGCTGGGAATTTGGGATTTTCTTAGCTTTTTCACATAAAAATTACCAAAAGTTGTAATTTTCCAATTAAATCATTTTGTAAATTTACAAGTCAAGTAAAAAAATTATTAACAAAAATAGTTATAAGTAGCTTATAAGAAAAAAAAAGCTAAGGTGGTGAGAGAGAGGAAGAGGGAGAGGGAGAGGGAGAGGGAGAGAGAGAGAGAGAGAGAAAGAGAGTAGAAACAAGCATTATCGTGTCCAGCGGAAGAAAACAAATCTGTTAATCCTGATATAATGTAAATCGGCTAAATACATACGTATTTAATGATTTATACAAATGCAGCTGGGGAATTAAAAGGAATAAATAGCAAAAGTCACAGTTAACTAGTAATTTAATTGTTAAAATACCAAAAGGAAAAGAAACTCTAGAATTCACAATAGTGAGTTAAATCCAAATCACTTCAAATTTTTAGTTATCCGAAAAGCCTAATCCTGATATCAGTATGTAGATTGGTCCAATACATATGAAGATACATATATAAATACTCCTAAACATAAGCTGATAAAGACAAATAACTATATAACATACACACACAAACACACACATATATATACACATGTACATATGTATATACATGAGTGATCAAACAACTACACATAATTGAATTTTTTAAATAGTAAAAAGACAAAAAACCCTAGAATTCACAACAGTGAGTTAAATACAAATCACTTCAAATTGTTAATTATCCAAAAAAGCTTAATCCTGATATTGGGTGCGTTTGGCATCGCCTTTTTTTGTCAAAAAGCTACTTTAAAAAAGCATATGACAATAAAGCTTGCTTAAAAGAAACTACAGTTAATGTTTGGCACCACCTTGGCTTTTTTTATATATAAGCGCCTTATAACTTAATTGGTCGACAAGTCATTTGTTACTTATTTTAACTTATAAGTGATTTTTTAATATAAAAAATTATTTAATTGGAAAATTACTGTTTTTGATAATTTTTATGTAAAAAAACTATTAAAAAAATCCTAGCTTTTCCCCTTTTGGAGCTTTTTTAGCTTTTTTGACCCAAAAGCTAGCTTTTGAAAAACTTAAAAAGGTAACATGCCAAACACCCATAACTTTTTCAAATCAAAAAGCTAACAAAACTTAGAAGAAAAAAAAAATTGTCAGACAGGCACATTATATAGATTAGTCCAATTACATATGAAGATAAAACTTTAAATACAGATGCGGATAAATAAGGCGATAAAAACATAATTATGTATTAACACACACACATGTATATATATAAGTGATCAAACAACAACAACAACAACAAATAATTAATAATTATTAAATCCAAATGACTTCAAATAGTTAATTATCCGAAAAGACTAATCCTGATATTATTATGTAGATTGGTCCAATACATATGAAGATAAAGATAAGTAATTATGTAACAAATAAATATATATATATATATGGATATATATATATAGATATAGAGAGAGAAAGAGAATATATATATATACAAGCATCGTCGTGTCCGGCGGAAGAAGAGAAAGTCCTCTTTGAAGCCGGAGTGCGGCGGAGGGCCGTTCGGAGTGCAGATCTCATCGCCATCGCCGTCGTCATCTCTCTCTCTCTCTGATACTTATATATTAGTACTATTAATAAAAGAATTATAGTATTATAAGTAAGTAAAAAAAAAAAACAGTAAGAATGATAAATTGGTACCCAATCTATGATATTTGAGTGATTTAGCACTCAATTTCCCAATTTTTCTAAATTGGTACAGAATGTGGTGTCAATTTTATCCGACCCGACTGACCCAATGGTTTTTGGGTATTCGGGTAGCGGTTTTAATGGTTCTATTATCATATACGGGTTGGCAACCGGTACTCTTACTTGTTTCCGCTTTATTTTCTATTTGAAAATACATTGTTTGATATAATATCATATTTTACTAATTTGGTATCTAAACTGATGTACATGTCACTCACCAAACTAGTACCAAGGCTTATCGACTTTAACCAATTTGATACCAATCTATAATGTTTAAATGGACATGAGTGATTTGATTGGATGTTAAGCACAAAACATGGGTAGTAGTTTAGAAAAACATATAGATTGGATACTAAATTGGTATACTAATATATGTTGTATACCAATTTAACATTTTTCTTACAAAAAATGAAATATATGAGGGATAAAATGCCAATATCCCATTAAATCTAAGGCTGAGTTCGATCCGATTCGGTTCGCTTTTTAGCAAAATCGAAACCGAAATCGAGCATATTTTTCGGTTCGATTTTTTTCGGTTTCGGTCTTTTTATTTTTTGAACCGAACTGGACTGAGTTTTTTGGGTCCAGTTTCGGGTTTTTTCGGGTTTTTTCGGGTTTTTCGGTTTTTTCGGATTTTTTTTTTGTCTTTTTCGGTTTTTTTCAATCTTTTTCGGTTTCGGTCTTTTTCGGTTCTGTTTTATTGAAAACCGAAACCAACCCCAAAAAAATTCGATTTTTCGGTTTCGGTCTTTTTCGGTTCGGTTATCGGTTCGGTTCGGTTTTTTCGGTTGTCGTCCGGCCCTAATTAAATCGGTTTATCAATTATATGAATACCATGGATTTTTTTTTTACCTTAATACTGGTATTCATCAAACTAATTCTCATTACAGTGGTCTTCCAAAACTTATATCAATTATAATGCTATTATAATTTTAGTTTTGGTGGAGCGCTATAATGAAAATTAGTTTTGTCAGTAACATTATCTAGGTAAAAAAAACTCGGCATGCATGTCAAGTAAGTTTTTACAGAGTGACACGAAAACTAAATATGTTACTCCAATGCATGTCGGGTATCAGATATGTTTACTGTTTTAAATTTAATTCAATCTTTCGGCTCATACTTCGTATAATAATAAGGGTGTAAAAGGAATTCACGAAACTCGGATTTAATGGTGGTTTGGTTTGGTTTTAGGTCTTAACACATGTTTTGGGATCGGTTCAAAAAATAGAAAACCGTTCTTGATAGTTTAGAATAGGTTAGATTGATCAAGATCGAAGCAAACTAGACCAAATCAATGAAATATTATTTTCTCGTTGAAAACGGACCGTCTAATTGGTTTAATTAGTCCTATAAATCTTCTTAGGTAAAACTATTAAATTCTACCGAATAAAGTATATTTATTCCAATTTGATTATTAATTCTACTTGTGATGATTTTTTTTTTTTTAGTTGCAACTACTAGTCTATAACACTTATTGAGCTACTTAATTTATGCATTTTTTACAACGATGAATTATGCAAATGTAGTTCAAGGGGTTTACTTTGTTTTCAATGTTCTCTGCTACTATTTAATATTTCATCTGTTTTGAACTAATTGTTCATTATAAAATTACGTGCAATTTTAATCGGTTTATAACATGCATCAAAATTGTCGAAATTAAAATTTTCAAAACTAATCATATAACTTTTGAAAATTTTCATTCCGACAATTTTGATACAAGTTATTGTCCGATCGAAATTGCACGTAGTTTCGTAGTGGACAATTAATTGGGAACGGATGGAGTAATTATAACTTTTTCGATGAATAACATTGAACTTTATGTTGACATTTTGTTTTTCTGGTAGAATTGTAAGTCGTCAATAGTGTGGAAGCGCAACAATCTGAAACTAAATCAAAACCGAACCGGACTGTTGAACTTTAAACCAACCCAAAACTCAACCGGGTCATTGGTCTTGTTTGGGCTCAAAAATAACATTGGTCTATCGGTTTTTTTTTCCGACCCGTTCGGGCATGGTCCGTATTTAGGTTTGATCAAAAGCATTTCAACCCGGACTGTGTGCAACCTTGAGAGTTAAAAGAGGTATGTCCACCCAGGTCATCAAGCTCAATCCCTGAGTTCCTTCCGGGTTGAAAACCTGGTTAAAATTGCTACTTTTTAGTGTAAGACGACCCCTGTACCCGTCTTATTATGGGGTTGGACTATAATTGCTGCATACTCGACTTCGGAGTAATATATGCATATATATCTTTGGAAACATGATCGATACAGTACGAAATAAAACACCTAGGGAAACCAAGGGAAAACGCATGTATTGCTCTCAGAATACATTCAAATATTAAATTATTAATTATTTTTAGAAATTTTGATGATGCAAAAGAAATCTCAAGAAAGATTAAATATAAGTCAACTTGTAAGAGAGAAATATAACACGACACGAAACAAAAGCACTTCGCCATTTTTAACGATGATACACGAGAGTTGAATGTGTACATTATTTTATCGGATGGAAAATATATTTATTATTTTAGAATATGTGACAAACTTAGAAGTTCATTCATTTCTGCAGTACTATATACGGATTACATTATCGCCGAAAGCGCCCCAGTTTCGATCGCATTTTCACTGTACATTTCCTGCTTACCTTTGGACTCTGTCAAGGGAATGAACATTGCAACATCAAGCGATTGAGTAGCTAATTTATGCATTTTTCGAGTTATTATTTTTACTTTTCTCATCTAATGGTGGTTGCACATTCGAGCAATTTTCCAACATTCCAACTTCCAATCATTCTAACTGAATAGTTTTAGACCATTAAGCAAGGACAAGATATCGCCAAAATCCTTATTTAAACACCAGTAAAAATTTACTGGAAAATCAAAACTTATTACTCCTGTAGGGGTTCTGTTTGGAAATGATAAGTTGATAACTTATGATGAATTGTCATTAGTAATTGAAAGAAAATCGTAACAAAGTTGCTATAACTACTAATAGTTCACAGTATAATCATCCCAATAAAATCTTGCGATGTTGCGCCAAATGTATTATGTACAAAGAAATTAAAAGGATAACAAAAATCTACAAATGGAAAACTTCAAAATCCTGTTTATGTACTACCCTTTTCCTACCCATTTAGTTATTTATCATCATCTTCATCACCTCATGATACGTACAAAAAAATGCTATCGAGACCAATTATCAATATCACCAGATGATCGCCCATGACACTCATATTCCATCACACGACCAGCAAATACCGACTATAGCAAGCTTCACTAGTGTTTGTAACTGTTCGAAAATGCTATTTTACACCTACTATCGATATGCTCCGATGATCTCCACTTTACTCATATTAATTACACAACCTCTAAACCCGACGTCTAGGCATATGATGAAAATCACACACCAATAGGCTTGATTTCACTAGTATTCGTAACTGTTAAAAAGTGCGATTTTATGCCTACTATTGATATACTCCGATGATCGCCAACTTAATCAAACGACCTCCAAAAACCGACTAGGCATATGCTGAAAGTCACACCACGAAGTAGGCTCGATCTCACCACTCTTAAACACCTCACACCCGAGCGACTCCACCACATCCTCCGTACTCCACCCCGCGCTCAATAGCCTCACTGACAACCCCCTCACGTGCCCATCAACCTCCTCTCTACTCTCCAACACACAATCTTCGCCATCCATTTCCATCATCATCTCCCTCACCTCCTCTTCCTTCCACCCCCCGTCTCGCAGCCTCCCCCACACACCTTCCATGTACCCTACCAGCTCCCCATGTGCTGCCATACTCCGGTCATGTGCCACCATACTCCGGTCATATGCCGCCGTGCTCTGATCACACGCTGCCACTTCAGACCAAAACTCAACACCCCTAGCCTCCTCCGCCGCCCACGCCGGCAGCCGGAACAAACTAGACAAACTTGGTCGCCTATTTACCACCGAGTCCTTAACCCTAAAGTCCACCTGGTGGAAAAATCCGGTCAGGTCGAAACTTAAAATCCTAATTTCGCTGCCGTTGATATAGAAAACCGGATTCCCTGCCGTATTCGGGGAGCATGGTACGTAACAGTATCGATAGACAGGTAACAAAACCGGAGCCTTTTGTAACATTTTCTTAGTTAACGTTAATGAGTCTGCAATGTTATCAGGCTTTTCTGGCCAAGAACTTGCCCAGAACCGGTCCTTGGACACTTCTTTTAACAAGCCTAGTACGGGAAGGTTTACTAGGATTTGTAACTGTTGGGCCGAGGAGCTTCGCCAGTTTATGAAGCCCGGACCTAATGGGAGGCCCTCTCGGAGGAAGGCCCGGAGGTCTGGTGGGAATGTAAAGTTGAAAATGGATTCGACTGCATGAAATTCTTCGTCCGAGAGGCCTGGACCTACTGGGATGTTGGCAGACTTAAAATCTCTGATCACCTTTTTTGAGTAAGCGGCGAATGAGAAGCAGACACTTGGCCTAGGGTTTTCGTTTCGTGGTGAAGTAGTTACACTAGCTGTGGTCATTTTGGGCTTGAAAATTAATGGACAAGAATTAGCTTTTGTGAGGATCAAGAAGTAACCAAAATTCAAGATTTGTAAGGGGAACGAAAAATAAGAAATGGTGCACTAAGAAAGCCAAAAACTAGCTTGATAAGCCTAGTTGCACGAATAAAAACTTCCAAGAATTGTAGGAAAAAAAGGAAGGTTATAAAACTGAACAAGCAAATGCTACACTATACTTGCGATTAAAAACTCTAACAAAACAAGTGAGTATGAGAATTGAGGGTACATTTGGGTATATATAAGGGTGGTTAAATTTGGGTAAGATTTTAAGGGCAAGTTTTGGGGAGTATTAAGGTTGTGGTGATAAATGAATTCAAAAGACAATAGTTTTGGGAGAGATTTAATATAGAGATAAGATTGGTCATGGAGGATAACGACGTCCTGGTCGCATGCATAATTTTATGCTTAAAAAGTTTGACTGATTAATATTACTACTAAACATATGGGTTTATTAACTGAACGAGTTTTAGGGGCTTATTAAATTTTAGGAATATGTAGCTTTCGTCTCGAACGTGATTGGTAGATAATTACATCATGTTTAACTATGGTAAAGTGGTAACACGTGTATTATATAATACTAGTATTTATTGTGTGCCAAAGTTATCTTATACGGCAGTAACTTTATTACTCGACAAATTAAGATCTTAGGCAGTGTAATCAAATAATTCAATGATTTAGATTTATACATAAATTTTATAAAAAAAAATTAATATAATTTTAATATATAAAATACAAATTATAATTTTATAAATTAAAAAACTAACTTTACAACACAATAAAAACTCAAACAAAATTATAGAAACATAATTGATACTATACAAAATTGAAGTATTATTTAAAATTAGTAATATATATCAATGATTTTAATATATCTTATTTTATATATTAAAATTATATAAAAATAAAATTAGAAAACACACGCATAAATCTAAACAATTGAATTGTTTTAATTTAATTCTTTAGATGAAACTTTAGATAATGTGAGTGAACTATGAACTCTAGAGAATTTGAATCTTTCGCAATTATCAACCTCATTTTTGTTTTCTTATTTAGAAACTAAAGGTTTCAATTTTGATTGTTTATTCTAAATTAATGACAATTGTACTATTTGCACACATTTATAATAATAATGAGCATGACGATGTTGATTAAAAAAAAATTAAAAGGTTTAAAGCTTTGAGGCTTTGAACTAGAAAACCGCATTTTACTTCTCAAACTAAAAAAAAAAACTAGTTTTTTTTTCCTTGAAAGTAAAAACAAATCGAACAAGCTAGCCCAGGCCACTAGCAAAAAAAAATTGTATGGTGTAAATATTTTATTCTGAATCATAGTATATACACAGAGAGAAAGGATAAACATTAACAGGGGTATATCATATAGCATGTTAATTTAAACTTTAAATGAAAAACTATTAAATTGATCAAATTAACCCACCTTGCAACTTGCAAGAAAAGGCTCAAACGTTTATTACCGCAATAACACTGAACTGAAGTAATTTATTTTCTTTAGTAAAATCTCATTGTTATTGCAAATAACGGACGGGAATGCAGAATTCAGATGTCCCTCCAAAAAATCCAAGAGGTTAAGTAAAAAACAAAATACAAAATCGCTAAAGGCGTTCAGAATTCTTCTACTCATATTGGCGTCCGCCCAAATCCTTCCATTACAAAAAAAAATACACCAAAAAAAGTAACATATACTACTAGCTAGCTTAGTTACCACTTTAGGCCGCCTAAATTAAGCTTATGTTTTCTGTAAGATGGGATTACTTTTTCCACACATAAGACGTAACTACAATGAATTTTAAAGACAAAATCGAACAGCTCATGAATTTCTGCCCTTAAAACTGCAATTTTTCGGCATCATGCTTAAGGTTTGTTGCCGTCCAGCATTGAACATTTGACATTTGGCAATTTAAAATACAAGGTGACTATTATTTTCTTTTCGGTATTTGTTTATACAATTAGGTGAAGTTTTATGTGATTATGATTAGATAACTAAATTGATTACCAAAAAAATGATTAAAAAACTAAAAGTAATATTACTAAGTTATCCGGCCGCCGCCTTTCCTCAGGGAATAACGATAACCTTGTTTACACTCCGTACAATTGTGTTATGGTATAATGTTGTTTACAATGATAGAGAAAGTAACACTAAATATGTGTCTACACGTGTCGATGGATACGGGATTCGACGAGGCAAGCGGTCACATGAAACGAACAGGTCACTGATGTGACTACGTGTCGAGGGTCGTGATTGGGATGTTTTGGCACGTTTTCAGGTTACATGTTTCAAATTTTCCCTTTGGATTATATATTACTCATAAAAAAAGCATTGAGCTTTCTTTTTCATCCCCTAGTGTTCCTAAACGGATTTGGTAGTGTTGATACTACGGGACGGTAAGTTCCTTCGGAAAAATTTGCCAAAAAGACTCTTATACGATTTCCATGATACTGCAGTTTGGGGCCTTCGGGAAGCCTACTGACTGTTTGCCGTTTGGGCAAATTTTTAAATGAGATTGTATGCTAACTGAAGTTAACCTTTTATGTACAATTGTGCGATATTTGTCCCCCAAAAAAAAACAGGAAATACGGGCCTTCTTGAGCAATTATCGATTCTCAGTACATGATGGGCGATATTTCGACGGATGTTATTTACAGGTTACCGAAATCGTCTGGTTATGACTATTTTATGGTGATTGAACAACACTGTTGTCACCTTATTTGGTTTTTTAATCCAGATTTTGAAGAAGTATATTGACTAATTGTACTTTGATGTCTAGATCCCACAAAACCATGTAACACAGAAGCATATGTATCAGCCTAACTCGAGGTATATTACCTATGCCCTTTTTTACAAGTAATTCTCTTACCCAACTATAATCTTTTCCCTTTCTATATAGAAGGAAGAAATATGGGGAAAAAATTAGTAACAAATAAGGTGTCACGAAATGTAATTTCAGATATTCCCGTACTGAAACTATATATATAGCCCTGTCAAAATCATAAGGAAGACAAAACCGTCAGCCCGTGACGGAAAAACCGGTCGCTAATCTTGTCAACGGTTTGATATATATATATTATTGTAGTAGTGATATAATTTTGTATTAATAATTTTGTAGATATGCCAAAATTAACAACCCTGGACATGGGTGTTTAATTCGTTTTTTTTTTCTTTTTGCTTGTAGACTATGGGTGTTTATTTCTTTAGCTTGTCAATATAATGTCTCTTTTAAAAATATAATTTCTAAACTTACACAAATAGTTCATTCGGGAAATTCTCATGTAAATGTCAAGTGTATAGGAGTTAAGCTTATTATTATCAAATTATTATAAAATGATTATACTGAAATGGAAGACAATGGAGTGAAATGGAAGACAAGCAAGTAATAAACTGCATTGTTAGAGTGATTTATAAATCACGAAGCTAATTATTTTAAACACTTATGCTCAACCTGTTATCCAACCAAGATGAACATGAAGCAACCAGAAGTATCAATTCTGATTTGGACATTTGATTAATTCCGATCTGGATATGACCTTTTTTATTTCTTTTATTAGTACCTTTTTAAGATTATCCTACAATTTGTCACACTTCCCAATTCCGGCTTACATAACATGTTCATCTCCAACCGCATCCCTATTAAAAATAACGAATATTTACACCAATAGTGATAGTACATTGTTTCCACATTCTATTTGTTTATCATAGTTAACTTCAAATCATATATTCCCCAGAATTTAAAAAGGTTGAATGTACTTGCCACTTGGTTACTAAATTCAGAAAGAGTTGGTATAATAATTGGTTGGTTTCCTTGTTTCATAATTTCAATATAATAATCCTGGTTAAGAACTGACTTGCATTAAAATTAATATTACTCTTTCAGTCTCCTATTTCACTTTCTAGAGAAATAAACATCACCATATCCATTTCCTTTTAATTCTCTAACAAAGCACAATAAATATAATAGATAGATATAAGTTCCTAAAAGTTAAAGAAATTACACATGAATAAACAATTGATGTTTCCGTTATAATTGAACATTCCCTCTAATAAATTGAAAGGATGAACCAAGGATGCCACCGTGATCCTAGTACATGAGATGTTGAACTTCACGTTTTTTTTTAATGCGCACATATGTTGAAAGGGTAAATCTGGCATTCTGCTAAAATATGTGGCAAAAAGTTGATTTCTTTTTTTAGGTATTGTAGCCTCTTTCTGCACACTTAGTTTCTACTCACTTCATTCCTATTTAATTGTCCACTACGAAACTACGTGCAATTTTGACCGGCTTATAACTTATATCAAAATTGTTGAAATAAATTTTTTAAAAATACAATCATAAAATTTAACATTTAAACTATATGGTCAACTTTTGAAAATTTTTATTCGGAAAATTTTGATACAAGTTCTTGGCCAGTCAAAATTACACGTAGTTTCGTAATGGACAATTAAATAGAAACGGATGGAGTATATGATAAACCATCGTAACAATCTCAATCTGCAATGAATTATATTTGTAGTTAAGTTAGTATGATGTCCATACTGAACATATTATATAATTTTATATAAATTATAAATAAATATGACCATAAAGAATCTTCCATTTAAGTACATGAACTCATCTATAAACGAGCCGAATAATAACAGAATTTTAGATCTCCTTTAGTAAACGAGCGGAAATTGAACAGAACCCAACTCAACTTAGCTCATTTGCAGCCCTGTTCCCACCATATCAGCCATTGAGCTTAGGTGATAACTGAATGTCAGGTGACCGAAATATGATTTTAAAGAAAAAAACAACTTTGAATAGTAAAATAAGTGACAAAAATTTAACGAAATTGAGGTGCTAAAACAATAGGTCGTCACTTGCCGTAGGCTTTATCATATTTTATCAATTTTTTATAATTTAAAATAAATATGACCATAAAGAATATTCCATAAATCTAAGTAAGCCTATATTGTAATTATAACCCTTTAAAACAATTAGCTAAAGAACAGGCAATTCCCATGCCATATTTTGTCTTCCTCTGACTATATATATATTTGATGCGAAATTAAATTTGCAAAAATAAAAAAAAGAAAGATAAAATGTCGAGTATTGATGTGAATCAACGCATAGCTAGAATCTCTGCTCATTTAAATCCACCCAATCTCCAGGTATATATATATAATATACTAATTAGTAATTACCATAATTCTGTTACTGTTTACTTATCTATATACTAGTAATCGTGCCCCACGTTTTGCGTGTGAGACGCGTAATGCGATAAAATTTAGAAAATAAGTGTAGTTATGATACAAATATTTGGAGAATGAAAAAAAATAAGAGTATAAGATGAGAAGACTAAAAAGAATTTTGAGAGGTTAAATAGGGATAAAAAGTGTTATTAGTTATTATTTTTTCTCTATTTTTTATGAGAATATGGTATTGTGGTAATTAATAAAAAAGTGTAAGGATATTTTTGGAAAAAAGTTGTAAAATTTGGCAGCCTCAGGGTTGACTTATTATAATAGTATAGTAATTATTAGTATTATTTGTTGTGAATTTGGGAAATAAGTCTAATAATCAATAACGTTGTTTTTACTTGTTAGTCATTGATTTGATTATTTTAGGTTTAAGAAGTTTTAGTATTATTTACTTTTTAAGGAGTTATTAATATTTTGTATTATAAGCTATGAAAATTATAATTTTTCAATAGTTGTCAAAAACTTAATATTTAATCTTAAGAAATCGGGAAAAAAATATTTAAGTTGAGTATAGAAAACTGAATACAAATTACTAATTAATAAATCAAAAAAATTATTTACTGGTATACAGAATTGAAGTTAAATAGAATTGAAGTTAGGTACTTTGTTGAGTTTATTGAATCTCAATAAACCCTAAAAAGCTTGGGATATCATTTACTAACTATTCTCATTTATATCAATTGTATGATATGGAATTGTATGTTATTTGTTGTTTAAAAAACTTGTCGTGCTTTGCAAGTTTTTAGCTTATATTAATAAATTAGTAGGCGTAGGCGAGCACTCATTTACTCATTCAGAAAATTTTACGAAATAGTGTAGAACCTTCGCATGTGATTGCAAAACTGTTATTTTCACATGATTCACATAATATAATTTCTATTCCTAAAAGTTCCTTTCTTGTGTATAGTTCCAGAAATTTTGGCTTGTATTTTCATAGTATTTCATTAGTTCCATTTGTTAAAGAGTCTTCTAGTACTTCTCTTAATGGAAACGGAGATATTAGTGATTGTTTCCATTAATTCACCGTGTCTTTTATCAACCGCCACATTATATGCTGACATTCGGCTTTTAAAAAGTCGAATGTCAGTATATGATGTGAAGACTTAAAAAAAACTTGGAAATTTTCTGTTTGGTGAAAAGATGAGTTCATCAACCTAAAAAAGCTTCAAGCTTTTTATGGAAAAAACGAAGAATAGCTCAGCTTTTATGATGATTGACCAAATGCTGTCCCTTTTAAGCTAAAAAGAAAAGGAAAACAGAGCTTAAAAGCTGTAGCCAAACAGCATCTAAGTTTAACCAGCAAATTACAGGAAATCAGAACAAGCATAGTGGTTTAGATGAAAGCCATATACAAAAAAGTTCAACTTCACTTTTTCACTTTTTGTGATTATAATTCCTAGTTGGAAAGTACTGAAATGTATGCTATTTATTACTTTTACAAAAAAAATTACAGAATCAAGAAATGGAGATAGATTCTGGGTTGACACGAGTGAATTGTCGGGCAAAAGGTGGAGCTTCTGGTTTTAAAGTTGCTATCTTGGGAGCCGCTGGTGGTATAGGACAGCCTTTGGCTATGCTAATGAAGATGAATCCTTTGGTCTCGGTTCTTCATTTGTACGATGTTGTCAATACTCCTGGTGTAACCTCGGATATTAGTCACATGGACACCGGTGCTGTGGTAACTTTTTTATCTATCTAATTAACCGCTTATTTATTTTGTGAAATTGTAACTTGTGATGCGCTTTGAGAAGGTCTTTCCCTTTGGTGGTATTAACCTTTTACCTTAATCCTTTGCCGCACTACTTTAAGAAATATGCTTTCGATAATGTGAAAAAAGGGAACTAGGACTTTTTCGTGACTAAGCTTGTAGTTATCTAAAATAACTGTTCAACTCTTCGGCTTGAGGTATTTGAGATATGAGACTTGCGATCTTTGACTTCAATGCATACCCTTTCTCCGACCCGTTTTACTTCTTACGTTTCCCCAAAAGTTTTTTACTCTTGGC
The DNA here is from genome assembly GCA_963682055.1 of Primula veris. NCBI lineage: Eukaryota > Viridiplantae > Streptophyta > Magnoliopsida > Ericales > Primulaceae > Primula > Primula veris. Next base: position 26,968,584 of record OY821747.1, on the reverse strand, counting down.
CTTGGAGTAATTGATATTCTATTAGTTTCTTAATTATCATTCTTAAACCATTTCTCTTACATCTTCTTTCAAGTTCCAAGTCTATAAACAAATGAAAGAGTAGGAACCATAAATAAAAAAGCTCCTCGTAGCGGGGTTCCTCGAAATAATCATATCAATTCAGATAATTTTTTAATTGTTGTTGGAGGATTGATTTGTAGTGACAAAAGTGACAACCAAAGCCTCTAAAATATAATTTCTATGAATGTATATATTTGAGCCAAAATTTGATCTTCAGGTACGAGGTTTTCTAGGACCAAATCAATTGGAAGGCGCCCTTACTGGAATGGACCTCGTCATCATTCCAGCTGGCGTCCCGAGAAAACCAGGAATGACAAGGGATGATCTATTCAACATTAATGCTGGTATCGTTAAGACACTTTGTGAAGGAATAGCCAAGTGTTGCCCAAAAGCTATTGTTAACGTGATTAGTAATCCTGTGAACTCCACGGTTCCCATTGCTGCCGAAGTGTTTAGAAAAGCTGGCACTTACGATCCGAAGCTTCTTTTAGGGGTTACAATGCTTGATGTTGTCAGGGCAAATACTTTTGTGGTATGCTTTCTCTTACTACAATAACATTTGGTTTTTTTAATACAATGAGCTTGTTCATCGAGCACTGTACTTTTGTATGCGCGTTTTAAAAAAATAGCTCTTTTTCTGCTTTAAAGGTTTGGAAAATTATACTTTTGAAAAGTAAGGGATTTTTGCCCTTTCTTAAGTGTTTACATTTCAGTTCTTTTACACTATTACCAACTACTCTGTTACTCTACTAATACAAAAAAAATTAAAATGTTATTTTTACCTTCACCAGAAAAGTAGACTTTTATAAATATAAGATGCAAGCAAACGACGCCAAGGTCAAAAGTTGAAGAGTTACGTTTTTGTATTGATCATGTCGCTCTTAAAGCCTTGCTTAAGTTCCATCTTGCAGCAGTGTTGTCTGTTTTGATAAGTTTTTCTTTGACGTGGTGTGAATGTTTTTTGATCTAGGAAGTTATTGGTTCAAGTCTTGGTAACAGTTGCTTTGTTTTGTTGGTACACCTTGCTAGTTTATCGGGTCGACTCTTTGATCTTCTAAACATGTATTTAACTTGGTTTTTATAGGTTGGTGATTAACAAAACTTAATAGTCGTTTTATGTTTTTCGTAACAAATGCGATAATTCAACTCTACAGCTTGTTAAAAAGCAAAAGCATCTTTAGAGATAAACTGATTGCAAGGTGTGTTAATGGAACCTACAAGTGGGCACATTTTAGAATCAGTGTTTTTTTGTGTGACAAGCTCTCTATTTCCAATATCCATTGTAAAAGCTGTTAAGCTATTATACTCTCTTGTTGGTCCTTTTCAGTATGATATATGTGCGTGTATGCAATATTCATTATTGTGTTTCTGTACAAGGCATTAAATTTTCTGTTCTCCTTTACTTAGGCTGAAGTTTTGGGACTTGATCCAAGGGAGGTTGAAGTTCCAGTTGTTGGGGGTCATGCAGGGATCACGATACTACCTCTTTTGTCTCAGGTACTATAACTGGTTTCCGAATCGAATTTTCTCTTTAATCTGAAACTTCTCAATAAATAAATATTGGTAAACGGAAAATTAGTCATCTGTGTTTCAAGTTTGTTTTCCTCCTATGCAGGTTAAACCCCCATGCTCTTTCACTTCAGAGGAGATCAACTATCTGACTTCTCGTATTCAGAATGGTGGAACTGAAGTTGTCGAGGTAGAAATTTTGTATGATTTTTATTTTATAGCATCTGTTTTTAATTCCTTTCGTGTTCTGTTTTGCTCAATTATTCCAAAATAACATAATATTGAATAACCAATTCATGGAGTTGATTACATTATATAGAGCTCATTTTTTTATGTAGTTTATTTGAGAATGAGTCATGATTAGTTAAAGAAGTTGTCTTCTTGCATTTAAATCATGTTGCTTTACCTCAAGTCCATCATGTCAAAATTCTGTTTGCTATTAATAGTAGATTGGTATCGTTATGCATATATTCGGATGTAGTCTTACTTTTGTTTCTCCAATTGTCTTTGGAATTGCTTTTTGTTGCAGGCGAAAGCTGGGGCTGGATCTGCAACACTGTCAATGGTGAGTACTATTTTGCATCGCTATGAGAATGATTATCTATGTAACACCAGTAAAAAATCATCCAAAGTGCATGTTTAAAGCTTAATTCACAGTTTTCATAAAAATAGGCATATGCCGCCGTTAAATTTGCCGATGCATGCCTACGTGCCTTGAGAGGAGATGCCAATGTTGTTGAATGTGCTTTTGTGGCTTCTCAGGTATGATATTACTCTCCAGTTACACAAATCACTCTTTTCTTATACTGATGAGTAGTGAGATGAAACACGAAAATGTAATTTTCATTTACTTGCTTTTATATGTGATTAAAATGTAGACAACTGAGCTTCCTTTCTTTGCATCCAAAGTACGCCTTGGCCGTACAGGAGTTGAGGAAATATACTCCCTCGGTCCTATGAACGAATATGAGAGGTTCGTAAAGCTCATAACTGAGGATTCACGTAGAGTTTCCTTTTACTTGTTTGATTAGTTTTTTTGTTCTTTTCCTCCATAGTCCATATGATAGCATATTTAATTTCTATATTTATTTTTATGCTACTTTTTTTTCCCTGCAGAGCTGGATTGGAGAAAGCAAAGAAAGAGTTAGCTGGGAGCATAGAGAAGGGTGTTTCTTTTATCCGGAAATGAGTTGGCGGGCATCTACCTTAAATACTTGGATTGGCATGATATCAAGTTAGATTGTTTGAGAGGTATTGCACTTTGGATCTGGTTTAACTTTCTTTCTCTAGTTGTTATAGTCTCAAATTTAGTCCTCGACTCGTTGTGAACTTTCATGACAAGTCCTTTTCCGAAGATTAATTTCTACGATAAGCTCGATCATGAGAAATTGACAATTTTTCATGATCGACTGTCTTTAAGAGTACAAAACCATTTTCAGAAATAAGACTAGCCTTTGAAGTGTTAAAAACTAGAGGACCAAATTTGTTCCATTACAACTCGAGGAGTTGAGTGTGAAACTAGACTCAAATTACATAAATAACGATGACTCACTCTGGACCCAATTTTTCAAATCTTTTTCTTGTTTTCCAGTGATCAAAGTTTCCAAAATAAATGGAGGGTCGGGTAGTTGAAAATCAGTTAGGATTCCAGAGACTCGGTATACATAACATAGTTGATATATTGTATTCCGACATTAAAATAAAGGTGTTCTGGTTTTTGTTTTTTTTATATAATGGTTTCTACAGTGTTTAATATTAAAACGAGTATTGGTGAACCAGGTGCCTTTTTCTTACTCTCTCTGGTTTTATTCATTTCATCACTTCCGAAAGCACCCTTCCCCCTTATTTCTGAAGATGGGGTAGTTTTACTAAACCAAGTCGTCGTACAAAAGAGACACAATTGGTCACGCAAGGCTAAGACGCGATATTCTGTTACCCCTATCGAATAAATCTTTATTCGAATTTCAGTTGGTGCACCATAACCAAAGGTTAATTGAAACTTTTTTTTAAAATTTGTAACCTGCCTGAATATCCAATCAGACACGAGCATAAACGTAACTGATTTTGTCCTTCGTCTGTTTATCCAAGTAAATGTGAAGGAGTTCGAAAACAACTCGAAATATATCCAAGTCCCTTGTCCGTCCACATATCAAGACGAACATCATAAAAATTAACCGATGTATTCAAACTAGTAAAGATTTTGTTTTATATGCATGCTAACTGCAGGTAAAATCTTGCTTTTTATATCCCATTTCAGGAAGCCATTTTTTGTATGATCACAAATTTTTCTACCATAAATATGAAGCTCCAAGTTCAACAAAATTTTCAAAATGACATCGTTCTCATTTGAAATAAGAAATGACTTTTTTTTGGGGATAAAATAAGAAAAAACTACTATCTAAGGATCGAATGTCAATACAACTATTTCTCCAAGCTCTTAATTTCCATCAAAGTCGAGAGAAATTACATTCTTGTGTCCAAAAGTAACCAAGCAAACAGACCGCTCCATGATTGTGGCTTAGCAACGAATATGTGAGAACTTGCATCATCCTTGTTGGTCGTATTTTATAAGTATAAAAGTACTCCATTTTTTATATGAAAGTCTAAAAGTATACTAATTTAATATACTCATAAAGTTATAATGGTTTGTAATTTTGTTTGGTAAAAGTGTGAAAAGTATAGCGAGAGAGGTGAAAATTAATTGATATTAGTGTTTTGTTGAAAAATATACTTGGAAAAATAATAATATGAAACTCTTTACTTGAAATTAAGTATACTTTTCTATATCGAAAACAACGAATAATTCTACTTTTTATGCATCAACCAAACAACATTTTTGGTTTTGATAAGTATAAGTAAAAAAATAATAATTAAGTACTCTCAACCAAACAAGCCACCGTCATGGAATACAACTTATACAAAGTATAACATGACACCAAACGTCTTTTTTATATACATGTGATTAAAATATTATAGCCGACTCCTACCTTATATATCCTTGAATTGAATGATTTTATGTAATATCAACGAATGATATTTAATTATTTTATAACTTAAAAAAAAACTTATATTTATATATTTTTAATATAACATAATAAAAACTCAAAAAATAATAATATAGAACCTAGTGGTAACTATCCTAAAATTAAATAATAATTAAAATAATATATATATATATATAGGTTTTCAATATAACACAATAAAAACCCAAATAAAAAAATATAGAACCTAATTCTAACTAACTTAAACTTAAATAATAATTAAATATATATATATATATATATATATATATATATATATATATACATATAACACAATAAAAACTCAAATAAAAAAATATTGAATCCTAATTATAACGATACTAAACTTAAATAATAATTAAAGTAAATTTTTAACCTTTAACTTAAATAATATTAAATAGAAAAGGTTAAAAATAATATGGAACAAGGGGCAAAAATAGTTTTAAACACGCAATCTAAATGTATGTTTATTATACCGGGAGTCTGGCTCTCCTCATTTGGTTTAAACATCACTTGATTTTTTGTTGATTGCTTAAACACGCAATCTAAATGTATTTTTGTTGGTCTTCTATCAATTATATATAAATAAATCACTGATAATAAAAATAGGTGTTCACTATTAATTCCGCAAAAATAAATTAAAATAAAATGTCGAGAATTGATGTGAATCAACGGATATCTAGAATCTCTGCTCATATAAATCCTCTTAATCTCCAGGTATATATATATATACTAATTAATTACCATAATTCTGTTATTGTTTACTTATCTATATTTTTTATTTGTAAAGTCTTCAGGAAAAGTTAGTGATCATTTTAATTACTATGGGTTTATAAGAAATTATTTGTACTGTTTATATTGTTATTAGGATTAGGAACACTATTAATTATTAGTACATAATTTTAAATTAATAACTAGGCTACTTAAATAACAATTCGCAGTATTGAACAACAATTTTCGAGAAATTTAAAAAGATTTTTCATTTCCCAAGAGTATTATTATTTTCTGTAAAAATGTCTTGTACTAGTTAAGTTAGAAGATAGAAAATAATTTGTGTTAAATTTAGGATATACAAAATTGATGCTGATGTGTAAATTGAAAGAAACGGTTGTTCTTTACTAACTCAAACTTTGGTAATTTCTAGTGTAAGAAATTGAAATTACGGAACAGTCGAATACATTTAGCCTCACCATTACAAAACTGTTATTTTCACGTCCTTATTTTTGAAATTAAGCATAAAATTAAACTTGAAGATTATTTCAAGGGGTTTCTATTCTCAGTGGCGGAACCAGGATTCAATTCTTGAGGGGCGTTATTTTTTTTTTGTTAGTACAATAACAATAAACGGTATAAAAAAACAAAAAAAACCTGGAGTTTAAAACTTAGCTGAATTGTCCATTGATCTAAAAATTTAAAAAGTTGAATTTTTTTTGTTAGTACAATAACAATAAACGGTATAAAAAACCAAAAAAAACTAAGTTTAAAACTTAGTTAACTTGTCCATTGATCTAAAATTTCAAACGATACAGAAAAATTAACTATAAATATGAATTTATTAGTTTAAACTTTGTTGTAATATGATTATGAAACTACACAGAAACATTTATTTATAAAATCTTGTAATAGTACCTTAAAAATGCAATTAATTAATGGAGAAGTCAAAAAGTATGCTAATGTTAATTAAATGAAGAGTAAAAAATAACCACAAGATTCGAACTAGGGACCTTGTGACACAAAAACTTTATGTTTACCATTTGAACTAAGTTACTATTTGTTCATTTGGGGGTTATTAATGTATAAAACCTTAAATCTCCGAATTTTTCTATATAGTTTTTTTTTAAAAATTTGTGGGGTGGCAGCACCCCTTTGCCATTCCCTGGTTCCGCCCCTGTCTATTCTTGCATTTTCCTTTCCCCCCTAGTTTCAGCTATTTGGATTGTAGGCCCTATTTTATTATTAGCATTTGTTAAAAGTAACTTTTAGCCAAGTGGAATGGGAAAATTACCAAGTGTTACCTTTACACCATGCAGTATTTGTGTTTGGATGATACAGACTTATAGTGTAACTGTCGCAATTATCAACCGCCATTAACTTAGAAGCAATATGATGTCGCAATTATTTGCGACATCATAGTGTTTCTATGTTTAACCAACATATGGAAGGAAATTCAACCAATATAATCTATTGCCTTTCATGTTAATTCGAAGCTAGTGAAGTTATTGCAAAACTAATAGGGTCAAGAGATGGAGATAAAATCTGGATTGGTACGAGAAAATTGTTGGGTTAAAGGTGGAACATCTGGTTTTAAAGTTGCTATATTGGGAGCTGCTGGTGGTATAGGACAACCTTTGGCTATGCTAATGAAGATGAGTCCTTTGGTTTCGATTCTTCATTTGTACGGTTTTGCCACCACTACTGGTGTGACCTCAGATATCAGTCATATGGATACCAGGGCTGTGGTAATTTTTTATTTTTTTTAATTCATATATTCATCCTTTTATTTACCATCTGAAATATTGATGTGTATTTTTGATAAAGTCGGTGCTATTATACTTTTGATCGCAACTTTAAGAAAGTGGCATTCGTAATGTGAGAAAGGTAAAACAAGGACTTTGTCGGTTTGTCCTGACCAAGCTTGTGCATATCCTATTTAGATTAATAAATGATTGCCTTGGCGTAACCGCATACTTCAGTTTCTATTAGTTTCAGCATTGTCATTACCGTCTTTTAGGCTCTTGATACATGTAAATTGTAATAATGACGAATTTACCATTGATGTTCAAAAATGACAAGACAAAGAGAGCTGTACTGTTGAAACCCGAAACAACTTATCATAAGGCCCAAACAGTTATTTTCCATAGAATGTCTTGGCAATTTAAGGAGTTTTCCTAATTACCTTTGGAAGAAAGGATGACTGAGTCCCTGTTTGGTTGCACCTTCACCTTATAAGCTCGTTTTTTTGCTTATAAACTGGATTATGTTTGATTGCGCAGATTAGAAGCTGAGCATTTTCTGGTTTTCTGACTTAATTGCTAGAAATCTTAAGCTGGATGAACCAAGCCTCAAAAGCCTAAAAATCATCTTATTTGCGGAAAAACTGTGACCCTACAGGTTTGAAGGATCCTAGTCCTTCAATTTAATTCATGTTAGTATTTTTGACACAACATTTGATGTATAGGCACGAGGTTTTCTAGGACCAAATCAATTGGAAGATGCCCTTACTGGGATGGATCTTGTCATAATTCCAGCTAGCGTCCCGAGAAAACCAGGAATGACAAGGGATGATTTTTTCAACCTCAACGCCAATATTATTCAAACTCTTTCTGAAGGTATAGCTAAATGTTGCCCAAAAGCTATCATAAATATAATTAGTAATCCTGTGAATTCAATGGTTCCGGTCGCCGCTGAGGTGTTGAAAAAAGCCGGCCGTTATGATCCGAAGCTCTTGTTGGGTGTCACAACGTTAGACGTTGCCAGGGCTAATACTTTCGTGGTATGCCTGCTTATTGTAATGATTTCTTTTTAGCTAGAAGTAAAAAAGTTGATTTAATGTTTTGATCATGTCACCGCTTAGTATTTTCTTGTTTGATTGCACTAAAAAGCTGGATCTCATTTGTTTGATTGGTTTAATAAAACTGTGATTTTTTTTTTTTTTTTTTGTTATGTCCTGAATATGCTTGAAGCTTTAAGCTGGAAACCTTAATCTCAAATATTCAGCTTAGTTGCTTAAGAGCTGCAACAGAATAAGCCCTAGGTGTCTTCTAACAGCATTGTTTGTTAGGACAAGTGCATTAGAGTTTTTTGTTCTAGGAAGTTGTTGGTTCGCTTAAAAGTTAAAAATAAGATTGGTTATGTTTCAGTCTTGTATTTGTTTAAACAAACTTTAACATCTTTTTTTCTGAGGATAATAAGTGATAAAAGGACTTGTTTATATGATCTTTTTTTTTCATTCGAACAAATAAGAATTAAACATCAAAGCTGGTTAAAAAGCCAGTGCATTTCTATCACAACAAATTCCGAACAGGCTTATATTTGATAAAACTTACAAGATGCACTTGATCCAAACAAACATTTTCTTTAAAATTCTCTTTTATTTTTAAAGTTAAGGTTTTTTACTCTTGGATTGCTCTTATTCTGATCTGATCTATTTGTATATATTAATGTATAGGTTGGCTACCTTATGTTTTGTGTAACACATTACTTGATTTATTCTCAATGTTTTAAAGGCAGAAGTTTTGGGACTTGATCCAAGGGATGTTAATGTTCCTGTTGTTGGGGGTCATGCAGGGGTCACAATTTTACCTCTTTTGTCCCAGGTATTGGAACTAGTTCTTGAACTCATATTCTTCTAAATCTGAGTTTCTTTTTGGAAATTAAGAGTTTTATTGTCCACTTTCATTATTATATACCTCGCATATGTTTAAGAAAGGGACTGTTGTTTTCGGCCGGGGGTAGTATATGATATGAGTAAGTATTTCTCTACCCTTCATGGAAATTAGTCGTCTGTGTGTGAATTCTGTTTTCTCCTATACAGGTTAAACCCCCATGCTCTTTCACTGTAAAAGAGACTAAATATCTGACATCTCGAATTCAGTTTGGTGGACTTGAAGTTCTCAAGGTTTATGTTCTTAATATTATTGTTTCATCTAATTATTTACCCGTTTATATATGTTTTGTTTCTGTCAGTGAGTCCTTCTTATTCTAAACAAATGGCTCTAGGCTGTACTTCTTAATTATGGATTTGTCGATGTGTTTATCAGAAACCTGGGCGAAGCTTTAGGTCACAGTATCCAAATTATTTTATTCTGTTATGTTAGGAAAGTACTGATTAGGAAGATCTCAGGTTAAGTATTACTGTACTTTATTACTTCTTTCTCTTGCAAGTTCTTTTCTTCCCTTCAATCTTAAAGTTATAAAAGTCACAATTTCTTCTTTCTTGGTCTCCCTTTATTGTCTTTCTAAATACTGTTTGAATTGTTTCATGTTGGCAGGCCAAAGCTGGGGCAGCAACTGCAACCCTATCCATGGCGAGTACTACTTTACATTATAATTTATGTAACACCAAACAAAATCATACACCAGTGCATGTCTAAAGGCTTTTAAAGCTAAATTCACGATTTTAAGTAACATTCAGGCATACGCTGCGGTTAAACTTGCTGATGCATGCCTGCGTGGCTTGAGGGGAGACGCTAATGTCGTTGAATGTGCTTTTGTTGCTTCTCAGGTAGATACACAACTCTCTAGTTCTCTTCAAGTACTAACAATTGACACTAGATAATTTTAGTATACCTTGATGTTTACTTTTATTGGTGATTTTACTGTAGATAACTGAGCTTCCTTTCTTCGCATCCAAAGTACTACTTGGTCGTACAGGAGTTGAAAAGATATATTCCCTCGGTCCTATGAGTGAATATGAGAGGTTGGTAAATCCCACCACTGAATGTTCCATTTAATGTTCTTGGCTTGCATCCTTTTCACATGATTGATTTTTCTTTACCCTTTCAAGTTCTCCCCGTGAGAGACCCTATAAATTTATATTCCTGCACTACTTTTTTCTGCCGCAGGGCTGGATTGGAGAAAGCGAAGAAAGAGTTAGCTGGAAGCATAGAGAAGGGCGTTTCTTTTATCCGAAAATGAGTTGATGATTTTCCTTCAAGGCTTTACCTAGACGAAAATGATATTAGTTTTATAGGTATTATAATTCGGCTCTAACTTTATTTTCATCTTCAAGTTATTATGGTATCAGTTTTAGTCTTCTGAGTTAATGTGAACTCACAGTTACAAGTCTTCAAGATAGCTCACTGGTCATAAGTCATAACAAATTGCCCTTTTCTCATAATGGACTGATGGTTTCTTCTTAAACAATACAAATTTCTGAGAAACCAGACTTGTATAGTTCTCCTAAAAGTAATACAAACTAAAAGACTAAATTGGTACCATCAAAACTCGTAGAGTTGAGTGTGAAGCTAGACTCAATGCATGAAGTAGGAATTAAACCAAATCTGGACCCATTTCTTTGAGTATGTTTACTTGTTTTCGTGTGCGTACAGATTTTCAAAAATTGATGGAAGGTTGGTAGTTAAAACAAAGTAGAACTTACGAGTCTCAGTATACGTAGTTTATGTATTGTACTCTGACAGTGAAATAGAGAGAGGTCTTATGTGGAATTTTATACTGGTTTGTACCATTGCTAATTTACATAAATCCTACGATAAACCAGTCTGGGTGAACCAAGTGATATTCAATTTTTGTTGTATAAATCATTTTGTGGGTACACAAGAAATCTAACTTTTCTGTTTGACTCGAGTCATCTGGCCAATTCGATGTTACGGGTTGTGGATTCGAACTTTTGGTCTCTGCTTGCTCTCTTCTTGGTTCTGCTTTGGTTGCAGTTTTTCAGCTTAGCTACTTGGCGTGTTCTCCTTTTACAGATGTACTATTGTCTATAATGCATTTTATTGAACAGCTTAGCCATGGTTTTTGTTTTTATTGTGAAGTAGAAAATCTTAAATGTCAGGTGGTTAAACACACGATGATTGTCAGCCTAGAACAAGTTTCTCCATCGTTCTGTGTTCCATCATGAAAGTTTACAGTTCGGAGAAAAATAAAATCAAGTTATAGTATTGTATCTATGAGTAAATACTTTATGTTAAGTTATATATATATATATATATATATATATTGTATACATGTACCATTTTTTGTGGGTTCGTAACAAGATACATTAACTAGGGGTCAATATGTTAAAAAAAATTGTATTTAGAGATCACAAGCGACTCAGAAGTTGGGTGTTAAGATAAAAAGAAAAGTTTTGCATGTTTTTCTCTTAAACTTTTGCAGCCAAACAAGCTCTATATTGAGCCAGTGAAGAACTATGTTAGTAGCATATTCAATTTTGTAGGTTGCGATATTGTTGTAGTGTTAGCTTAAAAAATGACCGGAAAACTAGTATATTGCCATTGACCCAATTTTTTTCTTTCTGGACATGTTAACCTGTGAACCGTGAACCATGAACCATGAACCAGTTAGTTTATCTTATAGATAGTAATTAGCTGAATACTAGAGAACATGATTTATGATTAAACCACCTGCGTTTCCAGTGAGATATAACGTACTGTGGAGTAATATATGATAACTTGATAATAATATTTGTGTAGATTGGTTAATTTTTACAACTAGGATAACTGTGAAAGAAGAAGTAAACAATGGTGCAGAGTAAGAATGTTATCTGTGGACAAAACACATTATTTCCCCCTCTTATTAAATTTTCGACCATTTGAACAAACATGCAAAACAAACTAACAAACTGTTTCTATTTATAAAAAAAAAATGAACAAGTGGAATAACCAAAAATAAAAATGAAATTCCTATCCGCTGTTCTAGTTGCAGTTTTGCAGTTAGGTTCCAAGTGAGGTTTCAACCACAGTTGGAACCAAGTGTATTAAATGGACAGAACTGTAAAAAGTTAAATGTACTTAAATAAATCACAAGCACATTTAACAACGGAGTTCACCTAACTAGGCTACGTCTCCGGGGCACTTACCCAGATTATGATATTATAAAAAGCTTACAATATGAGACTCAAGTCTTAATGAAAAACTCTCAGATTCCCTCTATGTTTTTCTGCCTATCTCTATATTGCTCCTACTCTATAACTATCACTTATAAATCAATGACATCCCACCATTGTTTTTCTTTTTAAAAGGCTCACGTGTATTCTCTCAAGAATGGGTTTTTTATAGTTTAGAACACACAAACTTTTTACAAGTTAAGTTATAAACTATTTATACAAGTAAAACAATCTTCTTGCTTCAAGATCTTTTATGATTGCTTTGACTTGTTTGATTGGCTTCAATCTTTCCATGTTATGAGCAAACTCTTCAGCGTGGATTGACTCCAATCTTCATTGGTAATTCCTGTTTAATAACAAGGTTGAAAGTAGGAGTTAATCTTTTCCTTTGAAAGGAAACATATAAAGATATGATCTCTTAAACATAATATCTTTTCATAAACATATAAAACATTTAACTCCACATATCAATCAATCTTTAAACGTATCTTTTCTGAATATGATAAAGACCAAAGATTGAGACAAGTGATAAGGACAATCATAAGAATAGAGATATATATTAAAAGGAAACATAACCTTATAAAGTAATCTCTTTATATATTTTTAGAAAACATCTTTACTTACCACTTTGATATTCTCAATTTACGCATATTAACCTTTTAAGATCAGATGAGAATATATCCTGCATGCTGTAGAACAATTAATAATTAATAAATAACAGCTATGCAGATTTTACAGAACTAGACAGAATACTGCTGAGCAGCAGGTTGGAACTGTGGTTGCAACTGAGGTTGCAACTGGTACTTGAAACCTGTCACTACTGACTTAGTAGGTTGTAACTGAGGTTGCAACTGGTACTTGAAACCTGTTAATACTGACTTAGTAGGTTGTAACTGAGGTTGCAACTGGTACTTGAAACCTGTTAATACTGTCTTAGTTCTTAACAACAGTTAGGATTTATTTAGTGAAAACCAATAGACAATAAACAATATTTAGACCAGAAATCTGGTCCTAACAATCTCCCCCTTTGTCATTGGTTTTGACAAATCAACTAAGTTTATTTATCACATAAATCCACCTGCAAATTCAATACAACATTTGTATTGTCTCAATACTTTTTGAGGCATCTGTTTTAGCTCCCCCTGCAAGTTAGAATTGCAGGCATATCATATAAGCACAATTTATATGCACACAGTAAGTTTTCAGACCTGTTTCAAGTTTAAAGGCATTCATACTTCAACAAAATATTTTCAGAAAGAAGCTGCAGAATTATTAGAGCCAAACAGGCACAGAATTGTCTCAATACAGCATAACTGGAAACAGAATAAAGTCTTGAAACTGAAACATTAAACATCAAACTGAAAACAGAACAGAAACACATAATAAACTTTCTCTTTACTCCCCCTATTTGTCACAAGCCTGACAAACTAGTTACGAGGTATGTTTGACTGGGGTGGTCTTTCTCTTAGGGGTCTGTCCCTTACAACCTCTTCATGCTCATCTTCACTGCTTATAGAGAAGCCATCATCACTGTGAGTTGCATCCCCATCACTGTCACCACCATCACTGTCACTATCATTTTCACTTTCTATAAGATTTTCCAGCAAATTCTTGATTTGATAGTCATCAGTATCCAGCTCAGCCCTCCTTTCTGCATTGTAAGCCAACCTTTGCTTCAAATACCACCTCACACCCTTCTTTTTTTCTGAAGGAGCATTAGATGTCTCTTCTTCTTTTTCTTTGCCCTTTTCACCAGATTTGTCATTGACATGCCCTTGTTTGAGCAGTTTTGCAGAGATATATATAGCAGAGGGACAATCTGAGATTGGTTCTGTGGCTGTGCTAATAGGCTTGGATCCAGTCATAGGTAGGACTTGAGCCATAATCACCCCAGTGATTAAACAAGGAAAGGGGAGCAGAATTGAGGATGAGGTATCAGCACTGAATTCTCTAATCAAATTAAACACATGATCACCAAAATTAATTGGCAAAGATGACATGATCCTATAGAGAAATATGGCCATTTCCTTACTGACTTTGGATGGCTGCTTAGTAGGATTCCAATTGAACCTAGCTATTTTGTGCAGCACAGATGCACACAAGGTGAGGGAGGATGTTTTAATGGAGTGACCATCAAACCTATTGTTCTTTCCAGTTAGAATTAAAGCAAGAATTTCTAAGTCTGGTTTAGCATTGTTATCTTCAGTTGGACTAGGACAACACAGATAATCATTGATCAACTTAGGGGTGAAATCTAGAGTCACACCCCTCAAAAACACTCTGCCATAGGCAGGGTCACCCTCAACAAACACAGTACTACTTAGATTGGCATAGAATTCTTTAATTACCGCAGGATAATAAGAATCTGGATAAGAAATAGTTCTATCTAGGCCAACAGCTGACAGCAGTTTCTCAATATGTACTTGAATATGTGGATAGCTAACCAGATTAAGTCTTCTTTCACTGTGAATCTCCCTACCAGCAAAAGACCTAAACCTTCTATACATGGTCCTACTCCAGAACCTAGGATCAGTCTCATGAAACTTAGACTTATACGAGAAAACAGTTGGAGTTGGATGATCCTCTACAGTATTCCTAGCTCTTTTCTTAGTGTGCTTAATCTGAGATGAGGAAGTCTCACTTACCTTAACTTTTGATCCTGGACTGGTTGGAGATTTATTCATGAAATCTCTTAGAGTGCAATCATCATCAATGTTCAGGTTGGGGTTTTTAGAAGGGTTTGAAGACATGGTTGCAACTATGGTTAGAAGTGAGCTTAGAACCTCGCAGTGGGTTTTTACAGAGACATAGGGTTTTACAGTTTAGAGAGAGAGAGAGTGATTCTGTAAAGTGGAATTGATTTTGGATAGTAAAAAGATGTTTGTATAAATAGCAATAAAGTCCATATCTTTTTGTAATTGGAAAGAGATACATGCAAATCAATTATGAAACAGATTTTGGCGAAAATTTAGGAAAAATCTTATCAATCAGTTTAAAGAAATCACAGCAAGATCATGAAGGAAAGATAAATCCAGCCTAATATACAGATAAACATTCCTTTTGCAAAACAGATTTATCCAAAATTTGAAAATTCAAAAGTTGAAGCTTATTAAGGAAATTTGACTTGATTCAAGATAAAAAGCAATTTAAAAGATATCTAACTTTTTGGAAAACAAAAATCTAGCAATTTACCCAAGAAAATATGTTTATCATAGAATAACTCTAATAAAGATTAAATTTTAGGAGCTTATATTGAGAAAATCCGTTTTTATCTCTACACAAAAACTAGTTTGATGACCTCAGCAAGGAAAGAGTATAAGTGATGTCAAAAATAACAAGACTTTGTCTTGGCAGTTATAAAATAGACTGAGGTTTCAACTGATGTTGCAACTGAGCTTGCAACCAGTATTTTTAACACGAGGTTTCAACTGGAGTTGTAACTGAACGTCCAACCATCTATTGAGAGCATGAGGTTCCAACTGATATTGCAACTAAACTTGCAACCAGCAAAAAAAAAAAGCACTTTGTGCTTGCAACTCTATTACCAGAGAGGTTTTCAAGGACAAGTTACCTCACATCTGTTTTTGAGACACCAAAAAGCGGCTTTTTCAAAACAAAAGACATCATAGCTCAATTAAGACAACCTTAGAAATAAAAAATATTGAAGGTACTCAATACAGACATATTTAGCAAGAATATTCAATTAGATTGATAATGACATACCCCTATGTCACCTCTTAATGATTCAAACTTGTTTGTATCAAGGGGTTTTGTGAAAATATCTGCTAATTGTCTTTCAGTTGAAACATGTTCTAAAATTAAGCTCTTTTCTTCAATTAGTTCTCTAATAAAATGATGTCTTAGATCAATATGTTTGGTTCTGGAATGTTGAACTGGATTTTTAGCTAAATCTATAGCACTTTTGTTATCACAAAACAGAGTTAATATTTCTTGCTTAACATTATAATCAGTTAACATCTGTTTCATCCAAATAAGTTGCGTGCAACCACTTCCAGTTGCAATATATTCTGCCTCAGCAGTAGATAAAGATATGCAATTTTGCTTTTTACTGAACCAAGAAACAAGGTTGTTCCCAAAATAAAAACAACCGCCAGAAGTACTCTTTCTATCATCTATGTTTCCTGCCCAATCTGCATCACAGTAGCCACTTAGGAAATGGTTTGTATCTTTAGAATACCATAGGCCTAGGTGAATAGTTCCTTTTACATACCTTAAAATTCTTTTAACAGCTAGAAGATGAGGTTCTAAAGGATTTGCCTGATACCTGGCACAAACACCTACACTTAAGCACATGTCAGGTCTACTAGCAGTCAAATAAAGCAAGCTTCCAATCATGGACCTGTAAAGACTAGGACAAACATTTTTACCTTTATCATTTTTAGACAGTTTAAGGGTGGTACTCATAGGGGTTCTCTTCTCTTTACTCTCACTCAGACCAAACTTCTTAACAAGATTGTCTGCATACTTACTCTGACATAGAAAAATGTCTTTTTCATTATGTTTAACTTGCAATCCTAGAAAGTAAGTTAATTCACCTCCACCACTCATTTCAAATTCATTCTTCATATCAGAAATGAATTCATCTATCCTTTTATTAGAAGTTGAGCCAAACACAATGTCATCAACATAGATTTGAGCAATGATTATATCCTTTGTAATTTTCTTAGTAAACAGAGTTTTATCAACTCCCCCTCTGTTAAAGCCTTTTGCAAGCAGAAACTTGGTTAATCTATCATACCAAGCTCTAGGAGCTTGCTTAAGACCATACAAGGCCTTTTTCAGCAAGTAGACATGTTCAGGAAATTTAGGATCTTCAAATCCCTTAGGTTGACAGACATAAACTTCTTCATTAATCACACCATTTAAGAAAGCACTCTTAATGTCAAGTTGAAACAGTTTAAAATCATACAGACATGCAAGAGACAATAGCATTCTAATGGATTCAATTCTAGCTACAGGAGCAAATGTTTCATCAAAGTCAATTCCCTCAATCTGTGTATAACCCTGAGCTACCAACCTAGTTTTATTTATGATAATCACTCCATCCTCATCACTTTTATTTCTAAAAATCCATTTAGTCCCTATAACATTTTTATTAGAAGGTCTGGGTACTAAACTCCATACATCATTTATCTCAAATTGAGACAATTCATCTTGCATAGCTATAGTCCATTCACTATCTTCTAAAGCTTCTTTTATATTCTTAGGTTCTAACTGAGAGATATAACAAGCAAAGTGAACAACATTATTTCTTTTACCTCTGGTTTTCATACTTGAAGCTACTTCTCCTATGACATTGTCAAGAGAATGATTTTTCTGAGTCCTTACATAGCGAGGCTTGCTAGTTGACTGAACATGAGAGCTTTCTTCTTCTTCTTCAGACTCTGCAACATTCTGGGTTTCAACCTCGGTTTCAACTGGACTTCCAACCACTGTTGGACTGCTTGTTTGCTGGCTTTCTTCGGTCTCTTTTCCTGTTATATCTGACTCTTCATCATCACATGTAGTCTCATTCACATCTTTTAAGTCATCAAATAACACATTATAAGATTCCATAACACAGTTTGTTCTTTGATTAAATACTCTAAAAGCTCTACTATTCTGAGCATAACCAAGAAAGATCCCTTTGTCACTTTTAGAGTCAAATTTACCAAGATGCTCTCTATCTCTGAGAATGTAACAGACACACCCAAAGATTTGAAAATACTTAACATTGGGTTTTCTATCTTTCCATATTTCATAGGCTGTCATGGAAGTGCCTTTAGTAATGTAAACTCTATTGACTATATGACATGCAGTATTAACAGCTTCAGCCCAAAATCTGTTTGCAAGTTTCTTAGAATTAAGCATGACTCTAGCCATTTCCTGAATGGTTCTATTTTTTCTTTCAACTATTCCATTCTGCTGTGGAGTCTTAGGAGCAGAGAATTCATGACTAATACCTAAGGAGTTGCAAAATTCTCTAAACTTACTGTTTTCAAATTCTGTTCCATGATCACTTCTGACCCTAACAATGTTACCACTGGTTGAACCTTTTTCATTTTGAAGTTTTAAGCACAGAGTTTTAAAGAGATCAAAAGTCTCAGTCTTATCTTTTAAGAAAACTACCCATGAGTATCTAGAAAAATCATCTACAACTAACAAAATGTACTTTTTCCCACCTATACTAGCAGTTTGCATAGGACCCATTAAGTCAATATGAAGTAGTTCTAGGACTCTCTTAGTGTAGATTTGACTAGTACTTTTGTGAGTATTCTTTGTTTGTTTGCCAACTGCACAGTCACCACAGACACTTTGAGTTTTAGCACTAAGTTTAGGAATACCTCTTATCAGCTCTTCTTTAACAAGTTTATCTGATGTTTTGTAGTTTACATGACCCAGCCTTTTATGCCAAATATCAGCATTATTAGTGATAGCTTGATTACATCTATTCTGAGGCAATTCTTTTTCAGCTTTTTCAAACACTTAACAGCTGTTTGTTGATCTAATTCCAGTCATGACCACATCATTGTTAAAATCAGTAATTAGACACTTATCTTTGTTAAACTTGACAATCATCTTGTTATCACATAGTTGACTAATACTGATAAGATTAGCTTTTAGACCATCTACCAGAAAAACATCATCAATATTAGGCATTCCAGGTTTGTTTAAGGTACCTTTACCAACAATTCTACCAGTATCTCCTCCTCCAAACACAACAGTGTTCCCTGTGAGATTAGTGACATTTTTTAGGAAACTTGCAGTACCTGTCATGTGCTTAGAGCAACCACTGTCAAAATACCAATCATTAGAAGTAACAGCATTCAAAGAAGTAATGACAGCTTTATTATTAGCAATAGAGGTAGATTTTTCATTAACAATCCAGACCCAGTTCAATTTTTTATTAATAGAAGCCAACCAGGTTTTCTGAGAAATGTACCTTATGTTCCTTTTTAAATAGCACTGGATTTCTACATGACCAGATCTTTTACAGAAGTTACACAGTTTAGCTCTAAAAGTAGATTTATCCTCATAGCTATTTAGTTTATTTTTGGTTGCAACTGTGGTTGCATCTCTAGTTGCAACTGTACTTCTAACCTTCTTCTCAAAAAATTGAGTTTTATTCCTGGTTGCAACCTTGGTTGCAACTGAGCTTCTAACCTTATAGTTAAAATCATGAGTTTTAGCTTTAGCAACAGCTTCAATAAAAGTAGTTTTTCCTGTACTTTTACAACCATAATAACCTAGACCACTGATATCTTTAGAGCCTCTAGAATAGGACAGCATGTCATCTAATTTCTCTGTAGCAGAAACATTCAGCATTTTTATTTTCTTTTGAGTTTCAGTAAGTTCAGCCAGTTGTATGTTAAGCTTCTCAGTAAGACTTTTAACCTCATCCTTTAGATTATCATTAAGTTTATTTATGATCAAGGATTGTTTACTGAGACATTTATACTTTTCATAAAGGACAAGATATTGCTGAGTAATGTTTTCATCAGTAGGTTCTTCTTCATCACTGCTATAGGTTTCAAGCGCAGTTGTAACTATGGTTGAAACAGGCTCACAGTCACTTTCATAGGTAAGTTCTTTTTCAGTGATCATTCCCATAAAATTAACAAAGTTAGAATCATCCTCTCCATCACTGTTGCTCTCAGAATCACTATCACTATGAGTGGTTATATAAGCATTTTTGTTTCTTTTTAAAGTATTTGCACACTCAGCCTGAATATGACCAAAACCTCTACATTCTCTACACTGAATCTCTCTAGGCTTGTAATCTTTGTTATCCTTCTCTTTTGGATTCCACTTTCCTTTAGAGTTATTATTGAACCTAGATTCCGTTTTAAATTGATTATCCCTTTTCTGAAAAGTCTTTGATGCACCAGAATCATCCTGCTTTTTCTTTAAAAACTTTTTGTAGACTGTTAGGACCAGATTTCTGGTCTAAATATTGTTTATTGTCTATTGGTTTTCACTAAATAAATCCTAACTGTTGTTAAGAACTAAGACAGTATTAACAGGTTTCAAGTACCAGTTGCAACCTACTAAGCCAGTATTAACAGGTTTCAAGTACCAGTTGCAACCTCAGTTACAACCTACTAAGTCAGTAGTGACAGGTTTCAAGTACCAGTTGCAACCTCAGTTGCAACCACAGTTCCAACCTGCTGCTCAGCAGTATTCTGTCTAGTTCTGTAAAATCTGCATAGCTGTTATTTATTAATTATTAATTGTTCTACAGCATGCAGGATATATTCTCATCTGATCTTAAAAGGTTAATATGCGTAAATTGAGAATATCAAAGTGGTAAGGAAAGATGTTTTCTAAAAAGATATAAAGAGATTACTTTATAAGGTTATGTTTCCTTTTAATATATATCTCTATTCTTATGATTGTCCTTATCACTTGCCTCAATCTTTGGTCCTTATCATATTCAGAAAAGATACGTTTAAAGATTGATTGATATGTGGAGTTAAATGTTTTATATGTTTATGAAAAGATATTATCTTTAAGAGATCATATCTTTATATGTTTCCTTTCAAAGGAAAAGATTAACTCCTACTTTCAACCTTGTTATTAAACAGGAATTACCAATGAAGATTGGAGTCAATCCACGCTGAAGAGTTTGCTCATAACATGGAAAGATTGAAGCCAATCAAACAAGTCAAAGCAATCATAAAAGATCTTGAAGCAAGAAGATTGTTTTACTTGTATAAATAGTTTATAACTTAACTTGTAAAAAGTTTGTGTGTTCTAAACTATAAAGAACCCATTCTTGAGAGAATACACGTGAGCCTTTTAAAAAGAAAAACAATGGTGGGATGCCATTGATTTATAAGTGATAGTTATAGAGTAGGAGCAATATAGAGATAGGCAGAAAAACCTAGAGGGAATCTGAGAGTTTTTCATTAAGACTTGAGTCTCATATTGTAAGCTTTTTATAATATCATAATCTGGGTAAGTGCCCCGGAGACGTAGCCTAGTTAGGTGAACTTCGTTGTTAAATGTGCTTGTGATTTATTTAAGTACATTTAACTTTTTACAGTTCTGTCCATTTATTACATTTGGTTCCAACTGTGGTTGCAATCTCACTTGGAACCTAACTGCAAAACTGCAACTAGAACAGCGGATAGGAATTTCATAGACCTTTTTAGCAAAGAAGGCTAACTATTCTTCATCACTCACTTTCTCACAGACATTAGATTCAGAATTGTTAGCTTGAAAGGCTATTCCTTTTTCTGGTCTCTTCTGTTTAAAGAATTTAAGTTCATGAGTACTCAGATTTCCTATAAGTTCTTCTAGTTTAAGATTATCCAAGTCTGTTGATTCTTCAATAGCTGTAACCTTAATTTCAAACCTTTCTGGAAGTGAATTTAAAGTTTTCTTAACCAGTTTAGCATCACTGTATTTTTCACCTAAGGTTCCAGCTTGATGAGCTATATGACAAATTCTACCATTAAATTGTTCAATGGTTTCATCTTCCTCCATTTTTCAAATTGAGTAGTTAATTGTTGAAGTTTAAAAGCTTTTACTTTAATAGTTCCTTCAAAGGTTACTTGCAAGATATCCCATGCCTCTTTGGCAGTTTCACAATGAGAGATATACCTGAATACACTGAGAGTGACACCAGCAAAGATCAAGTTTATTGCTGTTGAATTTGCACTTGATTTTCTATCTTCATCAGCAGACCATCTGTCTTCTGGAATATAGACTAGATCACCTTCACCATCAGTAACAGTTGGAGCCTCCCAACCATACAGTACTGTTTTCCAAGCATGTTCATTCTGCTGTTTAATGAACGACCTCATTCTGATCTTCCAAACTCCATAGTTTGCTCCTCCTTCAAGCAAATGTGGTTTGTTGAATGCATTTCCTTCCCTCATTAAGTCCATTTTTGCTAGAACACAGGATCCACACTAAGTAAGGTCTAGTGTGAAGCTCTGATACCAATTGAAATTCCTATCCGCTGTTCTAGTTGCAGTTTTGCAGTTAGGTTCCAAGTGAGGTTGCAACCACAGTTGGAACCAAGTGTATTAAATGGACAGAACTGTAAAAAGTTAAATGTACTTAAATAAATCACAAGCACATTTAACAACGGAGTTCACCTAACTAGGCTACGTCTCTGGGGCACTTACCCAGATTATGATATTATAAAAAGCTTACAATATGAGACTCAAGTCTTAATGAAAAACTCTCAGATTCCCTCTAGGTTTTTCTGCCTATCTCTATATTGCTCCTACTCTATAACTATCACTTATAAATCAATGGCATCCCACCATTGTTTTTCTTTTTAAAAGGCTCACGTGTATTCTCTCAAGAATGGGTTCTTTATAGTTTAGAACACACAAATTTTTTTACAAGTTAAGTTATAAACTATTTATACAAGTAAAACAATCTTCTTGCTTCAAGATCTTTTATGATTGCTTTGACTTGTTTGATTGGCTTCAATCTTTCCATGTTATGAGCAAACTCTTCAGCGTGAATTGACTCCAATCTTCATTGGTAATTCCTGTTTAATAACAAGCTTGAAAGTAGGAGTTAATCTTTTCCTTTAAAAGGAAACATATAAAGATATGATCTCTTAAAGATAATATATTTTCATAAACATATAAAACATTCAACTCCACATATCAATCAATCTTTAAACGTATCTTTTCTGAATATGATAAGGACCAAAGATTGAGACAAGTGATAAGAACAATCATAAGAATAGAGATATATATTAAAAGGAAACATAACCTTATAAAGTAATCTCTTTATATCTTTTTAGAAAACATCTTTCCTTACCACTTTGATATTCTCAATTTACGCATATTAACCTTTTAAGATCAGATGAGAATATATCCTGCATGCTGTAGAACAATTAATAATTAATAAATAACAGCTATGCAGATTTTACAGAACTAGACAGAATACTGCTGAGCAGCAGGTTGGAACTGTGATTGCAACTGAGGTTGCAACTGGTACTTGAAACCTGTCACTACTGACTTAGTAGGTTGTAACTGAGGTTGCAACTGGTACTTGAAACCTGTTAATACTGGCTTAGTAGGTTGCAACTGGTACTTGAAACCTGTTAATACTGTCTTAGTTCTTAACAACAGTTAGGATTTATTTAGTGAAAACCAATAGACAATAAACAATATTTAGACCAGAAATCTGGTCCTAACAAAAAACATGGACTTATAATTTGGATTGGAGGAGTATTTTCTATTGTGCATGACTTTAATCAGAAGTGTGGCGACCAACAAATAAGTGAAGGTTTGTCCCAATTTTAAGTAATTTATTAAGGGCACTAATAATGATGAAATTAGTTTTGTATTGATCATCACAAAACTTTTTGAGTTCACAAGCCTCTTTGTTCTTCTACACATAAAACTTTACTAAAATATTACTTAGCTAGCGTGTTTCAAACTTCAAAGTTTATTGTATTCTTTTATATATATTTGTCTGTAGATATTATTCCTATAATCCTATTGTTGTGATAAGAAATTTATTTAGTTTATGCATCAACTTGTTAACAGTAGTTATCGTGAGAAAGTGACATAATAAAAATAGAGAGTTGGGATGATGAGCGTTGAAGAAAATATAAAATATAAAAGACTAAATGATGGGGAACATCAAATTTATTTTCATGACCAGATAAATTCTTTCACAATTATCGATAGGTTGTTAAGTTGAAAACCAAATGATTAAGTTCGGAACCCATTGTATTTGAGTTTTTATAAATACAATGTAAAAAATATGTAAAATGATTTTACTCATATATTTTTCATGGCAAAAAAAATCAGCTTGCTGATTTGTCACATTACATAGCATATACAACTCATCAAGAATTTTGATTGTTATTAATAGTAGATTTAACAAAAAAAATTTATTTTTAATTAATATTTAAATTTAGGATAGACTCAACCAGGGTTATAATATATTTTTATTTGAGTTTTTAATAGTTTGAATTTTTAGATTTAACAATTTTTTTTAATCAATATTTAAATTTAGGGTATGCTTAACCAGAGTTCTAGTATATTTGTATTTGAGTTTTTAGTTGATTGAGTTTTTATTATGTTAAATATTTATATTTTGATTTATCAAATTATAGAATTTTATGTATATTTGGAGAGATAAATATGTATTTTATTATCCTATGAAGTGTGAGTTATGGGTCTAGCCTATAAAGTATGTAATTAGAAAAATTTACGTGAACGAATTGAATTTGAAGATCGATCTTGAAAATGGGAATAACAACACTAAAAAAAAAATATATGCCAATTTGGGAATAGTATACCAAATAATGCAAGATAGCCAGACATGTTAAGTGGTTGTGGTCAAGGGTTATTTATTAATGTTAATCGGTTTACTACTATTATTAGTTAGACTCTATGAATACACAAGTTGGCTATTTAACTCATAAATAAAGTAGATTAAATTGAGCTGTTTCTGAGTTTGCAAACTTTGCCCATACCAGAGACCTATCAATACTATATTTTTAAGCAACTAATTAAAGCCATTACAAATTCAGCAACTTGCCTGTGGTTTTCTTTCTATAATCTTACTGAATATAGAAATCGAAAGTGCTTTTGGAACAAAAAATATATTTAGATACTCTCATTGTCCGGCAGAGTCACAATCAAAATAAAAATAGAGCCTGAAAATGATACTCCTAAATGTTAGTTATATATTTTATATCCATAAAAACAAATAGTTTCACCCCTTTTCATTATAACCTTCTTAAACAAAGAAAAATATACAAAAGAATAGTTGTACGTCGAAAAAATACATGCTATATGATATTTTTACCAAATATTTATTTTTACGAGCAAACTACAAGACAAAAAAAATCAAAGCTCATTTATTCTACAGGAAACATACTATTGTTCTAGTATAAGAACATATTACCTATAAAGTTGTATGTCGTGGAAAGTTAAGTTTATTAAGTAAATCGTATTTGATGGTGCTATTATTTGTGCACATGAGGTATTTCCGGAAATAGTGTTTCTTTTTCCTCTTCTTCACATGCTCTTACGATTTCAAAATTATTGTATTACGTATTAGCTCATATATATATATATATATATATATATATATATATAGACAACATACGAAATGTTTATTTATTAATATGAGTGTACGAGAGATAAATCAAGAAACTCCTAACACTCTTTATATAATAAATGGTAAGATTACATATGTTAGGAAAGTTTAAGATAGACCTAATAGACTAAGATCCAAGATGACCAATAATATCATACAACACTCTCCCTTTGGACGTCTTGATTTATTCGTCTTAATACTGTCGATCTGAGTCGAGTTCATTCACAGTGCTAAACACATATAACTTATGGTCGAAAAACCCAATGTGGGACAAAATCGGTACCTAGAAGAAACTGTGTAGCCGAATGATATAAGCCGAAATTCCATGTAATTAACTAACCATAAAACGATATGTCTCATCAAAATCTTGTCAGAGCAAACCTAATGGGAAAATCTATGATCGAAGGAAAAAGAGTGCAACAGTGGTAGTAATATGAGATCAACCACAAAACAGATGACTCATCAAAACCTTACTAGAGTAAACTCAGTAGGAAAAATCTCTAGTCGAAAGACAAAAGATTACACAGTGGTAAGAAGTATACAACAGAATATTCACTCTAATTTCGACAATTTTAAGTGAGATATTATGGGAATGTGTGTCGCTAAAAACATTGCAAAAAAAACCTTATTGGGAAAAAATATTAAAATCAAGCAAGTATTTTCACAAAGAATTTGTGGGTAAAAAGAGCATTATATTTGTGTGAACTAATAGTACTGTTGAATAATTGCTTTGATTTCTAATAGCATGAACCTCATCTTTGATATGCTAGGTGATTCAACGGCAAAAGTATCCATATTAGAAGATGTAACTAGGGTTAAAGATTAAATTTAGGAGACATGTTTGAGCCATAAAGAAAAAAGCAAGGGTGCAAATCATGGGCTAGGAGTAGAAAACTTGTGTTCGTATACAATAATAGACTTGTAAATTTCATGTATACATGAGTGGTATTTATAAGGGTTAATTAGTATCCAAAATTTTGGCTTCGCCTACGGTCCTCGGGACAAATATGTTCTGTTCATTCACAAAGAGCAAGAAAAGATGAAAATCTTGCAGGTAGAGTACAGTGTTCGTAGTGGAAAGCTAGTTTGTCCACTCGTATAATGTTTTTAAAATGAGCACAATACTGATCAATGTAATGTAGAGTCGTATACATGTTTTTTTTCCCCGGTAAGTACTGTATACATAGTTGTCGGGATGAAAATGAAAGCCGGAAGTGAAACGAGAAACAGAAACGTGGAAAAAATGCAACACATAGAATATTGAAATACAGAAAACGAGAGACGAGAACTTAGAAGCGAGAAACGGAAAACAAGTCTTGTGAAAGGAAAATAAAGGTTCCCGGTAAACAGGGTCTCGTATATACTGTCATAAAGTAGTACATAAACAGAGATATATTTTGATATAAGAATCTATTATGTCCCTTGTACAACATTTTACAGTTGAATAATAGCCATTTTTAAAGTTTTGGTGAATAGAATTTTTGATTAAAGTATTGACCAAATACTTTTTTCTACTTAATCTTGAAGAGTATTGGCTGTTAATTGATCAAAAGATTAGTCTTGATTACCCCATGATCACTTCATTAATTAATACTCCGACTATACAAGAAAACAATTACGATAATTTCAGAGTCGAGTTAAATCATAACATTGTATGATAAGAGTGTATCACGGACATTATTTTATTAATGATAAAATGTAAACCATACACATCTTCCACATGAAAATGTGAAAAACAAAAACTTTTGAAATTACATCTCACAATCTATAAATACAAGTACAAGACTGACAAGACCCAATAATTCTAAACAAAGTACACATATCTCTCCTCTTAAAATTTGGGGAACCATTTTACATTAAAAAAAACCAAAAAAATAGAGAGTAATAAAAGAGGTTAATTGAGTAGAAAAAGTACGTTGGTAATTAATCGTGGTAACCACGAAAAAAAATTGAGCTAAAAAACCACGTACTTTCCTAGAAGAATTTTGATCAGTAGCCAAAAAAGGTTTTGTAATGTTGTAAATGGTTCCGCTTGTTTTGAGGAGATAATTAAAAGAAGTAAATGGGTCCCAAAAATAAATGAAAAATGAACAAGAAACAGTTTTTTTCTTTTTCTTTTGTAAGATTTTAGTTTAATTGCGAAGCGCCGATCTTAGATTATTTGCAAGATCTTTTGCTGACGTGGGAAAGGTGCCTTCTACCTGCTGGATATAAAATTGAAAATATATAATTAATTATCATTGCCAAATAATTTATGTTAAGTGCTAACAAATAGTAGTACTGCTAACAAAAAAAATTAATTTTAGACAGGTATAATCACTAAAAGAAAATATCGAGATATAGTAGTAACATATATCTTTTTGAAAATAGTAGGTAAATTGAATTTAGTAACAAAATATCAATTAACTAATTATGTTGTTAAACTATTGTTAAAATTTAACAACAATCATTTGATTAATAGTTTTTAATTAAATGTTTGTTGAATATTTTACTTTTGGAAGTGCACTAATTAGCAGAGTTGCTCAAAGTTAAAAGAATAAGAGAAATAAATAGAGCCAGTACCTGAGCAACAATGTTTATGGCAAGGGAGGTAAGACCGAATGGCATGGCATTACTATTGATGACAATCATATTGAATTTCTCTATTTCTCCGAATATTTTCCCCATTCTTCCATTCTCTTTCTCACAGATGACCCGAATCAGCACATCCTTATCGCGAACCCTTACTTCAACTTCGACATCTTGTTTAGCAAAGATGTCCTTGTTGAAGTTATCGACCGATGATGACGTGTCATCATCACTAGAAGTGCAAGATTTAGTCACACGGTCAAAAGCCGGGTAGAAATGGTTTTTCCGCATTGCCTCTTCCTCGAGAACCCTTTCTTTTTGTTGCAATTCTTTTATGTGTTGAATAGCATTTCCAAGAATGGTAGCCTTGTCCAACTATAAGTAAATCAGGAATTATTTTTCTTATTGATTTCTTATTAAAAAGGGGTTCGCACTAGGCTAGGAATATTGGTATTGATAAGTAAGTAACACAAGGTCTCTTCTCAGTGAGTGTTAATGTGTTATCGCTCTTGGTAAGAAATGCATGACAAGAAAAACCAGAACTTTATGAAGTTAAAACATATATTATATATAGCAAACATTTAAGGCGGAAAAGTTCTTCCGAGATTAGCATTATATTTTGATATATGTTTGCTTAAATCCTTCAAGTATTTATTTTATTTTAAAACAGTACCTAATACCTATGAATAATGAGCAAGGCTTGAAGGTTTTATATTTTGGGGATCTAAGCTACAAATTTAATAAAAGTCTTAGACTTATGCATTGCATTTTCACAATTCGGTATCTATCTGTAATAGTATCAGCCATTCACACACTTATGCAAAGACCTAAAGTTATTTCAAATTAATGAAAATTTTCAACAGCCAACTTGTAACAGTTATTCAATAAAAACACACCATGTGATTCATCTCATTCTATTGTAGTCTGTACTCTGTAGATGCCGAAACGAACTATTCATCATCATTGAATGTAAAACATGTATGAAACAATTTACACTAAGAAACAAAATTTAAAACATTAAACATTAAATTTGCTACCTTCTTGAGGCCTGGAAGAAGTGTTGATAGAGAAAGGAAGCTTTGGTTGAGCTTTTCACGACGTTTTCTCTCAGCAATAACATGGTCTTTAGCTTGTAGTGGAGATCTTGTAATATTGACCCTCTTGCTCTCTTCAACAAATCCTACGCTTTGATAGTCGAATAGGGACTTCATATCTGTGGGAGAAACAGGCTCTTCTTTACTTTTCACGGAGCTATTAATGATATTCCCAATAAACATCTTAGGAAATTCTTGTTCCATGTTCGAATGATTCCCAAACGAAATAACGTTTGAAAAGGATGGTGGAATAGATTTGGGAGCTGATTTTTGGCTTATAGTATTCAAATTCCAATGGTCTGTTTTTTGTTGTTTGGTTGGTATTTCTGTCCGAGTTTGGGAAGAGTAGGAATCCAAATTTGCCGAATCACTCAAACTTGGAGTGGAAAAGAAAGAAGAAGGATTTAGGTTTGGTGTTTGGGGAGTGAGATTAGAAGTAAATTGAGGGATTGGGTCATGAAGAAAATCCATGTGACTCTGGTAAAGAAGTGAAGGATCTTCCATTTCCTAAAATAATTTTACAGAAAAAAGGTTAGTCTACCGAAAAAGATCGTACATATATGTAATATTATATACAACATGAACATTGCTAATCCTTCTTAAACGAAATGTATTAACCAGAAACACTATCGTTTGTCATTAAGGGCATGGGGTAATTAGGATTTTCCTTTGCTTCTAACCTATAATTCTAAGCTTATATTTTTATTTTCATAATTATCTGTATGTATAGCAAAAGTAGGAGACATCGACAAACCATTTCAGATAACCATTTGGCTGCTGAAACATCCATGAATGATTGTTCTTCTTTGCTCACTAATCCTGCAAGGCAAAGTAAATAAATAAATGCATAAATAAGAAACAAATAATCCAAGACTGTGTGTTGCTTAAATCTAACAAAGTGCTTCATAAAGTTGAGTTGAGTTAATTATACGGGATAACTTAGAGCGCATTTGAAAGCATAAAATTAAATCTAGATGGTGTATGTTTCCCTGGTGGAATTTTTATTTCATAAATATATCTATAGAACGTGTACCAAATAGTGTAAGAAAATTAAATATCAACAGATTAGAAATTCTTGGAAAATTTTATGAAAGTTGCTAATGTTATTGAAGCTTCACCTTGCTTTCTCGTTTCGCTTTGGAGCTTCACCTTTTTCTCTTCTTTTTTTTCAGAAATGGAGAAGTAATTGTTTCCTTATATAGAGCTAGCTGCATAAGGTCAAAGTTGGTATGGTAGAAAATATTGTTTTTAATTTTCAATCTACAACGTGTGAATAGAAAGATGTGTTTCCTCTCTCTATCCTTCTGTTGTTTTCTTATTTCTTTTTATGTTTTCTATAGGTGTAGGCCACTCTATCTATTGAAAATTCCCATGATAGGTTGCTAAATGCAACTAATCATAAAGACTTAATGATATAATCTTGCATCACCCGAGTGTCACTCTGATAAGATGTTAGTAATATATATAACGATTTAACCATAATCAGGAGATCACTGGGATTGAAGATTATGACCTACATGTCTATATCTAGCAAAGGGATCGGGTATGGATTTTCAACATAATGATCACGAGTTCTAGAATGAGAAAAGATATCGAACACACAACGAACAGACGATAATTGTTGGTGAGATTCATGCAACATCTATTACAAATGATGTCGCGGTTGTCACGTTGTAGTCAGAAACGGAACCAGGAACGCAGGATTGGGGGCTATTTTCTTCTTTTCCTTCTTCTAGTACTATATGGAGCAGGAATTCTTAGATGGGGGAATATTTTGGTATAGTAAAAAGAAAATGATCAAAATTATGTACTTGATTTTACGAGGTTTCCTATGGATATTAAGGAATGGATCAAGTCTTGTAGTAGTACTCTTTGTGATGATAAGTGGTGAAGTGGAGAGGTGTTTCAAGTGAAGCTAAGACGATGTTTGTTTGTATGATAGGATAACGAGATACTATTAGTAACATACTATAAATAGTCCAAACTATAGGTACTAATAATACCACTTATGAACTGTTATAACTAATATCGTTTATTATATATAGAATAGTCCAATACCATTTTTAATACAAATTAATAAATTACCTCCCAAACAAAGTATTAAGCGGGCCAAATGGGATAATTAGTCATATACCGCTTTTAATAATTTAAACAAACATGGCCTAAATGTATTAGGCGAGGAAATCCCCTTTCTTCTTACATGTTTGTTATTTGCAAGAATACTATCCCGGTTCTCATAATTTTTATGATTACAAGGATTAAAATTTAATTCTTAGTGAAAAAACTCAAATAATGTCACATTTGTTCTGTTAATGATTTGTTATTCTCTTGTAATGTATTCTAAATCACTTTAAATTGTTTCAAATACTACTATATATTGCACCCTAAATTATCTAGTTTAGCACCAAATCTTTCAAAAAGGAGCATGCTTGCACAACAACGTACGCTGGGCTAGATGAGATCAATGTTTTGCTTATATACAATAATGAATTTTTACGTATCAAGTATCAATGTATTTCTTTGATTACTCTACTCCTATGCTAAAATTCATTCATTGCAAAATTCTTGTCGACTAAATCCCTCAAAA
Organism: Primula veris; assembly: GCA_963682055.1. Taxonomy (NCBI): domain Eukaryota; kingdom Viridiplantae; phylum Streptophyta; class Magnoliopsida; order Ericales; family Primulaceae; genus Primula; species Primula veris. The sequence continues at coordinate 26,937,087 of OY821747.1, read as the reverse complement.
AATCACAAGTTGGACTAGTAATTTTTTGTCATCTTATAAAAAAACAAACAGGCGCTCAAATTTAATATCAATATTTTTTTGTGCTAACATTTTATTTTGCATACGACAATCGTTACCAAGATTGATAAGATTCTTTTTAGTTTCCTCTAGTACGACTCATCTCTGAGCTCTAATAATGCTAGAGTAACTTGACCAAAAATAATAATTCTCTTTCGAAAATTTGGGCCTTTAATTACTAATATTTAGAGAAATTCTAATGTTTGGATTTCCTTCTAAATGCAGCTATGCTTGGAAGAAAGTCATGTATAGTACTAGGCATGTTCTTGAGAAAATTTTATTTTATAAGGTTGGTAATGGTAGAAATATTACAATTTGGTCTGGCAATAATTGGTTGCAAATTGGTCCTAGTTTACTTAGACATGATACTAAATGCATGTTTTGTAGATATGGTTCTTCTCTTGATGAGAAAGTCTCCTTTATTATCACTGATAACTTACAACTAATCTGTAAATCATTAGTATAAGGAGGATCAACCAACCCACTATCCACGTTAATGATGATGTCATTGCTTGGTCGCTCTCTAATGGTGAATTTTCAGTAAATCTCATGAATGAAAATTATAGAAATAAGAAAAGAAGCTTCTTGGGTGTGGGCAAACGATAATGACCCTAAATGTTGCACAATTCTTTGGCTTGTTGTTCTAAAGAGGTTGTAACCGGGGAGGAATTAGATGGGAGTTGCCAGTGCTACATACACTCTATATTTCTAAAAAACAATTTTTGTACAGTGTAATTTTTTTTAATATAATGAAAACAATGATATAACAAAACAAAAAACCCCCACCCCACCCCCTATATTTATTTTTTAAAATCCAGCCCCCCATATACCGATCCTGGTTCCGCCACTAGGTCGTAACGTTAATCCATACGCTATCAAAACTTAAACAACTCGATGTACATATGGAGGCCGCCAGCATCAGGAGGGTTTTTGCCCATAATATTCCACTTTCGGCTTTAAATTGAGTGTGTCGGGAATAGCGCCTAACAACAGAACAAATCAATTTAATTAAAGACTACTTACAAAAAATTATTATTCAAAATCCGATTTGAAACATCAGCCAAAAAAGCAAATGCAAACGAAGTACATATTAACAAAATAAGCTTGCCAAGGGAGAATATAAATGATCAAATGCAAACGAAGTACATATTAACAAAATAAGCTTGCCAAGGGAGAATATAAATGATCAAACTCTTAATGGATTTTCTTATGGAGCTATTTTTTTCTTAAAGTCTGTCATTTGTGATTGCAAGTTCCAAGTTCCTTATAAAAAGTCTAATTTTTAAGTTATGAATAGCAAATGTCAAACGGTTTTGTTATCCGGTGCCCCTAGGGCAATGTTTAACAATTAAATGAGTCTACCTTTATTTATTTATGTAAATAGAGACTTTTTAACCGATAATCTCACAGATAATGAATATGAATCATTGATTTATCCTCGTATACATGATCTGATGATGCACATTGAGTTTCTGCGATAATCGATATCAAAAAGTATTTCCTTATATATCACTACTCTATCATTATACTATATACCACGCTCGTTATGCATTTACATACTAAAAAATTACTTATAATAGGTACTTAGTTTACAAAATATTTACATTTACCAGTTTTATATTTTTTAATTATTTAAATGACAAATTATAATTTAGTAAAGTAAAAACTAACTAAACAACCTAATAAAAACTCAAATAAAAATATAGAACACTAGTTGGGTTCTTACACTACAAAATAATGTTTGATTTAGTGAGAGTCAAAAGATGTCACAAGCCTGTCGTTAATTTAAAAAATTGTCATAAATGTGTCGCAAATTGACTAAACTGTCATAAAACCGTCACAAAAACCGTCGCTAATAAGCTGGTAACAAAAAATATCATCACTAATCCCGTCGCTATTTGAGTATTTTTTTTGTAGTGTTAGCTTCTACACTAAACTTAAATATTAATTAAAATAAAATTTATCTATAATTTAATTTTTAATTTCTTTTTGAATTATTTAAAATACAAATTATAATATGATAAACTAAAAATTAACTATCTAACCCAATAAAAACTCAAATAAAAATATAAAACCCTAGTTGGGGTCTATCATAAACTTAAATTATTAATTAAATTAATTATTTTATTACATATAGTATTATATATATATATATATATATATATATATATATATATATATATATATATATATATATATATATATATATATATTGTTGACATTACAAAGTGATAATTTGCATTTAATGATTATAATTTTGAATACTATTAATTTTAGATTTTGCATGAATTCACCGACCTTGGTGTAAAAGATGGCTAACCAAGAATATTCAGAATTTTGTTTAATATGTTGAGCAACAAAATGTTACTGATCTATAGAAGTAACCCGTGACAAGGCTATAAGTTATTAGAAGCTTCCATTGCCTTATTTTTTTGACCCACCACGTATATATAGTAAACCTTTTATTCCCATATATCTATACTATTAATATATGTGTAGAGGCCTTATGAAATCTTGAAACAACTAATTACAAAAAGCTATTAATAGTTTAAAAAATTACACATAGTGTTAGAAATTCAAAAACTAAAAAAAAATATAACTGCTAAAATAACTGCTAAAATAACTGCTTACGTTCAATTCAAAATAGATACTAATTATTATTGTTTGAATAAACCCCAAAAAATAACTCCTCTATCCTCTCTGCACTCTCTCTCCTCTCCCTCTCCTCTATCCATATTCCCTGCACTCTCTATCCTTCCCCTCTCAGGTATTACTCTTCCTGTTATATTTATTTATGATTATAAATGTTTTTTTTTGTTATAAAATTGAGTTTGTGTTGCTAAATACTTTTGTTTAATATTTCACAACAATTTATACATTTACGCGTTACACCACCCATCGGGTGGACAAGTCCGCTAGTATATATATATACACAGTATTTTACATCATTGCTCTCCTGTGTACGTTTTTCTAAAGCTGGTTCACAAAATTAGAAAATTGAATTTTCTCATAAGCAAAACAAACACGTGTATAGACCCCACATACATCTTACGCGGCTCTCACTCGTTCACTTTGATCATATATATTTATCTGAGACGGTTATTTAATTCATTTCCTAATTAATAGTTATATTCCTTAGGAATGGTCCACTACAAAAATATATTCAAATAGTGACGAAATTAATAATGCTATTTTTTGTTACGAGCTTATTAGCGATGGTTTTTGTAACGGTTTTATGACAGTTTAGTCAATTTACGACATATTTGTGACAGCTTTTTAAATTAAAGACAGACTTGTGACAAATTTTGACTCTCACTTAATTAAACATTATTATTTTGTAATGGTCACCCATTATCTCTAATTCCATTTAATTTGTGTTCTACGCAATGAGTGTAATTAATTTTGATGGGTAAGAATTCATGTCTTTTTTAAATTGATAAAAATGAAATTTTTACAAGTTAATAGTAAAGTTTAAATGTTTAACTCAATGATTAATTTTTTAAAATTTATATTTTGATAGTTTTGATACAAATAGTAGTATGGTTAAAATTTTACATAGACATATAAATATCAATTAAATTAGAATGAAGAGAGTAAGACACAAAATTACAGATTTACCTGATTTGACCTAGAGCCACCCAAATCGTTAAATCAAAAGAAAACTTAAAACAATAAATTATACTCTTGGAATAAAAACCGGTTACTAAGGGTATCAAAATAGTCGGTCTAAAAGGTGAGCAAATAATTTTTAAAATAAATAAATTTATACTAAAATTTTTTTATGAAAGGTCAAAACAAAGTTTTTTGCCATTAGCTAACCCACCATTTTTTTTTCCTCGTTATGGGTATCAAGATAGTAGGCCATCGAGAGACACCACTACTATACTATAACAAATTTAAAAATTAGAGGTAATTTTTTAGATACAATCAAATTAACTTTTCGAAACAAAAATAATTTTTAAAACACAAAAATAAATTTTTTATTTTCAAATCTAACTTTTAGGCACTTAATTTAAAAAAAAAATTGTCTCAAAAAACAATCTCATACGAACATAACGACACAATTAAAATTTCTTTCTAAATACTTTTTGAGATGAAATTAAATTGTCTGCTTATGTCCGTATGATATTGTTTCTGGAGACAATAAAATTATGTGCCTAAAAGTTAGATTTGAGGACAAAAAATTTATTCTTTTGTCTAAAAGATTATTTTTATCCCGAAAAGTTAATATTTAGAGACAAAATTTGATTACGTGAAAAAAAAAATGTCACTTTTTAAGTTTGTTGTATTACACCATACAAGCTTACAAAACTAAGATGAGGTGAGGGTATGTAGTCCATATGATTAACGTACCTAATCCTATATATATAGCGGATGATACTTTTGTGTAGAAGAAGATGAGCCCAAAAAACGAAAGAAAGTGAACTCTGGTCCTAAGGAGGAGAGGTACCGAAGGCAAACAAAAATAAAGAAAATTAGCTCTAGCTAGGTACATTTTTTGTACTTGTATAGTGAAAACTCTATATTGTGTACTTTATTTCCTTTTAATCAAGCTTTTGACTCAACGAAAATTTTCCCATGCTCTTGGGGTATTTTAGAGTTTCACTTTATCAAATCAACAATTTATCAAAAGTTTTTTTTTTTAACCTAAACTATAGTTATTCTGAGATTTATAACCCAAATTACGAGTTTCTATATTTAAGTACCCAAAATAAGTGTTTCCCTCTAAATAAGTAGCTTCTGTCCAAATTAACGAAAAAAGCTGATGTCATCAATCATTTTTCATCCAGATTCAGGGACAAAATGGTCATTTTACTTTTTTTTCGATCTAAACTGTTTGATGTAATCCAACGGTTAAGAAAAAGGGAAAAAAATAAAATAAAAATTGTATTTACATACATATCGATATATTTATATATGCAGCATATCATCATCACATATATATATATATATATATATATATATGGGATGATCTATACACACATAAAAAAAATATATTATCTTTACACATCAATCACAACCCTCCATTTAATAACTTTTAATGGTCAAGATTAGTTCATCTAATAACAAGAATAAACACATAATCTTGACCATTAAAATTTAGTAAATGGAGGGTTGTGATTGATGTGTAAAGATAATGTGTTTTTTTATGTGTGTATGGATACTTCCCCTATATATATATATAGATAGATACAATTATAAATATATAAGCATAAGAGGAAATTGAGGCTTTTTATTACTAAAGAATTGGCTCGATTCTTTCGTAGGGTTTGAGTTCTTTGATGCTCCAGATTCAATGGTGGTATTATTTTGGCCGATCGAAGTGTATCAACGTGTGATGGAAGCTAAAACAACGGTGGGGGTTGGGTTGTACGTGGTGGTGGTGGACATGAACCTCCGTACGGAGGCGAATGTGGTGGATGTGGGCCCACATACAGCGATGGTGGTGTCCTTTTCACATATTTTTATCATGATCTGAGTACGATTTTTACATGAATAAGAAATTTTATGGTTAATTACTTAATTCTGCGTATTATGTGCTTTTTGGGAAATGAATATGGCTTTATTTGAGTATTTTTTTAAATAATTTTTTTTTTTTTGTGCGTTTTGTAATAGTGAATCGTGTGTCGTAGATGTTTATTAGGAAAAACAATACTCAAATAATTAGTAGTATGTATGTATATGTAGAAAGTTTTGGTAAGTAGAATAAAACTGGTTTTTTTTTTTTTTTTTTTAACTAATTTGTTTGTTTTGCCTTTTTTTGGTCTCACTACGAGTTTCGAATATGTTATTAGTTATTACGTATTGTATGTTGTATGTATATGTATTATGTAATTGCAGAATAAGAACTAGGGTATTTTGGTAAAACACAACCTTCCATCAAAAATAAAATAACGGAATATTCTAATTAAGAGGAAAACACTTAATTTAGGTATTTAAAAAGAGAAATTCGTAGTTTGGGTTACAAAATCGCAAAATGATTATAGTTTAGGTTATAAAACTGCAAAATTAGTATTCAAGATGATTATCCCGCTTGCAAGACTAATAAGAGGAAGAACTAATACTAGTGCTCAATAAATGGCAGCCTCTCCTTTGTTCTGTATTAATATCCCATCTTCTGCCCGTATTATACCTCGCAACTCCTTTAAAAATTCACCCCGAGGACAATTGCAGCTTGGCTTCTTCTTTTTTTGCGCTTGTTTATTTGATATATTTTAACGTCCATTAGGGTTTCGATATAATTTGACACTTCCATTTATTATACTTTTACTTAGAAAATGTGAAATCAACAAAAAATGTAAACAATATTCCAATCGAAGAACATATCGTCAGTGATGATGATGAAGGCAGGGTTGAAGCTAAAGAGAGCAAACTAGAAGCAATATCATTTTTTTCAGCCTCGTGTTAATTGTCGGTTATTCATTTCAGCCCATCAATTTTTTCCAGCCTCGTGTTAATTGTCGGTTACAGATATTGAAGTATTGAACCATATTTGTTTTGTGGGGGTAATCCCTCATTCTATTTTCCTAATAACAAAAGGTAGGGTTTCACAAACAAAACACACACACACAAAAACGCAAACAATTTTAATGTTTTAAAGGCAAAAATGGTAAAAAGAAATGAGATCGCGCATACACATAAAATCTGTGAGTCCCGTAGGATATCCCACACCCAAACTTTGGCAACTGCTCACGAAGGATTTTGAAAAGAGGCAAGCCTTAAAGCAACATCTATAGAAAAAAATCCGATCGAACAAGCATGCATTAAATTATCCAGAAGACAGACTTCCAAAGAAGAAATGCATATGTATACATAATTAGGCCATATAACACAGTATTCTTGTGAAACATATATTAAGAAGACAGACTTCTTATGTATAAACTTTTTACACGATGTTAAGAATTGCTGATCGCAGTTTCTGGACGAGATCCTCTGCTGAGAGATTGAACTTCATGTCTACCTGGGAAACAAAACAAAGTAAAGCAACAAAATCATTAATAGTTAGAAAGCAGGGTTCACTGATACCATCCATAACCTAGATTAGGTGACAAGTTGAGGAAAAAACTATCTGTAATATAATTATGCGGGTTCTAATATTTAGGACCTCTTGGATGCAACTGTTTTAAAGCATAAAATAGCTAGAAAACTTGGTCCATTCAGTGTAAAAGTTTAAACCTTATAGCTTTCACAAGTAACGAGTACCCATAGATGTAGTCATATACACAGTACTGTTGGGTCCATTTTTTCAATACCTCGATCATTTATTGGAAATTGTAATTAGAAAAATATGAGCTCGAAAGAAAGTGTAAACAAAATGCAAACAAAATGAAACGATATGCTCAAAATAATGTACACGAACAAAATTTAAGAAGTTTTTTTTGTAAAAATGAAAGAGACTTAAGGATAGTTTTTTGGGATTTTTTTTTTTTTAAATTAGAGACTTAAGCAGAATGAGGATTTCACTTTGGTAAAGTAGATTTACCTGAGCAATAATTGTTATGTCAAGAGTGGTATTACCAAATGGAATGCAAACAGAATTGATCATAGTAAGATGAAATTTATCTATTTCACTTATTATTTTGGCCATGATCCCACCATCTCTCTCGCAGTGGATCCTGATAAGAAGGTTTGAGTTTAAAGCCCTAACTTCGATCTCTGGGAGTGTTTGAAATGAACTGTCTTCATCACCTGATATCACTGATTTCTTTACGCATACAAATGATTGAGTTGAACTTTTTACGGTTGCTTTTTCAAGTATCCTTTTACGATCTTGAAGGTGTTTTATGTACTTGATAGCATCTCCAAGTACAGAACTTTTATCCAACTGTCATAGAATACCAACTTCATTAATGATAATTATAAATATAACAAATTACAGTTTCCTTAACTAATTTTGTCACTAAAAGTTACCTGCCTAATGTTTTAAACAGCTCCTGGAGCCCTAGATCATATAGTTAATAACAGCTTTATTGACTATCTTTTCTGTTCAAATTTAGCAAGTGATATTGACATAAAATATAAAGCCCACCTTCTTGAGGCCGGGGATGAGTGAAGACAACGAAATAAAGCGCTGTGTAAGCCTTTCACGGCGTTTCCTTTCTGCTAGAACATGTTCCCTAGCTCTAGCAGGAATCCTTGAGGGAGCATGCATAGAGACCCGTCCTTCCCCCATGCTTTCATCATTATTTTGCTCAATCTTTGTATTTAAATCACCGAAAGAAATAATTTTGGAGGAAGTAATTGAAGAATTATCCTGTCTCGAAGATTTTTGGATTGCCACAGATCGACAATCGTAAGGCTTTATACCATGGGACACATTAACAGGATGACTATGGAGTGACGCTTGAACTTGGGCATTGATTGCATCCGAATGTTCCATTTCCTGCAAATTTTCAAGTGCAAAAACATTTTAGGAGGTGCTAGATAGCCTCAACCTCGTGATTCACACAATGAAATGTTATTTTTTAAGCCCACATGATATCGAAGAAAACAATTTCATGATTTACACAATGAAATGTTATCTTTTCCAAAATCGACAGATATTTTATATACAACCTTTGTCTTTCAGAAACATAAAATGATAGCAAACAAAGCTACATGAATATTTTTTAAGATCAAAGTACTTTTCTCTCTCTACCAAAAAAACAAATCATGTAGAAAAAAACTTAAAAGAAGTACTATATTCAAATTATCATCAAACTGCATAATAATAAAAACGTTCTCTGCAAAAATTAAAAAAATTATCTTCAAACATGCGAGAACAACACGGAAAAAGCTTTTTTGAGAGTAGAGACCTACCGGATCAAACAACCATCTTGCAGATGCCGTATCCATAGATGTTGAATCTCGAAAGAGCCAGAGACAATGAGAGAGATAGAGAGAGCACAACCTTGAGTGACCAGCTCTATATATGGTGTTTTAATATTTATGCTTTTGGTCAAACAAGCCGTAACTTGTAAGTGTGGAATATTAATAGAAAATTCCCATGTAATTGCTCAGCAAAGGGTATATTAATGTTTTTCTAGCATATGTTAATTTTTTTTAAGTTGGATAAGCCCTGCCTAGGGCTTTCTCAACGTCAAACAACTCAGCTAAATTGCTTCGGAGATAAGCAAGACAAATACTGATCATTCATTATTTTATTTTTTTGGAAATTAAGTGATATATTGGCAAGCTGAAACTTTCAAAACTGTGCCCAAAAGCTACAAACAAATACTTAGGATAATTAAAACTTCATCCAAGGAAGTGTGCTCATAATCTCCAAACATTTAAGATAAAAACATTCATATTGCTACTCAATGTTTTAAATAGCGTTATCGTTAGCATAGTGATTTTCAAGAGAAACGCTAAAAACGTAAATAGTATTGTTAAATAGCGCTTTGCGGTGTAATTTTTTTTGCCTAAATATATATAAATATAGCATTAAATTCAAAACATGTAATAAAAATTAACTAAATATATATAAAAATTTGTAACTAATAATCACAAAATGATTGTAGTTGAGATGGTAGAGCACTTAATTTGTTTGTAAAAGGTTTGAGGTTCTGATTCTGTTTAATCTCAATTAATTTCATTAAATTTTTGATTGCAAAAAAATAAATAAAATTGGACTGCACCCGTTATTTACGATACATCCGTCCACTATTTTGTGCTATTTGCGCTATTAGTCTCTATAGCACGAATTAACGTTTTTTCATCCAAATAGCAGTTTATCATAGCGTTTTTCGAAAAAATGCTATTTCGCATGCGCTTTTTAAAACAATGTTGCTACTAGTGTTTTTTTTTTCCTCGGTAAATATTGCTACTAGCTAGTTAAATTTGATAATCTATTCAAACACGACATAGCCAATTGCGCAATTTCCTTGATAACTTTAGTGGGAGAAAGTTTAGTGTCTGTGTAAATTCTATCACTCCTCTCTTGGCAAATATAATAAACGGTAGTTGTAATTTAAGACGATACTTCTGAAATACGCATAAACCGTTTTACCCTTACTTCCGATGGCGGAACTAGGACTAAATGTTTGAGGCTGTAAAAATAGAAGCACATAATATTTTTCTAATTGTAAAGAGACTGCAAAAGCGGGATTTTAAAAAAAAAATTACCCCGATTTCTTTAAAAAAATGTATCAATTTTTTTTATCCTTTTTGTCAATTTAACATATTTTTCAAAATCTAAAAAAAAAAAAGGCACATCAATAAGCCATGTTGAACATAGAGTTCCATAATGATTTTGATTATTACTTCGATTATGCGTTTAATGATTTTACGATTTCGATGATATAACTCTTGTCTTGTCCAAAAATAGAAAACGTATATTTCAGGTCTTTAAATGATAGAGCATTCGATAACGAAGCCATAGGTTCAAGCGGAACCAAAATCGGAGCTAAAACGAAGGAGTTATGAGCATTCGAAGATTTACGGGACCAGGATTACAGTCGACCGATCGACTGGACAAAAACGACCGATCGTTTTTGATCCAATTTCTTCCAGAGAGTCCAGTATAAAAACGACCGATCGTTTTCAGAAAACGACCGATCGTTTTCTGTAAAACGACCGATCGACTGTAGAAAACGACCGATCGTTTTCTACAGATTTCGAAAACAGCTTTTCAGCTTATTCTGGAAAGTTGCTTAAAACCAACCCCAACGGTCATATCCAGAAAAACAGACTTTGCTGATATAAAAACCAACCCAATCTCTCTCCCAAAATCACCAATTATCATACATAACATCATCCTTCAACCTCTCTCATAAAAACCCTAAAAATCACCATTTTGGTGAATATATTCGAGAAAGAAGGAAATCAACGAGAAAGAGATTCAAGCTCGATCATCATCAACAACTCACCAATTAGCTTTTTAAGAAGCAATTAGAATAGTGAGTGTAGTTACATTTTTGTAACAAAATTTGTATCGAGTGTTTTATAAACTCAATTGTGAGCGAGTGAACGGGTAGAGGCTTTGTAAGCAAGTGAAGCTTAAAAGCTCTAGGTTTTTCATTCGGGTACTCATAAATTGAGGGGGAGTCGTAGACTCGTAGTCGTGTTCTCTTGCACTTGTATCAAGAGTAGGAACCTCGGGTAGAGGGTGAGCCAATCGGTCGATTGAGCTCGATAGGGTTTGTAAAATCCGGAAGAAACATTTTAGTGAAATACTCGGTAGTACCGAGAAGAGGACGTAGGCACGTTTGCCGAACCTCTATAAATCACGGTGTCATTTTCTTCCCTTGCTTTTACTTTCCGCAACTTATATTCTTGCGTATTTATTGCTTGCGTTTAGTAATTTAGCAATTCATTAACTTTTGTTAAACGCTTAAGCTTAGAATTGCATAAGTTGGGTTGTTAGTTGCTTAGAATTTTTAATTTAGGCAAAAACGCCTAGAAACCTTATTCACCCCCCCTCTAAGGTTTAGCCGCACCGGGGCCAACAATTGGTATCAGAGCCAAGGCTCTTGCATATAGGAATCTAACGATTCTAGAGTTAAGATCCCGATGGCTAACTTCTTTAATTTCACTTCCGGCATAGCTTTATCTCCCAATACTCCACCTTATTTTGATGGGATAAACTATAGTTATTGGAAAGATAGGATGAGCATGTTCCTACAAAGCTACAATGTTAATCTTTGGAAGATTATTAAAGTAGGATATTCCGCTCCTAAATTCGAAAATAGCGAGAACCAAATCCCCGTAGAGGACCTAGATAACGCTCAACTAGAAGCCTACTCTACGAACGCCAAAGCGATGTATGCTATTGTTTGTGCCGTTTCTCCTAACGAGTACAACAAAATTTCCGCTTGTAAAACCGCTAAGGGTATGTGGGATAAGTTAGTAGTTATGCACGAGGGAACTAACCAAGTTAAGGATTGCAAACTCCAACTTTTAGTTCATGACTACGAGCTTTTTAAAATGAGCGAGGGTGAAACTATTTCCGATATGCTTGCTAGATTTACTACTATTACTAACGGATTAACATCTCTTGGTAAGCATTTATCTTGTAAGGAAATGGTCTCAAAGGTGATTCGGAGCTTACCGAAAGAATGGGAACCAAAGGTCACCGCAATTCAAGAGGCACACGACATGAACACCTACACTCTTGATGCATTGACGGGTTCACTCATTACTCACGAGATCACCCTCAATAGTCACAAGCCAATCTCAAAAAGGAGGGAGATAGCTTTCAAAGGAACAACTTGTGACGAAAGCGATGAGCTATCCAATGACGACAAAGATTCAATGCAAATCATTCGAATCGTCAAGGAAATACTCAAGCTAAAAGACCACCGCAAACATAAAGGTAAATCGTCAAATAATTCAATTTATTCTAACGATTTTGTTTGCTATACTTGTGGCAAGGAAGGACACATGGCAAGAGATTGCATAAAGAATCGCAAGAGCAAAGGCAAGAAGAAGATATCCGTTTCAAGCTCTAGCGATAGCTCCGACCAAGATGAAGTCGCTCACCTTGGTTGCTATATAGCCATGGAAGACAACAATGAGCCAAACCAATCGTCTTCAAGCGAAAGCGACAACTCAAGCGAAAGCGAAACCGATGAGGTAAACGATCTATCCTACGATGATTTACTTCATATGTGCGATGTTTACTCTAAAAAGTTTCCTAAACTTGTCGAAAAGGTCGACTCTCTTAAAAAGATAAATTCTTCTCTCAATGAAGAAATAAAATCTTTAAAAAGAGATAAAATTGAAAATGAGTCTATTCCGACATCGTCATTCTCTCTTCATGATGTAGATGACGAAAAGGAAGACTTAAAAGATAAAAACGAGTTTTTAAAAACCGAGAATGACTCTTTGAAAAAGAAAAACGATGAGCTTGTCATTACGGTCGAAAAACTCGAGTTAACAATCTCAAGGTTTTCCAAAGGGAAAACCGTGTTGGACGAAATTTTGAGTTGTCAAAAAGATGTTAATGACAAAAGCGGTGTGGGCTTCGATTCCAACTCTATTGGCTCAAGCACAACCCGTTCTGTCAAGTCTCCTAACTTGTCTACAACTCCTATTCCGCCTATACAAAAGGTTGTTTTTACACAAGGGAGTACTTCAAGAGTTTTGCCGAACTCTTGTAATAATAGAAGAGGTTTAGGTTTTCAAACCAAAACCGCTCATCATACTTCTAAAACTTCCTACAAAAAGTCGCATAGTTCTCGATATTCGAAAAAATCTATGCATTGCATTCATTGTAGTAGAAGTGAGCATATTTCTTCTAAATGCCCAAATCGCTTTCATGTTAGTAGAAGCGATTTGAAATGGGTAGTAAAGACCCGAGCCACTAACAATGTCGGACCCAAAAGAAATTGGGTACAAAAAGACAAATCTTGTGTTGTAGGTATCTCCATCCAAAAGGAGAAAATCGACAAGTGGTTGGCAAAACCGACAAAAGGTATCTCCATCCAAAAGGAGAAAATCAACACATGGTTGGCAACGCCGACAAAAGCCGTGGAAGTCAAGAAGATCGACTCCACCATCAAGGATGAAGTGCCGTTGATCAACAAAGGTGGAAGGCATACCAACAAGTGGTACCACCTATTAGGAATCGGCAACGCTCAATGCAAATGCCATTAGCGAGCGGACTCGACTCCACATCACATATGCGGTATACTCTAATCTATAATATCTACATATATGTGATTAGTTGGGTCGGGTATATGCATCATATTTACATTTTTCATGTTTTGGTTTTTCTTTAAAAACCCTTCACATAACCCCATATTTTTTATTATTGATTGCATTTTGATAATGCCAAAGGGGGAGAAAAATGATATAATTTGGTGTAATGCGTTTTGTTAAAATGGAGGAGATATTTTTCTTGTATCTTGTAAAATCATCATTAGTTTGTCATAATCAAAATGGGGGAGATTGTTGAACATAGAGTTCAATAATGATTTTGATTATTACTTCGATTATGCGTTTAATGATTTTACGATTTCGATGATATAACTCTTGTCTTGTCCAAAAATAGAAAACGTATATTTCAGGTCTTTAAATGATAGAGCATTCGATAACGAAGCCATAGGTTCAAGCGGAACCAAAATCGGAGCTAAAACGAAGGAGTTATGAGCATTCGAAGATTTACGGGACCAGGATTACAGTCGACCGATCGACTGGACAAAAACGACCGATCGTTTTTGATCCAATTTCTTCCAGAGAGTCCAGTATAAAAACGACCGATCGTTTTCAGAAAACGACCGATCGTTTTCTGTAAAACGACCGATCGACTGTAGAAAACGACCGATCGTTTTCTACAGATTTCGAAAACAGCTTTTCAGCTTATTCTGGAAAGTTGCTTAAAACCAACCCCAACGGTCATATCCAAAAAAACAGACTTTGCTGATATAAAAACCAACCCAATCTCTCTCCCAAAATCACCAATTATCATACATAACATCATCCTTCAACCTCTCTCATAAAAACCCTAAAAATCACCATTTTGGTGAATATATTCGAGAAAGAAGGAAATCAACGAGAAAGAGATTCAAGCTCGATCATCATCAACAACTCACCAATTAGCTTTTTAAGAAGCAATTAGAATAGTGAGTGTAGTTACATTTTTGTAACAAAATTTGTATCGAGTGTTTTATAAACTCAATTGTGAGCGAGTGAACGGGTAGAGGCTTTGTAAGCAAGTGAAGCTTAAAAGCTCTAGGTTTTTCATTCGGGTACTCATAAATTGAGGGGGAGTCGTAGACTCGTAGTCGTGTTCTCTTGCACTTGTATCAAGAGTAGGAACCTCGGGTAGAGGGTGAGCCAATCGGTCGATTGAGCTCGATAGGGTTTGTAAAATCCGGAAGAAACATTTTAGTGAAATACTCGGTAGTACCGAGAAGAGGACGTAGGCACGTTTGCCGAACCTCTATAAATCACGGTGTCATTTTCTTCCCTTGCTTTTACTTTCCGCAACTTATATTCTTGCGTATTTATTGCTTGCGTTTAGTAATTTAGCAATTCATTAACTTTTGTTAAACGCTTAAGCTTAGAATTGCATAAGTTGGGTTGTTAGTTGCTTAGAATTTTTAATTTAGGCAAAAACGCCTAGAAACCTTATTCACCCCCCCTCTAAGGTTTAGCATTCGATAACGAAGCCATAGGTTCAAGCGGAACCAAAATCGGAGCTAAAACGAAGGAGTTATGAGCATTCGAAGATTTACGGGACCAGGATTACAGTCGACCGATCGACTGGACAAAAACGACCGATCGTTTTTGATCCAATTTCTTCCAGAGAGTCCAGTATAAAAACGACCGATCGTTTTCAGAAAACGACCGATCGTTTTCTGTAAAACGACCGATCGACTGTAGAAAACGACCGATCGTTTTCTACAGATTTCGAAAACAGCTTTTCAGCTTATTCTGGAAAGTTGCTTAAAACCAACCCCAACGGTCATATCCAGAAAAACAGACTTTGCTGATATAAAAACCAACCCAATCTCTCTCCCAAAATCACCAATTATCATACATAACATCATCCTTCAACCTCTCTCATAAAAACCCTAAAAATCACCATTTTGGTGAATATATTCGAGAAAGAAGGAAATCAACGAGAAAGAGATTCAAGCTCGATCATCATCAACAACTCACCAATTAGCTTTTTAAGAAGCAATTAGAATAGTGAGTGTAGTTACATTTTTGTAACAAAATTTGTATCGAGTGTTTTATAAACTCAATTGTGAGCGAGTGAACGGGTAGAGGCTTTGTAAGCAAGTGAAGCTTAAAAGCTCTAGGTTTTTCATTCGGGTACTCATAAATTGAGGGGGAGTCGTAGACTCGTAGTCGTGTTCTCTTGCACTTGTATCAAGAGTAGGAACCTCGGGTAGAGGGTGAGCCAATCGGTCGATTGAGCTCGATAGGGTTTGTAAAATCCGGAAGAAACATTTTAGTGAAATACTCGGTAGTACCGAGAAGAGGACGTAGGCACGTTTGCCGAACCTCTATAAATCACGGTGTCATTTTCTTCCCTTGCTTTTACTTTCCGCAACTTATATTCTTGCGTATTTATTGCTTGCGTTTAGTAATTTAGCAATTCATTAACTTTTGTTAAACGCTTAAGTTTAGAATTGCATAAATTGGGTTGTTAGTTGCTTAGAATTTTTAATTTAGGCAAAAACGCCTAGAAACCTTATTCACCTCCCCTCTAAGGTTTAGCCGCACCGGGGCCAACAAGCCACATTGAGTCATGTACCGAAAGTTTCACCATTTGAAAATTGATAAAAAAACGAAATAAAAATTAGAAAACAAGGTAAAATAAATAAAAATTAAGAAAAAATTGGTACGAAAAGAAAAGGTATAAAGAAACGAAGATATAATAAGGTAAAAGTAAGAAACTTGGCTATTAAAAGAAAAAATATGAACAAACAAATGTATAAAATTATTCAAAAAAACTCGGATAAGACAAACTTATTTTATTAAATACTCAAGTTACTCACTTTGTATAGATATAAATGAACAACCAAATATGTTTCACATTTTCAGTATAGGCACTTTGCATACAAAACTACCAAAAATTATTATTAATAATATTTTCACCACCACTATATGTTATTATTATTTTTATTATTATAGTTTAAATTTTTCTAAAAATGTGTGTCACATATCAATATGGTATATAAGTTGGTGTTGTAGTGTATTCAATTGTTTGTTATTTATTTTTTAATTAGTACTATTAATAGCACATAAAAAATAATATTATGTTATTACAGTAATAATATATAATTTTTAAAGGGGTTGCCAAAAAATATATTTAATAGGTTGTCAGAATACATTATATATGTAAATTATTTTAAAAACATTAATAATAAAAAATAAAATCTGACAACCCTCAATCATAGTGATGTTCCGCCCCTGCTTACTTCGCAATCTTTATAATCTTGTATTTTCTTTTAACTACTGGATTTCTATATTGTTATATATCTTTGTCATTAACGATATGGTTAAGTCTGATAATAATATTCCCATACACAATCTCTGTGTTCGCTAAAGCTACAGCTTTTAAGAAAATAATGTAACAGCACATTCATATAGGGAATACTAGATATCCTCAGCATCTATGAAATCCATTGTATATTTGTTATCACGGTCCTTATTCAGCAAAACTTTTTCTCCCCCGGCAACAAATTTGTATTGGTAAAAAGCCCCTAAAATAAATTTGATGTTATATTTAGTAAAACAAATATCGACTCATGAAATAAAAAGACCAATGTTTGACTGAATGTGTTGTTCTTAATTATCAGTACTCTCAATAATAGAACGTTGCTTCAAACCTAGGCAAAGATCAATGAAACAACTCAATAGAAGTGAGTATCAATGAAAGACTTGGACAACGATCTAAAGGATAACAAAATCAAATTAAAAAGTTGGCAAAATTAAATTCAAGAAGATACGAATCTACATTGACTGATGAGTTGGTGGCATGGGAACTATTTCTTGAACAATTATGATCAAGATGGTCGGTACCATCTATTCACATTGAATTTTGGTTCAAAATTCTTCTGTTATAAGCCTTTCCTATGAATTTATCTTAGTGGTATGGATTAAATTTTAGATATAAAACTATATAAAGTACCCACTACAAGAAAATTATGAAATAGCAATTTTATTTAGCAACTGATATTAGACCCAATAATAATATGTATTCTTTTATATATATATATAAACAGACCCTATAATATAATATAAAACTAGATAATTTATAAAGTTGGTAATATACACTAAATCCCTTTTTCAGTCTTTCAGATAGACTTTTTCACATTTTATTTTAAATCTTTAATGAGTTCATTCTCAAGTGTCAGTGTTCACTTGAAACTTAATAAGAGATTTGCTCGAGTGTAAAAATCCAATTAGATTTTAACTTATTGACCAAAAATCCATATTTCTTTTAGACTTTAAGGTAAAGACCATTTTAACTAATTAGATTATCTCCAATATGTTCACACTTCGCTTAGGATTAAGATTACTTTTTCTAGGAAACTAAACAATTTCTCCTAACTAACCAATAAAAATCTAAAAAAAATAAAAAAATGGAAAAATTCCAGAAAATAAAAATGGAAAAATCAAAAAAATCAAAAAAATCTGGAAAAAAAAACCCAAAAAATCTAAAATCAACAAAATTCCAAAAACGCAAAAACAAAAACAGTCTGAGTCGTCTTAATTCATTTTAAAAATAGTCCGAGACATTTTAAAAATAATCTGACTCATTTTAAGTCATTTTAAAAACAGACTTAGTCGTTTTAAGTCATTTTAAAAACAGTTTGAGTCGTTTTAAGTCATGATAAAAACAATCTGAGTAATTTTAAAAACAATCTAAGTTGTTTTAAGTCATTTTAAAATCAGTGTGAGTCGTTTTAAATCATTTAAAAACCAATGTGAGCTGTTTTAAATCATTTTAAAAACATACTTAGTACTTTTAAAAACAGTTTGAGTCGTTTTAAGTCATTTTAAACACAGTTTGATCCGTTTTAAGTTGTTTTAAAAATAGTCTGAGTAATTTTAAAAATTGTCTGGGTCATTTTAAATCATTTTAAAAACAGTTTGAGTCGTTTTAAGTCATTTTAAAAACAGTTTGAGTCATTTTCAGTCATTTTAAAAACAGTTTTATTTTCAGTCATTTTAAAAAGAGTCTGAGTAATTTAAAAATAATATGAGTAATTTTAAAAATAGTCTGATTTATTTTGAGTCAGTTTAAAAATAGTCAGAGTTGTTTTAAAAACAGTCTGGCCCATTTTAAGTCATTTTAAAAACAATTTGAGTCATGTTAAGTAATTTTAAAAATTTCCCGAGCCATTTTAAAAACAGTTTATTTCAGTAACTTTAAAAACAGTCTGAGTCATTTTAAAAAACAGCTCGAATAATTTTAAAAACAGTCTGAGTCAATTTAAGTCATTTTGAGTCATTTGAAAACAATTGCAAGTTATTTTAAAGTTTTTAACATTTTTTTGGACTTTTCGACTTTTTTGAACTTTTTTTTCATTTTTTTTTGTGATTTTTGATTTTTTGATTTTTCTTGGCTTTTTTTTTTTACCATTTTTCAGGAGTTTTTTCGGGTTCCCGACTTTTTTGGACCATTTTAAAATGTTTTGTGATTTTGGATTTTTGTATGGATTTTTTTTAGTTTTTTCGGGTTCCCGATTTTTTTTCATTTTTTTTCGTTTTTTCTTTATGATTTTGTTTTTTTCGATTTTTCTTGTGTTTTTTTACCTTTTTTTGGGTTTCCGACTTTTTTAAAGGTTTTTTTTTTTGTATTTTGATTTTTTCTTTTTCTAATCTCTGTTTTCCATTTTTTGAGTTTTTCCTATTTTTTCCATTTTATTTTTATTTTTATTAGGTAATTAGGTAGGTGATCAATTATTAATTAGTTTTATGAATAATTTACCAATTATTAATTAAATTTTATAAAATAACTAATTTTTAAATAGTTTTGTTTTTATAAATCAATACGTAATTAACTTATTTTTCTACCAGAAAGAACATGCGAAAGGCGACAGGTACTGCAAGGAAATTAAACAAGTACTGCAAAACTTATTCATTCACAATGATTCGCATTTAAATTGTTCAGGTCTCAAATTCTAGTCAAAGTTAAACTTGCTTAATATTTTCTTTTTGCAATGATTTGTGTAAGGTGAGAGAATCATTGATACACTTGATCTTTAAAAAGCTACTCCATTTTTTTGTAGTGTAAATTTTTTTTAAACAAAAATAACGATTTAATCCCCCAATTGATTTTTTAAAAATCCAGTCCCACTCATATACTAATGTTGTCTCCGCCCTTGTTCTTCACTATTATTTAAGATTTTATACATAAAATGTAATCATTGAGCGTCAAATTTAAAAACAAAGCAAAAAGAAATACAAGGATATTTATTATTCATTAAAATTGTGTGGGATAGAACATAAATATTGAACCCAAATATATCTATTCGAGTATGAATCGACCCACCTATTATTAGAGGGTACCCAATGCTAAAACCCAAAAATCCATGGTTCAAGAGAGCTTTCCTAAATAGGCCATTATCTATAAAGGTTCAGCCCAGTAGTACAGGTCCATAATGGAAAATCTCATAAGGTGACGCCTAAGATTTTGTACATAAAATGTAATCATTGAGCATCAAATTTAAAAACAAAGCAAAAAGAAATACAAGGATATTTATTATTCATTAAAATTGTGTGTGATAGAACATAAATATTGAACCCGAATATGTCTATTCGAGTATGAATCGACCCACATATTATTAGAGGGTACCCAATGCTAAAACCCAAAAATCCATGGTTCAAGAGAGCTTTCCTAAATAGGCCATTATCTATAAAGGTTCAGCCCAGTAGTACAGGTACATAATGGAAAATCCCATGAGGTGACGCCTAAGATGGTGACTGTTGGTCCGTAGGAGTCTAAACCTTAGAGGGGGGGGGGGGGGGGGGGGTGAATAAGGTTTTCGTACGTTTTTCGCGGAATTAAAACTATGGGTATTTAACTAAGTTAATTAGTGATATTTATAACCTAAACTCTTTTGTTACCAAATTAACGCTAAAATGATCTAAGCAAGCAATAAATATAAGCGATAAATGAATATGGAAAGTAAAAGTTAAGGGAAAGAAATAACGCAAGATTTATAGAGGTTCGGCAAACCGCGCCTACGTCCTCTTCTCGGTATTTTCACTACCGAGTGTTTCACTAAAAATCTTCGTTTCAAGGTTACACCTTAACGAGCTTAATCAACCGATTACGCTCCCCCTCACTATATGAGTATCCCGAATAAATGACCTAGAGCTTTTAAGCTACACTTGCTTAAAAGCCTCTACCCAATTCACTCGCTCACTAATGAGTTTATAAAATACTCTTTTACAAGTTTGATTTCGAATCGCTCACTAACAAATATTATCTCGATGTTTATAAGATTACTATAAGAATATACTCGAGAATATTTTTGATTACAAGTGAGAAATAAGTAGTATAAGCTTGAAGGATTTTCTTGTAAGAATTGCTTAAAAGTTGTGAATGCTTGGATGATCTTCTTCAAAGTGTTTTGGGGCTTTTGTAGAGTCACAAAGGTGCAGCAATAAATTTCAGACCGTTGCTGGTTGGTGAGTTCATTCAATGCTGTTTTTGCAGCAGTTCGCCCCATTTTCAGGAATAGCTTAAAAGCTGGATTTTGAAATTCTACAGAAACGATCGGTCGTTTCTGAAAAACGATCGGTCGTTTTTCAATTGGACTTACTGGACAAAATGTGCACTGAAACGATCGGTCGTTTCAGATTAATGATCGGTCGTTTTTGCTGAGTGCTCACTGGAAGAAATCATCAATAAAACGATCGGTCGTTTTATTATGGCGATCGGTCGTTTTTGTCCTATGCTCACTGGAAGGATTTTTCGTATGTATGATCGATCGTTTAGGGTTGATCAATCGTTTTTTGTTGTTCTGGGTTATTTTCGGTTTGCTCGACAAACTTCGAAACCCCGTAACTAATTCGTTCCAACTCCGATTTAGGTTCCGCTTGAACCAATGGCTTCGTAATTACGCATTCAATCATTTAGACCCTTTAACACACTCGATAAATGATTAGTACGCAAAACGAGCTTTTATCATGTTTTACAAATATTGTTATCATCAAAATAATCGATTAGAAGAAACTACGTTCAACAATCTCTCCCTTTTTGATGATGACAAAATATTGATTTCAACATACTATAAGCTCTTTTTGTTTAAACAAATATAACGGAAATGTATAGATGACGCTTTACTTAGATAAAAGTTTTTAGAGAAAAAGCAAGTAAATGTCATAACATCCGATTTTAAAATGACGTATAAACAAGCTAAACGATTAGGGATTATGAAGATCTATATGCAAGCGAAAAATTGGCCATAGTTTTGCCTAAAAAAGGTCAATCGCCACAAAAGAAAAACAATATATATAATCCAATCAACTAGCAAACTATGCGCACTAAATGCAATAATATCAAATAAGGTTCAAACGCATAGTTAAAATCGCAATCATATAAACAAGAGCAAATGTAAGAAGAAACGCATCATAATAATCAAGTAAAACCGTTTCCTACTTATTACATCAAAAACAACTTGTTCAACTCAAAGGAAATAGAAATACAACGCAAAGAGAAAAACAATAGAGAGGTATTTCTCCCCCTTTGACATCATCAAAAAACAAAAAAATAATATAACCGCCTAGTCGCGGTGGGAAGTAGCATCATCCTCTTCGTCTTCGTCATTGTTAGGACCGGCAAAGTCGGGAAAATAACCATGGAACCTTGCCCGTTGCTCGTTGCTTAACCTTTCGATTTCGTCCATATCTTCTTGACTAGGATGCATGGATCGAAACATGCGTCGTTGAAGTCGCGCATTCTGATATTGATCAATATAGAGATCGTTGTAGAATTGTTCGGTGCGTGGAGGAAGAGTCGAAGATCCTACTTTAGCTTTTCCGCGACCTTGAGAGGGACGGGAGGAGGTAGGGATATCGGTGGGAGGGAGAGACTCGGAGGAGAATTCCTCATGAGCGATTTGAGGTGTCGGTTTAGGGCCGACGTATTCTTCCTCTTCGGGGGAAAGAGGAGTATAGCCGGGGCCGGATACCCGCTTACCGGACCAAGTTATGGACTTGTCGGTATTGTTGAATTTTATGGACATTTGGGAAAGATAGGAAGTGTCCCAAATGTGCTTATCCTTATTTTTGAACAATGTTCCACCGGGAACGAGATTTAAGTCCTTCAAAATGGCCGAAATTAAGGCACCGTAAGGTAACCCATTCTTGGACTTTGTTTTAAGCGAGTCCATCTTAAAGAAAATGAGGGATGCAAAGTCAAGGCGGACTCGGCGATGGATACACCCAAGAAGAAAGATGTACTCATTAGTAACATCCGTAAAGTTGGAGGTGTGTGGGAGTACGATATGAGAGAGAATGTGGTAGGCTAGTTTATTACGGAATAGAAGGCCATGGGCTTTGCTAGAGCGGTTGTTATGGGCCGGATGAAAAATTTCATCTTTAAGATCATTGAAGTTTTCGATCTCTAGAGTTTCACAAAGTTCCTTGCTAGACTCATAGAAACCGCCGCTATCTAGACGTAAGAGAGTTCGTAAACGGTCTATACCGTAAACGAATTGTTGTCCGTTAAAGGATGAACGCAAACGGAGTGCGTCATCGGAGTCCCTATCTAGAACTAGATGATAATAGAATTCATAGACATTCTCTTTATAAAAGGGCTCTTTGAGAGTAAGAAGGGTATCAAGTTTGTAAAAGCTTAAGTCTATCATAAGAGCGGAAAACCGTTCACGAAAAAGAGGCATGTCTAGAGTGAAGTTGGTCAATATACCTCTTGTACCCATTTCGGGTGGATAGAGAGGAGGTAGAGGGCCGGAGCGAGAAGCGGAGGAAGAGCCGGTGCATGGGGCACGAGGAATAGCCGGGCGGCGAGTGGGTGGAGGCACGATCTCGTCGTCATGCTCATCAACGAGGTTGAGTGAGGCTTTCTTTGTGCGAACCATTTGATTGATTGGATAGAAAATTGGGTTTTGTTTGAGATTTTTGGGTGATTGGGAAATGAGTGGACGAATTTTGAGAGAGAGAAGAGATTAGGGTTTGAAATGAATTGGTTTTGGGGTTTGAAGAATGATTTTAAAAACTGACAAACAGAAAAACGATCGGTCGTTCTGGGATTCGATCGATCGAAATATAGCCAAATTCTTCCAGTGAGTGCAACATAAAAACGATCGGTCGTTTTTAAGGAACGATCGGTCGAATGTAATAAAACGATCGGTCGTTTTTACAGACGATCGATCGACTGTAACAAGGTTACAGACCAGGAATTTTCTGCACTTTACGACACTGATTTGGCAAAGAAAATGTAAAAATACTTAAAAATATATATATAAAGACAATCAAATATATATAAATATATATATATATATCACACATCAAACATACCTAACTCTCGGCGAATAAAGCAAAATTGTTCCTCATTAAGGGGTTTTGTGAAAATATCGGCTAATTGCCTATTTGTGCTTATATATTCAAGTGTAATATCCCCTTTTTGGACATGATCCCGTAAAAAGTGATGACGTAAATTAATATGTTTAGTGCGAGAGTGTTGGATCGGATTTTTCGAAAGGTTTATAGCACTAGTATTATCACACAATATAGGTACACTATCAAATGATAATTCAAAGTCGTTTAGTTGTTGACGCATCCAAAGGATTTGTGCGCAACAACTACCCGCGGCGACGTATTCCGCCTCCGCCGTGGAAAGCGCAACCGAGTTTTGTTTCTTACTATGCCAAGAAACTAAAGCGTTTCCTAAGAAATGGCAAGTGCCACTAGTACTCTTTCTATCTAATCGACAACCGGCAAAGTCGGCGTCGGAATAACCAAGCAATTCAAACGAAGTATCATGCGGATAAAACAATCCTAAATTGCAAGTACCTACAAGATATCTAAAAATGCGCTTAACGGCTATAACATGCGATTCCTTAGGGCAAGATTGATACCTAGCACACAAGCAAACACTAAACATGATATCGGGTCTACTTGCGGTTAAATATAAGAGGGATCCAATCATACCTCTATAGAGCTTTTGGTCCACGCTTTTACCCGATTCATCCTTGTCTAGTTTTGTTGCCGGACTCATCGGAGTTCCTAGCGGCTTTGCATCGCTCATGTTGAACCTCTTGAGCAAGTCCCTTGTGTATTTGGCTTGATTGACGAAAATTCCGTCCTTTGTTTGTTTGATTTGCAACCCAAGGAAGTAGGTGAGTTCACCCATCATGCTCATCTCGAATTCACCTTGCATACACTTAGAAAACTCCTCGCACATGCGAGCATTAGTAGCACCGAAAATGATATCATCAACATATATTTGAATTAAAAGCATGTCTTTTCCATCCTTTTTAATAAAAAGAGTAGTGTCTAAAGTACCACGAGAAAAACCCTTTTTAATCAAGAATTTACTAAGTCTTTCATACCAAGCCCGGGGTGCTTGTTTTAAACCATAAAGTGCTTTTCGAAGTTTGTACACATGATTAGGAAACTCGTGATTTTCAAAACCGGGTGGTTGTTTTACATAAACTTCCTCATTAATAAAGCCGTTTAAAAATGCACTTTTAACATCCATTTGAAATAATTTAAAACGTTTAAAAGAAGCATAAGCAAGCAACATTCTAATGGCTTCTAATCTTGCTACGGGTGCGTAAGTTTCATCGAAATCGATGCCCTCTTCTTGATTATACCCTTGAGCTACTAGTCTAGCTTTATTTCTAATGACTACCCCGGATTCATCCATCTTATTGCGAAATATCCATTTCGTACCTATAATGGTTTTCTCACGCGGTCTAGGTACTAGTGTCCATACGTTGCTACGCTCGAATTGATTTAATTCGTCATGCATAGCTAATACCCAACTCTCATCGAGTTCCGCCTCATGAATGTTCTTGGGCTCTAATTGAGACAAGAATGCAAAATGATTAACTATATTTCTTAATGATGAACGTGTATGCACTCTTTCTCCCGGGTTACCCAAAATTAAATCTTGCGGATGGTGATTGGCAAAACGCCATTCTTGAGGCAAATCCTCATGAATATGTACGCTAGATTCTAAGTCTTTTTGAAGTCTCTCTATAGTGACTTGTTCATCAACGGGTTCAACCTCTATGCTAGGCGTTGACTCTAAGCTAGATGTAACATGATTCGAAGAAGATGCTTTATGAAAAATATCATCATTAATATTATGAACAATTAAAGGCTTATCAATTGTCGGCATATTCTCATCAAACGAGACATGTACCGATTCTTCCACCAATAAAGTTCTTTTTATTAAAAATACGATAAGCTTTACTCGATATAGCATATCCAACGAAAATTCCTTCGTCGGACTTAACATCGAATTTTCCTAGATTATCCTTACCATTATTATGAACATAGCATTTACAACCAAATGCACGTAAATGAGAAATATTTGGTTTTCGCTCATTCCATAATTCGTAAGGTGTCTTTTTTAATATGGGCCTAATTAAGGCTCTATTTAAAATATAACAAGCGGAATTTACGGCTTCGGCCCAAAAATACTTTGGCAAATTATTTTCGCAAAGCATGGTCCGTGCCATTTCCTCTAGGGTTCTATTCTTCCTCTCAACTACCCCATTTTGTTGGGGCGTACGAGGGGCCGAAAAATTATGATCAATACCATTTTCATCACAAAAAGTTTGAAATGGAGTATTCTCAAATTCCTTACCATGATCGGTTCGGATACTTTTGATCATATAACCCTTTCGTGTTTGGAGCTTTTTGCAAATGATAGAGAATTCTCTAAATGCTTCATGCTTATGAGTTAAAAACAAGACCCACGTAAAGCGACTAAAATCGTCAACCATGACGAAAGCATATGCACGCCCGCCAAGACTAAGTGTCCGGGAGGGGCCAACTAAGTCCATATGAATGAGCTCCAAACAACGAGTAGTAGAAATAATATTTTTAGACTTAAACGAAATCTTTGTTTGTTTGCCTAATTGGCAAGCGTGACAAAGTTTGTCCTTTATATAAGGAGTTTTTGGTAAACCTATTACCAAATCTTTACTAGAAAGTTTAGCAAGTAAATCAAGACTTGCATGACCAAGTCGTCTATGCCACAACCAACCATTGTCGTTGATAGTAACAAGACACTTGACTTCATCATCCACCGAACTATTCAAATCAATCATATAGACATTATTTTGTCTTTGACCCATAAGAATAGTTTTATTATCCGAAATACAATGAATAATGCAATGCGATTTTTCAAAAATGACTTTGTGACCCAAATCACAAAGTTGACTTATACTAAGCAAGTTATGTTTAAGACCATCAACAAGCAAAACATTATCAATAATGACATTAGATGGTTTGGAGATACTACCAATACCGATGATTTTGCCCTTGCTATTATCCCCGAAGGTCACAAAGCCTCCGTCTTTAGGTGCAAGAGTGGTGAATTTTGTTTTGTCTCCCGTCATATGTCTTGAGCATCCACTATCTAGGAACCACTTGTCCTCGTTGATTTTTGATCTCAAGCATACCTACAAGACAAAACGATCATTGGTACCCTAATCCATTTTTGGGTCCTTGAGGGTTAGAGTCTCGACCCTTTGGAATCCAAACCAAATCATTTCTACTTACTTTATACCTATTAGGGCAATATATATAATCCTCATAGTGGTCACTACGGTTGCAAGTCATACATTTTATATGCGAGATAGGTTTAACAAAACGATTATAAACTAAGTTACTTTTATATGAATTGTTCTTACGGGAGTAACTTGGGGTTCTATTTTCATTTTTCTCCACTTGTTTGGTGAATAGATTTTTATGCTTAGACGCTAAGAGAGGGTTGTAACCTACACCGGTTTTATCATATGCGCCTTGTTGAGAAGCTAATATAGTACTTAGCATTTTGCTTCCTTTAGTGAACTTAGAGAGAGTGAGTTCGGCGCTATCCGCCTTAAGTTTACATGACTTAAGGTCATCAACTAACTTATTATTTTCTAGGGCAAGTTCGGTATTTTTAGTTGCGAGTGTGTCATTTTTCATAGCTAAATTTTCAAGTTCGTCTTGTAGAGTAATTAGCAATTTTCTAAAAGATTTGTTCTTACCTCTAGCTTTTTCTAAAGATTCTAACACATCATTAATATCAAGACAATCATCACTAGAAATAGAGGAGTTAGAGGAGTGATAGCTTACTTCCTCGGAATCATCGTCTCTAGCCATGAGACATAGATTTGCGACTTCTTCATTGTCGCTATCGGAGCTATCATCATCGCTCCCCCATGCGGCTAAGAATGCCTTCTTGTTTTCCCTTTTCTTGACGAACTTGTCCTTTTTCTTCAAGGGACATTCGTTTTGCATATGGCCGGGTTTGTGACATTTGTAGCAAATGATTTCGTCCTTTTTGCTAGATTTTTCGGAAGTCTCTTCCTTATATTCCTTTTTCCGAAATCGTTGTCCACCCTTCTTTTTCCAACTTAGGAATTTGTTGTAGCGTTTGGCAAAGAGAGCCATCTCATCATCCTCACTAGATGAATCATTTTCGCTATCGTCATTTGTTGTGCATTTGAAGGCAATGCCTTTCTTCTTTTTCGAGTCATCCTCATGCTTTCGAGTCGTCATGTCGAGTTCATGAGTGCTTAGGGATCCAATGAGGTTGTCGAGAGAGAGAGTGTTCATGTCCTTGGCCTCTTGTATGGCCGTCACTTTTGATTCCCACTTCCTTGGAAGACTTCGAAGGATCTTCGTCACCATCTCCTTGCTAGAGTATACCTTTTCAAGTCTCTTAAGATCATTAGTAATCTTAGTAAAACGAGTGTACATAGAAGCAATAGACTCGTCATCATCGACTTTAAATAATTCATAATCATGAATAAGCATGCTAATTTTAGAGTCCTTAACTTGACTAGTTCCTTCGTGCATAATAGCTAGCTTATCCCACATTTGCTTAGCGGTGTCACAACCGGAAATCTTATCATATTCACTAGGCGAGAGCGCACAAGTGATAGAAGTCATAGCCCTACAATTTAGGGAAAATGCTAGGCGTTCATCGGTGTCTAGTTCCTCTACAAGTTTATCTTCGCCATTTCTTCTAGGCGTTTTATAGCCTTTACTAATACTTATCCATTGGTCTATTTCAAAACCACAAAAGAAATTTTTCATAAGGTCTCTCCAATAGGGATAGTTAGTACCGTCAAAGAAGGGTGGCCTAGTTATGGATTTTGAGTCGGCGTATGAAGACATAGTGGATCTTTAAACTATAAAATCGTTAGATTTTTATGAATAGAATAGCTAAGCTCTGATACCAATTGTTGGTCCGTAGGAGTCTAAACCTTAGAGGGGGGGGGGGGGGGGGGGGGTGAATAAGGTTTTCGTACGTTTTTCGCGGAATTAAAACTATGGGTATTTAACTAAGTTAATTAGTGATATTTATAACCTAAACTCTTTTGTTACCAAATTAACGCTAAAATGATCTAAGCAAGCAATAAATATAAGCGATAAATGAATATGGAAAGTAAAAGTTAAGGGAAAGAAATAACGCAAGATTTATAGAGGTTCGGCAAACCGCGCCTACGTCCTCTCCTCGGTATTTTCACTACCGAGTGTTTCACTAAAAATCTTCGTTTCAAGGTTACACCTTAACGAGCTTAATCAACCGATTACGCTCCCCCTCACTATATGAGTATCCCGAATAAATGACCTAGAGCTTTTAAGCTACACTTGCTTAAAAGCCTCTACCCAATTCACTCGCTCACTAATGAGTTTATAAAATACTCTTTTACAAGTTTGATTTCGAATCGCTCACTAACAAATATTATCTCGATGTTTATAAGATTACTATAAGAATATACTCGAGAATATTTTTGATTACAAGTGAGAAATAAGTAGTATAAGCTTGAAGGATTTTCTTGTAAGAATTGCTTAAAAGTTGTGAATGCTTGGATGATCTTCTTCAAAGTGTTTTGGGGCTTTTGTAGAGTCACAAAGGTGCAGCAATAAATTTCAGACCGTTGCTGGTTGGTGAGTTCATTCAATGCTGTTTTTGCAGCAGTTCGCCCCATTTTCAGGAATAGCTTAAAAGCTGGATTTTGAAATTCTACAGAAACGATCGGTCGTTTCTGAAAAACGATCGGTCGTTTTTCAATTGGACTTACTGGACAAAATGTGCACTGAAACGATCGGTCGTTTCAGATTAATGATCGGTCGTTTTTGCTGAGTGCTCACTGGAAGAAATCATCAATAAAACGATCGGTCGTTTTATTATGGCGATCGGTCGTTTTTGTCCTATGCTCACTGGAAGGATTTTTCGTATGTATGATCGATCGTTTAGGGTTGATCAATCGTTTTTTGTTGTTCTGGGTTATTTTCGGTTTGCTCGACAAACTTCGAAACCCCGTAACTAATTCGTTCCAACTCCGATTTAGGTTCCGCTTGAACCAATGGCTTCGTAATTACGCATTCAATCATTTAGACCCTTTAACACACTCGATAAATGATTAGTACGCAAAACGAGTTTTTATCATGTTTTACAAATATTGTTATCATCAAAATAATCGATTAGAAGAAACTACGTTCAACAGTGACATTTGTCAACATCCTATGAGATATAATTACCTATAAATACACAAGTAAAAGGGGACCCAAAAATAAATCAAAAAAAATATAGAGAGAATGAGAGAAAATAGAAAAACTTGTCAAAACTTACCACACTATAAATCAGACCGAGCAAGATAAAGAACCGAGTACCGAAGAGAAGGAGAAAGACCAAGATTTAGATTTAATTACTAATCTGAGCACAAGTGCAATAGAAAATTGTAAACCGAGCAATTATAATTGATGAGCAATAATAAAGATTCAAGAAGTGTTCAATAATTATCGTATTTTACTTATTATATTATTGTTGAAAAGTATATCTCAGCCCTCAAAGATTATGCTTTATCAGTGTGATTTTTCTTTAAATAGGTGTCAATACTATATACATTTTCATATTTTCATTTGACTTGTATAAATTTACTTGTCTTCAAGGGTGTGAATGATAGACAATGTAGGAAAGAGACGGTACCACCACATGATAAGCATGGTCAAAATCACCTACATACTATCATTAAACTATTTGAAAATAGTTGCTCTCGGAATTTGTTTGACTATGATGGTGAATTTATCACCATTGTCTCGTAACAGCCCTATAGAAATCTTAATTATTTTCTTAAGCTTAAAATATTTTATATATTTTAATAAATCGTTTATATTTATAAAAAAATTCAGTTTTTTTATTAATTTGCTTATAATAATCTTACATTATTATTTTTTATTTATTTATTATCATTTAATAATCATAACAATATTTCAACCACAAAAATATGAACCACGTGATAGTTTATTATTATTATATTCACCAAGAGAATCATATACACTACTCATAAGATAAATTTTGTGTTTTCTGAAATTTAGATAATTTATAACGCTCCTGCATGACACTTTTTATATCATAATTATGAAATGATGCATGCCATTTTGAGCTTAACACTTACGTACGCTCTTAGAGCACCAACATCACTTTAAGAGCACTCATATCAGTTCGCTTATATTACCAATTTAATTTAAATATGATAAAATTGTTTTAAAATTGTATACGCATCAGTTTACTTATCCATTAACTTAAATATATATGAACTCAAATATCACTCAAATATAAAGGATAAAGATTAACCCTTAAAATTAAAATAATAATTTCTCTCTCTTATTTTTCTCTTATTCTCTCTCATTTATTTGTACTTTTCACATATAAATTAATAAAATAACAAAAAGATGAGTTGTATAGTTGTGATAGAGAAATTTATTAAAAAAGCTAATAATTTGTATAAAACAAAACGTTTTATTATAAGTTGTAAAAGTGTATTTTTTACTTTAAATACAAGAAAACTTGTAGTTATTTAGTGTGGTTGTTCTACTAAATTAATTTGTATTGAAAAAAATTGATAGAAATATATTAAAATATATAGTAATATTTAGTAATGATAATAAATTTGATAGAAAAGCTGAAAAATGTATAAAGTTAAACTGTTATTCTAAAAACTATAAAAGTAATACTAATTATTTTAAATATGAGAAAAATTATAAAAAAACGGTACGTTCTAACCAAATGATGTGATTTCCTCAAATTTTGCCAAAAAACCAGTGTGCATCGGTTAGCCCATCCATATCCTTATATTTAGATTTTATCAATTGATCCCCTATTTAAAAGGAGAATCGGACTCTCCGTTTCAACAAAATAATAAGTATTATTTTATTATCTCTTTCCATCACACCTCTATCTCCTTTAACAAATAAAACACCAACTTTTATTCGTAGTGACATATATATGCTATTAATATGCTGGAAAATAGAAGTAGCAAATAAAACTTTTAATTCAATTAAAATTCATGTGATTAATATGCTGGAAAAAGTTGTCAAAGTTCCCATATGAATAGGTAATTCCTAAAAAAAACGCACGAAATATCCTCATTACTCCTGTAAAAATTTAAGCAATTAGCTTTTTCATAAAATTAATTAGATAATAATTTTCAAATTTGTTTACATAAGTGATTTTTAATCTAGTTTATGAAATTCAGTGAGTGCGGAGTAGTATGAGCAAAGATCTAACAGAGATTTGTGCCATTTTGTACTTTCACTATTAATTACTGTATATGAAATATGTATAGTATTCATATATATATTTTTTCTTTATAATTTAATATATTATTTAAAACTACATGAAAATTGTTCTGTTTGGTTGTTTTAAAAAATTATGGAGGAAAATAAGGTTAATATAAATAATTAGTTATTATAGACATGTTAATATAGGAAAGCTTAAAATGCAACAAAATCAAATGATTATATATTGATGTGTTAGTTTGAGTAAAAATTTAGATATGTTGATGCGGTTGCTCTAAAAACGTTAAATATCATTTGAACCAAATATTTATACATTCAATATAACTAGTATAACTAGTTAAATATCATTTGAAGGCCTATTAATTAAGACGATCTAAACAAAATACATCAAATGCCAGGTTATTTATTTGTCAATGTTTATGTTGAGCAAATATTCAGGGTTCGTACAAAGAAACTAGGCCTTATAGTCTTTTATTTGTCAAATTGAGGATTTAATTAAAACTTACAAACACATAACTGTCCTTTCTAGAATTATCACTTTTTATGTCAATGATTATATCTTTGTCTGATCGTTATCAATTGTTCTTGCTAAATTGTATCTTTCGCGTTACCTGCTAATACAAATACGATAATATGTGAATTAGCATGCAAACGAACCTCCACAAAATGGATTTGTCGCGTGTTAGATACAAAATACTTTGTCTACAGTAAAAAATCATTGTTACATTGTTGCAACTGAGTCGCACAAATTGAGATACTTGTTCCACCAAGTAAAAACAAAAGCAATCATAAGATCTTTTTCAGGAAAATCCATAAAATGTTGCACATATGTTGGTATCGGACTAAAGTGGCGCAAATGTTGTTTTATCCCTCAAACTCTCTTAGCATCTTTATATAGATAGACCAAAATGTTGATCCAACTCGTGTATAGGTCGATACGTACTCGTAACAAATTATTAGGTAAACTAGGGGGAGATACTTGCCCTTAACATTTCCAAATTGATAAAAATAGACAAAAACCTGTTCTAATGTATCTATTTGATTAAAATCTCTATAAAAATCTAACGCGTTTCAGCCAGTTATATTCTGCGGAAAAAAGGTCATGCATAATATCATCCACATCCATGCCCTTTCGAGTTTCCTGGCTCTGCCAGTGCATATTGGTTGTTTGGCTTGTCCATATATATAGCGATGAAGAAGGGATGCTATTCTCTAATATTGATTAAGTCAGTGAAAGTAATTCATGACACACAGAACATGAAAAATTGGATCACGAACTTGAGAAAGTCTGCAAAATTGTACACTTTCTAAAATAGAATATCAACTTCAAAGTGCTAAAGCTACTTCAGAAATCAAAAGGAGCAAAATATCTCGACTACAGTCTCAAGTATGGCACAATATTATCATCTTGTAGCTGCAAAGTAGCTCTAAAACGAGCTCGAGATTAAGAAAACTTGTCTAAATAGAATGGAAGTTGCTCAGCCCGACCCGTGTTAGCAAGATATATCTTCACTACTATTACCTTTACTATGGGAGCGACTAATATGAACCTTTCTTACTTACAACAAATCCAAAATTCAATCACTCTCCAACCAAGGAATTAATTCACTTATTAACACATATTACACATACCATTGTAAAATCTATCGTTTAGGTACTGAAATCCTCGCTCACTTTTAGCCATTGAAAAAAAGCAACTCGGCTTCTAGACTTAGAACATCTATAATAGTCATATTAAGTCATTTGTTAGATAAAAAATTTAGTTAACAAACAAAAATTTGATCACATTAGTTATGTTAAATCACCACCAACTTTAACCTTATTAAAAAAATTGTTAAAGTTAACAATGTTTTTAATAAGTGATGTGGCAAAAATGATTGACTAAGTACCAAAATCAACCGTCCATTCCCACAACATACGCTATTCTTTTCCTTTCCTGTGTATGTGTATCTATTCTTTTTATTTTCATGTCAATTTCTTGGTTGTGTAGTTCTCCTGTGTGCATAGTTCCAAAACAATTCACTACAACTTTAGATTATGATGCTTTCTTTTGCTATTACTAACTTTCTCATAATTTTATTTTTAAAAACTTTGTTTCTGTATCTACTGAAAATTTGGGCTGGGGAAAAAAATCCCGACCCGTGGCCTGACCCACACCCGATCCGAAATTTTTTGATCCGAGAAGAGTTCCGACCCGACAAATTTTGCGATCGGGATCATGTGGCAATTTTGATTTCGTCGGGTGTTCCGATCCGACCCGAATTTCTAGTTAATTTTTTTTTTTATATTATATAAACATGATCTTTTTTTATTTTAACACTAAAATATAAGTTAATCTATATCAAATGAAAGTAATGAGAATCGAATCTTATACTACTAGCATGTAATGTAAACACTATAGCATATGAGTTACAACCCTTTTTGTTTCATATATTAGTTATAATTAGATAAGTATAATATATATTTGTATTTTTGAATATATGAAACTATTAAAATAAAAATATACTTAAATTATTTTTTTTATTGTTACTTAAAAAATATAAGTGATCATTATGTTCCGATTATAAAAATTATAATGATAATGTATTTCATTTAGTTTGATAATTGTTATTTATGGGAATAAAACTAAATATTAAAAAAATCAGATAAAAAATGTATCAATCTTTTTATCTACTCTATTATTTGTAGTTTCACACTATTTTTTCTACTGCATTTTAATTTTTTTTTGCATTTATCAGGAATATTATCACTACAAGAAAACATCCAAATAGTAACTCTATTTAGCAACTGATCCGGTAGTTAAAGAATTGTAACCGAAATGCCAACTAAAACTTTTGTTATTAAGCAATACCAACTGATTTGTAACTGAAATATTTTCAGTTGGTGTATAGCAACTGTTTAGTAACTAAGACAATTTTAGTTGCTATATAGCAACTGAATAATAACTAAGGCGTTTTCTGTTGGTAAATACCAATTGGTTCTTAACTAATAACTCTATAGTAGGCAATTTCCAACTGATTAGCTACATGTCTTTTCAGCTAATAAATAGCAACTGATATAAAACAAGTCGGTTAGTAATTACTAATTGATTAAGTGGTAGTTTCAAATTTATGACAAATGTGACATAGTATAGTAACCATTTAGTATATGAATTAGGGTAGTTGGTAAATGGTAATGCATTATTAACTGGTGCACTATCGGTTGGAAAATACCAACTAATTTGTAACTTATAATTTTGTTGTTGTTACTTAGCAACAAATTTAATAATTTAAATATTTCAGTTAGTATATAGCAAGTGATTCGTAACTTTAATTTGTCATTTGGTAAATAGCAACTGAATTGGTGACCAGTAGGTATATAACAACTGAATGTCTATTAAAAAATAGGAATTGAATAAAGTAGTTACAATTGTTGTTGTACATATCGGGATTGATTTTGGCGATCGAGGTTCAGAGTAAATTTGTGGCAGAACACTTTGGCAATCGATCGGCCACTGAATGGTCAATTGCAAAAAATTATGCATTATTTAACTACCCTGAACTATGGTACCGTTTCCGTTAACTAACATGAAATTTAGTCTCCGTTATTTTATTTTTACAAAAAGACGACTCAATTGAAATGGTCAAAGCATGAATGTTCAGTGGATGTAATACGGCGTTACTTGAACAGTTGAAATTGCCACATCACTTCTCTCATTTGTTTCTTTTCCGTCGTCAATTCCGTTTCCAAATGGATGTTCTTTTCTATTTTTTTAGAATGTATTTTTACGGTGGTCTGAACAGTGTAAATTGACACGTCACTATCCTTGTCATAACATTTCCGCTGCAAATCGTTATTCTGTATTTTAAAAAATGTATGTAATACAATTATTTACGGATTTTGACTCAATTTTATACAAATTATTAACAAACCGTAACAAAATTTAATACTAACAAAATTCAAAACGGTTTTATTAGATATTTATAATAATACAAATAGGTTATATTTTGAAATGTAAATGATTAACATGTATTATACATAATCTGTAATACAAACATGATAGGTTGAATTAAGTAGTGAATTTTGTAAAACTCGTTCATATTAGATAACACATGAAATTGTTGTTTTGATCTTACAATACAAATATTTATTATGATTAATTACAAACATTTATTATGATTAATTACAATTAATCATAAACCCTAAACCCTAAATCATATTCTTCTATTCTGCCATATCCTTGCGTTTGTTTACCATTCTGCAGTTGCAAAGCTGTTTTTTGGGTTAATTAGCCTTCGTGGCTTTTAGACTATTTGCTTTTTTCTTTAACAGATGATAAAAATATATATATAATTATATAGTATTATACGGAATTTCATATATATGGTTTCGCTCAACATTACAACATATGAAATACAATTATAATTATAGAAAATTCAGCAATCATTGTTTCGTTTATTTATTTATATTTAATATGCAAGTTTATTTTAAAATGGATCTGCAACGACATTCACTATATGTTTTGGTATTTCGAGGTATCCAATGTTACTGTGTAAGTCGCGTGGAAAATAATATTTCGTGTCAATATTTTTTTTTGTTGATTGTAGTTTTATGAAAAAAACATGTACATGTTATGTTATGTTGCTTTTCCCACGCAGTAAAATTGCTAAAAGAATTTGGAAGGCGCATATTTTGCCTCCAATTTTTTTTTGGGTAAATTGCCAAAAATTCAAACAAAAAATTCGGAACTGTCTCCTAATTTTTCAAACCCACCACCAATTCCACACATTAATTATCTCACTTTTATTAATTATACTCTCTCTCCCACCGCTCTATCTAGCTCTCTCTCTGTCTTAATATACATATATCTATATATCTACACATATATATATATATATATATATATATATATATATAGCCTCCTTCTCCGTCATTTCTCCGCCCTAGCTAACACAGTAAGTCTATCTCTATATATATCTACATATCTCGTTGTCTATCTATCTATCTATCTATATATATATATATATATATATATATATATATATATGTTTTGTTTGACTTACTGTTTATTTAATTGAAGGCATGATTGATTTAGGGCTTGTTTGGTTCATAGCTTATTTAATTGAAGATCTGCCCAACATATAACTTGTTTGGCTTATTACTTATATATAATGGAACGCATGCTTAATTTAGGACTTCTTTGACTTGCAGCTTATTTAATTTAAGGCGCATGTATGAATAATATAGGGATTGTTTTATTTACAGCTTATTTAATTGAAGCCATGTTTTATTTACCTTTTTTAAAGGGAAAGGGGTAGAAGACTGCACTTTTATAATACTACTATAATTGCTAATTTATGACAATTGGATTGATTAAGTTTGAATGGCGAGCATTTAAGTATAAATATGTAAAACAAACCTAAAATACTTAGGATTTTATATATGATAGTCTGTTTTTTTTTTTTTTACATTCAAAACCATTCAATGATATTAACGAGATTTTCAATGAGAATACTACAGATAATAAGTATAGCGCTTATAAAAAATAATTGTATACACTGTTTGGTTGCTTCTTTTTAGACTGTTTTATAGTAAGTTTGGTTTTTAAAAAAAATATACATGACAAGGGTTAACCTTAATCATTGAATTTTGTTTGAGTTTTAAGATGGCGGGACGCAACTACAGTAAAAGTCCTCAAGGATCAGCTAACAATGGCAGAGTTGAACCCTCTAGGCATGGAGGTTATGCATCATTTGGCGGCAGTCGATGAAGCTTTTTAACAGACAGTAGTGGCCTTGGAGGCTTTGTAACAAATTGATGGGTATTATCCCGTGAGAAGCGATGAACCTTTGTCGTCGGGTAACAACCCTGGGCATGAGCAAGAAGACAACCAAGTTGAACTTGAAACTGATAATGTTTATGGGGCCTCCCTCGCGGGAAGTTGTAACATGGTTTTCCAATCTTCAACAAAGACGAAGGCTCATCTTCGCCCCGGGACACTTGTGTAAGTGCTCTGTTTTTAATTTGATTTTCTAAACTCATGTATTCATTTATTCTATATCAAATGATAAATTTTGCTAACAGGTTGGAGCCTTCACACCAGCTTAGTAATGTGATTACTGAGATATTTCCGATAACGTTCCATAAAGAGTTTATGACTGGGGGGATATGACCACTGAGCATAAAAGATTATTATTTGACGAATTCAAGGTATGCACAACTACTTACTTTCAGTTTTCTATTGTATTTGTACTCTTTAATAGAATTTTTTTCCGGTAAGTTCTTTAATAGAATTTTGTTTCTCAGAAAGAGGTTTTCTGGGACAGTTTCTGATAAGTTCTTTAATAAAATTTTGTTTCTCAGAAAGAGGTTTTCTGGGATGGGGACGAGGAGGAGGAGTTGCAAAATGATTTTCGTCGTGCTTGGGAAATTAAGGCTCATGAGAAATATCCGTCTTTTAAGTCCAATTTGAAAAAATGTATTGGTAAGAGAAAGCCGGATGGTATTTTGATCACTGATTGGAACAATTTGCTTGATAAATGGGAAGACCCGAAGGTTAAGGCCCATTCAGCCATCATGAAAGCTAATCGTGGACGTGCGAGTCCTCATACAGGTGGCTCACGTTCGTTTGCAAATACCTCTGACTTGTTGGTAAGTTTTTAGTTATGTAGTATTTACAATAAATGGTTAGGCATGATTACGAAATTGGTAAGTAATTGTACTTTGTTGCTTTTCAAAGCAAACATCAAGAAGTCACGCCACATTACTTGTTCGCATATAACCATACAGAAAAGAATGACATGAAGACTTTTATATCGGCGAAATCTTTATCTGTAGAGGTACTATGTCAATATTTGCTAGAGCTTTTTTGTTACTGCTTTTTTGTTTTTTTTTCTCTTACAACTTGGACTGCACATAGTTTACTGGTGAAGTTCTGGATATTGGGTTCTTTGTTTTTTGGGGATTTTTAATTAATAAGCATAGCTGTTGGTAAATGTATACATATGCATGCAAAGAAAACTTCTAGTTTTTCCAAAAGGTTTTAATATTTTAGATTTGATCTTTTAATAAGCATAGTTGGTTGGTTTTACTAAATTTATCTGAGAATTTCCATCTAAACCATGCCTGTTTTGCATCATGACTGAAAAAAACAATAAGAAGTTACTGATACAGAACTGAAATGTAGAGCAGAAAGGAATTTTTGGAGACAATTACAAGACCATTTAAGGGGTAATTGTCTTCGTTATCTTACGTCTACATTCCACTAATTGCAACCACATTTCTCCTATGTGTACAAACCATTTATGCTTTTAATGTGTGTATCGTAAATCTATTATGTTATTTAAAAAGAAAAGGCATTTCTCGTCTGCCTATTGACTGTCATATCTGCCGGTGTGTACACTATAATCTGAATTAGTGGATAGTACTATTGAATAATTTTATTATACAGAAAGAAAAACCGTGTAAAGGTATACATATGTTACTTGTCTCTGGGTAATGTATTGTTTTTTTTTTTTGAAATACGAGGAATACAAGCGGTAAATTGCGACTCGAAATCAGGTCTTGGAGGAGAACGGAACTCCCATTGACGAGAAAGAAGCATTTTTGGCAGCTGCCGGTGGAATAAAAAAGTCACAACTGTTCGGGTTGGGATCTGCGAAGATCGACATGTATGGTAGTTCTTGTAGTTCGTATACTGCAAGTCAAATTGGGTCGAGTCGGTCTTTGTTAAACAAGATACATGAACTGAATGAAGAATTACGCATCCAGAAGTCCGAAAGGGATGAAGAAATGCTTCGAAGGGATGAGAAGACTCGAGTAATGCAACAACAGATACGCCAAATGCAAGGGATGTTTGAAATATTTACAAACGCATCGACAAGATTGGCTCGTGAAGATTCTGAAAATGTCAATGACAAGCAAACTGACTTAAATTAATTTTCTATGTATCTTTGGATTATCTTTTGGATTGTAATTAAATCTCGACTCGGTATCTTAATGTCGATGACGACAACCACAATGCATGGACCTAGATTAATTTCTATGTAGCTTTAATTAGGATTATCTTTTGAATTGTACTTTAATCTCGATTTGGTATCTTATTGTAGCAACTATTATATTATGTATTTTCTTTTTAATGAAATGAATGCTTAGTTGAACATAAATATTTTTGTTCATATGACAATTGCTTACATTTTGAATATGAAATTATATGTATATATGAATATATGTATATATATTAATATATTAATAATTAATAATATATATATATATATATATTAATATAGTCAATTAGTTGCAAATGCATAGTAACTTAAGTGAGTTACTAATTTCTAACTATTTGTTTTCGGTTACTATTTTGTTAGTACTTATTTTCAGTTGCTATTTGCTAACTAAACTTTCTGTTGCTATTTACTAACTGAACTTTCAGTTGCTATTTGCTAACTGAAAATTCAGTTCCTATTTACTAGCTGAACTTTCGGTTCCTATTTACTAGCTGAACTTTCGGTTGCTATTTACTATCTGAACTTTCGGTTGCTATTTACTAACTGAACTTTCGGTTGCTATTTACTAACTGACACAACTAGTAGCTAAATACTAACTGTCCTGCCAACTAATTCATCAGTTGGTAGATAGCAACTGATATACCATTCAGTTAGTTAATTAGTAACTCACACATAATTCAATTGGTAAATGTTAGCAACTAGGCTTTTAACAACCGAATAAACAGATGACAGATCAGTTAGTAAACTGAGTTTACCAACTGATTTTATTATTTATCTACTGATTATTCAGTTGTTATTTGAATGTTTTCTTGTAGTGATATTTTCAAACTATGATTATGTTTCGTATTAATAACATGTTTAGACTTGTGAAATGAAAATTGTTAATTAAAAATGACATTGTCGTAAAATAAAAAAAGATATGTCAGGAGATTCGGGATAAACCTATCCCGACCCTACGATATCCCAAAAATTCGGGTCCTGAAAAAGTCGCGTCCCGACTTTTGTCAGGTCGGGGTCGATATTTTTTTTCACTTTCAAAAGTAATCGGGTCGGGATACTGTTTACGAGTCGGGTCCCGACACTAACCCGCCCCTCTCAAAACTGTTAATTAAATTTTTAATAATGATGAAACAGCAATGAAGTCTTTGAAAATTACTAATTAAAACCTTGGTTTAGTAGTTTCACGGATTTGTTTGGCTGTCACTTTTAAACCCAAGAATTAGATTCTAGGACGTTTTTAAAGTATGGCCTGCAAAAAAAAAACAGTATTTCTGTATTAATTTTTAATTGAAAATAGTTTACTTTCTTAAAACCAACACTAACGTGCTTTTTAAATTTAGCATGTCTATGTATTATTTAAAATATTTTTAAGTGATAATGTGACATTAGTTAAAAAAAATAATAACAAAAGTATTATAGATGATATTATATTGTAATTTGTACCAACAGATTATTGATACATAGAATGAATTCCAGTTACAGTATTGGAAAGAGTTGTGGAAAAGGAAAACGTCAAAGTATGTGAAAAAATGAACTTATCTCTTCAATAGAATAAATCCATAGAAATTTATTTCTGGAGAAAATTAATGTTTAGTACATTCAACTATCATGTATTTTCGATTTTATACTGAACTAACAAGTTTACTGATTAGTGTACTGAACTAAATAAAAAATTTCGATTTAGTATATTGCCGTCCAATTGTCTAACAAAAATAAGTAAAGTACAAAATTACTATTATAAAACTTACACTAGTTTCGATTTAGTATATTTTACTAATATATTTTTTTCACTTTTATACACTATTTTTTTCTATCAACTTCACACTTATTCATTATTAATAAAGTAGTCCTTGTAGTTTCAGAATATAATCAATTTGATACTTATAATTTCAAAGGTATCAAACATTAAAAAAAATGTAAAAAATAATCAGTAGAACTAATAACTTACTCTACAAATAATAAGTACTTTTATTTGGTATATTTGGTCACGTATGGACACTAAAAACTATAATTCATTTTTTTCTCATTCAAATTTAAATTGTTTATAACAAATAAAAAAAAACTCTATATTTATAGCTTAAATACTACTCATTAGTAGAAATATTTTTAAAAAAATGAGTTATTGAAAAAAAAAAACATCTACGACCAAACTAAAATTATACTACAAACATAAAATAATTTTAGTTAGTGAAATTGATAACGTGTAATAAAAAAAATTAGGCCAAAATCATATTTTTAAAAGGAAGTTACTGAAAAACAAAAACAAAATAAAAAAATAAACATGTAAGGCCAAAAGAAAATTATACTATAAAAATAAAATTATTTTAGTTAGTAAAATTGATAACGTGTAATGAAAAAAATAGTCAAAAATCATATTTTTAGTTTATTTTTAAAAAATTGAATCATGTGCATAAAAGATTAATTTACTCATTTTCACATTTGCTGTAAATTCTTTTTAAAGCTGTTAATGAATTTTATTAATTCTAAACAATTTACATCCCAATTACAATACATTTAAAAATTTAAGGACCAAACTGAAAAAACATAAAATTTCAATTTTTCCAAATTTACGAAATCAGTCACAAAGTCTATATGGACACATCTATACACAGAAAGAGTATATATATATATACATAACACAATTATTGTAACAACATTGTTGGTGATCAGTTGGTTAAAAACCCTTCACTTTGATTAATAGACCAGGGCTTTGAGTTACTTGGGCTGTTGTTTTTTGTTTTGTTTTGTTTTAGTTAATTTAGTAGGTAAAAAGACCATTCCGTCTTTCAACTTAACTGAAAATGTTAGATGACGTCACTATTTAACCGTCAATTTCAACGACAAATACTAAATCGAAAGTTTTCATTTAGTCCAGTATATTAATCAATAAACTTGTTAGTTCAATATACTAAATTGAAAACGCGTGATAGTTGAATAAAATAAACATTAATTATCTTTGTCTTTCGGTGAGTGCAATTTGTTTCACTAATTTTCCATGAGATAAAAGTAAAAGAATAACCTTATACCATATTCAAATAAAGAAAAATTAATACATCCCAATTTAGCCTCAAACAGAAGAAAGAAACTAAAGAAGATTTCATTTGGTGCGAAGAAACATTGATAAAGGTTACATCATATGGGAAAAAACTAAACTTGGTGATCGTTAGAAACCAAGAAAAAAGAGAACGATTTTCCTACAGAAAAAATAAACAGAAGGGCTTATTTTCTATGCACAACCACATGCCACATGCATTCATGGGCTTAAATTCGAGAAAACTTAAAAGATAAGGCGGATCCACATCTTTGAGTGAAATTGAATTTATGTCAAGTTCAAATTAATTACCACAAGCTTCACGTAAAATTTTCACCAGATCCTTCACCGGTATGCTGAATTCAGAGTCCATCTGAGTGAAAAGAATTACGAAATTAGAGACTTAACGAAATCTGGCAGCCAATTATTTTTGGTCATAACTTGTTTTGTGAATTTGATTAAAGCAGACAATCTGAATTTTTTGTTTCAAAATAACTACAGATTCCACTTTCTTAAGTTTAAGGCCAATCTGATCGATAAACAACAGAGCCAGAACTTGGTCAAGAAAGGCTATTAGCTATCGCTCAGCTTATTGATTTTTAGTTTTGTATTCTAATTGTATTAAGTTAACTAGATTAAAATATTTTGTGCATATAATAAAATGTAAAAAATGAACAATTTGAATTAGAACTTTGCCTAAAGCTAGCAAATTTAGTTCGCAATTCATTTTAATCATTGTTTTATGAAGTTCAAAGCTTATTCATTCAACTTTGATGCAATTCGGAATTTCGGATTACCTGAGCAACAATTGTGAAATCCACTTTATATTTTCCAAATGACAAGAAGCTGCTATTTGCGACAGTAAGGTGATGACTCTCAATAACATTAAGAAGCTTCGAAGCCAGCCCTTTTCGGTTCTCACAGTGGATTCTGATGAGGACATTTTTGTCTGAAGTTCTGACTTCTATCTGTGCAAGTGCTTCCTCAAAGTTACCTTCAGAATTCTCGTCACATGATGATGTGCCATCATTTTTATCGGAATATTTCGATTTGTTGACGAAGATAACCCTCTCTTCAGATTTCCTGGTAGTCTGCTCCTCTAACGATTTTACATGTTCTTGAAGCTTTTTCAAGTACTTAACTGCGTCTCCAAGAACAGAAGCTTTATCCATCTGGCCAATAAACCGAATTTTAAGTATATAAATATAGTATTATTTGGTTTTTAT
Organism: Primula veris; assembly: GCA_963682055.1. Taxonomy (NCBI): domain Eukaryota; kingdom Viridiplantae; phylum Streptophyta; class Magnoliopsida; order Ericales; family Primulaceae; genus Primula; species Primula veris. The sequence continues at coordinate 26,892,619 of OY821747.1, read as the reverse complement.
AAAAATATGTGAAGTATGAAACTGTTTCCATAAAAATTGAGAGATTAGTTGACGAGGGTAGGGGATATCAACACTTTACTACTCTGTATTTTAGTAAAAATTCAATTTTCTTCACTTTATTCTATTTTGTTCATTTTAGGGCACTGTACAATAATAATCCACTCAATTTTGTAACTCATCCGTCAATTACTTCACAAAATGGACGACACGTGCTTGCACGCGACTAACTTTTGCTGCTTTTATGAGTTAGTTTTATGTTCGGTAAGAATTGCGATAAACCGAAAATATAAAAATAAATTATTCTGTCCCTTGTCTTTATTTTATTTTTATTTTTATTTTTATTTTTATTTTTTTATTGGATTTATGTTATAAATGACCAAACTACCTTTGTCGTTAAAAGAAGTTAATAGAATTTAGCTACGTGCAGGCACGTGTCGTTCATTTTGTGAAAAAATTGACAGATGATGTACAAAATTGAATGGATTGATATTGTACAGGGCTTTAAAATGAACAAAATAGAGTATAATGGAGAAAATTAAAATTTTGGTAAAGTACATATATTAAACTGTTTATATCCCATGAGGGTAGTAGTTATTAGGTTTTCTGAATGTCTGACCGACACTACAATCTTTCATGATAATTTGACAAGAGCTTTTCTAAAAAAAAGATAATTAATTTATATTTTATAGCTAGTTTTCACTTGGTACAAATATTAGAAAAGGAAAAATCAACCAATATAAACCCAAGAAACATACACAAAGTTAAAAAATTGTACCTTTTTTAGGCCAGGAACTACGGTAGCAAGATCAATAAACTGTTGGTTCAGTTTCTCTCTTCTCTTCCTTTCTGCGAGTATGTGCTCTTGATCTCGGGAAGGAGGCCTAGATCTTGAGGCATCAGTTTTCCTATCATAATACAGACCCTTATAATTCGAACCAAAGCTTATGGTTTCAGCTGAGGCTATTATATGTTTTGGCTCTAACTCCAACTTAGCATGTGTTTCTTTCTCATCCCCAAATGAAATCTCAAAGCCTTTCGGCGGATTCTCCACAAAAATATTTCTATTAGTATCGGAATTTGATACCTCGGTTTTAATCTGTTTATAAAGTCTCCCGAATCCGGTTTGGGAAATTTCATAGTTGTGATTTCTTTTTGGTATGGTGTAAGGATCATATGTGCAGCTCTCAGATGAACATGATTGTTGAAGTTTCTGTTCTGTATTTATTACTGTTTCTTGTGCTAAATCATTGGTGGGATTGTAAACTGGGGTGTTGTTAATCTGACCATTAGAGGTGAAATTTTCATAATCTTCCTCCTGAAAAGAATAATTAATGAACCTAATAAATTTCATAACAACAAGTATCTTGGTTACGACAATTAGATGAATGCAACAAGGTGCTCTACTCACCTACCAACATACCAAAAAATTTCAACCTCAAATTTACCGTGACAGTATTTTCACGGTATGACTTTTGTGTCCGAAAAATATCATTCATGTTTTAATTACAAAATATTTAGGAGTATATTCTTTTTGATAAGCTTCATGATGTTACAATAATCGAATGTAGTTATTCGTACCATTTCCGAAAACCATCCAGACAGCGGCATGTTGTCCATTCCGTTGTTTATTGTCAAGTTCAGGCCGATATCTATAGATCCTGTAGTACAAAATAAGGTTACATACAGAATTTATTACAATAGGTGAATACAAAATTGTCTAGCAATCTATCCCTCAATAAAAAAAACTTTCATTATTAGTTTATTAGAGAGGTCTTTTAGCTTTTTCATTGGTTTGATCAATTCTATTAAAAGATCTTTGCCAATATGAAACTTGAAAAGTAAAGTACCGATTAAAGTGACAATTTTTTTTTAAAAAAATCCAATGTTCTAAATTGAAAACAAGAAATCAAAGCACCTTGAATGTTGAAGAAAGCTAAAATAAATCTTCAAATTCAGCCAAATATATGAAAGTATTAGATTATTAGAAAAAGCCAAAGAGTAGAGAGCTAACCTTGTCAAAGAGAAGCTTGATTTCTTTTTCAGGAAGAGATTAGAGACTTGTTTCTGAATTGGGATAATAATACTTCTCTTTTTATAATGGCTTAATGTCATTTTTTAATTTAGAATTAGTTACTCACGTGTGGGGAGCTTGATTTCTATCTGGGTACATAACTTACAAACACCAAAACCAAGTTAAAAAAAAACGAAAAGTCAAAAACTGTTTGGTTATACATATAAACCGGTATAACAGAAAATCTACTTCTTTCATATTTTTTTTAAAAAAATTATATAAGAAACATATACAACTCTTTTGAACTCACGGCTCTTTTCGGAGAATATATACAATTCTGGACAACTTTCTGTCACTTTTAGTAACCGTGCTGAATATATATTTTGACATTATTCTATATATTTAATTATATATGAAGAAATTAAAAAAATAATAAATTATTAAAATTGAATTGTTAGTAATTATCATTTCAATTCATTAGATTTGTAAAGATATATGTATAGCATCCCAAGTCCCAACTAATAAAATCCATATGGTGTTGATACTTGTATTCGTTTTATTTGCTAATTGTTTAACGCACTTAAACACATGTTTTATATAAGTTTGTAAATTAAATTGTGTTTAGATAAGTATGTAATTTATATAATTTTTAAGTGTTTATCGTAAAATTTTAAACTATACGGACCAAATTAAAACTTCAAAATGGGTTTCATCCAAAAAATGTAACGGTATGTCACTAAAACAAACCAAAATATAAATTTAGGTCACTAAAACGGAATTTTTAAAAGTTGGATCCCCAATTTTAAAATTGACCAAAACTCATGTTAGTTAACCATAATTAACTCTTAATATAGAGTTTAAATTGGCCAATGGTCATCCGATCTTATTACAAGAAAACAGCAACCGAAGGACTGAAAACGATAACATAAAAAACTTGTAAAGTCCTCTAACGACATATACTAAACTTGCAAAATCCCACTATATTTACGCGTCTTTCTTGCTATTTTTTTAGTAGACTTAAACGGGCAAGAATTTTCGGATCTGTTTTTGCTGTCCTATTAATATTAGGGCAGCATGTCTTAATTTTTTTTAGCCCTTGGATCATAATAGAATTCAATCTAGTGGTTAATAAAAAATATGTTTTTTTTTATAATTAAGGATTAACAAAAAATATGATAAAATGTTTTTTTTTTGTCTTTAACAGGCGAATTACAACATAGACATCACATGTACGGGTACGTACGATACACCATTAAAATTACCTGATATGACAAATAAAATATCGTTAACATTTTACGTCTTTGACCACATCGGCACGGCTTGCAAACGGCATAAGTAAATGAACGGTACATCTACGGTACTTTTTTGGCACGCCAAACAATTTTATTTTTATTTTTTTGTTCATGCGTACCGTACTTGAAATGACGTACCGAATATGTACCGGCTATTTCAAACAAAAAATATGAAATACTCGTATCTACCTAGATGTTTATGTTCACAATTTTTGTGTTTGAACAAAAGGGTTTTTTTCATTGTTTTTGTTAACCTTGGATTGTATTTATTTTGATCCAATGGCTTAAAAGAAAATTAAGACAGTCTACCCTAATATTTTTAAAGCAGTCAAAACAGATCCAAAATTTCCACTCCACTTTCAACTTTATGTGTGTTATAAGTAAACTCACTCATAATCTAACAGTTAAACTTTAGTCACATGTTCAAAAAGAAAAGAAAAACACTAAAAGTGATGGTAAAATAAGTGTTGTTAAATTTAGTAATCATATAATAACAGATTTTGTTGCTATATGTTGTTAAATTTAACTATTCAGTTTACCATCGGTTTAACAACATAAAACGTAGTGGTAAACTGACATTTTTCTATAGTGAATCAAGTTTCGGATAAACAACTTGAGTGCTTCAACTATGTCACTATGGACTAAAATTCGCGTGGTCAACTAATAAAATCCATGTTGATACGTCTATTCATTGTATTTGCTAATTGTGCAACGCATTTAAACACATGTTTTATATAAGTTTGTAATTTAAGTGTATTTATATAAATATGTAATTTCTATAACTTTTAAACGTTTATCGTAAAATTTTAAACTATACAGATCAAATTAAAACTTCAAAACGGGTTCCATCCAAAAAATGTAACGGCAGGTCATTAAAACAAACAAAACTATAAATTTAGGTCACTAAAACGGAATTTTTAAAAGTTGGATCTCCAATTTTAAAATTGACCAAAACTCATGTCAGCTAACCATAATTAACCCTTAATATAGAGTTTAAATTGGTCATCCGATCTTATTACAAGAAAACAGCAACTGAAAGACTGAAAACGAGAACATAAAAAACTTGCAAAGTCCTGTAACGACATATAATAAACTTGCAAAATCCCACTATATTTACGCGTCTTTCTTGCTATTTTTCTAGCAGAATTAAACGGGCAAGAATTTTCGGATCTGTTTTTGCTGCCCTATTAATATTAGGGCAGCCTGTCTTAATTTTTTTTAGCCCTTTGATCATAATAGAATTCAATCCAATGGTTAATAAAAAAATATGTTTTTTTTATAATTAAGGATTAACAAAAAATATGGTAAAATATTTTTTTGTCTTTAACAGACGGATTGCAACATAGACATCACATGTACGGGTACATACGATACACCATTTAAATGACCTGATATGACAAATGAAATATCGTTAACATTTTACTTCTTTGGCCACATCGGCACGACTTGCAAACGACATAAGTAAATAAACGGTACATCTATGGTACTTTTTCGGCACGTCAATTTTTTTTTTCTTCATGCGTACCGTACCTGAAATGACCTACCGAATCCGTACCGGCTACTTCAAACAAAAAATATGAAATACCCATGTTTACCTAGATGTTTATGTTTACAATTTTTGTGTTTGAACAAAAGGAATTTTTTCATTTTTTTTGTTAACCTTGAATTGTATTTGATCCAATTGCTTAAAAGAAAATTAAGGCAGCCTACCCTAATATTTTCAAAGCGCCAAAACAGATCCAGAATTTCCATTCCACTTTCAACTTTACGTGTGTTATCAGTAAACTCACCCACAAGCTAACAGTTAAACTTTAGTTACATGTCCATTCCACTTTTGTTGCTATATGTTGTTGTTAAATTTAACTATTCAGTTTACCATCAGTTTAGTAATATAGAACGTGATGGTAAACTGACATTTTTTGTAGTGAATCATATTTCGGATAAACAACTTGAGTGATTCAACTATGTCACTATGGACTAAAATTTGCGTTGTCAATTAATAATTGACACAAAGTTCATATCACCTTAATCGAAATATGAAGACAAATGTGCAATCATTATGCTAAATGATAAGTGCATAATGTAAAATGATCAAGCAAATGTTGGACAACAAATCTGAGTGAAGATATAGTACTCAAACCAAATATGATTAGAGAATATTTAATTTGCACGTTGTCAATGGTACTCAGCTCTCTGGTACATATCAAAATCCCAGTTTACCAAATTTTATTCAGGTTTGATTTACATTCTCTTGTTTTTTATTTTTTTGCATATTAGGTACTTGTAATTAGTCTCTATGAATAGTACGGACAATGTTTCCGGTGGTGGGTTCAACTCGCTACCAACTTTTCAATTTTGTACCAATACTTAACCAAACTACATTACAATAAAATATCAGTTTATCATCACACGTCCTGATGCTAAACTGATGAAAAACTAAGTGTCGTAAAATTTACCAATAAGTTTAGCAACAAAAATTGTTGTTAAACTATTGTTAAATTTAGCAACGCTCAGTTTACCATCAGTTTAGCAAGATAGCTTCTGATGGTAAATTTGAATTTTTTTTATCTAGTTGAGTTCCGACTTTTTTGTGTTAAGTATGAGAAGTGGGTGGTTGGTACAATCTTTTATAATAAGAGCATCGTCCCTAATATTTTCAATTATGCTCAAAAACAATATGGAGCGGGTGTTCTATATATTTTTATACAGCGATAGCAATCGGGTCGATGAACATTGTGTGATAAAGACAAAGTTGTCAATTACGTCCCTTTTCTGAATATTATTATAGTGAAAGGAATATACCAAAAGCCGTATTGATACAAGTTAAGAGATCGAATTCATTACGGATACATCATCATCATGTTTAACTTGTAACCAAAGGAAAACTCAGAATTTATTCATTGATATATATACATCATAATTATATTTTACTATAGAAGTAGACTAGTAGTTAAGATACATACAACATGATGGCCTTAACTCCATCAAGGTATTTCAATGGTCAATGCAATCTATATATAACTTCGATTTTACATGATTCTTGATAATTTATTAATATAAACATTCTGGATCCACATGATTAGATAATTGATATTCCTATTTGGTATATGTGCTGTACCATTAAGGAACACTTTAAAAATTTATATATTAGCAGTAAATGTTGCATCGTGGTGACAAAGTGGGGGCTATCTGTTCTGTTACTTTCAAAGGGTCAACTTAGAAAGAAAAAAAAAATTAACACAAAAAACAAAATTAGAGAGAAACGAACAGATTGTTCTAAAATTGTATACGTCAGTTTTCTTATCCATTATATTAAATATAAATGAATTCAAATATATCTCAAATATAAGCGATCAAGATGTTTTACTATAATTAAAATAATAATTTATCTCTCTTAGTTTTCTCTTATTCTCTTTCTTTTATTTGTATTTTTCACATATAAATTAATAAAATAACAAAAATATGAGTTGTATAGTTGTGATAAAGAAATTTATAAAAAAGATGATAATTTGTATAAATCAAAACGTTTTCTTATAAGTTGTAAAAGTGTACTTTTTACTTTAAATACGTGAAAACTTGTAAGTTATTTAATGTGTTTGCTCTAATAAATTAATTTGGGTTAAATTTTTTTGATAGAAGTATATTAAAATATAGTAATATTTAGTTATGATAATAAATTTGATAAGAAAGCTGAAAAATGTATAAAGTTAAACTGTTATCCTAAAAATATAAAAGTGATGCGAATTACCTTAAATATGAGAAAAAGTATAAGAAAACTGATGCGTTTGCTCTACTTCTACCGATTGACGTATTATCGTATTGTGTGCTATGCAGCTTTGGCTGTCACAAAATATTGGTTCCAGTAAGAAAGGTTTGCATTTAATTGAGAAATTTTTTCTGTAACATTATAATCAACTTTTGACATCGAAATGTTAAGCCTCCCGCCAAATTCAACCTGTTTTCTTCACTTTATAATCAGAGATTAAAAAGATCGTTTTGGCAGTGTACCAATTTTTTACACATGCCGACTTACCTGCAACATGCACATAAAACTAAGTCGGTCTGGCTGTGTCAATGCTTTGTGCTGAGATTCACTTTTAGTTTGTCTAAACTCAAAGTTGTCTGCAGACTGCAATGGTGGTGCTAGAACCGACAAACTACTTGGATGTTTAAATGTTCCCTTCTCCTAAAAGGGCATGCTTATTGACCATCTCTCACTATCATAGTTGTTTGAACTTGTTTGGTAGCAACTTTTTAAGTATATAGTGTTACTTAGTTATTTCAGGATGAATGAAAGAAATGGTTGAAATGAGTTCATAGGGGTTAAATCATGTAACATTTTCAGGCTAGGAAACCAAGTTTTCTCAACTTTAAACAAAATAAATAAGGCGAGCTTGAAAGCTGTAATCAAAACAAGCGACTGGTTGATGCACTTTATACTTTGTAGAGTTGATTAGTGTTTCTGTTTTCCTTTGCTCCTCTAATTCTTCCAGGATCATTTTAAGCCGTAGCTTAGATACAGTTTTGTTATGCTTGAGACCGACCATTCATCATACAAAGTCACAGACGATGGTACTCTTGTTTTACTCAAATGTTTTGGCTCTAGATGTTACTGTAGTGCATACTGCTACTCAAACCAAAATAAAACACTGAAGTTAAAATTTTGTAAATTGAAATTCAGGAACACGAGCAATATGCCATGCGGAAAAGATATAGGGAGGCATCTTCTTAGGGAAAGAGGCGCCTGGATGCTTCAGTATGATGATGAAGTTTTTCAAAATACTTTTTAGAATGAGGAAATGTCATCAGTAGTTTTAGATCCCAAGCTGTTTCTTTACCATCATCTCCATGGATGAATTACGATTCAAGATAATTTATGGTTGTGTATACAATTTCCAAGCGCGATGGCATATGTTTACATAACAAGGTCCTCAAATCATTTTAATACAAAATGGCCAAACTAATTGAAATGAAATCACATACCAAGTTCTCAATCGATGCAGAATCTAACGACTTTAACAAATGCATCATCCAAACTAATGTAAACACAAGTGTCAACCATCTTACATAGTACCCACCTAGCATAACAATATTCACCATCCTTTTTTTATATATCATCATCAAGATAAACTCAATCTTATCAGTTACTAAATTAGAAAATTTTATGATAAAAAAAACTGAGGACAAAACAGACAATGAGGCGACTTCTCAATCAAAAAATATCAAGAATCTCTAATATGAAATTGTTGCAAAGAGGGCAGTTTCCCCTCTGGACACAAAGCTCCTTCGAGCACAACCTGCAAAATGTGTGTCCGCAAGGTACAAAAGCCGCACCCTTATGTCTTACCATGCATACACAGCAAGTGCTGTATTGCCCTGCCCCCGAGCTCACTTCATCTTCCTCTTCATCCTCGTCTTCGTCATCATCACCCATCATAAAAGGCGAACCATTCAATCCCATTTCCCTATCGGTCTCGGCCAAAAGAGCCATCAAGGACATTCTGACCTGTGGCTCCGAAGAATCCTTCTCTGACTCTTCCTCCTCCTCGTTTTCCTCATCTTCCTCGTCTTCGTCTTCGTCTTCATCTTCAACATGCACATGAATCCTAGCTTTACTCGTATTAGATGATGTAGAGAATTCGGCCCCACGCCCATAAGACTTGGTGGCAAGATTGGGCAACCGGCTTGAATTATGCCTCATCATCATCCCACGACTGCTTGGCATCGAATCTATCCCCGGCCTACTCAAACAAGAAATGTTTTCTTTTGTTATGTATATTGGACAAAGTGCTATTATTACAAAAGAAATTCCAATGTTTTTAGAAAGTGAAATCTTAGTTAAAACATTTTTGCAAGAGCTATGCTAAAAAGGTTAAAAAACGCAAGTTTTTAGCGCCTAAAAAGTGAAAAAGGAGCTTTTAAGCTTTTATCAAGCTTTGGATTGCGCTTTTTTTCATTATGGATCCATACACATATTTGTAAGGTGGTCGCAGGCAGAATCGGCTCAACTTAGTACGGGATTCAAAAAACAAAAACGAAAAGCCAAAAAATGCTTTCTTTTTGAATTGCCCTAGATGAACGTTTAGTTTAATTAGGTATTGGTTTGGCACAATCCGTGGTTCCACATAAGTTTGTAAAGTGGTCAAACATCGCATAAACCTTGCGTCCACTTCACAAATCAGTGCAGAAATTTAATGCACCTAGTTCCTTCCTAACACAGTACTACAAGAAAATGTCAGGATATCAAGATACACCAAGTTGAAGATCGCCAAATTTAACAACACCATTACACAAGGACTAGATGTATTCAGTGAAATACCTGTTAATTTCCGGGCTCTGATCCTCCGGATCATCGGCAGCAGCTGGTGTTGGGAACCGAGTGGACTGTCGACGAGACATCATGCGGTTGGCGGACTGTATTGGGACGTCAGAGGCTGGGACGTTGACAGACGAGGTCCAAGCGGACCCAGCTCGGCGCAGACGGATCTTATCCTTGAAGGTGCGCCACGTCTTTCTATGGTGGGTGCCGCTTGGGTCATCACGGATGATGTCAAGGAGAGTGCGGTCCTTCTGGCTGAGGGCGGAAGCTAGGGTTTGAGTACCGGAGGAGTGGCTGTCTTCTAAAAGATTTGGTGAGTGGATGTCTTCGTCCGAGATGGAACGCCGCCTCCGGCCACCGCCACCTACCTCCATTCAGTTACAACAGCTAATACCTATTGAATTTAAGCATCTCAAGTCAAAATTGTAGAGTAATGTATATATGAAGTTATGCAAGTTAGTATGTAAACTTGTTTCGCCATTCAGTTACCAGGATTCCAGGTCTTTCAGGAATTAGTTTCCCAAAATGCCTTAAAACTGTAGAGCATCATACAGAATTGCAGACATATAGACTGTCCCATATGATATAAATTACACTTACTTTAATTCTAGTATGGTCATATAATTTCCATATTTCCAAAATGCAAATACATATGGCTAGCACTTTCTTATCTAGACGAATTAATTTCTAGAATCAGGAAATAGAGAGGTTTATATAAGATTACTTGTTAATAGAAAAGCATATATTTTGTTATGAATGAGTTTGAAGGAACCTCATGGGTTTTATTGAGCTATAATGTATGACAAATAGTTATATAGCTAAAAATTCCCTTAGTTTGATGATATTCAAGGCTAAACTAGAAATAAATATTGTTGCACAATGTGCAGAAGATTGAATGTACATCCAATAAGCAGAAACAATACAAATTTTATTTAAAAATATTCAAATTTCATGAAAAAATTCAAAGAGGAACCTTAGTTTTTAGGTTTTTGATTAGGAGGCATTTAGTCGGTTGTATCAACACAATGTTGCATAATCATTCCAGAAAATTCAAGGATATGTAAAAATGCAGTTACACACAAAATAAATAAATTGTTGAGAAGATGAAGATAAGCATTATAAAAACAAATTTGTTTATAAATTGAGATACACAATCATCAACGGAATGACGAATAGCATCAGCTATATAAGTAGCGAGAACTAGAAAAGTAGGAGATGGGCATTATACAAGATAACAATAAGATTTCACGAGAAGAACTCTGTTTCATTTTGTCTCACATTCTCTCTATATCAATGGAACTACTGTGGCGCGGTAAATAGCAAAGTAGGGGAATTGACTAGATATTCTTTGGCGAAAAAACAGACATATTATATATCGGCCTTAACCGTAATTTACCTTAGTATGATAGATGATAAACACTACTATGAAATCGGTGCACTGTAATTAAGGGTGTACCAACCAATAGAATTTTTTAGTTTTATTTTTGAATTAATTTTAGGTTAGCTATTCTTTGGTTCATTAATATGTGTTGGATTTTTAGTGGATGACGCACCACCTTAAATTATAGTGCACCGGATGTACGGTAGTGTTACTCATGATAGATTGATAGTCAATTACCGAAACTAAAAAACGATTAGGAGCACCATAAATTATTATCCTTGACAGTAATTTCCCCTGGTTCATCTAGTCTTATCAATACTACCCTGACCACTAATATTATTCATATCTACACCGGGGTTTGAGTGCCAACCGTGTTGCAAGGTTGGTATTGAGCACATTTGCTGAAAAAGGCCTGTATAGCTGTGCATTGTGGTGGTAACATACGTTTCAACACTAAGGAATATTTTGTCATTTCAATACTTTAGTATTAATCGTACCATAATATTTACATAAGACTCGATCGATCAACAGTCCCAATGATAGAGATAGAGAGGAAAATTGGGACAAAAAGAAGCACATGTCTTCTCTTAATATCTTATCTTTCTCTCTCAAATAAAGCCTATGTTCTCGCTATTTAGCTAATGCTATGTTATTAATGATTTTGTAGCTAAATCAATACATCAGGAAACAAAAGGTATCATCTCATTTTGAGGTTTCATTTTTCATCTACATTTTCATGATAACTGAACTTTTGTATGTGTATTGCATTTTGGATCCGAATCTATTCAACTTTGATCGTCATGTTCCTGGGCTACATCAATATCCATACACGATCAAAGTTAAAAGAAACTATCTTTGCATTTGTGTTTAAAAGAAAAGATACATATGAGATGCCAAAAATTCACTACAGAAAGTAGAGAATATAGTCAATAGGCCAACAAAATGGGAGACCTAAATCCATACAGGGCTTTGGTAAAGATTCAAGGAAAAAAGTTAATTAAAGAAGAATCTCCAAATAATTTTAAAAGGAAAAAACTCCCCAGAAACTTCTATGATTTGTGTGCTAAATCAGCCCAGAAACTCTCTAACACAGCCTTGTTCTACAAAAACTACCTATAAATGCTGCAAAACGCACAAAAATGTCCGACTGTTACAGCCTATAACTGCATATAACTGCCAACAAATTATTCACTTTTTATTTCTTGAAGCCTTGACTACATTAATAATTATAATCATCAGGTTTTTCCTCGAGTTTCTAGAATAATGGTAGAATATTGTGTTGCCATAATCGATGAATTGCCTCGAAGTCTAAATTACCTATAACCAAAAGTCTGTATGATGTGGCATGGGAGTTTGGCTTTAGCTCTGTGACCCAACTTTGGAGGACAATATCTTTCGTTCCAATAAGCAGTTTAGGACAAACTTTTTACCTTACGAGCTCTCAAGTTGAAGTTCGATTCGGTATCAACCACAAATTATTTTGTGAAGTTTAAATCATCCAAGCTGGTCCCTAGATTTGCACAAAAGATATTTTTTATAATGCAAAATTCCAACAAGTTTCCCTTGAATTTTCAGAGACATGTATAATCAATTATGTCAAGAAAAATTGGTATTATTAATTTGTACAATTGTACTTATTAGCAAGTGTTTTCAGTCCCTTGTCAGAGTGTAACGATATTTGTGTCTAATTTTAGCAATTTGCAGCTCAAATATTTGGGGAACATTTTACAATGTATAAGCTCATGAGCACGGTTTTTCCACGAAATTCCCTCAGACTCACTCGTAACCACAGATATCATATACTTATGTCGATTCCAAAGTAATCTCATATGAGCAACTCTCTTTTTTCATTCTATCAATATTTTTATAAGACATCCTTGAGTTTTCTAAAATGATGGCGGTATATTGCTTTACCGTAACCAATGAGTTTCCTCAAAGTCGAGATCCCCTATAAACGACGTTCCAGATTAAATTTCCAAGAGAATCTCAAGAAAAAAACGGTCTTCTATTAGTTTTTCACCTATTAAATTTCGTAAGCATAGCATAACAAACTTTCATGTCTGATTTACATTCCATGGCAACACACTTTTCGAATTTCATTTCCACGTTTACCAGATATAAGTTTAGCACGGTATATTCCATAAAGTTCTCTCAAAATTATCTACAACCAAAGTTATTCCTATTTCTACTCCAAAGTAATTTCATATTAACCTCTATCTATTTCCTCGTTCTATCAATTACTAATTTTAATAAATAAGAAAATGCTAGCCATGCAAATTTGATAATAATAATTAAAACAAAAACATACTCGAAAATCACAAGAAAAAACCATCCTCCATTTTCCAAGGACACCAAAAGGAGTTAAAATAAAACTCAACGATTATAAATTATATAGTATCAAAACATTTCATTTTTTAGTAAGTAAATAGATCCATAAGGTATATAACATGACAATCATTAAAATTTAAAGCATACAATGATTTAAATGAAATAAAAAAAAAAAAAAAAAAACAGATAAAAGGAACATCAAACAAAATACATGCAATGATACCTGAGAGTTTCTTATTTCCGGGCCAATGTTTTCTGGTTCAATGTTTAGGGTTTTGTTGGAGAAAACAATCTCAAAAAGAAAGAATAGAGAGACAGTTAGAAAAATGATGACAAAGGTAAATAAAGGTTGAGTTTTTCGCGCCTTTACAGGTTTGGATTTGTGGTGAGAATGCTTCCTATGTTTAAGAAACTATTACTATGGTCCCTTATTTTTATGTTTTATTTTGAGGCAATTTGACAAAATGTTTAAAGTTGCCAACTATTATATTTCAATAGGTGTTATTCACATTATATAAACACTTTAATCATTGTGTATAAACTTTTTATTTTTCATGATGGTGTATTCAATTTGTCGGAACTCCTGCGATCTTTGCATATTTTCAAAGATGAAAAAGAGTATATGCATTAAAGAAAGGGCATGCGATTTTCACGAATATGTATGCTTTTCTACGATTGTAGTATTATACATGCACTTGTCGGAGTTTGGCGAGCTCGTCAGAGCTCCGACGGATCATCCTGGACAAGTGGTTGGTGGGAGATGGGAGGAAAACTTTAATGTAATTTGAAATTAATTGGATAAGGAGAGTTGACTAGATTGTGATGGGTTTGAAATGGGTAGAGAGAATATTGCACTTTGGTGAATGAAAGATCTGGATGATATATTTTAACGGTCAATTAACAAAAACATATCATACCTCTATTATATTAACAAAAGCATATCTTAATAATTTAAATTATCAAAAACATACATATATATACTTATTATTTCTCTAATTCTAATCGGACCATAATCGAACCCCTCTCTCTAATCTAACCTCTCTATCTGACCGCAACTATATCTCTCTAATCGCACCTCTCTCTCTCTCTCTCTAACACACGATAATCATATTTCTTTCTAACACGTGCTAATCACTCATCTCTCTCTCTAAAAATGACTAAAAACTCACAAAATATTCATGTGTTGTAAGATTATTGGACTATTGGACTTATACTTTATGGGCCCAAGTGAGCTTGTAACCCTACCCATCTATCTATATAAAGAGGGTTAGGGGTCTTGTATTTTACATTCATTCATAATAAAGATCATATTGTTCTCCCCTCTCTTTACTCTGTCTCCCTAAATACATAGCTAATAGTTGTATTATAACACGTTATCAGCACTGCTCCCGGAGATTGGAGTACGGATTCTGGGTTCAATAAACCTTGAGGTTTATCCGGAATTTTAGGATTTTGCTATATCGACCTTCACCAACATACCGTGCGTAAGGTAGCCGGATATAATTTTTTTGAACTGTACAACTATTACAATTCCAGTAATAGTTGTACTGATACTGCATGTTTGTATGGTACTATGCACGAATTACATGTTTGTATGTTACTGCATGTTTGTATGTTACTATACACGAATTGAAAATTGTTTGATAACAGTAAACAATGATTATTGCTCTGTAGAAAATTGCTTATACTACTAGTACTGTGACCTTGCTTACAAATTGCTTATGCTGCGTATGATTTAAAAAAAGCTTACGCTACTAGTACTTGTTTAAAACATGTATAAACAGAAACATGACCTGTGCTATAATTTTGTTTATTAAACATACTAATATGCATCTGTCAGACTATATATGTTATATACTGAAACGTATGTACTGATTTGTAATTATCTAAAAGTTGTAAACTATTCTGTAAATTACTCAATGACTAAACTGAAACTTTTCTGAAAGTATGGACTGAACATGTAATAATGTTGTAAATATATATATAGTTTGCTGTAATTACACGCATGGTCCTGTAGTATAATACTCGAAAACAGTACATATGGTTATAAGATACAATATTTGGTAAATATACACACACATGCATATAATTTTTTATTAAAAGGCAAGCGAATAAAAATTGCATGTTAATTGAATAAATTGATATGTTTCCATGTAAATTTAACCTTTTTGCATGTTAAAATATTTTTTTACCATATATAGAATTGATTGGTAATTAAAAATATATTGCTTGCTTGCATGTTAAAACTACCATGTATAGAATTATTCATATGGCGATAAACATATGTTTCACACAAATTTTCACCAAGTGCTGAAGACAGGAAAAATGAATGCGAAGCAAAGTAAATTTTATTTATCAGTTAATTTGCGGGTACAATCTCTGATAATTTCTAAAAGAAAATATAGAAATGAAAGTCCTTTGATTCTCCTCTTCGAACAATTTGTGATGGCTCGAAATGCTGTTGTAGACTCTCTGATGAATTTTGGTGAGTTTGCTGAAGTTGAGTAAAATTCTCCGGCTTTGATGAAGAACTTTGTAATTTTGTTGATTTCGTTGATGATCTTGATGCTCCTCGGATTTGGGGAAGAACTTGAAGATTTTGATCTAGAGAAACGTGTTTTTGCTTCTATGTAGTCGTTCCTGAAGATCGAATGCCAGTTTGTTGTAGATTTCTTGGGTGGAGTTCTTCAGATTTGTTGAAGAACTTTGAAGACTTTGATTTGCAGAAACGTCTTGCTTATTGCTTGTAGTCGTTCCTGAAGATCGAAGGCAGATTTGTTGTATGAGTTCTTCAGATTTGGGGAAGAACTTGAAGATTTTGATCCGTAGAAACGCCTTGCTTGCTGCTTTTATACGTCCTTGAAGATCGAATGCCAAGTCTATTGCAGATTTGTTGCAGACTTTGAAGGCGTTCGTTGAGGCCGGAGTGTGCAGAGCTTCTTTAGATTTGGTGAAGAACTTTGAAGACTTTGATTTGCAGAAACGTCTTGCTTATTGCTTGTAGTCGTTCCTGAAGATCGAAGGCAGATTTGTTGTATGAGTTCTTCAGATTTGGGGAAGAGCTTGAAGATTTTGATCCGTAGAAACATCTTGCTTGCTGCTTTTAGACGTTCTTGAAGATCGAATGCCAAGTTTATTGCAGATTTGTTACAGACTTTGAAGGCGTTCGTTGAGGCCGGAGTGTGCAGAGCTTCCCCTAGGAGTTGATCCCCTGACGTTTGTGGAGGAGCGGAGCTGATTCCCTGGCGGCCGTGGAGGAGCGGAGCTGATTCCCTGTCGTCTGTGGAGGAGCTTCTCTCTCTCTAGTCTTCAAGACTTTTTGATTATTTGATTGTGTGAATTATGGCACCCCCACCCCTCTATTTATAGCTTTTGGGGTGGGCTTTTAATTTAATTGCAATGCCACCTCCTCAAGTTTGGGCCCATTATCATATATGACCAACACTTGTCATTTGATTTAAATTTAGTATTTGTGTTTTCGAAACATTTTAATGAGTTCTATAATTTTAAGAAACTCTTTGTTTGCTCCATACTAAATGACTTTTAACAAAATAAATACTTTTATTTTATTTTAATTTACTATCTTAATTTTATGTGATAATAAATTATAATTTCTTTTCTTTTAAATTACTAATAACTTCTTTTTTATTTAAATTTAGAATTAGTAATCATTTTTAATTTTGTTTAAAAGACACATGGCGTATTTTTAATGACCGTAAATTTTACGTGTCAACAACATAGATAATTGATTGATATCATGTTAGCATAATCATATCTTTTGATATTACCATATATATAAATATCACATATGACAGTTAATTATTAGATTAGATCTAACTGATTTGATTTGATTTGGTATGATATAATATTTGTGATTGATAATCTTGAATTGATTTGTTTATAACACCAAATCTACTGCATGATTAGATAGATCCTAAAATATATTTACTGCTTGTTTATATATATGTGGTTAATCTAGATAAATATTGTCTATGCTGTTAATATTATTGCCATATATAAAATGCGAAAATCGTATATATTCACATTTAAGTTGGAAAAATTATGAATCTTTCCCAAATAGGCTCACCTATTTGGATACGATGTCTAGGAAAGATAAAGGCGGATGTCGTTCTCCTAATGAGGTCAGTTTTTAAGAGGCATTCGTGCCCACTTCCCTCACCGTCTTTCCTGGTCGTGTTCAAATAGAGCTACCGAAAGGGGTTGAGTAAATAATAATTTCCACGAATATGCCTATATAGATATGTATTCGCTGAATTGGTGTCTCAGGATCGACCTGTCGTTCGATCAAAGAGAACATCTTCACTTAAAAGCAAAACTTGTTTTTCGAACATGTCATTTCGAAATAAAGTTTGTGCTTATACAAACCATAAACATATAAACCCGTTGTTTTATATGATGACTAATCCAGTCTTTCTTTTCTTTTCTCCTATTGTAGAAAAATGTCATTCAAGCTTGACTTTCCAATTTTGGATGCTGCCGGCAAGAACTACTTGAATTGGAGTCAGGATATCCAAAACCATTTAGATGCCCAAGGCCTATTGGATGTCATATATGATGAGGAGGAGCGTGAAATGGAAGTAACGCGCGAAATGAGTGCTCGGGCGATGATTCTGTTTCGCCGCCACTTATCAAACGCCATGAAATCTGAGTTCATAGCGACCACCTCACCAAAGACATTGTGAGACTCTATGAAAGAGCGCTTCGACCACCAAAAGACCATTTGGCTTCCTAAAGCCCGCCGTGATTGGCTGAATCTGCGATTTCAGAATTTCGAAAGCGTTGAAAAATATAATGCTGAAGTATGCAGAATTCGTGCTACTTTCCAATATTGTGGTGAAACACTCACCGACAGTGACTTATTGGAGAAAACGTATACCACATTTTCTAGTTCTGACATCTTGCTCCAAAAGCAATATTGTTAGTCTAAATTCACCAAATTTTCCGAGCTCATCACCCAGTTGTTATTGGACGAGAAGAATAGTCTCATTTTAATGATGAACAGTAATTCTCGTCCTGCTGGTTCAAAGGCAATTCCAATGCCTGATGCTAATACTGTTCGTGGACCTCATCCACGATATGGGAAACGAGAAAAGGGCCAGTCGTCCCGTCAGCCAAGGAACATGGGTGAGCGTAATGCTCGTCCAGCCAAGCGAGGTTTGGACAATCGTCCGAACCGAGGACCTGTGGCTCCTCCTAGGCAGTCTCGTGGTGGTAGGAACAACCGTGCCAGTCGTCCCAAAGCAAGAGAACCGGCCGATATGCCAACTCTGTGCTATAAATGTGGTGGAAATGGTCATATGCAAAGGACTTGTAGGGCAACTCCCCAAGAAGTCGAAACCTACCACAAGGGTAGAAGGGCCGAAGCCAACATGATTGAAGCTAATGCAAAAAAAACTCTTGAGACCCCTGATTTTGAGGCTCACATGGAAGAATAAAGTTTTTTTTCTTCGTTTATTTTAATAATTGAGCTGTTTTGCTCCTGGATGATGTTATTTCAATTCCATTTCGTATTATGTTTTTTTCCTTTGGATATTGTTCATTTCTTTTGGATTATGGTTTGTTTTATGGATAATGTTTTGAACATTTCTCGTATAATTTAAAGTTATTTCATTGAGCAATCCCTTTTTATTCGTGTGACCGACTTTAAATTATTTTACTTTTAGGCATGTGTTGTGGGGCAGTTGATTGTCTGGTTGATAGTGGCACTACACACACTATCTTAAAAGATAAATGGTTTTTTTTATCAACTTTACGCCTAAAGTAACCTCAGTGACAACAATTTCGGGCCCGTCGACCCTTGTTAAAGGCTTTGGTAAAGCTAAATTCACGTTGTCAAATGGTACTCCTGTTGAAGTATCTGAGGCTTTATATTCTCCGAGATCCAGTCGTACCTTGTTGAGCTTTAAGGATATCCGAGAAAATAAGTTTCATCTTGAAATTGCTCGTGAAAATGGTATTGAATACCTTCACATTACCTCCACTCAATACGACCAAAAGCGTATTCTGGAGAAGTTGAGATGTCTTTCAAGTGGTTTGTATGTTACTACAATCCAAAACTTTGAAAGCAATCTAATCATTCGGCGGACGCCGATTGACGAGAGCACTTTTATGCTATGACATGACCGGCTGGGACACCCGGGTCAAAATACGATGCTTCGAACGATGAATGCATCTTATGGGCATCCTCTTGGATGAAAGAATTTCGTGATTAATCTGAAATCCTATGCCAAGCATGCTCGATTGGAAAGACTAATCTCAAACCAATTCGTGTGAAAGCTACGAAATTGGTTTCCCAATTCCTCGAAAGAATTCAAGGAGATATTTGTGGACCTATCCAACCTGTCACGCCCCAAAATCCATAGAACACGGACATCGAGGCATGACCTTTTTAAAACAAAAGAAAAGAGAACCTGTTGGTACAAAATTGAAATTTTTTTTTTAAAAGAAAAAGACTTGCGAGCTAATGGAACAATTAAATGAATAACATAAACTGTTTGCCAAACGTGGCTACAAGATGAGATAGTTTTGACAAAATGTTAAAGAAAATAAACGAATGAATTTGCCCGTAGGCTACAACCTCAAAACGAACTAAATAAAAAGAAAGCGATTAAAGAAGCCCCGAACCCATGCGATACCGCGCTAATGCACCTAGCCAACGCCTCAACCTAATTTGTACCTGAAAGACAAAAATTGTAACGGTGAGTCCCACGCACGTAACTAGACGGGACGGCACCACAAATACCGTCACTCCATCCCTTAAATGCAAGAGCTCACAAATTCTACAACTACGATAATCGACGTATAAAAAGAAATATAATAACATTATATAACGGGATGAATTAAATAAATTAAATAACGTCAACACAAATCTATAACAAACATGGACCTCTCATGCCACCTACCCCAGTCCGTAAGGTAGGTCATTCCCTATCCCCACGGCCGTCTTCTGTCCCCGGAATTAGGAAGAGACAGAGACCATTGCAACATAAAAGTAGATTTATAGTGCGCACTTGGACCTCTCATGCCACTCGTCCCAGTCCGTAAGACGAGTCATTCCCTATCCCCACGGTCGTCTACTGTCCCCGGAATTAGGAAGAGACAGAGACCATAGCTAACATAAAATAAATATAGTGCACACTAGGACCTCTCATGCCACTCGCCCCAGTCCGTAAGACGAGTCATTCCCTATCCCCACTGCCGTCTTCTGTCCCCGGAATTAGGAAGAGACAGAGACCATTGCTAATGTATCAATATTAAGGCCTCGGCCAATAATATTATACTACTCATATAACACAATCCCATACGTATAAAAATTAAGGCCTCGGCCAATTAAATAATAATTCAATCATTTATCACATTCTCATACGTCATTCTAACGTAATTCAACAAAACAAATAAGCATAGGTACTAGATTCACAACTAGCCAACCAACTCTAACAATATAAAATTCCATTCAGGCATTTTAACAAACACCTTGTATGCGCAATATAAAACTCATCTTTTCACTGTCACATATATATTTTGTTAACCTTCCACCTGCACAACCACCTTTCATTTGACATAAACTATAATCTTTACAACTAACTATAGGATTCACCATTATCATCCAGATTCCAGACCATCTTGTCCTCTCCTTCCAGTAACACACACTCACACTTTTAAATCTCTAAAATAACGCAGTGGGTGCAGGATTTAACCATTGGGGAACACGTGATAACACCCGTTGCAAAAGAAAACTTGAACCTTCATGTACAATCTATTTTCTTAGAGAACGAGAAGCATCGTGTTCAAATTTATGCAATTAAAAGCCATCACAATAGATTGAGTACGACTAAAAAAAACTTGAGTAAGCAAACCCAAATATCCAAAACAACGAACTCATAAACAAGCCTTAGCAGCAGCCTAAATGTGTGCAAAACTCACACCAAATTGCCAATTTGAAATACGGCAGAATGAGGTGTATATCACATAAGGGATGCTTTTCACCGGACACTTATATTTTTATAACATAAACTACACCATAATGAGAAGGACTCGGACCAAACAAGTAATTTGTAGTTTAAAAAAAATTACGTTCTTCAAAACAAAGCACAAGAATAAAACATGCAAAATTCCTGGAAGCCACCATAAACTACTAATCCCGACATAATAATTTGAACCAAACTATAATAAGTCTCATTAATTATAACCATGATTAAAATCTCTTTGAAGATTTAAGAACAGATGTTCAACAATGTTGCCTCTTTTTATCCTGTGTGTTTTAACTTTCTCATGCTACATTTGTCATCCTTAAAACTTAAGAGAACTTTCTCCTCAAATAAGTGAATTAAACGTACCACAAATAAACTCAATTAACAATTTAAGAACATAATGAATATAAAAGGCAAAACCCCCAATTTATAATAAACGCAAAACCTAATCCTAACATACACCCTCGTCTAGTCGCTATGGATAACCCCCGTTACCTTAGAGCGTAGAGGAGATGCTTTCGGTAAGAACCCGCTAACGGTGGGTTCCTCTTCTTCTTCTTCTTCTTCCTTTTTCTCTCTTTTCTCTCTTTTCTCTCTTCTTACTTGTTTTTTACTGATTTTAGGTTATGAAAGTGGCTGAAAAAGTGTTTAGAAAAACTGTTTTGAGATAGTTTGTGGTAACGAACTATTTGGTCCCCAAAGTTCTAAAAGCTAACTTTTAATCAAAATTATTAATAAACTACTCAATAATATCAAAACTTTAGAAACAAATCTATTGGGTCCTTTTTATTAGTAAAATTAATAACAGGTTTTTAAAATAAGATTTTTCGGAAGAGTTTAAGTTTTTGGCTAAAATTAGTCGAGTGACCGGTTTTTGGTAGAATTTTAAATAAAACTTTTTTTTTTTGGATAAATTAAATCATAAATAAAATTACTTATAAAATACGGGATGTTACACAACCAACATGCGGACCATTTAAATATTTCATGGTTTTGGTTGATGCATCGACAAGATGGTCACACGTAGCTTTGTTGTCTATAAGAAACGCAGCGTTTCTAAAACTCTTAGCCCACATCATTAAATTGAGGGCTCATCATCCGGATTATCCGATAAAGTCTATTAGACTTGATAATGCCGCGGAGTTTACATCGAAAACTTTCGATGACTATTGCATGACTTTGGGAATTAATCTTGAACACCCAGTTGCGTATGTTCATACCCAAAACGGCCTTGCAGAAGCTTTCATTAAGCGATTGCAAATGATTGGTAGAACTTTGGTTATGCGCACCAAACTTCCTATTTCTGCTTGGGGCTATGCCATTTTGCATGCTGCTGCGTTGGTCCGTCTGAGGCCCATGGCCACCCAACCACTATCTGCGTACCAGTTGGTAACTGGATATGAGCCCGATGTCTCACATTTACGCGTGTTTGGGTGTTTAGTCAATGTTCCAATTGAGCCGCCTAAGCGTTCCAAATTTGGACTTCAGAAACGACGGGGCATATATGTCGGTTATAAATCCCCGTCCATAATACGCTATTTAGATCCCTTGACAGGCGATCTCTTTACCGCTAGACATGCGAATTGTGACTTTGATGAGACACTCTTCCCGTCGTTAGGGGGAGAAATGCACGTTAACATTGATAAGGAATGACGTGAATTAACGTGGCATGTACCCACTATGTCTCATCTAGATCCCCCAACTGCACATAGTGATAAGGAAGTGCAGAGAATCCTAGGTCTGCAAAATGTTACAAATCAAATGCCAGACACATTTAATGACCTAGCGAATGTCACGAGATCACATATACCTACTGAAAATGTGCCTGCAAGGATAGACGTCCCAGTGAGACGCCGTGTTCTGGTTGAACACGTTGCTCCGGATGTACCCACCGAGCAAAGGACGCTGCCGTCGGCCGTTCAGTCCGCCGCCCTTCCGAAAAAAAGAGGAAGGTTTTCCGGTTCCAAGGATGTTCTGTCTCGAAAGAGGAAAAATCCTGTCGCATCTGCTTTGCCACACAAGATCATTAAGGATCACGGTGATGTATTAGAAAAGTGTGTTCCAGATGAAACACTAGTTCCTAATCATCATGATAACCTCGAAATATCTGTCGATTATACTAGTTTAGATGATATTTTGAAGCAAAACGAGACTGTCATCGATGATGTATTCATATACCTAGTGGCCACTGACATTATGAACAATGATGACATGGAACCTCGTACCGTTGCTGAGTGTCAGCGAAGAACGGACTGGCCTCAATGGAAACAAGCAATCCAGGCTGAATTGGATTCCTTAACGAAACGAAGGGTGTTTGGACCTGTCGCTCCAACACCACCCAATGTTAGACCAGTTGGTCATAAATGGGTTTTCGTAAGGAAGCGTGATGAGAATAATGAGATTGTTAGATACAAAGCTCGCCTTATGGCGCAAGGTTTCTCACAATGCCCTGGAATTGATTACGATGAGACGTATTCTCCCGTAATGGACGTTATAACATTCCGCTACTTAATCAGTTTAGTAGTTTCTGAAAAACTGAATATGCAGCTCATGGATGTGGTCATAGCGTATCTCTACGGGGATCTGGACACAGAGATTTACATGAGAGTCCCTGATGGACTTAAGTTGCCTGAATCAAGTAGTTCCCGGCCACGGAACACGTTCTCGATTAGACTGAGACGATCACTATATGGATTGAAACAATCCGGACGGATGTGGTATAACCGTCTAAGTGAATACTTGATCCGCTTGGGATATGTTAATAATGAACTATGCCCATGCGTGTTCATAAAGAAATCCACTTTAGGATATGCGATTATCGCAGTCTATGTAGATGATATGAATCTCATAGGAACCTCGAAAGAGTTGTTCGAAATTGCTGAAATCCTGAAGAAGGAATTCGAGATGAAAGATCTTGGGAAGACACGGTATTGCCTCGGCCTGTAGATCGAGCACCGTAAAGATGGAATTTTAGTCCATCAAGAAAGCTACACCCAAAAGGTGTTGAGGCGCTTTAGTCATAGTGATGCTAAGCCGTCCTCTACTCCCATGGTCGTCCGCTCTCTAGACATTAATAAGTACCCCTTCCGTCCAAAGGAGGACGATGAAGAGATATTGAGCCCTGAGTGTTCATATCTGGGTGCAATAGGCGCACTATTGTACTTGGCCCAATGTACTAGACCGGACATCTCGTTTGCTGTGAATTGTCTAGCTCGACACAGCACCGCGCCAATACGCCGCCACTGGACTGGCATAAAAGACATTTTCCGTTATCTTATAGGTACTACGGACATGGGCTTATTCTATCCCTTTACGTCGAGTGGATCTAGCTCCATTGATCCTCGAAACAACACCCTTGTCGGCTATGCCGATGCTGGTTTCTTATCAGACCCGCATAAGGGACGTTCCCAATCTGGTTATGTCTTTACCATTGGGAACACGGTGATATCCTGGAGGTCTCGTAAACAGACTCTAGTGGCCACTTCGACTAACCACTCTGAGCTACTCGTGCTGTATGAGGCGACTAGAGAGTGTGTCTGGCTTCGAGCAGTTATTGACCATATTCGAAGCACCTGTGATCTAGCTTACGATCATGATGAACCAGTTGTTATTTATGAGGACAACACCACTGTGATTGATCAAGCGAAGCATGGTTACATCAAAGGTGATGCCATAAGCATATCTCGCCAAAGTTGTTCTTTACACATGAACAACAAATGCTTCAAAAGATTGAAGTGAAGCATATTGGTTCAGAGAATAACCACGCTGACTTGTTCACCAAGTCACTACCAAAGCATTCTTTTCAGAAGCATGTACGGGCGATTGGCCTATGTAGGCTATCTGAGCTACCTTAGAGCGACATTTTATGTCGGAGTCGAAATCCTCGCACCCTGTCGTGTGCAAGTGAGGGGGAGCATCCTGTTGTATGCATGTGTACTCTTTTTGTCCTTAGTACAAGGTTTTTCCCACTGGGTTTTCCTTGACAAGGTTTTTAGCGAGACACGTTCCCTGTTATACCTCACTAAGGATTGCCGAAATCAGGGGGAGTATCCTGTCGTATACTTCTTACCACTGTGTACTCTTTTGTACTTTGACCAGAGTTTTTTCCCACTGGGTTTACTCTGACAAGGTTTTGATGAGGCACCTGTTTTGTGGTTGATCCCCTATTACTACCACTATTGCAATACCTGTTTTTAGATACTGTTCTCTCCTCTCTCTACTTCTGTCTCCCTAAATACATAGCTAATAGTTGTATTACAACAATATGCTAATTATAAAACGTCATACCCTCATTTTAAAATTTCATACCCTAAATGTTATGAATCACAATCAAATATCTAAAAAAGAGTTCATACCCTAATTTTAAAATTTCATACCCTAATTTTAAGACTTCATACCGTAATTTCAAAACTTCATACCCTAATTTTAAAATTTCATATTCTAATTTCAAAACTTCATAACCTAATTTCAAAACTTAATACCATAATTTTAAAATTTCATACCCTACATATGGATTTCTCTCAATACTGTACATATGGATTCTCCTCTTTCAACTTGAAACCCACAAGATTTACAATAGTATCAAATCTCAATAAATAGAAAATAACCCCACCAATTTCATATATTTTTCATATATTACGGGGTATCAATCAGTGTAATATTTGTGTATTACGTATGTATATATCTGTATTTATATGTATATGGATGTTTATATAATCTAGATGGTGTTCGGTAGTCAGTGGCGGGTTTTCGTGGTGGAGGAGGGAAGAGAGATAGAATGTGATATGAAAGAAAGATACAGAGAAAAATGGAAGAGAAAGAGGATAAAATCAGAGATAGAGATACAGAGAAGAATTGATGAGAGAGATAAAAATGAAGGAGAGAGAGAAAGAAAGAAGAGAATAAACAGCATTAAATTTGTTTGATATGTTTTTGATAATGAAAAATTTTTGGGTATGTTTTTGTTAATTTAGTTTAAAAAATAATATGTTTTGTTAATTTATTTATATTTTAATAATATAGTTTGAAAACTGATAATTATTTTGGATTTACCTTTTTAGTTTATCTATTCTATCAAAATACCATATGGATCCACTTTTGACCATTGATAGCCAAATAAGATATTATCATGTGCACTTTGAACTAACCAACCGATTTGAACTAATACCGTATGCACATTCAATATTACTATATGTATTCAGTAGTCTGGGTGGAATTTTTATATTGATTTGAAACAATCAACCAATTTTCGAATGGTATGGAAAGTTTTGTATCAGTGGCGGATCTAAGTATATAATTAGGGGTTGTCACGGTATGCAACCCCAAATTTACAATAATTTTATTTTTTTCTATATTGTTTTTCAAAATAATTTATAAATAGAATATTTTGGCAACCACTTAAATTTATTTTCGACAAGCACTTTCAAAATTATATATTGTCTTTGTAATTTAATACTATCTCATTTGGTATAGTGATATTATGTAAAGATCAATAATTAAAAAAAAAAAGTTGGAGAAAATAAAAAAGTGAAAGTAATTGTATTGACTTGACTTATTATAATAACCAATTATACTTTAAATACACCATTTTTAACACGATTTCGGAAAGCTTTACCATTTTTTATGTACTTTTTTAGATGCCCTACTTCTAAATTAGTCGAATTATTATTCAAAAATTTAATAAAAAAAACTGAAAGTTAAGATTTTATAAAAAAAATTATTACAACA
This sequence comes from Primula veris, assembly GCA_963682055.1. Classification (NCBI taxonomy): domain Eukaryota; kingdom Viridiplantae; phylum Streptophyta; class Magnoliopsida; order Ericales; family Primulaceae; genus Primula; species Primula veris. The sequence continues at coordinate 26,865,570 of OY821747.1, read as the reverse complement.
ATTATATATGTAACAATACAATATATATAGTTTTTCGAAAAAAATAGCCTATATGTTTGGTAAAGGGCCTTTAGGCAACCAAAACAACAAGCCTGTTATGGTTATAGTCGACTGTTTTTTTTATAATTAAAATCCAATTGAAAAGGGGTAAAGAATTTTTATAACGATGAAAATTTCAATCCAGACTAACATAACGAAACTTTTGGGCTGTCACTTTTTTTGGCAACCCCAAATTTAACGTTCTGACTCCGTTCCTGTTCTGTATATCTAATTTTTGTTACGGTACAACCGCTCCAAACTTTGAAAGTCAGTTCCGTTTCGGTATCCATTTCGTGTGTTCGGTGTAATACTGAATGAAACTTGAAGTATAATCATAATCTTGACATATACACATATTTATAACTTACAAATAAATTGTGTGATAGTTTAATATTTTACAAATTCCTTTTCTTGTTAAAGAGTAAACTAGATTGATTCGGTGTTTTTCCATCTTCTTTTCAAATGTTTTAAGTTTTTAAAGAATCCTCGTTTTTATTAATACTTTTCAATAGTATTCACTATTTTTATCAAGTTCTACCCATCTTATTTTCACCCAGCATTTGTGCTATTCAATTGTTGCCATACATGAATAAACATTTAAAAGATAATACTCAATTACTATATTGTACTATCGTTCTTTAATAATTTGTATATTATACTTTCAAATTTCCCAATTTAGTAATTGTACTATGCACTTTTACCCAATTTAGTTTTTTCCGTCTAACTTAATGACGTTGTGAGTGACACCTCAGCTTTTTTCGTTAAAAAGAATGGTATTTTGGTCGTTTTACAATAAAAATTATTATAAAAAAAATATCTCTCCCTCCTTTGATCTCTGTTATTTTTGAGTTATATACTACACCATATACATACATGTATAGATAAAACAAATACATACATACATCAGAAAGGGAAAAAATACGTTTAATGTATTGTACTACCGTTGTTTAACGATTTATCTACTTAACTATCAATTTTAACAATTGAGTTACCACATTATAAATTTTGTCACAATTGAGTACCCACCGTTAAATAAAATGATGAAATTACACTCACATTCGTTTACCTATCACATAGTGAGTGCATTTTATCAACATCCGCAAATGTTATATAAATAATATATAATATGTGTGTGTGTGCCCATATAATATATATATATATATATATTATATATGGGCGCGCACACACACACATATTATATATTATGTGGAAATGGGGAAGAATATATTATATACATAATATATATATGTGTGTGTGTGTGCGCGCGCGCCCATATGGATCTCGTATTGATGGGCCTGGTGGGTACGGCTGGTGGGGTGGGTAGGGCAGGTCCTAGCAATTATGCAACTAAGTTTAGAAAAAAAATCGATGCCTTTTTCTTAGTTTAATTCGGGAAAAAAATATCGGTGCGTATTGGAAAAATAGTAAATGTAACATAAAATTCCTATTGTAAAGATGATACTAAAAAAGTTTGAAATTAATGTGAGTTTGAATCTTATTCATCTACCAAAATTTCTCTATAATAATTAAATGGAGAATTAACAAAAACATATTCTACACTTACTATATTAACAAAAACATACACAAAAAATTTATATTATCAAAAACATACCTTTAATTAATAATTAATAAAAAAACAAAAAAGTCCATTCATCACTTACAATCTCTTTTACCCCTCTCTCCTCCTCTCAATCTATCTCCAATATCTATCTCTTCATTCTCTATCCCTCCGATCTCTCTCCTTCTTCTTTTCTCTCTCTCCGATCTCTCATCATGTCTCTCTATTTCCGATCTCTCTCTGCTCTTTGCTCTCTTTTTCCGATCTTTCTCTCCTCTTTGCTCTATCTTTCCGATCTTTTTCTCCTCCTCCCTCCCTTTCTCTCTCCGAACTCTCTCTTCGGTGGAGATTGAAACGGAAACATCAGTCAGAATGGGCGGCGAGGGTGTAAAGTGAGATCAAAAATTCGAGCTTGATGTCGACGGAGATCCGATCGTCGAATGAGAGGCCCACGACGACGATGAGATAGTTCGAGATTGGAGAACAGAAAAGAGTTGAATTTGTTAACTAGTGTATAACCTTGAGAAATAAGTGTATGAATTCCGTGAATTAAACTTATGAAGTTGAAAATTATGGACATGAATTCTGTAAATTGGGGTATGAATTTTGAAAATAAGGGTGAACTTTACGAATCATGATATGAACTTTTGAAATAACGGTATGAACTTTTAGAATAAATATATAAAAATATACAAATTAGGCTATGAAGTTTTGAAATAAGGGTATGCACTTTTGGAATAACGGTATGAAATATACAAATTAGGGTATGAACTTTTAGAATAAGGGTATGAAATATACAAATTAGGATATGAACTTTTGAAATAAGGGTATGAACTTTTGGAATAAGGGTATGAAATATACAAATTAGGTATGAACTTTTGAGTATGTTTTTGTTAATTAAAAAATTTTTAGTATGTTTTTGCTAATTTAGTTTTAAAAATAGTATGTTTTGTTAATTTATCCATAATTAAAACTATGATTTTTTTTGGCGTCTATCGATCCGATGACACCTAAGTTCAATGGTTTATTGGGCTCACACTAGGGCTGACCCTGCTTGTGGGGTGGTGGTTGGGTGGTGGTTTATGTTTTTCAATACATATATTTATTATGTATATATGGATGTGTTTTTATTTGTATAAATGTAAATATATATGGATGTATATGTTTATATATATACTAAGTAAAAGTTACCCACGTGTTGTGTGTATGAGTGAACTTTTTGTACCGATTTGTACTAACCGATCGATTTTCGAACCGAACCAAACAAGTTGGTACCGAAACTTCAGTATACCGACTTTTCGGTACGGTACAATCAAACCAAACTTTAAAAGTCGGTTCGGTTTCGATATCCACTTCGTATGTTTGGTATAATACCGAAACGAACCGAACCAAACATTATAATTACAAAATATATAGAAAATTACACATAGTCATAACTTACAAATAAATTGTCTTATAGTTTAGTTTAATTTTCCTTACGGCTTATTTTTCTATTTACGAAGTCAGATACAATAATTTTGCTTTTCTCCATTTTTCTTCGTACTTTCAGTATACCGACTTTTTCGGTTCGGTTATATTATAATTTTTTTCAAACCAAACAAGTTCGGTTCGGTATTGGTATATGGTCAAAAAAGTCGGTACCGTACCAAAGCCACTCGTAGTTGCGTGTGAGACGCATAATGACATAAATCTCATAATATATTTTATTTTAAACATAATATTCATATTTGGTATCATTTATTGTAGTTATACAAGTTAAAATGAATTGTTAATTAATTTAGGGTACATCCGTAATTAGAAAAATATAGTGAGCATAAATTGTTAATTAATTAGATTGGATATATTGGTAATTATTAAAATAGAGTGAGCGTATTTTTGGTAAAATTTGGCAGACTCAACTTTTTTTGAGTTTGTTTATATTAATAGTATGATGATATGATATGATATATATTTTTTTTAATAGGAAAATGGCGATTTTGCAGTTTATTTAAAATAATGAGGACGTAAAGGTAAAATGACAATAAATGTGTGATGATGTCATTGATTTTGGAAAAAAAAAAACTAAATTGGACCGATTTGGATAGTACAGTGACTAAATTGAGAAATTTGCAAGTACATTGTACAATTTGTTAAAGGACGATAATACAGTACATTAATTGGGTATTAATCCAAACATTTAATGTTGTTCGGGTATAAAACCGAAAACCAAACTGTACGAACCAAAAAATTCGGTAGATACCGACCTTTTAGGTTTGGTAAATGTATGATTTTTTTTTTCAAATACGAGTTTAAAAAGTTTGGTACCAAACCGAAGTCTCTCCTGGCTATCGGAATCGAACTATATGAATATGAAAATGTACTTATACCCTTTTTAAGTGAATTATGTGCAACTTTCAAATAGAGCGTATGCATTCTAAACTCAAATATACATTTTCATTATTAACTATCTGCACTTTCAAGTCAAATATATATATTTTGAGATTGATCTATATATATATACTTTTGACTTTTCCGTGTTTCTTATTTTTTTAAGCAATTTAGGATTTTATCTTTTTAATTTTTATCTTCATAGAGGAAAAGGCCGGCCCTAAAAACTTCTCACATTAGTTCAGCACCTATCTACCCTTGTTCGAAAATAGAATAACAATATTTTTACAAAGAAAGATTTCAAAAAAAGAAAAAGTTGTTCCGATCATATATAATCAAAAATTTCTTCAAACATAATATAAATTCAAACTCAGCATTTTTTAGATATTTTGACCTTATCAAAACGAAACAATTTATTAAAAGAAAAATATACGAACAAAACTCGAAATTATATCTAGCATTTACAGAGAGCTTTTCGCTCATGTGGTCCTCTTTGGGTCGAATGGGAATGCGCTTCATCTACAAATACCAATTGGTTAAAAAATTTGAATGTTTAACGCTTAACTAATGCAACGGGATCACTCGTCAGCCTAATCGATTTCAAAATCAGATAAGTGGATTGAGAATGTTGGGGATAGTTGCAAAAGATCTATAGTACATGGACTTATCTACACTTACCCTAAGATTTAAATTTTCAGTTATTACCCAATAAATATGACTAATTATTTGAAATAACATCCAACAATTACAAGCTTTTTCGCTCATGTGGTCCGATTCGGGTTGAGTTCGGATGTAGTCGGAGTCAATTTCTGCTACAAACACCAGCTAGTTCATAATAAAAAAAGAAAGAACAAAAGAACGTTTAGCGATAGACTAATGCAACGAGATCACTCGTTAGCCTAATCGGTTTATAGGAGGATTGAGAATGGCGGGGGTACAGGGCTAGTTGCAAAAGATCCATAGTAGATGGTATTATTTGCATTAACCCTAAGACTTAAACATCCGGTTATTACCAATAAATACGACTTAAATATGAAATTACGTCAAACATTCATGCATAGGCTTGTCGCTGATGTGGTACAAGTGTTTTAAAAGGTGAAACTAGACCGAAATTAGGCAAAGTCTATGCGGTAGGCAGGCTTAGCCTAGAAGACAAAGAAATTAGATGAATTTTTGAGAGAAAATTAAACGGAATTGGGTGGGATGAGGCGCTAAGCGGCTAATTTCGTCTATAATCCGTATTTGGAGTTTTAGTTTTATTTAGGACGAATTCACATGTAGACGGGACTCTATTTCTTATACAAATACCAACTGGTTCAAAATTAAAAAAAAAAATCAAAGAACGTTTAACGCTTATAAGTGACTAACCGATTAATAAAAATAAGTAATAAGTCACTTATAAGTCACTTATCAAATACCAAGTGGTTAGCGGATTTCAAAATCAGATAAAAAGATCGATAGTATTGGGGCTTATTGCAAAAGATCCATAGTACATGGGATTATTTGCATCAACCCTAAGACTTAAACATCCGGTTATTACCGATAAATACGACTTAAATATGAAATTACGTCCAACATTCATGCAGAGCCTTGTCGCTGATGTGGTCCAAGTGCTTTAAAAGGTGAGCCTAGACCGAAATTAGGCAAAATCTATGCGGTAGGCTTGGCCTAGAAGATGAAGAAACTAGATGAATTTTTGAGAGAAAATTAAACGGAATTAGCTAGGATTAGGCGATAAGCGGCTAATTTCGCCTATAATCCGTATTGAGCGTTTTAGTTTTATTTAGGGCAAATTCACATGTAGTGGGGACTCTATATATTATACAAATACCAAGTGGTTCAAAAAATAAATAAATAAAAGAACGTTTAACACTCATAAGTGACTAACAGATTAATAAAAATAAGTAATAAGTCACTTATAAGTCGATTATCAAATACCAAGTCAGATAAAAAGGATCGATAGTATTGGGGCTAGTTGCAAAAGATCCATAATACATGGGCTCATTTGCACTTATCTAAGACAAAACTACACAACACATAAAACTGAGTTCGTAGCTAGCTATAAAACATCTCTCTCTCTCTCTCTATATATATATATATATATATTTATAAATATATATATATATAATTATATATTTATATTTGAAAATGGAGGGAGAGATTGATTACCGGAATAAACTTGTTCTTGCTCCCATGGTTAGAGTTGTAAGTACCTCTCTCTCTCTCTATATATATATATAAATATATATGTATATTAGATATTTATATATATTAATCTATTGCATAATTTGTAGGAGTATTTAACTATCCGCTTGGTATCAGATTTTTTGGTCAAAAAGCTGAGAAATAAAGTTGATTAAAATAAGTAGTGTAGTTTTTGGCACAACTGTAGTTTTTTTTTTTATGTATAAGTGAATTATTACTTATTTTTATTGGGTAAGTCATTGGTCACCTATTTAAACTTATAAGTGAGTTGTAAATATACGAACATATTCTATTAGAAGGTTTTTGTTTTTGGAAATTTTAATGTGATAAATCTACCAAATTCCGCAAATTCCTAGCTTCTATGCTTTTGAGCTTTATTAGCTTATAAGTGTGTTGCATAATTTGTATTTGACTGTTTATGGTCCCGTTGCGTATCAGATTTTTTGTTGAAAAAGCTGGTTTTAAAAAAGAAATTAGAAAAAACTTGCTTATAAAAAGCTGCAGTGTAGTGTTCGGCACCGTTGTAGATTTTTTACTTATAAGTGACTTATAACTTATTTTTATCGATAATTTGTATTTGATTGTTTATGGGCCCGTTTGGTATCAGACTTTTTAGTGAAAAGGCTGCTTATTAAAAGCTTTGAGAAAAAAATTTTGCTTAAAAAAATGCAGTGTTAGTGTTTGGCACCGCTGTAGCTGTTTTACTTATAAGTGACTTATAACTTATTCTTACTGATAATTTGTATTTGACTGTTTATGGGCTCGTTCCGTTTGGTATCAGATTTTTTGGTGAAAAAGCTGCTTATTAAAAGCTTTGATAAAAAAAATCTTGCTTAAAAAAAGATGCAGTGTTAGTGTTTGGCACCGTTGTAGCTGTTTTACTTATAAGTGACTTATAACTTATTTTTACTGATAATTTGTATTTGACTGTTTATGGGCTCGTTTAGTTTGGTATCAGATTTTTTGGTGAAAAGGCTGATTTTAAAAAGCAATGAGAAAAAAATTTGCTTAAAAAAGATGCCTGTAGCTTTTTTATTTATAAGCGACTTAAAACTTATTTTTATCGATAATTTGTATTTGACTGTTTATGGGCTCGTTTGGTATCAGATTTTTTGGTCAAATAGCTGATTTTAAAAAGCAACGAGAAAAAAACTTGCTTCCTAAAAGTTGCAGTGTAGTGTTTGGTACTACTGTAGTTTTTTACTTATAAGTGACTTATAACTTATTTTTATTGATAATTTGTATTTGACTGTTTATGGGCTCGTTTGGTATCAAATTTTTTGGTCAAAATACTGCTTTTAAAGAATCAATGAGAAAAAAGCTTACTTCAAAAAGCTGCAGTGTAGTGTTTGGTACCACGGTAACTTTTTACTTAATAAGTGATTTATAACATATTATTATTGGATAAGTCATTAGTAACCTATTTTAGCTTATAAATGTGTTGCATAAATTCTATTTGACTGCTTGTGGGGCCGTTTGGTATCATAGTTTTTTTGGGTAAAAAAGTTGATTTTAAACAATGTTTTAAATAGCGTTATCGCTACCGTAACGTTTTTTCGAGAGAAACGCTAAAAGCGCAAATAGCGTTGCTACATAGCGTTTTGCGGTGTATTTTTTTTTTCCCTAAATATGCACTAAATTTTAGAATATATAACAATAAAAGATAAAATGTATAGCTATATTGGGTAATAATAAATAAAAAAATCGAAAAAAAAATGTTGCTGCAGGTGAGTTTCAAACTTGGGTCTGTTGGAACATAATGCACTGTCACAACCATCTGGATTACACACACTTTTATGAAAATTACACAACATATATTAATTATTTAAATCCGCTGTTTTTTTTTCCTAACTCACTATTTACACTTTTGGCCCAAAATTTCGCGCTTTTTGCGCTTTTGGTCCCAATAGCGCGAATTTAGCGCTTTTCCACCCAAATAGCATTTTAGCGTAGGCAATTTTTTTCCGAAAAGCGCTATATTGCGAAATGTTGCGCAATATAGCACGCTTTTTAAAACAATGATTTTAAATAGCAATGAGAAAAAAACTTGGTTAAAAAAAACTGAAGTGTAGTGTTTGGCACCGCCGTAAATTTTTAATTAGAAGTGATTTATAACTTAGTTTTATTGATAAGTCATTAGTAACCTATTTTAGCTTACAAGTGTGTTGCATAAATTCTATCTGACTGCTTATGGGGACATTTGGTATCAGATTTTTTTGGTGACAAAGCTGATTTTAAAAAGCAATGAGGAAAAATCTTGCTTAATAAAAGCTGCAGTGTAGTGTTTGGTACTACTATAACTTTTTTACTTATAAGTGACTTATAACTTAGTTTTATTGGATAAGTCATCTGTCACCTATTTTAGCTTATAAGTTATAAGTGACTTATCGATATACAACAAACACATTCTATTAGAAACTATTAAAGTTTTTATTTTTGGAAAATTCGCAAATTCCTAGCTTCTCTGAGTTTGAGCTTTTTTGACCTAGAAGCTAGCTTATTGATAAATCATTGGTCACCTATTTTAACTTAAAAGTGGGTTGTAAATATACAAACACATTAAAGTTTTTATTTTTGGAATTTTTAATGTGAAAGAGCTACAAAGATCCGCAAACTCCTAGCTTCTCTGCTTTTGAGCTAGTTTTTTAAAAGCGCCCATGGATTTTTTAATCAAAAAGCTAAGGAAAAAAAAGTTGTTCCCAATTATGCACTATATATGTATTTAATTGTGGTTAAGGTTGTTTGTTTAATGTTTAAGGTAATATGATGGAATTTATGTAGGGAACATTGCCTTTTAGGCTAATGTCTGCTGAGTACGGTGCGGATATAACGTATGGTGAGGAGATTATTGATCATAAAATCATCAAATGCTACCGTCGGATTAATGGTAAGGAAATTAGGATTATATAATTGTGTACTTGACTCACTCAGCTATGGCAATAGATTATCAGGTAAAAAAATTGTTTCAAAATATCCAACTAAAATCCAGGTTTTTTATTTTTAGATTTTTTAGCTTTGTTGGCTTAAAAATCTGATCTTGATAAGGTAAATAACCCGACGGGCCAAACACTCGTTGATTTTTAAAATCTAAAAGTCATCCCAGAAAATCTGTTGCCAAAACCGAGCTATGTAGTTATGCAGTCTTTCTTCCAAGATGAGTGCATGGTTAATTAACTGCTAGATGAGTTCATGGGTATTCTTTATAACTTATTATTGCCAAAAGTGCAGCTTTTATGTAATAGAAATAATATTTAAGTGAAGTTCAGTCCATCCCGTTCGAGAATCTTCGTTCCGCCACTGTGGGCATTTGAGAAACAAGGTCCGGCTCAAAATATTGGGTGTCTCCGTGTCTTAGTGGAAAAATACAGAAATTATTAGTGCGGAAAGAATAGCAAAATTTACCTAAATTTCGTGAGAAATGCCAAAAAAGAAGAAAATTACTGAAAATATAAAAAATGACGAAATTTGACGGAATGTCCTATGAAAAGAACTTCTTTTCCTAGCCCTAGGGCTGACACTAGGTGCTTTCGCACACAGTAGGAAGATTTTTTTTCTTTTAAATCTTTTTGTGAAACATCCAATTATAAGAGTTTAATCCCCCTTTATAACATATAGAAATTACAAGTTCATATTGCTACCAAAGTGAATCCTAGTTCCACCACTGACTTTCGCATTGTTCGGTTCTCAGAAGTAGGAAGCTCAGTTGACCAATTTAAAAACAATAAGTTTCGTGTTTTCTTGCTTTAAAACCGTAATCATAGGATTAATAACCCAATTTGTTATTTCAATGTCAATTAGGACACCGTCTTTGCAAAAATGTTACAGGCAAACATAGCCCCATCGTACATACATTATCTTGTAACTGCTGGCACGATCTAATGACATCTATTTTTGTTCGTTGTGAATTTGCTTGCTTTATCTCTGACTTCAAACTTGATAACGATAACTTTTCAATTAATTTTGTTTGGCGACTATCCATCAACTGGCAGGTCCAAAATTTGAATGAAAGTTTTGATTTTTACATTACTAACCATAAAGTAAACCTAGACAGTCGTTTATCTATGGTTCCGTAACTTTACTGGAGAATCTGATATAAAAAAATGCTGCTAAATTTTTTTCCCTTAGTTCTTTCCCTCATGGCCTAATCAACTCTTTTACTAGTATGCGTATCTGTTCGCTCTGCTTTCAAACCATGTGTGATACTGCTTGTTTACTTATAGATGGTGTAAGCAAGACATGAGTGAAACATTTGTTACTTATCTAAACTCCGAAGTCAATGTTATCTCAAGCCATGCCAATTTTTGTAGATAATTTACTGTACATACTTATTGTTGAATCAGAGAACTCATCTCTTTTGTCAGTTACCAGAGACTATTGGATCTATCGATATTGTGGAAAAGGGAACAGAGAATGTTGTGTTTAGGACCTGTCAAGAAGAAAGAAACCATGTGGTATTTCAAATGGGCACTTCTGATTCCGTGAGAGCTCTTACTGCTGCTCAAATAGTGTATGTTCTTTTTTTAATTTTACATTCTTATCCCAAAATAATAAACTGAGTCTTATTCGTAAAAGAATGTATCACTTTTTTATATCAACTATCAAATTTCAATAAATGGTAGACCAAGCTTTTCAGTTTCACAATTTAGATGTCAATTTACATAAAATCGAAGGGTTAATACACCAGCGCTAAAAATTCAAGGTGAAAGCAATACAAATGTACGAATTGTTTTCTAATACGTTGGGGTACAAGGATATGAGTTGCGGAAAATTGGACAATCAGTAAAACACCATTAAATATACTTTTAAATCCTTAGGAATAATAAACAGGTTGGAGTACTAGTAGTTTGATTTTGTGAGGCTGGTTTCTATATATTTAAATATTGATAAGCCGGTGAAGAGTGATATTGTTTAGATTGTTTTTTAAATTGTGAACCTAATAGAATGATGTATTAAGTTGTTGACTATTGAAAGATAAATGGTTCAGTGTTTAGGTTAAGAAAATAGTATGTCATTTAAGCATCTATTATATAAACTTCAGGTGCAAAGATGTTGCCGCAGTGGATATTAATATGGGTTGCCCGAAATCATTTTCAATAAGTGGGGGGATGGGAGCTGCACTTTTGTCTAAACCGGAGCTCATTCGTGATGTATGTATTTTAGCCATTTGGTATGCGTTGATGTGTTTTTATTTCAATTAAATTTGTGCACTGAATGTTTGACATTCACATTCTTCATCTATATCCAGATCTTAACAACATTGAAGAGAAATTTGGACATACCAGTGACATGTAAGATTCGACTTCTGAAATCTTCTCAGGATACAGTAGAATTGGCACGTAGAATTGAGAAAACTGGTGTTTCTGCTCTTGCTGTCCATGGAAGGTAATATATTGTTACTTAGATGGTAAATAGTTTTGCGGATTTTTTAATTCTCTAAAAAATGTACTTATGTTGTAGTTGTTGAAGTTCATGTCTAACAATTAGCACGATTTTATCCTGGTTACATTATGCACATATGCATCTATCTTCATGCTAGATGATTATTCACAATAAATGTTCCTTTATTCGTTATAACTTCTATAAAGTGCTAAACCCTTGTGTTGCGATGATCTTTAGAAATATATGAAAGAGACGGTGGTTGAATGTTATTCGTCTTTCTGTAAGTTAGTTAGGTCAAATATACGAGTCTGCCAACATTTTATTTTGCAACTTTGTTTGACCTTTTTTATATTTTCTCTTTTCATTAATTTTTGAGATAAAGCTTCTTAAATCATCCAGATACTATCAGATAAGTGCAATTCTTAAAACATTTTGGCATCATTCAGTGGATTATGGATGATTACTTTTTTTACTAACACAAAAATTTCTACTTTATATATGTTGTCTAATGATCTTTATTTTTGTACACTCATCCTATTGTTCTCATGCTTACTAAACTAGGAGCTATTTGCAGCTAAATAACTTTCATTCGAGGACCACCACCGCTCAACTTACTTACTGAAAGTTTCCTTTTCCTTTTGAGCAATTGCAGAAAGGTTGCAGATAGACCGAGAGATCCTGCTCATTGGAGTGAAATTGCTGATGTCGTAACAGCACTATCTATTCCTGTTATTGCAAATGGGGATGTATTTGAATACGAAGATATAAGACGTATAAAAATGGAAACTGGTCAGTAAAAGTTGTAATTTGTATTCTTTACATCTTATATGGTTCGTTTTATAATTATGACACTGACACATAACAGAGCTAATCTCGTCATTTATAGTTTTCAGTTCATTGAACATATTTTTTGCAAATTGTTCCACTTTATTATTGTAGCATGGTTCAAGTGGAATTTATTTTGTCTTTAAGGTGCATCATCTGTAATGGTTGCTAGAGGAGCTCTTTGGAATGCTTCAGTTTTTTCTCCTAAAGGCAAGCTACCGATTGATAAAGTGAAAAAAGAGTATATTAGAAAGGTACTGCCATTTTTTTCTACGTGACTGATAATAGCTTTTCTTGTACATTACTCAATTGAATATCTAGCGTGGTTGCAAATGCTTAAGCATCTGGTAGTTTGTAGAAAGGGGTTTTTGAATCTTGGTTTTTTCATGACTTCAATTTTGTTTAGGGTAATATTGGGTATGGCTTTCATTTTGTTTGTTTATATTTTAGAGTCCTCTTTGAGTATGACAGTTTCTGTAATTTGATGATTTCAATTCAGAGCATCTTGTGGGATAATGACATAAAAAGCACGAAGTATACTTTGAAGGAAATGATAGTGCATTATACTTCCCTTGAACTTGCTGAGGGAAAGGCGGTGACTAAATCAGACACTATGGGAGATTTAGCGTTAGTACTTTTCTTTGACATTTTACATCCGAACAAGTTATCTTGATATTAGTTTGATCTTTTGGTTGTTTAATAAAATTGGGTGTTAAGTTCCCAATCATTAACAATACTGACTGGGAAAGCTTTTCATAACATATGTGCATCTCTCTTTAAATTCTAGAGAAATATACACTTTTAGCAATGAATGTGAGCTTCAATAACAGTTTGTTGTGAAAATGTCCAAAGCTGGTAAAAACATAATGTGTTTTTGTTGACTAGAGCAACAAGAAGAAATGTAGAATTAAGCCAGTGTAAATTGTTTTATTCTCATCTGTGTCTATTGTTACCCTGAATATTTAGTCTACATTATTAACGTCTTCGATTTAGATTTGAAACTTTCTGTTAGATATTGTGTTTCTTTTGAGTAAGTTATAATTTCTTGGTATGTCTGCTTGCTAGTCTTAGTTTTGCTAGGCGTCCAACATCTGAATGCTTGTGATAACCTGAACCATGTATTGTCTTTCTAGGAATCAGAACATCTCCCTCAAATTTCGTCAGCTCTGTTTGGAAATTTCCAATTTGGGTTGAAGCTTTGAAAATCTCTTAGTCATCTTTGTTCTCATAAGGAATCATATTGCATTTCTGCACTTTTTAAGCAAGTATATCGACTTATTTGACACTTGTTTAGCTGTATTTTTCCATATTTATACTGGCTTATCTAAGGTCTGGAAAAAAGGTTTCATGCGCCAACAAACTTCTACGCTTTTCATGCCCGAAATAAAACAAAAGAGAACAACAAAAAAAACAGTAAGCAGGCTGGCGAAAACCCCCGGAGTAGAAATTTGGATTCAATCCAACTAAAAATACTGCCTTTCTAGGCTAGAATCCCCCAAAACCTTTTACCCAGGACTTTCAAGCTGGCCAACCAAAACGCAATGTGTTTTTTAAGCATAAGGATGGTATATAATTGAGTTTAAAAGCTGCAACTAAAAGAAGTACATATTTACTTTGTACAGTTTGCTTTTCTTATTTTATTGCTAGTCATATAGCTTTAGGGTGTTGTGCTTAACCTGAAACTTGCATCATCTTTCTGATAAACCAGGCGACTCTATGGGGAAGACAAATACTATGAATTTGTCAATGACAGCCGGTAATGCAATAGCAGGAGATGACTAGTTGCATAAACTTAAAGCGCGGAGCATGTTACGAGGAGCCTTGATGTTCATTTTGCCATTTGTATTGTGGATATGTGGTTTCTTAAAATTTATTGTAGCAGGAAAACTTGTAGAGGCCTTTGCTTTGCCTAGATTCACATTTTGTTAACTTGTCAAGAAGCATCAATGTAATGTAATGTATTCGGCTGAAACACAAAAATTTAAAAGTTTTGATCAAAATACATATGAAAAATCTATTTTTTCATCAATTTTTTTCAAAATGGCGGGCTGTAGCCCCCGACTGTCCATAACTAGTTTCTTTCATGTTTCTAATACAGTTGGTGTCACATATGATAAATGTGTCTCTGGAACATATATGTTTTTAGGCTTTTAGTTGTGATCAGTGTTTTAAAAATCGAAAACTTAACTAAAAAGTTTTGGCAAGAGCTACTAAAAATGGAAAAGCGAGCTTTCAAGCTTCGAGTCAAGCTTTTTTTACTATGAACCCAGCTTTTTAAAACAGAGGCTGCGATCCATCTAGTAGACTTTTAGAAATAGTGCTGGTTTAGTTGGTGTTTGCTTAACCAAGTTCTTACATTTCTGATTTCATTTGGCCGTTAAGGTCTGTAATCAGCTTATTGTAATCAGTTTATATTACTAAGGACGAAGAAATGGTAATACTTTAAATACTCTACGTAGTTTGCAATCGCCCTATTTAGTTCGAGAGTATCTTAACATTTTCCCTTTATTTAACAGCATTTACGCAACATCACAATTCACAACTTACGTGCATTAGTACATTGGACCTACTTTGTAACAAAATAAGATTAATTTCATTGGGAGTGGTTTATCTCTAATCATAGCTAATCATCTTGGTCAATCATATAATACTAGTATAAATTTTGTAATGGTGTACCATATTCATCTATACTAGCCGCACCACCCACCGCCCCATATTTTGGAATTTATTGTAACAAAGTTAGTAACAAACCGAAACCCACTCCACTAAGAGCTAAATAATAATAATGCTTATTCTATTATTCGCATATGCATAAATATGTAAAATATAACCACCACACCACCCTACACCCCACATAAAACAATCCAAATATTATTTTTATTGAAGAAAACAAACTAGCTAACAGTGCTATTTGCCACATTTGCTCATATTATATGAGATGACCCTTTTGTCCAAAGCAATAAAACCAAAGAAAATGAAACAAAATAAAGGTCCAAGACAAATTTAAATACTTATCTGATTCCATTATAGAGTATTGACTACCATGGGACCATGACCTTATAGCAAGAGAAAAATACAAAGCCTTAATTTGTTACTAGTCAATTTAAATTTATAAATCACATACCCAGCCAAAAACCACATTCACTGGACCACCCCTTAGTAGGCCAACTAACAAACAACTAAAAGAACAAACTTGAATGAAAAGCAGGCAGGTAAACTAAAAAGAATAAAACTTTTCTAGTTAGAATCCAAGCCCCTTGAAAAAAAAAAATTGGAATATATTTGTGCACTCAATATATTATTCCAAATTTGTTCAAAGTTAACACTCCTAAATTTATACAAACAGTTTGCCAGTTCCACTTAATACAACAAAATGCAATGAACAGAAAAAAAAAATGGCAAAATATTGTTAGCACACCCAAAAAAAAAGAACTACAACTGTATTCATCTTCCATTTAAATTCTAGTCTGTTCATGAACATGAAATGATAGTCAACAGAAAAAAGAAAGAAACTGTTAAAAATAAAATACAAAAAGACAAAATTCCAAAACCAGACCTCACTGACAAATCAATCAATCTTACAAATTGGCCCTTGTAGGATACCACCCTTTAGAAAGGACCAACCTGTTGGGTACTTTCTTGTCTTTTTCCTAGGTACCCAATTTTTTTTATTTAATTACCAAATTTACCATGTAGCAATAATCCTTCCTATATTTCCATTGCTAGTATTTCTTTTTAACAACAATAACCAAAACAGTCATAAAAAATCAAAATCTAGCATCTTCAAACCCATGCAAATCACTGACCCTATTCAAAGACTTCCTCATTATCGCCACTTTCGCCAACCTCTCC
Organism: Primula veris; assembly: GCA_963682055.1. Classification (NCBI taxonomy): domain Eukaryota; kingdom Viridiplantae; phylum Streptophyta; class Magnoliopsida; order Ericales; family Primulaceae; genus Primula; species Primula veris. Next base: position 26,849,345 of record OY821747.1, on the reverse strand, counting down.
GCTGCTCGCCAAGCCGAGGTAGGGGTCGTCACCACATCACCCTTCTCCTCACCACCACCTGGCATTATTCTAACTTCCCTCCTTTTTTGCAACTCGACTAACTCGGTTTCTAAGGTGGTCAAATAAACGTCCGTTTGGATAGACTTTGACCTTAACATGACCGCACGTGTCGAAGTTAATAAATGTGTGGCCCCGGTCACATCCCCTCTCTCTACTAGCTTTCTAGACTCTGCCACGGCACGTATACTGAAAAAGAGGCATCTGAGACGTTCAATCGAAGATGATCGGACAATGCTCGGCCTAGGGACTAACATACCGGTCTCTTTCCCATAGGAAAATTGTTCACTCGAGGGCTCTTTATGACCACATTTGACCGATAAAACATGGTGTGACCGAATAGAATTCGGAACTTTTATTTCTATTAAAAATTCTTTTTCCTCGCCGGAGTGAAGATTACCAACAAGGATCGACGTGGGCCCCACCACCGACTGGTTTGAGACTGAATAAACCGCCGATATCTCAGCCTGACCCGATCCGGTTACCAACTCAAGATGGACTCGTAGATCCAAAACCGCTACGCTAAGAAAACTAAACGCGTCTTGGTTACAAGCCTGGTCAGGGTTGAGTACACGTATAGGCGTATCTGTATGAAACACCCTTGTGGGGCCTGCGGGTAAGGAATCCGAGATAAGTAAAATCGTGGCTGATTGGTTTGTTTCTCGTCGATCTTCAAGGACTTTTTTTGCCTTTTTAAGGGCGTCGTTTGCGCTTGATTTTCCATTGGTGGAGACTAAAACATCTATTATGCGGCGAGACGAGAGCTTGCCGTTGGCAGTCATGCGGCGTAAAGGGAGGAGGCGTTTGGAGACGGATCCAAAGGCTACGATAGAGAGGCGATCCGTTGTAGAGAGACAAGAGACAACTTGACGCATTGCTCGTTTCATTTTCTGGATTTTTTCGTCGCAGAGGCCTGATCCGACGTCGAGGACTGCTACTAGATCGATCGGGACACGTAATGAGCGGCTGGTCGGAGCAGATGGAGCTCTCATCTATAAATAAGAAAGTAAATTTATTAAGGTTTCTCAGTTGCATAAAATGATAAAAATAAGACTATAAGCCAGAGTTCAAATGAATAAATTGAAACTAATACTACTCCCTGAACTAGAAAAAGTGAAAAACTCGGTAAAAAAAGAAAAAGAAGCAAACCAGAGAGTACTCAATCCCCATTAGGTCACTTGAATAAGCTAGAATCTTATTGAGCATCTTAAAAAAGTATTCTTTTTTTACTTTACTCACTTGAATAAGCTAGATTCTTCAAGCTCATTTATACTAGTTTTATTTCTCAACCTAAAAAATCGAACTTGTTTGCTCAAAAGCTAAGCTTTTTTCTGCTTTGGTTGGCTTGAATAAGATAGAAGAATTGAGCTGGATGCAACTAGTTTTCTTTTAAAAGATCCAACTTATTTGCTTTAAAGCTGCAACCAAACAGCCTTCATCTAAAAAAATGAAACAAACTTAATTCCAAATAACTGTAGCAAATTCAAGACAGGAATGACTCATTAGCAAATCTTGCAGTGACGTCTCGGTCGGAGATGCAAAATTAAAAAGATTGCCAAAATTCTCGTGCCTTGAAATATGGTGCAATTTTTTTCTGCTAGATAAAAGTACTCATTCTAATACCTTCAAAACGACAACGTAGGTCTCATAACTATGCCCAACAGACACCACCGCGGCCTCAGGCAACAACATAACCTCCACATTTCTCACACTCTTTTCTTTGACCAAGCCCAAGCTCGAATTATTTACAGAAAATTCAAAGCCCTCGTCCTTATCCTCGTCATCTTCAGGTATCGGATTAAACCTCGATACCAATTTAGGTGACATCAAAGGCTCATCGTCATTATAAACTTTCAATCCTGGCCGTTGATTATTCTGTTTCTTTTCACCGATTTGGAAATCTTTCCAAACTGATCCGCAAGTAGGGCAGCTTATAGGACCGCCTGTGTTTGCATACGTGGCCATACAAGGGACGTGGAAACCGTGAGAGCATTCTGCTGTAAAGATTGCGGTTCCTTGGCCGGTTTTGATACTGTGTAAGCATATTCCACATCTAACCTGTGTGATGAAATGCCACATAAAACGTAAAAGTCAAAATATGATGGTAACATACAGTATATGGTAACTATAGTGTAAACCACTTTTTATTGTTTTTACTCCATTAGATAGTTTGGGAGAGAGGTGAGTTCTGATATAATTGTACTCAGGTATATTCACCTACTTTTCGTAGTTTTTGGTTCTATAACAAAATTGAAATGTTCAAAATTGATCAACAAAATCTTATTTGATTCGTATATTCCTAATTGCAGCTTAATGGGCCTCAAGTTTTAAAAAGGTGACACAGTTCCTTAATACGAACCAAAAGCATTCTTAATGATAAAAGATGTCTTAATTGATGTGGTTTTTTGCAGAAAATATAAATTTTCATTTACAATTATTTAGGTTGTAATTGTCTCTTAAGCAAAAAATTGGTATAAAAAACCAATGAACATATATATGAAGCTGAATAGGGAAATGGTATATAGACCAGAAACTTGGAGAAGCAAGACTTTTAGAAGTTGAAAAAGGAAGAGTTGGGTTTATCAAAGCTTTAACTTTGTAGCTTTTTCAGCTAAAAAAATCAGATAAGCCCATCAAGTAAAAAGTCAAAACTCCTCTTAAAAATGATACAACTAAATAAGGCCAGAACAACTATAGACAAACAATCACCCCCCAACAAATCCCTTTTCACAACTAAAACATTTAAAGCTTACCTTAAAACATGCAACCAAATATGGCCAGAACTCAACCATTTTAACAATTTTGAACTAAATACTTCATAAACAGAACTACTAGACTCAAATAGTGATTAAATCAGAACTACTAGACTCAAATAATACATCAACAGAATCCCATCTTTACAACACAAAAGCCAAAAAAAAAAAAAAATACAGAGATATCACCCTTTTTTTTTAAACTAAAATATATGAACATATCAAAAACAAATTACACTTTAAGAACAAAAAATCTCATTTTCCAGAAACTATTGGTGATCAAATCAGAACAACAACAACCAAATAGAACCTTTTTTTAAGAAAGTGAAAAAACTTTTGAAAGCACAGAGAGTCTCACCCTGGAGAGACCAAAACTGGATTTAAGCTTTCCAGCCCATTCAGCCAAAAAAAACTAAAACTAAAACTAAAACAATTAATCTTAAAACCTGCAATCAGTGGAAAGGCCAGCTTAAAAGATACCACGACTAAATCGAAACGACGTAACCAAATAGCACTTTCTACAACTAAAAGGAGAAAAGAAAAACTTTACAAAGCTACCGAGATCGCCTGAAAATTTACATTTCGACAATTTCGACATAAGTTTTTGACCACTCAAAATTGCCATAATTTCGTAGAGGACAATTAAATGTGAACGGAGCGAGTAGTTCTTAAGAACCAAATATTTCATTTTCCAGGGACCATTAATGATTAAATCATAGCAATTTTAACAACTAAAAAGGTGAAAAAAAAACTTTACAAAGACACAAAGATTGCTCACCCTGGAGAGACCAAAACTGGATTTGATGAGAGCAAAAGCTGAAGGCGAGCGAGGCGAAGAAGGCTCCGATCGGTTATGACTCTTACATTGCCCTTTTGAAACATCCTCCTCCACCCTTGTCCGACACCGTAAACTTGGACCCTCCTGACCTTTTTGGCCCTCTCGTAATCGTGGCGTAGATGGATTCGACAAAAAACCAAATCTAGAGCCCACCCTCGGGCTCGGACTAGGACTCAAATCTAACCCTATTGAACCCTTTGACCCTTTTGAACTATTTGGTTCCTTATCTTTAGGAATAGATGTACAAAAAGCTCTTCTCCATCCTAAAACCATTTTTGTCACTCTAAAATACTAAAAATTGTTTTTTTTTCTTTTTGGGTTTTTTAAAGAAAGGAGCTTTTTTATTGAATGGTGAATGAAAATGGCATTTCTATCGGATTTGATATTTAAAAGGGGGGGAAATATTTTGTGGGTTTTGGTGATTTGATATATTTTTGGGTTTGTTAAAGAATGGAGCTTTTTTATTGAGTGATGAATGAAAATGGCATTTGTAGCATTTCTATGGGAATTGGTATTTAAAAAGAGGGAAAATATTTTGTGAGTTTTTGGTGATTTGATATATTTTTGGGTTTGTTAAAAGAATGGAGCTTTTTACTTGAGTGATGAATGAAAATGGGATTTGTTATTAAGAGAGGATATAAATAATTTGTGGGTTTTGGTGATTTGATATTATTTTTGGGTTTGTTAAAAGAATGGAGCTTTTTACTGAGTGATGAATGAAAATGGGATTTGTTATTAAGAGAGGATATAAATAATTTGTGGGTTTTGGTGATTTGATATTTATTTTTGGGTTTGTTAAAAGAATGGAGCTTTTTTACTGAGTGATGAATGAAAATGGGATTTGTTATATGGGATTTGTTATTAAGAGAGGATATAAATAATTTGTGGGTTTTGGTGATTTGATATTTAATTTTGGGGATATGGTGAGAGAAATAAGACACTAGAAAGGATACTGTTTCTCTCTTTGTGCAGTGCAAAAGGGACCCAAAACAATGGACTTATTCTGGTATCTTCTATATTATATAGACTAGGTGTATGTATATCTATTGGTTTATTTCTACTATTGATTATTAAACTTTTGTGTGAGATTCTATTTGGTCCTTTTGGTTTATTTGTACAAAAAGCATGTTTCAAATTTAGAGATTTTGTGGGATTATTGGACCCGGGATTCGAAGTTGGTATTTTGTTTTTTTGGATTTTGTTTAGTTATCACTCTAGGAATTTATATACAACATGTTTGGTCGAATACTCAAAGAGTTGTTATTCTATTTTCTTTTTACTTAACTTTTATTCTGGTAATACGCTGTGAAAATGTTTGGATTTTAAGTTGAAAGATGGATGACCTTAAAATTTTGTGTAGTTGATATGCAATTGAGCATGCATCCATAATATATACAAGATTTTAAGTGTATTGCATTTGACAAATTAGGATATGGAAAATTACTAATTGCATACAAATGGTCATACTCATAACTTCATACTGTAATTATTATGTGTATCTTTTTTTCACAATTAGCTTGTATTTTCACTTATTGTCGCAATACAACTAATCTTTTCAATATTCAAAGATACTAAAACTATATAGTAAAAGAAAGCAATATTTTGGTTTGATCTCACTTAGATACTATATTAGTTGATATAGATTTTCAACTTACTTACTAATTATTTTATATTCCTTATTTTGATTTTTGGTTGTTACTATGTATTAGTACTACATTAAAAGGTCGGACAAAATATTATTAATGAATCAACTCTTAGGAATCGTTTGATCTTATAAATGATTGATATGATGAATCATGTAAATTCTTTAAAATATAAGAATCAAATAACTTTTTTGTAGTGGAACAAAATATTTCTTGTTTCTCCCTCGAATAGATTCTTCTTAAATTTCCAAAGGAATATCACTATATTGCCTTAAAATGGACATTAATTAGTCCTTTGAAACCGGTTACTACGGGATTCATTATTCCCCGTATAATATTTTGTCTTCTCAAAAAATCCACATGATAATTTTATAATTCCTTTTATATTACAAGTATAACTTCTTATCCGAAATGAATTACAAGTATATATGACTTGACTAATTCTAAATTGGGCAAAAATGGTTAGGAACAACAAAACAACTGGAGTATTTAGACTAGGGGGTCTACATATGTTACTAATAAAGACTAGGGGGACCAAATATAATTATAACCAACCCATGTGTACGCATAATAATAGGAAGGCTTATTAATGATTTTTTTTTATTTTTTATTTGAAATGAGCCTATTAATGATTTGGTAAATAAAAAATGTGAAAAAGAATTGTGGAACCGACAACTGGAGGTCATTTACACATGAGTAGTTAAGTCAACGGCTCATCATTTTGAATTTATCCATGCATGTATGTATTACATATATATCCATACCATATATATCCATCTCGAAATAAATTATGCTTATAAAATTAAAGCTGTTAAATTAAATTGAAGTATTTGATCCAATTTCATTTAAAAACTAATAAATAAATAAAATCTAACAAAAACTATTTATTTATTAAAATATGAGGGTATGATTTAACTATAAAAAATAAAAAATAAAATAGACATTTATTTTGAGACGTATCAAAATAAAAAATAATACACTTATTTTGAGATTATTTATAAAGGGAAAATATAAACAATGCCCCCCTTTGCATTAGTTAACCATATATTGTATTTGTTGTACTTAATTTTTTATATTAACTTAATGATAAAATTTCTATAAGTTAAGTAAATTAAATACATAAATTGGGTAATTCACTAATGTTATGCATAAATGCAACAATGTTATGATAAAAATGCAATAATATTTACATTTAATATGACTTGAATTTGAAAAGTTATTTACTCTCTCCGTTCCCATTTAATTGTCCACTACGAAAATACGTGAAATTTTGACCGGCTTATATCTTGTATCAAAATTGTCGAAATAGATTTTTTTTAAATCTAATCATAAAAATTAACATTTGAACTATATAATCAACTTTTGAAAATTTTCATTCCGATAATTTTGATACAATTTCTTGGCCGGTCAAAATTACACGTAATTTCGTAATTGACAGTTAAATGGAAACAAATAGAATAATTATTAAAGGATGCACAAAAATAACTAGTTAACCATATTATAAATATGTATATGTATATGTATATGTATATATATATATATATATATATATATATAGATATATACTAGTAATCGTGATCCACGCGTTGCGTGTACGGCGCGTAATGTAATAAAAATATAGAAAATATGTGTAGTTATGATATAAATATGTGAATAATAAAAAAAACATAATTTAATATTTAAAAGAATGTTTGGTTGTTAAAGAATGATAAAAGTTTTATTAGTTTTTACTTTTTATATTTTTACGTGAGTATGATATTATTGTAATTACTATAAAGATGTATGTGTATTTTTAAAAAAAAATGGATAAATTAGATAGATTCATTTGTCTAGGTTGTCTTATTATAATAGAATGATATATGAATATATTTACAAAAATAACATATTATAAATATGTAAATATATGAATATATGTTATGTATATATGGGCACCCATGCACGTTATGGACACCGACTGCAAAAGGGCAGAAAGATCACCCAATAAACACAAAGTGTGCCCTTCATCATAAGGTCACCCAAACCACCTTTGGCCTTAAGCTTTGCCCACCCATTACTTCCCACCTCTCTCGCTCTTGATTTTCCCTATTTTCGTCCATTTTTACACACCCACGTGACTCTATTTTTTGGCTTATATATTTTACCTTTTTTTTTGTTAGTCGATCAAAAATTGTATAAATTGGTATTTTGGTGACATATCAGCTATCTTTACGTACAAATCCATTGAAAATCCAAATTTTGATTTTCAGTGCTTTAAAATCTGAATCAAGTCAAGTCATTGCTTGATAATTTAACAAGATATTATATATGATACATGTGACAGAGGAAACGATCGCATAATAATATCTCATGAAATTTGTCATGATAATGGTTTAAAAAAAAAACTCTTATTATGCCACTTAGATTGTTTCCAAGGTCAACATTAACACAACTTAATTCAGATCTTATTAGAAACAACTTATACAATTCTTGTTTTTCCGTAACAAACTATCTCAATGTCCTATTGATCAGAAATATTCTTTTCAAAATACTATGCTTGATAATTGTCTCGTTGGAACCTTCATTAATATATCTTCCAAAAAATGTGATTGTTGAGCAAATGTATCTCCCCTATGGTTATTCTACATTCTAATCCTTATCCCAAAATAGTTTACGTGTTTACGTCCATCCTTGTTCGGGTACAATTTCTTTTCGACTTTTCCCTGATCGTTACCCGATTAAATTGAGTTTTGATAAGCATTTTGGACACTGCTATAGAAATTGACTTCCCGGCTATATTTTCGTGACTCTCCTCATTTCACATTGTATGAATCAATGAAACCCTAAGTTGAATAACTGAATAATAATAGTTTGGTAGTAATACCTTAAGAAATGATCACTCATGATTGATTAGTCCTATACAGTAGTCAAATTATGATACCTCATGATTATATAGGTTACTTACTACAGTAGATGAGCTTATTGATTAATTATTGATACATACTGAAAGTCTGAAAGGAGTAGATATATGTTAAATTTTGTAAAATAAAAATTTCAAATTTTTATGGGGATGCAGGAGTATTAATGGGTGTGCAATGGGGTAAGTATAACGGTTGTCGGGTAGTGAGATGAGATGCCAATTTTGATATAGCTGCAAACCTGCATACTACTCTGTTCACATCCATAAATACGTTCTCTGTTCATAACGAAAGACCACCAGGCTCAATCTTTTTGGTACATTTATGTCAGCTAGTTGTATTAAAATTTAATCCCCTTCACTTCCATAGAATTTCAAATTTTTTTACAGGGAGATACAAAATTTGTAAAATTTGCAAAACCATCCTTATTTCCCATACTTATATTATAATTGTTCTAAAAGACAGACGCGCATAGCCGGAAATTAGACAGCGCCTACTTGATAGGTGCAGCCTAGAAGTCTAATAAATTAGACAGGATTAGGCGATGATTAAACGGAATTAGACGTGATTAGACGGTAGGTGACCAACTTTCGCCGTATGCCTTTTAGAACATTGTATATATTACTATTAATTTCACAAGTTACACGTACTTTTATTACAATAAATATGACTTTCTTACCAATGTTGAATTTCTAATTATAATATTTTCGCATTACAGTATGAATAATGATAGGTTCATTGCTTCTATCCTTTTTTTCTTTACACTACAAATTTATGTGACAAAACCAAAACGGAATCAAAGTAGACTCATTCGCACATGAACAACGACAAGTTCGTAATATCATTTCTCCGTCTTGGCACTAAATTAAGATTGAAGTGTACTGAGTTGTATTTGTATCGAATCACAAGGTATATCGGTCCTTGTAACTAATGTATTAAATAAACGCGTTGGTTCTGCATCTTATTTATATTTCTGTTTCAATGACCGGATTCATGTGTATTTATGCTGTTCTTATAATAATGTTAGGATGGGACATTTAGGACATTATCAGTCATGGAGCTCGCTTCAAGAGTGGACTTGAGTTACTGTTTACACATCATTTTGATCTCGAGCTAAAATTTCGAGGTTCGAGTGTGAGCTGAAAGTTTATTATTTATGTTCGTAAATTTACGAATATAAACTTCATTAAGTAGAATATAGTAAGAGACATCACACATGTGAGAGGTATTTTAAATAAATTGAAGTTAGAGCAGGGTCAAGTTTAAGAGATTGAGTAGCTTTGTTCAAATTCTAAAAAAGATAATTATATTAAAGGGAAAAAAAAGAAGTAAACATTGGTTCACAAATCGGCTCTGAGTTTAGCACTTGCCAAACAGTACTAGTGATCAGCAACACCACTTCATCGCGGTCTTGTCGAATTAACCAAGGATCATGATCGGAATTGCAACGTATGTGGTCATGGTAATCGTTAAACATATCATTAGTTGTCGATTATGACTTGTAGGCTTCTAGCACATCGTCAACTCTAAAGAGTCAAGACTAAGTATAAGATCTTCTCTTTATTACCATTTCTTAATTCAAGTCATTTTAAGTAAAATAGAAGGGAGCCAGGAAATGATAGGATTATAGTAAATATTTAACGAAAGTCAAAGTGTACATTTTTGTCACTTTTGTTTTGGGTTTTCATCGACAGTTTTCAAACTGTTCTATATATATAATACAAAATTTTCTAATGTAGATTGTGGGCACGGCAAGTTTTGAAAATTTAAGAAAAACGAATGTATTAGGATCAAAGGTCGAATAAGTATAAATAAGCCCGAAAGTAAACAGCTAGAAATTAGTTCTAATTGTGTTGTACGATTTAAAATTTGCCCTTCATAGCCCCTTTTTTTGGCAGTACATACTATATTAACTTTTATTTTCTCCAATATTGTGGTTAGTGAAAAATGTGAAGATATATTAAACGTGTTAGAACATTATGGAAGCGGCAAAATGGATATCTGGCTTGGGTATTTTAAAGTTGTGTTGAACATAAAAAACGATGCAACTTAACTGGCATTGAACTTTATCTGTATAAATACAAGCCACCAATTTTAAGAAGTTATTTAAGTTCCTCGTTGAACTTGATTCGGAGCTAGTCAGCAATCACACAACTAATATAGTTTAGCAATTTGTCCATCTTCATTTTGTATTTACATACATTGAATGGCTAAATTTATTTTATATGGTCCCGGCTACTGTACAATAGTAATTATATTCAGCCTATCTTATTAGTATCTCACTGACAAGTGTGGAAAGTTGCCATTATTGAAGCTACATATAAGGTGAGCACTCCAATGTATGTTTATAAGGTGCCTAGCTAATTAACCTAGATTATAGAAACTTCTTTGATTTTCAGCCATTTTTAATTTCTAATACGTACAGTTTCTTTAATTCACTAGTAAATAGAACTAATGACAAAATTTAGCAACTGGTGTACTTAGTCTATAGACGTGCAAACATGCAATATATTTTGTGATTCACTGTCTTATGCTTACTCCTTACTTAAATGCAGTCCTCTATAGTTAAGTTTTACTTTTGAAGGTATATGCAATATTATATCCATCACTTGCCGTTGAGAAATTAAAGTTTAGCTTTAATTTTTCTTTACACTATATAGTATGTACACTTGGGGGTCAACATATATTGGTCAGCTTATATTGTCGGCAAATTCTAATTTTACTTTTGGACACTCTATCAGAGGTTTAACAATTCCTTATTTACATGTTAATGGATTTGGGGACATTGGACAATTTGAAATAATTTACTTTTGAATCTTTGATAAGAAAAAGATTCCTTAATTGATGGGTTTTCATTTTCTTATAATCTTTCTCGCCCACTATGATATATTTGCATTCAATATTTCAAAGGATTAGTGGCAATGTCACTAGATAATGGAGCTACTATTACAATGATTTACCTTGAAAATTACCCAAAAGAAAAAGATTTCTGCACAAATATCTCAGGTTTAATCAGTGTGTGATGAATTAATGAAGTAGGTGTTTGTCAAATGTCAAAAGGATATTAAAAGATATCCCAAGAAATGCTTGCAAACAGCCAGTAATATCACTAACTCATCCATTGACAAAAAAGATTAGCGAAACACTCGCAGTCGCATATATAGGAAGGGCAATTCCAAAACTTTTTTGTTGTCTTCATCTAAAACTTAATTGGCCTATACATAATTCAAGCAAAATTGGAAATTTTCTTCGTTCCAGAAAATGTCTGAAACATTTAGCTGTTAAATTCCTTCTCTAGAGACAGGACGTCACACTTCAACATTTAAACTAATTTGAAGTTAAATAGCTTTATTAATGACCTTTTTTTCCCACTAAAAGAATTCCACGTAGGGAATGAAGAAGAGTTGTGTTCTAGGCCACATAATTAAAAATGATAGAATTGGCCGCAGGGAAATAACTACAATAGATGAATGTGAGGCAAAATGGGAGGATCATCCTAATTGTTCTTGTTATTTTTTATTTATTATGAAATGAAAATGCAATTTGTCCAAGGAGCCCTAGCGGCTAGCAGTAAGAAGAGAAAGCTTCCTATATATATAACCTAAAATGGCATGAAAATGCAATTTGTTCTGAGAAAACTCTCACATTGGCCAATAACCGCCTTCTTCACAATGTTTCAAAAATTTTGACCATTTAGAAAGGAATTGTACTCATACGTACATAGCATTTTCACGTTAGCCAAATTTTTTTTTCAGAAAAACAAGAAAGTTTGTTTGTGTCTCGATGTCCGGAGACCATACCTATATATATATACTCGGACTTAGGTCTTTGTCCCCGTGGGATTAATCGACTCGATCTGCTAAGAGAAAATGTGGACTCTAGCCACTAGGCCAGTCCTCGGTTTAACCAACTCAAGTTCAATTAAAGCATTAATCTTCATATTTTTAGCCTTTTTTTTTTGTTTGTTTACACATCTTCTGCGTTAGGTTATATATTTTTTCTTAGTTCTTGCTACAAGACTTGGCCTAAATGGCCATAACAAAGTGACTAAGTTTTACTAATTAATCGCCGTATTAACTTTCAAAGTCTAGTTTTCCTCTCATTCTCTAATATCAGGAATTGAACCTTACCATATCCTATCAACATCATTTGTTTACCATACTTATGGCGGTTATATATATAAATATGTTGTGAATACTTGTGATAAGTTCAAGTTAGGATCCAATGGAGAGTTTTGGTTATTTTAATCCTCGTGGACTTAGTATGGAATCTAATTATTATACAAATGAATTATCACCAACAAAGAGAGTGGGGGAAAATGAAACCATTATAATTTATTTGGGGAAAATAAATTTTGAAGTAAGAGTAGACACAAGAAGGTCATTTGCACATGAACTAATTGGACAACCCATATGAAGGATCAACTAAGCCTTTATTACTTGATTTTTTTTATTGAAAAAAACGAATAGAAAAGTACCAAGTTGATCGATAGAGGATATGGGTCTCCTGCATTTTCTACTATTTATATCATTATATGTATCTTCTAGTAATATTAAACTTAATAGCATATATGCATTGACTAGTGGAAATGTGGAAAGGATTAAGCAGCTATTACTCTTTGCATTTGAATCTTTACACAGTAGCTTTGAGTGATCTAATAAAAAAGTAGCTTAATTTGAGTAAAGAAAGTTAATGAAAACCATGCATAAAAGATCAAACAAGAAGAAAGCAAAGGAAAACTGTATTTTACTTTTACTCATATTTTCACACCTGTAACTTTCTCCACTAATGTAAAAAGTTCCCATTCTTCTCCCAAAAAAAAAATAAAAAATTAATGAATCAGGTGGTGGTTTGCCTACCAGAAAAACTTTGGGTCAAAGTGAACCGTGATTTGTGATGATCATTTGGGAATAATATAGAATATTAATAACTTGATCTGATGGTCCTAATTCATAATGAAATCAAATATTGCTAAATTGCTTGACAAAACTCTAGTGAAACTATTCTTTTCCCATTATTGTGCAAGCTAGCTGCAAGCATGTTTTTTAAAAAGAAAAACAATTGATACAAAAATATAACCCTAAACATATCCATTTCTTGCTCTGGTACTTCTAAATATACGTTCGTAAATTATATAAGTCTAACAAAAGGAATTGTGCATTTGAGTAATAAGTATTACCATAACTATCTTGAGACTTGAGGTTAGGTAAATGATTAGCAGTTGGTTATAGTTGATATTCGTCTCAACTGCAATTAGTATTATTTGAAGTCACATGCATGGATCCATGAAGTATAAGGAAGAAATAAATATCATCATTCATTAACTGCACAAATTATTGGCGTTAATATATATAGGTGGGTGAGAGGGTACATTTTATGATATGATCATGTACGTTAAGAGCAAGTTGAATTGATAATAGGGTCCCATCAATAATTTGTGATTCATTTATAAAGTACACATCTTATTTGTAGCCTTTCAGATAGCAATTAATAGAGGTCATATCATTTGTTCATATGCCTCAATAATATGTGAACAATTCCAAATAACAAAAGGGTGACCAGCTAAAGGCCAATTTTTTCTTAGATGTACATGACATATATAGTACACTGTAAAACATTGTATGACAAGGCAAAACAAAAATCTTCTGTTTTTTCTGTCACAGTTGTCACATATAAATAGAGACTCATAAAACATGCTAAAAATATTGGAGTAATAATATTAATGATCAAATTTAAATCGAGCTAAGAACCTTCCTTTCACTTCTATTGACGTTATGACCACATTCATGCTATACATGCATTAATATTCAAGTAGAAAGGCTTCATTTCTGAGAAATTGCACCAGAATAAAAAATGTTGTTGGATCAAGGATTATTTGTTTAAACATATTTTTTATCTGTACATTTTTGCTCAAGGAAACATCAGTATCAAACCGAACATCGATCAGTGTAAGACTAGTGCACGATTCAAAAATTAGGCTTCATTAATTTCCGCAACACCAGCAGGCAGAAGGAAAGATACGCCTACTAACACTTCTTAAAACATCAGCCAAGTCAGAACCATCTTTTCACATAAGAGGTTTCACGTCCAGTTTCCATCAGATGTAATTCTCGGACATGCTATTTTCGATACTTTCACGTGTTAGTGCCATAGAATGCAAAGTAGAGTTCAGCTATACCTGGAGCCTTGGACGGTTGGACAAGAATGCTGTAAGTTAATCAGGGACAACTACGCATTTTACATTTATATCTCCTCAAATGCATGTGAAAAATTTCATAAAAAAGTTCAAGAAAGACGAAGTTAGAGTTTTGCTTCTTCAGTCCTAACAATGACGCGCCATACAAATTAACAATATAACTAGTGTCACATTATTCTGTAAAAGCATCGCAGTATGGTTAAAGAGGAAATCACATGATTAGATAAAATAAAATAAAAGAGTAGAGAGAACCCCTGAAAAAGGGAAATATTTTAGATACAACGGCAATACTTTAAAACTTCATATAACATGATGCATTCATTCCCATTTAGTATATATAGATGAATATGCATTGGAAGCAACCAGTGTTGCTATACCAATTTTTAGTCAGAAGTGAAAAACAATATTTGCAAAGCCAAACATGATTTGGCACAAATGAAGAAAACATTAATTGATGACCTGAAACTGAACAATGATTGAATAATTCACCAAACAAGATATAGAAGTACAGAGCATTGGTTTTTCGTCACAACTTAAATACAAAGCATGATACAACCTCCTCAAAAGACAAGAAATAATTAACTCCTCAAACACGGCTGTCTTCTCAATAGTATAAGGAGGCCCTATAATGAATCGAAGACTGACAACACAAACAACATTTACCCTTACATTAACCAAGCAAACAAAACAAATTAACGCAACAACACTAAAACCATAATATGCATCCCAGAGGAAGCCCGGTGGAGAGCACTCATCACGGCACAATGCTGATCAAACCTTGTTCTTGGACTTCTCTGAGGCCCTGGGAGCTGCACAAGAAAAATATTTAAACTACTTAATTTGGTTCAAACCAGGTTCCACCAACATGGTGCTTATTTGATAAGAAAACTTGGAAACACATTGGCAAAAAGAACAATGAACAAGGCTTAAAAGGCAAAGATCTGTGCACAGCTAAAACTCATCACTCGACTCACATTCCTAGTTCCTAATGAGATTCAAGGATGATAGGTTTGAACATATCTTCTTGTTGATAGCATCATAATCTTACAATACTACTATCTGATCCATACGGGTTCTTGAATCAATCTATCATAAGATTAAGCCAATTTTCTTTCTCAGGTGGTCTAATTTAATAAACACAAAGAAAGAGGTTACGTTTTCTAGGAAACTGAAACGGTATAATACTATAATCAACAAATTTAAAGGACTAAGAAATTTGTCACCAAATATCCATTCTAAAAAGTCCAATAAAAGTAGGGAGTTATTTTCGGACTACTAGATACTTGATGTTGATAGTACCATTAGAAGGTAACTGAAACAAGAAAAAAAAGATAACACACCTAAACCAATAGCATCAGAGCCCTTCATGATCTTGAGCCTCTTGCACGATTCGATAAACATCCTGCAAAATAAAAATTACAAAATTTACAAAATTGAAAGGACATTTTGTGAAAAAATTAAGAGCAGCTAAGACTCTGTACTAGGTACAGCAACCCTGCAATTTGAAGAATACGTCCGAACAATTCGCAAGATGAAAAGGTGTACTTGCAGAAAAAAACTTGAATGACTGCTTAGTTCCTATTCGACATTTTTTTTTATCTATGGTAAAAGAAAATAAATGTAAATATACATTTACGTAATATGTATGTTTGCAAATCGATAAAAAATAAAGATCACGAAACGTACTCCCAAGGGACATCTCCCACAAGCATCCAGTCACCATCTTTATCTTCGTACGTAACTACATACTCTGACCCATGTACACGATCCTTCATTTTGATTTCGCTCATTTCCTTCCCTGGAGTACCATTGGATCCTTCATAACCACGTAAAACTGTTATGTTATATTCTTTCAAGTTATATTGGTTTACAATACCCGGATAAATTGGTTTACAATACCCGGATAGTATTAGTATTTGAGCAATTCCTAAATCCATTTGGTAAACTTTGATAGGAATTAGAACCATCCTGGTTTCCATTTAAAATACTTATTTTGCAAGAAAATATTAATCATCGATTTAGTTTAGCTCTTAACTACTCTTTATTCAGAAAGCTCATTTCCATAACTGCTAAAGGTAGAAGAAAGTAAGATTTTGGCAAGGGAAAATTGGCAAAAGTACAAATATACACTTTTTAAGCAACAAGTCGTAATCATTCTTTCCCTTTTGTCATATATATTGAGGATATAAAAAAATGGAGAACAGAGATAGACCCCCCGTAGACACCACCACATTTCACAGTAAACAAATTATGCAGTATACAAAAAAAAAAGGAAGATTAGGCTCTTAAGTTCTTGCTAAACAAGCATGGTAAATGATACCTAACTGAAATTCCTCCATTTGGCTAATACTCAACCTACATTAGTGCGAGTACCCTTCGTAAACTACACCTAACTAAAATCTTCCCTTTTTAATTATAATAATACGCTACCTACATTAATGCAAGTACTCATTAGGAGTTTTAACTTTGGGAAATGCAAAAATAAATCACCTATGGTGAAGCAGCTGAACATCTTCTCCAAAGCCGAAGAAAGCTCGCGATAAGTAGTGTACAACCTCAAATCCACCTTTCTCAGATAAGGAGCACCGTCCATGCTAACCTTGACAAAGAGACCACTACCACCTGGCTTTCCATCAACTTCTTCGTTATTCTTTGATGACGTAGCAAGTGTGTTTTTCCTGTAAGACCTTATAGGAGGCCACCCAACCACCTGTGCCCTGTGATAAAGTGGATGTAAGCTAACAATTAGTTGTTAAAAATAAAAAAAATGTTGTCTTCCTGCTAATATACAGGTGTTTATATGTAAGACCTTGTTTGTTGCAGTTTTAAAGCTCATCTTTTTACTATTTGTTCAAAAGCTAGTCTGCATTTGATAGGCTAGACTAGAAGTTTTTGTCCTGGAATGTTGGCCTGAAAATGATAGAAAATTTAAGCTGTTTGATCTAGCTTTTTCTAAATCTCAAAAACTCCGGCTTTTAGAACAACGATATATGAAGTCAGTCCATTACCATAAGGGGATCTTTGAGTACCAAACTTAAGATAACAAATAGTAACAAACTCCCCAGTATTTTGCAAATTATACTGCGTTTTCCTTACAGACACAACTTATGAAACCCTAAGATAAATAAACAATGAGTAAATAAACAAGTCAACAAACCTTCGGAAAAGACACCTATTAGACAATGAAATTAAACAAATTAAGAACCGGAAATTAAACCAAATAAGAAATATGAATCCGTCTCACAAATGTATAAACATCTTCAATATGTAGGTAATGAACAAGAGGGTCATCACGCTTACTTGGCAGCAGGTGCACCAGCATTGTCGTTTGAAGTCTTTAACTCAGTCGGTATAGGAGCATTAATCCCACGAGAACGTTCCTGTAACATTTTCAAGGGAACTTCATTCTTTATATTTGATTGAGACCCATTAAACATCCAAGTCCCTTCATTATACCCAGACCCTTTTATCTCCGAGACCTTATCCATAGTATCTGAAAATACCCGCTTATTTCCAGAAACAACATTCTTCGAAGGGACCAAAGGGAACAATGATTTTTCCTCAAATTTTCCTAAACTCGGCTCATTAGGCTCCTCAGTATCACGCCCAGGAGAGAGAGAGCCAGGTAAGCCGAGCCTTAACTCGGTAGCCTTCAAATTCAGATTGATTTTGTTATCATTAGAAATGCTTGAAACTGGTGAGCTGTCAACTGAAGAACAATCTGATAATCCGAGATAATTGCGTTCTTTTATTCCCCGAGGTTCATCCTCAACAGCTAGCGATGGTGGCGACATCAAATTCCAGAGTCTTCAAAACTTTTTCTTAACCTAGTTATGAAAAAATAATAAAGTTAGTCTAATTGAAAATGACTTCTAGTAAAATGTATGTCGATGAATAGTGAGCTTCAAATGAACACATACTTCAGAAGTACCAGAATTGAATAGGATATAAGAGGCCTGTTGAAATGGTAATGAAGTACCTCTTTGGAGTTAACTATATCATCTCTCTACCTACCAAAAACTACAGACATGAAATACTTGACAAAATGCTTTTGGTACTTTCAACTTTTAAGTTATGGAAGAGAGACGAAGTCAGGTTAAAACTAAAGAAGTTGAAACTCAACCATCGAAATAAAAAAACTTGCTCTTGACAAATCTGGATACTGTTTGGTTGTTTTTTTCCCCTATCAAGTTGTACAATCATACTCTTAAAATGCATTAACTTAAGGACTATTCAATATGAAAGCCGAACTCAACGAAAAATAAACAATAAACATTAGCAGATATACAAGAAATTAAATACTATAACAAAAGAAGCAATTTTGCACATGCCTATTCGAAACAGCTAATTGCTTGCTGTTTTGGAAGAAACATAATAGAGTTCTTCAATAATTAGACAGTAGAGAACCTACCAACTGTGAAGATGATCGATATTTCCGCCGTATAAACATTTTAAAAAGAAAAATGAAAATAAAATTAGGAGTATTACTTAATTTAAGTGATTATGATATCTTGATATCTTATAAAATAAACTCTATAGCGGAAGACAAACATAACAAAACAACCTGATTGTCTCTAAAGGGTAAAATAAAGCCAACCAGATCCAATTACTAAACTACAAAATCTTTACACTTATGACTTATGTAAATGAACTCGACACTAAAGTTCCACAGAAAAGTGCAAACAAGGCGAACAGACCACACAACCAGTGATTGTCAAATTATGAAGACCTATTAAAACTTAAACAATATTATAAGGCATGCAAACAAGGAATTAGAAATAAACTTCATTAATTAAAATTCCTACTACCCAGTATATATTTTATATACAAATTTTATAAAAACAGTGGATTATCACCCCCATATATTTAGTTGGAATTTCAGCATCCCTTTGTGGAGTCCTAGCTCCGCCACTGCCCATTAATATGTCACCAGGGGCATGTTTGACTGCTCCTTTGTCAACCAAGATGGTTTATTGGCCTTAATAAATTATGTCCGTCCCGCGTAAAATCGATACCTTTTGTTAACAAATATATAAAATCCATCTTTTAAGCTGGTCAATCAAATGGCAGCTATATGCAAAAGAGCATATAAAATGAGCTTAGAATATACACAAGCTCTAGACCTAGAATCACAGGACACATATACCATATAATCAAATTACCAAACAAAATAAAAAAATTACCTAAAAAAATATTTTTACAAAAATTGCTCCTAAACAATCCAAACATACAAGCACGATATTTATCAAAGATTCAAAATCACAGGAAAACACTCACTCCACGTCAAATTTACACTTCCTGAGCTGATTTAGTTAATACCCAAAAAAAAATATCCTTTCTTTTCCCTTTTGGGCTAATCAAAAGCTACTCCTAATAATAATAATAAAAAATTGATAATAAATGGTATAAGCAAATTTATGAGCTGATTTAGTTCATACCCACACAAAAAAACCCTTTTTTTTCCCTTTAGGGATAATCAAAAGCTACTTCTAATCAACAAAAAGAAAAAACTTTGATATATACTAAATGGTAATAAGCAAATTAACACTGCCTGGCCTGATTTAGTTTTAATACCCACAAAAAAAATATCCTTCTTTTGCCTTTTGGGGTAATAAAAAGCTACTTCTAATTAATCTTCAAAAATAAAAACTCCTAATCAACAACAACAAAAAAAATGAAAAAAACTTCGATACTAAATGGTAATGAACAAATTAACACTGCCTGAGATGATTTAGTTAATACCCAACAAAAAAGATAATTTCTTTTCCCTTTTGGGGTAATCAAAACTACTTCTAATTAATCTTCAAAAATAAAATAAAAAACTCCTAATCAACAAAAAAATTAAATAAAAAAAAACTTTGATACTAAATGGTAATAAGCAAATTAACACTCCTGAGCTGATTTAGTTAATAATACCCAACAAAAAAGATCATTTCTTTTCCCTTTTGTGGTAAGTCAAAACTCCTTCTAATTAATCTTCAAAAATAAAATAAAAAACTCCTAATCAACAAAAAAATAAAATGAAAAAAAAACTTTGATACTAAATGGTAATAAGCAAATTAACACCCCTGAGCTGATTTAGTTAATACCCAACAAAAAAGATCATTTCTTTTCCCTTTTGGGTAATCAAAACTCCTTCTAATTAATCTTCAAAAATAAAATAAAAAACTCCTAATCAAGAAAAAAATAAAATGAAAAAAAAAACTTTGATACTAAATTGTAATAAACAAATTAACACTCCTGGGCTGATGTAGTTAATACCCAACAAAAAAATCATTGCTTTTCCCTTTTGGGGTAGTCAAAACTATTTCTAATTAATCTTCAAAAATAAAATAAAAAACTCCTGATCAACAAAAAAATAAAATGAAAAAAAAAACTTTGATACTAAATGGAAATAAGCAAATTAACACTCCTGAGCTGATTTAGTTAATACCCAACAAAAAAGATCACTTCTTTTCCCTTTTGGATAGTCAAAACTACTTCTAATTAATCTTCAAAAATAAAATAAAAAACTCCTGATCAACAAAAAAAATTAAATAAAAAAAAACTTTGATACTAAATGGTAATAAGCAAATTAACACTCCTGAGCTGATTTAGTTAATACCCAACAAAAAAGATCATTTCTTTTCCCTTTTGGGGTAATCAAAACTCCTAATTAATCTTCAAAAATAAAATAAAAAACTCCTAATCAACAAAAAAATAAAATGAAAAAAAAACTTTGATACTAAATGGTACTCCCTCTGTTCCCAATTAACTGTCTTTTACGAAATTACGTGCAATTTTGACCGACTTATAACATGCATCAAAATTGTCGAAATGAGAAATTTCAAAACTAAATCATATAATTTTGATGTTTGAACTATATGACAAACTTTTGAAAATTTTCATTCCGACAATTTTAATACAAGTTATTGGCCGGTCAAAATTGCATGTAGTTTCGTAGTGGGCAATTAATTGGAAACGGAGGGAGTAATAAGCAAATTAACACTCCTGAGCTGATTTAGTTAATACCCAACAAAAAAGATCATTTATTTTCCCTTTTGGGGTAGTCAAAACTACTTCTAATTAATTTTCAAAAAAAAAAAAAAAAACTCCTAATCAACAAAAAAATTAAATAAAAAAAAACTTTGATACTAAATGGTAATAAGCAAATTAACATTGCCTGAGCTGATTTAGTTAATAACCAACAAAAAAGATCATTTATTTTCCCTTTTGGGTAGTCAAAACTACTTCTAATTAATATTCAAAAATAAAATAAAAAACTCCTAATCAACAGAAAAATGAAAAAAAAAAAAAAAAAAAAACTTTGATACTAAATGGTAATAAGCAAATTAACACTGCAATACCCAACAAAAAAGATCATTTGTTTTCCCTTTTGGGGTAGTCAAAACTACTTCTAATTAATCTTCAAAAATAAAATAAAAAACTCCTAATCAACAAAAAAATTAAATAAAATAAAACTTTGACACTAAATGGTAATAAGCAAATTAACACTCCTGAGCTGATTTAGTTAATACCCAACAAAAAAGATCATTTCTTTTCCCTTTTGGGGTAATCAAAACTCCTTCTAATTAATCTTCAAAAATAAAATAAAAAACTCCTAATCAACAAAAAAATAAAATGAAAAAAAAACTTTGATACTAAATGGTAATAAGCAAATTAACACTCCTGAGCTGATTTAGTTAATACCCACACAAAAAATATCCTTTCTTTTCCCATTTGGAGTAATCAAAATCCTAATCAACACAAAATAAAATGAAAAAAACTTTGATACTAAATGGAAATAAGCAAATTTAAACTGCCTGAGCTGATTTAGTTAATACCCACCCAAAAAAATTCTTTTTTTTTCCCTTCTGGGGTAATTAAAAGCTACTTCTAACAAAACAAAACAAAACAAAACAAAACAAAACAACATTGATACTATATGGTAATAAGCAAATTTCACATACCCACCAAAAAATATCCTTTATTTTCCCTTTTGGGGTAAATCAAAAGCTACTCCTAATAGTAAAAAAAAATTGATATTAAATGGTAGTAATAAGCAAATTTCACATACCCAGAAGAGATTTCAAAGTAGACTTGTTGGATCACAAAATTCTAGAGAGAGAGATATTTAGGGTCCTTCCATTACGCAGAGAGAAAACAAAAGATAATTCTGTTTTTTTTAACAAAGCTCAGGTAAGATAAAAGGCCAATTGGGGGTTAAATAGTAAATAAGAGAAAGTATAAGGGGCATTAGTGTTTATATTTTATAGTGCGTTGATTTGGGTGAGCTAAATTTGGACGGTTCAGATTGGTTTGAGAGGAAGATCTGGACCGTTTATATGTAAAATTAAATGACTGTTTTTGTTTACTGGTTTTGTTTTTGTCCACTTTGAGATAAATTGCGCGGGTTATTCATTGACCATAGGACAAAAATACCCTCTATGAGATAGTACCAAAGTGCTTAGAATTTAAAATTTTTAATTACACTATTAGTCTGTTACTTGCAAAATAAAAACGAGCTTCGAAAATTATTTGGAAATTGGTCGTGACGAGTCTAATTCCATGTAATCAACGTCGTAATCTGTTATCATGTGTAATTTGTTAGGCTTCTAGACTCAGCATACCACTTAGACTTTGCCCAATTTCCAAATAATCTTGTCTTTTAGAACACTGATTACTAGACTCGGTATAAGAAGTAAAGAATGAGGAAAAAAATTAGAATGATATATTTTCTATAGGAATAAGTTGTACAATAATTTCAAATGGATAGATTAACAATGGCTTAATGATAAATTATCTTAAGATTGAATCGGATATAGCTTAAATTTCAACAAAATACTTTGTGATCGAGATTATTTTATCAGTTTTTATTTTCCAAGTAATTTCGTAATTAAAAACCCAAGACAAATGAGCTTAATGATACATCTAAATATGTATTTGTCATCAACAAACTTTAAACTTACTAATCAACATTGAGCAAATATGAAATGGCCATTAAGAAGGTAATCTAATTGAATTTATTTGTAAAATGTAATGGCATTCTATAAAAGTTAGATATGCAGATTCATGAACACTTGTCGCTTAGGCTCTATAAAGAATGAAAGAAAATAGGTTAACAATATGGACATTAGTGAGATCTCTCGTTTGACAACCTGTTTTGTATCAAAATTTAGTGATGGTTTATGATATCACTGATGGTTTATGATATCACTGATGGATTTCTCAATTAATGACACGTTTGTGACGGTATTTGATCCTCACTAAATCTACTTTATTTTGTAGTGAGAATTGTATGAATGCAACTACGGTTCAGAACAAAAAGTTTAAGTAAATAAAAAAATACATGTAAATATAGAAAACGTAACTCAAACACCAGAATTATTATCAAACTCAAAGATTCAGTTGCCCTCAATGTTCCAGTGATAAAAAATAAACAGTCGTTAGTCGAAAAACATTGTTAGTGCTATTTGGTCTGTCATTTAATTTAAACTTTGAAATACTATTATTAACATTAAAAGGAAAAGAAAAACACCATAAAACTATTTACTAAGCATATCACAAACTTTAAATTACAAATATGAGACTAAATTACCCTCACTCACATCCCCAACTTGATACATTACAAATAGCCACCGTGTGGTAGGGTCCAAACCTCACCATCAAGGGTATTTTAGGAAATATTTTGGTCAACCTTTAGAATAGGGACAAAGTGGCAGTAATACAAAAAGATGGAGGAGAATAAAATAAAACATTTTAAAATGGAAATGAAACAGGTAATAATTAGGGGGCAAAATAGTAAAAATAAAAAGAGTGGGTGTAAGTCACGTAAAGGGAAAAATATAATTAAGAAATAAGAGGGGGACAAAAGAAAACAAGGGGAATAGAAAGATGTGATTAGGGGACAAGAAAGCGGCTTTTCAAGTTGAGTTTGCCGGATGGTGACCCAGACATTTAACCTCCCCTTTTATTTGTATTTTTTATTTAGTATCCATATTGCTATATACTATTCAATTGTCACACTAACTATCCTTACCATCTCAAAACTTCATATAAAATTTTAAATGTGTCACTTGAAGTGCATTTCTAGATTTGTTCTACAAACCAAGGGTAAGCCGAACTAGGCGGGGAGAATTTTACTAGCCAATTACTTTAGTTGTCGGTCTCTGAATAGGCGCAAAAAAGTTTCTTTTTAAAGAAATATGTTTTTTTCTTCCTAATCCAATACAAGAAATACATATACATATGTTATTTGATGGTTTAGTGTATTAATAACAAAACAGATTTTTCTAATGTATAAAAAATAAATTCCAATGTTTTAAAGGATTTCGCTAGTACATGAAAATGTATACCATGATTTTTTCTGTCTATCAATGACCGTATGCATTGCACGATTTTATGTAGTGTAAAAGATAATATTTGTTTTTTTATTATGACATGATTTAAGTTTTATATTTTACTCTGCTTATTTATTTTATACACGTTAGAATTTTTCCGGATAAAGTTAAAATGGAGCAAAAAAATGTACGGTTTAGGTTTAACATTGTTTTTTAGTTTTACGATGCAGCATGATATATAACTCCTTTTTTTCATTCGTCGGATCTCTAATTATCAAATTTAAAATTCATTTCAATGATATAAATCACATAGATGGTCATACTAGCATGTGATTTTAAATAAATAAATAGATAATTTATGTTATTAGAAAACAAAATTTTGAAAATACAAATAGGCTAAATCTCATGAATGGAAGATACAAGGCTATCAGATGACAAGCACGCATATTAATGGTCATGGGTCATTTGATGTGAGTTCTTCAGTTAAGATGACTTAATTATTGTCTACATTTCTGATGGATATACAACTTATTCTTAGTTTTGGGACTAGAACTCAGAAATTGAACCTTTTGCAGTTAATTAGAAGTTGAGTTGAAAGTATTTAATTAGTCCATTATCGTGTTTATCCTTTCCAGGACAATTTTTCATTAATCACACTTCATATGTTTCATTTATCATTTTCAAGGATAATTAAACACTCTATTTTGGTTAACAATTTTTTTTATTAGATTGGGATTTAATTTTGGAATAACTGGTCTTAGTGGTGAGCCTGTTGATTGTAGGGGAAATGCATAGGTTGGGTTGGAATATATATAATATATATACCAGAGAAAATAAACTATCCAATTATCATATTCTTTTGACCTGATGGGATAATTTTGGTAATAGAATCATAGAATGAAATGTCGTGTCGACTTCTCAATTACACTACTAAAAGGAGGTCTTTAGTCTTTAATAATTGAATTATTTCAAAAAAAAAAGTCTTTACTAATTAAAGTAGGGGCGTGCTCTGGCGAGGGAATGTCAATGTCCCCCTCGTCCGGACCGATATCACCACAGAAATTAACAAACCGGGGCCCTACAAAGTGGATGTCTCACCACCCCGGCTCATCACCAAACGGGGTGAAGCTAGGCCGGCTCGAAGAAGCGTACTCGATACGCTTCACCACTTAATGCTGCTGCCCCCTTTGGGGGGGCCCCCCTGACGTTTCATCGACGTGGCCCAATCACAGGGCACCTCCAGTGGGCCCCGGGAAGGGACAGTACTCCTGTCAGAGTCATAAATGACTGACGTCGTTGGATCAGCATCTTACAGTACAGTGATCCAAGGGTTAATACACCTCTGAACCTCACTATAAATACCCCCCCTAATCCTGCTTAGAGGGGGACACACAAAAAGAGAGAGGAGAGATAAAGCTAAAACGACCCGGACCACCAGAATATCAACCGTGACATCTGACGCCACGACTCGTAACTGGACCAAGCCCTCATCCTTAAATATATTCTTACATTCAGTCTATACCGACACTGACTCGATCGTCGGAGAGGGAAAACCTGGTACCAACCCCGGGCCCCTGTTCGTTTCTTGTGCAGGCTTAGAGAGCACCTCGACGACGAAGCAGATACCACCTACGTCACGACCCTGGAAGATCGGAGCCGACGTGAATAATACATAAGCCGAGCTTGGGAAGAAAATCAGGCTCGCCAATTGGCGCCGTCTGTGGGAAATCGTAGCACGCTAGCTCCGACAATCCGTTTCCAAGGATCGATGATGGATAATGAACAGTACGAGAGCCCTCCTCCACGGCATGCCCCAGTATTTGGAATGCCGAGGACCCTCTCTTTTGGCACGCCGGGAACTGCGCCTGAGGGGCAGCCTACTCCACTCAATGCGGTCCAGGGGACTCCCCGGTCGCGCGACGAGCTGACTCGTATGATGCTAGAGATCCATGAGAAGGAGCTCGTTGCCTTGGCGGCTCAAAAGGCGTTGATAGCCTCTATGATGGCATCCGAGCCCGGACCCGTCCCTTGTGGCGTAGAGCAGCCAGAGCCCGTTCGCATCCCCACCAAGAGCGTGATGTCGCGGCTGGGACCCTCAAGACGACCCCCCCTAGAGGTTCCAGAGGAGCCGGCTAGGGGAGAGGAGTCGAGGCGGTCCCACGAGGGGAGTTCGCATCGTATAAACGATCGAAGCGTACACTCGCGAATCAGTCGACCCGGTGATAGACACGATTCGCGGCCCGCTTCGAGTTGCGCTCGGACTGAAAGGCCTCCCCGGAGAAGGAGGCGGGGTCGTCGCGCTGGCCGAGATGAAGTCGCGGACGAGGCAGCGTTAAAAATCGTTGCCTCCACCCGCAGTACCCCGTTCTCAGACGAGATAGAGTACAGTGCGCCCCCCGGAAATTTCACTGCCCCCGTTCTTCAAGTGTTCAACGCGGATTCTGACCCGGAAGCCCACCTCCGGCACTATCGATACCAGATGAACCACTGGTCCCACCTCGATCGTCTTATGTGCAAATGCTTCCCCGCCAGCCTGGGGAGGCTCGCAAGTAAATGGTTCCAGTCTCTGCCTGCCAACTCCATCCACTGTTGGGATGATCTGGCCTATGATTTTGCACACCGCTTCATCAACTTGAAGGAAAGGGCTGCCCAACCGGAGCAGCTGTACCAAGTGAAGGTCCAACCCAAAGAGACCCTCGAGAGCTACGACAATCGGTTCTGGCAGAAGCACGCTGAATGTGCCGACTGCCCCGATACTACAGCTATAGCTGCTTTCAGGCAGAACATGATCGTGGGAAGCAGGATCCGTAACGAAATGATAGCAACCCCTCCTGGCTCAGTTTCCCAGCTCCGGTCACTAATCAAACAGCATGTCGATATCGAGAAAGACATGAGATCTGCTGGAGCGGCGCGTTCAGTCGCCAGCATCGAGCAGCCTCCGGGAGGAGCCGCTTCAAGGGGCATCCGGCGAGATCGCCCCATAGCGGAAAGGTTGGGGAGACCTCGAACGGTGGAGAGCCAGCAACCGGCCCCTAAGCGTAGAAGGGAGGACACCCGTCGGGCCGGCCCTTCGAACCCAGGAAATGCCTACTCCACCACATTCCGCCTACCACTGACCGACCTGCTCTTGGAGATCGAGAACGAGCCATTCTTTTCCTGGCCTCCCCCGCTCAGGAACGAGCCGGCCCGGGGGCCCAATGACAAATTTTGTGACTATCACAGAGGCCGCGGCCACTATACCAATGAGTGTCATGGTCTGAAGGCAAGGCTGGAAGGATGGGTCCGGGACGGCTTGATGGCCAAATATGTCAAGACGCGAAGGGACCCTGATCGAAACCGAGAAGGGGACGACGAAAGGCAACCAGACCTCCCCCCACCGGTGATGACTTGCCAGGTTATCCATTCTGGACCGAAGAAGCCGAAGCCAAGTGGGGCGGAGAGAACCGAGGCCCGTGAGGCCACGATGAAAAAGCACGTCTGCCTCGCCGAAAGCTCGAAGCCCCGGAAGAGGTTCAAACTAGGAACCAAGCCAGATCTAAGCTTCACCGACTTCGACCTAGTGGGGGTAGACCTGCCCCACTACGACGCCCTCGTCATCACGGCCCAAGTGGGCCATTGTTCAGTGGGACGCATCCTCGTCGATCAGGGGGCGTCGGTGAACATTCTCCTTGGAGACCTCTTCGAAAAGATGGGGCTGACGGAGGGGCAGCTAGATACCAACGCCCCCCCTCTATACGGATTCAATTCTGAGGCTGTCCAGCCCAGAGGGAACATAACCTTGCCTGTGAAGACAGGAACCAAAGTTATGAGCGTGGAGTTCACGGTGGTGGACGTCCCCTCCGTTTACAACATCATTCTGGGGCGCGCGTGGCTTCATGAGATAGAAGGCGTCTCCTCCACTCTACACCAAAAGGTCAAGTACCCCACTTCGAATGGAGTTGAGACCATATCGGGAAACCAAAAGGTCTCAAGAAGCTGTGCCATGGCCGTATACTCCGGTAGTAAACCGGTCCCGGGCCAGAGTGCTATGAACATAGAAGCCGAGGATCCCAAGCTGCTGCGGGAACTGAACAAGAAGATAGGCCCGGAAGCTGAAGACAAGGTAGAAGAAGAGTTGCTGAAGGTCCGGATCCCGGGGTACGACGAAGACCACTTTTTTATGGTGGGCGCAAAGCTGAGCGAGCCCGAGGTTTCAGGTCTCGTTAAGCTACTGCTCGAATACCTCGATAACTTCGCATGGTCCCCATGCGAAATGCCGGGCATCAGTCCCGACCTCGCCTGCCATAAGTTGAACGTCAACCCGGATGCGAAGCCTGTGATGCAAAAGGGGCGCCGTGTTAGTCCGGAGCATGCCGATGCCATAAACGAGGAAGTACAAAAGCTTCTGCTAGCTGGAGCCATCAGGGAAATTTTTTATCCTAGATGGCTCGCTAACCCCGTGGTGGTCCCTAAGAAGAACGGGAAGCTGCGTGTCTGCATCGATTACACGAGCCTTAACCGGGCTTGTCCTAAGGATCCCTTCCCTCTGCCTAAAATCGATCAGATAGTAGACTCCACCGCCGGAGCTGCCAGAATGAGCTTCCTGGACGCCTGCTCCGGCTATCACCAAATACCCATGTCGGAAGCTGACCAAGAAAAAACCGCCTTTATAACCCCAAGGGGGAATTACTGCTACAAGGTGATGCCGTTTGGGCTTAAGAACGCCGGGGCGACCTATCAAAGAATGGTCACCAAGATATTCGCCAAGAGCATAGGCCGGAGCATGGAGGTCTATATCGACGATATGGTGGTGAAAAGCGCCCAGGAGGACGACCACCTGGCCGACCTGAGAGAGGTGTTCGAAACGATACGAAGGCATGATCTGAAGCTGAACGCCTCTAAGTGCGCCTTCAGAGTTGGAGCCGGAAAGTTCCTAGGGTTCATGGTGACCCATCGCGGTATAGAGGCGAACCCGGCCCAAATCTCTGCCTTGAAGAACTTGAGAACCCCTGAAAAGAGGAAGGATGTACAAAAGCTAGCCGGAATGGCCGCTGCCCTCAACCGGTTTATAGCCCGGTTCGGAGATCGATGCAAGCCATTCTTTACGGCTCTGAAGGCTCAGAAGAAGTTCGAATGGAATGACGAATGCCGGAGTGCGTTCACAGAGCTGGCGAGCTACCTCGGAAGCGCGCCTCTGCTAGCCAAACCTGACGCCGGCGACGTCCTTGCGTTATACCTGGCCGTATCCGAGATAGCCGTTAGCGCCGTTCTCATCAAAGAAGTCGGCAGGGAGCAAAGGCCAATCTATTACGTGAGCAAAACCCTCCTCGACGCCGAGGCTAGGTATATGCCTCTAGAAAAGCTTGTCCTGGCACTCGTCATGGCATCGCGAAAACTGGCCCATTACTTCTCGGCACACAGTATCGTGGTGTATACGGATCAGCCCGTTCGGGAAATACTCCAGAAGGGAGACCTGTCTCGACGTATGACGAAGTGGGCTTGCCACCTGAACGCGTACGACATCCGGTACGAGCCGCGAACCTCTGTCAAGGGGCAGGCCTTGGCCGACTTTGTGGCAGAATTCACCGGAACGACGACGTCCCCCGGCATCGAAGAACGGGCCCAAGGAACATGGACCTTGCACGCCGACGGAGCTGCCAATAAAAAGGGATCTGGCCTCGGGGTGGTTCTCCAATCCCCACTGGGTGATGTAATCGAGAAGTCAATCCAGCTTGGCTTCCGAGCCACCAATAACGAGGCGGAGTACGAAGCCGTGATAGCCGGCCTGAAAATGGCCCGAAGCCTCGGCATCAAGAAGATACTGGTGCACACTGACTCCCAATTAGTCAGTGGCCAGATCAGTGGTGAATTCCAAACAAAGGACGAAAGGATGGCAAAGTACGTGACCATCGCCTCCGAAATACTTCGGAGCTTCAAGTATCAGGAGGTCGTCAACATCAACAGAAACGAGAACACCCACGCCGATGCCCTAGCGACCTTGGCCTCGGCTATGAGTGATAAAAAGGAGCGAGTCATCACCATAGAGTACGTCCCTTCCCCTAGCATCGACGCTGGGGCAAGCGTTAATATGGTGACTGACCTTCCGCCGGAGCTATGCTGGATGGACCCCATAATCGAATACCATCGCTCCGGCGACCTTCCTGAACATAAGAAGGAGGCTGAAAAAATAAAAAGAAAGGCCTTAGGGTTCTGGCTAGCACCCAACGATAAACTTTATAAAAGATCGTTCTCCGGGCCCTATCTCCTCTGTGTCCACCCTGACATGGTGGTGAAAGTCATGGAGGAGATACACGAAGGCACGTGTGGGAGCCACACCGGGGGCAGGTCGCTTGCCAATCGTGCCTTGACTCACGGGTATTGGTGGCCCCTCATGCAGAAAGATTCTAAAACTTTCGTGCTCAAATGTGAGAAGTGCCAGAAATACGCCCCCATACCTAGAGCCCCGGCCCAAAAGATGAGCAGCGTGACTTCGCCTTGGCCCTTTGCCCAATGGGGCATGGACATCGTCGGACCTTTCCCTCGGGCCCCGGGAGGCAAAAAGTTCCTCCTCATGGTCACCGACTACTTCTCAAAGTGGGTCGAAGCTGTGGCATTAGCAAAGATAACGGAGACCGAGGTGATCAGGTTCCTCTGGAGAGACGTGATCACCAGATTCGGAATCCCCTACTCAATCGTCGCGGACAATGGGGGACAGTTCACCGGGGTCAAATTAAGAGCGATGTATGCAAAGTATCACATCAAGAACTACTATTCGACCCCATCGTACCCCCAATGCAACGGACAAGCTGAGGTGTCAAATAAGACCGTGCTTGATGGAATCAAGAAGAGGCTAGACGAGTCCAAAGGACGATGGGCTGCAGAGCTGCATCACGTCCTTTGGGCCTACCGAACGACGAGAAGACGGGGCACTCAACAGACACCCTATAGCCTTACTTACGGAATGGAGGCCATCATCCCGTTAGAAATCGGGCTTCCTTCTCTGAGGACGGACATGGTGGAGAACGGGCTTAATGAAAAGATGATGGGGCTAGAGCTGGACTACGCCGAAGAAAGAAGGGAGGTTGCGGCCATCCGTAACGCCGAATATAAAAACGAACTGGGGCGTTCTTATAACAAAAGAGTTAAGGCCAGACGTTTCCAAGACGAAGACCTAGTGTTACGAAAAGTAAACAACAACACCAGGATACAATCCGACGGCAAGCTAGGC
Source organism: Primula veris (assembly GCA_963682055.1). Lineage (NCBI taxonomy): Eukaryota > Viridiplantae > Streptophyta > Magnoliopsida > Ericales > Primulaceae > Primula > Primula veris. Next base: position 26,817,438 of record OY821747.1, on the reverse strand, counting down.
CCCAATTGGGAAGGCCCCTATCGAATCCTCGGTGCAGTAGGGAACGGGGCCTACCTGTTGGGTCGTCTTCCCAACGACGTCCCGGTGGACCGACCTTGGAACGTCAACAACCTAAGGAAGTACTACCAATAGGGTTCGGCCTTTATGACTGTGTAAATAAGAACGTGGTGTAAATTTATGCCTGTGGGCTTTATAAATGAAAACTGTTGTTATAAAGTTTCTCTAAGTGTTTCAGAACACGAGCCTATACGGCACCCCGGTTCATATTTACTTGAATTTTTCAGTTCATTTAAATTCTCTAAGTGTTTCAGAACACGAGCCTATGCGGCACCCCGGTTCATATTTACTTGAATTTTTCAGTTCATTTAAATTCTCTAAGTGTTTCAGAACACGAGCCTATGCGGCACCCCGGTTCATATTTACTTGAATTTTTCAGTTCATTTAAATTCTCTAAGTGTTTCAGAACACGAGCCTATACGGCACCCCGGTTCATATTTACTTGAATTTTTCAGTTCATTTAAATTCTCTAAGTGTTTCAGAACACGAGCCTATACGGCACCCCGGTTCATATTTACTTGAATTTTTCAGTTCATTTAAATTCTCTAAGTGTTTCAGAACACGAGCCTATACTGCACCCCGGTTCTATTTACTTGAATTTTTCAGTTCATTTAAATTCTCTAAGTGTTTCAGAACACGAGCCTATACTGCACCCCGGTTCTATTTACTTGAATTTTTCAGTTCATTTAAATTTTACAAGTGTTTCTACACGCGCCAACTCGATTTATGATGTATATGAAATGAGTGCCCCAACGCCGAAGCGTAAGGGCCCCCCCATTTGGGAGCATGTATACAATGAATGATGTATAAATCACAACGGAAGTATAGAAGCAAAACAACAGAAGAATAAAAGAATAAAAGACAAGTCCAAAATTGTTTTTTCATTTCATTCAATGGAAAGCTATTACATGCTAAGTACAAAAAAGGAAACTACACTGAAAACAAAAGCCTCAATCTACCCTAGCTCTGGCTAGCTCCGTCCTCTTCATCCGAGAGAGCTCGAGGAGTCAAAGGCACCACATCCGGAATGGGAGCTGAGGGAACGGGAACTATAATGTTTTCTATGTTCCATACCGGGTGATCCGGTCCCGCCCTCATAAAGGCAGCCGCCTCAGACCACCCCTCGACGTAGAAGGAGTTGAAGTCCTTCTGTGTCTTCTGGGCCCAGGCGGCGTTCAGCTCGGCTTGGCCAGTTTGGACCGCCGCCTTTATCCTGTCCGTGATGCCAGCCTCGGCCTCTTTTAGGGCTGCCTCCGCAGCCTGGGCACGCTCCTCGGCCTCCGTTTTGGCCTTCACGGCTTCGACTCTTCGAGCCTCAACCGTGGCATTGAGGCCCTCAGCTTTCTCCGCCCTGAGTAGGGCCTCCTCAGACCTTTTCAGGGCCTCCTCCACCCTTTTTTGGGCCTCCTCCAGAAGCTTGGCATTAGCCTCTGCCTTCGCGGCCCATGACCTCACCAGCTGGCCTTGATGATAGACATATTGGTTCATCATTAAGTAGGCCTACAAGGGAAAAGGCAAAACACTTAGCAAAAATATATGGAAAGAATGTGAAAACATGTGAAAACATACAAAACGCTCTACACGCACCTGAGGTATCATAGCCATGGCCGATGCCATGGAGGAGGCGAGGTCACGACCTCGGTGATCAGCCTCGACGCTTTGCTGCTGGAGCGCAGCCAAAGCTAGTAACCCGGCAGAGGGGTGAGCCTCCATGATGCTCTTCACCCCTGTGGCCGCCTTCACCTCCTCGGGCGTCTGCACAGGCATCCTGTGGGCCGGGGAGGCAGAACTGGAGGCAGAGCCTTGAGTAGGGCCTGGAGCGGGGCCCGACGTCTCCCTAGGCCCCTCAACGACCATAACCTCGGAGGGGTTACTCCCCCCGACCTTGGCCCTCTTTTCCCCTTGGAGGGACTTCGCCCCCTCCACCTTTCTCTTCCCCAATAGGGCCTTGCGGGCCAGCCTATCGAGTCTGGCTTGGGCTGCCAAATCGTCCGGGCCAGCCGACGGAGGCAGGATCGCCACTTCCCTCTCCCCCGTCACCACCACATCCCCCCCCTCGGCCTCGACAACGACCACTACCCCCTCGGGCTCCCCCGTCTCAGCAACCCCGTCGATCGCCCCTTCTTCTTCTTCTTCGCCCCCAACCTCAACCACCTCAGCTACCACCTCCCCAGCCTCTTCATCTGCCTCCTCCTCCTCATCGGAACGGACCACCTACACAGGCCACACAAGAAAGGAGTTAGAGTTAGAGAAATTAACTATAACTAAATCTAGCTAAGTGTAAAAACGAAAATTTGAAGAAAACAAGAAGTGAAGAAGTGACTTACTCTGGTCCGCGAGGTGCCCAAGGCAGGCCCGGATGGTTCCGCCCCAGTTGGGCTGTCTTCTAGTTGAAGGGGGATCCCCACAGCGGGCTCCCTAGAGCTCAAGGGAGGAACCTCTGTCAGAGGCTTCCCTTGCGCATCAATGTATGTGCGGGTACCGTCCGCCCCCACCCGGAAGTAGATAACGGTACCATCAGACCGGGTCTCAAAGTGAACCCCGGCCGTTGAAGGAGCGAAGGAAGCCACGGTCGTCGCCTTCGCTGCCTTCGCCTTACCGCCCTTCTTCAGCTTCGGCTTCGAAGCCTTGGGAGGGAGGGCTGCTTCGGCACCTTCAACCACCCGGGGAGGGAGGGTCGACTCCAGACCCTTCTCCTTCTCCCACCTTTCCCTGGAGTATCCCACGGGACAGAAGGTCCTGTGGGGCCATTTGAAGCTGTTCCCCTTGCAGGAGGTGGGGGAGCCACAGATCAGCAGGCGCTCCGCATCGCGTGCCCCCACGTCGGTCCCATCCGGACCCCACCAGTTAAGGGCCACCTCCAACGACTCTATGTTGGGTTCGCCCAGGCCCCCAAGCTTAGAGGCCACAGTGAATTTGTTTTCCTTGGTGCTCAGCACCCTCCCCGGCCTGTTCGGGAGAATTAGGTCGTCACGAAGGAGCCAAGGGCCCTCCACGACGACCACGTCTTGTGTGTAACCCCGATTCGAATCGGAGTTACCTGTGATCAACTGGTTGTGAGACCGGCACCTCAGATAGGGCTGCCGGCTCTTAGATTGGGAGCTCGGCTCGGTCTGCAAAAATTCGTAGCAGGCCAAGAGCTCCCTAAGCCCCAGTGGTTCCGGAATGTCCGGGCCCAACGAGGCACTTAGGGCCTCCATTCCGGCGCAGATGCGGTGCGCTTGCAGAGGCCACTGGCATGGAAGAGTCTGCGTCCAGGCGCAGAGCTCCGCCAGTAGCTCCGGAATGGGGAGGTGGGTGCCCCCGTATAGAAGAGTAGAGAGGGAGAGAGTTACCATACTCTTGGGATCAGCCACGATCCCGTTCACTTCGTCCGAGGTCGCACAGGTTCGAAGTCGGAACTCCTCCCCTATGCCGCAGAGCTGACGAAACTCTTCTAGGTCAGACCCGTGCTGCCTGACCATGATACTGTTATCGTTTACTGCGACGGAGATGGCGGGGTCAATAACCATCGCCCGGAATGGCAAGGCGTTTGCCATCACGTCAAGACGCCGTGGTTGCGGGGCAACCATCGGGCCTTTTCCGGCTCCGTGTTTGATAACCATCTTCTTTTTTGGCTTAAGTGTTCGAAGATAAGATTTGCTAAGGGTGGAGGATGAGAGAGAATGGTTTGCTGTGAAAATTTTAGTGAGAGGGTGAGAAAGTGAAAATGAACTTTCACTGAGGGTATTTATAGACCCCCACTAGAAGGTGAAAAGACAGTTACCAGAAGGTGAAAAGACCCGACGGCTCATTACGCGAACTCCCACAAACGACAGCCGCCACCCAACCCACGCCTTCCACGTGTACAGCAAGGAGAGGTCGTCTGCCAAGTGTCACCCTTCAGCCGTTTTGGCATTAATGACATTGAAGAAACCGAAAAGACAGAGGCGGCGCCTCATAATTGCAAAACTGGCATGCTCCACGTGTAAGAGATCCATGAGTGGTTGAACACGTATCAAGAGACAAGTTACGCCGAGGTGCCTCTAGACAGCCAAACATGAAGACGGAATGACCGGAGCCCCCGTAAAGTGAAGAAGGTTCTCACCGGCATTGTCACTAACGACGACTCCGGCCAGGGAGCTGTTGGCGAGGGAATGTCAATGTCCCCCTCGTCCGGACCGATATCACCACAGAAATTAACAAACCGGGGCCCTACAAAGTGGATGTCTCACCACCCCGGCTCATCACCAAACGGGGTGAAGCTAGGCCGGCTCGAAGAAGCGTACTCGATACGCTTCACCACTTAATGCTGCTGCCCCCTTTGGGGGGGCCCCCCTGACGTTTCATCGACGTGGCCCAATCACAGGGCACCTCCAGTGGGCCCCGGGAAGGGACAGTACTCCTGTCAGAGTCATAAATGACTGACGCCGTTGGATCAGCATCTTACAGTACAGTGATCCAAGGGTTAATACACCTCTGAACCTCACTATAAATACCCCCCCTAATCCTGCTTAGAGGGGGACACACAAAAAGAGAGAGGAGAGATAAAGCTAAAACGACCCGGACCACCAGAATATCAACCGTGACATCTGACGCCACGACTCGTAACTGGACCAAGCCCTCATCCTTAAATATATTCTTACATTCAGTCTATACCGACACTGACTCGATCGTCGGAGAGGGAAAACCTGGTACCAACCCCGGGCCCCTGTTCGTTTCTTGTGCAGGCTTAGAGAGCACCTCGACGACGAAGCAGATACCACCTACGTCACGACCCTGGAAGATCGGAGCCGACGTGAATAATACATAAGCCGAGCTTGGGAAGAAAATCAGGCTCGCCATGCTCCATTAATTAACCGTATGTATTTAGTTATTCACAAATTATCGAGAGAGAGAGCAAACGGAATAAAATTGATAAATTATAAGCATAATATAATACTCCATGTTAATAATAGAGATGATTTTCCGTCAATTGAAACAATAAGAAGCAAACACGCAATTGACCAAATTTTAAACATCAAATAGATAATGTTAATCCATGCTATGTTGGGATACAAAATTGTAAAATTTCAAAAAAGAAACGGGATTTCATTTTTGTCTGGTTGATAAAACGCGAGTAACGGAGCTTAAAAAGGCAAATCATTAGTAAATTGTTAGACATATGCTCCAACTCCAGTCACTTATGGTCGAACCTCGAGAGTACAATGTTGTTTAGCAAAGATAAACAAAAGATAAGAAACGTTCACGATGGCATTCGATTTCTTAATAGTCTTTCATTGTAACCATTTAACTAGGTGAAGATATGTGTGTCGTTGTTTTTTTCTTAATTGCTAGTCTAAATTTTTCCCAGCTAACCATATCATTTTTCAGAAACCGTATTGTCATATAAAATACTCCTACTGCGGTATCTTACATGTAAACCTTTCATCGGAATACTAGGCTTCCCACTCTACTAACTGATTAGTCAAATCGTAGTCCATTTAGTCATGGTAATTAACATGATCACTTTCATTGCCCTTAATCTTAGAACTATCCTTATCTTTACTTTCAGTCAGTGTGAAATGGACCTAAATCTCAGTAGACGGTGTTGCAAGTTTCGGAACCAACTAATAATTAAAATGCCAAAAAGGTTGAAAGTATATACTGCATCTAATTGTCATTTTGAAACAAATATATATAATTACATTGGACATTGTCCATGTTTGTTTTGGTATCAATGTTTTTTTAAAAGTTTTTCTTTTAAAAAATCTATATTTTGGAGTAAGATAACTAGAAAAGGTAAAAGCAAAAAAGTCGTATATTTTGAAGATTTTAATAGTGCTTTCTCATCAGCATTTACAGAATTTAAATGAATATTGATTTTATGTCAATTAAAGTTTTATTCGTATGTTTGACGTGTTACTTGCTTGTTTTGACATGATATGTGAAAATTTTATCAAAAGAAATCTCTTATAAGTCAATTTTGATTGAAAAAGTAAAAAAAAAAAAATATAGCTAATGTCAAACATCAATATGTAGAAAGTTGATTTTTTTAAAATTTTTGCCAAACACTCATTACATATTTTTTTTTAATCTGTTGTTTTTTGACCGAAAAAACTGATGCAAAACGTACTATTAGCAAACATATTACTCAAGTCATATACTCAAAAGGATTATAAACTAAATCTTGTATATGTACACATATAGTAATGAAATGATGTTTTCTTCCCTTTCACTTTTCCTTTCTATTCCTGATCAATTACTACTGTATTTGTACAAATATCCATGATGATTCTAAACAAATTGTGCTAAACTTTTAGTCTCACAATCATCATTAAGTGGCAGTGCCCTCTTAGCACGCTTGTTTACAACTAAATCATGTGCTATACATGTCAAGGGTCTCTAATTCTTTTGCTATTTTTCTTTGTGTCTGGTTATAATTTATAGTCCACTCAATGGGTTCATTTGCATCAGCCTATATGGCATCCTTATGTCATACTAGATTCCTCACTCTATGCGTTAATTAGGTAATTGTCTAGGGTTAAAACACACCAATAATTCGAAATATTGAATTGGTCCACGAGATCTCCAATCCTATCCTCTTATTGATTTAAATATGACAGAAATGGTCCTAACAATCGAAAGGTTTGAAATTTTGTTGAACTATGGATTAGAATACATCACAAGATTACCAAACTCACATGTGTTAAAACTTATTTTTCCCCCAAAACAGATTGGTGATAATATTGCCTTAGAGAGTTCATTACAAGAAAATGTTATGATAACAATAGACACTCTATTGGTGTCATTATAGTAAAGTGAATATCGTTAAATTTAACAACAATGTAACAAACAGTATCATATGTTGTTGTTCGGTTGTTAAATCTAACAACAGTAATATTTTGACCATCATAACAATGGTATCATGACAAAAAACCTATAATCGAAGAGGACGAGTTAATTAATCCTGAAAATCAGTCATCTAAAATTTTGAATTGGTTATCTAGTGTCTCGCGTTCATCAATTGTGAACATACAACCGTGAACAAACAATAAACTGTAAAGTTGCAACTGGCATCGGAACTTCAATCAATCGATCAACATAAAACCCAACATATTTTTATATTACCGGGAGAGACAATGAAGGAAACCCATATTTGTTTATGTTGTCGAGTTTTGATATAATTATTTATCCTGCTTTCCATCGTTTACAAGTAGCTAGACGGTTTCCGTAAATGGATACTTAAATATGCAAATTTGGTTTGAAACATTTTGATCGTGTTCAAACGATATTTATCCCTCCATCTTTTAGTAAAATGGCTTAGGAAATTTGATTAAATGAAGAACGGGTCTTGAATAAAAAGGTATTAATTTTATATAACAAGTTATGACTCACTGGGTATGAATTTCATACAACCAAGATATGAACTTCGAAACAATCCGTATAAGACGTGAAAAAAATGGTATGAGTTTTAGTGAAAATAGATATGAACTTTGAAAAATGGTGTACGAACTTGAAAAAGAGTATGGACTGTGACAAAATAATCATGAACTTTAAATATAAGGGTTTCAACTTTGAAAAATGGTTATCAACTTAAAAATAATGATTTGAACAATTGGGTATGAAATTTTGAAAAAAAAAGGTTAAAGTTATAAAAGAGTGGATATGAATTATGAAGTATACAAACTTTGAAAAAATGATATACATGGATATAAGAAAACGGTATGAACTTCGGTTAAAAATAGTTTGCTATTGTTGAGTTGTTGCTCAAATGTAATGTTTAATTAACTTCGAGAACCTTACTATAATTATGAAAATTGGATGATAAAAACTGTTTTAGTACACATAACCTTACTATAATTATGGAAATTGGAAGATAAAAACTGTTTTAGTACACATTAATTGAAATTGGATAAACTCAGACTAATAAACTCGTAAGAAAAAAAAAATTGTCATATTCCTGTCACTATTTTAGCATTTTTTTATAGAGATAAGATCACAATTTGTCGTTATAAGTTTACCGGAGAAGATGTGGTGACCATGGTTGGTGATTGTAATCTCTGTGACGATGCTCAATGGTGGAAGTTTATGGCCTTCGTACTTGGTGATTGAAAGTGTGTCTGCATTGTCTAATCAGCGGGCTGGGCAACAACACCTATCAACCTGAAAATTGTACTTTATTTTTTTTATTTTTTGACACGCATTTTACTATATTATGTTGATATTAATGATTCGACACATTCTTTATTTTCGTCACTTGTACTCTCGGTCTTCTCCACTCATTGAGCAAGTCTCCGCTAATAATTAGTTACGCACATAGCGGTTTTTAAGAAAACATAGTTTGAGACGTGAGTTTTACGAATATGGTTCTTCTGACTTTTAACCATTTTTGGATACTGCTATAAGTAGGGCTGGGCGAAAAACCGGAAAAATCGAACCGGACCGATAATCGAACCCAAAAAGACCGAAACCGAAAAAGCAAAAAATTTTCGGATCGGTTTCGGTTTTCAATAAAATCGAACCAAAAAAGACCGAAACCGAAAAAGACCGAAAAAAACCGAAACTTGACCGAAAAAAACCGGTCCGGTTCGGTCCAAAAAATAAAAAGACCGAAACCGAAAAAAAACGAACCTAAAAATATGCTCGGTTTCGGTTTTGTTAAAAACCGAACCAAACCGAACCGAAACCAGCACGAGGTATAAGAGCAAAACAACATGTTGAAGGTGGATAATCCACTACCATGAAACTTATAAATATTCAAACCAACCATTGTAGATTAGTTACGTATAAGAGGCCATAAGATGTAATGTGTACATGGTCATGTTAAATGAGATGATTAATTAAATATTTCCAACATAAAATATAATACTTGGATAAGATTTTGCTTTAATAGTCACAGATATTGCGGGGTTCAGGCACAATGCCGGGAGACTTCCGCTTTTACCGGCCACTCTTGCTTAATCATGGTCAATTGCTAAATTATGGCTAAAACTAAATCAAATCAAGTTTAGCAAAATATTGAGTAATTAGAAAATAGAAATTACTCCATTAGCCATAAGAAATGATTGTTGCGCTTAATCTTTACACTGTATATTTGACACTTCTTAATTGGTTGCAGATGGTTATTTATGCAATTGATTAAGATTATGGATTAAATATTTAAAATTATTTTTTTATTTGTTCATGGAGTGGAAATACGAAGTGCAAATATCACTGCTCATTAGCGAGTCTTTAACTCATGGTAACACAGTATTAAATGAAGACTCTCGCTTTTTAAAAGAATCATTTTTTATATAACCAACTTAATTGGTTTATTCTTATAAGCGTGTTTACTTCTTTTACCGTCGTGTGCTTCAAACAATTAAAATTATTTTTCATGATTTTAATTATACATGTCGGATCGAATTTCCACCTTATTTTTTTCTTCGCACACATACTATTGGAAACTCTATTTTAACATTTTCATTTTGTGGTTACACAAGATCAATTTCAGCAAAGATTACTTTGTAGTGTAGTGAAAATGTTAAACATGTGTGAATGATAACAAATAAGGAATTAATTAAAAGAAATTTAATAAAAACTGAATGATATACAAATTCAACCTGTTAAGAGCAACTTCATCGTATTAATCAAATCTAAATCATCAAATTCAAATTATTTAGAGAAAAACACATTTTTTCAACTTTGATGATTCATAAACATTTTGACCACTATATCAGTATCTCTATATATTCTATTCTCTAAATTGATTATTTAATAATATTTTATTATTTGGCATTTGTTACTTTGTAGGAGAGAGAGAGTGAGATGTTATAAAAACATATTTTTATATTATGAAGAGCAGGTTTATACCCTATTTAGTTGAAAAGTTTTATTGGTCTTTTTATTTTTATTTTTAAAGAACTAAAAATGGCATTGATGCAAAAGCTAATTTTCTATTAACTTATCAAAATTTTAGATAAAATGTGTTTTAATGATGCCGACGGTGATACTCTAACAACCGCACAAATAACTAAATAGCCAGAACCGACGAAGTGTCAATTTGTTCCGAGTATGCTATATGGACTATGACTACTATGCAGGAAAACTTATATTAATTTGGAGATTTATAAAGTTATTTTTAAACATTAACAAGGTAACATGCAAACGAGATACTCTTATCAAAACAGTGTTAATTACTGCCCTCATATACCATTATAAAATAATGTTTGATTTACTGAGAGTTAAAAATTGTCACAAGCTTATCACTAATTCAAAAAGTTGTGTCAAATCTGTCACAAATTGACTAAACTGTCACAAAAACCGTAGCTAATAAGCTCGTAACAAAAAATACGTCACTAATTCCGTAGATATTTGAGTGTTTTTTTTATAGTGTATATATTAGTAATTCTTTAATTTTCTCTCTCAATGTACTTAAATCTTCACTGTTTGTCTATTCATCGTAGTATTCTTGAAATTTCGAACATTAGTGAACCTTTGTATACCAACATCTAAGAATTTCGTACCAAGACAGATTCTCCTTACATTGATTGGGATAAGTGGGAAACTGGGAATTGGCTCGAGACAGTTTATTGGGCTTGAATATAATGGTTGCATGTTAGGACTTGGGTAGAACATAAAGTTTTAGTACCAATATCTATCGTCCAAAATATTATTTGCACCTTACTTAGAATAAATAGTACTAAGCCTATTTGTTTACCTTAACCTATGAGCAATTGAGCAGACTAGTTAGGGCCATATAGAAACCGCACCGGCCGAGCGGAAATGTTACAGACTTTATTGGTCCGAGGACACCAATTTGAAACTATACTAATTCGAGATGAGATCAGAGCATGCCCACTCTGAGCCTTTTGTTGCTCAGCTACATGATATTCCTAAATACGTCAATTACTTACTGTATTTTTTGAGAAAAAAAGTCGTATTGAAAGGAGACTCCAGCTCAAAAGCATGATTGCTTTTTTTAGGCCAATCAGTTGATAGCAAAGATCTCAAGTCAATTTTTTATGTGCTTTCTATTTCTCTCTGTTTTCTCTCTCTCGCTCTCTAACTACGTTCTTTATTTCTGCTCTTTTTGTATCATTTGTATCTCATTTCTCTCGCTCTCTCATCATATTCTCACTCATTTCGCTCCCCATCTCTCTCCCTATTATTATGTTTTTATGTTACTTTTTTTTTTTCATTATTGTTGAATTCGACTATATATGTACACATAGATATGTATATGTATATTTGAGTTCAAAATTATCAAGTTTCGAACAGATTAAAATGTCAAAATTTCAATTATATTGGGTTTGTTTTTGAGTTTCCAGTGTATATGTATGTATATATATGAGTATGAATCACTAGTTATGAAAATGTACTACAATATTTGGATGGAATTCTAAGTTACATAAAAAAGAGATTTAAAAATCACAGATTAAAGCTTTTGTCTTCATTGTATGGAGTGCAACTTAATAAAGTTTCACCATATGGACTGCGTGTTAATAAAAGTTTTTACGGAGGACCGACCACAAATTGTCCCAGGTTTGCTTATATTTTCTTGCATAGTGGAAAATGGAGGTTTTATAGGTTTAATACATCAAATTATCTGCTTTTAACGATTTGGGTAACCATATTTTAAAATTTTCAATTTAGCTAGCACACTATAATAACTTTTCAATTTAGGTATCACTGTATAAATAAATCACGGAATCATGTCACGTGACATTTGACACACATTAATTTGAGATGCTAATTTGATAATTTTGCACAAAAATATGTCATCCTATAAAAACGTTTCCCCCAATTTCACACATAACAAAAATTTGGATTATATGCTAATTTTTTTATGTGAAATTGAGAGGAAATTTTTTCTAATATGACATATTTTTGTGCAAAATTGTTAAATTAGCCACTCAAATTAATGTTTGTCAAATGTTACGTGACATGATTTCGTGATTTATTTAGACGGTGGTACCTAAATTGGAAAGTTATTATAGTGTGATACCCAAATTGAAAAATTTAAAAGATGAGTACTCAAATCGTTAACAATATTATAGTTTGGTGTAGTAAATGTATTTTTTCCCGTGAAAAATGCTTGCTTAAGTTCGGTAAATGAACTGAACGTTTAACAAATCGAATACGGATATTTTTATGTAAAGCTAATTTATTTTAAAACTATAAAGATTGAAATGTTGGTTTTTTGCTCTACGTATTTGAATAACTAATTAATTTATGTAGGTAATGATATTATAATAACAAATTTATGTAGGTAATGATATTATACATAGAAGGCAAAAAAGAATTACTGTTAAATTTGTGTTCATGTTATTTACTGTTAAATTTGTGTTCATGTCTGTTTTGTTTATAAATAAACTAACCAACATGAACTAAACTAACAAGCCGAACACAAGTTTGCCATGCTTCGGTTAATTTGCACATCTATATAAGTAGCGACATTTATAGTAGTGACTGTTATAGGATTTACATTCTGGAGTTCGAATCTGGTGGCAAAAGCTTAAACAGAAAGGATTCTATAATTTCTGGTGCGAAAAGTTGTACGCTCTCTAACAGATATTCTACAGTTGAAGTCGATATGAGGGCAAGGCAAACCAAACAAACGTTACAAACCTATAAAGCAAATCGTCCTAAATATATCTACTATATAAAAAGCGGGAGTTAGCGGACTCCTCTTCATCGGTCCGTGGGTATTGTTAACGTCACTCTCGCCTGTGATGCACTTATATTACAACCAATGTTATTTGTTTACTTTTTTCCTCAGCCGTTACATTGCAACTCATACCTCCTTGTGTGTTCATATAGTCTTCACTTAGATAATAAAACAGTTTTTTTTTTTTCCAATTTATGAATTTAACAAATCGAAACATCTCACAAAGTACAAACATTATACATCACTATCATTAGCGAAGCATACCCGACTTGTTTGTATTTTTTTTTTACTTGAACTGCATATTTGAAATTGCACGCATCTTCAACTTGTCACATGATTTTAAACCAAAAATAAATCAGCGCATATCGTTGAAACTAAAAACTAAACCTGACAATTCCCGAGTAACTCATAATCGTTCATTCTCGTAACTCACAAAGTTTAGATAACTCGCGCCAGATTTGGCAGATTTACTAACGAACAAAGGATACTAAAATTTTTGTTCATGTTAAAATAGTTTGAAAAACATGAGTCATGCATATAGTGTTTTGCACTGCAGTTTATACATATGCAGCTTTCTAGCACATACCCCAACCAGTGTTTTCAAAAACGACCCGCATCAAATTTGATCTTTAAATTAAATACAATATTTTCTTTTTCCGAAACTAATTAAGGAAGAGAAAAAAAAACAAGCGAATAAATTACTTTGTCGAGAAAGCTGAAGCTATAAATAGAACAAACATTTATGCACACATAAGAAACCGTTTTCTTAGCTTTTCTTCACCTAAGTCCTTTTTTTCTGAAGCAAAGAGACTTATATTAATTTAAATCATTAGATTTACATAAGATGAAACCGTAGTCGGTGAGACAAAAGTTGTTAAACAAAAATCTACAAGTTCTCCTATTCGAGAATGTTACTTTGATTGTCATGCATCTTTTTTCTTTTGTTTTTTGCAATTTAAATTGTATCACACTGTGTACGTACTGTGTACAAAGTAGGGATAATGTAACATGTACTATTCCATGAACATGAGAGCATCAATTATGTGGGTCAATGGTGTAGTCTAAAGCTAGTACAAATCTTTTCGGTAATGAAAGTACATGAGAACAAATGAGAAGTGGGCCGTTTTATTAAAGTTATTTTAGTTAGGTATATTGCCACGTTTCGTGTATATCCCAGTTTACCAATCAACTCAAAGGGTCTACAACATATAAAAAGAAAAAAAAAAAATACTAAAATGGTATGTAACCTATCAATTTTTAGTGATTTGGTATCTAATCTATATATTTTGTTCTAATTTGGTACTCAACCTAACACTTTTTCTAATTTGGTACCCAACCTATACGTTTCGCTCTAATTTGGTACCCAATCTATACGTATACAGTCCAATTAAGGGACTCAATCTGTCTTCGATCATCGGTTTTTAACGCATAGGTTGGGTATCAAATTAAAAAAAAATGTTATGTTGGGTAGCAGATTAGAAAAAATGTTACGTTGGTTACCAAATTAGAACGAAATGTATAGGCTGTGTACTAATTTAGAAAGTGTGTTAGACTGGCTACCAACTCACTAAAAGTTAATAGATTGAGTATCATTTTAACAATTTTTCAGTAAAAATGGTAGATCCATTTTTTTATTGCAATTTTGGATGAAAAATGTCAAATTCATTGGTTATCGAGAACTGTCACTATTGTCACTATTCGTAAGTTATTATCGTGAGTTATTATCCATATTCTGGATTACACACGGGAGTAATAACAATTTTTTCAAACAAATTATGTTTCAGAGTTTCGGACCCTAGGTATATACCTATTCATAAATGCATGGCTAACTGAAAAATTAGTATCTATCTCATATACTGGGAAATGAAAAGGTTATTGTCGTTAACACTCGTTAATTATCTAGCTATGATGTATGATGAAATAATCAGACAATCTAAAGTAACCTACAAAAAAGTACGAAGAAATTGCAAATTAATTATATCAGTACATTTCGAACCAAAAGTATTGAGTATAAAGGGCAAGCTTATGTAAGAAACTAGGCAAAATTATATGCATGTGCTAAACTCCAATTTCTGAGTTAAAACATATGCCGTATATAATTTTACTACGATTAGCTAAATATGGCAGGATAAGGTCTTATTTCAAAAAAAAAAGTCTTCTTGAAATGAACATTTATAGATAAGATCAAAGCACATGCAAGAAACAAGTACTTGATAACAACCAGTTCAATAGATAAGATCTGTTCTCTTAGCTGTTCTTAATTAAGATCCGAATGCATTTTTTCTAAACATTTAATGCATGAAATTGACTTGAAATTCTATAGCTCAATTTATCTGTCCTAAGCTGAAATTGATAAGAACAATGCTGTTGAGAATCATGAGATGAAACCATTTTTGGTTGCTAAATCGGTGTGCTTATGAAATAATGTGGCATTTGGACTTGTGGCACAAAATTTAAATAAAAAGAGAAAAGCAAAAGAAAAGCTCTTTATTAGGAGTACTTTTTTGTGGTGGACCTCCTTACCAAGCTGGATTTGAGTTTGTTCAGCAGTTGTTTCGCAGATTAAATGGTTGAGTTTTGTTAGTCAGTTACATCATGATTTTGCATTTGCCAAAGAAAATGAGGTCCGATAAAAACATAAAAGACTATGCACTTTTGTTTTATATATAGTAAGGGAGTTATACGACTAATCTAATATATACTCCATTATTTATAATTTTTCCTAAATACAGTAGTTTTGGGACAAAAAAGTTGGTGCTGGCATTATTAGTGTCCCATGCACTATCAGTTCCCAAACTAAGTTTTTCAGCAGTCTTTTTTTACTCCTCAAATTAATCATATGAGTCTTCAAATTGCTGTTTTTGAGAACTTGATAAAATATTTAAAATCCACGTCACATTTTATTTTTATTTATTTTTTCAATTCATTCCAGTCAATTTTATTACCAAATAAATAACTCTAACACCACTTCATTACATCTCATTACACTTCATTTATCTACAAAATAAATAAATTTACCCACTCTATCACACTATTAATTAATACACTTCTCTGTTTTTTTTTTTTTCACTCAAACTAAATACAAAATTAAAATATTTTATAATCATAATATTATATCAAGTTAACACTTTCAAGTAATTTATATTTTGTATTTTTTTATTTATTAATTTTGTTACTTCCGAGTAAATAATTAAATTATCCCCAAAAACCCTACACGTCATTATTTTCTTCCACCTTTACCTACCCACTCTAAAAACATTAGTCGGGTTAACCTGAAAGTGGTTAAATGTGGGTAGGTAAAGGTGAAAGAAAATAATGACGTGTATGGTTTTTGGGGGAAATTTAATTATTTACTCGGAAGTAACAAAATTAATAAATAAAAAAATGCAAAATATAAATTACTTGAAAGTGTTAACTTGATATAATATTATGATTATAAAATATTTTAATTTTGTATCTAGTTTGAGTGGAAAAACTTGATATAATATTATGATTATAAAATATTTTAATTTTGTATTTAGTTTGAGTGGAAAAAAAAAGCAGAGGAATGTATTAATTAATAGTGTGATAGAGTGGGTAAATTTATTTATTTTGTAGATAAATGAAGTGTAATGAGATGTAATGAAATGGTGTTATAGTTATTTATTTTGTAATAAAATTGACTGAAATGAATTGAAAAAATAAATAAAAATAAGATGTAACGTGGACTCTGAATCTTTTATCAGGTCCTCAGAAAAGCAATTTGAAGACTCAAATGAGTAATTTGAGGAGTAAAAAAAGACTCTGCCAGTTTTTCATGTTGTACATATGTCATATCATCTTTGTTAGTTAAAAAAGAGTTTTACTGATTCTACTACATTTTTTCTGAAATTACACACAAACCGTACATTTAATGTACGGTTTGTGTGTAATTCTGTGCAATAATTTCAGAAATTACAGAACAGTCCCTGAATTTCGTAAAAAGTCAATATTGGTCCTATTAATTAAAATACTGAATATTGGTAACTTAAAAAAAAAGCATTTATCAAATTAAAAAAAAGCATTTATCAAATTAAAAAAAATCAAACATAATAATCAAACATACAAATCAAATATTGATCTTCAAAATCAAACATACAAACAGGCACATTACATTTATTTATTTTTTGCATGACTAAATCCTTTAAAGTTGGACATAGGCAGCATCTTTCCCGCCGATGTTAATCTGTCCGATGACGGCTCAGTGGACTCTTCGATTTCGTGGGTTTCCGGACGACGTCTATCTCGATGCTGCGATTCTGGATGCGGAGCACGCTCGTTTGATGTAATTGTCAATGTTCGAGCCCAACTGTCGGTTGAATGCTGACTAGGATAATGCTCGTACAACCCAAATGATTGTCTATGATAATTGAAAGGAACATCGTCGTGTACGTAGTCCGACCCGGTAAAAAAAGCACGACGAACATGACCGCTTGAACTCCCACCCTGATCTGTAGTCGGGCGTCGACCTCGACCTCGACCTCCACTCGTTCTTCTACCCCCGCTATGCCCGCCGCTACTAGATTCGCATTCCCCTCTGCCTCTTTCGGTATGCCGATAACTTGATGCCCTAGCGTAAGTTCTTGGGTCGTAACCTTGATCGTCATCACCATCGTCGTCATCGTCATCATAATCCTCATCATCCGACTGTTCATCACCTGACCCATACGGATTCATTCCCATTTCATTGAACTCCGCACGTAGTAAGTCCACGTCCGTTTTAGATTTCAGACGTTTGAATGATTTGAAACTGCGGCGCAACATCGCTTTCTGAAAAAAAAAACAATAAAAAACGATTTATTAGTATTGAAATATACAAAAAAAAAAAATAACAAGCAAATATTAATGAACTTTAACTAGTTGTTACCATTTTATTGAGCACACCCGTATGCTCGCGGAAACCGTGAGATGGCAGTCCAAGTTCAGGTGGGTTTATAAAGATACGGGTCCTCTCTCTATACCATCTCATGTAATCTGGTGACGTACCCGTGCCAAATTCGCCGTTAATAAGCCGGTTATGGCGGTCATTCCACACGGTTATAAACTCTTCAAAAAGTGCAGGCCAATCGTGTTTTTGGCCAATCCCATACCTTCTATCCTTGCCGTGAGCTTGTTTGAGTTTCCAAATATATGTAGGGACAACCTGAACAAAACCGAACTGTCTCATGAACATGTCCGCGGGGTGGAACTCAATCTTCTCATTACAAATGAGAGGAACAGAACAATGCCACATATCACGGCCTCGCGTGCAGTATTCCGGATAGTCATCGAGGTTTCCGTAAGGTTGTCAGACTATCTGTAATCAACAAAATTATTATTAGAATATGTAAACAATGGTTTAAAAATACTAGTAATAAATTCTACGAACATAAGACCAATGAAAACATATACAACATATAATACGTAAGTTACATGTAGGAAATAAAAAAGTTAAAATTTACCTGTTCATGCGACATATGGTCAAACTGGTCCCGTATGTGGACCACATTATGTCCATAGACATATGGCTTAAGCTTAGTAAGCCTCCAAATCTTCCATCTGTAATATACAAACAAAACCCGATAAACAATAAATATAAATAAGATAAGTAAATGATAGATGACACAATAAAAAAATACAAATCCAATACAAAAACTAAATAATATGATACTGTAACCGAGGGGGAACCTAGGCAAGCACTCAGGTGGCTCGATATCTTCCGGCAGCTCTTCACATGGTCTAACCGGCAGTAGTCTAGTCATCGTCCACATATCGAGAAACATCACCGCCCTGCTTACTCCGATAGATTTACCACGCACCAACTTGCATAAATTAGCCTCTAACCAGGCCAGAAGAGCTGATCCCCAACTATACTCTGCACATGTGTCAAAATCCTCCAGAAATGACAGATGCCATAGTGGAATCTGATCACTGTTCTTATCTGAAAACACATGTGCCCCAAGTAATAATAACATGGCAGCCCTAAACTGATATAACAAACGCTCCTCACTAGGGTTGGGGGGTAATTCACCAAAGGTATGTAACATTCAATCAAGTCTAACACCTAACAAACTCTCTATCATATCTAACCTGCTCGCCCTGTTATCATTCCGCTCCGATCGGGTAACAACAAAACCATCCACCCTGAGACCAAGCATAATCTCTACATCCTATAAAGATATCCCTAAATCTCCACCGACAAAATGGAACGAATGCGTCTCATCACGCCACCTATCAACTAAGGCTGTAAGCAAGCCTCGGTCTACGCTATAATTATCTATAGTGTGAATACCGTAAAAATCAGTCCTAATCATATTTTCAGCTACTCTGTCAGGCGTCGGTATCTGCCAACAATAATTGTAAACCCTAATTTTATGGGCATCTCCTCTATCTGCTTCTCTTCCAGCATCCCAAGTCTGATTTGAAATATGACCGGTCTGTCATAAAATACCCATCCTGCCTTTAATCTATGGACCTGGTTCTGCCATCCTAACTATTTTTATTTTTAACAACAAAAATAAAATAAGAAACATACACATTTAATGATAACCAAACAATTATTCTAATTATCTAATTAAACAAATTTTAATAAAAACTCACTTTTTTTATAAAACGGAAAAAATATCAACAACCCAAATTTTTATTGGTGATTTGGGCAAACAAACTAATTAAAAAACATAATTTTATAAAACACCTAATTTTCAAAACGGGTAAATATTAATAAAGCGTAACTATTTTTAATTTTCTCAATCAAAACAAATAACCATCATAAACATGTAACATCATAATCAAACCATTATAAGTAATAAATATCTAAATAAACAAATTTGAATAAAAATCCTAATTTTTTTTTATCAAATGGGACAAATATCAACAATTATTATAATTTCTATAATTAATATAAACAAACAACAAACAATTATATATAGCTAAGTGAATAATCATTTTGCATATTTTATATATTTTTTTCTATTTTACAAATTGAAATTTCACAAAATAAATAATAAGTTAGAGAATAAAATAAATAACTTGAATTAGGGATAAATTTGATTGAAGATTTGAGATTTTTTGTTTGGAAAGTTGGTAGTTATTGTGGTTGATTGATTTGAGTTATTTTTGATAAAAAATTTGGGTTTTTGAGAGAAAGAGAGAGAGAGAGTGTAGTATAAAAATTTGTTTAAAAAAAAAACGTAAGATTCTGTTTTTCAGGGACTGTCTGTGTAATTTTTGACGCAAGGACTGACTGTGTAATTTCTGAAAAGTATGGACTGATTGTGTAATTTCTGCAGAATTGCTGCAGACCGTAGATTTAATCTACGGTTTACAGTGATTTACTGTAAACCGTAGATTTAATCTACGGTCTGCAGCAATTCACTGTAAACCGTAGATTAAATCTACGGTTTGCACAGAATCACTGCAAACCGTAGATTTTTTCTACGGTTTGTACGTTTTTACAGATTTTTTGTAGTATAAAAATTCAACCTTGTTAAAAAATTATGCCAGTATTTAGGTTTGCAACAGTTCAAAGATGTAAGATTTGCAACAGTCCAAAGATGTAAGAAATGAACGTTGATGGACTGGACTAGGGAAAGGGTTTGGGTGGCCACAAAAATTCAAGGCAATATGTATTTAATTTTCCAGGGCAGTAAAATCTTATAAAATAATCCAATCTAATGGTTAATAAAAACTATGAAAAAAAGTTGAGTAAAAAAAGGTTTGACATGATTATATATCCGATACTTTTTCGGTATGTTTGATAAATTTGATTTTTAGTTTTTACGTAACGTACTTGAAATGCATTAATCCGATACTTTTTCGGTATGAATAATAAATATATATATATATATATATTTTTTTTTTTTTAGTTTTTTTAAACGGTGTATTAATTTATGGTGTGGCAACCATTATAATATTTTCGTTTTAATTTTAAATTAATTTTAGGTTAGTAGTCATTTTAGGTTCATTAATAGTTGTTGAGTTTTTAGTAGATGACACAACTTTATCGGGTTTACGGTAGTGTTACTCTAAAATAACGTAACGTTATGAATTTGAGAACTTAACTACTACTAGTGTTACCGAGTAGTGTATCTAGCCAATCGTACATAATAATATTTTCATAATTTTTGTTAAAACTTGGATGAGATAGATCAAGTCCAATGACCCAAAAAAATTAGAATATGTTGTCCTATAAAAAAAAAAAAAAAAAAAGTAGGCCATAAAAAATGGATCGGGATACCCCTAATCCCTGAGAGAAGACATATCATATTCTCACATGATTTGCTTTCTTAATTTGTTTCTCAATTATTTTAAGATTATGTTTTTCATAACACAAATTTGCAATTTGCATATCGGTAGCTAAGCAAAGTTTATAGGCCGGACTCATGCATCAACACCTTCCTCGTCCACATGACCTCCCTTATTGTACAAGAGCCAGCCCGGTGGCACGGGTTGGCTAATTCAAAATTCATTGATTTGTTCAATGTTGCAATGGATTTTTGATACGCAAGATTGAATAAATCAAATCAAAGAACAAGACTTGAACACTTCTAGTTATCAGGATACGCAAGATGCCCCTTACTCTTGTTAACATCATCTATTTGTTTATATTTGTATACATATCGGTGCTAAAGTGGATTTGATGTTAGCCTTTTTAAACCCAAAACACCATGTTTGAAGTCGACGGGCATACTTACCTTGGCTTGGCCATTCGTTCTGCATATGTTTGTGTTTTGCTATATACCCATCTATATATGTTGTTGATTCAAAGGCTATCGGTGTTGCTATATATGATACTTAAGTAGTATGGCTACATTTTAGTCCTTCTTAATTCAACTTGTAAAAACCTCTCATTTTCCTAAATACACATGTTCTTGGAAATTTTGACAATATCGGTGCTGTCCCTTACTTTGACAATTCTCTTAGATCAAAGTCTTAGAACCGTGAAAATCACGACCAAACAAGACCTTATGGCAAATGGGTGTTATAACTGTGGAAAATAAAAACGAAAACCGCACGGATGAGAAATACAGGAAAGGAATGAACAAATTTTATTCATCCTCCTCTCGTATATTTGAAACGAATACCTGAAGAAATAAGTAAAATTCAATTTCAACTTATGATAGAATTGAAACAGTGTTAAACCACGTTCTCATACTTATGTTGATACCATCATATAGAGGGGGCTCCAAATTTTTATCTGAACCTCCAATAAAATGAACTGTTAGATCTAGATTCAATAATTTAATTTCAACACCACTAATAACACAGCACATATTAATAAAAACAAAAATAAATATTATAAATTAGTGTTTGTGGACCGTTAAATCTACAACGATCTACATCAGTCGCCCCCCTTTTTCCACAGTGGTTAATTATCCTCCTGACTTTTCTTTTGTTTGGAAACACATTTTCGATATAAAATGTTTAGAAATTACCATAGTGTTTATCCAGTGACCCCACCTCTCAAGAAAAACAATGAAAAAGAAGAAAAAGAAAGAAAAAAAAAGGATATATAGTGGAGCCCATCTCCGTACCATATATAGCACGGACAATCCGCGTACGACCCAATTTACACGCAACAACCGCACTTACACTAATTGTCTTTGAACCAAATTCCACTTTGCTAAAAGAATATATTACAATTACAAAAAGATACTACTACTTAGTCTACTAATACTAGTAAAAGTTACATAAAGTGTGGTTCAATATCTTCAATAAAAGTCATTTTCTTTCCCGTACATTTTACTTCTATTATAACTGTAATGGTTCCTTAATTTTGAAAGCATGACAAGTTTTACAGTTGGTATGTACTACCAAGGCAAAGTCGTTAATTAGAATCATTTCCGTTTGCATGGTTTATATCAAGTGCAGAAGAGGATCAGGTGAAAACAGTATGGGAGATACATGTCGCACTTTAATAAAAAAAATGATGATTATGTTTTTCTAAATATTCTTCAAAAATTAGCGTTTCAGCCCTATTGTCTACCAAATACCAACAGTAGAGTTTCAACTCATCTCTTTAAAAAAATTGGTTCGGTCTCCCTGATCAAGTGTGAAGCGACCCGGTCATTATGGTGCCCAAGACAAATAAAATTTGGTTTATTTTTCAAAACAATGAGTTGAGAAATAATAATGATGATAAGAAAGTTTGAGACCATGCCATTACACATTGGGACACTTCCATATGTTATTATATTAACCAACTACACTGCATGTTATATATTACAGGGCGAGCCTACCATGAATGCTATTATTAAAAGATTTCATAATCTTTGAAATTAACCACAATGGTCATTTTGAAAGAAAATTATATTACCAAGAAAAGAATATATACATCTCTTTTGAACATTTAGATGTCCCTTTGTTGACTGTTGCTAAAGTGTGTTGCTAGTTTTAGCAACAAAACAATTGATTCATCTGCAACTATGCTAGCGCCATTCGGTTTGTATAATTAGGACAATAACCTAGCGTCTATTGTTATCTTGATATTTTTTTTAGCGAATCTGTCAAATTTATGTTTTTTTAAGGACTACAAAGTTTTTCTTGTACACTATTCTTAATTTTCTATATAAAAAAAATATTTTTAAATTTTTTTACCCCTGCCTCTACTCATGCATACACTCATTGCCAGAGAAGTCAAAAACAAAAACGTTACATGATAAATCTGTATTTTTGTTCTCATTTCCGTGAATGTATAGAGTAGTGTAAGAGGTATGTGCAAATAGTTTATATTTAAAAAAAATACTTAGAAGAAATAAGTAAAATTCAATTTCAATTCAAACAGTGTTAAAGCACGTTCTCCTATATAGGTATTTGAAATCTACATGGTTATTCCGGACCGTTCCGACGCTTTTTTTACATGTAAGACGTAAAAAAATTTAGGCATTTTTTTAATTTTGTCTGAAAAAATTCATATCGTGATATTAAAAAAAATCCTAGAAAAATTATAAAATCTCAGCTATTTTGATTAAAAACAAAGTACTTCATTGTCTTTTAAATTATACAAAATAGACCATCAAATAATGCAGGTTAGTCATGTATTGTATTACGGTGTGAAAACACATTTTTCTGTAAAATTTTTTTAAAAAAACCGGCGCCTATTAAAAAACCGAGTCGCCTTATGCCCAAACCGACACTAAATTCCAGTGACCCCACCACCTCTCAAAAAAAAAAAAAAAAGACGAAAAAGAAGAAAAAAAAAAGATAGTGGAGCTCATATCCGTACCATATAGCACGGACAATCCGCGTACGACCTAGTTTACACGCAACCAAATCCCACTTACTAATATTAAAATAAAATTACAAAAAAGATACTACTAGTAGTAAAAGTTACTTAAAAGTGTGGTTCAATATCTCCATCAAAAACCATTTTCTTTCCCCTACATTTTACTTCTATTATAATTGTAATGGTTCCTTAATTTTGAAAGCGTGAAAAATTTGACAGTTGGTATGTACTACCAAGGCAAAGTCGTTAATTAGAATCATTTCCGTTTGCATGGTTTATATTAAGTGTAGGAGAGGACTAGATAGGTGAAAACAGTCAGGGAGATACACGTCCCATCTTAATAAAAAAAAAATTAATTTTTTTTTTAAATATTCTTTAAAAATTACCGTTTCAACCCTACTGTATTGTCTACTCATGTTAGAGTTTCAACTCATTTCTTTAAAAAATTTGGTTCCGTATCTCTGATGAAGTGTGAAGCGACCCGGTCATTATTGTGGCCCAAGACAAATAAAATTTGGTTTATTTTTCAAAACAATGAGTTGAGAAATAATAATGATGATGAGAAAGTTTGAAACCATGACATTAATGGGACACTTCCATGTGTTATTTAACCAACTACACTGTTATATACTACAGGACGAGCCTACCATGAATGTTATTATTAAAAGATTTCATAATCTTTGAAATTATGTTACATAGAAAAGAATATATACAACATCTCTTTTAAACATTTAGGCTCTGTTTGTTTTCAAGAAAAATAGAGGCTGAAAAATATTTTCTCGGAAAATATAGTGTTTGTTTTAATGAAAAATTTGTTTTTCAGAAAAATATTTTTCAGAATTAAGGAAAATTAAAGAAAATATTTTCTTTTAAAATTGTCAAGAAAATATTTTCCAGAATCATATCATGACTATAACAAAAGTAACTTATGGTGAAAAATGATAAACAAACTTAAATTTAACTAGTAATAACGTAAAATGATTTACAAAATTAAAATTTAAAAGTAAAATATAAGTTAAGAAAAAAATAACGTAAAAGTAAAAAAGTAAAAAAGTAAAATACAATTAACGCTTATAACTTAAAAAATAACTTATAAATAAAAACATAGTAAAAGTAAGCAAAAAAAGGACTTTTTTGCTGGTAAAAAGGTAACTTATTTTAAGTAAATTTCAAATCACAAACAATAAATTATATAAAATATTAACTTATATATTTTATTTCAGAAATAAAGTAGCTTAAATATCTAATGATGTTTTATATTTGGTCTCGTTAATCGTAATGACAGTTAAATGTTTTGTTGATCATTAAAAAATGTCTACATAACACTTGTAAATAAAAAAAATATGTGTAAGTTAAATTATTATAAAATATTTGCTCATAATAAATAAAAAGTAACTTATTGCATATTAGTTCTAAAGTTTTTATATGTTGATTTTGTTAGTATTCATAAGTTAAAAAGTAAATTGTATGTTTAAAATTTTTATATGTTGATTTTGTTACTATTATAAGATTCTATACTTGTGTTTGTTAGAGAAATTATAAATTATAATTTAGATTTTCCATGAAATTTTTCCTTACAATCAAACACCAAGAAAATCATGAAAAATATATTTTTTTCCAAGAAAATCTTTTCCTCGAAAATTATTTTATTGGGAAACAAACAGAGCCTTAGATTCGAATCATTATAAGAAAATGTCTGGTCTGTTGACTGTTGCTAAAGTGTGTTGCTAGTTTTAGCAACAAAATAATGGATTCCTTTGCAACTCTCATAATATATTTAGTAGGGCTGGATTCGATCCGGTTCGGTTTTTGGTAAAAACGAAACGAAATCGAGCATATTTTTCGGTTCGGTTTTTTTCGGTTTCGGTCTTTTTATTTTTTGGACCGAACTGGACCGGTTTTTTCGGTCCAGTTTCGGTTTTTTTCTAGTTAATTTTCGGTTTTATTTTTTATTTTTCGGTATTTTTCGGTTTTTTTTGTCTTTTTCGGTTCGGTTTTACTGAAAACCGAAACCGACTCGAAAATTTTTCGGTTTCGGTTTTTTTCGGTTTTTTTCGATTCGGTTATCGGTTCCGTTTGGTTTTTTCGGTTTTTTGACCATCCCTAATATTTAGCGCCATTCAGTTTGTAATTAGGATAACAACATATTGTCTCTTGTTATCTTGACATTTTCTTGTAACGAAACTGTTAAATTTATGTTTTTTTTAAGTACTACAAAGTTTTTGTTTGAGATTATCTCAAATAATACAACCTAATGTTACATTTCTACTTTCCAAATTTGTTTTTTATCTTTTTTTTTCCTGCCTTTTTAACGTTCTTTTATATGGTTTATTAAAATGATATATGTTTTCTTTTCAACTGATGGGTGCCAAGGTAGTAGGTCATATTCCGATGGTTTAAACGTCAAAAGATTTTTCCCTTTTGTTCTCATGATTCTCCCCGTTGATACGTGTTTTGGACCTTTCATCCTTTAGCATGCAGAAGAAAATAAAACTATTATTAGGACCAAATAAAGCCTGTTCCAAGTTATGGTAACCTTAAATCTAATTTATTTCAAATGAGACCCTATCAAAAATTCCATTTCACACTTTATAAATTGTGACCCCCTCTCCTCAAAAAAAAGAACCAAATATTTGAGAATTGAACTTGGTTTCTCTTATTTACATGAGGCAAAGAGGGGAATTTAGTTACAGTATAATACATATATACCATGGAGAGTCCACACCATGCACCGATCAATCACATGGCCTCATCTCGTCCGTCCATCGGATTTCCTCTTGGAACAGCCCTGCTCTTGATCGTTATCTTCATTTTGAGCGGAGTTTTCTCATGTTGTTACCATTGGGAAAAGCTCCGATCACTACGCCGATCATTTTCAGGTGATGTGGACATCGAGGCTGATAGTGACGGAACACCATCCAAGCCTAAAACTACTAAATTGGTAACGTTCCAAATATTCCAATATCATAAACATTTTAATGTCCGTTTATATACTAAGTGCTCGTTTTACATTTATTTGTTTAACCTCAATTTGTTTCTATGAATGATTGCTTTTAATTAATTGTCTTAAATCAAGGGCGGATGCACCATGTGACGAGAGGGGGCAAGATTTTTAAAATTTTCTAGTATGTGTAATAATAAACCAAAACTTTGTGCAGCTTAGCGGTTGAGTACTGAAACTTAAAGCTTTTTTTTTCCTTAGATTGTGAATTTGATTCTCAACAAAAACAAAATAATTTCATTTTTGGTTAAATTTGTATTTAAAATCTTTCAAAATATCTTAAATTACACATTTCAAAAATCATCCATCCTTACATTTTGGAGTAAGGTTCTGCTTATATAACATTGTAATTTTTTTGAAAAAAATTACCTTGGTACTACTATCTATTTAATGTTTGTGATAAAAAAAATTAGTTTTACATTTTAACAATAAAATGAATGCTCGGAAAATATTGTATAGTTTTCCAAAAAACTTAAGAAACATTGAATTTAAAATCATTAGTCTATTCTAGTTTATTAATTATTGCACTAAATATATTGTATAACATAAATAATCAATATAGGTTACAAGAAAAACCAGTTGCAAACCATTTATCATATCTCGAAAAATTAAGATATATATTAATTATTTTTT
The DNA here is from genome assembly GCA_963682055.1 of Primula veris. Lineage (NCBI taxonomy): Eukaryota > Viridiplantae > Streptophyta > Magnoliopsida > Ericales > Primulaceae > Primula > Primula veris. The sequence goes on along the minus strand of OY821747.1, from coordinate 26,789,916 downwards.
ACCCCCGCACAACCGAAATTCTGGATACGTCCCGCCTTAAAATGAATGTGTATGATAACATCATGTCTATTCCAAAAATTATTGTGCATATACACGCGTATACTGTGCCGACGCCATATGAAAATCAACTTTTGTAATCACGATCTGCACTATAGTTACAGTATATCTCAGTCTTTAAGACAATACTTAAGGTAGAAATTGCATAAAAAGCAACAAAACGTAAGCACAGTCATAATATAAGGAAATATAGTAATACAAAACTGAACTCAAAGGAAATGAGATCGGTTTTAGACGTTATAAATATGCGTATATTGCCGGGACAGCTAAGTATAGTAATCACTTAATTGTTTTGCCTAACTTAAATTAAGATAGGCCTATTTGTAAAGCCTGAGGTCCCGATTTGACAATTTGTGCTTTCACTTTCAAGTAAAACATATTCAAATTTGATTCTTCCACTTCATTCACGATTGACATCAAAAGTGATTGACTAATTTGTTTTTGTTTTATATGATTTAGGGTCAAGAGTTTGAGCGAAGCCAAAGCTGGCCAGTTATTATGCCCGGAGACAAAATAGCGACATTCATAGCATTACCGTGCCCTCGTGAGCCACTACGGCTGGAGAATATTATCGTTGAGGTGTCGAAGTCATGTCATAAGCCGCCATAGCTACCCTTAGTATTAGCTAGCAAAATTGTTGTATACATATATGTGATATTATACATTTACAATATCTATATGTTCTTTTTAATAAATTATCCTGACGGTTTAATTAGCAAGGTAGGCTTGGATGGTATGTGATTAAGTGAATGTATAATTTGTTAATCGCGATAATTGGAAAAAACCTTGAGAATTTCTACTGCGTTTGTACTTTTAATGAACCTTTTTTCGTTATTTAATTTGTCCACTCGATCGTATAGTAACATTTAAGTTCTCTACTTGTTCAAAGCGACAATGATAACTTATAAGGAAACTTACAACATTTCCAACCTTAATTAGTGCGGTATAGGAGTTTTCGGACTGATTTTATTTTCTTTCTAAATAACTGATTTGGGTTAGTATCTCATCTCCTATGGCAAATAACAGAAATAGAACCTTCATTGGAAATTCAGTTTGCCTTCAAATTAAGTTTATAATGTCCAGAATGATAATTAAATCAAGCGCTTTTCTCAACTGAGTAATTGGTTATTGCCTTTTCTCATAAAACTGATAAACTTTTGTCAAACTTAGTAACAGAAGTTAGATCACTTGCTGTCACCTCACTTGAGAAAGTCATGAAAAAGAAACCAGAAATTAATGCTATCAAGACTCGGGAGAAAATGGAAGATTAGTACATTGAAAAGTCATTAGTGGATTCCAATATGGAGTTAAAAGTGACTTCATGAGCAAAACACTTGGGTTTAAATGTAAAAATAAATAAAAATATACATCTCAAGATATATATGTAACAACAAATAAGCTAACTTGCGCTCAATTTAACAGAAATCAGATTAAAGTGAAGAAAACAGTGTGATCAATTTTATACTTAATTATTAAAAGTTGAAAGGTTAATTAGTACGTACGTATATTGAAAGCCATAATCATATCTAATTAAACACAATTCAAAGTTTGTCTCCAAATGAAAGTTTTGAACTTTAAAATATATGTTTTCTCCTTAAATCTACTTCTTTTTTTTTTTTGCAATCTTATAGTACTATATGTAAGAGTACAATCTAAATTTGTTTCCACGTATATTTTGGCACTAACATATCGTTGTCTGTTGAAATTATGTTTTAGACCAATTATTTTGGTCGTAAATATTAGACTTTAAGGATACAAAAATCATTTTGGTGTCTTAATATTGTAATCTGCAAAGGATAATTTTGTTTTCTACCGTAAATAATTGGTCTTCAAATCACGACTAAAAAATCCTTTCAAAAAAAAAAAAAAAAACTACACTAAATAACTTTATGATTATAAAATTCACTCATATGCCATTCTGTCTTTCAATCTATATATATAGCTAGATAGTCACATAATAAAATGTTGTGCCTGCTAACTATTTTCGTATTCAAAGAAGGTTGAGTCAGTCCATTATAAATCTTTCAACGTATTAGAGCCAGGAAATAAAAAGCTCATCTTCAAAGTTACATACAAACTTTTACAACAACAAAAAGCGAAATAAAACTAAGGTAATTAGAACTGCATTCAAATGGACTTATTGCCGATAATTTAAAGTAAAAATTGGAGAGGTGCTACTTTTTAAATCTTTCTTTTGAATTGTTCAACTCTTTAATCTTCAAATTTAAAAAGTGATACTTTTTAAACAATACTCAAATCGCCTTTCTCTTTCTCTTCAAAACCTCTATTAATCAACGGCAGAGTATTTTTTAAGGACTCAGATTACTTTGAGAACCCGTAAAATATTTCAATTTCACATCACATCTTATTTTTTATTTTTTTTAATTCATTCCACTCAATTTCATTACAAAATAAATAACTCTAACACCACTTCATTACACTTCATTTATCTACAAAATAAATAAATTTACCCACTCTATCACACTATTAATTAATACATTTCTCTATTTTTTTTCCACTCAAACTTAATACAAAATTAAAATATTTTATAATCATAATAGTATATCAGGTTAACACTTTCAAGTAATTTATATTTTGCACTTTTTTATTTATTAATTTTGTTACTTCCGAGTAAATAATTAAATTGTCCCCAAAAACCTTACGCATCATTATTTTCTTCCACATTTACCTACCCACATTTAACAACTTTCAAGTTAACCCGGTTAAAGGTGGAAGAAAATAATGACGTGTAGGGTTTTTGAGGATAATTTAATTATTTACTCGGAAGTAACAAAATTAATAAATAAAAAAGTGCAAAATATAAATTACTTGAAAGTGTTAAATTGATATAATATTATGATTATAAAATATTTTAATTTTGTATATAGTTTGAGTGGAAAAAAAAAAGAGAAATGTATTAATTAATAGTGTGATAGAGTGAGTAAATTTATTTATTTTGTAGATAAATGAAGTGTAATGAGATATAATAAAATGATGTTAGATTGATTTATTTTGTAATGTAATTAAGTGTAATGAATTAAAAAAATAAATAAAAATAAGATATGACGTGGATTTGAAATATTATTTTTTATTTATTTATTTATTTATTTATTATTTTATTTTTTTTTTGAGATTCAGTCCTGAAAAAAAATCTTCCATTAATCAACCTCCTCACCACTAAACGACGACCCCATCCCATCTAGATCATTTATTTATGATATATATATACATATTTGACCAATCCAATTGTCAAATTGGCATTAGAAAACAAAAAGATATCAACATTTGTAGGATCAAACCAAATTGGATGGTCTAAATCCACGGCCACGGAAAGCCAAGCGTGTGTCATGTTACCTCCCATAACATTCATAATTGGAATTTTTTATTTATTCTTTTATCATGTATTTTTATTATAACTTTTTCAAAACAATGAATTGACACCCCTGTGATTTGTTGAATGAGACTAATTTTCACCATCGATGAAATACAAATATAATGAAAAAAAAAAACTTAAAAAGGAGAAATTTGGGGGAAGAATTAGAAGGCTGGGTGAGAAAATAATGTTTCTATTTTTATTTTTTTGAAAGGAAGGTTTCTGTTAATATTAAAGTTATAACTTTTCATTGATAATAATTATAAATATAACAATGTTATATAGCAAAACAAAACCCTATATCTGACCCCAATGGGATGGCTAACTAACATAATGTTAATTCGTTATTAAATGACTCAAATTAATAAATAATAAGTAATTTAAATAATAAAATAAAAATGTCTTCATCACCGGCCTCTCCTTGAAAATGACATTGACCTCAAAATTGTAGGAAATGACGAATTTTGAAGAATCAATATAGTGTACGCCGTGGCGGAGGCATTGTAAGACAGTGGGGGCAAACGCCCTCGCTAGATTTGGTTTATTTAATATATACCGCATATTAACACACATGTATAGTTAGCCTAGTTGGTTAAGGCTCCCCCTACCACAGTCACAAGACCTGAGCTAGAACCCTGATGTTGTTTCTTTCATTAAAAAATAATAATATTTTTTTCATACAATAACAACCATTAAATACATAATTAACATCATTGGTTTATATTAATTTTACCCTTTTTAGTGTATGGGCATAAAATGAACTAAAATGACTGTTTGTTTTATTTGTTTATTGACATTTTAAATATATTAATTTTATTCAATCAATGTTAGTATTATTGTTAAAATTTGTATTATTTGGTCCATTTCTATTTGCATAATTTGATCATTTGATCGATTAATTGGTTTCCTTTTTAATGAATAAACTATTATACACATAATCAATATAATAATATCAGTCTTATCTCATTATTGGTGTAGTTTAAGTTTTATCCATCAAATGACAATAAACAATGATTTATTTCAAAAAACTATATTTTTCAATTTCATTAGTTGGACAATTAAATTTTGTCTCATTTTCGTAGTAGAACTATAAACGTTTTGATAAAATTGGGTTCACTTTGTTTTATTTCATTAGCAAATTTAACATTAACATTAGTGTTTTTTTTTGTTCAATGACCAACTTTTTTTGCTTAATATGTTTTGTGTAATTTTAAAACTATTGTATTGGCTATCGAAGAACGTCTTTAACAAAAATGTTCTCAATATATAATTTTTCGGTTGGGACATACCGTTATACAAACACTATTAAGACCTATAAAAAAATATATTTAAAAGCTGCATTCATATGCGCGAGCGTGCGCACACACACATATGTATATATATATATATATTTTTTTTTTTTAAAATTATCAATTATGTCACAATTGTGTCATCGCTGAATTGAATTTCTGACTCCGCCCCTGAGTGTACATAATACATATAATCTATCACGGTCCGGTGGAAGACCAATTAAACAGACTTCTCCAACCTATTAAGGAAGTCTGCCTCGATTCAGTGAAATTGCGCTCAAACTCTGTCACCCAGCTACTCGACAACTCTTACGAATTTTCAATGCTCGAATAAACCAACAGGTCGAGACTGTTATTGCAAAGTCACAACACACAGTATAACGACTATCCCTTAAAAACCTCAAATGGGTCACAAAGTAGTTGCGGTTATAACTGACAGTTTTCCATTCTCACTGAATATAATGTCATGTAAAAACTCCGATAATTGGATTTTTACAATAATGATCAATAAAGTCGCTAGCGGGTTTAGCATCTAATACAAAACTAAGTGAAAATATGAGGGCAAAGTTACAAAACTCTAATTTTATTTCTCAACACAATAAGATCAGGTGATCCAATTCCACTTTGTTCTCGAAGTAAAAATCCATCCCACATACAAAGGAGACGGCATCGGCTCCCCCATCTGATAAAGTGGTGACGACTTTATAATGATCGACGACCACCTCCCTTTCGGTCGCTTGCCATTCTTCATGAGGTTCTCATTTCCTTCTCGTCCCACCCGCCTCTCTCTCTCTTTCCTATGGTCATCTCTTTATACGGCGGCCACGACGCTCCTCTCCATTCCATCTTTTCTCTCTCCTCTCCTCTCCCCTCTCTCTTCTGGTCGAGCCATCCACAGCGGCGCAACTGGCAGGGATGCCCATGGCTGCTACTGGCGGCGTTGGTGGGTCTACTACCGATGGTGACTTAATTTCGAATACAAATCCGTTTTCGTCTTTAGAATCGGACATATTCCATTTGACCGAAATAAGGCCATCTTCATTGATAGTCAGTGCATCTCCAGAAACTTAAAGAGTATTTAACAATTATTATTGAGAGAAAAATTAGAGGGCCCCAAAACGATAATTCTTGGATCAACAAAATTATCTCAAAAATTTAACATCAAACAAATGAACAAAAAACTATAGATTATAACACATTTAATATTGTCAATGATACCATAGCAAAAAATAGAATCTAAATTTCCTGTTCATAATTTATAGGTCAATATAAATTGTAATGTATTAGAAAAATCAATATGTTGTTGATGTTCTTTAGTTTTTTTACTATAGGGTACAAATGAACTAAGCAAAGTTGCCATTCAAATTTTTTAGGTGTATATAAATTGTAAATAGGTGTACAAATGATCTAGAAAGTAGTATGTTTTTTTTTTTTTCTTTAAATGACCAGTGGTATAATTGAAAATATGTCCCCTTAAAATGTTGTGGCCCTTGCTAATTGCTTGGTAAGATAGCTTTTTAGACGACACTGTTGTTCGTCGATTTCATTATTGGTATCATATGTAACATATTTTTTGTAATTATTTTTAATTTCTGGTTCGAAATTATTGCAACTAGTTAGGGTTTGGTTGAATTACTAGTTAATAGATTGGATTTTGTGGTGGAGTTACTGTCAGTTTATTCTGGATGGAAAAATAGATTGGTGGGTAGGGTTTTCTGACTGTGGTGCGACAGTGGTGGTGTTAGGATGAACTGGTATGACTGTGGTTCGGGCCACGGCTATGTAAGAATAACGCGACATAGGACTATCTGTCGTTGCTTTATAATTACTTATTAGATTCGAACGCGTATCTCATCTTTGTACATTTCTTTTAAATTCATAGTAGGAAAATCCGTCCACATAGCACGCATGATAGCCTGCTCTGATACCAATTGATGAATAACATTTTTCTTCGAAATACTAATTTAATGAACAAATATACTATATAAAGGAAAAATATCACAAGTCATCTATCATTTGATCAACCAACATATAGCAATTTGTATGCTCTTTCTTTCAGTCGAAACTATCTCTCTCTTGATTTATCTACACATTATCTGCATATTTTCGAGAATAAATGTCTCTCCTCTAAGTCAGCTATATTGTGCCCTAAGAAAAGAAGTGATTTCACTTGAGAATGCTATTTGCAAAACCACCAAGTATGATATAACAATCTGTATACTAAATAGGGGACAATAGAAAAGGACAAAAACATGCGCATTAAAAATGAAGATTGTTATTAAGGAGAACAAACTTTAAAGTATTAATGCAGCTTGTTGTGCGAGACTTCTGATGCGGAGTAAAAGAAAAAAAAGAACCACAAGACTTGAGACTTGAGAAAACTTCATGATAGAACATAAAAATTTGACCCGAATATTTCATTCGGGTCTTAATCAGCCCATATATCTTAAGGGGGTATCCAATGCTTAAATGGGTTATCATACCTTTATTAAAAGCCCAAGCCCACTCAGCTGGGGACCCATGTCTGAGACGTCTCCTGAGATAAAGACATTTGTCAACATCCTAAAAGAGATAGTTGCCTATAAATAGCCAACAATTCCCCCTGAGACCAGGACAAGAAAATCTATCCAAAAAAAATATAGAGAGAAGTAGAGAAAAGAGAGAAATTAGTCAAAGCTTATCACATCAAGAAACAAACCGAGCAGAGAAAGACCCGAGTACCGAAGAAGAAGGAGAAAGACTAAGATGAGAGATCAAATAGTTAAAGTCGAGCATGATTGTAGGAAGGAAATTGTAATCCGAACAAGGATAGTTGCCAAATAGCAATAAAGATCAAGAATTGTTTACCATTTATTATATGTTCAATATTATATCGTTGAAAAACCTAACGCTAATCACCAAAAAGTTATGGTTTTATCAAATGGCGCCGTCTGTGGGAATCATCTAGTTCCCAACTAGCTTAGACTTCGAATACCAATACTCTACCAGACGAGCGACAATGGTGACCAATATAGAAGAAACCCATCCCGAGATAGTAGAAACCAATAACCAACACGTGCAGATTAGCCAACAAGACCTCGACGGTCTACTCGCCATCCGTGATAGATACGACGCTATCCAGTCCGAAAACCAACCGACAACCTCCAATGTCCACCGAGAACAACCGATCGAACAACCCCAACAGCTTGAAGGGATCGTCGAAGAATACCAAACGTCCTCGGAAGACGAACAATCCTTGCCCGTACTAAGGCGCGCAAGAAGACGCATACCCGGATTCCAGGCAGGACCGAGCTCAAGAGTCCCTTTGCCAACAGCCTCGGTCAACTCTGGTGCCCGTTTATAAACAAACGAAGCTGACCGGCTTGGTATGCCTGAAGGTCATGAACTCGAACAGTTGTCCCGATTACCGACTCACCCACCAAGGATGATTACACCACCCACGGTGGAAGTACAACACATCGTTCCAATAGTTGAGGAAAGGAACAACGCCCAGCTGCAATCTCAGCTGGCAGCGTGTATGACGGCCATGGCAGCAGCCGGCATCATACTGCCGGGTACTCAACCTGCCAACGCAGACAAAGATCCACGTCGTGAAGCGGAAGATCCTTCCTATAGGGCCGCCTTGGAAGCGGCGGGCCGGTGACCAGATCCAGAAGTGCCCCATCAAGGGGGCAACGTCCCGATAACAATCCCTCCAACCTTCGTCCACCCAAATGCTTATACGGAACATGTCCTCAACAGAAACCCGAAGGACGGAAGGTATCCCGAACACATAATCGGGGGAGGATACGGCCCACCACCACAACAGGGGGGATACACCCCCCCTACCAAGCCACGGATGAAGCGTTCCAACAGGCTTGGAACGTATGCCAAGAAACCCCATGCACCGAACAGATCACGCGGTACCGCAATCCTGTGGGGTTCGTCATCCCCGAGTTCAGGCTCTATGATGGAAGGAGTTGTCCCATTGACCATCTGAGGCACTACAAGACGAAGATGGAGCTGTGGAGTGATGACCATGCAATGATGTGCAAGTTTTTCAAAAACAGTTTGGGCCCAGAGGCTTCGTCGTGGTACCATAACTTACCACGGGGCTCTATAAGAGACTGGGCGGAGCTGCTAAGAGCGTACTCCACCCGATACGCTTCTCATCGGAAGAAGAAGGTTAGCATTGAAACCCTTCTGAAAATGACGATGATGCGAAATGAAAGGCTCAACCACTACTGCATACGTTTCATCGACGTAGTAAACCAGATTACACAGTACACCAATAATATAGCCATCCTGAACTTTATCAACTCCATCCCTAATAGCTATTGGGCGAGAAGGAAGTTCATAGGCAAAAATTTTCCGACCATTGATTCCCTGCTAGCCTATTGTACCCACCTCACCGATAAAAATGACGAACTGCGTATCCTCAATCGAACTCTACCAAGAAGAGAATCGGTCCGAGAGGCACAGGTGGGTCGCAAAAGAGTTAGAAATAACCAGGGAGAAACATTCAAATCGACCAGAAAGGACAAAGGTCCCGAGGTCCATAGCAGGGTAGAGCGACCACGAGAACCTGAGCCCAAACCGCTCCAGATCGCATACCCAACACCGATCAACGAACATAAACCCCTCCAGCTCACCTACCCTGTACCAACCAAGCAGTCACAACAAGGCCGATTCAAGGGAAGGGAAAAGCAAAAGAGCTTCGAACTGGTCGAATTGAGATACTCTTTCAACCTGTCGGCTGAAGATATCCTTAAGAATATCCGCAGAGAAAGCTGGTATTCACGGCCAGAGCCGCTCGCTACCCCCCCTGAGCATAGAGACCCCAAGCTTTTCTGCGCCTATCACGAGGACTACGGACACCTCACCGAGCACTGCCGTAACCTGCGGTGGAAAATAAACCTGTGGGGCGATGCGGGATACCTGGCCAAGTTCATCAAAGGCATCGGAAATAAAGGCAAACAACTGGCCATTGAGGGAGCCGACAATCGGCAAGGAAAAACAATCAACGTCGTTCATATGTCACGACCCAAGGGCACAGGTGGGGAACGATCGCGACAACGGCAACTGGCACACTTTGGCTAGGTAGCCAGGGCGTCACAGGCGTCGACCTCCAAACGACAATGCACGCCACGACGACATCCGCCCATTTCCTTCTCAGATCTGGACGAAGAAGGGGTGATTTACCCCCACGGGGACGCCATCAACCTCCGTGTTCAAATCGGCCTTGACACGGTCAGCAGGGTGCTTGTCGATCAAGGAGCCTCTTGTGATATCATGTACAGAGAACTCTTCGACAAGATGGAACTCAAGCTGTAAGATCTACAGCCTACCGATGTCACACTGATCGGTTTCATCTCCGAGATGACTAAACCGTTGGGAAAGATCGTCATAAGTGTCACTACGGGATCCGTATCAGTTCCCGTTGAGTTCTTAGTGGTAAACGACAACTCCGGCCACAACGCGATCTTGGGTTGACCTTGGCTGCACGCCATGAAGGCCATACCCTCGACCTGCCACCAAAAAGTCAAATACCCAAATGATCGGGGAGAGATCGAGACAGCCATAGGATGTCAAGAAGATTCAAGACGCTATGAGGACATTACCGCGGCCCTTCAAAAACAGCTGAGCGTTGTCGAACAACCCACCAGCACAAAGAAGCTGATCAACCACATAGCCAAAACCGAGAGGGTTGTTGAAGAACAAGTAGGAGAAACTCTTAGGAAGGTGTATATTCCGGGTACGTACGAGGAGCACTACTTCCTCCTCGGTGATGACCTTCCAAAACAGGAATCCAAAGAGTTAGAAGCATTCCTCTTCAACAACATTGATAAATTCGCCTGGAGTCCTAAAGACATGCCAGGCCTAGACCCTAAAACGGCATGTCACCACCTGAGTGTTGACGCCGAGTGCAAGCCGATAGCTCAGAGGAGCAGAAAAGTGTCTGTACAGCACAGAGCAGCTATAATTGCTGAGGTCCACAAGCTATTAGAGGCTGGAGCCATAAGGGAGGTCTTCTATCCAAAATGGTTATCCAATCTAGTCGTCGTCCCCAAGAAGAATGGAAAGGAGAGAGTCTGTATAGACTTCACCAATCTCAACAAAGCCTGCCCGAGAGACCACTTTCCCCTTCCAAGAATTGATCAATTGGTGGACGCAACTGCAGGAGCGGAACGGATGACCTTCCTGGACGCGTATTCAGGGTACCACCAAATCCCACTCGCCCATGAAGATCAAGAAAAGACGTCGTTTATATCACCTTTGGGAAACTATTGCTATACAGTAATGCCGTTCGGCCTACGCAACGCAGGAGCAACATACCAAAGGATGATAACAAGGGTATGTCGAGATCATATAGGGAAGACAATGGAGGTATACATAGATGACATGGTCGTCAAAAGCGAAAAGGCTACATCCCACCTTCAAGATATTAGAGACGTTTTCCAAACGCTGGGCGAGCACAAACTGAAACTCAACGCGAGCAAGTGTGCATTCGGCATCAGCAAAGGGAAGTTTCTGGGGCACATGGTCAGCCGACGAGGAATAGAAGCTAATCCCGATCAGATCACAGCTCTTCGGAACCTAGCAGCTCCCAAGAATAAGAAGCAGGTACAAGAGCTCACGGGAATGATGGCTGCATTGAGCAGGTTCATCAGCCGATCCGCAGACAAGGGACGGCCATTTTTTGAATCACTCAAGAAGGATAGAAAATTCATGTTGGACCCGGAATGTGAAGCTTCTTTCAACAACCTCAAAGAGTATTTAAGGACGCTGCCACTGCTAGTCAGGCCGAACAAAGGAGATATTCTGGCATGCTACATAGCAGTTTCCACTACAGCTGTGAGCGCGGTTATCCTAAGAGAAGAAGGTCGCGAACAATTCCCTATCTACTTCGTTAGCAAAACTCTGGTTGAAGCCGAAACACGTTACCTACCCTTGGAAAAGCTGTGCTTGGCATTGGTCGTCACGACCAGGAAGTTGCCGCACTATTTTATAGCTCATCAGGTCCAAGTGTACACTAAATTCCATATCAAAGAATCGCTTCGACGGACCGATATCAGTGGCAGAGTGGCCGCATGGGGAGTCGAATTATCCCAATTTCATATCGAGTTCGCACCCCGACATGCCATAAAGGGACAAGTCTTGGCCGATTTCATCGCGGAATTCACCGAAGGGTATGACGAGCCTACAGCCATGTCCCCACAATCACACTGGCAGATTCATGTCGATGGATCAGCCACCAAGGATGGATCAGGAGCAGGGATCGTCCTCAAGTCTAGAGAGGGAGCGATCATAGAGAAAAGCATTAAACTGGGTTTCCGAGCTACCAACAATGAGGCAGAGTACGAAGCCATGATAAACGGTATGCTCATTGCCCGGTCCCCCGGATGCCCCACTTAACTGCAAATTCCGACTCAATGCTGATCGTGAATCAAGCTATCGGCGAGTACCAAGCCAAAGATAACAGAATGATTCTCTACCAAGAGAAGGTTCAGAGCTTGATGGCCACCTTTGAACAGTGCGAGTTAATAAGAATCAATCGCACCGAAAACGCACATGCCGATGCCTTGGCCACCCTAGCCTCGACATTAACATTAACTGACACTCGGTCGATCACAGTGGAACTACTACCGACCCCGAGCATAACCAAAAGAATAAACCGATAACGTCGGTACAATACGAACCAGGTTGGATGGACGACATGATTCACTATCTGCGAAACGGAACCCTCCCGGCAGATAAGATAAAAGCACTAAAAATTACGAGAAAGGCTCCTCGTTTCTAGCGGTCCGACGACGATAAACTGTACAAATCCAGTTACCGAGGACCCCATCTTCTGTGTGTCCGGCCAGAAATGCAGCTACCAGTCTTGGAGGAAATCCACGAAGGATCCTGCGGAGCACACATCAAAGGGTGGTCCCTTGCCAACAAGGCAATCACCCAAGGATATTGGTGGCCCTATATCAAGCGAGACACCGATGTATACGTCCAACGTTGCGACAAGTGCCAACGATTTGCCAAGATACCTCGGCTCCCATCATCTATGATGACCCCGGTATCGGCACCATGGCCATTCGCACAATGGGCACTTGATTTAGTAGGGAAGCTTCCCAAAGCGCCCAGCAGCTTCGAATATCTGATTGTGGCAACAGACTACTTCACCAAATGGGTTGAGGCTAAACCTCTCCGTGAAATTAAAGCCAGTAATGTCAAACAGTTCATCTGGGAGCATATCATCACCAGGTTCGGTATACCTTATGCCATCGTCGCAGACAACGGCACCTAGTTCAAAGAAGCCAAGCTACAGCTTTGGTACGAAGAACTCGGTATCCGAAAGTTCTATTCGACGCCAACATACCCACAGGGAAACGGCCAAGCAGAGGTATCAAACCGAACCATATTGGACGACATCAAGACAACCCTCGAACAAGCAAAGGGGAGATGGCCCGAGCGGCTACTCAACGTCTTATGGTCGTGCCGAACTACACCAAAGACGGGCACCAAAGAAACCCCGTTCAGCTTAGCATACGGCGTCGAGGCCGTTATACCAACAGAAATCGGGCTACCCACACTACGAACAACTTTAGTCGAGCAAGGAAACAATGAACAAAGAATTAGAGAGGAACTCGACATGCTAGATGAGAAACGAGAGATAGCAGCTCTTACACTAGCGAAGTATCAACAAGGCGTTAAGCAAACGTATGATAAGAGGGTGAAAGGGACCAAGGAGTTTATGGTCGGAGAATTGGTGCTGCGACGAGTAACGGTCTATACCCGCAATGAAATACATGGCAAATTAAGCCCCACTTGGGAAGGACCGTACGAGATCGTCAAGAGAACAAGTCCGGTTACCTACAAACTCAAAAGCGTTCTGTTCGAAAACAGCAGAGGGGAGAAAAATTCTTGGAATGTGGCTAACCTAAAGAAGTACTACGTATAGACATACAGGTGCACCTTACCACTCCTGCTTAATGACATTGTCTTTTATCTTTTGAATAAATTAAATGTCTTATCATGCTGTCTAACAAATGCAGCTGAAATTCCCAAACGGCCTTAGTGCCTAGGAATACTATGAAATTCCCAAACGGCCGAAGTGCCTAGGAATACTATAAAATTCCCAAACGGCCAAAGTGCCTAGGAATACTATGAAATTCCCAAAAGGCCAAAGTGTCTAGGAATACTATGAAATTCCCAAACGACCTTTGTGCCTAGGAATACTATGAAATTCCCAAACGGCCAAAGTGCCTAGGAATACTATGAAATTCCCAAACGGCCTTAGTGTCTAGGAATACTATGAAATTCCCAAACGGCCTTTGTGCCTAGGAATACTATGAAATTCCCAAACGGCCTTTGTGCCTAGGAATACTATGAAATTCCCAAACGACCTTTGTGCCCAGAAATAATATGAAATTCCCAAACAGCCTTTGTGCCTAGGAATACTGTGAAATTCCCAACATGGCGTGTCTAAAAGAATGCTTAGGAATACTCAAACATATGCAGGTACCAACTGATCCAATGAGCAAGGATTAAAGGCAGAAAAGAAACTAGAAGAATAATGCAGGAAATAAAAGAATCAAAGGAACAACAATCTCGTCAAAAGAAACAGGAATAAAGAAATACAACAAATAGTTCTCGCCTACTTTAAGGAGACCATAAAAAAAAATCGAACGAAGAAATCAGTACAGGAAAATGAACCAATCAAGGAAATATCAGTACGACAATGAGAAGATCCGAACACAAGAATAAAGAAATAAAACAATAGTTCTCGCCCACATTACGGAGGCAACAAGGTACAATCAACCATAGCGACAGTGATTTACGAACTACTACCACATGAGGAGCACGACGGCAATGGACCGAGCTCTACCTCCTCATCATCAGTCGCCGTATCCCCATCAGTCTCCTCACCATCAAAATGCTCCTCAGAAATGAGGGCATCAAAGTTGGTCGTATGAGCACCAACACATGTCAGCGTCTTAAGACGAGCGGAGAACTCGGCTGCTTTGGCGACCTCGTGAGCATCCGAGGCCGCTTTACGACGAACGTCGTCGAAGGGAAGCGCACGCGCTTCAATCATCGCCGCCGAAGCATCGTACCTAGATCGGGACAGACGGAAATACTTCACCAACATGTTGGCTTTAGTTACCAGCGCTTTTAGTTTACCGAAGTATTTTCCCTTTACACGCCAATATCGATCTAAACGACGTTCCTGAACCTCGACAACATGCTCGGCATGACGAACATATTCCCGGAAAGAGGACGCCTGGGTTTTCAACTTGGACTTAAGTCGGGCACACTGATCGAGCAATTCGACGTTTTTGCCCATTAAAACGATGTAAGGCCATTTGGCATGCACTTCACTAGCCGCACCGGATGAAATCTCATCCCGGGCAGTCCCAGTGGGTCCTAGCCCCGGACTAACTAGGCATGGAGAACAAGCCTGGTGCGACGTAGTAGCATGTGCCTATAAAAAAAATGGGGAAGAAGGGAACAAATGAATATTCATACGCAAAAAAAAAAAAAAAAAAAAAAGACACGGAAATAGAAGAACGAAGATTTTTTATACAAGCTACGAGTAAAATGACAAAACAAGCTGCTCAATCATTAATCCGATAACCCATCAACAGACGAAGAGGCCTCTACAGCGTCAGCAAAATGAATATCTCGCAACGAGACAATTTGAGTCCCCAAACGTTCCTGTACGACCGCATCCACTCGGTTCAAGCCAGCCGTGGTCTCAGTTACCCCGGCCATAGCATCACCCATGCGCTATGCCCGGGCAACACCACGCATTCCTTTTACATGTTCACGCACCTCTAATGCGCGACTTCAGGCCCAATACGCTTTGGCGAAGGATAACAACAGATCCGCATCGTCGAAAACGGCCCCGAGCACCAAGTTCAGGCTCGTCCCACGGTCTCGGGCGCCACGGTGCACCGTGCTCGGTGTTCGGTACAGATACAAAATAAAGGCAAAACAGATACAAAATAAAACAGACAGGATCGAGTTGCAAAGCATAAGTTTTATTCATCCACAAAGGGGGATACAAACAAACGATACAACAGAAAAATAAAAGTTTACAATAAAATACGACACCCATCCTACTTCTTCGAACTACCCCCCATATCGGCATCCTTCTTCGTCAAGAGCTCCTCCAGATGCTCTTTTTCCCTAATTAAATGAGAAATGCCAGTCTCCACTTGTTTTAAAGCATGAGATTGAGACTTGCACTTCTGCTCGGCTTCAAAACGAGCAGCGCTCTCCTCCTGCCAATACTGTTTGAACCGCCTCATTTCGGTTTGAGCACACTTGAGATCGTGCTTCAGCCACGACATCTCAATTTCTTTTAGCTGGAGAGGTGTCAAATCCTCTTCCCCGAAACCAGGGGGACGAGGTAGCAAAAAAGTAGGCTCCTCTTCCATAAGTGCTTTCTTTTTGGAGGCAGATCTAGTGATGGGAGCCATCTTAAACAAAAGCAAGTTAGAAGAAACAAGAGAGAGAAAAGGAGATTGGATAATGAAGTACATGCAATAGGGAGCATTTATAAAGAAATTCAAGGGTACAAAAAAAAAACGAAAAGGCACACAAAGTACGAGGCGTTACAGCGGTTCACAAGAAAGACACGAGATACGAAAAGATACATCTGATTCAAATACAAAAGAAGATACAAGTTCCAAAACGGGAAATACATCAAAAAACCAGCCCAATCTAACTAGGGATCAATGGGTGGAAAAACCGAACTGCCAGACCGAGAGAAAGCAAAACGAGCAGAGCAGTTCAACCGAGCTTGGTAGGAATCATTCATGGCAACCAAATTTTCATTCTCCGAGGAAAGTTCAGATTTCTCCCTAGTGAGAACCATGACACGCTCCTTGAGCCGAGCATTCCTAACCATCATGTTAGCTAGGCCTTGAGGGGAGTTATCAAACTCGTCTTGAGCATGGTCCCAAATCTCCTCGGCATCATACCAGGAGTTGGCCAGATGATTTCTCTGAAACAACAAGTGATCGAGCTAACGACTCAAGGCCGAAATCTCGGTCCACTTCACTGTCTCTTCGGGATAAGAGCCGAACAAACTTAAGGCCAAAATGCCGTACTCCTTCTCAAGCCTTCCCATTCGACGTCGGACACGAGATACCTCAGTATCCAGACCCTTCATCTGATCATGATATCTCACCACAGGTTCAGACATTCTGGGAAATTGCTATAGTGCGGGAGAAAATAGGAGATGAGGGAAAAGCCAACAATAAGAAGAGAAGAAAGAGGGTAACTACTAAAGAAAAGAAGAGGAGTATTTATAGAGAAAAGATAGTATGATATTTTCTGACAAGTGCTTGGAAACATGCATATAATCTGACAGGTGCTTGGGAACTTGCATATTATCTGACATATGCCTGGGAGCAGGCACCCATAAAAAGAGAAGACATTCAAAGGTCTACAGCCATATGATATAACCGTACAACAAGAAATAAAGATACAAGATATTAAAAGGTCCACGTATCAGACAAACCACAAGTGCAACATAAGAAGAAGTACAAGATAAAGATGCAAATATAGAAGGACAAATATAATTTTCATTAATAAAGATGGGATACATCACTGTTCATTACATCAGAGGACAACATCAAAAGGAAGAACTTTTACATCAGAGGATATCTAAAAGAGAATCTATTACATCCGAGATAAAAATCTATTACATCCGAGAAAAGCTAGTACAGAAGATTAGACAAAGAAGATCAACTATATCAGCAGGCCGAGTGAGCAGGAGGTGCCAAAAAGAAAAAGTAGAAAGAAGAAAAAGACGAAGAGGAACATAAAGAAGAAGTAAAAAATACGAAGGAAAGAAACATAAAAAGAGAAAGTGAAAAAGGAAAAGAAGAAGAGTGCAAGAGAACAAAAAAAAAAAAAAAAAAGAGAAAAAAGGAAGAAAGTGGAAGGAACAGAAGTGAAAAGCAAGAAGAGGAAAATGAAAAATGACAAAAACCCTAGAGTAACACAAAACCCTTAGGATCACAGGGTTGATTGTTACATCGTAGTGGTGCAGAAGGAAGAAAAAGAAAAAAAAAAAAGAGGAAGAGGAAGAAATGAAGGAAACTGAGAAATAAAAAGAAAATAAAAGGAACAAAAGAGAAAAAGAAAAAGAGTGATGGGATAGAAGATGAAGGAAAAGAAAGAAGCGCAGAAGAAAAAAATAAAAAGAGAAGAGAAGAAAGGGGGAAGGTTAGGGGGAGGTCGAGCGGTATCGGTGAGAGGGACCGGCAGAGATATCCCTATCTCTGTATGTCGGGTTCCCCTTAGCACCTCATTCTCTTCGACTAGAGTCTGACGAGCACGTCGGCAATAATCCAGCTCAGACCTTAGCCAAGATAATTCCCGAACCATCTCGGTATGGTGATAACGCATCACCTTTAACTCCTCCTCAGCATCCTTCAACAGCTTTAGGGCAGTACCATAGGAGGCTTCGAAAGCCTCCACTTGAAAGACCAACGCAGATTTGGTTAAAGAACCTTCCATTTTTAGGAGGTTGTAAGATAAAATTCTATATATGATGAAGAAAGATAAGGGTGAGATTGTGAAGAAATCCATATCTTAATAAGATATTTATAGAAAAATTAAGGAAGGATTAGTGTGGGGAAGTGCAACCGTTCGCCAAGAGATTTGGGAAAACGAGGGTAATTAAAAGATGCGTCTATTGAGAAGAAATCAGAAGTGGGAAAGTGCAACCGTTCGTTATTAAAAGATGCGTCTATTAAGAAGAAACGCTTGGATTCATGCCAATATTTAAAGAGGGTAAATTCGCAAGAGGCTTTTACACGTGTCTCAGTAGAAACGGGCAACAGTATTAAGGGATAAAGGATAAGATTTGTGCACAGGGCTCAAGAGATCCCATTAGTCCCAAGACACAAAGATTCTGAATATTCAGTGGATAAGGTCAAGCACAAGACCCAAGAAAAACCATTAATGAAGCCACAAGCATGCGCAGTCAAAATTAAATGCATTGGAAGAATAATTCAGATAAAAAACAAGAAAAAGAAGTCTTTATTGATTGATTTAAACTTCATTACAGAGGAGGCAGTCAACGTAAAGGAAATACAAAAAAGAAAGAAAAAGAGGATTATTCTGCCGAGGAACCAGCTTCCTCGTCAGACTTCTTTTTGGGCCGAGCATACACTTCCTTGAGGGCCAATTTGTAAGCCCTCTTAGAAGAAATGTGCCTCTCTCTAGAGGCCTCGAGCTCTTTAATCCGAGCACGAGCCCAAATGTTGTCGATCAGAGACCTCTGATATTCATTCTCCATGGCCTCCAAACGCCCGTCCATCTCATTAGCCCGGCGAGCCTCCATGGTTAAAGAGGCAACCCTCCTTTCGAGGATACGAGCCTTCCTAACCTCCTCCTCGAGATGGGCAACATATTCAGGAAGGTTGTCACCACTATTTTCACGAGGAGAAGCCATTTGTTCATTAAATAAGAATGAGTCGCACAAAGAATATAGACAGTCCTCTTTTATAGGAAGAAACAAGGGGTGGATCAAAGGTCGTCTCGAAGAAAGACAAACCTCTTGAACTTCCCGAGAGCATTTAGGTTTAAACTACATCAATTCAAATCCAATTAAGTCATCCAATAAGGTACCAAGAAGATAAACAGACGAGCGATAACCAAGAAATATTTTATTAATATTTTCAATAGTTCAGTTACAACTTGGAGATAATATCCAATACAAAAGAAATCATAAACGACTAATTATTCCGAGGAAGAGCCTCCTTCATCGTCATCCGAACTCGGCTTAGACCGAGCATGCAACTCCTTAAAAGCAAGCTTATAGGCCCTTTTGACTGCCTTTTGCTTAGCCAGGGAAGCCTCGAGCCTCTTTATACGTTCAAAGGCCCAATCAAGGTCGGCCATCGTCAAATGATGAGCTGCATCCATATCAGATAGCCGTTTTGTCACATCCTCCAATTTCTTTTTCATGACGCGAACCTTCCTGACTTCATTCTCTAAATAAGCCACATAGTCTGAAGAATTATCTCCAGTAGAATCAGGGGGAGAATCCATTGAGTCACAAGCAAGATGGTGATTGAATAAGTAATTATAGGAAGGGTATTCCCTTTTATAATAAGGTGATTTTTGGAAAAAGTCAAGGATTTCCTTGAAGAAAGATATCAAGGGTCATATCAAAATTAAATCACAAGTTTGCGAGTTCCAAAGACATTAAATGGGTCCCAAAGAGCAGTTGTAATTAGGGGCATTTGTCGAATAAAACATAGGGAGCAGCCAAACCGAAGTAATCTCTTCGACAGACCAATCATGACTCCCTCGACGTGGAAATCACACCGAGAAAGTCAGGGAGCACTTGATAGAACATAAAAATTTGACCCGAATATTCCATTCGGGTCTTAATCAGCCCATATATCTTAAGGGGGTATCCAATGCTTAAATGCGTTATCATACCTTTATTAAAAGCCCAAGCCCACTCAGCTGGGGACCCATGTCTGAGACGTCTCCTGAGATAAAGACATTTGTCAACATCCTAAAAGAGATAGTTGCCTATAAATAGCCAACAATTCCCCCTGAGACCAGAACCAGAAAATCTATCCAAAAAAAATATAGAGAGAAGTAGAGAAAAGAGAGAAATTAGTCAAAGTTTATCACATCAAGAAACAAACCGAGCAGAGAAAGACCCGAGTACCGAAGAAGAAGGAGAAAGACTAAGATGAGAGATCAAATAGTTAAAGTCGAGCATGATTGTAGGAAGAAAATTGTAATCCGAACAAGGATAGTTGCCAAATAGCAATAAAAATCAAGAATTGTTTACCATTTATTATATGTTCAATATTATATCGTTGAAAAAACTAACGCTAATCACCAAAAAGTTATGGTTTTATCACTTCAGATTTGGTATGCATTTTTATTATTACCAAACTCATAACTTCTCACTGACAGGGGCGGAGCTAATGTAGGCTTAGTGGGGGCTGGAGCCCCTGCTGGATTTAATTCATGTATTGTGTATTTCATGTTTTGACATATAAATGACCTAGTTTAGTTAGCTAATACTCACCCTTTGACACCATGCGGTCATGAGTTTCACCATTTCACACCATTCGGTCATGTGTTTGAAACCCTACGACTAATATTTTAAACAATTTTGACTGTATTATAAATACACTAACAAGTACTAACAAGTTACAATTATTATATACGAAAAAATCTAATTTGCTTGCTTTATTTTTATTTCTTTTAATAGTATAAAACATGAAATCTATTACACAAAACCACATGTTTTTATTTGTATATTGCTTAATACTCTAAAATATTTTCCTTCTAGATTATTGTATTAGTCATTTTATCCAATTACTATTTGGTTTTAGTTTAACAATTGTAACTAATCAATATTAGTGGGTTTATCATAAATTTATTTTTAACATATAAAAACTAAAATTCCATAAGAATCACCCAAATTACTATTTATTTTATCTTTGTTGCTCGAAATACTAAAATATTTTTATTTTCTTGAAATCAAAGTTAGTAATTTGTTCATAGAATTTTGCTTATTTGGTATCTTATTAACGTATATATTTTAATGTTAAAACATGTTACCATTTATTATTTGTTTAAATAGTGCTCACTAAGATACACCGCAGATTTATTTCCTAATTGTGCACATGCTGAACCAAATTCCTGACTCCGTCCCTGCTCACTGATAATAATTATACATATCCTACACTGTTTAAATAGTAAATGAAACCTTAATTCTGACCCAAATGGGTTGGGATGGCTAACAGAATGCTAGACCCATTATTAAAATGACTCAAATAAATAATAAAGTAAATGTTGTGTGACATATTAGCCGTTATATATGTATATAAAGATATGTATAGATATAGAGAGAATTATGAGAGACAACAATAAGGGATACTTTATTCATTCATATGTGTAAAGATACATACATCAATATACCCCTGACATTTTTTATATAATATAGTGTAGGGTTACATATGTTAGGAAATCTCAAGATAAGCCAAATAGAATAAGGTCCAAGATGAGCAATAATATCTTACAACAGCAAGTAAACTAAATAATATTAAATAAAAAACTAGTCTTCATCGTTTGTTTTTTCGGTCAACAATTTTTTTTGGCAAATTAGATATCAATAATACATCAATCGTAGTTTCCTTTTAAGCCACACCGAGTGCATAAAATATCTAATGAGCATATATGTTGGTTTATGCTAATGTTTTGAAATGTTAAACTTTATCTTTGTGAAAAAAATTGTTAATGGAATTCTGATTATTCTTGCTAACGAAGAGTTTAAAACTTTGTTCAGTCAGTATTTCTACGAATCCCACGTATGGTAAAATATAAAGTATGTCATGGTATCCGATTTAGAAACAATAACATATGATTACAACAACTAATTACTATTTGGGAATTCATTTTAGAGCAACAAAAAGTAAGTTAAGTAACATTTAGTGATAGTCCAAAACATTAGTTACTACTATTAAGTATAAATATAGTCCATCTGGTGACCAGATCTGAGACCGCATGGACGACATGACATGCCAGAGAATCGTAGCCGGTGTCCATCGTCGCCGTGGTCATGGTAAAGAGAGCAAGAGGGAGAGGCTCCTGGTCATCGACGGAGAACATATCTCCATCCTCGGGGTGGAGGCAACTGTGCCATGACAAAAGAGAGAGATATGAGCGTTGCCGCTGCATCTACGTCATCAGGTTGTCGGATTCGCACCAGAGCGACTCGTAATCGCCGTTGTTACGCTGCTAGAGAGAGAGAGAGAGTTATAAATAGCTAGAGAGGGAAGTAATGTTATTAAGTTGCACGTGATTTGTATTAAGATTTCTTAATACCACTTTTTGGTAATTATTTTGCAAAAGTTTGTAATAAAATGCTAGTTATATTTGTTAATAATATCATAAAATATAGGTGTATATAGGAAATTTAGATATTTTGGGATATGTATGAAGAAAATTTATTAAAAACCAACTGACTCTGACTTACACAAATATGCAACTTATATGAATCACCATAAAACAAAATAAAAAAGGAATCTAGTCAATATGTTGAGGCGAATGATTTTAGTATAAAGGCTACATCGACTACATTTGTATTGCAACTACTACTTTCATGACCCTTGGACGTTTCCATAAATACCAAATATGCATTTCAAACTCGTTTACTTTCGAGTTTATCAAAAAACTCGTTTTCCCCTGGACGTTTACTTTATCAAAAACTCGT
Organism: Primula veris; assembly: GCA_963682055.1. Lineage (NCBI taxonomy): Eukaryota > Viridiplantae > Streptophyta > Magnoliopsida > Ericales > Primulaceae > Primula > Primula veris. The sequence goes on along the minus strand of OY821747.1, from coordinate 26,766,953 downwards.
TTACTTTCGAAGGCAAGGGTCGATAAAGCAATCCATTATGCATTTCCTTAAACGTCAGAAGTTCTACCTTGAGAAGGCAAGAACGACTCAATAAGTCATTTCTATCATCAGATTGTTCGATTGACATCATGACAAGCATACTAGAATGGTTGGCATGTTGTGCATAGAGCACCAATTTTCACTTTAAACGGAAGGTATGAAAAATAATCATTTAGCACATAGTTTGAGTTTTAATTATAAAAAGTTAATGGTTAAAATTTCTTTTAAAATTAAGTTCGGATGCTCAATAATGATTCTTTTTTTAACTTTTTGTGGTAAACCCAAATTGCTAGTGTTGGATAAAATCCTATGATACATATGTATTAAACTAAAAAGAACAATGCTGTAATATGAAACAAAATCTGCAAATTATATATGAAACATGAAGATATGACTGGTAATATAAACAACGCAAACTTACGATTGTTATCAAAATTATGATATCGATTATCGCTGAGGCGAAGACGTAGTCTCTGTCCTTAAGGCTTATGCGTCCTCCTACGGTTTCTGGATTTGTTGGACGTAAACCTTGCAGGATACAACAACGTTATTCAGTCGATAGGAAACCACAAATCGAGCCGCCCTGTCGAACTAATTTTGTATTTGCACTTGTTAAACTCATCTATTTGATGAGAAAAATAGAAATCGCCATTAGAGAGAGAGAATTGAACTCGTATCAACTGAATTTCATTAACTGGCGAATTAAACTGTTTTCATATGAGAATTGGCTTAAGTAAAAGCCAATAACTGTTTTTGCAGCTATGACCAATCAACAGCTGCCATCTGTAATTAGTTACAACTGCATTTCTCTGCAGTACAGTATTTATCACAGCTAACAAATAAAAGACATTATGAAAACTAATATTTCAACATGCCCCCTCAAGGTGGAGTGTGGAGGTCAAAAACACCCAACTTGGACCTGAGAAACTGGAATTGATGCATTCCAAGAGCTTTGGTCAGAATATCAGCTAACTAATTACCAGTATATACATGTTAAATACGAATAACACCACTTTGCAGTTTCTCTCTCATAAAATGGCAGTCTATCTCAATGTGTTTAGTACGTTGATGATGGACTGGATTTGCAGCAAAGGCAATTGCAGACTTGCTATCACTATATATAAGCTGTAGAAGAAGGATAAATTGCAAAATCTTGTAAAAGTTGCAAGAGCCAAACAATTTCACAGGTAGTAGCAGTCAGAGCTCTATATTTAGCTTCTGTAGAACTTCTAGATACAACATGGTGTTTCTTGTTTTGCCAAGATATCAAACTATGACCCAGAAAAACACACATACCAGTGACAGGTCTTCTTGTATATACACAAGATGCCCAATCTGCATCTGAGAAAGCTTTAACTTGCAGCACATTATTAGTAGGATAGAATAGCCCTTGGCTAAGTGTCCCTTTCAAATATTTCAACACTCTAAATGAAGCATCCATATGAGACTGGCTGTGTGCTACCAAAAACTGACTTAAAGAGTTAACAGCAAATGCAATATCTGGCCCAGTGATTGATAAATATAGACCAATCAACCTTCTATAACAAGAAATATCAGGTAAAATGTCAGGAGAATATGCAGATAATTTCAAGTTTGCCTCCATAGGAAAAGTAGTTGACTTACTATCCATAAGTCCTGCTTCAGCAATTAAATCCAAAGTATATTTGTGCTGACAAAGAGTAAGACAATGTCTATTTCTAGCAATCTCCTAAACAATGAAATATCTCAAATTACCCAAATTTTTAATATGAAACTTGATGTCTAAGAATAACTTGACCTTGTCAATAATTGTAGCTAAAATGACAACATCAACATAAACCAAAAGTGCCAAGAAAACAGTAGAATCTCTATAGATAAAAAGTGAAGTATCAGAAACAGATTGTTGAAAACCAAAATCTAGTAATGTTGTAGACAACTTAGAAAACCATTGTCTGCTTGCTTGCTTCAGGCCATAAAGAGACTTCTTAAGATGACAAACTCTACTATCATTTTTGTTCACAAAACCAGGAGGTGAAATTATATACACCTGTTCATTTAAATCACCATAAAAAATGCATTATTGACGTCTAATTCTGTCAAAAACCAACCTTTTACAACTTCTATTGCCAATAAGGTTCTTACGGTTGTCATTTTGGCAACTGGTGAAAAAGTGGCTTCATAGTCAATCCGTTCAGTTTGAGTGTAACCCTTGGGGTACCAAACGTGCCTTTTATCTCTCAACAGATCCATCAGGTTTGTATTTTATCGTATATACCCATTTGCAATGAATTGCAATATTTCCTTTGGGTAAAATAGACGATTCTCAAGCTTGATTGTTTTCTAAAGCTTGAACTTCAGTTTTCATTACTTCTATCCATTTTGGATATTGGCTAGCATCTTTATAACCTTTTGGTTATATTTCAGAACTAATAGCTAAACAAAATGTTTTATAAGCAGAAGACAAATGATCATAAGCCACAAGAGATGAAACAGCAGTACCATGGAGATTAACATTATAGTCTCTGTATTTAGAGGGTAGATGAATAGTTCTAGTAGATTTTCTAGCACGATGATTTTGTGGTGATGGAACAACATGTGGTGTCACACTACTGTCAGAATGTATAGTGGGTGATGCAGATGAAAGTGAAGAGGAATTTTCTGCAGAAGCATTATTTTGTGGTGATAAAAAAGAAGGTGTATTCTCACTATTGTCAGAATGTACAAAAGGTGAGTTATGTTCTAGTGAATTAGTACCATGGGTATGTATAGAACATAACCCATTTTGCAAAGGCATAGAAATACTGTCATTTGACTTATTTTGGCCAGTTTGATAAGGGAACACATGTTCATAAAAGATCACATCTCTTGAGAGGAAAACCTCATTAGTGCTAATATCACATAGCTTATATCCTTTAACAGAAAAAAAGATAACCTAGAAACATACATTTACGTGCTTTAGGATCAAATTTAGTTCTAGATCTAGCTAAAGTAGATGCATAGCATAGAGAACCAAAAACACTCAAGTGAGCAAAGCTAAGTAAGACATTGTGTAACAATTCATAAGGACTTTTAGAGTGTAAAGAGTAAGATAGTAACCTGTTGAGTAAATAACAAGCAGTCAACACTGCATCACCCCAAAAATAAGTGGGTATTTGAGAATGAAATAATAAATCTCTTGCTATATTAAGCAAATGCTGATGTTTTCTCTCAACTACACTATTCTGTTGAGCTGTTTCTACACAAGAATTTTGGTGAATAATCCCTTTATTTTGAAATACAGAAACCATGAGAAATTCTCTCCCATTATCTGTTCTAATAACCTATATTTTCTGTTTGTACTGAGTCAGCACCATATTATAGAAATTCATCAATGAGTTAGTAGCCTCATTTTTAGCCTTTAGAAGAAACAGCCAAGTACGCCTAGTGTAGTCATCCACTATAGTCAAAAAATACTTATATCCATCCAAAGTTTCTTCATGATTAGGTCCCAAAATATCACAATGTATCATTTCAAAAGCTCTTTTAGTCTTTACAACACTCTGATTAAAAGAAAATCTATGTTGCATAGCCAAATGACATGCATAACAAGGGGTAGTAGCATCTATATGTACAGTAGGTATAAGGTTTTTCACTATTTTCATACAAGAATTAGATGAGTGACCTAATCTCAAATACCAAATATCACATGAAATGTTATTATTAATAGTAGAACAAGCTAGATGAAACTTAGAAGCAGTTGTATCAACATTGTCTTCAAGAAAATATAGCACATTTGCTTGTGTAGCTTTATCCTGTTTTATGCACATGTTGGTCATGAAAATCATACAACATTTATGACTGACTGCAAGTTTACTTCCTGATATAAGGTTGAAACCAAAGGAAAGAATGCATAACACATTTTCTAAAATCAAGCCATATTGGAATTGTACTGTTCCAACATGAGTCACTAGTGCTTTTTGACCATTTGGCGTTTCTTACTGAACTACTATAATAATAGGGTGAATTTGTCATGTGTTTTGTAGCTCATGTATCTAATACCCAAGTCATATTTTGGCTACAATTTTGAGTCAAATAATAAGAAATAGCCATACCTGAAAAGTTGGTGTAAGCCAGATTAGAAGAACCACCATATGGTGTAGAAAAACCACAATAAATCTCAGATGAAGAAGACCCATTATAACCACCAGTGGTCTTCAAATTACCACCATTAAAACCACTACTATTGGCCACACCACCACCTTTGTTTTCATATCCATTACCACCATGACTTTCCAAATTCATTTTCTCTTGTACATAGCTACAAAGTTGTTGCGGTTGCTGATCTGATAAACTTTGCTCATTTATCAAATTGTTACCATTATACCCTCATTTCTCAAAATCAATACCATTACCAGAAACTTGATGTGCAAATCCCATAGCTGGCCTTTTACCCCATCCTGGTGAAAATCCATGCAACTTATAGCATTTCTCTTTTGTATGTCCAGTTCTGTTGCAGTGAGTGCAATGCATGGTTGCTCTAGACCTAAAAGGTGATGGTTTTGCATGGGGAAAAGTGTTTGATCCACCATGATTAACAGCAAAAGCCATGTTATCATGTGATCTAACAACAATTGGCTTAATTCCCTTTTGTCTCTCTTCTTAAGAAACTAGGTTAAAAGCTTCACTTAGAGAATAACTAGGTTTTATCATTAAAACTTGTCATCTTACTGAAGAATAACTATTAAATAACCCATTAAAAATGCATTTTATGCTCTCTTTCATCTCTAGCATCAATTTATTTTACAAATGCACAACTACAGTACTAAGGACCCCACAAGAACACATGGGAAAAGGGTTCAACATTCTCAACTCACTCCACTTAATTTCCAATTGAGTAAAATATCCAGTCACAGTTGAATTCCCTTGAACACAAGCATTAATCTCTTGTTTAACCTCATAAATCATAGGTTCATTGCTATGTGAAAATCTATTATCAAGAATTTTCCACATATTCTCAGCTGTAGCCTTGTATAAAATAGATTGTGCAATTTCAGCATTCATAGAGTTCAAAATCCAGGATTGGACTACAAGATTACACCTATCCAAGCATCCACCTTATCCTCATTTTCACCAGGGCACTTACTTTTTCCATTTACAAGCACTAATTTTGATTTTACACCTAGTACTATCTTCATTGATCTTTTCCAAGAGTGGAAATTCATACCACTCAAAACAGGATTAACAAGTCCACTATTTGTATTTTCATTTGAACTAATATAATAAGGGTCTGAATAATCAATTTGGCCATTATTATTTCAATTAAAACCACAAGCTACTTTAGCATAAGTTCCCATTGTAAATCAATTACACTATCAATCACAGTATTCAGTGGAAAAATTACAGAACTATCACTTAGAACCCTAATTTGATCAATTCGATTCAGAAAAACCCAAATTTCATTAAAGAAAATGAAATTAAGGTAAGAATATCTAACCCAATGTAGATCAAGAAACGTAGAAGAGCTGTTTATCGCTCTGATACCATGTTAAACTCAGCTATTTGGCGAGAAAAATAGAAATTACCATTAAAGAGAGAGAATTGAACTCGTATCAACTGAATTTTATTGACTGACGAATTAAGTTGTTTTCATCTGAGAATTGGCTTAAGTAAAAGTCAATAATTGTTTTTGCAGCTATGACCAATCACCAGCTGCCATCTGGAATTAGTTGCTACTGCATTTCTCCGCAGTACAATATTTTCTAATCTATTACAAATCAGTCCAGCAACTATCACAACTAACAAATAAAAGAACATTATGAAAACTAATATTTCAACAGCACTATCAAGAACTTAACTAAATGCTATGAATAAAAACCTTTAAATGCAGTAGAATTTAGGAAAAATAATGAATTTGTTTTAGTGAAGAAGGGGTTACTATATATAGACACCTAAATATTTTGAAAAGAAGCTACCATTCACTTAATATGGTTCAAATGGAAACTATTCAGAATAGAGACGTTACATTATGTCTGTTGGAGAAGAACTTACTCTTTGGAAAGTAACCGTTGGTCAACAATAGAATTAATTGTTACAATTATGTGTCATGTGACTATATAACAATTAACGAGTTCAAATATTCTACCCCATTTCTCTACCCCCTTCCGTGCCCCCTTGCTTATTTTATCCAAAAAAAATTTCTAAAAAACTTGAAAAAAATTGTACAATTACTATAATATATGTATCAATACATTTCAATAATTATTTTTAAAATAAAATCCACACAAAATTTATTTTGGAATAAATGTATAAATTAGTGTAAATTAAACATTGAATATTAAAAAAAATTTCTAAAACAATATTATGTTCAAATGTTTTAAAATTTGAATACAATATAATATAAAAGTTTATAAAGTTGCGGTATAAGTTGTGAAAGTTTAAAATTTGAGTGAAAATAAATAAGGGGACACGGAAGAGGATAGAGAATAGAGGTAGAAGATTTGGACTCACACTTGACTCATTCACAAATCACACGTTAAATATTTATAGTCTAACATGAGTTTACTGGATAAACGTTCTTTTGACATAAATATATCACATATTTAGGCCAATTTTTATTTATAACCAATCATGGTTTATTCCGGACATAACCAAATTGTATTGTTAGAAACTTAACACATTTAATAAATCTCACTCAAATTAGATTATAGAATATAAACTAAAACAAGGTTTATAATAAACCATAATTCCAACAGCTAGTATGCATGGGAGTCTTAAATAAACAATACAAATTGAAGTTTTTGATAATTAAGTACGAAAGTATGTATTAAACATTAACTTTATCAAAAAAAAAAAAATGTATCAAACAATGCCATGAGTATTGGAAGATCCAAGGCTAGTTCAGAACTGGGCCAAAATTAGGCATTTACTCTCAGCTGGGATTAGTTGCATCCAGACTAGAAGCTACACAACTTCAACTTGGGCTTTGGAGTTTATGAGTTGGACACGTATATGCATGGATGAATTGTGAGTTATATTTGGTTGTCGGATGGGGGTAAAACCCCTACGTACATCCAACCTGTAACTTAATCCAATCGGATCTGCGAGTCTTTTTTTGGTTTGTACCGAAGTTAAAAGGAACTTGTGCACGATTTGTCTATATACATATGTATATTGATGTTCATGTCCACACCTATGTTTGCTATTGAATTCTGTCAAATTGACGATTACGATATATTTTCACATTATTAAAGTTCAATTTGACAGTACTGACCATATTCAAAGGAATATAGTTAGTGTTTCTCCTAAACTGGTTGGCAAATTGTAACAATGTGGAATAACCTCTCCATATTGATTTGAGTGTGAATTGATATAGTAGGTTTTGAATGGACGAAAACAAGATGGTTTATAGAATCTGGATAACAAATATAGTACAGTTATGATTTAGAATAATAAATATAACTTATATGCTCCATGTGACTCCCAAAATAAGTGATGGACACTAAAATATTTTTGGAGGGCAAAATCATAAGTGATCATTTCACTAAAATAGATTGATTTTTAGGATAGTACTTTTATAATTTAGTAGGTGTAATTTATGGTTCTTGACAAAAATAATTTTGCAGAAATGGATTTTACATATATAATTATAATTATCGTCCTACTTGACGAACATTGATATAAATAAACCTTTCGGGTGTTAAGTGGAGTGGTTCCTTGTTTCAATCATGTGAAGCTTATAGACAAGTAGATACAACCTTTATTAGCGTTTTCGTTGGAAATTTTATAGCTAAAAGTTAACATTGACCAATCAACTTGTTCCTATATCGTTTGTTTTTAGAGAAAGTTAACATGAGGCTGATAAAAGTACACACGTAACAAACATTTTGTAATTGATGATTTCAACTAAAACTTACAAGTCTATTAAGTGAAATCTCTCTATTAGTCCAAATCTTCTATTACTATTCTCTATCTCCTTTCGTGTCTCCTTTTTATTTTATTTAAAAAAAAAATTCTAAAAAACTTAAAAAAAATTGTACAATTACTATAATACATGTATCAATACATTCCAATAATTATTTTTTTTAAAAAAATCCACACAAAAATTATTTTGGAATAAATGTATAAATTAGTGTAAATTAAATATTTAATATTAAAAAAATTGTCTAAAAAAATATTATGTTCAAATGTTTTAAAATTTGAATACAATATAATAAAAAAATTTATAAAGTTGCGATATAAGTTGTGAAAATTTAAATTTTGAGTGAAAATAAGTAAAGAAACACGGAAGGAGGTAGAGAATAGAGTAGAAGACTTGGACTCCTATAACACGTACTTTACAAATTTGTTTACTACTTATCCACTCATATTTTAGTGAAAGTGACGGAAAAAAGGATAAATATGTAAAATTATTGAATAGAATTGTTTCAATTTATGATAATTAGATGCTTAAAATGTGACAATACCAAATTAGAATTATTAACTTGTAATTTAAAACCGACGGATTGGTTAATTTTTTTTATAAATAATAACCCTTTATTTGGAGATAATTCGCTTTGTGGACGCCAGAGTTCGACTCTAGTCGTGAGCGTGGTATAATAAGGTCTTAACCAGTTGAATTAACCACCTTGCTCTGGGTGAGTGTTTGTATCTGGCAACTGGTTTCTTTAGTGTATTTTTGGATTTTAGATTTTAAAAATTTGTAGATAACAAGTCAGATTATTCAACTTCTGATTTTTAGGCTGAAAAAGCTAAAAAATTCAGAATTTTAAAATCTAATTTTTCAATGGATTTTCAAAAAAGATTTTTAAAATATGATTTTGGACAAAAAAAATCAGTTATCAAATATAGCCAAAGTCATATGCTATGGATCTTGTAAATTCACATAAACTCCTATACCTTTCAATCATAGTCTGGTAAACATATTCGTTAACTTGAAATCGTTTTTTTTATAAAGAAAGAATGTTGGATAGTGAGCGGTAAAATGATATCTGTATCATGAGTAGCTGAAATATGTGTTGACTGGTGCAACAATAAGATTTTAACTTAGAAAATTATGTAAAGGGTCAAATATTCATATAGGAGGTATTGCCTTTGTTTTTGTCGTCATAGTTTTAGGTTTTTTTTTCTTTTTTATTCCTTTTAGTATTGACAACAAAAACAAATAGGCCACACATGTTTTAAACTTCAAATTTCTGAATAACCATTTTGTTTCTGGTAGACAAATATTGTAGGGAAAATAGGTATTAGATATATGAATATCTTTGTCTGTGTTGTCCTAAAACTGGGTTCAGTATTTCATATTAGTCACAATTAGTGTCACGCAATAAGCTTATTCAAGAGATAGAGAAAATTAATGTGAAATCGTAATACAAAACTTATATAATTTTCTAATTAATGACAGACAAACAAAGAAACATAGCAGATGCTATTAAATGGAACATACAATTAGTATCATAATTAAGGAGCTTGAAAATGTTGGAAAATTTAAACAATGAAACGCTTGATCATTTGAGAAACTTCTAGTGCCAACTGGCAAGTGCATCGCAACTTTTTTTTTTCTTTTTGTCTTTAATTTTTTTAATTTTGACATCATGTTCAGTTCATACATATGCTAACTTCATCATAATTAAGAAGATCGATTCAAATATTCTATCGAGGTTCCTTTTCTTGTATTATCCACACCATTGTTCCCATAACTGATTTCAATTTTGTACTTGGTCTTATAGCTAGAAAGTCTGGGTTTCGGTCCGGTTTTTGACGAAACCGAAACCGAGCAGATTTTTCGGTTCAGTCTTTTTCGATTTCCGGTCTTTTTATTTTTTGGACCGAACCAAACCGGTTTGTTTCGGTCCGGTTTCGGTATTTCGGTTTTTTTTTCCGGTTTTTTCGGATTTTCGCTCGGCGCTAATAGCTAGTGTTCAACTGAAACACTAATAGCCTAATGAATTAGGTTTAGTCTGAAATCTTTTATAGGTGATAATTAGGGAAGGTATTAGAGGTGCGGGGTGAATCGGAGCGGATTGAGCTCAATCCTGACTCAATCCATAAAAAAAATCGTAGGACGGATTGGGATGGGTTCGTGAAATTTAAATCTCAACCCAATCCAACCCAAACCGTTACAATTAAAACCCCAACCCAACCCGCAAAATAAATTGCGGGTTGAGAGGGTTTGGTTTGGTTTGATTCTTAAATTTTTATTTTGCTTATTTATTTTTCATATTTTGCATAATTAATCTAAATTTTTATAACATTCGAGATAAATAATAAAACTTAAATATAGGAGTAACAAGAATGAGAGATCGTATCTTGAAATACACTCAATATATATATATATATCTCAATCCGTTTCAAGCCGTAATATAATATATATATATATATATATATTATATTGCGGCTTGAAATGGATTGAGGCGGATTAACCCGCGGTTTGAAAACCACAATCCTAACCCAACCCGCAAAATATATAACGGATTGGGACGGGGCAGATTGATTTTTTTTGGACACGCAACCCGTCCCAATCCGTACGTGTTGAGTTACGGGTTGATTTTGCGTATTTTTTGCCCACCCTATAGTAATTACTTTTTTTTTACAATTTTACAATATCACTGATTTGGTCTCATAACTTGTTTTTTATTATTTTTCAAACCACTCGATGATCCTAGCAGTGATCGCTGATGCATGCCAACATAAATGTATAAAAAGTAGTATTTTACTACTTATGAAATACTTGCACCCTAATGTACATATTAACATATGCTCCACCATAACACACCACGATTTTACCCCCTGGGAAATAATTTTATAATTCTACAACCGCAAAATGGTCGCGTACATACTTCGTGTATGGATGTGGGAAAACTCTGGTTTCCAGATTTTTATCGTTCATATTGATTTTATAGGGACAAACTAATGTTGCAAATGAAAGTAAAAGGAGCAATAAATTTATATTGAAACGTTTTGGACTATATCTGCATCTTTAGTGGAATATTTAACTTTTCCCAAACCTAAAGTCTTGAGAATAAAGTTAAAGTGAAACTTCGGCAATTACGTGACGCATTGGTCGGTGGGACCTTTATTCTTTTTTTTTTTTTTTTAAAAGGTGGGACATTTATTTGTATTACAGAAGAAACTAAGAATATATATGCATGGTATATGTGTCAGTGAATTAAGAATACAACAAACAAGAGAGAGAGTTTTCTTAGGTTGCATTTTCTAGTCTCGTCCAAAAAATAAAGAGAAAAATGAACGATCCAAAGTATGCTTACCCTTATCCTGCTCAAGGTAATTTTTCCATAAATTTGTTCCTTTTTTTTCTAGCTTCACTGTTATAATTAGATTAATTTCGCTTGCATGCCGTTATAAAGACGTACAGATCATATATAGATTAAATATTTGTTCATTTACATATTAGTTTTGCCATTTTTTGTTGCAGTTTTAAGCCTGAGTTGTTCACTTTAACAACAGTAATACCTTATGTTGCACTGTTTCTGGTAGTAGATCAGTTTAGTATAATAGTAGTTTTTTGACTAAAAATAAATAGATAAATCTTAGGCTCGATGTTTTGAGTGCTTTAATACCATAAGGCCAGAGAGAGTTAAGTGTAGTAACATAAAATTTACAAAAGAAATGATTTTATAGCTTGTTTTATTGCATTTTTTTAACCAAATAATTAAGCGGTATTTTCTTAGGTTGAAAAGGGCTTTATTCCCATTATTCAGGTCAGGAAAAGAAAACAGCTTTTAAATAACTTGGCAAATTCAGTGCAAAAAATTCAATCAAAATTTAGAAAAAGATCAAGCAAGCATATACATTTTATAACAAAATTTGCTAAATCTTCTTATAAAAAATGCTCTCTTTATAGGGTATTACCAGGGGCCACCAGTGATGGCACCTCCTCAGTATCAATATGCTGCTGCTCCTAGAAGAGAGCCTAGTTTCCTCGAGGGATGGTAATTAGTTTTTTTTACCATTTTCAAAATTTTGAAATTGCATTTTTCATGTTGAAAATTTTAGTATCTTTTGATTAAATTGTGGTGATAATTATTGTTGTTATTAAATTTGCAGCTTAGCGGCTTTATGTTGTTGTTGCTTGATTGATGAGTGTTGCTGTGACCCTTCTATCATCTTCATCAGCTGATCAACATCTCTTTTTATTTTCCTTCAACTTTTTACATTATCTCAATTTGTTGTTGTTTATTTAAAAAAAATATTCCTGCTATAATGTAGTAATTGTGTAAGAACATATCGTATGTTATGACTTATGAGTGATCTTTAAGGTGTCTGTTTTATTTTAAAATTTGTGTTCATACTACACCTACAATTATTTTGCACAGTAACTCAATTGTCTTTCATCATATGCTATATTGGTGATAATTATTCTTGGAAAATAATCTTGGAATAAATTATCATTAGTGTTGGTACTTTTTCCTAGTTTATACCCTGGATTTGCGTTTGACTAAATTTTTTGGGGATAACGGTGGGTCCTTTTTTATAGAAAACTGGAGAGAGTTCTCGGGCACAACTATTTAACATGATTACGTTATTCATATTGGATTGATAATTATTTGCTTAAATCTTTTATATCCACGATCTACTCCGACTTTTTCTGAGATTGAACGACACATTGTTCAGGTATCGGATAACAAATATACAAGAGGAGATCAACTTTTTCACCGATTTCTTCTCGAAATGTTAGCAAAAGAAGTACAAACGTAAAATAAAATGAACGTTCTTAGACTCTGCAAGTCGCAACTGATGCATATATACATGAAATGAACGAGACATATACAAACTTCATAAAACTCAATTGTATCATACACTCTGCACTTTAATTTTTATTGCACAAACAAACTTGGACACTCAACCACAGGACCATAGCAGGCAAGTCCTTGATAAACCATATAGCACACACCTTAAAAGCTTATAAGTAAAACCGTAAAAGCCAACTTTCTTACATAAAACCAATACAACACTAGAAATGGGTATAAATATATGATCACTCGCCTTGATCAAAGCTTATTTCGGGTATATGATAAATGTTCAAATGGCAATATTGTTTCCATGCACTTTCAACCCGCCACCGCAACCGCCACAACCGCCACCACCACAACCGCCACTCCTTTTACCATTTCCACAACCGCTACCACCGCAACCACCACTCTCTACCCTATTTCCACATCCACCGCCACAGCCGCCACAGCCGCCGCCACATCCACCACTTTCCATCCTATTTCCACACCCACCGCCACAACCGCCGCCCCCACAACCACCACTCCTTTTAGTACTATTTCCACATCCACCACCACAACTTCCACCACAACCACTACTCTCCACCCCATTTCCACATCCACTGCCACAACCGCCGCCACCACAACCACCACTCTTTTTACTATTTCCGCACCCCCCACCACAACCACCGCCACATCCACCACTCTCCGCCCTATTTTCACACCCACCACCACCACAGCCACCGCCACAACCGCCCTTAAGAGCCACACCTTTTTCTAAATTTGTCTCATCTATACCTATAGCTTCCATTTTCAGAACCATATCTGTTTTCTCCGAGGTTGCATTAGTCATTTCAACTTCTTTTTCCTCCACTTCAATCTCTTCTCCAACACAGTTTTTCAGGCTTTTGTAACCTTCTTTTGTCACAAGATCGGAAAGGATAAAGTTTAGTATAATTGCAGGCATCACCATGTACTCCTCTTTAACCTGTCAAATTAAGGGAAAACATTTAGGCAAAGATAAACCAAAAAAGAAAGTGTGAAAATTAGTGTGAAGTGAGGAAATATGTTACCGTGAAGAATCCAGATTTTAAGTCTAGTAATGCCACAGCTCTTCCATATGGGTCTTCGGTGGAGAATTCAACAACTGTTACGGAATCGTTTTCACTTTTGTGATTTTCACAACCACAGTGATTGGGTTCATATTCTAGCTTCTTCCCTGGGAATAGTTTGACCTGTATCAAAATACTCTTAACAAATCAATATCTTACTTTGAAGACAATCTAAGCAATAACAGAACAGTGACAGTAAAATCATGGTGCGATTTATTTATATTAACAAGCAACTAAATGAGACAGCTTACAGTTTGTTGGCCTGTGAGCTCAAAAATATGTCCATCCTTGTTAGGTGTTTTCTTGAGCTGAAGGGACCATCCAGAGCCTTTAAAAAACCATTCCGTCCCTACTAATTCAGCGACAGTCCGTGTTTCGCCAGAGTTTGTTACGCCTATTATTTCTTTTGTTCTAAGCGCATTATTTTCAGCCTTTACGTTTTTGAACTCCCTATGAGGTAAAGGGTATATAAACGCCATCAGAAAAATAGGAAGCTCCAAGGGGAAATAGGAATTTTCATAATATATGCACAACTTCTTCAGATTTTCACAATTAGTACATCAAACTCTCACAATTCATAATATAGACACTACTCTACAGAAAATCAAACAATTAGTACATTTATTTATAAACATTGAAAAATTAAACAAAGATCTACGCAAAACCCAACATAACTATGCCAACCCATCAAAATTCACTAGTGAAAACAAAAAGTAATGCTTGATTGCTTGTGTACTAATTGTTTAATTTTTTCAATTTGGTGCTCAGCACCCCAGCTTTATGAAACAATCAGTCCAAAACTGTTGCTTTTGAGTTGCATTTGTTAACGTCGGTGTACATTTTTTTTGGAATGTAAATTCAACAGCATGTTGTACTAAATGTTAATATCTGATAGATTGTACTGAAACAAACATTTTTTTCTTGCGAAATTGCAAACAGGTACCTCATTTGGAGACTCATCACCTCGTTGCCATTTTCGTCAATGACACGTGTCAAACTCTTTGAAGACAGGAACATAGGAAGCGGCAATAAACAAGAAACTTTTGAACCTTTTGAGCGAACCATATGCAGCACATGTGGCGCTAAAGTTGGAACAGTGAATGACATGGCGACCCGTACTGAAATGGGATTTGTGCCGATTGCAGGGCCCAAATCAAGCCACTTTTCCAGAGAGAGATTGGTCAAAGGTGATAAGTGATCATCAAGGGAAATAGAAACGGAACCCAAGGTTTTTGCGGGGTTTAGTATTTTTGGGTTTGATTGTGAATTAGATACGAGTTCAAATATTAGACTACCAGTAGGCTCGCAATAGAAAGTTGCAATTCGTTTCGCTTTCGAGTCGGACGAAATATCAAGTCTTTTTTTGACATTAAAGATTGTATCAGGCTGGATTTTACTGAATACAACGGAGAGGGTTCCACTGTGTCCCTCTGGATAGTTTCTAACACCAACAAATTCCATCATTACCTGTGAGAAGGAAAAAAAAAAAGCAACTTAGTCAAACTAAAATTGGACAACGGAGAGTAACTGTATAGCCTCTAATGCAAACAGAATAATATGAAGAAAAAATGAAGTCAACCAAGGTATTGCTCGGTTGCAGTTTTATTTGGTCGACCAGCTTTTAAACTGAGCTTTTCTGGCTTTGGCTTGAGTAAGCTAGAAGATTAAAGCTTGATGAACTTAGCTTATTTCTGAATCACATAAAAGCTTAGCCTATTTTCTTAAATTTTGCGACCCAACAACCCAAAATATTGCAATCTACTTGACGACTATGTAGTTAATCGATTATAAACAAAACTATATAGACAAAAGGGAACCAAAAGAAGGTTGATGTCAATATAGAGATAAGTGCTTAGCAAGAAAATGTTTAAAACGTGAACATTTAAATTGACCTACCAAAAGACTAATTTTAAGACATAGTGGAACGACCTCTTTATCAACTGATGGTAAAAAAGGTCTAGTCCTTCACCAATTGTTTTTAGAAAGAAAGATGATGTTTACACAGATTCTTACACAGCTCCGTATGCATATTTGTTAATTGGTAGAGGGTTTTGACTCCCGTACAATATTATAAACATTACTAAATATTGTGCAAGTTAATTGCCACATCAAAAAATTGTGTACAGATCAATAGCAAGCCTGATAACTTTACCTCAACCATCTTTATTTCAGGAAGAACAATTGTTTTTGAAATTTCATTATATTCACCCGCCTGTTTCGTCACAGCTCTAGAGAGATGTGGAAAAGAGCTAACTGGAGATGGAGAAGCACCTCTATACATAGCCCCTGCTCTCCAATAACGTGTACCAAACGTATCCTCCCATTGTTTAGTAGTATCAGAAAAACCAGTGTCCAATTTCATTCCTTTGGATCTATCCGAATCCGTGTCATCATGTTCTAACACATATCCGAGTGCTGAGAAAAGGTCTTTGTTGTAATTTACAGGGTGGAGTTGATGTGTGTGCCACATCAGATCAATATCGTAAGTTGGGACGCAAAATCGTTTGAGGGACTTCTCTTTGTTTCTCTTTATTAGATGTAAGAAACCTTTGTATCTAGCTGCAGCTGTCTCCAGGAAGAGGGTATTGCTGACATGGGGTCTGGATACCTGTCGCGAATAAGTGTTTGAAGAATAAGGTACAATGCTCATTGTTCGTTTGTGTGTTTATCAATGGCTACAATTGAGGAAGGTTATGTCCTATTTGCAGTGACAGTGAAAGTGTTCATACCTTTCAAATACTTATAACGCCATATTTTTACATTGTTATCTAGCTAATAAAATTGGTCTCAAAAGTAAGAAACAGTCTTAGGTATGCTGTCATTGGTTTTTCTCCTCTTGAAGATATTAACATTAAACCGAGGAAACGTTCAACAGAGGAACTAACACGACTGATTGATAAATTTGCACTTTAGACTAATGTTGACCCCCATGGCCATAAAGGAATATAAATGGAACAAAAAAGTTGCAAAAACTACAGAGGTGTGAAACTTCAAAGAAGCCATATATTGTGACCATATTCACTATGTGGTCTAAAAATATTTTTATTTTATGACCTACAATTTGATAAAAGAAGAGGAGAACAACGCTTTATTATGTAATTACCTGGTAAAAGAATGTCGTCTGCCTTTTTACAGCTGACACAAGATCGTATTTGGTATAATTTCCTTCAATCGGAGGAACCTTCTCAGAGAAAACACCCATAAAATCAAAACAATAAGGATCATTTGGGAATAGTTCATTCCAAATCTTTTCAGTTTCTCTAGTTGAAGTTTCTTGAGTAGAGGAAACAACATTGCGATTGTCAAGAACTTTCGCATAGAACTCCTTACAGTCGGATTTGTACCTTACCTGACAATTTTAAAAGAGAATAATTAAAGTGCATTAGTTAAGTGAGTAAAATGATATTTCTTCTTTATTGTCCATTTAAAGATTGTTACCGGATTTAGCCTGTGGCAATGCCAAACCCATTCACAGTCAAGAGGAACAACTAAGGGTCCTTCTGTACTCTGGGCCTCGGAGAATTTTGCAAGCAAAGGGAGCCAGCAAGCATTGTATCTGAACAATTATCATCATAATCATTAAACGAGCAGAATTCTTTTAAAAAAACTCGGAAGGCACAGACTAAATGTCGTTATAAGCATAACAACCAAATATTGACAAGAAACCAAAAGAAAAAAAAGAATTGGCACGAAAATAATCAAAATTCACTATAAAGGTCTTTCAAAATTTTCCCTCAGCTCTTGAACCAATAAACTTCATTTCGAAAAAAAGACTAATTTAGTCCTCCGCTCAAGCTGTGTTCCCACTAGGTGTGGCTGCAATACTTTAGGAAATGCTTTTTCTTAATCGATGCTCAAAAATAAGCTGGGTTGATCCAGCTAAAACCTTTTTTTTTCACAATAAAACCAAAATCTGGTTATAAACAAAAGAGCGAAAATCAGCTAAACCCAAAAGCTGCACATAAGCTGTGCTTGCAATTTGCCTAAAGCCTTATGCATCAAGAATCAGAGAATGAGGTGTAAAAAGCTGAACAACAAACACTTTCATGTGCATACACCAGTTTCAAATCCGATATACTTTCATCAATCAATCAACATGTTTTTCATTATTTGTCGGAAATTCAAAGCAACAATTTTCCTTTACACTAAATTATATACACTCTAAATCACCTGTATATGGCTCTCTCTAGAGCAGGACCATCATAGAGCATGCGCTTACGATCGATAGCAGCTAAAAAATTAAGTTGTTGTTTGGCTGCAGCTACAAGATCAGCAGTTATCCTAATTTTCTGAGCTTCGGCCCACTCCAATTCTTGTCCCCGCTCCATTTTTAATTCTCACCAACCTGTCGATACAATTTCTAGCTGGATTACTTCAAAGTTCAAACCGTTAATTGCTAACAACCATTGTTGAATTAAAAAACCGATATTTGATTAAAATGTAGTCTATCCTCGAATTTAATAGACCAAAAATGGCATTTCCACAATAGCATGAGCCCGAGAAAAATACAAATTGATTCGACCCCAGTCTTCCAATTTAACAGGATATTAAAGTCAATACCTTATAATCTAACTAAAATCCCATTACTTGTTCAGGTAGGTAAAGCTACTAAAACAGCATGGAAATAACTAATAAGCAAACTGATCCGACACAAAGTTCCGAGTTCTTAACAAATAACAAATAGCATAGCCAATATTTATATAACTGCCTAAAAGAAAGGCAATTGTATCCGTTCGAAAAAGTACGTTGTTTCATGTATAAACTAAAGAAAGGTAAACAGCGTGAAAAGAAAAGGAAATTATTTCAGCACTTAGATTTCAGACTTTTCAGCAAATTAATAATATGATCAAGTCCGTAATTTTTAAACCCCATATTTGGCAGGAAAAACAGTGGTCAAGATATAAAACTAAAAATGCTCCAAAATTACTTTCACCGTTATATAGTACAAAAAATCATTCCCTTGAACTAGATGGTGAACGTCAACTAAGGATGGAAAATGGGGATGGATTCTTCAAAACCCGACCGACCCAAACTGCAAAAAAATTCCAAGTCAACTTGACCCAACCTCGATTTTTTACCCGGCTGTGATTTTTGACCTGACCCAATTTCATGACTAGTATAGAATTCTAAATAAGCCATTTATATTTTAATACACAACTCGAAAATTTCTAAACTTTTGACCAACCCGATCGCCGATCAGGTCAAAGATCATGTCTTTGCCATCCCTACAGTTAAAACTTAACTTTGAAAGAACAAAAAAAGATGCTTATATAGGTTTCAGCATATTATCTAAACAAAAAAACTACTTATAAAAATGTCAGCATATTATCCCAATTCCCACCTACCATTTACATACACATATTCAAGATCATAGCTTTCTTGGCTAAAGTGTATTATGCAAATAAGATAATCTTAAAACCCAAAAAAACAACTTAAGCCTTGTTAACAAAATCCACTTAATATTTGCTTTAAAGTTCAAACTTGTAGCTTTTCTTCAAATCAAAAACCAAAAAAGCTCATTTTTTTAGCTGAAAAAAACAAACTCGTATTAAAAAAAATAATAAGTTAAATACTGTGTGTTAACATACCAGATAATTTCACCGGTGAAAAGAATAAATGCTCCGGCGATTAATTTGTTTGATTTATTTTTGTTTAAATTTGGAGACAAGTATCTAGTTTTTGCAGAATTATATCTCTATTTATAGTACAAATATGGAATAAAATGATAAAATTTAATTTATGGTATTTATAGTTTAGTGTCAAGTACTATTTGATCCTACTTTTTTCAATAAAATCTTAAACTTTTGCTAATGTTAAAAAGTTAATGATTTGATCCGTAGAATTTCGGATACTATAACTAACAAAAGATTTGAATTTTCACCATGTATTTTAGTTAGTAAAATCTTCATGTTATTGCATGTTGGCTCACATATTGAGAAAATAAATGATAAAAGAAACTAGAGCACTCCTCCGGACACATGATTTCGCCACTAATCGACATATGTCCATAGTTTTGCACTTAAGTTCATGTTATTAGTTTTAGTATTTTTCTTTAGATGGATTATTTTGTTTCGCCATTCTAAATGATTGATAAGTAAGTTTTTAAGTAATTGTTATTTTCCATTAATGTTTGGCTAATGAGTAGCATTTAACATAAAAAACGTTCCAACGAACGAGTATCATTTTTAATTCGAAATCACTAGTGAATTCATAAGAAGATGATTTGATTTTATAAAAATACAGAAAAGTTAGCATGACTTTATTTAATGGCTACACATAATAAAGATTAATTCAAGTAAACTTGAAAGACAATTACAATTGCAATTCAAAAATAGGGACCAAAGAGTAGTTTATGGAAATTTAAGTATGGAACAACTAGCATATATAATTTGACAAATGACAAGTACAAACCTGTGATCGACAACAATAATGACTGAAGTTATTTTGTCTTTTTTTTTTACCTTACTAATTTACGGTTATACTGTACCTTCCCGATATAGTCTATGTGTAATTATATGTAATTTTAATAGGTTTATAATATGTATCAAAATTATTGAAATAAAATTTTTTAAAACTAAATCATATAATTTAATATTTGAACTATATGATTAACTTTTGAAAATTTTCATTCCGACAATTTTGATACAAGTTATTGACTGGTTAAAATTACACGTAGTTTCATAACGAATAATTAATCTGAAACGGAGAGAATAACTTATAAGAAAAAGGAAGATGATTTCACATTTTTTTTTTTAGTAGAGTCTATTATTTACTAGAATATATAATTTCCTTGATACTGTCATTACTCATTATTAAACAAATACTCCCATCATAAACTATAAATAGGAGAGTCTATTATTTACTAGAATATATAACAGTATTATAGGAGAGCATGCTCATAGAGATCTTAATTACCTAATTCTCCCTTTCGTTTATTAATTTGGATTGAAAAACTAATGACTGAAAAAATTAAAAATAAAATTATAGTAATGCACGCTGCCTTAGTTTTTATAGCGACACTGATTTTACAAACATGTAGGGTTGGGGAAAAATACTGAAATCCCGACCGGAAATTTCTCGACCGAGAAGAGTTCTGACCCGATTTTTTAATTAATTTTATATTATATATTATATAACATGATATTTTTTATTTCAACAATAAAATATAAATTAATTTATATCAAATGTAAGTGATGAGAATCGAACTTGTACATTTAACATGTAATGTAAGCACTCTACCATATGAGCTAAAATATTTTTTATTTTATATATTAGTTATAATTACATAAGTATAATATCGATTTGTAGTTTTGAAAATATGAAACTATTAAATTAAAAATAAATTTAAATTAAAAAGTTATATTGTTATTTAAAAAAAGATAAATGATCATTATTTTCCGATTATAAAAATTATAATGATAATGTATCTCATTTAGTATGATAATTGTTCATTGTGTGAATAAAACTAAATACTAAAAGAATCTGATAAAAAACGTATCAATTTTTTTATATACTCCATTATCTGTAATTTCATGCTATTTTTTCTACTACATGTCATTTTTTTTTTGTATTTATTAGGAGTGTTATTTTTAAACTAGTATTAAGTTTCGTGTTAATAACATATTTAGACTTCTCAAATGAAAATTGTTAATTAAAAATGATTTTGTCGTAAAATAAAAAAGATATGTCTGGAGATTCGGGATAAACCTATCCCGATCCTACGGGATCCCAAAAATTCGGATCCCAAAAAAATCGGATCCCTACTTTTGTCGGGTCGTGTCGGATTTTTTTTGTCACTTCCAAAAATAATCTGGTCAGGATATAAGTTGAATGTTTACGGGTCGCGTTCCGACTCTAACCCACTCCTACAATCATGGTGTAAAGAAATTATTTCTTCATGGCCTTCTCAGGATAAGTTGATCTAAAGTTCAATTAATATTATGATTGTGTGCATTTTACAAACTAAATCTTAGGTTCTTAATTAACTTGCAAATTTAGCAAACACATAGTGCTCGCATAAGTCAGCTATAGAATTACTTACTAACAATGACTTTTTGATTGGTCTGCTCGGCATATATAGCTTTCAAGGATATTGACATTTTAACAGAAGAACTAAAATACAAACTTATACTATTGTCCAATGATAATAACTGCCTTCACAAAAGATATATATACCTACATTCATGGTATTAGACTGATATTAATTATGAGTTCCTAAATGGTAGTAGTACAAAATAATCAAAATGAACAAATTTATTACATAACTAGTTATTAGAATACGTATATACTTGGCCAAACAAGTTCAAAAAAATATGCAATACTATAAATGATGGATGATATTTCTATATACATGCAGTTACCAAAAAGTAACATGGAAAAGTGAACGATATGAGGGTCAGAAATGGTTATGGATATAAAAGTATAGGTAAGCAGTTGTTCTCAATATTTGGCATTGTTCATATTGTTCAATAAAGTAGTGAAAGTAGATGAAGTGGGTTGGGAAAAATTGCTAAAAATTAGTACAAGACAAATGTTAGTCGTATGCAGTACTAGTATTACTTATGTAGTACAATAAATTCTCTAGCACGCAAAGACAGTACTTGTACTTTTTATTAAGGCAAAATGGAAAACTCTTAAATTCAAAAAAAAATTATAACACTAAACTATTATTGGTTTGTAAATACTCATAAAATTAAAGTCGACGAACTCTTTCATGAAGGCTTCTTTCTTCTTAAGTAGCTTGATCCAGATTTTGGATGGGAAGCCTATTAACTAGCTAAAGGAGGCAAGACCAATACCCACTATCGTATACGTAGAATAATTGAGAACTGCCCCTCAAAAGCACTAGACTTGGTAAGATAGAGCTTGCTTTCCCCGCAACAAAACACTGCTCCCATGCTGTGTATATCCCAAATCCTTAGCAACAACACTCGCTCTTTAGGTTGTCCGAGCATTACAAATATTATTTTCTGAGTCTCGATAAAGACGGTCTATCTAAAAGATTCTCGGGATTTAGATAGAATTAGCTCAAAACAAGATTTAACTGCGGCATAAGTCCATCATATCTAATTAAGCAAAATACATCCATGGTAGTTTTATTAACTTTACCTTGTTAAATGGTGTCACATATGTCGTAGTTTTATTACAGTACTTAGTGATAGAGATTTTAGGATCAAAACAGTCAAATATCATCAATTAGCTATAGCTTACACATAACTTCATAAGATAAATCAATCCATGTTTTCCTTCGATATTTATGGATGTAAAATAGCACTTTGAAAAAAAAAAAGGGCCAATTAAATTTACAGTAAACACTATTCAAGCAGGACCGACTGTTGACATGCAAATTTTACATCCATTAAAAATGTGACACGTGTCATTCAAATCAAATATCAATTAATTACTAATTTCTCAGTTTGAGAATAGACTTTTTATTAGTAATTTAAAATCGAAAAAGAAATTATATTTTATCATCTTATAAAATCTATGATGATATTTATATAAAATAAATATATTTCTTTTTCTAAAAACCATTAAATGTGGTATAAACAATGAGATACTAAAATTATAGTACTCATTAGTGATATTTTCAAACATAAATACAAGTTTGATTCATTTACATAAATCATGAGATTTTTAAGATAATGAGCCCAAACTTAAGGAGGTGGCCTTGCAAATAAAAGTTCATCCCAAAAGCTATAAATAGAGGTGTGTGGGTACCATTATTTTCACAATAAAAAAAACCTTTAAGACTAGAGAGAAGATCCTTCACGGCCGCCAGGAAATCAGCTCCGCTCCTCCACAAACGCCAGTAGATCAACTCCTAGGATAAGCTCTGCATACTTCGGCCTCAACGAACGCCTTCAAATTCTGCAACAAATCTGCAATAAACTTGGCATTCGATTTTCAAGAACGTCTAAAAGCAGCAAGTAAGATATTTCTGCAAATCAAAGTCTTCAAACTTCTTTACCAAATCTGAAGAACTTATACAACAAACCGGCATTCGATCTTCACGAACGACTACAAGCAATAAGTAAGACGTTTCTGCAAATCAAAATCTTCAAACTTCTTCACCAAATCTGAAAAACTTCTGCAACAAGTCTGCCTTCGATATTCAAGAACGACTACAAGCAATAAACAAGACATTTCTGTAACAAGTCGGCATTCGATCTTCAGGAACGACTACAAGCAATAAGCAAAACGTTTCTGCAAATCAAAGTCTTCAAACTTCTTCACCAAATCTAAAGAACTCCACCCAAGAAATCTATAACAAACCGGCATTCGATATTCAGGAACGATTACACAAAGCCAAAAACATGTTTCTCTAGATCAAGATCTTCAAGTTCTTCACCAAATATGAAGAGCGTCAAAATCATCAACGAAATCAACAAAACTACAAAGTTTTTCATCAAATCTGAAGAATTCTACTCAAGTTCAGCAAATTCAACAAAATTCATCAAAGAGTCTACAACAGCGTTTCGAGCCATTACAAATTGTTCGAAGAACAGAATCAAAAGACTTTCATTTCTATATTTTCTTTTAGAAATTATCAGATATTGTACCCGCAAATTAATTGATAAATAAAATTTACTTTGATTCGCATTCATTTTTTCTGTCTTTAGCACTTGGTGAAAATTTGTGTGAAACACCGGCCTCTTCAAAAAATGGTGTTAAATCGTATTTTGTTGCTTCCACGTGTACATAACTACAGACGTAACAAATGCATAAAAAGAAGAGCCTTAAACATGTTATCTGGTGATACATTCGCTACAAAGAAAAAGTTTATTTATCAAAAGTTTTCTTTTTGAAAACGGTTGGTAAACCGAGTGTCACTAAATTTTAGTAACAGTTTGGCAGCATAATTAGTTGTTATTATTTTGTTAAAATTTAGCGACACTCATTTTAACAACAATTTTCAAAAAACAAACCGATGGTAAATGAATTTATTTTTTTATAATAATTATTCAAATTCGGTGATGTTTACTAAGCAAAATAGTACAAGACAAATGTTAGTCGTGTGTAGTACTAGTATTACTTATGTAGTACAATAAACTCTCTAGCACGCAAAAACTGTACTCGTACTTTTTATCGTTAGTTATTAAACTTAATTTCATGTGACTTTAATCAGTTACACAAATATACAAATGAGAATACTCCAATACGTTGTGTGTGTATTTTTAGATCTATCTTTAGTCGTCATAATAACAATATATAGAGTACATAATGTTTTTTTTTTTTTTGTTTTGAAGATTGATCTACATAATGTTGGAACTTCTGTAATGCATCTGTTGGTACTTATTTATGAGATTTTGCGCTCGTGTTTAAAAAAAAAACAATATATAGAGTACACTATACACTATAGTCAGGAAACATTATGTATGACTCTTTTTTCTTAATCAGCATTATTTATGACTTATTTTAAGAGCTTTAATTTTAGTAACAATAGTTTTATTTTTTCCCGTTTTTAGAACGAGTTCAAGAAACAAGTGTAGCCATATCAGAAGCGAGTTTCCTAGTTCAGTGCAGAGTGCTTCTCTACATGCTTGCAAAGTATCCGATAATCGAAACATTTTTCTGAAGGAACTTGAGAATCTAAGATTTCCATTCTAGATAAAGAGAATATAATTAAGTTGTAACCATTTGTTCAAAAAGGAGAAACCATAGAAAGATAGGGTTTGTTTATTTTGTTGCAACTGACAGGAAAAGAGACTGTACAATGTACATGGTGTTATATCAGCTGTGGCAATGTTTTAAAAAAGTTAAAAACTAATTCTTGTACAATATAAAAGATGAATTCTTTCATGAGGGCTTCTTTCTTCTTATATGTAGCTTTCTGGTTTTTGGATGGGAAGCCTATATATTATAATTAGAGGGAGAAATTTCCGTTGTACGTTAAAAACAAATAGTATCATGTAGCATATATAGTAACATCGTGTAACATATATAATAATATTTAAAAGTGTCTTTAGGGTACAGGTTTTTTATAATTACTTACCATTTATAAATCACATTTTGTTGCTTTTAAGTGGTATGTAATTACCGGCGAGCCTATTTTTCTTCCTATGCTCGGCTTATTCTACAGCTCGCGCCGGCTCCGAGGTCGTTAAGAGGTCCGGTAAAGATGTGGTCTGCTTCGATGACGGATTCTTGTCGTACCTGCACAAGTAACGAACAGGGGGCCCGGGTTGATACCAGACTTTTCCTCTTCGACGGTCAAGTCAGTACGGTGTAAAAGAATGCAAGTAACTAAAGACGAATGTTTAGCTAAAGAGTGAGAGGGGTCGGACCGGTTACGTAGCGTTGTATCAGGTTCAACGGGTTAGAATTAAGTAGGCCGGGTTCTTCTGCTTTTATCTCTCCTCTCTCTGTTTTTCTGTCTCCCTTTTAAGTAGTGTTGGTGGGTATATTTATAGTATCATTCGAGACATATCAGCCCTTGGATCACTGTACCGTCAAATACTAATCTAACGGCGTTAGGGCTATTTAAGGCTCTGACAAGGGTACAGTCCTTGAACATGACTCACAGTTGGTGGCCTGTGATTGGACCACGTCGATGAAACGCTGAGGGGCCCCTCCAGGGAGCAGCAACATTAATTGAAGAAGCGTACTCGATACGCTTTTCAAGGCCGACATAGATACGGCCCGGCCCGTAAAGGTCCGGGGTAGCGCGCCAATCATGACTGACAGAGGCCCGGACATACTATTTTGAGAGGTGATACGGGCCCGGAAAAGGGGATAACGACATTCCCTCGCTAATTACATAAGTAACAAATCCATAAAAATAATAGCCTTAAACACGTTATCGGGTGATACATTATCCTTTAAATTCAGACACGAAGATGTCTACTAAGCAAAAAAGTACTTTGTGTATAACAATTCAATAACCGAAGTATACGATTGTCATTTATAATTGACAAATCCAGGCTAAACGAAAATATTTAAATTTAACTCCTATGCTTACCACAGTTATTTTTCCTATGAAAAAAATTGCAAGATTCAAAAACTTTACCACACGGTCCAGATTATGTGGAGGCATTACTCCGGTAAGTGGAGGAACTACGTACGTACAGGCTAAAACGGGCTACAACATTCCTTATATTGAGAAAGAAGTCGGAAAATTTCCATATATTCTGCTAAAAAAGTTGACGATTATAGGCTTTCAGCGTCACATAATTACAAAAATGTATAACAATTCAGCCCCCACCAACATTCAAACCCCGACTCCGGAGTTACCATTTCTTGAAATTCAAAACACAGTGAATACGGAAGTACTGTAATTTCTTGTATATTATTCAATATATTTTTGGTAAGGAATGATAATTTCGGCCAATGTTCTGTGAGCTTGCATTGCAATTTCTCAAATCAAATATCATCATCAACCAATAACGTGCAGTGGCATTTCTATACTTGATATTGACCGAGTATTAATTATAACTCACTTTGTGTCAAAATATCACCATCTTAACAATTCGCAATACCAAGTCATTAAGTTACTTCCACCTGTAATGAAGCATTTCCAGCTAATCCTAATAATATTGCGAGTATTTTTTTCCAACTTTACAGAAAATAACTTTATAAGAAGTAATCTTTTCTTGTCTCATGCGTCTTAAAACTAGGAGAGTAACAAAAATACAAAAATTTTACACCTACATCACGAAAGCCTAAGCAAAGACCATCAGAGAGACGACCACACATTTTATAATTTAGAAAATTATGATTTTTATTAGAATTTTTAACCATGTATTTTCACTAAAATATGTTAAAATCGATGATTTGACACACTTCAATTTTTTTTCTATTTAGTTTAATAGTTTATATAAATTTTAACACCCCCATAAACCATTCATACATATATAAACATACATACATCAACCAATCTTGAAAATTAGCATTCTTGTACACAAATCAATTATTTTTCATCAATATAAATAATATGGGTATTGGAAGGTTATGAATTAAATGAACATTAGTAGTCAACTGTCAACATCAAATTAGGACCAATAGAGAGTTTACATGAGCTAACAATAGGTTTGTAATCATAAAATGAAATTGCATAACAAAAGGTTTATCGTAATTCTATTAGAGCATACTGTTAATTTTAACAGTATTAACTTTAATAAATCATCATTTAATTATATGTTAAATGACACATATGTAACTTAAATTTAAATTTCATATTATTCTATTAACTTAATAAAGTTATCTAATTTTAATTAAAATTAATTATTAATTGAAATCTAATTAATTAGTCATTTTGTAAACCCCACTAATATAGGAACTACAATAGAAGTATTTGAAATATAGTTCACGTTTTAATTAATTGTATTTTGCCATATCATCCATTAACAACATTAAAAATATTGTTATATTTAACAATTTTTTTAACATTTATAAAGATAACACATGATTTAACATAACTAAAAGCATCTACAATAGTGTTGTTATCTCTATAGCTAACAATGCAATTTTGTCTCCCCATTAGTTGTGTTAAAGTGTGTGTTAATTTTATAGATGTTAAAAACATTGTTAAAGATAATAATTTTTTTAATTGTTATTATTTTATGACATGACAAAAAAAGTCTACTCACACCCATAATTAAGTGTTATTTCTCACGTATATCTTTTCTATCTCTACCATACCGCTATTTATTTTCTTTCACCACCTATCATAGTACTATATTTTGAATAATTAATTTTTAGTTAAAATAGATAACATTGTTAAAATTAAAACTAATGTGAGTTTTTAACTTAATATATATATATGTGTCGTTTAATAGCTTTTTAAATGATGATGTGTCACTGATTAACAATAAAAAGTTGACAAGATAAAAAAATTGTATTGCTAGCTAACTATTTTAGTTAATTATAAAGATAACAACACTAATGTGATGTTATACGCTAGGCCAAGAATACTAACTCTTTTACTTTATTGTAATAATAGTACCTCTAACCTTGACCACGTCAAATATTCCCAAGAATAAGTAGCATTTACATAACACACACATAAAATGGGAAAATGATCATTTTATTAGTACAAAATTATTAAAATTCCGTGGTTTTTTTAAGGATATAAAAAAAGTTAACGCTATAGAGTCAGACTGTCTTAACCAGACTGATTACCAGACAGTCTTTTATGTAATTTTTAAAATTCTTTTGACACCCAATCAAAACAAAAATAAAACCCTAAATATAATATTTATGGAACCCTAATTGAGACTACCATAAACTTAAATATTAATTAAAAATATTTAAAATTTTAATGATTTTAATATATTTTATTTAACGATTAAATAAAATAAAATTCAAATATAATATTATAGAACTCTATTTGAGACTACCATAAACTTAAATATTAATTAAAAATATTAAGTATATGGCCGAATAGCATACTCTTAAATTTCGGGATGAAAATAAAATTCTAAATTTACATTAAGGACTGGTGTGTTGAGAGTCTGGTTGAGTGTATCTGGCTCATTAGGATTATTGATAAAAAAAACAGTGAATAAATCTCTTTTAAACTTAAATATGCTATATGATTCTATTTATTTATAATATTTGTTTTTAACTTTGATGCTCACTTGCTACGGATAGGTACCAAATTTTAAATAAGAGTTAATAATATGAGTTTTTGAATATTAAATGAGGTTTTATGTACAAATCAATAAATCTACAAAAATTAAACATACCAGCGTAACTCAAGAAAATGATCAATTTTACTTATAAATTTGTATAATATGAGTTTTACAGAAAAGCCAATTCCCTAGAACATGATGTTCACATATAGCTAATGTAACATACAAGAATAAAGACAAGATCAAAACGAATGCTCCGCCATCTCCATTATTTTAAAGAAAATTTAGTTATCAAAACTAATAAATGACCCCACCACTAGAACTAATTAAACATTAGTTAGAGGCAATTAAAAACACAAATTCAATAAACAAGCTTATAAAATGTTTAATCAATCATCTTCTTAGCTTCCTTATTGCTTCTGGTGAACCTAATTCTTTTCAAGTCAAACACAGTTTTTAGCTGGTTCATGAGTTGATGCTCTTTTGTCATCAAGTGAAACTTTCATCAGTTGCTAAATTCAGTGATTCATGAAAATAAATTTTTAAGTCCTTGAAAAGGCTTTTATTTTGACAGGAATGAATTCAGGAGTTGAAAACGATCAATCAAGTTGTTTTTCACGTGAAATTCCCATACTTTGAAAATACGATATACGAAGATAGTTACGTATATATATAAGTCGTCTGACTATGCGTTTGAAAACTCGACGGAGTGATTTCTGGTCATGATAATACGATGATGGGGCGATCAAATAAAAGAAATCTGACACTTGGTTTCATCTTCCGTTTTCTAATATATCTCCGATCAACCTGCGGACAAGAAGGTTAGTATTGAGGCCTTCATGCTCTATATTTCGAAATTGTCATTACTGATATTAACTATTTGTCACAACGCATAACTCAATTTCAGTATTGGAGATTTGTGGCTAGTACTCAACAAATTTGCATAGAATCAGAAACATAATAAAAAGTTGTGATTAAGTTCTATTGTCCAATCAGCAATCAGTTGAAAATGATTGAGTAACAAGTGGAAAAATCATTTTCTTGGGTGCTGAAACTGCAAGTCAATTATAAAATTGGTCATAATTCTAGATGAACGAAACAGGCAGGTTGCAAACTACTAACTATGTTAATCGTACACAGAACTTGGCTACAATAAGTGTACTATCAAGGTAGGTAATATGATATTATGGTGTTAGTGAAGAGATAGTTCTAACTGTGTTTTGATGACTAAAACTTCATCACGGTTTAACATGTAACCTCTAGATGTATAATTTTTATAACTAGTCTTCAACCTCTTGCAGGTTTCGTGAGTATACAAAGTTGCGCTGATTTAGAATATACAGATCCAAACACCAAAATAAGCTATAAACCAGATAATAATTGGTATCCCGACAGATCAAGTTGCCATAACATACCCATAAAGGAAAATCATGAGGCAGAGTTCGGGAAAGCTCGGTTTTTCACTTCAGTCTACGGAAATAAATGGTGCTACAAATTAACAACATTGAAAAATCAAGATTATCTGATAAGGGGGACATTTCCGTGCCAAGATCAGGCATCTCAAGGCTCATTCTCTTTCGATGTTTTCATTGGGGTTACACAAATTGGCACGGTTAACTCATCAAACGATACAATTGTGGAGGGTATTTTTAGAGCTACGGATGATTATGTAAATTTCTGTTTATTGAAACAATACGGAGATCCTTACATATCAAGGCTTGAGCTGAGGCATTTGAATGACTCAGCTTATCTAAAAGGCGAGACATCAAATGTGCTGAAAATGATTAAACGAGTTGATGCTGGGAGTGATGGATCTCATATTAGGTATGCTATAATTGTATCAACTCTGACAATAAAATATGTCACGGTTTAATAATCATGTGTAGAAAACGTAAATAAATAGAATCATGTAGCATATTTTATTGTCGTATATATGTAACTACCCTATATGTTAAAAGAACACTATTGTAAGGTAAATTCGTGTGTTGATTTCGGATTGGAGGTTAATAGACATTTCGGGTCGAGTATTGTGTAGTACAAGATGATTTCAAATCACAATTGCACACAAAATCTTCCAAGTTTTACATTTTTAGGAGTCACAGACTAAAAATCCGAATAGCATAATTCTAATATAAACATGGTTAAATTCAAGGGCTAAAAATCTCCTTAAGGCTAAAAGAAGTAAGAATTAACTATCCAAAGACCGAAAAGTCACTTATTTTAAACGAATCGAAATTACCCTGCATCATTTTTTTCCGTGTCGAACTAGAATCAGCACGGATCTAGTTAGAAGTGATTTCTGAAATATTAGTATATTACAATGAAAACCCAACAAAAATATGGATATCACAATCCTATGACATACTATTAGAAGTACAATTTTGTATGTTGATATGCATGCATATGTACATATATACTTTGATGAAAACTACAACATAATTAAAAATACACATCTGTATGTTTTTGTTCAGCATATATACATATATATACAGTTGTGAAAGCTATTTTACGCTTGCTTTTGCAATTTCAGGGCACCATACGACACGTATGATCGAATCTGGAGCAAGGAAGAGGACTTGAATCCAAAACAAATAGCTGATCGACTTTTTTCGCCAATCATGACCACAGCCTCTACAGATACAAAAAGACCTCCGGTTCGAGTGCTACAAACCGCTCTAACACAAACTGATCGAGTAGAGTTTCTTCACACCGACCTTGATCCAGAAAATTACAATTATGGTCTAAATCTATACTTTTACGAACTCAACGACACTGTTCAACCAGGGCAAAGAGTTTTCGATATATATGTAAATAATGAAAAAGGGCCGACAGTTAATACTATATTGGAAGGTGGATCAAGGTACAAAGCTTTATCTCTGAACTTCACAGCAAATGGATCTCTTAATCTCACTTTGGTAAAAACCTTAAATGGATCACAATATGGACCTCTTATCAATGCTTATGAAATATTACAAGTGCGAAAATGGGTCGAAGGGACTGCTCAAGAAGATGGTAGGTTTACTTAAAAAGGGTTAATCAATATTGTTCTTTGACATGTATCATTACAATTTGTTTTTGTACACAAAAGTTAGCAATTAGTATCAGCATTACACTTCTCAAGGATTTAGTCTGTTTAGCGTGTCAATCAGAAAGAAAGAAAAGGTTAGGCTACTAATTGGTTGTGAAAATCAAATTTATGTACATTATTCAACGATTCAATCAGTTTTTCAGTTATTTTGTACACTATCCTAAGGGGTTTTTTTTCATTATATTTTATTGTTCAAGCTATGTTTTTTTTTTCTGTACAATGGCCACGATGAAAAAAAATTTTGTTAGGTTGGAATACGATCGAATCGCTAAGTTTTACAAAATAGTTTACCAAACTATAACTAACATATGTATAAATAAAATCCGAAGCTACGGTTAAATACTTCTTTAAATCAAATAGTTCTGAACTTGCATCTCTTTTGTGCTCTCTCTACAGTGGATGTTATTGTGATGACGCGGGACGAGTTACTAAAGAATAACCAGGACAATGAAGTCTTTGAAACATGGTCTGGAGACCCATGTCTTCCTCTTTCGTGGCACGGTCTTTCATGTAAGACCATGAACAATACAATTGTGATATCTAAAATGTAAGTTTCAATTTTCCTTCTTAAACTTTGCATAAAAGGCGATATTATGGATCTTTTAGCATGATATTGTGGACTGATTTTCATCATTTATCAAAACCTTTGCAGGAATCTTTCTTCTTCTAAGATAAAAGGTCCAATTCCTCCCAGTATCACTGGGCTAACCCATCTAAACGAATTGTAAGATTATTTACCAATGCTACTTTCTTGTTATATCTTTAAAATCTAAACTGAAATATGTGCGCCTCAAGTGATGATTCTTTATACCTAGTTTAAAAGGAAAAAAAACTAAACGCTCCTACTGATTGATTGTGATATACAGGAACATGAGCTACAATGTGCTCACCGGAACCATCCCAGAATTTAAGGCTTCATCTCAGTTGACAACAGTGTAAACAGTCTCCCTACTTTAAAAAAAAAAAAAAAAAGTATCTACGGTCTTTAGATTCAATCATTTTATAAACTATCAAAAGCTGCAGTATGTGAATTTTGAACCTTTTCTCCATTGAATATTATAAATATCTTCAAAACTTTTTCTATTTAGAGATACATAAGATGAATTCAAACTCAGGAGAAACAAAGACGATAAATAACAATAAAGGCGAGAGTGCTACTCTTAAGTACTAAAGACTCATGTATATGAAAGCCAAATACATGCACTCATAAATGAATATACAGAAGAATAAAACCTTAAAATTGATGATCCCTTTTCTTTCTATCATCACAAAATTCATGAATTTAATATTGTTGAAAAAGCATATCAGGGATTTAAAATCTTCTTCGTTTGTGCGCTTATCTCAGGGATCTGAGCCACAATGATCTAATGGGGAAAATACCAGATTCTTTGATGTCAAATCCGAATCTGAAATTCATGTAAGTTGTTTAGTAATTTACATAGCATTGTATCAAAATATTATCGAATCATTCTCTTAAAACTCACCATACGAGGAAAGAGGGAAAAGTAAAATGAACAAGGAACTAAGGAATAAGTTACTTTCTCTTTACTAACCAAATGTTGACTATTTATTTTTTACAGAAATTATGGGTGCAATCCTCAGTTTAGTAAGGAGCCTCCTGTCAGACTCAACCGTTCTATACTTACAACGGAGTATACATATCATTTTACCATAATTACCATATAACATCAGCAGTATCAAGATAACTACTTACGTTTTCTTTTCTCAATATCTGTATTTTCAGCAAAGGAGAGTGTGATAGTCGACAATCCTCCCACAAAGTTCAGCATATAGTCATAGGTGTTCTCGTGGGTGTATCAGTCTTGGTCATTGTTTCAGTTGCAACCTTTTTTGCTTGCTTTTACAAAAGGAAAACTAAACCTGAGGAAAAATTCATGATCAAAAGACTTTCACTACCAAAAAGTGAGTTCAAAAGTCATTCAAGCTTCCAGTATCTTAAACTTGTATTCATAGTACATACTACATTATATAACAACATGCATTCACATTTAAGGCTTTAGGCCTTGTTTGGTTGTAGTTTTTAGCTTACCAAGGCCTCATACTTTTAAGCTAATCCAGGCCTTGTTTGGTTACAACAAGTTTATTCGGGGCTTGCCTGGTGTAGAATTTAATCTCAGTTCCTCAATTCCTGTACCTTGTTGCTTAAAACTGAGCATTTCTGGTTGTTTTCCTGAAAAATCTAGCAGATTTAAGCTAAATTAAGCCATGTTTTTTACACCTCAAAAAATCTAGCTTATCTGCTTACAACAAGGTGCAACCAAACACTTTCTAAAGCCAGAAGACTAAACAGACCCAGTTAATACATTTTCTTTTTTGCTTTATAGTTTTTTTCGTCTGACTGCATTTGGTCCAGCTTAAAAGGTTACTTTTTTGGTTCTTTTTCTTTGAATAAGCTAGAAGCCTTAAACTGGAT
Organism: Primula veris; assembly: GCA_963682055.1. NCBI lineage: Eukaryota > Viridiplantae > Streptophyta > Magnoliopsida > Ericales > Primulaceae > Primula > Primula veris. The sequence goes on along the minus strand of OY821747.1, from coordinate 26,732,025 downwards.
GAATTGAGATTCTTTCTGAACCTCAAAAGAGTCCAGCTTAAAAGCTATCATCCAACAAGTCCTCAATCACATAACTAAAACTTGCATTTACCGGGTCCATAAGCAAATATGAATTTTAAGATTTCATTATTTTGTCGGTTTACATGATTTGATGATGAAAATGTTCTCTGTAAAACTTTTTGGTGCTATAAATTTTTTGGGTGCAGATGCAATATTTGCAATGCCAAGTGTAGATGATATCCAAGTAAAATCAATATCCATTCAGAACTTTACTCTAGCATGTATAGAAGATGCAACACAAAAATACCGAACCTTAATTGGCGAAGGGGGTTTTGGATCTGTTTATCGTGGTACTTTAAATGATGGTCAAGATGTTGCGGTTAAGGTCCTTTCGGCCACTTCAACTCAGGGGACTCGTGAATTTGAAAACGAGGTATTTATGAATATACTCCCTACCCTATGCACGAGTAATACTAATATTCAACATGCTTATCAAGACTTAGGATTTTGAAGTTACATGAACTCTTCCATCCCTAGTTTGATGCAAATTGTATGAGATAAAATGGTCACACATACAATTATGAGTCTTCTGGTTAAGGTATAAGAAAATGATTTTTCTTAGGTAATAGTAGAAACTCGAAGGCTACAACAAGTCCTTATTAATGTGGGACAAGTACCAAACTCGGCACTTGCCAATATTCAATTTGGGTTTAAAATACCTTGAAGGGAAACAAAAAATATGAATCTTATCACTTTAAGTTATGAAATAATATTTGTTTCTTATATTTATATTGTACAGCTCAACCTTTTATCCACGATTCAACATGAAAACTTGGTACCACTCCTCGGCTATTGCTGTGAAAGTGAACAACAGATGCTTGTCTACCCCTATATGTCCAATGGCTCCCTACAAGATCGCCTTTACGGTATTTATTTTTCAAACAATTAAATTCTTTATTAAAATTTGTATTTCTCGAATTAACCATTTACTATTTTCTTCAACAGGGGAGGCAGCAAAAAGAAAGATCCTAGATTGGCCAACCAGACTTTCCATTGCTCTTGGTGCTGCAAGAGGCAAGTTACATTAGCCACTTCCTATCTAAAGCTTACCAAGGCCTTGTTTGGTTTCAATTTTTTATTTCAATTTTTTTTAAAGCTGGACCGCATTTGGTCGACCAGCTTAAAAGCCGCACTTTTCTGGATTTTTTGGTATTAAAAAGCTAAAAGATTTACTGATACTCAGGAAGTCCAGCTATTTGCTAAGAAACTGCAACCAACCAAGTACTTGGGGCCAACCCAACCAATAAATAAGATTAGGGCGCATATATCGAAATGATTATAATTTTTTCCCACCTTCTAGTCCTTATAATACAATGAAAAATCTAGAGCCGTGAATCAGTGATACAATACGACTACTGAGTATCTTACTGGTGACAACTGACACGATTTTGTTTCCCATGGCCTTGGAAAATAATAGTTCATATATAAACTCGGCATATCTTGTTCTCTCGAATGGAAAAAAAATCTAGGAAAATATTTAGTTTAAAGGTCCTACGAATGGGGCTAAGAGGGCGTATCATGTGTATGTCGTATGCATTGGCATGTAAAGACAGTTTAAACAGCGAAATTCCCTTATAAGCATCTGTTACATTCAGGTTTGACGTACCTACACACATTTTCTGCGAGGGCCATCATACATAGAGATGTTAAATCAAGCAATATACTCCTCGATCATACCATGTGCGCAAAAGTTGCAGATTTTGGTTTTTCAAAATATGCTCCTCAAGAAGGAGACAGTAACGCTTCTTTAGAAGTAAGAGGGACAGCTGGCTACTTGGATCCAGAGTAAGACCTTGTTTGGTTCCATTTTAAAAGTACAAATGCATTTTTTGTGGAGGAGAATGTATAATTTTTAGGTTCTTTAAGAGGTGTGTTTGGAAAATAAAATAAACCCCCTAGCTTTTCTGTTTGAAGTAGTAAAAACATTTCATTTAATTGTAAATTAGTCGATAAGTATAGCTTTATAGAAAAGCATAATTTCAAGATACTTTTCCGAAGTATATGCGAATGACATGTTTTACTCAAAAGTAAGAAGTATGCAAATGTATCTTGTGAAGTTGGAACAAAAAAGCTATACAGAAATACACTTATTTTGCCAAACAAGCTATAAATTCATTTATCGCTCCTCAATCTAAATTTTTACCAGTCCTTTTTCCTACCTTTTTTGAGAATTAGCTTGCGTCTCAGAATTTGGCATGCCTAGATATATACATACTCTTAGTACACATTTAATATCAGTTATTCAAATCATCTCATTGAATTCTAATAAACAAGAATTATACTTCTATCACTTTCAAATTCTTCAAATGAAAGCAAAAGTAAGTTGATTCTTTATATAAAATACAGACACATGATTCAATACACAATGTAAATTCACATTTACGAAGTCGTTATGAGGATTTTAAAGAGTTTATTTAACTTAAACGTGAAGGTACTATTCTACTCAGCAATTATCAGCAAAAAGTGATGTTTTCAGCTTCGGCGTTGTCCTACTAGAAATTGTGAGTGGTCGAGAACCTCTCAATATCCACAGGCCACGAAACGAATGGAGCTTGGTTGAATGGGTATGTATTACTAATGTTACATACACTTAAACTATAATGCACTGCTTTCAAAACCTACAGCTTGTTTGGCTGTAGTTTTTAAGCAAAGAAGCTGGATTTTCTTAGTTCAGGAAAATAAAAGCTGAGTTCATGCAGTTTAAAGTTTCTAGGTCTAGAAAAGCAGCTATATTTTGCTATTTTGCTTCAAAGCTGTACTAAATTCCGGAATACCAACATAGAACTGAGAGTTTCTAATTTTTCCTCGGAAGATTTAAGTTTTGGGTGAACCTAGCTTTTTTTTATACATCAAATCAAACAGATCCTAAAAAATCCAGATATTCTTAGCTTTAAGGTAGTCAACCAAAAGCACCCAACTTTTAAGCAAAAAAAAACAAAGAAAGTGTTGGGGTCTATTGCATGTGAAGCAGAAAGCATGAACTATTCAGCTAATATAACAAATGGCACTCGGGAATTGTGTTTCAGAAATTGTCTTTTCAATATTTTGTTTTAAGGTAACTGACAGAGAATCCTCTTTTCCTACAGGCAAAACCATATATAAAGAACAACAAAATCGACGAAATTGTGGACCCAACCATAAAGGGAGGGTACCATGCGGAGGCCGTGTGGCGAGTGGTTGAGGTGGCACTTGCGTGTATAGAACCTTTCTCTGCTTACAGGCCATGTATGGTTGACATTGTACGAGAGCTCGAAGATGCTTTGATCATAGAAAATAACGCATCTGAGTATATGAAATCGATAGATAGCTTTAATGCGTCTAATCGGTTCTCTGTAGAGAGGACACTTGTGATTCCACCAACTCCCATTCTCACGGATGCTTCCCCGATCCTCTCTCAACCTCCTCCTCCACAACCAAGATAACACTTTTGGTGGATTATATTTTCCTAAATTTTCGAGTGCTAAATTGAACCTTCAAATCTCTTTTGTAAAGTACTTATGCAACTCGGGGATCATTTCATTTATTGTAAGAAGATATGGAAAACGACAATATCTTACTATGTACCTAATATAGCCTTTTAAGGGTAAGTATACCCAATGTAGTTTGTCGAAGCATCGCTCAACATTCCAGCTATTCACACAATTTTTTATATGTTAATTAACTCTTATGTAGCTTGTGATTTTGTAAGTATGCAAACTAAATGTATAGCAGAGTGTACCATCAAGTAGCTTCAGAGAACACCCTAAAGTCCGACACTTGTGCTAGGAAGTTCTGTTCTGAAATTGGATTCAATATAGGGTTTTATATCATCTTACAGAACAGGAAAGTAGCATACTAAAGCCAAATGAAGAACATCCACAAGAAAAGCAAAAGTTGTGTCCTTTATTAACAAAACAGTTGAACTTTAAGATTTCTCAGTCCAAGTAATTTCGAAATGCAGTATAACTTGATCCAAGGCCTAAGAACTAAGAAGGCATTTGAAAATTATTGTGACTTGGCTAAATTTGATAAAGTTTGTTAATAAGGGGTTCGGGAAAGAATTATTGTATTTGGAGAAATTATTAGCTATAAATCTAGATTATAACACGCACTGTTTACTGCTACCAGAACTTTAAACTTAATCTAGCTTCATAAAAACTTAATATCAAAGCCTCTTTTTCTAGAATTATTTTAAAAAAAGTCCGAGCTACAAAGTAAGAACTTGAGCTGTGTAATCAAATACATGAGACGAGAGACTGTCTGGTTGGGGCTTTTACTTCAGCTTGGAGTTCAGTCAATTAACACAAGTAAAAAAACTTTTAACTTAAAAATTGCTACCAAACAACATGAAATAAAACCAAGATCTATAAGAGGTGACAAACTTAAAGTAAAAGAGCCTTATGGTATGTGAACCCGATATTGTCAATTACAACAAGGGAGAAATGAAGTGGCTCTTTGTAGATATAGAAATGTTTATTGTTCTCAGAAGTTGCTGAATTAATATACATGATATACACTTCCAATGGACATAGTACACATGATTATACTGGGTATCACAAATGAAAGGTTTACGATCACATATATAACAACTGCTCGATCACAACTTTGACCGTGGCCTTTCTTGGTATTAGTAAATCTCTTATAATTTTATCAGTGCCTGTACCAGAACAATCATAAGATGATTATTCAGAAAAGAAGAATCGCCAAAATTTACCAGCAATGCTTTGTGGCTATAATATTGGGAGGATTTTTATTTTAAGCCCAGATTAGGATTATTTGATTGCAGCTTGTATTTAATTGTAGGTTATAAGCTTGTATTTGGTAGCCACTAAAAAAACTATTGTTTTGTTGTTATTCCGGTCAGGAAAATAAAAGTTAAGAGCTGAATAACGGAATTTTTCCCTGAGCTACAAATACCCAATTGCTTAAAAGCTTTAACCAAACAAGCGCATATGAACCTGTTCATAACTATGGCCACTTAGTTACTAAGCTTTTTTGTTTGTCCGGTTAAAAGAAACACAGATTATAAGCTAGAAGAACACTTTTTTTTTCCGTGCCACAAATATCCAGCAGGCTAAACGCTGGACCCAAACAAGCACATATGCATCAAGTATGAGGAGTTTCATAGTTCATACTTTACCTGGTTGAGAAAGATTCAGTTTTTGTACTTCATGGTTTCCTTCTCAAACCCAATAGTAGGGAATTGCTTGGCATATTCTTCAACGTCAGTTCGGAGCTTTCCAATCTCAGATTGGAATCCAGTGGATTGCATTGTAGTCACGAAGTCCTTCAACTTGGTTCCTATATGAAGAAACAAAAGTCAAACTTTTCAAAAAAGTTGATATTATGGCATCTTCTCGAAAATTGGCAATCGCCCAGCGTGCCAAATTAAAAGACCGTGTAAGCTGGTGGAAAAAAAATCATGAGAATGTACTAAATTTGACACACAAAAAATGTAGTTTTATATACTTGATTGTAATTCCCGTAGTATCGTGTTCATAGTCGAAATTACATAAGTTGCATGTAGTAAACCTTATTACACGCATACAACTACTGTACGTGAGTAATGGGAACTACTCTCAAGTTGCAGCCAGAGGAATTCATACTCTAGAACATTATTTACTGCAGCTTGAGAATATTGACTATATGCATGATTTAATATTTAATTATCTTAATTAAGGTAAACCTCGGAGTATGTATAGAACCATTTACGAACCTTTAGTTTCAGCTTTTATCTTCAAAGCCAACTTCACAGCACCATCAAAGAAGTCAGCAACTTTTGCAAAATCCTCCTCAATAAATCCTCTGGAAGTGAGCGCAGGGGTTCCTACAACATGGACAAACATTAATTGACAGTGTTCCATCGGTTCATAAGCATATTTCCAATCTCAATAAAAGAAACTTAATGCTTTAAGATATCTAGTTCTAGACTTAGATTTTTGCAACAATAGTGACTATAAAAGATTATATGAAATGAAATTTGATCAAGGAAGAGGCTACATACCCATCCTGATGCCACCAGGCACCATAGCAGACACATCACCAGGGACGGTGTTTTTGTTAGCTGCAATATGAACAGATTCCATCACCTTTTCAACTCTAGAACCATCAATTCCCTGCACAAAATGCAATCAAATTAGAAAGTGTCACACCCTTTTCTTAAATCAAATTGGAGAGGAAATAACTTTTTCTAGAACTGGCACCAGAGATTGGTTGATTTTTCTAAAGTAGAAGGTGAAAGAGGCAGAAAAGCAGAATTATGCATAAGAAAATTTTAAAAAAAAAATTACCTTGTTTTTCAAGTTAACCAAAACTAAGTGATTGTCAGTCCCTCCAGAAACAAGGTCGTAGCCGTGCTTAGCCAGAGTCTGCAACATTAGAAAACCAATTAAAATTCATAAACGAGAAATACTAGAGAAAGAGGGAGAGAGAGAAATGGGAGTTCAGGGTGCCATACCTCTGCAAACTTGGCACAATTGGTAAGAACTTGCTCTTGATAAGCTTTGTATTCAGGAGTCATAGCCTACATTACAGAAGATTTTCAGACAAGAATTGACAATTAAGACGGCATTTAATTTACGGGGATTAATATGTAAACATGTGTGGGGACGTGGCAGCTATCAACTGAAACTGGACGGGCCTACATGATGTCAATATCATTTTTCTTGCTTGCGTAATGATTAATGTCCAAAATAAACTCATATACACTAAAAGATTTTCTTTTGGCAGGTACCCAAGTCTTAAGTGTATCATTTAAATGTACAGTATAACTTATTCGTAAGTCTTAATTTTTGAATCCTTTTCTTACCTTGAAATCATATGGGGTGAATTAATTATCGCTAATTATTTATTTGCCTACTTAAAGACAAATCATAAATTACCCATTTCAACCGAAGGAAAAGAAACCAAAATGCATTATCTATGTCTCGTTCATGATTATAGTCATTTTAACTTATTTACTCTAATATATCCATTGTGTTGGTCACAAACCTGCTTTAGTGCAACAGCTAAGCCAGTAATTGTGTGATTATGTGGACCCCCTTGAAGCCCTGGAAACACAGCCTGGTTGATTTTGTCCTCATAGTCATACAAAACCTTGAAAATGAGCACAAGACATCAAGATATATAACTGCTATTCATACTTATATGCAGCTAAATGCTCATGAATACGAAAATTGAACAAAACGATGAGAAGTTAATTTGTCATGATAAGTTACCTCTTTTCCTTGCTTATTGACTTCTTTCACTCCCTTTCTGAAGAAGATCATAGCACCACGTGGTCCGCGAAGTGACTTGTGTGTTGTCGTGGTGACAATATCAGCATAGTCAAATGGAGATGGGATGACATCCGCTGCTACTAGCCCACTTATGTGTGCCATGTCTGCCAACATTATAGCTTTTTGCTTGTCACAAACCTGGGAAAAAAATGGAAATAAATAAATATGGCACTCCAGAAATATTGGTTTTAACAATGTGACAAGTTAAACAGAGTCCGACTCCATTCTTTTACAAGATAAACAACTGAAGAAGCTGCAATAACAAATTATAGTAAAATAACAAAACTTGATCCCAATAAGATACAGAGTTTAAATTCAAACTTAAAAAGGGAATTAATTCTTAACAAAATAGGATCTTTAAGTACCATGACCAGATAATAAAGAGTACACTATTTAGAATTTTATTCAAATCCAATCTGATGTTGTAACCCGATATATAAAAATCCTAAGAGTTACGATCGTTCAAAAAGACAACCCTTTCAAAGGACACGCTCATATGCATTTAAAATGAAAAGACTCAAATTAGCTAGAAGGACACATTGTTTCATAAAAAAAAAACACATAAAAAGGAAAAAAGCACAATCTTTAACGAAATGAAAATTTTAAACAAAATAAACAAATCTGTGTACCAATAAGGAGTGGAGAGTAGCAATAAAGAACAGTTCTACTTGAACGGAAAAAGTGTCGACTCAATAGATTACCTTGCGGATGTGCGCATAATCGTAAAGGCGAGCATAAGCACTAGCACCAGCCACAATCAGCTTTGGCCTGAATAGTGTGGCACTTTTCTCCATCTGTTAGTTACAAAATACAAAAAAATAGGCAACAACTCTCATGAACAGTTAAAAGTGAAACTACTCAACACATACTACACCGTCATTTATCACAGTCTAAGTTATTAATATAATGAAATCGTACCTGATCATAGTCAATATATCCAGTGCTCTCATTTAATCTGTAGGGCATTGTCTCAAAAAATATTGATACTGCAGATATCTTCTTCGTGTCCGTCTAAAAATAGTACCATACAAAACCCATAAATCATTTTGCAAAGTTCCAATTGTATTGGTAGTTCAATATGCGGTGAAAATGAGGTATACTAAGGAAACTTCTAATCACCTGATAGCCATGTGAAAGATGTCCACCATGGGGAAGATCCAGGGCCATGATTCTTTCATGAGGTTTTAATAGTGCTGTGTAAACCTGAAAATTTGAGGGAGACCCGGACAAAGGTTGCACATTTACTGCACCAGAAAAATAAAAGTGCGGTTCAACTTTGGTATTACCTTCACTCTTCAATAATTTGTGTATGCAAAGAAAAGTGATGACAGGCAATTCCAAGATCCTGGTTACGGATATAACAGATTTCCAGTTTTCAAACTTCAAGATTCAGAAATACAAAACTGATACTTCATAAAGAGACATTTTAGCTTTCATATCAAGCCAGATGAATAAACGACGAGCTCATGATATTCTAAATAACCTCCGTTAATATGACTTCCGAAAATGTCTTCTGTATTTATATAGATATAGACAACACACACCTCCCCACTTTGCAGGATCCAACCGGAAAGCTTCCAAAGCACGCTTCTGACATAAAGTTTCTGCCATGTCAATATACCTGAATGACAAATTTGCAATAAGCTCACTCTAGATTAACAAAAACTAACTGACTTTTCAAAATCATTATATTAACTAATTAAGTATGAGACATCAGGGGGAATTATAAATAGATCAACATACTCGTTTCCTCCATAATACCGAGCACCGGGGTACCCTTCACTGTACTTATTAGTCATTATAGACCCAACCGCTTGCATTACTGAGAGTGAGGTGAAATTCTCTGAAGGAATGAGCTCGAGTCCCTTCACAGTAAAAGAACAAAATTTAGGTGATAGTAAAGGTGATGACAAATTTATAAAAACCACTGAAGTATAGTACTTGTATTCTAGTAACTTAACAACTCAAGAATTCAACTTAAGGAGCAAAACTACTTTCAATTCTGAAGGTCATTTCCTCATCATTAAAAAAGAAGAAAACATTCCGCAGTCTCAACTAGGAGATGCAAGGGTTCGAGTCTTATAAAGAGCTAGGTGTAATAACCTTTGATCTTCTTTGATGAAATTTAAAAAAGAGAAAAGAAAAGAAAAGGAACAAATACCAGACTATCTTATGGTTTATTTGGCTGCAAGATTTGAGCAGAAAAACATGCTTATTTGAGACAGATGAAATTTTCTCACCTTTTAAGTCCAGAATCTCAGTTCATAGTTTTAAAATTGGCCAGCAACACTCATTGTACTTATAATTATATACGATGAGCTTAAGCAACTAAAAGAAGCTATTTGCCTTGCTTGGACTTTAAAATTTAATGTAGTAAGACATGATCATTGGTATGACTCCAGTATCCACAAAAAACCTTCTTATGGAGAATTTTCAGTGATTTTCCAGGACAAACAATTAACCGTTTCTAAAAAAATTAAAAGGGAGAAAAGGCTGACCTTCCATTGTCTAGCTTTTTCGAGCTCAATGATGTCAGCAATCTCGGGATCGACTTCTTCTAGTGGCGCATTCAATTGTTTCGGCCACTGCAATACAACCAAAGACAAAAAAACCAAAAATATGAAATCAAATCTAATAACAAAAAATCTACTAAAGGGTCATTTGCCTACAAGTTTTTTAATCCATTTATCGTACGATTTCTTTTGGGTTGTTCTGCATTTGGCTTCCCAACTTCGAGAGCTATTCTTCTTTGGTAAGCTTCAAACGTTAACTGTGTTTGTGGATTTCTTTATCAACTCTAAAGAATGTTACTAGCTTTACTATTAAAGGCAACATATAATCTAGTTATACCCTTAATGTGACAAAAATACTGTTCTTTAAGCATGAATTACAATCAAAATTGTCCAGCAATAACGTTCTTCCTTTCTAAAAGATTAAAATTTTTAACCCAAATTCTAGAGCTATTCTGCTTTAATGAGCTACAAACTTTAACTGTGTTGATGTATTTTCATCAACTCTAAAGCAAGATACTATCTTTTTTACCAAAAGAAGAAGATAAATCATATACTAGCTCTCCATATTGACAAAAAATCATTTTTTTAGCATTTATTACAATCAAAATTGTCCCATTCTTCCACCAATAATATACAAATAATCCCCAAAAAAAACAAACTAATTCTCCCTAGTTATGCCACTACTTAAAAGTTCAAAAAATACAAAATAAAAGAACACTATGAATGAAAATGAGAAGAAACATTGAATATAAAGTGTAAACAAGGCTTAACTGATACACTGCCTTTCTCCTTCTCATATACAGCTGCATCAGGCAAAGATGTCTACAAACACAAAATAAACATAAAATGCATTAGTTATAAATACTTAAGTAATTACTTCTAAAATCATAGAGAATTACTCTCTCCGTTCCCATTCAACTGTCAATTACAAAACTAACTGCAACTTTGACCCGCAAAAAACTCTTGACTAAACTGCCGAAAATAAAATTTGCAAAAGTTTATCATATAATTCAAATATTAAACTATATTATAATTGATAAGATTTCAGTGTTTTAAAAAGCGAAATCTTAGCTAAAACGTTTTTGCAAGAGCTATTCTAAAACCATAAAAAGCGTAAAGCTTTTAGCATCCTAAAAGGCAGAAAAGCGAGCTTTTTTTAAGCTTTGAATCGAGTTTTTTTTAACTACGAAGCGTGCTTTTTAAAACATTGAATAGATTATGTAAAAAATTATTTCGACAATTTAATACAAATTATTGGTCGATCAAAATTGCACATAGTTTTATTGTGCACAATTAAATAGGAGTAGAAAATAAAATATACTCCGTAAGATAGAACCATGTAATAGAGAGAGCCGCCATTAAAAAATTATTGTATAGTTTAAACCTTAAACTATATGAATAAATTTTATAAATTTTCATTTCGGCAATTTTAACACAAGTTGTTATCGGTCAAAATTGCACATAGTTTTTAAACGGAATATAAAGAGCCGTCATTGAAATTTTATCCTATAGTTCAAGCCTTAAACTATATGAATACAGTTTGGAAATTTCATTTCGGCGATTTTAACACAAATTGTTGGTCGATGGTCAAAATTACACGTAGTTTAACTCTGAACGGAGTAAAAAAAAATCTTAAAGAAAAAATTTAAAAAAAGAAGAAAAGAGAGTGAATAACCAAGTAATATAAAGAGCCGGCATTGAAGATACGGTTAATAGGTTGTTTTTCTACAGTTGATGACAACCTACGAAGTGCCATTGCCATTGCCATCTTTTTTTATTATTTCTCTCTCTCTCTCTCTCTCTCTCTCTAAATTTGGTGAGATAATAAGTATCTTTGGCCTTTCCTTTTTTAAGCTTGGTTTTTGAGGTTGTTGTTGGGATTTTATTTTTTAAACTTTTAAGACATAATCATTGGTGTACATAACTTCATACCCCATAATTTCATTTTTTCAATAAATAAAAAAAAACTAACTCAACCAGGAATTTAAATAGTGATTTTTTTTACCATCATCGTCTTACGGAAAATCAACGGATTTTAGCTTTATTGACGACTTATGTCATTTCGTAACGGATTTGTAACAAATTTTACCTTCTCTGTTTGATTTTTTTTTTAGTAACTTTATGTCCACTTTCTAGTTTGGATGATCACTAATTAAATGTCCAAATTCTTTAAAAAGGTTTGTCTTGAGTTATGAGTTTGTATTTTCATTTTGGTATGTTTTATTTTAATTCTATACTATTCATAAATAAAAACAATTTTTTAAGTAACTCTATATATTTGTTCTTAATTATCTCATTATTTTTACGAAAATATATGTGAAAAAGTGATGAGTAAATTTAGAGAGTATGTATAAAAATAAAGTAATCATAATATTTTTCTAACATTGGAGTTTTACCGTACGTAGCGACTTATAAATTGGAAATTCTGTAGTACATCTGGTCTTGTATGGGATCCGGTTATGATTTTTTATAAACATGTTTCTTGTTTCGCGTTTACTGTTATTTTATGTATAAATTAATAAATTTTAATTTTGTCGGAATTCATATTTTACTTTTCTAGTATCCTAGAGCTATATATCCCATTTATGTTTCCCATTCCGAAAACTATGATGGTTATGAGTTATTTTCCAAAAACAAATATACACAGTTTCTTTTACTTGTTGATATCATACTTGTCCAAAATAAGTAATACATACATCCTCTAAAATACAGCAGGAATAATGGTATTTCTTTTGAAAAAAACGAATTATATTAGAATTTTTTAAGGTATTCATATATGTCGCCTTTTGAAATAAGTTACACAAAGAAATGCAGACATAACTAGTATGCAATCAGTGCTCTATATATATGTTGAACATTACATTCATGTAATTAAATTTCTCAAATTGAAGTTTGCGCCAAAATTATGACATTATATTTGTAATTCTAGTTTGTGTTTAGCCATTTGTTTTCTTGAGATACAAACAAATTTTGGATAACATAAGGCGCTAAATAAAATTCAGCCAGAAAAGGCCTATCCATGTTCAACATTTCTTAGCCACATAGTCGCTAGTGATTATATCCAATTTATACATTTGAGAGGGTGCAACATTCAATCAAATGTGTGTTTGCCTAGTTGTCTTATTGTGAATCATATACCTATCAATTCCTAATCCCAATCCATCCATTTCCATAACTAAAAGTTTGTCAATAACATAAACTTTTTTGTTTTTTGAAATGAACATAAACTTATGGTATGAAATATGTCCTGACGGAGCCAAAGTTTCGTATGAGGGGTCAAAATTCATTTCGTAAAACATATAAATTGACCATCTTGTGATATAGTTAGAATTTTGTACTATAAATCCTTATAACTTTTGTTTATATCAATATTTACTTGAACACATTTATAGACCTTAATTGTTAATTACTTAAATCTTGGTGACTACAGTTTATTACACTTAAAGTTGAAAAATGTAAGAACTAACTAAAATATGCATGCAGACGTTATTATTTTTCGTAATTTGTGCTACAAGAAACACACACACAGTATTTGTATTAATCAAGCTATATGTAATTTATTTGTTGTCTTGATTTATCCTTCTTTTATTCGTAGTAATTACAAAACAACCAATAACAATGTTTGCACGTATTAGTGAATGAGAACGGTATAACTACCAAAACTTGAGCGGGTCATGTGACCACTCTAGACCTTCATTAGCTCCGCCACTGGGAGTATGGACATATAAGATTTGTATAAATTCCAACCTTTTCATGTTGTTACTATTATTGTTGAAATTAACAACTGTGGATTTACAAACTTCTTCTTTTCTACTTATTAGATTGTTCTGGACCTATTACTACTTACTGCGAACTTAGTTTCCCTTCTAGAAATTCACCTTTCATGTTCTCATCATAGTTTTGTAATTCTTTAAAGATTTTTTTAGTCATGTTTTATGTTTCCATTTCCCGACTAGATTAATATTTTTCATATTAACAACTATGCTTCAGTACTAGGCGTTTGGTTTGAAGACTGTATACTAAATAATACAAAATAAGGGCATAACGTTCACTACAAAAAAATATCAGCTTACTATCAGAGTTTCTGTTGCTAAACTGATGATAAAGTGAATGCCACTAAATTTGACAAGAATTTAGCAATAATTTTTGTTGCTAAATTGTTGCTAAAATTTAACGACATTCATTTTACCAACAGTTTTAAAAAAGTAAACTATTTAACTTTTTTTTTAGTGGTTTAGTTAATATTAAACATTTGTTGGCAAATTTGGAAGGACCATAATGGCGCAATTTTGTTGACCCTAAATTGATAATTCGAAACATCCAATGGGCTAATAATGATTATGTTCGAGTGCTTTACACAGAAAAGGAGACAACACAAACTTGCAGTGGTCAAGGGCGGCCTCGTATATGGTTGAGACCGCCTCTTGATCGATGTTATAAAGATTAATGTCGATGCATCTTTTAAGGCTTCTCGGACATTGGCTGGTTTTGGAATAGTTGCGAGGGATCACACCGGAACTATGGTGGACTTTCTAGAGGGTGTGTTTCATACTTTCTCGGCATGGGCACTTCGTATCGCTTGTGTTCGTATCGCTTGTGTTCGCGCTAAATAGTTGTGATGGCACTCAGTCATTTTGCAAACGGACAGTCAAATAGTACATGGATTCTTATCATCCGTTTTGTAGACCATTCCTTGGGAGGTTAAGTCCTTACTTACGGATATTATTTCTTTAAAATCTCAAGAAGAAGGGTGGTGTTTCGAGTGGTGCCGAAAAGAAGTGAATGCTCTTGCTCATTGGTTGGACAAATCTGGTACTAGTTTATGGAATTTTGGACCTCCTCTGTTGTGTGATCAGTTTCAGTCTTTGCTTGCTCATGATGCGTTTTAAGACTATGTATTGTATTTCTCATGAATAATATATATATATATATATATATTAGGGGTAAATTCACTATAAATATATCATAGCAACTTATATTCCTCCTACATATCTTTGATAATTTCACATTCCTCATAAATATCACTTTTTAATTATTTAGTTTATTTACTAAATTGTCATACAAACCAAAATATAATATATATATTTTATATTTCTACAAACCCAAAAAAATAGTTTTAAATTACAACAAAAAAAAAAAAAAAAAATTATAAAAAAAAAAAAAATCACAAAAATTAAAAAAAAAACAAAAAAAAACAAAAATTTATAAAAAAAAATGAAAAAAATCACAAAAAATCATAAAAAATTATAAAAATAACAAAAAATCACAAAAAATAAAAAAAAATTATAAAAAATCACCAAAAATTATAAAAAAATCACCAAAAATTATTAAAAAAATACAAAAATTATTAAAAAAATACAAAAATCACAAAAAAATATAAAAATTATAAAAAATTCAAAAAAGTACAAAAAATCACAAAAAATGAAAAAAATCACAAACTTTTTAAAAAATTACAAAAAATATATATAATTTTTTTTTGTCAATATAACATTTATACCGAAAAATAAAAAAAAATATAAAAAATGACAAAAACTTATAAAATATCACAAAAAATTATAAAAATTATAAAAAAATCAAAAAATCAAAAAAATGAAAAAAAATCACAAAAATCACAAAAAATCACAAAACATTATAAAAAAAATCACAAAAATCATAAAAAATTATAAAAACTGAAAAAAATCACAAAAAAAAAAAGAATTATAAAAAAAATTATAAAATCATAAAATTTTTAAAAAAATTACAAAAAATATATAATTTTTTTTTGTCAATATAACACTTTTTATACCGAAAAGTGATTTTTTTTTATACAAAAAAATGGTTTTCCCATGATAAATGTGGCTTTTTTTAATCTAAATGAGCTGAAAGTGCATCTACTTCAGTCAAAAATACATATAATTCAGTCAAAAGCATATATAGTTCAATAAAAATGCATATAGTTCAGTAAAAAATGCATAAATTTGAGTCGAAATTGCATTCAATTCAGCTGAAAGTACATCTAGTTCCGTTGAAAGTGCATATAATTCAGTCGAAAGTAAATATAGTTCAATAAAAGTGAGTATACATATAGTTCAGCTAAAAATGCATCTGGTTCAGCCGAAAGTACATCTGGTTCAGCTTAAAGTGCATCTAATTTAGTGAAAAGTACATATAGTTAAGTCAAAAGTGCATATAGTGTAGTCGAAAATGAATATAGTACAGTCGAAAGTGCATATAGTTCTGTTAAAAATGCATCTGATTCAACTAAAAGTGCATTTGGTACAACTGAAAGTGCATATAGTTCAGCTGAAAGTGCATATGGTTAAGCTAAAAGTGCATATAATTCAGCTGAAAGTGCATATGGTTCAGCTAAAAGTGTATCTGGTTCAGTTGAAAGTGCATATGGTTCAGACAAAGTGCATCTAGTTCAATAAAAGTGCATATCGTTCTATAAAACTGCATCTGGTTCAACTAAAAGTGCATCTGATTCAACTAAAAGTGCATCTGGTTCAGTTGAAAGTGCATATAGTTTAGCTAAAAGTGCATCTGGTTCAGTCGAAAGTGCATCTAGTACAGTCGAAAGTGCATAAAGTTCAATAAAATTGATTTTTTTGTGATTTTTTTCATTTTTTTTTATAATTTTGTGAATTTTTATAATTTTTTTAATAATTTTTTGTTATTTTTTTAATTTTTTTCATCTTTTATAATTTTTTATAATTTTTTTTTTTTTTATAAAATTTTGTGGTTTTTTTTTTTATATTTTTATAATATTTTGTGATTTTTTTAGTTTTTTATAATTTTATGTGATTTTTTTTGTTTTTTATAATTTTTTGTGATTTTTTTCATTTTTTATAATTTTTTTTTTTTTTTTTTTTGTAATTTTTTTTCATTTTTTGTGATGTTTTATGATTTTTTTAATAAAAATACATTTTTTTAAATTTTTACAATTTTTTACGATTTTTTTCATTTATTTTGAGATTTTTTGCATTTTATATAATTTTATGTGTTTTTTTTCTATTTTTTTATGAAATATGTGTATGACATTTTGGTAAATAAAGTAAATAATTAAAAAGTGGTACCTATAGAGAATATGAAATTATGGAGGTAGCTAGGAGTAATATAATTTCAAAAGTGGTAGCTATTGGGCATTATTTGTATATATTAATAGTTGTCCACGCGTTGCGTGTACAATACGTAGTGACATAGATATGATCGCGACAAGTAAACTTAATATTTCTTTTAAAATTTAAATATCGAATGATTAAATATAATTAATTAACAATCGTATAAAAAGAGTAACATAATGTTTTACTCTTATAAAAAATGCACAACAATTTTGTTTGAAATATAAATATGCGTGTAAAATAACATTTTTAAAGTTATTTATGTATTTAAATTGAGTGATGACATTTAAGAGTAATTACAATATTAGAGTGAGAGTATTTTTGGAAAATTTGGGCAAAATTTGGCAGCCTCAAAATGCTTGGATTGATTTATATTAATAGTAAAGTATTATATGATAGGCTTCAGAAAGCGGACTTGTTAGTAAGGGTGTTCACATGCTGGGTTGTAACGGTTTTTGTCAAACCCTAGCCCAGACCATATTTAAACGGGTTGAAAAAATTGAACCCAGACCAGACCAATATAATTTTCATGCCCAAACCACAACAGACCAACGGTCCGGTCCGATTTCGGGCTGGCTTACGGGTTGAACGTTTCTTTTCAGTTATGAGTTGAATTTCGGATTCTTGCGGTTTCACAATAAAATAAACATGGTAAATTGTATCCAAAAATGCCAGAGTAAACACAAATTCAAATAAAACTCAAATAAATATTATAATTTCAAATGAGAAAACAAATAATCTTACTAAAATTTGTATACAATTAATTTTATGATTATTTCTTAATTAGGGTTAAAAATCAATGGCTGAGATAATTTAAATTTTATTATACTTAATTTATTATATATTTTGTTAATTTGCATATATATACTAGTGGTTTTAGTGAATTAAAACAGTTTTCACGGTTTACTTTGAACGGGCCAACACAGTTTGGTCAAGTCTAGTCTGATATGGTTTTTTATGAGCTAAACATAGCCCAGCCCATTAATAACGGTTTTGGAATTTTGAAAACCTAGCCCATACCAAATATATTAAAAACTCAAACCAAACCAGACCAAATTACCTGATCGGTCTGGATGAACGGATTGTCGGTTTTTTTGAGCACCCCTTGATAAAGCCATAACTTTGGTCGGTCGTGTTAGGCTTTTCAACAATAATATAATAATAAATCAAATGTATATAATGGACACTTCCTGATCTTTATTACTGCTCGGATTACTATCCTTATTCGGATTATTACACCTGCTCGGATTAGTATCTCTATTTTACAATTGTGCTCGATTTGACTGTTTAATCTATCTTCTTGGTCTTTCTCCTTTTATTCGATGCTCGGCTTCTCTCTGTTCGGTTTATTTCTTGACTTAATATGCCTTGACTAGTTTCTCTCTTTTCTCAACTTCTCTCTATATTTTTTGGATAGATTTTCTGGTCCTTTTCTAGGAGGGGTAGTTGGTTACCGTACTCTGAATGGTATCCAAAGGTTATCGGAGTTGTCCGGAATACCGATTGAACTGAAGGATGTCTTCGGAGTCTATAGTTTGAGCTTTGAGCGTCGCAGCTCGTATCTGAAAACCTTGCGTTCCTTTTGCCGGCTCGTTATCGGTTTTCCGGATACCAACAAAGAGCGCAATCTTGGTATTGTTATTGCGTCTGGTGAATGGGCTTGTCCGGGACACCAGATTCCTGGGCCGGCTACCAATGCTCCCACTATGCCAGACCTCGGCGCTCCCAATGTAGAGGCTCTGTTTGCTCTTTGGAAATGGTGGGGGCCTGGACCGACGCCGGATCCTGCGAGTCGTGCTGCTCCCATGCTGCTCGAGTACCCTATGGGGTCGATGACCAAGGGGAATCCTGCACCCGAGATCCCCAAAGAGCCTGAGGAGGAATTCTTGAAAGTGGTCCGGGCTCGAAGTGCTGCTCGGCTAGGGAAGAAGGCCGTTCGTTCTAAGCGTCGTGCATCGGACTCTGTCGTTGAAACAATGAAGAGGGCTAGGGGAACCGATACATCGGTTACCGAGGAGGATGCGAACGTTGGCTCGGGCGAGGGGGTGTTTGCTGCTTCCCAAGGGGATACCACCGAGGATGCCTCTGCGCCGGGCGATGTATGTGTATATGTATTTTGATTTTCTTGTCTTTTGATTGTTGTCATTTTGTTCGCTAGTTCTTTGCTTTATTAGTCATCTTGTTTCAGCTACTGACTTCTCCATTGGTTACCCTCGCTCTTGCCCGGTCTATGGGTATTATTGTGTTTCAGGGGTCGATCGACGATGTATTCGGACATATGAATCTCTTGACTAACATGGGAGAGGGTACGATGACTTTGCCTGTCATCTCGCCTATCCCTACCGAGGATCCGATAGATCTGCCCGTTTGCTCGCCCCTCCGTACTGAGGAAGAGATCGAGCATAGGGCCCCTGAGATTGATCAGTTGGAGGAGGACGTGGGGGTGGAAATGGAGGTCGGCAAGGAGAGTGCCGTGGATGTTGTGACGGGTGTCGAGGATGAGGCTCTCGACGGACCCGAGAAGGTGTTGGTGGACGAGGTCGCGATGACCCGTTACATTGGTCGGTGCAAGGGGAAATTGCTGGAGCAGCCCCAAGCTTTAAGGATGGGGTATACGGCGCTGAAGCCCCTAGTCTTCAAGGATGCCGAGGAAATTGCTGCTCGTCCGCTATCGGCATTAATTGAGCAAGCCGGCAGTGATGCGCTCCGGGTAATTTTTTTTTTTTTTTTAATTATTATTATTATTATTATTATTATTTTTTTAAAATGTTGCATGTCTATTTTTGTTTTTGATGACAGGCTTTCTTGGGTTCCATTGTTCTGAGGGATCAGTGGAAGGCGCTCGAGGCTGAGAGAGATGAGTTGCTGGCCAAAAAGAAAGCCATAGTCGAGGAGAACGATCAGAAGATAAAGGATCTGCTTGCGGCTTTCGAGGTCGAGAAAGAGAAACTGGTCGCCGAGAATAAAACCCTGGGCGATAATTATGACAAGCTGTCTGCGGACTTTCTGCACGTGACCGAGGATGTTGGTAAATTGATGGCTGAAAAAGAGAGCCTGGTCGTTAAGTATGACCAACTAGGGGAGGAGAACTTGCTGCTGGCGGAGGATGTGGAAGCCGAAAAGGCTAAGGTGGCCGCTCTGAAAACGGCACAGGCGGAGGAGCGGACAAGGTTAGCAATGATGGCTAATTTCTCCGTCTATTGCGCTCATGTGCGGGCACTCAATTTCGCGAACGTTCCTGTTTCGGATAGGGCGTGGTCGGAGTTGGTGTATCCCTGTCCGCAGGGTGCACGCCGAAACCCTTAGACTGGGCGAATCTTCGTGAAGAAGAACTTCCCCGGCTACCCGGGCAGACAATTTCGACAGCGCTCCGTCCTCATTTTACGTCGGCCACGTCCACTCCTCGTCCTGATGCTACTGTTACTTCCCCACCCGCATCTCCTCAGGTGGAACCTTGACCATTTTTCTGATAGTATATATATATTTTTGTTGTTTTTGTGTAGTCTTTTGGTATTAGAATTGTGGGTCTCTTTTGTATCTAGAAACATATTCTTTTGGGGAAGTGATAATATAGGTGCTGTGTTTTCTTTCTGTTGGGCCTTTTCGGATTAATTTCTTTTGAGGGTTGTCATATTTTGAAGAACGTGAAAACAAAATATTGCCAGGTATCACATAACCCCCTTGCTGTGGTGGTCTGGACCTCGCCTAGTCGTAGCGTAGGTGACGTTATAGATAATCTGGAAAGATCTAAGGCTGCCCTAACCGCGGAACTTAATTCTGCTCGTCATGAAGTCGAGGATCTGAATATTCACATTTCAAACATGTCGATTCGGTTACGTGATTTGGGAGAGAAATTCAGCAAAAAGACCGCCCATTATACGGCAAATAAGGGTAAAGCGAAGGAACTTCTCGGTGCCCTACGACGTTCTCGTGATGAAGCCCGAGGTCGTGTGACGAGCTTGAACTTGGTCCTAGGGGCCGTTTTCGAGGACGCGGACCTGCTGCTATCCTTTGCCAAAGCGTATTGGGCCCGAGTTCGCGCTTTAGAGGTGCTGGAGCATGTACAAGGGATGAGTGGTGTGTCCCGGGCAGAGCGCATGGTTGATGCGACGGCCGGGGTAACCGAGACCACTACTGCCTTGAACCGAGTCGATGCGGTCGTTCATGAGCGTTTGGGGATGCAAATTGCTTCATTGCGAGATATTCATTTCGCCGATGTAGTAGAGACCTCGGCATCTGTTGAGGGGTTATCAGATTGATAATCGAGTGGCTTGTTTTGTCGTTTTATTTGTAGCTTGTATGGAAATGTTCGTTTTTTTTTTTCTATTTTCGTCTTTTTGTTTCTTGCCGTTGTATATTCATCTCGTCTCATTCTTCCCCATTTTTTTTTTGTTTTTATAGGCACGCGCTACTACGTCGCACCAGGCTGGTTCTCCATGCCTAGTTAGCCCGGGGTTAGGACCTACTGGTGCTGCCCGGGACGAGGTCTCATCTGGTGTGGCTAGTGAGGTGCCTGAAAAGTTGCCTTACATCGTTTTGATGGGCAAAAATGTCAAGTTGATCGACCAATGTACTCGACTTCGGACCAAGCTGAAAACACAAGCGGCCTCTTTTAGAGAATACGTTCGCCGTGCCGAGCACGTTGCTGAGGTTCAGGAGCGTCGTTTGGATCGATATTGGCGTGTAAAGGACAAATACTTCGGCAAATTAAAGTTGTTGGTAACCAAAGCCAACGTGTTGGTGAAGTATTTCCGCTTGTCCCGAACCAGATACGATGCTTCCGCGGCTATGATCGAAGCTCGCCGTAATCTCCCCTTCGACGATGATCGCCGTAAAGCGGCCTCGGATGCTCACGATCTCGCTAAAGAAGCCGAGTTCAACGCGCGGCTCCAGACGCTGACTTCATACGACCAATTTTGATGCCCTCATTTCTGAGGAGCGTTTTGATGGTGATGAAACAGATGGGGACACGTCGACGGATGACGAAGAGATTGAGCTCGGTCAATTACCGTCGTGCTCCTCCTGCAGTAGCTCTTCTTAAATGAGTTTCTTTAGTGTCGATGATCTTCTTGTTGCCTCCGTAATGCGGGCGAGGACTATTTGTGTTATTTCTTTATTCCTGTTTTGTACCTTTCCATTGTAGTATTGCTATTTGATTGATTGGATCGATTTTTCCTTGCTGATTCATTTATCATTTCGTTATTCCTGTTTTTGATATGCTTGTTAATATTTCATTGTTTAGTTTGATTCTCCTTCATTGTGTTAGCCATTTTGTATTGTATCGCCGCCATAATGTGGACCTGACTTATTTCTTGCATTGTACCTGCATATGAATTTCATAGTATTCCTAGGCGTTCCTTTGAAAACACGCCATTTACGGAATTTCATAGCGTTCCTAGGCAGCGAACTGGATCTTGGATTCCAACAGTACACGATCCACTAGCGGATATGTGTTCGTGATGGGAGGAGCAGCTGTGTCATGGAGATCATCCAAGCAGACCTGCATAGCTAGATCAACTATGGAATCCGAGTTCATAGCTTTGGATCTAGCAACAGAAGAGGTTGACTGGCTGAGAAGCTTTCTGGAAGGAATTCCAATGTGGCCGAAACCTGTCCCTGCAATAAGCATGCACTGTGATAGTCAATCGGCTATTGGACGGGCGCAGGATCATATGTATAATGGAAAGTCCCAACATATTCGTCGGAGACATAAATCTGTAAGAGAATTGTTAGCTAACGGTGTGGTGTCATTAGATTTTGTGAGATCTAAAGACAATATAGCGGATCCATTTACAAAAGGATTAACTCAGGTAGGAGTTGAAGTTTCATCGAGGAGAATGGGGTTGAAGCCCATCAAACTGGACACCTCCTCAGAGGCAACCCAACCCGAACTGGATTCTCCAGCCTCGGGTTCAACGGGAAAACCGAACTGTGGGGGTGACCGAACAAAGCACTCGGGAACTTAAGTTCCCAGCCCATTTCTAGGATGAAAGAGTGATAGACCTAGACCATCTTAAGGGTGAGCATGAGGCTCTTAATGAAAACAAGTATCTCGAAGGTCGAGAGGGGTGAGTCAGGACACCCTTGACTTGAAATCACCTATGACGAGTGTGTATGGCCGATACTATGTGATGAGCCATGGGCTAAATCACTAGAGCACTCGGTTGAATTTTGCCAAGGCAGTCCACGGCCAAATATGGACAACAATCAAAGGGCTTAGTAAGTGGTGTAGAGAGGACACTGTGTGCGCATTACCCTGGTATGCACAAACGCTAAAGGGTTTAAGGCTTAAAGGCTACCCAATAGTAGCATATCAGATTTTACGTCACTACGATAGGTTCAAGGCGCGCGCTACCTGTCCTTATGCAGTGAACTCTTGCGGTTCTCTCGTATACATTTAGGAGCATTTTTTATTTTCAGCCAATTGTATTCATGTGGGGGATTGTTGGAAAAACATGTGAAAACATGGGTGTTTCCGAATGGTCACTGGACCAACTTCGAGTCATTATTTCGTGTAACAGCGTTGAGTTGTTTATACCGTACTCAATGTGGTTGAGTAGCCCGTGTGACGAGCTTCGTAACGGTATATCACATGACCTATTCGGAGAAAGGGTGTGAATACAAAGTGGCTTCAAATTTGGTGCCTCGAAAGCTCAAATCTGGAAAACCGAAATGGTAAACAAAAACCATTTAGTATAATCCCATATTGGAAGATTAAGAGTTAATTTTACAATATATATACCATACCAACCCATGTAGTTATTAAACTAACATGTCCACATACACCTAAGAGTATTAGTGTGTACCACACACGCGCGCTCGCTCGGGTATCGTGTCTCGGGTCTCGGGCTCGGGCTCGGGCACGGGTGCGGGCGCGGGTGTGGGCGTGGTCTTGGGCTTGGGCTTGGGCTTGGGCTTGGTCTTTGGGATTTGGGATTTGGGATTTGGGGAATGTCTCGGGTCTCGGGTCTCGGTTCTTGGGTCTTGGGTCCAAACCCGAATAGGGAGTTTTGTATAAAATACAAAGCAGTCCCTAGAGTTTCCAGCAACAGAAACGCTCCAGCAATGAATGAGATTAAATGCTGCGGTTTCAGAATTAATTGAGCGGATTCTGGGGGTGTAACTCCCAGAATTGATGACCAACATTTATGGCTGCGGTTTCATTAGAGGCTATAAAAGGCAGCCCTCCCCCTCTCATTTCAACACACCAGAATACACACAACCTCACAGCATAAGCATCATATAGAGAGAGAGAACCGCACCACCAACAGCTCGACCTGTGGTTCGGTGCCGGTTTTTATACGAGCCACTCTGAGATAGAAGTTGTACCTTGGGAACAAAGTTCCGAAACCAGAAACCTTTAAAGGTGGTTCGGGAAATAGTGTTTAAGGGAAACTGCTCAGCAGTTGCCTCTTCTTTTATATTTTCAGTCATTTATTTTTCAGTCATTTACATTCTGTCCATTTCATTTCAGTACCATTTCTTTTCTGTAATTTACTTTCTGTACTGTTTCTTTTCTGTAATTTACTTTTCTGTACTGTTTACTTTCAGTCTTTACTTTCTGTAATTTATTTTTCAATTATGTAATTTCCAGTATTTACAAAACCAGTCCGGCAGTTTTTTATAAACAGTCCTGCAGTTTGTTTTATTTACAAAACCAGTCCGGCAGTTTTTTATAAAACAGTCCGGCAGTTTGTTTTATTGTCAAAATAGTCCGGCAATTTGTTTTATTGTCAAAACAGTCCGGCAGTTTGTTTTATTGTCAAAACAGTCCGGCAGTTTTTTTTTTTTTTGTCAAACCAGTCCAGCAGTTTATTTTTAATTCTGTACGAGTCAGGAATTGTAATTCATATTCCAATTGTGAGAAATAAAGTGTTATTTCCATTGCGTTCCTGTCTTTTAATTTATTGTCCTTTACTTTATTGTTTGTTCGAAATAGTACCAAAGCCAACACATATATATAGGGAGAATATATGCGTCTTATTTTTTTTTCGAAATGTATAATTGCATGTTTTGAAAATTATATATATATATATATATATATATATCAAGGTTTCAAAAGTCATTAGGCGGACTATAGGCGGAAGGTGGAGCCTGTGGGCCTAGGTGAAAAATAGGGGACTAATCAGGACATAGACGAAAAAACTATATTCTTACATTTTTAAGGGAACAACCTAAATTGAACATTTATACATCATTATTTTACAAATATACTATAAAGAGTTCAACAAAAAGTATGTAAATAGTAAATGTAGAGTCAAACAGAAACCAAAATAAATATAAATATGTATTGCAAAACAAATTTGAAGTGCAAATCTTGATTTATTATCCAGTACAGCTGGATATCTGGTATAATGCTACCCTCGGTCGGTTGTGTATCTCATGTATCTGAGAAGTCTCATGATGGCCTTCCAGTGTTCCTCATTGGGATTACTGGTATACCTACTCAGTCTACTCACTGAGTTGGTTATGTCTGGTCTAGTACAGTTCATGACGTACATCAGACTGCCTATTATTCAAGAGTATTCCAATTGTCTCACACTCTCCCCAAAATTCTTTTTCAGGGTGGTTGAGATCTCTATCGGAGTTCTGGATGTAGCTCTACTATCTTTATCAAATTTGTCAAGCATCTGCTTGACATAGTGAGTTTGAGATAGCGCATATCTGTCTGATGTCTTGGTAATTTTCATACCAAGTATAACATCAGCGACACCCAAGTCTTTCATCTCGAATTTTTATGACAACATTTTCTTAGTAGAGTTGATGTTATCAATATTCCCTATTATTATCATGTCATCTACGTAGAGGCAAACTACCACGTAGTCCTTTTCATTACCTTTCACGTAGACGCATTTGTCACATTCGTTTATTCGAAAACCGTTTGATAGCATCACTCTATCAAATTTTTCGTGCCATTGTTTAGGTGCTTGTTTAAGTCCATACAAGGACTTCACAAGTTTACACACCTTGTGAGTTTTACCTGGAACCACAAACCCTTCCGGTTGTTCCATGTAAATTTCCTCTTCCAGCTCACCATTCAAGAACGCCGTTTTAACATCCATTTGATGTATTTCCAGATCGAACAGTGCTGCGAGAGCAATGACTATCCGGATTGACGTCTTCCTGGAGACAGGAGCATAGGTGTCGAAGTAGTCGACACCTTCGGTTTGTCTAAAGCCTTTTACTACAAGCCTCACCTTGTATTTCTCGATCATTCCATCGAGCTTTCTCTTCCTCTTGAAGATCCACTTGTGTCCTAGTGGCTTACACCCGGGTGGTAAATCCACTAGTTCCCAAGTGTGATTTTGTAATATTGATTCAACCTCATTGTTGATCGCCTCCTCCCAATATTGGGCTTCCGGGGATGACATTGCTTGTTTGAATATCGCCGGTTCGCCTTCTATCATGAAGGTTACAAAATCTGGACCGAAAGTCGTTTTCTTTCTAGCCCTTTTACTACGTCGAGGCTCTTCTTCTTCTTCCTCCAACGGTTCACTTGCCCCCACATTTTCCTCACTGTTTGACTCCTCAGTCTCTACAGTTATAGAAGACTTGCGGGGAAAGATCTCCTCGAAGAAAGAAGCTTCTCGAGCTTCGATGATAGTATCTACATGCACATCGGGATTATCTGACTTGTGCACGAGAAAACGATAAGCACTACTGTTTTGTGCATATCCTATGAACACACAGTCTACCGTCTTTGGCCCTATTCTCGTTCTTTTCGGAAGCGAGACAAGGACCTTTGCTAGACAACCCCAAACCCTTAAGAATTTATAGCTCGGACGATGGCCTTTCCATAGTTCATAAGGTGGTTTATCACGTTTCTTATGCGGTAGCTTGTTCAATACATAGTTGGCGGAAAGCAGCACTTCCCCCCCCATGTTCTGGGGTAACCTAGAACTTATTAACATGGCATTCATCATTTCCTTGAGCGTCCTATTCTTACGCTCGGCAACCCCATTCTGCTCCGGAGAGTATGGGGCTGTGGTTTGATGTACAATGCCACTTTCTGCGCATATCTGCGCAAACGGTGCCTCGTATTCACCGCCTCTATCACTCCTCAACATTTTAATCTTTTTATTGAGTTGATTTTCTACTTCGGTCTTGTAAAGAGCGAATTTCTCTACCGCTTCGTCTTTACTTCTCATTAAGTAGACGTAGCAGTATCTCGTACAGTCATCTATAAACATGATGAAATACTTTTTCCCTCATCGCGTTTGTATAAACTTTAAGTCGCATACATCCGTGTGTATTAGACCGAGAGGTTCAGTACTTCGTTCAATATGTTGATACGAAGACTTGGTTAATTTTGCTTCAACACAAACCTCACATTTATGTTGTTTATCAAATACAAAATTAGGTAGTAGATTCAGTGATATTAATTTCTTCATAGAATTAGCATTCACATGACTTAATCTACCATGCCATAAATTAAATGAATCGCAAGAATAAGCAAATGAAGTTTTATTGGCCACTTGGGCAACATTAACGGTTACATTATTCTTGGTACTGGCCTCAGCCTTAGTACCCACAATAGCAGACTCGGCTTTAGGAGCCGGAGTACCAACATTTAATTTAAACATGCCGTTGGTCATATAGCCACGGCCTACATACATTCCATTTAAGGTGATTACAATTTTAGCAGATTCAAATACAAGTTTAAATCCTTTGTTCACCATAACAGACCCGGAAACCAAATTCTTGCGAATTTCCGGCACATGGAGCATGCCATTCAGTGTGAGCTCCTTTCCCGATGTCATCTTCAGCAGCACGGTTCCTTTTCCTTCCACCTTGGAAGTAGCCGAGTTCCCCATGAAGCAGCTCTCATTGTCCACGGCCGTATAGGTCTTGAACATCCATTTGCTGGCACAGATGTGACTGGTGGCGCTTGTGTCCAGCCACCATTCCTTTGGGTTGCTCCCCACCAGGTTCACTTCAGAAACCACAGCACTCAGGTGCATGTAGTCTTGTCCAGCATCATCTCCTCCCTCAGCCACATTTGCCTGAGCAGGTGCCCTCTTCCTCCCTTTCCCTTGGAACTTCTTCTTTGGGGGGGGGGGGGGGGGGGGAGTTTGGGCTTGTCGGTGCGCATCTTACAATCTGCGGCACGATGGCCCGGTTTGTTGCACACAAAGCAGTCTCCCATGAATTTCTTCTTGAGAGAGGCACCGACTCCGCTGTCAAAGCGTTTCCGCTTAGACACAACGTCCTCAACCACATGGGCCTTGGCAACCGCGTTGCTTGCTCCGGCGGTTGCTGTGCTCAACATTGAGCCTCTCAATGAGTCCCTCCAAGGTCATAGCCTTTCGCTTGTGTTTCAGGTAGTTTTGAAACTCTTTCCAAGAAGTTGGCAGTTTCTCAATCATTAATGCCACTTGGAAAGGTTCGTTGATAACTAGCCCATCAACCTCAAGCCTATGGTATATGAGTTGGAGTTCCTCAACTTGCTCGATAACACTCTTCCCATCAGTCATCATGTACTCGTGAAAGTCCGTGACGACAAATTTCTTTGCACCAGCGTTATTCACTTTGTACTTTCTTTCGAGAGACTCCCAAAGCTCCTTTGCAGAAGCCTTGGCTCGAATACACTGAAGAGAGTGTCATCCAGAGCACACATGATGTAGTTCCGGCATAGGTAGTCGCCGTGTTTCCACGCTTCCACCGTCGAAACCGTCTGCACGTCCTCATCGTCCTCGCTTAGGACGGGTGCAGACTCCTTAAGAAACCGGGTCAGATTAAGGGCAGTTAAATAAAATAGCATCTTTTGCTGCCAACATTTGAAGTTGTTGCCCCAAAACTTTTCCGGTCTCTCTAGTTGAGAGGTTGGCAACATTGGCATCGCCGGCATTGCCGGAGCCTTGCCCTTTGCCCTGGCCGCAGCCACAAGCGCAGCCTTGGCCGCAGCCTTAGCAGCAGCCTGTGTTGCGGCTGCGGCCGCAACCATAGCATCGGCCTCTGCCGCAGCGGCGTCGGCCGCATCCTTTGCCGCAACAGCTTCGGCCTCAGCCTGAACCTGAGCCCCCCCATTCGCAGCGCTCGCATTGTTATGGCTACTGCCAATCACAAGTGCGCCCTGCACGTCTCCCGAAGGAACGGTGGGTGTTTGATCCTCATTAGTCATCTGAAATGACAAAATTAGCCCGCTTAGTTTCTCGCAAGAAAACTAAAATTCTTAATCGCAAATACTAATTATAACTTAATTAGTTTGCTTCAAAAGAATAAAACAATAAAAAGATATTCTAGCATGAAAATCAAATCACTTTTGATTTCACTAAGAATTCTTTATAGTATTCTAGAATAAAAAGATTAAAACCAATTCAGATTTATTCTATGTGCAAATTTCAATTTCTAGTAAACTAGCAATGATTTTGCGAGAATAAAAACCGAGATGTCAACAAAACAAAATAAAAGAAAAAGTCCTTTTCTTTTCGAAATTAGTAAAACCGAAAAATGATATTGTTTAAGATTGTTGGCTTTGGTACTATTTCGAACAAACAATAAATTAAAGGACAATAAATTAAAAGACAGGAACGCAATGGAAATAACACTTTATTTCTCACAATTGGAATATGAATTACAATTTCTGACTCGTACAGAATTAAAAATAAACTGCTGGACTGGTTTGACAAAAAAAAAACAAACTGCCGGACTGTTTTGACAATAAAACAAACTGCCGGACTGTTTTGACAATAAAACAAACTGCCGGAATGTTTTAACAATAAAACAAACTGCCGGACTGGTTTTGTAAATAAAACAAACTGTCGGACTGTTTATAAAAAAAAACTGCCGGACTGGTTTTGTAAATAAAACAAACTGCAGGACTATTTATAAAAAACTGCCGGACTTGTTTTGTAAATACTGGAAATTACAGAACTGAAAAATAAATTACAGAAAGTAAAGACTGAAAGTAAACAGTACAGAAAAGTAAATTACAGAAAAGAAACAGTACAGAAAGTAAATTACAGAAAAGAAATGGTACTGAAATGAAATGGACAGAATGTAAATGACAGAAAAATAAATGACTGAAAATATAAAAGAAGAGGCAACTGATGAGCAGTTTCCCTTAAACAATATTTTCCGAACCACCTTTAAAGGTTTCTGGTTTCGTGACTTTGTTCCCAAGGTACAACTTCTATCTCAAAGTGGCTCGTATGGAAATCGGCACCGAACCACAGGTCGAGCTGTTGGTGGTGCGGTTCTCTCTCTCTATATGATGCTTATGCTGTGAGGTTGTATGTATTCTGGTGTGTTGAAATGAGAGGGGGAGGGCTGCCTTTTATAGCCTCTAATGAAACCGCAGCCATAAATGTTGGTCATCAATTCTGGGAGTTACACCCCCAGAATCCGCTCAATTAATTCTGAAACCGCAACATTTAATCTCATTCATTGCTGGAAACTCTAGGGACTGCTTTGTATTTTATACAAAACTCCCTATTTGGGTTTGGACCCAAGACCCGAGACAAATCCCAAATGCCCAAGCCCAAGCCCAAGCCCAAGCCCAAACCCGCGCCCGCGCCCGAGACCCGAGACACGAGCGAGCGCGCGTGTGTGGTACACACTAATACTCTTAGGTGTATGTGGACATGTTAGTTTAATAACTACATGGGTTGGTATGATATATATATTGTAAAATTAACTCTTAATCTTCCAATATGGAATTATACTAAATGGTTTTCGTTTACCATTTCGGTTTTCCAGATTTGAGCTTTCGAGGCACCAAATTTGCAGCCACTTTGTATTCACACCCATTCTCCGAATAGGTCATGTGATATACCGTTACGAAGCTCGTCACACGGGCTACTCAACCACGTTGAGTATGGTATAAACAACTCAGCGCTGTTATACGAAATAATAACTCGAAGTTGGTCCAGTAACCATTCGGAAACACCCATGTTTTCACATGTTTTTCCAACAATATGTGTGTGTGTAACTCTATGCACAATTTATAAGTATGCCTTAAAAAACACAAGAACCTATATTCGTCCTACTTAAACGATAATAGAGTTGTTCATATGAATTTTACATGTGTGACCTTAATCAGCATAAAAGGTTAGTCTGGTCACTCGTGTATATAACAGGTTGTCCAACTTCATATTTACAATTCAAAAATCAAACAAAATGGTTTATCAATGTGTATACACCTCGATGATACTCAAAGATAGACTGGACGAGCTTGGTCCCCGTAAGACTTCTATCACTCGAGTCCTAGCATTGATAGTTATATCATCTGCTTAATGTATTGGCATGAGATTGCAATTTTTTTGGGGGAATCATAGTTGCTTAGTGTTTGGTGGGTAGTTTTAAAATTTTATTATAAGATAAACAATATTTAGTCGTTTATATGATATGTTATCTTGTTTCAATAGTTTTATATTTAAGTGGTGGCCAAACTTGTCTTGTACGTGTTATTATCGGTGGTTCATTTAAGTTTAGCTTTTGGTTGGGCATTGGGTGGTGTGTGCGGATGGATTAGGTTATACTTATAAGTTTAGGGTTGGTAGGTTTGTTTAGATAGGGTTGGTAGGTTTGTTTAGATCGGTTTTATTGTGTTGATACCTCAATGATGATGATTATACCATTTTGAGTATAAAGTTTTCCCGATTTTCTTATTTATCTACACCTCTTACTTTGCTAAGTTTGCATACTACGCAATGTTTGGCTTGATTAGACGACTTTCACACCAATATTTCACTGGTTTAACAAGATAGTTGAGATGTGTTTGATTCTACTTACGTTTTATTTCATTTTTTCTCCAAAAAGTATTACTTTACAACAAATCACTCAACAACTCATCCCAATGCACACCACTTTATGCATACTCACTTTTATTGAACTATATTTACTTTCGACTGAATTGTATACACTTTTAACGGAAGTAGATGTACTTTCAGCTGAATTGAATGCAATTTCAACTCAATTTTATGTACTTTTGACTAACTATATGCGTTTTCGACTGAACTATATGCACTTTTATTGAACTATATACGTTTTTGACTGAAGTATATTTACTTTCGACTGAACTAGCTAGATGCACCTTCAGGTCATTTAGATAAAAAAAAATGCACATTTTCATGGAAAACCCACTTTTTGTATAAAAAAATTCACTTTTTGATGGAAAAAGTGTTTTTTTTTTATGAAAAAACAGTTTTTTCGGTATAAAAAATGTTATATTGACAAAAAAAAATTATATATTTTTTTGTAATTTTTAAAAAAGTTTGTTATTTTTTTAATTTTTTATGATTTTTTCATTTTTTATAATTCTTTTTATATTTTGTATTTTTTGTGATTTTTTATAATTTTTTTTTGTGATATTTGTGATTTTTTTTAATAATTTTTTATAATTTTTTTTGATTTTTTGTGATTTTTTATAATTTTTTATGTTTTTTTATTTTGTTGTAATTTAAAACTTTTTTTTTTTGTAGATAGATAAAATATGTCTATTATATTTTCGTTTGTATAACACTTTAGTAAATAAATTAAATAATTAAAAATTGTTACCTATAAGTAATGTGAACTTATCAAGATAGTTAGAAGTAATATAAACTGTTATGAGTTACTTATGGAGAATTTCTCATTTTTTCAATTCAAAATCAATTTTCATGGAACCTAATTTGGCTTAATTTTCGACCAGTCAATATCACAAACTTAGATGACCGTACCCACCATACCTATCAATTTAGAGACCTTGAATCCCCTATTTTGATATATAATCAGACCTAATTAGTTAAAATTTAAAAAAGGGGATGAGTATTTCCCTCAAATTCACTATAACCAAAAGAATCCTAGGAAGTTACGCAAATATAAAAACAGAACTTCAACATCCGATCTATAGATATCCAGAAAGAATGGAAAGGGAGGGAGAGAGACATAGATTAGTAAAAAAGATTAGGGTGAGGTCTATTATTTGGAGTTGAGGGAGAGAATGTGATCTATTTTGGGAAATTGCAGGTTTTTGGGAAAAAAAATTGAGGTATGATTTTGTGAAAATTAAATTTGAAAAATTGTATAATTGGGATCCATTGATGCCCGGCAAAAATATGTATTTTTGTATGTTAATTTTTTATTTTAATGTTTTGAAATAAATATCGAACGATTAATACTATCGTGAATATAATACATTATTATTTAGGATGTGTCACATACTAAAAAGTAACACATATTAATAAACTCAAAAATATCTAACCTAAAATTAATTCAAAATTAAAACTAATGTTGTAATACAACTATTAGCTAGGTATTTAGGGAGACAGAAGTAGAGAGATGGGAGAACAGTATGATCTTTATTATGAATGAATATGTGAAATGAATGATAAATACAAGACCCCTAGCCCTCTTTATATAGATAGAGGGTTAGGGTTACAAGCCCATCTGGGCCCATTAAGTAAAAGCCCAAGAGTCCAATAATCTTACAACACTCCCCCTTTGGACGTCTTGAATTCTTCGTCTTCATGCAGTCGATCTGAGTCGAGTTCATTCGCAGTGCTAAACACATAAAAACCTTAAGGCCGGAAAACCCAGTGTGGGACAAAACCGGTACCTAGGAGAAACTGTGTAGCCGAATGATATAGGCCGAAATATCATGTAAGTAACTAACCACAAAACAGTGTGCCTCATCAAAACCTTGTCAGAGCAAACCCAATGGGAAAATCTCTGATCGAAGGAAAAAGAGTGCAACAATGGTAGTAGTAGGGATCAACCACAAAACAGGTGCCTCATCAAAACCTTGCTAGAGTAAACCCAGTGGGAAAAAATCTCTAGTCGAAGGACAAAAGAGTACACAGTGGTAAGAAGTATACAACAGGATACTCCCCCTAATTTCGGCAATCTTAAGTGAGATATGATAGGAACGTGTCTCGCTAAAAACCTTGCCAAGGAAAACCCAGTGGGAAAAAACCTTGGTCTAAGGACAAAAAGAGTACACGAGCATGCGACTGGATGCTCCCCCTCACTTGCACACAACAGGGTGCGAGAATTTCGACTAAGTAGTAATTAGTCCAATAAGCATTCACCTGGATGCTCCCCCTCACTTGCACACGACTGGGTGCAAAGATTTCATATTCCAAGAAAGAGTACGAGCATTCGACTGGATGCCTCATTTACTTACATACGACTGGATGCAAGAAAATCTAATGTGGAATAGAACGAGCATTCAACTGGATGCTCTTAAACTTCATTTGTGAAGATTAATTTCGGCGAGAAATGCTAAATAGCATAATGTAGTCATGTCTCTCTTGATCAATAACAACAAGTTGTCTTCTATGACAAGTGTTTTATCTGGATCGTGAGACAGAACATATGTAATTCAAATATGACTAATACTAGCTCGAAGCCATATACACTCTCTAGTCGTCTCATAGAGCATGAATAGATCAGAGTGATTCACTTGGAGTCATTCCAAGACCTCCAAGATGTCGCCTTATTCCTAATGGTAAAGACATACCATGTTAGGAATATCCCTTATGTGGGTCTGATAAGTAACCGGCATCGGTATAACCGAAAAAAGGGTTGCGTTAATTCGAGTACCGAAGGGGGCAGATACACTCGATGACGCAAATGGGATAAACTAGCCCACTTCCAAAATTACCATAAGGAAAGGGAATGTGTCTTTAGTGCCATTTCGATGGTAGCGTGTTAGCGCGATGTTGTGTCGAGCTATACCATTCACAACATACGAGATGTTCGTCATAGCACATTAGACCAAGTACAATGATGCGCTTATTGTACTTAGATATGAACATGATGGTTCAATATCTCTTCATCGTCTCATCAGGGACGGACTGGGTCTATATCAATGTCGAGTGATCGAACGATCATGGGAGAATCTGACGACTTAGCGTCATGATGACTAAAACGTGATAACATCTTCTGGGTGTAGTCTGAATCATGGACTTAGATTCAATCTTTACGGGACTCGATCATCGGGCCGAGTCACTACCGTGTCTTCCCAATATCCTTCATCTCGAAGGCAAATCCAAAAATGGATCGCGTAATAAAACACGCAAGGGCATAATACTTGTTCAAGTATCCCAAGCTAATCAAGTACTCACTTAGGCGGTATACCACATCCGCTCGGATTATATTAATCCATATAGTGAACGTCTCAGTCAATTGAGATCGTGTTCCGTGGTCAGGAACTACTTGATTTAAGCATTATGAAGTCACACAGGGACCTTCATCTATATCTCTTTGTCTAAATCCCCATAGAGATAAAACCGTGACCACATTCATGGCTGCATACTCAGTTTTTCGGAAACTACTAAACTGGTAAAGTAGGGGACTGTTGTAATGTCCATTACGAGGAAATCAACTATCTCGTAATCAATTCCAAGGTGTGAGAGAAGCCTTGCGCTACTAGGCGAGCATTCTACAATCTCATTATTCTCATCACTTTTCCTTACGAATAACCAAATAAACGAACTCGTTTAACATTGGTGGTGTTGGAGCTACAGGTCCAAACACACTTTCGCTAAGGAGTCTACTTGGATTGCAAGTTTCCATTAGTCCAGTCTATTCTACGTTGACTTCAGGCAAAGGTACATGGTTCCCTGTCATAATTTGCTCATATTATCAGTCGTCACCGATTATATGAACAAGTAATCACTGAAATTCTCGTTTCGCTTTAATATCGTCTAAGATATCATGATCGACAAATATTTCGAGTTTTCTAGGATGAGGAGGAAATCACACATCTCCTTGATCCTTTATAATCTCGTGCGACAAACGAGTTTCAGTTCACCACCTCTGGGGCTGAACGAATTAAGAACCGATCAACTTCCTCATATCTTGGGAAGGATGACAGACTGACGGCCGACGGCAGCGTCCTTTGCTTGGCGGGTTCGGCCAAAGCAACGTGTTACGACAGGAACACGGCATCCGACAGGGACGTCTATCCTTGCAAGCATTTTGCAGCAGGTATAAATGATCTCGTGACATCTCATAAAGTCATTAAATGCGTCTGGCATTTAGTTAGACTTGAGGGAGTCTATGCACTTACTTATCACTAAGTGCAGTTTTGGGGATCAAGCTAAGACTGAGTGGGTTATGCCACGTTACTTCACGTCGTTTCTTATCAACGCTAACGTGCAAATCTCCCCCTAACGACGGGGAGAACAGTCTTAGCGATGTCACTTTCGCATATCATGCGATAAAGAGATCGCTTGCCAAGGTTACTCTATCAAAGGATAGGCAGGGGATTCATAATCGACTTATGTCCCCTTCAGAGGTCCATATTTTGAACGCTATAGCGGCTCAATCAAAATATTAATTAAGCACTCCAAACACGTGTTAATATGAGACTTCTGGCTCATAACCAGTAACCAGCTGGTACGCATATGGTGTTTGAGTGTCTATGGGCCTCATGACGGACCAATGCAGCAAAATAGCATAACCCCACATGGAAATATAAATCTTGGTCCGCAAGACCAAGAAATGCGTGCAATCATTTGCAGTCGCATCATCAAACTTTCCGTGAGTCCATTTGGGTCTGAACATAATCGACAGGATGTTCAATTTGAATTTCCAAACTCAAGTAATTCAAATCGAAATTTCGATTTTTTTTTTTTTATTATTCGGAATTATCAAGTCAACTAGACTTTTCAGGATAATCTGGATCATGAGCCATCAACTTAATGATAAGGCTAAGAGTTTGGGAAGTGCTGCATTTATGTGGACAACAGTAAAATGTGACCATATTGTCGATGCATCAACCATAACCATTTATATTTATGGTCCGTCTTATGGTTGGATAAGTCCACAATAACTCCTTCAATTCTTTACAAGAATTCTATGAGTTCATTTCATGATCTTTACACATACTAGTCTTTCAAAGTGAGCATTAATGGCATGAATTTCAGATTAATCGTGAAATATATTCTCAGAGAGAATCCAAATGCGATGCGATTATAAATCAAGCATCGTCTTTTGACCCGGGAATATCTCATCCGGTCAATGCCACAATATCAAAATGCTCTTATCAATCGACGACAGGTGAATGATAGTACAGACAATCATGTCTTAGCATTTAAATCATTTATCATTTCGACGACAGGCGAAATGATAAGGTAACTTTAAATGCTTTAAAGAATGTGGTAGCAACCACTTGAAAGACATTTCAACTCCTCTAAAATACGCTTTTGGTCGTATTGAATGGAGGCTATGTAAAGAAATTTTAATTCTTTCATGAGCTATTACCAGATAACACTGGTTTTCTCGAATATTTTATAACTCAACAAGGTACGGCAGGACCTACATGAGTATAAGACTTCATATTTGACAAATCAATTTGGTTTTACCAAATATTTCGATTTTGGAACGACAGGTCCAGAATCATTGTCACTGAGTACTCTTTTAGGCAAATAGTTGATGAAATTATGTGGTACACTGTTACCCACTATTTCCAAAAAAATCAACTACCCCACAAATATTGCCTAAAATTTCATAATTTAAAGTTTGGTCACATTTGTCAAAAAATTTTGCTCAAAACACTTTAAATTATTTCGAGAAATTTCGTAAACAGGCAAACCATAATCCAAAAGTATGTCCAAATGGAAAAATCATAATCCAAATGGAAAAATATAATCCAGATGAGCGAAAAAATGGCTCAATGATTTATCAAAATCAATAAAGAAAGGTATCAAACTCATTTGAGCCACAAAATCGGGGGTCTCAAGAGTTTCTTTCAATTAACTTTAACCACATTAGCATCGGTTTTTTCACCTTTATAATAGTTGTGAACTATTTAAGGAGTAACCGTGCATGACCTTTGTCTTTATAGCATAGAGTTGCCTCTTGAGCATTATCTCTTGCTTTGTGACAATGGGCCATATTGTTCCTTTCAATTACTGTCTTGGAGCCACAGGTTTTCGATTTTGACGATTGACTAAAATCTCGCTTGGCTAGGCGATTCATCGGGATCGCGACAGTTCAAGACAAATAACACTTGTCTCGGTTCTCGATTCGTGGAAAAAAAATATACACAAAGAGCATTAATATCAGGCAAACAATTCGCCATTGACCCAATAGGATTAAAACTACTCACCGGGGTAATTTTCTTATCCAATAACAGATGGGCGATAAAGGAACATGCTGAATATAAATTCACGATACTGCTTATGGAATGCAATTTCCAAGCTAGTATTTTGGTGAAGGATTGCTCCAATATGTCAATTTCAGACATTTGTTCACCATAGACGTCATCACGTCTCAAATGTGGCGGCGGAATAAAATCAACGCCTTAGCATTCATCTCGAGGGTAACAACAAACTCGTGTTTTACTCATCAAAGATGGCATCCAAAAAAAATTGGGCATCACATTTTCACACATCAGGGTGAGTAACATGTGGTGACGGATTAAAATCAACGTTTATACAGTCATTTCGCAAGTATGTTTTACGATTTTTCTCATCATAGATGGCATCCAACATGTGTTGGGAGTTCTGGATTATTTATCATATAAAACGACTGGTTTATATGTTTATGGTTTGCACAAGCATAAACGTTTTTTCGAAACGACAGGTTCGAAAACATTAGTTTTGCTTTTCATGTGAATCGGTTCTCATTGATCGAACGACGGGTCGATACTAAAACACCAATTCAGCGAAACATACATCACTATATAAACACACTCGGGGAAATTATTATTTAGTCAACCCCTTTCGGTAGCTCTATTTGAACACGACCAGGAAAGACGGTGAGGGGGGTGGGCACGAATGCCTCTTAAAAACCGACCTCATTAGGAGAACGACTTCCGCCTTTATCTTTCCTAGACATCGTATCCAAATAGGTGAGCCTATTTGGGGAAGATTCATAATTTTTCCAACTTAAATGTGAATATATACGATTTTCGCATTTTATATATGGCAATAATATTAAACAGCATAGAGAATATCTATTTAGATTAACCACACATATATAAACAGGCAGTAAATATATTTTAGAATCTATCTAATCATGCAGTAGATTTGGTGTTATAAACAAATCAATTTAAGATTATCAATCAATCCATAAAGATTCTAACACATCAAGTCAAATCAATGTAAGATTATCAATCAATCCATGAAGATTCTAACATATCAAGTCAAATCAATTTAAGATTATCAATCAATCCATGAAAATTCTAACATATCAAGTCAAATCAATTTAAGATTATCAATCAATCAATGAAAATTCTAACATATCAAATCAAATCAATTTAGGATTATCAATCAATTCATGAAGATTCTAACAAATCAAATCAATTTATATGCATTTTTTTTTATTCGTTTGCCTTTTAATAAAAAAATATATATGCATGTGTGTGTATATTTACTAAATATTGTATCTTTATCAACCATATGTAATGTTTTCGTATAAGTATTATACTACAGGACCATGCGTGTAATTACAGCAAACTATATATCTATTTACAGCATTATTACATATACAGTCCAGAATTTCAGACAAGTTTCAGTTTAGTCCTTTAGTAATTAACATGCACAGTCAATAGTTTCAGCAAATTACAAAACAGTAATACTGTTTTCAGTATACAACATATTCAGTCCGACAGATTACTATATGTTTACAATAATATTTGTTTAAATCCTTGCTATTGACAATTATTGCTATTGACAATTATTTCAACATACTCATGTTACAAATAAAATACACGATGCACAATGCAGACAAACAAAGCAAATTACTTTCTTAGCAAATCTAATGAGGTCAGTATATGAAATTACGCTATATATTAAGTTACCTACTTGGTAGCACCTTTGTACTTTGCAAGTTTAAAGGATCCATAGCAGAGTTTATAGTTTTCCTCCATTGTACTTTCGCACGGTATGTTGGTGAAAATCAATATAATAATAACTTAATAAAATCCGGATAAACCTTAAGGTTTATTGAATCTATAATCCGTACTTCGATCTCCGAGAGCAGTGCTGATAACGTGTTGTAATACAACTATTAGCTAGGTATTTAGGGAGACAGAAGTAGAGAGATGGGAGAACAGTATGATCTTTATTATGAATGAATATGTGAAATGAATGATAAATACAAGACCCCTAGCCCTCTTTATATAGATAGAGGGTTAGGGTTACAAGCCCATCTGGGCCCATTAAATAAAAGCCCAAGAGTCCAATAATCTTACAACAACTAAAAAATACTAAAAAATTAACACATGTTAATGAAACTAAAAATATATAACCTAAAATTAATTTAAAATAAAAAATAAAAAATAGTATTGGTTAACACACCCTAAATAATAATGCATTTTGAAAAGAATGTCGAACGATTAACACTATTATAAATCTAATACACTATTATTTTGGATGTATTACATATTAAAAAGCTAACATATTTTAATAAAACTAAAAATATACTAAATAGACCAAAAACGGATTGAGTTTTGCTCACTTGAAAATTGAATATAACGGTGTATATTTGATATTATCCAAACCAATTTTCTCAAAATCTTTAGGATAAAATATCCAGTCCCACCACTTTTGGAGGGGTTAGGCTGGCTGCAGGGAGTTTGGTGTACCATTATCACATGCTATTTATTTACGCCCCTTACTTTTTTTCTTACTCCTTTTTCTTTTTGTTTTTTGGTACAGTATTAGATTCTAAATTGTTTAATTCTCAACTTATGCCATCACATCCATGCATCCACAAACTACTAAATGTAATTTTTTTTAGAATTTATATGCTAAAGAAACAACTGAGTAAACAATTATATACTAACAACATGTACCCTAGCAGGGAGTATGCTGTCTTAAGTACTTTCAAATTATCAAGTTTCAATACAACTTTAGAACTGCACTCTGTTTCGTTATGTAATTTCATGAGAATACAAAGGCCAATAATTCTACAGTCTTAGAAATATTTGCATCGTATATTCATTAATTAACTCCATAACAACGTATACAGAATAAGTAGTTGGTCCTGCAAAACACTTATTCAACTACCACATATTATTAACATTATACAACCACCGGTTCTAATTGCTTAGTAACAATACTGATTTATGTTCAGAAACTATTGTACGTAACGGTTAAATAGCGCCAATTATTGTTCAACTACCTTAATTAACAAGCTAGGTTTAACTCATATTTCTTTTAACAAAACTTGTCACCTAAACAAGAATCTATAAGTACATCGCATGCATGAAACTCTTTTGCAAAGAGGCTAGTAACTAATATAACAAGGAACGAAAGCTTTATCGAGATTCGAAAGCTTCACCGGCAATGACTATATATTAAAGAGATTGAATTTTTAGTTGTTAATAGTTTAAATAGATTCGAGAATGTAAAATTAAACTAATGTTAGAAATATATTATTAGATTTATTCGAAACCCTTGGAAGTTAGGCCCATTGTTCTTGAGATGAGACGTTATCTTCCGTTGTTTTTATTATAGCCATCGCCATTGATATTTGATATCGCTTTTTGACTAATAAGCTTTGCTTAATTTCCAAAAAAAAATTACATAACAAGAACGACAATTCATTACCTTTTGTTCTAAACGTCCTTTAATGCATGATTGCAAACTTCGAATTTATTCCTAACCTAATTAAAGTACCCAACACCATAAACTCACCAACACAGTTTAATTATATGATTCTTTAGACAATAAGTAAAGATGATTATGATTTAATTAGTACGAAACAATATTTGAAAAGATTTTCAGTGAATCAATTAAAAATAATAATATTCCCATACAGTAGTATGACAACTTAGCAGCGCCGAATAAGAGGTCCACAAGGACCACAACAGTCTCATACCACTTAGAATAATTTCATTCCAACTCTCCAAATCATTTAAACACTATCACAATCTCACCATATATAAAAACCAACACTACCCAATACTCACTCTTACTTTCTCTCTTAATCTACACTCAAAAAGTATATAAAAATATGAGTAATATTCAAGTGACTAGCAACCGGCGCCAATCTTACTTTACCGGTTGCATGTCCCCATCGTGTATACCGGTCCACGAAGACTATTCTCGGCTTAGCAGATTACCGATTCAAACCAGTGGAACCAGCAACTGTAGCCGAAGGTACTGGAGGAAGCTTGTGAAGAGGGTAATGAGAGAAAGCAAGAGTATTTACGGGTCTAAAACGATATCATCATTTCAATATGATGCGGCAAGCTACTCGAAGAATTTCGATGAAGGGTGTCACATGGAAGAATACTACATAGTAAAGTCCCCTGGACATGTGCTTAGGCAAGTTAGATGCACCTAATTTGTGTACATTAATTATTTATGTGTGTTGTTCTAAATTTTTTGAATGTTTCTATCGATAGAGGGTTTTATAAGTTAGGGGTGCAAAGTATTACTCCTATTATAACGTCATTAACAGTGTCTTTGATTTGATGTAAAATGTGGGTGGCGTCTTTAACAATCAGGCTTTTTTAAATCTAGCACAAGTTTCGTATTTTTGAAAAGAGTGTCGTGTTTTCTAAAACAGTACTGTCGTAGTTCACAACTACGAGGCTTGATTTATTACTTTTTTTAAAATTTTATTTTCCTTCCTCGTAACTTCAAGTAAGGAGCCTATATATACATTTGTATATAACCCAGCAAAAGATTTTTGTCTAGAATAACCTATTACTAGCTAGACGATTAAACTGATACTTTCTCAAATTAGGAGAATTTAGCTTAATTGCTTCAAAGAATCAACTAAAGAGCTCATGCATATAAATACCCATCTTATCATGATTTTTATTTTGAGAAAAAAAAATTAGAAGCTAGATGACACAGCTTTTTTTTCTCAAATTAAAAAAAAATACAACTTATTTGCTTAAAAGCAGTAATCAAAAAAGCCCATATGTATATACACAACCAATTGGGGCTAATTTCAATTTTGATAAGCCTTAATTTCCCACTGGTGAACCCATATTAGGATAGTTAAAATGAGAAACAAAATCTAAATTTAGTTGCTTA
Organism: Primula veris; assembly: GCA_963682055.1. Taxonomy (NCBI): domain Eukaryota; kingdom Viridiplantae; phylum Streptophyta; class Magnoliopsida; order Ericales; family Primulaceae; genus Primula; species Primula veris. The sequence continues at coordinate 26,689,171 of OY821747.1, read as the reverse complement.
ACAATTGTACAATGTCATCATCAACTAGGTATATATGTGCTGGAGAGAGCGAGTGTAGAGGGAAAAGGGAGAGTATTTTTTCTCTGTCCATGTTTATTTATTTATTTTTGCTCTATCTATGTATTTGTTAGTTGTTACTATGGTAGAAACTCGATAAATTAATACTCGATTATTTAATAAATTTTTTAAGATAATATTTTTGGCCGGTCCCGACTCGGGGATATGGTGCTAAATTAATAATTCGCTAAAATTATAAGATAATACATTTTTGATAATTTATTTAGACCCCATATAAAATATAAATTAATAATTCCTTATATATAGCATATTACATGAATGATTTACGAAGATTTCTTGAAAAATAACTCAATTGTCTTTTGTTTTTTGTTGAAATCAATTTCCCCTTAAATCTCGTCTCTAATTTTCCTTAGCATGGTAAGAACTTCTGGTGTTGTTTTCTCATAGCTCAACAAGAAATTATTCAATGTGATTGCCGCTTTAATAGATTCGTTTCGCGAAAGGGGCTCCATATTAAGTGGAAGCTTAATATTTTACTATAAATTAATAAAATATTAATTAATATATAAATTAATAATTATTAATTTATCGATTAATTAATAACTCTTTTAATTAATAAATTTTGGTGGTCCCAAGTGTATTATTTTATAGAGTTTCTACTGTATATACAAAAAAGCAGAGTGGTATATTATGTAGTTTAGGCCCACTGTTGCAGTTTATAACAATACATAAAAAATAAAAGAAAGTCAATGCAGTCAAGTCTCGCTCGTAGTTACCAAGTACGAGTCTGGTTTATGAAATACGAATTTGATTTTGAAACTCTGAAGTTATGACTGAATTAAGATATTAGAGACTATATAAAGACACTACCAAAATGTTATCACACGATTAGGCATGAGACTTGTGTGAGTGATAATCGCTCAACGCCAATTAAGTATCACCATGACACCATCCAGTGGCGAATCCATAGGAGGGTAAGGGTCGACAATTGCCCACCCTTGATATTTGAGATGAAAAAAAGACGAAAATACCTCTAGGGCTATTAACAATACTTTATACATATAATAACTATGCTTGTGTATTTGATGGTTATAATAGAAAGAAACAGATGCAGATAAGAAGATCAGAGGCTTTTTTGGGATTTTGTTTTAGTAAATTAGGGGAGAGTGTACCACATTTGTATCGAAGATGCCTATATTATCGGCATTCAAATTCTTTATAGTTTATAATTCATTCATATGCTCAAAAGTTTAATTTAACGAATAAAATAAACAATAGTCTAAATTTAAGTGTGAGTCTTATAATTTTCTTTTATTATAATTTTAATATATAAAATATAAATTATTATTTGTAAATTAAAAAACTATCTTTACAGCACAATAAAACTCAGATAAAATTATAGAAACCAAGTTGACACTATCTTAAACTTAAGTATTAAGTAAAAAAAAAAAAATCAATGATTTTAATATATCTTATTTTATATATTAAAGTATATAAACAATAAAATTACAAAACACATGCCTAAATCTAGACGGATTGTGTGTTATTTCATCCGTTAGATTGAAATTTAGAGTATTTGAGTGCATTATACCATCTAAAAAATTTAAATCCATATTACCGAATTGAGCAGTTTGAGCTTTTCCGGTTTGATAATACTTAGTGGGATACCTATTTGGTCCTTATGTTTTTAAAATAACTGAAAACAGTTCCCAATTCTTTAAATCAATTAAATGGATAGCCTGTAAGGTACTTCGTTTTTTTAATGAAGATAGTAAATATTAAAAATCAACTTAGCAACCAAAACAGTTAACTGTGGAGCTCAACTGTAATTTCGGTATTGAAACAAAAGTGATTGTTAAGAAAACATTCATGTATTTTTAGTTTCTAATAATATTTCCGATTTATCTTAGCGTTTGCCCCTCTTGTTCAATATCCTAGATTCACCCCCTGACACCATCAATATAAATACTCCAACTAGATTTAAAATGGAGTATAAATTCAACCTATTTTGTTCTTATATAAAGATACATTCAACCTAAATATATTATTATTTATTATTGGAGTAAGCTTGCAGTACCATAGTACTCGAAGTGTTCAATATTTGTGGTATCATCGTACCCGTATCGTACGGGATGTGATAGTCGAGCCCATATCAATGCAACATATAGATCGGGGGTAGAAAAAAGGAAAAATGAGATTTCATAAAGCCACGTCTTAATCTTAAGATTTTTAGATAGGTAATACGAAATTACATGAAACAATCACCTTATCACGCAATTGATCATCAAATTAACTAATATGCATATCTTCTTGAATTACATGTATCATAGTAGTCTTTCTCTACCTTTTTTTTTTTTTTTTAATTCTCTACCTTCATAAACTCGTACACTTATTCAGGTCTTCTAATAACATGTTCAAACCATCTAAGTCACCTATTTCCTCTTATCTTTGATCGGAGCTACTCATAATTGTGCCCAACTCTTTCGTAATCTTTTCGCACATCCATCTGAACTTGAACATCTGCACTCCACTTGTTTTGCGTTTTTCTACTTTTAGTTGCGCAACACACACTACTATTATTGTTATGTGAACCACTTGTTACACAATAATGCTATACGCACAACACGGACAAATTTACATATAGTCCCTACACATATCCACACACATACATTCTAGGTGATGGATTGAGTTATTTTTGGCTTTTCACGGCGATTCTTATCTTAACGGGTTTCGAGTTTATTTGTGTGTTGACACTCCGGTTTTGGACTTGTGCCAGTTTGGTATGTTTGGAGATTCTGCCAGTCTGATATTTTATTTGTGTGTTGACACCCCGGTTTTGGACTTGTGCCAGTTTGGTATGTTTGAAGATTCTGCCAGTCTGATATGTTTGTGTTCTAAAATTTTATCGTGAATATGCTCATTTGTACCGGTCTTTTGTCTATTGGTTGTGCTAGTTTCACTACTATTAGGCTGTATTGTATTACTTGGAGTGGGTACACATCACGTCCGAGTTAGCTTTCTGGGGATCGATTATGTATCGATAGGTGGCTGTTTTGCTATTCTTTACCCCTATAGGCCCTATATCATGTTTCTACTCTTTTAGTGATTAGTCGCGGTCTATATTTTTATATCTGCTCCATTCGGTTTTTCAGTGTGTTGACACACCGATGACGCTTCTCGCTAGTTTATGATAAATAGTTTCTCTCTGATTTTGTAGTATTTAGATGGATTGGTTCTTAGAGTTAAGTATACAATTCAAATATTTGTATCGAATTACCTTTATAGCAACTAGTCGCGGTCTGTTGAGACCTGCTCCATTGGTTTGAGTGTGTTGGCGCTAACGATGGCGCTTATCGCTAGTGCTACTCGAGAGAAAAGCGGCTCGTACATACATTCTCGGTGATACATTACGCTATTAAGTGTTTCTCTCTGCTAACCTGGGGTGGCAATACTTAGGTGATATCAATCATTGTTGTGGGTTTTTGTACGTTATATTAGTGTGTCCGTTGGGGCTTGTATTTTTCAATTTCTTTTTGTCCCTTGGAGCATGTTTCAGGTTATTTATTAAATATTGTACGGATGTACTATATCAATAAAAAAAAATTCTAGAAAAAAAAACACATATGTACATGGTAGTTATTGGAGAGATAATGAGAAAGAATGAGAGAAATATATTTACTTACCGATTTCAAAACAATTAAAAAATGGTACATATTATATATGTGTGTGAAACCGTAGATATGTGTAACGATTGGTGCACATAGCATACCGTACATTTTACTGCATAGGCGGATCTTACTTTCGGCTTAAAACAATACTTCGATAACATAAAAATCTGGAAGCATTTTTTAAATCCATTCATTGTGTGCTTGAATCTTATGACTAGTTAACACGCATGCATGCTTCTATTTGTGCATCGTTAATTATGACGATGAATAACTAATAAGGGATTATTGAGAATTGGTATTCCATCCCTAGGTGACTTGGGTACGTACTATAACCGAATCCACTACCCTTCTACCGTTAAACCAGTACCTATTCTTTCTTTCATTACAAGAAAATTTTAATATATAACAGTTTATTTTTTGAAAACTATTGTTAAAGTGAGTGTCGTTAAATTTTAACAATAAGTTGGCAACAAAAACCGTTGCTAAATTTAACGACACTCTCTTTATCATCAGTTTAGCAACAAACGCTCTGATGGTACGCTGATATTTTTTTGTAATATTTGAACTACTTCAATTTTTTTTTTTAAAAACGACTCTATTAATTTTTTACTCATAATTCTATATGTCGTTCATATCTGTTCTACTCTCGCCCCTCAAACTATATCATATGCAATAAGCGTACAACACGACTATGCATGACACTTCGCTTTTAAACATCTTTGGTAGGTTCACCCATTATAACCGGAATACTACTTTTTATACCACGACTGGCTGTCACATTCATAACTACTACTTTTTATAGTATTTGAAAGTTTTATAGCAGCGGAAAAAAAATACTCAGAAAGCTTATTAAATTGTGTACGATACTATCTAAATCGGTGATTATTTTACCCTTTGTTTTTAGAAGCTTACAGTGATGTTGAGCTTATCTTTCTGAATGAATCGGGTCTTCTAACGTATTTCTAAAAAAACGTCTTATTTCTGGAAAGATGGTGGACTCTCTCTCACTAGAGACCTGATATGCTGAATAAAGAGAGTTTATCCTAATCAGATTCGAACTTAAACTCATCAACATAAATCTTTTCTCATCTGATTAATTTAGAGTCTATTCCACTAAATAACTTTAACTGAAATCTCTCTCCTATATTTCGAATCTCCTATAAGATAATTCGTTCCATGTCATTATGTTTAAATCATCCACATGTTAAGATTAAACAAACACTCTTACCAATTTAAATCACTGACGATTTATATTTAGTAAGCATATTTTATTACTTAATAAATATCACTTAACTTAATTAACGTATCGGATTAATAAATCCACCTGCAGGGTTTGATACAAAAATACTTATAAGCTTTTAAGGGGGTGTTATTAATTCCAAAACCGGGACATTGATTTCTTCATTTATTAATAAGAGCAAGCGCATCAGTTCTCTTATATGACTCATTTATCTTAAATATGAGAAGATTGTTCTAAAATTGTATACACATCAATTTTATTATGCATTAGCTTAAATTAACATGAACTCAAATATCACTCAAATATAAGGGACCAAAATGTTCCCTTATAATTAAAATAATAATTTTCATCTATTACTTTTCTCTTATTCTCTCTTATTTATTTGTATTTTTCACATATAAATTAATAAAATAATAAAAATATGAGTTGTATAGTTTTGATACGCGTGAGATGAAAGTCTCATGCACGGTTTTGAATTTTATTTCAACGTGAATTTCAGCAAGTCTATTTTATTATATACGCTTAGCAAAAAGAATGTTTTTTGATACACCTACGACATGAGATGGAAAGAAAGCTACTTGATGAGGCCAATCGCCCAAATAAATTGATAAAAAAACTGATAATTTGTATAAACCAAAATGAAAAACACTTAGGACATGAGATGGAAAGAAAGCTACGTGATGAGGCCAATCGCCCAGATAAATTGATAAAAAAACTGATAATTTGTATAAACCAAAATGTTTACTTATAAGTTGTAAAAATGTACTTTTTTACTTTAAATAAGAGAAAATTTGTAAATTATTTAATGTGGTTGCTCTATTAAATTAATTTGGGTTGAAAAAAATTGATAGAAGTATATTAAAATATAATAATATTTAGTAACGATAAAAAATTTGATAGTAAAGCTGAAAAATGTATAAAGTTAAACTGTAACCCTAAAAATATAAAAGTGATGCTAATTAACTTAAATATGAGAAAAAGTGTAAGAGAGGTGTTATGGTTGTTCTAAACACTATACTTGAAACGTCACCGTCCAACTCAATGAGTTTATGATTCCTAAAGAATCACACTCCTTTATGAATTAAAACGATTATCATTTAAACATCATCGTCCAACTCAATGAGTTTATAACTCGTAAAGAATCACACTCTTTTATAAATTAAAACGATTATCATTTCTCGTACATGTTTAATTAATAAAATTTAAATTAAGAGTTTAAACAAATTTTATGACCCAAGACGATAATTATTTTATCTAGTCAGTACAAAAATAATTGTGTTGTTGTGCTTTTATTTAATACACTCAGAGTGCACTAGCGTATAAAGTTAGAATACTCCATTCACTATAGTCAAGACACACATACTAAAATTATACACTACAACTGTACCGATCGTCTATCCATTTTCATCTAAAGTTGTAAACAATTTAATTATATTATATAAGAACCGATAGTCTAATATTTCGTGTGTAAGTTGTACTTTACACACTAGATTATTTACGAATTATAATATTAGACATTTATTTGCGTATTAATAAATAAAACAAATAACATATTATCAATATAAAATCTCATAAAAATGTAACACCGTATGATAAAAAAAAAATACTAAATCAAAAAACAATATGTTTTTTAATTGTATTTCCTAACAATATTAAAAACATTAAGAGTGTCATATTTCCTTCACTAATACCCACAAAAAAATGTCTCCAGGATCTCAAGTGTGCGGTTTTCCCAAGTCACCAAAACATATTATATGCAAGTCATAATTTCTTCTATCCTTATATTTCTCCATCAGTTGTATAACCAAATGGATTGTTTTTGTTTCTTATTGTTTCCTAAGTCAATTGTTAAATAATGGATAAATTAACAAAATATATTTCTAAACACTGACAAGTTGCCTCAACCTATACACTGATCAATTATATGAAAAAGAAATATATGCGTTTTGTTTCTTATTGTTTATAAGCTCCATTGAGACATATGGATGCACATATATGCTTATCTTATTTCAAATAAAATTTACACCAAAAAATTATGTTATTTATAAGAAAATAACACAAAAACTGATTTATTTTAAATGTCCTTTATTAATCAAAAGAATGCTTACTTTCAAAAAACTAATTTCTTTTGAGAAAATGTCTTATTTTTTCAAGGTGACTTACTTTAAAAAATATGACTTCTTTTGAAATGTGACTTATTTTGTTGAATAGTCACTTTTTTTAAAGCCAAATTTTGAAGATTAAATATTTTTTTAAAAAAATAATTTCTTTAAAAAATAAGTTATTTTTCAAACATAAGTCAGTTTTTGTAAACCATGTCATCTTTTTGATAAATATTCTACTTTCTCTGAAAATAAGTCATTTTTTGCAAATGATTTATTTATAGAAATGAGTTGTTTATATGAAAATAATTCACTTTTAAAATAATGTGATTTTTTCCTGTTATTTTATGAAAATGTAATTTCCTAGTTTAAAAGCTCATAAAGACTATCCTAGCTTACCTTTCAAAAAGAAAAAAGGCACTGCTAGCTTAAAATTCCGAGCTTATTTTTTAAAAAAGTTAACTTATATAAGCTTTAACCAAACAAATACTGAAAAATAAAGAAGCCCCCAAGTGCAACCAGATAGGACTTATTGGTGAGATGTCACATTTCAATAAGATTTTTGTTCATATGTTATTACTCTCATAAGATTTTTAAGTGAATGTTAGCTTACATGTGATAAAAAATGATATTATTTTTGTAACTTTTTAATAATTTTTTTTTTACTTAATAATTCAAACAAACACTAAAAAAAACAGTTTTTAAGTTTTTTTTTTACACTTTGATATTTTTCTCGTGTAGATTATAATATATTTTTTAATCTTAAAAATAACTTTTAACCTGTTTTTTACATTTTAATATATTTTCCGTATAGATTATAAGTTAATTTTTAAGCTTAAAAATAGCTTTTAAGCTTTTTTTTTATTGGGCCGATTAACTAAAACTTAAAAAAGTTTCAAATCAAGATCTTCATTTAAAAAATATTGTAAAAGGTAATTTATGACTAATATTTTAAACCGTAGATAAACCTTGAAGCCCATGTAAAAAACTTCATAATAAGTTGGCCCAGGTAATTTTATTTTCATTGAGATGTTGAAGTATAGTTCATTTCCTATGTAGCTTGAAGTCGGTATGAGTGTCGGACACGCCGGTTTGACACCTTTTAAAAATCTAATACCTGGCCATCATAATGTATAAATATCCCTGTGCCTCGGAACTGTTTCGATTGTGTCTGTAAAGTATCCCCCACGGTTAAGGGATTAAAAGTCAATGATACGCGGATTGTCATTCGGACATTCAAATCGTCATCTCTCCGACCCAACCCACATATGTCGTCATGCTCGTGACTCGACTATTCCTTTTAGCATATAACTCATCTTTCTCATGATGGCCTAGTCGGATATTCTGACGACCTCCAAACGATTTGTTTGACATCATATCGATTCACATGGTCTAATGACTCTAATGTAATAGTACTACTTGCATAGCTTTTTTTTTTTTTTAAAACGTTTACTTTGAACTAACATAATGTTTACAAAGGAGTTAAGTGTATCTACGATACTATTTTTTAGTTTCTTTCAGTGTGATATTATGATGAATAGCAACTTTTTGTACCTATATTAGACATGTTTGCACATGTTAGTGTCATATGTTAAATTTGTTGTTAAAGTTAATTAGCAACAATTAAAGTTAGCAATATTTATGTGGGTCATGTCAATTCAATTACTCAATTCATTGTTTTTATTTGTATTTAAAATTACCTTTCCAATCAAAAAGGTTTAGCAAGTGTGCCATATATGAATATATAATACTTTTTAATATTGTAAAGTAAATAGTATAGAATAGGGTTTCTAGCAAAAACTAACGTGTCTATTCTATTATAAATATGTGTTAAAAGTTAAAACGTGTAGATAGAGTTTAAATGATAACTTTTTGCATATGTGACAACTTATATAAGTTTAAGAAAAGCTCGATGAGAAATAAATAAAATGTTTTCAGACGAATTAGTGAATCGATAGGTAATGACCATCAGCTGCATAATAACGTACTAAACTTAAATCTGGTCATGCTAGCTTAAATAATTTACATCAGTTAACACTGTTTTATTTCTTGGTCCTTTTATGTGTTACGTACCATCCCATGTGTGCTAACTATGACATGCAAAATTTCTAAAATTTTCAAATTTTTTTTTATTTCGCCACACCGACTGTCTAATTAATTTGTAGCACCGACTTCCTTGACCAAATCAATATAGTTATTTTATCACCCGAACAAATAGAAAGAGTCCAAAAAGGAGTTCGCCTGCTTTTATAAAAAAACTATTTTTTATTTTTTAATCGAAATGTACTATTGAAATCCCCATAATTGTTTAATCAAGTTCCTCAAGTTATTGCGGAAGAACTAATCAACGATATGAATATATGATTTGATTTCGTTATCATTATTTTTTCAGGCAAAGGCCTTAGTTAAAAACACAAAATTAACTCAGGTGCTTGTATTATATATGCTTGAAATCAAAAACATTTACATTGGAATTGTAGTCCGATGAGATGAATTGTTGCCATGTTGTTGTGTTGAATATATTTACATTTCCCCATCTTATCCGATTTTTTTTGGGGGTACAATCTAATTATAATTAGTTAACCCAATACACTGACACTAATACACCATATAACACCAGGGAAATAAATTACTAACAAAAAAAAAGAAGCTACTTAATGATGATGTTAATATTATGGTTTTTTCTTGTCTACGTGGGTACGAATATAGTATCATCATTACAGTTGTTGCCAATATTATAGTTGTGAAATAATTAAGTCGAACATGGTAGGTATTAATACTAATGGTTCCATTATTAGACTGGCCACAATTATTACATTTTCTTCTCCTAGTTCCATTTAAAAGATTAATAAGTTTTTTAACTTTAATAATGTGATGGATTATGCGTCATTTCAGTATTTGTAATGTCGAAATCAAATTATCGATCATAGTAAGCAGAGACTGTAACAACTAACAATTTTAACTAGAAGAATTTCGGAGGTTTAAGTTTATACTTCCGATTTGTTGGACTACATAAGACTCCACTTTGTAAAACCGATTTACCAAAGTAACAATATAGAATGACAAATCGTAAAAACTTAAAGATACAAAATGGTCGAACGGTCTAAGATTTAATATAATCTTTATCATTTGGTACTCTACGACCTTCCTATTTACTGAAAGAACAATTTCATAGAAAATATGAAACCAACACTGTTACGATTGATAACAAAAAGGATCAAGCAGATTTGAATTTAAGACTATGGGAACCATTATTGTATCAAATTATCAAATCTCAGAGATTACTATTTGAATATCTTACAGCATATACCGTTGAACTACTTTTGTAGTTCTTTATATTATAAGGTCATGTCTTTTGGACAGCTCTTATATTAATATCATCGCCACATTAGACCAAGTAATTTTATTTAGCCAACACATAAGCTATAAAATTTCTAAACGCAAACCACATTATTCAGGTAACGTTATTACCAATGGAGAAACAGTTAGGTCTGCTGAGAATTCATATCATTAGGGGAATAAATCTAGCTATTAGAGATATGAGAAGTAGTGATCCTTATATTATCGTCCGTAATGGCAAGCAGGTATTTATTTTTTATAAAGCTTTTGTTCTTCCGTTTATCTTTAAATTTCTACGTTTTTCGTTTTTTACAAATCGTTATGCTTTTCATAATTTGGTTTGTTTTGTATCGAGATAGAAATTGAAGACTAGAGTGATAAAGAAGAACGTGAATCCAGAGTGGAACGAGGATTTGACGCTCTCCATATCTGATCCAAACCTCCCCGTTACACTCGTAAGTAATGTTTAGTTACTCCTCAATCACTCTTTACTTCACTTTTTTATATAGATACTAGTGTAACATCAAGCTGGAAATCTTCACCATGGATACAGATTAATCTTGCATATAGATCGTTGACTTTCACTAATTAGTCACATATGCATACACCTGGTAAAGTTTTTGGTTTAGAAAAAAATGGTGAGAAAAAAGCATTTTGTAATATGCTGATCTGTCCAAAAGTTTTTCATCATGAACTTAGTATTTCTTGACTTCTTTTAAATTTCGAAGTACATTTTAGCCATGTTTTGATGAATTTTAAAGTGTTTTACATAAATGCATATCCGTAATTGTTATCTGGTAAATTATTTTTTTGAATTGCATTCAAATTTGGTTCGCCGAAAGCACAAAATACATCAATATCCATTGAGAAAAAGGTAGCCTACAAAATTGAACCAATAGTTAGGTATCAGGATAAAAATGGAAAATTAAGGTTTTGTAATGTATTTGATGTTGGTATTTTAAGAGTACTATTTTTGTTGGTTTATTTGTTTTCCTTCTAATCAAATGACATCAGGAAACATTCATATCAGAATTTTTCTTAAAGGCGTCTTTCTTCACATAAAATTTTATCTATTTTATGAAAAGGGTCAACATTGGTTAGTTCCACTTTTCAAAATGAAAGTTAGCCACCAAATATTATTGGTATTTGGTAAGAAAAAGGCAAAAGAGAGGGATTGAATATGAGTCTATGACCATTTGGTCTGGAGCAAAATGTACTTGAGGTATATGAAAAACCTTAGCTGAAATTCTTTGATCCTTAAGAAAGTTATAACAAGCATAATCAAAATCATAAGAATTTGGCTATTCATGTGAAATTTTGTGGTGTATATTGTTTAATTTGAAGCATCAAGGATTTTAAAATAACCTTTCCCATATTATTTTAAATTTTGTAGGATGTGTATGACAAGGACTTCTTCACTGATGACAAAATGGGAGATGCAGAATTTGAGATCAGGTCATTTGTAGAAGCTGTAAAAGTTCAGAATCAAGGAGGTTTCCCAAACGGTACTGTCATAATGAAACAAAAACCGACAAGGCAAAACTGCCTTTCTGAAGAGAGCTACATTGTTTTGGCTGATAACAAATTAGTCCAAAATATGATCCTGCGGCTGAGAAACGTCGAGAGCGGCGAGGTTGAGCTGCAGTTGCAATGGATTGACATTCCTAAATCTTAAAATATCTGATGGGATTTGTTTTTGAAAATAACTGTGTTGAAAATTCGGTGTTTTGAAGCGAAATCTTAGCTAAAGCGTTTTCGCAAAAGCTACTGTAAAAGCACTAAAAGTATAACAAGCGTAATCTTTTAGCGGTCTGAAAACCAGAAAAGCAAGATTTAAAAAAAAAAAAAAAACTTTAAATCGAGCTTAGCTAAAGCGTGATTTGTTTTTGAAAATAACTGTGTTGAAATTTCGGTGTTTTGAAGTGAAATTTTAGCTAAAGCATTTTCGCAAAAGCTACGGTAAAAGCATTAAAAGTATAAAAGGCGTAATCTTTTAGCGGCCTGAAAACCAGAAAAGCAAGCTTTTAAGAAAAATTAAGCTTTAAATCGAGCTTTGTTAGTATGAAATGCGCTTTTAAAAACAGTACTTGAAATTGTAGTTCTGTATATAGCATATAGTTTATTTTATTTATCAAATACTTCTTTTATCAGGGTTTTTTCTTCTTACAGATGGCCTGTTTTATTGCTCACCTTTTTCCTGGAACTACGTCCAAGTCAAGTTTTTTTTTTCTTCCATTGTACTTAACTTAGTTGAGCAATTCTATCGAAACTCACTGAATGAATTCTCATAATTTTAATGATCTGATTTCAATTACTGCAAAATTCATGGGTAGAAACTATAAAACATCCTTGAAAGGGATTGCAAGAACAGAGCGAATATAATATAAGCTTTATTCATATATGTATAATATGTTACTACATAATACTTAATAGTGTTATAGATAACAGCTTCGAACGTGTTTGGCATATGTTCTTGGTGTTATTGACTTTGTTAATGATTAGGTAACCTAATCCTACTTTCCACATTACATTCTCAAAAGGTTGTCTTCTCATGTCTGTATAGTGAAATTGTCACTTTTTCTTAACAGTGGGTACCTACAAAATTGAAATAATAGAATCATGAAATTTTAAGATTATCCGAAATTAATAATACATAAAGAAGTTTGCAATTTTTGAGTTCTGGTTATATAGCTTATATATGAGATGAGATAGTAATCCCTTTCCGTTATGAATTCGTCTTGTTCAAAACATCTCCGTGTAACGCAAAAGAACCCTAAAAAATTACAGATCGTAAGTGATATACTAGATGCACTGTAATTACTTGCCAGTTGAAAATTAACCAACTTTATATACCATAATACTGGTGTCTTCAAAGTTAAAAACTGCAGTATTTGTTTGTGGCAACTGGTATACTATATATAGTACAAAACTTGAAATAAGAAGCCAAGTTCCAAAAAATGGGCTTCATAATAGTACCAGATTACTCAAATGTGAATTTGAAATTCCTATCCGTTGTTCTAGATGCAATTTTGCAGTAAGGTTCCAAGTGGGGTTGGAACTGCAGTTTGAACCAAGTGTATAAGGTTTCAAGTGAGGTTGGAACTGCAGTTGGAACCAAGTGTATTAATGGACAGAAACTGTTTTAAAATTAAATGTACTTGGAAATAATTCACACGCACATTTAACAACGGAGTTCACCTAACTAGGCTACGTCTCCGGGGCACTTACCCAGATTATGATATTATAAAAAGCTTACAATATATGACTCAAGTCTTAATGAAAAACTTAGACTCCCTCTATGTTTTTCTGCCTATCACTATATTGCTCCTACTCTATAACTATCACTTATAAATCAATGGCATCCCACCATTGTTTTCTTTTTAAAGCTCACGTGTATTCTCTCTAGAAAATAAGTTCTTTATAATTTAGAACACACACCTTTACAAGCTTAAGTTACTAAGTATATAAACAAGTAAAAACAATCTTCTATCTTCAATATCTTTTGATTGCTTTTGACTTGGTTGATTAGCTTCAATCTCTCCAAGTATCACGAGATTCTTCAGCATGGATTGACTCTAATCATCTTTGATTAACACCTGTTTAGTAACACACTTGAAAGTAGGAGTTAATCTTTTTCTTTGAAAGGAAACATATAAAGATATGATCTCTTAAAGATAATATCTTTTCATAAACATATGAAACATTTAACTCCACATATCAATCAATCTTTATACATATCTTTACTGAATATTATAAGAATCAAAAGATTGAATCAAGTGATAAGGACAAGCATAAGAATAGAGATATATAAATTAAAAGGAAACATAACCTTATAAACTAATCTCTTTATATCTTTTATAAACATCTTTCCTTAACACATTAGTATTCTCAATAAACACATATACACGTTTAAGACCTTATGAGAATTTATCCTACATACTTTAAAACAAATGATTAGCATTAAACAATTAGTAATGTAGAATAATGAAACAAGACAGAATTCTGTTTTAACAGCAGGTTGAACTGTGGTTGCAACTGAGGTTGCAACTGGTACTTGAAACCTGTCACCACAGGTTGTAACTAAGGTTGCAACCAGTACTTGAAACCTAATACTACTAACTTAGTAGGTTGTAACTGAGGTTGCAACTGGTACTTGGAACCTGTCAATCCTGTCTTAGTTCTTAATAACAGTTAGGATTTATTTAGTAAAAACCAATAGACAATTAACAATATTTAGACCAGAAATCTGGTCCTAACAATCTCCCCCTTTGTCATTGGTTTTGACAAATCAATAAAGTTTATAAATCATCCCAACCACCTGCAAATTCCATATCAGTAAGCTCCCCCTGTATGTTAGAATTGCAGGCAAAATATATAAGCACAATGTATGTGCACACAATTAGTTTTCAGACCTGTTGACCTGTTTCAAGTTTAAAGGCATTCATACTTCAACAAGATATCAAGATATTTGCAGAAGGAAATTGCAGAATGATTAAAGCCAAACAGGCATAAACTTGTCTTAATACAGCAGAATTGAAAAACAGATTAAAGTCTTGAAAACATCAAAATGAAACAAAACATAAAACACAAGCATAAACTTCACTCCCCCTATTTGTCAGCAACCATTGGAATTAGTCACTTGGAATATCACACTGTGGGGGTCTTTCTCTTAGAGGATTCTGCCTTACCACTTCTTCATCTTCTGCATTGGCATCCTCACTGCTGATTGAAACACCATCACTATCATCATCATCCTCACTCTCAATAATATCCACCAGCAGCTTATTGATTTGATAATCATCAGCATCCAATTCAGCTCTCCTTTCTTGATTATAAGCCAGCTTCTGGAGTAAGTACCACTTTACTCCTTTCTTCTTTGCTGAAGGAGCAGATGAAGGTTCTTCTTCCTTTTCTTTCCCTTTGTCCCCAGAAATATCATTGACATGTCCTTCCTTCAGTAGTTTGGCAGAAATATAAAGAGCAGAGGGACAATCTGTGATTGGTTCATGAGTGATACTAATGGGGGACTCTCTATGCATAGAAGAGACTTGGCCCAGAAGAAGACTAGATATGAGGCAAGGGAAAGGAAGCAGAATGGATGGTGAATTATCATCACTAAATTCCTTTATAAGATTAAAGATATGATGGCCAAAGTTGATGGGTAGTGAAGACATAATCCTGTATAGAAAAATAGCCATATCTTTGTTGACTTTGGAAGATTGTTTGGTGGGTGTCCAGTTAAACCTAGCAATTTTGTGCAACACAGCAGCACTTAATGTGAGAGATGATGTTTTGATGGAATGACCATCAAACCTATTGTTCTTCCCAGTTAGAATTAAAGCTAGAATTTCTAAATCTGGTTCAGCATTGTTGTCTACAGTAGGACTGGGACAACACAGATAGTCATTAATCAACTTAGGGGTGAAATCCAAAGTTACACCTCTCAAAAACACTCTTCCATACTTAGGATTACCCTCTTCAAAGACACCACTGCTTAAATTGGAATAGAATTCTTTTACAACAGCAGGGTAATAGGAGTCTGCATAACAAACAGTTTTGGCTAAGCCAACAGCAGAGAGTAATTTCTCAACATACACTTGTATGTGAGGATAGCTAACTAAATTAAGCCTTCTTTCACACAGAATTTCTTTACTAGCCATTCCCCTAAACCTCCTATATGTTGTCCTACTCCAGAAACGAGGATCAACATTATTGTTTGTTGGAACATACTCAAACTTAGCAGTAACAGGGTCATTATCAAAATTCCTTCTAGCACGCTTCTTAGTGCGCTTAATTTTGGGTGAGGAAGACTCACTTACCTTTGATTTGGAACCTTGACGTGATGGAGATTTATTCATAAAATCTCTGAGGGTGCAATCATCATCAGAATTGGGGTTTTTAGAAGGGTTTGATGACATGGTTGCAACTGGGGTTAGAACCTTACTTAGAACCTTGCAGTGGGTTTCTACAGCAAGCCTAGGGTTTTACAGAGATGAGAGAGAGAGAGTTATTCTGTAAAAAGTAATTGATTTTGGATAGTAAAAAGATGTTTGTATAAATAGCAATAAAGACCATATCTTTTTGAAATTGGAAATAGATACATGCAAATCAATTAAGCAGCATATTTTGGCTTAAAAATAGGAAGTAGTTTATCAACAGATTTTAAAAGAAAATCATACTAAGATTACGCAAGAGTCAGTTGGTAATAAGATAACTTCAGCCAATTAAACAGATAAACATTCCTTTTTCAAAACAGATTCATCCAAAATTTGAAAAATCAAACATTGAAGCTTTAAGGAAATTTGACTTGATTCAAGATAAAGAACACTTAAACAGATATCTAACTTTTAGGAAAACACAAGAAACCTAGCAATTTACTCACGAAAATATGTTTATCAAAGAATAACTCTAATAAAGATTAAATTTTAGGAGCTTAAATTGAGCAAATCCGTTTTTATTTCTACACAAAAACTAGTTTGATGACCTCAGCAAGGAAAGAGTATAAGTGATGTCAAAATTTTACAAGACTTTGTCTTGACAGCTATAACATAGACTGAGGTTTCAACTGATGTTTCAACTGAGCTTGCAACCAGTATTTTTAACACGAGGTTTCAACTGATGTTGCAACTGAGCTTGCAACCAGTATTTTTAACACGAGGTTTCAACTGATGTTGCAACTGAACTTCCAACCAACTATTGAGAGTGTGAGGTTTCAACTGATGTTGCAACTGAACTTGCAACCATCATCAAAAAAATTGCACTTTGTGCTTGCAACTCTATTACCAGAGAGGTTTTTTAAGGACAAGTTACCTCACATCTGTTTTTGAGGCACCAAAAAAGCGGCTTTTTCAAGACAAAAACATCATAGCTCAAAATAAGACTTTAACCTTAGAAATAAAACTTATTAAAGGTACTCAATACAGACATATTTAGCAAAAGTATTCAATTAGATTGATAATGACATACCCCTATGTCACTTCTTAATGATTCAAACTTGTTTGTATCAAGGGGCTTTGTGAAAATATCTGCTAATTGTCTTTCAGTTGAAACATGTTCTAAAATTAAGCTCTTTTCTTCAACTAGTTCTCTAATAAAATGATGCCTTAGATCAATATGTTTGGTTATGGAATGTTGAACTGGATTTTTAGCTAAATCTATAGCACTTTTGTTATCACAAAACAGAGTTAATATCTCTTGTTTAACATTATAATCAGTTAACATTTGTTTCATCCAAATTAGTTGAGTGCATCCACTTCCAGCTGCAACATATTCTGCCTCAGCAGTAGATAAAGATATGCAATTTTGCTTTTTACTGAACCAAGAAACAAGATTGTTTCCAAAATAAAAACAACCACCAGAAGTACTCTTTCTATCATCTATGTTTCCTGCCCAATCTGCATCACAGTAGCCACTAAGAAAATGGTTTGTATCTTTAGAATACCATAGGCCTAGATGAGGTGTTCCTTTTACATACCTTAGAATTCTTTTGACAGCTAGAAGATGAGGTTCTAAAGGATTTGCTTGATATCTGGCACAAACTCCTACACTTAAGCAAAGATCTGGTCTACTAGCAGTTAAATACAGCAAACTTCCAATCATGGATCTATAAAGACTGGGACAGACATTTTTACCTTTATCATTTTTGGACAGTTTAAGGGTAGTACTCATAGGGGTTCTCTTCTCTTTACTCTCACTCAGACCAAACTTTTTAACAAGATTGTCTGCATACTTACTTTGGCACAGAAAAATGCCTTTCTCATTCTGTTTAACTTGCAATCCTAGAAAGTAAGTTAGTTCACCTCCTCCACTCATTTCAAATTCATTCTTCATGTCAGAAATGAATTCTTTTATTCTGTTATTAGAAGTAGAACCAAAAACAATGTCATCAACATAGATTTGAGCAATTATTATGTCCTTTGTGGTTTTCTTAGTAAACAGAGTTTTATCAACTCCCCCTCTGTTAAAACCTTTTTCAATCAAGTACTTGGTTAATCTATCATACCAAGCTCTAGGAGCTTGTTTTAGACCATACAAGGCCTTTTTCAACAAATAGACATGTTCAGGAAAGTTAGGATCCTCAAATCCCTTAGGTTGACAAACATAAACTTCTTCATTAATCACACCATTCAGAAAAGCACTCTTTATGTCAAGTTGAAACAGTTTAAAATCATACAGACATGCAAGAGACAGCAGCATTCTAATGGATTCAATTCTAGCTACTGGAGCAAAGGTTTCATCAAAGTCAATTCCCTCAATTTGTGTATAACCCTGAGCTACCAACCTAGCTTTATTCCTGATAATCACTCCATCCTCATCACTTTTATTTCTAAAAATCCATTTAGTTCCTATAACATTTTTATTAGAAGGTCTGGGTACTAAAGTCCATACATCATTTCTCTCAAATTGGGCCAATTCATCCTGCATAGCTAAAATCCATTCACTATCTTCTAGAGCTTCTTTTATATTCTTAGGTTCTAACTGAGAGATATAACAAGCAAAGTGAACAACATTATTTCTTTTACCTCTGGTTTTCATACCTGAAGTAACTTCTCCTATGACATTGTCAAGAGAATGATTTTTCTGAGTCCTTACATAGCGAGGCCTGCTAGTTGACTGAGCATGAGAACTTTCTTCTTCTTCTTCTTCAGATTCAGCAGCATTTTGGGTTTCAACTGTGGTTCCAACCTCAGTTCCAACCTCAGTTGTAACCTCAGTTGCAACTGGACTTCCAACCACTCTGGGACTTCCAGTTTGTTGTGTTTCTTCTTTCTCTTTTTCTGTAGTCTCAGCCTGTTCATTATCACCTGTAATCTCATCAACAGTTTTTAGGTCATCAAATAACACATTATAAGATTCCATAACACAGTTTGTTCTTTGATTGAAGACTCTAAATGCTCTACTGTTCTGAGCATAACCAAGAAAAATCCCTTTATCACTTTTAGAGTCAAATTTACCAAGATGCTCTCTATCTCTGAGAATATAGCAAACACATCCAAAAACTTGAAAATACTTTACATTGGGTTTTCTACCTTTCCATATTTCATAAGCTGTCATGGAAGTACCTTTAGTAATATAAACTCTATTAACTATATGACAGGCAGTATTAACAGCTTCAGCCCAAAATCTATTGGCAAGTTTCTTAGAGTTAAGCATTACTCTAGCCATTTCCTGAATGGTTCTATTTTTCCTTTCAACTATGCCATTTTGCTGTGGAGTCTTAGGAGCAGAGAACTCATGACATATTCCTAAGGAGTTGCAGAATTCTTTAAACCTGATATTTTCAAATTCAGTTCCATGATCACTTCTAATCCTAGCAATATTACCACTAGTGGAACCTTTTTCAACTTGCAGTTTTAAGCACAGAGTTTTGAATAGTTCAAAAGTTTCAGACTTATCCTTTAAGAACACTACCCAAGAGTATCTAGAGAAATCATCTACAACTACTAGAATGTACTTCTTACCACCTATACTGGCAGTTTGCATAGGACCCATCAAGTCAATGTGAAGAAGTTCTAAGACTCTTTTAGTGTAGATTAGACTAGTACTTTTGTGTATACTTTTGGTTTGTTTTCCTATAGCACAATCACCACAAACACTTTGAGTTTTAGCACTGAGTTTAGGAATTCCTCTTATCAACTCCTTTTTAACAAGCTTATCTAAAGTTTTGTAATTCACATGCCCAAGCCTTTTATGCCAAATATCTGCATTATTAGTAATAGCTTGATTACACCTACTTTGAGGCAATTCTTTTTCAGCTTTTTCAAACACATAGCAACTGTTGGTTGATCTAACTCCAGTCATGATTAAATCATTGTTAAGATTAGTAATTAGACACCTTTCTTTGTCAAATTTAACAGTCATTTCATTATCACAGAGTTGACTGATACTAATTAGATTAGCTTTTAGACCATCTACAAGAAAAACATCCTCAATATCAGGCATTCCAGGTTTGTTTAAGGTACCTTTACCAATAATTTTACCTGTATCTCCTCCTCCAAACACAACAGTGTTACCTGTAAGAATGGTGACATTTTTTAGGAGGCTTGCAGTACCTGTCATATGCTTAGAGCATCCACTGTCAAAATACCAATCATTAGAAGTAACAGCATTCAAAGAGTTGATAACAACTTTGTTGTTAGCAACTAAGATTGCTTTTTCTTTAACTTTCCAAACCCATTTCAAATTTTTATTGACAGAAGCCAACCAGGTTTTATGGGAAATGTACTTTCTGTTCCTTTTTAAATAACACTGGACTTCAGAATGACCAGGTTTTTTACAAAAATTGCACAGTTTCAACCTAAAGTTATTCAGTTTGTTCATGGTTGCAACTTTGGTTGTAACTGAGCTTCCAACCTTCTTTACATAAACCTGCGTTTTATTCCTGGTTGCAACTCTGGTTGCAACTGAGCTTCTAACCTTGTGATCAAAATCATGAGTTTTAGCTTTAGCAACAGCTTCAATAAAAGTAGTTTTTCCTGTACTCTTACCACCATAGTACCCTAGACCACTGATATCTTTGGATCCTCTAGAATATGACAGCATGTCATCTAATTTATCTGAAGCAGAGACATTCAACAATTTTATTATCTTTTTAGTTTCAGTAAGTTCAGCCAGTTGTAATTTAAGCTTCTCAGTAAGATTTTTGACCTCATCCTTTAGATCAACATTCAGCTTGCTTATGATCAAACATTGTTTACTCAGACTTTTATACTTTTCATACAGAACAAGGTATTGCTTAGTAATGTTTTCATCAGAAGGCTCTTCCTCATCACTGCTATATGTTTCACAGGCAGTTGTAACTGGGGTTGAAACATGCTCACAGTCACTTTCATAAGTAGGTTCTTTTTCAGTGATTATTCCCATGAAATTAACAAAATTTGAACCATCCTCTTCATCACTGTTACTCTCAGAATCACTATCACTATGAGTGGTTATATAAGCATTTTTGTTTCTTTTTAAAGTGTTTGCACACTCAGCCTGAATATGACCAAAACCTCTACATTCTCTACACTGAATCTCTTTAGATTTGTATTCTTTGTTATCCTTTTCTTTGGAATTCCACTTTCCTGTAGAGTTATTATTGAATCTAGACTCTGTCTTAAACTGGTTATCCTTTTTCTGAAAGTTTTTAGATGAACCAGTATCATCCTCCTTTTTCTTATAAAACTTCTTGTACACCTTTTTTGCAAAGAAAGCTAGTTGTTCTTCATCACTCATTTTATCACAGGTATTAGATTCAGATTTCTTAGCCTGAAATGCTATTCCCTTTTCTGGTCTTTTATGTTTGAAGAATTTCAGTTCATGTGTACTAAGATTTCCTATGAGTTCTTCAAGTTTAAGATTATCTAAGTCAGTTGATTCTTCAATAGCTGTGACCTTAATTTCAAACCTTTCTGGGAGTGACCTAAGAGTTTTCTTAACAAGCTTAGCATCACTGTATTTTTCACCTAATGTTCCAGCTTGATGAGCAATGTGGCAGATTCTACCATTAAATTGTTCAATGTTTTCATCTTCCTCCATTCTTAAGTTCTCAAATTGGGTAGTTAACTGTTGAAGTTTGAAAGCTTTTACTTTAGTTGTTCCTTCAAAAGTAACTTGCAAAATATCCCATGCTTCTTTAGCTGTTTCACAATGAGAGATATACCTGAATACGCTGAGAGTTACACCAGCAAAAATCAAGTTTATGGCTGTTGAGTTGGCACTTGATTTTCTGTCTTCTTCAGCAGACCATCTGTCTTCAGGTAAGAGAATCAGTTCTCCTTCATTATCCATGGTAGTTGGAGCCTCCCATCCATACATAACAGTCTTCCATGCATGTTCATTCTGCTGTTTGATGAAGGACCTCATTCTAATTTTCCATACTCCATAGTTTACTCCTCCTTCAAGCAATGGAGGTTTGTTGAAGGCGTTTCCTTCCCTCATTAAGTCCATTGTTACTAGAACACAGGATCCACACTAAGTAAGATCTAGTGTGAAGCTCTGATACCAATTGAAATTCCTATCCGTTGTTCTAGATGCAATTTTGCAGTAAGGTTCCAAGTGGGGTTGGAACTGCAGTTTGAACCAAGTGTATAAGGTTTCAAGTGAGGTTGGAACTGCAGTTGGAACCAAGTGTATTAATGGACAGAAACTGTTTTAAAATTAAATGTACTTGGAAATAATTCACACGCACATTTAACAACGGAGTTCACCTAACTAGGCTACGTCTCCGGGGCACTTACCCAGATTATGATATTATAAAAAGCTTACAATATATGACTCAAGTCTTAATGAAAAACTTAGACTCCCTCTATGTTTTTCTGCCTATCACTATATTGCTCCTACTCTATAACTATCACTTATAAATCAATGGCATCCCACCATTGTTTTCTTTTTAAAGCTCACGTGTATTCTCTCTAGAAAATAAGTTCTTTATAATTTAGAACACACACCTTTACAAGCTTAAGTTACTAAGTATATAAACAAGTAAAAACAATCTTCTATCTTCAATATCTTTTGATTGCTTTTGACTTGGTTGATTAGCTTCAATCTCTCCAAGTATCACGAGATTCTTCAGCATGGATTGACTCTAATCATCTTTGATTAACACCTGTTTAGTAACACACTTGAAAGTAGGAGTTAATCTTTTTCTTTGAAAGGAAACATATAAAGATATGATCTCTTAAAGATAATATCTTTTCATAAACATATGAAACATTTAACTCCACATATCAATCAATCTTTATACATATCTTTACTGAATATTATAAGAATCAAAAGATTGAATCAAGTGATAAGGACAAGCATAAGAATAGAGATATATAAATTAAAAGGAAACATAACCTTATAAACTAATCTCTTTATATCTTTTATAAACATCTTTCCTTAACACATTAGTATTCTCAATAAACACATATACACGTTTAAGACCTTATGAGAATTTATCCTACATACTTTAAAACAAATGATTAGCATTAAACAATTAGTAATGTAGAATAATGAAACAAGACAGAATTCTGTTTTAACAGCAGGTTGAACTGTGGTTGCAACTGAGGTTGCAACTGGTACTTGAAACCTGTCACCACAGGTTGTAACTAAGGTTGCAACCAGTACTTGAAACCTAATACTACTAACTTAGTAGGTTGTAACTGAGGTTGCAACTGGTACTTGGAACCTGTCAATCCTGTCTTAGTTCTTAATAACAGTTAGGATTTATTTAGTAAAAACCAATAGACAATTAACAATATTTAGACCAGAAATCTGGTCCTAACAGAATTTGTAATGAGCCCAAGAGAGATTGGATTCGTAAGGCCTAATTACTGACCAACTATCAGGGAATCGTATATTTGTAACTTTTAGTTTAAATTTAGCCGGTTTGCATTAAAAGCCAGACACATTATTCGATTTAATGCCTAAAAACTGGGAATTTTGGTGCTTTTCCCTTAGAAGGGCTGGACCAGTTAAACTTGGCAAACCCAGCTTTTACTCAGAAATCCACTTAATTTGTTTAATCAATCAAATTAAACAAGCCCTGTGGCTTGCCTGAGTACATATTTGTAATGAAAAACAAAGAATCAACTTATTCCAATATGCACAATCACTCTCTCATATCTTGTCATATCCCTGGAGAAAATATCCGATACTGAACAAATAAGTTCCCCGGCTTATTAATTTACGAAAATAGTAGTATTAAACATATTGCTCTCCTTTCCTTTTGGCCACACCTGCACCGCAGTATTTCTTAAACATCCGTTAACAAAATGTTACTAGTTATAAATATTATACAAATGAAAGCAAATATGATGACAACTTCCGATGGAAAAGTTTCAAGACAAATTGAGGGCTTAACAAGTTACTGAAGTTCAAAGGGACTCTTAAGTCTCGAATTTTGTTTGGAGTAATCCGAACTTATAATTTCGATTGGCAAGTAAAATCAGGGATATTGCAGGATATCATACCTTCGACAAGAAACACAAAATCAAAGCATATATTAATGGAAATATTAAGAAATCCCAAGTATAAAACTACCTACAGAATCTGTACACTAACAAAATAAAAGAATAGATCGTCAAGTTTCTATAGAAACAAAACTCAGACAAGTTAATTTGATAATAAGACAACAAGAATTCAATAAAATTAAACGACGACGCCGACCCTAATATGAAAGACAATACATAAGTTGCCATAGAAATCCTTTAAATTATATCAAGTTGATTCTAGTTCCAAGTGCAATATTGCTGATGTGATCACTACATGTTCTATTCTAATAAGCTTTTTATACGACAAAATTACCAAAAAGAAAAAGGACAATACTACCATAGGATGCATAAAGTAAATTATATTCTAGCTACTCCTAAAGATTAATAAGAGAAATTAAAGACGATCCTTTTTCCAGAGTAGCAACATAAAATTCATATTAGTAACACAAAATAGCAAGAGAGTAGCAACAAATATTGGTAATACTAATAGTATAAAAAACTGTTACTAAATTTGGCGTAATTAATCTAGCAACAGATCAGACTTTTTTTTTATGGGGAATAACTATACCTAACCCTAACCCTAATCCTAACCATCAAATCCAAAATCACAACTTCACCATAAAAAAATCCATCACCATCCATGTCCCACCCTCGATAATCTTCTCGCAATCCTTAACCGTACACTTCTCCTGAAGGCTCTTCAAAACATGCAGCTCAGGAGCGGATATGAATCCATCTCCATCCTAATTATCAAACAATTCAAACGCCTTCCTTACCTCAGTCTGGGCTGCATTGACACCATGAAAAGCAACGAACTCCACCATTAAAGGGTGATTTTAAGCATATACCATAGCTAGGTGTTACTGTTAGAGATTTAGGGTATGATAATCCTGGATAACTTCGAAGAATCGTGTTCGTACACTTTCCGAACAAAGTATTTCGACCCTATTATTGCCTGGGTTCATGAAATCTTTGTGGGGATAATTCTTGAAGAACAATCTGTTTCTGGCAAGGAGAATAGATTAGGAAATGTAGAGAGAATTTTCTTATATAGGAGATCAATAACCGAAACTGAAAGCAAGCAACTGTTCCGGAAAGGAAGCAACTGTTCCGGAAAGGAAGCAACTGTTCCGGAAAGGAAGCAACTGTTGGGAAAGGGTCCAACTATTCAAAATTTTCCGGAAAGGAAGCAACTGTTCCGGAAAGGAAGCAACTGTTGGGAAAGGGTCCAACTATTCAAAATTTTCCGGAAAGGAAGCAACTGTTCGGAAAAATTTTCGCTCGGGGCGCTGCCCCGCACCCCGCCCGCTGTCCTGGTAGCGGGACCCCAGCCAGGGGCTCTCGCCCCTTGGACCCCGCCAGGAGCTCTGCCCCTTGGAACCCCGTTTCAATTATTCATATTCAATTATACGTTGGCTCGACGAGCGTGCACTCCGCACTTCCCTAACTCGTTTCCGAGTTTAACGCATTATTGCATCGGCCTATAATAAATCACATTACTACTAAAATACATTGATGATACTAAAATCACCAACAAATCCCCCCCATTTTAGTGTAATCCTTGATTTACTCAGTATATACATTAATATATACAAGGGTATAACACACAGGTATAACAATCAAACAAATGCATAGATGAAAATGTCTTACGATTGAATTTTCATCTTAGTACAAATACACATTCCAAATACTCGAAAATCTGGGTGTCATAACGATTGAACCCGTCAATCCATTTGAATATCTGAAGATATAGTACACATATGTTTCTTACAATACTCTACTATTCATACTTGACACTTTACAAGCCATGTGTCCTTATCCATTAATAAGCATATAGGAAGCCAAGTCGAAACTTCTTGAAGCGGCAAAACTTCATGCTCACATAGGTGATCCTTTTAATCTTGCACCTGCATTTGCAATTTTTCAAAAGAACCATTAAGAAGATATACTTCAACCTAGCCATCACTTGCAGGTCTGAGCACATACCTTGGGAAGATAAACACAATTGCTCCAATCTCTAACTATGATCTTTCCACATTGAATTCTGCTTCTAACGTTGTATTCGAAGGGAATTGGGTATACCACAGCTAATAGATTTAAATGGACTTTAATCCCATCCCAATTACCGACTTATTCACTAAGTCTCTAGCTAACCCCTTCGTCAAGTGATCAGCTAAGTTTTGTTGCGACCGAACAAAATCAATAGATATCACCCCATTCATGATTAATTCCCTAATCATACTATGTCTAACACCCAAATGTCTAGACTTTCCATTGTATATTTGACTATAAGCTTTAGCCAGTGTGGCAGTACTATCACAACGGATAGAAATTGGTGATATCGGTTTAGGCCATATCGGAATCTCATATACCAAGTTCCTGAGCCATTCCGCTTCTTTACCAGCAGCTGCTAATGCTACAAACTCAGATTCCATTATGGAACCAGTTATACATGTTTGCTTCTTGGAAGCCCATGAGATGGCACCTCCCCCAAGCAAGAACACCCATCCACTTGTAGAGGATGAGTCTTCAACATTATTTATCCAACTAGCATCCGAATAACCCTCTAACACCAAAGGAAATCCCATATATGCCAATCCATAATTCATAGTACCCTTCAAGTACTTGAATACCCTAGTTATCGCATGCCAATGATGTCTACTAGGATTATTAGTAAATCTGCTCAACTTTCCAACCGCATAAGCAATATCCGGTCTATTGCTAATCATAGCATACATCAAAGAGCCTATAGCTCTTGAGTATTCAAGTTGATCCACAGGTTTACCTGTATTTGGCATAAGCTTTTCTCCCGGATCCATGGGAGTACTTACTGGAGAACAACTTTCATAATTGAACTTCTTGAGTATTTTCTCAATGTAATGAGATTGCGTAATTACAATTCCCTTATTCTCCCGTTTAATCTTAATACCAAGAATAACGTCCGCTTCTCCCATATCTTTCATGGAGAACTTTGATGACAAGAAATTCTTAGTTTTATCAACTTGATTTTGGTCGGTGCCAAAGATCAACATGTCATCAACATATAGACAAATGAAAACTCCTTTACCGGATGTATTAAATTTGCTATATACACATTTGTCTGCTTGGTTTAGAATGAAAACATTAGACAAAACAACTTCATCAAACTTTTGATGCCACTGCTTCGGAGCTTGTTTCAGCCCATACAGCGACTTAACTAGCTTACACACTTTATGCTCATTACCAGGCATTACAAATCCTTCAGGTTGCTTCATATACACTTCTTCTTCCAAATCACCATTCAGAAATGCTGTTTTGACATCCATTTGATGAATCACTAGATTATGAATAGCCGCCAAGGCAATCAACGATCTAATAGTAGTGATACGGGCAACTGGAGCATAGGTATCGAAATAATCAATCCCTTCCTTTTGTCTGAAGCCTTGGATAACTAATCTAGCTTTAAACTTGTCAATTGTACCATCGACTTTCATCTTCTTTTTGAAGATCCATTTGCAACCCAATGGTTTGCAACCTGGTGGTAAATCAGATAATACCCAAGTATTATTTTCCATGATAGAACCAATCTCTTCATCAATTGCTTCTTTCCAAAAAACAGAATCTCGAGATTTCACAGCTTCATCATACGTTCTTGGATCCTCCTCTATACTATAACAATAATAGTATTGAGTACCAATCTGATCTCTTGATCCCTCAACTAAATATAGTTGAAAATCAGATCCATAAGATCTAGATTTTCTAGCTCTTTTGCTCCTACGGGGTTCAAGTGTCTCACTTGGCACATCAATTGAATGATCATCCCTTAGAGATTCATCTGAATTAGGTATAGAGTCCTTTGGTCTAGGTATAAAAGAGAAACAATTCTCATCAAATATGGCATCTCTCGATTCTATAATGGTGTTAATAGAAATCGAGTCATTAGGTTTTATAACATAAAACCTATAGGCCTTGGAGTGCTCAGCATATCCAACAAAGATGCAAGCTATACCCTTTTCACCCAAAGTTTTCCTTTTTGGGTCCGGGAGTCTAACCACGGCCCTACAACCCCAAACACGTAAAAATGTTAAGTTTGGTCGTTTCTTATACCAAAGTTCATATGGGGTAGTCTTGTTCCTTTTATTAGGAACCCTATTTAATAAATAGCAAGCCGTTAACATAGCTTCTCCCCAAAACCCTTCACTTAAACCAGAGTAAGATAACATGGCATTCACCATTTCTTTAAGAACTCTATTTTTCCTTTCAGCCACACCATTTTGTTGAGGTGTATAAGGTGCCGTAGTCTCATGAATGATTCCTACGGATTGGAAAAATACAGGATCATAATATTCACCACCTCTATCTGTACGCAATGTTTTAATCAACACATTCTGTTGCACTTCAACTTCAGTTTTATAAATTTTGAATTTATCTAAGGCTTCGTCCTTAGCGTGCAACAAATAGACATAGCAGAATCTAGATGCATCATCTATGAAAGTGATAAAATATTTTTTATGCCCTAATGATGGAGTAGCATGCAAATCACATAAATCACTATGTATTAATTCAAGAATGACAGATTTCCTTGTTATACTTTTAAAAGGTTGCCTAGTGATCTTTGTTAACATGCAAGTTTTACATATTTCTACATTTTCATTAAAAACAGGAATTAAATCATCTTTAGACATTTCATGCATTCTTTTATAGTGTACATGCCCTAGACGAGCATGCCATAACGAGAAATTGATAACATTCGAAAAAGACATAAATACAGAACCAGAATCATTAGGAACTCCATTCAAATTCATCATAAACATACCATTATTATAATATCCAAATCCTACAAACACACCAGACTTCGATAAAACATATTTATCGGATTCACACACTTGCTTGTATCCAAGCTTATTTAATACAGGACCAGAAATTAAATTCTTACGTAATTTAGGAACATACAAAACATTAAACAAAGTAATAGTCTTTCCAGAACTGAATTCTAGCACCACGTTTCCTTTGCCTTCAACGGGAGCGAAGTGATCATCTCCCATGTAGAGGACAGAACCATCTTCCATTGGAACAAAATTCTTGAACCAGAAACGATCCTTGCAAACATGTGTTGTGGCGCCAGAATCAATCCACCACGCGATAGCATCATCCTGCACATAAAATGCTTCAGAATTTAGTGAAACCGAATGTTTAATCAAACTATTCAAATCACGAATTGATTTCTGACCTTGGTTTTCGGATTGGTCCTTAGACCTTTTTCCTGAACCACTTGCATTCGCGTTGTCGTGCTTTTTGCCGAAACGGCAATCCCTCTTGAAGTGGCCTATTTTGCCACACTTCTAGCATTCTAGTTTCGGTTTCTTGTTAGCACCGAAACTGCCCTTATTGTTCTTGAAAGCACGCTTCTTTCCTTTGTTTTTGTGGTTATCGTTCTTACCACCCTCTTCAACCATATTAACCGAGGGTCCAGCAATTTGTTTGCCCTTTCCTTTGTCATCCTCCTGCGCTCTTAGAGATTCTTCTATGCGCAAGTGACTTCCAAGTTGGATCAAAGACAGTTCGTCTTTTCCATGTTTCAGATTGTGTTTGAAATCCTTCCACGAAGGAGGCAACTTGTCTATGATGCTTGAGACAGATATTGTTTCATCCATCTTCAATCCGTGTTGTGTGAATTGTCCAAGGATTCGGAGGAGTTCATTGAATTGTTCCATGACAGACCTCGATTCAACCATTTTGTAATTGTTGAAATCGGTTACCAGAAACTTTTTACTGGATGAGTCCTCTGCCATGTACTTGGATTCGAGACAATCCCACAATTCCTTTGCAGATTCCACGTTTTGGTAAATATCAAATAAGGGATCAGACATACCGTTAAGAATGTGCCCTCTGCAAATGTAGTCGTCGTTCTCCCACTTTGATCTGCGTCTTAGATTTTCAACCGTGTCATCCTCTACAAATTCTGGAATCGGTGTAGACAGGACGTGCACCACCTTTAACGTTGTCAACATGAAATGCATCTTCTTCTGCCAACGCCTGAAGTCTTGTCCTTGAAACTTGTCCAATTTTCCGAAATTTGTAGTCATCTCCTTGCGGTGCTTCCTCCAGCCATGATTATCAGTAAATACTTTGTTCGTTTGTTAGAGATTTAGGGTATGATAATCCTGGATAACTTCGAAGAATCGTGTTCGTACACTTTCCGAACAAAGTATTTCGACCCTATTATTGCCTGGGTTCACGAAATCTTTGTGGGGATAATTCTTGAAGAACAATCTGTTTCTGGCAAGGAGAATAGATTAGGAAATGTAGAGAGAATTTTCTTATATAGGAGATCAATAACCGAAACTGAAAGCAAGCAACTGTTCCGGAAAGGAAGCAACTGTTCCGGAAAGGAAGCAACGTTCCGGAAAGGAAGCAACTGTTGGGAAAGGGTCCAACTATTCAAAATTTTCCGGAAAGGAAGCAACTGTTCCGGAAAGGAAGCAACTGTTGGGAAAGGGTCCAACTATTCAAAATTTTCCGGAAAGGAAGCAACTGTTCGGAAAAATTTTCGCTCGGGGCGCTGCCCCGCACCCCGCCCGCTGTCCTGGCAGCGGGACCCCAGCCAGGGGCTCTCGCCCCTTGGACCCCGCCAGGAGCTCTGCCCCTTGGAACCCCGTTTCAATTATTCATATTCAATTATACGTTGGCTCGACGAGCGTGCACTCCGCACTTCCCTAACTCGTTTCCGAGTTTAACGCATTATTGCATCGGCCTATAATAAATCACATTACTACTAAAATACATTGATGATACTAAAATCACCAACAGTTACTATATTTTGTGCAAGTTTTTTCTGCTTTACATGCACAACAAATTGCTAACGTAACCTCAAACTATAGTAAAACTGTTAATAATTGTCACCATATGAAATAAAATACTGAATAATGAAGCAATCCCTTCATACAAATATCACTTGATTAAGCACATCCAATGTTTGAAATTTAGTTACTTGTATAGGCTTTATCCTAAAAAGCTTTTATAAGACAACATCACCATACATTGTACTACCAATCACTAAAAATCTTGAATAATAAAGAAATTGGTAATCTAAACATTAATAATAAAAATTAGAGACAATTGTTCTTCCAAACACTATGAGAAAAAGTCATACTAGAAGCGTAAAGCGGTAACAGAGTAGCAACAAACGTAGCGACAATAATTGTAAAGTCGTATTATGAAAAACGTAGCGACAGCAATTATAGAAACCGACAAGACTCTTTCTTGTAGTAGGATAATATACCTAAACTTAACCCTAACCATCAAATAAAAAATCACACCTTCATCATCTTCTTAAACTCTTCAAAGTTAACAAACCCATCCCCATCGACATCAACGCCCTGGATCATCTTCTCACAATCCTTCAGGGTGCACTTCTCCCCTAGACTTTTCAAAACCATGTGCAGCTCATGAGCCGATATCAAACCATCTCCATCCTTATCAAACACCTCAAACGCATCCCTAACCTCCGTCATAGCTGCACTACCACTATAAAAAGTAGCAAACTCGTCCAAGTCAATGAACCCATCTCCATCTTTATCCATATCCGCCATCATATCATCAACCTCATGCGTCGTTACGTGCGATCCAAGTAACTCTAGAGCAGCTTTCAGCTCCTCTTTTGAGATTTTTCCATCACCATTCGTATCAAACTTGTTAAACACTTTCGTCACATCCGCCATGTTGCCTAGAGAGGTTTTCATGTTATTGGTCATGTTTTATCTAGGGTGATAGACTTATTTGGACTTTCACGTAAGAGATTGTTTTTGTGGAGATTTAGCACGGATATCAAGGCTATATATAGGGTTAGTTGAGGGTTTTTGGCTGTTCTGGAACGTGTTTGCAAAGAGTTGTAAAAGGAATAGGAAAAAATCCCAATAACAAAAATATTTTTAGGTTTATCCAAAGGTAAAAATATTTCTTCGTATTATTAACCATACCATTTAAATTTATCGATCAGACTGAATTCACATGACGTTCTTTTTTTTTTTTGTCCTTTTAGGAATCGTATTACCACCGGACTGATAAACAGACAGTATTTTATGTAATTTTTAGGATTCTTTTGACACCCAATTAAAACAAAAAAAAAAACCCCAAATATAATATTTATAGAACTCTAGTTGAGACTAACTTAAACTTAAATATTAATTAAAAATATTTAAAATTTTAATAATTTTAATATATTTTATTTGACGATTCAACAAAATAAAACCTCAAATATAATATTTATGAAACTCTAGTTGAGACTATACTAAACTTAAATATTTAAAATTTTAATAATTTTAATATATTTTATTTGACGATTTAACAAAATAAAAACTCAAATATAATATTATAGAAGCTTATTTGAGACTACCTTAAACTTAAATATTAATTAAAAATATTAAAAATATTAAATATATGGTCGAATAGCATACTCTTAAATTTCGGAGTGAAAATGAAATTCTAAATTTAGATTAAGAATCGGAATTAAATCTAAAGTTTTCCTGAAAATCTAGTCTGCAAAAGAAGATTATGATTTATGATATTTGCTATTTTGTTGAAAAATCTAATTGTGAAATACCTGTATTCTTGAGTTATTTTATAAATATTTACTCTCAAAAAATACTATTTGTGCCGTTTTAATTAGATAGGAGGTTGATTGGTTGTAAAGACTCAGATGACGCGATTAAATTAGTAATTACTTGGAACTTATGTGTTTGGTTATATATACACTAGTACTTGTGTCTCAACGCAACGCGTGTGTGGCGCGTAATGAAATAAAAATATAAAAAATAGTTATAGTTATTATATAAATGCGGATAATACAAAAAAAAACATAGTTTAATATTTAAAGGAATGCTTGATCATTAAAAAGAGATAAATAATTTTATTAGTTTTTACTTTTTATATTTTTATTTGAGTATGATATTATTGTAATTAATATAAAGGTTTATGAGTATTTTTAGAAGAAAAAAAAGTTGTTAAATTGGACAGACTCATTTAACTTTGAGTTGATTTATTATAATAGAATGATAAAAGTAAAATTATGGTAAAACATATGTATCATGTGTGTGGCGTGCCATTAAATAAACTATTGACACGTTAAAGTTATTAATGCATCACGATGTATCCAATAGAACTCAAAGTCAAATTCAAAATACATAGTATAGGGACTCACCTACTATCCACGTTTTCGATGAACCAATTATTTCAATAGTGATGTTATTGCAACATTTAAAATCAACCCAAAAATATCAACCCGTTAAGATGGACTTGTCCAACTCAGCCTAATTAATATCAGTATTTCATTAATTAAAGAGAATTAAAATAATAAAAAAGGAAATGAATGATTATTACAACAATATTTAATTAGTGATTGTTTTACGCCAAATTAGCTCAATAATATATGTAAGAGAAAGAGAGATAATGAGGGCCAAAACATATGTATTCAAGTGTGTTGTTGGTGTACCAAACTCCATACCCATAAGCTCTTTATATAGGCTAGAGGTTTGGAGGTTACAAGCTAAATGTTAATGATAAGAAACTCAAAGGTTCTAACATACAAAGGAGCAAATGCTCATACTAAATGATATGTAACTCTTAAACTAATGGACTATCCAATATATACAACACTCCCCCTTGGATGTCCAAAAATATATTTAATCACATTTGAGCTCCTCTGTCTTGTAGCTTGTTGGTACGAACTAACCACTAACAAACGCCTCGTTAAAACCTTGCAAGAGAAAACCCATTGGGAAAAAACCTCTAGGCGAAGGACAAAAAGAGTACGATTTGGTTAGAACAATAGGGGTAATCACATACATAAAGTGCCTCATCAAAACCTTGTCAGAGTAAACCCAATGGGAAAAACCTCTGATCGAGGAAAAAAAAGTACACTGTGATTAGAAGTATTCGACTGGATACTCCCCCTGATTTAGGCCATCATTAGTGAGGATTTTCTCGATTTAGTGTCTGAGAAATTGAGCATACATCAGGATGCTCCCCCTCACTTGCACACGACAGGGTGCAAGGACATGTCACTTTAGGATAGCTCAGAAATCTTCCTAAGACCAATTGCTTTGACATGTTTCTGAAATGAATACTTTGGCAGTGACTTAGTCAACAAGTCTGCGTGATTATTCTCTGATCCAATATGCTTAGCTTCAATCTTTTGAAGCGTTTGTTGCTCATGTGTAAAGAACAACTTTGGCGAGATATGTTTGGTGGCATCACCTTTGATGTAACCATGTTTTGCTTGATCAATAACAGCGGTGTTGTCCTCATAAATAACAACTGGTTCATCAGGATCATAAGCTAGGTCACACGTACTTCGAATATGGCCAATAACTGCTCGAAGCCATACACACTCTCTAGTCGCCTCATAGAGCGCGAGTAGCTCAGAGTGGTTCGTCGAAGTAGCCACCAAGGTCTATTTACGAGACCTCCACGATATCGCTGTGTTCCCAATGGTAAAGACATAACCAGATTGGGAACGTCCCTTGTGCGGGTCTGATAAGTAACCAGCATCGGCATAGCCGACAAGGGTTGCGTTATTTCGAGGATCAATGGAGCTAGATCCACTCGACGCAAAGGGATAGAATAAGCCCATGTCCGTAGTACCTCTAAGGTAACGGAAAATGTCTTTTATGCCAGTCCAGTGGCGGCGTGTTGGCGCGGTGCTGTGTCGAGCTAGACAATTCACAGCAAACGAGATGTCCGGTCTAGTACATTGAGCCAAGTACAATAGTGCGCCTATTGCACCCAGATATGAACACTCAGGGCTCAATATCTCTTCATCGTCCTCCTTTGGACGGAAGGGGTCCTTATTAATGTCTAGAGAGCGGACGACCATGGGAGTAGAGGACGGCTTAGTATCACTATGACTAAAGCGCCTCAACACCTTTTGGGTGTAGTTTTCTTGATGGACTAAAATTCCATCTTTACGGTGCTCGATCTGCAGGCCGAGGCAATACCGTGTCTTCCCAAGATCTTTCATCTCGAATTCCTTCTTTAGGATTTCAGCAGTTTCGAACAACTCTTTCGAGGTTCCTATGAGATTCATATCATCTACATAGACTGCGATAATCGCATATCCTGAAGTGGATTTCTTTATGAACACGCATGGGCATAGTTCATTATTAACATATCCCACGCCGATCAAGTATTCACTTAGACGTTTATACCACATCCGTCCGGATTGTTTCAATCCATATAGTGATCGTCTCAGTCTAATCGAGAACGTGTTCCGTGGACGGGAACTACTTGATTCAGGCAACTTAAGTCCATCAGGGACTTTCATGTATATCTCTGTGTCCAGATCCCCGTAGAGATAAGCTGTGACCACATCCATGAGCTGCATATTCAGTTTTTCGGAAACTACTAAACTGATTAAGTAGCGGAACGTTATAACGTCCATTACGGGAGAATACGTCTCCTCATAATCAATTCCAGGGCGTTGAGAGAAGCCTTGCGCCACTAGGCGAGCTTTGTATCTAACAATCTCATTACTCTCATTACGCTTCCTTACGAAAACCCATTTATAACCAACTGGTTTAACATTGGGTGGTGTTGGAACGACAGGTCCAAACACTCTTCGTTTCGTGAAGGAATCTAATTCAGCCTGGATTGCTTGTTTCCATTGAGGCCAGTCCGTTCTTCGCTGACAATCAGCAACAGTACGTGGTTCCATGTCATCATTGCTCATAATGTCAGTGGCCACTGCGTATATAAACACATCATCGATGACAGTTTTGTTTCGCTTCAAAATATCGTATAAACTAGTATACTCGACGGATATTTCGAGGTTATCGGGATGATTAGGAACTGGTGTTACATCAGGAACACACTCCTCTAATACATCACCGTGATCCTTAATGATCTCATGTGGCAAAACGGATGTAACAGGATTTCTCCTCCTCCGAGGCAGAACATCCTTGGAACCAACCGGTCTTCCTTTTTTCTTGGGAAGAGCGGCGGACTGGACGGCCGACGGCAGCGTCCTTTGCTCGGTGGGTACAACCGGAGCAACATGTTCAACATGAACATGGCGTCTTACAGGAACGTCTATCCTTGCAGGCACATTTGCAGCATGTATATGTGATCTCGTGACATTCGCTAGGTCATTAAATGCGTCTGGCATTTGATTTGCAACATTTTGCAGACCTAGGATTCTTTGCACTTCCTTATCACTATGTGCAGTTGGGGGATCTAGATGAGACATAGTGGGTACATGCCACGTTAATTCACGTCGTTCCTTATCAACGTTAACGTGCATTTCTCCCCCTAACGACGGGAAGAGTGTCTCATCAAAGTCACAATCCGCATGTCTAGCGGTAAAGAGATCGCCTGTCAAGGGCTCTAAATAGCGTATTATGGACGGGGATTCATAACCGACATATATACCCCGTCGTTTCTGAGGTCCAAATTTGGAACGCTTAGGCGGCTCAATTGGAACATTGACTAAACACCCAAACACGCGTAAATGTGAGACATCGGGCTCATATCCAGTTACCAACTGATACGCAGATAGTGGTTGGGTGGCCATGTGCCTCAGACGGACCAACGCAGCAGCATGCAAAATGGCATAGCCCCACGCAGAAATAGGAAGTTTGGTGCGCATAACCAAAGTCCTAGCAATCATTTGCAATCGCTTAATGAAAGCTTCTGCAAGGCCGTTTTGGGTATGAACATACGCAACTGGGTGTTCAAGATTAATTCCCAAAGTCATGCAATAGTCATCGAAAGTTTTCGATGTAAACTCCGCGGCATTATCAAGTCTAATAGACTTTATTGGATAATCCGGATGGTGAGCCCTCAACTTAATGATCTGGGCAAGGAGTTTAGGAAACGCTGCGTTTCTTGTGGACAACAAAGCTACGTGTGACCATCTTGTCGATGCATCAACCAAAACCATGAAATATTTAAATGGTCCGCATGTTGGTTGGATTGGTCCACAAATATCTCCTTGAATTCGTTCAAGGAATTGGGAAACCAATTTTGTAGGTTTCACGTGAATTGGTTTGAGATTTGTCTTTCCAATAGAGCATGCTTGGCATAGGCTTTTCGGATTGATCACAAAATTTTTTCCTCCAAGAGGATGCCCATGTGATGCGTTCATCGTTCGAAGCATCGTATTTTGACCCGGGTGTCCCAGCCGGTCATGCCATAACATATAAATGCTCTCATCAATCGGCGCCCGCCGAATGATTAGATTGCTTTCAATGTTTCGTATCGTGGTAACATACAAACCACTTGAAAGACATCTCAACTTCTCCAAAATACGCTTTTGGTCGTATTGAGTGGAGGTGATGTAAAGGTATTCAATACCATTTTCACGAGCAGTTTCAATATGAAACTTGTTTTCTCGGATATCCTTAAAACTCAACAAGGTTCGACTGGACCTCGGAGAATATAAGGCCTCAGATATGGTCAAAAGAGTACCATTTGACAACAAGACTTGGGCTTTACCAAAGCCTTCAACAAGGGTCGACGGGCCCGAAATTGTTGTCACTGAGGTTACTTTAGGCGTAAAGTTTATAAAATAGCATTTATCTTTTAAGATAGTGTGTGTAGTACCACTATCAGCCAGACAATCAACTGCCACACAATTCATGCCTTTTACGCGGTATGTTGACGAAGGTCGATAGAACGAATTTATACCCGAAACTTTCAAAAGTTTTATACCCAATAAATCTCCAAATGAACTAAATTTTTATTTATTTATTTTTTTAGAAAAGTGCTGATAACGTGTTTTACGCCAAATTAGCTCAATAATATATGTAAGAGAAAGAGAGATAATGAGGGCCAAAACATATGTATTCAAGTGTGTTGTTGGTGTACCCAACTCCATACCCATAAGCTCTTTATATAGGCTAGAGGTTTGGAGCTTACAAGCTAAATGTTAATGATAAGAAACTCAAAGGTTCTAACATACAAATGAGCAAATGCTCATACTAAATGATATGTAACTCTTAAACTAATGGACTATCCAATATATACAACAGTGACCAAATTCTTTCATTATTCATTCAATTTTCTTTGTTTAATAACATCTCAAGCAACTCAATCTTTTAAAAATATTTGTTGTTATTTTTTTTTTCCTAACATTAGTAACC
This sequence comes from Primula veris, assembly GCA_963682055.1. Classification (NCBI taxonomy): domain Eukaryota; kingdom Viridiplantae; phylum Streptophyta; class Magnoliopsida; order Ericales; family Primulaceae; genus Primula; species Primula veris. The sequence continues at coordinate 26,650,732 of OY821747.1, read as the reverse complement.
GAGTAATGTTATACACACAACCTGCACACAACTCACACACTCGGCAAATAAAATACATATTTATCCCCACAAATATACATAAAATACAATCTATAATTTGATATACCCAAATATAAATATACAACATAATAAAAACCAAACCTACTAAAAACTCAAATAAAAATATACTAGAACCCTAGTTGAGTCTATTTTAAATTTAAATATTAATTAAATTTTTTTTTTGTTAAATATAAAAACCTAACCTACTAAAAACTCAAATAAAAATATATTAGAACCCTAGATGAGTCTATCCTAATATACATGTGTATTAATATATTTATATATACACACACATATATTAAGAGTCTATGCTGATTAGTGACTGTACATGTCATGTGTACATGCCACTTAAGCGGGTAGAACTTTTGGGTAAAGAAATGTGTGAGCAAAAACATTTCATTTATTTTAATACTTATGAAACAATTCTCTCCTAAACTTAATTTCTCCCCAACTGTCTCATAAACATATATATTTTTTGTATTTTAATTATTTGAAAGAAAAATTATAATTTGTTTAATTAAAAATTTACTTTACCGCATAATAAAAATCAAAATAAAATACAAAAACCCTAAGTGGGTTTACCCTAAAATTAAATTAATTATTTCCAATAGAAAAATTAATTAAATGATGATTTTATAATTTCTCCCTTCGGGTATATATATATATTCCAGATTTCGAAGTTGTATATTCTATACTGGTTTTTCTTTTATTCCGGGATGAAGTCCAGTTTCATAATTTTTTATTATTATAATAATTTATTTTCTAAATTTAATTAATATTTAAATTTAGGATAGTTTATACTAGGGTTCTTCATTTTTATTTGGGGTTTTATATATTGGATTAAATGGTTAATTTTTAGTACCCATTTTACCAAATTGTAAACTATTTTTTAAATGATTCAAAAAGAAAAAATAGATAACTACTTCCAATCTATGTACGTAGTATGTAAATTAAAAAAATTAAGACATCGTCATTTAAAAAAAATGTTCTTTACTAAAAATTAAATTATTATATATTAATATAATAGTAATTAAAAAGGAAGTGGGTATAAACCAAGTTGGGTCAATAAAATTGAAGTATTGAAAAAATTTGAAGAATTTAATAGGATTATTATAAGTTGGGGGAGGGTAGTGGGGTATGAAATAAAACTATTGTAGACAGGGTGTAATAAAAATGTGGGTGTGATAATCAATAAAACTCAACACACATGTGCGAACGCAAAAATTACTAATTTAAATTTAATTTATACTAAATTATTCTATTGGTTGTCACACTATTAAAAAGTGTGGATGCGATTCATAGAAGTGTTTCTCATGGGTATGACTTATGAGAGGAAATCGTGGACAGTTACTGAATCCCCTACTTTATTTGTGTTTATTCAGTTGTATTGTTTTCTTATGCATAATTAATACGTGTCATTTAATTGTTGGGTTGGCAAACTAACTCACTAGTCTGACGTGATAAACCGGGTGTACAATAATGTTCTTTTATACATAAAGATTAGAATAGAGAAGATGCACAATCGCTAATATTTTTATTAGAGAGGTTCACACGCGAGGTTGCGTGATGTATACGCGGCTCCGTGAAAAAAAAACTCTTCCAAATGCAATTAAGCACATGTAACATAAAGTCCCAAAAGCTTGGCCACAGAGTCGGTGTTGTACATGAAATATACATATATCACAAAACAGTGGTATCAAATGATCGAACCAACCACATAGACTAGGTGTTTTATCGTATTAAAGCCCTAACTCTAATAGTTCAATAATCGAATGTAATCACAATCTTAAAAGAATCACTACATGTACAGGTCTTGTACCAAACTAATTTGTTGCTCGTGAACATATATAACCAAATGGCATGACAATCGTGAATCATGATACGATTAAATCATGAATAATAAACCAATATGTAAATTTATGTAAACCTTTGCTGATCTGTCATAACAAATAATGGAATTTTGAACGGTCAGATATGTCTACAAATAAATCAACTCATGATTGGGCAAAGGGGGAGCAACAAATGTAACTCTTTCGTACTACTAACGAGTTACAAAGTGACTACGAGATGGTTGCCCCACCAACCGGAGCGTAACCAAACCCCATAACTTACCGAGACGAAGAGGATGAGGTCTAGTAGGCAAAAAACCAAAACAACAAAACAAACCATTTTTTTTTTATCAGCATAGTCAAACTACCTGGTGGAAACATTAAATGGCAAATTCAGCTCTCCGAAGCAAATCCAAATTTGGTAGAAATTCAAATTGGGATGTAAGGTGAGAAATTAAAAGGATATAGAGAAGACGTGGAGCGGATATGAGTAGTCATGAAATGGCTGAACGGATGTGATAGTGGGTTTAGAGATTCAGAAGGTTGTTGATTTGACAGGAGGTGAGTGGCGGTCGGTAAGTAGGGTCAGGTTTTGATCCAACATTGTTACAAAAACGTATATGCAGGTATATATGGTAGTAAAAAGGCAGTAGAATATATTCCTCTTAAGAATATGAGAGATAAAACCAAAAGTTGCGACAACAACCCGTCAATATAAATTTAAAGTTAATTCCTAGCAAAGAGTATCGTTTTGATTGATTAAGGTTCCTTTTCACGACAGAACGTAACATACAAAGCATAAGCAATCGCTAAAAATCTGGAATAATAAGCAACAATTCTGAGCAGCTCCGTTAAATTTATTAATCAGTAGATCACATTTTCTTCGATTATGCTTTATTTATTTCATAATGTATGTACACGTAAAACCATATCTTTATCTACCTAAACCCAACTTATGTCGGATCCATGGACCAGTCTCCATCCTTGTCAAACTTCTCTATCACTCAGCAATCAACATTATCATTAATAAAATAAATAAATAAATAAATAAACATTATCATTAATGATTCTGATTTAATTCTGGCAATCTTGTGATAGGAACATATATACCTAAACCCAACCTATATAGTAATTATTTCCAAGAAAAAAGCAAAGATGAAATTATTTGTTTGATCAAGAAAAACAAAAAACAAAAAAAAAAAACGCTAGAAGGAGGGGTCGAACCTCCGACCTTGTGGTTAACAGCCACACGCTCTAACCAACTGAGCTATTCCAGCTTTTGATACAATGTTAAAAATAAATTTAAATATTTCATGTTTAAAATACTTTAGTACTGTTTTACCTTGGAGTTGGTTGCATTTCCTGAATACAGAAAGTACGAATAATAAAAGAAATAGTTTTTGATTACAAAACCGAAGGAAATTTATTACAATTTATATCCTGGGTTATATTTCCTATCTTTCAAGTCTCGTAGATTTTACCACCATTCACGACAATCACACATTTCTAAATCCGCATAATCTTAGTATTGCAACTTAATTATTTTACATAACAGCTTCTCATCCATACATATCGTGCAAAATATCGAATGTTAAAAAAAAGAGATAATGTTACTGGCGCAATCGTACTGTAACTAATCTAAAGGGTTGGCCCTATTAATTCTTCGCCTCAGCCTGGTTAAAATGTCGGTGTGTTTAATTTTTTCCAGAGGAAAAGGTGATAATTTATAGAAAAAAATTGTATAAGAAAACAATGAAATGTAACACCGATCATGATAGAGTGAAACACGGTCTTAGGTATGTCATAGATTAATTTTGCCGATCTTTACAGAGAGAAATACTGTCGAGACTTTTTGGGTAAAGTTAGAGCAAAGGATTTGCGAAGGCGTCTTTTTTGAGGAGTTTTTATTTAAAATTCTCGTCCTGTTGCATTTAGATTCTTCATGACGACCTTGTTTCAGATGATAAAGGTCTTTATGTTTTAACTAGCCTTCTTCATTTGCAGATTTTAATACAAGGGCATACTAGTATGGGCTCGTTTCGTTGTAGTTTTCAAGCAAATAAGCTGGATTTTTTAGCTTAAGAAAAATGAAGGCTAGTTTAGCTTAAAACTCTAGCTTATTCAGGCCAAAAAGCATAAAGATCTCAAATTTTAATTTGATCTACTAAATGATGACCAACCTTAAAGGAAAAAGATAGAACTTATAAGCTGCAAGCCTGCAACCAAAAACAAGGTCATGGTGCTAGTGAACTGTTTAGCCTTTTGAAGGTGAGATAATCCTCTGATATTCCACTAAACATGATCAAAGTATCAAAGAGAAAAAACTGTTCTGCTTCAAAGCATGATAACTTTCTCCGATGAGAAATTTCTCCATCTAGTAAGCTTATCACGGAATTTTGCGTATATAATGTCCAGCATATAGTTGGTAGGTGATACTAGCCATGTCTCTCTATTGCCCATAATCGAAAATCATTTTTAACATTAGGCTCACCCGCCCAAATTCGAAGTAAGAAATTATTAATTCCTATTATTTATACCAGCTAGTCTAAGGTTCATGTCTTGGATCTACATCTTTTGAGCAATTTTCCTTTCCACTGCAAGAAAATAATGTTAATTCAGGTCACCGTTAATTGTCTTGCTTATTAAGTCTACAAAAGTAAAATAAAAATAAAAATGTCCGGAGCTCAAAATTTGGATAACTAAATCGCTGCAACACCTTAAAGATTTAAGATCAAAAAGTTTAAGATCAATAACATTAGATAAACTAAACCCTAATTCCACATATTATTAGGCCTCAAACCAAACAACCCCACCAACCAAAGAAAAGAAAAGAAAAGTGATAATGATGCCAAAGTTGTATAAATTAAATTCCCTTTCATAAATCATACTCAAAGTATAGGCTTCTTTTGAAATCACTTAAACAGCAAGCAAGGAATTAAGAGCCCTCTTTATATTTACTTTTATAATTGGCAAACGCAATTAAGAAGTAAAGCTAAATACAAGAAAGCATTATATTATCCAAATTTACAAGACAAATTAGATTACTTTTTTATGTAAACCTTTTTTTTAGAAGTTTCTTCCTTTTGATCTAAAAATGAAAAGTTTCAAAGTATTCAATTCAAATAAAGCATTATTAAGAATTCAAAATCTCTAAAGTTCATAATACACTCACATTCTCTAGAGTTTTATCTAACGAATGAAATTAAAACAATCAAATCATCTAATTTTATGCGTGAATTTTGTAATTTTATTTTTATATAATTTTAATATATAAAATAAGATATATTAAAATCATTGATGTTTTTTACTATTTTTAAATAATACTTAAATTTAAGATAGTATCAAGTAGGGTTCTATAGTTTTGTTTGATTTTTTATTGTGATGCAAATTTAGTTTTTAATTTACAAAATTATAATTTGTATTTTATATATTAAAATTATATGAAAATAAAATTGCAAAACTCATACATAAATCTAGACCATTGAATTGTTTTGATTTTATCCGTTGATGAAACTCTAAACGATATGAGTGCGTTATGAACTCTAAAAAATTTGAATCTATTTATTAAACCTCATCCTTAGCCAACACCAGTCATGGGTCCAATATTTGTTTCTTAGACCAATAATTCAACTTTAAAACATCTGAATATTCTGAATCACATTGATCACGTTTCGTTAGTGTGCTTTGGTCACCGATTGGCAAATTAAAAGAGGCTTTTTCTGGGTTAAGTATTAGTATAAAATACCATTTAAAGTTGGTGGAATGATTCCAAAAACAGTTTCCAAACTAAAAAATCATAACCAACCCCTACATTGGCAAATGTTAATTATGTGAATGTACATCCTGCGAGAGCTCGGCGAAAAACCGAATCGAAAAAGATCAAAAAAAACCAAAAAAGACCGGAAAAACCCGAAAAAAACCTAAAACTGGACCGAAAAAAACCGGTCCGGTTCGGTCCAAAAAATAAAAAGACCAAAACCGAAAAAAACCGAACCGAAAAATATGCTCGGTTTCGGTTTCGTTTTTGCTATAAACCGAACCGAACCGGAGCCAGCCCTATAGCCTGCTACAATAGTGTCATACACTGTTTTAGACAACCCGAAATGAAGCGAAAAAACTCGACTAAAATCTTGCTTCAATAGTAATTTCATGCTTTTTATGCTAATCAAGCTTACGATACGCTAAAAGCTGTGGCAAAAACGGTTTAACTACTGTTTTTACCTTCTAAAGCATTGGTATTAAGTAATACTGTAATTATTACTGCGGAAAGGTCAAATGGTTAAACTAGTGACTTTATTTTAAAGTTATATACCCATATCGGTCATCAACAAATGTTTTCGTTTTTAATCATAATAGGTGGTTATTTGTAAATATTGTTTTCATGAAATTGCTATCCGTTGTTCTAGTTGCAGTTTTGTAGTTAGGTTCCAAGTGAGATTGCAACCACAGTTGGAACCAAGTGTATTAATGGACAGAACTATGAAAAGTTAAATGTACTTGAAATAAATCACACGCACATTTAACAACGGAGTTCACCTAACTAGGCTACGTCTCCGGGGCACTTACCAAGATTATGATATTATAAAAGCTTACAATATAGGATTCAAGTCTTAATGAAAAACTCTCAGATTCGCTCTAGGTTTTTCTGCCTATCTCTATATTGCTCATACCTTATAACTATCACTTAATAAATCAATGGCATCTCACCATTGTTTTCTTTTTAAAATCTCACTGTTTATTCTCTCAAGAATGAGTTTTTTATAATTTAGAACACACACCTTTTACAAACTAAAGTTACTAAGTATATAAGCAAGTAAAAACAATCTTCTATCTTCAATATATTTTGATTGTTTTTGACTTTGTTGATTGGCTTCAATCTTTGCAAGCATTACGTGATTCTCCAGCATAGATTGACTCCAATCATCTTTGGTTAATACCTGTTTAGTAACAAGCTTGAAAGTAGGAATTAGTCTTTCCATTTGAAAGGAAACATATAAAGATAATATCTTTTCATAAACATATGAAACACTCAACTCCATATAACAATCAATCTTTAAACGTATCTTTACTGAATATATAAGGATCAAAGATTGAGACAAGTGATAAGAATAACCATAAGAATTAGAGATACATATTAAAAGAAAACATAACCTTATAAATTAATCTCTTTATACATTTTAGAAAACATCTTTCCTTAACACTTTGATATTCGCAATTTACGAATATTAACCATTTAAGAACAGATGAGAATATATCCTGCATACTGTAGAACAAATAATAATCAATAAATAACAGCTATGCAGAGTAACAAAACTAGACAGAATACTGCTGAGCAGCAGGTTGGAACTGTGGTTGCAACTGAGGTTGCAACTGGTACTTGAAACCTAACACTACTGACTTAGTAGGTTGTAACTGAGGTTGCAACTGGTACTTGAAACCTAACACTACTGACTTAGTAGGTTGTAACTGAGGTTGGAACTGGTACTTGAAACCCGTTATTACTGTCTTAGTTCTCAACAACAGTTAGGATTTATTTAGTGAAAACCAATAGACAATAAACAATATTTAGACCAGAAATCTGGTCCTAACAATCTCTCCCTTTGTCATTAGTTTTGACAAATCAATTAAGTTTATAAATCATCCCAACCACCTGCAAATTCAATATCAGCACAGTCTTAAATTGTATATCTTATAACAATACTTAAGAGACATCTGTTTAAGCTCCCCCTGTATGTTAGAATTGCAGGCATCAATTAAGCACAGAATGTATCCATTCACAAATTCAACTTTAAAGACAGGCATATTTTAAAATGGAAATTGCAGAAATTTAAAGGCCAAAAACATGGCACAACATTGTCTTAGTACAACAATTGTAATAGAAATTAAAGACAGCAACATTAAGTCTTGAAATTGAATTTAAAGCAGAACATAAACTTCACTCCCCCTATTTGTCAGCAGCCATTGAAATTAGTCACGAGGTATATCAGAATGTGGTGCTCTTTCTCTTAGAGGATTGTCTCTGACTACTTCCTCATCTTCTTCCTCACTGCTTATGGAAAGACCATCATCACTGTGAGTAGCATCACTTTCCCCATCATCATCCTCACTCTCAATTAGATTCACCAGGAGCTTCTTAATTTGGTAATCATCAGCATGCAATTCAGCTCTCCTTTCTTCATTATAAGCCAGCTTCTGTTTCAAATATCACCTTACTCCTTTCTTCTTTTCTGAAGGAGCACTAGAAGTCTCATTTTCCTTTCCTTTGTCACCAGAAATGTCATTTACATGCCCTTCTTTTAGCAATTTTGCTGAGATATATAGGGCAGAAGGACAATCTGTGGTTGGTTCTGTGGCTATTCTAATAGGTTTGGATCCAGTTAAAGGTAAGATTTGAGCCATAATCACCCCAATGATTAAACATGGAAAAGGTAGCAGAATGGAGTGTGAATCAGAATCACTGAAGTCTCTAATCAAATTAAAAACATGATTACCAAAATTAATTGGCAAAGATGACATGATCCTATAGAGAAATATAGCCATATCCTTACTTACTTTAGAAGGCTGCTTAGTGGGAGTCCAATTGAACCTAGCTATTTTGTGCAGCACAGAGGCACACAAGGTGGGGTAGGATGTTTTAATGGAGCTACCATCAAATCTATTGTTCTTTTCAGTTAGAACTAAAGCAAGAATTTCCATATCTGGCTCAGCACTATTAGCAGTAGGACTAGGTGAACTCAGATAATCATTTATCAACTTATGAGTAAAATCTAGAGTTACACCCCTCAAAAATACTCTGCCATAGGCAGGATCACCCTCATCAAATACATTATTACTTAGACTGGCATAGAATTCTTTAATAACAGCAGGATAGTAAGAATCAGGATAAGAAATAGTTCTATCTAGGCCAACAGCAGCCAGCAGCTTCTCAATATGTACTTGAATATGTGGATAACTGACCAAATCTTTTTGTAATTAGAAATAGATATACTCAAATCAATTTAGAAACAGAATTTTGCTAAAATTAAGGAAATATCTTATCAAAAGAAACACAATAGAATAACGAAATAAACAGTTTTTCAGTGGGATAGATTCAGCATTTTATAAAGATAAACATTCCTTTGTAAACAGATTTACCCAAAAATTTGAATTCGAAGTAGTTGAGGATTGTAAGGAAATTTGGATTTGTTTCACGAGAATGTAGCAAATCAAGAAGATATTCACACTTTTAAAAAAAAAGAACTCTATCAATTTACTCAAGAATATATGTTTATCATTGAATAGCTTAAATAAAAATTAGATTTGAAGAGCTTGAATTGAGCAAATTCATTTTTATCTCTACACAAAAACTAGTTTGATGATCTCAGCAAGGAAATAGTATAAGTGATGTCAAAATAACAAGACTTTGTCTTGGATTTTTCAAGTTAGAGAATTTGGACAATCCCTGAATTTCAGTATTATGAGGTTTCAACTGATGTTGCAACTGAGCTTGCAACCAGTATTATTAGCATGTGGTTTCAACTGGGGTTGCAACTGAACTTGCAGCCACTGTGTAAAAAGTGCACTTTGTGCTAACAACTCTATTATCAGAGAGGTTTTAGGACAAGTTACCTCACATCTATTTTTGAGACACCAAAAGAGCGGCTTTTTCAGGACAAAAACTTTAAAGCTCAATAAAGACTTACCTCTAAACATAAACAGTATTTAAGGTACTCAAAACATACATACATAGCAAGAGTATTCAATTAGATTCAAAGTGACATACCCCATATCACTTCTTAAAGATTCAAATTTATTAGTATCAAGGGGCTTTGTGAAAATATCAGTTAATTGTTTTTCAGTTGAAACTTGTTCTAAAATTAAGCTTTTTTCTTCAACTAGTTCTCTGATAAAATGATGCCTTAGGTCTATGTGTTTAGTTCTAGAATGTTGAACTGGATTCTTTGCTAAATCTATTGCACTTTTATTATCACAGAATAAAGTTAATATTTCTTGCTTAACATTATAATCATTTAGCATCTGTTTCATCCAAATAAGTTGAGTACATCCACTTCCAGCTGCAATATATTCTGCCTCAGCAGTAGATAAAGAGATGCAATTTTGCTTTTTACTAAACCATGAAACAAGGTTGTTTCCAAAATAAAAACAACCACCAGAAGTACTCTTTCTATCATCTATGTTTCCTGCCCAATCTGCATCACAGTAGCCACTTAGGAAATGGTTTGTATCTTTAGAATACCATAGGCCTAGGTGAATTGTTCCTTTTACATACCTTAAAATTCTTTTAACAGCTAGAAGGTGAGGTTCTAAAGGATTTGCCTAATACCTGGCACAAACACCTACACTTAAGCACAGGTCTGGTCTACTAGCAGTCAAATAAAGCAAGCTTCCAATCATGGATCTGTAAAGACTGGGACAGACACTTTTACCTTTATCATTTTTATACAGTTTAAGGGTGGTACTCATAGGGGTTCTCTTTTCTTTACTCTCACTCAGACCAAACTTCTTAACAAGATTGTCTGCATACTTACTTTGGCATAAAAAAATGCCTTTCTCATTCTGTTTAACTTGCAATCCTAGAAAGTAAGTTAATTCACCTCCACCACTCATTTCAAATTCATTCTTCATATCAGAAATGAATTCTTCTATCCTTTTATTAGAAGTAGAGCCAAAAACAATGTCATCAACATATATTTGAGCAATTATTATATCCTCTGTAGTTTTCTTGGTAAACAGAGTTTTATCAACTCCCCCTCTGTTAAAATCTTTTTCAATCAAGAATTTGGTTAATCTATCATACCAAGCTCTAGGAGCTTGCTTTAGACCATACAAGGACTTTTTAAACAAATAAACATGTTCAGGAAAGTTAGGATCTTCAAATCCCTTAGGTTGACAGACATAAATCTCTTCATTAATCACACCATTCAGAAAAGCACTATTTATGTCAAGTTGAAACAGTTTAAAATTATACAGACATGCAAGGGAGAGTAATATCCTAATAGATTTAATTCTAGTTACATGAGCAAAGGTTTCATCAAAATCAATTCCCTCAATTTGTGTATAACCCTGAGCTACCAACCTAGCTTTATTCCTGGTAATCACTCCATCCTCATCACTTTTATTTCTAAAAATCCATTTAGTCCCTATAACATTTTTATTAGAAGGTCTGGGTATTAAAGTTCATACATCATTTCTCTCAAATTGAGACAACTCATCCTGCACAGCTAAAATCCATTCACTATCTTCTAAAGCTTCTTTTATATTCTTGGGTTCTAACTGAGAAATATAACAAGCAAAGTGAACAACATTATTTCTTTTACCTCTGGTTTTCATACCTGAAGCAACTTCTCCTATGACATTGTCAAGTGAATGATTTTTCTGGGTCCTTACATAGTGAGGCCTGCTAGTTGACTGAACATGAGAACTTTCTTCTTCTTCTTCAGACTCAGCAGCATTCTGGGTTTCAACCTCGGTTTCAACTGGCCTTCCAACCACTGTTGGACTGCTTGTTTGCTGACTTTCTTCAGTTTCTTTTCCTGTCAAGTCTGACTCTTCATCATCACCTGTAGTCTCATTCACATCTTTTAAGTTATCAAATAACATATTATAAGACTCCATAACACAGTTTGTTCTTAGATTAAAAACTCTAAAGGCTATACTATTCTGAGCATAACCAAGAAATGTTCCTTTATCACTCTTAGAATCAAATTTTCCAAGATGTTCTCTATCTCTAAGAATATAGCAAACACATCCAAAAACTTGAAAATACTTAACATTGGGTTTTCTCCCTTTCCATATTTCATAAGCAGTCATGGAAGTGCCTTTAGTAATGTAAACTCTGTTAACTATATGACAGGCAGTATTAACAGCTTCAGCCCAAAATCTGTTGGCAAGTTTCTTGAAATTAAGCATAACTCTAGCCATTTCCTGAATGGTTCTATTCTTTCTTTCAACTATGCCATTTTGCTGTGGAATCTTAGGAGTAGAGAACTCATGACTAATACCTAAGGAGTTGCAAAATTCTCTAAACTTACTGTTTTCAAATTCTGTTCCATGATCACTTCTGACCCTAGCAATATTACCATTGGTTGAACCTTTTTCAAGTTGAAGTTTTAAGCACAGAGTTTTAAAGAGATCAAAAGTTTCAGACTTATCTTTTAAGAAAACTACCCAAGAGTATCTAGAGAAATCATCTACAACAACCAAAATGTACTTCTTGCCACCTATACTAGTAGTTTGCATAGGACCCATTAAGTCAATATGAATGAGTTCAAGGACTCTCTTAGTGTAGATTTGAGTTGTACTTTTTTGAACACTCTTAGTTTGCTTGCCAACTGCACAATCACTACAGATACTTTGAGTTTTAGCACTTAGTTTAGGAATACCTCTTATCAATTCTTCTTTAACAAGCTTATCTAAGGTTTTGTAGTTCACATGACCAAGCCTTTTATGCCAAATATCAAAATTATTAGTAATGGCTTGATTACACCTATTCTGAGGCAATTCTTTTTCAGCTTTTTCAAACACATAGCAGCTGTTTGTTGATCTAATTCCAGTCACAACCACATCATTGTTAAGATCAGTAATTAGACACTTATCTTTGTTAAACTTAACAATCATCTTGTTGTCACATAGTTGACTAATACTAATAAGGTTAGCTTTTAGACCATCTACAAGAAAAAACATCATCAATATTAGGCATTGCAGGTTTGTTTAAGGTACCTTTACCAACAATTTTACCTGTATCTCCACTCCAAACACAACAGTGTTTCCTGTGAGATTAATGACATTTTTTAGGAAACTTGCAGTACCTGTCATGTGCTTAGAGCAACCACTGTCAAAATACCAATCATTAGAAGTAACAACATTTAAGGAAGTAATAACAGCTTTATTATTAGTAATTGAGGTAGATTTTTCTTTAACTTTCCAGACCCAGTTCAATTTTTTATTGACAGAAGCCAACCAGTTTTTCTGAGAAATATAATTTCTGTTCCTCTTTAAATAACACTGGATTTCTAAATGACCAGATCTTTTACAGAAGTTACATAGTTTAGTTCTAAAAATAGATTTAACCTCAAAGCTATTCAGTTTTTTCCTGGTTGCAACTGTGGTTACATCTCTAGTTGTAACTGTACTTTTAACCTTCTTCTCAAAAACATGAGTTTTATTCCTGGTTGCAACCTTGGTTGCAACTGAGCTTCTAACCTTATTGTCAAAATCATGAGTTTTAGCTTTAGCAACAGCTTTAATAAAGGTATTTTTTCTTGTACTTGCACAAACATAGTAACCTAAACCACTGTTATCTTTAGACCCTCTAGAGTAGGACAGCATGCCATCTAATTTCTTTGAAGCAGAAACATTCAGCATTTTTATTTTCTTTTTAGTATCAGTAAGTTCAACTAGCTGTTTGTTGATTTGCTCAGTGAGACTTTTAACTTCATCCTTTAGATTAACATTAAGTTTGTTCAAGATCAAGTTTTGCTTACTCAGGCATTGATACTTTTCAAAAAGAACAAGATATTGTTGAGTAATGTTTTCATCAGAAGGTTCTTCATCATCACTACTATAGGTTTTAAGAGCAGTTTTACCTATGGTTGAATCAGACTCACAGTTACTTTCATAAGTAGGTTCTTTTTCAGTGATTATTCCCATAAAATTAACAAAATTAGAATCATCCTCTTCATCAATGTTGCTCTCTGAATCACTATCACTGTGAGTGGTTATGTAAGAACTTTTGTTCCTTTTTAAAGTATTTGCACACTCAGACTAAATGTGACCAAAACCTCTACATTCTCTGCATTGAATTTCTCTAGGTTTGTAATCTTTGTTATCCTTCTCTTTAGGATTCCACTTCCCTGTAGAAGTATTGTTAAACCTAGATTCTGACTTAATTTGATTATCCCTTTTCTGAAAGGTTTTTGATGCACCAGAATCATCTTGCTTTTTCTTTAAAAACTTTTTGTAGACCTTTTTAGCAAAGAAAGCTAGTTGTTCTTCATCACTCACTTTCTCACAGACCTTAGATTCAGAATTTTTAGCTTGCAAGGCTATTCCTTTTTCTGGTCTCTTTTGTTTAAAGAATTTAAGTTCATGAGTACTCAGATTTCCTATAAGTTCTTCTAGTTTAAGATTATCTAAGTCTGTTGATTCTTCAATAGCTGTAACCTTAATTTCAAACCTTTCTGGAAGTGACCTTAGAGTTTTCTTAACAAGTTTAGCATCACTGTATTTTTCACCTAAGGTTCCAGCTTGATGAGCTATATGACAAATTCTACCATTAAATTGTTCAATGGTTTCATCTTACTCCATTCTTAAGTTTTCAACTTGAGTAGTTAACTGTTAAAGTTTAAAAGCTTTTACTTTAACAGTTCCTTCAAAGGTTACTTGTAAAATGTCCCATGCCTCTTTGGCAGTTTCACAATGAGAGATATACCTGAACACACTGAGAGTGACACCAGCAAAGATCAAGTTTATTGCTGTTGAATTTGCACTTGATTTTCTATCCTCATCAGTAGACCATCTGTCTTCAGGAATATAAACTAGATCACCTTCACCATCAGTAACAGTTGGAGCCTCCCAACCATACAGTATTGTTTTCCAAGTATGTTCATTTTGCTGTTTAATAAAAGACCTCATTCTGATCTTCCAAACTCCATAGTTTACTCCTCCTTCAAGCAAAGGTGGTTTGTTGAATGTGTTTCCTTCCCTCATTAAGTCCATTTTTACTAGAACATAGGATCCACACTAAGTAAGATCTAGTGTGAAGCTCTGATACCAATTGAAATTCCTATCCGCTGTTCTAGTTGCAGTTTTGCAGTTAGGTTCCAAGTGAGGTTGCAACCACAGTTGGAACCAAGTGTATTAATAGACAGAATTATGAAAAGTTAAATGTAGTTGAAATAAATCACACGCACATTTAACAACGGAGTTCACCTAACTAGGCTACGTCTCCGGGGCACTTACCCAGATTATGATATTATAAAAGCTTACAATATAGGATTCAAGTCTTAATGAAAAACTCTCAGATTCTCTCTAGGTTTTTCTGCCTATCTCTATATTGCTCCTATCTTATAACTCTCACTTAATAAATCAATGGCATCCCACCATTGTTTTCTTTTTAAAAGCTCACTGTGTATTCTCTTAAGAATGGGTTCTTTATAATTTAGAACACACACCTTTTACAAGCTAAAGTTACTAAGTATATAAGCAAGTAAAAACAATCTTCTATCTTCAATATCTTTTGATTGTTTTTGACTTTGTTGATTGGCTTCAATCTTTCCAAGCATTACGTGATTCTCCAGCATAGATTGACTCCAATCATCTTTGGTTAATAACTGTTTAGTAACAAGCTTGAAAGTAGGAGTTAGTCTTTTCATTTGAAGGGAAACATATAAAGATAATATCTTTTCATAAACATATGAAACACTCAACTCCGTATAACAATCAATCTTTAAACGTATCTTTACTGAATATATAAAGATCAAAGATTGAGACAAGTGATAAGGATAAGCATAAGAATTAGAGATACATATTAAAAGGAAACATAACCTTATAAATTAATCTCTTTATACATTTTAGAAAACATCTTTCCTTAACACTTTGATATTCTCAATTTACGAATATTAACCTTTTAAGAACAGATGAGAATATATCCTGCATACTGTAGAACAAATAATAATCAATAAATAACAGCTATGCAGAGTAACAGAACTAGACAGAATACTGTTGAGCAGCAGGTTGGAACTGTGGTTGCAACTGAGGTTGCAACTGGTACTTGAAACCTAACACTACTGACTTAGTAGGTTGTAACTGAGGTTGCAACTGGTACTTGAAACCTTACACTACTGACTTAGTAGGTTGTAACTGAGGTTGCAACTGATACTTGAAACCTGTCATTACTGTCTTAGTTCTCAACAACAGTTAGGATTTATTTAGTGAAAACCAATATACAATAAACAATATTTAGACCAGAAATCTGGTCATAACATTTCATTTTAATCAAAATCAGTTATTATTATAATGCTTGGATTAGTTTTTGAAAAAGGACCAGTTCGGACAATTTAATTACACTTTCAATAATCTATATAAATTCTAACCAAACGAACCAATTGATCCCTTCCCGGTTTCAAGTTTCAACCACCGGATTCGGTCTTGTTGTGCAATAACTACAATACGCGTCCTTGAACCAGAAAAGAAAACATATATGGTTTATGAAATGCTACATGTTTTGATTGGCCAACTACTTAAAAACCTAAAATTATACAGGAGTTTTAGCCTAGCTTATAAGCAATTCTATGAGCATAGCAAGATGAAAGCAGATTATCAACTGTCCATTCGGATATCAACTCAGTTGGCTAAGCTAGAGCTTATTAGTTTCATACTAATTACTTAAACTAGTCTACCAAAGCCTCCTATTATCCAATATATCATGAAAGTGGTCAAAACAAGCATTTAGTAGTTGGAACTTAGAACGCATGCTCATCGCGGACAATTCCAACTTATTCATGGAAATTAGAAAGTACAAGAAATATAAGAAATAATCTATAAAACTCTTTATGAAAAAAGGAGATTAATAGTACCTAGTTATTATGCATAATGCCTCTCAGAAATGTTAAAAAGGAAAGGATATCTTGAGGAGGAATAAGACGATACAAGAGTCTATAATGATCGGATGAAACTCACGGAACTAAATCAAACTACAGGATATTACGTATAGGAATAAACTTCATATGATCATAGAAATGAATGACTATGTTCTTATACAGAAATAAACGAAAGGTTAATTGTTTTATTTATAATTAACGCCCGATTTCTCCATGTTCCATTCTGACAAACTTCTACTACAACTCACTAGATATATCATCGAACTTTCAACAGTCTCGTCGGATTCGTTACTTGAAGTCATCGGAGGTTCACCCAAAACAAACCGTAGAGAATCCCATCTCTTCCAGTCTAGTGACGGGAACATTGATCGTGTGTACGAAAGAAGTACAGTGGCGAAATTCTTTAATTATAAAAGGTTAGCTAGCTTTTTTTAAAATGAATCACTATGATAATATAACGATCGATGTTTACATGACACATTTGAATGTTTGTTTTATTAGACATATGACACATCAGTCAACCAACAAACCTAATTCTACCATTTAGTTGTACACCTAAATATAAACAACACTACTACAAACACCACATTAGACAGCTTTCTCATAAGTTAATTTACTAAACTTCCGATTAACCATCAAAATTAATAATATTATCCCAAAATTAAAAAATTAAAAAGGACCAACTTCTAACTGTTGCTTAAAGCCAAGAAAACCCCCACCTCACTTTTCCTTCCTTACACTTTAAATCTCCTTTAAAAACTTCCCATTCCATTATATATCCCTCTCACTATCCAAACACAACACACAAAAAACACAAAACCAATAAAAAAAAAACTTTTTTTCTTTGTTTAATAAAATCCAGTAAAAGAATTTAAAGCCAAGAAAGCCCCCACCTCACCTTTCCTACTTTAAATCTCCCCTTTAAAACTTTCCATTAGATCATTGTGTATTTTTATCTCTTGCACTATCCAAACAAAACACAAAAAACCAAAAAAAAACCCTAAAAAACAAAAATTAAAAACATTTTTTTTATTAATTTCCAATAAAGCCCCCCACCTGACTTTTCCTTTCTTTAAAACTACTCATTATCTCTTTATCAGTATCCAAACATCACACCAAAACAAAACAAAAACCAAAAATTAATAACATTTTTAATAATTTCCGATAAAACCCTCCCACCTCACTTTATTTTCTTTAAAACTTCTCATTCCATTCTATATCTCTCCCACTATCCAATCAGAAATCCAACAAAAATCACAAATAACCCAAAAAAACAAAAACAAAATAAATAAATAAATTCCAATAAATCCCCCCCACCTCACTTTTCCTTTCTTTAAAACTTCCCATTTCATTATATATTTTCTCTCACTATCCAAACACAACACACAAAATAACTCAAAAAATTTAAAATAAACAAAAATTAAAAAACATTTTTTTTAAATCATTTCCAATAAAGTCCCCCTCCCCACTTCCCATTCCTTATATCTCTCACTATCCAAAATACAAAACCAAAAAAGCCCAAAAATAATTAAAAATATATATATTTTTTAATAATTTCCAATAAAACCATCCACCTCACTCTTACTCTATTTAAACTTCGCATTCCATTACGATATTCCTCCAAGCTGTACGATTTTCATCGAATACGGCTTTCCACAAAATTCTAATCTTTCTCGCTATCCGAACATACACACAAAAATCATAAAACAAAAAATAAACTTTTTTTTTAATAATTTCCAATAAAGCCCACCACCTCTTCCATTCCATCCTCTTTATATATATATATCCAAAGTCCAAAACACACAACAAAACAAAACAAAACCAAACACAAACACAGATAAAAGAAAAACTAACTTTTTAATAATTTCCAATAAACAACCCCCCCCCCCCCCCTCTCCCTTTCACCTTTCCTTTCTTTAAAACTCCTCATTTTATTACATCTCTCTCTCACTATCCAAACACAACACAAGGAAAACACAACAAAACAAAACAAAAAAAGATTATTTTTAATAATTTCCAAAAAAAAGAAATATTAGATGGAATCAGAGACTCATGAAACACTCCTCCTCCAGCTGATCCAATCCGACGGTCCAGATTCAAAGATAAAGGCAGCTAAAGAGATCCGACGGCTCACGAAAACCTCCCACCGTTGTCGCCGGAGATTCTCCGCTGCCGTGTCGCCGCTGGTAGATATGCTCCGGATGGATTCCGACGAGGCTAACGAGGCCGCGCTTTTGGCTTTGCTCAACCTTGCTGTTAAGGATGAAGCGTGAGTTTATTTAATTTTGTTTGTTAAAAATTGCTTTAATTATTTATTGGCAAGTGGTTTTTTTTTTTTTTTTTTTGCTTTTGGATTATTGGGTTATGAGAGATAATTGAATTCTGAATTGGGTTTTTAATAAGATTGGTTGATTAGAATAAAAGAATGGTTCTTTACTTCAGATTTTACATTTATGGGTTTTCTAGTTTTTAGCAATATTAGGCCTTGTTGTTAAGGGTGAAGCGTGAGTTTTATTTGATTTTGTTGGTTAGAAATTGGTGTAATTTTTTCTTCACTTTTTTTTTGGTTATTTTATTTTATTTTTTGTTATTGGATTATTGGGTTTGGGAGATAATATTGAATTCTGAAATGGGTTTTTAACAAGGATGGTAGACCAGTATAAAAAAATTGAACTTTTCATGAGCTTAATTGATTTCTTTAATTTGGTTAATTAGAAATTTATATAATTATTTTTAACTTTTTTTTTGGAAAAGATTTTGTTTGCTTTTGGATTATTGGGTTTGGAGAGAAATTTGAATTCTGAAATGGGTTTGTAAAAAAGATTGGTAGACCAGTATAAAAGACTTGATCTTTTGGGAGATTAAGTGATTTAGGTGAGATTTTTGTTTTTATTTGTATTTAGTATTTTATTTTGTTATTAATTTTTGTGAACAAATAATTAGAATTTAGAAAATTTGGATTTTTTTTGGTATTTTTGATTATTAAGTTTAGATAAAATTGAAGTTTAAAAAGGAGGTTTATTTATAGGATTTGCCTTCATAGAATAAAAGGTTTGATCTTGTGTGAGCTAAAGTGATTTTGGTGAAATTTTATTTGTGTTTAGTTTTCGTGATTTCATTTTTGTGAACAAGTTATTAGGATTAGGAGGAAACTGGATAGATTGTGGTATTTTTTATTTTTTATTATAGGGTTTGTAAGATTGGTTTGCCAGAATGAAAGCTTTGATCTTATCTGACCTAAATGATTTAGTTGTAAGTCTATTTATTTTTTGTTTATGGTTTTTCCTATTTTTGTGATTAACTAATTAGCATGTGAGAGGGAATTGGGCTTATTGATTACTGAATATGCAAAACAGAATAACTTATCCTTGTTAAACTTGTTGATTGGATTGGAAACTCGTCTGATTTATTTTATAGTTGCTCTGTATTTCGTGCTTCAAGTTTGTGATTTTATCTAAACTTGCTTAACCATGTTTAATTGATTGGAGAATTTATGTTTTGTTCATGCTTGCTTACCCATAAGGGCCACAACCCATATAAAAGAGTTGATCGTTTTAGATACCGGATGATTTGAATCAGCTAAATTGGGTCCAAAAGAATCGAACTTTAGGTGCAGCATATGATGCTTTCTTCTAGGGATTGGTATTTGTGACAGTTTGTTTTTGGTTAATTATAACTTAATAGAAAAAAAAAACATTTCGACACCCTAATTTTTTAATTACAAAAAGTAATTTTGGATCATTATTTTCTGAATTACTTGAAAGGAGTTTAGTTTGCTATCGCTGCTTTCAGTGCTTTGACCTAGTAATTGTTTGGCTAGGTCTAAAGTAATGTTATCTAGGTCTTGGGATCCCTTTTAAGTGATTTTTTTGCTCATGAGTGAAATTATTTTTGCCGTTAAGAGTAGCGACCAGAGCTATTTAGAATCCTCTTATATGGAGAGAGATATCTAGAGTAACAAAGATTTATAATCATTTGGGAAAAGGTCAACTGGTGTTGGAAAGTAGAAATGGACATGAATTTGTTCTTTTTGGTTAATTTTGTGGTCTAATTGGCTAAGCTTTGGATTCTTAATCCCGCGAAGGTTCTTTAATAAAGTTCCTGGATTCTAAGGCATAATTGTTAGTCAAAAAGTTGTGATTATACCAGTAAAATTGGAGAATGAGATATTAACTTCATATTACTAACATATTATATATGTACAATGGACATGTTACCACTTAAGGTGCAGCATATGATGCTTTCTTCTAGGGATTGGTTAGGTTTGAGTTGGATTGTTCTTTTCTTTAAATGGTTATTTTTCCCTTGGTTCGAATGCCCACTTACTATTTTATTTTATTTTTCTAAAAAAAAAGATTATCTACTTATTCTTGCTTCAACTTCTTAGTGAAGCTGTTTTCACTGTTTCACTTAGTTATAAGTAAAAAATGATACCTTTTGATTTAGCTTTTTTGCTCTTTCCATTCCCTTTTTAAGCATGAATCTATAGAAAAGATTGATGTTCAGTCGGTTGTTCCCTAAAGGAGGATAGGATGGGATTAAAGTTTACATTTCTTTAATTGGTGTGTGCAATCTTTACAATCGTTTCCATCAATTTTTACATTAAGATCTTATGGTACTTACTACTACTTCTCTGAACTTCTCAGAGAAGCTATTGAACTGATTCTTTTCAAATACTGTACATGTTTATTACACTCCTTCCATATATCTTATTTATTTTTTCCGTTGTTTCATTCCCTTTTGTTCGAATTTAGTGGAAAGCATCGGATGTCACGCAGAGTGCGTTAGTATAAGGAATCAACCATACGAATTAAAAGTTTCAAATAGGTAGTCTAATTAATTTTTTGCATAAATACTTTATATGACTACGACTAATAAATTTTCATTGATTTTCTATTAAATAATGGCCAAATAATTTGATCAAATGAATCATTTTGTTCTTATTAGGTAGCAGAAGGGTTTATTTGACAGGCAAAAATAAAAAATATTTAGAAGACTGTGTTAGCTATTTTTTAGCTCATATAGGAAATCGGATGCATTGGTCTTTTTCATGTAAATCTTTTTACACTTGAAGAATGCTATTCTGACATTTATATTTTTGCAGAAATAAGGTCTGTATAGTAAACGCCGGTGCACTATACCCAATACTAAATTTCCTCAACTCAGACAACACAAATCTTCAAGAACATGCCACCGCCGCTCTTCTCACTTTATCCGCGTCTTCTACAAACAAGCCCATCATCGGCCTCTCTGGAGCAATCTCTCTCCTAGTAAAAGTCCTCAGAAATGGTACCTCACAAGCAAAAGCCGATTCTGCGCTTGCTCTTTACAACCTATCTACAGAGTCGCAAAATCTCAGTTTCATCCTCGAGGCCCAACCTATCCCTTTTCTCATCGACCTACTAATAACCTCCAAAATGACCTCGAAAACTACCGAAAAATGCACAGCCCTTATAGAGTCGTTAATGAGTTTTGACGAGGCTAGAATCGTCTTAACAGAGGAAAAAGGCGGTGTTTTAGCGGTAGTCGAAGTTCTTGAAAGTGGGTCCTTACAAAGCCGAGAACATGCTGTTGGGGCCCTTTTAACAATGTGTGAAAATGATAGGACTAAATATAGGGAACCTATTTTAAGAGAAGGTGTGATACCGGGTCTTTTAGAGCTAACTGTATTCGGAACTCCTAAATCTCAAAATAAAGCAAAAACACTTTTGAGATTATTGAGAGAATCTCCTTACCCTAGATCTGAGCTACAAGCCGATACATTGGAGAATATCGTATGTAATCTTTTGTCTCAGATCGACGGTGAGGAGCAATCGGAGAAAGCCAAGAAGATGTTGGCCGAGATGGTGCAAGTTAGCATGGAGCAGAGTTTGAGACATCTACAGCAGAGGGCGCTAATATGCACCCCAGCTGAGTTGCCTATCGAAGTTCCTTCAGAATGATAGTTTGTTATTTCTTTTATTTTCCCCTTTTGTTGTCGCCTTTGCGGGCCTTTTTTTCTGTTTATTAAAATACGGTTTCGTTGTTAAAGTTATAAGAAAAGGAATACCGAAACGGAGGAGAAAATGCCAGTCCAGGGCCTTGGTAATGGTACCATGTGATTGGTGAAGTGTGAATAAGCTAGTGTGGTCACTTTGTATTATGGTACATGTGGTTCTGTAATTTCTTTCTTTACACAAATGCATAAAAGCAGTGGATGTTTTTCTTCATCTGGTGTATCAAGTGAAAATATATTGTATTTGAGCACGTTATGACTTGCAAACAAATAAAGTTTTGGTGACTTTTTGATGATTAGTCTCTTAAGTTTTATTTGTTAATCAGATTGGAATGTGTTAGGTGCTGTTGAACAAATAAAGTCTTGGTGACTTATTGATGATTAGGCTTGTTAGGTAAATCATCATTCTATTTATGGGTCCAACCAAAGGTTAGAAGTCACACGCCTATTTATTTTTTAAAGAAGTTCAATTTATGGAAATTATGGTATTATGACCTATGAGTAGACAGGTCCCATGCTCTTATGAATGTGACAGTGATAAAATTCTAATAAGATCGATACAACTTGGCTGGAGTTTTGCCAGCCATTAATTTTTCTAAAATTTTGATCATATATATATTTTTTTTATCAAATTATTAATTGTTTTGATAATAAACATTTGTATTGATATTGTGGGTATATCCTTGGCATTTTGTTAGCTTTAAACTGACAAAATAAATATAATGCAACTTATAAGCAAGTAATGAGCGCCCGTCTATAATGAAATTGCACTATTATTGTGGGATTATAATACATTTATTTAATTTATACCTATTTTTGCTAGCATTTATATTTCTCGTTTTTTGATCTATATATGTAGCCTTCCTATGATGTAAAACACGGAAAGAATAAGAAAATCATACTCTTTCATTCCCATTTAATTATCAGCTATAACGTGCAATTTTGATCGGCTTATAACTTATATCAAAATTATCGAAATATTTATTTTTTAAATCTAATCAAAAAATCTAGCATTTGGACAATTTTGATACAAATTATAGACCGATCAAAATTACACGTAGTTTCATAATAGATAATTAAATAAAAACAGATGAATATATTTTTACTTTGATTTACTGTATCAAGATTTATATTCATTTATCAAAGTGAGTGCAAGTGAATCATCGTATGGTACTAAACAAATAAGACGTGGCTTGCTTTCAGTTATTGGTTTTGTTCTATAGTTGACATAAGAAACTAAATAAAATGTACATTATGCATATACTGATATTACCATATACATCAAGTCAATATAAGTTTCCGGTTTTATAAACAAAGGTAACCAAAATTAAATAAAAATAAATGAAGAAATATATTGTTCACATTTGGTCATGTTAGATATATCAAAATTTGGTCATACTATTGCATTTTCATATGTATTCGTAAATTTATTTATTTTTCTTAAATCAATATTTTAAAAAATCTGTAAAATTTAACTTTTTATATATATTTTTGGGTATTTATTATTTATTTTGATAATTTATAAATTAGTAATATTAATAAATATCACAAAAAATATAACAAGTTAAATTTTACATAATTTTTTAAACAAACACTTTAGAAAAAAAATATAAAACTGATTTAAAATAAAATATTATAAATACATATAAAAAAAAGATAAAATAATCAAAAACATGACAAGTATACATACGGCATACGGACATATACACATAATATACTATAGTGATATTCATTTACATATACATATACAAATAACCGAATAAGTAGGTATATGACTTAAATATCTGCGCTGAATGAAACTTGAAACAGGACCAATGGCTCTCACTTTCATCATGTCATTAATTATCATATGTAACGTTAAAAGCCACGAATGGGTGAGATGTGGCATAATTCATTAAAGGCTGACGATGATATTTTTAATTTGAGATTTTCCTGTCCCACGTGTGTTCATCTTATAATGGTATTTCCTTGACTTTTTAATCGGTTAAAGAATTTCGTGGGAATCGTTTTGGTATAATTTTAATTAAAATATAAGAAGTTTGGTGGCCTATTTTCCTTAGATTCACAGCCAAAGCTAAGGTACGTAGGTATTCATTTTTTTTAATGTTCCTGTCCGCTCAATAAAATTAAGAAAGTATATTTTTAAGATTCTATTTTAACATGATATGACATTTATATTTAGGGGCGGACACGATTCGATTTGGTGTGGGTTGAGTTCAATACAAAACAAATCATGTAAAAACTGAGCGGTTCGATTTAGTATGTTTTGGTGAATCCAACCCAATCCATTTTAAGTAGTTTGGGTGCGGGTTGAGTTCGCGGTTTGTTCATTTTGATACTTAAACTTTAAAAAATGCAAATTTAACCTCAAAAATAGAAAAATAAAACTCGAAAACTTCAAAATTAAACATTTACAAACTAAACCATAGTTGCATAATACATGCACAAGATTAATAGATTGACATAACATTTTTTAGTTATGTCCATTACGCTGCTAAAATAAAATCGAAACAAACAATAAAAAATTAAATATGCGACATAAAATCATAATATAGCCAAACAACTTAAAGTTGTAAATTAAAAGATAGTGTAAGCCGAAATCTTATGTGATTGATCGATCACAATATATTGGTGTTCAATGGTTTATTATTTATATTTGATTATTCATATGTATATTTAATCATTCATATGTATATTTAACTAATTTATATTATTTGCGGTTCAGCGGTTTAGCCTGCGGTTTGAAAATTTTAACCTGAACTAACCTGCTTATAATAAATGCGGTGCGGTTTGGTTCGGGTTGATATTTTAAAATTTTCAACCCATTCCTACCTGTGAGAATGGAACGGAGAAAAGATAATAGTTTATTAAGCTTGGGTTGGTTTGGGTTGTGCTTTAGGACGGTTTGGTCCGGTTTTTTGCCCACCCCTAGTTTTATCAATAAATCATTCTCTAATTTTCCATGTTGAAGAGAAAATTCAAGTGGTTGCTTATGTTGTTTGGAAAACAAATACGGTTTGGATGATTAACCATTAAATACATTTCGATAATGAAGTTGTATTTATATTATAATATTATATAACATTACCTTTTTGATGTATTTAATTTAGTAAAATAAGTAAATTCTTTTAATGTATTACTATAATAAACAATTTAAAACAAAATTCATACACTACTACCCATATCTGGGGGCGCTAGTTAGATTTTGCCAAATAATTAAAACTGATTTTTGCCTTGTCGTTTTTTTTGAGAGGGGTGTAGGACTGCTAATTTTGGTGACTAACAAAACTGCTAAATATTTGCCTTGATTTTTATTCCTAAATATTCCATCTCTATTCTATATTTCCTTCCGTGTTCCGTTGCTTATTTTCACTCAAATTTTAAATTTTCACAACTTATTCTGCAAATTTATAATCTTTTATATTATATTGTATTTAAATTTTTAAACATTTGGACATAATATTGTTTTAGACAATTTTTCTAAGATTTAATGTTTAATTTTACACTAATTTATATATTTATTCCAAAATAAATTCCATGTGTATTTTATTTTAAAAATAATTATTGAAATGTATTGATACATGTATTATAGTAATTGTATAATTTTTTTTTAAATTTTTTACAATTTTGTTTTGGATAAAATAAGAAAATGGACACGAAAAAGGATCGAGAATAATGGTGGAATATTTATAGTTTTCCCTGAAACTAAATTAATGCAGTATATATAGATCTCTCAAAATAAAATAAATCTCTGCCCCTCTCTTCTATATGACTTTTTTTCTACCGCTTATTTGTCACAAAAAAAGAAAAACTTATACCCATATTTGATTGATGTTTAGTCTCCAATTTATATTTTATGACAAAATATATGCTCAATATGAGTATTCATGATAGATCATATTATTTAACTCTCTTAAACAAGGTGACGTTATTATCATCACCACTCGGTTGATTGGCGATAGAATTGTCTTCTTCTTTTTCATCGGTTTTGATTCTGAATTGAATTAATTTTAGGCTTATTTGGAATTTTGGTTGAAGAAATCATTTTTTCTGGGATGTGCAATTAAAAATTGCTAATTCACAATTGCTAATATAAAAAACTATGATAATAGGTGGCCAAAGATATGGATATGTCATTTTTTTCCATACAACACCTAAAGGTTTATTCGCAAAACATACAAAAATATAATTACACATATTTATTAGAGTTGTATGTTTAGAGAATAAAAGTTTTGTTTTGTATTTTTTGATAATTAGACTTGAAAAATTGTATGTTTTGTTAATATTTTCTTTTTTCTTTTGGTTTTGATTTATTTTATAGGTATCTTATTTTTATTTTTTTTACTCTAATATCTATTTTGTCTAAGGAAATAAAGGGCTATGATTAATCTCATCTAAAGGCTAATATTTAGCAATTTTGGTAGCCACCAAAATCAGGACCGTTTTCAGAGTTTTGGGGGACTTATATCACCTTAAAAATGTGCCATTTTTTTCCTCCGTAAAAAAGAAAGATATTTAAATAAAACTTATAAGATATGATTAATAAATGGTAAAATATTAATATAAAAAATATTGGATGCAAAAGTAGAGCACATTTAACAAAAAAATCAATGATACGAATCAAAATTTTTATAAAATTTGCATTCGATCTAAAATTATACTATGATTTTTTAAAAAGAAAATCAAGGATCAAATCTGTTATCTATTTAACAAGTCGATCATTTTCTATTTTCTTTAATATATGAGAACATATAGAACATTACATAAAATTAAATATTGCATTAGTGTACTAAATTTTATACTGAAATAAAAAAAAAAAACAAAATTTTGTCTCTGTAAATACTCGAACATGAGTTGACTAGACTATTTAGTAAGTCATTTTAACCATTCAGTCATTTTCTATTTTATTTAATATATGAGAACATACAGAACGTTACATAAAATTAAATATTTCATTAGTGTACTAAATTTTATAGTGAAATAAAAAAACAAAATCTTTTCTCTGTAAATACTCGAACACGAGTTGACTAGACTCTTAATTAGTAATAAAACCAACCATTCGGCCACAGATAACTATTAATTAAAGAAATGAAATGAATTATATATATATTTAATATTTTGCGAAACGGGGGTCTTGAAAATATACGTTTAGGTTTTAGCCCGGTGTATCTGCAAAAAAAAACTAAAAAACCCTGAGAGTAACTCTCTCTTCAAAAAAAAAAAACTCCTTTACTCGAGAAGTTTCCCTCCTAAAGTAAAAGAGAACTTTTCGAAGGAATTCCATTTTCTTGAATGAAATTAATCCATTTTAGGAATTTAATCAACAGAACAAGCTCTTTTCGAGCCTTAAACCCTTTTTAAAAAGATTTGATAGGTAAACTATATAAAGAGCAGATGAAAAGCCGTTTTTAACAAGCCGTTTTTACGATGTACAATATTACTTCTGTTGTTATTTTTGCATCAAGATTTATCAATATTGTTCGGTCTAAATGATCACAAGAAATCTTAGTAATATAACAAAATAAAATTATATACTCTAGTTGTCTTTAGTACAACTACTTTCACTTACGATTAAAGCAATCAAACCATACAAGCATGTAGGGGCGAAGCCAGAATGTGTAAATGGGGGGTGCCAAAATATACCAAAAAAAAAAAAGCAACTTAAAATAATAATTTTTCATACTCACCCATAATCTATATATCCCATTTAAGTGTTGTTGAACAAATACCAAAGCATAAACACAAAAATTATTGCAAATAACTAACATGATACCTGATAAAATCAAAAGAAATGAACCCGACGGCTGCTAGCATTCGCAAATGCATCAATGATAGTTTACGTGCTAAATTTTGAAGCAATATCTTTCTCAATATACATCATCATACAATCTTCAAGATAATCGGCTTCCATTTTATTACGAATACTAGTTTTGATGATATTCATAGCTGAAAATGATCTTTCTGCGGTGGCGGTAGAAACGGGAAGAGTAAGCACGAGAACCACAATTCTATAAACAAGCTGATATGTTGTAGACCATTTTG
This sequence comes from Primula veris, assembly GCA_963682055.1. Lineage (NCBI taxonomy): Eukaryota > Viridiplantae > Streptophyta > Magnoliopsida > Ericales > Primulaceae > Primula > Primula veris. The sequence continues at coordinate 26,622,227 of OY821747.1, read as the reverse complement.
TTTCTACCAACCATTGACAAAGCTCGGAAATCGATGATAAATTCTTGTATTCAGGAAGAGAAATAACACAATTCTCGTAATGTTGAAGTTCCAATTTCAAGTTACTTTTCTCAAACTCCGTAAAGTCCTCCGGATAAAATTTGTCAACAAGTAGACAAATATCATCAATTTTGAATATTGAAGAGTGACAATTAGGATTCAAAGTAGAACTAAGAACTAACAATTCCATTACTTGCTCATCAAAGCGACGATTTAGTTCTTTAATTTGAGAATCTATAGCACGATAGAAAATATCAACTCTATAGCGGTCAAGTACTGAAAAGTTATCACGAGTGGTATCATACCTCGAAGAATATTTTGCATTCTAGTTTGGGATATCAATGTTGCGTGATTCACAAAAGAGTTTGACGGTAGCAACCAAATCATCGAATTCATCATCTCTAAGATTTTGAAGAAGGCTTTTAGTAGATAAAACCATTGAAGTAGGCTTAAGAATGTCTTGAGTTTTAGATTGCAAAGCTAGACAAAAAGAATTCGTGATTCCTAACATTGACTTCATAAGATGAAGTATAAAGACAAATTCAAAGGAAGTTAATGCCTTATGTGTTGAACGAGCTTCTCCCTTTAGAGAAGTAGGTCCATCTTCATAAATATTAAGTAAAACCATGCAAGCAGCACTATATATTTTTATCAAGCTAGAAACAGACTTTAGGTGAGAACTTCAGCGAGTATCACCAGGTCGTTGCAGATTACCAATTTGATTTAATCCTCTTCCAGTCTCAAGCTCTTCAATGGAAATTAAGAAAGCAATATCATCGGCATGGGCAGCTTTCAACTCATCATTTCTTTTGCATGATGCACTAACAATATTCACGATCCGAAGCAATTTAGCAAAAAATCGGTCGACTGGAAGCACTTCTTTTGCTGATGCCACTAATGCTAATTGTAATCGATGTGCGAAGCAGTGAACATAATAAGCATATGGGCAATCACTTAATATCAAAGCTTATAGTCCATGAAACTCACCCCGCATGTTACTTGCACCGTCAAATCCTTGTCCCCGAATATTCCGAATATCGAGATTGTGGTGATTGAGAACTGAGCATATGCTATCTTTTAGTGTCACTGCCATAGTGTTGGGAACATGAACAATACCAAAAAAACGCTCCCGTAAAACACCATTTTTATCAACAAATCTTATAACTACTGCCATCTGCTCCTTTTTTGACGCATCTCGAGCTTCGTCCACTATAATGCAGAATTTAGCATGTCCAATTTCTTCTCGAATCGCCTCTTTCACTTTTATAGAAAAGATATGTAAAATTTCTTTTTGAATATCAGACGACTTGTAAGTGGCATTCTTTGGAACATTTATCAATGCTTTGGTGGCTTGTTCATTATATGATGCTAATAAATCATAAAACTCAAGGAAATTACCACGGTTGTTTGATGTTGATTTCTCATCATGCCCTCTGAAAGGCATAGCTTGAAAGGCCAATCTTCGAACCAAGTCAATAGAAATTTTTAAGCGAATGCGATTGTTAAAAACTTGTTCAGCAGAAAATTTTACAATCACCCTTTCAATATTTTGAGTTGGGTTTTGTATTTCCTTCCATTTATGTTCAGCGGTTCGATGACAAGAATCGGAATTAACACCTTCATGCAAACGAAAAGAACAAGTTTTCCCGCTATTGACCTTCCTCCAACCATCAAAACCTTCAACAACAAATGCACTATGTCCTGCAAAACTAGACCCATCCGGAGGCGCAAAAAGGAAATAAGGAAAACAGAAAGCCTTGTTCTTGGCCACTGAATATTCCAACCACGAAAATAAAGCAAACCACGGAGCTTGAAATCTTCGAGGACGAACCTTGGCGGATGCAAGAGTATACGGATATTTTTTTCCTAAATCGGGACGATTTGGACCATGTAGAGTTATGTACGTCCTACGAACTTCGTCACGCCTATTAACAGGATACTCCCAAATTTTTCTACATAATCCAGGATCACGCTCTAGCGAATTAATATCAAATTCTACTGTGTCGATTCTTTGAATTTTTGTTGGAGGACTAGGCGTATCGATTGTCACGTGATCAACACTACTACCAACATTCTCTTCCGTCGGAGAAACATTAGCTCTCTTAAAGAACGAATTTATTTTAGGTGTCTTTCCCATTTTATACTCGATAAAAATATTAGCGATGCCAGATCTGCAGATTAAAACTCTAAGAGTTAATAGTCTTTTTTTTTTTTTTTCCCTTTGAGTACTTTAATCAAACACCTATGGTGCAACATAACATCAATACATATAATAAAAAGAAGCATATTAAAGGAAAAAATAAATAGAAGAGTATACCTTGCTGAGCCAGAAGGATAGAATTGTTAATGTTTTTTTAATTAAATCTAACCCCAATCAATGCGGTGCACAGCAGCACAGAGGAATGGAGTTTTTCTTTTTTCAACTTTGTTTTTTATTTTGATACACACGCTGACACGCACGAAGAGAAGTGTTGTTGATGTTATTTTTTTTTTTAATTAAATCTTAAAGAGTCCAATATCAAAGAAAAATATAATTGGGTCTTTCGGCCCAAATTTAATTATTGTGTTTTGGGTTCAAACATTAGCTATAAATATATGTACAAGTAACATATTTTTATAGGGGTGCCAAATCTACACCTAAAAAGAAATTGTACTAAAAAAAAATTGCGTCACTTGGGATTTCTAAAATTATGATGGGTGCCGTGGCATCCGATCGTCCCCACTTAGCTTCCCCTGCAAGAATGACTCTCAACCCATTTACTTTGGATGAACAATAGTTAATATTCCGCTCACATTTGGTAAATTTACAAAAAAAGCCGAATTTTCAATTATTACCGGTAAAAAGACCGATCCCGTCGTTTATAACTAGTTTAGATAATTAACAAAAAGGACATCCACTCAAACTAAATAACAATGTAAACCATGATTTTCTGTTTGTTACATAAACTATATCCTCTAATAATTCCTAGTATATAGGTTCTTTTTTCAACCTCTATTTCCTTAAAGAGAGCTTTAACAAAAGAAACTTCCCTGACCTAAAGGCAGCACGTAAATTTAGCACGTCCCTAAACTAAGGACCATGGTCCATATATGTACAACTCCATCTCCTTTTAGCTAGTGAAACAAAAAACAAAACAAACAAAAAACAAACAATATCTTTTGGGAAGTTCAAAACCCATATTATTTAGTAATTATGGCTAACAAAGGTAAGATCGATGAAGTTTATGTCGTAAAGATGGAAGAAGGAGAAACTTCTGCTAACACAAATCCAGCCAGAAACACTAATTTCAGTATATGTACTTCGAATGAAGTTGTTATCGTGTCCCAAAAGGTTAGCATTTACGCATACATATTGGAGTACAATATACCAGGGATAATTAATTTTAGAGTATTTACATGTATAGTTATTATTTATTATTTCTTTTTTGTTAGGTTATTGCGGAGATAATTGGTACGTATTTTCTGATTTTTGCCGGGTGTGGATCGGTTGCGATAAATAGGATTAGTGATGGCACCATTACATTTCCGGGGATATGTGTGACATGGGGACTCATTGTCATGGTTATGATTTATTCGGTTGGTCACATATCTGGAGCACATTTTAATCCTGCAGTCACGATCACTTTCGCTGTTTTTCGACGCTTTCCAGTATGGCAGGTTATTGTTCTGATTTTATAAGGCTGAGTTACGTACACATACATTTTTGACATAAGAGCTTCGGGTTATAATAATTTATTTGTTGCATTTTGATTTCTTTCGCTCTGAAGAGTTGTCTTTTTTATTAAAAAATTAGTCTTCTATTGTTCAATATGAAAAGGTATTAGCCACTTAATCATTTGATGCAGTAGAGAAACCTAATGGAAGTGGCAGCACTTTATCTAAAATGTCTTTTTGACATTTTGACAACAAGCTAAAATCGACGTATTTTTGCTAAAACACATAATAATAGTAATAGTTTTTATATATATATATATATATCGTGGGGTTATATATACAGTAACGCTATAGAGCTAGACTGGCTCAACCAGACTGATTACCAGACAGTCATTTATGTAATTTTTAAAATTCTTTTGACAACCAAGCAAAACAAAACAAAAAACCAAAATATAATATTTATGTAACCCTATTTGAAACTACACTAAACTTAAATATTAATTAAAACTATTTAAAATTTTAATGATTTTAATATATATTTTTTGACTATTAAACAAAATAAAACTCCAAATATAATATTTATGAAATCCTAATTGACATTACCATAAACTTAAATATTAATTAAAAATATTTAAAATTTTAATGATTTTAATATATTTTATTTGACGATTCAACAAATTAAAAATCCAAATATAATATTATAGAACCCTATTTGAGACTAACATAAACTTAAATATTAATTAAAAATATTAAATACATGGCCTAATAGCATACTATTAAATTTTGAGGTGAAAATAAAATTATAAATTTACATTAAGAACCGATGTGTTGAGAGTCTATTTAAGTCTATCTGGCTCATTAATATTATTGCTATACATAGCCTACAACCTTTCGAGGTTCACATTTAATAGGTAAAACCATGCCGGCAACATGTGTTTCACTAATTTAGATACTAACTACAAAGATGATTAGAGTTAACCCAACATAATTTAATTTAGGATAAATTAATAAAACATACTACTTTTTATATTAAATTACAAAAAACATATCCTTACAAACAAATTTAAATTTAATATTGTTTATTATTTTATTTATCTCTCTCATCTTACTCTCTCTCTCCTTCATTCTTCTCTCTCATCAATTTTTCTCTTTATCTCTCTCTGATCTTACTCTCTCTCTCTCCTCCATTCTTCTATGTATCTTTTTATATCCCACCATATCCCTCTCCATTCCTCCACCACGAAAACCTATCACTAACTATCGAATAGCATCTAAATTATATAGATATACATATACATATAAATATAGATATATACATACGTAATAAACAAATATTACACTATTTGATACCCCGTAATATATGAAAAATATATGGAATTGGTGAGATTGTTTTCTATTTATTGAGTTTTGAGACTATCGTAAACATTGTGCGTTTCAAGTTGAAAGAGAAGAATCCATATGTACAATATTTGAGAGAAATTCATATGTAGGGTATGAAGTTTTAAAATTAGGGTATCAAGTTTTGAAATTAGGGTATGAAGTTTTAAAATTAGGGTATGAAGTTTTGAAATTATGATATGAACTTTTAAAATTAGAGTATGAAGTTTTGAAATTATAATATGAAATTTTTGAAATTAGGGTATGAAGTTTTAAAATTAGGGTATAACGTTTTATAATTAGCATATGCATATTTATGAGTTTTTAATCATTTTTAGAAAGAGATGAGTGATTAGCACATGTTAGAAAGAGATGCGATTATAGAGAGGTATGTTAAGTTAGAGAGAGATGTTAAATTAGAGAGAGATGTTAGCTGAGAGAGATATATGTTAAGTTAGAGAGATAGATTAGATTAAGAAATAATAAGTGTATATATGTATGTTTTTGGTAATTTAAATTATTAGGGCATGTTTTTTATAATATAATAGAGGTAGGGTATATGCTTTTGTTAATTGCTCCTTTGATTTAATTCTGTCTCTATCTCTTCAGCTTGTTTCCTTTAACAGAATTCAATCTTTTTTTAAAATAATTAAAAAATAAAGGTTATCTCCATAGTATGCTAATTACCTTGAGTTGATTTGTATTAATTACATCAGATTTTGAGTTGATTCGAAAAGTTCTTTAATTGGCAATTCAATTTCTCCATCAACGATGAAGCTCACTGCAAAATAATGTTTGATTTAGTAATAGTCAAAAACTGTCACAAAATTGTCGTTAATTTAAAAAACTGTAACAAATCTGTCGCAAATTGACTAAACTGTCACAAAACCGTCACAAAAACCGTCGCTAATAAGCTCGTAACAAAAAATACCGTCACTAATCCTGTCGCTATTTGGATATTTTTTTTAGTGAAGCTAATTCCATATATAACTTTTTTTATTTTGATTTATCGCATTAAATGTTTTTAGGATTTTTTTTTTCTTTTCCTTTGAGATAGATGATTCAGATAAGTGCATATCAATTTTTTAAAAATTGGAATTCGTTTTTAGCGGTCAAACAAATATTTGCTTATTTTATGACTTTATTTTTCTTTTAATATGATTACTTTTAACTATTTTGATCATATAAAATTTGGAATTTGTTTTTAGCGTTCTAAAAATATAATGATGAATAAAAATGTAAAAATGTTTTCTTATTATTAACATGATCATATAGATTATTTATATTTTAATATGAGAGATTTATAAGAAAATGGAGTAGAAAATAGTTAAACGTGTGTATTAATACTATTTAATTATAGTATATAAATAGTGGTTCTTAAGGAGTACAAATCTTCTACCTCATTTCTATACCCCTCCGTGCCCCCTTGCTTATTTTATTCAAAAAAAAAAAATTCTAAAAAACTTGAAAAAAATTGTACAATTAGTATAATACATGTATCAATACATTCGAATAATTATTTTTTTAAAAAAATCCACACAAAATTTATTTTGGAATAAATGTATAAATTAGTGTAAATTAAACATTATATATTAAAAAAATTTTCTAAAACAATATTATGTTCAAATGTTATAAAATTTGAATACAATATAATATAAAAGTTTATAAAATTGCGGTATAAGTTGTGAAAATTTAAAATTTGAGTGAAAATAAGCAAAGAGGCACGGAAAGGAGTAGAGAATAGGGGGTATAAGATTTGGACTCGTTCTTAAGATATTGAAAAAGAATAAAAATATCATTAGGCATTTTTTTATCTCCATTAGTTGCGTTAAAGTATGTGTTATCGTTAAATTTTTTTTAAAGTTAACAATGTTTTTAATGTTTGTAACGGATGACATAGCAAATACAGCCCACAATTAACATTATTATCTCCCGTAAATTCGTAGACAGAGTACCTGACTCTGAGTCAGGGTTACTCTGCTTTTTCAATCATTGGATCTGTATTTTATTAATACTGTATTGATAAAATAACAGATCCAATGGTCAACGGAAGCTGAATAACCCTGACTCGGAGTCAGGTACTCTGCCTCCCGTAAATTCTTCCCATAAGAATAGTGACCAGTAAAATAAAGGATAAATTGTTAATTAAAAATTGATAACATGTTAACGTGAAACTAATGTACTTATTAAATTTAAGATGCATATGTGTCACTATTTAACATTAAAAATTTAACAAAACTATTATAGATGCTCTAACCATGTTGGTTTGTGGCTAAATTAGTGGCACACATGTTTTTTTTTTATTTGTGAGTTGTAAAAGGAGTCCAAATTTTGTAGCCCCTAATCTCCATCTCATTCCATGCCCGCTTAGCAATTTTCGTTCGAATTTTAAATTTTTATAACATTTTTTGTATGTTTATAAGCGTTACAATATATTCTATACATATTTTATAATATTGGGACATCTTGTTAAGTTATTTTTTTTTAATTTTATAATTAATTTACCCATGTTCTTATTTTAATTACAAAATGTAACATATTTGAATTTATTTTAATAAAAAAATTATCGGAATGTGGTAGAGATTAGTGGTAAAGAATTTGGACTCCTCTAACGGTATGTTAACGGTATGGTTTTGATCTCATTAAATGTGAAGCCCTGACAGGTTCCTCAATTAATCGTCGATTTGAGGGTTAGTTATAGTTTTGCAGTATTAGAATATCTCCACCGAAATTTTGTGATGAATATCCCAATCTAACATTTGTTTTTGTTCAACCGAAGAAACATGAAAATATTTAGTTTTCTTACCAAATTAACCTATGATATATCTTCAAATAGGCACATTTAGGCGTTGTAAATCGACCAGAAACGAATTCTAGTTTACAATTTGGGCATTTTCTGTGTACAAAATTTAAATACAACAATACATGATTCTACAAAACTACAAATACTGTACAAAATTTAAATACAACACAATACATGATTCTACAAAACTACAAATACTGCAGTATTTCATGAAGGGATAAAATCTCCCACAGATTGTAGAACACATATGTCCAAATGTTAGTAACTTCAAAGATTCTTCTTTGCTGTTAATTCGTCCCAAATTACTTATCTTTCTTGTCTTAAATTTAGGTTCCACTATACATAATTGCTCAGCTGATGGGTTCGGTTCTTGCAAGTGGGACACTAGATCTAATGTTCGACATAAACCGCGAGGCTTATTTTGGGACGGTACCAACCGGATCAAATACACAATCTTTTATCATGGAAATAATTTTAACTTTCTTGCTTATGTTCGTCATTTCTGGTGTTGCCACAGATAATCGAGCAGTATGTTTCCTAACTCGTTAATAAAGTTAGAATTATACTTCTCTTCCTGTATTTTGATGTATATATCTACATAGAATTGTAGCTTTATAGTGTTGAATTTGATGTTTGCATAGAAATGAGTTGGTTTATGATCTGTACCACCAAATGAATAATAACTCAACAGACCTAATTTCACTCTAAACAAGACTAGATCTATTTTGCCAGTTTAAAGAATGATATTTTCAATTTGGCAGAGGGACTCTAGGAGCTATTTTTAGTTTTAGACCACAATATTTTAGGAACCAAAAGTAGATAACAATATATCAAAGGGTACTTTCAAAAGTCTAATGTTGTAATTGTATTTGTTTAACTTAATGATTTGTTCCTTTTCTCCAGGTTGGAGAGTTGGCAGGTATTGCTATTGGAATGACAATAATGCTAGATGTCTTTATTGGCGGGTAAGTTTGTTATTCAAATAGTAGTAGTTTTTTTTTTAAAATGAAGTTTGTTTGGCTGAAGTTACTAGTCAGATCAGCTGACTTATTGTGAGCACAAAATAAAAATAAAAATTGTCCGACTTCATCTATCTTTAAAATTATAACTCTTTTGACCCAAAAGAAAACATTTTTTTTGTTGTTGTCAGACCAAATAAAAATATATATATGAACATTTTGAATAATGGTGTCAAAAATGGATTTCAGGCAAGTCTCGGGAGCTTCGATGAACCCAGCGAGGAGCCTAGGACCAGCAATCATAAAGCATATATATACAGGTCTATGGGTGTATATGGCAGGCCCTCTAATCGGAGCTTTAGCTGGTGGTTTTGCCTATAATCTAATCAGGTTTACAGATAAACCACTTGTTGAGTTGGCAAAATCTGCTTCTTTGGCTAGGAGTGCTTCCATTTTCAAGAGCGCATCCAGAGGCGGGTAGTCATGTTAATTATTTCTCGACTGAGGCTTGTTTGGTGGTAGATTTTTAGGCATAAGATTTCACTAAAAAATATTATTGATTTAGTGAGAGTCAAAAACTGTTACAAATCTGTCACTAATTCGAAATGGTGTCACAAACCCGTCACAAATTGACTATATTGTCCAAACCCCACCGCAAGTAAGCTCCGATCACAAAAAGGCGTCACTATTGCTTTCTCTATTTAGACATATTTTTTGTGGTTTTTTTTAAGTTTTTTTTTTAGGAGTTGGCATGCATTTGGATGCTTAACTTACCTTTAACTTTGATTCACCTAGCTTTCTTCGTAGCTTTTTTCGTTGATTTGTAACTTGTAGCACCAAACAAGTACTTAGGCCCTCGGGTGTTCTATTTCGAGGGCAAGAGTGCCACCATTAGTTGACAAAGTGCAAAATCTTGGGATAGTCCTCTTGGATGTTGTTTCATTTTAGCTGACTTGTATAGAAAATAGATTGAAACATTGTTGTTAAGAGAATTCCGATGACAGATTTTTGCATTCTTAGTTGTAATTTGTTTTTTTTTTTCCTATCCGTGTTGTATTAGAAAATGTGTCAATTGAAACGAGAAAAATCCACCTCTAAAAGTCCAAAAGCACATTAATAAAATGCAGAATATGAATATAAAAAAGGCATATGTGCATTATTCATTTATTCAAAACGAAGAGATTAAAGAATTCGTCCCTTTACCGCACATATTTTAGTGATGTTTTGAAATATTATGTCATCACCAAATTTTCAAACATATAAATTTTACTTAGGTGAACCAATCACATACTTATAAATGAAAGTTGGTTTTCAGATTTATGATAAAAATAATTCGTTCATCGCACCACATCAATAGATAAGGTTTTTCAGTAAAAATTTTCATTTTGGGTGGGTATAGCGGTGTCACAAAATAATAAGAATTTAACATAATATTTTTCGTAATTTAAGGATACGTCAAACAATGTTCCTTACTTTCAGTAGATTTACTCATATATATACCTACCTCAAGGTCAAATCTATAATCTAACTATGTTAAGTAACTAATATCACGTTTCACGTTAGATTATAAACGAATTTGGAGGGTACAAATACGGATAACAATTTCACGTGTTTCAATCTGATCTGACTCGTCGAGGGTCGAATAAAACTGTAATTTTATTCGGGTCGGTTTTAAATGGTTAAAAATGAAACTTAAAAAAGTGAAAATTAAAAAGTGCAAATTAGCACTATTCTCATTCTATCTCTCTCATATACATTAAACTCTCTTTTCTATAATAATAGAGAATATAAATTTAAATGGGTAAAAATGCGGAAAAATGATAATTTAATACATATTTAGAAACGTATTTACAAAAAATCCACTTATTTTGAACTTGATAACTCTTTTACAAAAAAAAAATATGTGTTGTGAACTTATTTACAAATAGATACATGTCATTAAAAAATACAAATAATTGAAAAAAATATTTAAAAAATTATAAATCAAAATTAAAAAAACCAAAATTTTAAAAAACACATTTTTTTATACAAAAAATATATGTGATCCTGTCTGATCATGTTCAATCATGTATGTCTAATTTTGTTTGATGTTGTTCCAGTACAATAGTATCCAATCTTATATCTATAATCATGTTTAATCATATCTAATCATGTCTAATTCTGTTTGATACTATGTACAATTATTTTGATTTTTTAAAATTTTTTTTTGATTTTTTCAAATATTTTTGATTTTGATTTTTTTATTTTTTTTTATAACATATGTACATATTTGTAAATAACTATATGTATTATTCTATTATAATAAGTCAAATGAGTCTGTCCAATTTATCCACTTTTTTCCAAAAATATTCATACACATTTATATTAATTACAATAATATCATACTCGCATAAAAATATAAAAAGTAAAAACTAATAAAACTATTTATCCCTGTTTAACAACCAAATATTATTTTAAATTTTAAACTATGTTTTTTTTGGTATTATACACATATTTATATCATAACTATATTTATTTTCTATATTTTAATTGCATTACGTGCTGCTCACACAACGAGTAGTGTACGATTACTAGTCTAATTATAAAAAAGCACACATAGATGAGTTTTTTTATAATAAAGTTGATTGATATGTATATTTGTAAGTCTGCATAAAAGTGCAACTAATTAACACTCTATCTTCTCTCTCATTTAAATTAAACTAGTATTATATAGTTTAAATGAGTAAAGTATAATTTAATACTATATCTCTTCTCTCTCTCATATTTATCTCATATACATTAAACTATCTTTAATATAGTAATACATAACATACATTTCAGTAGGTTTATTAAAAAAAAATCTTATATACAATTAATTTATTAATTAATGAAACGATATTTATGGTAAATGTGAATGAAATTTATTCATGTTAATAAATGACTAATGTGTTATCGTCTCTATTTATAGAATGATTTACGGGAAAACAAATCATCATATACATTTATATTATATTTTTACATATATCAATGTTTTAATTGACGGCCCAAATTAATTCAATAAACATGAAAATGTTAAAAAGAACATTGTAAAATTTAAATCACTAAATTAATATGAAAGTCTATTTAATGCCATATTATTATTTATATATTATCTTTCTAAATAAAATGATTTTTTACTTTACCATGTGTTTTTAACAAATTTTCTTTCAAATCTTGCCATTTATTGGGGAAAAAAAAAGTGTTATAAAAACGGGTCAAAAGGATCGGATCGGGTCAAATGGGTAAAAGTGCAACTTTGTACATAGGTCGGGTCGGGTTTTGAATGACCCGACCTCCCTAACTATACCCATATATATGCATATACCCGGCCACCAGATCAGATCTCGTCGGAGATCCAATCATATGATTGTCCGTCGCCAGAGATCATATCGTATAATTGGTCGTTACTGAAGATAACAACATTGTCGGAAATCTGATTGATTTCAAAATGTGGTGAATATATGCTGCTACATTAACGGAGGAAGGAATGAAGAGAGAGAGTAGCGTGACAGCCGACATAGATCATTGAATGGGAAGACAAAGCAAGATCATCGGAGGGATCATAGCTATTACGATCGGGGATTTCGAAATTTTTTTTGAATAGCATGGGTTTGTCATGGACTTATTAGTGTATCAGATTCTTACCTAAGTAGTGGGACCCTTTTCAACAAACTCATTGTAAAATGATACCCCTGACTAGGGATGGGCAAAAAATCCATAAATCCGCCTCGTAACCTAATTCGTATGGATTATAGCGGGTTGGGGTGGGTTAAATATCCAAAAAAAATCAATTCGTTCCGCCCCAATCCGCTATATATTTTGCGGGTTCGGGTTGAGGTTCACAAACCGCGGGTTAATCCGTCACAATCCATTTCAACCCGCAATATATATATATATATATATATATATATATATATATACACACACACACACATTGTGTGTATTTTAAGATAGCAACCTTTAATTATTGTTATATTTTAGTTTTATTACTTGTTCGTGAATGTTCTAAACGTACTTTGATTGGGTTTAATTTATATTTCTGTTTGAAATATTCAATTTATTTTAAAATTTGGGTTGATTATGCAAACTATGAAAAATAAAGGATAAAAATAAAAATTTAAGAATCAATCTAAACCCAACCCGCCCCAACCCGCAATTTATTTTACGGGTTGGATTGGGTTGGGTTAGGGTTTTAATTGTAACGGGTTAGATTGGGTTGGGTTGAGATTTAAATTTCATCAATCCACCCCGCAATTTATTTTACGGGTTGGGTTAGGATTGAAACAAATCCGCCACAATCCGCCCCGTGTCCATCCCTACCCCTGACGAAACATATTTGATGGGGAGTTTTTTTTCATTGTCCATTTTATCATAAAATATTAGAGATCCGGGATTGAAAATCTTGTGTCCTACGTGGATTTAATTTTTTATCTGTTGAACCATGGGTTCAATAATTGATTTTGATTATAAGTTTGATTATGTTTTAATGATTTTACGATTTCTCTATTTCGATGATATAATGCTTTGTCTTTTCCAAAAATAGAAAATGTATGTTTCAGAACGTCAGAATGATAGAGTAATTAAAAACGAAGCCAACGGTCCAACCGGAACCAAAATTGGAGCTAAAACGAAGAAGTTACGAGCATTCAAAGTATAGCTGGAAAGCCGAAAATTGCCAGAAAACGACCGATCGTTTTGGACAAAACGACCGATCGTTTTGGTCCAAAATGTTCCAGTGAGGTCGTTATAAAAACGACCGGTCGAAACAGACAAAACGACCGATCGTTTTTGGTCCAATTTTGTTCAGTGAGGTCGTTATTAAAACGACCGGTCGAAATGCAGAAAACGACCGATCGTTTTCTGCAGAATTCGAAAAACAGCTTTTTTTTCAATAAGTGGCTTTAACCATTGGGTAAAAATCTCAACCTCTACCCAACGGTCATAATACATGAAACAGACTTTTCTGGTCTACAAAACTCATCCCAATTACTCTCCAAATACAACAATTCACCATCCTTCAACCTCTCTCTATCAAAACCCTAAAAATCTTCATTTTGGAGAAAAAGCTCAAAAAGAAAGGAAATTGAAGAGAAAACGATTCAAGCTCAAACCAAGATAAAAAATCATCAAATATCACAAATTAGCTTATTTAAAAGCAATTTAATTGTGAGTGTGTTTTATTCTCGATAATTTTGTAAAGAGCAAATTATAAGCTCATTTGTGAGCGAGTGATCGGGTAGAGGCTTTGTAAACGAGCGTTGCTTAAAAGCTCTAGGTATTTTCATTCGGGATACTCATAGAGTGAGGGGGAGCTTAATCGGTCGATTAGCTCGTTAGGTTGTAATTTTGGGAAGAAGATTTTAGTGAAATACTCGGTAGCTTGAATACCGAGGAGAGGACGTAGGCGGGTTTGCCGAACCTCTATATATCGTGGTGTCAATCTCTTCCCTTACTATTTACTTTTCGCAACTTATATTTTTGTGATTGTGCGTATGTTTCAATTTATTCATACATTATCATCGCATATTTAGTATCGCAAATATATATTGAGCAAGTTGGGTTGATAGTTGCGATTAGAATTTTAATTCCGCAAAAAACGCCTAAAACCTTATTCACTCCCCTCTAAGGTTTAGTCACACGGACCAACATTATCAATTTTAAAATTGCTCAAATAATCAACCGAATTAGAAACCGACACATATGACCCGGACTTCTTAACCCCATGTCATACGTGACAATTATTTTGAAAAAACCAATTTATGAGATAATGAATGAATGTAATGTTCTAACAAATGTTAGCTATTTTACGTATTTTCTATTTCGTGAATATTGCTTAATGTCGCTATTTATATTTGATTACTTGGCTATTGATATTTATTTCATAACATGTAGAGATTTTTTGTTCGGTTTAACTCGTGAAAATATGTTAAATACTTCTTATCAATTGGAGCTATAATTGGCTAGAATTTTGATTACAAAGAAAAATTAACCCAACATAGCAATATAGCATCCTACTTGGTGAAAAACATATTGATAATGTAATTACAAATTTGAATGTTGACATCGTGCTCCACAAAGCAAAATAAAAAACAAAAATCAAACTATAAAATTTAGAGATGATTTGGTACAAAATGCATAAAAAAGAAAAATCAAACTATAAAAGTTAGAGATGATTAGCTACAAAATATATAAAACTAAATATAATACTAATCTCATGTACCACTAAACGTATACTAATGAACAAAACTATAAAAAATGTCATAATATAATACATCAGTTTAATTTTAATATTAAATTTGTACTCAGAATTTTAACAAATTATAGCTGAAAATGCTAAGAAATACTTAACATATTTTCACAACCTAAACCGAACAAACAATCTTTATATGCTATGAAACAAATAACAATAGCCAAGTAATCAAATATAAATAGAGACATTAAGCAAAATTCACGAAATGAAAAATACGTAAAATAGATAATATTTGTTACAACATTACATTCATTCAATATCTCATAAATTGGTTTTTTCAAAATAATTGTCACGTGTGACGTGGGGTTAAAAAGTCCGGGTCATATGTGTCGGTTTCTAATTCGCTTGATTATTTGATCAATTTTAAAATTGATAAAAAAGTAAATGCATATAGGACACGAGATTTCCAATCCCGGGTCTCTAATATTTTATGAAAAAATGGACAATAAAAAAAAACTCCCCCTGACAAAACAATATTATTTAGGGGTAATTTCCTATAAGTAGCTCATAGCAAATTATATTCCTCCTAGGTATCTTGATAATTTCACATTCCTCATAGGTAGCACTTTTTAATTATTTAGTTTATTTACTTAATTGTCATACAAAGCAAAATATAATATACATATTTTATCTCTCTACAAACCCAAAAAAATAGTTTTAAATTACAACAAAATAAAAAAAAAACACAAAAAAGTATAAAAATGAAAAAAATAACAAAAAATATAAAAAATAACAAAAAAAACAAAAAATTATAAAAAAAATGAAAAAAATCACAAAAAAACATAAAAAATTATAAAAAATCAAAAAAATCACAAAAAATCACAAAAAATCATAAAAAATATAAAAAATTATAAAAAATCACCAAAAATCACAAAAAATTATTAAAAATTACAAAAATTACAAAAAATGAAAAAAAATCACAAACTTTTTAAAAAATTACAAAAAAAATATATAAATTTTTTGTCAATATAACACTTTTTATACCGAAAAATCAAAAAAAATATAAAAAATCACAAAAAATTATAAAAAATCACAAAAAATTATATAAAAATCACAAAAAATCACAAAAATCACAAAAAAAAAAGAATTATAAAAAAATGAAAAAATCATAAACTTTTTAAAAATTTACAAAAAATATATAATTTTTTTTTGTCAATATAACATTTTTTATACCGAAAAGTGATTTTTTTTATACAAAAAAATGGTTTTTCCATGATAAATGTGCCTTTTTTTAATCTGAATGAGCTGAAAGTGCATCTACTTCAGTCAAAAATACATATAATTCAGTCAAAAGCGTATATAATTCAATAAAAGTGCATATAGTTCAGTCGAAAGTGTATATAGTTAGTCAAAAATGTATAAATTTGAGTCAAAATTGCATTCAATTCAGCTGAAAGTACATCTAGTTCCGTTGAAAGTGCATACAATTCAGTCGAAAGTAAATATAGTTCAATAAAAGTGTGTATACATATAGTTCAGCTAAAAGTGCATCCGGTTCAGCTGAAAGTACATCTGGTTCAGCTTAAAGTGCATCTAATTTAGTGAAAAGTACATATAGTTAAGTCAAAAGTGCATATAGTGTAGTCGAAAATGAATATAGTACAGTCGAAAGTGCATATAGTTATGTTAAAAATGCATCTGATTCAACTAAAAGTGCATTTGGTACAACTGAAAGTGCATATGGTTCAGCTGAAAGTGCATATGGTTCAGCTAAAAGTGTATCTGGTTCAGCTGAAAGTGCATATGGTTCAGACAAAAGTGTATCTAGTTCAATAAAATCTGCATCTAGTTCAACTAAAAGTGCATATGGTTCGGCTGAAAGTGCATATGGTTCAGCTAAAAGTGTATCTAGTTCAGCTAAAACTGCATATGGTTAAGATAAAAGTGCATCTAGTTCAATAAAAGTGTATATCGTTCTGTAAAACCTGCATCTGGTTCAACTAAAAGTACATCTGGTTCGGCTGAAAGTGCATATAGTTCAGCTAAAAATGCATCTGGTTCAGTCGAAAGTGCATTTAGTACAGTCGAAAGTGCATAAAGTTCAATAAAAGTGATTTTTTTTTTTATAATTTTGTGATTTTTTTTCATTTTTTTAATATTTTTTTGTGATTTTTTGTGATTTTTTTTTTAATTTTATGTTATTTTTTATAATATTTTGTGATTTTTTCATTTTTTATAATTTTTGTGTGATTTTTTTAGTTTTTTTTTATATTTTTATAATATTTTGTGATTTTTTTCATTTTTTATAAATTTTTTTTTTGTTTTTTTTGTAATTTTTTATAAATTTTGTGATTTTTTTTTTTTTTTGTGATTTTTTTTTTTTTGTGATTTTTTGTTTTTTTTTAATAAAAATACATTTTTTTTTTTAATTTTTACAATTTTTTTTGATTTTTTTTCATTTGTTTTGAGATTTTTTGTATTTTATATAATTTTATGTGTTTTTTTTCCATTTTTTATGAAATATGTGTATGACGTTTTGGTAAATAAAGTAAATAATTAAAAAGTGGTATCTATAGGGAATATGAAATTATGGAGGTATCTAGAGGAATATAATTTTAAAAGAGGTACATATGGGGCATTATTTCTATTATTTAAAGGAGCCCGACTTGCATTTTAGTTTTTGTAAAACATTTTTTTATCAACATTTTTATTTAAACGGGTCAACTAGTTTGTTTAACAAGTGGGACCAGTTTCAATAAAATAGTTGTATAATGGTACCTCTACCATCATTAACGAAATATATTTGACCAATTTTTTTAAACTACATCATTAGCCGAACTCCAACGTTTAATTGTCGGAATCTGGCGTGACTGTCATACTACGGGGTGACTGTCAGTATCCGGCGTTGATGCCAAACTCTGGAGTTAATCATACGTTGAACGAACTATAAAAAAAAATACTAAAAAATGAAACAAAAACTAAAAGTAAAACAGAAAAATAACCAAAGAAAATCCCTAAAAATCTCAAAAATACCAAAAAATAAAAAGACATTTTAAAAAAAATGTCAAGTTACCATAAAAAAAGTGATTCAAAATACACAAACGAATAGTCTAATTGCTGATCTAATAGGTATCATATTAGACTTTGTAATACCGGGACCGTCGAATCATCGTCTTATGGTGACATTAGACATTAATGACATGATTGACATTCTAATATACACTCTAATTGATATTATAATAGACAATCTAATGGACAATTAAATAAACGAGCAGTGTACAAAACATAAAATTAACCAAAACATATTATCAAAATATACAAGTACAACACTTAAAATTTTCTTTCCAAAACATACAAACATGCAATTACACATATTTATTATAATTGTATGTTTTGAGAATAAAAGTTTTGTTTTGTAGTTTTTGATAATTAGATTTGAAAAGTTGTATGTTATGTTAATTTTTCATAAATATAAGTATAAGAGAGAGTCTAATGGTAATCTAACAAATAGTCAAACGACATTCTAATATAAATCCCAACAAACTGTCTAACAAGCTGAGAGGTTACATAAATTTATATATGTATATTTATTATGATTTTGAAACAATATTCACATTTTTTAATTTAAAAAACTGATAAAAGTATTGGTTTGTAAGTTAACATAAAATACAGGGACAATGTTTAATTTATATATGTCTATATATATAATTTAAGTAAAAACTAATTTATAACTTTGTGCAAATTACACTGATCAATTTTTTAATAGAAGTGTTGGTAGCGAAAAGGTAGAAAAGAAGAGCGAACCAACATTAAAACCCGAACCGCAATAGGATTCGGATCTTCTGTGATCCAATATGTACTATGTATTGACAACTTATCCGTGCCTTCTTATCAATGGTTTGCAACATTCAACATTAAAGAACGATCCATATTTGTTCAATTAAAGTACTCATAATTGTAGTATATTTTTTTCCTCTCATTAGTTCGTCCCCTCAAGCAAAATCTCAAGGCACATAAACTATGTATTCGACATAGTTTGCAATAGGATTCGGGTCTTCTGTGATCCAATATGTATTATGTATTGACAACTTATCCGTGCCTTCTTATCAATGGTTTGCAACATTCAACATTAAAGAACGATCCATATTTGTTCAATTAAAGTACTCATAATTGTAGTATATTTTTTTCCTCTCATTAGTTCGTCCCCTCAAGCAAAATCTCAAGGCACATAAACTATGTATTCGACATAGTTTGCAATAGGATTCGGATCTTCTGTGATCCAATATGTACTATGTATTGACAACTTATCCGTGCCTTCTTATCAATGGTTTGCAACATTCAACATTAAAGAACGATCCATATTTGTTCAATTAAAGTACTCATAATTGTAGTATATTTTTTTCCTCTCATTAGTTCGTCCCCTCAAGCAAAATCTCAAGACACATAAACTATCTATTCCCTAGGTGACAAAATAATATACACAAATATGTATATTTATATATATTTATATATATATCTATATATATATATATATAAAGGAGAGCAATAATAAAAGTTAGCTATAAAAACTCAATTTGCAATGTTTTAAGTAGTTGTATACCATGGGTGGTATAAACATATATATCTGGACCCTTAATTTATAAAAATATTTAAAAGTCGTTGATTCAATGGAATGATAAATTGTCTGTATTCACAAGGATCACAGAGGATCTGAATCCACAACAATAGCATTCTCCAACGATAAAGATGGTTGGCCACTGCTAGTGAGCTTTATTGGCGGTTAAACATCCTTTAAAACCAAATTAATGTTCTAAAAAGAGGATTTTTTTCTTAATTTAAAAGATAAAAAAGGGTATTTTAAATTTTATTAAAAGTTAATTTTAAAGTACCAATCTCCATTTTTTTCCCGAAACACCAATTTTACATATTGGTCCTTTAATTATTATGTAAATTTTCAACTTAGTCCTTATTTATTTTGCATAAACTTATCTTTTTTTGTAATTTAAAGTACTTGAGTTCGCACATAAGATTTTTTTATTCGTTATATATCATGTGATGTATAATTTACTGTTGTTTTACTTAAAAAAATTCAAATAAATTATTTTTAAATTTTTTAGAAAGTCAATAACTGGTTAAAAAGATTACTTTATACTTAGTACATGGTAATTTAGTTCCCTCAAAGCCTCTCAACATAACCTTCGTATGTTTCAAGAAATGATAGTACAACTATTTAGTTCATGTATCATTAACTTTATCCGTTATAATAAAAATTTTATATTTAGATGTTATTTGAAAAATAATAATAAAGGAGGAAAACTGTTTGACTTGACAAAAGAAGAGTAATGGAAAGAAATTTTCAAAAAAAGGGCTATAATAGTTAAACGGACTATTAGAGATCCAGAGGATAATGATATAAAGTCCCTTTTTGCCCTTTCTCTCTAGGGTTTTGTTTCATACTATTAATTTCTCTGTCTGGGTGTGATTATTTAAATCGTCTTTTTTTTATTATATTTTATTTGTTTGTTTTCTTAAAATAAAATAAAATAAGCAGGAGGTCATGGATTCAAAGTTGATTAGGGATGCTTTGGAAGTTTCCAGTCCACCGGATAATCCATTATTTCTATTTCTATTTTTATTTTTCTGTTTTCTACTATAAAATATTGTGTAGGGTTTTTTCATTGATAAATCGTTTTTGTTTCATGCTTTAATGGGCTTGTTTGGTTGGATTGTAAAAAGCTTAACCTTTTTCTTCTTCTTTTTTTGCTTTTAATTTTGTATAAACTAGCTTAGTTGTTTGGTTTCTCCTGCTTGTAATAGCATATTATGGATATAAGCTTGTTTTTTCAGACAAAAGCTTACTTAATGTTTTATTATATAGAGTTTTTCATGAAATATAAAGCGCTCGTTTTATACTCCAGTTTTTCATTTGAATAGAGTTTGCTAAGTATGTCAAGGCTTCAAACTTGCTCAGGGATGATAAGCTAGAAATTTCCAGTCAGAGTAAGCTCCGTCTCTCTTCAGTCGATGATATGCTTTCATTTTTTATTAAGTTAGGGTTATTTAATAATAGGATTCTTTTCCTCTCTTCCGGGAGGTGACTTTACACTTTTTGAGTTTGATAAGATTTATCAATCTTTACTCAATCTAATGGGGGTCTTTTTTAGTATGACTCTCTAACTGGAACCTCTCTTTAGCAGGGTTTCAAAATCATTTTTTTACATATTTTTTTCCCGAATTGATGAAAAAAATTGTATGATAGGGAGCAAATTGAAATCTGAAAACTTGCTCCGACACACCACTCTCTGGGCAAAGTCGGTTAGCTACTGCATCTTTAACAATTCCTGAGGTCGAAAAGTTACTCACTGTAAGATATCTTTTTCCGTTCTTTGTATTTGTTAACATTATTTTATCTCTTACAAGACTTCGCTATGTGTCTCTCCTCTATGTTATTGGGTAATTGTTCCTCTAAATGTTACAAACTTATACTGCATTAGCCTCTATGTTCTACTAAGACAATTTATTATGTTCCATGTTTGGATTTGAACAAAGCCATTTAGACAAATCTTATTCTAATTATAAGTTGGACCTCCTTAAATGGCGTATAATATGTATTGTTACCCAGTTTTGCTCGCTTTCATGTTGGATCTACATCCCTCCTTGATGCATATACATTTCCATGGAAAACACTCAATTACCACCCATCAAGCTAACAATACAGAAACTTTTTGCAGTAAACTTACCTGGATTTTGACTTTAAAAAATAATTAGGGGATTATGAAATGCAGCATTTGCATGATCCATTTTCAAATGCAATTAGTGAAGTTAGACGTCATTAAATTCATTGTGCAAGGTTTAACTTAAGTAGCTTATTGAGTACATGTATTAGTTCAAAATTTCGTGTAATAATCAGTTTGCATCTAAATGGTATACTCCATGCCTTTTCAATTATTTATGCAAGTACAGGACCCAATCTACGAAGACTTGTGTGACCAGATAATGCAAGATCCTGAATATATTAGGTTGGAAATGCATCTGAATGGTATACTCCATGCTCTGACTGGGTGTTCCCCCCCTCAATTTGATTTAGAAGCTTACTCCTTCGCCTTCAGACAGGTTGTGGATAACCCCCAACTTTCTGCGAAAATTAAGCGCTTCGGCATGGCTTTTAAATTGGTATTCTAAAAGTTTCTAATTCTAGAAAGTATTTGACAGGACGGCATTTGAGAGCTTGTATGCCAAGTATTTGGCGGGACGGCATTTGAGAGCTATGATTCACTTGCTTCTATGGTGGGAAATCACGCTGCTATAAAGAAGTTAATTACATCTTTGATAGGTTAACTCTATTCACATCTCTGTTTTAAAATTCGCGCTACGTAGCGCAACGTAGCGCGAAATAGCGCTTTTTTGGCAAAAAACGCAACGAAAAATCACGATTTTGGGTGGTATTGCGCTAAAATCGCGCTATAGGGACCAAAAGCGCTAAAATCGCGAAATAGTGGGCTAATAGCGTAAATAGCAAGTTTTTTTTTTTAAAAAAAAAACAGCAACTGTGAACAAGCTAAACTACATCGTTTAACACATAAATATTGCTTCACCCTCTCTCTAAAGTTCTAAACCACCACAGTACACCCAATTCCAATTTCCAAACAATCACCTCTCTTCATCTCTTCACCACAGTACACCCAAGTTAATCTGAATCATGGAGGAGTCATCCTCTGCAGGTCACTCTTTTTTCCTTCTATATATATATATAATATATAAATATATTGTAATGGGTTTTTGAGATATTTACCCACTTTTTTTATTAGCTATTTATTTTACACAAATTTGAATAAAATCCCAATATTTATCATTTATCAGTCACAATTGATCTGAATATTGTAATCTCCTACCTTTTAATTTTATTCCACAAATATTAGGTATGGTTAAATCCGTTTTTGTCCTCTTAACTTGAAAAATTCATCTTTTTTTCTATAATCTGCAACCAAACAATCCTGTAATTGGGAAATTTGGGGATTTGGTTGTCACTAAACATTTCTGTAATTAGTATTATATCCTGTAATTTGTATTAACATTTTGTAATTTGTAATTTGTATTATATCCTGTAATTTGTATTATAATTAGTATTATATCCTAATTTGTAATTTGTAATTTGCAATTTGTATTTAATATTTACTCTCTTAATGGGGATTTTTTTAGGTATTACTCGTATTTCTCTTTTAAAGTAAAAAAGTAGTTTGATTTCTTCTTATCTTTTCAGTTTTTTGTAATTAAACTTGTGAATAATATCATCGTCTTGTGTTTTATAGAGAGCAAGATAACTAAAAGGACCGATTTTGCTTGGAAATGGGCTGTTAAAATACCGGAAGTTTCGGATTACAAATATTTTTTGTGCCAATTTTGTGATCAACGAATGACTAGTGGTATTACAAGGTTTAAAGAACATTTAGCCCACACTCATGTAGGAGTTAGAGCTTGCCCGCGCGTCCCTATTGATGTGAAAAATGAATGTATCGCGGCTATGAGAAATAGCCTGGAATCAAAAAATACTCGAGTAAGAGTCCGTACGGAGATAGGAGGGATGGAAACACCCGAGAAAGATGAAGTGGAGATTTTAAGTGGGGTTAGGGGTGCTCGAAGTTCACTCGGTTCTTCTTCCATGGCTGCGCCTCAGACGAGAGGACCGTTGGACAAATTTGTATCTAAAGCAGTGACTCAAACGACTTTAAACTCTTCTTTTAAGAAGGAAGAACGACATAAGGCATGTCGGGCTATTGGACGATTTTTCTATACTAGTGGGATAGCTTTCAATGCGGCAAGTAATCCGTACTATTATGCATCCATGGAAAAAGTTGCTAACTATGGGCGCGGCTTTAAACCGCCTTCTAGTCATGAAATTAGGACAATCCTTTTAAAAGAAGAAGTTTTCGATATTCAACAAATTTTGTTAGAGTACAAAAAAGATTGGAAAACATACGGGTGTACTATCATGTCGGATGGTTGGACGGATAATAAAAGCAGGTCTATTCTTAATTTTTTGGTTAACAGTCCTAAGGGTACATGGTACCTTAAGTCGATTGATTCATCGGCATCCATTAAAAATTCAAAATTGTTGGAAAAATATTTCTGTGATGTCATTGATGAAATAGGAGAAGAGAACGTGATACAAATTATCACGGATAGTGCTTCAAATTATAAAAAAGCAGGTGCAGATTTAATGACTTATAAAAAAAAGTTGTGGTGGACTCCATGTGCTGCACATTGTATTGACTTGCTTTTAGAGGATATTTGTAAGTTAAAAATATTTCAGAGAACTATCGAAACGGCGAAGTTCATAGTCAAGTTTCTTTATGCACATTGCACCGTTCTTTCTTTAATGAGAAAATACACTCAAAATTCAGAAATTATTCGTCCGGCTGTTACTAGGTTTGCGACATGTTTTCTTACTCTTCAAAGCATATTGAAGCAAAAACTAGCTCTTATCAGTATGTTTTCATCACAAGATTGGCAAAAGAGTGAGTTTTTGAACCACCGTGATGGGATTGAGGTAAAAAAGTGGATATTACATGATGGAAACTTTTGGAATCATGTTGCATATTGCGTGAAAAGTGTGGTGCCAATTGTTTGTGTTCTCAGGGAGGTCGATTCTGAGGTTAGACCCGCCATGGGATATCTTTTTGAGTTGATGGATATTGCAAGAAGAAAAATTGCTTCTAATCTCGGAAATAATCTAAGGAAATATGGACCTATTTGGAAATTATTTGACAAAAGATGGATACCGCAACTTCATCAACCATTGCATGCTGCTGGTTATTATTTGAATCCGCAATTCCATTATGAAGACAATTGTATAAATAATGAGGTGATAACGCTTGGTTTGGAAAAGTGTATGGATAGAATGATAGTTGGAAGTGATCGTATCAAAGCTGAGGTACAACTAGACAAGTTTGACCGTAAAATGGGCAGGTTCGGATGTGACATGGCCATGAAAACCAGGAAAAAACGATCACCAGGTCAGTTTTACTTTTAGCTTCAACATTAAATTAGCTTGAACATTACATTAGTTTCACTTTTTTACACTTAGCATATTTATAAGTTACTGTGTTAACAAAAACAATTTTATTTCAGTTATTTGGTGGGAAAAATATGGAACCGAAACACCGGAGTTGATGAAGTTTGCGATCCAAGTTCTTTCGCTCACATGTAGTGCATCGGGTTGTGAACGCAATTGGAGCACTTTTGAATCCGTAAGTTACTGTGTCTTCATAAACAGTGACTGGTATTTATGAAAATATTTTGTAATAAATAGGAATGCAAAACATGCTTTAGGAGCAAGTGAGCAGTCTCAAATTTGATATAGAAAACACCCCAGATGAGAATGGGCTATATTTTGACTTACCAATACCATTTAGCTGCTTCTCAATTCTCATTAGAGAATAAGAAAACAGAAGCAGCTCATGAAAAGCATTACCAAATTCATGACTTGATAATGGTTGTAGTTCTGTCTTTCTTGACTTATATAGAATATGTCCCACATTTAGATAGCCTTCAGTTCACAATGTTTGCCTTTAGCAACAGTGACAACTCATGTTTCTGTATATTGTACTGACTCTTGAAATTTCAGAAGTAGAAGGATTATTTTGCAACTAGATGTCTGCAACTAGTTTTTATACTATCCAAGATTTCTTAACCCAGCCCAAGCCTCGTACTTCAAAAAAACAAAGTCGTCTTTAGCAAAACTGACTCTGTTTCAGAAAGCAAAGTCGTACTTCCATAGCACGAAGCTTTGACAGTAGTCGAAATAATTGTAATTATAAGAGGCTTGGACTGGATTATGAAATCTCCGACTCTATAAAGATGCTACCAAAGAAATAAGATGACAGTAGTAGAAATTAGAAAAGTAGATCACATCTTAAGATCTAATATGGTGGACCAATTCTATTTATAGTAATTATACATTGCTTTTTAGTTAGTGAGATAGTTACTATCAATTGTTTTGCACATATTATGATGAGCAAAAAAGTGATGGGATTTGAATAATATAGGTCCCAATTACTTTTTTTTGCCCATGAGAGTGATGAGTAAACATGAATAGGTAAGAGTGAAGCAACTCTCAATCATGAACACCACCAATTTTGAGGTACTTTAAGCTACAGTATTCTTTGAACACCCCTGGTCCCCTACTCTGCAAATCTCTCTGCATTATACAAATCTGAGTTTATATTTTTGGAGAAAATTTAAATGCATTTGTCTTGTATTGAAATTGGCAATAATTGCAAAATGGTTGTCAAGGTTACTTCTAGTTCTATATGCTCATTAACAGAATTTTGAATTGGCTGAGCTGAGATATACAGTTTGTACCATATTCTGGTTGAACAAAATCTAGATCTAAAGATGATTTGGATATGATTAAAAAGGGAGATGATGTAACATTCATAAATTGCATAATTTCCCAGCAGGGATATACACTGTTTATAAAAAGGGAGATGATGTAACATTCATAAATATGTTTTCTTCAGATCCACACGAAGAAAAGAAATAGACTCGAGGTCGAGAGACTACATGCTTTGGTGTATGTGAAATATAACCGTGCTTTAAGAGATCGAAATATCAAGAGAAATAATTCAATGGCTGATCCTATACTCACGGACGAAATTGGATCTGATGACGAGTGGATAGCCGAGAAAGAGGAAGCAACTCTTCCCACCCAATTTGATTGGTTTAACGAAGATCTAAATAATCAAATATCTGGTCTTAACATTGACGCAGTAAGAAATGTGCCACCCAACACATATGAAAGTTCTTTAACTAGAGACTCGATTCCTATTTGTGTGCACAAATCTGTTCGTGAGCCTTCACCTCGTGCGTCGACACTTCCTCGTGAGTCATCACCTATTCGTGACCCAATATCTTCTAGTGAGCCGACATCTTCGCGCGAGCCTGCTTCTTCACTTCACGAGCCTATCGCGTCATTTTTTAAAAAGAAAAGTAGTCAACTTCCAAGTTCAAGTAAGTTATAATTTTCTTATTTTCAAATTTCATTAACGGTAATAGTCACGCTCCCTAAATAAATGAGTAAGTTATAATTTTCTTATCTGTAAAGGTATTTTCCTTTGATTATTTCCGAATTTGTTTTTTTGTTGAGTAGGTCATCCGAAAAGGAAAAGGATGCGAACCAAGAATCTCAATGATATTGACGATGGCATTGAAAGATCTAATCCTTATGATGAAACTAATCCGATATACCAATTGAGTTATGGTGGCAATGATGGTAATAGAATTGATATTCGCGAGAAAGAATCTACTATTATTAGAGATAATGATGAGGACATTCTTGATGTAGTTAGTAGTGATGATGGGGATAGCATCGATGAGGATGATCTAATGGGCGAAGATGATGGTTTCGAAGGCTAAATATGTCTCGTCTTACTTCTACTTTTCACTTTAATACTTGTATTGGATAATATATTTGCGAGATTGTAATTTTGTTCTATTGGATTATGTATTTGCTTCATTAAACGGTCTATACATCGTGTTGTTTTTCACTTTTTAAGTTTGTTAACATAATTAGTATAAATTGTATTACTATCTAATGTTATATTGTTATATATTTAGACAAAAAAAAAGTATACCGCAAAACGCTATGTAGCAACGCTATAGCGCTTTTAGCGTTTCTCTCGAAAAAACGCTATGGTAGCGATAACGCTATTTAAAACACTGATTCACATACATTGTTCCTTACATCTTTTTTTGATAGGTTAACTCTATTCCTGAAGATAGAATTGCACACACCTATGATTCACTTGCTTCTATGGTGGGAAATCACGCTGCTATAAAGAAGTTAATTATTTAATCTTCATGTTTGTCCATTTTTGTTGTCCACACATGTATTTATCATGATAGATGATTACTGCATCCCTTTTTTTTTAATCTATTGGGTCAATGGGTAAAAAAGTTCGATTGTGTGGTTTGAGTCTTTACTTTTTCTCAATTATTCTTTCATTTTCATTTTTGATTTTTGGATTTCAGGACATCAACCGATAGAGAGATCTTTACAGCCATGGTTCAATTATGCAGATGCACAATTGCAAGGGTTCGTACCACATTTGAAGTGCCTGCTCAGTTGCATGATGATTCCTTTAATGATGCTGAGGTATATAAAATATAAATTAGTCCATTTCCCTAATTTATGTTTACAGCATGACGAGCTCGGTTGAAATTGGTTCCTTTTCACCATTGTTTTAGTATGATTTGAACTACATAATAAGTTCTCAATTTAATAGCATAGTTGGATATTACATTTGAGACATGCATGATGATAGTTTAGTGTATATAGGTTTGGGGAAATGAAGTGGCAGTGGTCTCTAAAGCTGACACAATAAAACCAGGCAAAGTAAAAAAGTCACGCTCTGAAGCTGAAATTAAGAAACTGGACTATGTGGGAAGGACAGTCTTGCATCGCGCATGTTTCAGGGGAAAGGTATACTTGCTTGGCGATTTTCTTCCTCTTTCATGTCTTTTCTGCTTGTTGTATCTCCTGCTGCATTGCAGGTTTTCTTTTTTTCCAACTTGTTTGATTTGTAAGCCTTCCGAATTAGGTTGTTGAAGTTTTTTTGTTTTCCTCCCCTTTTGAACGTAATTTTGTTCTCCTTTTCTGGCTTGACAAGAATTAGAAAGTGGACTGGAAATTTGAGTTTATTGTTGAGGGTACTGTTGCTAATTTGCGGGGGTTGTTTGTATGAGAATTTAAAATTACTATTTGCTCTATTGTTTTTCAGGTGAAGAAAGCTAAATATCTTATTTACAAAAGGAGTGGTTGTGGATGCTCTTGATATCAGAACGAACACTGCACTTCACTATGCTGTCGGTCTTGGCCGAGAAAAGTGTGTGGAACTTCTCATTAAACATGGAGCTGACGTGTAATTCCCAACCTTGAACCCTATTTGTCTGTGATAATTTGGAAGAAAAAACAGTTTAAAATTATAGTTTTTTTTATGAAGTGAACTCAAAAATGTTCATGACAAGACCCCCTACGAGATTGCTGTGATTAATTCTCACACCAGTGTAATTGATGTAATGAAGAAGCTGCTTGAAAGGAATGTGGAATAATAAGTCAGAAAAGTTAGAAACTGTCGGCTATGTTTAGGTCGTTTCTGGAAAACTGTCTCCAGATAAAAAATACCTTGGTAAAAGTGCATTTCTCTTCGGCTCGTTTGGAATGTGGATTTCTAAAGGCCGCCTTATTGTGTAGTGTATTTCAATAACTTTTATCTTTTCCGCTTTGTTTGGTGCCATGACTTCTTGTTGAATATATTAAGATGTAATTGATGCCTCATGGAAAGGCGATATTAGTATCTGGGGAGAAGTTTCTTTCTCACAGACCTCCTATTTTAGATTGGGGAATTACTCTTATTCCTCGAATATCTTTCCTCTCCCATATTTTTTTTTAATATTTTTGGTTTTGAACTCTTATCATTCTCTTTCTATCATTTTGGAGAATACTTGTAGATCGTATTAATTTTGGATTAGAAGAGGATTGAGGTTTTGTACTGATTCTCTTGATCTTAAATTAATCCGAATGCTATCTTTTCATAAGGGAGAAAGTAGAATTTTTATTAATGAATCCTCTATAAATAGGTCTGGAAGTTGCAAGTACATAGTCGTTCATAAACTCATCACCCTTTTGAAAAACTGCATATCGCATAATTTATTTCTCGGTTTATGATTCCTGTTTACTGTAATTTTGATGTGTATATTTTATAATTTTTTTGGTTTGTCATGTTGCTGTTTCATGTTCCCATTTTAGTTATTCTCCGTTTTGACATTTCTAGTTCCAGAAAAGATTATATTTACGAATCCTCACTTATAGATTTTCCATTAATAGTAAGACATTTATAAGCTTAAAATTTTAAAAAATAATAATTAAAACATTCGTGAAAAAGATGAAAATAAAGGACACGATCGTGTAATAGACATGGCCACTACCTACTCGAATGAAAAACATGGTCCGAACTGAAATAAAACCTCCCTCGAAGTGTAATAGACTTGTCCGCTTTTTTGCCTCCTTTTCTCATGATTAATAAAGTGGTGGCGTAATGTTTCCGATGAACGGTTTGAAACCCAACCAACCGGTAACTCGTGGTGGTAATCGGCATGAATTTTCATCCAATATTACGCTTTTGGTTGTTCATTGCCAACAACCCTATAGCTTGATATATTACACCAAATTATGCAAAGTCGCTCATCTTCGTATTCGTTTCACACTTTCCGATCAGCCGTATCAGTTTTAGTTTGAGTTTGATTTTTTTTTTCTTATTTTGTCTTTTGAAGGTCGAGAACACTGAGGTTGGAAAAGTTGCGTTGAATATTGAGGTGAGTCGTCATATGGATATTGGCAGAAATTATATTGGGGGAAGACACGTAATACGTTTCATTCTCGGGATTTATTGGCTAATTGAAATTATCAGCACCAAAATTGATCAAGAAAATAAGTGTTTAATGGTATATAAAAGGTAGTAAAAGTGAGAGAATGGTGTGATTTTAATGAATATGAGTATGAGTTTATATAGTGAGAGACAAGAGTCAGATTTCAACTTTTTAAACATTTTGGACTAAAGAAATTATAACTATCCGTTATTTATGGCCTATTTGTATAGTTTAAAAGTGTAGGGACCAAATAAATTAGTAATTTTACCATTTATTACCTTTATAGGGACCAAATTGTAAGAATTCGAAACTACATAAACCATCGGATTAACTATTAACGGTCATATTATTTTTTAAAATATATTTAAACTACAGGTAATTAATACAGAGACCAGTCATTGTAATTAAACACACGGAGCCGATATACATATAAATGAGAGAGAGAGAAGCGAAAGAATAAGAGGGAGGAGAAGAATATGCGGCAACAACAGCCGCACCCTACCAACGATAAAGGTGGCTATCCCACCGCACAGAGATGCGCCCAACGCAACCGACGCCCATTAAACATGTTCTAATTATGCTAAATCAAGCTAGAAGCAAATCAAATATAATAATAATAATTAGTAAAATTAATTACACTAACTAATGAGAAAAATAAGAGTATACATTTGAACCCATATTGTATCTATTTTCTCTCTATATATATATACTATATATATGTTGTGTGACATATTAGCTCACATATATATGTATATAGATATAGAGATAGAATATAGAGAGAGACAACAACAGAGTCTTTATTAATCAGAATGTATGAATGTATATAAAATACAAGACCCCTAGCCCTCTTTATATAGATAGAGGGTTAGGGTTACAAGCCCATCTGGGCCCATTAAGTAAAAGCCCAAGAGTCCAATAATCTTACAACACTCCCCCTTTGGACGTCTTGAATTCTTCGTCTTCATGCAGTCGATCTGAGTCGAGTTCATTCGCAGTGCTAAACACATAAAAACCTTAAGGCCGGAAAACCCAGTGTGGGACAAAACCGGTACCTAGGAGAAACTGTGTAGCCGAATGATATAGGCCGAAATATCATGTAAGTAACTAACCACAAAACAGTGTGCCTCATCAAAACCTTGTCAGAGCAAACCCAATGGGAAAATCTCTGATCGAAGGAAAAAGAGTGCAACAATGGTAGTAGTAGGGATCAACCACAAAACAGGTGCCTCATCAAAACCTTGCTAGAGTAAACCCAGTGGGAAAAAATCTCTAGTCGAAGGACAAAAGAGTACACAGTGGTAATAAGTATACAACAGGATACTCCCCCTAATTTCGGCAATCTTAAGTGAGATATGATAGGAACGTGTCTCGCTAAAAACCTTGCCAAGGAAAACCCAGTGGGAAAAAACCTTGGTCTAAGGACAAAAAGAGTACACGAGCATGCGACTGGATGCTCCCCCTCACTTGTACACGACAGGGTGCGAAGATTTCGACTAAGTAGTAATTAGTGCAATAAACATTCACCTGGATGCTCCCCCTCACTTGCACACGACTGGGTGCAAAGATTTCATATTCCAAGAAAGAGTACGAGCATTCGACTGGATGCCTCATTTAGTTACATACGACTGGATGCAAGAAAATCTAACGTGGAATAGAACGAGTATTCAACTGGATGCTCTTAAACTTCATTTGTGAAGATTAATTTCGGCGAGAAATGCTAAATAGCATAATGTAGTCATGTCTCTCTTGATCAATAACAACAAGTTGTCTTCTATGACAAGTGTTTTATCTGGATCGTGAGACAGAACATATGTAATTCAAATATGACTAATACTAGCTCGAAGCCATATACACTCTCTAGTCGTCTCATAGAGCACGAATAGATCAGAGTGATTCACTTGGAGTCATTCCAAGACCTCCAAGATGTCGCCTTATTCCTAATGGTAAAGACATACCATGTTAGGAATATCCCTTATGCGGGTCTGATAAGTAACCGGCATCGGTATAACCGAAAAAGGGTTGCGTTAATTCGAGTACCGAAGGGGGTAGGTACACTCGATGACGCAAATGGGATAAACTAGCCCACTTCCAAAATTACCATAAGGTAAGGGAATGTGTCTTTAGTGCCATTTCGATGGCAGCGTGTTAGCGCGATGTTGTGTCGAGCTATACCATTCACAACAGACGAGATGTTCGTCCTAGCACATTAGACCAAGTACAATGATGTGCTTATTGTACTTAGATATGAACATTATGGTTCAATATCTCTTCATCGTCTCATCAGGGACGGACTGGGTCTATATCAATGTCTAGTGATCGAACGATCATGGGAGAATCTGACGACTTAGCGTCATGATGACTAAAACGTCATAACACCTTCTGGGTGTAGTCTGAATCATGGACTTAGATTCAATCTTTACGGGACTCAATCATCAGGTTGAGTCACTACCGTGTCTTCCCAAGATCCTTCATCTCGAAGGCAAATCCAAAAATGGATCGCGTAATAAAACACGCAAGGGCATAATACTTGTTCAAGTATCCCAAGCTAATCAAGTACTCACTTAGGCGGTATACCACATCCGCTCGGATTATATTAATCCATATAGTGAACGTCTCAGTCAATTGAGATCGTGTTCCGTGGTCAGAAACTACTTGATTTAAGCACATGAAGTCACACAGGGACCTTCATCTATATCTCTTTGTCTAAATCCCCATAGAGATAAAACCGTGACCACATTCATGGCTGCATACTCAGTTTTTCGAAAACTACTAAACTGGTAAAGTAGGGGACTGTTATAATGTCCATTACGAGGAAATCAACCATCTCGTAATCAATTCCAAGGTGTGAGAGAAGTCTTGCGCTACTAGGCGAGCATTCGACAATCTCATTATTCTCATCACTTTTCCTTACGAATAACCAAATAAACGAACTCGTTTAACATTGGTGGTGTTGGAACTACAGGTCCGAACACACTTTCGCTAAGGAGTCTACTTGGATTGCAAGTTTCCATTAGTACAGTCTATTCTACGTTGACTTCAGGCAACGGTACATGGTTCTCTGTCATAATTTGTTCATATTATCAGTCGTCACCGAATATATGAACAAGTAATCAATGACAGTCTCGTTTCGCTTCAATATCGTCTAAGATATCATGATCGACAGATATTTCGAGATTCTTAGGATGAGGAGGAAATCACACATCTCCTTGATCCTTTATAATCTCGTGCAACAAACGAGTTTCAGTTCACCACCTCTGGGGCTGAACGAATTAAGAACCGGTCAACTTCCTCATATCTTAGGAAGGACGACAGACTGACGGCCGACGACAGCGTCCTTTGCTTGGCGGGTTCGGCCAAAGCAACGTGTTACGACAGGAACACGGCGTCCGACAGGGACGTCTATCCTTGCAAGCATTTTGCAGCAGGTATAAATGATCTCGTGACATCTCATAAAGTCATTAAATGCGTCTGGCATTTAGTTAGACTTGAGGGAGTCTATGCACTTACTTATCACTAAGTGCAGTTTTGGGATCAAGCTAAGACTGAGTGGGTTATGCCACGTTACTTCACGTCGTTCCTTATCAACGGTAACGTGCAAATCTCCCCCTAACGACGGGGAGAACAGTCTTAGCGATGTCACTTTCGCATATCATGCGGTAAAGAGATCGCTTGCCAAGGTTACTCTATCAAATGATAGGCAGGAGATTCATAATCGACTTATGTCCCCTTCAGAGGTCCATATTTTGAACGCTAGAACGGCTCAATCAAAATATTAATTAATCACTCTAAACACGCGTTAATATGAGACTTCTGGCTCATAACCAGTAACCAGCTGGTACGCATATGGTGTTTGAGTATCTATGGGCCTCATGACGGACCAATGCAGCAAAATAGCATAACCCCATACGGAAATATAAATCTTGGTGCGCAAGACCAAGAAATGCGTGCAATCATTTGCAGTCGCATCATCAAGCTTTCCGTGAGTCCATTTTGGGTCTGAACATAATCGACAGGATGTTCAATTTCAATTTCCAAATTCAAGTAATTCAAATCGAAATTTCGATTCTTACTCTTCGGTATTATCAAGTCGACTAGACTTTTCAGGATAATCCGGATCATGAGCCATCAACTTAATGATAGGGCTAAAAGTTTGGAAAGTGCTGCATTTATGTGGACAACATTAAAATGTGACCAAATTGTCGATGCATCAACCATAACCATTTATATTTATGGTCCGTCTTATGGTTGGATAAGTCCACAATAACTCCTTCAATTCTTTACAAGAATTCTACGAGTTCATTTCGTGATCTTTACACATACTAGTCTTTCAAAGTGAGCATTAATGGCATGAATTTCGGATTAATCGCGAAATATATTCTCAGAGAGAATCCAAATGCGATGCGATTATAAATCAAGCATCGTCTTTTGACCCGGGAATATCTCATCCGGTCAATGCCACAATATTAAAATACTCTAATCAATCGACGACAGGCGAATGATAGTATAGACAATCATGTCTTAGCATTTAAATCATTTATCATTCGACGACAGGCGAAATGATAAGGTAACTTTAAATGCTTTAAAGAATGTGGTAGCAACCACTTGAAAGACATTTCAACTCCTCTAAAATACGCTTTTGATCGTATTGAATGGAGGCTATGTAAAAAAAATTTAATTTTTTCATGAGCTATTACCAGATAACACTGGTTTTCTCGAATATTTTATAACTCAACAAGGTACGACAGGACCTATAGGAGTATAATGCCTCATATTTGACAAATCAATTTGGCTTTACCAAAAATTTCGATTTGGAACGACAGGTCCAGAATCGTTGTCACTGAGTACTCTTTTAGGCAAGTAGTTGGTGAAGTTATGTGGTACACTGTTACCCACTATTTTCAAAAAAAATCAACTATCCCACAAGTATTGCCTAAAATTTCATAATTTAAAGTTTGGTCACATTTATCAAAGGAATTTGCTCAAAACACTTTAAATTATTTCGAGAAATTTCATAAACAGGCAAACCATAATCCAAAAGTATGTACAAATGGAAAAATAATAATCCAAATGGAAAAACATAATCCAGATGAGCGAAAATATGGCTCAATGATTTATCAAAATCAATAAAGAAAGGTACCAAACATATTTGAGCCACAAAACCGGG
This sequence comes from Primula veris, assembly GCA_963682055.1. Classification (NCBI taxonomy): domain Eukaryota; kingdom Viridiplantae; phylum Streptophyta; class Magnoliopsida; order Ericales; family Primulaceae; genus Primula; species Primula veris. The sequence continues at coordinate 26,586,597 of OY821747.1, read as the reverse complement.
GGTCTCAAGAGTTTCCTTTCAGTTATCTTTAACCACATTAGCATCGGGTTTTTCATCTTTATAATAGTTTTGAACTATTTAAGGAGTAACCGTGCATGACCTTTGTGTTTATAGCATAGAGTTGCCTCATTGAGCATTATCTCTTGCTTTGTGACAACGGGCCATATTGTTCCTTTCAATTACTGTCTTGGAGCCACAGGTTTTAGATTTTGACGATTGTCTAAAATCTCGCTTGGCTAGGCGATTCATCGGGATCGCGACAGTTCGAGACAAATAACACTTGTCACGGTTCTCGATTCGTGGAAAAAAAATATACACGAAGAGCATTAATATCAGGCAAACAATTCGCCATTGACCCAATAGGATTAAAACTACTCACCGGGGTAATTTTCTTATCCAATAACAAATGGGCGATAAAGGAACATGGTGAATATAAATTCACGATACTGCTTATGGAATACAATTTCCAAGCTAGTATTTTGGTGAAGGATTGCTCAAATATGTCAATTTCAGACATTTGTTCACCATAGACGTCATCACGTCTCAAATGTGGCGGCGGAATAAAATCAACGCCTTAGCATTCATCGTGAAGGTAACAACAAACTCGTGTTTTACTCATCAAAGATGGCATCCAAAAAAAATTTGGACATCACATTTTCACACATCAGGGTGAGTAACATGTGGTGACAGATTAAAATCAATGTTTAAATAGTCATTTCGCAAGTATGTTTTACGAATTTTCTCATCATAGATGGCATCCAACATATGTTGGGAGTTCTGGATTATTTTTCATATAAAACGACTGGTTTATATGTTTATGGTTTGCACAAGCATAAACTTTATTTCGAAACGACAGGTTCGAAAAATAGTTTTGCTTTTAATGTGAATATGTTCTCATTGATCGAACGACAGGTCGATACAGAGACACCAATTCGGCGAAACATACATCACTATATAAACACATTCGGGGAAATTATTATTTAGTCAACCCCTTTCGGTAGCTCTACTTGAAAAACGACCAGGAAAGACGGTGAGGGTGGAGGGCACGAATGCCACTTAAAACCCGACCTCATTAGGATATCGACTTCCGCCTATATCTTTCCTAGACATCGTATCCAAATAGGTGAGCCTATTTAGGGAAGGTTCATAATTTTTCCAACTTAAATGTGAATATATATGATTTCGCAATTCTACCATTCATGGCAATAAATAACAGGTATATCTTTTCTAGATAACCACATATATACAAGGCAGTATAAAATATATTCATGATATTTATCTAATCATGCAGTAGATTTGGTGATAAACTAAATCAATTCAGGATTATCAATCACACAAATTATATCATACCAAATCAAATCAAATCAATTAACTGCCATATGGTATATTTATATCTATGGTAATATCAAAAGATATGTTGATTATACTAATAAGATATCAATCAATTATCTACGGTTTATTGCCATATAAGTAATTCTATACATGGTAGTTCTAACATGCAAGCAAGCAATATATTTAATTACTAATTTACCATATCACATGCAGGGAGGGCAAATTTTCGTTATAATTATACAATATACATGTAAGTTCTATATATATGGTAATCTTTAAATCATTGATTACATGTTATGTAACTACATACCATATTAGACATGAATTACATATGTAATTTTCTTTTAAATGACCATCAACTATTACTAGCTAAATTACACGTGCAGTACATATTTAATAATCTGTAATTCATAGTACCAATTAATATATGATATTACCCTATATTGAATTTATAACATTCAACATAAACAAGATATATTCGGTTACATGGGTTCAGTAAACCTAGTTTGACTTTTCAAAGTCATTAACAATCACATATATACACGCGAATTTCATAGCAAACGTTTTATACATGTGGCAGATTACTAAACATATTATGCAATCATACATATTCTTTCTTATATACAATATAGACTAGTTCTATAGACAAGTTGTTTAATTAGCAATTAAAACATGCAGGTGTACGTGGCCGGTAGGCTATATATATTATACATACAAGAGTTTGTTATAGAACACGGGTGGTATACACATATAGTTTTGCAAGTTAAAAAAATATTATGTACCGTTCACACGGTATTTTGGTGAATGTCGATATAACAATATTTCAATTAAATCCGGATAAAGCTCAAGGTTTATTTGAATTTAGAATCCGTACTTTGATCTCCGAGAGCAGTGCTGATAACGTGTTGTGTGACATATTAGCTCACATATATATGTATATAGATATAGAGATAGAATATAGAGAGAGACAACAACAGAGTCTTTATTAATCAGAATGTATGAATGTATATAAAATACAAGACCCCTAGCCCTCTTTATATAGATAGAGGGTTAGGGTTACAAGCCCATCTGGGCCCATTAAGTAAAAGCCCAAGAGTCCAATAATCTTACAACAATATATATATATATACTATATATATATATATATATACTATATATATATATATATATACTATATATATATATATATACTATATATATGCATTATATAACGAGGCTATGATTTAACCTCTAATAAAAAAAGTATTCATTTCAATATTAATTGGTTATTGTGTTTGGGTCTACTATTTTCTTAACTTTACAAATTGAACCCGGGTTCGAATAAATAGCCAAATAGGCCTAGTGGGATTTTGAAATGAGGCTATGAAATTAGTTGATAGATATATTTACCCTTTTAGTTAAAATGAAAATATATGTCAATATTTATGGAATTAGTAAAATGTTTGTGACTCGTCGAGTTTTTTGTTGACTATTTAGTAATAAACAGTGTTCTGAAAGACAAGACTAGACACCTAGTAAATTATGCAGAATTAAGTGCAATTATGAGGGATTAGACACTATGTGACCCATTTCCGCTTACAACCTTTTATAACATTGATAATAAATATTACTCTATTCTTTCCGATATGCAAATGGATGTTTCATTGTAGGGTGTTCCATTTAACAAGTCTCCGTTTCTACAAAATAATTACTAGATAATTTTATAAATTTTGTCCTATTTACATCAACTTTACTAGAGTGTACTTGGAAATTTCAGCTAAAGTTCAAAATTAGACTAAAAATAAGTCTCATATAGTACTAGTATCTACTTAAATTGATAGTTGAGCTATAAGCAACTCAAGTGTAAAGCTGGGTTACAGTGTTTTGCAACATTAAATAGCTGGAATGATCAACTTTAAAATTAATCACATACTTCACCACAATAGTAGGTACTTAACTTTTGAATCGGTTTTCCAATGCTTAATTCATAATCATTTGTTTTACAAATTAGCATGGTATATCGTAGTGTTCCAATCAAGTTTTCAAGAATGAGAAGGTATCCAGAATAGTCCTATTATTTAAGCAAAAAGTCGTCACATTACGCACTTGGCGATATCATTTAATTCAAAATCCAGGTAGAAATTTAACTCAACCTAACCAATGATACTTTTATATTACATTGGTGTGTTAGGAAGACCCCCCATAAAACATCATATGACCCCAAAGAGGCAATTTGCTAATGCCGTCGTCAATTGCTCGGTAATTTTTGGTATCGTTAATAATGTCCAAATTATCTGCAATGAGAGTCTTTTGTCCATCCAATAATGTCATTATTCGAAAGTAAGCATCATAATCTACGTTTGACTTTGGAATAGAACCAGCACCCATTGGTGGTGTTGGTGTGCCAAGTAGACTAAACACCTCTCCTCCCCACTCAGCTGAAGCAGCCAATGTTGCAAGACCCGTGAACAAACCCTTCGGCCAAAAACCTACTAGTGTGTGGTTTGAACCAAGCTCAAGGTACCAGTTTCCGGTGATTGTATTCTGTAATGTAAAAGGAAACTTAAACTTATCCCAATAACCAATATACCCATGCTAGACTTTTTTTCCATCCAAACTTTAATAATTTACCTGGATGATGTAGATAGTTAGATCATAAACTGGTCCCCCATGCTGTGAAGTCCCTGTAAATTGATCTCCAACTACAATACCTGCTCTCACGATGACAAATCCACAACTTGCATCAAAACAATGAGATCGGCCGGCCTGTTTTCATTAGGTATGTTTTAGAAGTTCTGATCCATTATCTATTTATATAATAACATTGGTAACGTCATTATTAATATTATAAGAGACACTTACGTCTGTGCGAATATATAGATGAGTATGTGTATCACCGTATAATGCTGGATCAACCTATCAAGAAAAAAAGTTGATTTTCATAATAAAATGTAGAAGAGTAAAACGTTATTGGTAAATGCTAATGTATTGATGTTAATAATAAAATATTTATAAACACATACCCTCCAACCAACTTCGATACTATCGTCTTGATTTGATATCTTCAATCTCCCGGCACTATATGCTTTACCACTAACTGCTGGATTCCATATAGATGTTGAACCTCCGGCTCCAACAAACTTATTTATACTCGGTTTTGTACGGGCAACAGCATGCTGGCATGTGAACACGTACCATGAGAAAGAAGAAATTTCTATTTGATCACACAAAGAATATAAAATATAAGAGAGAGTCAAAACGTAAAACTTACATAAACATCAAGCGCGTTACCGACAAGAGTCCTTTCTTGTGAAACGAGTTTCTCTCTAATAAGATCTTCTTTGGTGATTCTCTTTATAGGAACTGATCCAATAGGGCATTCCTCACCTTTTGTTCCAATGTACAATTGATCTTTCAACTTGTTAGACGCTGGCATCTGCTATTAAAATAGTCGAATTAGTTAAACCTACTTAGTCATGTACGTAGTAGTCAATTTATTATGCGGTGATATTGGCTTCTGCTAATTAATTAAGTTTTCTATATATATATATATATATATATATATATATCTTTAAACACAACACTGCTCGCTCAATATACATGTATTAGTTGGCAGAATTTATTGAAGTACTTATTCAGTTTCTTCATAGTTAATATCCTTTCACTTTTTTCCAACTTATCTAATTTAGATGTCACAATTAATGCATCCATCTTTCAATTTTTTATTATTATTTATATGTTTATCTTATGGCTATTGGAAAAATATGTTTTATCATGATTTCCAAACAAAACCATCTAATACAATTTTGTACTTGAGGACTCAACCCACTTTTAATCGCATATTAGATAAATAAACTTTTGAGTGCTTTTTAAGCTTAACAATTTAAACATTTTAAATTAATGCAGATTACTTTTGAGAGGAAACTTAACAGTTTGATTACCTTAGGTTTCACTTTGGAAAGAGAAGATATAATCACGGATCAAGTAGGGTGATGAATGTGACATGCATCTTAAAGGAAAAAAAATTTCACAATTAATATATAAATGTATTTAGAAAAAAAAGAGCTGGAAAAATAAATTAAAATGTTGAGGAGAAAAATATAAATTAATTTAAGATATAGATTTTGAAACTTATTTTGAGCAACGACGGAAAATAATCAAATTGCATGAAACGATTAAATTATTACCGACATAAATTTTCCTGTTGGTAACAAGAATGTTTCAGATCAACAACAAACCAAGATGTTGCATATTTTTTTTGCCATGAATATTTAGTTAGTTTTCCCTTCACAGGGACTTCTTGTAACGGGTTTCTTGCGACAACGTGACAAGAAAAAACAATTTGGTTGTAAAATCGCTTTAACAATGAAAGATTAGTTTTTTTTTTTCTGTTATTGAAAATGTAAGTGAATTTAATTAGTCATTAATATTGTGGAGCAACATGGTATGAGATAAATGACCGCATATGTAAAGAACAAACCTCATACTCATATTCAATTGTATAGTTGTTCATCCGAGCATAATCAAATGCAGATTGTTTATAGAAGTCCACACAATCAAATATAACTCCAGAGCTTCTCTGCAAATCCACGTATCGAACTTTAGTAGTTTGTGGGTTCAAAAATCTGTTTTCAATTTGAAACTATGCATAAATTTAGCTTTCAATTAATTATATTACTTACGCGTATGGTTTTGATGGATGGTTTGTTTAGAAATTTGAGTTGTCTCTCGAACTCCAAATCTTCTTCGGCAGATATGTTCCAACGTCCTCCTTCAACACCATCGCAGAACACCATATCAAAACATAGCAATAGAAGGAACAAATATGCTAGTGGATCCATACCTTGACCTGTGCCAAATGTTCTTATAAATCAGTAAAAGATTACTTATAACATGATTCTAAAAAAGACCAAGAACACAAATTAAATATCACTATTATCCTAAATTTAAACTCTGAAAAAATATGTATAGCGAAATCAATATGGAAATCTTTTATAAAAACTTAGTTACAATACCAGCTTGTATTAAGAAGTCTTTACAAATATGGGGTTCGTAATGAACATCTACTGCAAAAAAATTATGTAATGGATTTTTTATTTATTAAGTTTTTTTCAACAAAGCAACAAGGAAATATATCAAAAGGTGTGTTAATTACCTACAATATGTAATCTATGAAATTCACTTGTCACGGAGGTCGTATTCATTTTTAAGATTTGATTCAATGAATCTGTTTACTAATGTCCAAATTATTTGTACAATTTTAAATGTAGGTATTTTTCGAATTTGGTTGAATGCATCTTTTTATTGATATCCAAACCGAAACATTATTATTAAATGATAATTATTGATGACAATTAAATAGCATAAATCTATACTATTAATATATGTGTAGAGGCCTTATGAAGCCTTGAAACAACTAATTACAAAAAGCTATTGATAGTTCAAAAAATTACACATAGTGTTAGAAATTCAAAAACAAAAAAAAAATATAACTGCTAAAATAACTGCTAAAATAACTGCTTACGTTCAATTCAAAATAGATACTAATTATTATTGTTTGAATAAACCCCAAAAAATAACTCATCTATCCTCTCTGCACTCTCTCTCCTCTATCCTTATTCCCTGCACTCTCTATCTTCCTGTTATATTTATTTATGATTATAAATGTTTTTTTTTTGTTATAAAATTGAGTTTGTGTTGCTAAATACTTTTGTTTAATATTTCACAACAATTTACACATCTACGCATTATATCACCCATCGAGTGGGCAAGTCCGCTAGTGTTTGTAGAAGACTGCGTCTAGTTTAACGTTTCACTTTAATGAAAAATAGGAACGAACCGCTCCAGCCTGGAGCGATTTGCCTACCTGGCAGCCTCCTCACTTACATTTATTAATTTAAAAATAAATAATTTTTTAGATTACACCAAACTGCATTTGTCTACCGCTATTTGCCTACGTGTCACTACCACGTAGGAACCTGTTTATCAATTCAAAACTTACACATAATGAAATGAAATAAAGCAAGGAAATAAAAAAAAAAAGTTACACATGTCATATTATTTAAAAAATTTGGATCTGTGGTAGAAGAATTAGATCTATTCAATTTGGAGAACATAATAAATTAACATTAATATAAGAATTATGCGGAATAAAAGGCGTAAGGATTTAAATCAACAGTCAACGAACAAAAAAGAGCGTTATACCTTGATGCCTCCTTGGGCTGAGTAGGTGAGCTCAAAAACGCGACGAGTTGAAATTAAAGGCTTGGCTCTGATACCAAAACAAGATTCTTATATTATTATTATTTATTACAAAACTGAGCAATTTTACAAGAGAGAGAGAGAGATATATATACTGAAATTGCTTGCCTATTACATCAGACTTCATATCCTTATATAGGCTGAGCTTTTGAAAAATAAAAATAAAAAAGTAAAAGGCGCACTAACAACCGAGCGCACTAACAAGAACACGCTTTAAACAATAAGCGCACTAACCATAATACGTTAAAACATGGGCGGCTAATACTGGCCAACATACTGGCCCACCATAAAGACTTGATTCACAGCTTTTCCGTAAATTACGCCGGGTGCGCATTGGGCCCCATCGACACGTAAATTTAGGGTAGTAATTGAAGGAATCTTATCTCTTTGGAATATGACAAGCTGTCAAGCTTTTGCTTTTCCCTTGTCCTTTGGCACGTGTTCATCTATAAGATGATCCATATAATTTTCCATATCTTCGTTACTCTGGGCAAAATCACGATCTTCTTCGGCACCAGAGTCTTCTTCCATTAAAGAATTGGATGAAGAATTATTGGCGAGACAATCAGTAAAATCTATGTCCAATTGACTCTGTACGATAGCAAATAATTTTGCTTTCAATTCCATAGAAGAAGCAGAGGGGAATTGTTTTTTGAGATCTGTCAAAGAAGGCAAATCTAATTTTGTAGTTTTTGCTTCGGGTGCATATTCCCGTTCCATTTTTTTAAAAGACTCAATAGTCTCTTGAATTTTTATAAGCACGAGTTTAAAATCAAACTTCGTCCACCATTTATAATAAGATTGTCGAACCAACAACATAAGACCAAGCTCAGTTGGTTTGACTGCATAAGACCATTGCCATATCCAAGGCAGGCCAAATTGCGTAAGAAATCGAAGTAAATTACTTCCTTTAATTACAGTAACCCCCCGATTTTTTGGATTATGTAAAAGATAGTCTTCATAGAGACAAAAAATATCTGGAAGAAGAATATCTTCATTGGGACCAATAAAAGAAAACCAATCATAAAACCAATATGGCGTTGCTTGAGTTAATAATGTTGGTTCCAACCGTATAAACCAAGTGTGTTTTTCGGCCCGATTTTGGTAATAAAAAGCAAAACGCCAAGCGGCCATATAATCCCAATAATTAAAATCTTGGTGAGAAAATTTAAGCTGCATAGGCTTGTTTGGATTGAGACCCCATTCAGTAATAGGGATGATTTTTTTAATAAAAGCTTTACTAAAGGAAATATCCCCTGTATGTTTATTTTGATTCATGTGGTTAAAAACCACGGAACCAGTTTCAATAAGTATGGATTGAAAATATTTCAAATCTTTATTGTCGATAAGAGGAAAATGAACCTCAGAATCAAAATATCTTTTGGCCAATGTATTGGGAGAGGTAAATAACCTCGCATCTCCATTGTGGAGAAGAATAACTAGCTCATCCTTAGCCTTTTTTATTCCAGGAAGGACTGGTTCTTTTAGGGCTTCAAGGAAGCTTTCTTGGGTTTTTCCCGAGGATAAATAATCCTCATAATCAGCAGGCTCTTTTTTAGAACGCATAGCAGAACTCGTAGAAGAACTAGAGCCAGCAATAGATGGAGAAGAGGAATATCTCTTTTTATCGAATTCATGTCGATCATGGGCAGAGGAATATCCTCTTCTACCACGGCCATGACTAGATTGGCTCATGTGGGGCCAAGAATGAATTCCCTGGTCAAAAAATCAGGGAGAGAGTTATTTTCTCCTTTAATATATTCGATATCGAAATCGAAAATAAACAAAATAGATTGCCATCTTGCAAATATTTGTTTGGATGCCAAATTTTTAACATCCTTTTCTAAGACATCTTTTGCAGCTTTGCAATCAATTCTTAAAAGAAATTTTTGATTTAATAAATCATCTTGAAATTTAGAAATGCAATTTACAACTGAAAGAATTTCTTTCTTAATTGTTGAATAGTTCTGTTGTGCACTATTCCATTTACCAGAAGTATACCGAGACAATATCTCTTTGTTTTTTGAAGGAAATTTTTGTTTTAAAATACCACCATATCCGATATCGGATGCATCTGTTTTAACAATTTTAAAACTAGTGGGGGAAATAAGAGCCAAACAAGGTAGACTTTTGACTTTAGACTTAATTAGTCTTACGGCATTGGTGTGAATATCACCCCCACATAGGTGGATTCTTTTTTAACCTATCATATAAGGGAGAACTATCAATAGCGAGATTTTTATAATAGTCAGCAATATAATTGAGACTTCCCAAAAAGCGTTGTAATTGGGTTTTTTCCTGTAAAATATCAGGAAATTTGTTTGCAAATTGAATGGCCCGATCAATAGGAATAATTTTTCCCTGATCTATTTCTTGACCTAAAAAGCGAATATGCGTCTGGAATAAAGACATTTTACTGGCAGAAAACTACTAAGCCAGCATTTTTTATTAATTTTATAAAAATATTAATATGTTTGAAATGTTGGTCGAGATTATCAGAAAAGATGAGGATATCATCAATATAAACTATACTAAATGAAGAATAAGGATAAAAAATATCATTCATAATATTCTGGAATTCAGAGGGAGCATTTTTCAAACCAAATGGCATAACATTCCATTCATAATGTCCCATAGGAACAACAAAAGCAGTTTTATATCTGTCTTTTTCATCAATTTGGATTTGCCAATAGCCTGATTTTAAATCAAATTTGGAAAATATATTCGCAGACTGGATCCGAGTTAATAGATCCTTTTTATTGGGAATAGGGTACATAATCCATTTTAAAACCTTATTTAAAGGTTTATAATTAATAACAAGTCGCGGAGCCCCACGTTCTATTTCAGCATTTTTATAAACATAAAAAGCAGTACAACTCCAAGGGGAATAAGATTTGCGAATAAGTTTTTTAGTTAAGAGAGAATTTATTTCTTCTTTACAATAATCAATAAGGTCGGGACCCATTTGGGCAGGCCGAGCCAAAGTTGTAATATCAGTATCTTTAAAATCGTCCACATAGGGAAGAGTAACAATATGTTTTTTCCTATCCCAAAAAGCAGTGGGCATATCACTACAAATTTCTTTTTTCATCAAATTAGTAAGGAAACTAATTTTATCTTTTTGCGAAATAAGTTGTTTAGAAATATTCATAAGTTTTAAATCTTTGCTTAAAAAATTGATTTGATTTTCTTTAAAAATTAAAGTTTCTTTGATCATATCAATTTCCCTCATTTGTGGTTTGGAAATAAACTCAAAAGTAATATTTTGACCATTTGTTTCGAACATAATACCTTTTGAAGTAACCATAAAAGGTTCAATTAAATTCAAGCATGGAGTACCCAAAATGATTTATTGGGTAAGGCCTTTAACCATCACAAAAGTTGTTTGAAAGCAGATGCCAGAATTGCAAATATAAGCATTAGAAAGTTTATAATGAATCTTCATACGAGACCCATCAGCAGTATTTAAGGACTGCGTAGTTTTATCATAATAATGTGTAGGGATTAAGCCTTCACAAATACAATTTAAATCAGCCCCACTATCAATAAGAGCTGGACCGGAAAAAGTAAATTTTTTGTTGATAACTATAGTGACATGAGAATGCCATTTCTGATATGTAATTTTGTCAATAATATTCAAAAAAGTGTCCTTATTAGGAATAAAGCTTTCTTTTTCTTCATCAAAAGGAATATCCTGTTCTGTTTGAATAATATTTCTAAGAAATTTTACTTCATCTTTCAAGATATGAATTTCGCTATGTAAATCTGAAATCGAAATAGCTTTATTTTTTAGAATGTTAATATCTGTTTTAAGAGTTTTTACCTCTTGATGAATATATTCACAAGAAAACTGTTTAGAAGGAGATGATTGGAGTCCTTGAAAAACATGTTTCAGAGAATAAGCCTCCTGCGGAACATAAGGAGTTTCCTTTTTCTTATCTTTTGTTAGAACATCTAAATAATGTTCAATTAGTTTTTTCTTTACCTCAGAATTATCAATTTCATTAATCAGATCTAATATAGACCGTTCTTGGGAAGTAAGTACATTAAGACTTAAACCATTCATGTCAAGCATAGCTTTATAATTATTCTCCTTACAATCACAATCGGAAGAGGACGAGGATGAACTATTATGTTCAGACTCACTACTACTATTATAAACTTCCATAATATTAGTATCGGATTCTTCATCAGAAGAATATAACATGACAGCTATAAGTTGTTTCTTAAGACCTTCATCAGAGATTTCATTTAATCTCTTTTTTGTCCAACACTTGTTGGCATAATGGCCTGTTTTGCCACATTTGCGGCAAACAATAGAAGCAGAAGGATTTTGGTTTGGTCTGGGTCTATAAGTCCTAGGTCGGGATGAACCAATATGGTGGTTGTCTCTTCTTGGTGGTTTGGAAGATTTTTTTGAAAATCTTTTCGATTTTGAAAAATGTTTCTTCTTAGAATACCCTTCTCTATGAGATTTTTGGGGGATTTGAAGATCAAATCCAAATTGGTCACAAAAAGTACCTATTTCTTTTCTTCCAGTCAAATTTTGACTTTTCAATTGGGCTTTCAGTTTTATGTCATTGCAAAGGGATAAGCCTTCACCGACACATTCACTAATAAGTTGACCATAGGTGAATTCATGGTAAGGGATGGTTGTATGCCCTGTTTTACGTAAAATCCTATCTTTGACTTTTTGGGCAAAAAGATTAGGAAGACCTGCAATAAATTTTTCTTTCCAAAAATCAGCATTTGCATCAGGTCTCATCATAATTTTGGTAAGGAAAACATCCTTATACCACCTAAAATGGGTTAAAGTAGGACATTTAAGATTAATTAATAAATCTTTGTTTCTTTCTATAGCAACAGGATTAGAACCAATAAATGCCTGAACAATAGCAGTGAGGAGTGTATAAACTGCATTGGGTAAGACTGTATCCGTATACATATCTATACCTTGTTCATTCTTAATAGGCTTTCTAACTATTTTGTGGCCTGTAATATGGTCCTTTGGTGATCTGGGGATAAAATATTATCCCACCAACCGCGTAATTGGCCGGCAAAGCCTGCGACGATAAATTCAGCAATTTGATAATCGGTGTTATTAGCACCAAGACATACGGTAGAGTACATAGTCATTCGATGTAGCATAATCATAATCTGATACTCTGTCAGACCATCAATATTCCATTCATAAATGGTTCGAGAGGCAAAACTCGTAAAAATATTACCACCTTCTTCTTCATAAAGAAGATCTTGTGGACTCGGTCTAGAATAATAATGTTTCATTGTAGCAGTTGGGACAGATTTGCGTCCAAAAGCAGTTGATTTCCCAAAAACATTTTGATTAATGGTAGCCTGTTCTGGAGTATTATCCATAGCTAAAAGTTGTTGTTCAAAAATATTGATATTTTCTATATCAGTAGTAGTTTCTGATAAAGTTGCTATATTTTTTCCTCTAATATTCAGGTTTTCTAATTGCTGAGTTAGCAATGTAATAATATCAGTATTATTATTATCAGAAACAGTAATATCAATACTGGGTTTTAATATAGTAGGTTCAAAAGCCGGTGGATGCTGTATAGGGGACGAACTAGAGGAACTAGCCACATCTGGTGTTTCCTTATGAATTATAATGGTTCCCTTGTCTTCTATACGACTAAGTTGTGAACAAATAGTTTGAAGGGTTAAATTGAGTTGTTTTTCATCTTTCGAAAATGCTACAGACTCAATAATGGCCTCGCCAGCCTTCACTTTTAAATGTTCACAAGGAGGATGAACAACAAAAATATTTTCTCCTTTGGCAGTAGTCCAATGTCTGTGAAATTTTTTTAAAACATTTAGAAAAGGACTATGTTCTATAGTAGCTCGGTCAATAAACCATAAGGGGAAAGACACTAATTGTTGAGTAGCATCAATATGCTTATAAAATAAAGTCTTATATGTTTGTTGTTCTTCATTTGTGTAAGTAGAGAAGAACCATTTTCGAAAAGACGTATATTTTTCTTGGTTCATATCCTGAACACATGTTTGTCTATTATAAGTAAAAGGTATAGAAAGCATATTAATAGTAGAAATATTGTCAAACTCAGATAAAGTTTCTGGTTCATTATTATGATCATTTTTCTCTTCGTGGTAAATAACACGAGAAAAATTTTGTTGGGTATTGGAAACACCATCAAAAACTAAATTCGAAGTTTTGAAAGATGCTATAGAAGGGTTTGGCGTATAAAACCTAGCAGATTGACTCTGTTTAAAAGAACTTTCGTAATCGGAAAAAGAACTTCTAGAAGCTAGTCGTTTTCCTTTATCAAATTTAACGAAAACATGTCCTTCTTTTGTTTGAATAATTTCTTCAATATTTTTATTTTCTACAGGTTCGGCTGGGCTGGCCGACAATAAATTCCATTCTGCGGGAGGTTCGATATCTTCCCATTTAATAGTCTGAGGGGTTTGGACATCTTATTTTAATAAATTTGTCTCTATTAAAACAGTTTTGCCTTTTGTATTAAAAGTCTTAGCCCGATGACTAAGCGTAGTCATAGCTTTGTAATGAACTCGATAAGTGATATTTAAAGGTTCAGTTCCTTCTTTCAGTTTATAACCATGGGTTTTGACATTCAAAGTAAGAACGTCTAAAATATTTTTATCTGTTAAAGAAACAGAGAAGTTTGGAAAACAGTTGAAATAAACTGGCCCATTACAAAGACTGGTTTGAATAATACCTAATAAGGATTCTTTAAATTCTAGATGACGACAGTCGCGTAAAGCAATAATGACTGATGTATTTAAGCCTTGAGCTGTAAGAGGTTTCACAGCTACTTGTACCATACCTAGATGGACATACTTGTATTTATCAAAATACCTACGTAATTCTTCTTTATGAAGTAATTGAATAGTTTCCATATCCCGTTCGACAGGGATAGTTTGTTCTATAGTTTTAATGGTCATAGCCATTCGTAAATCAAACATACCAATAGAATATATTTCAGAGGGCTTAACCTTAGAAAGGTGCCAATTTGCTAATTGTTCTTCAAAATTAGTCATTTCAGGAATATCATTATATTGACATTCTTCTTGTCTCTTATTCATTGAATTGTTATTAGAAGTGGAAGCATAGCTTCCCCTAGAATACTTACTAGAAGAATTAGATCTATTCAATTTGGAGAACATAATAAATTAACATTAATATAAGAATTATGCGGAATAAAAGGCGTAAGAATTTAAATCAACAGTCAACGAACAAAAAAAGCGTTATACCTTGATGCCTCCTTGTTCTAAGATCATTTGAAAAGAAAAAGTCTCCTCATAGTTTAAATTTTGAAAGACAATGTTAAGTATAAATAAATTAGTATTTTGAATATTTTTCATTGTCTATTTTTATTTCCCCGGCTCATAAGAATACATAAAATCACAAAAATCATAACCCTTTAAAAATGGTATCAATTGAAACGCAGGGAAGGTAATATAGATATATATGTATATTACCTACGTGGCAGTGACACGTAGACAAATCGTTGTTGGCAAGATCGGCAAAGAATTTATATGTAAATTGTCGAAATCAAAAATTTTAAAAGGTAGTCACGTAGTTTAACACTGAACTTTATGATTAACTTTTGAAATTTCGATTTCGATAATTTACATATGGTTTTTTTGCAGGTCAAACTTGCACGTATTTTCGTGGTGAACAAATATTTTGGAACGGATGGAGTAATAAGTATTAGAATTTGTATGTTGTTAATCGTTTCCTGGTTTAATGATAAGGAAGTTAGGTTAGTAGATGGTTCAATTGGGTGTGTAATTTTTGTGTGTTTTGATTCTAAGTTCTTCTTTTAAGTCGCAGATAAGGTGTTCGACAAAATGCCTAAGAGATAATAGGTATTTGTAGGGTGTTATTAGTGTTATTTGACATTAGTCATGGTTTAATCTATTCTCACTCTGTAAACACATTATTGATATATCAAGATATTGCTCGCCGTTATTTCGTTGTGTTCATTCTGGGTGTTTGTTTTGTTAGTCAATTTTGAAGCTTTTCTCGTGTGCTACGTTCTAGTGATGTTTACCCACTACTGATCCACATTATTATGTTTGTTATTCACATTACAAAACCCTTCTTCTAAGTTGTATCATCTACTTTACTATGCGATAGAGATTTGTGTTATCATTTGATGTCGTTACCAAGCATGCTTAATTATGGAATGATATTTATGTGTTTTACCTGGTATATATGTATACACATTTATATACATCAGTCGTATTTTTCAAACTAGTAGTACATGTATATTAGGCTAGCTGAATGACTCTATTTATTGTGCGAATTATAGGCCGTTACAACAACAAATTCGCAGATTGACTTAGTCGAAATGAGGAGTTAGGATATCGATATGTTAAAATTTGTATAGATGAAATTAGCAATTGTGCAAAATATGGCAAAAGTTTTTGAAATTGTTTCAACAGATGTAACTACTCCCCACATTATCTTCTCTTTCTGGACCACAGTCTTTCTATGTGAAATTAACATACAAAAAGTTGTCAATGCCTAAGCCATTTTAGCCAATTTCTCATTTTTTTCTATCTTCAAATTAGTGCTACCTCTACCACCTCCACTTCATTGTTTCAAATTTATATTTTCCAGTTAACTGTTTAGCACATTACCTTGACCTTTTCATATGTTGGTTTGTTTGTTTTTAGTTATTGAAAAAATGTCTTGGTACGATGAATCACTATGACTAATCTTATAGTTGTTTTGTCCCATAAAATCAAATTGATATTATAAAGCACCACTATGCTTAATCCTGAATTAACTTAGCCTACGCTTTGCCTTCAACCTCGACTAAGCACTTTACTGATTTCAAAATCTGATACAAAGCCTTATAGGCACACACACACATGACGGCATGAGCGGGTATTTATTTGCAAATATGTTGTAGGCTAGTAATTTTTCATATTTGTATATAAGATTGTTTCCTTTATGTAGCTACTAGCTACTGATGTAGTTTTGCTTCTGTGATGATACTCGATAGTCTTCATATGGTTGGCATATTTAAGAAAGTAAATTATTTGTTGTAATAAGCTACTTGCCCCAAAAACGTATAAAAAGCTTTGTTTTCTTGTCAATGAATGAAAAATCTAGTGTGCTCTTTGTAAATTCTCATCATGAGGTTGGCTTGGATTTTTGTTACATCTCCCACGTGTAGTATCTTGTACTATGAAAACATTTATATGTACTTAATACCGTGCTGTTAAATTAGCAGATGGAAATTTATGCACGTGTAGTCACGTGAACCAAAATCTGTTCTTTGACCCTTCAAAAGTTATCACCCAATACTACTTATTTGTCAATTTAGAACCCTGCGGTTCAAAATATTTACTCAAAGCTATAAATGACAAGTGCAGTTTAGAGGTACTAGATTAGGATTTCGTAGGAATTTTGCAGATAGTATAAGGTACAAAGGCTTGAGAACCCCCTAATTTGAAAGCAAATATGTTCCCTTTTTTTTCCTCCCTCTTAGGGAAAATATTTCAAGCTTTATCTAATGGGGTTATGGTTAGCTCTAAGCAGTTTAAGCTGATTGTATAACAGTGTAAGTCTAGAAAGGACTAGTGAAACTATGATTGGAAAATTATAGTTTCCTCTTTGCAAAAGTCTTCGAATCGTGGTAAATTTATAATTTGATACATAGTTTATTCTGTTTGTTTCCCCCGTTTCTCTCTTTATCAGATAATGGTAGGAAAGGCGGTAACGACCGCAGCTAAGGCAGTGTGACAGTACCAATACCCTTGGAGAGAGAAACTGGTCAAGTACAAAGACGAGCTCTCTAAAGGCGTTTGGGGTTACTGGGAGCTAGGGGCATGGCAGCCACTTGGCATTAGTGCTCGACATCGAGCTCGCTTACGTAAAGAAGTTGTAATGGCGGGACAAGATTGGCCATATGATCCTGAGAGAAGGCCGATGAAAACTAAGAGGAAAGGGCATAAAGTTGATAGATTAGCGGCTGAAAAAAGGGCACCCACTGCTGAGTTGATGCTGAAAATGCCTCAGATGTTGGCAGATTTTAGAAAGAGAAAGTGGCAGAAGAAGATGAATGAAGAGGATTCTTAGAAAGACTGACTAGTTACGTTTTCTTATCTGTTTTCTTTTCGGAAAACTATGTTTTATTCGGTTATATGTGGCACAATTACGAAATTCTGTCTTCAGACTAGTAGGTTTTGATCAGTAATATCTTGTGTAAATGCTTTATGTGGAGGGGTATGCTCTTGCTGTTTGAATTTAACCCTTCTTGTTAAACGATTTGATTGATAAGTTACCAGGTTGTTGTGACCAGGTTTGCAATATGACCCTTTTGCTATCGTGTAGTGAAAAAGTTTTCATTCTTTGATGGCACAGGGTAGTGGCCTAGTAGGTATAAATTTGCAACTTCTTGTTTCTCCTTTTATATGATAAATAGAACTGGAAATATCTGGATCAGTACTGTATGATTTGGCCTATGGCTTATCCCAGAAGGGCATAAACAAGGGTAAGGACTGGATTTCATGTGTGACAGATAAAACTCATCTTAGAAACTTGAAGGCTTTTGATTTTATTGCAACTTTCTGTAGTTAAAGTTACCACTTTTGTGGTATAAAACCTCTTGTAGCTTATTCTTAAAAACTATATACACCGAATTCAAGATGACATTGTTATGGGGTTAATTTCGGGTGCAAATCTTAAGCTTAGTTTTAAGGTTGGACGAAACCAACATTTTCTTGCTTATTTGACCTGCATACTGGTTAAAGATTGAAAAACTTCCTATAGAAATACTACTACCGCTCCATGATGTCAACATTGTAATCCAATTTGAACAATCAGATCAGGAGGAATGATTTCTTTTCGCTATGCAAAAAAATATATTGATATGAACTATTGTTCAATGAAGAATATATTAAACCTGGAAAAATAGTCAAGATAAGGATGCAGAAAACAAATTAGCAAACCCCTACCAAATCATTACTGTTGGAGTAGATCATTATAAATTTCATAATAAATGAAACTACAAAAAAGTATCCAAATCCAATCCTCAGTACTTCCGGAGTAGCTAATTTAAAGTCGCAAATGCAATCAATAAATAGATCATTACAGGGAGCAACTACAATGAATGCAATGAATAAACTTTTTCGTATAGCGAGAGCTATACGACTTTTTATAGGAAGTTTTAGAAGTTTGATGAGCGGTTTTGGTTTGAAAACCTAAACCTCTTCTATCATTGCAAGAGTTTGGCAAAACTCTTGAAGTGTTCCTTGTGTAAAAACAACATTTTGTCTAGGCGGAATAGCAGTTGTAGACAAGCTAGAAGATTTGACAAGGCGGGTTGTGCTTGAGCTACTAGTGTTGCAATCGAAACCCAAACCGCTTTTGTCATTGATATCTTTTTGACAACTCAAAATTTCGTCCAACACGGTTTTCCCTTTGGAAAACCTTGAGATTGTTAACTCGAGTTTCTTTACCGCAATGACAAGCTCATCGTTTTTATTTTTCAAAGAGTCATTTTCGGTTTTTAAAAACTCGTTTTCATCTTTTAAGTCTTCCTTTTCGTCATCTATATCATGTAGAGAGAACGACGATGTCGGAATAGACTCATTTTCAATTTTATCTCTTTTCAAGGATCTTATTTCTTCATTGAGAGAAGAATTTATCCTTTTAAGAGAGTCGGCCTTTTCGACAAGCTTAGGAAATTTTTTGGAATAAATATCGCACATATGAAGTAATTCATCATAAGATAGATCATTTACCTCATCGGCTTCGCTTTCACTTTCGCTTGAGGATGAGAGGTTTTGTTCATGGTTGTCTTCCATGGCCATATAGCAACCAAGGTGAGCGACTTCATCTTGGTCGGAGCTATCGCTAGAGCTTGAAGCGGATATCTTCGTCTTGCCTTTGCTCTTGCGATTCATGACGCACTCTCTCGCCATGTGTCCTTCCTTACCACAAGTATAGCAAACAAAATCGTTAGAATAAATTGAATTATTTGACGACTTACCTTTATGTTTGCGTTGGTCTTTTAGCTTGAGTATTTCCTTGACGATTCGAATGATTTGCATTGAATTTTCGTCGTCAATGCATAGCTCATCGCTTTCGTCACAAGTTGTTCCTTTGAAAGCTATCTCCTTCCTTTTTGAGATTGGCTTGTGACTATTGAGGGTGATCTCGTGAGTAATGAGTGAACCCGTCAATGCATCAAGAGAGTATGTATTCATGTCGTGCGCCTCTTGAATTGCGGTGACCTTTGGTTTCCATTCTTTTGGTAAGCTCCGAATCACCTTTGAGACCATTTCCTTACAAGATAAATGCTTACCAAGAGATGTTAATCCGTTAGTAATAGTAGTAAATCTAGCAAGCATATCGGAAATAGTTTCACACTCGCTCATTTTAAAAAGCTCGTAGTCATGAACTAATAGTTGGAGTTTGCAATCCTTAACTTGGTTAGTCCCTTCATGCATTACTACTAGCTTATCCCACATACCCTTAGCGGTTTTACAAGCGGAAATTTTGTTGTACTCGTTAGGAGAAACGGCACAAACAATAGCATACATCGCTTTGGCGTTCGTAGAGTAGGCTTCTAGTTGAGCGTTATCTAGGTCCTCTACGGGGATTGGGTTCTCGCTATTTTCGGATATAGGTGCGGAATATCCTACTTTAATGGTCATCCAAAGTTTAACATTATAACTTTGTAAAAACATGCTCATCCTATCCTTCCAATAAGAAAAATTTATACCATCAAAATATGGTGGAGTATTAGGTGATGAAGCTATGCCGGATGCGAAATTAAGTATATTAGTCATCGGGATCTTAACTCTAAATCGTTAGATTCCTATATGCAAGAGCCTCGTCTCTGATACCAATTGTTGGCCCGGTGCGGCTAAACCTTAGAGGGGGGTGAATAAGATTTTAGGCGATTTTTGCCTAATTTGATTTAAGTGCAACTAACCACCCAACTAATGCAAGAGTTAATAAATTGCTAGAAGTACTAAACGCAAGCAAGCAAGAATAAATATTTGCAGAAAATAAAAGTTTAAGGGAAGAAGATGACACCAAGATTTATAGAGGTTCGGCAAACGGCTTACGTCCTCTCCTCGGTACTACCGAGTATTTCACTAAAATAATCTTCTTCCGAATATTACAATCCTATCGAGCTAATCAACCGATTAAGCTCCCCCACACTTTATGAGTGTCCCGAATGAAAAGACCTAGAGCTTTTAAGCTTCACTTGCTTACAAAGCCTTTACCCGATCACTCGCTCACAAAAATGAGTTTATAAAACGCTCTTTACAATTTTGTCAAAAATTAAAACAACACTCACAATTTGATTGCTTCTAAAATAAGCTAATATGTGGTTTTGATGATGTTTGATCTTTGTTGGAGCTTGTATCTCTTTATCTTCAATTTCTCTCTTTTCGAAGTATTTCACCAAAA
Source organism: Primula veris (assembly GCA_963682055.1). Taxonomy (NCBI): domain Eukaryota; kingdom Viridiplantae; phylum Streptophyta; class Magnoliopsida; order Ericales; family Primulaceae; genus Primula; species Primula veris. The sequence goes on along the minus strand of OY821747.1, from coordinate 26,565,578 downwards.
TGGTGATTTTGGGTTTTTGTATATGAGAGAGGTTTAAGGATTGATTGGTATTATAATTGGTGACTTTTTAAAGAGATTTTGGGTGGTTTTTAAAGTCACCAAAGTCTGTTTTTCAGTATATGACCGTTGGCAGTGGTTGAGGCTTTTATTCACAGGTTTTAAGCAACTTTCCAGAATAAGCTGAAAAGTTGTTTTCGAAAACTGCAGAAAACGATCGGTCGTTTTCTACAGTCGATCGGTCGTTTTTCAGAAAACGATCGGTCGTTTTCTGAGAAACGATCAGTCGTTTTTTCGACGTGCTCTCTGGAATATTTTGGACCAAAAATGATCGATCGTTTTTGTACAGACGATCGATCGTTTTCTCTGGCAGTTTCTCGGTCTTCTCGCTATTCTTCGAAAGGTCATAACTCCTTCGTTTTAGCTCCGATTCTGGTTCCGCTTGAACCTGTGGCTTCGTTTTTCTGTGCCCTATCTTTCTGGCGTGCTAAAATTTTCATTTACTTCTTTTGGAAAAGACAAGCATTATATCATCGAAATCGTAAAATCATTAAAGACATAATCAAAGTTATAATCAAAATCATTATTGAACTCTAAGTTCAACACCTTTGATAAGCCTCTTCGATGAAAGGGTTTTCGCCTTTTCTAAGTTTTCCACCGATTTCCCCATAAGTCAACATAGATTCTACAAATTTGAATTCTTTTCGATACTTTTTGAAAAAATGAGGCTTTTGTATAGCGGTGAATGTAGAATTAGACTCTAGGAGAACAAATTGGGTGATATAAGGATAAAGCTCTTTCAATCGAATCGTTAGCATATCAATTTCGTTGTCGAAAAGGACAGCATCATAAACCCTGTTGACATGCAAATTTTACGTCCACTAAAAATATGACACGTGTCATTCAAATCAAATATTAATTAATTAATAATTTCTCTGTTTGAGAATAGACTTGTTATTAGTAATTTAAAATCGAAAAAGAAATTATATTTTATCATCTTATAAAATCTATGATGATAATTAAATAAAATAAATGTATTTCTTTTTCTAAAAACCATTAAATGTGTTATAAACAATGAGATACTAAAATTATAGTACTCATTAGTGATATTTTCAAACATAAATACAAGTTTGATTCATTTACATAAGTCATGAGATCTTTAAGATAATGAGCCCAAACTTAAGGAGGTGGTCTGCAAATAAAAGTTCATCTCAAAAGCTATAAATAGAGGGGTGGGGGTATCATTATTTTCACAATCAAAAAAGTCTTGAAGATTAGAGAGAGAGAAGGTCCTCCACAGACGCCAGGGAATCAGCTCCGCTTCTCCACAAATGTCAGGAGATCAACTCCTAGGGGAAGCTCTGCACAATCCGGCCTCAACGAACGTCTTCAAAGTCTGCAACAAATATGTAATAAACTTGGCATTAGATCTTTCAGAACGTCTAAAAGCACCAAGCAATGCGTTTCTACGGATCAAAATCTTCAAGCTCTTCACCAAATCTGAAGAACTTTTACAACAAACAGCCATTCGATCTTCAGGAACGACTACAAGCGATAAGCAAGACGTTTCTGCAAATCATAGTCTTCAAACTTCTTCACCAAATCTGAAGAACTTTTACAACAAATCTGCCTTCGATCTTCAGGAACGACTACAAGCAATAAGCAAGACGTTTCTGCAAATCAAAGTCTTCAAGCTCATCACCAAATTTGAAGAACTTCTACAACAAACAGCCATTCGATCTTCAGGAACGACTACAAGCAATAAGCAAGACGTTTCTGCAAATCAAAGTCTTCAAGCTCTTCACCAAATCTGAAGAACTTCTACAACAAACAGCCATTCGATCTTCAGGAACGACTACAAGCAATAAGCAAGATGTTTCTGCAAATCGAAGTCTTCAATCTTCTTCACCAAATCTACCTTCGATCTTCAGGAACGACTACAAGCAATAAGCAAAACGTTTCTGCAAATCAAAGTCTTCAAACTTCTTCACCAAATCTGAAGAACTTCTACAACAAATCGGCATTCGATCTTCAGGAATGACTACAGGCAATAAGCAATACGTTTCTGTAAATCAAAGTCTTCAAGCTCTTCACCAAATATGAAGAACTCCACCCAAGAAATTTATAACAAACCGGCATTCGATCTTCAAGAACGACTACACAGAAGCAAAAACACATTTCTCTAGATCAAAATCTTCAAGTTCTTCGCCAAATCTGAGGACCGTCAAGATCATCAACAAAATCAACAAAACTACAAACTTCTTCATCAAAGCCGAATAATTTTACTCAACTTCAGCAAACTCAACAAAATTCATCAGAGAGTCTATAACAGTATTTCGAGCCATCACAAATTGTTCGAAGAGGAGAATCAAAGGACTTTTATTTCTATATTTTATTTTAGAAATTATAAGAGATTGTACCTGCAAATTAATTGATAAATAAAATTTATTTTGCTTCACATTCATTTTTCCTGTCTTCCTTACTTGGTGAAAATTTGTGTGAAACAAACCCGCCTAGGATATTCATGAACACCCCAACCATGAAGTTTACATAGATTTTCCATCGATACATTTGCGTTATAATATGTGGTATATAAGTGAATGGTTTCGGAGGGGAATGCCATTGTGGCCTCAAAAAATCGGTGATTTTATGACCATGGAAATATATTCCGGTAACACCAACAGGCACAACGATAAATATAAAGGATGGAGTTCCAACTGTTTTTTTTCTTAGTTTTTTTTTATCCTAACTAATTAAGTAGTTCGGAAAATTAATAATCAAATGTAATTTATTGATTCTATCATTGTTTGCTTAACAATTATTAATTATTTACAAAAGTTAGGATAATTTTTAATAGATTTTTATTAGAAAAGGCTAGGTACTGTATAAATTTGGAAAAATTTTAGTTTGTTTTTTATTAAGATAAATTTTTAATGGAACATTTATAAATCAGTTGTGACTTTTAAATTAGTTAGTTGTTTAGTAATTTGTTTACGGAATGTATATCTTGTTATTTATGCGTATTAATTAAGTTGGATAAATATACTGTTTGACTTATTATAGTTTATTTAGAATAAAATTACTATTTCACTTTATATCTTATTTAACCAGTTAAGTTCATTGGTTTTTTTTCTTGTTTATATGATTTTATAGTTTATATTGAAAATGATATATTTGAAAGTTTGTCGAACGATGTTATTATGCATCGCTTTCAAGATATGGTTGACTGTATGAGTCGATTATAGATTAAGTAACAATGTTTGACCTTTTGCAGTTTCGTTTTTCTTAATTTTAATTTTTTTTATTTTGTCAATATTTTGACCCTCCTAGTTTAAATTTCTGGCTCCGCCACTGGATATAATGAACTGGAATTCTAAATGGGAGAGACCGTTTTTCTATGATAAAAAAATCAAATTTTATATAAGTTTTTTTTTTCGTTACGTTGGGGATGGAACGCTAAGTTAAGAAGATTTTAATGAAAATACATTAAATTTATCAAAAAAAAAAATCCTCAGTGTCTCCGATTAGTTAGGTTCATGAATGTAATTAATTTAATAAAAACCATCTCGAACAATAAATTCACAGAGACAATTTCAACTTACAGTACATAAAAATGTATATTTTGTTTTATCAAATTATAGATTATATATTTAAAGTGATAAATATGTATTTTATTAATTATGCAGTGTGTGAGTTGTGTGCAAGTTGTGTGTAACATCACCCAAACAAAATATTGTGAAAACGCGTCATGATTATTTATATAACTGCAAGATATATAATTATGAGTGTAACTTTGTACATACATAGCAACTGATTTACTGAGTTTAACAATCAAAAAAATAAAAAATCAACTTCCTTAAAAAAAAATCAACAACATGATCGAGAGAGTATAGAAACCAAATATACCCACAAGATCTAGAGAAATTTGATTAATTTTCCAAAAAATGTAATATTTTCCTTTTTGATAAATTTAATTAAAAAATATAAAACAGAAAAAAAATAAATTACATAACTGGCCACAAACATATACCCATGCAAGAAGAGGAGGAATGCCCACCCACCTACCACCCACCACCCACCACCTACCACCCACCACCACCACCACCACCACAACCACCATTGATCAATTTGGTATGTCGGACGTAGTTCTCTAAAATCATCCATTTTGTTCATGATTTCTAGAGAGACTGAGTGAGAGAGACTGAGTTGGGCGTTGCTTACAGGGGCGTATCTGGTATTTTTACTTTGGTGGGGCATGATTTTTATTTTTTAAAAAATAAGAAAGCGACAATGTAGCATGATTGTGTGAAAATATGAATGTTTTTCCTGTAATAGGTTGATAAAAAATACATATAATCTCAACATAGTTAAATGAAAAGGTTACAATCAATTCTAATTATATATAAACAATGTGAATCAAGTATTATAACAATTTTAAATTCATCATTTTATTCTGTTTATTAAGAAATTTCAGTACAATTCAGTCAAATAGATATCTCAAGTATTATAACAAGCAGTATAAACTTACATACATTATTTTTATTTCCAAATAAAATGTTTATTGATAAAACATAAATAATTAACACACATTTTATTCCCATCAAAATACGTTTGAGAATAAAAATTTGACAACACAATTCTAGTATCGTGATACATACAATTGAAATAGAAGTTAGATAAGTGACAATAAAATAAAATTAATGAATTATTTAGTTAATTGGCAAGGGTTGTCAATATCACATTGGGTCTCTCTTAATGAGACAAAAACATCTAACTAATGGATTAGAAAAAAATAAACGGGCTATGACACTATATGACATTATTATAATTTATTAAACACATAGAGGTAAAATTGTAATTTCATATGCCAGAAGTTTTGGGGGCACGTGACCCTATGTCCCTCTGAATCCGCCACCGGAATGCTCGGTAGGCAGTACTATACGTAGGAATAGTATATATTTCTTGCTAATTTGTAGTAATGTTATTATGTTTTGAGAGAAATGATATATGCACAGACTGAGTTGCACAGTATATACACAATATATGCTCAGAATGGGTATGTTAAATATAATAATAGGTGATATGTAAATAGTAGTAGGGTTCAGTTTGACTTTTCACCTATTTAATTAGTCATTATGTACACCATTATGTGTATTTCATTATGTGCATTTCATTTACAAAAGTAATCGACTCGAAATACGAGTCGGGTGTTTACGGATCGGATCGCGACCCTAACCGACCCATGTTCAATACCAAATGTGACAAGGCTTCTTAACACAGACCTGAGTGGAGGTGGTTTGTTTACTACCCAATACACTAGCTAGTAATATTCTTGTATATATATATATATATATATATATATATATATATATATAAATAAGGGTATATATATACTATTAATATAAGCAAACTCAAGACCCAATTTTTTTAAAAGTATACTCGTTCTATTTTAATAATTACGAATGTAGTTAATCTAATTAATTAAAATTTTATCCTCACTATATTTTACTAACTTTGGAGTAGTATAAATTAATTAACAATTTGTTTTAAGATGCATAACTACAATAAATGATATCAAATATGAATATTATGTTTAAAATAAAATATTTTACGATGTTTATTTCTTTTCACGTCTTACACGCAACGCATGGGTAAATTTTACTAATATATGTATATTCTGACTAGTTTCGGTTAGAAAAAACTTCTTTTATGTCTTTTTTGTCCGAAGACTTGCTTTTTTTATCTACCAAAGTTTAATTAACTAGGCAAAGTTACAAACAAATTTTTTACAAAGAAATGCAAAAAAAAAATATTACCGTTGTTGGATAAATAATAAACATGAGTCATGACTATTGTCTCCTCATTAACGAGGTAGTTTTTTGTGCCAAAAACTTGTATGATAATCATTTTCCAAATAAGAAAAAATCTCTTATAAACTTATACTGTAGAACCTCTTTATAATAATACTCTCTATAAGAATAAACTCTGTATATGAATAAAAATGCTCGGTAACAACTCGAACCAGTTAAAAATAAGAATAACCTACATATTGTAATATTACATGATTTTTTTTATGTTCACGCCTTAACAAATTTGCATCAATATAGCAATAAATTACATAAATGTATAAAATTATATATATATATATATATATGTCATTACATTAAACTTAACACGGTTTAAAATATTTATCTAATGTAGTTTGTGATATTGTCTTGATTTTTTGGTTTGTCACCATATCCTTTAACTTGCGGGTACGTATTATCTCGTCCACGTGAACACTTTCTTGTTGAAACCAAAATAATTCCAACTTGTCAAGCATGGTTAACGCTTCTTGACATGAAACTTTTTGGGTGTCATTGTATAAACTTGTTTTAGCTAGAAAAAGTGAATGAAAATGCATATATGCTATATTATACCTAGTATTTATACATGTAAAGAAAAGTTTTAAATAAACTTTTATATGACTTTTCACATTTGTAAATACATGTACTTAATTTTTCAAATGCATATGTACTTAGTTAAATTTTCTTAAATTCATGAATATGATAGTTTCGTGACTTTCCAACTCTTTTAGATTTATGCGTTTGACTTATTACATAGATACATGTATTTGTCTCTAAAATATTTGTGCTAATTAATTAAAATAGGTACACATAAAACTTTTATTATACGAAGTATTTATTTAAGTATTTTTTTATATATCAATCTATAATTAGCTTCTTATAAGAATATTTTTTTCCAGTTGCGAGTTTATTCTAAATAGTTTGTACTGTAGTACTGTTTGTTTCCACATTTACATATACAAAGTGCATACACACATCTCTCTGCGATCTTCTTCAAAATAATTTTTTCACTCTCTTGCACACTCCTTAGATGTATTGTTTACATGTATAATAATATATTTTTATTAAAAAATATAATTTTATCTCTCCAAATATATATGTATGGAGTGTATGAGTTATATATATATATATATATATATATATATATATATATATATATATATATATATATATATATATATATGTATGTATGTATGTATATGTATATGTATATATATATATATATATATGTATGTATGTATATATATATATTAGTAATACTATATTTAATAATTTTTAATTAATATTTAAATTTATGATAGACTTAACTAGAGTTTTATTATGTTTTTATTTGGATTTTTAGTAGGTTGTCTTTCTATTATGTCGAATATTTATATTTTATTTTATCAAATTATAGATTATATATTTAGAGGGATAAATATGTCTTTCATTAATTATGCAGTGTGTAAGTTGTGTGCAAGTTGTGTGTGTAACATCACCCAAACAAAATATTATGAAAACGCTTCTTCTAAGTTGTATCGTCTACTTTACTATGCGATAGAGATTTGTGTTATCATTTGATGTCGTTATCAAGCATGCTTGATTGTGGAATGATATTTATATGTTTTACCTGGTATATATGTATACACATTTATACATCGGTCGCATTTTTCAAACTAGTAGGACATGTATATCAAGCTAGCTGAATGACTCTATTTATTGTGCGAATTATAGGCCGTTACAACAACAAATTCGCAGACTGACTTAGTCGAAATGAGGAGTTAGAATATCGATATGTTAAATTTGGATAGATAAAATTAGCAATGTGCAAAATATGGCAAAAGTTTTTGAAATTGTTTCAACAGATGTAACTACTCCCCACATTATCTTCTCTTTCTGGACCACAGTCCTTCTATTTGAAAGTAACTTTGTCCATGCCTAAACCATTTTAGCCAATTTCTCATTTTTTCTATCTTTAAATTGGTGCTACCTCTACCACCTCCACTTCATTGTTTCAAATTTATATTTTCCAGTTAACTGTTTAGCACATTACCTTTGACCTTTTCATATGTTGGTTTGTTTGTTTTTAGTTATTGAAAAAATATCTTGCTATGATGAATCACTATGACTAATCTTATAGTTGTTTTGTCCCATAAAATCAAATTGATATTATAAAGCACCACTATGCTTAATCCTGAATTAACTTAGCCTACGCTTTGCCTTCAACCTCGACTAAGCACTTTACTGATTTCAAAATCTGATACAAAGCCTTATAGGCACACACACGCATGACGGCATGAGCGGGTATTTATTTGCAAATATGTTGTAGGCTAGTAATTTTTCATGTTTGTATATAAGATTGTTTCCTTTATGTAGCTACCAGCTACTGATATAGTTTTGCTTCTGTGATGATACTTGATAGTATTCATATGGTTGGTATATTTAAGAAAGTAAATTTTTTTTTGTAATAAGCTACTTGCCCCAAAAATGTGTAAAAAGCTTTGTTTTCTTGTCAATGAATGAAAAATCTAGTTTGCTCTTTGTAAATTCTCGTCATGAGGTTGGCTTGAATGAAAAATCTAGTTTGCTCTTTGTAAAATCTAGTTTGCTCTTTATATAGAAACCAAATATACCCACAAGATTTAGAGAAATTTGATTAATTTTCCAAAAAATGTAATCTTTTCCTTTTTTTCAATATATTGTTCAATAATAAAGGGCATAATTAATAAACCACCCAATCTCCAAACACATGAAAATTCCAAAAATCAATATACCCAACCATAGATGATAAAATTTTTCAGATATACATACACCAACATTTTGAATTCATTTTCTTCATCTAGTCATCTTATTATCATTTCAAAAACAAAAATAGTAAAAAAAACACCCATTTTCACAAACCTAACAAACTACTATAACACATTATTTATATTTTAAAAACTATAAAAAAAAAAAAAAAAAAAAAAAAAAAATTAGATACTTGACCACACACATATACCCATGTAAGGAGAGGAGGAATGCCCACCCACCACCCACCACCCACCACCCACACTGATCAATTTGGTATGACGGCCGTAGTTCTCTAAAATCATCCATTTTGTTCATGATTTCTAGAGAGACTGAGTGAGAGAGACTGAGTTGGGCGTTGCTTACAGGGGCGTATCTGGTATTTTTACTTTGGTGGGGCATGATTTTTATTTTTAAAAAAATAAGAAAGCGACAATGTAGCATGATTTTTATTTTTATTTCCTGTAATAGGTTGATAAAAAATACATATAATCTCAACATAGTTAAATGAAAATGTTACAATCAATTCTAATTATATATAAACAATGTGAATCAAGTATTATAACAATTTTAAATTCATCATTTTATTCTGTTTATTAAGAAATTTCAGTACAATTCAGTCAAATAGATATCTCAAGTATTATAACAAGCAGTATAAACTTACATACATTATTTTTATTTCCAAATAAAATGTTTATTGATAAAACATAAATAATTAACACACATTTTATTCCCATCAAAATACGTTTGAGAATAAAAATTTGACAACACAATTCTAGTATCGTGATACATACAATTGAAATAGAAGTTAGATAAGTGACAATAAAATAAAATTAATGAATTATTTAGTTAATTGGCAAGGGTTGTCAATATCACATTGGGTCTCTCTTAATGAGACAAAAACATCTAACTAATGGATTAGAAAAAAAAATAAACGGGCTATGACACTATATGACATTATTATAATTTATTAAACGCATATAGGTAAAATTGTAATTTCATATGCCAGAAGTTTTGGGGGCACGTGACCCTATGTCCCTCTGAATCCGCCACCGGAATGCTCGGTAGGCAGTACTATACGTAGGAAAAGTATATATTTCTTGCTAATTTGTAGTAATGTTATTATGTTTTGAGAGAAATGATATATGCACAGACTGAGTTGCACAGTATATTCACAATATATGCACAGAATGGGTATGTTAAATATAATAATAGGTGATATGTAAATAGTAATAGGGTTCAGTTTGACTTTTCACCTATTTAATTAGTCATTATGTACACCATTATGTGTATCACCATTATGTGTATTTCATTATGTGCATATAGTATTACTCTATGTTTAGATAGATTGTAATGCATTGCATTGCATCGGGCTATAAATGTTCTACTAATTTACGCAATTTCCTATTTTTTTTATTTAAATCATTTCAAATTAATGATTAAAATCTCATATTCTTAAGTAAAAAATAGTTTTTTTAAATTGATTTTTTGATATTTTTATAGAATTTTAAGTGAAATTGATTTAAATTCTTAAAATAAATGGTTTTCAAAGCAAGACACTTATTTTGAGACGGATGTAGTAAGTATTTATAGAGAAAACTCCCGCACCATGCATGGAGAATCGAGGTTTGGCAAATAAAGATCAGTCTAAGAACAATATCCCCATTGGCTGTTGAAATCTTTTTAAGATCTATTGAGTGTCTAATTTGTATTTCTTTCTACCTTTTCGTGCCTTGTCTTATTTTAAGTAACCATTCTTAATTAAAACATGGTAATAAGTATCTCTGAACTGACTGAGATAGATATATATTTGACCGAGTCGTATATGTTTGTGAAAAAATTTATTTGTATTTGTGCAAACAAATATCGTTAAATCAAAAATATATATTTAGAAATATGTAACAAAGTTATCATTTTAGATTTATTGATGTTGTTTGTGAACATAAATCAAGATATAGTAATAATATATACTTTTATTTTTGTGAAAATAATAAAAATTAAAATAAATATTTATATATATATATATATGTATATAGTTTTAATCATTGATGTTGTTTGTGAACATAAATGAAGATATAGTAATAATATATACTGTTATTTTTGTGAAAATAATATAAATATAAATAAATATATATATAGTTTTAATCATTTATGTATCTCTAAAACAATTAAATGGTGTTTGATAATTGATATTATGAGGCTTGTACCCAGTGACCTAATAACACCCTCCGCATAGTATTAGAAATACCCCCTCTTTTGCTTCGTTTGTTATACCATTCAACTGCCTTTTGTAAGAAAGTGCACCCATGCAAAACTTAAACACATAATTAAGCTTCAGATTATGCGTCTAGCAAATTAGAATTCATAGTCTAGCAAATTAGAATTCATAGTCTTTGTTTCCCTTACAATTAAAACAATGCCACGGGACACTTGTTAGCCAAACCACTAAATCAATAAGAAAATAATTAGTATCAAACCGAACACTTTCCTTTTCTACGATTCCCCATACATATCAAGTTTGAGTTATGCAGACAATTATGAGATAATTACTCCAAACAGTTATTATACTTCTTAAGAAAAAGTGTAAACAGCAATTAATTAGAAACATTTATAGATTCCAAATTTCAAATAGGAAAGGACGATGCAAATAAAGAAAATAAGCCATTTATAAATATAAAACTGACCAAGAAAGCCAAGATTCGGCCTATTCAAGTCATTAGTTAACAAAGCGTTCACATGAGTCGCTGCCTCGATAAACTATCAAAATTTCGAAAGTATCCAAAATTCCAACCAACAACATATGGGATTCATCATGGTTGAAGCAATATTGCCAAGCTCACCAGTTGGAAGATCTTTGCAGAACCTTGCACCAGGTGCTACCCCGGTTCTCCAATTGCAAGTGGCACCTAAACAAAAAAGAACATAGTAAAATTATGAATACTTACAGCAGAATGTCCGGCCTTCAGAATTTAAATGTATCCAACTAAGTACTTCACAACTTTATTTGCTTGCAGCTTTTAAGCTTCTTTTGTTTATATGCTAGGATGGGTATGTTTCACCCGGTTAAAAACTGAGGTCTCTATTTTCATTTCTTTCCCTGAAAAGAAGAACGTATATATAATCTTAAAGCTGGATGAGCCTAAGCTTTTTTCTCAACCTACAGCTTATTTGCTTGAGAGTCACAACTAAACAATCTCATCATGCAAAATCGGACATGCAACGTTCCGGAGCCACTAAGGCACTAAGTACTATTTTCTTTTTTCTTTTTGGAAAAAAAGTGAGGCAGACAAAAGGTTCAAAACATCAATCAAGTGCCAAGCCCCAATTTACTAGATTATGAGCAACTGGCTGAAGTAAAGGATCAATTTAGTATGAGATAGATAAGTAGGTAATCTATTCTGTTTTGGTTTAATGTGAAATTGTAAATATAATTGGAAAGGATGGGTGAGGCAAACAAGTTCATGCCATGGTAAAGCTTTCACGGCGACGTGTTCCAATTCCACAACATTGTTAAAAGTAATTATATGTTATTTATCACATCAAAAAACTTTGTAATTATTAGAGATATAGCATCTGTTATAACTCATCTTATTAGACAGACTACCAAATGACTATGCAATAAAAAATAATCAGTTTTCTTAACCTTCTAAAATAATCACCTTTTAGCTTAAAAGCCGCAAGCAAATGAACACCGAGTTCTAACATCGAAGTTACTGGGGTTTATAAGTGACTACTGAAACTTCTTCATCAATTTAGCATGCGATATGTAATATATGAATAATCTACTGCTTTTCTGCTTTAATATTATGTTTTATAAATACGATGAGTGATGATTACATAAATGCCGCGACACTTAACTGGTTCAAGAGTGAGAGGTGGGGATCTGAATCTTACCCTCCTTGTCAAGGACAGGTTCAGGGACGGCACCCCATATGACAGGGGGTTGCCGCGGCAACCCCACAATTTCGAAAAATAATTTTTTTTATTAATGTTTTTCATAATAATTTATATATACGGTATTCTGGCAACCACTTAAATATTTTTTTTTGACAACTCATCCCAAAATTATATATTGTTAGTGTAATAACATAACATAATTTTGTATGTGCTGATAATATAAGTAATACTTAAAAAATTAACATATGCAAGTGAATATAAAATACATTTTACACCAACTTATCATATTGGCACGTAACACATATCTTTAAAAAAATTAAACAAAAATAATAATTATAGTAGTGGTGAGTGCAAACTAAATTTATAAAAGAATTTTTTATGGTTTGTATTTTAATTGAAGTGAATATACTGAAATTGTGTAATAGATATTTAATTGTTCGTATATGTATATTATTTAATATACGTTTGGATTTTTCAACTTTTTTTTAATATTTGTTTACCTTCGTGTCTTAATCTTTTTACCTGTTATAACTTGATTTATTAAATTTAACTTTTGCATCTTTTGTGTTTCTATTTTATTTATTTTTTAGTCAATTTTAAAATGTTGAAACTTTCGACGCATGACTGCATTTGATATTACTGTTGTGGGTTTTTTTTAGAGTTTGAAAAGAAAGTCGAAATTGAGCAAAAAAGAAAAAAATAGAAATCAAATACATTTTAATCAAGAAACATGCAAGGTAAAAAAAATAAGAAAAGAAGGTAAAAAATTTATAAAAATCCGGCTTTTCCGGTTTTATAATTTGGAAAATATTATACGTTTTTATTAATTTTGACAACCCCACACATTTATTTTTGGTTCCGCCACTGGACAGGTTCACGCTTTTTGTAACTCTTTGCCATATCATCTGCATTCTCATGATCTGCAGTAACAAAGGACGGATGCATGCAGGGGCATGGGGGATCCCATACCTCCCAAAATTTTCACCAAATGTAATTACGAAAATGCTCTTAAAATTTATATTAATCCATAATATCTCTCTTTTTTGGTACATATACTATACTTATAATTAATTTTTATTCATTTGGTAAGATGGATTTCTTTTTTACATGGTTACAACAATACTCGTATTCTAAACAAGAATTTTCGTATAAGTTTACAACAATACTAGTATCATAAACAAAAAACAATGGAATAAATTCATCTACTCTCGAAGGCATTGAAGGTTTTTCCAAAACAAATTAATTTGTTTATTGAAAGTGAATATGAGAATTTATCCTATAAGATACTTATAACTGAGATATAACTTAGATGTACTTAAATCGTGAACTGAACTGCTTATAATTAACGTGTATTCATTTGATAAGATGGATTGAAGGCATTATTGAAGGTTTTTTCTAAACAAATTAATCTATTCATTCTAGAGTTTGATAAGATTTTATAGTTTGGTTTTTTTTTTTACTTTCTATTATATCGTGATGGTTTTTATTGTACTCTTATAAAAAACGTCGAATGAATTATTAATTGGTTTGTTTTTTGAGAAACCAGTTACTTTTAATTTGAAATAAATTTTAATTTGAAATAAATGGTGTCGTAAATGTAGCAACCAAAAATATCTTTACATATGTTTTTTTACTGTCTTAAAGTTTAATACCTAATTCTCATCTATTTTATACTTGAAATAACCAGTGTTCTTTATCCAAAGTACAAAAAGCATACAATTTTTTACAAGTATACCTCTAATATATAATCCAACAAAACATATATATATATATATATATATATTTGCAATTATATGGCATTCAACCAACATACCTTGCCAGCTTCACCAGCCGCCTTGCATACCACAACCGTGGCATTAATGTCACCTGTGTGGCCCACCATATTGAGGTTGGGTAGATTCACACTCACACGTACCTATAAAAAGGGTAGAAAGTGAGTATATAACATGTACAAATTTTTATAGTTGATTTGAGAAGTGACTGAAATTCATAAATAAACTGCTGTAACTTGCCAATCAAATAGTATCTCTCGTCTTCTCAGCTATTTGCACTACTTCATCTTTGATTGAACGTTGAATAGAATTCCATCTCAATTTTAAAATAACTAGAGCGATTGCCATTCCAGAAGAAAGTGACATAGCCAAATTTAACAGTTTCAATGTTGAGGGAATCACAAATCAAAAGCTTGAAAGTTAAATTCTACATCCACGAACTAAATATAACGTCAGATAAAAATATAGTTCTATCAGGGTTAATTTTTTATATTTCAGTATTTATCTAGATAAGCACATGAAATAGTAAAACCCTGAGATTGATTAATAAGAGATACAATCTAGAGGATAAATATTATTTGATTAGTATATAAATTCTCTCTCCACGAACTTTAGGCGAGATAAAAACATAGTTATATCAAATTGATTTACTATATTTCAGTATATATTTAGAAAAACAACACATAAATTGTATTACCATGTGATAAATTCCTAATCGACTAAGAGAGACAACCTAGAAAGTATAAATTCTTTTGAATAAAGCTAATTTCAGGCCTCATTCTTTAAGTTTATTCGGTCCTCATCCAGTTGCAAGCTCTAGTTCATTAAGACGTTACTGGGTAATTGTTGCATTGTTTGGGTTGCTATTTGTCATTTGCAATAAAAAGTAAACCGAGACCATCTTCTTTGCACAAACATACGTTCTAGTACTGACCCAACAATTTAGCAAAATAATCATGAGTCACTTAATAGTTACTTCTCATTCATCCATATATTTAAGCACCATATCTTATTTGTATATTACATTCCTGATGTGTTAATAACTTTCTGTATATAGGGTTTAGAGAACCTTGTGCTGTCTGACACAAACATAAACAAGCCGCTCAAAGTAAAAAAGAGTTTATCTGAAGCTGAAATAAGGAAACTTGATTATGTGGGAAGAACAAGCTTGCATCGCGCAGGTTCTAGGGGAAAGGTAAACTTTCTTATTTTTTTCTTCTTACAAGTCTTTTCTGCTTCCTATCCGAGGTTTCACGAGCCCTCAGGCGGGTGTAGATGAGGATCAGGGCCTAGGCGGAGAAACAACTTATATATATTTTTTCTTAAATTTTACTATATTAGGTGTGTTGCTAAATGAGAACCGGAACAACGAGAACCTCATCTAAATGGTAAAGTGCTAGACTTTATTTGATTATAAGATCCGTATTTAGATTTTACTTTTTTGAGGAAAAAAAATACAACAAAGAAAATAACGATAAAAATTAGATTTAGAAAGACAACTTTTGGGATTGAAAAATAAAATGAAAAGTAAATTAGTGATAGCGTGCTTAGTTATTTGATAGTGAGGACAAAATAAGTTGATATATATTTATGCATATGAGAAATAAAATTTGTAATGAAAGACAAACCAGAAGGTGAATTGTTAACAAATGGGTATATTATGTATTTCAATATATAGTCCAATCATTATAAATTTAACAATCCTACCTTGTGTATTCAAACAAATCATTTATGTGCCCACAGTACACTATATCCAGTCCCACTCATTTAGTAATGCGAACAAACAAGGCCTTTGCTGATTAGACAGGATTGGGCGGTTATTAAGCGGAATAAACCAGAATTAGGCATTAATTAGGCGACCAATTTTCCGTCTTGAACCCGCTTTCCGGCTTTTGTAACATTATGTATGAGAATCTATAATTTTACTATTGCACTATTGTTTTTCAGGTAAAGAAAGCTAACTATCTTATTTACAAAGGAGTGGTTGTGGATGTTATTGATATCGCAAAGAACACTGCACTTCATTATGCTGCCGGGCGTGGCCGGGAGAAGTACGCGGAACTTCTCATCCAACATGGTGCTGACGACTTACCCAAAAAACATGGTGCTGACGTGTAAGTCCCAACTTTATACCCTTGTTTATCTGAGTTGTTTTTTAGTTTTGAAAAGAAAGTAAAACTTAATTATAAAATCTTTTTTGATACAGTGAACTAAAAAATGTTCATAATAAGACCCCCTACGAAATTGCTGTGGCCAATCGTCATACCAATGTAATGGATTTAATGGAGAAGCTGCTTAAAAAGAATGTGAATTATAAGTCAGGAATGCTACGGTCAACTAAGTTGAGGTCGTTTCAATAAATTTCTTCATATAATGAATATCAGCACCTTGGTAAGATTTCGTTTCGCATATTTGTATGGGGGTGTGGCTTATTGGCGTCTTCCAGACTGCGCAAGACTTTTTTTTGGAGAAGAATGTTTGAAGTAAACCATAGATACATTCTCTTATATGGGGTGTGAAACTATGGATTTATTCATGCCAACCAATAGCCCAAATGCCTACTTATCGTTTAGAGCATGCTATTCGTGTTTAGCTCGACAGGAAAGTCGCCAAACCTGGAAATTTCGTTCTCATGTCATTCATCTTTGACTTTAAATTTCTAGCTTTATCATTACACAAGATTTGAGATCCAGATTCATTTCAAATTATTAGACCTAGATATTTTTTAATCGAAGCAAAACATTAAGAGGTGTGTCTAATGGTTTTGGTAGGAAGTGAAAATTGATAGTGTTTTCAATGGTTCTGACCGTCGTGGTATAAAAAAATTCATTTCAACTTCAATGGGTTAATTATAAAGGCTTTAACACGAATATAAAGAGGCTCTCGTAGAAAAAGAGGACAAAGGCAACCTGCATTGTTTTTTCTAAATTCCACACTTCTGCTTTGACAAGTTAAATAGATAGAACTTTAGAGTACATGTTGATGTGGTACATTGTTAATTCGCAAAGTTACCCTTAAAAGCGATGAGCCTCATATCTTAGATAGTTGTCCCTGTTTAATCAACTAAGAGGACCCTTTAATGTATTCGTATCTAATATTTTTGTTAATTTTGCCTTTCGAGCTTGTTCTAAAGGTAGTATATCTTGCTACTTGCTTCTCTTACCGTCCGTAATGAATAACCGAGTTTGTTTGAGAAAGAAAGTTGGCTGACTACTAATAATGTTAATTAGATATAGCTCAAACTAGAAACTGTAAGTGTTTAGTAAGTGGCTTTTTTGGTTTCGTTGGACTAACTTTTGTTCAGTATAAACAATCAATGCAAGGGATACTAAAACCAACCTTATAAAACGAGGAAAATGTGAACAAACTCAAATTAGTTAACTAGTAATATATAACATTGGTACGACTATGTTGATCATTATTATCAAAGGACATAACAATTATTTACCATGAAAACGACATTAAAATATGTACCACTCCGGAACAAACAAACACCATAAAACTCACAACAATTGATCCCGCAAGGGAGTACATGGGAACAGTGTACGGGTCACTTGGGTGCATGTTATGCCCTGGTGGGCCACCAGTAAAGTAAACAAATCCCGGAGATGGCGGTGCTGGTGGCGGTGTGCAAAGAATATTAGGATTTAGTGGTGATGGAGGTGACGGAGGAGGAGAGGGAGGGTTTTCGCATGAATTTGAACATGAACACCCGCACTTTATATCAAGAGAGGCAGTTAAGTGAACTGAAACTGATAACAAAACGAGTGTTAAAACTAGTATGGAGACGACAGTTTCAAATTTTGGACACATTTTCCTATGGAGAAAGTAACTTGAAAATGCTATTGAGTTAGAGATTTGGTGCGTTATACTAGCTCTCAATTTCTTTGGATAGCTGCACTGTTTCTATTTATACTACGGTTCTTATGGTAAAGTATTGCATGCAGATGGTGTTCATGTGTTGGCTATATACCTTTCAAATTCACTTTTTAACCAATAAACTAGCAAAAATAAGTCATTATGAGAGGAAAAGAAAATATTATTACTGCCTGATCATCATGATTAATAGTTACTAAAAGCATTTGTTTATAGTTATATGCCCTTTTTTATCATACACTTTAGTTTGGACATATCAGTTCCCTTCTTTTACATATTAATTAGAGGTGGATTAAATAAAAGAAACAAAAATCAGAACTGGAATAAAACCATTCTTTTGCCAGAGGTGTGGCATCTTTCTTTAAGCTAATTGTATAATACTACTCCTATTATTTCAATATACTATACAGTATAGAGTATAAGTTATTTATTGGTATTTGCATAAGATACATTTTCAGAATAATAACATCAACGGTCTGTTTGGTTTAAACTACGATCATACAAGTTATCATGGTTTCGAATGTTCCAAAATCATAGTAGAAAGGATCACGGACTTGCTATTTCATCATTCAAAATTAGCTAGGTCGTAGATTTGTTCTACTTCATATAGCAGTCTAATTCTTAGATCGTCCTTTGTGGTTGTAGTAAGAAAAAATGTATCAATTATCAATATATTTAATTTGAAAATATTACTAATATATTTGTGGGAAAGATGATGTATGATCTGTTGATATCATTTCATTATTTTTGGATGAGACATTGAGACTTAGTGTCATTAATAGGGACCGGTTAGGCAGATCTCAATTTTTTTTTTCCATGTTACTGCGACATGATTTCAGATTATGAATAAATAACAAAAAACTCCAACATTATTTTTGAATAAAAACCTTTTCTCGTTTGCAATAGTTGGTTCATCATATGAAACTAATAATCTAGTGCATATTGTATAATGTAAATTGTTTACACATCTTAAGAAAAGGAAGTGGTTGGCTAGAATCATATGCCCTTGCAAAGTGTGAACAATATTACTTGGCTTTTAAGTGGAACATCTCCCTTTATCCACAGGACCACAAGAGAAATTAAGTAAAATGGAGGACAGGAGGAGTGTCCTCTTTAAATAAATTATGCATTTTTATTAAGTAATTTATGATTTAATCATGACTAGCAAATATCAATATTAGCGCCCTGTAATATTAAGAAATATTTGCCCGCAAAACTTAAATTCAAATTATTTATAGTTCATAATTTTGTAATTAAAATTAACTTTACAGTTACAGCGTAATAAAAACTCAAACAAAATTATAAAACGCTAGTTGATACTACCATAAATTTAAGCATTATTTAAAAATAGTAAAAAAGTTCAATGATTTTAATATATCTTATTTTATATATTAAAATTACATAAAATAAAATTACAAAACTCACGCATAAATCTAGATTATTGGATTATTTTAATTTCATGTATTAGATAAAAGTCTAAAGAATGTGAGTGCACTATGAATTCTATAAAATTTGAATCCTCAAAACTGCATGCAATTTCCTAATAGAAATAGTTTCCACCAAAATGGTTATGGATCAATTGTAAGTAGATGGTCATTTACGGATCCAGAAATTCTACGATAAGATACAATTTTTTAAATATTGGATGACAAATTCAGACTATAAGAAATTTCAACAACAAAAATAAACTTAACAAAAACATATGAAACTTTTGTATTTATGAATTATGAGAGGTATGATGATGCCCCGAGTGTATCGAGTTTTCCCAAATCGAATAGAACGAAATTAACTCCCACTCACAAATACTACAATAGAGTAGAGGGCGCCCTCTAGTCATCTGCATATGAGTCATTTTTGTCCCACCAATAACTAGGTAGTGGTCATCTCTATTACACTTGATCATCTTGTCCTTTGATTTCTTCTTTCTCACATATGTTAAAAAAAAAAAAAAAAAACTTCTAAAATCTTAAGCTTATAAGTTATAAATGTCATACAATTGTTGGAAAAGCTAGAATTGAGGATTCGTCAATATAATCTTGTCTGGAACCAGAAATGTCAAATGTAGTTGAAATTGTAATGAGCCGTTTCGGCAAGGCATGTTTAGTCCGCTAGGTATTACAACACTGGCCTCTTTAACACAAACGAAAGTGATAACAACAATGAGAACTTCTGAGCCTCCAACTTCATCCAAACAGAAGAAAGGATCCACCACTGTAACTTTCCATTTCGTAACTTGAAATCTCACTGTTATGTCGATACATTTGTAAATTCAGGCTTAAGTTATCTGAGCCAAACATATCATTGAAGGCTACGAAGGACTCAAAAGGACTTTGAAACCAACCTCCATAATCTATTCAAAGGCACAAAAATCAAACTTTTGCTATCCTATTTTTCACACTTATTTCAACGGACTTAAGGCCAACCAATGAACCCAATACAATGTTTCGACCAAGTTAGAATCATAGTCATTCCACGGTCATAAAGATGCAAAGAAACACCACTATAACGAACTGGAAGCAATCTTTTAGGAAGAGAGGGAACACACAAGGCCTAAAATCCCATAAAGTACGTAGTTGGTACTTTAATTTACTCGAAATATATTAATCTCTTTCCTCATTACACTTGTACAAGTGAACAGAATACATAATTCAGATGAAATCATATGGAACCTGCGTGGAAGGAGTATTGTAACTAAGTTCATATTATTTTTTTATATAGAATTATCTAAGTTCATATAATTGCATCTCAAAGATAAAGCAACAGCAAATGCTACGGCTTAGGACATATCTCATCTGAGCAAGGACACAACAGAACATAAGCACAAAGGGATAGAAAGTACATAGTGTCGATTGAAACTCCAAAATCGACTTAAATATTTACTTTCATCTACCTATATAAAGAAATTAACTGCAAAAGCAGCACTTGCTATTACCAAACCATTCAACTCGGGATCTCTGATACTGGTTTGCTTTCCGGGGCTAGTATCTGATAAATGATGATCACTCAAAAGTTAAGAAATCTGAAACATAACATATAGCAAAGTCGGCAAAGAGTTGCTGGAGATACATTTTATCAATCAAGGAGATTTAGATTATAACATAGGAACCTGAGAAGCAGCCTATGGCTATATTTAAATTTTTGGCATGGGTATATAAATTCATACAGTTCCATCTCAAACACACACATCAATGTCAGATACAACCAACATTTCGTGATGGACATCGTCCACAAGAATATGCAGTTATAAGCAAAATGGCTTAAAAAATGCACTCTATTTTCTACAAAGTATTTACTCTGTTATACTAGAGTTTAAACAGACTTAAAATGACTATATTTATACACAACACGATCAAGTACAATTAGGAATCAGCGCATTCCTTACAAAAATAGCCGCACCAATTACAAGTCGTTTTGACGGCTAAAATAAGGAGTTTAACAGCAATGCAATCTTTCTGCATAATATTCTAGTTACAACTCTGCATATTACTAATTCAAGACACAAACTACACGACAACCGAGAAAATCGAGATCACAATTTTAGCTCACGACTTTACTGAACAAGGTAAGAAGAATCATATACAACCAAAAGACCAGCTACACCCATAAAAGTATGTTTGGTACTGCAAGCTGCAGCAAACAAATCTTCCAACTATAATTTCGAGACCAAACTATACTTCATATTTTGAACTATAGTTTTCACTAAAAAAATCATCTAGATTATATTTTTCTAACCTCACAAGAGCATTTTTACCCATATCCACCAAATTCATTTATAATATTCATATTACTTGTAAACAGTCCATATTCCATCCTCATTAAATCAGCACACATTTTACTTCGAGCTTCTAAACATATGCAAGTGAAGTGGTCAAGATAACACACACTACAAAATCTCGGCGGTTGAGTTAGATCCAGCTTAACAAAGCACAGAAGGTAGAGAGGAGAGAAAGACTAATACAAGCAGAATAGTCGTGTCGAATCTGACAGGGAGTTTTATTACAAAGAAAAATTTGAGTTGACTAACCGAACCCTTCAACACACACACTAGTTAAAACATAACATTCAAACTTTAGTAGTCTTGGTCTTAATAAGCTTCTAAAAATTCGTTAAATTTGCGGGGGGAAAAGAAGGCATACAAAAGCCCAGAAAGAAGTCTGTGTTTTTAATTTACTCGTGAGTCGTGATTTATGGATCTCTTCCATCAGCAGAACAAACGGAAAGCGTTCAGAATGCATGACAATTGCAATCAATTCAAAGGAAACACAAGCATGATATATAAACAACATATGTGCCAACAATAACTTGATTTAACAAGAGCAGATTAAGTTCAAGGTTTACTCTCCGTTAATTGCTTGAGTATTAAACATATCACTAAGACAATAACTTGCGTCCACAACTGACAAAAAACAGGATGCAGAGTGAGTCGAGAGCAAATCCATCCACAAATAAATATGAACAAAAAACATCAAACTTAAGTATAACAAGGCAATAAACATCTTACAACAACAAAACCAGGTAGTCATTTATCATAAATGTAAGTTTGGTACAATAAACAATAGTTTACGTATATATATTTTTTAGACAAAAATACTTCTGTAGTTTGATCTAATACATTTCTATTTGAACAACAATGAGAAACTAAGCCTTTCCATTAACAAACTTTCCAGAAGTAAAAATCACATGGGTTATGATATTCAACCCCAGTAAGTTTTTTTTTCTACGCATTTACCAAACACATCTATAATACTCATACAACTGAAAAGTAAACTTCTCATCCTCATCGAAAGAGTATACTTTGTACTTGGGTACAACTAAACAATCATACATATTAGCCAGAAGGTCAAGAAAATACACTTCAGACTTTAGAGGAACTCGGATGGTGAGCTTGAGTCTGGCTTTACATCTCCACTTAATCCATCAGGATGGTTCTGCAAACTGCTCAAATCCTGATGCGGTGGCAAACTCTCTAAACCATCGTTTGAGGGTACAAAAAAATGAGATATGAGACGAGCCATAGTCCCAATCATCTGCATTTGGTTGTGACAAGCCTCGGCTTGCATCTGCATCATTTGCCTCTCGTGATCGAGCTGCATCCCAATCAGTCTCTCTCTCCACCCCATCTCCTCCTCCTCCCATCTCTCCTCTGCCTCCCTCCTTCGCCTCAATTCCCAATCTATCCTCGAGCTTCTCTCCTGTCTAGTTCGCCACTTCATCTCCAAATCAAAATCAGCATCTACCATATGATCTAGAGGGTCCTGGAAAACCGAAAACTAAGTGTGTTCATCTCCATAAGATATTCCTCTAGTTTTATATTGGTTAATATAGCACATCACAATAAAAATAAAAATAAATGTTCCTTACAAGCCCTCATGAACTAATCAACTCAGACCACATTATTGCCAAATCACACTCTAAAGAAAGATATTCATGTAAAATAATTAACAACTTCAGCTCTATTTTAATTAAGGAAATAAAAACCAAAATAGATATTCTACCTATTAAATAAAAGATTTTCCACAGTTTAGAAGTTGTTTATAGTTATATCTTCATCTGGTTTAACTTGTATTTTCATTTATCACACAAATTATACAGGGAGGCGTAACCGTAAAGTAATCACACTCTATTCTAGTAAATGCCACTTATAATTTATAAAATAACTCTGACTATAAAATTATAAATCAGATGTCATGACATTTCTTAACACACATTTGCGGAAGCTAAACACTTAGGGTGTGTTTGAAACCCGGAAAACTCATGGGAAAATTGAAAATGATTTCCCGAGAAAACATTTTCTTTTGTTTGGTTGCATAGGAAAACCAATGGAAAAGAAAACAAAAGAAAGTGAGAAAACTTTGTGTGTATAATGAGAGAAACCATTTTACTTCCAAAAGTGTGAGGAAAATGAAAATAAATGGGAAAAGTGGGACTAGCTCTCTCTCCCCTTTTTTTCTTTTCTTTTCTCTTGATTTTCCAACCTTCCAAACACAAAACCGGAAAATGATTTCAAATTCATTTTCCTTGGTTTTACTTTCTTTTCCTTTTCTTTTCTTTTCCCTGACATTTTCCGGGTTCCAAACACACCCTTAATTTAATAATATAATTAGAATATAATCTATACTTGGACAGAGAGATAGAACTACCTCCTCCCTACAAAGATCCAGATCTCCGATCTCCCGGACCACAATCTCTCCCCTTATTTGAACTTTTAAGACATACCATCGCACTCATAAATATATTCTGACTAACAATAAGAAATTATGGCATTTTCTAGCAACAAAATTGAGGAAATAATCATTTGATTGATATTGTAACTACACTTGGACTAATTTTGGGACAAAGCAAGTAGAACAAATAGTATATAACCACTTAATAACACAATTCTATCAATGAGATATCATAACATTTCTCAAAACAAATCTGCGAAAACACTGGGAAAAAAAACCCGCTCAAAACACAGACGGAAATATTGAAAGAAATTTTTCTCAACAGCCTATTTATAGACAGGAAACTTATGGATTTCTATATCAATGACAACTTTTGTAAATTACGACAGACTTGGCCGCCCTGCTCTTAAACTTTATTGTAATGAACCAATCACTTAATTAATAATACAGTTACAGTATATCTGATTTCCGGACAAAGCGATAAATTTACCTCCTCCCGACAAGATTCCATCTCTCCTACCTGCCGTACCTCCTCAATCTCTCTCCCCCTCTTCCACTCCCTCTCTCTCCTCCTCTCCTCCCTCCGTAGCGCCTCCTCCCTCATACCAACCACCACCATCGCCAACTCCATCCCTTCCTCCCCTTCCTCTCCCTCCTCCCCTTCGCTCTCCTCCAATTCCACATCCCCAAACACCTCCTTATACAAACTAAAATTCCCCCAATGATCATCCCCTTCCCCCCACTCATACCCATCCCCACTCGACCCGACCATATCCAATTTCTCCTCTGATTCGAAATCGTGGTGGAACATGTGTCCTGCCCTGTCATGGAATGTATGAAATAACTAAATATAAAAAAAAGGGCTTTTTGTTCAAGAATGAAATCTTATTGCGACAAGCAAATAAGTAATAAAAGAATCTGAGTCTACGCAACCCGAAAATTGTGACAATTTACGAAGGCTATAAAATTCTTTATAAAATGCTAAAATGTGCACGGTGCCAGTGGCGGATCTAAAAGGTTGTTACAGCAACCCCACAATTTACGAAGATGCTATATTTTCTATAAGAACTTTTCAAAATATTATAAACACATTATGTTTTGCAACCCCGAAAAAGTAAAATTTTGTACTTTGCATCCCCGGAATAGACACTAGCCTCGCCCCTGGTCCAATTACATTCATGGTAATAATGACAGGATACCAAAACAATCACTCAGAACAGGTCTAGAAAATTGGAGAGAGTAATTACCAGTATTCATAAACAAATTAACATCAATATTAAATGCATGTTAGTCATATAAATTACATATTACCATATAACTGTATAAGTGATAAATAGCAGTATAACAATTTAGTACAATTAGTAAGTGCAGAACTAAATCGAGAAAATTTTACTTTAGACTTTATTAGAGAAACCCGAGGTTAAAATCATTTCTAAAATTTGGTACTAATGCTTGATAATGCTCAATGATACTACTAAATACGATTTTTTTTTTATCATCATCTGATACTCCACAACAGGTTGTACCTACTGTTAAACAAAAAAACACAAATACAAATAAAAAATATTTACTAATACTCATCATTAAGTTCAATAGTATAAATAGTACTCTTTTCTCTCCTTTTGTCTCTATGACGATTTGAAACAGTTTCATTTAACATTCAATAATAAAGCATCAAAACATCGAAATTTTCAAACAAATAAACATTTATTAGTGAGACTATAAGAGTCAATTTGATAATACTTAACTACTTAATAAAAGGGTATTTCAAAAATTAGAAAATTTACTAAAAATATGAAGTGAGCACATATTTTGGTACGTTCTAAAATAGTGAAAATTTAACCAACGTCCTTAGACATTGGTTAATCATGTATGATATTTGTTGCAATAAGTTATTTTTATTAATTCATTAATAATATTTCCATAAATTGAGTAAACTAAAGACATAAATTTGGTAAATCAATAATGTTACGATATAAATGCAACAATATTTGTATTAAATGTAACTTGATTATGAAAAAATATTTAACACTTGAACAATGTCCGCCGGGGTCACTCGTTACCAAAACCGTCCAAATTATAATGCATGACACTTAAATACGGACGGAGGGACTTGTAAACATTATTTCCCAATTAATTCAATACTAACAAACTACGTTTGCAATGGGGTCTCAAAATTTACACAAAACGCTAACAATTTTTTTTAAATACCTGGCACATTTTGACCCAACTCAATTTGACCTCACCCGGATCTTAAATACTAATAACAAATCATGTTTGCATTTCTGTCTTAAACTTTTCCATAAAACACTAATAATTTCATTAAATACCCGGCATATTTCGATCCGACCCGATTTGACACGACCGGATTTTAGTTACTAATAAAACAAATCATGTTTGCATTAAAATTACTAATAATTTTACCAAAAACCCGGCACATTTCGACCCGAGCCGGATCTTAGAGACTAATAAAAATTCAAACTTTGCATTAAAATACTAATTTGATTAAGTACCCGACACATTTTGACCCGACCCGATTGGACCCGACCCGAATCTTTGATTTAACACCCAAATACTGATGACGCATGTTCTGTATCTTGACGGACACGTCACGCCATGTCCACCGGAAAGGGAAAGTTGACTGACTGAGCAGGTGGTGAACCGAGTTCACGTGTTCCGCTATCGGTTTGAACTTTTTCTCACGTGTTTTCAGCTTTTGTAACGTTCCGGTACGACTAAGGTCCGAGTATTTTGTTAGTAGGGTTTTTTCTTCAGGTTCTGACCACTTTTTTCTCTTCATTTTTACGATTTTTGTAGACCTGGATTTTAGGAAGAAATATAGGTAAATAGATACATATTCATTTGTGATTAATTACTTTAGTGTTAGGTATTAAATTTGGAAATAAGACCATTTTTTGTAGAAAAATGACAATTAGGTCCATTAGTATTTAGACATTTGCAATTTACCTCGACAATCTTTCTACCTTTTTTTGAAAAAGAAAAGGCATAATTTTACTAGTTGCTGTCAAGAATTTTTGTGTTTTGCGTACGTTTTTATTTCATATAATGCTAATGTATGTACTTAAAAACGCGGCATGATTCAGGATGACTCGATTGGACCCGACCTAGATTTTCACTTTAACACCCAAATACTGATGACGTATGTTATGGATCTTGACCGATACGTCACGCCATGTCCACCGAAACGGGAAAGTTGATTGGCTCAGCAGTTGGTGAACCGAGTTCACGTGCTCCGCTATCGGTTTGAACTTTTTTTCACGTGTTTTCAGCTTTTGTAATGCTTCGGTTCGACTAAGGTCTGAGTATTTTGTTAGGAGGGTCTTTTCTTTCGGTTCTCGCCAATTTTTTCGTTTCATTTTTGGTAGTTTTTTTTTTTTTTTTGGTGTAGAGTGGAGGTAGATTTTAGGAAGATATATAGATACATATAATTAATTACTTTAGTGCTAGGTATTAAATTTTGAAATAAAACCAATTCTTTTGTAGAAAAGTGGTAATTGGGTCTCTTAGTATTTAGACATTTGCAATTCATCTGGACAATCTTTCTACCACATACGTTTTTTTTTGAAAAAGAAAATGCATAATTTTACTAGTTTCTGTCAAGAAAATTTGTGTTTTACGTACGCTTTTTTTATCATGAAACGATAATCTCTTTTATTAAATATCTAGTATGATCCGGGTCGACCCGATTGGACCCAACCCTGATCTTAGACTTAACACCAAGATATTGATGGCGCATGTTCTCAATATTGACCGACACGTCAAGCCACGTCCGCCGGAAAAGGAAAGTTGACTGGCTAAGCATGTAGTGAACCGAGTTCACATGTTCCGCTATCGGTTTGAACTTTTTCTCCCGTGTTTTGAGCTTTTGTAACTCTCCGGATCGATTAAGGTCCGAGTATTTTGATAGGAGTGTCTTTTCTTCCAGACACTTTTTTCTTTTCATTTTTAGTAGTAGTTTTTTTTTTTGGTCCTACATTTTGTTTTATTTTGAAAGGAAAATGCACTAGCAGAATAGATTTTTTTGGGCGTTCCTAGATTTGAGGGGTACGATTTGTAAGAACAAGTGCATCTGTATATGTAAAACCTACTTTGCTTCTTATTTTTAGGATTTTTAACAAAAAAGCACGGCTGCATCAGTTACCGTAGCATTCCCTTGAATTAACTTTCATCTGAAACACCCCCCACCCCCATATACATGGAACTGAAAGTTTCCATTATCTCAATAAAATAATATTTGTTTCCATCTTCACATGTGTTCAGCGATCCATCCCAAAACCCTGTCCAACCCCCTCTCTCTCTAAAGACCAAATTCGACCAAATTAAAAACATAACAAATATCAATCGGTAAGCCACTTCATCTTTCATATGTTTGTATTGTTCATATGATTTATTAATATTCATTAATTGATTTAGTAATTTTAGAGGATTTAGATCTAAAATTTGTATTTCATACAATAACTTTTACATTTTCTTTGTTTCTGTTAAGGTAGTTTATGGCGAGCCTCCTTTTCTTCCAAGGCTCGGCTTAATCAATTCGCGTCGGCTCCGATCTTCCGAGGTGTCTGTCGTGGATCGTATCTGCTTCGACGACGGGGTGCACTCCGTTCCTGCACAAGAAACGAACAGGGGCCCGGGGTTGGTACCAGGTTTTCCCTCTCCGACGATCAAATTAGTACTGGGTAAGACTGAAAGTAGGTTTATAACGAAGAAAGAGGGGTCGGTCCGGTTACAACTTGTGGCGTCGGGTGTCAGAGGTCGTGTTTAGGCGGTCCGGGTGATTTTAGCTTTATCTCTCCTCTCTGTCTGTGTGTGTCCCCCACTAAGATGTGTTAGTGGGGGTATTTATAGTATGATCAGAGGTGTATTAACCATTGGATCATTGTACTGTAAAACACTGATCCAACGGCGTTTAGGTCATTTATGACTCTGACAAGAGTACTGTCATTTTTCGGGGCCCACTGGAGATGGCCTATGATTGGGCCACGTCGATGAAACACCTGAAGGGTCCCCCAAGGGAGCAGCAGCATTAATTGGGGAAGTGTACTCGACACGCTTCTCTAGGCCAGCCTAGGCACAGCTCAGCCCTCAAGATCCGGGGTGATGCGTCCCCCATGGTTTGACGGGCCCGGTTCGCCTGCTGTGGGGATGGTATTGGCCCGGACTAGGGGGTGCCGACATTCCCTCGCCAACAGCTCCCTGTCCGGAGTCGCTGTTAAGGACGAGGTTGACAAGAATCTTTAGTCGTTACGGGGGCTCCGGTCATTCTGTTCTCATGTTTTGGCGGTGTGGAGATGTCTCAGCATGGTCTGTCTTGTGACACGTGTTCTTGTTTTTACGAATTTTCTACACGTGGAACACGCCCAGCATGCATTCATGAGGCGTCGCCTCTGTCTCTTCGATCCCATCAAAGCTATTAATGCTAAAACGGCTGATGGATGACACTTGGCAGATGACCTCTGCCTACTGTACACGTGGAATGCGTCGATTGCGTAGTGGTGGTTTCATGTGGGAGTTCATGCATTGAGTCGTTGCTGTCTTTTGACCTTCTGGTAAATGTCTTTTCATCTTCTGGTGGGGGTCTATAAATACCCTCAGTGAAATCTCATTTTCACTTTCTCACTCTCTCTCTAAAATTTTCACAGCAACTTACTCTCTCTCACTTCCTTCCCATACTTAACAAATTCACAAACACCCAACCACCATGGTTATTCACGGAGCTGGAAAAGGCCCGATGGTTGTTCCCCAACCACGGCGCCTTGAGGTGATGGCAAACGCCTTGCCATTCCGGGCAATGGTCATCGACCCGGCCCTATCCGTGGACGTAAACGACAGTAGTATCATGGTGAGGCAGCACGGGTCCGATCTGGACGAATTCCGTCAACTTTGTGGGATCGGTGAAGAGTTCCGACTCCGGACCTGCCAGTCCTCGGATGAGGTAAATGGGATTGTAGCTGATCCCATGAGTATGATAACTCTCTCCCTCTCTACTCTCCTATACGGGGGCACCGACCTCCCCATTCCGGAGCTACTGGCGGAGCTCTGCGCCTGGACGCAGACTCTTCCGTGCCAGTGGCCGCTGCAGGCGCACCGCATCTGCGCCGAAATGGAAGCCCTCAACGTTCTTCTGGGCCCGGCCCTGCCAGAACCGTTGGGGCTTCAGGAGCTCTTGGCTTGCTATGAGTTTCTTCAGAGCAAGCCGAGCTCCCATGCCAAAAGCAGGCAACCCTATCTGCGGTGCCGGGCTTACAACCAGTTGATCACGGGTAACTCCGATTCGAATCGGGGTTATACCCAAGACGTGATCGTGGTGGAGGGCGACTGGCTCCGCCGAGATGACCTGATTCTCCCCACCAGGCTGGGAAGGGTGCTCAACAACAAAGATTTTAAGGCCACGGTGGCCATGAAGCTGCGAGGTCTTGGCGAGGCCAATGTTCAATCAATGGAAGTGGCTCTAAACTGGTGGGGCCCGGACGGAACAGACGCCGGCGTGCGCGACGCAGAGCGTCTATTGACCTGTGGTTCCCCTACCAGTTACAAGGGGAACGACTTCAAATGGCCCCACAGGACCTTCTGTCCTGTGGGATACTCCCGGGATAGATGGGAGAATGAGAAGGGGTTAGAGTCCACCCTACCCCCTAAGACTCTCAAAGAAGTTGAGGTCGTCGAGGGGCCTCCTGAAAAAACCTTGAAGAAGGTGACGAAGTCGAGGCCAAAGCAGAGTAGCAGGGCAAGGGCCGTAGAGGTGAGATCTTTCGCTCCCGCGACGGCCGGGGTTCTCTTCGAGACCCGGCCTGATGGTACCGTCCTCTATTATAGGGAGGGGGCGGACGGTACCCGGAGCTATATCGATCAGCACGGGAAGCCTCTGACAGATGTCCTTCCCTTGAGCTCTAGGGAGCCCACTATGAGGAGCCCCCTTCAGTTGGAAGATAGCCCCTCTGAGGCAGAACCCTCCGGGCCAGGCTTGGGCACCTCACGGACCAGGGTACTTTGCCTTTCATTTGTCTTTGATTTTAGTTTCACACTTAGCTAGATTTTGTGAATTTTTCTAACTCCTGTTTTGTTTGAACAACGCAGGTGGTCCGTTCCAATGAGGAGGAGGAGGAGGTGGAAGAAATTGTTGCCGAGGCGGAGGGCGATGGTGAGGAAGAGGAGGGGGCAGTCGATGAGGTTTCCGGGGTGAAGGATAGGGAGAAGGAGGCAGTGGAGGTGGAGGTTGAGGCGGGAGAGAAGGAGGTGGCCGTCGTGCCTCAATCTGGCACCGATGCTACGGATGATTTGGCAGCTCAGGCCAGGCTTGATCGGGCGGCCCGCAAGGCCCAGCTTGGGAAGAGAAAGGTGGAGGGGACGAAGTCCCTCCGTGATGGGAATAAGGCCAAGGTTCGGGGGAGCACCCTGCCTGAGGTCGTGGTTGTGGAGAGGCCGAGGGTGACGCTGGGCCCTACTCAAAGCTCGAGCTCCTCTTCCGCCTCTCCGACTCATAGGATGCCTGTGCAAACACCCGAGGAGGTGAAGGCGGCCACGGGGGTGAAGAGTATAATGGAGGCTCACCCTTCCACCGGGCTACTCGCTTTGGCTGCGCTTCAACAGCAAAGCGTTGAGGCTGACCACCGAGGTCGTGACCTCGCCTCCTCCATGGCATCGGTCATGGCCATGATTCCTCAGGTATGTAACCCCTTGCACTGTCATTTTGTATGTTTACATTTATTTCCCAAATATTTTGCTAAGTGTTTGCTCTTTCCCTTGTAGGCCTATCTGATGATGAATCAATATGTATATCACCAAGGCCAGCTGGTGAGGTCATGGGCCACGAAGGCCGAGGCTAATGCCAGGCAGATGGAGGAGGCCCAAAAAAGGGCGGAGGAGGCCCAAAAAAGGGCAGAGGAAGCCCAGAATAGGGCAGAGAAGGCCGAGGGCCTTAACGCCTCGGTTGAGGCTCGAAGGGTTGAAGCCGTGAAGGCTAGGGTGGAGGCCGAGGAGCGCGCCCAGGCTGCGGAGGCGGCTCTAAAAGAGGCTGAGGCTGGAATAGCCGATAAGATAAAGGCGGCAGTCCAAACTAGTCAAGCCGAGCTGAGTGCCGCCTGGGCCTCAAAGACACAGAAGAATTTCAATTCCTTCTATGTCGAAGGCTGGTCCGAGGCGGCTGCTTTTATGAGGGCGGGACCGGATCATCAGGTGTGGAACGTGGATAATATTATCGTTCCCATCCCCTCAGCTCCCGTCCCCGAGGTGGTTCCCCTGACCCCTCGACCTCTTTCAGATGAAGAAGATGAAGACGAGGCAAGCCAGGGCTAGGGTAGTTTTAGCTTTTTGTTTTCGATGTAGTTTCCTTCAAGTACTTAGCCTGTAAATAGCTTTGCATTGAATGAAATGAAAAACAATTTTGGACTTGTCTTTATTCTTCTCTTTTTTTTTTCTTTTTTTTTTTGTGTGTGTATGTATACGTGCTCCCAAATGAGTGGGCCCTTATGCTTCGGCGTTGGGGCACTCATTTTACATAACTCACAATTCGAATCAAAACTCTTAGAAATCGGACACAAGTAGAAGCTCGGGTGTTCTGAAACACTTGTAAAATTTAAATGAACTGAAAAATTCAAATAAATAGAAACCAGGGTGCCGTATAGGCTCGGGTGTTCTGAAACACTTGTAAAATTTAAATGAACTGAAAAATTCAAATAAATAGAAACCGGGGTGCCGTATAGGCTCCGGTGTTCTGAAACACTTGTAAAATTTAAATGAACAGAAAAATTCAAATAAATAGAAACCGGGGTGCCGTATAGGCTCCGGTGTTCTGAAACACTTGTAAAATTTAAATGAACTGAAAAAATTCAAATAAATAGAAACCGGGGTGCCGTATAGGCTCGGGTGTTCTGAAACACTTAGAAAATTTAAATGAACTGAAAAAATTCAAATAAATAGAAACCGGGGTGCCGTATAGGCTCGGGTGTTCTGAAACACTTAGAAAGTTGCAAGCATTTAAACTGGGGTAATTCGGAAATAACAGCAGTTTCATTCATAAAGCCTTCAGGCATATTTACATCATATTCGTATTTACAGCAAAACACAAAGGTCGAGCCCTACTGATAGTACTTTCTTAGGTTGTTGACGTTCCAAGGTCGATCCACCGGGACATTGTTGGGAAGGCGACCCAACAGGTAGGCCTCGTTTCCTGCTGCCCCGAGGATTCGATAGGGGCCTTCCCAGTTGGGGCCTAGCTTGCCGTCGGACTGTACTCTCGTGTTGTTGTTTACTTTCCGTAATACGAGGTCTTCGTCTTGAAAACGTCTGGCGTTCACTCTTTTGTTATAGGATCGTCCCAGTTCGTTCTTATACTCGCCGTTACGGATGGCCGCGACTTCCCTTCGTTCTTCAGCATATTCGAGCTCGAGGCCCATCATTTTTTTGTTCAGTCCGTTCTCTACCATGTCGGTTCTGAGAGAGGGGAGCCCGATTTCTAACGGGATGATAGCTTCCATCCCGTAGGTGAGGCTATAAGGCGTTTGTTGAGTGCCCCATCTTCTCGTCGTTCGGTAGGCCCATAGGACGTGCTGCAGTTCATCGGCCCATCGTCCTTTGGACTCGTCCAGCCTCTTTTTTATTCCGTCAAGAACGGTCTTATTCGACACATCAGCTTGTTCGTTGCTTTGGGGATATGAAGGGGTGGAATAATAGCTTTTGATGTGGTACTTCGCGTACATCGCTTTTAATTTAGCTCCGGTGAACTGGCCCCCATTATCTACGACTATTGAGTACGGGATTCCAAATCTTGTGATCACATCTCTCCAGAGGAACATGATCACCTCGGTCTCCGTTATCTTTGCTAATGCCACGGCTTCTACCCACTTCGAGAAGTAGTCGGTGACCATGAGAAGGAACTTTTTGCCCCCTGGGGCCTGAGGAAAAGGTCAGACGATGTCCATGCCCCATTGTGTGAAGGGCCAAGGCGAGGTCACACTGCTCATTTTTTAGGCCGGGGCTCTAGGCATGGGCGCGTATTTCTGACACTTCTCACACCTGAGTACGAATGCTTTGGAATCCTTTTGCATGAGGGGCCACCAATATTCGTGGGTCAAGGCTCGGTTGGCCAGTGACCTCCCCCCGGTGTGGCTTCCGCACACTCCCTCATGTATCTCTTCCATGACCTTAAGGGCCATGTCGGGGTGAACGCAGAGCAAATAGGGCCTGGTAAACGACCTCTTGTAAAGCTTTTTGTTCGGAGCCAGCCAGAATCCAAGTGCCTTTCTCTTTATTTTTTCAGTTTCTTTTTTATTGTCGGGCAGGTCGCCGGAGTTATGGTACATGATTATGGGGTCCATCCAACTTTGCTCCGGTGGGAGGTCGGTCACCACGTTGACCTTTGATTTCACGTCGATGCTAGGCGAGGGGACATACTCTACGGTGACGGTCCTTTCTCGCTTGTCACCTATCGTCGAGGCCAGGGTCGCGAGGGCGTCGGCATGAGAGTTCTCGTTCCAGTTGATATTGTTGACCTCTTGATAGTCGAAGGTTTGGAGTATTCCGAAGGCGACAGCCACGTAGAGTGCCATCCTCTCATCCTTCGTCTGAAACTCCCCACTTATCTGGTCACTAACTAATTGGGAGTCAGTGTTCACGATTATTTTCTTGACTCCAAGGCTACGCGCCATTCTCAAGCCGGCGATCACTGCCTCGTACTCCGCCTCATTATTAGTGGCTTGGAAGCCAAGCTGGATTGAATTCTCGATCACGTCGCCATGTGGAGACCGGAGTACCACCCCAAGGCCGGATCCTTTTTTATTAGCGGCCCCGTCCGCATGCAAGGTCCACGTTTCAAGGGCACGTCCTGCAGCGCCGGGACTTACGGTCGTCGTCTCCGCGATTGT
The DNA here is from genome assembly GCA_963682055.1 of Primula veris. Classification (NCBI taxonomy): domain Eukaryota; kingdom Viridiplantae; phylum Streptophyta; class Magnoliopsida; order Ericales; family Primulaceae; genus Primula; species Primula veris. The sequence goes on along the minus strand of OY821747.1, from coordinate 26,530,377 downwards.
GAATTCTGCCACAAAGTCAGCCAGAGCTTGCCCCTTCACGGACGTCCGAGGCTCATAGCAGATGTCGTACGCATTCAGGTGGCAATCCCACTTCGTCATACGGCGAGACAGATCTCCCTTCTGGAGTATTTCCCGGATGGGCTGATCGGTATACACCACAATACTGTGGGCCACGAAGTAGTGTGCCAGCTTACGTGAGGCCATAACGAGGGCTAGGACGAGCTTTTCTAAGGGCATATACCTAGCCTCGGCGTCAAGTAGGGTCTTGCTCACATAGTAGATAGGCCTTTGCTCCCTGTCGAGCTCTTTGATGAGGACGGCGCTGACGGCGATCTCAGATACGGCCAGGTATAGGGCAAGGACATCTCCGGTGTCCGGCTTGGTTAGTAGGGGCATGCTTCCGAGGTAGTCCGCAAGCTCTGTAAACGCACTCCGACACTCATCGTTCCATTCGAACTTCTTCTGGGCCTTCGGGACTGTGAAGAATGGCTTGCAGCGGTCTCCGAACCGGGCAATGAATCGGTTGAGGGCGGCGGCCATACCGGCTAGTTTTTGTATGTCCTTCCTCTTTTCAGGGGTTCTCAAGTTCTTCAAGGCAGAGATCTGGGCGGGGTTCGCCTCTATGCCGCGGTGGGTTACCATGAACCCTAGGAACTTGCCGGCCCCAACCCCGAAGGCACATTTGGAGGCATTCAGCTTCAGGCCATGCTTCCGGATGGTCTCGAACACCTCTCTGAGGTCGGATAGGTGATCCCTCTCTTGGATGCTTTTTACCACCATATCGTCAATATAGACCTCCATGGTTCGGCCTATATTCTTAGAGAATATCTTGGTGACCATTCTTTGATACGTTTCCCCGGCGTTCTTGAGCCCGAACGACATCACTTTGTAGCAGAAATTTCCCCTCGGGGTTATGAAGGCAGTTTTTTCTTGATCGGCCTCTGACATAGGTATCTGATGGTAGCCGGAGCAGGCGTCCAGGAAGCTCATTCTGGCGGCCCCGGCAGTGTAGTCCACTATTTGATCAATTTTGGGCAAAGGGAAAGGATCTTTGGGACAGGCCCGATTAAGGCTGGTGTAATCGATGTACACGCGCAGCTTTCCGTTCTTTTTGGGGACCACCACGGGGTTGGCAAGCCATCTTGGGTAATAGATTTCTTTGATGGCTCCGGCCAACAAAAGCTTTTGTACCTCCTCGTTTATGGCATCGGCATGCTTTGGACTGACACGGCGTCCCTTTTGCATTACGGGCTTGGCCTCCGGGTTGACGTTCAATTGGTGGCAAGCAAGGTCGGGATTGATACCCGGCATTTCGCTCGGGGACCATGCAAAGTTGTCGAGGTATTGGAGCAGGAGCTCAACGAGGTTGGATACCTCAGGCTCACTTAGCTTCACGCCCACCATAAAAAAGTGGTCCTCGCCATACCCCGGGATCTGGATCTTCAGCAGTCCTCCTTCTACCTTGTCCTCTGCTTCTGGTCCCATCTTTTTGTTCAGTTCCCTCAGCAGCTTGGGGTCCTCAATTTCTATGTTCATAGCACTCTGAATCGGAACCGGTTTTTCACCGGAATACACGGCCATGGCATAGCTTCTCGAGACCTTTTGGTTTCCCGATATGGTCTCGAATCCAGTCACAGTTGGGTACTTGACCTTTTGGTGCAGAGAGGAGGAGACGCCTTCTATCTCGTGCAGCCATACTCGCCCTAGTATGACATTGTAAACGGAGGGGACGTCCACTACCGTGAACTCCACACTCATAACCTTGGTTCCTGTTTTAACGGGCAAGGTTATGTTCCCCCTGGGCTGAACAGCCTCAGAGTTGAATCCGTACAGGGGAGGGGCGTTGGTATCCAGCCGCTCTTCTGATAGCCCCATCTTTTGGAAGAGGTCTCCAAAGAGTATATTTACCGATGCCCCTTGATCGACAAGGATTCGTCCCACCGCGCAATGGCCAACTTGGGCAGTGATAACAAGGGCATCATTATGGGGCAGGTCTACCCCCACCAGGTCGAAGTCGGTGAAGCTTAGATCCGGCCTGGTATCGGGCTTACATTTCTTTCGGGGGTTCGATCTCTCGGCGAGGCAGACATGCTGCTTCATTGCGGCCTCACGGGCCTCAGTCCTCTTAACTCCAGTAGGGTTGGGCTTCTTCGGTCCGGAGTGGATAACCTGACAGGTCATCACCGGTGGGGGGAGGTCTGGTTGCCTCTCGTCGGCCCCTTCTCGACCTTGATCGGAGTCCTTTCATGCCTTGACGTATTTATTCATCATGCCATCTCGTACCCATCCTTCGAGCCTCGCCTTTAGACCATGACACTCGTTGGTATTGTGGCCACGGCCTCTGTGATAGTCACAGAATTTGTCATTGGGCCCGCGGGCTGGCTCGTTCCGGAGTGGGAGGGGCCAGGAGAAGAACGGCTCGTTCTCAATTTCGCCAAGCAGGTCGGTCAACAAGAGGCGAAAGGTGGTAGAGTAGGCAATTCCCGGAATCATAGGGCCACTCCGACGGGGCTCCTCTCTTCTCCTCTTGGGGGCCGGTTGTGGGATCTCTACCGCACGAGGTCTCCCCATCCTTTCCGCTATGGGGCGATCTCTCCGGGTGCTTCTTGAGACGGTCCTCTCACGGGGCTGTTCATTGCTGGCGACCGAACGAATTGCCCCAGCAGATCTCATGTCCTTCTCAATGTCGACATGCTGCTTTATCAGTGATCGGAGCTGAAAAACCGTGCTCGGAGGGGTTGCTATCATTTCGTTGCGGATCCTGCTCCCTACGATCATGTTCTGCCTAAAAGCAGCTATGGCAGTAGAATCGGGGCAGTCGGCGCACTCCGCGTGCTTTTTCCAGAACCGATTATTGTAACTCTCGAGAGTCTCTTTAGGTTGGGCTCTAACTTGGTACAATTGTTCCGGTTGGGCGACCCTTTCTTTCAAATTGATAAACCGGTGTGCAAAGTCATAGGCCAGGTCATCCCAACAGTGGATGGAGTTGGCAGGCAGAGATTGGAACCATTTACTTGCCAACCTCCCCAGGCTGGCAGGGATGCATTTGCACATAAGCCGATCGAGGTGGGAGCAGTGATTCATCTGGTATCGATAGTGCCGGAGGGGAGCTTCCGGGTCAGAATCCGCATTGAAGACTTGGAGAACGGGGGCAGTAAAATTTTCGGGGGGCGCGCTGTATTCTATCTCATCTGAGAACGGAGTGCTACGGGTGGAGGCAACGATTTTTAACGCTGCTTCGTCGGCGGCTTTGTCTCGGCCAGCGCGGCGGCTGCGTCTCCGTCTATGAGGAGGATTTTCAGTTCGTGCACGACTTGACTCTGGCTGTGATTTATAACTGTCGTCCGGCCAGCGGATTCGTGAGTGCACGCTTCGCTCGTCGCTACGGCGAGAGTTCCTTTCGTGGGAGCGCTCCGACTCCTCACCCCTAGTTGGCTCTTTGGGAGTCTCTAGGAGGGATCGTCGGTGGGGTCCCAACCGGGACATCACGCTTTTAGTGGGTCTGAGGACCGGTTCGACTTGGCTTGCGTCTTGGAGGACGGGCTCGGGCTCTGGTGCCATCAGCGTGGCTATCAATGCCTTCTAGGCCGCAAGCGCGACGAGCTCCTTCTCGTGGACATCGAGCATCATCTCTGTCAGCTCGGTCCGTGATCGGGGTATCGCAGCTATTGCTGTTAAGAGGGCGGGATCCCTCGTAGACGCGGTTCTCGGGGTCTCACCGAAAGAGAGTGTCCTAGGCATCCCAAGAACGGGGGTGTGTCGAGACGACGGGGTGTCGAATCGGTTATTGCCAGACATGTTTTCTATGAGGACGGAATGTCAGAGCTAACGCGTTCCACACGTTTCCCACAGACGGCGCCAATTGGCGAGCCTCCTTTTCTTCCAAGGCTCGGCTTAATCAATTCGCGTCGGCTCCGATCTTCCGAGGTGTCTGTCGTGGATCGTATCTGCTTCGACGACGGGGTGCACTCCGTTCCTGCACAAGAAACGAACAGGGGCCCGGGGTTGGTACCAGGTTTTCCCTCTCCGACGATCAAGTCAGTACTGGGTAAGACTGAAAGTAGGTTTATAACGAAGAAAGAGGGGTCGGTCCGGTTACAACTTGTGGCGTCGGGTGTCAGAGGTCGTGTTTAGGCGGTCCGGGTGATTTTAGCTTTATCTCTCCTCTCTGTCTGTTTGTGTCTCCCACTAAGATGTGTTAGTGGGGGTATTTATAGTATTATCAGAGGTGTATTAACCCTTGGATCACTGTACTGTAAAACACTGATCCAACGGCGTTTAGGTTATTTATGACTCTGACAAGAGTACTGTCCTTTTCTGGGGCCCACTGGAGATGGCCTATGATTGGGCCACGTCGATGAAACACCTGAAGGGTCCCCCAAGGGAGCAGCAGCATTAATTGGGGAAGTGTACTCGACACGCTTCTCTAGGCCGGCCTAGGCACAGCTCGGCCCTCAAGATCCGGGGTGATGCGTTACCCATGGTTTGACGGTCCCGGTTCGCCTGCTGTGAGGGTGGTATTGGCCCGGACGAGTGGGTGCCGACATTTCCTCGCCAGTTTATCTTCACACGAACTGCTATAAATTCTTGTTGGATACAAATGGAGATACGTTTTAATTGTTTATGTCAATCTCGTACATAAATGTTAACTTGATTGTGTATATAGACCGGGTGATAGATTAATTTTTGCCAATTCAATGTGCGACTGTTTCTAATTACATGTAAATTGAAAATAGACATAAATCATTACCAACTTTTTATGTCCCTCAACAAATCTCAACTTTTCACACATGTCATTTGATTTGGTTCTCTTTGAAAACACAAATATAATGGTTTTTGAATGTAACAAATAAGAAAAAAGCTATGTGTGGTTAGCAACAAGTCAACCATTCATGTGAAAATCTAAAAAAATATATACCTCAGTAGTCTTTCATTTATGTCTTTACATGGTTTATAATGTATGGGATCAACCAAACAGTTCATAGGTATGGAATCTCTGTCCTTGTCCTGAAATCGGAACTTGTTATTAGCCAATTGGTTTCTGAAAGTTTTACAAAAACAACATTAAAGTCTGGATCGTTCACAAGATTGCGCATTTGACGTCGTTGTTCCAAGTTCTTGGTCTTGCTTTAGTTTTTGATTATTATGAAGATTGGAAGTTGGGTTTTTACAAATTATTGGTACAAACTTTTACATAAAATACTCAAATCAGTTCATGTTTTTACAGATCATTGTTCAATTGCTTACTTTTACAAAGGCATGTTGTTAACTTGTTATTACGGATCAAAATTACCTACAAAGACTTGGGTTGGTGATATCCCGTTCGACTAATATTGCCAGATTTTACAAAGTAGTATGAAATGAACTTTGCAAAAGAGCAAACAAAGAGGGGGAAAAAGGTGGCATGCGATTCTCAAACTTCTCCGGGATATGAGACGAAGTTATACATACAACAACTGAACAAATTGGAGGCCGGTACAACAACTCATATCAATATGTATTATTTTGGTTAGTAGCTTGTTTTTTAATATGTAAAATTCGTAGTTGTACCCTTGCCGATGCATATTTTGAATTCAACAATTATTTACTTGAATTGTACAGTAAAGAGTTCTACCCTGAGATGGAGACACTGTGTAACCATATCGCATGATAGGAGTGATTTTAGTTTGGAGCATGGAAATTGAAAAATTGTTATGGAGGGAGAAAAGGTTAATATAAAAATAAAAAATAATAATGTTAGTTATGATAGAGAGTTTTTATAAGGAAGTTGAAATTTGGATAAAATTAATTTGTTCCTTAAAAGCTGTAAAAGCTGTAGTTTTGAGAAAATGTTTGATTTAGCTGATACAGATGCTCTAACGGATATGATAGATACATACAAACATACATTTTCAACTTTGGGTAAATTGCTAATTACCACTACAAGTTTTGGTTCTACTACAAAAAGTCCTCATATTCAACATTTGCAATTAAAATAGCTTATGCTATACTTTTTTTTAAAATAAAAATAGCTTATATACTGATGATGCATGTTTTGGATCTTGACCGACACGTCACGCCATGTCCATTGGAAAGGGAAAATCGACTAGCTCAGCAGGTGGTGCACCGAGTTCGCATATTCCGCAATCGGTTTGAACGTTTTCTCTCGTGTTTTGAGTTTTTGTAACGTTCCGGTTCGACTAAGGTCTGAGTATTAAATAGCAAAAGAGCAGTATAAAAGTAGGCACCGCACTGTCATCTTATAACTTGATTTTAGTACTTTGGACTTTGGAGCAATATCAATTTAGCAATACGACTTTCTTATCAAAAAGTAGTAAATTATGAAATATTCTAAACCATAGTTTCTCTATTCAGCGATTATGGGAAACAGCAAAAATACAGATAATAATGAACCACCAACCGTGATTTACTACTGTTATGACATCACAAAGTTTAAACAAAAGCCAAAATTTGAGGAAGTATCATGTGAGAAAAATTCAAGGCTAAAGCTTGGTAGGGGTTTATCCCCTTCCCAAAATGCTTTAGTTTACATTACTCTTTCTTATAAACCAAGCTTAAAAGCCTCTAACAAACACGATCTTAGTATTATATATGTGCATTTTATATATAAAAAAGATCATGTATGAATTTCATGGAGACATGGACACTGTATAATTGAAATTTGCTTAGAAACTATCTAAAACAGTACTTTATAGGAAAAAACTAATAGGAAAAAAAATACATTTAGTATAATGTACTCTATTAATATATATTCATTATATATATAAATATATTTATTGACACACATCCACATAGGAACACCCACATACATACACATATGTATGTGTGTGTATATATATATATATGAATAAATACATATAATATTATGTATATACATATTATATGTATTTGTGTATACAAATAAATTTCCTGTTGTTTTTTTCACGAATGTATTCAAATAATAATATGGCCTGAAATAGTTTTTTCAAGAAAGTGTTATATGTTTTTTTACAAAAATAGATTTTAAGAAAAATAATCTTTTCAAAGAAAAATTTAGTCAAATAATATGTATGTGTACGTGTTCTAGTCAAATTTAGTTAAAGAAAAATAATGTTTTTAAAAAAAAAATTGAGATACTTAATATGTATTTTTTTTAATCACTCAATATGTACGTATATGTATGTGTTCTAGTATAAAAATTGTAAATTGTAACATTTCGAAAAAACAAGTATGAATTTATACAGGTTACAAAGAATATGATCAAACTGAAAAGTGAAACTAATTTTTATCCAATTAAATTAACGGCGGTACCTAGATTGTGAACATTTTAATAAATCAGTACGTCAATTATTAATTTTCGTAGTATGATATATAAATCATTAACAATTAACATGTATTATAGTACATATAAATGTATTTTTTTCTCGCTTTATAATTCCACAAATCAAAGTCAAAGTTAACATACATCTAGAAAATATTGTAGTGAATGATTCCTTTCTAGCATAAAACTAGTACTTTGGGAGATTATCATGAGCCAACAGTCTTAATCTCATTTATTTAGGTTCCAAAGTCCCAACAAGAATCTGATTCACAACCACAACCTTAATTGCAAGGCCATTATTGGCTTAATAGAAGTCAATTAATTGGCCTTTCGAAAAGAAAAAAAAAGTCGATTCATTGGGGGTGTCTAGTAGCTACACTCACCCCAGACCCCAGTTTCTTTTCAATCTTTATGAAATGAATGGAAATATGCTATTTTACCCGAACAATTTAAGTTTCGATTTTTCAAGCCTACAAATCTTAACATAAATAAAGGATATCTCACATCTTTCTAATCAAGGTTGTCTATTTTCTAAGGTTCTTTGACATAATTATAGAATGATTTGTAAAACATGGTTATTATAAGGCATCCAAGGGACCGGCTTTGTACCAAAATTGCATTGGCACACGACAGCAATGCAATGAGCTTAATATATATATATATATATATATATCCCTGGGAAATACTTCAAAGCTTTTTCATAAAGTACTTTTGTTAAGGATAGGGCTTAAATAGAAAAAACTTAATTCTGTTTAAAGAATGTGCATGATGTATCAACTACTAACCATTCAAAGTACAAATACTATTACCTCCAAAATACTCCTATGCGAAAATGTGCATTAGTGTATATAGTTCATTGGACTTGATAGTCCATTAGTCAATTCTACTTAAATTAATTTCAATATCGTATCGTATGCATCTTTAAAAGTGGTTGTAATTTCATTGGACTTGATAGTCCATTAGTCAATTTTACCTAAATTAATTTCAATATCGTAGGCATCTTTAAAAGTGGTTGTAATTTCATTGGACTTGATAGTCCATTAGTCAATTTTACCTAAATTAATTTCAATATCGTATGCATCTTTAAAAGTGGTTGTAATTTCATTGGACTTGAGAGCCAAATATCTAAAGATTTTGATTTTTGAAGATCTTCTACGAGGATGTTCTGTTTGGATTACCAAGGCTCCAATTTTCACTATTTGTTTGCATTCAAATGTAAATTTAGCCGGAAATGTTCTGTTCCAACAATGTGAATGTATATTGACAAATTTGAAAGGATCGCAATCAAATGTGACAGACTCTATTTAGTATTAAAATAATGTCTAAGAATTAACTTTGAAATTACTTAATATTTCCTCTTGCGTAATTAACAACAAACAAAATATATGATGATATATTATTTAATTACATTTAGAAATTAAAAACACATAAGAGTCATAATATTTCACAAATTTATATAACAACCCGCTAACATCGATATCAAAACAAAATCAAAACATTGTACTCAGTAGGTTTTAGCACATTCTGAAGATAGTTATTTAGTTAATGTGTATTGTAGATAATATTGGATAATCATACCGGTTACACGGATTGAATAGCAACACAACTAAACAATTTTACCACCCGGATTAATACAGTTCATATTAGATTTAGGATACTAAGAACGGTTTTAAATTCTCACAACTTCGAGTCCAAGCCATGACATTCTAATCCCGACTGATCCAATACAAATCATACTATTCGCTTCGGTTTCACGGCTTGGTCAACACTCCTATTTCCATCTTTATTTAGAAGTTTTAACTTCTGAGATGCGTCCCGATTTGATCAGCTAGTTTCATAGTGCTTTTAGTATTGATTGTTTAATTAAGTAGTTGATCCTTCTTCTGAATAAATTAAACCAAAAAGGCAAAAATCAATACAAAAGTAGTCACTGCAGTGTTACTTTATTGAGCACCAATTTGTTGAGGCGGGGCAGCATGTATAATAGTAACTTCTACCATAGATTCATTATCTAAATAACAATATCACTTTGGAATTAAAAATCGTAAAAATTGAAGTATTTAATAATGTTAAAGTTTTCCTAATCGGCGCTTAAGGGAAACAGCAAGATTTAGTTGATATTGAACCACCAAACCAGTGTTGTTTATATGGCACAACCGTGATTTAATTAATACTGTTATGACATCACAAGGTTGAACAAAAGCCAAAATTTGTGGAAGCTTAAGAGATAAATTAAAGAATCCAAGGCTAGAACTTTGTAGGGGCATGTATATATATATGGACAACAAAAGTGTACAGAACGGTAATAATAATAATCTCACTGGTTATGTAAAAACACGAGGTAAAATGACCTAAGGGTTTGTTTGATTATAACTTTTGAACAAATGAACTCATTCATTTTTGGGCTCGATCGAAAAAAATGAGGTTATTCAGCTTATGATACTCTAGCATTCTCAGTCGGAACCGAAATGCTAAGTTTTTAGCTTGTCCAATCAGATATTATCTCATAAGCAAAGCTTAATTAAAAGCCTCGACTAAACAGTATTTTAGTATAATATTAAAAATTAAAAGTATCTTAATATTTTATATGTGCATTTTGTACGTGTATGAAATACCTTTTGTACGTAACGTACATATACAAATTTATTATCGAAATTACATCATTTTGACTTTGTCATTGCAGTTTGTTTAGAAATAAAGAAGAACATTGCTTTTTCATTATAATGAGTACATGATTTCACCAAATGGGAGAGCCATACTCCTTACTAGTGAGTGGTGGAGTTCTACCACATCTAGCTTATAGTCTGGATGTGTTTTGTAAATTATTTAAGTCTTATAATAAAAAAAAAAAATAGAAAAGTAAAACTATTAGATTAAAACTCTCTTACCCTTTTATTGTGTTTCATATTATTTTTAACCTTTTTTATTTAATATTATTTAAGTTTAATGTAAAAATATTTACTTTAATTATTATTTAAGTTTAAGATAGTAATTATAACTAGTGTTATATATTTTTTTATTTAGGTTTTTATTGTGTTATATTTGAACCTATATATAGAGAGAGAGCTTATATGTACATTAACTTAGACATCAAATTGGATATTTTTTTTTTGTAAAAACGCTCCAAATCAAGATTTGATTAATGCAAATCTTCACGGTTTTACGACAGGAACACAAATTTGCGTCTTATTTTTTTCGAGATGTATAATGACATGTTTTGAAAATTATGATAAATTTTAAAAATTCAAAACATGTTATTATACATCTCAGAAAAAGAAAAAAAAACAATATGCATATTTGTGTTCCCGTCGTGAAAACATGGAGATTTGCAATAATCAAATCTTGATTTGGAGCGTTTTTTGTAAAAAAAAATTATCCGTCTAAGTTATATATATATATATATATATATATATGTTTTTATTTTAATTATTATTTAATTTTAGGGTAGTTACAACTAGAGCTTTATATAATTTTTATTTGATTTTTTATTGTGTTATATTGGAAACCTATAAATATATATATATATATATATAAATATATATATATATATATATATATATATTATTTTACTATAATTATTATTTTAGTTTAGGATAGTTACAATTAAAGTTCTATTTTTATTTTTTTGGCTTATATTAAAAACCTAGAGTCTGGGACTCTCAACCCTCATTTAACATACCAAATGAAAACACTCATCTTAATTCTAGAACACTTTGTAGCTAATGCCTTATTTGTAGCATAAAACTAAAAATATTTTGGGAGATAATCATGGCCAATAGTCTTAATCTCATTTAATTGGGTCTCAAAGTGCAAGCACGAATCTAGTTCTACCATCACAACCTTAATCGCAAGGCCAATATTGACTTAATAATACAAGTTTATTTCATTTGAGCGTCTAATAATTCTACTCACACTACTTTCTATTCTTCAGGAAAAGAATAAATTATTCTCAACATAATTAACGTAGATATCAAACCATCAAATCTTTACACAAATGATGGATAGTTAGCTCATACTCTTTCTAATCAAGATTGTCTATTTTCTTAGATTCTTTGACATAATTATAGAGTGATATTTATGAAGCATGATTATTATAAATAAGGCATTCCATGAGGCCTTTTTGTAGCAAATTTGCATTTGCACACGACAACTATCCAATCAGCTTAAATTTTGTAGGAAGACTTCAAAGTTTTTTCAAAAGCACTTTTTGAAGAGGATAGGGTTTAAATAGAAATAGTTATTCTGTTTCTTTTTGTGCATGATATTTCAACTTTCAAGTTCACCGGGCCATATAAAGTACAACATTATAATCTCCATAATCAGCATACTATGTTTTCTAAAACTCTTAGAGCATTTTTGTAATACATCTACTAACTCAGTCTACCAAAATTCAATACTATACTCGTCTTACAGTTGGTTTACAGGGCCGGGTTTACTTCGAGTATGACACCCTGATAACGATTGGTATAAACGACACAATCATCAAATCTTAATAAATTTTAGGTTCTTTTGCGAAGATCACTAAGACGTATATCGTTTTAGAGAGTGATTACTAATTGCCGTCTTTGTTTAGGATATAGTTGGAATGGTATTAGTTCAGTTAGGGGGAAGTATCCATATATAGTTGCAACTTGCAGTATTTATTTGCTTTCATTTTTTCAATGTAGTTCGAAATTGTTCTGTTCCAACATAGAAATTGACAAATGGAAAAGATTACAATCAAAGGTGACAAGTAATATGTTTATTATAGTTAAAGTTTAAAATTTAACTCAAATATTACTTCATGCTCTCTTGCACAAATAACAACAAATACAGATTACTTTCTATAGCCCTAACGTTATCTTAATCTATTAAAGTATAACCCACCTCCGCTTATGTATCTATGCACACTTTAATCACAAATCGCACTAAATTTCAGCTAGGAAAGGCTATTTGCGACCTCTATTCCCTGTAAAAACTTATTAACAACGGGAACTTATTAATAGAAAAAATTTAAGAAAAAAAAAACACAAGTTACAATCATAAAAACTTTATGTATTAAACATTGTTCTTCCAAACAAATTAACCACTTCCGCACCTTTTCCTACTACCATAGAATCAATAGATCTGGTTGATTATACAAAAGCACAAAAGGTACTTTGTTTGAAAAGAGTAACCAAAACAAAAACCACAAGTTCAAGCTGAACTTAGATTGTGCTAATCTCTCAAAAAGTGCTTCACATAATGACACAAGCATTAGTATTGTCGTCGCTAAAGAAATGAGTCATTTTTTCCTCTGGCTCGTCATGGCTAAATGAGACAGCTTGCGACACATTTTTTACGAACCCATGTGGCGCCCTTTTATCATATGCTTGTGATACATACGGATATGATACCAAGTGTTGTTCGATATAAGGCCAAAATTCTGCCCTTGTTTTACCCGTATCCTTTACTCTCTTCAACACCTTTGTTGGGTCAACGTAGCCGGTGACCCTTACTCGGTGAATTTTTCGGTCTACTTCAAGAGATTTCACCCCTAAACAAATTAGAAAAAGGAATGCTTAGTTCGCTTGATTGACGAATAGTAATTTGGAAAATCAATAGGTTCAAATTAATCATCTTTAATTTTGTAGAAGATTCTTTTCCGGGTTGATTATGTACACTTTATTCATATCACGAGTTTCCAGAATTACAAATGATCGGTTCTTTTGGTTCTGATTCATGTTATATATATTTACCCTTGTGAATTAAAAGTTTGGAAGGGATCAACCAACTCCTACAAAACTTTAACTTTGTCTTTAAGAAGTCTAAGTTCAAAAAACAAACTATATATGAACCCTCAAACCAAAGAAAATCCTTTTTTATATCACAAAAAAGGTTAATGATCGCAGATTTCTTTGTCAGTTTTCATAAATTGTTTTTAGCTAGACGACCTCTTAATCTAGTTACAAATGTACCTCTCATGTCCTTGATGGCATGTCTAACTTTTCTTTCGCAACCATCGCAGTCCATTTTCACTTTGATCTCCACTGTCTGTGAATGATAATACACAACATTATCATTCATGATTAAACTAAGCATTAATCAAAACTAGAAGAATTCAAACTTCAGACAAATAAGCTGGCTTATTTAAAGGATGGATAAAAGATATATAGTTTATCCGTCTTTTTTAAAATTTGCCTCGAAGCTCATAAAAGTATGCAACAGTCATGATAAAAAAAAAGCCTTACATTTTGTGATACCCTGCGAACACGCTCTATCTACCCTTTCACGTTTTAAAATCTGGTTAATCCAGCTTAAAAGTTTTCGATATTTAAGGCTAAAACACCAAAAGAAAACCAGTTCTAGAGCTTATAAAGATTGGAACCGAAAAAGATCAGTCTGCTTTGTTGGCGGTACCTGAAGGGCTTTTCGTCTGTGCGATTTAGAGCCGGTTATGGGGCTAAAATAGTCTTTAGTGCTATCTGTTATAGTGCAGAAGTGAGAGAGGTAGTCAAGAGCACCCATGTTATTTGTTAACGAGAGAAACACAAGAAATGGATTATTAAGTTGAGTATGAATGTTAACATTAGCTACATATTTATAGTAGTAGTACTAAATTAAAGTGTACGGACTTAATTTAGATTGCAATTTTATTTTATTTTTATCCCTTCAGGTAAAACTTTTACCGCGAAACTTCGCAGGCGACAGAGTTCGAACCCTGTCGGTGAGCGCGGTATACTCGGGTAACAAATGTATGGCTACCAACCACTTGGTGAGATTGCAATGTTTATTTTGAAAATTTTAAACTAAAGTTATTTTGTTAAAACTTAAAGTACATTGTCCAAATAATATCTAGATATTTAATCTTCAAACCATACTAAAGAACTTTACGTAAAGTTTTCTCGCAACTTTGTTACTTTGGTCGTTACATTTGTATGTCTCAAAATATTACTTTTCATTTTGCCTCACGAAAATTTCAAATTCACAATAGACATATATACAGGCGAAGCAAGTAGTTGATTTTGAGGGGTGCCAAAATTTACAACAACTATTAAGTTAAGTGGGAAAAAAATGAGTGGGTTTAATCATCGATTTTAACATATTTTCATGAAAATACGTGGTTAAAAATTGAAAAACTAATAATTTTCGTAATGAGGTGTCGTAACACATACCACCCGATGTTCTTCGCTTAGTTTCCCCTACATGTATACTAAGAAATATTCATTTTAACAAACAATGATGAATATAATGGACGGAAGGTGGTACTCAATATTGATAAGGTTATATAACTTATTTTATTGTAAAGCATTTGCTTTCAACTTCGTTCATTGGGTGTGGCTTTGCTTTCTAATTATTCACATAAGTAAGAATTTATATGACCATAATGGCTCCAGTACCTTGATTCTATTAGTACAATATACTATAATACTAAAATAAAAAGGTGGAGAAAATAACGCTAATCATGGTTTTCGGTACTATAGCATATTCTTGAGAGCCTTATGCTATAAATGACCGGTTAAATATATCTAAAATCTGGCTACAAGTTTTAAGTAAATAAATTAGTTTATTTGAGAGTGAAAAAATGGAGTTTCGTAGTTTAGTTCAAAACATCAAGTATCAAATATTTAGTTTTCAAATCAAATACACAGTACTACAGGCATAAAGTATAAATAAACTTTGAGCTTGAAATCTCCAAATCTGTTACAATCAATTGTAGGCTAATAACTTTTCAAATTTGACTGAAATATTAAGGATTAATCTAGATATATATAAGTGGAGTATCTACGATTTTTATTTTGCAGCATAATTAAGTAAATGCAGTCTGACAATTTTTTAAAAATCTAAAGAGAGAAATTATAACGCCAAACAATAAAAGACAGAACCATCAACTTTAAAAGAGAGAAGCTGTTTTTTTTTATGTAGTTGTTTCAAAGTAAGATAGGATGAAATGCCAATTTTTAAATATTTAAATAAAAATACAGAGAAAAAATAATTTGTTGTGCTGAATTTTTATCAAAATGGAAAAGACACACCGACTATCCTCACATATTTACGTGACAAATATAAAATTTCACAAACATATATATGGTTAAGAAAAAATAATTAAATCAACCAAAACACTCAAAAGTGGGGTCACCCTTAGGACCAAACGAATAAATTTCAAATAATACTCCGGCTATTCTGGTAATGAAATTCATCCACTGGTCGACTTTTCCTTTAATTTTGCTACTACAATATTTGAAAATGCTACAATCTCCATATATTCTGAACAGAAAATGACAACTGTAAAAGGCAACTACATTATGCACTGTACAAGTATTTTTATTCTTATCATACGTATAGTAAATTAAAAAACATGTTTGATCTATTCATTGATTAATTCACTACTCCACATTATGCAATCGAAACAAAAGATGTAAATACCATATAACAAAATTATAACGTGTTATATCGGGGTGGTGGCTTATAAATTAGTAATGATTCATGTAAAGTTGCAGACAAATCCCAAGAACGCGCATTTCAAAATTTCAATCGTAGGTGGGGGTCTCGGGAAATTGATTATGAATCATCTTTCAAGTGTTAGCATATAATACGGGTCAACAAAGTCTCGAGCTTTTATAAGAAATGTCCTCCGAGCAAGATTATCGTCCCTTCCAAGCACATTAACCAGCAACTGATTATAAATTCAGCACACCGTTATCTTCTTCGTCGCAGAATACGTCTTTGGATTTGCTTGGTTGTATGCAACTGACACTTATTACACTTCCACAAATTGCGACTCCTTAATATTGAGAATTAAAAGGCAACCACCCTTCTCTCGCAGAATAGCTTACTTTTCGTTTGAGAAACATTTTACTATGAGCATATTATCAAAATTAAAGAGTATATGATAATTCCTACCTGCTGATCGAAAATGCTGCTATGAAACAATATTTATTCATTAGCTGTTCATTAGAATAAGTAGTAAAAGATTGGTTTAAATCAATGTTTTAAATAGCGTTATCGCTAGCGTATCATTTTTTCGAGAGAAACGCTAAAAGCGTAAATAACGTTGTTACATAATGTTTTGTGATGTACTTTTTCTTTGCCTAAATAAATATAAATATAGCATTAAATTCAAAACATCTAATAAAAATTAACTAAATATATATAAAAAGTTGTAACTAATAATCACAAAATGATTGTAGTTGAGATGTCAGAGCATTTACTTTTGTTTGCAAGAGTTTGATTCTCTTTAGACTCCAATAATTTCATTAAAATTTTGACAAAAAAAATAAATTGGACTGCACCCGCTATAACGTAAATAGCGTTTCTATAGCGTGAATTTAGCTTTTTTCCATCCAAATAGCGGTTATCATAGCGTTTTTCGGCCAAAAATGTTATTTCGCGAACTGTAGGGCAATATAGCGTGTTTTTTAAAACAATGGTTTAAATTAATAAGACATTTGAATAGGTTTTATCAGATTGATGCAACACTAGCTACTACTTACATAATGCTCATCTTACTTCACACATCTTCCTGGTTAATCCAGTCACAGTAATCCTCAAACTTGCTGAATGAGCATTTTGCCACTTTCTACTTAAATATATAAAACTAATCAAGTATAAATGCTAAACCATCCAAAGGTACATTGAAACTAGAATGGGGAACAACAGAATTTTAGAACAAAAATTAAAGCAAATACGTGGGACATGGGAAATTTTATTCGGTTCCAAGTCTCTTCGCTGGAAATTAATGCTTAACACTTTAAACGAACTACAATATTAATTCAGAATTTAAAAAAAATATCACTGTCTCATGCTTATGGCGCTACAACACTTGCAACAGCCTTCGACGCAGCTGTAACGATAGTGTAAACTGCATAACCATGTTTCTGTTAAAACTAGAGGGAGAAATCCGACAACCTAGTTCAAAGTAGTACCACCAGTTACAAAGAGATAAAGCATAACAACTTATTTTGATTCTTCGTCAACAAATCCGTGTCCCATACCAGAAAAATAGGTGGATACTACGTACACCGGAGGAGGGATGCCACATCATCTACGAATTCAATTAATCCACCAGACATTCTATAAAACGCGCGTTGATTAGATATTTAATTCGTCAACGAGGGTCATGAGAAACCTTCTATGACTTAGATTCTAGGCACTCTCAGTCACATTATTAGCAACTACTTCTAAATTCAGTATACAATGAAAATATTAATTTCCTCACAACCACATGATACAAAATTACCTCTTTTGTATATGCCTGGTTGTAGATAACTGACGCTTATTAGAATTGCACAGTACTGAAACTCCCTAATGAAGGCGACCCCATATCTCCCGCATAATAATGTACTTTTGGTATGCAAAAAAATGTTAATTTAAAGATAATCAAAACAAAAGAGCCTGGCATGTTTTGTAGTGTTTACTAAGAAAATGTGTAGATAGTTGCTTAAGAGCTAATAAAGGTGCGACCCCATATCTCCCGCATATTAATGTACTTTTGGTCTGCAAAATATTGTTAAGTTGTAGAAGAATCAAAACTAAAGTTCCTGGCATGTTTGAAGTGTTTATTGGTAAAATGTGTAGACAGTAGATAGTTGCTTAAGAGCTGATGAAGGTGCAATCTTGGGCGAGGCGTAAGGGCATGAACATGGTGCGAGAGATGTTTTACCATGTTTCACAACAACTCGTTTTTCCCATATATATGTGTGTGTGTGTGTGTGTGTGTGTGTGTGTGTGTGTGTGTACTTTTAAGTTTCGGCACCATATTTTAACCGACTTTTTAACCTTCTTACGGCCCTGTATGCCAGTTAAATCCGACAGGGAAAGCATACAAATACACTTGTTTTGAGGTTAAGAGGAACAAGAGGAGCAAGCTAGCTATCCTTTCTCACACTTTAATGGTATTTCACACATAAACCGCTTGTTGAACAACAAAAATTCCAAGAACAGAAATCAAGATATTTACGTGAAAATATAGCAGCACGGATGTCACTAGATAAAACCATAAAAGTAGAATATCCTAGAAAAATAGAGAAATGTTAATGATTTAGAATACTCTCGTTTGGATCATCCACAAGTAATACAAATATACAATATATAAATTTGCTCTCTAGCTTGTGTTCTGTTGTAATACCCTTGTGCGAGTGAGTGTTCGAGAAAAGCTGACTTAGGTTTAATTAGTCCGAAATTGATAGTATAAGTGTCGCATAGTGACTTGCTAAAGTTATTCCCGCGACAATGTGAATTATTTCTAAATTTCACGTATAAACCGAAAACGTCAATATGGAAACAAATGTACAATTGTAAAGACTTATTTTTCTACTAATTGTAACAGTGTTTTAAATAGCGTTATCGCTACCGTAACACTGTTTTAAAAATAGCGTTATCGCAATTGAATTACTTGATTTACCAATCGAATGGGGACATGCTTTAGTTCCATACTTGGTCCTATATATAACACCATTGGAAGTATAATCATCGCTAATATCGTAACATGTTTTGAAACCTTATAATCTGATCCAAGACAAAGATTAAAATGGTTGAAGCAGAAACTATCAAGCTAGGTCTCCTTAAAGAAGATTCCAAAATGATAAGAATTTAAACGAAGGGAGACGTAGATTAGCGAGTAAAGATCATACAATTTTTGTGGCAGGATGATAGGCACCGTATCAACCAAAATAGATTCGTTTTATATCGTATAAAAAAATATAATAACGATCATGAGAGATGATGAAAAAATGGAGTTTACCATATATCTGAACCAATCAAAATAAGTATTTTAATCAGACTAAAACAAAAGACTTTACTTTCAAAATAAAATAAAAGCGCAATTAATATAAACATATCACTATTATATTAATAAAAACATATCATTAAAATTTAAATTATTAAAAACATAACTTCAATTAATAATTAATAAAAAATAAAAAACTGATTCATGCTCCCAATGTATTTGCACTCTCTCTCTCTCTCCTCCTGTCATCTTCTCTCCAATCTCTCTCTTCTCTTCTCTTTCTTCTCCTTCTCTCTCCTCCTCTTTTTCACTCTCTCCGATCTTTCATCATTTTTCTCTCTTTCCGATCTCTCTCATCATCTTCTCTCTATTTTTTCGATCTTTTTCTTCTCCTCTCTCTCCGATCTTTTTCTTCCGTGGAGATTGAAACGGACACATCTATCGGAATGTGCGGCAAGTGTGTACAACGAGATCGAAAATTCGAGCATGATGTCGACGGAGATGTGGTCGTCGAATAAGAGACTCACGTCGACGACATGATAGTCCGAGATCGGAGGACCGGTAAGAGTTGGATTTGTTAATTAGTGTATAATGATGAAAAATAAGTGTATGAATTACGTGAATTAAGGGTATGAAGTTGAAAATTATGTATATAAATTATGTAAATTGGGCTATGAAGTCTGAAAATAAGGATGAACTTTACGAATCAGGATATGAACTTTTGAAATAAGGGTATGAAAAATACAAATTAGGGTATGAACTTTTGAAATAAAGGTATAAACTTTTGGAATAAGTGTATAAAAAATATAAATTAGGGTATGAACTTTTGGAATTAGGGTATGAACTTTTGAAATAAAAATATAAACTTTTGAAATAAGGGTATGAAATATACAAATTAGAGTATGAAATTTTGAGTATGTTTTTGTTAATTAGAAATTTTTTGATATGTTTTTGTTAATTTAGTTTGGGGTAATTTCCTATAAGTACTTCATGCAAATTATATTCCTCCTAGATATCTTGATAATTTCACATTTCCTCATAGGTATCACTTTTTATACTATATGAGTTTTATTAGTAATTGATATTTTAAAAAAAATGAAAAAATCACAAAAAATCATAAAAAATATAAAAAATTATAAAAAATCACCAAAAAGTATAAAAAATCACCAAAAATTAAAAAAAAATTATTAAAAAATACAAAAATCACAAAAAAATTATAAAAATTACAAAAAAATTAAAAAATCATAAAAAATCACAAAAAATCACAAAAAATCATAAAAAATTACAAAAAATCACAAACAAATTACAACAAATCACAAAAAATCACAAAAAAATCACAAAAAATCAAAAAATCACAAAAATTCACAAAAATTCACAAAATTCACAAAAAATCACAAAAAATCACAAAATATTATAAAAAAATAAAAAAAATCACAAAAAATTATAAAAATTATAAAAAAATCACAAAAATTACAAAAAAAAGAATTATAAAAAAATAAAAAAATCATAAACTTTTTAAAAAATTACAAAAAATATGTTTTTTTGTCAATATAACACTTTTTATACCGAAAAGTGATTTTTTTTATACAAAAAAATGGTTTTTCCATGATAAATGTGCCTTTTTTTAATCTAAATGAGCTGAAAGTGCATCTAGTTCAGTCAAAAATACATATAATTCAGTCAAAAGCGTATATAGTTCAATAAAAGTGCATATAGTTCAGTCGAACGTGTATATAGTTAGTCAAAAATGCATAAAATTGAGTCGAAATTGCATTCAATTCAGCTGAAAGTACATCTAGTTCCGTTGAAAGTGCATACAATTCAGTCGAAAGTAAATATAGTTCAATAAAAGTGAGTATGCATATAGTTCAGCTAAAAGTGCATCTGGTTCAGCTGAAAGTGCATCTGGTTCAGCTGAAAGTGCATCTGGTTCAGTTTAAAGTGCATCTAATTTAGTGGAAAGTACATATAGTTAAGTCAAAAATGCATATAGTGTAGTCGAAAATGAATATAGTACAGTCGAAAGTGCATATAGTTCTGTTAAAAATGCATCTGATTCAACTAAAAGTGCATCTGGTACAACTGAAAGTGCATATGGTTCAGCTAAAAGTGTATCTGGTTCAGCTAAAAGTGCATATGGTTCAGACAAAAGTGCATCTAGTTCAATAAAAGTGCATATCGTTCTGTAAAACCTGCATCTGGTTCACCTAAAAGTGCATATGGTTCAGCTGAAAGTGCATATGGTTCAGCTAAAAGTGCATATGGTTCAGCTAAAAGTGCATATGGTTCAGCTGAAAGTGCATCTGGTTCAGCTGAAAGTGCATATGGTTCAGCTAAAAGTGTATCTGGTTCAGCTGAAAGTGCATATGGTTCAGCTAAAAGTGCATCTAGTTCAATAAAAGTGCATATGGTTCAGCTGAAAGTGCATCTAGTTCAATAAAAGTGCATATGGTTCAGCTGAAAGTGCATATGGTTCAGCTGAAAGTGCATCTGGTTCAGCTAAAAGTGCATATAGTTCAGCTGAAAGTGCATTTACTACAGTCGAAAGTGCATAAAATTCAATAAAAGTGATTTTTTTAATGATTTTTTTTGTATTTTTTTCATTTTTTTTATAATTTTGTGATTTTTTTCATTTTTTTCATTTTTTTTTATAATTTCTTGTGATTTTTTTCATTTTTTATAAATTTTTTATTTTTTTATATTTTTATAATTTTTTGTGATTTTTGTGATTTTTTTTTATTTTTTTTATAATTTTTTAAAAATTTTGTGATTTTTTGTGATTTTTTTATTTTTTTTTCATTTTTTGTGATTTTTGTGATTTTTTATTTTTTTTTTATTTTTTTTTATTTTTTTATAATATTTTCTGATTTTTTTCATTTTTTATAAATTTTTTTATTTTTTTTGTAATTTTTTTAAAATTTTGTGATTTTTTGTGATTTTTTGTGATTTTTTCATTTTTTATAATTTTTTAATGATTTTTTTATTTTCTTTGTTATTTTTTTTATTTTTTTTCATTTTTTGTGATTTTTATGATTTTTTTTTTATAAAAATACATTATTATTTTTTTTACAATTTTTTGTGGTTTTTTTCATTTATTTTGAGATTTTTTGCATTTTATATAATTTTATGTGTTTTTTTCCATTTTTTATGAAATATGTGTATGGCGTTTTGGTAAATAAATTAAATAATTAAAAAGTGGTACCTATAGGGAATGTGAAATTATGGAGGTACCTAGAAGGAATATAATTTTAAAAGTGGTACCTATTGGGTATTAATTCATTTAGTTTCAAAAGTAGTATGTTTTGTTAATTTATTCTAAAATAAAATACTTTCTTGATTTGATGTTCTTTGTGATGAATTATTGGAAAATAAAGAATAATTACGAAGTGTCTGTCAATGTGCATTGCGACGAATCCAACAAAGTGGATAGACCCAAGGAATGCAAAGAATCCAGAGATCTATGAGTGGATGAAAGTGAACATGTCGGATCAGTTGCAATGGTATGTGCGAGGTAATATCATACTCTGGTGGAATACCAGACGATACTCGGAAATGGTTGTTTCTGACTACAACCATTTTACCAAAAAATAGATGGTAAAAAATTTATTATTCAATTACAACATATTAAATATGATGTTTATAAACAAACGAGAAATGCGTACAAACTAAGTAAACCAAACAGTAAACCGAAGCATATATTCTCAAAATGGGGATAGATGTATTGTAAATTGGCTCCAAGAAAGATCTCTCATGACCAACATGCACAAAAGCAAATTACCAGTGAAACAATATGAGCATAGAATAAAAAACGAGAAATATCCATCACCACAAGTGCAACTAAAACATAGATTGGTTAGCTATGATCGGTAGGCAACAAAACATCTCAAAAGTACTTTCATATAACAGCATAAAAACTCGCACTGACAAGAAACAAATACAAGTAAGCAGAAACGCATAAAACATTTTATACTAGACAACCTTTTTAACACAGTCAAGTATTCTCGAAATTACATAAGTATTCAAGACTTTCCAAACAAATTTATGGTCAATATCAAAGTCCAAATTATAACTTTGTAGAAGATAATATGTACGAAATCATTCACGAGTTTAAACATTTGCAAGGGTTTTGCCTCTGACATTTAGCATCTGATTGACTAAGATGATGGACTTTAATCTTGCTGACCTACAGGATGTGGACACTCTGTTTGATAATCTGCTTACGTTTCTTTTCGAGATGGGACCACCATGTAGCAATGTTTGTCTAATATGCCGTGGTTGACTCTGACATAGCTATCGCTTGAAAAAAAACTCACAATTGCATGAGCAAACGGATACATACCTGAAGAGATGTAAAGCAAGATAAATTGAGGACAATGATCCTGAGTAAGCTTGAGGGGATTTACTCATGGATGGAGAAGAATATGGAGTCCTAAGTAATTGTACAATCTGCTGATGTCGAGATACATTTAAATTCGTTCTATAAAGAAAAGTTGTACTCCGAGTTACTCACTCACCTAAGTGTTAATATGTTAGAAATTGAGGTGTTACGTGATCTCTGTATGCATTACAATTATAGGATTGGGGATACTGATATTGAACTTATACGCGTACTTAAGGAAAAACTTTTGGTAGCTACAAGTATAGAACAACTATTTGTCGTTGCTTTTACAAGCCAGTTGAAAGAGTTCAATTATTGGTGAACCAGAAGGCGAAGCCTAGGAAAAAGTGGACTAGTGATAGTTGGAGTAAAATCATTAGGGGTCTATTTCTTGGTCAACAAGCGCTAGATAATATTCTTCATAGTGTTAACAGTAAAAAAAAAAACGGTTAAAGTATTGTTGTTATGTGTTAAGCTTATGGTTTAGACAATTGCACCTTGATGAAAATTTTTGTCTATTTTGTGCTCAACAAGCTCTAGATTCTATTATTCATAACATGAGCAAGCTGTAGAAAAACTAATAGTATGACTTAAGCGAGCTTGTCTAATTCGAGCCGATAGTTGAGGCACTTAAAACATTTTGGTGAAAATTCTGGTATGTTTCGTGCTATTCTACATGGTGTTAACAGGAGCAAACTCTAAAAGTACGGGTTGTATATATGTTGAGCAAAATTGTACAATTTTAGCTGATGTTTTGGCCACTTGATCATTTTAGTGCAAATTCTGGTTCATCGTCTAGTTTTTTGATAAAAAAAAATAAGAGTTTAAACAATTGCAGCAATTGACATTTCAAGAAGGGGCACAACAATACTGAGAAACAATACAAGAAGTAAAAAAACGACACTAATCATCACCATAACATCTATGTCTGAACATCAAATACACGGACAACGTCCGATTCTTACAGAACATCCACTTGATACCAAAAGTGACCAAAAGTTTCACAAAATTAGAGAATCCACACCACAATTAGAAAAGAACCTAAATTTAAAAGGGGAAAATCCGATTGAAAAATTAGTCATTGTAAAGACATTTAAAAAGTTTGTACTATTATGATTAATGTGTGAATCATAGAATAACTATTTACATAATACAGACTTACGTTGACGCATAACAGCTGGAGCAGTTTGAATTTCGTTTTCTGATTACTTTTCTACCCTCTGACTACAAACTTTTAATCTTAAAATATCTAACAAAAACAGGTCGCATCCTATGACTTATATTAATTATAAAGACTTCTCTCGCAGTCTCACTATTCATTAAATAACCACCTAGGAAAAAAAAAACTTACTGGGGTTGAAAACTTTGTAGGCTTGACATCTTTTTTCTTCCACCAATTTTGAGTACTAAATCAACTTACATTGATCCCCAATTTTGCTTTGTGATCATGGTAGTCGGGGGCGAAGCCGGGACTTTTAAATGCATGGTGCCGATTTTGCAAAAAGAAATAATGTTAACTGAAAATAAATATTATGAGAGGGTGTTGAATCATTATTTTCACAATGACCAAAACTACATGGCCGCAGTGGAATGAGAACCGCAGAAAAGGACCATTCATAAGAAAATAAATTCTTAGCGTGGAAACAAACAAGAAAGGGAAAAAATATGCAAATTAGCGAGACGTGTAAACGAGCCTAATGGCTTAACACATTCCAGTTTTTGAACAAGCAACATAATAATAAAATTTAATGTACAAAACCTAAGCCTTCAATCTTCATACATAATATTTACAAATTAGCCAGTCTTAGCAGCAGCAACTACAACAACAACGAAAAGACATTTACATATTCATGTTCATTTGGAGACAACCAATACATTATGACTTAGAAGCATATATTACCAACTTTATTCGCCTCTACCTCGCCAAGTCCTCGTCCGAGAAATAGTTCAAAAGGCGATTTCCACATCGACACCACAACATCTATGCTTGCGAAGCACATCTGGTGGGGGTACGAGGTAGTTGGTCAAATATGTTAACCTCGAGTTTTAGTCTATCACGCAAGCGAAATTCCCGAGGCACGAAAAGAAACTTTTTCTGATCAGGACTTTCGACCCTCCCAGACACATTATCAGCAACTGATTCTAATTTCACTACGCACCCATCTTTTTTCGCCAACACGTGATACTGAAACTCTTCTTTGCATGTGCACGGTTGAATACAGCTAACAGTTACTGCATTTCCAACGAAATGGAAATCCCTATAGTCGAGAATAAAAAGTCGGCCTCCTTTCTCTCTCAAGATTTGGTAATTCCGGGTACCCTCAGATGTTATTGAGAAGGAAGTGCCGAAATGAAAAAGTGTGGCACTAGACTTATGTTTACTTGTGTAATGTGCACATAGTTGCTTCACAGAACCAACAAAGGTACAATCCCGCTCAAGGCAAGAACATGCTGCGTGGATACATGTTTTCTCATGTTCCTTTTTGTTGGAATAACTTGTTTTCTCAATACACCCATATTTAAAGTTTTTACACGATATCTGAACCGACTCGATGACTTTTTCTAGAGCACGACACCTACTATAGCCGATAGGAAAAGTACATGAAGGACACTTGTAATTGACCTTGGTGGAACAGGAGGAGCAAGCTACATGCCCATTCTCACACTGTATTAACATTCACACAAAACAAACATGAAAGAACAACAAATTCAATTCACAGTTATGCAACGAAGGAATATTTCAGTAAAGGATGACAGCCACAATAAATGCACTGATGGAACAAAGGCGTAAAGTACTTCTCAATTAAAAAGAAATTTCTTTTCTCCTATCCTCTTTAAATCCTAAAAAATCGCATATAGGTTTGGAAAGCTACCATTTTAGTCAATAGTAATTGTATAGATTTCATATACATTACCTAACTTCAAAAGAGAAGAAAAGGAAAGAAAAACCCCTTGAATAAATCGAGTATTGTCTCAAGCTAAAATTACTTCATATCGACATCCAAGCTTGGGAAGATATCCAGTGCAGTTTAACATTAGCTTTCCGCTTAAAATGCTACGCCTTTCTTAAGTACTCCATTTGATCAAGGATCAATTGATAAATTAAACTAGAATACACTATATTTCGCATTATTTTCCTTTATGTAAATACTATCACACTGAAGGCTACAAAAGAATACAGATTAATCGTTGTTCTACAAAGCTACAACTATAAATTACAATTTAAAAAAGCTATATATGTAACGAATCAACCAAGTTTTAACCCAACACAACACAAACCAACGATAACAGCAATAACACAATCTTTTTGGCACAATTTTTTATATATTTCAGAGTTCCGAAGTCGCAAACATAAACAAACTAGAAATCAGAAATGCAGAAAAGTAAAGAAAATTAAAGATAAAAGTAAAACTAAAGATAAAAGATTCATCATTTTTCCCTTTTTTTTTCTAATGAGCTCATATCTGATACTTGTACTGCTAGTATGATAGCTGTTTCCTGAGAACTACAAAATGGTCCTTAAGTTTCTATAATCTGCATTTAAAACCTATGCATTCTTAATTCTTCACAACTTGACCCATGTGTCCTTTTCTTTGCTTACTTCACTCATCCTTCTCCATTTCTTTCAATGGTCCTCTCTCGGGACTCATTACTAAATATCAAAGGAGGCATGTAACCTGTAGGTACTACCCAATACATACTCGAAGATATAGAGTCAAGAAAGAAAACTTGTTCATCATCTCAAAATAAGAACAAACAACAAACAAGTAAACATTCACCCCACATGTTGAATACCATGAATACAGAAAAAGAAAATTCAACATCTTACCAAAACAACCACTGCAAGGCCATTCTAAGTCAAGTATAGCACCCCACACCCTTAAATTACCTTTTAAATCCTAGCATTTTCACTCTCCCTGCTTTCATATAAATATTGATATCCTGCATATCTAAATTATCTTTCAGTTCATCGCGGTTGTAGCTAACCCTATTATTTTATTTCTTAGCGCTCAAACCACTTCAAGTTAATGCAGGCAGAACATGACTTGCAGTTTCATACACTAACTATTCCATAATATATAACAACACCGTTTTAATTCTAACAAAATCAGGCTCATCCATTCCTTCATGACCAGAAACCACAGGCTCGTCCCACCTAGTGGTTCAATTCTTAAGACCAGACCATATTAATCTTAACAAAATTTCCATCCTTGTGTACAATAATACATATTATCTCTATTATATCTTTCACACTTAGATTGTAGTAGTAAAGTTGAAACTTACACAACCTCCTATGTTAATCAAGCTAGACCATGAACCACAAATTTCAATACACTAGAATTTGGAGGAAATATTTTTTTAACAGTTCCTACTATGTCCAACTATGGAAATATCACTAGGCTGGTCCACCGAGGTTTAACATCCCCGATCCCGGTATTGCTTTAAAATTCTACTTGTAATTTTGCTAATCCGGCATATCCAACATTTTCACTTAAGGACCACTCTATGTAGACGCAATGGAGATTAGATATCTGAAAGACAGGAAAAGGGGAGCAAGCTGGAAAGATTAACTTCTAAAGTAAGTGTCTACATTTGCAACGATAATTGTTAAAGCCCTTTCTAATTTCAAAATACATACACTTATTCTGTAAAAATCAATGCCTTCAGGCCTTGTTTGGTTGCGGGATTTATAGTTCCGGGACTATGAATCCGGTGGGACTAAGCACGGATTACAAATGAACCTTTCATTTCTAATCCTACTGGTGATTGTAACTGTGTGTTTGTTACCATATGATTATTGTAGGTAGTATTTGTACCTTGGATAAGACTAGTTTCTAATCAATTACCATTGTATCCTTTAAAAACTTAACAGTCATGTATATAGCTAATACAACCAAAATTAAAATTTAACAAACATATTACATAGTATGTTTTTTTTAACCTTAAATTGCCCAGATTGTTTCTGAAACTCAAAAACGGAGCTTATTTGCTACTGTATTAGCCTATTACCTATAGCTGCAACAATAAACTAAAACATTCTTACATTTCTATTTGTAACCCAAGTAAATTTGAGCTCTAATATAAGGTGCGTAATTAAGTTTTTGGTGAATGAATGATGGAAATTTGTCTCTGTATCTACGCATATATGTATGTATAATAAGTAGATGAGAGGGATGAAGTGTTTGGTGACACCTGTAAAGAAAGGTATTAGTGGTCTTTTTTCTTTGTGGGGCAAGGACTAAGTTTTTCAATACCACCCCCCATGTGGTACTCCAAATACTGCATATTGACATCATTTGGTATCCCCCTTCATTGATAGTACCGGGCTGGATATATGGGGACCACTGTATTAGTCCTATCCCAGTAAATACAGCCTCAAACAAACGAGGCCTCAGAATCTAAGTTCTCATTCATTCTGCACACGTATCAATGAGTTCCTTCAACTGGAACTAAACCCATTATTACTCGCTTATATACTTTCCAACTTATTTCTTTCGAATAAACGTACTAATCTTCAAATCTTAACTACACATGAGTAACATTAAAATTACTCAAGCATTCCCTTAAAAGAACAAAATGCAGTTCTGGCTATCTATCAATCTCCAAATAGCAAAAAACACAACCGAAACTTTCTTAAGAATGATAAACCAATTTTTTTATTCAGTTTGATTTGAAGAAATGCTACACCAGAAAAAGAAAATAGTAATGAAGCCTAGTGCAACCGGAGTTCCAAATCCAATACAGTTCATTAGCATTCCCCTACAAATAATACACTATAATTGTATCTATCACACGATATATCCAATACAGAAAATTTCAGAGATTTGAAACAGGATAGACCCCACTATCTACTCCGCTAAACAAGACGACTTACTATCGGTTCAGTTTCTTAACACTATCTTGGTTTCAAAAAAGAATATTTCTTTCTCAGGACTGGATACGACCCATTAGGTTATTCTTCAGTTTGAACTACTATTCCGATCCCTAGTTTGCACTTTATATTAATTTCTAAAGCTGAAGACCCAAAAAAGTTAACACCATAAAGACTATTGTTGTATTAATTCCCACGGGTATTATTACACTAGCAATTCCCTCAACAAAGACCGGAAAACACACACTTTAAACATCTGAAAGACTGGAGCAATCGAAAAATACTTTTATTTTCTGAGACTTTTTTGGTTACAAATAACGATCTTTGAAAAAGACTTTCCCTTTTTGCTCAGGAGTCAGGAATAGATTCAATCCATAATGTCCTTCTTTAGATTGCACTAATTTTCCAAGCCCTTGTTCGCACATTTTGTTGAGCTCCAAAGCCAAAGCTCCCAAACTTTACAATATGAACATAATACACCAGCACCATCATCAAAAAAGACAATGCATATCAATCACCAGTAATCTTAACTCAGTAATTATATAAGTATGATACCTCAAAGACCAGGAAAATGTAGAGCAATGGTTCCCACAAAATTTAAATTTCAAACATAATATCAATTTCAACTACAAAGACGATACATTTATGGATATCATTTATCTAAACTCGAAAAAAAAAACTGAAAGACCGGAAATCAAATACTCTAATAGTATCGGTTCCAACAATTTACAAATTTCTACAAAATACACTACACTTCTCAACAAAGACAATAAATTTTATAAATACTCAATTACCTAAGAATCTAAACTCGATAGTGATAAATAATAATAATAGTATAACTTGAAAGACCGGAAAATTGTAAACTATCAGTCTCCAAAATTTACAAATTTTGACACAATGTATTAGCACATTCATCAAACAAAGACATTACATTTATAAATAAACCCATTTACCTAAACTCAATAGTAATCACAATAACAATAGTACTTAAAAGTTGAAAAACTGGAAAAATGTAGACAATTACTGTCTTGCTTCCCACAATTTACAAATTTGGACACAAAACACTAGCAGTTTCAACAACAAAGACAATAGATTTATAAATACCCATTTACCCAAACTCAAAGGGCAAAATAATACCTGAAAGACCCGAAAAATGTAGACTATTATACTATCGGTTTCCACAATTTACAAATTTAGACACAATACAAAGAACTTCCAACAACAAAGCCAATACATTTACATAAACTCATTTACCTAAACTCAAAAGGCAAAGTACCTGAAAGACTGAAGAAATTGCAACCAGTTAAGAGTATTGCTTCCCGCAATTTACAAATTTCGTCACAATACAGTAGCACTTTATCAACAAAGATAATACATTTATACAAATCCGATCTACCAAACTTGAAAAGCAGAATAAAACTGGAAAAATGTAGATTATTACAGTATTTGCTTCGGACACAATACACTAGCACTTTCAACTTTCATCAACAAAAGACGTACATCTATAGTATATACAAATCCACTCTGCCTAAATCAAAAGGCAAAATAAATCCGTAACACTATAAAAATGTAGACTGTCAGTCTTGGTTCACACGAATTACAAATTTCGACACAATAAACTAGCACTTCCAAGTTTCATCAACAAAGGCAATACATCTATAGATACCCATCTACCTATACTCAATAACAATAACAATAGTAATTGAAAGATTGGAAATGTAGATTTTTATAACATTGGGTCACGCAATTTACAAACTTGGACTCAATATACAAATGTTATGATACTATCATCAACAAAGACAATTCATTTATAACCCATTTACCTAAACTCAAAAGCAACACAATACCTGAAAGACCAGAAAAATGTAAACTATTTACAGTATTGGTCCCCATAATTACAATTGTGACACATTACACTAGCTCACTAGCACTTTTATCAACAAAGACAATGCCTTTAAAAATATCCAATTACCAAAACTCAATATTAATAATAACAATAACAACCACAATACCCGGAAGACCGGAAGAGTCAAAGGATCAAGGTAGACTGGGTAATTACTATTTATAGTATACAAATCCACTCTACCTAAACTCAAAAGGCAAAATATATCTGAAAGACAGAAAAAATTGTAGACCATTAAAATATCCGTTTTCACAATTTACAAATTTCGACACAAAAAAGTAGCACTTTCAAGCTTCATCAACAAATAAAATACACTATATAATTTACCCATTTACGTATAATAATAATAGCATGAATACCTGAAAAACCAGAAAAATGTAGAATATTACAGCCTTGTTTCCTGCAATTTACAATTTTTGACACAATACAGTAGCACTTTCAAGCTTCAACAACGAAGACAATAAATTTAAAAATATCCAATGACCTAAACTAAAGATAATAATACTATAATACCTGAAAGACTGGAAACATGTAGACTGTTACAATTTTGCTCCTGGTAATTTACAAATTTCGACACAATACACCATCATTTTCACAACAAAGACACTGCATTTACAAATAACCATTTTCCTAAACTCAAAAGGCAAAATAATGCCCGAAAAAACCGGAAACACGTAGACTATTATAGTATTGGTTCCCAATATTTACAATTTGGACACATAACACTAGCACTTTCATCACAAAGACAATACATTTACGAATACCCAGTTACCTAAACTCGATAGTAATAATATCAACAATAGTATTTCACCAGAAAAATGTAGGCTGTAATAGTATTGCTTCTCACAATTGACAAATTTCAACACGATACACTAGCACTATCATCAGCAAAGACAAAACATTAAATGATACCCGTTTACTTAAACCCAAAAGGAAAAATAATACTACATGAAAGATCGAACAACATGTGGACTACTACAATCTTGCTTCCCACAATTTACGATTCGGACACAATACACTCGCACTTCTAACAACAAAGACAATAAATTTATAATACCCATTTGCCTAAACTCCAAAGGCAAAATATTTACTGTAAGACCGAAAACATATAGACTATTCTAGTATTGATTCAGACAATTTGTAATTATGACACATCACACTAGCTGACTAGCACTTTCACTAACAAAGACTTTACAAATATGAAATACCCAATTGCCAAAACTCAATAAAAATACTACTCCCCCCGCTCCAAAATGTTTGTCCTTCTTTCCTTTTTAGTCCTTTTTAGGAAGTCAACATTGTTTATTTCTTCTGTAAAAGTGAACTAAAAGATGAACAGTTTTTTTCATTACAAACTATTAGTTCAATACATAAGACTATTCTAGTATTGGTTCAGACAATTTGCAACTGTGACACATTACACTAGCTGACTAGCACTTTCATCAACGAAGACAGTACCTTTACAAATACCCAGTTACCAAAACTCAATAAAAAATAAAACTCCATCCGCTATAAAATGTTTGTCCTTCTTTCCTTTTATTTCCTTTTTAGGAAGTTCGATATTAGTTCTCTCTTTTTGTAAAAGTCAACTAAAAGACTAACAAATGTTCCAACTTCAGCCTTTATTGTATTTTTCATTACAAACTTAACTTCAATACATAAGAGGTATTAGTTGGTATTTGAACTCTCAGACAGATCAACAATTGCATGTCTTTAAAAATTTACCGAAACAATAACAGTAAAAGTACCTGAAAGACCGGAAAATTTATAATACCCATTTTCCTAAACTCCAACAGCAAAACATTTCCTTTAAGACAGGAAAAACGTAGACTACTATAATCGGTTCGGACAATTTGCAACTGTTGACACATTACACTAGCTGACTTTTCTATCTACAAAAACAATACCTTTAGAAACACCCAACGTACCAAAACTCAACCAATGGCGTAATACAAATATTTTCTTCGTAATTATGGGGGTGCAAAAAGGCTAAAATCGGTAATACATGGTAAAAAACCGGGTGCTGGAGTCCCTTTTAGCCTCTTTTTAGACCTTCCACTAAATTCAACAGTAATAATAACAATAACAATATGGGGTGCTCAAAAACTAAAAACGATAATAATAAAAAATGCATGGTAAAAGATCGATTATTCTCATTATGGGGGTGCTGGAGTCCCGTTTTGCCTATTTCTATTTACTCCACTAAACTCAACATTAATAATAACAATAACAGTAAAAAAGGTACTATGGTATAGGTTCAGACAGTTTGCAATTACGACACATTATACTACCTGACTAACACTTTCATCAGCAAAGATAATACCTTTACAAATACCCAATTACCAAAACTCAATAAATATAACAATAACAGTAACAGTAACAGTAAAAGCACCTGAAAGACTAGCACTTTCATCAACAAAGACAGAACCTTTACAAATACCCAATAACCAAAACTCAATAAAAGATTAACAAATGTTCCAATTTTAGCCTTTATTTTGTTTTTTATTACTACTAACTTTACTTTATAGTTGGTATCCGAACTCTTAGAAAGATCAATAATTTGCATGTCTATAAAAATTTACCGAATAAAAACAACAACAGTAAAAACTAAAAGCCCCCTTTTTTAGTCTTTTACTAGTTTCTCTACTAAACTCAACAATAATAATAGGAAAATGATGAAAAGGTACATATTATTGGTATACGATAATTAAATAAAGCCCACACTCTAAAACACTTTTAAAGATTAGTACATATGCTACATGATGGTACATTACATGTATCAAATCTTAAACAGGACTTGAGAATCCGAGTATTTGGAAATTAAGTATGTTTTTACGTACTGATCAATGATTTTCCCAATAATATTATTATTAACAATAACAATAATAAAAACAGTAAAAAAATCACCTGAAAGACGGGAATTTCCAACGGTTCGAGGCAGACGGGGCAATCGAGCACGTCCGGGTCCGAAAGTGTGATGACGCGGCACCCCGCCTCCTCCTCCTCCACACCATTCACGTCAACAGGAACCTCCACGTCGTCAGCCACGTCATCATCATCACTACTAGTAAATATGAGAGGTTTTTGAGAAATTCTTAATCTTTTTGGGCGGTGGCTCGATCCTCCTCCGTCTTCGGTGGTGTTGTTACTAACGAAGGAGAATTTCACCATTTTTATTTTGTTTTTATTACTATATAAGAAGAAGATGAGGGCTTTTATTTAACATTAGACTTTTTATTAGTCCCTGGTTTCTTAATTAATTGTCCGCAATTACAAACAATTTTGATTCAATTATAACATGTATTAAAATTATATGATCGACTTATAATATGTATCAAAATTGTATGATCGACTTATAGCATGTATTAAAATTGTCGAAATAAAAAATTTCAAATTTAAATCATATAATTTAAACACCGGTCAAAATTATATGTAATTTCGTATATAACAATTAATTGGGAACGGATAGAGTATATAAAAATGGGTTCTTTTTTTTTCTCGGAGTTGGTTAGTCAACCGATGGAAACTGAAATAGAAAAGAACAAGAAAATTGGAAAATACTACCCCTTAAAAAAAAAAAAATTTTATTGGTTTGTCTTGGAAAGTGTTCTAAAATGTGAGGCAGACGTAAATTAGACGAAATGTAGAAGCCTAATAAATTTAGTGAGATTAGGCGGATTAGGTGGTGATTAAGCGAAATTACGAGGGATTAGACGTTAGTTGACCGATTTCCGTCTAAATTACACCTTGCGCTTGATAGAACATAGGTCTTGTATACTTATAGCATAAACCTGGTATATATGTAAGAGTTTCTAATCATATGGATTGTTTTGTTGCATCACTTGCTCATTTAGTGTCGGGATTGGACATGAAGTCTGATGGACCCCACAAAACATATGCTTGATTAGTAATTTATGTTTGTACTCTATGTACCGACTGATCGGGTTATTAATCTAGAGAATAATAGGATCGTAACCAAACTAGAACTTAAAGTTTTGCCACATGTTTTCATACTTTAAACCTACTTAGAAGATTGAATTCAATTATCGATCATATGTTGGCCTGTCGTCGTCGACTCTTGAGCTATAGAGGTAGGTGTGGGTTAGGCCCATCCTTGCCTCGCTTTCATATTTCACTCATATGATAATGAAACACATTTCAACCCTCAGTATCTTCCATTTCTAATTAATATTTTAGTGCGATTATCAATATTCAAGTTTATTCATTTTAATGACAAATTTTTTAATTTAATACTATGGTTTATTGCTTGATCACCAGCCGAGGTCGAGTTAATGACTATAAACTTCATTGACTAAGTTAGATTGGAATTTAACAACTTTTATTTAATGACCAAAGTCTTTACTGTTATAATTTGATGCACGGTATAATCAAACTTCACAAGCTAAAGTTTTTCATTGACTTCACAAAATTCGTCATTTTATCCGAGGCCGACGCTATCAATTCTACAACTGAGCCCAAAGAAAAATGTCACCTACTAACTTTATCGAAATATATACATAATATCCATCGAGAAAGATTCATAAATAAGCAAAGAAGAAATCTAATACTATCGTTTTCCATCAAATATGAAATTTAATACTCACTCCGTTCCCATTTAATTGTCAATTACAAAACTACGTGCAATTTTGATCGGCTTATAACTTGTATCAAAATTGTCGAAATGAATTTTTTTAAAATCTAATCATAAAATTTAACATTTGAACTATATGATCAACTTTTGAAATTTTTTATTATGACAATTTTGATACAAGTTTTTGATCGGTCAAAATTACACGTACTTTCATAATATAGTGGACAAATTCAGGCAAAAAAAAAAAAGACATTTATTTTTATAAATATTTATTGTGCCCACATTTCCTCTAAACACAAACATATAAGACTAAACAACAATAACAAAATACAAGTAACTAAAAAATCAAAATTACACAAAATGGAGTAAAGTTACAAACATAAGATTATCATATAGTATTAATAAACTACTATTATGGTAATTTCCCCCATCTATTTTCAAGAACAGAGCAAAAAAGAGAAAACTGAGAAAGAGAGAAATAGATAGACACAACTATAAGCTTTGATCTCCGATCTTCAATTCTATTTTCCCAATTTTATTTTCACGAAATACCCATTTTCTGGTAGGTCTTGCCTTCTCATATTTTTATTTTTATTTTTATTTTTTCTAATCATTTGTTACCTTCTCTTATTTCTTCTTGTTATCTAAATTCAACATATATACAAATCCTTATGATTTCTCCTTATTTATGCATCGATATATACGGTTTGTGTTCTAATCCTATTATTGTTTGCTTACCCTTTACAATTCTTTATAGTAGTAATTTATAGATACATACTTACGAGTAACTAGGTGTTGATATTTATAAGAAAATGCATATTATCAGTTTATCACCTTGTATTTTAATGTAAATTTTAGAAAATAAAATAAATATATACAATTAGACTGGCTAGGGACGGAAAAGTTTAAATGGGAGGGGATGATATTTTATATATATTTCTTTTTTCATAGTTTATGCGATTTTTATAATATTTTGGGAGTGGCTGGAAC
The DNA here is from genome assembly GCA_963682055.1 of Primula veris. NCBI lineage: Eukaryota > Viridiplantae > Streptophyta > Magnoliopsida > Ericales > Primulaceae > Primula > Primula veris. The sequence continues at coordinate 26,493,657 of OY821747.1, read as the reverse complement.
GCTTATTTTTTAAGATTTAATCAAAATACTGAGTGAAAAGTTACGTTGTCGTCGATTTTATCAAAATGGTAGGGGCTATAGTCATAGGCGGTAGTGATGTAACTAGGTGTTGATAGCCTCGTATTGATAAGAAAAAGGCATATTATTACCATGTATTTTAGTGTAAAATTTAGAAGAAGAAAGGAGAGTTAGATTGGCCAGGGACGGGCCGTGACCAGAAAGTTCAAATGGGAGGGGCTGATATTTAATATCACTTCTTTTCAGACTCTATACGTTTTTTCTATATCATGGGAGGGGCTGGAACGCTAATTTTTTAATATTTAATCAAGATTTATAGTACAAAGTGATATTGTCGTCGATTTTATCAAAATGGGAGGGGGCCCGGATCGTCTCCATCTAGTTCCGTCTTTGAGACTGGCCTTGATTTTGACAATTTGGGCGAAATAAGAATAGCAAAGTAGGAGTATTTTAGACGAAAGGGATATTGTAAGAGGGTTTTTAACCTTAAGTTGATAGAATTAATAAATATAGCAAAAACAAATGTATGTACTTGTGAGCTTTAGTAGATTACAAGTAATTCTACTTAAAGTTTTGTGTTTCAAGTAGTTTCTAGTTTGAAATAGTCAATTGTTAGGATAAACGTTTGGGGGAGTGTAAGAGGTTTTGCTCAAGATGTTTTTGGGAGTCAAATTAATAAATGAAAAATTAGTTACTGGCGAATATGGATCGTTTTGGTTGTATCTTTTGATCAGATAATCTTGGTAATACAGTATGTTCGAGGGGAAAATATATTCATTTACCTTAAAACTTCTAGGTTTTTCGGGCCCGATAGGGAAAAGTTCTGATCTCTTGAGATTGCCAACTACGTGGTCTGAAACTTATAAGCATAAAAAAAAGTGTTTAAAAGCTGCAACCAGGCAAACTCTAATTAGTTTGATTTAAATTTGGACAGTGTTGTAAATCCCCCTTCCCCCCATGTCAAGACCCTATTTTGTTTAATTTAAATAATTGAAGATCCTTGCAACTTTGCCAAGCGGCCATTGAGTTTTGTGTAAAATAGTTTTTTGAGTAATGTTTGAGCTATTTACATTTTAATATTTTATGTAGCTTAAGCTACTTAAAAGGCGATATGTCGGGCGTAGAGGATGTGAAACAGGCTGAAAATGTGGCGGTAGATGCTCCTGAAGGCGTAGAGCAACCATCTCCAAATGAGGTTATTATCATATTAAATAAATCATTTAAAACTGTTGGGTATTGAGATATTTATCCCAGCTCATTCTTATTGTTTTTACACAGGAGGAAGTTGTTAAGAATAAGTATGGAGGAATGATGCCTAAGAAACCACCTCTTATTTCTAAGGTAAATCATATTCTTGTTGCTGTATAACTCTATTTTATATCATAAGTGCTAATTTCAATCTGTGCCTTTTATATATCACAATTTTACGGAATTTTTTGCAGGACCATGAACGTGCTTTCTTTGACTCTGCTGATTGGGCTTTGGGAAAGGTATCTATTCTTGTAGCTGTATTAATTAACATCGGTTCGAGCTAATTTTGGAATTACCTTCATGTTAATTACTTAATATATTTCCATACTTATATATCACAACAGCAAGGTGCAGACAAGCCCAAGGGACCTCTGGAGAAACTCCGACCTAAACTTCAGGTACTCACTCCACATGTTCTCAATTGCTTATTACCCTTTGCCGATTGAAATTATTTCTGTAGTATTGCTTAGGTACTATTGCATATGAAAAAGCAGATGGTCGTGCTTTTGTGGGTTTGATCATTGGATATGTCTGTAATCAATTTTGTAGTTTGTAGTGTATGCAGTATGCACATTATTAGATATTGTCTCAAGACACTTGCATCTGTCAAGACACTTGCATCTGTCCAGAGATTCTAAGAGCTTTTGTGGTGCAATACTACATTTTCAGAACGCCTTATGATTTAGAAGGGAAAATGTGGCGAGATAACTCTTTACTGAACAAAATACAGTTTTATCTTATATCCCTCTACCCTGAGGTTATGTTTCATAGATGCAGGGTAATCATGTCTGTGAAATGGGATGAACTTCACTTAGTCTTTGATTTTTATAATGGGTGTAATGTTGGTTTTTCCTTTCAATGGCTGGAGTTTTTTAATTCACAGATTGAAATTTGCATTTCTTCGCTGTAACCGCTATGGATTTGAGTGCAATTTTTCTGGCGATTTAATACTTGTTATCAGGATGTATTTATTTCTGAGGTACAAAAGCTACTCAATAGTTTAGGTCTATGTAAAGGAAAGGTCCACAAAATACCTTAGTTTTCACTTATGTACTTAATTGGCGTCCAAGATTAACATTTGTTCAGTTTCAATCTCCAATATTTTATTCAGTTCAGTAGTTGAGTGCGTAGACATCAAATTCTTCTAAAATATTATGTTAAGATCTGTTATGCGATTCCCTTAATGAGCCCTAGACAGGGGTGTATATGTGCCATATAGTGGAAACAGGAACGGTTATGAGAGTGGAAAAGAATAGAGATTTTAGCTGCACAGTGAAGTCAACCAAGAGATTCTCCAACCACCCCTATGTAGTCCTCTTTGTTTTTTAAAATCATCAGCTTGGGTATAAGTAAAGGGAGTTGTTGTTGTGAATTTGAACAACCCAAAATTCGTGTCTAGAGTATGGCTCGATTAGGTTTCAGGAAAAAATCTTTCCTCTCCAGTTTTTGAGCTCTTATCACCATTTCAATGTTTCCATATGAGTTTTCAATTTAAAATGAAAATCTGCATCATTCTTCAGTATTTTTTAGCTATTCACGACACTAGATCAAAAGTCGATGCAGTAGACTCTTGAAGTACAAATGATGGATAACCAAATTAAAGTAGCTAAGGGATTGGGCACTAATTCAGATTTTCCACTTTAGATTAATGAATGCTAACACCATTTGTCAAAAAAAAAAACTTTTGCGAAACTTGCTATTCCATTTCTCTCACTTAGTGTCTCCGCATTATCCTCGTCAAAATATCCTCCTCAATTTTGAACTTTTTACATTGTCATTGCTGCTACTTGGCTCCCTTGCCCCTCATGTCAGCATTTCATTTGAATCCTGCTGACATAAAATACAGCATCACGGTGTCATGTCACCAGTACACTGCCACCATTAAAATGATTTATGTATCTCGTATAAATTTTTGCCACAATGTCGTCAAGTAAACTGATAATTTGCCACCTACATGTTTGTGTCGTTCTAGATTTCTATCTCGGTCTTCACTACTTGTCATCTCAAGTACACGAGGTCGATAAAATAATTGTGCTTTTTATCACCATTAGCACAATTTTTTGGGAAGTAATTGAAATATGATATGAAAATGCTTGGTTGCTAATTAAACTTCATCTTGTGGTTATTTCTATTGTACAGCCAACTCAGCAGCAAACAAGGTACAGGAAGTCTCAGTATGCTCCGTCAGATGGTGAAGGTATAGACGTTTGTGCTAGTTCATTTTTTTTCGGGTTTTTGTGCTTTAGTACCCCTAACTATCCACTTTCTACGATTTTGTCACCTGAGCTACCATTTTCTCTTTTAAGGTACCTAAACTACCAATTTCCATCGGTTTTGTACCATTCTGTCCTAATTAACGAAAAATGATGATTTCATCGGTTTAGAAGGTTGTGTGATGACGTCGTCATTTTTCGTTAATTTGGACGGAAATAGATGGAAATTGGTAGTTTGGGTACCTTAAAAGAGAAATTGGTAGTTTAGGACAAAATCGCAGAAAGTGAATAGTTTAGGGGTACAAAACCGCAAAATACCCTTCTTTTTCGTAACTCCAGTTGCCTTTCCCAAAAAAATGGTTGAGAACGGCTAAAAGCAAACAACGAGGCTTAAAAATCTTTTGTTGTAAAAGCTAGTATTTATTTTAAAATGTTCTTTTCTGTCCGAGTATAGGTGGAGCTGCTCCATCTGAGGATGCATCTGTTAATGAATGAGGGGCAATGTTAACCATTTTGATGATATAAGAGGCTCGAGCTCCTATTCTTATTCTTAATCCTAAGCACGGTATAAGAGGGCATTGCACGTTTCTAGTAGTAAAAGCTTTTTTAACTTTTGCTAAGAGATCCGAAAGCTACTTATTGTACGGACCCCTTAACTATATTATTTTGGCAACCGATGAGAATACCATCTCATGTTCATGAAAGACTATTCTGAGATATCGTAACTTGCGAATAATTTATAGTAGAGATTTTACATCAATTTTTCTGTGATTAATTGTTTGGTTTGAGAACTCAATGCGACACTGTTTGTGAAAGAGTGATCAAATTTTTAGTATGAGATTACCTCTTTGATGTTGAATAAGCAGGTGCCAAAAAAAACTTAAAAAATGATACTTTTTTGCTTATGTTAGACTATAGTCTATAGATCATATCCCACATCATTAATCACACAAGGCAGTGCTGAAAAACTTATCTGAGTGTCGATGGATTAGACTTGAATTCATTTTCGTCCCCCGCCACATACAATTGGAGTTTAATTGGAGTATTCTTTGAGTAAACTTTGTCACTAATTGCTTGTGAATATAGTGAGATTGGTGCAGTAAGCAGATAGTGGCTATATGGTGATATCGCTTCCTTATCATTTTAAAACTTCAGTTACTAATATGTATCTTCAACCAATACTTCGTTAACTAAATTAAATTTATTGCCATGTATTAAAAAAAGAAAGAGTAATATGTTGCCTACTTAGACGTGAATTCTAACACCATTTGTGAGCAGTTTGGTTCCGTCATCGATTCAGATAAGTGGGTTGTTTGGTTGCAGCTTCTAAGCTGAGTATTTTGTTTTTGCTTATTGTCTGAGATTCGGAAGTTTAAAGTGGCATGAACTGCCTCAATATGGAATCGGCTTACTGGCTTTATAAGCTTACAACTATCTCCACTAGCTTAAAAGCACATTGTTTTCGTTAAACAATAGCGTTCAAGCTTGATATTATTATTTTTTTATCAAACAAGTAGATATACAATACAGGAATGGTTTGGCGCATTTCTCTGAGGGAGACAAACTTGATGACCCGATTTTGTAGAATCTGTATTATTTTATATAAGTAGTTTAAATGTAGATGACAAAATTCAATGATCTAAATTTATTAATTTATTCCGGTAGCTCAAATGTACACAATCATGAAAAGAAAAAGACGCAGATTTGGGGGGTCATAATATGACTTATTACAAGCTACTCCTGTTATAGAATCATTTGATTAAACGGACTCATGATATACACTGATATATGAATCAATTTGGAGTTAGCAGCATAACATTTCTTTGAAAAATCTTACTAACTGGTACGGGTTAGACCAAAGGGTTTCTTAACTTTAACTTGTCTTGAAACATCTTTGCTCACTAAACAATAAATACAAGTTATTTTCACTTCATTTGAAGCATCTAAATAAAGGGTTTTTCTATTGTGCCCTTCACTGTTGAACGGTACATTGTACCGTTAAATAGATAATCGTTTGATCATTTACTTTAAATTTAGACCGTTAGATTTAATGGTAGAATAATAATTTAAAGATCATTTTTTTTAATAGGATTTTAGAACCTACGGTTCAGATCTAATATAAAGTGATCAAACGGTACACGAATTAACGGTACAATGTACAATCAAACACATTGACAGCACAAAATTGGGACCCATAAATAAACGAACAAACGCATATAGTCTATATACAAACCATACATAATGGAGCTAGAAGAGGGCTGATAGAAGCTACACTACCAACAAATATGTATTTTGCATACAGGGACGGCCGCTTGTATGGCTTGTCCGAATTTAAGAAAAAATATTTACCCTTGAGATTTTTTATAAAAAGAAAAAAAGTTATTATTTGACAACTAAGCAACTCGAACCCATGATCATAAAGGCTATGAGAAATTAAATGTAGCATCATTGCCATTACACTATAAGCATAAATGACATGCATGAATTATATTATAAATATTTAAAATCTATATAATGACATACATGAATTATATTATAAATATTTAAAAACTATATACTTGTAACTTGAGTTACAAAAGAAAATTTGGATTTGTTTCAAGTTTAGTTGACTGCCACATGGCCGCTCTTGTTTAGATGTACATTAATAAAAATAATGAATGGGCTCCCAATCTTATATATTTTGTTAGAATTGGAGCACTACATTTCCCAACAAACAAACATAGTGTTACACTCCGTCTTATATTCTCGTATGACCTCATACGCTTACTTAACTCATCCACTTAACAAAAGATGTTACATGTTTTAAAATGATTTTTTGGTCGAAAATTTGGGATTGATGAGTAGTTGATGGTTGGTTAATTTGGGAGTTCAATGGTTTGTAATCTATATTTGACTCTGGAATTTCGAACCCAATCACAAAGAATAATATTAATATATCAGATTCATATCCTTCTAAACCTAATGGTCCAAGATGTATAAAGTTATGCAATGTACCAAAAAGGAAAGTTATGCAAACACGCAAATGCAAAAATTTAAAGATTTTAGTGATAACGTGGGCGTTATTTCTTGAGGACATAGCATATGTGTTCTTTCTCAGGTCATATATATATCCATGTGAAAATTTCAAAGGGAAACGAGATAAATGGGGACCTTTTGAGACAAAATCAATTTTATCCTTGTGTGTCATGGACCATTTTAATCTCTAGACTACCGAATAGTCGGATAATAATCAATTTCACCAGCGAATATTGATGGCTCCAGATACGTTTTATTTACGATAACTTTATATGAATTAATTAAAATCTATTTTTTAGGCATATATAGGAAGGATTCAAGAAAACTATTTCTTTTCAAGTGGACTGGACCAAATGTCTCTCACTAGTTATATGCGGTGTTTATTATAGTTATTGTTTGTTAATTGTTATAAGGAGAAATTTTCAAAGTGTTGACGCAATTTTCCCTAAAGACCTTATTAAGTACGTATAAGAATACATCACACATCGATTACACGTCAAAATCTGTCTTGGTATATTATTGTTCACGTACAAAACGGCAAATTATATCTAACATATATAATATCGACAAAGCAATCCAATATCGTCATTTCGAAAACATGTGATATGTCTCAGCTAGAATTGTACCTTTCTCTGAATCCTATTGATTTCAACTGTAACGGTTACATCCCAAACTCGTAACACCTTCCGTACTATATATAGTTGATCGGCACTCAACCGTGTGCACAAATATGTTGGGAAAGTATCGCATACATAAGCTAATTAATTATGTTTCTTTCTAGTTGATACGTTAATAATCTAATTGTTAATACTTTTAGCCTACATGAGAAAGGTGAGCTTAAAAATAATTTGAAAAAATGGAAGGGTTAAATATAAGCTTTGCTGAACAACGATAGCTAGGGAAGTATGCGTGAATTTATATTTTGATCCAATTCAGTAGGAGGTGAAGTAGTACATTTGCAAACTTTAAGGATCACAATGAATATAAAAAATATTTAGTGGTAAAAGTGTAATTAAGTCTCAGATTTTATTTTTTCATTCTGACACGTTATCTTTCTGTTGTTTTCATATCATGGCCCAGTTTGGTTCTTATAATATAAGAACGTAGAAATATCTCCCATGCAACAATTACACAATTCCCACCTAAACAATTTGTTATCAATAATACCCAGAATATGCCACTTTAAATTAACCCTTTCTTTCAGAAACTATAGGGAGTTCATATAAGAGTAATTATAATACTCTTTTTCAATTCTTTCAAATTTTATGTTTAACAATATTGTCATTAATTATTAGCTTCGCAAGTTTCTTTAATGGCCTATTCAACACAACGGTTACATCCTGTTATTTTTTGATCTAATTTACTGCCGAATACACGTCCATCCCTGCAGATACGAGCTCATAGTCAAAAAGATGAAGGTAAAGATTTTATATTGCAATTCTGAACTTATCAAGGTTATTATATTAATATTGGAGTATATGAACAACTGATCAATGTATAAGTATTTGCGGACGACCATCAATTATTTTATTCTAGTTTGAAATATGGTACCACTAATGTTCTCCAATCATGACTTCCGTCTAGTTTTGATGAAAATGATCAGTTTTGGATCATATATATTCTGTTTTTCAATTTTTTGATATATAGGCACACAAACATACAACATCATTTAACTACCACCCCGAAGTCTGATGTTAGAAGGGTGTATTCCAGTTTAATTAGGTTTATTAAGAAAAACAATACTCTATGATCTAAATGGATAATTAGCTTCTGTATAACAATATTTTCCAATTTGGACATCTCATAGAGTACTACACAAAATGAAAATAGATGAAAAAAGATTTAGATTTTGTTCTACCACAGTGAAATGTAAATCAATTCTTATGAATGAAAGCCAGATAAATAAATTGTGTGACCATTTGCAAAAAGTCTATATGGTAGTGATCTGCAAACCACTAAAAATAAAAGATAGCAACTCATTTACACAATTGTTTTTCAAAAAAGAATAGTAACCATTTTCCACCGATCTTTTCCGTAGCAGGCATATCATGAAGGTTTGCTGATGCAAATTTGAGCATTCTAAAGGAGAGGATACAAGTGCTCAAAGTGAGAGAGAAACTAGAGGCTTGTTACATAAATGAAATGGGGTGGAATTATAAAGTTGGATATGCAAAAAAGCCCAAAATTTGTGAAGACACGTCTATTATTATTCAAATTTTTGGATGGGCTTTTGGGTCTTTTGGGTTCACTATTGCTAGTGGTTCTCTTTGCCTGTCACTTATTACCTTCTTAGTCTATTTCAATCAATGAGCCTAGCTAGTATATGTAACTATAGTAAAGGGTAGAAAAATCACTTTTATTGGCAAAATAAGGTCTCTTTCTTTCTACTTCAAGTAAATAAGCACAAGCAGTTTGTTTAAAACTGACAACAAAAATGGATTATCAAGTTGGAATTATTTAGATCTTGTAATAAAAAGCTCATAATTGAATGCTACTATAACTTCCCGATTATATGTGTTGACACGTAAGCCTTCTGGAAGCCGGAGAGGTCAGTCGACGTTGTACGTTCGAGAAGGTAAACTGAATCAAGATTGCAAATGGTATGGAATACTTTGTGAAACTAGATGGTTAGTGCATGGGTAGTAAAGTACTGTAATTGTTTCGTTGTAAATTATATTTTTCGTTGGCCTTTTCATGTTTAGAGGTAAAAAAAAAATGATTAGGAGAAGTGGAGGATATTTGTCGTTTATTCATTCTTGATTCCTTAATTATAATCTAGATGTTAGTTATATTGTAGTTTTTATCTTCAGTTGTAGTAATATAAAGGTTAGAGGCGGACTGAATGTACTCCAAGTGTGTGTTGTAGTCCCCCGTGTAATTTGAAAAATTATTATTTTATATGTATTTATTAATCAAAGTCTAATGTAACATTGTAGCATAATGGTTCAATGTTAAAACCAGAAGTTTTGATGTAATGTTTGGTTGTTGTTTCGAATCTGAACGGGAGAAATTATCATATTTTGGATTTTTATAAAAATATTACATTGGTACTATTATCTGTGTATTATATGTTGTGATAAGAATATTTTTTTTGTGTTTCATTTTTAAAAAAAAAAAAAATAGTCTATAAACATTATACAATTTTTCAAAATGTTCATAAATATTGAAATTTAAAGCCGGTAGTACATATTTGTAGTTGTAGTAAATATAAATAAACTATACGATCTGAATTTGTTAAAATGCAATTGATATATTGTTATCGTTCAATTTAACCAATCATACAAGAATATTAAAGAATTGGATACATTATTTGCAAAACGCGTATCATATCTAAAAAAATAAATATATATATATATATATATATTCATTAAATTGTGCACCCGTTCAACCGAAATTTTGACTCCGCTCCTGAAAGCAGCGGCATTGATGGTTTAGTAGGTTGGTACCAACTTCTCTTTTTATGAAAAGCTAATTTATAATCAATGTCAATATTTGTCTTTATTTCTAATTATTTGGCAATGGTTTATTTTAAGATAAACTTTAATCTGTTATTTTCATTATCTAGCTAGCTGGAATGTACTACTGGAGTAATCTGAGAGTGACACCAGCCGTTTGTCACACATGGGTTGTTTGGTTGCAATTTTTATCAAATAAATTGGACCTTTTGCGCTTCAAAAAAATGTTCATCCAAATTAAAGCTTCTAATTAATTCAGACCAGAAATTCAAAAAGAGATTTTAATTTAAACTTAATTAACCAGATACATTGTAAATTCTAGGTAATAGAGCACTCATGTAATTGTAAGGGTGAACAAACAAAGGCACATATACCTTACCTAATATATAGAAGATGTTAATTGTTTTCTTAATTGTCCAGTGACGAAGGTATAATAAAAACCAAATTTGATCAAATTTGTACACATACCAAGTTCCAAGAATTTGGAGTCATGGATATAAAGTCAAATGAGATATCACGTTGGCTCAAAACTGTATTTTTTTTTTACTTCAGTCAATACTATACCATTTAAGGCTATTAGGTTTCTTGCTCATTTAACACACATGCATGTTATTTGGAGAGAATTACATCCACAACTATATATTACTATAATTTATGAATCGATTTTTTATATTAAATACCATTAATCTTGACTCACGCGTTGTTGTCTGTGTGACACGTAGTACGATAAATATATTTAAAAAAATAGTGTAGTTACGATACAAATACGTGAAAAAAAAAAGATAAAATATAAGATAAGAACACTTAAAAATAATTTTGAGTGGTGAAAGATGGATAAATAGAGTTATTATTATTATATTTTTATATTTTTTATGATAATATGATATTATTGTAATTAATAAAAATATATAATGATATTTTGAAAACTCAAAAATCTTGGTTTGACTTATTTTAATAGTATGATTCGCACTCTTTCAGCTTATGGATGCATTTCAGTTCTCAACTTATAATTCGAGTTACTAACTTACATGTCATATTGAACGAGCGGAATTCTTTTCACTACAAAAAAATACCCAAATACTGACGGGATTAGTGACGGTATTTTTTGCTACGAGCTTATTAGCGACGGTTTTTGTGACGGTTTTGTGACAGTTTAGTTAATTTGCGACGGATTTGTGACAGCTTTTTAAATTAGCAACATGTTTGTGACAATTTTTGACTCTCACTAAATAAAACATTATTTTGTAGTGTTTGTTTCTAATCTTACGTTTTCATAATCTTCTCACACATTTGACAAATATATGCCTCATTTTAATTTGTTTTATATTTTCTCATTTGCATGCTTAGCACTCACTATATTATAGAATAGATAGTATAACAACGGTAGAAAGCTTAGGTTTCGACCTCCTATATATATATATATATATATAGGCACATTAATCAAACAAAAAGTTGAAAATGTATCCACTACATGCTTGCTATTAAGTTTAAGATTACGAATTTCCTATTTGATACCCGACACACCTAACTTAATTGGTTCTGCCGCACTTTTACAACTATTGTCAACTAAAATCTACTTCATATTTTTTTTCCGGTCCGGTTAATATATAATCAAAAGTCGTGACTCGTGAGCCACTAAATGTTGTTTTTATAATATTTATACTTATAATTATTTTACATGTATACAAGAAAAAAAATCATATATAAAAGGTTGGCTTTTATTATTATATGCAAACAACATATGCATCTTAAAGCGTTTGTGAGTAAAAGTTACTCACACGTTGCGTATGAAACGCGTAATGACATAAATCTTCTAATATATTTTATTTTGAATATAATATTTAAATTTGGTATCATTTATTGTAGTTATGCAGGTTAAAAACGAATTATTAATTAATTTAGACTACATCCGTAATTAGAAAAATATACTGAGAACAAATTGTTAATTAATTAGATTATGTACATTGGTAATTATTAAAATAGAGTGAGGGTATTTTTGAAAAAATTAGGTAAAATTTGATAAGTCTCAATTTTTCTTGAGTTTGCTTATATTAATGGTATGATTTTTTTTTTATATTATTATTATTATAAAAGATGTGAGCGTGTAAATTATTTGACAAAAAAACATATTAAAAACGTGTAAATTCATGTTGTGTCTTTAGTCAATTAGACTTTTACCGAATTCTTCTCCACTTTGTTCGTAAACGAGTTTTACATGCTATGCTACACTCGTATTACATACAGGATTAATACAATAATTAAGGGTCTGCTTAATTTAAACGAAATATCTATTTGACTTTGTATCAGTAATTCCCACGAAATATCTATTTGACTTTGTATCAGTAATGCCCATAGTTTACGAAAATGATAAAAATTCCTTAATGTGAACAAAAACTTCCCTAAGTCTTAGCTGATCATTACTTTAAAAAAAAAAAAAAAGTCTTAGCTGATCATTAAATTTTCCCAGAATAATTTTTTATTTATATAAATTGAGGAAACCCTCTTATTTTATTAATAAATTTGGTGAAAGAAAAGTGCAACAAGAAAATTAAAAACAAAGAATCAGAGTAAAAATAGCTTATTTATAATTAACAATGTTGCATCATATGTTAATAAATAGTGATATACATATCTCAGTTGCTTATGATTCAATGATTTTTTTTATACAAATGGAGACCAAAAACTTCAAAATATTTGATGATTTTTAGTTAATACTGCCTCCCTCCCTAAATAATCTCTACTATTGCATATTTAGTTGTACTAAGTGTCTATTATACTAATTTATCAATGAAAAAATATAAATGTATTATAATATCTTCAAATATTACAATGAATACATTTTAAAAACTGACAATAATATTTATTTAATTTACATTAGAGGTATATTTATAACTTTCAAATGTAATTAATAATACATTTTAATATTTACCCAAATCAAAGGTAAACATTTAAAAAGGGACGGAGTGAGTATTACTGTAACCAATTAGAACCCAGACTAGAACTCGTTAGAAATAAATTAGGTACATGCATGGACGAATCCGGAATTTTGAGTAATGGAGGCAAATCGTATCTATTTTTTTTAATCAAGGCCTATCAATGTATATAAATACATGATGTATTATTTTTTAAATTTTATATCAAGATTCATGAGTACTAAAACCACCAAATATCAATAAAAATATATTAGTTTACAAAATTCTAAATACGTGTGTCTTAATTTTTCAAATAAAGTAAATTATTGAACCATGAGAAAACTTATTAAGCAATTAGATATATTAGGTCAATCATATGTAAATAATTATGTTGTTGTAATAAATAATTTTGTAATGTAGCAACTTTTATTTTGTAAAATAAAGTAATCAATGCTTAATATTTTATATTAAAAGCATATTATGTTCAAAAAAAATTCAAAGAAAAAAACTAAAGTCACAATAAATTTTAAAAATATTGCAATAAAATCTAGCAAGTTAAAAGTGTATAAATAATAACATTGAGTAGAAACTATAATAATTAAAACATAAATTAATTGAGTGTGACATAAAATTTGAACTTGGGATCACTTGTTTAGTAAAGAAATACTTTTGCATTTAATTTTATTTATTGACATTGACTAACTGTTTTTATAATTAAATGTTAAAAATTATTTTTTAATATATTTTTCTACCGACCCAATGGTGGACATTTTCACCCCCTTGCCCCTATGTGGATTGGTTCATGAGTACATGGTTCGAGTATTGTTAAAATTGATAGGTGTGAAATCATTTGATCATCTTTAATACAATTTAAAAAAAATAATAAGTACCGTAACCAATTAGAACTTATTGTGTACGAAAAATTGGGACCATATAAATAAAACTTATTTGCGTCGAGAAACAAAACACCAATAGAAAACGTAATCACTTGATTCTTTTTAGTGATTGTTTGTTTTTGGTTTGCTTGGTCACGTTTAAGCTCTATAAGTTTGTGTTCTCTTGGTTCTTCTTTCTTTCCGAGTTTTAATAAAATCTTGATTATAAAAAAGAAATAGAATACGTAACAAAAAATTGCACAAATCAGTAAACATTGATCATTTTCTGCATCTTCACAGAACATCTTATTCTACAACTCAATAAAAAAAACGCAATTTCACCCCCACAAAACAAGAAGATTACATTTTGCCCCTCCATTATTAAATTTTCCCTCCTAAAAAGAATATATTCACCAAGAAAAATAAAATAGAAAACTTATAAGTAACATTTATCTTCTAAAACAAATTGGTTCTTCAGCTATGGTCTCAAGCAAAGGCTTCTTTGATCTACAAAAAGAAAGCCTATTCGTAAACTCGGTCACCGAAAAATCTTCACTATCATCCAAGTTCAGCTTCGCCATCGTCGGAGCTTCGTTCTCCTCCTCGGGTTCAGGCAAAACCCTAACTCCGGCGACCCTTTTTGCCGTTAAATATAAAGTGCCCATATCAGCCGCGGTTATAACAGAGTTAACCCTTTTCATGGGAAAAACGACGTATATGTTGCCCTTTTCAAGATCTTCGTCGGCGTTAAGAGCAGAAAATCTCCTTCCGGAGTGTAGAGAGCGGGAGTTTACAAGGAAGGTGTTCGGCGACTCGAGCATTAGCTCAGCTGCTTTTATGGACTCTTTGAATTGCTTAATCTCACCTGTTTTTGGAAATATTACCTTTATTGATGATTTGGAATTCTTTGTCAGGGTACATGATACATAGTTACCCATTTTCTAGAGGGGGAGTGAGAAATTAAAGTTTTTTTGCTTGTCAAAAGACTATAGCTTGGTGAATGATTTTGAAAATAATGAGGGGGAGGAACATAGTATTTAAAGAGAGTTTGGAAAAAGTCAATTTTGAAAAAATAAGGAAAATCTTATTGTTTGGCCGACATTTTATTTAGTTTCATAGTTACATTTGAAACTCTACTAGGTCGAAAGTTTTAGAAACCCCATTGATTTGGTCTTGCATTTTGTAACAAAAGATAGGAATAGGAATATTGATTATTTGTAATATATTTTCTGATATTTTATTGTTTTTGGGGTATATGTATTATAGGAGATTATACCAGATACACCATAAAAATGAACTAACTTGGTTAAAATAAAATTGCACATAATAAATTAAACTGATAATAAGCCAAAACAGACGACCATCATGTTACTTAAGCATATGATGTAAATCTAAACTTTGCTATATAGAAGTTCAATCTAAACTTGAAGATCAAATTTCCAACTTATAAGTATATAAATATGAGGTAAGCATTTTGTTATTTTAAATTATGATTCTGCATAATACATTTGATATGGAACTAAAGGAGTACCATTACAAAATAATTTTTGATTTAGTGAGAGTCAAAAGCTGTCACAAGCCCGTTGCTAATTTAAAAATTTGTCACAAATCTGTCACAAATTGACTAAACTGTCACAAAACCATCACAAAAACCGTCGCTAATAAGCTCGTAATAAAAAATACCATTACTAATCTCGTCGGTATTTGGGTATTTTTTTGTAAGTATTTGAGTATTTTTTTGTAGTGTACTATTAATTACATATAAACTAAATCTATTACTTTCTTAAATCGCAAAATCTTGATTGTTGCAATTGACAATATAGCCAGGGACTAGGGAGTATAAATTTTGTTTTTAACGATAGGATTTTAATATATATAATTAACCAACAAACAATATAAAAAATAAGGTGTTGTGAGACAGTTGTGATAGTGGAATGAGTTGACACCGCGTTTGGTGAAGTGGAATTCTCGCTATTGTTAGGGGGGTACATTTTATAAGTGTAAAGAATAAGTAATTAACATATTTTATAGTGATATAAAATAATCAATCTTTTATATGTTAGTTACGCGTAGAGTCCACATTTGCATTCCAAATACAACATTTTGAACAAGTAAAAAGATTCATGTTAATAAATAATAATACCTTAGAATATTGTATGTGGTCCTTCTATTATGTTAAACGTTAACTGTTTTAAGGCAAAAGAAACTACTTGTTAAAATAATTAACAAACCGTAAGTGTGTAACTGATAAACTTAGTCATTTCATTTTATTTTAATATAAGTAGTTTACAAGCCCTATACGTATGTATAACGTAAGGGTTATATTTTTTTCCCAAGCAAAAGGCAAAGGGCCATCATAACCGTTACAACGTCTAAAACTCGTTTGTATACTTTTGATGTAAATATATACGGTAATATTTACTTTAATAGGGGTATTGTTAAAGTACCACCAATAAAGCATCAAATAAAGTACCAATAATACATGTATTTAGGAACTAAACTATTACTATATATGAAAGGACCCGCTTGCATTTATGTTATTAAACATGGCATACATATATAATACTAGTAAAAGTTACCCACGCGTTGCGTGTGAGACGCGTAATGACATAAATCTCGTAATATATTTTATTTTTAACATAATATTCAAATTTGTTATCATTTATTATAGTTATGGAGGTTAAAACGAATTGTTAATTAATTTATGGTACATCCGTAATTAGAAAAATATAGTGAGAACAAATAGTTAATTAATTAGATTATGTATATCGGTAATTATTAAAATAGAGTGAGGGTATTTTTGGAAAATTTGGACAAAATTGGACAGTCTCAACTTTTCTTGGGTTTGCTTATATTAATATATAATATATCTAATTATCAAACCATCATGTTAACATTTAATCTGAGCGAATCTTGTGTTGAAAATCAGAGTTGCTATTAGACTAACATATTTTCGTTCAAACTCGATTCAGTTGTAAACAAGTGCACAAAACCGAACTTTAGCTAATCGCTCATGAGTTTGTTTATGAAGGGTTCGATTAATTATTTGCGGCCTTACCCGGAGCTAGGTGGTACACTATATATATTACGATTGGTTTCACGAGCTAGCCAGATTAACTAGCAATTAAGCCAATCCATATTTTAGTGTGATGGACATTAATATTTTCATTCAAAATCCAAGATAGAATAAAATTGCAAGAGTAACAAACCTTTGCGTGTTATTTCTGTCACCATATCTCTCTCTATATCTCTCTCTCACCGTGTCACCTGTTCTTTATGCCATACACCTTCCACTATCTATTTTTATTTTTATATTCCATACATAATGAGTAGACATTCTTTTATATTCAACACTCAATCATACCTATTGTTCATAACAGAATGTATCTAATTTTGCTTAATCCGTCATCGGATACCCATCAGACCCAAGTCGAGTAAGTTTTGAGTCTTGACCAATTGAATCGGAAAAAAAATTACGAAAAACATCCGACTATATTTTTAGTATATACTTAGTAGTTAAAATAAAAATAGTAAATACCAATTTGTTTATAATGTGCTGCAATAGTTTAAATGGTAAAATAGTTTGATATTTTATGTAGGTGATAAAACTCTTTAATTAAAATTTCATTTTATTTTTATTTTTATTTGTATTTATAAAAAACAAACAAAATTTAAGAATTATTACGATAGATACTGTCCGGCACTCTCTGTCACCCTATTATTATACAAACACCTCATCATTTCGCATGACAATCGTACATAATTAATAGTATATTTATTAGTTTTTCTTAGTTCCCGCTGATACAACTGTGCCTTTATTGGTTTATTAATACCAAATATTATTTCATAAGCTGTTTCCAATATATTGGTGCACTAACGAGAAGCTACCTATGGTTATTTCATACTATATTTTTTATTTTATTGTTAGAAAATAAAAATAGAGATGACTAGCTAACTCTCATGCACATGCATTCACCAATTGCTTTGACACTTAGTTAGTCTAGTTACATCTTACCAAACTTAGAAAATTGTAACAATTTTATTTCTTCATTCACATCTATCAAGAGTATTGAAAGAAAGTCAATTTAGCCAAAGCCAAAAAAATATTAATAATGATCCTCATAACATTATAAACTCTATCAAAACCTCACTTACAAAAATAAATCATTTTTACATCATTAATTGTCTTTCATATAACTATAATTTTTATGACGGTATTCTAATACCATTTTATATTATAACACTATAAATTATGGCTTTGGGATTATAAGCATGGTTATCAATTCCGTACTATTTATTTGAATGTTCATAAGACCTTGTTTTTTTTTTTGGAGAACAACTATGGTCTCACCACAAGATCATGCACCCATGATTTTTTTTGACATTTTCCAATTCTTGATTAATAAATAGAGTTGAAACTCAAATTTGATCATTTGATAACCATAAATAAGTTTTCTTAACATATGCCCTTGGAGCATATATTAAACATTTAATGAAAATGGTTGAACAATGTTATATAATTATATATGTTTTATCATTTCTTGATTATAAAGAAGCACGGAACACAAAGTTTGCAACGAAAATAACAACGATATTTCACCCAAGAATTTAATTAATGATGTTACAAGTTTGGGCACTAATTAATTCGATCATATAAAAAAGTAAACAGTAGTAAAGTGGTATTTTCTAATAAATTTTTTTGTTTCCTTTTTAATTACTTAAAATACAATCTATAATTTGATAAACAAAATATAAATATCCAACCCAATAAAAACCGAACATAATAAAAATTCAAATAAAAATATAAAACCTTAATTTAACCTACCCTAAATTTAAATATTAATTAAAAAAATATATTACATCTAGTATTACTAATATATATATTATTGGTTAGGTTTATTTATATTCTAAAATTAAGTCATAATTAACTTTAAAGTATTATATACGTGGTAGTATAGTTCCTTTCAAGATTAAATATCGTCATTTAATACACTTTATATTTTCAATTACTCTATATTGAATATATGTAACTTTCAGTAACATTTATATTTATGGTAAAATTATAGGAAATACACACATAGGTTAGCATTTGACACCATAAATTTATTGTTAAACATTATCACGAGCCTCACCGTCAGTACCAATTAATGAATTTCCACTATCAACGAATTTATTATAGTGGTGCCATTGATTAATTGGAGGCCAACCTCTAATACAGTACTAGGTTGGTGAAACTTAATATTATTACAATTAGACTCCATATGTACAATTTTTATTTTAACTAAAATCTTTCGTATATAACTACTGCCAATCACATTTTTCTAAAGCACCAAGTACCTAATCAAATCATTGTGTTGAACCTTTCATATAAATTATACTTGTGAACTCGTAACGGAAATAAAGGGCCAATTAAATTGGAAGTTCTAGATTATAATTTGGAGAGTATTGGATCATAGATATCCATATAATAATTGCATTTTCATTTTTGAGGTGTTACATTTATAAGTCCACTATACATAAATAGAAACAATTTATCAAGTAAATTTACAAATTTTTAATTCTCACATAATTATATATGCTAGCATAGCCTACATGTGAAACAATAGTGCCCATATATGAAAAGTAATAGTGCCAATGGATGAAATGTATGTGTAAAATTAGAATCGAAATCCTCTAGTTCCTATTTTATACCACATTCATTGCCATTTTTTTAACCTGTTATTTAAAAAAATAACAAAATTACTACAATTATAATTAGACATATATCAATACATTTCAATAATTTTTTTTTTTATAAAAAAAAAACCAAATATGTTTTTTATTGAATTAAAATAAGAACTGGTGTAAATTAAAATCCCAAAAACAATATAATTGTTGGAAACAACTTTAATTTTACAGGAAAAAGCTAGCATTAGATCCTGATTATAGTGTATATGAATTATATATAAAAAAATAATACAGAAATACCTCACGGACAGAGTAGATCACAATTCATCTTCTACCGTATTGCTATTATACTTCTTGTTCATTAGAGAGATTGACTCTCATATTGCTAGAAAAGGTAGAAAACTATTTTTAAGAAACTGTCATTCTTTTTCACTACATAGAAATATATTTATAGCCTACCGTAGCGACCTGATACACTAGAATAATAAGATTTTTACTTAACCTATATGTATAACTCTATTTAGATTATAACTTAATTAATAAATATTATATAGTTTTAATTAAAAAAACTAATATAATATTGTCTAATTAATACTTTTATTATTATAGAATAATTTATTAGTAAATTATATTTATTTCCATTAGAGAATATAATTGCACTCTTATTAATTCTCAAATTAATACTTGAGAACACATTATTAAGTAGTTAAATATCTCATCACGTTAAAATTACAGATATCTACCGAGTGAATAAATTACTAATAATTATTTTACTCGACATATTATTTTCTCGACCTTAACACTTAACTTTGTGTCGGATATAAAATGCACTTGCAAGATTTGACACAAACAAAACATATAAGTTTCTCGAGGAGATATCATTAATCCTTGTTAACGGACGTGAATTCCGTTGATTATAGACACACCATATAAATAATATTACTGACAAACGTACGAGTTTGTTTACAACAACAAAACTCACTAATTGCAAATCAAAGCAGTATATATTATAAATACGTGTATTGAAAGTAATCTATAAATTAAGAGTATAAGTAATCATAATAATTACTTATGTATAATTATTTTATTTTGATTAGTACCATAAAATAACACCATTTTGTCATGTTCAATATACTCTAAGTATACTAACACAAAGAGTCGAAACTCAATCGTTTCATATAGTTAAGACAGACCTACTAAAACTATGTGATACAAGTATACTGATGGTTTTCCACTTCATTTAAAGTTGTGAACGATAAAATATACATTCGAACGAGTGATTTGATCTTTTGCGTGTAAACCGTACTCTACACACCAAATCACTCACTAAACAAAATAAATACACATGTACATATAAATAACATGTACAACATTGTTGGAAAAACATGTGAAAACATGGGTGTTTCCGAATGGTCACTGGACCAACTTCGAGTCATTATTTCGTGTAACAGCGCTGAGTTGTTTATACCGTACTCAACGTGGTTGAGTAGCCCGTGTGACGAGCTTCGTAACGGTATATCACATGACCTATTCGGAGAATGGGTGTGAATACAAAGTGGCTTCAAAGTTGGTACCTCGGAAGCTCAAATCTGGGAAAAAAAAATCTGGAAAAAACGAAATGGTTAATGAGAAAAACCATTTAGAATAATCCCATATTGGAAGATTAAGAGTTAATCTTACAATATATATACCATACCAACCCATGTAGTTATTAAACTAACATGTCCACATACACCTAAGAGTATTAGTGTGTACCACACACGCGCGCTCGCTCGTGTCTCGTGTCTCGGGTCTCGGGCTCGGGCACGGGCACGGGCACGGGCACGGGCACGGGCGTGGGCGTGGGCTTGGATTTGGGATTTGGGGAATGTCTCGGGTCTCGGGTCTTGGGTCTTGGGTCCAAACCCGAATAGGGAGTTTTGTATAAAATACAAAAGGAGTCCCTAGAGTTTCCAGCAAGAGAAACGTCAGTAATGAATGAGATTAAATGCTGCGGTTTCAGAATTAAATTGAGCGGATTCTGTGGGTGTAACTCCCGGAATTAATGACCACAATTATGGCTGCGGTTTCTATAGAGCCTATAAAAGGCAGCCCTCCCCTCTCATTTGAACACACCATCATACACACAACTCACAGCATAAGCATACACTTAGTGAGAGAGAACCGCACCACCAACAGCTCGACCTGTGGTTCGGTGCCGGTTTCCATACGAACCACTCTGAGATAGAAGTTGTACCTTGGGAACAAAGTCCCGAAACCAGATACCTTTAAAGGTGGTTCGGGAAATATTGTTTAAGGGAAACTGCTCAGCAGTTGCCTCTTCTTTTACTTTCTGTTATTTATTTTTCAGTCTTTTACTTTCTGTCCATTTCATTTCAGTACCGTTTCATTTCTGTAATTTACTTTCCTGTACTGTTTCTTTTCTGTATTTACATTTCAGTACTGTTTACTTTCAGTCTTTCGATTCTGTTATTTACTTTTCAG
This sequence comes from Primula veris, assembly GCA_963682055.1. Classification (NCBI taxonomy): domain Eukaryota; kingdom Viridiplantae; phylum Streptophyta; class Magnoliopsida; order Ericales; family Primulaceae; genus Primula; species Primula veris. The sequence goes on along the minus strand of OY821747.1, from coordinate 26,471,767 downwards.
TTCTGTAATTTCCAGTATTTACAAAAACAGTCCGGCAGTTTTTTATTTGTTAAAAACCAGTCCGGCAGTTTTTTATGCTTTAAAACCAGTCCAGTTTGTTTTGTTCAAAACCAGTCCGGCAGTTTGTTTAAAACCAGTCCGGCAGTTTGTTAAAACCAGTCCGGCAGTTTTGTTTAAAACTAGTCCGGCAGTTTGTTTAAAACCAGTCCGGCAGTTTGTTAAAACCAGTCCGGCAGTTTCTGTAAAACCAGTCCGGCAGTTTCTGTAAAACCAGTCCGGCAGTTTCTTTAAAACAGTCCGGCAGTTTCTTTATTTCAGTCCAGCAGTTTTATTTATTTGTTGAGTCAGGAATTGTAATTCATATTCCAATTGTGAGAAATAAAATTGTTTATTTCCTTTGCGTTCCTGTCTCTTTTATTTATTGTCCTTTCATTATTGTATTCGAAATAGTACCAAAACCAACAATTTCTTAAAACTATTCTCAAATAAATCATTCATTGTTAATAAATAAATATTAAAATCCAACAATAAATCATGTACTTTAGTATATTATTCTAACAACTCAACAATATGTCACAATATTGAGAAACACTAATATGAACCCACTTCACTATAATTAAGGGTGTGTCAACCAATAAAAAATTTCAGTTTTAATTTTTAATTAATTTTACTTAGTTATTTTTGGGTTTATTAATATGTGTTGCTTTTTACCGGATGACATACAATTAATTATAGTGCATTGACTTTATGATACTGTTACTCCACAATATTAGAATTTTGTCTAAAATACATTGTAAAGATTTATAATTAATAATACAAAAAAAGTTATAAAAATACAAAATTTGAGGAAAAATAGCTAGTGAGGCACAAAATGGGGAGTGAATTGGAATCCGGTACCATTTAAAACTATTAATTTAAGAGTTAGTATCACTTTTAAAATATTTATTGCAAATTAATACCACTTCTCAATATATATATATATATAAGGCCAACACATTTGGCCCAATAAAATTTGATCAAGACCATTGACTGGTTTTCGGCGTTGATTGTCGGACTCCAGCGTTGACCAAAAACCAAAAAAAATTAAAAAACTAAAAAAAAATTAAAAAAATTAAAAAAACAAAAAAATTATTAAAAAATTTGAAAACAAATTATTTTTTTTATAAAAATTAAAAAAAAAAAATTAAAACAATTTGTTTGACAATCTAATACACGTTTTTTTTTATCAAGACTGGACCATTGATCGGTTTTCGGCGTTAATCATCGGTTTCCGGCGTTGACCGAAAAAAAAAAAAAGGAAAAAACTAAAAAAAAATCAAATGCAGGTTTTTTGACAATCTAATATAATTTTTTTGACAATCTAATACAATATTTTTGACAATCTAATATAAAAAAGTTGACAATCTAATATAAAAAAGTTGACAATCTAATATAAAAAAAGTTGACAATCTAATATAATTTTTTTGACAATCTAATACAACATTTTTGACAATCTAATACGTTTTTTTGAAAATATAATATAATATTTTTGGGAATCTATTACAATTTTCTTGACAATCAAATACAAAATATTTTTAACAATTTAATTCAATATTTTTTGACAATCTAATATGATCTTTTTGACAATCTAATACATTTTAAAAAAAAAGCATCAAAAAAAAAATTCTAAAAAATTAAAAAAAAATCCAATTTTTTTTTTTTATAGAAAAAATCATATTTCAATTTTTTCGACAATCTAATATAATTTTTTTGATAATCTAATACATATTTTTAACAATCTAATACAAAATTTTGACAATATAATAGAAAATCTAATGCAGTTTTTGTGACAATTTAATAGAAAATAATACAAAAAATTTGACAATCTAATATAAATTTTTTGACAATCTGATATAAATTTTTTGACAATCTAATACAAAATAATTGACAATCTAATAAAAAAAAAATGATAATTTTTTGACAATCTAATACATTTTTTTGATAATTTAATATAATTTTATGACAATTTAATTGAGATTTTATACAATTTTTTTGACAATATAATTCAAATATTTTGATAATCCAATTCTAAAACAAAACTTCTGACAATCTAATTCACTAATGAGTAAGTATTTTGACAATCTAATAAAAAAATTTGACTAACTAATTCACCAATGACAGTCTAATATTTTTTTTGTGACAATCTAATACACTTGCAAACAATTTAAATTAAATGGCAGTCTCATAAGCCTAACTGGACATAAAAAAGATAAAAAAAACTGGAATGGACAGTTTAATATAGATTATAGAGTATTATATAGTAGACAAAATTATAGGACAGTCTAATAGAAAAAGTTAAATAAATTAATAAAAATCTAATTTTTTTTTATGAGTAATGGATCCAAATGTAATTATTATAATTTGTCATATTTACAAATCCAGTCTCTGAAGTAAAAACTCAACATATAAGGCTTGAAAAGCCTAGCAACAGCAACCGTCATCGTCGCTACATGCCACTGCAGACACCGTTATCGCCGTTTCCGCCGAGAGAGCAAAGAGAAGGAGAGAGATCTGAGATATATATATATATATAGATCGTATACATAATAAATAGATTGTCACCAGATCTGTATATATATATATATATATGTATATATATATATGTATATATATATATATATATATGTATATAAATATAGATTTCGATCTGGTTTTCGATGTAAGGTGAGAGGAGAAAGAGATGAGGAGAGAGGGAAACACAGTCGTCGAAGCTCCATCACCGGATCTATGGCATCGGCGGAGCTCCGAGTAGTGGTGGCGGTGATGTGTGCTGTTTTTTAGAGATAAAAAGTGTTGTGAGTTAATGGGGAATTACTAGGGAACAGTCAACATATATGACCGGTTCACAAACCGTTTGTATAAAAAAATATCAAATGGATAAAAAAAAATTAAATTTTGATTAATATTTAAGTTTAGGGTATATATATATATATAGATTGTATACATAATAAATAGATTGTCACCAGATCTATATATATATATATATATATATATATATATATATATATATATATAAATAGATATGTATATAAATATAGATTTCGATATGGTTTTCGATGTAAGGTGAGAGGAGAAAGAGATAAGGAGAGAGGGAAACACAGTCGTCGAAGCTCCATCACTGGATCTATGGCATCGGCGGAGCTCCGAGTAGTGGTGGCGGTGATGTGTGCTGTTTTTTAGAGATAAAAAGTGTTGTGAGTTAATGGGGAATTACTAGGGAACAGTCAACATATATGACCGGTTCACAAACCGTTTGTATAAAAAAATATCAAATGGATAAAAAAAAATTAAATTTTGATTAATATTTAAGTTTAGGGTAGGCCCCCATAGGGTTATATATTTTTATTTGGGTTTGTAGTGTGTTGTATAATTTGTTTTTAATTTATCAAATTCTAATTTGTTGAAAATAGAAAAAATAAATTATTTATTGAAAAAATATCATCTAACCATTAATTTTCTAATCTAGCGGTGGTTAATGTGACTGTACCATAAACAGTCAAATAAGCTGACTGTTCCAAAGAGACACTCAGTTAATGAGGTCATTTAGATATGCATTGATTTATATGTTTAGTGTAGGAGGGAGCAAAACCAAATTAAAAGTCTTTGAAAAGTTAACTTATGCTAATAAAAAATGAAAGTGATAGTAAAACCTAATAATTCTATTAAAATGGTACCAGACTCCAATTACTTTCAAAATGGGTTACTAATTAGGTGATTAAATATTTGTACTCATAAAATTAGTATAATCATAATTAGGACTTACCACTCCGAAGAGCCCCCTAAAAAACTAGCCATATATATATATATATATATATATATATATATATATCATTCTTGTTGTAAGATTATTGGGCTCTTGGGCTTTTACTTATTGGGCACAGGTGGGCTTGTAACCCTACCCCTCTATCTATATAAAGAGGGCTAGGGGTCTTGTATTTTACATCCATTCATATTCCTTCATTAATAAAGATCATACTGTTCTCCCATCTCTCTACTTCTGTCTCCCTATATACGTAGCTAATAGTGTATTACAACACGTTATCAGCACTGCTCTCGGAGATCGAATTACGGATTCTGGATTCAATAAACTTTGAGGTTTATCCGGATTTTTTTAGGATTTTGCTATATCGACCTTCACCAACATATCGTGCGTAAGGTACCCGGATATAATTTTTTTTTTTGAACTGTACAAGTCAACATGTTTATATGACTTTAATGCTGCATGTTTATATGTTATATGTGATGATGACTTTACTGTTGCATGTTTGTATTGTATGTTACTACAATTCCAGTAATCTAGAATTGCATGTTTACTACTGTATTGCATGTTTGTATTGTATGTTACTACTGCGTATGTTTAAAAAAAAAAAAAAAAAAGAAGAAGCTTATGCTACTAGCATAAATTGAAACGCATGTTATAACTTTTAGAACATGTATAAAGTGAAACAGGAACTATGTTATATTTTTTGTTTATTAAACATACTTAATATGCATCTGTCAGACTATATATGTTACAAACTGAAACGTATGTACTGATTTGTAATTCTCTGAAAGCTGTAAACTATTCTGTAAATTACTCAAGGACTAAACTGAAACTTGTCTGAATTTCTGGACTGTATATGTAATAATGCTGTAAATAGATATATAGTTTGCTGTAATTACACGCATGGTCCTATAGTATAATACTTATACGAAAACAGTACATATGGTTGATAAAGATACAATATTCGGTCAATATACATACATGCATATAATTTTTTTTATTAAAAGGCAAGCGAATAAAAATTGCATGTTAATTGAATTAAATTGATTTGATTTGATATGTTAGAATCTTCATGGATTGATTGATAATCATAAATTGATTTGACTTGATATGTTAGAATATTCATGAATTGATTGATAATCTTAAATAGATTTGATTTAATATGTTAGAATCTTTATAGATAGATTGATAATCTTAAATAGATTTGATTTGATATGTTAGAATTTTTATAGATTGATTGATAATCTTAAATTGATTTGTTTATAACACCAAATCTACTGTATGATTAGATAGATTCTAAAATATATTTACTGCCTGTTTATATATGTGTGTTTAATCTAGATAGATGTTCTCTATGCTATTAATATTATTGCCATATATAAAATGCGAAAATCGTATATATTCACATTTAAGTTGGAAAAATTATGAATCTTCCCCAAATACGCTCACCTATTTGGATACGATGTCTAGGAAAGATAAAGGCGGAAGTCGTTCTCCTAATTAGGTCGGTTTTTAAGAGGCATTCGTGCCCACCCCCCTCACCGTCTTTCCTAGTCGTGTTCAAATAGAGCTACCGAAAGGGGTTGAGTAAATAATAATTTTCCCGAATGTGTATATAGATATGTATTCGCCGAATTGGTGTCTCAGGATCGACCTGTCGTTCGATCAAAGAGAACCTCTTCACTTAAAAGCAAAACTTGTTTTTCGAACCTGTCGTTTCGAAATAAAGTTTGTGCTTATACAAACCATAAACATATAAACCCGTTGTTTTATAATATGACTAATCCAGTCTTTATTTTCTTTTCTCCTGTTGTAGAAAAATGTCAATCAAGCTTGACTTTCCAATTTTGGATGCTGCCGGCAAGAACTACTTGGATTGGAGTCAGGATATCCAAAACCATTTAGATGCCCAAGGCTTATTGGATGTCCTATATGATGAGGAGGAGCGTGAAATGGAAGTAACGCGTGAAATGAGTGCTCGGGCGATGATTCTGTTTCGCCGCCACTTATCAAACGCCATGAAATCTGAGTTCATAGCGACCACCTCACCAAAGACATTGTGGGACTCTCTGAAAGAGCGCTTCGACCACCAAAAGACCATTTGGCTTCCTGAAGCCCGCCGTGATTGGCTGAATCTGCGATTTCAGGACTTCGAAAGCGTTGAAAAATATAATGCTGAAGTATGCAGAATTCGTGCTACTCTCCAATATTGTGGTGAAACACTCACCTACAGTGACTTATTGGAGAAAACGTACACCACATTTCCTAGTTCTGACATCTTGCTCCAAAAGCAATATCGTCAGTCTAAATTCACCAAATTTCCCGAGCTCATCACCCAGTTGTTATTGGACGAGAAAAATAGTCTCATTTTAATGATGAACAGTAATTCTCGTCCTGCTGGTTCAAAGGCAATTCCAATGCCTGATGCTAATGTTGTTCGTGGACCTCGTCCACGATATGGGAAACGAGAAAAGGGCCTGTCGTCCCGTCAGCCAAGGAATAGGGGTGAGCGTAATGCTCGTCCAGCCAAGCGAGGTTTGGACAATCGTCCGAACCAAGGACCTGTGGCTCCTCCTAGGCAGTCTCGTGGTGGTAGGAACAAATGGGCCAGTCGTCCCAAAGCAAGAGAATCGGCCGATATGCCAACTTTGTGTTATAAATGTGGTGGAAATGGTCATATGCAAAGGACTTGTAGGGCAACTCTCCAAGAAGTCGAAAACTACCACAAGGGTAGAAGGGTCGAAACCAACATGATTGAAGCTAGTGCAAAAGAAACTCTTGAGACCCCTGACTTTGAGGCTCACATGGAAGAATAAAGTTTTTTTTCTTCGTTTCTTTTAATAATTGAGCTGTTTTTGCTCCTGGATTATGTTATTTCAATTCCATTTCGGATTATGTTTTTTCCTTTGGATATTGTTCATTTCTTTTGGATTATGGTTTGTTTTATGGATAATGTTTTGAACATTTCTCGTATAATTTAAACTTATTTCATTGAGCAATTCCTTTTATTCGTGTGACCGACTTTAAATTATTTTACTTTTAGGCATGTATTGTGGGGCAGTTGATTGTCTGGTTGATAGTGGCACTACACACACTATCTTAAAAGATAAATCGTTTTTTATCAACTTTACGCCTAAAGTAACCTCAGTGACAACAATTTCGGGCCCGTCGACCCTTGTTGAAGGCTTTGGTAAAGCTAAATTCACGTTGTCAAATGGTACTCCTGTTGAAGTATCTGAGGCCTTATATTCTCCGAGGTCCAGTCGTACCTTGTTGAGCTTTAAGGATATCCGAGAAAATAAGTTTCATCTTGAAACTGCTCGTGAAAACGGTATTGAATACCTTCACATTACCTCCACTCAATACGACCAAAAGCGTATTCTGGAGAAGTTGAGATGTCTTTCAAGTGGTTTGTATGTTACTACAAATCCAAAACTTTGAAAGCAATCTAATCATTCGGCGGGCGCCGATTGATGAGAGCACTTTTATGCTATGGCATGACCGGCTGGGACACCCGGGTCAAAATACGATGCTTCGAACGATGAACGCATCTCATGGGCATCCTCTTGGAGGAAAGAATTTCGTGATTAATCCGAAAAGCCTATGCCAAGCATGCTCGATTGGAAAGACTAATCTCAAACCAATTCGTGTGAAACCTACGAAATTGGTTTCCCAATTCCTTGAAAGAATTCAAGGAGATATTTGTGGACCTATCCAACCAACATGTGGACCATTTAAATATTTCATGGTTTTGGTTGATGCATCGACAAGATGGTCACACGTAGCTTTGTTGTCCACAAGAAACGCAGCGTTTCCAAAACTCTTAGCCCAGATCATTAAATTGAGGGCTCATCATCCGGATTATCCGATAAAGTCTATTAGACTTGATAATGCCGCGGAGTTTACATCGAAAACTTTCGATGACTATTGCATGACTTTGGGAATTAATCTTGAACACCCAGTTGCGTATGTTCATACCCAAAACGGCCTTGCAGAAGCTTTCATTAAGCGATTGCAAATGATTGCTAGGACTTTGGTTATGCGTACCAAACTTCCTATTTCTGCGTGGGGCTATGCCATTTTGCATGCTGCTGCGTTGGTCCGTCTGAGGCCCATGGCCACCCAACCACGATCTGCATACCAGTTGGTAACTGGATATGAGCCCGATGTCTCACATTTACGCGTGTTTGGGTGTTTAGTCAATGTTCCAATTGAGCCGCCTAAGCGTTCCAAATTTGGACCTCAGAAACGACGGGGCATATATGTCGGTTATGAATCCCCGTCCATAATACGCTATTTAGAGCCCTTGATAGGCGATCTCTTTACCGCTAGACATGCGGATTGTGACTTTGATGAGACACTCTTCCTGTTGTTAGGGGGAGAAATGCACGTTAACGTTGATAAGGAACGACGTGAATTAACGTGGCATGTACCCACTATGTCTCATCTAGATCCCCCAACTGCACATAGTGATAAGGAAGTGCAGAGAATCCTAGGTCTGTAAAATATTGCAAATCAAATGCCAGACGCATTTAATGACCTAGCGATTGTCACGAGATCACATATACTTGCTGCAAATGTGCCTGCAAGGGTAGACGTCCCTGTGAGACGCCGTGTTCCGGTTGAACACGTTGCTCCGGTTGTACCCACCGAGCAAAGGACGCTGCCGTCGGCCGTTCAGTCCGCCACCCTTCCGAAAAAAAGAGGAAGGCCGTCCGGTTCCAAGGATGTTCTGCCTCGAAAGAGGAGAAATCCTGTCGCATCTGTTTTGCCACACGAGATCATTAAGGATCACGGTGATGTATTAGAGGAGCATGTTCCAGATGAAACAATAGTTCCTAATCATCACGATAACCTCGAAATATCTGTCGATTATACTAGTTTAGACGATATTTTGAAGCTAAACGAGACTGTCATCGATGATGTGTTCATATACGCAGTGGCCACTGACATTATGAACAATGATGACATGGAACCTCGTACCGTTGCTGAGTGTCAGCGAAGAACGGACTGGCCTCAATGGAAACAAGCAATCCAGGCTGAATTGGATTCCTTAACGAAACGAAGGGTGTTTGGACCTGTCGCTCCAACACCGCCCAATGTTAGACCAGTTGGTCATAAATGGGTTTTCATAAGGAAGCGTGATGAGAATAATGAGATTGTTAGATACAAAGCTCGCCTTGTGGCGCAAGGTTTCTCTCAACGCCCTGGAATTGATTACGATGAGACGTATTCTCCCGTAATGGACGTTATAACGTTCCGCTACTTAATCAGTTTAGTAGTTTCCGAAAAACTGAATATGCAGCTCATGGATGTGGTCACAGCGTATCTCTACGGGGATCTGGACACAAAGATTTACATGAGAGTCCCTGATGGACTTAAGTTGCCTGAATCAAGTAGTTCCCGTCCACGGAACACGTTCTCGATTAGACTGAGACGATCACTATATGGATTGAAACAATCCGGACGGATGTGATATAACCGTCTAAGTGAATACTTGATCGGCGTGGGATATGTTAATAATGATCTATGCTCATGCGTGTTCATAAAGAAATCCACTTCAGGATATGCGATTATCGCAGTCTATGTAGATGATATGAATCTCATAGGAACCTCGAAAGAGTTGTTCGAAACTGCTGAAATCCTGAAGAAGGAATTCGAGATGAAAGATCTTGGGAAGACACGGTATTGCCTCGGCCTGCAGATCGAGCACCGTACAGATGGAATTTTAGTCCATCAAGAAAACTACACCCAAAAGGTGTTGAGGCGCTTTAGTCATAGTGATGCTAAGCCGTCCTCTACTCCCATGGTCGTTCGCTCTCTAGACATTAATAAGGACCCCTTCCGTCCTAAGGAGGACGATGAAGAGATATTGAGCCCTGCGTGTTCATATCTGGGTGCAATAGGCGCACTATTGTACTTGGCCCAATGTACTAGACCGGACATCTCGTTTGCTGTGAATTGTCTAGCTCGACACAGCACCGCGCCAACACGCCGTCACTGGACTGGCATAAAAGACATTTTCCGTTACCTTAGAGGTACTACGGACATGGGCTTATTCTATCCCTTTGCGTCGAGTGGATCTAGCTCTATTGATCCTCGAAATAACGCAACCCTTGTCGGCTATGCCGATGCTGGTTTCTTATCAGACCCGCACAAGGGACGTTCCCAATCTGGTTATGTCTTTACCATTGGGAACACGGCGATATCCTGGAGGTCTCGTAAACAGACTCTAGTGGCCACTTCGACTAACCACTCTGAGCTACTCGCGCTCTATGAGGCGACTAGAGAGTGTGTCTGGGTTCGAGCAGTTATTGGCCATATTCGAAGCACCTGTGTCTAGCTTACAATCATGATGAACCAGTTGTTATTTATGAGGACAACACTGCTGTGATTGATCAAGCGAAGCATGGTTACATCAAAGGTGATGCCACTAAGCATATCTCGCCAAAGTTGTTCTTTACACATGAACAACAAACGCTTCAAAAGATTGAAGTGAAGCATATTGGTTTAGAGAATAACCACGCTGACTTGTTCACCAAGTCACTGCCAAAGCATTCTTTTCAGAAGCACGTATGGGCGATTAGCCTACGTAGGCTATCTGAGCTACCTTAAAGCGACATTTTATGTCGGAGTCGAAATCCTCGCACCCTGTCGTGTGCAAGTGAGGGGGAGCATCCTGTTGTATGCATGTGTGCTCTTTTTGTCCTTAGTACAAGGTTTTTCCCACTGGGTTTTCCTTGACAAAGTTTTTTAGCGAGACACGTTCCTTGTTATATCACTAAGGATTGCCGAAATCAGGGGGAGTATCTTGTCGTATACTTCTTACCACTCTGTACTCTTTTGTCCTTCGACCAGAGTTTTTTCCCACTAGGTTTACTCTGGCAAGGTTTTGATGAGGCATCTGTTTTGTGGTTGATCCCCTACTACTACCACTGTTGCACTCTTTTTCCTTCGATCAGAGATTTTTCCATTGGGTTTGCTCTAGTAAGGTTTTGATGAGGCACACTGTTTTGTGGTTAGTTACTTACATAGTATTTTGGCATATATCATTCGGCTACACAATTTCTCTTAGGTACCGGTTTTGTCCCACACCGGGTTTTTCGGCCCTAAGGTTTTTATGTGTTTAGCACTGCGAATGAACTCGACTCAGATCGACTGCATGAAGACGAAGAATTCAAGACGTCCAAAGGGGGAGTGTTGTAAGATTATTGGACTCTTGGTCTTTTACTTATTGGGCCCAGGTGGGCTTGTAACCATACCGCTCTATCTATATAAAGAGGGCTAGGGGTCTTGTATTTTACATCCATTCATATTTCTTCATTAATAAAGATCATACTGTTCTCCCATCTCTCTACTTCTGTCTCCCTATATACGTAGCTAATAGTGTATTACAACAATTCTATTATAATAAGCCAAATCAAGTCAAATGATACTGTCCAATTTAGGCATTTTTTTTTTCAAAAATACCCCTAGGCCTTTATGTTAATTATAATAATACCATACTCTCGTAAAAATATAAAAAGTAAAAACTAATAAAATTATTTATTTCTCCTTAACAACCAAACATTCTTTTAAATTTAAACTATGTTTTTTTTTGTATTATCCACATATTTATATCATAAGTATAACTATTTTCTATATTTTTATTCCATTACGCGCCGCATACGTAACACGTGAGACACGATTACTAGTATATATATATATATAAACACGTAAATATCCGTTAATAATAAAATATCATACATTAGTGAAATGATACAATTATTTTAATGGAATTGATATTTTAAAAAGTATGATTACATATACGATAAAAACAGTATAACCCGGTACAAGAAAATAGTCAAATGCATAGATAAATGGGCACAAAGATACATGGTCAGTCTTGCTTTTTGTGGTTGATAACAATCGTGGTTATTTACTTTTCATTGGGCTGTATTGAAATGTGATTCCAAAGTTTATTCTAATCCGGATACGAGGTGATCGGATCGGTACACGAGTAAACTTCAAATCAAGATACATATAGACGTGTTCAGATCGAGACATGAGTACATTTCAAATCCATATCATTCTATTATAATAAACCAACCCAAGTAAAATAAGACTGCTCAATTTAGCCCTTTTTTTTTTCCAAAAATACCCCTATATTTTTTATTAATTACAATAATACCATCCTCACATAAAAAAAATAAAAATAAAATAACAACTAATAACACTGTGTCCATCTTTAACAACCAAACATTTTTTTAAGTTTTATAATATTTTTTTTTGTATTATCCACGTATTTGTATCATAACTACACTTATTTTTTATATTTTAATTGCATTACGCGTCACACACGCAACGCATGAGGCACAATTACTATCACACACGCAACGCGTGAGGCACAATTACTAGTACATATAGACGTGTTCGGATCGGGTCCCGAGTAAACTTTCAAATTTGGATACATATAGAGGTGTTTGGGTCGGATCCAAGTAAACTTCAAGTTCGAAAACATATCGAGGTGTTCGGATAAGGGGCTGAGTAAACTTCGAATCCGGATACAGATAAAAGGGTTCGGATCAAGTCCCAACCCTAATCGAGCCCGACTGATACAATATTGTATGGCCCAAGCCCAACTCTCCCCATATACTTAGATCGTACGGGCCACTTCCTTGTACTTAACTTATCTCTGTTACAAATACATCCTTTTCATCTCCTTCATTTCCGTCTTTTTATCTCTCTATATTTATACTTACTCAAATATGTTTCATCTCAGATCTTTTTTAAGCTTATTTGTTTTTGGATCTATGTTTATGTCATTTCAGAGACCTCTCAAGTAATCTTCTATCTTGTATATAATCAAAGTATTTTCCTTAATTTGTCGTCTATGGTTGTCATTTTATTATGATACCTTACATCTTAACTTTGTGCAAGATTAAGAAATCATTTCATTGTCAATTCTTTTTGGCTATTGCTTTTTTTTAACTGCAAAATGCAAAAAGATTCAAACTTTTACTGATCATCGTAAAAAATTAAGTATTTTTTTTCCCTTTTTTATAGAATTGGTTTTTTTTTGTCTCATAGTATATTTAAAAGCTCAAGGAACAGGTTTTCACCTCATAATAAGTCACCTGTTTCGTGTTTATCGAAGTTTATTATTTCACTGTTTCTAAGCTTAGTTTTTATTTTATTTTTATTGATCTCAAACTGTGCAAGATTGATATATTTTGCTTCCATATTTTGGTAACGAATATTATGCAATCATTTAACTTATTTCTTGAGCTGAAGTGTAGAAGGTTGTTTACTTGTTGAATTTGTTTTTCACTTTTCGTGATAAAATATAGCATGTACACCAGAAAATTGAATACGCAATTTATAAGTTGTTATTAACTGTTGATATAATTTGTAGTCCGATTGTAGATGTTAACTCAAGATCTTGAGGTCTTATGATAATTGAAACACACGTGTACGATCGGAAATGAAAAATATAAAAACGTTTTCTTTTTTTATTATTGTTTTCTAAGTTAATATATTCGGCATAGATCTTTTTCAGAACAACCAAAGATCAGTAACAATACAAATTATACTTGATATTTGTTATCACTTATTCGAGACAGTTATGAAATGCTCAACAATGCTTATAAATTTGTAAAACTTGCTGTCCAAATTACATTATTTTTATTGCCTTTTGCATCACTAGCAGTGTTTTGTAATGTTTTTTCATGACTACTGCGACCTGAAGATTGTTCCATTACATCCTGGAATAAGAACTGAGTGGTTAAAAAAGGTCACAACAATACTAATTCTTATTATTAATCAGTTCATATTTTAGTTGTGGTTTATTATGCTCAAATAAACTTATAGTGATGCATTCAGAAGTATGAACTCTTCTATTTAGCTGAAATCTTCTGTATAATGTTTTGTTATAACTACAATTGAGAAATTATTACACAGGTTATGCAAGAATTTGAAAAGAAAGGTGGCCTTGATCATTTCGGGTTTGTTGGTTCATTATGCTTATAAGACTGGATGTCTGATATTTGTTCAAGGATTATCATGAACGTAATAAAAAGCTTATGCATAGACGCATATTCTCGAAAACCCATGGAAAATGTTGAAACAAAGGTACCGGGTGTTGAAATTTATGCCCTTGAGTTTTCCGTTTTCATACTTCTACATAAACCATGCTATATTTCTGCGAGTCGACTTCGTTAACTGTGTTTACCAATTGTATGTATGTCTGTTATGGCAATTTGCTGGCATATTTTTTGAATAAATTGATTAGTTTTAGAGAAAAGAGTCGTTTTTTGTTAAGAAAATTGTAATTTTCAATCTTTGATGTTATCCTTGTGTGTGTCACTTAGAAAATTATGTTTAATTATCGGTTGCACCTGAAAAAAACCTTGATTTGTTGATCATATCTTATTAAAAGATTAGGAAAGGAAGTAAATAGAGCTCCAACTCAGATTTAAATTTTAGGTGCGTATTGTATTTATTGTCATCTGAGCATGTTAGAACACCAGGTTGGATAATGATTGTAGGAGTCGATAGAAGTAAAAGATTTTGATCTTCTCCGAGCATAACTCTGATTAAAATATTCAAAGGGTTAAGTAGAAGAGGACATTTGATTCACAGAACAACAATGAACCAAGTTAATGGTCTATTTTTACTGCAGATTTCTATTGTTAGATGAAAAATGTTGCTGGCTTATGTGTCACTGTTAATAAATGAAGTGGGATTAATTGGGTTTCTTAGAAATAATTTTAATTTGGAGCCATATCTTATCGTAAGTTATGAAAAATAAGGTCTGACAATTGATTCTTGTGTAGTACACTATCCCGAGGACAATGCTGCCTATTTCATAGACATCGATATATACGAGGGGTAATATGTTGTTTATATATATATTAGCAACGGCTTATTGCTTATCTTCTCTGGATATGTAAATGAAGTTCTTTTATAATACTTGAAATTATTATTACACACTTGTTAGGTGATGATGCTAGCAAACATGCTGATGGTAAGCTTTCATGTCTAAAGCAAACTAGTGTCTTGAGTGACTATTGGGCTCTTTAAGAAATATATAATTGCTAGGATTTAGGATTATATATCTGGTGGTCAAACATCCTCGATTGACCCACCACATTTTCTTCGGATTTTGCAATTAGGTGGTACTTTGCTATGTCAATCAAGTAAACTTTACAGTTCATGGATTGCTGAGCTAAAGGCAATGTCATGTGAGTTGTTTGACATGCATTTTATTGAACTGGTAAAAGCCGTCTCATCTGTTTATGAAACTGTGTTGTTGGCTGTTTATTTGGTTTGAGGTTGTGGGCAATATAGCATTCTATGTGCAAGACGAAATCACCAAAACTGGAGAACAATGGGACGAGTGCAACTCATTATTTTTTTTGGTTCGTCTTTTTTCTATAATATCTATGACAAGGGGGACATCTCTTTCTTGCTGAGACCAACTCCCTCTGTTTCATTAAGTGTTCACTACTGGAAACAGATCTATATAAGATTACACACTTTTCTTGCCCAAATTGTCAAGATGACCTATTTTAGGATTTAGTTTTAATTTATATTATAACTATGTAACTAAAAACTGATCTCGGTAATTTACGGAACCAAAATACAAGCAATATGCATCTGAAAATATGGAGAGAAACGAGTACATTTTTTCCCCAAAAGTGCAAGTTATCTTGTTATGTTTTCATCGTTAGTGGAAATGTTGATGTCAAGCCTTCAAATTTCTAGCTCGAGTATTTTTATCTCCAATTTTTGTACTTTCACATACCCATTTGTAGAGTTATGTTGTGTAGACCTAGGAAGTGGCCAGAATTTGTGAATAGGAGGGGATGAACTTCATGTAGATATTTTTCTGTTACAATTAGTTGGGAGAAAAGGCTACAGTAGATAACTTTTGCAGAATTTTACATAGTGAACAACAGAATTTTCTCGATACTTTACAACGTGTGGGGCTATAGCCTACTTCAATCTTCACATAGTTCCTCTTCAACCTAGGTTTTATAAAACCCAATATTAAATGTTTTTCCTGTTACTATAGGTTTGTCTTCGATTATAAAGTTTGATCAAGAATCAAAACCTGGCTGATGATAAAGGTGTGCGGGAAACCCCTTTCACAAGATATTGATTGGAGATACTAACATTTTTTGGAGCAATTTATGAAAAGATTCACTCCTTGTACTTTGGTTTAGTTTCAATTGTATTTAAACTTTTCTGTTGAGTTCTTTTCTAGAAAGTACATTTAAAATCTTTGGTCAAGAATTAAAACCTGGCTGATGACAAGGGTGTGTATGAAACCCTTTTAACAGGATATTGATAGGAGAGACTATCCTTTGTATTTGGAGTAATGTATGAATAGAGTAGTCCGACCATAATTGTTCCAATGTTTTTCACTTTTTAGAATATCTTTACTTTCTTGGTCTCATTTTCTTTGGTTTTTTTAATCATAGATTTGGCATCCAAGAAAGAAACAGCATTCACTTGTATCCTGTTGAAATATGCACAATAAGCGGCATCCAGAAAGCACTAAAATGGGAAAAAGGATATTTGATTTCAGTATCTTGTAATGATTTGAAACCTGTTTTTCTCGCAAGTGCTTAATGTTCTTTTTCACTTGGTTAGATGTCTACCCCGCTGGGAGGAAAAATTGGACCATTATTTTTCACTTGAGTCCTTTAAAAAGTTGACGTTGGGGCTTTCTAGGGTCGAACAATACCGTAGCTTCTAAAAGCACTCTCTTTTATTCTCCTTATTTTGCATTGGAAGACCGTTCTGATGTTTCATCCCTGAAATTACTTTTCGTAGTTTTGTTATATTGTTTGCTATTCGCCAATGTTCATTTTTAGTAGTATTCCCATATGTGCCTTTCTTGAAATATTATTCTCTTATTAGTCTGGGTTCCCCAGTTCCCCACTCATTATCTTACATTTTCCTAGTTAAGTAATTTTGATTCTGCTTGCGAAGCTCTCTGTTATTAGATTTAATTACAATCCCATATCACCAAACTGTAAGGCATCTTTCTTGGTTGCAGGTGGTGCACCAGACGTTAAGCGCCTACCTAGTGGAGAGATAAATATGTATGTAAGGCCGTCTTTTACTATGTTCGCTCCTTGCAGTAAACTGCCAATTAAGTGTATAATTTAATGGATACGGTAATCATTCATACCCCTTTTAGTGAACAGTTACCAGTTTTTTGACTCGTAGTATTTAGATATCTGTGTTAGCTTCCTCAATTGATGTGAGAAGATAATGTAAATTAGTTGTAAGATGAACCTTTAGCTTTAAAATACTGGATGTGAATGACCTCTCATTGAAACAGAAAAATTGTAGGTATCCAAAGTTCTTAATGGGAAGAGCAATGTTGCACAAATGGCTTACATAATAGGAGATACTGATAATAGTACCACAATGTAGAGAATTAACAAAATCTAGGAATTACGAAAATAACCGGGTATATTGTGTAGTACAAGAAGCTAAAAGTAAAGTTTCTTCAAGCACAGAGCCTTGTAGAAGCAATAGATACATGGAGTTAAAAGATGAAAATGACATATACTGATACGGGGTAACTTCTTTTAGTTGTGGATAATGAGCAATGGTCTTAATGGTGCAAGGCGGGTTCTCGGTGGAAATAGGTCGCCTAGCATCAATCCCACTTAAGCCTAATACGCTTAATTCTGCCTAATGAACCAGGCGACTAGGCTCTGCCTAATTTCCGCCTAGGTTCGCTTTTTAGAACAGGCATAATGAGTCAACGGATAGGGTTCTTGATAACTGTTTGGTTTATATACTTGGTAGGTTATTGGTTGTGGGAAAATGGCATTTGATGTTTTTACTTGCTGAAGTCTGTGGGTAATGTTCCTATTTGGACAAAATTACAACCTTTCTCACTTTTACCAGCAAGCTGAAAACCATCTAATAACAGTAATATCGCGATCGAGCACTTAGGAAAAAAACGCCTGCTGTATAGCGGTATTTTGTAGGTAAAGCATTGATATTGCGTTTCGAGCGGTAGTAACACCTTTAATCTAAGTGACCAAAAGAGCATAAAAGCACAGGGTTGTGGGGACCACAAAGCGCAAATTTGAGAGATTAATATTTAACTGAGATAAAAGTTTGTTGAAGGGTTTTAATTTTTTTACTAAACAACACATAAAGATAGTAGAACAGCCCCATAGCTGCGCCGCTCATCACACCTCTCTCTCTCTCATCATTTGCCTCTCTCGTTCTCTGGCTCTCAGTCTTGAGTGAAGGCAGTTTCATGATTTCATCTGCCGGTTTTGTGTCCCTTTTAATTCTGTTACTTGGAGTCTTTGATTACAGGTGTATCAAAAGTCAACACAAAAACTGGCTGGCTTAAAGGGTTCTGCTTGAATGATTTGTTTTAGTATTTTTGATAAAATACTTGTCATTTCTGTTTTGGGTCTATTCAATTTATGGCTTTTTGCTCAGCTAATATTTGCTTTGATTAAAGGTTTTTTTCTTCATTGTTTCTAGGATTTGACCTGGGACGTTTACTTCATTGTTTATGTGCTTTGATTAGTAAGGGTTTTCATTTTGAAGCTTTTTTTGGCTTCCTGTGGTTTGTTCTTATTTTTTACGTTTTTTATGTGGTTTTTGTATAATTACATTTACTGTTTTCTTATTGCTTATTGACGGCTTATCTGTTTTTCTTAGAGAATTTAATAAATTGCTTAGTGCCGATTTAAGGGTTTTTTGGTTACTTTCTTGCTGTTCTATATTTAAAGCATTTATTTTTGTATTGAGTTTTGTTCTTTGAAAAGCTTGTTTCTAAAACACTATCTTGGGACCAAATTAATGGTCCTGGAAAAGCTGGTTTTCAAATATCAAAAGCAACTGGAAATGTGTGCGTGCGGCTGTTTCAAATAAAGGTAGGAGAAAATCTTTTAGAAATGGTTACTTCTTTTGACGTTATATCTCTGATTTGCCTGAAGAAAGAGTAGTTTGTTCTGAGATGAACCCCAAGTATGGTAGATTAAAGCTGGTAATTTAAGCTATTCTTTAGTACGCCTGCTATAAATTTTAGTGAGGTAGAATTAGATTTAGAAGCTATGGTTTGTAATTTCAGTCAAGTGTAGTACTGTTTAGGATGATGAAATAACAGAAAATCTACCAAGTCTATTTTTATAATAGTTGCCCTGGGTATGATGGGACGTGGGTCCAGAATCATGAGTTGATATCGTGAATTCTGAGGAGCCAAAAAACATTATTTCAATAAATTTTAGGACCTCTTGATGATTTCAGCAAGATGTCAAAGAAAAGGATTAGAAAATTGATAAGGATTATGATCCACCATTGATCTTATATTGTTTGATTGTTCTCAATTAGCTTTCCTAGATCGTAGGCTTGTTTGGTGTTCCTGACAGACTGTTTCCTATAGATTTTGTTTCAGTATATTTCTAATGTAGATCTGGGGTACGGTCCCACTTAACTTTTTCTGTGTTTATCTTGCACTTCTCCAGTGTCAGGGTAAAAATGTCTTCGTATGGTTGAGGATGATTTGGACATTTTAGAATGTTACTGGACACGCCAGAATATTGCTTACCCCTGTTTTAATTAGTTGCATTATCTGCTTGCTACTTATTTCAATTGGCTTGATCATTATTTTTCTTAGTCGCTGTTCTGAACAACGGCTATGCTTATCATGTCAAGTTAATTTGTGTTTCATTTGATTTACAGGAAAGGCAAAAGGCAATAAGGCAATCATTAAAAACGTTGGGATAGTTTTTAACCGGAAAAAAGCGCATCAGTACTTTGGAATGCCTAGAAATGAAAATAGTTCACTCTCGAACTATAGGCAAGTATATTGTCTCTTCATTTTTCACTAGAAGTTGAATCTGGGTGACAATATTTTCGGTGTTAAACTAAGCGATGCTTGAAAGGGGCTAGGTTAGAACATGATAATTTGGTGTTAAAGTGCATTTGGAGTAGTTATCTTTAAGACTCCTGCTGTTCCCATTATTTGTCCATGACCATTTTTTCGGATGCAAAATTTGTGATCTTAAGAGTCTAACAAGGTGACTAACTTTTCAAACATACAACTTTTCGAACTTTGGTCTGATACTTTTGTATCCGATAAAAGGGACATGGGCAAACAGTTTGAAGCAGTGGGAGTATCTTCTTTGCTATCCATTTGTGCCCGCCTAACATATTCTTGTACTTGCATTTGTATCAGTGTCTAACTGAAAAATGGGTTCAGGTTTGGTGAATGGATCTTTTTTCATTCATTATTTTGCTCTTGGATGTACTCTTGGCTTGCTCTGGACTATTGGATGGAAAAGTAAAAAAGAAAAATTATTAAAAAAAACAGCAATTTTGTGATCCTTTGATAATCTGATCTAACGGACAGTACACATCCATTCCGGCTGAATGGTTTTATAACCATTTATCAATTCTGAGCTCGTTGTAAGGTATCATCTTCATCTTGGATCTTTAACTTCTGTATTCGTAATTTTTAATTGAGTAGTTTGATAACTTTTAAGTGGGATTTTTCGATTTGTGTACACTTGGCAAATATTGCAAAATCAAGTTAAGTTTTGACCGATTATCAAAATACGATTAGTCTTAAAAGTGTTAAAAGTTGTGTTAAAATTAAATACATATTGCACTTTTCTAATTCAGTTAGAAACACCCCATCTGGTTTACGAGCTTGTGACCAAGATTGATAATAATGATGTAAACATGATAATGAATTTCGGAATAAATATTTTTTTTGTACGAATAAATGAATAATGATAGGTTATAAACTTACTTCCATATCCTACATCACAAATTATAACACATTCAAGATCATACTTCCATATCCTACATCACAAATTATAACAAACTCGTTAACGCATAAACATGTTTTATATATTATCGTTTTAGATTTTCCGTTGCTCCAGTTTCAATGAGTTAAATAAACTCACTTTTAATAGACACACATCGCAATTTGCCATGTATTCAGTGACTTTATTTCATATATAGTACCCCAGCGGAATTGCGTCACCACAAACATTTAACTGTTGCAATTTTTGTAAAGTTTGTTACATTTTAAACATATTAAAAATGACATGGGTCAAAGTAAAACTTTAAATTGACATCTATTAACATACGGGTTGAATCTGAAAAATCTTATAGAACTTGATTCTTGGAAGTTACAACGAATGAATAATATTTACTTAATTTGACAAAGTAACGTTATCTTATAGTACCGCACCTTAAAATTGTGTCACTACAAAACAGTTAAGTGTGACAATTTAGTGTTTTATACTTATATTATTTGGGTAAAAAAGTATAAACTATAAATTGGCATCTTATGTAAAATGGGTCAAGTTGAAAATTGCAAATAGCTTACTTATTTTATCATTGAATAATACTACTCAGTACTCACTAAATTTGCGTAAAATCTATAGCTGCCCAGCATCAGTGCGTTTTCTTCTTCTTTTTCTGAATGGTGAACTTAATATTAAAATAAAGGCAAATGTGACATTTTATTTAAGATAGGAGGTTAGATGAAAACTTCAAATTGACATCATCTGTAACACGGTAAAAATTGTATTTTTGTAAATTTGAACTTTTCTGTTATTATTATTATTGTTAACCCGCTCACGTTAATATGCTGATCTCTCATTACACGCACTATTATATATATATATATATATATATATATATATATATATAGTATACGTAAATATATTCACTATTATATTCCTCATAAATATATTCATATTGTATTCCTCATTATACGCACCAAGTAAAATGTATATAACTCTCGTTACACATTGATTTGGGTTTTGTTAATTTGGGTTTTGTTACTCATTTAGCAGTTAACATGTTTTACTCTCTCTCTCTCTAAACTGATAAAAAAGTTATATTAATTTAATAAAATTATCATATAAAATGTTTATTGTGTAATTTAGGTTAGTTCATAGGTTTCTTTTGAGTTCTTGATACTAATTTTAACTAAAAGGAAATCTACATTTTGTGAAAATAGACAGATTATTCTAGTTTTGTATTTATTTTTCATTTTCTTTTGGTTAATTATTAAATTATGATTATCTTTTTTTTTTCTTTTAGAATATTTATTAGCAATTATACAGATTTTATTCTCTCACTCTCTTAAACTGTTTATTGTTTATTGTTTAATTTAGATCAATTTATAGTTTATTTTTTGAGTTCTTGCTACTAATTTTAACCAAAAGTTGTGAAAATAGACAGATTATTCCAGTTTTGCATTTATTTTTCATTTTCTTTTGTTTAATTATTAAATTATGATTACCTTTTTTCTTCTTTTAGAATATCTGTTAGCAATTATACAGGTTTTACTCTCTCACTCTCTTAAAACTAATACAAATTTGTATGTATTTAATAAAATTGTTACATTAAATATTTATTGTTTAATTTAGACCAGTTTATAGTTTTTTTTAGTTCTTGCTATTAATTTTAACCAAAAGTTGTGAAAATAGACAGCTTACTCAAGTTTTGCATTTATTTTTCATATTCAATCTAACAAGTTTACTAAATACATGTAATTTTGTAATAGTTTTGAGAGAGAGAGTAAAACCTGCATAATTGCTTAAAAAAATATTCAATAAATATTCTAAAAGAAAATAAAGGTAATCATAAGTTAATAATTAACCAAAAAGAAAATGAAAAATAAATGCAAAACTTGAATAATCTATATCTATTTTCACAAAATGTAGATTTCCTTTCGGTCAAAATTAGTAGCAAGAACTCAAAAAAAAAAAAACTATAAACTGATCTAAATTAAACAATAAATATTTAATCTAACAATTTTATTAAATACATACAAATTTGTATTAGTTTTAAGAGAGAGAGAGTAAAACCTGTATAATTGCTAACAAATATTCTAAAAGAAAAAAAAAAGGTAATCATAATTTAATAATTAACCAAAAGAAAATGAAAAATAAATGCAAAACTGGAATAATCTGTCCATTTTCACAACTTTTGGTTAAAATTAGTAGCAAGAACTCAAAAAAAAAACTATAAATTGATCTAAATTAAACAATAAATATTTAATCTAACAATTTTATTAAATACATACAAATTTGTATTAGTTTTAAGAGAGAGAGAGTAAAACCTGTATAATTGCTAATAAATATTCTAAAATAAAAATAAAAATGTAATCATAATTTAATAATTAACCAAAAGGCAATATTCAACTTCTTTCATGAGAGCAACCTAAATAACTTCAAAAAAGTAGAATAAGGAGGAATTCAGTCCTTTGCTCAAACCAGCGAAGCTAACATTTTCGTTTGTAGGCATCTGTGGTGTCATTTAAGATATGCATGCTACTATTTTGTTTCCCTGTATGTGTTAAACCAATAACTTATAGAGTTATTGAACATCTGTGCGCACTTATTGCTTGTGTTCTCTTTTAGTTGCCTTTATAGTTTTCTTGTAACCCTTACTTGCTCTCCCATGCGTGTTTGTAGTTTGTTATTTACCTTCCGTGCACAGTTATTGCTTCTAATTTAGCTTTCTTATACCCCTTACTTGCTCTTTTTGATGTGTGCTTGCAGTTTATTTTTCTAACTTCATGCACAATTATTGACTGTTTGCTCTTCTGTTGTCTTTTAAAAGTTTCTTGTAGACTCGCCTTTGCTCTCCAACGTGTATTTCAATCTTCTTATATGTTTGATTTGTACATTTTTATTTCTTTGGTTTGCTCCCTATTTCTTCATGGCTTTGGTTGATCACAAATTTTCTAGATTCCCCTCCTTTCTTGTTACATTATTTATTCAAACTTTTCCATTTTATATTTTATTTCAGCCACAATCAGTCTTTTTTTCTGCTAACTTTTTGTGCCACCTTTATGTTTCTTTTCCATTTACTTCCCCTTTTCAGTTTTGACATTCTTTCTCTTCTCAACTGTTTTAATTCTTCGTATGTATTTCTTGTACTTCCTGTTTTGTTGAGTTGAAACCAAGCCGTATTTTTTCTGTTCAGGAATCTAAGATGGCTGCTATATCAGTGCCTCGCGGCACTATTTTGTCTTCACGTCGTAGGGTGTGTGCCCCTATGCGAGTCATACACACCCTGCGCATGCCTCAGCGCAATTTTTTGAGAATTTCTGGTCCTATCTTCGACTCATTGGAAGACAAATCCACCGGATCAGAGTAAGTTTCTCTTGAGATCATTTGTCTCTGACCAATTCTTTTTGAAGATTTTATTCGAACCGTAGTATTATTTCAACCTGTACTCCAAAATTTACTTCTTTTTTTTCAGAATGGTACAACATTCTTACATTTCACTTACTCCATTGCTAATCCCGCCAAAGGAATCTGTTGGATCAGAGTAAGTTTCTCTTGGTCATTTTTCTCACTGCCACTTCTTTTTAAGATTTTATTCGAACTATAGTGTACTCTAACCTGTGTTTTTTGTTCCAATTTTTACCTTTTCAGGACGTTACATGCATACATTTCTACTAACCCATTGCTGATCCCGCCCACCAACAAGCATTTTGTCCTCTCTCTCCCTGTCCCTCTCTTTAAATTAATAGCTTCATCTATATATATCCCTATTTATTTCTCAGAAATCATTTTAGTAATTAGTGTAGCAACCTATTAAAATTTGCAATGGTATTGATTCTTTTACTTTTTTTGGGTCTAATTTTTTTATGTTAAAACGGTCAACAAGAGTTCTTAATTATCTTTTCAATAAAGTCTGTATAAGCTTACTGATTGACTCAATCTAAATGCTCTACAAACTTTTCTATCAGAAAATTCTTTTGCACCAAACGCCTGGAAGAAGATCCGTGAACAGAACTTTTCCCTGCAAAATATTCCTAAGAAACCTAGACTAAATGGAAAATCTAGAAATTGCCTCATAAGAAAACTTGTGTTCTTATTACCGTTCCAGTCCTTTTGTTAAAAATTGCATATAGCCATTTAAACACATCAGCATAAAACTTGTTGCCCAACACTTTAACAGCAAAGGTGGCAATCGCTAGAAAGGAAATCATATTAGCCGACCTGGAAATCAAATAATCCAAAATATTAAAATATCAGTTTGCTAGAAATGTAATGTAGAAAAAACAAGGGAAAACTTCATATTTTCGTGACCAACCTTTTAGCTTTCAGTAAACTACAAAACTATAATCCCAATTGACACTACAAACTCTACTCAAAAGTACTAATTATGTATTATGACGCAAATGTACCCAAGTATAAATCAAACTAAAATCCAACAGCTAGAAAACCAACATTTTTAAAAAACCTTTTAAGGGATCAAATTTTCAAATAGCTCAAACCTGTTGGACCAACAGGTTAGAGTAATACACGAATTTGAACAAAAGTGCACCAACCAATACTCAGATGTCACAAGTAGTACACTGAGCTATTTGAAAAATGTTGGTTTTCTAGCTGTTGGATTTTGGTTTGATTTATATTTGGGTACATTTGCGTCATAATACATAATTAGTGCTTTTGAGTAGAGTTTGTAGTGTCAATTGGGATTATAGTTTTGTAGTTTACTGAAAGCTAAAAGGTTGGTCTACGAAAATATGAAGTTTTCTCTTGTTTTTTCTACATTACATTTCTAGCAAACTGATATTTTAATATTTTGGATTATTTGATTTCCAGGTCGGCTAATATGATTTCCTTTCTAGCGATTGCCACCTTTGCTGTTAAAGTGTTGGGCAACAAGTTTTATGCTGATGTGTTTAAATGGCTATGTGCAATTTTTAACAAAAGGACTGGAACGGTAATAAGAACACAAGTTTTCTTATGAGGCAATTTCTAGATTTTCCATTTAGTCTAGGTTTCTTAGGAATATTTTGCAGGGAAAAGTTCTGTTCACGGATCTTCTGCATTTGGTGCAAAAGAATTTTCTGATAGAAAAGTTTGTAGAGCATTTAGATTGAGTCAATCAGTAAGCTTATACAGATTTTATTGAAAAGATAATTAAGAACTCTTGTTGACCGTTTTAACATAAAAAATTAGACCCAAAAAAAATAAAAGAATCAATACCCTTCAAAATCATAGAGCTCAAGTCGACTTTATACAAACCTTTTTGTAGCAGTTGTCAATAACCTTTTCTTTTTCAGTATTGATCCACCCACACTATATTTATATTGACAAAAAAGAAGTATGTATAGTTGGATTTATATGTAGTAGTTTGTACATTAAAATTTAAATAAAAAGAATAAAAGGATTTAGGATTTAGGATAGCTGTTAAATTGAGAACGATTTGGCTTCATATGGGGAAGCAGCCAAAGGCTGCATACTAATAAAAAGGGAGCAAATTTCCCACTAAAACCATTTAGCTACCATGTAATTATGTTAAATAATGTGTCTAAGTGAATATCTATACATATATTCTATTTTGAGTCTTAAATTATATACAAACATCTCTACTATGAAAAATGAGGAAGTTATATATATATATTTTCAATCTTCAAGATTTGGAGGTTTGAGAGATCTATCCTAAAAATAGATAGCAATTGAATTGCTATCTTTTCTATTAATTATTGTAAATTATCACCCATGATGAAAAATTTGATATACTTATTTTGAAAGTGGTGATTTTGATGAAATACTTACAATAAATACATATTCAATGGCAGAAAGAGCAAAAACGAAAATACTATGTCAAGTAGCTTTTTTAGTATACCCTTCAACTTCAAAATTATAAATATTGATGTAAATTGTGAAGTCTTCTCAAATTTTGAGTTATATATGAGTTAATGTAAGAAGATATGAAACGATGCACTCATACAGAAGTTAAAGAGGTTTCAGTGGAAAACTTGATTATTAGGACTTCTCTCTCTTAGTGATGAAATTTATTGGTTCTAATTAGTAGTATGCAGCCTTTGGCTGCTTCCCCATATGGAAAACTTGAACAAGTTGCATGACATTTTGCTTATGTTTATTCTTAAAATTTTATTTGTCTTTGGCTTAGTACAACCCATTTGAGGATCCCACATCTGCCATGAGTAGTCAGGAGTGTGTATTGGTGGCTCCGATTGAGGAAAAGGCTATTAATAATTACCCTGCGGAGCTTCAAATAGGGAAAGTGATGGCAATAGGCTGGAGGCACACCAGTTTTACATTTAAGGTGGTTTCTTCATTTATTTACTCTCACCATCCTTGAATTATTGTCCCTTTGATATTGCACACATTTTAAGAAAGTGTAACGAGTACCTAGATTTTACCAAAATGCCCTCACTTTTGGGAAAATCAAATGTCATGTCATCCTTTATCATATTTTTTTAATAAAAAAAGGTTAAATGGTATTTTAATCAATTATTTGTTACTGCTTTGGGAAAATGGACAATCATTTAAGGACTTACTAAAATAGAAAAAGAGACAATTATTTAGGGACGGAGGGAGTATTTTATAAATTTTCTTATGTAATTGTGTAGTGGTATCCCAACTTTGTAGAGCCTGGCAAGCAAATCGTGGCTGTGTGCATTTTTATTTTTATTTAATTTTGTTATGTAATTGTGTAGTGGAAATCCAGCTTTGTGGAGCCTGGCAAGCAAGTTATATTTCCTCGATCAGTTGTCACATTATTTGAAAATGAAGAAAGCGGTCACGTATTGTTGAAGGAAAATCAAATTCTGGGGAAATTAGAAACCCTTAATATAGAAGACATCCAACCTTTGGCGGACAGGATTTTAATTAAGGTTAGAACATATATATATTTTTTACTTGAAACTTTACTTTTGTTATAGTTTTTTATTATATTGACTTTGATTTGTTTTAGTTATAGATTTCTAATCTTGCCCCAACACCCGGAGGATCCTTTGATAACCGTTTTGTTGGGATGGTAATAGCTGTGGGGTCAGGAATCGACCAGGTGGGCCATTGCAAAGTTATCAAACTTACCCGCGGTCAGTTCGTTCTTTTCTTCAAAACGGGCCTAGAAGAATTTGAAAACAAGAGTTATATCATCATTCGAGCTAATCAGATTGTGTTTGTTGGGAGGT
Source organism: Primula veris (assembly GCA_963682055.1). NCBI lineage: Eukaryota > Viridiplantae > Streptophyta > Magnoliopsida > Ericales > Primulaceae > Primula > Primula veris. The sequence goes on along the minus strand of OY821747.1, from coordinate 26,444,000 downwards.
GGTAGTTGTACCTAGTATGGTCCAAGGGTTAAATCTTTTGCTCAGAAATCACCACTTCAAGCGCTTAAAGTGAACCTTTAGTTTGTTTTCTCTTTACAGGTACCTAGTGTATGGAACTGAGTTGTAAAGTTTGTTTTAGTTGTGTTGCAAAATTGCTCCGAATTACAGCCATACTCTGCTAGTCCTTGATGTGAACCCTGAATTAGTTTCCCCTTTAAAGATGAGTATCATGAAATTGACTCGGAAATATTCTGTTTTATTGTATTAGAGTACATGAATGTTGGGGGCACAAATTGGTTCAGTCCTGTTAGAACGTGAGTCCTACTTTGTTATAATTTGAGTTATAATTTGTTACCCTTAATTGCTCCTAAGGCCTAATTTTTTGAATTTCAGTCCTCAGAGGAAGCCCTATATTTCATTTACCTTTGCAGGTATTTGAACATGAATTGACGAAATATTTAGTTTTGTAATGGCAGTATATAAGATTTATTAGGTAACATAAGTTCTAGTCTGCAGAAGCAGAAGCAGAGGTTGAAATCGGTGCATGCACTTTTGCTCCTGGTAGTCTCTTAATTGAAGTCCTCAAAGTGAACGTTCTTTTTGTTGTCTCTATGGGTACTTTAAATTTCACACTGATTAGTAAAGGTTTAGTTCAGTTGTATCAGACCTACTGGTCTAAATGCGCACTTAAAGTTTAACCTTTTGTTTGTGTTCTCCCTTCTGGTACTGTTTGAGATTGATTAGTAAAGTTTATTTTAGTTGACGTACTGTATTACATGTACTTTTGCTCTGAAACACCAATAATTTTCTTACTTGAGGTCCTTAATGGGAACTTTTTGTTTGTTTTCTCTTTACGGGGGTACATAGAATTTGACAAGGATGAGTAAAGATAAGACGTAGTTCAAGTTGTATCAGGCCTAATTGGTCTAAATGTGTACTTAGAGTTGGAACTCTTTGTTTGTTTTCTCTCCACTGGTACTAAAAAGTTTTATACTGACTAGTACAGGTTTATTCTAGTTAACTTGTAGTCTTCTGTACTTTTGCTCTTAAAATCATTGAATATCTTCTTAGATAACTCCTCAAAGTGAGCCCTTTGTTTGTTTTCTCTTTAAAGCTGCTTTAATTTTACATTGGCAATTAAAGATTTAGTTTAGTTGTGCTACCGAATTACCCCCTAATTGGTTTAAGGGCATTACTTTTGTTACGAAAGCACTGCCTGTCTCCTGATTCAAGTCCTGAATTGAACCTTTTGTTTGTTTTCTCTTTAAAGTTTTACATTGACAAGGAAAAGAGGTTTAGTTTAGTTGTGTTAGAAATTTCATTCCCAGGTATGTAGGTTCAAGGGCTTAATCTTTTGGTGATAACTCATCATTTATCGCGTAATCCAACTCCTTTAAGTAGTGCTTTATTTGTGTTCTATTTATGTTCTCTAGAATATTAGACTCATTAGGAAATTTTTCGTTTGTTTTTATTCAGTAGCCGAATGAGTTACTGCTTGAGAAGTTGCTGAATTCATTTGGCCTTTTTTTTCCAAACCAAATATATATGTACTATTAAAAAAGAAGAAATCAAAACAATAGAAAGGTAATGTTTTATAGCAAGCTCGAGAACATAACTGGAAACTTGATAAACTTACCTGGCAAGTGACACCATATTTTCAGTGGTCCGCACTAATACTTTTTAAATTCTAAATGTTTGAAAATTTTGGGATACAACTTATCTTTTATGCTATGATATAGGGACACATTGAAACGTTAAGTTTTTTAAAATTTACAACATGATTCGGCAATGACACAAGTAATTGATATAATATAACAAATATATTTTTTTTTTATATATGTGATATACTTTTTTACTTAAGCAAATAATAATAACTTCTCCTATATATGTAAAATATAGTTTTTATGAAGCTTAAAAGTGGTACCATGATAGTATAAGGATATCAATAGAAATACTATTATTTTGATCTAATTGTTGTCAAATATTGCAATTGACAAATTATGTTAAATTTACATTTTAATAGAGTAATTTAGTTGTTTCTCACTAAATTGTCTATAACTAAAATAGTGGAGACATTATACCGACATTGTTTCAAGATCATTACTTTATTGAACAATACTTTCACTATGAGTCTATGACTCATCCAAATGCAAACTCCTGGCTAATCTAAATTGACCCTTTTCTACCCTAGATCTCTAAATGTCGTGAGGGTAAGTTGATTTCATTTGTGTCATATTGGATATGACCCTTCCATTTGGTGGTTGTGTAGCCGGTTAATTCTCTTAATTAAAGTATATAATCAAAGATCGGGGCAAGGGTCGAGTACAATATCAAAAGCATAATGTGAATTAGACCCAGTTAAACATCACCCGACATCTTAATCCATGTTAATTCAAGATGTTCCAAAGTTTTCTATATTTCTTATGTTGACGGCTACATACTGATGCACACCGGAAAACCCTTTTGCTCAAAAGACCACTTATCATCCGAAATACCTAACCACACTTGCTGTCATAGTACTAAGAGCCTGGATTTTTATACTATATTTTTTCTGAAAAAACGCACAAACCGTACAAAAAATGATTCACTGCAAACCGTAGATTAAATATACAGACCGTAGATTAAATCTACGGTTTACTGAAGTTTTCATAAATTGCAGAACAGTCCATGCATTTCGTAAAAACTGCATATTTGTTCTATCAATAAAAATACTGAATATTTTTTTCAAATTAAACATGATTTTTTTTTTTTTTTATATATAAAAAACTAAATGGCATATTCTTAAAAATATACATAAAATAAAAACAATTTTTTTATAAAATATTAAATCTTTTAAACATGATTTTTTTAGACATGAATATTTTATAATTAGTTGATTTGATAAATTTTTTAGTTTAATAGAGTTACAATATTGGTTATATCAATAAAAATACTCCAATTTTAAAAATTAAACATGAATTTTTTTAATTAAAAAAGTAAATACCCTATTCTTAAAAATATAGATAAAATAAATTTTAATTTTTTTTATAAAATACTAAATCTTCTAGACATATTTAAAAAAAAAAAATTAAACATGATTTTTTATTTTTTTAATAACGAACCGTAAAAACAAAATACAAACCGTAAGTTAAATCTACGGTTTGTAGTGTAAATGTCATTGGATAGCCTATCCATAAAAATCATTCAACAACACTTACTCACTTTTGAAATTTTTTGATTGATTTGACAACACATAAGTTCGTCTTTATTATGAAATGACAACTCTATCCGAAAATAACTTCTCAATGCATGATTAAAGCTTGAAAATGACTAGACAATATTTAAAAAAAAAAAATTAAAGATGATTTTTTTTAATAAAAAACTAAATACCCTATTCTTAAAAATATAGATAAAATAAAAATTAATTTTTTTTTATGAAATACTAAATCTTCTAGACATGTTTTTTTTTAAAATTAAACATGATTTTTTTAATTTTTTTAATAACGAACCGTAAAAACAAAATACAAACCGTAAGTTAAATTTACGGTTTGTAGGGTAAACGTCATTGGATACCCTATCCATAAAAATCATCCAAGAACACTTACTCACTTTTGAAATTTTTTGATTGATTTGACAACACACAAGCTCGTCTTTATTATGAAATGACAACCCTATCCGAAAATGACTTTTCAATGCATGATTAAAGCTTGAAAATGACTAGACATGATTTTTTTTTTAAATTGAATATAAATATGGTATATTTTTACCAATCCTAACCATCTCTCAAATTAAACACAAACACTCACTTGAATCTCTCAAAAATACTCATTTCTCCAAACAAAAATATACACAAACCATCTTCGAAAATAAATTACGATTATAGTTATGACAACAACCAATGGAACTACAACTATGTTGATTCCTCCAGTAGCTCAAACGAGGAACTAACTGACTATACAGAACATTTTGAAGTTGATGATTTGACTTGGGATACAATGGATGAAATGCTTGCTGATCTTAGTGACGTGGCTGGAAATTGTGGTTTTATTCTTACGATCCGTAGGTCTGGGGATGATGGGAGAAGAGCACCGTATGTTGATATTGTGTGTGATAAATCGGGGGTTTACGAAAAGAAGAAGCCGTCTTCCACAAATTCAGGTACTAAAAAAAAGATTGTCCGTTTTTCATTAAGGGTTACGTAGTTAATGATGAATGGATGTGTCGTGTAGAAAATGGACATCATAACCTCCTGCTTACCTTCAAAGGCAAGCACGACGTGCTCGTTTAACACAAGAGAAAAAGAAATGGTTAAAACTTTAAGGCAAATTAGTTTTAAAGTTAGTGCAATATTAGAGGTCATAAAAAATCGAAATACTGACAATGTATCCAACAATAAAACGATACATAATTATTTGGCTGGTCTGAAAGTTAAAGATAGAGATGGTAGAAACCCGATACAAGAACTGTTTAATTTGTTGGATAGACATCGGTATACTTTCTTCTATAATATGAACCCAACAACTCATAGCCTAGAGAACTTGTTTTTTGCCCACCCCGATTTTATAAGGATGTTCAAAGCTTTTCCTGATGTATTGTTAATGGACTATACATATAGGACAAACCGTTTTAATATGTCATTTCTAGAGATCGTAGAGATGACATCAACGAACCAAACATATTATTTAAGTTTTGTTTTCATGAGCGATGAGACTCAGAAAAGTTATACATGGGCTTTGAAAAAATTTAAAAAAACATTGGAGGGTTGTACGCTACCTAGGGTGTTTGTGACCGACAGAGAAATGACCTTGCTAAATGCTTTATCCGTTGTTTTTCCCGATTCTTATCATATACTATGCACTTTTCATATTGCCAAAAATATTTTGAGAAACTGTAAAAAAAAAATCGCAGACAAGGAGTGGCAAACGTTTTCTAGATAATTGAGGTTTATTGGTTGATGCTGAGACGATAGAGGAGTACAATTATAACCGATCTTCTTTCAATTCCTCCTACAAACTGTATCCTGCTGTGCTTAAGTATGTAGACAAGCTGTTAAATGATTATGCCGATAAATTTGTTGCATGTTATACCAACCATACAACACATTTAGGTAACAGAACTAGTAATCGGGCCGAACAATAACACGCCAAGCTAAAAAGATCTCTTTCCACAAATACTGGCACGCTTGAAAATGTTTGGGTAGAAGTGAATAAAATTCTGAATAAACAGTTTGAGGATATTAAGATGAAATTGGATAAATGCAAATCTTATTTTCCATATTCAGAACGGACACCTCTATTTAACAATCTTAGGTCATATATCACACACAATGCATTTGATTTATTATTTGAAGAACACAAAAAATATAGTGGCCAGTCTGATGAGAATTGTTCTTGCGGTATAAAGTTGTCTCACGGGTTACCTTGCCATCATTATGAGTGAACGTCAACGATTGTCATTATGCTGAAGTTATTCCTAAAGAAAGAATCTTTCCAATCCCAAGAATTATAGCAAGGTGGGAAGAAACACGCACTGAGGCTGCTGAGCCATGAAAGGAACTTTTTCGAGCAAATTTCAACTTATACATAGCGCTAGAAAGGCAATCGGGAAAGCAAATGCTAAATGAATAAGATGCTATAAATGTATCAAGTCCATAATTAGTTTTATTATTATTATTTTTATGTAGAGTACTCTTTTTTCCAAACTGTTGTAAACTGCTTTTGATGAGACTCAAATAAAATTATGTGATGTATCATGTTTAACTAATATGTTTTATGAAATTTAGTTAATGTTTGCATATTGACGATTGACACCAAATTGACGATTTAGTTAATCTTTCATATTGAGTTATCCAAGTGTTGAAAAACAAACCAATATTATCATATTGGAGCTCTAAAAACTATCTCTTATGTGTATGAAAATGTATGATTTCAACTGTTTCGTATTTCTTACTTCACCTACTAAAACTTGCAAAAAGAGTGAAATTAAAAAGATCAATAAATCTCAACTTATACACTTCACAAAAAGGTAACATGATAAACCAAAAACGTGAAATTTGTAAAATCAATTTTTTTGGGGTAAATTTGTCTAAATTTTGTATTTATTTTGAGAGATTGTTAGAATTGACCAAATTTATATATATAAAAATCATGTATAAAAGATTTAGTATTTGATAAAAAAATTATTTTTATTTTATGTATATTTTTAAGAATAGGGCATTTAGTTTTTTATAAAAAAATTCATCTTTAATTAAAAAAAAATCATGTTTAATTTTTAAAATTGGAGTATTTTTATTGATATAAACAATATTACAACTCTAATAAACTAAAAAAAAGTATCAACTAATTATAAAACATTCATGTCTAAAATTGGAGTATTTTTATTGATATAACCAATATTTCAACTAATTATAAAATATTCATGTTTAAAAGATTTAGTATTTTATTAAAAAATTATTTTTATTTTATGTATATTTTTAAGAATAAGCCATTTAGTTTTTTATAAAAAAAATTCATGTTTAATTTTTAAAAAAATATTCAGTATTTTTATTGATATGACCAATATGCAGTTTTTACGAAATGCATGGACTGTTCTGCAATTTATGAAAATTTCAGTGCAAACCGTAGATTTAATCTACGGTCTGTAGAAAAAATCTACGGTTTGCACTGAAATTTTCTGAGCTGCAAACCGTACAATCAAATTCCGGGACGCTTCATGAAGCGCTTCTTTAGGAGTTAAACTTCCATTTGTCCATATTTCGATAAAAAGTATCTCTTGTTTTTCATTTCCATTCCCATAAGAATGAATACTATGATTTGCATTTCGAACAGGCATGAATAGAGCATCGATAGGATAACTTCCGTCTTGCAAATTAGTCTCACTTTGTATACGATATCCGCGATTCCTCTCAATTTGTAATTCAATATAAAAATCAATAGGTTCTGTCAAGTTAGCTATAATCTACGTTTTGCACTGAATCACTGCAAACCGTAGAGTTTTTGTACGGTTTATGCGTTTTTTCAAAAAAAGTGTAGTATAAAAATCCAGTCTCTAGTACTAATACTCTGCTATATCCACAGATCCACATGACCATAGTAGATTTACGTTCCCAGATGGAGGAGTATTCCAGCCCCATAGACTTAACCAGGGCCACAAAATGTGAGCAAGCTATTCGATAATCTTCAAACCAAATCAATTGGAGTAATTTATTAATTTTTGCACGATTCTGTCACAATAAACTTTTAAGTCAATTGTCACCGTCTTTGGCCACAACCAGAGTATTAAGATGACCAACATACATATTATCGCTTAGTTGTTCAAATTCAACCATCATGGTCCTGCTCGAACATAAGTACATTTCTGATGTTTGCTCTTATCCTCACAGTCACCTTTCCTATTGTTTGGTTTATATTGTCTGTACTCATCCTTTCCCGAAATAATGTTGCATTTTTAGCCATTGTCTGGTATTGTAAGGGGGTTGAGATCGTATGGGACTCTCATCTCATTCTCATGAAATTTCTATTGTATATTCTAAAATTTTGATTCAAATGGAGTAATAGCGATAACTGTTATCTAAAAGTGCTGAATAAGTTCGAGCAGAAGTATTGCTCATAACATAATGTTTAATTTGAGTAAAAATGGGTGCAACACCCCAATAAAAAAGAAAAGAGGGGGTAATTTCATAAGATCGTACTTATTTAGTTATTTTTACAGTACACATAACAAGTAGTAGTAATTACTTCGTAAATACATTAAAACTGCTACAAACAGATTTGGGGAACAGCAGCAAAATGAACTCACTCCAAAAGCCAAAAAGGGTTGCTCCAAAACACAAAAAGGTGTATAAGTTGAAACAAATTACCATATGGGGTTCTTAAGAACAAGTTATGTACAGTAAAATATTTACATCATAATCTCAGGGCCCTCTTAGAAACACAGAAAACAAATACTATTAGATAAATAAACATATAGCACTTTTTAAAGTTCACACGTCAATCCTTCATCGATTTCTCAAGTTTCTCAGCAAATAATCTCCAAGTCTCATCAACATCCTTGCGATCTATCTTCTGCCCTCCATAGTCTCTGCGAAATTTGAATTCCTGGTAGTCGAAATAGACTCCTAACATACTGTGCAGAGAAGAGAGGAAAAACAATACCACAAATGCCAATTAAGAAAATCAAAGAAGAGAATAAAAAAATTAAGGAAAAAGAAAACAGATATAAAGGCCGTTAGTTCTTTTCTGGCCTGGTGCTAAAATACAAAAGGACCCCTCTACCGAAAACTTTCTAGTTCATCAGAGCATTCTCAACAGTGGTGTGTATCTTTACTATATAAGTATAGAGTTAGAGAGCTCACTAAGCCTTTTATAGATATATTTAGATGTACATGCACATCAGTACTATATAGTACCACAATATATTCTAATAAACTAGTAATATTTATTTTATCTGATTTTTTTTACACATGTTTGTTAGAGATCTGGTGAAAGTGAAACCACCCAACTCAATCGGAAAGTAACCCACATCTCATCTCTTCTCCTTTCGGTCGATCCACCAAGATCACTACGATCTGAAACCCCCCTTAGACCCACTACGAACATGCTTTTGGTGGGTCGCAATGGGAACTAGAGTTTTGACGACTCATACTTGGACGGATCGGTGTGTGGTTGGGTTTTCATAGCTCGTACCTATGTTTCTATTTATGTATCATCATACTATTAATATGTGTAAGAGATTAGGTGAAGTATGTCAAGGTAGATCTTGGATATAGATGTAGACATGAGAGCTTTGGAGAGAAAGATAGAGGTCTCAAATTTCTAGTGAGAGAATGAGATGTGGGGAATGACGGGAGAAAAAAGTAAACAAAGGTTTTGTTTGTTGAATAAAAAATGATTAAAATCTCTATATTTCTCTAAGCTTTCTCTTTACATGTAGAGAGTTTCTGAATAGATGTATAAGAATTTTAGCTTATACAGTAGAGTATAGAGACTGATGAGTAGCAATTTCGAGCTTGACGTATAAGTTTATAGATATACAGTCTCATAAAGAGACTGTTGAGAATGCTCTAAATGCAAATTTGTTACAGTTTGTAAAATATAATAACTGTTGTAGAATATTATTGGACTATTGGGCTTGTAATTTATGGGCCCAAGTGGGCTTATAACCCTACCCCTCTATCTATATAAAGAGGGTTAGGGGTCTTGTATTTTACATTCATTCATACATTCTGATGAATAAAGACCTACTGTTCCCTCTCTCTATGTTCTCTCTATGTCTCATATATAATATATATACTGAGCTAATATGTCACACAACACGTTATCGGCACTTTGCTCGCGGAGAATAGAATATACGCTCGTGGATATTGAAGATTTTTGGTAAACGCACGGATATTGGGTATTTATAAACCTTGAGGTTTATCCGGGTTTTTTAGGGTTTTGCTATATCGACCTTCACCAACATACCGTACGTAAGGTACCGAATTCAAAACTTAATTTATTCCATATATGTGATCGTACGTATTATTTTATGGATAAATAAAGCATGATAAATATACCGTAATATATAATTCACGTGTAAAAGCTAAACTGCATGTTAGGAATAAAATCTCATTACATGATAAATTATTCATTATTGTCTAACATGATCTATCTTGCATGAATTAATCCATGTTAATACACATATGGACCGTGTGGATAGAAACAGTCTAGTAAATTGTTTGTATGTAAAACGAAATACACCAACATATGATTATGACTTGCCAGATTATTTTTTTTTCTGAAAAGATGATGTTTAATAATATTACCATCTCTGAAATATTCTATTACGGAAAATCATGTGAATTTTTTTATTGATTATGAAACATGTTAAAGCTACCATGTATAGAATTATTAATATGGCGATAAACATAGATAATTGATTGATATCTTGTTAGCATAATCATATCTTTTTGATATTATCATATATATAAATATCACATATACCAGTAAATTATTGGATTAGATCTAATTGATAATCTTAAATTGATTTGATTTGATATGTTAGAATCTTTATGGATTGATTGATAATCTTAAATTGATTTGATTTGATATGTTAGAATCTTTATGGATTGATTGATAATCTTAAATTGATTTGTTTATAACATCAAATCTACTGCATGATTAGATATATCCTAAAATATATTTACTGCCTGTTTATATATATGTGGTTAATCTAGATAGATATTGTCTATATTATTAATATTATTGCCATATATAAAAAGCGAAAATCGTATATATTCACATTTAAGTTGGAAAAATTATGAATTTTCCACAAATAGGCTCACCTATTTGGATACGATGTCTAGGAAAGATAAAGGCGGAAGTTGTTCTCCTAATGAGGTCGGTTTTTAAGAGGCATTCGTGTCCACCCCCCTCACCGTCTTTCCTGGTCGTGTTCAAATAGAGCTACCGAAAGGGGTTGACTAAATAATAATTTCCCCGAGTGTGTTTATATAGTGATGTATGTTTCGCTGAATTGGTGTTTCAGTATCGACCCGTCGTTCGATCAATGAGAACCGATTCACATGAAAAGCAAAACTAATGTTTTCGAACCTGTCGTTTTCGAAAAAAAAAGTTTGTGCTTGTGCAAACCATAAACATATAAACCAGTCGTTTTATATGATAAATAATCCAGAACTCCCAACACATGTTGGATGCCATCTATGATGAGAAAAATCGTAAAACATACTTGCGAAATGACTGTATAAACGTTGATTTTAATCCGTCACCACATGTTACTCACCCTGATGTGTGAAAATGTGATGCCCAAATTTTTTTGGATGCCATCTTTGATGAGTAAAACACGAGTTTGTTGTTAACCTCGAGATAAATGCTAAGGCGTTGATTTTATTCCGTCGCCACATTTGAGACGTGATGACATATATGGTGAACAAATGTCTGAAATTGACATATTGGAGCTATCCTTCACCAAAATACTAGCATGGAAATTGTATTCCATAAGCAGTATCATGAATTTATATTCACCATGTTCCTTTATCGCCCATCTGTTATTGGATAAGAAAATTACCCCGGTGAGTAGTTTTAATCCTATTGGGTCAATGGCGAATTGTTTGCCTGATATTAATGCTCTCCGTGTATATTTTTTTTTCCACGAATCGAGAACCGAGACAAGTGTTATTTGTCTTGAACTATCGCGATCCCGATGAATCGCCTAGCCAAGCGAGATTTTAGACAATCGTCAAAATCGAAAACCTGTGGCTACAAGACAGTAATTGAAAGGAACAATATAGCCCATTGTCACAAAGCAAGAGATAATGCTCAAGGAGGCAACTCTATGTCATAAAGACAAAGGTCATGCACGGTTACTCCTTAAATAGTTCACAACTATTATAAAGGTGGAAAAACCGATGCTAATGTGGTTAAAGTTAATTGAAATAAACTCTTGAGACTCTCGATTTTGTGGCTCAAATGAGTTTGATACCTTTCTTTATTGATTTTGATAAATCATTGAGCCATTTTTTTGCTCATCTGGATTATATTTTTCCATTTGAATTATAATTTTTCCATTTGTACATACTTTTGGATTATGGTTTGCCTGTTCACGAAATTTCTCAAAATAATTTAAAGTGTTTTGAGCAAATTTTTTTTGACAAATATGACCAAACTTTAAATTATGAAATTTTAGGCAATACTTGTGGGGTAGTTGATTTTTTTGAAAATAGTGGGTAACAGTGTACCACATAATTTCACCAACTATTTGCCTAAAAGAGTACTCAGTGACAATGATTCTGGACCTGTCGTTCCAAAATCGAAATCTTTGATAAAACCAAATTGATTTGTCAAATATGAAGTCTTATACTCATATAGGTCCTGCCGTACCTTGTTGAGTTATAAAATATTCGAGAAAACCAGTGTTATCTGGTAATAGCTCATGAAAGAATTAAAATTTCTTTACATAGCCTCCATTCAATACGACTAAAAGCGTATTTTAGAGGAGTTGAAATGTCTTTCAAGTGGTTGCTACCACATTCTTTAAAGCATTTAAAGTTACCTTATCATTTCGCCTGTCGTCGAAATGATAAATGATTTAAATGCTAAGACATGACTGTCTGTACTATCATTCGCCTGTCGTCGATTGATAAGAGCATTTTGATATTGTGGCATTGACCGGATGAGATATTCCAGGGTCAAAAGACGATGCTTGATTTATAATCGCATCGCATTTGAATTCTCTCTGAGAATATATTTCGTGATTAATCCGAAATTCATGCCACTAATGCTCACTTTGAAAGACTAGTATGTGTAAAGATCACAAAAAGAACTCGTAGAATTCTTGTAAAGAATTGAAGGAGTTATTGTGGACTTATCCAACCATAAGACGGACCATAAATATAAATGGTTATGGTTGATGCATCGACAATAAGGTCACATGATTATTGTTGTCCATAGAAATGCAGCATTTCCTAAACTTCTAGCACTATCATAAAGTTGATGGCTCATGATCCGGATTATCCTGAAAAGTCTAGTTGACTTGATAATTCCGAAGAGTAAAAAAAATCGAAATTTCGATTTGAATTACTTGAGTTTGGAAATTCAAATTGAACATCCTGTCGATTATGTTCAGACCCAAATGGACTCACGAAAAGTTTGATGATGCGACTGCAAATGATTGCATGCATTTCTTGGTCTTGCGCACCAAGATTTATATTTCCGTGTGGGGTTATGCTATTTTGCTGCATTGGTCCGTCATGAGGCCCATAGACACTCAAACACCATATGCGTACCAGCTGGTTACTGGTTATGAGCCAGAAGTCTCATATTAACGCGTGTTTGGAGTGCTTAATTAATATTTTGATTAAGCCGCTATAGCGTTCAAAATATGGACCTCTGAAGGGGACATAAGTCGATTATGAATCCCATACCTATCATTTGATAGAGTAACCTTGGCAAGCGATCTCTTTACCGCATGATATGCGAAAGTGACATCGCTAAGACTGTTCTCCCTGTCGTTAGGGGGAGATTTGCACGTTACCGTTGATAAGAAACGACGTGAAGTAACGTGGCATAACCCACTCAGTCTTAGCTTGATCCCCAAAACTGCACTTAGTGATAAGTAAGTGCATAGACTCCCTCAAGTCTAACTAAATGCCAGACGCATTTAATGACTTTATGAGATGTCACGAGATCATTTATACCTGCTGCAAAATGCTTGCAAGGATAGACGTCCCTGTCGGACGCCGTGTTCCTGTCGTAACACGTTGCTTTGGCCGAACCCGCCAAGCAAAGGACGCTGTCGTCGGCCGTCAGTCTGTCGTCCTTCCCAAGATATGAGGAAGTTGACAGGTTTTTAATTCGTTCAGCCCCAGAGGTGGTGAACTGAAACTCGTTTGTCGCACGAGATTATAAAGGATCAAGGAGATGTGTGATTTCCTCCTCATCCTAAGAATCTTGAAATATCTGTCGATCATGATATCTTAGACGATATTGAAGCGAAACGGGACTGTCATTGATTACTTGTTCATATATTCGGTGACAACTGATAATATGAGCAAATTATGACAGAGAACCATGTACCGTTGCCTGAAGTTAACGTAGAATAGACTGGACTAATGGAGACTTGCAATCCAAGTGACTCCTTGGCGAAAGTGTGTTCGGACCTGTAGCTCCAAGACCACCAATGTTAAAGGAGTTCATTTATTTGGTTATTCGTAAGGAAAAGTGATGAGAATAATGAGATTGTAGAATGCTCGCCTAGTAGCGCAAGGCTTCTCTCACACCTTGGAATTGATTACGAGATGGTTGATTTCCTCGTAATGGACATTATAACAGTCCCCTACTTTACCAGTTTAGTAGTTTCCGAAAAACTGAGTATGCAGCCATGAATGTGGTCACGGTTTTATCTCTATGGGGATTTAGACAAAGAGATATAGATGAAGGTCCCTGTGTGACTTCATGTGCTTAAATTAAGTAGTTCCTGACCATGGAACACGATCTCAATTGACTGAGACGTTCACTATATGGATTAATATAATCCGAGCGGATGTGGTATACCGCCTAAGTGAGTACTTGATCAGCTTGGGATACTTGAACAAGTATTATGCCCTTGCGTGTTTTATTACGCGATCCATTTTTGGATTTGCCTTCGAGATGAAGGATCTTGGGAAGACACGGTAGTGACTCGGCCCGATGATCGAGTCCCGTAAAGATTGAATCTAAGTCCATGATTCAGACTACACCCAGAAGGTGTTATGACGTTTTAGTCATCATGACGCTAAGTCGTCAGATTCTCCCATGATCGTTCGATCACTAGACATTGATATAGACCCAGTCCGTCTCTGATGAGACGATGAAGAGATATTGAACCATCATGTTCATATCTAAGTACAATAAGCGCATCATTGTACTTGGTCTAATGTGCTATGACGAACATCTCGTATGTTGTGAATGGTATAGCTCGACACAACATTGCGCTAACATGCTGCCATCGAAATGGCATAACAAACATTTTCCCATTACCTTAAGGTAACTGTGGATGAGGGCTTGTCTTATCCCATTTTGCGTCATCGAGTGTACCTACCCCCTTCGGTACTCGAATTAACGCAACCCTTTTTCGGTTATACCGATGCTGGTTACTTATCAGACCCGCATAAGGGATATTCCTAACATGGTATGTCTTTGCCATTAGGAATAAGGCGATATCTTGGAGGTCTTGGAATGACTCCAAACGAATCACTCTGATCTCGTGCTCTATGAGACGACTAGAGAGTGTATATGGCTTCGAGCTAGTAGTAGCCATATTTGAATTACATATGCTCCGTCTCACGATACAGATAAAACACTTGTCTTATTTGAGGACAACTTGTTGTTATCGATCAAGAGAGATATGACTAGATTATGCTATTTAGCATTTCTCGCCGAAATTATTCTTCACATATGAAGTTTAAGAGCATTCAGTTGAATGCTCGTTCTATTCCACGTTAGATTTTCTTGCATCCAGTCGTGTGCAAATAAATGAAGCATCCAGTCGAATGCTCGTACTCTTTCTTGAAATATGAAATCCTTGCACCCCGTCGTGTGCAAGTGAGTGGGAGCATCCAGGTGAATGTTTATTGCACTAATTACTATTTAGTCGAAATCTTCGCACCCTGTCGTGTGCAAGTGAGGGGGAGCATACAGTCGCATGCTCGTGTATTTTTTTTGTCCTTAGACCAAGGTTTTTTCCCACTGGGTTTTCCTTGGCAAGCTTTTTAGCGAGACACGTTCCCATCTTATCTCACTTAAGATTGCCGAAATTAGGGGGAGTATCCTGTTGTATACTTATTACCACTGTGTACTCTTTTGTCCTTCGACTAAAGATTTTTTCCCACTGGGTTTACTCTAGCAAGGTTTTGATGAGGCACCTGTTTTGTGGTTGATCCTCTACTACTACTACTGTTGCACTCTTTTTTCCTTCGATCAGAGATTTTCCCATTGGGTTTGCTCTGTCAAGGTTTTGATGAGACACACTGTTTTGTGGTTAGTTACTTGCATGATATTTCGGCATATATCATTCGGCTACACAGTTTCTCCTAGGTACCGGTTTTGTCCCACACTGGGTTTTCCGACCCTAAGGTTTGTATGTGTTTAGCATTGCGAATGAACTCGACTCAGATCGACTGCATGAAGACGAAGAATTCAAGACGTCCAAAGGGGGAGTGTTGTAGGATATTATTGGACTATTAGGCTTGTACTTTATGGACCCAAGTGGGCTTATAACCCTACCACTCTATCTATATAAAGAGTGTTAGGGGTCTTGTATTTACATTCATTTATACATTCTGATGAATAAAAACCTACTGTTCACTCTCTCTATGTTCTCTCTATGTCTCATATATAATATATATACTGAGCTAATATGTCACACAACAATAACTACTATTATCGTTCAAAAGTATAAATTACTTAACTTATATGTGGCTATTTGAGAAAAAAACCCAACTCAATTTCATCTTCTTACCAAAAGTATCCAATAGGTTCTCTTAGTTACATTTAAAATCTATTTTGTACCATCAAAGTTTCCAAGAGGTCGTTCATGTTTGGTATTATCAAAATTTCCTAAAATCAATACTCAAACTTCGACAGTTTCCCCAAGTGTACGGATCGTTTTTACTTCGTTTCCCAAAGTTTTCACCTGTAACATATTTGCCTAATGACAGGTAGTTTCCCTGCTAACCATCATTAATACTTTGTAAATTACAATGTATACAAATGAAAAAGGTAATAAAAGAGGTTAGTAAATACAAGATGGACGCAGCAGCAATTCCAAGAAAAAGCAAGACACCGTAAACAGTAGCCTCCAGAGAATTCACTGAAAACAATTCAAGGGTAACAAGAGTAAGTACAACATTAAGTCACACGAAGAAAAACAGTGATGGAAATTGAACGATAATTCAAATACTTTTAAGTTCAAGGGAGGATTTGATTGAGCCGCATTGGCGGATACGGTGAAGCGGCAGTGAAGAGAGGAGAGAGAGATACAACGGGGAGATTGTAGAGAGGGAAGGGTTGTCCATGTGGACACTTTCGCCATTCAAGCTGATGAGAGAGTGAGAGCGAGCTAGAGAGAGAAAGAGAGACGGTGTTTTAGTTAAGAGGCGGTATGTTTTGAGAAGGCTGGATTTTTACACGTCCAAACAGTAGTTTTTTTTTGGAACCTTAATTCTCACAACTCAAATTTAGGATTTGATTTTTAGCGTACCGTAAATTTGATTAGGAAGTCAAACCGTAAATTTGACTTACGAACCGTAAGGTAGAATTACGATTTGACTGTAAAATTACCAAACTGCATATGCGTTTGAAATCTGAAAATTTTACAGAGGTCAATCGATCGGACGGCACAGCCGATCGATCGGCCAAGCTCTCTGAAAATTTTTCAGATTTCAACGCAGGGGCAATTTGGTAAATTAACAGTCAAACCGTAAATTTTACTTACGGTTCGTAAAAAAAAATTACGGTTTGAGTGTGGTAACAGATAAATTAAAAATCCAGCCTCTTTTTTAACTACAAAATGTCTGTTAAATCCGAATTACGGTTTTTAATTCAGATTTACGGTTTTTAATTCGGATTTACGGTTATTTTTATTTTTACAAAAACAAAGTAAACCGTAAATTAGCAACAACAAAAATTATTACATCATACTTTGAGATGTTCAAAAAATAAATAATACTAAACTTACTTTTTTCATAAACAAACTTTTTCGGTCTCAAAATCGAGTCGAAATATTTTGCCTCGTATTCTCTAATTATTTTTGTGTTTCCTTACTTATTTTCATTCAAATTTTAAATTTTCACAATTTGTTTCGCAAATTTATAAGCTTTTATATTATACTTTATTTAAATTTTAAAATATTTGGACATAATATTGTTTTAGATATTTTGTCTAAGATTTAATGTTTAATTTACACTAATTTATACATTTATTCCAAAATAAGTTGTGTGTGGAGTTTTTTTGTAAAATAATTATTGGAATGTATTGATGCATGTATTATAATAATTGTACAATTTTTTTTCATGTTTCTTTGGATAAAATAATGAATAAGGTACGGAAAATGATAGATAAACATGACATCAGCTAACGAAATTAAAGTTTTTACTTTTTCATCCTTACTTTTTTTTGCTATATAAAAAGACTAGGTATAAACATGGAACTAAGGGTCCGTTTGACAACATATGTTTTTAGTTGATTTTTGGATTTTTTATTCTAAAAATATGTGCATACGTGTTTAGCAATTCGGATTTTTCAGCTTCTACAAATCTGATTTCTGGGCTGAAAAGACTTAAAAATTCATATTTTTAAAATCTACGTTTTCATTGGATTGTTAAAACAGATTTTTAAAATTTGATTTTAGACCAAAAAATCTGTTACCAGACATAGCCTTCCCTTTAATCTGTTACCAAAAAATGAGAACGTTAAAATAACCTTCAACTTGGTCGCATGATGACATGCGACACGATTTTGAGATCGATTTTGTTGGAATGATTTGTTTGTGATAAAACTACACAGTTTATTGCTTAAATTTTTTATGGTTATAGTTTGTTATATATATATTTTTTAATGTAAAATAGTTACGTTAGGTACACTAAATGTACTTTTTCTCAAAGAAAAAAGTAATTTGAAACAAGGTCCGGACCAAATTACAGTCATTCAGTAGGATTTGAGACAAATCTAGGAGTTGTTTAGTGTTCAATAATTTAGCCACGTGATTTAATACAAATTCCAAACCAAAAATCGTGTGCTTTGGGCTGATAGGGGTAAAGCAAGAGTAAATTCACCATTTCCAAAATGACGTGGTTCATCAAAACTCATGTACAAACTATAGAAAATAATAGCGTACATAACAAAGAAATCGACATTTTGTTAATGGGCAGCTCATGCTATAACATTTATGTGATCTTTTTCATATATTTTATGGGGAATTTCTACCATAATCGCAACCTTTTTCCATTGAACGCCTTCGAAAGGGTAGTCTAAAGTTTGAATCTCCTTTCTCTGCCCCTACCAAATCATTCCATAAGCGATAACAAGTCACCCATCAGTAGGACTCAATATCTGTTGCATCATGACAGAACACATGTTGAGTTTGACTGAAACTTTTTTAAAGCATTTTATGGAGGAAATATCAGCATTGATCATGTTCCTACTAAAAATTAATTGAACAACCATCTTATATACTTAGGATGGTTTGAGGAAACAAATGTTTAAGTTTCTCATGAAGAAGCTTTTGACTCATCCTATCTACTATAGTCAATTTGGGATTATTGTGAGTTTGATCAAGTCATTTAAGTTTGTGATTAGGTATATACTTGTTCATGGTTTTTGTAAGGTGATATTTTACGAGATATTTTGAGAGACTTAATTTATTTGATTTGATTATGTATCCGTATATACGCATAAGCAGTAAGCTTCCAATCAACCAGGGCAAAAATTAAATTTGATGCTTAGTCACTAAGGCTGCTCAAATGTATTAGATAAATGTTAATCTTGTGGTATATTCCATTGAGCATATATAATTTCCGTTGTGTGGCAGTTAATTATTGAATTTTGCAGCTATAATCGTTTGGGAAGGGATGCTGAGGAAACAGATGCAGAGGAGATTATTGATATTGCCAGCAAGGCCTCCCTAGCTAATCAACAGAATCAGGTTCAAGAAAATATTCATTCTCAAATCCACAACTTGTGCATGCGGATGGATGAAATTCTTCTTCCTGGTGATACGATGAGTACGAATGGCTGTTCTGAGTTAGCATCACAAAAGCCTTCTGTTCGTAGTGGCCTCAGCCTGGCTGTTGGAAAGATGAGGCCATCAATTAACAAGCCAGGTAAAAAACATACAGGTCGGTAGTGCAGCTTCTGTAATATTATCATATATAAAAAGTTCAACTGTTCGAACAAAATAATCTCATATTTTAACATCTCCTTACATATGATTTCTGTTACTTCTATGCCTCTGCCTTTTTCATCGAATGCCGTTTATGTATTTAACTGAATTTGTTTTCTCAATTATACTTTTGATTCGATGCGGATTAAGTGTGATGCGTCTACGTATTTAACTGAATTCGTCTTCTTGAGTGTACTTTTAATTTGATGCTAATTAAGTGTGAATATTCATTACAGCTGTACCCGACACAAGGCCATTAAAAGTTGATGAATTGTCAAAGGAGCTGAAGAATCTCATGGGCTATACCCTTAAGCTCAAATCATCTCTAATTCCACACGAAGAAGCTGGACAAGGTTTATTCATAGATGGCCAAGCAGAGGTTGGAACTGTAATTGCACTTTATCCTGGAATTGTGTACTCTCCTGCATACTATCGTTACATCCCCGGGTACCCAAGAGTTGATTTACAAAACCCATAATTGATAACGAGATACGATGGGACCGTAATTAATGCCCAGCCTTGGGGTATCGGTGGTGCAACTCGTGAAGTGTGGGACCCCTCAACTACTTTGCAATTCAGTCCAGTTTCCCAAAATACCAGTAAAGGTTCTGATCGAATGTGGAAGATGCTTAGTAAACCTGTCAAATTAGCTTCAAAAGTGAATCCAAGTGATGTGTTAGAGAGAAGGAACCCATTAGCTCTGGCCCATTTCGTCAATCACCCTTCGAAAGGGATGGTCCCGAATGTGATGGTTTGCCCGTATGACTTTCCATTGACAGAAAATGTCAATGACATGAGGGCTTACATACCAAACATTCAATATGGACCTGGAGAGGAAGCGACGATGAAGAGATTTGATAGTTTTTGGTTTATGAGGTGGGGATCAGGTAGTAGCGAAATTAATTTGCCAGTTCTTAAGACTGTTGTGTTAATCGCTACTAAGGCACTTTGTGATGAAGAGGTGCTTCTGAATTATAGGCTGAGCAATTCAAAGAGGCGCCCTTCTTGGTATACTCCGGTAGCTGAGGAAGAGGATCGAAGAAGATGGGGTTAAATTCGGCCTCAAATCACATTTAGAAATTTTACAATAATTAGAGCCATAACATTTTCGTGCAAGGGTATTAAATTAATTGATCATTTGACGTTCATTACTTGAAATGTTTGTTTTCTTGGGTAATCAAGCTTGGAGTTTTAATAAAAAAAATTAGACGTGGTCTCGGTGGTCTCGATTTAACCTGGTACAAGTCATTTCCAATACTTTTCCCTCTTTAAAATCAATACACTTATTGCTTGCTTGCTCGACTATTCGGTGTTTCCTCTTCTTCCTATGTTTTATTTCAGTTTGAGACTTTCGTTTCCCGTTTTGATTCCAACTTAACTGTTCGAATTGGCATATTCACTAGTTGCTGAAATCCCATTTGATTGCAATATTGTTCTCTTCTCTCTGTACCACCTTCTTTTCAGCAACTAGTGAATATGCCAATTCGAACAGTTAAAATTAAGGTGTTTTATCACGTTCACTATCAGATTTCGCACCTGGATATTGTAATAAAACCTTTATTTAAGTTTATATATTATTTAAGAATAAAAATGTATGGTAGTCATAACTAAGTAATGACATTGTCATATCCTTTGCTTATAGGTCTCGACTTAAGAAATTTGCAAATTGTACCCATAATAATGCAGAAATATAAACAGAAAAACCTCTAATAAATTAATAGTATTAGGACCAGGAAAACGTTATTAATTTATGGAGTTGTAAAATAATAGATATACTCCCTCTGACCTATGTAAATTGATCACTATTAAACTATGTGCAACTTTAAGTTATAAAAAATCCGTTTCTAAATTATATCGTGTACTTTTGATTATTTAAAAAAAAATCATTTTAGTAATTTTGAAACCAGATTTTTGCAAGTCAAAAGTGGCAAGTAGCTTCGTAGCTATCGATTATTTAGAGACTGTCGGAGTAGTTATTTATCATAATAGACTCCGTTGAGACTTGGAAAAAAAAAAATTACAATTTTAGAGATGTTATTAATTAATTAATTATTACTAATATATAGAGTTGGTACTGTAGCTCGTTACATTAATTTTAAGATTGAGTAAAAAACTACAATCTTAATGTATCTTATATATATTCTGTAAACATTACTTTTTAAAAAATGATTTCCCCCACCTTTATATAAGCATAACCTTCCTATATTATTTTGACTATAAAGAGATTTTACTACATTAAGAACCTTAAACGAGAGATGATGAGCTCGAATTATTGGTTCTTTTCTTGAATAAACGTAATTTTTTTTAATAGATTTTCTTTAAAATAAAAAAAATTATAATTTTTTTTTACACTTTCTTTAAAACGAAAATAAAGTAAGTTTTATATTTATGACATTCGAGCAAAAATTATTGGATGGAAAAGTAAAAAAGAAAAATTATTAAAAAAAACAGCAATTTTGTGATCCTTTGACAATCTGATCTAATGGACAGTACACACCCATTCCGGCTGAATGGTTTTATAACCATTTATCAATTCTGAGCTCGTTGTAAGGTATCATCTTCATCTTGGATCTTTAACTTCTGTATTCGTAATTTTTAATTGAGTAGTTTGATAACTTTTAAGTGGGATTTTTCGATTTGTGTACACTCGGCAAATATTGCAAAATCAAGTTAAGTTTTGACCGATTATCAAAATAAAGTTGGGTTAAAATTAAATACATATTGCACTTTTCTAATTCAGTTAGAAACACCCCATCTGGTTTACGAGGTTGTGACCAAGATTGATAATAATGATCTAAACATGATAATGAATTTCAGAATAGATAATTTTTTGTATGACTAATGATATGTTCACTCATCTTACATTCAAGACCATACTTCCATATCATACGGCACAAATTATAACAAACTCGTTAACGCATAAGCATGTTTGATATATTATCGTTTTAGATTTTCCGTTACTCCAGTTTCAATGAGTTTAATAAATTTTCACTTTTAATAGACACACATCGTAATTTGCCATGCATTCAGTGGCTTTATTTCATAGTACCCCAGCTGAATTGCGTCACTACAAACATTTGCAATTTTTGTAAAGTTTGGCGCATTTTAAACATATTAAAAATGACATGGGTCAAAGTAAAACTTTAAATTGACATCTATTAACATATGGGTTGAATCTGAAAATTCTTATATAACTTGATTCTTGGAAGTTACAACGAATGAATAATATTTACTTAATTTGACAAAGTAACGTTATCTTATAGTACCGCACCTTAAAATTGTGTCACTACAAAACAGTTAAGTGTGACAATTTAGTGTTTTATACTTATATTATATGGGTAAAAAAGTATAAACTATAAATTGGCATCTTATGTAAAATGGGTCAAGTTGAAAATTGCAAATAACTTACTTATTTTATCATTGAATAATACTACTCAGTACTCACTAAATTTGCGTAAAACTTATAGCTGCCCAGCATCAGTGCGTTTTTTTTTTTTCCTTCTTCTGAATGGTGAACTTAATATTAAAATAAAGGCAAATGTGACATTTTATTTAAAATAGGAGGTTAGATGAAAACTTCAAATTGACATCATTTGTAACACGGTAAAAACTGTATTTTTGTAAATTTGAACTTTTCTGTTATTACTATTATTGTTTACCCGCTCACGTTAATACAGTATGCTGCTCTCTCATTACACGTACTATTATATATATATATATATATATATATATATATATATATATATATATTCACTATTATTATATATCTCATTTTACGCACTAAATAAAATGTGTTGTGTAACATATTAGCTCACATATATATGTATATAGATATAGAGAGAGAATACAGAGAGAGACAACAACAGAGTCTTATTAATCAGAATATATATGAATGAATGTCAAATACAAGACCGCTAACCCTCTTTATATAGATAGAGGGGTATGGTTACAAGCCCAATTGGACCCATAAAGTGCAAGCCCAAGAGTCCAATAATATCCTACAACACTCTCTCTTTGGACGTCTTGAATTCTTCGTCTTCATGTAGTCGATCTGAGTTGAATTCATTCGCAGTGCTAAACACATAAAAACCTTAGGGACAGAAAACCTGGTGTTGGACAAAACCGGTACCTAGGAGAAACTGTGTAGCCGAATGATATAGGCCGAAATTCTATGTAATTAACTAATCATAAAACAGTGTGCCTCATAAAAACCTTGCCGGAGCAAACCCAATGGAAAAATCTCTGATCGAAGGAAAAAGAGTGCAACAATGGTAGTAGTAGGGGATCAACCACAAAACAGGTGCCTCATCAAAACCTTGCTAGAGTAAACCCAGTGGGAAAAAACCTTGATCTAAGGACAAAAAGAGTACACGAACATGTGACTGGATACTCCCCCTCACTTGCACACGACAGGGTGCGAGGATTTCGACTAAGTAGTAATTAGTGCAATAAGCATTCACCTGGATGCTCCGCCTCACTTGCACACGACTGTGTGCAATGATTTCATATTCGAATAAAGAGTACGAGCATTCGACAGGATGCTCTTAAACTTCATATGTGAAGATTTATTTCGGCAAGAAATGCTAAATAACATAATCTAGCCATGCCTCTCTTGATCGATAACAACAAGTTGTCCTCAAATAAGACAAGTGTTTTATCTGGATCGTGAGACAGGGCATATGTAATTCAAATATGGCTAATAACATATACACTGTCTAGTCGTCTCATAGAGCACGAGTAGATCAGAGTGATTCGTTTGGAGTCATTCCAAGACCTCCAAGATATTGCCTTATTCCTAATGGTAAAGACATACCATATTACGAATATCCCTTATGCGGGTCTGATAAGTAACCGGCATCGGTATAACCGAAAAAGAGTTGCGTTAATTCGAGTACCGAAGGGGGTAGGTACACTCGATGACGCAAATGGGATAAACTATCCCACTTCCAAAATTACCATAAGGTAAGTGAATGTGTCTTTAGTGCCATTTCGATGGCAGCGTGTTAGCGCGATGCTGTGTCGAGCTATACCATTCACAACAGACAAGATATTCGTCCTAGCACATTAGACCAAGTACAATGATGCGCTTATTGTACTTAAATATGAACATGATGGTTCAATATCTCTTCATCGTCTCATCAGGAACAGACTGGGTCTATATCAATGTCTAGTGATCGAACGATCATGGGAGAATCTGACGACTTAGCGTCACGATGACTAAAACGTCATAACACCTTCTAGGTGTAGTTTGAATCATGAACTTAGATTCAATCTTTACGGGACTTGATCATCGGGCCGAGTCACTACCGTGTCTTTCCAAGATCCTTCATCTCGAAGGGCAAATCCAAAACGTGGATTGCTTCATAACACGCACGGGCATAATACTTGTTCAAGTATCCCAAGCTGATCAAGTACTCACTTAGGCGGTATACCACATCCGTTCGGATTATATTAATCCATATAGTGAACATCTCAGTCAATTGAGATAGTGTTCCGTGGTCAGGAACTACTTAATTTAAGCACATGAAGTCACACAGGGACCTTCATCTATATCTCTTTGTCTAAATCCACATAGAGATAAAACCATGACCACATTCATGGCTGCATACTCAGTTATTCGGAAACTACTAAACTGGTAAAGTAGGGGACTGTTATAATGTCCATTATGAGAAAATCAACCATCTCGTAATCAATTCCAAGGTGTGAGAGAAGCCTTGCGCTACTAGGCGAGCATTCTACAATCTCATTATTCTCATCACTTTTCCTTACGAATAACCAAATAAACGAACTCGTTTAACATTGGTGGTGTTGGAGCTATAGGTCCGAACACACTTTCGCTAAGGAGTCTACTTGGATTGCAAGTTTCCATTAGTCAAGTCTATTCTGCGTTGACTTTAGGCAACGGTACATGATTCTTTGTCATAATTTGCTCAGATTATCAGTCGTCACCGAATATATCAACAAGTAATCAATGACAGCATCGTTTCGCTTCAATATCGTCTAAGATATCATGATCGACAGATATTTTGAGATTCTTAGGATAAGGAGGAAATCACACATCTCCTTGATCCTTTATAATCTCGTGCGACAAACGAGTTTCAGTTCACCATCTCTGGGGCTGAATGAATTAAGAACCGGTCAACTTCCTCGTATCTTGGGAAGGACGACAGACTGACGGCCGACGACAGCGTCTTTTGCTTGGCGGGTTCGGCCAAAACAACGTGTTACTAAAGAAACATGGCATCCGACATGGACGTCTATCCTTGCAAGCATTTTGCAGCAGGTATAAATGATCTCGTGACATCTCATAAAGTCATTAAATGCATCTGGCATTTAGTTAGACTTGAGGGAGTCTATGCACTTACTTATCACTAAGTGCAGTTTTGGGGATAAAGCTAAGACTGAGTGGGTTATGCCACGTTACTTCACGTCGTTCCTTATCAACGGTAACGTGCAAATCTCCTCCTAACGATGGGGAGAACAGTCTTAGCGATATCACTTTCGCATATCATGCGGTAAAGAGATCGCTTGCCAAGGTTACTCTATCAAATGATAGGCAGGGGATTCATAATCGACTTATGTCCCCTTCAGAGGTCCGTATCTTGAACGCTATAGCGGCTCAATCAAAATATTAATTAAGCACTCCAAATACGCGTTAATATGAGACTTCTGGCTCATAACCAGTAACCAGCTGGTACGCATATGGTGTCTGAGTGTCTATGAGTCTCATAACGGACTAATGCAGCAAAATAGCATTACCCCACATGGAAATATAAATCTTGGTGCGCAAGACCAAGAAGTGCGTGCAATCATTTGCAGTCGCATCATCAAACTTTCCGTGAGTCCATTTGAGTCTGAACATAATCGACAGGATGTTCAGTTTCAATTTCCAAACTCAAGTAATTCAAAACGAAATTTCAATTCTTACTCTTCGGTATTTATCTAGTCGACTAGACTTTTCAGGATAATCCGGATCATGAGCCATCAACTTAATGATAAGGCTAAGAGTTTGGAAAGTGCTACATTTATGTGGACAACAGTAAAATGTGGCCATATTGTCGATGCATCAACCATAACCATTTATATTTATGGTCCGTCTTATGGTTGGATAGTCCACAATAACTCCTTCAATTCTTTACAAGAATTCTACGAGTTCATTTCGTGATCTTTACACATACTAGTCTTTCAAAGTGAGCATTAGTGGCATTAATTTCGGATTAATCATGAAATATATCCTCAAAGAGAATCCAAATGGGATGCGATTATAAATCAACCATCGTCTTTTGACCCGGGAATATCTCATCCGGTCAATGCCACAATATCAAAATGCTCTTATCAATCGACGACAGGCGAATAATAGTACATACAACCATGTCTTAGCATTTAAATCATTTATCATTCGACGACAGGCAAAATGATAAGGTAACTTTAAATGCTTTAAAGAATGTGGTAGCAACCACTTGAAAGACATTCCAACTCCTCTAAAATACGCTTTGGTCGTATTGAATATAGTCTATGTAAAGAAATTTTAATTCTTTGATGAGCTATTACCAGATAACACTGGTTTTCTCGAATATTTTATAACTCAACAAGGTACGACAGGACCTACATGAGTATAAGACCTCATATTTGACAAATCAATTTGATTTTACCAAAGATTTTGATTTTGAACGACAGGTCCAGAATCGTTGTCACTGAGTACTCTTTTAGGCAAATAGTTGGTGAAATTATGTGGTACACTGTTATCCACTATTTCCAAAAAAAAAATCAACTACACCACAAGTATTGCCTAAAATTTCATAATTTAAAGTTTGGTCACATTTGTCAAAGGAATTTGCTCAAAACACTTTAAATTATTTCGAGAAATTTCGTAAACAGGCAAACTATAATCCAAAAGTATGTCCAAATGGAAAAATCATAATCCAAATGGAAAAACATAATCCATATGAGCGAAAAAATGGCTCAATGATTTATCAAAATCAATAAAGAAAGGTAGCAAACTTATTTGAGCCACAAAACCGGGGGTCTTAAGAGTTTCCTTTCAGTTATCTTTAACCACATTAGCATAGGTTTTTTCACCTTTATAATAGTTTTGAACTGTTTAAGGAGTAACCGTGCATGACCTTTGTCTTTATAGCATAGAGTTGCCTCATTGAGCATTATCTCTTGTTTTGTGACAACGGGCCATATTGTTCCTTTCAATTACTGTCTTGGATCCACAAGTTTTCGATTTTGACGATTGTCTAAAATCTCGCTTGGCTAGGCAATTCATCGGGATCGCGACAGTTCGAGACAAATAACACTTGTCTCGGTTCTCGATTCGTGAAAAAAAAAATGTACACAAAGAGCATTAATATCAGGCAAACAATTCGTCATTGACCCAATAAGATTAAAACTACTCACCGGGGTAATTTTCTTATCCAATAACAGATGGGAAATAAAGAAACATGGTGAATATAAATTCACAATAATGCTTATTAAATACAATTTTCAAGCTAGTATTTTGGGGAAGGATTGCTCCAATATGTCAATTTCAGACATTTGTTCACCATAGACGTCATCGCGTCTCAAATGTGGCAACGGAATAAAATCAACGCCTTAGCATTCATTATGAGGGTAACAACAAACTCGTGGTTTACTCATCAAAGATGGCATCCAAAAAAAATTTGGGCATCATATTTTCACACATCAGGATGACTAACATGTGGTGACGGAATAACATTAACGTCTAAACAGTCGTAAGTATGTTTTGCGATTTTTCTCATCATAGATGGCATCCAACATGTGTTGGGAGTTCTGGATTATTTTTCATATAAAACGACTGGTTTATATGTTCATGGTTTGCACAAGAATAAACTTTATTTTGAAACGACAGGTTCGAAAAATAGTTTTGCTTTTAATGTGAATAAGTTCTCATTGATCGAACGACAGGTCGATACAGAGACACCAATTCGGCGAAACATACATCACTATATAAACACACTCGGGAAAATTATTATTTAGTCAACCCCTTTCGGTAGCTCTACTTGAAAAATGACCAGGAAAGACGGTGAGGGTAGAGGGCACGAATGCCACTTAAAACCCGACCTCATTAGGATATCGACTTCCGCCTATATCTTTCCTAGACATCGTATCCAAATAGGTGAGCCTAGTTGGGGAGGGTTCATAATTTTTCCAACTTAAATGTGAAAATATAAGATTTCGCAAATTAACATGTTGTACACATATGCACGTAGAGTAAATAAATATTAAATATCTTTCCTGTTTCCATGTTTAACAAATAATCGTAACATGGCAGTATATATTAGGAAAATCTAAATTTACCAATTTACGCTTAGCAAGATCTAAATAAATATTATACAAATCTATTGTTTTTGTGTGTAAGTTTTACTCATGGTAACTAAGAACATGCAAGGAATTAGTATATTTAATTACCAATTTACAATATACATGCAATTTCCATGGTTACACCACAACGAATACGAATTCACTGTAATAATAATATTTTACCGAATTACACATATTTTCTACGGCAGTGATACAATTATAATTAATCTGTATTATTTTATGCATATGCAGGTACATGTTGCAATCAGTTGTGCGGAAATCTAAATTCGTGTTACATCATATATAAACACCAGAAAAACATTTGATTTATTAACAGAAATCGTATATGCAGTGTACATCACAAACATCACTCGTCTTTTAGTATCTATATGTAGTTTAACACTTCTTGTACCTCAGTAGCAATACATGGCAATTTACCTTAAATTGGAATTTACTAAACATATTTTGCAAGCACACATTAGGGTTATGCATGTGAAGTAATCTTACATATAACTAACATATAGTCAAGTTTGAAGTCCACATGTGTATGATCACTATATTTATAAACCTGTTTTGCACATGCAATTTTGTTATGTAACAATATTTAATTAGCCTACATGTATTGTACTATTACGCAATAACTTTTACTAATTCGCATGTATTAGTATGTATGCCAGTTGAAATTTAATTAAATACAATACGTACGGTTGATATAAGCTAGAGGAAAAATATATGTACCATACTCCTGATATTTTGGGGAAGACCGGCAGAATAAAAAAAACTTCAAAGTTTAGCCGTATGTTTATAACCCTAACTTCGAGTTTAATCCATAGTATTCGATCAAATAACCAAATATTCTAGTTTTTACTTCAATCTCCACGAGCAACGTGCTGATAACGTGTTGTGTAACATATTAGATCACATATATATGTATATAGATATAGAGAGAGAATATAGAGAGAGACAACAACAGGGTCTTTATTAATCAGAATGTATATGAATGAATGTAAAATACAAGACCCCTAATCCTCTTTATATAGATAGAGGGATAGGGTTACAAGCCCACTTGGGCCCATAAAGTACAAGCCCAAGAGTCCAATAATATCCTACAACAAAATGTATACTGTTAGGACCATGCTAATGGCCTAATAAGTCTTTATTATCTATTGTATTATTACAAAGTAATTTGAGCATTTGATTAATTTAACAGCTCGTTGAATTTCAGATCAACCTAATGTGATTGTCTATCAAGCATGATATGTTTCTATACATATCTAGTTTGTTATCTAATGAATATCTTCTTGAAGAGTCTGCATATTATACTTCCTTGTTTCTTGCGTTATGATTGAAACTAATCTTATTTGAAAAAGATAATTGAACTTTATCTTGCCTTAATTTTAGCCAATATCTAAACTGCCTTATCTACTTAACAAATTGTCCGAATTTTTTTTTAGTTCTCCTAAACAGGTTTGACCGAATTTAAGGAAATGATTGAGACCAATCTATTTGCAATATCTGGTCAAAAAGATTTGAATGTCGTATGAAGATAATTGTAGACCGAATATAGTTGTTCCCTTATAAATAAACTGTTAGTTATTTATGTAAAATACGTGTTCTAAACTTATAAATAACTTTACTATATTCGACACGTCAGAAACAACAACTTTATAAGATTAATGGCGGGATGCTATTAATCATTTGAGTGATAGCTATTTAGTAATAGTAATATAGTGATAGGCAGAAAATCAAGAGGGAGTTTGTGAGTTTTCATAAGTCTTGTTGAACGATGTTCTTCAAATCGATTATTTTAATGATAACAAAAATTGTAAAACATGATAAAAGCTCGTTTTGTGTACTAATCTTTTATCGAGTGTATTAAAGGTTCAAAATGATATATTGCGTAATTACAAAGCCAATGGTTCAAGCGTAATCTAAAACGGATTTGAAACGAACTAGTTACGGGATTTCAAAGATGGTCGAGAAAACCGAAACATGCCCAGAATTAAAAACGATTGATCTATAAGCAAAAACGATCGATCATATTCAGTGTAAATTCTTCCAGAGAACTCAGTTCAGAAACGACCGATCGCCAAGAGGAAACGACCGATCGTTTTCAGTGTAAATTCTTCCAGAGAACTCAGTTCAAAAACGACCGATCGCCAAGAGGAAACGACCGATCGTTTTAAGTGTATTTTCTTCCAGTGAGCCAAGATAAAAGTCGACCGATCGTTTTACAGAAACGACCGATCGTTTCTGTAAAATTTCAAAATCCAGCTTTTAAGCAATTCCTGAAAATGGGGCGAACCACTGCATTAACCAGCATTCAATTCAGCCAACAACTGCAACGGTCTGAAATTTATTGCTGCATCTTTTCACCCTACAAAAGAGCTCCAAAACCTTGAAGGAAGATTAACCAAGCAACTTACAACTTTTAAGCAATTCTTACTAAAGAATCCTTCAAGCTTATACTACTCATTTCTCACTTGTAATCATAAATATTCTCGATTATATTCTCTTTGTAATCTTATAAATATCGAGATAATATTTGTTAGTGAGTGATTCGAAATCAAACTTGTAAAAGAGTATTTTATAAACTCATTAGTGAGCGAGTGAATTGGGTAGAGGCTTTTAAGCAAGTGTAGCTTAAAAGCTCTAGGTCATTTATTCGGGATACTCATATAGTGAGGGGGAGCGTAATCGGTTGATTAAGCTCGTTAAGGTGTAACCTTGAAACGAAGATTTTTAGTGAAATACTCGGTAGTGAAAATACCGAGGAGAGGACGTAGGCGCGGTTTGCCGAACCTCTATAAATCTTGCGTTATTTCTTTCCCTAAACTTTTACTTTACGTATTTATTTATCGCTTATATTTATTGCTTGTTTATATTATTTAGCGTTAATTTGGTAACGAAAAAGTTTAGGTTATAAAATCTACTAATTAACTTAGTTAAATACCCATAGATTCAATTCCGCGAAAAACGTACGAAAACCTTATTCACCCCCCCTCTAAGGTTTAGACTCCTACGGACCAACAATTGGTATCAGAGCTTAGCTATTTTATTCACAAAAATCTAACGATTTTATAGTTTAAAGATCCGCTATGTCTTCATACGCCGACTCTAAATCCATAACTAGGCCCCCATTCTTTGACGGCACTAACTATCCCTACTGGAGAGACCTTATGAAAAATTTCCTTTGTGGGTTTGAAATAGACCAATGGATAAGTATTAGCAAAGGCTATAGAACGCCTAGGAGAAATGGCGAAGATAAACTTGTAGAGGAACTAGATTCCGATGAACGCCTTGCGTTTTCCCTAAATTGTAGGGCTATGACTTCCATCACTTGTGCGCTCTCGCCTAGTGAATACGATAAGATTTCCGGTTGTGACACCGCTAAGCAAATGTGGGATAAGCTAGCTATTATGCACGAAGGAACTAGTCAAGTTAAGGACTCTAAAATTAGCATGCTTATTCATGATTATGAATTGTTTAAAGTTGAAGATGATGAGTCTATTGCTTCTATGTACACTCGTTTTACTAAAATTACTAATGATCTTAAAAGGCTTGAAAAGGTATATTCTAGCAAGGAGATGGTGACGAAAATCCTTCGAAGTCTTCCAAGGAAGTGGGAATCTAAAGTGACGGCCATACAAGAGGCCAAGGACATGAACACTCTCTCTCTCGATAACCTCATTGGATCCCTAAGCACTCATGAACTCGACATGACAACTCGAAAGCATGAGGATGACTCGAAAAAGAAGAAAGGCATTGCTTTCAAATGCACAACAAATGACGATAGCGAAAATGATTCATCTAGTGAGGATGATGAGATGGCACTCTTCGCCAAACGCTACAACAAATTCCTAAGTTGGAAAAAGAAGGGTGGACAACGATTCCGGAAAAAGGAGTATAAAGGAGAGCCTTCCGACAAATCGAACAAGAAGGACGAAATCATTTGCTACAAATGTCACAAACCCGGCCATATGCAAAACGAATGTCCTTTGAAGAAAAAGGATAAGTTCGGAAAGAAAAAGGAATACAAGAAGGCATTTTTGGCCGCATGGGGGAGCGATGATGATAGCTCCGATAGCGACAATGAAGAAGTCGCAAACCTATGTCTCATGGCTAGAGACAACGATACCGAGGATGTAAGCTTTCACTCCTCTAACTCTTCTATTTCTAGTGATGATGAAATTGATATAAATGATATGTTAGAATCCTTAGAAAAAGCTAGAGGTAAAAACAAATCCTTTAGAAAATTGTTAATTACTTTACAAGACGAACTAGAGAACTTAGCTATAACAAATGACTCACTCACGTCTAAAAATGCCGAACTTACCTTAGAAAATGATAGGTTAGTTAAAGACCTAAGTTCTTGTAAAGAAAAGGCGGATAGAGCCGAACTCACTCTCTCTAAGTTCACTAAAGGTAGTAAAATGCTAAGCACTATATTAGCTTCTCAACAAGGCGCGTATGATAAAACCGGTGTAGGATACAACCCTCTCTTAGCGTCTAAGCATAAAAATCTATTCACCAAACAAGTGGAGAAAAGTGAAAATAGAACCCCAAGTTACTCCCGTAAGAACAATTCATATAAAAGGAACCTAGTTTATAATCGTTTTGTTAAACCTATCTCGCATATAAAATGTATTACTTGCAACCGTAGTGACCACTATGAGGATTATATATATTGCCCTAATAGGTATAAAGTAAGTAGAAATGATTTGGTTTGGATTCCAAAGGGTCGAGACTCTAACCCTCAAGGACCCAAAAATGGATTAGGGTACCAATGATCGTTTTGTCTTGTAGGTATGCTTGAGATCAAAAATCAACGAGGACAAGTGGTTCCTAGATAGTGGATGCTCAAGACATATGACGGGAGACAAAACAAAATTCACCACTCTTGCACCTAAAGACGGAGGCTTTGTGACCTTCGGGGATAATAGCAAGGGCAAAATCATCGGTATTGGTAGTATCTCTAAACCATCTAATGTCGTTATTGATAATGTATTGCTTGTTGATGGTCTTAAACATAACTTGCTTAGTATAAGTCAACTTTGTGATTTGGGTCACAAAGTCATTTTTGAAAAATCACATTGCATTATTCATTGTATTTCGGATAATAAAACTATTCTTATGGGTCAAAGACAAAATAATGTCTATATGATTGATTTGAATAGTTCGGTGGATGATGAAGTCAAGTGTCTTGTTACTATCAACGACAATGGTTGGTTGTGGCATAGACGACTTGGTCATGCAAGTCTCGATTTACTTGCTAAACTTTCTAGTAAAGATTTGGTAATAGGTTTACCAAAAACTCCTTATATAAAGGACAAACTTTGTCACGCTTGCCAATTAGGCAAACAAACAAAGATTTCTTTTAAGTCTAAAAATATTATATCTACTACTCGTTGTTTGGAGCTCATTCATATGGACTTAGTTGGCCCCTCCCGGACACTTAGTCTTGGCGGGCGTGCATATGCTTTCGTCATGGTTGACGATTTTAGTCGCTTTACGTGGGTCTTGTTTTTAACTCATAAGCATGAAGCATTTAGAGAATTCTCTATTATTTGCAAAAAGCTCCAAACACGAAAGGGTTATATGATCAAAAGTATCCGAACCGATCATGGTAAGGAATTTGAGAATACTCCATTTCAAACTTATTGTGATGAAAATGGTATTGATCATAATTTTTCGGCCCCTCGTACGCCCCAACAAAATGGGGTAGTTGAGAGGAAGAATAGAACCCTAGAGGAAATGGCACGGACTATGCTTTGCGAAAATAATTTGCCAAAGTATTTTTGGGCCGAAGCCGTAAATTCCGCTTGTTATATTTTAAATAGAGCCCTAATTAGGCCCATATTAAAAAAGACACCTTACGAATTATGGAATGAGCGAAAGCCCAATATTTCTCATTTACGTGCATTTGGTTGTAAATGCTATGTTCATAATAATGGTAAGGATAATCTAGGGAAATTCGATGCTAAGTCCGACGAAGGAATTTTCGTTGGATATGCTATATCGAGTAAAGCTTATCGTATTTTTAATAAAAGAACTTTATTGGTGGAAGAGTCGGTACATGTCTCGTTTGATGAGAATTTGCCGACGATTGATAAGCCTTTAATTGTTCATAATATTAATGATGATATTTTTCATAATGCATCTTCTTCCAATCATGTTGCATCTAGCTTAGAGACTACGCCTAGAATAGAGGTTGAACCCGTAGTTGATGAAGTCACTATAGATGTACTTCAAAAGGATTTAGAATCTAGTGTACACATTCATGAGGATTTGCCTCAAGAATGGCGATATGCCAATCACCATCCGCAAGATTTAATTTTGGGTAACCCGGGAGAAAGAGTGCATACACGTTCTTCTCTAAGAAATATAGTTAATCATTTTGCATTCTTGTCTCAATTAGAGCCCAAGAACATTCATGAAGCGGAACTCGATGAGAGTTGGGTATTAGCTATGCATGACGAATTAAATCAATTCGAGCGTAGTAACGTATGGACCTTAGTACCTAGACCGCGTGAGAAAACCATTATAGGTACGAAATGGATATTTCGTAATAAGATGGATGAATCCGGGGTAGTTATTAGAAATAAGGCTAGACTAGTAGCTCAAGGGTATAACCAAGAAGAAGGCATCGATTTCGATGAAACTTACGCACCCGTAGCTAGACTAGAAGCCATTAGAATGTTGCTTGCTTATGCTTCTTTTAAACGTTTTAAATTATTTCAAATGGATGTTAAAAGTGCTTTTTTAAATGGCTTTATTAATGAGGAAGTTTATGTAAAACAACCACCCGGTTTTGAAAATCACGAGTTTCCTAATCATGTGTACAAACTTCGAAAAGCACTTTATGGTTTAAAACAAGCACCCCGGGCGTGGTATGAAAGACTTAGTAAATTTTTGATCAAAAAGGGTTTTTCTCGTGGTACTTTAGACACTACTCTTTTTATTAAAAAGGATGGAAAAGATATGCTTTTAATTCAAATTTATGTTGATGATATTATATTCGGTGCTACTAATGCTCGCATGTGCGAGGAGTTTTCTAAGTGTATGCAAGGTGAATTCGAGATGAGCATGATGGGTGAACTCACCTACTTCCTTGGGTTGCAAATCAAACAAACAAAGGACGGAATTTTCGTCAATCAAGCAAAATACACGAGGGACTTGCTCAAACGGTTCAACATGAGCGATGCAAAGCCGCTAGGAACTCCAATGAGTCCGGCAACAAAACTAGACAAAGATGAATCGGGTAAAAGCGTGGACCAAAAGCTCTATAGAGGTATGATTGGATCCCTCTTATATTTAACCGCAAGTAGACCCGATATCATGTTTAGTGTTTGCATGTGTGCTAGGTATCAATCTTGCCCTAAGGAATCGCATGTTATAGCCGTTAAGCGCATATTTAGATATCTTGTAGGTACTTGTAATTTAGGATTATTTTATCCTCATGATACTTCTTTTGATTTGCTTGGCTATTCCGACGCCGACTTTGCCGGTTGTCGATTAGATAGAAAGAGTACTAGTGGTACTTGCCATTTCTTAGGAAACGCCTTAGTTTCTTGGCATAGCAAGAAACAAAACTCGGTTGCGCTTTCCACGGCGGAGGCGGAATACGTCGCCGCGGGTAGTTGTTGCGCACAAATCCTTTGGATGCGTCAACAACTAAACGACTTTGAATTATCATTTAATAGTGTACCTATATTGTGTGATAATACTAGTGCTATAAACCTTTCGAAAAATCCGATCCAACACTCTCGCACTAAACATATTAATTTACGTCATCACTTTTTACGGGATCATGTCCAAAAAGGGGATATTACACTTGAATATATAAGTACCGATAGGCAATTAGCCGATATTTTTACAAAACCCCTTAATGAGGAACAATTTTGTTTTATTCGACGAGAGTTAGGCATGTTTGATGTGTGAAATATACATATATATGTGTATTTGATTAATGTCATATACTTTAATATTTTTGCATATTTTTTTTCTTGCCAAATCAGTGTTGAAATGTACCAAAATTTCTGTTCTGTACCTATTTTACAGTCGATCGATCGTCGGCTAAAACGACCGATCGTTTAGCTACAGACGACCGATCGTTTCACCAAATCGACCGATCGTTTTTCAATCTTACTCACTGGAACTTTTTGTTCCAAATTCGACCGATCGTCACAAAAACGACCGATCGTTTTTGTGATTTCCAGTGTTACAAATCATTCCAAAACCCTAATATCAATCCAATAATCACTATTCTCTCTCTCAAAAATTCGCCTCCTCCTCCAAAATCACCCAAATTTTCCATTTTTTTCAAAAATCACTATGGTTCGTACAAAAAGAACCTCTCTTGTAGATGAAGTTGACGAAGCATACGTGCCTCCGTCCCCCCGTCCTCGTATCCCTCGCGGTCGCCGAACCGCCTCCTCCACCGCTCCACCATCGGGCCCCGGTGCC
Source organism: Primula veris (assembly GCA_963682055.1). NCBI lineage: Eukaryota > Viridiplantae > Streptophyta > Magnoliopsida > Ericales > Primulaceae > Primula > Primula veris. The sequence goes on along the minus strand of OY821747.1, from coordinate 26,406,815 downwards.
TCATCCGGCTCTCGTCCTCCTCTCTATCCACCCACGATGGATAAAAGAGGTATTTTGTCAAATTTCACTCTAGATATGTCTCTATTCCGGGAACGATTTCCCGCTCTTATGCTTGATTTAAGTTTTCAAAAACTCGATACCATTCTCACTCTAAAAATGCCATTCTTCATTGAAAACGTATACGAATTTTATCACAACCTAGCTCTAGATAGGGATTCCGATGACGCACTTCGTTTGCGTTCATCATTTCACGGCCAACCATTCGTTTACGGTATAGACCGTTTACGACATTTGTTACGCCTAGATAACGACGGTATACATGAGTCGAGTGAGGAACTATGTGAGACTCTTGAGATCGATAACTTCAACGATCTCAAATCCGAAATTTTTCATCCCGTCCATAACAATCAATCCAACAAAGCCCATGGCCTCTTATTCCGCAACAAATTAGCCTATCACATCCTATCGCATATCGTCCTACCCCATACCTCAAATTTTACGGATGTCACAAATGAATACATTTTTCTACTAGGATGCATCCATCGCAAAGTCAAACTCGACTTCGCGACTCTCATATTTTTTAAAATGGATTCGCTTAAAACGAAATCCAAAAATGGGTTACCCTACGGTGCTCTCATTTCGGCCATCTTAAATGACCTCAATCTCGTTCCGGGTGGAACCTTATTCAAAAATAAGGACAAACATATTTGGGACACTTCATATCTTTCCCAAATGTCCATTAAATTCCACAATGCCGATAAAACCATTACATGGTCCGGTAAGCGGGTATCCGGCCCCAACTATGCTCCTCTTTCCCCCGAAGAGGAAGAGTATGTTGGCCCCAAGGCCACCCCGCGTGCCACTCATGAGGACGTCGCTATCTCCTCTGATTCCATTCCCCCCGTCGATATCCCTACATCCTCTCGTCCCTCTCGACGACAAGGAAACGCTCAAGTAGGATCTTCTTCTCGTATCCCGCGCTCCGACAAGTTCTACGACTCTCTCTACATCAACCAATACCATAATGCGCAAACGACTCGTCGCATGTTTCGATTTTTGAACCCGGGACAAGAAGAGCTAGACCGACTTGATCGTGAAAGCGCCGAGCAAAGGGCACAATTTCATGAATTCTTTCCCAACGACGACGACGACGAAGATGATGCGACTTCCCACCGCGACTAGGCGGATATTTTTTTCATGTTATTTTGATGATGTCAAAGGGGGAGAAGTACCTCTCTATATTGTTTTTCTCTTTGCATTGTATTTCTATTTCCTTTGAGTTGAACAAGTTGTTTTTGATGTAATAAGTAGGAAACGGTTTTACTTGATTATTATGATGCGTTTCTTCTTACATTTGCTCTTGTTTATATGGCATTGTGTGATTGCGATTTTAACTATGCGTTTGGATCTTATTTGATATTGTTGCATTGTGTGCGCATAGTTTGCTTGTTGATTGGATTATATATATTGTTTTTCTTTTGTGGCGATTGACCATTTTTAGGCAAAACTATGGCCAAATTTTCGCTTGCATATAGATCTTCATAATCCCTAATCGTTTAGCTTGTCTTTACGTCGTGTTAAAATCGGATGTTATGACATTTACTTGCTTTTTCTCGAAAAAACTTTTATCCAAGTAAAGCGTCATCTAAACATTTCGATTATACTTGTTTAAACAAAAAGAGCTTATAGTATGTTGAAGTCAATATTTTGTCATCATCAAAAAGGGAGAGATTGTTGAACGATGTTCTTCAAATCGATTATTTTAATGATAACAAAAATTGTAAAACATGATAAAAGCTCGTTTTGTGTACTAATCTTTTATCGAGTGTATTAAAGGTTCAAAATGATATATTGCGTAATTACAAAGCCAATGGTTCAAGCGTAATCTAAAACGGATTTGAAACGAACTAGTTACGGGATTTCAAAGATGGTCGAGAAAACCGAAACATGCCCAGAATTAAAAACGATTGATCTATAAGCAAAAACGATCGATCATATTCAGTGTAAATTCTTCCAGAGAACTCAGTTCAGAAACGACCGATCGCCAAGAGGAAACGACCGATCGTTTTCAGTGTAAATTCTTCCAGAGAACTCAGTTCAAAAACGACCGATCGCCAAGAGGAAACGACCGATCGTTTTAAGTGTATTTTCTTCCAGTGAGCCAAGATAAAAGTCGACCGATCGTTTTACAGAAACGACCGATCGTTTCTGTAAAATTTCAAAATCCAGCTTTTAAGCAATTCCTGAAAATGGGGCGAACCACTGCATTAACCAGCATTCAATTCAGCCAACAACTGCAACGGTCTGAAATTTATTGCTGCATCTTTTCACCCTACAAAAGAGCTCCAAAACCTTGAAGGAAGATTAACCAAGCAACTTACAACTTTTAAGCAATTCTTACTAAAGAATCCTTCAAGCTTATACTACTCATTTCTCACTTGTAATCATAAATATTCTCGATTATATTCTCTTTGTAATCTTATAAATATCGAGATAATATTTGTTAGTGAGTGATTCGAAATCAAACTTGTAAAAGAGTATTTTATAAACTCATTAGTGAGCGAGTGAATTGGGTAGAGGCTTTTAAGCAAGTGTAGCTTAAAAGCTCTAGGTCATTTATTCGGGATACTCATATAGTGAGGGGGAGCGTAATCGGTTGATTAAGCTCGTTAAGGTGTAACCTTGAAACGAAGATTTTTAGTGAAATACTCGGTAGTGAAAATACCGAGGAGAGGACGTAGGCGCGGTTTGCCGAACCTCTATAAATCTTGCGTTATTTCTTTCCCTAAACTTTTACTTTACGTATTTATTTATCGCTTATATTTATTGCTTGTTTATATTATTTAGCGTTAATTTGGTAACGAAAAAGTTTAGGTTATAAAATCTACTAATTAACTTAGTTAAATACCCATAGATTCAATTCCGCGAAAAACGTACGAAAACCTTATTCACCCCCCCTCTAAGGTTTAGACTCCTACGGACCAACAAGTCTTGAGTCCTATATTGTAAGCTTGAAATAGTATCATAAATCTGGTTGAGTGCCTCAGAGACGTAGCCCAAAGTTCTGGGTGAACTCTGTTTAAAAACGTGCGTGTGAATTTACTTTCAAGTACGTTTTTATTCTGAGTTATATCCATCTTTAAAATTCGGCTAGAACCGTGGTTGCAACTGCAGTTATAACCACAGTTCTAACTGAATAGCGTAACAACAACCGGAACAGCGAAGTCGGAATTTCAATTGGTATCAGAGCCTCAAACCAGACCTTACTTGGTGTGGATCCTGCGTTCTGGTCAAGATGGACATGATGAGGGAAGGAAACGCTAGCAACAGACCACCACTACTTGAAGGAGGTGGAAACTATGGGGTATGGAAAATCCGGATGAAGTCACACATCAAACGACAAGATGTGCTGACTTGGAAATTGATTCTGAATGGATGGGAGGTCCCTATGGTATCTGATGGTGATGGAGAATTGATACTAGTACCTGAAGAAAGTTAGAGTGAAGATGAATACCGACTTGCAAGAGAAAATTCCATAGCCATCGATCTAATATTTGTTGGAGTCACATTAAGCGTCTTCAGGCATATCTCTCACTGGGAAATAGCTAGAGAAGCTTGAGATATTTTAAGAGTCACTTTTGAAGGAACCGCTAAAGTTAAGGCCTATAAACTTCAACAATTACAAACTAAATTTGAGAAACTTAAGATAAAAGAAGATGAAACTATTGAAAAGTTTAATGGTAGAATTTGTAAAGTGACTCATGATGCTTTAGTCTTAGAAAAAAGATATAGTGAAACAAAACTGGTTAAAAAGGCTCTTAGATCTCTTCCTGATAGGTTTGAAATGAAAGTAATTGCTATTGAAGAATCAACTGATGTTGAAAGTTTAAAACTTGAGGAATTAATGGGAAACCTTATGTCTCATGAATTTTTTTTTCAAAAACCTAAGAAAATTGAACAAGGTGTAACTTTTCAAGCCAAGAAACCTAAAACTCTCATTTTTGATGACAGTAACGATGAAGAACAATTAGCCTTCTTTGCTAAGAAAATATACAAGAAATTTAAAAATAAGAAAGCTTTTAAAACTGGAAACTCTAAATCGTATGTCAAAAAGGAAACCCAGTCTGATAATTATGAGAATAAAATGCATGAAAAATGGGAATCCAAGGAGAAAGAGTTTAACAAAAAAATTAGTAATATCCAATGTAGAGAATGTAGAGGATTTGGTCATATACAAGCTGAATGCGCTAATAATTTGAAAAAGAACAAATCTGCTCTAACGGCTACTCACAATGATACCACTAATTCTGATGATGAGGACAGTCCTAGTTACTTTTCTACAGAAAATGCCTTTATGGTTAAAATCGATAGTGATAATCAGTCAGTTACAACCACAGTTAGAACTGAACTTGAAACCGGCTCTGAAAGTGATGAAGAAGAAGTTTCTAAAGAACAAATTGAAAAGCAATATATCTGTTTATATGAAAAGACAAGGTTCTCAGTAAAAAGTCTCTCTCTATGAATAAACTGAATGAGGATTTAACTAATCAAGTAAAATATCTTAATGAAAAACTTTCTAGAAAATAACTTGAGTTAAATGAGACCAAAAGAAAGATAAAACTGTTAAACGCCTCTGCCACTGAAAAACTTGATGAAATGCTATTCTACTCTAGGGCTTCAAAAGATAATAATGGATTAGGTTATACTGGTTTCAAAGAACAAGGGAAAACTATTTTTGTTAAAGCTTCAAAAATACCCAAACTAGATATGGTTAAAAGTAAAGTTACAACTACGGTTGTAACCAGTCAGAACATGAGCTGTAAAAGTAGCTTTACTAATAGCAAGTCTGTTTTCAAAAAATGTAATTTTTGCAATAATTCAGTTCATTTTGAAAGAGAATGTTATTTGAAATTACACAAAAATTCTATTGCCTATGATATCACTGCTAAATTGAGTCTTAATCAAAAATTCAAATGGATTTGGGTACCTAAAAGGAAAACTGACAAGACTCGGTGTATCTCTGCATCTATTACTGCTTTAAAAGTTTCATCATCTAATGCCTGGTATTTTGATAGTGATTGTTCTAGACACATGACAGGTAATACAGAATTTCTCAAGGATATTTGTAAAGCTCCAGGTAGAACTGTTACTTTTGGTAGTGGAGATACATGTAAAATAATTGGAAAAGAAATCTTGAACAAACCTGGAATGCCCGAACTTAATGATGTATTTCTTGTGGATTGGTTAAAGGCTAATTTACTCAGTATAAGTCAACTGTGTGATAATAATTTGCATGTTAGTTTTAATATAGAAAAATGCCTTATTACTGATAAAAATGGTAACTTGATTATGACCGGTGTTAGATATGCTGATAGTTGTTATATTTATGATGAATCGAACACTGAATCTATAAAAAATACTTGCAATCAAGTTGTCATTGATAATACTGAGATTTGACACAAAAAATTAGGGCATGTAAATTACAAAACTCTAAATAAATTAGTCAATATGGATCTTGTTAGAGATATTCCTAAGCTGAGCTTTAAAAATAATGTTACTTGTGGTGATTGTGCTAAAGGAAAATAGACTAAGAGTGTTCACAAAGGTACTAATAAAATTTATACCAAACAAGTACTTGAATTGCTTCATATTGATCTTATGGGCCCAATACAAACTGAAAGCATAGGCGGTAAAAGATATATTCTTGTTGTTGTTGATGATTTCTCTAGATTTACATAGGTTGCTTTTTTAAGAGAAAAATCATATGCGTTTAAAACTTTTCGAGAATTGTGTCAAAAACTTCAAATAGAGAAAGACCCTACAATTGGTAAAATTATGAGGATAAGAAGTGACCATGGAACTGAATAAGAAAATAGTAAGTTTAAAGATTTTTTTGATACTCTTGGTATAAGACATGAATTTTCTACTCCTAAAACTCCACAACAAAACGGTGTAGTAGAAAGAAAGAATAGAACTATTCAAGAGATGGCTAGAGTCATGTTAAATTATGAGAAATTGGCTAAAAAATTATGGGCTGATGCAATTAGTACTGCATGCTATATTGTGAATAAGGTCTATCTTACAAAAGGAACCAATAAGACTCCCTATGAAATCTGAAAAGGTAGAAAACCTAGTGTTAAATATTTTCATGTGTTTGGTTGTGTTTGTTATATTCTAAAAGATAGAGAACACCTTGGGAAATTTGATGCTAAAAGTGATGAAGGAAGTGCTCAAAATAGTAGAGCTTTTCGAGTCTTTAATTTAAGAACAAACACTGTATGGAGTCATATAATGTTGTGTTTGATGAATTTAAGAATATCTCTGAGACCACAGGTGATGAAGATGAGCTTTGGAACATGGAACAAACAGGGGAGAAAAGCAAGGATAAGGTTCCAGACGTGGTTACAAGTCCAGTTACAACCACAGTTGTAACCGAGAGTGAAGAGGCAGCAGAAACTGATCAAAATGTTGCAGCTCAAACTGAAAAGAGACCTCGGTAAGTACGAACTCAAATAAATCACTCTCTGAATGATGTCATAGGTGATGTCAATGAAGGTATGAAAACTAGACACAAAAATTCTGATGTGGTTAATTTTGCTTGTTACATCTCTCAAGTTGAACCCAAAAACATTAAAGAAGCTTTAAATAATAGTGAATGAATCTTAGCTATGCAAGAAGAACTTTCACAATTTGAACGTAATAATGTTTGGACTTTGGTGCCTAGGCCTACTAATAAAAATATTATAGGAACAAAGTGGGTTTTTAAAAACAAAAGCAATGAAGATGGAATAATCGTTAGAAACAAAGCGAGGTTAGTAGCACAAGGATACACTCAAATTGAAGGAGTCGATTTTGATGAAACCTTTGCACCTGTAGCTATAATTGAATCTATACGAATGCTTTTGTCTTTGACTTACTTGTATGATTTCAAATTGTTTCAACTTGATATTAAGAGTGCGTTCTTAAATGGTAATATTCAAGAAGAAGTATATGTTTGTCAACCTAAAGGATTTGAAGATCCAAAATTTCTTGAGCATGTTTATCTTTTGAAAAAGGCCTTGTATGGATTGAAACAAGCCTATAGAGCTTGGTATGATAGATTAACAAAATACTTGATTGAAAAAGGTTTTAATAGATGGGGAGTTGATAAAACTCTATTTACTAAGAAAACTGCTAAGGATATTATTATTGCTCAAATTTATGTTGATGACATTGTGTTTGGCTCCACTTCTGACTTTAGAATTTCTGAGTTTATTGATGATATGAAAACTGAATTTGAGATGAGTGGAGGTGGTGAGCTTACCTATTTTCTTGGTCTTCAAGTAAAACAAGATGATAAAGGAATTTTTCTTAGTCAAAGTAAATATACTGATAATCTTTTAAAGAAATCCTATGAGTACTACTGTTAAATTGTCTAAGAATGATAAAAGTAAAAGTGTGTGTCCTAGCTTGTATAGATCAATGATTGGAAGTCTTCTTTATTTAACTGCTAGTAGACCGGATATTTCTTTAAGTGTAGAATTGTGTTCTAGATATCAAGCCAACCCTTTGGAATCTCATCTTAATGCTGTTAAAAGAGTAATTCGGTACGTAAAAGGAACAATTGATCTTGGTTTATGGTACTCTAAAGACACAAACAATTTTTTGGTTGGTTATTGTGATGCTGATTGGGCTGGAAACGTAGATGATAGAAAGAGTACTTCTGGTGGCTGCTTTTATTTTGGAAATAATCTCGTCTCTTGGTTTAGTAAAAAGCAAAACTGTATTTCTTTATCTATTGCTGAGGCAGAATACATTGCATCTGGAAGCGGATGTACCCAACTTTTATGGATGAAACAAATGTTAGCCGATTATAATATAAAACAAGAAGTGTTAACTTTATTTTGTGATAATAAAAGTGCAATAGACTTAGCAAATAATCCAGTACATCATTCCAGAACTAAACATATCGATTTAAGGCACCATTTTATTAGGGAATTAGTTGAGGAAAAGAGTTTAATTCTAAAGCATGTCTCTACTGAAAAACAATTGGCTGATATTTTCACAAAGCCCCTTGATACAAACAAATTTGAAACTTTAAGAAGTGACATTGGGGTATGTTGCTATGAACCTAATTAAATACTCTTGCTATATATGCCTATCTGTGAGTAACTTTATTATATTTTATGTAACAGGCAAGTCTAGTTGATTTATACAGTTTTTTGTCTTGAAAAAACCGTTGTTTAAATGTCTCAAAAACAGATGTGGGATAATTTGCTCCTAAAACTCTATGGTAATAGAGAAGAAGCACAAAGTGCACTCTTTCTGGTTTAATTATTTAAGCAACGCAGGTTAAAACCATAGTTGTAACCTTAACCTGATATGCAGACTTGGTTTGAGTAATAAATATGGTATCCAAAGAGATCCAAGTGAATTATATATATATAAAAAAAAACCACGTCTTGAAATTTTTTGGCATCACTCATACTCTTTCCTTGCTGAGGCGTTAAATGATTTTTGTGTAGAGCAAAGACGAATTAATTCCATTTAGCACTGTTACATAATCTATATTATTGGATATTTCATGATAAGTGTTTATTCTTGTGTAAATTGCTAGATTTTTGTTCTAGAAAATTATATATTCTATTATGGCCGGTTTTTCGATTGAACAAACTTAAATTTCGTGTATTTCTTCATCTTCTAAGAAAAGCCAAAATTTAGAGAGATGTGCATTAAATTAGAATGCTTTATTGGAATATTGGTAAAAAAAAAAATTGGTATAATTGGTAAGATATCATGTTGACTACCTTATCTTATTTAGAATTGAATAAAGTTTGTTTCCTTGTAAAACATTGTGTATATCTTTTTGGAATTCAAAAACTAGTTATCCTCCTTTGCAATTTTTTTTTTACTTCTCCTTAAATTAACCAAAAGCAGAAGAACCAGATCATCTCTTTCTCTCTATCGTTCGTGCTAAAGAAACCCCCAAATTGATTTGCCCTAATAATTCAAGAATCCTAAATTCGTTTTTCCCAATTTAGTTCTCTGTGTTTGATTGGTTAAATTTGTGTGATGTCTTCTCCTTCTTCTTCTCAACAAACTCTTAGTGAGGACAGTATCACCTTGTCTGAATACTTAGCGAACTCCAAATCAAGGCAACCATCAGCTTCGAAAAAAACTACTCATAGGGTAAGTGGGTCCTCTTCGTCTAAACCTATAAGAACTCAGAAGAGGGCGAATAGACCTAGGGATTCGTTTTTTTGTGATGAAAAAGTTTTTGAGTATCATTGTTTTTATGAAGGAGATTCAAGGTTTTGGAAAAAAGATATGGCCGATAGGTACTATTCTTTGCGGTATAGAAAAATTCAATCTGAACGAAAACTTAATTTTGTTAGGCATAAAGAAATTCAGTGTTTCTGTGTTGATTTGCATAAGAAATTCAGTGTTTCTGTGTTGATTTGCTTAAGAAAGTCAATTTTGAAAAAAACAATAAACTATCCTGAGACGTATGTTGGTGAAATTGTTCGGGAATTTTATGTAAATTTAACTGTTGGGGTGTTTATAAAGGGTAATGATAATTATGAGAGGGTGTTTGTTAGGGGTAAGGCATTGGATTTTAATCCGGAATTGATCAATCTGTATCTTGGTACCCCTTCTGTGCCGTTTGTGTCTATTAATGACTTTGCTGGTTTTGATTTGAATGTCGTGTCTCATGCTATTACTGGTAAAGACAATGAATTTGATGGCAGTTTAGTTAAATCTTCTTCGTTAACCTTGAGTGCAGCAGTACTGCATAAAATATCCAGGTTTAATTGGGTTTCCGCTAAACAGGCTTACAAATTAAATAAGGAATCTGTAGTGTTTGTGTATAAGGTTTTGTCTGATATTCCGGTTAATTTTGGTGAGCATGTGTTTGAACTAATTAAAGAAGCAAGTGATGTTAAAGTCGTGACTATTCTGCTTCCGTTTTCTTGCTTAATATCTGATATCTTGTTGCAACAATGTGGTCCTATGTCTGTTCTTAATCATTTATTGAATAAGCATGAACAGTTTTCTCCTTGTGCGTCTGCTCTTTATATTTCTGCTAAACTCTTGAAAGAATGTCATATTAATGACATATGTGCTAGCAAGGAGAAAGACAAGGTAGGGGAAGGATCTGGTGATAAACAGAGTGAAAAATGGTCTAAAACAGGTAAAAAAAAATGGGGGAAGGGTCTGGTTTTGGTGTTTTTGGTAAAAAAAAAGTCTCTTAGATGGTTTGTGCGAGATCAGCTTAATGATATTGATCGACAGATAAATGAATTAGATATTAAGGAGCATCGTCTTAGGGATATATTCGAAAGTTTGCCTACGGATGATGATATGAGTGATGATGAGAGGGTAGTTTTGAGTTTGATTTTGCTGGAGGTCAACCCCCGGTTGATAATCCGCCTCTTAACACGCAATATCCTAGCGAGATGAATATCGACCCTGGTGATGACTAGTCTGCTTTGTCATTGGTCAGAAAAATAGGGAGAGAAAATAAAATGCGTTGCTATTGACTGCTTGTTTTCTGGTTTTTATATTAGCTATGTTACTTCTGCATTTTGAGACAGCAAGTTATGTTTATATTTTTGGTTTGAGAACTTTGATTTCATGTTTATATTTGTTAAAAGTTCTTTGTTCAGAATGTCCGGGATAGTTAAACTGTGCTAACATGCAGGGGGAGTTGTTTTGCTAAAACAGAAAGTTGATAAAATTGTATTTATCTTATAATCGTCTCCAGGACAAGCAGTGAGTATATTTGTCAAATCCAATGACAAATGGGGAGATTGTTAGGACCATGCTAATGGCCTAATAAGTCTTTATTATCTATTGTATTATGACAAAGTAATTTGAGCATTTTATTAATTTATCAGCTCGTTGAATTTCAGATCAACCTAATGTGATTGTTTATCAAGCATGATATGTTTCTATACATATCTAGTTTGTTATCTAATGAATATCTTCTTGAAGAGTCTGCATATTATCCTTCCTTGTTTCTTGCGTTATAATTGAAACTAATCTTATTTGAAAAAGATAATTGAACTTTATCTTGCCTTAATTTTAGCCAATATCTAAACTGCCTTTTCTACTTAACAAATTGGTCGAAATTTTCTTTAGTTCTCCTAAACAGGTTTGACCGAATTTAAGGAAAGGATTGAGACCTATCTATTTGCAATATCTGATCAAAAAGATTTGAATGTCGTATGAAGATAATTGAAGACCGAAGATAGTTGTTCCCTTATAAATAAACTGTTAGTTATTTATGTAAAGTACGTGTTTTGAACTTATAAAGAACTCTACTATATTCGACACGTCAGAAACAACAACTTTATAAGATTAATGATGGGATGCTATTAATAATTTGAGTGATAGCTATTTAGTAATAGTAATATAGTGATAGACAGAAAATCAAGAGTGAGTCTGTGAGTTTTCATAAGTCTTGAGTTCTATATTGTAAGATTGAAATAATATCATAAATCTGGGTGAGTGTGTCAGAGACGTAGCCCAAAGTTCTGGGTGAACTCTGTTTAAAAACGTGCGTGTGAATTTACTTTCAAGTACGTTTTTATTCTGAGTTATATCCATCTTTAAAATTCCGTTAGAACCGTGGTTGCAACTGCAGTTATAACGGTTATAACTGACCACGGTTATAACCATGGTTATAACTAACTAACCACGGTTATAACTAACCACGGTTATAACCACAGTCATAGCTAACCACGGTTATAACCACAGTCGGAATTTCCTATGAGGTTGGATTTTTATACTACACTTTTTTCTGAAAAAACGCACAAACCGTAAAAAAAATCTACGGTTTACAGTGTTTTTATGCAAACCGTAAAAAAAAAATACGGTTTGCAAAAATACATGCAAACCGTACATTTAATGTACGGTTTGCATGTATTTTTGCAAACCGTATATTTTATTTACGGTTTGCATGTATTTTTTTTTTTTTTTTTGTAATTTCAATTTGTAAAATAGTAAAAAATATATAAAATATGCAAATCCATAATTCACTTAGCTATATATAATTGTTTGTTGTTTGTTTATATTAATTATAGAAATTATAATAATTGTTGATATTTGTCCCATTTTTGCATTATTTTTTTTTTTTTTGTGTAATTTCAATTTGTAAAATAGGAAAAAATATATAAAATATGCAAATCCATAATTCATTTAGCTATATATAATTGTTTGTTGTTTGTTTATATTAATTATAGAAATTATAATAATTGTTGATATTTGTCCCATTTTTGCATTATTTATTTTTTCGGTGTAATTTCAATTTGTAAAATAGGAAAAAATATATAAAATATGCAAATCCATAATTCACTTAGCTATATATAATTTTTTGTTGTTTGTTTATATTAATTATAGAAATTATAATAATTGTTGATATTTGTCCCATTTTTTGCATTATTTTTTTTTTGTGTGTAATTTCAATTTGTAAAATAGGAAAATATATATAAAATATGCAAATCCATAATTCATTTAGCTATATATAATTGTTTGTTGTTTGTTTATATTAATTATAGAAATTATAATAATTGTTGATATTTGTCCCATTTTTTGCATTATTTATTTTTTTTGTGTAATTTCAATTTGTAAAATAGGAAAAAATATATAAAATATGCAAATCCATAATTCACTTAGCTATATAATTATAGTTGGCAGATACCGACGCCTGACAGAGTAGTTCAAAATATGATTAGGGCTGGTTTTTATGGTATTCACACTATAGGTAATTATAGCGTAGACCGAGGCTTGCTTACAGCCTTAGTTGATAGGTGGCGTGATGAGACGCACACGTTCCATTTTGTCGGTGGAGAGTTGGGAATATCTTTATATGATATAGAGATTATGCTTGGTCTCAGGGTGGATGGTCTTGCTGTTACCCGAACGGAGCGGAATGATAACAGGGCGAGCAGGTTAGATATGATAGAGAGTTTGTTGGGTGTTAGACCGGCTGACAATCAAGTGGATACAAACTGTTTGACAGTTAGACTTGATTGGATGTTCCACACCTTTGGTGAATTACCCCCAACCCTAGTGAGGACCGTTTGCTATATCAGTCTAGGGCTGCCATGTTATTATTACTGGGGGCACATGTGTTTTCAGATAAGAGCAGTGATCAGATTCCACTCTGGCCTCTGCCATTTCTGGAGGATTTTGACACATGTGCTGAGTATAGTTGGGGATCAGCTCTTCTGGGCTGCCATGTTATTGTTCTGGGCCTCTCATTTGTAATGAGAAGATTGAGTTCCACCCCGCGGACAGGTTCATGAGACAGTTCGGTTTTGTTCAGCGGGTTTCTACATATATTTGGAAACCCAGACAGGGTCACGACAAGGATAGAAGATATGGGATTGTGCAAAAACACGATTGGCCTGCACTTTTTGCAGAGTTTATAACCGTGTGGAATGATCGCCACAACCGGCTTGTTAACGGCGAATTTGGTACGGGGACGTCACCGGATTACATGAGATGGTATAGAGAGAGGACCCGCATCTTTATAAACCCACCTGAACTTGCTCGGCCATCTCACGGTTTCCGGGAGCATACGGGTGTGCTCAATAAAATGGTAACAACTAGTTAAAGTTCATTTAATGATAACCAAACAATTATTTTAATTATCTAATTAAACAATGATAACCAATTAATGATAACCAAACAATGATAACTCAATGATAATCAATTATAACTCAATGATAACTAATTAATAATAACCAAACAATGATAGCTCAATTATAACCAAACAATGATAACTCAAAACGGGTAAATATTAATAAAGCGTAACAATTTTTATTTTTCTCAATCAAAACAAATAATCATCATAAACATGTAACATCATAACCAAACCATTAGTAATAAATATCTAAATAACACAAATTTGAATAAAAAGCCTAATTTTTTTATTAAATGGGACAAATATCAACAATTATTATAATTTCTATAATTAATATAAACAAACAACAAACACTTATATATAGCTAAGTGAATTATGAATTTGCATATTTTATATATTTTTTCCTATTTTACAAATTGAAATTACACAAAAAAAATAAATAATGCAAAAAATGGGACAAATATCAACAATTATTATAATTTCTATAATTAATATAAACAAACAACAAACAATTATATATAACTAAGTGAATTATGGATTTGCATATTTTATATATTTTTTCCTATTTTACAAATTGAAATTACACAAAAAAAAATAAATAATGCAAAAAATGGGACAAATATCAACAATTATTATAATTTCTATAATTAATATAAACAAACAACAAACAATTATATATAGCTAAATAAATTATGGATTTGCATATTTTATATATATTTTCCTATTTTACAAATTGAAATTACACAAAAAAAAAATAATGCAAAAAATGGGACAAATATCAACAATTATTATAATTTCTATAATTAATATAAACAAACAAAAAAAAATTATATATAGCTAAGTGAATTATGGATTTGCATATTTTATATATTTTTTCCTATTTTACAAATTGAAATTACACAGAAAAAATAAATAATGCAAAAATGGGACAAATATCAACAATTAGTATAATTTCTATAATTAATATAAACAAACAACAAACAATTATATATAGCTAAATGAATTATGGATTTGCATATTTTATATATTTTTTCCTATTTTACAAATTGAAATTACACAAAAAAAAAAAAATAATGCAAAAATGGGGCAAATATCAACAATTATTATAATTTTTATAATTAATATAAACAAACAACAAACAATTATATATAGCTAAGTGAATTATGGATTTGCATATTTTATATATTTTTTACTATTTTACAAATTGAAATTACAAAAAAAAAAAAAAAAAAAATATATGCAAACCGTAAAAAAAATATACGGTTTGTAAAAATACATGTAGGGTTTGCATGTATTTTTTTTGCAAACCTTATATCTTTTGTACGATTTGCATAAAAACACTGCGTTTTTTCAGAAAAAAAAAATGTAGTAAAAAAATCCAATGTCATTTCCTATATAAGTCTCGTTAGATTTGAGTTTTGTTACTCATTTAGCAATTATCAGGCTTTACTCTCTCTCTCTAAACTGATAAAAAAGTTATATTAATTTAATAAAATTATCAGATAAAATGTTTATTGTGTAATTTAAGTTAGTTAATAGGTTTCCTTTGAGTTCTTGTTACTAATTTTAACTAAAAGGGAATCTTTTGCGAAAATAGACATAGATTATTCAAGTTTTGCATTTATTATTCATTTTTATTTTGATTAATTATTAAATTATGATTACCTTTTGATTTCTTTTAGAATATTTGTTAGCAATTATGCAGGTTTTACTCTCTCTCTTAAAGCTAATACAAATTTGTATTTATTTAATAAAATTGTTACATTAAATATTTATTGTTTAATTTAGACCAGTTTATAGTTTTTTTTTTTTTGAGTTCTTGCTACTAATTTTGACCAAAAGGAAATCTACATTTTGTGAAAATAGACATAGATTATTCAAGTTTTGCATTTATTTTTTATTTTCTTTTGGTTAATTATTAAAGTATGATTACCTTTATTTTCTTTTAGGATATTTGTTGAATATTTATTTTAGCAATTATGCAGGTTTTACACTCTCTCTTAAAACTGATACAAATTTATATATATATATATATATATATATATATATATATATATATATATATCTAATAAAATTGTTAGATTAAATGTTTATTGTTTAATTTGATACAATTTATATGTATCTAAAAAATAGTTAGATGAAATGTTTATTGTATAATTTGCTACAGATTTTCATGTATCTAAAAAAATTGTTAGACTAAATGTTTATTGTCTAATTTGATGTTTATTGTATAATTTGCTACAGATTTTCATGTATCTAAAAAAATTGTTAGACTAAATGTTTATTGTCTAATTTGATGCGAATTTATATTTATCTAAAAAATCGTTAGATTAAATGTTTATTGTTTAATTTGATACAAATTTATATGTATATAATAAAATTGTTAGATTAAATGTTTATTGTTTAATTTAGGTCATGTTTTAAGATTAATAGATATCTTTTGAGTTCTTGCTACTAATTTTTACATTTGCCAAAATAGACACAAATTATTAAAATTATGCATTAATTTTTCATTTTTTTGGTTAATTTCAGGGTCAGTTTTGTAGAGGCAGTTGAAACTCAATAATATTTCTGATTTGGAAGACGGATAATTGTAAGTCTCCTGAACATTTAACCTAAATTGATGTCTCAAGAATACAACCATTATAGTATATTGAATGTCAGTTAATGAATTCTTTACCTCGGATATTAAGTAGTTTTAGAACTGTATATCTTGTGAATTAAATATTCATCTTTAAATTTTTTAGATTTGTAATTTTTGCCTTACACTGACTAAATTGGAAGCATTTAGTTGAGAAACCCCTATTTTTGTATAGTAACTTTCAGGTAATAATTTTTGTGTTTGTTATTTATGTCGATAAGGGGTTCCTTCCTCTTAGTGTCAATTGTATACCTACCCTTAAATCTGTATGTCGGTTATCACAAAGATGTGTAGAAGAATTTCTTCTTCTGCGATTTCTATTAGAGATGTATGGAACTAGCTATGAATTATCTAGGGTATCTTTAGTGCTCCATGTGTTGGCTTTGATTCTATGATGTATAATCTGTAACACGAAATATACTCGATGCTAAATTTCTATTAGTCACTATGAACTACTGATTTTTTTTTGGCCTTCTCTTGTAAAATGGATAATGCTTATGGCTTGTTTTTTACTTAAAAATTGGGTAGCTTTTTTTTTCTAATTTTTTTGTTGTGACTTGTTTGGTTTCGACATGCTAGATCACAGTAAACTTATCTTGGATGCCTAGTTCAAACAATGTCTGTGGTATATGAATTAGGATTTGCTTGTATTTTGTTTACTTGCTTCGTATCCCATGTCACCATTGTTTGATAGTATGAAAATATTTACCTATTTCTTTTTTAATTTTAAAATTATGTAGCAGAATTATCCTTTTCATTACCATGTTATTTGGTTAGTATGCCTTTCCTTTCCTTTCCCCTGGATCTTGTTAAGTATGTCATCTTTGATTTTGTAATCTGTATGGCTCAGAATGTCCTGAAATGGTATTGGGTTCGGAAATCTTAAAACGAAACTGCAATATCCTCTTGTTGCTTACTAGATTTTTGCTGGATCAAAGGCTTCATGGGTCTGCAAATATTTTTAATTTAATGTTTGAAAAAACTGAACTTATTATCATAGCATCCTTGATTATTTAGAAACACTCACCTACAAAGCCAGATAACATATGTTTGAGGAATCGTTTCTTTTGTTTTGGTAATGGAAATCAATATTCAACTTCTTTCATGAGAGCAACCTAAACAACTTCAAAAAAGTAGAATAAGGAGGAATTCAGTCTTTTGCTCTAACCAGCGAAGCTAACATTTTCGTTTGTAGGCATCTGTGGTGTCATTTAAGATAGGCATGTTAAAACCAATAACTTATAGAGTAATTGAACATCTGTGTGCACTTATTGCTTGTGTTCTCTTCTAGTTGCCTTTATAGTTTTCTTGTAACCCTTACTTGCTCTCCCATGCGTGTTTGTAGTTTGTTATTTACCTTCCGTGCACAGTTATTGCTTCTAATTGGTCTTTTAGCTTTCTTATAGCCCTTACTTGCTCTTTTTGTTGTGTGCTTGTAGTTTATTTTTCTAACGTCATGCACTATTATTGACTGTTTGCTATTCTGTTCTCTTTTAAAAGTTTCTTGTAGACTCGCCTTTGCTCTCCAACGTGTATTTCAATCTTCTTATATGTTTGATTTGTACATTTTTATTTCTTTGGTTTGCTCCCTTTTTCTTCATTGCTTTGGTTGATCACAAATTTTCTAGATTCCCCTCCTTTCTCGTGGCATTATTTATTTAAACTTTTCCATTTTATATTTTATTTCAGCCACAAGCAGCCTTTTTTTCTGCTAACTTTTTGTGCCACCTTTATGATTTTTTTCCATTTACTTCCCCTTTTCAGTTTTGACATGCTTTCTCTTCTCAACTGTTTTAATTCTCCATATGTATTTCTTGTACTTCCTGTTTTGTTGGGTTGAAACCAAGCCGTATTTTTGCTGTCCAGGAATCTAAGATGGCTGCTATATCAGTGCCTTGCGGCAGTATTTTGTCTTCACATCGAGTCACACACACCCTGCGCATGTCTCCGCGCAATTTTGAGAGATTTTCTAGTCTTATCTCCATGTCATTGGAAGACAAATCCACCGGATCAGAGTAAGTTTCTCTTGATCATTTGTCTCTCTGACCAATTATTTTTGAAGATTTTATTTGAACCGTAGTATTATTTCAACCTGTACTCCAAAATTTACTTCTTTTTTTTCAGAATGGTACAACATTTATACATTTCACGTACTCCAGTGCTAATCTCGCCAAAGGAATCTGTTCAGGAATCTAAGATGGCTGCTATATCAGTGCCTTGCGGCAGTATTTTGTCTTCACGTCGAGTTACACACACCCTGCACATGTCTCAGCGCAATTTTTTTAGATTTTCTAGTCTTATCTCCATGTCATTGGAAGACAAATCCACCGGATCAGAGTAAGTTTCTCTTGATCATTTGTCTCTCTGACCAATTCTTTTTGAAGATTTTATTCGAACCGTAGTATTATTTCAATCTGTTCTCCAAAATTTACGTCTTTTTTTTCAGAATGGTACAACATTCATACATTTCAGGTACTCCAGTGGTAATCTCGCCAAAGGAATCTGTTGGATCAGAGTAAGTTTCTCTTGGTCATTTTTCTCGCTGCCACTTCTTTTTAAGATTTTATTCGAACTATAGTGTACTCTTAACCTGTGTTTTTTGTTCCAATTTTTACCTTTTCAGGACGTTACATGCATACATTTCTACTAACCCATTACCGATCCCGCCCACCAACAAGTATTTTGTCCCCTCTCTCTCTTTAAGTTAATAGCTTCATCTATATATTTCCCTATTTGTTTCTCAGAAATCATTATTTTCTTTCCTCTAACATATCATTTTAGTAATTAGGGTAGCAACCTATTAAAATTTACAATATAGCACCATACATGAATTTGAACAAAAGTGCACCAACCAATCAAAATTTACAATTCAAATAGCAAGCTACACTCAGATATGTAACAAGTAGTACACTGGGCTATTTGAAAATTTGATCCCTTAAAAGGTTTTTTAAAAATGTTGGTTTTCTAGCTGTTGGATTTTGGTTTGATTTATACTTGGTGCATTTGTGTCATAATACATAATTAGTGCTTTTGAGTAGAGTTTGTAGCATACTTTATAAGATTGGTGTGTCAATTGGGATTATAGTTTTGTAGTTTACTGAAAGCTAAAAGGTTGGTCTACGAAAATATGAAGTTTTCCCTTGTTTTTCTACATTACATTTCTAGCAAACTGATATTTCAATATTTTGGATTATTTGATTTCCATGTCGCTTAATATGATTCCCTTTCTAGCGATTGCCACCTTTTCTGTTAAAGTGTTGGGCAACAAGGTTTATGCTGATGTGTATAACTGGCTATGTGCAGTTTTTAACAAAAGGACTGGAACGGTAATAAGAACACAAATTTTCTTATGAGACAATTTCTAGATTTTCCATTTAGTCTGCGTTTATTAGGAAAATTTTGCAGGGAAAAGTTTTGTTCACGGATCTTCTTCCAAGGCGTTTGGTGCAAAAGAATTTTCTGATAGAAAACTTTGTAGAACATTTAGATTGAGTCAGTCAGTAAGCTTATACAAATTTTATTGAAAAGATAATTAAGAACTCTTGTTGACCGTTTTAACATCAAAAAATTAGACCAAAAAAAAAAAAAGAATTAATACCCTTCAATATCATAGAGCTCAAGTCGACTTTATACAAACCTTTTTGTAGCAGTTGTAAATAACCTTTTCTTTTTCAGTATTGATCCACCCACACTATATTTATATTGACAAAAAAGAAGTATGTATAGCTCGATTTATATGTAGTAGTTTGTACATTAAAATTTAAACAAAAAGAATAAAAGGATTTAGGATGGCTGTTAAATTGAGAACGACTTAGCTTCATATGGGGAAGCAGCCAAAGGCTGCATACTAATAAAAAGGGAGCAAATTTCCCACTAAAACCATTTAGCTACCATGTAATTATGTTAAATAATGTGTCTAAGATAATATCTATACATATATTCTATTTTGAGTCTTAAATTATATACAAACATCTCTACTACGAAAAATGAGGAAGTTATGTATATATATATATATATTTCCAATCTTCGAGATTTGGATGTTTGAGAGATCTATCCTAAAAATAGATAGCAATTGAGTTGCTATCTTTTCTATTAATTATTGTAAATTATCACCCATGATGAAAATTTTGATATACTTATTTTGAAAGTGGTGATTTTAATGAAATACTTGCAATAAATAAATATTCAATGGCAGAAAAAGCAAAGCCGAAAATACTATGTTAAACTTCAAAATTATAAATATTGATGTAAATTGTGAAGTCTTCTCAAATTTAGAGTTATATATGAGTGAATGTAAGAAGATATGAAACGATGCACTCATACACAAGTTAAAAGAGGTTTTAGTGAAAAACTTGATTATTAGGACTTCTCTCTCTTAGTGGATGAAATTTATTGGTTTTAATTAGTAGTATGCGACCTTTGGCTGCTTCCCTGCACCCAAATCGTTCCCCATATGAAAATTCATTAGAGATAGGGATATATTGCCTCAGTATTGTGCTATCTTAGTGCACGTGGAAGTTTTACTCCACCAGGAACTCCCTTTAGTCCTTGGACCGGTTACATGACATTTTGCTTATGTTTCTTCTTAAAATTTTATTTTATTTGTCTTGGCTTTAGTACAACCCATTTGAGGATTCCACATCTGCCATGAGTAGTCGGGATTGTGTATTGGTGGCTCCAATTGAGGAAAAGACGACTAGTAATTACCCTGCAGAGCTTCAAAGAGGGCATGTTGTTGCAATAGGATGGAGGAACACCCGTTCGATATTTAAGGTGTGGTTTCTTCATTTATTTATTCTCCGTCCTTAAATTATTGTTCTCTTTGATATTGCACAAATTTTAAAAAAGTGTAATGAGTATACCTAGCTTTTACCAAAATACCCCAATTTTGGGTAAATCACATGTCATTTCATCCTTTTATCAAATATTTTTAATAACAAAAGTTAACATTGTAATTTCATTAATTATTTGTTACTATTTTAGGAAATTGGACAATTATTTGAGGACTTACTTTATAGAATAAGAGACAATTATTTAGCGACAGAGGGAGTAATTTTTTTTAACTTTCGTATGAAACTGTGTATGGTATTCCAACTCTGGAACTTGCCAAGCAAATCATGGCTGTGTTTATTTATTTATTTTTAATTTTGTTATGTAATTGTGTAGTGGAATTCCCACTTTGTGGAGCATGACAAGGAAGTTATATTTCCTCGATCAGTTTGTACGTTGATTGAAAATGAAGAATGCCCTCATATATTGTTGAAGGAAAATCAAATTCTGGGGCTGCTAGAAACTCCTAATATAGAAGATATCCGTCCTTTGGAGGATAGAGTTCTTATAAAGGTTAGGACAAATTTTTTTTTGCTTCAAACTTCAATTTTTTTTTTAGTTTTTTATTATTGACTTCAATTTTTTTGTTTGTTATAGTTCTATAATTTTTCCCCAACATCTGAAGGACCCTTCCATAACCATTTTCTTGGGAAGGTAATAACTAATAACTGTTCCTCTTACTCCAATAGCTTTTTTTTTAAAACGTCATTTAAATATTGATGATTTGCAGGTTACGGCTGTGGGGTCAGGAATTATAGACCGGGTGGGTCGTCACAAAGTTATCAAACTTACCCGTGGTCAGTTTGTCGTTTTCTTCAAAACAGGCCTAGAAGAGTTTGAGAACGAGAATTATATCCTCATTCGAGCTAATCAGATTGTGTTAGTAGGTTAGGAAGTAGTTGTACCGAGTATGGTCCAAAGGTTAAATCTTTTGCGCAGTAGTCCCTACTGATTTGCTTATTCAAGCGCTTAAAGTGAACCCTTAATTTGTTTTTTCTTTACAGGTACTTAGTGTATGGAACTGATTTGGAAAGTTTTTTCTAGTTGTGTTACAGAATTACTGCGAATTGGTTGAAAGGTTTAGTCTTTTGCTCCGAATTTAGAGCTGATATTTGAATTCAAGTCCTCAAAGTGCCCTATGCTTGTTTTTTCTATAAAGGTACTTTGAGTTTGACATTACTCGTAGTTCTCGTAATCCAAGTCCTCCAAATATCTTTTGTGTTTCCCGTTTACATTTTATAGAATAATAGACTCATTAGGAATGCCGATTACCGTCGTGTTCAGTAGGGAACTAGTAATTGCTCGAGGAATCGCTGAAAATTGTTTTGCTTAATTGGTTTAAGACATAATATTTTGCTCCCAAATTGCTGCTTGTCTTGTGATTCAAGTCTTGAAAGTGAATTTTTTGTTTGTTCTCGCTTTACAGGTGCCCGGAAATTGGATATTGATTGTTACAGTTAATATTTGCTGTGTCTCGGAATTATCTCTAATTGGTTAAAAGGTTTAATCTTTTACACCAAAATCAGTGCTGATCTTCTATTTGAAGTCAATAAAGTTAACCCTTCATTTGCTTTATGATTTTCTCTTTAGAGGTATTTAGAATTTGACATTTGTTAGTAAAGATTTAGTTTAGCTGTGCTGCGGGCATACTCCGAATTGGTCTAAATCCATAGCCTTTTGCTCCGAAATCTCTCCTTAAAGTGAATCCTCTGTCATTTTTTCTTTACTCGAACTTTTTGACATTGGCCAGTAGTAAACATGTAGTTTAGGTGTGTAATGGAACTGCCCCTATTTTCTCCTAGAGTTTGACATTAGTTAGCAAAGATTAGTTTTGTTGTGTTACGGAATTACCGCTAACTTTCCAAAGGCCAGTGCCAATATTTTGTTCAGGCCCTCACAGTGAACCCTTTGTTTGTTTTTCCTTCAGAGGTAAGAAAATATGAATTGACTAGGAATTAGTTATTTTATTATTTTATTTTGGTGCTTCGGAAAATAATTAGTTAGTTTTTGATGTACAGAATATGAGGTTCATTTTATAGAAACATTTAGGTTCTGATTGCTAAAACCCAAAGAAAAATAGAAATGTTATTCTTGCTCGGATCTATGATTTCTATAAATACTTTTCTTCTGTTCATTTTCCTAGGAAATTTTATTTCAGCAAATGAAGCCTTAGTTTACTAGTTATATTATAAAGAGTTGTATAGTAATTTGAATACAACTAATTAACTTTTTCCTGTACAAATCTTGGCTCCCAAATAACAGTCATACTGTAACTCTGCAAGTCCTCGGTGTGAATCCTGACTTAGTCCTCGGTGTGAATCCTTTTACAGATAGTGTAACATGAAATTGGCTCGGAAATATTTTGTTTTAATGTACTTGTTAGAATTCATGAATGTTGGGGGCAAAAATTGGTTCAGTCCTGTTAGAATGTGAGTCCTACTTTGAGTTATAGTTTGTTTACTTTGTTACTCCTAATTGCTCCTAAGGCATAATTTTTTGCTTATCAAAAAAAAAAAAAATGCTCCTAAGGCCTAATTTTTTGAATTTCAGTCCTCAGAGGAAGCACTTTGTTGGAATTTTCCTTTGAATTAATTGACCAGTAAATTTTTAGTTTTGTAATGGCAGGATATAAGGTTTATTAGGAAACGTAAGTTCTAGTCTGCAGTTTTGCTCCCAATAGTTTCTTAATTGAAGTCCTCTACGGGTACCTTCTTTTTGTTCTCTCTCTACGGGTACCTTCTTTTTGTTTTCTCTTTACGGGTGGGTGCATAAAATTTGACACTGATTAGTAAAAATGTAGTTCAAGTTGTATCAGGCCTAATTGGTCCAAATGCGTACTTAAGAATTGAATTCTAGATTGGTAATTAAAGATTTAGTTTAGTTGTGCTACGGAATTACACCCTTGTTGCTTTCAGAAAAACCTTACTACCAAAAGCACTGTCCATCTTCTGATTCAAGTTTTAAAATTGAGCCTTTTCTTTGTTTTCTCTTTACAGTTATTTATTTTTCATTTGATTAGAAAAAGGCTTAGTTTAGTTGTGTTATGAAATCTAATTTTCTCCCAAGTACGTTCAAAGGCTTATAATTCACATTTATCTCCTAATCCAAATCCTTCAAGTAATGCTTTGTTTGTGTTCAATTTACCTTTTCTAGAATATTAGACTGGCTAGGAAAATTTTATTATTGTTGTAGAATATTATTGGGCCTTTTTTGGACTTTTCTATCATATGTAACCCTACCCTCTATTATATAAAGAGGGTCAGGAGTCTGTTGATGTATCTCTCTGTACAATCATATTAATAAATAAACACTTCGTCTATTGTTTCTCATACCTCTCTCTATATCTATATTGTTGGCCCGTGTGCGGCTAAACCTTAGAGATAGGATGAATAAGCTTTATGGCGATTTTCGCCTAATTAAAACTTAAGTGCAACTAACACCCTAACTTACGCAATTCTAAGCTTACGCGTTAATAATCGTTAATAAATTCAAACGCAAGCAAGCAAGAATAAATATTTGCGGAAAATAAAAGTTTAAGGGAAGAAGATGACACCGTGATTTATAGAGGTTCGGCAAAACGCGCCTACGTCCTCTCCTCGGTACTACCGAGTATTTCACTAAAAAAAAATTTCCCGGATATTACAATCCTAATGAGTTAATCGACCGATTAAGCTCCCCCTCACTTTATGAGTGTCCCGAAATGAAAGACCTAGAGCTTTTAAGCTTCACTTGCTTACAAAGCCTCTACCCGATCACTCGCTCACAAAAATGAGTTTATAAAATACTCGTTACAATTTTGTTACAAAAATATAACTACACTCACTATTCTATTTGCTTCTAAATAAGCTAATTGGTGAGTTTTTGTTGTTGTTCGAGCTTGAATCGCTTTCTTCTTTATTTCCTCTTTTTCGAATATTTTCACCAAAATGGTGATAATTTGGGTTTTGATTAAGAGAGGTTTTTAGGATAATGGATTGTTATGTTTGAAGAAAGATGTTTGAGGTATATATGGTCACAAAGTCTGTTTTTCTGTGTTATGACCGTTGGAAGTGGTTGAGGTTATTTTTCAGAGGTTTTAAGCTGTTTTCCAGAAAAAGCTGAAAAACTGTTTTCGAAATCTGTAGAAAACGATCGGTCGTTTTCTACAGTCGATCGATCGTTATTCAGAAAACGATCGGTCATTTTCAGAGAAACGATCGGTCGTATTTTCGACGTCCTCACTGGAAGAATTTGGTACAAAAACGATCGGTCGTTTTTGTACAGACGATCGGTCGTTCTCTGTTTTCTCGCTATTCTTCGAATGCTCATAACTCCTTCGTTTTAGCTCCGATTCTGGTTCCGCTTGAACCTGTGGCTTCGTTTTTCTGTGCTCTATCTTTTTGGCGTTCTGAAATTTACAAATTCTCTTTTGGGAAAAGACAAGCATTATATCATCGAAATCGTAAAATCATTAAAGACATAATCAAAGTTATAATCAAAATCATTATTGAACTCAAAGTTCAACAATCTCCCCCATTTTGATTATGACAAACTAATGATGATTTTACAAGAAAAATATCTCCTCCATTTAAAAAAATGCATTTACAACAAATATCATTTTTCTCCCCGTTTGGCATTATCAAAATGCAATAAAAAATATGGGGTTAATGTGGAGGGTTTTCAACGAAAAACCAAGACATGAAAAATGTTATTAAGAAGCATACCACCCAACTAATCACATATATGTAAAAATTAAAGAGTAGAGTATACCGAATATGTGATGTCGAGTCCGCTCGCTAATGGCATTTGCATTGAGCGTTGCCGATTCCAAATAGGTGGTACCACTTGTTGGTATGCCTTCCACCTTTGTCGATCAACGGCACTTCATCCTTGATGGTGGAGTCGATCTTCTTGACTTCCACGGCTTTTGTCGGCGTTGCCAACCATTTGTTGATTTTCTCCTTTTGGATGGAGATACCTACAACACAAGTTTTTGTCTTTGGTCCCCAATTTCTTTTGGGTCCGACATTGTTAGTGGCTCGGGTCTTTACTACCCATTTCAAATCGCTTCTACTAACATGAAAGCGATTTGGGCATTTAGAAGAATTATGCTCACTTCTACTACAATGTATGCAATGCCTAGACTTTTTCGAATAACGAGAACTATGCGACTTTTTGTAGGAAGTTTTAGAAGTATGATGAGCGGTTTTGGTTTGAAAACCTAAACCTCTTCTATTATTACAAGAGTTTGGCAAAACTCTTGAAGTGCTCCCTTGTGTAAAAACAACATTTTGTATAGGCGGAATAGGAGTTGTAGACACGCTAGAAGATTTGACATAGCGGGTTGTGCTTGAGCCAATAGAGTTGGAAACGAAACCCAAACCGCTTTTGTCATTGACATCTTTTTGACAACTTAAAATTTCGTCCAACACGGTTTTCCCTTTGGAAAACCTTGAGATTGTTAACTCGAGTTTCTTTACCACAATGACAAGCTCATCGTTTTTATTTTTCAAACAGTCATTTTCGGTTTTTAAAAACACGTTTTTATCTTTTAAGTCTTCCTTTTCGTCATCTACATCATGAAGAGAAAATGACGATGTCGGAATAGACTCATTTTCAATTTTATCTCTTTTTAAGAATCTTATTTCTTCATTGAGAGAAGAATTTATCCTTTTAAGAGAGTCGACCTTTTCGACAAGCTTAGGAACTTTTTTAGAATAAACATCGCACATATGAAGTAATTCATCATAAGAAAGATCATTTACCTCATCGGCTTCGCTTTCATTTTCGCTTGACGAAGATTGGTTAGGCTCATTGTTGTCTTCCAGGGCCACATAGCAACCAAGGTGAGCGACTTCATCCTGGTCGGAGCTATCGCTAGAGCTTGAAGCGGATATCTTCTTCTTTCCTTTGCTCTTGCGATTCATGACGCAATCTCTCGCCATGTGTCCTTCCTTGCCACAAGTATAGCAAACAAAATCGTTAGAATAAATTGAATTATTTGACGATTTACCTTTATGTTTGCGGTGGTCTTTTAGCTTGAGTATTTCTTTGACGATTCGAATGATTTGCCTAGAATTTTCGTCGTCATTGGATAGCTCATTGCTTTCGTCACAAGTGGTTCCTTTGAAAGCTATCTCCCTCTTTTTCGAGATTGGCTTGTGACTATTGAGGGTGATTTCGTGAGTGAGGAGAGAGCCCGTCAATGCATCAAGAGTGTAGGTGTTCATATCGTGTGCCTCTTGAATTGCGGTGACCTTCGGTTCCCATTCCTTTGGCAAGCTTCGAATCACCTTTGAAACCATTTCCTTACATGACAAACACTTACCAAGAGACATTAATCCGTTAGTAATAGTGGTAAATCTAGCAAGCATATCGGAAATAGTTTCACCCTCACTCATTTTAAAAAGCTCGTAGTCATGAACTAATAGTTGTAGTTTGCAATCCTTAACTTGGTTAGTCCCTTCATGCATTACTACTAGCTTATCCCACATACCCTTAGCGGTTTTACAAGCGGAAATTTTGTTGTACTCGTTAGGAGAAACGGCACAAACAATAGCATAAATCGCTTTGGCGTTCGTAGAGTAGGCTTCTAGTTGAGCGCTATCTAAGTCCTCTACGGGGATTGGGTTCTCGCTATTCTCGGATGTAGGTGCGGAATATCCTACTTTTATGGTCATCCAAAGTCTAACATTATGACTTTGTAAAAACATGCTCATCCTATCCTTCCAATATGAAAAATTTATTCCATCAAAGTATGGTGGTGTATTGGGAGATGAAGCTATGCCGGATACGAAATTAAGTATATTAGCCATCGGGATCTTAAATCTAGAATCGTTAGATTCCTATATGCAAGAGCCTCGGCTCTGATACCAATTGTTGGCCCGTGTGCGGCTAAACCTTAGAGAGGGGGTGAATAAGCTTTATGGCGATTTTCGCCTAATTAAAACTTAAGTGCAACTAACACCCCAACTTACGCAATTCTAAGCTTACGCGTTAATAATCGTTAATAAATTCAAACGCAAGCAAGCAAGAATAAATATTTGCGGAAAATAAAAGTTTAAGGGAAGAAGATGACACCGTGATTTATAGAGGTTCGGCAAAACGCGCCTACGTCCTCTCCTCGGTACTACCGAGTATTTCACTAAAAATTCTTTTCCCGGATATTACAATCCTAATGAGCTAATCGACCGATTAAGCTCCCCCTCACTTTATAAGTGTCCCGAAATGAAAGACCTAGAGCTTTTAAGCTTCACTTGCTTACAAAGCCTCTACCCGATCACTCGCTCACAAAAATGAGTTTATAAAATACTCGTTACAATTTTGTTACAAAAATATAACTACACTCACTATTCTATTTGCTTCTAAATAAGCTAATTTGTGAGTTTTTGTTGTTGTTCGAGCTTGAATCGCTTTCTTCTTTATTTCCTCTTTTTCGAATATTTTCACCAAAATGGTGATAATTTGGGTTTTAATTAAGAGAGGTTTTTAGGATAATGGATTGTTATGTTTGAAGAAAGATGTTTGAGGTATATATGGTCACAAAGTCTGTTTTTCTGTGTTATGACCGTTGAAAGTGGTTGAGGCTATTTTTCAGAGGTTTTAAGCTGTTTTCCAGAAAAAGCTGAAAAACTGTTTTCGAAATCTGTAGAAAACGATCGGTCGTTTTCTACAGTCGATCGATCGTTATTCAGAAAACGATCGGTCATTTTCACAGAAACGATCGGTCGTATTTTCGACGTCCTCACTCGAAGAATTTGGTACAAAAACGATCGGTCGTTTTTGTACAGACGATCGGTCGTTCTCTGTTTTCTCGCTATTTTTCGAATGCTCATAACTCCTTCGTTTTAGCTCCGATTCTGGTTCCGCTTGAACCTGTGGCTTCGTTTTTCTGTGCTCTATCTTTTTGGCGTTCTGAAATTTACAAATTCTCTTTTGGGAAAAGACAAACATTATATCATCGAAATCGTAAAATCATTAAAAACATAATCAAAGTTATAATCAAAATCATTATTGAACTCAAAGTTCAACATATACATATCTCTATATATATCTATAATGAGCTAATATGTCACACAACACGTTATCAGCACGACACGTTCCCATCATATCTCACTTAAGATTGCCGAAATTAGGGAGAGTATCCTGTTGTATACTTCTTATCACTGTGTACTCTTTTGTCCTTCGACTAGAGGTTTTTTCCACTGGGTTTACTCTAGCAAGGTTTTGATGAGGCACCTGTTTTGTGGTTGATCACTACTACTACCATTGTTGCACTCTTTTTCCCTTTGATCAGAGATTTTCCCATTGGTTTGCTTTGACAAGGTTTTGATGAGGCAGACTGTTTTATGGTTAGTTACTTACATGATATTTCGGCCTATATCATTCGGCTACACAGTTTCTCCTAGCTATCGGTTTTGTCTCACACTGGGTTTTCCGTCCTTAAGATTTTTATGTGTTTAGCACTGCGAATGAACTCGACTCACATCTATCGGTTTTGTCTCACACTGGGTTTTCCGTCCTTAAGGTTTTTATGTGTTTAGCTTGTGAATGAACTCGACTCGCATCGACAGGATGAAGACGAAGAAATCAAGACGTTCAAAGGGGTGTGTTGTAGGATATTATTGGGCCTATCTTGGGCTTTTCTAGCATATGTAACCCTATCATCTATTATATAAAGAGGGCTCTATTATATAAAGAGGGTCAGAAGTCTCGTATCTCTCTGTACAATCATAAATAAACACTTCGTCTGTTGTTTCTCATACCTCTCTATATCTATGCATATCTCTATATATATCTATAACGAGCTAATATGTCACACAACACTTATGTTTATTTAGTAACCGAATTAGTAATTGCTTTGAGGAATTGCTGAATTCAATTGGCCGTTTTTCAAACAAAAAAATATAGCCTTAAAACACACGGCGTCGACCTCGGCTTATTAAGCTCATGTAGTCAAATAATTATTTACAAGCTTAATGATCACAAGCCCGAGCTTTTCACATGATTACAAGCCCAAACCCGGGACTAAACAAACATTTTGAGCAAACGAGCCAATCCTAGGCCTACCCTCTCGTTGGCAAGTACACAAGACAGGTAGTAACGTAACTACTAACTACATACCGTAGTATATACATTTAAAGTGCTACAAACAGATTTGGGGAACAGCAGCATCATTGAATGGATGACGAAGGGTCCAACTCCCTAGAAACGTATTGCTCCAAAACTCAAAAAGGTGCATATAAATTGAAACAAATTATAATATGATGGGGTTCTCAAGAATAATTACAGTAAAATAATTACATCATAATCTCAGGCCGCCTTGGTAACACAGAAAAACCATATTTGATAAATAAACATACGACACTTTTTGGAATTCACACGTTAATTCTTCATCGATTTCTCAAGCATGTCAGTAAATTTTCTCCGTCTCTCATCAACCTTCTTGTAGTCTATCTTCTGCCCTCCATAGTCTCTGCGAAATTTGAATGCCTGGTAGTCGAAATAGACTCCTAGCATACTGTGCAAAGAAGAGAGGAAAAACAATACCACAAATGCCAATTAAGAAAATCAAAAAAGAAAACAGATATAAAGGGCGCTAGTTCTTTTCTGGCCTGGTGCTAATATACAAAAGGGAGTATAAATTACTCAACTTATATGTGGCTATTTGAGAAAAAACCCAACTTAATTTCATCTTCTTATCAAAAGTATCCAATAGGTTCTCTTGGTTACATTTAAAATCTATTTTGTACCATCAAAGTTTCCAAGAAGTCGTTCATGTTTCCTATTATCAACGTTTCCAAAAATTAATAGTCAAACTTCGACAGTTTCCCCAAGTGTACGGTTCGTTTTTACATGGATTCCCAAAGTTTTCACCTGTAACATATTTGCCTAACGACAGGTAGTTTCCCAGCTAACCATCATTAATACTTTATAAATTACAATGTATACAAATGAAAAAGGTAATAAAAGAGGTTAGTAAATACAAGATGGACGCAGCAGCAATTCCAAGAAAAAGCAAGACACCGTAAACAGTAGCCTCCAAAGAATTCACTGAAAACAATTCAAGGGTAACAAGAGTAAGTACAACAGTAAGTCACACAAGAAAAACAGTGATGGAAATTGAACGATAATTCAAATCCGGACTGTTTCAACAGATTGTTCCATTTTGTTTTTGTTTCTTCACCCTACTTCTTACGAGCATATTTGATTGGAAGATTCCATTTATAGTATCAATTAGTTCAACCCAAATGGTCAACACTAATAGCCAACTTAAATTCCATTAGTAAGGACGTCAAACAATAATCTACACAAGTACAACATATGATCTAGGTGCACAATGGATTTGTAAGATGTATATAACTTCTGCCCAATGTCAGATTTAAAAATATCCAGCTCCTGAACTTTTTGGGCAAAACCAAACATCTTTTTAGATTATGGAAAATATTGTTACGAATATCTACTAGAGAAGTTTAATGGGGAACAACATACTTAAGCTGGATTTAGAGAGCTGATTGTGCAGTGAACAGAAAAAATAGTATCCCAAGAAGATAATCTCTTCATATAAGTAAAAATTAGACGGCATGTTAGAAAATCAAACAGAAAATTACTACAGGGAAAATTAAAATTATTTTCCATTCGAAAATGGATTGAACGTAAACTTCAGCTACAAGGCCTTCTACTCTCTTCTCTTCTCACTGCCCGGCTCACCTATTCTTTTCTACTAACTCCACCTCTTTATCTATCATACACTCTAATCATTCCCCTCTCTCTCCTGCCTATAAGCTAAGATGATACTCAATATGGATCTATTCTATTGATCAACGCCACATTGAACACGTGAACACAAGCGTTTTGTTTTGCACAATGGATTTGTTATGAATATCTACTAGAGAAGTTTAATGGGGAACAACATACTTAAGCTGCATTTAGAGAGATAATTGCGCAGTGAACAGAAAAAGTAGTATCCCAAGAAGATAGTCTTCATATAAGTAAAAATTAGATGGCATTTTAAAAAATAAAACAGGAAATTCATATGAAAATGGTTTTACTCTTGGTTCCAAAATTTTCCTTTTGCCGATTCCAAATCTTCTAAACATATACAAGGGTAAGGCATAAAATGGAATATAATGATACGACTATATCAAGAAATATATATGAAGATAAATCTTACCAAGTGCCTCCGTATTAGTGGATAACCCAACAGGAGCGATAGAAGACGCGGTGTAGCTGGTCAAACAATAACTAAATGTTAAGAAACAGATAGAGAGTAAAACTTAGAACTCATGGCCGATTTTTTATCGGGACATGGGGGCAAAAGAATAACTTTTAGTGGTATTTACTGAGGGCTAAACAGAACAAGCAGCCAAAAAAACTCATGTTATTTCTTCATGTACATGGTGTTTAGCTACTACAAGCAGCAATTACGCTTCTTTGGAAGATCATGAAACTAAGCCGAAGTCCTTTTACTTGTACGTAATATTTCTTTGGTTGGTTGGTATATTTAAAAGTTAAAACCATGTTTTTTCTCTTCATGTACATGGTGTTTAGCTACTACATTCACAACTTCCAACGACTGTGCTTCTTTGGAAGACCATGAAATTAAGCAAAGTTATATTTTCACAATAGTAAGAAATTCGACTCTTTTTCCTAATAGTTGTCCTTCTCATTTCATCATATACTTCCAGCACTATTCGAACTACTTCGAATAAAAAAAGTAAAGTTTGGACTCAAGAAAAAAATTCACCGACACAAAATGAAAAAAAATGGACATCCATACTAATAAGGTGCAACTAAGCAAGCAAATTGACTAAAATATGGAGTTCAAAAAGAGTCCAACCTGTTTGTTTTTTATCCTAGGGTTGCTAAATACAAGATGTTATTTTACGAGGTTGGGAAACATGGTATTAAAGCAAAATTCTGACGGAAAGAAGATCCTGAAAGTAAAATATTGCACCTTTCATACTTATAAGGTGCAGCCAAACAAACAAATTCACTTAAAAAGTGAGTTTATAAAGAGTCCTACAAGATGTTAACTTGCGAGGTCGGAAAACATAATATTAATGCAAAGTTCTGAAGAAAAAAGGTCCTGAAAGTAAAAAATTGCATCTTTCATACCTATAAGGTGCATCCAAACCAAAATCACTTAAAAAGTGAGTTAAAAAATAGTGCTAGAAGATGTTGACTTGCTAGGTCGCAAAACATAATATTAATGAATTTTTTTGAAGAAAAAAGATCCTGAAAGTAAAAAAAATTGCATCCTTCATACTTATAAGGTGCAGCCCAACAAGTCAATTCACTTAAAAAACCCGAGTTCAAAAAGTGCCACGGTTTTTATTTAATTATTCCTAGGTTGCTGAGTACAGATATGTCACTTTGCAAGGTTGCGAAGCATAATATTGATGTGAATTTTAACGAAGAAAATCCTTCAAATTGCATCGTTTGGTAAAGTAGGGGTTCCCCAACGGCCCAATTAGCTCGACCACGAAAAGTGTGATATCTAAGTATTTTAACCAGTTTCACTTACAATTCAACAAAAAATATCAAAAATCAAACTTCTTAAACAAAAACTATTTTTTACTTGAAATACGGGATTATAAGTGTAAAACTGATAATGATTAAACTAACAAAAAGAGAATTTAAAGAGAAAACGGAAAGTGAACACTTATTTTGGCATGTACAAAATTAGAAAACATGAGACTTATTTCGAGACGTATGGATTATACAAAAAATAAAAAGAATGAAACAACAAACAAGAGCAAAGAAATCAATTTAAGCAAACAAAAAACAAAATGTAATTAGATGTAGTTTTTGCTATCCCGGTAGTGCCCCAATAAAACGGGACGGAGGGAGTAAATACAACAATAAACAGGACGATGGTGATATAATCAGAGACTAATTGACACCCACACTAAGGACAGTTAGATCAATGCATATCAATTTAACATCAATGGTGTGTATTTGTTAAATAATAGTCATCAATCCAAAACAATAAATAATAATAATAATAATAAATTATAAAGGATAAAGAGAAAAAGGGAATTAACCAGGGAGTGATGAACCCTTCGTCCTCTTCAGAAACGGAGAGCTGTTTCCGTATATTAGAAGCAAAGTCGGGAGAGATTTTGTGTATGTAATAGTTTTGTTTGATTGGTTTGTTATTAATATGATTATTATTATTATTATTATTATTATCATGGTGTAATATTATCTTAGGGGATAAATTGAGGAGGGGATTGGATTGAGCTGCCTTGGCGGATACGGTGAAGCGGCGATGAGAAGAGAAGAGATAGATACGACGGGGAGTGTGTAGACAGGCAAGGGCTGTCCACGTGTACACTTTCTCCATTGAAACTGATGAGAGAGAGATAGAGATTTAAAAAAAAATGTTTAATTTGTTTAAAGTGATAGACATTCAATAACGGAAAGTGACCGAGTCTCAAACAATAATTTATAAATACATATAAAAAAAAATATTTAAATAAGTCACGATCCATGTTTTTTTTGTTAATTAGGTTTTTGGAAAAAATTCCAGAAAGCTTGATTTCCGGTTTGTAAAAAAAAATTACGGTAAGAACGTAGAAACAGATAAATTGTATTGAAAAAATACAGCCTCATTTATTATACACCCACCACCGAACGTTAACACTTTTACATATTCAACCAACTTAACTTGATTTTTAAACGGAATTTTAGTTTGATCACGTGACTACTTCGAGAATAGAGTAGGGGTGGCTTAGTATCGTTATCCGACCCGTATATCGATCCGATTACTTTTGGAAGTGAAAAAAAATCTCGACCCCGACCCGTCAAAAGTCGGGACCCGACTTTTTCGGGATTCCGTATGGTCATGATAGGTTTATCCCGAATCTCCCGACATATTTTTTTTATTTTACGACGTCATTTTTTATTAACAATTTTCATTTAAGAAATCTAACCATGTTATTAACACGAAACATAATCCCAGTTTAAAAATAACATTACTAATAAAAAAAAAATTAACATGTAATAGAAAAAATAATGTGAAATTACAAATAATGGAATTGATAAAAAAATTTTGATACGTTTACATAAAATAATGAGATTGTAGAATGCTCGCCTAGTAGCGCAAAGTTTCTCTCACACCTTGGAATTGATTACGAGATGGTTGATTTACTCGTAATGGACATTATAATAGTCCTCTACTTTACCAGTTTAGTAGTTTCCGAAAAACTGAGTATGCAGCCATGAATGTGGTCACGGTTTTATCTCTATGGTGATT
This sequence comes from Primula veris, assembly GCA_963682055.1. Lineage (NCBI taxonomy): Eukaryota > Viridiplantae > Streptophyta > Magnoliopsida > Ericales > Primulaceae > Primula > Primula veris. The sequence goes on along the minus strand of OY821747.1, from coordinate 26,371,475 downwards.
TAGACAAAGAGATATAGATGAAGGTCCCTGTGTGACTTCATGTGCTTAAATTAAGTAGTTCCTGACCACGGAACACGATCTCAATTGACTGATACGTTCACTATATGGATTAATATAATCCGAGCGGATGTGGTATACCGCCTAAGTGAGTACTTGATCAGCTTGGGATATTTGAACAAGTATTATGCCCTTGCGTGTTATGAAGCAATCCACGTTTTTGGATTTGCCCTTTGAGATGAAGGATCTTGGGAAGACACGGTAGTGACTCGGCCCGATGATCGAGTCCCGTAAAGATTGAATTTAAGTCCATGATTCAGACTACACCCAGAAGGTGTTATGACGTTTTAGTCATCATGATGCTAAGTCGTCAGATTCTCCCATGATCGTTCGATCACTAGACATTAATATAGACCCAGTCCGTTCCTGATGAGACGATGAAGAGATATTGAACCATCATGTTCATATCTAAGTACAATAAGTGCATCATTGTACTTGGTCTAATGTGCTATGACGAACATCTCGTATGCTGTGAATGGTATAGCTCGACACAGCATCGCGCTAACACGCTGCCATCGAAATGGCACTAAAGACACATTCCATTACCTTATGGTAATTTTGGAAGTGGAATAGTTTATCCCATTTGCGTCATCGAGTGTACATACCCCCTTCGGCACTCGAATTAACGCAACCCTTTTTTGGTTATACCGATGCCGGTTACTTATCAGACCCGCATAAGGGATATTCCTAACATGGTCTGTCTTTATCATTAGGAATAAGGCAATATCTTGGAGGTCTTGGAATGACACCAAACGAATCACTCTAATCTACTCGTACTCTATGAGACGACTAGAGACTGTATATGGCTTCGAGCTCGTATTAGCCATATTTGAATTACATATGCTCTGTCTCACGATCCAGATAAAACACTTGTCTTATTTGAGGATAACTTGTTGTTATCGATCAAGAGAGACATGACTAGATTATGCTATTAAGCATTTCTTGTCGAAATGAATCTTCACATATGAAGTTTAAGAGCATCTAGTTGAATGCTCGTTCTATTCCACGTTAGATTTTCTTGCATCCAGCCGTGTGCAAGTAAATGAAGCATCCAGTCGAATGCTCGTACTTTTTCTTCAAATATGAAATCTTTACACCCAGTCGTGTGCAAGTGAGGGGAATCATCCAGGTGAATGCTTACTGCACTAATTACTACTTAGTCGAAATTCTCGCACCCTGTCGTGTGCAAGTGAGGGGGAGCATCCAGTCGCATGCTCGTGTACTCTTTTTGTCCTTAGACCAAGTTTTTTTCCATTGGGTTTTCCTTGGCAAGGTTTTTAGCGAGACACATTCCCATCATATCTCACTTAAGATTGCCGAAATTAGAGGGAGTATCATGTTGTATACTTCTTACCACTGTGTACTCTTTTGTCCTTTGACTAGAGATTTTTTCCCACTGGGTTTACTCTAGCAAGGTTTTGATGAGGCACCTGTTTTGTGGTTGATCACTACTAGTACCATTGTTGCACTCTTTTTGCTTCGATAAGAGATTTTCCCATTGGGTTTGCTCTGACAAGGTTTTGATGAGGCACTCTGTTTTGTGGTTAGTTACTTACATGATATTTCGGCCTATATCATTCGGCTACACAATTTCTCCTAGGTACCGGTTTTGTCCCACACTGGATTTTTCGGCCCTAAGGTTTTTATGTGTTTGGCACTGCGAATGAACTCGACTCACATCGACAGCATGAATACGAAGAAATCAAGACGTCCAAATGGGGAGTGTTGTAAGATATTATTGGTCATCTTGGGCCTTAATCTATTAGGCCTATGTTGGGCTTTTCTAGCATATGTAACCCTACCCTCTATTATATAAAGAGGGTCAGGTGTCTCTTGATTTATTTTTCTGTACACTCATATTAATGAATAAATAGTTCTTGTTGTCTTTCTCTATATTCTGTCGCTATATCTATATACATATATATATGTAAGCTAATATGTCACACAACATACTTAACATTTTAAGCAATCAACTTAGTAATTTTTTTCATAAAATCTTATATACTATTATTCAATCTTTTCTATGTATCTTTTTTATGTTCATAACTTATCTCACAAATTTTTTTGGATAAAATAATGAAAGTGACACGCAATGAGATAGAGAATATGGATAGAAGATTTGGACTCATCAAAATCGTGTAAAATGACATCACATAACGAAATTAAAGTTTTTTCTTGAACTTTTTCATCCTTACTTTTTTCGCTATATAAACATACTAGATATAAACATGCAACTAAGGGTCCGTTTGGCAACATATGTTTTTAGTTGATTTTTGGATTTTTTATTCTAAAAATTTGTGCGTGTTTCGCAAGTCGGATTTTCCAACTTCTACAAATATGATTTCTGGGCTGAAAAGGCTTAAAAAATCAGAGTTTTAAAATCTACATTTTCGTTGGATTTTTAAAACAGATTTTTAAAATAGATTTTTAAATTTTAATTTTATACCAAAAAATATGTTACCAGTCATAGCCTTCCCTTTAATTTGAAGCGAAAAAAAAAATGAGAAAATTAAAATAACTTTAACTTGGTCGCATGATGACATGCGACACGATTTTGAGATCGATTTTGTCGGAATGATTTGTTTGTGATAAAACTACATACTTTATTGCTTAAATTTTTAATGGTTATAGTTTGTTATATACTTTTTTAACATATGATAGTTACATTGGTTATACTAAATGTACTTTTTCTCAAAGAAAAATTAATTTGAAACAAGGTACGGACCAATTAAGAGACATTAAGTAGGATTTGAAATAAAAGTTGAGTTAGCAATCCAAAAGAAATTGGACTAATCTAATAACAAATACTTTGGCATTGCAAATACATTAAAAGTGCATCGTTTGTAGTCATGTTTCACTTCAAATAACCAAACACATCATTTGTGAGCATGATAGAATTTATAGTCCAATCACGACCTTCAACTAATGTAACAAAACGAGATCATTGCATGCATCAATCTATAGAATGGCATCGATTTTGTTCGATTTTGAACTAAACCAAAACCAAACCGATAAATTATTTGGTTAAATTTTGTATTTTTTTGGTTTTTCTGAAAATTAAAGAAAAAATTACAAATTACCTTTTTCCTTCAATATATAAAGTTTACGTTCAAATATACAAATTAACACGTTTAACCCAAATTATATATATAAAGTTTACTCAAAATTAAGAAAGAATATAGAAAAATTCAATATATATGACACAAATATAAGTTGCAAAATTAAATTTACGTCCCACATTTCTATTAAAAGCTTTAAAAATACTAACTTTTGAGTATATATGCATTAAGGTATATAAAAACAAACTTATGAAATTTTCGATTACACATTCGTATAAAAATTAGTTTTTGAATTATATAGCAAAATAATTTGAAAACACTATTATATTATTAAAAAAAATTGTATACATATATACATAAAGAAAAACTAAATTATGGCTGCCTTTTATCGGTTGGTTGTTTTGGATTGTTTAATGCCCGACTTTAACCGGTTATCTAGGAGTTTGTGTAACATATATGCATTTATGTACGACTTTTGTTATTTTTACGTTGATATTAAACCGCTGTGTACTTGTGTGCAAAGTCCTAAAAGTCAGATTAGTCGGCCAACTAATCAGCGACTCGTCGTTAGTCATTCCCGATCTGACTCGATTAGTCGGTGGAAAAGTCAAACTTAAAAACTTTAAAGATTAAAAAAAATATCAATCGATCAGTCGGATTAGGCGGGTAGTGTAATTGATCCTGTTAATAAAAAGCATATGGGCTAAATTAGTAATTAAATTAAAGCATAAACCCCTTGTTACTTGTACAGTGAAAAAAAAAAACAGTGAGCAATACATACAAACGTTGTATATACATAAAAAAAAAAAAAAGGACCAGAGAGAGAGAGAGAGTTTCCATATTTTTTGATCCAATTAATTTTATTAATCTACACTTGGAGCTCTATTTTATTGTGTAAGCCTTTTACTTTAATTTCCACTTTTACAAAATATCATTTTTTTAAGGCTTCTTTAATTTCTTTTAATTTTATTGATGAGTAGATGTTTATTTGATTCTTTTAGGGGGCTGTTTAAGGATATTCAGTAGATTGTTAAATATGGGTCATTGCGAACTTTGACGAAAGCTCGATTGAGCTACTAAATAATGGCTTTACTTTTCCAGAAATTTCAGGAGGTATATATATTCCTTTATTTATTTTTGTGTGGTCTTTCTTGTTTAATCATTAATCTTCGAAATGCGAACAATTTTTCGTTCTTTCTCTTTCTATATAATTTTGCTTGATTCATTTCTTCACCGTAACATAGGGCGCGTTTGGCATCAGATTTTTTCTGTCAAAAAGCTGCTTTTAAGTAGCAATGAGAAAAAAGCTTGCTTTGTATGGTTTGGCACCACTTTAGCCTTTTCACTTATAAGTGACTTGTCACTTTTTTTTGTTGATAAGTCATTTTTAACTTGTTTTCTTTCTCTTTCTATATAATTTGCTTGGTTCATTTCTTCCAGCTATACCACCATAACATATTAACGTAGGGCGTGTTTGGCATCACATTTTTTTTGTCAAAAAGTTGCTTTTAAATAGCAATGAGAAAAAAACTTGCTTTGTATGGTTTGGCACACCTTTAGCCTTTTCACTTTTAAGTGACTTATAACTTTTTTTTTTTGTTATAAGTCATTTTTTTACTTATTTTAACTTATAAGTTGACTTGTAAATATACAAAAGGACTTATTGACAAATTTCAACTTTTGATGATTTTTATGCGAAAAAACTTAAAATATCCCCAAATTCCTAACTTTTCTGCTTTTGAGTTTTTCCTTCTTCTCTTTTGACCCAAAAACTAGCTTTTGAAAAGCTTTTTAAAAGCTGAGATAAAAAGATGTTTCCAAACAGGCACATAATCCTATTATGTTTTTCAAAGTTGCTACTCTGTGCTGATGTAATTTGGAGATGCTTTACTTTCATTTGAATCAAAGTTAGGTTAACTATTTATAGGCGATTCCTTCCTAGTACAGTAGGTAGTGAGAGTACATACATCCTAAGAGTCTCTATTCTAATTTCTAATTAATGCACATTTGGTGTTCTTCTTTCCAATATATGACATGAAGCACCACTAATTCTGGAGTTTCAATGCTTAGGGTGCGGTGTATTTTTCTAAAGGAACTCAAAACATTCTCGTATGTATAACTTAATATCACAGTTCTATGTGTGCATACTGAATCTATACTTGCTAATAATATATTAATTAATTTATGATATTCTAAAACATGCTAATATGCGATGTGTACACAAAAGTACTGCTACGCAATGTACATCGATGCTTTCTATGTACTCGTGCTTCATAGAAGCGAAGACATTCACTAGCAAGCACCACCATCTCCCTATGCAGTCTCATGTCCCTGGACCTATCTATTTATAATTATAGTAGACCTATCCATTTATAACTATTGTATCTGTGGCTACATTATTTTGGAATTCGAAACAAAGTTGATTTAAGGCTTTCATATTCTATTTAAAACTTGTAACCCGGCCGATAATGGTATGTCTCACCCTTTGTTGTAGCCTGAACATTGATTAATGGGTATTCAAGTATCTTTAAGAGTTTTTTGTTGTCTGTTTTCCTAGTAGGCTGTTAGAACCCTTGCAAAGAGTCCTACATTTGCTAAAGATCCAAGACGCCTCCAGTTTGAGGCTGATATAAACCGCCTCTTCCTTTACACCAGGTCAGCATCACGGGCTGTTGGTCAGCATCACGCCTCCCTTTTTTTTATATATAATTACTAATATGAACTTTAAAGAGAAAAATGCAAAAGAAAAAGCTTTTAAAACTTGTATTATTTCCCTGCTCCCGGTATTGTCTAGCTCACATACTTTTTTTTTTCGCGAAGCGTATAGTTCTTAATTATAATACCAAGAATTTTTAATCAATATTGGCGTGTAACTATTCATACCTCACTTGAATAACTAATTTTAATGTGATTATGCTATTGTGTGTACAAGTATAGGCTATATTAGGGATTACTTTCTATGAATTCGAGAAGATATATGCGAAAGGCTTGTTTTTATTTTATTTGTCTCTATATACCATATATAGGTATGCGGTACTCTTCCAATCAATTAATAAGAAAATTGCATTTTTAGTTTAGGTCACATGCTATCGTAGCCTAATGAGTTTTCTACCTCATTGTTTAAAGAAGCTACCTCGGTAAATAGTAGTGATTTCAAGTGTTAGATAACCAAGAAGCCAACCAATTTCCTAAGGGTTCTTCTGCCTTTGTGTCTTGGATTTTCCTTTTAAGTGACATGTAGATTCCGAGCCGCTACCAAATTTAGGAGGAAAGGGAAGGGGAGTTGAAAACTTTAACTGTATATACAAGCAACCGATCATAGTGTCTGCCTGAGTTCCTACTTCCTCGCAAACAAGCCGATGGAATCTGAACAACAAACTTACCATACTCATCTGTTAGCGATGGAGATTGAAATGCAAAGCCTATGGGTCTCCACTAACATTTAATAAACAACAAGTGGAATATCTGTGTCGTCTTTTCTGTCAGTGCATTAACACACCTTCTTGTTCTAATTTTTAGTTGTCTCTCGGTCACACTTGGTAACTGCCCTCGGCTTTGAATCACACATGCATCAAGTAGGTTCATCTTTGAGAGAAATTTAGGAGTGTTTAGTGTTCAATAATTTAGCCACATGATTTAATACAAATTCCAAACCAAAAATCGTGTGCTTTGGGCTGACAGGGGTAAAGCAAGAGTAAATTCACCATTTCCAAAATGACGTGGTTCATCAAAACTCATGTACTAAAACTATAGAAAATAATAGTGTACATAACAAAGAAATCGACATTTTGTTAAAGGGTAGCTCATGCTATAACATTTATGTGATCTTTTTCATATATTTTATGGGGAATTGCTACCATAACTGCTACCTTTTTCCATTAAACGCCTTCGAAAGGGTGGTCTAAAGTTTGAATCTCCTTTCTCTGCCCCTACCAAATCATTCCATAAACGATAACAAATCACCCATCAGTAGGATTCAATATCTGTTGCATCGTGACAGAACACATGTTGAGTTTGACTGAAACTTTTTTAAAGCATTTTATGGAGGAAATATCAGCATTGATCATGTTCCTACTAAAAATTAATTGAACAACCATCTTATATACTTAGGATGGTTTGAGGTAACAAATGTTTGAGTTTCTCATGAAGAAGCTTTGACACATCCTATCTACTATAGTCAAATTGGGATTATTGTGAATTTGATCGAGTCATTTAAGTTTGTGATTAGGTATATACTTGTTTATGGTTTTTGTAAGGTGATATTTACGAGATATTTTGAGAGACTTAATTTATTTGATTTGATTATGTATCTGTATATATGCATAAGCAGTAAGCTTCCAATCAACCAGGGCAAAAATTAAATTTGATGCTTAGTCACTAAGGCTCCTCAAATGTATTAGATAAATGTTAATCTTGTGGTATTTTCCATTGAGCATATATAATTTCCGTTGTGGCAGTTAATTAATTATTGAATTTTGCAGCTATAATCGTTTGGGAAGGGATGCTGAGGAAACAGATGCAGAGGAGATTATTGATATGGCCAGCAAGGCCTCCCTAGCTGATCAACAGAATCAGGTTCAAGAAAATATTCATTCTCAAATCCACAACTTCTGCACGCGGATGGATGAAATTCTTCTTCCTGGTGATACGATAAGTACAAATGGCTGTGCTGAGTTAGCATCACAAAAGCCTTCTGTTCGTAGTGGCCTCAGCCTGGCTGTTGGAAAGATGAGGCCATCAATTAACAAGCCAGGTAAAAAAATTGTATGTATGCATGTAAATAGTGCAGATCATGCTGACCAGGTCGGTAGTGCAGCTTCTGTAATACTATTATATATAAAAGAGTTCAACCGTTCGAACAAAATAAGCTCATATTTCAACATCTCCCTACATATGATTTCTGTTACTTCTATGCCTCTGCCTTTTTCATCGAATGCTGTTTATGTATTTAACTGAATTTGTTTTCTCAATTATACTTTTGATTCGATGCAGATCAAGTGTGATGCGTCTACGTATTTAACTGAATTCGTCTTCTTGAGTGTTGCTAATTAAGTGTGAATATTCATCACAGCTGTACCCGACACAAGGCCATTAAAAGTTGATGAATTGTCAAAGGAGCTGAAGAATCTCATGGGCTATACCCTCAAGCTTAAATCATCTCTAATTCCACACAAAGAAGCTGGACAAGGTTTATTCATAGATGGCCAAGCAGAGGTTGGAACTGTAATAGCACTTTATCCTGGAATTGTGTACTCTCCTGCATACTATCGTTACATCCCCGGGTACCCAAGAGTTGATTTACAAAACCCATATTTGATAACGAGATATGATGGGACCGTAATTAATGCCCAGCCTTGGGGTATCGGTGGTGCAACTCGTGAAGTGTGGGACCCCTCAACTACTTTGCAATTCAGTCCAGTTTCCCAAAATGCCAGCAAAGGTTCTGATCGAATGTGGAAGATGCTTAGTAAACCTGTCAAATTAGCTCCAAAAGTGAATCCAAGTGATGTGTTAGAGAGAAGGAACCCATTAGCTCTGGCCCATTTCGCCAATCACCCTTCGAAAGGGATGGTCCCGAATGTGATGGTTTGCCCGTATGACTTTCCATTGACAGAAAATGTCAATAACATGAGGGCTTACATACCAAACATTCAATATGGGCCTGGAGAGGAAGCGACGATGAAGAGATTTGGTAGTTTTTGGTTTAAGGGGTGGGGATCAGGTAGTAGCGAAATTAATTCGCCAGTTCTTAAGACTGTTGTGTTAATCGCTACTAAGGCACTTTGTGATGAAGAGGTGCTTCTGAATTATAGGCTGAGCAATTCAAAGAGGCGCCCTTCTTGGTATACTCCGGTAGATGAGGAAGAGGATCGAAGAAGATGGGGTTAAATTCGGCCTCGAATCACATTTAGAAATTTTACAATAATTAGAGCCATAACATTTTCGTGCAAGGGTATTAAATTAATTGATCATTTGACGTTCATTACTTGAAATGTTTGTTTTCTTGGGTAATCAAGCTTGGAGTTTTAATAAAAAATTAGACGTGATCTCGATTTAACCTGGTACAAGTCATTTCCAATACTTTTCCCTCTTTAAAATCAATACACTTATTGCTTGCTTGTTCGACTATTCGGTGTTTCCTCTTCTTCCTATGTTTTATTTCAGTTTGAGACTTACGTTTCCCGTTTTGATTCCCACTTAACTGTTCGAATTGGCATATTCACTAGTTGCTGAAATCCCATTTGATTGCAATACTGTTCTCTTCTCTATGTACTCTCTTCTTTTCAGCAACATGATGAATATTTAAAATTAAGGTGTTTTACCATGCCCACTACCAGATTTCGCACCTGAATATAGTAATAAAACCTTTATTTAAGTTCATATATTATATAAGAATAAAAATGTACGGTTGTCATAACTAAGTAATGACATTGTCATATCCCTTGCTTATTGTAGGTCTCGTCTTAAGAAATTTGCAAATTGTACCATTATAATGTAGAAATATAAACAGAAAAACCTCTAATAAATTAATAGTATTAGGACCAGGAAAACGTTATTAATTTATAGAGTTGTAAAATAATAGATATACTCCCTCTGACCTATGTAAATTGATCACTATTAAACTACGTGCAACTTTAAGTTATAAGAAACCCGTTTCTAAATTATATCGTGAACTTTTGATTATTTTAAATAAAAAAAATTAGTAATTTTGAAACGAGATTTTTGCAAGCCAAAAGAGGCAAGTAGCTTCGTAGCTATCGATTATTTAGAGACTGTCGGAGTATTTATTTATCAGAATAGACTCTGTCGAGACTTGAAAAAAAAAAAACAATTTTAGAGACGTTATTAATTAATTAATTGTTACTGCTAATATATAGAGTTAGTTGGTACTGTAGCTCGTTACATTAATTTTAAGATTGAGTAAAAAAACTACAATCCTAATGTATCTTATATTTATTCTATAAACATTAGTTTTAAAAAAATTATTTCCCCCCTATAACCTTTATATAAGCATAACCTTCCTATATTATTTTGAATATAAAGAGATTTTACTACATTAAGAACCTTAAACGAGAGATGATCAGCTCAAATTATTGGTTCTTTTCTTGAATAAACGTATCTCTGTTATTTAACATTTAATCAAATAATATTTGTTCCTGAATACTTGTTTTTAGCAATTTTGTAGCTTGAATTATTTTTGTTTCTCTACAAGTATAAAGTATTATACATGGTATTAACTATTTTCAGCTAGTACTAAAGACTAAAGTATTCGTGTTTTTTTCTTTTAGTGAAAGGTTGCGGATGTTTCAAGTTTATTGGATGTAAAAGTTAAAAAGTAAAAAGTTGAAGAAACTAAGGTAAATAAATAATAATAAAAAAACAATTGGCGCCACCAACCGTCGCTTTCTCTCTCTCTCCTCCAAAAATAATATCCACCGGAACCCTAACCCTAGATTCCACCACCCTCTTCACCACCGCCTTAAACTCACTCTCACGACAACTCAACACAAACCCACCTCCAGATCCCTATAAAAAAACATATCAAACAAGTTACTCATTAATATAATCTTTAAAAATATTTCTGTTGAAACATATATCAACCTTAGGAATTTTATTACGGTAGTTGATTGATTTTTTTTACCAATATCAAATAGAAGATTTTAGTAACCTAGTTTCTATTATTTATATGAAAAGCCAAGGAGAGATATTTTTTGTCACATGCAGTTTTTTTTTTCAAAAATAAAAATAAATAGGAGAAGACATATTATAAACCCACTAGGAGTAGCCTAGTGGGCTAGAACTCGCTAGGAATAGCTTAGATACAGGGTTCGAGTCTTGTTAATGGGGATATGTGTGAAATCTCAATATTCGATCCTTCTGCTTGGTTATTAAGAATTCGATTCAGTCATGGATGAAGGATTATTAGTTTGTCAAATCAAGTCACCAACAACGCTTGTCATGCAAATATTATTTCACCATCATATAGCATGAGTTAGTCATTTGATATAACTATATAAACATCAATAATAATTAATGGTCGAAACGACCTTATTACAACAGAAATCAAATAAAAAAAATAAAAACACAATGCTTGGTGCTAATTTTTTTTCTTTGTTGTTGCGACTATTTCATCAATAATAATTAATGGTCGAAACGACCTTATTACAACAGAAATCAAATAAAAAAAAATAAAAACTTACAAAGAATTATTATAAGTGCTAAGGGAATATAATAATATTCGATCATTCCGCTTGGTGTTAATATAATAATGAACACAAACACCAAAAGTTTGAATGCTTTTATACATATTAGTAATCATCTAAATTCATATTTTAATTATTGAGATATTAGAGTGAATTAAAATTGTACAATATATTAGTTTTCTTGTGAATATACAAAGTAAAATTTATGATCATATTCGATCATTCCGCTTGGTGTTAATATAATAATGAACACAAACACCAAAAGTTTGGATGCCTTTATACATATTAGTAATCATCTAAATTCATATTGTAATTATTGAGATATTAGAGTGAATTAAAATTGTACAATATATTAGTTTTCTTGTGAATATACAAAGTAAAATTTATGATCCGCAGAAATAGGATCCATCAGAAGAAATATCTTTCGCCTCGTGATAAAAACGTAGGGAAGTAATTTCCGCGATCAATTATTTTTTTACATTGGCTTACGAATGAATGCATTTCCATAATGGAGTTAAAAATAATACATCCAATACTAAACATATCCACGCTTCATGTTTGCCTACGCCGCAAAACATCTCTTGAGCTTGCCAACCAATAGTTCCAGAACCAGAACCTGAACCAGAAGCAATAACTTAGGAGAAAACACTTTGTTTATTCCCAAATCACACATAAGATATTTCTGCTATCGATTAGAATATTTATTTGCTTCATCTCTTGCTGCCCCCAAATTAACCCCAGAAAACATATATACCCCAGTATTCGAAATAAGGAAGGGTGAGGAGGTACGATTTGCTTCAATTAATTGGATAAGTAGCTCTTTATTGAATTGATTTTCTATAAGATAATCTATGTTGAATTCGCAACATTTCATTTACAAATAACTAAAGTCAAAATTGTACTCAACTCCAATATAACGGAGGATTTCTTTTTGATAAGTTTTATGATCACTTTTGATTAAACTGTATAAAAGGACTTAAGCATGAGCTTCACATCAACCTTTCGACTATCGTACGTCCCCTCCAAAACCGTTATACCGTTACATCCTTTTGTAATTACGGTGATATATCTGTTGTACCATTACATACTTTTGCAATTACGGTGATGCCTAATGAAGATGGCTTAGGAGTCTTTGATTCAGAAGAAGATGGAGATAATCAGATGGTAGAAAGGAGGATACGCACTTTTAAATGGCATTTAAGTTTTAAGTGGCATTTTATATAATTTTGATACATTTGAAGACAAGTAATATTTTATTTCAAGACAGCAGTTAGAGGAGTAGCTCAAATATTTTTTTTCAAGTAACAAATTGGGCCAGTGTTGATTACCTTGTCAAATAAAATAATATTATTTCTATCTCACTTTTATCTCTCATGTCGTTTCACTTTAATTTATCATTGGTTTGAGAAGAAAGTTGAATTAATTGGAGTACGTGGCTATTTAATAGAATTATTAGAATTTATTATCACTTAGCATTCTAAACGGTGTATTTAAATTGGTTATTTATTTCTAATGTAGATAGGTGGAGATATTTATTTACTCCCTCCGTTCCCATTTAATTGTCCATTACGAAAATACGTGCAATTTTGATTGAGTTATAATTGTATCAAAATTGTCGAAATGAATTTTTTTTAAATTTAATCGTAAAATTTAACATTTGAACTATATGATCAACTTTTGAAAAAAGTTATTCCGACAATTTTGATACAAGTTCTTGACCGGTCAAAATTGCACGTAGTTTCGTAGTGAATAATTAATAAGAACTTGTATCAAAAAGGAGTATTAGACTATTGACAATTTAAAAATAAACCCAATAAAAATTAAAATGTAACACTTGAGTCAAAAAAAAATTGTATTACATTGTCAAAAAAAATTGTATTAAATTTGTCAAATGTTTTGTATTAAATTGTCAAGAAAATTGTAATAAATTCTCAAAAAACTTAGATTGTTAATTGTATTTGTATTTTGTATTAGATTTTCAAATTTTTTGTATTAGATTGTCAAAAAAATTTGTATTAAATTGTAAAAAAAATTGTATTAAATTACCAAAAAAAAAGTATAAGATTTTCTATTAGATCGTAAAAAAAAATGTATTAGATTGTCATAAAAATTGCATTAGATTGTCAAAATTTTGTATTAGATTGTCAATTTTTTTGTATTAAATTGCCCAAAAACTTGGATTATATTGTAAAAAAAATTGTATTACATTGTCAACAAAAATTGTATTACATTGTAAAAACAATTGTATAAAATTACTAAAAATATTGTATTAGATTGTCAAATGTATTAGATTGTCAAAAATGTTGTATTAGATTGTCAATTTTTTTGTCTTAAATTGCCAAAAAAAATGAATTATATTGTCAAAAATTGTCTATTAGATTGTCAAATAAATTATAATATATTTACAAAAATTTGTATTAGATTGTCATAAATTTTGTATTATATTGTCATAAAAATTATATTAGATTGTCTATTAGATTGTCAAAATATGTATTAAATTGACAAAAACTTGTATTAGATTGTTAGAAAAATTGTATCAATTTTTTGGATTTTTTTATTTTTTCTAATTTTTTGTATTAGATTGTCAAAATTTTTGTATTAGATTGTCACTAAAATTGCATTACATTGTCTATTAAATTATCGAAAAATTGTATTAGATTATAAAAAAATTGTATTAGATTGTCAAAAATATTGAATTTTTTTTTTTTGGATTTATCAAAAAATTTCCAAGTTTTTAAATTTTTTGAAATTTTCTCATTTTTTTCTCAAATTTTTTTTTGAGTTTTTTTTCTATTTTTTAATTTTTTAATTTTTCGGTCAGCGACGATCAATGCCGGAGTCCGACAGTCAACGGCGGAGACCGGTCAATGGTCTTGGTATTGGTCAAATTTTTTTGGGCCAAATATGTTGGGTTTATGTAAATATGTTGGGCTTATATATATATTGATAAGCGATACTAATTTGCAATAAGTATTTTGAAAGTGATACTAATTATTAAATTAGTAGTTTAAAAAGTTACCGGACTCCAATTCACTCGAGAAAATTAAGGGAAATTGATGCATCATATAATATGAAAATGTCACTCTAGATATCATGCTAAAATAAAGAAGAATTTTGAATTTATTGACGCGGTTGCTATAAGAATAGGTTTATCAAATATAATTTTTGGCTATGACGATATTTAAAAAATTCAGAAGTTTCTTTTTCTTAAAATAAATAAATAGCCAAAAAGTTTGATAAACACAAAACAGAATAAACAATTTAGACCGTTATAATTGGCATCACCCAACTGTCTGTCCCTCTATCCTCAAAAAATAATATCCAACGAAACTCTAACCATATATTTCAGCACCCTAATCATATCATCGGTGCGTGTACCAAAACCTCACCGGACTTCAAAACAAAATACTAAACAATGAGACATTTGATGCACAGTACTTTTCATACTTAACAGTTTTCCGTCCGATAATTTTTTCAACGCCATCGCGCGTTCCACCTATAGAAGCCAAAACAAATAATCGGAAGACAGCTGACACATCTAGGGATCGATAATCTATGATGGCAAAAGAACATCAGCTGCTTTCGTAGCAGCATCACCAATGATATGATCGATTAACCTCTAAACGACTCTCATGTGTTAAAGCGGAAAATTTGTCGAGAACAATGTTATGTCTCTCAACAAGGCATTCTTCGTCACCTTGACAAACTGTCGTCATCATCACCAGCATTATAAACTGTTGGAAATTATTGTCCAACATAAACTCTCTACTTATTATAACATGCAAGAGGAAAACAGAGGAATTAGAGCAAATCGATCAGGTGGATAGTGCAATATATGAGTGATACGTAATATCGTAATTGAGTAGGGGTACACCGTACATGCATGCTTTTATAAATATAAGTATTTCAATTTGTATACACCAAAAAATTCTGCTCAAGGAAGAAAATGTTTGCAAATATTAAACCACTATAAGTTAAAATGTATTGTCCTATGGCACGTACTACTCTAGCTAGCTACATGCAAGTAACTATATCTCAAAAATGCAATCGGGTTTTCTAAAGTACTTTCTCTCACTCTTCACTAGGTATGTGCTAAATTTGATATAGGAAGAGCTGATATTTCACGTGTTTTTACGGACTTTATTATCAAGAAATATCCGTATAAAAAGCGTATCAAACAAGTTACTAATTAATATGATCATCTTTAGAAATATTTATGTTCAAACATCAACGTCCTTAGGATCTTTATTTATGGTGGTTGATTGAATTTTTTTTTACCAATATCAGATCGAAAATTTCAGTGACAGCTAGCTAGTTTCTATTATATATTTTGTTTATTTACATGAGAAGCCAATGAGAGATATTTTTTGTCCCATGCAGTTTTTTAAAAAATAAAAATACATACGAGAAGGCATATTAAATATTATAGTCATCGATATATAATTATTAATTTGTCAATCATTATCAGTTTACCAACAACAAACATCTATATATGTCATGCAAATATTATTTCACCCAATCAATCATATAGTACGAGTTATTCAAACAAGGTGCTAATATAAGTATAATATAATGAACACAAACACCAAAAGTACTTTAGACGCTTTTATGCAAATTAGTTATCATCTGCAGTCATATTGTATAGATTTTGAGATATTAGAGTGAATTAAAATTGTATAATATATAAGTTTTTTTTTTAATATACGAATTAAAATATATGATCAACATTTATATAGGGGGTACGATTTATTTCATCACTGAATGGATGCTTGCGTAATGAAGTATAAAATAATACATCCAAAGCTAAACATATCAACACTTCTTGTTTGTCGACTCCCGCAAAGCACCCGTCGAGCTAGCCAACCAAGGATTCCAAAACCTGGAGCAGGAACTATCGAAGAGGTATTAGGAGGAAGCACTTTGATTATTCCCAAATCACACACCTTCACACATGATTTGCTTATGTTATCGATTAGAATATTTTTTGGGTTCATGTCTCGGTGGACTACCCCGTATTATGCATGCGGTTAACTTCATAAACCATTCCCACAATATTCGAAACAAGGAGGGTGAGAGGAGACGATTTGTATTGTTTATTAAATTGCTTTTCTATAAGATAATCCAAGTTGAATCCGCAACATTTCAGGCACGAGTAACTGAAGTCAGAATCGTACTCAACTTCAAAATCGCGGATGATGTTTTGAGGGTTGTCGACTTTTATAAGGTTCCTGATAACGGTGTAAAATAACTTAAGCAGATTCATGTAAATCTCTTTGGTTGTATGCTCGAAACATGGCAAGTTACTAATATATTTTTGTTTCAATAAAAAATGGAAGAATTTCATTTCGTGGAGCCAGAGGAGGGTCGGGTCAGATTTGTCAACGAAGATAGCATATTCAGTGAGATTGTCTTTCGGATTTTGGAAGCAAGGTATGAAGTAGAAACTGAGACTTAATCACATATGCGCCATTTGATGGAGATGGATTAGGGGTCCTTGATCCGGAACAAGACGGAGATGATCAGATGGTAGAAGTGAATAGTACGCAATTTAAACGGTGTTTATGCAGTTTTAAATGGCATTTTATATAATTTTGATACATTTGATGACAATTAGTAGCATTGTATTTCAAGATGCAAATGTTTTTTTTCACGTAACAAATTATGCCGGTTAGTTACTCACCATTATTTCCTAAATTGTGTGAGTTTGCTACTCGCCATTATTTCCTTAAATTTATGGAGTTCAAGTTGAAAACTAGTCTAAATCAATTCCCTAGAATTATGGTTACCTTATCAAATAAAATAACATTATTTCTATCTCACTTTTCTCTCTCCCGCCTTTTACCTTCTTTCACTTTAATTTGGCACGTACCTCTTATTATTTTTTAAAAATACTAATTAAAAATGAAAAATCGTTAGTTTGAGAAGAAAATTAAGGGAAATTGATGAATCAATCATTGTACAACATGAAAATGTCCCTCTAGAGGATAAGAAACAATGTTGCATGCTAAAATATAGAAGAATTTCGAATTTATTGATGTGGTTGCTATTAGAGTAGGCTCATCAAATATAATTTTTGGTTATGACGACATTTAAAAAATTCAATAGTTTCTTTTTCTTTTTTTTTAAAAATGTTAAAAAGTTTGATAAACACAAAACAGCAGAATAAACAATTTAGACAGTTATAGTTGGCGCCACCCAACCGCCTCTCTCTCCTCAAAGAACAATGTCCACCGGAACCATAACTCTATATTTCATCAGCTTTTCACCACAGTTAAACACAAAATGACGGAAATGCATTCACATTTTCTCACATATCACATAGCAAGTGTGATTGTATTAACATATATCAAAAATAGATCTCCAAATATCATATATATATATATATATATAACAAATATATACAAAAAAACCTATATAGTTTTAAAAATTACTCACATACACATAAACAGTTAAATTAAATTCAAATCTATACAAAAATAAAAACTCCCCTACGCTCTCTCTTCCTTACCGGTATCATTATTTTTTCTGTTACAATTATGAATGTTTTTTTTATAATTAGGTTTATGTTGCTAAATATTTTTGTTTGATACTCAGCAATTTACGCATGTACACGTTACACATGCATCGCGTGGGTGCACATACGCTAGTATTTATATATATATATTGACTGTAATTGTGTCGGTAGCATGGGACCCTTCAATCAAACAAAAAAAATGGTATGTTGGAGCTAAATTGGTAGAAAAACTAAAACTTAGTAATGACATAGACGGGTTTAATACCTTTTGATACATTCGTTTCATCACTTTTTTCTCTTTTGTATTTTGATTTCTTAATTTTTCTTTTTTTACTTTGCTTTCTAATTTTTTTTTTCTTTTTGCTCAATTTTGACCAATTTTGATTTTTTTTTTCAAACTTTCAAAAACCGCAACATAAAAGCCACGTGTCCAAGTTTCGGCGATTGAAAATTGATCCAAAACAGAAAAAAGTAGAAACTAAGGTATAAAAAAGAAAAAATAAGAAACAAATGTAAAAAAAGCAAAAAAATGAAGAAAACAAGGTAAAAATAGAAATTTTAAGAAACTAAGTTATAAAAGAGAAAATAAAATAAAAACGAACCTATAAAATAGTAATAAACCCGACATAGTGGCATGGTAAGTAAAAATATAAAATAAAAAACTTATGAAACATGAATTTGTTAACTGCATGTTCGATTGAACAATTATGATTTGATATTAAAACAATACTAACGACGCAGTTTGTGGTCGGTTTATATGAAAACTCATACCTAATATTACTCCACTCGGTTAATACAAACACGACCTTAAAATCAAAAGTTTGATAAAAAGTTAAAAACAGAATAACACAGTTATTATTGGCGCCACCCAACCGTCTCTCTCGCTCTCTAAAAACAATGTCCACCGGAACCCTAACCCTAAACTCCACCACTCTCTTCACCACCGCCTTAAACTCATTCTCATCACAATCCAATCAAAACCCACTTCCAAATCCTCTCCATTTTCCCAAATTAGGCCTATTCCCATCCGATTATCCCCAATTTAAGCTTATTCCCAATACCCGGTTTGTTGTTGATGGGTTCAGATTTTCCGGTGATTTTTCTGTTTCTTATTTCTTATCACATTTTCATTCTGATCATTATACCGGGATCACTGCGAGTTGGTCGAAAGGTGTGATCTTCTGCTCCGAAATCACCGCCCGGTTTTTGGTTCATGTGCTTAAAGTAAACCCTTTGTTTGTTTGCTCTTTAAAGGTACTTTTTTTTTTCTTAAAAAGATTTAGTTTGATATTTATGTTTAAAGATTTAGTTTTGTTATGTTTGGAACTTTACCTTGAATTTAAATATTTAGTTTAGTTGTGTTATGGTCCTTAAACTCACTCTAATCCCAATCCAACACAAACCCACTTCCAAAATCCCTCCATTTACCCAAATTGGGCCAATTCCCACCCGATTTCCCCCAATTTAAGCTTATTCCCAACACCCAGTTCGTTGCGGATGGTTTCAGATTTTCGGGTGATTTTTCCGTTTCTTATTTCTTGTCACATTTTCACTCTGATCATTATACTGGAATTACTGTGGGTTGGTCGAAAGGCGTGATCTTTTGCTCCGAAACCACCGCTCGGCTTTTGGTTCAAGTGTTAAAAGTGAACCCTTTCTTTGTTTGCTCCTTAAAGGTACTTTTAATAGTTTGATTTAATGTTTAAAGATTTAGTTGTGTTATATTTTGTTATGTTTTGTTATGTTTAAAAGTGAACCCTTTGTTTGTTTGATCTTTAAAGGTACTTTTAATAGTTTGATATTTATGTTTAAAGAATTAGTTTTGTTATGTTTAAAAGTGAACCCTTTGTTTGTTTGGTCTTTAAAGGTACTTATAGTTTGATATGTATGTATCTATGTTTAAAGATTTAGTTTTGTTATGTTTGGAACTTTACGTTGAATTTAAATATTTAGTTTAGTTGTGTTATGGTCCTTAAACTCACTCTCATCCCAAGCCAATCAAAACCCACTTCCAAAATCCCTCCATTTACCCCAATGGGGCCAATTCCCACCCGATTTCCCCCAATTTAGGCTTATTCCCGACACCAGGTTCGTTGTTGATGGTTTCAGATTTTCTGGTGATTTTTCCGTTTCTTATTTCTTGTCTCATTTTCATTCTGATCATTATACTGGGATTACTGCGAGTTGGTCGAAAGGAGTGATCTTTTGCTCCGAAATCACCGTCCGACTTTTGGTTCATGTGCTTAAAGTGAACCCTTTGTTTGTTTGCTCTTTAGAGGTACTTATAGTTTGATATTTATGTTTAAAGATTTAGGGACCGTTTGATATCGGATATTCGGTCAAGAAGCTTCTTTTAAAAAGCAATGAGAATAAAGCTTGTTAAAAAAAAACTGCATTGTATTTTTTGGCACCGCTGTAACTTTTAATTTGGTATTTATGTTTTAAGATTTAGTTTTGTCATGTTTGGGAACAGGGGAATGGAAGAGGCCGATATTTAATATATACTCACTCCGTTCCTATTTAATTGTCCACTACGAAACTACGTGCAATTTTGACCGGCCAAGAACTTATATCAAAATTGTCGGAATGAAAATTTTCAAAAGTTGATCATATAGTTCAAATGTTAAATTTTATGATTACATTTAAAAAAAAATTATTTCGACAATTTTGATACAAGTTATATAAGCCGGTCAAAATTGCACGTAATTTCGTAGTGGACAATTAAATGGGAACGGAGGGAGTAATTTGATATTTATGTTTAAAGATTTGGTTTGATTATGTTTGCGAATTATTACTGTTTATTGATCCAATGTTTTAATTTTTGGTCCCCTTAAATTCAAGTCCTTAAAGTGAACCTTTTTCTTGTTTTCTCTGTACAGATAGTTAGAATTCAGAATTAGACATTTATGATTAAAATTTTCTTTTCTCCGTCTTCATTTCATGCACCCGCAGGCTCGCGGGCCGCCTCGTGCTATTATGAGCTATACTCCGCTAGTCTTCTAATTATCAGTCTGAATCTTTCGTTGTTCTCAGAGGAAGCCCTATGTTTAATTTTCCTTTGCGTGTAATGTGAACATGAATTTACTAGGAAATATTTAGTTTTGTAATGTCAGGATCTGAGATTTATTAGGACATAAGTTCTAGCCTGCAGCAGCAGAAACAGAGGTTGACATTTGTGCATGCAGTTTTGCTCCCAAATCAATGATAGTCTCTAAATTAAATCCTCAAAGTGAGCCTTTTGTTTGTTTTCTCATTATGGATACTTAGTATTCGACACTGATTAGTAAAAATTGTTTGGTGCATCAGCCCTAACTGGTCTAAATGCGTACTTCTGAGTTTAACCCTTTGTTTGTTTTTTCTCTGCTGGTACTTAAAGTCTGACATTGATTAGTAAAGTTTATTTTTGTTGACTTACAGCATTACCCGTACTTTTGCTCTGAAATCACTGATAATCTTCCAATTTAACTTCTCAAAATGAGCCCTTTGGTAGTTAGAATTAGGTTCACTTGTCTTACTGAACTACCCCTGATAGGTACTTAGAATTTTACTTTGGTAGTTAAAGATTAGGTTTACTTCTGTTATGGAACTACCCCTAATGCGTTTAAAGGCATAATCTTTTGCTTCGAAAACACTGCTGATCGTCTGATTCAAGTTCTCAAAGTGAACCCTTCTTTTGTCTCTTTACAGGTACTGAAAGTTTGACATTGATAAGTAATTGTTTAGTTTAGTCGTGTTATGGAATTAATCCTAAGTAGGTTTAAAAGGCTTAATCTTTTGGTGATAAATCATCATTTATCTCGTAATCCAAGTCCTTTAATTAATTATTTGTTGGTGTTCCATTTACATTTTCCAGAATATTAGACACATTAGGAAAATATATTTGTTTATTCAGTAGCGGAATTAATAATTGCTTGATGAGTTGCTGAATTTATTTGGCACCTTTTAAAAAAATATAGCTTTAAAATACAAGAGAGTAATCAAATTAATATAACGGTAATGTTTGTAGCAAGATCGAGAACATAACTGGAAACCTGATAAACTTACCTGGCTAGTGGCACCATGTTTCCAGTGGTCCGCACTAATACTTTTAAGTTCTAAATGTTTGAAAAAATTGTGATGCCACAACTTATTACCTGTCTTGTTTCCACTCGATCTTGCTACACAGTGTTGCTCTTCATTAATCTTTTAGAAAACAATAATTTTAGTCCAAATTCTTTTATACCAATAGGTCTCGAATCCGGTTACTATTGATGGGTGTGAGGTGGCACTTGTGGATGCAAATCACTGCCCTGGTGCTGTTCAGTTCTTGTTTAAAGTTCCTATAGACGGTGGCAAAATCGAGCGGTATGTGCATACTGGCGATTTTCGGTACTGTGATGAAATGAAATTAGTACCTATTTTGAATGAATTTGTTGGTTCTGAAGCGGTATTTTTGGATACTACTTATTGCAACCCAAAATTCGTTTTCCCGTCGCAACAAGAGTCCATTGATCATGTTGTGAGTGTGATAGAAAAAACCAGTGGTGAAAACGAGGGTTCTGTAAAATCTGTTTTGTTTCTTGTTGCTACTTATGTTATTGGAAAAGAAAAGATTTTACAAGAAATCGCTAGTAGGTGTGATAAAAAGATTTGTGTAGATAGCAGGAAATTGAGTATTTTGAATGTTTTAGGGCTAACCAAGGACGGGATTTTTACCGAAGAAGAATCAGAAAGTGATGTTCATGTTGTTGGGTGGAATATTTTGGGGGAAACGTGGCCGTACTTTCGACCCAACTTTGTGAAGATGAGAGAGATCATGAACGAGAAAGGGTATTCTAAGGTTGTTGGTTTTGTCCCCACAGGTTGGACTTATGAAGTAAAACGTAATAAATTTTCTGTAAGGAAAAAAGACGTGTGTGAGATACATCTTGTTCCGTATAGTGAGCATTCAAATTACGACGAACTTAGGGAATATATTAAGTTTCTAAAACCAAAATGCGTTTTGCCAACAGTTGGTGTCGATATTGAGAAACTCGATAGCAAACACGCGAATTCCATGAGAAAGCATTTTGCTGGTTTGGTTGACGAAATGGCTAATAAACAAGAGTTTTTGATGGGATTTCAGCGATTAAAAGAAGACCAATCAAATGATCTCAAAACCAAAAATGATTTCGATAAGAATAAAGATACCGATTTATTAAATGAAAATGAGAGAGAGGAGATTATTCGTCAGTTTCGTGACTGTTTACCTTCTTGGGTCACTCGGGATCAGATGGTTGAGCTTATTAGAATCTCGGGTGGAAAATTTGTTGAAGCAGTTTCACATTTTTTCGAACACGAGACAGAGTATCATGAACAGATTAAAAGTGAATTATCAGAAATACACGATGAATCTATATTTCTTGGGAAGCCATGTTCACTCAGCAGTCCAGAAAAAAAAACTGATTTTCCTTTTACCCAAGCACTTAAACCCCTTAGCGCAAAAAACTCTCCTAAAAACTGTATTTCTCCAGGAAAAAGTAAGCGGAAGAGTGAAAATAGGCCTAATAAGAGAGCAAAAAGAAACTCGAAAGTGGAATCTATTGGGCCAAAGCAGTCGACTATAACAAGTTTCTTCACCAAAAAACTTGCACCTAATGAATCCCAGTGTGCAGGGGATGACAATTTGTTAGGAAAATCCAAAAAGGACATAGGTTGTGTGTCAAATGATTCTGTTAATTTTTGCAAAGAACATGTTGATCAGTTTATTCAAATTGTGAATGGTGGTGAATCATTGAGAAGTTATGCTGAGAATATATTGGAGGAGACAAAGGGAGACATAAATTTGGCAGTGAACAAATTCTACGCAAATAAACAAAGTGTGGTAGATTGTGAATTACCAGCTCAGGGTGAATTAAGTACTTGCAGTTTTTTAACTTCGCAGAAAGGTAGAATTGAACCAGATGTTTCCGAGGAAAGGGAAAATTTACATGTACAACCACTTGTTCAAGAGATGAAGTCAAAAATTCTGCTGTCATTGCCAGCGGAAAAATATTCACCTGTAAAGCATGGTATTTTTCTTTTTAGAAGCTAATTTTAACTTCTGAACTACGTATTTGAGTTGAGAAATAAAAACGTTTATAACATGTTTTTCAGTAATCCTTTTGAAGTTGTGATGTTAAAAGCGCTTATTGCTCAAGTTTCACACAATTTTTGTTGGATCTAGATGCTAACTACCTCTATTATACACCTGATTTTTTAACTAAGAATACTGTGATTTTTACTACATTTTCTTTTTGACATTTATGTGGGTAGAAATTATTTTTCTGATACAGTATATACATGTTTGTAGCTTGCTGGAGACGTGGACAGCCTGCTCCCTATATACACCTTGCTCGAGCTTTTGAACTTGTTGAGGGTGAAAAAGGAAAAATAAAAGTTACATCTATGCTTTGCAACATGTTCAGGAGGTTGGTGTCTTTGGTATTATGCAAAATAAGTATATTTTTACTATCACAATGTGGGTTTAAATTGAAAAAGGATTTGTAAGTGAATGTTTAATTTTGTCATATAGCTTACTGGCCTTATCTGAAGAAGATGTGCTACCTGCTGTATATTTGTGCACGAATAAAATTGCTCCCGACCATGAAAATAAGGTTTGGAGTTTTCCTGTCTCTGTTTGGTTTTTTATATTTTTATGCATTGCCATGACAATGCGCAGTGAAATGCAATTTTTTTTAGTTACTACATTTATGATGTTTTCATTCTGAACCTGATTAATTTAATTCTCCTTTGTTTTTGTATTCTATGTTACAGGAATTGAACATTGGTGGAACTATCGTAGTTGCAGCATTGGAAGAGGCATGTGGCACTAACAAATTAAAAATAAAGGAACTGCATGACACTTTAGGCGATCTTGGTATGTCAGAATAGACGACTTATCTATATTAATTTTCTATCTATGTTGATGAATTTTCAGATATTTTATTTACGACTGACTATTGCTACTATATAAGGTGATGTTGCTCAGCTTTGCCGACAAACACAATCACTACTTGCTCCTCCACCACCACTTTCCATTAGAGGTGTTTTTTCTGTTCTTCAAAAGATAAGGTGTGCATTTTACCTCGGTAGTGATTTATCTACAGATTTTTATCTTCTTTAATTTCTTTACTTTACAGGGCCATTATTTTTATGTTGATATTGTCAGTGAACAGACAGGTAGTGGAAGTACTGCAAGGAGGAAAAGCCTTATTGTGAATCTCTTGCGCTCTTGTAGAGAGAAAGAGATGAAGTTTATCGTAAGAACTTTAGTAAGTATTCTAATCTTAGTTTTTACAACTTTACTTAGTAGTAATAAATTTTGATTTTACAACTTTTTTATTTTTTTTAATTGATAACAATAACAGGTCAGAAATCTAAGGATTGGCGCCATGATGAGAACCGTTTTACCAGCATTAGCCCAAGCAGTTGTCATGAATACATCTCTTAGTGGAGAAGCTGCAGGAAATTCAAAGGAACAACTTCAGGTTTGTCCCAATTGTGTTAGGTCCGTTATTAAATCATATAAAATTGTAACTGTAGTGCCTATGTTTTTGGGAAATATTACCTGCATACAATTTTAACTTTTAACAATTAACTACACACGTCACTAGTATTATATTTTCACAATTTCGACACAAAATGGGCAATTAAGTAACAAATGTTAAAAATTCATCTCGGAAATATTAATTGTGTACTAACTGTTCGATCACCCATTCTGCATAGACCAGCTTGAAAATTTAGACTCTTAAGCTCTTGTGAAATCTTATAGGCCGGTGTACTAATTGTTCAATTGAGTAAAACGCGGTGACTAGATTGTGAATTTGAGTATATATATTAGTGTCTTAATGGTAGAATTTTAGTAATATGGTATACTAATTGCTTAAAATTGATCACAAAAATGATATTTCTACTATATTTAACTGAAACTTGGTTTTTGGTTGATGTAGTAAAGTTGAATACCAATATAGCAGCTTTTTTTTTGGATTGTTAAACTGAAAACTGTTTGCTGATTAATTTTTGATCTTTTGTTAGGGACTTTCTTCTGCTATCGTAGAAGCTTATAACATACTCCCGAATTTGGATTTGCTTGTTCCATGTCTCTTGGACAAAGGAATTGAATTTTCCTCGTCAACTTTATCAATGGTTCCCGGTGTGCCAATCAAGCCCATGCTTGCCAAGTAATACACTGTGACTATTTATCATCACTTGGCATCATTATTTTCGTTGAATGCTTTATCAATTACTATTTCTCATTGTTAAATACTTTTTCATGTTGTAACTTGTTTCTTGTTTACTTTGTGATAGAATCGCCAACGGTATTCCAGAAGTTTTGAAGAATTTTGAGAATAAAGCCTTTACTTGTGAATTCAAGTAAGTCTTTGTCTTGTACTGGTTCTATTATTTTAGCTTTTTATTGTGAACACTTATCAGCCTTCTCACTTTTTTGAAGTGTAATGCCTTTGTCATTGGACTTGGTTTATACCGTAAGAAATAAAATATCTTATTTTTTTGATTTCCAGATATGATGGTCAGCGTGCCCAAATTCACAAATTGGTCGATGGATCTATTCGCATCTTTTCTAGAAACGGCGATGAAACAACAATGAAATTTCCTGATTTGGTGAATGTAATCCAAGAATCTTGTAGTTCTTCTGCAACTTCGTTTGTACTAGATGCAGAGGTATACTAGTTTATCATGTTGTATCAAAAGAAATTATTACTTTTTAAGAATTCGGCAGGTTCTTAAAAGTGGCAACTGCATTGTGTATCAGGTGGTTGCTGTTGATAGGAAAAATGGGAGCAAGCTTTTGTCCTTTCAAGAACTATCTTCTCGAGAGAGAGGTGGAAAGGATTCTATGATTACGGTAGAAAATATTAAGGTCTGGGTGTTGGAATTTTTTTATTTCATGTACTCAATGCTGTCCAGTGCTCATTTACTGGATTCTTATCCACCTAGGGTATTTTCAAATATTTGTTCTAATATCTTTTGTCTTTACAGGTTGATATATGTGTATTTGTCTTCGACATCATGTTTGCTAATGGAGAGAAGTAAGACTCGTTAATCTCCTCTGGTTCTTTATATTTTTACCTTGATTCACCTTTTCATGTATGTTATTGGGGTGATTTAGAAAACATAGTTTTGTTCCTTGTTTAGTGTTGAGATGCTAAAGTTTCTTTGTTTTTTTGTGAACAAATGTTGTGCTTAATGAAACCACTTCCTTTTCGCAGATTATTGAATCTTCCTCTCCGTATAAGGCGAAAGCGTACGTGCTTATATATTCCGCACACAAATGCTTTACATTCCGAGAGCTAAAAAAATTCTTGTTTTGTTTCTGAAATTTTCAGATGTGAAAGATCTTTTCAAACATGAGAAGTCGGGATATTTCGAATATGCAAAGGAAATTACAGTGAGTGGTTTTCTTGATTGTCAATTTGTCCATCACCTTACTTGCAGGAATCTCTTATATTTTGGGCGTTTTTTAGCCAGGAAACGGTTTTGGAACCAGCGTTCCCATCGTTGGAACCCCGTTTCCCTCAAAACAGTAGCCAATTAGGTATATAAAGTTATATGGTTACCAACATGACCCAAACTTTTCAAAGAATCAAATAAACCTCCCCTGTTTCGCACATTTATGACAACTTATACCGGCTAGTACATACATATATGGAGCATTATAGGATATTTATATGTTGGTGTATTTAGCATTTTTTTGAAAACTTAGCATTAGCCTATATCATTTAAGTTTAACTTAAAAATTTCCTTGTAGATGGAGGCAGATGACTCGTCATTGAGCAATGAATCGACGCTGTTGAAAATGAAGTCTTTTCTTGATAGTGCTATTTCGTCCTCTTGTGAAGGAGTTATGGTCAAGTCACTTGATATTGATGCATTCTATTCTCCTTCAAAGCGCTGTGATTCTTGGTTAAAGGTGTTATGCACTTAGAGAGTGAATAAATTTGCAGTAAGTCCAGTGAAAATCAATGCTAATTTTTATAATTTTTTGTAGGTAAAGCGAGATTATGTGGAAGGGCTTGGCGATTCTCTTGATTTGGTACCAATTGGTGCTTGGCACGGTAATGGGAGAAAAGCAGGATGGTACTACCTTTTCGCCACTGCCATATTAACCTTTTCGATTTTATTGTTAAGAATTTTATAAAAACCCTGTCTGTACTCATCTTATTTGAGCTGATTAGGTTTATTAGATAATACTCAATTTATGCAAGGTTTTCCTAAATCCGAGAAAAAACATCCTGGGGTCTCAAGCGGGCCCCTTGAAGAGCCGAAATATAGAATATTGAAACGGATCAAATATTCTTGATTAATAATAGAATAAAAGCTTCCTTATTAGAGTTAGTTACTGCCACTTTCTCAATACCGAGAGGTCAATTGTTCGATCACCCGCCTCTTTTTTGTACTATTAATGTTACTATGTTTATCAGGATATTACGAGTATACCCCTTGTAGTTTTATAAAGATAAAATCGAACTTTTAGAAAACCTTTTGTTGTTCTTTCTATATGTTAATCCAAGAAGCTCAATTTATTCAAGTTTACAAAGGTAAAGACATGGACAAAACTAAATTCATTGGTCACATTATATGTTTTTCATTTTTTTTTTTTTTCTGTAATAGAGGAATCTCCCCCCAGTTCTTGTTTGTACAACCTCCACTGCCAGATCAGCCTTAAATCTATTTATAAAGAAAATGTTGTTTAGACGGTCTTTCTTTTATGGCATCTGAAATTTCAAATCATTATGGTAGGTTGTCGTCGAAAGGTTATTAATTTCCGATCGAAATATTTGTTTTATAGGTACAGCCCTTTTCTCATGGCATGCTACGAACCCGACAGTCAGGAGTTTCAGAGTGTTTGTCGTGTAATGTCTGGCTTTTCAGATGCCTTCTACAAAGAGGTAAGCTGGCTGCAGGCAATACAACTGGTGTCTTAAAGTTTGAATTTCCTATAGTAAGAAAATTGATTAAATTGCACTAGAGCTCGCTTTTCTTTTTTCAGGTAAAAGTATGTTAAAATTTGCTGCAGAAATTTCAGTTTTTAACTTTTTTATGCTTTGAAGGCGCTTTTTACATTCCAAAATATATAAGACTCAAACTTTTTTGCTATTTTCTTTTCAAAAAGCATAACTATTTGTTACAAGTTATAACAACCAAAACCATGATAACGTAAAACTTTATGTGATCATTGGCAATTGGATTTTTTCGTTCAAGACTCAGTTACCTCTGATTTCATTTCATTATTGCTTATCTTATTGAGTTTTTAAATTGTTTATTTTTGCTTTTTCAGTGGAAAATAATGAATATGAATTACAAATGTCGTTTTAGCTACACAGTTATATATTATGGATATGAATACAACTTTTGGTAATGCTCTCGCTTAGCCATGATGGTTATGATTTCGTGAAACTCTTACAGAATTGTTTTAGCTACATTTTCGCATTCTAAAACATTCAAATAAATTGTATCTAGAAAGCCCTTTTCAGTGCTGAGTCATGACGGGAAGATCATCGAAGATTGTCATTTAATACCTTGTCTCCCTTTGAGTGTTTCTTGCTTTTTTTTAGAACTTTTGAGTGGTATAGCTGCTTTGCCAGCTTAAGCTATGTAATATCTGCCATTTCCTTTATTTGGATGCAAGTGAAGTGAATTGACAAGTCCTTAAATTGGCTTTATGCAGATGAAGGAGTTCTATTCTGGTGACAAAGTTTTGTCGAAAAAACCACTATACTATCAGACAGGGGAAGCACCTGATATGTGGTTTTCTCCTGAGCTCGTGTGGGAAATAAAAGGTGCAGATTTTACAATATCACCGGTTCACAAAGCAGCTGCCGGATTAGTCCACCCTTCTCGTGGCATTTCCGTGAGGTTTCCTAGATTTATTAAAACTATATCAGATAGAAAGCCCGAAGAATGCAGCACTTCTACTGATATAGCAGATATGTTTAATTCTCAGACACGGAAAATGGATGTAAATTCGGAAAGTTGAAGACGTTAGCCGTGCCTCCTAATAGTTATATTTAATAGCTTTTGTACAAGTGTTTTGTATATTCTCTATGAAAAAGGGGAAAACCAAAAAATGAATAGTTGGTAGATATATAGTGTTTGGTTAGGCATAGGTTTATTTAGAAATACTTATCGGGATAGGTTTTTAATTAGTATTTGGAGGTTAAGCCCCAAACATGTTGGTGGCTAGTGTTCGATTTCCTTTTTACGTCTTTGTATTCACTTATGCCTTCAGGCGGGGTTTTCCCCATTTCTTAATATAGTTGGTTTGTTTAATTTCCAAAAAAAAAAAGGGCATAGGTTTCTGTTTCCGGGCTTTTGGCTTGGTAAATATAGTGATAATTCAGTGTAGGCGTTATGCTGGTCTTTTTGGAATGTCCAATCTAGTCTAAATGGAAAGTTTAGTACAAATTAAATAAGTTTCACAATCATGATATTAATTGTGGACACCGACTCAGCTCCAAGTAGATTAACACTCCTTTTTTTTTTCATGAAGAAAAGAAAAAGAGGTATTGCCCCTGTTTAGTCAACCAGATTGTGCTTATAGATGAAAATTTGGGTTTGTCTTTGACTGGTGGGCAATGGATACATACACTGCTTCCATATTCATGACCATCAACCACGTTATCAATTCTACATGTGAATGGAACCAAACATATTTACATCAAACATGTTTTGATGTTAAAACGTTTATTATATTTACGTTTCGACCCTTATAGTGACAATAAATGTGTAAATAGTGTACGTATACAAGTTGAGATGGCTAATGAAATATGAACCTACTAGTTACAGAAGTAATCTAACGTGATACTCATGTCTTTTTGGTTGTGCCAAAAAATATATACCTCGTGTATTTATTTTGAGGACAATGATATGTTTGGTTGGCATCACCTTGTTTTGTATCAGCAGCCTCTAATACAACATTAGCTCTCTTTTTTTTTTACAACATTAGTTCCTATATTTCTCTTATTTATACAAACACCTAATCAAATCCAAACTAGTATATGTTATGTACATACTACATTGGAGTATTAGATACGAATGCACACACACACCTTAGTTCTCAATAGATCATCAAAATGCTTTATGAAGCAAAATAGTTGGCTTTAAAAAAACAATTTAACTATAACCACAACAAAACATCCTTAATATACAAAGTAGCCTCTATTTCTCACATTAATTCAACAATTAATTACTCCAACTCATATATACACACATTACTATATCACACACCCAAACAAACAAACAAACTCACCTCATTTCACAACAAAAAATTTATTAATAGAAAAAACCAACCATACTTTTCGCATATATGCAACAACACGTAATCAACTCCAAACTATATAATCAAACAAACACATTACAACAAAACATTATTAATAGAGAAAACTATCCATATTTATCGCATCAATCTTCCAATAAAAATTCAACCTATATAGACATACAAAAAAACAAACAGACTCACCTCGTTTAATAGAAATAACAATCCACATTCCTCGCATTAATCCATCACCTAATCAAATAACAAACTTACATATACACCTACACAAATCACATTAGATAAAATCCAATATATTATACACACTCACCTCATTTCACGACACATTATTAATAGAAAAAAGTCTAACCATATTTTCCGCATTTATCCAACACGTAACAAACAAATAAACAATCCTTACAACGAAACATCACTAATAGAACAAACTTATATATACACACATAATGGCGGAGGCAAGACTTTTGTCCAGGAGGGTTTGGATACAAAATCAAAACACAGGTTCGTCATAAGAAAAGTTATTATCAAACATAATCAAGTTTGGATTCGGACATTTTTCTATAAGTTTTTTAAAAGAAACTGTAAAGATTTATCTGAAATTAACACACTAAAAAAAACCATTTATTATAAATCAAGATTGAATTTGTTGTTTTTGGAAAATAGGGCTAATTACATTAACTGTCCATCTAGAAGTTACTATTTCTCCTTCTTATAAATTATTGTCAAAAACATTAAACATATATGTGATATTAATTAAAAGTAGTGATGAGACCGGTGAGAACAATCTTATATTTTGTTTTTAAAAGTTAAAATTTTGTAAACATGTTTTATGTTTTTATCGTGAAAGAGTACTACTAATCTTATAAAACAAAACTACTGGGACGCATAGTATTTAAGAGATTTTAAAGGATCACGTCTATAATTAAGTCTAAATGAAAAGAGTTTGTAAAATGATATACGTAGTGTACACATTTCTATTGATGTTATAAAAGACAAAATTAGCCCCCGCATTCTTTTTCATTCTTTTATTATCCTTTCTGTACAATAAATTAGACTTATTTTTATTGGATATTGTAGAGAGCATGAGCAAAATAGTAATTTCAAAAACTCAAAGGTTAGGGGGTCATGTGACCCCTCTAACCCCTATATAGTCCCGTCTATGCACACACATTATACTTTACGGTCATGTTTTTATACATGATAGTATAAAATTGTATAATTTGTAACTATAGCGGCTATTAGTGGAATATATAATATATGTTGTAAAATTATTGGACTCTTGGACTTTTACTGATTGGGCCCAAGTGGGCTTATAACCCTACCCCTCTATCTATATAAAGAGTGTTAGGGGTCTTGTATTTTATTCATTCAGATATTGATTCATAATAAAAACTATACCGTTCTCCCCTCTCTCTACTTCTGTCTCCCTATATACGTAGCTAATAGTGTATTACAACACGTTATCAGCACTGCTCTCGGAGATCGAAGTACGGATTATAGATTCAATAAACCTGATTTTGCTATATCGACCTTCAACAACATACTGTGCGTAAGGTAGCCGGATATAATTTTTTTTATACCGTACACGTTACATATTACAACACGTACTGTTTGTATGCTACTGTACTGTTTGTATGTTAGTACTGTCTTGCATGATTACAACGCATGTTTGTATGTTACTACTGCAATTGCATGATTACAATTCCAGCCTGCGTAGGTTTTAAAAAAAAAAAAAAAACCTTATGCTACTGCCATCTTACTAGTACTGTGATTATACTACTACTCCTATGTTATTAAAACTTGCCATGATTACTATGTTATTCACAATTATGTGTTCTACTGTAAATAAATATAAAATTTGTTGAAATTACACGCATGGTCATGTAGTATAATACTTATACGAAAACAGTACATATGGTTGATAAAGATACAATATTTAGTAAATATACACA
Source organism: Primula veris (assembly GCA_963682055.1). Classification (NCBI taxonomy): domain Eukaryota; kingdom Viridiplantae; phylum Streptophyta; class Magnoliopsida; order Ericales; family Primulaceae; genus Primula; species Primula veris. Next base: position 26,338,398 of record OY821747.1, on the reverse strand, counting down.
CACATGCATATAATTTTTTTTATTAAAAGGCAAACGAATAAAAAAAAATGCATATAAATTGATTTGATTTGTTAGAATCTTCATGAATTGATTGATAATCCTAAATTGATTTGATTTGATATGTTAGAATCTTCATGGATTGATTGATAATTTTAAATTGATTTGATTTGATATGTTGGAATCTTTAAGGATTGATTGATAATCTTAAATTGATTTGTTTATAACACCAAATCTACTGCATGATTAGATAGATTCTAAAATATATTTACTGCCTGTTTATATATGTGTGGTTAATCTAAATAGATATTCTCTATGCTGTTTAATATTATTGCCATATATAAAATGCGAAAATCGTATATATTCACATTTAAGTTGGAAAAATTATGAATCTTCCCCAAATAGGCTCACCTATTTGGATATGATGTCTAGGAAAGATAAAGGCGAAAGTCGTTCTCCTAATGAGGTCGGTTTTTAAGAGGCATTCGTGCCCACCCCCCTTACCGTCTTTCCTGGTCGTGTTCAAATAGAGCTACCGAAAGTGGTTGACTAAATAATAATTTTCCCGAGTGTGTTTATATAGTGATGTATGTTTCGCTGAATTGGTGTTTCAGTATCGACCCGTCGTTCGATCAATGAGAACCGATTCACATGAAAAGCAAAACTAATGTTTTCGAACCTGTCGTTTCGAAAAAACGTTTATGCTTGTGCAAACCATAAACATATAAACCAGTCGTTTTATATGATAAATAATCCAGAACTCCCAACACATGTTGGATGCCATCTATGATGAGAAAAATCGTAAAACATACTTGCGAAATGACTGTATAAACGTTGATTTTAATCCGTCACCACATGTTACTCACCCTGATGTGTGAAAATGTGATGCCCAATTTTTTTTGGATGCCATCTTTGATGAGTAAAACACGAGTTTGTTGTTACCCTCGAGATGAATGCTAAGGCGTTGATTTTATTCCGCCGCCACATTTGAGACGTGATGACGTCTATGGTGAACAAATGTCTGAAATTGACATATTGGAGCAATCCTTCACCAAAATACTAGCTTGGAAATTGCATTCCATAAGTAATATCGTGAATTTATATTCACCATGTTCCTTTATCGCCCATCTATTATTGGATAAGAAAATTACCCCAGTGAGTAGTTTTAATCCTATTGGGTCAATGACGAATTGTTTGCCTGATATTAATGCTCTTCGTGTATATTTTTTTTCCACGAATCGAGAACCGAGACAAGTGTTATTTGTCTTGAACTGTCGCGATCCCAATGAATCGCCTAGCCAAGCGAGATTTTAGACAATCGTCAAAATCGAAAACCTGTGGCTCCAAGACAGTAATTGAAAGGAACAATATGGCCCATTGTCACAAAGCAAGAGATAATGCTCAAGAAGGCAACTCTATGCTATAAAGACAAAGGTCATGCATGGTTACTCCTTAAATAGTTCACAACTATTATAAAGGTGAAAAAACCGATGCTAATGTGGTTAAAGTTAATTGAAAGAAACTCTTGAGACCCCCGATTTTGTGGCTCAAATGAGTTCGATACCTTTCTTTATTGATTTTGATAAATCATTGAGCCATTTTTTCGCTCATCTGGATTATATTTTTCCATTTGGATTATGATTTTTCCATTTGGACATACTTTTGGATTATGGTTTGCCTGTTTACGAAATTTCTCGAAATAATTTAAAGTGTTTTGAGCAAATTTTTTTGACAAATGTGACCAAACTTTAAATTATGAAATTTTAGGCAATACTTGTGGGGTAGTTGATTTTTTTGGAAATAGTGGATAACAGTGTACCACATAATTTCATCAACTATTTGCCTAAAAGAGTACTCAGTGACAATGATTCTGGACCTGTCGTTCCAAAATCGAAATCTTTGGTAAAACCAAATTGATTTGTCAAATATGAAGTCTTATACTCATGTAGGTCCTGCCGTACCTTGTTGAGTTATAAAATATTCGAGAAAACCAGTGTTATCTGGTAATAGCTCATGAAAGAATTAAAATTTCTTTACATAGCCTCCATTCAATACGACCAAAAGCGTATTTTAGAGGAGTTGAAATGTCTTTCAAGTGGTTGCTACCACATTCTTTAAAGCATTTAAAGTTACCTTATCATTTCGCCTGTCGTCGAAATGATAAATGATTTAAATGCTAAGACATGATTGTCTGTACTATCATTCGCCTGTCGTCGATTGATAAGAGCATTTTGATATTGTGGCATTGACCGGATAAGATATTCCCAGGTCAAAAGACGATGGTTGATTTATAATCGCATCGCATTTGAATTCTCTTTGAGGATATATTTCGTGATTAATCCGAAATTAATGCCACTAATGCTCATTTTGAAAGACTAGTATGTGTAAACATCACGAAATAAACTCGTAGAATTCTTGTAAAGAATTGAAGGAGTTATTGTGGACTTATCCAACCATAAGACGGACCATAAATATAAATGGTTATGGTTGATGCATCGACAATATGGTCACATTTTAATGTTGTCCACATAAATGCAGCACTTTCCAAACTTTTAGCCCTATCATTAAGTTGATGGCTCATGATCCGGATTATCCTGAAAAGTCTAGTCGACTTAATAATTCCGAAGAGTAATAATCGAAATTTCGATTTGAATTACATGAGTTTGGAAATTGAAATTGAACATCCTGTCGATTATGTTCAGAACCAAATGGACTCACGGAAAGTTTGATGATGCAACTGCAAATGGTTGCACGCACTTCTTGGTCTTGCGCACCAAGATTTATATTTCCGTGTGGGGTCATGCTATTTTGCTGCATTGGTCCGTCATGAGGCCCATAGACACTCAAACACCATATGCGTACCAGCTGGTTACTGGTTATGAGCCAGAAGTCTCATATTAACGCGTGTTTGGAGTGCTTAATTAATATTTTGATTGAGCTGCTATAGCGTTCAAAATATGGACCTCTGAAGGGGACATAAGTCGATTATGAATACCACATCTATCATTTGATAGAGTAACCTTGGCAAGCGATCTATTTCCCGCATGATATGCGAAAGTGACATCGCTAAGGCTGTTCTCCCCGTCGTTAGGGGGAGATTTGCACGTTAGCGTTGATAAGGAACGACGTGAAGTAACGTGGCATAACCCACTCAGTCTTAGCTTGATCCCCAAAAAACTGCACTTAGTGATAAGTAAGTGCATAGACTCCCTCAAGTCTAACTAAATGCCAGACGCATTTAATGACTTTATGAGATGTCACGAGATCATTTATACCTGCTGCAAAATGCTTGCAAGGATAGACGTCCCTGTCGGACGTCGTGTTCCTGTCGTAACACGTTGCTTTGGCCGAACCCGCCAAGCAAAGGACGCTGTCGTCGGCCGTCAGTCTGTCGTCCTTCCCAAGATATGAGGAAGTTGACAGGTTCTTAATTCGTTCAGCCCCAGAGGTGGTGAACTGAAACTCGTTTATCGCACGAGATTATAAAGGATCAAGGAGATGTGTGATTTACTCCTCATCCTAAGAATCTTGAAATATCTGTCGATCATGATATCTTAGACGATATTAAAGCGAAACGAGAATGTCAGTGATTACTTGTTCATATAATCGGTGACGACTGATAATATGAACAAATTATGACATGGAACCATGTACCGTTGCCTGAAGTCAACGTAGAATAGACTGGACTAATGGAAACTTGCAATCCAAGTAGACTCCTTAGCGAAAGTGTGTTCGGACCTGTAGCTCCAATACCGCCAATGTTAAATGAGTTCGTTTATTTGGTTATTCGTAAGGAAAAGTGATGAGAATAATGAGATTGTAGAATGCTCGCCTAGTAGCGCAAGGCTTCTCTCACATCTTGGAATTGATTATGAGATGGTTGATTTCCTCGTAATGGACGTTATAACGGTCCCCTACTTTATCAGTTTAGTAGTTTTCCCAAAAAACTGATTATGCAGCATGTGATTGTGGTCACTGTTTTATCTCTATGAGAATTTAGACAAAGAGATATAGATGAAGGTCCCTGTGTGACTTCATATGCTTTAATCAAGTAGTTCCTGACCACGGAACACGATCTCAATTAAATGAGACGTTCACTATATGGATTAATATAATCCGAGCGGATGTGGTATACCCGCCTAAGTGAGTACTTGTTTAGCTTGGGATACTTGAACAAGTATTATGCCCTTGCGTGGTTTATTACGCGATCCATTTTTGGATTTGCCTTCGAGATGAAGGATATTGGGAAGACACGGTAGTGACTTGGCCTGATGATCGAGTCCCGTAAAGATTGAATCTAAGTCCATGATTCATACTACACCCAGAAGGTGTTATGACGTTTTAGTCATCATGACGCTAAGTCGTCAGATTCTCCCATGATCGTTCGATCAATAGACATTGATATAGACCCAGTCCGTCCCTGATGAGACGATGAAGAGATATTGAACCATCATGTTCATATCTAAGTACAATAAGCGCATCATTGTACTTGGTCTAATGTGCTAGGACGAACATTTCGTATGCTGTGAATGGTATAGCTCGACACAGCATCGCACTAACACGCTGCCATCGAAATGGCATAAAAGACATTTTCCCATTACCTTAAGGTAACTGTGGATGAGGGCCTGTCCTATCCCATTTTGCGTCATCGAGTGTACCTACCCCCTTCGGTACTCAAATTAACGCAACCCTTTTACGGTTATACCGATGCCGGTTACTTATCAGACCCGCATAAGAGATATTCCTAACATGGTCTGTCTTTACCATTAGGAATAAGGCGATATCTTGGAGGTCTTGGAATGACTCCAAACGAATCACTCTGATCTATTCGTGCTCTATGAGACGACTAGAGAGTGTATATGGCTTCGAGCTAGTATTAGCCATATTTGAATTACATATGTTCTGTCTCACGATCCAGATAAAACACTTGTTATAGAAGACAACTTGTTGTTATCGATTAAGAGAGACATGACTACATTATGATATTTAGCATTTATCGTCAAAATAAATCTTCACATATGAAGTTTAAGAGCATCCCGTCGAATGCTCGTTTATTTTCTTGTATACAGTCATGTGCAAGTAAATGAGACATCCAGTCGAATGCTCGTACTCTTTCTTGGAATATGAAATCTTTGCACCCAGTCGTGTGCAAGTGAGCGGGAGCATCCAGGTGAATGCTTATTGTACTAATTACTACTTAGTCGAAATTCTCGCACCCTGTCGTGTGCAAGTGAGGGAGAGCATCCAGTCGTATGCTCGTGTACTCTTTTTGTCCTTAGACCAAGGTTTTTTTCCACTGGGTTTTCCTTGGCAAGGTTTTTAGCGAGACACGTTCCCATCTTATCTCACTTAAGATTGCCGAAATTAGGGGGAGTATCCTGTTGTATACTTCTTACCACTGTGTACTCTTTTGTCCTTCGACTAGAGATTTTTTCCCACTGGGTTTACTCTAGCAAGGTTTTGATGAGGCACCTGTTTTGTGGTTGATCCCTACTATTACCATTGTTGCACTCTTTTTACTTCGATCAGAGATTTTTCCATTGGGTTTGCTCTGACAAGGTTTTGATGAGGCACACTGTTTTGTGGTTAGTTACTTACATGATATTTCGGCCTATATCATTCGGCTACACAGTTTCTCCTAGGTACCGGTTTTGTCCCACACTGGGTTTTCCGTCCCTAAGGTTTTTATGTGTTTAACAATGCGAATGAACTCGACTCAGATCGACTGTATGAAGACGAAGAATTCAAGACGTCCAAATGGGGAGTGTTGTAAGATTATTGGACTCTTAGGCTTTTACTGATTGGGCCCAAGTGGGCTTATAACCCTACCCCTCTATCTATATAAAGAGGGCTAGGGGTCTTGTATTTTATTCATTCAGATATTCATTCATAATAAAGACTATACCGTTCTCCCCTCTCTCTACTTCTGTCTCTCTATATACGTAGCTAATAGTGTATTACAACAATATCATAGTTATAACAATTATTATCTCAAAATATAATATAATTAGTATTATATCTTATATAATAATAAATATAATTTATGTAAACAAAAAAAATATACCATGAGTCCCACGACACTAATGATACTAAACCAACCACCTACATATATGTGCATATAAAAATTGTACATTCAGACCCTAATAAAACCCAACTTATATTATTTATACACACACACTCACCTCGTTTCACAACAAAATATTATAAATAGGAAAAAAATTACCATATTTTCCGCATCATTTCACCACGTACTCAAATTCCAAACTATATAACCACATTATTAATAGAAAAAAAAAAAGCAAGACAATCCACATTTCCCGCATTAATATTAATCATCCCCCCTAATCCAAAACTCACACACACTCACACACACATTACCTACATATATATACACACACATCATAAAGAGAGAAGTGTTTTACACACACACACACACACACACACACACACACATATAAAAATGACAGACCCAAACACCCGGATCGACGGGAACGCCCTAGTTGCCCAATCCCTTGCCCGCTTCGGCATAACCCACATGTTCGGTGTTGTCGGTATCCCCGTGACCGCAGTCGCCACTCGTGCCGTCACTTACGGCGTCCGTTTCATCGCCTTCCACAACGAACAGTCTGCTGGCTATGCTGCCTCTGCCTTCGGTTACCTCACTGGTAAACCCGGCGTTCTTCTCTCCGTCTCCGGCCCCGGTTGCGTACACGCCCTTGCAGGGTTATCGAACGCCAAGGCGAATGGTTTTCCCATGCTCTTGATCTCAGGAGCTTCTGATCAGGGCCTTATTGGTCGGGGTGACTTCCAGGAGCTCGATCAGGTGGAGGCTTGCAAACCCTTTTCGCATGAATCCGTAAAAGTTGTTGATATTTCACGGATCCCTGATTCGGTATTTAAAGTGCTTGACGCGACGATGAAGGGCCGGCCGGGAGGGGCATATTTAGACCTCCCGACCGACGTCCTCCATCAGACTGTCACACAGGCAGAAGCCGACTCCCTTCTTCTGAAAGCGGAGCAAACAAAACAACCACTAATATTATCCCAACCAAGTAGCAACGAAATCGCCGAGGCAATTTCCTTGCTAAGGGCCTCCGAGAGGCCCTTGATCGTCTTTGGGAAAGGCGCAGCCTTTTCCAAAGCCGAAATCGAGCTTAAGAAACTCGTGGAAAAAACCGGGATACCCTTTTTACCGACCCCTATGGGGAAGGGGATGATCCCCGATACGCACGATTTGGCGGCCACGGCAGCCAGATCGCTCGCGATTGGAAAGTGTGACGTGGCGCTTGTGGTGGGCGCGAGGTTGAATTGGTTGCTCCACTTCGGGGAGCCGCCGAAGTGGAGTAAGGATGTGAAGTTTATTTTGGTGGATGTTTGCGAGGAGGAGATTGAGCTTAGGAAGCCGAGGTTAGGGTTGGTTGGGGATGCTAAGAAGGTTTTGGAGATGATTAATTTAGGGATTAAAGATGATCCGTTTTGTTTCGGGAGGAGTCATCCTTGGGTGAGCGCGGTTGCCAACAAGGCGAAGGAGAATATTGCGAAAATGGAGGTGAAATTGGCTAAGGAGGTGGTGCCGTTTGATTTCACGACGCCGATGAGGATGATCCGGGACGCTATTGCAGGTGTGGGGAGCCCGGCACCAATCGTGGTTTCGGAAGGGGCGAACACGATGGATGTTGGGAGGGCGGTCTTGGTGCAGACGGAGCCGAGGACTAGGCTGGATGCCGGGACGTGGGGGACTATGGGAGTCGGGTTAGGGTATTGTATTGCGGCGGCTGTGGCGGACCCGGAGAGGCTTGTGGTGGCGGTGGAGGGCGATTCGGGATTCGGCTTCAGTGCTATGGAAGTTGAGGTTTGTGTCTTTTCTTATACTTATCTGTTTAATTTGTATCTTTACTCTTTGGTTATTGTTGATGTGTTGTGTTTATTCCTATTTGGGTTCTGGTTAAAGAAATTTGCATGATAGGAGACAATGTTACTAGTTTAAAGTAGGAAGATTAGCCAAATTTTGCAATACAGAAAATTTATTTAGTGACAAGTAATAACAGCGGCCTTTCTTTCATTTTAGTCGTATAATCCTATACTGGTATACGGCAACGGAGTTCAAAGAGCTTTGTTGGAATCATAGTCTATACAAGTAAATTGAAATGAAGATTAAAATTATGACTCTTTGTTTATAAGTCTTGTAAAGTGTACATAATGGCAATGCGCCTATAGTCTGTATATAGGCGACGCGTGATTCAATAGTATGATTTTGTTTAATGGGATTGCTTGTGTCATTAGTCTTTACTCTTACTGTTGTTTTCTTATACTTTGATTGTTTAGTTTGTGTCTTCAGTTATTGTTGTACTTTTTTTCGTAAGAGGGAGCTGAAACTGAAAGGCTAGAATCGATTATAAAATTCAATATACATGGTAAAAGATCGATTTTTTCTCAATATGAGGGTGCTCGAGTTCTTTTTAGCCTGCTACTGGTTCCTCCCATGTGCGCTGTTTTATTTGCTAAAGAAGTTTGCATGATAGGAGACAATGTTACTAGTTTAAAGTAGGAAGATTAGCCAAGATTGCAAAGTAGAAATATATTTAGCGACATGTAAAAGAGCCACCTTTCCTTCGTTGAAGTCGTATATTGACAATATACAACATAGGAGAGCATCGTTGGAGTCAAGAGTATAAACAAGTAAAATGAAATGAAGTTTAACCCAATGAATCTTTGTTAATAAGTCTAGTAAAGTGTACATAGCTGAAATGGGCCTATTAAATTGTATTTTCTGGTGACAAAGAAAGTCAATTTTTTTTTAAGTATATGCATCTTTGATTTATGTTACTATGTTGTATTAGGGTTGGATAATTGGCTTTACTACTGTCTTTGCTTACTTTTATTAATATTGTTGGTAGTCAGTGTTTTTAGTTCGTTTACAGATGGACTCGACCCTTTATGCGAAAAAAAATTCCTGGTTTTTTGTTATTATTGTTCATCTGTTTGTTTGTTGTGCCTTAGCATAGTCGTGCAAATTGCTTGCCAGTGTAGTTAATTGGATTGGTTTATGTCTCTTGCTCTGTTATTAACAATGTAACTAATTAAAATAGGTATATACAACTTTTTGTCTTATGCTTGTTTGCGGGACTCAACCCTTATGAATAGGTAAAATATTGGTATGGAAGTTGAGGTCTGTGTCTTCTGTTGTTTCTTATTTATTTTTTTGTTTATTATGCATCTTTAGTTATTATTGATGTATTGTGTTCTTTGCTATTTTGGTTTTGGTGAAAGAAGTTTTGCATGATCAGAGACAGTGTTAGTAGTTCAAATTAGGGCAGATTGGACAATATTCCAATAATTTTTTTAGGGATAAGCAGGAAGTAGAAACTGTATATAGGCGAGCATCGTTGGAGTCGGATATACGCAAGTAAATTGATATGAAGATTAACCTCGTGACTTTTTTTTAACAAGTCTTGTAAATTGTACATAACTGAAATGCGCTTATTAAACTGTATATAGGCATCGAGCAATAGTATGTGTCCTTCTTTGTTCACAGCCTCACAGGTGGACCAAGCTTCATGTGAAACTTTTCTCCTTTGTTTTTGTTTAATAGTCGTTTGCTTGTAAAATTTATTTCAAGTGTGAATTAGCTGGAGATTTTACTTCATACAAACCAGATTTTACTTCATACAAACCAGAAGTGGATGCAATTTAAGTGAAACTTTGACCTCCCTGGTGTAAACTTTAGTTTTGCCACCTTCATATCCGTAAATGTTACCCTAGGTGACTAGCAATTGTATTTGTCCTTTTGTTCAGAGGACTTGACCGTTAATATAAAAGTTCATTAGATTTTGTGTTGTAATTGTTTGCTTTGTTGTACCTTTGCATAGTCCTGGAAAATGGTTGAAAGTGTAGTTGATTGGATTTATGTCTCTTGTGCTGGTATCGCAAATATAATTAGTTAAATTAGTTGTCTATAACGGTTTATGTCATTTGCTTCGAATGTATATTAGGGCTTGTTTGGTTACAAATCTTAAGCAAATAATAAGCTGGAATCTTTTAGATTGAGGAAACAACTATGTTTGTCCAACTTAAAGCTTCTAGCTTTATCAGGTCAAACTTAAAAGCTTTTATACGGGTCAGGCAAAATCCCGTCTTATTTTTGAGGGAAAAACGAAAAAAAATAAAAAATGAGGTTCAAAACTGCAACCAAACAAGGCCTTATTTGTAAGCTTGGCATCAACTGGTTTTCGAAGTTGGTTAGCTTTTTGTGGTGTTTGCCTCCAAGGTTGACGTTCTTTTGCCCTTTTTAGCTACTGTCTGGCACTCTGACCGAAAAGTTGTCGTACCTAATATAACTTTGTATGTATTTTACAGACATTAGTTCGATACAATTTGCCTGTCGTGGTCATAGTTTTCAACAACGGTGGTGTATATGGTGGCGATCGAAGATTACCAGAAGAGATTACTGGGCCCTATAAGGATGACCCAGCTCCAACTTCCTTTGTTCCAAACGCAGGTTATCATCTCCTAATAGAAGCTTTCGGGGGAAAAGGCTATCGTGTTGAGACCCCAACTGAACTCAAATCTGCTCTGGATGAATCATTCAAAGCCCGTAAGCCAGCTGTCATAAACGTCATTATTGATCCGTATGCGGGTTCTGAAAGTGGGAACCTGCAGCATAAAAACTGAGTGGTTTATTTTTGGGGTATAAATAAATTTTTATTTTGGTTATCCAAGTAGTGTGATGGCGTATTATGGCGCACCCGTATGATTTGAATAATGTAAATTTGAATTATCTATCAGCAGGTCTGTTTTGGCTTCCCACTGTTTCAAGTCCTTACATAAATGTTGGAAGAACTAGTTTACATTAGTGCAATATGTTAATCATATGTAGTGGCAAGTGTAGAGTTGAATAAATGGAATTTCAAACGATGTTTATCTGTATAGTTAAGGTTTACTGATAAACGACGTTTATCAGTAACACATTGTCTCGAGTATTGATTTTACTACGTACTTTGTATGTATATAATATGTCGTACAATTTGATGATAACAATGTGTTGATGGATATGGGGCTTAAGTGTTACAGAATTGTTATGTTACTAGCATTATTTTGAAATCTTAGCACTCAACAGTGAGCGATAATAGCACACATTGTGCGATAATAATAATAGGGTTGTGCTGTGCTTTAATGCAAAGGAAGACGCGCACTGAGCTATATATATTAGCTGATACATAGAAAGCGAGTGGCATACTGGGTACTTGCAACAGGCTCTTTCTGTCGTGGCTATCGAATTATTTTCAATGATTTATACCAAGAACAGGAACTATAGCATCCTTGTTGAATAATTACTACATTCTTTTGCCGCTGGCTTCTTTATTTTTACTTCTTCTGCCAAGTGAGATAACATGATGTACTGAGATGCAATTTTTAGATCGAAAACCAAAAAAGGGAATGAAAAAATGCCTGCTCTGGAAGAGCCGGAAATACATTTGTCTACTATAGTATTATATACTCTCTTTTTTTGGTACCAAAGGAAAAATAAAACAGACCAACAAATCAAAGGACTATATTCTTCATGTCCTTTAGTAGCAGCTAGCTCTAATTTAACACTTGAGGAGCATCTTCATGCAGGTTAAATTCTTCAGACATTCGTTTGACAAACCTAGCTAAGTGCTCGGCGTACTCGATTCCTTCACGAGGAGTCTACGTGATAAGAGCTTGACAATTAGGTAGTAAGAATTTTATATCCATAAAAAGATTGTAGTACAAACAATTAGGCGGCGCATATGTGGTAATGAGTTTCACCGCAATAGAAGCATCAGATTTGACCTCAAAAGCGAACAAACTTTCTACTTATTGCAATTGTCAATCCCCCGGCATATAGCTCACATCTCAGTCTCTAATGGGTGACGCTCAATATCAACACTTCTTTATCATCACGAAAAAGACCGCCTATGCTACATACATTACCGATCCTTCTTGAACGATCCTGTCAACATTCTTTAAACTTTTAAGTATCGGTCGACATATTGTTGGGGTTTCCGAACAGCTTGCTTGATGTTGTCTGTAAACTCCATCGTTATGAAAATCACATTCATGGTATTGTAATCTAGCTTTTCAAACACCGCTTACATCGAAATTTTCAAACATTCCATAGTCCAGCAATAAAAACATATTTACGAGGAATTTTATTAAAGTAAAAGTAAGTTTACCTGGAGCCAAGATAAAAGAGAAAAATGCAAATTGAGGTTAAGCCGTCCTGTCCAAAACTGGACCTCGGGCGCCATGTTACATCGAGGGTGCGTAAGTATCATTTTCTGGAAGCCCTTTCTTACTCTTGCAACATTAGTAAGTAAATTTTCCTTGAATACCAGGGAAAGAAACAAAATTAAATTTGGAGGAATTTTCAATTTTCAATTTTCAATTTTCAATTTCCAATTTCCAAATCCATGACTATCTAATCTTATTTACATTGTTCTTATTCGTGGTAGATAAAAGAGAATAAGCAGACTTTGTCGAAAATATTACAATATTCCATTAGTACGTATATCCTAATTACCATAAAAAAATGTTTTTAATGAGAATTAAAAGAATGGAACTCAACATATTTGTACCCATAATACTAAATAGTTTAGATATATCTCATCACCCATCTTCTATTAATTAACTCTCAAACTTTAAGATTATTAAGAGTGTTAGGAACTTATACGCAGTCACGAGGAGAATGCCAAGTGAGTATTATTTCTAATAAAAGTTATTTGCGTGACATCACTCCAAGTCTAAAAAATTCAGATACATAAATGAAAGACCACAATTGTTTCTGTCATTAATATTTTTAAAAATTATAATTATCGGGATATGTTTAAAAAAATTATCATCTTGGAAAAATTAATTGGGTAATTTGGGAAAACGGACCCAGATTGTCGTGGTTACAGCTAGAAACTCGGACGCTTAAAATTGAGTTTCCATTTATGAACCGTGAGATAACGATCTTAGATAATTTATACTATAAGGTCCATCCGAACTCCGAAGAAACATGCATGTATAGGCTTACTCAAATTTTCGAACTTAAAAACAAATTAATTTTCTCCTATGTTAATAGCAGTGAAATCTCCCAGCAACTTTCACATATTCCTAACCCTTTGTACCCAATTGTTTTACCCAAAAGCTCCACAAAAACAGAGTTCCAAGTAGGGCCGGCAAAAAAAATCCCAAATTCCGAACCGATTTTTTAATTAATTTATATTTTATATCAAATGCAAGTGATGAGAATTAAACATTATACCTCTAACATACATTGTAACCATTCTACCATATGAGATACAATCTTTTTTGTTTTATATATTAGTTATAATTATATAAGTATAATATAGATTTATAGTTTTGAATATATGAAACTATTAAAATAAAAAATATAATTAAATTAAAAAATTATATTGTTATATTCAAGAAAGATAAATGATTATTATTTTCCGATTATAAAAATTATAATGATAATATATCTCATTTAATATGATAATTGTTGCTTATGTGAATAAAATTAAATAATAAAAGAATCTGATAAAAAACGTAATACTCCATTATTTGTAGTTTCACACTGTTTTTTCTACTACATGCTAATTTATTTTTTAATTTATTAAAAATATTATTTTTAAATTAGGATTATATTTCGTATTAATAATATGTTTAATTTTGTTTGCTAAAAAACAAAGTAGAGCATCACACAACTTTTACATGCTTATGCACATGCACTAATATATTAATATCGACCGGGTTATCCATAATTTCAAAAGAGTAGGATACTTGGAACTAGGTGTGGGTTAAGGTCGGAACCCGATCCGTAAACGCTCAATCCGTATCCCGACCCGATTACTTTTGGAAGTGAAAAAAAAATCCCAACCCGACTTTTTCGGGATCCCGTAGGGACGGAATATGTTTATCCCGAATCTCCCGACATATTTTTTAATTTTACGATGACGTCATTTTTTATTAACAATTTTTATTTGATCATCACATCATGAGGTAGACAAACTAAGGAAAATAAAAAAAAATAACTAAAGAGACTCAATCAAATATCTACAAGAAAAAATAAAATTTTGCTACGCGGACGGGCTAGACAAAAGCTCTAATTCCCTTATATATTATGATATTGATAAACAAGCATGAAACATAACTTCTAAACAAGTACTTTATACAATAGAACCTCTATAAATTAATACTCGTTAAATTAATAATCTCTATAAAATAATAATTTTCTTCGGTCCCGATTTGTATCAGTGTAAAAAATCGTAAATTTTGATAAATTAATAAGATAATAAAAATTAAAATATTCTTATATAAATATTTGGTTCCTACGAAATCATAAATTAATAATTATTCAAAATGATAAAAATTAATAGGCGATTTAATTATTGAAATATGACTATATAATTATTTTCTTCTTCTTAAAATCTAAATCTTGTTGGAACTCTTCTCTAGTTTGATGTATCTATTGACTATTCTTATTTTGCTAGACGGTTTAATATATAACAAAATTTATATATTAATAAGCGAAGTAGTGTATTTGACTTTACTAACGAGTTTTTTTAGTAACATATATTGATTTTTATATTATTGACGAGTATATCTATTGAATCGATTTTAAAACTCTATAAAATAAGAAATTATTAATTTATCCATTAATTAATAACTCTCTAAATTAATAAATATCTCTGGTCCCAACGATATTAATTTAAAGAAGTTTTACTGTATTAGCTCCCATGTGTCAAATTTTATTTTTCAATAAACTTGAAAAAGTAAATGGAAACTCATATATGATGCGCTTCCGATATGTTGGTGTAGTTATTTTTGAAAGAAATTGCACCGGCGGTTAGTTTTTGAAAAGAAAAAAATGTTGAAAATGTAAATTTCTAGACAGAAGTAGAAGGTGATAGAGAGGGCACCACCTCGTCACTCGGCTTACGTGTAATTAATGGTTCAGATTTAAATGAATTATCTATCCTAAACCGTACAATTATAGAACGGATTGTAAATTTTTGGATCTAGATGAAATCAATTATGTTTTCAATCCAAACCAAATCAAACCTAACCGTTCGTATATGTTTGGTGCGATTTTTCTATTCAATGGTTCTTAGCGAATTCGGATAATTTTCGGTTTTAATAATATTCATCATTTTTTTTAACAATTTTTTTTATATTAATAAAACTGAGTAGAGTAAAATTATTACATATGAGTTTGAGATAAACGGACAACAAATTGTGCCGCTCTTTGGATAACAAATCCTAACCTTGTATTTAACAATTATTTAAATGACAATTACTTTAACAAAATATAAAGTGACAAATAATTTCAATAAAAAAACAAGTATATATATAAGTTGGTGTCTTTCTTGTTATTCCCACCTTATCCTTTGTTATCTAACACCTGTCAAAATATTGTGATAGTTTAGTCAATTTATTTGTCCACCTTATCCTTATTATTATGATAAAAATGTTAACCAAACTCCTAATAAGTTATAGCATTATCGCAAATTAAATGTTTCTTTACCTATTTGCCTAACTCATTAACTCATTTCATGCACCCTCTCGCTCTCCCGTGCCCATGAATTCTCTATCTCCACTATATTTAGATTCTACTTTATTTTATTTCACTTTGATATTTCATTTAGAGATAATTAATGTTAAGCGTATTCAACTTTCAGCTTATTTTGATTTACTATACTGTACTAAATGAAAACTTTCGATTTAGTATTTTCCGTCCAAATTAACCGTTAAATAATGACGTCAGCTAACATTTTCAGTTAAGTTGAAGGGCAAAATGGTCTTTTTACCTACTAAATTAACTAAAAAAAAACCCTGATCTGTTTAACAAAGTGGAAGATTCTTGATCACTTGGCCACCAATACTTCTACTATAATAATAGCGTTATATATATATATATACTCTATCTGTGTATAGATGTGTATATATACATTTTGGGACTGATTTCGTAAATTTTGGAAAATTCAAATTTTATGTTTGTTTCATTTTGGTCATTACATTTTCAAAAAAATAGTTTAAAATTATAACAAAATAAAAAAAAACATAAAAAAATTATAAAAATCACAAAAAAATATAAAAAATAACAAAAAATTATAAATTTTTTTTATAAAAATCACAAAAATTCATAAAAAAATATAAAAAATTATAAAAATCATAAAAAATCACAAAAAATACAAAAAATCAAAAAAATTATAAAAAAAATTAAAAAGTGGTACATATAGTGAATATGAACTTATGGAGGTAGTTATGAGTAATATAAGTTCAAAAGTGGTACCTATTGGACATTATTTGTAAAAAGAATTTGCAGCAAATATGAAAATAGCTAGATTAATATTTTATAAATATGATTCAATTTTCTTAAATAAACTAAAAAGGGTGCAACAAAAATATGATTTTTGACTATTTTTTTCATTACACGTTATCAATTTACTAACTAGAATAATTTTATTTTCATAGTATACTTTTCTTTTGGTCTTACATGTTTGTTTTTTTTTTTGTTTTTTTTTTGTTTTTCAGTAACTTCCTTTTAAAAAAAATTCTACTTTGCTCTGATAAGTAGTATTTAAGATACAATTTCTAGACAAATGGGTTTTTATGTTATAAAAAATTTAAATTTGAATGGAAAAAACGAGTTCTTGTTTTTATCATACATGCATGACCAAACGTACCAACTAAAAAAAGGTGCAACAAAAATATGATTTTTGTCTATTTTTTTCATTACAAATTATCAGTTTCACTAAATAAAATTATTTTATTTTTTTAGTATAATTTTATTTTCGTTGTATATGTTTTTTTTAAATGACTCATTTTTTTTAAGCATTTCTACCGATGAGTAGTATTTAAGTTATAATTTCTAAATATAGATTTTTTTTTTTGTTATAACAATTTAAATTTTAATGAGAAAAAAATGTGCTATAGTTTTTATTTTCTAAACATTAAGAAATGTACCAAATAAAAATACTTATTATTTGTAGTGTAAGTTATTAGTCATACATATTATTTTTTACACTTTCTTTTATTTAATATTTGGTGCCTTTTGAGATTATAAGTATCAGATTGATTATATTCATAAACTACAAGGACTACTTCATTAATAATGAATAAGTGTGAATTGATAGAAAAAAATAGTTTACAAAATTGAAAAAATATATTAGTAAAATACACTAAATCAAAACTAATTTAAGTTTCATAAGGGTAATTTTGTACTTTACTAATTTTTATTAGATAATTTGACGGAAATACTAAATCGAAAGTTTTCATAGTCCAGTATGCTAATCAGTAAATTTGTTAGTTCAGTATACTAAATCGAAAACGCATGATAGTTGAATATAGTAAACATTAATTATCTCTTTCATTTACTTGGTGGTATTATTTCTCTATTGTTATTAATTAATTAGTTATCTTTTAGTTTGATGATTTAGATTTCTAATTTGGATTGCTGCTTTGTAATTAATTTTTTCCTTTGAGCTTTTTAACGATTACATTGTCAATACGATAAACTTTTAATTTTTTAATTATTTTGTTAAAACTCCAGTTTTCGCTTTTTTCTCTTTGTTGCTCTATAAAGTTTGTTTGGTATTCTTTGTTGCTATCGATTTTGTTTAATGATGTTTTCTATTTTGGTGGTATATACAAGGCTTAAATTTTTGGATTTATAATATGAAAGTGAATATAATATTAAATTTTTATTTGTTTGACAAGAAAAAATATAATATTGAATGAATTTCTATTGTTAATGGAATGCATTGTTGGAAAGGAAAAAATAAAAATAAAAATAAAGGAAAACTAAATCAAACCATTAAAAATAGATAAATTTGAATTTTTAATCAAACCATTTAAATTCAAAACCTAACCCAAATTTACCAAACCAAGGGTTCGGATCCGATTTATAAATTCACGGATCTTACTTATTGACTTATTACATGTGGTTTCTTAAAAATTTAAACCATTAATGTCGTTTCACAAAAAAATAAAATTGTCGTTTTTATACAACAAATACTCCAAGTCATATTTTCCCATGACATTACAAACATCTTCCGCGCTACGCAGTAAATTAAGTAAATGTTGACACTATTATTGTTTGTATCAGTGTGAATGATAGTCACTATATATATCATCATCTCATATCATATTATATCATACTATTAATATAAGCAAACCCAAAAAAATTTGAGGCTGCCCAATTTACCCAAATTTTTCAAAAATACCCATACTCTATTTTAATAATTACCAATATACATAATCTAATTAATTAACTATTTGTCCGCACTATATTTTTTTAATTACGGATGTATCCTAAATTAATTAACAATTCGTTTTAACCTCCATAACTATAATAAATGATAACAAATTTGAATATTATGTTAAAAATAAAATATATTACGACATTTATGTCATTACGCGTCTCACACGCAACGCGTGAGTAATTTTTACTAATATATATATATATATATCATCTCACTTAAATACTCCAACATGATGGCAATTTCTTATAAATGACTCCAGCTAATTAATTTGCAGTGGAACGTTTAACTACTAGAGTAATTACCTAACGCCCTCAAATGCTAATTTTGTGAGTAACGATTTAATATGCTGTGCTGGTCATCTTTCTATGGTAATGTTTTGATCGTGTTATCGCTTTTTTTATATGTATTTTTTATTTTTTTTATTTTTTTTCTTAAATCAATATTTTATTTTATTTTTAAAATGTTTTTTCAAAAAAATCTATAAAATTGACTTTTTATATTATTACTTTATAATTTGCCAAAACAAACAATAAATACTCAAAAAGTAAACAAAAAAACAAAATTTACAGATTTTTTTGAACCAACACTTTACAAATAAAATAAAATGTTGATTTAAGAAAAAAATCAAAAAAATTTACAAATATATATAAAAAAACAATAACATAATAAAAACATAAACTTACAAACATAACCAAATATATATAAACAAATGAGAACATAATAAAAACATAACCCTATAAACATAACCAAATATACTTTGTATGCATATTAATTATTAGATGTGGAAATATTACCATGTGAAACAACTATTCTTTAATCAATCAGTTGGAAGATGAGAATAGTTGTCGCTAGCTAGAGAACCGTTTTCCTCCTTTAAAAAAAAAAAAAAAAAAACCATTTCCCGGTATAGTAGCATTCTGTATCTAGTTAAAAGATGAACTCAAATCTGCTCTGGATGAATCATTTCCATGTATAAAAAATATGAAATTTCCATCTAGTTAAAAGACCAAATTTACTACATGTAAAAAAATAAAAGAAAATTAATAAAACATACCACTTTTTAACTCTAATTATTCAAAAACTAGAAACTAAAACTTTTATTTCCAAAACATACGACTCTAATAAATATGTGTAATTGCATGTTTGTATGTTTTGTTAAATAACTTTTAGCCGTTGTATGTTTTGGTAATATGCTTTCGTCAATGGCATGTTTTGAGTATTAATAAAAAATACAAACCACGTTAGATGAACGAAATTTCCATGTATAGGAACTAGTCCTGTAACTAGTTAAAAGATAGTGTAAGATAACACTACAAAAAAATACTCAAATAGCGACGGGATTAGTGACGATATTTTTTGTTACGAGCTTATTAACGACGGTTTTTTTGACGGCTTTGCGACAGTTTAGTCAATTTGCGACAGATTTGTGACAACTTTTTAAATTAGCGACAGGCTTGTGACAACTTTTGACTCTCACTAAATCAAACATTATTTTATAGTGTAAGCTAAATTTTAAAATGAAGCAAATTCGTGACAAGCAGATGTGACAAAACATTTAAAATTATGTACAAACTTCCAAGTTAGCGCGCAGTTTTACACTTGTAAGACAAATGAATGATTTTTTTTTAATCAAGTGGTGCTAACAGCTTTTTACGTAACCTTTGATAGTATAAAAGCTATTTGATAGTATAAAAGCTAGTGTTGCAACTCTTGCTTTCATTATAGTTGACAGTAGAAAAGAAAGAAAAATGGAAGAGGCCAAAATAGCAGTAGAAGATACAAAAAAATGGTTTGGTACAAAAGTGTTGTCAAATGAGCTGAAAAAAGTGAGTTACATAGCCATACCGATGGTGGCTTCAACTCTAATGCAATACCTCCTTCAAGTAGTATCGGTTATGATGGTCGGACACTTAGGTGACCTGGAGCTATCAAGCGTCGCTATTGCCACGTCACTCACCAATGTCACCGGCTTTAGCCTTCTTGTAAGTCTCGTTTTCTACGTAATGTTGACGAGGTAGTTATTCATGAAATGCGGACTTCATTTTTATGGTTGTTCCAATTTTTTTATTTAAGAAATGCTATCCCATTTTTATCGCAATGTTAAAAGGGGACAAATGTACCTCTCGTTCAGCAACCAGGCCAACTATCCCTGCTGTGCCACCTTATCAAAAACTTGTTCAGTAACAAAATTTTCTATAGCTCCGTTCATCTAGAAGATATCCGTCCGGAAGAATTGAGTTTGTAGCAACTGCATGTGTAATCGCGTTGTGTTAAAAGAACACGTTTTAAAGCTATCTATTTCACTATAAAGCTACAAAATTTCGCTTTTGCGTCTAGCAGAAAAAACGAAATAAAAAAGGCAGTTTTTAACTATAGAGGTA
The DNA here is from genome assembly GCA_963682055.1 of Primula veris. Lineage (NCBI taxonomy): Eukaryota > Viridiplantae > Streptophyta > Magnoliopsida > Ericales > Primulaceae > Primula > Primula veris. The sequence goes on along the minus strand of OY821747.1, from coordinate 26,317,748 downwards.
AAAATGACCCTTTTTTGCGCCTAACAGAAAAAAAAAATCAGCAAAAGACATGCATTAAAGCCAAATTGGCTAATCTTTTTAAATTGCAAATTTTGGGAGGTTACAAACTTTTTCAAGAAATCACACTTTGTATCGTACTTTATGACCCTAGCTAAGGAGGAGTAGGACTCCAATTTTCCAAGAAATGATGGAAAATCGAAGTTCTACAGAAAGATTAAAAATACTTTTGTCGATTAAATTAAACTAAGTAGCTCATAAATTGTATCAATAGCATGTTGAACTCTCTTTTCATTTCCACAATCCCTTTAATCTTAAGCTTAGTGCATTCAAGTTTTACTGAATGATTCAAGTAAACGTAATTTAATTTTACAGTCAGGACTAGTCGGTGGACTCGAAACTCTCTGTGGACAAGCTTACGGAGCTCAACAGTACCGCAAACTAGGGACGTACACATATAGCGCCGTTATATCTCTCATATTAACCTGTTTCCCTATCTGTTTCCTATGGTTCTTTTTAGACAAGCTACTAATCCTAATAGGGCAAGACGATTTAATTGCAAACGAAGCACAAAAATACTCCGTATACTTAATCCCAGCCCTGTTTGCTGGTGCCGTTCTAAAACCACTAGTACGATATCTACAGTCTCAGAGTTTGATTGTTCCGATGCTTGTTAGTTCATTTCTTGTTTTGTGTTTTCACGTGCCCGTTTGTTGGGCTTTGGTTTATAAGCTAAATATGGGTTGTGTTGGAGCTGCGGTCGCTATAAGTTTGTCCACTTGGTGTAACGTGATAATTCTTGGATTATACATTAAATACTCAGAGGCGTGCAGGGAAACCCGTGTGGCGTTATCGAGAGACGCTTTTAATTATGTGTTGATGTTTTTCAGATTCGGTATCCCGTCAGCTGTTATGGTTTGGTAAGTTGAGTCTTTCCTTTAAACATCATTTATCTTTTTTTATTCATGTTTTCTTACCCTTGGCACTTAGATTTGAATTAACTTATTGCTTTTTTGGCTGCAACTTTTAAATAAACCCACTTTTTGAGCTTGGGAAAACTTGTATCTTTTTTTCCAAGAAAGAAATAACATAAAAGATGCAAAAAAACAAGCCTCTCAGCTTTCTGGTTTTTAACTTTCTAAAATGATACTCAGTACTAATCAAGCCTTAAATATTTCCATAATTTTTAAATTTAACCTCCGAGAGGGTAAGATAAGCAAAGTACTAAGTGGATTGATTATAACTTCCATTCCTTGTTCCAATTTTATTAAGAATTGAAACAATTTAAGGGCCTGATAGTTGATATTAGAGCAGATAATGAGATTAATTCCACAGGCAGTGTTATGGTTTATTTAGCACTAATTTTCTATATACATGTGTGCCATTAAACGATAGCCTAAAATGGTGGTCATTGGAGGCGCTAGTCTTGCTATCAGGACTGCTACGAAATCCAAAGCTCGAGACTTCTGTTCTTTCGATATGGTATATTTTCATTTCATTTCAATTTTCGTCACATCTTTCTCTTCTCTTATTGTAATATCTTAACTAAGCGGGAATTAAAATGTTTGTGATTATCAGTTTAACCATCTCTACGCTACACTTCACAATACCCTATGGGATCGGAGCTGCTGCAAGGTTTGCTCATTACTGAGTTATTCATATATGCAAACATATATATAAAAAGGGCAGATCAACCGGCACAACTTTGACGCAACAATACAAAAAACAAGTATTTGTGCGCCTTTAAGCGTATATATAAGGCCTTAAGACAATTTTTTCTAGAATACATGTACTCTTGGCGCCTAAAATATGTAGTGACACGTGTCAAACATATAGAGGGTCAAATTGATTTGTCGATTGATTCGGCTCCATATATGATAAATCATATATGGTTCAATGTTTCTTTTGTATAATTCAAAAAAATGTGTGCCACTACATGTGCAGTACGCGAGTGTCAAACGAGTTAGGCGCTGGGAATGCTAAAAGAGCACGAGGGGCTGTTTGTGCTGTGATGATTCTTGCAGTTACAGAGACTGTGATAATAAGCTTAGGTTTATTTTTCGCTAGACGATTAGTGGGTCATGCTTATAGTGACGATAAAGAGGTCATAAATTATATTGCAGCCATGGCCCCATTGATTTGTCTCTCAATCGTCACAGATAGCTTACAAGCGGTCATTTCGGGTAAAATATTCAAATTTCAATCAACTTTTTTTGGAATATCATTTCTCTAGCTATTACTTCTTTTTTTTTTCTTTGGTAATTAGGCATTGCTAAAGGGTGTGGGTGGCAGAAAATAGGAGCATATGTAAATTTAGTAGCGTTTTATCTCGTTGGAATGCCTATAGCTGTTCTTCTTGGTTTTAAACTACATTTACGAGCAAAGGGGTTTTGGATCGGGATAGTTGCTGGTTCTATCGTACAATCTGCATCTCTTTCTCTCGTAACCATTTTCACCGACTGGGAAAAACAGGTACATAATCCAAGTTATACCGTTATGTGTTTTATTCTTTTCGCCATCACTAAAAAGAAACCGGTTTTTGTAGGTAACTAAGGCACGGCAGAGAATATTCATTGAAGGATCCTCATTGTAAAGTAATATTGTAATTAGCAAACCATATGAAAACCATTTGTTTAGTAGATTAAGTTTTTTTCTTATATGTGAATATTATTAATGAAATTCTTATCCGCTCTCTAGTTGTTGTTACGCAGTTAGTTTGCAACTACAATTGTAGCGAAAAGAATAAATGGACTGAACAGGATATTAAATGTATTTGTAATTAAAATCATGTACGTTTAACAACGGAGTTCACTTAATCATGGGCTACGTCTCCGGAAAACTCATCCAGATTAATGATATTATAAAAGTCTACAATACAAAACTCAAGACCTACAAACAAATCTCAGATTCGTTCTAGATTTTTTGGCCTATCTTAATACTGCTCTTACTATATAACTATCACTCAAAATATCAATGAATCACACCATTATTTTTCGTTGAAAAAGTTTTTCTCTAGGTTGAGTTTTTTATAGTTTAGAACACACACCATTTATAACCATATCTACTAACTATTTATAACGAGAAAAATACAATCTTCTAAGATACATAAATCTTCAATCTGCTATCTTTGGTCTTCAAGATTTTAAGTATTAGATTAATCTCAATATTCACATAAATCACACGAGATAATGTGCTTCTTGATTGATTTCAATCTGCATTGGTTAGTACGAAATAGTAGCTTGCTCGACAATAGCAGATATTGTTTCCTTCAAAAATATGTACACATGATAATATATTTTTGACAAACAAATCATATTCATAATAAAATATCTTCATATATAATTTCAATCTATATGAAATATATAAAAGATTTCCGACTCAATAAGATTGAAATAATGATAAATACTTGCATAGAAACAAGAGATTTAGTTAGCACAATATATGAAACAAGATAATATCTTTTAGATATTAAATATTATGAAACTAAACTTCTTAAATCTTTAAAAAACATTCCATTGTTTATCATCAATATATTCTCAACATATATAAATCAAATCTATGTAAACATACGAGAATATATACTGCATACTTTAATTAGAATAATTGATTTAAAGATCAAGTAATACAATAAGACATAATATGGCGTAATACTATGTTAGAACTAAGTTTGCAACTTTAACTGTAAATACAAACTGTTTTAATTCTAACACTTAACTTATATTAAATTGCTCAAACCAATTGACAACAAAGAGTTAATAGGCCAGAAATATGGTCCTAACAATTAAAAATAAGCAAAGAAAGAGAAATCACATTACATGAGATGACTACACTGTAGGAAAGCAGTCACAATGCCTATTTCGGTTCCAAATTGGTAACTCACGAGTATTCTTGCCTTATCGACTGAAAGCTAGATGCTTGGTAAATACTTTGATTCAGCTAAGCAATTCGTCTTCATCTGGCAATCCCTCTTGAAATATCCTTTCTTTCGCCTTGTTTGCCTGTGATAGAAAAAAAAAAGATACTTGCTTATAATCCTGAAATCGGAAAACACGACTAGTAGAGTATATTAGGCTTGTTTGCTTACAACTTTTAAGCACTTAGGATGCATTATCTGAGGTTGAGAAACTTCCTCTTATAACTGTTACCTTTTTGGACCAAAAACTGATAAACCAGCACTAAAGCTGATCAACCATATGGAATCCACCTTTTGTCTTATTTAACAGACCAAACAGAAAAATAAAAGTATTGTCAAAGGTAAACAACATAGCGAACTTAGTTTTACCTGTTTTTCCCAACTTGTGGAACCTGTTACGAAAGAATATATAATCACTTGAGCTGTTGAACCCATGACAAGTCCTGCCCAAAGCCCCATTCCACTTAATCTTTTAGCAAATCCAAAAAAAATTGATAATGGAATGCCAAACAGGTAATAAGCCCCGAAGTTTGTATAGGCCCCAATATGCTGCCATCCAGTTCCTTGAGCAACACCTAGTATTAACTCGTAAACAAGTGGTAATGTTGTTTAGTTATGTTGCAAATGAGTAGTTACACTGCTCGGTAATGCTTTATCGGGTATGTATTAGGGGTGATACTGTTCGGATAGTCTCATGAACCTTTTACAAGGAAGATTAGTCCACGTACTGACTATTCAATTTAACGCGTTTCATGTATCTAAAATAAATTCAGGCATCAAAAATATGTATAGTATATAATGTATGCGAGCAAGTATGTCAATGATATTATAGATTGTAATCACAAGTTCCAGAAAGTAGTCAATAGTTTCATAGACATAGATACATGCTCATTAAGACCAGACAAAATATTGCCAACGGCTGACGGAGCCAGAAATCCTAAATGGGAGGGCTGATTTCTATATAATTTATTTTGAACCATATATGAGTATTTTTTTTGTAATATTGGGGGAGGGGGTTGAATATTTTTATCAAAATACAAAGATTTTTTTAACTTTTTGATTAATTATTTTCAAAATGGGGAGAGGACGACTGCCCCCACCTAATTAATTCACTGCTGTTAAGCAAACAAGTAGTCAAGGAATTGTATACATACACAACAGGACCTAAATAAATCAGTGGGTCAAATGATGTATAACAAGATTCATAAGTCAAAACTACTCTAAATCATTGTTTTAAAAAGCGCGCTATATTGCGCTATAGTTCGCGAAATAGCGTTTTTCGGCCAAAAAACGCTATGATAAACCGCTATTTGGATGGAAAAACGCTAAATTCGTGCTATATGAACGCTATTTACGCTATAACAAATTTTTATTTTATTTTTTCAAAATTTTAATGAAATTATTGGAGGCTAAAGAGAATCAAACCCCAAAACTCTTGCAAATAAAGTAAATGCTCTGACATCTCAACTACAATCATTTTGTGATTATTAGTTACAACTTTTTATATATATTTAGTTAATTTTTATTAGATGTTCTGAATTTAATGCTATATTTATATGTATTTAGGCAAAAATAAAGTACACCGCAAAGCGTTATGTAGCAACGCTATTTGCGCTTTTAGCGTTTTTCTCGAAAAAATACTATGGTAGCGATAACGGTATTTAAAACATTACTGTAAACATAGAGCTTATAATGAAAAGCTAACAAGACAAGCTCTTAGTACTTTTCAGTTTCCACAAAGTATATATGACTTTACAAATTGACACATAAAACAATTCTCACGCCCATCACTAGGCATACAGAAGCTGCTTAGGAAAGAGAATTACCAGAGAGCACTGCTTTTAAGCTGTCAATGACGATCGAGACACATACAATCGGTATCATTTCCTTTAAGTAATTTACAACTTCGTAGTCGTTACTGAATGCATATCCCACAATAGATCGAAAATAGAAGAAAATAATGCCCAGAGTAATTGACTCTAATGTTGCTAATACTATCACTGTGTAAACAACCAGTGTAGCTCCCCTTGAATTACCAGCCCCTAGTTCATTGGATACTCGAGTACTGCGAAAACATATCATCAAAAATAAATAAATGAGTCAATCTTGATTTTTGTAATGACAAAATATATGGTTTTAGAATACAGATTAATATCACACCTTGCTGCAGCGCCGATGGAATATGCTACTAGGAATTGCAGTGAATTCATATTAAAACTGTTCAATAAAATATATTAGCTAAGTAACTCCTTTCGAAATCTCAGTATTGGCTATTTTTTACCGAAATGGAGTAGAAAATTACCATATTGAAAGCACTGAAGATTGGAGTTTAGGGTTCGGCAAAAGCCCAGACAACAACACAACTACTTCAATCGACCACCATTCAAGACTGTACATGGGCATAAATAGGATACATAACTAATAAAAAAATCACCTTAAAATAGATTTGAGCTAAATAAAGTTGACTAGGATAGGTACCATATCATTCCAGCAGAAGGAAACGCGAAATGGAGAAATTCCCTTATGCTTCCAAAAACATCTTTTGAGAAAGAAGTTCTGGTTTTTGCACATGCTGAAGAGTATTTCAAGTATAATCCGAGCAAAATCACATTAATCCAATAAGATATGGTGATTGCTAAAGCGCCCCCTTTAGTCTCAAACTCAAACTTAAATATTAGAACCCAGCAAAGAGTAATGTGTAAGCACAAAGTTATTACTGAGCAAAATAACATTGGTAGAATCAAGCTTTGTGCTTGCAGAAAATTAATTATCGATTCGAGAATTGCATAAGGAAACAACGACGGAATTAGCCAAATTGTATATTTTGCGGCTTCAATTGAAATCAAAGGGTCTTGGCGTAGAAAAATTAGTAATTTGTCCATGTAGACCCATAGAACAGAAATTGGTAGAGAAACAACCAAGAGCGACAGAATCGATCCGTATGTATACATTCCCAGTTTTTTATATTGCTTTGCTCCATAAGCTTGTCCACATAGAGTCTGTAGTCCACCAGCCAATCCAAGCTGCTTCCAAAAGTTGAGTAGTTTCGATTAATTTACCATCACTCATAAACGAAAAAACATTACAAAAACAAATCATGGTATGACGTAAAAACTCTGAACACATTAGTTGATACATTAGAATAAAAAAAATTAAAACTGTTGGGGATATAGGCTTTTCCTAATCCCCACTGATCACGAAACAAGAATAAATAATCAGGAAAAATACAAGCAAGATAATCAAGCATACAAGAACACTGAATGTTTATTAATGAAGTCTACTGTGGCTTTATAGATACTTCTTGGCGCCGCTGTTTTTTTTTTTTGGGTATTATTTCTGGGTCGTTGTCTCTTGATTTTCAGTCTAATTTCTGGAATCCTAACGGGTTCAAAACTTAACCAAAAAATAGAGCTTTTAATCTGGTCATTAAAAAATTATTCCAAGTAAATAACAAAAAAAGCTCAGCTCGAAAGCTGAAACCAAATATTTCTTCTTCTCAAGGATCAAGATTTATCCAAATAGACTATTTAAGCTTTAGAGAAGCTGGATTCATTTAGCTTAAAAGTTTTAACTCGCAGGCCCAGCTTCAAGCTCGTCATATAAATATTAACACTTATTAGCAAAATAAACCACAAGTCTAGAAAGCTGCAACAGAACACTCTATGAGCCCAAGTATCAACTATCAAGTGAGTATACTTGAGTGCAGAAAAGAGTTATATTCAAGCTAAGCTACTCCATAAACACAAAAACAACAGATTGTTAAACAACTTACAAGAAAACAATAGATATTTGAATGAGAACAGGTGATGTTATAAAGTTCTACCCAATGTGATTTGCTGAACTAGAAAAACATAATGCAAAAATGTGAAGGAAAAGAAATACCACTTACAAGAACACTATAGCCGGTGACGTTGGCAATAGAGGTGGCGACCGCAATGCTCGAGAGTGCCAGCTCACCCAGGTGACCCACCATCATTAACGGTACAACAAACAATAAAAAATTTGAAATTGTAACAACTACCATAGGTGCAGCTATGTAACTAACTTTTTTCAGCTCTTCTACACATTCTTTATAGTTTATTACAAACTTTTGCTTTTCATTCTTTGGCAAAAGAGATTCGTCCATGACCAATGATTTGAAAGATACGTCCTAGGTTAGTTTGGAATTTAGTTTTGGTTTCCAAAACAAGAAGAAAGCAAAAAAGAAGAAAATTTTCAAGACTTCAATTGTAGATTTGGTATAAAGAAACAGAAAATCAAATATTAAGGACTTGGATGGAAGATATGGTATAATATACAGAAACTCTTTTAGAGCATTAGCAGCAGGTACAAAAATAAGTTCAATAAGTGAGGACCAAATCTGCCAGAAATTTATCCCAAAATAACACAATACGTTAATAAAATTAAAATTTGTGGCAAACTTGTTTGGAGAATAAATGTGTCACAGAATCTGTGCCTGATTGAATTTATTATTTTAGCGTCTGCTATATGTCCCTCAATGGTTAAAATAACACGTGTAGACAGTTAATGCAGGTCAGGTAAATCCATTGCTATTCTAGCCAACATGTATGGTTAACCATTATTCTACAGTAAAATTGTTGGGATAGCATAACACTGTAGCAACATGTAAGACTAAATCCACGTGTTTTGTCTCATTTATTCTCTTTGTTTATCATGTTTAAATTTAATTATTAGTTTTAAATAAATATGTCTTAAATAAATAATGTACATAATAATTTTCTATTTACTTAAATAAATAATGTAAAATAATATTTTTAAAGAATAAGTTTTAAATAAATATATATTAAATAAATAATGTAAAATAATTTTTTTTTGTTTACCTATTATTCAAATTAGGCTTTTAAATAGATGTTGTAAATGTATATTAAGTTTTTATTTTCAACAATATCATACTATTAATATAAACCAAACCCAAAAAAAGTTGATGCTGCCAAATTTTATCTATTTTTTTCAAAAATACTCTCACTCTATTTTAATAACTAACAATGTACCTAATCTAATTAATTAACAATTTGTGCTCACTATATTTTTCTAATTACGGATGTAGCATAAATTAATTAATAATTCGTTTTAACCTGCATAACTACAATAAATGATATCAAATCCGAATATTATGTTCAAAATAAAATATATTACAATATTTATGTTATTACGCGTCTCACACGCAACGCGTGTGTAATTTTTACTAGTGTATTATAGATGATCTGCTGGAAAGAATAATTTGTAAACTGAACATGTATTTTACATGATCTGTTGTGAATAAATGTATCATATATGATGTGTAAAATAGAAATGAAAAATAGAAATGAGAGGTTTGTAAATGAAAAATAGATGATATGTATATCTATACAGTTGTGAATGCTCTAACAAAATCATTTTTGCACTATTAGTAGTTTTTTGTGTGTGAATTCAATATTACATTCAACACAATTAACTTTTCTTTAACACTTTTTCCAAAGTATATACAGATAAGTATCATTTATGAGGGTAGCTAAGTATTACATTTGTAATATGATTTATTTAATTTAAATTATTAATTTAAATATACATAAAAAGTCGTGTATTTTAAATGATCTACCCGAAATAAATATGTAAAATACAATTGGTATGTGAGCTGGGATGAATGCTCCTAGGCTTACAATTGGTATGTGTTGTGGAATAAACTAACTTAGGCTCAACCTTTTAAGGTCTTGTTAGACAACTGAAAAAACAATCAACTTGTATAGACATCAAATATCGATCCTTGAGATTTCAAAATAACAGCTACAACATGGTATTGCCTTGTTGTAGGTGGAGAAATAACTTCTCAACGGGTGACACTCATTTAACCTTTAGTGTCTTTCAAAATCAAAAAACTCATAGAAAAATAAAAATTATATTTTGAGAAAACATTTTTTTTTTATTTGGTTCCATAAGAAAACTAATGGAAAATAAAATAAAATAAAGTGTAAGAAAAGTTTGTGTGTAATATGAGATAAAACATTTTACTTCTCAAAAGTATGAGGAAAATGAAAAAAAATGAAAAAAGTGGTACCGGCTCCATCTCTCTCAAAAAAAATTTCTTGATTTATCAACATTGCAAACGCATGATCGGAAAATGATTTCAATTTTTTTTTAATTTTTTTTTTTTAATTTTCCTTTACATTTTACGGTTCCAAACATACTGATTACATCACATTGATTTTCGAAAACAAGACTCACGCCTCACTGTGTTTAATGCTCATCTAGAATTGCCCTAATAAAACTGCAGAGAGCACATTATGGGTTGATTTTTTCCAGATTTGATGAGATGGAGCCAGCTTATTTTCTTGGTTCTTTCTTCAGACTAAGTTACTTCTTCCCCAGTAACATGTACTTCCCTAATTACAATATATATATAATATAATTCTCATCCAATCAGATCCATAAGAAACCTAATGCACTTAGAAAATGGTAAGTATCGAATGCAAAAAAAAAAGAAAAAAAAAGGTAAGTATCAAAGCAACGAATTTTGTAGAAATGTAATCGAAGGTGTCTACATTAAGCCCAAAGTGACTGAACCTCTCACTGGACCCTGCACATGGCGGAAGCTTTAACACCGGGGTTACCCTTTAAATTTTTTGCTTCTGTAAGAACAAAAGAATTATAGCTTTTTGGCAAATGAACAAATTAACGCTAACAAAGTTTACAACTATTGACTATCTGTACGTTAAATTTCAGACACAAGTGTGTCTGTAACTTTACTTAATTTCAATTGTTATCCACATAAGGGTATTACTACATATTTTAACAAAAATAACTTATTTCTGATTAGAACAACAGTTGCAAGTATTTTTCTTTCGTTTCTCGATTGTAAAGTTGACTGAAAGTGAATCCCCCCCCGACTGATATTTGGAAAGTCAGGTAATGACAAGTGAAAGCTATTGAGTTAACCTATTATATTCGACGTGAAAATTATTTCTTATATTTTCGTAAATTACTTGTTGATTTTTACTATATCGAAAAACAATAATATAAATGACAAGTATTGAAATGAAAATAAATAATTTTATTTCACTTGAAAAAGGAATATTAGTCTATTACAAAATTCCTGACTCGTACAGAATTTAAATTACAATAAATAAATTCCAGACAGATTTAATATAAATTATTAAACTGCTGGACTGAATTGGATTGTACGAAACAGTCGGGGAGAATAGTATAAAGACTATACTGCAGGACTGTTTGTCAATTAAAAAAAACTGCCAGACAGAATAGTATGATTACTAAACTGCTGGACTATTTCTGTAAATAAAAGAAATTACATAATATAAATTACAGAACAGAAAGAACTGGAAATTAAATACAGAAAAGTAAACAGTACTAGAAATGTAAATTACAGAATGTAAATAGTACTGGAAAGTAAATGTCATACCCCGGATTTTCATTGGAAAACCGAGCCATGAGAAATAAGACATTAAATACAAGACTTGATTTTTCATAATTAATTGATTTCCAAAAAATAATTTATATAGCAAACAAGCACAATTTATCTCAACGCTACTACTGCTACTATTATTATTATTCCCAATGAACAACACTTAATTATTCAAAATCTCATACATTAATAACCACCTTGAAATAACACATGTATTGAACAAAAAAAAACATGTGCAAATACCGCCTCGCCTATTCCATTACAAGGTGTTGAGTCTTTGCACGAGAAATACAAGACCTGCATTCAAAACTCAATCGCAAAACAAAGAACAACATTTGCATGAAAGTTTAATAAGAACCTTATGAGCATTTGACTATTTTTAGTACAATTATTTCATTATATTAACAATCTTATACTCAATCATGTGCTACTAAAATGTCATATAATCAATAACGTGCTCGAGATTACCAAGACTTGACTTATTAGCCAGTCAACTCAATACGACAATAAACCAAATAATAAATACCCTTTTATCGGGAGCACCGAGACTCTATATCGGGAGTCGACTTAAAAGGTTTATAAAGCACACGACCTGGGAGCACCGGGACTCTATATCGGGAGTCGGCTCAACAGGTCCACGGGAGCACCGGGATTCTATATAGCGAATCGGCTCAATAAATAACGCGGCACCGGGATTCTATATAGAGAATCGGCTCAATAATTAACGCCTTTGTCTCGGAAGCACCCCAAACTATGTCAAAATAAAAATATCACAATGATAATTCCATATTTTATTTCCTCAATTCAAATAGCTAGTGACGACAATCTTTCACAATGAAAACAAATGTTAAGAAAACCCGATACTTATATTATAATACCAAAACAGTATCTGGTTAAGACCAGTGAACTACCAGGTTCAACTATCTGATCACAACTATGATTAATATTACTACTATAGACAACCAAGCGATAAAGAAACATGAAATCGATCCCTGGTTAATACAACATAAAAGACTCCTATTTAAGTACTAAAACGGTACCTTTTTAGGCTGAAAAGGCTGGAATTTGTACAGAGATGAAAAGGTAACCAGACTTAGTTTGTTCACGCATTAATACGTGACATCGAGTCCGCCATATGATATGTTTTCACGCAAACAGCGTGGTTAACCCAGAACCTGAGAGAAACAGCTTTGTAATCGCCAGTTTCGATGTAGAAACAAGTGATAATAGAGGATCAACTATACCTCAGGATGTCCCCCTATTCAATAGCTACCCAAATATGCAAACCGTTTGAAAAACGGATACCCGAGCCGAGAGAAAAAAGAATTTTAATGAGTGAGAGGGCTTATGGTTCTCTATCATTATCTATCTCTCTCTGTATCTCTACGTATTTCTCTGTTCCTGTGTATATGAAGATAATTATTTTATCAAATGAAGAGGTGCAGCAGATAGATATGAGAATAAGTGTCCCGGCTTATTTTGTTTTAGTAGGTAGTATTTTATAATATATACATAACAAATCATACTTAGATATAAATATCCATAAAATGTGTATATATATATATATATATATATATATATATATATATATATATATATATATATATATATATAATTTATATATATCCACACCTTTATAAACATATAAAAATCAGGTTATTACATCCTTACCACCTTATAAAAATTTCGACCCCGAAATTCAGCACATTAAGAGAATAGAACCAATTTGGAGTATAAGTAGCCTAGGCAGAGTCTTGGCCTGATCACGGCCAGTTCCCAGTGGTTAAAATTGATTACCACCAAACGTGTAAATACCGCAATCTGTGGAACAATGTGCCAAGGTCCCGTTGCCACAACTTCTACATTTATCCCATGGAAGCCACGCAATGGCACAATCATAATATGTATATAAATAAAAGTGTCAAATTAACAAGGCTAAAGAATAGAACCTGCCTAACCAAGCTAAAGGAACTCAGACCCTACACCATGTCACACATATATGGAAACCTAGACCCATTATCCACAGTTAACGCGGTGTTCGAACCTGGTTCAGCTCTGATACCATCTATCATACCCCGGATTTTCATTGGAAAACCGAGCCATGAGAAATAAGACATTAAATACAAGACTTGATTTTTCAGAATTAATTGATTTCCAAAAAATAATTTATATAACAAACAAGCACAATTTATCTCAACGCTACTACTGCTACTATTATTATTATTCCCAATGAACAACACTTAATTATTCAAAATCTCATACATTAATAACCACCTTGAAATAACACATGTATTGAACAAAAAAAAACATGTGCAAATACCGCCTCGCCTATTCCATTACAAGGTGTTGAGTCTTTGCACGAGAAATACAAGACCTGCATTCAAAACTCAATCGCAAAACAAAGAACAACATTTGCATGAAAGTTTAATAAGAACCTTATGAGCATTTGACTATTTTTAGTACAATTATTTCATTATATTAACAATCTTATACCCAATCATGTGCTACTAAAATGTCATATAATCAATAACGTGCTCGAGATTACCAAGACTTGACTTATTAGCCAGTCAACTCAATACGACAATAAACCAAATAATAAATACCCTTTTATCGGGAGCACCGAGACTCTATATCGGGAGTCGACTTAAAAGGTTTATAAAGCACACGACCTGGGAGCAACGGGACTCTATATCGGGAGTCGGCTCAACAGGTCCACGGGAGCACCGGGATTCTATATAGCGAATCGGCTCAATAAATAACGCGGCACCGGGATTCTATATAGAGAATCGGCTCAATAATTAATGCCTTTGTCTCGGAAGCACCCCAAACTATGTCAAAATAAAAATATCACAATGATAATTCCATATTTTATTTCCTCAATTCAAATAGCTAGTGACGACAATCTTTCACAATGAAAACAAATGTTAAGAAAACCCGATACTTATATTATAATACCAAAACAGTATCTGGTTAAGACCAGTGAACTACCAGGTTTAACTATCTGATCACAACTATGATTAATATTACTACTATAGACAACCAAGCGATAAAGAAACATGAAATCGATCCCTGGTTAATACAACATAAAAGACTCCTATTTAAGTACTAAAACGGTACCTTTTTAGACTGAAAAGGCTGGAATTTGTACAGAGATGAAGAGGTAACCAGACTTAGTTTGTTCACGCGTTAATACGTGACATTGAGTCCGCCATATGATATGTTTTCACGCAAACAGCGTGGTTAACCCAGAACCTGAGAGAAACAGCTTTGTAATCGCCAGTTTCGATGTAGAAACAAGTGATAATAGAGGATCAACTATACCTCAGGATGTCCCCCTATTCAATATCTATCCAAATATGCAAACCGTTTGAAAAACGGATACCCAAACCGAGAGAAAACAGAATTTTAGTGAGTGAGAGGGCTTATGGTTCTCTATCATTATCTATCTCTCTCTGTATCTCTACGTATTTCTCTGTTCCTGTGTATATGAAGATAATTATTTTATCAAATGAAGAGGTGCAGCAGATAGATATGAGAATAAGTGTCCCGGCTTATTTTGTTTTAGTAGGTAGTATTTTATAATATATACATAACAAATCATACTTAGATATAAATATCCATAAAATGTGTATATATATATATATATATATATATATATATATATATATAATTTATATATATCCACACCTTTATAAACATATAAAAATCAGGTTATTACAGTAAATACAGGAAAGTAAACAGTACTGGGAAATAAATTACATAATGTAAAGTAAACAGTACTAAAACGAAATAACAGAAAGTAAACAGTACTGAAAAGAAAAGAAATAAAAGAAGAGGCAACTGCAAGCAGTTTTTCTTAAACAATATTTCCCGAACCACCTTAGTGTTTCTCGTTCTCGAGACTTTGTTCCCAATGTACAACTTCTGTCACTGAGTGTCTCGCATGGAAACAGCACCGAACCATAGTTCGAGCTGTTGGTGGTGCGATTCTCTATCTAATATGATGCTATGCATGATGTGTTGTGTGTGTGTGTTTGTTTTGTGTCTGAATGAGAGGGAAAAGACTGCCTTTTATAGGCTTCTCAGAAACCGCAACCATAATGGCCATTTAATTCTGGAAGTTACACCCCTAGAATCCGCCCATTCAATTTCTGAAACTGCAGCACTCAATCTGCAATTTATTCTCATTGAATGCTGGTGTTTTAATTTGCTGAAAACTCTAGGGACTCCTTTTGTATTTTATACAAAACTCACTTTTCAGATTTAACCCGAGACCCGAGACATTTTCCATTTTCCAAATCCCAAATCTTAAATCCTAAGGCCTGAGACCCGAGCGAGCGCGCGCGTGCGTGATACACACTCATACACTTATGTGTATATGGACATAATAGTTTAACAACTATATGTGTTGGACTTGTATATATATTGAAAAATTAACTATTAATTCTCCAATATGGGATAACCCTCAATGGTTCTCCTTTTATTCATTCCGTTTTCCAGCATTAAGGTTTTCCTTTCTTTCGAGAACCCAACTTTGAAGCCGATTAATATTCACACCCATTCTCCGAATAGGTCATGCGATATACCGTTACGAAGCTCGTCACACGAGCTACTCAAACTCTTTGAGTACGACATTAACGACTCAGTGTTGTTGCATGTAATATTGACTCGAAATTGGTCATGTGACCATTCGAAACACCCATGTTTAAAACATGTTTTCCAACATTACTCAGGGGGCACATACGGATGACATTATTCGTAGAATTTGTTCTAATTATATGGGGATTTCTTCAGACTCGATTCTTCAGAAGTTCTGTAACCTATGGTATAAATTATAGGTCGGTGTCTCTTCAAAAGTTATAGTTTTGAAATGTATACTCAGTGTCTTTTTGGAGTCTCGGGGGCACATCGGAATGGGGCATGATACTAGAATTTATGATCCTCTTTGTTGCGACAGATTGTTATCCGAGACTTTAATACGGCGATACGATATGAGAAATAAATTACCGACAGAGAGAAAATAGAAAATATGACAA
Organism: Primula veris; assembly: GCA_963682055.1. Lineage (NCBI taxonomy): Eukaryota > Viridiplantae > Streptophyta > Magnoliopsida > Ericales > Primulaceae > Primula > Primula veris. The sequence goes on along the minus strand of OY821747.1, from coordinate 26,301,385 downwards.
CGCACTGGACACAACGATATACGTGGTTCGGCTATGCTTACTCCACGACGAAAACACAGATATTGTTTCACTATATATAAGAGATTACACATTATACACAATAATTATTTCTACAATGATAATACAAAAATATTATACCAAGTAATTCTATAACTCACAACACTCACGCCTTAAATTTCGGCTTAAATTTTTCGGGCAGCAAAATCTTTTTTTTTTTTAAATAATGTAATTTTATATATTATATTTTTGGGTTCATTAATATGTGTTAAGGTTTTTATTATGTGACACATCCTAAATAATAATGAACTATATTCAATGTAGTTTTAATCGTTAAATTACATTATTTTAAAAAAAAAATTTACATTTTGCTGCCTGAAAAATTCAATGCAAGCTTCCCTGAATTTTTCAGGGCAGCAAAAATGCATCCTAGTTTTACATCCAATAATATTCCTTCATCATTCTGTTATAATAACTCAACATAAATTAAATGAGTCTGTCCAATTTAGCAATTTTTTTTAAAAATAGTCATATACTTTTTTATTAATTACAATAATAATATTAATAATATGCTCACGTAATAATAAAAAAGAAAAAAAAAAGTAATAACTAATAACACTATATATCTCTTTTTAACAACCAAATATTCTCTTAAATCTTATCATATATTTTTTTTTTATTATACACATATTTGTATTATAAATACACCTATTTTTTATATTTTAATTGTATTACGCTTTACACACATAACGCGTGAGCCACGAATATTGGTGTGTGAATATACCAAAACTCATGGCCGGTGCACGTGGAATTTATTTACCTACCAAATGCATCAAATCATGTCTCTTTAAATTTGACTTCCATCCCGGATTGAAGTGTTACCGACAATCTTTTTAGTATAACTTACCTTGTTATAATTTTGATCGTATCAAAATTATCGAAATAATTTTTTTTAAAATAAAATCATATAAATTAATATTTAAACTATATGATTAAATTTTAAAAAATTTCATTACACAAATATTTTTATAGCGTAAAGTTAATCCGTATGAGGGACCAGGTCTGTAACCTCTGACCTCTGCATTTTCTTTTTCACCCATAGTTTCATGCAACCTAGAAAAGAGAGAAGATGTTGCATCGATTTATATTTAATTATTAAAAATCAGTGTGTAATTTTGATCGATTAATAACTTATTTTAAAAATATCAAAATTAAAATTTTCAAAAGTTGATCATATAATTTAAATGTTAAATTTTATGATTAGATTTAAAAAAAAAAAATCGACAATTTTGATACAAGTTATAAACCAATTAAAATTACACGTAGTTTCGTAATGAATAATTAAATATTATCTAGTTTAAAAGAACAACCAATCAAATTTTTGTCGAAGACAACAGAGAACATGTCAATTTGTAGCATTTTATGCTAACATCTATAAGCAGTGTGGATAGTTTTACTGTACAATCAACTCTCTTTCTATCATATAACCAAATTCATCAATTGGGGAAAATAGAAAAGTTATCCAAAATTTGTAAGATTATTTGTTTGATTTTACATATAATAAGTAAGAAAAAATTGGCTTTAATAAGTCACAAAGGCGTGGTACAGAATACTCCTGAAGATATCCTCTCCATCGTGTATTAGCAAGTCAAAAGATCAAATCTATTTGCTTAGTTATTATTCAAGTATTTTATTATGCTCATGAGAATAAGAATAAGCAAAAGAAGAAGGGAAATCTCATTGCATTTTATGTTTACACCGATTAGAAAAGCAGTTACAAATGCTTCCTATCTAGACATAAATTACTAGTGAAGCTACAAACAAGAATCCTACTGAGGTAAATTCTCCGGAACAAAATTCTAACTCATCTCTCTCTTCTTCGTCGATTCAAAGGTAGCTGATCGATATGCATGTATATCTAACCAAGAAATTCACCGTCATCTGGTAATCTCCCTTGAAATATCCTTGCTCTCGCTTTATTTGCCTGTAATTGAGAAAAAAGGATACTTTAGTCCCGGCATTCTAAAGAGACACATGTTTGAGATATGTGTTTACGAAGCAATATCTCAACTAGTCTTATGTAACAGAAAACTGTAACACTCTTTTTGGCATTTTACCAAGGTTTAAACTAAGAACTTAAAAAAAACGCGAGTTCAAAACTACCTGTTTCTGCCAAGTTGTACAGCTTGTTACAAAAGAATATACAATCACTTGAGTTGCTGAACCCAGGACAAGTCCTGCCCAAAGCCCCTCTCCGCTCAATTTCCAAACAAAACCCAGAAAAATGGATACCGGGATCCCAAATAGATAATAAGCACTGAAGTTTATGTACGTCCCAATATGCTGCCATCCACTTCCTCGAGCGACACCTTTGTTAAAAAAAAAATATATAACACAACTTAATATTGCGACTAAGCATGTCAATGACAAAAGTTAAGTTTATAGTCAATTATTTTGTTATACGTACACAATAGGACCTATGGAAATCTATGGGTGGTATTTACTACAATGTTCTTAAATTCAGAGCACAGTTGAGTTGTTAGGTAAAAAAGCAAAACAGCTGAGCTAAAAAGCTGCAACCAAACAGTCCCATACTACTTTCCCAAAGGTAAAGTTATTCATGAATTTATAAAAAAGACACTTCTGTAGAATTATCTAATGACAACACACGAGTAAACACCGACATTAATCTGGTTAGGGAAAGAGAATCACCAGAGAGCACAGCTTGTAAGCTGTCCATGACAATTGAGGCACATATAACAGGCATCATTTCCTTTACATATTCGACAACTTCAAATTCATTACTGTATGCATATCCCACCATAGAGCGATAACAGAAGAGAATAATGCTCACGATAATCGCTTCTGCCGTTGCTATTGCCATCACTGTGTAAACAACTAGTGTAGCGGACTTTGCGTTACCAGCACCTAGCTCATTAGAAACACGAACACTACAAAAAAGTATCGATAAAAATAATAAACTAGTCAATATTGGTTATTCACTTTGTTGATACTATGAACAAATATGTTTTTAGAACAATTTTTTTTATCAGACCTTGCTGCAGCACCGATAGAATATGGAATGAGGTAGTGCATGGAACTAGTTGTCAAGCTGCTCAGAAAACATTAATATGGTTAATTAATTTTTTCTAAAGAACTCCATGTAGGACCCTTTTTTCAATCAAGGAGAACAAGCTTACCATATCGAAAGCACTGAAGATTGGAGTTTAGGGTTCGGCAAAAGCCCAGACAACAACACAATTACTTCAAATGACCACCATTCGAGACTGTAAATTGGATAAATAAGTACAAACCACAAAGTAATCTTAAAAAGTTAATTCAGCTATAAAAAAAGTTTGGATAGTAGAAATACCAAACCATTCCGGCAGAAGCAAAAGCGAAACGGAGAAATTCCCTTATGCTCTGAAACACTTCTTTCGAGAATTTAGTTCTAGTTTTTGCACAGGCTGGAGAGTATTTCAAGTACAGTCCGAGTAATATCACATTAACCCAAAACGAAAAGCTAATTGCCAAAGCTGCGCCTTTGGTCCCAAGCTCTAATGTAAATATTAGAACCCAACAAAGAGGAACGTGAACACACAAAGTTGCGACTGAGCAAAGCAGCATTGGTAGGATCAAACTTTGCGCTTGCAAAAATGGAACCATACATTCGAGAATTGCATAAGGAAATAATGATGGAATTAACCAAATTGCAAATTTTCCAGCTGCGACTGAAATCAAAGGGTCTTGCCCAAGAAAAATTAGTATCTTGTCCATGAAGATCCATAGAATAGAAATTGGTATACAAACAAGAAAAAGGGATAGAATCGCTCCATATGTATATATGCCCAGCTTTTTGTATTGTTTTGCTCCATAAGCTTGCCCACATAGAGTCTCTAGTGCACCAGCCATTCCAAACTGCTTCCACAAATCGAGTTGTGTTAACTAAATTACAATTGTTTTTTATTTATGTATTCTAAAACATCTGGTGCTACTACTTTTAAAATTGTAACTGAAAATTGGTAACACTAATGTATAACAACAAATATAGCTCATAATTCAAATATGCATGCTTGTTTAATTGTTTGGCCACAAGTTGTACTTAAATAAGTTGGCTTACGTATGACCGAGAATAAAGCTGGATTCATCCAGCTTAAACCATCTAGCTTCTGCAAGCAACTACCAAAAAGGTTTCAGATTTTATTCTGGTCAACCAAATGCATTGCAAGTTACAACATATGAACGTAAAATGAACTTAAAAAAGGTGCCTGCAATCAAACAATCCTGCTGCCTGCAATCGAACAATCCTTATGGACAAAGATCAGCTTTTAACCAAATAAGCTAGCTTTCTTAAGGCCAAGAAAACAGCTAGATTCATCAGGCTAAAAACTTCTAATTTTACATGCCAATAAACAGAGAATATCAGCTTAATTTGGTTTGTGATACCTCAGCTTCAATAAGGTAAACCAAGTGCATTCTAACTTATGAGAAAAAATACTGAGCTTAAAAGCTTCAACCAAACACTCCTTAACAAAACCATCGTCTGCAGAAACGTAGCCAGAAACAATATGATGGGTTTGCTAAGTATTAATTGTTATTTTACGGGGTCGCAAAATATAACATTTTGGAATTATTTCATAAACCTACTTATAGAAAAGTTAGCATACTTTTAAGTTGCGCGGTTATGAAAACAACCCTTGCCCCTACAGCTCTGCCCCTGATTGTATGGAAACTGAACACAAAAATAAAAACTTACTAGAACACTGTAGCCGGTGACGTTTCCGATAGAGGTTGCAATCGCAGTGCTCGCGAGCTCTAGCTCGCCAAGGTGGCCCACCATCATCATTGGTACAACGCGTAAAAAGTACTGTGAAAGTGTGACCACCACCATAGGTGCAGCAATATAGCCAACCTTTTTCAGCTCTTCTATACATTCTTTAGTGTTTGGACTAAATTTTTGCTCTTCATTTTTCGGCAAAAGAGGTTCTTCCATGACCTTTTTCCTTATCAGTTTGGAAAAATCAAGAAGAATGGAAAACTGAACTGCTCAAGACCTTTAACTGAAGATATTGTATAACTATTGGTTTTGGTTACTAGAGGATAAACCTTTGTCAGACTAAAAGATCCTGTTTGACAATTGAAAACAATCAAGAATTAAATTAATCAATCATTGAGATCTTCAATGAATATTCATTAATATGAATTGATCACATCAAATTAATTAGAAATTTCTTTGATACAAAATATTTTACTGAAATATTCACATGCTCTCATATGGATGCATAAGTTGTATTTATTGTTTTGGATTATGAAAAATCAGTTTGTAGTAATCTTGTTTAAAGGGTCCGGACCCATCCGTTTTAAAATAAAAAATTGGATATGTTTTAATTTTTCTAGGGACTTCGGTCTCTGTCTTTTTATAAATACGGTACGTCGGTTTACCCTAAAAAACGCTCGCTCAAAGTGTTAACACACTTAAAAACACTAAAAGTATTATCTTATGTTAACACACTTAAAAACACTAAAAGTATTATCTTGATGACTTGATGTTGTTGAGGTGTAGAGATGTGGATTAAATGTTTTCTTATATACTATGAGCTATGAATGCAGTAATACAGATTCAATAATATGTATGCGAAACCGAATGCACAAATAAAACTTTAAACAAGAAAAGCACCAATTTCTAAGATTTAACTTAATGCATTATTTCAACAACTAAAAGTGAAATTTAGCATGATTTATTTTCGATCGTTGTCCATATCAAGACATTAAATAACTAATTTTCGAGTCCCGACCAACTTATAGTTACAAATTAATTGTTGTATATATGTAATGAAAGATCAACGATGAATTATTATAACAAAATAAATAAATGTAGTTCAACATAAAGGACGACATGCTAAAAAATAGCAAGATAGAAAAAATAAATAATAAATAAATTCAGTCCAACATAAATGACACCATGCTAACAATAGCAAGATAGAAAAAACAAATAGTAATAAATAAATGTGGTCCAGGATAGCATGCTAAAATAGCAAGATATGAAAAACAAATAGAAAAATCAAATTCTTTAAAAAAAAAAAACTATAATAATAGAGCGCTTTTTTCTTCAAAAACTGGCAGAGATATGTGATATTTAAATCATATATATGTGCAATACGAACAAAGAAATAGTAGAAGACAAAAGAGAAAAGATACATACAAGAAGAATGTGATATATTATTAGATACGTGCACCGTAGGAAAGGTCCAAAGCCATGTGAAAAAGAGGTTACAAAATACAGAAAAAAAAGAGACTAAAATAGAACAAGAAAGAAGTGGAAACAAATTTGTGTACGTTATTTCTCATGGATTTAGATCTTTTCCTACTTTGTCTATAATTCCAACAAAATACGAATCCTACTGTGCATGCACCATATATATATTGATGGACAACATTAATTTAATGTACACACGAAAGAGAGTTTTAATACCTTTTGTTATCCTTTTTTCTTTATTTTTTTTCTCATTTGTACATTTGTTTCTTAAATTTTCTTTTTTTTTTTTAATCTTGTTTTATATTTTTTTTCCTTTTTACTCAATTTTGACCAATTTTGATTTTTTTTTCCAAACTTCTAAAAACGTAGAAAAAAAAGTAGAAATCGAGGTAAAATAAAATAAAATAAGAAACCGATGTAAAATAAAGGCAAAAAATGAAGAAACCGAGGTATAAAGGAGAAAAATGTGAAAAAACGAAAGTACAAAATGATAATAAACCCCAGGAAAGAAAGAGAGTGATTAATCATTAATGTTAATTGCCTTTATCTAATTTTATTTTTGAAAGTTTTACTTTTTGTTGCATCCTAGAAGCTCAGAAAAAGCGCCGTGATTAGTGTCAATTTTCTTCATTGAATTTTATTTTAATATTAATTGAACTTACTTTTTTAGCATGATAACTGATGAGCTTGGGAATATTAGCATTTTTTATTTTTTTATATCAATCTACACCTATATAATAAATTAGTTATGGATTCACTAATTAATAATTTTTCGAAGTTTATATTTTTTCAGGTCCCTAGGTTTGGGATAATGTGCTTAATTACTGTATCATTATTAAATAACTCTGTAAGTTAATGAGATTTCTCGATCCCACTACTATAAATTTATAGAGGTTTTAAAGTACAAGTTTCTTTTTTAAATGTGTATCCAAAATAACAAAAGTTCTAACGTATACACATTTTTTCTATTTGGTACACATTTTTGAACAAATTGATAAAATAAATTGGTTGGTGTATTAAAAAAAAAACTAGGGAGCATTATTGCAATTGTGATAAATAAGCTATTGGCCACATCACACATGTTTGCTGTTTTTTTTTTTTTTTTATAATTAATAACCCTCTCATTTGGAGGTAACGTGCTTTGTAGGCTGCAGAGTTCGAATGATAAGCATGATATATTCGGTTACCAAACACTTGGATCAATCACTTTTGCTTCACATGTTTGCTGTTTGTGAGCTCGTAGAATGTATTTGGTGAGTATGGTATACTCGGTTACCAAACATTTCGACCAATTATTTTGATACGCTCATAAAATATATTTGGTCAACCTCTAAGTGAGGAAGTTGCTTTGAATTTGCTAAATTAATAAATGCTTCGACCAATGTATTTGGTAAGCTAAGAATCTAAGATGAAAGTATCAGAAACTATTATCCACATGTTTGCTGAATGTGAGATTTTGAAATTTATCTGGTCAGCCTCTAAGTGGAGGAAGAGATTATTGCTAAAAAATGCTTCAACAAATTTATTGATAAAATCTACTATTGATTATCAATATATCCTAGTGGTAAGCTAGGATAAAAGGGTCCATAATTATTGAATTCCAAAGACTATTAGCCGTGTTAAACCATTGTGTCTGGAGTAATTGAATTAATTTGTTTGAATAAAAAGGATAAAACTAGGATGAATAGGTTAGTATATAAAAACATACATAATTTTCAAAAACTCAGATTCTCAAATATTGTTTACGATTTAATACATATAATGTAATATTAAATTTAAAAACTAAGAGTAAAAATAAGTAGCATATGTAGTTGCATCATGTAGCATATGTAGGGCTGTAAGTAAAATTCGAGAATCCGTGAATTCGATCTGAACCGTTGTTTTAGTTATGTTTGGTTTATGTTTTGAATTCTAGTTGTTTGATTTTGTATTAAAAAATTTCAAATCCGTTTTTAATGGTTTGGTTTATATTTCAATTTTGTTATTCGAACCAAACCGATCGGATTCAAACCATGGAATCCAATTGGCTATACCCATAAAAACAAGTAAAATATTATTTACCCTGCTTAAAGAAAAAACTCCAACAACTCCTTCCATATATAAGTTAGAGATAATTAATGTTAAGCGTATTCAACTTTCAGCTCATTTCGATTTACTATACTCAACTATCAATTTTTTGATTTAGTATACTGTACTAAATGAAAACTTTCGATTTATTATATTCCGTCCAAATTAACCGTTAAATAGTGACGTCAGCTAACGTTTTCCGTCCAAATTGAAGGGCAAAATGGTCTTTTTACCTACTAATAAAAAAAAAAACTAAATTAACTAAAACAAAGAAAATTGCAACCCATGGGACTCGAACCCAAACCTACCAGTCAAATTGGAAGGCTTTTAACCACTTGGCCACCAATACTTCTATTAGAATAATAGCGTTATATATATATATATACTCTATCTGTGTATAGATGTGTATATATACACTTTGGGACTGATTTCCTAAATGTTAGAAAATTCAAATTTTATTTTTGTTTCATTTTGGTCCTTACATTTTCAAAAAAAAATAGTTTAAAATTACAACAAAATAAAAAAAAACACAAAAAAATTATAAAAATCATAAAAAAATATAAAAAAAAACAAAAATAACAAAAAATTATAAAAAAAATTATAAAAAAATTAAAAAAATAAAAAATCACAAAAAATCACAAAAAATCACAAAAAATATAAAAAATCACAAAAAATCACAAAAAATAAAAAAAAACACACAAAAATTATAAAAATCATAAAAAAATATAAAAATCACAAAAAATCACAAAAAATATAAAAAATCACAAAAAATCACAAAAAAATTATAAAAATCATAAAAAAATATAAAAAATCACAAAAAATATAAAAAATCACAAAATTTTTTTTGTGATTTTTATATTTATTGTGATTTTTTATATTTTTTTATGATTTTTATAATTTTTGTGTGTTTTTTTTTATTTTTTGTGATTTTTTGTGATTTTTTATATTTTTAATTTTTTTATAATTTTTTTTATAATTTTTTTATAATTTTTGTTATTTTTTATATTTTTTTATGATTTTTATAATTTTTATTTTTTTTTATTTTGTTGTAATTTTAAACTATTTTTTTGAAAATGTAAGGACTAAAATGAAACAAAAATAAAATTTGAATTTTCTAAAATTTACGAAATCAGTCCCAAAGTGTATATATACACATCTATACACAGATAGAGTATATATATATATAACGTTGTTATTATAATAAAAGTATTTGTGACCAAGTGGTTAAAAGCCTTCCACTTTGACTGGGAGGTCTGGGTTCGAGTCCTATGGGCTGCTGTTTTCTTTGTTTTAGTTAATTTAGTTTTTTTTTTTTTAGTAGCTAAAAAGACCATTTTGCCCTTCAATTTGGACGGAAAATTAATACAGTATATTAAATCAAAAAATTGATAGTTGAGTATAGTAAATCGAAATGAGCTGAAAGTTGAATACGCTTAACATTAATTATCTCTATAAGTTATTACTATCCAAGTGTATATATACCTGGTATGTAATTTAAAAACAATGAGAATCATGCCGTAACTTTGTTAACTTTTGTATTCTCTCTCCGCTACTTAAAGAGACATATTTATTTATTTTATAATCGTACTACTAATATGTTATTATGCATTTGATACTAGACCGAGCAGAAAGATGTATATACTTACTAACGCTGGTTATATTTTGTTAAAATTATATATTATTTTTAAGTAATTGTCATTTAAAAATGTGCATTGATTGAGATTACAGAATGAATGATATATATTATTAAAAACCGAATCCGATTCTAATTCTCACTAAACCATTAAATCCGTAAAATCAAACCAAACCGATCCAATCCGTTAGGTTTGGTTTGGATTCAAAATTTAACAATCTGTTCTTAATGGTTTGGTTTATGATTGACGATAATCCGTTATAATCCGAACCATTTACACCCCTAAGCGTATGGTATTAAACTTTAAAAGAGATTTATGCCATGTATCTTTTCATAATTAAGTACCAATAGCATCTCGACGAGGTAAAAAAATCGGGTGATTCGGATTTCGGGGTGTCTTCTTTGAAATTTAGTGAAATTATTAGGAAAGAAAGGATACGCTATCCAGAAACGCGACTAAAGCACCCAAGTAGCTCAAATACTATATTCATAGCGTTGCAACAGTCTGTGAAATTATTCTATGGTGGTATTGATAGCTCGATTGCAAGATGGGAAACTTGTGGCAACAATAACTAGTGGATTGACTATGTTGATGTTCTTAACGCAAAATTATAGGCATGTGCATAATCAAGCAGCCGTGAAATATTAACGAGTTGAAGTAATAATCACTCGATTCTGACATCAATGGCGGAAGCAGTATTAATAATACGAGCACAAATGAATATGTATATAATAGGTATATAATGCATAAGGCACTAACATTTAAAATCTCTTAAAATATAGAAAAATCACGACCACATAATTATTCCACCTAGGATATGTGTGTGTGTAATGGTATGTGTGCATAGCATTAATGTGGTGGAAGCCATGAACTTTACTCGGATTGTATTGATTGAGGTTGTATTAATTGGAGATGATATTCGATTAATCAGTATTACCTTCGGGAACTCGAGAAAGTCCATCAATGGAGAGTAAAAACATATCAAATTATATATAACTCTTGGATGCATTTCCTCGCCTAGAGGGCCGCCTCCCACTCTCGGTATGGTGCATTTCTTTTTGTTTTAATGTTAAGAGTGATGGCTTATTAATAGTCTTGATATGTGGGAACGACTCGTGAGAAGTGATGAGCCATTGCGCTTTCATGTTCTAGCATGCTCATCATATGTTAGAAAAGTACCTCATTATTTTCTCTTGTAATGGATTATTTGGCTATTTGCCAATAGACTTTTTATTTGATATATTCTCACAAAAAAAAAACGTCTTTTTTCAGTTGTCACTTAGATGTCTATACTTTTTTTTAATGCGAGCTTAAAAAGTCAGTTGTCACTTAGATGTCTATACTTCTTTTTAATGCGAGTTTAAAAAGCGAAAAATAAGTGTACTGGTAAGTGGTAAAGTTAAAATTAGTCATATAGTATAGACTTAAAATGCAATTTTAATGCGAACCTAAAAATCAAAAAATAAGTGTCCTGGTAAGTGGTAAAGTTACGAGACTGAAAAAAGAAGTCAAAGTCCAACAAAGAAATTAGTCATATAGTATATATAGACTTAAAAATCCAATGAAGTGTAGACTTTGAAATGTGTTAATTTTTTGCATAGTTATGTAGTATTATTTATTTTGTTTTTCTGAATTCAGCATATTTTAGTGTTAAAAGCAAGTCCAACAAATAAATCAGTTAGATATAGAAAAGGCCAAGTGTGAAATGACTCGATCTAAGTAAAAAAAGAATACAATTGACAAAGTTGCTGATTTTTGCAATAAACATCAACTAAAGTTTGACAAATGCATGCAAACTGGCATATTAAAATTTAACGCCAATGTAAAAACAAAAGTTAGACCATCAGCAAAATTGGTTTTAATCCAACTCCTCTCACGTGTTCAGTTTTAATCCAATGGTCTGACCTGAAACTTCAGCTACCCATGTTTAATGTAAACATCAGCAAAATTGGTCCCATAATAGTACCGATAAGAATAATTAATATGTAGAAGAGTAACATAGAAATCTGAAATAATTAATCATCTTACTATCTCGAACGAACTCCCATTTTTCTGACTTTATAATATGTTACTGTACTTATTAAAAGCAAGAAGGACAAATAAATTGTTACTACACTAGAAACTCTATAAAATAATAGACTTGTAACCATCAAAATTTATTAATTAAAAGAGTTATTAATTAATCGATAAATTAATAATTAATAATTTATATATTAATTAATATTTTATTAATTTATAGTAAAATACTTAGTTTACAAACACCTTTCAAGCTTTCACTTAATTATTGTACAATTAACCTTAGTAAAATAAAGAGTTCTAATGCATGTATATCAAATAAGTAGGAGTTATCAATAGTTCCCAGCATGTATATCAAATAAGTAGGAGTTATGAATAGCATTGAACAATTTCTTGTTGAGCTATGAGAAAACAACACCAGAAGTTCTTACCATGCTAAGGAAAATTAGAGACGAGATTCAATGGAAAATTGATTTAAAAAAAAACAAAAGACAATTGAGTCATTTTTCAAGAAACCTTCGTAAATCATTCATGTAATATGCTATATATAAAGAATTATTAATTTATATTTTATATGGGGTCTAAAGAAATTATTAAAAATGTATTATGTTATAATTTTAGCGAATTATTAATTTAGTACCCTATTCCCGAGTCGAGACCGGCCAAAAATATTATTTTAGAAAGTTTATTAAATAATCGAGTATTAATTTATCGAGTTTCTACTATATCTATCTGAAGACCAAATATTAAAGGGTAGCAGGAGTAATGAATTTATGTTATTTGATACCCTCTGATCAAGACGACGAGGCCAATTATTAAAGGCACGAGGCCAATTATTAAAGGCACGAGGCCAAATAATGTATCTATATGGAAAAGGTGAAAAATCACAAATTAATGACATGAGATTAACAAAATTAGATCATACCAACAAAGAAATCAGTAAAACTGTAACAGGTGTCTTACTAGAAACATATTATAATTCATATAAACCATACTATGATCCAAATAGAACTACAAACCAAGTCATTTGCTATAATAAGAACAAACAATCTCAATGTTCATGATCATAACAACCAAAGAAAAAAATAGATGGTACACTATAACATTCCCAAGAAAGCAAGAACCTTTAAGCATATAGATAGATTATTCATATAAGCGCTTCATGATCATATGCATGGGCGTTACCATCAGTAAGGCGGTCCTGGACCATAACGTGGTGGTGGCGACGGACGATATGGATCAAAATATGGCGGTGGAGGTGGGCCAGGCTGCCCAGGATGAGGCCCGTAAGATGGACCAGGGTACGGACCATAATTAGGTGGTGGTGCGGGACCAGGCGGTGGCGGTGAATGATGGTTGTGATGAGGTGGTGGTGGCGGAGGATGCGGACCGTAGTTATGACCAGGACGTGGCGGCGGTGGTGGAGCAAAGAAACCGGGCCCTGGCGGAGGCGGCGGAGCGAAAGGGTTGGGTGGTGGAGGTGGGCCAGGTGGACCGCTTGGGTGTCTTCTGTATGCCATAAATTTTAATAAGTTTAATTCAGCGAGTCTAAATTTTGTTCCAATATATATACACAAGTGTAGAGAGAGGAAATAATTTCTTCTACCTTAAGTTAGTACTACAGTCAACCGGTTGCTTATAGAGGAAGTATATTTTCGATATAAACAAGAAATGATAGAAGAAAATAATAAAAACTGTTCTTGCGAAATTTACCTTTTTAACACTTCAGATTGAGTTTAACTTTGAAAAGTTTGGTTTCACTACAAAATAATGTTTGATTTAGTGAGAGACAAAACCTGTTACAAGTCTGTCATTAATTTAAAAAGCTGTCACAAATCTGTCGCAAATTGACTAAACTGTCATAAAACCGTCACAAAAACCGTCGCTAATAAGCTCGTAACAAAAAATACCGTCACTAATCCCGTCGTTATTTGGGTATTTTTTTTATAGTGTTTGGCTCGGTTTAAAAAACAATAAAACCGTAAAACTAACTCAATAAAATCGGTTTATTGATTTCTGCAACAGAAGAAAACTAGCTAGTTCCCACGACGTTTGATAAGTTTGTTTCGGTTTATGTCCCATCCTAACTTTTTTTTCTCTTAGGTTAAAGTAGTTTTTACTACCTCATTAATTAAATGATATTTTTAGCAATACTTTGTACAAAAAAATTACTACGCAAGCTGTCATAACAAATATTTTCGTAAATTTCATTTACTTTTGCGAACAATAGTTAATTTTATTTACTTCCACTAAGTCAAAATCTAATTTTAATGACTGGTAACAATACCGGTTGGCTCTTAGTTGCAATCTTGATTTATGAAGAGCTGGATGAACACGTAAATGGGGTGGACTGGTGGATAGTCAATATTGATAGAAACTGGTAGCTAGATGACTCATGATCAGTAAGTAACACGTGTTTGTTTCTTTTGTAATCCACGAAATTCATATTATTAGAAATAAGCGGAATTTGTTTTTCTGGAACTAACCAGGTTTCCAAGGGAAAAAAAAAATTAGCATCCAAAAATTAGTTTTGAGAGAAGTTATAAACTAGAACTACAACAATCTTAAAAATTAGAGATAATTTTTTTGTTTGTATAGACAATCAAATTTTGTCTATAAATGTTAATTTTTTGAGATAAAAATAATCTTTTAGACACAGAAATAAATTTTTTATCCTCAAATCTAACTATTTAATTTCGTATTAAAAAGTATTTGGAGATAAATTTTAATTGTTCGTATGTGATTGTTTTTAGAGACAAATAAAATTTCAAATTATGTGCTTAAAAGCTAGATTTGAGAATAAAAAAATTATTTTTGTGTCTAAAAGATTATTTTTAAAAAAAAATTTACCATTTGGAGACAAAATTTAACTGTCTCTAAAAATATTGTACATAATTCTTAAGTTTGTGTGTGTAGTGTAGCTAAGCCGAGTTTTATAGACATTTTTATAGTTCAAAATCGAACAAGCCCCAAGAACGATATCTTTCTTTCCAGCGCCACTCTTGTTGATTTCTCCGGTGATCAATGTGGTGATCTAGGGTTTTGAGTATCGAAAACGGTTATATTGTGATATAGATCAGCTTTTGTTCTGAGATTAATTAGGTCTGGTGGAGGAGTTGAACGGAGTTCAGTTGCTTCATTGTGGTGGTCGAATCCCCGTCACGAATTACTCTGGTGGCTGGCGAGTCGTGGTAGCTAGAGACGTGACTAGATTAATAATTATGGAAACGACTTATTGACGGTGGTAATATGGTGATGAAATCGGCAAAATTACAAATACCATTACGTACATGTTGACAACGTGAGTGTGTGGTGTGTCATGAACGGGACTAAAGACACGACTTGAAGATGATGTATCAAATGTGCATTTTCATTTTTTTCGTTTTTATCCAAAGTTTGAAATCGTAACATAAAGACCTGTTAACTTTTCAAACATGAGAATTAACACCATAAATATACTCCTAGATGAGGCTAGATTAACCTTGATTTTTGAAATGTCATACTTAAGTCGATACTCTAACCAATTAATAGTTTAGGTGTCACACTTACATTAGAATTTTAAACTTTGAAATATTATAGATTTTGATTCGTGTGTACGGTTGAGAACATTTTTTTTTCTTTTAGAAATCTTGGAGTTTGAGAATGTAACACAATAGTCTTAAATGGTTTGGTGTTACCAATTCTCTAAATAACACCAGGAGGTTGTTTTTTCACGAAAGGAGCTTCTTGACATGTTTAGTCATTAAATATTGACATGTATGCTTGATTTATTTACTTTTAAAACACTATATTTTTTTAAGTATATGTGCAACCTAAATTATCAAAAATGAGTTGGGTTAGACCATTTTTTTACAAAATCACAGAGAAAATTTATGTTGTATGATATGTGCATCTTTTACTTGGGACCATTCAACAAAAACTAAAGACAAGTTTACTCATAAAATGAAGGAAGTAGTGATCACTTTCAAGTTCAAACGAAGTAACTGTAGAAGGAAATTAATACTCCTAGTAAAAAAAAACTTGGGACTTTGACAATTTTAATATATCTCACAGCATATTAACCAAAGCCTCTTCTCAATAACTTACAGAAGGACCCCTTCAAAACATGGCAACTAAGCCGCAATTTAAACTTGTCATATTTATATTTATATATAGCATATTACTCTAGTATTTCAAAGTCATCCAAGTCCAAATAAACCAGATAAACTGAAACACTATAATGTATTATTTATATTGTAAAGTACGTAGAAACCAACTATCCAACAAGCCGCAAAGATCCAGTTTGTGAAACTGCAAACGACTTAAAAATCTGATAAACCAACTTCATCTCAGTTTGTTTATTGACCAAATTCTCTTCACGCGTTAAAATTGGACCTTTCCAAGCCAGCTTCCGACTTTGAGAGCTATCATGGCCCCTAAAGTTTTGCAAAATACGTGTATAAGCACTTTCGAGCTTGCTCAACAGCTTCAACGGTGAAGCCATCTTTATTAATTTCAATTTAAATACTATATTATTAGCTCTAATCCTCCATTGCTTGTGCCGTAGTTTACCACCCAATCGGACGATTTTAACCCTTCTCTTGTGCGTGGTTGCACTATCGAGTCTACAATAATTTCGTCTTTTCCAGTGCTTGGTTTGATAATTACCATTGCTAATTTGGTCACTAAGGCTATCCATGATCAAGAAATTAGTAAACCGGGTTAAGTTACAAATGAATATATACAGTGTTTGTTTATATCTATAAGGTACTGATAAAAAGAAGAGTAACGTGCATGTGTTTATATAGGGGCCGGTTAAGGATGGTGGTTAATTGGTTATTTAATTTATATAGCTGTTTATAGTAATCTGAATGGATCAAAGTTCTCAATGTATTTCAAAATTTTAGCCGAATAATAGAGTTCGAACATATAGAGTAAGTGTACTATAAAGATTACGTACTGGAATAAAAGACCAAGTTTATTTTATTTACAATGTTACTAAAGGCGGCTTTTGATGGATTTGTTAATGCAAAATTTAAAAATTGGTCGACTTTTATGAATATATATTTAATACATGTAGTCTAACACATTCACCGTTTTGTATAATTGTAATGAGAATATAAACACAGTAGAAATAATTTTCTTTTCATGGTAACAATACTATTGATGGCAACTGCTGTAAATTTATTATTAGAATGCTGTCTAAGCTTTAACATTATTAGTGTCTAATGGAAAATAAAGAGTTTCTTATGCTACAGTCATCTTAACAATCGTTAGATTAAAAAATTGATGGTTAGATGATGTTTTTCAATAATTAATTTATTTTTTCTATTTTCAACAAATTAGAATTTGATAAATTAAAAACAAATTGTACAACACACTAAAAACTCAAATAAAAATATAGAACCATATAGCCTACCCTAAACTTAAATATTAATCAAAAATTAATTTTTTTTATTTATTTGATACTTTTTTATGTTAACGGATTGTGAACCAGTCTAATAAGATGACTGTTCACTAACGGTTTCCAAAATAAATAAATGAAGTAGGGAGTATATTTTATAGTAGCCGGCCTGATTTGTGTTTTGGACCCTTGGTACTTTGAATCCTTTAAGATCCCTAACAGCTAATGCATGACAGAATGAGTCAAAAGTTTTGCATAAACACAAAATTGAAAATTGTCTGCATACATTTTAGTCAATTATATCCATTTATCCTAAAAATTATATCTTGCTGAAAATGATGTCAAATCATTTCATAAATCAAAAATCAATTAAACTGCATAGGGTAATTTATTATTTACACCATTTTAATAGCACTAGATGGTAATTTGTTTAAATATTTATCTTGGTTAATTAATATCGAATATATCCGACCTTAGTTTACAAATTTTAATGTTGTCTTAGTCTTGTTTGTTTTTCTGATAGCCTAATATACTCATGCTTTCTGTTATTTCCATGTTCTGAAGGACGTTTTACTTTGTAATAATGTGATATATAGTAGAAGGATGATATCATATGGCCTTCCAAGTTGAAGCATGATTAACAATGTTCTTGTTATGCTTTACTGAATTTGTTGGAAATAGTTATTTGTGGGTTGCTTTAGATTTTTGTTGTATCCGTTACTTCAGGGGTGTATTCTTTTCTTTATGCATAAAGTTTATGTTTTTGCTCAACTAGCAAGGCTTTGAGAAAGCAGCACGCGAGGAAGTGAGTGCGCTAGTGTACGGAGTTGCTCATCGGATATTTTATATGTCACCGTTTTTAAAACTAACTAAAATGGCGCACGAGAATGGAAAACTTGTTTAGACTTGTGGTTTCTAGCAACACTTGTCTCAATTTTGTAAGTAATACTTAGGTTGCATATGATTAGTGAGTTTGAAATATTTAAATTTGTCTAGTTTTCATTCATCTCCAAATAAAGGTAAGAGGTTTAACCTTAATAATAATGTTTTTTTTTTCTCAACACAAAAAACAAACTTATCTGTATATGATTTTTTAATTTTAATAATAATGTCTACTGCCATTTAAGTCCTATAATGAGTTTTTGTAAATATTACTTGGAGTACAACTTTTCCCCGTATATGATTTTTGGAGTGGAAAACCTACAAGAAGCACACCACAGTGTGTTCGGACTTCGGAAGGGAGGTAGCCAATGCTTGATCGAGTCTATGTGCTTATATTGTGCGCACCTCCAATGTTCAGTCTTTCTATTCTGCTATTGTTTTCATGCATAATTGCATAAGTAGAAGATGTCATTAGTATAGTATTGATCCATTTGAAGGAAACTATATACTATACTGTGTAACCCCTCTCTCCACCTGCACATCGAGAGGGATCTTTAGTACTGAGTTTTCCCTTACTATGTAATCTTATTCCCGGTGTCACCATTCACTAATACAATCATGTTTGCCTAGTCTTAGTTTCTTGACTTCGTTGTTTATGGATGCACTAATGTTTAATTTAGTGGTTCAAAGTATAAAAGAAGGATAAATGTTTGGTTCATGAGTTGCAATTTCGGCGCTTTTCTTAGGAAAATTATTTCAAAACGTTGGTGTGCAAGAACGTTATTTTTCTTCTCCAGGAACCATTGATTACTTCAGAACTAATGAATTTCTGTTTCAGTAAACTACTTTCAAATATGCTTTTCAAAAATAATAATTAAGAGTATGTATGTTGCTTTTGAAGACAGCTTGTGTATGTAAAACGTGAATAAGAAAACTCATGTCAATTTAGAAGATGTCATAATTTTGATAAATATGCTGAGCTACTACCATTTTCTGGATTTTCTGATTTAAACGCAACAAAATCATTGCGGACTTAACTCCCGCCATGGAGATTGCCACCAACAAGCCACTCTTTACTCTTACCTAAAAAACCAAATTTTAATTCTAAACCTTCCGAACAAAAAGGATGGTATTATTAATTTCGGCTCCAGATAACAATTCAGTACTGGAATCGTCCATTCACACATTTCCATTACAATAAACTCTGACCGAAATTATTTTGGTTTAAATCTCATCACTTGTCCTAATCACAGACCTTTTTGGCCATTGATACTTATTTGGCTGGGGAAAATAATCTGTTATAAATATATGTGGCATGAGAACCACTTTGAATCAGCGCCTGATCAGACATCTACAGCTGGGATTTGCCGCTTGGACAAGATAGCTAAAGCTTTGCAATGGCATGAACGGGTAAATTAGGTCTGGAGGGTAGCTTCAAATCCTCCCAATCTTTATCGTCCAAGGGAGTAAAGTATCGATTAACCATGGCATCAGTTACTAGCTCCAGCCTTGAAGGTTGCCACTGAAACAAGACCATCAATTAAAGGACTAAAAGTGAATTTATGCTTAAAAGTCGACTAGTTAAGACTTGGTTATCTACAGATCTTACGCAAATTATTGGCTTATTTAAGTTGGAAAAAAAAAAACGTGGCGAGTCAAAAAAAGGAATCTCAACTTTTGAGCTGGTTAGATAAGTACATTTACAACTTTAGAAGTTGTATACTGTATGCAAAAAAAGAAATGAAAGCTCAACCAAATGAACCTAAATCCATGGTCAGATATATGTAGTATATGCTATATCCAATATGTTCTAAGCGAACAACAAACCAAGTTTAGAAAAAAAGAAAAAAAAGAACTATAATTCATGTTGTTTGCATGGGTGTCACAGAAATTCCGCAAAAACCCCTTCCAATAACTATGTTATTAACAAATATATCCATGTCTTCAAAAAACTCTTAACAACAAAATGTTAAGAAAAAATAACTGGAATTTCAATCGAACCTTTGGGTTTTTGTCTTTGTCCAACAGCAATGCCCTGCAGCCCTGCATTTGAAGGTCGTCTTTAGAATCACTTAATCAATCAAGTGTAAGGAACAGAATAATGACAACTTACTATAATACCTCAAAGAAATCCTTGCTAACTTCTCCTCGCATGACGTGGCAGACCATTCGATACTCACGGATAAGGCATTGTCCAACACCCTGGAGCCTCCCTTCTCTAATCTATATCCCCATAAACAAAACCAAGTAAACATCTTTTCTTCAAATATATAGAGTTGTAATGTAAATATAATCTCCGAGGAGTTATTTCTTTACTGATCGAAGAGAAATTTTGAGACTGGTAGGCGATGCCATCTTTAGTGAGTTAATAGTTGAAGATATCCAATCATCTTTGTTGTCGACACCTGCCTTCTCCTGCAATACCAAATAAGTATATGTAATAACACAAACAAAACTAAAAGAAGTTAATACAGAACGACATAATACTTCTATGGTAAAAGAAAAGGTCTTAAATAATTCTGTAACAAATAAAAGAGCTATAGAAAACGTACAAGGGTTGATAAAATTTCTTCGACTGTTTTCCGTGAGAAGTACTTATTTATCACATTCAGCCTGTAGAATCGAAAGTACATAGCTAACCATTGAGAATCTTAACTAAAATGTTGTGCACGGAAAGCCGCAAGACTAGTAGGAGTGTCGGACCAACTTAATATCAAACTCTTGATTGTTAACTCGGACATTTTCTTGTTTATTTAACTGCTATATCAAGAGAGAGAGAAGATGTAGGAAGTGGTAAAAAGAGTCTACCGATGATAGGAACTAATGTCCTTTAAACGAGGTTGCTGAGAGAATTTATCGATTATTGCCGATATAACTTTTGGATCACTTGTGTTTACCTTGCTTAGGGCGTCTTCGAGCAAAGGTAATTTCTGAAACATTAATAATTTCAAGGAAAAGAAAGATTACAAAAGGGCTGATATTTAAATATGGGGTGAACAGATTTGTCAACTATAATAGGAACAATAAGAAATAATTATGTTACTATGACTGAACATAAGTACATGAATCACAATAAACTGAAATAATTTTTGCAGAGCATAACAGAATTTTTAATCCAAAGTAATGTCTGCCTAATCATAAGCTAAAAAATTAGCACAAGTTTTCCTTAACCAAGCAAGACCAACTTTTTCCACTGTTTTTGTAAGATACTTCATACAAACGAATTTAGTTGCACCATAAACTTGATAAGTTTTATTTTTGGGAGGTATAAACTTGGTAAATATAGATAGACAAAGAAGAAGCATACATCAAGAGGAACGAAATGAGTTGCAAGACCACATGCGAGCATTTCTGCACCATCCAATCGATAGCCCGTAAGACCAACATATTCCCCTGCAAAATATGTCATTATGTACCAAAATCAGATTATAGGAACTTCCTGGCTAAATCTACGAAATATAATGATCCTAACTGCAAGCGGTAACTTTACAATGGAGATTACTATTTAGTACTCACAATATTTACAAACAAGAGCTGAATATTTTCAAAATAAAATTACGAAGATTCTTAGATAAGCTGAGGCCATAACACGCATTACCAAAGAATCCGGGGAGTCTGGACAAAAAGTAAGAGGCACCTACATCTGGAAAAAGGCCCAAAGCTGTTTCTGGCATAGCAAAAACCTGTGTAGTAGAAGTTAGATAAATTATCCTCATTAATTCTCTACTTGAATGCAATATGAGGAAATATATTTTAAGACAAAATGATTACCGAATTTTCTGTTGCAATGCGGAACCGACCATGTATTGAAGCTCCTCCTCCCCCTCCCATGACGATTCCGTGAAAAATTGAAACCTTAAAATATAGTAAGTTCGGTAACAACTTAGAAGCAAAAACAATGGTGTACTAATCTGAGAATGAAGTAAATATGTAGTCAGACATTTTAAAAACCACCTGAATTTTACTGTATGTGGCCATCACATAGTTCAAGAGAAACTCTCTCCCAAAAAAATAAGCACCAATTTTCCAGTCACCTGATATTCAACATCCAAAACACATTTAGCTGGGACAATTACTAACATTTCCACCGCAATTATTATTTTTAAATGGAATGACCAAGTACATAGAGACAATTTCACAAAATAAATGCATATATGCTATCAATTATTTTAAAATTTTCACACTTTCCATCTGTACCCATACAAGTATTTTCTTTTAAAGACATACAGATCAGAACCTATACCTTCTTTAATGTCACGAACTACACCAGAAACATCACCACCCGCGCAAAATGCTCTTCCTTTACCCTGAATCATAAATTCTCAAACACATGGAATGTAGAATTGAAAAGAAAAGAAGGAATTTACACAAAGCTAACAAATCCTCCAATCAAGTATTTAATCAAAATACATGGAATAGATCAAGTGTTTAAAATCAGGAAGGTAATACCTTTAAGATTATTAGCTTGACATTATTATCCTTCTCAGAGGCAAGAAAAACATCTAATAGACGAGATACCTGAAATTAGAAAGAAGACCCAGACACAGAATCACAATCTTGTTGCATGTCAATCAAAACTACACAGAGATATCCCCAAAGAGAGTTACAACATTTAGCTTAGAGTTATTTCACTGACGATATATCTTTAAGTTCATTTGTCTCCGAAAGAAATCGGACTAAGAAGTCTTAAGCTAACCCACAGGAACCATTATCAAACTTATTTAAGCAAAAAAGGATTCTTTACTTTTAATCGATTTCACAATACCATTTGAAAGGAGAGAGCATTCAATTGCTTAGGCCTGTTCAACCAAAGAGTTTTCACATGAAGATTGTCCTCCACCAGTACCTTCGAACAAACCACGAGTTTAGATCCCGTTGAGAAGACGCAATAAGATTTGGGATAATAAATTGATGATTAGGAAATAAACCTGATCGGCATCACCGTAGCTAAAATTAGCTGGGTTCATGTTTGGTTTGAAGTCAACAAGATCTATTTGCTGCAAAGAATGATATGATGTTAGGAGGGAAACTTTTCTTACAGATACCATACTCTCTTTTGCTTTTTCTGGTAAAAAAACTCAGAAATACAGTAAAACACTAAATTTAACGAACTATTTACACCACAATTGACTAAAAAGATTGGACATTCCGGCAAACCGACCGAAGAAAAAAGATCGGAAATGATAGAGAAACATCACATCAGTATTGCTTCATCAGCTCATACAAACTTTTATTCAGATTAAATTATCTGTGGGCGTTTCACATTACCATATTATAAGTTCTAACACACAGGGATAGTTTGACTACAGTTTTTTAAGCATAAAATAAACCTAATTATATTGGAGAATAAAACTTCTTCTAGCTTTCACGGTACAGAACAAAAATTCAGTATATAAGCCGGTTTATTAATTTTCTAGCAGAACATAAATAATAATCTAAACATATAAGCTGCAACAAAACAATTCTACAATGGGCAATAATAGATATGGTTTAAAAACTTGTACACATAATAACTCACAACACAAAAGGAAACCATATAAGTGGAAATAAAATAAAGTGCATGTTTGACCAACATCTTTTTTCAGCTTTTCAAGCTTTTTAATACAAAAAAGCCATGGGTGTTTGGTATGTAAGCTTTTTCAGTTTTCTAAAAGCTAGTTTTTGGGCCAGAAAAACTAAAACGGCTCAAAAGCAGAGAAGCTAGTAATCTGAGGACTTTTTTAGCTTTTTAACATAAAAATTTACCAAAAGTAGACATTTTCGATTAAATCATTTTGTATACTTACAAGTCTCTCATAAGTTAAAATAAGTAAGAAATGACTTATCAACAAAAATAGGTTCTAAGCCACTTATAAGTAAAAAGCTAAGGTGGTGCCAAACTGTAGCCTTTTTAAGCAAGTTTTTTCCTAAAAGCAGCTTTTTGACAACAACAAAAAAAACTGATGCCAAACGCGCTAAAAACACAGCTAACAGATTAAAGGATGAACTAGATATTTCTAATAATTAGTATTTCTACTTCCTATAACAATTAAATAATGAAACATGCAAAACTTTTTTAAAAGTAATTATTGGAAAACATTAGCAAATATTCCAAATACCCAGGATGAGAATCAGCTTAATTACACTAACTTTATCATTGGACTAGCTTAATTACATTAACTATGTCATTTAACTAAAAAAAATCATTACTAAAAGTCTAAAATGATCAACTTAAAGAGGACAGATGAGAAGTCAAGGAAATACCCATTAAAAAGCTTGATTATTTACACATACACACACACACACATATATATAAATATGTATATGTATATATATATATATGTTGAGAGAGAGAGAGAGAGAGAGAGATTACCTGAATTCTGGTTGGCAATGGTTTCTATTTTTTCTGTGCAGAGAAATTGTGGTAAAATTATATAAGTTGATTTCTTAGTTTAATAAAATCTCAATTTCAGGTTCCATTGGTTTTTACATGACTTGATTAGTCCCAAAATTTTACACTTGAGGTGTGATGTCTATACTATAACTTGTATTTAGAGACAATGTACACAAACTTTATTATCCATGAAACCATAAATGTTTCATTAGTTCATAAGAGTAAGTATCGTACTAATCAAAGAAACGGAGAACAAAGATATGCATGTCTAAGGAGTCGTTAATCTTTGAAAACGATGACCGATTGGCAGTATCAATTATAAAAAAAAAAACATCGCAAAATGGACTGAAGAGTCTTTAATAGAATTGAGCAAAAATCCACATACACAAAAAAACATCAAACGAAAACATGCGTGTGAGAGCTTGTGGGAACTGATACTACCTTTTTGTGAGAGTAGTGAGGATATCCGTTTTGTCTGTAGCGTTTTTTGTTATCTGTTTCCAAGTAAGTGTAAGAACGGTGAACGTGACATTATTCTCTTATGATTGTTTTTTTTTTTTTTTGTATTTTTCCTTTATTTTGTTATACAGATAATATATGCATAAAATTTACTTTAACGACGAGCTTATAGCTTATAACACACATCAATTTTAGTTTTAAAGTTTAATTCCGGTTTCCCAAATTTTTTGTGATCTGATCTCATCTAATGCAAATCACATTGTCGTTCAATTTTAATATTTTGATGGGAAGTCGATAAAAAAATGTTAAAATGAACAAAAACATAATATTTAGAGCACGTACCAATGTACTAAATGGCTTCAAGTATGGTTCTCAACTTAATGTTTTTATTTTGGGTAGGCCTCATCAAGATGCAAATGTGACTTATTTTAAATGGTCCAAACGTATATTGCATTAGCCTAAAATCATTTAGTGATGATGCGCCACTTTTACACCTAAATTGTATAAAAAAAAATCTATAAAACTTATCTTATAAACCCTATTTTCATTTACATCCGCCATCGCTTCTCTTTTTTCTTTCCTCATTCATTCTCTTCACCAAATAAAACACTAGTACACAGCTATAAAGTCTAATTCTTTCTAAAAATAGAAAATTTTCTCAACGGTAATTTCTCTGCTATTTGAACCTCAATACATATATGATCCCTTTAATGTTTAGTGTCCCTGAAAGTGCTAATTTCACTATCGAATGCGACGATCCTCAAGGTACAAAGATCATATATCTATTGGATTTCTAAATTGATGATGTTATTCTTATATCTAGAATTTACATATGTGTATTTAATTATAATTTTCCTAGATCTGTACTCATATGAAATAGTAAATTGTTTCCATTTTTAGATTTCAACTTTACTTTAACACAAGACAAAAATGGATTATTGACATTTGTTCATATTAAAATATGTGAAATGAATACGATAACTTATTTTGTTTGAATGTGTCTGTTTCCTAGTTAAGAATTTTTTTTGGCAGTGATCGCATACGAGATTCATATATCCATGTTTTAAAGCTCATTATTTTCCCCAAAAAAGTCTTATGCTATTTGGTTGATTATTTTGAAAACTAGATTTTCTTTCTACATTCTTTATCAGAAATATATTGAATTTTATACATATTTGTTTTTTTCTCAATACATTCTTTATCAGAAATTTAATGGGATTGCACTACAACACAACATCAATACAGCGACGGAAATATTCGTTGCTAAAACGTGAAATCCATTGCATATTGGCTGTTTGTGATGAAATTTTCCGTCTCTGAAATCCGATGTTAAAGTGCTTGTGGTTAAACCTTTACTACAAAAATCCGATTTAGTGATATTTTAGCAACGGATTTTCCATCTCAAGTTTTGTCCAAACAAACGTCTAAAATTCCTGTCAAGTGTGTTGCTACGAAATTCCGTAGCAAAAGTCTCGCAATTTTTTTATATATAAAATAGATAACAATATAAATATTGTATAAAAGTAAATAGTTACCCACGAATATGAATTGCTACTCCGTCGCAATTTTTTTATTATAAAATATATTTTATTTTCATATTTAATTTAATATATATTAGAAATTTATAAATATGACAAGCACATGGCAATTTCGTCACACCAGTGTGATTATTTAAATAAAAAAAATATTTTAAGACAATTAACAGAATTAATTTTATTAATTAAATAAATAAATAAATTTATTAAGAAAACATTAATAGATATAAATAAAATTAATCCACAAGCCAAATAACAGGTTATAATGATAAACAAAATTTAACCGAATTCATATTACGCAACAGTACCGATACTAGCAAATATTACATGCCCAAAATATTAAAGTCATAACCTACTTAAATGGTACACATACTTTCATGACCGATTAAACATCAACGACTCCAGTGTTAACAAGATTACATGCTTAAAATACTAAAGTGATAACCTACTCAGATGATTCACACAGTACCATGACCGATTAAACATCAACGGTACCGGTACTTACAAGATTACATGCTCAAAACATGAGTCATAACCTACTCGAATCAGTTCACGTACTAGCATAACATAATATATATTAAACATCAGCATAGACACCAACATTAAGCTCGCCACCGCTTTCAACACTTTCCCTCGCACCATTCTCACATCCATGGTTACCGAAATCGGATTGATTTGTGTGTTTTGACTAATACGTTGCAACAAGTGATCGGCTACAGCCGGCATTTTCTCAGAAAATGCCTGATTAACTAGGCATCTCACTAGCTCCATCATTTGATCTAGCGTCATCGTAGTCGGAACTGATGTCACATATGAGCAAATGGCATCATCATTTAAAGTAGACACTACATTACCTATCCCATAGATCCCCTTACATACGCCTCTAAGCTCAGCCATAGCTTCAAGAAAATCTCGGTTCTCGTCGATTACTACCGGCTCTCCTCTAGCTTCCATATCTGCCGCTAGTTCACCCATCATAGCCTCAATTTTTTCCTATATTGAAGATGTAAAACATATGCATAACAAAGAAACATCGAGTATAACAACAAAAAAATGAACTGAATCGGAAAAGTTGAAAGATAAAAAGTACCCAATTGGGGATAAATGAAATATATATCCTCCCCATATATATATATATATATATATATATATATATATATATATATATATATATATATATATATATATATATATATATATATATATATATATGGAGGAGGTTACATCAATTTACATTTTTTTTTTTTTACAAAAAACACTCCAAATCAAGATTTGATTAATGCAAATCTACACGGTTTCATGACGGGAACACAAATATGCGTATTGTTTTTTTTTTTGTTTGGAGATGTACAATTGCATGTTTTGGAAATTACAGTAAAATTTAAAAAATTCAAAACATGCAATTATATATTTCGAAAAAAAAAACAAGACACATATTTGTGTTCCCGTCGTGAAACCGTGTAGATTTGCATTAATCAAATCTTGATTTGGAGCGTTTTTACAAAAAAAATATCCAAATTGATGTCCATATAAACTCCTCTCTCTATATATAATTTAAAATAGGATAAATTAACAAAATATACTAATTTTGAAAGTAAATTAATAAAAACATACCAAAAATTTCTAATTAATAAAAGGGTGAATTAACATAAATATATCCTACAACTATTATATTAACAAAAACATACCATCAAAAGTTAAATTATCAAAAATATACATTCGATTAATAATTAATAAAAAAAAAATCTCATTCACTACTCATATCTCTTTCCTCCCTCTATCCTCATGTCATTCTCTCTTTGATCTCTCTCCTCCTCCTTCTTCCTCTCTTCGATCTCTCTCTCCTCATCCTCATCCTTCTTTCTCTCTCCGATTTCTCATATTTCATATCTCTTTATGATCTCTCTCTCCTCCTCCTTTTTATTTCGATCTTTCTCTCCTTCTCCCTCTCTCTCCGATCTCTCTTTTCGATGGAGATTGAGACAGATGCATCCGTCGGAGAGGGCGGTGAAAGTATAGAGTAAGGTCGAAAACTCAAAATTGATACCGACGGAGATGCGGTCGTCGAATGAGAGGGTCACACCGACGACATGAAAGTTCAAGATTGGAGAACGGGTAATGGTTGAATTTGTTAACTAGTGTATAATATTGAAAAATAAGTATATGAATTCCGTGAATTAAGGGTATAGAGTTCAAAATTATGGATATAAATTATGTAAACAAGTATATGAATTCTGTAAATTGGGGTATGAACTTTACGAATTAGGGTATGAACTTTTGAAATAAAGATATGAAAATATATAAATTAGGGTATGAACTTTTGAAATTAGGGTATGAACTTTTGGAATAAATGTATGAAATATACAAATTAGTTTATGAAATTTTGGGTATGTTTTTGTTAATTATAAATTTTTTGGGTATATTTTTGTTAATTTAGTTTCAAAAGTAATATGTTTTGTTAATTTATCCTTAATAAAAAGATACCCAAAAGTTTATACGTTAATTTGTATATTTTATACCCTTATTCTAAAAGTTGATATACTTATTTCAAAAGTTCATATCATAATTTGAATATTTTCATACCATAATTTGTATATTTTCATACCATTATTTCAAAAGCTCATACACTTATTTTAAAAATTCATACTTTAATTCGTAGAGTTCACCTTATTTTCAAAGCCCATACCATAATTTACAGAATTTATATCCTTATTTATATAATTCATATCCATAATTTTCAACTCCATATCCTTGATCTTGATTGACGGAGTTCATACACTTAATTTTCAAGCTTATACACTAGTCAACAAATCCAACCCTCGCCCGTCCTCCGATCTCGAACTACCACGTCGTTGTCGTCGTGGGCCTCTTATTCGACGACCGTATCTCCGTCGCCATCAATTTCGAGTTTTCGACCTCGCTCTACACACCGTCCATTCTGACGGATGTTTACGTCTCAATTTCTACCGAATAGAGATATCTGAGAGAGAGAAAGGAAGGAGCAGAGAAAGATCGGAAAAAGAAAGAAGAAAAGAGAGATCGTAAAGAGACAGCAAAAAGGAGAGATCGAAGAGAGGAAGAAGGAGGAGAAGAGAGAGATCGGAGAGAGCGAGAAAGAGGAGGAGAGGGTGAGAGAAGGAGAGAGCGAGGAAAGAGATCGGGAGTGATGAATGATGTTTTTTATTAATTACTAATGTAATGTATATTTTTGATAATTTAACTTTGGGGGAATTGCATATAAATAACTCTTAGCAACTTATATTACTTCTATATAGCTTGATAATTTCACATTCATCATAGCTAACACTTTTTAATTATTTAGTTTATTTACTAAATGGTCATACAAAACAAAATATAATATACATATTTTATCTCTCTACAAATCCAAAAAAATAGTTTTAAATTACAACAAAATTCTATAAAACCAAAAAAAAATCACAAAAAATCATAAAAAATCATAAAAAATACAAAAAATTATAAAAAATCACGAAAAATTATAATAAATAATAAAAAATTCAAAAATTCAAAAAATAAAAAAAATAAAAAAAATCCCATAAAATCACAAAACATTATAAAAAAATAACAAAAATCACAAAAATAAAAATAATTATAAAAAAAATGAAAAAAATCATAAACTTTTAAAAAAATTACAAAAAATATATAATTTTTTTTGTCAATATAACACTTTTTATACCGAAAAGTGAATTTTTTTATAGAAAAAAATGGTTTTTCCATGAAAATGTGTTTTTTTTTAATCTAAATGAGCTGAAAGTGTATCTAGTTCAGTCAAAAATACATATAGTTCAGTCAAAAGCGTATATAGTTCAATAAAAGTGCATATAGTTTAGTCGAAAATGTATATAGTTAGTCAAAAATGCATAAAATTGAGTCGAAATTGCATTCAATTCAGCTGAAAGTACATATAGTTCCGTTGAAAGTGCAGACAATTCAGTCGAAAGTAAATATAGTTCAATAAAAATGAGTATGCATATAGTTCAGCTAAAAGTGCATCTAGTTCAGGTGAAAGTACATCTGGTTCAGCTTAAAATGCATCTAATTTAGTGAAAAATACATATAGTTAAGTCAAAAGTGCATATAGTCTAGTCGAAAGTGCATATAGTTCTGTTAAAAAAGCATCTGATTCAACTAAAAGTGGATCTGGTTCAACTGAAAGTGCATATTGTTCAGGTGAAAGTGCATATGGTTCAGTTAAAAGTGCATCTGGTTCAGCTGAAAGTGCATATGGTTCAGACAAAAGTGCATCTAGTTCAATAAAAGTGCATATCGTTCTGTAAACCTGCATCTGGTTCAACTAAAAGTGCATCTGGTTCAGCTGAAAGTGCATATAGTTCAGCTAAAAGTGCATCTGGTTCAGTCGAAAGTGCATCTAGTACAGTCGAAAGTGCATAAAGTTCAATAAACGTGATTTTTTTTATTTATAATTTTATAATTTTGTGATTTTTTGTGATTTTTTAATAATTTTTTATGATTTTTTTATGATTTTTTATATATTTTTTATATATTTTTATAATATTTTGTGATTTTTTTTATTTTTTATAATTTTATGTGATTTTTTTCATTTTTTATAATTTTATGTGATTTTTTTTTCATTTTTTATAATAATTTGTGATTTTTTTCATTTTTTTGTGTTTTTTTAATTTTTTTTAATTTTTTATGATTTTTTGTGATTTTTTTAAAAAATCA
Source organism: Primula veris (assembly GCA_963682055.1). Taxonomy (NCBI): domain Eukaryota; kingdom Viridiplantae; phylum Streptophyta; class Magnoliopsida; order Ericales; family Primulaceae; genus Primula; species Primula veris. The sequence continues at coordinate 26,270,079 of OY821747.1, read as the reverse complement.
TTTTTTTGTTTGATTTTTTTCATTTTTATAATTTTTGTTATTTTTTTTATAAAAATACATTTTTTTTTAATTTTTACAATTTTTTTGTGATTTTTTTTCATTTCTTTTGAGATTTTTTGCATTTTATATAATTTTATGTGTTTTATTTTTTATTTTTTGTGAAATATGTGTATGACATTTTGGTAAATAAAGTAAATAATTAAAAAGTTGTACCTATAGTGAATATGAACTTATGAAGGTAGTTAGGAGTAATATAAGTTTAAAAGTGGTACCTATTGGCCATTATTTGTTTAACTTTTAATAGTATATTTTTGTTAATATAATAGGTGTAGGGTATGTTTATTTTAATTAACACTTTAAAATATATATCAAAACATATTTGTCTCCAAAAGAAATCAGACTAACATAGTTGAAAAAATTAGCACTAAATACAACTTTTTATTCTTATTTAGCGAAAACTTCAACTTTTGGACGCATTTGTTTTTAGTCTACCTTTTCAAATCGCTTTTAAAAGTTTTCCATTGTACCAATTATGGTTAGATATTTCCTAACGTTTATAGTTAGATATAATCTCTCCCACTAACCTTAATCCCCATCTTTTGCATCAATTTATTCAAATCCCTTTTTTTCTATGATAAGTTAGAGCGTCAATTGTTTACATGATTTTGACTTGTACCAATTATGTCATAGTATGATAAGAGTTTTCAATGATTTCAGTATACGGTAATAACTGATACGTATATTACTTGATAATTATATTGTAAAATTACTTATTTTCTCAAAATAACACTGGTTGAAATCGGAAATTATATTGTCAAAATTATTTGTTATGTATACTGAAAATAAACTATGAAAATTTCAAAACTATTGTAATTTTTTTATAGTATACTTGGAATTTATTTACTTGGTAAACTGTAAAAATTCGTAACTTGTTTGTTTTTGTAGTACTATATAGTAAAATTGAATGCATAGTATACTATGAAATTTTCACAGATACTCTAAGTTTAATTATTAGAAAATATAGTTGAAATTGTTTTACTTAGTAGGGTGAGTAATCGTTTAATAATTTGTTTATTTTTAGTATTATAAAATTGTTAGTGTCAAATGAATTTCAAGAGATGAGATATTTTAGGATAAACTTGTGGAGCATTATTTGGAAACATATTTAAAAGATGAATAGGATAGAAAAAGTCTTTTAGGTAAACAACCTTAAGCAAAGACATTTTTTGGGAGTGTATAAATAAGTGTATAAAGTAGTACATATAGCTAAATTTCCCTATATATTCCCCATGTCTATTTCATTAAAAAAATAGTTATTATTATTGCCTCTATAAAATTTAAACGCATCATTTTCAATCCATGAGGGGACATGTGATTGGGGTAATGGTGCTTACGTCATAAATTTCATGGTAACAATAATCTTTGAAAATAGAACATGCGATTGGGACAAAACATTACTCCGTATTATTCAAGTATAAAAACATTATTACATTTCTATAAACTGTTGTACCCTAAATCTATTTTTCAGAGACAAATTTCAAGTCACTAGTTTTAGCAGTTTTAGTCATTTAAATCTTGAAAAAGTCTTCACCTAGTTATAACTCGTTATCAAATTCAAAACTATGTCACTGGCTTAATATAAATAAAATTATAAGAATTGATTACGTTTTACTTGTTTATAGTACTTCTCTTTTACTGATTAAGTCTTAGATTGATAATTGAGTGAAGAAATTTTATTAAAACTCTTGGTAGGCACATGTAATTTTGAGGTACAATTCGAAGGGCTATGCCCGTGTTGCATATTGGCACATGGACTTACATTAAATAATTATTAGAAGACATAGTTTTTTTTTTAAGATTAAAAAAAACCTATGTCTTCTAATAATTATTTAATAAAAAAACTGTTTTCTAATAATAAATTTTTTTATAAGCAAATTGTCTTATAATAATTTTTTAATGTAAGACCATGCGCCAATTAGAAGACATAGTTATAAGTCAATAACAGCTCAGATCTTGGTCATATTTGTAGTTCACAAATTAGCATGACATGTGTAAAATATCATAAGAAACCAAACGTGGCAATGGAAATTTTAATGTATGCTAGCAAAAATATAAGCCAGTTTATCTTTACTAATTTCGTTTAATGCTTTATCATGTGTTGTACTTGATTGCAATAGTAAATTAAATAATGTTTGGTTTATTAAAAAAAAATCATAAAACATTTAGCATATTTCTTATTTTAGGGTCGGGATTGTTTTCGGATACGTGATGGATACAAAATATACAAAAGTTTAATGGTTGTTGCTCATCTCATTTAAAAAATTACAGGGTATGAAATTGCAAGTTTATTAATCTTTGCATTTTTAATCTTTCTCTTTGTTTTTAATAAAAACCAAAATATAAGTTGTATGGACATCGTGATGTAGGACAAGTAGAGACCACAATCTTATTAAAAGAAAACTTAAAATAAAAAACACACTCAAAACTCAATCTATTCAACATATATTTTTAATCATAGGTTGAGTCCTATTTATAGGCTATTGTATGCATAAGTTCATTCCCCAACTTCAACACAAATATCTGGACAACCCTTAGACTTCCCAAAACCAATGAACCTATTCATGAACCCAAAAGACCCCTTGACTTCACGAAATAATTATAGTAAAACTTAAAAGAATATTAATATTAGCTTCTTGAATATTAATTACTTCATTGATCTGTATCATTCTCGCCCGGTTAGAGGAACTCCTCTCCGAAAAGTTGAAATGTAGATATCCCCGGATTAAAACATAATGTTGGAACTTCCGGTACTAGGGTCCAACGCTTCAATGAACAACATTTCACTGCTCAAGACACTTCGAGACCTCGTTGAACTGCTTACAAAAAACTACCGGTATGCCATAATTATCAGTACGAGAAAGGCTAGCACCTCTAAAAAGTGTCCAAGCGGAAACTGTCTCGAATGCCATACCCAAAATAAAATAAGGATCAGTGAACTTATTTCTGGTTTTAAATCATTTACTTTGGAAGGGAGAGCTCGTTGAAAATGTTTAGACTTATTTCTCCAACATTTTTGGTTTTAAATATGAAAGCAATATAGGTTGGAAAGTTTTTGTCAAGAAATGGGTTTCTTTCTTTAAAGGAAAGAATTAAGTACAAATGCTAGCTAGCGTGGTCTCTTGCCTAATATTTTGGGAGTTGTGGATAAGCAAAGTTAACTATAAGCATAACAATGAAGATATGGGTAAAGAAAGGGTGATTAAGAAAGTGGAAGTATGGCTAAAAGTAGGGTCGGAGAAAAATCCCGAATATCGACCCGACCCGTGTCCCGACTCACACCCGACCCGAAAAGAAACCCGATCGAAAACGTCGGATTTTGTCCTGACTCGACAAACTTCGGGATCGAGATCGGGTGACAATTTTGATTTCGTCGGGTGTCCCGACCCGAATTTTTAATTAATTTTTTATTTTATATTTTATAACATGATGTTTTTTTTATTTAAACACTAAAATATAAGCTAATCTATATCAAATGGAAATGATAGGAATCAAACTTTGTACCTCTAACATGTAATGTAAACACTCTAGCATATGAATTACAATCTTTTTTGTTTCATATATTATTTATAATTAGATAAATATAATATAGATTTTTAGTTTTGAATATATGAAACTATTAAAATAAAAAATATATTTAAATTAAATAGTTTTATTTTTACTTAAAAAAGATAAGTAATTATTATTTTCCGATTATAAAAATTATAATTATAATGTATTTCATTTAATATGATAATTGTTGCTTATGTGAATAAAAGTAAATAGTAAAATAATTTAATAAAAAACGTATCATTTTTTTTAACTACTCCGTTATTTGTATTTTCACACTATTTTTTCTACTACATGTTAATTTCTTTTTACCTTTATTAGGAGTGTTATTTTTAAGGGGGAATTAACGTAAACATACCCTACACCTATTATATTAACAAAAACATAGTCTAAAAAATTAAATTATCAAAAACGTACATTCTATTAATAATTAATAAAAAATAAAAAATAAAAAATATCATTATCACTCATGATCTCTTTCATCTCTCTCATTCTCTCACTCTCTCTCAAATCTATCTCTCCTCCTCATTCTCTATTTCTCCAATTTCTCCTCCTTTCTATATTTTTTCGATCTCTCTCTCCTCCTCCATTTCTCTCTCATTCGTCTTCTCCCTCTCTCCAATCTTTCTCTCCTCCTCATTCTCTCTCTCTCTGATCTCTTCTCGTTCCGCTCTTTTCCATCCATCTCTCTCCTCATTCCCCATCTTTCCAATTTCTCTATTCGGTGAAAATTGAAACGGAAACATCCGTCGGAGTGGACGACGAGTGTGCAGAGGAAGGTTGAAAACTCAAGGTTGATACCGATAGAGATACGGTCGTCAAAGAAGAGGCCTACGACGACGACGTGGTAGTTCGAGATCGGAGAACGGGTAAATGTTGAAATTGTTAACTAGTGTATAAGATTGAAAAATAAGTGTATGAATTCCATGAATTAAGTGTATTAAGTTGAAAATTATGGATATGAATTATGTAAATTAGGATATTAACTTTGAAAATAAGAGTGAATTTTACGAATTAGGGTATGAACTTTTGAAATTAGGGTATGAACTTTTGAAATAAGGGTATGAAAATATACAAATTAGGGTATGAAAATATACAAATTAGGGTATACAATTTTGAAATAAAGGCATGTACTTTTAGAATAAATGCATAAACTTTTGAAATAAAGGTATGAAAAAATACAAATTAGGATATTAACTTTTGAAATAAGGGTATGAACTTTTTGAAGAATGGTATGAAATATACAAATTATGCTATGAACTTTTGGATATTTTTTTGTTAATTAGAAATTTTTGAGTATATTTTTGTTAATTTAGTTTCAAAAATAGTATGTTTTGTTAATTTATCCTATTTTTAAACTAATATTATGTTTCGTGTTAATAGCACGTTTAGACTTTTCAAATGAAAATTGTTAATAAAAAATAATCTTGTCGGAAAATAAAAAATATATGTCGGGATATTCGGGATAAACTTATCCCGACCCTACGAGATCCCGAAAATTCGGGTCTCGAAAAATTCGGATCTCGACTTTTGTCGGTCGGGATTTTTTTTTACTTTCAAAAGTAATCGGGTCGAGATACGGGTTGAATGTTTACGGGTCCCGATTCTAACCCGTCTCTAGGTAAAAGAAATAAATATGTGTGTGGAGCCAAAGACAAAGTTCAGGAATTTTGATGAGTTAAGCTTAACAATTCTAGGTATTGTCACTAAGCCTTGTATGGCTAATAGAGTTATCTTTGTGAACCGGTTAGTCCCACCAAAAGAGAGGTTAAAGCTAAATACAGAGGGAGCCTTTCAAAATTAATCTGAAGGGGGGAGTAGGGGGGCGTTGAGGAATGAAGATGGTACATATTTATTTGCGTATGCATTTGAGGCAAAAGAGTTGTCATGTTTGTTGATGGAAGCAAAAGATATGTTAGTGGGACAGCAAATTTGCTATAGGATAGAACTGGGCAATATTATAGTGGAATTTGATGCTTTAACGCTGATTCATGGGTTAAAATACAATGTGTCTTGTCATATTGGGCTTACTAGAATATGGGATGAAATTGATGAGTTGAGAGAAATGGTTGTATATGAAGTTGTTATAATGGCATTATACAAGAATTTTCGAGTTCAGACTCAATATAAAGTTTCAAAGAAACAATTATCGCATTTGGATAAATCTTTGAGATACTATAATCTTCTAATATTGCAAATACAAGTACTCCTGGGTCAAAGCATTGAACCGGCTCGACAAACTCCTGGTCCACACCATTAAGGTAATAAATTTTCGAAGGCAAAAGATATTTCCATATTCCATCGGACCAAACAGATATTTCCAAAATTCGCACCGCTCAACTATAAATTCAGCAACTTTCTCTCTATAATCTCTTGTAACAAGCTTAAGTTCGTACTTAGGTTTACTAATTTCAGCTGGTTTTATATTTGACAAGTTTGGAATTTTATCAAACCAAAGTTCAGACTTGAAAGCAAGTAGAAATTCTTTTTTCAAACTGAATATATCACTTGTTTGTTTTATATTCTAAACTCCAGTTAGAGTTATAGCTTGTGAAAAGACACTCGATAGCACCGTCTTAAGAATCCCCCCCCCCCCCCCAACACACACACACACACACACAGACATTAGCCTCGTCAAATTCCTTTGCAATAAGAATCTCATCTTCTTTGGAATAGGCCATGCTCTCTACGAACTCCGAAGTTCCATTATACAAAAAAAAATCCACCACATTCGGTGCTATCTTCTCTAGCTTAATTTCCTCTAAAGCATTACCACTCTTTCCATCAAATTGTTGGGTTTCGGGTGGGCAACATCATCGACACTTTCCTTGGGGTTCTCAGCTTCCTCCTTAGTTATTTCCGTTTTTGTTTTCTCAATTGGAACTTTATTTCCTATATTTATCTCAGATTTCTCTCCTTGCATCTCAATATCATAGCCTACATCAACCTGTTCAGGGGCAACATACTTTTCACTGCTTTCTTTACTTTTATCAACAATTTCCTTTTGCCTCAACTTATTGTCCCTCTGCATGCAAAGATTGTTTTTTCTTTAAAGTATTAAACGACATTAACTCTACCTTACATGCCAATATCATAGTAGTAGCTCTTGGATAGGACCGAAGCTCTTTTTTGATATCATTTCTTAACCCGAATATAAAATCATCAACTTTTTCCGATGGTGTCCTGTAAAGTTCATTGATCTGTATCACATCGCCATATGAACTTTATTATAAAGCAAGAAAAGATTAATTATATTTTATGCACGTCACTATGATTTAATCAAACTTATATATGATATTTTAATATCCATTTTAATTGTGAATGTTAAATATGATTGATACATACTAATATGGGCAATGTATTTATTCTAGTTTCATTTAACAATCCTCTTGTCCCACCATAGCAGCAAAAGCCAAATGCCTCTATATTCTGATATCCAAGTTTTAGTTTTCTTCCTATTTTGCTTATGTTACGAGCATCAGTGTCACCAAAGTGCATTGTTTCCTTATTGTAAATAGGTTTTGTAAAGAAAATGTACTGCACCAATTACCATTTCATTACTTTATAATAGCTTTTATTCCTTGGTAGGAAGTATTGTATTTTCCTCAAACTCTACTTTTCCAGAAACTTTACTAAAAAGTGTCTACTTTTCTTTCACAACAACTTTCTTATTTATTTTCTCAAATTAAAAAAAATCAAATTCTTCCCCATATTTATTTTCTTATTTAGTGTCTACTAAGAGTAACCAAATTGTATCCCCATATTTTTTCTCTCATCTACCTTTTCACTTTACACTCAAATGTATTTATATTGAATAACATAATTATCCAAATTTTTGTTATGTGTGAAATTGTGGAGAACGTTTTTATAGGATGATATATTTTTGTGCAAAATTGTCAAATTAGCCTCTCAAATTAATGTTTGTCAAATGTCACGTGACATGATTCCGTGATTTATTTAGACGGTGGTACCTAAATTGGAAAGTTATTATAATGTGGTAATTAAATTAGAAAATTTGAAAGATGGGTATCCAAATCGTTAAAAACAGATAGTTTGGTGTACTAAACCTATAAAACTCTTCTCTAAATATGAAATAAAGCACCACTAACAAAACTCATTAGATCACAAATGTCAAGCCATAAAGTATTAAATTTAGGGTCAGGGCTAGTACCATTATGCAACCAATTATCAACCAGCTCAGAATGTGTTTCTATTAAAATGTTACATAAATTGAAACAGTAGCAAATCAGTTAACCTTCTTTAATGACCATGAGTTGAGCATAGGTGTTAGTTTGAATGTCAAGACAAAAAGAGTGAGTAAAAAGTAAAATACCTTTATTATCTCTTAAAATGCCTCCACACCCATTATTGCCGGGATTACGATATGCCGAGTCATCACAATTAAGTTTTAACCTACGAGAAGGAACAATTTTTGTTCTTTCTTTTGATTTAATCACTTGTTGTTCTTAGCCAAATAAAATTCATATAAACAATCCTGATTTCTATCAAAAACATTGTTTTAAATAACGCGCAACATTGCGCAAATAGCTCTTAGCGAAAAAAACTGCCTACACAAAAACGCTATTTTAAGGTATAGCGCGAAAAAGCATAAATAGGGCAAAAAAAGCGCAAATAGCGCAAAAAAAGCGCAAATAGCGTGAGTAAAAACGTAAAAAGCGAGTTTTTTTTTTAAAAAATAATACTAATTTTTTATTAAAATAATGGATAAAACTACGTCATTTTGGATCACAGCTTATTTCTTTACATAAGTAAACATAAGTAATAGTTATGATATTCTTATGAGTACATTGTAATTTAGGATTAAATTTTTAAGTATGTTAACATAATAATCATCTGAATTATATGATTATATAGATAAAAAAATATATACCGCAAAGCGCTTTCTTTCTACGCTATTTGTGTTTTAACATAACTCTCGAAAAAACGCTATGTTAACGATAATGCTATTTAAAACATTGATAAAAAATAATGAAAAATCTTGTTCATCAGAGCATTTTCTAAGGGAAACATCTATAGAAGGATTTTAAAACCTAATTAAAGCGGATAAAGTGTATCAATCAATAAAAGGTATTGAGATTAAAATACACAAAGTTGCAAAACATTTTATGGAGGTTACATATAACTAAGTTTACGTACTTTGTGGCGGTAATTTGCAGAACAACCACATCTCAAGGGGTTTTCCTGATCAGGGCCTGTTCGGAATGAACAATATTTAACCCATAGGATGGAACAGTCGAAGAATGAAGCCGAAATGATTGAAAAGATGGCAAAATTGGAGGTACTTCAGGGTGCACTTAATAAGGTCAATCGTCGGCAATAAGCTCAATCAGAAGATGAGGTATTATCGTCCAGATGTGGAGGATATAACTTCACTTGCTGAAGTTGGCGCTCACCAGAAATTTCTCGAAAATGCACTTGAGCAGATAGATGACACAAAATAGAAGTTGTTCCTTGCTGGGATTGTGAAAGAAATAATTTCTGATAAGGAAGAATTTTCGAACGTTGATCATGAGTCTCCAGAATCAAGCACAAAAAGCAACTAATGAGCCATGATGAGGAGAAGAGAGCACCAGCTCTGCCAAAGTTTCCTCCGAGTTTTACTATTTTCTAAATTAATCTAACCCCTAAATAAATAAGCGGTTGTGGTTAGTAGTCATGAACATGATTAGAAAAACTGTGAAAGTTGTAAACCGGGTTCCTTCTATCTTACAAAAAAATTATAAGTAGAAAAATATCAATAATTCAGGGTCAATTTTTTTTATTAAGTTTTAGTACGGATGCTCAATATCTCTTTTTTCTCAATCCCTTTATCGCCGATACGCAATGAAGTTACATTGATTTCCACCAATTCTTTTATCAAAAAAATTAGAATTGGATTTTGATAATAATTAGTCCGAAATATGTACTTAAACATAAACTTTACGTTATCTTAAAACTCTCACAATCTAACTTATCAAAAAAATTAGATTTGGATTTTGATAATAATTTAGTCCGAAATATGTACTTAAACATAAACTTTACATTATCTTAAAACTCTCACAATCTAACAAATGTGGATCATATAAAACAATTAAAGTTTGAAACTAATAAAACTCTAATACATACAAAATTCTTTTAAAAGTAGTTATTGGGAAATATAAGCAATTATTCCAGATGGTAGCGTCTTTATTCAGTCAAAGTAATTCTAAATCAAGTGTGAAACTCGTAGTTTCCAAAACAGAGTCGTTCTTTCAAGAACAGACTCGTTTTTCGGAGTAACGAGTTTTGACTTTTTGACTTTTTTTTTACATTTCCGATGCAATATCATACGGTTAGCATTAACTAGTATGCTTTTGTAGTCGGAATTTGATATCTGAAAGGATTTCATGCTAGAAATTACACAGGAAAACCAATACATTAATCACTTTCGAAAGACATATTAACATGAAAAATGGGTATTGGGTGAAACCAATAAAAAAAACAAAAGGGTATCAATTTCAATATCCCCAGTATGGTTTTATCAGCCATGCTTTTATTATTGTCGGCCTCAAAAAGCTAGAAATGTAGAGCTAGATAAACAAAACTTCAAAATCTTTCAGCTTAATTATTTGCTCAATAGCTGCAGCCTACAACCAAACAAGCCCTAGGTAAGCGAACTTAATTAGATGGTAGATGAGAAGTAGAGATGAACTCGTCAGAGAGAGAAAGGGCATTGGTGGAGGTGAAGGTTGGAGCCTCCGGAGAGAGAATCCAGTGAGTATTAATTACGGTGGGCGTAGAGAGAGAATACAGTGTTGGGTTCAATTACAATTAAAAAAAACTCAAAAAGACAACCGAACTAACGTATCTGTTTTCGCAAGTACGAGTCTGTTTTTGGAAAAGCGACTCTGGTTTCCAAAATACGAAACGTGGGCTGTATTGAGAATTGTTTGACTGTATAAAGATGCTACAATTCCAAATACACAAGATGAGATTCAACTTAACTAGACTAAATATATCATTGCACTAGCTTAATTACATAAACTCTGTCATTTGACTAAAAAAATCATACTAAAATGATCAACTTAAAGAGGGCAGATGAGAAGTCAAGGCCAAATACGGGTAAAAGCTTTCATTATTTATGTGTTGACAATGGCTTCCACTTTTGGTTCGCTGAAAAACTGCGGTGAAATTATAATACTTAATTGGATTTTTTGTTTAGTGAAATCTCTATTTGAGCCTTCACTAGTTCTTATATGACATAACTAATCCCACAATTTCACACACCAAGCTTACACGTTCATTTAAAAAATCAATAGAACAATAAGATATGACCAATGATTTTAAGGAGCCATTGAATTTTGGAAATATGATAGATTGGCATCAATTATTAAAAAAAAAACATCGCAAAACGGACAAAAATGTCTCTAATAGAACTGAGCAAAAAACCACATACACCAACAAACACCAAACAAAAACATGCGTGTGAGGGGTTGCGGGGTCTCTCATAGAGAGTCAATATATTTTAACTAATTTAACACTTCTCCTTACACTCCTTCTGAGAGCAGTGACGACAAAATTTACAGTTTTGTCCTTTAGCATTTTTCTGTTCACTTCTCTTACAAAAAGTGTAAGGAGGAGTGTTACAGCAGTGAACATAACATTACTCGTGACTTATTGATTGATTTCTTGTTTTTTCCCCTTAATTTGTTAAACATATATGTATAAAATGTACTATAATGACGAGCTTATTACTTATAATACAAGTCAATTTTAGTTTTTTGGTTTAATTCCACTTTTCCAAAAGCTCTTTGATTTGATCCCATCAAATGCAAATTACATTGTCCTTCAACTTTAATATTTTGACGGAAAATCAAAAAAATGCTAAAATGAACAAAAGCATAATATTTAGAGCACGGACCAATGTACTCTATGGGTTCAAGTATGGTTCCCAACTTAATATTTGCATTTTGGGTAGGCCTCGTCAAGGTGCAAGTGTATGTGACTTATTTTAAATGGCCCAAATGTAGGTTGTATTACCCTAAAATCATTTAGTGATGAGGCGCCGCTATCACACCTAAATTGTATAAAAAAAATCTATAAAACTCATCTTACAAACCCTATTATCATTTACATCCGTCATCGCTGCTTTTTTTATTTTCTCATTCATTCTCTTTTACCTAATAAAACACTTGTCCGCCGCTATAATGTCCATATCTTTCTAAATAGAAATTTCCGTTGCGACTTAAAACTCAATACAATACAGATGTGATCCCTTTAATCTTTGTCAGATTTCTAAATTGATTATGTTATTCTTATATTAGCATTAACTTATGTCCCTGAAAGTGCTAATTTCACGGCCAAATGCAAGGATCCTCAAGGTACAATGATCATATATGTCGTATTTCTAAATTGATGATGTTACTCTTATATCTAGCATTAACATATGTGTCTTTCCCTTGATCCTCTTTAATAATATATTAATGTGTTTTTATTATAATTTTCCTTGATCTTTTCTCATTATGAAATAAGTTGTAATGTGTTTTCACTTTTAGATTGCAGTTTTAGTTTTACACAACACAAAATTGAATCATCGACATTTGTATGTGAAAATATGTGAAATGAATCTAACTTATTTTGTATGAATGTCTCTGTATCCTTGTTAAGAAAAAAATGGTAGAGATCTCACAGGAGATTCCTATATCGATGTTTTACAGCTCATTATTTTCCCCAACCCCAAGTTTTATGCTATTTGGTTGATTATTTTGAAAACTAGTTTTTTTCTACAGATTTTATCAAAATATAAAGAATTTAAACACATTGGGTTTTCAGCCCAAGTAAGACAACAAAGTTGTCAATGGGATTGAACCAAAATAACTAATAGTTGTAATATCTTCCCCGTGTGTACTTCATTTAAAAAAAATAATTATTGTTTTTTTCCTCTATAAAATTTAAAAGCATTATTTTCAATCCATGAGGGGACATGTGCTTGGGGTAATGATGCTTACGTCATTAAATTTTATGTAACAATAATTACTTAACTACCAAAGATATTATTTAATGTTGGCAATTGTCTTTGAAAATAGAATTCTGTTTTATTTTTTTATTTTTAAAAATCAGATAAGGACAAAACATAACTTTGTATTATTTAAGTACAAAAACATTATTAGATTTCTATAAATGTTGTCCCTAAATCAATTTTTCAGATGCAAAATTTTCAAATAATCTCTAAACGATTTGTAATCAAGTCACTAGTTTCAGTCATTTGTAGGTTGGCTTGAAAAATTCATAACCTAGTTATGACTCGTTAGCAAATTCAAAACTATGTCACTAGCTTAATAGAAATAAAATTATAAGTATTGAATAAGTTTTACTCGTTTATACTTGTCTTTTATTGATTGAGTAAAGAAATTTTATTACAACTACTGGTATGCATATGCAATTTTGAGATGCGAGTTTGAGGTACAACTCGAAGGTCTATGCATATGTTGCATATTGGCACATGGTTTTACATTAAATAATTATTAGAAGACATAGTTATAAGGCTATAGCATCTCAAAGTCTGGTCATATTTACAATCCATAAATTAGTAGACGTGTAACATGTCATAAGTAACGAAACGTGATTTGATGGAAATTCCAATGTATGCTAGCAAAAATATAAGATGGTTTATCTTTACTAATTTAGTTTAATGCTTTATCATGTGATGTACTTGATTGCAATCGCAAATTAATTAATATTTGGTTTATTTAGAAAGTTTCATTATATAGTTAGCATATTTCTTATTCCAAGGCTGGGATTGCTTTCTTATTTGGATGGATTAACGTTAACGGAATGATCGTATTCTACACCAAATCGAAGTATTTTTCGACGGGTTCGAGAGGGATATGTCCAAAACCGATAATCGAAGTGAAAGATATTGGCCTCCAAAGTATGGGTCATTGAGATTATTTCGGGAATGGTTTTATGAACCCAAAACCCACATTGACTCATGGGATTTACTCCACATTGATGGGTCTTGTGAACCTTGGATGGTTCATATACACTCACCTTGCATCATATGATTGGGGTCTAGGGCTCCAAGCTTTTTGCACGCAATTGGGAAAGGCCTTGAACAAATCTCGTCTTGGGTTTGACCCTTGACCCACATACAGTCGGTCGGAGTTTCCGACCACGACTTGTGGCATGTGGCACGTGGTCCCTGATCCATGATGTGGTGAGGCACAACGCGATGTGGTGTACGCATGGGTGCGGGAGCCCGCCACATTGAATCGTTACCCTTTTGCCCAATAGTTGCTTCTTTTCTGAATAGTTACAAATAAGATTGTACCCTTTCATTTCTTATATAAAAGACCCTACACCCACCAATTTTTTCATCCCATTATGAATATCATAATAAGAATTCTTCTTTCTCTTTTAAGAATTTCGTACATTAGGATTCTGTAGTTTATAGGCATTTTACTTTTATTTTATAAAGCGAAAACTCTTGCTATTTTATGATTCGTTTGTTGGGAAGTGTGCATCATACATCAGTTAGTCGCTTTATAGTGGGAGATTGGCATCCATAGACCTAGAAGTTAGGCGGTATGGGACGTATTAGATATTAAGAAGAGATTGTCTAGCAATCGACTCGACTCAGATTTGGTTCTTCATCAACGGCTCAACATTTGAATTTGGTTCTTCATCGAATGTTTCAACGACAGTTAAGGTACACACATTCTAACGTCCTCTTTATTTTTTTATGTAATGCAATATTATTTATGTAGACGAATGCTTAGAATTAGTTTATATAATTTGTAGATATTGCATGTGTAGATATTTAATTTATAGCATGATTATCATCTATTGTTAGTATGTAATTTAGTACCATTGTAATGCCGGTTTTTATTTGTTCGTACAAGATTAGACAAGATTTCCAACAACAATTTGCAAAACAACCACATCTCAAGGGGGGTTATTTGCAATTTACGCTTGTTTTAATGTCTTATTGGCAGGGATGCAAATGAACCGAGACGTTCATGAACAAACTCGTGTTCGGCTCGTTAAACGGTTGGCTCGTGTTCATTCATTTACTGATGAACCAAGCATGAACAAAATTATAAGGGCCGTGTTAGGAATCAGGCTCGTTTAATTACTTTAATATATAATTTTCATATATATATGTTCATACTTATATATGTAACAATATAAAATTAAAGTTGATGATGGACAAAAAAATTTCACCCTATACTAAAATTCACAACACTTATGTGTATTATTAATTATCCTATCATAAATTTTAGCTAACTAAAAAATATTTAAAAAAATATATCGCTCCAGTCGTGTCTTGTCTTCGTAGACCTCTTCGTCTCTTCTTCCATCATCTACCGCTCCAGTCTCCTCTCTTTTTGTATTTATACATCTTTCTATTTCGGTATGATTTGTTTGTACAAACAGCAAAATATATATAAAAGGATAAAATTTATATAAAAAAAATTACAAACACTTTACAAACAAAACAAAACGCTGTTTTAAAACAAGTAACCGAAAAAGTAATTCTGAATACAGAAATTGAAGGGGTTGTGAGGGTGACTCCCTAAAAATGGGAGTTTGTTACCCAATGTAGTAAATATATACATATATGGGGACGTAGGAGTTAGGACATCAAGTCTCGTGTTTACCTTTGAGTAATTGTCAATTTTGTAGGCTTCAATGAGACACATGCGGGGTTCTTAATTTGTGTACTTTCCCGACAGATTAGGAAACATGCTTTCTAATAAAACACCTACAACATCCCAACTCTCACAATCTTATAGCATTTCTCAAGCAATACCTTTTAAATTAAAACTTCCGCGTCCCAACTAGTGGTGATGGGAGATATAATTCCGTCGATACCTGACAATAAATTTCCATAACCCAGAAAGAGTTGAGTGAATTAATTGAAAAGAAAGGTGAACATGTTGACATGATAGCAATAAGATTATTCAAGATACTTTTTTTTTTTTAATTAAAAAAAAAACTTCTATTAAACAAAGCAATGGGACCTAACACAGTTTACCGACACCAAGGTAAAAGCAAAATTACAGATTTCCAAACCAAACACCTTCGCTAATAAACTGCCTAGTTAGCCAACATTAGCAAAATTATAATACTATAGATCCTAGCCAAACTTCTAACCTAGTTAGCCAAACTTTACTTTGGTAAAAACTCAGAAAAACTGAGTAAACCAAACCTCAAACTATTGGCATGCAACACCTTACAGGCTTGATCTTAGAAAGTCTAAAGAAAACTAGATCGACAAATTTATACTTTAGCAAAATCCAAACAGGGTTTGGACAAAACCAGCTAAACAAAGCTAGATTAAACCAAAAGACATTATATTAGCAAAAGAATTAACATGCAAGCTTAATGCCCTCTGCCTGGGCTACTAGCTTTTGGATGCAACACTTTTTCCACAGTCTTCTTCCTTGCAATTCCCTCTTTAGGAAATGATATTTAGTTTGCAATCTTGTTAGCTTGTAATCTTTCTTATTAAATGAAATTGAAAAGCTAGAAATATTTAGCCAAGTTAATTGAAGTGAACGTATACCCCTTTTAACTGAATAATGATATAAAAAGTACGAATAATCATATAACTTGTGTAGCAACTATTTACCAATTTTAGAGCTCTGTTGTAGTCACTGGGTCCATTTTCTCCTTCCAATATCGTTTCCAATACTTTCATATCGGATACAAGATCATGGAAACACTCAGACCGCTCCTTCTGAGATCATAAGATAACTAAATGAAATAATCATAAGTATAAAACATAAAACACATTTAGCATAAAATAACCCATTTCCACAATGTTATGATTTAAAAAAAAAAATTCCTTACAAACTACTGACCAATGAACAGGGAAGTATAGCTCTTAACAAGAGCAACCAAACACAGTCAAAACACCACTCAGGTGGGTTACAAAAACATACAAAATTAACAAACACTAGGAAACATTGTTTTTTGAAAAAACTAGCCACTGAACTAGACATCAGAACCAATAAAATAACTAGCTTAAAATCAATTATTCGTGTTGCAAATGGACGAGGCTGCTAACAAATGGAAAGTTCTTGGTATCAAAAACATGTGCCCGACCAATAACATGCCCTCTATCTTCCCTCATATGGTAAAACCACAATGTCCTCCTCACAAAAATCGCTCTGTCATCACCATTATCGTGACAAATGGTAAAAACCCTACACCGAATACCATGCCCAACATGCATACCATCAAGGGATAGCCCATTCTCATACCTATAAATATGTTCAAATTCTACTTGTTCTCGTCCCATTAAACCCGAGTGACGCTTGTGTATGTAACCAAGCTCTCCATCTATAACAGTCAATGCTCATTCGCCTCAAACTCTGATGGCAAACTCAAAACACTGCAAACCTCCAAATAAGCACATATCCCAAATCAGTAACAAAATAAGCTCTTTTATTTACATAAAATCAACCCCCGAGAATCTTCAAATCCTCAAGTTTGATTATTTCAATTGTCGATAACCTCCACTCGTTGGTCACCAAAAAAATCAATTTTAAAATAAACGATAGGACTATCCAACAAAGGGACGACACAGATTACTTCAAAATGGGCCTCAATGTTCATCTCTGAGGGCTCGAAACCAAGAACTATAGCAGGGTCGAGTCCATGATAGAATTTTTGTTTTGCTATTTTTTGATATTCCTTATTTACGGGGCTACATATATAATAAACGTTGTTTTCGTGTTGGCAAAGGAAGAGTCCGTAGCATGAGCAACGAATAATAACAGATTCCGGAAGGAATTTCAGGGCGGCGTTAGGGATTTCGGAAGAATGTTTGTTGATAGATAGCTATGTGATGGTGCCTTGGTCGGCTGGCTTTAGGTATATGACCAAGGTACTATCATATTCCGATCTATCAACAAATATTCTTTCAAAATCCCTAACGCCTCCCTAATATTCCTCCCATAATCTGGTGTTATTTGTGGCTCATGCTACAGACTTCTCCTCTTCCAAGACAAAAACAATGTTTATTTTGTATGTAACCGTGTAAATAAGGAAATATCGCAAAATAACAAAACCTGAATTATATCATGGACTCGGCCCAACTATAGTTCTTTTTTTCGAGCCCTCAAAGATGAACATTGAGGCCCATTTTAAAATAATCTACATCGTCCCTTTGTTGGATATTGCTATTGTTTATTTCGAAATTGATTCATCAGAGGCCAAGGAGTGGAGTTATCGACATATGAATTTATCGAACGCGAGGGTTTGAAGATTTTAGGCGGTGGATTTCACGTAAATAAAATAGCTTATTTTGTTACTGATGCGGGGAATGTGTTTATTTGAAGGTTTGTGGTGTTTTGAGTTTGCCATTGGAGTTCGAGTCGAATGTGGCGCCGACTATGATAGATGAAGACATTGGTTATGTACACATACGCCATTTGGGTTTAAAAGGGGACGAGAACAAGTATGATTTGAGCGTATTTATAGGTATGGAAATGTTCTTGAAGAATGAGATTGGGTTATCGATCCCTTGAGGGTATGCATGTTGGGCCTGCTATTCGGTGTAGGGTTTTGCCGTTTGTGAATAATGGTTACAGCGTGGCAATTTTTGTGAGGAGGGAAGACAGAAAGCTTTACCATATGAGGGAAGACCGAGGGCCAGTTATTAGCCAGGCACATGATTTCGATGCCAAGTACTTGCCGTTTGTTACCAGCCTCATCCATTTTCCACCCGAATAATTGAATCTAAGTTAATAATTTATGGTGCTACTATCTAGTTCATTGGCTAGTTTTTTCCATTTTCTGGTTAAGACTTTTTAGTTTTTTCAAAGAACAATGTTTCCTGTTTGTTAATTTTCTATGTTTTTGGAACCTACCTGTGTGGTGTTCTGATTGGTTTTGGTTGCTCTTGTTATGAGGTAGACTACTTGTTAATTGGTCACTAGTTGGTGGGAAAAAAGTTCTAAAATCATAACATTATGGAAGTGAGTTATTTTATGCTAAATGTGTTTTATGTTTTATATATATTTATGATTATTTCATTTAGTTTTCTTATGATACTCTTATGATTTCACAAGGAGTGGTCTGATTATTTCCATGATTTTGTATCCAATGTGAAAATACCAGAAGCGATATTGGATGGAGAAAACGGACTCAATGACTACGGCGAAGCTCTAAGAAATTGGTAAATGTAGTTACTACACAAGTTATATTCTTTGTTTAAAAATTTGGTAAATGTAGTTACTATACACAAGTTATATGATTATCTATACTTTTTATATTATTCAGATAAAAGGTATAGTTTCACTTCAATCAACTTGGCTAAATATTTTTTAGTTTTTGAATTTTATTTAAAAAGAAAGATTACAAGCTAACAAGATTACTAACTTTTTTCATTCTCCAGTAATGACGTCTCCATATTCAGATCATATATATTACATATAAACCTAGCTAGAACTTCAACATTAAGGATTTTGTGTTCTAATTTGTATGATTAATTTCTTGATATCATATCGACATGTTCGACA
The DNA here is from genome assembly GCA_963682055.1 of Primula veris. Taxonomy (NCBI): domain Eukaryota; kingdom Viridiplantae; phylum Streptophyta; class Magnoliopsida; order Ericales; family Primulaceae; genus Primula; species Primula veris. Next base: position 26,250,964 of record OY821747.1, on the reverse strand, counting down.
TTCTTTTCAATTAATTCACTCACCTATATCGGCGGTTCATGAAAATATGTTTCCAGATATCGGCAGAATTTCATCTCCCATCACTACTAGTTGAAACCCGGAAGTGTTACTTTCTCATGTCTGCTTATAAAATGCTAGATTGTGAGATTTGGGTTGGTGTCGATGCTTCCTTGGAGCATTTTCCCTAATATTTTGGAAAAGTACATAAAGAAGTCATTGGATGTCTCATTGAAGCGCACGCTATTGAGGGTTACTATAAGGTAAACACGAGACTTGATGTCCCCATGTATGTATATATTTACAATAAGGGGTAACAACATACTCTCCTTTTGGGGGAGTTACCATGCATGACACCACCTATGTTTTCTGTATAACTTACTTTTTCGGTTACTTTTTTTCTTTAAATCAACGTTCTATTTAAAAAAATTTTTGTATAATTTGCCTTTTTAGATTTTTTTTTTTGTGTTTGTCCAAACACATCATGCCAAAATAGATAGATATATAGATGCAAAGATAGAGGAGACTGGAAGAATATATAGATGATGAGAGAAGAGACCAAGAGGTTTACGAAGACATGACTCCACCAAGGTACCAACATATATCTATGGTTGTGAAGGCAGATTGGAGACTGAAAGTATTTTTACCTTACTTCTCGAGAATTACTTATGGAGACGTTTTTTTTTTTATGTTTGGTGAATAAGTTTTGTCCGACTTCTCGAGAAGTATAAGTCAGTCAGAAGTCAATTCTAAAAAGTTAAGATATGGTTCTTCTAAAATAAAAATAATGTCAAATCAATTTTGTTGTTCGAAAAACACAACTTTTGTTTACAAAAAATAATTTTCTCTATTAAGAATATAAATTCTAAAAAAATGTATTTTTAAAAGGCAAGTTATCAAAAAAAATTATTCTTCTTCTACATGAAGTTCTTACAAAACTTATTTATTTTTAAAATGACATATTTTAAACAGATCATTTTCACAAAAAAAGTTTGTCTAAATAAATAAATAAAAATTGTAGAAAAGACGGATTTTGTTTGGTGAAAATAAAACGAATTTTTTGGGAGATTATTTATCCAAAATAGTGATGTTTTTAAAAAAAAAAAAACTATTGTTGGTTTAGATTTTCTAAATGAAAAAAATGCATTTAATCGATTAAACTGGTTATTTTTTTTTTAAACTCACACACACATGTATTTTCTTAAGTTAGATTTATAACGATTGCACCTATTTTATTGTTAATAAGTGAAATGTAACTTATTTTGTCTGCATAATAAATTCATCTTATTACCTTAACGAACATAGCAAGACTATGGTTGTATTTGACCAAAGTGTGTTAGTTACGTTGATTATAACACTATTAATTAGTCCAAATGTATTGTTTCATTTTGTGTTATTGTAAGATACTCCGTATTATGTTATTAACAATGTACATTTTTTAAGAGTTTTAATAAGCCACTTTTCACTTGTATACCAAACACTACAAAAAACTTATGAAAGTAAAAAGTAGTTATTGATCAAACGTAAATTTTTTTATTAAGTGTTTTTCTAGAAGGCAATTTTACAGCAGCAATTCTACAAAATGCACTTTGGAAGAACCACTTTGTTTCCAAACGCTCCCTGGTTCATCACTTTCAGAGAGAGAGAAACAGAAGTGACCCAAAATATAATATAATAGGTTGACATATTTGTACTAAACTTTAATAGGTTTGTTAAATTGGCCTATTCTTTAAAAAAAGGCATTCAACATCCGTACTGAATCTTAATATAATTTTGGCCCCGAATTGTTGTTAATTAAATCTTAAATTTCCACTAATAATATATTTTCCTTAAAGAAAAGGATAGGATCATCTACTTATAACATAACCCTAGTACAGAATTATACATAGACAATTTACATTTGAGGGTGTTTCCCAAAAATAACCCTTTTCGGTAGAAAATTATAATTAAATACAAGTTGGGGTACTAAATCATAAAATTGCTTGTTTAAATTACAAAATGGAAAAACGCAATAGTTTGGTTATAAAAACTAAACTAAACCCTAGACTTTTTCTCTCTCTATCTTCAAATTCTATTTCTCCTTTTAATCAATAATAAAAAAAAAACATTATTTCTCCATCTTTATTTCTCTCGATTCAGGTGCAAGTTTTTTCTTTCTCTGTTTTTCTTTTATCTGAATATTTCCATTTCAATTTATTAGCCTTTTGTAACTGGATTGATAATTTGATATTCTAAATTCGAGATATGGTTACAGTCCAAGCCTCGGTACCCTTTAATTTTTTTTTAATAAGCATCTGACCAACTTTTATTAGATAATCAAAAAGTCTTACAATACTTCAGAAAGTAATAAATTACATCCGAAAAACGGTAACCAAACTAATTACAAAACTGGAGAAATGTGTTTTTTTTAAAAAAACTTTGTTTTGAAATTTTTTTTATGGTGCAACCCTCACCTCTTGTCATGTTTAAATAAACAAATCAAATGCAGATAAGCGAGGTTCATCAAGATTTAACTTGCCTATGCAGAGGTGTCTTATGACACTTCGCAAATCACCAACGAAGTTGGTTTTGCACGTTTACCAAATAGAGGAAACGAAAGTGGACTATTCCAGTTCAGTTCAAAAATAAGATCTCTAAAAACACAAACTCAATGAAATAATCTATTATCTCTCATGAACATTATAAAATCAAAAGCTAAATGCCCAAAGGCCAGCATACTTCATCTTGAGAGCCTGCAATACATCTGATCCCACCAGTGAGTAGACTATATGTGTGTTTTTGTGGGTTGTAAGTGCAAAGATTCAGAAAAGTTCATCATTAGCTTTTAGGAAAAGTATGAAACTGAGTTCTTAATCCATGGACTGAGTAATGGAAAATGCTTCAGAAAGAATTCATCACTAGATTTTAGAAAGACCTAGAAAAATCAAATCTTAAGTTAGGGACAGTTTCAGCCAACTGCTTCATTAGCACAATTTTAAAAAGTATAGATACTCGCTCTTAGGCAAGGTGTCTCTTTTTGATCCAACCATTATGATGCATAAGTATCTCTTAGAAGGAGGTGAGTGTCATTTTGCCCTTGAGCTCATTTTTTTGCAAGGCTATCTGCCACTTGGTTTTGTTCTCTGTAAATATGACCAACATTGGTGCCCACAAGACACATTAGAGTTAGTATATCATGCCAAATATGGTCAAATTTAGGGCCATGGGATATACTGTTTTTCCACCAATTATCAATAATCTCAGAGTCAGTTTCAATGATCAAATTAGTGAAACACAAACTATAGCAAATTAAAAGTCCATTTCTCAATGCCATTAGTTCTGCAAAATTGTTAGTGTTGGTGCCTAGTGCATAAGAGAAAGCAAAAATGATTACACCTTTATTATTTCTCAAAATACCTGCACACCCACTAGGACCAGGGTTACCATATGCAGAACCATCAAAGTTTAGTTTAACCTTACCTGAAGGGGGACAGAGCCAAGAGACTAGGTTTGGTCTTTTCATTCTACAAGTGTTATTTTTAACATGTAAAGCATTAAGAGTAAGAGCTTGAAAGGTTGCAGTGGGAGATTTAGGTTTGATTAGCATGTTAAGTTCTCTTAGCCACTTATTAAGCTTAGCAATTATACTCTCAGAGTTCATATGACCATTATCAAACCTGTAGCTGTTCTTACCTAGCCAGATTTCCCAACATATGAGATAGGGAACTAGAGCTGCCAGTAGATCAACCTGGGTTTTATCACAACTGTTGCACCAATTGATCACATAACTTTTCCATGTACCTTTTACATAATTAGGGTAACCAAAAATGTTTGCAAAGTGATTACAAACCTCAAAAGCAGTGTCACTATAACTCATGAGGTGTTCAATAGAGTCTGTGGAATATGAAATACGGCAACAACATTTAGTAGCAATAATAATGACATATCTTTTCATATCCTCATCCAGTTTAATAGCAATATACCACAACTTGCATAAATAAATACTAATTTTACAAGGTAAAACCTTATTCCAAATGTGTTTAGCAATATGAACAATTTCATTTTTGTTTCTAAAAAACTCAAAGACATTTTTAGTTGTAAAAGCTCCATTAAGAGTTTCAGGCAGGTGTCTAGTGTCCTCACTATTTGTAAAGTAAAACTTACAGTTGGACACTTTATCAACAAGATCCTTACTTCCCATAGTATGCAGCAGCTCATAGTCCCAGTCATTGGCTTTATATACCTGGTTCAGCAGAACATGAAGGTAAGTAACATCAAAGTTATTGGACAGAGGCCCCTCCCCCATCCAATTTTCAAACCAAAAATGTATGGGACCCTCACTCAAATTCCATTTGCTATTAGCCATTAAAACATTGAAATTTGAACTAAAAATCTTTCAAGAAGTGGAATGTGAGGCATGGACCACATGGTTACCTCAGTTAGCAGTAGTAATAAAATATTTTTGAAACATGAAAGTGGTCAAAGGAGTTACTGTATCAATTAATCTCTAACTCATATTAATGTGTAGTGCTTTCATGGTATCATTTAATCTTTTAACGCCTACACCCCCTTCAGATAAGGAGCAAGCTAGTTTAGACCATTTTATCCAGTGGTGCTTGTTCCTACCCTCATGCTCTCCCCAAAAGAAATTAGCAAAATCTCTCTCAATTTTGTCAATGACAAGTTTAGAGGGTTGAAGAACAACCAGTAAATGCAACAACACATGTTTAATTAAAGTAACTTTATCACTAGGAGAGAGAAGACGACATTTCCAACATGCAACTTTTTTACAAATCCTTTCAATTAAGAGTTCATACATGGTGGCGGTTAATTTAGCATAATGTAAAGGAATACCTAAGTAATTGGTAGGGAAAAACACCTTCATGAAGCCAGTAACATTAACAATAATGGTCTTCCTACTATGCAAAGTGTCCCTATGAGTGAGAAGAACACTCTTAAGCAAGTTCATAAGTCTTAATAAAGTTCATAAGGATTTCTAGGTTGCTCTTACACCCATTAGCAAAGATAAACACATCATCAGCAAAAAGAATATGGGAGATAGGAGCAACATTATGAAAGGTTTTATAAGGCGGGAGTTTACTAGTTTCAATAAGCTTATTTAATCCTCTACTAAGTACCTCCTCAGCTATTATAAAAAACAAATGGAAGAGTGGGTCACCTTGTTTTAAACCCCTACTAGAAGAGAAAAACCCAGAAGTGACACCATTCAGACAAATGGAATATCTAGCATTAGTAACACAATTTAAGATAAAATCAATCCATTCATTTTGAAAGCCAAAAACATCAAGTACTTTTCCCAAAAAAATCCCAACTTAGCCTGTCAAAAGCTTTAGCCATGTCAAACTTAAAAACTACATTTCCACCTCTCACGCTTTCATCAATGTGCCTAAGAAGCTTTTGAGAAAGTAGAATGGCATCAGAAATGGATCTTTCTTCCACAAAGCTACTTTGTTGAGGGGAGATTATTCTGGGGAGTATTGTAGCAACCCTAGCAGTGGTAATTTTAGAAATAATTTTATAAATCACTTGACAAACGCTAATGGGCCTGAATTGAGAAAAGTTCAAGGGGTCATTAACTTTAGGAATAAGAACAAGCATAGAAGAGATAGCAGAATTAGGGAAAACCCCCCCTTTGAAAATATCTTGTATAGCCAGAAAAATATCATTTTTAATAATGTCCCAACAATCCACAAAAAAACTAGAGGAAAACCCATCAGGGAACCCATCAGGGCCAGGAGCAGGGTCAAGTGGAATTGCAAAAGTAGCTAATTTATTCTCATCCATAGTAGGAACACTTTTAAGCATATTATTATCAGAAATAGTAACCAGAGATAGGATACAATCCAAAAGTTTAGGATCACAATAAGTGCCATTATCAGTAAATTGATCTTTGAAACAAAAATCAGCTTCTGTTTGAATACCCTCAAAATTACTTACTATAGAGCCATCGGTTTTATGAATGCTAGTGATTTTACTCCTATTTCTTTTCTGTTTAATCATCAGATGAAAAAATTTCGTGTTTCTATCACCTTCTTTGAGCCATTTAATCCTAGCATTTTGTTTAACAAAGATCTCCTCTTGTAACAGAGCATCATTGTATTCTTTGAGCATTCTGTTGTATTCTAAAATAAAGTTGTCTCCCATAGAGACTATCTGTTCTTCAGCAAAAACAAGTTTATCATGTGCTATATAGCAAGTTTATTAAAAACACTACTAAACTCACCTTTGTTCCAGTTTTTCAGACAAAACGTGAGCCTTTTAATCTTATAAGAAAAAGATGCAATACCATTAAGGTGACAAAAGGAATTCTAATTATTATTAACTATATTAAAGAAATTTTCATGCTTGACCCACATTCTTTGAAACTTGAAGCATGTATGACCAAAATTAAGGACATTAGCAGTAGAAAACATAAGTGGAGAGTGATCAGACACAGTTCTTTCAATAACCTTAAGATTAGTGGTGGGGAAAAAATTGTCCCACATAGTGTTAATCAAGTCTCTATCAAGTTCAAATTGGACTTTGCCTTTCATCTATTTAGACCAGGTAAACGAGGAGCCATCATGTGGCATAGTAAATAAATTATTAAGAGAAATGAAATCTCTAAAATCCTCTTCATCTTTAGAGGCTCTAGGCATACCACCTAACTTCTCATAATCAATACATATAGTATTAAAATCCCCTACCACTTGAAAAACTATTATTGTTGATATAGGTCGTTCCAAAGTGATCTTCTAGAGATATAATCCCATTTAGCATAAACTATGGTAAGAAAAAAAATCCTTCCCATTCCTAAACTTTAAAGTAATGGTTTGTGAGGTCATATTGGCCACGTCTAAAGAGATGCTAGTGTCATAGATTAACCAAATCTTACCTCCTTCTTTTTCATTTGAAATGGCAGAACTCATACCTAACTTCTTAATGATAGCAGTACTCTTATTAAAACTAATCATAGGTTCAAGAATAACCATAAAATTGACTTTATAAATCTTAACATATTTAACCAATTGTGCCTGAGAAGTAGCATTAGCTATTCCTCTAATATTCCAAACCATGTAATTATGCATTAGAGGAGAGAGAGGAAGCCTTCTTGGCAACCATACCAGAAGAAGAATACCTTTTAGGGGGGATTTCTATCCTTTTGTCATGCTTAAGAGCATGTTTGCCTATTACAGGCCTATCAAAATCGTATTGAACACTTGAATCAATGTTCATAGCTTTAAGGAAGTGTTCACTGAATTGATGAAAAGTGATCTCATCATCATAAACTGAAGAGGTATCCTCAAGATCATTCTCCATTTGCTGAGCCAGGGCACTCTTGGCTTTTTGATTTTCCTTTTTCTTAGCTTTCTTAGTGAGTGTAAATAAGCCTTTCTTGTTGCCAATAATAGCACTAGGAGTGGATTGCTCAGAGGTAGGCTTGCTCATATTATGTAATCCATCCACTACATTCTGAGTTACCTCAGCCATCACACCACTACTACTAGCTGAAAAGACATTTTCCATAGCCATGGAGTTACTCACATCAAGTGAGTCATCCTCCATAGTCTTGGAAGAAAATTTTACAGCATTTTTATTTATAATGTGGTTACTCACTATAAGTGAGTCCTCCTCCATAATGTTAGGGGAAGTATTGCCAATAAGAGGGGTAGTACTCTCATTGACCTTGGGGTTACTCACAAAATGTGAGTCCTCCACCAAAGTGTGAGAAGAGATGCTGGAAGCTACCTTAGTTAGAGTATCACAAATAGGGTCCTTAGGTAGGTTCTGATTTAGATCAGTATTACCAATTAACTCCTCTTTGGCCATCTTAGCAAGGGAGTCATTAGCATGCCCTTTACCTTTCCTATTTCTCTCAATCTCTATATTCTTGTCATCAAGGGGTTTAGGTGCCTAGGTTTTATCATTTCTATTATTATAAAAATTAACAATACCAGTTTTTGGTTTACCCAGATCAGTCTTAGAAATATGCTCAATAGAAATTTGATGGGGGACATTAGTTATAAGAATAGGCTCACTAGAAAAATTTCAACCCTCCGTATTATTAGCAATATAAACCTTTTTGCAAATTTTTAAATCATGCCCCTGTAAAAAACACTTTGTGCAATATTTGGGAAAATTTTCATATTCAATTTTTTGCCAAAAACCTTCATCAGTATTGATGAAGGTGCCAATCCAAACAAGGTCGTCAGGAGACTTAAGTAAATCCATTTCAACACAAATTTTGGCATACATGGGTCTAGCATGAGTTAAATTAGCTAGATCTGTATCTAAGAACTTATAACCAAGTGCATGAACAATAGCCTTTAAGTAAGATAAATAGCATAAATTCATAGGTAAATGATGTAGCCTAAGCCACACATATGCAATAGAAGATTCTGTATTGTATACGTAGTGAAACTTACCTAAGCTTTATGGAATTACCAAGAAGTGTATAGGTAGCACAAGTGTTTGATCTGCCTGGATTGCCAAATTTCAGGATGTAGCCAAGAATCATCCAATAAAAATGCATATGACTTTGACGACGAAATGAATCGGAAGAGACTGAGGCGTGAGGAGAAGAAGCGTGAAAAGCACGAGAAGAGAAAGAAGCGACATTCTCGGGATTTGAGAGACATGAGAGAGATAAGCCATTGGAACTAGAAAAAGTGTACACGCATTTATGCCTATGACTGCTTCTATCAAGAACAGGAGCAAGCCAACCGATACTGGAGAAGGACCTTGTTGTCCCTTAATCTGAACGACGGATATGGAACCATGGATGAGTTATTGGAGATGATAACATGGGCACAACTTGGTATTCATAAAAAGCCAGTTGGCCTGCTAAATGTTGATGGCTTCTATAATTATCTTTTTGCATTGTTTGGTAATGGTGTTGAAGAAGGTTTCATCATGCCAAGGGCTCGGGATATAGTCTTATCTACTCCAACTGCTAAAGATCTTCTAGAAAAAATTGAGCAATATACTCCTTCACATTATTATGCACAAGTGATCAGGAGTAGTAGCCTAAATGATTAATTTCATCATCATTTTGTTCGGAACATGATACTCATAGAGTCACACTACACGACCACTATCTCGCCCATTACATTTTGAGACCGGGATTGGAGAACTTGGTGGGCTTACCGTTGGAGCTAATGTGTTACTTAATGTTATGTTTGCAGGGCCTATTTCAAGAGCATCGATAAACCCAGCTAGAAGTTTGGGACCAGCGATTGCACATTTCCATTTTAAGGGAATATGGATATACATAGTCGGGCCTTTTACCGGGGCAGTTGCAGGAGCTTCGGTAACAAGTATATTCAAAGAAACCTCTGCCATTACCAAATGGAGTCGGTTGCGATCCACATTAGTTCACGGAGCAATTGGCGGGTTAAACTCATTGCTTCGACAATCGTTGTCCTGTGTTCATCCAATCATACCATGGAATTGATCTTGATACTATATTCGACCCCTCGATACCTGGAGGACAACCAGAAGCCTGTTGGTTGATCGAACTTGCAGAGGAATTGCCATAGATATTGTTGAATTAAATCTAATACCAGGGATCTCTGTACATGAACGATATAATCAACTCTCTTGTGGACAAAATAATAATAATAATAATAATGCTATAAATTAATTGTTATTTGTAAAAAAATAAAATAATTTATATCATCTTGATTTTTTATATACTATATTGGTTTTACTCTAAAAAAAAAACAATAGAAGATTCTGTTTTAAAAGAAAATTGGCTAAACCATTTAAAAAATCTAAATAAAGTCCCCTCAATTTCATGGTTCTTAATTAAAATCGCCAGCATTTCTTAATTTAATAAAGATGTGTCTATTATCCATAAGTCCTATTATAGGCATTTTAGAAAGACCCCAATTCTTTAAAATAGCTTCTCTAACATTTTCCATCTTAGGCCTTCCCCTACTAAATTTAGCAATAAGAGCATATTGGAGAGGAACTTCAGCTCGCTGAATTTCTAAAGAAGAAAATATCACCGCAGGTTCAGAATTTTTTACATGGGCCTGGCACAGGGGTAGGAGAATATCGTTGATCTCTATGGTTTCTAGATCTAGTTTATTACATAGCAAATTATCGTTAGTATTTGATTTACATGTGAGAGCTGCCACATAAGAGATTGGCTAGAGAAGAAGACCCATTGTCCCTCCATTTAAGTTACTAGCATCTGAGTTGGTTTCCTTATTAGGATCCATTGCAAAGATCTTTGATAGGAGTTATAAGATTTATAAGTAGTGTCAGAAGAAAGAGATTCTAAAGTTATCAATGGATCTGTATTTTATTTGGAAGGGGGGACCCTCAGTACCCTTTAATTGTTTTATGGAAAGATTTCATCTTTTCTTATTATTTTCTATTGAAATAATCACTGTAGTTAATAACCAAAATTTAAAAGACGCGCTATATTGCGTTATATTATGCGAAATAGCCTTTTTTTGTGTGGAAAAAACGCATCGAAAAAACACCATTTGGATGAAAAAGCGCTAAATTCGTGCTATTGGGACTAAAAGTGCCAAAAGCGTGAAATTATTAGATTGGTAGTGTAAATAGCGAGTTTTTAAAACATAATACAGGGACTGATAGTGTAAATGCTGGGCTAACCCCTATAGTATATAACATGTCTCTCTCTTTCTTACCCCAAAAAAACATAAATAATTTTTTAACTTTTAATTTTGTTAACGTAATTAGTATAAATTGTATGACTATAGTGCTATATTGTTATATATTTAGGCAAAAAAAAAAAAATACACCGCAAAGCGCTACGTTGCTACGCTATTTACGTTTTTAGCGTTTTTCTTGAAAAAAACGTTATGATAGCGATAACACTATTTAAAACATTGGTTAATAAGCATGTTTGTCTTGTAATGTGACATAGCTAACTTTTAATAAATATCCAACCTTTAGCTTAAAGGCTACAACAAACAAGAATGGGTTAATGAGTTAATTAATATTGTAAAAGAATTATTTGTTCCTTTGTAGGGTTTTAGGATTATTTTCTACTAAACCGAAATGTTTAATTGTAATGTAAGAGTATTTTCTAATTAATTTAGGAAGATTGGGCCTTTTTTTAGGCTGCTTTTCATCCTGTAGAAATACAATTTCTTTTTCTGAAAGACGGTACATAATACGAATTTTAAAACCCCGAAAAAATGCTAACTGGCTGCTGTAACTTCCCAAGCTAACAAATTATTTTTGGGGAAAATACTACCTTGTGTTGGAAAACATGTGGTTTTCCTTGAGTGGATACTTTGTGATTATAAAAACATTTATTCTCCCAGTTATATATGTCTTTATTTGTAAAATAAGTTACAAAAAGAATGCTTTAAATATAATGATCATCATTTTTTCTAACATTTTTCCAAGACAAGTTTCTTACATGTCATACACACATATGCACACAATCACATATGCATACATATATAGAGAGAATACCGCACCACCAACGGCTCGATCGTACCTCGGTGCCGTTTCTGTCGAGTCACATGTGGTAGACGTTGTACCTTGGAAACGAAGTGTCCTATTCATCCAGAAGTAGATGTGATAGGGCAAATATCGTTTAAGGAAAATTGCTTGCAGTTAGGTCGTCTCGTACTTTAGTCTATTTCAGTATCATTTACATTATCTTATTTTGAAGGTTGTAATTGATATATATTTATTTGAGAAAACTAATTTTCTGTTTGTTTCTCCATTTCTTTTCCGTAGAAATTATTATGTTTACTGCACCATCCAATTGGCTTCTAACATTTACTACATACAATTTGAACACAAATGTAGAAGAAGTCAAACAGAAATTTGTAACTAAGTAACACTAAGTACTACTCTACAGAAAACAAAAACTTAGTACGCTTGCGTTAGAATTTTGAACTTTCAGTTACCTGTTAATTTTGATAACTTTGTATAACAAGTGTATAATTTTGGTGTCTACATTAGGAAATCTTTATAGGTTTTTGTACTAATGATTCTTTCTTTCTTTCTCGGTGTTTGAAATGTGAAATTTCATAGTGTTGTGAAGTTAATTGTTAAAACTTTTAGGTTGAAGTAAAAAAAATGATATTACCCTTACTTTTTGCAATTTGGATCCCTCTTAATAGAATCACCTCACATTCTGAAATTCCTATCCGCTGTTCTAGTTGTAGTTATACCGTTAGTTTTCAAGTACAGTTGCAACCGAGGTTGGAACCTAAGTATAATGATGGACATAACTAGATTGATTAAATGTACTTGAATTAAATCACACGCACATTTACAACGGAGTTCACCCAACTAGGCTACGTCTTCGGGGCACTTACCCAGATTGATGATATTATAATGACTTACAATATATGATTCAAGTCTTAATGAAAAACTCTCAAATTCCCTCTAGATTTTTCTGCCTATCTCTATATTGCTCCTATCTTATAACTATCACTCAAAAGATCAATGGCATCCCACCATTGTTTTAGTTTTTAAAGCTTATTGTGTATTCTCTCAAAGTTGAGTTCTTTATAATTTAAATCACACACTTTTTACAAGCAAAACTATTAACTATATAAAGAGTAAAAACAATCTTATTTCTTCAAGAACTTGTTGATTGATTTGGACTCTTCTGATTGATCAACCTTCCCCTATCTTGAATGAGATAATGCTGTAATTGATTGACCCAATCTTCTTGTTAATACCTGTTAATAGACTAGATTGACAATAGGAGTTACTATTTTCTTAAACAAGGAACATATAAAACAATATCTTATTAGAGATACAATCTTAATAGAACGTGAAACCATAACTCCATATATTCAATCTAATTAAATCATTGCTGATTTGTAAACACAGATTGAATGAAGAGATAAAGACATTGTATAATAAAAGAGATCTAGTTTCCACAATTAAAGGATCATTATCTTTTCAAACTAATCTCATAATCCACTTAAACTTTTTCCATTCTTTATCACTTAAATATTCTCAATAAGAGCAAACTGAATCTTGTTAAACAAATAAGAATATATACTGCATATTTTTATTCACATAAAAAACTTTAAAAATTAAGTAATGCAGTTAGACAGAATAAAATAGAATCATGCGTATTGGCAGGTTAGAACTATAGCTGCAACTGAGGTTGCAACCTCACCTGTAAACATTAAACTGTTTGAATTCATAAAAACCAACTTGAGTTATTTTGTTCAAACCAATTGACAACAAGAGTTAATAGGCCAGAAATATGGTCCTAACAATCTCCCCTTTTGTCATTGGATTTGACAAATAACCTAATTTTATCAAAAACAACTTCACCTGCAAATTTGTTAGTATACAGTCTTTACTGTATTTGATTAGTTTAGTGCTTTTGAGTTAACCATTTAAGCTCCCCCTGCAAGTTAGAATAGCATTCATCATTTAAACACAAACAATTATCCATTCACCAAAGTTTCAGAACTTATTCAAATTGAAAGAAACAAGTTGCAGAACAAACATAAGGTCAAAAATACTGGCACAAGATAGTCTTAACACAGAATTTGCAGCATAAGCATAAACTCTCCATTTTTCTCCCCCTATTTGTCAGAACCAAGACAAACTAGGTTTTAGAAAGGCCTCATGGAATGAGGAGCTTTGGAGGAAACAGGTTCATCTCTGATGATGTATTCATCTTCTTCACTGCTCAGAGAGTAACCACTGTCACTACTGTTGTCATTGTCACTTTCCTTGAGATTTTCCAGCAGCGTTTTGATCTCATAATCATGAGTGTCTACCTCAACCCTCTTCTCTTGATTTATGGCGAGTTGTTACTCCAGATACTTTCTTACACCTTTCTTCTTAGGAGCAGCACTGGTAAACTCATTCTCTTTGCCTTTCTCACCAGAAATGTCATTGATATTGCCTTCTTTGGGAAGCTTAACAGAAATATACAGAGCAGAGGGGCATTTGGTGGATTTTTCAAAAGATTGAAGCAAAGGATTTACCACAGAAGGGGGTACAAAATCCACTTGTGATAGTAGAATACCAGATATGATGCAAGGAAAATGTAGCAAAACAGTGTTAGCCTTGACATCAGAAAATTCCCTAATCAGATTGAAGACATGCTTTCCAAATCTATGGGAATTTTGGACATTATCCTATAAATAAACACAACCATTTCTTTGGTAAGTTTGGAGGGTTGTTTAGTATGAGTCCAGTTGAATTTGAAGATTTTGTGCAGGACAGCTGCACTGATAGTCAAATCAGATATTTTAATGGAATTTCCATCAAACTGGTCATCTTTCCCTATAATTGCCAAAGCTACAGAATGTATATCACAGTCTAGATCATCCTCAGTCCTGTTAGGAGTTTCTAAAAACTTATTAATCAATTCAGGGTTAAAATCAAGAGTCTGACCTCTCACAAACACTCTTGCACAAGCCATGTCACCCTCATCAAACACTCATTCATGTAGATTAGCATAGAATTCCCTAACTAGTTTAGGAAAATAAGATTCAGGAAAGCTTATTGTTCTAGCAAGACCCACATCTTTTAACAAATTTTCAACATACAGTTGAATATTCCTATAACTAGCCAGATTCAGCTGTCTTTCAGAGTGTATTTCTCTAGTGCTAAGTGTAGAAAACCTGCCAGACATAGTTGTGTTCCGAAACCTAGGATCAACTTTACTATTTACAGTGTCATAGACAAATTTAACAAAAATTGGGTCATCCTGTGTATTTCTACCAGAACGTTTATTGATTCTATGCCTTTTAGGTTTGGGAAAGGAGAATTCACTTACCTTAGCTTTAAAACTTCTATGAGTTTTCAGATAGGGTTGATTGTGAGACGAACCAGACATGCTTGGATCTGAGGTTGCAACTGGACTTGGAACAACGAAGATGGGTTTTGCAGAAAAGAAAAGTTTTTACTAGGGAATAGAGAGAGAAAGTAAATTTGATAAGTGTTGGTTTATCTTAGTAAAAATACACGGTTAAACAGCAATTAAGCCCATATCTTTTGAATTTTGAAAAGATATACCAAAATCCCCTTTGTGAACCAATTTTTCCCAAAACTAAGCACTTTCCTTTCAATGGAAAAATAACTCAAGATTCTGTTACTATCAAGATAAATTCATAAAAGAATACAGTATCCACATTGCAATTTAAAACAAATCTATCCAATTTTTAATTACTGAGTAATTGGAGAAATAAAGGAAAACTTGACTTGTTCCAACAAAATAATAATAATTGATATTTAAGACTTTTGAACATAAAAAACTAACAATTTACTCAAAAATGTGTATTTCACATAGGATATCCATTCAATAAAAATTGAGACTGGGAGCTTAGATTAAGCAAATATGTTTTTCCTCTACACAAAAATTGGCTTGATCATCTCAGTAAGGAAAGAGTATAAGGATGTAAAAAACAATTCAAGACTTTGGCTTGACTTTAGCATTTATGTTCATTTAGGAAACCAGAATATGATGCCTTTGATCATAAGCAATATGACTTACTTTGTAAGGCTTATAATTTTTTTGTTTTCCAAACAAGGTTGCAACTGTGGTTGCAACTGAGCTTGCAACTGAATATGAAATATGTACTTTGTACTTGCAACTCTATTATCAGAGAGGTTTTTATGTTCACTTAGAAAAAGAATACAATGTTAGGTTCAACTACAATTAAAAAAATACTCAATAAGACAACCGAACTAACGTATCTGTTTTCGCAAGTACGAGTCTGTTTTTGGAAAAGCGACTCTGGTTTCCAAAATACGAAAATTGGGTTGTATTAAGAATTGTTTGATTGTATAAAAATGCTACAATTCCAAATACACAGGATGAGATTCAACTTAACTAGACTAAATATATCATTGCACTAGCTTAATTACATAAACTCTGTCATTTGACTAAAAAAATCGTACTAAAATGATCAACTTAAAGAGGGCAGATGAGAAGTCAAGGCCAAATACGGGTAAAAGCTTTCATTATATGTGTTGGCAATGGCTTCCACTTTTTGTTCGCTGAAAAACTATGGTGAAATTATAATACTTAATTGGATTTTTTGTTTAGTGAAATCTCTATTTGAGCCTTCACTAGTTCTTATATGACATAATTAGTTCCACAATTTCACACACGAAGCTTACACGTTCATTAAAAAAATGAATAGAACAATAAGATATGACCAATGATTTTGGAAATATAATAGATTATTAAAACATCGCAAAACGGACAAAAAAGTCTCTAATAGAATTGAGCAATAAGATATGAACAATAAGATATGACCAATGATTTTGGAAATATAATGATTTTGGCATCAATTATTAAAAAAAAAAAACATCGCAAAACGGACAAAAAAGTCTCTAATAGAATTGAGCAAAAAACCACATACACCAAAAAACACCAAACAAAAACATGCGTGTGAGGGGTTACGGGGTCTCTCATAGCGAGTAAATATATTTTAACTAATCTAACACTTCTCCTTACACTCATTCTGAGAGCAGTGAGGACAAAATTTACAGTTTTGTCCTTTATCATTTTTGTCTTCACTTCTCTCACAAAAAGTGTAAGGAGGAGTGTTAGAGTAGTGAATATAGCATTACTTGTGACTCATTGATTGATTTCTTGTCTTTTTCCTTTAATTTGTTATACATATATGTATAAAATCTACTATAATGGCGAGCTTATTACTTATAATACAAGTCAATTTTAGTCTTTCGGTTTAATTCCACTTTTCCAAAAGCTCTTTGATTTGATCCCATCAAATGCAAATTACATTGTCATTCAACTTTAATATTTTGACGGGAAATAAAAAAAATGCTAAAATGAACAAAAACATAATATTTAGAGCACGGACCAATGTACTCTATGGGTTCAAGTATGGTTCCCAACTTAATATTTGCATTTTGGGTAGGCCTCGTCAAGGTGCAAGTGTATGTGACTTATTTTAAATGGCCCAAAAATAGGTTGTATTACCCTAAAATCATTTAGTGATGAGGCGCCGCTATCACACCTAAATTGTATAAAAAAAAATCTATAAAACTTATCTTACAAACCCTATTTTCATTTACATCCCTCATCGCCTCTCTTTTTTATTTTCTCATTCATTCTATTTTACCTAATAAAACACTTGTCCGCCGCTATAATATCCATTTCTTTCTAAATAGAAATTTCCGTTGCGACTTAAAACTCAATACAATACAGATGTCATCCCTTTAATCTTTGTCAGATTTCTAAATTGATTATGTTATTCTTATATTAGCATTAACTTATGTCCCTGAAAGTGCTAATTTCACGGTCAAATGCAAGGATCCTCAAGGTACAATGATCATATATGTCGTATTTCTAAATTGACGATGTTACTCTTATATCTAGCATTAACATATGTGTCTTTCCCTTCATCCTCTTTAATAATATATTAATGTGTTTTTATTATAATTTTCCTTGATCTTTTCTCATTATGAAATAAATTGTAATGTGTTTTCACTTTTAGATTGCAGTTTTAGTTTTACACAACACAAAATTGAATCATCGACATTTGTATGTGAAAATATGTGAAATGAATCTAACTTATTTTGTATGAATGTCTCTGTATCCTTGTTACGAAAAAATGGTAGAGATCTCACAGGAGATTCCTATATCGATGTTTTACAGCTCATTATTTCCCCAACCCCAAGTCTTATGCTATTTGGTTGATTATTTTGAAAACTAGAGGGTATAAGATATGTCCAAACCCCAATAGTCGCTTCTTTTCTGAATAGTTACAAATAAAATTGTACCCTTTCATTTCATATACAAAAGACCCTACACCCACCAATTTTTTCATCCCATTCTGAATATCATAATAAGAATTCTTCTTTCTCTTTCTAGAATTTCGTGCATTAAGGATTCTGTAGTTTATAGGCATTTTACTTTTATTTTATAAAGCGAAAACTCTTGCTATTTTATGATTCGTTTGTCGGGAAGTGTGCATCATACATCAGTTAGTCGCTTTATCGTGGGAGATCGGCATCCATAGACCTAGAAGTTAGGCGGTATGGGACGTATTAGATATTAAGAAGAGATTGTCTAGCAATCGACTCGACTCGGATTTGGTTCTTCATCAACGGCTCAACGTACACACATTCTAACGCCCTCTTTATTTTTTTACGTAATGCAATATTATTTATATAGACAAATGCTTAGAATTAGTTTATATAATTTGTAGATATTGCATGTGTAGATATTTAATTTATAGCATGATTATCATCTATTGTTAGTATGTAATTTAGTACCATTGTAATGCCGGTTTTTATTTCTAGAATATAGTTCCTACAAGATTAGACAAGATTTCCAACAACAATTTGCAAAACAACAACATCTCAAGGGGGGTTATTTGCAATTTACGCTTGTTTTAATGTCTTATTGTTAGGGATGCAAATGAACCGAGACGTTCATGAATAAACTCGTGTTCGGCTTGTTAAACGGTTGGCTCGTGTTCATTCATTTACTAATGAACCAATCATGAACAAAATTATAAGGGCCGTGTTAGGAATCGGGCTCGTTTAATTATGTAACAATATAAAATTAAAGTTGATGATGGACAAAAAAAATTCAGCCTATACTAAAATTCACAACACTTATGTGTATTATTAATTATCCTATCATAAATTTTAGCTAAGTAAAATATATTTAAAAAAATATATCGCTCCAGTCGTGTCTTGTCTTCGTAGACCTCTTCGTCTCTTCTTCCATCATCTACCGCTCCAGTCTCCTCTCTTTTTGTATCTATACATCTATCTATTTCGGTATGATGTGTTTGTACAAACAACAAAACATATATAAAAGGATAAAATTTATAAAAAAAAAAAAATTACAAACACTTTACAAACAAAACAAAACGCTGTTTCAAAAAAAGTAAACGAAAAAGTAATTCTGAATACAGAAATTGAAGGGGTTGTGAGGGTGACTCCCTAAAAATGGGAGTTTGTTACCCAATGTAGTAAATATATACATATATGGGGACGTAGGAGTTAGGACATCAAGTCTCGTGTTTACCTTTGAGTAATTGTCAATTTTGTAGGCTTCAATGAGACACATGCGGGGTTCTTAATTTGTGTACTTTCCCGACAGATTAGGAAACATGCTTTCTAATAAAACACCTACAACATCCCAACTCTCACAATCTTATAGCATTTCTCAAGCAATACCTTTTAAATTAAAACTTCCGCGTCCCAACTAGTGGTGATGGGAGATATAATTCCGTCGATACCTGACAATAAATTTCCATAACCCAGAAAGAGTTGAGTGAATTAATTGAAAAGAAAGGTGAACATGTTGACATGATAGCAATAAGATTATTCAAGATACTTTTTTTTTTTTAATTAAAAAAAAAACTTCTATTAAACAAAGCAATGGGACCTAACACAGTTTACCGACACCAAGGTAAAAGCAAAATTACAGATTTCCAAACCAAACACCTTCGCTAATAAACTGCCTAGTTAGCCAACATTAGCAAAATTATAATACTATAGATCCTAGCCAAACTTCTAACCTAGTTAGCCAAACTTTACTTTGGTAAAAACTCAGAAAAACTGAGTAAACCAAACCTCAAACTATTGGCATGCAACACCTTACAGGCTTGATCTTAGAAAGTCTAAAGAAAACTAGATCGACAAATTTATACTTTAGCAAAATCCAAACAGGGTTTGGACAAAACCAGCTAAACAAAGCTAGATTAAACCAAAAGACATTATATTAGCAAAAGAATTAACATGCAAGCTTAATGCCCTCTGCCTGGGCTACTAGCTTTTGGATGCAACACTTTTTCCACAGTCTTCTTCCTTGCAATTCCCTCTTTAGGAAATGATATTTAGTTTGCAATCTTGTTAGCTTGTAATCTTTCTTATTAAATGAAATTGAAAAGCTAGAAATATTTAGCCAAGTTAATTGAAGTGAACGTATACCCCTTTTAACTGAATAATGATATAAAAAGTACGAATAATCATATAACTTGTGTAGCAACTATTTACCAATTTTAGAGCTCTGTTGTAGTCACTGGGTCCATTTTCTCCTTCCAATATCGTTTCCAATACTTTCATATCGGATACAAGATCATGGAAACACTCAGACCGCTCCTTCTGAGATCATAAGATAACTAAATGAAATAATCATAAGTATAAAACATAAAACACATTTAGCATAAAATAACCCATTTCCACAATGTTATGATTTAAAAAAAAAAATTCCTTACAAACTACTGACCAATGAACAGGGAAGTATAGCTCTTAACAAGAGCAACCAAACACAGTCAAAACACCACTCAGGTGGGTTACAAAAACATACAAAATTAACAAACACTAGGAAACATTGTTTTTTGAAAAAACTAGCCACTGAACTAGACATCAGAACCAATAAAATAACTAGCTTAAAATCAATTATTCGTGTTGCAAATGGACGAGGCTGCTAACAAATGGAAAGTTCTTGGTATCAAAAACATGTGCCCGACCAATAACATGCCCTCTATCTTCCCTCATATGGTAAAACCACAATGTCCTCCTCACAAAAATCGCTCTGTCATCACCATTATCGTGACAAATGGTAAAAACCCTACACCGAATACCATGCCCAACATGCATACCATCAAGGGATAGCCCATTCTCATACCTATAAATATGTTCAAATTCTACTTGTTCTCGTCCCATTAAACCCGAGTGACGCTTGTGTATGTAACCAAGCTCTCCATCTATAACAGTCAATGCTCATTCGCCTCAAACTCTGATGGCAAACTCAAAACACTGCAAACCTCCAAATAAGCACATATCCCAAATCAGTAACAAAATAAGCTCTTTTATTTACATAAAATCAACCCCCGAGAATCTTCAAATCCTCAAGTTTGATTATTTCAATTGTCGATAACCTCCACTCGTTGGTCACCAAAAAAATCAATTTTAAAATAAACGATAGGACTATCCAACAAAGGGACGACACAGATTACTTCAAAATGGGCCTCAATGTTCATCTCTGAGGGCTCGAAACCAAGAACTATAGCAGGGTCGAGTCCATGATAGAATTTTTGTTTTGCTATTTTTTGATATTCCTTATTTACGGGGCTACATATATAATAAACGTTGTTTTCGTGTTGGCAAAGGAAGAGTCCGTAGCATGAGCAACGAATAATAACAGATTCCGGAAGGAATTTCAGGGCGGCGTTAGGGATTTCGGAAGAATGTTTGTTGATAGATAGCTATGTGATGGTGCCTTGGTCGGCTGGCTTTAGGTATATGACCAAGGTACTATCATATTCCGATCTATCAACAAATATTCTTTCAAAATCCCTAACGCCTCCCTAATATTCCTCCCATAATCTGGTGTTATTTGTGGCTCATGCTACAGACTTCTCCTCTTCCAAGACAAAAACAATGTTTATTTTGTATGTAACCGTGTAAATAAGGAAATATCGCAAAATAACAAAACCTGAATTATATCATGGACTCGGCCCAACTATAGTTCTTTTTTTCGAGCCCTCAAAGATGAACATTGAGGCCCATTTTAAAATAATCTACATCGTCCCTTTGTTGGATATTGCTATTGTTTATTTCGAAATTGATTCATCAGAGGCCAAGGAGTGGAGTTATCGACATATGAATTTATCGAACGCGAGGGTTTGAAGATTTTAGGCGGTGGATTTCACGTAAATAAAATAGCTTATTTTGTTACTGATGCGGGGAATGTGTTTATTTGAAGGTTTGTGGTGTTTTGAGTTTGCCATTGGAGTTCGAGTCGAATGTGGCGCCGACTATGATAGATGAAGACATTGGTTATGTACACATACGCCATTTGGGTTTAAAAGGGGACGAGAACAAGTATGATTTGAGCGTATTTATAGGTATGGAAATGTTCTTGAAGAATGAGATTGGGTTATCGATCCCTTGAGGGTATGCATGTTGGGCCTGCTATTCGGTGTAGGGTTTTGCCGTTTGTGAATAATGGTTACAGCGTGGCAA
Organism: Primula veris; assembly: GCA_963682055.1. Classification (NCBI taxonomy): domain Eukaryota; kingdom Viridiplantae; phylum Streptophyta; class Magnoliopsida; order Ericales; family Primulaceae; genus Primula; species Primula veris. The sequence goes on along the minus strand of OY821747.1, from coordinate 26,229,046 downwards.
TTTTTGTGAGGAGGGAAGACAGAAAGCTTTACCATATGAGGGAAGACCGAGGGCCAGTTATTAGCCAGGCACATGATTTCGATGCCAAGTACTTGCCGTTTGTTACCAGCCTCATCCATTTTCCACCCGAATAATTGAATCTAAGTTAATAATTTATGGTGCTACTATCTAGTTCATTGGCTAGTTTTTTCCATTTTCTGGTTAAGACTTTTTAGTTTTTTCAAAGAACAATGTTTCCTGTTTGTTAATTTTCTATGTTTTTGGAACCTACCTGTGTGGTGTTCTGATTGGTTTTGGTTGCTCTTGTTATGAGGTAGACTACTTGTTAATTGGTCACTAGTTGGTGGGAAAAAAGTTCTAAAATCATAACATTATGGAAGTGAGTTATTTTATGCTAAATGTGTTTTATGTTTTATATATATTTATGATTATTTCATTTAGTTTTCTTATGATACTCTTATGATTTCACAAGGAGTGGTCTGATTATTTCCATGATTTTGTATCCAATGTGAAAATACCAGAAGCGATATTGGATGGAGAAAACGGACTCAATGACTACGGCGAAGCTCTAAGAAATTGGTAAATGTAGTTACTACACAAGTTATATTCTTTGTTTAAAAATTTGGTAAATGTAGTTACTATACACAAGTTATATGATTATCTATACTTTTTATATTATTCAGATAAAAGGTATAGTTTCACTTCAATCAACTTGGCTAAATATTTTTTAGTTTTTGAATTTTATTTAAAAAGAAAGATTACAAGCTAACAAGATTACTAACTTTTTTCATTCTCCAGTAATGACGTCTCCATATTCAGATCATATATATTACATATAAACCTAGCTAGAACTTCAACATTAAGGATTTTGTGTTCTAATTTGTATGATTAATTTCTTGATATCATATCGACATGTTCGACATTCTTTTCAATTAATTCACTCACCTATATCGGCGGTTCATGAAAATATGTTTCCAGATATCGGCAGAATTTCATCTCCCATCACTACTAGTTGAAACCCGGAAGTGTTACTTTCTCATGTCTGCTTATAAAATGCTAGATTGTGAGATTTGGGTTGGTGTCGATGCTTCCTTGGAGCATTTTCCCTAATATTTTGGAAAAGTACATAAAGAAGTCATTGGATGTCTCATTGAAGCGCACGCTATTGAGGGTTACTATAAGGTAAACACGAGACTTGATGTCCCCATGTATGTATATATTTACAATAAGGGGTAACAACATACTCTCCTTTTGGGGGAGTTACCATGCATGACACCACCTATGTTTTCTGTATAACTTACTTTTTCGGTTACTTTTTTTCTTTAAATCAACGTTCTATTTAAAAAATTTTTTGTATAATTTGCCTTTTTAGATTTTTTTTTTTGTGTTTGTCCAAACACATCATGCCAAAATAGATAGATATATAGATGCAAAGATAGAGGAGACTGGAAGAATATATAGATGATGAGAGAAGAGACCAAGAGGTTTACGAAGACATGACTCCACCAAGGTACCAACATATATCTATGGTTGTGAAGGCAGATTGGAGACTGAAAGTATTTTTACCTTACTTCTCGAGAATTACTTATGGAGACGTTTTTTTTTTTATGTTTGGTGAATAAGTTTTGTCCGACTTCTCGAGAAGTATAAGTCAGTCAGAAGTCAATTCTAAAAAGTTAAGATATGGTTCTTCTAAAATAAAAATAATGTCAAATCAATTTTGTTGTTCGAAAAACACAACTTTTGTTTACAAAAAATAATTTTCTCTATTAAGAATATAAATTCTAAAAAAATGTATTTTTAAAAGGCAAGTTATCAAAAAAAATTATTCTTCTTCTACATGAAGTTCTTACAAAACTTATTTATTTTTAAAATGACATATTTTAAACAGATCATTTTCACAAAAAAAGTTTGTCTAAATAAATAAATAAAAATTGTAGAAAAGACGGATTTTGTTTGGTGAAAATAAAACGAATTTTTTGGGAGATTATTTATCCAAAATAGTGATGTTTTTAAAAAAAAAAAAACTATTGTTGGTTTAGATTTTCTAAATGAAAAAAATGCATTTAATCGATTAAACTGGTTATTTTTTTTTTAAACTCACACACACATGTATTTTCTTAAGTTAGATTTATAACGATTGCACCTATTTTATTGTTAATAAGTGAAATGTAACTTATTTTGTCTGCATAATAAATTCATCTTATTACCTTAACGAACATAGCAAGACTATGGTTGTATTTGACCAAAGTGTGTTAGTTACGTTGATTATAACACTATTAATTAGTCCAAATGTATTGTTTCATTTTGTGTTATTGTAAGATACTCCGTATTATGTTATTAACAATGTACATTTTTTAAGAGTTTTAATAAGCCACTTTTCACTTGTATACCAAACACTACAAAAAACTTATGAAAGTAAAAAGTAGTTATTGATCAAACGTAAATTTTTTTATTAAGTGTTTTTCTAGAAGGCAATTTTACAGCAGCAATTCTACAAAATGCACTTTGGAAGAACCACTTTGTTTCCAAACGCTCCCTGGTTCATCACTTTCAGAGAGAGAGAAACAGAAGTGACCCAAAATATAATATAATAGGTTGACATATTTGTACTAAACTTTAATAGGTTTGTTAAATTGGCCTATTCTTTAAAAAAAGGCATTCAACATCCGTACTGAATCTTAATATAATTTTGGCCCCGAATTGTTGTTAATTAAATCTTAAATTTCCACTAATAATATATTTTCCTTAAAGAAAAGGATAGGATCATCTACTTATAACATAACCCTAGTACAGAATTATACATAGACAATTTACATTTGAGGGTGTTTCCCAAAAATAACCCTTTTCGGTAGAAAATTATAATTAAATACAAGTTGGGGTACTAAATCATAAAATTGCTTGTTTAAATTACAAAATGGAAAAACGCAATAGTTTGGTTATAAAAACTAAACTAAACCCTAGACTTTTTCTCTCTCTATCTTCAAATTCTATTTCTCCTTTTAATCAATAATAAAAAAAAAACATTATTTCTCCATCTTTATTTCTCTCGATTCAGGTGCAAGTTTTTTCTTTCTCTGTTTTTCTTTTATCTGAATATTTCCATTTCAATTTATTAGCCTTTTGTAACTGGATTGATAATTTGATATTCTAAATTCGAGATATGGTTACAGTCCAAGCCTCGGTACCCTTTAATTTTTTTTTAATAAGCATCTGACCAACTTTTATTAGATAATCAAAAAGTCTTACAATACTTCAGAAAGTAATAAATTACATCCGAAAAACGGTAACCAAACTAATTACAAAACTGGAGAAATGTGTTTTTTTTAAAAAAACTTTGTTTTGAAATTTTTTTTATGGTGCAACCCTCACCTCTTGTCATGTTTAAATAAACAAATCAAATGCAGATAAGCGAGGTTCATCAAGATTTAACTTGCCTATGCAGAGGTGTCTTATGACACTTCGCAAATCACCAACGAAGTTGGTTTTGCACGTTTACCAAATAGAGGAAACGAAAGTGGACTATTCCAGTTCAGTTCAAAAATAAGATCTCTAAAAACACAAACTCAATGAAATAATCTATTATCTCTCATGAACATTATAAAATCAAAAGCTAAATGCCCAAAGGCCAGCATACTTCATCTTGAGAGCCTGCAATACATCTGATCCCACCAGTGAGTAGACTATATGTGTGTTTTTGTGGGTTGTAAGTGCAAAGATTCAGAAAAGTTCATCATTAGCTTTTAGGAAAAGTATGAAACTGAGTTCTTAATCCATGGACTGAGTAATGGAAAATGCTTCAGAAAGAATTCATCACTAGATTTTAGAAAGACCTAGAAAAATCAAATCTTAAGTTAGGGACAGTTTCAGCCAACTGCTTCATTAGCACAATTTTAAAAAGTATAGATACTCCCTCTTAGGCAAGGTGTCTCTTTTTGATCCAACCATTATGATGCATAAGTATCTCTTAGAAGGAGGTGAGTGTCATTTTGCCCTTGAGCTCATTTTTTGCAAGGCTATCTGCCACTTGGTTTTGTTCTCTGTAAATATGACCAACATTGGTGCCCACAAGACACATTAGAGTTAGTATATCATGCCAAATATGGTCAAATTTAGGGCCATGGGATATACTGTTTTTCCACCAATTATCAATAATCTCAGAGTCAGTTTCAATGATCAAATTAGTGAAACACAAACTATAGCAAATTAAAAGTCCATTTCTCAATGCCATTAGTTCTGCAAAATTGTTAGTGTTGGTGCCTAGTGCATAAGAGAAAGCAAAAATGATTACACCTTTATTATTTCTCAAAATACCTGCACACCCACTAGGACCAGGGTTACCATATGCAGAACCATCAAAGTTTAGTTTAACCTTACCTGAAGGGGGACAGAGCCAAGAGACTAGGTTTGGTCTTTTCATTCTACAAGTGTTATTTTTAACATGTAAAGCATTAAGAGTAAGAGCTTGAAAGGTTGCAGTGGGAGATTTAGGTTTGATTAGCATGTTAAGTTCTCTTAGCCACTTATTAAGCTTAGCAATTATACTCTCAGAGTTCATATGACCATTATCAAACCTGTAGCTGTTCTTACCTAGCCAGATTTCCCAACATATGAGATAGGGAACTAGAGCTGCCAGTAGATCAACCTGGGTTTTATCACAACTGTTGCACCAATTGATCACATAACTTTTCCATGTACCTTTTACATAATTAGGGTAACCAAAAATGTTTGCAAAGTGATTACAAACCTCAAAAGCAGTGTCACTATAACTCATGAGGTGTTCAATAGAGTCTGTGGAATATGAAATACGGCAACAACATTTAGTAGCAATAATAATGACATATCTTTTCATATCCTCATCTAGTTTAATAGCAATATACCACAACTTGCATAAATAAATACTAATTTTACAAGGTAAAACCTTATTCCAAATGTGTTTAGCAATATGAACAATTTCATTTTTGTTTCTAAAAAACTCAAAGACATTTTTAGTTGTAAAAGCTCCATTAAGAGTTTCAGGCAGGTGTCTAGTGTCCTCACTATTTGTAAAGTAAAACTTACAGTTGGACACTTTATCAACAAGATCCTTACTTCCCATAGTATGCAGCAGCTCATAGTCCCAGTCATTGGCTTTATATACCTGGTTCAGCAGAACATGAAGGTAAGTAACATCAAAGTTATTGGACAGAGGCCCCTCCCCCATCCAATTTTCAAACCAAAAATGTATGGGACCCTCACTCAAATTCCATTTGCTATTAGCCATTAAAACATTGAAATTTGAACTAAAAATCTTTCAAGAAGTGGAATGTGAGGCATGGACCACATGGTTACCTCAGTTAGCAGTAGTAATAAAATATTTTTGAAACATGAAAGTGGTCAAAGGAGTTACTGTATCAATTAATCTCTAACTCATATTAATGTGTAGTGCTTTCATGGTATCATTTAATCTTTTAACGCCTACACCCCCTTCAGATAAGGAGCAAGCTAGTTTAGACCATTTTATCCAGTGGTGCTTGTTCCTACCCTCATGCTCTCCCCAAAAGAAATTAGCAAAATCTCTCTCAATTTTGTCAATGACAAGTTTAGAGGGTTGAAGAACAACCAGTAAATGCAACAACACATGTTTAATTAAAGTAACTTTATCACTAGGAGAGAGAAGACGACATTTCCAACATGCAACTTTTTTACAAATCCTTTCAATTAAGAGTTCATACATGGTGGCGGTTAATTTAGCATAATGTAAAGGAATACCTAAGTAATTGGTAGGGAAAAACACCTTCATGAAGCCAGTAACATTAACAATAATGGTCTTCCTACTATGCAAAGTGTCCCTATGAGTGAGAAGAACACTCTTAAGCAAGTTCATAAGTCTTAATAAAGTTCATAAGGATTTCTAGGTTGCTCTTACACCCATTAGCAAAGATAAACACATCATCAGCAAAAAGAATATGGGAGATAGGAGCAACATTATGAAAGGTTTTATAAGGCGGGAGTTTACTAGTTTCAATAAGCTTATTTAATCCTCTACTAAGTACCTCCTCAGCTATTATAAAAAACAAATGGAAGAGTGGGTCACCTTGTTTTAAACCCCTACTAGAAGAGAAAAACCCAGAAGTGACACCATTCAGACAAATGGAATATCTAGCATTAGTAACACAATTTAAGATAAAATCAATCCATTCATTTTGAAAGCCAAAAACATCAAGTACTTTTCCCAAAAAAATCCCAACTTAGCCTGTCAAAAGCTTTAGCCATGTCAAACTTAAAAACTACATTTCCACCTCTCACGCTTTCATCAATGTGCCTAAGAAGCTTTTGAGAAAGTAGAATGGCATCAGAAATGGATCTTTCTTCCACAAAGCTACTTTGTTGAGGGGAGATTATTCTGGGGAGTATTGTAGCAACCCTAGCAGTGGTAATTTTAGAAATAATTTTATAAATCACTTGACAAAGGCTAATGGGCCTGAATTGAGAAAAGTTCAAGGGGTCATTAACTTTAGGAATAAGAACAAGCATAGAAGAGATAGCAGAATTAGGGAAAACCCCCCCTTTGAAAATATCTTGTATAGCCAGAAAAATATCATTTTTAATAATGTCCCAACAATCCACAAAAAAACTAGAGGAAAACCCATCAGGGAACCCATCAGGGCCAGGAGCAGGGTCAAGTGGAATTGCAAAAGTAGCTAATTTATTCTCATCCATAGTAGGAACACTTTTAAGCATATTATTATCAGAAATAGTAACCAGAGATAGGATACAATCCAAAAGTTTAGGATCACAATAAGTGCCATTATCAGTAAATTGATCTTTGAAACAAAAATCAGCTTCTGTTTGAATACCCTCAAAATTACTTACTATAGAGCCATCGGTTTTATGAATGCTAGTGATTTTACTCCTATTTCTTTTCTGTTTAATCATCAGATGAAAAAATTTCGTGTTTCTATCACCTTCTTTGAGCCATTTAATCCTAGCATTTTGTTTAACAAAGATCTCCTCTTGTAACAGAGCATCATTGTATTCTTTGAGCATTCTGTTGTATTCTAAAATAAAGTTGTCTCCCATAGAGACTATCTGTTCTTCAGCAAAAACAAGTTTATCATGTGCTATATAGCAAGTTTATTAAAAACACTACTAAACTCACCTTTGTTCCAGTTTTTCAGACAAAACGTGAGCCTTTTAATCTTATAAGAAAAAGATGCAATACCATTAAGGTGACAAAAGGAATTCTAATTATTATTAACTATATTAAAGAAATTTTCATGCTTGACCCACATTCTTTGAAACTTGAAGCATGTATGACCAAAATTAAGGACATTAGCAGTAGAAAACATAAGTGGAGAGTGATCAGACACAGTTCTTTCAATAACCTTAAGATTAGTGGTGGGGAAAAAATTGTCCCACATAGTGTTAATCAAGTCTCTATCAAGTTCAAATTGGACTTTGCCTTTCATCTATTTAGACCAGGTAAACGAGGAGCCATCATGTGGCATAGTAAATAAATTATTAAGAGAAATGAAATCTCTAAAATCCTCTTCATCTTTAGAGGCTCTAGGCATACCACCTAACTTCTCATAATCAATACATATAGTATTAAAATCCCCTACCACTTGAAAAACTATTATTGTTGATATAGGTCGTTCCAAAGTGATCTTCTAGAGATATAATCCCATTTAGCATAAACTATGGTAAGAAAAAAAATCCTTCCCATTCCTAAACTTTAAAGTAATGGTTTGTGAGGTCATATTGGCCACGTCTAAAGAGATGCTAGTGTCATAGATTAACCAAATCTTACCTCCTTCTTTTTCATTTGAAATGGCAGAACTCATACCTAACTTCTTAATGATAGCAGTACTCTTATTAAAACTAATCATAGGTTCAAGAATAACCATAAAATTGACTTTATAAATCTTAACATATTTAACCAATTGTGCCTGAGAAGTAGCATTAGCTATTCCTCTAATATTCCAAACCATGTAATTATGCATTAGAGGAGAGAGAGGAAGCCTTCTTGGCAACCATACCAGAAGAAGAATACCTTTTAGGGGGGATTTCTATCCTTTTGTCATGCTTAAGAGCATGTTTGCCTATTACAGGCCTATCAAAATCGTATTGAACACTTGAATCAATGTTCATAGCTTTAAGGAAGTGTTCACTGAATTGATGAAAAGTGATCTCATCATCATAAACTGAAGAGGTATCCTCAAGATCATTCTCCATTTGCTGAGCCAGGGCACTCTTGGCTTTTTGATTTTCCTTTTTCTTAGCTTTCTTAGTGAGTGTAAATAAGCCTTTCTTGTTGCCAATAATAGCACTAGGAGTGGATTGCTCAGAGGTAGGCTTGCTCATATTATGTAATCCATCCACTACATTCTGAGTTACCTCAGCCATCACACCACTACTACTAGCTGAAAAGACATTTTCCATAGCCATGGAGTTACTCACATCAAGTGAGTCATCCTCCATAGTCTTGGAAGAAAATTTTACAGCATTTTTATTTATAATGTGGTTACTCACTATAAGTGAGTCCTCCTCCATAATGTTAGGGGAAGTATTGCCAATAAGAGGGGTAGTACTCTCATTGACCTTGGGGTTACTCACAAAATGTGAGTCCTCCACCAAAGTGTGAGAAGAGATGCTGGAAGCTACCTTAGTTAGAGTATCACAAATAGGGTCCTTAGGTAGGTTCTGATTTAGATCAGTATTACCAATTAACTCCTCTTTGGCCATCTTAGCAAGGGAGTCATTAGCATGCCCTTTACCTTTCCTATTTCTCTCAATCTCTATATTCTTGTCATCAAGGGGTTTAGGTGCCTAGGTTTTATCATTTCTATTATTATAAAAATTAACAATACCAGTTTTTGGTTTACCCAGATCAGTCTTAGAAATATGCTCAATAGAAATTTGATGGGGGACATTAGTTATAAGAATAGGCTCACTAGAAAAATTTCAACCCTCCGTATTATTAGCAATATAAACCTTTTTGCAAATTTTGAAATCATGCCCCTGTAAAAAACACTTTGTGCAATATTTGGGAAAATTTTCATATTCAATTTTTTGCCAAAAACCTTCATCAGTATTGATGAAGGTGCCAATCCAAACAAGGTCGTCAGGAGACTTAAGTAAATCCATTTCAACACAAATTTTGGCATACATGGGTCTAGCATGAGTTAAATTAGCTAGATCTGTATCTAAGAACTTATAACCAAGTGCATGAACAATAGCCTTTAAGTAAGATAAATAGCATAAATTCATAGGTAAATGATGTAGCCTAAGCCACACATATGCAATAGAAGATTCTGTATTGTATACGTAGTGAAACTTACCTAAGCTTTATGGAATTACCAAGAAGTGTATAGGTAGCACAAGTGTTTGATCTGCCTGGATTGCCAAATTTCAGGATGTAGCCAAGAATCATCCAATAAAAATGCATATGACTTTGACGACGAAATGAATCGGAAGAGACTGAGGCGTGAGGAGAAGAAGCGTGAAAAGCACGAGAAGAGAAAGAAGCGACATTCTCGGGATTTGAGAGACATGAGAGAGATAAGCCATTGGAACTAGAAAAAGTGTACACGCATTTATGCCTATGACTGCTTCTATCAAGAACAGGAGCAAGCCAACCGATACTGGAGAAGGACCTTGTTGTCCCTTAATCTGAACGACGGATATGGAACCATGGATGAGTTATTGGAGATGATAACATGGGCACAACTTGGTATTCATAAAAAGCCAGTTGGCCTGCTAAATGTTGATGGCTTCTATAATTATCTTTTTGCATTGTTTGGTAATGGTGTTGAAGAAGGTTTCATCATGCCAAGGGCTCGGGATATAGTCTTATCTACTCCAACTGCTAAAGATCTTCTAGAAAAAATTGAGCAATATACTCCTTCACATTATTATGCACAAGTGATCAGGAGTAGTAGCCTAAATGATTAATTTCATCATCATTTTGTTCGGAACATGATACTCATAGAGTCACACTACACGACCACTATCTCGCCCATTACATTTTGAGACCGGGATTGGAGAACTTGGTGGGCTTACCGTTGGAGCTAATGTGTTACTTAATGTTATGTTTGCAGGGCCTATTTCAAGAGCATCGATAAACCCAGCTAGAAGTTTGGGACCAGCGATTGCACATTTCCATTTTAAGGGAATATGGATATACATAGTCGGGCCTTTTACCGGGGCAGTTGCAGGAGCTTCGGTAACAAGTATATTCAAAGAAACCTCTGCCATTACCAAATGGAGTCGGTTGCGATCCACATTAGTTCACGGAGCAATTGGCGGGTTAAACTCATTGCTTCGACAATCGTTGTCCTGTGTTCATCCAATCATACCATGGAATTGATCTTGATACTATATTCGACCCCTCGATACCTGGAGGACAACCAGAAGCCTGTTGGTTGATCGAACTTGCAGAGGAATTGCCATAGATATTGTTGAATTAAATCTAATACCAGGGATCTCTGTACATGAACGATATAATCAACTCTCTTGTGGACAAAATAATAATAATAATAATAATGCTATAAATTAATTGTTATTTGTAAAAAAATAAAATAATTTATATCATCTTGATTTTTTATATACTATATTGGTTTTACTCTAAAAAAAAAACAATAGAAGATTCTGTTTTAAAAGAAAATTGGCTAAACCATTTAAAAAATCTAAATAAAGTCCCCTCAATTTCATGGTTCTTAATTAAAATCGCCAGCATTTCTTAATTTAATAAAGATGTGTCTATTATCCATAAGTCCTATTATAGGCATTTTAGAAAGACCCCAATTCTTTAAAATAGCTTCTCTAACATTTTCCATCTTAGGCCTTCCCCTACTAAATTTAGCAATAAGAGCATATTGGAGAGGAACTTCAGCTCGCTGAATTTCTAAAGAAGAAAATATCACCGCAGGTTCAGAATTTTTTACATGGGCCTGGCACAGGGGTAGGAGAATATCGTTGATCTCTATGGTTTCTAGATCTAGTTTATTACATAGCAAATTATCGTTAGTATTTGATTTACATGTGAGAGCTGCCACATAAGAGATTGGCTAGAGAAGAAGACCCATTGTCCCTCCATTTAAGTTACTAGCATCTGAGTTGGTTTCCTTATTAGGATCCATTGCAAAGATCTTTGATAGGAGTTATAAGATTTATAAGTAGTGTCAGAAGAAAGAGATTCTAAAGTTATCAATGGATCTGTATTTTATTTGGAAGGGGGGACCCTCAGTACCCTTTAATTGTTTTATGGAAAGATTTCATCTTTTCTTATTATTTTCTATTGAAATAATCACTGTAGTTAATAACCAAAATTTAAAAGACGCGCTATATTGCGTTATATTATGCGAAATAGCCTTTTTTTGTGTGGAAAAAACGCATCGAAAAAACACCATTTGGATGAAAAAGCGCTAAATTCGTGCTATTGGGACTAAAAGTGCCAAAAGCGTGAAATTATTAGATTGGTAGTGTAAATAGCGAGTTTTTAAAACATAATACAGGGACTGATAGTGTAAATGCTGGGCTAACCCCTATAGTATATAACATGTCTCTCTCTTTCTTACCCCAAAAAAACATAAATAATTTTTTAACTTTTAATTTTGTTAACGTAATTAGTATAAATTGTATGACTATAGTGCTATATTGTTATATATTTAGGCAAAAAAAAAAAAATACACCGCAAAGCGCTACGTTGCTACGCTATTTACGTTTTTAGCGTTTTTCTTGAAAAAAACGTTATGATAGCGATAACACTATTTAAAACATTGGTTAATAAGCATGTTTGTCTTGTAATGTGACATAGCTAACTTTTAATAAATATCCAACCTTTAGCTTAAAGGCTACAACAAACAAGAATGGGTTAATGAGTTAATTAATATTGTAAAAGAATTATTTGTTCCTTTGTAGGGTTTTAGGATTATTTTCTACTAAACCGAAATGTTTAATTGTAATGTAAGAGTATTTTCTAATTAATTTAGGAAGATTGGGCCTTTTTTTAGGCTGCTTTTCATCCTGTAGAAATACAATTTCTTTTTCTGAAAGACGGTACATAATACGAATTTTAAAACCCCGAAAAAATGCTAACTGGCTGCTGTAACTTCCCAAGCTAACAAATTATTTTTGGGGAAAATACTACCTTGTGTTGGAAAACATGTGGTTTTCCTTGAGTGGATACTTTGTGATTATAAAAACATTTATTCTCCCAGTTATATATGTCTTTATTTGTAAAATAAGTTACAAAAAGAATGCTTTAAATATAATGATCATCATTTTTTCTAACATTTTTCCAAGACAAGTTTCTTACATGTCATACACACATATGCACACAATCACATATGCATACATATATAGAGAGAATACCGCACCACCAACGGCTCGATCGTACCTCGGTGCCGTTTCTGTCGAGTCACATGTGGTAGACGTTGTACCTTGGAAACGAAGTGTCCTATTCATCCAGAAGTAGATGTGATAGGGCAAATATCGTTTAAGGAAAATTGCTTGCAGTTAGGTCGTCTCGTACTTTAGTCTATTTCAGTATCATTTACATTATCTTATTTTGAAGGTTGTAATTGATATATATTTATTTGAGAAAACTAATTTTCTGTTTGTTTCTCCATTTCTTTTCCGTAGAAATTATTATGTTTACTGCACCATCCAATTGGCTTCTAACATTTACTACATACAATTTGAACACAAATGTAGAAGAAGTCAAACAGAAATTTGTAACTAAGTAACACTAAGTACTACTCTACAGAAAACAAAAACTTAGTACGCTTGCGTTAGAATTTTGAACTTTCAGTTACCTGTTAATTTTGATAACTTTGTATAACAAGTGTATAATTTTGGTGTCTACATTAGGAAATCTTTATAGGTTTTTGTACTAATGATTCTTTCTTTCTTTCTCGGTGTTTGAAATGTGAAATTTCATAGTGTTGTGAAGTTAATTGTTAAAACTTTTAGGTTGAAGTAAAAAAAATGATATTACCCTTACTTTTTGCAATTTGGATCCCTCTTAATAGAATCACCTCACATTCTGAAATTCCTATCCGCTGTTCTAGTTGTAGTTATACCGTTAGTTTTCAAGTACAGTTGCAACCGAGGTTGGAACCTAAGTATAATGATGGACATAACTAGATTGATTAAATGTACTTGAATTAAATCACACGCACATTTACAACGGAGTTCACCCAACTAGGCTACGTCTTCGGGGCACTTACCCAGATTGATGATATTATAATGACTTACAATATATGATTCAAGTCTTAATGAAAAACTCTCAAATTCCCTCTAGATTTTTCTGCCTATCTCTATATTGCTCCTATCTTATAACTATCACTCAAAAGATCAATGGCATCCCACCATTGTTTTAGTTTTTAAAGCTTATTGTGTATTCTCTCAAAGTTGAGTTCTTTATAATTTAAATCACACACTTTTTACAAGCAAAACTATTAACTATATAAAGAGTAAAAACAATCTTATTTCTTCAAGAACTTGTTGATTGATTTGGACTCTTCTGATTGATCAACCTTCCCCTATCTTGAATGAGATAATGCTGTAATTGATTGACCCAATCTTCTTGTTAATACCTGTTAATAGACTAGATTGACAATAGGAGTTACTATTTTCTTAAACAAGGAACATATAAAACAATATCTTATTAGAGATACAATCTTAATAGAACGTGAAACCATAACTCCATATATTCAATCTAATTAAATCATTGCTGATTTGTAAACACAGATTGAATGAAGAGATAAAGACATTGTATAATAAAAGAGATCTAGTTTCCACAATTAAAGGATCATTATCTTTTCAAACTAATCTCATAATCCACTTAAACTTTTTCCATTCTTTATCACTTAAATATTCTCAATAAGAGCAAACTGAATCTTGTTAAACAAATAAGAATATATACTGCATATTTTTATTCACATAAAAAACTTTAAAAATTAAGTAATGCAGTTAGACAGAATAAAATAGAATCATGCGTATTGGCAGGTTAGAACTATAGCTGCAACTGAGGTTGCAACCTCACCTGTAAACATTAAACTGTTTGAATTCATAAAAACCAACTTGAGTTATTTTGTTCAAACCAATTGACAACAAGAGTTAATAGGCCAGAAATATGGTCCTAACAATCTCCCCTTTTGTCATTGGATTTGACAAATAACCTAATTTTATCAAAAACAACTTCACCTGCAAATTTGTTAGTATACAGTCTTTACTGTATTTGATTAGTTTAGTGCTTTTGAGTTAACCATTTAAGCTCCCCCTGCAAGTTAGAATAGCATTCATCATTTAAACACAAACAATTATCCATTCACCAAAGTTTCAGAACTTATTCAAATTGAAAGAAACAAGTTGCAGAACAAACATAAGGTCAAAAATACTGGCACAAGATAGTCTTAACACAGAATTTGCAGCATAAGCATAAACTCTCCATTTTTCTCCCCCTATTTGTCAGAACCAAGACAAACTAGGTTTTAGAAAGGCCTCATGGAATGAGGAGCTTTGGAGGAAACAGGTTCATCTCTGATGATGTATTCATCTTCTTCACTGCTCAGAGAGTAACCACTGTCACTACTGTTGTCATTGTCACTTTCCTTGAGATTTTCCAGCAGCGTTTTGATCTCATAATCATGAGTGTCTACCTCAACCCTCTTCTCTTGATTTATGGCGAGTTGTTACTCCAGATACTTTCTTACACCTTTCTTCTTAGGAGCAGCACTGGTAAACTCATTCTCTTTGCCTTTCTCACCAGAAATGTCATTGATATTGCCTTCTTTGGGAAGCTTAACAGAAATATACAGAGCAGAGGGGCATTTGGTGGATTTTTCAAAAGATTGAAGCAAAGGATTTACCACAGAAGGGGGTACAAAATCCACTTGTGATAGTAGAATACCAGATATGATGCAAGGAAAATGTAGCAAAACAGTGTTAGCCTTGACATCAGAAAATTCCCTAATCAGATTGAAGACATGCTTTCCAAATCTATGGGAATTTTGGACATTATCCTATAAATAAACACAACCATTTCTTTGGTAAGTTTGGAGGGTTGTTTAGTATGAGTCCAGTTGAATTTGAAGATTTTGTGCAGGACAGCTGCACTGATAGTCAAATCAGATATTTTAATGGAATTTCCATCAAACTGGTCATCTTTCCCTATAATTGCCAAAGCTACAGAATGTATATCACAGTCTAGATCATCCTCAGTCCTGTTAGGAGTTTCTAAAAACTTATTAATCAATTCAGGGTTAAAATCAAGAGTCTGACCTCTCACAAACACTCTTGCACAAGCCATGTCACCCTCATCAAACACTCATTCATGTAGATTAGCATAGAATTCCCTAACTAGTTTAGGAAAATAAGATTCAGGAAAGCTTATTGTTCTAGCAAGACCCACATCTTTTAACAAATTTTCAACATACAGTTGAATATTCCTATAACTAGCCAGATTCAGCTGTCTTTCAGAGTGTATTTCTCTAGTGCTAAGTGTAGAAAACCTGCCAGACATAGTTGTGTTCCGAAACCTAGGATCAACTTTACTATTTACAGTGTCATAGACAAATTTAACAAAAATTGGGTCATCCTGTGTATTTCTACCAGAACGTTTATTGATTCTATGCCTTTTAGGTTTGGGAAAGGAGAATTCACTTACCTTAGCTTTAAAACTTCTATGAGTTTTCAGATAGGGTTGATTGTGAGACGAACCAGACATGCTTGGATCTGAGGTTGCAACTGGACTTGGAACAACGAAGATGGGTTTTGCAGAAAAGAAAAGTTTTTACTAGGGAATAGAGAGAGAAAGTAAATTTGATAAGTGTTGGTTTATCTTAGTAAAAATACACGGTTAAACAGCAATTAAGCCCATATCTTTTGAATTTTGAAAAGATATACCAAAATCCCCTTTGTGAACCAATTTTTCCCAAAACTAAGCACTTTCCTTTCAATGGAAAAATAACTCAAGATTCTGTTACTATCAAGATAAATTCATAAAAGAATACAGTATCCACATTGCAATTTAAAACAAATCTATCCAATTTTTAATTACTGAGTAATTGGAGAAATAAAGGAAAACTTGACTTGTTCCAACAAAATAATAATAATTGATATTTAAGACTTTTGAACATAAAAAACTAACAATTTACTCAAAAATGTGTATTTCACATAGGATATCCATTCAATAAAAATTGAGACTGGGAGCTTAGATTAAGCAAATATGTTTTTCCTCTACACAAAAATTGGCTTGATCATCTCAGTAAGGAAAGAGTATAAGGATGTAAAAAACAATTCAAGACTTTGGCTTGACTTTAGCATTTATGTTCATTTAGGAAACCAGAATATGATGCCTTTGATCATAAGCAATATGACTTACTTTGTAAGGCTTATAATTTTTTTGTTTTCCAAACAAGGTTGCAACTGTGGTTGCAACTGAGCTTGCAACTGAATATGAAATATGTACTTTGTACTTGCAACTCTATTATCAGAGAGGTTTTTATGTTCACTTAGAAAAAGAATACAATGTTAGGTTCAACTACAATTAAAAAAATACTCAATAAGACAACCGAACTAACGTATCTGTTTTCGCAAGTACGAGTCTGTTTTTGGAAAAGCGACTCTGGTTTCCAAAATACGAAAATTGGGTTGTATTAAGAATTGTTTGATTGTATAAAAATGCTACAATTCCAAATACACAGGATGAGATTCAACTTAACTAGACTAAATATATCATTGCACTAGCTTAATTACATAAACTCTGTCATTTGACTAAAAAAATCGTACTAAAATGATCAACTTAAAGAGGGCAGATGAGAAGTCAAGGCCAAATACGGGTAAAAGCTTTCATTATATGTGTTGGCAATGGCTTCCACTTTTTGTTCGCTGAAAAACTATGGTGAAATTATAATACTTAATTGGATTTTTTGTTTAGTGAAATCTCTATTTGAGCCTTCACTAGTTCTTATATGACATAATTAGTTCCACAATTTCACACACGAAGCTTACACGTTCATTAAAAAAATGAATAGAACAATAAGATATGACCAATGATTTTGGAAATATAATAGATTATTAAAACATCGCAAAACGGACAAAAAAGTCTCTAATAGAATTGAGCAATAAGATATGAACAATAAGATATGACCAATGATTTTGGAAATATAATGATTTTGGCATCAATTATTAAAAAAAAAAAACATCGCAAAACGGACAAAAAAGTCTCTAATAGAATTGAGCAAAAAACCACATACACCAAAAAACACCAAACAAAAACATGCGTGTGAGGGGTTACGGGGTCTCTCATAGCGAGTAAATATATTTTAACTAATCTAACACTTCTCCTTACACTCATTCTGAGAGCAGTGAGGACAAAATTTACAGTTTTGTCCTTTATCATTTTTGTCTTCACTTCTCTCACAAAAAGTGTAAGGAGGAGTGTTAGAGTAGTGAATATAGCATTACTTGTGACTCATTGATTGATTTCTTGTCTTTTTCCTTTAATTTGTTATACATATATGTATAAAATCTACTATAATGGCGAGCTTATTACTTATAATACAAGTCAATTTTAGTCTTTCGGTTTAATTCCACTTTTCCAAAAGCTCTTTGATTTGATCCCATCAAATGCAAATTACATTGTCATTCAACTTTAATATTTTGACGGGAAATAAAAAAAATGCTAAAATGAACAAAAACATAATATTTAGAGCACGGACCAATGTACTCTATGGGTTCAAGTATGGTTCCCAACTTAATATTTGCATTTTGGGTAGGCCTCGTCAAGGTGCAAGTGTATGTGACTTATTTTAAATGGCCCAAAAATAGGTTGTATTACCCTAAAATCATTTAGTGATGAGGCGCCGCTATCACACCTAAATTGTATAAAAAAAAATCTATAAAACTTATCTTACAAACCCTATTTTCATTTACATCCCTCATCGCCTCTCTTTTTTATTTTCTCATTCATTCTATTTTACCTAATAAAACACTTGTCCGCCGCTATAATATCCATTTCTTTCTAAATAGAAATTTCCGTTGCGACTTAAAACTCAATACAATACAGATGTCATCCCTTTAATCTTTGTCAGATTTCTAAATTGATTATGTTATTCTTATATTAGCATTAACTTATGTCCCTGAAAGTGCTAATTTCACGGTCAAATGCAAGGATCCTCAAGGTACAATGATCATATATGTCGTATTTCTAAATTGACGATGTTACTCTTATATCTAGCATTAACATATGTGTCTTTCCCTTCATCCTCTTTAATAATATATTAATGTGTTTTTATTATAATTTTCCTTGATCTTTTCTCATTATGAAATAAATTGTAATGTGTTTTCACTTTTAGATTGCAGTTTTAGTTTTACACAACACAAAATTGAATCATCGACATTTGTATGTGAAAATATGTGAAATGAATCTAACTTATTTTGTATGAATGTCTCTGTATCCTTGTTACGAAAAAATGGTAGAGATCTCACAGGAGATTCCTATATCGATGTTTTACAGCTCATTATTTCCCCAACCCCAAGTCTTATGCTATTTGGTTGATTATTTTGAAAACTAGAGGGTATAAGATATGTCCAAACCCCAATAGTCGCTTCTTTTCTGAATAGTTACAAATAAAATTGTACCCTTTCATTTCATATACAAAAGACCCTACACCCACCAATTTTTTCATCCCATTCTGAATATCATAATAAGAATTCTTCTTTCTCTTTCTAGAATTTCGTGCATTAAGGATTCTGTAGTTTATAGGCATTTTACTTTTATTTTATAAAGCGAAAACTCTTGCTATTTTATGATTCGTTTGTCGGGAAGTGTGCATCATACATCAGTTAGTCGCTTTATCGTGGGAGATCGGCATCCATAGACCTAGAAGTTAGGCGGTATGGGACGTATTAGATATTAAGAAGAGATTGTCTAGCAATCGACTCGACTCGGATTTGGTTCTTCATCAACGGCTCAACGTACACACATTCTAACGCCCTCTTTATTTTTTTACGTAATGCAATATTATTTATATAGACAAATGCTTAGAATTAGTTTATATAATTTGTAGATATTGCATGTGTAGATATTTAATTTATAGCATGATTATCATCTATTGTTAGTATGTAATTTAGTACCATTGTAATGCCGGTTTTTATTTCTAGAATATAGTTCCTACAAGATTAGACAAGATTTCCAACAACAATTTGCAAAACAACAACATCTCAAGGGGGGTTATTTGCAATTTACGCTTGTTTTAATGTCTTATTGTTAGGGATGCAAATGAACCGAGACGTTCATGAATAAACTCGTGTTCGGCTTGTTAAACGGTTGGCTCGTGTTCATTCATTTACTAATGAACCAATCATGAACAAAATTATAAGGGCCGTGTTAGGAATCGGGCTCGTTTAATTATGTAACAATATAAAATTAAAGTTGATGATGGACAAAAAAAATTCAGCCTATACTAAAATTCACAACACTTATGTGTATTATTAATTATCCTATCATAAATTTTAGCTAAGTAAAATATATTTAAAAAAATATATCGCTCCAGTCGTGTCTTGTCTTCGTAGACCTCTTCGTCTCTTCTTCCATCATCTACCGCTCCAGTCTCCTCTCTTTTTGTATCTATACATCTATCTATTTCGGTATGATGTGTTTGTACAAACAACAAAACATATATAAAAGGATAAAATTTATAAAAAAAAAAAAATTACAAACACTTTACAAACAAAACAAAACGCTGTTTCAAAAAAAGTAAACGAAAAAGTAATTCTGAATACAGAAATTGAAGGGGTTGTGAGGGTGACTCCCTAAAAATGGGAGTTTGTTACCCAATGTAGTAAATATATACATATATGGGGACGTAGGAGTTAGGACATCAAGTCTCGTGTTTACCTTTGAGTAATTGTCAATTTTGTAGGCTTCAATGAGACACATGCGGGGTTCTTAATTTGTGTACTTTCCCGACAGATTAGGAAACATGCTTTCTAATAAAACACCTACAACATCCCAACTCTCACAATCTTATAGCATTTCTCAAGCAATACCTTTTAAATTAAAACTTCCGCGTCCCAACTAGTGGTGATGGGAGATATAATTCCGTCGATACCTGACAATAAATTTCCATAACCCAGAAAGAGTTGAGTGAATTAATTGAAAAGAAAGGTGAACATGTTGACATGATAGCAATAAGATTATTCAAGATACTTTTTTTTTAATTAAAAAAAAAAACTTCTATTAAACAAAGAAATGGGACCTAACACAGTTTACCGACACCAAGGTAAAAGCAGAATTACATACTTCCAAACCAAACACCTTCGCTAATAAACTGCCTAGTTAGCCAACATTAGCAAAATTATAATACTATAGATCCTAGCAAAACTTCTAACCTAGTTAGCCAAACTTTACTTTGGTAAAAACTCAGAAAAACTGAGTAAACCAAACCTCAAACTATTGGCATGCAACACCTTACAGGCTTGATCTTAGAAAGTCTAAAGAAAACTAGATCGACAAATTTATACTTTAGCAAAATCCAAACAGGGTTTGGACAAAACCAGCTAAACAAAGCTAGATTAAACCAAAAGACATTATATTAGCAAAAGAATTAACATGCAAGCTTAATGCCCTCTGCCTGGGCTACTAGCTTTTGGATGCAACACTTTTTCCACAGTCTTCTTCCTTGCATGCTCCGATTCCCTCTTTAGGAAATGATACTTAGTTTGCAATCTTGTTAGCTTGTAATCTTTCTTGTTAAATGAAATTGAAAAGATAGAAATATTTAGCCAAGTTAATTGAAGTGAACGTATACCCCTTTTAACTGAATAATGATATAAAAACGTACGAATAATCATATAACTTGTGTAGTAACTATTTACCAATTTTAGAGCTCTGTTGTAGTCACTATATCCATTTTCTCCTTCCAATATTGTTTCCAATACTTTCACATTGGATACAAGATCATGGAAACACTCAGACCACTCCTGAGATCATAAGATAACTAAATGAAATAATCATAAGTATAAAACATAAAAAACATTTAGCATAAAATAACCCACTTCCGCAATGTTATGATTTTAGTTTTTTTCTCTCTCACAAACTACTGACCAATGAACAGGTAGTCTAGCTCTTAACAAGAGCAACCAAACACAGTCAAAACACCACTAAGGTGGGTTGCAAAAACATACAAAATTAACAAACACTAGGAAACATTGATTTTTGAAAAAACTAGCCAATGAACTAGACATCAGAACCAATAAAATAACTAGCTTAAAATCAATTATTCATGTTGCAAATGGACGAGGCTGCTAACAAACGGCAAGTTCTTGGTATCGAAAACATGCGCCTGACCAATAACATGCCCTCTATCTTCCCTCATATGGTAAAGCCACAATGTCCTCCTCACAAAAATCGCCATGTTATCACCATTATCATGACAAATGGTAAAAACCCTGCACCGAATACCATGCCCAGCATGCATACCATGAAGGGATAGCCCATTCTAATACCTATAAATATGCTCAAACTCTACTTGTTCTCGTCCCATTAAACCCGAGTGACGCTTGTGTACGTAACCAAGCTCTCCATCTATCACAGTCAATGCTGCCTCAAAACTCCGATGGCAAACTCAAAACACTTCAAACCTCCAAATAAGCACATACCCCTAATCAGTAACAAAACAAACTCTTTTATTTACATAAAATCAACCCCCCAGAATCTTCAAATCCTCAAGTTTGATTATTTCGATCGTCGATAACCACCACTCGTTGGTCACCAAAAAATCAATTATAAAATAAACGATAGGACTATCCAACAAAGGGACGACACAGATTACTTCAAAATGGGCCTCAATGTTCAACTATGAGGGCTCGAAACCAAGAACTATAGCAGGGTCGAGTCCATGATAGAATTTTTGTTTTGCTATTTTGTGATATTCCTTATTTACGGGGTTATATATATAATAAAGGTTGTTTGCGTCTTGGCAAAGGAAGAGTCCGTTGCATGAGCTACGAATAATAACAGATTCCGGAAGGAATTTCAGGGTTGCGTTAGGGATTTTGGAAGAATTTTTGTTGATAGATAGCTATGTGATGGTGCCTTGGTTGGCTGGCTTTAGGTATATGACCAAGGTACTATCATATTCGGATCTATCAACAAATCTTCTTTCAAAATCCCTAACGCCTCCCTAACATTCCTTCCAGAATCTGGTGTTATTTGTGGCCCATGCTACAGACTTCTCCTCTTCCAAGACAAAAACAATGTTTATTTTGTATGTAACCATGTAAATAAGGAAATATCGCAAAATAACAAAACCTGAATTATATCATGGACTCGGCTCAACTATAGTTCTTTCTTTCGAGCCCTTAAAGATGAACATTGAGGCCCATTTTAAAATAATCTACATCGTCCCTTTGTTGGATATTGCTATTGTTTATTTCGAAATTGATTCATCAGAGGCCAAGGAGTGGAGTTATTGACATCTGAATTTATCGAACGCGAGGAATTGAAGATTTGAGGAGGTGGATTTCACGTAAATAAAATAGCTTATTTTGTTACTGATGCAGGGAATGTGTTTATTTGAAGGTTTATGGTGTTTTGAGTTTGCCATTGGAGTTCGAGTCGAATGTGGCGCCGACTATGATGGATGAAGAGATTGGTTATGTACACATACACCATTTGGGTTTAAAAGGGGACGAGAACAAGTACGATTTGAGCGTATTTATAAGTATGGAAATGTTCTTGAAGAATGAGATTGGATTATTGATCCCTTGAGGGTATGCATGTTGGGCATGATATTTGGTGTAGGGTTTTGCCATTTGTGACGAATAATGGTTACAACGTGGCGATTTTTGTGAGGAGGGAAGACAGAAGGCTTTAACATATGAGGGAAGACCGAGGGACAGTTATTAGCCAGACACGTGTTTTGGATGCCAAGTACTTGCCGTTTGTTACCAGCCTCATCCATTTTCCACCCGAATAATTGAATCTAAGTTAGTAATTTATGGTGCTACTATAGTTCATTGGCAAGTTTTTTCCATTTTCTGGTTAAGACTTTTTAGTTTTTTCAAAGAACAATGTTTCCTGTTTGTTAATTTTCTATGTTTGACTGGTTTTGATTGCTCTTGTTATGAGCTAGACTACTTGTTAATTGGTCAGTAGTTGGTGGAAAAAAGTTCTAAAATCATAACAATATGGAAGTGAGTTATTTTATGCTAACACTAAAAAAAAAAAAATCATATTACAACAGTTTAGTTACAATTTATCTGATAATATACGACTTGTTGCTAAAATTTAACAACAGTATAGCAACAATTTCTGTTGCTAACTGCTGATAACTGTTAATATAATGTTGCTGAATTTTCTGCAACAAGCCGTATAGTAACAGACCAATTGTTGCTATACGGTTATTTTCTTGTAGTGTAAATGTGTTTTATGTTTTATATATATTTATGATTATTTCATTTAGTTTTCTTATGACACTCTTATGATTTCACAAGGAGTGGTCTGATTGTTTCCATGGTTTTGTATCCAATGTGAAAATACCAGAAGCGATGTTGGATGGTGAAAACGGACTCAATGACACTACGGTGAAGCTCTAAGAAATTGGTAAATGTAGTTACTACACACGTTATATACCTTGTCTAAAAAAATTGGTAAATGTAGTTATTACACAAGTTATATACTTTGTCTAAAAAAATTGGTAAATGTAGTTACTAC
Source organism: Primula veris (assembly GCA_963682055.1). Classification (NCBI taxonomy): domain Eukaryota; kingdom Viridiplantae; phylum Streptophyta; class Magnoliopsida; order Ericales; family Primulaceae; genus Primula; species Primula veris. Next base: position 26,205,336 of record OY821747.1, on the reverse strand, counting down.
ACAAGTTATATGATTATCTATACTTTTTATATTATTCAGATAAAAGGTATAGTTTCACTTCAATCAACTTGGCTAAATACTTTTTAGTTTTTGAATTTTATTTAACAAGAAAGATTACAAGCCAACAAGATTACTAACTTTTTTCATTCTCCAGTAATGACGTCTCCATATTCAGACCATACATATTACATATAAAACTAGCTAGAATTTCAACATTAAGGATTTTGCGTTCTAATTTGTATGATTTATTTCTTGATAACATATCGACATGTTCGACTTTCTTTTCAATTAATTCACTCACCTATATCGGCGGATCATGAAAATATGTTTCCAGATATTGACAGAATTTCATCTCCCATCACTACAAGTTGAAACCCGTAAGTGTTACTTTCTCATGTCTGCTTATAAAATGCTAGATTGTGAGATTTGGGTTGGTGTCGATGCTTCCGTGGAGGATTTTCCCTAATATTTTGGAAAAGTACATAAAGAAGTCATCGGATGTCTCATTGAAGCGCAAGCTATTGAGGGTCACTATAAGGTAAACACGAGACTTGATGTCCCCATGTATGTATATATTTACAATAAGGGGTAACAACATACTCTCCCTTTTGGGGGAGTTGCCATGCATGACACCACCTATGTTTTCTGTATAACTTACTTTTTCGATTACTTTTTTTCTTTAAATCAACGTTTTATTTAAAAAATAATTGTATAGTTTGCATTTTTAGATTTTTTTTGTGTGTTAGTCCAAACATATCATGCCAAAATAGATAGATATATAGATGCAAAGATAGAGGAGACAGGAAGAATAGATGATGAGAGAAGAGACGGAGAGGTTTACGAAGACAGGACTCCGCCAAGGTACCAACATATACCTATGGTTGTGAAGGCAGACTGGAGACTGAAAGTATTTTTTCCTTACTTCTCGAGAATTACTTATGGAGACGTTTTTTTTATGTTTGGTGAATAAGTTTTGCCCGACTTCTCGAGAAGTATAAGTCAGTCAGAAGTCAATTCTAAAAAGTTAAGATATGGTTCTTCTAAAATAAAAATAATGTCAAATCAATTTTGTTGTTTAAAAAACACAACTTTTATTGACAAAAAATAATTTTCTCTTTAAAAAATATAAATTCTGAAAAAATGTATTTTTAAAAGGGCAAGTTATCAAAAAAAATTATTCTTCTTCTACATGAAGTTCTTACAAAACTTATTTATTTTCAAAATGACATATTTTAAACCGATCATTTTCACACAAAAAATTTGTCTAAATAAAAAAAAATATTATTTTTGTAGAAAAGACGAATTTTGTTTGGTGAAAATAAAACGAATTTTTTGGGAGATTATTTATCCAAAATAGTGATGTTTTAAAAATAAAAAATAAAAACTATTGTTGGTTTAGATTTTCTAAAAGAAAAAATGCATTTAATCGATTAAACTAGTTATTTTTTTAAAAACTCACACACACGTCTTTTCTTAAGTTAGATTTATAACGATTGCACCTAAATTATTGTTCATCACTGTCAGAGAGAGGGAAACAGAAGTGACCCAAAATATAATATAATCGGTTGACATATTTGTACTAAACTTTAATAGGTTTGTTAAATTGGCCTATTCTTTAAAAAAAGGCATTCAACATCCGTACTGAATCTTAATTTAATTTTGGCCCCGAATTGTTGTTAATTAAATCTTAAATTTCCACTAATAATATATTTTCCTTAAAGAAAAGGATAGGATCATCTACTTATAACATAACCCTAGTACAGAATTATACATAGACAATTTAGATTTGAGGGTGTTTCCGTAAAATAACCCTATACTGTACAAAATTATAATTAAATACAAGTGGGGTACTAAATCATAAAATTACTAGTTTAGATTACAAAATGGAAAAATGCAATAGTTAGGTTATAAAAACTAAACTAAACCCTAGACTTTTTCTCTCTCTATCTTCAAATTCTATTTCTCCTTTTAATCAGTAATAAAAAATATATATTATTTCTCCATCTTTATTTCTCTCGATTCAGGTGCAAGTGTTGACACGTAAAATTTACGGTCATACACCATGTGTCTTTTAAACAAAATTAAATTGATTACTAATCTCCGAATTTAAATAGAAAGGAAGTTATTAGTAATTTAAAAGAAAAGAAATTATAATTTACTATCATATAAAATTAAGATAGTAAATTAAAATAAAATAAAAGTATTTATTTTGTTAAAAGTCATTTAGTATGGAGCAAACAAAGAGTTTTTTAAAATTATGGAACTCATTAAAATGTTTCTAAACCACAAATACTAAATTTAAATCAAATGACAAGTGTTGGTCATATATGATAATGGGCCCAAACTTGAGGAGGTGGCCTTGCAATTAAATTAAAAGCCCACCCCAAAAGCTATAAATAGAGGGGTGGGGGTGCCATAATTCTCACAATAAAAAATAATCAAAAAGTCTTGAAGACTAGAGAGAGAGAAGCTCCTCCACAGACGCCAGGAAATCAGCTCCGCTCCTCCACGGCCGCCAGGAAATCAGCTCCGCTCCTCCACAAACGTCAGAAGATCAACAAGTTGGGAAGCTCTGCACACTCCGGCCTCAACGAACGCCTTCAAAGTCTGCAACAAATCTGCAATAAACTTGGCATTCGATCTTCAAGAACGTCTAAAAGCAGCAAGCAAGGCGTTTCTACGGATCAAAATCTTCAAGTTCTTCCCCAAATCTGAAGAACTGCTACAACAAATCTGCCTTCGATCTTCAGGAACGACTACAAGCAATAAGCAAGACGTTTCTGCAAATCAAATTCTTCAAGTTCTTTCCCAAATCTGAAGAACTGCTACAACAAATCTGCCTTCGATCTTCAAGAACGACTACAAGCAATAAGAAAGACGTTTCTGCAAATCAAAGTCTTCAAGTTCTTCCCCAAATCTGAAGAACTGCTACAACAAATCTGCATTCGATCTTCAGGAACGACTACAAGCAATAAGCAAGACGTTTCTGCAAATCAAAGTCTTCAAGTTCTTTCCCAAATCTGAAGAACTGCTACAACAAATCTGCATTCGATCTTCAGGAACGACTACAAGCAATAAGCAAGACGTTTCTGCAAATCAAAGTCTTCAAGTTCTTTCCCAAATCTGAAGAACTGCTACAACAAATCTGCCTTCGATCTTTAGGAACGACTACAAGCAATAAGTAAGACGTTTCTGCAAATCAAAGTCTTCAAGTTCTTTCCCAAATCTGAAGAACTCCTACAACAAATCTGACTTCGATCTTCAGGAACGACTACAAGCAATAAGCAAGACGTTTCTGCAAATCAAAGTCTTCAAAGTTCTTCACCAAATCTAAATAAGTTCTGCAACAAATCGGCATTCGATCTTCAGGAACGACTACAAGTAGTAAGCAAGACGTTTCTGCAAATCAAAGTCTTCAAAGTTCTTCAACAAATCTAAAGAACTCCACCCAAGAAATCTATAACAAACCAGCATTCGATCTTCAGGAACAACTATATAAAGGCAAAAACACGTTTCTCTAGATCAAAATCTCCAAGTTCTTCACCAAATCTGAAGAGCATCAAGATCATCAACGACATCAACAAAACTACAAAGTTCTTCATCAAATCTGAAGAATTCTACTCAAGTTCAGCAAATTCAACAAAAATCATCAAAGAGTCTACAACAGCATTTCGATCCATTACGAATTGTTTGAAGAGGAGAATCAAAGGACTTTCATTTCTATATTTTCTTTTAGAAATTATCAGAGATTGTACCCGCAAATTAATTGATAAATAAAAGTTACTTTGCTTCGCATTCATTTTTCCTTGTCTTCAGCGCTTAGTGAAAATTTGTGTGAAACAAATTTTGGCACACCCAGTGGGACTTCTGTGCCTTTCATCTCTTTTCTTCATCAAATCAAGTTCACCAACAATTTGATGGTTCCAAAGAAAGACTCCTCAAAAGTAATTGAAGATTCTCCCTTAGTCGGCGAGAAGAGGACGATTTCAAACGTTTACACCAGAACTCGAAGCAACAAGTCTTCCGACACTCAAGCATTAGATCAACCAATGGAAATTCCAACTCATGCGGAAGGCATCGAACTTGGGGGCAACTTAAACTCAGCAGAGTATCTACGCATACGACCTCAAGAGGCTCTCACTTGTGATGGAAAATCTGCTGCGAAATTCATATATGAACAACTAGGCAAAGGTGAACAAGAGGGCGATGAAAAAGACGGGGTCACTGCTTCAGACTCGGAGTCTCCACTTAACAGCCCGCGATCTTCTGACTCAACTATTATGTCGGCCATGACTACAAATACATTGGCATTGGAAGAACAAGTTTTCATCATAACAAAAACTCTTGAAGGTCTCATGAAGGCAACAACAGAACGAGATACCCAATTTGCAATGTTAATGAATAAGGTGGAATTCCTGGCACAGACTAGTGAAACCGTTGTAAATGAAAAGAAACCATTCGAAGTCAAAGGATCTTCAAGCAAAGACAAAGGGAAGAGAAAAAAGATAGAGGTTCTTCCTGATGGTTCAATTCCTGTTGATCAACTGAAGGATTTCATACTTGGCACCGTTAAGAGACGCTACGAAGAAGTGACACATTCCTCATTAAGCTATGTTAAGCCTTACAGCAGGAGGATAGAGCTCTTGAAAATGCCGGCAGGATATCAACCCCCAAGATTTAAGCAATTTGATGGTAAAGGAAATCCAAAGCAACATGTAGCTCATTTCGTAGAAACGTGCAGCAATGCTGGAACGGAAGGAGACCTCATCGTAAAGCAATTCGTCCGGAGATTGAAGGACAACGCATTTGATTGGTACTGCGACTTAGCACTTTGATCAATTGACAGCTGGGAACAACTCGAGAATGAATTTCTCAATCGCTTCTACAGCACTCGCCGGACAGTGAGCATGATCGAACTAACCAACACTCGCCAATGGAATGATGAGCCTGTCACCGATTACATCAACAGATGGAGGGGATTAAGCCTCAACTGTAAAGATAGATTGTGTGAGTCATCCGGCATTGAAATGTGTATCCAAGGCATGCATTGGGGATTGAGATACATTCTTCAAGGAATAAAGCCGAAGTCCTTTGGAGAACTAGCAAGCCAAGCTCATGACATGGAGTTCAGCATTTCAACATGCGGAGATCAAACTTTGCCGATTCAAATGTCACATAAAACAAAAAGTAAACCCGAAAGCACGAGATGGGGCAGGGCTCGTTCAAACACTGACAAAAAGGAGTCATTCGTTATTTCTGCTAGTCTGCCAAAGGCCTCTTCAGCTTCCAAGATTAACACAAGCATGAAGAAAGTCGAAGTTGAAAAGTATGACGATCAATAGAATGAAAAGAGAAGGCTCACCCTGAAGGAAAAGCAAGAGAATGAATATCCGTTTCCAGATACCGAAGTACCAAGAATGCTAGACGAACTTTTGGCCCTCAACTTGATTGAACTCCCAGAAATGAAGCGTCCAGAAGAGGCTGATAAAGTGAACGACACAAATTACTGCAAGTTCCATCGTCTACTCAGCCATCCAACTCATCGATGTTTCGTGCTGAAAGAAAAGATCGTCCAGCTAGCCAGCCAAGGAAAGATTTTGTTGGAAGAAGAAAATGAAGTAAAAGCTCATTATGCAACCTTCATTAGTGATTCTCTAGTTGAAAGCGTACGCAACCCAACTACAATGCTCATCCAATTTGGCTCATTTCCACCAACGGAATTCACAGTTAAAGAACATGCCTCTGTAAACTCAACACAAAATGAAGACTACAAAACTAATGGGGACGTCATTCTAGAAAACCTTCCCGAAGATCAACATCAACAATCTGAACTCATGTCCTTGGAAATAATCAAATCCACCAGCATCAACAAGAGGGGGCAAGATACAAATTCAGTGAGAACGGCCATTGTTTCTTCGATATCTGCAATTGTGAGGACTGCATAGAGTACCAATGGAAGGAATGGTGCGACGAAGACGAAGAGCCAAAAATTAGGAAAAAGAAAAATAAGAAGAAAAATACTCAGCAATTGTTCAAGAAAAGGTACGAAGCTGGAGACCCGCAAATTGGCCTCCTCGAAGAATCGTCTGGAAAGTTCGATTACTATGTCCAGTATGGCAAAGCACAAGAAGTTAATCAATGTTCATCTAAAAAGCACCCTAACAACGAATTTGGTGAAGAATCAAATGCGAACGAAGTTGGGAAATCCTCAAGTTTTGACAGTGCCTCTGAAGTTCCTGATGAAGTGTGCAAAATAGAAGAAATTAGCCAGATTCCGCATACGTCTGAGCCTTGCAAAGATCTTTGTCAAGAATGCCAACAAGCTCTTAAAGAAAGATATGAAGCCAATGATAAACAAGTTGGGAAACTTAAGGAAACTGATGGGGACTACTACGTTCTACGTTACAAAGAGCGAGTGATTGAAGAATCCACCCAGGAAAGACCAAGCATGGAGGTTCCAATTGTCTACTACTATCGAGGAAATCCTATTTACAAGTTCAAAGATGATGACGGTCATTGCTTCTGAGATGTTTGTGAATGTGATGGTTGCATAAATGATAGATACTCTGAAGAAGAGGATGAAGATGACTGGTATGCTGCCTCATGTAACGTCGCATCTATCGAAGAGCTCCCCAAAGAAGATGAGGATGAGTCCACTACACTCTCAGCAACACCCACTCAATCTGAAGAAGTAAATGAAGTAACAAACATGACGACTATCAACTTCTCTGACAAAGACTTGTTACTCGATGCAAAATCCCATAATCGTCCATTGTTCGTTTCTGGCTACGCACGAGAGAAGAAAGTGAAGAGGATTTTACTAGACGGAGGATCTGCCGTCAATATTTTACCACTACGAATTGTTAATGATCTTGGGATCACAATTGATGAGCTATCTCCCAGCCGCCTAATGATTCAAGGATTTAACCAAGATGGACAAAGAGCGATTGGCACAATACGTTTGGAGCTTGTCATCGGAAACCTTACATCAACTCCTTTGTTTCACGTCCTCAATGCAAAGACTTCATATAACATGCTTCTTGGTCGACCTTGGATTCATGAGAATAGAGTCGTCCCATCAACTCTTCACCAATGTTTTAAGTATTGCCAAAATGATGTCGTGAAGAAAGTTGAAGCTGATAACAATCCCTTCAACGGAGTGGAAGCTTACTTCGCCGACGCCAAGTTCTATGTGGATAAACCAAAGAAGGAAGATGCCCTTGAATCTCTTTCACCAGCTGTTGTGGAAATGAAAACTAAAGAAGGCCAAGGAGGTAAGAGTACGAAAAGTAAGAGTTTGCTAACAAACAAGAAAGAAACTCCAGTGGTTTGCTACGCTCCCAAGTCAAGTAACATCGACGATCTGAATTTTAAAGACTAATTCCTGTCACTACGATCGAACGAACAACAATACTCAAAGGTTTTATGCGACCAACACATGGCCCTATTAGTGAACATGGAGAGACTTCAAACACTCAATCTTTTTGCGAAAAAACCTGCAAGATACTTACAAATTGTGGATACTCCAAGGAAAGTTCGAATCTGCTTGGAAAACTTGTCCCAGAAGTAACTGGAGAAAAGGTTCACGGTGCAAATCCAACACAAAATATGCTCAAGCAAAAGGGCTTCGCTGTGAAAGAATCTCGTGTCATCATAAAGAAGTCAAATAACTGTTATACTACATTCGAGGATGCTGAATCGATAGGAGAAAATGATGTTCCTGTCATCGATCACCAGGGACTACAAAACTTGCCACCAATGACTCATCAACGGTCATTGGAAAGGAAATTGGTTCTTGAAGGAATGGGGGCAAATGTAATTTCACGATCTGTATTTAAAAGATTATCAAGTAGGCGACCATCAGTATTTAGACGACTTGGTAGAAGAAGATCTATTTTTGACCGGCTTGGCACGACAACGAATACATTGGTTTCTCAAAGGCGTCTCACAAGAAAGGTCCGGGTAGTCGTTATTGTCCAAGGTACCACACAGACGAAAACCTTGCAAATCACAACGTCTTACCACATCACGGGGATCAACGAGGAAGATCATATTGAAGAAGAGGTAGAAGATGCTCCTGAAGAACTCGAAGAAGGTGTTAGATCTACTGTGGATGAATTGAAAGAAGTCAACATTGTCACGGCGGATGCTCCGCGACCTATATACCTAAGTGCACTTTTAAGCGAAGAAGACCAAAAAGATTACATCAAGCTTCTTAGGGACTACAAAGACATGTTCGCATGGAGTTACGAGGAGATGCCAGGACTTGATCCCAAAATAGCAGTTCATCATCTCGCAGTAAAACGAGGATCTAGACCAGTAAAGCAAGCTCAATGACGATTCCGAGCAGAGTTGGTTCAACAGATTGAAGTGGAAGTCAACAAACTTATCGATGCAGGTTTCATAAGGGAAGTCAAATATCCAACGTGGATCTCGAGCATAGTTCCAGTCAAGAAGAAAAATATACAAATACGAGTTTGCGTAGACTTTCGAGACCTGAACAGCGCATGCCCCAAAGATGAATTTCCACTCCCAATAACTGAGCTCATGATTGATTCTACTACCGGACATGAAGCCTTGTCATTCATGGATGGATCCTTAGGCTACAACCAAATTCGTATGGATCCAAAGGATGAAGAGATGACTGCTTTCAGAACGCCAAAAGGGATTTATTGCTACAAAGTCATGCCATTTGGATTGAAGAATGCTGGAGCAACATATCAAAGGGCAATGCAAAGGATTTTCGATGACATGCTTCACAAGAATATTGAATGCTACGTCGACGATATAGTTGTGAAGACAAATGAGCGTCACGAACATCTAAAGGACCTTGAAGTTGTGTTTAAACGTCTACGCCGATATCAACTAAAAATGAATCCACTAAAATGCGCATTTGGAGTCACTTCTGGAAAGTTCCTTGGGTTCATCGTCCGCCATCAAGGGATCGAAATTGATCAATCAGAAATTGAGGCAATCATTATGATTCAAGCACCAAAGAATATCCACGAGCTTCGAAGTCTACAAGGGAAGTTAGCATACATCCGAAGATTCATATCCAACCTATCTGGCCGTTGTCAACCATTTAGTCGACTTCTGAAAAAGGGCACGCCGTTCAAATGGGATGATGCCTGCGAAAATGCCTTTGAAATCATTAAATCTTATCTGACAAAGCCTCCTGTCCTAGCCGCTCCTGTTTTGGGAAGGCCATTGATCTTATACCTTGCAGCACAAGAACGTTCAATCGGAGGTCTACTTGCTCAAGAAAATGACCATGGGAAAGAAAATGCACTCTACTACTTGAGTAGAACCATGACACCATGTGAAGTGAACTATACGCCTATTGAGAAGATGTGTCTTGCCTTGGTGTTTGCAATTACAAAATTGAGGCACTATTTTCAAGCTCACATAATTCGGTTAATATCAAAAGCAAATCCTGTTAAATACGTCATGTCAAAACCCGTATGGTCTGATCGTCTAGCGAGATGGGCACTTCTCTTCCAAGAATTTGAAATCATATATGTTCTTCAAAAGGCCGTCAAAGGACAAGTGCTTGCAGATTTCCTAGCCGACCATCCGATGCCCGCTGAACGGGAGCTCTCCGAGGATCTTCCAGATGAGGACGTCATGTGGGTGGAAGTATCTCCGCCATGGACAATGTACTTTGATGGAGCAGCAAACAATGAAGGCGCCGGAGCTGGAGTAGTGTTCCTAAGTCCTGAAGGAGATGTTCTACCTTATGCTTTCACCCTTGCGCAACAATGCTCCAACAATGTTGCTGAATATCAAGCTCTAATATTGGGACTCGAGATGGCTCTTGGTGCAAACTATCAACATCTCAAATTTTTTGGAGATTCTGAGTTGGTCATAAATCAAGTTACAAATGAATATGAAGTTAAGAAAATGGAGTTGGCACCATATCGTGACTATGCCGCGAGACTTGTTGCCAAAATTGGAAATGTGACGCTAGATCATGTTCCAAGGAAAGAGAATAAACAAGCTGACGCGTTGGCAAAATTGGCATCTACCGTCGCAATGCCCAACAGAGATGTAAAGATTCCCATATGTCAACGCTGGATAATTCCTCTACAATTTGAAAATGAAGATAGGATTGTCGAAGAAGTTACCACGATTTCCGTCTTTGAAATTGAGAAAGAAGATTGGAGGCAACCTATCATCCACTACTAGCAGCATGGAAAATTGCCCGATGATAAACACAAAAAGATAGATACTAGGCGAAGAGCTGCTAGGTTCATTTTCTTTAAGGATACTCTCTACCGTCGATCCTTCGAAGGTTTATTTCTACGATGTCTAAATGAAGAAGAAGGAATAAAGGCAATGGAGGAAGCTCATTCTGGAATTTGCGGCGCTCATCAGTCAGGTCCAAAGCTTCACTTCCGAGTCAAAAGAATGGGATACTACTGGCCAACTATGGTCAAAGATTGCATGGATTTTGCCAAAAGATGTCAGCCTTGTCAATTCCACGCAAATTTTATTCATCAACCGCCTCAGCTGTTACACCATACGGTTGCGTCTTGGCCATTTGAAGCATGGGGATTGGATGCAATAGGACCACTCCCTAAGTCCTCTGAGGGGCATCTTTACATACTTGCGGCAACCGATTATTTCTTAAAATGGGCAGAAGCGGTGCCTTTGAAAGCTGTGAAGAAGGAAACGGTGGTAAACTTCATCAAATCAAATATCATATTTCGGTATGGGGTTCCACGCTACATCATCAACGACAACGGAAAGCCTTTCTACAATAAGTTGGTGACAAATCTATGCGAGAAATTCGGCTTTAAACAGTATAACTCTTCGATGTATAATGCGCCAGCTAACGGACTCGCAGAAGCTTTCAACAAAACACTTGGAAACTTGCTAAAGAAAGTTGTGGAAAAATCAAGAAGCTCTTTGGGCATATCGAACATACAAATTTCTCTCCAAATGGGATGGACCGCATACAGTGATAGAAGTTTACACAAATGGCGCCTACAAGTTGCAAAGCGAAGACGGTTTAAAGATTGGCCCCATCAATGGCAGATTTTTGAAGCGTTACTACCCATAAAGACGAAGTGAAGACACTCCTTGACGCAAGAGTATGAAGTGAATGTTACTCGTCGCCCAAATGAGTATAAATATTGAGGTAACAAAAATGAACTACATTTGACTTGATCCCTCACGGGTACGTAGGCATCTTGAGGCTTGCTTCAAGTTCAGTCATACCAACAACCAAAAATTAAAAATCCAAAAAAAATATAAATTATAAAAAAAAATCAAAAAAAAAAAATGAACTACGTTTGGCTTGATCCTTAACGGGTACGTAGGCATCTTGGAATTTATTTCAAGATCAGTCATACCATAACAAAAAAAAATATCCCACAAGTTTAATGAAAGCTCCAAAAGACAAAAGAGTACATAAAGAAATGACAAAACAAAAGTTAAGTTATGCAAAAGTACACAAACGCGTAAAGAAAGAAATGAGTTCTCATATAAAGCCACTACAAAAAAAATCCACTACGAAAGATTCAATACGAAAAGTACTTACGACAATGCGGAAAAAAAAGACTAAGCGATTAAGCTAGTAAATAGCTAAATAAAAACTAAGAAAATAACTTCAAAGTCTTTAACTTCTCAAATTGATGCTCTAACGCACGTGAAAGCTTCTTCCTTTGGTTCATAGCTTCATTACTCTTGGAGCACTGGTCTTTTAGTTTCGACAATTCTGACTCGAGAGAACAGATGCGACCTTGTGTACTGCCTATCTTGCTTTCTTCTTTCGCCAACGATGCCTCCATTTTCTCTTTGACAGTTTTCAATTGCTCCATCTTTGTATCAACGTCCACAATTTTCTTTTGAAAATCATCAATCAAAGCCTTGGAGCTCTCTTCTTTAGCAACAATGACTGATATCTTAGCATTCTTTTCCTTAATAGTGACACCAATCGCGTCGACTTCGAAAAACAAAGAACTCTGCTCGTTGTACTCGCGTGCTTTCACAAAGAACTCATAAACCATTAACTTAAGATGAGATGCATAAATTGAGCCTGTAGACTCCATCATCTTGGTAATCTTCACACTTCTCTCCTCAAGTAAACAAAGGTCACCGGTACGATACTCCTCCAAGATGCGGATAAGAGTTTTCCACAAGTCAAGAATGAACTTTTGGGTAGACACCAAAATATCATCATCATACTTCGATGGTGAAGAAGTGGAATCAGGATGAGAAGAAGAAACATTGTGTTTGTTGCTTCTCTCTACCATAGGCATGCTAGAAGAGGCATCATCAGCTTGCAAATGTTGGCTACTACCCTCCTCAGTGTGACCAGATGAACCAAAATAATCGACAAGCTCTGTAGCTTCATGAACATCGTCACTCCCAAATGAGACTCGCTCGTTCCCTCCATACATTTCGGCATCCTCATCAAGTAGACGAAGTCCAACCTAAAAACAGAAGTAAAATTATAAATAAATAAAAAATCGAGACTCGTTCATTTTGCAAAATAAAATAAAAATAATGCAACTAAACAAGTCTCGAGGGGGCAATTGCTGACACGTAAAATTTACGGTCATACACCATGTGTCTTTTAAACAAAATTAAATTGATTACTAATCTCCGAATTTAAATAGAAATGAAGTTATTAGTAATTTAAAAGAAAATATATTATAATTTACTATCATATAAAATTAAGATAGTAAATTAAAATAAAATAAAAGTATTTATTTTGTTAAAAGTCATTTAGTATGGAGCAAACAAAGAGTTTCTTAAAATTATGGAACTCATTAAAATGTTTCTAAACCACAAATACTAAATTTAAATCAAATGACAAGTGTTGGTCATATATGATAATGGGCCCAAACTTGAGGAGGTGGCCTTGCAATTAAATTAAAAGCCCACCCCAAAAGCTATAAATAGAGGGGTGGGGGTGCCATAATTCTCACAATCAAAAATAATCAAAAAGTCTTGAAGACTAGAGAGAGAGAAGCTCCTCCACAGACGCCAAGAAATCAGCTCCGTTCCTCCACGGCCGCCAGGAAATCAGCTCCGCTCCTCCACAAACGTCAGAAGATCAACAAGTTGGGAAGCTCTGCACACTCCGGCCTCAACGAACGCCTTCAAAGTCTGCAATAAATCTGCAATAAACTTGGCATTCGATCTTCAAGAACGTCTAAAAGCAGCAAGCAAGGCGTTTCTACGGATCAAAATCTTCAAGTTCTTCCCCAAATGTGAATAACTGCTATAACAAATCTGCCTTCGATCTTCAGGAACGACTACAAGCAATAAGCAAGACGTTTCTGCAAATCAAAGTCTTCAAGTTCTTCCCCAAATCTGAAGAACTCCTACAACAAATCTGCCTTCGATCTTCAGGAACGACTACAAGCAATAAGCAAGACGTTTCTGCAAATCAAAGTCTTCAAAGTTCTTCACCAAATCTAAAGAAGTTCTGCAACAAATCGGCATTCGATCTTCAGAAACGACTACAAGCAGTAAGCAAGACGTTTCTGCAAATCAAAGTCTTCAAAGTTCTTCAACAAATCTGAAGAACTCCACCCAAGAAATCTACAACAAACCGGCATTCGATCTTCAGGAACGACTATACAAAGGCAAAAACACGTTTCTCTAGATCAAAATCTCCAAGTTCTTCACCAAATCTGAAGAGCATCAAGATCATCAACGACATCAACAAAACTACAAAGTTCTTCATCAAATCTGAAGAATTCTACTCAAGTTCAGTAAATTCAACAAAAATCATCAAAGAGTCTACAACAGCATTTCGAGCCATTACGAATTGTTCGAAGAGGAGAATCAAAGGACTTTCATTTCTATATTTTCTTTTAGAAATTATCAGAGATTGTACCCGCAAATTAATTGATAAATAAAAGTTACTTTGCTTCGCATTCATTTTTCCTTGTCTTCAACGCTTAGTGAAAATTTGTGTGAAACATCAAGTTTTTTCTTTCTCTGTTTTTCTTTTATCTGAATATTTCCATTTCAATTTATTAGCCTTTTGTAACTGGACTGATAATTTGATATTCTAAATTCGAGATAGGGTTACAGTTCAAGCCTCAGTACCCATAATTTTTTTTCTAATAAGCATCGGACCAACTTTTATTAGATAATCAAAAAGTCTTAAAATACTTCGGAAAGTGATAAATTACATCCGGACAATGGTAACCAAACCAATTGCAAAACTGGAAAAAAGTGTTTTTTTAAAAAGAAACTTTGTTTTGAAAAAACTTTCATGGTGCAACCCTCACCTCTTATCATTTTTAAATAAACAAATCGAACGCAGATAAGCGAGGTTCGTCAAGATTTAACTTGCCTATGCAGAGGTGTCTTATGACACTTCGCAAATCACCAACCAAGTTGGGTTTGCACGTTTACCAAACAGAGGAAACGCAAGTGGACTATTTCAGTTCAGTTCAAAAATAAGATCTCTAAAAACACAAACCCAATGAAATAATTTATTATCTCTCATGACCATTATAAAATCAAAAGCTAAAATGCCCCAAGGCCAGCATACTTCATCTTGAGAGCCTGCAATACATCTGATCCCACCAGTGAGTAGACTATATGTGTGTTTTTGTGGGTTGTAAGTGCAAAGATTCAGAAAAGTTCATCATTAGCTTTTAGAAAAAGTATGAAACTGAGTTCTTAATCCAGGGACTGAGTAATGGAAAATGCTTCAGAAAGAATTCATCACTAGCTTTTAGAAAGACCTTGAAAAATCAAGATCTTAAGTTAGGGACAGTTTCAGCCAACTGCATCATTAGCACAATTTTAAGAAGTATAGATATTCCCTCTTAGGCAAGGTGTCTCTTTTTAATCCAACCAGTATGATGCATAAGTATCTCTTGGAAGGAGGTGAGTGTCATTTTGCCCTTAAGCTCCTTTTTTTGCAAGGCTATCTGCCACTTGGTTTTGTTATCTGTAAATATGACTAACATTGGTGCTCACAAGACACATTAGAGTTAGTATATCATGCCAAATATGGTCAAATTTAGGGCCATGGGATATACTGTTTTTCCACCAATTATCAATAATCTCATAGTCAGTTTCAATGATCAAATTAGTGAAACCCAAATTGTAGCAAATTAAAAGTCCATTTCTCAAGGCCATTAGTTCTACAAAATTGTTAGTGTTGGTGCCTAGTGCATAAGAGAAAGCAAAAAGCATTACACCTTTATTATTTCTCAAAATACCTCCACACCCACTAGGACCAGGGTTACCATATGCAGAACCATCACAGTTTAGTTTAAGCTTACCTGAGGGGGGACAGAGCCAAGAGACTAGGTTTGGTCTTTTCATTCTACAAGTGTTATTTTTAACATGTAAAGCATTAAGAGTAAGAGCTTGAAAGGTTGTAGTGGGGGATTTAGGTTTGATTAGCATGCTAAGTTCTCTTAGCCACTTAATAAGCTTAGCAATTATACTCTCAGAGTGCATATGACCATTATCAAACATGTAACTGTTCTTACATAGCCAGATTTCCCAACATATGAGATAGGGAACTAGAGCTGCCAGTAGACCAACCTGGGTTTTATCACAACTGTTGCACTAATTGTCACATAACTTTTCATGTACATTTTACATAATTAGGGTAACCAAAAAGGCTTGCAAAGTGATTACAAACCTCAAAAGCAGTGTCACTATAACTCATGAGGTGTTCAATAGAGTCTGTGGAATGTGAAATACAACAACAACATTTAGTAGCAATAATAATGACATATTTTTTCACATCCTCATCCAGTTTAATAGCATTATACCACAACTTGCATAAATAAATACTAGTTTTAGAAGGTAAAACCTTATTCCAAATGTATTTAGCAATATGAAAAATTTCATTTTTGTTTCTAAAAAACTCAAAGTCATTTTTAGTTGTAAAAGCTCCATTAAGAGTGTCAGGCAAGTATCTAGTGTCCTCGCCATTTGTAAAGTAAAACTTACAGTTGGACACTTTATCAACAAGATCCTTACCTCTCATAGTATGTAGCAGCTCATAGTCCCAGCCATTGGCTTTATATACCTGGTTCATCAGAACATGAGGGTAAGTAACATCAAAGTTATTGGACAGAGGCCCCTCCCCCATCCAATTTTCAAACCAAAAATGTATGGGCCTCTCACTCAAATTCCACTTGCTATTAGCCATTAAAACATTGAAATTTGAACTAAAAATCTTCCAAGAAGTGGAATGCGAGGCATGGACCACATGGTTACCCCAATTAGCAGTAGTACTAAAATATTTTTGAAACATGAAAGTGGTCATAGAAGTTACTGTATCAATTAATCTCCAACTCATCTTATTGTGTAGTGCTTTCATGGTATCATTTAATCTGTTAATGCCTACACCCCCTTCAGATACGGGGAAAGCTAGTTTAGACCATTTTAGCCAGTGGTGCTTGTTTCTACCCTCATGCTCTCCCCAAAAGAAATTAGCAAAAGATCTCTCAATTTTGTCAATGACAAGTTTAGAGGGTCGAAGAACAACCACTAAATGCAACAAAACATGTTTAATTAAAGTAACTTTAGCACCAGGAGAGAGAAGACTACCTTTCCAACATGCAGCTTTTTTACAAATCCTTTCAATTAAGGGTTCATACATGGTGGCGGTTAGTTTAGAATAATGTAAAGGAATACCTAAGTAATTGATAGGGAAAGACCCCTCTATGAAGCCAGTAACATTAGCAATAATGGTCTTCCTACTATGCAAAGTGTCCCTATGAGTGAGAAAAACACTCTTACTCCTATTAAAGAGTTTCCTAGAAGTAAGTTCATAAGTCTTAATAAAGTTCATAAGGATTTCTAGGTTACTCTTATAGGAGAGCATTATGAAAGGTTTTATAAGGTGCGAGTTTACTAGTTTCAATAACCTTATTTAATCCTCTACTAAGTACCTCTTCAGCTATTATAAAAAGCAAATGGAAGAGGGGGCCACCTTGTTTTAAACACCTAATAGAAGAGAAAAACCCAGAAGTGACACCATTCAGACAAATGGAAAATCTAGCATTAGTAACACAATTTAAGATAAAATCAATCCATTCATTTTGAAAGCCAAAATCATCAAGTATTTTTCCCAAAAAATCCCAACTTAGCCTGTCAAAAGCTTCAGCCATGTCAAACTTAAAAACTACATTCCCACCTCTCACGCTTTCATCAATGTGCCTAAGAAACTTTTGAGAAAGTAGAATGGCATCAAAAATGGATCTTTCTTCCGCAAAGCCACTTTGTTAAGGGGAGATTATTCTAGGGAGTATTGTAGCAAGCCTAGCAGTGGTAATTTTAGAAATAATTTTATAAATCATTTGACAAAGGCTAATTGGTCTGAATTGAGAAAAATTCAAGGGGTCATTACATTTAGAAATAAGAACAAGCATAGCAGAGATAGCAGCATTAGGGAAAAACCCCCCTTTGAAAATATCTTGTATAGCCAGAAAAATATCATTTTTAATAATGTCCCAACAATCCACAAAAAACTAGAGGAAAACCCATCAGGGCCAGGAGCAGAGTCAAGTGGAATTGCAAAAGTAGCTAATTTATTCTCATCCATAGTAGGAACACTTTTAAGCATATTATTATCAGAAATAGTAACCAGAGATGGGATACAATCCAAAAGTTTAGGATCACAATAATTGCCATTATCAGTAAATTGATCTTTGAAAAAAAATCAACTTCTGTTTGAATACCCTCAAAATTACTTACTATAGAGCCATCAGTTTTATGAATGCTAGTAATTTTACTCCTATTTCTTTTCTGTTTAATCATCAGATGAAAAAATTTCGTGCTTCTATCACCTTCTTTGAGCCATTTAATCCTAGCCTTTTGTTTAAGAAAATCTCCTCTTGTAACAGAGCATCATTGTATTCTTTGAGAACTCTGTTGTATTCTAAAATAAAGGAGTCTCCCAGAGAGACTATCTGTTCTTCAGCAAAAACAAGTTTATCCTGTGCTATAGCAAGTTTATTAAAACACTACTAAACTCACTTTTGTTCCAGTTTTTCAGACAAAACGTGAGCCTTTTAATCTTATAAGCAAAAAATGCAATACCATTAAGGTGACAAAAGGAATTCCAATTATTATTAACTATATTAAAGAAATTTTCATGCTTGACCCACATTCTTTGAAACTTGAAGCATGTATGACCAAAATTAGGGACATTAGCAGTAGAAAGCATAAGTGGAGAGTGATCAGACACAGTTCTTTCAATAACCTTAAGCTTAGTGGTGGGGAAAAAACTGTCCCACATAGTGTTAATCAAGGCTCTATCAAGTTCAAATTGGACTTTGCCTCTCATCTATTTAGACCAGGAAAACGAGGAACCATCATGTGGCATAAGAGAAATGAAATCACTAAAATCCTCTTTATCTTTAGAGGCTCTAGGCATACCACCTAACTTCCCATAATCAATACATATAGTATTAAAATCTCCTACCACTTGCCAAGAATAACTATTATTGTTTATATTGGTAAGGTCATTCCAAAGTGATCTTCTATAGGTATAATCACATTTAGCATAAACTATAGTAAGAACAAAATCCTTCACATTCCTAAACTTTAAAGTAATGGTTTGTGAGGTCACATCGACCACATCTAAAGAGATGCTAGTGTCATAGATGAACCAAATCTTACCCCCTTCTTTTTCATTTGAAATGGCATAACTCATACCTAACTTCTTAAAGATAGCAGTACTCTTATTAAAACTAATCATAGGTTCAAGAATAACCACAAAATTGATTTTATAAATCTTAACATATTTTACCAATTGTGCCTGAGAAGTAGCATTAGCTATTCCTCTAATATTCCAAACCATGTAATTATACATTAGAGAAGAGAGAGGAAGCCTTCTTGGAAACCATACCAGAAGGAGAATACCTTTTAGGGGGGATTCCTACCCTTTTGTCATGCTTAGGAGCATGTTTGCCTATTACAGGCCTATCAAAATCGTATTAAACAGTTGAATCAATATGCATAGCTTTAAGGAAGTGTTTACTGGATTGATGAAAAGTGATCTCATCATCATAAACTGAAGAGGTATCCTCAAGATCATTCTCCATTTGCTGAGTCAGGGCACTCTTCGCTTTTTTTATTTGCCTTTTTCTTAGCTTTCTTAGTGAGTGTAAATAAGCCTTCCTTGTTGCAAATAATAGCACTAGGAGTGGATTGCTCAGAGGTAGGGTTGCTCACATTATGTAATCCATCCACTACATTTTGAGTTACCTCAGCTATCACACCACTACCACTAGTTGAAAAGACATTTTCCTTAGCCATGGAGTTACTCACATCAAGTGAGTTATCCTCCATAGTCTTGGGAGAAAATTTTGCAACATTTCTATTTATAATGTGGTTACTCACTATAAGTGAGTCCTCATCCACAATGTTAGGGGAAGTATTGCCAATAAGAGGGGTAGTACTCTCATTGGCCTTGGGGTTACTCACAAAATGTGAGTCCTCCACCAAAGTGTGAGAAGAGATGCTGGAAGCTACCTTAATTAGAGTATCACAAATAGGGTCCTTAGGTAGGTTCTGATTTAGATCAGTATTACCAATTAACTCCTCTTTGACCATCTTAGCAAGGGAGTCATTAGCATGCCCTTTACCTTTTCTATTTCTCTCAATCTCCATATTCTGGTCATCAAGGGGTTTAGGAGCCCAGGTTTTATCATTTCTATTATTATAAAAATTAACAATACCAGTTTTTAGTTTACCCAGATCAGTCTTAGAAATATGCTCGCTAGAAATTTGATGGTGACATTAGTTATAAGAATAGACTCACTAGCAAAATTTCCACCCTCCGTATTATTAGCAATAGAAACCTTTTTGCAAATTCTGAAATCATGCCCCTGTAAAAAAACACTTGGTGCAATATTTGGGAAAATTTTCATATTCAATTTTTTGCCAAAAACCTTCATCATTATTGATGGAGGTGCCAATCCAAACAAGGTCGTCATGAGACTTAAGTAAATCCATTTCAACACAAATTCTGGCATACATGGGTCTAGCATGAGTTAAAGTAGCTAGATCTGTATCTAAGAACTTATAACCCAGTGCATGAACAATAGCCTTTAAGTAAGATAAATAGCATAAATTCATACGTAAATGAGGTAGTCTAAGCCACACAGATGCAATAGAAGATTCTGTATTGTATACGCAGTGTATGCGCAGTGAAACTTACCTAAGCTTGATGAAATTACCAAGAAGTGTATACGCAGCACAAGTACTTGATCTGTCTGGATTGCCAAATTTCAAGATGTAACCAAGAATCATCCAATAAAAATACAGATGACTCGGACGACGAAATGAATCAGAAGAGACAGAGGCGTGAGGAGAAGAAGCGCGAAAAGCACGAGAAGAGAAAGAAGCGACATTCTCGTGATTCGGGAGACAGGAGATAGATAAGTCATTGGAACTAGAAAAAGTGTACACATATTTATGGCTATGACTGCGTTTATCAAGAACAGGAGAAAGCCAACCGATACTAGAGAAGGACCTTGTTGTCCCCTAATCTAAACGGCGGATATAGAACCATGGAGAAGTTATTGGAGATAATAACATGGGCACAACTTGGTATTCATAAAAAGCTAGTTGGCCTGCTAAATGTTGATTGCTACTATAATTATCTTCTTGCATTGTTTGGTAATGGTGTTGAAGAAGGTTTCATCATGCCAAGGGCTCGGGATATAGTCTTATCTTCTCCCACTGTTAAAGAACTTCTAGAAAAAATGGAGCAATATACTCCTTCACATTATTATGCACAAGTGATCAGGAGTAGTATCCTAAATGATTAATTTCATCATCATTTTGTTTGGAACTTGATATTCATAGAGTCATACTACACGACCACTATCTCGCCCATTACATTTTGAGACAGGGATTGGAAAACTTGTTGGGCTTGCCGTTGGATCTACTGTGTTACTTAACGTTATGTTTGCGGGGCCTATTTCAGGAGCATCGATGAACCCAGCTAGAAGGTTGGGACCATCGATTGCACATTACCATTTTAAGGGAATATGGATATACATAGTCGGTCCTTTTACCGGGGCAGTTGCAGGAGCTTCGGTAACGAGTATATTCGAAGAAACCTCTGTCATGCGATATACCGTTGCGAAGCTCGTCGCACGAGCTACTCAAACGCTTTGAGTATGGCCTTAGAAAATCTGAGCTGTCACATCGAATATTGACTCAAAGATGGCCCCTGACCACTCGGAACACCCATGTTAAAATAACATGTTTTCCAACAAGCTCCCACATGAATGCAATTGGCTCGAAGGCCCATGTCCTAAATGAAAATAAAGAGAACCGCAAAAGTTCACTACCTAAGGTCAGGTAGCGCGCATCTTGAATCTGCCATAGCGGAGTACCACCCAGAATACTGCTATTAGGTAGCTGTAAAGCCTTGAACCATCAAGCTTTGTGTATCCCAGAATGGCACCCGCAAAGTGCCCTCTCTACCCACGTACTAGGCCCTTTAGTTGTTGTCCATATTTGGCCTGGACTGGCTTGGCAACTTCAACTGAGTGCTCTAGTGATTTAGCCCAAGCTCATCACATGGCACCGGCCTTACACACTCGTTATAGGTGTTCCAAGTCGAAAGTGTCCTGACTCACTTTACTCGACCGTCGAGTTACTTGGATCATTAAGAGCCTCAACCTCACCCTTACAATGGTACAGGTCTATCACTCTGTCATCGCGGAAATGGGCTGGGAACTCCAGGTTTCCAAGTGCTTTGTTCGGTTGCCCTCACAGTTTAGTTTCCCTTTGAACCTATCAGGAAATATTCCATTTAGGTTGGGTTACCTATGGGGGGGGCCACCAATTTAATGGGCTTTAATCCCATTCCGTTTGATGATGTCTCGACTCCTACTCGAGTCAAGCCTTTTGTTAATAGATTCGCTATGTTTTCCTTTGATCTTACAAAATCTAAGGATACCACACCGTTGGATAACAATTCCCTTACGGATTTATGTCTCCGATGTATATGTCGAGACTTTCCATTATACATATAATCCTGAGCCCACGCAATAGCTGATTGACTATCACAATGCATGCTTATTGCGGGAACAGGTTTTGGCCACATTAGAATTCCTTCCAATAGACTTCTCAGCCAGTCTGCCTCTTCGGTTTCTAAGTCTAACGCTATGAATTCAGATTCCATAGTTGACCTTGCAATACACGTCTGTTTGGAGGATCTCCAAGACACAGAAGCTCCTTCCATTATAAACACATATCCACTCATGGACTTTGTGCTATTGGAGTCTGATATCCAGTTGGTATCTGAGTACCCTTCCAGTACCGCTGGATATCTGGTATAATGCAGCCCGTAATCGGCTGAAAACCTCATATATCTGAGAAGTTTCATTATGGCCTTCAAGTGTTCCTCATTCAGATTACTGGTGTACCTGCTCGGTCTACTCACTGAGTTTGCTATGTCTGGTCTAGTGCAATAAGACTGCCAATGACTCGAGAGAACTCCAATTGATTCACACTCTTACCGAAATTCTTTTTCAGGTTATAGTTGAACTCAATTGGGGTTCTAGACATCGCCTTACTACCCTTGTCAAACTTGTCTAGTACTTGTTTAACATAGTGACTTTGTGACAAGGCATACCCCTCTGATGTTTTGGTAATCTTCATACCAAGTATTACATCAGCTATACCCAGATCCTTCATATCGAAGTGTTGTGACAACATTTTCTTTGTCGAGCTGATTCTATCAGTACTCCCTATTATGATCATGTCATCCACATAGAGACAGACTACGACACAGTCTCTTCCACTTCCTTTAGAGTAGACACATTTATCGCACTCATTAATGCGAAAACCGTTTGATAGCATAATTCTATCAAACTTCCCGTGCCATTGCTTTGGCGCTTGTTTGAGTCCATACAGAGACATTACAAGTTTGCACACTTGGTGCTCTTTACCAGGAACTACAAACCCTTCCGGTTGTTCCATGTAAATTTCTTCTTCCAGTTCTCCATTTAGAAACGCCGTCTTTACATCCATTTGATGTATTTCCATATCAAACAAAGCTGCGAGAGCAATGACGATTCGGATAGACGTTTTCCTGGAGACAGGAGCATACGTGTCAAAATAATCGACACCTTCCGTTTGCCTGAAGCCTTTTACTACAAGTCTCGCCTTGTATTTCTCAATCGTGCCGTCAACCCTTAACTTTCTCTTGAAGATCCACTTGTGACCTAGGGGCTTACATCATTTCGGAAGATCCACTAGTTCCCAAGTGTGGTTTTGCATGATTGATTCAATCTCATTTTGAATAGCTTCTTCCCAATATTGGGAATCCGGTGTTGACATAGCTTGTTTATATGTCACCGGTTCGCCTTCAACCATGAAGGTTAGGAAATCAAGTCCAAAGGAAGTTTCCTTCCTTGCCCTTTTGCTGCGTCGAGGCTCTTCCTCTTCCTCTTCCTCTTCCTCTGTCGGTTCACTTGCCCCCACATTTCCTTCACTGTTCAACTCTTGAGTTGGTACAGATGTAGGTAATTTATGGGGAAAGATATCTTCAAAGAAAGAGGCCTCTCGGCTTTCCATATACGTATCTACGTGCACATCAGGATTGTCCGACTTGTGTACGAGAAACCGATATGCACTACTATTATGTGAATATCCGATGAACACACAGTCCACCGTTTTAGGAACAATTCTCATCCTCTTAGGAGTGGGAACTATGACCTTTGCGAGACAACCCCAAACCCGCAGGTTCTTATAACTGGGTTGATGACCTTTCCATAATTCATATGGAGTCTTTTCTCGCTTCTTATGTGGTAACTTGTTTAAAACATAGTTAGCGGAAAGTATCGCTTCCCCCCACATATTCTGGGGTAACCCAGAACTGATTAGCATAGCATTCATCATTTCCTTTAGCGTTCTATTTTTACGCTCAGCAACCCCATTTTGCTCGGGAGTGTATGGGGCTGTGGTTTGATGTATAATGCCGCTTTCAGCGCATAACTGTTCAAACGGTGATTCATATTCACCGCCTCTATCACTTCTCAATGTTTTAATTTTCTTATTGAGTTGATTTTCCACTTCGGTCTTATAAAGAGCGAATTTCTCTACTGCTTCGTCTTTATTTCTCATTAAGTAAACGTAACTGTATCTAGTACAATCATCTATAAAGGTGATAAAGTACTTTTTCCCTCCTCGCGTTTGTATAAACTTTAAGTCACATACATCCGTGTGTATTAGACCGAGAGGTTCACTTTCTTGTTCAACATGTTGAAACGATGATTTCGTTAATTTTGCCTCTACACAAATCTCACATTTGTGTTGCTTATCAAAAACGAAATTTGATATTAGTTTTAGTGATATTAATTTCTTTAAAGAATTATAATTCACGTGACATAATCTACCATGCCACAAATGAAATGACTCAAATAAATAAGCAAAAGCAGAATTATTATTATTGGCCTCTTGGGCAACAGTCATTACATTGCTCGTGCTAGCCTCAGCTTTAGCACGCTTATTGGGAGCAGGTGTCCCTACGTTTAACTTAAACATGTCGTTGGTCATATAGCCATGGCCTACATAGACACCATTTTTGGTGATTACAATTTTATCAGATTCTAAAACTAGCTTGAACCCGTTCTTCACCATCACCGATCCAGATACCAGATTCTTACGGATATTTGGAACATGGAGCACATTTGTCAACCTCAGCTCTTTTCCCGAGGTCATGTTCATCACCACCATTCCTTTTCCTTCCACCTTGGGGGGGGGGGGGCTTGGGCTTAACAACACCTTTATTGTCATAACAGTTCGTGGCACGATGGTCGGTCCTGTTACATACAAAGCAGGTTCCCGCAAATTTCTTTACGACAATAACACTGCCTCCATTGTCAAAACGTTTCCGTTTGACGTTGGAGCTTTCGACCACATTGGCCTTTGCCATCGAGATGTTAGCACCACCGACTCTCCTTACGGAGCAACAGTTGCTCACCTCGATATTGAGCTTCTCAATGAGCCCCTCCAGCCTCATTTCCTTCCGCTTGTGCTTCAGGTAGTTTTGAAAGTCTTTCCAAGACGGTGGCAATTTCTCAATCATGAGTGCCACCTGGAAAGGCTCATTAATCACTACCCCCTCAGCCTCAAGGCGATGGTAAATGAGTTGGAGCTCCTCAACTTACTCCATGACACCCCTGTTGTCAGTCACACCGCTGCTTCGGCCGCAGCCTCAGCTTTGGCCGTAGCATCCGCCATTGCCGCAGCCGCGGCAGCCTCAGCCGCTGCAGCTACGTCCTCGGCGTTAGCCCCCACAATCACATCGCCCCCAGTGTTATGGACATTTCCACCAACCACTGGGTCATGCTCACTTCCGATAGGCAACTCAATAGGCAACGTGTTTGTCATCTGAAACGACAACACAAAAACGTATGAGATACGTGTACAATAAATTCTATAAACAAAACACCAAAACTGAAATTTGGGTTTGTAAAAGAATTTTATTTAAACAATAAAATTAAACTGTTTCCCTTTTGAATACCAATACGGTTGATATCAAAAAGGATTAAAATTGATTCTTATTGAATACCAATACGGTTGGTATCAACAAGATTCTAAAACAAAATTAAACTGTTTGGAATTTTTCTTTGTAAATCAAATTCTAATATAATTTAGAATTGAAAAAAAAAAAAAATTTATTCCTTTTTTTTAAAACAAATAATAATTGTATTAATTAATACACGAAATAAACAACAGGATATCGGTTAAGATTGTTGGTTTCCGTGTACGAAATAACAATTAAACAATAACTAAAGGACTAAAAAGAATAAACAAAAACCAGTGTAATCTTTATTAATTTCGAATTTGAATAGAAATTAACGATTACAATATGTAGGTACTGAATAGTAAATAAAGCAAACGTTATCAGATTATTATTAATTAATAATCTGATATACTGAATTGCAATAAATAGAAACTGCCGGACTGGAAAGTATAAACTTAACAGTCGGACTGTTCTGGTTGAAATTGAAATTACATGACTGAATTGAAACTATTCTAATTACTGAATTAAATTACATAATTGAAATTACAGCAAAAAACAGAACTTTAAAGAAATTACAGAAAGGTACAAATAGAATAGAAAAGCTACAGCTAAGTACAACAAATTAAAATACTGAATTAAAAATACAGAATTGAAAATACATAATGTAAATAACAGAATTTAAATGCGGAAATTAAAATGGACAGAATAAAAATTAAAATAGACAAGGCTACTGTTAACAGTATGCCCTTAACCGATATTCGTCCAACCACCTTGATGTTTCTGAGATGGCTGCCTCATATGTTAGAATGTGAGGGGATGGCTGCCTCATATAGAGGAATTCTGAAACTGCATAATTAATTGTGGTCATTTAATTCTGGGAGTTACATCCTCAGAATCCGCCTTCATAACAGTTGGAGTTTCAAACTCTTTGAAACTTTAGGGACTGCTCTTGTGAATATACAAAAGTCACTATTTCAGTTTAGTACAAGACCCAAGACCCAAGATCCAAGACCCAAATCCCAAATCTCAAATCCCGCATCCCGCGTCCCGCATCCCGAGTCGCAAGACCCGAGCGAGCGTGCGCATATGTGGTACACACTAACCCACTCATGGGTATGTGGACTTTGTTAGTTTAACAACTAAATGGGATGGACTTGTATGTATAGTGTAAAAATCACTCATGATTTTACAATGTGGGATAACCCTCATGGTTTAAATCCCATTTCTTTTCTCATTTTTCCAGCATTGGCTTTATTGCCTCTTTCGAATACCAACATTCGAGTCCAATTATCATTCACACCCATTCTCCGAATAGGTCATGCCATATACCGTTGCGTAGCTCGTCGCACGAGCTAATCAAACGCTTTGAGTATGGCCTCAGAAAATCTGAGCTGTCACATCGAATATTGACTCAACGATGGCCCCTGACCACTCGGAACACCCATGTTAAAATAACATGTTTTCCAACACTTTTTGCAATTTGGATCCCTCTTAATAGAAGCACCTCACATTCTGAAATTTCTATCCGTTGTTCTAGTTGCAATTATGCAGTTAGGTTCCAAGTACAGTTGCAACTGAGGTTGGAACCTAAGTATAATGATGGACAAAACTGGATTGATTAAATGTACTTGAATTAAATCACACACACATTTAACAACGGAGTTCACCCAACTAGGCTACGTCTCTGGGACACTTACCCAGATTGATGATATTATAATGGCTTACAATATATGATTCAAGTCTTAATGAAAAACTCTCAGACTCCATCTAGGTTTTTCTGCCTATCTCTATATTGCTCCTACCTTATAACTATCACTCAAAAGATCAATAACATCCCACCATTGTTTTCGTTTTTAAAGCTTATTGTGTATTCTCTCAAAATTGAGTTCTTTATAATTTAGAGCACACACTTTCTACAAGCAAAGATATTAACTATATAAAGAATAAAAACAATCTTCTTTCTTCAAAAACTTGTTGATTAATTTGGACTATTCTGATTGATCAATCTTCTCATATCTTGAATGTGATAATGATGTAATTGATTGACCCAATCTTATTGTTAATACCTGTTAATAGACTATTTTGACAATAGGAGTTACTATTTCCTTAAACTAGTAACGTATAAAACAATATTTTATTAGAGATACAATCTTAATAGAACGTGAAACCATAACTCCATATATTCAATCTAATTAGATCATTGCTGATTTGTAAACACATAGATTGAATGAAGAGATAAAGACATTGTATAATAAAAGAGATCTAGTTTCCACAATTAAAGGAACATTATCTTTTCAAACTAATCTTCATATTCCATTTAAACTCTTCCATTATTTATCACTTAAATATTCTCAATAAAAGCAAACCGAATCGTCTTAAACAAATGAGAATATATCCTGCATACTTTTATTCACATAAAAGACTTTAAAAATTAAGTAATGCGGTTAGACATAATAAATCAGAATCCTGCGTATTGGCAGGTTGGAATTGTAATTGCAACTGAGGTTGCAACCTCACCTGCAAACATTAAACTGTTTTAATTCATAAAAACCAATTTGAGTTATTTTGTTCAAACCAATTGACAACAAGAGTTAATATGCCAGAAATATGGTCCTAACACATTCCTTTGTGACTTTTTGAGAACAAAGTGTAATTTTTATATGAGCTTTTACGACGATCCAATTAAAGAAATAAAGCACAATCGAGCCTAAGTTTTTAATTTAAAGGAACTCGGATTGGGTGCTGCTATTCCACTTTTTAATATCCATGGGCTGGAATTTATAATACTGATAACTAATTGTTGCTAATTGTATACTGTGACCTCATTGAACTGCTGGTAGAGATTTATACCGAGCTCAAGCACTGAAAGATGACTAAGCCGACTGGTGATGTGGACAAGCTAAGTCCTGCAGTTATTTTGACTGGAACTGCCAAAGATGGGATATTAGGGCCTCATATGGGAGTTGTCGATATTGGCATAAGTGACAAGGCATATTTATGTCGCGTTACGCTGCCTGGTCTTCGGAAAAACGAATGTAAGTTATTTATCCTGTAAGGGTTATTTACAAACGCCAACTTATCACACTATTTCGATTTTGTGACCTGAGCAAAACTTGTAATTAGTACCCCAAGGCGACATTCTTATTCTATTTGTTCAGTACACGGGAAATAGACATAGCTTGAAAACAAAAAATTGGAATTATGGGATAAAACAATATAAGTATTTTGATTTAGTAACTAGTACACCGACTTTAGTTTTGATACTTTTTCCTATTTGGTATACTAAATGTGCTATAAATCTTTGAGACTTGCATCATTAACCATTTATCTTCTTGTTTTTGCGGAACTCGTGTTCGATATTAATCTCCTAGGAAGAAGTTGGTAGTCAAAGAATTATATGAATATATTGTGTGTAATTTCTTTTTGTAATCTTATCATCCCGTAAATACATAAATGGGAACATGTCTATTCGTAAAATTATTTTTGGGATAAAATTTTATCTTGATGGCTAACAAATCTAGTTTGAAGTTATGGCGACTAATTGTGGTTGCTCTGTATGTTGGTGGGATGTGCGACTACACCTGTAGGTCGTCGTACTTTCCTTGGTTTTAAGCAATTTTTCTGTCATTAGCTTTACGAAAGAGTTTTTTTTAATGGAAAGATGTTTATAATAGCTTTACCAGGAAATTATATTCTAAATCTACAAATGTCTTCCATTAGTATGGAAGAACTTTAAATCGTTTTGATACTAAAGGGAGGATCCTTAGAACTATCCAATTTAAAATTTAATTGATCGACGTGATATGAAATTTATTAACAGTAGGATTTTGTTATGGCAGGTAACTTATCATATGATATCAAGAGAGATGGTATGGTCAACATACGAGGAGTCATTACAAGCCCGGAATTGACAAGAAATTCAACAACCGAGCATCAGATGATAGTACAAGAACTTTATCCACCTGAAATGTTCGGCATTTCCTTCTGCTTGCCAGGAACAGTGGACCCTCGCCTGATCTCTCCCAACTTCAGGCCCGATGGCATTCTTGAAATTGTGGTGTTTAAATTTTCAAAATTTGGCTTTGAGGTTGACTTGGTTCTTTTTTCTTCTGCCGTAGAAAGTAGTTTAGAGTGTGGTAGTTTGGTATCCTTCTTATGTATGAATATGATGAAGTCGGTTTCAAAGATTTGTAGCTAAAAGCTAAATGATTTTCGTATGGAAGAGTTTGAGAGGATCTTGGTTTTTCTTTTCTTTTTTATGCTTGCTAATGCCACCATTATTATTGGGTATAATTAAATTGGTATCCATCGTTCTTTTGGCAAGCCATTTAAGGATATACGTGTGTGTTACTAGCTTTTTCTCGGTGACCATTGTGTCTGTTTTGCGCTTATTGCATTTTGTCTACCTTACAGTCACTGTCACATATGAAGAAAGAAACGATATCTCTCGCATTATCTAACTCACATACCTCTAGTTATTCGTAGGCTGAGTTTGGGAGTGCTTCTTGTGGGGTGTCTTAATGTATTATCCTGCAATGAGAGCACACGCATAATTTGTAAGGCATTTTGATGGATCCTGCATCGTCATACTTAGTAGGGCAATTTGAGTTCGGTACCGATTTAAATTTGCTATATTTAAATTTGCCATAAAACGAAAAGCACAAGGAAGCAAAAGTAGTTGGCATTTGGTCGAACAATAAAAATTTAATTTTACCACCCACTTAATGAAAAATCATCGTCAAAACACTTATTTGAATCTACTTTTCCGCTTTTCTAAAAGCATAACGTGTTCTCAAGTTCCAATATTACAATATTCAAGATCCTGGAACAATTTATTTATCAAAGCACGTCCATACATGCATGACAAGTCACAATTATGGCAACATGCTTGTAGTTCCAGACATATTTGGATAGTATAAACATTTAACCTTCCTGGTCACTAACGAAAATAGTGACAGATTTTGATTCTCAACGTCCTAATTGGGGATAAGATGTAGACGTATTTCAGTTTCACTGACAGATATATTAGAATTTATATACATTACCATTAAAAGGTCTTGTAATGGTAAGTATGGATATATTTTTATAAAACACATGCTCGATTATTATCTAGACGATGTGGGATAATTACTCTAACACTCACCCTCGCTCGTGACCCGACATTTCAAGAATCCTACGAGCGGACATATTAAATGGATAGAGGTGAGCCCAACATCGCTAGGTCCGCTCTGATACCATTAGAATCCATATTCCCTTTATCATTAAAAGGTCTCAGAACGGTAATGACGAGTAACTCTTTATAAACCGCATGCTCGATCGTTATCTAGTCGATATAGGATAATATACTCTAACACTCCCCCTCGCTCGTGGCCCAACATTTCAAGTGTCTTACGAACGGACATATTAAATGGATGGAGTTTGGCCCAACATCGCTAGACCCGCTCTGATACCATGTTAGAATCTATATCTTACCATTAAAAGGTCTCGTAATGGTAAGCATGGATATCTGTTTATAAACCACAGACTCGATTATTATCTAGATATTGTCATTTAGCGACATATTTGTAACAGATTTGATCATCCCCGATTGAACCTTTTTGTTGTAGTGTGTGTTCGCAAGAAGAAACTATGAAACTGGACTGAAGGCAATGTCCACATACATCCCAGTACAAAATGATGAAAAAAATGAGCGAATAAATTTTTTGAGACATCTAAACACCAAAGTATGAAAAATGTTAACATAAAGTGGGACAAATTCCGGATTTTGTAAATGGAACGAACTATATTGAGACCAAGTCTTTATAAAAATAATGGCGAATCTAGTTGAAAACAAAATTTGTAGAAGAAGATAGAAAGGACATGACTTTTATCCAGCTTTTTTTTTTAGTACTAACATAGTTTCATATTTAAAAAAAAAAAATACTAACATAGTTCATTTGTTTGGGTACAAAGTAACATACGAGTAGTTAATAATGTAATATAAAGTTATGACTTATGCGGGTAAGGTTTAATAAAAATACAGAAACTCGTCGGAAACAATGAAGGGTGTTATTGATTACAAAAAAAAAAAAAAAAAAAAAAGAGGGTATTATATTCTGCTTATAATATTCTCTATTCTTCACATAAATAACCCTTAGATTTAATTCTGACTAAATCTTTAGAAGAATGACAAGTACCATTAATATTAAATAAAAAAAATTATGTCATAATATAATGATACTTTGTTAACTTTAACTAGAGTGAAATGAATTTACCAGGATTTCTTGTTAACAAATAATGGCAGCATGAGCTACACAAATTTTAGATTACTGATTGCCAGATATAGCGCAAAGCGGTCTTTATAAAACATCTGAAAATTTTGATATTTAACGCCTCTCCTTTTGCAAACAAACATTTAGTAAAAAAGAAATCTGTCTATATTCCCGTCTGCATTCTAAACTTTACTTATAAATGTAAATATGTTCAATTGAAGAGCACTGATATTGCAGAGAAGTTTTGCACATAAGATTAAATCGAATAGTGTTAAGAGCAAAACAGATTCTTGCACTACGAGTACGATCCTTGTATCTTGTTGCATCTGCAAAAGAAACACCTGTTAGACCAACATTAAGTTGCCTCCTGAGAGGATCTCGTTTTTTGGGGGTAAAAAGGCAATCGTTATCCTTAGTTGATCAATATGATGTGAAATCATGTTTTGCGTCGCTAAAGGAGAAATATATTTATAGATGAAAGTTTTCATTTTTCATGAGTGTCGTCGTACGTCATCCTGAATATGATATGAAATCATGCTTTGCCTCGCTAAAGAATAAAGTCATAGATGCAAATTTTCATTTTTTATGAGTATCGACCGCCTAAGATTGAAATACTTGCACGAAATTACAAATGGGACATACAAGGCGACCTACTTATAGTCGTATATCTACATCATTTGTCCTGTACACTATTAAACCCGTGAGGACGATTAAGATCTTTTGATTTCAGTTTTAATATCATTGTTACGACTTGGTTGTTTTGTTATTTTGAGTTTTCAGTTTTTCTTTTAGCTCAATTACTTTTGTAAATGAGGTTTTTGAAAAGTCTTAGTTTTCTTCTTTTTGTCCTTAAATGCAGTTATAGGCTTACTTCATTTAAAAAAATATATATATCATTTACCAATAGTTTTCAAAAGTTAAATTGTTGGGTTGTAGATGTTATCAAAACCATGAATTTTGATCACTGACCGATTTCTATCCGGACTTGTATTCTTATAGACATATAACAATGGGGGCTTTGTCCCATGAATATTTATATTTGGATTGTCATTAATAAAAATGGTTTTTGTTGTGTGACAACTATTAGCAAAGTATCGACATAACAAGAAATGTATGGAGAGAGAGTAAAATATTCTTATTATGAATGTGTGTGTTAAACTATGAAGACTTCAACCCTTTTATATAGTGGAGGTGTGGAACAAGATACAGGTATATGCCGGAAGCTAAAAAGTCATAAGTCTTAAACTTAAAGGTTATACATAATGTATGTAACATATACATGAATATGGACAACCACATAATGTATCACAACACTCCCCCCTTAGGTGTCCAAACATGCTGCAAGCTTCATCGTCTTCATAAACTCTGATGAGTTGTTGAGTTGAATTCGCTATTGTCAACACATAAAACCTCAAGCCCGGAAAACCCGATGTGGGGCAAAAACCGGATCATAGGACAAGATGGTATTGCCGAATGGAGTTGGCCGAAACGCTATACAAGTGCGTTAATGAACTGACTAGAAAATATGTGCCTCATCAAAACCTTGCCAAGAAAACCCAGTGGGAAAAAACTTGGTCAAAGGACAAAAGAGTACACAACTATCAGTAGTAGCGGGGGAAATAAGCATACACGGTGTGTCTCATTAAAACCTTGTTAGAGAAAACCATGTGGGACAAAACTCTAATCGAATGACAAAAGAGTGCACGATGGTTAGAAGTATACAACTGGATACTCCCCCTGATTTCAGCAATCATAAGTGAGAATGGGATTAGAAATGTGTCTCGCTAAAAACCTTGTCAAGGTAAACCCAGTGGGACAAACCCTTGAACTAAGGACAAAAAGAGTACACATGCAAGCATTCATCAGGATGCTCCTCCTCACATACACACAACTGGGTGCGGAAATAAAAACTAGTGAGAACTAATCATACGTCAGGATGCTCTTTCTCACTTGCACGCAACAGGGTGCTAAGCATATGTGAGGATACACACAACAGGATGATAAGCATACGTCAGGATGCTCCCCCTCACTTGCACACAACAGGGTGCATGGAAACATGTCGTTTAGGAAAGCTCATAGAGGTTCCTAAGTCCGATCGCTCTGACATGTTTTTGGAACGACTATTTTGGCAGTGGCTTGGTGAACAAGTCTGCATGATTGTTCTCGGATCCAATATGCTTCACTTCAATCCTTTGAAGCGCTTGTTGTTCATGTGTAAAGAACAACTTTGACGAGATATGCTTAGTGGCGTAACCTTTGATGTAACCATGTTTCACTTGATCAATAACAACGGTGTTGTCCTCATAAATTGACAACTGGTTCATCAAGATCGTAAGTTAGATCACATGTACTTCTAATATGGCCAATAACTGCTCGAAGCCATACACACTCTCTAGTCGCCTCGTAGAGTGCGAGTAGCTTAGAGTGGTTCGTCGAAGTTGCCACTATTGTCTGTTTACGAGACCTCCAAGATATCTTCGTGTTCCCGATGGTAAAGACATAACCAGATGGGAAACGTCCCTTATGTGAGTCTGATAAGTAACCTGTATCAGCGTAACCGATAAGGGTCGCGTTATTTTGAATGCCAATGGGGGTAGGCCCACACGATGATGTAAATGGGGTAAACAAGCCCTTTTCCATAGTACCTTTAAGGTAATGGAAGAATTTCTTTAAGGCCATTATCGTGGCAGCGTGTTAGCGCGATGCTGTGTCGAGCTATATAATTTACAGCAGACGAGATGTTCATCCTAGAACATTAGACAAAGTACATTGGTGCGCTTATTGTACTCGGATATGAACATAATGGTTCGATATCTCTTCAACGTCACTCCAGGGACGGAATGAGTCTATATCAATGGCTAGTGATCGAACGATCATGGGAGAATTTGACGACTTACTAAGCGTCAAAACACCTTCTGGGTGTAGTCTGAATCATGGACTTAGATTAAATCTTTACGGGACTCGATCATCAGGCCGAGTCACTACCGTGTCTTCCCAAGATCCTGCATCTCGAAGGGCAAATCCAAAACGTGGATTGCTTCAAAACACGCAAGGGCATAATACTTTGTTCAAGTATCCCAAGCTGATCAAGTACGTATATCACATCCGCTCGGATTATATTAATCCGTATAGTGAACGTCTCAGTCAATTGAGATCGTGTTCCGTGGTCAGGAACTACTTGATTCAAGCATATGAAGTCACACAGGGACCTTTATCCACATTTCTTGTCTAAATCTTCACAGAGATAAAATATGACCACATTTATGGTTGCATACTCAGTTTTTCGGAAACTACTAAACTGATAAAGTAGATGACCGTTATAACATCCATTACGAGGAAATAAACCATCTCGCAATCAATTTCAATGTGTGAGAGAAGCCTTGTGCTAGGAGGCGAGCAATGTATATCCTCATTATTCTCATCACATTTTCTTACGAATACCCGAATAAACAAACTCGTTTAGACATTGGGTGGTGTTGGAACGACAGGTCCACACACACTTTGTTTCGCTAAGGAATTTTCCTTGGAATGTAAGTTTCTATTTGGTCAGTCTGATCTTTGTTGACTTCAGACAACGATATGTGGTTTCCTGTCATAATTTGCTCATATTATCAGTCATCACCGAATATGTGAACAAGTAAGCAATGACAGTCTCGTTTCGCTTCAATATCGTCTAAGACATCATGATCGACAGATATTTCGAGATTCTCGGGATGAGGAGGAATCACATATCTCCTTGATCATTTATAATCTCGTGCGACAGATGAGTTTCAGTTCACCACTTCTGGGGCTGAATGAATTCAAAACCGGACAACTTCTTCATTACATGGGAAATACTACAGACTGACGGCCGACGGGAGCATCATTTGCTTGGCAGGTTCGACCAAAGCAACGTGTTTCGACAGGAACACGGCGTCCAACAGGGACGACTATCCTTGCAAGCAATTTGCAGTTGATATATATACGATCTCGTGACATTTCATAAATTTTCAAGTGCGTCTGGCACTTATTTAGACTTGGGGAAGTCTATGCGCGCACTTATCATTTAGTGCATTTTGGGGATCAAGCTAAGACTGAGTGGGTTATTGCCACGTTAGTTCATGTCGTTCCCTTTCAACGTTAATGTGCAAATCTCTCCTAACGACGGGGAGTACAGTCTTAACAATGTCACTTTCGCATGTCATGCGATAAATAGATCGCTTGCCAAGATAACTCTATCATTTGATAGGGAGGGGATACATAATCGACGTATGTCCCATTTAGAGGTCCATATTTTGAACGCTTTTGCGGCCTAATCAAAATATTAATCAAGCACTCAAACACACGTTCATATGAGGCATCTGGCTCATAACCAGCTACCAGCTGGTACGCATTCAGTGTTTTGAGTGACTATGAACCTCGGACGGACCAATACAGCAATGTGCAATATATCGTGACCCTACACAGAAATATATATAGGTGCGCATCACCAAATAACGCGTGCAATCATTTGCAATCGCTTAAATTTTATGTGAGTCCATTTTGGGTCTGAACATAATCAACATGATGTTCAATTTCAATTCCCAAAGTCAAGTAATATAAATCAAAACTTTGATCTTAACTCTTCGGCATTATCAAGTCGACTAGACTTTTCAGGATAATCCGGGTAATAAGCCATCAACTTATTGATTAGGCTTAGAGTTTGGAAAGTGCTATATTTCTGTGGACAACAATAGAATGATACCATATTGTCGATGCATCAACCATAACCATTTATATTTATGGTCCGTCTTATTGTTGGATAAGTCCACAATAACTCCTTCAATT
This sequence comes from Primula veris, assembly GCA_963682055.1. Taxonomy (NCBI): domain Eukaryota; kingdom Viridiplantae; phylum Streptophyta; class Magnoliopsida; order Ericales; family Primulaceae; genus Primula; species Primula veris. The sequence continues at coordinate 26,168,784 of OY821747.1, read as the reverse complement.
ATTTACAAGAACTCTAAGAGTCTATTTTGTGACATTTACACATATTAGTCTTTCAGAGAGAGCATTAGTGGCATAAATTTCGGATCAGTCACGAAATTATTCCTCAAAGAGAATCCAAATGCGATGCGATTATAAATCTAAAATCGTCTTTTGACTCGGGTATATCTCATCCGGTCAATGCCACAATGTCAAAATACTCTTATCAATCGACGACAGGCGAATGATAGTATATACAAACATGTCTTAGCATTTAAGACCTCTTATCAATCGACGTAGATGAAATGATAAATTAACTTCAAATGATTTTAAAAACGTGGTAGCAACCATTTGAAAGACATTTCAACTCCGCTAAAATACGCTTTTGGTCGTATTGAGTGGAGGCTATGTAAAGAAATTGTAATTCTTTCATGAGCTATGACCAGATAACACTATTTTTCTCGAATATCTTAAAACTCAACATGGTACGACAGGATCTGGAGTATAAAGCCTCATTTTAGACAAATCAATTTGGTTTTACCAAAGATTCTGATTTGGAGCGACAGGTCCAAAATCGTTGTCAGTTAGGATTCTTTAGGCAAGTAGTTGGTGAAATTATGTGGTACACCATTACCCACTATTTTCAGATAACCAACTACCCCACAAGTACTGCCTAAATTGTCATAATTTAAAGTTTGGTCATATTGATAAAGGAATTTTGCTCAAAATTACTTTAAATTATTTCGAGAAATTTCATAAACAAGCAAACCATAATCCAAAATTATGGTCCAAATGGAAGAATCATAATCCAAATGGAAAAACATAATCCAGATGAGCGACAAATCGACTCACAAATTAATAAAGAAAGGTACCAAACTCATTTGAGCTACAAAACCGGGGGTCTCAAGAGTTTCCTTTCAGTTAGCTTTAACCACATTAGCTTCGGCTTTTCTACCATCATGATAGTTTTGAACTATTTAAGGAGTAGTCGGGAATGACATTGGTCATTTATAACAGAGAATTGGCTGCTTGAGCATTGTCTCTTTATTTGGGACGACGGACCCTTATTGTTCCTTTCAAGGACTGTCTTGGAGCCACAGGTCTTCGGTTTTGACGATTGTCTAAACCTCTCTTGGCAAGGCTAGCGTTAGACTCGTGACAGTTCAAGACAAATAACCCTTGTCTCGGTTCTTGATTCGGGGAAAATGTCCACGAAGAGCAGTAGTATCATGCAAACAATTCGCCATTGACCCAATAGGATTAAAAAAATGCTCATCGGGGTAATTTTTCTATTCAATAACAGATAAGCGATGATCTAAAGGAACATAGTGAATATAAATTCACAATATTGCTTATGGAATACTTTTTCCAAGCTAGTATTAGGTGAAAGTTTGCTCTAATTGTCAATTTTAGACAAAAAAATTCACCATAGACGTCATCGTGTCTAACATGTGGCGGCGGAATAAAATCAATGCCTTATCCTTCAACTATGAAGTAACAAACGCTTTATGTTTTACTCATCAAAGATGGCATCCAAAAAAATTTGGGCATCATATTTTCACACATCAGGGTGACTAACTGTGGTGACGAAATAACATCATCGTCTAAACAATCATTTCGCAAGTATGCTTTGTTATTTTCCTCATCATAGATGGCATCCAACATGTGTTGAGAGTTCTGGATTAATTATCATATAAAACGACAGGTTTATATGTCTATTATGATTTTCATAAGCATAAACTTTGTTTCGAAACGGCAAGTTCGAAAAATACAAGTTTTGCTTTTGTGAATAGGTTCTCATTGATCGAACGACAGATCGATACTGAGACACTAATTTGGCAAAAAATACACTTATATAAACACACTCAGGGAACTTATTATTTACTTAATCCCTTTCGGTAGCTCTACTTGAACACGACCAGGAAAGACGGTGAGGGGGGTGGGCACGAATACCACTTAAAAACCAACCTCATTAGGAGAGCGACTTCCGCATTTATCTTTCCTAGACATCGTATCCAAATAGGTGAGCCTATTAGGGATGATTCATAATTTTTCCAATTTAAATGTGAATACTTATACCGAATTTCGTAAATTTTCAACTCAAAAGCTACATCTAAATGTTTAAACTTGAGAAAAATTTCTACTCAAAAGAGATACATTGTAAAATGTTCAAATTCGAGGCAATTTATAAGCTCACGTAACATATAAATGTCTACGAGCTTTTTTATGTGACAAGATAAAATAGCATTCAACAATATCGTAATATAAAGGCATGTCATACTCATGTAAATTAGTCCTAACATGGAGTAGTAATATTAAACCACATGAGTTATTATTTAATCCAGTACTAAAGTGTGACTTTTGCCATTTTCTATGTGTGATTAATACATCGCATATGTTATATCAATTCATAGGCAATAAATGGTGGCATGCTAAGAGGCTAAATTTAGTTAATGTCACACAAGAAATTAATAATATCATGCAAGAAGTATTTTCTACAAGATTTCTACAAATTTTACAAGTTGTAGCAATTAAATATTAGATCATTTGCATGTAAATAAGTATTTTTGGTCTAAACATTGGGTAAACTCGTACATATATACTATTCTGTGTATAAGGAGTAACTACAGGGACTACGAGTGTAAATACAGGCAACTATATGCATTTTAAGGGTAATTACAGCTCTGGTCCTATAGTTTCACGAGATTTACAGAGAGACCCTAAAGTTTCAATTAGTTACAGATTAGTCCTTCAATGTTCTAAAAGTGATAGTTTAGGTCCGACAGTTTATTTTGTCTAACTATACAAGTTATAACTCGTTTTATAAGTGAAATACATGGGTTCCAATAGCAATTTTTCATAAAAAAAAACATCTATCATGTGATATAAATCTTAAACATGAGATTTCCGGTTCTATTCTTGATTAATCATGCAATTTCTACATTTTATTACAAGTAGAAATTATGTACCTTAATTCGGTAATGCGAAAGGATGATCGGTATGTGATCTAACAGCCCAATAAACCCTCTTCCTAACTCTTCGAGTAAGAAATAGATCCGTATACTCCCTTCTAATGAAACTATCTAGCGATTTCTTTACTCCGTCTTGAAGCAAAATGCTGATAACGTGTTGTGTGACAACTATTAGCAAAGTATCGACATAGCAAAAAATGTATGGAGAGAGGGTAAAGTATTCTTATTCAAGTTTGAATGTGTGTGTTAAATTATGAAGATTTCAGCCCCTTTATATAGTGGAGTGGTTGAACAAGATACATGTATATGCGGGAAGTTAGAAAACCATATGTTTTAAAGTTAAAAGGTTATATATAATATATGTAACATCATAATATATCACAACAGTTTTGTTAAAAATAAAATGAGGCTTCTATATATTCTCCATTATCTGGATGGCGTGAGAGTAAATTTAAAGGTTATAAAAAAAGCAGTCCTATTATACTATAGTCCATCATAATTGGTCATCACCTCGTACAAGTAATTAAAACAAAACACTTTAATAAATGTCTGCTTTTTCTATAGTAGTCTATCCTATTTTTTTATTTTTTTTATAGGTTATTGAATAAAAAACAATACACTTTAATGATTAATAAAAATTATGAAAAAAATGTTAAGTTAAAAAATATTGACACGATTAAATATCCGATACTTTTTCGGTACGGTTGATAAATTTGATTTTTATTTTTTACGTAACGTACTTGAAATGCATCGATCCGATATTTTTTCGCTGCGGTTAATAAATTTGATTTTTATTTTTTGTTCGTATGGTGCGCTATAATTTAAAGTATGTCAATCAATAGAATATTTTAGTTTTAATTTTAAATTTAAATTAATTTTAGGTCAGTAGTTATTTTGGGTTAATTAATAAGCGTTGAGTTTTTAATTTGTGACATACATTTACCGGTTTACGATAATGTTACTCTAAAATAATGTACCGTAATAAAATTGAAAACTTAATTTTTTTTTTAACTACTCATATTACTGATAAGTGTTTGTAGTAAATTTTACATAAGAATATTTTCATAATTTTCCATAAAAAAAAAAAATTAGAATAGACTACCGATAAAAAAAACATGGCAGGAAAGAACAGTATGGTACTGTTGCAGCTGGAATACAGCAAGTTTTCATGATTTTATATGATAAAGCCATGTGCCTAAGATCTGCTTTTTTGCTATACGCTAATTAACGTTTCCACTTCTTTTGCTTTTAAAAAATATAATCATCTAAATCACACTGTAGCCTTTTAAGTTTTTCTTTAATTGAAAAAACAAGAAGATATTTTTCTAAGCTCTTTAGTTAACATATTAGCAAGAAGGTCAGTACTTTTGGCTTCATCGATATTGGCTTCCAAAACTAACGGCTTTTAATAATAATAATTACATTGCAAAAATATATTTTTTCTCAAATTAAGTTTAAATTACATAAGGTTTAGCATCTTAGTGTTGAATTCAAAACAAATTGCTTCACGGTGCTAAAAGTAATTATGTAGAAATTTCTATGTTCGGATGAAGTTAAGTGTTTTAGAAGTCCATTTTGACAACTAAGGATATGATACTTATATGCATTTCCGAATGTCAAATCAATTTTGTTGTTTCAAAAACACAACTTTTGTTTTAAAAAATTAATTATATGTATAAAAAATAAAATTTCAAAAAAAATGACTTTTTGAAAAAGAGAATTTCCAACTTCTTCTTTATTCTTCCTCTATTTAAAGTTCTTAAGAAACTTATTTCTTTTCAAAAATGATATATTCAAAGGCGGCCATTTTCACAAAATGAGTTTATCTAAATATTGTTTGTAGATTATTTTTAAGAAAAACAATAGATTTTGTTTGGAGGAAATAATTAGTCTTTTCAAATATATTTTTTCATTTTATGACGGCTCTTTTCATAAACTAATTTTTTTTCAAATACAGTTTTTTTAAAATACATGTATTTTCCGAAAAGATACAACAATATTATTGTTAATGAATAGAATGTAACTTATTTTGTCCTAATAGATATATCATCTTATTAGATTAAAAGACATAGCCGGTATATTAGAAGTGTGGTAGTTATATTCAAAATCACTATTGTATTGATTCATTTTGTTTTGTTGTAATATACGCCGGCGTTAATTACAATAACAATATACGGAGTATATATATATATATAAAAAGTTGTTTTTAATAAGTCAATTTTAACTTATATACCGAACACTACCGAAACTTAAGACTACTTATTAACCATAATTTTTTCCTTAAACTACTTTTCTGGAAATCACTTTTACAACCGTAGTACTACAAAAATACACTTTTTCATAAGCATTTTGTTTCAAAACTCCTAATTTAACAATTTTTATTTTCAATAACATAACTTAGTGCATGTTTAACATCAACTTTTTTATTAGTTTTTTTAGCCTTTTGATTTAAAAAAGACATGCGTTTGGTATCAGTGCTTTTGTTATCTTTTAAAATTCTACATATTGGACGAATATAACTAGAAAACTAAAAGCAAAAAAGGCACACATTTTAGAGATTTTGTTATATTTATCGCCACCAGTAATAATTTAAATGAATACTAATCTTATCTTAACTAAAACTTTATTCCTATATTTGACGTGTTACTTGCTCGTTTAAATATAATATTTTAAAAATTTATTAAAAAAATGTCTTAATAGAGTTATTTTGATTGAAAAATCAAAAGGTTATTAGATAATGTCGAAAATCAATATGTTAAAAGTTAGTTTTTTTAAATTTTTACTAAATAACTCATTTATATTTTGAAAAACAAACTTTTTCAACTTGTTTATGAAAATAGCTTTTGACTTAAAAAAGCTAATAACAAACCTACCCTTAAATATCCACCGTAAATAAGTCACTTTCCCTCACCACTTGTCTGAGTTGTCTCTCTCTCTCTACAGATCTCCACCACCATGGACCCACCGCCACAACCACCACCTTCCACCACCATCTCAACCGAACCCACCTCCAAAATCCGCCTGTTATTCAGCTACGGGGGTCACATAATCCCAAAACCCAACTCCACAAACCTCACCTACTCCGGAGGCGACACCAAGATCGTTTCCTTACTCCGCAACTCCCTCTCCCTTTCCTCCCTCACCTCCACCCTCTCTAGAACTTTTCACGCTCCCGCTTTTGTTATCAAGTACCAGCTTCCTGGGGAGGACTTGGACTCATTGGTGTCGGTCACGAACGAGGAGGATTTGAGGAACATGGTCGAGGAGCATGATAGGATTGTCGGGACAGCGAGGATCAGGATGTTTCTGTTTCCTGCTAGGGCGGAGTCGGTTGGGGCGGGGTTCGTTGGGGCTAAGTGGTTTGGCGACGCTCTTGATGGGGTAAATATGCTACTTTTTGGATTTTAGTTGTGTTATGTTTTGAAAGTTTTTATTTTGGTTGTTTTAGTACTACTAGTTATTACTGTCTGTCAAAATTGCACATAGTTTCGTAGAGTAACAATTAAATAGTTTTTAAACCCGACTCCACTCACCTAACCTACTCCGGAGGCGACACCAAGATCGTCTCTTTACACCGCAACTCCCTCTCCCTCACCTCCACCCTCTCTAGAACCTTCCACGCCCCGGGTTTCGTTATCAAGTACCAGCTGCTTGGGGAGTATTTGGATTCCTTGGTGTCGGTGACGAACGAGGAGGATTTGAGGAACATGGTCGAGGACCATGATAGGATTGTTGGGACGGCGAGGATCAGGTTGTTTCTGTTTCCTGCAAGGGCAGAATCCCTCGGGGCGGGCTGGGCTTCGTTGGGGCAAAGTGGTTTGGCGACGCGCTTGATGGGGTAAATGGACTGTTTTTTTTGCTATGTTTTGAAAGTTTTTATTTTGGCTGTTTTAGTGCTAGGTTATTTGCTGTCTCTCAAAATTACACGTAGTTTCGTAGAGTAACAGTTAAATTGTTTAGTCAATTTTTTTAAAATGGGAGGCCATAGTCCTGAAACCCAATTCCACAAACCTCACCTACTCCAGAGGCGACACCAAGATCGTATCCCTCCTCCGCAACTTCCTCTCCCTCTCCTCCACCCTCTCTAGAACCTTCCATGCCCCGGCTTTCGTTATCAAGTACCAGCTGCCTGGGGAGGATTTGGATTCCTTGGTGTCGGTGACGAACGAGGAGGATTTGAGGAACATGGTCGAGGACCATGATAGGATTGTCGGGACGGCGAGGATCAGGATGTTCCTGTTTCCTGCTAGTGTGGAGTCGGTTGGGGTGGGGTTCGTTGGGGCTAAGTGGTTTGGCGACGCGCTTGATGGGGTAAATATGCTACTTTTTGGATTTTGAAAGTTTTAGTATCGGTAGTTTTAGTACTAGTTATTATTGCCTGTGTTTCGTAGGGTAACAGTTAAATAGTTTCGTAGAGTAACAAGTTTTAGTACACCGCCACTCCCTCTCCCTCTCCTCCCTCACCTCCACCCTCTCTAGAACTTTTCTCGCCTCGGCTTTCGTTATAAAGTACCAGCTTCCTGGGGAGGACCTGGAATCCTTGGTGTCGGTGACGAATGAGGAGGGTTTGAGGAACATGGTCGAGGAGCATGATAGGATTCTTGGGACGGCAAGGATCAGGATGTTTTTGTTTCCTGCACGGGCGGAGTCGGTTGGGGCGGGGTTCCTTTGGGCGAAGTGGTTTGGCGACGCACTAGATGGGGTAAATAGAATATTTTTTTTATGTTTTGAAAGTTTTTATTTTGGTTGTTTTAGTACTACTTATTATGGTTTGTTAAAATTGCACGTATTTTCATAAAGTAACAAGTTTTAGTACACCGCCATTCCCTCTCCCTCTCCTCCCTCACCTCCACCATCTCTAGGGCCTTCCACGCCCTGGCTTTCGTTATCAAGTATCAGCTGCCTGGGGAGGATTTGGATTCCTTGGTGTCGGTGACGAATGAGGAGGATTTGAGGAACATGGTCGATGAGCATGATAAAGGTGCAACTAATTTACCTTTTTTTCTTCTTCTTAAAAGGCGCAACTAATTAACTCATTTTCTTTTATGCGTAAGTAATCCAGCTTATTTATAAGCGCAACTAATTCAGCTTATATTTCTGTTAGGCGCAACTATTTCGGCTTATTTTTCTTATAGGCGCAACTAATTTACATTTTTTTTCCTTCTAAAAAGGCGCAACTAAGTAGCTCATTTTTCTTTTATGCTCAAGTAATCCAGCTTATTTACAAGCACAACTAATTCGGCTTGTTTTTGCTTATAGGCGCACCTAATTCGCTTATTTTTCTTATAGGCGCAACTAATTCGGCTCATTTTTCTTATAGGCGCACCTAATTCAGCTCATTTTCTTGTAGGGGCAACTAATTCAGCTCATTTTTCTTTTAGACTCAACTGATGCAGCATACTTTTCCTACTAGGCGCAACTAATTCAACCAAATTTTCTTTTAAGCGCAACTAATTCAGCATTTTTTCGCTTAGGCGCAACTAATTCACCTTATGTTTCTTAAATGCGCAACTATTTCAGCTTGTTTTCTCATAGGCGCAACTAATCAAACTTATTTTTCTTAAGGCGCAACTAATCCAGCTTATTTTCCTATAGTTGCAACTAATTCAGCTAATATTTCGTATAGGCGGAACTAATTTAGCTTGTTTTTCTTATAGGCCATGGAGGGCGTAATGCAGAGAGGGGTATCGGATTCGGGTTTGTTGGGATTGGATTTTGGTGCTGACGTGGTGGGAGGGAAGGGTGGAGCAGGGCAGGAGTCTATGGTGATGGAGACCGGGTCGTCGTTTGGGTCGACTGGGTCTTCGGTTTCAATGACGAATTTGCCTTCGAGTGGGGGGATTGGTCAAGGGGAGGAGAATGGGGGTTATGAGAAGAGGACGAAGTTGCCATCATCTGGTTCTATCGAAAGGTATTGTTTGATTTTTTATTTTTTGTTATGATTAAGGGCTTGTTTGGTTGGGATTTTAAATCTCGGTATTTTTGCTTATTACAATAAGTGGTTGTACACCTTAAAGTTGAGGTTTTGCCTAAAAGGTACTATATTGGTGCAATTATACAATGCATTTATAACTTAATTATTATAGCTGCTTACAACTTCAAAATTTAGCTGGTAAACTTCTTTACCTCTCAAAATAGTGCGCTTTGTTTTATCAAATTTTATAAGGGATTGATAGGTTGCAGGACGAACTCTAGTTTTGAACTCAACTTTTCTCTTTTTTATTTTTGCATATTAAGACTAGTGACTGTACAGCTTAGAAGCTGGGTTTTCTGCAAGACTAATCCAGCTTCTTTTCTTAAAAGGTGCATTCGTGCAAGTAAACGATACAGTTGCAATTTTATCGGTATAGCTGCTTAGAAGTTAGATTTTAAGCTGCATGTATTTGAGCTTAGTTGCTTAGTAATGCAGCTAAACAGTGCATATCTTTATCATTATGCTGCTTATATTATGTAGGGGAAAGATTAAATCTTTGAACAGATTTCTGAGGAAAATATTAAAGATACAAATAATCTATCTAGATAATGATGTGTTAAGGGTAGTATAGTTACTTCTATTCAAAGGGGGTTTTGAGAGGAGGACTAATTTGCCTTCATCTGGTTCTGTTGAAATGTTTGGGATTTGTTTATTTCTATATCTAGATGGTTGTTTGGTTCAAGTTCTGAACTCTAGTTTTTTTTGCATATCGGAATTAGTGATTATACAGCTCAGGAGCTAGCCTTTTCAGCTAGAGTAATCCAGCTTATTTGTTTGAAATGTGCATTGGTGTTTAAACAATACCTTTAGGGGATAGTTTGGTTGCAGGTTAAACTCGACTGTTTTGCTTATTACAACTAGTGGTTGTACTTCTTAAAAGCTGAGGTTTCCAGTTGAATTAATTTAGCTTATTTCCTTGTAGGTGCAACTGAACAATGCATATTTAGCTTTATTACTGTAGCATATTATAGAATGTAAGAGAAATATTAGATTATTGAACAGACTTTTCAGAAATTGAAACGTATAATATTTGTCATTGTTTTAAAAAGCGCGCTATGTTGTGCTATAGTTTGTGAAATAGCGTTTTTCTTGATAAACCGCTATTTGGATGGAAAAGCGCTAAATTTGCGCTATAGGGACTAATAGTGCGAAATAGTGGACTGTGTAGCGTAAATAGTGGGTGAAGTCCAATTGTTTTTTTTTTTTTTTTTTTGCAAACAAAATTTTAATGAAATTATTGGAGCCTAAAGGAATCGAACCCCAAACCTCTTGCAAACAAAGTAAGTGCTCTATCATCTCAACTACAATCACTTTGTGATTATAGTTACAAATTTTTATATATATAGTTAGTTAATTTTGATTAGATGTTCTGAATTTAGTGCTATATTTATATATATTTAGGCAAAAAAAATTACACCTCAAAGCGCTATGTAGCAACGCTATTTGCACTTTTAGCGTTTCTCTCGAAAAAACGTTACGTTAGCGATAACGCTATTTAAAACATTGATATTTGTTCGTGTATTTTTTCACATTTAGAGGGTTGCAAGTTTTAAGCTCAAACTTTTTATCTTATTACGGGTAGTTTTCGTACAACTTAGAAGATGGGGTTTTCAGCTAGACTAATTCAGCTAATTTTCTTGTAGGTGCAACTTACCTATTTAGCTTCATTACAATAGTAACATATACTAGTACCTAGGGGAAAGATCAGATATTTGAACAGATTTCTAAGGAAAATAATAAATATACAATAGTTTATGGAGATGATTTTTTTGTTAAAGGGAGTTGCTAGATAATGTTTTTTTTAAGTTAGTTACTAGATAATGTTGCATTTATAAAGTTGAGGTGATTGAGGAAAATATATAAAGCTTGATTGAAATGCCAATATTTTTTTATATATATATTTGGTTAGTTGAGATAATGTGGCCTTTGTCTGGTTGTACCGAAAGGAATCAACTTCATTGTTTCTTTTTCAAAAATTAGGTGTTTGTCTGCTTGCAGGTTTTGTACTTGTTTTTGTTGATTACTATTGATAGTTGTACAGTTTAAAATTAATATGAGCTGGACGAATTTAATCATAATTAGTTAATTGCTTAAAATTGCAGCTAAACAGTGTATATATAACTTCATCATTACGACTGCTTATAAAATGTAGGGGAAAAGATTGGATCTTTCAGATCCTAAAGGAAAATGATAAAGGTGTAAATCATCTATGTTACATGATATCGTCTGAATGGTGATAACTAGATAAAGTTACAGATTTTCATTGATTGCATGCATGCATTATAGTTTATCTAAGGAAAATGGTAAAAATATTAATTTTCTATCTGCATGATGATGTATCATCAAGGGTATCACATATCTGAGGAAATTGATAAGGATACAAAAGGTCTATCTGCATGAGGATGTATCAAAGGTAGTTATTAAATAATTTTACGTTTTACATTTGAGATCAATTATAGAAGTCAGCTTACTGTGGTGTCATGTAATCATGTTTTATTTCCTATAGCATTGGTTTCAGTGTATGTTACTAATAATATTTTGAGCCCTAGAAAAACATGTTATGAAATAGTGTCTTTTAATCGTCTTGTCTCTGTTTTCCTTATTCCGAACTAAGAAGTTAATTAGTGGGGTTCGTCTCACTTAAAAGCTTTTTCAGGGCAGAAAACACAAAAACATAGGTTTTTAAGTTGACAGCCAAATGCAGTGCAATTTTTTAAATAAAAACTGAGCTAGAAAGGTACAACTAAGCAAGGCATGAATAACAAAGCCACAATTTTTACATTAGCTGATAAATTTATTCGCAAACCCTATGACTATAAAGTTATAAACAGTATCTGCGGTTTATCTTATCAATGTTAATGGGTGGGAATGTGTCTTATACTCCTTAAGATTTGTTAGTTGAAGTCTTTGAGTTACTTAGAACTTCTAGCTTTTCAGGAAAAGAAGACTAAAAGCACAGCTTTAGCATTTCAACCAAATGCTGTATATCTTCTTAACAAAGAAAAAACGGGATTTAGTAGATACAACTAAACAAGCCTTTATAACAAAACCAGTGTTCAGCAGAGCTGGTATAACTAAAAGTTAGGCAATCAGCAAACCTATAGGCTATAACTATTAGCTTAATTGTAGATGTTTTTATATGCAAAACTGGTTGTTCCCAAGGTTAGGTAGGTCATGCCTCCAAATTTAGGTAACTAACTAAACAGTAAATTAGGCGCTCTCGTATTTTGTTTATCAGATGTGTCTGTTATTCAAACACACGAAGTTTTACATTTTTTCAAACAAGAGATTTTAAAAACTTACGGTTGTCCTTTAATTTGACAGTGATAATAATACACCAACGGCGACTCCTCAACAATACACCGCGATATATCAAGACTCAAACATGCATCCCATTTCAACCGAAACAATGACTCGACCGACACTTATGGAATCAACCCCCATTTTCCACAACCCACAATCTAATTTCCAAGTCCTTAAAACAGTGCAAGCAGGTGCTCATCAACCATCAAATCAAATCCACCACCAACAAGAATTACAATATATCCAAACTGGTACACAACACTATATTCCCCAATATTCAGCTACCCCATCTTATTATCCTATGTACTATCCACCTCAAAATCAACATGCACACAACCCGTATCAGCAAAATCCACCATACCCGGTTTATTACGTACCTGTTGGGCCAACACAGGCGTATAATACACCTATGCCACCTCATCCGCAAATGCATACACATGTTCCTAAAGAAGTTGTATCGGCATCTATACCGCTTGTTCAAGTACCTATTAATCAAAACCAGCAACAGCTCGTTGATATTTCAGATATAAATCCAACAACACAAGCTGTCATGAATTCTGAATATGAAGACGAATTTGCATACAATCAGATATATAAAACTCAACCTTCAGGGCCGACTTTAATTTCTCAGTACCAAACAATGACTACTGCAGACAATATCAAGTAGAGATATGAAGATTGTACTGATGGTTTTTTGTTATGTTGGTGGTTCCCTTATATTATATGCTGTTCTTTTTTAAATATTTGTTTGAGCGTAAACTGGTATTTTTTTGCAAGGACAAAACGTAAGTCTGTGTTTAAAAATTTTCTTAACTCCTTTTGTTGTAACTTGTATGTGTTATATTAGTCACCTCCCTTGGGGGAGATGATATGTGAGAATATACAAAGAATATCTTATAGAAAAATAAAGTATTTGTTTGTTGTTTGTTTCTTTAAACTCTATTTCGCAATTATATTTAAACTTTTTTATGAATTAACGGTTGTGTTCACTATCGTGGATGGAATCCATGTCAGCATAAATTGAGAAGTGAATAAGCTACATTGTGTAAAGAAATCACAATTAAACATACGAGTGTTTGCTCCCTTAATTTTAAGCCCACTTTATATGCTTGTATACTTATAAATTACATATTTGGTTGTCCCGTTTAAAGTTTCGTCATTTTATTGTTTTTTGTTTTCTGATCTTCAAAAATTTTCAAGATTTAAGCTGGATGGACGTATAGAATGCTTGAGCCGCTCGTTTATACTTCAGCCAAACAAGGCCAGAAATATAATGCAATCGGTAGATGAAACCTGTATGCCTGCCGGTGAGTGCCAATTTATGCAAAACTATTATCTCAATTTTTATCGATGGACCTTGTTCACCTTCCATATTAACTTGGCAAGCTATCTTTGTCCTGTGCATCTATCAGTCATTCTCCTATTCTAGTCTGATCACTATGTAAAATCTTTAAAATCGCTGTTTTCTTCCTGTTGAACAACTGGACCACATTTCTGTAAAAATTGCTTATCGGCTATGGCTTACTGATTTTGAAAGACGATGACCTGCTCGAATATTACATAACAATCAGGGCAATATATATCTGAGCTTCGCCTTTCTAACCTTTCTGACAGGTGTCAAGCTCAAACTAGTTTTAGATAATCTTAGCAATTTACTACCATTCCCCAATAATCTGAATCATACAACTTTTCCTCCTGAATTATTCTTCCACAACCGCCATCTTTCCCAAAAAAAATCTCTCCGTAACGTTTCCTCCTCTCTAATCAAGTCGTCCTAGATCTGGTGATCTCTGTTTCATATGCATTTCCTTCTTGTTTGCTTTCAAACCCAACAAGGATATATTCTCAAATATTATGTAGTTACTGCCATACCATGCTCGAACGTAAACTTCCATGTTCCTTCTACAATAGTAGATTTTATCGTCAGAATTCTATTTTTCTCATGATTTACCAATTCTATTTCAAGGCTTCCAGCTCTTAAATTGCTCTTGTTTCATCTCAGCCTCATTTGTCCAGATTTATCATAATATTTTCCCGATGAAAATTTCACTTTTATTTCAACTTACGAGCAATATAATTTTATTACTCGTCTGTGAATGGTGATAACAAATAATTCGCAGCCTAAGTTGTCTAGTGTAATATTGGAAGAACGGAAAAAAAATTTAACGCAAGTTAATCTTCTTAAATTAATTAACTGTGATTCATAAGAGTAAAAACCTTATTTTTTTTTATGTTAAGTTGCTTCCAGAAAACTCTGAAAAAATTGAACAAATGTTAGTATATCATAGATAGTGGTAGCAACACTTGCTGAAAATATAGCATCCAATGTGTGATTAGTGCAAATTGTGAATAACGATTCCATTAGTGATTTAGTGGCCAGCAGTCTCATAATTACTGCCGACCCATTTTCTCACATTAGTCACATTAGTGTTCATTTTTTCCCCTTCTTTTGTAATCAGTTCTTTTATTGTTATTATGTTGAGCTTCTCTAACATTTTTTTTCGTATTAGACATCAACAATTCTACTATTCATTTCAATAAGCAAATAATATAACTAATGTTAAGAACTATTTACATATTTTATATTCTATAGTCACTACAAAAAAAGTCACATCGCAGACGGAAACAGTGACGGGTTTTATTTCCTAACGCTTAATCAGAGACCGTATGATGACGGATTTCAATTTTACTGACAAAAATTGTTATTTAGCAACAAATTTGTAACAAATTTAGTAACAAATTTGTCTGTGCTAGTCGATACTTTTTTTTTTTTTAGTAGCATTCACAAATGACGTTTGAACTAAGACTATGGTCATCAGTGCAAACGAAATTTGTGGAACTATATAATGATTTTCTTAATCAAGATAAAAAAAACGGTTTATTGTAACTGATATTTTACTTCACTGTATTAAGCATTTCAACCTTAGCAATAGTTATCTGGAAATTTTATTGTAACTTTCTTTTTTTATAATCACAGACCCTCTTTTAATTTGGAGGTAAATGTGTTTCATATACGTAAGGATTCAAACTGATGGTGAGTATGATATAATCGGATACCAACCAATTTGGACCAACCAATTTTACTCAAATTTTATTGTAACTTGTAACGAAGATAGAAACAAGAACGTGACACATCCACCAAATTCAACACTCTGCTCGGTGCAAAGTGACTTTATTAGTAGGACCAAAACCTACCTAAACTAGCACCTATCACAGTCACATAATAATGACGTAAAACAAATACGTTACAACTTAGTCCTCTATAAATTCTGGTATCATCCCATTCCTCAAATTGTACCAAATTTCTACACTTAATAATTAGTAGTAACAAATTTAAGATGAGGGGAATTTCCAGTCTCAGCACATATTTGGTCGTGTCGGTTTTGGCTCTGGTTCTGGTTTCGAGTCTGGTGCCAGTATCCGAGGCTGTGGACTGTAACGCGCTCCAACTGAGCCCATGTGCAGGGGCGATAACGTCCAGACAAAAACCCTCGCCGACTTGCTGCTCGAGGCTCAACGCTCAAGTCCCTTGCTTGTGCGGTTACATGAAGAACCCTGCGCTGAGGCCCTATGTGAATTCTCCCAATGCTCAGTTTGTCGCTAGCAGCTGCGGTGTTGCCACACCGAAATGCTAGTTATAAGTTGTCATAAAAATTAGTAGTACTCTAATAAAATAAAATTTGTAGCCTTTTGGTACAAGCTTGGTTAAGGAGACTTTATATGTGTGTGTAATGTGGCCGAAGACTTTGTTGATGTAAATTGGGTTAGGTCCCAAATTTTATCAATAAAGTGTGTGTGTAAAAAAAAAATAAAAAAATGTGTGTGTAATGTTCAAGCTTAGTACTGTTGCTTCATGTCTGAGTGTTATTATATGTTTGTTGAGTTAAATGTTTTATTTGCTTTAGACTACATGGTGAGAGTGTCATCTGGTCTTCGATCATGAAAACAGCAATTTTAATCAAATGCGGTCTCTGAACTATTTACCATACTATTTGAATTCCCATTTTCTTCTGACAAATATAAATGATCAATAGCTATAAAAACATGCATATGATTATTTCAAAAATTCTAAGCCAAAAATTAATTTGGTCTTTGTAACGCTTTTCGAAACGGAGGAACATTTTACAGTTTTTAATGTTGTAGCTGAAGGGTAGATAAATCAGATAAGATTTCTGTTGAAAATATGCGGACCGTAAGTTAAGTCCAACGTGCAATATTTGACTTATACAAGTCAAGATAAACTGAATTTGCAACATTAACAATTTATAGTTCAGTTATTATTGTTGGATTTATATGATAGTCCATACTTGTAAAGAAATCGTATGTATTATGCACCCTCCATCTCTAAATAACTTTACACTACAAAACCGCATGCTGGTTTAACTTGTAAAAACCAGTATCTAAATTATGTGTTAAGTTTTTTAATTTTGATTTCCGCAATTTGAATAATTAAATTTTAAAAATCAAATCAAATTTGCATGTAGTTTCATAATGGACACAAATTTGAGATAAAGAGAGTATTGTTTAATTTTTATTTTTATTTTGATAATCGAGAGTATTGTTTAGTTAACAAGAACTACACGAGCTTAAACAAATTCCCGTTCATCTGGCCTATTAAGAGCTGCTTATTCGTCTAGATTAATATTTATACATCCTCTTTAGTGTCTGTCACAAAGAAACGCTCTAATTAATACAAAAGATTGCACTTCATGAACCCCCGACCGGTCGGACCTCCGATAACATATGAAACTTCATGCCGTCGGCGGTCGCACATCATGAACGCTGGCACCCCTAATAATTCCTACCAGTCATCTATATATCGAAACACAACGAAAACGTTTCAATCCAATGCTGTCACACAATATGATGACATCCAAAATCTGTGATAGATTTGTATAAACGAGAAAATGTTACATAAGATTGAAATAATGTGAAGAGAAATTGTTTGATCACCCCTTTGAAGATTCCTCCAACAAAGTACACACCACACATTTATTCTCACAGTTCTTTGCACATGAAAAAGTAACCGACAAAAACCCAACAATTTTTCGCACCAAATTTTCAACCCAAAAATTATGACCGGACAAAAATCCAAAAAATTCAGACTGAACCGGAAACAAACCAAACACATCTCGGTTCGATTCGGTTTAATTACTATAGAACTGAACCCAAAAAACACCGAACGGAAAAAACCGAAAAAACCCAAAAAAAATCAATTAAGGGCGAAAATTTGAGTTATACATAGTCAATTATTATGTTTTGTTATGTATATTTTAATTAGTTAACATTTAATTTAATAATAATTTGTAACTGTCTCAACTTTAATAGCTAAAAAACCTAATAATTAATATTTTCACAATTAGCATTTGAAACTAATATTTGTATAATTACAAGTTATAACAGTTTCAGAACTCATACGTACGATATGAAAGAAAATTTTATTATAAATTGTAACTATATGTGATACTAACTTTTTATTATTAAATGCTCTATTTCATCTTATTTAAACCTTAAAAAAACAAATTGAGTAAAAAATACTCATAAATAAGTCATTTTTTTTATCATTTTACTATATCATATATTCTGTACTGATTGGTAAATTTAGATTGATGGATTGTATTAGATATTACTAAGTGTGATTTAGAATATCTTGTTATAATATGTACTAGAAGCAGCTACAATCTAAATAATTACTTAATCACTGCCAAGTGTATAATATGGTAATTTGCGAAATCATATATTTTCACATTTAAGTTGGAAAAATTATGAACCTTCCCCAGATAGGCTCAACTATTTGGATACGATGTCTAGAAAAGATATAGGCGGAAGTCGATATCCTAATGAGGTCGGGTTTTAAGTTCGTGTCCTCCACCCTCACCGTCTTACCTGGTCGTGTTCAAGTAGAGCTACTGAAAGGGGTTGACTAAATAATAATTTCCCCGAGTGTGTTTATATAGTGATGTATGTTTCGCCGAATTGGTCTTTCAGTATCGACCCGTCGTTCGATCAAGGAGAACCGATTCACATGAGAAGCAAAACTAATGTTTTCGAACCTGTCGTTTCGAAAAAACGTTTGTGCTTGTGCAAACCATAAACATATAAACCATTCGTTTTATATGATAAATAATCCAGAACTCCCAACACATGTTGGATGTCATCTATGATGAGAAAAATCGCAAAACATACTTGCGAAATGACTGTTTAGACGTTGATTTTATTCCGTCACCACATGTTAGTCACCCTGATGTGTGAAAATGTGATGCCCAATTTTTTTTTTTGGATGCCATCTTTGATGAGTAAAACAAGAGTTTGTTGTTACCCTCAGGATGAATGCTAAGGCGTTGATTTTATTCCGCCGCCACATTTGAGACGTGATGACGTCTATGGTGAACAAATGTCTGAAATTGACATATTGGAGCAATCCTTCACCAACATACTAGTTTGGAAATTGTATTCCATAAGCAGTATCGTGAATTTATATTCACCATGTTCCTTTATCACCCATCTGTTATTGGATAAGAAAATTGCCCCGGTGAGTAGTTTTAATCCTATTGGTCAATGGCGAATTGTTTGACTGATATTAATGATCTTCGTGTGTATTTTTTTCCACGAATCGAGAACCAAGACAAGTGTTATTTGTCTCGAACTGTCGCCATACTGATGAATCGCTTAACCAAGCGAGATTTTAGACAATCGTCAAAATCGAAAACCTGTGGCTTCAAGACAGTAATTGAAAGGAACAATATGGCCCATTGTCATAAAGCAAGAGATAATGCTCAAGGAGCCAACTCTATGCTATAAAGACAAAGGTCATGCACGGTTACTCCTTAAATAGTTCACAACTATTATAAAGGTGGAAAAACCGATGCTAATGTGGTTAAAGTTAATTGAAAGGAAACTCTTGAGACCCCCGATTTTGTGGCTCAAATGAGTTTGATACCTTTCTTTATTGATTTTGATAAATCATTGAGCCATTTTTTTCGCTCATCTGGATTATGTTTTTTTTTTTCATTTGAATTATGTTTTTTTTTCATTTAGACATACTTATGGATTATGGTTTGCCTGTTTACGAAATTTCTCGAAATAATTTAAAGTGTTTTGAGCAAATTCCTTTGACAAATGTGACCAAACTTTAAATTATAAAATTTTAGGCAATACTTGTGGGGTAGTTGATTTTTTTCTGGAAATAGTGGGTAACAATGTACCACATAATTTCACTAACTACTTGCCTAAAAGAGTCCTTTGTGACAATGATTCTGGACATGTCGTTCCAAATCAAAATCTTTGGTAAAAACCAAATTGATTTGTCAAATATGAGGTCTTATACTCATGTAGGTCCTGTCGTACCTTGTTGAGTTATAAAATATTCGAGAAAACCAGTGTTATCTGGTAATAGCTCATGAAAGAATTAAAATTTCTTTACATAGCCTCAATTCAATACGACCAAAAGCGTATTTTAGAGGAGTTGAAATGTCTTTCAAGTGGTTGCTACCACATTCTTTAAAGCATTTAAAGTTACCTTATCATTTCGCCTGTTGTCGAAATGATAAATGATTTAGATGCTAAGACATGATTGTCTGTACTATCATTCGCCTGCCGTCGATTGATAAGAGCATTTTGATATTGTGGCATTGACCGGATGAGATATTCCCGGATCAAAAGACGATGGTTGATTTATAATCGCATCGCATTTGGATTCTCTTTGAGGATATATTTCGTGATTAATCCGAAATTAATGCCACTAATGCTCATTTTGAAAGACCAGTATGTGTAAAGATCACGAAATGAACTCGTAGAATTCTTGTAAAGAATTGAAGGAGTTATTGTGGACTTATCCAACCATAAGACGGACCATAAATATAAATGGTTATGGTTGATGCATCGACAATAAGGTCACATGATTATTGTTGTCCATAGAAATGCAGCATTTCCTAAACTTTTAGCCCTATCATTAAGTTGATGGCTCATGATCCGGATTATCCTGAAAAGTCTAGTCGACTTGATAATACCGAAGAGTAAGAATCGAAATTTCGATTTGAATTACTTGAGTTTGGAAATTGAAACTGAACATCCTGTCAATTATGTTCAGACTCAAATGGACTCACGGAAAGTTTGATGATGCGAATGCAAATGATTGCACGCACTTCTTGGTCTTGCGCACCAAGATTTATATTTCCGTGTGGGGTTATGAGGCCCATAGACACTCAGACACCATATGCGTACCAGTTGGTTACTGGTTATGAGGCAGAAGTCTCATATTAACGCGTGTTTAGAGTGCTTAATTAATATTTTGATTGAGCCGCTATAGCGTTCAAAATATGGACCTCTGAAGGGGACATAAGTCGATTATGAATCCCATGCCTATCATTTGATAGAGTAACCTTGGCAAGCGATCTCTTTACCGCATGATATGTGAAAGTGACATCGCTAAGACTGTTCTCCCCGTCGTTAGGGGGAGATTTGCACGTTATCGTTGATAAGGAACGACGTGAAATAACGTGGCATAACCCACTCAGTCTTAGCTTGATCCCCAAAACTGCACTTAGTGATAAGTAAGTGCATAGACTCCCTCAAGTCTAACTAAATGCCAGACGCATTTAATGACTTTATGAGATGTCATGAGATCATTTATACCTGCTGCAAAATGCTTGCAAGGATAGACGTCCCTATCGGACGCCGTGTTCCTGTCGTAACACGTTGCTTTGGCCGAACCCGCCAAGCAAAGGACGCTACCATCGGCCGTCAGTCTGTCTTCCTTCCCAAGATACGAGGAAGTTGACCGGTTCCAAATTCGTTTAGCCCCAGAGGTGGTGAACTGAAACTCGTTTGTCGCACGAGATTATAAAGGAGCAAGGAGATGTGTGATTTCCTCCTCATCCTAAGAATCTCGAAATATCTGTCGATCATGATATCTTAGACGATATTGAAGCGAAACGAGACTGTCATTGATTACTTGTTCATATATTCGGTGACGACTGATAATATGAACAAATTATGACAGAGAACCATGTACCGTTGCCTGAAGTCAACGTAGAATAGACTGGACTAATGGAAACTTGCAATCCAAGTAGTCTCCTTAGCGAAAGTGTGTTCGGACCTGTAGCTCCAACACCACCAATGTTAAACGAGTTCATTTATTTGGTTATTCGTAAGGAAAATTGATGAGAATAATGAGATTGTAGAATGCTCGCCTAGTAGCGCAAGACTTCTCTCACACCTTGGAATTGATTACGAGATGGTTGATTTCCTCATAATGGACATTATAATAGTCCCCTACTTTACCAGTTTAGTAGTTTCCGAAAAACTGAGTATGCAGCCATGAATGTGGTCACAGTTTTATCTCTATGGGGATTTAGACAAAGCGATATAGATGATGGTCCCTGTGTGACTTCATAATGCTTGAATCAAGTAGTTCCTGACCACGGAACACGATCTCAATTAAATGAGACGTTCACTGTATGGATTAATATAATCCGAGCGGGTGTATACCCGCCTAAGTGAGTACTTGATTAGCTTGGGATACTTAAACAAGTATTATGCCCTTGCGTGTTTTATTACGCGATCCATTTTTTTGTATTTGCCTTCGAGTTGAAGGATCTTGGGAAGACACGGTAGTGACTCGACCTGATGATCGAGTCCCGTAAATATTGAATCTAAGTCCATGATTCAGACTACACCCAGAAGGTGTTATGACGTTTTAGTCATTATGACGCTAAGTCGTCAGATTCTCCCATGATCGTTCGATCACTAGACATTGATATAGACCCGGTCCGTCCCTGATGAGACGACAAAGAGATATTGAACATGATGTTCATATCTAAGTACAATAAGCGCATCATTGTACTTGGTCTAATGTACTAGGACGAACATCTTGTCTGTTGTGAATGGTATAGCTCGACACAGCATCGCGCTAACACGCTGCCATCGAAATGGCATAAAAGACATTTTCCCATTACCTTAAGGTAATTGTGGATGAGGGCTTGTCTTATCTCATTTGTGTCATCGAGTGTACCTACCCCCTTCGGTACTCGAATTAACGCAACCCTTTTCGGTTATACCGATGCCGGTTACTTATCAGACCCGCATAAGGGATATTCCTAACATGGTCTGTCTTTACCATTAGGAATAAGGCAATATCTTGGAGGTCTTGGAATGACTCCAAACGAATCACTCTGATCTACTCATGCTCTATGAGACGACTAGAGAGTGTATATGACTTCTAGCTCGTATTAGCCATATTTGAATTACATATGCTCTGTCTCACGATCCAGATAAAACACTTGTTTTATTTGAGGACAACTTGTTGTTATCGATCAAGAGACACATGACTATATTATGCTATTTAGCATTTCTTGCCGAAATAAATCTTCACATATGAAGTTTAAGAGCATCCTGTCGAATGCTCGGTTTATTCCACGTTATATTTTCTTGCATACAGTCGTGTGCAAGTAAATGAGGCATCCAGTCGAATGCTCGTACTCTTTCTTGGAATATGAAATATTTACACCCAGTCGTGTGCAAGTGAGGGGGAGCATCCAGGTGAATGCTTATTGCACTAATTACTACTTAGTCAAAATCCTCGCACCCTGTCGTGTGCAAGTGAGGGGGAGCATCCAGTCACATGCTCGTGTACTCTTTTTGTCCTTAGACCAAGGTTTTTTTTCCACTGAGTTTTCCTTGGCAAGGTTTTTAGCGAGACACGTTCCCATTATATCTCACTTAAGATTGCCGAAATTAGGGGGAGTATCCTGTTGTATATTTCTTACCACTGTGTACTCTTTTGTCCTTCGACTAGAGGTTTTTCCCACTGGGTTTACTCTAGCAAGGTTTTGATGAGGCATCTGTTTTGTGATTGATCCCCTACTACTACCACTGTTGCACTCTTTTTCCTTCGATAAGAGATTTTCCCATTGGGTTTGCTCTGTCAAGGTTTTGATGAAGCACACTGTTTCGTGGTTAGTTAATTACATGGAATTTCGGCCTATATCATTCGGCTACACAGTTTCTCCTAGGTACCGGTTTTGTCCCACACTAGATTTTCCAGCCCTAAGGTTTTTTATGTGTTTAGCATTGCGAATGAACTCGGCTCAGATCGACTGTATGAAGACGAAGAATTCAAGACGTCCAAAGGGGGAGTGTTGTAGGATATTATTGGACTCTTGGGCTTGTATTTTATGGGCCCAAGTGGGCTTGTAACCCTACCCCTCTATCTATATAAAGAGGGTTAGGGGTCTTATATTTCACATTCATTCATATACATTCTGATAATAAGACTTACTGTTTCCTCTCTATATATTCTCTCTATATCTGCTATATAATATATATACTGAGCTAATAAGACTCACAACAATTTTACTTATTTTTATAATAATTAGGGAACTTGTAATTTGGAAATGATATAAAAGATACTAATTTTTTTTATACCATTTTTACATATCTAAATTAGAAGATTCGCAATAAATAGATTATCAAAATAAACATAATAATGTACTAGCTAAATTTATAAATGGACATGTTTCAAAATATAACAACAACAAAATGTATTTTTTTTAATTAAAATTGAAAAAAAAAAAAAAAAAAACCGGACCGAGACAAACCGGTTCGGTCTACAAATCGAAAACCGAAAAAAACCGAACCGAAATTTATGTTCGATTTCGGTTTTGCCAAAAAGCAACCCGAACTCAGCCCTACCAAAAACATTACCCGCTGATGCGGCGGATGAGATGCACCAATCCTTTTATTTGTGATTTTGAAAAACAATTTTCACTTGATAGATGATTGGTATATCTAATCCGTCAAATTAACAGGTTATAGTTTTTATTGAGATATTTAGTACCACTCAAACCCAAAACATAAGCACTAGCTCCAACACAATATTAATGATTATCCTTATTTAACTAATCTCATAGGAGTATTAAATTGACAGAAGAAAAGTTTGATTAGGTCTTAGATATAAGAAAGTGATATCTAACAATAATAATTGAGTGGTATTATGCAAAACCATGGATTCGAAATCATCACGTCACAATAATATATATTTTTGAAATGAAGTGACTATAATTAATATGATTAAGGGGATTATCATCGATTACTCCATGAGGTTTATTTCATTAATTATCAGTCAACACCCATTTTTTCCCGTTTTCATCTATTCAGTAACTAATTTCCAATAATTATCCAATGAGCGCCATTTTCTAATTTGTTTTCTTTATTTGAGGGTTTAGGTAATTTTTTAATTAGAGAAAAGAAGAATGAATGTAAAAGCGAATAGTAGAATATTGTATAACGTATTCCTATATAGCACGAATATCTCACTACAAAAACATTCAGATCACAGACGGAATTAATGACAGATTTTGTTTTGCAACACCCTAATCGGGGACGGTATATGACGACGGAGTTCTGTTTTACTGAATCATTTAGCGACAGATTTGTAACAGATTTAGCCGTCCTGAATTGATACTCCCTCCTTTCCCAATTAATTGTTCTCTATGAAATTACGTGCAATTTTGATCTGCTTATAACATGTATCAAAATTGTCGAAATGAAAATTTTCAAAATTAAATCATATAATTTAATGTGTGAATTATATAATTAACTTTTAAAAAATTTCATTCTAATAATTTTGATACAAGTTATTGACCGATCAAAATAGCACGTATTTTCATAATAGACAATTAATTAGGAACGGATGTAGTGTTTTTTTTTATAGTGTCTAGATTTGAAATTTCCAAAAATCTCTTATTAAAGGCAATATTTCCAAAAATCTTTTATATAACAAAAAAATTAAAAGCAAATGGACAGCATTTTTATCAACATCAAGCCCTAAACTTTCTTTTTTCATGAAGAACATGCTAAAATATTAAAAATGGTGTTGATCGACGAACTATAAATGCCACACGTATAAAAATATGGGGATCGAAATTCTCTTAATTTTATATTTTGAACTGCCAAGTCCATAAAACAGAATGATTTTGGTAGTTATTAATATTAATAAATACCAAAAAAAAATATAAATGATCAAATTTGAATTTTTTTTTAACATTTTATAAATAATATATAACGTTGATTTAAAAAATAATTACAAATACATTTAAAAAAAAAAAATGATCCCATAAAAACCTAATAAATATAACATGGAGACATACTCGTGCTAATAACCCATTGAAAAAGTATAATGCCTTGAAATTCATATGAACCTTATTTGTCTGATAATGCACATGATTACCGATAACTCATTTTCCAACTTGCGTGAGATTTTAAATCTTTTTTTCCACTTTAATCTTTAACATTCTAATTTATATTAGTTCTCATCTAGCGACTTAAATTAGTTGATGCTTTTGCATTTCCTAAAATAATGTTGCCCTATATAACCGCTTCCTATTGAGATACATGGTGAATACTAGTTGGCTCTTGACTCTCAATTATCCTAAACTTGAGAACCCCAATGATAAATAATCATTCGTAAACAAATAACTATGAGTAACTACAAGCACATCCCCTTTATCATGGAAGTGGCTAGGTCAAATGGGGTCGTCAATCAACCATCAACATTTTATTTTTTATGTATTTTGATATAAATTTTAAAAAGATTGACGTCTCCCCTCGTTTTATAGAAAAAAAAAAAAGTCATATACAAATATGAACAGTTTATATAAAATTTCGGCCACTCCCATTTTCAATCTCCCGGCCTCTTGCACTTAATGCAAGACTACTTATGGAAGAAGTAAGGGGCAAAAAAAGATGCTTTTATAAAACCTTGCTCGTTTTAAGTTGTTACTCTTATGCATTTGAAGCTCTTAAGTTTGGTTCAAAATGGTTGTAGTTTTTCTTTGGGAATCAGTTCTTGTTATATCAGCATTTTTGCTTTACTGTGTTCTTTGATGTTTTTCATTTTCTTATGTTAGCTAGTCACGGAGGCTTGTGTTCCATGACATGAACGATGTTTGTTTTTTCAATATAATTTGGGTCTGTTTGATTTAAAAAAAGAAGGGGCAAAAACTAGTTTTCTACACTATTGTGCAATGTCTTAAACTTAAGAAAACTAAGAGGCATGTGAATACCGGTAATCAACCATTGAGTAATGTACTACTGTACTATTAATATAACACAATTTAAGAGAAATGAAACTGTTAAATTTTATTAATTTTTTTTAAAATGTCTCTCTTCTAATTTATTAATTACTTATATAACATAATGAAATTCAAATATATAAATAACAAAATAAATATGTTTTTTCTTACACATCAATTCATCTTGCAAACTATATTTTTATAACAATAAAATATCGTTATATACGATTATTAATTTACTATATTTATTTTATATTTTTTAATTTATTTTTTTAAAATTAAATTTATTTATCCGAAATTATGTTTATACTTATCAATATAGTCAAACCCTCAAACCAGTTTCCTAGTCAAACAAAGTCAGCTGCAAGCCAACTCATGAATCCACCATATCAACATTCCTCTCTTAAACCATTATTCTGACACACACATCTATCTCCTTCCTGCAATGTCACTCTCCCTCCTCTCCCTCTCCCTCCTCGCCTTCTCCCTTTTCGACTCCTCGTCTTCCGTCACCTTCCCGAACTGCCACCTCCCTTACACATGTGGCAACCTCACCGCTACATACCCCTTCACCGGAAACAACCGTCCCTCCCACTGTGGCCCACCTCAGTTCCACCTCACATGCATGCGTAACACCACCACTACAATAACCATTAACTCGCTGACCTACCAAGTCAACTCGCTAACGCAAGAAACGGAACTAACAAGTCTAAACTTGTCAAGAACTGACTTGGTCACGTCTACATGTCCCTCCACATTCCGTAACACCACCCTAAACAACTCATCCTTCACCTTATTATCCTCGCATGAGAATCTAACCCTATTCTATAGCTGTAACTTTACGTTAAACTACACTCCACGTAACCTTTTCAGCTGTCGCGTTAACAACTCAGCAGCTCTTAACGCGACAGCTAATGGGACTTTGGAGAATGAAGGAGCGTTCTCTTTGGTGGGTCCGATACCGTTTGATCCGGTTCTATGGGAGATTGCTAGGTGTGCGGTGATTGTGACGGTACCATTGAGTGGAGATGCGGCAAAGGGGTTGGCGGGGAATAGGAGTTATTCGCTTGGGGAGGCGTTGAGGATGGGGTTTGAAGTGGAGTATATAGATACGTATAGGGAATCGTGTAGGGAGTGTGCTGGGATAGGGGGGATGTGCGGGTTCGATAAGGATTTGGAGGAGTTTGTTTGTATCTGCGGTGATCGGGCTTGCAATGTTAATTCAATAAGTAAGTTTTCGAATTTTCTTTTTCTATTTTTGTATGTTATCGAGCAATGGTGGATCCTAGATCCTTATAAGACATGTGATGGAATTTATATAGGCGGATCAGATCTAGATTTTTTTTTCCGTAACTTAATTTTGGGATGTTGAAATGCTAAAATCGATAAAATTCCATGATACCTGGTAGAGATCAATTTTTTCTCGATACAGGGGTGTTGGAGTCCCTTTTAGCCTGTTACTAGTTCCAGGATCCCCTGGGCTGATGCATAGAGTCAAAATCTGTAAAATGAATTATTGTTGTACATAGTAAAAGAACAAGATTCTCTTTAGATGGGTAGATCAACCCCTGTTATCGAGGATTTTGTTATACAGGATTATGCTGGACTGTGTAGTTAATACATACAATTCCTGATCTATTTTGTTTTTACGATGTTGATTTTGTTTAGGAAAGTTTATTAACATTTTGTACTCTACATTACAAGTCAAGTTGGAATTATGCATACTGTGCTACGAAAAAGTTGAGGATGGGGTTTGATGTGGTACAGAGATACGTATAGGGAGTCGTGTAGGGGATGTATTGAGGTTGGTGGGAGATACGGGTTTGATAAGTAATTGGAGGAATTTATCTGTATTTGCGGTGATGAGGCTTGAGATGTTCATTCGATAAGTATGTTTTGTTTTCCGCAGAGTAACTTTTTTTATAAACTTTGGGATGTTACTGTGGATTTTGTTTTGCAGGATTGTGCTGGATTGTGCAGTTAGTACATACATTTCGCTATATATAAGCCAAACATAACAATTGAAAAGTTTGTTAATGTTTGTACACCTAGTTTATAAGCCAAAATTGTATTTAGTATACTGTGCTAATGAAAAGTTATTTAGTAGGACCAGTACAGTAAGAGGTTGTGGGAGGGGCAGGGCTAATTAGTTCCTGAGTTCAGCTATTCGACAAGGATATGCTCATAAAATGTTTGTAGCACTTCTGAGATTTAGTGCCTAAATTCCAGTTTAAGAACTAAATATCTACAAAGTACACACATAATTAATAGTCCAATGTTTTGATAGTTAGGCAGAGTAAAATTCCGCAATATTCTCAAGTAAGTAACTGGTCTGTTATTAGAATATATCATATGTATGTTAATTTCAAATTCTATATTGGTGTCAAGAGATGTGAATTATGGTGTTTCTCTGCTCAGATTGAGCTCCTTAAATTGTCTAAAACTTCTTTGTTGAATAAACTAATGAATTGCCTTATTCTCTTGAGGTTGCAGAGAGGAAAAGGACTTCGAAACAAATCATGACAGGTACTAAACTCTCTTAAACCAATCTTCCTAACTTTTCAACATGTTTAGTTATAGCTTATAAGTGAAAAGGCAAAGCTCAACTTTCCTTTTCAAATTCGCAGGACTGGTGGTGGGAGGGTCTTTGGCCGGTTCTCTCGTCCTTTTTATCGCAATTTTATCTTGTAGAAAAAGGAGAAACCGTACTGTTTCTAGATCTATAGAAGTTGGTGAAACAAAACCCGAAGATATTCCATTTGCTCATCTAGCCAAGAGCCCCACAGCTACTACTCCTTCAACTAATCTTTCCCATAGCACACTTTCATTTGCCTCTTCAAAATGCGAAAGTGGAAAATCAAGCTCGTATTTTGGGGTAAAAGTTTTTAATTGCGCTGAACTTGAAGAAGCTACCGATAATTTCAACCCCTCTAGAGAAATCGGAGATGGAGGGTTTGGTACGGTGTTTTATGGTATGTTATGCTCTTGTATAGCTATGCTTTCTCTTTTTCTAAATATGTAACGTGCTAGCCTAGTAGTACTAGTATATAAATTTGTAATAATTTGCTGGAATAGCAGGCATTTTAGGCTGCAATTGTTTCTTTCGAGAACTAAATAACTTCATTAGTTCTTTGCTTAAGGTATAAGAAAGGAGTGGACGAAGTTACAGTCTGAATCATCTAAAACCAGTAAAGCAATTTCTTGGGACCTTACTTTTTATGTTCTACGAAGATATTTAAAGGTGTAAATAATAAATATAGGGACTATATCCTAAAAAGAGTAGCTGTGATGTGTAACATTGCTCAGGTATGATATGTTCTAACTTCCAATCTTCCACATTTGTGTTTTCTCTTTTGCTAGAAGTCTAACATAATAAGCTTAGAAACATAAGAGAATAAGACTTTATTAAAAACGGAAACAACAGTTGCTTTACACTGAATAATAGTCCTTTTTTCTGGCCCTGCTGATTGTAAATACATTCTTACAAGCTAATCAACGGAAATCGACCTTTACTATATCTGGGCAGGGAAAAGATAAGCTCCAGAGTATCACTATCTCATATGTGCTTCCTTTCAATTATGTATCATTGATAAGCGCCAATCATTTATCAATTTGCTTTCTTTTTCATTTTCTTCTTTATAGTTATTAATATTTTTGTTAAATGCTTTTGCTAGGCAAACTAAGCGACGGTTGTGAAGTTGCAGTAAAGCGCTTATACGAAAACAATCTCAAACGTGTAGAGCAGTTCATCAACGAAATCGAAATCCTCACTTGTTTATCCCACATAAATCTCGTCAAACTATATGGCTGCACCTCTAGACGAAGTAGAGAACTACTACTCGTATATGAATATATCCCTAATGGTACAGTAGCTGATCACTTACACAGCAAAAGGGCAAAATCAGAACTACTCACTTGGCCTATCCGGTTAAACATTGCCCTAGAAACAGCTGAGGCACT
Source organism: Primula veris (assembly GCA_963682055.1). Lineage (NCBI taxonomy): Eukaryota > Viridiplantae > Streptophyta > Magnoliopsida > Ericales > Primulaceae > Primula > Primula veris. Next base: position 26,138,527 of record OY821747.1, on the reverse strand, counting down.
CGCGTATTTACATAAATCTGATATAATTCATCGTGACGTTAAAACGACCAATATTCTTTTGAACAATGATTTCCAAGTAAAAGTTGCTGATTTTGGATTATCGAGGTTGTTCCCGACAAATGTGACCCATGTTTCGACTGCCCCACAAGGAACACCTGGCTATGTGGACCCCGAATATTACCAGTGTTACCACCTCACTGAAAAAAGTGACGTGTATAGTTTTGGGGTGGTGTTAGTCGAGCTTATCTCGTCGAAACAAGCTGTCGATATGAATAGAAATAGGCACGATATAAATTTGTCAACTATGGCTGTAAATAAGATTCAAAATGGCGAATTACACGAGTTAGTTGATATTTCGCTTGGGTTTGAGACGAACAGTGCTATTGGGAGAACAATTACTTCTGTGGCTGAGATAGCTTTTCGATGCTTACAAAACGAAAGGGATATGAGGCCTTCTATGGGAGAAGTTCTCGACGCTTTGAAAAGCATAAAAAATGAAGATTTTAATAATTTGAAAGTAAAGGCGATTGATGTTATTGGTGAGGAAGTTGTACTTTTGAAAAATATTTCTTCCCCGGTTTCGCCAAGTTCAGTTATTGTGGACAAGTGGATTAGCAGTTCTACAACACCTAGTACAAGTAGTTGATTGTTGGCTTCATTTTCGCCATTTTTGTAAGTCGAGTCTGAATGTTTGGTACTTTGTATGGAAACAAATTGTATATTGAATTTTGATCGAGTTACAGCTATATTTGTGTTTCGATTCGTGGCCATATTTTGTTTGGTGTGTAGGATTTAAGGAATACCGATCAGACTGTTTTGAGTTGATGTAATAAGCTTCCAGGATAACTGTACATAGTCAAAATAGCTTCATATATCTTCAGGACTTCAACTCCTATTTTATATAAGCAATTTTTTCATAATTATTTAGGATGACTTTAATTCCCGAACTAGATATCCGTAATAGAGGGACATCAAAACGTTCTAGTGTCATTTGTGTATCTTTAATATGTTGGCAACTTAACGAACTCCTGTATTGTACCTAAGGCAATAGGCGGTAGAAAACGTCACATATTTAAGAGAAAGAGAAATGCTACAACTGCATATCGAGTGACGGATGTGGACAGAGGCTCAACATTGATAGTGTCAAAATCTGTTTTAGGGGTTTTACCACAGTCTTTTGTAGTTTCAATGCCGATGGTGCTGCTCATAATTTAGGTCATAAGGTTATCGATTCTTAATGGTGATGTACAACATGCGGCATATGTGCAATAAAATGGTACATTGTTCCTAGGAGACGAGATCCTCATTAACACTGGCTGCAGCATTGTTGTTATCTCGTTGAAAGAGTAAACTCTAATTCACGATTTTGTTAGACGTGCTTTGTGTGGACAGAATGAAGTGTGGGTTTATACTTCATACGGAGTATGAAACTAAAAAAAATCAAGTACGGAGTAATGCGCAATCCTGACTCCTGAGCGTGTGACAGAGAGATGGAGGCAAGGTGATTGATGAAAACAAAAAATATAAGAAATTGGCCACATAATATTTTCTAGTAGGTTATATAAAACGATCATACAGCTCATTTGTCTGAAGTCTAAAACGGTTTTCTATTGGAACTCACGAGTCCGATTATCTGTTCCTATTTGTTGAATGATCCCAAAAGGAAACACAAGTAACTCTTCCATTAATTTGAACTATAATTAATACCTTTTAATAGATAAACAGATTCATATGTGCCATGAACATTTACATTCTGCAACTTGGTTTCTAAGATGCACCGGAAAATGACTAAATTTACCAACTATCCCTAGACACTTGAATCTATCAAGCATTAACAACAAAAGGAGAGTACAAAGACATGTAAAAAGCAATGAGAGTAATAAATCATAAACAATAGTTGGACAAAAAATGTACTAAAAAACCACGCTGTGCTTTTAAGTTTTAAGTTGGTTTTAAGATACGCCTAAAAATGCAAGCTTCAGGGGAATTTAATAGCGAATCTGTGAAAGTAGCTGTGTATGTAATTTGCCATGGGGAAATCTTTGTCTTTGGTTATTTGACCACGTAATCGTACTATCTTAATATTGTATGTGCCGCTTGGCTATAAAATCTGCAGCTAGCAGTTGAAATTAGTAGTGTCTAAATCCGTCATTCATTTTGATTTTTCTTATGTTACAGTGATAAAAAACAGCTTTTCCGGCTGATATATTAAGTAGTTAGTAACATCCAACAATCCAAGCCTCCCAAATTTTCGAGTACTTCCAAGCACACGGTGATCATGATCATCTGATAATTATATCAGCTATGGCATAGCCAAATGTATGTGAAAAAGGCATCTAATCGACTAAGTTAACGAGGGAGAGTCGTATTGCATTAAGAGAAATAAGCTAAACAGAATTATTTTGCCGGCTTCTAATGCATCTTTTAATGTGTTATCAAATTAGCAAATCTATTAATCAATAAGTAAGCATGTGAATTGTGATGAACAAAACTATCTCAATGATGCTTAGCCGTTTAGGTACTTCTGATAAAACATAAAAATTAGACCCGAATATTCTATTCGGGTCTTAGTCAGCCCATATATCATAACTGGGTATCCAACGCTTAATGGGTTATCACCCCCTTTACAAAAAGCCCAAGCCCACTTAACTAGGGACCCATATCTGAAAAATCCCATGAGATGGAGACATTTGTCAACATCCTAGGAGGCATAATAGCCTATAAATAGCCAAGTATCCCCCCCTGAAGAAGGACCAGAAAATCTATCCAAAAAAATAGAGAGAAGTAGAGAAAAGAAAGAAACCAGCCAAAAGCTTGTCACATCAAGACATAAACCGAGCAGTGAAAGAACCGAGTACCGAAGAAGAAGGAGAAAGATCAAGATGAGAGATCAAATAGTTAAGTCGAGCATTATTTTTACGAGAAAATTGTAATCCGATCAACGGCGATTGCCGAATAACAATAAAGATCCCGAAGTGTTCACCGTTTATTATATATTTAATATTATATCATTGTTGAAAAATCTAACGCCACCGACCAAAGTTATGGTTTTATCAAATGGCGCCGTCTCCGGGAATCATCTAGTTCCCAACTAGTTTAGAATTCGAATACCAATACTCTACCAGACGAGCGACAATGGTGACCAATGTAGAAGAAACCCACCCCGAGATAGTAGAAACCAATAACCAACACGTACAGATTAGCCAACAAGACCTCGACGATCTACTCGCCATCCGCGATAGATACGACGCTATCCAGTCCGGAAACCAACCAACAACCTCCAATGTCCACCAAGAACAACCGATCGAACAACCCCAACAACTTGAAGGGATCGTCGAAGAATACCAAACGTCCTCGGACGACGAACAAACCTTGCCCGTACTAAGGCGCGCAAGAAGACGCATACCCGGATCCCAGGCAGGACCGAGCTCAAGAGTCCCTCTGCCAACAGTCTTGGTCAACTCTGGTGCTCGTTTACAAACAAACGAAGCTCACCGGCTTGGCATGCCCGAGGATCATATACTCGAACAGTTGTCCCGACTACCGACTCACCCACCAAGGATGATTACACCACCCACGGTGGAAGTACAACATATTGTTCCGTTAGCCGATGAAAGGAACAACGCCCAACTGCAAGCTCAGCTGGCGGCGTGTGTGACGGCCATGGCAGCAGCCGGCATCATATTGCCGAATACCCAACCTGCCGATGCAGACAAAGACCCACGTCATGAAGCGGAAGATTCCGCCTATAGGGCCGCCTTGGAAGCGGCGGGCCGGCGACCAGATACAGGAGTGCCCCATCAAGGGGGCAACATCCCGATAACGATCCCTCCAACCTTCGTCCACCCAAACGCTCATACGGAACATGTCCTCGACAAAAACCCGATGGACAGTAGATATCCCGAACACAGGATCGGGGGAGGATACGGCCCACCACCACATCAGGGGGGATACACCCCCGTACCAAGCCACGGATGAAGCGTTCCAACAGGCTTGGAACGTATGCCAAGAAACCCCATGTACCGAACAGATCACGCGGTACCGCAATCCTGTGGGGTTCGTCATCCCCGAGTTCAGGCTCTATGATGGAAGGAGTTGTCCTATCGACCATCTGAGGCACTACAAGACGAAGATGGAGCTGTGGAGTGATGACCATGCACTGATGTGCAAGTTTTTCAAAAACAGTTTGGGCCAAGAGGCTTCGTCGTGGTACCACAACTTACCACGAGGCTCCATTAGAGATTGGGCAGAGCTGCTAAGAGCGTACTCCACTAGATACGCTGCTCATCGGAAGAAGAAGGTTAGCATCGAAACCCTTCTGAAAATGACGATGATGCCCAATGAAAGGCTCAACGACTACTGCATACGTTTCATCGACGTAGCAAACCAGATTCCACAGTACGCCCATAACATAGCCATCCAGAACTTTATCAACTCCATCCCTAACGGCTATTGGGCGAGAAGGAAGTTCATAGGCAAAAACTTCCCGACCACTGATTCCCTACTAGCCTATTGTACCCACCTCACCGATAAAAACGACGAACTGCGTATCCTCAACCGAACTCTACCAAGAAGAGAATCTGTCTGAGAGGCACAGGTGGGTCGCAAAAGAGTTAGAAATAACCAGGGAGAAACATTCAAACCGACCAGAAAGGACAAAGGTCCCGAGGTCCATAGCAGGGTAGAGCGATCACGAGAACCTGAGCCCAAACCGCTCCAGATCGCATACCCAGCACCGATCAACGAACATAAACCACTCCAGCTCACCTACCCTATACCAACCAAGCAGTTACAACAAGGCTGATTCCAGGGAAGGGAGAAGCAAAAGAGCTTCGAACCGGTCGAATTGAGATACTCTTTCAACCTGTCTGCTGAAGATATCCTTAAGAATATCCGCAGAGAAAGCTGGTATTCACGACCAGAGCCGCTCGCTACCCCCCCTGAGCATAGAGACCCCAAGCTTTTCTGCTCCTATCACGAGGACTACGGACACCTCACCGAGCACTGCCGTAACCTGCGGTGGAAAATGAACCTGTGGGGCGATGCGGGATACCTGGCCAAGTTCATCAAAGGCGCCGGAAATAAAGGCAAACAACTAGCCATTGAGGGAGCCGACAACCGGCAAGGCAAAACAATCAATGTTGTTCATATTTCACGACCCAAGGGCACGGGTGGGGAACGATCGCGACAACGGCAACTGGCGCACTTTGGCCAGGTAGCCAAGGCGTCACAGGCGTCAATCTCCAAATGACAATGCACACCACGACGACATCCGCCCATTTCCTTCTCGGATCTGGACGAAGAAGGGGTGATTTACCCCCACGGGGACGCCATCAACCTCCGTGTTCAAATCGGCCTTGACACGGTCAGCAGGGTGCTTGTCGACCAAGGAGCCTCTTGTGATATCATGTACAGAGAGCTTTTCGACAAGATGGAACTCAAGCTGCAAGATCTACAGCCTACCGATGTCACACTGATCGGGTTCATCTCCGAGATGACTAAACCGTTGGGAAAGATCGTCCTCAGTGTCACAACTGGATCCGTGTCAGTTCCCGTGGAATTCTTAGTGGTCAACGACAACTCCGGCCACAACGCAATCTTGGGACGACCCTGGCTGCACGCCATGAAGGCCATACCCTCGACCTACCACCAAAAATTCAAATACCTAAATGATAGGGGAGAGATCGAGACAGTCAGATGATGTCAAGAAGATTCAAGACGCTGTGAGGACATTACCGCGGCTCTTCAAAAACAGCTGAGCGTTGTCGAACAACCCACCAGCACAAAGAAGCTGATCAACCAAATAGCCAAAACCGAAAGGGTTGTTGAAGAACAAGTAGGCGAAACACTTAGGAAGGTGTATATCCCGGATACTGACGAGGAGCACTACTTCCTCCTCGGCGATAACCTTCCAAAACAGGAATCCGAAGAGTTAGAAGCATTCCTCTTCAACAACATTGATAAATTCGCTTGGAGTCCCAAAGACATGCTAGACCAAGATCCCAGAACGGCATATCACCACATAAGTGTAGACGCCGAGATCATATAGGGAAGACAATGGAGGTATACATATAGGGAAGACAATGGAGGTATACATAGACGACATGGTCGTCAAGAGCGAAAAGGCCACATCCCACCTCCAAGACATTAGGGACGTCTTCCAAACGTTGGGCGAGCACAAACTAAAGCTCAACGCGAGCAAGTGTGCATTCGACATCAGCAAAGGGAAATTTCTGGGGCACATGGTCAGCCAATGAGGAATAGAGGCTAATCCCGATCAGATCACAGCTCTTCGGAACCTAGCAGCACCCAAGAATAAGAAGCAGGTACAAGAGCTCACGGGAATGATGGCCGCATTGAGCAGGTTCATCAGCCGGTCCGCAGACAAGGGACGGCCATTTTTTGAATCACTCAAGAAGGATAGGAAATTCGTGTGGGACCCGGAATGTGAAGCTTCTTTCGACAACCTCAAAGAGTACTTAAGGATGCTGCCACTGCTAGTCAGGCCGAACAAGGGAGATATTCTGGCATGCTACCTAGCAGTTTCCACTACAGCTGTAAGCGCGGTTATCCTAAGAGAAGAAGGTCGTGAACAATTTCCTATCTACTTCGTCAGCAAAACTCTGGTCGAAGCCGAAACACGTTACCTACCCTTGGAAAAGCTGTGCTTGGCATTGGTCGTCGCGACCAGAAAGTTGCCACACTATTTCATAGCTCATCAGGTCCAGGTATACACGAAATTCCATATCAAAGAATCACTTCGACGGACGGACATTAGCGGCAGAGTGGACGCATGGGGGGTCGAGTTATCCCAATTTCATATCGAGTTCGCACCCCGACATGCCATAAAGGGACAAGTCTTGGCCGATATCGTCGCGGAATTCACCGAGGGGTATGACGAGCCCATGGCTATATCGCCCCAATCACACTGGCAGATACATGTCGATGGATCAGCCACCAAGGACGGATCAGGAGCGGGGATCGTCCTCAAGTCTAGAGAGGGAGCGATCATAGAGAAAAGCATTAAACTAGGTTTCCGAGCTACCAACAATGAGGCAGAGTACGAAGCCATGATAAACGGCATGCTCATTGCCCGGTCCCTCGGATGCTCCCACTTAACTGCGAGTTCTGACTCAATGCTGATCGTAAATCAATCCATCGGCGAATACCAAGCCAAAGATGACAGAATGATCCTCTACCGAGAGAAGGTTCAAAGCTTGATGGCCACCTTCGAACAGTGCGAGTTGATAAGAATCAATCGCACCGAAAACGCACATGCTGATGCCTTGGCCACCCTAGCCTCGACATTAACATTAACCGACACTCGGTCGATTACAGTGGAACTACTGCCGACCCCGAGCATAACCAGAAGAATAGACCGAGTAATGTCAGTACAATACGAACTAGGTTGGATGGACGACATGATTCACTATCTGCGCAACGGAACCCTCCCGGCAGATAAGATAAAGGCATTGAAAATTACGAGAAAGGCTCCTCGTTTCTGGCGGTCCGACGAAGACAAACTGTACAAATCCAGCTACCGAGGACCCCATCTTCTGTGTGTCCGGCCCGAAATGCAGCTACCGGTCTTGGAGGAAATCCACGAAGGATCCTGCGGAGCACACATCAAAGGGCGGTCCCTTGCCAACAAAGCAATCACACAAGGATATTTGTGGCCATATATCAAGCGGGACGCCGATGTATTCGTCCAACATTGCGACAAGTGCCAACGATTCGCCAAGATACCTCGGCTCCCATCATCTATGATGACCCCGGTATCGGCACCATGGCCATTCGCACAATGGGTGATTGATATAGTCGGGAAGCTTCCTAAAGCACCCGGCAGCGTCGAATATCTGATCGTGGGGACGGACTACTTCACAAAATGGGTTGAGGCTAAACCTCTCCGCGAAATTAAAGCCAGTAATGTCAAACAGTTCATATGGGAGAACATCATCACGAGGTTCGGTATACCGTACGCCATCGTCGCAGACAATGGCACCCAGTTCAAAGAAGCCAATTTGCAGCTTTGGTACGAAGAACTCGGTATCCGGAAGTTCTATTCGACGCCAACATACCCACAGAGAAACGGACAGGCAGAGGTGTCAAACTGAACCGTCCTAGATGGCATCAAGACAACCCTCGAACAAGCGAAGGGGAGATGGCCCGAGCGGCTACTCAACGTCTTATGGTCGTGCCGAACTACACCAAAGACGGGCACCAAGGAAACCCCGTTCAGCTTAGCATACGGCGTCGAGGCCGTCATACCAACGGAAATCGGGCTACCCACACTACGAACGACCTTAGTCGAGCAGGGAGACAACGAACAAAGAATGAGAGAAGAACTCGACATGCTAGACGAGAAACGAGAGATAGCATCCCTTACCCTAGTGAAATACCAACAAAGCGTGAAGCAAACTTATGACAAGAGAGTAAGAGGGTCCAAAGAATTCATGATAGGAGAATTGGTGCTGCGACTTGTAACGGTCTATACCCGAAATGAAATACATGGCAAATTGAGCCCCACTTGGGAAGGACCATACGAAATCGTCAAAAGAACAAGCCCGGTTACCTACAAACTCAAAAGCGTTCTGTTCGAAAATAGCAGAGGGGAAAAGAATTCTTGGAACGTAGCTAACCTAAAGAAGTACTACGTATAGGCTGTCTTACAAATACAGGTGCTACCTTACCCCTCCTGCTTAATGACATTATCTTGTCTTTTGAATAAATAAAATATCTTATCATGCTGTCTAACGAGTGCAGCTAAAATTCCCAAACGGCATGCCTAAGGGTAGGCCTAGAAATACTGTGAAATTCCCAAACGGCCTTTGTGCCTAGGAATACTATGAAATTCCCAAACGGCATGCCTAAGGGTAGGCCTAGGAATACTGTGAAATTCCCAAACGGCCTTTGTGCCTAGGAATACTATGAAATTCCCAAACGGCATGCCTAAGGGTAGGCCTAGGAATACTATGAAATTCCCAAACGGCCTTTGTGCCTAGGAATACTATGAAATTCCCAAACGGCATGCCTAAGGGTAGGCCTAGGAATACTGTGAAATTCCCAAACGGACTTTGTGCCTAGGAATACTATGAAATTCACAAACGGCATGCCTAAGGGTAGGCCTAGGAATACTATGAAATTCCCAAACGGCCTTTGTGCCTAGGAATACTATGAAATTCCCAAACGGCATGCCTAAGGGTAGGCCTAGGAATACTGTGAAATTCCCAAACGGCCTTCGTGCCTAGGAATACTATGAAATTCCCAAACGGCCTTAGTGCCTAGGAATACTATGAAATTCCCAAACGGCCAAAGTGTCTAGGAATACTATGAAATTCCCAACATGGCGTGTCTAAAAGAACGCCTAGGAATACTAAAGTCCTCCAATAAACCGGAGGCACATATGCAGGTACCAGCTGATCCAATGAGCAAGGATCGAAGGCGGTACAAAGGTTAGAAGAATAATTCTGGCCAATATTACGGAGACGATAAATTACCGAATGACAAAAACAATAAAGGAAAGTCAACAACGAGAATGTCCAATACACATATAACGAAATGAAGCAGATGAAAATAGCCTGTATTACGGAGGCAATAAAGTAACAAACGAAGAAATCAGCAAAAAAAAAAAAAAAAAAAAAAAAAAAATCAATACAATCAATGAAATATCGGTACGACAATGAGAAGATCCGAAAACAAGAAGAAAGAAATAAAACAAACAGTCCTCGCCCGCGTTACGGAGGAAACAATGTACAACTAACGATAAAGCAATTTATTTAAGAGCTACTACATGAGGAGCACGACGGCAATTGACCGAGCTCAACCTCTTCGTCATCTGTAGCCGTATCCCCATCGGTCTCCTCACCATCAAAACGCTCCTCAGAAATGAGGGCATCAAAGTTGGTCGTATGAGCACCCACGCATGTCAGCGTCTTAAGCCGCGCGGAGAACTCGGCTTCTCTAGCGATCTCGTGAGCATCCGAGGCCGCTTTACGGCGAGCATCTTCGAAAGGAAGCTTACGAGCTTCGATCGTAGCCGCAGAAGCATCGAATCTGGATCGGGACAGGCGGAAATACTTCACCAAAATGTTGGCTTGGGTAACCAGCGACTTTAATTTACCGAGGTATTTTTCCTTTACATGCCAATACCGATCTAAACGACGCTCCTGAACCTCAACAACATGCTCGGCACGACGAACATATTCACGAAAAGAGGACGCCTGGATTTTCAACTTGGCCCTAAGTCGGGCGCACTGATCGACCAACTTGACGTTTTTGCCCATTAAAACGATGTAAGGCCACTTGGCATGCCCTTCACTAGCCGCACCAGATGAGACCTCGTCCCGGGCAACACCAGTAGGTCCTAACCCCGGGCTAACTAGGCATGGAGAACCAGCCTGGTGCGACATAGTAGCATGTGCCTAGAAAAAAAAAAATGGGGAAGAAAGGAAGAGATGAATATTCAGCCGCAAATATAGAAGAAACAGGGATATCTTATCGAACAAAGAAAAGAAAAGACACGAAAGTAGAAGAATGAAGATTTTTTTATATACAAGCTACAAGTAAAATGACAAAACAAGCTACACAATCATCAATCTGATAACCCATCAACAGACGCTGAGGTCTCTACGGCGTCAGCGAAATGGATATCTCGCAATGAGACAATTTGAGTCCCCAAACGTTCCTGTACGACCGCATCCACTCGGTTCAAGGCAGCCGGGGTCTCAGTTACCCCGGCCATAGCGTCACCCATGCGCTCTGCCCGGGCAACACCACGCATCCCTTTTACGTGTTCAAGCACCTCTAATGCGCGACTTCGGGCCCAATACGCTTTGGCAAAGGATAACAATAGATCCGCGTCCTCGAAAACGGCCCCTAGAACCAAGTTCAGGCTCGTCACACGGCCTCGGGCTTCATCACGAGAGCGCCGAAGCGCACCAAGAAGCTCTTTAGCCTTTCCCTTATTTACCGTATAATAGGCGGTCTTCTTGCTGAACTTCTCACCCAAGTCGCGTAATCGAATGGACAAGTTTGAAATATGAATATTCAGACCCTCGATTTCACGACGAGCAGAATCCAGTTCAGAAGTTAGGGACGCGTTAGCTTTTTCAAGACCGTTTATAACATCGCCTACACTACGACTAGGCGAGGTCCAGACCACCATGGCAAGGGGGTTAGCGGGTACCTGACAAGATGTTGTTTTTACATCCTTCAAAAGACGACGACCCACAAACAGGGAAATTAACGAGGAAAGCCAAACAGAAAGAAAACATAGCACCTATATTATCACTTCCCAAAAGAATATCTTTCTAGTTACAAAAGAGACCCATAATTCGGGTACCAAAAGACTTTACGCTAAGATACAGAGAAAATATTACAAGTAAATGGTCAAGGCTCCACCTGAGGGGATGCGGGTGGGGGAATCACGGCAGCAGCAGATCGGGGAGTCGTTGGAGCCGACCCGGAATGGGGACGGAGCGCCGTCTAAATAGTATGTCCCGGCAGCCGTGGGAGCTCCTCCTCTCGGAGGTTGGCCCAATCCTGAGGCTTAGAAGGTGCACCTTGCGGACAGGGATAAACCAACTCCGACCACGCCCGGTCCGAGAATGGAACCTTTGCAAAGTTTAGAGCTCGGACATGAGCGCAAAAGACGGAAAAGTTGGCCATCATTGCAAACTTTTTCCGTTCATCTGCTTGCTCTAATTTCAGAGCAGCAACCTCTGTTGTTCCGGCCTCCACATCCTCCGCCATGACCAAGTTATCGGCCTCCAGTAGGTCGTACTTCTCGACCCACTCCTCTTTTTCGGCCCCCATCTTCTCCACTTCCTCGGTCAGGCGTAAGTTGTCTCCCACCAACTTCTCATTATCATAGGCCAACTTAGCCATCTGGGTTTTCTCCTCGGCCGTTATTTTGCTTTCGGCCATCAGCTTCTCTTTCTCTGCCTCTAGCTCGGAGACCAACTTCACTTGCTGAGCATTATCCTCGGCCAAGGCTTTATTTTCGGCCATCAGCTTCTCCTTCTCAGCCTCTAGTGCTGACAGTTGATCCCTTAACACCGCGATATCCACAAAAACTTGTATTTAGAAACATCAGACACCAACCAAAACAAGAGCATCACGACCTAAAAAAAAAAAAAAAACGCAACATACCCGAAGCGCGTCAGTGCTGGCCTGCTCTATAACCGACATTACAGGCCGAACAGCTATTTTCTCTACATCCTTGAAAACAAGGGGCTTAAGAGCAGTATACCCCATCCTCAAAACTCGGGGTTGCTCCAACAGTTCACCCCTACACCGATCAATATAACGGGTCATTGCCACCCCGTCCACCAACACCTTTTCAGCTCCCTCGAGAACCTCATTCTCGCCACCCACCACAACTCCCATGGCAGTCTCTTTGCCGGCTTCCACCTCCACTTCCTCCCTCACCTCCTTCTCCGAAGGACCGGTCTCAGGGGCCCCATGCTCGGTCACCTCCTCGGTACGGATGGGCGAGCCAACAGGCAGATCTATCGGATCCTCAATACGGGCAGGCGAGACGACAGGCAGGGTCATGGTATCCTCGCCCATGCTCACCAAGAGGTTCATATGTTCGAATATGTTGTCGAACGACCCCTGAAACACAATAATACCCATAGACCGGGCAAGAGCAAGGGTAACCAATGAAGAAGTCAATAACTGAAACAAGATAGCATATAAAGCAGGGAACAACAGAGTCAAAAGGCAACTATTAACAAAAACAAATACACTTACATCGAGATTCGCAACAGCCTCCTCGGTGGTATCACCTTGGGACGATGCGACCACCTCTACACCCCTGCCAACATCCGCAACCTCCACATTACCTGAGGTCTCAGCCCCTCTAGCCCTCTTCGGGGTGCCAGCAGCGGGGTCCGATGCTCGGCGCTTAGAACGAGTGGGCTTTCTCCCTCCCCGAGCAGCGCTTCGAGCCCTGACAACTTTTACGAATTCCTCCTCAGGCTCTTTAGGGATCTCGGGCGCAGGATTCCCCTTGGTCACTGGCCCCGCAGGGTAACCAAGCAGCAGGGGAGCAGTACGGCTTGCCGGATCCTTGGTAGGTCCAGGCCCCCACCATTTCCAAAGAGCTAAGAGAGCCTCAACATTGGGAGCATCGAGATCTGGCACAGCAGGAGCCATGGTCACAGGTCCAGGGATCTGGTGTCCTGCACAACCCCATTCCCCGGAAGCAATCACGACACCAAGGTTATGTTCTTTGTTGGTGTCCGGCAAACCAATGACCAGCCGGTAGAATGAGCGCAATGTCTTTAAATAAGAACTGCGGCGCTCGAAACTCAAACTGTAGACGCCGAAGACATCTTTCAGTTCAATGTCTATCCCCGATACCTCCGACAACCTTTGAATGCCGATCAAGGTCCGGTAAACATTCAGAGCCAGTTGAGCATGAGCTATCTGGACGGCTTCAAAAAACGAAGCCACCCACTTCGTAAACGGAAGTCTAAGACCCCCAGTGAAGAAGGCCGAGGAACGCACAGCTACCTCGCCGGCAGGAACGAATCCCAAAACCTCCTCATCAGAGACAGGCAGCCGAATATGTATATTGTCCGGTATTCCGGCGAGTCTTTTAAAATCCTCTTCAACGAATGTGCCAACTTGGGCCAGGCATTGGGTCAGAATTTCCTACCCAAACATCATAAAAAATCCATCAATATACTACCCAAACACACATAACACGACAAATCCCCCCCCCCAATTGATAGAAACCCTAAGAAGTTTTCCACCAAACCAACAAATATCCTATACAGGAAGAAAAACCACTACTCAACAACCTAGATAGACAAATATAGACAACCAAGACCATATATGACCACAACCACAAATCAAATACGAATCCTAATCACAGAAGTATCCAAACAAACAACCCACAAAATACGAAGATACTTACAGTCATGTTCACGAGCAAGCAAGCGAGAACAGCAGCAAATCTATCTGCAATCAGGCGAAACCCTAGATGGAGAGGCAAGAAATTTTTTGGTGGGAAAAACAAACCCTAGAGAGAGAAAATAAGAGATTTTTTTCAAGAAGTTGTGAGATAAAAACCAAAGGGATTACTTAGCACAGTTAAAAGGAGTGACGCTACAGAAAGAATAAAATAATAACCGTCCTTTCGTGTGACAGAGGTTTACCTTTTTCCCAACCATAGAAAAGTCCACAACCACTACTATTTTCGACAAATAAACGGTCCAGATCTTGCCACGTCAGATAGTATATCCCACTAACCAAGGCAGTTCACATCATTACACCTAAATAAACGGCCAGTGGACCCTACCATGAAAAGCTTCCTACGTACGCTACCACTAATACCACACAGAGGATTTCCCCCGATTAAGTAGCTCGACGCCTAACCAATTCTTATCCGAACAAGGTGGACGGAGACCGTTCCTAGCTCGACCGCATTTAAGCGTCCAATCTAACAACGCTCTCCGGGGGGATAACCACTGTGCACCTTGCTCGGCGTCAAATACTGTTACGTTACTCGGCGTGTAATACTGATAGACGTCGAATATCGAAAGCTATCAACATAAACCAGAGCAAGCATAAAAAAAAGTATCAAAGAAAATATAGAGGCAAAGCAGAAGTTTTATTCATCCACAAAGGGGGAAACACAAACAATACAGCCGAAAAGAAACTTTTACAAGAAAATACATCTACCCTACTTCTTCGAACTACCCCCCATATCGGCATCCCTCTTAGCCAAGAGCTCCTGGAGATGATCCTTCTCCTTGATCAAATGAGAAATCGCCATCTCAGCCTGTTGCAAAGCATAGGACTGAGATTTGCATTTTTGCTCGGCCTTAAAACGAGCAGTACCCTCCGCATCCCAATACTGTTTAAACCTCCTAACTTCGGTCTGAGCACATTTAAGATGGTGTTTCAACCACGACATCTCTATTTCTTTTAACTGAAGAGGAGTTAAATCCTCTTCCCCAAAACCAGGGGGACGGGGCAGCAAGAAGGTAGGCTCCTCTGCCAGAAGGGATTTCTTTTTGGAGGCAGATCTAGTAATGGGAGCCATCTCAAACAAAAACAAGAGAGAAAAGGAGATTGGACAATGAAGAAAAGGCAATAGGGAGCATTTATAAAGAAACTCAAGGGTACAAAAAACGAAAAGGCACAAAGTACGAGGCGTTGCAACAGTTCATAAGACAAAGGCACGAGATACGAAAAGACACATCTGATTCAAATACAAAATAAAATACAAGTTCCAAAACGGGAAATACATCATAAAACCAGCCCAGCCTAACTAAGGGTCAATGGGTGGAAAAACCGAACTGCCAGACCGAGAGAAAGCAAAACGAGCAGAGCAGTTCAACCGAGCTTGGTAGGAATCATTCATGGTAACCAAATTTTCATTCTCCGTGGAGAGTTCGGAGTTCTCCGTGGTAAGAACCCTGACGCGCTCCTCAAGCCGAGCATTCCTCACCATTATGCTAGCAAGGTCTTGAGGAGAGTTATCAAACTCATCTTGAGCATGGTCCCAAATCTCCTCGGCATCATACCAGGAGTTGGCCAGATGATTTCTCTGTAACAACAAATGATCGAGCTGGCGACTCAAGGCCGAAATCTCGGTCCACTTCACTGTCTCTTCGGGATGAGAGCCGAACAAACTCAAGTCCAAAATACCATACTCCTTCTCAAGTCTCGTCATTCGAAGACGGACCCGAGATACCTCAGTATCCAAGCCCTTCATCTGAGCATGATATCTCACCACAGGTTCAGACATTCTGGGAAATTGTTATAGTGCATGATAAAATAGGGGATGAGGGAAAAGCAAACAATAAGAGTTGATAAAAGAGGGTAAATCCCAAAAAGCTCTTACACGTGTCTCTCTAGGAAAGTGCAACGGTGCTAAGAGATAAAGGGTAAGATTTGTGCACAGAGCTCAAGAAATCCCCTCAGTCCCTAGATAAGAAGATTCAGAAGGTTCAGTGGATAAGGTCAAACGCAAGGCCCAAGAAAAAGCATTAATGAAGCCACAAGCGTGCGCAGTCAAATTAATTGCGTTGGGAGAATAATTCAGATAAAAACAAGAAAAGGAAAATTTTCCATTAATCGAGGGGAACTTTATTACAAGATGCTTCTCGGCAAAAGGACACCACTACATCACAAAAAAGCAAAAAAAAAAGAGAACTATTTTTCAGAAGGGCCTGCGTCGTCATTCGGTCTCTTCTTAGACCGAGCATACACTTCCTTGAGGGCCAATTTATAAGCCCTCTTGGAAGCGATGTGCCTCTCTCTAGAAGCCTCAAGCTCTTTGATCCGAGCACGAGCCCAAATATTGTCGATCAGCGACCTCTGATATTCACTCTCCATGGCCTCCAAGCGCTCGTCCATCTCAGCAGCTCGGCGAGCCTCCATGGTTAAAGAGGCCACCCTCCTTTCGAGGATACGAGCTTTCCGAACCTCCTCCTCCAGATGGGCAACATATTCGGGAAGATTGTCACCACTATTTTCACGAGGAGAAGCCATTTGATTCGTTAATAAGGGGAAGTATACAAAAAGATAAGTGCAGCCCCCTTTTTTATAGGAGGAAACAATGGAGAAGATCAAGGGTCACCTCGAAGGAAGACTAACCCTGTTGAACTTTCCTAGAGCATTTATGGTTAACTACAGCAGTTCAAATCTAATTAAGTCATCCAATAAGGTACCAAGAAGATAAACAGACAAGAGCGATAATAAAGAAATATTTTATTAATATTTTCAATAGTCCAGTTACAACTTGGAGATAATACCCAATACAAAAGAAATCATAAACGACTAATTATTCCGAGGAAGAGCCTCCTTCATCGTCATCCGAACTCGGTTTAGACCGAGCATGCAACTCCTTAAAAGCAAGCTTATAGGCCCTTTTTGCTGCCTTTTGCTTAGCCAGAGAAGCCTCGAGCCTCTTTATACGTTCGAAGGCCCAATTAAGGTCAGCCCTCGTCAAGTGATGAGCTGCGTCCATGTCAGATAGCCTTTTTGTCACGTCCGCCAATTTCTTTTTCATAACGCGAGCCTTCTTGACTTCATTCTCCAAGTAAGCGACATAATCTGAAGAATTGTCTCCAGTAGAACCATTGGGAGAAGCCATTAAGTCACAAGCAAGGTGGTGATGGAATAAGTAATAGTGGGAAGAGTATTCCCTTTTTATAACAAGGTGATTTTTAGAAAGGTCAAGGGTTGCCTCGAAGAAAGATACCAAGGGTCTTATCAAAGTCAAATAGCAAATTTGCAAGTTCCCAAGACAGTAAATGGGTCCCGAGGAGCATTTATAAATAGGGGCATTTGCCGAATGAAACATAGAGAACAGCTAAACCGAAGTAATCTCTTCGACAGACCAATCATGACTCCCTCGATGTGGAAACCACACCGAGGAAGTCATGGAGCACTTGATAGAACATAAAAATTAGACCCGAATATTCTATTCGGGTCTTAGTCAGCCCATATATCATAACTGGATATCCAACGCTTAATGGGTTATCACCCCCTTTACAAAAAGCCCAAGCCCACTTAACTAGAGACCCATATCTGAAAAATCCCATGAGATGGAGACATTTGTCAACATCCTAGGAGGCATAATAGCCTATAAATAGCCAAGTATCCCCCCCTAAAAAAGGACCAGAAAATCTATCCAAAAAATATAGAGAGAAGTAGAGAAAAGAAAGAAACCAGCCAAAAGCTTGTCACATCAAGACATAAACCGAGCAGTGAAAGAACTGAGTACCGAAGAAGAAGGAGAAAGATCAAGATGAGAAATCAAATAGTTAAGTCGAGCATTATTGTTACGAGGAAATTGTAATCCGATCAACGGCGATTGCCGAATAATAATAAAGATCCCGAAGTGTTCACCGTTTATTATATATTTAATATTATATCATTGTTGAAAAATTTAACGCCACCGACCAAAGTTATGGTTTTATCAACTTCACACTCTATTTTGTACTACGTTTTAGGAATTTCTCTTTTTTTACAATTTATTTACAATAAAGGATAAAGTACATTTTTTTTATATGATAGAAATTCATGACTAGGACGCCACAATCTATTGAGTCGGCCCTGGCTACCCGGGAGAGAAAAGATGGTGCAGATATAGAAATTGCGGAAACGGGAGCAGGCAAGCAATTTCGAATTGAAAGTACAATCAGAAACAATTAATAATTAAAAAAAATCTGCCGACCCATCAAATATCGATTTACATTTGTAGAACGTTATGAGTACTTGTTGATATCAAGTCGCTAAATGTTACCTTTTGATAGTTTTCCTAACATTTTCTGCCGAAACACTTGTGTCTATTACACACCGTCAAGTGCGAAAAATTTATTCATGCTGTCCCCATCCCATGTAATTCAATGAGCTGTAGATCGAATCAGTACGTGTTAGAAATATACTTGGCCAACTTACCAAAAAGAAATGTGCTAGTTGCCTTTACTTAAAGAATAAGCGACGGCAAATTAATCAATTTTTGAAACTTAAGAACCAAACTGTTGAACTAAAATAATGAAAGAGTTCATCCAAGTGTCTATTTTTATGCTACTAGTTGAACTTGAACATAAGTTATCCATAGACGGCAGTATTATTAAGCTTTGAAATATATCCAAATAAGAAAATACAATTTATCATTTGTAAATATTCTAGATTGAGAAAATACTTGCATATATACATGACTCTGTGACAGTCATTCATCTTAAATAGATATTAAGAGCCTAGTGCCATAATTTCACAAAATGATAATTAGCCTTTAACAATATTGCTATGCTTCTTAAAAGACAAGTACTATGTCTTACTCAGTGACTCTCACATCATCGAACATGAAATAGAAAAATATTAGCTTTGAAATGAAATTAACACTTTTATTTACTTGGCGTTTGTTTCAAGTTTTAAACGAATCAACACGATACAAGAATTAGTTACAAAAAGGGAGAAAATTAACAAATGAAAATGACTGTCACGTGTAAGATGATGGGATCAAAAGATTTGTTTACAAGCAGCTTGCAGGCGACCTGTACTTATTTATTACTGTGTAAAAATCAATGTTAACTGCATCAATACTCCCCATAATTGCCTCTGGAAAATATAATTGGTTTCGAGTTTATTCATCATTCGAGTTAGGTTGTTTGTAAACCTAAGTTAAATTATTAAATCTAAAATGGTTTTCTAGATCAATGTTTTGTTGGTAAACATTTTTTCTATTATTCTTAAATTAAAACTACTATAAACAAATACTATTGAATTACACTGAACTCACTGACATCAAGAATTTCTTGTACAAATATACAGCAGCAGAACCATGAATGATAAATGAGAGAGCCTGATTTTCTATATAATAAAAATCTATATCTTATATAAACTTAGTTTACGGAATGGGGGGTTGAAACACTAAAATTTAAAGTTTTCGGTCAAATTACATAGAAAAAATCTAATTTTTCATCAATTTTTTTCAAAATGGGAGAAGGGGAAGCCTCCGAATGTGCTTACCTAATTACTTCCCTGCAAATATATGTTTATATCAAAAAGTAAATTTTTATGTGCGGTTGCCAGAACTTTAATCCTAGTGTAATAAATTACAAGACTTTTCATCAATATTAGTCACAAGCTCTAAATACTAAACCTTATGGTATTTTGTGGACTATTAAACCGAAATAACTAGTTATCGTAGGAATGAAGGAGCTAAATGAAATATATTGTTTTATACATAGGTTTTTAAAGCACTTACCTAAGTGGGTTTCCTATTTTGCAAGATCAGAGGATAAGCAAAAATACCATTTTGAAATAATAAGTTTAATTTAAACTTTTGAATTCCTTAATCATTATAGATAGCATTAACAAAACAAAGAGAAAGTGATAAGTGTATAAAAATCAATTTATTCATCATTTGTGGCATTTGCCTAAATACCGTATACCGTAATTCCAATCAACATATATTTGAGCAACTCTTGAATAAACTCGAAATTCTAAGTGATCATTCTAAAATCAATTGATATCGCAAATGTATATGTATTTCAAGCATACTTGAGAACCCTACTTTACTTACAATGCAATGTCATTCCATTAATCTCTCAATACCCCAACCAGGGAAGGAACCAAGAACGCAGGATTGGAAGGCGAAAATTTTAAGTTTTTATCTCTTTCTTCTTCAGGTACTATATTGGATGGGATTATTAATTATACGCAATATTATAAAAAGTTCATTTACTAACAGTTTACTTTTTGAAACTGTTGGTAAATTGAATGTCACTAAATTTTAACAACATGATTAGTTGCTAAAATTTAGCGACACTCAGTTTAGCTACAGTTTTCAAAAAATAAACTGATGGTAAATAAACCTTTTATTGTAGTGATGGGGGCCTAATTTGGTCTAATTGAAAAAAAACCAAAATTACATATAATCACGTATAGATTATTTTTTGTAATATGGGAGACCGTGTCCCTCGACTGTCCTTACTCACTGAGTCACTTCTTATCTCAACCAAACAAAGCGATCCCCATTAGCAGAAATTGGTAAAAGATAAAAGAGTGATTCAGCTAAAACTATCAGGGACAAAGTAGAAGTCTAATTTAAACTTATGGTTCAAAAGTTTAAATAATTCCAAAAAAAAAAACAATATACATTTTCCCACAATTAACCCAACGCAACCCATCATCTTCCCCACCTTACTCTTTATAACAATGATACATACATATATATACATATATATACATATACATACATATATATACATATATATATATATATATAACTCCATCCATTTCTCTCACATTTCTCTTTCTACAAGAAACCAAAACACACACTCTCTCTCTCTCTTTCTCCCTCTCTCTATATATATGCACCGAAATGTCGACTCTCCGTAAATTCAAAGTCTTAGCCAGCCAATGTGCGGTCTCCACCGCTAGCCCCACCAGAAGCCCCTCTGCCAGTCCCGTCACCCACCTCCGCCGCCGAAAATCCCTCAGGAAGCTCCTCCGTCGCCACCACACCCCTCCGCCTTCCGTCGCCGTGAGCCTCAAGCTGAAGGACTTCTTGCTCTCGTCTCCGCCGCCTGCATCGCCAAGGAGGGAGGAGAGGGATAGGGTTTTACCACAGGCGATGCCAGATGGAGGAGGAGGGAGAATGTCGACGGGTTCGTTGAGGCAGAGGCTGATGAGGAAGTCGTGGCGACCGGTGCTAGGCAGCATACCGGAGTAGGGTTTTAGGGCTTTTTTTTGGTTTATTTTTGGATATAGAAATGATTATTAGCTTGTGTTTTTTTTTTCTAGGAAAAGATTGGATGTTGTTTTACTTTATGAACTTAATCAATATGTAACAGACTTGACTTAAATAATCGAAATTTCAATATGTTTTAGTCTTTTAGATATATTGAGTTAGTTTGAGGAGATGTGACATTGATTCATTTTTATTTATTTTTTAATATAGAAATGATTGTTAACTTGTGTTTTCTTTTTGATTTTCTAGGAGAAGACTTGACTTAATTGAGAATTAAAATTTCAATGTGTTTTAGAACTATTGATCACTTGGTTTGAGGAAATGTGAGATTAGTTCATTTTGCATAGCGTTGGTACCACGATTTCTTTATGACGGGCAGTGTTTTTAAAGACGAGCTTAAGTGAAAATTAGGTGCAGCCTAGACGCCTAGCAGATTAGGCTGTAAATAGGCGGAATTAGGCGGGATGACGCTAGGCGATCAATTTCCGTCTAAACTCTGCATTCGCCTTTTATAACTTTGATCACAGGTAGCCAACTTGTGAGAAAAGAAAATTAATGTAATCAGGAAGTCTGGACTCCGGATTGAGTGTCGTGAATCTTTCTACGTACCGGCACCGATACAGATGTAAGTATTATGTGTACGAAACGGTAAAAGGCTTCATCAATTTCTTCGAACTTTTAAGATGTTGTTTGCTGCCACTGAACTGGTCCCCTAAATGGTATTAGTATAAGTAAGCTGTCTTTAAAATCGAAATAGTCGGTTTTGGTGGGTCATTTTGATTTTCGGTATTACAAAAGAACGAATCAGATGCATAGACGAGATTGGTTGAACCAGTTCAAGGTGATACCTTATCGAAAATGAGTTTTCCATTGCCGAGTGGATGGATAATACTACATTTGAACTTGATTGTTATAGGAATGCTATAGAAACCTTTAGATCACGCCTATGATGATTTGTCTCTAGTTTATAGTTATTTCAAAAAAAGTTTGATTCAAATTTGTTGCTCCATGAGTACATTCAAGTTTACCGTTATTAAACACGACCCAATTTTCGTGAAAGTATTTATGAAAAAAAAACTTAAAAATGCAGGGCGCTCGTCACTTGTCTACCTGATTATGTAGTAGTACTATATATACAGTACTACTTCCGCGAAGTGAAAATCAGCCTATATATTGAGATATATTTCTGAATGACTGAATGGCTAGGCTAACAAAATATCGATCCGCTCGTTACGACTTACGAGAAGCGACCAAACTTTTATTGACAAAATGATACAAGATTACGGTCTACCACCTGTGTTATCTAGACGGTCGACAAGAACATGCAACTACTGAAATATTACGATTAGCAAGAGCTTTTACAATAAATTATTTAAACAAAGAGAAATGATCAAATAGAGAGTTAACATAACAACTACAACAAGTGGAAATTTTCCTTTATCATCCTTAAACATTCGTACTTTTTTGAAAAGTAAAATAAGAAAAAGTCTTAGAAAAAGTCTCCCAAAAAATTCAACCCTTTGAAAAGTACTTTTTTGTACTTCTCAATATTGGTACTTAATCCTATCTAATCAAAGAACATTCTTCTTCAATGCAAGTTTTTGTTTGTGAAAAATAAAATAAAAAATTAAAGAACATTCTTTTGTCACATGTTCTTAGACCAGGCATGAGAGTAGATTACAGGAAGAATTCAAATTTTTATGACAGTGCAAAATAGGTTTTTTTCTCTATGTAATCTTTTCGTGGAAATTGCGGACACCACAAATTGGTTCGAATATATATAATTTACTAATTTAGTCTACTTCTCATAAATTATGGCTAGTTGTATCATTTTCTTTGCTAATTAAGGTGTACTATTACACGCAATATTATGGCTTTGAAACCATACAAAGTAGTTTAACATTTGTTTTTTGTTTTGTTTTTTTGAAATGTAGTTTAACATTTGTTGTGGATAGCAATTTACAACTTTCAACTTTGGAATAAATACTTTGGTTTGCGTCTACGGAAACCATAGAATACAAGTACAGTACTAAGTATTTGATTAGTTTTAAAATTTCGTCATTTACGAGGCATAATCAAGTTTAAACTGGTTTAAGTAGTCAAATTTAGGTCCACGTTTCAGGTTCTATGTACAGTCATTCAATGGGAAATAATTGTTTTATACGGTAATGAAAATGAAGCAAATTATGGTAAATAACTCCGTGCGTCACATAATAATATATTATAAATATTAATACTTGTTGGTTAGAGCCGGTTGAATTAATAAATATGTTTATCATCAACTTTTTAAATATACCTACATGAGCACCATTGTTTGTATGTTAACTGGCACCATTTTTTCCGTGGCGTTTTCCTTCGTATTTTTATTTGCAATAAATAAATAAAAATATGAGTTTTTTTTACTAATTATATAAAATAAAAACTAACACTACTGTTGTTTTTCTTAGGACTGGCAAAAAATTCCGAAATTCCGACCCAACCTGTATCCGAGAAGAGTCCCGACCAGAAAACGGCGGATGACAATTTCAGGATCTGAATCGGATGACAATTTTGATTTCGTCGGATGTCCCGACTCGATCCGAATTTCTAATTAATTTTTTATTTTATATTATATAACGTGATTTTTTTTAACACTAAAATGTAAGTTAATTTATATCAAATGGAAGTGAGGAGAATCAAACCTTATACGTCTAGCATGTAATGTAATCATTTTATCATATGAGCTACAACCCTTTTTGTTTGATATATAAGTTATTATTAGATAAATATAATATAAATTTGTATTTTTTAATATATTAAACTATTAAAATAAAAAAATATATACTTAAATTAAAAACTTTTATTATTACTTAAAAAATATATGTGATCATTATTTTTCGTTTATAAAAATGTATTTCATTTAGTATGATAATTGTTGTTTGTGTGAATAAAACTAAATACTAAAAGAATTTGATAAAAAAACGTATCAATTTTTTATTTATTTCATTATTTGTAGGTTTCACACTATTTTTTCTACTACATGTTAATTTCTTTTTACATTATTAGGAGTGTTATTTTTAAACTAGAACTATGTTTCGTGTTAATAATATGTTTAGACTTCTCAAATGAAAATTGTTAATAAAAAATAGCATTGTCGTTAATAAAAAAATATGTCGAAAGATTCGGGATAAAACTATCCCGATTCCCGATTCTACGGGATCCCAAAAAATCAGGTCCCGACTTTTGTCATGTAAGTGTTCGGGATTTTTTTTTTTTTCACTTCCTTTACACCACTATCCTTAGTAGCCTTAATTATAACCTTCGAATCAACCAATTTTCTTTTTCTTTTCTCCTCAAGAACCTTCACTTTCTCTCTTGAAGCTACTTAATTATTATCTTGTCTAATTGACCAAATGTTCGATGCCTAAGAACTCTTTGGATCAAACTTTATGTTCGGTGTTACCATCAAAGGCTTCGGCATTAAAACATCATGGTGAACACGTGATTAGAACATATAAAATGAAATTCTAAAATCTATTTAACCAATCTGTGATAAAGATATTAAAAAATAGAGTTACATTCATGGATATTCAACATTGTGCATAACCCGACTTAACCAATCTTAGCTTTACAAATTAAAGCCACAACGTGTATATAACTGGTGTAACCATAATCACAACTTCAGATCTTATACTAAATCAAGAGTGCGAGGGAAGGCCGAGATCTTCCCTAATTTCTAAAATCAATGCCCAGTATTACCACACAGAAATAGGCTAAGAATAAATATAATTTAATTAACAAACCAATAATTGAATCACTTATTCTTGGGATCATCGGTATCCTTAGGGTGACGAAGAGTTCCAAACATCCAATCCATCCATATAGTGAAATGTCCATAGTTGTGCCGATACGTTACGTGGTGAATGGTGTGATAGCCCGCACCCATGACTGGCCAGATTTTCGCATGTATGCAATCGTGAATATTGGCGGTCCAGACGCCCTCCAGGAATAATATGACTAAATGCGTTTTGTAATGAATTGGGATTAAAAAGAGTGATATGACGTGTGGTAATGCTTGTATAACCCCATCTAAGGGGTTAAACGCTAATCCTGAAAGAGAAAAAAAAAGATGGTTGTTATTCAAAGGCAGGAAAAATTAAACAGTACTAGCTAGCTTTCTGCAAAGGATGTTGATTAGGTCCTTGTTTGGTTGAAGATTTGTAGCTCAGTTAATTATATGTTTTATTTTGAAGTGTATTTGTTGTTCAGTTTAAAAGCTACGCTTTTTCTGAATTGTTTCGCATGAAAAAAACTATAAGCTATAAGCCAGACGAAACTAGTTTCTTCATGAACCTTAAAAATTCTAGCTAACTCGTTTTGAATATGCAACAAAACAAGCTCTGAGTTTTGGAGTAGATAATGGAGGAGTAAAAACAATTTGTAGCTTTTCTTTGTTTTTGATTGAATTCTATTCGATTGAATCAAAAAACAGAAACTTTAACGCACACCAAGAAAGAAAAATCAAAATGAGAAATTACCAGCAAAAGGCGATAGAGTGTTTTCCTTGTTGTAAATGTGATGTGTTGCATGAAGATGCTTATAAAGAAACTTTATGTCGTGCAATTCCCGGTGTGCCCAATAAATTCCGAATTCGACAAGTACAAGATAAAGCATCAAATACGTGATGTACGCTAACCAATGGACATCATGTATTCTCGGATAACATCTTGTCCACCCTTTCTCGACCATGTATTCGGAAACTGTGGGAAGGAGTGTATACCATGGTATGGCTTTCACCGCAACTGATATTTGTAAAAGCATTGCTTTTGTCGTGGGGATGGCCTCTGTGACAAAAAATATAATCATAAATAAAAAAATTGTATATGGAAAATAAGAAAGTCTAATTCAGATGATTTATTTAACAATATTAAGTAAAAAAGGCTAATCATTTCATTTCACTTTAATTGACAATATCGGATACAAAAGAGCAATTGGAAGAGCCATTGTCCGCGCTCAATAGATTCTTCTAGAGCACCCCAACTCGTAATATATGTGATTCAGCAGGAAGAAAAAAAAACGTATATATGAACTTTTTGATAAGTCTAGTAAAATGTATCTAACAATTTCAACTGGCAATGCAGACTATATAAGTCATTAATTTCCTATTAGATGAGACCCTTGGTTTCTTTTAATTTCCGTATTCAGTATTTGGCTAGATAATATTTTTGACTTTAATTTCGGGGCTAAATCGACTCTCTTGATCCTCCTCATAATATCATTCCAGACTAGTTCCTGAAAACAAACTAG
This sequence comes from Primula veris, assembly GCA_963682055.1. Lineage (NCBI taxonomy): Eukaryota > Viridiplantae > Streptophyta > Magnoliopsida > Ericales > Primulaceae > Primula > Primula veris. Next base: position 26,112,018 of record OY821747.1, on the reverse strand, counting down.
TTCCAGAAAAGTACATCAACTATTTTAGCAAGTTGTCTTTTTCAAGCTTTTACTCCACTAACAAGTAATTATCTTAATGCCTAATAAGAACTGATCAATTCTGCGAATTGTCGTATGCAAAATTTCTGGGAGTCATGAAGTGAGTAGAGAAACTTAACTATCAAACACGAAAACGGAATTTTTTTGAAAACCAGACGTAAATGATATTCAAGTCACTTAAATTTATAGGTATTATTCCAAAATGGGAAAAGATCACACCGTACACGTGAGAATTAGCCTAGAACAATGCTACAATTTTTAGTGCATCAAATATAACTTTTCAAAGTATTGCTGCAGAAATAATTAATGAAATAGCAAAAACGGTTATAAAATTGTAAAACAAGCAACTATCAGAAGTCAGAACTGTCTATAATAAAAGAAAGATCGGACAACTTGGAAAAGTTCAAAACATAAGAATGATGAAAAGTAATAGAGTTAGTTTAATTATAGTAGTAATAAAATATCACACGCAAGTATATATATATGACGTGGTTGTTATGTGGTTTTAAATTAAATTAATTAAACAGGATGAAAATGGTTGAATAGTACAGTATGATTTAAATATTGTACTCCAACTAATTGACCAAATATTTAGACAAATATATTTTCCCCTCTTTGGCAGAAAGTTGACAAATTATTTAATCAAGATTTTGTGTTTAATCAGTTATCTTATTTTCTTGTTTTTTATATACAATAACCAAAAAGTAAAATGTTAGCTTTTAAAACTATTTTGTGTTACAGTGTTACGTACTTTTGTTTCATGACAGCCTTAAGCCAGTAACTCCAATATCAATATATTTATGCATATATTATTCATGTAAAATATATATGAGAGCGATTCAGATCAAAGGTTACAACCAAACACAGTGATCTCTGGGAAAACCAAAAAAAGTCAACCCATTTGAGGAATATATAAATATTAGAAATTTTACAGAGAGAATGTGTCGAAAGTACTTACTACTTAAGAGACAGAATGTTACGAAATATTATTGGTAGTAAAAAAATATAATGATTTTGAGAAACGAATGCAAGAAGGGTAAAAAAAAAGGATATATCCGTTTTCGGAACTTGTATTCATTTTACGGGACTGTCTGAGTTTCACATGTTTTTTTTTTCTATTATATATATATAGTCGACATATTTTTACAATAAATACGTGATAACAATCAAAATATATATATATGCTAAGGTTGTAACCCTATTAAGTTACTCATTAATTGTTAATGTGTCCGGCATAACATATACCTCTCAGAAAAAAAGATCATACATTATCTGTAGAAGGGGATTGATATGTAACAACATTTTTCTATTTGATGTATTTGACCAAAAAAACAAGACGAGAAAAAAAAGGATCATCGTGACTATGCCTCATAATGATTCTCCACCTATTTTGGTCAAAGACTTTGAAGAAAAAAAAATATACAAAAAAATTGAGTTACATGAACTCCCAACAAATAAAACACAACTAGGAGAAAACTAAGGGGCGGCAAGATTGGTATTTATTTCACGGGAGATGCTAAAATTTGTGTGTAAAAGTTTATGTGATCACGTTAAAGGACTAAATTGTCATAATTTAAAGATTATTACAAAAATAAAGGTGGTAAGAGTAGATGTTTTGATATATTAGCTATTATGTGTAGGCTTTGGATGTTTCCAATAGTGAATAGACTAACATAATTAAATTTCAATTTGACCCAAATGATTTCTAAAGTTCGCAAGACTGCTACATGAAAGTATAGAAGCTAGAACAAATACGCGTAAGTTTTATCATACCTTTGGGAAAATAGACGTTTCGTTTGTGGTAGTATATGTAGAAGCACCAAAAATAGCTCGAGATGAAGTAGACTAAGTATGCTCCCATACAATTTCTGAGCCACGACCGAAAGAAATGGGGTAGCGGGCCCCACACACCCTCCGGAAGGACCCACGGAAGGAATAGCTCGTTCATCCATATGGAGTCGTCTACCAACGCAGCTGCATAGTTTTGCTGTATGTTATCACCCATTTTTCTTAGGGAGAGAGGAAAGAGATTTAGTTATGGATTGTGAATGCATTTACCAGGTTGTTCAAACTATATATAGGTAAACAAAAAGACATAGTTATATTCTTTTGTTTATATCATTTTTGCCTTCGCCCTTAGACTTTTTTTTAGTATAAATTAGTACTGAATTGAATAAGTTATTCAAATGAATTCCTTGTATGACTTTGTTAGGTATATGGGAAAAATATTTACTTCTAGATATACAAGTACTGCGATGTCATTATATTATCATTAATATTACTAAGGCTTATCATGTCTTAAATGGCAGGTAAATACAACCCAGTCCATGTACTAACTACTAACTGTGTTTTTCCCAAACCTTTCGTGTAATTTAGTTTTTTAATTGATATTAACCGGAATTTTATAGGAAGGATCATTTATTAGTATATAAAAATATACTTAATTTTCAAAACCCCGAATTTTCAAATCTTGTTTAAATTTTGGTACATATTCATGTAACATCAAAATTAAAAACAAATAGTAAAAAAAAATAGAATCATATGTATCATATGTAGTAACATCATGTAGCATATGTACTGGTTTTTAAAAGTGTTTTAAGATGCAGGTTTTTTATAATTAAATACCACTTATATTTACATTTTCATCATTCTATCAATTTTGTATAGTTCTTTACATAACCGAAAGTTTCGTATACTTTTTTCATGTTAAAAATAAAGGATCTGAAAAGATCGAAGTAGCTGTCACGGAATATATAAATCGCATGGTAAATAAATGATCAATTCCAGGATTGTAAGGTTTAATCCACATTATGTCACTGTAATGAAGGTTAATGGGAAGAAGAAATAGTTATATATTAATAATTAACTCACCCAGACAACTGAACACGTGCTTGTCAGCAAAAATTTCGTTGGCATGCATGAGAATAGATTTACATATAACGTGTTCGATTTATGTTATTAATTGGATAACTGGAAATTTATATTAAATGGATGCTTATATTTTAGGAAATACATTTTTGTATCGTCAATTTTTCAATCTAACAAGTTAATAATGTAAGAGATAAATAATAATGAGCTTTTACTTTAAAAAAAAAATGTAAGAGATAAATATATGAGACCGATTTCATATTTAATTATTATAATGTTGCTAATAACCAAAACTTAGCAATGGTTTAAAAACTACAGTTGATCAACAGTGCAAACATGTAGAATTTAAATGATACAAGGGCGGCCTATAATTAAGAGCCAAGACTCTAGAAAACAGACAGATATAATAAGTTGCTAATTATCGCCCAAAAATAAATAGCCCCCTTTCTTATGAAATATCAATTCCAGAAATATTAAACTACGTACCCTAGCTTCCTAAATACTCCGTAATTGTTAGTTAATTACTGTACTGTTTTGGAGCCTAAATAATTGATTTGTTTTCTATTACTTATTAATTGAATTTATTAAAATGGTCATTAATTGCACGGTTTCCATTTCAAACATTAAAAGCCAGTTTATATATTTTGTTGTACTTATTAATTATTCTAACTTCAAAATAGAATAAATACAATCTATAAAAAAAAAAAATCATTTTTCTCGAGACAACTGTTTTGACAGATTACAAAAATCTTGTACATATACTGTACGTGCCAAATATACATATATATCATCCAAAAATAAACATTCCCAAACTGGGGTTTATCTCTCCACCTCAATATCCAACCGCCATAACTGCTTAAATTGATTTATTTATTTTTGCAGTTTATGCAAGTACTTATTTTTGCAGTTTATGCAAGTACGTATGCAGACTTTTGTGGAAAAAATAATTGCAATCAGTTTACGCTTCTAAAGAGTTGGTGTCTGTCTTTTTCTGTGTCACTGTGTGTAAAAAAATAAGTTTTGTTTTTTGCAATTGGTTAATGATCATCTTGCAAATTAATATTTAAATCCGAGAAAAAAAAACATTGTTTATCAAGTTAATGAATACCGGTTATTACTAATTACTACTAGTATTACTTACATTTGTAAGTGGCTATTTTGTTTTATAACTTATTATTTTACTTTTATGCGCTAGCGATACTTTTATTTAAAATGGGCCACTAGGATAAATAGAAATGATATTTAATCCCCTCTAATATTAAGATTTAGGATTTGTTGGAATTGAAATAAATGTGCATCCTTCTTTGTCACTCAAAAACTCAACTTTTCTTTCGTTGTAGTGGAACTTCGTCCGGACGGTATCGGTGTGGATTCTTACGTGTCTTAAATTCAATATCCTAAACGGGTTGAATTTAATTTAAATTTAATTTTCCGGACCGTGACTAATGGATTAGACTTTATTTTGACTCAAATCCAATCGATCCGGACCGTCTACTCCCCTATATATATTTAATGTTCTACTCGTCAGGGTCGGATTTTAAGCTAGGCCCAAGAGACACGGGTTTAGAACCCCCAAAAAATGTATATTTTCAAGGCTCTCGTTTGACAATATATATATATATATATATATATATATATATATATATATATATATATATATATATATATAATTCATTTTATTCTCTAATTAATAGTTATTTGTGGCCGAGTGATTAGTGTCCTTACTAAATAGTCTAATCAACTCGTGTTCAAGTATTTATAGAGACAAGATTTTTTTTTATTATTTCATTATAGAATTTAGTACGCTAATGAACCCTTTAATTTTATTTAAGATTCTATATGGTTTCTTATATTAAATAAAACAGGAAATTATCTGATTTGTTGGCCCATGATTTACTTTTTAAAAAATCATAGTATAATTTTAGATCGATTGCGAATTTTGTAAAAAAATTGCTTCATATCATTGATTTTTTAATTAAATGTGTTCAACTTATTGCATCTAATATTTTTTAGTTTAATATTATATCATTTTTACTAATCGTATCTTATAAGTTTTATTTAAATAACTTTTTTTTTTTCGGAGAAAAAAAATGCTCATGTTTAAGGTGACCTAAGGCCCCGAAACCCTGAAAACGGTCGTGCTACTCGTAAAAGCAACCTCCATAACAATGTTATTTTGCCAATTATCAAAGTTTTCAGGCCAAAATTAATATATCAAATTATAAATTAATAATGCAATAATTTTTAATAGTTCATGAACTGTTACTATACGGCTTATTAAATATAAATATATGTTGAGGTTCAAGTATATCATATATCAACCTTAGTATAGTCTTGGGAAATAAAATAGTTCTCTACGGAAATTAGAGGTCAATAGGTCATCAAACCCCGGCCGTTTTCGGTTTAAGCAGAATAAATAAGTTTTATTTTTAATTTCAAATTTTTAAAGGAGGTGGCTATGTCGTACGTGTCTAATCAATGTGTAAAATGTAAAAAGAGGAAAGCAATAAAAAAGGGAACTTATCAGGCAATGTAATACTTGGGTTTGTTATATGAGTGCAAGTTTCTACAAACCGGGTTGGAGAGGATTTCTTCATACATCACATGTGTCGATCCATCATTTGCACAATTGTAAGATTGAAATGTATCAATACCATATTATATATTAGGAGTTGATTTAAGTTTCCGTTTGATTTGTAACCAATATGGGTTCCGTTACTATATATCTTAACCAATAAATCTATTAATATCATTCTATTATAATAAGTCAATCAAACTCAAATGAGTCTGTTCAATTTAAACATTTTTTTAAAAAATATCTCACACATTTATATTAATTAAAATAATATCATACTTTCATAAAAATATAAAAGTAAAAACTAATAAAACTATTTATCCATCTTTAACGACCAAAAATTCTTTTAAATATTAAATTATATATTTTTTTTATATTATCCACGTATTTATATTATAACTATACATACTTTCTATATTTTTATTGCATTACGTGTCGTACACGCAACACGTGGGTCATGATTACTAGTATATTAATATTGTTGCCCACACGTTGTTGTGTGTTCGACACATATTGGTATATATATATATGATTACGAACAAGTATAGCTAATGTTTTCAAAAAAATAAAATTTTGATCGAATGGATATAGAAAAATTAATAGTCTTATATTTATATAAAGAGTAATGCTGTTTTATTTTATAGAAAATACATGTAATATGATTTTGTTTGGGATAAAAATGGAGATTTGTGAGAAAGAGCATCTTTTTAGTTTTTTTTTTTTTTTTATCTTTTTGAATTGAATGAAAGTACATAATTAGAAAAATATAGTGAGAGTGATTTTTGAAAAAATTGGCTAATTTATTGTGCTGCCTTATTTATAATAGTATGATATATGAGTAGTAAGTAACAATTTGTACAACTTTAATTATTTACAAATTATCCTCTAAACAATATATACGTCAAGTGTAACGGCTTATTTTAAAATGTACTTTTGACAAAATTTGAAGAAACAAAATAAGCTAATTTAAAAAACAAATATTTGATCAAAAAATTAACATGTGTAAAGTTATTTTGTATTAAATAAAAATATATTTTCTTGAATCATGTAAATTTGAATATTTCGAATATATATATATATATATATATATATATATATATAACATAAAAATTAAATGCAGACGGTGGATGAATGATTAGGGATGAAAAAAGAGATTTAGTAGCGTGTTTTTGTTACTCAATTGAAGAAATTCAATCCCTTATGAAGGGATTACTGTTGTGTTACTCTTTGACTTTAGAGAATGTAAAGGTGAAGGTTGATTCAAACATTTATTGAAAATTGGTTTAGTAAGAAGGAGAAAGTTCCCATCCAATTTTTAAATGTTTGGGAGGACATCATCGAATTGATGAGCTATGTTGGAGAGTAGATCTGGGCAAAAAATCGTAAAAACTGAACCGAACCGATAACCGAACTGAAAAAAACCGAAAAAGACCGAAACCGAAAAATCAAAAAAATTTCGGGTCGGTTTCGGTTTTCAGTAAAACCGAACCGAAAAAAACCGAAACCGAAAAAACCCCGAAAAAAACCGAAAAAAATGAAATAAAACCGAAACTGGACCGGAAAAACCGGTCCGGTTCGGTCCAAAAAATAAAAAGACCGAAACCGAAAAAAAGCGAACCGAAAAATATGCTCGATTTCAATTTCGATTTTTTCAAAAACCGAACCGGACCGGATCGGATCGGACCGGACCCAGCCCTATTGGAGAGGATATGAAACATATTTGGAGAGAACAAAATATGGTTGCGGATAGATTGGCCAATTATGGTTTAAGAAACATTTTTTACATTTCCAGAAGTATTAACGAACTCACTTTAAAAGTTTATTGTGCATTTTCTGGGGATAAAATGGGGCTGATTAGCTTTAGAAGAAAATAATAGTGGTTGATTCGGAACAATATGAGATGGTACTCTTGAGTTTGTTATTCCATTAGTAAAAATGTAGACCTATGTTTTCTTAATTCTCTAATAAAAAAAACATAAAAATTAAATCAATAAATTTAAATTTTGTATAATGGAAAATCTATAAATTAATAAAAGTTGTACAAATCGTTTGTTTTTATTCAAAGTTTAATGGAGTTAACATAGTACGTAATAGGGGTGGCCATTTTGTACCGATCCGTACCAACCGATCGATTTTCGAACCGAACCGAATCAGTCGGTACCGAATTTTCGGTATACCGATTTGTTTGGTTCGGTAATGGTACTAATTTTTGAAAACCAAACTAGTTCGGTACGTTATTGGTATGAGTTCAAAAAGGTCGGTACCGTACCGATGCCACCTGAGATTGAGCTCGAGTTTTATACTTTGCTGGAAGAAGTCGAAAAGGGTATGCAAAATTGTTAGATTCTTGATTTAATTAACTTTTTATTCCTTGTTCAATGTAGTTTATACCTTTATGAATTATTTTATATTTTTGCAGAGAGTTTAGGATCAAGTTCCGTGGAGAGACCAACTGAAAATAGTACTTCATTTGATTTTGATTTTGAAAATTAATGTTCTTTTTCTTCATGAGTCATTGAGTAGTTAAGTTTCTATTTTTTTTTGTAGTTATTACATGTTTGGTATAAAACCGATACCGAAGCGATACCGACCGACATTGTCGGTATACCGAAAGTCGGTATACCGATTTGTTTGGTTCGGTAATGGTACTAATTTTTAAAAACCAAACTAGTTCGGTACGGTATTGGTATGAGTTTAAAAAGATCGGTACCGTACCGATGTCACCCCTAAGTACGTAACTACGTACTAAAATTTAATGTTAAACTTAATTACCCACAGCTGGTTAAGGAATAAATTAACTTAACTCAGTTCGTGATATTATGGTCAATGTTAGTAGATATATTATAATTAGACAAATGATAGATCGACACGTGTTATGTAAATAGTGAACACTCTCCAACTTTAGTTTAGAGAAAATTTGTACTCTTTAATAATTAAGGAAATTACTTGTTGAAACTTCGAAAAAGCTGAATTAGTTCAAGAAGTCCTTGATTGGGACAATAGGGAAACGAAAGTTTATGAACTTGGCTACATTCTAATGAAACATTATTACCTTCTAAATTCGAACATCCATGAATTTTTACATGTTTGCTCGGAATATTCACCGTGATTTAGAAAATTATAAATAAGATTCATGTTAAAGAAATAATGTTTGAAAACAAATCAGCTAACATTCAATAGTAAATAGTGCTGATTGATCCATTGAATCACTTTAATATTTAATTCGTCCTTCGCAAGGACAAATGATGTACAATTTGTAATAAGATGGCGACTATGGGTTTACCCAGTCTCGTCAGCAATAAAATATTAAAATTTACAGTTCTAAAAATTCTACGAGCACGAACCTCTATACATTAGTACTCGGTAAATTAATAAACTCTTTAAATTTATAATTTTCTTCGGTCTTGATTTGGACCAGTGTAAGAAAATCACTAATTTCGATAAAATAATAAAATAATAAATTTTTGAAAGATCCTTATATAAATATATGGTTCCCATAAAATCATAAATTAATAATTATTGAAAATAACAATCATTACTATGACGATTTTGTAAAATATGAATCTACTGTACACTTTGCTTCTTAAATTTAAATTTATTTGGAGTTCATCCCTTAATATTATTATTGTATCTAAAAGTACCGATGTTGTATTTTAGAAGTACTGGACCGAAAAGTTTTCTAAACGCGATTAAACAATGAGTTGTATTTATTTTATTCAATAAACGTTATTTGTATTAATTCAAAACTATACATTGAATATTATTTTATTAAACAATGAACATACATTTTTAGTTTTCTACACGGTTTAAAATATAACAAAATTTGTATATTCATAAGTAAATTAGTGTATTTGACTTTAATAACAACGAGTTTAACGAGTATTATTAGTAATATATAATGAGTTTTAGACTGTTAATGAGTCTATTTATTGAATAGATAAAAACCTCTTTAAAATAATAAATTATTAATTTATCGATTAACTAATATATATCTAAATTAATAATTTTTTATGCTTGCAACATTATTAATTTATAGAGCTGGTTTTACTATATAGGCATCAAAATTTGTAAGCAATATTTTTTGTAATCATTTCAATATCTAAATGGGCAACAAGGTTGCCTCGGATCAACTGGAATAAAATTTGAAGGGATATAATGTCACGTAAGTCCAAAAAAAATATAAAAAAATGTATGGATGAATAAAAATCTCCATCGATCATATGTACACTTCATACATATATCATATCAATTGTTAATTTTAAAAAAAAAATGTATCATATCAATTGTTACAATGTTCATACACTTCATCCACATCACATTCTAGAAGTCCATACATTTTTCTGAAATCTCAAGCTAATCACCTCCCATTAATTAGTCCATAAATGTTCGTACCAAATTGCTCTAATTGAAAACATTTGATCCTAGACTAATCAATTTCCACTAAATTCATTCATCCTAGATCATACAAAATCTCATAAATCAATTGAATAAACACTAAATACATTACTCAACTTATTGTCACTTAAACACACCTAAAATGCAACACTAGCGATGTATACTTGAACCCTTATCCGTTTCCCCAATCAATTTAAGAATATTATTCAACTTGTTGAGAATCATACATTCGATAAAAAGTTGTCCTTCATTAGTTAAATTGATCCTAGTAAACAATTCATGTAAGTCCAAAATCCATTCATTTTTATATATAATCTGCCGTCACGAGTCACACTCATCATAAACACGTCATTAGAGTAAGATTACACATATATGGCGTGTTGGTATGGGTTACTCAAGAAAAAATATGAAAAATATACCTATTATTGATATTTAATTACGAAAAAGGAAAAATTAAGGATTTGTCTAAAACAAACAAACTATTTAACGATTGGTCTTGATTCTAAACTTATTTTAAGTATTGTTCTATTTTTTTAAAACTATTTAATTATTAGTTTAGTTTTAAACAAATATAAAAGGGGGTTCCAATCTAATTTGGTTTACTTTTACAATTTACTTTCTCTCTCTAAAAAAAACCACACCGCCACCTCCACCTGTCCTCACCACCTCCGTCACCTCACCGCTCCACCGCCATCACCTTCTCCGACGACTCCGCCGCCGTTGCCCTCCTTTGTCTTCTCTCTATATGTACATATATATATATATATATATATATAGAGAGAGAGAGATCTTATTTTACTCTTTATTGAACAGTCACCTTAACCATGTTACATTAAATAATGGATGGTTAGATAATATTTTTCAATACATAATTTATTTTTTCTATTTTCAACAAATAGAATTTGATAAATTAAAAACAAATTGTACAACAAACTAAAAACTCAAATAAAAATATAAAACTCTAAGAAAGTCTACTCTAAACTTAAATATTAATCAAAATTTAATCTTTTTTTAGAACCAGTCATGTAGATGGACTGTTGCATAGTAATTCCTTATATATATATATATTTATCTATCTATCTATATATTTATTTATATAAACGACTGTCTCTAACACAGTGTGGCGGTTCTCTCTTTCTCTCTCTCTCTTTTTTTTTTCCAGATTTGTATGATGTGAGAAAGATGGACCACATTGTAATTTCTAAAAGTTTGGTTTAATTAAAGACGAGTTCATTAGTTTCAGAAACTAAAACAGTCAGTCCAACAATTAAAATTAACTACTAAAAAATGTCTATTTACTATTATTAGGTCCTTTCTAGCAAACAAAAACATAGAAAAGTATATGCTAGACTACTTTAAAATGGTTATAGTAATTTTTCAATGGTCACAGATTGTCTAAAATGTCTCAGACTATTTTTTAAACTAACTTAAATCGACTCATACTGTTTTTAAAATGACTTAAATAGACTCACACTGTATTTAAAATGACTTAAAACGACTCATACTATTTTTAAAATGACTTAAATCGACTAATACTGTTTTTAAAATTACTTAAATCGACTCATATTGTTTTTAAAATGATTTAAAACGACTCATACTGTTTTTAAAATGACTTAAAACGACTCATACTATTTTTAAAATGACTTAAATCGACTCACACTGTTTTTAAAGTGACTTAAATCGACTCATACTGTTTTTAAAATGACTTAAATCGACTCAAACTGTTTTTAAAATGACTTAAATCGACTCAGACTATTTTTAAAATGATTTAAAACGACTCATACTTTTTTTAAAATGACTTAAATCGACTCATATTGTTTTTATAATTACTTCAAACGACTCATACTGTTTTTAAAATGACTCAGACTGTTTTTAAAATGACTTAAATCGACTCATATTGGTTTTAAAATGACTTAAATCGACTCATACTATTTTTAAAATGACTTAAATCGACTCATACTTTGTTTTTTGTTTTTTGCGTTTTTAGATTTTTGTTGATTTTAGATTTTTTGGGATTTTAAAAATTTTATTCGTGTTTTTTCGGGGTTTTGTCTCTTTTGATTTGTTTTGGATTTTTTTTTTCATTTTTCCATTTTTATTTTCTGGAATTTTTTCATTTTTCTTATTTTTTACATTTTTATTGGTTAGTTAGGAGAAATTGATCAATTATTAATTAGTTTCAGTTTCATGGACTAATCTTTAATTAAGTTGTAGATAAGGTAACAATTCAAAATTTACCCAAAATCCAAATTTTAAATTGGAAATCAAGTACGTATGTTTTTATGTAGTAGTCAATGGATTTTTAATTAAAAATCAAGTATGTATGTTTTTATGTACTGATCAGTGATTCTCCGTTACTCAAATCAACTGATGGTGTCAGGGCCCGCGACTCCAATGAGTACTGTAAAGTAAAGATGGAGAGGGAGAGGGAGGGACTAACATAGAGGTGGGAGATTGAGGAGATTAATCTCCATTAGATGTGTTAGATAAAAAGAGTTATGGCGTGTTAAATTCATTGATTAAACTACTTTTCAGATGATAGTTTATATTGTGGTATATACTTTAGCTAGAAGTAGTTTAGGTAGATGATTCAAGTCTTGTTAAAGAGGATATTTGTGAAATCATTTGATACTCTTTAATAATATTTTTAAAATAAAGTAGCTAGTTAGATATAATGCAACTACGTGCGTTCTTAATATATAGCTACTCCTACATCATATTCATTGGGCAAGCAGGCTGCTAGGTACGAAAACAGAACCAAATGTGTGCGGTTGAAAAAATTAATAAAAATGCATAATATTTTTTTAAGTATAAAACCGGAAAAGCCGGATTTTTTTACCTTTTTTACCCTCTTTTCTTATTTTTTTTTACGTTGATTTCGTGATTAAAATGTATTTGATATCTATTTTTTTCCTTTTCGCTCAATTTCGACTTTATTTTCAAACTCCAAAAATAAAAAATCACAACAGTAATATCACATGCAGTCATGTGTCGAAAGTTTCAGCATTTCAAAATTGACGAAGAAATAAATAAAATAGAAAAACAAAAGATATGAAAGTTAAATTTAATAAATCAAGTTATAACAAGTAAAAATATTAAGACACGAAGGTAAAAAAATATGTTTAAAAAACCCTAAAAAAATCAAACGTATATTAAATAATATGTAAATACGAACAATTAAATATCTATTACACAATTTCAATATATTCACTTCAATTAAAATACAAACCACCAAAAATTCTTTTATAAATTTTGTTTACACTCACCACTACTCTAATTATTATTTTTGTTTAATTTTTTTAAAGATGTGTGTTACGTGTTAACATGATAAGTTGGTGTAAAATGTCTTTTATAATCATTTGCGTATGTTAATTTTTTAAGTATTACTTATATATTATCAGCACATACAAAATTATGATATGTTATTACACTAACAAAAATAATTTTCGGATGCGTTGCCAAAAAAAATATTTAAGAACTTGGCAGAATACCGTATATATAAATTATTATGAAAAATATTAATAAAAAAAATTATTTTTTTAAATTATGGGGTTATCGCGGCACCCCTATATGACCGGGTGTTGCCCCGGTCATACAGGGGTGCCGCCCCTGCAGGCTGCGGTTTAAAGGTTGTGTAGATCAATTAAATAGGCAAAATATTACAAATGCTAATTATATTCAAAATATTATTTTTTTCTTATTTTACTATTGATATGGATATATTCATGATAGATGAACTTGAATTTTAATTTAAAGAGAAACATATAAGATATAAGTGCAATACTACTCGGAACTTTATTACGAAAAATATACGAATCAACCTGGTATTCACAGTGGTAAAAAGTATGAGGTTGTTTTTGGAACCTATCTAATACACTACGCCAAATATCACCTTTTGAGACAGTTGTAAATCGCCTAAAAAAATAGTGAACAAACCGTTTCTAAAAGCTATTGAGACGGTTTTAACGAATAACCTTATAGTTACGCCCATATTTGTAGTAGTTAATGTTTGGTTTTCTGTTAAAGTAATGCCCAATAACCTGATCGAGAATCAAGAAGGCTGAACACTAATGGTGTGAGCTTATATCTCGGTGTCGGATCATATGTCACTAAGCGTAATGCCATCTTATGGTAAACTATTCTCAAAAGTTTGCCCATATGTAACAAAATGGTTAAATAGAATTTTAATGTCGCGACTAGTAATTTCCTTTGCAAAAAGTACAATGACGACCTTGATCACATTGTCTTTAAATATAAATATTCCATCAAGTGTCTTACACATTTTATTGAACGAGGTTTATTTTTCTGGCCTTGCAAAACTCTTAATTAATTGGACTGGATTTTGCTTGCTAATTAGTTGTTCAAAGGGACAAGTTTCGTTGCACAACTGGAGAATTGATATTCTCATGTTTCATCAACTTTCATGATTGGGAAGGCTATAAAGGAAATAAAGCATTGTAAAAATATTGATATAACTGCTATATATCATCATTCTAGGCTTTCAAGCTGAATTTATAATTACGGTTAAGCTGAATAAAACGAGAAGCGTTCTTAAAAAAAAGATAAACTTCTACTGTTAGTGGGTGGAAGCTTAAGGAAGCCATCTTTACGTGTAATGACGAAGCTAGAAATTAAGTATAATTAAACACCAGTTTCTTGTTAGGACTCGGGAGACATTCAGTCACTTTAAAGGCTCCTAGTTGAATGTTGCGCTGCTTGTGGATTGCCATGATCTGGAAATTTTATAACTGACACTACAAGAAAAATGGGTTTTCGCAGCTTGGCTTTAGCAGTACAAAGGGAAAGCAAGCTGCAAATTCATTTATTAGCAACGTGCTTAAAATTAACACGCTGCGAAATCTATTAGTACAAAGTAACAGCAGTGTTGTGCGCTGTGAATGGCGTTTTTGCACGCTTCAAAAGGGCATTTTTTTTGTAGTGTGGATTCATAATCAGTTGCAAAAGAAAAATTGGAATAAGAAGACTATTGATGATTCTCAAGTGGAGAAAGATAAAGATATTAACTCAAAGATGCAAAAGATCACCGATAATATGAAGATCCCCTCCTCTTGGTATGGGGTGAAATGGAGCAAGGCTTTTGTCAAGTTAATTTGGTCCTTTTCT
The DNA here is from genome assembly GCA_963682055.1 of Primula veris. NCBI lineage: Eukaryota > Viridiplantae > Streptophyta > Magnoliopsida > Ericales > Primulaceae > Primula > Primula veris. Next base: position 26,097,017 of record OY821747.1, on the reverse strand, counting down.
TCGTACTTGTTATCCAATCGGAATGCTAGTCGGAGCTGCAATGACTCCTCAAACCTCTAACTCAGAGTACTCCATGAAGAACTGAAGAAGTAATCAACTACAAGTTTGGAAACTTGCTCGCCAACTGCATTAGATACACTTGTATTATGTTTACTATTTTATTCTAATTTACAAATGATGTACTTAAAAGCTACTTTACTCTACAGACTCTGCGGCTATGTCGTGTATTTTCTTCGAAGTCTTGGTTCCTTGGGTTTTAATTTATGTTTTCCAAAAAAAAGAGTGCACTATGGTTGGACGAATTTTTCTATTTTCATTTAACATTTCCACTCTCATGGAATTTAATCAATAATTTATGGTTGCCGTGAAGTAAACATAATTTCATTTAACATACCTCTCCTAATTAAACACACTTAAACCCATGCTAGCTCTATATACTGAAAATACATTAAAATCCATTATTATTTTTATTTATAGCTACATCTATAGGTGGGTAACAAGTTGCATTTTAAACGTTTTGAAGATTAAAAGGAAATTAAACTAGAAATGCAATTAAAGTGTGATAATTGTTCTTCTCTCAGACACTTGTTTTGAATACACACGTCTATACTGGATGCTACACTAGAAAAATATAGCGGGTTCACAGGGTCGAGACCCGACCCGAACATCTTCAACGCACTGCCCGATCCAAACACACCTACACTTGGGTCCCAATATTTTGAGAGCCTCTAGGGTCGGGATGTATTATAATACTCAAACAATGTATGTATTCAAATTTGTTAAATTTGTACTAAGAGTATACAACATAAACTAGGCCAACTAGCTAGTACAAAGGTGTTTAAAGTTTATTCCAAACAATGAAATCACAAAACTGCACTGGATTTGCAAAAGTCTGCGCTGAATTGCAAAAACTATACTAAAATTTTGTAACAATCATACAGTAGCAAAACTGGACTAAAACTGCAAAAACGGGAACATAATCGGAAATGAAACGATAAAAAAAACTACACTACAGATACAAATTAATCCACACTTAAGCTGTGATAAACTGCAACAAAAACTGGGAAAACTTTTGTTCCTAATCTGGCCTATCAGTTGGGAATTTCGCCCTTTTTCGCAGAGCATTTGATTTACGGTTTACCGCTCTTTGAGAAGCAAAGATAGCACTTCCATCGAGATAATCACAGACATGTATACAGATTAGTGGTCATCTTCCAAAAATTCTCAAATCTGCAACCACTTAAATGAAATACTAGCTCATAAGTTGGCCTACACGATAACTTAATTGAGTATTGAATTCGATTCGGAACCAAACAAGTGGTATCCCAGATACAAGTTACAACTCAAATAAAACATAGCTAGCAAATGTTAAAACAATCACTAGGATATACTAGTACCATATCATCAATAAAAGTTGTGAAACATGTTACACTAATAATGCAATACATAACAATTGTACTCAACAACCGCATCTCCAGTACGGAAATCAAGCGAATGAGTGCTTGCTTTAACATACCCTCTCGCGAACCGAAAAAGCCCGCTTCCACCGACCACCGCCATTTCCCTCACTTTGTCAAAAACCCCATTATGTCCCAACACCGCTATCGTGCTCCCATTATACTTCCCTTCTACAAACACGAAGTTCATTGTCATTAGCAGCCCAACGGAGTCTTGGGCTGCTGATGAGTACATTCCTTGGGCCCGACCCATGAGTTTGGATTTTGGGTCAGGGCCCAAGGTAAGAGGATCATCGATCATCATGATTGACCCGAATCCTGTCGAGGAGTTAGAGGGAGGTGGGACGACCATGACAGCGGTGGGAGCCTTGCCACTGACAATGTCATGCCAGTAAAGACGAAAGTGGCTTAATTTCTCTCTTTTCAAGCCGAGTTCACGGCTATCAAGTCGGGTTATGAAAGTTGCGGAGGAGGAGATGGAAAAAATGAGGAAAAAGAGAGTGAGGAAGTATGAAAGTTGGAGTGCCATGGGAACTTGTGTTTGGTGCTGGTAGAAATTATGATACATTTCTCATTCTATATATAGAGAATTTAACCATGTGTGTTTTTGTTAAAAGGAAAAAGTAGGTGAACTGACCCATTGTATCGAGACTTTATGTGTTGATTGTTGATATTGAAAATTCAACAGGGTTGAAAGGGGATTGTTTCTTCATTCGCACATTACCAAATACTTCCCGGTCTAAGTGCTAAATATTTCCACCCAAATTTAGTAGTGCTCCGTCCCAAAATACGTTTGATCGGCAAATATATCGTACTTAAATTGTTTAAATTTAAATTTTTAAAATTTATTCATATAATGTAACATTTGAACTATGTGATTAAATTTTAAAAAATTCAATTTCGACAAGTTAGATATGAGTTATTTGTCGTTCAAAATTGGACCGACTAATTTGTTAAATTTAATGAGACCAGTACTTCGTAGTGACATTTTCATACCTCTAGAATTTGCTTTATTATGCTGTTTTAACTAAATACATGTTCTGCTAAGCTAGAAATATGACACTAAATTTTTGTAGAAGTGGACAGACATCTCACAGGTACATTTTTTTTATTCAATTCTTATTCCCACATGTTTTATATCATTAGATTTGTTTATAGAGGCTTGGTCAATGTTGATGGGAAAAAAGAAATCATACGCATGGTTCTTTCTGGGATCAGATCTTATAGATTTTTGTTCACCATAAAAGCTTTTTATTTTTGTTTTTAACTTTGATTTCGATAAAAACCGACTATGTGATTACTGAGTAAAGTTAAAGCTAGTCTACAAAAAAACTAATAGGTCAATAACTTTTCATGGAGCAGCTATTTTTTTTTGGTGGAGCAGCTAAATATTGACAATTGTTGTCTGACTTGACTCCTTGTTCTGTTTGGTTTAGAACTTTGAAGTTTAGAGAAAAAAAGTTGTGTTACTTCTTGCCCCATTGAATTGTCATTTTGAAGTGACCCCCACAGAACTAGTTATGAATTGTCACCCTGAATGTTTGTGCTAAGATCTCATCGTAAAGCTACTCATACTCCGTCGCATGATTACGGACATAATAGGAGGATATTTTAAAGTTAAAATGATACTAATACAATGAGAGACTAAATGAGACAAGCTTGTGTAGAGAAAAAAGACTGTTTGTGCTTGTTTGTTTTAGCTTCTTCTGATAGAAATGGTCGTTTATACATCATATAAAGGTTTTTTTTGAGGAACTTGGTACTTACCCGACTAAATCCAGGCAACTGCTGCCCATTTTCTTCTTGGAGCTTAGGCTTTCTAAATGTCAAGGCAACTTCAAGTATCTAACCGTTAGCGTTCAGGATATTATTGTAGTTACAGGCACCAACTAATCAGTTTCTGAAATTTGGATCTTTTTTGTGCTTTAAGGCATCGATTAACGAAGCAGTTTTACCTCCAGAAATAAGTTGGCTTATCTGAGCTAAGAAAAAAGGTTCTAAATCAAGTTTTAACTGTCCAGTCAATGAAATGCACAGCTTCTAAGCATAAAAGCAAAATTCAGTTACATATCTGTATGTTGAGGGGAACTTTTTACCCTATGGGTTCAACAACTATTTAAATATTCGGAATTGACAAGAAATACACACTAATCCGATTTCTATACCAATTGGATATCTGGTCAATTGAATGCACAGGTTAAAAGCATAAGAGCAAAATTCAGTTACTTATCTGTATGTCGAGAGGAACTTTGTACCCCATGGGTTCAACAACCATTTAAATAATCAGAATTGACAAGAAATACACACTAATTTGAGTATCCGATTTCTATACCAATTGGATATCTGATAGTCATGTTATTCACCTGTAAGTAGGCCTTAACCTATGTGAATGTATCGAAAAATAGGATTTGATGAAGTCTTTCAAATAACTGTTTGTAGCCTAATCAAACATAAATGCACAAATTCGTAGAAAAGCTTGAGTCAATAAAGCTGAAATCCTCTTCTTTTCGAATAAAATATCTTAGTGAATAAATCATCCATTGCCCTGCTTGAGTCTAAGAAGAAGATGGGTCGGGTCTTCTTTTCATATTAACTTTTCTAGTTTTTAAACCAAAAGTCCAATGAAACGTCAGCTTTTGATCTAGTCAACCAAATACACTATAACCTATTTAAAGAATGAGGTAAATAAGCAGTGCTTTTTTGAAACTCAAGCCAAACAAGCTCTTAAATCCCTTCATACAATCCCTTTTATCTTGTAATTTTTACAGCCAATACAATCAAATTCATAAAAATAAACCTGAAAACACAACCAGAAAAGTGAAAACTTGTATTTTATCTATATAGACCGTAAAATACTTCTTTATACGGTATGACATGATATTCAAACACCAAAAAACACTTCTATACAATCTTGGAACAAACTCAAAACTGCCCAAATCACCAAATCCAAAGAATCAAAATAATACCACACGAAAAAAAATTACTTGAAAAAACAACCAGATTGAAAAACTTGTATTTATCGACTATATTGTCCGTGAAATACTTCTCTATATAACATGATATGATACTCAAAACACCAAAATCATCTGTACCATCTAAGAACAAACTCAGAACCGCCCAAATCACCAAATCCAAAGAATCAAAACAATACCAAATATGTATCCAAACTTGAAAAAACAAACTTTAACCGAAAACCCAATGAAAATAATAACAATACTCAATATTTGTTATACCCTAGGACAGTTTTTCCACCCCCTTTCATCTCCTCCATTGTAGCATAGCTTTTCCTCAAACTCCTCTTTTCCCCTGAATTATTAACCGATTTAGCCCCTATCCCTGATAGCCTCGGACCTTTTGAACCCATCGGCGAACCCTTCATACCCATCGGGATTTTCATCGGAGACTCTTTCAAAGGCGGTTTTCGGTTCTCTTTCCTCACCAAAACAGAAAAATCCGGGACCGATTGTGCCACAACAGAGCACCTTTTGACCCCATTGAACCCTTGTTTTTTACTCTCCATAGGTTTCGTAGCGCTTTTTTCTGGTTCTTCAAGATACTGCGATCTTGAACGGAGTTTTGCTTCCCTTATCCTTGCATACGCATTGTATTTGGGGCCTCTTTCCATTGCAAAACGCTCGGTTTTTAGCTGGAGAAGGTTCGGTTTCTCTTGTTGTGTTGGGAACTGAGAGAGGATCAAGGAGACGGGATCGAGAGCTGCGAAGAGATGAGAGAGAGTCGGGTTTTTTGCACCTGCCATTGTTGAAGAAATCTGGATATTGAATATGTATGTATGTAAATATAGTTATTTATGTATATATATTATATGCATGTAATTATTTGGGAATTGTGTTGTTAGTTTGTATATAGAAAGGGTTTTGAGTTTTTCCTCAACGGTCAAGTTAATAGTGTAAAAGAAATAGATTTTTGGGAACCTTTTTCTAACGTTCTTATTTTTTATCTACAAATAAGCCCCCCTTACAAAATGTAAATCTTGTAGTTGATCCAATAAATTATATAACTTTTCTAAATAGCCCTTGTATTTATCTTTACTGCAAATAAAAAAGTGTAGAGAAATAGATTTTGGTGAATTTTTCTTATTTCATCTACAAATAAAATCACCTTACAAACTACCCACTCCGTTCCCAATTAATTATGCACTACGAAACTACGTGAAATTTTGACCGGCCAATAACTTGTATCAAAATTGTCGGAATAAAAAATTTAAAAAGTTAATCATATAGTTCAAACATTAAATTATATGATTTAACTTTAAAATTTTTCATTTCGACAATTTTGATATATGTTATAAGCCGATCAAAATTATACGTAATTTCGTAAATGATAATTAATTGGGAACGGATGGAGTAGTATAAATTTTGTAGTTGAGCCTACAAACTTTATAACTTTACGAAATAGCCCTTATGTTTATCTTTAAACTGACAAAATTTTGTATCCAATAGTTCATTTTAATAAATTCATTGTTTTTACATTGGTGTTTTGTTAACCAAATAACTACTTAAATAGAGGTTGATGAAAATAGTTATTTCAAGTATTTTACAAAATAATTAAATTAAATACGCAAATTTGTTTTTTTAACAAATATTTTAAGGCAATCAAATTCAGCTGGTTGAGATACATATATAATAACAACTAGTACACATATTACAATAATAATAAATAAAAATGGACCATCGGCATCGAGAATAAGGATTTGTCATATAGAACTAGGCACGGAAGTAATTTACAAAAATTTGAAAGTTTGTGGTGTTCATGAGGGTTATTTGGAAATCTCCTAGAGTTTCATGGGGTTATTTGTATTTTACCCCTTTTTTTTAGATGACTGCAGAAGATTTTCGTTGACTATTTTTATTCAAAAGTTGATATATTAGTGCTCTACGTGTCATTTAATAAAAAGTTTAACTTATTTAGCCGGCTAATATTTGTTCCTCCATATGGCAAAGAATGCATTTATGTACTTAGTTGCCTATCACTAAAAAAAAAAAATAAAAAAAAATAATAAAAAAAAAAAATAATAATAAAAAAATAGCGACGGTATTAGTGACGGTATTTTTTATTACGAGCTTATTAACGACGGTTTTTGTGACAGTTTTGTGACAGTTTAGTTAATTTGCGATAGATTTGTGACAGCTTTTTAAATTAGTGACAGACTTGTAACAGTTTTTAACTTTCACTAAATCAAACATTATTTTGTAGTGGTACTTTTCTCCTTTAAGCAAAGATAAAATCTGAAATATTTTTTTGTACTTCTATATATTCGTACTTCTTGCACTTTAAACTTTTATTTAAAAATTATCTTACAAGAAAATTGTCTCCATATGATGTGTGACGGTAACAAGAAAATTGTCATATGCAAGTTAGAGAGAGTCTGTTCCGAGATAATTTATTTGGTTTTCTCCAAATTTGTCCGTCTGGAAAAAATCCAATATTTATCTTGAAAATTCACCCGTAATGTGCCCGATCGTTTAGGTAGTCAGAAAATAAAATAAGAAAATTTGTTTTATCGTTGTCTTAATTGAATCGGTAAACATCCTGTTGTTGGTGTTTTTTGTGAAACAAACTAGCTAGAAACACAATGTAAAAAAGAATCAAGTTGGTTTTACTTCATTCTACATTGAGTCATTCACAATTCCAGTCCACTCCGTTAAACTTTTGACATGTTCAATTTGAAGATCCGATAAGAGTGATAATAATTTTGCTCCTGCTAGAGTAGCAAGAAACTAGTCCAAGTGTTGCTACGTTTCGTTCTAATTTTGTAACCGTCGCATAGAATTAGAGTGTACATACATGATAAGTAAAACGGAGTAATATGTTTTGTTAAATTAGAACTTTGCTAATTCAGATATAACTGGGCGTTGCATTCCACCTAGTCTCACATTCAATTTTGATTCGTAAGGTCTGTATTTATAGACTGATGCTGCATCGTGTTTCCGTCGTTAATCAACACTAGTCATATTTTTTAAACCTATCTTTGATACAATTAAATATATATCATGATCATCCTCTACTGCTACCAACTCCACAGGATTGAAACTAAAATATATTCCAATTGATATCACTAAACCATTAACACTAACAAAAGTATATTGTTAATTACCATAATGTTACAAGAGAGGAAAAGTCTTTCGCCTGTCTCTAGTAACCAAAATGGCAATAGATTAAATCAGCGCAGAACACTTCTTACGTACCATTAATGAACAAATCAACCATGATTTCGTCGATAAGTATTTGCAACACATCTTGGCCAATTTTAGCCCCCGTTTCATACATTTCAATTTCAAAGTCTGCCCATTTCCCATAAGAGTGACTCATCTCAAAGTTGATTATCTCATCTAACGAATACTCATTAAAGCACATCCACCATTTAACCTCGTTTACTAACTCATCAATTAAATCACCAGTTGTCGAGCATAAGGGCATTTTCGTCCACGTTACAAAACTGCAGCTTGAGTATCGTTCAAATCTCGTTTCTAAGTACTCAATCACACAATCGAGTACAAACTCTGTTATCGAGTTGCCATGCTTTTTGTCTTTGAACCCGAGTAAGTGCCCGAAATCTGCCAACATTACTCGAGCGAGATTTTCCAATTCGTATACCAGAAAGTGGCTTAGCGATATACTTTGGCTTGCATTTATCGAAACCAATTCCATATTTAAAATGACGTCCTTAGCATACGCTAACTTGCTTCTTTTTAGACCCTTGTTGGCAAAACCGAGGCTGGGTAATACTTCAAAAACATGGTTAATTAAATTTACCAACATATTAATGTTTTTACAACCTTTTCCTGATGAAGCCAATGAATTGAAAAGTCCAGCTTCTGGTTCATGTTTGGATGGTCCGTCGAAGTAAAACTCCGCCGGGTCAGCAAGAAAATTAGGCACTGTTTTGTTTTAGAAAAAAAAACATCAGTAAGACGGTCTAAAGAGAATATAGCTGGGGAAAACAGTTTTATAAAATTAACACTAAATTTCGATTTATACCACCCTACAAAATTAGCAATTACTCCTTCAGGATGTTAGTACTTGGTACGTTATATGTGAGTATTACACATACAATGTCTTCACAGACTTCCGTTAATTACACAGGAAAACACCATAGATCGAGAACTAAAATTGAAATAACCTTTAGATTGGACACTAAAATACGAAAAGGCGTGACAGAATAAAAAATTTAAACAAAATAATTTTTCATATCGTTTAATGGACTTGCATAAAGGTTTTTATCTTTCAATGCGAACTTCAAAGAACACAGCAAACAAGCCCTTGATAGTAATTCACATATAGGTTGTACATATTAGGTGACAACATTGAACATACCAGATCCATCGCCAAAGTTACTTGATAAACAACTGTCGTTTGAGAATGACGTTTCTAAAACAGATCCTGGGCTAAGATATTCACCTTCGTGTACATATCCAGAAGAAGGCCTAGCTATCATCTTTTGTTTGGCCTGTAGGGGTTAAAAAACAAAAACTAAGCTTATTATAAAATCTTTTGCTGATATCACAACACCATTTAGTCAAACTAGATCATCAACACAAGGCTTATTTGGTTGCAGCTTTAAATCAAATTGACTGGGTTTTTTAGCTTGAGAAAAGAACTGGATATGTAGATATGCACATTTCCACGATTAAGTTAAAAAAAAAAAGTGAGTTTGAAACCGGCAACCGAACAAGGCCTAAACCTGAAAACTTGAAACGAGAAAGATTATCATATTGATGAAGCAAGGTCTTTTCAGAAGTTAGTCTTTTCAGAAGTTACATAAAAGAAGCTAACACGTATCATCTTAAAGCTTCTATAGCTTATTATAGCCAGAAAAATCAGCTTCAAAAGTTGACAGAAATATACAACTTCTTGAAAGCGAAAGAGCAACAAAGCAGAGCTAATAATTTGCGAACCCACAAACACTCTATATCAAACAAAAAACTACTTGCATCGAAAAAGAATCTCACTTTAGAGTAAATTTGTTAGCAATTCTTAGAAACAAATTGAGTACGGTAAATTATACAAAAACATGTTCAGAGATTAACCTACCTCGAATGTGAACATTTTATTTGACAATTGCGGACTATTGCATATAACTTTATCCTCTGATTCAACATCTTCATCATTATAAACAATTCTTTTCTCCATATTTAACGCCGATATCAGCTCTTGGAGAATGACCGAATTAGTTCTCTTTGGCTCACTACCTCCGATTGCCATGTCACCATCTTCTTGACAACTCAGCTCCATCAGCTTTTGCTGCAGAATAGCACCTAATTCGTCCCCACTTAATGGAAGTAATTTCGCACCATTCTTTTGCACATCCCTTTTACTCGAATCTGTATTTAGATCAAATGCAGAAGAATTTAGATTATTCCTCTTATGCTTCTCTACATAACGGCCTCTCCCATGATTGGTACCGTTAGACGAACGAGAATCTAATTTTATATCTCTATCACCCACCAAATTACACCTCGTGTTCTTTTGGCTAGAATGTTCACCATTTTGAGTACCACTAAACGACCTTCTCTTCTTCACCGGGGACAAAGAACTCACTCTCTTATTACAAGAATTATTCTCCTCATTACGAGTCACATTATTGTTGATTTTCATAGCAGTTTTTGTACCAAAATCCTTTGAATGGTTAACACTATTTGAAGCAAAAGAAGCTCTATCCGACCGCTTTGGCAAAAATGGGCTTTGCCGATGAGGTTTTTGTTTAGGACCAATACAAAGTTGTGGGTCCTTTTGAGGCTTACATGGTCGATTTTGACCCTCTCCAATGATTAGTTTCTTACTGTTCTGAGCTTGAGAAGTGAAAGACGTTGATAGTTCATTATATCTATCGCTAACTCGCCATTGTTCTTGTTCAAATGATGATAACGGAAGCCCATTAGGATTTCTTTTTGTTTCCTGAATATCAGTGTTCGAATAATCTGGGTAAAACGAAGAAGATGGTAGTGTATTTTCCTCTGAAGTAAGATCTATCTCATTTCCACAATGTTTACAAGAATGTGCTTTAAAGGACAATTGGCAATCTAAACTTTTGGGTATACCAGGCGTCCCTACTTTCCCTTCCATCACAAATACATTTCGATTTCCAATATTTTTCTGTACATTACTTGAATAAGTAACAGCACTTTTTGCCCTTTTGGTATTTTGCAAACCTGGTTCTAAAAACCTTGTCGCAACATCAAACAACCTAGTGGATGATTTACCCGAACTAATCATTTTAGGGCTCTTCAGAGGAGAAACCAGTTTCGATGGATGATGTTTCTTTGACCGGGACAAAACACTTTTAAACTGAAAAGTCTCGGATGTGAATTTGGTCAAAGGCTGTCTTTCAGATTGCTCTGTTTTTTGAAGCTTTGGTGGCCTCGACTCGTTTTGAACGTTATTCTTCACCAAATTTGGGTCGAAATCTGTAACTTTTCCTTCATCGACACTAGAATGAAAATTTGAAGTTTCTTTGGAGGGTTTAATCTTTTGTACAGCTGGCATAGATTCTAAGCCCATAAGTCTAGCGACTAAGCTCGGGGGTCGCATTTGAGGCTTTTGTTTGGTATCTTTGTTGCAACCGCCAGTTTTCTTCATATTTGGAAATCCACCACTCTTCTCATTAGCAATCTATTATCCAACACATCAACATTGAAATTACGCAAATTATAAAATCCGACGAATTATCACTGACGGAATACTATATATATATATATATATATATATATATATATATATATATATATATATATATAACAAGAACAGGAAAATAATGTGTTAACATCTAATGTAATCCATAATTACATACCAAGCGATTCTTCGGAAACTTTTCGTCTCCACCAAATTTCCGAGAACATTGTTGGGGATGAGCTGAAACATTTCAAGAAAATGAATTAAAAAAATATTAAACAAAATGAGCCAGTATTTTATTACATTTGACATGTCTGCATGAGCTAGTATATACATGAAGAAGGAAAACAAACAAACAAGCCAAATCTAACCAGTTTTTCAATTGTTTAATAGCATCTTACTAAATCAGTCATTGCAGAGCCAAAAAGGTCAAGCTGTTATGCTACTTCACCAAATAAATGTAAAAAAATTCCAACATTTTGCCAACAATTACATCCTACAATAAATAATATTCAAATAAAAGTAATCACTTCTAAAGTTTTAACTTTTTTCAAGAAAAAAAGGACCATGCTTTTACATCTTAGGTACATATCAAAATATTATGGGAGTATCTAAGTCTCTAAGTGTCTAATTTGATTAAACTAGCTGAAAGAATCAGAACAAAATCAGTCAATTTTTTATTTACAACTTAGTCATTACAAAAACAAAAGACTACAATTAAATACTAGTAGAAAATTAAATAAACAAACCTGGTGGTAGCAGTTTCTTAGAAAAAATCTTCTTTTTTGAGAAACTTCTATTCCAATTAAATAGCTGAAAAAATATTCCAGAACATCCTCCTGTTAGTCTTTGTGGCTTTTTCTCTACCACTGCCATAGATGATGCTGTTTTATCCACATTTTCACTCATCTTCAAAAATCAAAACCTTATAAATTTCTTAATTTCTTATTCTTAAAATTTACCCCCTTTTTTTCCCTCAAATAATCTCCATTCTACACACTACATAAATCTATTTAATTCCCCCAATTGGGTCATCTTTTTACTATTTTGTATCTTTAAATACTCAATCTTTTCACCTAATTTTTACCCAATAATTGAGGTCTCCACAGTTAGGGAGGTTTTTTTTTTTTATGAAAAAGAAAAATTATTAAAAAAAATTACAATAGAAAACAGTAAATGCAGGTGTACCCTGTAGAATCTCTGTTTCTCTATTTATTTATTTTTCAGAAAATAAATAATATGCAAATTCCCAGTTGGGTTAAATAACAAGTGCTCAGACTATTAACATTACCCTCTATATAGCTTTAAAGACTCTTTTTTTTCCTATTTATTGCCAATAATTGAGTATCCCACAGTTCCCACAGTTTCACAACATTAGGAAAGTAAATTTTTGGGAAAGAAATAAAATTTTGAAACAAGTAAAAGACAATTAAATGCAGCTGTGCCCAATTAAATAAATCTTTTTTCTCGTTTTTTTTGGTACAGAAAACAAATATTAACACAGTGGTTTTTTCACATTACTCTCTTTAGCTCAAAAAGACTTGTCTTTTCTTAAAATAATTGAGTGTCTCTACAGTGCTTTTTTTTTTTCAGTTTCAGAAAATGGTGCAAAAGGAAATTAAAATAATGATAAAACAGATAATGAAACAAATAATAGAACAGTACAATGCACAAGTGTTGTCTCTCTCTCTCTCTCTCTCTTTTAATCTGCTGAATAGGATCTAAAAAAAGATTTTGAAGAAAGGGAATTATCAGGAAAAAATAAATGTGAGTTTGGTATTATTTTTTTTAAGGAAAAAAAAGAGAGGATAAATTGCAAATAGCCTCATAGATTATGGGAGTTTTTGAAAATGGCTCCTAAGCTATTTGAATTTATGCAATCAATCTCATAAACGATCTAACTATTGCAATTAACTTCATGTCAATCTTTTTAATGACGGGTAAATAATCGGTGTTAATCAACATTCATTTGCTTAAATTGAGAATAAATAAAACAATTACACAAAAAAAACATATATGTGATGAATATTCCAGCATAAAGTTACGGGACGTGTCGGGAAAAAAAAGTTTATTGAAAAAAAAAGTAGCAAATCAATATATTCAACAAATTGTAGTAAAAATGCGTGACGCGAGAGAAATAATTTATAATGGAAAATTTTCATTCAACCGAAATGCAATTCTCCTGATTGCGAATTAAATTTCATCAATGGTTCAAACTATTTTTGTAGTTTGAGTTTTGAATTTTGTCGATTTTATCGATGAACCAACAAATCTAGGTATTTATGTAACGTTCCTGACAAAACTCTTCTGCCTGAGTGGATTTATTTCCATTAAGCAAATTTTAACTCATTAATGGTCACAAAAATAGATTCTCCGTTATAATAATGATCATGATACCATCCTAAAATATATACTATGTTTCTGAAGAGAGTTGTGAGTGTCATAAAATTTGGCAAGCAAATATCAATAAAACATCAATAGTATTTGTTGTTAAATTTAGCGACAACGTTACTGTGTAACATGATGTCTCTTGATATCATTATATTTTATTGTAGTGCCCTCTATAAAATTAGCTACTTCTAAAGGTTAAATGTTGTATATAAAATGTAAAAGCTATATAGTTTATGTAGGTCTGTGGAGTGTTTTACAAACCTCATAATTCATGGAGGTTAATAGTAAGTATTTGCATTTACTTATTTCCAAAAAGGAAAAAAAAAGGTTTACAACTGTGAAAGCGGCTAATCTTTAGCTTATGTGTGATGTGTCGAGTGTAAAGACTACAAAAGGGGTTGCGTAGGATAAGGACATAAATACTGGTACTAATTAAATAAGTACATAAAAATTACTGTCACATTCCGTTAATATTTAATTATACCCTATAAATCTATGTGTAATTTTAATCGGTTAATAATTTTTATCAAAATTATCAGAATAAAAAAAATTTAAAAGTTGATCATATAGTTTAAATGTTAAATTTTATAATTATATTTAGAAAAAATTATTTCGATAATTTTAATAAAAGTTATAAATCGATAAAAATTATACGTAATTATATAATAAAAAACATAAGACTATTAAATAAGTACATATACTATTAAAAAAAAGGAGATAAGGGGACAAAAATTGCACACCACGCGCATCGAAGCAGTGGTAAAGTAATTTACAATACATATTATTTGTAATTAAATTATGTCACCGTGGAGTCTACGTCTGTCTCTGCCAACTTAAGCTGTCATTTTTTATTTATTTTGTACACTAAATTCACCACACTCTCTACCCTCTTCTGTGAACACACACCTCAATTTTATTTTATTTTTGTTACATATATGGTACCTTGAATCCTTGCTATCCTAATATAACATTATCATGAAAGTGCACTACTTCCTTTGTTGTTATTTAATGTTATTTATGAAATTGTGTGTAACTTTGATTGATTTTAATTGTAGAAATAAATTTTTTTTAAAGTTATAATCATTTAGTTTAACATTTAGATTACTTTATGATAAATTTTTGAAAATTTGTTTTTTTAGCAAGTTAGATAAAAGTTTTTTGCTAGTCAAATTGTAAGTAGTTTTGTGTAATTCAATTAAATTGGAACCGAATGAGTATAAATCTTGAAACGAGTGATCGTTACAAGACATATTAAAGTAAGGACCAAATAACTTCCCAACACTAGCGATTAACGTCTAGCAATGTCCATTGATGTAGAATAACTGATAGGTTTATTTATAAGTATAAACTTGGAGACGATGATCTATTTATTTCAAGATTATTTATTTAGATTGTGATGCATTAGGATTAACCTTGACATGGCAACACGGATAAACTAATAATGATTTATTGCAAAACGAATTTAAAAAAGACATATAAAGTCAATATTCGTTTCTTCATCAGCTGAATAACTTTTTCTCTAAGAAACAATAATCATCAATATCATGTTTTTTTCACTTAAAGCCAAAGAATTCGATTAGAATTGGAAAACGAAAGGGCAATTAGTGTAATATAAGAAAAAGTTCTTTATGCATAATGTAAAAAAATCCGTAAATCCAACCTGTAATCTAATCCGTATAAAAAAAATCAATCCGTCCCGCTCAATCTGCTATATATTTTGCAAGTTGGGTTAGGATTGAGGTTTTCAAACCGCGGGTTAATCCGCTCCAACCCGTTTCAACCAATAATATATGTATAATTATAAATATATATATTTATATATACATTATGTGTATTTCAAAATATCAACCTTCTATTCTTGTTATATTTTAGTTTTGTTATTTGTTCGCGAATGTTCTAAACATATTTTGATTGGTTTTAATTTATATTTCTCTTTGAAAAATTCAATTTATTTTAAAATTTAGGTTAATTATCCAAACTATGAAAAATACATGATCAAAATAAAAATTTAAGAATCAATCACAACTCAACCCGCCCCAACTTGCAATTTATTTTGCGGATTGAGTTAGATTGGATTGAGATTTTAATTGTAACGGATTTAATTGAATTAACATTTAAATTTTATTAATCTGTTTCAATCCGTTCCGTCATTTATTTTGCAAATTGTGTTAAAATAAAGATACTGCAGTCGTAGTACAGGAAACTATTGCGAGTGGGGTTTATTGTTTATATCAAAGAGCTTTTATTTATGTGTGGAATTAGAGATTTTGAAAACAGTAATATAGTGGGGGGAAGCTAGGATATAGGTTATTGTACTTTTGGTAACACGTGAATGGTAAAACAAAAACCAAGAACGATGTTGATATTAGAGAAGGGGGTGAAAACGATATTGCGCTTTTTAGTAAATACATATTTTGGAGTGTGTCAAACTTTTTTGTTCCAAAAGTTGAACTATTTGCTTCTTTAACAGTACTTCTGAGTATTCATGAACTTCAAATTATTAAATTTATGTTAAAGTATATTTTATAAAATATGAGTATAGTTGATTTCTGATATAAATTTTAATTTTCTTGTGGTCTTCTAGTTTACATCATTATCGACAGTGGCGGAACCAGCAGGGACTAACCTTTTCAAAAAAAAATTGTGATAGTATCGAAAAATATTTGATATTTGGTATATATAGAGTAATATAGCCCCCCATGTGTGTACATGTGTGTTCAGCCTAAGTGGCTACGTGACACCCCAATTTTGGGTTTGAAGTTCAAAGTTTCAAACATGTTAAATATTTTGTTTTGAAACTATAACTAAAGATTGTGTAGTCAAATTTGTTATGTTTTTGATGAGTGTAAAATTAACTCAAAGATTTCATACTAATTGGAAAGCTTGTAACCGCATAAGAAACTTATCAAAAAATCATTTTTATAAATATGTGAGCTCTAAAGCTTGTAACCGCATAAGAAACTTATCAAAAAACTATTTTTATAAATATGTGAGCTCTCTCCTCCTCTTTTTCTCATTTACAAGCTACTGCTTATATAGTCATGGAAGAGCAGACAATATTTTGCCCTTATCCACCTTGTCTCTATGTGATTGGCCATTCCAAATATTATGTACTCAAGATATGGGACAATTCCAAATATTATGTACTCAAAGATATGGGACACAAATCCCTTATAAGTGATCCGGCTGCTGTTATAGGCCGGATGGATTTTTGGACTGTGTGGGCCTACCCCTAGCCAGGCCGGATGGGTCTTGGGCTTGGTGGGTTCGTTCTGGACTGGTCCGTACCATATTTTCTTATTTCAATCTTGACTTTAATAACAACGTGGTTTTTATATGGACCGGGAATTCGGTGGGTTATGACTATCATATTATGAGAATGGCCTTTTATATGTACTTGGTCTAAGTTCGATAGCCTGTTACATTTTAAGGCTCATCAACTGCTCCCTGATCTCGGAGAATTTGCGATGTCGATTCTTCGGGATCATATTAAATGGAGATATCCTTCCATGGGATTCCTTCTTGATTTTGACATCACTTTTTTCAGCTTTTGCACGTATACATGTGCACATCTTTTTCTCTTCATTGAAGTCTAGGTTTTCTTATTAAACTTTGTTTTGTTGATTCTAATATTTTGATATTTTGGCTTATTCCTATTCTTTTGTTCGTTTTGTTGGACATTCCATTGTTCTTTTTCGACTTTGGACCTTTTACCGTTCTTGTCCGGTTTCTGGCATTTGATTGTTCTTTTCTGTCTTCGGACCTTTGATTGTTGTTACTCTAATTTTTTTTCCAATTTAAGATTTCTGATAGTTTCTGTCTGATTTTAGACCTTTATTTTTCATGTTCGATTTAAGACATTTGATTGTTCTTGCCCGGTTTTCGGGCCTTTCATAGTTCTTGTCCAGTTCGTGAACCTTTGTAGTTCTTGTCCAGATCATGGACCTTTGTAGTTCTTGTCCAGATCATGGACCTTCATTTGATATCGTTCTTTGTCCGGTTAGGATTTTGGTTGTCATGCCCGAATCCGGACCACTGTTGGATTTCCCCCAATTTTTGAGCTTTTTATTGTTCTTGTCCAATTTTGGATATTCGATTGTCTTTTTCCGATTTCGGACCTTTCAGTGTTATTGTCCACTTTGAGACCTTTGATTGTCATTTCTCTAATTTTTGCCCAATTCCAGACTTTGGATAATTCTTGTCCGATTCCAGATCTTAGCTTTTTCTTGTCCGTTTTAGGACCTTTGATTGTCCTTGTCCGATTTCGGACACTTGATTGTTCTTGTCTGATTCAGACGTTTGATTTTTATTTTCTTTCTAACTCTTGTCTTATTTTAGATCTTTGATTTTTCTTGTCCGATTCCGGACCTTAGATTTTTATTGTCCGATTCCGGACCTTTGATTTTTCTTGTCCGATTCCGGACCTTTGACTTTTCTTGTCCGATTCCGGACCTTTGACTTTTCTTGTCCGATTTCGGACCTTTGATTTTTCTTGTTCGATTTCGGACCTTTGATTTTCTTGTCCGATTTAGGACCTTTGATTTTTCTTGTCTGATTTCGGACCTTTGATTTTTCTTGTCTGATTTTGGACCTTTGATTTTTCTTGTCTGATATTGGACATTCAATTGTTCTTTCTTAAGATAGAACTTCAATAGTCTGGTGTCTGATCAAGACCTTTGCTGGATCTTTTCCAATCGTGGACCTTTCACATTTCGAATTTTCAAAAATTCTTGACGCATGGTCTTTTCGCCTACTCTTAGGACTTCTTTCTGGGTTATCTTAGTTGTAATCTTAATACTCTTTGTGGTATGGTGGTTTGGTGCTTTGCTCATATTTGGCGAAGGTTGTGGTGATTTTATTCTTTAGGCTTTCAGATGGTTCAAACTTGTTCGAATTTTGTTCCCAGGTCTAGTGTCATGGGCCTGAGTGTGGAATGTCACTTTATGTGGGGTTAACCTCCTCTTTCTTATTGCAGGTACCTGGCTCGTACACTTTTGTTTATTTAATTGTATCTGAAGATCCATGAAAGAAAAGGTTTCGAGTTACCATATTTGGAATACGTCATACCCCCGTCTCATGAGATAGACTATAAATAGATGGACAGTACCAAAGTGAGCGCCTTGTTTGTTGTGTCGGGATATCAAATTTGTCAAAAAAAAAAATGTTACAAGACAATCTCGGTTAGCTGCCCATAACATGCCATGATTTCACGATATTGAAAGTTTTAAGTATGATAATTGTTCTTAGCCCGCTCCCTATCAGTGGTTATGAGACAGGGAGCCATGATATCAGGTTGTCTTGCTTGCATAGTCATATCATCAAATACTATTGGCTTGCCTCTTAAGATGTTCGGATCTCACCTGTAAAAGGACGGTTTCTTTGTCTCTTGAACTATGTCGGTTGCTTGGAACTGGTGGTGTTCTTCCCTCCTTTAGTGGTGAAAGTTACACCGTCATCGGTTGTTCCACCAAAAGTTAATCCAGTGTTAGAGGTCTAGGCATCTGGAAACCGCACCAGTTTGCAACAATATATTCTGTCATGTAAGTTTTGTTTGGAACTACAGACATGTGGAAGTTTCGATGTCAGGGATAAGGGTTGTGGAATCGAGTTGGTCTAGTCACTCTTATGTCCACGAGAAGTATGCATAAAGAGGAGTCAGGCTACATTGATAAATGACAGTTTGCCGAAGGCAGGGCATATCGCTTAGATGGAGGCTTTTCGGCTTATGAGAGAAGATTTTCGATATTGATCACAAATATTATATGGATATATTAAAGAACTTGGTGGAGTGGGTTGTGGGCTCAGGAAAACTCTCATGTGGCAAAAACTGTTGACAATGGTTGCTACCATATTATCAATGAAGTTTCATAAACTTATATAGTTCAAAATGTTTAGCACGTATTTTTGGCATGTCCACGGAATAGGCCTAGAAAATGGTAGGGGATCCAATGACCATAGTGAATGATGTAGTAAATATGAGAAGTATAAGGCTAAGGCAAGAAGCCTAATCATGCGTTGATGCATCTACAAAGTCCCAAGATATAAATGAATAATAGGGACATGACCAATACACTCCTCTTCATGGTCATCTGACCAATATATTATATCGTTGACCAAGATCAAGGCATTAGTCCTGGTCTTAGAGCTGAGGTGTTATATGAGATGATAATACTTAAAATAATCTTGGAAGCCTTGTGATGTAAATATCGTCGTTCCACCAAGACAAGGTGCTGTGTTAGATCGTGGATCCAATGCAATCAGTGAGGTAATAGGTAATATGATAGGTGATGAGTGAAACTGAGGAGTTGAACTAATGTGCAACATAATAAGTGAAATGGAGAAATCTTTTGAGGCCATAAGACCAGAGTTTTTGGCTAAATCTATAAGTTAGATACTCCCAGGTAAGTGGATGTCGCTAAAATAGGGCCAGAGTACAAGAGTATTGATTCACCTTTAGATGAAAGGATCTGAGAATGGCTGAACATAGATAATGATCATCCTTGAATTTATTCACCTGGCTATCTTTAAATAAATATGTGGTGTCTTCTTGAGAAAAAGTCACCGTGGTGCGTTTGGGGATCTTGTAAAACATCATTCCCTTTTTGAATGTGGGGGGCGAATATACTTGCCTCATTAAGGCGGTTGGCGATTGCAGTTGCTTGTCTAAAAGCGGCTGGCGAGAACATTTGCTGTAGAAAAGATATACTAGTGACCAACTTATGTAAACTTTGAAACTTTGGTCACCTGGGGAGAAATTTCCATAAAACTTCCAACATCAAAAAATGTTATTTTCTTCCACTCAAATTGGTAAAAATTGCAAGACTATATATACTCATGGGATCTTTTAGTATATATCTATATCTTTTTGTACTATATCCTGGGTAACCAATTATGGAGAGAGAGAGAGCGAAACTGGTCGAATTTTTCCGCGACCCGGTAGGACAGGTGAGGGGCCGGTCGACTATGGTGGTGAGCCGTTCGACTCTGGTGGCCATTCGGCTATGGTGACCACCGGTCGGTACCGTAAGCACATAATCCGAGATCAATTAAAGTCGGTGAAAAACTTGTCCGAACATGTAAAACTTAATCCGACGTGATTCAAATAGAACAATTAAAAAAGTATTGAGCTCCCAAAACATAAGAGTATTCTTGGCCTGAGGTTATAAAAGAGGTGGGATGTGATCGGGTATATGTGTTTGCATCCGTATTTTTTGTACTATATATGTTGTATATTTGGAAATGTAGCTGAGCTTATTCATTTGTTTGGGTAAAGAAATTTTCATCGGATGTATGTAGTTGTGTGTGTATGTATATGTAATGGTATAAAAGTTTTATGTGTACGATTAAAACATGTCAGAGTAATAGCTTACGCTGAGGCTCCCAATCCAGTCGGGCATGGTTCCAACCTCTTCGGCAGTGATACCCACCCTGTCGGTTGGTTATGGCCCAACTTGTATGGCGTACTCGCCCGGACTTCATTTTGATATTGCTTGTGGGATTATACAAGGCTTTTTTTTATGCAGCAACTTATGGGAACAACTTTTTTTTTATCGTTTCCCACAGACGGCGCCATTTGATGAGTGTAAAATTAACTCAAAGATTTCATACTAATTGGAAAGCTTGTAACCGCATAAGAAACTTATCAAAAAACCATTTTTATAAATATGTGAGCTCTAAAGCTTGTAACCGCATAAGAAACTTATCAAAAAACCATTTTTATAAATATATGAGCTCTCTCCTCCTCTTTTTCTCATTTACAAGCTACTGCTTATATAGTCATGGAAGAGCAGACAATATTTTGCCCTTATCCACCTTGTCTCTATGTGATTGGTCATTCCAAATATTATGTACTCAAGATATGGGACAATTCCAAATATTATGTACTCAAAGATATGGGACACAAATCCCTTATAAGTGATCCGGCTGCTGTTATAGGCCGGATGGATTTTTGGACTGTGTGGGCCTACCCCTAGCCAGGCCGGATGGGTCTTGGGCTTGGTGGGTTCGTTCTGGACTGGTCCGTACCATATTTTCTTATTTCAATCTTGACTTTAATAACAACGTGGTTTTTATATGGACCGGGAATTCGGTGGGTTATGACTATCATATTATGAGAATGGCCTTTTATATGTACTTGGTCTAAGTTCGATAGCCTGTTACATTTTAAGGCTCATCAGTTTTCTAGTATCAAATAGTTGTAGCTATACTCTAATATTAGTTAGAAAATTGGACTTTGTTAAGTATCACTACATTAATGGGACCAAAGTAAGTGAAATCTTGTTCAAAATGATACCCAAAGTTCCAAGTAATACAGACTATAAGTTACAAATTAACTTTAATATACTTAAAACGCTAAGAAAATTTGACACTCCAATAGTTGTATGATATTTTCTTCTTCTTAACATATCTTATTGAACGAGTGTACGCGCATCGTGTATAATATATATATCATCATAATAATCAAGCTGTGCTTTTATTTTAAGAATTTGGAATCACTTTTCAAATCATATGACAACTCATTATTTTTTTGCAACTTTTAAAAAAAAAAAAAGCATATGTGCGTATATGTAAGTGAATACAAATATAATTCTTAGCGAATCAACCGATTAAACTTTTTATAAGATATATAATTGATTTAGTATTGACAAATGTCAACATTTTATTACTACTAAGTTGGGTCCTCCTGATTTTTGTTTCTGCTTCCGTCAGTTATCATCGATAATCGATAATTCTATATTTTCCACGTCCGATAAATATAGATGTCTAAGGCTCAAATATTTTGTTTGCTCCTAAAATACAAATCGAAATAAAAATAAATAAGGAATTGTGGTTAAATAATACTGTAGCCATGACCGACTAGTTGTAATCATAATTGCCCAACCAGTAAATGTAAATGGATTATTATTTAATACTGTATGTACAATTATAAGATATATTTAAAAGATAGCAACTCGTGTGGGTCGTAATTTCTTCTCTCCGAATACTTGTTTAACATTCAAGCCTTACCAGATTTCGGCCAGACCTTTCTTAAACCGTACACTACCGATACATGACCCGTACCCTACCCGTACAATCGTACACAATGGGTCTACATCCTATGAACTTACGACGTTACATGAAATGTATCTTACCCGTTACTACAAAATAATGTTCTAATCAGGGACGATCAAATCTGTTAGAAAACTGTCGCTAAGTTACAATATATGTCAATAAAATTATTGAAATTCTCCATCATGCCGTCCCCGATTAGGACATTGAAAAACAATAACTGTCACTAATTATGTCTGCGATCTATTTTTTTTTTTTTTTTTTTTCAGTGGATAGCATTTTTATTATTTGCTAGAGGCATGGCCTCAAATTATCATTACAAGAAAACCATAACTGGGAACAAACAAATGACCAAAGCAAATAAGACAAAATAAAAAGAGATCACCCATCTCTCATATAATAAAACCAAGAGGAAACTAAAATCTGAAATACCCAATGCACATCATATCCTCTTGTTAAAAACTAACACCAGCAATTGCAGCTCTTATACCCATGACAAAACTCATTGCGTGTCTTCGCTCTTCACCGTTACCGTAAGAGTATTGCTATAGACATCTAAAAATTTTACTCAAAACCTTAGCTGTTAACGTGGCAGACTAGCTGAACTAATTATGAATTAAATAAAAATATAATTTCAATATCGAAACAAAAATTATTGATACACTTAACCCGTCATATCAACGGGTAAGATTTTTAGTTAAGTTTTTTGGATGGCTATATCATTTCTCTTGCCATAAGGAGCTAATGATACCGACTAAACTCAATTTTAAAGGTGCAAGTTCCCAACTATACTTGGCCTTCAAGCACGTAAGAGCGTTCTCAACAATACTTATTTATCTACAAAGTTATATACCTATTTTTTTTTTTTGCTACTCATCAGTATTATTAAGGTACAATATAAGCTAAAATATTTTTTAAATTATACCATTCCTCTCTGCATTGAGAGAGGTTTTGTAAAATTCTAAATGAAACCCACTAGTAAACAAAACCGCATGTATCTGTCTTCTTCCTTATTAGTCTGTTTTCTCTCTCTCTCTATTTCACACAATATTTGATTTGGAGGACTTTGACACTCATGTTTTATAAACAATTTGTTTTAGTAAATTACTAACCCTAATTCGCTATTTCTATTTTATCGTTCCTATGCCAATCTTGCATATAAATCTGTAGCAAAACTATCATCACCTCCATTTTTACCCTAAACTTAATTTAATCACTGATTCTTAGCCTAATAAAAGATTTGTTTACATACAATACAAATAACTTATCTTTTATTGATGTATGTTTCGGATTAAAGCGATAAGTAGAGGCCCAAAAATTGAAGATGTGGTTGTAAGATTGAGTTAAAATTTCCATATACATACAGATCCATGGAAGTGGAAAGCAACTGAAAAATAAAATAAAAAAGTAATTATAAAAATAGTATTATTTTATTTAGATATATATATGAGTTTATATATGAACTGATGTGCAACTTATAGAATTATAGGCTTATAAAGCTATATAAGCTTATATTTCTATAGAAGATTTATAGTACTGATAAGAATGGTCTAAGCAACCCAAATGTAAATAAACTCGTAACTTACTTCAAACAACGTAAACATCCTTTGAAGTGGTATATTTACGGTATAAAGTAAGAGAAAACCTTACTCGCTGATATGGCGGATTAAGTGTACCAATCATTTTTGTTTCGATATTCAAATCATATTTTCTTTTAATCTATAATTGATCCACCTAGTCCGTCATGTCAGCGGATAAAATTTTTAGTTAAGTTTTTTTGATGGTTATGCCAATACTATAAAGTAATTCACTAGACCATCAATCATAATACTTATTGTAACCTTCATACATTCAATGTTTTAAGAATAATCAAAGAAGATTCAATTTAGACCAATTCACCCTTAGAATCAAGTTATATCATCACTTTACTATACCGTTTACTAAAACTAAAAAAAATGACGTTTCGGCGTTTCGCCCCATCGTCACGAATTTCCAATATCATCAACATCCAAAATCCAAATTAGATGCGCTAACATTTCAAAATCAATCCCAATCTCACATTTTGCAGTGTCCAATTACTCAATCTGGTCATATAATCAAATGAAACGGGCTACGAATACATGAACACAACGAGGGCTAGTCCAAGTTAATATGAAGTCAGCCTGTGACAAATGACTTCATAACAGCTTGATCGGGAGTGGGGTGCCTGACTCTGAGTCTGGGTGACTCAGAGTCCAAAATTGTATTTAAACGTTCAATTTTATTTTAATTGTCTTTGATTTTTAAAGTTAAAATTATGTAAAACTTACAAATATGAAAATAAACAATAAGTAACACTTTGTATCTATATATTATTATATTTACATATACATATTTATAATATGTATGTATACTACATGTATAATATTCAAAATTTTCAAATAATAGTTATAACTTGATTTCATTGAATTATGTAAGTTTTACATAATTTTGACTTTAAAAATCAAATACAATTAAAATAAAATTGAGCGTTTGAAATACAATTTTGGACTCAGAGTCAGACACCCCACTTCCAGCTTGATCACAGTAGACGTTAGTTAGACCAGAGAGTTCAAGTTTAGGGGAAATATTCCTAAGAATTGTCATCCGAATCTAAAAAATAACCCAAATTATCAAAAAACCCTCTAATTTATGAAACATTGAAACCGTAAACGTCAGATTCACGAGTGATTTGTGTATGTATAACTGTATGTCTCTGATTTGAGAAAAAGGTAATATGAACAAAACTCCTATATAATCAGAGAAAAAAGTTATTAGATAAAACCCCAAAAATGATTAATAAAGTCTATAATGCTTCGATTAGATGATAATTAGTATATGCATTTTCATTCATCTCCGATTTGAGAATCAAATTTAAGAGGAAGCTATAATCAAACAGCCATTTAATCGTCATCGGACCCATCGGATTTGTCGATATTGTACCATTTAGCCACAACCGGGACTGTTTTTTTTTTTTTTTTTATCATGGGAGATGTTGGAAGGCTAAAACTGATAAAAATCAAAAAATAATCACATTAATCAAATTCCAAAGTACATTGCTAAAAATAAGCACGCTAATCAATTTCCAAAATTTCTTAAAAATAGAAGACGAAAATCAAACTATTTTATGAGCCTTAGAGCACTCTTAGCCGAGTTTCTATAAGGCTTAAATTTGGTATTATAGATGATATGTTTAAAAGTGAGACAATGTAACAGATGTTCTATGTCAAATTGGTATTATAGCAACCGTGGCCATTATACAAACTTTGTGTACAGTAAATTTGTTGCATAAAATACTATTTTATGCAACAAATTTACTTACTATTTGATAATACACATAAGTGCAACGCATTTGGCCCAATAAAAGTTTGACTAAGACCATTGACCGATCTCCAGTGTTGACCGCCGGACTCCGACGTTAACGAAAAAAAGAAAAAAATTAAAAAAATAGAAAAAATCCAGACAAAATTATAACAATCGGAAAAAAATAAAAATAAAAATTTCTAAAAAAAATAAAAATTTGGAAAACATTTGGCCCAACAAAAGTTTGACCAACACCATTGATTGGACTCCGACGTTGACCAAAAAATTCAAAATTTTAAAAATCCATAAAAATTCAAAAAGTCAAGATTTTTTTAAAAAAAAATTAGAAAATTTGGAAAAAAATTCAAAAATTATTTTTTTATAGAAAAAATTCAAAATAAATAAATATAATACAATTTTTTTGACAATCTAATACAAGTTTTTGACAATCTAATACAAAATTTTGACAATCTAATACAATTTTTATGACAAACTAATATAAAATATTTGACAATCTAATACAACATTTTTGACAATCTAATACAAAAAAATTGACAATCTAATACAACTTTTTTGGAAATTTAATACAATTTTTTTGACAATCTAAGTACAATTTTTTTACAATCTAATACAATTTTTTTTTACAATCTAATACAATTTATTTGAAAATCTAATAGACAATCTAATACAATTTTTGACAATATAATAGACAATATAATACAATTTTTATAACAATCTAATACAATTTTTTTTACAATCTAATAGAAAATTTTAACAATATAATTCAATTTTTTCGCTAATTTAATACAAAATATTTGACAATCTAATATGTTTTTTTTGACAATCTGATACAACATTTTTGACAATCTAATACAAAATTTTTGACAATCTAATATATATTTTTTGGAAATTTAATACAATCTTTTTTGACAATTTAATACAAAAAATTTGACGATCTGATACAAATTTTGTGACAATCTAATACAATTTTTGTGACAATCTAATAAAAATTTTATGACAATCTTATGCAATTTTGATGATAATCTAATACAATTTTTTTGACAATCTAATACAACATTTTTGATAATTTAATACAAATTTTTTAAAAATCTAATACATTTTTTTTTGACAATGTATTAGACAATCTAATACAATTTTTTTGACAATCTAATATACAATCTAACACAAATTCTTTGACAATTTAATACAATATTTTTTACAATCTAATAAAAAAAATTGACAATCTAATTCAAATATTTTGACAATATAATACAAAACTTTTGATAATCTAATTCAATTTTTTAGACAATATAATACATTTTTTTTACAGTCTAATACTAAAAGTTTGGCAACTTAATATAAATTTTGATCGAAAAATCAATTTGTGAACACTGCAATACACTAATTCACCAGAAAATTACAATCTTACATTTAGAGTGTATTTGATAACATTTTTTAAAATTAAAAAAACTCAGAATTTCTAAACTTAGTTAATATTGCAAATTAGTCCAAATTATAATCAAATTCACAATTCTAAGTCCCTGGTTGTCTAAAATTCTAACCACGATGGATGACGTGGCATATCGCCGCCACCAGTGGACTGAGAAGTATATATGGACATCAACTTGGACACTTTTTTTGTAAAAACGCTCCAAATCAATATTTGTCTAATGTAAATCTCCACGGTTTCACGACGGCAACACAAATATGCATCTTGTTTTTTTTTTCCCGAGATGTATAATGACATGTTTTGGAAATTATGGTAAAATTTAAAAATTCAAAACATGTCATTATACATCTCAGGAAAAAAACCAAGACGTATATTTGTGTTGTTGTCGTGAAAACGTGAAGATTTACATTAGACAAATATTGATTTGGAGTGTTTTTGTAAAAAAATGTCAAACTTGATGTTTAAGTTGTCATATAACCTCTCATATATATATATATATATAGAGAGAGAGAGAGAGAGAGGGGGAGGGGGGGGGGGGGGATATGGATGGAGAGGGAAGCGAACACGTCTCTGACGAACGTAGAACTGGCGACGGCAGCGGGCAAGTGCGGCAGAATCACATACATATATACTTATATATAGATATAGATGCACAGATATTGAAGGTCGCCATTATGAATCCTTGTTAATATTGTTTTTATTTCGTATTAATACTCTTATTATTTTGGATAGTTGCCATGTCATTCTCACAATTTATTTATCTCATTGAATAAATGTTGGTAATTTTGTTTAGTTAATACAAGTTATATGCAGTATAACCAAAAAATAATATCTTCAAAATGATATTTGGTAATAATTTTCTATGAGCAGAGAAAAACTATTTTTTTTACAAAATATGTATTTTAGATAATATGTTCGAGAGAAAAATATGTAAACATAAATTGTATTTTAGATAACCAGCCGTATGCACATGTGTTATAGAAATTATGTAAAATAGATAAAAGTAGTTCGAATCTGTAAAATAGATGATCATTATACAAAATCTGTTGTCAACGCTCTTAAACGAAATCAATTTACTTCCAATTTCTATTATAATAAGTGAATGGAGAAAAAGACAGTTAATTTTAGGCTGTCTCCTACTTTTTTAGAAAAACCCTCAAAACTTTTAATAATTACCTGATTTTGAAAAATACTTTTAAAATTTTAAAAAATAAATTGTCAAGAAATAATTATTCAATTTTAAAATAAAATAAAATCACTCCATCGTTGATAAGGGCACACAAAGAGTGTAGGTATTTACCGGTGTATATAATAATTAACCCACGCACTGGATAACTGATGTTGCATTCCCCCTTAAACACATGCAATGTCGAATTTAGTTCACATACTTTAAGATAATGATAGTTTTAACCCGTTAATCAAGTGTATTCTTTTCTTTTCCTTTTTGCCCGAACTTATTATAATCAGATTATATAATACTCCGTTTTAAGTGTAATTATCTCTTTTGAGTTGAAGCTAAAAACACAAAAAGTAACTTTGTTTGATCATTAATTTTATTTTAATATTTGACATGTTGCACGGACAAAATGAGGGCAACCAAAATGAAAATTAAACGGGGTCCTGCATTGCTTAATTACTCATGAATAATTGCTCTAATTATCATGTACGTAAAAAAATTGACCAATGTAACTATATCAAGTATATTTTTATAATGCATTTAAAAATGCGCTCTCACGTCAGGATTTTTCAAAGTTCCATAATTTCTATTTGTATTCAGAAAATACTCTTAACAGACAGTAGAAGAATATGTGGAGCAAATTTAAGCCACAAAAATAATGTACATAAATATATTTCCATACGTATGCTCTCGCGGGAAAATAGGATATGGAGCAGGATTTTAAAAAGTACTTAAATCATGATAATATTATTATGGAAGGCTAGTGTTACGAAGAAAATCATGTTTATAAATATATAGTTTCAAAATTGCAAAGCCAGTTGCAAGATAATATTATTATCTGTTTTTCCTCCAGCTATCTAGTCGGCCAAGAAGTGTATCCATGTGTTTTAGTACTTCGGTTCTAAACTTGTTTAACCTAAGATAGTAGGGTAAATCCGAAAATGACACTAGCCTTCCATAATAATAAGTCGATTTTCTTCGTGTAAAGTGTTTCTTCAACAGTAAAAAGATCCCGGACAAGGATTTTTTGGACAAAATAAATCGATATGGCTATGTACTTATGTAACGATACCGAGTTTAATAAGATTTCGAAACCCTCTCTTGAAAATTAAAAGGGGCAACTCTATCGAACTTTATTTCCGATTAAACTAGGTAACTTATCCAATAGGGGTATATTGGCTGTACTGTCAAAGATAAAAGAAAAAAATATATATGTGTACATTTTTGCACTTCACTAGATCATTACTATGATGTAATCTTAATTATTTCATTGGTTCATAGAGTACATTTTACATTAGACTTCACAAGTAAACAAATGTGTTTGTGTTGAAGTTTGCCACTTTTATGTGCCTGTTCTCACCAATGGTAGCAACTTGCACACACTTCATTTCATCATATATTAAATAAGAATTCCCTATATTATAAAAAAAAATTAAAAAATACTCTCTCAATGCCCATACATAACACTCCCTATAAATTTACATGCAATACACTCACCAAAACACAAAGCAAATAAGTAGATATCTCTATTAGTACCTCACTTCTTTGAAGCTTTATTTCACAATGACCTCAAAATCATCCCTCATTTTCCTCATTTCTCTCCTTACCATGACCCTCCTTCCTCCTCCATCCATGGCCCTCATCTACCGAGGCCAAAACATTGTATCCGCGATAATAGGCGGTACAGTCCTTTGCATCGACTCATCCCTATCAGTATCAAAAACATGTAACACCATCCCAAACGTACCTGTTGAGTTGCGTTGTGGGACAGGATCCGCGGAAAAAGTGATTAAAACGGGAGTGACTGACCTTTCAGGAACATATATCTTTGCTGTCAGTTTGCTCGATACATTACTATTTGACCCTAACACGTGTTACATACGTGTGAACCTTGCGGGGACTAGTTGCTCACTTGCTCTTCCGACTGCCTCGCTTTATATTCCTCTCCGTGTGCTTAATGTGGTTCAGGCCTTGCTAGGGAACATCCTTGTTCTCACCGGGGGTTCTTGTACTTATCATAACTAAGTAGCTTGATGAAGTAATAAAAATAATTAACTAAATAAAAGGGTCACTTCTCACTTTGGGTAAGTGGTATGTTCTTATCGGTTTTTTTTTGGTGGTCGGGGCTAGCTTACATGCACCTCGACTGATTCTGGTCTGTCGGAAAACGGACAAGGCCATTATATGAATATGTACTTGTGTTCGTGTGGTGTTGTTCTTTATGTTGTGGTCATTTTGATTTTGTCCTTGTAATACTCTTATATTTTCCAATAAACTCTTATTTGATAAATGCCTTCATGAATTTTTTATTATAAAATGATTACATTCAAATAGTAGACAAGCGAGCAACAAGCTGCGCCGCTAACTTTTATTTAAAAATTAATTGTGTTTTGCGTATATCTTACCTGGACATGTTAACACAAAAAACCTCAACACTAGTAGCATGATCATGTTAGTTTGAACTTCATCAATAATTTAAACTTAATTGGCATTCTTTAATGTACGTAGTAACTATATTTCATAAACAAATGATCAGTGTCAAGCTGATAAAGCTTAGAACAGCAATTTCATGAAAGCTTTCTATAGAATTTAAACATCATATTATGTTTATTGTGCATCAGTTCTATGTACAGAGATTTCTACATGCATGGACTTGTACATAGATTTATGAGGTGGTAATGTATCAAACTCGATGTTAACGAATTAATGTCTATATCATTTTGTATGAGGTCCATTGCTAACCGGCAAAAATGTGTGTACAACTATGAGCTGAGACCCGTGCCGCGGTGCACTTCAGAAAATAATTTATTTGCAGAATCTAGCTTATAAAGTTGTAATGTGATGCTATTAATTTGGTGTGTAAATGTAAACTCATAATGTGTAAATGTAAACTCATAAGCTAGCCCTATCTTTCAGATAAGCTCAACTGTCAAGCCTATTTGTTTACATACAGTCTATTAAAGATACACATGCTATACTACCATCGACAGATCAATGTTTGTTTCGATGAATTAATATGCATTATATGTTTCCTTAGTTTATATAAAAGTCAAATATCTGAAATTGATTTAAAAGCTCCTTCATCATGAAACATCTAAATTAAAACTAATCAAATCTTTAACAATAGAAAGTAGATAATATTATTGGAGATCATCATAATTGAGATCATCATTAGGTTGTTTAGCTGGAATATTTGGCCAGTCAATAGTTGTAGTCTTTGTTTCCCATTGCTTTTTCGGATTTAACAACATACAATTTCGGAACCGATATTTTTTCATCCTTTTCATAATGGTACTAAATGTACTTGAAAGCCTTTATAGTCTTTAATTATTCAGATTTATATCAAGGATACGAGTTTTATTAGCAAATTTATATTTCAATTTACTTAACTTGCATCAGTCAATCTGTGTTCTTTTGTTCGCAAGCCTTGTCTTCTTAGTATGCACAAATACAATACTACATAACAGTTTTTTGATTAAAAAAAAAAAAAAAAAAAACAGTTTTTAAACTTGTCACGAAAATTTTGTGCTCATGAGACCTCATGTTTTCGCCTCGAGAAGAGCTTTGGCTCTAAAACTTGCTAGTTCGGACACATCCATTCCACACATAATATGTGTCATAAGTTTCGATTTTTCTATGCATATAATATACTCTTCTTTTTATTGCCTAAAAGAGCAGAAACTTTTACATGCATCTGAACCTAGACTTGTTCGAATAGAATTTGCTTGTTGGGAGTAATAAATAAGAAACAATCAAAATCACAAAAGGATGATATTTCTCACATTCATCTTGCTTGTTTGGTCTGTTTTGTACGCCATTCATCTTAAGATCTCAACATTCAGTATTAAGTATTTAACTTTTTCCCTTTGGTTGGCGTCTTCGTATTAAACTTAAAAATCAGCAACATGCATGTTCACCAGAAAATAATATGGTATGAGTGAAAATTATGAAAACAACAAGTATCATCTCCCGAACACCCAACAAATATCTAATTTATCTCCAAATATCTAATCTAACTCTCTTGTCAGAACTTGTAAAACAGACAAGTTTGTTTCTTTGTAATTTAAAGAAAATGGCTTGTTTCGAGTCCGAAAAAAAAAGGGTTTATTGAACTTTACAACTTTCAGGCAAAAAAATAACTATCCAAACAGATAAGCAAATTAACTTGAATAAAAAGCTCGAACCAATGACCAAGAAAAACATATTCAAAACAAAAGCTAATAATCCTAATGTAAAGAAAAAGTTCATTTACCAACAGTTTACTTTTTAAAACTGTTTGTAAAATGAGTGTCGTTAAATTTTATTGCTAAACTGTTACTTAAAATTTAATCGCAAATGAACTTTTTCTTGTATGGTCACTGCATTCTATTAATATAAAGCAAACAATCAAATGAGCATGATTAAAAATCTGCAAGCAAGCCAAATGTACTGCATCATAAAGTTAAGCAAATGATGAATAAAAAGTTTCAGCCAAGCAAGTGAATATAACTGAATGAAATCTAAAAAGAAAGTATAAAAAATAAAATAAAATATACTGAAAGCAGATGTTACCTGTCTGGGTTTCCAACACGTGGCTTCAATTATTAATTAGCATTCAGCACATGTTAAATTTCACTTTTACCCCTTTACTTTCAGCCTCATCTCTCCTTTAGCCCTCAAATACGAATATACGACACACATGCTCTCCAAACTCTTTAACAATATCCATCAATAGTTAACGCCGGAGATATGAGCCTTTACCTCTATTAGACGACATTTTTCTTATTTATCTCCTCGATTAGACATGTATTACAGTAGCTTTTAATTATTTTTCCAAGTTCTCATGAAAAATAGATAGGAAAAATAGAATCCTAATTAACTGATTGATTATGATTAGGGATGGCAGAATTTCGGGTTTTGGCCCGACCCGACCTGACCCGGTACGGGTTGGATAAAAGTGCAGGATTATTTGGTCGGGTTGAATTGGGTTACTTTGCACTTTTATGCAATTTTTGTCCAAATTAGAAATAAGTTCATCTTCCCTATATGTATCACTTTTTAATTATTTATTTTATTTACCAAAACGCCATACACATATTTCATAAAAAATGAAAAAAAACACATAAAATTATATAAAATAAAAAAAATAAAAAAAAATCACAAAGAAATAAAAAAATCACAAAAAAAATAAAAAAATCACAAATAATCACAAAATTTTAAAAAAATTACAAAAAAAAAAAATTATAAAAAATGAAAAAAATCACAAAATATTATAAAAAATGAAAAAAATCACATAAAATTATAAAAAATGAAAAAATTCACAAAAATTCATAAAAAATGAAAAAAAAAATCACAAAATCACAAAATCACAAAATTTTAAAAAAATTACAAAAAAAATAAAAAACTATTTTTTTTGGTTTGTAGAACGATAAAATATATATATTATATTTTGGTTTGTATGACAATTTAGTAAATAAACTAAATAATTAAAAAGTGTTACCTATGAGAAATATGAATTTATCAAGATATCTAGGAGGAATATAAGTTGTTATGAGTTACTTATAGGGAATTACCCCGTAATAAAACACAACCCAACACACACACATGACACATCATCTCTCTCTAACATATACACAGATAGATACACTGTATAAAACATATGTGTATAGTAATGAAAAGATGATAGAAAACTAATTATAAACGATAAAATATTAAAAGAGACTCATTCATCAAATTAATTAGTCATCTCTCTTGTGTACTAGCTTTATCTCTCTATATATATAAATATATATATGTATATATCCTTATTTTATTTTAGCTTATTATTATTATTTTTTTGTCAGTTTTTTTCCTTTTATTTTTTTGGGTATTGTTGTAAAAAATAATTTAGATTATTATAAATTTTTACCAGGTAAATATGAAAAATTTGGAAAAAATAAGATTTTTAGGCTTTTCTAATTTAATTAAATGGTTATTGTTAGATGCTTAATAATAGTTTGTACTTATTTGGCTTATCAAAAAAATTGCGGGTCAAACGGGTCGGGTCGGGTATAAACGGGTCGGGCCGGGTTATGTGCGGGTCGGATCGGATCGGGTTTCGAGAAACCCGATCCAATTACCATCCCTAATTATGATACAATGGCTGAGCTAGGAGCGAGAATATGGGGTGATGAAATTCCAACACAAAATGGGAAGGGTGCTAATACACTCTTTTTTAAAAGTAATATGTAGAATTTATCTCGGTTAAGATTAATACGAGTTGGTCGTAACATATGCTAGCCTCCTTAGTTGTTCATCTAGCACACTTATTAAAACATCCACGTTACATTACTTGATAAATTTGGCTAGATAACTATTGATAAAAAAACAAAAAAAAATTCATTGACTTACATTCATACAAGCTAACTTTCACTTACATTTTTTTGTGTACATTAGACTAATTAACTACTTTTGACTAACAATAGTATATTTTATTAATATATTGATACTAGTTAATGGGATAAGTGGGACAGAAGATTAATAAATAATTTAAAATAGAATGTAATGATAAATTGATTGTCATCTCACTCATTAGTTTGATTACTAAATTTAACACAAAATTTAACAAGTGACCGATAACATGACATTTAATGAATGTATTATCAAGTTTAATGTGACAAAAATATCTCTAAATAACAAGTAATACTAAATGGTGAGATATATAATCTAGTTAGTCTTGTTATTCCATAATAATAGGTTACAAGTAATAGTAAATGGGGATATATCTAATCTATTTAGTCTTAGTATTCCATAACAATGTGTATTTCTATATTTTACATAACAAATTGTGACAACCGACAAGATCCATTGGAAATTTACTTTTTGCTTATAAAACATGAAAACTTCCAAAAAAAGACAGGACCACTGCCCTCTTTGGTTAGTAACATGTCTGTAAAATACAAATAACCTCGTCAATTTTATAATATACCATTTGAGACCCCCACATTTAATTTCACAGCTTAGCTGGTTCATGATTATAGAGACTAAACGAATAATTTAACTTGACCATATGAAATTATGAATACCGGTTTTGATGCACCTTTCAAGCAAAGTTTCTATATTGTCAGACTAAGAAAGACACTGTTATAGTTCAACTTAAAACTGCTATCTTTTAAACACAAAAAAAACACAAAAAAATCATCAATCAAATATATAGTACACTCTATAAACAAAAAAGTTTTGAGCTTAAAACCGCAATTAAACATACTCTCTCCGTTTCTAATTAATTGTTCATTACGAAACTACTTACATTTTTGACCGGCCAATAATTTGTATCACAATTGTCGGAATGAAAATTTTCAAAAGTCAATCATATGGTTCAAACATCAAATTATATGATTTGATTTTGAAATTTTTTATTTCGACAATTTTGATTAACATGTCAAAATTGTACGTAATTTTGTAAAGTATAATTAATTGGGAAGGGAGTGAGTACATAACAAAAACACGTAATTATACTAATCATAAGGTTAATACCCAAATCACTTCTTCTTGTTCTTGTCTTTCCCATTCGAAAAAATCGACCCCAAACCGAACAAATTACCAGAATGCACATTGAGCTTTGGATTAACGCCACTGCTATACGACTTTCTCATTGGTGGTTTCAAACTAGACGATCTTGGAGCCACGTACGAAGAACTTTTAAGTAAATTCAGCTTTTGGGTACCCTGATTTTCCCTCAAAACCGACGACTTTTTTGTACTAGTACTATTAGCCGAACCAGTAGAATTGCTCCTTGACATAAGTGGCAATGGACACAAACTAGGAGCATAACCACTACCACAATTCAAACTACTACTTCGTTTAAATCCCCAAAACGACTTCGAATTATGCTTCTCCTTTGTTCCCTCAATAGTTTCTTTTCGATCAACTTCGTTTTTCATCATTTTCGGGGCTAACTTGGACAAATTGTTCTGGTCTTTTTGAAGGGAATCTTTTTTCTTGATTTGAGTAGGGATTATTTTTCCGTCCGAGAAGAGTTCGTCGGCCGAAGAAGATTGGTTTTCGTTACTTTGGCCAATGCAAAAATCAAAATCGTTACCGGTTTTGGAACTTGATCGAAAGAGCGTTTGTTCGATTGGCATCGTATCGGATTGGGAGAGATCATAGGAAAAAGAGATTCTTGGGCTCATTACTAGAGCAGAGTTTTCAGAACAAAACTCAATTGCCATTTTGTTTTATTAAAGATTACAATTTTTTTGAGATGTGTTTGTTGGGTTTAGCTTTAAATGATGAAAAGAAGACGTGAGAATATGAATGGGGATTGGGTTCCTTTGGAAACTTGGGCTTGAAGGATATATAGAGAGAGATGAGAAAGATATTTAAAGGAGATCATATGTTAATAGTTGTAGTTCAGTTTCAGATTTGCTAACACAGTGGTTATAAAAGTACAGTGAGTGTGTTACAGTATTTATATACTAGTCCGATTAACTGTTCACTGTTTATATGAATTTTGATCGATCAATAGCTTTTATTAAAAATTTTATTTCGATAATTTTAATACGTGCTATAACTCCGTAAAAATTACACCTAATTTTATAGAATACAATTAATTGGTAGGAGAGTAA
Source organism: Primula veris (assembly GCA_963682055.1). NCBI lineage: Eukaryota > Viridiplantae > Streptophyta > Magnoliopsida > Ericales > Primulaceae > Primula > Primula veris. The sequence goes on along the minus strand of OY821747.1, from coordinate 26,059,958 downwards.
GTGCATTTTATCACAAGATTTTTAGTTTTAACTAATTTGATCATCACATTTCCATTTATCCATCATTATGCAACTACTTTTTTCCTTAATGATCTCTCTTCCCCTTGGCTAGCTTAACCGCAACCCAACAAAAACAGCTTAGTTTGGATAATACAAAAACCGAAATCAAATATACAAAATTCCATTTTATATCTATCTTTTTTTTTTTTATATTAATGATATAAGTGGGCCCTTTTTTATGCATATTTATGCATAGACTCGTTAAAAACCATTTAATCAATTTATTTAGTGAGTCTCATGCAAATTGTATGTCAAAAAGTCTATCAATATCACAACCTTCTTTTATTAGTATGGTCTGCAACAAAAGTGTATACATTAATACAAGACTTTCGTCGCCATTTTCATTTTTAAAATAACTTCTTTCGACCACTAGTATTAAAAGAACTGGATAGTAAAAGAATAACAAACACGTCTTGTTCAGTTGTTTTTAAAAAAGAAATTGATAGTAAATGAATAACAGTGATCAAGTTGACTGCTTAGTAAGTTTAGAGAAAGAATTGCTGTATATAGTGTATATTTATCCTATTTTGATTCCATGTTAAATCTTTTAAAGCGATTTAAGTGGAGGGCGCTGGCGAGCCTGATTTTCTTTCCAATCTCGTCTTACTCAATTCGCGTCGGCTCCAATCTTCCGAGGTATCCGGACTAGGCCTGGTTGGCTACGGTGACGAGGGGACCTTCGTGCCTGCGTAGGGAACAAACAGGGGCCCGGGGTTGGTACCAGGTTTTCCCTCTCCAACAATCAAGTCAGTATCGGTGTTAACTGAAAGTAGGAATATAATTAAGGGTAAGGGACCGGGCCGGTTACAGGTCGTTGTATCGAGTGGTACAGATAGTGTTCTGGGGGTCCGGGTTGTTTAAGCTTTATCTCTCCTCTCTGTCTTTGTGCGTCCCCCTCTAAGTGGTATTAGTGGGGGTATTTATAGTGTGATCAGAGGTGTATTAGCCCTTGGATCACTGTACTGTAAGATGTTGATCCAACGGCGTTAGGTCATTTATGACTCTGACAAGGGTACTGTCCTCTACCGGGGCCCACAGGGAGGTGACCTGTGATTGGGCCACGTCGATGAAACGCCAGGAGGGTCCCCCAGGGAGGCAGCAACATTAATTGGGGAAGCGTACTCGACACGCTTCTTTGGGCCGGCCTAGCTTCACCCCGTTTGGTAATGAGCCGGGGTGGTGAGACATCCACTATATAGGGCCCCGGTTTGTTTGTTTCCGTGGTGATATCGGTCCGGATGAGGAGACACTGAGATTCCCTCGCCAGCCGCCACTATTGTGAGATAAAATGATCGTTTTCTCCATATTGACTCGAGATGTCTGTAAACTTGAGTCAACACAACGATTTAAGAAAATATAAACAAAAATTTGCAAATCCAAATCGATTGAATTTCAAATAAATAAGTTCAATTTTAATATTAGTCATAAGTAAACAATCACAAAACTTGTTGCCCATTGAAATTATTAACTCAATTACAACTAAACAAGCGCGAACAAGCACGACATGTGTAGTTATAGTTGTCATTGGTACCAAATATAGCATGATGAAATAAAAGGGATCTATTTTGTCAATTCCTTTTCTTGTCAAGCCGAAAGCAATCCGTTGAGGTAAAGGAAAAAAAGTTCCAAAAGATATAGCAATTGTTTGAGGGCTTTGTTTCAGGCATAATTACACACAACTCGCCTGTTTGTCGACTTGAACGGTCTCTTTTAATTTGATTGAGAAATGGGACGAACTGGTGTAACGATTTCTGCACAAGAAAATTGAAGTATGGACCATATTGAACAATTTTTCCGAGTAGAGGATGAGGTTGGGATTCCGTGCAAAGTATAGAGATGTTGCACATGATTTACTAAAATAGTCAGAGTAAGGTGGTGACAATTTTTAATTTTTTAAGATTTAAGAGTCGGTTGCCAACTGATTTTCAAATGAACTTGGGTAAATCTGTACTATATTAAAAGTTATAACCTTTTGGCAGGCTCACTATGTCAGTTTTAATTGTTTTTAATTGTTAATTGCATGTGACATGCTACAACTAAAAATCCAATACAAGTCAAAGACACAATCACAAGATCCTCTTCTTAAAACTTCCACCTTTTGTTGTTGTCTCGGGCGGTGCAAATGTAGGTTTAATTGGCTCCGACCCTTGCTAAATTTAATTCATATACTATATATTTCATATTTTTATACATAAATAATCTGGTTTAGTTAGTTAATACTCCAATTTTACAACCATGTGGTCATGAGTTTGAAACCCCACTGCTAATTTTTTAAACAATTTTGACTGTATTATAAATACACTAACAATTAACAATTATTATATGCCGAAAAATCTAATTTGATTGCTTAATTTTATTTTTTTCAATAATATAAAACATGAAATCTATCACACAAAACCACTTGTTTTATTTGTATATTGCTTAATATTTTAAAAGTTTTTCTTTTAGATTATTGTATTACTCATTTGATGTAATTACTATTTGGTTTTATTTCAACAACTGTTGCTAATCAATATTAGTGGGTTTATCATTAATTTCATTTTTAACATATAAACTAAAATTCCATAAGAATTCACACAAATTACTATTTATTTTATCCTTGTTGCTTGAAATTCTAAAATCCTTTTCTTTTCTTCAAATCAAAGTTAGTAATTTGTTCATAAAATTTAGCTTTTTTGGTATCTTATTAACATATATATTTTAATGTTAAAACATGTTACCAATTATTATTTGTTTATATAGTGTTCACTGAGATACATAGTCGAATTATGTACTAATTGTGCTTTCGCTGAACCAAATTTCTGGCTCCGTCGCTGATTGTTTTGTATGTTTGTTGTTTTATTTCTAATTATTTTCGCACTTGTTACCTGTGACCTGTCATGGATTGCCGGTTGTGTTAATTTATTTTTTCTCATAGATGGATAGAAATGATACTTCAAATTAAACCAACTCTATGGCTAGACGTGAAGTTGAAATATTGTAGTATATATAATAGAACAGTTGAATTGCATCACTTCTCTTAATTTGAATTATCAGATCTTCAATTGAATGGATTCATTATTGGATTTTGGCCTTGATCATGGTTGTAGTTGGCGAGGGAATGTCGACATTCTCTCGTCCGGGCCGATATCACCGCAGCAACAGGCTATCCGGGCCTATCTACCATGGGTGACTCATCACCCCGGTCCTGGAGAGACCGGGTCGTGCTTAGGCCGGCCTAAAGAAGCTTGTTAAGTACGCTTCCCCCATTAATGCAGCTGCCCCCATTGGGGGACCCCTTATGTGTTTCGTCGACGTGGCCCAATCACAGACCAGCCCTTGTGGGCCCCGACGAAGGACAGTACCCTTGTCAGAGTCATAAATGACCTGAAGCCGTCGGATCAGCACCAAACAGTACAGTGATCCAAGGGCTAGTACACCTCTGATTACACTATAAATACCCCCACTAATACCACTTAGAGGGGGACGCACAAATAGAGAGAGGAGAGATAAAGCTTAAACAACTCGGACCCCCAGAACACTATCTGTACCACTCGATACAACAACCTGTAACCGGCCCGATCCCTTACCCTTAATTATATTCCTACTTTCAGTTAACACCGATACTGACTTGATCGTTGGAGAGGGAAAACCTGGTACCAACCCCGGACCCCTGTTTGTTTCCTGCGCAGGTACGAAAGTCCCCTCGTCAACATAGCCAACCTGGCCCAGTACGGATACCTCAGAAGATTGGAGCCGACGCGAATTGAGTAAGCCGAGCTTGGGAAGAAAATCAGGCTCGCCAATTGGCGCCGTCTGTGGGGAAACCTACACGCGTTAGCTTCGACTCCCCGTCTTTAAAGGAAACATGTCTGGCAATAACCGATTTGACACCCCGTCGTCTCGGCCTCCCCCCGTCTATGGGATACCGAGGACGCTTTCCTTTGATGAGACTCCTAGAACCGCATCCACAAGGGAGCCCGCTCCCTTGATCGCGATAGCTCCCGCATCTCGATCGCGGGCCGAGCTAACAGAGATGATGATCGATATCCACCAAAAAGAGCTCATCGCTCTGGCAGCCCAGAAGGCCTTGATAGCCTCGTTGATGGCGCCAGAGCCCGAGCCAGTTCAGGGCGCAAGCCAAGACAAATCAGTCCCTATCCCCGTTAAAAGCGTCACGTCCAGGCTGGGACCCCTCCGACGACCCCCCCTAGAGACTCCCAGAGAGCTAGCTAGGGGTACGGAGTCGGAGCATTCCCACGAAGGAAACTCTCGTCACAATAACGAGCGAAGTATACATTCTCGGCTCCGTTGGCAGGAAGACAGTCGTGACTCACGATCGGAATCTAGTCATGCCTGAACTGATAAGTCTCCTCGGGCACGGAGACGTGGCCGCCGCAGACGGCACGATGCAGCCGGTGAGGCGGCACTGAAAATTGTGGCCTCGACCCGTAGCACCCCGTTCTCGGACGAAATTGAATACAGTACTCCCCCCCGAAACTTCGTTGCCCCTATCCTCCAGACCTTCAACGCGGATTCTGACCCGGAAGCTCATCTCCGACACTATCGATACCAGATGAACCATTGGTCACACCTTGACCAATTAATGTGTAGGTGCTTTCCGGCCAGTCTGGGAAGGCTCGCTAGTAAATGGTTCCAGTCCCTGCCCGTCAACTCCATCCACTGTTGGGACGACCTAGCATATGATTTCGCACACCGGTTCATAAACTTGAAAGAGAGAGCCACCCAACCGGAGCAACTCTACCAAGTGAGGGTCCAGTCCAAAGAGACCCTCGAGAATTATGATAGTCGGTTTTGGCTGAAGCATGCAGAATGCGCGGACTGTCCCGACTCCACCGCCATAGCTGCCTTCAGGCAAAACATGGTAGTCGGGAGCAGGATCCGAAACGAGATGATTGCGACCCCACCCAACTCTGTTCCTCAACCCAGGTCCCTCATAAAACAGCATATCGACATAGAGAAGGACATGAGGTCAGCTGGGGCAACACGTTCAGTAGCCCTTATCGACCAGCCAAGGGATCGGTTCGTCGCAACGAGCCCTCGAAGAAACCGGCCCATAGCGGAAAGGATGGAGCGGCTACGAAGGGGAAGAAACCCGCAACCGGCCCCTAAAATAAGAAAAGAGGACCCCCGACCGGGGCATCAAACCCCTGTCGCCTCGGGGTCGGGCGCTGCCTATTCCACCACCTTTCGCCTACCTCTCGTCGACCTTCTTAACAAGATTGAGAACGAGCCTTTCTTCTTTTGGCCTCTCCCACTACGGAACGAGCCGGCCCCAGGGCCTAACGACAAAATATGTGAATACCACAGGGGTCGAGGCCATCACACCAACGAGTGCCATGGCCTGAAGGCCAGGCTCGAGGGATGGGTCCGGGATGGACTGATGGATAAATATGTCAAATCACGGAGGGAGTCCGATCGAGATGGAGAAGGGGTTGATGAGAGGCAGCGGGACCTCCCTCCACCGGTGATGATCTGTCATGTCATTCACTCTGGGCCAAAAAGGTCTAGCCAGAATGGGGCAGAAAGGACCTCGGCACGGGAAGCAGCGATGAAGCAGCGCGTCTGCCTCGCAGAAAGCTCCAGCCCCCGGAAAAAGTATAAGCGCGATGCCAAGCCGGATGTAAGCTTCACTGACTTCGATCTGGTGGGGGTGGACGTGCCCCACACTGATGCCATCGTTATCTCGGCACAGATAGGCCTTTGCGTAGTAGAACGGATCCTCGTTGATCAAGGAGCGTCGGTCAATATACTCTTTGAAGACCTCTTTCGAAAGATGGGACTCAAAGAGGAACAGTTGGAAATCGACGTTCCTCCCCTGTACGGATTCAACTCGGAGGCGGTCCAGCCCAGAGGAAACATAACCTTGCTTGTGAAAACGGGAACAAAAGTTATGGGCGTAGAGTTCACGGTGGTGAGTGTCCCTTCTGTTTACAACGTGATATTGGGGCGCCCGTGGCTCCATGGAATAGATGGAGTCTCCTCCACCTTACACCAAAAGGTTAAGTACCCAACTGAGTCTGGTGTGGAAACCATCTCGGGAAATCAGAAAGTTTCACGCAGCTGCGCCATGGCCGTGTATTCCGGCAAAAAGATGGTGCCGGCCCAAAGTGCCATGAACATCGAGGCAGAGGACCCTAAGCTGCTGAGGGAACTAAACAAAAAGATGGGGCCTGAGGCCGAAGACAAGGTGGAGGAGGGACTGCTGAAAATCCGAATCCCGGGGTATGACGAGGACCACTTTTTTATGGTGGGGGCAAAGCTTACCAAACCTGAGGTCACCGACCTCGTCGAACTCCTTCTCCAATACCTCGACAATTTTGCATGGGGTCCAAGCGAGATGCCAGGCATCAGTTCCGACCTCGCCTGCCACCAATTAAACGTCAACCCGGATGCCAAGCCCGTGATGCAAAAGGGGCGCCGTGTCAGTCCAGAGCATGCCGATGCCATAAACGATGAAGTAGAGAAGCTTCTGCTGGCCGAGGCCATCAGGGAGATTTATTACCCCAGATGGCTCGCCAATCCCGTAGTGGTCCCCAAAAAGAACGGGAAGCTGAGGGTGTGCATCGATTACACGAGACTCAACCGAGCCTGTCCCAAAGATCCTTTCCCCTTGCCCAAAATCGATCAAATAGTGGACTCTACGGCCGGGGCCGCCAGGATGAGCTTCCTGGATGCCTGCTCCCGCTATCATCAAATACCCATGTCGGAGGCCGACCAAGAAAAAACTGCCTTCATCACCCCAAGGGGAAATTACTGCTACAAAGTGATGCCCTTTGGGCTCAAGAACGCCGGGGCTACCTATCAGAGGATGGTCACCAAGATATTCGCTAAGAACATAGGCCGAACCATGGAAGTCTATATTGACGACATGGTGGTAAAAAGCACCCAAGAGGAGCACCACCTATCCGACCTGAGAGAGGCGTTCGAAACGATACGAAGGCATGACCTGAAGCTGAACGCCTCTAAATGTGCCTTCGGGGTAGGTGCCGGCAAATTCCTAGGGTTCATGGTGACCCACCGCGGCATAGAGGCGAACCCGTCCCAGATCTCTGCCTTGAAGAATTTGAAAACACCTGAGAAGAGAAAGGACATACAAAAGCTAGCCGGGATGGCCGCCGCCCTAAACCGATTTATTGCCCGGTTCGGGGACCGATGTAAACCGTTCTTTACGGCCTTAAAAGCCCAGAAGAAATTCGAATGGACCGATGAATGCCGGCGTGCGTTCACCGAGCTGGCGGACTACCTCGGAAGTCCGCCCCTTCTAACCAAGTCGGACCGAGGCGATGTCCTTACCCTATACCTGGCCGTGTCTGAGATAGCCGTCAGCGCCGTCCTCATCAAGGAACTCGACAGGGAGCAAAGGCCTATCTATTACGTGAGCAAAACTCTTCTCGATGCCGAGGCTAGGTATATGCCTTTGGAAAAACTCGTCCTAGCCCTCGTCGTGGCCTCACGAAAACTTGCTCACTATTTCTCTGCACACAGCATTGTGGTCTATACTGACCAGCCTGTGCGAGAAATACTCCAAAAGGGGGATCTCTCTCGACGAATGATGAAGTGGGCCTGCCACTTGAACGCCTACGACATCAGCTATGCGCCGCGAACGTCCGTCAAGGGACAGGCCCTGGCCGACTTCGTGGCAGAATTCACTGGGATGACTCAATGCCCCGACATCACAGGTTGTGCCCCCGAGACCTGGACCTTGCACGCGGATGGAGCCGCCAATAAGAAAGGGTCCGGCCTCGGCGTCGTACTCCGATCTCCACAAGGGGACGTGATCGAGAAGTCAATCCAACTTGGCTTCAGAGCCACCAATAACGAGGCCGAATATGAGGCCGTTATCGCCGGCTTAAAAATGGCCCGAAGCCTCGGAATCAAAAAGATACTGGTGCATACGGACTCTCAATTAGTCAGCAGCCAGATCAGTGGTGAATTTCAGACGAAGGACGACAGAATGGCCAGCTACGTGGCTATCGCTTCCGGAATACTCCAAAGCTTTGAATGTCAAGAAATCGTCAACATCAACAGAAACGAGAACACCCACGCCGATGCACTAGCGACCCTAGCCTCGGTCATGAGTGATAAAAAAGAGAGAGTCATCACCATAGAATATGTCCCTTCGCCTAGCATCGAGGCTAAGGCAACAATTAACATGGTGACTGACCTCCTGCCGGAGCCAAGCTGGATGGACCCCATAATCGAATACCATCGCTCTGGTGATCTTCCCAATGACAAGAAAGAGGCCGAGAAAATAAGAAGAACGGCACTGGGATTCTGGATAGCTCCCAACGACAAGCTCTATAAAAGATCGTTCTCTGGCCCCTACTTACTCTGCGTCCACCCCGACATGGTAATAAGGGTCATGGAGGAAATTCACGAAGGAACGTGTGGGAGCCATACCGGGGGCAGATCGCTGGCCAACCGAGCCTTGACCCACGGATATTGGTGGCCCCTCATGTAGAAGGACGCCAAAGCTTTCGTACTCAGGTGCGAGAAGTGTCAGAAGTACGCACCCATACCCCATGCCCCGGCGCAAAAAATGAGCAGCGTGACCTCGCCCTGGCCTTTCGCGTAGTGGGGCATGGATATCGTCGGACCATTCCCCGTGGCCCCGGGGGGGAAGAACTTCCTCCTCATGGTCACCGATTACTTCTCAAAGTGGGTGGAGGCCGTGGCCTTAGCGAAAATCACAGAGGCCGAAGTGATGCGTTTCCTCTGGAGAGACGTGATCACCAGATTCGGAATCCCCTACTCAATCGTCGCGGACAATGGGGGACAGTTCACCGGGGTCAAATTAAAAGCGATGTATGCAAAGTATCACATCAAGAACTACTATTCGACCCCATCGTACCCCCAATGCAACGGACAAGCCGAGGTATCAAATAAGACCGTGCTCGACGGAATCAAGAAGAGGCTAGACGAGTCCAAAGGACAATGGGCCGCAGAACTGTATCACGTCCTATGGGCCTACCGAACGACGAGAAGACGGGGCACTCAACAGACACCCTATAGCCTCACTTACGGAATGGAGGCCATCATCCCGTTAGAAATCGGGCTTCCCTCTCTGAGGAAGGACATCGTGGAAAACGGGCTTAACGAAAAGATGATGGGGCTCGAGCTGGACTACGCCGAAGAAAGAAGGGAGGTTGCGGCCATCCGTAACGCCGAATATAAAAACGAGCTGGGGCTTTCTTATAACAAAAGAGTGAACGCCAGACGTTTCCAAGACGAAGACCTCGTGTTACGAAGAGTAAACAACTACACCAGGATACAGTCCGACGGCAAGCTAGGCCCCAATTGGGAAGGCCCCATCGAATCCTCGGTGCAGTAGGGAACGGGGCCTACCTGTTGGGTCATCTTCCCAACGACGTCCCGGTGGACCGACCTTGGAACGTCAACATCCTAAGGAAGTACTACCAGTAGGGCTCGGCCTTTATGACTTTGTGTAAATAAGAATGTGGTGTAAATTTATGCCTGTGGGCTTTATAAATAAAAACTGTTGTTATTTCAGTTCATTTGAATTTTCTCTAAGTGTTTCAGAACACGAGCCTATACGGCACCCCGGTTCATATTTACTTGAATTTTTCAGTTCATTTAAATTTTCTATGTGTTTCAGAACACGAGCCTATACGGCACCCCGGTTCATATTTACTTGAATTTTTCAGTTCATCTAAATTTTCTAAGTGTTTCAGAACACGAGCCTATACGGCACCCCGGTTCATGTTTACTTGAATTTTTCAGTTCATTTAAATTTTCTATGTGTTACTTCGGTTGGCAAGTTATGAGTTGTATAAAACGAGCGCCCCAACGCCGAAGCACTAAGGCCCACTCATTTGGGAGCGTGTATACAATGTATAAAACACAATGGAAGTAAAGAAATAAAACACAGAAGAATAAAAGACAAGTCCAAAATTGTTTTTTCATTTCATTCAATGGAAAGCTATTACATGCTAAGTACAAAAAAGGAAATTACATCGAGAATAAAATCTAAAAACCACAAAAAGCCCTAAGATGCCCCCTCATCATCATCTGCATCGGCGTCCGAAAGGGCTCGAGGGGTTAAGGGGACCACCTCGGGAACGGGAGCAGAGGGGACCGGAACAAAAATGTTTTCCATGTTCCACACCGGATGATCCGGTCCCGCTCTCATAAAAGCCGCTGCCTCAGACCAGCCATCGACATAGAAGGAATTAAAGTCCTTCTGTGTCGATAGCTCCAAGGCGGCGCTCATCTCTGCCTCGGCGGCTTGAACCGCAGCCTTTACTTTTTTGGCCACCCCGGCCTCAGCGGCTTCGACCGCAGCTTTCACCTTATCGGCCACGCTCGCTTCAACCTCCTTCAGAGCCGTTACCGCAGCTTGGGCACGCTCCTCGGCCTCAGCACCGGCCTTCGCGGCCTCAGCTCTCCGAGCTTCCAAGGATTCGACGAGGCCCTCGGCCCTCTCCGCCCTTTTCTGGGCCCCCTCCGCCTTTTTCAGAGCGTCTTCGGCCTGTTTAGCATTGGCCTCAGCCTTCGAAGCCCACGACCTCACCAGTTGCCCTTGCTGGTAGACGTATTGGTTCATCGTCAAGTAGGCCTACAAAAGAAGAGAAACACTTAGCAAGAATTTAAGAAATAAACGAAAGACAATGGCACAACGAAAACAACGTTTTACCTGCGGGATCATGGCCATGGCCGACGTCATGGCGGAAGCAAGGTCGCGACCACGTTGGTCGGCCTCGACAGTTTGCTGCTGAAGCGCGGCCAGAGCAAGCAGGCCAGCAGAGGGATGGCCCTCCATAATGCTCCGAACCCCGGTCGTCGCCTTGACCTCCTCCGGAGTCTGAATAGGCATCCTTGGGAACGGGGAGCCAGAGCCTGAGCTTGAGCCCGAAGAGCTAGGCATTGGACCCTTTGCCTGAATGGATGACACCGCTCGCTCTTCAGCAACGACCACATGCTCCCTGGCATCCTCCCTCGGCTCAGAATCCCCGGCACGGGCTTTCTTCGCATCCCAAGGGGCCTTCGCCTCCTCCCTCTTCCTCTTGGCAGCTTCGGCTGCTTCGGCTTTACGAGCGGCTCGTTCACGCCTCAACTGCCCCGCCAGGCCTCCCAACCTCTCCAAAGTCTTTACCTTAGCATCTGTGGGAGCCACTTCAACCACCTCGTCGTCCCTTGTCCCGACGACCCCCTCCTCCTCCTCAGCCTCGGGCTCCAAAGCCTCCACCTCTTCCACCTCCTTGTCCCTTGCCCCGACGACCCCTCCCTCACCAGCCTCGGGCTCAATAATCTCCGCCTCCTCGCCATCCAACCCCGCCTCCTCCTCGGCCTCTTCATCCGCCTCCTCCTCCTCGTCGGAACGGACCACCTACACAGACCACACAAGAAAGGAGTTAGAGAAATTAACTAAATCTAGCTAAGTGTAAAAACAAAGATTTGAGAAAAACAAGAAGCGACTTACCCTGGTCCTTGAGGTGCCCAAGGCTGGCCCGGAGGGTTCTGCCTCAGATGGGCTATCTTCTAATCGTAGGGGGCTCCCCACAGCGGGCTCACTAGAGCTCAAGGGGAGAACCTCTGTCAGAGGCTTCCCATGCACATCAATATAGGTACGGGTACCGTCCGCCCCCACTCGGTAGTGAAGGCCGGTACCATCAGACCGGGTCTCAAAGAGAACCCCGGCCGTCGAAGGAGCGAAAGATCTCGCCTCGACGGCCTTCGCCCTGGCACTCGGCTTCGGCCTCGATTTCACCACCTTCTTCAAGGTTCTTTCAGCAGACCCCTCGACTGCCTCAGGTTCCTTGAGAGTCTTAAGGGGTAGGGTGGACTCTAGCCCCTGCTCCTTCTCCCATCTGTCCCGGGAGTATCCCACAGGACAGAAGGTCCTGTGGGGCCATTTGAATTCGTTCCCCTTGCAGCTGGTAGGGGAACCACATACCAACAACCGCTCCGCATCACGCGCGCCGACGTCATTTCCGTCCGGGCCCCACCAGTTTAGGGCCCTTTCGAGCGACTGGACGTTGGCTTCGCCAAGGCCCCGCAGCTTCATGGCGACTGTGGCCTTGAAATCCTTGTTGCTAAGGACCCTTCCCGGCCTGGTGGGTAGAACCAGGTCATCTCGGCGGAGCCAGTCGCCCTCCACCACGATCACATCTTGGGTATAACCCCGATTCGAATCGGAGTTACCCGTGATCAATTGGTTGTAAGCCCGGCACCGCAGGTAGGGTTGCCTGCTTTTGGCCTGGGAGCTCGGCTCGCTCTGAAGGAACTCATAGCAAGCCAAGAGTTCCCTAAGCCCCAACGGCTCTGGCAGGGACGAGCCCAGGAGTTTATTGAGGGCTTCCATTCCGGCACAGATCCGGTGTGCCTGCAGTGGCCACTGGCACGGAAGAGTCTGCGTCCAAGCGCAGAGCTCCGCCAGTAGCCCCGGAATGGGGAGGTGGGTACCCCCATAAAGAAGAGTAGAAAGGGAGAGTGTTACCATACTATTGGGATCCGCTACGATCCCGTTCACCTCGTCAGAGGTCAGGCACTTGCGAAGGCGGAACCCTTCGCCGATCCCGCAGAGCTGGCGGAACTCTTCGAGATTGGGCCCATGGAGCCTCACCATGATGCTGTTGTCGTTGAGGTCGACGCTCAGGGTCGGGTCTAGGACCATGGCCCGGAAAGGAAGTGAGTTGGCCATCACGGCTAGGCGTTGTGGTCTAGGGGCAACCATCGGGCCCTTGCCAGCTCCGTGTTTAATAACCATTTTGGCTGGGTGTTAGGTAAGTATGAGAAGAAAGGAAATCTATTTGCTGTGAAAATCTAGAGAGAAGAAGGAGAAAGTGAAAATAAATTTTCACTGAGGGTATTTATAGACCCCCCACCAGAAGATGAAAAGACATTTACCAGAAGGTGAAAAGGCAGCGAAGGTTCATTACACGAACTCCCACTAATAACCGCCACCACTCAATCGACGCATTACACGTGTACAGCAAATAGAGGTCGATTGCCAAGTGTCACACGTCAGCCGTTTTAGCATTAATGGCATTGATAGAGTCGAAGAGACGGGGGCGGCGCCCCATAAATGCACACCATGCGTGCTCCACGTGTGAAGAATTCATAAATACCAGAGACACATGTCACACGACCGGCCCTGCATAGGCTTCTCCGCACCACCAAACCTGGGAACAATAATGACCGGAGCCCCCGTAGCGACTGGAAGGTCCTTGTCAACCTCGTCCTTAAACAGAGACTCCGGACAGGGAGCTGTTGGCGAGGGAATGTCGACATTCTCTCGTCCGGGCCAATATCACCGCAGCAACAGGCTATCTGGGCCTATCTACCATGGGTGACTCATCACCCCGGTCCTGGAGAGACCGGGTCGTGCCTAGGCCGGCCTAAAGAAGCTTGTTAAGTACGCTTCCCCCATTAATGCAGCTGCCCCCATTGGGGGACCCCTTATGTGTTTCGTCGACGTGGCCCAATCACAGACCAGCCCTTGTGGGCCCCGACGAAGGACAGTACCCTTGTCAGAGTCATAAATGACCTGAAGCCGTCGGATCAGCACCAAACAGTACAGTGATCCAAGGGCTAATACACCTCTGATTACACTATAAATACCCCCACTAATACCACTTAGAGGGGGACGCACAAATAGAGAGAGGAGAGATAAATCTTAAACAACTCGGACCCCCAGAACACTATCTGTACCACTCGATACAACGACCTGTAACCGGCCCGATCCCTTACCCTTAATTATATTCCTACTTTCAGTTAACACCGATACTGACTTGATCGTTGGAGAGGGAAAACCTGGTACCAACCCCGGGCCCCTGTTTGTTTCCTGCGCAGGTACGAAAGTCCCCTCGTCACCATAGCCAACCTGGCCCAGTACGGATACCTCGGAAGATTGGAGCCGACGCGAATTGAGTAAGCCGAGCTTGGGAAGAAAATCAGGCTCGCCAGTAGTTACGGCTGCAAATGAGTCGAGTCGAGCCTAGTTCTGCTTAAGTTCGGCTCTTTTACTAAACGAACCTTAAAATATTGCTCAAACTTGGTTCGTTTACAGACGAGTTGTTCACGGAGCTGTTCATGGGTTGTCATCACATTTTTTGACAAATTTAGTATCGTTTCGGTTAGAAATTATTTTTTACTTAGCTAGAATATAATCAAAGTTAAGATAGGCAATAATACATTTAGTTGATTTTACTTTTAATTAGATTTAGTTAAAAAAAATATACGTAAATTGAAGAGTATTTATCGACCTTCAACAACATATTTGATAAAGTCTATCTACATATACAAGCAAGAATATATATGAAAAAAAAATATTAAAAATAATTAAATGAACCGAACATTTTCACGTGTTGTTTAGACTCGGTTAATTAATAAATGAACAAATACGAACCGAGTCTTATACTATATTCATTTAGAGCCGTAGATTGTGTAATATCATCTATTTATAATAACTTGGTATAATTTATTTGATTACAAAACTTCTAGAAGACTGCGAAAATGACTCACATAGTCACATTATGAGACCATCACCATATCAATATCTTTACGTTTCCTTCATCTATTTCTCCATATGTGTCAGGCTTACATGTGAGAATCACACCGGCTTTAAATTCATCCCTCATATAATATATATGTCAAGAAAAATTGACATATTATTATATCTAGATGATTCTTTGTAAATTATAACATATGATAGCTAATTAACAAAAAACGCAAACTCTAATTAACAAAGTTTAATATTTAAGGAAAGACCAGATATTTGAACGAACATGACCTATTCACAAAATTTAACAGTTTTCAACGTGATCTATGATCTAGGCTCAAGCTCCATGTATGCATATTTTATTTTGTTCGACAATATTAATTAGGTGACGTGAAAATGCAACAAAGATCAGGAGAGACTAAAATACTCAGTGAATGTAGAATTTCATTCATTGTAGAAATATTATAAATTGTTATGAACACAACATGAACGTAAGTCGGATACATATAATGAAAAATTGCAAGACAAGTTAACCCTCTTCCGAAATTGAAGCTTTTGTTACATATATCTCTGAACTTGCTTGCGATAACAATTGGAGTTTTTGCTGGAGGCCGAGATCGACAAATATCCCGACAAATTATTTAGCGAATCATGATAGAATAGTTTATCATAATTCCTATTATATATGTTGATGTATTGGCTATTTTTTATCCTTATTGTGTAATGAATTCATTTAATAAAAGTATAACTTTTATTTAAAAAAAAAGTTAACCCTCTTCCTTTTGTAGAAAATAACATGGACAAGTTAAGCGAAAACATGTGGATTGAAGAGAGATGCGTGTCTTGTAGTTTTGACGCTACTCTACTAATTCTAACATTTATTTTCTTATAATAAACAATTCTAACATATGTATCTTTCAATAAACCTTGACTTTAAAAGGAAAATCACAGTACTTGTCCCGTAAGTTAGCCTAGATTACAACTTAATCATCTTAGATACTTAATCATCTTAGATTAAACTGTAACATGACAGCCACTAGATATTTTTAGAAAGATACTAGATAATACTTCTTAGATACTTAAGTTCTGTCAATTCAGAGCGTTTTTTTTTAATTAAAATCATTTATATGAGAGGATTTTGACAAAAAATGAATCAATGGCAATGATAAACACGACAATGAACTCTAAATGAAGGAAAACTCTATAACTTATCAAAACTTTGAGAAATGATAGTCCGACAAAATCTTTTTCTCAACAAAAAAGAGACACATAGGATAAATTTTTCTTTGATAAACCTCTAGTCAGAGCCGGGGCTAGAGTTTTGGAGGCCTTGTGCCTTTATGGAAACGAGCGCTCTTATATATATTTAATTTTATTTAGAAATATAATAAAATAAAATAAATACAAAAATGTTACTTGCAATAATGACATGAAAATAAAAATACACTTCTAGGATCTACCATCTTGCACAGACACTTGTATGTGTCAAAATAATAATTTGTATATTTATATTTTATATAAAATTAACTAAACATATTTTTTTTAAAATCAAATGCCTCTAAATTTCCGGATTTGTCCGGAGGTATGGGCCTGGGCCCTTGTGGCCTATCCTGAAAACCGGGCCTGCCTCTAGTAAAAAACTATATGGCCCCAAGCGCCAACTGTGAGTCCAATATTTGATGATGGCCAACTGTTTTTATACGGAAATGTAGGGTCTGCTTATGAAATTGGACATTTCATATACACACAATCTTCTTTAGTCACTGGTCACACCTTTCTAATTATATTTTCTTATTTATCAAATTAATGGGATAAGTCGGAATAGACATAAAACAAAGGAGAGTGAACCTTATGCTTATCTTATTCTACTTTACTAAAAGAAAAAAATATTTCTTTTAACTTTTTATTTTTCATCTTTGGCCACTAGCCATGTGAGAAAACTCAAAAAGAAGAAACAAAGCAAGAAAAGAAACATTAAGAAAGGGACATATCCTCTATTTTGCAAATAACTAAATTATTCATCATAATCTGTGTGTATAATGGTGAAACAGATGGATATAATTAACTATCCCAAATATTAACACTATAAAAAAATAACCAAATAGCAACGAGATAGCGACGGGATTAGTAACGGTATTTTTTGTTATGAGCTTATTAGCGACGGTTTTTGTGACGGTTTTGTGACAGTTTAGTTAATTTGCGATAGATTTGTAACAACTTTTTAAATTAGTGACAGACTTGTGACAACTTTTGACTCTCACTAAATCAAACATTATTTTGTAGCTTAAGTAAGAAAAATTTGAGTAAGGGAAATAATTAAACATTAATATTAAAGATGTGATGAAAAGTTGAAATCGTATCTAAAAACGATAGCAGTAACTAGTTAACACCATAAGATAAGTAAGCATGATTGCATGAAGGCCAAGTTTTCAGAAAAAAATATAGTATTAGGAATTAATTAATTAGGATGTGACTCATTAACTACTATCTAACTTCTAATACATAATTTCTTGTATATGGAAATCAAACATTTCGACTGAGTAAGACGTAGGGATACTCACACAATCAGGGGAGGAATTAGTTACAGTGTAAAATGGGTTAAAACATCCCTCATTTTGTGGAAAAAAAAAAAATCCATATATTTTACTCTAAATTTGAGGATAATATCATTTCAGCACCTTTCATAATTAAAAAAATAAAATAAACATGCAATTCAACGCCATCCACGTTCGCCCCTGCACTAGTCACATAATAATTTCATGGGATCAGTAAAATGCAGTCATAATTAACTTGGGAGTACAAGGTGTTATCAAATTCAATCTTGGCTGGAATTCGACTAGGAGACTTGGCCAAAACATAGCCAAAATTTGGCAAATAACTGTTGGAAACGAGTCCCTTTCGGGAGTGGTTTTTAGCTAGTAACTAGCGAAGAACACGGATGTGGGTTCCGGTAATTGGTTGGATGAAATTGACTAAGGAAACGTGCAAAAGTCAACAACTAAAGAGGGAAAAGGTTGGTCAAGTTGCAAGGAGAAAATTCAGCTTGGGTTTCGGCCGGGAACGATTGTGTAACGACCCGGCCCCACGGACCGATCCGTTACGTCCGTATCAACAATATTGTCCGCTTTGGCACAACTTCCCAGGGGGTCACCCATCCTGGTACTACTCCAAGTTAAGCACGCTTAACTGTGGAGTTCCGTCCTCGCTATTGTACCGCACGGCTTTAAAATGCCTTGTTGATAGGAAATGGATCTTTAAGCTCATATACCACACGAGTACTCTCGTATCTGGGCGATGTGGGACTGACGCACAATACCGTACCACAGAATTTCCTCCTGGAAATCTGGGTCGTCACAGATTGAGTTGGCGGTTTGTTGTTTTGTGGGCTGACTGCTTTGGAAACGTTTCGGGGTATGTAGCAAGTATTCCGCGGTTTGATCATGCATCAACAATGGGAGCATTGTTGTTGGCAAGAGGTGGTGGCAAAAGGATGTGGGCAGATTCGAAGTGGGCATTTTGCAACTACCGCAGTGGTTATTTGTGTTTCAAACTGAAAATTGCCCTTAGGAGAATTTCACTTTAGATACTATTTGGAGAGCTTATTTAGCAAAAAAACACAAATCTCGTAGTCGTTCTTTCAGTTAGTGCAATGCTGTTAAAATTGAAATTGCTCAAAACCTAAATAAGCACTTAAAAAGGTTTGATCCTTAAATAAGTTTGAGAGATGGCCACTGCACCAAAATGACACTTTTGGAACATAAAATAAATGTTTCTAATAATTTTAGAAACGCCAATATGGCGTGCCATAAAGTGGTGTGCCAGTAGTGTGTCAGTTTCTAGGAACGCATGTACTATGTTTCTAATTTTAAGATCGGAACACTTTTTAGGTGTTTCAGAATTGAAACACTGAAAGTACGTTCCAAAAAAATGTCCCAGAATAATTTAGAAACACATATGGGTACATTCAAAACATTGGCATTTGAATCTTTTTTCCACATCAAAACTCAAAAAAATTGTTCGGATTTCAAATGTGCATTCAAAAAGCCATTAAATTATAATGAATATAAATAATATTATCTAATCCTCCTGAGATTGTACAAAAAATATATTCTTTACAAAGTACAAATGAATATTCAGTATTATCAATAATGACTTTGGTACATCTTAAGAGAAAAAAAATACAAATGCTAATGTCCGAGTTCCATCCTTTAAACGTCGTCTATGAGTTGAAGCAACGGTGACCAATTTTTCTCCCAAGCCGAGCATCAATCCTAGACTTTTACTCTCAGCGCATGTTTCAGATGAGATCACTTTCTGCAAAAGTTGAAAGGAAAATAAATTTAGTTTTGTAAGAACTTTTAAAACATTAGTGTCAATACCAATTAATTATTTAAAAGGTAACTCTAATCAGTTCATAACTAATGAAAACTTGTGAATGGCATTAAAAGGGCTAGCAGTATTTTGATCTTCCCACTTGAAGGTTAATTTGTTAAAGACGAGTGTGTTCTTTTTTCCAAGAGAAAATTCAATATTTCATGAACTGTCCTAGATAGAAAGTGAACATCATTTCAATTTTCTATAAAAAAGAATCAAATTAAAAAACGATACTTGTTAACTAAAACACTTGAAGAAAACAGTTGAACTCCTACACGGAACAAAACATGTACCAAAACACTACTTACCCATGTAGTGTAGCGGTTGTCTGTATCGAGAAACCCGAAAAGCTTACTAATAGAAACCATTTTTTCAAGACTACGTTGTACCTTAGCCTGGAAAATCCCCGAACAATTGGAATGCTCTTGTTCTGAGAGTGTGGCACATGCATAATTCTATCTTGAGAGCTGTACCAAAAAAGTTGATATTTAGTACTACCTATGTTAGCCAAAAAAATCGGTTATACATTGGACAGCTAATGTCGAAAACCAAAATATATCTTCCATCGCTAAACAAACACCTATACGCACACCTGTCTAGTACCGCTGGCATGACATCAGATAAACCGTAACAAATATATGTGCACATACAGTGGCACGCAATAGAGACACATACCGACATACATTCAATTGACAACCTTAACGGATGAATAAATACCTTCCAGAATATTTTTGAAATCTTTCGGTTAATAATATTGCTGTCGAACTACAATTTGAGTGTAGACCTTGATAAATTAACAAAGTTATTGAAGTATATATCTCCCTGACAAAGCAATAAAGCCACAACTATGGATTGTGGAAGCAATGAAGTACCAACTAATTCCTGATAGCTTATAATTGTTTCTCAGGAG
Organism: Primula veris; assembly: GCA_963682055.1. NCBI lineage: Eukaryota > Viridiplantae > Streptophyta > Magnoliopsida > Ericales > Primulaceae > Primula > Primula veris. The sequence goes on along the minus strand of OY821747.1, from coordinate 26,040,150 downwards.
AGACCTAATCACTGAATAATTTAAGATAATTTGGTAACTCACCCAACATATGCACAAAACTACGAAACATAACGTTTCGTTCGAAATAAAGAAGGAACTAAAAGTACTTGTGAATTGGAAATTCATTTAAAATATAAAAGTTATCGAGACATTCACAAACCGCAAGTGTATAACATTAGCCCTTATTCTTGTTTTGTGTGTTTTTTCACAATTACAAAAATCATTGCTTGCTCATACTTCATTTTTTAAAAGTAATGTGCATCAGATTCAGTCACAAGATTTTAGAAAGAAAAAAGAAATCACCAAGGCATAACCATATGCAGTTTATCGTGCAATTGCATGTGTTAAATGAATAATAATCTGTCAAAAACGATACCAAATTAAGGAACAATCAGGTTTAGAAATAATTACAGTGCTTCAGGTTTCCAAGTTACACATATTCCTACCCCCATAATCACGACATAAATTGATTAGGAATTAAATTGAGTATAAGAAAAGAAAAAAAAGCTTTTTTTTACATTATTTCTTAACCTACTCATTGTTCCCGTCTTCTCTTGTTCTCTCTCTTTTTAGGTTTAGTATTCGCAGCATTGTATGCTTGATTGACATCAACACAATTTGTCATTAATAAATCACTTGTGTTAAGCCCCAATAAAACTAATATATAGAGCAAAATTTATTGACATTTGAAACCCTAGCGTAAAAACAGAGCCTTTTGTAATCCGATAAAAAGGCGGAATTCAACAAGGTAGATTCACACACACAAGAATCAAAAACCTAAATGTCCAACTGGCTTGAGAGGGGTTCGAGATTCAATCAAATACTCAATTTGTACTGTAAACAAGCCTAAGTGCATATTTCAGTGCTGGTCCTTGGTAATTGCAAAAAACCTCTTAATTCACCCTATGATATTACGACACATAATGAAATATAACTCCAAAAAAAATCTCTACGGGACAACAATCATTTTTCTGTGACTAATGAGAAAAAACAAACGTATACCTATTTTTTTTAGTAAAAACGTATCTTTAATGGTATAATTTACTTTAAACTAGCTTTAACCCAAATAAGAGCATTCATATCAATTACCTTGTAATGTTACAATACCTCATATTAATTTGATAAATATGAGATGATTTTAACTAAAAAAAAAAAACCACTCACATCAATTATCTTATAACTTTCCTCAAATTAAAGGTAAACCTTCTCTGTTCTCAATTCACCTTATAAATGAGCTGACAAACGTTTCTCTCAAAAATTAAAATACTATTTTTACTCTCTTTTATCTTTATTCTCTTGTATATAGTAATAAGAATAATATTATAAAAGTGAATGATATAGAATAAATGATAAAATAATAAATAAAATGAGAATGAAATGGAGATTGATATATTGTCAAATGTAAAATAGTTCACCAAAGTTAATAAACTGTGTTTTTCACTACAAATATAAGATACGTTATGAGCAGATTGATGCGCATGAGAAAAATGTATTAAATGCAAAGACCCCATGTATTATAGTGGTTTTGCAAAGACCCCATGTACTTTTAGACTTTTGCAGTTTTACTTCATGTACTATCTAGCTTTTGCAACAAATCACATATCCGATGTTAAAATTGTTTGACTTGGTGTTTGATGTTAATATACAATGTTTTATTCTTTTTCTATATGTTTTCATTGATTATTCTTTGCATATAAATTAATGATTCCGGGGAAAATACCCTATAAAGCAAAACTCATGCCATAAAAAAAATGTGTTGAAATTGACATTTGTTTTTCCAAAAATCTACGGTGTCGACTGTCAAGCCATATTTATCTGTTTATATAGTTACAATATGATATATCGACAATATACAGAACAAAAAAGATGTGTCCATAATTGAATATCAAATTGAATTTATAAGGACCATACTTGTAAGTACGAGAAAACGAAAAGAAAAAAACAAAACATAAGACGTAAATCTTAAAAAAGGTCCAAAACAAGAAATGCGATTTTCATGTCGGAGTCGGAAAAAGAGTTTCCTAGTAACTATTATATGGACTATATAGAAACATTTTGTAATCCATGGGTCACATGTATTTTCCCAAAGAAATTTGAACAATGATTAGTAAATTCAAATTTAATTTCTCATTTTCAAATTTAACACGTGGCAAATTCTCATTGGTTTTTGACAAGTCTAAAGTTGGTCCACACACTAAACGACAAAAAAAGTCTTAGTTAGGTCAACCAAAGAGGTTGAGGTTGTTTTGAACAACCTCATTTTTCCCCAAATTTTCGAAAAAAAATAAAAAAACTTGAAAAACCCTTTTTATTTTTCTTGTTTTTTTCATTTTAAGTTTTGGTTTTTCGAATTGGGGTTTCTCTCAATTCGGCATAAAAAATAAAAATAAAATGCCGAATTGGGAGCTAAATGGATGTTGTGATAATGACCAAAAAGCTTTTTTAATCACTATTGGAATTTACACAGTTGTTATTCTTGCGGTAATGTTATTTCTTTCTTTATCTCTTTTTATTTTAAATGTTTTAGATCTTTTTAATTTGCATGATTTATACTATGTTTATAGGGGAGTAAAGTCCTATTAGCAAATTAAGTTTTTTTCAAGTTGGATTTATTAGATTTCTTATATATTTCTTAGTCTTCATATTTGCATTATTTATACTCATATTTATAGGAGAGTAGAAAGTACAATGAAGGTCTAGTTTTGATAATCTTATTAGCACATTATTATTATTATTTTTTTGACTAAATGGGCTTGTTTGGTAGCAGCTTTTAAGCAAATAAGTTGGATTTTTTAGATTTGCTAATTTGCATGATTATATGTTTGTAGGGGAGTAATTAGTTGGTGACAATGAAGGTCTAGTTTTGATAATCTTGTTAGCACATTTATTTTTTATTTTTTGACCAAGTGGGCTTGTTTGGTAGCAGCTTTTAAGCAAAAAGGTTGGATTTTTTAGATCTATTAATTTGCATGATTATATGTTTATATGGGAGTAATTAATTAGTTGATGATAATGAAGGCCCAGTTTACACAATCCTGTTAGCACATTTTGGTAGCAACTTTTAAGCAAAAAAGTTTGTTTGGTAGTAACTTTTAAGCAAAAAAGTTTGGTTTTTAGATTGAAAAATTGTATGATTATATGTTTATAGGGGAATAAAGTAGAAGGTCTAGTTTTGATAATCTTATTAGGTTGACTAAGTGGGCTTGTTTGGTAGCAGATTTTAAGCGAAGAAGTTGGGTTTTTAGATCTAATAATTTGCATGATTATATGTTTATAGGGGACTAAAGTCGATGGTACATTGAAGGTCTAGTTTTGATAATCCTATTAGCAAATTGAGTTTTTTTCAATTTGGATTTCTTAGATTTAATCATTTGTATGATTATATGTTTGTAGGGTAGTAAAGTAGAAGATAGTTTTGATAATCTTATTAGCACATTAAGTTTTTATCTTGACCAGGTGGGCTTGTTTAGTAGCAGCCTTTAAGCAAAAAGGTTGAATTTTTTAGATCTAATAAGTAATTTGAATGATTATATGTTAATAAGGGGTAGAGTAGAAGGTTCAGTGAAGGTCTAGTCTTGATACTCCTATTAGCACATTAAGTTTTTTGCTTTTTGATTTTGACTAAGTGGTCTTGTTTGGTAGCAGCTTTCAAGCAAACAAGTTGGAATGTTAGATACTTAGATCTAATAATTTGCATGATTTTAGCTTTATAGTGAGTAATTAGGTGGTGATAATGAAGGTCTAGTTTTGATAATTTTATACACATTGTAGGCTTGTTTGGTTGCAGCATTTAAGCAAACAGATTGGATTTTTTTTTAGTTTCGGAAAAATGGTAGGTTAAAAATTCCAGCCTTTCAGGCTGGAAAAACCAAAAATCTTGGCTCCTATGATGGATCAATCAAGTACCTTGTAATTATAGTAGCCTGATTCAATATATCTATAATGCGGTGTATGAATTTTAGTCCCTGCCTCAAGTTATAAAGAGTTTTTGGTTGTGATTTTGAAGAAAATAAATTTGATAATATATTCTTCAGGACAAAGGACAAGTAACTGACCAGCTGAATGTAGTACATCATCTTGGAAAATATATGATATAAAAAGTTCTAACAAAGCAAACTCTAGGCTCTGTCATATTCGGTTGTTGTTTTCCTAATAATATGTTTAATTTATTTGTTTACTCGGGAGGGGAATGACAATTATTTCTTCCATCAGTTATTAGAATCAGGATTAGAGAAATATTGGAGACCACAAGGGGGGTAGCAATGTTTTTCAGTCCAATAACGATGTTTTAATTAGTCATTAGAAAGAGCACTATCAGAAAATGGGAAACCACGAATAGCTATGTTATTCGTTAGTGTATATTTGGTGTAGTTTGAGTTTTTATATTAGCCTAATTGTGTTGCTGAATTTGTAAAGTGAATCAGTACTACACTAGAAATACACATCCATTTTGGTATTTAGGCTATATTTTCTAGTTTAATGAAATGTTTTAATGGCTAAGCAAAAGTAATGGAATGTGTGCAATTGTCAGATCAAGGGGTTTGTGTTTTATAAACTGGATTTGTAATAACTCTGCCCCAGGTAGCTAGTCTCTGCATATGAATTTTAAGGTAAACGGTAAACCATTAATGGACTTTGGTCATGCTTCATTTTTAGCTTAAAGGGTGAACTGAACGTGGATAGATTTTAACCAACCAAACGTCCCTCACATTTTAGATGAGTTAACTGAAGATTATGACCTTAATCTAAGGTGATTGTGTTACCGAGTATCATTTATGTTTATGCATCCATTTAGATTTAGGTATTGAACCTGGTTTGTCTCGTTGTAAAACATTCCGTGATTCAGTGTATGGTTTAAGTATATATGGATTTGTAATCAGAAGTGGTAGATATTGAATATTAGTCAATTGGTTGTTTAAAAACTTGGGTTTCAACAGAAGGCTTTAAGCTTTGTACCTTAACCGATGTCAAATTCTAGATCAGACTTTCTTATTTGTAATTTCGTTCTTGGTCAGATGATCTGAATTTGATCTTTAGTTAATGTTTATATTCATGTTTAGTCAAATTATTGATTTTTATAATTTCCGATAAACAGCTATGGAGGACATTTCTCTTGACACCTTTTAAGCTCATCACTGTTTTTCTTCATGAAGCAAGTCATGCAATTGCTTGTTTGCTCACATGTGGAAGGGTACGATAAAAAGCTTTTCCTCGTCTTTGTTTTTTTCTCTTACTTTTCTGATATACAATTACAATATAAAGGATTCTAGGCCTTCTATTTGTCTTTTTGAACTGCTGTGGCTCATACTGTCATACGTATTTATATCTTGTGGAAGAAGTTATTTTATAAGTAGGAAAATTACACAAGTATGTGAAGCCATCGCTAGTATCTGATGCAGGGACCTTATCTGCAGTCATCTTTAGTTACCAAGACTACGATTTTGGCCAGTTTAATCTAGTTCCATTAAAAAAAAATCTTAATTTGCTGCCATACAAGTTTATGATGATTGCCAATCTTATCAATGTTTCTGTTGAGGTTTTTTGTAATCTTGTGGATATTAACACAACCCTATACCCAAATTCCGATGAGATAAAAATGACATCCAGCCTTATCATACTAATGTAAACATAACCAATAGGTATCTAAAATACGGCTGCTATTTTGTTCCCAAAATCACTTATCTCTTTGGTAATTTCAGTCTTTGATGCCTCACCTTGAAAGTAAAAACAACTAAGCTCGTAATTATGTAAAGTTTACTCACGTGCTAATTATTCATCACAAAAATAATCTATCCAGGTCGAGGGGATGCAGGTCCATGCAAATGAGGGTGGGGTAACAACAACTCGTGGTGGAGTATACTGGCTCATTTTGCCTGCTGGATGTAATTGTTTGCTCTTTTTTTCGAATATTGTTTTATTCGCTTTTCATTGTTGTTTCTCAAGAAAACATTGTTTTTCCGTTCAGATCTTGGCTCGTCATTTTGGGGAATGGTTTTCATATTAGCTTCTACAAATCTTCTCACTACCAGAATTGCTGCTGGTGGCCTTGTGGTCGCTCTTGTAATAGTTCTCTTCATTGCAAAAAATGTATAGTTCTTCCCTAGATAATGTAGTATTTCCCTAGTTCTCAACCTTATGATATAAACAATTTCTTACTCCTTCCTCTTCTTTACAGTGGACCCTTCGAGGACTTTGTGTTGGTAAGCTTATGAAATAGCCCTTCACAAACAAAGTTGTTTGATATCAAAATAACTTCTGATATAACTTCTCAGGATTTATTGTCTTTTTGGCTGTGATTTGGGTTCTCCAAGAATACACAACAATCCATATCCTTAAATACATCATCCTATTCATCGGTATATTATATTTCCTTCTTTGCACACCGATCTTACACTTTCCCGTGTTCTTTTTTTTCCGTCTACCCTTATCTTTTACTCCGTATATAATACCATCACAAGACATGTTGCTTATTTCTGAATTTAATTATGCAGGTACAATGAACAGTTTGTTTTCAGTATATGGTACTGTTTGATTACTCTTCTCGTTGGTATAAAGACAGTGACGCTTAGTAAAGTTTTGGGGCTAATAGAAGTCTTTTTCTCTATGATATGTAGATATATATGATGATCTTATATCTCGACGAGTCAACTCCAGTGATGCTGAGAAGTTTGCAGAACTATGCCCTTGTCCTTGCAACGGTGTAGGATGGGGTGTTATATGGTCAGCTTTCATTAAAACTGAAAACTTATTTTAAGAAAATCAAATAAATTCCAAACTTGTCACTTCTATCTAACCCCTTTTTAAACTAACCAAAACTTTCACTGCTTATTTCCTTCTGAAATTAGTGACTACTTGGAATCTTTTGGTCGGTTACATTTGTGAACATATGACCTGTATATTAAAGAAAAATATCATTACTCAATTATTAATGGGCTCTACTTTCAGGGGAGTGATCTCTTTCATATTTTTATGTGGAGCCATTTATCTTGGACTTGTCATATTGTCTTAAGGTACATTTTCTTTTCTAATAATTAATTTTTCTTGTATTCGGATTGTTATGGCTTTTTTGGCTGGAGCTTTTAAGTTCATTTACTTCAGGTTGATAGTAAAACATAAGGTTCACTTCAACTCACAACTTCTAGCTTTTTCATGCATTAGAAAGAAACCGCAGCTTTACGCTGAACACCATACAAAACTTTTTATATGGAAAAGGTAAAAAAAAAAAAAAAAGCCTTAAACCTTAAACCAAACGACTCCTACGGCTTCTTCTGACATTTTCTTGGTTCGCTATATATTATTTACCCATCGCTCTCTAATTATGCAGTTGTTGCAGATCTGCTGACATGAATCGGATTTTGATTGATACTGTGGATAGCCTTGTTGCCTTTTGTTTATAATCGTTGGCCCCCCCATTTGTAATGTTTTGGCATAGCAAGTAGCAACTGCTTATTGCTTGATTCATCATATTCCATAGACTAGAGGTTTTACTCATTGTAATGAAGAGGCTACTAAAATAGCTTAATTAATATAACCTATTTGGTTTATATATCTTGTTATTTAATGTCGAATCATTTTTTCTCAGAATTGTGTGTTAAATTCTACGTATTGAACTCGAAGGGAAGAATCGTAAACAGACAAACTTCGAGTGACTCGTGCAAATATCAACACTTTCTCAGTTTCTTTTTCTTCCCTTTAACGCTTAATTCCAATAAAATTTCAGACATAATGCCAAAACTATTTGCAGTTGCAGTATTTTAGTATAAGCGTAACAACATAGAAAATATACAAGCGGATGATTTCTAGAAGAGTTGAAAATAAACCGAATAAATGGTCATATTTCCAAAGTTGACAGCACCAGAGAGTTGAAAATATGATAAATATCACATTCAAGATTTGTCAGCGAAGTTTGGTACAATTGCGTATATAATTAAAGGTAAGAAGCCACTTATTTTAATTAGTGGAAATTGTATTATAGGAAACGTATCAGTTCCCTTATGACCCATTTAACTTAAATATGAGAATCTTGGTATAAAATTATACACGTATCAGTTTTTTTATAAGTCCAAATCTTCTAACCCATATTCTCTATCCATTTCCGTGCCTCTTTACTTATTTTCACTCAAATTTTAAATTTTCACAACTTATACCGCAAATTTATAAACTTTTATATTATATTGTATTCAAATTTTAAAACATTTGAACATAATATTGTTTTAGATTTTTTTTTAATATTCAATGTTTAATTTACACTCATTTATATATTTATTCCAAAATAAATTTTGTGTGGATTTTCTTTTAAAAATAATTATTGGAATTTATTGATACATGTATTATAGTAATTGTACAATTTTTTTCAAATTTTTTAGATTTTTTTTTGGATAAAATAAGCAAGGGGGTATAGAAGGAGGAAGATTTAGACTTTTTTATTATCCATTAACTTAAATTTAAACTCAAATATCACTCAGATACATCAAGATAATTAAAATAATAATTTATGTCTCTTAATTTTCTCTTATTCTCTTTCATTTATTTGCAATTTTCACATATAAAATTAATAAAATAACAAAAATATGAATTGTATAGTTTTGATAGATAAATTGATAAAAAAAAATATGATAATTTGTATAAACCAAAATGTTTACTTATAAGTTGTAAAAGTGTATTTTTTACTTTAAATACGATAAAACTTGTAAGTTATTTAATGTGGTTGCTCAATTAAATTAATTTGGGTTGAAAAAGTTTGATAGAAATATATTAAAATATACTAATATTTAATTATGATAAAAAATTTGATAAAAAATATGAAAAAAATATAAATTTAAACCGTTACCATACAAATATAAAAATAATAATAATTAATTTAAATACGAGATAAATAGTAAATAAACTGATAGAGTTGGTGTGACGTAAGACATGACTCCTTCCTCTCTTAGACAAAGTACAGTCAAATGGATGCGTAAAATACACGCACACGCACACGAAAACCATAAATTATAAATTATAAAATTTGTAAATTTGTGGCCCAAACTACAATTCAACATTTTTTACCTTCAAAAAAGTATGTTGAGTGATAGTCAGTCATCCGGTAAGCAAAGACGGTCCAAAATAAAAATTAATTGGTGTGTTGATTATAAATTTTGTTTTGTACATTAAAAAAAATATCTAAAAAAAAACAGTATAAATTAACTTAATTTTTTTGAAAATTAATTTTCTTAAGATGATATGCCTGGTCCACCTGAACTATTGACATTCCGCTTACACATGCTCTGCCGGTAAAATTCTAAATTTGACTTGGTAACATTTACACATGGAAAAAAAATGGAACATTTCATAAAATGTCAAATTTATAGTTTAAGCATATTATAAATAATATGATCAAAATAAAAGTTGAAATTAATTTCCATATAATTCTAATATATTTACGTATATTATAAACGATAGCATCAAAATAAAACTTGAAAATTAACTTCCATCTAGTTCTCTTAACGGATGAGCCTGAACTTTGAACATTCAGATAGATTATCAAATCGATTGTCAACTTTAACATGTTACATAAATCAAAATGTAAATTCTCCCATATTTTAAAATTATGTATTATTGGCTAAATATAATATTCCTCAAACAAGTTGGAACTAAGATAAGCATTTGATTGTCTATGTTTACGTGTTCCTCATTTTCAACACCCCCGTGTCCCATTATTAAACAATTATATATACAGTACATAATGATAACATTAACTAACAATAACCCTACTTACTATTTAGGTTATTTACACCTAATGTGAAATACACAATTCCATAAACATAATCTGTTATAAATAAATTTAATATTTTTAAAAAATTTATAAAAATAATAAAATAAATATTGTAAAAATTTAACGTTTTATTGTTATACTAATATAAAAATACATGTATAATGATTTATTTAAAAGATGATTTTATATGTGTGAAAAAAATAATATTTATTTACTTATTTAAATTGCATTAAGTTATTTGAGTAATTAATAAATTAGAATAGAGGTATTTTTGAAAAAAATGAGTAAAATTGATAGTCTCGAGATTTCTTCCCTGTATTAATAGTTTTTTTTTTTTTTTTTATTTATTTATCAATTTATAGAGGTAAAACTGTAAAACTTAACAGGCAAATTCTACCGCTACCGACCACTTTCTCAACTCTATTAATAGTCTAATATACATATTTTTGTATCTATATATATATATATATATATATATATATATATACTAGTAATCGTACCCCACACTTTGCGTGTGAGACGCGTAATGCGATAAAATTTAGAAAATAAGTGTAGTTATGATACAAATATTTGAAGAATAAAAAAAAAACAAGAGTATAAGATGAGAAGACTAAAAAGAATTTTGAGAGCTTAAATATGGATAAAAAGTGTTATTAGTTATTACTCTTTCTCTATTTTTTATGAGAATATGGTATTGTGGTAATTAATAAAAAAATATATGAGTATTTTTAAAAAAAAATGATAAAATTTGACAGCACTCAAAAAATATTGAATTGACTTATTATAATATATTATAATAGTATAGATATATATTTATTTTCCCTCTTTGGTGCCCTTTAAAAACTTGTGATACAATCAAACCCCACAAACCCTCTCTCTCTCTTCTCTTATTACCCACAAATATCACAAACTTTATATTTTCTCTTTATATCTCTTTAATCTCACTTTAGGCTATATTTCTTGTATTTTCTTACTCTTAAATATTAAAAAAACCAACTTTTTTTTTTTTTTTTGTTGTTTATTTTGTAACCAGTGTTACTCACAAACCTTATATTTCTCTATATATCTCTTTAATCTCACTTTCCTGCTATTTTCAGTTTTTTTTTTTTACTTTAGTAATATATCTCTTTAATGGCGGTTAACGGTTCCGCTGACGGGTCTAAAACAACAGTTAGGAGGTTGAAATGTGCGGTGAAAAAATACGTCTGGGGTAAACCAGGCAGTGAATCTCAGGCTGCAAGGCTTTTTTCGCTAAATTCGGATATGGGTATTCAAGAAGACGAGCCTTACGCGGAGTTTTGGATGGGGACTCATGGGTCGGGACCTTCGTATATATGTAATGATGATGGTGTATCTATAGGTGAGGAGGGTTTGAGTCTCAAGACTTGGATTGAGGAAAATCCGCAAGCACTTGGTGATAGGGTTGTTGAGAAATGGGGACCTAATCTTCCTTTTTTGTTCAAGGTAAATATTTTATTTACTTTTTAAGTTGCATTTTGGGTACTTTTATGTTGGTTGTTGATGAGTAATGTCTTTTTTAATTGTTAGTTTAAGTTTTAAAATCCAGTTCTAATTAGTATTTTGTCAGAATTGTATTTGTTTAGGAACTAGAAAAGGACAATATGTATATTTTGTAGGAAAAATGATCATTTAGTACTTATTTTGATGCTTAACTATCAAAAACCCATGGTTAAAATATATTTTTTAAATTAGGTACATATGCCCAATGGTGCTTCTTTTTTCTACGTTTGTTTTTAACTTTGATGACGTTGATATGTACCGAATCTTATACGAAAAAGACAAATTCGGGATTCCGATAATTAATTCCTTTTGTATTAAAAAATAACTTTCCTTTTTTTTTATACTAGAGTAGTGATATTTGTTGAATCTCTGGCGAGGCTATCGGGTTGTCTAACCACTTTTTAAGTTTGCGGGAATAAAAATCAGAAGTGATTGGTAATTTCATCGCTATGCAAAAACTGAAAATAGAATTAACCACTGAGACCTTTAAACCTTGAGATTTTAAGTTTTGGGTATAAGAGAGGTAAGTAGCCCATCTACCAACGTCGTAGTATTTGCAACTGAGTGGCGAAAAATACATTTGGTTTTTAATAAAATGTTTTGTTGAAAATTGAAATGACTATGGTTGCTCTATGAAAATTGGTATTTTCCCTAGAGCATTGGTTGTTTTGTATTGCTACTAGCTGGGCATGTGTGCAATTTAGGTTGTGGTTGCTGGATTTTTATGGTATGTTATACAAATTTATGAAATTTAAGTAAAAATAAATAAATTAAACTTGATCACCTGCTTTCTGTCTGAATAGGTGAGAGGGTTTGAGACTTTAAATTTAGGTTGTTAGGTTGGATAAGATTGTGGAAAATTAGGGTCTTAGCCTATGTTTTTGTGTGTGCCAAACTTGCCCACTGCCTAAATAAGTGTAGGGATTTGAGACTTTTATCTTAGGTTGAATAAGATTTTTGAAATAGGGGGTTAATCTTTATTTAGTAAGCAATTAATTTAATGTGGACTTGCTTATTATTTTTTTGTCGAGTCAGTACTTGGATTAGAAAAATCTGTGGTTATAACCATTATATTGAATGTGTATATGAGGCTTTGAATCTTATTCTTGAATTAGATATGTTTTTTCAGAGAAATGAGCAGTGTATCACCTTCTTTTTGTTCAAGGCCAGGTTTTGCTTAATTTTCACTTGGGTATCGTTCTTTTTCCATATCAGGACCTTGTTTAAACATATACTCCATTGTTCTTACATTAAATAGATGTGTGATGATTTTGATACATGTTAGGTACTTTCAGTTGCCAAGGCATTGTCGATACAGGCGCACCCTGATAAGAAAATGGCCAAGTTATTGCATAAAATGAGGCCTGATGTGTTCAAAGATGCTAATCATAAGCCTGAAATGGCTTTAGCGTTAACAAAGTTCGAGGCCCTTTGTGGGTTTGTTAGTCTCGAGGTAACTTATTACTGCTTGTAAATTAGTTTTTTTACCGTGTATTCACTTTATTTACTTGCGGTTATGTCTGCTCATTACAGTTGATTGGATATGTACAGATTAACATTGTTAGTTACTGTTTCAATATAAGTTGTTTCTTACAGTTGTACTGTTGAGTTTTATTCCGGAATTTGTTGAACATACTGGGGACTTATTTGTTTGCAGCCTTAAAGGAAATAAGCTTGTTTCTTTCGAGGTTAAGGAGAAAGCAGAGTCCATACAAATTTAAGCTTCTAGCTTTTTCAGGGCAAAAGAACTAGAAAGTTTTGTTTTTAAGCCAATCAACGAGATACAATCTGAGTTTAAAAGCTGCAGCCAAACAAGGCATGGGTTAATGTCCACGTGATTAAACCACTCATGATTTTTTTTGAAGTTAGTTGGTCCCTAATACAGGGGTATCATCCTTGTTTTTCTTGTTATGAATGTTGTAATTATTATGTTTACCTCAGAATTATCAAACTAACCTTTTGACATGTGAATATGGTTTTATAGTTTTTTCAACTCTCACGTTATTCTAAATAGTACATTGTACATGTATGGTGCTTCGGCCTTTTTGTCTGTTTATTTTTTGTATTTCAAAATAATGCAGTCTTATCATTATTTCAGGAGCTTAAAGACGTTTTCCAAAGTGTGCCAGAGATTGCTGTAGTTGTAGGAGATGCATACACAAACAAGATACTAGATATTAATGAAGATAATGGTGAAGAGAAAGTAAAAGAGGTTTTACGGTTAACATTTACTGAACTCATGTCTGCTAGCAAGGATATGGTTTCCAGATCAGTATCGGAATTGAAAGATCGCCTCGTTATCGCTTCTGAGGTAATTTATATCAATTGCATATTTGCATTCCATTATTTCACCTTCGATGCTGCATTCCTTGATGATTGCCTCATTATCATATCTAAGAATGATGCAAGTATTTCTTTTGGATTTTATGCTATCAACTTTTGTGTCATATATTCCAACCTAGAAGTCACCTGTGTAGCTAAATCTGCAAAATTGCGCTTTCAAATTGAGCTAACCGTGTGTCAAACAGTGTCATCTAATCCGATAGCATAACTCGTAATTAAGAGACGATATATATGATTTTACTCTCCACTTTCTCTTTTGAAGTGGCATTGTCGTGTGTACAAATTCTTGTGTTTTTCTTTCTACTAAAATCACCTTTTTTTTTGTGGCATCACGTGAGGCAGTTGACAGATAAGGAACAATTAGTACTCCGGCTTGGAAAACAATACCCTGGTGATATTGGTGTTTTGGCAAGCTTTTTCTTTAATTATGTGAGGCTTAATCCAGGTGAAGCATTATATTTAGGAGCAAACGAACCTCATGCGTATCTATCTGGGGAGTGTATTGAGTGTATGGCTGCTTCGGACAATGTTGTGCGTGCTGGCCTAACTCCAAAAAGCCTAGATGTCCAAATTCTTTGTTCAATGCTCACGTACAAGCAGGTGAAATTCGATATTCAGGGTCATATTCTTAATATATATTGGTTTGGTGCGTTTGTTGTTTTATGATTTTATTTTCTCAAGTTTATCTCGAATATTGCTTTTGGATCATCACCATGTTCATCTTTACTATCGACACTTTTAGTGTCCTAGATTGATCTAGTCCTCACTACTTTCATAAAATTTGTTAGAATGTGTGCTCTAGGACATCATTATATCAAGAAGTTTTAGACTAGATTATAGTCATTATACTTAAATGATGGCCGAAGTATTTTCATATGTTACATGTTCCTTCTTTTCAAACTTGGAATTTTCGGCGTTATCACTTTTTAATCTGTCACCAAATTCTTAGAACCATTCAAACTGGGAACTTTGGGTGTAATTATTTTTAAATCTGTCGTCAAGCTCTTAGAACCAACTTGTTTGGCAAAATTTGGTCTGGAAACTGAAACTCGTAGCTTATTTCTGTTGCATCGTTTGTCTTCAAATTTTCTTATTACTCCTATAAGGCAGTGAAAATGCTCTCATGTTTCTGAAAAGCAAACGAGATCTACCAAACTGTGACGCTTATCTTTGTATATAAGCACACAATGAGCTTTCTAATCAATCACCATGCCTATTGTTTCTTATTTCTTACTCAACACCAGATAATATCTTCTTCTTACAGGGATTTCCTGAAATTCTGCAAGGCGTCTCCTTAAACCCATATACAAAAAGATACTCGCCACCTTTCGACGAATTTGAAGTTGATCAATGTAATCTCCCTCAAGGAGAATCAGCTGTTTTTGACACGTGTCCCGGCCCCTCCATTTTCATGATTATAGAGGGTGAAGGGACATTACATGCAACCTCCTCGGACGATGATATAGTGAAAGAGGGGAATGTCCTTTTTGTCGATGCCAACACACGCATTAGTTTTACAGCATCATCGTCTCGGTTACATATGTATAGAGCTGGTGTCAACAGTAACTTCTTTGAGGCTTCTTGACCCATAAGTTATTGAAAATATGACAGAAGTTTTTTTTAATGAAATTTGTGCTTTATGTATATTTTTTTACCAGTTCCATGTAAATTTGTCGCCTGGTTCACAACGTCCTTTCCAAATGTAGCAACATGTCATCTTCATATACCTTTTATCAATATAATGCTTCATTTTAAATTTATTGATTTTTTTTTTCAATTATCGAATTGCATAAATGTTTGTTAAAGCTCAAGCAACAAAAATTACATTAAATCAGACGCCTATAAATTTTCCGAAATTAAACGATGCACCGACAAATCGAAATTTTAGTTTCTTGTTTATTTTGTCTTTGACAAGAACCAGTTGACATTTCTTCCTCCTCGGACCAAAAATTTATCTTATACAACTGCTGGCCATTCTCTGGCAAATTTGTTTCAGTTTTCATCACGAAACTTATCACTTCCAATTTCACCCTCCAACAAAAGAGCTAACAATCGAAGCAACCAAAATAAAAGAACCTGTATATATCAAATTTCACTATACCAAAATGCAACAAACAAAAATAAAACTGCTCGTTCAACCAGACCACCTATTTCATAAATTGTAAGACTGTCGTGATTGAATATACAAAGAGATGTTTGTTCTTTAGTTGGGTAAGTTATACATTTCTAATGTGCGCACTTCCAATCCGCTAGTATTGGCCTCCAACAAAAATGAAAACACAGTTTTCTTTCATTTTGTCTGTTAATTTATCTAACTTTTAATTCATCGTCCCAATCAAGGATTGCAATGGGGATAGAGAGAAATGGACCAGGAATAGGGAAACCAAAATTGATTAGTTTATATGCGGAAAATTCGAAATATAACTGGTCCATATAGATGGATGAGATTGTCCAATGTCACAGCAGGTACCAACTTTGTCTAATGAAAATATGAATCCTTCATAAGAAAATAAACATAGAGACAATGGAATGTCAAAAAGAATTGAAATAGAAAGGCATTTTTACCTTCCTTCTTGTCATATTTTCTAGAATGAGCAAAACATAAAAAATGATTACCTGAAGTCGGAAGGCAGGTAAAAATCACTCACAAGCTGCAAATGAAAAACAACCGACATAAAATCAAAGGGGACTCATTAATATAGAACTGGGGTTATTCCATGTCACAAATTATACTGCCACAAGTTATCTCCATAATTTCAAATCAGCTACTACTTTGTTTGCTTTAATATCTAAACTGATTCCAAACAACCACCAAGTCAGAAACAAAACCAGCAATAACCCTTGATATTACACAAGAAAATAAACGAGCTCTTGGTGAATGTTTGGTTACAAATCTTAATCTCGGAAAATATGTTGTATCAAATCAAGAAGAAATTTAGATAAACTCAATCCTAAACAACTAACTAATTTTGGGAAATACTGCAAACCAGACCGATTTGATCCTCAAATGCTCAACAGCAAAATAGAAACAAGGAATTTGAAATTCTAGCTACTTTTAACTATACAAAACCCAAACCTTCCATTTTCTTGTGACGAGTCACTGAACAGATTTCAGCCATTCCAGTAATGCTAATAATTTTGGTTACATAAGAAATCATGAAGAAATCATGATTGCTGACAAGAAATATTTTCAAACCAACTTATTGACAGACTTCTACAGATATAATTTGAAATTTATTTGCAATATAATCAACCTCATTTTTGTTGGAAAAGGGTTACAAAGTTCATATACAACTGTATTAGGATCACACCATCTTACTTATTTGACCAATTGAATTCTAAGAAATTAACAGTAATGTCTTATAATCAACCAACAGAAGATTTTACGCAACGCTTATCAAGTCAAGAAATACTATCACCAAAATCTCGATCAATCATCTCATTGGGCTGGCCTTCAAGAAGAGAATCATACGCATTTTTATACAAGTTGAGATTTTTGTCCGAACTGCTCGTCTTTTCATATAGAGCCTTGCTTACTGATGGATCGATCGGTCACAACATCATCCTTCCCATGGAAAATCAATAGCGGCAGAGAGATCTACAAAAAATTAGAAAGGGAGAGAAGGACATTTATTATGCCTCAAAGTGACAAGTAGTCTTAAAGGAGTGCGTGAAACCATAAAAAAGGTTTACTAACTTGTCAAAGTCCATCCTGCATTCCTTAGAAAATATAAGTGTTTCTTACGATGCATAAGAACCATATGGTTAGCAAGAACAAGGTTTAACTTTTAAGTTCCCCAAGAAATATGAAAAAGGTGGCCTATTTGATGCCCTTCTCATTACATAGCAGTAGTACCAAGATATTAGTGCAAAAAGGGTGTGTGACAATATTTCTCTACTGATTTTAGCTGGAATAGAAAGACCATTATCAACCGTCACAACCAAAATCAAAGCAGACGCAACAATTTTCAAAACCTCGGAAAATTATTTGATAAAGAACAGATGGACGAAATCCGTAGTATTCCGTACTAATTGAGGAGTATACCTTTTCTAATCGACGTTCTATTTCTGGGATGGTGTCGAGAAGCCCTATAGCAGTTCGTAGACGGGGTTTGTAAGCCACGCCATTATAAGCTGTCTGCATCAAATAACAGAAAATGAACAGCGAAAATAAGTTCAGAATCAGCTCGGAAGTAGGGAGCATCCGAGCATTCAGCAATTAATACTATTTAAAGCATGAAGTCATTATTTTTCATAATCTTATATTTTAAGAAACTCCTATCAGTATGCTATCTGATAACTCTCAAACCAAGACCTCTTAGAGAGAACAAATAGAAAATTACCGAAGTTAAAACTTGTTGCCTTTCAGTAGTATAATTCATGGGGAAATATTTTAGTGAACTATTCTTGACTGGGAGGGTATTATCAATAAGCTGTTTTCACTTGCTTTTACAAATTTTTTTTATTGCGATTCTATTCAATAACCCGGATTCAACTTTTGAATGGTGTAGTTGTACAAATTGATAAAATCGTATTATTAATATTACGCATTGTCACCAAGTCCGAGTGCAAAGATTAGACAATACCTAACATGAAGGAATTGCAGAGTATCAAATCTTACCTGTAGATGCAGCCATAAATGAACAGAGTACACCTCAAAAAATCTGTATAATGGTTTATCATCTATACCTATGGCCGATAAATTATTACCCTCTGATTAATAGTTTGGGATGATCAGTGGGACCAAATCCTCTTTTCGACTGCTCCTCTCTCCATTTTTGTGCTTCAAGTTTCATACCATGCTTGACAAATCCACTTATTATAATCTCATAAGTCCAATAGTTAGGCACATAACCTTTCTGACATAATCTATAATACAAGTCAAGAGAAAGATTCATATCATCCATACTCAATCTTTTCAACAATAAATTGTATGTGAATATATCAGGTGTGAAGATTTGTTCAAGAAACTCTTCCAATTTCGTTATGTCTGGGGTACATGTCCAACTGGAAACCGAACCTAAGTGCAATATAGATCTTGGTTTGCTCATCTCAGTTGATGTCTCAGTTTGCTCATCTCTCAAGCGAACCCAAGTGCAATATAGATCTTGATCCTTTAAAGAATGCAGAAGGAGTGTATTACATAAAAATGATGAAAATTGCCGACCAACTCGTGTCAAATCCTCGAGAAGGTCTATGACCATTCCAAATTGCTTCTTTTTGCAAAGTACCTTTACAAGCTCCTCATAGCACTGAAGGCTCGGTATCATATTCTTTTCTCTCATTTGCCAAAAAATATCTAGCGCAACATCCACTCTTTCTGCTTCAGAAAGGCCAACGAGTATCGTGTTCGACAACTTACGTCCAATCATTCTTTTATTCGATAGGTCGTCAAAGAAATTTAAGGCCTCGGAAATCTTTTTGGTTTTGAGAAAACTCTTTAAAAGGAGTATATCTGAGGTCAAATTAGGTTCCACACCATTTCTCACCATCATATCATACACTTTTCTGGCCAGCTCGGGTTTTCCAGCATACCCCGCTCCATCAATAAAGTAATTGTAATGCCGACATTCCGCCTCATGATTTGACAATTGATACTCCAGCAATTGGAAAAACTGCTTATCTGGATTTTCCATGTTTAATAAACAACGAATCACCGACCTATACAGTTTTCGAGTAACAACATGACCTTTCTCTTGCATCTCTATAAGAAGTCTGGCCGAAATATCTCCCCTCTTTTTTTTGTTATAACCATATATCAAATGATAATAAGTACTCTTACTTGTCACCTTATCCAACCGACTGAGCTCTCCGTGTATTAAATAACCATCTTCCACTCTTCTGACCTTGCACAAAGATGATATTAGATTGTTAAATGTCAGAGTACTGGGCATGAAATTCTTCTCCAAAGAAACGACAACCAACTCTTTCATTTTGTCAAGCTTCCCTTCCCTGCACAAAGCATCCGCAAGGATGGAAAAGGTCTTCTTACCAGGAAAATAACCCTGATCGACAGAATTCTTCAGAACACGGTAGGCCTCATTTACACTCCCGTCACCACACAACGTATTTATCAAAAAATTGTATGCCATGCTATTAGGAGAAAGCCCAAACTCAGCCCTCGAATTGTACAACTCAAGCGCGATTTCCACCATCCCCACCTTACAGAAGAAGCAAAGAACAATATTCATGGTGACCTCGTCCGGGGAAATTAACTGCTTCTGCATCTCCAAAATTAGGTCGCAAACCTCCTGCAGCCTATTCTGCCTCAATAAACTATAAATTAATGAGTTACATCTAAACACATCCGGAACGTACGCTTCCATTTCCTTCATACTATTCATAAACTCAACGGCCCCATCGAGCCTCCCGGCACATACCAGATCCTGTATCCACACCCCGTAAGCACGCTCAGCCCCGACCATACCCATCTTTTGAAACTCCTCCAACAACTTAGCCGCTTTTTCAAATTTATTCCCCTTGCATAACGCGTCCACTAGTATCCCCACACTATACCCGCTGACTTTCCCTCCGTTAGCTGCCATGTGTCGTAACGACTCCTCAGCCTTATCAAAAAGTCCCTGCTTGCAATAACTCTTCATCATGATGGAATTCGTGACCTCACTCTCGAAACCTCGGACCCCAATCTGGTTAGCCACGACTTCCACGGCATCGAAACAGTTCTGCTCGACTAAGGAATTGAGCAGCACGTGGTAAGTGAACCCGTCCAAATCGACCCCTTGAAACCTCATCTTGCCGAAGAGCTGAAGGGCGACCTCGGGTTTTCCAGCAACGGCATAGCCCATGACCAGAGTGTTGTAAAACCGGACTTTATGAGCGTACCTACAAACAGTCGTTACCAAATTAATTAGATTATCAGTGTAACAATATTCCCCAGTTCTTTCTAGTTAAGAGATTACTGGTAATAGAAAAAGTTTGCCTATGACATTAACCATTCTTAAAAAAAAGTTTCAATTAGTTATGGGGGAGATTAGCAATCTCGATTGTGCCTTTGCACCCTGTATTTCGTTTTTATAGAATAATTCCATGTTCTATTCCTTTCAGCCCCCATTACTACATCATCTACCACTTCAATCCTTTATCCCTGTTTCCATTCCCTTTTTCAGTTTTGTTCATCATAATTCATATATCATGATAACGAGAGCGCAAAAAGATCAAGGATGAATTTATTCCAGGTGCGTCCTAAGTTCATTTATTGCAAGTTGGTGCGCCTTTGTAGAAGCTTTGCGACCTGATACACACATATTATTCAGATATGATATATGCTATGTAAATATGATTTTTAATTACGTTTTCATATCAATTTAGCATTAACATATCCAGTTAGATATGCTAATGCTAGTGCACTAGCGAGTTTTGTGCTCTTACTACTGTACAAGTAAGTACCTAGTGTTGTAGGTGTACGTAGTTGAAATATCATAAAATTAATGGAAATTACAGATGTGGTATGGCATGGATAAATGAAAAAAAAATGAGAGGAGGGGGGTTACCTTCGGTTTGTGTAGTTATCTAGGAAATCGAGCATCAAGGACATGAGTTTCTGTTTGGAAAGAATCTTGAAGATGGCAGAGAAGGTGGCTCGGGTGTGGTAGTAACCGGGTTGACGACCAGCCCAGTCGAAAAACTTAAGGCACGAGAGCACGTCCTTGTTCTTGTTGTAGTTAAGTATTTCCAATACTAGGTTTTCGGTGAGGTGGAGATGGAGTTGGGAGAGGGATAATAGCGTGACGTCTTCTTCAGATGAGTTGCGCAGTATGTCGAACACCTTGTCAATGAGTGGGCTGTTTTTGCGAGTTAGGAACCATTCTTTGAAGGAAAAGACAACGTCTTTGCTGCTTTGGGGAATGGAATTAAAGTTATTATTAAGGGATGGTAACGATAAGGATGACGATGAGGAATAGTAAAGGATCATGAGTCTTGAATTGGAAAGGAGGATTGGAGATTCAGACGTGAGGCGCAGCCTTATGCATCTCAATCTTTGCATTCCTTCTTCTTCGTCTACTTTTCCTGATCACGACCAACACAAATTAGTCAGACTCACGCATATAGACACATATTTTCAAACAAGTAAAAAAATCAAACAAGACCTAGATAAATCATTACAAACACAACAATTTGTGACATTCTAACTAAAATTAGCAACTATCAATATAAGCTGCATGTACAAAACACAACAATCAATGAACATCGAAATTTTCAAATAAATAAAAAACCAAACAAGAACTAGATAAATACTACTAATATATAACAAGCTCAACATTCATGTTTCTACTTAAAAACTGGATTTTTTTTGGTTATAACATTTTTGACTCAAACTTATAGAACAATAAGTACTCAAAAAGAATTATTATCAGTTGAAAACCAAAGTTCCCCAGAATGAAATAGAAGAATAAAAAACAATTTTTTAACACTTGATACATTGTAATTAATTAATCATTTTTTTCGAAAATATAGAAACATATTATTTACTTAAAACAAAAGAATAAGAAGGTGTTTATTATATACAAATACAATAAGTCCATTCCACCTTCAACTCAAGTAGAATAATCAGCTTATTTGCTTAAAAATCTAAAACCAAACAATACCTAAATAAATCCATTTTCACCTTCAATTCAACAAGAAAAAGAAAACCCATTTCAGGTTCAAACAAAAAGATCACTTACATGAAATTTTTAACACCCAAATCACTTAAATTGTAATTAAAAAGACACAAATAAATATAATTAAATATTGAGGTAAAACAGTATATATATATAGAGAGAAAGAAATACCTAAATTGAAAGGAGAGGTCAGAAAGAGGTCGGAGGTGACGGAGAGACGGCGGAAAGTCGCCGGAGAGACGGCGGAGAGAGAGAGAGAGAGAGAGAGAGTATGGCTTTTATATCAGTGTAGTATTATTTATATATATATATGTATGTATTGTTGATGTATAATTCGTCTTTTTCTTTTTTTTTTGAAAACAGAGTATAAATTTATAATTCGTCAAAAGTAGTAAAATTTTACGGTCCGACCCAAAGTTCAGAAAATTCGGATCCCGATCTGATCTGATCGGAACTGGTCGTGGCAGATCCGGTTGTGTTTGGATACGATTATCATTCCTAATATGTACCGTATAATTTGTAAATACTTATCACATTCCAATTTACTTGTCTATTTTAAAAATACAGTTTGAGATGCAAATAATTCGTATATAAATTGTTATAATGATAATATGGGAAATTTTTCCTACTTAATTTAACTATACAAGAGTTTTTTTTTCAAATTTATCAGTTCGGCAATTTAGTCATTGAAAATTATACATTCCAAAATGGACGTAATTCCGAAATTGACAAGTAATATTAAACGGAGGGAGTGATTATTAGTATTAAGAATTACACCGATGTTATGGGTTTACGGGCTAAAGCGGTCCTGATCCGTTTGTATTGGATCAGATTTCGAATATTAACTCTGTGTCCAATCCGTTAGAAGCAATTTTGATATTTACAAGTCTAAGTCCAATCCGTACACATTTAAATCCTGACCAATCCGATCCTAACCTAACAGTCGGGTCCGGTTTCACTCTCTCGAAGTGAAAGAGTGCGAGCCTATCAGAGGAGAAATATGATGAGAATGTCATTAATTCTACCTTTGACTTGATAAAGATGCATGAGTCTTCAATTATAGATAGGCAATTTGCGATTTTGCTCTCCTGATTTGGAATTAAAAATAACTTTGAAGAACTTGATATCTAAGTAGACACATGCAGTCACACAATTTAGAAGAAGCATCGAAATCGATTCAGCAATCCAAGTTAAGCAATTCAGTCAAATTTGATGTTAAGCAGTTTAGAGCATTGGACTATGACGTTATTATTGTGTTTCTTTACTTGTTAAAAATACTAACTACTGACCTCAACAGTTAAAAAGTTTCAATTTCGTTATGCAAAGTGATTAAAATATTTAATAAATAGCTAAAGATCCACAGCCTTCCCGAGTTTTAACTATTCTTGTATATATGGTTAACGTAGTTTAACTTGCGTCGGTGATAAGAGTAATTAAATCATGCCTCTTCGATTTGGACACAGGATAAAATTAGTCTTTATTAGACAGATCATTAAAAACAAAACACAAGCTGCTAATGAAACAATTGACATAAAAGCAAAGGAGCACTCATCGTTCAGTAGTTTCTGGTGTCCCCATAAATATAAACTATCAGACGTGAAAAACAAAAGTAGCTCAAACTTCATAAGCAAAAATATCGAAATACCAAATTTTATCCAAAAATTTGAAGGTCATACACAAAGAAAAGCTTATAATTTCAGAAGCAGGCGCTTAAACTTCTGTAATTGGGTACTCAAAGACGACATCTTTTCCAGAGAGCTTTCGGTAAACTCCAGAGAATGTCTCGAGCTTGTACTCGGTGTCATTGCGAGCTTTAGAATCCAAGTATATCTGTCAAACACAAAAAGAATATACCATACTTTCAGAGAGAATACAAGGAACTGTCCGGTATAGGATAATTACATTTCACTTTAATGAAGATACAGTAGCCTTGCGCCAAATAGAAAACCAACCATAGAGTCAGGCACTAACGAGTTATGAAAACGATTTTTTTGTATAATATCCTTGTGTTAATTCTATTTTACTTCCCAATCAATGGGTTTTCCTTTAGTAGCTAGTAATGACATTCTCATCATATAATCAACCTATCAGAAATATCTTCACTGGTGGTACTAAATGGTAGTAATTTTGACAAGTTGATTTACAAAACAGAAGTCTAGTGACATGATGGGTACAACACTGTAATAAATACTTTCAATCATAATTTGGTAGTAGATTCAATATCTTTGATCCATTAATTCTATCATTTCTAGGCAATGTAGTACTCTCAGTATCTCGCATGTTCTTTTTATACTATTTAGTCACTATCCTATAACGTTCTTTCAAATTCAGTTCCTAACTAACTGGTTTTTCTATTCACTGTGCAATGTCGAAAATATAATTGCTTGGAGTACTAGTCGGTAATATTAGATGGTGCACAGGACTGTAATTTAAACCCTCAATAATGTTTTAGTACATTAACATCTTTGCTACATCATGTCTTATCTAACAGTACATCATCTCTTATCTAACAGTCTTTCTATTTTAGTTTTCAACTAATGGACTTTTTTTTTTGTAGTATACAAAACGTGAAAAATGATGCTACGGTAATAACTGTTTGTAAGTTGATGTAACAAAATCAGAATCTGACAACACGTTAGTGTAAGAAAATGCAATTAACCCATTCAATATTGCCACTTGTAGTACCTTGATTAGCTTTGATCCATCAATTCTGTATCTAATGCGTTTTCCAACAATCTCAGCAGGATAAACGACATCCTCGAGCATAGCCTCATGCACAGAGGTCAAAGTACGGGAGCGGGGTCTCTGAGCAGCAGAACCCTTCTTTGGTGGGCGCATAATTCTTCTGGTGGCAATCACAACAACATCCTGGAAAAGAAAAGCATGAAAGTTACCAAGAGAAAATGAGACAAAATGCAGGATAAAAGCAGCAAACCACACGTTTCTTATATCGGGCCTGGCTTTACTAAGTAGATAACCATCAAAAAATAAGTAAGACGGTGTAAATTTTGCCTCTTGCCCCATAGTTCCAGTTGCAACACATCTGGTATTTTCAGTAAGAACATGTTCCACCTCCCCTTCCTACGGGGACCTAAATGTTATACTTAAGAACAGCTTCTGCAACCTACTCAGAATGTCAGGAATGTCGGCGCAACTTACTCAAACACTGGTGACCAATATTTCGTCAGTTAAAACTAAGGAGGCCAAATAGACCTAAGGTATGTGAACTACTTACTAGTGCTACAACTGAAAATATGGGGACTCAAATAGACTGAACAAGGATTATTGGTGTACAATGTACTTGATTTGAAAGGAAATGAAGCAACACAACACTATCAGGGAAAAAAATTACAGGTTTAAGAAGGCTAAAAAAGAGAGAATAAGCTACACGGCACTGACACTTAGATTCTACATCTACATTTTTTTTTATAAAACGACAACTGATATATATATATATGATCTAAATACTGGGAGTAAAAAATTATGCACAATAATAGATTTCACGAGAAAGAAAGTGTTTAAAACACTTTTCATGAAGCTTACCTTGCCACTGAACTTCTTCTCAAGCTCTCTAACAAGCCTGACGTGGATCTTGCGGAAAGCTTTCCTCAATCGATAAGGAACGTGGATAACAACAGATTTTCGGTTTCCAGAAACATCAACTAGCCTGCAAGCAGATTATTTTTTACTAATATAAATATATTGCAGGAAGGATGAATCTAACTTGAGAAACGTTTAATTACTTACGCAGCTGAGTTGATGTAGAGGTCCTTCAGATCACTTTTGATTTCTTGGTTAGTGTTTTCCAAATCAAAGAGTGCCTACATTTAAAAACCATGATGAAACCCTTTTTTAGGATTTAAAAGCAATTTCGCAGATTCTAGAATAGCATAAAAGGATCTTTTAAAGAAATAAGAAAAAATGTACCTGTGCAACTGCCTCCTCAAATTCAGTTGGCTCAGCATCGTTGTCCTTGTGGATCTTCTTCCTTGAGGTGAACATCTTTGCAGATCCTGTAGCAAACACAACTTAAATGCATTCAGATACAATACTTGACAGGAAAATAAATATAGAACTCAATACAGTGTGTAATCAACGACATAGCATTCGATCATGATAGCAACATTGTTGACTATATTTAGAATAAAATGGACATGAAATGAAAATGAAAACTGAAAGATCAATTCTCTAAGCTTCCTATGTTATGCAGCTTATGCTCAAACCCATCAACAATACAGATAACCACATGATAATACAAATGAAGCAAGAACAAGGTATCCATGAGCGAAAAATATAAACAATGCCTAATATCATGTAATATCACAATAAGATGATCATGACGAAATAATCCATTTTCGAAAATATAAAAGTTAACATCACGACGAAATAATCTTCAAGTGTTATAACAACAATCAATTACAGATTTAATTTACATACACACTACATATTGAACGGTTTACTACATAGCTCACTGATTGTAAATATGTATAGCGCTAATCCACAATCCCAATCAAAATCACTTCAAAATTATTTCACTAGAAAAAAATATATATATGTCGCAAACAAATACTGAACACAATATAATATTGGGTGTACGCAACAAATTCAATCAATGATAATCCCGAACCAAGAAAATTATTACTAGTGCAAAGCAATCAGCTCTCTGGAAATTACATAAAGGTCCATATAAATGTGAATGAAGTACGGACAAACAAAATATAATATTCCTAATCACTGTAAAGTGCAAGTTAGTTTCTACAAAACTACACTTAGCATCACAAGTCATATGCATATATCACAGTAATATTAAATCCCCACCATCTAAAAATTTAAAGACAATGAACTTCAGAACAGTTTCAACAAAATTGTCTTTAATGGTTGAAAAAACTTCCCTCAACATTGTTAACAAAATCATATGATTATCTCGACATTGCTATCGGTGCCAGGATCCTACACACAACACTGGTAAATTCTATAACAGATTTCTATATCACAATAATCTTCAAATATTTCATCAAAACTTATCTACATAAGTCACAATCATATAACAATGCAATGAGGGAAAAAAACCGACAAAATATTCTAATGAAAAAACAACTACATGCACAATTACACATGTGACATCAAATGCTATCTAAATATGAACAATGCACCAAACATACAGCACCCGACATCAAATGCCATCTAAATATGAACAATACACCAGACTGTAATACAGCACACGCAAAAAATGGGGTTTCTTACATAAAAGCTAATTCCTACAAAACAAAATATTGACATCATGTGTGTAAATGTAACACACTTGTCAATTATTTCATTGGTTCTTAGAAACACACAGTCACGCTCATATTACTATTGAATGAAATGAAACCCCATAGAAACAAGAAAAAACTAAAAAAAACACAGATTTAACATCAAACCCCGTATTAATATGAACAATATACCAAACATACAGACACTAAAAATGGCTTTTCTTGAGTAAAATCAAAACCCATATAAAAATGAACAATGTACCAAACATACAACACCAGAAATGGCTTTTCTCGAGTAAAAGACCACATAAATATGAACAATAAATGAAAACATACAACACTAGAAATGGGTTTTTATTTAACATACCAATATGCCAAGCATACAAGCACAAGAAATGGGTTCTCTTAAATAAAAGCTAATTAGCTTAAAAGACTAAAAATGGATTTTATTAAGTATTGTGACATGTTAAATAAATAAAAGCTAATTACCTCTAAAACCAAATATTGGCAATTCATATGTATATATATATATATATATATATATATATATATAATAGTATGTATATATAATAGTATGTATCTAAAGTCTAATATAGTACCAAACCTGAAAATGGGTTTTTCAATCTGTATCTCTCTCTGTGGGATGAGAGAGAGAGAGAGAGAGAGAGATAGGGTTTTAGTTGAGCTTTGAAAGCTATGGGCTTGTAAAAGTTTGTGGGCTTGTAAAAGTTTTAAATTTGGATCCAATTGAAACTAATTTTTAAAAGAAGGGTCGGGGTACGAATGAGATCAGTGTGCTCGTCTAATGTATGTTGTATGTGGTGACCGAGGAGGCGTCCGAAAAAAAACCACGTAAAAAAGATGTTATTATTCGGTGGTTTGAGTTATGAATGAATTTGTTTTGTCGATTTATACGTTTCTTTTTGTATCAATTACTGCTACATTTAAAAGAGTACGAACCAGATAAGTATGCTTGTCTATCTGTGACGATCGAAGAGAGTCATAAAAGAACTCGTGAAAACAATGTCGTTCTGATTTGGTGGTTTTGGTTGTGTTTGGTCTTGTATATGTCGATTTATAATTTTCTTTTTGTGCTAATTGCAACTATATTTGAAAGAGTGGCAGATCTTGGTACGAACTAGATTAGTATGTTCGTCTACGTATAGTGATCGAAGAGGGTCATCGAACACATAAAAACAATGTCGTTCTAATTTGATTGTTTGGGCTAGGTTTGGTTTTGTATATGTCGATTGGGCCAATTGCAATTACATTTGAAAGAAGAGCGACATTCGTACGAACCAAATCAGTGTGTTCGTCTACGTGTGTGGTGACTAAAAGGCGTCCGAAAAA
Source organism: Primula veris (assembly GCA_963682055.1). Classification (NCBI taxonomy): domain Eukaryota; kingdom Viridiplantae; phylum Streptophyta; class Magnoliopsida; order Ericales; family Primulaceae; genus Primula; species Primula veris. Next base: position 26,011,309 of record OY821747.1, on the reverse strand, counting down.
AAACCTAAAAATGACGTTTTTATTATTTTATGGTTTGGTTGTGTTTTGTTTTGTATATGTCGATTTATATGTTTTTTTTTTTACCAATTGCTGTTAAATTTAAAAGATGTGTTGCCTTGGTACGAATCAGATCGTATCATTATGCTTGTCTATGTGTGGTGGCTGAAGAGAGTTATTGAAAAAAATAATACAATGTCATTATGATACGGTGGTTTGAGCTGTGTTTGGTTATATATATATATATATATATATATATATATCTATATCGATTAGGTCTTATTTTGGAGACAATCACTCTTAAGGAATAAGAACATATTAAGCAATAAAATGACTAGTTTACAAACTTTTAGTTTGGTTTTGGATTCTTTTAAGTCTATTTATTAAGATATTACTTTTATGTAACAAAATAAACAAACTAGATATTGTTTCTAGGGTGTTTACTGTGGAAATAACAAAAAAAAGTGACTAAATACGTCTCGTTTAGAAAGAATTTGCTCACGTGGGTACTACCTTTATTATTTCAAAAATTAGGAACAACTTCGGTTGTAATTAAAATTATGAATACGATTGTTACTCTTAAGTCTATTTATTTAGATATTGCTTCTATGTACCGAAATAAATAAATTAGGTATCGTTTCTAGGGGTGTTTATTGTGGAAATAACAAAGTGACTAAATAGGTCTCGTTAAGAAAGAATTTTCCCACATGGGTACTAAACCGTATTATTTAAAAATTTGGGAACAACTTCGGTTGTAGTCGAAACTTTAAATAGCGAAAATACCCACCTTATTGATACTGTGCCTATCAGTGTAAAGTTATAAATCAACTTAGGGAAAAAGATATAAAAAAAAGTGCGACCATTTATAGTGTAAAAATGTAAATCAAACTAGGGAAAAAGAAATAAAAGAAATAAAAGAAATAAATAAAAAATTCCATTGCCGGGAATCGAACCCGGGTCTCCTGGGTGAAAGCCAGATATCCTAACCGCTGGACGACAATGGATTCTTATTTCTATTTCATTAAATTTAATAGTTATTCGGACAAAAACCTAACATCCTTTCAGTTAACTTCTATATTATTATCCCTTTTGACCCTTTCGATTGTCATCCATAGGGCTCGGCGAAAAATCGAAAAAACCGAACCGAACCGAAAAAGACCGAAACCGAAAATCGAAAAATTTTCGGGTCGGTTTCGGTTTTCAGTAAAACCCTTTCGATTGTCATCCATAGGGCGAAAAACCAGAAAAACCGAACCGAACCGAAAAAGACCGAAACCGAAAAACCGAAAAAATTTCGGGTCGGTTTCGGTTTTCAGTAAAACCGAACCGAAAAAGATCGAAAACGAAAAAGACCGAAAAATCAAAAATAAAACCGAAACTGGACCGAAAAAACCGGTCCGGTTCGGTCCAAAAAATAAAAAGATCGAAACAAAAAAAAACCGAACCGAAAAATATGCTCGGTTTCGGTTTCGGTTTTGCCAAAAACCGAACCGAAGCGGACCGGACCCAGCCTTAGTCATCCATATAACTAAGTTCTGTTTTATCTGTACTTAATTTGTTCTTATACATTATATTTGCTAGTTAAATTATCACAAATCCAGTTTTTTTTTTGCTATCTTGGCGATTCAATAAATCAAATTTTAATGATAGTTCGATGAATCATGTACAAAGAACAATTGTAAGTTAAAGTGTCAAAATAAAACACGTTTTACAGTCGATGTCATAGTAAGAATTTGGAAGCGCCCCTAGTTTTAGAAAAGAAAAAAAGGTAATTAAGCATATCATAGAACGAAGAAACTGCTAATAGTGTTTAAAAGATCATGCATGAGCTCCAGACCTAAGAAGTCAAGAAATTACAACCAGAACTAATGCAGATTATGATTAATATAATTCACACAAAAATAGTCTACAATGTAATTAAAGAAATTTAAAACTTGGTTAACTATCACAATCAACATTATACAAGAAATCTAATTCAGTCTTTTGACGACTTTTTCATCTATGGTCATGGTCTTCAGTATTTATTATGTCAAAGCATATATAATTTTTAAAATCTAATAATTATGATATAAAAAGTGACATTTATCAGCAATTTTATAATTTTTTTAGATTTCAGCAAACACAAAATTCAATTTATATATGAGCAATATATATGATTCATAGATTAATATAATATTAATAACTATCCTGAGATCCACATTTTTATATTTATAATATTGTTATGATTATTAAATGATAATAAACAAATAAAAAATAATAATTTAAAATTAAAATAAGTAAATTAATAAAGAAACCGATATATAAAATATGATAGAGTCGATAAAATTAAAAGGGACACCGAGGATTCTCTTGGACTTTCGTGATATGGATGATGTCCAAGTTGGAGACATGTAAGTAAATTAGTCAAAATGCACAGCTACACGTAGCTCTCAAAATAGTAAACCATTCAACGATTCAATCTAATAATAGGAAATGCACTGTTTTTACTGTAGATTAAAACTTGAAAGTTGAAATTGACCAGGAAATTATACATAATGTTGTTTGATAACTATTAGCAAAATATCGATATAACAAGAAATATATGAAGAGAGAGTAAAGTCGTCTTATTCAAGTATGAATATGTGTCTTTCAAAGGTAAGACTCTCACTCCTTTATATAGTTTAGGAGTGTAGTAAGTTATATGTATCACCATAATGAGAGAAAACCTAGAAAGCAAAGAGTTTTAAAGTTAAAAGTTATACATAATGTATGTAACCTATATATGAATTTAGTGTTGGAAAACTGTTGGAAAACATGTATTTTAAACATGGTTGTTCCAAGTGGTCAGTGACCATCTTTGAGTCATTATTCGATGCGAAAAATCAGATTTTTTGAAGCCGTACTCAAAGTGTTAGAGTAGCTCGTATGATGAGCTTCGCAACGGTATATCGCATGACCTATTCGGAGGAATGGTGTGAATGATAATTGGACTCGAAGGTTGATACTCGAAAAAGGGAATAAAACGAAATCTGGAAAATGGAAAAGAAAGTGGAATTAAACCATGAGGATTATCCCATATTGTAAAATCAAGAGTGATTTTTACACTATATATACAAGTCCATCTCATTTAGTTGTTACACTAATCAAGTTCACATACCCATGAGTGGGTTAGTGTGTACCACACACGCGCGCTCGCTCGGGTCTCGGGCCGCGGGATGCGGGATTTGTCTCGGGTCTCGTACTAAACTGAAAAGGGGACTTTTGTATATTTACAAGAGAAGTCCCTAGATAGAGGCAGCCTTCCCCTCACAATAATATACAGGAAAATCTCTCTAAAACAGCATTCTCTATATTTTTTTTATAGCATTTTAGAACCAGAGAGAACCACCCACCAACAGCTCGACCTTGACTCGTCGCCAGTTTCCGGCGAGTCATCCGAGACGTTGTACCTTGGGATCGAAGCGCCAACGCAACCAGAAACATCAAGGTGGTTGGACGAATATCGGTTAAGGGCATACTGTTAAACAGTAGCCTCGCCTAATTTTATTTCTATTATGTCCATTTTATTTCCGCACTTAAATTCTGTTTTTTACATTCTGTTCTTTCAATTCAGTAATTTTAATTCAGTATTTTAATTTCCTGTACTTAGCTGTAGCTTTTCTATTCTGTTTGTACCTTTCTGTAATTTCTTTAAAGTTCTTTTTTTGCTGTAATTTCAATTATGTAATTAAATTCAGTAATTAGAATAGTTTCAATTCAGTCATGTAATTTCAATTTCAATCAGAACAGTCCGGCTGTTAAGTTTATACTTTCCAGTCCGGCAGTTTCTATTTATTGCAATTCAGTACATCAAATTATTAATTGATAATAATCTGACAACGTTTGCTTTAATTACTATTTAGTACCTACATGTTGTAATCGTTAATTTCTATTCCAATTCGAAATTAATAAAGATTACACTGGTTTTGTTTATTCCTTTTTAGTCCTTTAATTATTGTTTAATTGTTATTTCGTACACGGAAACCAACAATCTTAACCGATATCCTATTGTTTCTTTCGTGTATTAATTAATACAATTATTTAATTTTATAAAGGAATAATGCTTTTTTGTTTTCAATTCTAAATCATATTAGAAATGGAATTACAAAGAAAAATTCCAAACAGTTTTAATTTTATTTTAGAATCTTGTTGATACCAACCGTATTGGTATTCAATAAGAATCATTTAATCCTTTTAGTATCAACCGTATTGATATTCAAAAGGATAAAAAGTTTAATTTTATTGTTTGTTTAATAATTCTTTTATAAACTCAAATATCAGTTTTGGTGTCTTGTTTATAGAATTTGTGGTACACGTATCTCATGCGTTTTTTGGTGTTATCGTTTCAGATGACAAACACGTCGCCTATTCAGTTGCCTATTGGAAGTGAACATGACCCAGTGGTTGGTGGAGATGTCCATAACATTGGGGGCGATGCGATTGTGGGGGCTAACGCCGAGTACGTAGCCGCGGCTGCGGCTATGGCGGATGCTACGGCCAAAACTGAGGCTGCGGCCGAAGCAGCAGCTACGGCCAATGCCGCGGCTAAGGCTGCGATAAGAGCCAAGGCTGCGGCCAAGGGCAAGGCACCGATGTATTCGGTTGTGCTTACTTTGCCGACTTCTCATCTAGAGAAACCGGAAAAATTTAGGGGAGACAACTTTAAACATTGGCAGCAAAAGATGCTGTTTTATCTCACGATCCTGAATCTGACCAGGTTTCTAAAGGAAACTGCTCCCGTCCTAAGCGAGGACGATCTGGACGAGCAATCGTTCTCTGCGGTTGAGGCATGGAGACATGCCGACTACCTTTGCAAGAACTATATCCTGTGTGCTCTAGATGACACGATATTCAGTGTTTTTGAGCCCAAAGCTACTGCAAAGGAGCTGTGGGAAACTCTCGAAAATAAGTACAAAGTGAATAACGCTGGCACAAAGAGATTTATTGTCACGGACTTTCATGAGTACCGTATGACTGACAGCAGGGGTGTCATGAAGCAAGTTGAGGAGCTACAACTCATTTACCATCGCCTTAGGCTGAGGGGCTAGTGATTAATGAGCCTTTCCAGGTGGCACTCATGATTGAGAAATTGCCACCGTCTTGGAAAGACTTTCAAAACTACCTGAAGCACAAGAGGAAGGAAATGAAGCTGGAGGGGATCATTGAGAAGCTCAATATCGAGGTGAGCAACCGTCGCTCCGTGAGGAGAGTCGGTGGTGCTAACATCCCGATGGCAAAGGCCAATGTGGTCGAAAGCTCCAATGTCAAGCGGAAACATTTTGACAACGGAGGCAGTGCTGTTGTCGTAAAACAATTTGCAGGAACCTGCTTTGTGTGTAACAGGACCGGCCATCGTGCCGCGGACTGTTATGACAATAAAGGCGCTGTTAAGCCTAAGCCCCCTCCCCCGAGGAACTTCAAAGGCAAGGAGAAGAGGAAAGCTCCAGCTCAGACACATCTGGCCGAGGGAGGACGAGATGATCACCAATTTACTGCTGTGGTCTCTGAGGTGAATCTCGTGGGGAGCAACCCCAAAGAGTGGTGTCTGGATACCGGTGCCACAAGCCACATCTGCTCAACACGGTGGATGTTTAAGACCTACGAGGCGGTAGAGGGAGAAAGCTGCTTCATGGGAAATTCTGCTACTTCCAAAGTGGAAGGAAAAGGAATGGCGGTGATGAAGATGAACTCGGGAAAAGAGTTGAGGTTGACAAATGTGCTCCATGTTCCGGATATCCGTAAGAATCTGGTATCCGGATCGGTGATGGTGAAGAACGGGTTCAAGCTAGTTTTAGAATCCGATAAAATTGTAATCACCAAGAATGGTGTCTATGTAGGCCGTGGCTATATGACCAATGGCATGTTTAAGTTAAATGTAGGGACACCTGCTCCCAATAAAGGTGCTAAAGCTGAGGCTAGCACTAGTGATGTAATAACTGTTGCCCAAGAGGCCAATAAAAATTCTAATTTTGAGTATTTATTTGAGTCATTTTATTTGTGGCATGGTAGATTAGGTCACATGAATTATAATTCTTTAAAGAAATTAATATCACTAAAACTAATACCAAATTTCGTTTTTAATAAGCAACACAAATGTGAGATTTGTGTAGAGGCAAAATTAACGAAATCATCGTTTCAACATGTTGAACGAGAAAGTGAACCTCTCGGTCTAATACACACGGATGTATGTGACTTAAAGTTTATACAAACACGAGGAGAGAAAAAGTACTTTATCACTTTTATAGATGATAGTATTAGATACTGTTATGTTTACTTAATGAGAAGTAAAGACGAAGCATTAGAGAAATTCGCTCTTTATAAGACCGAAGTTGAAAATCAACTCAATAAGAAAATTAAAATATTGAGAAGTGATAGAGGCGGTGAATTTGAATCACCATTTGAGCAGATATGCGCTGAAAGCGGCATTATACATCAAACCACAGCCCCATACACTCCCGAGTAAAATGGGGTTGCTGAGCGTAAAAATAGAACGCTAAAGGAAATGATGAATGCTATGCTAATCAGTTCTGGGTTACCCCAGAACATGTGGGGGGAAGCCATACTTTCTGCTAACTATGTTTTAAACAAGTTACACATAAGAAGCGAGAAAAGACTCCATATGAATTATGGAAAGGTCATCAACCCAGTTATAAGAATCTGGGGGTTTGGGGTTGTCTCGCAAAGGTCCTAATTCCCATTCCTAAGAGGATGAGAATTGGTCCTAAAATAGTGGACTGTGTGTTCATTGGATATGCACATAATAGTAGTGCATATCGGTTTCTCGTACACAAGTCGGACAATCCCGATGTGCACGTAGATACGTATATGGAAAGCCGAGAGGCCTCTTTCTTTGAGGATATCTTTCCCCGTAAATTACCTACATCTGTACCAACTCAAGAGTTGAACAGTGAAGGAAATGTGGGGGCAAGTCAACCGACAGAGGAAGAGGAAGAGGAAGAGGAAGAGCCTCGGCGTAGCAAAAGGGCAAGGAAGGAAACTTTCTTTGGACCTGATTTCTTAACCTTCATGGTTGAAGGTGAACCGGTGACATATAAACAAGCTATGTCAACACCAGATTCCTAATATTGGGAAGAAGCTATTCAAAATGAGATTGAATCAATCATGCAAAACAACACTTGGGAACTAGTGGATCTTCCGAAAGGATGTAAACCCCTAGGTCACAAGTGGATCTTCAAGAGGAAGTTAAGGGTTGACAACACGATTGAAAAATACAAGGCGAGACTTGTAGTAAAAGGCTTCAGGCAAACTGAAGGTGTCGATTATTTTGACACGTATGCTTCTGTCTCCAGGAAAACGTCTATCCGAATCGTCATTGCTCTCGCAGCTTTGTTTGATATGGAAATACATCAAATGGATGTAAAGATGGCGTTTCTAAATGGAGAACTAGAAGAAGAGATTTACATGGAACAACCGGAAGGGTTTGTAGTTCCTGGTAAAGAGCACCAAGTGTGCAAACTTGTAAAGTCTCTATATGGACTCAAACAAGCGCCAAAGCAATGGCACGAGAATTTTGATAGAATTATGCTATCAAACGGTTTTCGCATTAATGAGTGCGATTAATGTGTCTACTCTAAAGGAAGTGGAAGAGACTGTGTCGTAGTCTGTCTCTATGTGGATGACATGATCATAATTGGGAGTAATGATAGAATCAGCTCCATAAAGAAAATGTTGTCACAACACTTCGATATGAAGGATCTGGGTAGAGCTGATGTAATACTTGGTATGAAGATTACCAAAACATCAGAAGGATATGCCTTGTTCCAATGTCACTATGTTAAACAATTATTAGACAAGTTTGACAAGGGCAGTAAAGCAATGTCTAGAACCCCAATTGAGTTCAACTGTAACCTGAAAAAGAATTTCGGTAAGAGTGTGAATCAATTGGAGTTCTCTCGAGTCCTATGCAGTCTCATGCATATAATGAATTGCACTAGACCAGACATAGCAAACTCAATGAGTAGACTGAGCTGGTACACCAGCAATCCGAATGAGGAACACTGGAAGGCCATAATGAAACTTCTCAGATATATGAGGTTTTCAGCCGATTACGGGCTGCACTATACCAGATATCCAGCGGTACTGGAAGGGTATTCAGATGCCAACTGGATATCAGACTCCAACAGCACAAGGTCCATGAGTGGATATGCGTTTATAATGGGAGGAGTTGATGTGCCTTGGAGATCCTCCAAACAGACTTGCATTGCAAGGTCAACTATGGAATCTGAACTCATAGCGTTAGACTTAGCAACCGAAGAGGCAGACTGGCTGAGAAGTCTTTTGGAAGGAATTCCAATGTGACCAAAACCTGTTCCCGCAATAAGCATGCATTGTGATAGTCAATCAGCTATTGCGCGGGCTCAGGATCATATGTATAATGGAAAGTCTCGACATATACGTCGGAGACATAAATCCGTAAGGGAATTGTTATCCAACGGTGTGGTATCCTTAGATTTTGTGAGATCAAAGGAAAACATAGTGGATCTATTAACAAAAGACTTGACTCAAGTAGGAGTCGAGACGTCATCGAACGGAATGGGATTAAATCGCATTAAATTGGTGCCCCCCCCATAGGCAACCCAACCTAAACGGAATATTTCCTGATAGGTTCAAAGGGAAACTGAACTGTGAGGGCAACCGAACAAAGCACTCGGGAACCTGGAGTTCCCAGCCCATTTCCGCGATGACAGAGTGATAGACCTGTACCATTGTAAGGGTGAGCTTGAGGCTCTTAATGATCCAAGTAACTCGATGGTCGAGTAAAGTGAGTCAGGACACTTTCGATTTGGAACACCTATAACGAGTGTGTAAGACCGATATCATGTGATGAGCTTGGGCTAATTCACTAGAGCACTCAGTTGAAGTTGCCAAAGCAGTCCAGGCCAAATATGGATAACAACTAAAGGGTCTAGTACGTGGGTAGAGAGGGCACTGTGCGGGTGCCATTCTGGGATACACAAATCTTGATGGTTCAAAACTTTACAGCTACCTAATAGCAGTATTCTGGGTGGTATTCCGCTACGGCATATTCAAGGCGCGCGCTACCTGACCTTAGGCAGTGAACTTTTTGCGGTTCTCTTGATTTGCATTTAGGACATGGGCTTTCGAGCCAATTGCATTCATGTGGGGGATTGTTGGAAAAATGTTGGAAAGCATGTATTTTAAACATGGTTGTTCCAAGTTGTCAGGGACCATCTTTGAGTCATTATTCGATGCGACAAATCAGATTTTCTGAAGCCATACTCAAAGCATTTGAGTAGCTCGTACGATGAGCTTCGCAACGGTATATCGTATGACCTATTCAGAGGAAGGGTGTGGATGATAATTGGACTCGAAGGTTGGTACTCGAAAGAGGGAATAAAACGAAATCTGTAAAATGGAAAAGAAAGTGGGATTAAACCATGAGGGTTATCCCACATTGTAAAATTAAGAGTAATTTTTACACTATATATACAAGTCCATCCCATGTAGTTGTTAAACTAAAATCCACATACCTATGAGTGGGTTAGTGTGTACCACACACGCACGCGCTCGCTCGGGACTCGGGCCTCGGGTCACGAGCCGCGGGATGCGGGATTTGGGATTTGGGAAATGTCTCGGGTTTTGGGTCTTGGGTCTTGGGTCTTGTACTAAACTGAAAAGGGACTTTTGTATATTTACAAGAGAAGTCCCTAGAGTTCCAGAAAGTTTGAAACTCCAGCAGTTATGGAGGCGGATTTTGGGATGTAACTCCCAGAATTAAAGGACCACATTAATTCTGCGATTTCAGAATTCCTCTATAAAGAGGCAGCCTTCCCCTCACAATAATATACACGAAAATCTCTCTAAAACAGCATTCTCTATATTTTTTTTATAGCATTTTAGAGCCAGAGAGAACCACCCACCAACAGCTCGACCTTGACTCGTCGCCAGTTTCCGGCGAGTCATCCGAGACGTTGTACCTTGAGATCGAAGCGCCAACGCAACCAGAAACATCAAGGTGGTTGGACGAATATCGGTTAAGGGCATACTGTTAAACAGTAGCCTCGTCTAATTTTATTTCTATTCTGTCCATTTTATTTCCGCACTTAAATTCTGTTTTTTACATTCTGTTCTTTCAATTCAGTAATTTTAATTCAGTATTTTAATTTCCTGTACTTAGCTGTAGCTTTTCTATTCTGTTTGTACCTTTCTGTAATTTCTTTAAAGTTATGTTTTTTGCTGTAATTTCAATTCTGTAATTAAATTCAGTAATTAGAATAGTTTCAATTCAGTCCTGTAATTTCAATTTCAATCAGAACAGTCTGGCTGTTAAGTTTATACTTTTCAGTCCGGCAGTTTCTATTTATTGCAATTCAGTACATCAGATTATTAATTGATAATAATCTGATAAGGTTTGCTTTAATTACTATTCAGTACCTACATGTTGTAATCGTTAATTTCTATTCCAATTCGAAATTAATAAAGATTACACTGGTTTTGTTTATTCCTTTTTAGTCCTTTAATTATTGTTTAATTGCTATTTCGTACACGGAAACCAACATTTAGACAACCACATAATGTATCACAACACTCCCCATTGGGTGTCCAAACATGCTGCAAGCTTCCTCGTCTTCATAAACTCTGATGAGTTGTTGAGTCGTATTCGCTATTGTCAACAAATAAAACCTCAAGCCCGGAAAACCCGATATGGGACAAAAACCGTATCATATGACAAAATGGTGTTGCCGAATGGAGTTGGCCGAAACGCTATACAAGTGCGTTAATAAACTGACTAGAAAACATGTGCCTAATCAAAACCTTACCAAGAAAACCCAGTGGAAAAAAACTTGGTCGAAGAGTACACAATTATCAGTAGTAGCGGGGGAAATAACCATACACGGTGTGTCTCATTAAAACCTTGTTAGAGAAAATCCTTTGGGACAAAACTCTAATCGAATGACAAAAGAGTGCACGATGGTTAGAAGTATACAACTGGATACTCCCCCTAATTTTGGTAATCATAAGTGAGAACGGGATTAGAAATGTGTCTCGCTTAAAACCTTGTCAAGGTAAACCAAGTGGGACAAAACCCTTGAACTAAGGACAAAAAGAGTACACAAGCATTCATCAGGATGCTCCCCCTCACATGCACACAACTGGGTGCGGGAATAATAACTAGTGAGAACTTATACGCAACATGGTGCTAAGCATATCTGAGGATACACACAACAGGGTGATAAGCATACGTCAGAATGCTCCCCCTCACTTGCACACAACAACGTGCATGGAAACATTTCGTTTAGGAAAGCTCGGAGAGCTTCCTAAGTCCGATCGCTCTAACATGTTTTTGGAACGAATATTTTGGTAGTGACTTGGTGAACAAGTCTGCATGATTATTCTCGGATCCAATATGCTTCACTTCAATCCTTTGAAGCACTTGTTGTTCATGTGTAAAGAACAACTTTGGCGAGATATGCTTAGTGGCATCACCTTTTGTTGGCCCGGTGCGGCTAAATCTTAGAGGGGGGGGGGGGGGTGAATAAGGTTTTAGGCGATTTTTGCCTAATTTGACTTAAGTGCAACTAACCACCCAACTAATGCAATTCTAAGCTTAAGCGTTTTAACAAGAGTTAATAAATTGCTAGAAGTACTAAACGCAAGCAAGCAAGAATAAATATTTACGGAAAATAAAAGTTTAAGGGAAGAAGATGACACCAAGATTTATAGAGGTTCGGCAAACGGCCTACGTCCTCTCCTCGGTACTACCGAGTATTTCACTAAAATAATCTTCTTCCGGATGTTACAATCCTATCGAGCTAATCAACCGATTAAGCTCCCCCATACTTTATGAGTGTCCCGAATGAAAAGACATAGAGCTTTTAAGCTTCACTTGCTTACAAAGCCTCTACCCGATCACTCGCTCACAAAAATGAGTTTATAAAATACTCGTTACAATTTTATCGAAAATTAAAACAACACCCACAATTTGATTGCTTCTAAAATAAGCTAATATGTGGTTTTGATGATGTTTGATCTTTGTTGGAGCTTGTATCTTTTTATCTTCAATTTCTCTCTTTTCGAAGTATTTCACCAAAATGGTGATTTTGGGTTTTTGTATATGAGAGAGGTTGAAGGATTGATTGGTATTATAATTGATGACTTTTTAAAGAGAATTGGGGTGGTTTATAAAGTCACCAAAGTCTGTTTTTCAGTATGTGACCGTTGGCAGTGGTTGAGGGTGTTTTAAGCAGTTTTCCAGAAAAAACTGAAAAGCTATTTTCGAAATCTGTAGAAAACGATCGGTCGTTTTCTACAGTCGATCGGTCGTTTTTAGAAAACGATCGGTCGTTTTCTGAGAAACGATCGGTAATTTTTTCGACGTGATCTCTGGAATAATTTGGACCAAAAACGATCGGTCGTTTTTGTACAGTCGATCGGTCGTTTTTTCTGGCAGTTTCTCGGTCTTCTCGCTATTCTTCGAAAGCTCATAACTCCTTCGTTTTAGCTCCGATTCTGGTTCCGCTTGAACCTGTGGCTTCGTTTTTCTGTGTTCTATCTTTCTGGCGTCCTGAAATTTTCATTTACTTATTTTGGAAAAGACAAGCATTATATCATCGAAATCGTAAAATCATTAAAGACATAATCAAAGTTATAATCAAAATCATTATTGAACTCTAAGTTCAACACCTTTGATGTAACCATGTTTCGCTTGATCAATAACAGCGGTGTTGTCCTCATAAATGATAACTGGTTCATCAGGATCGTAAGTTAGATCACATGTACTTCTAATATGGCCAATATCTGCTCGAAGCCATACACACTCTCTAGTCGCCTCATAGAGCGCGAGTAGCTCAGAGTGGTTCGTCGAAGTAGCCTCCAAAGTCTGTTTACGAGACCTCCATGATATCTCCGTATTCCCAATGGTAAAGACATAACCAGATTGGGAATTCCCCCTGTACGGGTCTGATAAGTAACATGCATCGGCGTAACCGACAAGGGTCGGGTTATTTCGAGTGCTAATGGGGGTAAGCCCACTCGATAACGTATAGGGATAGAACAAACCCATATCCATAATACCCTTAAGGTAGCGGAAAATGTCTTTGATGCCATTCCAGTGTTGGCGTGTTGGCGCGGTGCTATGTCGAACAAGACAATTCATAGCAAACGAGATGTCCGGTCTAGTACATTGGGCCAATTAGAATAATGCGCCTATTGCACAAAGATAAGAGCACTCAGGACTTAATATATCTTCATCATCTTCCTTTGGATGGAAGGGGTCCTTATAAATGTCTAGAGAGCGGACGACCATGAGAGTCGAGGACGGTTTTGCGTCATAATGACTAAAATGTCTTAACACCTTCTCGGTGTAGTTTTGTTGATGGACTAAAATTCTATCTTTAGGGTGCTTGATCTGCAGGCTGAGACAATACCATGTCTTTCTAAGATCTTTCATCTCGAATTCCTTCTTCAGGAGTTCGGCAGTTTCGAACAACTCTTTCGAGGTTCCTATGAGATTCATATCATCTACATAGACTGCGATAATAGCATATCCTCAAGTGGGCATAATTCATCATGCATGGGCATAATTCATCATTAACATATTCCAGGCCGATCAAGTATTCACTTAGATGGTTATACCACATCCGTCTGGATCGTTTCAATCCATATAGTGAACGTCTCAATCTAATCGAGAACGTGTTCCGTGGTCAGGAACTATTTGATTCAGGCAACTTAAGTCCTTCAGGGGCTTTCATGTATATCTCTGTGTCCATATCCCAATAGAGATAAGTTGTGACCACATCCATGAGGTGCATATTCAGTTTTTCGGAAACTACTAAACTGATTAAGTAGTGGAACGTTATAACGTCCATTACAGGAGAGTACGTCTCCTCGTAATCAATTACAGGGCATTGAGAGAAGCCTTGCGCCACAAGACGAGCTTTGTATCTCATAATCTCATTATTCTCATTATGCCTCCTTATAAAAACCCATTTATAACCAACTAGTTTAACATTGGGTGGCATTGGAACGACAGGTCCAAACACTCTTCGTTTCGTGAAGGAATCCAATTCAGCCTGGATTGCTTGTTTCCATTGAGTCTAGTCCGTTCTCCACTGATACTCAGCAAAGGTACGTGGTTCCATGCCATCATTGTTCATAATGTCAGTGGCCGCTGCGTATATGAACATATCATCGATGATAGTCTCGTTTCGCTTCAAAATATCGTCTAAACTAGTATACTCGACGGATATTTCGAGGTTATCGGGATGATTAGGAATTTGTGTTGCATCAGGAACACGCCCTTCTAATGCATCGCCGTGATCATTAATGATCTCATGTGGAAAAACGGATGTAACAGGATGTCTCCTCCTCCAAGATAGAACATCTTTAGAACCGACCGGTCTTCCTCTTTTCTTGAGAAGAGCGGTGGACTGGATGGCCGACGTCAGCGTCTTTTGCTCGGTGAGTATAACCCGAACAACATGTTCGACGGGAACATGGCGCGTCATTTGCTTGATGGGTATAACCCGAACAACATGTTCGATAGGAACATGGCGCGTCCTTTGCTCGGTGGGTACCACCCGAACAACATGTCGGCAGGAACATAGCGTCTCACAGGGACATCTATCATTGCAGGCTCATTTGCAGCAGGTATATGTGATCTCATGACTTTCACTAGGTCATTAAATGCGTCTGACATTTGATTTGCAATATTTTGTAGACCTAGGATTCTCTGCACCTCCTTATCACTATGTGCATTAGGGGGACGATATGAGACATAGTGGGTACATGCCATGTTAATTCATGTTCTCTCATCAATGTTAACGTGCATTTCTCCCCCTAACGAAGGAAAAATAGTCTCATCGAAGTCACAACTCGCATGTTTAGTGGTAAATAGATCGCCTGTCAAGGGCTCTAAATAGCGTATTATGGACGGGGATTCATAACCGACATATATTCCCCGTCGTTTATGAGGTCTAAATATTGAACGCTTTGGCGGCTCAATTGGAACATTGACTAAGCACCCAAACATGCGTAAATGTGAGACGTCGGGATCATATCCAGTTACCAACTAGTACGCAGATAGTGGTTGGGTGGCCATGGGCCTCAGACGGACCAATACAGCAGCATCCAAAATTGCATAGCCCCATGCAGAGAGTGGAAGTTTGGTGCTCATGACCAAAGTCCTTGCAATTATTTGAAACCGCTTAATGAAAGCTTCTGCAAGGCCATTTTGGGTATGAACATAAGCAACTGGATGTTCAAGATCAATTCCTAACGACATGCAATAGTCATCGAAAGTTTTCGATGTAAACTCCGCGGCATTATCAAGTCTTATAGACTTTATTTGATAATCCGGATGATAAGCCCTCAACTTAATGATCTGGGCTAGGAGTTTAGGAAACGCTGTATTTCTTGTGGACAACAAGGCTACGTGTGACAATCTTGTCGATGCATCAACCAAAACCATGAAATATTTAAATGGTCTGCATGTTGGTTGGATAGGTCCACAAATATCTCCTTGAATTCTTTCAAGGAATTGGGAAACCAATTTTGTAGGTTTCACGTGAATTGGTTTGAGATTTGTCTTTCCAATAGAGCATGCTTGGCATAGACTTTTCGGATTGATCACGAAATTATTTCCTCCAAGAGGATGCCCATGAGACGCGTTCATAGTTCGAAGCATCGTATTTTAACCCGGGTGTCCCATCCGGTCATGCCATAGCATATAAATGCTGTCATCAATCGGTGTTCGCCGAATGATCAAATTGCTTTCAATGTTTTGGATTGTGGTAACATACAAACCACTTGAAAGACATCTCAAGTTCTCCAAAATACGCTTTTGGCCGTATTGAGTGAAGGTAATGTAAAGGTATTCAATACCATTTTCCCGAACTGTTTCAACATGAAACTCGTTTTCTCGAATATTCTTAAAACTCAACAAGGTACGACTGGACCTCGGAGAATATAAGGCCTCAGATACTTCGACAGGAGTACCATTTGACAGCATGAAATGGGATTTACCAAAGCCTTCAACAAGGGTCGACGGGCCCGAAATAGTTGTCACTGAGGTTACTTTAGGCGTAAAGTTGATAAAATAACATGTATCTTTTAAGATAGTGTGTGTAGTGCCACTATCAACCAGACAATCAACTGCCCCACAATTCATGCCTAAGGTAAATAATTTAAAGTTGGTCACACAAATAGAGGAATTTCTTAATGAAATAACTTTAAATTATGTGAGAAATATTAAAAAAACACTATCCATAAAACAAACCATAATTCAAAAGAGATAACCAATATGCAAAGGAAAAAACATAATCCAAATGGAATTGAAAAACGACATAATTCAGGAGCAAAATAAGCTCAATTATTTAAAGATAAATGAAGAAATTTCTATTCTTCCATTTAAGCCACAAAGTCGGGGGTCTCAAGAATTTGATTTTCGCGAGTTTCGACCAGATTTGCTTCGGCTTTTCTTCCCTTATGATAATTTAGAACTTCTTAGGGAGTTGCCTTTCATGTTCTTTGCATATGACCATAACCACCACATTTATAGCACATAATTGACTCTTCATCAATTTCTCTTGCTCTGGGACGACTGGCCATTTTATTGTTGTTCCTACCACGGGACTGCCGAGGAGCCAAAGGTCCTCAGTTTGAATTCTTGTCAAAACCTCGCTTGGTTTGACGAGCATTACACTCCCCATGATTCCTTGGCTGACGGGACGAACTTAAGTATCAGGAATTGGAATTGCCTTTGTCCCAGTAGGACGAGAGTTACTGTTTCTCATTAAAATGAGACTATTTTTCTCGTCCAATAACAGCTGGGTGATGAGATCTGGAAACTTGGTAAATTTTGACCGACGGTATTTCTTTTGGAGCAAATTGTCAGAGGTAGGAAATGTGGTGTAAGCCTTTTCCAATAAATCACTGTCGGTCAATGTTTCACCACAGTATTGGAGAAGAGCACGAATCCTGCATACTTCAGCGTTATACTCGGTAACGGTTTTGAAGTCTTGAAAACGCAGATTCAGCCAATCATGGCGGGCTTCAGGATGCCATATGGTCTTTTGATGGTCAAAACGCTCTCGAAGAGAGTCCCATAACATATTTGGTGAGGTGATTGCTACAAATTCAGACTTCATTGCGTCTGACAAGTGTCAGCGGAACAGAATCATTGCCTTAGCATTCATTTCACGAGTGACTTCGACTTCGCATCCATCCTCAGCATAGATGACATCCAATAGGCCTTGGGCGTCTAGATGCTTTTGGATATCTTAAGTCCAATCCAAATAGTTCTTGCCAGCAGCATCCAAGATCGGAAAATCAAGTTTGATCGATATTTTTCTACAACAGGAGAAAAATAATGGATTAGTCATCATATAAAACGACAGGTTTATATGTGCATGTTTTGTATAAGCACAAACGTTGTTTCGAAATGACAGGTTCGAAAGACACAAGTTTTGCTTTTGTGAATAAGTTCTCATTGATCGAACGACAGGTCGATACTGAGACACCGATTCGTCCAAAATAAACCTATATAAACACACTCGGGGAACTTATTATTTATTCAACCCTTTCGGTAGCTCTATTTGAATACGACCTGGAAAGACGGTGAAGGTGGTGAGCACGAATGCCTCTTAAAAACCGACCTCATTAGGAGAGCGACTTCCGCCTTTATCTTTCCTAGACATCGTATCCAAATAGGTAAGCCTATTTGTGGAAGATTCATAATTATTCCAACTTAAATGTGAATACATATACCGGATTTCGCAAATTTTCAAGTTAAAAGCTACATCTAAATGTTTAATCCTGAGGAAAATTCTACTCAAAAGAGATAAATTGCAAAATGTTCAAATTCGAGTCAATTATAAACTCACGTAACATATAAAATAGCTTTCAACAAAATATAAAGACATACCGTACTCATGTAAACTAGTCCTAACATGGAGTAGTAATATTAAAACACATGAGTTATTATTAAATTCAACACTAAAGTGTGACTTTTGCCATTTTCTATGTGTAATTAATACATCGCATAGATTATATCAATTCATAGGTAATAAATGGTGGCATGCTAAGAAGCTAAATATAGTTAATGTCACACAAGCAATTAATACTATCATGAAAGAGGTTTTTTCTCTACAAGATTTCTATAAATTTTAGAAGTTATAGCAATTAATTCTTAGATCATTTGAATATATATTATTCTGTGTATAAGGAGTAACTACATGGACTACGAGTTCAAATAAAGTAAACTATATGCATTTTAAGGGTAATTACAGCTCTGATCTTATAGTTTCAGCAGATTTACAGAGAGACCCTAAAGTTTCAGTTAGTTACAGATTAGTCCTCAAATGTTCTAAAAATGACAGTTTATTATGCCTAACTATACAAGTTATAATACGTTTTATAAGTGACATACATGAGTTTCAATAACAATTTTTCATCAAAAAAAAGCATCCATCATGTGATATAAATCTTAAGCATGAGATTTCCGGTTTTATTCTAGATTAATCATGCAATTTTTACGTTTTATTACAAGTAGAAACGTAGAAATTGTGTATCTTAATTCGGAAATGCGAAAGGATGATCGATATGTGATCTAGCAACCCAATAAACCCTCTTCCTAACTCGTCGAGGAAAAAATAGATCCGTATACTCACTTCTAACTATCTACCTATTTTTTTATTTCGTTTTTAAGGAAATTACCGATAACGTGTTGTGTGACAACTATTAGTAAAATATCGACATAGCAAGAAATGTATGAGGAGAGAGTAAAGTCGTCTTATTCAAGTATGAATATTTGTCTTTCAAAAGTAAGGCTCTCAACCCTTTATATAGTTTAGGGATGGAATAGGTTACATGTATCACCATAAGAAGAGAAAAAGTAGAAAACGAAGAGTTTTAAAGTTAAATGTTATACATAATGTATCGAAGCACATGAATATGGATAATCAAATAATGTATCATAACACATGCACTTTGTTTTGTGTTGATTATTGGACTCAACACCCGTAATAACTCTAGTATTAAACAAGTTGGACTATAAATATCTCATCGTTAAAAATTTATAAACAAGCACGTATTCAAAGGGTAATATTAAAGACCATAGAGATTAGAGCCATTTATAACATTGTTTTTAAAACCATTAAAAGTCAGTTTTCATACATTTGTTTGGTGTTGTAACCTTGCTCATTATTTTTAAAATCCAGGTCATTTTGTAAACGCTAATTAAGTACTACTAGTGTTTTCTAGGTGTTGTTTGGACCACTAAAAAGAAAACACTAAATTGAATTTTCAAATTCAAGAGTCAAGAGAACCAAAATAATGAAAATTGAAACTTGATGCAGCAAAGAAGCAGTTCCTACCTATCTTTAACTTTGGTTCAACTAGTATACAGTAATTGCATATCTAAGAGCAAGCGTATCAGTTCACTTATATGATTCATTTATCTTAAATACGAGAAGATTGTCCTAAAATTGTACACGTATCAGTTTTTTTATCCATTAACTTAAATTTACATGAACTCAATTATACATCAAATATAAGGGATCAATATATTTCATTATAATTAAAATAATAACTTCCCTCACTCTCTTACTTTTCTCTTATTCTCTCACATTTATTTCTACTTTTCACATATAAATTAATAAAATAACAAAAAGATGAGTTCTATAGTTTTGATAGAGAAATTGATAAAAAAGTTGATAATTTGTATAAACCAAAACGTTTACATATAAGTTGTAAAAGTGTAATTTTTATTTTAAATAAGAGAAAACTTATAATTTATTTAATGTGCTTTCTCTATTAAATTAAATTGGGTTGAAATTTTTCGATAGAAGTATATTAAAATATAGTAATATTTAGTTACGATAAGAACTTTGATAGAAAAACTGAAAAAAATATAAAATTAAATTATTACTCTAAAAATATAAAATAGGAGGAAAAATGTAAGGAAACTGGTGCGGTTGCTTAGTATATTTAACTTTGTTCTGTTCCGACTGCGAGTTTTCGATTATAAAACATTAAAATATGGAAAACGATCCCCATCTTTTGCCAAGACAATATTTCAAAACTTCTATATAAACCAAGGAAGTGCAATATTTTCTAGTGTACTAAACAAAAACCAACTTAGACAACAACACTATCTAGCTAAGCATGGTACCTACAATGGCAGCCTATGGAATCGTCGTTTCATTATTTTCCATCCTCTTCCTTTACCTCATTCCTCAAAGAAAATCAAAACTTCCATACAATTGGCCACTCGTCGGTATGGTACCTATGTTGATCGTCAATTTCCATCGTATCCATGATAAATTCACCGAGATATTAAACGAGAACAGTGGCACGTTTGTCATAAAGGGTATTTTTTCAGTTAATTTCCTTCATTTAATTTTAATGGTGCACAGTTATTTTCAGAATGAACTCAAAACATAGGCGCCAAATCCAACATAATAGATATATAAGCTTTGATATTGTTTTTTTACTTTTTTAATTTTACTAATGACTGAAGCTGGTAGTATGACGATAATTTTAATCATTTTATAGTATTCTTGATCAGGTATCTGGTTTACCAACTCGGACAAAGTATTCACGAGAGATCCTGATAACGCACACTACATACTGAGCACCAACTTCTCAAACTACCCAAAGGGTCCTCAGAGCAAGAGACACTTAGATGTTTTGGGGGACATCCTAGTCAACGCGGACCACGAAGAATGGAGTAGCCACAGGAAAATGTTCCGTGCTCTCTTTAACGATCGTAGATTTAGGCAGTCGTCTATGAAACAAATATTTGAGAACGTCAAGAAAGGGCTTATTCCAGTTCTAGAGCACGTGTCCACGCAACATACCATGGTTGATTTGCAAGATTTATTTCATAGGCTTATGTTGGATTCCACTTGCACAGTCGTCACAAGCTACAATCCTTGCTCTCTCAGCATCGGATTCCCCGAAGTTCCAGTTAAGTTACCAATTTTTTTAAAAGTAAAATCGAACTTTTGAAGATGACATTTTAATCATTATTACAAAAAATTGTTTGTATTAATAATATAAATTTAGTAGACCAGTGCAATGTATAAGCAGATCGTCAAATCATCAACTTAATTCCTGATATGAAGTTAAATTACCAATTAACTGGTCTATAAGCACCTTAAATTTTTAAAAAGGGCAAATTTTAATACTTTTTCTTCAACAGCTTTCAAAAGCAATGGACTTAGCAAACCACAGGATATTTGAGAGAAACGGGTATCCGGAAAGACTATGGATGCTACAACGGTGGCTCGGGATCGGGCGAGAGAAAGAATTGAGCCAAGCCAAGAAAACCTTACATGATATAGCCTCAAAGTACATACAAACAAAACGAGAAGATATTGAAAGAGGTTTGAAGGGTTTCGATGCGTTGAAGTTCTTTATGACAGAGGGGAAACCATATAATTTCTTGAGGGATACGGTTTTGGTTCTCACTTCTGCTGGACGAGACACAACCGCTTGTGCCTTAACCTGGTTTTTCTGGTTATTAGGGAGGAATCCCTTGGTACTATCTAAACTTCGAGAAGAACTTTGTTCAACTTGTTCGCTGGAAGATCGTAAGAGCTTTAAATTGTTCACTACAGAAGATATAACGAAACTACCATACTTTCATGCTGTTTTTTGCGAAACCCTGAGACTATATCCTCCCGCGCCATACCAACAACGAGAGTGTGTGAAATTCGATGTCCTTCCGAATGGTCAGCATGTGAAGCCAAACATGAAAGTTACACTATCATGGTATGCCTTAGGGAGGGCCAATTCAATTTGGGGAGATGATTGTCTTGAAGTGAAGCCCGAGAGATGGTTATCGGAGAAAGGAGAATTCAAACACGACTTATCGAAAAAATATTTGCTCGCTTTTAGTACAGGCCCAAGGGTTTGTCCTGGGAAATATGACGGTATTGAGAGAATGAAAGTTGTAGCGGCAGCCATTATTCACAATTACGACATTGAAATAGTCGGAGGGGGTTCTGTTGTCCCAGAAGCTTCGATGATTCTTACTATGAAGGATCCTCTAATGGCGAAAATAACGAGGAGGTGGACTTAATGTAACAAAAGTTGGTCTTCATTAGCTTGGGTTGAGTAGCGAAGTCCATGTTTCAGTGATTGAACTTTGTGTTTAAGAAATTTTATGGACTTTGCGTGAGTAGAGTTGATGGAATTTCACTACTGTTCTAAAAAATAAGTTAATAATGTTTATTTCTTTTATTTGGGGAGATTGATAATGTTTATTCCTTGTATTTGTAAAATTTCAAGTCTGAATATCTTCTCATGAAGCTTCAATGTTCGATTCTATACGGCTAAGTCGTTGTCCAATATTTCCAGTGATATTGCAGAACATATCAAGAGATTAAACCCATCAACATAAATATTGGACAATAAATATACTCAGCACTATAAAAGCGCACATCTAAGCATAAAACTAGCTACCATAGCGTTCCAATTTTACTTATTTAGCTCATCTATATATGTTTAACAGTCTCAACTTTTTAGCCTCCTCTATTGGCAAAGTCACTTTCAGTTCTTCTCTTAATTTGAATTCTACTATCATGTTCTCCGCAAAAAGCCAAAGAGCCAATTAAGACCAGAAATCGGTAGTGTTTTGTCCACCGGCATTAAAAACCACCACAAGGTCTCTCAAAATTTTGCACTGTTGGTCCTCCTTGAACATGAAACTTTTTAACGCACCGAACCTTTCCTCTATGGTCTATGGTTTGTTTTATGTTTCTTCTATATAATTTTGTCGCAATATCATCTACGCTCTTTCTAGTTTGACTCGTATTTTTCTCTTCCTCGACTCAGGGCCATCTTTAAAGACGTGAGAAGCCGACGAAGACATAACATGGGTTATATCCCATGAGGCCGTGACTAACGCGCAAGGTGAATGTACCATTGTATCTGTCTTGTTAACAAATCTACATGCTCAGTCAATTGACTATATAACATTTTAAGAATCGGAATAAAGCCTGCTTCTAGACTATTATAGATTCCTAGAAGCTAGAGTTATAAAATACGCTTAAAGGTTAATACTATGTGATATTAATGTAAATCAACTAGGGAAAAAGAAATAAAAGAAATAAATAAAAAGTTCCATTGCCGGGAATCGAACCCGGGTCTCCTGGGTGAAAGCCAGATATCCTAACCGCTGGACGACAATGGATTCTCATTTTCATTTGTATATTTATTATCTATATACTATGTGAGCTATCAAATAATCAGCCTAATTCAGATTTTCTTCTGTAATTACAACCTATTTTCAGTTAGCTACTTGTTAGTTGTTGTTATCCATCAAATATGAAGCTTAGTCGGGCGAGATTGCATTTTTCACCTTTGCAAGAAAAGGCTATTTTTAATGACAATTTCGACAGAGTTAATACCAAGATAAGTTAACACGAATGTCAAGTTTCAAAACAATCACTTTCCTCATGTTTTCAGACTAAGCTCGAGTATATGTAAGCTCGAATACGTTTGTTTGAATAGATGATTTGGAAAAAACTTGCAAGTTTTTTTTTTTTGAAAATGAACTTGCAAGTTTATTATAATGGTCTCGTTTTGGGATTCACATCCTATGTGGTCCAAATATTGGACAGACAATATGTCTGTGCTTGTATCAACGGTTTAGAATATATTAAACTAATATACGGCCAAGATTTTTTTTAAATAAGAATGGTCAGCTGTAATTAATTTTCTTTACTTTATTTATTAATCATAAACTTTTTCCGCCTTTGTCAGATAGTGCCAATTAATATTTACCTTCAAAAATCATTATAGCTCCATAAGATAGCCTAGCCCTAGACGGCTAGACCAAATAATACCCACACATGCCTGCAAACGGTCAAAAAAATATAAAGTAAATTAAAGAAATAGCCCCACAACAATTGCAAAGAATCGTAAGGAACAAACATCTAGGTACATTTCATCATTCTAAAGTTTTTTTATTTCATTTTCAATATGGGTATTTGTATTTCGAGTTATTTCTTTCATTAAAATTTTAGGATTCTAAAGTTAATATTTCATTTTTAATATGGGTATTTCTATCAATAAATATGAGTTTCGAACTTCGATTTATCTAATGGCTGTAATTTCTTTCAAAAAAAAAACAACTATAGAATCATATCAAAACAAGAATTAATACGATTTTACGGGACTAATAAACCCCCTTATACTGCTTCATGTATAATCTAGTCTCATATTTCTTCAAAGATGGATTTTTCCTAAAAATACATGTGTACTTGTTACTGTACACGCATCTAGTTAATGTTTTTTTTTTTTTTTTTCTATTTTAACCTTAGGATGGTCAACCAAACCACACCCTGCAATTAACATGACCATGGGTCACAAAATGAAAAGTTCTCGGAAACCATTAAGTTACCAAATACGACACCTAAAAAGGGGTAAGAATTTGATTCAAAGGAAGAAACATATGCCTTTTACAATACATATGGAAGAAACATGGGTTTTAGTGTCAAACTAGATTATGCAAATAGGCATAAAATTACAAATGAGTTAACATCGAGGAGATTTACATGTTCAAAGGAAGGAGAACGAGGTAAGGATAAGAGAGACAATATTACAAGAAAAGCTCGAGCCGAGACTAGAGTGAAATGCGGTGCAAGGATGACAATTTCACTTAGACGATCGACAGGAAAGTATAAGGTAATTGATTTTGTACCAGACCATAACCATCTCCTTCATCTTGCTTGTTGTTCACACATGATGCCATCTCAAAGAAAAATGACTAAAGCCCATATTACTCAAATTAATTTAACCGATGATTCGGAAATTAAACCCAAAGAAGCACATGAGTTCTTGAGCAGGCAAGTTGGCGGGCAAGATAACCTCGATCATACTCATATAGATCACAAAAACTATCTTCGAGAAAAAAGACAAAATAACTTACAATATGGAGAAGTATGAAGTTTGTTAAGATATTTCCAGCGAAAATCACTCACTGAATCTTCATTTTTCTATCGCATCCAACTAGATAAAGAGGAACAGATTACAAATATATTTTGGGTAGACTTAAAAATGATTATGGACTATGCTCATTTTGGTGATGTTGTCTCCTTCGACACCACATTTGGGACCAATAATCAATCTCGTCCTTTTGGTGTCTTTGTTGGGTTTAACCATCATAGAGAGACCGTCGTATTTGGGGCTGCACTGTTATATATGACGAAACGATTCCCTCATTCGAGTGGCTATTCGAAACGTTCCTAGAGGTTCACAATGGAAGAAAACATCGAACTATATTTACCGATCAAGATGCAGCCATGGCAAATGCTTTATCTTCAAAGATGTCTGAGACACTGTATGGCCTGTGCATCTCGAACATTATGCATAATATTAAGGTAAAACACCTAAAACGTGTAGATAAATATGGAAACTTTCTTCAAGACTTTAGAGCATGCATGTTTGAATGTGAAGATGCCATACACTTTGAGACCAAGTGACAATCATTGGTACGTACACACCATTTATCAAATGATCCATGGGCAAATAGTATATATTCAGTAAGAGACAAATGGGAAAAGGCATATATGAAAATGACGTTCGATATTGGGATGAGAAGTACACAACTAAGTGAAAGTTTAAACTCATATTTGAAAGACTATCTAGGACCAAAATTGGATATTACACGATTTTTTCATCACTTTGAGCAAGTAGTAGAATACAAACGTTACAAGGAAACGGAAGCTAAGTACAATTGTCGGGAAAAGCTGCCTAAGATAAAGATGAAAAATTCACCCATGTTAAATCAAGCAGCAAAAGTTTACACGACTTCGATATTTGATCTATTTCAAGAAGAGTATGATGATTTTCAAGGAGCATTTTTCAGGTTTAAAGATGAAAGTCAAGCAACACATGAGTATCTTGTCACACTCGTTGGGAAAGACTACGAATACAAAGTTTTTGGCAATCGTCATGAGAATACAGTCTCATGTAATTGTCGTAAATTTGAAACATTTGGATTCTTATGTAGTCATGCTTTGAAAGTACTCGATGCAATGGATATCAAACTTATTCCTGAACAATACATAATCAAAAGATGGATAAAAGATGCAAGATCTGAAATTGTCCAATATATTAAAGGCGTAACCATTCAAAGTGACTCAAAACTCAAAATTTCTAAGAGATATCGAGTGCTCTGTCCTGGATTTGTTAAAATAGTTACTCGAGGAGTTGAATGTGAAGAAGCATCGACATTTTTAGCTAATGAAATGATAAGATTGAGTAAAACGGAAGACGATATTTGCAACAAAAAAAAAACATCTAATGGACATAATGAAGAAGTGGAGGATAATTGCGAGTCTCCAGATTTGTTGTTGATGAATGTGAAAGGATTCAAAAGAAAAACCAATAGTTCGGGGACAAAAAATTAGAAAAAGACACAAAAGTTGGGATGAAAAACTAGGTGATGGAAATAAAGTCACTTTAAACAAAAAGAAAGGAAAAATGAAGGTAACTTTCTGAAATCTAGATACATTTTTTTTCCTTCTAATTTGACAAAACATGATGTGTACTGTGTTTATGAATGTTATAAATAACTATCAGATTGTGTAGCTTGGTGCAAAATCTTTGACTTTAATGCCCACAAATGATCCCGTCTCAATCATCTCTCAAAACTACATCACATGTCAGGTACCGATTAGAATTTTTTCATTTACCACATGAATTTCTCTAGTGATTCAAATGTTTTTATGATCACAGGTTGATGAAATTTCCTATCCTGAAATATATCCAAATGGTCAGAGCTACACTGACTTATTAGTGGTAAAGTCTCGTGTGTTGCTTAGAAATTGCATACTATTTCATCATTTTAGAAGTATAATTTTGACTACTTTATCTTATATATTTTGCAGAATGGAGTCCGTACATACAGTAAACAAGTTTTTGTTGGCGAATCACAAATATATCCAAGTTCGAGTAAGAGTCCCAAAGTCACTAGAGCCCTTTAAAATTTATTTTTTCTCAATAGACATGATAGCTTTCCTATGTTTCAAATTGTTCGTTCAGCTATTCGAACTATCTATCGTTCCAACTTTTTGATTCAATGATTGAACCAGATCTGTTCAAAATTTGGTAAAACGTCCGAGTAGACATAAACAAACCTAACTTATTTTTATGAAGCTGTGAACAAACGAAAATACTCAATATGTATGTACATACCTTTATTGCAATTATTAAGGAGGTGATTCAAATATTGAAGAAGGCTAATATACTTTGAATTTCTTCACCAAATATGTTGTGTGATGCTGGATGAAGTTAAAATATGATGGCAGAATTAAGAAGAGATAGAGGTGTTGAAAGTATGGAAGTGTCAACTAAATAAAAAGAAGAAATAGTGTTTTATGTAATTTAATATATATATATATATATATATAGTGGTAAAATTTACCCACGCGTTGCGTGTGAGACACGTAATGACATAAATTTCATAATATATTTTATTTTGAACATAATATTCAGATTTGGTATCATTTATTGTAGTTATGCTGGTTAAAACGAATCGCTAATTAATTTAGGCTACATCCGTAATTAGGAAAATATAGTGAGGACAAATTATTAATTAATTAGATTAGGTATATTGGTAATTATTAAAACATAGTGAGAGTATTTTTAGAAAAATTGGGCAAAATTGGGCAGGCTCATTTCTCTTGGGTTGACTTATTATAATATAATGATATGAGTCAAGAACCATTAATTTATAAATGTTTATATTATCGGTTGATAAAAGCACAGACACACTGTATGTCCAATATTTGGACCACAGACGATCTGAATCCCTCGTTTTGTCGTATCTTATAAGTACAAAAGTATACGTATTTAATGGAGGTAGAAAAATATACTTTTAATGTTTACTTACAAGTATGTAAATGTTGTTTGGTAAGCAGCGTAAAAGTTTACGTTTTAAAGAAAATTAGTGTTTGGTAGAAAGTTGTGTTCTTTTAATTTTTGTGTTATAAAAAACTTTATATTCACGTTTTTTTTAATTTTATATTTACTCTACAATTAAAAGATACAAAATAAAATAAATATTTATGACTCAAACCCGAATTTAATAAATAGTAATAAAAAGCAACATTCAAAAATTACTAAATTACATGAGACTAATAAAATTAATTTATTTTCCAGACTTGCATATTTAAAAAGAGTGAAACCCAAAATGTAGTTAAAGAACAATTATTATAATTGATTAATTTCAATAGTAAAAATATATCTATCACACTTATAATTATATTGTATCCTATCGGACAAAATTGTAAGATCCCACCCTTCAAAATTGTATTGATTATCATGTTAATTTTTCAATTTAGGCTAAGATTTGTATTCACTCAAGTAAAAGAAAATATTTTTTACCCTATACGAACAAGTTCTGTTTTGCCCAAATTCACACTCGAGGTTTCTTTCATCCCAGATGTTATTCCCAAATTTTATTAATAGGTCATACTCGTATCAAAAGAAATGAACGAATATGAAAAAAAAATGAAAGATTTATGTGGGATTTTAAAGGGACCTACACATGCATATCTTACTTTTATCTCATAAGTATGAAAAACAATACTTATTATAAGTAAGCTTTTTAATGGTTTACTTTTGATAAAAGTAAACTTAAAAATGAACCACCAAACAACATACTATGCTTATTTACTTATAAGTATAATTAAGTAAAAGTACAAGGAAACCAAACAAGCACAATATGTGTGCATATATGTTAAGAAAAAGTGTATAGACTATGGACCATAGGACAAATTACATGATACGAGATGATTATATAAAAAAAAATTGCACGATACGACTAACGAGATGCTATGTTTCGTAAAAATGCCAATTGCCAAGTGAAAGTATTAATTCTTCCCATCTGTCATGATAATTAAACTCGACCAGATACATACATCAGTTGAGTTACAATTAGAGGGCATGCACGAGGATAGCATACATTGCTCGTCAAACTTTATCTTATATCTGCTAAATATTTTATATGCCTAGACACATACATGAAGAAATTTAGTAGTGCTACGGCCTAATTCTTGGTCAGTGATCTTGTGATAGCATGAGTGAGGATTCCAATTGGGCAGAATAGCAAGCATAGAGAAACTGAATGCCGCGTCTCAATTTTGTTCTCTAGGCCGTCGGTGAAAACTTGTCTGAAAAATAACGAAATTTTATACACTGAAAACATTTATAGTACAAGTAATTTCTAGGAAATACCTTGCAGCGAAAAGATCAACTGCTAATAAGTGAATCCAAGCAGAAGCTAATGTCATCTCATTGGAGAACATTTTTGCCATACCAGACAACTAATAAAGAAAAAAAAGGTGTGTTACAAAAAGCTCACCAACAAGTTGAAGAAAGGAAAAATGTTTCTTTTAAAAAAATATAAAATAACTGATTTATAAGTGAGGTGCAGACCTCGGGCAACCAGTATTTGCTTCCAAACATAAGCTTTAGTGTATCAGGTGTCCAGGAAAGGTAAAGTAGATACGCGTAGAGAAGGCCAAGCACTATGTAAGGTATGCTACTCTCCATCAACTTCTTAGTCTGCAGTTTAAGTGAATACCAGTCAGACATGATTCCTGTATTCTGTTTCTCAATAAAAGTATAAGAGCTATTTGAAGTACATACACATGATTTGTTTGATTATAGCATTTAAGCTCGTTTTTTTTTTTGTGTAAACCATCGTTTTGTATCTGATTGGCCAGCTTTAAAGATGAGAGTTTTTGTTTAATTACAAGAAGTTTACGGAAGTTTCTATTTATGCCTCACGTTAGCCAGCTTTATTTGCTTACAGTATGCAGCCAAACAAGCTTACATCGTCTTTGAAAAATACAATCATACACATAAACATTACCAGTTCTGCTTTTGGAGCAACAACCATAAAGGTGTAGAATGGCAAGACAGCTGCCGTTCCTAAAGTGAAAACGCTACTAGCAATTTCTGGACTTGCAAACCCTGTTAATAAGGATTGCAAAGTTAAAAAAAAAAAAAACTAATGAAGCAAAGTAAAAAATACCGCTTGTGCGACCAGATCTAATATGTTTAGCACAAGGTATTGGCACAAGAAAAGGTAGGGAAAGGTATATGACTGGGTAGATTTTGTTCTCACACTCTTTCTTATAAGAAAGCCTTACACGAAATGTGGCATAAGTTTGCATATAGATATAATATACAAGTAGTTTGGATTCTAACAATTTCTAGCAAAAAATTGCATCATAGGTACTAGTTGAGATTTAGGAAAAGTAGCCAAGTGGCAAAATGAGTCCTTGCAGTAGAAAAAACAGATAAAAGAGAAAATCCAGAGTCCAGACAATAATTAAGCTATTTATATGATTTATAAAAATTTGATTCAATTTCAGCAAAACATAATTTCAAGCTTAATTTATTTGACACTGCGTTGAGATGATCTTTTTACGAAATGTTTGTGTTCATAATCGAGAAATTGGGGATTGAAATAAATACATGAAGAACGTATTTCGAAGCTTTTTCTGCATGTGGACAATCTCCAAGCACATGGTGTGACAAAAGTACTAGATCCTCCAATGAAGCTCCACTTTGTACTCACACTTGAACCCATCACAAGAACTCTTTGGCCATATAATTCACTGTTAGTACATTTAATAGCAAAAGTGGATCTTTGGCTGAATGGAGGCCTACTAACCAGCCGTGCATGGTCGATCTAAAAAACATTATGTAAGTATCGCGTGGTAACTAATAAATCTGGTTTCTATTCGTTAAATCAGCAAATACTATCATAACCTAAGCCGTAATTTAAGTATTATGACAGAGTACAACTGGATGATCTATATTGAACATATTTACCACATGTATTAAACTTGTCTGAAACTTCACCAAATAAATCTATGTTAGATTAGTAGCAGCTTGTAAGAAAGCAACCAGCACCCTCTAAGCTGGAAAAAGAATTTGAGTTCCTTCATTTCCAAAAATCTATCTTTTCAAGTCAAAAGAAAAAGCACTTAAACCGCACCGCAAATTACTGCGACTTATAGTCCAAATAACCACAAATTAAAGCGGATGCGAAGAAGCCTAAAACTGTGAGTGCTTTATTAACTTAGTATCATTTACACCAACGTGTAAATTACTGAACTGTTTGATAATATTGATTCAGGACAAAGATCACAATAAGGCGAAAAGAGAAGGACACTGAGCTTCAATAATTAGATTTCTGAAAAAGAACAAAAACTCTCTATTGAATATGTTTTAAGCTCATTTTCCTGCTTTTAAGTTATCATGCATCTAGTCCTGAGCTTCTGTACTTTTCAGGTCCAAATAAGCTAGAAGCTTTAAGCTGGATTGACCCGGTTCTTTTTCCAGTAAAAAAAAAACTTATCTTCTTTGCACAAACAATCAAACAAGCACAAAACATGATTTTAGTCAAAAAGACAAACAGTTCAGAAGTATAGACATCAAACATGAGGGTTGAAGAACAAGAATTATAGCTTCAATGAGTTAAAGAGCTCAAGTTTTCTGCTTTTCAATATCTATTGCATTTATATCATTATAAATTTAGTTTTACAACTTTAAATGAGCATATGCTTTTTGTGCCCTATATAAGCTTGATGCTTCGTAGTGATAAAAACATCTATTTTAAAGAGCTCGCTTCGTAATGAAAAAGCTCGATTCAAATCTCAATAAAAGCTTGATTCAAAGATTAAAAAGCCCGCTTTTCCGCTTTTTTGGCCACTAAAAGGTTACGCTTTTAGCGTAGCTATTGCAAAAACGCTTTTTTTTTTTGGGCAAGTGAAAAAAACTACTTTTTTTTGGGCAAGTGTAAAAAAAAAAAACTACTTCTTTGGTTAAATAGCAACAACCAAACAAGCATCTAAACAAATTTAGTCAAGCAAACAAAATGAACTAAATAATTAGGCATCAAATATAAAGCTATCAAGAACATTATGAACACAAATTGAGCTAAAAATAAAATGTTGAAAGAGAAATACAAACCTTGGCTGAGAATTGAACATTGGCTAGGCAAAGAGTTGCCATATTTGATTAGAAAAGATGGGGGAAAAAAACAAGAAAAGAGAAACAAAAAAGATGGGTATTTTAAAATAGTAAACATAAGCTATAAGTAAGGGTACAAAATGAGCAATAATGAAGACTTTTCATTCAAATGGAAGTGGGAAAAGTACAGTGGGGCGGTGAAGATGTTTTTCATGATATTATATTATATAATATAATATAGTACTATGTATATATATATATGTATTAATGTATAGATATAGAGAGAGAATAAAGGAGAAAGTGAACAGAAACACACATCATATATGGAAAGACAGCTCAGCTAAACCCAAATCCCACCCGACAATTCTATTGGATACCAAAAGCTATATTGATTGTAATTACAATTACTCAATAATATTCCTTTCAAACAAAATATAAAAATATAAAATATATCAATTTTTAAATTTTATGTAGGCAGTTTGGCTGTCGGTTAATATAATGAGTAAATATATTTCCAGTCATGTTACACTTCTACTAACTTTATTGTTAGAAGAGTGAAGACGAAATTGAAGTTTTATCGCATAGTGTTTTCGTTTTCACTTTTATTTCAAAGAGTGTATATAGTGTAAAAGTGTAGAAGGGAACGTATATAGAGGGCCGGCTAGTCGATAGAAGCGCCAAAAAAAACCGTAATATCATGAAAGTGGTATTTGCGAGTTGCAACCTATATGCCGAAATCATAGTAAAATGATTCGGAAAGTGGTACTTGCGAGTTGCAAGGTATGAACATCTTTACCACCTAATTGATCAAGAAAGTTGCATTGGACTCCTCCTTACACTCTTTGTGTGAGAATTAAAAAAGAAAAATGAAGTTTAGTCCTGACTATTTTCACATGAAATGTATGAAGGAATGGAAAATATATGTGCAAATAATTTTTTGAATTTAACTATGTCTTACTAAACATAAATTTGTAAACGAGTACACGTTTGTATAATATACTCAAAACCTCATACACGTTTGTATAAAAAAGTTTTCCTTAAGAGGTGTTTTGACTTTGTTGTACAAGTTTGTTAACGTTGTTGATGTCAATTCATTATTTTGTTTTTTGTGTGTAAAGGTAGTGTATGGTTAACTAACTCCCACTTATTCAACATCAAATCATTTACAACTTTGTTTGCTTAAACATCTAAAACTGGTTATAAACCACCACCAAGTCAGAAACAAAACCAGCAATTATCCTTGATATTATACGAGAAAATAAACGAGCTACCGCTCTTGGTGAATGTTGGGTTGCAAATCTAAAGCTCGAAAAATATGTTTTATCAAATTGAGAAGAAATTTGGATAAAATTCGGTTTGGAACAACTAGCTGATATTTGAAAAATACTGCAAAAGGACCGATTCGATCATCAAATGCTCAACAGCTGTATAAAAAACAAGAAACTTGAAGTTCGTAGTTACTTATAAGTTATATCTAAACAAATCCAAATATTTGGTTTTCTCTCTTGCGTACGAGTCAATAAACAAACTTCAGGCGATTGCTAATAATTTTGGTCATATTAGAAACCATTATTGCTGACAAGAAGTATTTTCAAACAGACTTACTGTCAAGTTTTTACAGATATAATTTGAAAAATATTTGCAATATAATCAACTTCATCTTATTTATTGGAATGCAATATATTTGTTGGGAAAAAGTTACAAAAGTTTATATACAACTGTAATACGATCGCTCCATCTTATTTATTTAAATAATTGAATTAGTGTCTTATACTCAACCAACAGAAGATTTTACGCAACGCTTATCAAGCCAAGAAATAATATCACCAAAAACTCGATCAATCATCTCATCTGGCTCGCCTTCAAGAAGAGAATGATATGCGTTTTCATACAATTTGAGATTTTTGTCCGAACTGCTTGCCTTTTCAAATAGAGCCTTGCTTACTGATGGATCGGTCACACTATCATCCTCCCCATGGAGAATCAATAGCGGCAGAGAGATCTACAAAAATTAAGAGAAGGAGAAAAAGACATTCATTACAGCCTCTTAAGTGTCAAGTTCAGTCTTAAAGGAGTGAGCGAAACGATAAAAAAAGGTTTACTAATTTGTCAAAGTCCATCCTGCATTCCTAGAAATTGTAAATATTTCTTATGATGTTTATGCACCAATCACCATATGGTTAATATGAAAAGGTTTAAGTTAACCAAGAAATATGATATAAGTGGCCTATTTAATGTCCTTCACGTTACATAGTACCAAGATATTTGGGCAGAAAAGGGTGTGCAAACGATATTTCTCTATTGATTGTAGCTGGAAGCCTGGATTAGAAAGACCATTATCAACAGTCTCCACCAAAATTAGAGCAGAAACAACAATTTTCAAAACTTGGAAAATCAGTTAATTAAGGACAGAAGGAAAAAATCCATACTAATTGAGGAATATACCTCTTCTAATCGACGTTCTATTTCTTGGGCGGTTTTGAGAAGCTCTACAGCAGTTCGTAGACGGGGTTTATCATTGTAAGCCACGATGCTATAAGCTGTCTGCATCAAATAACAGAAAATAAACAGCGAAAAGAAGTTAACAATCAGCTACGAAGTAGAGAGCATTCAGCAATTGATACCATATAGAGCATGAAGTGATTATTTTTACATAATCTTATATTTTAAGAAACTCCTATCTGTAAGCTATATGATAACTCTCAAACCAATACCTCTTAGAGAGAACAAATAGAAAATTACCCTAATCGACCTATTTTAAATCTATTTTGCATTTAGTTTAAAGAAAAAACATGTTGCCTTTTAGTAGTATATTTCATGGGAATATAATTCAGTGAACTATTCTTGACTGAAAGGGTACTATATATATCATTAAGCTGTTTTCACTTACGGTGGGCGCGTGCTTTGACATACTTTTTTTCTTATTGCGGTTCTATTCAATAAACCTATTTCAACTTTGAATGGTGTACATACTGATAAACTCGTATTAGTATTAGTAACAGTATGCATTGTCACTGAATCTGAGTGCAAAATTGCCACTTTAATGGGAATAAGCACAAAATATATCAAATAATGGAAACTACCCCAAAATAAAAGCTATAGGCCTATAAGTAAACAAACCATTTCTCTCTTCTTCAAATCTCTAAATGCCATCTCCGCCAAATCTTTCTGAGGAACAAGCTTATGTGTTGGAAGAACTTTTGCAAGGCCGATAAGTATTTTAGTCAACAAGTATGGTGGTACCAAGTCATCTGCAATCTACCATAGAAAAGATGATTCTTTAGAAGAAAGTTATATACTCCGTAAAGTAGAAGGAGATATATGTATCAATATATCAAAAGCAGTACTTTGCACATAGGGGCAACAAGAATCGCTCCATTCCATGCATTGGTTTGTTTCAGGTGGATTTTCAAGGCTACTGCACCACCCATTGATTGTCCAAACAGATATCTTGGAAGATTAGAGAACTCTGGATTTTCTAAATAGATAATGGAATGAAAAATTTAGGACTAAATTAGAAATTCGGAAAGCTAGAATACAATCACGGAATCACCAAGAACATAGGTGGTTATCACTTATCAGTTTGGTGTAGACTCTGACAACTAGTAAACAAGGGGAAAGTAGAAATATTCTGGTGACACTGTTAAAACAATAACCTTAATATACCATGGCTGAATAGTAATTCAACTTTTACCCATCAATTAAGATTTTCAAATTGGCCTCGTACGAAAAGACCAGCTATTGCATAGAGACGTTATTAAACCTATTCCAAGTGGAGCTCAATAACCGAAGCAAAAAATGGTTGTTCTTAAGAAAAACGACCAAGCAAAAAACCAAAAACTCCTTCGCAATTGTCAATCTGTGCTCATGGTTAGGCTGTTAACTTTCCCTAAATCAATATGATATTTTTCATTGTTTCCTCTTTCGTAAGGATGAATATGAGAAAGATGGAAAAACAATAGGAAACTAAAAGCCATTTCTACCATAGAGTTCAGTTGAGGATTTTAGCATGCCAAAATAGAAACAAACTTTAGATGTCAGCACCAAACCTTTGATTTTCGAGTACTGCTCAATGACGTCGTCAACAAGGATATCGAATTTCGGAATATAACCATGTAAACCTTCAGAAAGACCAAATCCTGGGTAATCCATCGCAAAAACTCCGTATCCAGATAACACCAATTTCCTTGCGACTCCTTTAAATTAATTGTGATAAAATTTACGTTTCATTTGTGAACTCGTACATAAATAGCGCTTTTAGTTTAACTTAATGTACATACCTTCAAAAAAGAATGTGCAAGTGTCTCCATAACCATGACAGAAACAAATCATCGCTTTCGGGGGAGAATTTTTTGGAAGCCAACTCTTTGTGAATACTTTTACGCCTCTAGAGTTTGATTCATATGCCTGGAAATATAGAACCCCAAACAATCAGCATTAGTTATCAAACAATGTCCCCTGTATTAACAATAATGTAACTATACAGCTAGTTACAGGAAGACCTTTTGGCATGCATCTAAAATGCCATGAGAAACTTAGTATTATTGATAACAAGAATACCAATTCTTAATTTCTTTAAAGTGGTACGAAGAAGAAGAAGCTACTAAACTTATGAGGAAACAGAAGTTGTACCTCATCTGTTTTCACCCCATCAGACGGCAACTGTAAAACAGACAATAACAAAAATCATTATAACAGACGAGAGTCACTAATTTTTTTTAAAGAACAAACAATTTTCACAGGTGTAAGCAATAAATTTGTCTCCCAAAGTGTAGCTTTAGCACCCAAATGTGTGTTAGGAAATCTGCAGTGAGGTCGTGGACACCGGTAAGTAAATATTTAACTGACAAGAAATTGAGAAATTTGATATCGAGCAAAGAAAGGAACTAAACCTCTAATCTACACAACTCGCTGGGTTCTCTTGTTTTCCTTCCAATTTCCTGACTTTATTTTTCATTATTCAGCCAATGCTCCTCTCAGTTTACATTTTGTCAATACTAAACTGTCTCCAAACTCAACAACAAATGAAACGCAACTTAAACCTTCCATGCACTCATATCTCAGGTAAAAAAAATGTATAATGACAACAGCAATGTCAGCTAGCTCTGTACGACTGTACCTACCTCTTACGACAGTCAATCTTAACCCCCAATATTATTAAATGAGCTGTGTTGCACTGAATCGTCAGTGCTAATTTGATGCATATCAATGACGTATTGACATGTTAGTGAATGAGGATGACAGTCTCATTGTTTCATTTCCTTAGAAATTTTTCTTCCAACTTCCAATCCTAAATGGAAACTGATCCATTTAAATGAAACATGTACACACACATAGGTGCCAGAATCATGTCCACTAGTTCCTGTTTTAAGAATTGAGATTAGTGTAAATGACCATGCCAGATATGTGTATGTGTATGTACTGACTCATTTCCAATACTTGTGAAATAGTAAATTATGCCTATACCACCACCAAACTGGTTCTTGTTTTTTCTCTGTTATATGGATGTTGACAACCTAATGTTTTGTTTGGCTGCAGATTTTGATAGAGAAAATACTTAAATACGCTACTTATTTGAGAATTAATGATCTGTGTTCATTCACCTCATTTCAGCTCCCTTTTTTTTTATTCAAGTCCTAAACTAAAAACACCCTTGAGCTAGACGTCCATGTGCGGTACAATTCGAAAAAGAATAAACAGAAAAGTAATTCAAGCTTAGAAGCTGCATTGAAACAAGCTGTTAATGCGCAAACTCAAACGAAAAAGTCTAAAACTATTAGTCTTTTAGCACGAACTAATTCGGTTTAGCTTATCGCAAAGTAAAGAATTAGCTTTGCTGCCACTTCTCAGCAAATAAGCCGACTTATTATGAGAAAAAGAGATGGTATATCTGTTCTTAAATTTTAGTCTTTTTCCATGAGGTCAGGTTAGAAGCCGCATCGAAGTAATCTATTAGAGTGCGAAACAGTTGTGCTCTAGCATAAAAGACCAGAACGAAATAGGTGTTTATGGTAAGTAGGCCCAAAGTCAGTTTTGCTTAGCAGCAAAGCTGACAATTAGGTTTCCTTTTCCTGCAACTTTTAAGAAAATAAGCCAACTTATTATGATTACGACTGATGACAAAAAGAAGAAGGTACATATGTTATAAATCTAATCTTTTTTAGGAGCTGAGGTTAAAAGCTACACAACCAATGCAATGCAACCAAGGCCGGTCTTGACATAAGCCAAGTGAGCCACAAAGCTCAGGTGTTGGTCCCTGAATAGATGATTTTTTTCCTTTTCTTTTTTGCATAACAAAGTTGTTTCCCCCGTAATAAAAGAAAAGAAGAAACCAAATTTATTTCACGATCGATTTTATGTAATTTAAAAGACAATGCTTTGCTTTGTTAAGACATGGTTAGATTTTGTAAATCTTTTTTGGTTTTTTTTAAAGCATGACATGAATTTTTTTGGACAAAGTTAAAAAAATCGCACGACTTTGGTATAAAAAGGCGCCAGACCGAGCCTAAGTGAAACTCATCACCAAAGAAATTAAAGCTTAAGCTTATAAGATTTTATCCAAACAAGATATAAATGTGCATACCTTGAACAAATAATGATCAATAGAGAGCTGAGTCTCCTTGAAAACCTCACGAGCACGGTGCCGAGCTGGCGCCTCGTCCATGTTAGCTTCCAATATCTCCATGGTTTTCTTGCTTACGCCATCGAACCTCCTCGCCTTACCCACCATTGCTCTATCTCTCCTCCTCACCCCACAAAATATCCCTATGAATGGGTAGAGGATGTTTTACTTGATTCTAACAAAATGTATATTCAAGAATGCAAAACTCCCTTCAAGAAAGCTTAGAAAATGTAAAAACAAAAGTGCTAAGTTATAACCTGTTATGGTTTGAGAACAAGTATATATATACGTATGTGTTAATGTATGTTTGTATATATCAATGTACCTTTGAATGAATGTCTTGTTAAAGTGCAAGGTTTTGAAGGTTTTAAAGCCATTGAAAATTTCCTAGATAGAGGGAAAAATGAAGATCTCAGTTGGTGGTTGACACTTGACGTTTTAAAAAAAAAAAGAAATCATTAGTTAAATTATTATTTAGTCATACGAATGGTACCTCTAGTTTTAATCGTAATTCTATTTGGTCATAGTTCCAATGGGCAATAGGCAAAAAGAGCAAATCATTAAATTCATATCATGCTTAAATTCATGGCATAACTTGGAATATGATTTGCTCTTTTTGGGTGTATTTTATCATATTCATAGCATAGCTTAGAATATGATTTGCTCTTTTTGGTTGTATCTTATCATATTATTTATAGCATAAGTTAGAATAAGATTTGCTCTTTTTGGGTGTATCTTATCATATTCATAGCATAACTTAGAATATGATTTGCTCTTTTTGGTTGTATCTTATCATATTTATAGCATAACTTAGAATATGATTTGCTCTTTTTGGTTGTATGAATGAATATGATAATTAAGATACGTATCTTAATTATCATATTCATAGCATAACTTAGAATATGACTTGCTCTTTTTGGTTGTATCTTATCATATAAAGTCTTTTTTTTTTTACTACTTTTAAGTAATATTCGAACTTATGATAAACACGGAAACTAAATTCATAACAAATTTTAAATTTGACAAAATCTTTTTATTTTGTACTTTTGTCTTTGAATATTAAGCTTCCAAAAACATTTCTAGCAAAAATAGAAAAATAAAATAAAATCGGTAAGTAAAAATAGAAATAGAAATCAATTTCGTATTAATGGAAAAAGTATGAGAAACTTTATTAACATAAAACTGTTGATTTCATAATCTTCCTTGTAGAACAAATATACTTTCACTGTAATCATCAATAAATCACTTAAAATTAAAATTGAAAAAAAAAGTTCTTCTTGTGCCAACCAAACAAGGCTGATGTACATTAAAGGTGCCTATTGCCTAAGAATTATCATATATTGTAGTTAAAGTCTTAAAGACTAATGTAACACTTAAATTAACAGTGTGTTTTCAATTGAAACTAAAAAGAGCAAAACGTTGTTTGTTGAATCTATGATCTAAAAAGATTAATGTTTAGTCTTTATTCAAGGCACGTAATTCAGATTGGGTATTGGAGAGGACTAAATTGTCCGTATATTGAATGTTAATATCTACTTACTTTGGGAGGGATATGCTTGCCATACTACAAGTTTGCGTGTTTTTAAGTTTTTTTAGGAGAGTTTGTTGGATTATTCTAAAGCATTTTTAGGCTTACTTTCTAACCCCTATAAATAGCACACTCTTGTATGGATTAACATCAGATTTGAAAGAATAAAATCTTATAATATAAAGAGTTCGTTCTTTTGTTGAGTTCGAGTCCTACTTATCCTCAGGGGCGGCCGACTCCGAAACTGTTTGAAATAAAATTTCTAACTCAAGTTTCAAAATGTATACTATGTTTTGGGCTACCGGAAAAAGTGACAGATGGTTCAACTGTGCAGAAGGGGGTAAGGATGATATTTCCAAGTCTTCTAATAAAATTTGTATCCTTTCATTTTTTCAACTCGATAAAACGTTCATTGAACTAATATCGTCAAATCTTGCGTGAAAGTATATTTACGACCATAACCCTAAATTCGAAACATTCGAAACAAAGAGTTTGTTATTAGATTGGCTCTTAACCAGTACTATATCATAAATGTCTCCACCAAAAACCTTACGCCTATCGTGCAAAGGCAATATACCGTTTCATGAATCACCAAAAAAAAACAAATAAATCTAGACTATCACCTAAAAAAACAAATAAATCATAGTCTAGATGATTATACCATGATGCCCCTTCGCTAGCACCTTCGAAATCCCTTATATAACCCCGGCTAAGTAGAAATGAATACTTTTTGGGAACTTTTTTATATATCCAAGTTCCAAGAGTGCAATGGACCGATTCATCCAGCAATATTTAGTTCTGATTGAAACTTATAATTCTTACTATATAAGGATATTTAATATCTTTCAATAAATTCCATTGGATCTCGGCAGCATTAATTTTGATCATTTTCATCAATGCACCATGTTCATTTACGACAGGAGAAATAGGAGAAATATGACAAAGTCGATCGCCTCAATAACTCTGTATATATTTTTTTTGTTTAATTTTTTATTTGACATTTTATTTGGTAATAAGGCCAAATATATACAAAAATATATAAAACGTCAAATTTTACATATTTTTGGAACAAACATTTTACAAAAAAAAAAACATAGATTTTAAAAAAATTAACCTGAAATTTTTTAATCGAAAGATACATGTGTATTTGAATCTTTGTGTTGTAATATCAATGACTAATGTATAAAAAAAACACAGGTGTTCAAGCATAGTTGAGATGTGTGCGCCAATGACTTAGATTTTAGAAATTGCTACAATATTTTCGTACTGTAGACATTTTTTTTAAATGGAAGTTTTGTAAAATAGAAGTAGGGTTAAACAACTAAGGTATCACTCAATTTTTATACAGTATTTTATAAAACATGTGGTGTTTACAAAGACAACTAATTACGCTCTAAACACGCATGGTTTTTTTTTTCATTGCTTAGTTTACCAATAAAAATAAGGGATTTGTGATTACCAATCACACGTTCTACGTGCATTCGCTTTTCTGTAATTTTAAAAATAATTAAATAATCAAATAATCAAGTGAATTAGAAATAGTCGCATATGATCCGGTATTCTTAATCTCACATACTACGTGGCCATTAACTCCCAAAACAAACAAACCCTTTATTGTTTTCCTCCAATCAAAAATTTGGTGTTTTGATAAGTATTATCCGGAGGAGATAAATTAAAATCTATTCTCCAAATATTATAATTGTTATCCATACTTATAACACGAATTATAGAATAAGGTAGGGAGATAGTAATATGATAAAATATTCAAATTTTGGTTTGCTATTTTAAACGAATAACGTTCACGTTTTATAGAATTTTTCTCGATAAATCGTCAAATCAAATAATAATAAAATATTTGCATCGTCAAATCAGAGATTTTATTACTGTATAGTCAAATCAAATAATTTTATAATTTTTTTTTTTGCATTTTATCAATTATTAAATAAAACTTTCTAATTTTCATTACAACCCCGGACTCGAATATATTCGCCGCATAAAAATACAACATCACAAAAATATAAAAAGACACCAATAACTCAATTTGGTGGAGTTAATGGCCACATAAGACCTGAAATTAAGAATCCTTGATCATATGTGGCTATTTTTAATTCGCTTGATTATTTAACAAATTTTAAAATTGCATAAAAGCTAATCCACATATGACGTGAGATTGGTAATCCCAAATCACTTATATTTATCGATAAACTAAGCAATGAAAAAAGAAGTCCCCATGGCTGCCATTATTTATAGAGGTCTACTTTGGCAACCAAACACTGCAATCAGATTGTTTGGATGTTTTGGTAATTTCTACCAGTTGGCACAAATCCCTCATTCAAAATTGCAATGGAATTGCTAAAACTTATTTTCTTCTGAAATTCTTTTTATTTATCACTTATACATATATTCAAATCGCTCACGTATGGAAAGTAAATACTTTTGAGACAAGGCGAATTAGCTAAAAGACTAGGCAAAAACTTCCATCCACGAATGTGATCGGGTATATGCTTCAACTCAGTCAGATTACAGAACACTTACAGCGGATGTTCTTGATCAAATAGAGCCTAAACCAAACATAAAAAAAAAACATATTTTTTTCAAAATTCATAACAATAAGTCAAATGTATGTTAAAAAGGCATAAAGTCTTGTATCGAATCACAAGAAAGAGCAAGATACCTAACATCACAGATTCTTTTAACAACCGCAGAAATATCGAAATACTGGTTTAGGTGAAAACATCTCTTTCAAGAGACTCAAAGGTATATCCTGCATTCCCCCTCAACGGTTTAGTAGCACTAAGACATATTTCCTCAAGATCAATCGTATCAAGCACAATCTCATACAAATTCTAGTTGTTTCCATAATACATTATCTTTTTAAGCG
This sequence comes from Primula veris, assembly GCA_963682055.1. Classification (NCBI taxonomy): domain Eukaryota; kingdom Viridiplantae; phylum Streptophyta; class Magnoliopsida; order Ericales; family Primulaceae; genus Primula; species Primula veris. Next base: position 25,968,280 of record OY821747.1, on the reverse strand, counting down.
ACGGAACATGGATTTCCAGAACACAAATATTCTTCATAACACAACAGAAATTAGTCAAGTCTTCTAGCACAAGGTATTTGAGAGAAAAGGCGACGAGCAAAGTCATCATCAAGAAACTCCACGTTCTCCACGAGCATAACTTCAACATGGGGTAAGTATGCGAAATCAGGGACATTAATTACGAAAGTGTTCCATAACATCATGCATGCACACATATTACTTTCAAATATCAACAAGGTCAATCCAAAATGAATTATGATATGATAGGAGGCTATTTTGACATCGATATTCCAACTAACTTTTTATTTTTTTCATATAAATTGATCGTTTTTCTTTTGACAAAATACATTACATTGATTAAATACCTTAAAAAAACAGGCAATTTCATCTAAGTTAGAGAATTCATCAATTTTTCAGATTAGAACTTTTCAACAAATATGATAAAGATAACTCAAACACCTAACTGACAAAACGAATTATACACAATTCGAGTCAAATAATACTCAACTAGTAAGTTCATTATTTGGTTAATCACCATCTTGTCATTTGTAGGCAAGAATAGTTGAATGGTATAAACAATCGGAAAACTCCAACATTGTCATCTAAGCAAATAATATAATTAATCAATATATTATCAAAAAACGACTTAATAAACATTATTCAACAGGGTACACCAGCTGCAATTGCTCAAAATAAAACCAAAACGTAACAAATGTTGGAAAAATTGTAGGAAAACATGTTTTTAAACATGGTTGTTTCAAGTGGTCAGGAACCATATTTGAGTCAATTTTCGATGCGACTACTCATTTTTTTTGAGGCCATACTCAAAGCGCTTGAGTAGCTCGTACGACGAGTTTCGCAACGGTATATCGCATGACCTATTCGGAGGAATAGTGTGAATGATAATTGGTACTCGAAAGAGGTAATAAAGTCAATACTGGAAAATGAGAAAAGAAATGGGATTTAACCCATGAGGGTTATCCCACATTGGAAAATCATGAGTGATTTTTACAATATATATACTAAGGTATCCGATGTGAATATTAAGTAGTGTGTCCACATACACATGTGTGTATTGTGTACCACACATGGGCGGGCTTGCTCCTCGGAAAAAAAACGTGCCTGTTCGGGAAAAGTGCGCCTGTTCGGAAAAAAGCTTCCAGCAAAGCTGTAACTGTTGCAATAAATATGAATTCATTGCAAAGTTAATACTGTAGTTTCAAATTTTGAAAACTGACAGTAGTAAAGTGACTTTAATGGCTGAGATACTCCAGACCCCCCACATGTCAAATACATAACATTCTAAAATAATATACAGCAGCATATATCATCTCTCCAAAAATTAGCATTACATTTTAGAACCAGAGAGAACCACCCACCAACAGCTCGACCTTGACTCGTCGTCAGTTTCCGACGAGTCATCCGAGACGTTGTACCTTGGGATCGAAGCGCCAACGCAACCAGAAACATCAAGGTGGTTGGGCGAATATCGGTTAAGGGCATACTATTAACAGTAGCCTCGTCTTGTTTTATTTACATTCTGTCCATTTCTTTTACGCCTTTTAATTCTGTCCATTTCTTTTACGTATTTCAATTCTGTCCTTTTTTATTTCAGTATTTCAATTGCTGTCCTTAGCTGTAGCTTTTAATTTTGTTTGTACCTTTCTGTAATTAGTTTAAAGTTCTGTTTTTTGCTGTAATTCCTATTCTGTAATTTAATTCAGTAATTAGAATAGTTTCAATTAAGTTCTGTAATTTCAATTTAAAACAGAACGGTCCGGCTGTTAAGCTTATACTTTCCAGTCCGGCAGTTTCTATTTATTGCAATTCAATACATCAGATTATTAATTAATAATAATCTGATAACGTTTGCTTTATTTACTATTCAGTACCTACATGTTGTAATCATTAATTTCTATTCCAAATTCGAAATTAATAAAGATTACACTGGTTTTGTCTATTTTTGTTTAGTCCTTTATTTATTGTTAATTGTTATTTCATACACGGAAACCAACAATCTTAACCGATATCATGTTGTTTCTTTCGTGTATTAATTAATACAATTATTTATTTTATAAGGAATAATGCTTTTTTGTTTTCAATTCTAAATTATATTAGAAATTGAATACAAAGAAAAATTTCAAACAGTTTTAATTTTTATTTTTTGAATCTTGTTGATACCAACCGTATTGGTATTCAATAAGAATCGTTTAATCCTTTTAAGATCAACCGTATTGATATTCAAAAGGATAAAAAGTTTAATTTTTTATTTGTTTAATAATTCTTTTACAAACCCAAATATCAGTTTTGGTGTTTGTTTATAGAATTTATTGTACACGTATCTCATACGTTTTGTGTTGTCGTTTCAGATGACAAACACGTCGCCTATTCAGTTGCCTATCGGAAGTGAGCATGACCCAGTGGTTGGTGGAGATGTCCATAACACTGGGGGCGATGCGATTGTGGGGGCTACCGCCGATGACATAGCTGCAGGGGCTGAGGCCGCCGCGGCTACGGCCATGGCGGATGCTACGGCCAAAGCCGAGGTTGCGGCCGAAGCAGCGGCCACGGCCAAGGCCGCAGCTAAGGCTGCGGCAAAAGCCAAGACTGCGGCCAAGGGCAAGGCACCGATGTATTCGGTTGTGCCTACTTTGCCGACTTCTCATCTGGAGAAACCGGAAAAATTCAGGGGAGACAACTTTAAACGTTGGCAGCAAAAGATGTTGTTTTATCTCACGACCTTGAATCTGACCAGGTTTCTTAAGGAGACTGCTCCCGTCCTAAGCGAGGACGATCTGGACGAGCAGTCGTTCTCTGCGGTTGAGGCATGGAGACATGCCGACTAGCTATGCAAGAACTATATCATGTGTGCTCTAGATGACACGTTGTTCAGTGTTTTCGAGCCCAAAGCTACTGCAACTGAGCTGTGGGAGACTCTCGAAAATAAGTACAAAGTGAATAACGCTGGCACAAAGAGATTTGTTGTCACGGACTTTCACGAGTATCGTATGACTGACAGCAGGGGTGTCATGGAGCAAGTTGAGGAGCTCCAACTGATTTATCACCGCCTTGAGGCTGAGGGGCTAGTTATTAATGAGCCTTTCCAGGTGGCACTCATGATTTAGAAATTGCTGCCGTCATGGAAAGACTTTCAAAACTACCTGAAGCACAAGCGGAAGGAAATGAGGTTGGAGGGGCTCATTGAGAAGCTCAACATCGAGGTGAGCAACCATCGCTCCATGAGGAGAGTCGGTGGTGCTGTCATCCCGATGGCAAAGGCCAATGTGGTCAAAAGCTCCAACGTCAAACGGAAACGTTTTGACACCGGAGGCAGTGCTGTTGTCGCAAAGAAATTTGCGGGAACCTGCTTTGTGTGTAACAGGACCGGCCATCGTGCCGCGGACTGTTATGACAATAAAAGCGCTGTTAAGCCCAAACCAACCCCCCCCCCCCCCCCCCCCCCCCCCCCCCCCCCCCCCCCCCCCCCCCCCCCCGAGGAACTTCAAGGGAAAGGGAAAGAAGAAAGCTCCAGCTCAGGCACATCTGGCCGAGGGAGGACGAGATGATGACCACTTTACTGCTGTGGTCTCTGAGGTGAATCTCGTGGGGAGCAATCCCAAAGAGTGGTGGCTGGATACCGGCGCCACGAGCCACATCTGCTTAACAAGGTGGATGTTTAAGACCTACGAGGCAGTAGAGGGAGAAAGCTGCTTCATGGGAAATTCTGCTACTTCCAAGGTGGAAGGAAAATGAATGGTGGTGATGAAGATGACCTCGGGAAAAGAGCTGAGGTTGACCAATGTGCTCCATGTTCCAGATATCCGTAAGAATCTGGTATCCGGATCAGTGATGGTGAAGAACGGGTTCAAGCTAGTTTTAGAATCCGATAAAATTGTAATCACCAAAAATGGTGTCTATGTAGGCCGTGGCTATATGACTAACGGCATGTTTAAATTAAACAAAGGGACACCTGCTCCCAATAAAGGTGCTAAAGCTGAGGCTAGCACTAGTGATGTAATGACTGTTGCCCAAGAGGCCAATAAAAATTCTAATTTTGAGTATTTATTTGAGTCATTTTATTTGTGGCATGGTAGATTAGGTCACGTGAATTATAATTTTTTAAAGAAATTAATATCACTAAAAGTAATACCAAATTTCGTTTTTAATAAGCAATACAAATGTGAGATTTGTGTAGAGGCAAAATTAACGAAGTCATCGTTTCAACATGTTGAACGAGAAAATGAACCTCTCGGTCTAATACACACGGATGTATGCGACTTAAAGTTTATACAAACACGAGGAGGGAAAAAGTACTTTATCACCTTTATAGATGATTGTACTAGATACTGCTACGTTTACTTAATGAGAAGTAAAGACGAAGCAGTTGAGAAATTCGCTCTTTATAAGACCGAAGTTGAAAATCAACTCAATAGAAAAATTAAAACATTGAGAAGTGATAGAGGCGGTGAATTTGAATCACCGTTTGAGCAGATATGCGCTGAAAGCGGCATTATACATCAAACCACAGCCCCATACACTCCCGAGCAAAATGGGGTTGCTGAGCGTAAAAATAGAACGCTAAAAGAAATGATGAATGCTATGCTAATCAGTTCTGGGTTACCCCAGAACATGTGGGGGGAAGCGATACTTTCCGCAAATTATGTTTTAAACAAGTTACCACATAAGAAGCGAGAAAAGACTCCATATGAATTATGGAAAGGTCATCAACCCAGTTATAAGAACCTGCGGGTTTGGGGTTGTCTCGCAAAGGTCGTAGTTCCCACTCCTAAGAGGATGAGAATTGGTCCTAAGACGGTGGACTGTGTGTTCATCGGATATGCACATAATAGTAGTGCATATCGGTTTCTCGTGCACAAGTCGGACAATCCCAATGTGCACGTAGATACGTATATGGAAAGCCGAGAGGCCTCTTTCTTTGAAGATATCTTTCCCCGGAAATTACCTACATCTGTAGCAACTGAAGAGTTGAACAGTGAAGGAAATGTGGGGGCAAGTGAACCGACAGAGAAAGATGAAGAGGAAGAGGAAGAGCCTCGACGCAGCAAAAGGGCAAGGAAGGAAACTTCCTTTGGACCTGATTTCCTAACCTTCATGGTTGAAGGTGAACCGGTGACATATAAACAAGCTATGTCAACACCGGATTCTCAATATTGGGAAGAAGCTATTCAAAATGAGATTGAATCAATCATGCAAAATCACACTTGGGAACTAGTGGATATTCCGAAAGGATGTAAGCCCCTAGGTCACAAGTGGATCTTCAAGAGGAAGTTAAGGGTTGACGGCACGATTGAAAAGTACAAGGCGAGACTTGTAGTAAAAGGCTTCAGGCAAACGGAAGGTGTCGATTATTTTGACACGTATGCTCCTGTCTCTAGAAAAACGTCAATCCGAATCGTCATTGCTCTCGCAGCTTTGTTTGATATGGAAATACATCAAATGGATGTAAAGACGGCATTTCTGAATGGAGAACTGGAAGAAGAAATTTACATGGAACAACCGGAAGGGTTTGTAGTTCCTGGTAAAGAGCACCAAGTGTGCAAACTTGTAAAGTCTCTATATGGACTCAAACAAGCGCCAAAGCAATGGCACGAGAAGTTTGATAGAATTATGCTATCAAATGGTTTTCGCATTAATGAGTGCGATAAATGTGTCTACTCTAAAGGAAGTGGAAGAGACTGTGTCGTAGTCTGTCTCTATGTGGATGACATGATCATAATTAGGAGTAATGATAGAATCAGCTCCACAAAGAAAATGTTGTCACAACACTTCGATATGAAGGATCTGGGTATAGCTGATGTAATACTTGGTATGAAGATTACCAAAACATCAGAAGGATATGCCTTGTCTCAAGGTCACTATGTTAAACAAGTATTAGACAAGTTTGACAAGGGCAGTAAGGCTATGTCTAGAACCCCAATTGAGTTCAACTGTAACCTGAAAAAGAATTTCGGTAAAAGTGTGAATCAATTGGAGTTCTCTCGAGTCATAGGCAGTCTCATGTATATAATGAATTGCACTAGACCAGACATATCAAACTCAGTGAGTAGACTGAGCAGGTACACCAGCAATCCGAATGAGGAACACTGGAAGGCCATAATGAAACTTCTCAGGTATATGAGGTTTTCAGCCGATTACGGGCTGCACTATACCATATATCCAGCGGTAGTGGAAGGGTATTCAGATGCCAACTGGATATCAGACTCCAATAGCACAAGGTTCACGAGTGGATATGTGTTTATAATGGGAGGAGCTGCTGTGTCTTGGAGATCCTCCAAACAAACGTGTATTGCAAGGTCTACTATGGAATCAGAATTCATAGCGTTAGACTTAGAAACCGAAGAGGCAGACTGGCTGAGAAGTCTATTGGAAGGAATTCCAATGTGGCCAAAACCTGTTCCCGCAATAAGCATGCATTGTGATAGTCAATCAGCTATTGCGCGGGCTCAGGATCATATGTATAATGGAAAGTCTCGACATATACATCGGAGACATAAATCCGTAAGAGAATTGTTATCCAACGGTGTGGTATCCTTAGATTTTGTAAGATCAAAGGAAAACATAGCGGATCCATTAACAAAAGGCTTGACTCAAGTGGGAGTCGAGACGTCATCGAACGGAATGGGATTAAAGCCCATTAAATTGGTGCCCCCCCCATAGGCAACCCAACCTAAACGGAATATTTCCTGATAGGTTCAAAGGGAAACTGAACTGTGGGGGCAACCGAACAAAGCACTCGGAAACCTGGAGTTCCCAGCCCATTTATGCGATGACATAGTGATAGACCTGTACCATTGTAAGGGTGAGCTTGAGGCTCTTAATGATCCAAGTAACTCGACGGTCGAGTAAAGTGAGTCAGGACACTTTCAACTTGGAACACCTATAACGAGTGTGTAAGGCCGGTACCATGTGATGAGCTTGGGCTAATTCACTAGAGCACTCAGTTGAAGTTGCCAAGGCAGTCCAGGCCAAATATGGACAACAACTAAAGGGCCTAGTACGTGGGTAGAAAGGGCACTGCGCGGGTGCCATTCTGGGATACACAAATCTTGATGGTTCAAAGCTTTACAGCTACCTAATAGCAGTATTCTGGGTGGTACTCCGCTACGGCAGGTTCAAGGCGCGCGCTACCTGACCTTAGGCAGTGAACTTTTGCGGTTCTCTTGATTTGCATTTAGGACATGGGCTTTCGAGCCAATTGCATTCATGTGGGGGATTGTTGGAAAAATTGTAGAAAAACATGTTTTTAAACATGGTTGTTCCAAGTGGTCAGAGACCATCTTTGAGTCAATTTTCGATGTGACTACTCAGTTTTTCTTAGGCCATACTCAAAGCGTTTGAGTAGTTCGTACGACGAGCTTCGCAACGGTATATCGCATGACCTATTCGGAGGAAGGATGTGAATGATAATTGGACTCGAAGGTTGGTACTCGAAAGAGGCAATAAAGTCAATGCTGGAAAATGAGAAAAGAAATGGGATTTAACCCATGAGGGTTATCCCACATTGGAAAATCATGAGTGATTTTTACAATATATATACTAAGGTATCCTATGTGGATATTAAGTAGTGTGTCCACATACACATGTGTGTATTGTGTACCACACATGCACTTGCTCCTCGGGCGGGCTTGCTCCTCGGGCGGGCTTGCTCCTCGGGTTTTCAGCTCGACGGGAAAAAAGTGCGCCTGTTCCTGTTCGGGAAAAGTGTTCCTGTTCAGGAAAAGCGCGCCTGTTCGGAAAAAGCATGCCTGTTCGGGAAAAGTGCGCCTGTTCGGCAAAAAGCTTCCAGCAAAGCTGTAACTGTTGCAATAAATATGAATTCATTGCAAAGTTAATACTGCAGTTTCGAATTTCGAAAACTGACAGTAGTAAAGTGACTTTAATGACTGAGATACTCAGCAAGCCTATAAATAGGCAGACCCCCCACATGTCAAATACATAACATTCTAAAATAATATACAGCAGCATATATCATCTCTCCAAAAATTAGCATCACATTTTAGAACCAGAGAGAACCACCCACCAACAGCTCGACCTTGACTCGTCGTCAGTTTCCGGCGAGTCATCTGAGACGTTGTACCTTGGGATCGAAGCGCCAACGCAAACAGAAACATCAAGGTGGTTGGGCGAATATCGGTTAAGGGCATACTGTTAATAGTAGCCTCGTCTTGTTTTATTTACATTCTGTCCATTTCTTTTACGCCTTTTAATTCTGTCCATTTCATTTACGTATTTCAATTCTGTCCTTTTTTATTTCAGTATTTCAATTGCTGTCCTTAGCTGTAGCTTTTAATTCTGTTTGTACCTTTCTGTAATTAGTTTAAAGTTCTGTTTTTGCTGTAATTCATATTCTGTAATTTAATTCAGTAATTATAATAGTTTCAATTCAGTCCTGTAATTTCAATTTAAAACAGAACAGTCCGGCTGTTAACTTTATACTTTCCAGTCCGTCAGTTTCTATTTATTGCAATTCAATACATCAGATTATTAATTAATAATAATCTGATAACGTTTGCTTTATTTACTATTCAGTACCTACATGTTGTAATCATTAATTTCTATTTCAAATTCGAAATTAATAAAGATTACACTGGTTTTGTCTATTTTTGTTTAGTCATTTATTTATTGTTAATTGTTATTTCGTACACGGAAACCAACAACAAACACTAAACAAATCTAACCTGAGATGAGAGAGAGAATGTGTGAGAAAAGATAGAGGAATTTAGTTTTCCCAGTGGTTTTCATTTCCGACTCGTTTTTTGCATACACAAAATTTCTTATATTTCCTCACCTTTTTTTCAATTCCTTTAGTTTTCTATGTTACCAAAACATAAAAAAAGGTTTTTCAAGATACCATTTTCTTTTTACTATACATTTTTTGGGTTTCAAACTTACAATCGTAAGTGTAGAATAATCCATGTCTACATATAGCAGTTCTATGTGGCGAAAGTAGCAATTCTATGACAATTTCATGGCCAAAATAGCATTTTTATTATATTTTCATGAATAAGTTGTAGCAATTCTATTGCAATTTTGAATGAGGGATTTGTGTCAACTGGTAGAAATTACCAAAACATCCAAATAATCAGATTACAGTGTTTGGTTGTCAAAGTAGAACCCTCACTACAAAAAACCTAAAGTTTTAGAGACAATATTTTTAGTAACAATCAAATTTTGTCTATAAATAATAACTTTTAGAGATAAAATAATTTTTTAGACATAAAAATAATTTTTTTGACCCTAAATCTAACATTTAGACACATAATTTGATATTTTTTTTGTCTCCAAAAACAATTTCATACGAACATAAACAGACAGTTAAAATTTGTCTCCAAATACTTTTTTGAGACGAAATTAAATTATCTCCTTATGTCCGTATGAGATTGTTTTTTAAGACACTTTTTTTTTCAATATTTGTCCCTAAAAGTATGATTTGTGAATTTTTTTTTTATTTTTTTATGTAAAAGATTATTTTTATTACCATTTAGAGACAAGTTTAAATTGTTTTTAAATAAATTTTCCATAATGCTCAGATTTGTTGTAGTGCCAATAAATCATGGCAGCCATGCCTGTTTAGAGTATAATTAGTTGTCTTTGTAAACACCACATGTTTTGTAAAATACAACATATGTATAAAAATTAGCCATACATCAGCTGTTGTAAGCCCACTTCTATTTTACAAAACTTGCACCATTTAAACCATTTAAAGAAAATGTCTACAGTAATTTTGAATGTTACGAAAATACGGTAGCAATTTCTAAAATATAAGCCATTCGCCCACACATCTCAACTATCCTTGAACAGTTATGTTTTTTTTTACATTACGCATTGATATTACAACACAAAAATTCAAATACATATGCATCCTAGAATTTAATCTATGTTTTAGTTATTCGATTTAAATTTTGTAAAATATATGTTTTTTTTTTGTAATATGTTTGTTCCAAAAATAGGTAGAATTTGATGTTTTATATATTTTTGTATATATTTGGCATTATTACCCAATAAAAATGCCAAATAAACAATTAAACAATTAAACACCAAAAATATATTTCAAATGCAAATTTTACAATATTTTTTGAACAAACACTTTTGAAAAAAACATAAAACGTTGATTTAAAAAAAATATAACTGGAAAATAAATTATGTGCATGTTTTTTTCAAGGGCTAAACGTTCATGTTTTTTTCTCCGCGAACCTATCAGAGTGTCTTATAAATTTATAAAGAGTACTTGTTGAAAAAATAAATTTATATACAAAAACTATATGGAAATAGAGAAATTTATTTTAGAAATTCTAGAGAAAAAAATCTGTAAACTAGTATTGTATTTTACAAAATCTGCTGGAGAGATATGTATTATAGAAAATTTGTAAATATATAAAAGTGGTCAAAATCTGTAAAATAGAGGCCCGATTTACAAAATCAGTTGTGAATGCTCTTAGTTTTGTATTTATGCAAATTTTGTTTCTCCATTTTGAAGATCACCCTAGGAATTTGTATTTTTTTATCTACATGTGTACCATCCTAACTTTTTTAAGTTATTACAGTAAAATCTCTATACAGTTATATCGTTCAGATCATGAAAAATTATTATTATAGAGAGATTCTTATTAAGTGGATGTTACATATAAAAAATTTTGCTTTTTAAAGAAAATGAAAATTTATAAACATGCCATAATATAAGATAAATGCATATACCATATTAATATAAACAAAACGTGAAATATACAAAAGTTTAGTTTTAAGTTTCTTATAAAACAAATATTATATGTATAATAAGAATATGTAATTATGCAAATGGATTCAAATAATGATAGTATAAACACAAAATGTTTTGCGAAAAAGTCTGAACGCCACGCATGCCAGAGTTGCACTATGTGTCAACGTGTATGATATATTATATATGTATAAGTTATAAGATGTAGTAGTAACAAAAACTTGAAGTTATTGTCACAAACAAATTTACACATATATGGACACCATAAAAAACATCCAAATTGACATTTTTTTTGTAAAATCGCTCCAAATCAATATTTGATTAATGCAAATCTCCACGGTTTCACGACGGGAACACAAATATGCGTCTTGTTTTTTTTTCCTGAGATATATAATGACATGTTTTGAATTTTTAAATTTCACCATAATTTCGAAAACATGTGATTATACATCTCGGAAAAAAAAAAACAAGACGCATATTTGTGTCCCGTCGTGAAACCATGGAGATTTGCATTAACCAAATCTTGATTTGGATCGTTTTTACGAAAAAATGTCCAAGTGATGTCTAAATTGATGTTGATATAACATCTCCCATATATATATATATATTTATTTGTGTATTTAAAATGAAATGTCAATTTATTACTATAAGGGGATGAATTTATAACTAACAGTATCCTAAAATTTACGAAATATGAGAATAGTGAGTTTATTTTTATTTATCAATGACCCGAATTGGGACCGGGATTTTGTATGACTATAGAGAGTTTATTCCTATAGAAAGTATTTTTATAGAGAGATTTTATGAGCATTATTGTTTAAATAAAAACGTGGGATTTTCCCGTTATTAAAAAAAAAAAAGCATTAATTATTGTTTCACTAAATTTATACTAATATGACCTTATTTACAGGTCGTTACGTTAAGTCAAATGCACTACCCAGTCTTGCTAGTCCTCTGGTAATTATGTATATTTTAACACGTGACATCGTTCGTGTTTTGTCCCTAGAAATTACATAAAATATCGGAATTGCGGAACATTAACTGAGATAGTATGCCATTATAAGTCCGTCATTAGAGTGAAATCATCTTTAATTTTGACATAAAAAATATCAAATGGGCTGCTTATTTGATCTGGATCGAAGTTAACTATTTGCTTCTAATTTTGCTCAATTGTTTTCCCATATAGCAGTCTACCATTGATATTAGATGTACGTAGTTCTTTTCTTATTAGGATTTAGGAGTACAAGAAACAGACTAAATTCAAAACGGATTCTCTTAACCATTATATTAGTGGGACTACTAGCTATTGATCCCAATTTTCCATACTAAAAAATCAGAAGAAAAGTGTTTGGTTCACTCAAACACACCACTGTTTTAAAAAGCTCGATTCAAGGTCGTTAACAGCTCGATTGAGAGCTTAAAAAATTGTTTAAAAAAAATTCAATTTTCCGTTTTTTAGACCGCTTAAAGCTTATGTTTTTTACACTTTTAGCGTAGCTCTTGTAAAAACATTTTACCTAACATTTCGCTTTTTAAAACACTAATGCACATAGATTATAAACAACTTCTGGCATGATTGTAGTGTTTATATTTGTACAATTAATGGTGCATGTTATGCTATCTACGAAATATCACATCAATGAGTTTATTAGCACTACATTCTTACCATCCTATCTTGCTTTTGACAATTGTGTCAATACTTTTTCATTTGCACATTTTACGGAACGAAAAGGTACCAAAAGAATTGTATTAGTATTTTTCGAATTCTATCATTTTATGTTTCTTTCTCCTGAGTAGAAACTAAAGTTTTTTAGCACAGTATACACATGTCACAATTTACTCACAAATAATGTGTGATAATAACTAAATCAACATTTTTTTAAAAATAAAATTGGTATTGGAGTTAATTTAGTAACATCTCCATCAAATCTATATAAAGACTATTGAAATATTCCACTGTAAAAGGATGTACAAGTAGCCATGGGACATGTTTGAGTTACTAAAAAATATGTTTTGAATCAAAGAATTAATTATTCTAGAGCTCAAATTGATAACTGTAGGGGTATAATTTCACGGGGAAATAAATAAATTGTTTATAAGAACTTTAATTAAAAGTAGTCTGTGCATATGTACATGATGCTTAGTTTTTACTTTTGTATTCCTCTACTACGTACTATATGAATGTTAAGAGGATAGTTATGTATTCATATGTATCTTTTAAATAGCGTTAGGGTTAAGATAGCGTTTTTTCAAAAAAAAACGCTAAAAGCGTAAATAGCTTTGCTACATAGCGTTTTGCGGTGTATTTTTTTTTTGCCTAAATACATATAAATATAGCATTAAATTCAGAACATCTAATAAAAATTAACTAAATATATATATAAAAAGTTGTAACTAATAATTACAAAATGATTGTAGTTGAGATGTCAAAGCATTTACTTTTTTTTGCAAGAACTTTGAGCTTTGATTCTCTTTAAACTTCAATAATTTCATTAAAATTTTGACAAAAAAATAAATAATAATTTGGACCGCACCCGCTATAGCGTAAATAGCGTCCACTATAGCGTGCTATTTACTCTATAGCGTCCCTATAGCGCGAATTTAGCGCTTTTCCATCCAAATAGCGGTTTATCATAGCGTTTTTTGGCCGAAAACGCTATTTCACGAACTATAACGCAATATATAGCGCGTTTTTTTAAAACAATGATTCATATACATACAATCCAAAAAATAACTGCTAAATGAAAACTAAAACATGGATTATTTTTAAATTGGCCATATTTGGTCGCACCTGGTATCTGCGTCTTAATTAGGTGGAACGAGGGATTAGCACCATAGAAATGGCAGACAAACTGAGTTCGTATCACTATCTATATAAATATATATAATAGTACATTTTTGTACCAAATCCTGTGTATAAATTAACATAATAATATAACATCTAGCTTAATTTATCTAAATCATATATATGATGGTTTAAGGATTAAGTTAAGGAGAAATGCTTAGTGGTATAATGTGCACTAATGATCACTAGCATGATGGTTTGATACCTCGTAGAAATCAGAGAAAAGTGATTTCAAGCAATGATCAGTTAGAAATTTAATCATTATTAAACCACTCATCATTTTTTTCAAACAAAATGATTTTACTCTCATAGAACATAAAAATTAGACCTGAATACTCTATTCGGGTATTAAACAGCCCATATATCATAACGGGGTATCCAACACTTAATGGGTTATCCCCATTTACAAAAAAGCCCAAGCCCACTTAACTAGTGACCCATGTCTGAAAAATTCCATAAGATGGAGACATTTGTCAACATTCTAGGAGGCATAATTGCCTATAAATAGCCAAATATCCCCCCCTAAGAAAGGGACCAGAAAACATATCTAAAAAATATAGAGAGAAGGAGAGAAAAGATAAAAACTTATCAGAACGTATCACATCAATAGCCAAACCGAGCAAGATCGAGAACCGAGCACCAAAGAGAAGAGAAAGATCACGTTCCGGATCGAGCAGCGAATCCGAGCATAAATACCGTAATAGAATTGTAGTCCGAGCAATGGCAATTGCCGAATAATAATAAAGATCAAGAAGTATTCATCGTTTATTGTCAATTCATTATATATTATTGTTGAAAAGCCTAACGCAACCGACTAAAGTTATGGCTTTGTCAAATGGCGCCGTCTCCGGGAATCATCTAGTTCTCAACTAGTTTCGAAATCGAACACCAACGTTCTACCAGACGAGCAACAAATGGCAAACACCAACGAAGAAACTCGCCCAGAGGAAGTAGGCACATCGACAAACCAGGAAATCCCAGTCCACAAAGACGTGCTAGCGCATCTCCTCAACATCAGAGACCGCTACGAAGCGCTTCAGGTTGGATCTCGACTTGCCGTCTCTAACGTCCAAACGGAACAACAAACCGACCATCCCCCTCAGGTCGACGGTCTTGTCGACGAAAACCCTACGGACACGGAGGCGGAACGAGCGCCATCCGTGACTAGGCATGCGGAGCCACTCCTTCCAGACAATCGCCATCCCAACAAAGCAGGGCCAAGCTCAAAGGCCCCTCAGCCAGCAGCCTCGGTCAACTCCAGTCCCTAACGGGTTCGTTTTCAAACGAACGAAACCAACCAGTATGGTATGACCGATGACCCCATACTAGAACAGGTAGCCCCATATCCACCCCTCCCACCGCGGATAATTACGCCGTACACTGTGGAACTACAAACCCCTGTTCGACAAGATAGGACTACGGCCGCACTAGCACGGGCCGTGGAGAAACGTAATGCCCTGCTACAAGGCTAGCTAGGGGCATGCATGTCGGCCATGGCAGCGGCCGGCATCACGATACCGCCCATCCAACCGACACACACGCAAACCGACATTCGACGTGAAGTGGAAGATTCTGCTTACCGAGCAGCGATGGCAGCGACAGGCCGACCTCATGATACGAGGATACCAAGACAAGGAGAGCCCGTCCCGAGGATAACCCCGACAATCTACGATCACCAAGGCACGCCTCTCCTACCTGATCTCGACAGAAATCCGAACAACGGGAGGAACGGCGACCACAGGGTCATAGTCGGTTACTATCCCCAACACCCATATGGGGGATACGCCCCTCACTACCCGGCACCGGATGAAGCGTTCCAACAGGCTTGGGAGGTATGCCAAGAGACTCCATGTACCGATCAGATAACTCGGTACCGCAATCCTGCGGGGTTTGTCATCCCCGAATTCAGACTATATGATGGAAGGAGCTGCCCCATCGATCACCTCCGACATTACAAAACAAGGATGGAGTTATGGAGTGACGACAGTGCACTGATGTGCAAATTTTTTAAGAACAGCTTGGGTCAGGAGGCGTCGTCGTGGTATCATAATCTACCACGAGGATCCATACGAAGCTGGGCTGAGCTCCTCCGTGCATATTTCACCCGATACGCCGCTCATAGGAAGAAGAAGGTTAACATTGAAACCCTTCTAAAAATGGCTATGTTGCCCAATGAGAGGCTCCAATACTACTGCATACGCTTCATCGACGTGGTGAACCAGATCCCGTAGTACGTCAATAACATAGCCATCCAGAACTTCATCAACTCTATCCCCAGCGGCTATTGGGTGAGAAGGAAGTTCATCGGCAAGAATTTTCCGACCACCGACGCCCTTCTGGCCTATTGCACCCACCTTACCGATAAGAATGAAGAGATGCGAGTCCTCAACCGGGCTCCACCAAGAAGAGAGACGGTCCGGGAAGCGCAGGTGGACCGCAAGAGAGCCAAGAACAATCAAGGGGAACCAGTCCCCCAATCCAAACGGGACAAGGGTCCCGAGGTTCAGCGAAGGGAATACAGACCCATAGAGCCCGAGCCCAAGCCGCTCCGAATCGCCTATCCAATGCCGCCCAAACCACCTCAGCAAGGTCGTGGGCCAGAAAGGGAACGCCAGAGGCGTTATGAATCGGTCGAGTTAAGGTACACTTTCAATCTGTCTGCCGAAGATATCCTAAAGGATATATGCAGAGAAAGCTGGTATTCCCGACCCGAACCAATCCACTCCCCCCCTGAGTCCAGAGACACCAAGCTTTTCTGCGCCTATCATGAGGATCACGGCCATCTCACCGAGCATTGCCGAAACCTCCGGTGGAAGATGAACGTGTGGGGAGACGCGGGATTGCTCAACAAATTCATCAAAGGTGCTAGGGACAAAGGCAAGCAGCTAGTCATCGAGGGAACGGACAATCGACAAGGCAAAACGATCAACGTTGTCCACTTGTCAAGGCCCAAGAGCACCGGGGGGGATCGATCACAACAACGGCAGCTGGCCCACTTTGGGCAAGTAGCTAAAACTTCACAGGCGTCGACCTCCAAGCGGCAATGCATGCCGCAGCGACACCCACCCATTTCTTTCTCAGATCTTGATGAAGAAGGGGTGATATACCCTCACGGGGACGCCATTAACCTACGCATCCAGATCGGCATAGACACCGTCAGCAGAGTGCTTGTCGACCAAGGAGCCTCTTGTGACATCATGTACAAAGAGCTCTTTGACAAGATGGAGCCCAAGTTGCAAGATCTACAGCCCACTGACGTCACGCTGATTGGGTTCATCTCTGACACGACTAAGCCATTGGGAAAGATCGTCCTAAATGTTACCACGGGATCCGTATCTGTCCCCGTGGAATTCTTGGTGGTCAATGATAATTCCGGCCACAATGCGATCTTGGGCCGACCGTGGCTCCACGCTATGCGGGTGATACCTTCCACGTACCACCAGAAGGTGAAATACCCTAATGCCAAGGGGGAGATCGAGACAGTCCGAGGATGTCAGGAGGATTCAAGACGCTGTGAAGACATCACCGCGACGTTGAAGAGACAACTTGTAGTTGTCGAACAGCCCACAAGCGCAGGGAAGCTGATCGACCAAATAGCACGAGCTGAGAAGGTCGTTGAGGAACAGGTCGGAGAGACACTCCGGAAGGTATATATCCCGGATACGGATGAGGAGCATTACTTCCTCATCGGAGATAGCCTTCCTAAAGAGAAATCCAAGGAGCTAGACGCGTTCCTCCTCAGCAACATCGATAAATTCGCCTGGAGCCCCAAAGACATGCCCGGTCTAGATCCGAAAACAGCATGCCACCACCTCAGCGTAAATGCTGAGTATAAGCCCATAGCACAAAGGAGCCGGAAGGTGTCTATCCAGCACAGAGCGGCTATAATTACGGAAGTCTGAAAGTTGTTGGCGGCAGGAGCAATACGGGAAGTGTTCTACCCGAAGTGGCTGTCCAATCCTGTCGTCGTCCCAAAGAAGAATGGGAAGGAAAGAGTCTGTATAGACTTCACCAATCTGAATAAAGCCTGCCCGAGGGATCCATTCCCCTTACCAAGGATCGATCAACTGGTGGACGCCACGGCAGGAGCAGAAAGGATGACCTTCCTCGACGCATACTCGGGATATCATCAAATCCCCCTTGCCCCCGAAGATCAAGAAAAGACCTCGTTCATATCGCCTTTGGGAAACTACTGCTATACGGTTATGCCTTTCGGCCTACGAAATGCAGGAGCGACATACCAAAGGATGATTAAGAAGGTATGCCAAAAGCATATAGGGAAGACAATGGAAGTATACATAGACGACATGGTCGTCAAGAGCGAAAGGGCCACTTTCCACCTCCAGGACATTAAAGACGTCTTCCAAATGCTGGACGGGCACAAACTAAAGCTTAATGCTAGCAAATGTGCATTCGGCATCAGCAAAGGGAAGTTTTTGGGGCATATGGTCAGCCAAAGAGGAATAGAGGCTAACCCCGACCAGATAACGGCTCTGCAAAACCTAGCAGCACCAAAGAACAAGAAGCAGGTGCAAGAGCTCACGGGGATGATGGCCGCACTAAGCAGGTTCATCAGTCGATCCGCAGATAAGGGACGACCATTTTTTTAGACCCTCAAGAAGGATAAGAAGTTCGTATGGGACCCGGTGTGCGAGGAGTCATTCGACAACCTCAAAGAGTATCTAAGGACGCTGCCACTGCTAGTGAGGCCGAATAAAGGAGATATTCTGGCGTGCTACCTAGCAGTTTCCACTACAGGTGTGAGCGTGGTCCTACTAAGAGAAGAGGGACGAGAACAGTATCCGGTCTACTTCGTCAGCAAAACGGTCGAGGCCGAAACACGATACCTACCGTTGGAAAAGTTGTGTTTGGCGTTGGTCGTTGCTACTCGGAAACTGCCACACTACTTCATAGCTCACAAAGTCCAAGTCTACACGAAGTTCCACGTTAAGGAGTCCCTTCGACGGACGGATATCAGCGGTTGGGTGGCGGCATGGGGGGTCGAGCTATCCCAGTTTTATATCGAATTCGCACCCCGACATGCCATAAAGGGACATGTGCTGGCTGATTTCGTCGCTGAGTTCACCGAAGGTTATGATGAGCCCCGAACCATTTCACCACAGTCGCACTGGGAGATACATGTCGACGGATCGTCCACCAAGGACGGATCGGGAGCAGGCATCGTCCTCAAATCCAGAGAAGGGGCGATCATCGAGAAAAGCATCAAGTTGGGCTTCCGAGCTACTAACAACGAGGTGGAATACGAAGCCATGATCAATGGCATGCTCATCGCCAGATCCCTCGGATGCACCCACTTGATTGCTAGCTCCGACTCCATGCTAATCGTCAACCAGGCTACTGGTGAATTCCAAGCCAAAGACGACCGAATGATCCTCTACCAAGAGAAAGTCCAGAGCATAATGGTCATGTTCGCACAATGCGAACTGATAAGAATCAATCTCACCGAAAATGCACATGCCGACGCCTTGGCCACCCTAGCCTCGACATTAACGTTGACCAACACTCAGACGATCGCAGTGGAGCTTTTGGAAACCCCGAGCATAACTAAAAGAATAGACCGAGTGACATTAGTACAATACGAGCTAGGGTGGATGGACGACATGATTCGCTATCTATGGAACGGGACGCTCCTGGCTGACAAGATAAAAGCATTGAAAGTCACAAGAAAGGCCCCTCGGTTCTGTTTATCTGAGGACGACAAACTATATAAATCCAGTTACCGAGGACCTCACCTTCTGTGTGTCCGGCCCGAAATGCAACAGCCTGTCTTGGAAGAGATCCACGAAGGGTCCTACGGAGCACACATCAAAGGGCGATCCCTCTCCAACAAGGCGATCACTCAAGGATATTGGTGGTCTTATATCGAACGAGATGCAGACGTTTACGTCCAAAGATGCGACAAGTGCCAAAAATTTGCCAAAATACCTCGTCTCCCATCGTCGATGATGACCCCGGTATTGGCACCCTGGACATTCGCGTAATGGGCAATTGATATTGTCGGGAAACTTCCCAGAGCACCCAGCAACGTAGAATATCTGATCGTAGCGACGGACTACTTTACCAAATGGGTCGAGGCTAAGACTCTTCGAGAGATTAAAGCCAGCAACGTTAAACAATTCATCTGGGAGTATATCATCACTAGGTTCGGCATACCATACGCCATTGTTGCAGACAACGACACCCAGTTCAAGGACGCCAAGCTGCAGCTTTGGTACGAAGAACTTGGCATCCGGAAATTCTATTCGACCCCGACATACCCACAAGGAAATGGGCAAGCCGAGGTTACAAACCGAACTATCCTGGATGGTATCAAGACGACCCTCGAACGGGCAAAGGGAAGATGGCCTGAACGACTGCTCAACGTCTTATGGTCTTGCCGAACTACGCCAAAGACGGGCACCAAGGAAACCCCGTTCAGTTTAGCGTACGGCGTCGAGGCCGTCATACCAACGGAAATCGAGCTACCCACACTCCGAACAACTCTAGTCGAGGTTACCTACCTGGGAAGGCCCATACGAAATCGTCAGAAGAACAAGCCAAGCGACCTATAAGATCAAAAGCGTTCTGTTCGAAAATAGGCGAGGAGAAAAGAATTCTTGGAACGTGACCAATCTCAAGAAGTACTACGTATGAACTGGCTTCCAGTACAGGTCACAACGTACCCCTACTTTGTCACAACATTATTTTTGAATTCATAAGATTTGATTTCAAATTGTACGTCCGTGATTTCAACTCCATTACAAGATATCTATAATCTTAAGGCTAGAGAAAAGGTTAAAGAAATGGTGGGTATGAGTCAAATGCAACATCTTATGAATCTCCTAGTTAAAAATGAGATGGAATGGAGTTGAAATCACGGACGTACTATTTGAAATCAAATCAAGCACGAATTTAAAAAATCACGGACGTACTATTTGAAATCACGGAAGAAAATAATGACGTGTATGGTTTTTGGAGACAATTTAATTATTTACTCGAAAGTAACAAAATTAATAAATAAAAAAGTGCAAAATATAAATTAATTGAAAGTGTTAACTTGATATAATATTATGATTATAAAAGATTTTAATTTTGTATTTAGTTTGAATGGAAAAAAAAGCAGATGAATGTATTAATTAATAGTGTGATAGAGTGGGCAAATTTATTTATTTTGTAGATAAATGAAGTGTAATGAGATGTAATGAAGTGGTGTTAGAGTTATTTATTTTGTAATAAAATTGAGTGGAATGAATTGAAAAAATAAATAAAAATAAGATGTGACGTGGACCTGGTTTTTAACTAGGTCCTCGTTTGAGTAATTTGGAGCCTCAAATGAGTGATTTCACAGCTCAAAAGAGACTCCCCCGCCACTTAAGCGGATAAAGTTTTTATATAAAAAAATGCATGACTAAAAGTATTTCCCAAAACAAAATGCAGTATCCATCTTCTATCCCTCATTTGTATTCTCTTTCGTATCATATTGTCTTATAATTAGCCCAAAATATGTTACAATAAACGTGAATATTATGACTGAACATTTATAAGCTACGTGTGACTAAACATTTATATTCTGAAATGAAACTCATATACCATTAAATTTAAAGAAAATATAACAACAAGCGTAATAATGTCTTTCAAATTCTAGTATTATAGTGGAAAAAAATTAGGGTAGATATTGTGAAAAAAAATACACTTACTCCAGTATCCATCAAATTCTATTATTATCACTAAACATTTATAAGCTATGTTACAATAAGTATTATGAAATGAAACTTATATACTATTAAATTTAAAGAAAATATAACAGCAAGCGTAGTATAAATATTTAATCTAAATAATCATTTTGATTAATGTTATGTCATAAAAAAAATCTAAATATGGTCAAATATTTTATTCTAAAAGTTATAAATAGAGTTGTAAGAAATATAAAATTTGAGCGAAAATATATAGTCAAATGGACGTACAAGGAGATACTAGAAGATCCGGACTTGCTACAAATGATGAACCTTTGGTTGACAGTTATGCGCCTACAGTAGTTGGCATATGAAGCTTTTGAAACCACACGTAATCAACAAGGAGATACTCGAAGATCCGGACTTGCTACAAACGATGAACCTTTGGTTGACGGTTATGAGCCTATATCAATTGGCGTATGAAGCTTTTGAAACCGCATGTAATCAGAGTCCAAATATTATACCTCATATTTTATACCTCATTTCGTGCCGTCTTGATTTTTTAACCCAAAAATACTACAATTACAATTAGACAAGTATCAACATATTTCAATAATTTTTTTGCTACAGAAATTCAAATATGTTTTCTTTTGGAATTATATACGAACTCTTGTAACTAAAATATAAAATCCAAAAAAAAATAATGTAATTCAGCAATATGTCTCATTATTATGAAATATGTCTAGAATACTTTGTAAAAGTTTATAAAAATTCAAAAAAAGTTATAAAAATTCAAAATTAGAGCAAAAATAACTAATGGGATACAAATTAACGGGTAAAAGATTTGGACTCTATCGATCATTAAGTGATTTTTTTTATTACAAGTTAAATCTACAAATAAAATGTGAAAAGAAAATTGCGTTATAGACAAACTATGATATTTTTTGATTATGCATCACATTGATGTTCCATCTTATTTTCTGATTATGATCTATATTAGTTTAGGCTTTATTGGATATATACTATTACCTAATGACTTTATACTTTATTAGTGACTTTATAATTTCACTACATTAGTCATTTTCAAACACCTTTTGATAGAAAAAAGATAAAATTAATTACTTGGACGATTCTCATCCTCACCACTCATGAAAAGCTTCAAATAAACATTAGGCTTGGTGTACGTATAGTTAATTCCAAAGATTAATAACAACAATTAATGGCCACTTGCTTAAAGATGAACTAGCTTTAGAAATAATTAGGTTTCCCACATGTGAAAATAAAATAAAATAAATGAGAGGAGACTTCCATATATTAATCCCATTATGTTATGCATTGTAATCATTAGTCCACATCGAGTGTCTTGTAGTTATATTTGGATTTGTGTTAATTAATAAGGTTTTTTGACACCTTTTTTTTTATCTAAACGATAATCTATTTTTCCTTCACTATATTATTTCAAATACACTCTACATCAAAAAAATAAAATTAAAATAAAGTATTTGTTTTCTAATTATTACTCTCTGTCTCTATACTTTGTTAATTATAATTTGCCATGAAATGTTGTGATACATAGAATTATTTAGTCAGAGTAGTCTATAAATATCCACTTAA
This sequence comes from Primula veris, assembly GCA_963682055.1. NCBI lineage: Eukaryota > Viridiplantae > Streptophyta > Magnoliopsida > Ericales > Primulaceae > Primula > Primula veris. The sequence continues at coordinate 25,945,413 of OY821747.1, read as the reverse complement.
ATACATTGTAAACTTGGTTGATCAATATACATTTTATTTTACATTTAGAGTTTCTCTTTATAAAAGTTTTGCGATCAACCCCCGATCATTATGAAATGTGGACGTCCTCTTCTTTCGTTTTGGTTTATTCACTGGTAAGGTGGCCATCGGCCAGTTCCCGACTCCCGCAGGTACCTGTCATCGACTGCTCATCGTTCAGATTTTTCTCCGTCGTTTTAATTGCCTTCGTTCGCCAGTTTAGTTTGTTGTTTTTCATGGGATTAGCATTGGAACTGATGACAATATTGGGCATTATCGTTGGATAGCCATTAGATTACGTGCTTGACTCGTTAATGAAGGCGTTAATTTTTGCCAAAATTTAATGGCACTCAAGCTGAGTCATGACGTTCACTACAAAATAATATTTGATTTAGTGAGAGTTAAAAACTGTTACAAGCCTGTCGCTAATTTAAAAAACTGTCACAAATCTGTCGTAAATTGACTAAAATGTCACAAAGCCGTCACAAAAACCGTCGCTAATAAGCTCGTAATAAAAAATACCGTCACTAATCCCGTCGCTATTTGGGTATTTTTTTATAGTGGTTGTCATTCAGTTTCCGATGAAACTTTTGTGCACCTCAGTTTAAAAGTGCATGTTGATTAGTTGCTGAATATATTTATTTTTTAGACAATTGAGGGAATCGGGTTGATGAATATATCGACTTCTTCTAATAAAGTTACAATGTATGATTAAATATTAGACGGACGTGTGAATTAGTCTTGACTGCAATGTTACGACATCGATTAAGTTTTCTGTGCATTGGTTGATGACAATGTTACTTGTTCCGACCATATTGTCACAAACAATGGCATTGGTATTTAAAATGTACAGTTGACGAAATGAATATTTCTTTTATACTCCTAATTCTTTCATTTAAGAAGAATTCGGACCTTCACATTTAACAATAATAACTAGGTAGAAGCTACACATTAAATGGCAGACCTAATTCTTTCACAAAGGTGACATTAATAAATGAAAATTTGTTGTAAAGACGTCGTCATATGTGACAAAAAACCGCCGTCAAACAATGTGTCTAATGTATATTTATTTGTTTCTCAAAGCAACTTGATAATAGTTTTTATTCAAGTACAAAATTGCTACTCCACTAATAAACACTACATGTTGTTATAAACCACCACTACTTTTAAGAATTAATCATTGCTTATCATAATATAAACTTCTTTTATGTGTTGTTGGCGCAAAATGGTGCGTCTCATTCACGAAGGGGCAAGAGCCACGCTTCATATATTGTACTAAAAAGCAAAACAAATAGCATTATATTTTCTTTAGTGGTTTAGTGATTTCGAAATGTGACCAAAAAAACTCTGAATTAAATATGTTTGATTTAGTGAGAGTTAAAATCTGTCATAAATCTGTCATTAATTTAAAAAATTGTCATAAATCTGTCACAAATTGACTAAACTGTCACAAAACCGTCACAAAAACCGTCGCTAATAAACTTGTAACAAAAAATACAATTACTAATGTCGTCGCTATTTGGGTATTTTTTTATAGTGATACTTTGCCCCACAGGATCAGGGGCGCCCCAGGCCCAATTCCAGTAACGGCCCAGGCTCAAGTCCAGTAAGTTTTGGACCTGAGGTAAAAACTGGACTGAAACAAAAAAAAAAACTTTTTTTTTGGTAATAGACGTTGGGCAAAATAAAATAAAATTGGATTGACCATTGGACAACCAGTACTGTTGGGCCACCCCTGTACAGGAAATCTGGAATAAGTGAAGGCTTGAATCTTCATGTAAGCATCAATGGAAGGAAATTATTGCCTAAATTCTGACCGAATCTTTCCTCAGTCGAGTAACTAAAACCAGCCCATCTCCATTTTGTCATTAAAAAGTTACGAGTGCTCTGCTAGGCTCTTTTCTTTATCTACTTTATTTTCTGTTTTACGCCAGCTTATTCGTCAAATAATTTAGGGTCAATTAATCTTTACTATATCAAGCTATCGGTCGTTAACAATTTGCATACCCGACTATAAAAATTAATATTTTGCATATCAAACAAACCAAAATCGATCAATCAACAACATGACCTCAAATTATCAAATAGAAGTTAGTTTAAATTGGTATATTACTCTTTTGTTCTTATTTTTGTCACCAATTTACACAATCTATCCCAATTTACACACATATTTAAACTAATACATCCATTGTTTCGCTGGACTGACACTGTAGAAAAATGACATCCTATTTTCTTATCTCGGCACATAACACCACCTCAAAAATCATAGTAAGCAACTGACCCCCTTAAATAGTGTATTTTCTTAACTCGGTACATAACACCACTATATTATCTGCAATTTAAAAAATTATACATAATTAAACTTGATTATCCATATTAAAAAACTCAAGAAAATAATGAACACCGATTAAACCTTAATTATCAATATTGTTCAAATTTAATAACTCAGAAAAATAAATAGATAAGAAATCCTAACAAATCTTATTCAGTTTGTAGTAGATTGATAAGAAAAATAACCATAATTAACATTAATTCATTTATTATTTAATTACCCATGTTTTTATTGTACTTGCTCACTCTGAATAACCCTAATCTGTAACGGCAATAGGTCCGTGCAGGCTCATGACCAAAATTCTGTTTGATAATTTGACGTCAGGTTGTTGATTGAACGATTATGGTTTGTTTGGTATGCAAATTGTTAAATTTTGTAGTCGATTATGCAAATTATTAACGGCTGATAGTTTGGTGCAGTAAACATGAATTAACCCAATAATTTAATCATCAAAGCGCGCTCTTCTCGCAACATCATTGTTAGTATGGGTGGGTTAGCATCGGGACCCAACCCGTAAACACTCAACCCGTATCCCAACCCGATTACTTTTGAAAGTGAAAAAAAAATCACGAGGCCGACCTGATAAAAGTCGGGACCTGACTTTTTCGGGATCCCGTAGGGTCGGGATAATCCCGAATCTTCCGACATATCTTTTTTATTTTACGCCAAAGTCATTTTTTATTAAAAAATTTTATTTGAGAAGTCCAAACATGTTATTAACACGAAACATAATTCTAGTTTAAAAATAACACTTCTAATAAATACAAAAAAAAATATATATATATAGTAGAAAAAATAGTGTGAAAGTACAAATAATGGAATAGATAAAAAAAATTGATACGTTTTTTATCATATTCTTTTAGTATTTAGTTTTATTCACACAAACAACAATTATCTTACTAAATGAGATACATTATCATTATAATCGGAAAATAATGATCATTTATCTTTTTTGAATTAACAATATAACTTTTTAATTTAAGTATATTTTTTATTTTAATAGTTTCATATATTCATATATTCAAAACTACAAATCTATATTATACTTATGTAATTATGATTAATATATGAAACAAAAATGATTGTAGCTCATATGGTATAGCGCTTACATTACATGCTAGAGATACACAAATTTCGATTCTTATCACTTGCATTTGATATAAATTAATTTATATTTTAGTGTTGAAATAAAAAAAATCATGTTATATAATAAAAAATAATTAAAAATTCGGGTCGGATCGGGTCGGGACAGCCGACGAAATCAAAATTGTCTCCCGATCCCGAAGTTTATCGGGTCGGAACAAAACCTGACATTTTCGGGTCGGGAATCTTATCGGGTTAGGAAATTTCGGATCGAATGCGAGTCGGGGCATGGATTGGGGTAGGGATTTCAGGTTTTTCCCCCACCCTAATGCTAGTCTATTTTTTAAAATTTTAACAATAGCTCCACCTTTTTTTGTTTGCATTGTTGAATTGGAGGAATAAAATAACACTTCTTGACCACAACCCTACTTTACTTTTTAGTAAAAGAATAGACTTAATTCTCACCTTTTATTAATGATTATTGATACAAATATTTTAAGCTCCAAGACCCAATCGATAGAGCCTAAACAATGCGACTTAAATAAAATAAAAAAGGTTAATATAAGGTTGTATGGGATAATGGGAAGTGGTTTGAGTATTAGATAAATAATAAAATTTTCATACACAAATCATCTAGTATATGCTGATTTTGGGTTGATGTTTGTGGTTTTCTGTTTTGACGGTCTTGATTAGATCGGTATCGGTATTTTGTGTGTTGACATCCCGATCACACTTTTATAGTTAAGCCGGGTAGCTTAGAGAACTATACAACATTTATACGCTCGTTTGGTTTGCAGTGTCTTCTTTCACACGTACCATGAGACCGCCTCTTGTAATTTCACATTCGATTGGCGTGCAATATAACAACATTTCACTACTTCATTTAGATTGTCCATATGAGTTTCGTTTTTACACTAGGTTCTATTGAGTCTATTTAGTTAATTAGTTTATTTAGTTAATGATAGGATGATTTGGGAGGCCTATTCTGAGTTGAGACTTGAGAGGTTTGTGTGCTGGTTGTGCATGGCTTTATATTTGCTTTTGTTTTTAGCCCTTCAGAGTTTTCCGTGAGTGTTTGAACATGTTTTAGCTTAAATTGTTTTCAATAATAATGTGTATGTTCCCTGTAAAAAAGAAAAAAAATGACGCGCATACAAATTACAATAAGTTAAACATGGTGAAAAACCTTTTTCGTAAGAGTTAAAAACTCAAGTGATGCATTATATGAATATATCGTCCGAGTAGCTAGCTATGTGAAGAGGTTTGAGTATTAGATAAATTTACCATACACAAATTATTATGTTTACAATAAGAATCAGATACGAGATCATTAATATAATCTCAGTTTCTATAATAACTCGCATGCAGGACAAACACGATTCTTCCATCATATTAAGTAAACAAAAAAATCAAAAGAAAAAAAGAGAGAACAATTAAAAGAATTGATAACCAAAAAAAATGCATTGTAGTCTATCAACTTGTAAATGATTTCCATAAGAATATTATTCAAAATTAATGATGACAGTAAGAACATAACGAAATGATTTACAATAATGATAGAATGAATAAATTTGTGCAAGGTTATGATTTGGCTCATTTAATTTTGCTGTCATCTTGCTCAAATTATGTAATTGATTTCCACAAGAATATTATTCAAAGTCATTTGCTCACAACCACTTATATGGATTTTCATCATTTCAAGGGCGTCATACGGACTTGAACTCCATACTTTGGTTTTATCGTGAGGACTACAACGGGGGCATGTCGATAATTTTCCGATATGGTGAAGCTAAATCGGGAAATTAACATGGCTAATATGATCTTAGCTTCCATCATGGCAAAAGACTGTCCGACACAATTTCTTGGACCGGATGCAAAGGGCATGAAGCGGCCCGGTGTGTAAGACTTTGATGCGAACCGGTTTGGATTAAATTCATTTACATCTTTACCCCAAAGCTCTTCACTGTGGTGAATAGCTAAGACTGGGATCCAAATTGATAAGCCCTTAGGGATATTTAAGTCACCTAATTTTATATCTTCAAAGGCCATTCTTGGTAGTACCGATGCTGGAGGGTAGAGCCTAAGTGACTCATTTATCACCATGTTTAACTGCACAGATTATTCAAGAGATAATTTTAGTTATAATATTGAAAAAGAGGGGTAGCCCTCAAGATAGAATTGATTATGTTGCATCATTTTTACCTTTTTTTTTTTTTTTTTTTTACTGATTATGTAATATGACATCTTTATTTTTCGTCTAGATAGAACCGATCGATTTATTTCGGTAATGTAATATTTTATTTTGGACTTATGGTGTTTTCTAAGTAATATTTTTTAATAAAAAAATGGATTTCCCACCATTTACTAAAAAAACTAAAGTATTCAGGTTAATTACCAAGTTGAACTTTGAGAGGTGATTAATGGTCGGATCTGCACCATCACAAATTTCCTTAACCTCTGCGCGGATCTTATCCTGCCATGTTGGATTACTTGCGAGAAGCATAATCGTCCACGTCAACAAGAGGGCAGAAGTTTCGTGCCCAGCGAAGAAAAACGTCTTGCATTCGTCCATTATTAATTGAAAATTTAAACTAAAATCATTTCCAAATTTCTTTTGCTTCTTCTCATTAAGAAGTATTCCAAGTAAATCATTTCCGTACGAGCTACTTCTACCGATTTCAGTGCAATCTTTTCTGCTCTGTATGATCTCCATAAGTAATCTCTCCACCTCCATTTTCAATGATTTTATTTTTCGATTAAATTTACTAGGAAAAAACCTGCACAGATAGGATATGTATTTTATTACATCCTTATTGCTAAATCCATATAGAAGACAAGCTTTTCCTTTTTGCATCTTTAGTTCTCTAGTATATAGTTTATTTTATAAAAAAAATGCAGTCTCTAAAACTTATAATAGAAGCGCTGATTTTCTTAGTCTCAAATGGTAGCTAGCTTACCATTTTATCTTGCATCATTCTTTTCTTAAAAGGCCATTATTGAATAATGTTATATATATATATAGTGTCGCTCCTACAATCTTGGAAAACTCTATATTTACAAGAAAAATTAACACTAGGAACATCCAAAAGTATTGTTTGTTTCCTCATTGAAATTAATTAAAAATAACTTGGCAATCATCCACAGAAAGTAAAACAAGACAATTACATAACTTAAAAGGTAAACCAAATCTTAAAAGTTATTACAGATTGACTAATTCACTTCTTTTCACTATTACATGGAAGAAAAAGAATACAACAAAATCCATAAAGTAGATTTTTTTTCCTTTCTTTTGTTCCTGCTTCTTTTTTGGTTGACGGGTAATATTTGAAATAAATTTTGGTTTTTACCTCCACTATCTTAAAAATTTCGGGGTAACTGAATTAAACTTTTTTTTTTTTCTAAAAAAATAAGCTATCCTACTTAAAAGATGCAGCAAAAAAGTTACCACCCGGGGACGCGAGGAGGGCACGTACGTACAATTAATATACTTTCTTAAAGAAATTCTTAGTGCATTATAATTTATATTCTCAAAGAATATTTCTTGAAAATAAGTTTTAAATACCTGCTACCCGGAAAACAAAGATGCCTGCTTGCTTGTGCACACATGTGTTGTAGAGCTGTTAGTAAATGGAATATTTGTTTCCCTTTTTCGTAGCTACAATCGAATTCGGTCCTTGAAATAATGTCGGCACTGAGTCGACTCATGTACTCGCCGATCTCAATCTCGTTCCGTCCCGACTGAGCCACTTCATTCTCTAGTGATCCAAGCATCTGCTCAGTGCACTCCACCATGTATCCTGCATAGCTCTGCCCAAGCATGAAGCAACCCATTCATTTAGTAAGTATACATGTACATGTAACATGTTATTATTTTTGTTTTATATTTGCAACAAGATCATTCTCGTTATTATTGATAATAAAGTTCAATTTCTGCAAGAACACGTTTCAAGGGCTAAAGACAAATAAATATATAGCCACAAAGTCATCCATTCCGTGACTGCCGATCTAAACCTTTTCACCCTTAGACGCAAAGCAAAGGAATTTCAAACAGTTGTATTTACTAAAAAAGAATCGATTCAAATATATAAAAGAAAAGATAAATTTGATATACAGACTAGACATCGCAATTTTGTGGGTTTCAACTCAACCTGATCTGACCCGACCCGATGTGTATCGGGTAAAAGTGCAATTTTATTCGGGTCCGGCCAGGTTTAAATGGCTAAAAGTGCAAGTTAACTCTCTCACACTCTTCTATCTCTCTCATATACATTAAACTCTATATTCTATAATAATAAAAGAGTTTTTTTACCAAACTGGCCTAATTGGTAATGACAAATAACATAATGGGCTAAGTCTTTTTAAAATTCACAATATGTTCTAACTCTTTTATATTCGTTAATTGAATTGATAAACTTCATAAAAATTAAAAAGTATTTCGTTAATTGAATTGAAAAAGTTCATAAAAATTAAATAGTAGTTCGTTAATTGAATTGACGAATTTTATAAAAAATTAAATAGTACTTCGTTAATTGAATTGACGAAATTCAATAAAAAAAATTAGTATAAAAATTAAATTTCCATTTTCGTAATGGATTTTACAGAACTCTGTCAATTATATTAATGAACAATAATTTAATTTTTATACTACTTCATCAATTGTATTGACGAACATCTAAATTTTTATTTTATATAACTTCGTCAATTCAATTAAAAAAATTATGAAATGGGTCAATTCAATTAACGAATATAAAACAGTAGAGCATATTGGAAATTTTAAAAAGAGCTAGTCCATTCTGGTATTTGTCAGTACCAATTAGACCATTTTAGAAAAAAACTCATAATAAAAAACGTACATTTAAATGGATAAAAATGCAACTTAAAAAATGTAAGTTAACACTCACTCTCTTTTATCTCTCATGTAAATTAAACTCTCAATTCTATAGTTTAAATGGCTAAAATTGTAACTTAAAAAGTGTAATTTAAGACTCTCTCTCCTCTCTCTCATATACATTAAACTCTATCTATTATAGTAATACATAACATACATTTCGGTAGTTTTATTTAAAAAATCGTATATACAATTAATTTATTAATTAATGAAACGATATTTATGGTAAATTTGAATGAAATTTATTAATTTTTGAAACGATATTTATGGTAAACGATATTTAACAAATTCTCTTCAGAACCTTGACATTTATGAGTTTTATTTTTCAAAAGAAAAAAAAAATGTTATAAAAAACAGGTCAAATGGGCTGGATCGGGTCGGGGCAAATAGATAAAAGTGTAAATTTGTACATAAGTCGGGTCGGGTTGGTTTTGAATAACCCGACCCATTTGCCATTTCTATGTGCAGTTGCTCCTTCTGGTGAAACATTATAAATGCCATTATAGGTCAATCATATATTTTAGTATTACATTTTAACAATAGAGTAACCATGTACTAATGACACAAGGGAGATAACACCTTCGATAAAGAGGTAATTTTTCATATGTTAGTATATATAATCATGACATTTATATCCATACATGCATGTTATATACAGAAACTGAATGGTGATCATCAAGATATCACATCATATGCGAAATGGAGCATATTTATCTTGTCTAAAAAGAATGAGCACACATGGAACACCACTAGCAATTTGTGTATGAAAAAAATTTTCAAGAAACAAAAAATTTGTACGTGGAAGAAATTTGTAATGATATTGTCTTCCATTTGAAAAAAAAAGAGATAACAAAATGCAACATCCGCGCGGATTATATTGAAAATGTACGAAAAAAGAAGGTGAGGCCTTGACCATTTAAGTGCTACTAACTTGTCACTGTCAAATTGTTCATATTTGTATAATAATAAAAATAGAACGATAGGTCTTTTGCCTGTCATAATCCTTATCTTATTTGTAATAATAAAAAGAGAACGATGCGTCTTTCATAATTCATATTATCTACTCTCAATAATTAATTTTATATTTAGTCTATATGTATACCTTGAGTTTGTCACCCATGAAAGCCGGCGCAACAATATGGCGTTGATGATGCCAATCGTTGCCGTTAGCCATGAGTAGTCCTCGCCCGATAAAATGCTTAGTACCCTGCTGTTGTTGCCACGATTTTCCGGCCTTTCTACTATACCTCGATAATAACTCTTTTATCATCTCCGAATCTGTTATGCACATACGCGGCTCTGTCCCATTCCAGTATATAAATCTCTTCCCTATACCATAAAATAGTATTATCAGTACTAAGAGTATTAATGTTATAAAGTAAAAAAAGATGCCACAATGGCAATGACGATGAAAATATTTATAAATTATTTGTTACCGTATTGTTTGGACCAGAGGAGGAAATGAGGTAATAGTCGGCCTACAATGTCGTGGCTGATTGTGTCCATATCTTTGGAGGTGGATTTAGAGACGAGACCGGCCATTTCAAGTATATTTCCTACTAAAAAACGGGGGTTTGGCCCATGAACGCCTTGCTTTTCCATTATTTTCTTTATCCGTAACGGAGTTATTACATAACAAATCATGGTTATGTAAGCGACTCGGATAAAGAGTAAGAGTAAAACCAAAAGGGCTGCCCAAAGCAATGAAATCTCCATGTTCATTTTAATGGATTTGTAAGGAGTGATAGAGGGAGAGGAATGTGATTTGGTAAGCCGGAGAAGAATGCAATTTATAGTGAAAATGCCAAAGACATGGGTGCTAAAAGTTAATGGCCATAAGTATCTTTTCTTTTTTGTTTGTCCCGTGTCAATTTTTTTAATTATCATATATATATATATATATATACCTATCTTTAATGAGTATTGAAGGGTATAACTATGACTTTAACTAATTTTTTAGTATTTAAGAAGAATTTTTTTGGTAAAACAATATATATATACATTGTATACTAAAACCTAAAGACTAAACAAAATACAGCCTTCTTAAAAAAGTGTCCACTTTTGCGTGTAAGATTTTGGGTAAAATAATCATATATTGGATTTGTTATTATATATAGTTCAAAAATATAGATGATTAGTGTAATGAAAGCAAGTTGTTTTATTTCGATGAGACAGGCACCACCACTAATGATATACATATAAGTATAAAGTAGTTTGTAATCTAGGGCTGAAAAGACATTAATGAGAAACACTAATATGAAACCGATACACTACATTAATAGAATTTTTTAGTTTTAATTTTGAATTAATTTTATTTAGTTATTTTTGGATCCATTAATATGTATTGAGTTTTTAATGGATGACGTACCCTAAATTATACTACACCGGGTATACAGTAATGTTACTCGACATTCATGGTAATTAATGCCCATTTTAAATATTTTACAAATAAAATATACTCCAGATTCGTTCAAGCACTAAGAATGAGAACATGTACTAATTAAAAGATTCACCAATGCGCATTTTCTCTTGTTTAATTAATCATGAAATTTAATTTAATTAGGATGTTAACATATCTACTATTAATACTTGAAATGGTTTCGAATTTTTTATCTTAGTGAGGGCTTCTTTGCTTTCACTCATCTCCCACCAAAGTCGTATACAAACCACACAATTTTAACCCCAAAACATAGCATTTACTAATTATTAAAATATACAACTCCAAACATTTCTTTCCAAAACATACAACTAACTAACTAATTAACTAACAAACTAAAATAAATATAAAAATCAAAAAATATTAATATTTTATTAAAAAATGCATTTTTTTTATAAAAAAAATTGAAAAATAATAATTTATATTATTTGAAAAAAAGTCAAAAAATATTTTAAAATATTTCTTTTAGAAAAATACCAAAATATGCATACCTAAAGGTATACGAACTTTTTGAAGTTTTTATAAAAATATATATATATATAAATAATAATACTTTTTGAAGTGTGTATACCAACAAGTATGCACACTTTTTGAAGTGTGCATATACACACACTTTTTGAAATTTTTATAAAAAAGAATTATTATTTTTAAAATAATAATAATAATTTTTGTAAAAAGCTAACACCTTTTGAAGTGCAGGTATGCGCACCTTTTGAAGTGCGCATACCAGGTATGCACGCACTTTTTGAATTTTTTTTTTAAAAAAAAAATAATAAAACAAGTTAAATTTTTTATAAAAAAAGTTATTTTAAAAAAAATAGTTTGTTATTAATATTTTTGAATTTTGAAAATTTTCCTTTTATTAGTTAGTTGTACTTTTTTGCAAGAAAGGTTTTAGATAATATGCTTTGCTAAATAGATTTGTAAAGTTGTATGTATTGGTAATTTTTTCACTTTTAACTGACTTATTAGTGACTATTTACCGTCACGGTTGACCTTTTCTGATCGGGTTTATTTGTGTGTTAGCACCCTGGTTGTACTTTATTTGAACTAGTGATTACTCAAATGCCGTCTTATGTATATTATGGCCATAAAATGCCTATTCGATTGCCATACTTGACAATATTTTAGTGTATTTTCGTTGATTGTTATCGGATACTTCATTACTTTCTTATATTATGTCTTTTTTGTGTATTTTGATCTGTCTGTCCGGGATAGAATTATTTGTTATTTTCTTGAGTTAGCGGACTTATGGCCTTTTGTACCTTTGTATTATTCTATTTTACTTAGCCTTTTACAGTATGTTACAGGGTACTGAACTCTGTATTTGCTCCATTATTATTGATAATAAAGAGTATGTACCTCTCGGAAAAAAATAGTGACTACTTACCATGGACTGGAAACACGGATCGCATTATATATGGTCAATTCCCAAAACATACAATGTGTTATGAAATATTACCAAAACATACAACCCAAACAAATTATTCCCAAAACATACAATTAACACAAAATAGAAAAATATATATATTTCTCCTCACTTATCAAAAAATTTATATTTCTCCTCTCTCTCCTCTCTCTTTCTAAATCATCATTTTTTCCCCACAAAATACTATCTTATTTAATGTTAAAATGACTTCTAAACCGAAAAAAATAAAATTACAACAAAAAATAAAAAAAAATTCAAAAAAGTCGAGATACCGAAAAAACCCAAAAAATGCTGGAAAAACCTTTAAAAAAGTCGGGAACCCGAAAAAATCCAAAAAAATGTTAAAAAATAAAAAAACCAATAAAAATCCAAATTCACAAAAAAATAAAAAAAGTTCAAAAAAGTCGAGAATCCAAAAAAACCCAAAAAAGGCTGGAAAAACCTTTTAAAAAGTCAAAAACCTTTTAAAAAGTCGGGAACCCGAAAAAGACCAAAAAATGGTTAAAAAAAGTAAAAAAAAAAACAAAGAAAAATCCAAAATCACAAAAAGAATGAAAAAAGTTCACAAAAATCGAGAACCCGAAAAAACCAAAAAAGTGCTGAAAAAACCTTTGAAAAGTCGGGAAATCGAAAAAACTCCAAAAATTGGCAAAAAATAAAAAAAAACCAAGAAAATCCAAATTCACAAAAATAAATAAAAATAAAGTTCAGAAAAGTCGAGAACCCGAAAAAAGCCCAAAAATATGGTAAAAAACTAAAAAAAAAACATGAAAATTACAAAATTACAAAAAAAAAATGAAAAATGAAAAAAGTTCAAAAAAGTCGAGAATTCAAAAAAAGCCAAAATATGCTGAAAAAACTTTTAAAAAAATCGGTAACCGAAAAAACCCAAAAAATTGGTAAAAAAACCCAAAAAATATCCAAAATAAAAAAAAAATGAAAAAAATTCACAAAAGTCGAGAAGCCGAAAAAACCAAAAAAGTGTTGAAAAAAACTTTAAAAAGTCGAAAACCCGAAAAATCTCCAAAAAAGTGGCAAAAAAAAAACCAAGAAAAATCCAAAATCACAAAAATATATAAAACTAATGTATTTTGTTTGCTCGTATTAAAAAACATGTATAAATTATGTATTATGTATGTCTGTATTAATGTGTATGAATAATAAGAAAAAAAAACAAAAAAATGGACAGTGTCAATGGATACAGAATGTATTGTGTATGACTGTATTAAAGAGCATGTATAAACAATGTATTGTGTATCCCTGTATTAAAAAGCATATATAAAATATGTATTGTGTATGCATGTATTAAAGAGCATGTATAAATAGTGTATTGTGTATGCCCGTATTAAAAAAAACATGTATAAACTGTCAATGGATACAGAATGTATTGTGTATGACTGTATTAAATAGCGTGTATAAACAATGTATTGTGTATGCATGTATTAAAAAGCATATATAAAATATGTATTGTGTATGCCTGTATTAAAAAGCATGTATAAATAGTGTATTGTGTATGCCCGTATTAAAAAAACATGTATAAACTGTGTATTGTGTATGTTTGTATTAAATAGCATATATAAATAATGTTTTGTGCATGCATGTATTAAAAAATATGTATAAACTGTGTATTGTGTATGTCTGTATTAAAGAGCATGTATTAAATATGTATTGTGTATGCATGTATTAAAGAGCATGTATAAATAGTGTATTGTGTATGTCCGTATTAAAAAACATGTATAAACTGTGAATTGTGTATGTCTGTATTAAAGAGCATGCATAAATAATGTATTGTGTATGCCCGTATTAAAAAAACATGTATAAAATGTGTATTGTGTATGCCTGTATTAAATAGCATGTATAAAATATGTATTGTGTATACCTGTATTAAAAAGCATGTATAAAATATGTATTGTGTATGCCTGTATTAAAGAGCATGTATAAATAGTGTATTGTGTATGCCCGTATTAAAAAAACATGTATAAATTGTGTATTGTGTATGCATCATGCATGTATTAAAGAAAATGTATAAAAAGTGTATTGTGCATGCATGTATTAAAAAATATATATATAAACTGTGTATTGTGTATGCCTGTATTAAAGAGCATGTATAAAATATGTATTGTGTATGCATGTATTAAAGAGCATGTATAAATAGTGTATCGTGTATGTCCGTATTAAAAAACATGTATAAACTGTGTATTGTGTATGTCTGTATTAAAGAGCATGCATAAAAAATGTATTGTGTATGTCCGTATTAAAAAAACATGTATAAACTGTGTATTGTGTATGTCTGTATTAAATAGCATGTATAAAATATGTATTATGTATTACTGTATTAAAGAGCATGTATAAATAGTGTATTGTGTATGCATGTATTAAAAAACATGTATAAATTGTGTATTGTGTATATCTGAATCATACTACCTACCTACCTACCTAAAAAGGTAAGTTCAACGCTATATCTAAAACCCTAGAGAGAGAGACGACTAGGGTGAAAAACCCTAGCCGCCGAAAACATGGCCGAATCCGATAACATCACCCCAGATAACATACCAAATAGGCAGCTTATGCCTCCAGACCCTAAACCAACAAAATCCTTCGCGTCGGTGGTCAGTGCAATACCTAAAAAAGTTGAAATATCATTAAAAGAAGTTGGTTCATATAAAGGTGAACCTTTAATTCAATTTTCTATGAATGATATAAAGCAACTTGCTGAACCCTTTAAGTACACTATAGTAGGAAAATTTACTCATGGAAAACCCGATATAACAGTCATACGAAAATTGTTTGGGAAGCTGGAATTAAAAGCAAATTGCAATATAGGAATTCTGGATCACAAACATGTTTTGATTCAATGTTTTCATGAAGAAGATTTCACTAGAATTTGGCTGAAGCAAATATGGTATGTAGAAAATTATCCTATGAGAGTTTTTAAGTGGACTTATAAGTTTGACCCAGAAGTAGAAACTTCAGTAGCACCTGTGTGGATCAATTTGCCAAAATTACCTATTCATCTTTATAATACATCAAGTATATACTCAATAGCAAGTGCATTTGGAAAGCCTTTAAGGGTTGATGAGCCAACTTCTAAATTAACTAGACCTAGCCTAGCTAGGATTTGTGTTGAAATTGATCTAAATAATGAGCTTTTTGAACGTGTAAGAATTGGCTATGGGGAAGAAGGAGGATTCTGGCAGTACTGCATATATGAAGACTTACCAGATTATTGTAGTTTCTGTTTTAAACAAGGCCATAAAGAAGGAGTCTGCAAGTTCAAAAATACAGAGTTAGCTGTGGACATCAAAATGGGCAAAAAGAAAGATGAATCTATAACAAAGCAGTCACAAAAGAAGAATGAAAAAGAGGCCATATTAATCAAACCAAACAAGGAAAAGGAGGACATATTGCACAAACCTAATAAAGAAATAAATGGTAAAAAGGAGGGTACAAAAGAGTGGGTGTATAGAGCTAAATTTCATACCCAGATGCAGTCAAGCTCAGCAGTTGAGAAGGGGATTAGTAAAGAAAGTGTACCTGGGAAAAAGAAACAAGATATAGTTCAAGTTGATGAAGAAGAGAAAATAGATATAGTTCAAGTTGTAGATGAAGATGACAAAGATGAAATAATTGATGAAGAAATAATATGTGACAGTCCAAAGCTTGTAAAACATTTGATAGATGGAGTAAAGAATGGGGAAGAAGAGATAATGACTATGGTGACTTATCAAGATCTAAGTTCTATCAACAATAATTTTGTAATAACTGAGATAATAGACAAGAATCCAATGGGTACTATTGATGAAGACAGAGGAAGTAAAAAGCAAGTTGAAGACCAGGAATTAGAATATGTAAATGAGGCAGCAAATGAGTGGGAAGAGCAAATATCAAATAGTCAAAAAAAAAAGGAAAAAAAGATAGAGAAGGCAAAGAAAAAGATTCAAGAGAAAGAAAAACAAATGCAGCTAAGATCAGCCTCTAATGTGGGGGATAGAAAAAGGTATAATCAATGATTAAGGCCCTAGTGTGGAATGTGAGGGGTATTGGGAATACAGCTACATTAAGAAGAATCAAGAAGTTATGTTTAATCAACAAAATAGTGCTATTAATTTGTATAGAACCTATGGTGCAGCAAGATAAAATTGAACACTATAAAAGAAAAATAGGGTTTGATAATGTGTTTACCCATGTAGAGAATAAGATTTGGGTTTTTTCTAATGATGATTTAGAAATAAAAGTGGGGATTGAAGATTGTCAAAGTATCAATTTTGAAGTCAAGCTCTGGAATACTGCTATTCAAATAACAGTTGTGTATGCTAAGTGTACAGTTCAAGAAAGAAAGAATTTGTGGCAATTTTTGGAAAATTCTAAGACTACTAATCCTTGGTTAATAGTTGGGGACTTTAATACAGTTTCTACAGAAGAGGATAAAATTGGAGGATTGGACATCAATATTAATGGTGCTAATGATTATTTGGAATGTCTAGATAAGTGTGGGGTGACTGAATTGAAGTTTTTGGGATCTAGGTTTACTTGGTGGAATAAAAGGGAAGGAGATAGGCTGATTATGGAGAGAATTGATAAAGCCTGTGTTAATTCTAAATGCTCAGATATATTTCAAAGTATAGCACTGGAGCATCTTTCTAAGGTGAATTCTGATCATAGTCCTCTATTATTTACTTTTAATATGGAAGGGGATAATAACGTTAGAAGATTTATTTTCCAGAAATTCTGGTTGTCACACCATGAGTTTAAAAATATTCTCACTGAAAACTGGTTGCCTTATAAAGAAGGCAATGCTTTGTTTGCTTTGGTTCAAAATTTAAAAAGAATGAGGAAAAAGTTATCTATCTGGAATAGAGATACCTTTGGTAATATATTTCAGAAAGTGATTGATGCAGAAGATCTGGTTCTGGGTGCAGAACAACTATTTGAAGATGATCCTTCACCTGCAAATAGAAGTGAATATAACAGATTAAAAGCTGAATTGAATTATAGACTCAAAATAGAGGAAGATTTTTGGAAACAAAAAGCTAATTTAAAGTGGGTACTTGAGGGTGATGCAAACACTAAGTTCTTTCATGGGGTTGTAAAGAAAAGAAGAAGGAAAAGTACTATATTCAGTATTAAAGATGATACAGGGCAAGAAATTACAGCAAAAGAAGATATCCAAAGGGAAGCCATTAACTACTTTCAAAATCTTTTAGCAGCAAACAATATCACTAGCAATGATTACAAATCATTGGATATAGTACCACAGTGTGTTACAGTGGAGGAAAATGAATGTTTGATTAAAGATATTACTTTGGAAGAAGTAAAGACAACAGTTTGGGAATTAAAGAAAAGCAGTGCTCCAGGTATAGATGGTTTTAATGGTTTTTTCTTCACATATAGCTGGGATGTTATTGGTGAAGATGTATTGAAGGCAGTTCAGCAGTTTTTTGCTGGATATGAAATTCCTAATGCAATGTCTACTACTCTAATTGCTCTAATTCCCAAGAAAGCAAATGCAGATAAGTACTCTGATTTCAGACCAATAAGTTTATGTACCTTCTGTAATAAAGTTATTTCTAAGATTATGGCTACTAGACTTTCTTCAGTGCTGCCTAATATTATTTCAGAAAACCAAAGTGGTTTTGTGAAAAATAGAGACATTATTGACAACATTCTGTTATCTCAAGAATTTATCTCTACTCTTAATTCTAAAAATAGTGGAAATAATATAGCTTTGAAGCTAGATATGAAGAAAGCTTATGATAAAATTTCTTGGTACTTCATTATAAGTGTTCTTAGGAAGTTTGGTTTTTCAGAAATTTGGATAGACAGAATTTGGAGAATTATATCTGATAATGGTATTTCTATATTGGTAAATGGTGCTCCTACTGGTTATTTTAAACCTACAAATGGCTTAAGACAAGGAGACCCTTTATCTTCAGGTCTTTTTATTCTATGTTCAGAGATATTGTCCAGAAATCTTAATCATTTGACCAATAAAAAGAGCTGGAAATCTTTCAAAGCAGCTATTGGGACTCCTATTATCACTCATTTGGCTTTTGCTGATGACATTATTATTTTCAGTGGTGCTAATACCAATTCTATTAAACATATTCAAAGGGTGCTACAACAATATAATATGGATTCAGGCCAGGAAGTAAACCTAGAGAAGAGTTTTATGTATATTTCAAAGGGAGTTACTGATAGACAGAAAGATGTAGTATGCAAGATTTTGAATATAGCAGTTAAAAAGCCTCCATTCACCTATTTAGGGTGTAAATTGTATTCTGGTCATAAAAAGTGTATATTGTATCATGAGCTTATTCTTAAAGTGAGAAGCAAATTATCAGGGTGGAAGACTCAGTTTTTAACTATGGGAGGAAAATTGCTACTTGCCAGGCATGTACTTCAAACAATTCCTATATATACTATGGCTGCTATGAATCCTCCCAAATTGGTGATAAGAAAGATAGATCAGATAATAGCAAATTTTATTTGGGGAAATACAGATGGTAAGAATAAATATCATTGGATAAAATGGGGTAAAATTTGTAGACCTACTTCTGAAGGTGGACTAGGTTTGAGGAGTTTTAAAGACATTTCTGAAGCTTTTGCACTTAAACTTTGGTGGAAGTTTAGAACAAAAAAATCACTATGGGCTCAGTACATGAGAGCTAAATACTGTAAGAAAAAGCATCCTAGTGAGGCTGAAGCTTCAAAAGGTTCTAACACATGGTCTAGAATGGTACAGGTTAAGGAAGTGGCTGAAGAACATATTCTATGGTTGGTTGGAAGGGGCAATGTATCTGTGAATCTAGATAATTGGGTTGGCAATGGGCCTATTAAGGATCCTAATATAGATGATAAGCTGCTATTGTCAAGTCTAATTAATAATGGTGAGTGGAATTATGAAGCTATAACTGGCAATATACCTACTGATAAACAGGGTCTATTCACACATGATTTACTCTATCAAAAAAATGAACTAGACCAACCAATATGGATGGATGACAACAAAGGGGAGTTTACTTTTAAATCTGCTTGGCATATAATGAGACAAAAATACTCAAAAAATTGGATATATGAGATGATTTGGGATAAATTAATACCTTTGAAGATATCTTGCTTTGCTTGGAAGTGTGTTCATAATGCAGTATCAGTGGACCTTGCTATTAAAAGAATTGGTGTGCAATTAGCCTCAAGTTGTGAATGTTGTAGAAAGAAAGAAGAGAGTTTAGAACATTTGTTGAGTACCAGTGATGTTGCAATGGAAGTATGGAAGTACTTTGCTCAGAATTTGGGGGTAAAACAAAATGTTTTAACAGTAAAAGGTAGATTCATTTCTTGGTGGCTACATGATAGTAAGAGTTTTCAGTTAGAAAAAAAGATAATAAAGGTTCTTCCAGTGTACATAATATGGTCAATTTGGAAGGCTAGATGCGCTAGTAAGTTTGACAATAAAAGAATGGAGGCTCAAAATATTATTCTGGATATAATAATTTTAATTCAGAACTCTACCAAAATAGATAAAAGTTTCCCTAACAAGTGGACTTGGGAGGAAATAAGCTTATTGAAAACAGTAAACATTGGGATACAGGCCAAGGTTGTAAAATGGGAGAATCCTCCAAGTGGTTTTATGAAATTGAATATAGATGGTTGCTACAAAAGCTCCACAAATACAAGTGGTGTTGATGGCATTCTAAGAGATCATACAGGTAAATTTATTCAAGGTTTTTATGGTAAGATTATTAGTATCTCTGGGTTAGAAGCAGAAGCAAAAGCTATTATACAAGGAATTACTGTGGTGAACTTTACCAATATAATCATAGAAAGTGATTGTCTTCGAATTATTAATATATTGACTGGAAAAAGCAAAAGTCCTTGGAAAATTAAAAAGTTAATTAACTTAATCAACGAGGAAATGAAGAAAGGTACTTATCTGTTGAAGTATGTGGAACGCGAAGCTAATTCAGGGGCAGATCTACTTGCTAATTGGGGATGTATAAATGAACCTTTAATCTCAGCAAATATCCATGATTTTCCCAGTAAATTGAGAAGTATTGTGAAGTTGGAAGAAGAAGGTATATCTTACATTCGTTTAAGAAAAGGAAGAGCTTGAGAGCTTGCGAGACTGGCTCTCTCTCTCTCTCTAGCGAAGAAGAAGATAGATGGTCTGAGAAGTGTGTGGATCAGGTGAAGAGGTGGACGTTTGGGTCAATTACATAATTGGTCCCTATTATGTGAAGACCACAGCTAATTAGTTATTAAGTTTTACGTTTTTATTCTTTATTCCGAGAGTTTTCTTTTATTTGTGATCAAGTACTGTAATTATTAATTTCTGTTACAATTGTTACATTGTTTTATATTGTGGGGTTTTTCATCCACTTTTTAATAATAAAGGAGTGGGTTTTCCCCACCATTAATTTAAAAGTATTGTGTATATCTGTATTAAAGAGTATGTACAAAAAGGGTATTGTGTATGCTTGTACTAAAGAGTATGTATAAAAAATGTATTGTTTATGCCTGTATTTAATAGCATGTATAATTGTGTATTGTGTATGCATGTATTAAAGAGCATGCATAAAATATGTATTGTGTATGCATGTATTAAAGAGCATGTATAAATAGTGTATTGTGTATGTCCGTATTAAAAAACATGTATAAACTGTGTATTGTGTATGTCTGTATTAAAAAGCATGCATAAATAATGTATTGTGTATGCTCGTATTAAAAAAACATGTATAAACCGTGTATTGTATATGCATGTATAAAATATGTATTATGTATTAAAGAGCATATATAAATAGTGTATTGTGTATGCATGTATTAAAAAACATGTATAAATTGTGTATTATGTATGTCTGTATTAAAGAGCATGTACAAAAAGTGTATTGTGTATGTGTGTATTAAAAAACATGTATAAAAAGTGTATTGTGTATGCCTGTATTTAATAGCATGTATAATTGTGTATTGTGTATGTCTGTATTAAAGAGATGTATAAACGATATATTGTGTATGAATAACAAAAACACAAAAAAGGGGAAGTGTTAATTAATACAAAATATATTGTGTATGGCTAGGGTGGAAAATGAAAGCGATAAATTCACATTTATTTAATTACTTACCAATTATGCCCCAAAAATGAGCATCGTTCCGATCGAAAAAAAACAAAATCCTAATTCATATAAAAAAAAATGAAGTTATTGGGGGAATGAGTTTTGATCGGACGATGGAGATTGGGGTTAAAGTATGAGTGTGGGGAAGATGGAGGGTTGGGATTTGAGGAGGTGGTGACGGGATCGGAGATGGAGGGAGGTGCGACGGAAGGTGATGGAGATAGGTGGCGGAGATAGGAGTGCAAATATTATAGTTGACATTTTTGTATATATATATATATATATATGGAGGGAGAGAGAGGGAGAGAGAGAGCGAGCTGTTAAAAAAATATAAATTATTTACTATTTATAATTTTAATTAGTTGTATGTTTTGGTAATAAAGTGTTATGGTGTAATTTTTTGGTAATTAGTTTTAAATAGTTGTATGTTTTGGTAATTTTCCCCATTATATTTTACTAAAATGGAATTTTCCAGATTCATTTTAAATAATCGGTTTGAAATATAATTAAGGGAAATGACAAATTAGTACATATTTAGAAACTTATTTACAAAAAATTACATATTTTGTGAACTTGTTTACAAATAGATACATAAGTCATTAAAAATCGAAAAAAATATTTAAAAATTAAAAACCATAATTTTAAAAAATACATTTTTTATACAAAAAATATGTGTGATCATGTCTGATCATGTATAAACTAGTTCAATCATGTATGTATAATCCTATTTGATCATGTCTAATCATGTCCATTCTGTCCAATCTTGTATGTCTAATCATGTTTAATCATATATAATCATGTCTAGTCATGTCTAATCCTGTTTGATACTATGTACACATTTTTTAGTTTTTTTAAATATTTTTTTCGGTTTTTTTTATTTTTTATTACTTTTTATGACATATGTATCTAATTATAAATAATTATATATATCTAATTGTAAATAAGTACACATATGGAGTTTTTTGTAATTATGTTTATTGGTATGTACTTATTTGTAAGTCTCACTATATTTTTAGGAAAATCTTTTATTAAGTACAAGTTATTATACTTAAATGGCAAAACTTGAACTATATATTTCAAATTAGTCAAACTAAACACAAGTCATTTCACAAATATTGAATAAACAATTTCATAACTATTACTCACTACAAAAAAAAACAAAGGGAAAATGACAATTTAATACATATTTAGAAACTTATTTATAAAAAACTTGGTTGTTTTGAACTTGATTACTCTTTTACAAAAAAATACATATTTTGTGAACTTATTTACAAATAGGTACATATGTCATTAAAAAATCCAAAAAAACCGAAAAAAATATTTAAAAATTAAAAATCAAAATTAAAAAAACCAAAAACCAAAAATTAAAAAAATATATTTTTTATACAAAAAATATGTGTGATGCTGTCTAATCATGTTCAATCATATATGTCTAATCATGTTTGATCATGTTTAATAATATCCAATTTTGTATGTATAATCCTGTTTAATCATATCTAATCATGTACAATCATGCCTAATATTGTTTAATACTATGTATAAATTTTTTGAATTTTTTAATATTTTTTTGAAGTTTTTATTTATTTATTTATGATTTTTTTTTTGTATTCTTTGTTTTTTTTTATGATATGTACCTAATTATAAATAATTATATATATCTAATCCTGTATAATTCTCTTTAATCATATCTAATCATGTTTAATCATGTATTAACCTTTTTCGGTAGGTGTCGTTCCTAATTATAATATCTCTAATACCAATACCCAGTCCTACAAGTCCAAACAATGATCCTCAAACTCAGGAACGGCTGGAGAGCCAAATGTTTAAAGGTGTGGCTTTGGTTATTGCTTTTAATTCTTTTTTACGTGAATATGGTATTAGTGCAATTAACAAAAAAAGTATAGAGGTATTTTTAGATAAAAAAATGGATAAATTTAACAATCTCATTTGACTTGGTTTATTATAATAGAATATAATGATATACATATCTTCCACTAAAAACACGTAACAATCCAAGTTATGCTAATACTTATGTCATGTCTCAGCTTTTTTAGTCTATTCTTACAATTAATTACATCACACCTACCATAATTTCATACAGTTTTTTTTAGCAAGTCTTACGGTTTCCTAATACTCAATTTGTTCCTTTTCTTTAATCTAATTAATACAAAAATATTTATATCTCTAAGTTAAGTCTCCTAAATTGTAAAGATTGTTAATGACCACCATTTTTCTTGAATTTTTGAAGATTTAATGTCTTTGTTTATGGCAATGTTTAAGGCCCATTTTTCATGTTTAATTGAAGTCTCTGAAATGCTGGAGACGGCACTACTCAAACTGTTTAAAGATTTGTTTTATCATTAGCAACAAAGTTACGGTTGCTGACCACCCCAATGGTGGTGGTGGTAAAACATGTGGTACATGTGAATCAAATGGATCTTCAGGAGGGAGAGGAGCCTCGCATTCAACATGGCCGCCATTTTCAGTCCATTCATCTTGAGATTGAGGTAACAATCTTATTTCCTTACCTGAACTTTTATAATGGTATTTCATCCGACTTTGGCTTAATTTTAAATCCGAGTTATTTCGGCGGCAACTGTGGATGTAATTTAAAGATGTTTTCTTCTTCATTTTGTAGTTGTTCGGTATTCCAACTCCATACCAGTCTAGCATTACTGACTTCTGTGTTTCGTCAAGGTTTGGTCGACTAATCTTCTCCAATTTTTTCCCAAAGTATAATATCTATCACCAAACATTAACCTAGAAAACATTTTTGAAATACCAAATTAATTTCATATTGTTTGACTCTAATCATACAAGAAGTAAAGTTGAATGGGCTAATGTTTGATGTAAAAAGAGAAAAAAAATATATAAGAGAGAAGATATGCTTAAGACGTGATAAGCAAGAAAAATTTGAAAACATAAAGTTTAATATTGTAATAAACTTTCATTCATATTCAGACATCTTTTTTCTGCTTGTCTAGCATTTCTCATGTATTCGTATATTTTACTATCTCTATTGAAAAAAGTAAAAACTATTATCAGTATAAAAAAATCATTGACGAATTTGTATAATATTGTCCACAGTTATAATTTGTATACATACATATACAGATATGCATTCACTCACTAGATGGTACAAAATGGTGAAAACGGCCACCACCGGGGTTCACAGTTGCAACACCTCGATCAAATAGTAGTCACGCGCAAAAATCACCAAAATATGAAAATAAAAAGTTATTGCATCTCTCTAGTTTTATTGATAATGAATGAAAGGGCATAAGTCAAGTATTATACAAACCCTAACGGGCTAGTTCGCAATTAGGTAAACACCCGTGGGCCCTAATTGCGATTAATAAATAAATTAAAATAAAATAGTCTAACATTAATTAAATAGAACATAAATAATAAAAAGGACAAGGTCGGCTGAACCGGGTCCAGTCCCGTGATCCATCACAAAACAACAAATAAATGACATATTTGGGTAATATCGTCTCTTATTTGGCTAACTCTTTTTTTTTTTTAACTTTGATACTACATGCATGATGTTATATTACACAAGACTTGAGTATTTGAGATTTTAAAAATTAAGTATATTTTTATCGATAGAAAATAGCAGCGGAAAAATAACCCATAAATCATATTAAACTGTGTACGCATATTATCAAAAATAACCGTTTACCATATAGGTTTAGGTTCAGTATGCAGAAAGAGAACGATTATTGTAGACAATAGTATTACAAACTGACCACCGAGTCTTCTACCCTATTCCCGTCTAGCATATTGCTCTTGAAGAAATGTGTGAGCTCTCTTATCTAGGCAGATCCGAAATCTTTCTCTCTTTATGTGATTGAAAATTTCGGCTAATGAATAATTATTCTTAGGTCTGCCAAAAGAGTATCATACTATTAATATAAACCAACTCAAGCATTTTGAGGCTGTCCAATTTTGTCCAAATTTTCTAAAAATACCTCTACTCTAATATTGTAATTACTCTTAAATGTCATCACTCAATTCAAATACATAAATAACTTAAAAAATGTTATTTTCCACACATTTATATTCAAAACAAAATATTTGTGTATTTTTTATAAGAGTAAAATGTTATGTTACTCTTTATATTCGATTGTTAATTAATTATATTTAATCATTCGATATTTAAATTTTTAAAAAAAATTTAAGTTTATTTATCGGGATCATATCTATGTCACTACGTATCGCATACGCAACACGTGGACAACGATTACTTAGTGCTTAAATAGGTTAGGCTAGTGACTTGATGGAATGATAAGATGAATCTTCTAATAAAGATTGGCTTCATATCTTTTATCAACCAAAATATATTATCTCATCAACCGAGATCTTTTTCGAATCAATATTAATTATATCACGAAAATATTTCGGTTTCCAATATCAAAAGTGTCTATTTACTCCCCACTTTAAGATTAACATATACCCATTCATTAAATTAAATCACTAACGATTTTATGTTTAACAAACATATTATATTACTTAATAGACTGCTTAACTTATTTGACATATCGGATAATTAATTCACATGCAGGGTTTAATACTGTCAAAATCGACAAATAACTCACATGCAATTTTGACCGACAAATAACTCATATCTAACTTGTCAAAATCGAATTTTTCAAAAGTTAAACTATATGAACAAATTTTAAAATTTTATATTTCAACAATTTAAACACCGAATATTTGTCGATCAAAGTTGCAAGTAGATACATAGTACCCCAGTATTTTGGGACGGATGGAGTATTATATTATGACCAATGATCTAATTTTCTGTTTGTAAGCCGAACTTTACACAATAAACTATCTACTAATAAAATATTAGATACTTATTTAGCAAAACAAACTAAATAACAATTGTTCATTACATACTCATAAAATGAATAATCTTTATTAAATGAAAAAAAAAAAAACAAGCATGTATTTTAGTATATTCTCAATATATTTATGTGCTAATCAATGATTCTACCTATATATTGTGTGACATAAGAGTGTACTGTGTGACATAAGAGTGTGACTGTGAGAGAGTAGAGATAGAGAGATAAAAGCCTTAATGTTATCGGGGTTTGACATTAGTGAACGAATGTTTAGAGAATATATAGATAATTACTGTCTTGTTTATGCTAATAGTTAACTTCAAAAGGTTAAAAATCAATTTGCAATATTATAGACCTGGCCATACGTTAACAACAACTAACGATCATAGTCATATTCAAATTTCAAACTATCACCGAATGAGACTTATATATGTAAGCATATTCCCATACTATTCCATAAGCAAAGAGGGAGGTGTGTTTTCCCTTAAAAGCAATGTCATGACTATAGGAGTTGCCGTCTTGAGTAGGTCCAAAATTACTTCAGAACGAATTTCGGAATTGGGCACAACATGAAAGATCTTTTAGATGCACGTGTTAGTGACAAATTTTGATTCCCGATGCTTTAATCGGGGATGACATGGCAACGAAATTCAATTTACTTATAGATATTGTGTTGGAGTAATGATATATACACAAGGTTATTTGCACGATGTATACGTATAGTGATAACATGATATACAACTCACCCAAAAATGATAGCTAAAAAAAAATAAAAATATATCATTTTTGGGTGAGTTGTATGTCATGTCATCACTATCTGTATATGTTGTGCAAATAACATTACTCATTGTTTTGACCGTTTTGACCACCGTCCCGTATTAGAATTTTTTCGTAGTTATAGATTTTATAGTATCTCTATGGTAAATAAGTGTTCCACATGTTCAACTCAAATTCTTTAAATTTGTAAGTAGTGCTTCGAGTTCTTCGTTAAAAGTTATAAAGTCATTCATACCTTATAGTGTGTTTTGAAATTGCATGCAAATGACCCCTTTTCTAAATAAAGTCAACAAAGTTTCTAACTTTAATCATACGAATTAGATTAATTGTTTTTTCAATGAGGAGGGTACTAATTGAAAATTGTAGACATCTTTAATATAATTTGGCTATCGTATCTATTTATAATCTTAACTTTGTCTATGCATGGTCAAAAAAACTCATTAAAAGGGCGATATAACGCCACAATCAGAGAAAACAATGTCATACTTTCATGTGATCAAAGTGTAATCAATTATGTCACATGCGTCATTAGAAGTTTTGACATTAGATCTTGATAGGATATGCGAACAACTAAATAAGGATTTTTCGATGATAACAGTTCAAAGATTCTTGGTGTATTTAGATATTAGATACAATCGATAAAGAAATGTATCAACTATTATTTGCATGCTACATAAGGTATTAACTATTATTTTGGTTGAACCCAAACAAAACTAAAACGATCACTTTCAAATGGTTTGATTTGTGTTTTGGTCAAATTCAAACCGAATCGTGAACACCTTATGTGGCTCCTATTTTATTCACATGAGATAATTCGATCTCCTCACATCCAATGTCTCCTTTTTTAATTATTGACTTCCCATTTGAAACTTAATATGTTTCGCAACAAAACTGTTGGTCTTTGGTACTATTTCGAATACGATAAAGAAAAGGACAATAATATAAAAGACAGGAACGCAATGGAAATAACACTTTATTTCTCACAATTGGAATATGAATTACAATTCCTGACTCGTACAGAATTAAATTAAACTGCTGGACTGGTTTCAACAAATAAAAAACTGCCGGACTGTTTTGTAAATAAAACAAACTGCCGGACTGTTTTAACAAGAAAAAGAAACTGCCGGACTGTTTTAAACAAACTGCCGGACTGTTTTAACAAATAAAAAACTGCCGGACTGGTTTTAAACAAACTGCCGGACTGGTTTTAACAAATAAAAAACTGCCGGACTGGTTTTTGTAAATAAAACAAACTGGACTGGTTTTAACGAATAAAAAAAAAACTGCCCGGACTGTTATTAAATAAACTGCCCGGACTGTTATGTAAATACTGGAAATTAAATTACAGGAAAGTAAATTACAGAATAGGAAAGACTGAAGTGTAAATTACAGAAACTAAAGGTACTGGAAAGAAAAATACAAAAGGGAAACAGTACTGAAATTAAATGGACAGAATAATAAAGGACTGAAAAGTAAATAACAGAAATTAAAAGAAGAGGCAACTGCTGAGCAGTTTCCCTTAAACAATATTTCCCGAACCACCTTTAAAGGTTTCTGGTTTCGGGACTTTGTTCCCAAGGTACAACTTCTATCTCAGAGTGGCTCGTATGGAAACCGGCACCGAACCACAGGTCGAGCTGTTGGTGGTGCGGTTCTCTCTCACTAAGTGTATGCTTATGCTGTGAGTTGTGTGTATGTATGAAGGTGTACTGAAATGAGAGGGGGATGGCTGCCTTTTAAAGGCTCTTTAATTCTGGGAGTTACACCCCCAGAATCCGCTCAATCAATTCTGAAACCGCAGCATTTACTCTCATTCATTGCTGACGTTTCTCTTGCTGGAAACTCTAGGGACTCCTTTTGTATTTTATACAAAACTCCCTATTCGGGTTTGGACCCAAGACCCAAGACCCGAGACATTCCCCAAATCCCAAATCCCAAATCCCAAATCCCAAAGCCCAAGCCCAAGCCCAAGCCCGTGCCCGTGCCCGTGCCCGTGCCCGTGCCCGTGCCCGTGCCCGTGCCCGAGCCCGTGCCCGTGCCCGTGCCCGAGCCCGAGACCCGAGACCCGAGACCCGAGACCCGAGACCCGAGACCCGAGACCCGAGACACGAGACACGAGCGAGCGCGCGTGTGTGGTACACACTAATACTCTTAGGTGTATGTGGACATGTTAGTTTAATAACTACATGGGTTGGTATGGTATATATATTGTAAGATTAACTCTTAATCTTCCAATATGGGATTATACTAAATGGTTTTTCTCATTAACCATTTCGTTTTTCCAGATTTGAGCTTCCGAGGTACCAACTTTGAAGCCACTTTGTATTCACACCCATTCTCCGAATAGGTCATGTGATATACCGTTACGAAGCTCGTCACACGGGCTACTCAACCACGTTGATTACGGTATAAACAACTCAGCGCTGTTACACGAAATAATGACTCGAAGTTGGTCCAGTGACCATTCGGAAACACCCATGTTTTCACATGTTTTTCCAACAAAAACTACCTAACAGGTTTGGATTTTGGATCACATATTACTTTTATACTTTTCAAACATCTTGAATTCAAATTTTGGTTCGTTAGAACTTTCTCAACTAATTTTGTCAAATATAAATATATAATTACTGATTTAAACTTTTACAGAAGGTTAAAACTTCTTTATGAAACAATACTGGTTCCCAACATTTGCATGCTATATACTTATAAGTTATAAGAATATAGTTTCTACATTATTAAATCTTAGGAAAATTAATCATTTAGTACGAAGTTTGAGACTCATTTATCAAAAGCTCGAGGTAAAATTCTTTTTTAATATTAGGTACATATAAATGGCATGTGCCACTTTTTTCTCTCTGTTTATCGCCGGATGCTCAATATACCTAAATTGATATTGCCACTTTTTTGTTTGATAAGTAGTATTACTAAACAAAAAACTTAAATTTGAGTGTTTGATATTTAAGTCCCAAGTATGTACTTATAAACATCAACTTTTCCTGAATCTTAATACCAAATAAAACATCAATTAAACACATATAGAACACTACTGTAAGTGGGTTCTCTGTAAATTATAATACCATGAGCATCACTTGACTCGTGTTAGATATTTCAGATTACATTCTAATTTTAGTAAAAAAAAAAACCTAAAATTATAAACATCAAAGTAAATAATTCATGTCATATGCTTATGTTCAGAATTTATTGTTGGAAAACATGTTTTTAAACATAGGTGTTCCGAATGGTCAGGGACCATCTTTGAGTCAATATTCGATGCGACAACTCAGAATTTCTGAAGCCGTACACAAAGCGTTTGAGTAACTCGTGCGACGATCTTTGCAACGGTATATCGCATGACCTATTCGGAGAATGGGTGTGAATGATAATTGGACTCGATGGTTGGTATTCGAAAGAGGAAGAAAAGTCAATGCTGGAAAATGGAAAAGAAAATGAGATTTAAACCATGAGGATTATCCTACATTGGAAAATGATGAGTGATTTTTACAATATAAATACAAGTTCATCTCATGTAGTTGTTAAATTATCAAGTCCAGATACCCATGAGTGGGTTAGTGTGTACCACACACGTGTGCGCTTGCTCGGGATTCGGGAGGCCTCGGGACGCGGGATTTGGGTAATGTCTTGGGTCTTGGGTCTCAGGTCTCGTACTAAACTGAAAAAGGGATTTTTGTATATTTACAAGAGCAGTCCCTAGAGTTCCAGGACCACAATAAATGGCTGCGGTTTCAGAATCCTCTATATGAGGCAGCATTCCCCTCACATTCAAACACACGAAAATCTCTCTAAAACAGCATACATATTTTTTTTCCCATAGCATATTAGAAACCAGAGAGAACCACCCACCAACAGCTCGATCTTGACTCGTCGCTAGTTTCCGGCGAGTCATCCGAGACGTTGTACCTTGGGATCGAAACGTCAACGCAACCAGAAACATCAAGGTGGTTGGGCGAATATCGGTTAAGGGCAGACTGTCTAACAGTCGCCTCATCTTTTAATTTTTTCCTGTTCTTTCAATTCAGTATTTTAATTCCGCAATTTACATTTCTGTATTGTTTATTTCAGTATTTTAATTTCCTGTATTTAGCTGTAGCTTTTCAATTCTGTTTTACCTTTCTGTAATTTATTTAAAGTACTGTTTTATTCTGTAATTTCATTTCTGTAATTTAATTCTGTAATTAGAATAGTTTCAATTCAGTTATGTAATTTAAATTTCAATCAGAACAGTCCGGGTGTTAAGTCTATAATTTTCAGTCCGGCAGTTTCTATTTATTGCAATTCAGTACATCAGATTATTAATTAATAATAATCTGAATAACGTTTGCTTTAATTTCTATTCAGTACCTACATATTGTAATCGTTAATTTCCTTTCTAATTCGAAATTAATAAAGATTACACTGGTTTTGTTTAATTTTGTTTAATCATTTAATTATTGTTTATCCTTATTCGGACTATTACACTTGCTCGGATTAGTATCTCTGTTTTACAATTGTGCTTGATTTGACTATTTAATCTCTCTTCTTGGTCTTTCTCCCCTTTTACTCGGTGCTCGGCTTTATCTCTGCTCGGTTTATTTCTTGACGTGATATGCTTTGACTAGTTTCTCTCTTTTCTCAACTTCTCTCTATATTTTTTGGATAGATTTTCTGGTCTTTTTCTAGGAGGGGTAGTTGGCTATTTATAGGTAACTATGCTTTCTAAGATGTTGACAAATGTCTCCATCTCAGGGGGTTTTTCAGACATGGGTCCCCAGTTGAGTGGGATTGGGCTTTTGATAGTAATACCTTATTTTCCTATAAAAAGCATGAGATGGCCCATTTAAGCGTTGGATACCCATTTATAAAGTGGGTTGATTATTACCCGAATAGAATATTCGGGTCTAATTTTTATGTTCTATCAAGTGCTCCCTGACTTTCTCGGCATGGTTTCCATGTCGAGGGAGTCATGCTTGGTCTATCGAGGATATTACTTCGGTCTCGTCGTTCCCAATGCTTCGTTGAAGATCGTAATAGATTTATGACTGTTCCTTGGGGGGCCCATTTAATGTTTCCTATCCTAATATCTTTTTTCGAGGAAAACTCCTATAAAGGGGTGTGCCCCCTCCGTAATTAGGCATTTTACTACTACTTTGCTCGTGACGTAATGGCTTCCTCTGGTTCTACTGGTGAGAGCTCCTTTAATTATATTTATTATTTAGAAATGGAGATCAAGAAATCTCGTACCGCGAATAAGAAACTCGTGGTCAAGGTTTCAAACTACAAGAAAAGGTTGTCTGACATGGATTCTGATCATCATGTGACGATGGCCGATCGGGATTGGGCTTACGAGCATATAAAGAGGCTTGAGGCTATTCTGGCTAAGCAGAAGGCAGCAAAAAGGGCCTATAAGCTTGCCTTCAAGGAGTTGCATGCTCGGTCTAAACCGAGTTCGGATGAAGATGAAGAAGGCTCTTCCTCGAAATAATTAGTCTTTTGTGATTTTTGTTGTAATTTCTTTTGAATGGGGAGTCTTCTCCTCAGTTGTAATCGAAGTTTTTGAAATTAATAAAATATTTCCCTATCATTGTTCTTGTCTGTTTATCTTCTTGATATCTTTTTGGATGACTTTAATTGGATTTGGAACTGTGGTTAATTTGCCGTAAATGCCCTTGGAAAGTTCAAGAGGTTGTATTTCTTCGAGATGACCTTTGATATACCCCTTGTTTCTTCCTATAAAAGGGGACTGTCCCTGTATTCTTTGTGCAATTCATTCTTTATTAGCGAACAAATGGCTTCTCCTCATGAAACTAATGGTGACAACCTTCCTGAATATGTTGCTCATCTTGAAGAGGAAGTCAAGAAGGTGCGTTATCTCGAGAAGAGGGTTGCCCGGCTGTCGGTGGAAGCTCGTCGGGCCGTCGAACTAGACGAGCGATTGGACGCATTGGAGAAGGAACATCAGAGGTCTTTGCTCGACAGTATTCGCGCTCGTGCTCGGATCAAAGAGCTCGAGGCCTCCAGAGACAGGCAACTTGCTTCCAAGAGGGCTTACAAATTGGCCCTTAAGGAAGTGTATGCTCGGTCGAAGGGGAAGCCGAATGACGAAGCGGGCCCTTCTACGAAATGATTTTATTATTTTTATTGTATTTCCTTTTACTGCTGCTTTTGTAACGAAGTATCAATCAATCAATAAAGACTTCTTTTTCTTGTTTATATCTGAATTACTTTCCCAATGCAATTTATTTTGACTGCGCACGCTTGTGGCCTCATTAATGCTTTTTCTTAGGCCTTGCGTTTGACCTTATCCATTGAACCTTCTTACTCTTTATATCTGGGGACCAATGGGATTTCTTGAGCCTTGTGCATAAAAATCTTATTCACCAGAGTTTTCTTGAGCTCTGTGCAAAAGATCTTAGATATTTATTTGAACTGATGCCTTTCCCCTAAATGACGCGTGTTTCGCTGCCATTATAACTTACCCCCTTTAAATATTGGTAAGAATCCAAGCATTTCTTGAACAACAGTGGCTTTTAATTACTCACGCTTTTTTAGAGCCCTTTGGGAATCCAAACGTTTTTTTTTCTTGAACAGGCACATCTTTTAATTGCCGTCGCTTCTTACTACCCATTGGCGAACGGTTGCGACTCTCAATACCAGCCCTCATCTAATTGATCTATAAATACCTTCTTACAGCATGGTTATATCCACAACCCTCATCATATTATTTTCCCCCATATACAGATCCTCATCTTATAATTTTCATAAGATGTCTGGTCCTTTCACTCAATCAGCATTAGCCTTGCAAGTGGAGGCTTTTGAAGCCTCCTATGGTCATGTACAAAGGCTGTTGAAGGATGCCGAGGAGGAATTGAAGGTGATGCGTTATCACCATACCGAGATGGTTCGGGAATTAACTTGGCTAAGATCCGAACTGGCTTATTGCCGACGTGCTCGTCGGGCTCTAGTCGAAGAGAATGAGATGCTAAGGGGGAACCCGACACTGAGGGACAGGGATGTCTCTGCCGGGCCATCTCATCGATACCGATCAACTTCCCCCTAGTCTCACCTTTTTTCTTTTTATTTCTTTCATTTTCTTTTCCCCATCTTTTCCCATATCCTTCTTTTTCTTCTTTTTATTTCTCAGTTTCCCTCATTTCTTCCTCTTCCTCTTTTGTTTTTTATGCTTTGTTCTCTCTACTTCTTTTTTCATTTTTTTGTTTTTCCCTTTCTTTTTTGTTTTGTTTCTTTGACTTCCTTTTTATTTGTCTGTTTCCTTCATTTCTTTATCTTCTTCTTATCTGTTTTTCTTTTTCTTCTGCGCCTCCTCTTTCTTTTTCTTCATCTTCTCTCCCATCACTCTTTTTCTTTTTCTTCTTTTTTGCACCACTATGATGTAACAATCAACCCTGTGATCCTAAGGGTTTTGTGTTACATCTAGGGTTTTTGTCATTTTTCTTTTTGACTCTTCTTTCTTATCCCTTCTTCTTTATGTTCCTCCTCTTCGCTTCTTTCTTCCCTTTTTGTTTTCTTTTTATGCTTCTTTCCTTCGTTTCCTGCTGTTCGCCTGATTTGCTGATGTTGTCGTTCTTCTTTGGCCACGTTGTCTACTCATTTGGCTCCACAACTAACCCACATTGTAATAGATTTTCTTTTGATGTAATCCTCGGATGTAATAGACCTCAATGTAATAGATTGTCTTTTGATGTAATCCTCGGATGTAATAGACCTCAATGTAATAGTTTGTCTTTTGATGTAATGAACAATGATGTATTCCATCTTTATTAATGAGAAGTATTTTTGCCCCTTTATTTTTGCACTTCTTTTTATATTGTACCTGTGGTTTGTTGTTTGTCTGGAATCTAGATCTTGGAATATATCGTCTTTATTTCTTTATGTACTGTTGTATCAGATGTTAGTAGATGTCCCCATCACTGTCAAACATAGGTGCATGCTCCCTAGTAGGTCAGGAAATATGCATGCTCCCAAGCATGTCAGGAAATGTGTAATTCCCAAGCAAGGTCATAAAATATCATACTATCTTCGTTCTATAAGTACTTCTCTTTTCTTTAGTAGTTTATCATCTCTCATTTTTCTTTTATTGCTTATTTCTCCCTCAGCCCTTTATTTTCTTCCGTACTATAACAATTTCCCAGAATGTCTGGACCTGTGGTGAGATATCATGCTCAGATGAAGGGTTTGGACATTGAGGTATCTCCGGTCCACCGTCGGATGGCAAGGCTTGAGAAAGAGTATGGCGTTTTGGCCTTGAGCTTGTTCGGCTCTCATCCCGAAGAGACGGTGAAGTGGACCGAGATTTCGGCACTGAGTCGCCAGCTCGATCACTTGTTGTTACAGAGAAATCATCTGGCCAACTCCTGGTATGATGCCGAGGAGATTTGGGACCATGCCCAAGATGAGTTTGATAACTCTCCTCAAGGCCTAGCTAGCATAATGGTAAGGAATGCTCGGCTCGTGGAACGCGTCAGGGTTCTTACCACGGAGAACAACGAGCTCTCCTCGGAGAATGATAATTTGGTCGCTATGAATGATTCCTACCAAGCTCGGTTGAATTGTTCTGCTCGTTTTGCTTTCTCTCGGTCTGGCAGTTCGGTTTTTCCACCCATTGATCCTTAGATTGGGCTGGTTTTCTTATGTATTTCCCCTTTTGCAATTTGTGTTTTCTTTTCTGTATTTGATGAATCAGTTGTATCTTTTCGTATCTCGTGCCTGTCTTGTGAACCATTATAACGCTTCGTACTTTGTGCCTTTTGATTCTCTATAAATGCTCCCTATTGCCTGTATCTCATTACCAATTCTTCCTCTCTCTCTTGTTTTATAATTTGTTTCTTCTAACTTGCTTTTGTTTGAGATGGCTCCCATCACTAGATCTGCCTCCAAAAAGAAAGCCCTTATGGAAGAGGAGCCTACTTTTTTGCTACCTCGTCCCCCTGGTTTTGGGGAGGAGGATTTGACTCCTCTTCAACTAAAAGAAATTGAGATGTCATGGCTGAAACATGATCTCATGTGTGCTCGGACTGAAGTGAGGAGGTTTAAACAATATTGGGACGAGGAGGGCACTGCTCGTTTCAAGGCCGAGCAAAAATGCGAGTCTCAGTCTTACGCCTTGAAACAGGCTGAGATGGCGATTTCTCGGTTGATTAGGGAAAAAGAGCGTCTGGAGGAACTTTTGGCGAAGAAGGATGTTGATATGGGGGATAGTTCGAAAAAGTAGGATGGGTGTATTTTCTTGTAAAAATTTTCTTTTTCTGTTGTATTGTTTGTGTTTTCCCCCTTTGTGGAAGAATAAAACTTGTCTTGCACTTGATTCTGTCTATTCTATTTTATTTGATGTTTCTCAGTATACATCGAACAATGTGCCCGGTTATCCCCCCGGAGAGCGTTGTTAGACTTGATGCTTCATGCCGTCAGGCTAGAAACGGTCGTCGTCCACCTTGTTCGGTGTGCCCTTTGGGTAAGAAATGGTTGGAAGTCGAGGAACTTAATCGGGGAACATTCTCGGTGTGATAATATTGGTAGCGTATGTGGGAAGCTTTTCGTGGTAGGGTCCACTGGCCGTTTATTTAGGTGTAATGATGTGAAATGCCTTGGGTAGTGGGATATGCTCTGACGTGGCAAAATCTGGAGCGTTTATATGTTAAAAATAGCAGCGGTTGTTGACTTTTGTAGGGTTGGAAAAAAGGTAAACCTCTGTCACACGAAAGGACAGTTATTATTTTATTCTTTTTGTGACTCCACTCCTTTTTACTGTGCCAAGTAATCCCTTTTGTTTTTATCACAAAATTCGCTGAAGAAAATATCTGTCTCTCTCTAAAGTAGATTCTTCCCGCCAAAAAGGAAAAGCGTTCGGCCGCTTGATCTAGGGTTTCGTGGTATCGTTGAAAGACTTGCTGCTGTTCTCGCTCGTTTGCTCATAATGATAACTGTAAGTGTTTTTTCGTTCCCCCCCCCCCCCTCTTTTTTTTTGTGTTAGTGGTTGTATTTTATTTGTCGTTGTGGTCATAGATGTGGCGTTGGTATATGGTTCAGGTTGTCTATATATGTCTGATGATTCTTATGTATCTGGTTAATGTGAGTGGGGGGGTGGTGGCGCTCGTTATGTTAATGTGGTTCTGGTTTGTGTATTTGGTTAGTATTTTGATGGAATTTTGATGACGTTTGGATAGGAAATTCTGACCCAAAGTGTGGCCCAAGTTGGCATATTCGTGGAAAAGGATTTTAAGGAGCTTGCCGGAATACCCGCCGACATACACATTCGGCTTCCTATTTCTGACGAGGAGGTGTTGGGATTTGTTCCTGCCGGCGAGGTAGCTGTGCGTTCTTCGGCATTCTTTACTGGGGGTCTTCGACTTCCTTTTACAAACTGGGTGGCTTCGTTCTTTGAGGCCGTCCAGATTGCTCCGGCCCAACTGGCCCTAAATGGTTACCGTACTCTGAATGGTATCCAAAGGTTATCGGAGTTGTCTGGAATACCGATTGAACTGAAGGACGTCTTCGGAGTCTATAGTTTGAGCTTTGAGCATCGCAGCTCGTATTTGAAGACCCTGCGTGCCTTTTGCCGGCTCGTTATTGGTTTGCCGGATACCAACAAAGAGCACAATCTTGGTATCGTTATTGCTTCCGGTGAATGGGGTTGTGCGGGACACCAGATTCCTGGACCGGCTACCAATGCTCCCACTATGCCAGACCTCGGCGCTCCCAATGTAGAGGCTCTGTTAGCTCTTTGGAAATGGTGGGGGCCTGGACCGACGCCGGATCCTGCGAGTCGTACTGCTCCCATGCTGCTCGGGTACCCTATGGGGTCGGTGACCAAGGGAAATCCTGCACCCGAGATCCCCAAAGAGCCCGAGGAGGAATTCTTGAAAGTGGTCCGGGCTCGAAGTGCTGCTCGGCTTGGGAAAAAGCCCGTTCGTTCTAAGCGTCGTGCATCTGACCCTGTCGTTGGAACAACAAAGAGGGCTAGGGGAACCGATACATCGGTCACCGAGGAGGCTGCTAACGTTGGCTCGGGCGAGGGGGTGTTGGCTGCTTCCCAAGGGGATACCACCGAGGATGCCTCTGCGCCGGGCGATGTATGTGTAAATGTATTTTAATTTTCTTGTCTTTTGATTGTTGTTGTTTTGTTCTCTAGTGCTTTGCTTCATTAGTTATCTTGTTTCAGTTATTGACTTCTTCATTGGTTGCCCTTGCTCTTGCCCGGTCTATGGGTATTATTGTGTTTCAGGGGTCGATTGATGACGTATTCGGGAATATGAACCTCTTGGTGAACATGGGCGAGGATATAATGACGCTGCCTGTTACCTCGCCTATGCCTACCGAGGACCCGATAGTCCTACCTGTCTGCTCTCTCATCCGTACTGAGGAGGTGATCGAGTAAGGGGCCCCTGAGACCGGTCCTTCGAAGAAGGATGTGAGGGAGGAAGTGGAGGTCGGCAAGGAAAGTGCCGTGGATGTTGTGATGGGTGTCGAGGATGAGGCTCTCGACGGACCCGAGAAGGTGTTGGTGGACGGGGTTGCAATGACCCATTACATTGATCGGTGCGGAGGTGAGCTGTTGGAGCAACCCCGAGTCTTGAGGATGGGGTATACTGCTCTTAAGCCCCTCGTGGTCAAGGATGCAGAGAAGATAGCTGCTCTTCCTGCAATGTCGGTTATAGAGCGGGCCAGTACGGACGCGCTTCGGGTATGCTGCGTATATATTTTGTTATATAAGTCGTGATGCTCTTATCTCGGCTGGTTTATGATGTTTCTAAATACAGGCTTTCGTGGATATCGCGGTGTTAAAGGACCATCTGTCAGCACTAGAGGCTGAGAACGATAAGCTGATGGCCGAAAAGAAAGCCATGGTCGAGGATAAAGCTCAGCAAGTGCAGCTGGTCGCCGTGCTAGAGGCGGGGAAAGTGAAGATGGTCGAGGAGAACGATCGGAAGATAAAGGACATGCTTGTGGCTTTTGAAGCCGAGAAAGAGAAACTGGTCGCCGAGAATAAAACCCTGGGCGATAATTATGACAAGCTGTCGGTGGACTTTCTGCACGTGACCGAGGATGTCGATAAGTTGATGGCTGAAAAAGAGGGCCTGGTCGTTAAGTATGACCAACTAGAGGAGGAGAACTTGCTGCTGGCGGAGGACGTGGAAGCCGAAAAGGCTAAGGTGGCCGCGCTGAAAATGGCACATGCGGAGAAGCGGACAAGGTTAGCAATGATGGCTAATTTCTCCGTCTATTGCGCTCATGTGCGGGCGCTCAATTTCGCGAATGTTCCTTTGTCGGATAGGGCGTGGTCGGAGTTGGTGTATCCCTGTCCGCATGGCGCACCGCCGAAACCCTTAGACTGGGCGAATCTTCGTGAAGAGGAGCTTCCCCGGCTGCCGGGGCAGACCATTTCGACTGCGCTCCGTCCTCATTTTACGTCGGCCACGTCCACTCCTCGACCTGATGCTACTGTTACTCTCCCACCCGCATCTCCTCAGGTGGAACCTTGACCATTTTTCTGACAGTATATATATATATTTTTGTTGTTTTTGTGTAGTCTTTTGGTATTCGAATTGTGGGTCTCTTTTGTATCTTAGAAACATATTCTTTTGGGAAAGTGATAATATAGGTGCTGTGTTTTCTTTCTGTTGGGCTTTCTCGGGGTAATTTTCCTGTTTGAGGGTTATCATCTTTTGAAGGATGTGAAAACAAAATATTGTCAGGTACCTAATAATCCTCTTGCCGTGGTGGTATGGACCTCACCTAGTCGTAGTGTAGGTGACGTTATAGATGATCTGGAAAGATCTAAGGCGTCCCTTACCGCGAAATTGACTTGTGCTCGTCATGAAATCGAGGGTCTGAATGTTCATATTTCAAACTTGTTGATTCGGTTACGTGATTTGGGAGAGAAATTCAGCAAAAAGACTGCCCATTATACGGCAAATAAGGGTAAAGCGAAGGAACTTCTCGGTGCCCTACGACGTTCTCGTGATGAAGCCCGAGGTCGTGTGACGAGCTTGAACTTGGTCCTAGGGGCCGTTTTCGAGGACGCGGACCTGCTGCTATCCTTTGCCAAAGCGTATTGGGCCCGAGTTCGCGCTTTAGAGGTGCTGGAGCATGTAAAAGGGATGAGTGGTGTTTCCCGGGCAGAGCGCATGGTTGATGTGACGGCCAGGGTAACCGAGACCACTGCTGCCTTGAACCGAGTCGATGCGGTCGTTCGTGAGCGCTTGGGGACGCAAATTGTTTCATTGCGAGATATTCATTTCGCCGATGTAGTAGAGACCTCGGCGTCTGTTGAGGGGTTATCGGATTAATAATCGAGTAGCTTGTTTTGTCGTTTTATTTGTAGCTTGTATGGAAATATTCGTTTTTTCTATTTTCGTCTTTTCGTTTCTTGCGGTTGTATATTCATCTCTTCTCGTTCTTCCCCATTTTTTTTTTTGTTTTTATAGGCACACGCTACTACGTCACACCAGGCTGGTTCTCCATGCCTAGTTAGCCTGGGGTTAGGACCTACTGGGGCTGCCCGGGAAGAGGTCTCCTCTGGTGCGGCTAGTGAGGTGCCTGCCAACTGGCCTTACATCGTTTTGATGGGCAAGAACGTCAAGTTGATCGACCAATGTGCTCGACTTCGGGCAAAGCTGAAAACTCAGGCGGCCTCTTTTCGAGAATACGTTCGCCGTGCCGAGCATGTTGTTGAGGTTCAGGAGCGTCGTTTGGATCGATATTAGCGTGCAAAGGACAAATACTTCGGCAAATTAAAGTTGTTGGTAACCAAAGCCAACGCGTTGGTGAAGTATTTCCGTTTGTCCCGAACCAGATACGATGCTTCCGCGGCTATGATCGAAGCTCGCCGTAATCTCCCCTTCGACGATGATCGCCGTAAAGCGGCCTCGGATGCTCACGAGTTTGCTAAAGAAGCCGAGTTCAACGCGCGGCTTCAGACGCTGACTTGCGTTGGAGCTCATACGACCAATTTTGATGCCCTCATTTCTGAGGAGCGTTTTGATGGTGATGAGACAGATGGGGACACGACGACGGATGACGAAGAAATTGAGCTCGGTCAATTACCGTCGTGCTCCTCCTGTAGTAGCTCTTCTTAAATGAGTTTTTTTTTTTAGTGTCGATGATCTTCTTGTTGCCTCCGTAATGCGGGCGAGGACTATTTGTGTTATTTCTTTATTCCTATTTTGTACATTTCCATTGTCGTATTGCTATTTGATTGATCGGATCGATTTTTCCTTGCTGATTCATTTGTCATTTCGTTATTCCTGTTTTGTACCTTTCCATTGTCGTATTGCTATTTGATTGATTGGATCGATTTTTCCTTGCTGATTCATTTGTCATTTCGTTATTCCTGTTTTGTACCTTTCCATTGTCGTATTGCTATTTGATTGATTGGATCGATTTTTCCTTGCTGATTCATTTGTCATTTCGTTATTCCTGTATTGGATATGCTTCTTGTTGATATTTCATTGTTTAGATTGATTCTCCTTCATTGTGTTCGCTATTTTGTATCGTATCGCCGCCGTAATGTGGACCTGAATTATTCCTTGCATTGTACCTGCATATGAATTTCATAGTATTCCTAGGCGTTCCTTTGAAAACACGCCATTTAGGGAATTTCATAGCATTCCTAGGCACTTCGGCCATGTTGGGAATTTCATAGTATTCCTAGGCACTTCGGCAATGTTGGGAATTTCATAGTATTCCTAGGCGTTCCTTCGATAACACGCCATTTACGGAATTTCATAATATTCCTAGGCA
Organism: Primula veris; assembly: GCA_963682055.1. Classification (NCBI taxonomy): domain Eukaryota; kingdom Viridiplantae; phylum Streptophyta; class Magnoliopsida; order Ericales; family Primulaceae; genus Primula; species Primula veris. The sequence goes on along the minus strand of OY821747.1, from coordinate 25,903,741 downwards.
CTTCGGCCATGTTGGGAATTTCATAGTATTCCTAGGCGTTCCTTCGAAAACACGCCATTTACGGAATTTCATAGTATTCCTAGGCACTTCGGCCATGTTGGGAATTTCATAGTATTCCTAGGCGTTCCTTCGAAAACACGCCATTTACGGAATTTCATAGTATTCCTAGGCACTTCGGCCATGTTGAGAATTTCATAGTATTCCTAGGCGTTCCTTCGAAAACACGCCATTTACGGAATTTCATAGTATTCCTAGGCACTTCGGCCATGTTGGGAATTTCAAAGTATTCCTAGGCGTTCCTTCGAAAACACGCCATTTACGGAATTTCATAGTATTCCTAGGCACTTCGGCCATGTTGGGAATTTCATAGTATTCCTAGGCGTTCCTTTGAAAACACGCCATTTACAGAATTTCATAGCATTTCTAGGCACTTCGGCCATGTTGGGAATTTCATAGTATTCCTAGGCGTTCCTTTGAAAACACGCCATTTACGGAATTTCATAATATTCCTAGGCACTTCGTCCATATTGGGAATTTCATAGTATTCCTAGGCGTTCCTTCGATAACACGCCATTTACGGAATTTCATAATATTCCTAGGCACTTCGGCCATGTTGGGAATTTCATAGTATTCCTAGGCGTTCCTTCGATAACACGCAATTTACGGAATTTCATAATATTCCTAGGCACTTCGGCCATGTTGGGAATTTCATAGTATTCCTAGGCGTTCCTTTGAAAACACGCCATTTACGGAATTTCATTTGCATTCGCTAGACAGTATGATAATATATTTTATTCATTCAAAAATACGAAAGATAATGCCATTAAGCAGGAGGGGTAAGGTGGCACCTGTACTCGGAAGATTGCCTATACGTAGTACTTCTTTAGGTTAGCCACATTCCAAGAATTCTTTTCCCCTCGGCTATTGGCGAACAGTACGCTTTTGATTTTGTAAGAGACTGGACTCGTTTGCTTGACGATTTCGTATGGGCCTTCCCAGGTAGGGCTTAGTTTGCCATGTATTTCGTTGCGGGTATAGACCGTCACTCGTCGCAGCACCAGTTCTCCTACCATGAATTCTTTGGATCCTCTTACTCTCTTGTCATAAGTTTGCTTCACGCTTTGTTGGTATTTAGCTAGGGTAAGGGCTGCTATCTCTCGTTTCTCGTCTATCATGTCTAGCTCTTCTCTCATTCTTAGTTCATTGTTTCCCTGCTCGACTAAAGTCGTTCGGAGCGTGGGTAGCCCGATTTCTGTCGGTATGATGGCCTCGACACCGTATGCTAAGCTAAACGGGGTTTCCTTGGTGCCCGTCTTTGGTGTAGTTCGGCATGACCATAAAACGTTGAGTAGCCGCTCGGGCCACCTCCCCTTTGCTTGTTCAAGGGTGGTCTTGATGCCGTCTAATATTGTTCGGTTTGACACTTCAGCTTGCCCGTTTCCCTGTGGGTATGTCGGCGTCGAATAGAACTTTCGGATACCTAGTTCATCGTACCACAGCTGTAAATTGGCATCTTTGAACTGGGTTCCGTTGTCGGCGACAATAGCGTACGGTATACCGAACCTAGTGATGATGTATTCCCAAATGAATTGTTTGACGTTGCTGGCTTTGATTTCTCATAGGGGTTTAGCTTCGACCCATTTGGTGAAATAATCCGTCGCGACGATCAGATATTCCACACTCCCAGGTGCTCTTGGGAGTTTACCGACTAAATCAATTGCCCATTGAGTGAACGGCCATGGTGCCGATACCGGGGTCATCATAGATGATGGGAGCCGTGGTATCTTGGCGAATCGTTGGCACTTGTCGCAACGTTGGACGTATGCATCGGCGTCTCGCTTGATATAGGGCCACCAATATCCTTGGGTCACTGCCTTGTTTGCAAGGGATCGCCCTTTGATGTGTGCTCCGCAGGATCCTTCGTGGATTTCCTCCAAGACCGGCATTTGTAGCTCGGTCGGGACGCACAGTAGGTGGGGTCCCCGGTAACTGGAATTGTATAGTTTATCGTCCTCGGATAGCCAGAAGCGAGGAGCTTTTCTTGTAATTTTCAGCGCTTTTATCTTGTCGGCCGGGAGCTTTCCATTTCGCAGATAACGAGTCATGTCCTCCATCCAACCTAGTTCGTACTGTATTGATGTCACTCGGTCTACCCTTTTAATTATGCTCGGGGTTGGCAGTAGTTCCACTGTGATCGACCGGGTGTCAGTCAATGTTAATGTCGAGGCTAGGGTGGCCAAGGCATCGGCATGTGCATTTTCGGTGCGATTGATTCTTATTAACTCGCACTGTTCGAAGGTTGCCATTAAGCTTTGGACTTTTTCTTGGTAGAGGATCATTCTGTCATCTTTGGCTTGGTACTCGCCGATGGCTTGATTGACGATGAGCATGGAGTCTGAGCTTGCAATTAAGTGGGAGCATCCGAGGGACCGGGAAATGAGCATGCCATTTATCATGGCTTCGTATTCTGCCTCATTGTTGGTAGCTCGGAAGCCCAGTGTTGGCCCCGGTGCGGCTAATCCTTAGAGGGGGGGTGAATAAGGATTTGGCGATTTTCGCCTAATTAAAATTCTATGCAACTAACCACCCAACTTATGCAATTCTAAGCTTAAGCGTTTTAATAAGAGTTAATAAATTGCTAAAATAACTAAACGCAAACAATAAATATGCAAGAATATAAGTTGCGGAAAGTAAAAGCAAGGGAAGAAAATGACACCGTGATTTATAGAGGTTCGGCAAACGCGCCTACGTCCTCTTCTCGGTACTACCGAGTATTTCACTAAAATGTTTCTTCCGGATTTTACAAACCCTATCGAGCTCAATTGACCGATTGGCTCACCCTCTACCCGAGGTTCCTACTCTTGATACAAGTGCAAGAGAACACGACTACGAGTCTACGACTCCCCCTCAATTTATGAGTACCCGAATGAAAAACCTAGAGCTTTTAAGCTTCACTTGCTTACAAAGCCTCTACCCGTTCACTCTCTCACAATTGAGTTTATAAAACACTCGATACAAATTTAGTTACAAAAATGTAACTTCGCTCACGATTCTAATTGCTTCTTAAAAAGCTAATTGGTGAGTTGTTGATGATGATCGAGCTTGAATCTCCTTTTCTTTGATTTCCCTCTTTCTCGAATATATTCACCAAAATGGTGATTTTAGGGTTTTTATGAGAGAGGTTGAAGGATGTTAATAGATATTGTCATTGGTTATTTAGGAGAGAGATTGGGGTGGTTTATATAACAGCAAAGTCTGTTTTTATGGGTTATGACCGTTGAAGATATAACAGCTCTTTTCCAGAATAAGCTGAAAAGCTGTTTTCGAAAACTGCAGAAAACGATCGGTCGTTTTCTGAAAACGATCGGTCGTTTTTATACTGGACTCACTGGAAGAAATTTGACCAAAAACGATCGGTCGTTTTTGTACAGTCGATCGGTCGACTGTAATCCTGGTCCCGTAAATCTTCGAATGCTCATAACTCTTTCGTTTTAGCTTCGATTTTGGTTCCGCTTGAAGCTATGGCTTTGTTATCGAATGCTCTATCATTTAAAGACCTGAAATATACGTTTTCTATTTTTGGACAAGACAAGAGTTATATCATCGAAATCGTAAAATCATTAAACGCATAATCGAAGTAATAATCAAAATCATTATTGAATTCTATGTTCAACAATCTCCCCCATTTTGATTATGACAAACTAATGATGATTTTACAAGATACAAGAAAAATATCTCCTCCATTTTAACAAAACGCATTACACCAAATTATATCATTTTTCTCCCCCTTTGGCATTATCAAAATGCAATCAATAATAAAAAATATGGGGTTATGTGAAGGGTTTTCAAAGAAAAACCAAAACATGAAAAATGTTATTATTATGCATATACCCACCTAATCACATATATGTAGACATAAATGAGTAGAGTATACCGAATATGTGATGGTGAGTCCGCTCGCTAATGGCATTTGCATTGAGCGTTGCCGATTCCAAATAGGTGGTACCATTTGTTGGTATGCCTCCCACCTTTGTCGATCAACGGCACTTCATTCTTGATAGTGGAGTCGATCTTCTTGACTTCCACGGTTTTTGCCGGTGTTGCCAACCACTTGTTGATTTTCTCCTTTTGAATGGAGATACCTACAACACAAGATTTGCCATTTGGTACCCAATTTCTTTTGGGTCCGACATTGTTAGTGGCTCGGGTCTTTACTACCCATTTCAAATCGCTTCTACTAACACGGAAACGATAAGGGCATCTAGAAGAAATATGCTCATTTCTACTACAATGCACACAATGCTTAGACTTTTTAGTATAACGAGAGTTATACGAAGTTTTGGAAAGGGTTTTTGGAGTATCCAATTTGGTTTTAAAACCTATACCTTTCCTATCATTAAAAGATTTTTGAGAAATCTTGGAAGTACTCCCTTTTGTAAAAACAACCTCTTGTTTAGGCGGAGTAGAAGTTTTAGAAATATTAGAGGCTTTGACGAAGCGGGTTTTGTTAGAAGTAGAACCAATGCAATCAAAACCTAAACCGCTCTTATCATTGACATCTTTTTGACAACTCAAAATGTTATCTAAAACGGTTTTTCCTTTAGAAAACTTTGAGATTGTTAAATTAAGTTTTTCAATGGAAATGACAAGATCGTTGTTTTTAGTTTTCAACGATTCATTCTCGGTTTCTAAAACCTTGACCTTGTCATTTAAGTTAAAAGCATGAGAACTTAAAACCTTGTTTTTGCTTTTAACTTTATCGAAAGCATCTTTTAACTCTTCAAAATTTTCTAATAAATCGCAATCTAAAGAAGATGGTTTTGAAAGAGTTTTAGCAAGTCTAGACATCTCATTTTTAAGAAAATTGATCTCGGTTTGTAAAGACTCGTTTTGAATAATGAGATCATTGTTTTTATCTTTCAAGTCTTCCTTTTCGTCATCTATATCACTTAAAGAGAATGACGATTTCGGAATAGACTCATTTTCATTTTTATCTCTTTTTAAAGATCTTATTTCTTCATTGAGAGAAGAATTTATCTTTTTAAGAGATTTGACCTTCTCTACAAGCTTAGGAACTTTTTCGGAATAAATTCCACACATATGAATTAATTCATCATGGGAAAATTCTTTTACCTCATCGTTGTCACTATTGCTTGAGTGGTCACTTTCGCTTGAAGACGATTGGTTAGGCTCATTGTTGTCTTCCATGGCCATATAGCAACCAAGATGCGCGACTTCATCTTGGTCGGAGTTATCGCTAGAGCTTGAATCGAATATCTTCTTCTTGGCTTTGCTCTTGCGATTTTTGGTGCAATCTCTCGCCATGTGTCCTTCCTTGCCACAAGTATAGCAAACAAAATCGTTAGAATAAATTGAATTATTTGACGATTTACCTTTATGTTTGCGTTGGCCTTTAAGCTTTAGTATTTCCTTGACGATTCGAATGATTTCCATTGAATTTTCGTCGTCCTCGGATAGCTCATTGCTTTCGTCACAAGTCGTTCCTTTGAAAGCTATCTCCCTCTTTTTCGAGATTGGCTTGTGACTATTGAGGGTGATCTCGTGTGTAATGAGTGAACCCGTCAATGCATCAAGAGAGTATGTGTTCATGTCGTGCGCCTCTTGAATTGCGGTGACCTTTGGTTCCCATTCCTTCGGCAAGCTCCGAATCACCTTCGAAACCATTTCCTTACAAGACAAAGACTTACCAAGAGATGTTAATCCATTAGTAATAGTAGTAAATCTAGCAGGCATGTCGGAAATAGTTTCACCCTCGCTCATTTTAAAAAGTTCGTAGTCATGAACTAAAAGTTGGAGTTTGCAATCCTTAACTTGGTTAGTTCCCTCGTGCATAACTACTAACTTATCCCACATAGCCTTAGCGGTTTTACAAGCGGAAATTTTGTTGTACTCGTTAGGAGAAACGGCACAAACAATAGCGTACATCGCTTTGGCGTTGGTAGAGTAGGCTTCTAGTTGAGCATTATCTAGGTCCTCTACGGGGATTTGGTTCTCGCTATTTTCGGATTTAGGAGCGGAATATCCTACTTTAATGGTCATCCAAAGTTTAACATTAAAGCTTTGTAAAAACATGCTCATCCTATCCTTCCAATATGAAAAATTTATTCCATCAAAATATGGAGGTGTATTGGGTGATGAAGCCATGCCGGATGCGAAATTAAGTATATTAGCCATCGGGATCTTAACTCTTAAATCGTTAGATTTCTATAATCAAGAGCCTCGGCTCTGATACCAATTGTTGGCCCCGGTGCGGCTAATCCTTAGAGGGGGGGTGAATAAGGATTTGGCGATTTTCGCCTAATTAAAATTCTATGCAACTAACCACCCAACTTATGCAATTCTAAGCTTAAGCGTTTTAACAAGAGTTAATAAATTGCTAAAATAACTAAACGCAAGCAATAAATATGCAAGAATATAAGTTGCGGAAAGTAAAAGCAAGGGAAGAAAATGACACCGTGATTTATAGAGGTTCGGCAAACGCGCCTACGTCCTCTTCTCGGTACTACCGAGTATTTCACTAAAATGTTTCTTCCGGATTTTACAAACCCTATCGAGCTCAATTGACCGATTGGCTCACCCTCTACCCGAGGTTCCTACTCTTGATACAAGTGCAAGAGAACACGACTACGAGTCTACGACTCCCCCTCAATTTATGAGTACCCGAATGAAAAACCTAGAGCTTTTAAGCTTCACTTGCTTACAAAGCCTCTACCCGTTCACTCGCTCACAATTGAGTTTATAAAACACTCGATACAAATTTAGTTACAAAAATGTAACTTCTCTCACGATTCTAATTGCTTCTTAAAAAGCTAATTGGTGAGTTGTTGATGATGATCGAGCTTGAATCTCCTTTTCTTTGATTTCCCTCTTTCTCGAATATATTCACCAAAATGGTGATTTTAGGGTTTTTATGAGAGAGGTTGAAGGATGTTAATAGATATTGTCATTGGTTATTTAGGAGAGAGATTGGGGTGGTTTATATAACAGCAAAGTCTGTTTTTCTGGGTTATGACCGTTGAAGATATAACAGCTCTTTTCCAGAATAAGCTGAAAAGCTGTTTTCGAAAACTGCAGAAAACGATCGGTCGTTTTCTACAGTCGATCGGTCGTTTTACAGAAAACGATCGGTCGTTTTCTGAAAACGATCGGTCGTTTTTATACTGGACTCACTGGAAGAAATTTGACCAAAAACGATCGATCGTTTTTGTCCAGTCGATCGGTCGACTGTAATCCTGGTCCCGTAAATCTTCGAATGCTCATAACTCTTTCGTTTTAGCTCCGATTTTGGTTCCGCTTGAACCTATGGCTTTGTTATCGAATGCTCTATCATTTAAAGACCTGAAATATACGTTTTCTATTTTTGGACAAGACAAGAGTTATATCATCGAAATCGTAAAATCATTAAACGCATAATCGAAGTAATAATCAAAATCATTATTGAACTCTATGTTCAACACCCACTTTTATGCTTTTTTCGATGATTGCTCACTCGCTAGACTTTAGGACGATCCCTGCTCCGGATCCGTCCTTGGTGGCTGATCCGTCGACGTGTATCTGCCAGTGTGATTGCGGAGAGAGCGCCAAAGGCTCATCGTAGCCTTCGGTGAACTCCGCGACGAAATCGGCCAGGACTTGCCCCTTTATGGCATGGCGGGGTACGAACTCGATATGAAATTGGGATATTTCGACCCCCCAGGCGGCAACTCGACCGCTAATGTCCGTCCGTCGAAGTAACTCTTTGATATGAAATTTCGTGTATACCTGGACCTGATGAGCTATGAAATAGTGTGGCAACTTTCTGGTTGCGACGACCAATGCCAGACACAGCTTTTCCAAGGGTAGATAACGTGTTTCGGCTTCGACCAGAGTCTTGCTGACGAAGTAGATCGGAAATTGTTCGCGACCTTCTTCTCTTAGGATAACTGCACTCACAGCTGTAGTGGAAACTGCTAGGTAGCATGCCAGAATGTCTCCTTTGTTCGGCCTTACTAGCAGTGGCAGTGTCCTCAAGTACTCTTTGAGATTGTTGAATGAAGCTTCACATCCCGGGTCCCACTCGAATTTCTTATCCTTCTTGAGTGATTCAAAAAACGGCCGTCCCTTGTCTGCGGATCGGCTAATGAACCTGCTCAACGCGGCCATCATTCCCGTGAGCTCTTGTACCTGTTTCTTATTCTTGGGCGCTGCTAGGTTCCGTAGAGCCGTTATTTGATCGGGATTAGCCTCTATTCCTCGTCGGCTAACCATATGCCCCAAGAATTTCCCTTTGCTGATGCCAAATGCACACTTGCTCGCATTGAGTTTCAGTTTGTGCTCGCCCAACGTTCGGAAAACGTCCCTGATATCTTGAAGGTGGGATGTGGCTCTTTCGCTTTTGATGACCATGTCGTCTATGTATACCTCCATCGTCTTCCCTATATGATCTCGACATACCCTTGTTATCATCCTTTGGTATGTTGCTCCTGCATTGCGTAGGCCGAACGGCATTACCGTATAGCAATAATTTCTCAAAGGCGATATAAACGAAGTCTTTTCTTGATCTTCGTAGGCGAGGGGAATTTGATGATATCCTGAGTACGCATCAAGAAAGGTCATCCGTTCTGCTCCCGCAGTTGCGTCCACCAGTTGATCAATCCTTGGAAGGGGAAAGTGGTCCCTCGGGCAGGCTTTGTTGAGATTGGTGAAGTCTATACAGACTCTCTCCTTCCCGTTCTTCTTAGGGACGACGACCGGGTTGGACAACCATTTTGGATAGTAAACCTCCCTTATGGCTGCAGCCTCCAATAGCTTTTGTACTTCAGCGATTATAGCTGCTCTGTGTTGTACAAACACTTTCCTGCTCCTCTGTGCTATCGGCTTGTACTCGGCGTTTACACTTAGGTGGTGGCATGCTGTATTGGGGTCTAGGCCCGGCATGTCTTTAGGACTCCAGGCGAATTTATCAATGTTGTTGAGAAGGAATGCTTTCAACTCCTCGGATTCCTGTTTTGGAAGGTTATCGCCGAGGAGGAAGTAGTGCTCCTCGTCCATATCTGTAATATACACCTTCCTAAGTGTCTCTCCTACTTGTTCTTCGACAACCCTTTCGGTTTTGGATATTTGGTTGATTAGCTTCTTTGTGCTGGTGGGTTGTTCCACAATGCTCAGTTGTGTTTGAAGGGCCGCGGTAATGTCCTCACAGCGCCTTGAATCCTCTTGGCATCCTCTGGCTGTCTCGATCTCTCCCCTATCATTTGGGTATTTGACCTTTTGGTGATAGGTCGAGGGTATGGCCTTCATGGCATGTAACCAAGGTCGGCCCAATATTGCGTTGTGGCCGGAGTGGTCGTTGACCACTAAGAATTCCACGGGAACCGACACGGACCCGGTTGTGACACTGAGGACGATCTTACCCAACGGTTTAGTCGTTTCAGAGATGAATCCGATCAGTGTGACATCGGTAGGCTGTAGATCTTGCAGCTTGAGTTCCATCTTGTCGAAGAGCTCCATGTACATGATATCACATGAGGCTCCTTGGTCGACAAGTACCCTGCTGACCGTGTCTAGGCCGATTTGAACACGGAGGTTAATGGCGTCTCCGTGGGGGTAAATCACCCCTTCTTCGTCAAGATCCGAGAAAGAAATGGGCGGATGTCGTCGTGGTGTGCATTGTCGTTTAGAGGTCGACGCCTGTGATGCCTTGGCTACTTGGCCAAAGTGGGCCAGCTGCCGTTGTCGCGATAGTTCCCCGCCTGGGCCCTTGGGTCGTGACATATGAACGACGTTGATCGTTTTGCCTTGCCGGTTGTCGGATCCCTCGATGGCCAGTTGTTTGCCTTTATTCCCAGCTCATTTGATGAACTTGGCTAGGTATCCTGCATCGCCCCACTGGTTCATTCTCCATCGCAGGTTACGGCAATGCTCAGTGAGATGGCCGTGATCCTCGTGATATGCGCAGAAGAGCTTGGAATCTCTCTGATTGGGGGGAGAGGTGATCGGTTGTGGTCGGGAATACCAACTTTCCCTGCATATATCCTTGAGGATATCTTCAGCAGATAGGTTGAAAGTGTATCGCAGCTCGACCGGTCCGAAAGTGTTTCGGTGTTCCCTCTCTTGGGGCCGACCTTGTTGAAACGGCTTGGGTGGCATCGGGTAGGTGAGCTGGAGCGGTTTATGTTCGTTGGTCGATGTTGGGTATGCGATCTGGAGTGGTTTGGGCTCTAGTGCTCGTGGTCGCTCTACCCTGCTATGGACCTCGGGATCTTTGCCCTTTCTGGTCGGTTGGAATGCTTCTCCCTGGTTATTCCTAACTCTTTTGCGACCCACCTGTGCCTCGCGGACCGACTCTCTTCTTGGTAGAGTTCAGTTGAGGAAACACAGTTCGTCGTTTTTATCGGTGAGGTGGGTATAATAGGCTAGCAGGGAATCAGTGGTCGGGAAGTTTTTGCCTATGAACTTCCTTCTCGCCCAATAGCCATTAGGGATGGAGTTGATAAAGTTCTAGATGGCTATATTATTGGCATATCGTGGAATCTGGTTTGCTACGTCGATAAAATGTATGCAGTAATCGTTGAGCCTTTCATTTGGCATCATCGTCATTTTCAGAAGGGTTTCGATGCTAACCTTCTTTTTCCGATGAGCAGCGTATCGGGTGGAGTACGCTCTTAGCAGTTCTGCCCAGTCTCTAATGGAGCCCCGTGGTAAGTTGTGATACCATGACGAAGCCTCTTGACCCAAGCTGTTTTTGAAAAATTTGCACATCAGTGTATGGTCATCACTCCACAGCTCCATCTTCGTCTTGTAGTGCCTCAAATGGTCCATAGGGCAACTCTTTCCATCATAGAGCCTGAATTCGGGGATGACGAACCCCATAGGATTGCGGTACCGTGTGATCTGTTCGGTACATGGGGTTTCTTGGCATACGTTCCAAGCCTGTTGGAACGCGTCATCCGTGACTTGGTAGGGGGGAGGGTATCCTCCCTGATGTGGTGGTGGGCCATATCCTTCCCCGATCCTGTATTCGGGATATCTACCGTCCTTCGTGTTTGTGTGGACACGTTCCATATGAGTGTTCGGATGGACGATCGTTATTGGAACATTGCCCCCTTGGTGGGGCACTCTCGTATCGGGTCGCCGACCCGCTGCCTCCAGGGCAGCCCTGTAGGCAGAATCTTCCACTTCATGGCGTGGGTCTTTGTCGGGTTGGATAACTGGCAATACGATGCCGGCCGCTGTCATGGCCGTCATGCATGCCGCCAGCTGAGCTTGTAGCTGGGCGTAGTTCCTTTCATCGGCTAGCGGAACAACGTGTTGTACTTCCACCGTGGGTGGTGTAATCATCCTCGGTGGATTAGTTGGTAGTTGGGGCAACTGTCCGAGTACATGATCCTCGGGCATGCCAAACTGATGAGCTTCGTTCGTTTGTAAACGAGCACCGGAGTTGACCGAGGCTGTAGGCAAAGGGACTCTTGAGCTCGGCCCTGCCTGGGACCCGGGTAAGCGTCTTCGTGCACGCCTTAATACGGGCACGTCTTGTTCGTCATCCGAGGACGAAGGGTGTTCGTCGACAATCCCTTCAATGAAATGTTGGGGTGGTTCGATCGGTTGTTCTTGGTTGACGTAGGAGGTTGTTGGTTGGTTTCCGGATTGGATAGCTTCATATCTGTCGCGGATGGCGAGTAGATCGTCGAGGTCTTGTTGGCTAATTTGCGCGTTTTGGTTATTGGTTTCTACTATCTCGGGATGGATTTCCTCTACATTGGTCACCATTGTCGCTCGCCTGGCAGAGTATTGGTATTCGAATTCTAAACTAGTTGTGAACTAGATGATTTCCGGAGACGGCGCCATTTGATAAAGCCATAACTTTGGTCGGTCGCGTTAGGCTTTTCAACAATAATATAATAGTAAATCAACTGTAAATAATGGACACTTCCTGATCTTTGTTATTGCTCGGATTATTATCCTTATTCGGACTATTGCACTTGCTCGGATTAGTATCTCTGTTTTACAATTGTGCTTGATTTGACTATTTAATCTCTCTTCTTGGTCTTTCTCCCCTTTTACTCGGTGCTCGGCTTTATCTCTGCTCGGTTTATTTCTTGACGTGATATGCTTTGACTAGTTTCTCTCTTTTCTCAACTTCTCTCTATATTTTTTGGATAGATTTTCTGGTCCTTTTTTAGGAGGGGTAGTTGGCTATTTATAGGCAACTATGCTTTCTAAGATGTTGACAAATGTCTCCATCTCAGGAGGTTTTTCAGACATGGGTCCCCAGTTGAGTGGGCTTAGGCTTTTGATAGTAATACCTTATTTTCCTATAAAAAGCATGAGATGGCCCATTTAAGCGTTGGATACACATTTATAAAGTGGGTTGATTATTACCCGAATAGAATATTCGGGTCTAATTTTTATGTTCTATCATATATATATATATGTGTGTGTGTGTGTGTGTGTGTGCAAGATATAATTATTAAAAAAATATATTAAATTGTCATCAATGACGGAAAGGGAAGCTTGAATAGCATGAACATGCATGCAGGCGTAGTGATTAAAAGGCTCAACAAATATTCATTGTTTTTCATTCTTTTATTCTTAAAATATATAATTTTAAAGGTAAATGAATAATTAGTCAAACAAAGTGACAAGAAAATTTCTCCATCTGGTCCAAGGGAGGTAGAGTTATAGATTTATAATTACACTAATTGTACTATATATATATATATATGCTGCTCTAGACGTGTTCCAGTTGGACCATTTCTTGTGTTTAATTTACCACCAATTCAAGATTACATACTACAATAAAAAATTTAAATATCAAACCTTTATTTTTTGAAAATTAATTGTTGGTAAAGTAGGTCTCGTTAAATTTTAGCAACATATAATTAGTTGTTACTCTGTTGTTAAAATTTAACGACAATCACTCTACTAACAGTTTTTAAAAATTAAACTATTGGTATATAACTATTTATTGTAGTGATCCTTTTGGATTCTTTTTTGAAAAACTGCTCTGAAAAATGCTCAATAAAGGGACATATTATCGTGGGGTAACCGTCCTTGAAAAGGGTAGTGTGTCTTATGAACCTAACATGGGAACAATTGCATAGTGCTATTTTCTTAATGTGTTTTGCAATTTGCCTATTAATGTTGTTATGTAACTAGACAAAAGATCTACGTTTCAAAGAAATAAAGGATGGGCTATGTGTTATACAACATTTGCTCAAATGACTATAATACGGGAAGTTTTGAAAATAGCAACGTCTTCATACTTTCATAATAATATAGTATAAGATTCGTACTTTGAAAAACATAGTTGTATTTACGAAATCAAACTCATAGTTCTGAACTCAAGTTCGTATTTCTGAAGTACGAGACTTGACTTTTATCAAAATGTTGACTTTTTTCTGGATTTGGTAATGATAACGAATATGTTTTTCAAATTACGGATCTAACTTGCAAAACCTTGTATGCATTTAACCTTGTATGCTTTAGGCTTACTTTGTCTATTCGTTCGCCCCTCAACATGATAATCCCGAAATAAAAAGAATTTTTTTTTAAGTGCTTGATCATAGTTGCTGTAACCGGTTTCAGAAGTTACTTTTTATTTAGGCACTTTATTACATGCTTCTGAACTCTCAAATTTTAATAATTCTAATTTTACTTCCTTTTGAACTCTCATGTTGTATAATATGTATAATTTTATTTTCTTTTGTATAATTTTATTTCCTTTTATATAGTATACTACAATTTTACATGTTGTGTACATGTTTGCTCATAATTGAACTCTAGACAAATCTGGAGGGAATACTAGGTTAAATGCATACAAGGTTATGAAAGGAAGATCGTAATTTGCAAAATATATTCGTTAATAAAAGTAACGATACAGAATCACCAAATCCAGACATTTTGAGAAAAGTCAAGTCTCGTAGTTTAGAAGTACGATATTGAGTTCAAAACTACGAGTTTGATTTCGTAAATACGACTATGTTTTTCAAATTACGAATTTTACACTGGATTTAGATTACGATGATGGTATAAATACGCATCCTTTGAAAATTTGCATATGTATGTTCTTGCTTTTCAGACAGGGTTCTACGTAAGCATCCTCACATGGAATTAAATCAGAAGTTGTAGAATGTAATTTAAGATTATTTGCTTTCTGTAATGTTCTCATATTTATCTCATAGTCGGGTTGTAAATGAAATAAAATCTTTTAAGAATAGTGCATCCTGCATGTTAATTACTTACATACTTGTTTCTATGAACTAATTTCATTCGTAATTTACCTTATCCTTCTTAAGGCATCTATCTTTGGTTTACAATTTCGTTATGTTTGTTCCAATATTTTTTTTTAAATAATTACTATGGAAACTGTATTATATTATATACTATATGGCCATGTTTGTTTCACTACAAAAAAATACTCAAATAGCGACGGGATTAATGACGATATTTTTTGTTATAAGCTTATTAGCTACGGTTTTTTTTGACGGCTTTGTGACAGTTTAGTCAATTTGTGACAGATTTGTGACAGGTTTTTAAATTAGTGACAGACTTATGACAGCTTTTGACTCTCACTAAATCAAACTTTATTTTGTAGTGTTTGCGGTATAAAAGATAGTATATTATTAATAGTACTGTGATACTCATGTTATACTTTGTTTATTTACACAAATCGCATTTGGTATTATATAAGCTATATTACTAATTATACTACATTATATGTTAATAAGAGGTATAACTAATAGCACATATATGATGGTATTATCTATGTTACTAATAATAGCTAGTTACAAATTATACCGTGTTATACAATATGAGAGATCGATGGGATTGCTTAAGATTACGTTTGTTCTACAATAGTATTAATAATTTGTTAATATAAGGCCAATTTAACCTTTACGTTTTGATACTTAATTTGTATAGGAGTATATGTTAAATATTCCAGATGGTCAATATTCCTCAGTATTGGATTAATGGAAAATGTCTTTTGGTACTTCAAAATTCTAGACATGATATACTGGGTTGAGTAGCTAGAAATTCAATTGAGTGAGGGTAAAAAATGATAAAATATATCTTATATTTTGCATATGATAAACGTTTTGTGAATGACATTTTGCACTTTTGATTATTTATATTGTATAACCTATGACATATTTTTTTCCAGTTGCATTGTAATTAATTTAGAATTATTTATATTAAGTACACTAAATGAACTACAAAATTAAAGGTTTTAAAATTCAATATTTTTAAAGTTTTTTGAGAAACTATAGATGATTTTAGGAAAATTATTCTGTTATCAGAATATAAAACCAAAAAAAAAGGTCTTCTTACTTTGATAGAAATGGTCTCATATTGAAATGTATGGATGAATAGTTTTAAGTTGGGTATTTTAATCTTAAAATTAAAAAATAGCAAAAAGATGACATAAACAGGTTAAAGAGATTCAAACCTAGTACAACCATATATCATTAAAGACTTAATTCTCAGCTACTAACCACTAAAATATTAGTTATTTAAAATCTTAGTTATTTAAAATCTTAGTTATTCTCATCTACTCAAACATTTGACAAATTATTACATATAAAATATTAGTTATTTAAAATCCAGCGGGGGCACTAGCCCCCACCAACCCTATGCTCCCTTCGCCCTTGTATACTGGTGATTGAGTTCGTTGCCACACTTTGAGCTTGCGAACGCACATCTTGAAACTAAAACGACACTATTTAATTTTTTTGGTCAAGATATATATTTTGAATATTCTAAAAACAACATTTAGTTTCATCTTTTTTTAACTCCTATTAAATAGTGTCGTTTGGTCAAAGCCATGACTTATTTGTGACAACAATGACTTGTCTTTTATCAAGGTTTTTTATCAGTACCAGTAAATTGTTATCTATAGGCTGTTCTCAATCTGTGGTACACTCAATTCATAAGCTTGAACATTTCTTTTCCTAAAACTAAGAACCTGGGTCAAGAGAACCTTGGCAATGCATTTAGAAGAAAAAGAAAACCGATGAGAAAATCATACAGGTGTTATTATGGACTCATAACACATACGTGCAGATACTAACATAGTTTTAGTAAAATACAGCTTCGCATATATACACACGCGTAACTAGATTTGTGCATAAAGTGAACGCGCAGAGGAACTCAATGAGGCCAAAAGCCAGAAAACCTCAGCTTCTAAGTTGGTTAATCAAAGGAAAGCTGAGGCGAGCCGAGGCCAATCTAGTTATTGAGCAAAAAGGCTAAGCTCACAAGTCGCAACCAAACAATGCTTATAGTAGTAAGATCTGTATAGGTATATACAACTTCTTTAGCATGCAGACATAATAAGCTTACAAATTTTCTACCCTCCAAAACTGACTAGCAAGATAATGAATCTGTATATGAATTATCAAAAACTACATCAACACATACAACTAAAACCTTATCATTGAAGAGATCAACATTAAGTAAAATCACTAAACTGAACAGAGTCAGTCTAATTCTTCCAAAAACAAAGCTAAGGGGAAATCATCACCAGATTTCAACATTGAAAAATTAGCAATTAGTACACAATCATTGTAATTCCTGATGGTTTCAGTAAAATATAAAGGAAAACGACCATAGATAGGGACTCAAAAAAGAAAAAATCATAGTGGGGACTAACATAAGAGAGGCGTGATAGAGTAGTGCACAACATAAGAAAAATCAAGGGCTCGTTTGGTTGCCGTATTAGTAGTAACGGGACTATGAATACCTTCGGACTATGGCGGGATAAGAAATGAAGGTGGGTTTAATAGTACATACATGAAATATCAATTAAGTGTTTGTTTGCTTTTTATTGGGGTTAACTATATATTTTACAAATTTACATTTATATTTATAATAAATAAACTTGCAAAATATATATATATATATATATATATATATATATATAATTTTAATATATATATCACACCCCATTTACTCATAATACCTCAATTTATCAATACCACACATTCTCTATTACTCAAAAAATACTCTCATTTCTCATCATTTCTAATCTCATGTTACTAATAGTCTCGCCTTCACTTTTCGTACCAAACGCAGTACTTGTGGACGGTATTTCTAATCTCATCCACCATAATCCCACCCCAATACACTCTCAAACAAACACCCCCCCAAGTGTACGAAAATAGTGTACCAAAATTGTCAAAAAATATAAACTTAGTAACCTAATTGCAAATATTTATAAGTTGGTGTGCAAAATCAAAATCTCTTCATAATATAGTGCACAAAACATAATACCCAAATAAAAGAGACTAATCATGTTTTGACTTAAAATTGACCACAAAGCTCAAGCATCCGAATCAAAACGCAGCAACTTACAACACATGATCTGGTGATACTCAAATAAAGATCATAATCTTGCGATAAATCACCACCACTTTAATCTGGTGATACTTTAGTGTACAGAAGTGTAATTTGTACAGATAAGAAAAGACTCATGTTTCATGTCAAATTGACCAGCAAAAGCTCAAGCTTGTGAAACAAAACGCAATAAATCACAACATATATTTTTCAACAACTTACTTAATCACACAACTTCCAAGTCAAATAGAAAACTTACGACAGATAGACACTACTTTGATCAGGTGATACGCCAGTGTACAAAAAGTGTAATTTACGCATAGAAGAAAGGAATTCAAGTTTCATTCAAACTTCATCAAGAAAGCTCAAGCATTCGGAACAGAAGGCAGAGAATTACAACACAGTTTCTGCAACATGTTATCTACGTAATTAACAACATCAACTTCAAATTACAATTAAATTCTTACGACGACGGCGACAAATCACCACCACTCTGCTGCCAAAGATTAATGATATCAGTTGCTTGATTAAGAAGAATAATCATTTGTTTTTGAGATATCCAAGGTTTAGTCTCGAGAAGCACTTTGAGCTCTTCCCAAGCATCTTTTCTAGGCCAAATATAGTATGGACTCAAAGGGATACTGCCATGGCCTGGTATCACTTGATCGAGAGCAAGTCCTATGTTTTTTTCCATCCATATGAATTTCAAGACTATCCTTGGCTTTTGCATTGGTTTCACCACCACTTTAACCTTCTGAAAACGCATTAAAAATAAAAAAGAATGTAAATTTTTAAAACAGAGTTGCAAATATAATTATAATATTATACGGTTCTGAAGTTGAGAGGGGATGTGTGGTTATTTTGGCATAGGATGAAATCATAGAAAACCTTGTTCCCGTTTAGGCTCGTCTGGTTGTATCTTTATACGTGCAAAATATATTTCTTTAAGTGGAGATGAAAATGTCTACTCTCAGCCTTCAGGTACTATAAGTGTGTTATTGAAAATAAAAGTTATTTTTATTGGGAGTAGTGGAAAACAGTAGATCATAGTGTAAATTAGATGAAAAGTATATCTTTTGAAAAAAGTATGGACCAAGATACTTGAAGAGATCTTTTTTCCATTGAAAGTATAAATAAGTATACTCTAACCAAACATTATACTGAAAAGGAATACAAAAAAAAAAAAACTATACCTATAACTATAAGGTTCTACCAAACAATCAGATCGAAAATTTTATCTTTCCAACTACACTATCTTGTTCATAATTCATATTGACTTATCTTCATGGTTCTCATGCAGACACGATTCTAACATTATGTGTTTTCCCTTCATAAAGCCAACACCTCCAGCCAAATGAAAATAACCAAGCAAAAGACGAAGCAAGGTAACGAAAGAAGCAAGATAACGAAATTCCCTTGTAAAAAATCAATTGAGATGGCATAATAATTAACTAGGGCAAGGTGTACACTAAACACATTTATCAATTTGGAAGAAGCACAAGGCTTGAATATTTGTTTGTTTGGTGTACCTAAAATCAATAATTAAAAAATGGAAAGACTGAAAACAAATAAACAATTTTATTTCTATAGTGGAATGTGACTCTATTAGAAATTCCGACACTTGCAGAATGTAAATGCAATTAATTAAACTTCCAGACAAAATAATATAAGTTATTAAACTGCTGGACTGGTTTGTAATTAAACGAAACTATCAGACAGAACAGTATAAAACTAAATTTTTGAACTGTTTGTTAATTAAAAGAAACTGCCAGACAAAATAGTATAATTACTAAACTACTGGACTGTTTCTGTAAATAAATTACAGGACTAAAATGAAACTAATCTAATTACATAATTAAATTACATAATTAAAACAATACTTTAAATAAATTACAAAAAGATAAAACATAATTTAAAAGTTACAGCTAAGGACAGAAAATTGAAATACTGAAATTAAATTACAGAAATAAAATGAAATAAAAAAGGACATAAAAGAAATAGACGAGGCTACTGTTTAACAGTATGCCCTTAACCGATATTCGCCTAACCACCTTTGAGGTTTCTGGTTATGTTTGGCGCTTCGATCCCAAGTTACAACGTCTCGGATGACTCGCCGAAAACTGGCGACGAGTCAAGGTCGAGCTGTTGGTGGGTGGCTCTCTCTGGCTAAAATGTAATGCTTCTGTTTAGAGATATGATATATGTTGATGTGCTTGATTTCAGAATGTTATATTATGACCTGTGGGGGTCTGCCTATTTATAGCCTGCCTGAGTATCTCAGTCATTAAAGTCACACTTTAATACTGTCAGTTTTCGAAATTCGAAACTGCACTATTAACTCTGTAATGAATTCATATTCATTGCAACAGTTACACCTCTGCTGAAAGCTTCCGTCGAGCAGGCGCACCCGAGTGGTACACAATACACACGTGTATGTGGACACACAACTTAATATCCACATGGGATAGCTTTGTATATATATTGTAAAATGACTCTTCATTTTTCAATGTGGGACAATTACCAATGAGTTATCCCCATTTAACCCATTTTTCAGCATTAAGAGTTTTCCTCTTTCTCAACCCCAATCTTTGACGCCAATTTCCATTCACTCTCATTCTCCGAATAGGTCATGCGACATACTGTTACGAACATTGTCAAACCATCTATTCAAGCGTCTTGAGCATGGTGTCAAAAACAACGATTGTCACTTGGAATCTTGACTCAAAGATGGTCCCGTGACCATTCGGAATCTACCATGTTTTAACATGGTTTTCCTACAATCCCCCACATGTAAAACATGGTTTTCCTACAATCCCCCACATGAATGCAATTGGCTTAAAAGCCCATGTCCTAAAATGCAAACAAGAGAACCGCAAGAGTTCACTGCCTAATATCAGGTAGCGCGTGCCTTGAATCTGCCGTAGCGGAGTACTACCCAGAATACTGCTATTAGGCAGTTGTAAAGTCTTGAACCATTAAGCTTTGTGTATCCCAGAATAACACCCGCACAGTGCCCTCTCTACCCACGTACTAAGCTCTTTAGTTGTTGTCCATATATGGTCTGAACTACCTTTGCACGTTCAACTGAGTGCTCTAGTGTTTAGCTCACGCTCATCACACGGTAACGGCCTTACACACTCGTTATAGGTGGATCCAAGTAGAAGGTGTTACTGACTCACCTTACTCGACCTTCGAGATACTTGGATCATTAAGAGCCCCATGCTCACCCTTACTATGGTACATGTCTATTACTCTGTCATCGCGAAAATGGGCTGGGAACTACAGGTTCCCGAGTGCTTTGTTCGGCTGCCCCCACAGTTCAGTTTCCCATTGAACCCAGCAGGTAAATCCCATCTGGGTTGGGTTGCCTATGGGGAGTCTACCAATTTAATGGGCTTCAATCCCATTCCGTTCGATGACGCTTCGACTCTCTCTTGAGTCAAGCCCTTTGTAAATGGATCTGCAATGTTATCATTTAATCTCACAAAATCTAAGGATACAACACCGTTAGCTAACAATTCTCTTACGGATTTATGTTTCCGATGTATATGTCGAGACTTTCCATTATACATATGGTCCTGAGCCCGCACAATAGCTGATTGACTATCGCAATGCATACTTATCACAGGAACAGGTTTTGGCCACAATGGAATCACTTCCAAGAAACTTCTTAGCAAGTCTGCCTCTTCAGTTGCCAGGTCCAAAGCTATGAATTCTGATTCCATAGTTGACCTTGCGATGCAAGTTTGTTTGGAGGATCTCCAAGACACGGCAACACCTCCTATTACAAACACATATCCACTCGTGGATCTTGTGCTATTGGAGTCTGATATCCAGTTGACATCTGAATACCCTTCCAGTACCGTTGGATATTTGGTATAGTGCAGCCCATAATCGGCTGTATATCTCATATACCTGAGAAGTTTTATGATGGCTTTCCAGTGCTCCTCATTTAGATTACTGGTTTACCTGCTTAATCTGCTTACTGGGTTGGCTATATCAGGTCTAGTACAGTTCATCACATATAATCCTAGAGAATTCCAATTGTCTCAACACTTTTGCCGAAATTCTTTTTCAGGCTACAGTTGAACTCAATTGGAGTTCTGGACATTGCCTTACTACCACTGTCAGATTTGTCAAGTGTTTGTCTAACATAATGACCTTGCGACAGGGCATACCCCTCTAACGTCTTGGTGATTTTCATACCAAGTATAATGTCAGTTATACCCAGGTCTTTCATATCGAAATGATGTGACAATATTTGTTGATTTTATCTGTACTCCCTATTATAATCATGTCGTCCACATAAAGGCAGACTACTACACAGTCTTTTTCACTTCTTTTCATGTAGACACATTTGTCACACTCATTTATGCGAAAACCATTTGATAGCATGATTCTATCAAATTTCTCGTGCCATTGTTTGGGTGCCTGTTTAAGTCCATACAGAGACTTTACAAGTTTGCACACCTTGTGCTCTTTCCCTGGAAGTACAAACACTTTAGGTTGTTCCATATAGATTTGCTCTTCTAATTCTCCATTTAGAAAAGTCGTCAATGTATTTCCGGATCAAACAATGTCGCGAAAGAAATGACGATCCGAATCGACGTTTTCCGGAGACAGGAGCGTACGTGTCGAAATAATCGACACCTTCAATTTGCCTGAAGCCTTTGACTACAATTCTTGCCTTGTACTTCTCGATCGTGCCATCAACCTTTAACTTTCTCTTGAATATCCACTTGTGACCTAGGGGCTTGCATCCTTGCGGAAGATCCACTAGTTCCCAAGTGTGGTTTTGCATAATCGATTCAATCTCATTATTGATTGCTTATTCCCCATATTGGGAATCCGGTGTTGACATAGCCTGTTGATATATCACCGGTTCACCTTCTATCATGAAGGTTACGAAATCAGGCCCATAGGAAGTTTCCTTCCTTGCCCTTTTGCTTCGTCGAGGCTCTTCCTCTTCTTCTTTCTCTGACGGTTCACTTGCCCCCACATTTCCATCACTATTCAACTCTTGAGTCTGTACAGGTGTTGGCATTCTGCGGGGAAAGATATCATCAAAGAAAGAAGAATCTCGGCTTTCAATTATCGTATCTATGTGCACATCGGGGTTTTCCGACTTGTGTACGAGAAACCGATACGCACTGCTATTTTGTGCATATCCAATTAACACGCAATCCACCGTTTTTTGACCAATTCTCATCCTTTTAGGAGCTGAGATTAGGACCTTAGCGAGACATCCCCAAACCCTCAGGTTCTTATAGCTAGGTTGATGACCTTTCCATAGTTTGTATGGTGGTTTGTCTCGCTTCTTATGTGCTAATTTGTTTAAAACATAGTTAGTGGAAAGCAACGCTTCCCTCCACATGTTCTGAGCTAACCCAGAACTTATTAACATCGCATTCATCATTTCCTCGAGTGTTCTATTTTTACACTCCGCAACTCCATTTTGCTCCAGGGAGTATGGAGCTGTGGTTTGATGAATGATGCCCCTCTCCGCACATATTTGTGCGAACGGCGCTTCATATTCGTCGCCTCTATTACTCCTCAATATTTTAATCTTTTTATTGAGTTTATTCTCTACTTCAGTTTTATATAGAGTGAACATATCTACTGCATCGCTTTTACTTTTCATTAAGTAAACGTAACAGTATCTAGTACAATCATCTATAAAAGTTATGAAGTATCTTTTACCTCCTCTTGTTTGAATAAATTTCAAATCACACACATCTGTGTGAATCAAACCAAGAGCTTCACTATCTCGTTCAACATGTTGAAACGATGATTTGGTTAACTTTGCTTCTACACATATTTCACATTTATATTGTTTATTAAAGACAGTTTGGTATTAGTTGCAGTGATATTAATTTCTTCATAGAATTAAAATTCACATGTCCTAATTTACCATGCCACAAATGAAATGACTCAAAAATATAAGCAGAATCTGAAATATTATTATTGGCCAACTTGGCAACGGTCATTACATTACCGGTATTGGCCTCAGCCTTAGCACCTTTATTAGCGAACTCAGCCTTAGGAGCTGGAGTTCCTACATTTAACTTAAACATGTCGGTCATAGAGTCACGGCCTACATAAATACCATTCTTGGTGATTACAACTTTATCGGATTGAAAAACTAGTTTAAAACCCTTCTTCACCATAACCGAGCCTGAAACCAGATTCTTGCGAATATCTGGTACATGGAGCACCCCAGTCAGCGTCAGCTCTTTTCCTGAGGTCAGGTTCATCACCACTGTCCCCCTTCCTTCCACATTGGAAGTAGCAGAATTGCCCATGAAGCAAATCTCACCAACCACCGCCTCGTAGGTCTTGAACATCCACTTGTTGGAGCAGATGTGGCTCGTGGCGCCGGTATCTAGCCACCATTCCTTTGGGTTGCTTCCCACAAGTTTCACTTCGGAGACCACTACAAAGAGATGCATGTCATCTTCTACTCCCTCGGCCATATTGGCCTGAGCTGAAGCCATCATCTTCCCCTTGCCCTTAAAGTTCTTCGGTGGAGGTTTGGGCTTAGCAATGCGTTTGTTGTCATAACAGTCTGCGGCACAATGACCGGCCCTGTTACACACAAAGCAGGTTCCTACAAATTTCTTTACACCAGCAGCACTGCCCGCGTTGTCAGGGCGTTTCCGCTTGACACGCGTGGCCTCAATCACATGGGCTTTTGCCACCGAGCTACTAGCAATACCGCCTTTCTTTCCAGAACGGCGATTGTTTTGCTCGATATTCAACCTCTCTATGAGCCCCTCCAGACTCATTGGCTTCCGCTTGTGCTTCGGGTAGTTCTGAAACTCCTTCCATGATGGTGGCAGTTTCTCAATCATGAGAGCCACCTGAAAGGGTTCATTGATAACTAGCCCTTCAGCATCAAGCCGATGGTATATAAGTTGTAGCTCGTCAACCTGCTCAATGACACTCCTATTATCAGTCATCATGTACTCGTGAAAGTCTGTGATGGCAAATTTATTTGCGACAACGTTATTCACCTTGTACTTCTTTTCGAGAGTCTCCCAAAGCTCTTTTACAGTTGCTTTGGGCTCGAAAACACTGAATATGGTGTCATCTAGAGTACACAGGATATATTTAGTCGGCATGTCTCCATGCCTCAATCACCGAGAACGACTGCTCGTCCAAATCGTCCTCGCTTAGGACGGAAGCAGTCTCCTTAAGAAATCGGGTCAAGTTCAGGGTGGTTAAATAAAACAGCATCTTTTACTGCTAACGTTTGAAGTTGTCACCCCTAAACTTTTCCGGCTTCTCCAGATGAGAGGTCGGCAAAACAAGCATAGACGAACGCATCAGTGCCTTGGCCCTGGCCGCAGTCATAGCCTTGGCCGCAGCCGCAACCTTGGCCGCTGCCGCAGCCGCAACTTTGGCCGTAGCATCAGCTTGGGACACAGCCGCAGCCGTCGTAGCATGCGCCTGAGCGTCAGCCCCCACATTTGCATCGTCCGTAGTGTTATAGACATTCCCACCAACCACTACGTCATGCGAACACACCGAATGGACAATAGGATCAGAGACATTTTCGTTCGGCATCTTTCGGTTTCTGAAAAGACAACCAAAAGACTAAGATACGCGTATATGTAAATATTCTTGAACAAAACACCAAGTATAGAAAACTTGGTTTCCGTAAAAGAACTTAGACAAAAATAAATTATTTCAAGCTAATACCAAACTGGTTGGTATTTTACCGAGAACGGTACAACTACCAAAAAAAAATAAAACAACTCCAGGAATTTTTCCTTTGCTACAAAATATTCTAAAAACTGAATTGTAGCGGAATAATCACTCTTCCTTTTAATTTAAAAATTAAAATAAAACAGTACACAAACCAAAAATTAAGTATCGGATAAGATTGTTGGTTTTGGTGTACGTAAAAGCAATAATTAAAAAATGCAAAGACTGAAAAGAAATAAACAATTTTATTTCTATAGTGGAATGTGACTCTATTACAAATTCCGACACTTGCATAATGAAAATGCAATTAATTAAACTTACAGACAAAATAATATAAGTTATTAAACTGCTGGACTGATTTGTAATTAAACGAAACTGTCAGACAGAATAGTATAAAACTAAACTGCTGGACTGTTTGTTAATTAAAAGAAACTGCCAGACAGAATAGTATAATTACTAAACTGTTGGACTGTTTCTATAAATAAATTACATGACTGAAATGAAACTAATCTAATTACAGAATTGAAACAGTACTTTAAATAAATTACATAAAGTTAAAACAGAATTTAAAAGTTACAGCTAAAGACAGAAAATTGAAATACTGAAATTAAATTACAGAAATGAAATGAAATAAAAAAGGACAGAAAAGAAATAGACGAGGCTACTGTTTAACAGTATGCCCTTAACCGATATTCGCCTAACCACCTTTGAGGTTTCTGGTTATGTTTGGCGCTTCGATCTCAAGTTACAACGTCTCGGATAACTCGCCGGAAACTGGCGACGAGTCAAGGTCGAGCTGTTGGTGGGTGGCTCTCTGGCTAAAATGTAATGCTTCTGTTTAGAGAGATGATATATGCTGCTGTGTTTGATTTCAGAATGTTATATTATGAGCTGAGTATCTCATTCATTAAAGTCACTGCACTATTAACTCTGCAATGAATTCATATTCAGACAATGAATTCATATTCATTGCAACAGTTACAACTTTGCTGGAAGCTTCCGTCGAGCAGGCGCGCACCCGACGAGCAGGCGCGCCCGAGTGGTACACAATACACACATGTGCATGTGGACACACAACTTAATATCCACATGGGATAGCTTTGTATATATACCGTAAAAATGACTTCATTTTCCAATGTGGGACAATTCCCAATGAGTTATCCTCATTTAACCCATTTTCCAGCATTAAGAGTTTTCCTCTTTCTCAACCTCAATCTTTGACGTCAATTTCGATTCACTCCCATTCTCCGAATAGGTCATGCGACATACCGTTACGAACCTTGTCATACCATCTATTCAAGCGTCTTGAGTATGGTGTCAAAAGACAACGGCTGTCGCTTGGAATCTTGACTCAAAGATGGTCCCGTGACCATTCGGAATCTACCATGTTTTAACATGGTTTTCCAACATATTTGTGTCCAAAATGTTTTAACACATCGATCAAGGGGGTGTCCAAAATGTTTTAACACATCGATCAAGGGGGGCATTATGATTCAAAAAGGTCTTTCATTGAGTTGTTTTCTTCTCGCTGATACATGTACGCAGCACACAACTTTACCCAGCACCAAAAGTAGTACTCCTACTAAAGTATTGTAGTTATGTATCTCCTTCTAAATAATCTGCAGTACTTTCCAAATATAACAGGCAATTCATCTACAACTTTAAGTTAAAATAACGACACGAAAAGTGAGTAGTTCTCAGTTATTTCAAAATGGCAGTAATTAAGGCTTGTTTGGCTGCAGCTATAAATGAAATAAGCTGGTTTATCTTTGTCTAAGAATAAAGCTAGTATCATAATAGCAAAAGAAATCTAGATTTTCCATGGAAGAGATGCAATTTTAAGCTGGAAAATCATATACAGTACAAACTATAAGCAAAAATTCTAACTTAAAAGCTGCAAAAACAACCCTTGTGCAAGAAAATTCTGGGTTTAAATGACAGGAATACAAGAAGACTTGGATTTCAATCTGGTGACCCGAAATGAGGTACAGCCTATAAGTTTAAAAGTAAGTAATTGAGCTTAAGATTTCAATTCACTGAAAATGAATCATGGAATACAAAGAATAATTAAAACCCAGATAAATGAGAGTACAGAATTCTGAATTATATTATATGTTCCCTTGAAATGTAATGAATATGCATACAAATGAATTTGAATCAAAAATACAAAAAACCTCCATTTCAGGTTCGGGAATATAAAACTACAAATTTTTTCATGCAAAAGCTCAGATTTTAAGCTGTCCAAACTGACGCACTACAAACAATAACCAAAGGATTGAGCTTTAAAGCTGCAAGCCTACAACAAACAACCCTCAGCGACAAAAATAGCTATATTTTCATGCCAAAATGCAAACCGCTTCTAGGTTTTAAGCTGAACATTCAGATACATTACAAACTATATGGAGGGCTTAAAAGCTGCAAAACAAAAACCCTTCTGCCGGAAAAGAGCTGTTTTTAAGCTGACAAATGTCGCAGTAAACTAAGCTTAACCAATGTGGTAGTTTAACTTATGTTGGTAACAAGTAAAAAGATAAATGAGCTGAAAAACTGTAGCCAATCTAATCACCCTTTAGTTAGAATTCAATATTCTTTTTCAACCATGTAATCCAGTAAATAGATCAATTATAGAAATGTGTCCCTACTCCCTACTCCCTTCACAAGTATGCGATGCATATATAAAATCATCTCAATTCCTTCATTCCATGCTCACCACCAGGGTTCGAACCATGGCGCCTGCGAAGCAGGTTACCTCCAAAGGAGGATTATTAATTATCAAAAAAATAAAAAATAGTTTGTCTATCTTTACAAAGGTAAATTTTTATAGATATGCAATTTATGCAACTATTGTTTTGTATAAGAGCTCAAATATCAATTGTACCTATGATGTATTAAATTAAAGAATTTAATGAAAAACGAAGCAAATGCTAAAGTTGGAACATTTGTTAATTTTTTAGTTGACTTTTATAAAAGGGACAAACAATATGGAACTTACTACAAAAAAAAAGTAGTATATACATGAATATCTCTAGTAAATACTATAAAAAGACCTCAATGATTCTGGATTTAAGACAGAAATGCAAAAAAACTCAAACTCTTAGCTTATAAGTCTTTAATACTTGCCTAAAAATTGTACAGTAACAAATAACCCCCTTTTATCAACAATAAATAATGCATTAAAAATACTAAGCAGAACCCAGATAAATGAGATAACAAAAAATGCACATCAATATATGTTCACAGTCTTCACCTATCACCTAAAATGTACTTAATGAATATTTATACAAATAAAATTTAAATTCCATAAAAATAAAAAGGACCTCAATTTCAGGCTGTACTGAGATAGATTCTTTAAAAATTACTGTAGAAGCTGAAAGAGAGAAGCTTTTCTCAGTGCTCAAATGGGTTTGAGAGAAAATTGAAAAAGGTTTACTGGGTTTTGCAAAGACTTGGTTTTTAGTAATGGGTTTTGTATAAAAAGTGATATTTAGAAATGGGTAATTTGTTTCTTTTGATATGGTACTTCTAATACAAATATTGTTGCATTTATACCATAACATTATTGTCTTACCAAAATTATGTCATTAATTTTCTAAGCTTATGAAAAAGTTAACAATGAACTACTATAATAAACATATTAAAACATTCTAGTATACATACTTAACCAATGCATATGCACATTAATCACCTATCACCTAAAATGTACTTAATGAATATTTACCCAAATAAAATTTTAATTCAATAAAAATAAAAAGGACCTCAATTTCAGGTTGGACTGAGACTGATTCTTCAAAAGTTGCTGTAGAAGCTGAAAGAGATAAGATTTTCTCAGTGCTTAAATGGGTTTTAGAGAAAAGAAAAAAAGGCTTAGTGGGTTTTGCAAAGAGTTGGTTTTTATTAATGGGTTTTGCATAAGAAGTGGTTTTAAGAAATGGGTAATTTGTTTCATTTGCTATGGTACTTGGATGAAGCGCCATTGACAGCATTTTCACAGAGAGATTGGGAGAGAGAGAGAGGTTTTGCAATGGTTGAAGACTTGGAGATTAGGATAAGGGATTATTAATAATCTTGTCAATAGACTTTTTTCCCCAAAATTTTGGTTTCTCGTTTATCACTTTCGATTCGATAATTTCACGTCTAAAATTAAGATTTTTTTCATTTCTTTAATGTTCATGTTCTATTTCTTGTTTCGTATCCCGATTTCGTTTCCTATCTTGGTAACTATGATCCAATGTACTTTGAATCTAATTTCGAACATATGATACCAGCGGTATGTACAAGGTACGATATTGTTAAGGTTACGATGGTACGATAAAATATTTAAATTTTAAAAACGGCACGGGAATGCCTAATATGAAAATATAGATTAGTTTTTATATATAAAATTAATTTACCTGATAGAACACAAAAATTAGATTCGAATATGCCTATTCGGGTATGAATCGACCCACACATTATTAGAGGGTACAATGCTTGAATCCAAAAACCCATGGTCTAAAAGTGCTTTCCTAACAGGCCATTTATAAAGGTCTTAGCCCAATTGGTAAAGGTCCACAGTGGAAAAGCCCATGAAGTGACGCATGAGATGGAGACATTTGTCAACATGAGGTACAATTGCCTATAAATAACCAAGTATCTTCACTAAAAGAAGGACTGGAAAATCTATCTAAAAAATATAGAGAGAAGGAGAGAAAAGAGAAAAAATTGTCAGAGCTTATCTCACTAGAAAGCAAGCCAAGCAAGACTAAAGACCGATCACAGAAGAGAAAGATAAAGATCAAGTACAAGAGTAAATCATTAAGTCGAGTACAAGTGTAATAAGAGATTGTAAACCGAGCAAGTTGTAAAACCGAGCAATAATAAAGATCCAAGAAGTGTCCAATAATTACTATATTTTGATTATAATATTCTCGTTGAAAAGCATAACGCCACCGACCAAAGTTATTGCTTTATCAAATGGCGCCGTCTCTATCAGACGAGCAATACTCTTCATCTAGTTTCTAACTAGTTTCGAAGTCGAACACCTATACTCTATCAGACGAGCAATAATGGCGAACACAAATGAAGAAAACCGACTCGAAGAAGTAGGCACGACTAACCAGGAAGTCTCAATCCACCAAGACGAGTTAACGAATCTCCTCAACATCCGCGACCGATACGAGGCACTCCAGGTCGGAGCTAGACCGACCATCTCTAATATCCAAACCGACCAACCAACAGACCGACCACTACAAATCGACGGCCTCGTCGACGAGAACCCTACAGACTCGGAGGAAGAACGAGCACTGTCCGCGACAAGGCATGCAAGAAGATCATTGCCAGTCAGCCGCCGCCTCAACAATGCAGGGCCAAGCTCAAGGGCCCCTCTGCCAGCAGCCTCGGACAACTCCAGTTCCCACCGGGTTCGTTTTCAAACGAACGAAAACCACCGGTATGGCATGCCCGAGGACCGTGTACCCGAACAAACGGTCCGACCATCCATCCTCCCACCGCGGATAATTACACCATCCATGGTGGAAGTACAACCCATTGATCCCCAAGCAGGAAACGCGGTCGCATTGGCACAAACCGAGCAAGGTTACAATGCACAGCTTCAAGCTCAGCTGGCCGCATGCATGTCCGCCATGGCAGCAGCAGGCATTACAATACCGCCAACCCAAACCGCCAATGCATATCAAGACCCACGATTAGAAGTGGAAGATTCCACGTACCGAGCCGCCTTGGAAGTGGCAGGCCGAGAACAGGGTATAGGGATTCCCCGGCATAGGGAGCATATACCGAGAACAAACCCGACAGTGTTCGGCCGCCAAGACGCTCCTCGAGGACCTGCCCTTGACAAAAACCCGAACGACGGGAGATACCCCGACCACAGGGTTGTTGTAGGATACTACCCACCACCCCACTATGGGGGAGGATACAACGACCAATACCAAGCACCGGATGAAGCGTTCCAACAGGCTTGGGATGTATGCCAAGAAACTCCATGTACCGAGCAGATCATGCGGTATGGCAATCCTGGGGGGTTCATCATCCCCGAATTCAGGCTCTATGACGGAAGAAGCTTCCCAATCGATCATCTGTGACACTACAAAACAAGGATGGAGCTTTGGAGCGATGACACTGCATTGATGTGCAAATTTTTTAAGAATAGCTTGGGCCAGGAGGCTTTGTCGTGGTATCATAACCTACCACGGGGATCCATAGGAAGCTGGACGGAGCTGCTCCGAGAGTACTCCACCCGATATGCTGCTCATCGGAAGAAGAAGGTCAACATTGAAACCCTTCTAAAAATGGCGATGTTGCCAAATGAACGACTCAATGACTACTGCATACGTTTCATCGACGTGGAAAACCAGATTCCGCAATACGCCAACAACATAGCCATCCAAAACTTTATCAACTCCATCCCCAGTGGCTATTGGGCGAGAAGGAAGTTCATCGGCAAAAGTTTCCCAACCACTGACGCCCTTCTTGCCTATTGCACCCACCTCACCGATAAAAATGAGGAAATGTGACTCCTCAACCGAACTCTGCCAAGAAGAGAGTCGATCCGAGAAGCACAGGTGGATCGCAAGAAAGCAAAGAACAACCAAGGGGAAACAGTCAAACCGACCAGACGGGATAAAGGTCCTGAGGTCCAGCAAAGGGTAGAGCAACCCCGAGAACCCGAGCATAAACTGCTCCAGCTCACATACCCAATGCCAACCAAGCCACCTCACCAAGGTCGTTTCTAAGAATGGGAACGACGAAAGAACTTCGAACCGGTCGAACTGCGATACCCTTTCAACTGTTCTGCCGAAGATATCCTGAAGGATATACGCAGAGAAAGCCGGTATTCCTGACCTGACCCGTTCTCTTCCCCCTAATCTAAGAGATTCCAAGCTCTTCTGCGCCTATCACGAAGACCATGGCCACCTCACCAAGCACTGCCAAAATCTGTGGTGGAAGATGAACATGTGGGGTGACGCGGGATACCTCAACAAATTCATCAAAGGCACTGGTAACAAAGGAAAACAGCTAGCCATCGAGGGAGCCGACAACCGACAAGGCAAAACAATCAACGTCGTGCATCTGTCACGACCAAAGAGCACAGGAGGGGAACGATCACAACAACGGCAACTGGCGCACTTTGGGCAAGTAGCCAAGGCGTCACAGGCATCGAACTCTAAGCGGCAATGCACGCCGCAGCGGCACCCGCCCATTTCTTTTTCGGATCACAACGAGGAAGGGGTAATATACCCCCACGGGGATGCCATTAACCTCCGCGTCCAAATCGGCATCGACACGGTCAGCAGAGTGCTTGTCGACCAAGGTGCCTCTTGTGACATCATGTACAAAGAGCTCTTCGACAGGATGGAGCTCAAGCTGCAAGATCTACAGCCCACCGACGTCACACTGATAGGGTTCATCTTAGAGACGACTAAACCTTTGGGAAAGATCGTCCTAAGTGTTACAATAGGTTCAGTCTCTGTCCCTATGGAATTCTTAGTGATCAATGATAATTCAGGCCACAATGCTATCTTGGGCCGACCATGGCTTCACGCCATGCGAGCCATCCCTTCAACATACCACCAGAAGGTGAAATACCCTAATGCTAGGGGAGAGATCGAGACCACCCAAGGCTGTCAAGAGGACTCACGGCGCTGCAAGGACATTACCGCGACACTTAAGAGACAGCTAGTAGTCGTCGAACAACCCACCAGCACGAAAAAACTGGTCAACCAAATAGCCAGCGCTGAAAGGGTTGTCGAGGAATAAGTAGGAGAGACGCTCCGAAAAGTGTGTATCCCAGGTATGGATGAGGAACACTACTTCCTCATTGGCGAGCACCTTCCCGAAGAGGAATCCAAGGAACTGGAAACCTTCATTTTCACTAATATCGATAAATTTGCCTGGAGCCCCAAGGACATGCCCGGCCTAGACCCGAAGACAGCATGCCACCACCTAAGTGTTAACGCCGAGTATAAGCCAATAGCTCAGAGGAGCAGAAAAATGTCGATCCAACATAGAGCGGCTATAATAGCAGAAGTCCGAAAGCTGTTGGAAGCAGGGGCTATAAGGGAGGTGTTTTACCCGACGTGGCTGTCTAATCCGGTCGTCGTCCCCAAGAAGAATGGAAAGGAAAGAGTTTGCAGCGATTTCACCAACTTGAACAAAGCTTGCCCGAGGGACCCATTCCCCCTTCCGAGGATTGATGAATTGGTAGATGCAACAGCGGGAGCAGAACGAATGACCTTCCTCGATGCATACTCGGGGTACCACCAAATCCCCCTCGCCCATGAGGATCAAGAAAAGACATCGTTCATATCGCCTTTGGGAAACTATTACTATACGGTAATGCCGTTCGGCCTGCGCAATGCGGGAGCAACATACCAGAGGATGATAACAAATGTATGCCAAAAGCATATAGGAAAGACAATGGAGGTATACATAGATGACATGGTCATCAAAAGTGAAAGGGCCATATCCCACCTCCAAGACATTAAAGACGTCTTCCAAACATTGGGCGAGCACAAACTGAAGCTCAACGCAACCAAGTGCGCGTTCGGCATCAGCAAAGGCAAATTTCTGGGACACATGGTCAGCCAGAGAGGAATAGAAGCCAATCCCGACCAGATAACAGCTCTGCAAAACCTAGCAGCACCCAAAAATAAGAAGCAGGTGCAGGAGCTCACGGGAATGATGGCCGCACTGAGCAGGTTCATCAGTCGATCCGCCGACAAGGGACAACCATTTTTTGAATCACTCAAAAAGGATAAAAAATTCGTGTGGGACCCGGCGTGCGAAGCTTCATTCAACAACCTCAATGAGTATCTAAGGACGCTGCCACTGCTAGTAAGGCCGAGCAGAGGAGATATTCTGGCATGTTACTTAGTAGTTTCCATAACAGCTGTGAGCGCAGTCATCCTAAGAGAGGAAGGTCGAGAACAATTCCCAATCTACTTCGTCGCAAAACTCTGGCTGAAGCCGAAACACGCTATTTACCGTTGGAAAAGTTATGCTTGGCATTAGTCATGGCCACCAGAAAGTTGCCACATTACTTCATCGCCCACCAGGTCCAAGTTTACACGAAATTCCACATCAAGGAGTCCCTTCGACGGACAGACATAAGCGGTCGGGTTGCAGCATGGGGGGTCGAGTTATCCCAATTTCATATCGAATTCACACCCCGACATTCCATAAAGGGACAAGTCTTGGCCGACTTCGTAGCAGAATTCACCGAAGGACATGACGAGCCAATGACCATATCACCGCAATCACACTGGCAAATACATGTCGATGGATCAGCAACCAAGGACGGATCGGGAGCAGAATCGTCCTCAAATCTAGTGAGGGAGCCATCATAGAGAAGAGCATAAAACTAGGCTTCCGAGCTACTAACAACGAGGCAGAGTACGAAGCCATGATAAACGGCATGATCATAGCACGCTCCCTCGGATGCTCACACTTAATTGCCAGCTCCGAATCTATGCTGATCGTAAATCAAGCCATCGATGAATACCAAGCCAAGGACAACCGAATGATCCTATACCAACAGAAAGTCCAAAGCTTAATGGCCACATTCGAGCAGTGCGAATTAATAAGAATCAATCGCACCGAAAACGCACATACCGACGCATTGGCAACCCTAGCCTCGACACTAACATTGGCGGACACTCGGTCAATCACAATAGAACTTCTGGAAACACCAAGCATCACTAGAAGGGTAGACCGAATAACATCAATACAGTACGAGCTACGATGGATGGACGAGATGATCCATTATCTGCGAAATGGGACACTCCTGGCAGACAAAATAAAAGCTTTGAAGATCACAAGAAAGGCTCCTAGGTTCTGGTTATCCGCAGAGGACAAACTGTATAAGTCAAGTTACCGAGGACCCCACCTTCTGTGCGTCCGCACCGAGCAGCAACAACAAGTCTTGGAAGAGATCCACGAAGGATCATGCGGAGCACATATCAAAGGACGGTCCCTCGCTAACAAGACAATCACTCAGGGATATTGGTGGCCCTATATCAAGTGAGACACTGACGTATATGTCCAGAGATGCGACAAGTGCCAAAGATTCGCCAAAATACCTCGGCTCCCATCGTCTATGATGACCCCGGTATCGGCACCATGGCCGTTTGCACAATGGGCAATTGATTTGGTGGGGAAGCTTCCCAAAGCATCCAGCAGCGTTGAATATTTGATCGTGGCGACGGATTACTTCACCAAATGGGTCGAGGCTAAACCTCTCCGGGAAATCAAAGCTAGCAACGTTAAACAGTTCATTTGGGAGTATATCATCACTAGGTTCGGTATACCCTACGCCATTGTCGCGGACAACGGCACTCAGTTCAAGGACGCCAAGCTACAGCTTTGGTACGAAGAACTGGGTATCCGAAAGTTCTATTCGACTCCAACATACCCACAGGGTAACGGCCAAGCCGAGCTATCAAACCGAACTATCCTGGATGGTATCAAGACAA
Organism: Primula veris; assembly: GCA_963682055.1. Classification (NCBI taxonomy): domain Eukaryota; kingdom Viridiplantae; phylum Streptophyta; class Magnoliopsida; order Ericales; family Primulaceae; genus Primula; species Primula veris. Next base: position 25,868,231 of record OY821747.1, on the reverse strand, counting down.
CCCTAGAACAAGCAAATGGGATATAGCCAGAGAGGCTACTCAACGTTTTGTGGTCCTGCCGAACAACATCCAAGACGGGCACAAAGGAAACCCCATTCAGCCTAGCATACGGCGTAGAGGCCGTCATACCAACGGAAATCGGCTTACCCACACTACGAACATCTTTAGTCGAGCAGGGCAACAATGAACAAAGAATGAGGGAAGAGCTCGACATGTTAGATGAAAAATGCGAGATAGCGGCCCTTACCCTAGCAAAATACCAACAAAGTGTCAAGCAAACTTATGATAAAAGGGCGAAAGGGTCCAAGGAATTCATGGTAGGAGAACTGGTGCTACGACGAGTAACGGTCTATACCAGAAACGAGATACATGGCAAACTGGGCCCCACCTGGGAAGGCCCATACGAAATCGTCAAAAGAACAAGCCCGGTGACCTACAAGATCAAAAGCGTTCTATTCGACAATAGCAGAGAAGAGAAAAATTCTTGGAACGTATCAAATCTCAAGAAGTACTACGTGTAAACTAGTCTAACATTACAAGTAATAATTTACCTCTTCCTTTGTAATAAAATTTTATCTAAATAAATGAAATGTTTTGTTATACTGTCTAACAAGTCCTCCAACGAACCGGAGGCATGTAAGAAATTCCCAACATGGCATGTCTAAAAAAGTGCCTAGGAATACTCAAGTCCTCCAACGTACCGGAGGCATATAAGAAATTCCCAACATGGCATGTCTAAGAAAGTGCCTAGGAATACTCAAGTCCTCCAATGTACCGGAGGCATATAAAAGATTTCAAAACGGCATGTCTAAGAAAGTGCCTAGGAACAAACAAGTCCTCCAACGAACCGGAGGCATGTAAGAAATTCCCAACATGGCATGTCTAAGAAAGTGCCTAGGAATACTCAAGTCCTCCAACGTACCGGAGGCATATAAGAAATTCCCAACATGGCATGTCTAAGAAAGTGCCTAGGAATACTCAAGTCCTCCAACGTACCGGAGGCATATAAAAGATTCCAAAACAGCATGTCTAAGAAAGTGTCTAGAAACAAACAAGTCCTCCAACAAACCGGAGGCATGTAAGAAATTACCAACATGGCATGTCTGAAATTCCCAACATGGCATGTCTAAGAAAGTGCCTAGGAATACTCAAGTCCTCCAACGTACCGGAGGCATATAAAAGATTCTAAAACGGCATGTCTAAGAAAGTGCCTAGGAACAAACAAGTCCTCCAACGAAACGGAGGCATGTAAGAAATTCCCAACATGGCATGTCTAAGAAAGGGCCTAGGAATATTCAAGTCGTCCAACATACCGGAGGCATATAAGAAATTCCCAACATGGCATGTCTAAGAAAGTGCCTAGGAATACTCAAGTCCTCTAACGTACCGGAGGCATATAAAAGATTCCAAAACGGCATGTCTAAGAAAGTGCCTAGGAACAAACAAGTCCTCCAACGAACCGGAGGCATGTAAGAAATCCCAACATGGCATGTCTAAGAAAGTGCCTAGAAATACTCAAGTCCTCCAACGTACCAGAGGCGTATAAAAAATTCCCAAAATGGCATGTCTAAGAAAGTGCCTAGGAATACTCAAAGACCTCCAACGTATCGGAGGCATACAAAAGATTCCAAAACGGCATGTCTAAGAAAGTGCCTAAGAACAAACAAGTCCTCCAACGAACCGGAGGCATGTAAGAAATTCCCAACATGGCATGTCTAAGAAAGTGCCTAGGAATACTCAAAGTCCTCCAACGTACCGGAGGCATCTTTTACAAACAAAAAAGGTAGCAAAACTAAATGCAGGTAACACAAGACGCTTAAGTGATTCAAGCCCACGGGACGGCGGCACAAGCAACACTTAAGAAGAAAAATTGCAAGGAAAAACCGGTACTGAAATAAGGTAGAAAAAATAAATCCAATGTATACAAATGGAGCAGATGATAAATAGCCCACATTATGGGGGTAACAATACTCGAAAATAAAGACAAACATGGACTACGAAGAGCTACTGCATGAGGAGCACGACGGTAATTGACCAAGCACAACCTCTTCATCATCCGTCACCGTGTCCTCATCTGTATCCTAACCCTCCAACAGCTCATGAGGAAGAAGAGAGTCGAAATTGGTCGTATTAGCACCGACACATCTTATCACCTCAAGCCGAGCTGAGAACTCTGCTCCTTTCGCGAGATCGTGAGCATCCGACGCTTCCTTACGGTGAGCGTCGTCATAGGGCAGCTGGCGAACTTGGGTCATGGCCGCAGAGGCATCAAACCTAGTTCGAGCAGCACGGGAATACTTCACCAACACATTGGCCCGGGATACCAACGACCTTAATTTACCAAGGTACATGTCCTTTAAACGCCAATAACGGTCTAAACGACGCTCCTGCACCTCAACAACATGCTCGGCGCGTCGCTCATACTCACGGAAAGACACGACTTGGGTTTTTAACTTTTCCTTAAGCCGAGCACACCGGGCATGGAGCTTATCGTTCTTCCCCATCAAGTCAGTAAAGAGCCAATGGGCACGTGCTTCACTGGCCACACCAGTTGAGGCCTCGTCCCGGGCAGCACCAATAGGTCCTTGCCCCTGACTAACAAGAGCCGGAGAACCAACCTGGTGTGACATGGTAGCAAGTGCCTATACGCAAACAAAATAAGGGGAGGAGACATGAATATTCGTCAAAAAGAGAAGAGACAGCATATCAAAATAAAGACTATCTTTATACAAGATTGCACGATACAAGTCAAAATACAAGTTACTATTAATCTAAGTCAGTCAAATAATCCCTCACCAGAAGCCGAGGTCTCTAAAGAGTCAGCAAAATGAATGTCTCGCAGCGAGACTATTTGCGTCCCTAAACGACCCCTCACAAAAGCTTCCAAACGGTTCAAGGCAGCCGTGGTCTCAGTTACCCCAGCCATAGCATCAACCATATGCTCCGCTCGGGTAACGCCACGAGTACCTTTCATATATTCATACACCTCTAATACACGAGCTCGGGCCCAATATGCTTTGACAAAGGACAATAACAAGTCCGCATCTTCATAAACGGCCCCTAGCACCAAGTGCAAGCTCATTACCCGGCCCCGGGCCTCATCCCGTGACCGACGAAGTGCACCAAGAAGCTCTTTGGCCTTTTCCTTATTTACAGTATAACGAGCTGTTCTCTTGCTGAACTTCTCACCCAAATCGTGTAACCGACTAGATAAGTCCAAGTTGTGGGCTTTTAACTCTTTAATCTCATGACGAGCCGAGTTTAGTTCGGCAGTCTGAGACGAACTAGGTCCCTTAGAAATACCTAACCGTTCACCTAAAGTAACACTTGGTCGGGACCAGACCACCCTGGCAAGAGGGTTAACATGTACCTGACACGATTGTTATGACCTTCAAACATACAAAGACTACCAACAAACAATAAAGCACAAGACAACGAAAACGAAAAGCCAAACAGGAAATAAACCAAACAGGACGACAACTGAGCAAAAATATTATCATCTTTCCCAAAAGCATGTCATAAGTTTATACAACGGCCCACAAACTGGCCTCCAAAACAATGCCTACACAAGCTAAAAACATTTACAAAAGTTACTGATTCAAGGATCAACCTGAGGAGGCGAAGAAGGGATTGAAGGCCGAGAAGCCAGAGTACGAGGGGTTGAAGAGCCCGACCCAGAATGAGAACGGGACGCAGTCGAGGACGATTGACCCGGTAGACAGGGAATCTCCTCATCCTGAATGTTCGCCCAATCCTTGGGGATAGGAGGTGCAGCATCCCGGACCGGATATATAAATCCCGACCAGGCACGGTTAGAAAGAGGCACCCTCGCCAGATTTAATGCACGGACGTGACAGCCATATGCAGAGAAGTTCACGATCTGGGTGAATTCATCCCGATCCTTTGCCCGACCCGCCTTCAATGAAACCACCTGATCCTCAACCAATTTCTTCTCCGCCTCCAGCTTCACCTTCCCCTCGGCCATGAGCCCCTTCTCGGCCTCCAGTTTGGCCTTCTCTGCGGTCCACAACACCTTCTCCGCCTTAAGCTTATCATTCTCTTGGTGCAGAAGCAAGTTCTCATTCGTCGACCGGACATAATCCTCGGCCACACTAAGCACACGAGCCTTATCTTCGGCCACTGCCTTCTTTTCGGCCAACAATTTGGCATTTTGTTCAACTAGCACCTTTTTCTCAGCTTCTAACACCGAGAAGCGATCCCTCAGCTCAACGGTGCTGAGGAAAGCCTGCAAGAAAACCATATTAGATACCAACAAATGATGCTCAAAATCAACAAATGAAGACATAAAGCGTACCCGAAGAACATCCGAGTTGGCCTGCTCAATGGCCGTCATTGTAGGATGAGCAACCATATTAGCCATGTCTTTATAAACAAGAGGCATAAGGGCAGTATACCCCATCCTCAATGCTCGAGGCTGCCCCAACAGGTGCCCATTGCACCGAGCAATATAACGGGTCATGGCATCCCCGTCCACCACCACCTCAACGTGGTCATCGCCCCCCTCCTCGCCGGCAACCTCCACCTCTTTGCCGGCCACTTCCACATCTTCTTCAGCAACAACTACCTCCTCGACAACCAAAGTCTCAGGGGTCTCTTCCTCGGTAACATTTGTCTCTTCCTCGGTCACCTTCTCTTCCTCTCGTAGTAGAGAGACATTAGGAAGAGTCATAATATCCTCTTCCATGCCCACGTCAAAGTTCACATGACTAAACAAGTCAGTTTCATGACCCCTGAAACAAAACAACGCCCATCGATCAGGCAAGAGCAATGGTAACCGACAAGGAGGTTAGCAGCTGAAAGACAACGACCAAAATGAAAAGATAAATGGGAAATTTTTGGTACAACAAACAGACTAATACACATACCTCTGGTGCTGCTACCTTGTCGTCAGTGGACGAGGGCATGATCGAGCTCTTCTTTGGGGACGATGACATGCCCACTTCCAAGCTCTCCTCGGCCTGAGATGTCTTATCCTCGGGGGGGAAGGCTGATAGAGGGGAAGCCTGCATCACCTCCAACTCCATGCCCTCTTCCGGCACCACATCACTCCTCGATGACTCGGTGACCCTTGCCCTCTTAGCAGGATCCTCCCGAGGCTCAGCTGATCGTCGTCGAGTAGACCGAGCAGTTTTCTTACTTAGAGCTAAGACGCGGGGCTTAACAACCAAAAGAAAGTCCGCCTCAGTTTCTTTGGGGATTACAGGCGCATTGGCACACCTATTCCCCGGCTTGGCCACATATCCAAGCAACTTGGGAGCAGCACGGCTATCTGCCTGCTTAGTGGAACCAGGCCCCCACCAATTCCAGAGAGCTAGAAGAGCCTCAAGATTGGGAGCACCGAAAATGAGAAGCTCGGGAGCAGCCTCAACAGAAGCAGGAATCTGGCGCCCAGGAGGACACCAATTCCTGGACACGATCACAGGGCTAAGATTGTGTTCCTTGTTCGTGTCGGGAAGATCAATAACAAGTCGGGCAAATGAGCGGACCGACTTCAAGTACGAGCTTCACAATTCAAAATGGAATCCATAGATGCCAAGCACATCCTTCAGTTCCACGGGCACGTTCGCCAATTCCGACAGCTTCTTTATACTGTTGAGTATACAGTAAGTATTCAGCCCGAGTTGGCAAGGAGCGATTTGGAAGGCCTCAAAAAAGGAGACCATCCGGTCCGAAAGAGGGAGCTTCAACCCACCGGTCAACAGTGCCGACAACCGAAGTGCTACCTCATTTACGGCCACATGCCCATGCGCCTCCTCCTCGTTCCTCGGAGGACGCACATGCACGTCGTCAGGTATTCCTGCTTACTCTTTAAATTCTTTCTCATTAAAACGGCCGAGTTGGGCCAGGCATTGAGAGAAATAATCTTGAGAAACCAACAAACACACCCCATTAATACATAACATACAGCAAAGACGTACCACAAATAAACCACACCAGAAATCTAATACAATACAGAAAACCAAACTACAAATTGCCAATCACCATAAACAGCCTAGCCATATCCACAAAACTCAATAGAAAAATCCTACCAAAATAAACATCCACAATCATAACAATACAAGATTTTCCTAACACCAATCAACTAAGAAACACAAGCAACGAAACATACAAAGGATCTCAGTAATCATGAATACACTTACAGCCATTCCAGTAGTAATAAGGAGAGTACAGCTCTGGAGATGTTTTTACTCTTAAGAGAAGATAGTGGAAGATATTTTCTAGAGAGAAGGACAAACCCTAGAGAGAGAAACGTTGGGGAAATTATGGGGAAAGATAGGATCGAAAAGAATTACTTAGGAAAGATAATGGAGTGGAGCCGCAAAAAAAGGAATAAAATATTAACCGTCCTTTCGTGTGACAGAGGTTTCCCTCTTTTCAGCCACAGAAAAGTCAAACCACCCTCAGATATTTCAAAATCAACGCCCCAGATTTTGCCACGTCAAAAGGTTATCCCACTAACCCATACAGTTCACATCATTACACCTATATAAACGGCCAGTGGACCCCACCACAAAAAGCTTCCAACATACGCTACCAATATTAATACAAGCAACATGGAACAATAATTACCACCGAGGACACCCACTGCACAAGTTCCTCGACATCCAACAATATTTATTACCACAGGAACACCGAACAAGATAAACGAAGACCGTTTCTAGCTAGACGGCACTTCAGCCTCAAGTCTAGCAACGCTCTCCGAGGGGATAACCCCGGTGACCGAGGTAAAGAACAGAGACTCGTACTGAAGAAACATGCAAGCAAAGAAAAGAAGTAATAAACGACTTATAAAAGGAAAGCAGATAATAAAGTGCTTTTATTCATCCATAAGGGGGAAAACAAACAAGTACAACGGCAGAAGAAAAAGGAAAAACATTTTTACAGAAAACCGCCTATCCCTAAAACTTAGAACTACCCCCCACACCAGCATCCTTCTTCGCCAAAAGCTCCTCCAAATGCTCCTTCTCCCTAATCAAATGGGAAATGTCAATCTCTAATTGTTTTGAAGCATGAGATTGAGATTTGCACTTCTGCTCGGCTTCAAAATGAGCAACACCCTCCTCCTCCCAATACTGTTTAAACCTCCTGACTTCGGTATGAGCACACTTAAGATCGACTTTCAGCCACGATATCTCGATCTATTTCAACTCAAGAGGGGTAAAATTCTCAAAGCCGGGGGGACGGGGTAGCATATAAGTAGGCTCCTCTTCAAGAAGGGCTTTCTTTTTTGCAGCAGATCTAGTAAGAGGGGCCATCTCAAAGAAAAAACAGGTTAAGAGAAACAAGTGATAGAAAGAAGAGGGAAAAATATGATAAATAAAATGCAAAACAGTAGGGAGCATTTATAGAGAATCATAAGGCACGAATTACGAAGCACTGCAACAGATGAAAAGGCACAAGGTACGAGACGTTACAACAGTTCAAAATATTAAAAGAAGCATGAGTTACAAGGCGTTATAAAAAGTCCAGCATATGAAAAGGCACGAAATACGAAGAAATGGCACAAAATACAAATTACAAAATGGGGAATACATCAGAAAATAAGCCCATTTAATTAAGGATCAATGGGCGAGAAGACCGAACTGCCAGACCGAGATAGAGCTACCCGAGCAGAGCGATCTAACCGAGCTTGGTATGAATCGTTCATGATGATCAAACACTCATTCTCCCGGGAAAGGCCGGCATTCTCCCTATTAAAGGCAGTGATATGTTCCTTAAGCCGAGCATTCTTAACCATCATGCTAGCTAGGCCCTGAGGACCGTTGTCAAACTCTTCCTGAGCTTGATCCCAAATCTCCTCGGCCTCATACCAAGAGTTAGCCAAATGATTTCTACGCAACAACAACTGGTCGAGCTGGCGACTCAGGGCTGAGATCTCGGTCCACTTAAGGGTCTTCTCGGGATATGAGTCAAACTGACTGAAAGCCAGAACCCCATATTCCCTTTCTAGTTTAGCCATGTGATGACGGACCCGAGACACTTCAGCATCTAAGTCCTTCATTTGAGCATGATATCTCACCACTGGCTCAAACATTCTTAAACGGTTATTATACCAACAGAGAAAGAAGAAAGGATAAGCAATGGAGGAGAGAAGCTTATACCAGATAATGATACAACTTGAAAAAAGACGAAAGGGTATTATAGAGCAAAGATAGTATGGCATTGTCTGACAATGCTTGGGAACATGCATCTTTGACCAATCTGCCATGCCTCAGATATCACATGGCTACAGTACGGCAAGAAATAAAAGTAACAAGATATTCGAAGATCCAACATTCCAAGAAACGACAAACCACAAACCACAAACGCAACATAAAAAGAAGAACAATAGAAGATGCAAATATATATTTCATTAATAAAGATGGGATACACAGGCATTCATTACATCAAAGGACAACATCAAAAGAAATCTGTTACATCAGAGGACAAAACATCCAAAGGAGATTGATTACATCAGAGGACAAAACATCCAAAGGAGATCGATTACATCAAAGAGCCAAGCGAACAGGAAATACGAAGAAAAGAAACATAAAACAAAAAGGGAAGTACGAAGAAAAGAAACATAAAACAAAAAGGGAAAAAATGAAGAAAGTCCTCAAAGTGTGCGAGAAGAAAGTATAAAACAATCAAGAAAACGAAGAAGAAAAATGAAAGGTGCTCAAATAGAGAGAACAAAATATAAAACAGAAAAAGAAGAAGAGTGCAAGAGAATAAAGCAAAAAGAAATTATTAGGGTGAAGTTGGTCGGTATCGATGAGAGGTCCCCGCAGGTCTTGCAGCATCTTGTAGTGAAGGATTCCTCCTCAGAACTTCGTTCTCATCGATCAAAGACTGATGAGCACGCCGGCAATATTCCAGCTCGGCCCTCAGCCAAGTCAACTCCCTCACCATCTCCTTATGGTGAGCACGCATTACTGCCAACTCCACCTCAGCATCTTCAGTGCATTGCCATAAGAGGCTTCAAAAGCCTCCACTTGCAAAGTCAAGGCAGAACTGGAAAATGGAGAAGCCATAGCAATATACAGAATAAGAATAAATAAAGCAGAGAATATATGACGAGATTGTAAAGAAAGGCAAGCTTCAAAGAAGTTATTTATAGACAAATGTAAAAGGGCATGAGGTGAAGAATCGCAACCGTTCACCAAAAGATTTAAAGAAGCGTGTGTATTAAAGAGACGCGACTGTTCAAAAGAGACTCTTGGATTTGTGCCATTATTTTAATAGATATTGGAAAAGGATATACATGCATATACTTAGGGGGAAGTGCAACAATCTCAAGGAATATTAAATATATACTTTGCACAGGGATCGAGAAAACTAAGTGGATAAGATCATGCACACGGTTCAAAGAAGCCCATTAAACAACGCCACGTGCGCGTGGGAAAAAAACAATACAGCAAAAGTAAATTGCATGGGAAACATAAAAAGAAGCAAAGGAAAATAAAAGGATATTTTATTAATTCCAGAAAGTCCATTACAAATACACAGTCGAACAGAAAAGAAATTACAAAAATAAATTATTTAGAAGGGCCTGCTTCGTCGTCCGGCCTCTTCTTGGACCGAGCATACACCTCCTTGAGGGCCAGTTTGTAAGCCCTCTTGGAAGCCTTATGCTTCTCCACAAAGACCTCGAGCTCTTTAATCCGAGCAAGAGACCAAATATTATCGATCAAGGCCTTCTGATAGGCACTTTCCATGGAGGCCAGGTTGCCCTCCAGTTCAACAGCCCGACGAGCTTCTCTCGTTAAGGAAGCAAACCTCCTCTTAAGAATACGAGCTTTCCTAACCTCCTCTTCTAAATGAGCGATATACTCAGGAAGGTTATCTCCACTACTTCCGTGAGGAGAAGCCATTGATTCGTTATAAAAAGAGAATTATACAAAGAAAGCAGATATAGCCCCCTTTTATAAGGATGGATAATGGGTAGATCAAAGGTCATCTCGAAATAAGATAACCCTCTTGAAGCTTCCCAAGAACATTTATGGACACCTACTAACAGTTTCAGTCCAATTACGGCATCCAACAAGGTATTGGAAAAGTAAACAAACAAGAACAAGAATAAGGAAATATTTTATTAATTTCAATAGTTCGGTTACAACTTGGTGATGACACCCAACAAAAAAAAAAGAAAAAAAAGAAATCACAACAACTAATTATCCCGAGGAAGAGCTTGCTTCAACGACATCCGACCCCGGCTTGGACCGAGCATGCAGCTCATTGAAGGCAAGCTTATAAGCCCTTTTTGTCGCCTTATGCTTCTCCAGATAAGCATCGAGCCTCTTTATCCGTTCAAAGGCCCAATCCCGATCAGCCATCATCACATGATGAGCCACGTCCATATCAGACAACCTTTTTGTCACAACAGCCAACTTCCTTTTCACACTACGAGCTTTCTTGACCTCGTTTTCTAAGTAAGCAATGTATTCGGGAGAGTTGTCACCAGTAGAACCATTAGGAGAGGCCATAACGTTACTAGCAAAACTTTATTAAATTAAATGTTTATGAAGGGGGCGCTATCCCTTTTATAATAGACAAATGTTGGGAAGGTCAAAAGTTTTCCTCGAAGCAAGATATCATGGCAGGACTTCTCAATGACATTAAATGACCACGAGGAAATAGTATAAATCTAGTGCGTTTCTCGATGAGACATTGGGAACAGCAAGACCGAAGTAACATCCTCGTCAGACCAATCATAACTCCCTCACCGTGGTAACCACACCGAAGAAGTCAGGGAGCACTTGATAGAACACAAAAATTAGACCCGAATATGCCTATTCGGGCATGAATCGATCCACACATTATTAGAGGGTACCCAATGCTTGAATCCAAAAACTCATGGTCTAAAAGTGCTTTCCTAACAGGTCATTATCTATAAAGGTCTTAGCCCAATTGGTAAAGGTCCACAGTGGAAAAGCCCATGAAGTGACGCATGAGATGGAGACATTTGTCAACATCCTATGAGGTACAATTGCCTATAAATAACCAAGTACCTTCACTAAAAGAAGGACCGGAAAATCTATCTAAAAAATATAGAGAGAAGGAGAGAAAAGAGAAAGACTTGTCAGAGCTTATCTCACTAGAAAGCAAGCCGAGCAAGACTAAAGACCGATCACAGAAGAGAAAGATAAAGATCAAGTACAAGAGTAAATCATTAAGTCGAGTACAAGTGTAATAAGAGATTGTAAACCGAGCAAGTTGTAAAACCGAGCAATAATAAAGATTCAAGAAGTGTCCAATAATTACTATCTTTTGATTATAATATTCTCGTTGAAAAGCATAACGCCACCGACCAAAGTTATTGCTTTATCATTACCGATTACGGTTTTGCTAGCATAATTAACAAAGTTTGGAATAATTAAGGCTTAAAAGGAGAAAGTTGTTTATGCACGTTGATTAATGTAATGGAAAATTGACATATTTTTGGTCTTTTTATGATATCATCTTTGGGACTTAAGTTCATATATTAAAATAGATTCATAAAGTCTGAATAATTCGATTATTAAGTGAGATTCATAAAAGCTAAATCGAGCAATTATGATTACAAAAATATTCAGGTAGGAACAAGACCCATAAAAAACATTATTATCGGACATTAGAAGCACTTATTTTCCCGATTATGACGAAACATGTTGTTTTCATGAAAAATGATACAGTTTATTATTGTCCAACAACAAATGCGTGATGAGTTCGGAGTCAATGTAAATTCATCATACTCCTTATGGAATAATGATATTGACTTATACATTGTGGTCTATGTTGCTTTGAATAGGACAGTTCGAAAAATTATTCATCTTAGCTAGACAACATATCGTTCGACATAAGACGCAATGAAAAAATCACTGTCCTAGCATTTCTCGCGATGTGATTTTTCCTCATAATATATGATATCCAACAAGTACTGGAAATTTGGATTAAATATAGTTTATCATGAAACCGTTTGGTTTATATATTTTGTTTAAGAAAAAGCTTTGTTGTAACGTAATTATCAAGTTGGATATCATATTTGGTCATACAGTTTCATCAAGTTGCACTTTAATCCTAACATTCTAAAAGTGACATATTTGGTCATACATTATTTTCTGGTCAGACAATTCATTTGTGGTCTAACTAAACAAGTTTTAAGCCATTTTTTAGTGACATTTGGTCCAACATATTTTATAAGTCAAAAGTCTCTAATTTAAATCTTATACATCAATTAACTCCGACTCATGCAATATGCACAATCCATCGTATAAACGTCTTACAACAATGTATAAAAAACTGATGTATATAAGTGATCAGTTTGGTTTGGTTTGGTTTGGTTCTGTTCCGTTTCAAAGGCCAAAAACCAAAAACCAAGCCAATTAGATTATTTTTCAAAGTATCAAACCGAATCAAGCCAACATATAATTAGTTTGTCATTAGCCTCATTACATCGATTTGACCCAAAAACATTATTATTATTTTTTGAAATATTAAGATGTAAAGCATTGTTGTTTGTTTGGGTCTTGTTTTATATTAAATCCGTTCTGTACTGTTTTGTGCATTAGTCATAGTTTTTACTTTTTATCACGTTTCGATTTGTCGATTTTTGAAACGCCTGTTACCTACTTATTTTACCTAATAGTCATTACTGTTTGCTAGGGAAATAAATCAATGTATACAGAGGATTAGTCTTAAATACTAACCTTGGTCTCAAAGACATAACTAATCTTTTTTATTTATTTGAGTCTCTATTAAATTTGTCTAATTCCTATGTTCTGTAATTTTTTCCCAGTATTACTTATTTAACTAAAGAATTGATACAACAGCCAGAGAAATTGTAACCCTCGTGTGCTTTATGTGTATCTATACTGTATTTATTTATTTTTAAAAATGAAAAGGGATAAGTAGTTTATATATCCTCGTTTGCATCTTCAGGCAAGGTTTGTGGGAATATAATGCATAATAAGAAGGATTTTTCTAAGTTTAATAGTGGTCAGAAACTGTATTATTCTTCAAAAACTGGCAAATTGTATATCTTTTAAGACTAGGTAAATAAGTGATTGATTTTGGAAAAGATTGAACAGTAATCAGAAGATGGAGCACAAGAAGAAGAACATGGAAGAGAAGACGGCGATGGAGTGGGAGATGGAAAATACGAGGAAGGCGCAGGCCGAAAGAGAGAGAAGAAAAGAGTCGAGGAGCAGCAGAAAGTGTCGATGCCAGAAGCAAAGCCATTCAACTTATCTTCGACATAAAAAATATGGATTGTAATTACCCATGACTAATACATTCTTAGGACTCTAAAAGCATAATAATTTTGTTTTAGTATTTTTTTTTTTAGTAAAATGATTTTACTCACACATTTATCATATCTAAAAAATATACCCAAATAATCAACCTGATGATATGACATATTACATGACATTCACTCATCATGAGTTTTAATTGTTAATGATATTGCTAATAATGTACGGTTTGTTTGGTAACTTGCATTTATCACCCCATCTAAAGTTTTTTTTTAAAATAAAATCTCTATATAGTTGAAAAAATATATGAATGGTTTTTTTTTTTCATCGTTGGCTTCAGTGCTTCACTACTGTGTTTTTATTAGTTCAAATATTGATCAATCACAATATCATCAATAACTTGTAACGATGATTAAAGGTATTCGGTCTTTTAAAACAACTAAATTGAGTGATTCATTTCATCAAAGAAATTGGGTGGAAGGTTTTTTTTTTTTTTTTATTAAAAGAAATCAAGGCTTCAAAATTGAAAATTCAACAAAAAACTTATAAAAAATGTTTTTTTACATCTATGGCAAGTGAGTTGTACTGTTATATATTAAATTCAAAATATTTTTCTCCATGTGGATGTAGGGATGTAGTTTGCCATCGTGTAACTCTTCGTCTTTTTGGCTAATTTGCCATGTGTAAAAAAATGATGACAAGACTGATCAACGTCAGTCGGGTCAACTTTTAAGGTTATTTTTTAGGGAGAAGGGGCCACAGACTATACTTTTATGTATAGTTTAAAAAACTATTCCTGTTTTACCGTTGGATTCTTAATAAGATATAAAGGGTTGTGATTAACTTAGTTTTAAAACATTAAAAAAAATAGAAAATAACTCTAATAAAAAGTGGCCATAGTCACTTTGGCGGGAATTGATAAAAAAATTCACAAATCTCCACATCAAAAAGCAGACAGAGAATTTTCCAAAGAGAAAGAACAGAACAGGGCAATAGAAAACTAAGGTGTAAACAATCTTTTACTACTTCTTACCAAACCGATGCAGCTTCATAAACCTTGTTACTCCATGTCGCCGCATATTATTTCGATCTTCTAAACCTTTCTATTAGTGCAATTGACAAAGAAATATACTAGAGAGAACAAGCAATTTAAATCCATTTATCTTCCGTTTTGACACATGTATAATGTCTAATTAGTTTTTATATTTTAGTTGCGTTTTAAACAATCTATTTGACATGAAATAGCTACCTTTGATATCAAATAGTTATTTGATCTCTGACCTAATTGTCTAATTAGCAAGTATTAGATCGGTTGATTATTTTATGAGAAACTTATAAATGTTGCTAACCTCCTTGTAAAACACATTAATTTTAAAACTTCTTTTATTTGGTTAAATCATTAAAAGTTTTTGAGCTTAAAACTTGAGGTTTTTTTAATGTAATACAAATGTAAAATTTGATGAATTATATATGGTCATCCGTTGGTATCTGTCACTAAATGCAAATCATCATAATTTTGACACAACTTTGACATGATTTCACAGGATTGATATGGATTTGAATGAATTGCCCCAGAATAATCATACAAAAGATGATACTAGGCAAGGAAATGATAGTGGGCACCCAATAGATGATATTGGTAACCTAACTAAAAAGTCTGTCTTGGTTGAGAACGAGTCCGAAGCTAATTCTGTTTGTGAACCCCGTGTTGGTATGATTTTTGATTCGCTTGAAGCAAGTACATTTATTGGAATAGGTATGGACGAGTTACGGGATTTGACACAAAAATTCGTTCTACCCAAAAGAGTAAAGGAAAAATTCAAGTTATAAATATCAGAGACTATTCATGTACTAAGGAAGAAAAAAAGCAAAGGACGAGCGAATGATTGTTTCCAAAAAGCGTTCTGAAACAAGATGTGGCTGCTTATGTATTATGAGGATTAGATTAATCAAAGATACGAGTAAATTTAAAGTAACCACATTTGTTAAGGATCATAATCATCTTTTGAAAGACTGACTTACAACGCAATATTTCAAATCACATCGACATATTAACGATGTTCAAGCTAAGGCCATTAATGTTGTAGCAGCTGTGGGTTTAGGTCCCAAAACTACACATAGATACATGAGTATACTAGCCGGTGGATCAACAAATGTCGGTTTTCTTACGGAGGACATTAAATCATATTTGCGTAGACAAAAAAATTTGAGATTGGGAGAAGCTCTACCATTTTAGAGTATTTCGACAGAAAAAAAAAATATTCCCCTCATTTTTTCATGACTATGAATACGATAATAAAGGAAAACTTACTAAGGTTTATGGCGATTTTCGGCTAATTAAAATTCTAAGCAACTAACACCCAACTAATGCAATTCTAAGCTTAAGCGTTATAACAAGTGTTAAAGAATTGCTAGAATTACTTAACGCAAACAAGAAAATAAGCAATAAAATAAGTTGCGTAAAGTAAAAGTAAGGGAAAGGAATTGACACCACGATTTATAGAGGTTCGGCAAACGCGCCTACGTCCTCTCCTCGGTACTACCGAGTATTTCACTAAAAATGTTCTTGCGGATATTACAAATCCTATTGAGCTCAATCGACCGATTGGCTCACCCTCTACCCGGGGTTCCTACTCTTGATACAAGTGCAAGAGAATACGTCTACGAGTCTACGACTCCCCCTCAATTTATGAGTACCCGAATGAAAAACCTAGAGCTTTTAAGCTTCACTTGCTTACAAAGCCTCTACCCGTTCACTCGCTCACAATTGAGTTTATAAAACACTCGATACAAATTTAGTTACAAAAATGTAACTTCGCTCACGATTCTAATTGCTTCTTAAAAAGCTAATTGGTGAGTTGTTGATGATGATCGAGCTTGAATCTCCTTTTCTTTGATTTCCCTCTTTCTCGAATATATTCACCAAAATGGTGATTTTAGGGTTTTTATGAGAGAGGTTGAAGGATGTTAATAGATATTGTAATTGGTAATTTAGGAGAGAGATTGGGGTGGTTTTTATAACAGCAAAGTCTGTTTTTCTGGGTTATGACCGTTGAAAGGTTATAACAGCTCTTTTCCAGAATAAGCTGAAAAGCTGTTTTCGAAAACTGCAGAAAACGATCGGTCATTTTCTACAGTCGATCGGTCGTTTTACAGAAAACGATCGGTCGTTTTCTGAAAACGATCGGTCGTTTTTATACTGGACTCACTGGAAGAAATTGGACCAAAAACGATCGGTCGTTTTTGTCCAGTCGATCGGTCGACTGTAATCCTGGTCCCGTAAATCTTCGAATGCTCATAACTCCTTCGTTTTAGCTCCGATTTTGGTTCCGCTTGAACCTATGGCTTCGTTATCGAATGCTCTATCATTTAAAGACCTGAAATATACGTTTTCTATTTTTGGACAAGACAAGAGTTATATCATCGAAGTCGTAAAATCATTAAATGCATAATCAAAGTAATAATCAAAATCATTATTGAACTCTATGTTCAACAATCTCCCCCATTTTGATTATGACAAACTAATGATTATTTTACAAGATACAAGAAAAATATCTCCTCCATTTTAACAAAACGCATATACACCAAATATATCATTTTTCTCCCCCTTTGGCATTATCAAAATGCAATCAATAACAAAAAAATATGGGGTTATGTGGAGGGTTTTTTAAAGGAAAAACCAAAACATGAAAAATGTAAATATGATGCATATACCCGACCCAACTAATCACATATATGTAAATAATAGATTAGAGTATACCGCATATGTGATGTGAGGTCGAGTCCGCTCGCTAATGGCATTTGCATTGAGCGTTGCCGATTCCAAATAGGTGGTACCACTTGTTGGTATGCCTTCCACCTTTGTTGATCAACGGCACTTCATCCTTGATGGTGGAGTCGATCTTCTTGACTTCCACGGCTTTTGTCGGCGTTGCCAACCATTTGTGGATTTTCTCCTTTTGGATGGAGATACCTACAACACAAATTTTGTCCTTTGGTACCCAATTTCTTTTGGGTCCGACATTGTTAGTGGCTCAGGTCTTTACTACCCATTTCAAATCGCTTCTACTAACTTGAAAGCGATTTGGGCATTTAGAAGAATTATGCTCATTTCTACTACAATGCATGCAATGCCTAGATTTTTTAGTATAACGAGAGTTATACGAAGTTCTAGAAAGGGTTTTCGGAGTATCCAATTTCGTTTGAAAACCTAAACCATTCCTATTATTAAAAGATTTTTGAAAAATCTTGGAAGTACTCCTTTTAGGAAAAACAACCTCTTGTTTAGGTGGAATAGGAGTTGTAAAAATATTAGAGGCTTTAACAAAGCGGGGTTTGTTAGAAGTAGAACCAATGCAATCAAAACCTATACCGCTCTTATCCTTGAAATCTTTTTGATAACTCAAGATGTTATCTAAAACGGTTTTACCCTTAGAAAACTTTGAAATTGTTAAATTAAGTTTTTCAATGGAAATGACAAGATCGTTGTTTTTAGTTTTCAACGATTCATTCTCGGTTTCTAAAACCTTGACCTTGTCATTTAAGTTAAAAGCATGAGAACTCAAAACCTTGTTTTTGCTTTTAACTTTATCGAAAGCATCCTTTAACTCTTCAAAATTTTCTAATAAATCACAATCTAAAAAAGATGGTTTTGAAAGTGTTTTAGTAAGTCTAGAGACTTCACATTTAAGAAAATTGATCTCGGTTTGTAAAGACTCGTTTTGAATAGTGAGATCATTGTTTTTATCTTTCAAGTCTTCCTTTTCGTCATCTATATCACTTAAAGAAAATGACGATGTTGGAATAGACTCATTTTCAATTTTATCTCTTTTTAACGATCTTATTTCTTCATTGAGAGAAGAATTTATCTTTTTAAGAGATTTGACCTTCTCTACAAGCTTAGGAAATTTTTCGGAATAAATTCCACACATATTAATAAGTTCATCATGAGAGAATTCTTTTACCTCATTGTTGTCACTTTCGCTTGAGTGGTCACTTTCGCTTGAAGACGATTTGTTGGGCTCATTGTTGTCTTCCATGGCCATATAGCAACCGAGATGCGCGACTTCATCTTGGTCGGAGCTATCGCTAGAGCTTGAATCGAATATCTTCTTCTTGGCTTTGCTCTTGCGATTCTTTAGGAAATCTCTCGCCATGTGTCCTTCCTTGCCACATGTATAGCAAACAAAATCGTTAGAATAAATTGAATTATTTGACGATTTACCTTTATGTTTGCGGTGGTCCTTTAGCTTTAGGACTTCCTTGACGATTCGAATGATTTGCATTGAATTTTTGTCGTCATCGGATAGCTCATTGCTTTCGTCACAAGTCGTTCCTTTGAAAGCTATCTCCCTCCTTTTTGAGATTGGCTTGTGACTATTAAGGGTGATCTCGTGTGTAATGAGTGAACCCGTCAAAGCATCAAGAGAGTAGGTATTCATGTCATGCGCCTCTTGAATTGCGGTGACCTTTGGTTCCCATTCCTTCGGTAAGCTCCGAATCACCTTAGAAACCATTTCCTTACAAGACAAACACTTACCAAGAGATGTTAATCCATTAGTAATAGTTGTAAATCTAGCAAGCATATCGGAAATAGTTTCTCCCTCGCTCATCTTAAAGAGTTCGTAGTCATGAACTAAAAGTTGGAGTTTGGAATCCTTAACTTGGTTAGTTCCCTCGTGCATAACTACTAACTTATCCCACATACCCTTTGCGGTTTTACAAGCGGAAATTTTGTTGTACTCGTTAGGAGAAACGGCACAAACAATAGCATACATCGCTTTGGCGTTCGTAGAGTAGGCTTCTAGTTGAGCGTTATCTAGGTCCTCTACGGGGATTGGGTTCTTGCTATTTTCGGATGTAGGTGCGGAATATCCTACTTTAATGGTCATCCAAAGCCTAACATTAGAGCTTTGTAAAAACATGCTCATCCTATCCTTCCAATATGAAAAATTTATTCCATCAAAATATGGTGGTGTATTGGGTGATGAAGCCATGCCGGATGCGAAATTTAGTATGTTAGCCATCGGGATCTTAACTCTAGAATCGTTAGATTCCTATATGCAAGAGCCTCGGCTCTGATACCAATTGTTGGCCCGTGTGCTAACCTTATAGGGGGGGGTGAATAAGGTTTATGGCGATTTTCGCCTAATTAAAATTCTAAGCAACTAACACCCAACTAATGCAATTCTAAGCTTAAGCGTTATAACAAGTGTTAAAGAATTGCTAGAATTACTTAACGCAAACAAGAAAATAAGCAATAAAATAAGTTGCGTAAAGTAAAAGTAAGGGAAAGGAATTGACACCGCGATTTATAGAGGTTCGGCAAACGCGCCTACGTCCTCTCCTCGGTACTACCGAGTATTTCACTAAAAATGTTCTTGCGGATATTACAAATCCTATTGAGCTCAATCGACCGATTGGCTCACCCTCTACCCGGGGTTCCTACTCTTGATACAAGTGCAAGAGAACACGTCTCCGAGTCTACGACTCCCCCTCAATTTATGAGTACCTGAATGAAAAACCTAGAGCTTTTAAGCTTCACTTGCTTACAAAGCCTCTACCCGTTCACTCGCTCACAATTGAGTTTATAAAACACTCGATACAAATTTAGTTACAAAAATGTAACTTCGCTCACGATTCTAATTGCTTCTTAAAAAGCTAATTGATGAGTTGTTGATGATGATCGAGCTTGAATCTCCTTTTCTTTGATTTCCCTCTTTCTCGAATATATTCACCAAAATGGTGATTTTAGGGTTTTTATGAGAGAGGTTGAAGGATGTTAATAGATATTGTAATTGGTAATTTAGGAGAGAGATTGGGGTGGTTTTTATAACAGCAAAGTCTGTTTTTCTGGGTTATGACCGTTGAAAGGTTATAACAGCTCTTTTCCAGAATAAGCTGAAAAGCTGTTTTCGAAAACTGCAGAAAACGATCGGTCGTTTTCTACAGTCGATCGGTCGTTTTACAGAAAACGATCGGTCGTTTTCTGAAAATGATCGGTCGTTTTTATACTGGACTCACTGGAAGAAATTGGACCAAAAACGATCGGTCGTTTTTGTCCAGTCGATCGGTCGACTGTAATCCTGGTCCCGTAAATCTTCGAATGCTCATAACTCCTTCGTTTTAGCTCCGATTTTGGTTCCGCTTGAACCTATGGTTTCGTTATCGAATGCTCTATCATTTAAAGACCTGAAATATACGTTTTCTATTTTTGGACAAGACAAGAGTTATATCATCGAAGTCGTAAAATCATTAAACGCATAATCAAAGTAATAATCAAAATCATTATTGAACTCTATGTTCAACATAAGTAAACTGCAACTTTTTTGAGTTGAATTTCATAAGTTGTTTCATAACAGTCGACCCTATAAAGTCAATCACAATTTGAATCATGAGCATTCACAATCAACTCCAAATTTGCATTCACACTTTTTCCAGAATTTTGGATTTCATTCACAAGATGAACCGATATAAAATGTCAAAAATAGTAATTTACAAAATGTACAAAAGCAAGATGTGTCCAATAATTCATACAAAATAAAGCACTGCATTTCAATTGAATGATCACGAGTCGTTGCTACATCAATATAAGGGCTTATCAATAAGCAACCCACTTAAGCTCAAAAGAAAAAAAAAAATGGTTCATAGTTGCATTTTCTCAAACACTTGGAATGCATCAAAGTAAACTATAAATAAAAAAAGTGTACCAGTAGACAAATACTATGAACAAAGAAGAAAATATAGTGAATCAATTGTGGAGAGCCAAATGAAAAATAAACTAAAAATCCTCGCTCTTGACTCTTTCTCTTTGTTTTTTTACACCTTATTCGGTACTATTTTATGTGCCTTTGAGGGTTAATCTGATGTGGAGATGCGTTGTGACGATGGCTCGATGGAATAATTTTCTGTTGTCCTGTTCTGTTCTTTATTTTTGAAAAATTCTCTGTCTGCTTTCTAATGTGGAGATTTGTTTACCAATTCTTGCCAAAGTGACTATGGCCATTTTTTATTAGAGTTATTTTTTATTTTTTTTAATATTTTAAAACTAAGTTAATCACAGCCATTTATTTCTTAATAAGAATCCAATGGTAAAACAGAGATAGTTTTTCAAACTATACATAGAAGTATAGTCTGTAGCCCCTTCTCCATTTTTTAGAGTGGTTATAGCAGCACTTTTTTTTTTGAAATAAAATTGTCAGCTTTTTGGATGTGAGTTAGCAAATGTTGCAAACCTTTAGTTTCATAAGAAAAATTGAGATCATATAAACTTACATATATTTGAAGGCAAGTTAGAACGACATGAGAACATAGTCGGTTTCAGAGTTTTTGGGGCTCGAGTCCAACTATAAATACGAGGTTTTTTGTATGTGTAAAATGGTTAAAATTTATTTAAACTTAAGTATATATGATACAATAAGCACGCATCATAAGAATACAATTATACTAAATAAAAGTTCTCATAGGAAACAAAATTAAAATGATACTAGGAAACGAAATATGTTTTTTCTCAAAACAAATGACCAAATATATATATTATACTTGAAAAAAAAAAACCAGCCTTTTATGTTTTAATTAATTTATATACCTGAAACTATGATATTTCTTAATGTAATAATTTATGTAGGAAAACAAAAGTTAAAATACATTGTATAGGATTCAAATCGATCCTCTAAAATTTCAAGTCACGATGATAACCACTTCTATCAAACCTATTGTCAATTACAAATTGAATTCTAAATGTATATATTATATTCGGAAAATGGAATAAATTGGAGGTCGATATCACTTAAAGATTATTATTAGATTTTAGTATCACTTACAATTTTTATTAGTATAATTTACCTTTTCAAACATTTTTATTTGGTTTTGGTACTCTCTGCTCTAAATATAAAAGTGGTCAAAATTCTATTTTTATCATTAACCAAAAATACTCTCTCCAATTACAGTTTTGCTCTCTTTCTACAATTACAGTTTTACTCTCTCTCTATAAACGCCGTAGTTATTTTTCGAAATCAATTATTGGGGTTTTTTCCGAAGCACTTATTTGAGTTTATGAGATTGCCTGATACGTGGATTTACGTTTATTTGGGTTTATTTAATTAGGGTTTATATTTATACATATAGCTATATCTATGTATCTATCTATCTATAGATGTATTGTTCACATTCACAATCTCTATGTCTCTCTATAAACGCTACGCTGATGTTGATTATTTTGGAAAATGAATTATTGGGTTTATGAGATTGTCTGATATGTGGATTAAGTTAATCTAGATTTTATCTAATTAGGGTTTTGGATAATAGTCGGGTTTTATTCTGGTTTGTTGTGCATACATTATAATTTTTTGGGAAATAAATTATTGGGTCTTTTTTTTCCGAACCTTAATTTGGGTTTATGAGATTTTCTGATATGTGGATTAATTGATAACAAAAAAATTTTTGATTTTTAATTTTAAAAATCTGTGAGTGTTTGGACTGTCCGTTTGGTAAAAAAATATATTTGATTTTCAAAAAAAAACGTATTGGATTGCCAAATTTTTTGTATTAAATTATCAAATACTTTGTATTAGATTATCAAGTTTTTATATTAGATTATTAAAAAAATTATATTAGATCGTCAATTTTTTTTAATAAACTGTTTATTAGATTGTCAAAAAAGATTGTCTATTAGATTATCAAAAAATTTGTATTACATTGTCAAAAAAATTATATTACATTGTCAAAAAAATTATATTACATTGTTAAAAAAATTATAATAGATTGTCACAAAATTTTCATTAGATTATCAAAAAAATATATTAGATTGTCAAAAAAAAATTATTAGATTGTCAAAAAAAATTATTAAATTGCCGAAAAAATTGAATTATATTGTTATTTTTTTGTATTAGATTATCACAAAAATTGTATTAGATTGCAAAAAAAAAGTATTAGATTGTCAAAAAAATTGCATTAAATTGTCAAAGTATCCATCAAAGTATAAGTCTATTAAATTGTGTATTAGACTGTCCAATATAATGTTTATAAATTGTATTATGTAAAAAACAGCTTATAGCTTTAAAAAAATGATTATAATATGTGCAGTAAAGAGTTTATTATGTAAAATTAAATTAGATTATTTAAAATTTTGTATTAGATTGTCAACAAAATTAGTATTAAATTGTCACAAAATTTATATTTGATTGTCAAAAAGATTCATTAGATTGTCAAAAAATTGTATTATATGGTCAAAAAATTGTATTAGATTGTCACAAAACTTGTATTGTATTTTCTATTATATTGTCAAAAATTTACATTAGATTGTCGAGAATTTGCATTATTTTTTAAAAAAAATTGTATTAGATTATAAAAAAAAACAAGTTTTTGGATTTTTTTAAGAATTTTTTAATTTTTTCCAAATTTTCCAAATTTTATAAATTTTCTGGATTTTTTAATTTTTTCCGAAATTTTTATTTTTTTGAGTATTTTTTTTTTCCGGAATTTTTATAAATTTTGTATTAGTTTGTTAAAAAAAATTATTTTTTTATTTTTGTAAAAAATATATTTTTGAGATTATTTTGGATTTTTTTTAAAAAATTTTCCATATTTTTAGTTTTTTTCCAAATTTTCTAATTTTTCTGTTTTTTTTTTTCTGGATTTTTTCTATTTTTTGTGAGTTTTTTTTTCTATTTTTTTTATATTTTTTATTTTTTGGTCAATGCCGGTCAACGTCGGAGACCGCCGGTCAACGCCGGAAACCGATCAATGTTGTTGGTCTTGGTCAAAGTTTTATTAGGCCAAATGTTGTTGGCATGTGTATATTAGAAAGGGGTACTAATTTACAATAAATAGTTTGTAAATGATACTAATATTTAAATATGTAGTTTTTAAATTTACCCACCAAAAATTTACTCCGAACAATAGAGTGGGTCCTGTTGTTTCTAGCGCATTCATTACAAAGTTGTCCCATAATTTTCGTGAGTTGGAGTTTAATGATTAATTATAACATTTTAAAAGTGGCATATTTGGTCTGATATATTCATTATACACGTTTAAACTCTTAAAATTAAGTGAGATACATGGGTAAGAATTGTCAAAAAGAATCATATAGCATGTGACATGCATCATAAGCACGAAATTTTGGGTTGTTTCTTTGATTTGAATGCAATTTCTATTTTTTATTACAAATAAAAATTGGTACCATACTTCAAGATTGTGAAAGAAATAATTTAATAATGAGATAACAACCCAATATATTACGAAATGAACCTTCATCGTATCCTTTTGAGCGATAAAGTGTTTCGGATAATCTCTTTCAATGAAACATTGTTGATCCAATCTACAACTATAATGAATTGTATATTATATTATTATGATAACAAACGAAAAGTTTAATTATACAACAACTATCGTTGTACTAATATTTACAACTAGTTTGTTTCAGATCAATACATGTTCATAATCGACAAATACAAATAATATATTAAGGAAGCCGACAAATGGACTAAAATTGTTACATTGCTAAAGTGATAAATCTAACCGATTAACTGGAAATTAATCGGTAAAAGTTTTAATAATTCAACAACAAAACTTAAACGAAATAACAGAATTTGGGCAAAAATAGTGGGAAAAGCGTAAATCTTGACCGTTTTCATTAACGTTCGTGTGGAAACGTAAAAATGGACTTATTATCTTAAAACCACAATCAATTGACAACCGAAAGGTGGTTAAATACGAAAAGCATTGCGTATCAAACAGTCTCGTTTTTTGCCCTCTTGCTTTGGACTCAACGAGAGGTTTTTGGTATGCATTTGGACAACCTTTCGATCGAGTCTTCGTTTAGGAAAGTGATACCAACTAAAACTCTAGTTTTTATTAGACAAACAACGTTCTTTTCACTGTAAAAAAAATAATAACCTACGGTTTTCTAATACATTTTAACGAATAAGTTACAAAATGAATTTAACTTTTATCATAAATTTTTAACTTAAATCATAAATAAAAAATGAAATAAAAAAGAAACCCTAAAACCCTCATTCATCTCTCTCCCACTCTCTCTCTCTCTCTCTAAACTCTCGATCTACAGCACCACAAGGTAAACATATCTCTCTACATACATACAAAGTATTGTTGTATTTGTTCACTTTTATTATATTCTTACTTATTTGATAAAATATTCATTTGTTACTTTTTTATTTTTTGTATTTTTTTGTGTGACAGTAGATTTACTAAAAAAAATGTCGATAAAAATGCTGAATCCGAACGCGGAGGTACTGAACAAATCAGCTGCTTTACATATGTGTATAAATGCCGCTACGGGTTTACAAGATGTTCTTAAGACCAATCTCGGCCCCAAAGGCACTATTAAAATGTATGTAACACTTTTATTTTATTTTATTTGGGCCTTTTTCTATATTGAATTAGTTTGTTTTTTTTTAATTAATTGAATCTGCTTCCATTATTTGTTATTGGGTTTGTGGTATTGTTTCGATTTATTTGTCTATTTGTTTACAATAGTAGTGTCACTTATATCATCATCATACTAAGCCTTTAATATATGATTAGTCCGAAAGATTTAAGTAAAGATCTAAACTATTTGGGTCTTGCAAGATGTTCTTAAGACCAATCTCGTCCCTGAAGGCACTATTAAAATGTAACAACGGTTTTTTTCTTTTTTCTTTATTTATTTGGGTCTTGCTTTATTTATTATTAACTGAATCTGTTTCCATATTGTTTGTTTATTTGTTCGGTTTGCGGTATCTCTCGATTTGTTAACTAATAGTACTGCATTCGCTGTTTTTATTTTATTAATTGAATCTGTTTTCATATTGTTTGTTTATTTGTTGAGCTTGGGGTATGTTTTTATTTTTTTTGTCTATTATGTGACAATAGTAGTGACTACTTAGATGTTTTCTTTTCTATTTGGGTTCCTGTTTTTATTTATGTATTGAATCTGTTTCCATATTGTTTGATTATTTGTTAGGTTTGCGGTATGTTTCGATTTGTTTGTCTTATATCATTATCAAACTAAGCCTTTAATGTATGAAGACCAAATTTTGGCCTTGAAGGCACTATTAAGATCAGTGTTTTAATAAAACAAAAACTAAATGCTTCTAAGGGATTGCAAGATGTTCTCAAGACCAATCTCGGACCTAAGGCACTATTAAAATGTATGTAACACTTATTTTCTTTTTTCTTTTATTTGAGCCTTTTTCTATATTGAATTGGTTCCCATATTGTTTGCTTGTTATTGGGTTTGCGGTATTTTTTGATTTGTTTGTCTATCTTTTGACTATATCATAATCAATCTAAGCATTATACGTATGATGATTGGTCCTAAAGACCAAGCCTTGGCCTCAAGAGCACTATTAAGATGTACAGATCTGTCTTTTCTTTGATTGGATTTGTTTACATATCGTTTGTTTGTTATTGGGTTTGTAGTATTTTTAGATTTGTTTGTCTCATTGCCTGTTTTTTAACAATAGGAGAGCCTAATTATGTTAATTGATAGAGTGATAGTACTGAATTTAATGCTTTGTGAGAATAAAAAATAAATATGATTGGTTCTCAAGACCGATCTCAGCCCTAAAGACGCTATTAAAATGTAGCATCTCATCTTTTCCTTTTCTGTTTAATTTGGGTCTTGCTTTTTCTTTTTTTATTACTTATTGAATCTGTTTCTGTATTGTTTGTTTGTTATTGGGTTTGCGGGATTTTTCGATTTGTTTGTCTGTTTTGTGAGAATAGTAGTGCCTACGTAGATCTTTTCTTTTCTATCTGGGTTCCTAATTTTATTCATGTACCGAATCTGTTTCCATATTGTTTGTTTATTTGTTCGGTTTGCGGTATGTTTTGATATGTTTGTCTAATATCATTATCAAACTAAGCCTTTAATGCATGATTAGTCTTAAAGATCAAACCTTGGCCTCAATGGCACAATTAAAATGTAGATCAAACCTTGGCCTCAATGGCACAATTAAAATGTAACACATCTTATCATTTTCTGTTTTTTTTATTATTACTAATTGAACCTGTTTCCATATTGTTTGTTTATTTGTTCGGTTTGCGGTATGTTTCGATTTGTCTGTCTATTTTTTGATAATAGTAGCGACTACTTGTATTGGCCTCAAATGCACTATTAAGATATAAAGATCTTATCGTTTTCTTTTGAGGTTTTTTTTAATTATTATTGATTGAATCTGTTTCCATATTGTTTGTTTGCTATTGGGTTTGCGGTATGTTTCGATTTGTTTGTCGATTTTCTTACAATAAGATCATTAAACTAAGCCTTATTTTTATGAATATTGGTCTTAAAGTCCAGCCTTTTTGGCCTAAAAGGCATTATTAAGATGTGAAAGATCTAATCTTTCTTATCTGTTTTATTTATTTATTATTATTGAACTTGTTTCCATATTGTTTGTTTGATATTGGGTTTGTGGTATTTTTCGATTTGTTTGTCTATTTTTTGATAATAGTAGTGACTACTTGTATTGGCCTCAAATGCACTATTAAGATGTACAGATCTAATCTTTCTTATTTATGTCTTTTTTTTTTACTTATTGAATCTGTTTCCATATTGTTTGTTAGTTATTGGGTTTATGGTATGTTCGATTTGTCTATTTTTTTTACAATAAGATCATCAAATGAAGTCTTATATTTATGAATATTGGTCCTAAAGTCCAGCCTTTTGGCCTATAGGCATTATTAAGATGTAAAGATCTAACCTTTCTTATTTATTTTTTTTATTATTATTGAACTTGTTTCCATATTGTTTGTTTGTTATTGGGTTTGGCGTACGTTTCGATTTGTTTGTCTATTTTTTGATAATAGTAGCTATTAGGCCTCAAATTGCACTATTAAGATTATAAAATGTAATGATCTTGTCATTTTCTATTTAGTTTTATTTATTTTTTTTCTAACTGAACATGTTTCCATATATGTTTCGATTTGTTTGTCTATTTTTTTATAACAGTAGCGACCACTTGTACTGGCCTCAAATGCACTATTAAAATGTAAAAATATAATCTTTCTTATTTGGGTCTCTTTTTTTACTGATTGAATCTGTTTCCGTATTGTTTGTTTATTTGTTTGGTTTGCGGTGTGTTTTGATTTGTTTGACTAATATCATTATCAAACTAAGCCTTTAATGTATGATTAGTCTTAAAGACCAAACCTTGGCCTCAATGGCACTATTAAGATCAGTGTTTTAAAACACGAAAACTAAATGCTTTTAAGGGATTACAAGATGTTCTTAAGACCAATCTCGGCCCCATAGGCACTATTAAGATGTAAAGATCTTATCTCTTTTTGTTTAGTTGGGTTGGGGCCTGCATTTTATTATTATTATTATTATTATTATTATTATTACTAAGGTTTGAATATTTGTTGGTTTTGAAAACCACCCTTTCGGCCTCAAAGGCACTATTGAGATGTAAATATCTCGTCCTTTTTATTTGGGTCTTGTTATATTATTGTTTGTACAGGATTAAGTTTTGCTACATTTCGATTTTCTGTCCATTTTTGGCAATAGTATTAGCCTACTTATGTTAACTAATACTGCATTTGTTGCTTTTGGAGGATTAAAAACAATAGATGTACCATTGTGAACCATTAAGATGTTAAAATCTAATCTTTTTCATTTTGGTCTTTTTGTTTATTAAATCCGTTTCCTGTATTGTTTTTTCATTATCAGGTAGTGGTATGTCTTGATTTGTTTGTTCATTTCTTGGTTAACTAATACTGCATTTACTGTTTTTTGAGATAAAAAACCCTAGATGTATGATTGAACCACACGACCAACCTTAGTCCCAAAGGGTCTATTAAGATGTAAAGATCTAATCTTATCTATTTGAGTCTTGTTTCATATTAAATCCGTTCCGTATTGTTTTGTACATTTGTTTGCTTGAGGAAACAAAACAATGCATATAGATGATTTGCATTTACTGTTTGCTTGAGGAAATAAAACAATGCATATAGATAATTGGTCCTAAATACTGACCTTGGTCTCAAAGACATGAGTCACATGACTAATCTTTTTGATTTAGTTCTCTATTAAATTTGTATATAGACTGCATTTAATGCTTTTTGAAAATGAAAAGGGATAAGTATTTTACTTATCCTCGTTTAGTCGTTTGCAGCCTCAGTCAAGGTTTGTGGGAGTAAATATGCGTGATAAAAAGGATTATTAAAGTTTAACAGTGGTCAGAAACTGTATTATTCCTCAAAAAATGGCAAATTGTTGTAATATACTTTCTTTTAGGACCACGTCAATTAGTGATTGGTTTTGAAAAAAAACTAACAGTTATCCGAAATTATTTCCTTAAAAAATAAGTAGAAAATTATACACGGACTTTTAGTTTTCTTGGGGAAATGTATATCTTAAATGCCTGCTCTTTTCAATTTTTCTGCCCTTTATGTTCAATGTAAAAGTGTAATGTTTGATACTACTATAGTCATATTGGGGAAAAAATATAAAGACAATGTAGTAATCGATATTCACTTTATATGTTTTTCTCTTCGATCTTGATGAAGATGGACTACTGTCAAATTTTAATTTGTTTGATGTGTTTCATAGGCTTGTTGGTGGAGCTGGAGACATTAAGCTCACCAAAGATGGTAACACGCTATTGAAAGAGATGGTATGTTCCTTGTCTCATTTGGTTGGATTTTGTTACTAAAACATGCACTCCGTTTTATGGTGTATAAATTTACTTATAAATAGTACCTGTAAGTATAATAGTTGCTCTTGGTAGAAAGTGAAAACTATATGGTTATGAATCGGGAGTGTTGACATGTATATTTTTGTATAGGTACAGTACAAATCACGATATATAATAAAGCATAATTTTCTGACGCATAATGGTGGTTAAATTGACCTTTTCCTAGTATTGTTTACCCAAAGGCCTCGATTTATATACTTAACAAGTAAGACATTGTTTATTTATCGAGAAATGCAAGACAACCGATCCAAAATCCTATTCAGAAAGTTAAAATCAAACTCATATTATTTTATGTCATGATCAGCATAAACCCTATATACTACGATAGAGAAATTGGTATATTTGTAGCTATCAGATGGGATACAAACAATCATACTTGTATTCACTTTTGTCGGTACAGTAAGATATAATTACTTAATTGCACAATGTGAAGGTCTATGATTAGTATATATTACCTCTCCGTTACTAGTCCTTACCAGGGTCGAAATAAAATTGCTTCTAAGTTCATTTGGTATTGCAGCAAATTCAAAACCCGACTGCCATCATGATTGCAAGAACTGCTGTAGCTCAAGATGATATTAGTGGTGATGGGACAACTTCCACTGTTATTTTCATTGGCGAGCTTATGAAACAGTCAGGACGTTACATTGATGAAGGTTTGTCATCCTTGCTGATTCCATTTTATTTACATTATTCATCTTTTGTTAGCCCTTGTGACATTATACTTATTGAACTACATGCCTTAGTATACTCAAAGCCGAATCTATAAACAAATCAATTTACCGCTATATGTAATGTAAAGTTATGCTTTTCTGGTTTTCTTGGCGTCCACACGCTAAAAGCTTGGATCTGTGTGAACCCATATTTTTTCTCAAGCTCAAAAGTCGAACTTACTTATTTGATTTAAAGATGCAGCTAAATGGATTGTTAAAGGGTTTATTGTTGAATGCATGTGCAAGCATGAAAGTTCATCCTATTTGTGGTTTTTGAACAATTTTGGCTAGTAAAAGTTACTTGACACCTTTTTTGTATAAAGAGCTCCCCCTTCTGTTGTTATTTGCATGCTTTATCATGAAATTTGAAGGAAAATTATTTCAGGGATGCATCCACGTGTTCTTGTTGATGGTTTTGAGATTGCCAAAAGGGCAACACTCCTATTTCTTGAAAAGTTTAAGACCCCTGTTGTGATTGGCGATGAACCTGACCGAGAGATTTTGAAGATGGTGGCAAGAACAACATTAAGAACTAAAGTAAATTTGATCTCTTCTGATTTTAGCGATATTTACATTTCTTTCCTGTATTAGTATATCACTGTTGTTTAGATGTCTTATCCTGTTCATGTTTTTTTCTCTGTTTCAGTTGTATGAATCTCTAGCAGATCAATTAACCGACATTGTAGTAAGCGGGGTAAGTAGGCTTTTTTGGATGTTAATTAGAGACATGCTCATTTTGATAAATTTTTCTGTTACTGTTCAATTTTTAAAAAAAAAATCATGATCCAAATGACAAATATTGTTTTGTGCAGGTGCTTTGCATTAGGAAACCTGAGGAATCTATTGATCTGTTTATGGTTGAGATCATGCACATGCGTCATAAGTTTGATGTTGACACTCGTTTGGTAGGAATAACTTTTTGTTTTTGTTATTTATAATTATCTGTCCATACTTTAAGGTCTTTTATTTGCTTATACTTCGTTGTAGTGTCCTGCTTTTCTAGTGTAACTGAAACCAAATATTTAATGTAATATGGGAATTATTTGCACATTCGTTTTTGAAGGTGGAGGGTCTTGTCCTGGATCATGGTTCAAGGCACCCTGACATGAAGCGAAGAGCAGAGAACTGCCATATATTAACATGTAATGTATCTCTGGAGTATGAGAAAAGGTAAAGTTTAAGTTTCTTGTTCAGCTGCGCTTAAAGAT
Source organism: Primula veris (assembly GCA_963682055.1). Classification (NCBI taxonomy): domain Eukaryota; kingdom Viridiplantae; phylum Streptophyta; class Magnoliopsida; order Ericales; family Primulaceae; genus Primula; species Primula veris. The sequence continues at coordinate 25,836,381 of OY821747.1, read as the reverse complement.
ATCCCTGTATACATGCTATGCTGCACATGTGTTATTCTTTTTTATGTTATGACATCTTTACTCTTGATGCTTGAATGTTAAACTCATCTTCTACGACTTCATTTGGATGATACCATTGACGTTGCCGGTGAAATTACTTCAACCTATTAAAAGATTGAGATTATAATCAGCTACATTTACTATTTTATTTTTTATTTTTGATATGCAGCTACATTTACTATTATGTACACTAGCCTATCACTAACTTTGATATTAACTGTATTATATGATTATTATCAGTATATACACCATACTATTGGTCAATCATCTTGTTCACTAGCTTGTATGTTAAATTTAATGAGAGTTTACTGATTTAGCAATACATGTTAGTTTAATGTACTGATTACTAAACACTCTATGCTGGTGTACAATATAGAACAGCGGTAATAGGTTGATGTGTACTACAGTCTAGGAAAAACCATATACCTCTAACCATACTACTGCATGTGTACTTTCTTAATTATATTGTCAATTCCCAAGCTTACCGTATGTCCTCATGAGTCTTGAAACTTGATGATTTTTCTCATTTTGTACTATGTTTGGATAGTCCTACTAATACTGCTGATTGATATTATATATCTAGTGAAGTATGCTCCATATGAAACTGACATATTTCCCCTTCAGTGAAATAAATGCAGGTTTCTTCTACTCAAATGCAGAGCAGAGAGAGGCAATGGTTATTGCAGAGAGACGTTCTGTTGATGAGAGAGTGAAGAAAATCATTGAGCTAAAGAACAAGGTAATTTGATTTGAGATAATCTATCTGCACAATGTTGTCCATTTTGGATATATTTGTTCCAACATTTCTTTTTCCTGACATGATGTTTAGGTTTGCTCGGGAAATGATAGCAACTTTGTTGTCATAAATCAAAAAGGAATTGATCCTCCATCATTGGACCTCCTTGCTAGGGCCGGGGTATGTTACACGTAGTCCTATTACTCTTTTTTCCCTTTGTTCCCCAGTTTTTTAGTGGATTTATATTATTTATGTGTTGTGTCAGATTTCATATATGACATGTCGCGATTAAGCTTGTTTAATTGAATCTTTAAAATCCAAAAGTAAAAACGTGATGGTTGTGAAGTATACTTGTAGATACATAACTGTGTATGGTAAATGAGAAATTATGTGTAATTATTTTGAGATTAATTAAAATTGTTGATGGGGGTGAATGGTTAAAGTATACTATTCAGTTTGGAAATCATCCTTTTTGTTACAATTAAGTAGAATTCTTGGTGTGCTACCAAACAACATTTTATTTTGTTCACTCTTCAGTAAGAAAAAAGTAAAAAGCATGTAACCTAACAAAGCCAATATTTGATAAAACACCAGGTGCTGCATTTTTAAGTAGACTGTAGTAGTAGCCAGTGTAATTAGAGAAAATTACCAAAACATACAACTTTTCAAGTCTAATTACCAAAAACTACAAACCAAAACTTTTATTCCCAAAACATATAACTCTAATAAATATGTGTAATTGTATGTTTGTATGTTTTGGGAAGAAACTTTTAGCTGTTGTATGTTTTGGTAATGTGTTTTGGTTAATTGTATGTTTTGGGCATTGCCCTGTGTAATTATTGTTTTTACTATTTTGTAGACTTTTGCTTCTGTTTCTTAATTTGTTTTCATTATTCTTTAGATCATTGCTCTTCGTAGAGCGAAGAGGAGAAATATGGAGAGGTTGATCTTAGCTTGTGGAGGAGATGCTGTTAACTCTGTTGACGATTTAACCCCAGAATCCCTTGGATGGGCTGGACTTGTGTATGAGCATGTTCTTGGAGAAGAGAAATATACATTTGTGGAGAATGTAAAGAACCCGCACTCTTGCACAATCCTAATCAAAGGTAATGCACGAAATGGTCTTGTGGGATTCTATTTATACACAACGTGAAATGGTTTTGTGGGTCTAAGCTAACTTGTTAATAATGACTTTAGCTATATTTAATAGTTCTTTTCTTGTTGTTCATGCAGGTCCAAATGATCATACAATTGCTCAGATTAAGGACGCAGTCCGTGATGGGCTGAGATCTGTCAAGAACACAATAGAGGACGAATCAGTTGTTCTCGTAAGTTGGTTATGGTGTTACCTTGAACTTTTCATTGCTAATGTGGGTGAAGCTTTTTAGTTCAGCTGCAGTTTGATAATATCACTATCTTCAGCCTTTAGTCCATGAATAAATCCTGTTTTAACATTCAACTTGAAATGCTTTCTATGAAGATAAAGTCATGTTCTGTGTCAAAAAGTATTGACCTATGATTTGCCCTCTTGCCTTATTTTTCTTTGTCGAAGTATCTCATGTCTCAACTCATTTTTTGTCAGTGATTTTGGATTGGGAAAATTTGGAGTTAGTACTACTTTACTAACTTAATTAGCAATAGGTAGTAGACATGAGACAGTATTTAGTTTGAGTCTTTTTTAAGAATCAAATGACTTATACACCCTTATATATTTGAAACCTGGATATTAAACCGAATTTAATTCTTTCCCCAAATCTCTCCTCCTAATATCTCTCATGACTTACTTCATAAGTCATAACACCTGATTTTTCACAGCATAACTATATGTGATCTTTTTAGCATCTATTATCAATTTATCATCATCATTAGCTGTTGCTGTTTTATTTATTTATTTATTTATTTCTACCATTTCAAAGTATAATATAGTTGGCTTTTGTATGATGTTAGGTCAATTTCGATGTATTCTCTCAAAACCTATTGTAACGGCTTATGTATACTGTTGAAAAATCCACTAAATTAGCTTATGTATGCTGTTTAAAATATTTTGTTTTGTTCTATTAAAATCGGTTAATTTTTTTATTGTATGCTATCATAAATGGAAATTTTATGCTGTGGTAGTCTATTTGTATACTCTCAAAATCGTATTTGTATTCTGTCAAAATCATAGTCTTATGTATTCTCTCAAAACATATTATAATTAGTTTTTGTATGATGTATCAATTTGTTTGTATTCTCTCAAAATCTATTAAGTAGCTTATGTGTATATTGTTTTAAAAAAAATCATTAGCTTATGTATGTTTGAATTTTGAACTATTTTGTTATGTTCTATCAAAATTTATACCACAAGATCGTGTATTCTATCAAAATTATTTAATTGTCTGATGTGAAAAAACAAATTTCCAGTTGTCTACTATAAAACTCGTACTTGTACTCTCTCAAAATCATTAGCTTATGTATGATGTGAAAATTATTTAGTTTTAGGAATTTTTTTGTTTATTAATTGGCAGTTTGGTGTCATCAATTGACACTACAAAAATACGGGATTTGAATCATTTGATAAAAGAAGATGGGGGATGAATCTTAGGGGAAGAGAAACTATAGGAGATGTCAAACAAACTAAACTGCAGGAAGAATCAGGGCATAATTGGTAATTTTAAAAAACAATTTGAAAAGTGAGACTAAAAACAAAGGAAGTTTAAAAGTTGGTTTTTTCACTAATTAAGTCTGAAAAGTTATACCTAAAGCTATTTTTTCCTTTTGGATTCTATCTACTAGTTTCCCAGGATTCCCTAATATACGTATGACAATGATTAGCTATTAATAAATATGTTCTCTTGATAATAAAATTTTGTTTATTATTTTCCAGGGAGCAGGGGCTTTTGAAGTCGCAGCAAGTCGACACTTGGTTAATGAAATCAAGAAAACTGTTAAAGGGGTACTTAAAACTTCTTTAATCTTTAAGTTACATATTTAATTATATTTTGTATCTACATAAACATTTTCCCCAAATACTTATATATTCTGTTCTTCTATTCGTATACTTGAATCAGCGAGCCCAACTTGGTGTCCAAGCCTTTGCTGATGCCCTTCTTGTGATTCCCAAGACACTAGCCGAAAACTCTGGCCTTGACACACAAGATGTCATAATTGATCTCACGGTATACTTATTGGCACATTTGTATCTAATCTGTGAATTGTTATTATCTTATATACCGATCTGTTTATTTTTAAAATTTTATTTTAATTAATTCTGTTCTATCTTGTCTGATAATTTTCTTCAGGGCGAGCATGACAATGGAAATATTGTGGGGTTGAACCAGCATACCGGAGAACCAATCGACCCACAGATGGAAGGCATTTTTGACAATTACTCTGTCAAGCGCCAAATTCTAAACTCAGGGTATGTATATATTATTCGATTCTTTATTTCAACTGCTTTGATGGGTTTTCTAAGTTCTAAAGCAAATCAATGTGACGGCTTGTAACTTTCACCCTTAGCTAGACAAAACTCTTAACGGTGTGATGCCTTGTAACTTTACCTACAATCTTATTTGCCATCCCCTTAGCCTGGTAAAACTCTATAGATACCGAGTCACTGACACCTTCTCAAGACTTGAGTATCTCTTTGATTTGCTTATTGTCAAGGTGTTATGCTCCAATCAATAGGGTTAACTACAATTTTGATTTGATATTAAAAGTTTAAAACTAAAAAAACTAGTAGTTAATAAACCAATTTTACTTTATCTGACAAATTAGTCAGCTAGAATACCAAATAGAATTTAATCATAGATTGGGGTACTAATTAGAAGACCAAAGTTAAATATTTATATACTATTCTATCGTGTTTTGTATAATTTATATGCTATTGTATCAAGTGTTTTCAATTTTTGTCCTCAATCTATAGTTTTTGTCTTCTTATAGTGTACACAATTGAAAAAAATTGTGTTAACGCCGGGTACTCTGCTATTTTGTAGTTTGTTAAACAAAGTTGAAGTCTGATGATATGCCAGTATGCTAAACTGTAATTAACCCCATTTTGTACTCCATAACAATGTTATATTAGCATGGAGAATTCATAATCAACAGCTTGAAGAATCATTACCGTATCTATGCCTTGGCATTTGCGATTTGTTTTATATCTGAGACTAATATATCAAATTAATGATATTTGCAGGCCTGTGATTGCATCTCAGCTACTTTTGGTGGATGAAGTAATCCGTGCAGGACGTAATATGAGGAAACCAACATAGTGCTTTTTACTCTCCAATATTTTGTTTTTGTGGTGTTAACTTTAATGTATGCAATCGCTTGCGGTTTTGGTCTTTTCTAGAGGAGGGTTCTCTTTCGCTGGCCTCAAATGTTGTTTAGAATCAGCTGTACGGTTGGTAGTTTAGATATTTTTAAGGGATATTGTTTGAAACATCCAACTTAATCCTTTCTGATGTAAGAAGGTTTTAGCTTGATTTGCAATTTAATTAGTTGTTATGTTGCATTTTGGGTTCTAGTGGATTGCTTTATTGCAGCTGTTCAGCAAATAAGTTGGCTTATTGGCGAGTGGGGAAAACAACTCATGCCCATATAGGGCTGCAAATGAGCTTGACCCTGTTCAAGCTCGGCTCATCTACTAAACGAGCCACTGAATCAGCCTTGGTTGGGAAGCAGGGGACCAGCAATCATGCTGCGGCAATTCTTGCAGCAATAACAGATCCTAGCCCTTCATTTATATGATTATATCAAATGGCTTAAACAAGAAGAACCCACACCTATTTGACTCATTTAAAGACTTAATCTAAACCCAATGTTAACCAATTAATTTCAGACTTAATCTAATTTTATATCCTTGTTCTAATACTTGTCTTATTTTTTACAAAATAGGTTTTTTTTATTCTGTAATTATGAGATTCGAATCAAGATGCAGAGAGCCCATTTTGACATTCCTAAATGTTCTTTTTCCTTGGTTATAAAATCCCCACATCAATTTCTTGAAAAAAATATTCTTATGTGATTTTCAAATCAGTATTTTCCCAGTACATGTACCTACCTGTTTTATTTTTCTAATTTCTGAAACTTTTTTGATCAACAGCCTAAAAATCTATGTAAGGTTAATAGTTTTGGGATGTTAGAAACTATTGTGTTCTGATCATAGAAAAAATGAAGGTAAATGTATTTCTTAAAGAAAGGAAACATCGTCATCCAGAGGGTGTGTATTTAAAATTAAAATTAATGGAAATAATATGAGGTAGGAAGCATATTTGTTAAGATCCTTTTTTCTTATTTGACTATATACTAAAATAATACAATCAAGTGTTACAAGTTTTATAGTATAAACATATTTAGTTTAGAAATAGAAATTCATTATTTGAAGTGAGGAGTGTTATGATGTGCTTATATTTTCTAGTTACTTACAATACATAGGCATGATATTCATATACTCCGTATGTTAAAGAATATAATTAAAAAAAAATGTTGAAACACAAGCCATATTAGATTGTTCAGGTTAATTAGTGAATGAAGAAACATAGTTGAGTTTTTAAAGAGCCAAACACTAGCTTGTCTATTAATGGCTCGGTTCGTTAGCACTCTGTGCCGATGCAATTTAGAATATAATGCTTTTTTGGGCTACGCAAATGTAACCCAACACTGGAAAACAAGATGAACATATTATAAAGCCAGATACTCTTTTCTTTTTAAGAACGTTCTTTGTCATGTTTGTGACGACCCAGATTTTCAGAAGGGAATTTCTATGGTATGGAGTTGTACGTCAGTTTCACATCGCCCAGATATGAGAGTACCCGTTTGTTATATGAGCTTAAAGATCCATTTTCTATCAACAAGCTTTTTTAAAACCGTGCGGCACAAAAGCGAGGACGAAACTCTACAGTTAAGCGTACTTAGCTTAGAGTAGTACCAGAATGGGTGACTCCCCTGAGAAGTTGTGAAAAAGTGGACAATATTATTGATACGAACGTGACGATTCGGACCGTGTAACTGTTGTTCTTGGTATCCTAGCAAAGTCATCTTCTACTTTACTGCTCCAGCTTATGCATCTACTAGCTTTTTTAGACCTGAGAAAAGAAAAAACCTACATTTATAAGTGCAAAAAAGACACACTAAAGAAACCAAACAACCCATGTTCTTTTTATATTCTGGATTCTGGTGTTCTTTCACAATTACAATTGAACACACTGGGTGAGATTTGAGGTTCACCATTTCCTTGTCAAATAAGTAAGTATTGAACTACAAATAAGCTATTATCTGGTGAAGTTTGCTTCATTTCTAAACTTTGTTATTCACGCTCGTCCCATGGACAGTGCATGTGAGCTAAATCACTAAGCTGTACGTTACTAATCGCAACTAGTATTAGGAAGCTAAAGAGGGGTCTGCATACTCTGTCACCCTTTTCTAAGAGAAAAGTCACACATAATTTAATTTGGAATAAATAAAAAAACTAGTATAAATTGATTAGTGAAATTAAAAAAAAAAAACCGCTTAGAGCAATATTATGGCCATATATTTTGAAATTTGTATAGAATATATTATAAAAATTTATTATAAAAGTGCGAAACAAGTTGTAAAAATTTAAAATTTAGACGAAAATAAGTAAGTAGGCACAATAAGGGACAGATGATCCGGAGTCCTAAAGAGGTCGTTTTTCCTCGTCAGGTTTAGAATCAGCAAAAGACTTGGGGGCTAAGATGTATGGAACACAAAAGTAGAATAATTAGATTTAGTTGGTGAAAATTAAAATGCATGCACCTCATAGTTTTGAGTGCAGGTTCTAAGTAACGAGTATATATATATCTATCCAAATGGTTATAACCAAAACCAATTCAAACAATTATGTAAAGATCAAGGTAATTTTAATTAGTCTAAACAATTAACTGAAGTAACAAAATATTAAAGCAACCATTACATACTAAAACACTAGTCTATTTACCAGTACAGGCTTCAAATTTTCCTCAAACTTAAAAGCCAATTTTTATTTTTGAGCCAAGTGAATATTGATTTAGTGAACACCCATTATTGGCCAAATACAAACAATGCTTTTCTTTTGTCTTGGCTTGTATTGCTTCTCTTTAGTCCACAAACTAGCCCATGATATGCACCCTCCTTGTTTGCACTTCCACATTTCTTTTTTCTTCTTTTTTTGTGCATTTTCAATATTATGATGAATATTCTCTTCCCTTTTCGTAATTTCATTCGTCTCTCTTGGATCTTTCACCCAAACATGCATTGATTGTACCTATATATATATACACGTACAAAATCATCATATCAAAATATGACATCATTTGTTTTCTAAAGTTTTGAAACTCGATTGTGAGTAGTCAGATTAAATGCAAGAAATGACAAGTAAGCTAAATGCATTAAAAATTCTACATTACATTATAGTGCGTGCAATGGGCAAAGTACAATTATTTGTGTAAGAAGAGGATGTTGACAGCTCAAAACCAATATTTTCATGAAATCATAAATTGTGAGTAATTCACAAAGCAAAACTAAATACTCCTATTAACTTATACCACTATTATTCTGTCAAACATAATCATAGAACTGGTATGATAAATATGCACTTCCTTACCAATTTTGCTACAAAACTAATGTTCATGTTAATTTTCTTTTGACAGATTTAGATATTAATAATCATATAAGATTCAAAAGCAAGGAAAAGGAAAATAATCACATAGCATGGTTAAGTTGATTATCGCATATTACTGTACCGACTACCTCAGTCGATGTGTCACTTCTTAAAATTACTAGCTTACGTTGTGATAAAGCGCAGTAAAATATAATGACGTATCATTATAGAAAATAATTGAGAAAGAAAATTTACCATGTCCTGAAAGTTGGTTTTTGCCAAGTTGTCACATGTGGGCGATTCATCGACTTCGTAAATTTCGCTACTTCCTCGGTGAATTGACCGTTCTTCAATAGATGGGGTATCAGCTGGGACAGGGCTGCTATTACTACTATTTGAGCTCATATCATATGGTGTGCTTTGTGTTCCCACATCTCTAGTTTTCCTTTCCATCTTTCCCTCTACAAATTTTGATATACATATATGTAGAAGCTGGTTAATATGATAATTAGCTAGTGATAACATTTTCCAGAAACTATGTAAAAGGGTAGTAATTTTAACAGAGTCAAAGTTCGGTTTAGAATAGATAACTAGGTCATTTTGTATTTTCACTTCAATAAGGAAATACCAGCTTTGAAAATACCAGCTTTTACCCAAGAAAGCCGCATCAAAACATATTTTATTATAAGGAAATGTGTTTCGCCTATTGAATGAAAATAAAACTAATAGTAATCCAAATTCTACTAATAGGCGGGTTTTTTTGTCAAAGTTTCATATAAGAGGAAAAGGAAGAAATAATTTAAAACAGTCTCATCATTTTATGAATTAATTCTGTGTAATTTTCAGAACTTGGGAAAAATATATACTTAGTGTTTTCTTAATATTTTGAGGCTATCGGTAACCTTATATTAGTGCTAAATGACATTTCAAATTATAAAAAAAGAAAAGAAAAAGGAACCACTTTAGAGGAGTTCTTGTGTAGTAAATTATTGGGGTTTCCCTACATATACAATTTTACACACAACACTACATATATGACTCTTGTGAGACTGGGATGTAGTGTAACAGTCTTTATTTAGTTCCATCAGTACATTCTCATATATAAAGTGCGAGATAACGCGATTTACAATTTTATAACACTAAAAAAAATGTCAAAATATCATCAAAATATTTGTTCGTAAAGTAAGTGTCACTAAATTTAAAAAGAACAAGAACAAATTATGTTTCTACAATGTTGCTAGATTTAGCGGACAGTCATTTTTATTATTAGAATATCAACCTATATAGTATATCTATTGCTATCAGGACATTTTTATTGCATTGTAAATTATATAAAGTTTGATTACCTGGAATTGGAAAATGAGCATCACTTTCAAGTACAGAAAGAGATGATTTAGGATGGGGTGGTCTTGAATTAAAAGAGGGATTATAAATGAGAGGTGCTGACATAGTAACCCTGCCAGCCAAGGTTGGAATATATCTGCCACTTAGTGTTTTTGCAGATAAACACTCAATTGGAACCTCTCCTGATAGAGGATTACATATATATTTCTCTGCATCACTCCATTTTGAATGCAAGGCTAATCCATCTGGTGATGGTGATGGTGATGTTTCCCAACTATATACAGATCTTGCCTGTAATGCTGCATTATTAAGTGAGAAATAACATAATATCATTGTTTAATGAGTAACAGTAAATAAATAAAACCAGCTAATTGTAATGACAATTTGGCTTTAATTATTTGTTTCTGAAATGAAAGTGGTTTCATGCTTCAAGGTAACATATGAGCTGACAAAGCTTATAATTTACAAATGGTAATTACTAATTCCTAATTAAATGACAAATATTACTCCCTCCGCCCATAATAATGTTCCAATTTGGTTCTAGTCCAATTTGTTTCTTTAATTTTTAAGTTCCCCTATACGGGTATACCTTATTCAATGAGTAGTGTTAATTATTTGCTTCTCTTGAATATCATTAGTATCGTAAGTGGACCATTATTATGTAAGGAGGGAGTACATGTTACTTGCATTACTGTTACACTACAAAAACGATATTTTATTTTTAGAAAAGTTGTGTCACTAACTAGTGTAATAATAGTTTTGAGTACCCATACCATCACTCAGTAACCAGAAATTATTTGGTCTTTTTGAACAACTCTTTTAACAAAATCTATAACCACACATTCAGTAGGTCCCATAATCTTACATAATAAAATATATTAAATGTGTGGTTATAAACACCGTTGAATTTCTCATGAGCATCACCTTCTTCTTTTTTTAGCAATTTTTTTATATGTAATCTGACAATAAATTGCTATGTTATAATAAGAAAAAAAATATTGCTATGTTATGATGATATTGCACAAGAGGCCATGACTTCTTCAGTTCTTATGTACTACAGTATATCGTTTATATCACTATACAACTTCTATTTGTAGTACTACGATTAGGTAGTAGGGATGTACCCTGTAGGTTTACTCAAATAGCTAAAATTGCCATATTATATAGTTGTGCTAAATGTTGAAAACTAACTATACATTTTTACTGAACAAAATCTATACAATGTTCTGGCATACAACCACATTTCTTTTTCCTGTAACTATCTTAAAAAGGAAATTCTAGAAGCAAAAATATATATTTGTTTTGACTTTTAAATTAACTTACCAATAGAGTACATGACATGACTGTCCTTTTAACTTAAATCATAGTAAGAAATAAAAACAAAAACTAGGCTTACCTCTTAGAGCAGTTGTGAATGAGTATGTAGCTGGAATTTGTTCTGAAAATGAGACACCAAAATTACACTAGCTTAGAGATACCAAACCTAAATGCAAAGTACGATTATTAAATAGCAACTTTTTAAAGATTTAGTCATGTATATACCTCTCAAGGTGTATCCAGGGGAAGAAGCAGTACTAGAAATGGTGAGATTGGACCTGAAAGACTTTGTGTCCTCTCGAAAACTTCTCAAATTAGAAGCCGAAAATCTCCTCGAATTTGTGTTTTCACGGCTTACCAAACGAGCCTTTACCGACCATTCTTTTAAGCTAAACTCATCAGGTTCTTCACTTCCATGTTCCATGCTAGAAGCTCACTGTTTTTATACTTATATAATGTATGATATATATGAATGTGCTGCTTTGTATTGATTAGAAGTCTACCTGGCTTTAATATATAATTTCTGCTGTAAAACCTTTTTATCCTCTCTTCTTAACTAGGCTATGTTTATGATCATAGGATAAAATGTGAAATATTGTGAGCGAGTGCAATATGCGTTTTTGTAGTTTTCAAAAGTTTGAATGTAAGACGTGGGCCATACGCCAGTGCTGCATATGTGACATAAATTGGCTAAAATTTCAAATTATTGTTGTTTTAATCATTATTGTAAATAACATATAAATAATAAGCAACCCAAAAAAAATCATATAATATTTTTAACAACTGTCAACTGATGTGCATGTGCAAACATTATATTAGTAATATAGTGTCGTGTCTCTATAGTTTATTACACATTAGTGCAATATTTTGATATTAATTTTGATTGTTTTTGTATTTAATTAAAAAAAAATTATTGTTTTTGTATGATTTTATTGTTTGGCTATCATATTCTCGTCATCACAAATGGGCAGTAGAGGAGCCAGAATCCTTTAAAATAGAATTAGGGGGCCTAAACCACCATTTTCACAATTTGTATGTAAATTATACATTGAGTGGTAGACTTTTTCATAATATGAGGCGGGGGCAGACCCCCCTCCCCTGGTCCGGAGCAAGAATTAAAAAAATAATTTTTTCCGGTTTTTTCAAGTATATATACATATAACTCTTTTAAATATATAATATATAATGTAAATATATTCAAAATTTTAGTAATATTCTATTGGATAAGTTTTGGTTTTAAATGTTAGAGGTCATGTGTTTGAATATTTTTATCTTCGTTTTTATATATATTTTTAAATATTATACCACTTATACAAAAATATATCAATTACTGTTAATATAATGTGGAGTATTTTTTTTAACATATACATTTCGATAGACTTTATAACACAAATACGCATTAAAAAAATCAAATCTTTGTTAATTCCCCCGTCCCTCATTTGGATTCAGGAACCGCTCCACAGCTCCTGATATGAGTGGGTCGTAGCCTAAGGGGATGCAAATTGTCCAAGTGAAATAGATAGCTACCTTAAGGGCATTCTCAACTGTGTTACTATATTGTATAAGGTTTATAAGAAACACGTGTATTATAATTTTATATCTCGCACATCTGTTTTATATAGAAAACCTGTATTTCTAATTAAAGTAATAATAAATTTATAATTATTTATTTGAGTTTCGCACCACTGATGTATAAACGAGTGTCTCTTTGAAACAGTCACCTTATTTGACTGTTTATGGTACAGTCACCTTAACAACCGTTAAATTAGAGAATGGATTGTTAGATAATATTTTTCAATAATTAATTTATTTTTTCTATTTTCAACAAATTCTAATTTGATAAATTAAAAACAAATTGTACAACACACTACAAACCCAAATAAAAATATAGAATCCTAGGAAGGCATAGCCTAAACTTAAATATTAATCAAATTTTTTTTATATTCATTTTACACTTTTTTTATGCAAACGGGTTGTAAACCAGTCATATAGAATGATTGTTCCCTAATAATTCTCACCCATACACCATCCTTTATCACCATCGAATCCTTCCCTTTTTGAAATTAATACGCAATTAAAATAAATCCAGCTATCCACAATTCACAATTTCACATTTTCTTTAATTCGATTTTTTGTGAAAATAACAAAGGAAAAGAAAAGATGAACGAAAACACCTCATCCATTTATGATACACAACCCTAACTTGATAGTCGAAATATGAGCAAGATATAGTAGATGAAAATGGGATGAGGTGAGTGATAGCGTAAAGTGGCTAACGGATTGGAAAAATGGCCAATATTTAGGAATAAGGAGCATAATTCAGAGATATGATATGAGAAGTGTGAGTAAATTAGAATAAGATGATATAGAAAGAAAAAGTAAAATTGTAGAATGAGAAAAAAAAAAAGGAAAATGTTTTGTTTGTTGGGGTACACCACTAAAATATCCATATACATTTCTCAAATAACTCGATATATATAGAGTAATCGGAGAGAATTTTAACTTTATACATGTATGTTGGCATGTATAATCACTGATATGCACTTTTTTTCTCAAAATTTATAGAAGTCTATAGATATAGAGGTCTGTTGAAAATGCTATATGGGTGAATTATTCACGTCTAGTCTTAATGTTTGTAGTTTGTAGCATGTTTTGCTTCTTCTTTTTTATTTAATGGGTAACAAGAGTTTAATTTTTTATAAGTAGCCCAAGGATTAAAAACTTGGAGTGAACATTATATCATGTAATAATATTGGATAATTCTACGTATGTTTCTTCTTTTAATTCCTTTTAAGGAAGGAAAAGAGGAGTTTCTTTATCTTATTTCAACACTCTGCTCCTTATTTCGCAAATGGTCAGGGCCGACCTTTATGCAAATCCAAAACAGCCAATACGCTTAGGGCTCTATCGATAAAATGCGCTGAAATTTATTTTAGCTCTAAAAGTATATATTTATTAAGTTTTAAAATCTAATATAATCGTTTTAGTGCACTCTTTTGGTTTTACAAGTGCTTGTAGCATAGTGGTTAGTTCTAGTCATTCAAAACATCGTCTTTTTTTAACTTTTATTTTGAAAAGTAAAAAAACATAACCAAACTTCATATTCAGGAATATAACCATCTACCATTTAGCCTACAACAAATGAGTGTATATGTATTGTTTTTATTTTAGTTATCTCTTATTCTTTAATGTATGTTTAGGTTTTACCCTTAAAATGCGATTTATTGTTTTGTTGTAACTTTACGACTTATGTGATCTATACTACAGGACGGGCCCTACAAATGGTGTATCAAAGACCAATCACGAAAACCGAACCGATTATAATACGCTTTAAGTAAGTATAGAACAAGAAGAGAGTGAAGATTAAAATTGCATTATCAAGATCAGAAGTTAATAACTCTTGTATATTCCTAAGCTTTTTCTTCGTTATAGTCTTCCCTTCACCAGCATAAAAAAAAAGTGAGTTTGATCAGAAAGAAATGATTTTATGTGCAGGTCACGTGGTTGGGTCCCTTCGTCTGGACTAATCATCGTGGCCGTAAGTTTGTCTTATTTGTATGCAAAATTATGTAATGTAAGTATCAAATGACAGAAGATATTAAAATTCAGTAGCATCTTTAAGTCTGTGCGTGTGGGCAATTTGTACCCCACCTTCTTTTTTTTTATTATTTAAACCATAAAGTCACAAAAATTCACAGCTTTTATATTTACCTATCTTACAAGAATATACACAACTTCATCCAAACTTACTCCTTTCATATTGTAATTCTACATGAAGCATATTAATTATTGGAGAGAGTGTATCGTGAGAAAAGTAATTTTAAAAAAGAAACATTTGCATTTTATGGCTTGTTTGAAAATATACTAGAAAAAACAACATTAGATTCATAGGTACCTTGTCAATAGTTGTCATAAAACATAAAATGCTAAATCCTCACTAGGACAAAATAATTATTTAAGCTTTTTCCTTCTTGTATTGAAATGATCACCTTCGCCATTTGACACACACTTGAAAGGTTTTTGTTATCTATTTTTTACAACTTCACATTTTGGTCATAATTGTAACCGAATTTTTATTCTAGGGTCCAAAATCATATTTTAAAAATCTGTTTTAATAATCAACTGAAAAGTTAAATTTGAATAATATGAATTTTTTTATATTTTTCAGGCTAAAAATCTGATTTTAAAAACTAAATATTCTGAACGTTAAACACCCACATATTTTTAAAATAAAAATTCAAAAATCAACTAAAAAAATATTTTATCAAATGGATCCTAAAGTGAGTTATTATTGACTATGAAATTTCCAAAAAGTTGTCACATGAACCAATCAACCAAGTCTATATATGGAGGTCCCAAAATAATGTGGGTGTTTTACATCTAAATATTCTATATTTGATCAAACATTTTACTTTTTAGATGAAAGGTGAAATCGAAGTCCAAAAGAACGTGTTTTTGTTTTGATATTGAACTAGATTGGTCCTTTGAAAAGGATAATGTTTTTAGGTTTACTACAATTTAAGTAGAATGGTCCCCTATTCGGTTGTGGACTTGAGAGACTAGATTTGCAAATATATGTACGCAAAATCCATATTTGGAATAACAACTACTACACCTTCACATGTTAGTCACTCTCACCTTTGTGTCTATACTTGGGACATTACAACTATTTTTCCCACCATGTAATTTGAAAAATATTCATACAAATCACAAGAGATTGGATGATTCCATCTAAATAGATATGAACTACTTTACAAAAAGTTAATAAAATGTTGTACTAGTATTCAAAAGTCGATCTTTTTACCTTTAAATGACTTTTAAAATGGTTAGTTTGTAAAGGTTTTCGTGGATTGTTAGAATTTTGACGTGTGGCGCGTGGCGGCTTGAAATGCACCACCATTCTCATTCGAGAAAAAAAAAAAACCGTCTCTCGCATGCTAATGAATGTCTATAGGCATGCCTTCTTAACCCCAAACCTATTGACGGCCTCGGTGTGGTTGAGCCCATATTAACAAATTAAAGTCTGATTTTATTGGTGAAACAATGGCCCATACTTATTTAGGAGCTTATCATTGGGTCCTTGTTACTTAATTAGGCACATTACTACTACACGGATGACGCAGAAATGCACCCCCTTCCCAAATACCTCAGAACTTGCTGGACTGTTTGTCAAACCTCAAGATTAACAACAAGATGTTCGGCTTTGTCAAATCCCCGACAAGACTCTTTGGAGGCAAATTTGGGACACCTTTCTGTTTTTTCACGTCGAAGATGCTCTAGTACTGGCTGTGTGCCGGAGGGACTTTGGTAGATGAGGGTGGGGTTTGTGAAGATTTCGATATTATTTTCCTTTTAATCATCTAGTGTATTGTCTATACAAATTTTACATAAACTTAAAGTGCCAATATGTATACTCACCTACATAAGTGTGTAAACGTAATACGTTCACATTGAAGTTCCGACGTTGTTAAAGTAATGCACAATGTGTAATACTCCAAAACACAAAATGCACAGCACAATTTGTACCGAAAGTGGTGGAAAACATTGAACTAGCACAATAGAAGACGAGCCAATGTACTAATATATATTAACATGACTTATACACCGTTTTCTAAATCCGTTCTTACATCTGCGGAAGGGTAGTTTGTAATGACAGCTGAAATAAGCTCTAATATGATATCGAAACCTGCTCACTACGTTCTTGTTTAACCATTTGTTATTTGTTTCAGGTTTAAGAAAAAATTAAAATTTTGTAATGACCGCTGAAATGAAATTTTTATAAATACGACTCCACAAATAAGAGGTACAAATAATCTTTTTTGCGAGTTTATGGTGTGAAGTAGAGTATATATCTGCTCTATAATAATATCGTATAGCATTATATTAATTCATTCGGAAACTATAGTTGGAACTTGCAAGTAGTTTGAAGTAAAAGAATGGGCTGGTTTAGAAAGTCAAGAATTTATGGGCTCGTTTTGTCAATCACACATGCTTTTGGCTTTATGTTTTCAAGTTTGAACATCACAAGGATATATACAATTATAATATAAGATCAGATGTAAAACTATGATATTTTAAAAAAATTAAGTTTGAGACGGTCTATTTTTGAGTAATAATGACTGAATATGTACAATACAATAGTACTACTGTCTGATTCCATCTTTTTAACAATTGGTGAATTGGATATCTATATATCCTAACGAATCATATCTTATCCAAACATATTATATGTACTTCTTGAGAGCGACTAGAAATTAATATATACTTTAGCAGCTATAATTCAGTAATGACAACAAAAATAGTTCTTATAGGAGTATACAATAATTAATTCAAGGGATAATTATTGATTGGTACATAAAAACATACTTAATTTTTAAAAGCCTGAAATTTCAAGTCTTATTTAAGATTTGATACATATAATGAGCATTAAATTTAGGATAAATTAACAAAACATACTGCATTTGAAACTAAATTAACAAAAACATACCAAAAAATTTATAATTAATAAAAACATAACCAAAAGTTCATATCCTAATTTGTATATTTCATACATTTATTCCAAAAGTTCATACACCTTTTCAAAAGTTCATACACCTTTTCAAAAGTTCATACCCTTATTTTAAAAGTTCATACCATTATTCCAAAAGTGCATACCCTTATTTCAAAAGTTCATAATCTTATTTCAAAAATTCATACCCTAATTTGTATTTTTCATACCCTTATTTCAAAAGTTCTGATGAAAAAGCAATTCGAGCTCAACCAAAGATCAAACATCATCAAAACCACAAATTAGCTTATTTAGAAGCAATCAAATTGTGGGTGTTGTTTTACTTTCAACAATTTTGTAAAGAGTAAAGTATAAACTCATTTGTGAGCGAGTGATCGGATAGAGGCTTTGTAAGCGAGTGTTGCTTAAAAGCTCTAGGTCTTTTCATTCGGGATACTCATAGAGTGAGGGGGAGCTTAATCGGTTGATTAGCTCATTAGGATTGTAATATCCGGAAAAAGATTATTAGTGAAATACTCGGTAGTACCGAGGAGAGGACGTAGGCCGTTTGCCGAACCTCTATAAATCACGGTGTCAATTTCTTCCTTAACTTTTACTTTCCGCAACTTATATTATTGTTTATTTTCTTGCTTGCGTTTGGATTGTTTAACGATTATTAACGCTTAAGCTTAGAATTGCAAATAGTTGGGTTGTTAGTTGCACTTAGATTTTAATTAGGCGAAAAGCGCCAAAAATCTTATTCACCCCCCCTCTAAGGTTTAGCCGCACGGGCCAACAAGTTCATACCCTTATTTCAAAAGTTCATATCCTGATTCGTAAATTTCACTCTTATTTTCAAAGTTCATACCCCAATTTACATAATTTATATCCTTACTTACATAATTTTCAACATCATATACTTAATTCACGTAATTCATACACTTATTTTTCAATATTATACAATAGTTAACAAATCCAACTCTTACCCGTCTTCCGATCTCGAACTATCACGTCGTCATCGTGGGCTTTTGCTTCGACGATCGCATATTCGTCGACATCAACCTCGAGTTTTCGATCTCGCTGTACACCCTCGTCGTCCATTCCGACATATGTGTTCGTCTCAATATTCACGGAAGAGAGAGATCAGAAAGAGAGAGAGGAGAAGACAAAAATCAAAAAAATAGAACGAGGATGAGAAGAGAGATCGGAAAGAAAGGAATGATGAGATATCATAGAGTGTAAGAAGGAAGGGAAGAGAGATTGGAGAGAAGGTGAGAGGAGTAGAGAGTGAAATGAGCAGAGAGAGAGGAAAGAGATTCGACGGAATAACCAACCTTTTTGTTTTTTATTAATTATTAATTGAATATATTTTTTTGATAATTTAATTTTTGAGTGTATGTTTTTGTTAATATAATAGATGTAAGGTATGTTTATATTAATTGACCTTAAATTTAGGATAAATTAACAAAAGAAATAATATCATTGTAGCATCATTTATATTTCCGTCATTTTCCCATAATTCAATGTGATAAAAGTTCAGATTTAAATAATGAAATGATACTCACATGTTTCTCGATAAACATATACAGCCATGTCGTATCGGTTATATAGATATTTTTGTGGTTATCCTTTATGTTTATATATAGATTACTCATTATTAAATTTTTTTAGTGTAGATTAATATGTTAAATACTTGGAGCAGTGACCATATCTGTCACGAGAGTATCACGTGCTGACATGCTATTTGATTGTGTCTGTTTATAAACATTATACTAATAAGTACATAACTAAACCATCTCGAGACAGCTAGACCAAATCTGGACCATTATTTTTTAAATACTAATCCTAATCTTTTTCTGTCTCCATATCCTAATCCTCACCCTTATATTAAGTTTGTTTGTTGTATCAAACAGACAAGAAAATAATTGACCAAATAATACAATCACATTTTTATTTGGTTTAATTTCATTAAATTAAATCAAATCCTAAAATGATGTATAGAGTAACATGACTGAATAAGGTTGCGGCTGCAGTTAATTTTAATCAACCCCAACTAATTTTAAACATTCAATATTTAAAATTAATTTAGAACATACCTAATAGTTGTGTTAATTTTAACATTATTAATTTTGACATATCATCATTTAACTGCATGTTAAGTGTTACATGTGTATATTAAATTTAATATTCAGATTAGTGTATTAAATTAACAAAGTTATCTTATTTTAGTTAAAATTAATAATTAATTAAATGCTCATTATATAGTATTTTTGTATGCCACCGAAATAGGAGAACATGAGATAATACACGTTTAAACTTGAAACAGTGATCCAATTGGAAATATACGGTTAATCGTGAGGTTTATTTGCCAAATAATCGATTAACAACATTAAAAATATTATTATATTTAATAATTTTTTTTAATATCTATAAAGATAATATATGATTTAACACAACTAATAAAGAAAAAAAATGAATTATTAACTAAGCATTTTAATTAACAATATAGATAATTAATAACATTATTGCAAAGGTTGTTGGTTGTAAGAAATTTCGAATTCAGGATCATAATATTTATTTTGATGGCAATAAGTCAATAATAATAAAGTGCACTGGTACACATCATTATTGAGTACTACTATTTTACACTTCAACAAGTTAATTAATTCATATATATCTAGTACATATGTAGGGACATGGACCCTATTTTACACTTGAGCAATATTTTACACTTGAGCAAGTTAATTAATTCTTATATATTTAGTACATATGTAGGGACATGGACCCTATTTTACACTTCAACAAGTTAATTAATTCTTATATATTTAGTACATATGTAGGGAGATGGACCCTGTAATAAAAAGGTTAGTATAGCAACAAACATTTTATTGATGTGTGTATTGGAGAGGGTATTTTTATTTTTATACTCGTCTTACACTCATTAAATAAGATCTATGCTAGTCTCAGAGGTGTCGGACAAATAACAAGACTAGTCACGATCCAGGTCGGATGGACTGAGGTAGTCTCTTTTGTGTTCACTTCTTCGTGGTCATGTACACACAAAGAAACAGAGGGCCGGATTTATACCAAGTGTTCTCTCTCCGACGATCAAGTCAGTAAAGCATGGAGACAGATGATAACTTAATACTCCATCCGTTTCCATTTAATTGTCCATTACGAAACTACGTGCAATTTTGACCGGGTTATAACTTGTATCAAAATTGTCAAAATGAATTTTTTTAAAAAAATTTAATCATAAAATTTAACATTTGAACTATATGATCAATTTTTGAAAGTTTTCATTCCCACAATTTTTATACAAGTTCTTGGCCGGTCAAAATTGCACGTAGTTTCGTATTGGATAATTAAATAGGAACGAAAAGAGTAAAGTATAAGGCAGGTAGAACGATATAGATATGGTGTCAGCTAATATCGGGTCATCAGTTCAAAAGTAAAAAAGTGTTTCTAGTGAGTATTTATAGTGTCATTAAATGCATGACAACCCTAGAATCACTGTTCGGCTCATTGACGATGTAACGAAGTAATTGGAGTCAATGCTATGACAACAGTACGGACAATCATTATGGATAACACGTGGCGGCCCCGGATTGAGCCGCAATAAGTTATATAGAAATTACGGCAAAGATCAAGCCACTCTGGCGCTAAGAATTAGAGCATCACGTGTGATGCACACGTTGAGAGACGTGCACTCGCCACGTGCGTCCGACCTGCCTCGCGGCCGACTGACGTGTCTTAATCCAGGGTACCAAATCCGAACTTACTGTTAGCAAGTTAGAAAAAACTGGTTTTAGTGATACTCCATCCGTTCCCAATTAATTATCCACTACGAAATTACGTGCAATTTTGACCGGCCAATAACTTGTATCAAAATTGTCGGAATGAAAATTTTCAAAAGTTAATCATATTATTCAAACATTAAATTATATGATTTAGTTTTGAAAATTTTCATTTCGACAATTTTGAAATATGTTATAAGCCGATTAAAATTGCACGTAATTTCGTAAAAAACAATGAAGTAATGTTAATAGAAACAACAATTTTATTGCTAAAATGTTACTATTGCTAAAATGTTACTATAAACGTTACTAAAATGTTAATAAAACGACAATTTTAATTGGAAACGGATGAAGTAATAAAGGTCCAGAATAAAAAAAATACTAATATAAACAACAAAATAACACTGATTCTATTGATAAAATGTTACTATAATTTCCGAGGACAATCATTTTATGACCAAAAGCTAATAATATATTTGTTGTTAGTGTTACTTTCAAATTTCAATTATTTAAGTTGTGTTCCAATAAAGAACTGCGTAGTGTCCCGATAACATGTGAAATGTTTTAGACTAAAATGTGTGATGTGTGATGTGAATTGTAATCACTGAAATGATTGTGATGTGATGTGAATTACTAGTGTGTGATGTAATTAGTATAGACTCTAGAGTACTTTAGACGAGTTCATAGACTTATCGTTCCCATATCAAATCAAGTTGTATGAATTTACGTGGTTATCTTTAATACTTCTTTAGTTAAAAAATACTAATCATTTATATATTCAAGTCTAATTTTAACAGATAAATAAATTCTATCTAAATTGTCGAAATCGAATTTTTTAAATATTAATATGTTAAACTATATAAACAAATTTTAAAAATTTATAATTTAACAATTTAAACACGAGATATTTATCGGTTAAAATTACACGTATATACATAGAGTCCAATATTTTATGACCGAATGAGCAGATAGCATGGGAGGATTCTCAAATTTACTTTCTAAATTTTTTTTTTCCATAAAAAATTTTGGGTCTTTTTTTAATTATCATTATTAGTATAAAATTTCATAATAAAATATATTAATAGTAGAATAATCCAAAATTAATTCTTAACAAAATCATTAATATAAAAATATTTGTGTACTTTTACTTGTATTTTTTTTTACTAACATATATTTGCATATATAATTTTTTTTACATATATTTTTTTTATTATCGGCATTATGAGATCATCTTGCATAGTCCACCGTGGCAAATAGATTAATCACTACAAAAAAATATACAAATAGTTACGTAAATTGTGACGTTTTTTTTGTGACGAGCCTATTAGTGACGGGTTTGTGACAGAAAAGTGAATTTGTGACAAATTTGTGACAAGAAAGTTATTTTGTGACAGATTTGTAACATGATTTGAGTCTTACAAAATTAACATTATTTTGTAATGAATTATATTATATAATATTATACATTGTCATAGAATTTACCTCTCTCATGATAGATAAGCATTTGGGTGGAAGTTGCGGTCTAGGAAATTGAGGCACAAAGGAAAAACACATGCACCTTGGTTTTTATCTAAACAATTACTTACATAATTAATGTCAAATTATGTCTGGAATTAAGTGAGCAATGTCATTATAATCGTATCCTCATGCAATATATCTCGAGCTTGATGCTTCCATTAAATAGTATAGTACTCCTGCTTACTTAATTAAGTGCCCTGCATGCACTGCCTTCGAACAACTAATCAAACTTAAATTACCTACAATGATTATTAAATATAAACCTTAGTTTATATCGTTAACACTCATGTTTTATTTTTGAAACTTGCAATCGATAATGTTTGCATGTTTTGTCAATTTATCGGTAAGACGTATAGAAAAGGTTCTAATTCCGGTTTGATCGTACGTAGTTGATTCTGTGATGAAATAGTAGTAGTAATGCTATATACCAAGTACTTGTAAAAATTGGGAAGAGATGGTGGGCTGAGGTGAAAATTAGTCAAGTTGAATGTAAGAAATCAAACAGTCGAATCCGTTCAATCAGGACCAAGATGAACAAGATTAAGTGATTAACTCTATTTTTTTTGGTAGGGCACAGGGAGTAGCTATATATTAGCTAGTTTTATTTTTAACAAAATGACCAGAAGTAGTTTCTAGCTAAGGTCAATTACCAAAAAAAAAAAAAAAAAAAGGTTTCTAGCTAAGGTATAACGCAATACTGGAAACATATTTGGAAATGTCCGGCTAAAGACATGGCTAAATATGCAGAAAAAAGAGTGGATAAATCTGTAAAAGGAAAATTTCTATGTTATCAATGATTTTGGAGATAAATGACATCACTAATAAGAATTCTGGAGTTGCTAACTGTAGCATATTTATATACGGACTATTATTTGAAAATCTTATTAAAAAAATCAAGATGAATTTTGTGCTATTGTGCTAGTTGAGAGTGCATGTTCAGTCCCGCTAGACCGGTGCTACTATGTTGAAATCCTAGCAAATCATATAATATGATTCCACAACATAGCTATAAAATCTCATTGCTACTCGATTGAAATGCGCCTAACATGCATCTTAACGTCCTTGGTGAGACGCGAGTCACACGACTACGTTATCCGACATTTGCATACATATTGTGACTGATTCCACAACATAGCCATAAGTAAATTTGCATACATAAATCGGTACAATAAAACTTTAAGGATAGCAATTATTTGCAAGACTTTTTTGCTAAAATCTCTTTCAGTCGTCAAATACAGATAAAAAATTGTTCACACTTTGGTCAAATACAAACAAGTAGTCTATAATATAAAAGTACGTGTCACTTGATAAATAGAGGTGGCACAGGCCCCTCTTAGCCGTTGTCGTTATTATAATGTTGAATTAATATTACACAACTCACGTTTCCATTTAATTTTTTATCTCTATATAAATGGATTCCATCACCTATCACAAAAAACAGTACTTCTACTAACATATTCATCTCTAATTTTAACAAAATATTACTACATCTCTCTATTTCCCTATATTATCTCTATATCTCTCAACAATGGAAGACTCAAAGAAGAGATTATCAAATAAAGGAGTAAGAAGATTTATTAAACAACAAAGAGCTAGGCTTTACATTATGAGAAGATGCGTGATCATGCTTTTATGCTCCCATGATTAGTTATTTATAAGTGATATTTTATTTTATTTCTTCGAACTACTTTCTTTTATTTATTTTTCTTTTATGTTTTCATTCCACGGATCTGTTATGGACTTATGGTTCATCCTGTAAATATTTTTCAAATTTTCATTAGGAAGTTTTGGTAAAAATAGTGTCGTGTATGTAGACTGTAGTTGCATTTTGTATTTTGTTGTATCGTCATTTTGGTCCAAGCCAGCATAATTAAGAAATAATAACATGCTGCTTTCTCTGAATACATACTTGAACAAGTGTATCTTTTTCCTATATTTTTGCCTTTTAGCAATTGTCTAAAGTGCTTGCTATAGAATGAAAACTATGAAACATTACATTTTTATTTGATAACCAATATGAAATTGACGCAATAGACTTTTGATCCATAAGAGTATATGATACCCTAATTAACAATATAGTGCAAAATGATCCATTCTGTCATTTAATCTTACGACCATGGTCTTAACCGCTTATGTTGATTTTAGGTACCCCATTGAATAAAATTCTGTCTAAAATAGTTTATTGGTCACTGGAAAAAAAAATTGAATCACCTAATATGTTGCAAATCCGTCAAGAAATAGCAAGATCTAGTTGTCATTATAACTTAAATCTCCCGCCTCTTGTCCCGAAACATATATTAACCGTGATCTTCCCGTCTGTGCTTCGATATACTCCAGTGGCCGGGTGGACATCATATTTCAAGCAACTTGTTTCCATTTTTCCAGATTTTGATTATCATAACTCTAATATAAGCGGTTCAAGATTAGATTTATAAGTAATCCCTCCGTTCTAGTATATTTCCCTACACGTGTTTTGAGATTTATTATTTTGGTAACTAAATTGCTTATTTGAAAACATTTTTATATAGTTAAATTTAATTTGAGTGTGTAAAAAAAATTCAAAAACTTGACATTTTAGCGATATATATATATATATATGATTTATTTCGACTGTGCACGAGAGTAAGTCGAAAAAGTTTTTTTTGTCACCTTTTGGCATAGTGAATCTGCGCTTGCTGTTGACTCAAAGTCTCAAACCCTCCTCAAAGTCACAAAATGAAATAAAAACTAGAAATACGTTACATTGTGGAATTATTTAATTTTTTACTGACACAAGTCCGGAATTCAACAAAGTGGGTACAAATTCTGCATTACAGCTTGCACACGTGCAACAGCTATCTATGGGAGTTGAGACCATCCTTGGAAATAGAGAAATTCTTACTCTGTGCTTTGTGCTTTTTTTTGTAAATTTCCGTGCTTGAAAATTTTAAGTAACTACTACTACTACAGTAGTATTATTCAGCAAATGGTACAAAATATAAGTTTTTGAACTATAGCTTAAAATTCCAGATATGACGAGGTCTTGTAGTTTTGTCAAATGGTACATGACGAGGGAGTGTCGACACCCCCTTGTCCGGGGCAATACCGTCATCACAGCATGCTATCCGGGTCTGTCAAACATAGGCCACGCATCACCCCGGATCTGGAGAGACCGGCCTGTGATCACGCCGGTCTAGAGAAGCGTGTCGAGTATGCTTTTCCAATTAATGCTGCTGCTCCCTTAGGGGACCCTTCATGTGTTTCATCGACGTGGTCCAATCACAGACCAGCCCTGTGGGCCCCGGCAAAGGACAGTACCCTTGTCAGAGTCATAAATGACCTGACGCCGTTGGATCAACACTTGACAGTACAGTGATCCAAGGGCTAATACACCTCTGATCACACTATAAATACCCCCACTAATACCACTTAGAGGGGGACACAGAAAGACAGAGAGGAGAGATAAAGCTTAAACAACCCGGACCTCTAGAATACTACCCGTGATACCTGACGCCACGACTTGTAACCGGCACGATCCCTCACCCTTAACTATATTCCTACCTTCAGTCTATACCAATACTGACTTGACCGTTGGAGAGGAAAAACCTGGTATCAACCCCGGGCCCCTGTTCGTTTCTTGTGCAGATAGGAAGAGCACCTCGCCATCGAAGGAGACACAAACCACTTTGGACATCTCGGAAGATCGGAGACGACGCGAATTGATTTAGCCGAGATTGGGAAGAAAATCAGGCTCGCCAATTGGCGCCGTCTGTGGGAAGAATTTAGAACGCGTTAGCTCTGACATCCCGTCCTAATAGAAAACATGTCTGGCAATAACCGATTCGACACCCCGTCGTCTCGACACACCCCCGTTCTTGGGATGTCCAGGACGCTCTCTTTCGGAGAGACCCCGAGAACCGCGTCCACGAAGGATCCCGCCCCCTTAACGGCAATACCTGCGACGCCCCGATCACGGACCGAGCTGACAGAGATGATGTTCGATGTCCACGAGAAGGAGCTCGTCGCGCTTGCTGCCCAGAAGGCATTGATAGCCACGCTGATGGCACCGGAGCCCGAGCCCGTCATCCAAGACGAAAACCAAGTCGAACCGGTCCTCCGACCCACTAAAAGCGTGATGTCCCGGTTGGGACCCCACCGACGACCCCCCCTAGAGACTCCCAGAGAGCCAACTAGGGGTGAGGAGTCGGAGCGCTCCCACGAAGGGAATTCTCGTCGAGGCGACGAGAGAAGCGTGCACTCACGAATACGCTGGCCAGATGGCAGTTATGGATCATAGCCAGAGTCGAGTCATGCACGAACTGAAAAGCCTCCTCGAAGACGGAGACGCAACCGCCGCGCTGGCAAAGATCAAGCTGCCAACGAAGCAGCGTTGAAAATCGTTGCATCCACCCGTAGCACCCCGTTCTCAGACGAAATAGAGTACAGCGCACCCCCCGGAAATTTTACTGCCCCCGTTCTCCAAGTCTTCAATGCGGATTCTGATCCGGAAGCTCACCTCCGGCACTATCGTTACCAGATGAATCACTGGTCCCACCTCGATCGGCTTATGTGCAAATGCTTCCCCGCCAGCCTGGGGAGGTTGGCAAGTAAATGGTTCCAGTCTCTGCCTGCCAACTCCATCCACTGTTGTGATGACCTCGCCTATGACTTTGCACACCGGTTTATCAACTTGAAAGAAAGGGTTGCCCAACCGGAACAATTGTACCAAGTTAGGGCCCAACCTAAAGAGACCCTCGAGAGTTATGATAATCGGTTCTGGCAGAAGCACGCGGAGTGCGCCGACTACCCCGATTCTACTGCCATAGCTGCCTTTAGGCAGAACATGATCGTAGGGAGCAGGATCCGCAACGAAATGATAGCGACCCCTCCGAGCACGGTTTCTCAACTCCGATTACTGATAAAGCAGCATGTCGATATAGAGAAGGACATGAGATCTGCTGGGGCAGGTCGTTCGGTCGCCAGCATCGAGCAGCCCCGTGAGAGGACTGTCTCGAGAAGCACCCGAAGAGATCGCCCCATAGCGGAAAGGATAGGGAGGCCTCGTATGGTAGAGAGCCCGCAACCAGCCCCCAAGAGGAGAAGAGAGGAGCCCCGTCGCAATGGCCCTATGGTACCGGGAATTACCTACTCTACCACCTTTCGTCTCCCATTGACCGACCTGCTTGGCGAAATCGAGAACGAGCCGTTCTTCTCCTGGCCCCTCCCACTCCGGAACGAACCAGCCCGCGGGCCTAATGATAAATTCTGCGACTATCACAGAGGCCGTGGCCACAATACCAACGAGTGTCATGGTCTGAAGGCGAGGCTCGAAGGATGGGTACGAGATGGCTTGATGAATAAATACGTCAAGACTCGAAGAGACTCCGATTAAGGTCGAGAAGGGGCCGACGAGAGGCAACCGGACCTGCCCCCACCGGTGATGACCTGTCAGGTTATCCACTCCGGACCGAAGAAGCCCAACCCTAGTGGAGTCGAGAGGGCTGAGGCCCGTGAGGCCGCGATGAAGCAACATGTCTGCCTCGCCGAAAGACCGAACCCCCGAAAGAAATGTAAGCACGATACCAGGCCGGACCTCAGCTTCACCGACTTCGACCTAGTAGGGGTAGATCTGCCCCATAATGATGCCCTTGTTATCACTGCCCAAGTTGGTCATTGCGCGGTGGGACGAATCCTCGTCGATCAGGGGGCATCGGTGAATATACTCTTTGAAGACCTCTTCCAAAAGATGGGGCTGACGGAGAGGCAGCTAGATACAAACACCCCTCCTCTGTACGGATTCAACTATGAGGCTGTCCAGCCCAGAGGGAACATAACCTTTCCTGTTAAAACAGGAAACAAGGTTATGAGTGTGGAGTTCATGGTGGTGGACGTCCCCTCCGTTTACAACGTCATACTAGGGCGTGCGTGGCTTCATGAGATAGAAGGCGTCTCCTCCACTCTGCACCAGAAGGTCAAGTACCCAACTGTGAATGGAGTCGAGACCATATCGGGAAATCAAAAGGTCTCGAGAAGCTGTGCCATGGCCGTGTACTCCGGCAATAAACCGGCTCCGGTCCAGAGTGCTATGAATATAGAAGCTGAGGATCCCAAGCTGCTGAGGGAACTGAACAAGAAGATGGGACCGGAGGCTGAAGAAAAGGTAGAAGGAGGTTTGCTGAAGGTCCAGATTCCGGGGTACGACGAGGATCACTTTTTTATGGTGGGTGCGAGGCTGAGCGAGCCCGAGACCGCAGATCTCGTTGAGCTCCTGCTTCAGTACCTCGACAACTTCGCGTGGTCTCCGTGTGAAATGCCGGGTATCAGTCCCGACCTCGCCTGCCATAAGTTGAACGTCAACCCGGACGCGAAGCCCGTGATGCAAAAGGGGCGCCGCGTTAGTCCGGAGCATGCCGATGCCATAAATGAGGAAGTACAAAAGCTTCTGCTAGCTGGAGCCATCAGGGAAATCTTTTACCCTAGATGGCTCGCTAACCCCGTGGTGGTCCCTAAAAAGAACGGAAAGCTGCGTGTGTGCATCGATTACACGATCCTTAACCGGGCCTGTCCAAAGGATCCCTTCCATTTGCCTAAAATTGATCAGATAGTGGACTCCACCGCTGGAGCCGCCAGAATGAGCTTCCTGGACGCCTGCTCCGGCTACCACCAAATACCCATGTCGGAGGCTGACCAAGAAAAAACCGCCTTCATAACCCCAAGGGGGAATTACTGTTACAAGGTGATGCCATTTGGGCTTAAGAACGCCGGGGCGACATATCAGAGAATGGTCACCAAGATATTCGCTAAGAGCATAGGCCGGAGCATGGAGGTCTATATCGACGACATGGTTGTAAAAAGTACCCAGGAGGACGACCACCTGTCCGACCTAAGAGAGGCGTTCGAAACAATCCGAAAGCATGGCCTGAAGCTCAACGCCTCTAAGTGCGCCTTCGGGGTTGGTGCCGGGAAGTTCCTAGGGTTCATGGTAACCCATCGCGGTATAGAGGCGAACCCGGCCCAAATCTCTGCCTTGAAGGACCTTAGAACCCCTGAAAAGAGGAAGGACGTACAAAAGTTAGCCGGAATGGCCGCTGCCCTCAACCGGTTTATAGCCCGATTCGGGGATCGATGCAAGCCATTCTTTACGGCTCTAAAGGCTCAGAAGAAGTTCGAATGGAATGATGAATGCCGGAGCGCGTTCACGGAGCTGGCGAACTACTTCGGAAGCGCGCCGCTACTGGCCAAGCCGGACACCGGCGACGTCCTTGCCCTATACCTTGCCGTGTCCGAGATAGCCATTAGCGCCGTCCTCATTAAAGAGATCGGCAGGGAGCAAAGGCCAATCTATTACGTGAGCAAAACCCTCCTTGACGCCGAGGCTAGGTATATGCCCCTAGAAAAGCTCGTTATGGCATCGCGAAATTTGGCCCATTACTTCTCGGCACACAGTATCGTGGTGTATACGGATCAGCCCATTCGGGAAATACTCCAGAAGGGAGACCTGTCTCGACGTATGACGAAGTGGGCTTGCCACCTGAACGCGTACGACATCCGGTACGAGCCACGAACGTCCGTCAAGGGGCAGGCCCTGGCCGACTTTGTGGCAGAATTCACCGGAACGACCACGTCCCCCAGTATCGAGGAACATGCCCAAGGAACGTGGACCTTGCATGCCGACGGAGCTGCCAATAAAAAGGGATCAGGCCTCGGGGTGGTACTCCAGTCCCCACAGGGTGATGTAATCGAGAAGTCAATCCATCTTGGCTTCCAAGCCACCAATAACGAGGCGGAGTACGAAGCCGTGATCGCAGGCCTGAAAATGGCCCGAAGCCTCGGAATCAAGAAGATACTGGTGCACACTGACTCCCAGTTAGTCAGTAGCCAAATCGGCGGTGAGTTTCAGACGAAGGACGAAAGGATGGCAAGCTACGTGGCCATCGCCTCCGGAATACTCCAAAGCTTCGAGTATCGGGAAATCATCAACATCAACAGAAATGAGAACACCCACGCCGATGCACTAGCAACCCTAGCCTCGGTCATAAGTGATAAAAAAGAGCGAGCCATCACCATAGAATACGTCCCTTCGCCTAGCATCGAAGCAAAGGCAAGAGTTAACGTAGTGACTGACCTCCCGTCAGAACCGAGTTGGATGGACCCCATCATCGAGTACCACCGCACCGGAGACCTCCCCGAAGATAAGAAAGATGCTGAAAAGATAAGAAGAAAGGCACTGGGGTTCTGGTTGGCTCCCTGCGATAAACTTTATAAAAGGTCGTTCTCCGGGCCCTATCTGCTCTGCATCCATCCTGATATGGTGGTAAGGGTCATGGAAGAAATTCACGAAGGAACGTGTGGGAGTCACACCGGAGGCAGGTCGCTGGCCAACCGAGCCTTGACCCACGGATATTGGTGGCCCCTCATGCAGAAGGACTCCCAAACATTCGTGCTTAGGTGTGAGAAATGTCAGAGATACGCGCCCATACCTCGATCCCCGGCCCAAAAAATGAGCAGCGTGACCTCGCCTTGGCCCTTTGCCCAATGGGGCATGGACATCATCGGACCATTCCCTCGGGCCCCTGGGGGGAAAAAGTTCCTCCTCATGGTCACCGACTACTTCTCGAAGTGGGTAGAAGCCGTGGCATTAGCAAAGA
Organism: Primula veris; assembly: GCA_963682055.1. NCBI lineage: Eukaryota > Viridiplantae > Streptophyta > Magnoliopsida > Ericales > Primulaceae > Primula > Primula veris. Next base: position 25,804,937 of record OY821747.1, on the reverse strand, counting down.
TAACGGAGGCCGAGGTGATCAGGTTCCTCTGGAGAGATGTGATCACACGATTTGGGATCCCCTATTCGATAGTGGCAGACAATGGGGGCCAGTTCACCGGAGCTAAATTAAAAGCGATGTACGCAAAGTACCGCATCAAAAGCTATTATTCCACCCCCTCGTATCCCCAAAGCAACGGTCAAGCTGAAGTGTCGAATAAGACCGTTCTCGACGGAATAAAAAAGAGGCTAGCCGAGTCCAAAGGACGATGGGCTGATGAACTGCAGCACGTCCTTTGGGCCTACCGAACGACTAGAAGACGGGGCACCCAGCAAACGCCCTGTAGCCTTACCTACGGGATGGAAGCTATCATCCCGTTAGAAATCGGACTCCCCTCTCTCAGAACCGACATGGTGGAGAACGACCTGAACGAAAAGATGATGGGCCTCGAACTCGAATACGCTGAAGAACGAAGGGAAATCGCGGCCATCCGTAACGCCGAATACAAGAACGAACTGGGACGTTCCTGTAACAAAAGAGTTAGCGCCAGGCGTTTCCAAGATGAAGACCTCGTGCTACGGAAAGTAAACAACAACACAAGAGTACAGTCCGACGGCAAGCTAGGGCCCAACTGGGAAGGCCCCTATCGAATCCTCGGTGCGGCGGGCAACGGGGCCTACCTGTTGGGACGCCTTCCCAACGACGTCCCGATGGATCGACCTTGGAACGTCAACAACCTAAGAAAGTACTATCAATAGGGCTCGACCTCTGTGTTTTGATGTAAATAAGAATATGATGTAAATATGCCTGAAGGCGTTATGAATACAACTGTTGTTATTTCCAAATTACCCCGGTCTATATTTATTTGAATTTTTCAGTTCACTTAAATTTCACAAGTGTTTCAGAACACCCGAGCCTATACGGCATCCCGGTCTATATTTATTTGAATTTTTCAGTTCACTTAAATTTCACAAGTGTTTCAGAACACCCGAGCCTATACGGCATCCCGGTCTATATTTATTTGAATTTTTCAGTTCACTTAAATTTCACAAGTGTTTCAGAACACCCGAGCCTATACGGCATCCCGGTCTATATTTATTTGAATTTTTCAGTTCACTTAAATTTCACAAGTGTTTCAGAACACCCGAGCCTATACGGCATCCCGATATATATTTATTTGAATTTTTCAGTTCACTTAAATTTCACAAGTGTTTCAGAACACCCGAGCCTATACGGCATCCCGGTCTATATTTATTTGAATTTTTCAGTTCATTTAAATTACACAAGTGTTTCAGAACACCCGAGCCTATACGGCACCCCGGCTTATATTTATTTGAATTTTATGAAGTGTTAATTCGAGTTGTGAGTTATGTAAAATGAGTGTCTCGACGCCGGAGCATCAGGGCACACTCATTGGGAGCACATACATAAACGGAACACACTATTAGAAGTAAAACACAGAAGAATAAAAGACAAGTCCAAAATTGTTTTTTTTCATTTCATTCAATGGAAAGCCATTACAGGCTAAGTACATAAAGAAGATTACATCAAAAATACTAAAGCCCTAGCTAGCCAGCCCCCTTAATCATCTGCCTCATCGTCCGAAGGGGCCCGAGGAGCTAAGGGAACCACCGGCGGGATTGGAGCATCCGGGACAGGAACGAATATATTCTCCATGTTCCACACCGGGTGGTCAGGCCCGGCCCTCAGAAAGGAAGCCGCCTCGGACCATCCATCGAGGTAGAAGGCGTTAAAATCCTTATGCGTCTTGAGGGCCAGGGCAGCACTCATCTCAGCCTTGGCGGATTGAACCGCGGCCCTCACCTTATCAGCCACACTAGCCTCGGCTTCCTTCAAGGCCTCGATCGCAACTTGGGCTCGTTCTTCAACCTCGGCTTTCGCCTGAATGGCTTCGACCCTCTTTGCTTCCACGGTAGCATTGAGACCCTCGGCTTCCTTCAAGGCCTCGATCGCAGCCTGGGCCCGTTCTTCAGCCTCGGCTTTCGCCTGAGTGGCTTCGACCCTCTTTGCTTCCACAGTAGCATTGAGACCCTCGACTTTCTCCGCCCTGATTCGAGCCTCCTCTGTCCTAGCATGGGCCTCCTCCGCCAGTTTAGCGCTGGCCTCGGCCTTCGCGGCCCACAACCTTGTCAGTTGAGCCTGATGATAAACACACTGGTTCATCATCAGAAAGCCCTACAAAAAAAAAAAAAGACAAACACTTAGCAGATATTAGAGAGATGAAATCCAAAACGTGAAATAATTACACAGAGAAAGTAACAATTTACCTGCGGAATCATGGCCATAGCTGCCTCCATGGTAGACTTGAGGTCACGACCACGATGGTCGGCCTCAACCCTCTGCTCTTGAAGCGCGGCAAGAGCCAGCATCCCGGCGGAGGGATGAGCCTCCATGATACTCTTCACCCCGGTTGCCATCTTCACCTCCTCGGGGGTTTGGATGGGCATCCTGTGCATGCCAGGGGTCGGGGGAGCAGAGCTTGAGCCCTGGACCAAGTTCGATGGGGGACCCCTTGTTGAGGGGGCATCGGAAGTCATCCGCTCTTCCACCACCACAGTCCCCTCCATGGCAGCAATCTTTTCCTTCGGGTCAGGCCCCCCCTGATCAGCCTCCACTCCTTCAGACCGGGCCCTCTTTGCATCTCTAAGGGCCTTAGCCTCCTCCCTTTTTCTCTTTTCGGCCTTAGCCTTGCGAGCCACCCGGTCCAGCCTAGCCCGATCCGCCAAAGCATCCAAAGCTCCCAAATCCTTTGCCGCGGCATCGGCAGGAACCACTACAACAACCTCGTCATCCCCTGCCTCGACGACCTCCTCCTCAAAAACCTTGGGTTCGATAACCTCCTCCACCTCTTCGCCATCCGCTTCCCCCCCTTCGCCTGCCTCGTCCTCGGCCTCGGCTTCTTCTTCTGCCTCCTCCTCCTCGTCAGAACGGACCACCTACATAGGCCAAACGAAAAAGAAGTTAGTAAAAATTAGCACAGTTTAGCTAAGTGTAAAACTGAAATCAAAGAAGAACAGCAGACAACTTACCCTCGTCCGCGAGGTGCCTAAGCCTGGCCCGGAGGGCTCTGCCTCCGTGGGGCTATCTTCCAGGTGGAGGGGGCTCCTCACACTGAGCTCCTTAGAGCTCGAGGGAATGACCTCTGTCAGAGGCTTCCCGTGCTGGTCGATATAGCAGCGGGTACCGTCAGGCCCCGCCCTGTAGTGCACGACGGCCTCAATATCTTCGACCGCAACCTTGGGAGGGAGGGTCGACTCTAGACCTTTCTGCTTCTCCCACCTTTCTCTGGAGTATCCCACGGGACAGAAGGTCCTGTGGGGCCACATGAAGCCGTTCCCCTTGCAGCTTGTAGGGGAACCGCAGGTCAGCAGGCGCTCTGCATCACGTGCCCCAACATCGGTCCCATTTGGCCCCCACCAATTGAGGGCCACCTCCAACGACCCGATGTTGGGCTCACCCAGGCCACCTATCTTCGAGGCCACCGTGAACTTGTTCTCCTTAGTGCTAAGCACCCTTCCTGGCCTGGGTGGAAGAATTAGGTCATCGCGGTAGAGCCAGTGCCCTTCCACCACTATCACGTCTTGCGTGTAACCCCGATTCGAATCGGAGTTAACCGTGATCAGCTGGTTATGGGCCCGGCATCGCAGGTAGGGTTGCCTGCTCTTGGACTGGGAGCTTGGCTCGGTCTGCAGAAACTCGTAGCAGGCCAAAAGCTCCCTCAGCCCTAATGGTTCCGGAAGGGCCGGGCCCAATAGGAGGTTGATGGCCTCCATCCCGGTGCAGATGCGGTGTGCCTGCAGTGGCCACTGGCACGGGAGAGTCTGCGTCCAGGCGCACAACTCCGCCAGCAGCTCCGGGATGGGGAGGTCAGTGCCCCCGTACATGAGTGTGGAAAGGGAGAGGGTCACCATGTTGTTGGGATCAGCCACGATCCCATTCACCTCATCGACGCGCCCGTATTTCCAGAGCCTGAAGTCCCCACTGATCCCGCAGAGCTGTCGAAACTCGTCGAGGTCGGGCCCATGCAGCCTCACCATTATGCTATTGTCATTCGAGGTCACGGTCAGGCTCGGGTCTAAAACCATTGCCCGGAATGGCAAGGCATTTTCCATAACTGCCAGGCGCCGAGGTTGGGGCGCAACCATCGGGCCTTTTCCGGCTCCGTGAGTTATCACCATGTCGGTTGGATGTTTGTGATTTTGCTAAGTATGGGAAGGAAGAGAAAATAGGTTGCTGTGAAATTTTTAGAGAGAGAGTGAGAAAGTGAAAATGAGATTTCACTGAGGGTATTTATAGACCCCTAATGGAAGGTGAAAAGACATTTACCAGAAGGTGAAAATACAGCGACGGCTAATTACACGAACTCCCACAAATAACCGCCGCCACTCAATCGACACATGCCACGTGTACTGCAAGCAGAGGTCGTCTGCCAAGTGTCACTCATCAGCCGTCTTAGCATTAATGGCATTGGCAGAATCGAAGAGACGGGGGCGGTGCCCCATAAATGTACACCAGGCATGCTCCACGTGTAGAAAATGCATAAATAACAAGAACACGTGTCACGAGACGGACTACTCCGAGACATCTCCACACCGCCAAACATAAGAACACGATAACCGGAGCCCCCGTAACGACTAAAAATCCATGTAGACCCCGTCCTCAACGGCGACTCCGGACAGGGAGCTGTTGGCGAGGGAATGTCGACACCCCCTTGTCCGGGGCAATACCGTCATCACAGCATGCTATCCGGGTCTGTCAAACATAGGCCACGCATCACCCCGGATCTGGAGAGACCGGCCTGTGATCACGCCGGTCTAGAGAAGCGTGTCGAGTATGCTTTTCCAATTAATGCTGCTGCTCCCTTAGGGGACCCTTCATGTGTTTCATCGACGTGGTCCAATCACAGACCAGCCCTGTGGGCCCCGGCAAAGGACAGTACCCTTGTCAGAGTCATAAATGACCTGACGCCGTTGGATCAACACTTGACAGTACAGTGATCCAAGGGCTAATACACCTCTGATCACACTATAAATACCCCCACTAATACCACTTAGAGGGGGACACAGAAAGACAGAGAGGAGAGATAAAGCTTAAACAACCCGGACCTCTAGAATACTACCCGTGATACCTGACGCCACGACTTGTAACCGGCACGATCCCTCACCCTTAACTATATTCCTACCTTCAGTCTATACCAATACTGACTTGACCGTTGGAGAGGGAAAACCTGGTATCAACCCCGGGCCCCTGTTCGTTTCTTGTGCAGATAGGAAGAGCACCTCGCCATCGAAGGAGACACAAACCACTTCGGACATCTCGGAAGATCGGAGCCGACGCGAATTGATTTAGCCGAGTTTGGGAAGAAAATCAGGCTCGCCAGTACACAAAGTGACCCAATGTACAACCTTTAAAATGTTGCTAACCTTTTATGAATTGTTACGAGATAAATTCGTGCCACACATAAAATCGGCCAAACACTCGATCTTTATATGTTACAGTTTTTTACTTTTTTGTTTTATTGTTGCTTGTTAATTTAACTGTTTGAAATAAGAGGGCCTGAGCTGATCAAATGTCTTTCTAAAAGAGGGGTCAAATTTGTGTCTTTAAACAAAGTGTTTATGATATGAAATTGTTATATGTTGTTTTGATATGTAAATTCTATATGTTGTTCTTTTCAATATTTTATGTTATGATATGTAGCATAACCAAATAGCAAATTTCTTGTGTTTTTTTACGATGACGTTGTCACTTCTTCTACCCACACCGTTGTCATTAGCTGAAACAAGCCGAACCAAATGAAAATTTTAAAAACCTATTAAATTGGTTGCAAACTAAACTGAACCGATTACTCATAATTATAATAAACATATAAATATAATTTTATGTTTTAATTATCTATAATAAGTTAGAAGATCATAGAACTACCAACTCAATATTATTTATTTTCCCTTTTGTATTACTTTTATTTGAAACCATGCGCTTTAATTATATAGATAATTCTCGATGAAATTTCTTGTTAATTATCAGTGTCAGACATCAATTATGGTAGAGAAACCAATCGAACAAAGCCAAACCAAATTGATTGTATGCGGTTTGATGGTTTGGTTTCTCTCTAAATACTTTAGTCAAATCCGAATGAAACCAATTTTTTGGTCACCCTTGGATGTCAATCAACGCTACAAGTGAGAGGTATCATGACGTATTTCAACTAAGTTTATTGATTTAACTTACCAAAAAAAGTCATTGATTCATCTCTATTGGAGTTTGTGACGATTGAAACCACTCATTGCGACATCTATTAAGGTGATTCGCGGGAGTGGAAGAAAATGCACGTGACAAAGGTGTTTTTTAAAAAGTTTAAGAGGTTCATAAAATAAATTTTCTAAATATGCACCGTTTGAAACAACACTTGTCTAATGTATAAACTTGTGTCGAATATATATAAGTTATTAGCTATAGGGAACATATCCTAGAAGGTTTCCGAATGATTAGGAATTGTAAGTTCTGTCTAGTGAACATATCACTGAACCTTGTCATAACCTTATGATGAGGCACAATCAATCGATGTCGAATGGTTGTCATATTACCATCATCATGCTTAAGTGATCATTGTCAATTTATCGTGGAATGCCATCGCTAGAGCGCCATCGGATCCACGTAACTAAGGATATGGTGTCCTTGAAGATGTGATAGGATTCAGATAGTGGTATAAGATTTTGAAATCAAGAGTTAGTGAGCAGAGATGAACACTACTCTAAAGTACTATACGATAATGATAAGTTCACAATTGACACATGTTCGGATCATGAAACATGTAAATAGGAAAGAAGGACAAAACACTGAATCACAAAACCCCATTTCTATCTTCATTTATCATACAAGTAGTACAATGTTATATGTGTTATTCCATATCCGTAGACCATCATATCAGATGATAAAAATTAAAAATATCGGCTTCACCCTCATCATCTTCATAAACAAAGTTATCCTAAATCATTTAAAAAAAAAAAAAAATCCTAATTTTTGGAGGGAATCTCAAGACTTTAACCTTTGTGGTCTTGTTTGGTTGTGTGATTAGAAATTCCGGTACTATAAATACACACAAGATTGCGGTTGGATGGTGAGATAGGGTGGACATGTAGTCCCGTGATTATAAATACCACTCTCACCTAGTATTGTAAATGACCCTCTTTAGGGTCATTTGGTATCACATGTCACTAATAATTCCACTCGTGCTTGTCTAACCAAAAATAGTATTTGTAAGATCCATTGTAATTTTAATACTATCCCGCACTAATCCCTTCACAAGAAAACAAGGCCTATGGGTATTGCCATAATTTGGCGTATTCCATTGGGCCCGCCATATCTAAAGGCCATGGACATGCTTATTACCCTCACGTGTGGCCCAGCCCACCTTTAAGCTAGTCACAAACACTATCATTGAGTACTAATTAATGTATTGGCCTGCATTTCCTTTCCTCCAAATCCCATGGTCCAAATCCAAACTTATTTAATTTTTAATGCATCCAATACAAAATTCATGATTTTTACATGTTTTTATATTTTTATCTGTTTTTTAAAATAATAATTATTGAATTCTCTTATTAAATTTTACGTTTAAAATTAAGCTTTCATGTTTAAAAAAACTTCTACATGTAAAATATATATTATTAACTCGCACTGACTCGGACAAATACAAAATTTAATGTTTTATCTGTTTATATTTTCATCTGTTTTTATATTTTGAACTAAAACTAAAATAAGTTTTATTTTTTGAAACTACAGTTAATATAAAGATAAAAAACTTGACCGGTTAGAAAATTACCCATCCTAGTATTAGTAATAAGGATTGTTTGGCATTGTTATTTTAAGTACACACCAGTATATGCATTTTACATTGGGGCTATATTGGATCGCATTCCAGGTAGCACGTACACGGATTAGATACATGTGTCCGACACAACATGATATGCACACGGTAAAAACATCAAATTTAAAAAATTAGAATACGACACAGTTATGATATGATAACTAATAATATATAATTATATTACATATACGAGTTTATTTATATGTTTAGTTTGCTAACTAGAAAACCTTGTAACTATATTAATTTCAACCAACAAATATTAGTAATTATTTACAACTTTTTTATGAATGTCTTATAGGTTTTTTAGATAGAGTTATAGTTTTTGAAAGTTGACGGATTTTTTCACGGTACACTTAGTGTTCTCATGCTTCGTAAGTGTTCACAACCTGCATGAAGTATTCAAGGTGGATCCGTTTGAACTGTATGCGTAGTTAATGAGTTAATGTGTCCGACACATAAAATAGGATGTCGAACTGGTGTCATATAAAGACACGTATCCAACACAACATATATGACATCTTACGTTTATGCAGAGATACTTAACCAAAATTACCCATTCTTCAATTTCACTACACACGCTCACATTGCATCTTATAATAAAAGATGGGATGAATGTGTAGAGGTGGTGCAGTTTGTTGTTGATGAGCATGGGTTACAGAACTAATCCCAAACCAAATATCAACTAGTAAATGACATATTCTTTTCGCTTGATGATATCACCAAGTGAGTAATTGGCGACACGACCTTGTGAGCTAGAAAATGACTATATTTGTGAATACGCATCACCATCGATGCATGACGGTATGATCTTGGCATTGAGGAGCACTATACACGTCCCCGGATTTTCAGTATTTAATATATTATGGGGTTTTATCAACTTTTGTACCTCTATATTGCTGCGTGTTTTTCGTTTATTAACTTACATTGCTAAAAAAATTCAATTACTATCCTATATTCATGTGTTTTTTCAAATCTTTAATTTTTCCATCCAAATTTTATGTCAAAAACATGTTGAAAATATACAAAATTTAAATTAAAAACACGAATATAGGACACGCTAATGTAAATAATATCATTGGATGTTAATTACCACCCAAAAGATAAACACGCAACTGTACAATTTACAAAATTGCAAATAAAACCTAAATGTTTCCTAATCTTTTGAAACACAATACTGCTCTCTCTCACAACTCACTCCCGGTCCCCGTCTCTCTCTCACAAAATTGGAATGATCAGTGATGGAACTAAAATGTTAATGTGGGTGAGACTAAATTAGATATGTAAACCATTTTTTTACTATGCGGGATGCTGAAAGCCTATAATTATTAAAATTTCATCAAAATATATGAAAAATTTTAAGTGTTTTTTTAATATACGAGTGCTTTAGTCCCTTTTAATCCGTAGTTACTTACTCTCTTGGAATGATATTACTATAACGCAATAGTCAATGTAGTGTTATTTTTCCAATAAATGGTTCAAATTAGATTAAAAAACACACACACATGTGGGTATTTTCAATAGTTAATTATGTAGCGTAACACCCTTCATACAATTTTATAAACACGTGCAAATTTCATCGGATTTCAACATGTAACTAAATTACCGAAATAATTTATAAAAAAATTCTATCATATATTTTAACATTTAAAATATATGAAAATTTTTAAAATTTTTAAATTTCGAAAATTCAGTACATATTTAAAATGCCTTAAATTAGCAATTGTTTTGCATACTACGTATAAATTGGGGAAAAATGCTATTTTGGTACCCAACGTATCATCTTTTACCAATTTGGTACCCAACGTACCACGTTTTCTAATATGGTACCCAACGTAACTATTTTCTCTCCAATCAAGGGACCAATCCCACTTCAGGTCACCGGAGACTGGTCACGTGACACCACGTGATAGCCTTAGGTCTGAGATAGGAGGGCAATTTTGTCATTTGAGTTTTATATAGTTTTTAATTTATTTTTTATATAACTTATAAGTTAAAAAAATATAAAACATTTGGCGCTTCAATATTTGGACAACACACGCTCTCTCTCCCCTTAAAAAAATACACCCAAAATTCTAGGGTTTATGACCATACTCAATCAATCATAGTTGCTGGCAAAATTATTGAAGATACGCATTATGGTGTGGGTAATACGTAGAAACGAGGCTCTCGTCCCAAGTTACGGTGAGTCCACTACCATTTGTTAAAATTTGAAATTCTATTATCAATTTTGGTTGTGAATTAATGGGGAAAAACGCTATTTTGGTACCCAACGTATCAGTTTTTATTTTAATGAGGGTTTCGATTGATATTTGGGGATTTTTTTGTACAAACTGCTTATTGGAGATAATGCATAAAATTGCAGATAACATTGTATAAAGTTAATAGAAAACATTGCATAAAATTGGAGATAAAATTGATAGAAAATATTGTATGAAATTAGTATCTTGTAAGTTAACTGCTTATTCAACCTTTAAAACCTGTAATACCTTTATTTTGGCAGCTGCGAAGACAAGCTTATTCTCAATAGACTTTCACCATGGGGGTAATTTTGTTTATGATGGAGAAAATATTTGTGGTTATGAGGGTGGGAAAAAGATTTTTGTTGATTATTGTAACCCAAAAAGGTTGGCTTTAAAGTCATTAGAAGCTATTGCTGCTCAATTAGGATGGCTCGATGTTAGGAAATTTGCTTTTAAGATAGCTGGTTCAGAATTTGAGAATAATTTGATTCAGATTAAGGTTGATATTGATGTTGTGAACCTAGGCAAGTTTATAAATAGTGATAAGTGTGTTGAAGTGTATGCTGAATGTTGTGAAGATGAATTTGGAGCTAGTGATACTAGTGATGACAGTGATGAAGAACAACATGTAGATGATGGTGATATTGGAAAATTTTCAATCTTGGAAGGTAGTGATGATGAGGGTAATGATGATGATGGTCTTGTTGACCTAACTGTACTTTTCCAAACAGATTTACCTTCAAGTTCAAGTAGGCCTTCAAGTTCAAGTAAGCCTAATTTTGTGCCAAATGTAACAAATTCTCATCCAAACATAGTGTTCAATGAAGAAATATTGAATGAGGGTTGTGTAGATTCTGATTACTTTGAGAGTGATAAAGAAAGTGATGAAGAACATGTGGACAGTTCTTTAGTATTTGGTGAAGCAGATTTGGACAATGTGAATTTCAAGTTAGGAATGAAATTTCCCACTCCAGACCACTTTAGAGAGGCTGTAAAAATGTACTCTTTTCAGAATGGGAAAAACTGTAAACTTGTAAAGAACTCAGCAAAGAAATTTATTGTTAGGTGTTTTAATGGGACCAACAAAGAAGATGGGAATGTCATCAAGTGTAAATGGTACTTGTATGCAGCTGCAGTGAGAGATGAAGTGACAATAGAAGTGAGGACAATTGTTGAAACACACAACTGCCCTAGGACACAAGACATAAGTGCTTGTAAGCCATTGTTCATTGCTAAGAGGTACATGGAAAAGATTAGAGTTAACCCTAAATGGAATGTTCAAGTCTTTAGGCAACAAGTACATATGGATTTACAATGCAAAGTAACCATGTCAACAGCCTACAAAGCTATAAGAATTGCTAAAACAAGACTGCAAGGAACTAATGTTGAGCAATATTTGGTTCTATGGGATTATATAGAAGAGATGAAAAGATCAAATCCAGGGACTACAATAATTATGAAAGTCTCACATAGACCAGGAAATGATTTTGCTATTTTTAGGAGGATTTACATATGTTGGGGCTCTTTGAAAAGAGGGTTTAAGGAGGGTTGTAGGCCTTTGATAGGCTTGGATGGCTACCATTTGAGTGGGCCACATAAGGGAGTTTTGCTTAGTGCAGTAGCCATTGACCCAAATAATTGTTGTTACCCATTCTGTTATGCTATTGTGGACATAGAGAATTACAGAACATGGAAATGGTTTCTAAAATTGTTGGTTAGTGACTTTGAGATAGATATTCCAGAGAATTATAGTATCATATCTGACAAACAAAAGGTACACTGTAATTTTTTCCAACTATAATTTTAGTATATTTAGTATTCAATGGTATTCTATATTTTTTTATCAAAACATTTGTATTATCTATGTTTTATTGCAGGGGTTGATCAAAGCAGTAGCTAAGTTATTGCCTGGCATTGAGCACAGGTATTGTCTACGTCATTTGTATAACAACTTCAATCAAAAACACAAAGGAGTGGCCTTGAAACAAATGCTAGAAAAGGCTGCAAGAGCTACAACCATCCCTTATTTTGATGCAACATTAGAAGAAATGAAGAAATTGGATGAAGAAGCCTACATTTGGCTTGCAAATAAACCTGGTAAAAACTGGTCAAGGTCTCACTTTTCCACTCATACTAAGTCTCCTTTATTACTCAATAACTTATGTGAAAGTTTTAACTCTTGTATAAGACAATTTAAAGTGAAACCCATAATTACAATGCTTGATTTAATAAGGTTGAAGCTGATGGATCAAGTGATGAGAAAAAAACGTACAGTAGAGAGGGTAACCACTATGGATATTTGTCCAAAAATAAGAAAGAGATTAGATTTTTTAAAACAAATCTCGCACTTATGGGAAGCAAAATTTAATGGTGATGATGAATTTGAACTGTTTGGGCCTAATAATAAGAGTGTTATGGTGAATTTAGAGCAAAGAACCTGTGGTTGTAATGGGTGGCAACTCACTGGAATTCCATGTGTACATGGAATTGCTTGCTTATATCACCAAGGTAAAGAGCCAGAAGATTATGTGCACACCTGCTATAGTATTAGCACATACAAGAGATTGTATTCTAATGTCATGAAACCCATGAATGGTAAGGATTTATGGCCTAAGAGCAAAGAGCATCCAATACTTTTACCACCACCTGTAAAAGAGGTAAAACGTGGGAGGCCTGCTAGGATTAGAAGAAGGGGACCAAATGAGCCAAAACAATCTAAAATAAGCCGGAATGGTCTTGTTATGAATTGTAGAAATTGTGGAAAACCAGGACATAATTCTAGAACTTGTGGCAGGCCACCAAAGGTAAGAGTACAGGGTAAGGGAATTAGAAAAAAATAAAGAAAAAGAACCTGTACAGCTTGTAGATGAGACTGACACTAGTGGAGATGATTGAGATGATGAGGCAGAGGTTGTGGTGTGTGAGAGAGATGAGCAGTATGTGCCAATTGTGAGTGAGTCAACTGTTAGTGAGCCAGTGTTCAATGAGCCAGTGTTTAATGAGCAAGTGTTTAATGAGCCAATTTTTAATGAGCCAGTTCTGAGTGAGCCAGTGTTTAATGAACCAGTGTTTAATGAGCCAGTTCTGAGTGAGGTATTTGTGAGTGAACCAATGATCAATGAAATTGTTAGTGAGATAAACCACAATGAAGATCTGGAAGAAGAAAGGCTTTGGGCTGAAATTGATAAGGAACTTGCTGCTGACAATTGTATGTCATCAAGTCAACCACAGACAATCATTCAACATGACCCAATTCCAAAGGCCAACAAATTGTATTCTTCTCAAAAAGTTGGCACTAAGTTCAAGCTAACACCCAAAAAACCAGTAAGAAATAATATTTTTCTATTTTTTAACTAATATATACTAGCACACATTTTTATGTGATAATTATTTAAATATACTTGTTATACAGATTAGAAGGAGTAACAGGATATTAAATTCTCCTAAAAAAGGGCCTGTCATAGTTGATTATCAAGATTTATCCACTGAAAATGAACCTCAAACAATGCATGCTGGAATCTTGAAAAGGCCAAAACAAGGTGCCATTAATCTGCCAAAAGGTCACATACAAAAGGGGGGAAGAGATATTTGACACCACAAGCACTCTTAGCTGATATGGAGCATAAAAAGAAGGCAAAAATGGCAAAGAAAGATGGTCCTTCTAGTGTTTGATATCAAGTGTTTGGATATCAAGTGTTTTGTTAATATTAGTTTGGTGCAATACTTTTGGTTAAATTATGACTGTAATTTTGGTGGTGTAATGACTGTAATGTTGGTATTGTAATGACTAAAATTTGGTATTGTAATGACAGTTAATTTGGTAATGAAATGGCTGTTATTTTTGTGTTTTGGTGAAGTTTGTAGTGCTAATTTGATGAAACTATTACTGTTACTTTAATATTGTAATGACAGATAATAATGTGAACCAAATTTTGGTATTGTAATGACTAAAATTTGGTATTCTAATGACTGTTATTTTGGTGATGTAGTGACTGTTAATTTGGTAATGAAAATGGCTGTTATCTTTGTATTTTAATTACTCTAATTTTGGTAAAGTTATTACTGTTGTTTTGGTGAAGTTATTACTCTAATTTGGTACTTGTCTGATAACTGAAAATTTTGATCAGAATTTTTTCTGATGGATCAAGTGGTAATATTTCAGTTTTTTCTGATCAGTGAGGTATTTTGATCAGAATTTTTTTCCTTTTGTATTTTCAGGTACCAATGAAGACCAATGTGAACCAAATTTCATCACTGCAACTCATTACAAGTGTATATTCTTAATATCATTTCTCATTTTCAGAATAGTCAGAATAATAATACAGCAAGTATTTTGATCAGAATTTTCATCAACTGCAATTAATCATAAAAGAGTTCAAGTTATACTAAAACCACATCACATCATTACAACATTACAACTAGCTCATCCAACCCACTTAATTTAGCTCACCTTCACCATTAAGTAAGAAAACAGAAACCAAAATTACAAACAAGATTAGGCTTAGCAACACATAGCTAACTGGTTTTTGATTCTCTTTCTTAGCAGCCTCTTTTTCAACCTCCAATGTCTTAATGTATTCTTTTAGCTCTTGTATCTTCTCTTCAAGTGACTCATTATAGGCCTGCAGTTTCTTATTATCTTCTTCAACGTTAGCTTTGTTGCGCAACAAACCAGGTATGGTGGTCAAAGCTCTGTCACACATAGGGGGTCAAACCAACTAAAAATTTTACACTTTCCACTTTTACAGTCAAGAAACCTTCTTCCTGGATTTGTTTTGGTCCATGAAGTCGTCATTTTTGGTTCGTTTCCACAGTAGCACAGACAATCCATGGAGTTTTAGAGAGAGAGAGAGCAGGAGTGAGGGGTAGCTGTGTGTGTTTGATAAAGTAGTTGTGTTATCTATAAAAGTAAAAAAGGAAATGGAGGGAAAGTTCAATGACATTTTGGAGGAAAAACTAAAGGGTAAAATAGTAAAATAGCATTTCTGACCAGTCTCCGGTGACCTGAAGTGGGATTGGTCCCTTGATTGGAGAGAAAATAGTTACATTGGGTACCATATTAAAAAACGTGGTACGTTGGGTATCAAATTGGTAAAAACTGATACGTTGGGTACCAAAATAGCATTTTTCCCTGTAAATTGACATCAGTGCTAATTACTACCTTTTATCTAAAAATATTTTAGTAATTAAAACACTATACCAGTCTCTCTCTCTCTCTCTCTCACTCACCTCACTCTCAAATCTCAATCCCCGTCTCTCTCTCTCTCTCTATATCTATATATATATATATATATATGCGATGGAGTCTCGGCGTGTATCTCGGGCGGCGAGTGACCCGAAAGTTCGTCAAGTCGGGTTCTTCACACAACCCGACCCGACCCGTTCCCCACCCCCCTCAAACAACAACAACAACAACTACTCTCTCTCATCGGTCATGATCCCACCTCCACGTCACCTTCTCCGCCACGTGGCTTCTGACTCCATCCCCATCGGTAGCTACAACCCCTCCGAGTTTATTTCTCTCTGTGCTGCCACGTCATCTGATCACGTTGCAGCTGACGTGGCGAGGTTCGGCTCCTCTTCGTTGCCCACCAATCCCATTGGTATCTCTCTCTCTCTCTATGTATATATACCTATATATATATATATATATATGTATATACTCTGTTTCAAAAGTCCACGTCTTTCTCCGATTAATCCCCGCTTAGGCGCCCCGATTAATTTAGGCGATTTGATATGGTCAAACCCGAGTCTAACGGTTCAATCTATTCGTAATTAGTGCATTTTTCTATTAAATATTTTTAAAATTCTTAGTCCAAAAATCATGTATGTAATCAATCAAAATTTGCATTTTGTCTTTGAATGCAATCTATATTTATTTGCATTTTGGCTCGACTGTACATATATACTATTTACATACCTTTTGTGGAATTCTTGATACTATATCGATAAACTAATGATGTATAAATGTTCAATTTAGCTTATTAATTGAATTTACAACCTACATGCCAAATGAAAATCCAAAAATCCGCACTAAAATGTTAAAATATGGTTTTCCCGCCTAGGTCCGCTTAATCCCCGCTTATTCGCCTAGGCCCCACCTCCCGTTTTTAGTCCGCCTAGCAACTTTTGAAACCATGTGTATATATGTATATACAGTTATATCATTATATAAATCTATGTTTGCATACATTTAGGGCCTGTTTGGCTGCTACTTTTTTGTTTTTGTTTTTTTTCGGTTTTTAGGTGAATAAGCTAGCTTTTGGATAAAAGCTAGTTTTTTGGTAAAAAAAAAGGCAGCTTTTAAGTAAAAAAAAACCAGCATTTAGGTAAATAAGCTAGGTATTTTCGGTTTTTGGGTGAAAAAGCTAGGTTTTCGGTAAATAAGTTAGCTTTTGGGTAAATAAGCTAGAAAATCTCTAAAGCAAAAAACTAGGAATAAGTCAAACTAGTAATTTAGACCTATACTATATGTTTGCATACATTTAGGGCTCGTTTGGCTACTACTTTTATTCTTAGGTTTTTTGGATTTTGTTCGATTTTGCCACTTTTTTCGGTTTAATTGAAACAATTGATAGTTTCTGGGGTTAATTTGCAAACGACCCATAATTGAAGGGGGTTATTTGCATTTTACCCATCTTTTTATTAAAACACTATACCAGTTAAAGGGGGTTCTCTCTCTCTGCGATGGAGTCTCGCCTTGTATCCCGAGCGGCAACGACCCGAAAGTCTGTCTAGTCGGGTTCTTCACACAACTCGACCCGATCCGATCCCCATAACCAAACAACAACCTCTCTCTGATAAGCAGCAACAACAACTCTCTCTCACCGGTCATGATCCCGCCTCCACGTGGGATCCGAGTCCATCCCCATCGGCAGCTACAACCCCTCTGAGTTTATTTCTGTCGGTGCTGCCACGTCAGCAGATGACGTGGTGAGGTTTGGGTCGTCTTCGTTGCCCTGCAATCCTATTGGTATCTCTCTCTCTCTATATATATATGTATATACAGGTATATGTATTATAATTGTATGTGTACATACTTATGTGTGTCTATTGTTATATGTTTGCATTTTGCATATATTTGGGGCCTGTTTGGCAATAGCTTATTTCTTAGCTTTTAGTTTTTTTCCTTTATAAAAGCTGTTGTTTTTAGTTTGCTAGATTTTTTACGTTTGGGCTTAAAGCTAGCTTTTTGGTAAACAAACTAGGAAATCTTAGAAGCAAAAACGGGAATAAGTTCATTATTAGTTAAAATAACTGTATATAAGTATATACTGTTATATGTTTCTATAACTGTATGCTAGTGCATACATTTTGTTAGTAGTTGGCTAGTTGTGCAGTGTTGACCTTATTAATTTTGTTACGTTCAGCAATGCTATTGGTAGATACGAATGTATCTACAGACCTATATATGTTTGCATACATTTAGGGTCCGTTTGGCTACTACTTTTTTCTTTGTTTTTTGCTTGTGTTTGCCGCTTTTTTCGGTTTTGGGTGCAAAAGGTAGTATTTGGGTAATATGCTAGGAAATCTCAAAAGCAAAAAACTAGGAAGAAGCTAAAATAAGTTAAACTAGTACTAATTTAGAGATTAAAAGCAACTCTGTATCCCCATTCATGATCCTTCTGCCACATGGCGTCAAAATCCATCCCTATCGGTAGCTATAACCCCTCTAGAGTTTATGTATATTAGTGCTGCTATGTCAGCAGATGACGTGGAGACATCTCCCGGGTCTGGTCATTATTGCATAACCGCATACTGTTAAAAATAGAATTAATATTGGAATAGTAATAAATATGTTCGTCTCGTTGCTCCCTTGTGGTGGGATTGATTTGCCTGCGAGTGGGTTGGCTACCTTTTCGGTTTTCCGCAACCCACCTGATATAGAAATACACTTATTAGTCTCTATATCGATATATTTGCATACCTTTCCTTTTAATTGCTCGGGATTGTTAGCCAACTGAACTGCATATTTATAGTCTGATTATCAGTTGATTGTACCCATTTACCATTGGAAACACTCAGGAAATGTCTCGGAATTGCGTAACTGCCACTTTTAGATTACGTTGGTGTTTTATTCTTACGATCCACTTGTATTTTTTATTTATACCTCTAATTTGGATTGTGAGCTTTTTTTTTTTTGAAGAGAGATTTTGAGCTTGATATTGTTGTGAAGAATATGATTTTAGTAGCGAAAATGGAAAGAGTAGATATCTGTATTAGTTATAATACCTTGTTTAAATAGCTATTTGTAGATTGCTGTTATTGTTTGGACTTAATTATGACATCATCACGAACCTCTACAAAAGGAATGATATACCTATGTCTGATAGCAGTTTACGCCTTCAATGGCCATTCCGGTGCTAGTAAACTATTGTTTAAATATAAAGAATTTTAAAATCTAGACTATCATGCAATGCTCGTTAGAATTGTTGTATCATTGTCTTATAGAGCGGGCAAACTTCGTTAGGTTTGTACATAGTTGCACGAAGCGGGAGCAGGAGCAGGAGCAGGAGCAGGAGCAGGTACGAGGAAGTGGATGGTTATAAAAGGGGGGAAGCGTCGTCCAAAGCGTCTATTAAAAATTAAACAATATAAAATATAGTTGGGTATTATTTTTAAGCTTTTTGTAGATTAATTTTAGGATTATTAATCTTTTGGGAGTTTTTTTGGGAACATTAAAAGTAAAAAGTCATTTTTTGAATAATTAAAACTTATTATAGACCCGCTATAATATCATTGGGATCATGTATGCACTTACTAAAGAAATTATTGTAACATTTTAGACTTTGGATGAGTTTTTACTTTTTATGATAACTTAAAAAATTGTAGTCACAGTCTCTCTTTTCTTTTCTGTTTTATTCATCGGGAGGAGATTCCGAAAGTTTCCGATGACGGAAGCGCGGAATCGAGCTTCCAACAGGGAAGCGCCCAAGGTTTCAGAGATTCCTGCAACTATGGGTTTGCATTCGGTCTGTCTTTTCAAAATTTGTAAAAAGTATTATAAGCACAAATGGTAATAATATTTGTTAGGACGGGCTTGTATAATTATCTTCATGATTAAAGCCTAGAGCTATTTGAGTCAGGCTGTGCTTATGTATGGCGCAGGACGACTACTTGGATTTTTTGTAGTGAGTGGTGGTCTACACCAATCAATACCCTTAGGAATGACCTAATGTGATAGATTTCGACCTATTGAAAGTGAGTTTTTTTATTTACCTTTGTGACAGGATGGCTGAGACAATATTTGCACTTGCACTATACCACTTTTCACCAATGACACATGAATGTATAACAACTTAGTTTACAAACCACGTGCTTATTGAGAGTGTGAGACCCAACTGTGATATGCTCAAGTAAGCTTGATTAAGCTAGTTTCGTAATTGAAGTTCATTAAAATCTTAACAAACGTGTGGTGTCCCACTTGCAACTGTAAAACATTAAGTAAGTACTTACGCTCTTTCTAACTTTAAATACTCGACAAGCAATCAAATGCATTTATACACAATTCTGATGAAATCTCTAAATTCTTTGATTGAGAATCACCCAATCATTCATTTATAGTGTATATTTTTTTTGGTGCTAAAATATTGATGTTGAAAAAGAACACCACTCATCTATGTATAACAAACCTACTTAAATGGCCCAAAATTGCAAAAGCTTCCATTGTCTGTGCCACGTTAGTATGTATCTGTCTGTAAAAATAGGTGTGGACGTCTGTCAGGAATTCCAGAAAATGTACTCAAGCCGGCCTTAACTTTGAATTACGTCAAATTACTATTTTGATTCAAGTTCTCTCTTTAAATCCTCTAAATCAGATTGTTTCATTTCAGTTTTAAACCAAAATTCATTATTGTTCACATTACGATGACAGCTTTTACTGACAAGAAGGATCCAAAAGCAGCATTTGTAGATGAAGATGGAGGACCATTAGTTGACAAAAGAAGTGAAAGGGCTTCGAGTTCAAAGCCCCTGAAAGAAAAAGCATCAAAAGCTGAAAGGCGTGCTCTTCAAGAGGCTCAACGTGCTGCGAAAGCTGCTGCAAAAGGTTTGTCATTTTTTATTATTAGCTATAAAATTTTGAAAATGTACGAATTTGTTGGCTTGCTTTTTGGTACATTAAGGCCCTGTTTACTTGCTGCTTTTTAGCTCAGTGCTTTTTGTTTGCTGGATTGTTTTTGGCCGACCAGTTTGAAGGCTGAGCTTTTCTGATGTTTTTTTCCTGAAAAAGCTAGAAGCTTTATGCCATATGAAACTAGCTTCTCTAACACAAAAAACAAAGCCTATTCGCTTAAAAGATGCAACCAAAGAAGCCCTAATATTTGTCTTTTGTCAAATGTTTCTTAGTTTTTATAAAGTTTTTTTTTGCTTTTATAATAAGAATTTTTTATGGTACGGTGGAATGCCATGGATATATACTTTTAAGTGAAAGTTCGAGAGTCCCTTTATGCATTTTCAACAGCATTTTATACAGCTGCTCTTTTGTAGAAGAAACTGTAGAAATTTTGAGTATTGATGTTTGGTTCTAATGAGTTTAGGATGAGGTAAAATGAATATACCCCCCCAGTGGATAAATATGTGATTGTTTGGGTGATGTAATTTTAGCATATATGAATATCGTAAACCGTGTAAGTATGTTTGGTCCCGCCTAGGCCGCGCCTAGATGCTAGGCCTTGGTCTGCCGCCCGCGATTAATATCAGCCGCTTTGATATTGGTTAAATCCGGTTAACCTGGGTCAACCCGGTCAAAATATGTTAAAAAAAATTTATTATAAAAAAGGTTAATGATTAGTTACAAAAATAAGTTGTTCTTTAATTAATGTTTGCACTTCAAAATTTTCTTTGAATACATGCCTATTCTTAGTTTTGTTTGCACATGACTCCTGTTTACTATAGCCCTTTTTAAACTTCTATTATCTAGCTATAACTTAATAGCCTGAAAACACTTAGTGTGGCCAGTTGTTATATATACCTCATGTCTATTTTATGAGAATCCAAGGAAAAGTAATAACGATGTCAAAATATCGTTGTCCCGCCTAAACGCCCCAATCCCTGCCTAGGCTCCCAGGCCCCACTTCCCCTCCTTGCCTCCGCCTAGAAATTTTCGAAACCTTGCTATGTGTCATTTACTTTTATGGAGTAACAGTGGTAACGGGGCTTTTGTTCTGTTGGTTTCACTATGGACTTCCTATTGCCTTATCTGGTTATACTCAAATAAATGCTATTCATGAATTATTTCCTTGAAATTCCTCATTATTTATCCTCATTTGATCCACTTATTAATTGACATATACACTATTACTTTTCTTTTAGAATTTATATCAATCTTAATCTCCTCTCTCTCTCTCTAATATATGTATTTTAGGTGACGGAAGCAAGACACCTGCTGCTGCTTCTGGAGTAGCAAATGCGAAGCCAAGTAAAACTGTAAAGGCTACTACTCAAAAGACAGATAGTTCTTCAGTTATAGCGCCTGAGAAAAAGGGAGGTGACCGTCCTATAGATAAAGACAGAAAAAAAGATGTTCCACAACCACGTATGCAATTTGACGATAAAAGCCGTGTGGAAAAGGCTAAAAAGCGTGCTATAGTGGTACAAACTGAAGCTAGAAACAGAGTTGAATTGTTTCGGCATTTGCCCCAATATGAACATGGAACACGTCTTCCTGATCTTGAATCAAAGTTTTTTCAGCTTGATCAAGTCCATCCTGCTATTTACAAGGTCTGTATTCTCAAGATCGTTCTTAAATATATGAGAGGGTAATATGCAAGTAATCATGTTTCTATAAGTTACCAATAGATTAGCACACAAAAGTGATAATTCCCAAAAAAAAATAGAGCAAAATGTGATCACAAAAACAAATGTTTTCAGTTAGTTCTGTTATCTATTTGAGTTATGCAGTTCATCAAATGTGAGAAATGATAGGTCTCACAGTACATGATCAATATATCATTATTTTGTGCTAATTTAGTGTATTAACTGTTAATAGCCAGTGAGCTTTGGCTTCTAGGACCTGATTATTTGTGGTGTTCAATCTTCATGGTAGTTAAGAAATGAAGTCACTTCTGAAAGATAAAAAATCATTTGGTAGTTATTAGGATTTAGGAATTTAGTTTAGCCTGTGATTCCATCTCCACTGTTTAGTGTCATCAAATTCTTTTTAGTTTGATACTTGCTGATTATTAATTTACCTCTTACCAGGTTGGTCTAAGGTACTTAGCTGGAGATATATCTGGTGGCAATGCTCGTTGCATCGCAATGCTACAAGCATTCCAGCAGTCCATAAAAGACTATTCTACCCCTCCTGAAAAGAGTCTAACTCGAGACTTAACTGCAAAGATTAACTGCTATATATCGTTTCTGATTGAATGTAGGCCCCTTTCAGTCAGCATGGGAAACGCAATTAGGTTTTGTAAAACCAAAATTGTCAAATTACCTATAACCTTAACTGAATCAGAAGCAAAAGCATCGCTTTTACAAGATATTGATCATTTTATAAGCGATAAAATAATACTCGCGGATAAAGTTATAGTCGGACTTGCTGTGACAAAAATTAGGGATGGTGATGTACTTTTAACATACGGGTCTTCAACTGCTGTTGAAATGATTTTATTACGCGCTCACGAGCTCGGTAAAAGGTTCAGGGTTGTGATAATTGATTCGCGACCAAAGCTAGAAGGTCGTTTGTTGCTTCGTAGGTTGGTGGGGAAAGGTCTTAGCTGTACGTATACACATATAAATGCTGTATCCTATATCATGCATGAGGTTACTCGGGTTTTTTTGGGGGCTTCTTCGGTATTATCTAACGGGACGGTCTATTCTCGTGTTGGGACTGCAACTGTTGCTATGGTTGCTCATGAGTTTAATGTTCCCGTTATTGTTTGTTGTGAAGCGTATAAGTTTCATGAGAGGGTGCAACTTGATTCTATCTGTTCTAATGAACTTGGTATGTTTTTTATCTCTAATTATCAAAGAAAGAATGTCACTTTTTTATACCAATTAATCAACTTTTAATAATTAGTACACTGGCCTATCAAAATTCACGATCTAGACGCCAATCTATACCAAATCGAACAACTAGTGCACAAAGATTAAGAAATTAAAAATATTTAAGCATCATGTGAGTCATTCAAGAAAATTAAAACGTGTAGTATTTTTAGTGATAATGGGTAAAATTAGCAATACTACTGACAGAGATATTAACAATCCTGATCATATATTCTGACAGGTATGTATGAAGTTTTCTAAAAACTAAAACAAGGGTTAATATTAGAAAGAAAATAAACCCAGATAGGTAGGTAAACTGATTGATCTATTATGTGTAGAGTGGTGTTTGGCACATGAGGGTAATTAAACAATTAATACATTACTAGTGTTTTTGAGTTGAAATTGTAGTGCAGCTAGTGCCGGTGTACCAGTTGTTTCATTTTGTTGTATGATATGATATTCGATGGTATGATGTACCAGTACTATATAGTTTGTTAAAAGGTGATCGGTCGGAGTATAAAAATGATAGTTCCCAAATAATGTAGGTTTCTTGTGTAGATGTTTGTTATGTTAACCTTTATTGACCAGTTGAAATATCTTTTTTTTTAGGCGATCCAGATGCTATTTCAACGGTTCATGGTCGGAAGGAAATTAACTACTTGGATGATTGGTCATCGTATGGAAATTTACAGCTTCTTAATCTTGTGTAAGCAATTTGTCTACTAAATTTTATTGACAGTGTGTTTGTGATATTATAATCTCCTAATTTTCTCATTTGCTTTTGACAGTTATGATGCAACCCCTTCAGATTATGTCTCTATGATCATATCAGATTTTGGCATGGTAAGTTCTGTCTCTGGAAATAAAAGACTTTATCACTTAAGTCATTTGTTTGCTAATATTTGGGAGTCATATGTTCGTAGTTACATTTTGTCATTTTAAATTCTGTTTTGTGAAAAAAAATTGTGATCTCTGTATGACAATTTTATAATGCTTTTCATTTTAAAGTTTGATCTCTTTGTACATTACCATGACCGTCGTGATAACATGGGTCTCCTTTACGGTTCAGTTTACTTCCAACTTTAGGGTGACGCTGTAACTGTCTTTATTCACTTGGAAGAACATGTTACTGGTAATTTTAAAAATTATTTTACTTCCTGGAATAATTCATTTTGGTGTTATGTACATGGTCACTCGTATTACCATCTTTACCTGCTCTACATAGCTACTACTTGGTCAGATAAGTTCCTAGATAAACTAGTTAACGTTCAAAGATTGACATATAAACTATACTTTATCTTGGGTGTCTTGGGTCTATTATTTTGTAATTGGGTTTTGATAATTTGGTTTTTTGTTTGAGAATTATCACCATAATCATGTGCTTATGTATTCATCTGTAACCGTTATTCATTCAGGTCCCGCCTACCAGTGTCCCTGTAATTGTCCGAGAGTATCGAAGAGAATATTTGTGCATATAGATGCTAATCACCAAATTTTGTGAACCTCAGTGCGGTGCTTTAAATATGATGGGATAACGTGCCCCCCTAGAGTTCCATTTGTTTCTTCCATCCGCAATTTGTAATGTGATATCTGAATATCATTTCATGATATTTTAGTTTTCAAACTTTACCTGATTTAGTGAAGAGTGCGATTAACATGCCTCTCCGAGTACTTTGTTGGTGTTAAGTGTGTTATGTCCCTTGTTTCTTTGTGGATCTGAGATTCTGATAATTTGTTGAAAGATATGGCAACTTTTTATGCTTGAGTAGTTAAATTTGCTTAAATAACTTTAATTTATTCGTTGCATTTGGTTATGATGTTTTTAGTTCCGTATAAACAACGGCATTAAAAAGCAGTGCATTTTATGCATAATGGCATCAAGTAGTGGAAGCCTAGTCTGAGAACAAAAGGTTGAGCTCATTTAACTTGGATATTTTTCAGGCCATAAGACGAACAAACCACAGCTTAAAATCTGGTTAAGCAAGCAGATTTTAATTTGAGACCGAAAAAGTAAGAAAACTGAGCTTAAAGATTCAAAAAAGTAAGTCAATCTGCAAGAGTATCAAGCTGCTTACTTTCACAACAGTTTATAAACAAACAAAAAAGGTCCATTGCCATTGGATGTAAACCTCAAGCTGAAGTAAAATAGTAACAATTAAAAGAGCTAATTAGAAAATTGAAATTCATTCCAAAACTGATCAATACGGGTCTCTTTACAAGTTGAAAGTTTGAAACACATTAATACTATATGGCTCTCAACAGAGAAAAATATCGATAAAAAATAGGAAAAATAAAACAATTCTCGCCGCTACATCTGTCCATCAAGAAATATCACCTTTGCCATTGACAGGAGAAACAGTCGCAAGGATCACTAGACCTCCTAGAGCAACAACAAAAAGACCTAAAGAGTTTATTAACATAGCCTCGGAAGAATATCGTGATATAATCTTGTTAACTTGAAGAAATGTCGCCTTTTCAAGGAACCCAGTCGCGCATGTGGCAACTGCAAGGGCGTATATATACAATCCGAAGAAGACATGCCATGGCAAAAGGGTAACTCTGCTGTTTCTCGAACCACCTGGGTACCAGTAAGTTGCAAATCCAGCGGCCCACTGTAAATCAAAAAAGAACAGAAGAAATACATTTTTTAAACAAGAAAAGATGAACTAATCCTTTAAAATGCTTGTAAAGGGTTGTCCAGTTCAGCGTTCAAGCAAATAAACCAGCTTATTTGAGTTTGAGAAATCAATTGGATTCATGTCCTAAAACTGATAGCAATTTCAGTGGGGGGAAAAATCACTGTAAACCAAAAAAGAATCCAGTCGCTCACTAAATGTCAAAAAAGAAAAGGAAAAAAATTACATTTGAACTTTTATTACACGGACACAGAAGTTAATCCTCTTAACAATTGCAAAGGTTTTCTTTCGTGCAGCTTTTACGCAAATGAACTATCTTCCTAAGTTTGAGAATAAAGTTGGGTTCATTCAGCTCAGAGAACATATCGTAATTTCAGGACAGAAACGAACAAAAGAAGCTCAGCCTAAACAACCAAACTCATAACTTATAAGCAAACAAAAAGAGAGAAGAATAAAGTTGAGATCATTCAGCAGGAAGAACATATTGTAACTCAGGACAGAAAAGAACAAAAGAAGCTCAGTCTAAACACATAACTTATAAGCAACAAAAAAAGGAGAAGCACAAAGGTGCAAAGAAGGTAAACCTTAGTGCATTGACTCAAAATAAAAGGGGGGGAAAATTAGTACATGGAAACAGAAACTGATCCTAAAAAAATTGTAAGAGTTGGCTTGTTGCAAATTTGAAGTAAAAACAGCTACTTATTTTGAGCATGAGAAAAAAGTTGGGTTTATATTACCTAAGATTATAGTAATATCGGACCAAATACCAAGAAGAGTTATGCCTAGAGGACCTAAACAACCATATAGTGTAAAAAAACAACTTATAAGTTATAAGCAACAAAAAAACAAAAGCACCAAAGGCAAGCTCGAAAGGTCAAGAAAACAAACTCATGCCTTGTTTTGTTGCAGTTTTTAAGGTCAAATTTTGCTTCTCTCTCTTAGATACTGGGTTAAATTTGATTGACAAGCTTCAAAAGCATAGCATTTTTAGGTTTTTGGCTGAAAACAGCTAGAGCAATTAAACTGGATGACCCTAGCCTTTTTCTGATACTAAACAAAAACAAATTTGCTTGCTTAAAAGGTGCAACTGAACAAGATCAATGTGCAAATGAGTGTTCTAAGAAAGACCTGTATTCCAAATAAAAGAAGGCAAGCTAAGCCTAGCCATGAGTGTAAACTATAGAAGTTGTCGATGCCCTTATCAACATGGAACTTCCAAGCTGCCCATAGCCCAATTAGGCTAAAAGAAAAGGCCAAAAATTGCAACGAAAGATGAGCCAGTTTTTTGAAGCTCTTTGTTCCTGATACAGTCTTGTAAGCTAGCATACCTGCATTAGTCCAGAATTTATTGAGGTTAAGTAGACTGAGATATCTCGTATTTTCAGTTTTGTATGCAGATTAAAAGAGGTCGAATTTAAGTATGGAGCACAATCTTTTGTCAATAAGTACACTACCACCAATTTTCTACCCTCATACAGTATGAATTTTCAGTTCAAACTACTTACACTTGTTCAATAAAAATAGATAGATTTGAGAATTGTGTTTTGGGGATACAATATTGAAAAATCATGCAGGTCAGGGTACAAAATATGATGGCGGTACAGAAAAAACCAAGCAGCGTAGTTGAGTAAACCAAATAGAAAAATCAGCAACTAAGAGTGGTAAACTAAAATTGATTTATAGTCTAGTGTACAAAAAAGTTAATTACCCCTAATTAATGTCTTAAGCTTAACTTAGGGATCGACAGTGACTTAGCAATATAGAATGTATAAGTAAATGAAGTAATAAACTACTTGCTGGTGTTCCAGATCATGTTATAATAAAAAATAAGAGGGTTTTAGTCCGGACAGAAGTTTTTCACCCTTACACCTTTATTGGACAAAAAATATTCACCCTTTTGTATAGTTTTTTTTATAAAAAAAATCAGTCCGTCACCCGAGCCGGGAGGCTGTTTGGACTTGCCTCAGAACCGGCTCAGGGTTTTAGCTTCGAGAACAGGCAAATAGGAAAAACTTCAATGAATTATAGGGAATTAAAAGTACCGAGTGAAGGGCACGCAAAGATGCACATTTTTAAGGCAGATTACAAGCAAAGAACGCAATTTTAGTTGATTAATTTGGAACTCAGTGTTAAATTTTGCGACGTTATCAACACACAATAGATGTAGCTAGCTAGTAGAATCTAAATGAGATTAACTAGACAATTGATCTCTCAAATTCTCAAGGGCCAAGAGAGAGATTAAGAACTCTGTTCATGGTACTGACCAATATTTACCTTCTCCGTTCAAAACGACAAGACCAACCACCATTAACACGGGATGAATCTGCCAGGAAGTTACAAAAATTATAAGATAACTGGATAATAGATCCACACAAAAATGTTCAATACTCAATAAAAGAAGGTTCAGTCTTCTTCTCTCTTAGCCGTTGTTTGGCAAGCTGTAAGTTTTCTACTAAATACTTTACTAATTTAATACGGCCTCAAAGAATGAAGAAACTAACAAAACCAAGAACCAAATTGTCAAACTCATTGTTTTAATTTAAAACATAGATCCTTAAAGTTATACTTAGCTAGCCCTGTGATGCATTAGAGTACAACTAAGAAACTGCATTTGTTATAGATCCCTGGTTTGGTACATCTATATTTATATATCAATCAATGGGATGATTATTTCCACCTTTTTATTCCAATTCCTTGTTTGGTAGAACTTCGTTAGCTTTAAATACAGCGGTAACGGGTATTAGCTATTTTAGTTCATTTTGCGACTAAAATAAATTATCAACCCATTGCATTACCACGTAGGAGATTTAGCTCTTATAAGTCATCACACAGGTATAAGGATTAATAAGGTCAAAGCAATATGGCCGAAGTTCTGTATGCCTATTGTATATGGATATAGAGGCTCTATTTTTTGGGTATACTGCTAACTGTTTAATACTATAACTCTACCAATATTTCAGTATCATTTGTAGCAGTTTCAAATAAAAGGTTACAATTTCCTAGCAGCTAAATCAAATACATACAAACAAGCAGATACAGAACTTACTCTGAATTTAACAGTGAAAATCGGCTTAATTTTCACAAAAGAGGATCCTTGTATGCTGAAATCTTAAACTCAATTTTTTTTGTAAGGACGGAATTCAACTGTCTGGCTGCCTTAAAAACTGAATATTTGTCGTTTTGTTTAAGATGTGAAGCTCAAAATGCATGCCAAATATATTTCTCAATCCCCAGACAAGACAGCTTATTAGCTACAGACAAACAAGCTGCCTTGTATTTCTTTCTATTTCAACATATTTGTTTTTCTATTCTTATTGGATGCAGTTCATACAGCTGATAGCTTAAAGGCTGGACTTTTCTTGTTTTGCAATTAGAAGGCTAAGATAAACGACCACATATCAATCCCGTTCCTCGGACAAGAAAGCTTATTTAGTAAAAGACTCACCCAAATGTTCTAAATAGCGATAACAAAGCTAAGAAATCTTTGCAAGAGCTAAGCATAAAAAAGCAGGGAAATGAGCTTCTTTCAGCTTTCATAACCTTCAGATCGAGATTTTTCGGTTCAAAAAATATAAAGCCATTTCAAGCTCAATGTAGGAGTAGTATTGTTCAACTAAACGAAATTAAAATTCTATAAAAACAAAGTAACGGGTTTTTATCAATTTTGTACCTATTGCTGCGTGTTTCAACATCAGTACCTTAAATTGTTAGTTTTTTCCAATTAGTACCATGGATTCATGCGTTTTTTTTTTTTACGTTTTCCTTCCATAATTGGATGAAAAAATTCAAAAGAAAAGGAAAAAAAGTTCAATACAAGGTACAAAATAGGAAAATTGGAGTAAAATAGTAGTAAACAAGAAAAACCCAACAATACATATAATAAAAACACACTTAAGCCCAAAGTAACAAACCCCTTTTAATGCAAACACATAAACACATACATAGTAATAATAAAAATTGAATTAAAATAAAAAATGAGAAAACGGGTGAGTAGAAATTACATTAAAGGTGGGTAGGTTGGGTGCTAAATTGCTGAAAGTTGATAGGTCGGGTACCAATTTAGCATTTTTTCCGATTTTTAGTGAGATTTTTAAAAGATGAAGCTTTTTCAAGCTCAATGTAGGAGTAGTGAGTCCAAATCTTCTACCCCTTATTCTCTACCCCTTCCGTGCACCATTGCTTATTTTATCCAAAACAAAATTCTAAAAAGGTTGAAAAAAATTGTACAATTACTATAAGACATGTATCAATACATTCCAATAATTATTTTTAAAAGAAAATCCACACGCAATTTATTTTAGAATAATTAAACATTAAATCTTAGAAATTTTTTCTAAAACAATATTATGTCCAAATGTTTTAAATTTTGAATACAATATAATATAAAAGCTTATAAATTTGCGAAACAAGTTGTGAAAATTTAAAATTTCAGTGAAAATAGGTAAGGGGCACGGAAGAGAGTAGAGAATAGAGGGTAGAATGTTTGGACTCAGAGTAGTAGATGATATAAGGAGAGACTTTTTGACATAGACTCTCGCACAGACTTAATGTGGATCATTGATTTACCCTCATATAGATGATCTGATGGACCACATTGAGTCTCGAGAGTCTATGTCAAAAAGTATGTCCTTATATCATCACTCTTGTAACTATTGTTCAATTAAAACGAAATTATAATTCTATGAAACAAAGTAACAAACCCTTTTAAATTTTAATGCAAACATCTAAACACATAGTACAGAGTAATCAAAGAATGAAAATTAAAATAAAAAAACAGAAAAAGGGTGAGTAGAAAATACATTAAAGATGAGATCTTTGTTATCAGAAACAAGTGATAATCCACCTCTGAAATGAATAGTCCAAGTGAGTACTAAAATGGTCACTAATACACCTATTATCCTCACTAATTTGTAGATCGGAAATTTCACCACTGGTACTGCCATCACCACCTTCCTAAAGCTTAATATATATGTATATATATATATATATATATAGATAGAGATAGAGATTTGTCAAATGGGATCTAGTGTTACATAGTACTTGTCAGCACTAAGTAACATGTCATACGTTGACCCAATTTTATTTTTATTTTTATAATAATAATAATAATAATAATAATAATGATAATAATAATAATAATAATGTTGGAGTGTTATTCTAAGTTCTAACACACTTTGTTAATTTAAGTCGTAGGGTTACTATTATTTTTGTTTCAAAATAAGTGTATATTGTCTATTATGAAAATGTGTGTAATTTTAGATTCTAAAAAAATCGTATCTAAGTTAATGAAGTTAAAATTTTAAAATATAGTCGTATAATTTAAATGTTAAGTTATATGATTAGTTTTTGAAAATTTAGATTTCGCAAAGTCACGAGATTGTTGCAAGTCAAAGTTATACGAAATTTCGTAATGTACACTTCTTTTGGGTAGAAATAAAATACTAATATTATTATATCTATTTGATTAAATATGAATATTATGTCAATAAATTTAAACACTTATAAGTCACGATTGTAGGTATTTTAGTAGAAAACAAAGAATTTTTTTAATCATGGATTGTATAGAGTGAAGCAGCATGTGGTTTCTCAATAAATAATCAATTACAACTTTGTAGACCAACTGTAATAATTAAAGTAAGGAGTACACCTTTCAAAATAAAAATAAAAAATTAAAGTAAGGAGTACGAACTAGTAGTATTTATAAAGAAACCAAAGTTTATAAAATTTATCATTACTACTACATCAAAACTTATATAAGAACCATATGTGACACTACTATTTCTCAATATAATATGCATAAGTTTCTAATAATAAAGTAAATACCAACAGGATAGAAAGTTTTCATGTTTCTCATAATGCTTTTACATTCACACGGTACTAAAATCTTTTCCAAATACCAGTTACACAACACAATATAGATGAACACCCTCATAGTACATAAGTTTGTACCACGAATACACTATAATTTGCAAACAAAAACCAATAAATTCCTTAAGAATTCTAACGACCACAAGACAATGTCCTCCTTCTAATGCTCCCACTACCACTTTGCGTAATCTCCTTCGATTCATCATTTCTATTATTTACAAACAACGGGTTAGTAAACCCTTTAGAACCTGACGTAAATTCCTCGTCGGTTTCCTCATCACTAGAACTTGCAACTTCTAAAACCTCTTTTCCCTTTCCTTTTTCTTCAAAACTTGTATCGTCATAATAACTCTCATCCTCGGAAGTTTCGCTAAGAGTGTGGAATATAGTTCCACTCCCTTTTTTTCTATTTTGGAATGAAAAGCTCTTTGTTTTGCCGTCGTATAAAGGGAGAAGTGGTTTCAAATTTGTGACAGTTTTGTCCCTTCCTAAGCTATAAGTTGTCGAGAGCTTCCTTTCTATTTCTTCTTTTTCTTTTACTAAATTACCGAGCTTTTCCAGCACTTCATTTGCCGTTGTTTCCTCTTTAGCATTTTCTTGAAGTTCAGTGATTGATCTATGGAATGCTTTCTTTTGAAGCTGAAGAGAACGCTGAAAGTACACCAAATAGATTTAATTTGAGAAATCTTGTTTAGTAACCAAGATTTCTGTCAAGTAATATTATATCGAAGAAAAAGTTCACTGCCTGTTTTGTTACAACTTTTAAGCTCATGATTTGTCCTCTTTTGCTTAAAACATGTAAGAGATTGCTTGGCCAACTTAAAGCCGTTTTCTTTTATTCGTCCGACACTTGACCAGAAAACACTTCAAGTCTTATTCTAAATGACCTAAAGGATTTTCTGGTTGCAACTACAAGGAAACGGCTGGAATTCTTTTCAAGTATCAGGAAAAAAAAACTAGGTTATTTCAGTTTCTGAAGTCCCTTAAAAAAGAAAATCTCAACTTTTAAACTGTTAACCAGATGCAGTCCAACTTTGAAACAAAAAAGAAAAGAAAACGTATGACCTTAAAGGCTGCAAGCCTGCAACCAAGCAAGAACAAGGGCTTAAACACAGAATTGGACTAGCCTTAAGCTTCCAATTATTGCAGGTCTAGATTTGAACAAAACCAGACAACACAATAAGAAAAGTGGTGCAAGGACTTGCTAAACTTACTCGCTTTTCTAGGAACTTTCCTAGATTTTGACCTTGAAGCTTCTTTTTCTTCCAAAATACACAACAGAATCGTACAGCTACGACTAGTGCCACCAATATCACTGTCTCGAATATCAGAAACAACAGAATAGCCCTGTCATTACCTGAAAAAGAATAAGCAAATGAAAAAAATTCACTACAAAATGATATGGAAAGGGAATAGCAAGGCAATACGATAAACTGGTTTGATGTCTTCAATGATATTACCAAGCTACCTGTATAGATTTCTTTGTGCTTAGGCTCACCCCGAGAGCAGCTAATCGCCATCTTCTGGCCTGGAATTTTTAGTAATTATTAATATATGCTTTCATTTAAAAAACTTGTTTGCTTGCATCTTTTAACAAGACTTGTTTGCTTTTTTACTTCGAAGTTGCAGTACATTTGCTTGGCTAGCTTAGATCTGAAGTACTTTTGGTATTCTAGTCTAGATAAGCTAGAAGTAGAGCTGGATGAACCAAGTTTATTTCTCACCCTAAAATAGGCCACATTATTGAAAGCGGAAGCCAAACAAGCCTAGTGAAAGGAAGAATATCGGGACGCATTTAATCTTCCAAGAGAAGAAACCCGAGTTTGATTTTATATTCCGGAATTCAGAAAAAAAATATACAAATTACTATAAAGTACAAAAGCAGAAGGTTTTCTAAAACCAGCACAAGTTAAGAGAGATTACGTGTGCTACGGCAAGGAAGTGGATTCCCAATTTCTGCACCAATTAGAAAATCAATGTCATATAAGAACAACTAACAAATAAAAAAGTAAGACTTAGGACATGTTTGGTTGCAGTTTTTTTTTACTCAGATTTTTGCCTCTTTGCTTAGGCTGAGCTTTTCTGATCTTTTGGCATTGGAAAGATAAAAGCTTTAGGAGGGATGAACAAGAATTTAATTTCTCAACCCATCAATCCAGCTTAATTTATTAAAGTTGCAGCCAAACAAGGTTAAGGATAAAATCATTTGGAAGTGTAACTCACTTGAAGCTGTAATAAAAGCTAGAATAATCTCCTCATCAAGCACAAAGTATTGGAGATCACTCTCCGATAGTAAGGACGAAAGTTGACTATTTTCTGTGACATGAAAAAAAAAACTCGTTTTCAAGATACAAAAATACCTACATATTTCATAATGAGGTTAACACGCAGCCATGGAAAATTTGAATTTACTGCTATAATTTTTGACCCAGTAAGTGGAACCAGTTGCTGGAACAAGCAAGGTGAATACGACATTTTTCGGCCTTGCGGCCGAGATATACATATATTCTCCGACAGTATGGCTTATTTTTCCTTCCATTTCTGTATGAGATATATAAACAGCAAATCCAGAACAATCAAGAACTGGACTAACTTGAATCACTGAATCAACTGCGGTTGCTTTTTTTGGAAACTTTTTAAGATCCCCTGTCGGTGAAAACGAGTAAACGTGCCCATCCAATGAACCAAAAGATATCCAACCTGTAATGACATAAAAATCATAGGCATTTTTCACAACCACTTAAACTCAAAAACTTTGCATTCAAACTTATAAACCAATAATTTTAATTTCACACTATTTTGTAAGCCATTTAGTTATAAGTTATAACCTTCAACTATAAATTTGTAGCTTTTTTTGGAAAACGAGATGCAACAAACTGATCCTCTTCTTCAAAAAAAGAACATGAACCTGTTTTGTATTAATGAAAGTAGAATCTTGTGTCACAAAAAAGGATTGACCAATTTCTATTTAGCCGACTCATAATAGTTGTATTATCCGAGAAGGGTTGTGGTTTTGACATGGTTGAATAATTAATTAGGTTACATTCAGAATAAGTATCAAATGAATAATTAGTTCCATAACCCTCCTTAGCGGAGAGACGGGTATTTCTCTAAATTACCATACAATCGCTATTTTTCATTTTAACTATTTTTGTTGCTAGTTATCTGAAGTATCGGTTTTGTAACCCTTATAGATGATAGATTCATCAGATAGTTTAGTTTTTTTTCTTCTTGAAATAATCAGATAGTCTAGTTAATTGCTATCTATAGTTATAGTCGTACCAGTTAATTACCATTACAATCGACAACTGGCTCAGTATCGGCAAAACTTGATGGTCCTATACTCCCTTGCCACATAACTTCTCCAGTAGTAACATCAAGCGCTAGCATGATATTTTTGGCGTGTATAGTAGCGTATAAATGGCCATTATTTCCCGTAGTTATGATAATATTATTGCCAAAAGAACTTAAATCTTGTACCCATTTGTAATGAGGGCTTCGAACAGATAAAGCGTATAATTCACCTTCATTATTTGAGATCTGCACACATAATGCCATGAATAAAAGCCATCACAACCATTTGTCTTCCAAAATTAAAAGTCGCGAAGATTTATAATAGTTTCTTACACAATCATATGAGTCTATGACCGCATTTCTGTTTTTGTACACCAATCCAATAAATAAGAAATTGGTACATTTTACATAATGATTTAAGTAGTATACTACAAAAAGAACGATGATAGATAAGTTACTAACCTAGGAGATACATAATAGAATAATGCAAAATCTAGAATATGAAACAATAGCGCGTCTTTTTCAGCTAGGCAACATATAATTCGTTTACGATTTGGTACTGTGATAATAAATTAAGTTGCAGGTTTTAAGCAAATAAGCTGGTTTCTATGAGGTTGAGAAAATATCTGAGTTCATCAGCCGAAAAGCTTCTAGCTCTTTAACATCAAAAAGCCCAAAAACTAAGTTTGTAAGCTGGTCAACCAAATTTGGTCCAGACTATAAGTAAAAAAAAATCCAAAAACTGAGCTTAAAAGCTGCAACCAAACAAGTCCTATGTGTTCTAAAATCGTTGAGAAATGTAACTGCAAGTCTACTAATTGCAGTTTCTGTTAAGTTGGTATAGAAAATGAAACTCTGACAATTTGCTAGTATAAAAAACTGTATTTATTACACATGAACTTACGTAAATACTAGCTTCACACTGGTCGATAACGGGCTTCGAAATAAAATTGCAATCCTTATCATTATTTCTGCAACCTTGTCGATAACCGGCTTGATAAAGAATGGGACCAGAGCTCCATAGCAGTTGACCCTCGAACTTATATGCAAGCAAACCTCTATTTTTGATATTAATAAATACAGATGAGCTTAATATGCTTACGGCGAGGCCAATAATTTCACTATTTTCTTCTCCTGGCCTACGTCCATAGAAGATCTCTACAGCGGAATCAGAAGTTCGAATATTGAGAGGGTTTATCCTAAGAACCCTATTTTCAGCAACCACATATATCTGCCAATAATAAAAATTCCTAAATTAATGCAAAAACTGCGAAACAAAGATGTACAAGCTCTATTAGTAAAATCTAGCCCAACCAAACAATGGCTTGTTCAATAATATCCTAACACTTAATTAGATTTATCTTCGGATCAAATTCCGTTGACTCTATCAACAAAATCAGCAAAAATAATATATTTTGACTTGAAGTTTTTAAGACTTGTTTGGATCTAGATTATTAGCAACTAAGCCAAATTATTAGGGTCTGGTAAAACTATCTGGGTTCATTAAACTTAAAATTCTATGTTTTTTCAAACCATAGATGTTGAAAATCCCAGCTTTAAATTTGACCAACCAAATATACTACAACTTCAGAACAAAAAAACATAAGTAAAACAGGATTTAGCTTAGAATCTGCAACCAAACTAGCATTACATGTGGAATTCTTTTTGGATATCCAAAGGAAAGCCCTAAATAAGCAGCAAAACCAAAACCAACTAGCCAATCTCATCAAACCCTAGGCCATATATTCGATTACTAGTACATAAACAAAACTTTAATCACAAAATTTATTCTTTCACAGTTCACTCTTTGATAACTGTCAATTAAACTTTCTTAAATTACTAATTCATTCGATAAAGAATTTCAATATACCTTTCTCGAGCCTCCATGAACGGGGGCAATTTCTTTATTGCACATATAATTTAGATTCACACTCCAAGCTATGGAACCGTTACTTTCGAAAGCAAAAAAGTTCCTTTCGAAACAACTATAAACTCTCCCATCGTCTCTTACTAAAGGTTTCGAAAGCCTTCGAGGGGTTTTCCTCGTTGAGTCTTGCGCTACAAAATAACACAAAACGCAGTGTAACAAAACAATAATAAATATCTAAATTAATAAATTTTTAAAGAAGGAAGTAAACCTGGGAAAAGGTGGGGATTAAAAGGGTATTCTTGTGATTGTGAATGGGTGATGACAAGATTTGATACGACGAAGAGGAAGAAGATGAATATAAAATGCATTGATATAGAATTTATTTGAAAAGAAAAGAAAAATATAAGAGAAAATAAGATGATTGATGAAGAATTTAGTTTGAAAAACATTTGTTTATTAACCGTTATATATATTTCGCGGGAAGTGGTGGAAAAATTAAACTGCCAATATTTAGATAATAATAATAATAACGGTCTGATAATTTGGAACTTTATTTTATTTCATCCACATGGCATAATGTGTCCCAAAATTTTAATTAATATGAAATATTTCGTCAAAGGGAAAAAAGTGACATCTTTTATATCTTTTGGTTTGGGACATTAGAATATGCTTTTTTAGCTTTTAAAAAATTATAGAATATTCGGGTAAATTTTCTGGATCAACTAATTTAGGAGATGGTAGATCTATATGTGATTGTTACAGGAAAAATAAAAATTGGCGATCTCCTAATTTCTTAGAAGTTTTAGTCACTTGAAAATAGGAGAAATGTGGGAACTGGTTTATATGAAAAAAAAATTGAAGATATAAATTGATATGGAAACACTATGTCTTCTAAGTTTTTTGTTGTTTTAATTTTCAAGGGCTCAAAATATAAATCAAAAGAGTTAAAAGAGAGAATTATAACTAATATTTGAACAAAATAAATGAGGAAAGCATAAATACTAGAGTTAAATACATTAATATTGTTATTTGCCAAACTATTCTCCAATATATAGCTATTCTGAAACTATTTATCAATCTATACTTATTTTGTCAATGTCATCGCTTACTGGCAATGACTAGGATAGACACTATTACATGGCATAATAAGTTTATTTCGGTCATATTCATAAAAATAAAATACATGTTAGTAAATTATACATAAAAACGTAATTTTTTTTCACTTAATGTTCTAAAAACAAAATATGGGGTTAGTTAACATGTGAGAATAATTTAGTCATAGCGTTTTTTTTCACTTAAATTCTTGTTTAGTTTTTTGTTGTCCATTTACTTATTTATTTTGTATTTGTTCTCAATAGTTTATATATTTTAGTTAATAGATACTCCATTTAATTAGTTGAAAAAACATATAGCATTTAAGGAAATTATATACTAAAAATATCATCTTTTCGGGATTTTCGGGATTGAAATGGTTTTTAACTTGAAGAAGGAAAAAAACTGAAAAACATTTTTATTAATAAAAAATAACTTTCAAAGAAAAACAAAATGAAAATTCATGTTTCAATTTCTTAAGTTGGTTTAGTTAAGATTGATTTATTATGTTAATTCTCTCTCATAGTCAGTGATGACATGAATAAATAATAGTCTAAATATTCTATCACTGACATGAATAAATAATAGTCTAAATATTCTATCACATAATTTATTAATAAATATAGTTGTAACACCACCCGTCTCACCGTCCATCACAACACATGTGGTCAACTTATAAAAAATGTTTCAATATCTCATAATATTAATGTCATCTATAAGATACTACGTTTTTCTTTGGTTCGGTCACATTTTTAAACGGATAATGTCCCGTCAAGTAAAATATATCAAAATTAATATTAAAATTATTATTTTAATTAATACGTTTACGATAGACTCGACTAGGATTCTATTTTTTTTTATTTGGATTTTTATTGTGTGGAAAAATTGGTTTTTAATTTATTATAAAAATAAAGAATATACATATATATATATATATATATACATAAGTAAAATTTGAACTGTTGTATTTAGTTGAAGGACCAATCGGTAGTGATGGTGAGACTGAAGTCGACACACCTAGGTTCACTGCATAATTATATTTATAACTCATTCCGTACCCTATTAATCTAATTGGTTCATCTCATCATTAAATGTTATATTCTCTTTCGATACAATCTTGACATGCTGAACATTTAATACAATCTTTATCTTTGTGGAAATACATATAGGAGCGGCTACATGCATGAAAATAAACTGAAGAATACAAAAAGATCCTACACTTATATTTTATATTTTAGCAAAATAGAATATGAATATTAAGTCATTAATCATTTCAAACAAATACTATGAGATCTTCTAGGCTACGACTGCGTTAAAAAAAGCCAACAAACAAATATAAATTTAATACACAACTGTTAATGTTGACTTTGTACTAAATTAAAGTAACTACAAATGGATTTTTTTTTTTAATATTCTATGAAGATACATACTTAACTTCGTTATAATCAGTAAAGAAAATATATTTGCGTTATCACATGCGTACAAACCAATCCAAAACGTCAAACTGAAAAAGCGTTACTACAACAAAGAAAAAGTTGCTGAGTACATTAATGTAGTGTGGATTAGGATCGGAATACGACCCGTCATCAATTCAAGCCGTATCTC
The DNA here is from genome assembly GCA_963682055.1 of Primula veris. Classification (NCBI taxonomy): domain Eukaryota; kingdom Viridiplantae; phylum Streptophyta; class Magnoliopsida; order Ericales; family Primulaceae; genus Primula; species Primula veris. The sequence goes on along the minus strand of OY821747.1, from coordinate 25,765,475 downwards.
GATCCGATTACTTTCAAAGTGAAAAAAAAATCCTGACCCGACAAAAGTCGAGACCCAACATCTCGATCCGATTACTTTTGGAAGTGAAAAAAAAATCCCGACCCGACAAAAGTCGAGACCCGACTTTTTCGGGACCCGAATTTTCGGGATCCCATAGGGTCGGGATAGGTTTATCCCGAATCTCCCGACATATTTTTTTTTTTACGACAAGTTATTTTTTATTAACAATTTTGATTTAAGAAGTCTAAACATGTTATTAACACGAAACATAATTCTAGTTTAAAAATAACACTCCTAATAAATGTAAAAATAAATTAACATATAATATAAAAAATAGTGTGAAACTACAAATAATTGAGTAGATAATAAAAATTGATTTTTTATCAGATTCTTTTAGTATTTAGTTTTATTCACAAAAACAATAATTATCATAATAAATGAGATACATTATCATTATAATTTTTATAATCGAAAAATAACGATCATTTATTTTTTTGAAGTAAAAATATAACCTTTTAATTTAAGTATATTTTTTATTTTAATAGTTTCATATATTCAAAATTACAAATCTATATTATACTTATTTAATTATAACTAATATAAGAAACAAAAATGATTGTGGCTCATATGGTAGAGTTGTTACATTACATGCTAGAAGTATAAGGTTTGATTCTCATCACTTGTATTTGATTTAAATTAATTTATATTTTAGTGTTGAAATAAAAAAGATTGTTGTGATACATTGTGTGGTTGTTCATATTCATGGCTTTCTAGCTTCCCTCCCTTATATGTATCTTATTCCACCCCTCCACTATATAGAGGGGTTGGAGTCTTAAGACGACTTTACTCTCTCTCCATACATATCTTGCTATGTCGATACTTTGCTAATAGTTGTCACACAACACGTTATCGGCACTTTGCTTAACGACGGAATAAAGAAATAGCTAGATAGTTTCATTAGAAGTGAGTATACGGATCTATTTCTTCCTCGACGAGTTAAGAAGAGGGTTTATTGGGTTGTTAGATCACATATCGATCATCCTTTTTGCATTTCCGAATTAAGGTACACAATTTCTACTTGTAATAAAACGTAGAAATTGCATGATTAATCTACAATAAAATCGGAAATCTCAAGTTTAAGATTTATATCACATGATAGATGCTTTTTTTTTTTTAATGAAAAATTGCTATTGGAACTCATGTATGTCACTTATAAAATGAGTTATAACTTGTAAAATTAGACATAATAAACTGTCGGAGCTAAACTATCATTTTTAGAACATTGAAGGACTAATCTGTGACTTACCGAAACTTTAGGTCTCTCTGTAAATCTCCTGAAACTATAGGACCAGCACTGAAATTACCCTTAAAATGCATATAGTTTCCTTTATTTACACTCATAGTCCCTGTAGTTACTCCTTATACACAGAATAGTATATATGTACGAGTTTACCCAATGTTTAGTCCGAAAATACTTATCAAATGATCTAAGATTTAATTCCTACAACTTTTAAAATTTGTAGAAATCTTATAGAAAATAACTCTTGCATAATAATATTAATTGCTTGTGTGACATTAACTATATTTAGCCTCTTCGCATGCCACCATTTATTTCCTATGAATTGATGTAACCTATGAGATGTATTAATTACACATAGAAAATGGCAAAAGCCACACTTTAGTGTTGGATTTAATAATAACTCATGTGTTTTAATATTACTACTCCATGTTAGGACTAGTTTACATGAGTACGGTATGCCTTTATATTTTGTTGAACGCTATTTTATATGTTACGTGAGCTTATAAATTGACTCGAATTTGAACATTTTTACAATGTATCTCTTTTGAGAAATTTTCCTCAAGGTTAAACATTTAGATGTAGCTTTTGAGTTGAAAATTTACGAAATCCGGTATATATATTCACATTTAAGTTGGAATAATTATGAATCTTCCCCAAATAGGCTCACCTATTTGGATACGATGTCTAGGAAAGATAAAGGCGGAAGTCGCTCTCCTAATGAGGTCGGTTTTTAAGAGGCATTCGTGCCCACCCCCCTCACCGTCTTTCCTGGTCGTGTCCAAGTAGAGCTACCAAAAGGGGTTGAGTAAATAATAAGTTCCCTGAATGTATCTATATAGGTGTATTTTCGTTGAATTGGTGTCTCAGTATATAGACCTACGACTGATATTTACAAATAATTACACTGCAACAGTTGTAAATAATGCTATATACGTATATATATATATATATTTGGTGTAACTGAGGACTGGAATTTACCCACGTGTTACAGTACAGACGTAAATACACACATACGAGAATTACCTCGAATGTAATACATCCTTTCTTCTTGATTACCGTCGAAAAAAACTGAAAACCGTACCAAAGTCTCTGCCCACTTCTTCAAATTCTGTATAAATAGTAATAAATATTAACAAAAAACTAATGAGGTGGCTGATCGAGAACAGAATGTTGATGTAATCATTATAAGAAATTCGTATTACAAATGTTACAAGCATTAATGCTACCTTAACATCGTCGGTCCGTTGCTCGATTACAGAGTACCTATTCAATTGAAAACAAAACTAGTATTTTTCGAACCTGTCGATTCGAAACAAGTTTGTGCTTATGCAAACCATAAACATATAAACCTCTTGATTTATATGATAACTAATCCAGTATTTGTCTCCCGTTGTAAAAACTCTTGAGACCCCTGACTTTGAGGCTCACATGGAAGAATAAAGTTTTTTTTGGTTTCTTTTAATAATTGAGCTGTTTTGCTCCTGGATTATGTTATTTCAATTCCATTTCGGATTATGTTTTTTTTCCCTTTGGATATTGTTCATTTCTTTTGGATTATGGTTTGTTTTATGGATAATGTTTTGAACATTTCTCGTAAAATTTAAATTTCTTTCATTGAGCAATTCCTTTTATTCGTGTGACCGACTTTAAATTATTTTACTTTTAGGCATGTATTGTGGGGCAGTTGATTGTCTGGTTGATAGTGACACTACACACACTATCTTAAAAGATAAATGGTTTTTTATCAACTTTACGCCTAAAGTAACCTCAGTGACAACAATTTCGGGCCCGTCAACCCTTGTTGAAGGCTTTGGTAAAGCTAAATTCACGTTGTCAAATGATACTCCTGTTGAAGTATCTGAGGCCTTATATTCTCCGAGGTCCAGTCGTACCTTGTTGAGCTTTAAGGATATCCGAGAAAATAAGTTTCATCTTGAAATTGCTCGTGAAAATGGTATTGAATACCTTCACATTACCTCCACTCAATACGACCAAAAGCGTATTTTGGAGAAGTTGAGATGTCTTTGAAGTGGTTTGTATGTTACTACAATCCAAAACTTTGAAAGCAATATAATCATTCGGCGGGCGCCGATTGATGAGAGCACTTTTATGCTATGGCATGACCGGCTGGGACACCCGGGTCAAAATACGATGCTTCGAACGATGAACGCATCTCATGGGCATCCTCTTGGAGGAAAGAATTTCGTGATTAATCCGAAAAACCTATGCCAAGCATGCTCGATTGAAAAGACTAATCTCAAACCAATTCGTGTGAAATCTACGAAATTGGTTTCCCAATTCCTTGAAAGAATTCAAGGAGATATTTGTGGACCTATCCAACCAACATGCGGACCATTTAAATATTTCATGGTTTTGGTTGATGCATCGACAAGATGGTCACACGTAGCTTTGTTGTCCACAAGAAACGCAGCGTTTCCAAAACTCCTAGCCCATATCATTAAATTGAGGGCTCATCATCCGGATTATCCGATAAAGTCTATTAGACTTGATAATGCCGCAGAGATTACATCGAAAACTTTCGATGACTATTGCATGACTTTGGGAATTAATCTTGAACACCCAGTTGCGTATGTTCATACTCAAAATGGCCTTGCAGAAGCTTTCATTAAGCGATTGCAAATGATTGGTAGAACTTTGGTTATGTGCACCAAACTTCCTATTTTTACTTGGGGCTATGCCATTTTGCATGTTGCTGCGTTGGTCCGTCTGAGGCCCATGGCCACCTAACCACTATCTGCGTACCAGTTGGTAACTGGATATGAGACCGATGTCTCACATTTACGCGTGTTTGGGTGTTTAGTCAATGTTCCAATTGAGCCGCCTAAGCGTTCCAAATTTGGACCTCAGAAACGACGGGGCATATATGTCGGTTATGAATCCCTGTCCATAATACGCTATTTAGAGCCCTTGACAGGCGATCTCTTTACCGCTAGACATGCGGATTGTGACTTTGATGAGACACTCTTTCCGTCGTTAGGGGGAGAAATGCACGTTAACGTTGATAAGGAACGACGTGAATTAACGTGGCATGTACCCACTATGTCTCATCTAGATCCCCCAACTACACATAGTGATAAGGAAGTGCAGAGAATCCTAGGTCTGCAAAATGTTGCAAATCAAATGCCAGACGCATTTAATGACCTGGCAAATGTCACGAGATTACATATACTTGCTGCAAATGTGCCTGCAAGGATAGACGTTCCTGTGAGACGCCATGTTCCTGTTGAAAATGTTGCTCCGGTTGTACCCACCGAGCAAAGGACGCTGCCATCGGCCGTCCAGTCCGCTGCTCTTCTCAAGAAAAGAGGAAGACTGGTTGGTTCCAATGATGTTCTGCCTCGGAGGAGGAGAAATCCTGTTGCATCCGTTTTGCCACACGAGATCATTAAGGATCACGGTGATGTATTAGAGGAGTATGTTCCAGATGAAACACCAGTTCCTAATCATCCCGATAACCTCGAAATATCTGTCGATTATACTAGTTTAGACGATATTTTGAAGCGAAACAAAACTGTCATCGATGATGTGTTTATATACACAGTGGCCACTGACATTATGAGCAATGATGACATGGAACCACGTACCGTTGCTGATTGTCAGCGAAGAACGGACTGGCCTCATTGGAAACAAGCAATCCAGACTGAATTGGATTCCTTCACGAAACGAAGAATGTTTGGACCTGTCGTTCCAACACCACCCAATGTTAAACTAGTTGGTTATAAATGGGTTTTCGTAAGGAAGCGTAATTAGAATAATGAGATTGTTAGATACAAAGCTCGCCTAGTGGCGCAAGGCTTCTCTCAACGCCCTGGAATTGATTACGAGGAGACGTATTCTCCCGTAATGGACGTTATAATGTTCCGCTACTTAATCAGTTTAGTAGTTTCCAAAAAACTGAATATGCAGCTCATGGATGTGGTCACAACTTATCTCTACGGGGATCTAGACACAGAGATATACATGAAAGTCCCTGATGGACTTAAGTTGCCTGAATCAAGTAGTTCCCGGCCACAGAACACATTCTCGATTAGACTGAGACGATCACTATATGGATTAAAACAATCCAGACGGGTATAACCGTCTAAGTGAATACTTGATCGGCTTGGGATATGTTAATAATGAACTATGCCCATGCGTGTTCATAAAGAAATCCACTTCAGGATATGTGATTATCGCAGTCTATGTAGATGATATGAATCTCATAGGAACCTCGAAAGAGGTGTTTGAAACTGCTGAAATGGGAAGACACGGTATTGCCTCGGCCTGCAGATCGAGCACCGTAAAGATGGAATTTTAGTCCATCAAGAAAGCTACACCCAAAAGGTGTTGAGGCGCTTTAGTCATAGTGATGCTAAGCCGTCCTCTACTTCCATGGTCGTCCGCTCTCTAGACATTAATAAGGACCGCTTCCGTCCAAAGGAGGACGATGAAGAGATATTAAGCCCTGAGTGTTCATATCTGGGTGCAATAGGCGCACTATTGTACTTGGCCCAATGTACTAGACCGGACATCTCGTTTGCTGTGAACTGTCTAGCTCGACACAGCACCGCGCCAACACGCCGCCACTAGACTGGCATAAAAAAACATTTTCCGTTACCTTAGAGGTACTACGGACATGGGCTTATTCTATCCCTTTGCGCCGAGTGGATCTAGCTCCATTGATCCTCGAAATAACGCAACCCTTGTCGGTTACGCCGATGCGGGTTACTTATCAGACCCGCACAAGGGACGTTCCCAATCTGGTTATGTCTTTATCATAGGGAACACAACGATATCGTGGAGGTCTCGTAAACAGACCTTGGTGGCTACTTCGACGAACCACTCTGAGCTACTCGCGCTCTATGAGGCGACTAGAGAGTGTGTATGGCTTCGAACGGTTATTAGCCATATTCGAAGTACGTGTGATCTACCTTATGATCCTGATGAACTAGTTGTTATTTATGAGGACAACACCGCTGTTATTGATCAAGCGAAACATGGTTACATCAAAGGTGATGCCACTAAACATATCTCGCCATAGTTGTTCTTTACACATGAACAACAAGCGCTTCAAAGGATTGAAGTGAAGCATATTGGATCCGAGAACAATCATGCAGACTTGTTCACCAAGTCACTGCCAAAATATTCATTCCAAAAGCATGTTAGAGCGATCGGACTTAGGAAGCTCTCCGAGCTTTCCTAAACGACATGTTTCCATGCACCCTGTTGTGTGCAAGTGAGGGGGAGCATCCCGACGTATGCTTATCACCCTGTTGTGTGTATCCTCACATATGCTTAGCACCCTGTTGCGTGCAAGTTCTCACTAGTTATTATTCCCGCACCCAGTAGTGTGCATGAGAGGGGGAGCATCCCGATGAATGCTTGTGTACGTTTTTTGTCCTTAGTTCAAGGGTTTGTCCCACTGGGTTTACCTTGACAAGGTTTTTTAGCGAGACACATTTCTAATCCCGTTCTCACTTATGATTGCTGAAATCAGGGGGAGTATGCAGTTGTATACTTCTAATCATCGTGCACTCTTTTGTCTTTCGATTAGAGTTTTGTCCCACAGGGTTTTCTCTAACAAGGTTTTAATGAGACACCGTGTATGGTTATTTCCCCCGCTACTACTGATAGTTGTGTACTCTTTTCTCCTTCGACCAAGTTTTTTCCCACTGGGTTTTCTTGGTAAAGTTTTGATGAGACACATATTTTCTAGTCAGTTCATTAACGCACTTGTATAGCGTTTCGTCCACTCCATTCGGCAACACCATTTTGTCCTATGAGGTTTTTGTGGGTTTTTCGGACTTGAGGTTTTATGTGTTGACAATTGCGAATGCGACTCAACAAAGTTTATGAAGACGAGTAAGCTTGCAGAATGTTTGGACACCCAAGGGAAAGTGTTGTGATACATTGTGTGGTTGTCATATTCATGTATAGGTTACATACATTATGTATAATCTTTGAGTTTGTGACTTATGGCTTTCTAGCTTCCCTCTCTTGTACATGTATCTTATTCCACCCCTCCACTATATAAAGGGGTTGGAGTCTTCATAGTTGGACACATATATTCATACTTGAATAAGACGACTTTACTCTCTCTTCATACACATCTTGTTATGTCGATACTTTGCTAATAGTTGTCACACAATAAAAATCATGTTATATAATATAAAATATAAAATTAATTAAAAAATCGGGTTGAGTTAAGACATGGATCGGGATTTCGGAATTTTTTGCTATGTAAGAATTCTTTTCTTTTAAAACAATTGTTTATCATTATCGTAATATTATTTTCTCAATGCTGGACATCTCGTGACGTTATATTAATCATTAGTGTTACTTTTTATCTTATATTTAATCATATTATCTTTATTTCCTTTTTATTTATGACTTCCAATATATAGTGAAATTATATTAGTGTATATTGTAATGAATTAATGATGAGGAGGTGGACCAATTAAAGTAATAGGGTAGCGAATGGGGTATAATTATTGATGGAAATGGTATAATATTATGGGAATTTTTGTGATACCATTATCGTACCGTAAATGTATGTTACACTAAATTTCAATAACATTATCGTACCACACTTTCGGAATAGCGCAAATGTGGTATGATAATGATATGATACAGTATATTATCAATTTCGAAAAACAACACTCAATGTTATAAAAAAAATATATCGTTAGCAAAAAAGTAAAAAGATAACACTTCATCTTATGAATAGTTGAACAAGATTATAAACATGATCCTAATTTATGCAACTTATTTTGTATCTTAAATGTTAAAAAATATTAATAATTATATTTGAATATGAGTATTTTATATATAAATGGTAATATGGTACAATACCAATACCATGGTATCAAAAATCGATTACCATTAACGTACCATTAAATTGAGTGGTACGGTATATGTGGTAGTACTGCGGTAGAAGTGGTACGGTATGGATGCTAATTGCAATTGATTGATATGTTATGGTACAAAATTCCACCTGAGTACAAGTATGGAGTAGAAAATTTGGACTGAATAGCTATACATTGGGAAATAAGTTGGGCAATAACAATACCTAGGTATTTAACTCAAAATACTATTAGAAACCTTAATTTCTTAGTAACATCGCCCAATATTAACACGGAGTACAACTAAATTAAAAATTACTAAGTGCGTAATACAGAAAAAAGAGAGAACCTGTATTCAAGCCAGTATGTTAGCAGATCTCCAAAAAGAATAAAAATGATTTACATAAAGCAAACTAAGATTTTCCCAAAAAACGACACACATAGGAACCTCGTTACATGATTTAAATTCCACATGAAAGGTACAAAAAACTATCTCGAATGAGGCAGTATGTACGCAACGAGCATAGTTTTTTTCCCTTACACTCCAGCTAGTTAGCTACCAATACTCTTCGTGTTAGGTAATTCGATCGATATTTAACTCTTCCAGCTACTACCAGAACGTTCGAAATATTCTGAACTATAATCTTGACTACCAAACGCCATCCTCTGGTACATTCTTAATTGGGCAGATTGTTCCCTCGAATCAATAATTTCACTTTGCCCAACTTTTATCCCATTGCTAAGATCTGAATATTCTGACATGGAATCGAACGCCCTAACCACCTAAAAGATACATTGTAAACAAAAACTTAATGCTGTCGCCCTATAATTTTTCTCTCAACGGGTATGAGAGTACGTATGTATATACTGCATGTATGTATGTATGTATGTATGTACCTGGCTCATCCGAGGTCTCTTTGGGGCTAAGTGGCGTATACAAGCTGCGGCCGCTTCAATCATGCGGAACATCTCAATCTCAACATAGGTATGGCCCAGCCTTGGATCTATTAAATCTTCACTAAATTTCTCATTTTCAAGTGCTTCATTAAGCAATGGCCGTGCCTACAAGATAAGAAAATGTGTTGAAGGTTCACAATCCGACATGCACAAATGACAAGGACATGTAAGAAAAAATTCAAAAAAACAACAAAATCCTTCAATATGAATTTCCATATACGTTTACTTTCATCTACATTGTTCTTCTATGTCTTGGTATTAGTACAGGGCTTGTTTGGTTGCACTTGGCAAATGGGCTGGATATTAAGGAGTTGGAATTAAAAGTTTTTGAGTTCATCTATCTTAAACTTTTAGTTTTTCAGGAGCAAAAAGCAGGGAAAATCTCATGTAATAAAACTAGTCAACCAAGTCTAAGTCAAGCTTTAAAGCAAAAAAAAAATGCTTAAAAGTTCAAGAAAACAGTATACTTCTTGTAAGGAAAAAGTAACGATACTCTATGATTTGCATGTCACAAACTTAGTCCAGTGAGTACCATAAATCGGATTTTTGATGCGTAAAATACTGGTTGACAAGAAGATAACAATCCTCCTCTAACAATGCACTCGCTTCTTCAAATGAATATTACGAAAGTTTGCAATTTCAAAAGCTATAGCCAATTTAGCTTGCCTTCTTATTAAGATCAACATAACCTAGTACGAGTATGAGAAAGTTAATCCTTAATAAGCCAGCATTATTGTGTACACAGATTCAACAAATATCTGTAAACAGATTTAGTGAAATTGCGGTGGACCCACAGAAAAAACGAACCAATGTTCATAATTCTGTATAGGACCCTTTGTGTACTCAAAAATCATGTACAGATCTGTGTTGTTGGATTTGTGTACACAACATTTTCCTTATAAAGTTTACCCATTCAACAAGACTCTCGTCACCAAGTGGTTGAGACGCATCCACAGGCTTGCGACCGGTGATAAGCTCCAAAAGCACAACACCATAAGAAAATACATCAGATTTCTCGGTCAATTTCCCACTTGATGCATATTCAGGAGCCAAATACCTGCAGAATTGTCAAAATATGACAGAGAAGAAGACATATGAGATGAAAGTAGAGCATATTTCATTGTGTTATGCAATAATTGCAACACGAGACAATAACATTTCCAGTTTAAAGATAATAACATCTTCTACCATGTCGAAACCTCACTTTCCACCCTATCTGAATAACAATCAATCGCTAACCAAAAGTGATACTTTCAATATTTTAGAGGAACACTTCAAATAACAAAATCTCTTTTCAATAACCTTAAGGACCGAAAAATGGGCAAAAAAGTACAAACTGAAAAGGCCGTGGCTTGATTCTCTTAATACAAAGTAAAAGCAAGTCTAAATTCAAAGCTAATGAAACCAAATTAATCATATATTACTTTCTCTAATAAGGGACTAATTTCAGTGTTATCCATCGGAAACATATTGTACTATCATTGCTCAATACCAGAGAAACAGCTTCTTCGATTTATATATGTTACTCACCCGAAAGTTCCCATGACACGTGTCGTAACATGTGTATTTGCATCAGCTGCTAATTTTGCAAGCCCAAAATCTGCAACCTGTTAATATTGAAAAAATTCCATTATGAGCCATAAAGTAAGAAAGAAGTTAATGAAAACATGGTACCTTTAAAAAAATCTTCAAAATTTTGGGTGAGTATAAAATGATTATTTAGATACTAAAGTTACTTTGATATTCAAGCATTATGAACCAAATATAAATAATGTACTTAAGCATTGAACGAAAGATAAGTGATTGTTTTTGAGAAACGCAATACCTGAGCATCAAAATTGTTGTCTAATAATATATTGGACGACTTGATATCCCTGTGAATGATTCGTGGATGGCCTGATGAACAAAGGGGAATAAAAAAAAGCGATTCAATAGAAGGCTTTCGGGAATTTTTATAAACATGTGACAATTAATCAATACGGACTGAAGAAATATTATTAATGATTTCTGAGTAATGTTGCCAACAACAAATATGTGTGAATATGTTCAATCGTTCAGCTTATTCCTAAAAAGATGTGAACCATGCACATACAAATATCAAAACACCAAAATCCGGTTTATAAAAAGTCATGACAAAGTAAGTAAATTGTTCAAATAAATATAGAATGGGAGTTCAGAAGCAAGAAACATACAATCCTCATGTAGGTAAGCAATACCGCGAGCTGCGCCAACAGCAACTTTAACCCGAGTCGACCACTCCATTACAGGCCTACCTTCTCCTGCAAAAATTGCATTGATTAAGAGAATGCCGATAACCAAGTACTTTTGAGGTTTGGCCTGTTACCATTCAGCATTCACCAAGTTAAAATTTCGATCAGTAAGTTTTTTAAACTTTCATTTTGACATCAATAAGTGCCATTTTGTAACTTTACTGTCTCAGTAGGGAGCATATTATATTAAATGGAAAAAAGACTAAAAACACAAATATCATATAATATAAAAGAATATCTACAGTTTAGGGTTGACGAAAACTTAAATTCTCGTAAGTAATGAACTAAACAAATTTTCGAAGAGCTTAATTTTCTTAGACAAGGATAAATTCGTCTCTCAGTAAAGAAACTTCATCAACAATATAAGATGATGATCCTTGAACAAATTCTTGAAAGTTCGATACCTACTTCATCGAAACAGAAATAGGTTGGGTGTTGACCGGTAATAATCCAAACCCCATAATAGTGAATGATTATAACCCAAATTAATTACCATAGAGATGATGATGAAGTGTGTCATTGGGTACATATTCATAGACAAGCAACCTTTGATGATCGGATATGCAATACCCAACAAGTGAAACTAAATGACGATGGTGCACTCGGCTAATAATCTCAACTTCTGCCTTAAACTCCCTCTCTCCTTGTCCACCTCCTATTTTGAGCTGCTTCACAGCAACCTCTCTTCCATCTACAAGTAACCCTTTGTATACACAACCGAACCCACCTTCACCCAATAATTTTTGAGCTGAAAATCCCTGAGTAGCGTTGGATAATTCTTCGTACGTAAACCAAGACTTTGAAATTCCCCCATTATGGGGATCTGGTGAGTAAATGAAATTGCTTCCAGAAACATTCCCTGCTAGTTTTGCTGAATTTTGGGGTTTTGCGGAAAAAGAATCTGGAAATCACAACAAAGCTTCATTATATAAGCATTTCTAGGAAATCTGAAGTTAGAAAAATGAAGGTTTCAACTTTTCTTATGTCAGTATAACTGGTTATCACAAAATGACGACGCAGTGAATATGCTTTTATATACCGACTTTTTTTTATAAGTTGCTGAAGTTAGCAGCTATGATCTATGTGTTGCTTATTTAAAAAAATGGGGGGAATCATTTTCTTTGGAATTGCTCAGAAACAGGGAGAAAAAGAGAAAAATACTAAGCCAAAGATGCAGCCTAGATGAACGTTATGAAGAATAAAGTCATAAACATCTTTCACTTTGCATTTCCTTTTCCTAAAATTAAGCCTAGCTTGAGAAACAGTCGGTAGGTCGGGTCTTAGGGAAATTTATAGATCTAGGTACGTAGGTATCAACCCCGAATCAGAACCTGAAATAGAGTCTCGAAATCAATCCCTGGCTCGAAAGATAAAAACAGAAAACACACCCTTTCACAAAAAAGGGAGACTTTGAGTACCAGCTAAATTAATATGGACTCAGAGAGTACCAACTCTCTCAGAACTTCATTCCAATCCAGTCTGATTAGTTTGTTTTTTTTGTTTTTTTGTTGTGGGGAAGCTTTGTTTAAACTAATCTAAGGGACACAACTTCAGGACCCTAAATGACACGAAAATTCAAAAAGGACACAACATTCGCAAAAGATGCAACCTTTTTGAATAACACGGCTATTGTAACTGAAAGATGCAAAAATGAAACGCCACATTATTTCATATATTGGACAGTAATTTCTGCATCATCAAGTAAGAAGGATTGAAAGACAACCCCGTGAAAACATCAAACAATCTTTTCCGTTTTCTGTATAATCAACCCCATGACACCAAAGCCAACTATTCCGAGTTTGTAGGAATGACAAGTACCAATTCCCATAAATAGAACAAACAACAAAGGATACTCTACAACAAATAAGCGTAAAACGAAGAAATAACTTTGGCGTAAAAGAATTACCTGAACTTTGCGGAGAACCAAAAGGAGAAGGCATAACATAACCACGACCATACCCAGATCCGCTACTTCTCTTTCGTCTTCTAGTGAACCACACACCCAACACAACAAGGCTAAGCGCTAGAAACCCGACCACAAGGCCAATAGCTGCAGCACCACCTGCGCTCATCCCACCACCGCCCTTTGATGACATGGTAGATACCGAATTACTATTATCCGTGCCGGGTGTCACTGTTCTAGAAGGTGGTAAATCTGAAGGAAGAGGGGGTGATGGTGGGATAGGCGGAGACAAAGGTTCGCTTGTTGATGTATTAGTAGGAGGAGAGGGTATAGAAGGGGGAGGTGATGAGATGGCGCTTGGTGGCAAAGGGGAAGTTGTTGGTGATATCGGCGGTGGTGGTGAAGGGGGCGATTCTTCTTGTGGTGGTGAAGGGGGCGATTCTTCTTTTGGTGGTGAAGGGGGCGATTCTTCTTGTGGTGGTGGAGAATCAATTTGTGAAGGTGGGGAAGGTGTTTTAGAGGATGGTGGAGAAGCGGCGATAGGTGGAGGCTTAGGTGGCGGCGAGCCTTCTATTGGCGGCGGTGGGGACAGGACTGGAGGTGGTGATGACGTGGCCGTGGGAGGAGGGGCGGATGGAGGGGGGGTTGAAGGCGGTGATGGTGGTGGGGCGGAGGCCGGTGGCGGTGTAAGTGGCAGCGATGGCGGAGGGGTGGAAAGATCCGGCGGAGGAGGGAATTGAGAAGGCGGGGGTGATGATGTGGCAGGGGTGGAAGGGCTTGATGGGGGTGGAGGAAGTGTACTTGAAACTGGTGATGTGGCCATAGCAATTTAGGCGGAAAATTGTCGTCTACTCAAATTCCGCTTAATCACCGCCTAATATGCCTGCTCTGCTAGGTTTCTAGACCGTGCCTAATTTTCTCTCAAGCGCGATTTTTAGAACACCATAGCTTTCCTCATAATATATACACAATGTATGCACATATGTAACTATCTATCCATTTTTTGTACTATACTACTTTCAGATTATCAACATGTAAGGCACTGGCTACTGTTAGTTCTCCACTTAGTTGCAGGATTTGGAATAAAGATTGAATTTTTGTTACAGTTCACTTTCTTTACCGTAATTTTAGAACTTGAGAAAGTCAAATTTCCACAAAGGCACCCAAAATAAAAAATCAAACACAACCCAGTTGAATTCACTCTAATGAGAATAAAACCCAGATCCCAAATCTCACAATTTTGTAAAAAATAACAAATCAGTGATCTTACAGTATAAGTAGGTCCCTTTTTTGCCCTAATTTCTTCAAGAAGGTCAGATTTTTTTCACATAGACAGTGGAAAAGTAAAATCAAAGCACAACCCAGTTGAATTCACTCCAACGAGAGCAAAAGCCAGATCTCCGATTCCAGAAAACCGAAGAAACGAATCGGTTATCGCGTGATATAAGTCAACCTTGAATATTTACCTGTAAAGTTGATAAAAAAAAAAACTACAATCTTGAAGATTTGATGAGCAAATGTAGATACACAATGTGAAGAGAGAGAGTGGAATCTATCTATATCCAGCTGGAATTTCAAAATTTGGAAGAAAAAATGTAAGTTTTTTATTTTGATTTTAGTTTATTTCCATAAAAAAATGGGAGAGGTAGCTTGATAAGAAGACGTGGGGAGCAATATTCTTCGAGTAATAGTGACTTTGAAGATGGGGACAGATAAGAAAGGAGGACAAAAAAAAAGATAGATAGAGGGGGACTAATAAAAAAAAGATAGATAGAGGGGGACTAATAATTATTAGTTACCCGGATTATCAATTTCGCGTCTACGTGATTGGTTCTATTTTGATTATTTTTTCTTGAAAAATTGACACGTATGATCTGAGATTGTCAATCCCGCGTCTACGTGGCTACTAACCCGGAATTGACTGGATTGCCAATCCCACGTATATGTGGCTAAAAAAAACTTATAAACTTTTAATTAATAAATGTTATAACTTATTAATAATTATATCTATTTACACAAAATTTAACCTCAATAATAAAAAGAAATACTTACTTGATAATTGTAATGCTAGAGTAATGTTGATTTGAGAAAAAAATGATCTTAATTTGAGATAGAAAGGAGTACGGTGATGGTTAGAGTTTTTTTTTTTTTGTAAAATTGAGAGAATGTTTGGATAAAGAAAGGAAACAACGATTAAAGAAAGGAAGTCACTTAGACTCGGCCACGTAGACCAATGATTAACAATCCCGGGTTCCTAATATATATTAGTAATATACGTAATAAAAAAATAATTTTCCGAGACAGAGAAAGGGAGAGAGAGAGATTTCATAATCAATTCCACTACATAAGTTCCACTAACAAATGAGCTTTTTCTTGGGAAAAAAGTAGTATGAAAAATGAGAAAGTTTTGAGTGAGATATTCTTTTTTTTTTGTTCATTGTAGTTTTGTACTATGTTCAAACTTCAAACCATGTTTGGCGAACGCAAACGGAACCGAAAAGGAAATTGGAAATGGAAATGAGAAACGCAGTTTAATTTTTTATGTGAAACGGGAAAGGCGATATAATTAAAATTTTAGACTAAGATACATGGGAAATGTTTAAAATTCAATACTTATTTGTGATAGTTAATCTGATAGAGAGCCTGCTACATTTAAACAAGTAAAAGTGATCGCTAAATCTAAAAATATAAGATTTTTTGTGTTAAATTTGAATAGAGTTATAGAGACCTTCATGTGGGTGTGTTGTGGGTGTTGTATTGTGCCTTGAATCAAATTTTTTTAATAATTGAAGTTTCCATGTTGCTTTAACTTAAACCAAATACCATAGTCAAGGACTAAGCTAGTTAATAATTAGGCTTTTTTTTTTTGAAGAAGTTGCCTAATATAGGCTAGGGGTAAATATATTTACATTTGTAGTTTAACAAGCGTTGTCAACGTTTATCCAATCTATCCAAGCTTTCTATTTCTAGGTTCTTTTTAGTAAATTTTAAATTTGCCGTTATAGAAAATTACGAATATTTTTCTGTAGAACGTGTTTAGTGGATAAATTATTTTGTCCTTTTGACTTTCTCAACATGATTTGATCTTCATAAGATTTTGTATTACTGATCAATTAAACTATGTACCCATGTGGTAGTGCAAAGAAAAGGGAAAATAAAACAAAGATGAAAGGAAATTAGGGAAGCAACTCAAAAGGCATAAATAAGCAAAGTTCTTTGAAGAGCTGTTAGACAGAACATTTTGTTTCATTATTAAAAAATTTAAAATGTAAAAAAAGAGAACTACATTGAAGCCAAGTCAAACCATCAACACATTACCAAGAGTTTACATGATACTCTAACTTTATGTTTGCTATTTTTATTTTTATTTATACACATAAAACACAAGCAACTAACATGAAGATGTAACAATCAATGACAATAATCACCAAACCAGCATAATTTCCCACCACAACCATCATCTTGATGATCACCTCTACTATGTATCCACCACAATAGATTAGTAAGAGAGTTCCCATCATCATAACCATTCAACCCCCTAATCTTGCTTAATCCACTCTCATTATCATAAATCCCTTCTAAAGCATATACAAACCCTTTCCACCCTTCTCCCACCCCTTCTCTTGCTAACGCGGGCATCGTCCACTCCACGAGCTCTTTCACGAAACCAATCTCCGAAAATAAAATTTCTGATATTGGCAATAAGGGTAACAATTGGATCCCTAGCCTACACTCTTTCCACTCGGGCGGGGCAAACCATAGCCCACTATCCCTCTTTGTAGACCATAAAACACCCACAACTCGATTCTCCTTTGTAAATTCTTCAGGGTACAAACTATCTCCTTCTCTTACATGCCACCAAGTTTGAGCCGAATGGATCTCCATAGCCGATAAAGTAGAGGCGATAGATACAAGATTTGTATCTCCATAAGCTAATCCCATCAAACCCGCCGAGTAATAAGCATTCACGGCCTCACTAGTGCTCTCTTGGTTACGCCCGTCGGCAAATTCGGTTAGACCACCAGCCCAAGAATGTAACTTCCACAAATCAAAGTTTCGTAACCGAGGATAAATCGAAGTTTCACCTCTCCCCAAGTTCATGAAATCCGCCATTAACGAATACGCTTGAGGCTTATATTTTCTACCCCAACCCGGATCAATTTTAGCTAAAACAGCGATTGCGTATAGAAAGTAGCCTAAATGGTAATGGTGATCGTTATATATCCCGAAACCAAAATCAGCCCCCGAGTCTAAAGACCCTTGCTTTGTCACAACGCCACCCCATATCGGATCATGTAAAAAACCGTTTCCGTTAAATGTCCCATCTAACCAAGGCTCGATCGTGGCCTTTAAGTACGTACGAATAGCGGGAATTACATCTAGATAACAAACTTCCTCGGCTATCAAAGCTAGCCTAGCAGCTCTAGCTATCAATTTACCATAAAAATAAGACGAGTTCGTCGAAATCGTACCAGACTTAAGACCCTCAACATCTTTAACAAGCGCACTGATAATCTCCGAATAAGAATCATCCTTAACGCCTTTAATAGAGTGCCAAGTTATAGAGACGGGGTCGGATTTCATCAACCACGAATCGCCAACAACGCCAACTAGATCACCATCCATACTCTTATACTTAAAATCAGTTAAAATCGAAACTTGGCAATCATAACCCGAAATAAGCTGGATATGTAGAGGATGAGCTAGCATAAGCAAATCACCCCACCCTTTTTTCTCCCATTTATACTCTACACAAAAGGGTTTACTAAAAACCGCTTCACCGGAAACAGGGTAACAAGAGCTAAACCTATCGAGTGTCGGCTCAAAACCAGAGTCTGGTAAAATTGCGACACGAAAAACACCCGAATACCCATCAGCCTTAACCGAAGAAACATCGTTTTTAACCAAATTAACGGCGTTTGAGAAATAAAGAACCCATCTTTGCCCATTATTAAGCTTGATACTAAACTTGGTGTTATCGCTATTCGGAGAGCATTCAAGAATCGCGTGAATAGTCGATATGGACAACGAAACGGATGAAATAGTGACACCGGTTACGTAAGGGCTGCCCCTGACTAGGAAGAATCTGAGATTAGCTGAGGGGAGATCAAGGGTGAGGGCTAAATCTGAGAAAGATTGTATCTTGTGGGGTGAATTGGTAATATTTGAAACTCCAAGGGTCAAATCAGGAATAAAGGAGTTGTAAGTGAAAGAACTTGTTGAGAACTTTGATGGGTAAGAAACGGAAAGTGAAGAGTTTGAGGTTTTTATTAAGTATGGGTGAATGTACTCTGGTTGGTCACCTTTTTTTAATGTGAAATTTTGGAAAAATGAGTTTGTTGGTAAAGGTTGAGATAATAGGGGTTGAGAAAAAAATTGTGATGGGTTTGGTAAGACAATAGATTGGGTTTTCGGGAAGCGGAAAGGCTGCGTTTTGCGTCCGTGATACGGATGCGACATCGAGGAGGAGGGAGGTGGAGGAGAGAGAGATGTGGTGGAGGGAGGATTTTGTTGAGGTGATTGTGATGGGATTTTATAGGGTTTTTGTGGGGGTGATTTGGATATTTTGGTGAATATGGTTTTAGCTTTCTTTTTTAGTTTCTTAATCATGTTATACAAAAGGAAAAATAGTACTAGTATATATAGCAAGTTGGTTTCATTTTGAAATCACCTGTAATTAAAATAGTTAAAATGATTCTTTTAAATCTAATCATATGATTTCAATAATCTTTAATATTTTTTATTTTTGGCAATTTAAGTCGAGAGTTTTTTTTTTTTAGGTGAAAGATGTACCGTAGTTTTGTTATGAACAATTAAATGGCAAACGGAGAATGATACAATTTGATATTTCAATTTAAAACTTACCGTATTAACTTAGAATTTATAGCAAGTGGAGATGATATTAATTTTTTATGCAAAAGTGTTATATAATGGTTTAAATAAATATAACTAGAGCCTAGAAGTGTTGTCAGCGGGCTATAGATGGCTAGTTTGCCGGATTCGTTTTTATTTTATATGGAATTTTCTTTTGTTCGATGTCTAGAGGGCGTTGTATGATGACTTAATCTGCAAGGATGAGAAAAGTAAATCAGATCCGTTTACGGTTGTTATTTTCTATCGTAATCACCTAGTTTTCTCATTGACGTCGACCTTAAAGAAATACAAAAAATAAAAATTCATTAACTAAATGTTGTGTATGAACATTAATTTATTCAAAAATCAGAAAAGATGATGTAACTGAAAAAATATGTAACAGATGTGTAGATTTTAACACGTATCCGTGTACATGTGAGGTTGGTACTTATCTTACATAAATGAGAATTATTACACGCGGTATTGATGAATAATGAAGGAGTTGAGCCTTGACTTGTTCTTCTTTGCTTTGTGGAGTTTGTTGTAAATAAATAGATAAATGAAAAATTATGAGATATGGAGATATCAGAAATGTATCTTGTATCTTGATTTGAAGTAAAGGTTGATGAAATTGGGGGAATTCTAATTTCTGTTTTTAAGCAAGGAATATATATAAAACATAAGTTTTTGAAGATGTAAAGCAAGGTATTATAAATATTATTCACGTGTTGCATGTGAGATGCGCAATGATATAAATATTATAATATATTTTATTTTGAATATAATATTCAGATTTTATATAATTTTATTGAGGATAAATCGTTAATTAATTAGATTAGATACATTGGTAATTATTAAAATAAAATAAGAGTATTTTTGGAAACATTGGACAAAATTTGACAGACTCAATTTTTTTTGGATTTGGTTATATTAATAGTATGATATCATATAACCATCTAATTTTTTTTTATGCAAAAACCATATCTGCTAACTTGACAGACTGACTATATATACCAATTATATATTAAATAAAAATATGATTTAAATATCAAAACAAAAATGATTGGTCACTTAACCCGTCACATCGACAAATAAGGTTTTTTGGTAACTTTTTTAGCTAGATATATCATTTTTTTTATAAAAATACATGACGCTTGAAATGCTAGTGCATATTTATTCAAAAACTCTTTGGCCTTGTTACGGGATTGGTAGTATCGGTATTACGAATATATCTAGGATTGAGATCGAAATGAAGGAGAAAATACACGTTATACCGAGATTACAAATACCGCCTTCCCCTAAGTATTAAAATAACAATATTTGAGATCATTTGGTAATAGTTCCGTCCATATTTGCCCACCCAAACATAGTATTTATAGAACCCATTGCATTTAAAATCATATATCATCTGATGTCCCAACCAAACAAGAGCATAGTACTTTCTTAAATTCTGATTGCAACAAAAAATGTTTTATTGATTTTTTTTAATCTAATAATCCATATATTGATCGAGACTGATTAACCCATCAGCTGAAAAAACTTATAGTGGATTTTTTATGACGTTAAATTGTTCTTGAAATAAAAAAGGATTCAAGAATTTTGTGATGAAACCGAATAGAAAGAGACAACTCCTGAAAAAGGAGGACATTTAAATACAATTGCCTACATCTTTTTTCAATAACAACTCTGGGTTAGCTAGACTAAGACAAGCAATTCTAAGCTTATTATTTTGGGTTTTTTTTAATAAAATAACAATGAAAGTGACATGAAAATTATTATTGACAAAGTCTTATGTCCAGTGTCATTGAAGGTTTACAAACTTAAACTGCAAAGTTGGTAACTGGAAGGAACACAACATAATAATGTCACACAAAGGTTTCCCTACGACCTTAGGTACTAAGTAATCAAATTAAATACAAAATATACAACAAAAATTACTTCCTGTGTCGATTTTACAGAAATTACATAAGTAGTCTGAGTGACTAAAATGAAAACAGACGGCAAAATTGAAAACTCTAATGTTTCCACGACCCCTTAGAGTGGAGTCTTGCTTCCGTCACCCAAACGTAATTATGTCATTCTATTTAACACCACTTCTGTAATAAATGAAAAATAGTTTGGTAAAATTATCAACTCTACCACGATGGATGGACACGAGACGGATTGGATCGTATTTGTTAGAACTTAAATTGATTTGTTAAATTTATTTAATTTGTTGTCGTATTGGATTATAGCAAAATACTTGTGTATTAAAGAAAGTTAATTATCTTTACAAACTATGAGTGATTTACTTTTAGGAAGATATTAACTTATGAAAAGATTTGTTCTATTACTTAAAGTTTGCTTAATAAAATCTTTTCTTATTTTATTTTATACGAATTATTAGTTATTGATTTGATAAGTATAAGTTTGAATCATGTTAGGAGATATATTGTTCCATATATAAATCTATCAAAAATATTGTCTCGTGTAAATCTTTTTAAATAAATATATTATCTCTTACTTCAAGATATATACTTCCGTGTACTAACAGATTTGATAAGATTTGTTTTTGCTGTAATTATGTGAATTAAAGACAAGATATCTTGAAGATTGGAATGAGTTTATCTCCTAAAAAGGAGCCAACTAAATCTCCTTGTTACAAGCAAAGTAGCCGAATTTTCTAAGAAGATTTGGAGCTAAAATAGGCGTGTGTTTCTAACAAGATTAATCTCCAAAGATCTTACAAAGATGGCGATCAAATCTTCAATGGACAGCGAGATTCTTGAAGATAAAAGAAAAGGATTGCGAGGATTTGAAAGACTTTTATTTTTATAAATAGTCTCATACTTGCTTGTAAAAGATTACGTGTTCTAAACTTATAAAGAACTTATCTTAGAGAGAATACACGTGGGCTAAAAAAATACGAGAGTAACAATGACGGGATGTTATTATTTATAAGTGATAGCTATTTAGTAATAACAATATAGTGATAGACAGAAAATTAAGAGGGAGTCTGTGAGTTTTCATAAGTCTCGAGTCCTATATTGTAAGCTTGAAATAGTATCATAAATCTGGGTGAGTGCCTCAGAGATGTAGCCCAAAGTTCTGGATGAACTCTGTTTAAAAACGTACGTGTGAATTTACTTTCAAGTACGTTTTTATTCTGAGTTATATCCATCTTTAAAGTTCGGTTAGAACCGTGGTTGCAACTGCAGTTATAACCACAGTTCTAACTGAACAGCGTAACAGCAACCAGAACAGCGAAGTCAGAATTTCAATTGATATCAGAGTTACACACCAGACCCTACTTGGTGTGAATCCTGCATTCTAGTCAAGATAGACATGATGAGGGAAGGAAACGCTAGCAACAGACCACCACTACTTGAAGGAGGTGGAAACTATGGGGTATGAAAAATTCGGATGAAGTCACACATCAAACGACAAGATGAGCTGGCTTGGAAATCGATTCTGAATGGATGGGAGGTCCCTATGGTATCTGATGGTGATGGATAATTGGTACTAGTATCTGAAGAAAGTTGGAGTGAAGATGAAAACCGACTTGCAAGAGCAAATTCCATAGCCATCGATCTAATCTTTGCTAGAGTCACATTAAGCGTTTTCATGTATATCTCTCACTGTGAAATAGCTAGAGAAGCTTGAGATATTTTAAGAGTCACTTTTGAAGGAACCGCTAAAGTTAAGGCCTATAAACTTCAACAATTACAAACTAAATTTGAGAATCTTAAGATGAAACTATTGAAAAGTTTAATGGTAGAATTTGTGAAGTGGCTCATGATGCTTTAGCCTTAGGAAAAAGATATAGTGAAACAAAACTGGTTAAAAAGGCTCTTAGATCTCTTCCTGATAGGTTTGAAATGAAAGTAACTGCTATTGAAGAATCAACTGATCTTGAAAGCTTAAAACTTGAGGAATTAATGGGAAACCTTATGTCTCATGAATTTTTTTTTCAAAAGCCTAAGAAAATTGAACAAGGTGTAGCTTTTCAAGCCAAGAAAACTAAAACTCTTATTTTTTATGACAGTAACGATGAAGAACAATTAGTCTTCTTTGCTAAGAAAATATACAAGAAATTTAAAAATAAGAAAGCTTTTGAAACTGGAAACTCTAAATCGTATGTCAAAAAGGAAACCCAGTCTGATAATTATGAGAATAAAATGCATGAAAAATGGGGATCTAAGGAGAAATAGTTTAAAAACAAAATTAGTAATATCCTATGTAGAGAATGTAGAGGATTTGGTCATATACAAGCTGAATGCGCTAATATTTTGAAAAAGAACAAATATGCTCTAACGGCTACTCACAATGATAACATTAATTCTGATGATGAGGATAGTCATAGTTACTTTTCTACAGAAAACGCTTTTATGGTTAAAATCGATAGTGATAATCAGTCAATTACAACCACAGTTAGAACTGAACTTGAAACCGACTCTGAAAGTGATGAAGAAGAAGTTTCTAAAGAACAAATTGAAAAGCAATATATCTGTTTATATGAAAAGTACAAAGCTCTCAGTAAAAAGTCTCTCTCTATGAATAAACTGAATGAGGATTTAACTAATCAAGTAAAAGATATTAATGAAAAACTTTCTAGGAAACAACTTGAGTTAAATGAGACCAAAAGAAAGATAAAACTGTTAAACGCCTCTGCCACTGAAAAACTTGATGAAATGCTATCCTATTCTAGGGCCTCAAAAGATAATAGTGGATTAGGTTATACTGGTTTCGAAGAAAAAGGGAAAACTGTTTTTGTTAAATCTTTAAAAATACCCAAACTGAATATGATTAAAAGTAAAGTTACAACAACGGTTGTAACCATTCAGAACAGGAGCTGTAAAAGTAGCTTTACTAATAACAAGTCTGTTTTCAAAAATTGTAATTTTTGCAATAATTCAGATCACTTTTAAAGAGAATGTTATTTGAAATTACACAAAAATTCTATTTCCCATGATATCACTGCTAAATTAAGTCTTAATAAAAAATTCAAATGGATTTGGGTACCTAAAAGGAAAACTGACAAGACTCAGTGTATCTCTGCATCTATTACTGCTTTAAAAGTTTCATCATCTAATGCCTGATATTTTGATAGTGGTTGTTCTAGACACATGACAGCTAATGCAGAATTTCTCAAAGATATTTGTAAAGCTCCAGGTAAAACTGTTACTTTTGGTAGTGGAGATACATGTAAAATAATTGGTAAAGGAATCTTGAACAAATCTGGAATGCCCGAACTTAATGATGCATTTCTTGTGGATGGGTTAAAGGCTAATTTACTCAGTATAAGTCAAATGTGTGATAATAATCTGCATGTTAGTTTTAATATAGAAAAATGCCTTATTACTGATAAAAATGGTAACTTGATTATGACCGGTGTTAGATCTGCTGATAGTTGTTATATTTATGATGAATCAAACACTGAATCTACAAAAAATACTTGCAATCAAGTTGTCACTGATAATACTGAGATTTGGCACAAGAAATTAGGGCATGTGAATTACAAAACTCTAAATAAATTAGTCAATATGGATCTTGTTAGAGATATTCCTAAGCTGAGCTTTAAAAATAATGTTACTTGTGGTTATTGTGCTAAATGAAAACAGACTAAGAGTGTTCACAAAGGTACTAATCAAATTTATATCAAACAAGTACTTGAATTGCTTCATATTGATCTTATGGGCCTAATACAAACTGAAAGCATATGCGGTAAAAGATATATTCTTGTTGTTGTTGATGATTTTTCTAGATTTGCATGGGTTGCTTTTTTAAGGGAAAAATCAGATGCTTTTAAAGCTTTTCGAGAATTGTGTAAAAAACTTCAAATAGAGAAAGACTCTACAATTGGTAAAATTATGAGGATAAGAAGTGACCATGGAACTGAATTTGAAAGTAGTAAGTTTAAAGATTTCTGTGATACTCTTGGTATAAAACATGAATTTTCTGCTCCTAAAACTCCACAACAAAACGGTGTAGTAGAAAGAAAGAATAGAACTGTTCAAGAGATGGCTAGAGTCATGTTAAATTCTAAGAAATTAGCTAAAAGATTATGGGCTGAAGCCATTAGTACTGCATGCTATATTGTGAATAAGGTCTATCTAACAAAACGAACCAATAAGACTCCCTATGAATCTGGAAAGGTAAAAAACCTAATGTTAAATATTTTCATATGTTTGGTTGTGTTTGCTATATTGTAAAAGATAGAGAACACCTTGGGAAATTTGATGCTAAAAGTGATGAAGGAATATTTCTT
This sequence comes from Primula veris, assembly GCA_963682055.1. NCBI lineage: Eukaryota > Viridiplantae > Streptophyta > Magnoliopsida > Ericales > Primulaceae > Primula > Primula veris. The sequence goes on along the minus strand of OY821747.1, from coordinate 25,740,103 downwards.
GGTTATGCTCAAAACAGTAGAGCTTTTCGAGTCTTTAATTTAAGAACAAACACTGTTATGGAGTCATATAATGTTGTGTTTGATGAATCTAAGAATATTTCTGAGATCACAGGTGATGAAGATGAGCGTTGGAACATGGAACAAACAGGGGAGAAAAGCAAGGATAAGATTCAGACGTGGTTACAAGTCCAGTTACAAGTCCAGTTACAACCACAGTTGTAACCGAGAATGAACAGGCAGCAGAAACTGATCAAAACGCTGTAATTCAGCCTGAAAGGAGACCTCGGTATGTAAGAACACAAATAAATCACTCTCTGAATGATGTCATAGGTGATGTCAATGAAGGTATGAAAACTAGACACAAAAATTCTGATGTGGTTAATTTTGCTTGTTACATCTCTCAAATTGAACCCAAAAGCATTAAATAAGCTTTAAATAATAGTGAATGAATCTTAGCTATGCAAGAAGAACTTTCACAATTTGAACGAAATGATGTTTGGACTTTGGTGCATAGGCCTACTAATAAAAATATTATAGGAACAAAGTTGGTTTTTAAAAACAAAAGCAATGAAGATGGAATAATTGTGAGAAATAAAGTTAGGTTGGTAGCTCAGGGTTATACACAAATTGAGAGAATTGACTTTGATGAAACATTTGCTCCTGTAGCTAGAATTGAATCTATTAGAATGCTACTCTCACTTGCATGTCTGTATGATTTTAAATTGTTTCAACTTGACATTAAGAGTAGTTTTCTGAATGGTGTGATTAATGAAGAAGTTTATGTTTGTCAACCTAAGGGATTTGAAGATCCAAATTTTCTTGAACATGTTTATTTTTTAAAAAAGGCCTTGTATGGATTGAAACAAGCTCCTAGAGCATGATATGAAAGATTAACTAAATTCCTTATTAAGAAAGGATTTAATAGAGGGGGAGTTGACAAAACTTTATTTACTAAGAAAACTCTAAAAGATATAATTATAGCTCAGATTTATGTCGATGATATTGTGTTTGGATCTACCTCTGAATTTAAAATTACTGAGTTTATAACTGATATGAAAAATGAGTTTGAAATGAGTGGTGGAGGAGAATTAAGTTACTTTTTAGGACTTCAAGTTAAACAGAATGAAAATGGTATTTTTCTTTGTCAAAGTAAGTATGCTGAGAATCTGGTTAAGAAGTTTGGTTTGTTTGATGCTAAGAAAAAGAGAACGCCAATGAGTACTATTTTGAAATTAAACAAAAATGATAAAAGCAAATCTATGTGCCCCACATTATATAGGTCTATGATTGGTAGCTTTCTTTATTTGACTGCTAGTAGGCCTGATATATGCTTAAGCGTTGGAATTTGTGCTAGATATCAGGCTAATCCTCTTGAAACTCACTTGTTAGCTGTTAAAAGAATTATTAAATATGTCAAAGGGACAATTAATTTGGGTTTGTGGTATACTAAACACACCAATAAGTTTCTAGTGGGATATTGTGACGCTGATTGTGTTGGAAATATTGATGAAAGAAAAAGTACATCCGGGGGGTGTTTTTACTTTGGTAATAATCAGGTTTATTGGTTTAGTAAAAAACAAAATTGTATTTCTTTATCAACTGCTGAAGCAGAATATATCGCTGCAGGAAGTGGATGTACCCAACTTTTATGGATGAGACAAATGCTTTGCGATTATAATATAAAATAAGAAATTCTAACTCTTTTTTGTGATAATAAGAGCGCTATAGATTTAGCTTATAATCCTGTTCAACATTCCAGAACTAAACACATTGATCTAAGACATCATTTTATTAGAGAATTAGTTGAAGAAAAGAGTTTAATTTTAAAACATGTCTCTACTGAAAGGCAATTAACAAATATTTTTACAAAACCCCTTGATACTAATAAATTTGAAACTTTGAGAAGTGACATTGGGGTATGTCCTTATGAATTTAATTGATTATATTTACATTTTATGCATATTTGTGAGGAACATGAGTAGTGTTTATGGGATCAAGAGTAATTCTTATTGAGTTTAAACGTATTTTTATCTTGAAAAAGCCGCTGGTTAATGACCATAAAAGATGTGAACTAAGTGCAAAAGAATAATTGAATCTAAAACTCTTTCGAATGCACAAAGTGCTAGTACACAAAAAGTAAAATGGTTATAAGTGTGGTTGCAACTACAGTTGTAACCAAAGTCTTTTTATCAGATCTTGTCTAAGTGCGTAAGTGGTGTTCACTCAATGTCCTAGCCAATATTTTGGGATAGACCTTTTATGGATCAAGTGTCATTGTGATATTCTTAGTATACCCAGCTATTTTTAACGGGAGTCCATAACACACGCTATTGATTATACTCTATGAGTAATATTGTTTCCAAGCTCTCTTAAAACTTATCGATCTTACCTTTTTGGGTTATTAAAAAGTATTTGTGTAGAGTAAATGTAAGTTTTTTTTTTCTCAATGTTAAGTGTCTCGGTGCATAAAATTACTCTGTGGATCACAATAAGCATATTTGTAAAATTAAATTATTATTTTCTGTTTTTTGGCAATCTATATATATATTCTCTGCTACTTTTAATTGACACATGTTTAAATCTGCTATATTTCTTCAGTTTTATGAAAACCAAAAATTTCGATCAGCATTGTTTAAAATTGGAATGTTTCATTGGTTTATTTGGTATAATTCTATGTCTATTAATATGATTGATAAAATTTTCAAAGATTCATATCTTGCTAAAAATTCTATTTTCAAAATGGTCATATTTTTTAAAAAGATATTGCAAAAATTGGGTATATCTATATCTTAAAAGTGGTTATATTTTGATTTGGTAAAAATCTTTTTGTTAAAATATTATTACCAATTTTTGAACCACGTATATACCAGTCGCCTAAGTGATGCACCAAATGTACTAAAACGGCAGGAACTCTTTTTTGTCATCGGTGTGACAAATAGGGGGAGAAGATTATGCAAGTTTATATTTACTATCTTAATTCTTATATTTTATATATGAATTTTGCAATACTAATGTGCAGGGGAAGTAAACTATTAAAATTCAAGTATTTGTCAAATCCAATCACAAAAAAGGAGATTGTTAGAACTTAAATTGACTTGTTAAAGTTACTTAATTTGTTGTCGTATTGGATTATGCCAAAATACTTGTGTATTAAAGAAAGTTAATTATCTTTCCAAACTATGAGTAATTTACTTTTAAGAAGATATTAACTTATGAAAAAATTTGTTCTATTCCTTAAAGTTTGCTTAATAAAATCTTTTCTTATTCTATCTTATACGAATTATTAGTTATTAATTATTGATTTGATAAGTATAAGTTTGAATCATGTTAGGAGATATATTGTTCCATATATAAATATATCAAAAAGATTTTTTAAATAAATATATTATCTCCTACTTCAAGATATATATTGCCTTGTACTAACAGATTTGATAAGATTTGTTTGTGCTGTAATTATGTGAATTATAGACAAGATATATTGAAGATTGGAAGGAGTTTATCTCTTAAAAAGTAGCGAACTAAATCTCCTTGTTACAAGCAAAGTAGCCGAATTTCCTAAGAAGATTTGGAGCTAAAATAGCCATGTGTTTCTAACAAGATTAATCTCCGAAGATCTTACAAATATGGCGATCAAATCTTCAATGGGCAGCGAGATTATTGAAGATAAAAGAAAAGGAATGCGAAGATTTGAAAGAATTTTATTTTTATAAATAGTCTCATACTTTCTTATAAAAGATCACGTATTCTAAAATTATAAGAACTTATGTTAGAGAGAATACACGTGGGCTAAAAAAATACGAGAGTAACAATGACGGAATGTTATTGTTTATAAGTGATAGCTATTTAGTAATAACAATATAGTGATAGGCAGAAAATTAAGAGCGAGTCTGTGAGTTTTCATAAGTCTCGAGTCCTATTTGTAAGCTTGAAATAGTATCATAAATCTGGATGAGTGCCTAAGAGACGTAGCCCAAAATTCTGGGTGAACTCTGTTTAAAAACGTGCATGTGAATTTACTTTTAAGTACGTTTTTATTGTGAGTTATATCCATCTTTAAAGTCAGTTAGAACCGTAGTTGCAACTGCAGTTATAACCACAGTTCTAACTGAACAGCGTAACAGCAACCAGAACAGCGAAGTCGGAATTTCAGTATTGATCTTAATCCTAACTCAACCCGCAATATAAATGGCGGGTCGGATTGATGCGGGTTGATAAGATTTAAATGTCAATCCAACCCAACCCAATCCGTTACAATTAAAACCCCAACCCGCAAAAAAAATTGCGGGTTGAGGCGGGTTGGGTTGTGATTGGTTCTTAAATTTTCATTTTAGTCATTTATTTTTCATAGTTTGCATAATTAACCTAAATTTTAAAATAAATTGAACTTTTTAAAAAGAAATATAAATTAAAACCAATAAAAATATGTTTAGAACATTCGCGAACAAATAATAACACTAAAATATAACAAGAATAAAAGTTTGATATATTGAAATACACTCAATGTATATATAAATACACATATTTATAATTATATATATATTACGGGTTAAAACGGATTTGACGTATTAACTCGCGATTTTGAAAATCTCACCTCTAACCCAAACCCGCTAAATATATAACGTATTATTATAATGATTGATTTTTTTCCTCATGTACAAAAATAGTATAAAATACAAGAGTGAAGTTTTTTCCTCATAGTAATTACAAAATAATAAAAACAAAATAAAAAATGGCAGGATTGCTAGCTTGGGCAGTGGGAGGAGGAGAAAAAGAGAACCAAACAACAAACGAAAACAATATTCAATTAATATTTACACCTGAACAACAACGTTATGCTGTTGAATTAGATCAGAAATGCTCGGTTTTGAGACGTGTTGTTCAAGATTTAAGGTCGAGGTTACCACCTCAACATATATCTCAACGGTTGCCGTACCATCATGCGGACTCCGTTGCGTCTAATGCGGCGTTGGCTCTTCAATTAAATGCCCATTCGACGACTAAACAACATGTTTTTCATTCTTCTATCCTTATTTACCTTTCTTGGTTTTAATTATAGAAGCATTTTGGGTTTGATTACATTTTTTATTTATTGATTACATATTGGGTTTGTTTAGGATTCGGGTCCGAACGATTTTCACCACTTTTGATTATAGCGTAATAAGTAGGAAGTGTATTATTGTGTTTGTAGAGAAAAATTAGAGTATAAAGGGACTGATTGCCTGCAGCTTTTGAGTTTAGAAATCTGACTTATTTGACGATAGAGAAAGTGGGTTCACCGTTCATTCAACTTTCTTGCTCTTATCCTGGTGCTAGTGTTTTAGAGTAAGATTGATTTTTCTTTAGGTTTAGAGAGAAGCTGGGTTTTGTTATGTTCTATGTTGTATGTGTTTGGCTTTGGTTGTATGCATGTAAATATGTAATGAATGTATGTATGTAGGGGCAAAGGTAGGGACGGGCAGAGCCAGAACATTAAGTTTGGGGTTACCGAAAAAAAGTGTGTGCCGGGGCTAGCTAAAGGGCGGGCTGTGCCAAGAAATATAGACTTAATTTTTTTGATAAATCAGATAAAAAAAACCACATTTGAAAAAAAGCTAATAAATAGAACTGAAAGAGCCAATCTTATATTTAATACTAAGATCCTAATTTATCGAGAAAATAAAGGTTAAAAAAATTATTTTTTCTATTTTAAGTTCTCTCAAATTGTTAAGATTTTGAAGAAATGTTCATGAAATTTTAAAATATTCTCGACAAATTTCATATTTTATGGACTACATGTTGATAAAAAATGTAGAGTTTTTAAAAAGTTCGTGTTTTCTTCAATACGGGGGTTGCTGTAGTCCGTTTTAGCCTACTCCTAGTTGCTACCCTGAGTCGGTGTATATTTTACATATAGATGTATAAAAATAGTCGGTTACCACCCCACATATATTGTTGGAATTTACACTACCCGAATTCTGAATACTATCTCCGCCACTGTATGTATATATGCATAATTAAGTGTTTATTACTCCATCCGTTCCTGTTTAATTGTATTGTACAAAACCGTGTTTGAATTTGAGCGGACAAAATCTTGTTTCAGAATTATCCAGATGAAAGTTTTTCAAAATTTGATCGTATAATTTACATTTTGATTATATGATTAATTTTTGAAATTTCCATTTTTATAAATTTGATACGAGTTGTTGGCCGATCAAAACTGCATGTAGTTCCGTGGAGAGAACAATTAAATAGGCAGAGGGAGTAGAAGGGGAAATTGTTCTATCATCTATGTATGTAGCGCGTAGTGATATCGAAGCGAGGATTCCTATTATCATGGGATTGCTTTGTGTGTTTGTTTGTATGTATAACTAAGCAATGGAAGAAACCAGTTCTATGTATGAATCGTGTGTTTCTTCTATGTTTGTATGTGTGTTTATGTACAGTTAAAAGCTACCCCGGAGGGAAAAGAGGCATTGTATGTCGTATTGTAGTATGTCTTTCGAATGTAGACTAAGGTTGTGATTTGTAAAGAGTTTATTTTCCTTCTGGTTGCTTTTATTATGAGCTCTAATATGGGATACTATAAGAGCGGTCTATTGATTTGTCCTATGAAGGGCCAGCTCAGAAGTGAGAAAAGGGTAGAGTTGAAGTTTGTGAGCAAAGCGTATCGTTGAGAAAGAATTGCTTTTTCTTAGTTTTTTTTTTTGGGAAATCATATGGGTTCAAATAGATATGTGACGCGGTACAACTTTACAAGTGTACAAAAATATTAAGGAATGAAACTGATACAGTAAATGTGCAGTGAGTTTGTGTTAGAAGCTGAAGCTTCCATGATAATATATCCAACTATTGCACAGTGACCACTCACCACGGTCTCTATAAGTGCTGTAGCAATATCTTCAAATTGGTGACCACAATTTTTTGTGAACTTTTGCTTGGATTTTTTCCAGTGCCATGTTTCACTTTTCCTTATTTAAATTTTTATGCAACTGTGTTAAGTACTTGGTTCTTCTTTTAGCGGCTGTAATGAAAATTGAAATAGCTTTTGATTGATAATTGTCAACAATACATTTTGATGTCAAATGCGTGATTGTGTATACAAGCCCTAAGTAAATATTTATTTTGGGGGAAATTAACTAATTCGGAATTAGAAGCACCAACGTAACCATTTCTGCATGGATAAAAGTTTAATCTACATCAAACTGGTTTAAAATAGAAAAGTGAGGGGAAGACAGAATCAAGTTTTTCAGTTTTGAACTTTTAGGCATCATATCATTCTGTGTAACATTTACAGAATGGAAACATCGGAATGAGTTTTGATAGATTGAGAGTCAACATAGGGATATAAATGTTCGTATTATAGGCATAAAAAAATCTCTGGGCAAGTCGTTGGAAACCTGAATTGTTAATATAACCAATTTCCACTCTAATCATAATTGAATCAACAATAAAGTGATTCATAAGAAAACTGAAAGCAAACACAAAAGCAAGTTTTTCAGGCTTTCACAATCCCCAAATTACTGGGCATCAGTTTCATATTTGTAGAGAATGGCAAGAAAGCTGTTGGCATAAACATAAAACCTCGTATTTCAAATACTCTGTATGTGGAGGCCCCATTACTTTATTTTTTCTGGCAAGTAAGTGGAAACATAATGTGTTAATTTACGAAATTCATTAAACACCTAAGGTGCTTAGGAAAAACTAACACAAAAGAAAGTTATTTGGGTTTTCACAATTTTAAGCCTTTTGGACATCCATTGTCTTTTCAGTTTTTAAAACTCAGAAAACAAAAAATTGTCGCGGAAAAGCTTAAGTTTATCAGCAAGGGTCGACATGCTGGTTTTTACGTGTTTCTGCTAGTTTAATTTTGATTTCTTAATTTTACTTCAATTCCATGAACTATAGATTAAATTCTTCAAGATTGTTGGCTGCTTTCCATTTTCCCCATTGTTCTCTGTGTTATCCTTATGGTTTGTATTTATACTGTCATATTCAGCACAAAACCTGAATTTATGGTGATTCTCTATTTTTGGCTAGATACAACTGAGAGAAGTCACTCTGCAAGAGGAAAATGCTGCATATGAGAAAGCGATATCCAATTGTGAGAATAAGATTCAGGAGAAGTTGGAGGAATCGAGTCTGCTTGAGACCAAGTTACAGGTGCGATAAAAGTTCAAATATTAGTTTCTATTTACATGCAGTGATGAAACTATCACCTTAGCAATCATTAATTATTCTTTGTTTTCTACACCTACCATGCATTCAGTTTAGGTCTTAAGCATAGGTGCTTTAAAATATGAGCAGGCAGGTAATGATATTAGGAAACTTTGTTATGTTAGAAAAAGTTTTTTGCTGTGTGTATATTTCCAAAGGCACTTATTTTTCTGAGGAGATAAAAATGGCATATAGCCGAAATGCCTATTCTGACCTGAATGCAGCATTTTAGAAGAATGAAATTTCCTGTTTCTTCTTCAGTGTCTGCTATCTCTTTTGTCATTGGTGGTCATAAAGGAATATTAAATTTAACAATTGCAGAAAGTGGAAGCAACCGAGGAAAAATTGAAGGCCGAGTTGGAAAAATCCTTAGCTGCATTAAATGCCAGGGAATCTGGAGAATCGTCTGTAGAGTCCAAAGTAGCTGCCCGAGAAGATGCAGAAGCTTCCAAATATTATAAACTTCAAGAGGAGCTAGAGAATAAGAAACAAGAACTGGTTTGTATTCTATTCCTCGTTGATTGACCATTATACATGTTCACTTTATAGTTTGTATCTGGCTATTGTTATAGTATTTAGTTTCTTACACATTTTCTTTTTCAGCTTAGGATGGAGGAGATGGTTCAGGGTTTGGAGAAAAAATGGACACTGGTTCAGGATAAGGCATTGAAGCATCCTTCTCCAGGTATCCAGTTAACATGCATTATTTTTTATATTTCTGTGTAGCTCTTTTATGATCCCAGGGGTTTCAATTTTCACGATATATTATGATTCTTGCCTGTGAAATTTGAAAGTGAGAAGGTGAAATGTTGTTTGACATTTATTGTATATGTTTTGAGTTACATTCTTAAAGTTTTCCCTTTTGATTTGATTTTAAATGTATTCCAGTTCAAAGAGAGAAACAATTGGACAGACAACTGCACAGCCTAATTGAACAACTGGCTTCAAAGCAGGTGATTATGCTTTTATAAATTTGTTTTATACCTTGACCCGTTTTCTTTTTACTAGTGATAGTCATACAAAATTACCTATGCACATTATCTGATTGGTATTTGGCAATCACTCATCCAGTCATTTAGAAATTAGACACCTTGAAATGGTTCTTTTTACTGTTATATACACCACCCGTCATGATTTCTCGACTTTGTACACCAAGCTACCAAGTTTCAATATAAGTACACTAATCAAGCATTTATATCTCGATCAGTACACTCGCGTTTATTTTAACATATATGTTAGGGTACAAGTACAACAGTGATAATTGATCAAGAGGTTATCAAAGTGTTAATTATAAGAAAAACCCAAAAAGTGATTTATTTATCGCGTTCTAGTGTATCAACTGTAAAAGATGATAAGTTAGTTTACAAAGTCCAAATTTATGAAACAGGCAAAAGAGGGAAAAGAAACGTGAAATGCCTCGAATAATAGAATTGCCTTTCAAAGTTACGCCATTGTTACATATGTACGGACTACAAACTGTGCTGTCATTTCACATAAAACGTTAACCCTATTTATTATCCTGATTATACAGGCTCAAGCAGAGGGGTTGGTGAGTGAAATTCATATCAAGGAAATGGAATTAGAGAGGTTAAATGGGCTGTGGAAGAGGTTTGAGGCTAATACAATGGAGGCCAATATAGCTAGGAATAGATTCGGGAGAAGCAACTCAGAGAAAGATTCTCTCTCCGCTGACTACATAGTCGACCCTCATCACAAGCCATATGGTGTCCGAATAGATAACCTAAAGAGGCTTATGTTACTCAGATCGGCATTTGTGGTCTACATTCTAGCTCTGCATATCTTGGTATTTATCAGGATTTCATTCTAAGCTATCTATTGATGCTGCTGATTGTTGTCACATGCTCTAAAAAATGTCGTACAGATGATTCCGAAAATAATTGGCAAGTTTAGTGTATTATCCTTTTTTTTTTTTGCTGAAATAGGCATTTTCATGTATGCTTATGGCATCTTGTTATGTATGAATGTAGTCGACTTGAATGAATATGAATATAGTTATAAACCATTTTCTTTTGCCTGCACGCTCATAATTCTCAAAGCCTCTCCCACTTGAAAGCCTCACACATGACACACCCCTACTATCCGACCCTCCAACTGAAACAGCAATCTGCTTTTATCAAGCTTAAGGGATAGAGATTGCAATGATATCATAAACTGAATATTACTTAAATAATTTTGCTATTTATGGAAATGAGTTTTTTGCCAAAATGGTCCAGTGGACCACACAAATTCCCAGAATGGGCTACCTGTCTGTAATATTCCCAAAATGGTCTACTTTCGAAAAACGACCGATCGAAATGATAAAAACGACCGGTCATTTTTATCATGAACTCTCTTGAACAATTTGGACCAAAAACGATCGGTCGTTTTGTCCAATTCGATCGGTCGTTTTTCAGACCAAAAACGATCGGTCGTTCTGTACATTTCGATCGGTCGTTTTTGGTCTGAACTCACTGGAAGAAATCATACCTAAAACGATCGGTCGTTTCTGAAAAACGATCGGTCGTCTGTTGAAAAACGATCGGTCGTTTTTTACTGTCGACCGATCGACTGTAAAGAATTTACAGAACAAGGATTTTTTGCAGTTTTGGACACTGATTTGACAAAAAATATATAAAAACATGATCCCCTTTTTGAACATGATCTCTTAAAAAATGATGTCGTAAATTAATATGTTTAGTACGAGAGTGTTGGATCGGATTTTTCGAAAGATTTATGCACTAGTATTATCACATAAAATGATGTCGTAAATTAATATGTTAGGTAGAAGATGTGTAGGTGACGTTTTACTAAACATCCGATTTAAAACAAGAAAATGTCACAACATCCGATTTAAAACGAAGTTAAACAAATCTAAACGATTAAGGAAAACGAACGATAAAATGCAAGCGAAAAATTGGCCATAGTTTTGCCTAAAAACGGTCAATCACCACAAATGAAAACAACAAAAATAACCCAATCAACTAGATATATATGCGCACAAGTTATAATAACATCAAAATCGCATTTGTAGAATTATAAATACGCAATATCACAACGTCATACAAATTAACACGTAATGATAAATAGCAACATAACATAAAAAAGATTCATAACATAAAAATGGTCAATCGCAACAAATGAAAACAACAAAAATAACCCAATCAACTAGATATATATGCGCACAAGTTATAATAACATCAAAATCGCATTTGTAGAATTATAAATACGCAATCTCACAACGTCATACAAATTAACACGTAATGATAAATAGCAACATAACATAAAAAAGATTCATAACATAAATGCAAAGCGTTTGCTACTTATTACATCAAAAACAACGTTGGAAGAAAATGAAAAACAAAGGAAATACAACGCAAAATAAAAGAGAGGTATTTCTCCCCCTTTGACATCATAAATGAAAAACAAATGAAATACAACGCAAAAATAAAATAACAACCTAGTCGCGGTGGGAGGTCGCGTCGTCCTCTTCGTCGGCGTCATCGTCGGGACCGGCTAGATCGGGAAAATACCCGTAGAACTTTGCCCGTTGCTCGGCGCTTATCCTATCAATTTCGTCCAAGTCTTCTTGACTTGTGTTCATGGAGCGAAACATGCGTCGGTGGAGTCGCGCATTTTGATATGTATCGATGTATAGATCGTCGTAGAATTGTTCGGTGCGCGGAGGACGGTTGGAAGATCCGACTTGAGCTTTTCCGCGACCGCGAGTGGGACGAGAAAAGGAAGGCATTATGTGAGACGGGGGAAGGGACTCGGAGGAAATAGGCACATCCTCACGAGCGGCTTGCGGTGTGGGCTTAGGGCCGACATATTCTTCCTCTTCGAGGGAAAGATGAGTATAGTCGGGGCCGGACACCCGTTTACCAAACCAAGTAATGGTCTTGGCGGTAGTGTCGAATTTTATTGACATTTGGGTAAGATAGGAGGTGTCCCAAACGTGTTTGTCCTTGTTCTTGAACAGGGTTCCACCGGGAACGAGGTTCATGTCTTTTAAGATGACCGAAATCAAGGCACCGTAAGGTAACCCATTCTTGGATTTCGTTTTTAGCGAATCCATCTTAAAGAATATGAGTGACGCGAAGTCAAGTTTGACTCGGCGATGGATGCACCCTAAAAGGAAGATGTACTCATTGGTAACATCCGTGAAGTTTGAGGTATGGGGGAGGACAATATGGGAGAGGATATGGTAGGCTAATTTATTTCGGAAGAGAAGGCCGTGGGCTTTGTTAGAGCGATTGTTGTGGGCGGGATGAAATAGCTCATCTTTGAAATCGGTAAAATTAACGATGTTGAGCATTTCGCAAAGTTCGTCACTTTGCTCGTACACCCCCTCAGCATCGAGGTGTAGAAGATTTCGTAAACGGTCTATACCGTAAACGAAGGGTTGGCCATTAAACGATGAACGCACGCGGAGTGCGTCATCATGACCCCTATCAAGAACTAGGTTATGGTAAAATTCATATACATTTTCAATGAAGAAAGACTCTTTTAGAGTAAGAATTACGTTGAGTTTTTGGAAGTTTAAATCTTGCATGAGAAGAGGAAAACGTTCAAGAAATAAAAGCATATCTAATGTAAAGTTAGTCAAGATAGCTCTTTTACCCATTGTAGATGGATAGAGAGGAGGAAGAGAGCCGGAAGAGGCACCGGGGCCCGATGGTGGAGCGGTGGAGGAGCCGGTTCGTCGACCGCGAGGAACACGGGGGCGGCTCGGGGACGGAGGCACGTAGTCGTCGTCATGTTCGTCGACGAGGTTTGGTTGAGCTTGAGCTTTCTTGGTGCGAACCATGGTTGGATTTTTTAAAAAATTAGGGTTGTTGAAGAATTGGTATTTTCAAGAAACGGAATCAATCGATTATTGATTATAAGGATTAATAAGAGAATTAGGTTATATATATACAGATATTTGGGATTTTTAGAAAATTTTAGGGAGAGGGGGCGAATTTTTTGATAAAGAGAGATGAAAAGTTTTGAAAAGTGAAAGAGAATTAGGGTTGAAAGAGGTTAAAAAACTGGAAAACAGAAAAACGATCGGTCGTTTTGGAATTATGATCAGTCGTTTTTGTACAAAATTCTTCCAGTGAGCACACTTAAAAAACGACTGGTCGTTTTTGCAGAACGATCGGTCGTCTGTGTAAAAACGATCGGTCGTTTTTGTACAAAATTCTTCCAGTGAGCACACTTAAAAAACGACTGGTCATTTTTGCAGAACGATCGGTCGTCTGTGTAAAAACGATCGGTCGTTTTTCACAGAGATCGGTCGTTTTTGTACAAAATTCTTCCAGTGAGCACACTTAAAAAACGACTGGTCGTTTTTGCAGAACGATCGGTCGTCTGTGTAAAAACGATCGATCGTTTTTCACAGAGATCGGTCGTTTTTGTACAAAATTCTTCCAGTGAGCACAATTAAAAAACGATCGGTCGTTTCAAAATTATGATCGGTCGTTTGCACCTTTCGACACTGATTTGGCAAGAAAAATATATAAAAATATAAAAATATATATAAAATCAATCAAATATATATATTTATGTTAATTGCACTTATTTATTTATGTTGTTCATTCTAATTTTTATGTTAATTGCACTTATTTATTTACTCTCATACTTAACAAACAGTTTATCTTCTCAAAAAACAGTATGAAAAAACACTGAGAATAAATATAGATATTTCATATTAAAAAAGACAATTACAATCGGAAAATTAAAATAGTACAAGATACATATTGTCTCGTTTAAGCTACAGCTAAAATCATAAGCGTCGAGTACGTATTGGATACGGACACTTACGACAATCATGTCCTCGCCCTTGACAACTAGAACATCTCATAAGTGCTCGTCTCTCCGACTGATCCATACCATTATGAATACGAGTAGATCTTGGACGAGCCCTTTCTCTTAAAAGAGTAACATCCGGAAGAAATAATCTATCACATGAATCCCAATAGTCTTGATGCCGAAGAGGACAAAATTGCGCCGAGTACGTACCTTCGTATGATTCAAGACTGTAATATTTTACTATGTAAGCTTCCCAATCAAGACGGTTTGCAGCGCATACGGAAAACACATGTGAACAAGCGATTCCATCACTCTGCCACTTACCGCAATCGCATTGCCAAAGTGAAAAGTCGACAACTTGAGTATTGCCTCCCCTGGAATTTCTTGAACTTGTACACACGGAATAAACCCCTCTTTCATAATCGAAAGTAACATTGGTATGACCAATGTCCGACCTACGTTTCTCTAAAATTTTAAGGATATTGGGACCATATTTTGTGCCGCTGTTTCTCATCCCGATTACTATCTTTTTCCGCTCGCAAAAATAGTGTACCAACTTATAGAAAATAAGCTGCACAGCAGCAGTGATTGGTAAATTACGAGCAGCTTTTAAAACATTATTGAAAATTTCAGCCATGTTTGTGGTCATGTTACCATGTCGCCTCCCTTTATCATGAAAATATGACCATTTTTCCGCAGACTCTCTTATCAACCATTGATATGCTTGAGGATTCATGACTTTTATTGCTTCCATGATTCTTTTCAATTTTCTTTCTTGTAATTCCCAAATGGCGTTCTCCGCTAACTTGTGTAAGTCAGGATCTCCTTTAAAAGCTTTCTTAAAATTATCCAAAAAATGATTTGAACAATATCGATGAACAAAACCTTGACCACGCCAAACTCCTCTCACTGCACTTAGAATACCAGCATGTCTATCTGAAATTAGACAAATATTCACACGCTCTTTAATCACATGTCGCATAATGTTAGAAAGAAAATAGCTCCACGAAATTGTACTCTCCTCAGCAACAAATGCACAACCAATGGGAAAAACATGATTATCTGCATCCGATGCCATGGCCAACAAAATCTTACCTTTATACTTCCCATATAAGTGAGTAGCATCAATAGCGATAACTGGCCTACAATACTGAAATGCATCAATAACGGCCTTAAATGTGAAGAAAAATCTGTTCAATACCTCACCCACTGGATTTCCTACCACATCGTAAACTGGCGTGGTCTCATAAGAAGCAACGGTACCGGGATTATACTTTTGAAGCGCTTTCATAAATTTAGGTAAAACCTTATACGAGTCTTCCCAATTACCAAATATCTCTGCGATTGCTTTTTGTTTACCCAAATAAGCTTTTTTGTATGAAACTGACATTTCAAAGCGGGCATTCACAATCTCTTTAACTAATGAAATCTTCATCATAGGATTAGTTGTGATGGCATTTCGAATGGTTTGGGCAACAAGATTGGAATTTAACTGTGGATGATCAGTTGTAAGCTCGGCATGAATGCATGTATGAGGACCGTTGTACACCGACACTTCAAAAAATCCATGTTTCTTTCTTAGTGAAGCTCGTAGTTTCCATTTGCATTGTTGAGTTTCGGCCAGTTTACAACGAATTTTCCAAAATTTTGCCTTCGAACTTTTAGTGGAAAAATGGATGTTACGTTTGATTGACCAAAGTTTTATTCCCTTTTTCAACATTTCTTTATCCCTAAATAAAAGACCAATAAAAGGATCATTAACTTGAGGATCCCAAAATCCAGGATACATCATATAATTTCGTCTCTGGTTACTATAATTTTCTTGAGTGTCGAACGGTTCATTAAACAAACTTGACATTGGTTGATGCATAGGAATTTCATCGGGAATAGTATTATTCGCCAATTGTGACCCACTTGATTGGTCGTTTTCATCCTCATCCATATACAAGCCCATTTCAGATGATAATTCTTCGTACTCAACTTCTTGTACATTTTCTTCGTCATCGTCAGACTCGTTTTCGCTAATATTGAAGTCCGGATCTTCATCCTCTGGTTCATCCCCAAGTTCTATCGACCAACCAATATTATCTGCCAATCGACACACTGCATCCAAATGTGTCAAATCTGGTTCGTTGTTCTCAGAATATACCTCTAGCATTGGCTCTTGTCGAATGGGTGTTCTACTTGATGTACCGATTTCATGCATTGGCTCTTGTCGAATGGGTGTTCTACTTGATGTACCGATTTCATTAGTGGAAAGAATATTATAATACAACCCGTAATCTTGATCAGAAGAGTAAACTTGCTCAATTTCAACATATAACTCTATAAACGTTCTTCCATTTTCTTCTATTAACTCAAGCATGGTTTCCAACGAATCATTATCATCAACAGCCAATCGCATATATTTAAACTCAGTAAGTGTAGTCAGATATGGATAACGACATGTTAAACTCAAACGATTTGAAGTCGATGATACATCAAGTACCTTAAACAATTTTTCCAAAAATTGGTCGTATGTCGTGTTTCTAGATACCTTAAAAATTTTTTTATAAGAAATATCATAAGATAGCCCCTCGCTAATAGTTTCCATTATCGTACCTCCCCAATAACACATAATTGTAGGATTTTTCATTTCGATAACCACACGGTAAAATTAACAATTTTACTCAAATAATACTCCAACAACACAAAATATTGAGCTTTTACATGTTTTGGAAGAGATCTGATATTTGCCCTAAAATGATCTAAGAGCTCTGTTTTTTTTATTTTTACAGTGGTCTGGGAAATGAGATGAGTACAGTGGTCTGGGAAAATGAGATGAGTTTTTTAAGTACAAGTATTTCTGAAAAACGACCGATCGAAATGTACATAACGACCGATCGTTTTTGTCTGAAAAACGACCGGTCGTATTGTCCAATTCGACTGATCGTTTATTGTCCAAATTGTTCCAGAGAGTTCAATAATAAAACGACCGGTCGTTTTAATCATTTCGATCGGTCGTTTTTCGAAAGTAGACCATTTTGGGAATATTTCAGAAAGGTAGCCCATTCTGGGAATTTGACTGAGCTACTGTACCATTTCAGCAAAAAACTCTATGGAAAGTGTGACCAGGATTGTGTAAGTTGTGAACTACACGATAATCCTTGGAAACTGAACTTTAGTCCATCCCAAGAAAGGATGTATCACTGTAATCTTACAGTTATAATAATCTGTATCACTATCGGACACAACCAAGCTGTGTTTATCTCTGCAAATCCCGAACCTTAGACCTTAGAGCATCTCCAATGGATATGTTAGAAATAATTTCAGTGTCATAAGTTAGCAAAATGTAACTTTTACTTCTATATTGGTTATGTATTGTTAGCTACGATGATGTGTCAACTTTTTATTCTCTCTAATTTTTATGTTATATATAGCAATAAAGTTAACCATTGATATGCGGGCATGAGTTATTGCATAATTTAAATATCACTACATACCACTTTTATAACTCATTTTATTTTGTTATATAGTTTTTATAGGTAAAGTTAACATGTCAATTGTGATGTCAAAAATCAAAATAACTCTAGCTCTAACATGTGATTGTGTAAATTAAAAAACACTTTTTCGTTTATGTGTCCACACTTAACAAACAAAAACGAATAATATGATCATTGTAGATGATCTTGGATCCTAATTGACGTCAGATGGCTGGGTCAAGGTTCTGACAGAACCCTTCCTCTCTCAGTAATTTGTAAAAGTTCACATCTGAGGGGGAAAATTTTCAAAAAATGACTTGACAATTTTTAGTTGTCTAATTACCATTACTTGAACGGTATCTAGACAATAGATAGCGTGGGTATTCAATTATGTTTCTATTGAGCATTCCCTTATACACTTTTATTACTATGGATCAAACTTGAAATCATACACATCATGACTTGTGGCTTCCCAATTTATTCTAGTAGTAATGGTTATGTCCTTTTATTATTGTGATATTGGATTCACGTATGATCTGATCGAGTCCGTTGCAATACTTTTGTGTTGCGGATCTCAATAGCAAAGGTAAAAACTGTTGGTCTTTGGTACTATTTCGAATACGATAAAGAAAAGGACAATAATATAAAAGACAGGAACGCAATGGAAATAACACTTTATTTCTCACAATTGGAATATGAATTACAATTCCTGACTCGTACAGAATTAAATAAAACTGCTGGACTGGTTTCAACAAATAAAAACTGCCGGACTGTTTTGAACAAACTGCCGGACTGTTTTAACAAATAAAAAACTGCCGGACTGGTTTTAAACAAACTGCCGGACTGGTTTTAACAAATAAAAAACTGCCGGACTGGTTTTGTAAATAAAACAAAGTGGACTGGTTTTAACGAATAAAAAAACTGCCCGGACTGTTATTAAATAAACTGCCCGGACTGTTATGTAAATACTGGAAATTAAATTACAGGAAAGTAAATTACAGAATAGGAAAGACTGAAATGTAAATTACAGAAACTAAAGGTACTGGAAAGAAAAAATACAAAAGGGAAACAGTACTGAAATTAAATGGACAGAATAATAAAGGACTGAAAAGTAAATAACAGAAATTAAAAGAAGAGGCAACTGCTGAGCAGTTTCCCTTAAACAATATTTCCCGAACCACCTTTAAAGGTTTCTGGTTTCGGGACTTTGTTCCCAAGGTACAACTTCTATCTCAGAGTGGCTCGTATGGAAACCGGCACCGAACCACAGGTCGAGCTGTTGGTGGTGCGGTTCTCGTTCTCTCTCACTAAGTGTATGCTTATGCTGTGAGTTGTGTGTATGAAGGTGTACTGAAATGAGAGGGGGATGGCTGCCTTTTATAGGCTCTACTGAAACCGCAACCATAAATGTTGGTCTTTAATTCTGGGAGTTACACCCCCAGAATCCGCTCAATCAATTCTGAAACCGCAGCATTTACTCTCATTCATTGCTGACGTTTCTCTTGCTGGAAACTCTAGGGACTCCTTTTGTATTTTATACAAAACTCCCTATTCGGGTTTGGACCCAAGACCCAAGACCCAAGACCCAAGACCCAAGACCCAAGACCCAAGACCCAAGACCCAAGACCCGAGACCCGAGACCCGAGACATTCCCCAAATCCCAAATCCCAAATCCCAAATCCCAAATCCCAAAGCCCAAGCCCAAGCCCAAGCCCAAGCCCAAGCCCAAGCCCAAGCCCAAGCCCAAGCCCACGCCCACGCCCACGCCCACGCCCGTGCCCGTGCCCGTGCCCGAGCCCGAGACCCGAGACCCGAGACCCGAGACACGAGACACGAGACACGAGCGAGCGCGCGTGTGTGGTACACACTAATACTCTTAGGTGTATGTGGACATGTTAGTTTAATAACTACATGGGTTGGTATGGTATATATATTGTAAGATTAACTCTTAATCTTCCAATATGGGATTATACTAAATGGTTTTTCTCATTAACCATTTCGTTTTTCCAGATTTGAGCTTCCGAGGTACCAACTTTGAAGCCAATTTGTATTCACACCCATTCTCCGAATAGGTCATGTGATATACCGTTACGAAGCTCGTCACACGGGCTACTCAACCACGTTGATTACGGTATAAACAACTCAGCGCTGTTACACGAAATAATGACTCGAAGTTGGTCCAGTGACCATTCGGAAACACCCATGTTTTCACATGTTTTTCCAACAATCCCCCACATGAATGCAATTGGCTGAAAATAAAATGCTCCTAAATGCATACGAGAGAAAACCGCAAGAGTTCACTGCATAAGGACAGGTAGCGCGCGCCTTGAACCTGCCGTAGTGACGTAAAATCTGATATGCTACTATTGGGTAGCCTTTAAGCCTTGAACCCTTTAGCGTTTGTGCATACCAGGGTAATGCGCACACAGTGTCCCCTCTACACCACTTACTAAGCCCTTTGGTTGTTGTCCATATTTGGCCGTGGACTGCCTTGGCAAAGTTCAACCGAGTGCTCTAGTGATTTAGCCCATGGCTCATCACATAGTATCGGCCATACACACTCGTCATAGGTGATTTCAAGTCAAGGGTGTCCTGACTCACCCCTCTCGATCTTCGAGATACTTGTTTTCATTAAGAGCCTCATGCTCACCCTTAAGATGGTCTAGGTCTATCACTCTTTCATCCTAGAAATGGGCTGGGAACTTAAGTTCCCGAGTGCTTTGTTCGGTCACCCCCACAGTTCGGTTTTCCCGTTGAACCCGACGCTGGAGAATCCAGTTCGGGTTGGGTTGCCTCTGAGGAGGTTTCCAGTTTAATGGGCTTCAACCCCATTCCCCTCGATGAAACTTCAACTCCTACCTGAGTCAAGCCTTTTGTAAATGGATCCGCTATATTGTCTTTAGATCTCACAAAATCTAAGGACACCACACCGTTAGCTAACAATTCTCTTACGGATTTATGTCTCCGACGAATATGTCGGGACTTTCCATTATACATATGATCCTGCGCCCGTCCAATAGCCGACTGACTATCGCAGTGCATGCTTATTGCTGGGACAGGTTTCGGCCACATTGGAATTCCTTCCAGAAAGCTTCTCAGCCAATCAGCCTCTTCTGTTGCTAGATCCAACGCTATGAACTCAGATTCCATAGTTGATCTAGCTATGCACGTCTGCTTGGATGATCTCCATGAGACAGCCGCTCCTCCCATCACGAACACATATCCGCTAGTGGATCGTGTACTGTTGGAATCCGAGATCCAGTTTGCATCAGAATACCCTTCCAGTACAGCTGGATATCTGGTATAATGCAACCCTCGGTCTGCTGTGTATCTCATGTATCTGAGAAGTCTCATGATGGCCTTCCAGTGTTCCTCATTGGGATTACTGGTGTACCTACTCAGTCTACTCACTGAGTTGGCTATGTCTGGTCTAGTACAGTTCATGACGTACATCAGACTGCCTATTATTCGAGAATATTCCAATTGTCTCACACTCTCCCCAAAGTTCTTTTTCAGGGTGGTTGAGATCTCTATCGGAGTTCTGGATGTAGCTCTACTATCTTTATCAAATTTGTCAAGCATCTGTCTGACATAGTGAGTTTGAGATAGCGCATATCCGTCTGATGTCTTGGTAATTTTCATACCAAGTATAACATCAGCGACACCCAAGTCTTTCATCTCGAATTTTTGTGACAACATTTTCTTAGTGGAGTTGATGTTATCAATACTCCCTATTATAATCATGTCATCTACGTAGAGGCAAACTACCACGTAGTCCTTTTCATTTCCTTTTACGTAGACGCATTTGTCACATTCGTTTATCCGAAAACCGTTTGATAGCATCACTCTATCAAATTTTTCGTGCCATTGTTTAGGTGCTTGTTTAAGTCCATACAAGGACTTCACAAGTTTACACACCTTGTGAGCTTTACCTGGAACCACAAACCCTTCCGGTTGTTCCATGTAAATTTCCTCTTCCAACTCACCATTCAAGAACGCCGTTTTAACATCCATTTGATGTATTTCCAGATCGAACAGTGCTGCGAGAGCAATGACTATCCGGATTGACGTCTTCCTGGAGACAGGAGCATAGGTGTCGAAATAGTCGACACCTTCGGTTTGTCTAAAACCTTTCACTACAAGCCTAGCCTTGTATTTCTCGATTGTTCCATCGAGCTTTCGCTTCCTCTTGAAGATCCACTTGTGTCCTAGTGGCTTACACCCGGGTGGTAGATCCACTAGTTCCCAAGTGTGATTTTGTAATATCGATTCAACCTCATTGTTGATCGCTTCCTCCCAATATTGGGCTTCCGGGGATGACATTGCTTGTTTGAATGTCGCCGGTTCGCCTTCTATCATGAAGGTTACAAAATCTGGACCGAAAGTCGTTTCCTTTCTAGCCCTTTTACTACGTCGAGGCTCTTCTTCTTCTTCCTCCAACGGTTCACTTGCCCCCACATTTTCCTCACTGTTTGACTCCTCAGTCTCTACAGTTACGGAAGACTTGCGGGGAAAGATCTCCTCGAAGAAAGAAGCTTCTCGAGCTTCGATGATAGTATCTGTATGCACATCGGGATTATCCGACTTGTGCACGAGAAAACGATAAGCACTACTGTTTTGTGCATATCCTATGAACACACAGTCTACCGTCTTTGGCCCTATTCTCGTTCTTTTAGGAAGCGAGACAAGGACCTTCGCGAGACAACCCCAAACCCTTAAGAATTTATAGCTCGGCCTATGGCCTTTCCATAGTTCATAAGGTGGTTTATCACGTTTCTTATGTGGTAGCTTGTTCAATACATAGTTGGCGGAAAGCAGCGCTTCCCCCCACATGTTCTGGGGTAACCCAGAACTTATTAACATAGCATTCATCATTTCCTTGAGCGTCCTATTCTTACGCTCGGCAACCCCATTCTGCTCCGGAGAGTATGGGGCTGTCGTTTGATGTATAATGCCATTTTCTGCGCATATCTGCGCAAACGGTGCTTCGTATTCACCGCCTCTATCACTCCTCAATATTTTAATCTTTTTATTGAGTTGATTCTCTACTTCGGTCTTATAAAGAGCGAATTTCTCTACCGCTTCGTCTTTACTTCTCATTAAGTAGACATAGCAGTATCTAGTACAATCATCTATAAACGTGATGAAATACTTTTTCCCTCCTCGCGTTTGTATAAACTTTAAGTCGCATACATCCGTGTGTATTAGACCGAGAGGTTCAGTACTTCGTTCAATATGTTGATACGAAGACTTGGTTAATTTTGCTTCAACACAAACCTCACATTTATGTTGTTTATCAAATACAAAATTAGGTAGTAGATTCAGTGATATTAATTTCTTCATAGAATTAGCATTCACATGACCTAATCTACCATGCCATAAATTAAATGAATCGCAAGAATAAGCAAACGAAGTTTTATTGGCCACTTGGGCAACATTCACGATTACATTATTCTTGGTACTGGCCTCAGCCTTAGTACCCTCAATAGCTAACTCGGCTTTAGGAGCCGGAGTACCAACATTTAATTTAAACATGCCGTTGGTCATATAGCCACGGCCTACATACATTCCGTTTAAAGTGATTACAATTTTTGCAGATTCAAATACAAGTTTAAATCCTTTGTTCACCATCACGGACCCGGAAACCAGATTCTTGCGAATTTCTGGCACATGGAGCACGCCATTCAGTGTGAGCTCCTTTCCCGATGTCATCTTCAGCAGCACGGTTCCTTTTCCTTCCACCCTGGAAGTAGCCGAGTTCCCCATGAAGCAGCTCTCATTGTCCACGGCCGTATAGGTCTTGAACATCCATTTGCTGGCACAGATGTGACTAGTGGCGCCTGTGTCCAGCCACCATTCCTTTGGGTTGCTCCCCACCAGGTTCACTTCCGAGACCACAGCACTCAGGTGCATATAGTCCTGTCCAGCATCATCTCCTCCCTCAGCCACATTAGCTTGAGCAGGTGCCCTCTTCCTCCCTTTCCCTTGGAACTTCCTCTTTGGGGGGGGTTTGGGCTTGTCGGTGCGCATCTTACAATCCGCGGCACGATGGCCCGGTTTGTTGCACACAAAGCAGTCTCCCATGAATTTCTTCTTGAGAGAGGCACCGACTCCGCTGTCAAAGCGTTTCCGCTTAGACACAGCGTCCTCAACCACATGGGCCTTGGCAACCGCGTTGCCTGCTCCGCCACCGCCTTTCCTTCCGGATCGGCGGTTGCTTTGCTCAACATTGAGCCTCTCAATGAGTCCCTCCAAGGTCATAGCCTTTCGCTTGTGTTTCAGGTAGTTTTGAAACTCTTTCCAAGAAGGTGGCAGTTTCTCAATCATTAATGCCACTTGGAAAGGTTCGTTGATAACTAGCCCTTCAACCTCAAGCCTATGGTATATGAGTTGGAGTTCCTCAACCTGCTCGATAACACTCTTCCCATCAGTCATCATGTACTCGTGAAAGTCCGTGACGACAAATTTCTTTGCGCCAGCGTTATTCACTTTGTACTTTCGTTCGAGAGACTCCCAAAGCTCCTTTGCAGAAGCCTTGGGCTCGAATACACTGAAGAGAGTGTCATCCAGAGCACACAGGATGTAGTTCCGGCATAGGTAGTCGCCGTGTTTCCACGCTTCCACCGCCGAAACCGTCTGCACGTCCTCATCGTCCTCGCTTAGGACGGGTGCAGACTCCTTAAGAAACCGGGTCAGATTAAGGGCAGTTAAATAAAACAGCATCTTTTGCTGCCAACGTTTGAAGTTGTTGCCCCTAAACTTTTCCGGTCTCTCCAGTTGAGAGGTTGGCAACATTGGCATCGCCGGTGTTGCCGGAGCCTTGCCCTTTGCCCTGGCCGCAGCCACAAGCGCTGCCTTGGCCGCAGCCTTAGCAGCAGCCTGTGCTGCGGCCGCAGCCGCAGCCATAGCATCAGCCTCTGCCGCAGCAGCGTCGGCCGCAGCCTTTGCCGCAGCAGCTTCGGCCTCAGCCTGAGCCTGAGCCCCCCCACTCGCAGCGCTCGCATTGTTATGGCTACTGCCAATCACAAGTGCGCCCTGCACGTTTTCCGAAGAAACGGTGGGTATTTGATCCTCATTAGTCATCTGAAATGACAATATAAAACCGTTTAGTTTCTCGCAAGAAAACTAAATTCTTTATCGCAAATACTAATTATAACTTAATTAGATTGCTTCAAAAGAATAAAAACCAGAGAAAGAGATTCTAGCGTGAAAATCAAATCACTTTTGATTTCACTAAGAATTCTTTATAGTATACTAGAATAAAAAGATTAAAACCAATTCGGATTTATTCTATGTGCAAATTTCAATTTCTAGTAAACTAGCAATGATTTTGCGAGAATAAAAACCGAGACGTCAACAACAATAAAAAAAAAGAAAAGTCCTTTCTTATTTCGAAAATAGAAAAACCAAAAAATGTTATTGTTTAAGATTGTTGGTCTTTGGTACTATTTCGAATACGATAAAGAAAAGGACAATAATATAAAAGACAGGAACGCAATGGAAATAACACTTTATTTCTCACAATTGGAATATGAATTACAATTCCTGACTCGTACAGAATTAAATAAAACTGCTGGACTGGTTTCAACAAATAAAAACTGCCGGACTGTTTTGAACAAACTGCCGGACTGTTTTAACAAATAAAAAACTGCCGGACTGGTTTTAAACAAACTGCCGGACTGGTTTTAACAAATAAAAAACTGCCGGACTGGTTTTGTAAATAAAACAAAGTGGACTGGTTTTAACGAATAAAAAAACTGCCCGGACTGTTATTAAATAAACTGCCCGGACTGTTATGTAAATACTGGAAATTAAATTACAGGAAAGTAAATTACAGAATAGGAAAGACTGAAATGTAAATTACAGAAACTAAAGGTACTGGAAAGAAAAAATACAAAAGGGAAACAGTACTGAAATTAAATGGACAGAATAATAAAGGACTGAAAAGTAAATAACAGAAATTAAAAGAAGAGGCAACTGCTGAGCAGTTTCCCTTAAACAATATTTCCCGAACCACCTTTAAAGGTTTCTGGTTTCGGGACTTTGTTCCCAAGGTACAACTTCTATCTCAGAGTGGCTCGTATGGAAACCGGCACCGAACCACAGGTCGAGCTGTTGGTGGTGCGGTTCTCGTTCTCTCTCACTAAGTGTATGCTTATGCTGTGAGTTGTGTGTATGAAGGTGTACTGAAATGAGAGGGGGATGGCTGCCTTTTATAGGCTCTACTGAAACCGCAACCATAAATGTTGGTCTTTAATTCTGGGAGTTACACCCCCAGAATCCGCTCAATCAATTCTGAAACCGCAGCATTTACTCTCATTCATTGCTGACGTTTCTCTTGCTGGAAACTCTAGGGACTCCTTTTGTATTTTATACAAAACTCCCTATTCGGGTTTGGACCCAAGACCCAAGACCCGAGACATTCCCCAAATCCCAAATCCCAAGCCCGAGCCCGAGCCCGAGCCCGAGACCCGAGACCCGAGACCCGAGACCCGAGACCCGAGACCCGAGACCCGAGACCCGAGACCCGAGACCCGAGACCCGAGACCCGAGACACGAGCGAGCGCGCGTGTGTGGTACACACTAATACTCTTAGGTGTATGTGGACATGTTAGTTTAATAACTACATGGGTTGGTATGGTATATATATTGTAAGATTAACTCTTAATCTTCCAATATGGGATTATACTAAATGGTTTTTCTCATTAACCATTTCGTTTTTCCAGATTTGAGCTTCCGAGGTACCAACTTTGAAGCCAATTTGTATTCACACCCATTCTCCGAATAGGTCATGTGATATACCGTTACGAAGCTCGTCACACGGGCTACTCAACCACGTTGATTACGGTATAAACAACTCAGCGCTGTTACACGAAATAATGACTCGAAGTTGGTCCAGTGACCATTCGGAAACACCCATGTTTTCACATGTTTTTCCAACAAAAACTTCGTCTTTATAACATCGCTGACACTTAATTATCTATTTATGTGTTCACGGCTGCGTCTGCAATACCAGTGAACGGTTTGGCTTGCAAGGATGCAAAGCTGGTGCAAGCTAACGAATGACGATTTCTTCTTTAGTGGCTTTCACTTGAGAGGCAACACATCAAATCCACTAGGAGGTAACTCAAAAAACGTCTCATTTTCACAAATACCAGGACTTAAACACTCTTGGAATATCTACGATTCCAAATGATTTTGCATTATTCGGTGTTAACCCTCCTCACATTCATCCTCGGGCAAGTGAAACAATTTTAGTTCTTGAAGATACCTTCGAAGTAGGATTTGTCACTTCTAACCCTCAGAACAGGCTATTCACAAAAAAATACTTCAGAAAGGTGACATTTTTGTTTTTCCCATGGGCTTTGTCCATTTCAATAGTATATCAGCAACACTGTGTGCAACTTCGAAGGGAATTTTCAAGAACATCAGTTAATATTGCAATTGCAAATACGTTATTTAGATACGAACCTAAGATCCCTTCAGATTTGCTTGCAAAATCTTTAAAAGTCGACGATTACATAATTGACAATATATTTGCCACCTTACAGTCGAAGTCTTAGATAGGTACCCCATACCCAACGTTTCAAAAATTTGGCATGCAAAATTTTAAGAGCTTCACTTTGTAACCTGTACTTCACTTTGTAATCTTAGATAGGTAACAATGTTGATCTATATATAGCCCTCTTTTAATTACAGTACAATATTCATGCGTTTCCATCCTCTTGAGACAATTCTTCAGACCAATATTGCGAGTGGATTCTTTACAGCATGCTAATCATAAAAAGGAAAGTGAAGAATTATGTAAATAAGGACTGAAGAAGAAACCATTGTATTTTTTTTTGTTTTGTTTCAAAACAAACAAACAAAGCATTTAATTAGTCATAAAATACAAAGTCCTACTATATTACTTTAATCATGTCCATCGTTGGCAGTGACTTTGCCACCATCTAGTTTCGACTCGCTCCACAATACTCAATTGCTGTGGATGGTACGTTTGCGACCTTGCTGCCTGCAATTTGGTTATTCTTTTATATGCTTTTGTTTATGGAGATGCCCGTCGAGTATATACCACTATTTCAATAAGTTTACCTCTAAGCTTGAAGAACTTTATTCGAAGCTTTAAAGGTTGGACAATTGCTTTGTGATTGTGAAAAAAGGTTTTTCCTTAACACTTTTCACGCTTTTAATGACATATATATCTCTTGAAAAAATGTTTTTGTTATGCATTCGCTTTTTTTATAACATTGGTATATACATAAATTAATTTAGGCACATAAGCAATAAATATGTACTTCAATTTTTTAAGATAGTTAAAAGGATCCTATAGTAACAAAATGGTCATTGTACAAAATTTACTCAAAATTACTAATTTATCATTTTCAAAAAAAAAAAAAAAAAAAAAAATTCATTCAGTGAAAAATTTAGGAATATAAAATACTACAACTTGGTTTCCTCTCTTTTCAACAGTTCCAGCAAAATTTCATTCCAAGTATCCACAGGTCCAGGCATACACCAATGCACACAGTCATTTGCCCATTTCGGATTCGTTTTTCCATAATATCTACCAGGGTGACCGTCTGGTCTCCTAAGCATAGCTCGAGTTACATCCATGAGTCTAAATTTCATCCCTTTAACTCTCCCTATTTTTTCCGCCTTTTTAAATTCCTCAATTTGTACATTGTACAGATTTAAACTCTTATCTTCCAAACGTGTCTCGTTTTCCTCATATGGCTTTGTCCTAGCACAGTCTCCTGTCCACGACCCGTGCTCAAAGTGCGATGTGGCAAACGTCCTTAAAAATATCACACCCTTATAATTATCCGTAGTATATATAGCTTTAAGTGCCATTTTATAAGCCATTTGAAAGCCAAAATCTTCTCTTAGTTGGGTAATATCCTTTCTATCACACCACAAACAACCTATGAGCTGGTTGTTAATGTAGAACATGCTGCTCCTTACAAACCATTGACCAGCAGAGATGATTATGTAGTTGAAATTGTCGATTCTGTTGGTCCAGTTTTCGTCGACCTCGTCAAGGTACACGTTGAAAGGTTTAGCCATATCATTAGGGTCTGTTTGGGTTGTTTTTACCAAGTAAGGCGACCAAAAAATTTCGATTGTGAAGTTGTGATTTTTGTACTCGTAGCGTTTAAACTGCGCCCCTTCATTTTTTTCCTCGGAAACATCTATAGGGTCTTCAACCTACTGGTCAAAAAAGATGATACAGTAGAATTCAATTAATGGAGGTAATTCCTTATTTCCTTGAATTACTTCTAATGGTGAGTAGTTAGGTACTATAGCTAGGTTTTCCCCCTCACTAATTCGTGGGATGGCCTGTTCATATAGGGATGTTTGTTATGAAATACATGCTGAATCCGACTGATAGTTTAATTCGCTACATTTTTGTTCAAGTTTTAGGTTTTGGAAGCGTTATAATTTTTAAATCTCTCTGCACCGATTCTCCCTATAATTAATCGGCTTTTTAAGTCCATGTTGTTTTAGCAAGCTAATTACTCGAACTTCATAATTTATAATTTCCAAGACAGATAACTCATAATATTAGCGACTGACTATAGGTCCGTTGCCAGACGATTCATTTAGGAGAAATGAATCCTACAAGGTTGGTTAGTTTTGGCCGACCCTCTTAAAAAGTAAAAATAAAACAAAATCAGGTCAATTTATAAACGCTCAACTTGTCTGTCTGATTAATAATACTAAAATTGTGCCTTAAACTAGTCTTATGATAATAAATATGTCTAAGAAACTGAAAACACAAATAAGTTATGAAACTGATTATATGGAAATGTTGGTACACTATAAAATTTCCAAAGCTATAAGCATACAAAAAGAGAGTGTAGTTCATGGCATTGAAAAGAGAGATGAATATACATTATTATTAAGTTTTTTGGATGAAAAACCGGGATGATGCATGGTATTTCAGATTTTAATTGATTTCCGAAAAGACTAATCGAAGACCACGGTAAAAAAAAACTCGAGATAAATATAAAGTATTATATATAAAAAGGGGAATAGAACTTTTTTTTCGTGAAATATCTCCGGAATAGAATTTGTAGCTTATTAGTAATGTAAAAATGTAGGAAAAGTATTATGGTTTGTCTTAACTAACATAGTTAAATGTAAGAGCTTTAAGGATCATTGTGCCAACACTAACATAACAAAATCATAATGTATTTTAACATGACTTAATTTACACCCACTCATAGTAGTAGTATACACTAATGTAGTGCCATTGTAGACCAAAGAATACCTTAGATAACATGCATAACAAGGATTGCATATGGTTCCTAGCCAACGAGTCTCCCACAAAAGCCAATGATTTTCCCCTCATAAGCTCTAGAAACAGGACCGGGTTAAAAACAGGTAGTACACAGCCCGATTCCTTCGGTTTCCACCTCCACCTCAAAAAATCTGTATCAGGCCTCCCATGTCTTAAACAATTCTGATGATCATGTATCTTAGTACAAGTCGTGTTTGTATAATACAGCGGTTCTAAACTCGGTACCCAATCTCCTGAAAATAAGTCGCAGTAATTTTTTTCTGGAACATGGTAAATACTTGAAGTTGTTTTCTTTTCCAAATTATATTCAGGAAAATTGCTACTATAATAATATCCAAGAAACGGGCGAGTGAAAAAAATGAGTAGTAAAATGAGTAATAATGGTAAAAGTAAATACGTGACAAGGGTTGTGGTGCTATTCAGCATATGTCTTCTGCCCATTGCTAGTTTATTTGATTTTTTTAGGGAGATTTGAGTTCAATAAAGACTAAAGAGAGTCTTAAGTAGTCATAGCTTATCTCATATGAAGAAGTACTACTATGCAGTTGCTAAATTATGTGTGTGTTGACTATTTAATTTTTTAGTACTAATTATAAGTATATTACTATAAATAAACAGTACTCATCAGGTTTTGACAAAAAATAATACGTACCTCACAAAGTTAAAAATATACCCACATGCATGGTTTAAGATTCTAACATGCATGGTCACCCTTAAAGTAAGTTTTGTTGTTGTTAATTTGGTAGTTCGAAGAGAAAATTTTAACCGTCTTCAGTGCATGTGCATAACTTTCTTAATTTGTTTGATCTACTAAATATTGCTTTCAAACTAAAGCAGTACTGAGTTTCTGTGCCAATTTTAAAGTTTTCTTTGTTAAGTATATTTTATTTAGTGGGTTTTTTGGACTAAAAGTGAAAGATGTGGGGTTAATTTGTTTTAACTTTCAGGGGGTAATTTTTTACTATTATTACTAAGTAAAGTTTGAGAACTGAGATAAAGGGTAAAATGCAAATAACCCCTGGAACTATGTATCATTTGTAAATGGCCCCCAATAAATATCATCATTTGCAATTAGTCCCCATTAACTACAAACTTTTGCATTTAAGCCCCAATTAGTTCACCTTTCTAATGACCTAACTATGTACTATTTATTTGTTAGTTTTACATACTTATTTGTTTGATATATGCAGTTTGTCAATATGCACAATCTAATAAAAAAATTATAGTACAAAAGTCATTAGAAGATATTATTTATTTATTTTAGTGGAAACAATTATTATTTTTTGTCATTCCTAGAAATTTACTTGTTTTTACATTCATAGGAGTTATATGTAAATCAACTATAGTTTGAGGGGTTATTTGCATTTTACGCTGAGGTAAAATGTGTATATAGTTGACTAAGAGCAACCACATCAAATAGCGACAAATTAGACGTTTTCTTATATTTAAAGTAAAAAATACATTTTTACAACTTATAAGTAAACGTTTTGTTTTATATAAATTATCAGCTTACTTATTAATTTCTCTATCACAACTATACAACTCATCTTTTTGTTATTTTATTAATTTATATGTGAAAAATACAAATAAATTAGAGAAAATTAAAAGAAAAAAATTATTATTTTAATTATAAGAAAATCTATTGATATCACTTTTATTTGAGGCATATTTGAGTTCATATATATTTAATATAATGGATAAGTAAATTGATACGTGTATAATTTTAAAACAATGATCTTATATTTAAGGTAAATTGGTGATATAAGTAAACTGATGCCGTTGGTCAAATTATTAAATTCATTGAGATGGGTGTTGATTAAGTATATACAAATAATTTTCCGTCGACTAAGATTCTCTCCATTTGTCTATGCAGATGGATTTTTTTTTTTTTTTGATTTTTTTTTTTTACAGATTTTCTTATATATATAAATATATATTATATATATATATAAATATATATTATATATATATATAAATTCAAAAAATATCATTATACATCTCGGGAAAAAAAAACAAGACGCATATTTGTGTTTCCGTCGTGAAACCGTGAAGATTTGCATTAACCAAATCTTAATTTGGAGCGTTTTTTACAAAAAAAAATGTGTAAATTAATATTTAAGTTGATATTCATATAACATCTCCCTATATATATACTAATTCTATTTCCTATTTCTAGTGACTAGTATACAAGGGCGGATTTGGGGGCGACCGGGTGCCGCCGCCAATTCAAAAAATTTCAAAATATTTTTTTTATACATATAATTTTTAAAATTTAGAGTTAAATATAATTACTTCAAATTTAGTTGTAACCTTAGTAGTGTAATGGTACAGGTTCACATTAATTAACTATAAGACACATGTTCAAAACTCTCTTATGCTACAATTTTTTACTCAATTATTTTTCACAACGACCTCCACCGAACGTTAAGTTCTACTTCCGTCACTTCTATACAGCACAATGACTACAGTTTTTGAATAATAATTTCCCCTTAGAAATGATATATACTGACATCATGCGAACATTAACTGATACCAGATATTTTTTATAAAAAAATGGTTTTTAACTTTTTATCACCAAATTTTATAACTCACAAAACTTACCAACTGAAATGACTTGGATTAGACATACCAATCAAAAAACTTGCCAATTGATACGACGCGGAGTATGATTTTGAAAACCATTATATAATATTTTATAATACATGATTAGTAATGATTTTGAGTAAGTTAAGCTAATAGTAATGTTTTTTTTTTAATAATTAACTTGCGCTAATACAAAGTTCAATTTGTCCCGGGAACGAGTTTTGAGGGGCTAACGACAAATAAAATAAAAGGCACAAACGCACTCGAACTCAAATTTGGTTACCTAAATCATTCCAACTTGTAATAGACAATAGCTAAGTAAACTCAAACAAAGTAAAAGACATAAAGGGATTCAAATCAAATATCTAAAATAAAATATGAAATTTTGCTATACGCAAATTGTGCGGTCTGGCGAGACAGAAAGAGGAAAAGCAATGGTGGTGGTGCGATAGTTGTAATGACTTGATCACAATCCCATAAAGAGTAGTTTGTCTATTGTTTTGGACTTTTTGGTTCATCCGAAAGATACGTACAGTTTACTTGGTGTTTGGTGGTGATGATTTTCTGGTCACATAACATGTGTAAATCACAGATTTTTTTTGTCGTGACTTTTTACTCTCATATAAATCTAAGTTATTATAAGTTTGTTTTATTTATTATAATTCATCCTCGAGGAAGAAAATTTGTTGAACAAAAGAAGAGAAAACCACAACGACCTGAACAAAATCTGAGCATATATAACCCAGGATACAATTACTGAACAAAATACATTTACCATAAATCATAGTAAATGAAGTCTGGACTTGGATCCAAGTATCACGTATTCACGTTACACTAATTAATTAATCTGCGAAAAAAAACTAATCTTTATTGACAAAGAAATAACTAATTATGTAGTACTACCGGGTTCTTAATTTACTAAACAATATATACATGCATAAAGCACGTTGATAGATTACTAGATTTTATTTGAAAATTACAAAGTGCGTTAGTAGATGCTCATAAAATGTAAATTATTGTGAATAAAATATAAATTAATTATTGAGAACATGGCCATGTCTGAACAGTGTGGTCAACTGTGTTTTTTGGAATTCTTATTGGACTGCTGCATGCATGCATATATTGTACTATTTTTTTAATATGAGAAATTTCTCTGAGGGAAGATTAAAATAATTCAAAAAGTAGCACATAACACAGTTTCCTCTTAGGTAAGTTTAAGTCGTATAAGTAAGGACTGAACCTTAATTTCCGGCTAGGAGCCTTGGAATTTTTCGAAGAAAATAAAAAGCAGTAGATCACAGTACTACAAAACCATCTCAGATTGTAGGCGAAAATAGTGACAAATTTATATAAATTTCTCAACGCCTTATTTGCAGATGGCATGACGATAAATTTCTATTTTAGTCGCAACATTTGTCATTTGGCGCAGCTTGGTAACAAATTTGGTCTTTATTGCTTGAATTTTTTTTTTTTTTAACTCCAATAGGATCCAGGTGACCTTTTTGAGAAAAGGCAGGCCAAGTATATCATTTGGTGAGGGGTCCTAGGTCTACAAGACAAAGGTTCTCGCTAACCTTAATTAATCTGTATTTAGGATTATATTTATGATCTATTTTCGTAATGGTTAATTTATGTGAAATCCTATAATTCATACTACGTACAAGGGTGCAAATTTTTTCAAAAATCACAACCTTCTCCAACACCAATCTTCTCCCCACCTGAATATTTCGTGAAATGAACTTTAGATCCGATATATCAGATCTTTCGCGACCAAACCATTCTCCGATTCTCAGGATTGGGATCAAATGTAAGAGTTGATTCTCGAGGGGAATCCAACTTGACTCGGACTAATTTGACTTGCAACACAACTAAAATAAAAAGAAAAAGGCAACTTAGGTGACAGTCGTAACTCGTGATACCTATAAGTTACTGTTGGTTTCCGTGTACGAAATAACAATTAATAATAATAAAAGGACTAAACAAGAATTAATTAAAACCAGTGTAATCTTTATTAATTTCCAAATGAAATACAATAAACTGATTACAACATGTAGGTACTGAAAATAATTAAAGCAAACGTTATCAGATTATTATTAATTAATAATCTGATGTACTGAATTGCAATAAATAGAAACTGCCGGACTGGAAAGTACAAACTTAACAGCCGGACTGTTCTGTTTGAAATTGAAATTACAGGACTGAATTGAAACTATTCTAATTACAGAATTAAATTACAGAATAGTAATTACAGCAAAAAACATAACTTTAAACTAATTACAGATAAGTACAAACAGAATATAAAGCTACAGCTAATGACAGCAATTGAAATACTAAAATAAAAAGGACAGAATTGAATGCGTAAATGAAATGGACAGAATTAAAAGACGTAAATGAAATGGACAGAATAGAATAAAATAAGACGAGACTACTGTTAACAGTATGCCCTTAACCGATATTCGCCCAACCACCTTAAGGTTTCTGGTTGCGTTGGCGCTTCGATCCCAAGGTACAACGTCTCGGATGACTCGCCGAAAACTGGCGACGAGTCAAGGTCGAGCTGTTGGTGGGTGGTTCTCTCTGGTTCTAAAATGTAATGCTGTTTTTGAGAGATGATATATGCTTCTGTATTTTATTCAGAATGTTGTCTATTTGACATGTGGGGGGGGGGGGGGGGGGGGGTCTGCCTATTTATAGGCTTGCTGAGTATCTCAGCCATTAAGGTCACTTTACTACTGTCAGTTTTCGAAATTCGAAACTGCAGTATTAACTTTGCAATCAAATCATATTTATTGCAACAGTTACAGCTTTGCTGGAAGCTTTTCCCGAACATGCGCACTTTTTCCGAACATGCACGCTTTTCCCGAACAGACGCACTTTTTCCCGAACATGCACGCTTTTCCCGAACAGGCGCGCTTTTCCCGTTGAGTTAAAAACCCGTCGAACAAGCCCGTCCGTCGAGCAAGCCCATGTGTGGTACACAATACACACATGTGTATATGGACATACTACTTGATATCCACATGGGATACCCTAGTATATATATTGTAAAAATCACTCATGATTTTCCAATGTGGGATAACCCTCATGGGTTAAATCCCATTTCTTTTCTCATTTTCCAGCATTGGCTTTATTGCCTCTTTCGAGTACCAACTTTCGAGTCCAATTATCATTCACACCCTTCCTCCGAATAGGTCATGCGATATACCGTTGTGAAGCTAGTCGTACGAGCTACTCAACCGCATTGAGTATGGCCTCAGAAAAACTGAGGAGTCGCATTGAAAATTGAATCAAAGATGGTCCCTGACCACTTGGAACAACCATGTATAAAATACATGTTTTCCTACATTTTTCCAACAATCCCCCACATGAATGCAATTGGCTCGAAAGCCCATGTCCTAAATGCAAATCAAGAGAACCGCAAAAGTTCACTGCCTAAGGTCAGGTAGCGCGCGCCTTGAACCTGCCGTAGCGGAATACCACCCAGAATACTGCTATTAGGTAGCTGTAAAGCTTTGAACCATCAAGCTTTGTGTATCCCAGAATGGCACCCGCACAGTGCCCTCTCTACCCACGTACTAGGCCCTTTAGTTGTTGTCCATATTTGGCCTGAACTGCCTTGGCAACTTCAACTGAGTGCTCTAGTGAATTAGCCCAAGCTCATCACATGGTACCGGCCTTACACACTCGTTATAGGTGTTCCAAGTCGAAAGTGTCCTGACTCACTTTACTCGACCGTCGAGTTACTTGGATCATTAAGAGCCTCAAGCTCACCCTTACAATGGTACAGGTCTATCACTCTGTCATCACGGAAATGGGCTGGGAACCCCAGGTTCCCGAGTGCTTTGTTCAGTTGCCCTCACAGTTCAGTTTCCCTTTGAACCTATCAGGAAATATTCCGTTTAGGTTGGGTTGCCTATGTTGGGGCCACCAATTTAATGGGCTTTAATCCCATTCCGTTCGATGACGTCTCGACTCCTACTTGAGTCAAGCCTTTTGTTAATGGATCCGCTATGTTTTCCTTTGATCTCACAAAATCTAAGGATACCACACCGTTGGATAACAATTCCCTTACGGATTTATGTCTTCGACGTATATGTCGAGACTTTCCATTATACATATGATCCTGAGCCCGTGCAATTGCTGATTGACTATCGCAATGCATGCTTATTGCGGGAACAGGTTTCGGCCACATTGGAATTCCTTCCAATAGACTTCTCAGCCAGTCTGCCTCTTCGGTTGCTAAGTCTAACGCTATGAATTCAGATTCCATAGTTGACCTTGCAATACATGTTTGTTTGGAGGATCTCCAAGACACAGCAGCTCCTCCCATTATAAACACATATCCACTCGTGGATCTTGTGCTATTGGAGTCTGATATCCAGTTGGCATCTGAATACCCTTCCAGTACCGCTGGATATCTGGTATAGTGCAGCCCGTAATCGGCTGAAAACCTCATATACCTGAGAAGTTTCATTATGGCCTTCCAGTGTTCCTCATTTGGATTACTGGTGTATCTGCTCAGTCTACTCACTGAGTTTGCTATGTCTGGTCTGGTGCAATTCATTATATACATGAGACTGCCTATGACTCGAGAGAACTCTAATTGATTCACACTTTTACCGAAATTCTTTTTCAGGTTACAGTTGAACTCAATTGGGGTTCTTGACATAGCTTTACTGTCCTTGTCAAACTTGTCTAAAACTTGTTTAACATAGTGACTTTGGGACAAGGCATACCCTTCTGATGTTTTGTTAATCTTCATACCAAGAATTACATCAGCTATACCCAGATCCTTCATATCGAAGTGTTGTGATAACATTTTCTTTGTGGAGCTGATTCTATCATTACTCCCAATTATGATCATGTCATCCACATAGAGACAGACTACAACATAGTCTCTTCCACTTCCTTTAGAGTAGACACATTTATCGCACTCATTAATGCGAAAACCGTTTGATAGCATAATTCTATCAAACTTCTCATGCCATTGCTTTGGCGCTTGTTTGAGTCCATATAGAGACTTTACAAGTTTGCACACTTGGTGCTCTTTACCAGGAACTACAAACCCTTCCGGTTGTTCCATGTAAATTTCTTCTTCCAGTTCTCCATTCAGAAACGCCGTCTTTACATCCATTTGATGTATTTCCATATCAAACAAAGCTGCGAGAGCAATGACGATTCGGATAGACGTTTTCCTGGAGACAGGAGCATAAGTGTCAAAATAATCGACACCTTCCGTTTGCCTGAAGCCTTTCACTACAAGTCTCGCCTTGTATTTCTCAATCGTGCCGTCAACCTTTAACTTCCTCTTGAAGACCCACTTGTGACCTAGGGGCTTACATCCTTTCGGAAGATCCACTAGTTCCCAAGTGTGGTTTTGCATGATTGATTCAATTTCATTTTGAATAGCTTCTTCCCAATATTGGGAATCCGGTGTTGACATAGCTTGTTTATATGTCACCGGTTTGCCTTCAATCATGAAGGTTAGGAAATCAGGTCCAAAGGAAGTTTCCGTCCTTGCCCTTTTGCTGCGCCGAGGCTCTTTCTCTTCCTCTTCCTCTGTCGGTTCACTTGCCCCCACATTTCCTTCACTGTTCAACTCTTCAGTTGGTACAGATGTAGGTAATTCCCGGGGAAAGATATCTTCAAAGAAAGAGGCCTCTCGGCTTTCCATATACGTATCTACGTGTACATCGGGATTGTCCGACTTGTGCACGAGAAACCGATATGCACTACTATTCTGTGCATATCCGATGAACACACAGTCCACCGTCTTAGGACCAATTCTCATCCTCTTAGGAGTGGGAACTAGGACCTTTGCGAGACAACCCCAAACCCGCAGGTTCTTATAACTGGGTTGATGACCTTTCCATAATTCATATGGAGTCTTTTCTCGCTTCTTATGTGGTAACTTGTTTAAAACATAGTTAGCGG
The DNA here is from genome assembly GCA_963682055.1 of Primula veris. Lineage (NCBI taxonomy): Eukaryota > Viridiplantae > Streptophyta > Magnoliopsida > Ericales > Primulaceae > Primula > Primula veris. Next base: position 25,701,838 of record OY821747.1, on the reverse strand, counting down.
AAAGTATCGCTTCCCCCCACATGTTCTGGGTTAAACCAGAACTGATTAGCATAGCATTCATCATTTCCTTTAGCGTTCTATTTTTACGCTCAGCAACTCCATTTTGCTCGGGAGTGTATGGGGCTGTGGTTTGATGTATAACGCCGCTTTCAGCGCATATCTGTTCAAACGGTGATTCATATTCACCGCCTCTATCACTTCTCAATGTTTTAATTTTCTTATTGAGTTGATTTTCAACTTCGGTCTTATAAAGAGCGAATTTCTCTACTGCTTCGTCTTTACTTCTCATTAAGTAAACGTAACAGTATCTAGTACAATCATCTATAAAGGTGATAAAGTACTTTTTCCCTCCTCGCGTTTGTATAAACTTTAAGTCGCATACATCCGTGTGTATTAGACCGAGAGGTTCACTTTCTCGTTCAACATGTTGAAACGATGATTTCGTTAATTTTGCCTCTACACAAATCTCACATTTGTGCTGCTTATCAAAAACGAAATTTGGTATTAGTTTTAGTGATATTAATTTCTTTAAAGAATTATAATTCACGTGACCTAATCTACCATGCCACAAATGAAATGACTCAAATAAATAATTAAACTCAGAATTTTTATTGGCCTCTTGGGCAACAGTCATTACATTGCTAGTGCTAGTCTCAGCTTTAGCACCTTTATTGGGAGCAGGTGTCCCTACGTTTAACTTAAACATGCCGTTGGTCATATAGCCACGGCCTACATAGACACCATTTTTGGTGATTACAATTTTATCGGATTCCAAAACTAGTTTGAACCCGTTCTTCACCATCACCGATCCTGATACCAGATTCTTGCGGATATCCGGAACATGAAGCACATTTGTCAACCTCAGCTCTTTTCCAGAGGTCATCTTCATCACCACCATTCCTTTTCCTTCCACCTTGGAAGTAGCAGAATTTCCCATGAAGCAGCTTTCTCCCTCTACTGCTTCGTAGGTCTTAAACATCCACCTTGTTGAGCAGATGTGGCTTGTGGCGCCGGTATCCAGCCACCACTCTTTGGGGTTGCTCCCCACGAGATTGACCTCAGAGACCACAGCAGTAAAGTGGTCATCATCTCGTCCTCCCTCAGCCAGATGAGCCTGAGCTGGAGCTTTCCTCTTCCCTTTGCCCTTGAAGTTCCTCGGAGGGGGCTTAGGCTTAGCAGCGCCTTTATTGTCATAACATTCCGCGGAACGATGGCCGGTCCTGTTACACACAAAGCAGGTTCCCGCAAATTTCTTTGCGACAACAGCACTGCCTCCGGTGTCAAAACGTTTCCGTTTGACGTTGGAGCTTTCGACCACATTGGCCTTTGCCATCGGGATGACAGCACCACCGACTCTCCTCACGGAGCGACGGTTGCTCACCTCGATATTGAGCTTCTCAATGAGCCCCTCCAACCTCATTTCCTTCCGCTTGTGCTTCAGGTAGTTTTGAAAGTCTTTCCATGACGGCGGCAATTTCTCAATCATGAGTGCCACCTGGAAAGGCTCGTTTATCACTAGCCCCTCAGCCTCAAGGCGATGGTAAATGAGTTGGAGCTCCTCAACTTGCTCCATGACACCCCTGCTGTCAGTCATACGGTACTCATGAAAGTCCGTGACAACAAATCTCTTTGTGCCAGCGTTATTCACTTTGTACTTATTTTCGAGAGTCTCCCATAGCTCCTTTGCAGTAGCTTTGGGCTCGAAAACACTGAATAGCGTGTCATCTAGAGCACACAGGATATAGTTCTTGCATAGGTAGTCGGCATGTCTCCATGCCTCAACCGCAGAGAACGACTGCTCGTCCAGATCGTCCTCGCTTAGGACGGGAGCAGTCTCCTTGAGAAACCTAGTCAGATTCAGGGTCGTGAGATAAAACAGCATCTTTTGCTGCCAACGTTTAAAGTTGTCTCCCCTGAACTTTTCCGGTTTCTCCAGATGAGAAGTCGGCAAAGTAGGCACAGCCGAATACATCGGTGCCTTGCCTTTGGCCGCAGCCTTGGCTCTTGCCGCAGCCTTAGCTGCGGCCTTGGCTGTGGCCGCTGCTTCGGCCGCAGCCTCAGCTTTGGCCGTAGCATCCGCCATGGCCGCAGCCGCGGCGGCCTCAGCCGCTGCAGCCACGTCATCGGCGGTAGCCCCCACAATCGCATCGCCCCCAATGTTATGGACATCTCCACCAACCATTGGGTCATGCTCACTTCCGATAGGCAACTGAATAGGCGACGTGTTTGTCATCTGAAACGACAACACAAAACGTATGAGATACGTGTACAATAAATTCTATAAACAAACACCAAAACTGATATTTGAGTTTGTAAAAGAATTACCAAACAAAATAAAATTAAACTTTTATCCTTTTAAATATCAATACGGTTGATATTAAAAGGATTGAACGATTCTTATTGAATACCAATACGGTTGGTATCAACAAGATTCAAAATAAAATTTAAACTGTTTGGAATTTTTCCGTTGTAATTCAATTTCTAATATAATTTAGAATTTAAAACAAGAAAGCATTATTCCTTATAAAAAATAAATAATTGTATTAATCAATACACGAAAGAAACAACAGGATATCGATTAAGATTGTTGGTTTCCGTGTACGAAATAACAATTAATAATAATAAAAGGACTAAACAAGGATTAATTAAAACCAGTGTAATCTTTATTAATTTCCAAATGAAATACAATAAACTGATTACAACATGTAGGTACTGAAAATAATTAAAGCAAACGTTATCAGATTATTATTAATTAATAATCTGATGTACTGAATTGCAATAAATAGAAACTGCCGGACTGGAAAGTACAAACTTAACAGCCGGACTGTTCTGTTTGAAATTGAAATTACATGACTGAATTGAAACTATTCTAATTACAGAATTAAATTACAGAATAGTAATTACAGCAAAAAACAGAACTTTAAACTAATTACAGATAAGTACAAACAGAATATAAAGCTACAGCTAAGGACAGCAATTGAAATACTAAAATAAAAAGGACAGAATTGAATGCGTAAATGAAATGGACAGAATTAAAAGACGTAAATGAAATGGACAGAATAGAATAAAATAAGACGAGACTACTGTTAACAGTATGCCCTTAACCGATATTCGCCCAACCACCTTAAGGTTTCTGGTTGCGTTGGCGCTTCGATCCCAAGGTACAACGTCTCGGATGACTCGCCGGAAACTGGCGACGAGTCAAGGTCGAGCTGTTGGTGGGTGGTTCTCTCTGGTTCTAAAATGTAATGCTGTTTTTGAGAGATGATATATGCTTCTGTATTTTATTCAGAATGTTGTCTATTTGACATGTGGGGGGGGGGGGTCTGCCTATTTATAGGCTTGCTGAGTATCTCAGCCATTAAGGTCACTTTACTACTGTCAGTTTTCGAAATTCAAAACTGCAGTATTAACTTTGCAATCAAATCATATTTATTGCAACAGTTACAGCTTTGCTGGAAGCTTTTCCCGAACATGCGCACTTTTTCCGAACATGCACGCTTTTCCCGAACAGACGCACTTTTTCCCGAACATGCACGCTTTTCCCGAACAGGCGCGCTTTTCCCGTTGAGTTAAAAGCCCGTCGAGCAAGCCCGCCCGTCGAGCAAGCCCATGTGTGGTACACAATACACACATGTGTATATGGACACACTACTTGATATCCACATGGGATACCCTAGTATATATATTGTAAAAATCACTCATGATTTTCCAATGTGGGATAACCCTCATGGGTTAAATCCCATTTCTTTTCTCATTTTCCAGCATTGACTTTATTGCCTCTTTCGAGTACCAACCTTCGAGTCCAATTATCATTCACACCCTTCCTCCGAATAGGTCATGCGATATACCGTTGCGAAGCTAGTCGCACGAGCTACTCAACCGCATTGAGTATGGCCTCAGAAAAACTGAGGAGTCGCATTGAAAATTGACTCAAAGATGGTCCCTGACCACTTGGAACAACCATGTATAAAATACATGTTTTCCTACATTTTTCCAACAGTTACGACTTGTAACTCATATGTACGATATTAGACTGGATTTTAAAAAATTTCCCCTCGTTTCTTTTTTAATACACCGATGCGTTTTAGTTTATTTGAACACTTTCTTTTTGAGTTTTGATCTTTTTTTTCTCACTCTGGGGAAAAAAAGAATATGGCCGCATATTCGACTATTCTTAACGATTGCTCTATGGCAATATCAAAGCTAGGGGTCAAGAAATGAAATCTATATTTATGAATTGAGGATTAGCTCATTGTTATACTATTGGAAGTATTTTATAAAGAGAAAATTTATCATTTATAAATGGAGAAAGGAGACCGTGGCAAAACCAGCTATCAAAAGTACCTTTAGCTTTTTATGGAGACAATCATGATTTTAAAAAAAAAAAAAACTTGTTTGCATTAGGATAAATTATCACTTGTCGGGAAACCACGTCAATGTGTATCATAATAACTTTTGGCTATTAAAAGAAATAGAGAAAAGAACAATATATATAACTTCCAGTGTCTCTCCCAGATATTCATAAAAAAAAAAAAAAAAAACAAGTCATGTTTCAAGAAATTGTAAGTAAATATGAGACAACACAACACAGTACAATATATTTAAAAAGTTCATTTACGTTCTTATATGAGCTAATGTAGAGAGGGGCATAAAAGAGGATATTAAGGCCTAAAGAGGTAGTTTGTCAATATTTATTTCGTTTGTTTGTTCATCAATTTGCCCACTAATATGCTAATACTGATTTAATCAGTTTGCACAGCCCAAAACATGTGCACAGATTCTTAGTTTTATTATATACGTTTATTATCAAAATTAATCATGTTTTACCATATAGATTTAGATCATACCGAATAATAAAAATGAACACATGGCGGCTGTGAGATATAACAAATCGGCTAAATTTTTATATTTTATTCCTGACCTAGCACCTTGCTCATTGAAAGATGGTGGGTTCTATCTCTAGGCAATCTTGAAAATATAGTTATGAAAACTTATCTCTGCCAAGAAAAGGGGCGTGCTGTAAATATGTAAGTTAAGATAGTGACTTGTACACTGATTAGGATAAAACTCTTTAAAAAAATTTCATGCTATCATATATTCTTAAAACCCGAGATATACACAATCAATTTAAATAGTGATTTATTCCACTAAAGATCACGACCGATCTCTCTACCATAATCCAAATATTTAATTCGTTCAAATTGTCAAACATGTTTATTATCTGGAAAATGATATTCACACAACTCCTGCACTCCAGACCACACTCACTTAGGTGGCAAGTGATGTGGCAATTTCATTAAATTGGAAAAAAATGATGGGAATAAATTGAAAGAGAGAAAATGGTGGGAATAAATTGGAGGAGAGAATAATTTGTAACTTGAGTTGCTTTACTTTTGATTTATTAATTTGTCACTCCCTTACACACTCCCTTACATGTATTGCACACTCCGTTACATATATAATAATATATTTTTATTAAAAAATATATTTTTATTCCTTCAAATATACATGTATGCAGTGTGTGAGTTATATATATATATATATATATATATATATATATATATTAGTAATACCATATTTAATTAAAAAAAATTTAATTAATATTTAAATTTAGGGTAGTCTCAACTAGGGTTCTACTATATTTTTATTTGTGTTTTTAGTAGATTGGATTATATATATATATATATATATATATATATATATATATATATATATATATATATATATATATATTAGTAATACCAGATTTAATAATTTTTCTTATTTTTAATTAATATTTAAATTTAGGGTAGTATTAACTAGGGTTCTACTATATTTTTATTTGGGTTTTTAGTAGGTTGGATTTTTATTATGTTGAATATTTATATTTTGGTTTATCAAATTATAGATTGTGTTTTATCTACATTTGGAGGGATACATATGTATTTCATTAACTATGGAGTGTGGAAGTTGTGTGCAAGTTGTGTGTCTAGTATCACCCCAATCAAATATAGGATTTGTTAGAGCATGACCCATCATTTTCTGAAGGGACCCATCTAAGGGAGTGTGGTCTGGAGTGTCCCAGTTGTGTGAATAGCATGACCCTTATTATCTCCCCACGTAAAGATTAATCAGATACTCATTTATTAAATTAAATCACTGATTGATTTTCTTTTTTAATAAACGTATTATCCCTAAACATGTCCGCTTAACTTATTTGTCGTGTCAGATTATAAATCCAACTGCAGGGTTTACACACACAAAACTTATAAGATTTCTCAAGAGAGTATCATCAATCACTTACGAGACGTGAATTTCTTTTATTACTAATAAATACTGATACGAATAATGATGTCATCCAATTCATTAAGTTTATTGATTTGTGACGAATCTCATCATGTATGAATCAAAATGACAAACACATATAGGAATTAAGAGCATAAGCAATAATCATGACCATGAGTTATAAATAATTTTGTCTAATTAGTCACCAAATGATTATTTAGTAACAGTTATGTTTAATACACACAAAGTGCACTAGTAATGGAGTTGTAATTTATTTGTTCCCTATAGTCAAGATAGATCTACTAAAACCACGTACTACAACTCTACTGATGATGTGTCCATTTCCATCTAAATTTGTAAACATATAACTTATATTCCATTAGAACTGACAGTCTAATCTTATGTGTGTAAGCTATACTATACACACTAGACCATCTAATAAATAGAATAATAGACACTTATTTAGTCATTCAAATAATAATGATAAATAACAATTGTTCATATTATTCTTATTAAGTAAATCAATTCAAAACATTGTCAAATATAAATCTAAAAACAAGCATGTATTTTAGTATATTTCCAACAAATACAAGTGGTATCGATCCTGTCTTAATTAGCTATATGATCTTCCTAGCCTAAAAGTACAACAATATACTGAATTTCAAATTCCCCCTACTTTGTGGAAGCAAATACATGGAGTTTAATTTATAATTGAAATTGTATTAAAAAGAGGAAAATTGATCATTAATTAACAAATGGAAATCGGAGACCCTATCAAAACCACCCTACTAGAATCTTTGGCTTAATATGAAGACAGTCCGGAAATCGGCTTGCCGTCTCCTTTCCCTCTATAAAAAGAACCTTAAAGTTCAAAATCATCCCAACTTAAATCTTTTAGTTTTATTCTATCATACACAAAATCATTTTTATTATATGGATTCCCATTTTCTTCTAGGATTCACTATAAGAAAATTGACGGTTGGCAACAGAATCTGTTTGTATTTGAGAAATTATGTTGCTGATCGTTGATCGGCAACAGATTAGCAACATAAACTACTATGATACTGTTTGACTTGTGGCTAATTTTAGTAACACTTTCGTTGTTACTAATTTCAGTCAGCAACATAATTGTAACAAGTTTATTCTGTTGCCACTTGTATATATAATACAACACATTTTGCAACACATCTGTAACACATAAATATTGTTGCAAATCAGTTACAATTTTTCAGATAGATTAGTTTAATGTATAACTACTTGTAGCTACTCATGTTGGTATTGTGTTGCTATTTCTTTATTTTATTTTTTAAAATGTTTATAACGTGCTGCTAAATTGTTACTAATATGTTGCTACATTCTTTTGGTGCAAGAAAAATATGTTGCTAATTCTTATAATTCTAATACACTCATTTAAATATAAAAGTATAATATATATAATTAAATATAACATTTATATATCTAATAGTCAAACAAAAACCAATCAGTACAGAACATCATTTTAATTACACCTGGATGCAAAATATTACAAACCAAAATACATTGTAGCATAATCTCTGTCATCCCAAAACCAAAAGTCAGTGTTCTCATATGCCTACCCAAAAGTCATTGTTCACGTACGTCTATCCAAAAGTCATTGTTTTCATACGCCTATCGTTAGACCCTACAACCTCAAATTTAACATAAACCTAAAACATAAGAAAAAAAACTTATCACCACTGCCACTTTGACCGCCACCAATGTAATCATAATCCTTGAGATCGTTGAGGTCATCCTCTGTCATGTCTTCATTCCCGGCCTCATCATCCGAATTAACTTCGCTATCAAGATTACGTACCTGACTTTGCAAAGTGACAGTCAGACTCGCCAATAAATTATGCATCTCGAGAAGTGTCCTTTCATAAGGACCCATTCTCGATTCGACTGCTTTCCCGATACCTCGCCGGACATTCTCCTCACTTTGCAACCCAAATTCAGTTAGTGATCCTTCAATAAAGTCTTGAAGCATGTTAATAGAAATCTGTTGCAGTAGTGTCGAACTTGATGCACCTGAATTCGAGTTGTTGACGAAGATAGATGAGCTCTGTGATCCTAAACCATATACGGTGCCTTCCTTGTTCACACCACCAACTACCTCCATAAATATCGCATCATCATTGGATACATCAGATTCGTCTGAAATCTGGGATAGCTCTATCTTTTTTGCCACAAACGCAGCCTGCGATTGAAAATATAAATATATGTTAAACATAAAAAGTATGTTCCATCCAAACAAAGCAAACTAGTAAAGCTACACAAAAGAGAAATCACAGTTACAAAATTTATAGTCACAGCAACTACCACCCACTTTCCAAGCATTTTTTAGTCACACCTACTGTCAAAACCAATACATTATGTATTATAGCAATTATTAAGGTTTTAAGAGTCAATCAAGTTCAATTTACAAAAAGTTATATCAACTCATCCAAATCATTTAGACACTTCACCAACTCATTATCAAATAAGCCAATGTTGGTCAAACTATCCAATTTATCACAAACTTTGACTTGGTTAATGTTAACTCAAATATGCCATAAAATTTGAACTCTAAAAAGAGTCGATCAGCATTGCAACAACAAAAAATGCAGTTCATTATCAAATGATCCACCTACAAATGTCAACGTTTGCTTCATTTCTTTTATCACTTGTAAGTACTTATTTTGAGAACCAAATAAGATAAGAAAGAATTTTTTCTTACATTGATGGCAACAGACTTTTCATCGACAAACGAATCGGTCTTTTTTCTTCATATGCATTAGTTCGAATAATCATTGCAAGTAGGCTTTCTTTTGTTCTTTGCTTCAAAGTGAATCGTAGAACCACCGGTATGCTTAGAGCATTGTCCATTAGCGTCCATACGTGCCAACCTTTTCTTGTACGAGAGCTCTAAAGATTCGGGAGTGTTCCAATCTTCCATCCACTTGGTCCATATAGCGGGCGGGATGTAGTCTCTAGCTTGTGAATTGCTCTTTCGGTCATTTATAAAGTCACGATAGCGTCTTCCTACTGCTTTCCTCCAGCACTCTCTAACTGCCAGTTCAGCTCCTCTTTGCCAAATGAAGTATTTCTACACCACAATAATAGGATAGATAAGCATAAACTTGGTATAGATATACAACTATATTTTGCAAATACATGTATAGAAAGGACTATATTAAACCCAACTTAAAATCTCAACAAAACAAAATCATATAACCAAATCGGATATAGACTTTTGATAATGTAATGATAACAGGGGACTACTTCTCTAATAGATCCTAACTAAATACTATACCAAATAAGATATTGATTTTTCAACAAGCATGGATTATTTCACATATATCTATAGATACATATACAATTTCATATCAAGGTTTCAACAAAAATAATTAGTTACTAAATGTTTAAACATTTAAAATTATAGAAATAAAAGAATACAATAACTAATTTTGATTACCGAGGAATTCTCCCATGAAACACATGGATTAGTATCTTATTGGCGTTGGGGTACTCATCATGAATTGCATTGTTTTCAGCCGCTTGTGCCACAACAGCAGCGGCTTGTGCCGTATCAGCAACGGTTTGAGTTTCAGCGGCCACGGCTGCAGCAACTGCAATCTTAGCTGCAACAGTAGCCTCGACACGCGCATTAGCGGGACGAGCCTCAGCGGCTTTAGCCTCCATAGCTAATGTCACATTTAGAGATGCACCATTGGGGATTGAAGTCCCCACGCTATCTCTACTCTCAGGAGTTTCTAGCGTATCATGAAGGTGATAAGCCCCCAGAGTATTAAGGTTGCGGTTGCCACGACCACGACCACCAGAACGACCACCTAAACGAAGACCATTGGCAACGGAACCAGGGGCACGAGAACTATTCATCTACTTACAATACAGCAAATCAATACAAGACAGCACAACACACTAAAAGTATGGACATTCCAAATACTAGCAAATCAAAAGCCAGAAATCAAACTTTCCATCTATCCCTAAGCAAAGACCAAAATTTTGCTAATACCCAGTAAAAAAGTCGTTGTTTTGCCTAATACCTACTTTAAAAAAGCCATTTTTCTACTTACATAAAAGGGAACATAACAGATCGAATGCATAAACAACACATTTTCAAAGAAACACAATACATATACATTAGCAAAAGTATGGACATTCCAAAAAGTAACAAACATAAGATCACATCCATCTAGTCAAACATAGATATAGATATAGATAGATACACACCGATGGTGATGCCACCGTCGGTGCTGTAGAGCATCTTGTCCATGTGCCTAGCAAGAAAAAATCAAACTTTGTCTCTACTCATAAGCAAAGATCAAACCTTTTTAGCAAAATTGTGTAAAAAAAACTTTTTATCCTAATACCCGCTAAAAAAGCCCTGCTAACACACAGTAAATTCAACACATAAATGACTGATACATATGCATACGGAGACAAACCAATACAATACATAAATACACCAAAAGCATGCTCATTTCAAAGACTAATTCAATAGTACTAAATCACAAGTTATAAACAAATTCAATCATTTTGTTTCCATATCGAGCGTTTACGCAGAACCGAAACCAGTTGTCACCAAACAAAATAGTTGCAGATAATAAAAAAATAATTGCATTTAGTAAAAAAAGTTACACTAATAAAAGAGACATATACCTATGCTTTGATGAATCCAAAGGTAAGATAAGTTTTATTTTCTCCCTCCTATGGTGTTCATATAACAGACCCACCCAATATTATTTTTAAATATCAAATCAATATTGATTAATATAGATATATTTTTATTAGTTTAATATTTCATATTAATTTTATAAAATTGGGGCTTTCTAAAATGAATGGATTTTGGGGGCTGTAAAAAAATTATGTCTTTATTCTGACATATCTGTTTGATGTAAATTCACATTATGAGTATCAAAATTAAAAACTGTAAAAAATTTAGATTACTAGTACATACCATAAAAAACACAAAAATAAACAAAGACATCTTTTCATAAGTATACATCAACAAATACACAATAATCATTAATTAAGCCGTTATAGCATCATTATAGTTATTGAGAGAAATAGAGAGAGAGGCCTGTGAGTTGCAGATGTGAAAGGCGGCTAATTAGGTTTAGGGTTTATGTTGTTGTTTTTGTGTGGTGAGAAAGAGAGAGAAAGTACCCAGCTGTATCACTTATACTGATGAAAAATGGGAGCAGAACAAAAATAATGGGGGGAAATGAAAAAAAAAAAGGCAGAAACAAAGTCAGGGAACCAATTTGCCAAAAGGTTTCAATTTTTTGATAAGTCATAGAAATTTTTGTTACAGAACATAATAATTTTTAAATAAAGCATAAAATTGTCTTAATACACTCGAATATAGTATTTCGATTAATATTATTCATTGGACGAATCCGATGAGCTCGCTAATAAAATTAAATTTTCTTCATCTTCTGCTAGATTGATTTTATAGCCCGGTTCGGGATCAGTAGCATTCAATGGTCCAGGTCCAATAAATTCTGCATTTGTAATCCGATGTCCAATACTTTCGTCCTCTTGAAATGCCTCAGTGTTTTCCGATTCGGCATTCGGTTGTTGAACAATGATTGGCCTACCTTTCAACTGCCCACCAATCTTTATTCTTTTTGTTTATTTTCTTTTTTTCTCATTCCTATTTTGTTATTTTCCCTTACCGACAATCTAAGATAAGGAATGTAACAAACTTGCATCGCTTGCATAGCCAATATAAATGGCTCATACTTGGGGTATTTCGATTTTATCTTCACATCGACAAGATTGTACCATTTATGAACTTTTTTTCCTTTTCGACTAGGATCAAACCATTTACACTTAAACAAAACCGTCTATACATCTAACTTTTGTATGTGTTCATTTTTATTCTGTCTGGATTTAATCGTCTATACATCCAACTTTTATATGTGTTTATTTTTATTATGTATAAAACATTGTTATTCATTTAGCATAATTTCATAAAAATGAATGCACATTAGTAACATATGAGAACATTTTAAATCCAAATATAAATATTTAATTATAGCAACACATTTTTATGTTGCTAATTTGATGGGGAGTTGTGTTACTAAATTGATGGTAATTTTGTTACAGATTTCGTTCCGAAAATTTGGCAACTCGTTTAGTAACAAATTACAGTGTTGCTAAATTTAAGTTGCTATAAAGTTGGTGATTCTGTTGCTAAATGGTTTCCACAATTTATGTTGCCGTTTTGTTAGTGTTCTGTTGCTAATCAGCAACGGAAATTGGCTTATTCTTTTTCGGTGTGGCTATCTGTCATATTTCTTGTAGTGATTAGTGGTTACCTTCACTTCGTGTTGTGTGATTGGCTTCTCATATGATCCGAGTCCATTATAAGACTTTTGTGTTGCTGATCTCAATAGCACAGGTACATATATAGTTTCATCTTTTCTAATGGTGAGATATATTAACATTGGTAGCCTATTTAGTATGCTAATGTATGAATGTTTGCGTTTTGCAGTGAATGTTTGCGTTTTGCAGTGTTTGTGAATGGTTTGACTTGTAAGGATCCGAAGCTGGTCGAAGCTAACGATTTCTTCTTCAGTGGCTTTCACTTAAGAGGAAACACATCAAATCCACTAGGACATGCAGCAACGGGAGTATCTTTTACCGAAATACCCGGCCTTAATACTCTTGGGATATCCATGGTTCGAAATGATTTTGTAATTTTTGGTGTTAACCCTCCCCACACTCATCCTCGAGCTAGTGAAACTATACTGGTTCTTGAAGGTACCCTCGAAGTAGGATTTGTCACGTCCAACCCCGATAATAGGCTTTTCACAAAGGTACTTCAAAAAGTTGACGTTTTTGTTTTTCCAATGGGACTTGTCCACTTTAATAAGAATATTGACAAAGGTAATGCAACTTCATTGGGAATTTTCAACCATCATAGGGGAGAAGCTGTTATTTTCCAGATACATTATTTAGATCCAAACCTGCGATCCCTTCAGATATGCTTGCAAAATCGTTTCAAGTCGATGCAGACATATAATTGAAAACACATTTGCCGCCTTTCCGTAAGAGTGTGTACTTTAAGTCTTGATTACTCAGATTGTAAAATTTCAAGTGATCATTTTGTCATTTTTATTTCCCTAAGGATCTTAACCTTGCTTTGAGAGAAAGCGGAAGCTAGTGATGTATTTGCATTACGTTCGATCTATTGTTATATATATAACTTCTAAATACTACTAATTTTGTCTCTAAAAGATGAACTTATGACGGATTAAGCTAGGGCCAGTCCTGCGGGTTTTCTTCCGGGGCAAAACATATTGGGGCCAAGTTTATTGTTGTGCCGATTACTTATATTTTTTTACATCATGTAATATTTTTTTTTTATCTATATTGAGCAATCATACGTTTTGATATATTAATGATATAGAAATAAGGGTTAATTCATGTTTATTATATCAAACTATCGGCCGTTAACAATTTACATACTCGACTATAAAAATTAACAATTTACATACCAACCAAAGATAATTGATCTATCAATAACCTGACGTCAAATTATCAAATAGAAGTTAGTTTAAATTGGTACATCACCCTTTTTGCCTTTATTTTTGTCGTCAAAAACCATTTCATCTATTTCTTCTCTTACATCACATCCGTAACTATAACCCTAATTTACACACATATTTAACCTAATACATCTACTCTTTCGCTGGACGGCCACTGTAAGAAAATTACATCGTATTTTCTTATCTCGGCACATAACACCACCTCAAAAATCATAGTAAACAACTGACCCCCTTAAATACGGTATTTTCTTACCTCTCAGATAACACCACCATGTTATCTGCAATTTAAAAAATTATATCTAATTAAACTTGATGATCCAGATTAAAAAAACTCGAGAAAATAATGAATACCGATTAAACCTTAATTATCAATATTATTCAAATTTAATAACTTAGAAAAATAAATAGAAAAGAAATCATAACAAAGATTATTCCGTTTATAATAGATTGATAGAAAAATAACCATAATTAACATCAATTCATTTATTATTTAATAAAAGTGGATCATTATCTAATTAAGGCTAATATAATCCCTTATTATTGATAAAGAAATTGATTTACCATATTCTGAAGAGTCTATCCATTTGTAAATTTTCCAGTTCATTTTTAAATATCAATTATGCAGTTCCTCAAATGTTTTATTGTACTTGGTAACTCTGAATAACCCTAATTTTTTTTAAAAGAGAGAGATTTGGGGATTTGTGAGTGAAATATAATTAGAAGGCTATTTTTTGCCCAAATTTGATTGTATATAGAGAGAGATAAAGAGAATGTAAAATAACCGAAATATGTTTTTTTATTAACAGACAAAAATACCCCTGAGCTGTAACGACAACAGGTCACGTGCAAGCTCGTGAACAAACAATTTTGTTTGATAATTTGATGCCAATTTGTTGATTGATCGATTATGGTTTGTTTGATTTGAAAATTGTTAAATTTTGTAATCGAATATGCAAATTGTTAACAGTCGATAGTTTGATGCAATAAGCATGAATTAACCCTAGAAATAATCTCCATCATTTCACTTGTTTAGATGCATAGTTCTTTTATTAGCAGATATAAACTGAAGGGGCAATTTGTGATGGTCACATTTTTAAACTTTTGGATGAAATAAATTATTTTCGCGACTTTTAATCTGTTCTTTTTAACTTAATAATTGAACCAAATAGTAAAAGTTCTATATATATTCAGATAGATAAGTACATATACAATCGAAAGCACCCCCAAACAAACCCGAAATAATATGATTTACATTGTAATCTCTATTCCCAAAACTTTTAATCTTATTCTATTAAACTTAAAAAAGAAACAAAACAGTCAAATCCAACAATAAACAACATAAATATCCTCATTAGGCTCCTGAGATCTAATAATAGTAATGGGTTTATAATAGTATCCCAGTATCCACTGCAAAATAATGTTTATCTCGTTCGTTCAGCAACCCCATTGCGTCGCCCTCTATCCTTCAATAGCCATCAACTGGGGAACCGTTTCGGTGAAGGATTGAGTTTGCCGAGCTTTGTGAAGTGGGATGATACGGAGGATAGGGTTAGCATATCCTTTTCTTTTCTTTTTGACAATAGGGTTAGCATATCCTTTATTGGGAGATATATGAGTTGTAGGGAGATAGGCAGAGAGACCTCATATCGGTAAAAAAAAAAACAGAAATAACACTTTTAGTTTAAATTAATATAGCGTATTCATGATTCAAAATCTTTATTTAATTTACTGATATTACCAATTAACTTGATTTAGTGTACTTAAGTTTTAAATTATTGATTTGGTGTATTAAATTTAGCAAGTAAACTTGATTTTATGTACTACCATCAACTCTAATTGGTGCACTAAATCAACTTTAATTGGTAAACTCGGAACACTAAATCAAGTTTTATTGTTAAACTCGGTATACTAAATCAAAATTTTGAAACAGTAGTACACTCAATCATGTTAATTGATAAACTCGGTATAATAAATGGGAATTTTGTGTAAACATGCACGTGGCACTAAAGTGTAATATTTTCCTTTAAAAAAAATGGGCTGAGCAGTGCAACTTAATTTAGTTTGGATTCAAGACAAGTTAAATATAGGTGACTTCTCAATAATTAATTAAGTCATATGTATTTACGAAATATACTCATACATACAATATAAGCACTAAGACGTTGAAGAGGGAAACCAAAGTTCAATCAACACTCGTACACATATTTTTCATGTCCCTAAATTTTAATAATAAAATAACAACTAATTCAGTATAGTTTTTGGGTATACTTGGTTAATTGCAGCTTTTAAGGCGAGAAAGATTGAGCTTCCGCAACAATTATATGGTTCCTTTATACCTAACAAAATTGAAATCTATTTGGAGATCGTAGGTGACAAGAACAAGGAAAGTGGATGTCTGTATAGGCTCACAAACTTGTATGTTGTCAACTCAAGTTTGTATTCATCAACTTATGAAGAAAACCCAGAAAGAATTACTTTTAATACATACAAGAAATCGTCCAACGGTTTTTTGCTAACTATGAAGAGTAATACGAGTAAAGCGTAGGACAACAAATCATGGAAGAGGTTAAGTCTCTATTGACTCCTCTACAGCTATGCTTCTCCAGGTACAAGACTTGCTTGCGTGCTTTCCAATGATACCCGGAGCTGCAGATCTAGATCGAATTCCGAAGAAGGCAACTAGTGATGGGGTAGAGGAGAGGGAGGAGAATATTTTAGGAGATGATTAGAGGGGAATTAATCTATTATGTTTGATATATGGTAGTATTTTTGCGCAACTAATGGTCGTAGTGAGTTGATTAGTTAAATGTTTGGATAGTATTAGTTTGTGAAAAATGTAACTTTAACTGTCTAGTATATAAGTATTTTGTTATGATTAACCAACTTTATGATCTATTATTATTGTGCAAGTTTAGTTAAATGTGTGTCCATTAGTTTACATTTATTTTCTTTGAAATTATGTTTTTATATAGAGCTTCGCTTTCAAAAAGGTATTATTTTATTAAAAAGATTTTTTTATTTTCAATTTCAGTGACAATTTAGCAACATAAACAAAAAAGTGACACAACACCAATAATTATAGCTACACCATAGAAACACCAAATTTTTTGTTGCAAATGTGTCTGTTGGTCCGTAAGAGTCTAAACCTTAGAGGGGGGGTGAATAAGGTTTTGGTACGTTTTTCGCGGAATTAAATCTATGGGTATTTACCTAAGTTAATTAGTGGTATTTATAACCTAAACTCTTTTGTTACCAAATTAACGCTAAATTGATCTAAGCAAGCAATAAATATAAGCGATAAATAAATACGGAAAGTAAAGGTTAAGGGAAAGAAATAACGCAAGATTTATAGAGGTTCGGCAAACCGCGCCTACGTCCTCTCCTCGGTATTTTCACTACCGAGTGTTTCACTAATAATCTTCGTTTCAAGGTTACACCTTAACGAGCTTAATCAACCGATTACGCTCCCCCTCACTATATGAGTATCCCGAATAAATGACCTAGAGCTTTTAAGCTACACTTGCTTAAAAGCCTCTACCCAATTCACTCGCTCACTAATGAGTTTATAAAATACTCTTTTACAAGTTTGATTTCGAATCGCTCACTAACAAATATTATCTCGATGTTTATAAGATTACAATGAGAATATACTCGAGAATATTTTTGATTACAAGTGAGAAATAAGTAGTATAAGCTTGAAGGATTTTCTTGTAAGAATTGCTTAAAAGTTGTGAATGCTTGGATACTTTCCTTCAAAGGGATTGGGAGCTTTTTGTAGGGAGAAAAGCTTCAGCATTTAATTTCAGACCGTTGCTGGTTGTTGGCAGAATTGAATGCAGTGGTTCGCCCAATTTTCAGGAAGAGCTTAAAAGCTGGGATTTGAAATTCTACAGAAACGATCGGTCGTTTCTGAAAAACGATCGGTCGTTTTTCAATTGGACTTACTGGACAAAATGTGCACTGAAACGATCGGTCGTTTCAGACTTATGATCGGTCGTTTTTGCTGAGGGCTCACTGGACAAATGTATACTAAAAAACGATCGGTCGTTTCCTCTTGGCGATCGGTCGTTTTTTCGTTGAGCTCACTGGAAGAAACTTTCACTTAAATGATCGATCGTTTCCTTTATGGATCAGTCGTTTTTGTTCTGGGCTTGTTTTCGGTTTTCTCGACAAACTTCGAAACCCCGTAACTAATTCGTTTTGAATCCGATTTTGGTTCCGCTTGAACCATTGGCTTCGTAATTATGCATTCTATCATTTAAACCCTTTAACACACTCGATAAATGATTAGTACGCAAAACGAGCTTTTATCATGTTTTACAAATGTTGTTATCATCAAAATAATCGATTAGAAGAAACTACGTTCAACAATCTCTCCCTTTTTGATGATGACAAAATATTGACTTCAACATACTATAAGCTCTTTTTGTTTAAACAAATATAACCGAAATGTATAGATGACGCTTTACTTAGATAAAAGTTTTTTTTGAGAAAAAGCAAGTAAGTGTCATAACATCCGATTTTAAAACGACGTAAAAACAAGCTAAACGATTAGGGATAATGAAGATCTATATGCAAGCGAAAAATTGGCCATAGTTTTGCCTAAAAATGGTCAATCGCCACAAAAGAAAAACAATATATAATCCAATCAACTAGCAAACTATGCGCACTAAATGCAATAATATCAAATAAGATCCAAACGCATAGTTAAAATTGCAATCACATAATGCCATATAAACAAGAGCAAATGTAAGAAGAAACGCATCATAATAATCAAGTAAAACTGTTTCCTACTTATTACATCAAAAACAACTTGTTCAACTCAAAGGAAATAGAAATACAATGCAAAGAGAAAAACAATAGAGAGGTATTTCTCCCCCTTTGACATCATCAAAAACAAAAAAAATAATATATCCGCCTAGTCGCGGTGGGAAGTAGCATCATCCTCTTCGTCTTCGTCATTGTTAGGACCGGCAAAGTCGGGAAAATAACCATGGAACCTTGCCCGTTGCTCGTTGCTTAACCTTTCGATTTCGTCCATATCTTCTTGACTAGGATGCATGGAGCGAAACATGCGTCGTTGAAGTCGCGCATTCTGATATTGATCAATATAGAGATCGTTGTAGAATTGTTCGGTGCGTGGAGGAAGAGTCGAAGATCCTACTTTAGCTTTTCCGCGACCTCGAGAGGGACGGGAGGAGGTAGAGATATCGGTGGGAGGGAGAGACTCGGAGGAGAATTCCTCATGAGCGATTTGAGGTGTCGGTTTAGGGCCGACGTATTCTTCCTCTTCGGGGGAAAGAGGAGTATAGCCGGGGCCGGATACCCGCTTACCGGACCAAGTTATGGACTTGTCGGTATTGTTGAATTTTATGGACATTTGGGAAAGATAGGAAGTGTCCCAAATGTGCTTATCCTTATTTTTGAACAATGTTCCACCGGGAACTAGATTTAAGTCCTTCAAAATGGCCGAAATTAAGGCACCGTAAGGTAACCCATTCTTGGACTTTGTTTTAAGTGAGTCCATCTTAAAGAAAATGAGGGATGCAAAGTCAAGGCGGACTCGGCGATGGATACACCCAAGAAGAAAGATGTACTCATTAGTAACATCCGTAAAGTTGGAGGTGTGTGGGAGTACGATATGAGAGAGAATATGGTAGGCTAGTTTATTACGGAATAGAAGGCCATGGGCTTTGCTAGAGCGGTTGTTATGGGCCGGATGAAAAATTTCATCTTTAAGATCATTGAAGTTTTCGATCTCTAGAGTTTCACAAAGTTCCTTGCTAGACTCATAGAAACAGCCGCTATCTAGGCGTAAGAGAGTTCGTAAACGGTCTATACCGTAAACGAATTGTTGTCCGTTAAAGGATGAACGCAAACGGAGTGCGTCATCGGAGTCCCTATCTAGAACTAGATGATAATAGAATTCATAGACATTCTCTTTATAAAAGGGCTCTTTGAGAGTAAGAAGGGAATCAAGTTTGTAAAAGCTTAAGTCTATCATAAGAGCGGAAAACCGTTCACGAAAAAGAGGCATGTCTAGAGTGAAGTTGGTCAATATACCTCTTGTACCCATTTCGGGTGGATAGAGAGGAGGTAGAGGGCCGGAGCGAGAAGCGGAGGAAGAGCCGGTGCGTGGGGCACGAGGAATAGCCGGGCGGCGAGTGGGTGGAGGCACGATCTCATCGTCATGCTCATCAACGAGGTTGAGTGAGGCTTTCTTTGTGCGAACCATTTGATTGATTGGATAGAAAATTGGGTTTTGTTTGAGATTTTTGGGTGATTGGGAAAGGAGTGGACGAATTTTGAGAGAGAGAATAGATTAGGGTTTGAAATGAATTGGTTTTGGGGTTTGAAGAATGATTTTAAAAACTGACAAACAGAAAAACGATCGGTCGTTCTAGGATTCGATCGATCGAAATATAGCCAAATTCTTCCAGTGAGTGCAACATAAAAACGATCGGTCGTTTTTAAGGAACGATCGGTCGAATGTAATAAAAAGATCGGTCGTTTTTACTGACGATCGATCGACTGTAACAAGGTTACAGACCAGGAATTTTCTGCACTTTACGACACTGATTTGGCAAAGAAAATGTAGAAATACTTAAAAATATATATATAAAGACAATCAAATATATATAAATATATATATATATATCACACATCAAACATACCTAACTCTCGGCGAATAAAGCAAAATTGTTCCTCATTAAGGGGTTTTGTGAAAATATCGGCTAATTGCCTATTTGTGCTTATATATTCAAGTGTAATATCCCCTTTTTGGACATGATCCCGTAAAAAGTGATGACGTAAATTAATATGTTTAGTGCGAGAGTGTTGGATCGGATTTTTCGAAAGGTTTATAGCACTAGTATTATCACACAATATAGGTACACTATCAAATGATAATTCAAAGTCGTTTAGTTGTTGACGCATCCAAAGGATTTGTGCGCAACAACTACCCGCGGCGACGTATTCCGCCTCCGCCGTGGAAAGCGCAACCGAGTTTTGTTTCTTACTATGCCAAGAAACTAAAGCGTTCCCTAAGAAATGGCAAGTGCCACTAGTACTCTTTCTATCTAATCGACAACCGGCAAAGTCGGCGTCGGAATAACCAAGCAATTCAAACGAAGTATCATGCGGATAAAACAATCCTAAATTGCAAGTACCTACAAGATATCTAAAAATGCGCTTAACGGCTATAACATGCGATTCCTTAGGGCAAGATTGATACCTAGCACACAAGCAAACACTAAACATGATATCGGGTCTACTCGCGGTTAAATATAAGAGGGATCCAATCATACCTCTATAGAGCTTTTGGTCCACGCTTTTACCCGATTCATCCTTGTCTAGTTTTGTTGCCGGACTCATCGGAGTTCCTAGCGGCTTTGCATCGCTCATGTTGAACCTCTTGAGCAAGTCCCTTGTGTATGTGGCTTGATTGACGAAAATTCCGTCCTTTGTTTGTTTGATTTGCAACCCAAGGAAGTAAGTGAGTTCACCCATCATGCTCATCTCGAATTCACCTTGCATACACTTAGAAAACTCCTCGCTCATGCGAGCATTAGTAGCACCGAAAATGATATCATCAACATATATTTGAATTAAAAGCATGTCTTTTCCATCCTTTTTAATAAAAAGAGTAGTGTCTAAAGTACCACGAGAAAAACCCTTTTTAATCAAGAATTTACTAAGTCTTTCATACCAAGCCCGGGGTGCTTGTTTTAAACCATAAAGTGCTTTTCGAAGTTTGTACACATGATTAGGAAACTCGTGATTTTCAAAACCGGGTGGTTGTTTTACATAAACTTCCTCATTAATAAAGCCGTTTAAAAAAGCACTTTTAACATCCATTTGAAATAATTTAAAACGTTTAAAAGAAGCATAAGCAAGCAACATTCTAATGGCTTCTAATCTTGCTACGGGTGCGTAAGTTTCATCGAAATCGATGCCCTCTTCTTGATTATACCCTTGAGCTACTAGTCTAGCTTTATTTCTAATGACTACCCCGGATTCATCCATCTTATTGCGAAATATCCATTTCGTACCTATAATGGTTTTCTCACGCGGTCTAGGTACTAATGTCCATACGTTGCTACGCTCGAATTGATTTAATTCGTCATGCATGGCTAATACCCAACTCTCATCGAGTTCCGCCTCATGAATGTTCTTGGGCTCTAATTGAGACAAGAATGCAAAATGATTAACTATATTTCTTAATGATGAACGTGTATGCACTCTTTCTCCCGGGTTACCCAAAATTAAATCTTGCGGATGGTGATTGGCAAAATGCCATTCTTGAGGCAAATCCTCATGAATATGTACGCTAGATTCTAAGTCCTTTTGAAGTCTCTCTATAGTGACTTCTTCATCAACGGGTTCAACCTCTATGCTAGGCGTTGACTCTAAGCTAGATGTAACATGATTCGAAGAAGATGCTTTATGAAAAATATCATCATTAATATTATGAACAATTAAAGGCTTATCAATCGTCGGCATATTCTCATCAAACGAGACATGTACCGATTCTTCCACCAATAAAGTTCTTTTATTAAAAATACGATAAGCTTTACTCGATATAGCATATCCAACGAAAATTCCTTCGTCGGACTTAGCATCGAATTTTCCTAGATTATCCTTACCATTATTATGAACATAGCATTTACAACCAAATGCACGTAAATGAGAAATATTGGGCTTTCGCTCATTCCATAATTCGTAAGGTGTCTTTTTTAATATGGGCCTAATTAAGGCTCTATTTAAAATATAACAAGCGGAATTTACGGCTTCGGCCCAAAAATACTTTGGCAAATTATTTTCGCAAAGCATGGTCCGTGCCATTTCCTCTAGGGTTCTATTCTTCCTCTCAACTACCCCATTTTGTTGGGGCGTACGAGGGGCCGAAAAATTATGATCAATACCATTTTCATCACAAAAAGTTTGAAATGGAGTATTCTCAAATTCCTTACCATGATCGGTTCGGATACTTTTGATCATATAACCCTTTCGTGTTTGGAGCTTTTTGCAAATGATAGAGAATTCTCTAAATGCTTCATGCTTATGAGTTAAAAACAAGACCCACGTAAAGCGACTAAAATCGTCAACCATGACGAAAGCATATGCACGCCCGCCAAGACTAAGTGTCCGGGAGGGGCCAACTAAGTCCATATGAATGAGCTCCAAACAACGAGTAGTAGAAATAATATTTTTAGACTTAAAAGAAATCTTTGTTTGTTTGCCTAATTGGCAAGCGTGACAAAGTTTGTCCTTTATATAAGGAGTTTTTGGTAAACCTATTACCAAATCTTTACTAGAAAGTTTAGCAAGTAAATCAAGACTTGCATGACCAAGTCGTCTATGCCACAACCAACCATTGTCGTTGATAGTAACAAGACACTTGACTTCATCATCCACCGAACTATTCAAATCAATCATATAGACATTATTTTGTCTTTGACCCATAAGAATAGTTTTATTATCCGAAATACAATGAATAATGCAATGCGATTTTTCAAAAATGACTTTGTGACCCAAATCACAAAGTTGACTTATACTAAGCAAGTTATGTTTAAGACCATCAACAAGCAATACATTATCAATAATGACATTAGATGGTTTGGAGATACTACCAATACCGATGATTTTGCCCTTGCTATTATCCCCGAAGGTCACAAAGCCTCCGTCTTTAGGTGCAAGAGTGGTGAATTTTGTTTTGTCTCCCGTCATATGTCTTGAGCATCCACTATCTAGGAACCACTTGTCCTCGTTGATTTTTTATCTCAAGCATACCTACAAGACAAGACGATCATTGGTACCCTAATCCATTTTTGGGTCCTTGAGGGTTAGAGTCTCGACCCTTTGGAATCCAAACCAAATCATTTCTACTTACTTTATACCTATTAGGGCAATATATATAATCCTCATAGTGGTCACTACGGTTGCAAGTAATACATTTTATATGCGAGATAGGTTTAACAAAACGATTATAAACTAAGTTTCTTTTATATGAATTGTTCTTACGGGAGTAACTTGGGGTTCTATTTTCATTTTTCTCCACTTGTTTGGTGAATAGATTTTTATGCTTAGACGCTAAGAGAGGGTTGTAACCTACACCGGTTTTATCATATGCGCCTTGTTGAGAAGCTAATATAGTACTTAGCATTTTGCTTCCTTTAGTGAACTTAGAGAGAGTGAGTTCGGCGCTATCCGCCTTAAGTTTACATGACTTAAGGTCATCAACTAACTTATCATTTTCTAGGGTGAGTTCGGTATTTTTAGTTGCGAGTGTGTCATTTTTCATAGCTAAATTTTCAAGTTCGTCTTGTAGAGTAATTAGCAATTTTCTAAAAGATTTGTTCTTACCTCTAGCTTTTTCTAAAGATTCTAACACATCATTAATATCAAGACAATCATCACTAGAAATAGAGGAGTTAGAGGAGTGATAGCTTACATCCTCGGTATCATCGTCTCTAGCCATGAGACATAGATTTGCGACTTCTTCATTGTCGCTATCGGAGCTATCATCATCGCTCCCCCATGCGGCTAAGAATGCCTTCTTGTTTTCCCTTTTCTTTACGAACTTGTCCTTTTTCTTCAAGGGACATTCGTTTTGCATATGGCCAGGTTTGTGACATTTGTAGCAAATGATTTCGTCCTTTTTGCTAGATTTTTCGGAAGTCTCTTCCTTATATTCCTTTTTCCGAAATCGTTGTCCACCCTTCTTTTTCCAACTTAGGAATTTGTTGTAGCGTTTGGCAAAGAGAGCCATCTCATCATCCTCACTAGATGAATCATTTTCGCTATCGTCATTTGTTGTGCATTTGAAGGCAATGCCTTTCTTCTTTTTCGAGTCATCCTCATGCTTTCGAGTCGTCATGTCGAGTTCATGAGTGCTTAGGGATCCAATGAGGTTGTCGAGAGAGAGAGTGTTCATGTCCTTGGCCTCTTGTATGGCCGTCACTTTAGATTCCCACTTCCTTGGAAGACTTCGAAGGATCTTCGTCACCATCTCCTTGCTAGAGTATACCTTTTCAAGTCTCTTAAGATCATTAGTAATCTTAGTAAAACGAGTATACATAGAAGCAATAGACTCGTCATCATTGACTTTAAATAATTCATAATCATGAATAAGCATGCTAATTTTAGAGTCCTTAACTTGACTAGTTCCTTCGTGCATAATAGCTAGCTTATCCCACATTTGCTTAGCGGTGTCACAACCGGAAATCTTATCATATTCACTAGGCGAGAGCGCACAAGTGATAGAAGTCATAGCCCTACAATTTAGGGAAAATGCTAGGCGTTCATCGGTGTCTAGTTCCTCTACAAGTTTATCTTCGCCATTTCTCCTAGGCGTTTTATAGCCTTTACTAATACTTATCCATTGGTCTATTTCAAAACCACAAAGGAAATTTTTCATAAGGTCTCTCCAATAGGGATAGTTAGTACCGTCAAAGAATGGTGGCCTAGTTATGGATTTTGAGTCGGCGTATGAAGACATAGTGGATCTTTAAACTATAAAATCGTTAGATTTTTATGAATAGAATAGCTAAGCTCTGATACCAATTGTTGGTCCGTAGGAGTCTAAACCTTAGAGGGGGGGGTGAATAAGGTTTTGGTACGTTTTTCGCGGAATTAAATCTATGGGTATTTACCTAAGTTAATTAGTGGTATTTATAACCTAAACTCTTTTGTTACCAAATTAACGCTAAATTGATCTAAGCAAGCAATAAATATAAGCGATAAATAAATACGGAAAGTAAAGGTTAAGGGAAAGAAATAACGTAAGATTTATAGAGGTTCGGCAAACCGCGCCTACGTCCTCTCCTCGGTATTTTCACTACCGAGTGTTTCACTAATAATCTTCGTTTCAAGGTTACACCTTAACGAGCTTAATCAACCGATTACACTCCCCCTCACTATATGAGTATCCCGAATAAATGACCTAGAGCTTTTAAGCTACACTTGCTTAAAAGCCTCTACCCAATTCACTCGCTCACTAATGAGTTTATAAAATACTCTTTTACAAGTTTGATTTCGAATCGCTCACTAACAAATATTATCTCGATGTTTATAAGATTACAATGAGAATATACTCGAGAATATTTTTGATTACAAGTGAGAAATAAGTAGTATAAGCTTGAAGGATTTTCTTGTAAGAATTGCTTAAAAGTTGTGAATGCTTGGATACTTTCCTTCAAAGGGATTGGGAGCTTTTTGTAGGGAGAAAAGCTTCAGCATTTAATTTCAGACTGTTGCTGGTTGTTGGCAGAATTGAATGCAGTGGTTCGCCCAATTTTCAGGAAGAGCTTAAAAGCTGGGATTTGAAATTCTACAGAAACGATCGGTCGTTTCAGACTTATGATCGGTCGTTTTTGCTGAGGGCTCACTGGACAAATGTATACTAAAAAACGATCGGTCGTTTCCTCTTGGCGATCGGTCGTTTTTTCGTTGAGCTCACTGGAAGAAACTTTCACTTAAATGATCGATCGTTTCCTTTATGGATCAGTCGTTTTTGTTCTGGGCTTGTTTTCGGTTTTCTCGACAAACTTCGAAACCCCGTAACTAATTCGTTTTGAATCCGATTTTGGTTCCGCTTGAACCATTGGCTTCGTAATTATGCATTCTATCATTTAAACCCTTTAACACACTCGATAAATGATTAGTACGCAAAACGAGCTTTTATCATGTTTTACAAATGTTGTTATCATCAAAATAATCGATTAGAAGAAACTACGTTCAACAGTGTCACTTTTGAAGGTCAAAATTTAAGAATTTAGCTACACCAATTTATATTGGTACTCTGTTGCTATTTTTTTTATTTTATCATTTATTGTTGAACCATGGGTTCAATAATAGATTTTGATTATAACAGTTATTATAATTTAATAATTTTACAATTTATTTATTCGATGATTTAACACTTAATATTTTTCAAAAAAAAAAAATGTATATTTTCAGAACTTAAATGATAGAGTATTCGATAACGAAGTCAACGTTTCAAACGAAAATTGATTATGGGTCCAAAAAAGCAAGTTAAAAGCATCTCAAATTCAGTTGTAGAACAACTCCGGAACACGTTCAAGTGGAACATGTTCCGGAGATATTTCACGAAGATGTTCTTGACCAGTAAGCTCAAATTAGTGCAAGAACATGTTATAGAACAACATGTTCTGGTGGAACATGTTCTGAAAGTGTTCCAGACCTGCAGAATTCAATTTTTCGTATCGGTAAACGCACCCAACGAAAATAAACCCCATAACACTTATATACTCATTTTTCACACTCTCGAAACACACTTAACACTATCCAACATCAACCAATACAGCTCACTCAAACTCTCTCAATTACAAACACTTAAAATCATCGAGCAAAAAGCTCGAAAAGAGGGAAATCGAGAAAAAAGTGATTCAAGCTCAAATAAAGATAAAAAATCATCAAATCTCACAAATTAGCTTATTTAGACGCAATCAACTTGTGAGTATTGTTTTACTATTCGATAAATTTGTAAAAAGCAAATTATAAGCTCAAAATTGAGAAAGTGATTGGTTAGAGGCTTAAAAGTCAATTTGGGGATTAAAGGTTTATGTTAAACATTCGGGGGTACTCAAGGTTTGAGGGGGAGCTATTAAGCGCGGGTTTGTCTACTCTTTCACTTGTATCAAGATTGTAATCTCGGATAGAGGGTGAGCAAATCGATTGATTACATCGGTAAGATTTGTAATATTGGGAAGAAAATTATAATGAAGTACTCGGTAACGTTAATTCCGAGTAGAGCAAGTAGGCGGGTTTACCGAACCTCTATATATGCGGCCATCTCTTTACTTAGTCTTTACTTTCCGCATATATTTTATTGTTTGTGTAAATGATTTAATTTTAATATTGATCATTATTGCACACGTTCATTGATTGCGTAGTATAATCACGTTAGTTGGATTGTTAGTTGCGCTTAAATTCTAATTTCGCGAAAAACGTTTAAAATGTTATTCATCCCCTCTAAGTTTTAACCGCATGGACCAACATTTATATTGCTGAAATTAGACGCAAACAGTTTACCAATATAAATTGTTAGGTTGATGTTCTGTTAATAAATCAAATTTAGGAACATATATCCTTATTTCCCAACATAATTTTCTGTTAGTATTCGAGCTTTTTCTTATAGTTTATAGCGTAAGTGATACTGATTTTACCAACACTTTCTAAAATTTTAAAAATGTGTTGGTTGTTATCCTGATTTTTTTTTAGTGGTAGCATATATATCATTGATCTAATTATTGCATAGTTTCTCAATACCGAGTTCTGGATTGCTCGCCATTGTCACTGAAGCCTTCCAAGGATACATAAAGTCATTGGTTCAATCTTTTTCGTATTATTTCATGTTGACCAATTTGAAATGAGGTGTATGATTAGCATATGAACACAAAATACTTTAGACTATATCCCACTTATGTGTCTTTAAGATCAATGACAACGAAGATAATTTTTTTTTTTTTTAACAAACTAGGTATTCATGATCATACTAAGACTAGAACATATCATAAGGATTTTCTCCAAATTGTGATTAGAATATAAGAGCCATCGATAGTTCAATCTTAGTAATGAAAGGGATGAGTGGACGAGGTTAAACAACCATTTTAAATTATTTACTGTGGGGTAAGATTGAATTCTTACTGGAGTAATTTTTTTAAAAAGTCGAATAATGCTAAACAAACAACATGTGCATAACTTGTGCTTAATTTGTGAACTTCACACATGAGATGATTCGGAGATGTATCTAAAGGGCACAATTGGACCAAGTCATAATACTATTTAAATTGGTCATGTGATGATACATGACACGATTATAAGATTAATTTAGACAAAATTTCTGATTTATGAAAATATAATAAAATTTGGTACTTCAATTGTTAATGACGGCAGTTTGATAATTTTTTTTATTAAATATGTTACTTAGTGTACTAAATGTTCCATAATCCCTAGTTAACAGATAGTATTTACAACTGGATAGCCCAACTTAAAAACACTTGAACTGCATTAATTGGTTGTAATTTCTGAATTTACATTTCGGTCTCCTATATAACATTAAACATAAATTGTAATGTAATCATGCATTTAAGTCGGGACAAAGGTCATTTTCCTAAGTTAAAGTTTGAGTTTGAATTATATCCTTTTATCCCATAATTCTATTATTTTTCAAAAAAGTTTGATACTTTTTTTTGTTAACCTCTGTTAATTGGGTCTACTAAATGTTCCATAATCACTAGATCACAAATATTTACAACTGCATTAATTGGTTATAACTAATTTCTGAAATTACATTCCTCTATATAACATTAAACACAAATTGTTAAGTAATTTTGCTATAAATAAAAAAAAAGTATTTTTTATTTTTCATGCATTTATTTGGGGACAAAGGTCATTTTCATAAGTTAGAGTTTGGTTCCATATAATTTTTTGAGCTCCACCACACAAATTTGACTCTAACATGATCATACATTTAAGTCTTCTTAACACTCACTCAACTACTGCGTGGTCTAATTCTCTCTTCCTACGTACGTGATATCTATAACCGTTTTCCATACCCCTCTCTTTATATATATTTATATTTATTTATCAGGTATCATCTCTCTCATTTCTCTCTTTTATATTAAGATGTTATACCTTTAATAACTTGCTTCTAAGTTTGGTTTATTTGTTTTTTAACGTTAATATTTATTAGCAGGTTATATAACAAACTAGCATGGCAAAGTTGAGCTTGGCAAAGCTGGTTGGTTCTTTAAAGTCGAAGCTAAAATCGTTGAAATATTCGAAGAAATCTCCAAGTGATTCTATTTACGACAAGATTGAGAAGAGCGAGAGCATGAGGATAGAGATAAAGAGCCGAAAAGCAAAGAGGATGATCGAAGACACTCTCAAGATTGCAGATTCTCCGAAGATTAGAACGTATGCTTTTTAATGGTTTTCATACTTGTACTTAAACTAAAGTTTATTTTTCAACAAATAAAGCCTTAAGCCTTTTTTATCTTTGATGTGATAACAATTAATTGAACATGCAGTTGTTTTGCTTGTTTGGAGAATGTATATATTTGTTAGGTTCTCTTTTCATTTCATGCTGATTTTCCGGTATTATTGGGTACAATTTCTATCTCCTTGGCACAAAGAAAAAACAATCATATACAAATATATTCCTATTTGTTTATGTCAATGTTGTGAAAAGCTAAAGCTTAGAAAAACCATTTCTGCAAGAGTTCCACTAAAGTCGTAAAAAGTGTAAGTTTTTCTTGTGTCAAAGCGTAAACTTTTCACCAAGCGCTTTCGGTATGACCTTAAATTGAGCTTTTTAAAACGTCAATTTTATATGATAGCGTATTTATGTAGTCGAGCTTTTCTAAATACAGCACAAAAGTCGTACTTGAAAAAACAAACTCGTCTATCGAAAGAGCGAGTCGTGTTTCTCAACTATGAGGCTTGACTATTTTGGCTTTCTTTAAATTTTTTTATTGACTCGAAACTTGCAATAATGGACAGAACTATTTTTTTGAAAATAACATTAACACGACAAAATATTAAAGAACCGGAAACCAACAAAAATTAACGTCAGATACAAAAACTAAGATATCCACCTTCTCTCTACATTCACTCTCTCCGGCGACTCCCTCCACCATCACTAACGTACTTTTCCGATGGAGCTACCTACTCTTCTCTCTTCTTGTCTTTGTTTCTCTATGTATACACACACATTTTGTCTTTGTTTCTCTATGTATACACACACATTTTGATAGTTAATGACGATGTTGTATAATGGTTGAGTAATTAAGTAAGATTTTGTTTTGGTTTAATTCTCCTATTTTGGTTTCACTGTTAAAATTTAGAGCTTATACAAAATTGAAATAAGCCCTTATTGGGTTATGTCTATATATGTATGAGATATGTTGATTTTTTTAAGCAAATAAGTTTGGTTTTTTTAAACAAATAAAGAAGAAGAAAATTCAAAAAAATCAAAATTTTCAAAAAATTCAAGGCTCGTGCTTTGTAAGTACGGGTTTGTTTTTAGAATCACGAAGTACGAGTTTGTTTTCAGAATCACGAGTTTGATTTCTAAATAACGAATCTATAACTGGATTTAGAAAAAAATCATTGTATAAAGACGCTACCATTTGATATACAGTTTTGTTTTGTGAAATTAGGATCCATTGAAAAAATTGGTTTAGGAACACTGATAAACACGACCAAACAATGTTAGAAAGCTAGAGTGTGATACACATTCGAACATGTGATGATACTAGTTTTTAAGGTAAACTTTTTTTGAATTTAACATAATTAAAATAGGGAGTGGTCGATTTTGTTAAACAAAATACCGAGCTTTAATACTAATCAAAGTTTTGTGTTATTGTAATCTATTAAGATTAATTGCTATACAAAAACTAACTACTCTTCATTTCAATTCTCAAAATCATACACAAGCCAAAGTAATTTTAGCCGTGGGCCAAACTAGAATAATAATAAAAACACTGATTAAAGAAGTGCTTAACCAATTTCATCCATCTTAGAAAAGAGCATCATTTATGTTTAATCGTGTGAGTAATCGACAGACAGCAATTAATCCAAGATTTCGCCAAAACCGACAGAAATGGTTTTTCTCTAATAATTTTTAGCATCGTAAATAATTGAAAGAGTAAAACAATTTTTAAAGTAATGATTGTTCTTTTTTAAAAAAAAGAAGACATGCAGTTTAAACACTGGACAAGTTATGATTATTAAGTAATGAAAGTGAAACAAACCGTGTGTTAGTAAGTTATTATACATTGAGAGTATATATATGTACGTAGCTTATAAATCTTTACGGGCTAAAAATAGTACCAACTTACGAGAACAAATTCTTCAAATGTTACCATTCTCTTTGTTTTAGAAGATTAATATATCCTCTAATTTTCTCCTAACTCTTATCAGTAACATTTATATCGACTTCAACTCTTTATTTTCTAAATTTTTGTGCTCCCTTTTACTATGATTAGTTAATTCTCTAGATTATAAATGGAGTGGCTTAATATGAGGAAGAATGTAGCTTTAATTTTCGAAATAAGACAATAAAAAGGGCCACAGTGATGAAAAAGGTAAAATGAGTATTTAAAACTCGTTCAATTTGGACATCATTTGGATTGATTTGTATAAAAAGCTGATAGTCCAAAAGGCTAATATAGATTGGAAAATGAATGGTGACTTGCATATTTGACATGGCTCTTTTGTACTATGTATTTGTCTTTTGTTAAAAAAGAAGTGTTCCACGTTTTCTTTTGGCCACTACACTTTTCGAGAGAAAAAGCTACAAGTTGAAGCAAATAAGCTGACCTGTATTCGGTTAGAAAAGCTGTCCGGTTCATTCAATTTAGTAGCATTTCTAACTTTTCCATGCAAGAAAACAGAAATGTCAATTTACTAAACTGGTCAACCAAATGCAGAACACTTCACAATTGTATATAAGAAATAATAATTTGATACTCCTTCGATTCCCAATTAAGTGCCCTCTACGAAATTAACTGTTCTCTACAAAATTACGTGCAATTTTAACCGGCTTATAACATATATCAAAATTGTCAAAATAAAAAAAATTAAAACTAAATCATATAATTTAATGTTTGAACTATATGATTACCTTTTAAAAATTTACATTCCGACAATTTTTATACAA
This sequence comes from Primula veris, assembly GCA_963682055.1. NCBI lineage: Eukaryota > Viridiplantae > Streptophyta > Magnoliopsida > Ericales > Primulaceae > Primula > Primula veris. The sequence continues at coordinate 25,669,306 of OY821747.1, read as the reverse complement.
GCTATTGACCGGTTAAAATTACACGTAATTTTATAGTGTACAATTAATTGGGAAAGGAGGGAATAGCTTAATAGTTAGTTGCACGAGGGAAAAGATGTGGAAAATATTTCATACTCTCTGTTATATTTAATTTTTTTAAGAGAAGTTTTATGTGCTAAGTTTCTAGCTGCGCTAACATCTCAAATTCTCACCGAGGCTTAGCTGCACCCCCTCGATCCATCGTATTAGAATATTTATGGTGGAAATTGGGTTTTTAAATTCCCAGAAACCGCACGGTTACAAAGCCACAGGTGAAATTTGTGTAATTTGGGAAGAGCGGATGGAAAGAGGAAGCCTTTGTTCTATATGCTTCTTCCTTAGCGAGAGAGGAGAAATACGAATTGGAGCAACTGCAAAATGAAATTCGCGGACCTATTATTGAAATTCGGGATAGTAACATATATATTTTAAGTTTTACCAAATTTAGATCTGACCTATCTTTTTTTCACCCAATCATAGGAAATTGACATGTCGCAGTCACTATACCTCGCACTAGGATCAATTTTTAAGGAAATCTAACCATATTACACTCAGTTTGTCAAGTGAGCAGCAATTAATTTTGTTATTTTTAATTTATTTATCACCACTTGCATAGTTAGATGAAACAGGCAGGTCGGAACACAAATTGCGAAAACCTAAAACGTCTTTTTCTTTATACTTAAACTTTTGCAAACATATTTTTGTGTGAAATCATTTAAGCTCTGAGATCACGAAACACTTAACTAGAACTTCAGTTATAAATACAGCAGATAATTCTGCCGCGGAGCGGAGTATAAATGTTGCCAGAAGCTGAATAATGGAACTTCAGCTTTAAAGTGATATTAGGATGGATAGAGTATTTCACTTCTTTAAGCACATGGACACATTAAAAATGATTTCTAAAAACTCAACTCCATAAATTTCCAAAACGAGGTCAATACTGATTTTCCAACAAAAATCTACGGTTACTCAAGGGGTACACAGAATGAGATAATATTCGAGATTGAAATCGATTCTAGTGTCTTGAATCATAATATCATATGATTTAAAATTAAATTCCGGATTTCAACAACACCGTGCTCAAGACCACATATTACATCTGGATTTGACTATCTCTAATTCATCTATGAACAGGGTTCTGCCCTCGTGTTGCCGCCATGTCATACCCTGTCCCTGCACGGTTTGGAGCCATCGCCGATGGGTAAGCCGCGTTGGCAGAAGGCGCCACCTGGCCAAGAGGGTTACCAGCAGCCCACTGAGCCTCATATCCATAATTAGCAGCTGCTCTTTGTGGATCAAACCCTGGTTGTACCGGTGGTGCACCATAGGCGTAAGGTCTGTGAGGATCATAGTAGTGACCTGTTTGGGGGTCGAAAGACGGATAACCAGCTTTGGGGGGCATAGGCACTTGTTGAGTACCAGCTTGAGCAGTAGGAGCTCCGGCTGAAACAACAACGCTGGAACCGACAGAATGGATATTCTGCCCCTGAAATTTCAAATTTATTGATCAATAAAAGGCAACAAAAAGCAAAAAATACAAAAAAAAATAGAGATATGAGCACAGAGCAGAAAGAATACAAAATTTAAAAGATACCATCTTGAATTACAGGTTTGATGTCTAGTTTACCACGTCAAGTATTATAAACTACTTGATGCATACCTAGCTAGGTAGAACACATTTTGAAAATTTTACCTAATAATGTATCTTCAACGGCTTTGTTCACTTTGTTAAGGTACACTTTCATCAATGTTGCATAGAAATTTCCAAAAAAAAAGCAATATAAAACTGTGTTCACCTCTAGAAAATGATTTCATGAACACTGATATTCAATTTCTGTAAGTTTAAATTGAACAATTCATAAGGTACCAGGAATTGGGATAACCCACAACACAAAAAGTACAACTATCTTGTTTGTCTTATCTGTTTTTGTCTAGTTTTGTAAAGAACGTATGATAAAGCAGGGGTAAAGAAGCAAAGAAGGCCTTAAAAGAGGTGTAAAATGAATGTTCATGGTCATAACAAGCACCTCAATATCTTGTTCTTTTTTCTTCCCCTCTGTTTTATGGAGGCAAGTATTTCGTAGTTTCTGGGTAATTACTAATTAGTAAATTCATAAATATTATCAGAGGAAGCTACAGAATTTCCATTAGCTCAAACTGCTAAAGAAAACCCCTACTTTAAGTAGGTCCAAGCTGCCTGCAATTGGTACATACTCATACAAAACAACCTTCTCCGAACCGGTTTCTATTATTAGAAAACTACTATTATGCATAAGGAAGTGCAACATTGTGTTAATAATTGCAAAATAAGAAATTAAGATCTGAAACCTGTAGAACTCCATGATTATCCTCGGCTGGTTTCTGTCCTGAAGTATATTGACCAGAAATCTCTGTTCCACCATAAGGTCCACCTACACATCAGGAACAAAATAAAAAATTTAAAGTCTTATTTTTAAACACATTGAGAAGCCAAGACACCCAGACTGTAGGGAAAATACTATTCAAGTTCAAACAATGTACCAGTTCGTCTCTCAGCAGAGGCAGTATTGTTGAGCTCTGTTTGAAGTTTTTCGACCTCCTTAAACATATTTGCATAATTCTTCTCCATCGCCTGAAGTGACTCTAAGTGGTCACTGTACAGTTTCTTTTCATATTCATATGTTGCCCTATACCAAAAGTAGAATTAAATATGTCAAGCTTGTAACAGCAAATAGCAAATGAAATGTCACAATAACTAATATTCTCTCCCTATCCCCCTACCCTTTCTAAATCAAGACAACAAAACTAGTAAAAAAGTCTAGATCGTGCCCATACTTCATCAAACACGAGCTTATCAGTAACTCGTGATAAGGTAATACCACTAGCTTAATCTAAAAATGAATCTCCAAGCCAATCTTTCCTTACATGTGCATCTCACCATAAACTAGGAACTATCATTTCATTACTCATAGACACGATGCACTTCACCACATTTAGATCATTTATTAACTTTAAAAAGTAGAAAATTTTCAAGGGCAAACAGCAAAAATTACAGTTTCGAATACTAATTTAGCAACCAGTCAAAAGAGATCCTATGTGCACTAGTATTTCCCCCCTCTCCGCTAACCTTTTTCAAAGAACTAAGTAATGAACAGAATAAAAACTACGAAGCAATCTAGATCATATTTTATTTCATCAAAGACAAGACTTTGCAATTTATCGTGCAACTTGTGATAAGTTAATATCAAAAACTTAATACAGAAACAATGATATTGTGATACACCCTTTTTGTGTATTTTATAAACGAGATGCACTTCACAGGAAAGTAAAGACCATCTTAAAAGAAAAATGCAATGGAAATGTAGCAAAAATCACAATTTAGAATTCTTGTTTAGCAAGAAGTCCAGAGAGTTCTTTCTCAACTTCAATCATATTTAATTGACAATAGAAGATAGTAAGATTATTTACACAATGCGACACCCCGGAAAGCGAGGGAAGAGGCCCCCTCATCGAACTTATTCCAAATTTGGATTTTATGAACTCCGCAGTATACATGACTAATAAGAAAACAAGATTATCCCCTTAACTTTAAGTCAGTCTAGTAAATAGTACGTAACTGAAAAGTTAAAACCCAAAATAAAAGGCCTATAGTAATGAACTGCCCTGTGGATGATGATAAAGATTATCTTGTTTACAGATGAAAATGATACTGAATTATTTAAAATGAACCTGCAATGATGAAACTCCTGTCTAACGCCTTCGAGTTCATTTAACAGCGCAGGTAAAATCTGTGCATCGGCATGAGCTCTCTTAATATCATGTTCCAATTTTTGAGCCTTATTTATAAGTTCTTGTCGAGCAACAACCATGCCCTGGGCTTCTGCCCGGGCCTTGTCCAGCTCGGACTTGAGTGGTTCAGAGGCTTTTAAATCAGATTCCATTCTTGCAATTTTATCCATTAGTCCTCTAATTTGATGCTCTCTCTCGCTTTTCACCGCCCCTATCTGGGAATGTAACATTTGAAGCTCGTGTTGAGCTGCAGCAAGTTCTTGTCTCAAAGTCCCATGGGTCCTGGCAGAAGTGGAAAATAGGAGAATTAGTCATACTATATCTATAATATTATTTTTCATTAATATAATTACACATAATATCAAATTCACTAGACTATGGCATAGTGAATTCCACTGCTAGGTTACATAACCTGGACACCAAATTACACAAAATTGAACAATTATTAAACCAACATTAAAATTCAACTCAAAAAAATATTGTTTACCACACCAACCTATTGGTGGTTAAGAATCTGCCTGCTCACCTTACAAGATTAACAATTTACATACTCACCTATAATAGATTCATCAATCAACAGACTCCAGTTAACTTATGTTAACCTTTTAACAGATTTTTGGTCATGTGCGATGTCTGTTTTACCCTTAAATCGTAACTGGAAATGGTCACGTGATCACAAGTGACCAAACTTCTGTTAAAAAGTTAACATAAGTTAACTGGAGTGTGTTGATTGATGAATCTGTTATAGGTGGTGAGTATGTAAATTATTAATCTTGTAAAGTAAGTTTGCAGAATCTTAACCACCAATAGGTTGGTGTAGTAAACTATAATTTTCCCAATACCAACTGCAAGATCATGCTTTTCAGATTGTCTTATTACTATGCATTACTGTACACATAATCTAACAACTTCGTAAACTGACCTGAGTATTGAAACTTTGAAGAACTCCTAAATTCTGTTAGGTTGATGTACTATTTGCTTGATTAATAGATTGGCGGCAAAATTGTGAACTTTGATAGGTCAGTTAACTAATGTTTGATATAGGTGTCTGAATTGTTTAACTTGATAAGTTCGTGTACCAATTATCAAAAGCGGACATCCCTTTCTAAAGTGACATATTTCCTTGTATTGGAGGGTAATTGTATGTATACCATTTTTTTAATTTCATTGAATTGATACAACGGTTAAAAATGAACGGTTACATCGTTGGAAAGTGCATAACTGTAACTATCGGAAGGATCGGATGCACTTCGTCCTTTTTCATGCCTACAAATAAGTATGTCTGAGGATTGTCAATTCAGTTCTCATTTATAAATATAGTAATAGAGATTTACTGATATTAAATCTCTTCTCTCTCCTTTTCTCTCTCATCGCTAGTTCTACATTACCTGGCAAGCCTTTGATTCTCGTTCAAAAGTTTCTGCATCTCATTGTGCTGAGCCGAGAGCTTTTGTTCCAAAATTTCTGGATGAGGTGGCATGTCAAAAGGAGGGAATGCACCTGGTCGCATTCCTGGACTAAATGCGTCGGGGTGACCCATTCCGGGACCTGAAAGAGGGTGGCGCATATGAGGAGGAGGTGGTGGCATTCGGCCTCTGCTTCCCATTTTAAGCTCCTAAATTAAACCTACAAGTAATAGTTTCAATTAGGACTCTTTCGGCAGTAGCTTATAAGTAGATAAGCTATGTTTTTTAGGTCCAGAAAGAAGGATTTCCTCCAGTTAAAAGAGTTTATCCCTTTCAGGCTAATAAGTATTACACAAACAAACTTGGTATTAAGCTGGTCAACCTAATGCAGTCTATCTTCTAAGCAACAAAATAAAAGCTTAAAAGCTGAAACAGCCAAACACGGCTTTAGTAGAAACATATATATTTACAGATGAACCATCTTGCAACATCAATAAGCTCCACACATTGGTTCTAGTGGTCCTCTAGACCAGAGAAGCCAAAAGAAGGATATATATGCAACTAGGATGCAAAATGAATACACGTAATGAGATATGAAATATATCATCGGTCACATACGAAGGCAGCAATTTGAAGGTAAACTTGAGAGGAGATAGAGAACACATAAAGGAAGATGGATGACAATTGACAATTGACAATTAACCCCAGAAGAACAGAGAATGAAACAACATCGAGATCAAACAAACCAATTCTCGTTATGTGTAAGCCTGAAGTTATATGCACTTGCATCTCCACATATAGCTCCAACATGAAAAAATCATTTTTACTATTCACAAGATCTGAATCTCTTTAATATATTCATTGCTCATAGTAAAAACTAAAAAGCCAAAAAAATGTTTTCCTAAGTGAATGGTATATCTATGGTTTTGCACCACCATGCTTATTCTCATGTATATATAGAACTTTTAACATTTTGCCAATTTTAATTACCATTAGTAGCTATCATTTATAAAACAGACATAAAAAACAATGACTTATTAGGAAAACTAGAAATGAGTGAATCATATAAACATAAAACTACTCTGATGAACATGAAATAGAGGGTAATGTTAAACGAGAATAGTAAGGTTACTCGTTAATGACTATTATATATAATCATATTTTCATAATAACAAACTAAATATACACCCTATTTAACATGTTAAACAAATTCGTTTGGTTAAATGTACAAACTCCTAATTAGATTATAATACACTTTAAAAGAGGATGACGAGAGTAGCATATCAGACTTCAACTAGAGATGTCCAGAACTAGTGAAAAGTAACCACACAATTATTTAATCTACAAACAATCATATAAGTTCTTTTCATAGCAAGCTTCTAAAAGTTCCTAAGTAGCTATTAAGAAGAAAACAAGTTTTCGAAAGGAATTAAATTTGATTTTATTGTCAAGCACACACATTCCTCTAAACAAAACAAATCATTCCTCAATCCTCATATGTATGAATACAATGCCTTTCATCTTAAACATAAGTATCATTCCCCTCCTTATACCACGAAAAATACCCTCATTGGCATGTATTTAACCTATGCTTCCCATTTTAAGCTACTCACTTAGGGTACATTTGACTGCAGTTTAAAAGCAAATAAGTTGGGTTGTTTGAGACCAAGAGAAAAACTTGGTCACATGACCTGGGCGGCTGGGCTACCCACCCGTGAACTCTACTACAAGGGCAAGCTCCCCGTATCCAAAAAAAAGAATAATTTTTATATTATTTTTTATTATGGGTCCGATACACCAGACCCATATACGAAACCAACTATAACTATCACCTTAAGAGGTTTCATTTGGTTTTAACCACTGCCTTCAAAAAGCTAGCTTTGAAGCGAAAAAGCCCAAATCCAAGCTTTCGAAAGCAGAAAAGCTCGCCCTCCCGCTTTTTTTACGCGTCTAGTGTAGCTCTTGCAAAAACGTTTTAGCGAAGTTTTTTCTTTCTAAAACACTGGTATTAACTTGTAACTACTAAATTTAAGCTTAAAGAAGCTACTATAAGTATTTTAATTTGGTCAAAAAAATAAGCAAGCGGATGTCTTGAATGCTTTTTTTTTTAAGGTGCTGCTGCTTTTGTATAATAATAATACAGAATGGAAAAATGAGCTGAGCATATACATGATTGAAGTAAACATGCTTATTACCAAATATCCAACCTAAGCTTCCCATCTTAAGCTACTCACTTGGGGTACAATTGGCTGCAGTTTTTAATAAACTAAGTAGGTTTATTTGAGACTCAAGAGAAAAATGGGTTCAATTTTTTTTTTACAAATTATACAACAACAGAATAAATCATTTTTTTATAATTTTATTTGATTAAACGAGTCCGGCATGACAGAACCATTTGTGGAACAAATAATACCTACCACCTCAAGAGGGCTCGTCTGGTTGTAATGTATTCTAAGCTTAAAGCTACAAGAAGTAATTTCATTCGATTAGAAAATAAGCGAGTTGTTGTTTCGAATGCTTTACTTAGAGCCTGTTTTGCAACTGCTTTTTTTTTTTCCCTATCTTCTTTAAGTTTTTCCCTAAAAAATAGGTGTGAACGTCTCGTTTGCTAGCCTTTTTAGCTTCCAAAAGGATAGCTTTTCGGTCCAAAAATCTCAAACGCAGAAAAACGAGTAATGCGATACCTTTTTAGCAGTTTTCTAATAAAATTTGTTCGTAAGTTAGAATAAGTAAAAAATGACTTGCAAGTAATAATAAGTTATCATTCACTTAAAAGTAAAAAAAATATGGTGATGCAAACACAACACTGCAACTATTTTAAAGCAGCTACTAAAAGTAATTTAATTCGATAAGAAAATAAGCGAGTTGTTGTTTCGAGTGCCTTACTTACAGCCTGTTTGGCAACTGCTCTTTTCCCTATCTTCTTTAAGTTTTTCCCTAAAAAAATAGGTGTGGACGTCTCGTTTGCTAGCCTTTTTAGCTTCCAAAAAGATAGCTTTTCGGTCCAAAAATCTCAAACGCAGAAAAACGAGTAATGCGATACCTTTTTAGCAGTTTTCTAATAAAATTTGTTCGTAAGTTAGAATAAGTAAAAAATGACTTGCAAGTAATAATAAGTTATCATTCACTTAAAAGTAAAAAAAAAATGATGATGCAAACACAACACTGCAATTATTTTAAAGCAGCTACTAGAAGTAATTTAATTTGATAAGAAAATAAGCGAGTTGTTGTTTTGAGTGCCTTACTTAAAGCCTGTTTGGCAACTGCTCTTTTTCCTATTTTCTTTAAGTTTTTTCCTAAAAAAAGCTATGGACGTTTCGTTTGCTAGATTTAGCTTTAAAAATCCTAGCCTTTTGGTCAAAAAAAGTCACAAACGCATAAAAGCGAGGAATGCGATGCCTTTTTAGCAGTTATCTAATAAAATTTGTTTTTAAGTTAGAATAAGTAAAAAATGACTTACAAGTAAAAATAAGTTACAAGTCACTTAAAAGTAAAAAGGATATGGTGATGACAAAACACAACACTGAAACTATTTTAAAGCAGCTTTTGAAACAAAAAAGCTTCTGCCAAACAGTCCCTTAAGATATTGTTGTATAAATTATAATAATGCACAATCACAAAATAATAGGCTGAGAATATTAGTACATGACTGAAGAAAACAATAATAATAAAAATAAGATCGAACCCTACAATCAGAATAATAAAAGATTAACTGGGTATTGGATAAAAAGCAACCCTAGCTTAAATTTTCAACTTAAAATCCAATTTTGATTGATACCCAGAATTTATCTTTTCCCATTAAAAAACGACAATAATATTATGGTTTTTTTTAAAAGAAAGACAGAAGTGCACACACCTTAAAGAATATAGTATATTTTAAACGAAGAATAAGCACAAGCGACAAACATCAAAATCAAATATTTGCAGTTTTAAGCTAGCATTTTGGTCAAGAAATCTCAAACCGCAAAAAAGTAAGGAATGCGATGCCTGTTTAGTAGTTTCTAATAAAATTTGTTCGTAAGTTATAATAAGTAATAAATGACTTACAAGTAAAAATAAGTTATGGTAATGACAAACACAACACTGCAACTATATAAAAGCAGCTTTTGAACCCAAAAAGCTGCTGCCAAACGGGCACTTAAGCTGTACTATGAATTATAATAGTACACAATCACAAAATAATAAGCTGGGAATATTAGTACATGACTGAGGAAAACAATAATAATAATAATAAAAATAAGATCGAACCCAACAATCAGAATACTAAAAGATTAACTGGGTATTGGATAAAAAGCAACCCTAGCTAGCATTTTGGTCAGAAAATCTCAAACGCATAAAAGCGAAGAATGCGATGCCTTTTTAGCAGTTTTCTAATAAAATTTGTTCCTAAGAATAAGTAAAAAATGACTTAGAAGTAAAAACAAGTTACAAGTCACTTATAATAAGTTACAAGTCACAAAACTGCAACTATTTTAAGCACATTTTGAACCAAAAAAGCTGCTGCCAAACGGTCCCTTAAGATATTGTTGTATTACTATTAATTAATACTAACACATAATCACAATATAATAAGCTAGGAATATTATTACATGACTAAAGAATAACAATAAAAATAAAAATAAGATCGAACCCAACAATCAGAATATTAAAAGATTAACAGGGTATTGGATAAAAAGCAACCCTAACTTAGTTTTTCCAACTTTAAATTCAATTTTGATTGATACCCAGAAGTTATAATTTCCCATTAAAAAACCAGAATAATATTATGGAAATTATAAAATAAAAAAAGAGAACAAACCTTAAAACGGGATGAAGAGAGATATAAACTTTTCTTAAACGGGATGATGAGATATATAGAAATAGAGATACAGTATGTGTGTGTGTATATATATATATGTATATTTATGTACCAAAAAAATATGTATGTCACAGTTAATTTTAATTGTGGAAAAAATATTTAGTGCCACTGTACTATTGAATTTTATTAATTTAGTATCAATTTTTAAGATTTTCTAATTTAGGTCCAAACTTACTGATTTTCGTTGGAAGTAGGGGACTCGTGTTTACAAAATATCGTAATTGCACTAGCGTTATGTCACCTATCATATATAGAGGGTGTAATTGTGTTAACATACGTTAATAATTTATCTACAAATGTGAAATGTGATATATATTAACTGTAATTTCGTTGTTTTATACTTTCACACCCTTAATTGAACGAAAATAAACATGAGGGTTCAAATTGGTAAAGCATAAAAGTTGGTTACTAATTAATAAAAATTAATAGTATAGGGTAATTGTTTCACACAAATTTTCACCAAGTGCTGAAGACAGGAAAAATGAATGCGAAGCAAAGTAAATTTTATTTATCAATTAATTTACGGGTACAATCTCTTATAATTTCTAAAAGCAAATATAGAAATGAAAGTCCTTTGATTCTCCTCTTCGAACAATTTGTGATGGCTCAAAATGCTGTTGTAGACTCTCTGATGAATTTTGTTGAATTTGCTGAACTCGAGTAGAATTCTTCAGATTTGATGAAGAACTTTGTAGTTTTGTAGATTTCGTTGATGATCTTGACGCTTTTCAGATTTGGTGAAGAACTTGGAGATTTCGATCTAGAGAAACGTGTTTTTGCCTTTGTGTAGTCGTTCCTGAAGATCGAATGCCGGTTTGTTGTAGATTTCTTGGGTGGAGTTCTTCAGATTTGTTGAAGAACTTTGAAGACTTTGATTTGCAGAAACATCTTTGCTAATTGCTTGTAGTCGTTCCTGAAGATCGAATGCCGATTTGTTGTAGATTTCTTGGGTGGAGTTCTTCAGATTTGTTGAAGAACTTTGAAGACTTTGATTTGCAGAAACGTCTTTGCTAATTGCTTGTAGTCATTCCTGAAGATTGAATGCCGATTTGTTGTATGAGTTCTTCAGATTTGGGGAAGAAGTTTGAAGATTTTGATCCGTAGAAACGCCTTGCTTGCTGCTTTTAGACGTTCTTGAAAATCGAATGCCAAGTTTATTGCAGATTTGTTGCAGACTTTGAAGGCGTTCGTTGAGGCCGGAGTGTGCAGAGCTTCTTTAGATTTAGTGAAGAACTTTGAAGACTTTGATTTTGCTGAAACGTCTTGCTTATTGCTTTTAGTCGTTCCTGAAGATCGAAGGCAGATTTGTTGTAGAAGTTCTTCAGATTTGGGGAAGAACTTGAATATTTTTATCCGTAAAAACGTCTTGCTTGCTGCTTTTAGACGTTCTTGAAGATCGAATGCAGATTTGTTGCAGACTTTGAAGGCGTTCGTTGAGGCCGGAGTGTGCAGAGCTTCCCCTAGGAGTTGATCCCCTGACGTTTGTGGAGGAGCGGAGCTAATTTCCTGGCGGCCGTGGAGGAGCGGAGCTGATTACCTGGCGTCTGTGGAGGAGCTTCTCTCTCTCTAGTCTTCAAGACTTTTTTGATGTGTTGATTGTATGACACCCCCACCCCTCTATTTATAGCTTTTGAGGTGATCTTTTAATTGATTTTAATTGCAAGGGCACCTCCCTAAGTTTTGGTCCATTATCATATAGAACCAACACTTGTCATTTGATTTAAATTTAGTATTTGTGTTTTGAAAACATTTTAATGAGTTCTATAATTTTAAGAAACTCTTTGTTTGCTCCATACTAAATGAGTTTTAGCAAAATAAATACTTTTATTTTATTTTAATTTACTATCTTAATTTTATGTGACAATAAATTATAATTTCTTTTCTTTTAAATTACTAATAACTTATTTTCTATTTAAATTTAGAATTAGTAATCATTTTTAATTTTGTTTAAAAGACACGTAGCGTATTTTTAATGACCGTAAATTTTACGTGTCAACAGTAATAAACAACTTTTTTTCCATTATAATTTTTTTGCCTTAACTACTTTATATTATGTAAATTATATATCGAGTTGGTTTAAGTTGGAATCTGGGAGATACAATTCGGGTTACACAGATGTGACATAGTTTCAATCTTCAACTCAACTCAAACCATACCAAGCAGATTGTATTCGAGTTGGTTAATATTTTATTGAACTTTGCCATTCATAATATAACATTTGTAAGTTTTAGGCATATCATTTGTTTTTTACACATGTGTCACCGCCTATTTCACACTCTCTCTTTCTTTGTGGGGTCATCTCACTCACATACTCATTAATACATCACTAATTAGATAATAAATTTCTCAATTCTTATCACTTAGTCACGATAACTCTAAATTTGACCAATTTTTTTTACACACATAAATATTCATTTTTCTCCACTTAAAAATTAAAACATGTCCTTAAATATTTATTTATTTAGTTAATAACGAAAAACAAGAAACAATGGCTAAACGAAAGTTGTCAAGACACCCTAGTAAAGTTACAAAAAAATTGTCTAAATTCACAAAAGTAGAAATAGTATTATAGCTCTTAAATTTAATTACTTCCCATTTAAATTAATCCGGTTTTTATTTAATCATTTATCAAATAATCTCAAATTTAATATTACATATTTTTCTATTTATTACAATAATTATATATGCAACAAAATTATGTACTGTATATTTTAATTTAGAAAATAACCATAAAGTTATATATACATACATAAAAAAATTATAGTCTATAAATTATGAAATTTGAGCAAGTTCTTCCGCCTCAAAACTGGTGGAATTATGTCTCTAAATATATTTTTAGACAAAAATAATCCTCTTATGTTGGTACTTGATTGTTTTCACAGAGTACTTTTTTTTTATATTTTTCATCTTCGGCTTTAGGGACAAAAAAAAATTGGTCCCTAAATTTATTGTTTAGATTTCTAACTTTTGTCTTCCAAACGTTTTTTTGTAGTATCTATCTATTATATATTTTTTTCTCCTTAAAATAACTGGCTTCGAGATATTAAAAAAATGAAATGTTCTAATAAACGGATGGAAAATAAAAAAGAGATAAAAAAAATTGTAATTTTTTGAATGTATATGAAATTATCGTATCACCATTTGTCATTAAAGATAGTTCTTCAAGTAGTGTAGTAACTTTAAAAAAGAGTAAAAATGTTAGAGCGAAATATAAGTTTACATTGAATTTAACGAGTGTTAATGTATATATTATCCACATAGGTTATATAAAGTGAGATAAAATCATTGGAACATTAATTAATAGAAGGTAAAACTAAAAATACGAGTGTCACTCGATGAAAGTATCGAAGGACCGTCCTCACGTGACTAAATAATTTGTCATGATTTTGGTGCTTTTAGACCAGACTTAATAGTCACTCTCCCATGTTGTTATTATCATCACTAGCAAAGTCGAGTGGCATTTATGTCTGAAATGGTTTTTTTAAATCTTATTAGAGAGGAACAAAATCTATGCACACATATTCATTTATAAGACTCGGACTCTGTATACCGGGTATATGGCACATTACGTTATCCCTAAGCGTTCTTAGCTGAGGCATGTTTGTCCACAGCTGCGGTGCGATAATTGATTTGAAAGGTTGAAATTCATGTATTGAACCTTATCATAATATTGTAATACAAAAGTCTTAAATATGGGAAACCAAACTTTCTTCGAGGGACGAATATAATATACACTCAAGGACAAGGTCCACAATTTCAAACCTTAGTATGTCATGACGGGTGTTTGATATGCACATGCTCGGTATACTACTTACTATGTATCTTTTCCTCATTACTCTCGACAAGAGGTTTGCCGTGTGCGCATATAATTAATTTGTGATATCTGTTCAAATTCGCTAAATGTATCGTTGCCGAGTTGGCATCTGAAAATTTATGATATCAGCAGAACGAGCTCCCACGTATTAAGATGTGTTTCTTATTCTTCTTTCAAATACTAGATCAAGATGGTACCTGCTAAATAACCAAATTAAGGGTAAAACAAACAAAGTAGTATGAACATCAACTACTACATAATCAGCACCTTTTTGAGGTGGAAAAAAAGAAAGACAACAATGATTTAACAGTATGATACTCATACAGTCATACTCTACAGACATTAATATGCACACAACTCTAGCATTCAAGAGAAAGTACTAAAAATAAACTATAGTTTGATTCAAGTACAAACTACTAACTAACAAGTAGTAGTACAATATAACCTTACTATTTCCCATTTGCGATTTCCCCCCACTTTGTGGGCACTAGAGGTCGAACCCTAGTGATGATGGTGATATATTAGAGTCTTAACAATTGAGCCAACCAACTTGCTCATTCCCATTTACACTTAGTCATACTCATTCCCATTTGCACTTAGTCTTATTAGTGTGCCTAAATTTCCAACTTACTAACACAACCCCATCCATTCTCTTCAACACAAAACTCTCCACCAACACATAGCAACCAAACCTTTTCCACTCACCCTTAACCTCCTCCAACTTCTCTACCTTCTCTCTTTCACCTCCAATCCAACCCCTTTTCTCCTCTATCCACCTAATCTTCTCAACAATGGCCAAGCTTAAACCTACACCAACCCCTTTGAACCAAAAGAACCCATCGTCAAAACAATGGTTTTCATCTCTAACACCTTCATTGCCATATACCAACACCTTTTCTCTTACTACATTCGCCTCTACGTGCACGTAAGCATCACCATTGCCTAGGTCCTCGCACGTGTATATCTCCTCCCACCATTGTTGAAGTGTCATTTCATACACCAGTGTTTTCTGAACTTGATGTAACATGCTGATTTTTTCCTTTACAAAAATAAATGGGCAATACCATTTTGCAAGAATAAGGGGAGGGGAACATTTATAATAGATAGGAAATTTACAATCCGGGAGTTGGGTTTTGGGAGAGAGATTTAGGCCATGAACTTCTTTTAATTGTAACGATGTGGAAGTGTAGACTTTCCATCCTTTTCTTCGAAGAAATTTTGGGGCAAAGCCATCACCAGCTACAGGTTTAGCATAGAATCCGTCTTTGTAGTAATGGCGAATTTCAAATTGTTGGTAAATGTCTCTATGATTGAACGGTGTTGGTCTTATATCTGTTATAGTATCACTAAAGCAACAACCAGCAATGTCGTTCTCTTGTGAACATGTGCACGCTAATCTGCAAAAAAAAGAAAAGAAAAAAACTGCATTTATCATCAGAATGTTAAAATTCAACGATCTTTTCACCAAATACGTAATTTGTCAATTCTGCTTGTTTGGAAAACAATAGAACTCTAGTGGAGTTCTTTATTGGTATGTGTTGAGACAATGTCCGAAATTCGGCTCAGAGGAATAGTCGTAAACAAAGTTTAGAGTCCATCTTTTGACAGATGAAATTAAAATGCCGAACATCCAGAACCAACCTTGTACAGAATTTATATTAAGTTCTTGAAAGCTTATGAACTTTTTGATCAAATAACTTGGCGTTTAAGCTATGCTACTCATACTTGACTGAAAAATGTACTGAAATTACACCACATGTCGAGATTTACTGTAATTATGCATAGAAGTCTATTGTATGTGAATTTAAGGACCTAATTAACTCAGTTTAGCTAAAAAATCTCTAGTCAAAATAGTAGATAAGAAGCTATCTGAAACAGCAAGTAAATGACAATTCTGTGATTTAACATTTAGGAAAAATAATGTCCAAAAATTGCTACGGTAAGGAATTGTTTGAACTTTAAATAAGCTGGACCATTTGCGGTTCAGGAAAAACCTATGCTCGTCCAGCTTAATATTCTAGCTTATTTAGGTAAAAAAATCCAGCAAAAATGCAGCTTTTAAGCTGGTAAATCAAATGCAATACCTCTTTAAGCAATAATTCAGATTCTTAGCTTATTTGATGAAATTATGAAACCAAATAAGGCTTCGTCATATCCGTACACACTTTAACTCTGCTATAGTTCTTGGCTTGTCCATAGTCTACGACTCTACTATGCTTACTTTGGGGTTCTTTTCTAGCAGCTTTTCAACTTTGTTTTCCTACTTATTACTTGTAAGTTGTAGATGAACAGCTAAAACATATAGTATTTCTATTTTTCTAACCTGCAATGCAAAACTAGAACTTTAAGCAAATAACCAAGCTTCTCTTAGTCTGAAATAAATCAGCTAGTTCCCTAAGAAATGCAGTCATATGAGCCCTAAACGAGTTTCTGACAGAGGCAAAAGCGAGTGAGCATACCCTTTATATCTGCCAGAAGCCTTGATAACATAATACCGGTTTAACGAAATTGGCTGATCCAAAACCGGAATTAACCACACCTTCGTGGTATAAGCCTTTTCATGGTCCGATATATTAACAATCTTTAAAACTTTATCTTGAGGAAACGGCAACTTTGTGACTCTCTCTTTGCGAAACATTCCAAAACAAAAAAGTTCTTGATCTTCTGCTTCTTCATCTGTAACGACTAAATATCCCGAATATGGAGCAACTGGTGGCTTTTCCGAATAAGCTCCGGTGAAATTTCGGTAAAGAGACAAAGGCCTTGTTGCATACATATTCACAACTCACAAGCTTAGGGGTAAAAGAGTTGTAAATGAAATAATGGAAGTTTTGTATGATTGTTTCTTTATTGTTAAGCTACTATGGTGGATAATCTTTAATAAAAGATGCATGGCAATGTTTTATATAGTTGTGTGATGGAAAATGATAAAGTTGGTACAAACATGCCACTAATGTAAAGCTAGAAAAGATACAAAGAGAAAAGCACAGACCTATCTCATTTTCCACTTCTTTTAGTGCCTGTTGAGGCCCTTTATAAACCAGTATGGTTGTTTGAGCAAATCCATGGTCTCATAAATCACAGTTGTTTCCTAGTCTAAAATTTCAAGCATTGTTCCCACCAGGTCCGCCCTGCCCAAGTTTAGTAAGGTTTGGGCCTCCCGCAAGTATTCGGATTTTTTTTTTATGATCAATACGTCAACATATTTCTAATATATTAAGTAATTTTGTACGAAATAATATCAAGTAACTGTTCATTTATATTTTGTTACATCGGCATATTGGTTGTGCATTATGATTTCAAATGGTTGGTCATGAGTTCGATACTCTTTAACGAAAATATTATTTTAATTTTATTGTTTTGTATTTTAGGAGCAACCAAAAATATTAAAAGATTGGACATATATATTTATCGGGCCAAAATTGTTCCCGCTTACTTTTTACCTTTTTTTTTCCTTTCAAATTTACTGAATACGCACTTGCCTAGTTTCTGTTTCCGTATGGCACCGTTGGTGTAAGAGGCAAAATATTATGTAGCCAACAAAAGTCAGTTTAGTGATTATGAGTCGGATAGGGTGGTTTCTAAGAACTTGTTTGGTTGCAACTTTTAAACTAATTTGATCAATGATAAGCTATTAGTGGGCAGAAAGGGACTCAAACATCCTATATTGAGAAAAACCCGATCTTATCATGTATATTACTTTTTTTATATAAAATTTGACATTTAAACAACCCTATAATTACGAGAAAAACCGTTCCACGACACTACTGGATTTAAATGCTAAACATTTGCAACACATTTGGTTGGGTAGCTTTAAAGCTCTATTTTTGGGATTTTGTGGCATGAAAAGGTCAGAAGTTTTTAAGCCAAATGAGTCCACTTTAATTTCCATCCACAAAATGCCATTTTATCAGCGTAATAGCACTAGTTTAGTGGTGAAATTAGCTCCTAGTTTGACTCAATTGATGTATGTTAGTAAGAACAGATAATTGTTAAAGATAAAGACAAATACTCCGTATTTGGTACATGTAAAAACCTATCAATTTTATTTTTTTTGTGGTTAAGAAAGTTCTATCCTAAATTACCCCTCACTGTCATTTATTCTTTATAGTAGTACGAAGTTATCTTCGAGTAAGTAGATAATACTATTACTAGCTCTCATAGATGAAATTAAAACTAGTCATTATTGAGTCATTTATTATATCATCTGAATTTTTGAATGGAGAAGCTTTATTAACGTGACTGATAGAACATAAAAATCAGACCCGAATATTCTATTTGGGTAATAATTAACCCACCTTATAAATGGGTATCCAATGCTTAAATGGGTCGTCCCATACTTTTTATAGGAATTGAGGTTTTACTATTAAAAGCCCAAGCCCAATCAAAGGGGGACCCATGTCTGAAAAATCCCTGGGATGAAGACATTTGTCAATATCCTAGAAGGCGCAGTTGCCTATAAATAGCCAACTACCCCTCCTAGAAAAGGACCAGAAAATCTATCCAAAAAATATAGAGAGAAGTTAAGAAAAGAGAGAAACTAACCAAAGCATATCACTTCGAGAAATAAACCGAGAAAAGACAGCCGAGCACCGAATAAAAGGGGAGAAAGATCAAGACGAGAGATTAAATAGTCATATCGAGCACAATTGTAAAACCGAAATACTAATCCGAGCAAATGTAATAGTCCGAACAAGGACAATAATCCGAGCAATAATAAAGATCAGGAAGTATCCTTTATTCACGGTTGATTTACCATTATATCATTGTTGAAAAGCCTAACGCGACCGACCAAAGTTATGGCTTTATCAAATGGCGCCGTCTGTGGGAATCATCTAGTTCCCAACTAGTTTAGAATTCGAATACCAATACTCTGCCAGACGAGCGACAATGGTTACCAATGTAGAGGAAACCCATCCCGAGATAGTAGAAACCAATAACCAAAACACGCAAATTAGCCAACAAGACCTCGACGATCTACTCGCTATCCGCGACAGATATGAAGCTATCCAATCCGGAAACCAACCAACAACCTCCTACGTCAACCAAGAACAACCGGTCGAACCACCCCGACATTTCATCGAAGGGATTGTCGACGAACACCTTTCGTCCTCGGAGGACGAACAAGACGTGCCCGTATTAAGGCGTGCACGAAGACGCTTAACCGGGTCCCAAGCAGGGCCGAGCTCAAGAGTCCCTTTGCCTACAGCCTCGGTCAACTCCGGTGCTCGTTTACAAACGGACGAAGCTCATCAGTTTGGCATGCCCGAGGATCATGTACTCGGACAGTCGCCCCGACTACCGACTAATTCTCCGAGGATGATTACACCACCCACGGTGGAGGTACAACATGTTGTTCCGTTAGCCGATGAAAGGAACTACGCCCAGCTACAAGCTCAGCTGGCGGCATGCATGACGGCCATGACAGCGGCCGGCATCGTATTGCCAGTTATCCAACCCGACAAGGACCCACGCCATGAAGTGGAAGATTCTGCCTACAGGGCCGCCCTAGAGGCAGCGGGTCGGCGACCCGATACAAGAGTCCCCCACCAAGGGGGCAATGTCCCAATAACTATCGTCCATCCGAACACTCATATGGAACGTGTCCACACAAACACGAAGGACGGTAGATATCCCGAATACAGGATCGGGGAAGGATATGGCCCATCACCACATCAGGGAGGATACCCTCCCCCCTACCAAGTCACGGATGACGCGTTCCAACAGGCTTGGAACGTATGCCAAGAAACCCCATGTGCTGAACAGATCACGCGGTACCGCAATCCTATGGGATTCGTCATCCCCGAATTCAGGCTCTATGATGGGAAGAGTTGCCCTATCGACCATCTGAGGCACTACAAGACGAAGATGGAACTGTGGAGTGATGACCATGCACTGATGTGCAAATTTTTCAAAAACAGCTTGGGTCAAGAGGCTTCGTCATGGTATCATAACTTACCACGCGGCTCCATTAGAAACTGGGCAGAATTGCTAAGAGCATACTCCACCCGATACGCTGCTCATCGGAAAAAGAAGGTTAGTATCGAAACCCTTCTTAAAATGGCGATGATGCCAAATGAAAGGCTCAACGATTACTGCATACGTTTTATCGACGTAGCAAACCAGATTCCACGATATGCCAATAATATAGCCATCCAAAACTTTATCAATTCCATCCCTAATTGCTATTGGGCGAGAAGGAAGTTCATAGGCAAAAACTTCCCGACCACTGATTCCCTGCTAGCCTATTGTACCCACCTCACCGATAAAAACGACGAACTGCGTTTCCTCAACCGAACTCTACCGAGAAGAGAGTCGGTCCGCGAGGCACAGGTGGGTCGCAAAAGAGTTAGGAATAACCAGGAAGAAGCATTCCAACCGACCAGAAAGGGCAAAGAGCCCGAGGTCCATAGCAGGGTAGAGCGACCACGAGCACTAGAGCCCAAACCGCTCCAGATCGCATACCCAACACCGACCAACGAACATAAACCGCTCCAGCTCACCTACCCGATGCCACCCAAGCCATTTCAACAAGTTCGGCCCCAAGAGAGGGAACACCGAAACACTTTCGGACCGGTCGAGCTGCGATACACTTTCAACCTATCTGCTGAAGATATCCTCAAGGATATATGCAGGGAAAGTTGGTATTCCCGACCACAACCGATCATCTCTCCCCCCAATCAGAGAGATTCCAAACTCTTCTGCGCATATCACGAGGATCACGGCCATCTCACTGAGCATTGCCGTAACCTGCGATGGAGAATGAACCAGTGGGGCGATGCAGGATACCTAGCCAAGTTCATCAAAGGAGCTGGGAATAAAGGCAAACAACTGGCCATCGAAGGATCCGACAACCGGCAAGGCAAAACGATCAACGTCGTTCATATGACAAGACCCAAGGGTCCAGGCGGGGAACGATCGCGACAACGGCAGTTGGCCCACTTTGGCCAAGTATCCAAGGCATCACAGGCGTCGAGCTTTAAACGACAATGCACACAACGACGACTTCCGCCCATTTCTTTCTCGGATCTTGACGAAGAAGGGGTGATTTACCCCCATGGAGACGCCATTAACCTCCGAGTTCAAATTGGCCTAGACACGGTCGGCAGGGTACTTGTCGACCAAGGAGCCTCTTGTGATATCATGTACAGGGAGCTCTTCGACAAAATGGAACTCAAGCTGCAAGATCTACGGCCTACTGACGTCACACTGATCGGATTCATCTCCGAAACGACTAAACCGTTGGGTAAGATCGTCCTCAGTGTCACAACCGGGTCCGTGTCGGTTCCCGTGGAGTTCTTAGTGGTTAATGACCACTCCGGTCACAATGCAATATTGGGCCGACCTTGGTTACATGCCATGAAGGCCATACCCTCGACCTATCACCAAAAGGTCAAATACCCAAATGACAGGGGAGAGATCGAGACAGCCAGAGGATGTCAAGAGGATTCAAGACGCTGCGAGGAAATCACCGCGACTCTCCAAAAACAACGAAGCATGGTGGAACAACCCACCAGCACCAAGAAGCTGATCAACCAAATATCCAAAGCCGAAAGGGTTGTCGAAGAACAAGTACGAGAGACACTCAGGAAGGTGTATATACCAGGTATGGACGAGGAGCATTACTTCCTCCTCGGCGACAACCTTCCAAAACGGGAATCCGAGGAGTTGAAAGCATTCCTTCTCAACAACACTGATAAATTCGCCTGGAGTCCTAAGGATATGCCGGGCCTAGACCCCAATACGGCATGCCACCACCTAAGTGTAAACACCGAGTACAAGCCGATAGCACAGAGGAGCAGGAAAGTGTCTGTACAGCACAGAGCAGCTATAATCGCTGAAGTACAAAAGTTATTGGAGGCTGGAGCCATAAGAGAGGTTTACTATCCAAAATGGTTGTCCAACCCGGTTGTCGTCCCTAAGAAGAACGGGAAGGAGAGAGTATGTATAGACTTCACAAACCTCAACAAAGCCTGCCCGAGGGACCACTTTCCCCTTCCGAGGATTGATCAACTGGTGGACGCAACTGCGGGGGCAGAACGGATGACCTTCCTTGACGCATATTCAGGATACCATCAAATTCCCCTCGCCCGCGAAGATCAAGAAAAGACTTCGTTTATATCACCTTTGGGAAATTATTGCTATACGGTAATGCCGTTCGGCCTACGCAATGCGGGAGCAACATACCAAAGGATGATAACAAGAGTATGTCGAGATCATATAGGGAAGACGATGGAGGTATACATAGACGACATGGTCGTCAAGAGCGAAAGAGCCACATCCCACCTTCAAGATATCAGGGACGTTTTCCGAACGCTGGGCGAGCACAAACTGAAACTCAATGCGAGCAAGTGTGCATTTGGCATCAGCAAAGGGAAATTCTTGGGGCATATGGTTAGCCGACGAGGAATAGAGGCTAATCCCGATCAAATAACGGCTCTACGAAACCTAGCAGCGCCCAAGAATAAGAAACAGGTACAAGAGCTCACGGGAATGATGGCCGCGCTGAGCAGGTTCATTAGCCGATCCGCAGATAAGGGACGGCCATTTTTCGAATCACTCAAGAAGGATAGAAAATTCGTCTGGGACCCGGAATGTGAAGATTCATTCAACAATCTCAAAGAGTACTTGAGGACATTGCCACTGCTAGTAAGGCCGAACAGAGGAGACATTCTGTCATGCTACCTAGCAGTTTCCGCTACAGCTGTGAGCGCGGTCATCCTAAGAGAAGAAGGTCGCGAACAATTTCCGATCTACTTTGTCAGCAAGACTCTGGTCGAAGCCGAAACACGTTATCTACCCTTGGAAAAGCTGTGCCTGGCATTGGTCGTCGCAACCAGGAAGTTGCCACACTATTTCATAGCTCATCAGGTCCGGGTATACACAAAATTTCATATTAAAGAGTCACTTCGACGGACGGACATTAGCGGCCGAGTTGTCGCCTGGGGGGTCGAGCTATCCCAATTTCATATCGAGTTCGCACCCCGCCATGCCATAAAGGGACAAGTCCTGGCCGATTTCATCGCAGAATTCACCGAAGGCTATGACGAGCCTTTGGCACTCTCTCCACAATCACACTGGCAGATACATGTCGACGGATCAACCACCAAGGACAGATCAGGAGCAGGGATCGTCCTAAAGTCTAGAGAGGGAGCAATCATCGAAAAAAGCATAAAACTGGGCTTCCGAGCTACCAACAATGAGGCAGAATACGAGGCCATGATAAATGGCATGCTTATTGCCCGGTCCCTCGGATGCTCCCACTTAATTGCAAGCTCAGACTCCATGCTCATCGTCAATCAAGCCATCAGCGAGTACCAAGCGAAAGATGATAGAATGATCCTCTACCAAGAGAAAGTCCAAAGCTTGATGGCAACCTTCGAACAGTGCGAGTTAGTAAGAATCAATCGCACCGAGAATGCACATGCCGATGCATTGGCCACCCTAGCCTTGACATTAACATTGACCGACACCCGGTCGATCACAGTGGAACTACTGCCGACCCCGAGCATAATAAAAAGGGTAAACCGGGTGACATCGATACAGTACGAACTAGGATGGATGGAGGACATGACCCATTATCTGCGAAGTGGAACGCTTCCGGTCGACAAGATAAAAGCGCTGAAAATTACAAGAAAAGCTCCTCGCTTCTGGCTATCCGAGGACGATAAACTATACAAATCCAGTTACCGGGGACCACATCTACTGTGCGTCCCGACCGAGCTACAACTGCCGGTCTTGGAGGAAATCCACGAAGGATCTTGCGGAGCACACATCAAAGGGCGATCCCTTGCAAACAAGGCAGTGACCCAAGGATATTGGTGGCCCTATATCAAGCGAGACGCCGATGCATACGTCCAACGATGCGACAAGTGCCAACGATTCGCCAAGATACCACGGCTCCCTTCATCTATGATGACCCCGGTATCAGCACCATGGCCGTTCGCTCAATGGGCAATTGATTTGGTCGGTAAACTCCCAAGAGCACCTGGGAATGTGGAATATCTGATCGTTGCGACTGATTATTTCACCAAATGGGTGGAAGCTAAACCCCTCCGAGAAATCAAAGCCAGCAACGTCAAACAATTCATTTGGGAATACATCATAACTAGGTTCGGTATACCGTACGCTATAGTCGCCGACAACGGAACCCAGTTCAAAGATGCCAATTTACAGCTGTGGTACGAGGAACTCGGTATCCGAAAATTCTATTCGACGCCGACATACCCACAAGGGAACGGGCAAGCCGAAGTGTCAAACCGAACAATATTTGACGGCATCAAGACCACCCTTGAACAGGCAAAGGGGAGGTGGCCCGAGCAGCTACTCAACGTTTTATGGTCGTGCCGAACTACACCCAAGACGGGCACCAAGGAAACCCCGTTTAGCTTAGCATACGGTGTTGAGGCCATCATACCGACAGAGATCGGGCTACCCACGCTCCGAACGACGTTGGTCGAGCAGGGAAATAATGAACAAAGAATGAGAGAAGAGCTCGACATGATAGACGAGAAACGAGAGATAGCGGCCCTTACCCTAGCTAAGTACCAACAAAGCGTGAAGCAAACCTATGACAAGAGAGTAAAAGGGTCTAAAGAATTCATGGTAGGAGAACTGGTGCTGCGACGAGTGACGGTCTATACCCGCAACGAAATACATGGCAAACTAAGCCCTACCTGGGAAGGCCCATACGAAATCGTCAAGCAAACAAGTCCAGTCTCTTACAAAATCAAAAGCGTCCTGTTCGCCAACAGCCGAGGGGAAAAGAATTCTTAGAATGTGGCTAACTTAAAGAAGTACTACGTATAGGCAATGCTCCGAATACAAGTACAAGTGCTACCTTACCCTTCTTGCTTAATGGCATTATCTTTCTTCTTTTGAATGAATAAAATATATTATTATGCTGTCTACTAATACTATGAAATTCCCAACATGGCCGAAGTGCCTAGGAATACTATGAAATTCCGTAAATGGCGTGTTACCGAAGGAACGTCTAGGAATACTATGAAATTCTCAAGATGGCCGAAGTGCCTAGAAATACTATGAAATTCCGTAAATGGCGTGTTACCGAAGGAACGTCTAGGAATACTATGAAATTCTCAACATGGCCGAAGTGCCTAGAAATACTATGAAATTCCGTAAATGGCGTGTTACCGAAGGAACGTCTAGGAATACTATGAAATTCTCAACATGGCCGAAGTGCCTAGGAATACTATGAAATTCCGTAAATGGCGTGTTACCGAAGGAACGTCTAGGAATACTATGAAATTCTCAACATGGCCGAAGTGCCTAGGAATACTATGAAATTCCGTAAATGGCGTGTTACCGAAGGAACGTCTAGGAATACTATGAAATTCTCAACATGACCGAAGTGCCTAGAAATACTATGAAATTCCGTAAATGGCGTGTTACCGAAGGAACGTCTAGGAATACTATGAAATTCTCAACATGGCCGAAGTGCCTAGGAATACTATGAAATTCCGTAAATGGCGTGTTACCGAAGGAACGCCTAGGAATACTATGAAATTCCCAACATGGCCGAAGTGCCTAGGAATACTATGAAATTCCCAACATGGCGTGTTACCGAAGGAACGCCTAGGAATACTATGAAATTTATATGCAGGTACAATGCAAGGAATTATTCAGGTCCATATTACGGCGGCGATGCAATATAAATTGGCTAAAACAATGAAGGAGAATCAATCTAAACAACAAAATATCAACAAGAAGCATCTCCAAAACAGGAATAACGAAATAACAAATGATTTAGCAAGGAAAAATCGATCCAATCAATTAAATAGCAATACGGCAATGGAAAGGTACAAAACAGGAATAAAGAAATAACATAAATAGTCCTCGCCCGCATTACGGAGGCAACAAGAAGATCATCGACACTAAAGAGATTCATTTAAGAAGAGCTACTGCAGGAGGAGCACGACGGTAATTGACCGAGCTCAATCTCTTCGTCATCCGTCGTTGTGTACCCATCAGACTCATCACCATCAAAACGCTCCTCAGAAATGAGGGCATCAAAATTGGTCGTATGAGCCCCAACACAAGTCAGTGTCTGAAGCCGCGCGTTGAACTCGGCTTCTTTCGCGAACTCGTGAGCATCCGAGGCCGCTTTACGGCGATCATCGTCAAAGGAGAGGTTACGGCGAGCTTCGATCATAGCTGCGGAAGCATCGTATCTGGCACGGGACAAACGGAAATACTTCACCAACACGTTGGCCTTGGTCACAAGCAACTTTAATTTGCCGAAGTACTCGTCCTTTTCACGCCAATATCGATCCAAACGACGCTCCTGAACCTCAACAGCATGCTCGGCACGGCGAACGTATTCTCGAAAAGAGGCCGCCTGGGTTTTTAGCTTGGTCCGCAGTCGAGCACATTGGTCGGTCAATTTGACATTTTTGCTCATCAAAACAATGTAGGGCCACCTGTCAGGCACCTCACTAGCCGCACCAGATGAGACCTCGTCCCGGGCAGCACCAGTAGGTCCTAACCCCGGGTTAACTAGGCATGGAGAACCAGCCTGGTGCGACATAGTAGCATGTGCCTATATAAAAAAAAAAAGGGGGGGGGGGGGGAGAAGAACGAGAAGAGATGAATAAAAAAAAAAAAAAAAAAAAAAGAGAGAATTTTTTATACAAGCTACAAAGAAAACGACAAAACAAGCTACTTCATTAATCCGACAACCCCTCAACAGACGCCGAAGTCTCTACTACATCGGCAAAATGAATATCTCGCAATGAATTAATTTGCATCCCCAAACGCTCACGAATGACCGCCTCGATTCGGTTCAAGGCAACAGTGGTTTCAGTTACCCCGGCCTTCGCATCCACCATGCGCTCTGCCCGGGACACACCACTCATTCATTTTATATGCTCCAGCACCTCTAAGGCGCGAGCTCGGGCCCAATACGCTTTGGCAAAGGATAGCAGCAGATCCGCGTCCTCGAAAACGGCCCCAAGGACCAAGCTCAAGCTCGTCACACGACCTCGGGCTTCATCACGAGAACGTCGTAGGGCACCGAGAAGTTCATTTGCTTTACCCTTATTTGCCGTATAATGGGCGGTCTTTTTACTAAATTTCTCTCCCAAATCACGTAACCGGATCGCCAAGTTGGAAATATGAATATTCAGACCCTCGATTTCCTGATAAGCACAAGTCAATTTCGCGGTCAGGGACGCGTTAGATCTTTCCAAATCTTCCATTACGTCACCTACACTACGACTAGGCGAGGTCCAGACCACCATGGCAAGGGGGTTATTTGGTACCTGACAATATTTTGTTTTCACATCCTTCAAAATATGACGACCATCAAAAAAAATTAACCCAAGAAAGCCCAACAGAAAGAAACCACAGCACCTATATTATCACTTCCCCAAAAGAATCTGTTTCTAGATACACAAGAGACCAAAAAAAAAAAAAAAATACATACTGCTAGAAAGATAGTCAAGGTTCCACCTGAGGAGATACTGGTGGGGGAACAACAGTAGCATCCGGTCGAGGAGTGGACGGGGCCGACATAGAGCGAGGACGCAGCGCTGTCGAAATTGTCTGTCCCGGTAGCCGAGGAAGCTCTTCTTCACGAAGATTCGCCCAGTCCAAGGGTTTCGGCGGTGCACCATGCGGACACGGATACACCAACTCCGACCACGCCCTATCCGACAAAGGAACATTCACGAAATTGAGCGCCCGCACATGAGCGCAATATACAGAGAAGTTGGCCATCATCGCTAACTTTGTCCGCTCCTCCGCATGTGCCGTTTTCAGGGCAGACACCTTAGCCTTTTCGGCTTCCACGTCCTCTGCCAGGAGCAAGTTCTCCTCCTCTAGTTCGCCGTACTTAACGACCATGCTCTCCTTTTCCGCCTTCCATTTCTCGACATCCTCGGTCAGGTGCAGAAAGTCCACCGACAGCTTGTCATAATTCTCGCCCAGGGTTTTCTTCTCGGCGACCAATTTCTCCTTCTCGGCCACCAGCTTCTCTTTCTCAGCCCCTAGAGCTCCCAGCTGATCCCGTAGCGCCACGGTACTCACAGCAATCTGCACTTCAACACATTAGATTCCAAATAAAATACAAGTACCAGACCTATATAGCGAAATACGAGCCCCACGTACCCTCAGCGCATCCGCGTGGGCCTGCTCTATAACCGACATTGTAGGTTGGGCAGATAGTCTTTCTGCATCCTTGAACACAAGGGGTTTTAGAGCCGTATACCCCATCTTCAAGGTTCGCGGTTGCTCCAGCAGTTCACCCCTACATCGGTCAATGTAACGGGTCATTACAACCCCGTCAACCAACACCTTCTCGGATCCGTCGAGAGCCTCATCCTCGACACCCGTCACAACATCCCCGGCATTCTCTTCGCTGCCTTCCATTTCCACCCCCACGTCCTCCTCCAACTGATCAATCTCAGGGGCCCTATGCTCGATCTCTTCCTCAGTACGGAGGGGCGAGCAAACGGGCAAATCTATCGGACCCTCAGTGGGGATAGGCGAGATGACAGGCAAAGTCATCGTACCCTCTCCCATGTTAGTCAAGAGGTTCATATGTCCGAATACATCGTCGATCGACCCCTGAAACACAATAATACCCATAGACCGGGCAAGAGCGAGGGTAACCAATGGAGAAGTCAGTAGCTGAAACAAGATGACTAATAAAGCAAAGCACTAGCGAACAAAATGACAAACAACCAAAAGACAAGAAAATCATAATACATATACACATACCTCGCCCGGCGCAGAGGCATCCTCGGCGGTATCCCCTTCGGCGGCAGCCACCGTCCCCTCGCCCGAGCCAACGATATCAGCCTCCTCGGTAACCGATGTATCGGTTCCCCTGGCCCTCTTCGTTACTCCACCAACAGGGTCAGACGCATGACGCTTAGACCGAACGAGCTTCTTCCCGAGCCGAGCAGCACTTCGAGCCCGGACCACTTTCAAGAACTCTTCTTCGGGCTCTTTGGGGATTTCGGGCGCAGGATTCCCCTTGGTCACCGACCCCATCGGGTACCCGAGCAGCATCGGGGCACTACGACTCGCCGGATCTGGCGTCGGTCCCGGCCCCCACCATTTCCAAAGAGCTAACAGAGCCTCTACATTGGGAGCTCCGAGGTCTGGCATAGTGGGAGCATTGGTAGCCGGCCTAGGAATCTGGTGTCCCGGACAAGCCCATTCACCAGACGCAATAACAATACCAAGATTGCACTCTTTGTTGGTATCCGGCAAACCGATAACGAGCCGGCAAAAGGAACGCAAGGTTTTCAGATACGAGCTGCGACGCTCAAAGCTCAAACTATAGACTCCGAAGACATCCTTCAGTTCAATCGGTATTCCGGACAGCTCCGATAACCTTTGGATACCATTCAGAGTACGGTAACCATTTAGGGTCAGTTGGGCCGGAGCAATCTGGACGGCCTCAAAGAACGAAGCCACCCAGTTTGTAAAGGGCAGTCGAAGACCCCCAGTGAAGAATGCCGAAGAGCGCACAACCACCTCGCCGGCAGGAACAAATCCCAGCACCTCCTCGTCAGAAATAGGAAGCCGGATATGTATGTTGTCAGGTATTCCGGCAAGCTCCTTAAAATCCTTTTCTACGAATGTGCCAATTTGGGCCACACTTTGGCTCATAATTTCCTATCCAAACATCATCAAAAGTCCATCAATATACTAACCAAATACACAAACAAGAACCACATCAATATAACGAGCGCCACCACCCCCCCCCCCCCCCCCCCCACACACACACACATTAACCAGATACATAAAAATCATCAGACATATATAGATAACCTGAACCATATACCAACGACACACCTATGACCACAACGACAAATCAAATACAACTCCTAAAAGAGGGAAGGGGGGAGAACGAAAAATCACTTACAGTAATCATTATGAGCAAGCAAGCGCGAACAACAGCAAGTCTTCCAACAAAACCACGAAACCCTAGATCAAGCGGCCGCACTCTTTTCCTTTTTGGCGGGCAGAATATGCT
This sequence comes from Primula veris, assembly GCA_963682055.1. NCBI lineage: Eukaryota > Viridiplantae > Streptophyta > Magnoliopsida > Ericales > Primulaceae > Primula > Primula veris. The sequence continues at coordinate 25,639,436 of OY821747.1, read as the reverse complement.
TTAGAGAAAGCGATATTTTCTTCAGCAAATTCTGTGATAAAAATAAAACAGGATTACTTGGCACAATAGAAAGGAGTGGAGTCACAAAAAGAATAAAATAATAACCGTCCTTTCGTGTAACAGAGGTTTACCTTTTTTTCCAACCATACAAAAGTCAACAACCGCTGCTCTTTTTAACATATAAACGCTCCAGATTTCACCACGTCAGCGCGTATCCCACTACCCAAGGCAGTTCATATCATTAGACCTAAATAAACGGCCAGTGGACCCTACCACGAAAAGCTTCCCACATACGCTACCACTACTATCACACCGAGAATATCCCCCGATTAAAGTTCCTCGACTCCCAACCAATCCTTACCAAAAGGGCACACCGAACAAGGTGGACGAAGACCGTTTCTAGCTTGATGGCAGGGAGCATCAAGTCTAACAACACTCTCCGGGGGGATAACCGGGCATATTGTTCGGTGTATGCTCAGAAACATAAAAGAGAAGCAAACAGGAAATAAAATAGGACAGAATCAAGTGCAAGACAAGTTTTATTCATCCACAAAGGGGGAAACACAAACAATACAACAGAAAAAGAAAATACACCCATCCTACTTTTTCGAACTATCCCCCATAGCAACATCCCTCTTCGCCAAAAGTTCCTCCAGACGCTCCTTCTCCCTAACCAAACGAGAAATCGCCATCTCAGCCTGTTTCAAGGCGTAAGACTGAGACTCGCATTTTTGCTCGGCCTTGAAACGAGCAGTGCCCTCCTCGTCCCAATATTGTTTAAACCTCCTCGCTTCAGTCCGAGCACACATGAGATCATGTTTCAGCCATGACATCTCAATTTCTTTTAGTTGAAGAGGAGTCAAATCCTCCTCCCCAAAGCCAGGGGGACGAGGTAGCAAAAAAGTAGGCTCCTCTTCCATAAGGGCTTTCTTTTTGGAGGTAGACCTAGTGATGGGATCCATCTCACGCAAAAGCAAGTTAGAAGCAAATTATAAAACAAGAGAGAGAGGAAGAATTTGTAACGAGATACAGGCAATAGGGAGCATTTATAGAAAATCAAAAGGCACAAAGTACGAAGCGTTACAATGGCTCACAAGACAGGCACGAGATACGAGAAGATACAACTGATTCATCAAATACAGAAAATAAAACACAAATGGCAAAAGGGGAAATACATAAGAAAACCAGCCCAATCTAAGGATCAATGGGTGGAAAAACCGAACTGCCAGACCGAGAGAAAGCAAAACGAGCAGAACAATCCAACCGAGCTTGGTAGGAATCGTTCATGGCGACCAAATTGTCATTCTCCGAGGAGAGGCTGTTGTTTTCCGTAGTAAGAACCCTGACGCGCTCCACGAGCCGAGCATTCTTTACCATTATGCTAGCTAGGCCTTGAGGAGAGTTGTCAAACTCATCTTGAGAATGGTCCCAAATTTCCTCGGCATCATACCAGGAGTTGGCCAGATGGTTTCTCTGTAGCAACAAGTGATCGAGCTGGCGACTCAGTGCCGAGATCTTGGTCCACTTCACCGTCTCTTCGGGATAAGAGCCGAACAAGCTCAAGGCCAAAACGCCATACTCTTTCTCAAGCCTTGCCATCCGACGGCGGACCCGAGATACCTCAGTGTCCAAACCCTTCATCTGAGCATGATATCTCACCACAGGTCCAGACATTCTGAGAAATTGTTTAGTACGGAAGAAAATAAAGGGCTGAGGAAGAGAGAAGCAAAAAGAAAAAAGAGATGATAAACTACCAAAGAAAAGAGAAGTACTTATAGAACGGAGAGTATGATATTTTATGACCTTGCTTGGGAAATTGCATATTTCCTGACATGCTTGGGGGCATGCACATTTCCTGACCTACTAGGGAGCATGCACATATGCTTGACAGTGATGGGGACATCTACTGACATCTGAGACTACAGTGCAGAAGAAATAAAGACGAGATATTCAAAGATCTAGATTCCAGACAAACAACAAACCACAGGTACAATATAAAAAGAAATGCAAAAATAAAAGGGCAAAAATACTTTTCATTAATGAAGATGGAATACATCATTGTTCATTACATCAAAAGACAATATTACATCGAGGTCTGTTACATCAAGGTCTATTACATCCGAGATAAAAACCTATTACATCCGAAAAGAAAACCTATTACATCCGAAAAGAAAACCTATTACATCCGAAAAGATCTATTACATCCGAGAAGAGCTAGTACAGAAGATCAGGCAAAGGATCAACTATATCAGCTGACCAAGTGAGCAGGAGACGCCAAAAAGAAAAAGTAAGAAGAAAGAGAAAGGAAAAGCAAGAAGAGGAAAAGAAGAAGAGTGCAAGAAAAGAAGAAGTGATAAGAAAGAAGAGTCAAAAAGAAAAATGACCAACCCTAAATGTAACACAAAACCCTTTGGATCACAGGGCTGATTGTTACATCGTAGTGGTGCAAAAAAAAAAAGAAAAAAGAAAAAGAGTGATGGGAGAGAAGATGAAGAAAAAGAAAGAGGAGGCACAGAAGAAAAACAGATGAGAAGAAGATAAAGAAATGAAGGAGACAGACAACTAAAAAGGAAGTCAATGAAACAAAAAAGAAAGGGGAAAATAAAAGAATAAAAAGTACGAGAGAACAGAGTATAAAAAAAAAAAAAAACACAAGAGAGGAAGAGGAAGAAATGATGGAAACTGAGAAATAAAAAGAAGAAAAAGAAAGAGATGGGAAAAGATGGGGAAAAGCAGAGAAAAATAAAAAAAAGAAGGGGGAAGGTTAGGGGGAAGTCGATCGGTATCGATGAGAGGGCCCGGCAGAGACATCCCTGTCCCTCAGTGTCGGGTTCCCCCTTAGCATCTCATTCTCTTCGACTAGAGCCTGACGAGCACGTCGGCAGTAAGCCGGTTCGGATCTTAGCCAAGTTAATTCCCGAACCATCTCGGTATGGTGATAACGCATCACCTTCAATTCCTCCTCGGCATCCCTCAACAGCCTTTGTACATGGTTATAGGAGGCTTCAAAGGCCTCCACTTGCAAAGCTAATGCTGATTGGGTGAAAGGACCAGACATCTTAGGGAAATTATAAGATGAGGGTCTATATATGGGGGAAAATAATATGATAAGAATTGTGGATGTAACCATGCTGTAAGCAGGTATTTATAGATCAATTAGATGAGGGCTGGTATTGAGAGTCGCAACCGTTCGCCAATGGGTACTAAGAAGCGATGGCAATTAAAAGATGTCTGTTCAAGAAAGAACGTTTGGATTCCCCAAAGGTTCTAAAAAAGCGTGAGTAATTAAAAGCCACTCTTGTTCACAAAACGCTTGGATTCTTACCAATATTTAAAGGGGGTAAGTAATAATGGCAGCAAAACACGCGTCATTTTTGGGAAGGGCAGCGGTTCAAATAAATATCCCAGATCTTTTGCACAAAGCTAAAGAAAACTCTGGTGAATAAGATTTTTTATGCACAAGGCTCAAGAAATCCTATTGGTCCCTAGATATAAAGAGTAAGAAGGTCCAATGGATAAGATCAAACGCAAGGCCCAAGAAAAGCATTAATGAGGCCACAAGCGTGCGCAGTCAAAATAAATTGCATTGGGAAAGTAATTCAGATATAAACAAGAAAAAGAAATCTTTATTGATTGGTTGATACTTCGTTACAGAAGAAGCACAAAGAGGAAATACAATGAAAACAATAAAATCATTTCATAGAAGGGCCCGCTTCGTCATTCGGCTTCCTTTTCGACCGAGCATACACTTCCTTAAGGGCCAATTTGTAAGCCCTCTTGGAAGCAAGCTGCCTATCTCTGGAGGCCTCGAGCTCTTTGATCCGGGCACGAGCACGAATACTGTCGAGCAAAGACCTCTGGTGCTCCTTCTCTAGGGCATCCAATCGCTCGTCTAGTTCGGCGGCCTGACGAGCTTCCACCGACAGCCGGGCAACCCTCTTCTCGAGATAACGCACCTTCTGAACTTCCTCTTCCAGACGGGCAACGTATTCAGGAAGGTTGTCACCATAGTTTTCAAGAGAAGAAGCCATTTGTTCGTTAATAAAGAATGAACTGCATAAAGAATACTGGGACAGTCCCCTTTTATAAGAAGAAACAAGGAGTAGATCAAAGGTCATCTCGAATAAATACAACCTCTTGAACTTCCCAAGAGCATTTACGGCGAATTAACCACAGTTCCAAATCCAATTAAAGTCATCCAAAAAGACATCAAGAAGATAAACAGACAAGAACAAGGAAAGGAAAATATTTTATTAATTTCAAAAACTTCGATTACAACTGAGGAGAAGACTCCCCATTCAAGAGAAATTACGACAGAAATTACAAAAGACTAATTATTTCGAGGAAGAGACTTCTTCATCGTCATCCGAACTCGGTTTAGACCGAGCATGCAACTCCTTGAAGGCAAGCTTATAGGCCCTTTTTGTTGCCTTCTGCTTAGCCAGATTAGCCTCGAACTTCTTTATATGCTCGTAGGCCCAATCCCGATCGGCCATCGTCACATGATGATCAGAATCCATGTCAGACAACCTTTTCTTGTAGTCTGAAACCTTGGCCACGAGTTTCTTATTCGCGGTACGAGATTTCTTAATTTCCGTTTCTAAATATGAAATATAATTAAAGGAGCTCTCACCAGTAGAACCAGAAGAAGCCATTATGTCACAGGCAAATTAGTAGGAAAATGCCTAATTATGGAGGGAGCACACCCCTTTATAGAAGTTTTCCTCGAAGAAAGATATTAGGATAGGAAACATTAAATGTGCCCCCCCTGGGAACCGTCACGAGTCTATTGCGTTTCTCGATGAAGCATTGGGAAAAACAAGACCGAAGTAACGTTCTCGACAAACCGAACATGACTCCCCCGACATGGAAACCACGCCGAGGAAGTCAGGGAGCACTTGATAGAACATAAAAATCAGACCCGAATATTCTATTTGGGTAATAATCAACCCACCTTATAAATGGGTATCCAATGCTTAAATGGGTCATCCCATACTTTTTATAGGAATTGAGGTTTTACTATTAAAAGCCCAAGCCCAATCAAAGGGGGACCCATGTCTGAAAAATCCCTGAGATGAAGACATTTGTCAATATCCTAGAAGGCGCAGTTGCCTATAAATAGCCAACTACCCCTCCTAGAAAAGGACCAGAAAATCTATCCAAAAAATATAGACAGAAGTTAAGAAAAGAGAGAAACTAACCAAAGCATATCACTTCGAGAAATAAACCGAGAAAAGACAGCCGAGCACCGAATAAAAGGGGAGAAAGATCAAGACGAGAGATTAAATAGTCATATCGAGCACAATTGTAAAACCGAAATACTAATCCGAGCAAATGTAATAGTCCGAACAAGGACAATAATCCGAGCAATAATAAAGATCAGGAAGTATCCTTTATTCACGGTTGATTTACCATTATATCATTGTTGAAAAGTCTAACGTGACCGACCAAAGTTATGGTTTTATCAGTGACAATATTGAAAAGAAAAGTTCTGTTAAGACCCAACTGTTACTTATGACATGCATACAAGAATCACCTTTACTAAATTACTGTCATTTGCTCATTTCTAGTAGATGTTATCCTCGCTCAATAATTAATTTACAAGCTAAAATATGTTTAGATGAGATTAATAAATAAGGGTAAAGCTAACAAGTGTCTCAAGACACTAGATAAAAAAACTAATTAAGGTAACACATTTAACAACTAATATAATTATTTAATATTTGTAATTATATATGTAACTACTTTTTCGAGGAATATTTGGAGTGAATGTATGTAAATATGTAGTGAATCATTTGTTAAGAAAATGAATGTATCAATATTTTATTTCATTTATTTACATACTTCAATTCTAAATATCCTTAGGAATGATTTTTTTAAAATTTTATGATAGTTTCAACTGAACTTCTATATTTTTATTTGAGTTTTATTGTGTTAAAAAATTAATTTTTTTATTTAATTAGTATTTAATTTTATGATAATTTCAACTAACATTACATGTTTTTATTTGGGTTTTATTGTGTTGAAAAAATAATTTTTACTTTACTAAATCATAAAATATATCACTTTTAAATACTATTACAGTAAACTATATTAATTGTTAGGTTTAAACAATGTTGTTAGCCAAACCGAATAAATAATACCACTATACCAGTCATGTCTGAGTCATTAATTAATTTATTATTCATAACAAGTTATTGTATGTGGCATTTTTGACGTGTCATATTTTCCTTAAAAATCCCTGTTTTCGTGTAATATGTACGGTGGTGAATATACGGTCTATGTCATTTCGTACGTGTCGCTTGTAATTAGAATTAGTCTAATTTTATTTAATCTCCTTATTTTTTTATTTATTTTTATAAATAGTATTTTTATTACACCCTCCTATTAGGGGAGTAAATACCACTCTCCATTTCTAAGCCACTCATAGTGCCACAAAGGCACAAACTATTACATTAATTTAAGTAGCGCGTGAACAGCTAAATTTTATCGACACTAATTCAAAATTAATTTCCTACATTAGAAACACATTAAAAACAACTTAATTCATCCAATCAGCTTACTTCTTTTCGTTAAGTCCTGTTTAGCATCCGTTTTTAGGAAAATGATAATTTAGTATATATTTAAAAACTTATTTACAAAAAACTCGGTTATTTTGAACTTGATAACTGTTTTAAAAAAAAATACATATTTTGTGAACTTATTTACAATATTTACATATGTCATTAAAAAATTCAAAAAATACAAAAAAAATGAAAAACAATATTTAAAAATTAAATACCAAAATTTAAAAAATATTATTTTTATAAAAAAAATATGTGTGATCATGTCTGATCCTGTCTAATATTGTTCAATCTTGTATGTCTAATCCTGTTTTGATCCTGTATAATCTTATCTAATCATTTTTAATCATATATAATCATTTTTAATCATGTCTAATCCTGTTTGATACTATGTACACGTTTTGTTTTCAATTTTTTCAATTTTTTTTTTTTATATTTTGTTGTTTTTTTATGACATGTACCTAATTATAAATCATTGTAAAGAAGTACACATAACATAGATGAGTTTTTTGTAATTAAGTTGATAGATATGTAGCTATTTGTAAGTCTCTCACAATTTTTTTTATTTTTTATATATATTTTAATTAAAAAAAAGCTATGAGTGGGTTGTTAGCTTTTATAAGCTAGATTTTATGTCGAAAAAGCTAAACAAGCTCAAAAGCAGGGAAATTATAAGTATGCAAGTTTTTATTACTTTTTTTTTTTCACATAAAAAAGTATAAATTTTACAAACAAACTCAAGCATTCAAGTCACTTATAAATTAAAATAAGTAAAACCTGACTTATTAACAAATGTAAGTCGTAAATACTTATAGCGGTAATTAGACGCTAATAAACCTATTTATGCTTAGAAAGCGTCTTATGCCTTTTAAAAAATTTGATTAAAACACAAAACAATGGAGAACTCTAGACCAATAAAAACTTATGTTTGTTCACGATTTTAGCGGAGATATTACAAAAAAACGCTTTAGTTAAGTTTTCACAGTTTTAAAACACATGCGATAGTTACCCTTAAATCAAATAAAAAATAGAACTTATAAAATCTATTGGTTTAACACACTAAATTTTAAAATGAGGAAATGAGCCAAGTTCACACAAGTTTTTCTCTTAGTTTATCTAACAAAAGTAGAAAACTAATTTGGATTTGGTCAAACATTAATCCGGTGAACACTTCCACAACAAGATTCACCAAACATCACTAATAACCTAAAGATTCCCATTTTACATGCATTAAAAATAGCCAACAACATTATCCCTTTTATGTTTCAAAAATAAATAAATAAAATCCCTTATAAATACCCACTCACCCCCATAACTAACTCTCCCACCTTGCCTAACTAACTTTCATATACATACACACATATCTATATACATATAGAGAGAGAAATCTCACCGTTTCATGGCAAACCGCTCTATCGTCGGACCGAAACTCTTGAAGCCATTGAGAAACCATTTTATCCGTCGCCCTCTTAACTCTGCCGCCCCTTTTGCTGCTGACCATTCTTCCGCTTTCCCTCCTTCTTCCGTGGCCGAATCTTCTCTTTCCCCCTCTACAAACATCGGCCTAGAAATTAATCCGCTGGTTATAGATACCTCGTGTGGACCAAAACCTGGTACACAATTACGCTATTTTCTTATACATAATAATTTTTCTTAATGCATACGTCACAAAACAACGGTCCACTCTCGTTATAATATAGCTAACATATACTTAAGAAAGTGTACCAAAGATATGTAAACATTTTCTTTGTTAAACCATGGACCATATCGGGACCAGTTTTAAATTTTCATTGTTTTTTTGCCAAAATTTCGTAATTTTGTTGTACATATGTTTAAAATAAAGGTCATCTGTAGCGACGGAACGAGGATATTTTAAATGCAAGAGGATGAGATTCTATACTAATAAATTTGGCATTGTATAGAAATGTTGAAATACTAATTGTTTTTTTACTGTGCTCTATCCGGATTTAAAAGTTTTATCGTCATAAGTTATAGCTTATTAAAGAAAACAGATTTTTTTTTTTTTTAAACAGATTTTTAAAATCTGATTTTGGACCAAAAAAATATGTTACCAAACATAGTCTAAGTCCGACACTTTAAATAGTTATATAGTAATTATTGTTTGCACATGCTTTAAAAGAAAAGTGTATCGGATTAAATCTGGATTTTTTTTAATTTTAAAATTTAATATTTTAACTTTTTTTAATGCAAATCAGAATCCGGCCCCTACGCTGGCTCGGGGCCATCACTGATCGATCTCTCCAATCCGGAGCGGTTATTTTCCGGCGTATCAACCGAGAAGCTTCTGCGATCCTCTGCCAACCTCCGCCTCGCCGCCTTTCCTCCGGTGGTCGATCTCGGCGTGGCGGTGATGAGCTCGCGGATCATGACGGCGCCGCTCGCCAGAGATATGATCTTGTCGGCGATAAGGCACACGTTCTTTGACCACTTCTGCGCCGGCGAGAGTGCCGGTGCCGCGGCAGAGAGGGCGGCGATGATGTCGTCGGAGCTAGGGATGAAGGGGATGCTGGTGTACGGCGTGGAGCACGTTGATGATGACGTGGCGTGTGATCGGAACTTGGACGGGTTTTTGAAGACCGTTGAAGCCGCAAAGTCCCTCGAATCTTCATCGGTATTGTTCTCTTTTGCCTCATCGCGATGTTATTTACTTGTTTTAGATTGTTGTTTATATTTTTTGTTTTTGTTTTTTGTGTGCATTGAGATCTTTGTGTTTGTGCTCGAGTGAGGATGAGAAGGTTTGATATTAAGGGATTGTTTGGTTGCAGTTTTTAAGCCAAAAAGTTTTTTGCTTTTTATAATAAGAAACCTTTTTTTTTTGTGTGCCAAGATTTGAACCCCGGTGTAAAGCGGTTATACTAGGTCTCAACCATTTTACTCGCCAATAAGCTTATTTATTTTATGATGAGAAAGCCTTTATTTTGAAAATATCGCTTCAAAACTCAAAAAGTCGTGTTGAGTCTGTTGACTCGTTTAGGAAAAAAATCTCATGGCGAAAAGAACAAAAAGTTCACGCTTTTTATGCTACAAAAACTCTTGTGGAATTTTTTTATTTGTGCTTTCGCGGTATAAAACATTATACAAAGTTGAGCTCCTTCAACATTAAATCTTAAGGTTTCTCAAGCTTAAAATATAACCAACTTATCAGGGGGGAAAAACCAAGCTTAAAAATTGCAACCAAAGTCTGAATGCTTGTTTTGTAATTAGATGTTTGGATGTTGTATATGCAAGCTGAGATGGAAAGGAGAAGAGAAAAAATGATGTGAGAAAGCGAATAATGATGCGTTGTTGATAACAAATCTAAGCAAACGGATGGTTAACACAAGAATCTTACACGGAATTCCACATCTTTTTGGACAAACTCCCGATGAACAAGAAGAAAGGATGCAAAACCAAGCTCGTCTTTGTTGATCCCGTTAGGGAAAGGATGGAAAATTCTGGACAATCTTTGTTGATCTGATTTGAGGGAGTAAGTTGATAAAATGGTAACTAAAATCGATCCTCTCGTGTTATATATAATGGTGCGTGTTGCAATTATCGTCGAGTGTTGAGGTACCCTTTGATATGAGTGATTGTTTGCATATTATACGGGTTCTGTGTTTTGTTCTTTTCCTTTGTTTGTGTGTGTGACAGTGGTTCCAGAGAAATGCTCATTATAACTAAAAACTAGCATGGAAACCAGGTAAAAAAAGGCACTACATTTTCAAGGGACATGGTATTAAACCTTGTTAATTGGTGTGCTCCAACTAGCTAAAGATCTTGTATAAATTCTATTTTCTTTTCCTGTTTAACTGTGTTTGAGGCCAGATTGGTATTTTCATGAACAGGTCAGCTTTGTGATCGTGAAGATCTCCGCAATCTGCCCACTTAGGCTACTTGAACGAGCGAGTAATTTGCTGAGATGGGAACAGAATAACCCATCTTCTAAACTCCCATGGAAACACGAATCTCTCCCAATTTTCACCGATTCTAGCCCTCTTTACCATACACAAACAAAACCAGACCCCCTAACCCAAGAAGAAGAAATTCAGCTCAATTTAGGCTATGAGAGGCTTCTAAAACTTTGTCAAAGTTGCGTAGAAGCTAATGTCCCTCTATGCGTTGATGCAGAGGATACATACGTGCAACCCGCAATTGATTACTTTACATACTCAGCAGCAATCAAGTACAATAAAGACGATAACCCTATAATTTATAATACCATTCAAACTTATCTGAGAGATGCAAGAGAGAGACTGTACGAAGCGCAGATTTCTGCTGAGAAAATGGGAGTACCAATGGGGTTCAAATTGGTGAGGGGGGCTTATATGTCTAGTGAGAAAAAGTTAGCTGATTCTTTGGGTGTCGAGTCGCCGATACATGGTACCATTGATCAAACTCATGCGTGTTTTAATGGTTGTGCCTCTTTCATGATTGAGAAGGTAGCCAGTGGAAAAGGTGCGGTTGTTCTAGCAACCCATAATATAGACTCAGGTAAATTTTGCATTCAAGAATATTAGGACTGCTTTGTCATGATAGATTCATACTTACAAATAGGAAACTATTGCAAGTACTGGACAATTATCATAAGAATTGGGATAACAAGTAAAAAGTTAAAAGATAATCTAATTTCAAAATTTGTAGAAAGATATGTGCATGTTATTTCAAAATTAACAGTGTTCCTTCATTGCGTTCAAGTTTCTATTGGTTTCTCTTACCGTGCGAGTCAGTTCTGATAATCTAAAAAATTCAAAACTACTACGTTATGCACATTATCTTGGGAAATCAATAGAGTTACTTCTTGGTATGTTTCTATAAGAGCTGTGTAATAAGAATAGTAAGAGAAGATAAAAAACCCATTATTCATTTCAGAAGAGAGTTGGACATGTTTTGTAACATTAAGGCCTCATTTATATGTGTGTGGCTTTTTGCTAAAAGTCTGAACTGCATTTGGTTGACCAGCTTGAAGTACTATATTTTTTTTTTTGCATTTTGTCATGAAAAAAAGGGTAAACTAGATATCCAGCTTGAAGATTCTAGCTTTTCAGGACAAAAACCTGTAAACTTAACTTTATGCTGATAAACCAAATGCATTCAAGCTTTTAATTAGTACAAATAAAAAATACCGAGCTGAAAAGTTGCAATTAAACATTGCCATATAGCCCTTTTCTAAACATAAAAACTCAACTTCTCTGCTTAAAAGCTTCAATCAAGCAGGCCCTTAATGTAAATTTTCTTGCTTAGTCTTAGTCTCAAAAACCCTAATCAGCTAGAGAACATAACAGTTCTAAATTATGATATTATCTAAAAAAACTAAAATAAGTGACTATGCAATTATAACAGGGAACAAAGCGGCAGCTCAGGCTCGGGATTTAAACATCGGAAAGGACAATTCTAAACTACAATTTGCACAGCTGTACGGAATGGCGGATGCCCTCTCATTTGGATTGCGCAATGCAGGTTTTCAAGTTAGTAAATATATGCCGTTTGGCCCCGTGGATAAGGTTTTACCTTATCTTCTCAGACGAGCTGAAGAGAATCGAGGGTTCTTATCAACATCCACCATTGATACCGAACTTCTCAGGTAAACCTTTTGTTTCATAAAATTTCCCAACTCTGTTGGTTTATGCGTAGTTGCCATAGATACTACTATTTTGTCAGAAATGCATTTCGTGCGGAAACAAGTTTTATTCTGTATCTGTGCGTATGCTGGCAAGGATCATTTAAAAAGAAATGAACGATAAGAAAATTTCTTCATGACAAAAGCATGGATTTAAGAACAACATTGTCTTTTCCGTCATATTTTATTACAAAGGATTCCTAGCACCGAGCGCAACATTAGGGAATGATGGTGTAAACCTGTAGGAAGCTCTTAAGGGTACTTTATAACAATGGCAAACGGAAACCAAATAAAAGTATGAGAAATTTGAGGATACTATCCTAATAAGATAAGTGAACTACGATTATATAGTTCTTATATTTATTATGAGAATATACAAGAGCGTAACTAGTAGTTACCAAATGTCTAGAATATATAAGCTGTATAGCTAAAGGTACATTCTTTAACGCGTTCGTTGCATCGGAGAAAAGTTTTTTTTATCTGTTTCCCTATAAGTTTCCTTTTCAATTACCAAACTTATTGACGTTTTCCTTTTTTTTTATTCTGCATTGTCCAATTTCTTTTCCTAAACTAACAGCTTTGGTTCAAACTTATTTATCAAATTTGCGGTCATTTATGTTTTCATTGTGGTTACAGGGAAGAGCTGGTGAGGAGGCTTAAAGCTGCTCTCCATCTTTGAGTTAAAAAAAGAAGGCGACGATAACGTAACAGCAACCTTAGGCTTCATCGTATATATGAAGACTGTAGATAAATAATCAGAAGCTTTCTAGGGTTTTTCTCTTCTTGATCACTTTTTTTTATCCTATGTATTGCATCTTGTTTATGGTAAATTCAGAATGTAGCAGTTGGTACAATTTATAATATGAAAATTTTGTGTTGTAAGTAATATTGGATCTGGGCCATCTGGCTATACACAATTTTAGCCAATTTTTATTTTCTTTGTTAACAAAGTTGGATATAGGGGATATATGACTAATTATATTGCATTTTGGGTATAAATACTAGTTATAAATAATACTTATTTAGTTATTTATGTTATCCTACAAACAAACATGACTTATATATACTATTTATTTACCACGTACTACGTAAAAACCTTAACTTGAACCTTATCACTTCAAACAGATAACATCGTCTTTATAAATACTAGTTATAAATAATACTTATTTAGTTATTTATGTTATCCTACAAACAAACATGACTTATATATACTATTTATTTACCACGTACTACGTAAAAACCTTAACTTGAACCTTATCACTTTAAACAGATAACATCGTCTTTATACGTTCAGTATAATCTGAATTCAGTCTGAAACTCGTATTTGAAAAATAAAGTCGTAATTCCGAAGTTAAACTCATAGTTCTGAAATCATTCTCGTACTTCTGAAATACGAAACTTGACTTTTCTAAAAAAGTTGACTGATCTGGGTTAACTATTTAAATTATGATATTATGTGCTGAAATTATTTCAGTTACATATGCATTGAAATTACTCAATAAATATATGCTATTATGTACTAGTTTGTTACATATGCATGATTTCTATATTGAGCAGTATGATATAAAGTTTGAACAAATAAATGCATTTTCACAAATTTGTTTGAGAGTACACATTTGACGGCTTTGAAATTTTGATCCGATGGCTCGGATTTTTCAAAATCTGGCTCTTAGGACAATATTTCAAGCTGGATGGAGTATGACTATTGATATTGAAATTACTTTAGTTAAAACGAAATGTATGTAGTTTAAATTACCGTTAAAAATTGATCAAGTGGTCAAAGTACGTTGGAAACTATAAAAGATTCACTTAGTTTTATTTGGCCGTAGAATTTGAAGAAATAAGCAAACCTTATTTGTGATCGGTTGCGGAAACTTTCAACTTATTGATAAATTGTTTTCATGTTCTCAAATAATCAGTAGAAGTATCGCATTAAGCAACCAAATATTTAATAATTTTCTTTTTATTCTTTTAGCAAATGCGACAACTGGCAAGTTCAGTAACAAAATATTAAAAATAGCACAACTACAGCAACAATACTAATCATAATTTAAATAGTAAATTCAAAAAACTCAACTTTTTAAGAAAATTCAAGCCTCGTACTAGCTTGATTTTAGAACTACGGGTTTAAATTTGCAACTATGACTTTGTTTTTCAAAATACGAGTTTCAGACTGTATTCAGATTATGCTGACCGTATAAAGACGCTACCTACATATACTGCATATGTAGTTTTTTTAATAAAAACCCCACAGGCAAAAGATACATCATATACATATTATACGAGAAAAATGCTTTCTTAGCAATTTTTATATCCAAGATAATTACATCGAATATTTATTATATATCATAATGATTCAGTATTACAAATAGTGCCTTACCCAATTTTCATTTTCTTTGTTAACGAAGTCGGATATAATTCATAAGTTTGCAAATTGAGTAAGTAATTATTTCATAAGAACAAATTAAATGTGAGTAAAATATAAAATGCAGTTCTACTTCTAACTCTAAATAATGAAAAGTATTCATATATATATATATATATATATAATTTTTTTTTAATCAAACCAACACTTTATTGATATAAAAATGGGACCAAGTATTTATTCTTTCTCTTTGAAGAAGTACACAGATAAGCACATATGTATATTTAAATTATTTTACACGTTAAGAGATACTTTTCGAGAATATTGTTGCAAGAACAAAGGTTTTAAAAAATTTCTCCGCCATCTTTTGGTTAGTTCTGTGACGGATTCGTTGTCTTATGTGTATAGACCAAGCAAAAACACAACAAAAAGTATACTTCTGTTGCGATTCGATCGTAAGTCAATAAAAAGAAGAGGATATATATATGCACACTAAGGACCAATATGTATTCAGATTCCTTAGTTGAGCTGTTTGAGCATATTGTGAGTCGATGTGACTCGCCGTTAACGCCGTGCGATTCGGTAATTAAGTTTATGTGATCATTTTAAAAAAGAAACTTTGTGGAAAATATGCAAATGGTTTCGAAAAGAAACTTTTAGAACCACAAGTTCACAAATAATAATAAACCTCCCGGTCTCGAAGACCTAATTTCTTTTGGAAAACCATACTTAATAAAATTTCAAGACGCATACTTGTACCAATTTTTCAAGTATTTCCTAAAGTCCGAAGAAAATTCTCGCTTCATTTTTGCCTCGACTCTCATTTTGGAGTACGATTTATACCATTTATTATGTAGATGAGTATGTGAATTAACTAGAAAATGCTCCAATGATATTTGATACCTCTTTAGTTTTGTTTTCCACTAGAACTCTATAGTATTTTATGATATAAAAAACAAATTTAGGAATAGGCCTTTCCTACCATATGTAAATTTCAAGAACTTACTATTGAAATATATCCGTGTGTAACTTTTACGGTTTTACCAATATACTATATGAACATGTCGACAATAGGATACTGTCCAACCTCAAGTATATTATGGAGTTTTAGGCAAACAAAATCAAAAAGAATATACAAGCAGGCACTATTAAATTTTAGTGAAAGAGAAATAAATTTGAATTACTCTATTATTCCAAACAATAGTTAGCAATGGAAGACGGAACCAATACGGAAAACCGGAACTTGAAATATAATAACAACAACAAAATCCCAAGATAACGGGAATCAGGCCTAAAGAAACAAGAAACAAAAATTGCGTATTTTAAAAGCTTTGTAAATGAGTTTTCTAGTAACTATTTTTGAAACAAATAATTTGTGAATATAAACATTAATTAGATGGAAAAAAATAGATGGACAATCCGAGCAAAAAGAATACAATATTTGCCTTAAAACAAAAAAAAAATCATACAAAAATAAAGGCCTTGCTTAACAAAATAGATTTGTGTTTGCTCTTGGTTGTAAAAAGCAAAGTAAATTTACACTTTAAATTTGAGTTTTTATTTTATTTTACATTTTTAACCAAACAAAGTAAATATGGTTTCTTGAGTTATTAATATTTTTACATACACTTAAGAAACTTAAAATTTATCAACCTTTTTCCCAGTTTTAAGTGAACAAAATATATCCATGGAGAATTCTGCACTAGGAATAAAAAAAAAGTGACAAAGTTTTATTTTATTTTTGGTCAACAAAATTAGTTAAATCTCAAAGAAAAACTTTCTTATTTAAGAAAAAAGAGAGAAAAACTTATCAGCTAAAAAAGAAAGCGTGTTCTTTATTTTCAATAATATTTTAATTGATTGGTTTAAGAAAAAAGAATAAAAACAAAATTTCTATCTTTATATTCCTTAAAATATGCACTTTGTTATAATTATTACACTTCCTCACTGTAAATTTTGGGGTCCAAAGCTTCTATCTTTATATTCCCAAATAAATAAATAAACCCATTTTTTTTTTTTAAAATATCATAATTGCCTGCTCACTTTCCAGGTTCCCTTTCTCTCTCTTAATTTTCCTTTTAATGCCCTTTTAGCCTTTATTTAATATCTTTTTAATTCTTTAATAACCATTTTGTTCAAATTATGCAATATGTTAAATTTCTGCTCTTTTTTGTGTGTCCATTTGTTATCTTTGAGTAATTGAATTGTAATATTAACTTGGTGTGATCTTTGGCTATGTTTTGGAACTGGGTTTTAAAAAGAATAAATTTTTAATTTTTCTGTTTTTTTTTTGTGCCCATTTGTTTTCTTAAGCAATTGAATTGTGATTTTTGGGCCTTTTTTTTTCTGAACTGGGTTTTGAAAAAGAATAATTTTTTAATTTTTCTGCTTTTTTTTGTGCTCATTTGTTTTCCGAAGTGATTGAACTAAGAATTTAGCTTTTTGTAGGGTCTTTAATCATTTCTGAGATTATTTATAGATCAACCGAAGTTTTTTTTTTCTGTTCTTTAATTTGTTTTCACCTTGGTAGTAATTGGATATAATTTTTTTATTTTTTTTGCTCTTGGTGTGGAAAATAAAGTATTAATGAGGGTTAAATTAAACAAATAACTATTTCTATGTTGGTTTCGCTTAATTACGGTTTACGGATGTAAATGTATTATTTTAGTTTTAATAAATTTGTGGGTGAATTCAATATGTTACTGTTAGATCAATCAAAGTTCTGTTTTTTTTCTTTACCCATTTCACCTTGGTAGTTACTTGGTTGATCATTTTTTTTTGCACTGGCTATGGAAAAGAATGTGCTAATGCAGGTGTATGTAAACAAGTAAACTTTGTCTATGTTGTTTGTGCGTAATTACTGTCTACAGAACGGTATTCGCTCTGGATGGGCTGAAATTCATGTAGTGATTATTCCGTGATTAGATCGGGCCAGATTCTGCTGCATTCATGATTTTTGGTGAAAGTTATAAAGATAGGATTTTGATGTCACTTTCTGAAGTGAAAATGCGAATCTGCTTTTCATTTCTCGGAAATTCTGGCAACGCGTACCTGTCACGACAGGAATGTGTTTCCCGTCACGATTTAGGCATATAATCATAGAGAGAGAAGGGTAACGAGAGACGATTAAACCAATCCTGTTAGAATCCTACACATGTGTATCTATACCAGTTGCAACAATGCCAACAACACTAACCATTTTTACCTATGAAAAACATTAAAGTAGAGATCATATTTTAATATGTACCGGCATTAACCTATAAAACATTTTAGTTTTTCCTTGATGCTTGCGACAGCGGTCAGTTTTTTTTTTTTTTATCATCTGGTTGCCCTCCTGCATCATATAATCCCTCCACTGTAATGGAATAATGTGTCTTCTATTTTTTTATTTTATTTTGGGGAGGGGGGGGGGGGGGGGGGGGGGGGGGGGGGGGGGGAGTGGGGTGTCCGGAAGAGTTGATTTAGTTGCTTGCTATGTAGCACGGATACTCCAATTTTTTTTAAAATTGCCGTATCGGATACGATACTCCCCTGATACTCCGATACCGTATCCGATATTCCAAATGCCGTATGCTTGACTTTTCAAAGGTGTGACCAATCTGATACTCGTATCGGATACTTCAAATGCCGTATCCTAGACTTTTCAAAAGTTTGACATATCCAATACTTCAATGATACTTCACAGATGCTTCACCGATAGGTTTCAAGATACGGTGGGATTGAAAATTTATACTTATTTATAATTTTAAGGCAAAGTATCATAAGCTCATTAAAGTAATGGGTCATACATGCTATTATATTAGTATAAAGTATATCTTTGTTATTTATAAGAAAGTACAAATATACATAAGTACTTACATATTATAGAACATTTTTTGGGGAATTGTATTTCGAGATAATATTTGATAAGTGAAAATTAATTTGTAGCAGTATATTTTGTAGATATATATATATATAATTTTTATTATAATTATAGTTGCCGTATCCTAGCCGTATCGTATCCTAAATTTTCAAAAAATCTGTATCCGCGTATCCGTATCGGATACGATACCCGTATCCGTATCCGTGCAACATAGGTTGCTTGTAGTTTTCTATATTGTGATTAGCTTATGTTTCAGTGTGCTTTTCAAAAACTAAGCTTAATATTGCCATTTGTTTAGATCTGAGACTCGTATAAGTTACGCATATGGGTTCTAAAAATATGAGAAGAAATTTCTCTCATTCAAGTTTTCTTAGAGTAGGGACTTGCATCACTATAGAGAGAGTAGGGGTTTTGCTAAGAAGTAAAGGTAGACTCTCGGCTTGAGCCAGTTCTAAATAAATTAATGACGTTGAGCCCGTAAAAGAGAAAGGAGATGGGACTAATAGATATACCAATTTCAATGATTTATATTCAATAAAAATCTGTTTTTCTTAAGTTTTATCCTCTAGTTTTGTTATAGTATTATTTTATTCTGCTCTTTTTTCTTCCTAATGTTTTGCTTATTTTGTTTGATCCTTTGACCATTTCTGGTCAACTGGTTTCGAGAAAGATCAAGTTCTGGATGGAAATATATATGCTGGATTAATTGAAATCCTTCTTTTTGTTATTTTTATTATTACTAGTGTTTTGTTGAGTGTAGTAACTTAGACTTGATCGTTGCCATTTTGCAGCAATGGGTATTGGAAAAATAAAAAAGAATTGGGTCTAATTCGTCCATTTAAATGTCTTTTACTTGCTTTCTGCCACGAGTCAAGAAATATCAAATTTTTGGTGAAATTTGATTTGCTAATTTATTTAAGTTTCTGTTTTAACATCTTTTTCTCTTTTTTTTTTGTTTGATTGAGCTAGATGAGCAGCCTAAGCTTATTTTTTGCCCTTTTAAGCAAGGGTATTGATAAAAAAAAATGGACTGAAATTTGTCCTCATAGATCTTCTTGTATTTGCCTGTAATGGGTGCTTCTTTCAGCTATTGAACTTTCTAGAGTGAGAACATCCCAACTTTTGGAACATATCAAAGTTAGCCAAAAAACCTTGATTAATCAGCTGTCATATATTATTATAATTTCCTCCCCTTTGTTTCCTGATATTTTGGATTATCCATGAATTAGGCTTATTATAAAATCATTAACCTATATTTAATGGTGGGCAAGGTACTAGCTATCATTACTGTTTGTTTAATTCCTTTTTGTTCCTTCCGAATGTGCATTCTGCCATTATTTTTAAATAATAAGCAATTCAAATGATTATTTCATTAATCCTCATGCAGATTTAAGTCCTTGTAACCAGGAAAATAGATAGCGATGCCATCGAAAACAGGATTTTGTATATTGCCTTTTGAGGTATAGAAAAACTGTAAAAGAGTAAATGGATAGTAAAAAAGATGACGAATGTGAACCAGGAGCAGCAGGGATTGTAAAAGTTGATAGATTTGGATTTGTGAAGCAAGAGTTTACTAATTCTCATGATAATATAACCAAGGGCAGATCAGTCTTTGAGCAGGAAAGGTATGTAATATAGGATCTAAAAACCAAAGATTTGTAAACTGGTTACTTGCTAAATATTGGATAGAAACAAGATCCATTTTGCATGAGAAATCTTGGTTACAGAAAATGATCTAATATCGATGCACTCGGCAGCTTACTTTAGTAGTTAATCAATATATGAACTGCAAATTACTAAGATTACGTTTCGAAAAATCATTGAAAGATACAAGAAATTGTGTTGACTTCTAACAATCACTTTTCCATTTCGATAATACCGAAAAGTTTGTCCATCGCAAACTATTTGTAGATAGATCTGAGTTGTTTCTAACACAAGGACTCTAAATCATGATTCTAAGCAGTCATATATTAGGTTTTATTATAAAAAAAAACCGCGATTTCTCATAATTTGTAATCATTATTCATCGCGCATCGCAACATACGTTCTCAGCAAAATTTAAGTCATAAACATGGTTACCGAGTTTATAAGCAGCTATGCTATTACAAATGGCGATTATCCTAAATTTGTAGCTTTTGTCTGAGTAGAGTTGTATGTCTTCAAGAATACTTATGTTTTCAGGGAGGAGAGAAGGATAAGAAAATGGAGAAAGATGATTGGGGTTGGAGGGAGTGACTGGAAGCATTACGTTAGGAGAAAACCAAATGTTGTAAAAAGACGCATAAGAAAAGGAATTCCCGATTGCCTTAGAGGTCTTGTTTGGCAGTTAATCTCTGGTAGCCGAGACCTATTGCTAATGAATCCTGGGGTTTATGAGGTAATTCTCTATTCTTATATTTTTGCTACAAAAAATATACAACCGAGTTATCATAATATTGAACATAGATATGCTTCATCCATAATTTATTTTTGTTTTCTGCTACAATTGATAAATTTACCAAGTTATCATGATGCTGAACGTACATATCTTTTATCTTCATTGTGGGGTTACTTTTAAATAATCATATAATTATTCCTTTAAAGGAAGTAACAGTTGGGGTAGTTTAAATAACAGACATTGATTAGATTCACAGTTGAGCACTTGGATACAATCAGGGGTTTTCCTTACCTGAATGGTAGCCTTTGGGTTTGTTTGGCTGCAGCCTTTAAGCAAATAACATTGATGTTTTGAGGTCAAGAAAAAATATGCCTTCATCCAGCTTAAAGATTTTAACTTCTCCTGGCTGAAAAACCAGGAAAGCTTAGTTTTAAGTTGTTCAACCAAATGCAGTCTAGCTTTTAAGCAAAAGATTTTAAGCTTAAAAAATGCCACCAAACAAGGCTTTTGTATGCTCGAAACAATAGCTTACTACTTATGTATGTATCCGTTTTATTGTTGTCTTTTTTCCCTATCTTTCATACAATTATCATGAATAATAGTGTGATGAATATAAACTTTTTATCTCCATCAAGGAGTAATTTATGTATTGTCATTAGTAAGATCAATTGAAATTGTTATTATTGTTCATGAGTAAATGACATTGGATAGTGTGTGACTTATTAGCAGTCATTCGTACTACTAATTTGGTAACATAACCATTCCCAAATAGTCACATTTATGTGTTCTGAAGAAAAAATTACCGAGCTATCATGATATACTACAATAGTATTTGATTTGAGTTGGTACACAAACAGAATTAGGTCTTAATATGCTCGGTACAGTAGCTTTTACTACTTTATGCATGTTTTTATTAATGATTTAGCCTCTGCTTCATTTTCTTATGCAGTTATCGTGAATATTTGTAACTGGTTTTTTTGTGTCCAGCAACTAGTAATATACGAGACGTCTGCGTCAGAATTAGATATAATTCGAGATATATCACGGACCTTCCCATCTCACGTCTTCTTCCAACAAAGACATGGACCTGGTCAAAGGTCACTCTACAATGTTCTCAAGGCTTATTCCGTATACGATAGAGATGTTGGGTATGTTCAGGTTTGTACCTGAGCTATATACAACTCCTCGGTATAGCATTTTGTATATTACTGACGTAATTGATTTTAATTTCAGGGAATGGGATTTGTGGCTGGTTTGTTACTTCTTTATATGAGCGAAGAAGATGCATTTTGGTTGTTAGTTGCATTATTAAAAGGCGCTGTCCATTCTCCCATGGAAGGTTTATATCTGGTAATTTCTTTTGCTTGAGTGTATGTGTGACTATATTCACATGTATAAAAAGATAGATAATTGATACACTACTTGCTTATCGTGTGCGTTTTGGCCTGTAAAAGTTAATATAGGCCTCGAACTCTGAAATAATCAAGGGCGTGTTTGGTTGCAGTTTTTAAGTAATAAGCTGTATCTTTTTAGGTTTCAGGAAAAAAAAACTGCATTAATCAAGCTTAAAGCTTCTAGCTTATTCAGTCCAGAAAGAACCTGGAAAGCTCAGCTTTTAAGCTGGTCAGCCAAACGTAATCCCAATTTTAAGCAAATTTTTTTTGAAAAAATGGAGCTTGGAAGCTGCTACAATGAAAAGGGCTTAAAAGAGCTTAGTCTAACTTTTAGTGCCTTTGATAATTTCAAGCTTGAACCAAAATATATAGAGGTCCTTTATTAATCTGTATTTGGGTCGATATAAATCATTTTGTTGTACTAGAATATTTTACATGCATTAAGAACTATAACCAACAGAGAAATTAGTGTTAAACAGACGACAGGAAATAATTCTACTAAAAAATAATCTTTCAATAGCTTTAAGTAAAGAAGAATCAGTGTAAAATGAAAAACTCTTTTTAGATTTTAAATGTGTTCCTATATCTAGGAACAGCAAAGCAAATAAGTTAATATAATATTTGAGAAGAAATTAGTCTACACCAAAGTAACCTCTCAATTGCTATTAAAAGGCTTTGGGTTGGATTATGCAATAATATCTGGTTCTGATATCACTAATTATCTAAGAACTGTCTTTTCCCCTTAATTTTAAATAGGTAGGGTTACCTCTGGTGCAACAATATCTTTCCCAATTTGAGAGTTTAGTAAAAGAGCAGTTGCCAAAGCTTGGAGAACATTTTTCCAATGAAATGATAAATCCTAGCATGTATGGGAGTCAATGGTTCATAACCGTCTTTGCCTACTCTTTTCCATTCCATTTAGCTCTTCGTATATGGGATGTATTTCTGCACGAGGTCAGTCATCAAAAGGGGACTATTTCAATATTCTTCTACATGATGCGTTTCTGCATAATTTGTTTTTGTGTGTCATACACTAACGTATCATCAGATTTCGATTGTGTACAGCAATGTAAAAAAAAAATCTTGCAATTAATACACCAGGGTAATGTTTCTCCACTTTAGTACACGTACAGTCACGACTTTTCTATTTTGATCCCCAGTCTATGTTCCTTTTTCTATGTAGTGTACAAAAGCAAAGATGTTAGGCAACTAATTGCAATTTTCAGTAGGACAGTGTACAAAATCGTAATACGACAATATGCCTGATTTATAAAACTGTGCTAAACTCTCAAAATCATTATTCTGGTACCCTTTAGTGGAAAATGACTTGGTTGTGTTATATATTAGGGTGTGAAAATTGTATTCAAAGTTGGTCTGGCTCTGCTCAAATACTGCCATGATGACTTGGTAAGTATATAAAGGCGACATATTTCAGCTGTATCTTAAAGATCAAATATTTCCTTTTTTTTTGTTTGGCTTAAAGTTTGACTTTCTTGAAACCAGGTTAAGCTACCCTTTGAGAAGCTGATTCATGCTTTACGTAACTTCCCTGATGATGCAATGAACCCAGACACTTTATTACCAATGGCTTACTCAATCAAGGTTCTTTTGTGCTTTCTTCTTCTTTCTGCACACCTAACTAGTCAAAACTTCGGTAAAAATTACTGTAATTTTATATCACTTTTAGTAATTAAAATTCTTCTGCATTTAATTTTAAAACAGGTCTCTAAGCGTTTGGAAGAGCTGAAGTTAGAATATGACAAGAAAAATGTGAAGCCAACAGAAGCAAAACTGAAGCAAAAACAATAGCAAGCTGAAATGCGTAAGGTGTTTAGTACTTTAGGATTGGGCCCTCTTGTCAAACATACGTGGATCCTGTTTGATTGCAGCTTTTAAGCTTATTTCTTTTAGCTTGTAAATTGCAGTACATTTGGTTGGTTAGCTTTAAAGCTGGGATCTTTGGTGTCTTCTCTGGAAAAGGTAAAATTATTATGGTGGATAAGCGCAGTATTGTTCTCGGCATAAGAAAGCCAGCTTTTTGCTTAAAATCTGCAGTAAAAAACACCATTACGTTGATATTCTTTGATTCTTGCTCGGGGGGAAGATATTCACTATGAATTTGTACACATTGATAGGATTGCCATTCTTGAATTCTTGGCTTATCCATTGAACATTTGTATCTTTTGTTAAGCATGCTTTCTGTAAATAAACGGTGAAATTTCGCTTTGGTAAATTGCACAAGTATCATTCTCGACTTTTATCTGATCGCCTTTCACTCTAGTCGATGAGAATTTATATGCAAAGTTGCAAACTTTCTGTTTGTGTTACACTTGATACTTAATTCAGTTATTGTATAAAAATTGATCGATTGTACAGGTGCAAAATTTTCGGCCGCATTTTGAAATCACAATTCTTAGAATCATTAGTAAATTACATGTCCTGCCTAGAATGCGAAGTGAAGATTTGAAGGAAGTTTAGCATCACAAAGCATAGTTTCCCTTTTTATGTGAACCTCAAAAAGGACAAAAAGAAAAGGTGGAAACCGCATTTTCTTATATATAAATATCAAAAGAATTTGTTTCTCTTAATATTCCCATGCAACAATGCTTGCTTATTTTCTCCCAGAAGCATACTTGTTTAGGTGGAATGAGAAACGACTGCATTGGTGATTCCAACTGTTATCATATAGTAGTATATTTTGCTTAATTTTTCATATAACCGTGCTGATCAAAAGCTGTAGAATCACACTTCAAACTAAGCGGTCTTCACCTAAAGTGGTCTTTACTATTTAACGTTGAGACCGTGTTTTGAAATACAGAATCGTCATTGTTTCTTTGCAGTTTCCGAGTTCAGGCTTTTTTCATTTGAAAAGAATCTGACCAGCTTATAAGTTAATTATATTGTTCTCTCTTTCGTGATAGAAACCAGAAGTTGTAAGATGAATGAACCTAGTCATTCCCAGATTATATTATTGGCCAAGATGCAGAATTGCTGGCATAGTAATGTGACAGGAATAACTAAATATTGAAATGCTAATTACTCACTGCATGACTTCCTCGATGTTTATCAGTCGATGTACATCTCTATGATCCCCTACTTTTATCAGAAGCGTGTGGTATATGCCAATATAAAAAAAAAAAAGAGTTTATGTAGTAGTTACATGAAATTGTTTTAAGTGGAATGAAAGAAGGAATATGTATTGTTCCATTCGGAAAAACATGGAAAAATATGTTGCCATGTAGTTTGACCACAAATCTTCCTATATGGTACTATGAACGTTCATAATATGAAAATTTCCGAAATATATCTGTTCTGTGTCTACATCACTACATATCTCGCTAAAATTATTGGAATTGTATTCCTTGTTAAGAATGCATTGTTCAATTCACATTGTGTTACTTTCTTTTGAACTTGATTTGATGTGACTCTAAAGATGCATAAATAGTATAGCAATACTAAATGTAAACATTTTTTTTCTGATTTCAGTCGATAAACGAGAGAATGATTAGGATTACAATTTTTAGAACCGTGCACTTGCCTTTTATATATAGCCTTATCTTTTTGAGTCAACAAAGGCTCGTGATGGTACATAAAAATACACATTATTGAGAGCTACCGCATTAAGAAGACACACCGGATTACATTACAGTAAATAGCTTATTGTTTCATCCAGATTACGCACCGAAGACTCTTTCCTTCGATAAGGAGATCAAAAGCTTTGTTAATGTCTTCAAAACCCACCTCATGCGTCACAAACTCATCCAATTGTAATTCCTTTACATAACATAAAAGAGGAGTCGATTCATGAGATTAAAACATAAAAATTACCTTGGCCATTATTCTTTTGTTCCTTTCAAGCTCTCTCTTCAAAACAATTAGGTCTAGCTTATCTTTTTGGCTTAAACCTTGTCTGTATTTAGTTGATCATATTTAAAAAGTGCCGAGTATTTCAGTTTATTCAGCCTGAAAAAAACTAGGACGGACCTAGCTTTTCACCTGACCAAAAAAAAGTTCAGCTTATATGCTCAAAAGCTGCATCAAAACGAGCCCCGAGTAACTTAAGCATACATGGTCTGGATTATACGGCTAATAGCAAGAATCGTAATTGCCCTTTTAGAAAGGCTATTTTTGTTCAACTTGAAAGTTTAATTAAGAAAACTTTTACTCTAATCTTAAATATTAATTTGGTACTAAATTCTCTTTTTCTAATCAAATGGTTGTCGGTTGTCCCCGAATTATCTGAAAATTAAAAAAGAAAAGAATAAATTCAATTACCTTGTCCATGTAACGTTTAACGAGGATAGGAATATCGGATTTAGCCTTGAGACCTCCAAACATGGATCCAGTAAGTATTTTCCCGCTATGAAGTACATCGAATGAATCTAAGGTCAATGTTGCTCCTGGCTTGTCTACTCCCAGTACAACCGTCTTTCCCCAACCCTGAATTAAGAACATTAATTGTAATTGTTATAGTAATATTTATAAACTTTAGCAGTACCACAAAGTTAATGTATCGATTGTATAGCTTTTACCTTTTGAGTTTGATATAAAATAAAATAAAAAATCTGCAGCTTGCAAGTTGAGCTACATTTGAATTGCAGTAGTCTGCAGATGGAAGGGACTTCAAATTATACATAGCTCAATAGTACCTTGATTTTAGAGCTTTGTTTGGTTGTTAAGTAAAGAAGCTGGCTTTTTAAGATTGGAGAAAGCTAAATTCATCCTGCTCAAAACTTCTATCCCTTTCAAGAAAAAGACCGGTAGATCTTAGGTTCAAGATGGTAAACCAAATGCAATCAAGTTCTTAAGCAAAAATCAGAAAAGAAAAAGATCGGGCTTAACAATTGAACAAAACTTTATGTATCTTGAGAATTCATCAGACTTAGTTAAAGCGAAAGGTACAAGCCACAATTTAAATGCATGGCGGACACGATGCACTTGAGAACTTGCATATCGCATAGTGAAACATGTATCTATTAAGTTATGTTTGTGATTCTAGATATGTTTGTGTATGCATCCGTGAGACAACTAGATAGGAATGAAGAGACTAGAGAGATACCTGTCTGCAGCTTGCAAATGCTTCCTGCACTAAAAATGACGAACCGACACACTCGAAGCAGTAGTCTGCGCCTCCACCTGTCATCTCTTTTATCACCTACAAATAAAAATTGCATTAAAAATATGATCAAATGTCATAAATTGCTCAACCAAAAGGTCAAAATTCTTATATTTTACACAAAATTGGTTATAACTTCATGACATCACTAGGAGAGGATCAATTGAGTGAAAATAATTTGATTATTCTATCCAGATAACTTTTTAAGTCTTCTAAATGGTATATTTTTCTCATAACCTATCAGATACTACGATTGTAAAGTGCCTTCAATTTTAAACTTTACCTCCCTCAAAGGCCTGTCCTTGCAGTTTCCATTCACAAAATCAGTTACTCCAAATTTTTTGCCTGAGTCATAAACAGATTTACCCTAGGTATCGGATGCAGAAGAAAAATATATATTAAAAGAATAATAAGAAACTACTAGTCAGAAGATATACCTGTTTCAAATTTTTCAGGGTTGAGATCTACACCTATAATTCTTGCTGCTCCACATAGTCTTGCCCCCTCTGCAACCTACACCACAAAATAATAAGTTCGGAAATGTTTTTTTGTGTGTATTTGGAACAATGATTTGTCGTAATGAAGTTAACCAAAAGAAATAATCTATATCAAAAAATAGCATTTCATGCCCTTAATGTTCCTGTGACATTCTTATTCCTAACTGACATTTGCTTAGTAAGAATAAATTTTTTCTTAATTATTGCCATAATATATACATACTGCTAGTCCAATTGCTCCCAGTCCGAATATAGCAACAGTAGATCCAGCTTCCACTTTTGCTGTTTTCCAAGCAGCGCCTACGCCTGAAAATTACAAATATGCTAAGCATTAATTATAATGCCAAAATGTTCACAGATTGGCAGAAGAAGACTGAATGACGAGTTCAAGTTTAAAAACCAACCTACAATGGTGTACCCCAGTGTAACAAATTGTTTCGATTTTGTACACTTGGACTAAAAGTCTAAAACGCAAAGAACATGATATGGTAGTGTACAAAGTACGGAAAATGATAATTTAGTACAATTAGTTGGAGTGCAAAGTTTGAGACAGTTGTCAAAAAATCTGAAGTTAAAATATCTTTTAAGATTTGGTACGAATGCTCAATGCCTCTTTTTTCTCAGTATACTAATTGCTTGCTACTTATAATTTCTATTATTTATAAGTTGTATGACGCAGAAGCTTATGACACATCGGAGTAGAAAACTATAATTAAACCTTAATAATGGGACAATTACCTGTTGAGACACCACAACTGAGTAAACAAGCCCTATTAGGTGGTATAGAAGGGTCGACTTTCGTTAAATGAGCAACGTCTATGACAGTATATTCACTAAAACTCGAGACAAATAGGAAATGGTAAATGGTCTCCCCATTTACATCAGTGAATCTGCTGGTTTCATCTCTATGCATATATGGAGATACCTTGAAAGGAAGCTTTGAGCATAGATTGCTTTTTTCTGATTTACAATCTGAGCAATCTCCACAATCCGACATAAATACAGGGATTACAATATCACCTTTTGTCACCTCTGTTACATCTTCTCCTACACTCTCCACAGCCCTGGAAGCACGTAAATTTGGAAATATTTTAGTAAAATTTAGTTACCATGAATAATGACCAGTCGTCTCTTTAATTGTAAAATAATCCTACTTTCCATTCTGCCAATTAAATATTTCCTAAAATTTTGAAATAACGCAAGAAAATATAAAGTTGACGGACCTGACTCACAGAATCCTCACTATATTTGCTATTTTGATTATGATGTTTAAAATAGGAAAATTTGGGTAATTCATAATGAAATCTAGCCAGAAAAGTTTTTAGGCTAAAAACCCAGAAAACCTTAGTTTTTAAGTTGGTTAGCGAAATAAAATCTAGCTTCTGAGGAAAAAAAAGTTAAGCTTAAGAGATGCACATAACAAGACTTGTGGCTAAGGATGATTGTTGCTTCGTTAATACGCCAATATACTAATTCTGTTTTGTAGGGATCATCGAAAATTATGACGAATGGAACTATTGAACAGCAGTTAATGACAAAGTACACAAGAAAACCGAACATAAACTTACATAATCCCCCTTGGTTGTAACAAAAAGTCTGGAAAAGGGATAGGAACTTTTGGTAACACAAACGAGCTAAAAGTTGAGACTAAAAGGATTATTTGGTGTTAGCTATTAAGCGGTTAAGTAGGGTTTGTTTTAAGACTCAGAAAATAAAATAAAAAAACGATGTTCATTTAATTTAAATCTTCAAGCTTATTCAGGTAAAAAAGCAGGAAGTCTGGGCTTTCAAAAAATAAACTGGTTGACAAATTGCAGCTTAACTATCAAGTAGTAAACTAAAAAATCTGATCCTAATCTTTTTGTTGTTATAACTTATAATTGTGGTGCTCGGGCCAACTTACAACTATATGTTCTATAGAAGTTACAGAATGTGACACTGGAACATGAATAGGACATTACAAATTAGAGGGTTGTAATTACCCGATAGCTTCGTGGCCGAATATTCTTGGAAATATTGCAGGAGGATCCTTCAAGAAGTCACACACAGCAAATTCAAAACCCAATTTAGAAAATAATTGGCCATTTATAAATGTTGGTGTAGTTTAGTTCCAACCTTAAGCTGATTTATTTCGGCTTATTGGTTGATTAGCTAAAAAGCTAACCCTTTCAGGATTTTTGGCCTGCGAAAAACTTCCCATTTTCTCAAAAGCTACAACCATTAACCAAACAAGTCCATTACAAAAGAGTTACCTTGAGCTTCCAAAAAGTGAGATCACTATGACATAGAGAGGTGCATATTATACGAATTCGAACTTCATGACGTTTTGGTGGTGCAACAATTATCTCTTCTATCACTAAGGGATCCCCAGCCTTGCGACCAATTGCAGCTGCATTTTAATCTATCATTAATTATTTTATTTTCCATCTAGTATTTATAAGTAGTCCTAGATACATAAGACATGCATCCATTAATCCTTTTGATCAGGGGGAAAAAGGCCTATATTTTTTTCCGAATTGCAGAAGTTTCAATCAGAATTACATTATTTGTTGTAACAGTTTTGCACAAGCATAGTACTCTATTCATTATTACACATTTACACAATCACACTAGTTCTAGTTATATATACAAGATTATGCAAGTACATAGTCAAGTTGGCAATCTAACATTCACTCTATTAAGAAATAAGAAAAACAAAGGTATTTATGAATAAACCTATTTTAACAAACACTCATCCATCGGATTGCGAAAAAAGAACACGTAAAGAAATTGAAATGCCTCAAAAAATAACTACACGAGAACAAAAAGGTTTCACTATCAGCTCAAGTCTTGGGAAACGAGTACGAAATAAAGTTAGTAAATTACTACTACTTAACAATAAAATTTGCTCAAATTTTGAAAACTGCATGTAACTAAGGCGAAATAAACGAACATTCTACCTTTACAGCGGATAGGCTTCCCCTCGGTCTCATTAAGTTCTTTCTTCTCCTCCATATCGTAACCAACACGTCTCTCTATATATCTCTGTACATATGTCTATATATATGGTGTAGAGATGGCCGGCTTTAAAATTTGATCACATCGACAGTAACATTTGCCGGCATTAGAATATACTTTTAAAATTAAATCTGGTGCCAACTTCATGGCTTGTTTATGCTTAATGTCATCAGGTAGCTTAGCGGTTTCTAACTAAAATTTAAAATAATAATAATAATGTATTTTAGAAGGTAATTTCACGAAACAAAATCATTATGATGACGCACTAAGAGAGATACTATTAGCTTAGTAGTATTAACTTTCATGATTATCTATTTCATTAGGGAAGTATATAATTTTGTTACTTTTTAGAAGCACAAGTACTCTTAACACAAATACAACAAATATCTTTTTTATGTGCATGTCACCTAACTTGGAGTCCAAATCTTATACCTTTTATTGTCTATCCTTTTTTCGTGTTCCCTTATTTATTTTTACTCAAATTTTAAATTTTCTTAACTTATACAGCAATTTTATAAACTTTTATATTATATTGTATTCAAATTTTAAAAAATTTGAACATAATATTGTTTTAGACAATTTTTTTAATATTCAATGTTTAATTTACACTAATTTATACATTTATTCCAAAACAAATTTTGTATGGATTTTCTTTTAAAAATAATTAATGGAATGTATTGATACATGTATTATAGTAATTGTATAATTTTTTTCAAGTTTTTTAGAATTTTTTTTTGGATAAAGTAAACAAGTGGGCACAGAAAGGGGTAGAGAAATGAGATAGAAGATTTGGACTCCCTAAGGGTTTGGTCATAGCCAAGCTATATATCAATGAGTAATTTGTAGGGGATTTAGATATGTTCAATACGCGAGGAAACTCAATAACGCGTAAGCAAGAATAAAATAAACAATTCACGGGAATAAAAACATGAAAAATGAGAAAACACGGATTTGGTAACGAATTTCACCTAACAAATGGCTACGTCTCCGGTACCCCTACAACGGGTACAATTTATATATGTATTTCTTATAGAGAGGGATTACAAACCCTACATTTGATTCACTTTAAAAAATTATGCAACTCCGTCTCGCGTATATAAGACCCGTACAAAAAAAAAATTGACATCCTAAAACAAAGTTTTGTTTTTGACCGACAAATTGTAACAGCTACAGAAATTATGTGTATTTTCTGTAACAGTTATGCACACTTTGATATCCATATCTTAATGTAAATCCACGTGATCTAACATCACGTTTAACAGGTTATACCACTTTATAACCGGTTCTTAACAAAAAACATTCATGGTGTGCCGAGTCGGAGTGTAAAATTCCCTATTTTATTTTTATTTACTTATTAATAATTTTATCGTTCTTTTAAAATTTTACTGTGATTTGATAGGTTGGCTGGTTGTTTGCTAACTAGTTATTATGATCATAATTAATATTTTATTAATCAAATAAGAATGTATTAGAATGCCACAATTATTAATAGAAAGTTTATTATGGTGTAGGTTATAAAAGTTGTAATGGCCACGGTGCTTTGATTGTATGTGAATTTATGTTAGATTCATATGTGAATTATAAAACGTAAGAGTTTTGTACGAATAATCAACATCATTTATGAATGGTATTTAAAGGGTAGAAAACGGCCACTGTCATTCAAG
Source organism: Primula veris (assembly GCA_963682055.1). NCBI lineage: Eukaryota > Viridiplantae > Streptophyta > Magnoliopsida > Ericales > Primulaceae > Primula > Primula veris. Next base: position 25,606,984 of record OY821747.1, on the reverse strand, counting down.
GTTTTCTAACATGGTTTATTAATTTGTATATTGAAATGTAGAGAATTAAAAGATAAGGACGTTACGTCGGAGTTAATGATTATGTTAATTATGTATTCAAAAATAAAATATACCTTAGTAATAAGGTTGAACTTGTCGGTTAAGAGTTCATGACAAATATGTAACGTGTAAGCCTAACATGGATAGTTTATAGTATTCACTTATAAATATTCAAGTTTTATTTGGTATAACCTTTTATATATATATATATATTTTTTTTTTTTTGAAATAATATAACCTTTTATATTCATTGTTTATATATTTACTCATAAACAGGTTATTTATGGAACTAGGTGTACTTGTATTACCCACTTTACATGGACAGACTATATATACACAGAAAATATACAAAGTTAATACTAGCATTTATAATAACCCTCTGTATATATACTTATGCGCAGCTATATATTATATCTTTATGTATTGTTTGTTTGCTAAGGAAGGATATAAATTTAAGGATGTTCATGTTATAAGAGTAAGAAATAAAGGAAGGTTAGAGAAACGGGTTAAAGACAGTGCCAATAAAATGGAATATATTTCTGGGATCGTTTTTCATTATGGGTTATAGGAGTTTAACAAAGAAGAAACGAATAAAGAAAAGAGATCATATGGTTTGTGTATAAGGTTTTAAAAGAAAGAAGTTTAATTTGGTGAGTCCACATCAGTTTAACAAAGAAGAAACGAATAAAGAAAAGAGATCATATGGTTTGTGTATAAGGTTTTAAAAGAAAGAAGTTTAATTTGGTGAGTCCAAAAAATAAAGGAGTTTAATTTGGTGAGATCAAATCTGTTATCCAATTCGCCTTTAAGTTGTTTATGCTTCATTTTCATTATAATCAGTAGAGCATGTTATAATTGATGTTTTTTCTTTCTCTCTATGTACATATATGTTCTATGATCGGAGAATGTTCGTAGTGATTACCCTTTTTATGAATATGTCTCATTTTATATTGATAAATGTGTACGATGAATATTTTAGTAATTGTGTGTTAAATGATTATAACAATTGAAATTTAATTTAACTTATATATATGTATTATATATGAATAAAATTGAATTTAAATTTTATAACCATTTATTTTCTTTTACAACAAAAATTAATTATGTATTTGCTGAATCAGCAACAAACAATATTCAAACTACAATGAATTTTTTTCACATCCGGCAACACTTTATTTCTCTAATGCAACAACTTAGTAAAAAATCAACAACGGAATTTTAACTTTTAACAACAAAAATATTAAAGTATCGACAACAACTTGTTTTCATTTGGCAACAATATTATTTCAAAATGCAACGAAATTTTTCGTTGCAAAAAATATTTTTTAGCAACGATTCTTCTATCTGTTGCGAGAACCTTTCGGTAACGGGGCATCCGCAACGGTATAACATCGACAATAATTTATTGCCGATCCATTTTAACAACGAAAAATGAACTTTATGCAACGAATTTTATCACTCACTAAAATCGTTTAACTTATCTCTCGTTTTTAAAACATTTTCAGCCATTCAGTTATTTAAAGTTGAGATCAAGTTAGTCGGGACGAGACAGACCTCTTAGATTAGATTTGTATATTAGTATTCTGCTGCGTTATGTCTTGATTAAGTTGTAAAGTTTAAAGTTATTGAGTTTTGAATTCTCGACCTTATATTTGTAAGATTTTTATAGGATTTTAAGTATATTTTATTGATAAACTTGTATTGAAACATGCTTCGATTAAGTTAGGCTTCGTGTTGCACGTGTCGCTATACGTGTTAATCGGTCGTGTGACACCCATCAGGTCTGGGATGCTACACGCAGAGTTTAGAAAGACTATATTTCTACCGGTTATAGTTTGTACACTATATAGTGGATTTTTCTCCACAAAATAACACGATTGAGTCGCATTGTCACTGCTCAGTGTTCACTATATTTTAGGTAATAATACATACACTACTCTTACACTCATGACCATACTATATTTTGTTATATTTAAATTTCGATATCTATGAGTGTGGTAAATATACTTACCCCTATATTTTTTAGGATGGAATCTTCACCTTGCAATTTTTTTTTTTAGTTAAACAACCGCCCTTATATTGAATGTATTTTGTAGGTCCTATTATATACAATATAAGATTTCAAAGCATGTAATGCTCATAGTTATAAATTTGAAACATGGAGTAATAAAGTCCTGCATTTGAGGTTATTAAAAAAGTCTATGATTTACCACACTTTAAACATAAACTTAGAAGAAAAAAAGGCCCTTGTCTTTTACCATAATCATATAATATGTCAAAACTCAACTTCCGCTCTTAATTACTAGTGCTAGCTCTCGCAATTGTTCATGACCAACAGTGGCGTTGCAAGATACAAAGAGAAAAGCGGATTTAGTCATTCGTATTATTGCAATAAACTGGTCATTGGCTGCATGAACAGCTAGCGTCGTTTGAGGGAATGATTGAACAATCCACCAAGGGCTTGTTCGTACGACACAAACCATTAGCTAAACCATTAGGTTAGCTAATTGCTCCGCTTATTGTCTAGACAAAAAATAATATTAATTCTCTTCATAATCATAATGAGCTGATTAGAAGAATATTTAAAGAAAATATGTAAGAAATCCTAACTACTCCGTCCCAAAATATTGGGGCTCTATATATGTATTTATGTGTAATTTTGATCGACAAATAACTCGTATCTAAATTGTCGAAATCGAATTTTTCAAAAGTTAATCACATAGTTCACATGTTAAACTATATGAACAACTTTTAAAAATATATATTTCAATAATTTAAGAACGAGATATTTGCCGGTCAAAATTGCATGTAGATATATAGAGCCCCAATATTTTGGTACAAATGGAGTAGTAGTTAACCTAATTAACAACTAAACGTTCAATAACGCTAACAAATATTTAATCCGGACAATAGAATGTGAATATTTTAAAACTTCAAGAGGTCACCACAAAAAGAAAAGTAAAGAAAAATCATAGACAATTGTCAAGAGTATAATGAAAAACTCAGAACAAAAACCGAACAAGAAATCATATATATACCGAGTGCAGTTATTGCCATAAAATCTAGAAACATGCGTCATGAACCGTGAAATTTTAGTATAGTAAAATTTGAGTTTTTATATTAGCAAACTCTTGTTACGTAATCTCCGATATTATATAGTATCAATGCACATACTGACGTTTGTCTAAAGGATGACAATAACAAAGTATGTATAATGACTTCTAGCAATCCCTTTCTCCCTATAAAAAGAAGCTTAATTAGGTCATATGTCAACCCATCTCAAACCTGCTTCAAATAAGAAAACTTGAAATTTTCCTATTTATAATTAATTATGGCTTATCAAGTTCTTTTATGGTTAGTGGTTGTAGTTTGTACTTGTGCCACTGGCTTAGCACAGGATCCAAGCCCTTTACAAGATATTTGTGTTGCTGATTTCAATAGCACAGGTGAATGATTTCATATTTGATAATAGTTAAATTTCTTTAAATATGAAATTCACTAAAAAAAAAAGTCTGGATATCATTAAATTAATATATGCTGCTAATGTGAGTTCCGCTAAACCTAGCAAAAGACATTTTCTTGTAGTGATTATTGTACCTATGTCATCATCATTATGTATGTGTTTCTTGCAGTATTGGTAAATGGTTTCGCTTGCAAGAATCCGAAGCTGGTGCAAGCTAATGATTTCTCTTTCAGTGGCTTGCACTTAGTAGGCAACATATCCAACGAATTCGGGCATTCATTAACCTTGGTAAATATCTTGGCAGTACCGGGACTTAACACTCTTGGAATTACAATGAATCGAAATGATTTTGCACTATGGGGTGTCAACCCTCCCCATATTCATCATCGAGCTAGTGAAATTATAATAGTCTTAGAAGGCACCCTTGAAGTAGGGTTTGTCACCTCCAGTCCCGAAAATAGACTTATATCGAAAGTGATTCAGACTGGGGATGTTTTTATTTTTCCCAAGGGCCTTGTCCACTTCAACAGGAACGTCGGTAAATCTAACGCAGTAGCTTTGGTATTTTTCAACGGACAAACCGGATCTGGTACTGTTGACATTGCTAGTACAATATTCGGATCCAAGCCCGCACTCTCTTCTGATTTGCTTACTAGGTCTTTTCAAGTTGATGAGGAGACTATTTCAAGCATTCCGACAATTTTCTAGACTTGTAAAACTTGGGAATAATACTGGGGATGCAAAGTTCTAAAAAGATCTTAATAACTCTTCCATCCTTGTGGTCAGTGTTGTAATTGCGTTCCCTATGATTTAAAAGGGGTTTATATAAATTCGAGTTCACAATTGTTTTACTATAAGATGAACATGTGGTCACCACAAGAAGAAAAATGTTTTGTTGACAAAAAAATTCATCGCAAATAAAAGATGTCTGACATTTTTAACTAAATTAAGTACTTTCAATAGAACGTGATTAATTATCATATTTGAGCGCAGTCACACCCCAACTTCCCAACTTGCTTTCTACTTGTCATGGCTGTTGTAAACTATGTTATCCTTTTTCTAGAAAAGCTTTCTAGGTTACAGATAAAAATGATAAATGCAAATGCTAACTTTTTTTCTTTGCCATTACAACTGCATTGTGCACGTACTGCAATCCATTTAAACTAGAAACTACTAGCTTTCTAAAGTACGAGTTTTATTTTATGACCCACACAACGTACGGTTCATTTAAAATGCAAACGACATGAGAAATCAAGAGTAGCATAATCACTATAAGAAAATAACATGATAGCAACAATTAGTCTGTTACTATACGGTTTATTGCAGAAAATTCAGCAACAATATAGTAACAGTTACCAGCACTTAGCAACAGAAATTGTTGCTATACTGTTGCTAAATTTCAGCAACAAGCCGTATACTATCAGACAAAATATAACTAAACTGTTATTATATCGATTTTTTTTTGCAGTGAATACATAAGAATCTTATGTGAATTTATATTAATAATTCGCACTCCTACGTACCGAGATGTCATTAGTTCATTAAACTTAAGTCACCAGCATGCGTAAACCACACATTGTACATTTACACTCGTGTAAATAGTCATTCGAATAATCCTGAGTTAGGTTTTGAAACTTGATAGCGTTTAGGTTATGCTGACTCTTTCCCCTCTGCTTTTTTTTCTTGTATTCTTGGATCAAGTTTGAAACTCAGAGATTTTGTTTTTATCATAATTTTTTTTCCCACAAGTTTATCATAAACTATCCTATTTATTCACAAGTTTTTCTTTCGGCAAGTAAAAACATCATAAAACCAATAAACCAAATCGTGGCCAGCACAATCTACTAACTCAAGAAAAGCTCAAAGAGCCAAACATCATGAGGTCTATAATTCCGTATTTGCACAATTATTTTTAAACTAACACAATTTAACATGTTTTTAAACATGGGTGTTCCGAATGATCACATGACCAACTTCGAGTCGATATTACATGCGACGACACTGAGTTGTTAATGCCGTACTCAACGCGTTTGATTAGCTCGTGTGACGAGTTTCGTAATAGTATATCGCATGACCTATTCGGAGAATGGGTGTAAATTTTAATCGGCTTCAAAGTTGGGTTCTCGAAAGAAGGAAAACTCTTAATGCTGGAAAATGGAATGAATAAAGGGAAAACCATTGATGGTTATCCCATGTTGGAGAATTAAGAGTTAATTTTACAATATATATACAAGTGCAACTCATTTAGTTGTTAAACTATTATTTCCACATACACTTAAGTGTATGAGTGTGTACCATACACGTGCGTGCTCGCTCGGGCCTCGGGCACGGACGCGGGCTTGGGCCTTGAGATTTGGAGAATGTCTCGGGTCTTGGGTCAAATCTGAAAAGAGAGTTTTGTATAAAATACAAAAGAAATCCCTAGAGTTTCCAGCAAATTGAAACGTCAGCATTCAATGAGAATAGATTGCAGATTGAGTACAATGGACCATTATGGCTGCGGTTTCTGAAAAGCCTATAAAAGGCAGCGTTGCCCCTCTCATTCAAACATAACAAACACACACACAACACAGCATACATAGCATCTATTAGAGAGAGAATCGCACCACCAACAGCTCGACCTGTGGTTCGGAGCCGTTTCCACGTGAGCCACTCAGTGACAGAAATTGTACCTTGGGAACAATGTCCCGAGAACCAGAAACCTATAAGGTGGTTCGGGAAATATTGTTTAAGGGAAACTGCTTGCAGTTGGCTCTTCTATTTCATTTCAGTACTTACTGTTTATTTTATTTCAGTATTGTTTACATTCTGTTTATTTCATTTCAGTACTGTTTACATTATGTAATTTACTTTCCAGTCTTTTACATTCTGTAATTTACATTTCCAGTACTATTTACTTTCGAGTATTTAATTTCCAGTCTTTTCTGTTCTGTAATTTATATTTCAGTTCTGTAATTTCTTTTATCAACAGAAATAGTCCAAAAGTTTAGTAATCATACTATTCTGTCTGGTAGTTTATTTTAATTGACAAACAGTCCAGCAGTATAGTCTTTATACTATTCTGTTAGACAATTTCGTACAATTACAATTCAGTCCAGCAGTTTAATAATTTATATTAAATCTGTCTGGAATTTATTTATTACAATTTAAATTCTGTACGAGTCAGGAATTTGTAATCGAGTTATATTCCTTTCAAAGTGAAATAAAATTGTTTATTTCCATTTCAGTCATTGTCTTTTACGTTTATTGCTTTTCGATATAGTAAGAACCAATAAAACATACATCACGATGAAAGAAAGCAAAAAGATAAAAACTCCAACAGAGAGATGGTGCCACAGATTTACTAAGCATGCATGTCATAAATTATGTAAGGTTGTGACAAAATCTCATAGCTTGAGAATCAAGGAATAAATTATTTTTTTGAGAAGTTTTAGGGATAACAGAGTTATGCTCACGTCATTAAAATTCGGAACGAGCATGCAGCTCACCTAGAAAGTTTGTTACAAAATACATGGATTCAAGCGTACATAACCTAGAAAATATTGGTTTGTACTTAATTTGTTACTTCTGTAATACGTAGGACTGAATAGCATAAGTAGGAGAAACTGTTTACTGTTATGATTCTGTAATAGAGTACTGTTAGTGCAAAGTTATAACTTGACCGTTATAACAATTTCTCTCCGACTGTATATATAGCAATTGGCTAATAATGAATAAACATAAATTGAGTTTTACCCTCTCTCTCTAAAATGTTCGTATATTTTGCTTTATTTATTACATATTAGCTCGATCTTTTTAATATGGTATCAGAGCTTAAATAGCTCGTCTTTGTTGCGATTTCTAAGGTTTTCTGGTTCTTATCCGAGGCATTGTGAGTATTGCTTATTCTTTGGTTTTTCTGTGATTTTTGTGTCTTTTTTTTTTTTTTTGGCTTATTTCTTGAGAAATTTGGGTTTGATAAAATTCTCGTAATTACTCTGGTTTATTCATTTCGATTGGGTTTATATTACCAACATTGTTATCTTTGATTGAGGAATTGGGTTTATTTTCTGATTTATTGAACAAATTACGTGTTAATTTGGGAAATTTATTATGGCTACATATCATGCAAGTATAAATATGAATAGTCCGTACTATGTGAATGTGAATGATATGAATGAGTCAAGTCTAGTTAATACTCAGTTAAATGGCACCAATAATCCCACCCGGAAGCGTGTTATGGAAATTATAATTGGTGTAAAACATAAATTTGAGTATATTGATGGGAGTCTTCACTGTCCAACAATTGGTAGTGCTTTATATGGGACTTGGAAGAGGTGTAATCTGATTGTTATATCATGGATTCTGAACTATGTTGCACATGATATAACTTAATTAATTCTTTATATTGAAAATGCTTCTCAAATGTGGAAAGTATTGGGAGAAAGTTATGCACATGGAAATAAAACTAGGATTTTTGAGTTACAACAGAGTTTTCATTCTCTTTAGCAAGGAAATTTGTCTATTTCTGCTTATTTTACAAAATTGGAGGGACTTTGGATTGATCTATTCACTATGAGCCCTATTCCTCATTGTACTTGTAATATGATTGTTGGTTGCACATGTTCTTTTATGGAAAAGCTACAGAAAAGAGTGGAAATTTTTTTTAGAATGGTATTTTTGATGGGGCTAAATGAATCTTATTAAGCTGCTAGAACACAAATCTTAATGATGAAACAAGTTCCCCCATTAATGAGCGTTTTTTTAGATGTTGGTACAAGAGGAGAAACAGATAATGGTCGGTACTCATATAAGATATCATACTAAAAATCTAGCTATGGCTGCTCATCAACCATATTTTAAGCAATTTTATAAAGCTAAGATTAAATGCTCTTATTGTCAGAGGATTGGTCATAGTAAGCAGCATTGTTATAAGCTTCATGGTTTTCCTTCTAGTTGGAAGCCTAATTTTTTTTAATAGAGATTCTTATAAGAAGGGTATAAAGATAGGTCTACAAATTTTAGGCCTAGTGCACATCAAGTCAGTGTTATGAATGATCCATTGGAAAATGAAGCTATGGGAACTGCTATGAATAATGTGACAAATGGGACGAGCTCTCTTAATACTCAATTTACATCTACTTCAATGGCTAGAAATGTGACACATGAGTTCTCTAATTTGATCTACACCAATATAGCAGGTACAAGTATCTGTTCTTTTACTTATACTTCTCAAATTCTTTGGTTAATTTTTGGAGCTAGTGAACATAAGGTTAGTACTAGTGAATTATATAGCTCTAATATACAATATATTAACTCTCTAGTATATCTTCCAAATGGTGGTACTGCTAAGGTAACTAATACAAGGACCATTACCTTCTCCAATGGTTTAACTTTAAACCATGTTTTATGTGTACCAAGCTTTGGTCTTCATTTGGTATCTGCTAGTAAGCTATCAAAAGAACAAGGCTGTTCTCTGACTTTCTCACATGAGAAATGTATAAATAAGGACATGAGAACTATGAAGATGATTGGACGGGGTGAAGAGAGACATGGTTTGTATTTTCTAAAGACTAAAGATGAAAAGAATAAGAGTAAACAAGTTTTTTCAGTAGCAGCTATGAATAAGTACACTTCTCAGTGGCATTTACGTTTAGGTCATGCTCCTGTATCTAGTATGAATTTCTTAAAGAGTGATATAGAAGAATTGAGACAATGTGTTTATGATAATAAAGAGCCTTGTGATGTATGTCAAAAGTCTAAACAACATAGGCTTGTATTTAATGTGAGTACTATTCAAACAAAAGCTGCTTTTGAGATGGTTTATTGTGATCTATGGGTCCTTATAGTACTGCTACTTTAGAGAATGAACATTTTTTTTATCACTATTGTAGATAATTTCACTAGGTGTACTTGAGTATATCTTATGAAATGTAAGTCTGAAACTAGTGTGTTATTACCAACATTCTATAATATGATCAAAAACCAGTTTAATGTTAGCACTAAAATAATAAGGACTAATAAAGGTACATAATTTTATTATTTGACTGAATTCTTGCATAGTTATGGAATAGTACATCAAACAAGTTGTGTGAGTACTTCTCAACAAAATGGAGTTGTTGAAAGAAATCACCAACATTTACTCAATGTTGCTAGAGCATTGAGATTTCAAGCTTCTCTACCATTACATTTTTGGGGTGATTTCATCTTAACTGCTACCTTTATTATTAACAGGCTACCTAGTTCTTTGCTACATAACAGGTCACCATATGAGATATTATTTTCTAAACCTCATATTTTTACTCATATAAGGGTATTTGGTAGCTTGTGTTATGTTAGTACCCTTTCTAGAGCCAGGACAAAGTTTGACTCCAGAGCTCATAAGTGCATTTTTCTTGGTTATCGCTATGGAACCAAAGGGTATAAAGTCTTTCATATTGAAAATAAGCAAATTATTGTCTCTAGAGATATGATTTTATATAAGACTGACTTTCCTTATGGCTCAGAACCTTTTTCTGATAAATAAGACACTTTTTTTTTCACTAAAGAGGCTACTATTTTTCCACATACTCATGTGGTTTCTCTCCCACATGATATACCTGTGTGTACTCCCCAACCATAGGGAGGAAATTGTGATTCCTTCTAACCCACCTAGAAGGCAGCAAGGACTAGAAATGCTCCTCATAGCCTGCAAATTTATGATAGTAATTCAGCTTCTACTGGTGTTACTTCGCCTCTTCTTTTTTCCTTTGCATAAATATCACTCTTATGAAATTATTGGTGCTAATCATTAGAAGTTCTATAATGCTATTTCTTCTATTATTGAACCAAAAACATTCGAAGAGGCTTCTAAAAACCCACTTTGGGTAGAAGCCATGAAAAAGGAAGTAACAGCCTTAGAAGAGAATAATACTTGAGTAATGAAACCTTTTCCACTTCATAAGAATGATATAGGTTGCAAATGGGTTTACAAGCTTAAATATTTGTTTGATGGATTTATAGAAAGATATAAAGTTTGTCTAGTTGCAAAGGGTTATACTCAGCAAGAGGGTATTGATTTTGAGTCTATTTTTAGTCCTGTAGCCAAAATGTCTACTATAAGGGTATTATTGACTGTTACTGCTGCAAAAGGGTGGATATCAGAACAAATAGATATTAATAATGCTTTCCTTCATGGTGAATTAGAGAAAGAAGTTTATATGCAGCCACCACCAGATTTTTACAGACAGGGTCTCCTCTTGCTTGTAAGTTGCAAAAGTCACTCTATGGGCTTAAACAAGCTAGCAGACAATGGTTTCAAAAACTCTCTACTGCCCTAGTTGATTTTGGTTTTGTACAAACTATTTTAGATAATTCCTTGTTTATTTTGAAGACCAAGACATGTTTCTTGGATCTATTGGTTTATGGAGATGGTATAATTGTGGCGAGTGACAATGCTCCCATGGTGGAAAAGGTTAAGAAAATCTTAAATAACTCTTTTAAGATCAAGTATTTGGTTTGTCTAAAATATTTTCTGGGGCTTGAAATAGCCAGAAGTAAGAAATGGATTAGTTAGTGCCAAAAGAAGTGTATTCTAGAGTTGTTAGATGATACTGGTCTCACTAATTGCAAACCAGTTAACTTCTCTATGCAGAGTAATCTGAAACTCACTAAAAAAGGTAATGATGTAATGCAAGATCCTACAGTTTATAGAAGGTTGATTGGAAGGTTGTTATACTTGACTATAAATAGACCTGATGTGTCATTTGCTGTTAATATTTTAAGTCAGTTTCTTGCAAATCCTTGTCATTCTCATTATGCTGCTGTTGATAGGGTGTTAGAATATTTAAAAATTTGTCCTTTTCAAGGATTACTTTTCTCAGCAAATAATGACTTAGTGCTCAAAGGTTTTGTAGACTCAGATTTGGCAGGGTGTGTAGATACTAGGCACTCTATTACTGGTATGTGTATGTTCTTAGGTGACTCACTGGTGACGTGCAAGAGTAAAAAGCAAGTGGTTATTTCTAGAAGCTCCACTGAAGCTGAGTATAGAGTTTTGGCTATGGGAGCTTGTGAGATTGTTTGGCTAGCTAATCTTTTAGCAGATCTTGGTGTTCCTCAGTTACAAGCAATTACTCTCTTCACTGATACTAAATCTGCAATTGCGTTGGCAAATAACCCTGTTCAACATGAGAGGACAAAACATATTGAATTTGATTGTCATTAGATTCGTGAACAAATTTAAAAGGGTTTGATACATTTGGTTCATGTTTCTTCTTCTAACCAAGTTCCAGATGTCTTGACAAAGCCACTTAGATATGTGTAATTTCAGAATTGTACTAGCAAGATGGGAGTATTATATATATATATATATATATATATATATACTCTCCATCTTGAGAGGGTGTATTAGGAGAAAATATTGGTTTTGTACTTAACTTTGTTACTTCTGTAATACGTAGGATTCAATAGCATATGTAGGAGGAAATATTTACTGTTATGATTCTTTAATAGGGTACTGTTAGTGCAAAGTTATAACTTGACATTTATAACAAATTCTCTCCAACCGTATATATTGACATTGGCTAATAATGAATAAACAGAAATTGAGCTTTACTCTCTCTCTCTAAAATGTTCATATATTTTTCTTTCTTGATTCTATATTAGCTCGAGCTTCTTAACATTACTCAGATATTTACGTGTAAAACGTGTGATTAAGACAATTTAGTTAGGGAACCGAGGAGAAACTCCTCCAATTTAAAATGTCCAAAACGAACAGTTAATCGATAACATACCAAATTCTTAAACCTACCATGAACAGGTGTGTAGCAAAAATACAACCATTGAGCGTAGTATGTCTGGAAAAAAGGAAGTTCAAAACTTCAAGGGTCATACGAGAAATATCAAACTTAGCTAATGCCCCTAATCAGTGACGGAGCCATGGCCCATTGAAATGAAATTATGGGGGGTCTAAACCAATATTTTCGCACTTTATATGTAAACTATATACTGAGTGGTAGGTTTTTTCATAATATGAGTGGGGTTGTAACCCCTGTCAGCCTCCAGCTAGCTCTGCCTCTGCCTCCAATATCTCAAATCTATTACTGTCTCATATTTGTTGCCAGAAGTCCATTATGTTTGGCCTATATATTTGTTGCCGATTTAAGGATCTAAGAGTTAAATTTAAATATTTAATCTCCACTTTAGGTGAAGTTATCAAGAGATACACATGGTATATATCCAAGTATCTACTATATACGTGTAAATGAGACTAACCTAAATTCCTACAATAAAATCGTTGCCAATAATCTCAAAACTCTATGTAATATAAAATATAAATGATAAATATCATTGTTTGTCAGGATTCTCAAAGGTATATTGTAATTATAATCTCGTTTCGTATGGACTTCTCGTCTGTTTCTGCAAATGAGATACCAAATGCATCTCAAGATAACAATTTTATTAATATTATAGCACAGCTGCATAGACAAGGATTCACTCTAGCAACAAAATGAAACACGTATCATACTTCGGCAACAAATGGGATAAGAATATGTGCTTACAAAATATGAAATATAGTGACCTTTGTGTGACCTACATAAGTATCTTTTCTGAATTGTAAAAGACAATCAGAAAGTTTCATAGAGTACGGATCTTTTGCATTACTTTTAATATTCTTTTAGAATACTTTTAAGTTGATTTAGTTCTTCCTTTCAAGAACGTTAAAAAAATCGTTCCTTTTAATAAGACATTTTGTTTCCGATGTTATTTAAATGCATAATGGTTCATTTAGTGTTACAGAGATGAGAGAATTTTATACATGATACAATGAGATCTTGATACTCGATACACTATTAAGATTACATCAATAGTCTTTTTCGGGGGACCAGGTGGTCGTCTAGTATTGCAAAACTTTAAATTTCCCGTAGACTACAAAATTACTTACGTATAAGAAATTACAACCTCGCCTAAGATAGGAAATTGAGTTTCCACGCAAAAAGCAAAGTTTATAGACCAGACACTCCGGCCACTGCTTAATTACAAGCAGACATCGAAACAATCTCGGGCCCCCAATGGGAGAGTATGAGTTTACTTTAATAAAAACAAACTTTTAATTAATACAAACTCACCTAATCACATAGACAAAAACATATCAACTAATTAATCTAATCGACGAAACTACATCTTTGATTACAACCCATCGGGCCTAAACCTCGTCCGTAGAAAGTGACTACGAGATCTAGGATGGCGAATGAGACCCAATCAAGCAGTGGAGATGGACCCTAACAAATGGAAAATTATCATCAACCATCATATTCAGCAAGCTAGAAGACTATATTTCAAGATCGTTGCAAAGTATAATGGGAGTATAAAAGACACCATCCAACATACAACTAGAAGTATTTGCAACGATGATTTGATGACAAGTTTCATTTCAAAGTTTAATCAAGGTGCAGTATCGATCAAACTTGTACAAATGTTTTTGGGCTAATATAGACAAAGCAAAGGATACCAAGTGACAAGCCAGGCAAATGTTTTCAAAAAAGGGAGACTTTTTTTTTTATCAGTAAAGTAACCGTATTATTATTGATGAAAATTGAAAAAAATATGTTTAGTACATCCAACTATAAAACTTTAACAAAATGGTAGTAAACTATCATTATTAACAATTTAAATACCTAAACTTTGTTCTTTTTTCATAAACAGAACTTTCCGATCAAATCGATCTCAAAATCGTGTCACAATGTCATCACGTGACCAAATAAAAGTTTGTTTTACTTTTCCACCTTAATTTTTTCTCTAAGAAAACAAAAAAATAGAAACATACCACTAATTTTACCTTTTAATTCGAAGCAAAAAAATGAGAGAAAAAAAATTGAAACTTGGTTGCTATCAATTTTGTCGGAAAGATTCTTTTGTAAAAAAGATACATAATTTAGTATTTAAATTGTCAATTGCGATAGTTTGATACTTTTTGTTAATGTATGATGTAATCAAGTGCCTAATAGATACGTATTGATTAATTTGCCAAAAGAATTAATGTTTTGGGCTTTACTTCCAATGTCTTGTAGTAGCCTTAGTCCTCACGTTACTATGTTGTACGTGGGTGGGTGACAATATAATGATTATTAGAGTCCAAAAGGGGAAGTTAAGTGGGGATGATCGGGTGCGACGGCACCTCTCATAATTTTAGAAATCCCAAGTGACGCAAATTTTTTTTAGTACAATTTCTTTTTAGGTGTAGATTTGGCACCCCTCATAAAAATATGTTACTTGTACATATATTTTGGCATCCCCATTTATACATTCTCGCTTGGCCCATGAGTCCATGCATATCTATAAAAATAATCATTATGATAACATTTAGACAAACTTATACTTCCACTCATTTATAGGCCGAGTTAGACAAACGTTGAGGTCATGAAACGTGCAGAGCTGATAATGAGGGGAAATAAGATGAATACGATCTATTTTGTTTTCGCTTCGTTTCGTTTCGTTTTGAGATTTTTCGTTATTGTTTTATTTTTATGGCGAAACTAAAAAAAATGTTTCGTTTTCGTTTCGTCTCATGAACCAATTTTTATACTATATGAGTTTTATTAATTCATATATCTATAATATGGTACCGCTATTACAAAGATATTATATATATATATATATATATATATATATATATATATATTTAAAATTAGACGAAAACAAAATTTAACGAAACGAACAGGACTATGATCATTATCATCTTATTTACCAACCGAAATGTATATTTTATTTCATTATCATTTTATTTATTAATGAACGAAAACGAGACGAGCTCTTAACGAAACGAAAACAAAAGTTTTCACGAAATTATCGCTTTATTCACAGCCCTACGCGTACAAATGCGATAAATAAATAAGGAGGCCATCAAACAAATAAATTAACAACAGTTCTGATAAAATCATACATCCATCCATCCATCCCGTTCTGGTGACATGTTTTGCATGATTTAATATTACTTTGTAAGGACCAATATAAATTTCAATTTTTTACCTATGGAAACTCTACGCACTCCAATTTTTTTTTTTAGTTTGTCGCATTATAATTATTCTCCTTATAAGCACACCCCTGCCACCACTTTGTTCTCTAAAATTACTTTCCATTTCCTTATAACCTTGTCACCTTAATTAGCATATACTCAAACAGACCTTTGATCGGTAATGAATTCCAGTCAAACTGTTTGCGTCACCGGCGCTGGTGGCTTCATCGCTTCATGGCTGGTTAAATTCCTCTTAGAGAAAGGGTACACTGTCGTAGGCACAGTTAGAAACCCAGGCAAGATCTTCTACATGCATATACATACATAAGCTATTTAAAAATACATATTGTGATGCTTTATTAAAGTTTCATTACCTTAAAAGTACTAACCATATATTAAAAAGATCTGATGATTACATGAACATACTAAAATATAGAGTAGCCTCACCTAATCAAGTCAACTCATATTTTGTAATGCTAACTTTTATCCACTTTATATTCTATATAAGATATAAGGTGGAGTTTATAATATGAAAAATGATTTTGTTCATACATTTTTTTCTATCAAAAAAATCAATCTGTTGATGTGTCATATTGCATGGCATATACACATATCAATAGTTTTGATTGCTATTAATAATAAATTTAATAAAAAAAAATTATTTTTAATTAATATTTAAATTTAGGATAGGCTCGACTAACGTTCTATTATATTTTTTTTGAGTTTTTAGTGAGTTGAGTTTTTAGATTTAACAATTTTTTTTAATTAATATTTAAATTTAGGTTATACTAAACTATGATTCTACTATATTTTTATTTGACTTTTTAGTGGGTTGAGTTTTTAGTTTGAATATTTTTTTTAATTAATATTTAAATTTCGGATAAGTTCAACTAGAATTCTAATATATTTTTATTTGATTTTTAGTAGACTGAATTTTTATTATGTTGAATATTTATATTTTAATTTATCAAATTATAGAATTTTATATATATTTGGAGGGATAAATATGTATTTTATTAGCTTATGGAGTTCGTGAGTTATGTGTAAATTGTGGGTGTAGCCTATAAATTATTTGATTAGAAAAATTCATGTCAGCAGATTTAATATGAATATTGATTTTAAATATGACAATAACAACACTCTTATAATATAGGAGAAATTCCCTATAAGTATCCCATAACAACTTATATTTATCCTAAATATCTTGATAAGTTCACATTACTCATAAATACAACTTTTTAATTATTTAGTTTATTTATTAAAGAGTGTTACAAACCAAAATATAATAGACATATTTTATCTTTCTACAAACCCAAAAAAATAGTTTTAAATTACAACAAAATAAAAAAAAAAAACAAAAAAATTATAAAAAATATAAAAATCATAAAAAATAACAAAAAATCACAAAAAAATAAAAAGAATTATAAAAAATGAAAAAAATCACAAATTTTTTTAAAAATTACAAAAAAATATATAATTTTTTTTTGTCAAAACAACACTTTTTATACCGAAAAATCTGTTTTTTCATAAAAAAACACTTTTTCCATCGAAAAGTGAATTTTTTATACAAAAAGTGATTTTTACATGAAAATGTGTCTTTTTTAATTCTAAATTAGCTTAAAGTGCCATTTAGTTCAGTCGAAAGTACGTATAGTTTAGTCAAAATCGTATATAGTTCAATAAAAATGCATATAGTTCAGTCGAAAGTGCATATAATTAGTCAAAAGTGCATAAAATTGAGTCGAAATTGCATTCAATTGAGCTGAAAGTACATCTAGTTCGGTTGAAAGTGCATACAATTCGGTCGAAAGTAAATATAGTTCAATAAAAGTGAGTATGCATATATTTCAGCTAAAAGTGCATCTGGTTCAGCTGAAAGTACATATGGTTCAGCTTAAAATGCATCTAATTTAGTCGAAAGTATATATAGTTAAGTCAAAAGTGCATATAGTCTAGTCAAAAATGAATATAGTACAGTCGAAAGTGCATATAGTTCAATAAAAATGCATATAGTTCTGTAAAAGGTGCATCTGATTCAGCTAAAACTGCATCTGGTTCAGCAGAAAGTGCATATAGTTCAGCTGAAAGTGCATCTAGTTCAATAAAAGTACATATAATACAACACAAAAGGTTCATATATTTTACTTTAAAGTTAAAAAAAACTGGATGAATTTGAACCACCAACCTCTTGAACATTGGTGTTGGGTGCAAGCACTCTTACCAATTGAGCTTACGGATCTAAAATTAGTCACTAAAATTAGTTTCTAAAAAGGCAATTAAAACTTTAACAAGCATTGAAATGAGTCAAGCGAGAGTTAAATACATAAAATTCACTTTTTGATGAAAAAGTGCTTTTTTATGAAAATGTGTTTTTTTTATTAAAAAGTGTTTTTTTATGAAAAAGTGATTTTTTATGAAAAAACGCTTTTTCGGTGTAAAAAGTTGTATATTGATATTTTATAATTTTTTTGTGATTTTTATAATTTTTTGTGATTTTTATAATTTTTATAATTTTATTTTTATTTTTTTGATTTTTTCAATAATTTTTTATGATTTTTTCATTTTTTATGATTTTTTCATTTTTTATGATTTTTTTCATTTTTTATGTCTAACTGGTTATGAAATCCAAAAAAATAATGTTAAGAAAACTAAAAGTTGGTAAAATCTCGCACAATCTGATCACTAAAATTGAAGGACCTTAGACTTCAAAAACTAGTGTTTACTTCAACCATAATATTGACGATCAAGTTTCTAAGGGATATGTATAAATTAAACCTTTGGAGTAAGCATTCCATATGATATTCAATTTCAATCACATCGAAACTATCTAAACTCATAAATAATTGCTGGGTTGGTCTAAGATTAACTTTGTCCAAGTTCTCTAGAAATATACACTTGAAACATTTAGGATAGATTTATTGCAGCTTCGTAAGTAACCGAATGTTAACGGTTCATACCTTTAGAAAGGTTTAGATAATTTACGTACAACTTTATCTTAACATTTAGTGTTCTATATTTATCTCGAGAGCCTACTACGTTTTCGAAATGATAAAATACATCTCTATAATAAATTTGTTAACCCAAACCATTCTTGGACATGTATGCATGTACTAATATGGATTATGAAATCATACAGCAATGACCATGAAGTCTTGATCCATGATAATGACGGCTGGTATTTCTAAATATATATAATAAAAAAAACTTATTACAGATGATCAGAAGAATTCACATCTGAAGGGTCTGGAAGGAGCAAAAGAGAGATTGATCTTGCAGAGGGCCGATCTCATGGATTTTCCAAGCCTAATCAAAGCATTTAGCGGATGCAACGGAGTTTTCCACACTGCATGCCCGGTTACCGATGACCCTGTATGTAATACAGATATTTTTAGACTAATAATGGGAAAAGTCTTTTAAACTTACTTTCATTATTGCAGAACATTTATTAGTGAATAAATAGAAAAAAATAAAGAACGACGACTTTACGTAATCCCTCCTATATTGGGTCCTTAATTAGTGAATTAGTTTTACAAAATACGCTACTACAAGTTGGTCATACAGATCTTTACCAACTAATACAATATCGCAGTTTGATTGTTGCCTTCATGTCTAACCCTATTCCAAAAAAGGTTAATCATATAGCAGTTTGATTGTTGCCTTCATGTCTAACCCTATTCCAAAAAAGATGGATTAACGGTCTAAAATCTTGATAAGCATCAAGCGTACTATGACCTTGTAATTTTTTCTTGTTTCTGAAATTAATTTGAATATGTAATCAAATAGTGTACAAAAATATATTATCGCCTTTTTTATATACTTTTTGCATCATAGTTTTGACACGGGTTTATTTGTTCCATTGGAAGGATGAGGTGCTGAAACCGGTTTTAAAAGGAACAGAAAATGTAATAAATGCAGCTGCGCAAGCTAAAGTTAGGCGTGTTGTGTTCACTTCATCGATAGGTGCAGTGACAATGGACCCTAAAAGATGCCCCAATGCCATTGTTGATGAGAACTGCTGGAGTGATCTAGAGTTCTGCAAGAACACCAAGGTACCCTTCTTTTGTAAGCTGCATAAGTATATATATTAGCTGTTCGTGCGTAATTGTGATGATGTAAGAAAGTTTTTGTGATAATACATCTTCTAATGGCGAACTATTATTCTAAAATATGGCGAGTAAAAACAAAGGTCACTTTCAACCTTATTTTTAAAACTTTAATTATTTTCGAAAAGGATGAACTCCAAAATAAACAAAGAACTCTTGCATATCAAGTTATAGGAAATTTGATTCTCACCGTTGCATTGGACACAATAGCAGCGACCCCTTTTCTCATTATCTTTTTAGTAGTATTAACACATCTACTGAAGGGATTTTTCTTAACCTTTTGTTTTGGGATCTGCCTATTTTCACAATAGTCAGACATGATGAATAATACCATAACATGTGGCTATTGTAGAATTGGTATTGCTATGGGAAGGTAACGGCGGAGCAGGCTGCATGCAATATGGCAAAAGAGAAAGGGGTCGACTTAGTGGTGGTAAATCCAGTATTGGCAGTCGGAAAATTGTTGCAATCTACGCTCAATGCTAGCACTATCCATATTATGAAGTACTTAAACGGTTCTGTAAATACGTATGCCAATTTAGTCCAGGGTTACGTGGACGTTAAGGATGTGGCATTGGCACACATTTTGGTTTATGAAACTCCCTCAGCTTCAGGCCGGTACCTCTGTGCAGAGAGAGTGCTTCATCGTGGTGATCTAGTTGCCATCCTAGCCAACTCCTTTCCGGAATACACCACTCCAAAGATGTGAGGTTTCATCTTTTAAGCGAGAAAAAATACGTTTAGTGTACTGTACTAACAGTGTTTAACGATTTAGGTACTGAATTAACTTTTAATAATCGAGGTACTGATTTATAAAATTTGTGGGGTTTTTTTTTAACATCAAAAAATTGGACTACATTTGGTTGACCTCCCACAAAATTTTATTTTCCGGATTACTCGACAAAAGAAACTACTCATGTTTTTAAGCTCGTTGCTTAAAAAAAATAAAAAAAAATGTTTTTAAGCTAAATGAACCTAAACTTTGTAAAAGAAAACTCTAGCTTATTTGTTTAATAGATGACGCTAATCTTTACTAAGTTCACATTGGGAATTACTGGGTCTGGATACACATAATAGTTTCTCATTCACTTGTTTTGCAGAACATCGGAGACAAATTAAGTAAAATGAAGGTTAACATTCTTATTTGTAAAAAAATACATTTAGTGTACTGTACTATCTGTTGTTAACGATTTCGCTATCAGACTACGAAAGTTAACAATTGACGTACTAAACTGTCAAAATGTTCACAATTCAGGTATTGACGTTAAGTTAATTAGATGAAACTTAGTTTCAATTTTCATTTTGCTCCTATTTGTTTGTAACTTTTATGAATTTAATTATGTTTTTTTGAAATGTTACAATTTACAATTTTTTTAGTAAAACACATACATATATATTCATATTAAGTATCTCAATTAAAAAAAAAGAAACATATTATTTGACTAAATTTTCTTTGAATTTTTTTTTTCTTATAAAAATATATAACACTTTATTCAAAACGAATATAAAGTAAGTTTTAAAAGTATGACATTTGGGCAAAAAATTATTTCAGGCCACTTTATTTTTTAAATATTTTCTATGAAAAACAACAAGAAAATTCTAAAAAAAATTTAAAAAAAATCATTTTTTAAACAGATTTTTTTCTTAAATATTCATTAGTTCTTTGTATACACAAACATCGTTTTTATAGGAAAAAAAACATTAATATGGAATTTTTATAATTTGTAATTATATATGTATAAGCATAGTATTATATGTATTTATACATATATACATGTATATATGTACGTGTATACATATACATACATATACATATGTGTGTGTATGCATGTGTGTTTGGGGGTGTATGTTATATAATGAATATATATTTATGAATCTATGCTAAAATGAGTAATTTCAGAAAATAAGAGATTAAATTTAGACATATTATAAATAATATGACCAAAATAAAACTTCAAACTAACTTTCATACATTTCTACTAACCAAAGTACCTCAATTGTAAAAGTTTTGATAGATGAGTACATCATTTGTTAATTCCCGTATTCTAATACATAAATCGTTAACAACAGATAGTACAGTATATTATTAATAATGTAATTTTTCCTTTCTTATTTTATTCATCTGAAATGACCATTTTCCAACATTGTAAGGGAAGTGTTTGTCTTACCAACTATGGGTTCATTCAGCAACAAATTTTATGAACCAAGTTTTAGATGATTAAGTAAAAACAGTGAATGTTTGGAGAATCGTATTATTTAACTTTTAAACGGCAGATTTTATTTCCCAAACGAGCTAAAGGATTTTTAAAATAAAAAATCTAGATTTTCGGTATGTTTCTAAACACCTTTTTAAAATCAACATGCTGTTTTACGAGAAAATTTGTTGCCAAATAGAACCTAGATTGACATTTGAGTTTATCAAAGACTTTGTTTTCCAAACGTTTAAAAATTAATCATGTTATAAAACGCATGCAGATGCAAGGATAATAATAAGCCAAGGGTAAAACCATTCGAAATATCAAACCAAAAGCTTAAGGATTTGGGTTTGAAGTTCAGACCTGCAGCACAAGCTCTTATCGAGACAGTGAAAAGCCTGCAAGAGATGGGTCATCTTTCAAAACCTATCAAGCTAATAGTGAAGCACGTTAAACATGAGAAGAAATCAAGTGAAGTCAATTACGACTTGGGGGTTAGTTTGAGGGCTAGAATGTAACCCCGGCTTGTGGAGATGCCAATGCTGCAAAACCAATATCATCGGAACAAAAATGAAAAATAAAAAATGAAAAAAATATCGGAACAATAACCATTGATTTCAAATAATAATGGCGTCAAAACCAAAAAGTATATTATTATTTACATTCGATCTTGTTTTTTATTTATTATGTATCTATTTTAGGTATTATCAAACGGTTATCATAATTAGGGAGGTTATGTCTCTTCCATTGTTGTTCATTTAATAAACGTTGGATGTGGATGTGAAATCTTAATTTAATAACACCATCGTACATATACTACTTCAGTAGCGCACAAAATTATTACTTTGACACAATTAATCCTTGTAATTGAGAATCGCAAGGATTAACTGTGTCAGACTAATAATTGTGTACGCTATTGAATTAGTATCTATTACAGTATAATTTACTGTACTATTGTAATCGGCCGTCCTCAACTTTATTAATATTTTTGCACATCTGAACAAGGCAAAGATTCAATTTAGGAACAAAATGAAACACGAATCAGTTACGGCAACAAATGGGATACCAATATGCTTCCTCAACAGAAAAGACTAATCTCTACCGAATATTAAATGTGATTTTTGTATGGCCTACATAAGTATTTATTTGAATTGTTAAAGGCAGAGCCGGTACAACGCATTTTTATACCTAAAGCGCACAAAAATTTTTAGCGCCTTTTCAACTTCATCGCACAATTTTTTCCACCGTAAGAAAAATAAAAAAAGCTCCCACAAGAACACATATACACAAGACATTGTTTTCGATATAACACACACAAATGAGATATTCTTACATTTTTAGAAACAAACTCTTTATTTATTTAGTTGTACTTAACTTGATTTACAAACTATTTTTCTATTGAAATATTAAATAGTTAAAATAGATTATATTTTTTTCAATGTTGTAAAAAGAATTAATTGATCATTAATAAAAAGTCTTGGACTCAACCATATTTTGATTCATAGTCCGTTAGTCATGAATCATGATTAACTATTTGGACCACAACTGTCATTTTATACAATTTTGGGAGTATTACAATTTCGTGAAGCTTTTTATGTAAAAAAAAGAAAAATCAATAAATATTTTAAAGAGTTATCAAAATACATGGGCTAAATTGCAATAAGACCAAAGTCTTGTAAAAAAAAGTCACGTGAGCTTATCTTCTTTCTCCCCCCTCCTTTCTACCGTAAGTTCCCCATTTTTTTTTGCTGGATTTTACTGCTACAAACAATCTTATTCCACGGAAGTGTAAAACTACAAACTGTAATCTGAAACTACGGATCGTAGTCTGAAACTACGGTTTATAGGTTTTTGAAAACCGTAATTTGAAAATACGGTCCGTACTTTAAAAGCATGGTTTACAAGAAGGTAAATTACCTTTCTGCCCCTGCGTAAAAAAAAAAAGTAATTCCCTATAAGTATCTCATAGCAAATTATATTCCTTCTATTTATCTTGATAATTTCACATTTCTCATATGTAACATTTTTTAATTATTTAGTTTATTTACTTAATTGTCATACAAAACAAAATATAATATACATATTTTAACTCTTTACAAACCCAAAAAAATAGTTTTAAATTACAACAAAATAAAAAAAAAAAAAAAAATTATAAAAAAAAAAAAATCATAAAAAATAAAAAAAATAACAAAAAAACAAAAAATTATAAAAAAAAATGAAAAAAATCACAAAAAAAACATAAAAAATTATAAAAAACTCAAAAAAATATAAAAAATCAAAAAAATCAAAAAAAATTATAAAAATAACAAAAAATCATAAAAAATAACAAAAAATCACCAAAAATCACAAAAAATTATTAAAAAAAAAATACAAAAATCACAAAAAATTATAAAAATTATAAAAAATTATAAAAATTATAAAAAATTTAAAAAATTACAAAAAATGAAAAAAAAATAACAAACTTTTTAAAAAATTACAAAAAAATATATATAATTTTTTTTGTTAATATAACACTTTTTATACCGAAAAATTAAAAAAAATATATAAAATGACAAAAAATTATAAAAAATCACAAAAAATTATAAAAAATTATAAAAAAATCAAAAAATGAAAAAAATGAAAAAAACAAAAAAAATTATATAAAAATTACAAAAAATCACGAAAATCACAAAACAATATAAAAAAATAACAAAAATCACAAAAAAAAAAGAATTATAAAAAAAATGAAAAAATCATAAACTTTTTAAAAATTTACAAAAAATATATAATTTTTTTTTGTCAATATAACACTTTTTATACCAAAAAGTGGTTTTTTTTATACAAAAAAATGGTTTTTCCATGATAAATGTGCCTTTTTTTTAATCTGAATGAGCTGAAAGTGCATCTATTTCAGTCAAAAATACATATAATTCAGTCAAAAACGTATATTGTTCAATAAAAGTGCATATAGTTCAGTCGAAAGTGTATATAGTTAGTCAAAAATGCATAAATTTGAGTCGAAATTCCATTCAATTCAGCTGAAAGTACATCTAGTTCCGTTGAAAGTGCATACAATTCAGTCGAAAGTAAATATAGTTCAATAAAAGTGAGTTTACACATAGTTCAGCTAAAAGTGCATCTGGTTCAGCTGAAAGTACATTTGATTCAGCTTAAAGTGCATCTAATTTAGTAAAAAGTACATATAGTTAAGTCAAAAGTGCATATAGTGTAGTCAAAAATGAATATAGTACATTCGAAAGTGCATATAGTTCTGTTAAAAATGCATCTGATTCAACTAAAAGTGCATTTGGTACAACTGAAAGTGCATATGGTTTAGCTGAAAGTGCATATGGTTCAGCTAAAAGTGTATATGGTTCAGCTGAAAGTGCATATGGTTCAGACAAAAGTGCATCTAGTTCAATAAAAGTGCATATCGTTCTGTAAAACCTGCATCTAGTTCAACTAAAAGTGCATATGGTTCGGTTGAAAGTGCATATGGTTCGGTTGAAAGTGCATATGGTTCAGCTAAAAGTGTATCTAGTTCAGCTGAAACTGCATATGGTTCAGACAAAAGTGCATCTACTTCAATAAAAGTGCAAATCGTTCTGTAAAACCTGCATCTGGTTCAACTAAAAGACATCTGGTTCGGCTGAAAGTGCATATAGTTCAGCTAAAAGTGCATCTGGTTCAGTCGAAAGTGCATCTAGTACAGTCGAAAGTGCATAAATTTCAATAAAAATGATTTTTTTTGATTTTTTTTTTTATAATTTTGTGATTTTTTTGATATTTTTTTAATATTTTTTTAATATTTTGTGATATTTTTTCATTTTTTTTCATTTTTTTTAATTTTATGTGATTTTTTTCATTTTTTATAATTTTTTGTGATTTTTTATAATTTTTTTTTATTTTTATAATATTTTGTGATTTTTTTTTATTTTTTATAATTTTTTTGTGATTTTTTTAGTTTTTTTTATATTTTTATAATATTTTGTGATTTTTATAATTTTTTTTATTTTTTTTGTAATTTTTTTAAAAATTTGTGATTTTTTTATTTTTTTTGTGATTTTTTTTATTTTATTTTTTTGTGATTTTTTGTGTTTTTTTTAATGAAAATACATTTTTTTTTAATTTTTACAATTTTTTATTATTTTTTTTCATTTATTTTGAGATTTTTTGCATTTTATATAATTTTATGTGTTTTTTTTCCATTTTTTATGAAATATGTGTATGGCGTTTTGGTAAATAAAGTAAATAATTAAAAAGTGGTACCTATAGAAAATATGAAATTATGAAGGTATCTAAGAGGAATATAATTTCAAAAGTGATACCTATGGGGCATTATTTGAAAAAAAAAATTATAAAAAACTTTTCATTTAAAAAAACTCAATTATTTATGTTTAAAATGTAGTGATTAATATACCTTAATAAACTTGTTAAATGTAACATCGAAAACAAAAAACACTATTTTTTTAATTTATAAAACACAATGGTCATGTTGCCATTTAGTGAAGCAAATAAATTGTTATTATGTGACCCTTTTATTTTGATTATTTTTAGAAGTATTTAGTCCGTAATGTAAGAAATGGTTAACACTTGTAACCATACTTTTTTCATGTACATACGAGAGTTTTACGCCTGTTGTAATATGATATTGTGGCTGTTTTGTTTCATTTTGCTTGTCATGCTGCCTTTTAGTGAAGCAAATGAATTGTTATTATGTGACCATTTTATTTTGATTATTTCCATAAATATTTAGTCCGTCATGTAAGAAATGGTTAACACTTGAAATTATACTTTTTCATGTACATACGAGAGTTTTACGCCCGCTACAATATGATATTATGGCTGTTTTTTACACTTGGCTTGTCATGACTCCTTTTTGTGAAGCAAATAAGTTGTGATTCGGTGATCGTTTTAGTTTAATTATTTTTACAAGTATTTAGTACGTCATGTAAGAAATGTGTAACACTTGAAATCATATTTTTTTCATGTACATACGAGAGCTTTACGACCGTTGCAATATTGTATCAGAACTGCTTTTTTACACTTGGCTGGTTATGTTGCCTTTTATGTGAAGCAAATATGTATTTATTCCATCATACAAGGAATATATAACACTTGACAAAATGCATTTTTCACGTACATACAAGATACTTACGATCGTTTCAATGTGATACCATGAACTGATTATTAGCTATCTTATTTTGTGTGTATAAGTTCATTTATTAGTTGTACTTGCCAATGTTGTTGAATGAAACAATGAAATAGACTAGGAAAAAGTTATTAAATTGTACATGAAACATTAAATAAAAAAATTAACTCAACATGAAACATTACATAAATTTCATAAAACATTACATAAATTACATAAAATGAATTAACTCAAAATTAAAACTTACATGATTTTATTTGGGCCTCATTAAAACCAGTTTACAAATTGGAAAAAGAGTACCCTGTATAAATAACTAATCGCCTATGTGGTATGATGTTTCATTTGATATTTGTTCTCTCCTTCTTTTGTAACGCTTTGTATTTGCTGAAATTTGATCGAAAAAGCGTTTTCCATTGAGTAGCATCTTGAAAGTGTATTTTCTCCCACGAACTCACAATTTCTGCCATTGGAAAATTCTCGTCTTTAGGAACAACTTCAACATAATGGCAGTTGTTGACGAACACCATTACAATATGGTGTAAGATCTCCCTTGACGATGTCCGGAGAAAATAGGTAAATAAGTGTTGTTACGAATCTTTAAACCCCTATCGGTATGAGATAATGACAAGTATACAAGTGGTATGTTATAACAAGACGAAATTAGAAATCCATAGGCTGGAAATCTCACCCAATAATCGGGAGGGGCAAAACTGGCATTCATATCATGCCAATTCAAACTCTCAAGAATATAATCATATCCAAAACCTTCTGGAGCGAAATTTTCAAACAAATCAAAATAAATTTCTTTCCTTACATGAACCTCATGCATTAAATCACATCTAACTTCATACCAATCATTAGCCCCATATTCTTTTTCCATCGCCTTTGCAATGACCCGGAATCCACAATGACCATCCCCACGTACATCGTTTACGGTGTCGATGTAGTTATGTAACATGCACCATATTTGCTCACTGTACTTGAAGGGTTTCATAGGGTTAGTGGTGTTTTTAGTCGTCCTGCGTGTCCTCCTAGTTGGTTGAACTGACTCTCCCCCCCCCCTTTACCTTTTTCGTTATCTCCACTCGCAAGTTCTTCGTCTACATACTCCCAGCCTGACTTATCTCTCTTACTGGAAGTGTCTTCTTTTCTAGGTCTCCCTCTACTCTGCCTTATCTCAGGTTCATTCATGGATGTTCTAGAGGGTAAAGTTATTTCTCGCAATTGTGTTTTCATGCGGCGTTTTTCGACGGACGTTTTGGTAGAATAAACATTTTTAAATTCGTACAGATCACCCTCAACGTCATCATCATCATCATTGGACCCATTATCATCAATTACATCTAACTTTTTCCAGAATTTATCAATATCTACTAGTGAAAGATACTTGTTAAGTGCAATATGCTCACTCATAACATGGTGACAAGATATCTCGTGAGACAATTTTAAACCACAAGAACAATTCACATCACACTGCCCAACACATTTTTTATGTTCTTCAAATAATAAATTAAAGGCATGGTGTGTAATATAGGACCTAAGATAGGAAAAGAGAGGTGTTTGTTCTGCATGTGGAAAATAGGACTTGCATCTATCCAAATTCATTTTAATATCGTCGAATTGTTTATTAAGAATTGTATGCACTTCGACCCAAACGTTTTCAAGAGTTCCAGAATTGGTGGAAATAGATTTTTTTAGCTTCGAGTGTTGTTGTTCAGCTCGATTACTAGTTCTATTACCTAGGTGCCTTGTAGGGTTGGTATAGCATGCAACAAACTTATTAGCATATTTATTTAATAAGTTGATTACATATTTAACCACATCGGGATACGAATTGTAGGAGGAAATGAAACTAGCTAGGTAAAAATTGTACTCCTCAATCGTTTCAGCTTCAACGGCTAAACCTCATTCATCTAGAAATGTTTGGAAAATTACAGAAGGGATAATATTTTTACACTTTTTCAAAAGGTTTTTTGAGATATGAAAAGTTCATAACAAATGAAAAGAATCTGGGAAGACAACGCATAATGCATTCATCAATGCCATTTCTCTGTCTGTTATGATGATCCTAGGTAGTGTACAACCCACCAATGTTTCTTTAAATTTTTCCAACGCCCAAATATTCGCCTCTGTCTCATCCCGCATAAAAACAAAACCTAAACAATATGTTTGGTTGTCGAAGTCATACCTACAACTACTAGAAATGACATGTTAAATTGGTTTGTCCTATACGTACAGTGCATTGTTAATATATCAGGAAAACCTTTGAACAACCTTACAGATTCAGGGTGGGCAAAAAAGAGGTTTTCGAGGCAATGAGTTGTTGGCTTCTACCATCTCGCTCTTTAAATTTGAGACCAGAAAAATAATTATGAATCGTTTTTGAATTTGAAACATTTTTCGGATTTTTATTTTTTAAAGCCTCTAATATTCCACTAACTTTAAAACTACTTTGCTTTAAAGATTTAGCTAATTCCTTTTCGGATTCTGATAAACGAGCACCCCGGGCTGACCCTTGAAAATAAGTAACAGGTGGATGGTTATGGTATCCATTTTCTACATGATACTTCCACTCATCATTAATAATGTAACCCAAAATTTTAAAGGGACAGTCTTGTTTTTTGGTACCTGAATGAGTGGAAGACTTCTTATTGTTGGTAAATATCCGACTTATCACACATTAGCTCAACATACGCTGCTCTTCTCGAATCACCCCCCCTTCCAGACCTACAAATCGAAAGGAAAAAACCTAAATCTCGACCAATATCTCCAAGATCAGCAATCATGTCAGCCCTCTTATCCAAAGACAAATCATTGACGTTGTTGAAAAATTTTGTGTAGTCGGTTATTTCCGGATTTGAGCTACTTGATGAATCAACATAGTTATAGTTAAAAGAGAAGTTGTCGTCGTATTCACCGTTATAACTCATTTTTATGTTGAGTTAGAAATTTATGAAATAAAGATTGCAGTAATTTTCAAGAGTGTTTGTGTTTGTTTTAAGAGATGGTTAGAAATGGATAGGCGGTTTCATATTTATATAGGATAAAAGACGACGTTGCATTCAGGGATTGGTCGAAACCAATTTTTTAACTTTAACATCTTTATTTTAAAACCCAGTGACTTGGCCAAATGATCAGAACATCTCTACTCCTATTGATCAAAACAATGTCTCTACTTATCAACATGATTCTCCTACTGTGGATATTTCACCAAGTGATACAGATGCTCAATCTGTTCATTCTGGTCTCCCTCTCACCTCCACCATTAAGGAAATCATCTAGAGTTGTTACTGTTTCAAAGAACCTTGAAGAATTCCATCTTACTCAGCACTCTAAGACAAAAGCTAATAGTGTGGCTTATCCTCTTTCAACATACTTGTCATATGACACCTTGTCACCGGGTTATAGACAATTTTGTCATTTTGATACAGCAAGTACTGAACCAAATAGCTTTAAAGAAGCAGTAATTTGTCCAAAGTGGATCAAGGCAATGGCTTTAGAAGTAGCTGGCTTAGAAGCAAATAACACATAGAAACTAGTTGATCTACCTGTTGGAAAAATGGCTATTGATTGCAAATGGGTATATAGAATAAACTATAGGGCTGATGGAGTAATAAGGCACGTTTAGTTGTCAAAGGCTATAATCAGCAAGAAGGTTTGGATTATGAAACAACTTTCTCTCCAGTTGCAAAAATGACAACTATCAGAATGCCACTTGCTATATCTCCAGCTCAAAAATGGCATCTTGCTCAGTTAGATATTAATAATGCTTTTTTTTCATGGTGATCTATTTGAAGATGTATACATGACACCTCCTCCTGGTTTTATAACTACATGAGATAAAAGGGTTTGCCACCTTCAGAAATCACTTTATGGCTTGAAACAAGCATCTAGACAATGGTATTTTAAGCTCTCTACTTCTTTATTAAAATTTGACTTTAAGCTCTCTATATCAGACACCTCTCTATTCATTTTACATAAATATGGAACTACTTTAGCCTTATTAGTCTATGTGGATGATATTATTCTAGCAAGCCCAAGTCCTTTATTGATTACCTCAGTTAAATCTTTTCTGAATGAAGAGTTTCATATTAAAGACCTAGGGGTTTTTAAGTTACTTTCCAGGGTTAGAAGTTTCTAGGACTGACAATGGTCTCTCTATATGCCAGAGAAAATATGCACTTGTTTTACTAGAAGATGGGGGAATGTTAGGTTGTAAACCATCAAAATTTCCTATGGATACAAAAACTAGACTACGTGTGAATGATTCTGACCTTTTGGTAGATCCGACTTTCTATAGAAGAATTGTAGGAAAGCTGTTATATTTGACCATAAACAGACCAGATATATCCTTTGTTGTTCACTCTTTAAGTCAGTTTATGGCAAATCCTTGCAAATCTCATATTGAAGGAGTTATGAGGGTCCTAAGATATCTGAAAGGCACACCAGGTCAAGGTCTCTTCTATTTAGCAAATAATTCTCTCATTTTGCAAGGATATACAGACTCTGACTAGCCTACTTGTTTAGACACTAGAAGATTTGTTACATGATATTGTATGTTTCTTGGTACTTCTCTTATTTCTTGGAAAAGTGAGAAACAACAAGTGGTTGCTATGAGTTCTACTAAACATGAATATAGAGCATTAGCTAGTGCAACTTGTGAGGTTGTTTGGCTTCTTCAATTGTTTAAAGACTTTGGTATTGATCATTCTTAAGTTGTAGCTTTGTATAGTGATAGCAAATCAGCACTTGCTTTGGCTTCTAATCATGTGCATCATGAGTGTACGAAGCATATTGAAGTTGACTGTCACTTCATAAGAGATAAAATGAATTCTGGTTTGATTCATGGCTTATATGTTCCTACTGGCCATCGGTTAGCTGACTGCTTCACTAAAGCTCTTGGTGCTTAGCAATTTCATTATTTGATCTCCAAGTTAGGTGTGGTTAATCTCCACTCTCCACCTTGAAGGGGCATGTTGAAGTATAATATTAGTTGTTATACATATTCCGTTATCTTTCTATATGTTGTGGTGTTTTATGTAGGAGTTTAAACTATTATGTGCTACGTTTCTTAATTGATGTACTAAAATGTAATAAGTTAGAAACTAAACTGTTAGCACAGCTTGCATTACGTGATTTGCCAGCATATGTAAATAACTCACTGTGTGAGAAAATAACTGCAACAATAATATAACAGAATTCTTTTTTTAATAATTTTCTTTCTAAAGCTCGTTCTTTAATGACGATTTCATTTCGCCTATGCTTATCTTGTGTGAATTAAGCATTTCTACAATAAATCCGGAGTATCACGCGTGTGGTGCACTGTTCAATAAATTTTTGACACGCCTCTTATTAGTCTCCAATACTCCATGTTGACCGTTATTAATGCATTTAGTCTCATTAGCCCCACTACCCCACATTTCCTCTTCATTCTCCGTCTTGAAAACATATAATGCGTATTATTTTTTAAAATCATTTAAAAGAAAATTAATGATATAGTAAATATGAGCATTACGAATTAACTTTTCAACTAATTAAAAAAAGTAACAACACATAACTCTAGTGGATACCATCCTAAACTTAAATAGAAAATAAAATTTAGAAATTATTGATTAAAACATATTGATTAAAATAAACACATTCTGTATTGTGTGTTTATAATTGTCTCGTTTTCAAAAATATTGATCAAATATAAAAAAAATTAATACTGATTAAAATAAACACATTCTGTATTGTGTGTTTAGACTCGTGGGATGCGGTTATTGAGTTTGATGGGTATTTTTTAAAATGAATTCCTTCTATGAAACTACTCCACATGTCACATTATAGGTGGTCTGGCCATCACATAGAGAATCCTACGTGCTACATCCGTTTTTTTAGTGTTTCTCCCCTAAAAAGAGAGTACTCAAACTCATATCATAGCGCAATTGGATTTAGTTTATTTTGATCCTATGGCTAAAATAGAATAACACTAATTTAAAAAGATTACACCAGATTTTACTTAAAGTCCCATTCTCTCTCTTTTCACTTGTACTCTCCAAATTAAAATCATTATTTATATATATATATATATATATATCTATCTGTCCCAGGCATTCAATATCATGAAAACTAAGATAAGGGGAGAAGAAGATTATAAATAACAGTATGCTATTTTTATTTTAATTAATAGTTGTTACACAGGTTCTCAATATTTTATTAGAGTTTAGTAGTTGATATATGTTAATGTTAGAGCATACACAATATTTGTGTTAATTTTAACAATATTAATTTTGAAACATTATCATTTAATTGCATGTTAAATGACACATGTGTAACTTAAATTTAACATTCACATTAGTGTATTAACTTAACAAAATTATCTAATTTTAATTAAAATTAATTATTAATTGAAATCTCATTAATTAATCATTTTGTAAACCCCACTGAAATAGAAACTAAAATAACAATAGTTGAAATAGAGTTCACGTTTAAATTAATAGTATTTTGCCACATCATCAATTAACAATATTAAAAATATTGTAATCTTTAACAACTTTTTTAATGTCTATAAAGATAACACATGATTTAACATTACTAATGACGATAAAAAATGTATTGTTAGCTAACTATTTTAGTTAACAATAGAGATAACAAAATTATTGTAGATGCTCTTATATTTTAGTTTTTATTTAACGGTAGGTCACAGAAGGGTTTCCCAATATTTTATTAGAGTTTTATTAGTTGATATATTTTAATATTATATTTTAGTTTTTATTTACGGTAACTCACACAAGTGTTTCCCAATATTTTATTAGGGTTTTATTAGTTGATGGAGCATATTTTAGTTTTTATATATTTAACGGAAGGTCACACAAGAGCTCCGCAATATTTTATTAGGGTTTTATTGCTTTCACCAGATTTTAAATAGTGATATGTTGTTAACCCGGAGAGATATATATAGGATACGCAATGATCTGGATAGTTTGATTTATAGATTATTTTTGCTAGTCATTGGATTAAAATGAACAAGATCTGATGGTTAATAAAATAGGAGTGAAATAAAATAGGAGTGTGAGAACTCCCGTTATAAGGAAGGAGGAGTCGGGTGCTCCAAATCCGTCATTTTCTTGTCGTGTCTATTTCTCTCAATAGCAGCACCAAATCTAGAATGGCATTTAATTGGTATTATAGCTCTTTTGAAAATAAGCAATTCATACAATATGCAGTTATGGCAAAGGCAATTGTTATTTTTACCAAATGAGTTGCATTTGGCGACCTCTAGGAAAGCAGCATGAACCTACCTACTCTATTGGTGAGCACCAATTATGTTACTCTACCTAGGACTAGTGAATCCTAATTAAAGGGTAATAAACCTAAATGTGTAAAATTTTGTTTAGTATAATTTACTACCGTAAATTAATAGTACTGTCTTTTAATTTTTCAACTGATGGTATTGAAGATAGGCAAGAAAGTATGGTGTGAAATTATGGCTCCGTTTAGTATCAGTTTTTTTTAGTCGAAATTTTGTTTTCAGAAATCAATAAAAAAAAGTTTACATTTCAAAATATATATGATTGTTTGGCAAAAAATTAAAAAATGTAACTTTCAACATATTAATTTTTGACATTAGCTAATAAATTTTTACTTTTTCAATTAAAATAACTTTATAAAATATTTTTTTAATAAATTTTCATAATATCATATTTAAACGAGCAAATAACACGTCAAATATACGAATAAAATTTTAATTGAGATAAAATCAATATTCATTTAAATTCTTAAAATTGTGGTGAGAAATCTATCAAAATCTTCAAAATGTGTGTCTTTTTTGCTTTTAGATTTTCTAGTTATATTTCTCCAAAATCTAGATTTTTAAAAACTAAAAAAAACAATGATGCCAAACGCAGTCGCTTTTTAAAATCAAAAAAATAAAAAAGTTAACAAAAAAAGTTGATGACAAACATACACTATATAATTCATCAAACCCTGGCTATTGAATGAAGATAGGCAAGAAAGTTGAAGTAGTCTAGTAACGTAGATAATATAATTTTATTAAAGTTTATATTTGAGTATTGGTGAGTTTTTATTATATTAAATGGAGAGTTTTTATTATTTATTCGATGGTGTTTATATATGTTTATCTAAAGTATAATTTTCGTTCAAGTTGCTATTGCTAGGATCTCCAATACCATATTGAGATAAATTTTTCAAGGGGCAGTGACAAAAAAGTTTCAAACATTATACAATATTTCAAGGAAGTGATACTGCTATCTCAAACATTCTCTTCTATTTAAATGTCATTTTCTACTTTTGGTGTCTCTCTCCCGACCATCATCGCCGCCAAGTCTCGCTCATTTTTTTTTCAAAAAAACTCTAGTTTGTCCTCATACTCCGACACACCAGTTGCTCGTGTGTTGGCGGCAACTTTGATGGTCCGTCGGAGTTTCGGAAAAGTCATCGGAGTATCGAAGTGCCTATGAACTGTCTCCATTGCCGCCAAACCCCATCCAATTTCAAATTAAAGCAATTCAAAAAATATTCAAAATATTCAAAAAGGTGCATGCAATCAATAAAAATTTATAGACAATCCATAAAAGTATATACACAATCGAGAAAGAGTATGCACAATCTAAAAAATTGCATACATACTCAAAGAAAGTGCATACATAATCAAGAAAAGTGCATACACAATCAAGAAAGTACATAAACAATCGTGAAAACTGCATACACAATGCATACACAATCGAGAAAAGTGCATGTACGTTGTAAATAAACACAATAATTTCTACGGAAAATAAATGGACAAATAAACAGAAAACGGCTTCCTCAAATATATAAATATCAATTACAACCTTCAAAAAATAAGAGTATGTAAATGATACCGAAATTGACTAAAGTCCGAGACGAGCTAACTGCAAGCAGTTTCCCTTAAACGATATTTGCCCCGCCACCACTGCTTCTGGCTAAATGGGGCACTTCGTTCCCAAGGTACAACGTCTATCACATGTGACTCGACAGAAACGGCACCGAGCCACGGTCGGACCGTTGGTGGTGCGGTACTCTCTCTCTATATGTATGCATATGTGTTTGTGTATGAATGTGTGTATGCCATGTATGAAACCTTGTCTTGAAAAGTATGTAAAAATGTTACAAGACCATTCATCTTTTTAACCTTGTCTTTGTAACTCATTTTACCAATAAAAAGACCCACATATATGGGGGAATAAATGTTTTTTTTTAACCACAAAGTTAATAGCATTCATTCCAAGAAAACCAAAAGTTTTCCAACAATCCCCCACATGAATGCGATCTAAAACATGCAACGTGCAACTAAATGGAAACGAGAGAACCACGAGAATTAAATGCATAAGGACAGGTAGCGCACGCCTTGAACATGCCATAGCGAAATACCTTTCAGATGTACTTGTCTTAGGTAGCGTAACGCTTTGAACCCTCAACGTTTTGTGTATAACAAAATGATACGCGCACAGTGTCTTCTCTACACCACTTACTAGGCCCTTTAGTTGTTGTCCATATTTGGCCCTGGACTGCCTTGGCAAATTCAACCGAGTGCTCTAGTGATTTAGCCCTAGATCATCACATAGTATCGGCCATACACACTCGTTATAGGTGATTTTCAAGTCAAGGGTGTCCTGACTCTCCCCACTCGACCTTCGAGATACTTGATTCATTAAGAGCCTCATCCTCACCCTTAAAATGGTACATGTCTATCACTTTTTCATCATAGAAATGGGCTGAGAACTTATGTTCTCGAGTGCTTTGTTCGGTTACCCGCACAATTCAGTTTCCCATTGAACCCGAGACTGAAGTTTCCAGTTCAGGTTGGGTTACCTATGCGAAGGTTTCCAATTTATTGGGCTTCAAACCCCATTCCCCTCGATGATGCTTCAACTCCTCCACGAGTCAAGCATTTTGTATATGGATTCGCATTATTATCCTTAGACCTTGCAAAGTCTATGGATACCACAATTTTTGCTAGCAATTCCTCTTACGGATTTGTGTCTCCGACGAATATGTCATGACTTTGTCGGAACTTTCTATTATACAAATTATTCTGATCCCGTTTAATAACTGACTGACTGCAGCAGTGCACGTTTATTGTGGGAACAGATTTTGGCCACTTGGAATACCTCCCAAAACTTCTCAGCCAATCTGCCTTTTTTCAGTGTTTACAACATTATGAATTCTGATTTCATAGTGATCCACGTATGCATGTCTGTTTCACAGACCTCCATGAGACTGCGACCTCTTTAAGTACAAACATATCCACTCATAGACCTTGTACTGTTAAAGTTCGAGAAACTTGGTATCAAAATACCCTCCAAATATTTTGGACATCTCGTATAATGCAGTTCATGATTGGCAGTATACTTCATGTATCTGAGAAGCCTCATTGGCAAACCTACTCGGTATGCTCACTGAGTTGGCTATATCTGGTCTAGTGCAGTTCTTGACGCACAAAAGACTACATATGATAAGTTAGGTGTTTGTTTTAGTCCATATAGTGACTTAACAAGTTTTTGCACCTTGACTTACTTTACACGGAACCACGACCCAATGGGTTGTTCCTAATTCTCTAGATCTCCATTTATAAAACACATGTTCTCATTAATTAATGATGCGTCTTTTCATAAAGATTAGAGTATAGATATTAAAATTATCAAAACTGTCAGTTTACTTAAAGTAATTGACTTTATTTTTCACGTGCCTATCAACTTCATTATTGATGGCATCTTTCCATATACACATTATATGGATAACATTGATTATTTCAATATCGTCGATTCACCTTCACTCATGAAGGTCAAGAGACAAAGGAAGTTTCATTACTTACCCTTTTAACATGCCGATGCACTTCATCTTCCTTAAAAGATTCACTTTCTCCATTTTTCCAGCACCGTTTGAGTGTTCACTTGTCTTGGGTAGCGTAATGATTTGAACCCTCAACGTATTGATCACACTCGCCAGGCGTTAGAGTTTTTGCGGGAAAACTTCTCTTTTAGAAAATATGCTTCTCGGACATAGAACTTTATATGCACCTTAAAGTCATCTGACTTATGCACTAGAAACCAATCAGCACTATATTTTGCGCTTATCTGATAACCACACAATCTATCATTTTTGATCCTATCCAAGTCCTTCAAGGAATAAGATTGAGATCTTTCTTAGGTAGCACCAAACGTTCATGAACTTATAGTCAGACACCATGCCTTCTATAATTCTGACTGTTTGATCCAACTTCCTAAGCAGTAGTTTGTTCAACACATACCTTGCGGAAAGCTCACTTCCCGCACAAATTCAGAGTTTAACCCTGAACTTATCAACATGATATTCCAACCACACAATTGTGCGAACGGTGTCTTATGTTCACTGTTTCAATCACACTGATCATGTATATGTGAATATACCATTTCGAAACTAGTTAGACAATATCTAACACGTCCAAGAATAGTCTATCATTTTATGATTAACACTTAATCATTGGATTAAAGTTGGCAGATTAACACAACAAAACACCCATGATAAACATGTTTTCTGACAAGCCTTAATCCTCAACAATAGAATTCACGTATTCATTCTTACTTGAATGAATATCTCAACTGATTTGTCTTTACTTCTCATCAAGTAGGCATATCAGTGTTTAGTACAACCATCAATAAATTGAGTAAATACCTTTTAAACCCTTCTTGGTTTTGCACGCATCTCAAATGCATCAAATCATTAGGTTATGTACTCCGTTCGAAACTTCGAACTCAAGACTCAGGAATACATTGCTTCAAACACAAACTCATATTTGTGTTTCAATTTAAATAATAGATTTAGAAAAATAAAACATTTATGGTTTTATATTTTCATGACCTACTATATCATGTCAAATCAGTGACTTAGTTGAATAACTCAACATGTCATTATTGACCACAAGAGTATCGACTAAAATGTTCATTTTGAACAAATAGTCACTCATGTATTGCCACAAACAAGCAAACTTATCACAATTTGATCCTAGTGTTTTGCCTACCGATAGGCTACTGCCCTTTAGGTTTCAGAAACCACTAGTCATGATTCAGATTTGTATTCTTGCACTTGTTAGTGGATTTCTAAATGTTTAAAACGTTTCCACACATTAACGCCCCATAGTTCGTGCATTCCCTCTGTCCTCACTCAGAACATGCACACTGTTATAGAGAAACTTAATCGGTTTCAAGATGGTAAATGAACAATATCATTTATTTTAAACGTTTTAAGTCCATACCACTGAACCGTTAGGTTTTCTCCCACTCGCCCATAGGCGCTTTTGGGTACGTTTAGATTCTCGATCTACAGGATCGACGGGTTTCCCCCACATTTGTGGGACCCTTGGGGTTCTCCCCCAATAATAGTAATATAATATTACTAAATTACTATTCTCAATAATAGCAAACTCAACATATTCACAATATATTTTACTTACAAATTAATAATATGTTATTTCAACAAATTATTAAATGTTTTTCCAACAAATAAATAAGATGTTAATTCAACAAATAATTAAATGTTCTTTCAGCAAATTAATAAGATATATTTCAACAAATAATAAATTAGCCGATATTTGTTAATTCTTAAAATAAACTCAACGACCATTTATAATTTGTTAATCATCAAATTATTTGTTTTTGGATGAACAAAGTTGGTTATTAAATAATCTTTTTCATCCAAATAAGTAACCGATTCGTAATTGCAATCCGTAGTTAGCTAATAAAACTCTCCATAAATGCCAACAATAACTGTCGTTACAATAATTTATAACTCTCCAAATTAAATTGCTATTAATCATAATTAATAAGAAGTTATAAATACTCGTCATTAATCTCATTAATGATTACCGTTACAAATTTTGTAACCCTCCAAATTAAATTGCAGTACATCACAATTAATAAGGATACCACCAATTATATCAGCACATAAGTGTCTTTAATAATGGTAATTTCGAATTTGTAACCTCCGTCATTAATGTGCACTCATGCAAAATTAATAGGAGTTACACCGGCACCCACAATGTTCTGGTCAGTTCCAGCACCCACTGTGTTCCGGACATTTCCCGCAGGAAACTGTTTGTTATCTCAAATAACAAACACGCACAATCTAATTTCGAAAAATGAAACTAAAACTCCTCCTTCGCAAACACCAAATTTCTATAACCACGCATGGTTTCAAGAAACTGATTTTGCAAGAGTATTCTAGTTCATTCCCGAAAAAGATTATCAAATTCTGAAAGATTTATTCAGCTGTAAACACCAGATAAATCTGATTTTACACAGAACAATCTCATAATTCAACCAGTTCTGTCGTAAGCCTCAAATTCTGAAAAATCAGAAAATGGTTTTACAAGAACTATTTCGAAACTAGTTCTTTCGTAAGCCCCAAATTAATGGTTTTACACGAATTATTTCGAAAACATTCATCCTCCAATTAATTGTAGAGATCCATATGACTACACAAAAACTCATTGAAATTGTTAGTCCTTTATTAACATGAAAATTATAAACATATATAAATCGGCTAACAATATAATTAATCTGGTCTCTAATCAAATTATAGCTCATAAATAAAAATAAATGCTACATTATAGTATAATACTCATAATTTATTATTGTAACATTCCAAAACGGTTTCCAAAAACTACCAATAAATGTAATAAAGGCAATTAATGGTTTTGAATGGCATAAGGAGTTACACAAAACTCTAATCAAATAATATAAGTAGCACAAACTACGAATAGAATTTCACACACATATACACGCCCCACTTGACTGCATACAAACTTATTAATAGAATAATAAACAAACAAGCTACAACTATACGCACTGAGACAAGTAATTAACAAGCACCTGTCACCAAAAATACGATGCAATTGTAATGAATTCAAATACATAAACGGGTCAATCCCACAAACGGTTTCACAAACCAGTGAAATTTCTAATTGTCAATAAACCAATTACTACCACTTCTGTAAGAATTAAATCGGCAGTAGCCCAACTCTATAATTCCTTAGGCAATAATTGATACTTAACATGTCATGCTCATTCGAAATATTTAATGACCAATATAACGTAATTAACTCCCTGTCTTTGTTTTATTTACACGTGTAGTAATATTTTACGGATTAGTACTGTCAGTTGTAAATTTGATAGTCAGTCACACATCTAAATTTACAGGAAATCACTCCTAGCACACGAATTGAAAATTTCATATTGTGTTACACATACATCAAAAATCAACAGGAAATCATTTTTAGCTCACTAATTGGAAATTTTATAGTCTGTTGCACATACATGGAAAACTAACAAGAATTTATTTCTTAGCGCTAGTACACTAACTGAAATTTGAAAATATCATTTTCTGTTACAATTAAATTGGAAATTAAACGGAAATCATAGTTATAACTCAATCATAATCTCAAATCGCAACCAAACACGTAAACACCCATTTCTTAAAACCAAATTTGTCAGAAAATGATTTTCCAAAGAATTTATCAAAAAGCCATGCATCAAAATAAAATTATGATATAGCAATCCGAAACCATTATAGCCATAAATATCAAATTCCCGAAACCAAATATTAAGAGAAAATGATTTTACTAAGAACGATTACGGATAAAGAAATAATTTTCTGTAAATCCATACACCGAAATTATTGTATTAACGTACCAAACATAAAAGTATCGTTTAAGATTGTTGGGTACGTTGTAAATAAACACAATAATTTCTACGGAAAATAAATGGACAAATAAACAGAAAATGGTTTCCTCAAATATATAAATATCAATTACAACCTTCAAAAAATAAGAGTATGTAAATGATACCGAAATTGACTAAAGTCCGAGACGAGCTAACTGCAAGCAGTTTCCCTTAAACGATATTTTCCCCGCCACCTCTGCTTCTGGCTAAATGGGACACTTCGTTCCTAAGGTACAACGTCTATCACATGTGACTCGGCGGAAACGGCACCGAGCCACGGTCGGACCGTTGATGGTGCGGTACTCTCTCTCTCTATATATATGCATATGTGTTTGTGTGTGAATGTGTGTATGGCATGTATGAAACCTTGTCTTGAAAAGTATGTAAAAATGTTACAAGACCATTCATCTTTTTAACCTTGTCTTTGTAACTCATTTTACCAATAAAAAGACCAACATAAATGGGGGAATAAATGTTTTTTTTAACCACAAAGTTAATAGCATTCATTCCAAGAAAACCAAAATTTTTCCAACACAATTATGACGACACAGATTTCTGGGAGAGAATTTATGTGGTGCGGTGTTCTGTGCCAATCCCACATCGAGCAAATATGAGAGTACTTGTGTGGTATATAAGTTTAAAGATCCATTTTCTATCAACAAAATATTTTAAAGTCGTGGGACACAAAGCGAATACAGAACTCCACAATTAACCGTGCTTAACTTGGAGTAGTATCAAGATGGGTGACTCATTGGGTAAGTTGTGACAAAACGGACAATATTGTTGATACGGGCATGATGGTTTGGCCCATGGGAGCGGATCGTTACCACAATACACAATCGAAAAAAGTGGATACCCAATCCGTAAAATGACATACACAATACGAAAAACTGCAAATACAATCCAGATAAATATATACACAACCTGAAAAGTGTATACACAATCGAGAAAAATGCATCCACTTCTAAATAAATGAATACACAATCCAGAAAATTGCATAAATAATGATCGATTGTGTATGCATTTTCCACGATTGTGTATATGCATTTTATGGTTGATATAATTAAATATGAAAAACCAAAATTTGAATTTCCAATCTTATTCTTAAATATGCATGGAAAAACAAAATTTTGAATTTCCAAACTTATTCTTTAATATGAAATTAACTTGAGGTGTTCAATAGCAATTAATAAACTTTTCAAATTTGCAATTCAAGTTGTAGTCTACACAAATTACACAATTACCAAACCAGTCATTTTTTTTTTATAAACTTTAGAACTGTTATGAAAAAAGTTTATCAATTTGCAATTTCATTCCCTTTCTAAGTAGCAAACTGTAAATAAACTCATGGACCAAACTGTAAATAAATCAAAACATCAAATTTGCAATTATCGTCCCTGGAACTATCAAATTTATAAATAATGGCCCTTGTGTGGCAGGGACAGA
Source organism: Primula veris (assembly GCA_963682055.1). Taxonomy (NCBI): domain Eukaryota; kingdom Viridiplantae; phylum Streptophyta; class Magnoliopsida; order Ericales; family Primulaceae; genus Primula; species Primula veris. The sequence goes on along the minus strand of OY821747.1, from coordinate 25,563,913 downwards.
TCTGTAAAGAGTGAGAAAGAGAGAGGGAGAGTGGCAACGACATCGTCTGAGATCAGATCACCCTCATGTGATAGCAATCAGACTCCGCTGCCTCTATTGATGGAGAAATACTTGTATGAACTTAATCTATATTTTTTAAGAGTATAACAACTAATAAAATAATTTAATTTGAATTTTAAATTAAATTTAGGATAATTATTTTTGGCTTCGCACATATGTATTGGGTTTTTAGTGGTTGTCACACCCACATTTTTAGTAGACCCGGTTTACAATAATGTTACTCCCATCGATGGGTATAGGGTGAGGGAGATAAAAATCTGAGGGGGATAGAGAGAGAGATCTGAGGGGGAGAGAGAACGCTCCACCGCCTATAAACGGCGATCCCTGCTGCAGAACATGCCGATTCATACGGTGGAAAGAGATAGAGATGATAGGAGAGAATACATACAACAATATCATTCTATTATAATAACACAATCCAAATCAAATAAGTCTGTTCAATTTAACCATTTTTTTTCTCAAAAATACCATATACTTTTTTATTAATTAGAATAATAGCATAGTTACATAAAAAATATATAAAAAATAATAACTAATAATACTATTTATCCCTATTTAACAAACAAACATTCTTTTTAAGTTTTATCATTTTATACTTTTTTTTGTATTATTCACATATTTGTATCATAACTACACTTATTTTTTATATTTTAATTGCATTGCGCGTCACACACATAACGTGTGTAGCACGATTATTAGTATATATATATATATATATATATATATATATATATATATATATATATATATATATATATATATATATATACTAATAGTTTAATAGTTTATGTCTAAATCTTATGAGGCCTGCCAAATTATTTTTGCAAAAAAAAAAAACTTAAAGATAGTGAAATTACAAAACAAAACAAATGAAGTTATGGGTAAAATAAAACAAATGTTATCTTTTGAAAAAGTAAAAAACTGCTACACTTTTAAAAAGGAAAAAAAACTGCTACCCCTCTTCCTCCCTCTCCAATATTTCTTTCTCCCTCTCTTTCTAAATTCTTCTCTAGATACCAAAATCCCAAAAAATAAAAAATAAAAACAGAGAAACATGTACCAATTTATTTTTTAAAAATCAAAGAGAAATGGGCAACTTACTTTTTGCAGGAATACTATTACTAATTTATATGATTTCTTCATTGTTGGTTTCGGTTTTAGGGATTTAAAAAAAAATTCATTCGATTTGTTTGGAGTACTAATTCAATAATAATATAAGGGAGAGGAAACCATATATGCGTTACACCAACGTATCGTGTAGGCATGTCCGCTAGTATATATATACATACATAAACACACACATATATATAGAAAGAGAGAATGTCAAATTTAGAAAGAGAGATGACTGGAAAAGAGAGGCAGCGACGCAGGGGATGAGGGAGAGAAACGTTTCTCCGGCAGAGGCAGTTTTCTCCGACGGCAGTGGTAGATTGGAGTATGTAGTTAGGTTTAGGAGTGTTTTTAGATAGAGAATGTAAATGTTAGAATTGAACAAAATTGGATTTTGAGGTCTTTATATATTTATGTGATAAGCCACCTAAATTGAGCAAAAAGTTTGGGTAAAGTGTTTTTTTGAATAACGTTTGAAAATTAGCACTTAGATGGCATATTCTTTTTCTCAATTAGGCTATGTTTGTTTCATCAGAAAATATTTTCAGTGGAAAATTATTTTCCCAAAAAATATTTATCTTGAAATACTTTTGTTTTCCCATATTTTCTGCTTATTTTGGAACAATGAAAGCTTTTGCGGAAAAAAAATTTAATCTTAAAAGTGTTAATATTTATCGATACTTATAAGTTACTTTTACATATTAAATACTCCTTTAGAAATTATTATATATATGCGGAATGATATATCGACACATAAGTTTATACAATAGGTTTACATTTAAATCCCAAGCCTCTATACTTTTTATTTTATTTTGAATGGTTGTGATCAGTTTAATTTATTAAAAGAAATTAAATACTTTTCTCTCTTTTACCTCTTTTTCTATCTCTCACGTCTAATTTTGGATTAACAAAACCTCCATCCTTGTGCTTCTCTAAGTATGAGACGATTCAGTTTTATAAGGTTTTTCTTAGGCCTCCTGTTCTTTTTCTTATACCCACGTGATCACCCAATATTTCAAGACAATTAGTTTATGAAGAAAGAGTAAATGAATGGGTTTAGATTTTAAAAAAAATTGGCATTTGTGCTTCAGTTTTTATATCGTAATAAGTTTATCCTGCTTGTGGCAAGTTCTTAGACTTCACCCTTCTCCATTTTTCAAATTCATTAGTTTTTGTTTTTTTTCATATGATCATTATCCCGCTATTTCCTTTGTTTTTTTTTTTCTTTATTATCACCAATCATCTCCTTCTTAAAAAATATCACAGGTTAGTTTTGTTTTTTTAAATTGAATTTCGGGTTGGATATGTGATTTAACCGAATTTTATGGACATAAAAGAAAATTAAATAGAGAAAGGGGTGTGTTTATGTTATTATATTAAATAATTCAATTTCAACGTACAAATAAAAAAAAGAGGCAATGAAGGGTTATAATTAATGTGTAAAAATAATGTGTATATAGATACCGTATAATATAGGGAATGATATATATATATTATAAGTTACTTTTTACATATTACTTTTTCTTTTTGTATATTAAATTAATTTTTACATAATTTTATTTATTGCTTTTATCTTATGCATAAAAAAAAATTGGTTTCAACTTAAAAGTTATTCTCAAGGTTAACTTATGATTTTTTTTTAACTTATTAATTTTAAGTTTTTATTTCAAGAGTACTAAATTGTAAATAAGTTACTTTCAGTTTATTAGAACTAATATGCAATAAGTTACTTTTATTTATTATGAGCTAATGTCTTGTAACAATTTTAACTTACAAGTAATATTTGATTTACAATTGTTATTTAGACATTTTTTTATGGTCACCAAGCCATTTAAATACGATTACGATTAACGAGACCAAATATAAATTGTCATTAATACATTTTAGCTACTTTTTTTCAGAAATAAAATATATAAGTAAAAATGTTATTTTATGTTACTCTGTCTGATTTGATATACCAGTTTAATCACATCATAACTATCTTAACTCATCAAAAATTGCCGGTTTGGTATAAGATTAAGTTTGTCCAAGTTCTCTAGAAATACACTTGAAACATTTAGGAGAATTGATTGATTGCAGCTTCATAAGTAACTGAAATGTTAACTGAAATGTTAACGGTTCATACTTTTCGAAATAGCAAACTACATATCGCTATAATAAATTTGTTACCCAACCATTAGTGGATATGGATGTACTTAATTAAGGATTGCGAAATAATACAGCAATGACCGTGAAGTCTTAGTTCGTGACAATGACGGCTGGTATTTAAATATATATATATCTATATCTATATCTATACTATTATAATAAGCCAACCCATGATTTTTTGAGCCTACCAAATTTTACCACTTTTTTTCAAAAATACCCTTACACTTTTTTATTAATTACCACAATACCATATTCTCATAAAAAATAGAGAAAAAGTAATAACTAATAACACTTTTTATCCCTATTTAAGCTCTCAAAATTCTTTTAAATCTTATTATCTTATACTCTTATATTTTTTTTATTCTCCAACTATTTGTATCATAACTACACTTATTTTCTAAATTTTATCGCATTACGCGTCTCACACGCAAAGCGTGGGGCACGATTACTAGTATATAATATAGGAAAGGGATCCATACACACATAGAAATACACATTATATTTACACATCAATCACAACCCTCCATTTACTTACTTTTAATGGTCAAGATTATATGTTTATTCTTGTTATTAAATTAACTAATCTTGACCATTAAAAGTAAGTAAATGGAGGGTTGTCATTGATATGTAAACATAATGTGTATTTTTATGTGTGTATAGATCATCCCCATATATATATATATATATATATATATATATAACACATTATCTTTACACATCAATCACAATCCTTCATTTACATACTTTTAATGGTTAAGATTATGTGTTTATTTTTATTATTAGATGAACTAATCTTAACCATTAAAAGTTAGTAAATGAAAGATTGTGATTGATGTGTAAGGATAATGTGTTTTTTTATGTGTGTATGGATCATTCCCACACATATATATATATATATATATATATATATATATATAGTGTAGTTATGATACAAATAGTTGGAGAATAAAAAAAATATAAGAGTATAAGATAAGAAGACTTAAAAGAATTTTGAGAGCTTAAATAGGGATAAAAAGTGTTATTAGTTATTACTTTTTCTCTATTTTTTATGAGAATATGGTATTGTGGTAATTAATAAAAAAGTTTAAGGGTATTTTTGGAAAAAAGTGATAAAATTTGGCAGCCTTAAAAAATCATGGGTTGGCTTATTATAATAGTATAGATATAGATATATATATATATAATTGAAATTTACTTAATACAGATGATCAGAAGAATTCACAGCTGAGGGGGCTGGAGAGAGCCAAGAAGAGATTGATCTTGCAGACAGGGGCGGAACCAGAACCAAATGTGTGTGGTTGTCAAAATTAATAAAACCGCATAATATTTTCTAAAGTATAAAATCGGAAAAGCCGGATTTTTATAATTTTTTTACCCTCTTTTCTTATTTTTTTCAACTTGTTTTCTTGATTAAAATGTATTTGATTTCTATTTTTTTCCTTTTCTCTCAATTTTGACTTTATTTTCAAACTCCAAAAAAAACCCACAACAGTAATGTCACATGCAGTCATGTGTCGAAAATTTCAGCATTTCAAAATTGACTAAAATAGAAAAACAAAAGATACAAAAGTTAAATTTAATAAATCAATGTATAACAAGTAAAAAGATTAAGACACGAAGGTAAAAAAATATTAAAAAAAACTGAAAAAAACCAAACGTATATTAAATAATAGATGCATACGAACAATTAAATATCTTTTACACAATTTCAATATATTCACTTCAATTAAAATACAAACCATCAAAAATTCTTTTATAAATTTTATTTGCACTCACTAGTACTCTAATTATTATTTTTGTTTAATTTTTTTTAAAGATGTGTGTTACGTGTCAACATGATAAGTTGGTCTAAAATGTATTTTATAATAAATTGCATATGTTAATTTTTTAACTATTACTTATATATTATTAGAACATACAAAATTATGGTATGTTATTGCACTAACAATATATAATTTTGGGATGGGTAGCCAAAAAAAAAAAAATTAAGGGTTTGCCAAAATACCGTATATATAAATTATTATGAAAAATATTAATAAAAAAAAATATTTTTCGAAATTGTGGGGTTGCCGCGGCAACCACTGGTCATATGGGGGTGCCGCCCCTGCTTGCAGAGAGCCGATCTCATGGATTTTCCAAGTCTACTCAAAGCATTTAACGGATGCAACGGGGTTTTCCACTGCATGCCCGGTTACCGATGACCCTGTAAGTAATACGGATATCTTTAGCTTAATGATGGAAAAAAACGTATTTTCAGAGTAAACTTCCTTTCATTTTTGCAAAACAGTTTTTAGAGAATAAATAGAACAAAATAAAGGATAACGACGTTACGTACTTAATGACGTTCTTCAATAAAAATTTCCTTTAGGGTCATTATTAGTGAATTAGTATCACGAAAACGCTATTACAATTAGTTGGTCATACAGAATTTTACCAACTAAAGCAAATCGCACTTTGATTGTTGCCTTCATGTCTAACCCTATTCCAAAAAAGATAGATTATCTGTCTAATAATATTGATAGGCATCAAGCATATATACTAGCTATGAATCTTGAAATTTTTTATTGTTTCTGAGCAAATTCATTTGAATATGTAATCAGATAGTGTACAAGAAGATAATATCGCCTTTTCTCTACTTTTTGCATCATATTTTTGATACGGGTTATTTGTTCCATTGGAAGGAAGAGGTGTTGGAACCGGTTTTAAAAGGAACAGAAGATGTGGTAAATGCAGCTGCGCAAGCTAAAGTTAGGCGTGTTGTGTTCACTTCATCGATAGGTGCAGTGACAATGGACCCTAAAAGATGTCCCAATGCCATTGTTGATGAGAACTGCTGGAGTGATCTAGAGTTCTGCAAGAACACCAAGGTACTCTTCTTTTGTAAGCTGCATAAGTTAATGTATTAGCTGTTCGTAATTGTGATGATGTAAGAAAGTCTTTGTGATAATAAATCTTCTAATGGTGAACAATTATTCAAAAATATGGTGAGTAAAAACAAAGGTCACCTTCAACCCTATTTCTAAAACTTAACTAGTTTTCGAAAAGGATGAACTCCAAAACAAACAAAGAACTCTTGCATATCAAGTTAAAGGAAATGTGATTCTCACTGCTGCATTAGACACAATAGCGGCGATCCCTTTTCTCCTTATCTTTAGTAGTATTAAGTATTAACACGACATATACTGAAGGGAACTTTTTTCCAATAATCGGACATGATGAATATTACTGTATTATGTGGATATTGTAGAATTGGTACTGTTATGGGAAGATAATGGCGGAGCAGGCTGCATGCAATATGGCAAAAGAGAAAGGGGTCGACTTAGTGGTGGTAAATCCAGTATTGGCAGTCGGAAAATTGTTGCAACCCACGCTCAATGCTAGCACTATCCATATTATGAAATACTTAAACGGCTCTGTAAATACTTATGCCAATATAGTCCAGGGTTACGTGGATGTTAAGGATGTGGCATTGGCACACATTTTGGTTTATGAATCTCCCTCAGCTTCAGGCCGGTACCTCTGTGCCGAGAGAGTGCTTCATCGTGGCGATCTACTTGACATCCTAGCAAAGTCCTTTCCAGAATACACTACTCCAGAAATGTGAGTGATTTCATCTTTTAAGCTCACCCTTCGTAATTATTTTTAAGGGAAAATGATCGATTGGTACAAGTTTACTTACTTATTTACTTGAAAAGCACTCTTAAAATCTTAATGTGAATTTAGTACATAAACTGATTCCTGTTTGTAGCATATTATCTCTCCCTTCATAGCAAATTCCCCTTTCTTCGAAAAAAAATATTTTCATATTAGGAGAGATACTATACATATGGCTACTAATATAAGGTTGGGTTAAACATGTAAGCAAATAATCTACTCTTGAGACTTAACATTATGGCCATGTTTGTTTCTAAAATAGGATATAAACAGGGCAGTACTAGTAACATGATATAAATAGTCCAAAGTATGGGTATTAATAATACCAACTCTGATATGTTATAACTAATAACACTCCTATTATATATGGAATAGTTCAATAACTTTTTTAAGGACAGTACTAGTAACATGATATAAATAGTCCAAAGTATGGGTATTAATAATACCAACTCTGATATGTTGTAACTAATAGCACTCCTATTATACATGAATAGTTCAATACCTTTTTTAATACCAATTGACAAATTGTCTTTTCAACAAAGTATTAAGTAGGTCAAATGAGATAATTAGTCATATATCCCTTCTAATATTGTAAACAAACATAGCCTATATGGACGAATTATCAAACTCAAACCAACATTTATATGTAGATCTATTTTATTTTCCCATCAAGTGCTGGGTTGAGGTTTGAGTATTTTTTCTTTAAGTTTTCAACATTTCATCCAATGGTTTTAGTTTTAGATTTTCAGAACATTTATTTTTTTACTTTTATGAGATTATTTTTATTTGTGATTATTCATGATGTTATGTAATGCACCATGATGTTATTATGTGATGCTTAGATATTTAACTCTCGATGGTTATTTGTTTCTCTATGATGCTATGTATATATTTTGTCAAAAAAATATGATGATGATGATGATATATATATATATTATTTAGTCTTATTTAAACTCTCGATTTTTCTTTGATGCTCTGTGATGCTATGGATATTTATATATTTTTATTCTTGTTGCTCTCTATTTTTTTAATTTAATTTTTATTTTATTTGTTTTATGCCTAAAGTTTTGTTTTGCTTCTTCTAATAATAAAAATTCAAATTTTATTTAGCCAACAGGGGGGAATCAAAAGAAAGAAAGGGTTAATAATGCATCTTTTATATTTTTTTGTCACCTACTCAGCACTCACAGTTCGAATTATAATTCATGGTCAATTCATATGACACATGCACAATAGCTTATAGAATCTTAATTTTCAGCCACAAAAATCTCCTGCTTAACTTTAATATACTCACTTTTTAATTCTTTTAATTATTCTGGGGTTCCACAAAGTTAAATTCTATTGGGTTGTTTATTTTAATGGTGTTCAATATATATTGAATCACAAAAAATCAACATATGTAATGAAATCACATCAAGTAATCTGTTTTTGCTTTCCTGTATAAAGTTAATGTTATTTTGACTATGGCTCGTTCTTATGTTTTGGCGATTAAGCCCCAAACTTATTGGTGGCTCATCCGTTTAATGACTCGTAATGTATTTTTTGTATAGAGGCATTGCCTTGTTTTAATTCAATCGGTCGGTTTAATCTTTAAAAAAAGGTAAATTTGTATGGTCGGGTGAGCAACTTCACTGGAATATTTTAATAAATTAGAAAACATTAAGTAATGCTAGCGTTGACCAAGTAACATATGAATGTCAATCCGTTCATATGTCGGTGAAAAAGCTCATATCATCCCTTGCAAACTAATAAAATGATACGTTACTTTGTAAATCTCAAAAAGTAGCAGCACATATTAGATCGTCTCACACAGTAAGTAGAAAATTTACATTATGTGAACACTATATACCATATGATTAGGGTTTATGCTGTTTAAGTGGTTAATCGTACGATTGACATCTATTTTGTTTCAATATTTTCATCTAACAAACCAATTTGTAGTGTTCCGTGAATGTTTAATAGTACTTCTTAGTTCTTACACAAAGGTTAAAAATTAACAAAGCTATACTGTTTAATTATAACTTGAAAGATGTGGGTGGAAATGGGGAAATTTATTATTTAAATTCTTTGGAAAGCACCAATTAGTGCTAGTACTAGCAAGAATATTTATAGACAAATGCACTTTAAATAATGCATCTTTTCTTTTTTGTCACGCACTCATCGTTCGAATTATAATTCATGGTCATTACATATGGCACATGCACATTAGCTTATAGATTTTAATTTTAAGCTACAAAATTCTCCCGCCAAACTTTAATGTACTTTTTTATCAGTGACATTAACGTACTATTTAACTCTTTTAAGCGTACTCGAGTCAAAATGTAAGAGTTAAAAAGCGTCAAAAGGGATAAAGCGTAAATAGATAATTATTTTGTGATTCCTCAAAGTTAAAGAGATTTTCTATTGGGTTCTTTACTTTAAAGGTGTTCAATATTGAATCACAAAATATCAACATATGTAACGGAATCGCATCAAGTAATTTGTTTATGCTTTCATCTAATAATGTTAACGTTTTTATGATTATCGATCATTTTCATCTTGCCTAGCAGAATTGTATGGCCGGGTGAGCTACTTTGACAATACAATTTAATATGTCTTCACAGCAAAATTGTAATAACTTACTAGTGTTCTTCATCTAAGTTAATACGGATGTTAATAATCAGTATCGGTTTGTCTCACACAAAATAGAAAATTAATATACATTCTGAGAACACTATGATCAGCCCATATATGCTATTTTTAAGTTTAATAGTATATGACACACCTATTTTGTTTCGATATTTCATTTAACAAACCACTTGCTAGTCACACAAAAGTCAAAAATTAACAAAGCATATTTTATACTGTTTAATTAAAATTTGAAAAACCTAACTTAGCAGATTAAACTTTTAACAATTGTACTTAAATTAAATTTGGAGGACGAAAATAATAAAACGTGTCATGGCAAGCATATCACAATATTCAGGATTAGTAATTAATCAAAAAGAAGCGTATTTTCTTTTCAAGCAACTATTTTCCCATATCCATAAAACTGATTAATACTTTCCGACAACAAATCTGAAAAAAAAAGTATATACACAATCTCTATTATGTATAACTTAAGAGGACCTAATACAATGCATGTACTCTTAACTGTCTTTTTTTCTTAGATATTTTAAGATTTTTGATTAAAAATATCCTTAAGTATTTGACATGCCAACTTTTCTAGCTTCTCGGTATAGTTTTCAAATATTTCACATTAATTTTCAAATAGTTCAAAAGCAGAGAATCTAGAATTTTGTGTATGTTTTTTAATATTTCACATTAATTTTCTATCAGAAAAGGATTAATTTCTAACATAATTTGTTACTTATTTACAACTTGGTTATAAAAATATCCACAAGTATTTAATAGGCCAGCTTTTCTATTTTTTGGTATGTTTTCAAATATTTCACATTAATTTTCAAATAGTTCAAAAGCAAAGAATCTAAAAAAAATTGTACTAATTTCCAAAAAAAACAAAAAAAAATTGTGTATGTTTTCAAATATTTCACATTAATTATCATTCCAAAAACAATTTAATTTCTAACATAATTTGAGACAAATTTGAGACAAGATGTGTCAAACTATACTTTTTTTGTATAGTTAGGCTAACACTAACTTATTTTATTAATAAATGATTGTATTTTTTTTCCATTTTTTTAATAATCCCTAGTTATATTTATTTATAACTTGAAACAAAAAAAATTGAAAAAAAGTAAGCATTTATATATTTTTTGAATTATCTCTCTCTAAAATACCAAATAAACAATTAAATTTCCAAAAGGTTATAAAAACATGAAAATCAATTTTTTTAAAAAAATAACTATTAGTAACAAAACAATGAAATCATTGACTTTCAAAAAAAGTTCAGAAATTTAATAACATTTATTAGTGAAAACAATGTATAGTTAGGAAAACTATACAAAAAAATATAGTTAGGCTCCCCCGTCTTGCATAATTTGTTTACTTATTTACAACTTGGTTATAATGCTTTAATTAAACTTTTAACAAAGAGATTATAAAAATCCACCTAAAGGGCAATTAAAAGTGGTAACAACCTCAGCAAATTGAGGGGTCATTCCGCAAATATCTCAGAAATATGAGGGGCATTAGCTTTCCTATAAATATTACTCTTATTATCCTATTATTTTTATAAACTCAGCTACATATATTTTCTCTCTTTTAGGGTTTGCTTAAAACATCTTGGTTTTGATCGCATTTCTCTTCTATTTTTTGTAAGCAGATCTAATTCATTTTATGTATATGTATGTATAGTTTTTTTTTTTTTTTTTTTGTAAATTATGCAGTATTTTTTTAATCGATTGAAATTACTTTATGTATATGTATGTATAGCATTTTGTGGGATACAATTGATGGTGATTTTTGAAAATTTATAGGTTTTTATTGATTTGTTGAAATCATTATATTTATTTATTTTAGTTTGTGGGATCTAATCTTATCTAAATTTTTGATTATTCATAGGTTTTATTGATTAGTTGAAATCAATTTATCTTTATCTTAATTTTTAATCAATTTATCGATATGGTTCCAATTGATGTTGATTTTTGAAGATTTTTTTAGGTTTTATTGATTAATTCAAAACATTTCAAGCCTATTTATGTATAATTGTTTGTGGGATCTAATTGATATTAATTTTTGAAAATTCTTAGGTGATTTAATTGAAAATACATTTTAAAGCCTATTTATGTATAATTGTTTAGTAGATCTAATTGATATTAATTTTTGAAAATTCTTAGGTTTTATTAATTAATGGAAAACATTTTAACCATATATATGTATATTGCTGGTGGCATTTAATTGTTATTGGATTTTGAAAATTCTTAGGTTTTATTGATTAATTGAAAACACATGTTTAATTGTTTGTGGGATCTAATTGATATTGATTTTTAGATAATCTATAGGCTTTATTTATTGATTGATTGATTGAAATCATTTTATGTACAGGTACTTTTAATTATTTGTTGAATCTCATTGGTATTGTTTTTTGATAATCATTATAGTTTTTATTGGTTGAATGAAATAATTATCTGCATTGTTGTATGCAATTGGCGTATATATATGTTTAAGTATGTATAATCATTTGCGGGATCTATTTTATCTTGATTTTGTGATGATTTCTAGTCTCTCTGATATTATCTAATTTTGTTTAGCTACATTTTTGTATAATTTTTTTGTGGAATCTAACTAATTTTTAATTCTTTATGATTTATAGGTTATCTTGATTGACAGAAGGCTTCAGATTCGACCTTTCTCCTGGTTTTTATACCCGAAAACAACCACTGTAAGTGTTTCGGAGCTCGATTTATATACAAATTAGTCTCATTGTAAGTTTATTATGTTTGTGTAATGTGTATACGTATGCATCTGGATTATATGTATATGGCGGGATTTAAAATTTAATCGGTTGAATTTTATAACCTGAACTTGTACATTTATTCGAACTATTTTTCATTTACAAAGTGGCTTATCTCCTCCAAATCATATCTAGGTTAGTGTGAAACTGTTGATAAATATCTGATTGATGATACTTAATCCTGTATGAATTTTCCCCTTTCGTAATAAATAAACCTTGTAGATGCCGTGAATAGTCATTATCTTTGTGTAGTGTTGTTTTTCTTCTCTTTTTTCAGTTTTTAGTTTATTCTTATATCTGATTAAAATGGAAAAAGGCATTGGAGTAGGGCGATTAATAGATCATACACCTTGTATGGGTGTTTAAGATGATTTAGTAAAGCACATTCTGTATGGGTCATTTTTTCTAAAATTTTTAAAGGCTAGTTTTTAATCTACCATCTTTAATTATAGGTTCACCAAACTAAAATCTTGGTGGCATTTTTACTTATGGTCAATATTTTCACATTATCTGCCTTAGGGTCCAGTCCAGTATACTGTATTTTCTTAGTTTATGGTATTGTATAGGACTTGTAACCACTACGCTGACGTGTGCACTGTATCTTTGTTCTCTAAATCCGTCTCTTTGTTTTGTCTCTGATGTGTTTTTTTTCTTTTCAGAGAAATTGAATGATAAATGGAGTTCAAAGCCGGCAAGATGTCTGGTAGTAGTAAATCTTTATGTTTCGAAGCTCCCTTAGGTTACAGCATTGAGGACGTTAGGCCCAACGGTGGAATTAAGAAGTTCAAGTCTGCTGCTTACTCCAACGTAAATTTCATTTTAACCTCATTTATATTAAAAAAATACGTACTTGAATATTTATTTATATACATATAGCTCAGAACTTGCGCCTTAATCTAGTTTGTTTATGTTTTTTTTTACAGTGTGCTCGCAAGCCATCCTGAAATAGAACGTGTTACAACCAATAAGAAAGCATCCAATTTCACAATACCTTTCGTTATTAATTCCTTTCTCCTTTGTTTACTACAAAAATCTCTTTCTCCCCTTGCCTTACTTAAGCCAGAATGGCCTTGCCTGTTTCGGCAATCGGTTTTGAAGGATTTGAGAAGAGGCTCGAGATCTCGTTTTTTGAGCCTGGGTTGTTTGCTGACCCTGTAGGCATGGGCCTTCGTGCTCTCTCCAAAGCCCAGTTGGATCAAATTCTCTCTCCAGCTGAGTGCACCATCGTTAGTTCTTTATCGAACGATGAAGTTGACTCGTACGTTCTATCGGAATCTAGCCTGTTTGTTTACTCGTATAAACTAATTATCAAAACCTGTGGCACTACAAAGTTGCTCCTTTCTATTCCTGCTATCTTAGAGCTAGCTACTAGAATCTCACTCACAGTCCGATCTGTGAAGTACACACATGGCACTTTTATATTTTCCGGGGCACAGTCATTCCCTCATCGCAGCTTCTCCGAAGAAGTTACTGTTCTTGATAGCTATTTTGGCAATCTTGGTTCTGGTTCTAGTGCGTATATCATGGGCAGCGAAGATGAAGAGCAAAACTGGCATATTTATTCTGCTTCAGCTGAATTGCCGAATGATGGGAAGAACCCAATCTACACCATAGAGATGTGCATGACGGGTTTGGACAAGGAAAAAGCATCCGTCTTTTACAAAACTGAAAATAGCTCTGCTGCTGCTATGACTGAATCTTCCGGTATACGTAAAATTTTACCAGAATCTGATATATGCGACTTTGAGTTTGACCCATGTGGATACTCCATGAATGCTATCGAAGGAGGTGCAATCTCGACCATTCATGTTACCCCCGAAGATGGTTTCAGTTACGCAAGTTTTGAAGCGATGGGATACGATTTCAAAAAATTGGATTTGAATAATTTGTTCGAGAGGGTGTTGGCTTGCTTTGAGCCGAAAGAGTTTTCTGTGGCGGTACACGATGCTAGCAAATTTGGGGTTGATTTTGATTTCGATGTTAAGGGATATAATTATGGAAAGATTAGCTATGAGGGGCTTAATAAGGGAGGTGCTATTATTTATCAGAAGTTTAACAAGGTCGATGGTTGTGGATCTCCGAGGTCGACTCTGAATTGCTGTTGGAGTGAGAGCGATGAAGATGAGAAAATGGGAAAGAAATAGATGGGGTCTCTTCTTTCTTTATTTATTTTAAGTCTTGCTCGTTTTTTAATTTGTTTTGGTTTTGGAGTCTCCGGCGCAAAAGTTACGGTGTCGCACTAGTAAAGTCTCGGATTATAACTTATTTTGTCTGGAGTATTTGGCTCTGTAAGCGTCATCGTTGAATGAAAAATTCGTGCAATGAATTATGTTAATTAGCTTTGGCTTATTTCTCCTTTTCACTGTTATGAATTTCATTTGTTAATGATTAATATTATCCTTTTAAAGTATTTACAGCGGCACCTTTATATGGCACTCAGCAAATATTTGTTTAGAGTTGAATTTTATGAGACGAACAAAATACCATATTTGGTTACAAACTTTCTTCTCGTATTAAACTAAAATAATCTAGAAAGTGTTGTGCACACATAATTAAAGCATCACCTATTCACAATACAACAAATATTCACAAATAATTAAAGCCGAAGCAGTTGTGAAATAAATTACAATCTTTACAGTTCTATTCTTTTCTCTTTTTTTTTAAGGTTAATCTTTGCAGTTCTATTCATCAGAATAAAGGACTGAAATAGTAGTATTATTTCCAAAACACGGAGCGTTGGTCTAAAACTGAGTTTTTAAGCGTAAAAAATAACAGGTTTAATTTGTTAAACATTTTTTGTTAAATTAAACAATGTGTACTCGTCACTTTTTTTAGTTTCGGAAAATCAGGTTCTTTCCAACTTTTTTGGTACTTTTAGGTACTACAAAGCTAGCAAAATACAATTAAATAACCAAAAATTATACGAAAAATAAAATAGTAAAAATATTTCCTTCTAAACTTGGGAATCCATGTATTTAAAAAAAAATATTTAATCTCCCTAGCTAGGTAAGAGTGAGGCGTTTATTAACAAACTTATGTTCAGTTCGTTAAATGTTCATACTCTTTGACGAGCCTAACAAACGTGTTCAAACTTGTCTTGGCTCGATTCGTTTATAACAAAAAAAATAAATTCAACTGGTTTGGCAATTATGTTGTACAAGGACTACTTAATATGTCTCATTTTCACAATTTTTAGTATTTGCAGTTTTTCAGGCCAAAACAAATTAGTTTTCTTGGAAGAGAAAATAATCTTTTTTTATTTCTTTCTAAATTAAGAAGTAGAATTTTTCGGAAAAATTCACTCTCATGAACCAGGTAAAAATTATGTTTGTAGCCTGTAGACTAAAAATACAAAAAATATGCTCTCTTTTTTATTATATACACAATATTAATGGTCTCCTTTGATCACAAGTATAAAATTATATAATTTTTTTGGAGGTAGAAATGTATACTTATAAAATTTTGTAATTTTGTTTCATAAAAGCTTAAGAAAGAATACCCGGATGGTGAAGAATAGTTGCTAGTAAATGAATAGGAAAAATTATGTTGCTTATCATTAAGTTAATTTTTAATCTAAAAATACAAATAAATATACTTTTCGGTGTCAAACAAACAACAAATTTATTTTTGATACTTATAAGTAAAAACTAGAAAGTACAATTAGTTAGGAGTGTCAATTGCCAAACAAGCCCACATACCTTTTAAAGTACACATACTTGGCACCCAAGCTGAAATAAAGTTTTATAATTTTATCAATGTCTCTGAATAATGAATCTCAATTGATCAAAGCTTTATGTGCTATAATATACAAGGGACATTGGGACAATCTTTTAAATCCCAAGATTAGTACTTTTCTCACTTCAAACACCATTAATAACCTTCTAAAACACTTTTCAATTAATGAGTTTTGTATATCTTGGTCTTTTTTTAAATGGGTAGAAACAAAAATACCAAATTATAAGCATTCACTTCAATCGTATTGGACTATGATACATGTTTTAACTAAGCAAAAGGAGTATAAAACTGCACACCAAGTGCTTGATAAAATTGCTGTGAAGGAGTTTTTGTCATCTCCCACTGTTTTAAACTCGCTTACGAGGGATTATGATGACCCGGATTCGAATTCTCATGTTTTGAGCTGGTTAGTGATTTTTTACGGTAATGCGAAAATGACCCGAGATGCTATACAAGTTTTTGATCACATGAGGGCTAGTGGGCTCAAGCCACATTTGCCTGCTTGTACCGTGCTTTTGAGTTCTTTAGTGAAAGAGGGATTGAATGATACGGTGTGGAAAGTGTATAAAAAGATGCTGAAAGTTGGTGTTATTCCGAATGTACACGTATGTAATGTTTTGATTAATGCTTGTTCCAAGTCCGGGGATGTGGAGAAGGCCGAAAAGTTGTTGGGTGAAATGGAGGATAAGGGTGTTTATCCTGACCTTTTCACTTTCAATACGTTGATTTCGATGTACTGTAGAAAGGGTAAGCATTATCAAGCTTTATCGATACAGAATAGGATGGAACAAAGGGGGATTTCTCCTGATATTGTTACCTATAATGCTATTATTTACGGGTATTGTAGAGAACGTAGAATGAGTGTGGCTTTAAGGCTTTTCAAGGAAATGAAAGGTGTGGTGCCTAATAACGTCACGTTCACGACTTTAATAGATGGGTACTGTAGAGTGAACCAGATTGAAGAAGCTTTGAAGTTGCGAGAGGAAATGAGATCTAAAGGGTTGTATCCAAGTGTTGTAACCTATAACTCAATTCTCCGGAAACTGTGTGAAGAGGGGAGGATAAGAGATGCGAATAAGCTTTTACACGAGATGAGTGAGAAGAAGATTGAACCGGATAATATCACTTGTAATACTTTAATCAACGTATACTCTAAGATTGGTGATATGGATTCTGCTTTGAGAGTTAAAGATAAGATGATAAGCGCGGGATTAAAACCCAACGAGTTCACTTACAAGGCAATGATCCATGGTCATTGCAAGGTTAATAATATCGAGAGGGCCAAACACGTGCTGTTTGAAATGATTGGTGCTGGGTTTTCTCCAAGTTATTGCATATATTCATGGATCGTAGATGTTTTTTGCAAACAAGAAAACGATGAAGAAATTATAAAATTTCTCGCTGAATATGTGGAAAAGGGTATTTGCATTGATATATCAGTTTACAGGGCTCTGATTCGAAAACTATGTAAGAGAGAGAAGATTGATTTCGCTCAGAGGATATATACTTTAATGCGAGGAAAGGGGATTTTGGGAGATAGTGTCGTATACACGAGTTTAGCGTATGCTTATTTGAAAGCAGGCGATGTCAATTGTTCTTTGGATATGTTAGATGAAATGTACAGAAGAAGGTTAATGATAGATCTCAAGCTTTATCGAGGCTTTAATGCTTCGTATGCTGGCGATAAAAGCATTTTAGCCATCCTTTGGGCTCATGCGATTGAAAGAGGGCTGATATCGAAAAGTGTATTGAAACATGTCCATCAGCAAGAGTTGCATTCGTAGAGGAGGAGTAATACAAGTAAGACTATGCAGTTGCATAGCTTCTTTCGTAGTTTGAAACAAAAGTGGAGATTTAAAAAGGTAGTACTCTCGTCTTAGTTTTTTATGTTGTGAACAGAATTTCATATACTCAAAGATGTGAGTTTGATAATTATCCAATGAAAAACTTCCTTAGAGCAACAATAATACCTTAAATATGTATAGATAGTGAAAAATGATAAAGGGGATTGCAGTAATATCGAAAATCTGTATATATTTGTAATCCAATGGTATTGAAATTGAACTAATGGAGACTATCTTGAAGCAGCTGAAACTTTAAAATCTTGAATTCATCAACTCAACTTTAAGTTAGCAATACCAAGGCCGAGAACCAAAATGAATTCACATATAATAATTGACAAGGTCTGATAAAATTCATTATTGTTTTAAATATCCCTCAAAGACTCGGTCTGAATATAACTTGTATTTATTTCCTAGGGGCGCCTTAGATTTCTTTACGCGTACATAATGACATAATCTAGAAGGCGTATATACTGTCGTGCTGTATTTTTTGCTCTCAAACTATTCTTGTATGTAAATTATGAGATTGCTGATGCTGCCTCATCTTTTAACCAAATGTACGCTGGCAGTGGAGAAGGATTTATATCTCTGACCTTCTTTTTCAAAGGAATCACGTGCACACCTACCCTATGTGTGACTTGAACCGGAGATCACAATCTCAGGTTTACAACTAAACTAACTCATTTTGTTGTGGTTTCCGACATTTTTTGTGCATTTCTTATTCTTTTCTAATTCAAGCCTAATTTGCGTGGTGATCTTTGGTAACAACTAACCAGAACCTAATTACACGAGAAACCTTGTTTTAGCTAGTCTTTTTTAGAATTGAGCAACTCATGATGAGTAATATATGGATCTTCACCAACAGTTCCTCATTAAACTGCTTTACTTCAATCCAACTACCTTTGAGACAATTTCTCCACAAACTGAGTTCCTGCATAATTCTATAAATGGTACAATTCTATTCAGAACTATTAAGCAAAACTTGTTTTAAGCAACAGTTGCATATACACACAAGTTTCCCAGTTTTATAAACAAGTAAACTACACAATATGGATAATTCTCAGAGCGCGAGCCACCAAGCTGGCCAGGCCAAGGGTCAATGTCAGGTAAACATTGTTTTTTTTTCTTCTTCCTTTCCCTTTTTACCCCCTCTATTACAGTACATGCTTGTGTTTGCTTATATAAACATACATATACTCAGAATACGTGTTTGTGATGTAAATGCAGGAAAAGGGCAATCAGATGATGGACCAGGCTAGCAATGCCGCCCAATCAGCGAGGGACAACGTGCAAGAGGTTGTTAATAATTTTATTATAAAAATAGCCTTCCTTTAATCAAAATTTGCAAATGAAATGTTTTTTTTATTTTTTGTATTATTTGCAAATAAAATGTTATCGAAGGAGTAGGTTACAAATTAGTCTCTCATAGTTCCATCAGAATCTATTTGATCGCTCTACTTTCAAAGATAAGAATAACAGCCTCATAGTTTTGAGGTAATGACATGATTGGTCTTTATAATAGACAGTCATGACAGATGATAAATCATATATCAATTGGTTAATGTGTGGTTTTCAGAGCAAATTAGTCTTTTAATTCTTAAGTTGGTAATTGGTATTTTCTTCTGCAATAATCATAGATTGGAATTTAATATAAGAAAAGCACTGTGAAAGAAACAGATTTTATCAACTTCTTATTTTCAAATGTAGGGAGAAATTTCCCTTTTGCAATTGACACATGAGGTCCAAATAGAATCTCTATTGACCATTGCTTTAGTTCATTCTTTTTGATAATCATCCTCACATGTATGCACTTGAATTTCTGTAAAGGGAAGCTTATAAGCCATCTTTTGTATTACTTACTCTCAGAAAACACTTGCTTCTCAGCTAAAAGTTGCCTTATAGCAACTGCTACCCAATTTCAATACATAAAAAAGAAGGTTCATTTTCTTTTCATGACCTTAGTCTGAAGAATGTAATATATAACTCTCCTCTTTTCCTTTTCTTGATTTTCGTTTTGGCTTAATAGGCTGGTCAGCAAGTGAAGGATAGGGCACAAGATGCAACTGAAGCAGTGAAGAACGCAACTGGCACGAACAATTGAAGGGTTTAAAGATGACCGGCACCCATCACTTACGAAGACACTTTTATTTAGTTTTTTCTGCACAAAATAAAACGTGCTCTATTACTGAGTAGGCTGCAATTTCTGTTTAGTTTGCCTGTTTAGCAAACACCAGGAAATTGGTTTGGGTGTTTTACCCTTGATAAATCTGTCATCATAAGTTAATGAGATGGATTATCTTTTAAGAACTTTTTGTGCTCTCCTTTATTTTAATATCTCACCATGAGTATCGATTTGTTGCATTTTTCATAATATATTGCGGGTCTCTAGGACTCTATATCCATGTGAATTTCCACAACAAGAATTATCGTAACTGACTTAACAGTGCTGCAATCCTTCTTGGTGAATTCCTTTGCTTAATATATTCATTCTTTTCTTTTATTATGTTGGGTAGTAGGGGCAGTGCTAATTGAGCATTAAGCAGTTAACCTTTATCGGTACACCTTTGTTCTAATGAAATCATAATTTAGTAAGGTTGATCCGCTTCCACCATCAATCCAAATGTGAACTATCTGTAAAAGTTGGCGAACAAATGGATTAACTCGTCAAATTTAAAAGTACGAGGGTCACTCTACAACGTCTGTACATGATTGGTGTTTTGGTATTTTACATCAAATTTCATCTGTATATACATCAGTAAAAGTTGACGAACAAATGCTTCTTATATTGGCAATAACAGCAATTTAGCCATCTTTTGGGCTTATGGGATTGAAAGAGGGCTGATCTGAAAAGTGTATTGAAACATGTCCTTTAACAAGAGTTGCATTCGTAGAGGAGTAATACAAGGAAGACTGTAGTTGCATAGTTTCTCATATAGTTTAAATAAAAAGGCGAGCTTTAATATAGTTTAAATCGAAAGCCGAGCTTTGAAAAGGTAGTACACTCGTCTTTGTTTTTTTATGTTGTGAACAGAATTTTCATATACTCGGAGATGTGAGTTTGATAATTATACAATGGAAAATTTCTTTAAGTTAGGAGACTATCTTGGCACAGCCGAAACTTAAAAAGGGGGTTCCAGTAATATATATTTATAAACCAATGGTATTGAATTAATGGAGACTATCTTGGCACAGCTAAAACTTAAAAAATTTGAATTCATCAACCCAACTTTAAGTTAGGAGTATCAAGGCCGAGAATCAAATTGAAATCACATTTAGTAATTGGTAAGTTCTGATCAAATTCATAATTGTTTTAAATTTCTTTCAGAAGGTCAGTCCAAATATAATTTGTATTTGTTTTCTAGGGCCGCCGTAGTTTTCTTTACGAGTACATAATCTAGAAGGCGTATATCCTTATGGGCTGTATTTTTTTGCCCTAAAACTATTCTTGTATGTGAATTAAGAGATTGATGATGCTGCATCATTTTTTAACCAAATTTACACTGGTAATGGAGAAGAATTCATATCTCTGACCATTTTTGAAAGGAATCTCAGGTTTAACACGTTCACACCTACCCTATTCGTGACTTGAACTGGAGATCACAATCTTAGGTTTACAACTAAACTAATTCATTTTGTCATGAATTCAGACATTATTTTGCGTCTCTTATTCTTTTCTAATTCAAGCCTGATTTGCTTGGTGATCTTTGGTAGCAATTAACAAGAACCTAATTACTCGAGAAACCTTGATTTAGCTAGTTTTCTTTGAATTGAGCAACTCATGATGAGTAATATATGGATCTTCACCAACAGTTCCTCATTAAACTGCTTTAGTTCAATCCAACTACCTTTGAGACAATTTCTCCACACACATGTCACACACTGAGTTCCTGCATAAATCTATAAATGGTACAATTATATTCAGAACTATTAAGCAAAACTAAGTTTTAAACAACAGCTGCATATACACACAAGTTTCCCAGTTTTATAAACAAGTAAGCTACACAATATGGATAACTCTCAGAACGCGAGCCACCAAGCTGGCCAGGCCAAGGGCCAATGTCAGGTAAACATCGTTTTTTTTTCTTCTTCCTTTCCCTTTTTCCCCCTCTATTACAGTACATGATTGTGTTTGTTTATATAAAACATACATATATTCAGAATGTGTGTTTGTGATGTAAATGCAGGAAAAGGGCAATCAGATGATGGACCAGGCTAGCAATGCCGCCCAATCTGCAAAGGACAACGTGCAACAGGTTGTTAATAATTTTATTTACTAATATATTAAAAAATGTAGCCATCTTTAGTCAAAATTTGCAAATGAAATGTTATCTAAGGAGTTAGTTACAAATTAGATACTCATAGTTTGATCGGAATTTATTTGGTCTCTCTACTTTCAAGGATAAGAATTACAGCCTCAAAGTTTTGAACAAATGACATGATTGGTGTTTATTATAGACGGAAAGTCATGACAGATGATAAATCATATATTAATTGGTCAATATGTGGTTTTGAGAGCAAATTAGTATTATAATTCTTAAGTTGGTAATTGGTATGTTCTTCTGCAATAATCATAGATTGGAATTTGATATAAGAAAAGCACTGTGAAAGGACAAATTATATTTTCGAATGTGGGGAGAAATCTCCCTATTGCAATTGACACAATGGGGTCCAAATAGAATCTCTATTGACCATTGCTTTAGTTCATTCTTTTTTATAATCATCCTGTATGCAATTGAATTTCTCTAAAGGGAAGCTTATAAGCCAACTTTTGTATTACTTACTCTCAGAAAACACTTGCTTCTCAGCTAAAATTTGTGTTATAGTAACTGCTACCCAATTTCAATACATAAAAAATAAGGTTCATTTTCTTTTCATGACCTTAGTCTGAAGAATGGAATATATAACTCTCGTCTTTTCCTTTTCTTGATTTTCGTTTTGGTTTAATAGGCTGGTCAGCAAGTGAAGGATAGGGCACAAGATGCAACTGAAGCAGTGAAGAACGCAACTGGCACGAACAATTGAAGGGTTTAAAGATGACCACCACCCATCACTTACGAAGACACTTTTATTTAGTTTTTTCTGCACAAAATAAAAAGTGCTCTATTACTGAGTAGGCTGCAATTTCTGTTTAGTTTGCCTGTTTAGCAAACACCAGGAAATTGGTTTGGGTGTTTTACCCTTGATAAATCTGTCATCATAAGTTAATGAGATGGATTATCTTTTAAGAACTTTTTGTGCTCTCCTTTATTTTAATATCTCACCATGAGTATCGATTTGTTGCATTTTTCATAATATATTGCGGGTCTCTAGGACTCTATATCCATGCGAATTTCCACAACAAGAATTATCCTAACTGACTTAACAGTGCTGCAATCCTTCTTGGTGAATTCCTTTACTTAATATATTCATTCTTTTCTTTTATTATGTTAGGTAGTAGGGGCAGTTAGGGCGGGCGAAAAACCGGAAAAACCGAACCGAACCGAAAAAAACCGAAAAAGACTGAAACCGAAAAACCGAAAAATTTTCGGGTCGGCTTCCGTTTTCAGTAAAACCGAACCCAAAAAGACCGAAACCGAAAAAAACCAAAAAATCAAAAATAAAACCGAAAAATAACTGAAAAAAACCGAAACTGGACCGAAAAAACCAGTCCGGTTCGGTCCAAAAAATAAAAAGACCGAAACCGAAAAATATGCTCGGTTTCGGTTTCGGTTTTGCCAAAAACCGAACCGGACCGGACCGGACCCAGCCCTAGGGGCAGTGCTAATTGAGCATTAAGCAGTTAACCTTTATCGGTACACCTTTCTTCTAATGAAATCATAATTTAGTAAGGTTGATCCGCTTCCACCATCAATCCAAATGTGAACTATCTCTAAAAGTTGGCGAACAAATGGATTAACTCGTCAAATTTAAAAGTACGAGGGTCACTCTACAACGTCTGTACATGATTGGTGTTTTGGTATTTTATATCAAATTTCATCTGTATATACATCAGTAAAAGTTGACGAACAAATGCTTCGTATATTGGCAATAAAAGCAATTTAGCCATCTTTTGGGCTCATGGGATTGAAAGAGGGCTGATCTGAAAAGTGTATTGAAACATGTCCTTTAACAAGGGTTGCATTCGTAGAGGAGTAATATAAGGAAGACTATGCAGTTGCATAGTTTCTCATATAGTTTAAATAAAAAGGCGAGCTTTAATATAGTTTAAATCGAAAGCTGAGCTTTGAAAAGGTAGTACACCCGTCTTTGTTTTTTTATGTTGTGAACAGAATTTTCATATACTCGGAGATGTGAGTTTGATAATTATACAATGGAAAATTTCTTTAAGTTAGGAGACTATCTTGGCACAGCTGAAACTTAAAAAGGGGGTTCCAGTAATATATATTTATAAACCAATGGCATTGAATTAATGGAGACTATCTTGGCACAGCTAAAACTTAAAAAATTTGAATTCATCAACCCAACTTTAAGTTAGGAGTATCAAGGCCGAGAACCAAATTGAAATCACATTTAGTAATTGGCAAGTTCTGATCAAATTCATAATTGTTTTAAATTTCTTTCAGAAGATCAGTCCAAATATAATTTGTATTTGTTTTCTAGGGCCGCTGTATTTTTCTTTACGAATACGTAATCTAGAAGGCGTATATCCTGATGGGCTGTATTTTTTTGCCCTAAAACTATTCTTGTATGTGAAATTGTGAATTATGAGATTGATGATGCTGCATCATTTTTTTAACCAAATTTACGCTGGTAATGGAGAAGAATTCATATCTCTGACCATTTTTCAAAGGAATCTCAGGTTTAACACGTTCACACCTACCCTATTCGTGACTTGAACTGGAGATCACAATCTCAGGTTTACAACTAAACTAAGTCATTTTGTCATGAATTCAGACATTATTTTGCGTCTCTTATTCTTTTCTAATTCAAGCCTGATTTGCTTGGTGATCTTTGGTAACAACTAACAAGAACCTAATTACTCGAGAAACCTTGTTTTAGCTAGTTTTCTTTGAATTGAGCAACTCATGATGAGTAATATATGGATCTTCACCAACAGTTCCTCATTAAACTGCTTTAGTTCAATCCAACTACCTTTGAGACAATTTCTCCACACACATGTCACACACTGAATTCCTGCATAAATCTATAAATGGTACAATTATATTCAGAACTATTAAGCAAAACTAAGTTTTAAACAACAGCTGCATATACACACAAGTTTCCCAGTTTTATAAACAAGTAAGCTACACAATATGGATAACTCTCAGAATGCGAGCCACCAAGCTGGCCAGGCCAAGGGCCAATGTCAGGTAAACATCGTTTTTTTTTCTTCTTCCTTTCCCTTTTTTCACCTCTATTACAGTACATGATTGTGTTTGTTTATATAAAACATACATATATTCAGAATGTGTGTTTGTGATGTAAATGCAGGAAAAGGGCAATCAGATGATGGACCAGGCTAGCAATGCCGCCCAATCTGCAAAGGACAACGTGCAACAGGTTGTTAATAATTTTATTTACTAATATATTAAAAATGTAGCCATCTTTAGTCAAAATTTGCAAATGAAATGTTATCTAAGGAGTTAGTTACAAATTAGATACTCATAGTTTGATCGGAATTTATTTGGTCTCTCTACTTTCAAGGATAAGAATTACAGCCTCAAAGTTTTGAACAAATGACATGATTGGTGTTTATTATAGACGGAAAGTCATGACAGATGATAAATCATATATTAATTGGTCAATATGTGGTTTTGAGAGCAAATTAGTATTATAATTCTTAAGTTGGTAGTTGGTATGTTCTTCTGCAATAATCATAGATTGGAATTTGATATAAGAAAAGCACTGTGAAAGGACAAATTATATTTTCGAATGTGGGGAAAAATTTCCCTATTGCAATTGACACAATGGGGTCCAAATAGAATCTCTACTGACCATTGCTTTAGTTCATTCTTTTTTATAATCATCCTCACATGTATGCAATTGAATTTCTCTAAAGGGAAGCTTATAAGCCAACTTTTGTATTACTTACTCTCAGAAAACACTTGCTTCTCAGCTAAAATTTGTGTTATAGTAACTGCTACCCAATTTCAATACATAAAAAATAAGGTTGATTTTCTTTTCATGACCTTAGTCTGAAGAATGGAATGTATAACTCTCGTTTTTTCCTTTTCTTGATTTTGGTTTTGGTTTAATAGGCTGGTCAGCAAGTGAAGGATAGGGCACAAGATGCAACTGAAGCAGTGAAGAACGCAACTGACACGAACAAGTGATGGGATTTTAAAGTCCAAAAATGACCGGAACCCATTACTTAGGAAGACACTTCATATTTATTTTAATTTGCACAAAATAAAATGCCCTATTACTGAGGAGTAGGCTGCAATTTCTGTTTAGTTAGCCTGTTTAGCAAACATCCGGAGATTGTTTTGCGTGTTTTACCCTTGATTAATCTGATTTCATAAGTTAATGAGATGGATTATTTTTAAGAACTTTTTGTGCTCTCCTTTGTTTTAATAGCTCGCCATGAGTCGTGTTCGATTTGTTGCATTTTTCATATTATGTTGTGGGTCTCTTGAACTCTATGCCCATGCGAATTTCCGCAAAAAGAATTTTCATAACAGGCGTAACTGTGCTGCAATCCATCATGTTGGTGAATTCCTTGCTTAACATAAGATTCAGTTTCTCAATCTCAAACGTATTCTTTTCTTTTATTATGTTGGGTAGTAAGGGCAGTGCAGCACCTTTATAGATCCACCTATGTTTTAATGAAATCACAATTTGGTAAGGTTGATCTGCTTCCACAATCAATCCAAATGTGAAAGTTGATGAACAAATAACTTGCCAAATTTAAACGTATTGAGGGTCACTGTACATGACTGGTGTTGGCATCTTACATTAAATTTCATATGCATGTTACATCAGTGTATTAAAAAGCGAAAGCATAGTTAAAGCATTCTTGTATTCGTGAAAAAGTATGCTTTACCGCGGTAAAAAAGCGGCAAAACAAGCATTTTTCACTTTTGAAACGAGCTTTTAAACAAAGTCAAATGCATAACAAGATTCATAAACGTTATCAATATCTAATCCAAATGATAATTCATTGTGATATCTATTGAAATTTAAGAGTTATTCATGATACTTCAATAAGCTTACACTTTTTAAAAATCAGTTATACGTGGCATGTAGCAAACCTACATTAATTATAATATAAAGCTAAGTAATAGTTGAACAAGTTTGAGTAACGATACGCTCATTCCTGTTATACTTCATGTTATATTTTGTTATGAAAACGAATTTGTGGCGAACTTATTAACGATATTACACTAGTGAAACTGTTATTCTATATTATAGTTGGTCATGGTCGCATATGATTGAAATGTAAGAGAAGCATATGAGTAGCTAACATGATGGTCGATGATGAATTGAATTTTTTTTATGATCAGCTAATGCGAGGGTTGATGATGAATTCAATCGTCCATGAAAACTTAATCTTGTTCTGGCAAAAGGGATCAATTCATGTTCGGGTCTTTTCTAAACAAAACAAACTTAAATTAAATTTTTTTTAGAGATTGTTTGGTAGACTAGACATCATGAACAAACCTATTTTGCGTGGTTAATTAGATCATTCTATATGAATAGAATTTTACATGGTTTTTGAGAAAAAAAGTTGAAAATAAAATGTTTAATTTGCAAAATAACGAAAAACTATACCTGTTGGTTAGAGTTATACTTGCCTCTTAAATATAGTTTTAATATTGAGAAGATGTCATAAATAGCATAATCGTATCATTCTGAATACATATTTATTAGCATCACTAATTTTATATAAGTTTTTAACTAAATTAAAGCATTTCGTTCCTTATTTCCCCTTCTTATACAATTAAACATATTTGTACATATTTATAAAAAAAATCGATCATACAGATACAATTCCGTCATACCTCAAATCTATGTAACGTCTTAAAGAAACTGAAACAGACTCGACAACAACTAATAGATTGTTGCATCAACCTTCGAGAAGTGATGCATAAAATAAAATAGAAGTAATGAATTCTTACATAGTGATATAGTCATTTGACCGACACATATCAAGTTAGATCAGTGACTTTCACTAAATATAATCAATTAAAAATACTCTCTCCATTTCATATTACTTATACATTACGAATACATGTGCATTTTGGAATTTAGGATTTCCGTGACTGATATTACGGAAATCTCAAATTTTAAAAAAATATTCATAGTCAAATTTTATTTGAGTATATTAAGTATATTTTTCATCTCATTTTAGCAACAAAGTTAAAAAAACTATTTGCATCTCATTCACGTATTAATCAAAATGGAAAAAGGGGGTACAATTACAATTTACATGTTTACTATTAGTAATTTTCATTTTTGTAATCTTAAAAAAAAATAACATTTTTTGTTGTTGAAAATATGGTGAGGTGAACGAACACACATTTGCATCATAATTCATAAACCCTAGACCTTCATCTCCACCTCTCTCTCTCTCTCTCTCTCTCTATATATATATATATATATATATATACATACATATATCCATAGCTATGAGAACCCAACAATGGCGTCTCCTCCGCCTCTCTCTCTCCTCCCTCCACCACTCCCCCTCTCTAAAAAACCCGTCTCTCCGATTCCTCTCCGGTACTTCCTTTGATCCCCAAACTGCGTCATCTTCAATATTCGCTGCAATCTTCAAACAAAACCCATTACTCCCAAACACCGATATCGAAGAAAATATCAAATCTTGCCATGTGGCAGTCAACCATGACCTTATTGTGGAAGCATTGAAGGGTCTAGGCGACTCTCCGGATGCTGCGAGGAGGGTCTTTGGGTTTGTATCCGAGACGAGAGGTGAGTTGCTTAGCTCCAAAAGTTATAATTACGTTTGCGGTGTTTTGGGGTCTAATGGGTTTGTTAGTGAGTTTTGGGAGTTTGTTAGTGTTATGAAGAATAAAGGGTACGGTTTGAAAAAGGGTACATACGATAGGGTTTTCGAAAGATTTGAAAAAGATGGATTGGTTAGCGATTTGGACAAGCTAAAGAAAGTGTATTTATCCGGGTCGATTAGTAGTTTGAGTGAAAATTCGCAAGAAAATGTGTGTTCTAAGGTTTCTAATGTGATAAAAGGAAATGTTTGGGGTGATGAGGTGGAAAAAGAGTTGGGTGGGATGAAGGGTGAGTTTGGTAGCGATTTGGTTTCAAAGGTTTTGGGAAAACTGGAGTCCGATCCTAATAAAGGTTTGATCTTTTTTAGATGGGTCGAGGAGAGTGGCTTTTTTAAGCACGACGAGGCAAGTTATAACACGATGGCTTTGGTTTTGGCG
Source organism: Primula veris (assembly GCA_963682055.1). Classification (NCBI taxonomy): domain Eukaryota; kingdom Viridiplantae; phylum Streptophyta; class Magnoliopsida; order Ericales; family Primulaceae; genus Primula; species Primula veris. The sequence continues at coordinate 25,534,625 of OY821747.1, read as the reverse complement.
AGGGAGGATTTTGTTGACAAGTTTTGGAAAGTGGTTTTTGAGATGAGGGGTGCGGGGTTTGAGTTGAGGAAGGAGAATTACGTCGAGGTTTTGGGGAAGTTTGTTAAGAAAAGGATGGTGAAAGAGGCTGTGGATTTGTATGAGTTTGCTATGTGCGGTGCGAATAAGCCCTCGGTGCATGATTGTACCTTGCTTTTAAGGAAAATTGTAGCTAGTAAAGAGCTAGATATGGATGTGTTCCGAAAGGCGGTCAAGTCTTTTACGCAGGGTGGGAACGTTTTGTCAAATTCTATACTTGATGCTGTTGTCAAATCTTTAACGAGCGTCGATAGACTTGAGGAATGTAATAAAGTAATGAAAGCTATGGGGGAAGTTGGGTTTTCACCTAGTGAAGGTTTGCAGAATAAAATTGCATTTACGCTTGGATTTAAAGGGAAAAAAGAAGCGGCTGGTGAGTTTTTAGATTATTTAGAAACCCTTGGTTTGGATTCCAGTTCCAAAACATGGACATCCTTAATTGAAGGGCATTGTACTAGTGGTGACATTAGTGAAGCTTTTAATTCTCTCCACAATATGGTTGAGAAAATGGGCTCTAATGGTGCTAGCAATGCTTTAGACATGGTGGTTAATCTTTATATTCGACAAAACCGAGCAATAGATGCTTATAAGCTTGTGAAAGATATGGTTAATGAAAATGAGATGGAACCATGGCACTCTACATATAAGGTGCTGATTACCAAGCTGTTGGTTGGAGGGTCTTTTAAGGAATCTTTGGAACTTTTGGGGTTAATGAAAAACCACGGGTTTCCGCCTTTTCTGGAACCATTTATTGAATATGTTTCGAAAACCGGCACTGCTGATGAAGCCATGACGTTTCTCAGTGCGACCACTGTGAAGAAAGTTCCGTCTGCTAATGTTTTTATACGGGTTTTTGAAGCGTACTTGAAGACAGGAAAACATAGTGAGGCGCATAATCTTCTGTCTATTTGCCCACGTGTTATCCGTGATAATGCCGATATTCTGAATCTCTTTTTTGCAATGAAGGTGGAAACTGAGCCTGTCTTAGCTGCCTAATTTCGATGCAGGTGTGTCTCTGTACTGTACTTCTTTGCAGGATGGGTTAGTATGACATTAGTTGAAGAATTTGGATGAATGTGTTTCTTTTTTTTTTGAAATTCCTTGTTATCTATTCATTGCTTCGTGGGTGATGTTTATTTTATTTCTTTTGAATGAAATGTGTTAGCGCACTAGAAGATTACCTACTGTTTGTTACATCTCAAGTAGCTGATTACCGTCTTAAAGACTTAAAGTAGACTTGATCACTTTGCGGAAAGTAAAAGTTTGAATAACTGGTATTGTGTATTGTGTTTCCTTTATTTCCTGTTTTATTTTTTGTGTGGATTGGCTTTTCAACTTGGTGAAGCTCTAAAGCTGCATTCTAGGTCCTGTAATTTATTTGGATGAAGATTTATTGGAAAATTTTCATTTGCTTTAGTTCTGAAGATTCTTATATTAATGGTGCTATTTGACTCCATCTAATTATGCGGGTGTTGTAGTCATCTAACCTGTAACCTCAAAGCATTTTATGAGAGAGATGAGAGAATTGGGGCAACTGGTGTTTGTAAATGTTAGTAAGAGTTCTGAGTTAGACTTACCATGCATATATTGGTTTTTGTGTGTGTATATATATAGAAATAAAATATATATGAATTTGTGTGTGTATATATATAGAAATAAAATATATATGAATTCATGCTTAAATCAATAAATCAATACATTAGTAGTTTATGTTATTACAATTTGGCACATGTTGCTTAATCTCACCCAGATGAGACATTTCCTGTTATTGTTTCCAAGTCACATATGCTTCAACTTATAGTTGTTTTTTGCATCACAGCAGCAGGAAGGCAGAGTTGGCAGTCTTTTGAATTTTTTTTAATTCCTTGCTTATGATCTGTACATGACAAAACATACTTACATCCCTTGAATTTTCATCTTAAAGGTCCTCGGACATGAAATTGTAGGAGATTTCACTCTGTAACTGCCTGACTGTGTTGTGCTGTGCCACTTTTTTTTTATCCAGTTTTTGTGATTTATATTAAAGGGTTGTTGTTGTAGGACATGGTTCAAGTGGATAATATTATTTGAAAAGAACTATTAACTAATTGAAAGCTTTCTATGTTATTGAAGTTTCTTTAAAAAAAAAGGAGTTAGGTTTGAACGTATTTAAGATACATAAGCAGCTAATATATTGTAAATTTTGGATTTATCTTTTCTCACGAGGTGGTATAAAACTGTGGAGGTTATTTTTTTTCCTTTGCCTAACCTGATTGATGGCCTTGAAATAGTTCCATTGCATAATCATGTAGCATGCCATTCTCTCCTTTGCAATTTTTCAAAAGGATGAGATTTCATTTCTCCACTATAGCAGAACTTTGCATTTGGATAACTGCCACATGAACACATAATTATGTGGCCAACACCCATTTCCAGTGGTTGAAACTGGTGATTCAAGAGTAGGAGAATAACAAACACTGGCACCATGAATAGCAAATAAGGAATCTTTTAGAGTTTAGTCCAAAACCAAAACTTTTGGTTATTGTTAGAGAGAAGAGTTGGCCTAGCTGAGCTTCTCCATTTATAGAGGCCAAATTTCTTCTATTAAATGCATTCACTTCTCCATGTCTGAAGGTTCTTATTATCTTAATGAATCCATCTACTTATGTTGGTTCTGTAGTCCTGTAGTCCTGTATCTGTTTTAGAAGGCTCGCATGAAAGCTCAAAAAGCTAATTTCCCTATTTGGTCAGAAAATCCGCATTGCAGGAAAACTCTGAAAAATTAGGCTTTTTATGCTTTTTAGACAAAAAAAACTTGCGCTTTAGTGAAGCTCTTGCAAAACAAATTTAGTGAAGCTCTTGCAATACGCTTTAGCTAAGCTTCCGTGTTTGAAAACACTGTGATATGTAACTTGATACTGAAGCAAATTAGTCGATAGATTTATGGAATTTTAGGACTTCTGAGAATAGATTACCATCTTGAAGTTGTTTCTTGTGTGTAAAAGTATACATGCACGAATTCATGCTTAAATTGTAGAATCTTGTTACCTTACCACTTTCTAGTTTTACTTTTGTTCACGATTTGTTACACTGTTCCTTAACCCCTCACCCAGTGAGGTAAAATGTTCTGTCATAGTTTTGGTCGTGCTTCAATCATAAAACATTAGACTTAACAGTGACTGTGTGAAGAATTTGATCCATGTTTCTCATATATTTGGAAATATTTTCTGCTTTAGTTTCCAGAACACACATGCTTTCACTAATAGGTTTTGTTGATTACTTGAGCTATAAGCTTAGGGTTAGAAGATATCTGCTTTTTTGAAAATTTCTTACACGCATCCCTTATAAATGCCACTTAATTTTCATCCAGATTTTGTGATTGTAATTATGGTATCCATGTCGTTATTGTAAAACATGCATGGTTCCACTAGCTCCTTTTTAAAGTCTTATCAATAGCTGTTTGTTCTCTATGTTGTCAAAGTTCCTTTATGGTATTGTGCTTTTGGTTTGGGCGGTATTTAAACTATTCAGCAAGTATTATTCTGTAAATTAGATGGTTATATAATTATCTTTTTCCATGATGTGGTGTAACGTGTGGATTTTAAATTATTTTCTATTGCTAAAGTTAATCTATTGCGTTAGAAAAGTTTTGTTGCTCAATCATGAAGCATGCCTTACATTGAGCAAAGGATGCATTCTGTTTCTTCATTATGGTTGAACACTGCATTTGGATAATTGACACTTATCATGTGACCACCGTTTAATTCCACTGGTCGAGACTTGGTACGTCCAGAGGAGTGTTAACAAACACGTCCAATAGAGTAATACTTTTATAGTTTATTCTGTTTTTTTTATGTGGTGTTGTGGATTTTCACTTTTTTGATAGAGGGACATGTTTGACAAGCTGAGCCCGACTTCAACTCGGTTTATATTCCAGTTTGACGTTCATTGTTGTAGGATTGCAAGAAAAGAGAAACCCTCAGTTTGAAAGTCTGTCACCATCTAGATGTTAGAATCCATTTGCATGCTCCGGCTGGAAATATGCTGGCTTATATAATGGGTTTACATTCAAGTTTAACTGGATCGTTCACTGCTTGGTGTATTGATATTCTATAAGCTGTTTATAAATTACGACCTCACTTTGAACTGCATTAGTAATTACTTGTTTTCTTTTCAATGGTTATTTTCTTCCACAATGAAAACATAGTATACTTTTTTGGTACATGAAAACGTAGTATACTTTTTTGGTACATGAAAACGTAGTATACTTTGGAGATTAAATTTTGTTCTTTCATTAAAAGTTAATCAACGGAAAGAGTTTCTTTGCGTGGCCATTAACCATGTCATTCTTTCCTTTGCTTTAAATCAAAAGTTTAGATTCCATGTCTTCACTATGGCTGAACATTACATTTGTGTAATTGCCGGCATAAACACATGACTACGTTGCCAAACGTGCTATTTTAATTGTCGAAACTGGTGTGCCAAGAGTAGGGTGTAATGAATAGAGCACTCGTGAATTGTGATAGCTAATAAAAATACTCCTTTTAGAGTCGAGTGAAAACCCAAAGTTAATACTTTGTAGAGAGGAGTTGGACAACCTACTGTTATCAAGCTTTCGCTCAGCTATACCCTAATGTATAGTTTGTAATCGTAGTAGATTTGAAGAAGACACACTCAGTTTTCAAGTCTGACACCATCTAGAAACCATTTTTCATGTCTTGGTTTGTAATAAGGTGGGTACATTCAAGTTTTACCCAAATGTTCATCAATCGATTAGTATTATTATTCTTAAGCTTGTTAAGGCAATGCATTGCGCTTACTTTGTAGTGAGCCGTTTACATATCCTTAGGCTAGGGATAAAAATAACAACTAGATTGATATGGTATGTAAATCATCTCTAAGACAGGTGATGTTTTCTAAACGATTGTAGGTGCTTTGTATGTATGCATGCATGCATGTATGTAAGTTTGGACATGTTTGGCTCAATGGTAAACCTCATGACCCTTCCGATCTTTTTGTGTGGCAACTCCGAAGGCCTAGTCATACTCTTCGCGAGCTTGTTAGTTTTTCCAGCAAAGGTTTAGAGGAATAGGGAAATCAGAATTCAGTAAGTGGTAAGAGTGTAACTCAACACACTATAAATTACATCGATTTGCTAGTCGAAAGCATGAACTTTACAGGTAGAGGGAGGGAATGAGGGGATTTGTGCAGCCACTGCCATTGTAATTCATAATTTGTAGCTCGTTGTAGATCATTAGTCCCAGGACTGGTGGTATAATAAGCAGGTCAGGTTGTTACTTGTTAGCCTCAGGACTAGCAATACCACACCACTCATGGCTTTCCAGTACACTTATTTTGGATCATTTGGTGTCTAAACTTTATTTATGGTCTTAATGTATATTATCTAACCTTTGTGGCCTCCACTGCATTAGTGTGCAATCGCGACAGCCAAATGACCGAACCAAGCAAGGCTACAAGAAGTCCCTATTATCGCTTTTAACTATTGTCCATTAATTAAATATATGCATGGTTCTCGTCTTTGATTTATGGACAAATAGATTAAATTCCGTGATTGTAACTGTTCATTTGCAGTTGCAAACGAAAACAGTAACCGCTAAGGAACGATGATTAAAAGTAGTAGCTATATTCGTCGGCATACGTACTATCCTTTTTCCCCGTGGCAATTCACTTATAATGATAAGAATGGCCAAGTGATTATAGGCAACAAGAAAGTGATATCGGGCTTTTCCTAGAATTATTCGACTCTTCCAATAGTATTACCGATCTGAATCTTCTGATCTCTTCCGTTACAGTTTAGTGCTGCTCTTCTTCTAAAACATTGGACATAGAATACCACTCATGGATAGAACTTGCTTTATAAGAGAATGTTAAAAAAAGGACTATGCAAAGATATGCTAAAACAAAGCCAAGTACGTAGTATGATGTTAAGGTCATAACAGACGTGCTACAAGGAAATTCTTATTTTTCTTCTTTCCATCAACAATTAGGAAACTGTAATACTAATATGTAGGAATTAAGGGTCACTTTCATAAGTTGATTCTGAAAGCAGTGTTATCCTGCATATTTAAATTCGTTTGAACAGTATGAATGTGTTAAATAAAGAGAGAAAAGTACACAACGAATGAGAACAGAATACTAATTCGAATTCATATGTATTATGGTATCAAACAGGCTTATCCCCATTCTTCACTGGCTTATCCTAATATGTTTTATTTCATTCTGTTTTTTGCTATAACAACAAAATGTACTGTGTACAATAATTGTGCATTAAATTTCCCCCTAATAGTTGACCTCCGTCTGCATATCCTAAAGGTAAATATGCAATGAAATTACAATATATTAGGTATTTTCTTTCGACTTACAACTATTTTTTTTTAAACTGTATTTGTTAAAAAATGAGAAGGCAAGACTATGTATTTAACATTTAACATTTTTATACTATATGGTTCTTGCCTTTATGAGTGGAGGCCTGCCTCTTTTTAATTAATATATTGGTTTGTTTAATTTTCAAAAAAAAAAAACATTTGTATACTCTATTTTTACTTTGATTGTGTTCCACCGGCCACCATCTCGTGCAACATGTTTTTAACTTGAAAAATAAATTTAAAAAGAGGTATAAGTTGGAGAGGATTATTATGTATTGTCAAAAAAACAATGAAGACAGAAAAACAAAAGCTGTGACCCATGCTCACGTGACACCCCAATGGGTACAGCACAAATGCACAATCAATCAACACTTCATTTCCGGGTCTCAATCTGACACAGAAATAAAAGATGAAGACAAAATACATCAACAAATTATTGAATAGGGTTCTTTTCTAAATAAATAAAAACTTTTTTGATAGCCCCATTCACATTGCTAAGTAGATCGGACACTTAATACTTGTCGACACAATATCTCATTGCACCAAACATCATCTTTTCAGGCAAGCCGTTTAAAACTGTCTAGAAAAATAGCGAAATCACCTTTAATACTATTTAAAGCGGTTTTTTTTAGCAAAAGTACAAGAACTTATTTGCAAGGGCTGCAAAAGGTTATTTAAAAAAAGATTTTTTGTAGTACAATTTTTTTATTGTATGCTTGAAGTGTGCATGACGTTTCAGAAATTGTCTAAGGCATATCCCCGGAGATCTACGTATAATCAACGCTACGGAAATCCAATTGCACGTCTACGGAAATCCAATTGTATGACACGGGAAACGGAATGATAAACATTGAACACTTGACCGATACAACAATATAATACAGTATTTTTTTTAGAGTATATTGAACATTGAACACTTGGCCCCAAAAGACTTGTGACCTGGATCAATCACATTTCACCAAGGAAAGCTTTGTGGCTATGGTGGATCCTAATCTAGTCTACATAGCACATGTCAAATAATACATCCTACCAATTTATTGGTAACACTACATTAATTAACAAATATTAATTGTACACGGTCATTGTACTTGTGATAGAATAAATGACAATTTTACCTTTAATTTTTGTCTTGGTTTTTATGATTATATATTATATATATGGATAATCTAATAAATATTATAAAATTGTTTATTATTTTTGGTAACCCTAATAAATTGGAACAAGTCAAAATATTATAATTTTTGTGTTCTTGTAATTTTTAGCTGAGTTGAATTCAAATTTTTTTTTTAAATACCCTGATGTTCTTGTATTTTTTGAGTTGATTTCAATTTGATGTTACAAATAAACCAAGAAAGATGAGATTGAATATTATAAGTTATATTCATTCATGCTTTCCATATTACTATAATTTTGGGATGCATACTTTGTGATTAAATTGTCCAAAATACAAAAAAAATAAAATTATATAGTCAAATTTAACTTGAGTACATTGAAAGGTTTTTCAAATTTGTTATTTTAACAATTTAGATGCGGAATATTTGTATCTCAAAATACACATATTTTCATAGCGGACAATTTAGATGGAACAGTCTAACATTTACCGAGTATAAAAGGTAAACGATACCACTAAAAAAAAGTCCTATTAAATTGTGACTTGGCCTATGGAACTAAGAGGGAACCAATATTGAGAAAAATGAAAGTTATATTAGATTTAGAAGAATGGTTGTATCATGGTATGAACAAGAAAAATTGTAAGCATAGGGATTAAAATTGTTATAATTTTCCTTGCTAACAACAAGAGATGTTAGAGTTGAATTAAACATGCAAACAAAATATATATATTACTACAAAAATTGAAACTACAAGTGAGTGACTTGAATGGTTCCACGTGAATCCTAATCCTAAGTTTCTTTCCATATAGCTGTTGGTGGAAAGCAAACTCTCCATTTAAATTGGTGAGATAGACAGCACAAAAGGAGAAATAAATTTGTAACACTGTTTATCTTTAACCTTTCGATATAGAGAAAAGGATAAGTTAAACCTTTTGATTGTTTATACATTATTTTTATTTTTTTCTTTCTGAAAGGTTTGGATTTGGTTCATATGGATAGGGTTAGTTTATATGGTTGTGAACAATAGCTATTTAATACTTCTATTTTATAGTCGTGACCTTAACAATATTAAAAAAAAAGTGCACAATACGTTGAAATTTCATACCAATAGTAATATTTAACATATCATCCACTATTAAAATAAGTTCGGTTTGTCGCATAATTAAATTAAGTGAGCTATGATTACTTGAGCATGTAACATTCATGAGTTCATCCAACTGTAAACTTCTAAATTTTCACACACAGAAATTAAACATATATTAACTAATAAAAGGACTTGATCTTGAAGATGACCAAGGAATAACTTCTTTAATAAAGAAAACAATTATACTGTAACTCTGTAAGTTGAGTTTGAAGCTACTAATTTTTTCATTTTTTGCCACCAAGATGTAACAAGTTGGACAGGAAAGAAGAAGAATTGACAGTCCACTAGTCTATCACTATCATTACTTTATCTATCAGGATCCATTGTGGATCCAATTAATCAACCAAGCACCATTTTTTTCTAACCAAGAAGTAAGAACTTGAATGTAGTTCCCAAACCATAAGAAATTTTTGTATCGAGTTGGCAAAGAGGCCACCAAGTGTACTCAACATAGTAACTAACACGTATGGTATCAAAATATATTGGCAACTTGTAGAAAAAAGTTTCACAGAAGAGGCTTAAAATTCTGATAGAACAAATATAATATATAAATGTTAATTTTGAATATTATATGAAGTATGAAATTGTATAATTTGCTTACCAATATAGGTAATAAGGATGGTTAGCTGTCTCGCCTGCATGGACATGGGTATCACTTAGGCTTCGTTTTGGTTGGGTTATCCGTAGTTTCGGGACTACTAATTTGTTCTCATTATGAGCGTGATATAAATTGAAGGGCAGATTAGGAATCCGGAAATTATTGGACTAATGTAAATGTAATATCACATCCCGCTATGATATTATAAATACTTTAAAAGTACATCATTTTATAGTCCGTTTCATAATAATATTCTGGTTGCACTATATACAATCAAACACATCATTCAAGGGTTCGGTAAAACTTCTAATCCGCTACCAACCTATCAATAATGGAACCAAATAAGGCCTTAGACTTACCCTTTCCTAAACACTTTAATACTAATATTAAGTGTATTAATATGCTCACTTTAGTGATTATTATACCGATTATAAGAACATTAAATTATCCCACGAATGCACAATCAAATATTATTTATTATGTTTTCATCATTTTAAGTAACTTAATGCCAATGGAAGCTTGGATGGGAACAAGTGAACAACTATGTCACATTTTCAACTTTAAGGACGATTTTATGTAATTATCCCCAAATGATTCCAAAAGCCTCAAGAGATTGGGCCCGACTATGTATCAAAGGTAATTTATATAGGGGTATATATTTCATAAGATTTTTCAAAAAACTTTTTTAATTTGTAGTCACTCCATCAATAAAAAAAAAAAAACTCTTTTTAAATTTAAAAAATAACTTATAATCTATACGAAAAATATATTAAAATGTAAAAAAGAGATGAAAAACTGTTTTTAACCTAAAAAATATATTATAATCTCTTTTTGAAAAATAGTAAAGTGTAAAAAAAATAGCTTAAAAGCCGTTTTTATTTTTATCTTTTGTTTTTTTTAGAGTTTGTTTGAATTATTACATAAAAAAAATGTTAAAATATAAAAAAAAACAGATACTATTATAAACAAAAATATTATTAAAATGTAATCGGACACCAATAACCCACAAAATTTAAGCAAACCACAAGATAAAGTCACAAATTTTTGCTTCCACTAAACTCTCGCCACGTGTACGTTTGGATTCTCCCAAACCCTTACTTGTAATAGTCCACACTTGCAACCCTCTTCACATAGTCACATAATAAAATACAAATAGCTCAATACAAGTCTACAGCAACCAATTAACCATAATAAAATTAAAAAAAAGGAAAAACAAAATGTTGAAAAAGGAAAACAATGTCCTAAACATAGATATAAACAACTGGGCACGGCCGTGCGACCACTGTCGCTCGGCCGCATGCACAGTCTATTGTCGTGCAGACTCAGCATACCTCTGCACTGGGTGCGACGTGCGCATCCATGCGACGTCGCTCCATGAACGTGTGTATGTATGCGAGGCATGCGAGCGTGCTCCAGCTGCCTTCCTATGCAAGGCCGACTCGGCCTCCCTCTGCTCCACTTGCGATGCAGAAGTCCACTCTGCCAATCCCTTAGCTCGTCGTCACGTCCGTGTCCCCATCCTCCCTATACCTGGCGGCTCTCTCGTCGAGCCACTCAGGGATCCAGGTGAGAAACTAAACTAGGTAGTAACAATAGTGTTACAATTATTATAAGAATTAAAAAAAAAAACATTTCTTTATTCAAAAAGTCAGCAACAACATTTTTTGGATATTATATTTCCATTTTTCTAATTTTCCACCCATAGTGAACATTTCTTTATTCAAATGGTCAGCAACAACATCATCATAGTCATGAGAAACCCATTGCACCTTTGTAAAATTTAAAGTATTAACATGTTTAAAATAATGATATAAAACCTGTGAAAACAATATTTGTTTGCTATCTTTTTTTCCTTATTTAAAAAATTCGTGGTTCCGCCGTGCAGATCAGGATAGCGTTTTTGAGACAATAGACGAAGAGGACGAGGACGAAGCGGCTTCGTGGCTATTGCTCAATCCTGTGAAGAACACTAACAACAATAATGGAGGATTCTTTTCTTATGGTGGAGAAGCTATGGATGAGTTTTTGGACCTTGTTAACTATAGTGGTACATGTCAAGATAGTCGGTGTACAGATCAATACAGTGATCAACAACAGAGTTATAATAATGATTTTCCACGAAAGGGATATGGTGGAGATAGTGTTGTGCCTGTTCAAAGTGAAATAAAGACTCAAATTCAGCATGAGCACCTTAACTATCAGTTTGGTATCGAATACGACACACTAAAAAGCCGCTATGGATACCCTGCTTCCATCAACCATAACGTAAGTATTCCTTGAATTGATCGATCTTATATGTTTTATTTTCGGTATTTTTCAATACTCCTTATGCAATAACTCGTCCACTTATTCAGAAAACCATCACCAACAAGAACTAAATACCTTACAATTGTAGAACCGACTATATTGCCGGTCATAATTGTTGGCACTACAAAATAATGTTGATATAATGACGATCAAATATTGTCACAAACTGAAAAAGTTATCACAAACTGAAAAAGTTATCACAAAATTATACTAAACTGTCACAAAAACGAACGAAGCAGCTCGTCATAAAATTAGCATCACTATCTAGACATTTTTTTGGTAGCGTGGAAAATGCAACAAACTTAGACAACAATACTTACCTAAGTGTCACTGCCAATAGTCATGAATGCCTATTTTAGTTAGATAGGGATAAAATATAACTTGTTTATAGCATTTTGAATAGAAACAGAAACATTATATACTAGTGAATAATGAAGAGCTTACACCTGCAACTATGCTGCTTAGGTAAAATTGTTTTTTTTTTAAATAATAATAATCATACTTTTTCTAACACTCGAAAAAAAATCATAGTCACTATTTTACCATCGAATTTGGAGATGCTATTCGGTGCTAAATATCAGACTGGTATACTGTCTTGTATTGCGGGGTGTTCGATTCCGCTTTAAACTACCTACTTCCGTAAATCTAAATAAGGACACTGTCACAGGTCTCTGCGCCATCGATGGATGTAGGTGTTGTACCAGAATCGGCAACTAGTGATCTCTCGATATCTCAACCGAGACCCTCGAAGGGCACAATTGACCTTTTCTCAACCTCACCTGTCCAGATGCCAACCCAATTAACTCCGATGGACAGAGAAGCTAGAGTTCTAAGGTACAGAGAAAAGAAAAAGACACGTAAATTCGAAAAGACGATTAGGTACGCTTCAAGAAAGGCCTATGCCGAAACCCGACCACGTATCAAAGGCCGTTTTGCTAAGAGAACAAATTTAGAAGTTGAAGTCGATCAAATGTTCTCTACAGAGGGCGGATACGGGATTGTCCCGTCATACTAAATTACAAAAGAAAAGAGTCCGCAACTGCTACTATTAAAGCTGTCTTGATCAAGTTTGTTTCTATCTATAATGAGATATATGATTTATGAATGGATGTTAGCCCTATACCCCTATGGACTAAGATCACACCACTGAAGGGTCTAAAAAATGTCACGGAGAGGGGAATTTCCATCTTATTGCTCGTTTAGCATGATCAGAATGAAATGCAATATATCAACTTTACCACTGCTCCGAAGACTAATCTCATATATTAATATTTTTTTGTCACGTTTTTTGCTTTCCTTGTAAATGCTCTTAAGAATTTTATTGGCATTCCATGCAATTAAGAAATTCCAGAACCGGTTTTGTGCAATTTTTTTCTATAAGGGTCTTCCTTCCTAAAAAGGTAAGCCAGCTGGGATAAAGATATTTACTATTTCCGACGCTAGCTAACGAGAATCTGAAGTTTGTCAAAACGCAACGGTACCTAGAAGTAAACTCGTATGTTATAAGCTTTATATCATTTGCAGCGTCAAAGCCTTTTGCCTTTTGAGAAAGGGAATGGTATTAAAGTTTACCTTAGATAGGTTCCTTTAATCTGATTATCCAGCACATGATGCTTATCTAAAGCAATTAAATTTCAACACGAAATATAAGAAATATTCCAGTCTCCTGTAAACGGAAAAGATTAGAACACAAGTTAAAGCGACTTCAAAGTGAAAATATACGTTTCAATTCAAAATATGTATGGTTTTAGCGCGCATTTGAAGTGCCATTAGTTATTTCTAAATATGTAAATACAATAAATAAGAATTACAAATGTCACGAGACACGCTTAGGCAAAGAGAAGCCAAGAAGGCACAGCTCCAGTAATTCTACAGCATGGCTAAAAGAGCGTGAGCCCGTTTTCCCATCAATACTCTTTGCACATATTGTTACAAATTTTAAGCGTACTCAATAGCCTATACTAATTATGCCAGATTATGTCTCAGAACAAGTATGTAAAATTTACTTCCGAAGTATTTTAGCAGCAAATCCTCATAGAACTCATATATCAGCTAATATGAACAACAGAACAAGTATCCATATTTGCCATGCAAGTTTTTTTTTTTTTTTTTTTTTTTAAGGTATGTTATAAAAACGGACCATTAGTGGCGTTTTTATTTCCGGGATTGTTAGTCTGTCACAAAAAACCAGCTCTCCAAAATCAAGCCATAACAGAACTTGTTGGAGTCCAAGATTGATTGATAACTGGTATTGACAATCTGCTATCGGCATATTGTCTTAAATCAAGGGAAAGTTATTGTATGATTAATACTTTCAGACTTCTTTATCAAAAACCCGAACTTGTGGTTTTTGTTTAAAATTTGATACATTTCAACGTAACATCATTCAATATCAAACTTAAAAACAAATGGTAAAAATAAGTAGCATCATTTAACATCTATATCTAATTTTCAAAGAGATTCTAACCATAAGTTTTTTATAATTAAGTCTCAAATACGTACTAAATGACCATTTTTCCTTAAATCAATGTATTCTCACAAAATTATATTTCCAGAATTTAGTTACCTTTGGAGCTTATTGCTTAGAAGGATATGAGCACCAGTAAATACCAAGAATAAAGGGAGTTTACATAGGAGAAACACTTTATGGCACTTAGAATCGATACCAAGTGTCTATTTTTGAACAACACTCAACTTGGCCGAGCCTTTTGCTTTAAAGCCATACATGGTTGCACTTTTCGTTTGAGGTCCATACCGCCTTACGTGACCCTTCATGATCTTCTAGAATGCAGCATTCTCGACATCAGCTATTTTACCCACTGTTTTAAAAATCTCGTAACGTTGCGCAACGTTGTACGATATAGTGGTTTTTGAAAGAAAAACACAACGCTAAAACGCTATTTGGATGGAAAAACGCTAAATTTGCGCTATAGGAACGTTATTTACGCTATAGCGAACGCTATTTACGCTATAGCGGGTGCAGTCAAAAAAAAAAATTGTATTTTTTTTTTTATTTTTGATCAAAATTTTAATGAAATTATTGGAGTTTAAAGAGAATCAAACCCCAAAACTTTTACAAACAAAGTAAATACTCTGGCATCTCAAGTATAATCATTTTGTGATTATTAGTTATAATTTTTTATATATATATTTAGTTAATTTTTATTAGATGTTTTGAATTTAATACTATATTTATACGTATTTAGGCAAAAAGAAAATACACCGCAAAGCGCCATGTAGCAACGCTATTTGCCTTTTTAGCGTTAATCTCAAAAAAACGCTACGATAGCGATAACGCTATTTAAAACATTGATTTCACCCCACTAAGAGAGAAAAAAAAAAGGCGAAAAAGAGCATTTTAGGAATATAATTCACGTGAATATTTGCACTCTCCCATGTCAAAGTCGTTATATTTAAATTCCATCCGTACGGGGGTAAGATATGCATAAAAATAGGCCACTTTTTTTTTAGGAACAGAACAAATTAATAAGGAGACGGAATCACATTAGTGACTAGTCATCAGAAATCGTTAACAAAATGCGTAATCTTTTTTAATGATTCGAGTGTCATGTCAGCGTAAAGCCTTGAAGGCTTAAAAACGCCTTCATTTCCCCTCATAAAAAGCTAGAAATGACAATCACTAGGGCATAATTAGTGTACACTATTGGCAAATGAGTTTTGCAAAAATATCAATTGCATCAATCTATGTATATCAACTATGTTTCTTATTTAAAACTACTTTATTAAAAAAAAAAATGGTACACATCAGTTACCTTATCATGTTCTTAAATTAACATTGGGGCTAAACTTACGTTGTATATACAGGGAGTTGATATAGGGAGATTGATAATTGAAAAATCTTTATACTCAACCACATCAATTACCTTATATTTCTTATGTATTTTAGAGTGAAATTATAGTTTTTAAAATTTAGGAAGATTTTACCTGCATCAATATATCTTCTTATATTTTCCCTCAAATTAGTAATAAAATATATTTTTATTCACTTCAAAAACTATATATATTTATGAAATGTGTTGGTGTTGCAAAATGATGATGAGTGAGAATGTGTGAAAATAGAAGAGAGAAATCAATAATTAATGTTGTGAGGAAGAGTTTGGCGCTCACCTCTAATTTGAGGTATTAAATTGGGGAATTGATACAACACCTTTTTTAACATTTTTCTTAAAATTTTGAGGAAAAGTGGTATTTGAGTTAATTGATGCTAATGCTCGGAGTTGAAAATAAATGTGAAAGGGAAAAATATGAATAGAAAACCATAGTTTAATATTATAAGGAGGTGATATATAGGGAAATTGATAATTCAAAAATGTTTATATTTATCATAAAAGTATAAATCATCATAAATTAGAGAAGAAATTTAAGGCAATTGATGTGGTTGCTATATTGGATGGGTAACATAACTATGCTTGTAAATAAAATGAGCTGTTTGTGGAATCGTTCGTGTTTGACTTGATTAAGTTTCGGTTCATGTTCGTTCATTTATAAACGAACATGATAATGAACAAGAACATGGTGTTCATCTATTAAGTGAAATTGAACATGAACATGACTCTGTTCGTTTCGTATAATTTTGTGTTCGTGTAAATATATATAAAATCTAAAAAACTAAATCTATTAATGATTTAACAAAAACTAGTTAGTATTACTACAAATTAATAAAATTATTTATATTATAATAATATTAATGATATGTTTGTATTATTTCAAACTTATTAAGGTAATTTATATCATCATACTATAAATACAGTAACCGATTTTATTGCCAAGTGCTCGACTCGTTAAACTAATTAACAATACATATGTAAAAAAGAATTTATACATTAATAGAATATATAAACTTAAAGCTAAGAAAAATTTATGTTATAATGTCAAATAGATTAATTAAGTAACATTTTATTTATTTGTAGACAATTTTATCATAGTAAACAATATAATAATAAAGATAAAATTATAATATATTCTAAAAAGAAAGGAAAAAACAATACTATTTTAAATTATTAAATGTTTTGAATGAAAAGAGACGTTAACGAACAACTTGTGTTCGGCTTGTCAAATGTTCGGTTCATGTTCTTCAAACGTTTGTTCGTATTTAAATGAATATGAACATAAACATGCCGTTATTCGGCTCGTTTCGCTTTACACCCTAAACAGAAGTATATAAAATTATATTCAAAATGTTCAGTAGTGTACCTCTAGCAATGAGAATACATTTTTTTTTTATCACTCATTTGGAGGTAAAACCTACGAAACTTCGCAGACGACATGGTTCGAACCCTGACGATAAGCATGGTATACTCAGATAACAACCACATGACTACCCATCACTTCCCCCACGGGAATACACTTGCAACAACAATGTTCATGCCAGAGCTTTTCCATGCATGGTTTGTGGTTTATACACTTTTTGGCCAAAAAAATGCAAATTTAGCCGGTTGTTTCTAACTGTGGACTCCACATTTTCTTTATGAAAGGACCAATAAGTCTTCTCCAGATTGCACTTTTTTCACTTTTGGCCCTTTGGGGACGAGAAAAGAACAATAATAATACAGCTAACTCCAAATGGGTCTAAAGCTTGATTCCTTTTTTGGTTTCTTTTTGCATAAAGTCCAAGGTCACACATGATTTTCTGAGTATCAATTTCCTCTCTTGTTCATTTGTTGGGACTTTGGGTTATCGGTTTAACGTCGTCCATTCTGAAACATATATTTCCATAGCCAATCTTGTTGGAAAAACATGTGAAAACATGGGTGTTTCCGAATGGTCACTGGACCAACTTCGAGTCATTATTTCGTGTAACAGCGCTGAGTTGTTTATACCGTAATCAACGTGGTTGAGTAGCCCGTGTGACGAGCTTCGTAACGGTATATCACATGACCTATTCGGAGAATGGGTGTGAATACAAATTGGCTTCAAAGTTGGTACCTCGGAAGCTCAAATCTGGAAAAACGAAATGGTTAATGAGAAAAACCATTTAGTATAATCCCATATTGGAAGATTAAGAGTTAATCTTACAATATATATACCATACCAACCCATGTAGTTATTAAACTAACATGTCCACATACACCTAAGAGTATTAGTGTGTACCACACACGCGCGCTCGCTCGTGTCTCGTGTCTCGTGTCTCGGGTCTCGGGTCTCGGGTCTCGGGTCTCGGGTCTCGGGTCTCGGGTCTCGGGTCTCGGGCGTGGGCTTGGGCTTGGGCTTGGGCTTGGGCTTGGGCTTGGGCTTGGGATTTGGGATTTGGGATTTGGGGAATGTCTCGGGTCTCGGGTCTTGGGTCTTGGGTCCAAACCCGAATAGGGAGTTTTGTATAAAATACAAAAGGAGTCCCTAGAGTTTCCAGCAAGAGAAACGTCAGCAATGAATGAGAGTAAATGCTGCGGTTTCAGAATTGATTGAGCGGATTCTGGGGGTGTAACTCCCAGAATTAAAGACCAACATTTATGGTTGCGGTTTCAGTAGAGCCTATAAAAGGCAGCCATCCCCCTCTCATTTCAACACACTTTCATACACACAACTCACAGCATAAGCATACACTTAGTGAGAGAGAACCGCACCACCAACAGCTCGACCTGTGGTTCGG
Source organism: Primula veris (assembly GCA_963682055.1). NCBI lineage: Eukaryota > Viridiplantae > Streptophyta > Magnoliopsida > Ericales > Primulaceae > Primula > Primula veris. Next base: position 25,516,411 of record OY821747.1, on the reverse strand, counting down.
TGCCGGTTTCCATACGAGCCACTCTGAGATAGAAGTTGTACCTTGGGAACAAAGTCCCGAAACCAGAAACCTTTAAAGGTGGTTCGGGAAATATTGTTTAAGGGAAACTGCTCAGCAGTTGCCTCTTCTTTTAATTTCTGTTATTTACTTTTCAGTCCTTTATTATTCTGTCCATTTAATTTCAGTACTGTTTCCCTTTTGTATTTTTCTTTCCAGTACCTTTAGTTTCTGTAATTTACATTTCAGTCTTTCCTATTCTGTAATTTACTTTCCTGTAATTTAATTTCCAGTATTTACATAACAGTCCGGGCAGTTTATTTAATAACAGTCCGGGCAGTTTTTTTTTATTCGTTAAAACCAGTCCAGTTTGTTTTATTTACAAAACCAGTCCGGCAGTTTTTTATTTGTTAAAACCAGTCCGGCAGTTTGTTTAAAACCAGTCCGGCAGTTTTTTATTTGTTAAAACAGTCCGGCAGTTTGTTTAAAACAGTCCGGCAGTTTCTTTTTCTTGTTAAAACAGTCCGGCAGTTTGTTTTATTTACAAAACAGTCCGGCAGTTTTTATTTGTTGAAACCAGTCCAGCAGTTTAATTTAATTCTGTACGAGTCAGGAATTGTCATTCATATTCCAATTGTGAGAAATAAAGTGTTATTTCCATTGCGTTCCTGTCTTTTATATTATTGTCCTTTTCTTTATCGTATTCGAAATAGTACCAAATCCAACAATCTTAAACAATATCATTTTTTGGTTTTTCTATTTTCGAAATAAGAAAGGACTTTTCTTTTTTTTATTTTATTGTTGTTGACGTCTCGGTTTTTATTCTCGCAAAATCATTGCTAGTTTACTAGAAATTGAAATTTGCACATAGAATAAATCCGAATTGGTTTTAATCTTTTTATTCTAGAATACTATAAAGAATTCTTAGTGAAATCAAAAGTGATTTGATTTTCACGCTAGAATCTCTTTCTCTGGTTTTTATTCTTTTGAAGCAATCTAATTAAGTTATAATTAGTATTTGCGATAAAGAATTTAGTTTTCTTGCGAGAAACTAAACGGTTTTATATTGTCATTTCAGATGACTAATGAGGATCAAATACCCACCGTTTCTTCGGAAAACGTGCAGGGCGCACTTGTGATTGGCAGTAGCCATAACAATGCGAGCGCTGCGAGTGGGGGGGCTCAGGCTCAGGCTGAGGCCGAAGCTGCTGCGGCAAAGGCTGCGGCCGACGCTGCTGCGGCAGAGGCTGATGCTATGGCTGCGGCTGCGGCCGCAGCACAGGCTGCTGCTAAGGCTGCGGCCAAGGCAGCGCTTGTGGCTGCGGCCAGGGCAAAGGGCAAGGCTCCGGCAACACCGGCGATGCCAATGTTGCCAACCTCTCAACTGGAGAGACCGGAAAAGTTTAGGGGCAACAACTTCAAACGTTGGCAGCAAAAGATGCTGTTTTATTTAACTGCCCTTAATCTGACCCGGTTTCTTAAGGAGTCTGCACCCGTCCTAAGCGAGGACGATGAGGACGTGCAGACGGTTTCGGCGGTGGAAGCGTGGAAACACGGCGACTACCTATGCCGGAACTACATCCTGTGTGCTCTGGATGACACTCTCTTCAGTGTATTCGAGCCCAAGGCTTCTGCAAAGGAGCTTTGGGAGTCTCTCGAACGAAAGTACAAAGTGAATAACGCTGGCGCAAAGAAATTTGTCGTCACGGACTTTCACGAGTACATGATGACTGATGGGAAGAGTGTTATCGAGCAGGTTGAGGAACTCCAACTCATATACCATAGGCTTGAGGTTGAAGGGCTAGTTATCAACGAACCTTTCCAAGTGGCATTAATGATTGAGAAACTGCCACCTTCTTGGAAAGAGTTTCAAAACTACCTGAAACACAAGCGAAAGGCTATGACCTTGGAGGGACTCATTGAGAGGCTCAATGTTGAGCAAAGCAACCGCCGATCCGGAAGGAAAGGCGGTGGCGGAGCAGGCAACGCGGTTGCCAAGGCCCATGTGGTTGAGGACGCTGTGTCTAAGCGGAAACGCTTTGACAGCGGAGTCGGTGCCTCTCTCAAGAAGAAATTCATGGGAGACTGCTTTGTGTGCAACAAACCGGGCCATCGTGCCGCGGATTGTAAGATGCGCACCGACAAGCCCAAACCCCCCCCAAAGAGGAAGTTCCAAGGGAAAGGGAGGAAGAGGGCACCTGCTCAAGCTAATGTGGCTGAGGGAGGAGATGATGCTGGACAGGACTATATGCACCTGAGTGCTGTGGTCTCGGAAGTGAACCTGGTGGGGAGCAACCCAAAGGAATGGTGGCTGGACACAGGCGCCACTAGTCACATCTGTGCCAGCAAATGGATGTTCAAGACCTATACGGCCGTGGACAATGAGAGCTGCTTCATGGGGAACTCGGCAACTTCCAGGGTGGAAGGAAAAGGAACCGTGCTGCTGAAGATGACATCGGGAAAGGAGCTCACACTGAATGGCGTGCTCCATGTGCCAGAAATTCGCAAGAATCTGGTTTCCGGGTCCGTGATGGTGAACAAAGGATTTAAACTTGTATTTGAATCTGCAAAAATTGTAATCACTTTAAACGGAATGTATGTAGGCCGTGGCTATATGACCAACGGCATGTTTAAATTAAATGTTGGTACTCCGGCTCCTAAAGCCGAGTTAGCTATTGAGGGTACTAAGGCTGAGGCCAGTACCAAGAATAATGTAATCGTGAATGTTGCCCAAGTGGCCAATAAAACTTCGTTTGCTTATTCTTGCGATTCATTTAATTTATGGCATGGTAGATTAGGTCATGTGAATGCTAATTCTATGAAGAAATTAATATCACTGAATCTACTACCTAATTTTGTATTTGATAAACAACATAAATGTGAGGTTTGTGTTGAAGCAAAATTAACCAAGTCTTCGTATCAACATATTGAACGAAGTACTGAACCTCTCGGTCTAATACACACGGATGTATGCGACTTAAAGTTTATACAAACGCGAGGAGGGAAAAAGTATTTCATCACGTTTATAGATGATTGTACTAGATACTGCTATGTCTACTTAATGAGAAGTAAAGACGAAGCGGTAGAGAAATTCGCTCTTTATAAGACCGAAGTAGAGAATCAACTCAATAAAAAGATTAAAATATTGAGGAGTGATAGAGGCGGTGAATACGAAGCACCGTTTGCGCAGATATGCGCAGAAAATGGCATTATACATCAAACGACAGCCCCATACTCTCCGGAGCAGAATGGGGTTGCCGAGCGTAAGAATAGGACGCTCAAGGAAATGATGAATGCTATGTTAATAAGTTCTGGGTTACCCCAGAACATGTGGGGGGAAGCGCTGCTTTCCGCCAACTATGTATTGAACAAGCTACCACATAAGAAACGTGATAAACCACCTTATGAACTATGGAAAGGCCATAGGCCGAGCTATAAATTCTTAAGGGTTTGGGGTTGTCTCGCGAAGGTCCTTGTCTCGCTTCCTAAAAGAACGAGAATAGGGCCAAAGACGGTAGACTGTGTGTTCATAGGATATGCACAAAACAGTAGTGCTTATCGTTTTCTCGTGCACAAGTCGGATAATCCCGATGTGCATGCATATACTATCATCGAAGCTCGAGAAGCTTCTTTCTTCGAGGAGATCTTTCCCCGCAAGTCTTCCGTAACTGTAGAGACTGAGGAGTCAAACAGTGAGGAAAATGTGGGGGCAAGTGAACCGTTGGAGGAAGAAGAAGAAGAGCCTCGACGTAGTAAAAGGGCTAGAAAGGAAACGACTTTCGGTCCAGATTTTGTAACCTTCATGATAGAAGGCGAACCGGCGACATTCAAACAAGCAATGTCATCCCCGGAAGCCCAATATTGGGAGGAAGCGATCAACAATGAGGTTGAATCGATATTACAAAATCACACTTGGGAACTAGTGGATCTACCACCCGGGTGTAAGCCACTAGGACACAAGTGGATCTTCAAGAGGAAGAGAAAGCTCGATGGAACAATCGAGAAATACAAGGCTAGGCTTGTAGTGAAAGGTTTTAGACAAACCGAAGGTGTCGACTATTTCGACACCTATGCTCCTGTCTCCAGGAAGACGTCAATCCGGATAGTCATTGCTCTCGCAGCACTGTTCGATCTGGAAATACATCAAATGGATGTTAAAACGGCGTTCTTGAATGGTGAGTTGGAAGAGGAAATTTACATGGAACAACCGGAAGGGTTTGTGGTTCCAGGTAAAGCTCACAAGGTGTGTAAACTTGTGAAGTCCTTGTATGGACTTAAACAAGCACCTAAACAATGGCACGAAAAATTTGATAGAGTGATGCTATCAAACGGTTTTCGGATAAACGAATGTGACAAATGCGTCTACGTAAAAGGAAATGAAAAGGACTACGTGGTAGTCTGCCTCTACGTAGATGACATGATTATAATAGGGAGTATTGATAACATCAACTCCACTAAGAAAATGTTGTCACAAAAATTCGAGATGAAAGACTTGGGTGTCGCTGATGTTATACTTGGTATGAAAATTACCAAGACATCAGACGGATATGCGCTATCTCAAACTCACTATGTCAGACAGATGCTTGACAAATTTGATAAAGATAGTAGAGCTACATCCAGAACTCCGATAGAGATCTCAACCACCCTGAAAAAGAACTTTGGGGAGAGTGTGAGACAATTGGAATATTCTCGAATAATAGGCAGTCTGATGTACGTCATGAACTGTACTAGACCAGACATAGCCAACTCAGTGAGTAGACTGAGTAGGTACACCAGTAATCCCAATGAGGAACACTGGAAGGCCATCATGAGACTTCTCAGATACATGAGATACACAGCAGACCGAGGGTTGCATTATACCAGATATCCAGCTGTACTGGAAGGGTATTCTGATGCAAACTGGATCTCGGATTCCAACAGTACACGATCCACTAGCGGATATGTGTTCGTGATGGGAGGAGCAGCTGTCTCATGGAGATCATCCAAGCAGACGTGCATAGCTAGATCAACTATGGAATCTGAGTTCATAGCGTTGGATCTAGCAACAGAAGAGGCTGATTGGCTGAGAAGCTTTCTGGAAGGAATTCCAATGTGACCGAAACCTGTCCCAGCAATAAGCATGCACTGCGATAGTCAGTCGGCTATTGGACGGGCGCAGGATCATATGTATAATGGAAAGTCCCGACATATTCGTCGGAGACATAAATCCGTAAGAGAATTGTTAGCTAACGGTGTGGTGTCCTTAGATTTTGTGAGATCTAAAGACAATATAGCGGATCCATTTACAAAAGGCTTGACTCAGGTAGGAGTTGAAGTTTCATCGAGGGGAATGGGGTTGAAGCCCATTAAACTGGAAACCTCCTCAGAGGCAACCCAACCCGAACTGGATTCTCCAGCGTCGGGTTCAACGGGAAAACCGAACTGTGGGGGTGACCGAACAAAGCACTCGGGAACTTAAGTTCCCAGCCCATTTCTAGGATGAAAGAGTGATAGACCTAGACCATCTTAAGGGTGAGCATGAGGCTCTTAATGAAAACAAGTATCTCGAAGATCGAGAGGGGTGAGTCAGGACACCCTTGACTTGAAATCACCTATGACGAGTGTGTATGGCCGATACTATGTGATGAGCCATGGGCTAAATCACTAGAGCACTCGGTTGAACTTTGCCAAGGCAGTCCACGGCCAAATATGGACAACAACCAAAGGGCTTAGTAAGTGGTGTAGAGGGGACACTGTGTGCGCATTACCCTGGTATGCACAAACGCTAAAGGGTTCAAGGCTTAAAGGCTACCCAATAGTAGCATATCAGATTTTACGTCACTACGGCAGGTTCAAGGCGCGCGCTACCTGTCCTTATGCAGTGAACTCTTGCGGTTTTCTCTCGTATGCATTTAGGAGCATTTTATTTTCAGCCAATTGCATTCATGTGGGGGATTGTTGGAAAAACATGTGAAAACATGGGTGTTTCCGAATGGTCACTGGACCAACTTCGAGTCATTATTTCGTGTAACAGCGCTGAGTTGTTTATACCGTAATCAACGTGGTTGAGTAGCCCGTGTGACGAGCTTCGTAACGGTATATCACATGACCTATTCGGAGAATGGGTGTGAATACAAATTGGCTTCAAAGTTGGTACCTCGGAAGCTCAAATCTGGAAAAACGAAATGGTTAATGAGAAAAACCATTTAGTATAATCCCATATTGGAAGATTAAGAGTTAATCTTACAATATATATACCATACCAACCCATGTAGTTATTAAACTAACATGTCCACATACACCTAAGAGTATTAGTGTGTACCACACACGCGCGCTCGCTCGTGTCTCGTGTCTCGTGTCTCGGGTCTCGGGTCTCGGGTCTCGGGCTCGGGCTCGGGCGTGGGCGTGGGCGTGGGCTTGGGCTTGGGCTTGGGCTTGGGCTTGGGCTTGGGCTTGGGCTTGGGCTTGGGCTTGGGATTTGGGATTTGGGATTTGGGATTTGGGATTTGGGATTTGGGATTTGGGATTTGGGATTTGGGGAATGTCTCGTGTCTCGGGTCTCAGGTCTCGGGTCTCGGGTCTTGGGTCTTGGGTCTTGGGTCTTGGGTCCAAACCCGAATAGGGAGTTTTGTATAAAATACAAAAGGAGTCCCTAGAGTTTCCAGCAAGAGAAACGTCAGCAATGAATGAGAGTAAATGCTGCGGTTTCAGAATTGATTGAGCGGATTCTGGGGGTGTAACTCCCAGAATTAAAGACCAACATTTATGGTTGCGGTTTCAGTAGAGCCTATAAAAGGCAGCCATCCCCCTCTCATTTCAACACACTTTCATACACACAACTCACAGCATAAGCATACACTTAGTGAGAGAGAACCGCACCACCAACAGCTCGACCTGTGGTTCGGTGCCGGTTTCCATACGAGCCACTCTGAGATAGAAGTTGTACCTTGGGAACAAAGTCCCGAAACCAGAAACCTTTAAAGGTGGTTCGGGAAATATTGTTTAAGGGAAACTGCTCAGCAGTTGCCTCTTCTTTTAATTTCTGTTATTTACTTTTCAGTCCTTTATTATTCTGTCCATTTAATTTCAGTACTGTTTCCCTTTTGTATTTTTCTTTCCAGTACCTTTAGTTTCTGTAATTTACATTTCAGTCTTTCCTATTCTGTAATTTACTTTCCTGTAATTTAATTTCCAGTATTTACATAACAGTCCGGGCAGTTTATTTAATAACAGTCCGGGCAGTTTTTTTTTATTCGTTAAAACCAGTCCAGTTTGTTTTATTTACAAAACCAGTCCGGCAGTTTTTTATTTGTTAAAACCAGTCCGGCAGTTTGTTTAAAACCAGTCCGGCAGTTTTTTATTTGTTAAAACAGTCCGGCAGTTTGTTTAAAACAGTCCGGCAGTTTCTTTTTCTTGTTAAAACAGTCCGGCAGTTTGTTTTATTTACAAAACAGTCCGGCAGTTTTTATTTGTTGAAACCAGTCCAGCAGTTTAATTTAATTCTGTACGAGTCAGGAATTGTCATTCATATTCCAATTGTGAGAAATAAAGTGTTATTTCCATTGCGTTCCTGTCTTTTATATTATTGTCCTTTTCTTTATCGTATTCGAAATAGTACCAAATCCAACAAATCTAACAAAAATGAAATAATTACAAAATACTGGAATGTTTTGAAAGTTAAAACATACTTTTAGGTTAGGCCAGACTTTTTTCAAGCCCCCATTATCTGAATTTAGGTTAAAAACGCACCTAAGAGTTACAGTTTGCAACTAATTATAGGTGCGACTTTAACTAGGGTTTTAAAAAATCAAAGATCGCACAACGACCTGTTAATATTAGGTGCGACTTTGGGCTGAATTCAGCCTTAGGTATACATGCACGTCAATGTCCACACATTTATCTGGTTCTACTGTAGGACTCGTCTAACACAATACGTATACATGTTAATTTTTTATATATACATGTCACTGCGGCACCTGAAAAATGCGTGGCGATGAAGGTGTTATAGTACATCTTCTTAGAGGAGTAAATAATCTCTCAGACTTAAATCCACGTTCTCATTACTCATAATTAGGAGACGATAGAGGCACGCCACATGGAGAACCATCACTCTTCCGAAGGCGGGATTATAGGATATTATAATTCTTCATGCATTATAAAGCTCAATATGTCCCTTACCTTGTCGAGATACGTTCTAAAGGGAGAGCTAAAAGGCTAAGAGACAGTCCAAATAAAAAGCCGTCTCAGTACTAATGAATTATGTAAATGACGAGTATTCTCGATCAGTCCTGTTTTATTAGTCAGTATAGTATATATATAACTACTATAATTTACTTTATCTTAGCTTTGTCAACTGGCTATGATGAAAGAGTTAGAAATGACAGACATGTTTATTTCGGCTGTTTCTGAATTAGCCTATACGTTTCTTATTTTCTCACACTTCCAACTCTTTCCATTAGCATTTTTTAGCTACCGGTAAAGGTGCCGAGACCCGAAATCCGACCGTAAATCTGCCCAAAAACGAAAAACCAATAACCGCTATAAGAATGAAGTTTTGACCGGACCGAGACCGATGGTTACGGTTTGGATTTGTGTTTCGAAATTATAACCGTCAACCCGACCGAAAAACCGTGACCGAAAATCGAATCGTTAAATCCAAACAATATCCGAAAAGTAACGTGTGTGTGTATATATATATATATATATATATTTGTGTGTGTGTGTTTATTTTATATATTTATATTAGTTATAAAAGACACACACAATATATATATATATAATGTATAATGTGTAAGTTTTAAATGAAACTTATAAGTTATATTGTTCTAAAATTGGTTCAACATTGATAATGTATTCTAAATTTCTTTTAATTAAGTAATTTTCTTTACATATTTTTTTATACAATAAATTCTTAACAAAAATTTACAATTAAAGGAAATTAGTATAAAAGCAAAAAAATAAACAACAATTACAATTTTGAAGTAAAAAAAATTACTAACATAAAAAGAATGTAAAAGTGGGTTAAAACCGAAATATCCGAAGACCGAAAACCGCTTGACTGGTCGCATATCTGGGTATCGGGCCTAGCTTTTTCTAAAAAAAACTGACTACAGAAGATTTTATAAGATCCGAATATAACCGAAACCGACCCGACCGAAAACCAAAAGTTTTGGTCTTGGTGGGTGGTAAAAATTGTCAGCCCTAGCTATCAGACATTAAGTTGAAGACAATTAGAGTAAAAAAAGCACTAGTTAATACTTAATACTCACTACAAAAAAAAAAACCTAAATAGCGACGAGATTAGTGACGGTATTTTTTGTTACGAGCTTATTAACGACGGTTTTTATGACGACTTTGTGACAATTTAGTCAATTTATGACAAATTTGTGACAACTTTTTAAATTAGTGACATGCTTGCGACAACTTTTGACTCTCACTAAATCAAATATTATTTTGTAATGACTCTATCTGTACTAATATTACTCAATCGTTATCCCAATTTAGGATGTCCCAATTTAAAATCATGTTTGCTAAAGTAGAAAAAATGTAATAAAATTAATTAATTGGCCTTCATAAAATCTTGTAAGAGAAAAATATATTGACTTGACTAATTAAAGTAACGGGTACGTAAACGAACAAACACATGCAAGTGCACTTATAAATCTTAAACATGGTTTTCCAATGGTTATATAGTGATATAAAGATGTAACCTGTGACCTAATTAAATGATATAAGCATTGCTCCATATTGATCTTCTAGTTAACGAAATGAAGTCTCTTTTACATGATTATGTTTTACTGGAAAGAATTTCCCAAGAACTTCAAAAGCGTACTAGCTAATGTTAAGCCAATAACAGTGGTTTTTTATTTTATTTCAAGACATGAATAGCTGAAATGAATTTAGTATAAATTTTATAAATAAAATAAACGCACAACACTCTTCCATTTTCTGATACAATGTATTCAGCAATTTACCAATGTCGACTTAATCTGCAAATTTCTATTATTATTACTGATAGTTAAAGTGTCTAAACGGCGATGACAATTTTCTTACTTATTTGGCCGTCTACTACTTAACTTTTATATTTTGTCTTTAAACGTAGGACAATTTCAGAGACAGTTGGACTACTAAACAAAATGACAAAGGTATTTACTAGGCGCTGTTTAAAGGAAAATATCGTTATTCGTTACAATTGGCAAGCTTACTAACTCTTACAGTCTTACGGATTTCGGAAGACACGTAACCATTGTACGTATCTCTTATGTAACACCTTTTCTCTACGTCTATAAAAAGAAGCTATAACCATTATCTTGATTCATCTCAAATCCTGTACTTGTACTTGATTAGTATACACCTAAAACAATAGTTGCAGTGCAATGGCTCCACAATTTCTTTTGTTAGGTTTTTTGGCCATCACTTGTTCCATTGCTTTGGCAGCTGACCATAGTCCCATGCAAGATTTCTGTGTCGCGGAAACAAATAGTTCAGGTGAACAGAAATCTATTTCTTAGTTGGTGGTTAAAGTTAGTCGCGAGTTTCTAACAAAATTTTATGGTAACATGTAAGTACATTTATGTATAATCCTAGAGAAATGATATTTCTAATTTCTCAGAGAAACTGTACGTTACTAGCAACGTACTTTTATTCAGTAAATAAAGAACGTAGCACTAATTAAAAAACAATGAGACATTGATTTAAGAAATTTGCTTCAAAGCGAGTCAATGCTCGCTTTTGCTTGTAGAACAGAAAAAAAAAAAAAACCCTACATACTGAAACCTAAAAAGCTACTTGAATCTATGGCACAAACGTTTTAGCTCGCATTTACGTTGTCAAAAAAGGGTATATTCAGGAAGAGTTGATATCTCAATGTTGTCAAAAATTTATACTTGCTAATTTGTGATTTTCATTATTGTCATTGCAGTTCTAGTAAATGGTCTGACTTGCAAGGATCCGAAGACAGTGGTAGCTGATGATTTTTTCCTCAGTGGCTTGCACTTGGCCGGAAACATATCAAATGCATTTGGGTCACGTGTGACTCAAGTTTCTGCCAAGCAGTTGCCTGGACTTAACTCTCTCGGAGTCTCTTTGGCCCGTCTTGATTTGGGACTATGGGGTGTGAACCCTCCCCACACTCATCCCCGTGCCAGTGAAATTATAACGGTTCTTCAAGGCACCGTTGAAGTAGGGTTCATCACTTCCAACCCCGATAACAAACTTTTCACAAAAGTTTTGGAAAAGGGTGACGTTTTTGTTTTTCCCCAGGGTCTTGTCCACTTCCAAAGAAATGTAGGTACATCTCCTGCAGTAATAATTGGGGCTCTCGGCAGCCAAAATCCCGGCGTTATCAGTATAGGGAACGCAGTATTTGGATCCGACCCAATGATTGCTAGTGATCTACTTGCAAAATCTTTTCAAACCGATAAGGATGTAATCCTTGGCATGCAGTCAAAGTTTTAGAGGTATATGCTGGAATATTTGGCGAAAATTTGGTCGGAGAGTTTGGTTATGTGGTCGTACTGATTCAGCATTTTCTTTCCGTTTTTCATTTTTTATCGTTTCAATAAATTGATGAGTAGAAAGCTATGAGCCCTAGCTAGTAGCAAGTTCTACACTAATTGTGTTTGGCTTAGGTACAATCATTTCTTACCATAGCTTAATGTATTTAAAATTACCTTTTTTTAAATTAATTTGTCAAAAGATTGTTGCAAACCTTTCTTCTTCTATTTTTTGTTGTCCGTTTATGTTTATAGTTGGCGGACTACCATGCATGATGAGTCTATGACGAACTTTTCTTCTTTTTCTTGTTGGACTTAACACTCTAGTCCCGCTAAACAAATGTCTTGTATAATGTATATATGCATCAACAAAAAATCTTAATTAATAGGGATGAATAGACTGAGAACATGCGATAAAGTTAATCATATAAGAACTTTGGGGTTTGAAGCCTTATCGAAAAATTTAAGAAATATCAAATAGCTGGATCCGTTATCCTTTTTATCTCTTTTGCTGGTAATTTTCTTGAAAGACTTTTTAATATCCACGAGGATGTTATTGACATTCACTCATGTTTAAAATGAGAACTTGATTTGGTGAACGATTGTCGATTGATGATGATTGATGACAACCCTAACATACTACAATATTAAAATCACTGCGAATTAGTCGGATAAAACAAACCATTTGTATATAAGTTTATAATATTATCCGCGTTAAAAGAAAAACTCCAAGTAGTAAAATTAAAACCATTAAGATAAAACAGGTAAAAAGAGTTAAAAAGGATAGCCTTATTGCATAAATAAGTCATCCCATTGTAGAGTCATAGAGCGCAAGAAGAGGGAATGGGAGTAATAATCAGATAAAATGTCAATTTAGTACATATTTAAAAACTTATTTACAAAAACCCCGGTGATTTCGAACTTGATGACTATTTTACAAAAAAGTACATATTTTGTGAACTTATTTACAAATATGTACATATGCCATTAAAAAAACAAAAAAAATTTAAAAAATTCAAAATTGATTTTTTTTTTAAACAATGTAATTTTTTTCAAAAATGCATTTTTGATACAAAAAATTAATATGTGTGATCCTGTCTAATCATATTCAATCATGTATGTCTAATATTATTTGATCATATCTAATCATGTTATAATCTTGTATGTCTAATCCTGTTTAATTCTATCTAATCATGTTTAATCAGTTTAATCTTGTTTGATATATAGTATGTTTAAAAAAAATTCATTTTTAATTTTTTTTTTTGATTTTTTTATATTAAATTTTTTATAATTTTATAATTTTTTTTTTATATTTTTTATATTTTGTTGTTTTTTATGACATATGTATCTAATTGTAAATAAGTACACATATATGAGTTTTTATAATTAAATTGGTTGATTTGTATTTATATAAAATACGATAACATATATCATATAAAAAATTTAATGTAACAATTGAACATTTTAGCTTCGGATCAATCTGGGGTATATAACAAGAAAATGTCTACCATAATCAGTATTTTAAATATTGTTATCGTTTGCATAGACTTTTTTCCGAGAGCTATGCTAAAAGCGCAAATGGCGTAGCAAAAAAACGTTTTGCGGTGTATTTTTTTCCTATTAATATAACAATACAATACTAGGTAATCATATAATTTATGTTAATTGTATTAACAATAAAATAGTTAAATACAATACAATGTGTATACCGTTATAATTAAGCAAATACATAATTCAATACGACTAATATAATCACAAGTCATTCTTTAATCATAAAATTTACAAAAAATATATTTATAATCTTCCACTTACGGTATGCTAACAGCGTACTTACAAGAAAATTCACTCATTTTTATCTATTTCACTCTATATAAAATAAGATAAAATCTCATGATATACATTAAATTTAATTATGATTTAGTTGTAAACAAACACGTGCGTACAAATTTATTCATTACTTTGCTAAACAAAATAAAATTACATAATCCAAAATCGAAATATATAATATAGTATGTTTCTACATAAAAATAATAATAATTAGCAAATATTAAGACTTGAATCTATGCATGTCTCAGTTTGCTTATCTTAATTAATAAGGGAAATAACCGACTCCTTCATGATTGACCTTCATTCGCAGGCGGTGAATATCGGGGTTGGGTGGACGCCGGGATTGGGTGGAGGTGGATTAGAAAAAGAGAAGAAGTGAGAATATTCGTTTATTTGTCAAACCAAAGAAAAATATATGCCAAACTAAAACGACGTAGTGCAATACTGGTTTTTTGTTTGTTTTTTAAATACTCGGTGGTTAGGATTTCGGTCCAAAATATCATAATTTTTTGCGCTTTTAGACCCAATAACGTGATTTTTTCGCTTTACCACCCAAATACCGTTTTATCGTTGTGTTTTTCTTTCAAAAATCACTATATCGCACAACGTTGCGTAACGTTAAAAGATTCTTAAAACACTAACCATAATCAACCAATGTGAGACCATTTTATCTTAGAATTACGTCACCTACCTACGCAAACTAATAGTAATATAAGCTCTTTTTTTCATAAAGCTAAATAGAGAGGTGTCGGGATTGTTATATAACGCTTCATAGTAATATCAGACTTTTAGCGTGACGTACATATTGCGTTAAAAACTGTCAACTGCGATGGGAAAGGTGAACCAGATTGCTCATAAAGATCGGATCGAGGTACTATTTATACTAGGAACGATACATATAAAATATTTTTGAGCTTCATCCATTTTGATAATGGAGTAAGGTCACAAAAGTGTTACTATATGGTCCTTTTTCTTATATCTGTTAGGTGGTGCTCCTCGCTTACCTACAGATTTTATAAGGAGAATGAGAGTGAGAGCAGTGAGCGGCTAGACTCGCTAAAGGGATCATTTTACTATAATAAAAGATGAACACGGACAGACGATTTATAGTTATTCTAACGATATAGTAGTTGTGGCTAAATTTGCAATAACATCAATGACAACAAACGAAGTAGGGGAGAGGCACAGATATAATTAGTTACATGATAAAATCTGAAAACCCGTGTTTTAGTTACTTTTGTTTTATATGCTATAAATTGTGTCACTTGGCATCTGATCCTCAGCATATGAGCATATAGTGTAATCGGGGGCGCTCCAAGACCAAGTCTAATAAACTTTGGATCTGGGAAAAAAAAAAAACTAAGGGCAAAAAGTAAATAAATTAATTTTGGTAATAGGCCTTGGGCGAAAAACAAATTTGACTGGATCTTGGACAACCAAACGTACTAGGCCGCCCGTAATATAATTTCATATGAATAGTCCAATTAAAACAACAGTGTCGGTTTTATATTTAGAATTAAGTATACCAATAGACCACCAGAAGTTTTTTATTTGAAAAAAAAACCCGATAGAGTAGTTGTATTTCAGATGTAGTAATATCAAGCAGTCATTTACAAAAAAACAGCACACCAAAGACCATATCAAGCAGTCATTTAATTCTCATATTTTTATGTGCACTTCCAAAAACCTGATTCCAAATCTTCGATTTCTCTTTACAAAATATTAATAACATGAATATGGCATTTCAAAAAAAGTTCATCAAAAAAGTTAAACCTTTAAAGAAACTCTAAAAAGGAAATTAACACTATTAATTTGGGAAGAATGAAAAATTAATCATATAGAAGTATAAGACAAATTTAATCATTAATATACTCACGCCTAGTTAAGTAAATAAATGATATAAACCCGTTGATGTACACTTCAACAAGAAATTAAAATGGCCGTCTAACTTTAATAGTGAGACAGCTCCTACAAAGTTGTTTTATAAAAATGACAAATATGTCCTATATTTATCCATATCTATAAAATGAACTCTTAAGTGCCACTTAATAATATGTCCCAAAATTTTGCCTTCACATATTTTTTTTTTACAACACGAGCACATGACTTATTCTATAATGGCTCCTCATCTTAAGCCATTAGCATTGCTAATTATAACTTGTTACATTGCTTTAGCATATGCTAATCCTCTACAAGACTTTTGCATAGCCACAAAAAATAGCTCAGGTACTATTTAGTTCCATATCTCTTTTGTTATAAGTTGATTTTTTTAATTAATGCTGACTGCATAATAAAATCCTTGATCCCTAAAGAGAAAACCTTGCCAATGATGTATAAACAATTCTGTCTCTTTTTATTTTTTATTTTTTATCATGAGTCATATGATTTCTAATACATAGTAAATAACCATATTTATAAGTAAAATGACATCGATTCCAAAGTGACTATGACTTACCATGCATGCTTGTGTCATTATGAGCATCTTCTTTACAATCAAAAATCACTTCTATAGCCAAAGTTCTTGAGTTAGTATGGTTTCTTATCCAAAACACGTACAATATTTTTTACTTGAAAGAAATTAAGTTGTCTGTTGGAAGAACTTGGCTGACAATAATATCTTGAGTTCCCATCAACTTATAAGTATAAATTCAATAAACTGAGAAATGTCTAAAATTGAGGGTATTACTATTAAGGTAAGAATTACTATAGCTTCGTTAAAGTTAGGGAATCAAATTTATGTTCGGGTTAGGTTAATTTGAAACTTTTGATCAACTTACTTCTATTCATTACTCAAGAAAAGGCATAATTTTCCGATGTAGTGAATGTAAACGGTCTCACTTGCGAGGATCCAAAGCTAGCACAACCAGATGACTTCTTCTTCAGCGGCTTGGACATTGCAGGTAAACCGTAGGTGAAGCTCTATTTATAAAAGAATTTACTTATTATAAAACTTTTGAAAAAGATTCAAAATTATTAATTTTTTGATCCCTCTAACGGGGAAGTTGATATGTATATACGTACTTATTGAGTAAAAATATATGTTATCGATCTTTCTTTCCCTTAAATCAAATATTAGCAACTTACTTCTCAACAAAAAGTCAAATTATTTGGCTACAATTATATACAGTAGTATATACTCTCCAAAGTATAAATAATGCCAAAATTAATCTAACTATATTAGGGATAATTTGACCATTTGTTTTTTGACATAAGTGAATGACGACGTGTTTTCTCATTGAGTTTGCTAAGATCTATCACATATTCTTCGTGACACCGGAATATTATTGACGATTTCTCCACTATAGGTAACACAACAAATGAATACGGATCGAAGGTGACTAAGGTATTTGTAACACAATTGCCAGCATTGAACACTTTAGGAATTTCAATGGCTCGTCTTGATATAGCGCCTGGGGGTATCAACCCTCTCCACATTCATCCCCGAGCTACCGAAGTTTTAACCTTAATAGAAGGTTCAATAGAAGTAGGGTTTATCACTTCCAGTCCCGAAAACAAGCTTATCACAAAAATACTAAAAAAAGGTGATGTATTTGTCTTCCCAAAGGGTCTTATTCACTATGAGTTTAACGGTGGAAATTGCAATGCATTTGCGAAAGTGTTTCTTAGTAGTCAAGATCCTGGGTTTGTCCTCATCGGGGATTCTTTGTTCGGGTCCAATCCTTCGATTTCAAGCGATCTTTTGGAAAAATCGTTCCATGTCGATTAAAGCATAATTTTCAACTTAAAGACAAAGTTTGAAAAAGTAAACCCGCAACATTGATTTAATATGGAAGCACACTGTGCAACTCTTTACCTCGTTTTGTCCAACTTATCATTTACATTTACAAGTGATCCGACAATTTCAGTTGTATTTTTTTTTTTGACTGGTAACACATTAGCATATGCATTAAAATTACATGAACACAATTTCTGTGTCAAAAAGCAATTAATCCAAGTTATTGGCCAGTAATCGACCTCCTTAATATTTTCAGTGTAGCGAGTTAACAACTGAGGCAGGTAAACTGGAACACTATGAAACAAAGGATTATTGACAATTGTCAATTTGTCATTAAGGTAGTTGTCAGAGATAACCACACTTCTTGGTTTGTTCAACCAAGTTACATACAGTAATTATAATTGTCAAAAAACGTATGGGCAGCACTTATCACAAATGCAAAAAAAAAAAATTGGTATTTTATTACTCTTATGCTCTATAAACATATAATCCCTCGTCAAACGGGTCTACAAAATTAATAGACGGTTTATTACATGAGACAATTAATGGATACACCTCAACGTTATTGTTTCCGTAAGATTCGAAAGAATTACCCTCTTTTGATTTGAAGTCGGAATTACATGCAGATTTTTCGTCATGCACATAATTGAGTCTCAATGATCACAACTTATTTTCCGTTGTTTTTTTTCGTTTTTCATCTACTTCATTCTTGGGCTCGGACGAGTCTTCTTCGTCTCTTTCGATCACCAATTATTTCTTTATCCATATCTAACCCGTAATATACGTACCATCAAACTTTATAATACAACAAAAATTATAAATATTTTCCCCATCACATGGGTTTTTAGCGTAAATAACATTTTCTATTGGCCGAAATTCTACCAATGCTGGAACAGCTATTTTGGGGGAAATCATGATATTGTAGACACTTGTAAGGATCGAAAACTTTATGTTACACATTAAATATGATCGGATACCTAACCTGAGATATATCAACAAAAGATATAAGAGCATATTCACTCATGGTTAATTTTTTGATTTGGAAAGGAGATAAAAAGAAAAATTAGGGTTTCACAAGAGTTCTAGAAATGACTTGCTCTAGATAACAATGATGAACCTCAATTGTTATTGTTTTTAGAGAAACAGACAAGGAAACAAGAACGATACTAATTAATTCACTAGAAAAAAAATCAAAAAGGAGGAAAATGTGAGAAAATAAGGCGCTTTTCTTATAATTTCACAAAACTCAACATAATAATACTGTATTAAAGGTTTGTGGGTTTCATCACAAATATCATCAAATAGACCACCGCAAATATAATGTCGGAAATAAAAATATAATTGACTAGTAAACCGAAATATGCCCTGCCCGTGCTCATCAAAATCACTTGATTAAATCACAAAACATGTGTTCTAATTAATTATACTTTTTTTTTATATGCTAAAAATTATGTCGTTTGGCATCCAATCCTTAGCATATGAGCATACTGTAAATCTATCAAGTTCATGAAATAGTCCAATTAAAACAACATAATCAGATGTCTAATTAAGGATAAAGTATATCAAGCCAAGGCTTAACTATGGACACCGGAGACCACAGTCATTTAATTCTCATATTTTTATGGGCACTTGCAAAAATCCGATTCCAATTTTTCCATTTCTCTTTACAAAATATTAACTCTGTTGTGTGGCAATTATTAGCAAAGTATCGACATAACAAGATATGTATGGAGAGAGAGTAAAGTCATCTTATTCAATTATGAATATGTGTGTCCAACTATGAAGACTCCAACCCCTTTATATAGTGGAGGGGTGGAACAAGATACATGTACAGGAGGAAAGCTAGAAAGCCGATACATGTAGAAGAGGGAAGGTAGAAAGCCATAAGTCACAAACTCAAAGGTTATACATAATGTATGTAACCTATACATGAATATGGACAACCACACAATGTATCACAATACTCCATATTGGGTGTCCAAACATTCTGCAAGCTTCCTCGTCTTCATAAACTTTGTTGAGTCGCATTCGCAATTGTCAACACATAAAACCTCAAGCCCGGAAAACCCACAAAAACCGGATCATAGGACAAAATGGTGTTGCCGAATGGAGTAGCCGAAACGCTATACAAGTGCGTTAATGAACTGACTAGAAAATATGTGCCTCATCAAAAGCTTACCAAGAAAACCCAGTGGGAAAAACTTGATCGAAGGACAAAAGAGTACACAACTATCAGTAGTAGCGGGGGAAATAACCATACACGGTGTCTCATTAAAACATTGTTAGAGAAAACCCTGTGGGACAAAACTCTAATCGAAGGACAAAAGAGTGCACGATGGTTAGAAGTATACAACTGGATACTCCCCCTGATTTCAGCAATCATAAGTGAGAACAGGATTAGAAATGTGTCTCGCTAAAAAAACTTGTCAAGGTAAACCTAGTGGGACAAACCCTTGAAATAAGGACAAAAAGCGTACACAAGCATTCATCAGGATGCTCTCCCTCTAATGCATACTAATGGGTGCGGGAATAATAACTAGTGAGAACTTACATGCAACAGGGTGGTAAGCATATGTGAGGATACACACAACAGGGTGATAAACATACGTCAGGATGCTCCCCCTCACTTGCACACAACAGGGTGCATGGAAACATGTCGTTTAGGAAAGCTCGGAGAGCTTCCTAAGTCCGATCGCTCTAACATGTTTTTGGAACGAATATTTTGGCAGTGACTTGGTGAACAAGTCTGCATGATTGTTCTCGGATCCAATATGCTTCACTTCAATCCTTTGAAGCGCTTGTTGTTCATGTGTAAAGAACAACTTTGGCGAGATATGTTTAGTGGCATCACCTTTGATGTAACCATATTTCGCTTGATCAATAACAGCGGTGTTGTCCTCATAAATAACAACTGGTTCATCAGGATCATAAGATAGATCACACGTACTTTGAATATGGCCAATAACTGCTCGAAGTCATACACACTCTCTAGTCGCCTCATAGAGCGCGAGTAGCTCAGAGTGGTTCGTCGAATTAGCCACCAAGGTCTATTTACGAGACCTCCATGATATAGCCATGTTTCCTATGGTAAAGACATAACCAGATTGGGAACGTCCCTTGTGCGGGTCTGATAAGTAACCCGCATCGGCGTAACCGACAAGGGTTGCGTTATTTCGAGGATCAATGGAGCTAGATCCACTCGGCGCAAAGGGATAGAATAATCCCATGCCCGTAGTACCTCTAAGGTAATGGAAAATGTCACCAGTGGCGGCGTGTTGGCGCGGTGCTGTGTCGAGCTAGACAATTCACAGCAAACGAGATGTCCGGTCTAGTACATTGGGCCAAGTACAATAGTGCGCCTATTGCACCCAGATATGAGCACTCAGGGCTTAATATCTCTTCATCGTCCTCCTTTGGATGAAAGGGGTCCTTATTAATGTCTAGAGAGTGGACGACCATGGGAGTAGAGGACAGCTTAGCGTCACTATGACTAAAGCGCCTCAACACCTTTTGTGTGTAGCTTTCTTGATGGACTAAAATTCCATCTTTACGGTGCTCGATCTGCAGGCCGAGGCAATACCGTGTCTTCCCAAGATCTTTCATCTCGAATTTCTTCTTCAGGATTTCAGCAGTTTCAAACACCTCTTTCGAGGTTCCTATAAGATTCATATCATCTACATAGACTGCGATAATCGCATATCCTGAAGTGGATTTCTTTATGAACACGCATGGGCATAGTTCATTATTAAAATATCACAAGCCGATCAAGTATTCACTTAGACGGTTATACCACATCCGTCCGGATTGTTTCAATCCATATAGTGATCGTCTCAGTCTAATCGAGAATGTGTTTCGTGGCCGGGAACTACTTGATTTAGGCAACTTAAGTCCATCAGGGACTTTCATGTATATCTCTGTATCCAGATCCCCGTAGAGATAAGGTGTGACCACATCCATGAGCTGCATATTCAGTTTTTTGGAAACTATTAAACTGATTAAGTAGCGGAACGTTATAACGTCCATTACGGGAGAATACGTCTCCTCGTAATCAATTCCAGGGCATTGAGAGAAGCCTTGCGCCACTAGGCGAGCTTTGTATCTAACAATCTCATTATTCTCATTACGCTTCCTTACGAAAACCCATTTATAACCAACTGGTTTAACATTGGGTAGTGTTGGAACGACAGGTCTAAACACTCTTCGTTTTGTGAAGGAATCCAATTCAGTCTGGATTGCTTGTTTCCATTGAGACCAGTCCGTTCTTCGTTGACAATCAGCAATGGTACGTGGTTCCATGCCATCATTGCTCATAATGTCAGTGGCCACTGCGTATATAAACACATCATCGATGACAGTTTCGTTTCGCTTCAAATATCGTCTGAACTAGTATAATTGATAGATATTTCGAGGTTATCGGGATGATTAGGAAACTGGTGTTTTATCTGGAACACACTCCTCTAATACATCACCGTGATCCTTAATGATCTCATGTGGCAAAACGGATGCAACAGAATTTCTCCTCCTCCGAGGCAGAACATCCTTGGAACCAACCGGTCTTCCTCTTTTCTTGGGAAGAGCGGCAGACTGGACGGCCAATGGCAGCGTCCTTTGCTTGGTGGGTATAACCGGAGCAACATGTTCAACAGGAACATGGCATCTCACAGGAATGTCTATCCTTGCAGGCACATTTACAGCATGTATATGTGATCTCGTGACATTTACCAGGTCATTAAATGCGTCTGACATTTGATTTGTAACATTTTGCAGAACTAGGATTCTCTGCACTTCCTTATCACTATGTGCAGTTGGGGGATCTAGATGAGACATAGTGGGTACATGCCACGTTAATTCACGTCGTTTTTTTATCAACATTAACGTGCATTTATCCCCATAACAACGGGAAGAGTGTCTCATCAAAGTTACAATCCGCATGTCTAGCAGTAAAGAGATCGCCTGTCAAGGGCTCTAAATAGCGTATTATGGACGGGGATTCATAACCGACATATATGCCCCGTCGTTTCTAAGGTCCAAATTTGGAACGCTTAGGTGGTTCAATTGGAATATTAACTAAACACCCAAACACGCGTAAATGTGAGACATCGGGCTCATATCCAGTTACCAACTGGTACGCAGATAGTGGTTGGGTGGCCATGGGCCTCAGACGGACCAACGCAGCAGCATGCAAAATGGAATAGCCCCAAGCAGAAATAGGAAGTTTGGTGAACATAACCAAAGTTCTACCAATCATTTGCAATCGCTTAATGAAAGCTTCTGCAAGGCCATTTTGGATATGAACATACGTAACTGGGTGTTCAAGATTAATTCCCAAAGTCATGCAATAGTCATCGAAAGTTTTCGATGTAAACTCCGCGGCATTATCAAGTCTAATAGACTTTATTGGATAATCCGGATGATGAGCCCTCAATTTAATGATCTCGGCTAGGAGTTTTGGAAACACTGCGTTTCTTGTGGACAACAAAGCTACGTGTGACCATCTTGTCGATGCATCAACCAAAACCATGAAATATTTAAATGGTCCGCATGTTGGTTGGATAGGTCCACAAATATCTCCTTGAATTCTTTCATGGAATTGGGAAACCAATGTCGTAGGTTTCACACGAATTGGTTTGAGATTAGTCTTTCCAATCGAGCATGCTTGGCATAGGCTTTTCGGATTAATCACGAAATTCTTTCCTCCAAGAGGATGCTCATGAGATGCGTTCATCGTTCGAAGCATCGTATTTTGACCCGGGTGTCCAAGCCGGTCATGCCATAGCATAAAAGTGCTCTCATCAATCGGCGCCCGCCGAATGATTAGATTGATTTCAAAGTTTTGGATTGTAGTAACATACAAACCACTTGAAAGACATCTTAACTCCTCCAGAATACACTTTTGGTCGTATTGAGTGGAGGTAATGTGAAGGTATTCAATACCATTTTCACGAGCAGTTTCAAGATGAAACTTATTTTCTCGGATATCCTTAAAGCTCAATAAGGTACGACTGGACCTCGGAGAATATAAGGCCTCAGATACTTCAACAGGAGTACCATTTGACAACGTGAATTTAGATTTACCGAAGCCTTCAACAAGGGTTGATGGGCCCGAAATTGTTGTCACTGAGGTTACTTTAGGCGTAAAGTTGATAAAAAACCATTTATCTTTTAAGATAGTGTGTGTAGTGCCACTATCAACCAGACAATCAACTGCCCCACAATACATGCCTAAAAGTAAAATAATTTAAAGTCGGTCACACGAATAAAAGGAATTGCTCAATGAAAGAACTTTAAATTTTACGAGAAATGTTCAAAACATTATCCATAAAACAAACCATAATCCAAAAGAAATGAACAATATCCAAAGGAAAAAAAACATAATCCGAAATGGAATTGAAATAACATAATCCAGGAGCAAAACAGAATTATTAAAAGAAACGAAAAAAAACTTTATTCTTCCATGTGAGCCTCAAAGTCAGGGGTCTCAAGAGTTTCTTTTGCACTAGGTTCAATCATGTTGGCTTCGACCCTTCTACCCTCGTGGTAGTTTTCGACTTCTTGGGGAGTTGCCCTACAAGTCCTTTGCATATGACCATTTCTACCACATTTATAGCACAGAGTTGGCATATCGGCCGGTTCTCTTGCTTTGGGACGACTGACCCGGTTGTTCCTACCACCACGAGACTGCCTATGAGGAGCCACAGGTCCTCGGTTCGGACGATTGTCCAAACCTTGCATGCCTGGACGAGCATTACGCTTACCCATGTTCCTTGGCTGACGGGACGACTGGCCCTTTTCTCGTTTCCCATATCGTTGACGAGGTCCACGAACAGCATTAGCATCGAGCATTGGAATAGCCTTTGTCCCAGCAGGACAAGAATTGTTGTTCCTCATTAAAACGAGTCTATTTTTCTCGTCCAATAATAGCTGGGTGATGAGCTCAGGGAACTTGGTATACTTAGACTGACGATATTGCTTTTGAAGCAAGTTGTCAGAGGTAGGAAATGTGGTGTATGTCTTCTCCATCAAGTCATTGTCGGTTAATGTTTCACCACAATACTGGAGAAGAGCACGAATTCTGCATACTTCAGCATTATATTTCGTAACGCTCTCGAAGTCCTGAAATTGCAAATTCAGCCAATCATGGCGGGCTTCAGAAAGCCATATGGTCTTTTGGTGGTTGAAGCGCTCTCTGAGAGAGTCCCACAACATCTTCGGTGAGGTGATCGCTATGAACTCAGACTTCATTGCATCTGATAAGTGGCGGCGGAACAGAATCATCGCCCTCGCATTCATTTCACGCGACACTTCCACTTCATGTTCATCCTCAGCGTAGATGACGTCCAACAAGCCTTGGGCATCTAGATGGTTCTGGATATCTTGAGTCCAGTCCAAGTAGTTCATGCCAGCGGCATCAAGGATCGGAAAGTCAAGTTTGATTGACATTTTTCTACAACGGGAGAAAAATACTGGATTAGTTATCATATAAATCAACAGGTTTATATGTTTATGGTTTGCATAAGCACAAACTTGTTTCGAATCGACAGGTTCGAAAAATACTAGTTTTGCTTTCAATTGAATAGGTACTCTGTAATCGAACAACGTGCCGATACCGAGACACCAATTCAGCGAAAATACACATATATAGATACATTCGGGGAACTTATTATTTACTCAACCCCTTTCGGTAGCTCTACTTGGACACGATCAGGAAAGACGGTGAGGGGGGTGGGCACAAATGCCTCTTAAAAACCGATCTCATTAGGAGAGCGACTTCCGCCTTTATCTTTCCTAGACATCGTATCCAAATAGGTGAGCCTATTTGGGGAAAATTCATAATTATTCCAACTTAAATGTGAATATATATACCGGATTTCGCAAATTTTCAACTCAAAAGCTACATCTAAATGTTTAACCTTGAGGAAAATTTCTCAAAAGAGATACATTGTAAAAATGTTCAAATTCGAGTCAATTTATAAGCTCACGTAACATATAAAATAGCGTTCAACAAAATATAAAGGCATACCGTACTCATGTAAACTAGTCCTAACATGGAGTAGTAATATTAAAACACATGGGTTATTATTAAATCCAACACTAAAGTGTGGCTTTTGCCATTTTCTATGTGTAATTAATACATCGCATATGTTACATCAATTCATAGGCAATAAATGGTGGTATGCGAAGAGGCTAAAGTCATATGTATAAGAGGGAAGCTAGAAAGCCATAAGTCACAAACTCAAAGGTTATACATAATGTATGTAACCTATACATGAATATGGACAACCACACAATGTATCACAACAAACTCATATTTTTCTAAGTATACCTTTACATTAATAAGACAGTTCAAATAAGTCCATCAGAAAAAGCTAAATGTGTAATACTTATGCTTAGTCAAGTAAATAAATGATAAACACGTTTCTAAGAAAAATGGCCGTCTAACTTAATACAGTGAGACAGCTCCTACAAAGTTTTTTTTTTAAAAAATAAAACTGACAAATATGTCATTTTTCCCACATCTATAAAGTGAACCCTCAAGTGCTACTTTATGATAAGTATATCCCAAAAGGTTTGCACATTTTCTTTTACAACACTTTTTTTTTTTGGTGTAAGGCCTGTGATTTTTCAATTTTCTTTTACAACACAAAAGTACACTTATTCTGAAATGGCTCCTCATCTTAGGCCATTAGCATTACTAATTATAACTTGTTACATTGCTTTAGCATATGCCCATAATCCTCTACAAGACTTTTGCATAGCCAAAAAAGATAGCTCAGGTAATTTTAAGTTTTTTTTATCTTTATTGCTATAAATTGATTTTTTTTTTAATGCTGACTGCATTACAAAATTCTTGATCCCTGGCTAAAGAGAAAACCTTACCAAGGATGTATAAACAATTTTTTATTTATTTATTTATCATGAGACATGATTTGTAAGTCTAATAGTAATGACTAATGACATATACCAAAGTAACTCTGCCTTATTATATTGCATATATACTTGTGTCATTATGAACAACTTCTTAATTTACAATGAAAAAATCACTTGTGTAACCAAAGTTCTTGAGTTAATATCGGTCTCTTATCCAACTATATATGTACAATATTTTTGTACTTGAAAGAAAATAAGTTTACTGCTTGGAAGAACTTTGCTGACAATGTCATGCATGTGTTCCCATCAACTTAGTATAAATTCAATATATATATAACTGAGCAATGTCTAAAATTTAGGGTATTTTTAGCTTCTTAAATCTAGGGAATCAAATTTGTTTTCGGGTAGGATTGATCTTAAAGTTAAGATCAACATTTTCTATTTGTTATTTAACAAAAAGACATAATTTTTTGATGTAGTATACGTTAACGGCCTCACTTGCGAGGATCCAAAGTTGGCGCAAGCAGATGACTTCTTCTTCAGCGGCTTGCACATTGCAGGTAAGTAGGTAACTCTAAGCGGGGCTTTATGGGTACAAGTACCCCATGATTTATAAAAAATGAAATCACTAATTATTATACAACTTTTGAAAAAGATATTAAAAAAATGAATTTTTTATATAAAAATTAAGGGGGAATTTCATATATGTACGTACATAACTTGGAACTTATTTAGCAAAAATACATTGTATCGATCTATTCTTTCACTTAACTCAAATATTGTCAACTTATTTATCAATAAATGTAAAATTAATTATTTGGCTGCAATCATACATGATAGTATATATATACTACGTACCTAAATACAATTTATCTTAGGTATAAAAATGCCAAAATCAACCTAACAATATTTGAAATAATATGACAGTGTTTTCACATAAGTGAATCAAAGGTTGAAAGGTGTATTTTCATTTAACTTTAAGTTCCCTAAATTAAAACCTTCCAAAAAAAATTCTAAACTGAACACATGTTTATTAAAACCTTCCAAAAAAATTCTAAATTGAACACATGTTCTTCGTGACGCTGGAAAATTGCTGATGATTTTTCCGCCATAGGTAACACAACAAATGAAGTCGGATCCAAGGTGACTAAGGTATTTGTAACACAATTGCCAGCATTAAACACTTTTGGAATCTCAATGGCCCGTCTTGATATTGCGCCTGGGGGTATCAACCCTCCCCACATTCATCCCCGAGCTACCGAACTTTTAACCTTAATAGAAGGTTCAATGGAAGTAGGGTTTATTACTTCCAGTCCCGAAAACAAGCTTATCACGAAAATACTCAAAAAAGGCGATGTATTTGTCTTCCCAAAGGGTCTTATTCACTATGAGTATAATGATGGAAATTGCAATGCATTTGCGAAAGTGTTTCTTACTAGTGAAGATCCTGGGTTTGTCCTTATGGCAGATTCTTTGTTCGGGTCCAATCCTTCGATTTCTAGCGATCTTTTGAAAAAAGCGCTCAGTGTCGATGAAGACACAATTTCCAACTTCAAGACAAAGTTCGAAGAAGGAAACCCGCAACATTGATTTTATTATCGAAGCATATTGTGCAACTCTTTTCCTCTTTTTGTCCAACTTATCATTTACAAGTGATCCCACAATTTTAGTTGTATTTTCTTTTAACTGATTAAATAACACGCATTAAAACTATATAAGCACAATTTGTCTGTGTTAAAAGAAATTAATCCAAGTTATTGGCCAGTAATCGATCCTTAATACTCTCCATTTAGCGAGCTAACAATTAATGCAGATAAAATGGAAAACACTCTGAAGCAAAAGTATTGGCAATTGTCATGCATTAAGGTAGGTACGTACTTGTCAGAGATAACCTCTTCTTGGCTTGTTTAACTTTAACCAAGTTATATACACTAATTAATTAATTGTTACAAAACGTATGTGCTGCACTTAATTGTCACTTCGCATATAGACCTCATGGAACATGTAAGATGCAAGTTCGATATTCGAAAAAGATATACATGGGGATTGAGTCCTTTTATATCCACATGGTTTGCACCAAATACTAGTACAAAAATTCAGAATTAACTTGTATTCCTTTAAAAATATATATACAACCAATTAATTTCAGTAACTAATGATAACAACTCTGAAAACAAATAACAACAGAAACTTGGATGACATAAGAACAAAAGGCAGCATCTCAATATTTCCATGGAGCCCCTCTGAGGGTAGCATATGTAACAGCTTCAAGCAGGGACTTTGTCAAATTTGACACATTAAATAGAAAAAACATGTACATTCCTGGTTCTTTATCACCACGAAATACGACCAGACTAAAGGGGATAGTGTCAGGAGAAGAACACAGTTGATAAAAGGGAGAAATATGAAATGGAAATGAGAATGAAGATGGCAGATTAGGGTGTTGGTATGTCGTCTTAGATTTATTACGATCTTGGTCTTTTCTCAGCTCGATCAGAAGGCTCGCGACTAGTTCCAACGCCAGCTGTGCGAGTTTGATCGACACGACATTGGTTCTGGTTGTCCTACATATGCAAAATTGTATTCAGAAAATTTAGCAAAGACAAGTAATTCATTTTCCCTTACAATGTCTTTTCGAGTATAGATTATACTGTAACCGAGGAGAACCACAGTCTCCTCTCCACCCAGAACTTCTTGAGAAATGAACTTAATTGCTTTACATGGGAACTAGACTATTGAGAGTACTAAACTAAAAGATATTGGTCTTTATTTGAATATTTTTGCCTCCAATACTGAACCTTAAGTTTTCCTTAAAATTTTAAAAATTCACATTCTATAGAGGCTAAGATACACCCTGTAGCCTAGTAATTAATTAAGAGGGGATAAGATATACCTTTGAGTTTAACATTGTAGAAGGAAGTCCGGTGTCTCCTCGTTTACCAACATCAAGCTGCACCGCGATACTAGCCTGTGCCAAATCCACTCCCGACGATCGAAGAGCTTGAGTTAAGTTATTCAACAACCTATTCAGCAGGAGAAAAGTTACAAATCAGTGACACTTTTTACAAGAAAATAACATGTTCGAAAAATAATATGAACATAACTAATCAACTGAATTCAGTATCTGGAAGGGTGGGCAATGAGATAAGATCAGTTATTTTACTACTTTAGCGGTTCTAGTTCTTGAAATTTTTTAAGGTGGGGAATTTGAATCTTTACATAGTAGACTTGCAACAAGTCACCTACTTGCCTAAAATTACAACGAGAAAGAGGGATTGAAACTCACGATAACAAAAGGTCACGTTTTGCAACAGAGGCTGCTAGATTGAGACGAGTACCTTTGGACCCCAGCCAGATCCGTTTGGCAACAGATCTTTTTGGCTGACTTTTAGATTTTACCTTTGGACAGACAGATTTTCAGTGGATTTTTTAAAGTTGATTTTGGACCATAAAATCTTTGCGAAACATAGTTAGAAAATGACAACTAGAAATGATCAAGTTAGGGACTTTTAAGTACAAAAATGAACAAAGTCAATCAAGCTAGTAGAATGATTACGCAAGTCACATATATCAACATTCTGTAATGGTCCTGAGGATAACATAATGTGGAATGCATTTTCCAATTTCCACATAGATAACATGGGACACCTATTTGTTGTGTAAAACTCAATGAACACCCTCCCCTTGTGAGCCGGTTTTAAAGGGTGAGTTCTACTTATGGTTTATTAGGTATGCATCTACTGATGGTGACTTCAATCATCAGATTATCTAACACATACAGAAAAAAAAAAACATATCTCATATTTCCTTCCCACTGTAACATACGAAGGAGTAACAAATCATCCAGCAAAGCATCTGAACGTGCATCCCATTAAATGAAAAATCGTGCATAAAACCAACCGTGTAAGTATGATAAACTCTAACAAGCCTTTAAGTAAATATGCTCACCTCTGAGAGTAGGCATTTGAAATGCTAGCTTCATCCCTTCCAGCTCTCATTTTCGTGCCATTTAAATCATAGTTTGGAGGATCGCTCTCAGTTGTAAACAATCTACTTTGGCCTAACAGCGATTGGGAGTGGGAACCCTGAAAAACTGGATGAGAGAGAGACGATTGATGCGGTTGATTCAGCACCTTCTCAAGATAATTAGACTGAGATATTGCCTCAGCACTTCCCTGATTTAATGAATTTTGAGCAGTAACGAGAAGCGAAGGTGAAAATATATAATTGTCTTCCTGAGCAGATCCATTCCTCATGAGATGCTGTTGATCAATAAAACTTTCTACAGGTTCAGTACTGTTTCTCTGTTTGCAAATACAAAATACAAAGTCAGTTCTTGCGTCAACATAACTTCAATGTTAAATCGCCCAAGAATGCCAAAAGTGAGTAAAAAACTGGGTGTTAAGAGAACGGTATTTTACCCGTGGGACTAACTTTGAGGGCTCGTCACTCCAATTTTCGTATATATCAATCTTCGCCTGTAAAAATTGGACGTACTGTATAACCTGTACATGGAGTAAACATCACTCATTGAGTTCTCCAAAAATTAAATAAACTTAACCAAAAAAAACTTATAGCAGGATGAGTGCACCTCTAACAAGAATGAAGCTTTATCCCTCTTTTGATCATTTTGAGGTATTAGATCCATCAAAACCTGAAATCTGCAATTTGTACAACTTATAATCAATCTAGCTCGAAAATCAACTAGGTAGGCAGTAATTCTACATATCACATATGTACACAAGATTAATACTCATTTCCTATGCATTATTTAGAGGCCACCAATCTGTTGACCAATATATAGTAACAATTCTGATCCATATTTTTGAAGTACTCAGCTAAGCTACCAAGAGAATATCCACAAAAACAAGAAGGCATTATTTCGATAATTACACCCCTGGAGACACAACTTTGCAGCTACTGCTAAGTTAGTAGTTACTAATCAAGGTTGAATTCCCTACTCTAAGTTAGTAGTCACTAAATTGCCGGAAAAAAATTGAGTTTCATTTAAATGTAAACATTACATTACACAAAGAGAACACCAACAGTGTAATGAGCAATCATCTACTAACAAACTAGAGCACAAACTATTCATATACATAATTACGAATGCCATTTTAGAGTAATGTGTATTTTTAAAAAGCTTTCTACACATCACACGTTTCTTTACTTTCAAATATCACTTTTTCTTTACTCAAAGAGTATGCCAGACGCTTTACAAGATAATCATCGATACACATCAATCAAAAGATACACTTATTCACTGTGCTTTCGATTGTCAACATTTCATTCCCAAAAAATAAATTCCAACCTCTTTAACTCGGAACTAAAACACCCATTAGATACATTACTAAAAATTCAACGTGCTTACGATTGTCAACATTTCATTCCCAAAGAAAATTCCAACTGCTTTAACTAGGAACTAAAACACCCATTACATACATTACTAAAAGTTCACTCTGCTTTGCATTGTCAACAATGAACTTTTAATTTTCCCAAAGTAAATTCCAACCGCTTTAACTAGGAACTAAAACATTCATTAGTTACATTAAAAAAAGGAAAAATCACTTCTTTAAGAGCTTGCCTTTCATTGATCTTAAGCCTTCTTCGCTGTTCTGTCTCCGAATGTTTCAACCTACGTGGATTCGCCTTCCTTCCTGTGCCTTTTGCCTCTGCATTCCCACCAAATTCCATACAAATTAAGAGGGACCGAGACATACAAATAGAGGAAGTGACAAATAACTATTTGATAAAAACCCCGTGCACTGAAAATTAGTGCGCCTAGTCAACAATAATCCATCTAGGAAGAGAGAACCCTAGGGGGTCCCACCTTGAAATTAAATTAAATGAGAATAAAAAGATATTGGTTTGGCTCTTTATTTTCATACATGAACCAGGTGCACCTAACATTTTTCCAGAAATGACGGTGCGGTGTACTAAGAACCATCGCGCCAAATCAATAAAAAACCTATCTAAGAAAGAAGAACCCTAGTGGGTCCCACGTTTGAATTAAATAAAGTGAGAGTAAAAATTATATTGGTTAGGTACATTATTTTCAATCATGAACAGGACCAGGTTCACCTAACATTTTGCCACACTGGTGAACTAAGAACTATTCCGTGAAATCAATAAAACCGCATCTAAGAAGGAAGATCTCCAGTATGTCCCACTTTGAAATTAAATAAAACGAGAATCGCGAAAAAAAAATCTTCTTGTTAAGGCGCACTATTTTCCTGCATAAACCAGGTTCACCTAATGTACTAAGTACTATCATGCGAAATCAATAAAAAATCATCTACGAGGGGAGAATCCTAGAGGGTCCCACCTTAAAATTAAATACAACGAGAATTTTTTGAAAAAAACTTATTGGTTAGGCACACTAGTTTCAAACATAAACCAAGTTCCGCGAACATTTAGCCAGAAATGGCAGTGCTGACTGCGGTGTACAAAGAACTATCCCGCCAAATCAATAAAAAACCATCTAGGATGTGGGTTCCACCTTGAAAGTAAATTAAGTCAAATATTTTTAGAAAAAAAATGCTTAGGCACACTATTTGCATGCATGAAGTGGGTTCACCGAACATTTAGCCATAAATGACGTTGGCCGGGGAAGAAACTAGGTGGAGACAATCGGGGGCTGCAGCCTCCCATTTTTAAAAAAAAATGATGAAAAAGTTTCTTTTTCTATGTTATCGATTAAAATCTTCAAAATTTAGCGTTTCAACCCCTCCCCTATAAAATTCCTGTTTCCGTCCTAATGTACCGATAACTATCCCGTGAAATATCAAACTAAATGTGAATGGGAAAAAGAACCCTATTGGTTAGGCACACTATTATCAAGCACGCACCGGATTCACCCAACATTTTGCCAAAAATGACAGTGGCATAGGCAACAGATTGTACCTTTTCTAGACGAAATGAGGTTCACTTTTTCGATAAAAAAATATATGAAAAAGTACTTTTTTCTATGTATATTGACTAAAATCTTCAAAATTTTGCGTTTCAGCCCCTATTTACCAAAATTGGTGTTTCGGCCCCTCCCCTTTAGAATTCTGTCCCTGACAGAGGCATAGGCAAAAGATTGTACCTTTTCGAGACGAAACGAGGTCCACTTAATTTTGATAAAAAAAATAATGAAAAGGTATTTCTTTTTCTATGTATACTGACTAAAATCTTCAAAATTTAGTATTTCAGCCCCTATATTCCAAAACTAGCGTTTGCCCATCCCCTATAAAAAATTTCTGTACCTGACAGTGTCATAGGCAAAAGATTGTACCTTTTCGAGACAAAATGAGGTCCACTTAATTTTGATAAAAAAATTATGAAAAGGTATTTCTTTTTCTATGTATACTGACTAAAATCTTCAAAAATTAGCGTTTCAGCCTGTATTTACCAAAATTAGCGTTTCGGACCATTCACTTAAAAAATTTTGTTTCCTTCCCTGACCATGGCTAAAGCAAAAAATTGTACCTTTTCGAAACGAACATGTCATTTTGATTAAAAAAACTGAAAAGTATTTCTTTCTATGTACACTGACCTATGTTGCACGGATACGGATACGAGTATCGTATTCCGATACGATAAGGATACGGGGATACGGTTTTTTTTGGAAATTTAGGATACAATACGGCTAGGATACGTCAATCATTAAAATATTAATATATATATTATTTATAATAAAAGTAGTTACAAAACATTCAAACTAAAAATTAGTATTCCCGAAACTTTAGCCAGAACACAACACGTGTTCAATATAGTTAGCTAGGAGAATCATTAAAAGACACTTGTCTGAAAGATCAACCAACTAGCGCTAGGATTATTACAACACTTATAACAGCTAAATAATGCTAAATCATTACAAAAAAGCACTTGTATCCTCTCTTTATATTAGTGTGTATGTATATATCTTTTGTGTTTATATGTGATGTGTGAAATCAAAGTAGATCTAAAAGTACTTTTATCCCTTTATGTTTATTTCTTTTATGTTTTACCTTTTTATTTTTTCCAAAATTTTCAGACTATCATTTTCACCCCGCCGTATCCAAAACGTATCCATGCCGTATCTTAGCCATATCCAGAAGGTCAAACCTCAAAATAGTCAACAATACTCCAATCCCCGTATCGGATACCGTATCCCCGTATCAGGGCTTATCCGTATCCGATACTCCAACAAAAAAAAAAAAGTATCCTTACTACATAGATACTGACTAAAATCTTCAAAATTTAGCGTTTCAGCCCCTATTTACCAAAACTAGCGTTTCAACCCCTTCCTTTTTAAATTCCTGTTTCCGTCCTAATGTACTGATAACTATAGCGCAAAACATCAGAATAAATGTGAATGGAAAAAGAATCCTATTGGTTAAGCACACTATATTCAAGCATGAACCAAAATTAAACTATCGTGCGAAATACTAAACTAAATGTTCACCTAACATTTTGCCAAAAAATGACAGCGGCATAGGCAAAAGATTGTACCTTTTCGAGACGAAATCAGGTCCACATCATCGTAGCCTTCCTCTTCGAACTGGGCATCTCTCATCATCGCTCTCCGAGAATCCTAACTTAAAAAATCCTTAATGCGGGTGCCGGAATTAACATGAAAAATTAATACCCAACTGAAAACGAAAAAAAAATATAAGGTGATACTCAATCACTATTCTAAGCAGAATTTAAAGTCAAAATTACTTGCAAAGAATATTTTATTTGCTAGAATTATGGGAGTTTACATAAAAATTCTGAATGTGGGTGCGGTGCCGGAATTTACATAAAAATTAAAACCCAACTGGAAAAAATAATAATCTAAGGGGATGCTAATTACTAAATCACTGTTCTAAACATATTTTTAAAAAAATTCAAATTACTTACAAGAATATTTAAAAATCCAACTTAAAAATCCGGAATGTGGGTGCCCGAATTTAAATAAAAACTAAAAACCAACTGGAAAAAAAATAAAAAAATAAAGGTGATACTAATTACTAAATAACTATGCTAAACAGATTATTAAAAAAGTCAAATTACTTACAAAAAATAGTTTGTTTATCTATAGTTATGGGAATTCAAGCTCCTCCCCTGATATAAGCTGTTTATATCTATAACTATTATGATAAATATTATATATATATATATATATAGAGAGAGAGAGAGAGATAAAGAGGAAGAAATTACCTTATGAAGATGATAGCCAGAGAGTCTACAATCTCTCCGGAGAGAGAGAGAGAGAGAGAGAGATTATTTCAGTTAGGCAACTAAAAAGTTCAGGACCTAAGTAGGGGTTTTATTTATTTATTTATTACTACTACGATTTTACTATCATTTTTAATTAATATTTGAAACTTTTTACTACTAACAAGCGCACAATAGTTTTTATTTATCTTTTGCTGATTTCTTGTGTCATTCAGTTTTTAATAGACACTTTTACAATTTGGGTAATGATATATGTGTTGGAAAAAACCATCAAACATGATGTTTTTTGAAATTGGTCACGAGTCTAAAATAATTGTCAAATTCCATGCGAATAATCTAAAGTTTAGATTTCGTATTCAATTGGTTTGAGTAGTTTGTGTGACAAGTTTCGAAACGGTATATCGCATGACTTATTCGGTGAATGGGTGTGAATGAAAATTGATTCCGAAGTTGAACCATTGAGAGACGAAATCTGAAATTTTGGGAGAGCAAGTGGGAAATCAAATGGATGGGGAAGCCACCCAAATGATTATACCACATCAAAGAGAAAAAACTATTTTGAATAGTTTATATACATATTCACCACTAGAGAGTGGTACTAGTGTGTAGCCTCATATGTGTGTGTAGTCAAGTGTACCACACACGCGCTCGCTCGGTATCGATCTCGGGTAGCGGGCACGGGCACGGGTTTGGGACTTGGGGAATGTTTCGGTTCTGGTTCCAAGAAAGTCTGAGAGTTATCCCAAAAATTCCAACAAGCTTGTAACTGATGCAATTAAATGATAACTGCATCATTAATTCAGCAGTTTCGAATACTAAATTAAGTGACCATTATGGCTGAGATTTCAGGTTAGCCTATAAGTAGGCAGCTCTCCCCCACTCTCTAAACACAATTTTTCATTATGAAAACAACAACATAATTTTTCTCATAGCATATTAGAAACAGAGAGAACCACCCACCAAAACCTCGACCTTGACTCGTCGTCAGTTTCCGGCGAGTCATCTGAGACGTTGTATCTTGGGATCGAAGCGCCAACGCAACCAGAAACCTTAAGGTGGTTGGGCGAATATCGGTTAAGGGCAGACTGTTTACGGTCGCCTCGTCTTTTCAGTTCTGTCTTTTAATTAACGCATTTCAATTCTGCTATTTATATTTTTTTATCTTTTCAATTTTGTAATTTTATTTCAGTATTTTAATTTGTTGTACTTAGCTGTAGTTTTCAATTCTGTTTTTACCTTTCTGTAATTTCTTTAAAATACTGTTTTATTATGTAATTTCACTTCTGTAATTTAATTATGTAATTAAAATAGTTTCAATTCAGTCTTGTAATTTATATTTCAATCAGAACAGTCCGGCTGTTAAGTCTATACTTTCCAGTCCAGCAGTTTCTATTTATTGCAATTCAGTACATCAGATTATTAATTGATAATAATCTGAATAACGTTTGCTTTAATTACTATTCAGTACCTACATGTTGTAATATGTAATTTCAGTTTTCAATTTTGAATTAATAAAGATTACACTAGTTTTGTTTATTTTTTTTAGTCATTTATTATTCTTTAATTGTTATTTCGTACACGGAAACCAACAATCTTAACTGGTATTCTGTTGTTTCTTTCGTGTATTAATTAATACAATTATTTATTTTATAAGGAATAATGCTTTTTTGTTTTCATTTCTAAATCATATTAGAATTTGAATTACAAAGAAAATTTCCAAACAGTTTAATTTTTGTTTTAAGAATCTTGTTGATACCAACTGTATTGGTATTCAATAAGAATCGTTTTAATCCTTTTGATATCAACCGTATTGGTATTCAAAAGGAAACCGTTTAATTTTCTTTAGTTATTTTAAATAAAATTCTTTTACAAACCCAAATTTCAGTTTTGGTGTTTTGTTTATAGAATTTATTGTACACGTATCTCATACCTTTTGTGTTGTCGTTTCAGATGACAAACACGTCGCCTATTGAGTTGCCGATCAGGAGTGAGCATGACCCAGTGGTTGGTGGAAATGTCTATAACACTGGTGGCGATGCGAATGTGGGGGCTAACGCCGAGGACGTAGCTGCAGCGGCTGAGGCCGCCGTGGCTGCGGCTATGGCGGATGCTACGGCCAAAGCCGAGGCTACGTCCAAGGTACCGGCTACGGCGAAGGCCACTGCCAAGGCTGTGGCTAGGGCCAAGGCTGCGGCCAAGGGCAAGGCACCGATGTATTCGGCTGTGCCTACTTTGCCAACTTCTCATCTGGAGAAACTGAACAAATTCAGGAGAGACAACTTCAAACGTTGGCAGCAAAAGATGTTGTTTTATCTCACCACCCTGAATCTGACCAGGTTTCTTAAGGAGACTGCTCCCGTCCTAAGAGAGGACGATCTGGACTAACAGTCGTTCTCTGCGGTTGAGGCATGGAGACATGCCGACAACCTATGCAAGAACTATATCCTGTGTGTTCTAAATGACACACTGTTCAGTGTTTTCGATCCCAAAGCTACTGCAAAGGAGCTGTGGGAAACTCTCAAAAACAAGTACAAAGTGAATAACGCTGGCACAAAGAGATTTGTTGTCACAGACTTTCATGAGTATCGTATGACTGACAGTAGGGGTGTCATGGAGCAAGTTGAGGAGCTCCAACTCATTTACCATCGCCTTGAGGCTGAGGGGCTAGTGATTAATGAGCCTTTCCAGGTGGCACTCATGATTGAGAAATTGCCACCGTCTTGGAAAGACTTTCAAAACTACCTAAAGCACAACCGGAAGGAAATGAGGCTGGAGGGGCTCATTGAGAAGCTCAATATCGAGGTGAGCAACCGTCGCTCCGTAACGAGAGTCGGTGGTGCTAACATCTCGATGCCAAAAGCCAATGTGGTTGAAAGCTCCAACGTCAAGCAGAAACGTTTTGACAACGGAGGCAGTGCTGTTGTCGCAAAGAAATTTGCGAAAACCTGCTTTGTATGTAACAGGACCGTCCATCGTGCCGCAGAGTGTTATGACAATAAAAGCACTGTTAAGCCCAAGCCCCCCTCGAAGAACTACAAAGGCAAGGGGAATAGGAAAGCTCCAGCTCAGGCATATCTAGCCGAGGGAGGACGAGATGATGACCACTTCACTGCTGTGGTCTCTGAGGTGAATCTCGTGGGGAGCAGCCCCAAAGAGTGGTGGCTAGATACCGGCGCCACAAACCACATCTGCTCTAACATGTGGATGTTTAGGACCTACGAGGCGGTAGAGGGAGAAAGCTGCTTCATGGGAAATTCTGCTACTTTCAAGGTGGAAGGAAAAAAAACGGTGGTGATGAACATGACCTCTGGAAAAGAGCTGAGGTTGACAGGGGTGCTCCATGTTCCGGATATCCGTAAGAATCTGGTATCCGGATATGTGATGATGAAGAACGGGTTCAAGCTTGTTTTTCAATCAGATAAAATTGTAATCACCAAAAATGGTGTCTATGTAGGCCGTGACTATATGACCAACGACATGTTTAAGTTAAACGTAGGGACACCTGCTCCCAATGAAGGTGCTAAAGCTAAGGCTAGCACTAGTAATGTAATGACTGTTGCCCAAGAGGCCAATATAAATTCTAATTTTGCTTATTTATTTGAGTCATTTCATTTGTGGCATGGTAGATTAGGTCACGTGAATTATAATTCGTTAAAAAAACTAATATCACTAAAACTAATACCAAATTTTTCCTTTAATAAGCAACACAAATGCGAGATATGTGTAGAGGCAAAATTAACGAAATCATCGTTCCAACATGTTGAACGAGAAAGTGAACCTCTCGGTCTAATACACACAGATGTATGCGACTTAAAGTTTATACAAACATGAGAAGGAAAAAAGTACTTTATCACATTTATAGATGATTGTACTAAATACTGTTATGTTTACTTAATGAGACGTAAAGACAAAACAGTAGAGAAATTCTCTCTTTATAAGACCGAAGATGAAAATCAACTCAATAGAAAAATTAAAACATTGAGAAGTGATAGAGTTGGTGAATTTGAATCACCGTTTGACCAAATATGCGCTGAAAGCGGCATTATACATCAAACCACAGCCCCATACACTCCCGAGCAAAATGGGGTTGCCGAGCATAAAAATAAAACGCTAAAGGAAATGATGAATGCTTTGCTAATAAGTTCTGGGTTACCCCAGAACATGTGGGGGGGAAGCGATACTTTCCGCAAACTATGTTTTAAACAAGTTACCACATAAGAAGCGAGAAATGACTCCATATGAATTATGGAAAGGTCATCAACCCAGTTATAAGAAACAGCGTGTTTGGGGTTGTCTCGCAAAGGTCCTAGTTCCCACTCCTAAGAGGATGAGAATTGGTCCTAAAACAGTGGACTGTGTGTTCATCGGATATGTACATAATAGTAATGCATATCGGTTTCTCGTACACAAGTCGGAAAATCCCGATGTGCACGTAGATACTTATATGGAAAGTCGAGAGGCCTCTTTCTTTGAAGACATTTTTCCCCATAAATTACCTACATCTATACCAAGTCAAGAGTTGAACAGTGAAGGAAATGTGGGGGCAAGTGAACCGATAGAGGAAGAGGAAGAGCCTCGGCGTAGCAAAAGGGCAAGGAAGGAAACGTCTTTTGGACCTGATTTCTTAACCTTCATGGTTGAAGACGAACCAGTGACATATAAACAAGCTATGTCAACACCGGATTCCCAATATTGGGAAGAACCTATCCAAAATGAGATTGAGTCAATCATGCAAAACCACACTTGAGAACTAGTGGATCTTCCGCCAGGATGTAAGCCCCTAGGTCACAAGTGAATCTTCAAGAGGAAGTTAAGGGTTGACGACATGATTGAGAAATACAAGGCGTAAAAGGCTTCAAACAAACTGAAGGTGTCGATTATTTTGACACGTATGCTCCTGTCTCCAGGAAAATGTCTATCCGAATCGTCATTGCTCTCGCAGCTTTGTTTGATATGGAAATACATCACATGGATGTAAAGACGGCGTTTCTAAATGGAGAACTGGAAGAAGAAATTTACATGGAACAACCTGAAGAGTTTGTAGTTCCTGTAAAGAGCACCAAGTGTGCAAACTTGGAAAGTCTCTATATGGACTCAAACAAGCACCAAAATAATGGCATGAGAAGTTTGATATAATTATGCTATCAAATGGTTTCCGCATTAATGAGTGCGATAAATGTGTCTACACTAAAGAAAGTGAAAGAGACTGTGTCGTAGTCTGTCTCTATGTGGTGACATAATTATAATTGGGA
Source organism: Primula veris (assembly GCA_963682055.1). NCBI lineage: Eukaryota > Viridiplantae > Streptophyta > Magnoliopsida > Ericales > Primulaceae > Primula > Primula veris. Next base: position 25,476,074 of record OY821747.1, on the reverse strand, counting down.
TTACTGATAGAATCAGCTTCACAAAGAAAATATTATCACAACACTTCGACATGAAGGATCTGGGTATAGCTGATGTAATACTTGTGTTGAACCATGGGTTCAATAATTGATTTTGATTATAAGTTTGGTTATGTTTTTAATGATTTTACGATTTCTCTATTTCGATGATATAACGCTTTGTCTTTTCCAAAAGTAGAAAATGTCAATTTCAAAACATCAGAAAGATAGAGCACAGAAAAACAAAGCCAACGGTTCAAGCGGAACCAGAATCGGAGCTAAAACGAAAAAGCTACAAACATTCGAAGAATAAAGAGAAAACCGAGAAACTGCCAGAGAAAAACGACCGATCGAAATGGCAAAAACGACCGATCGTTTCTGGACCAAATTCTTCCAGTGAGGTCGTCTGAAAAACGACCGGTCGACTGTAAAAAACAACCGATCGTTTTCTGCAGATTTCAAAAACGACCGGTCGACTGAAAAAAATGACCGATCGTTTTTCAGCCGTTTTCAAAAACAGCTTTTCAGCTTATTCTGGGAAATTGCTTAAAACCAATGTATAAAAGCCCTCAACCACTACCAATGGTCACAAAACATAAAACAGACCTTTTGGTCTATAAAAACAGCCTAATCCCTCTCCCAAACACACACATTAATCATCCTTCAACCTCTCTAAATCAAAACCCTAAAAATCACCATTTTGGTGAAATAATTCGAAAAAGAGGAAAATTGAAGAAAAAGCGATTCAAGCGCAAATCAAAGATCAAACATCATCAAAACCACAAATTAGCTTATTTGGAAGCAATCAAATTGTGGGTGTTGTTTTAATTTTTGATAAATTTGTAAAGATCAAATTATAAGCTCATTTGTGAGAGAGTGTTTGGGTAGAAGCTTTTAAGCCAAAGTGTCGGTTAAAAGTTCTAGGTTAAACACTTGGGTACTCATAGATTGAGGGGGAGTCGTTGACTCGCAAACGTGTTCGCTTGCACTTGTATCAAGAGTAAAAACCTCGGGTAGAGGGTGAGCCAATCAATTGATTGAGCTCGATAGGATTTGTAAAATTGGAAAGAACATATTTAGTGAAATACTCGGTAGCTCGAATACCGAGGAGAGGACGTATGCCGTTTTGCCGAACCTCTATAAATCACGGTGTCAATTTCTTTCCTTAACTTTTACTTTCCACAACTTATACTATTGCTTATTTTCTTGCTTGCGTTTTGGACTTCTAGCATTTCATTAACGTTTATTAAATGCTTAAGCTTAGAATTGCGAATATTTGGGTGTTAGTTGCCATTAAGTTTAATTCCGCGAAAAACGCTAAAAACCTTATTCACCCCCCCCCCCCCCCCCCTCCCCCCCCCCCCCCCCCCCCCCCCTTCTCTAAGGTTTAGCCGCACGGGCCAATAACTTGGTATGAAGATTACCAAAATATCATAGGGGTATGCCTTGTCACAAAGTCATTATGTTAAACAAGTACTAGACAAGTTTGACAAGGGAAGTAAGGCGATGTCTAGAACCCCAATTGAGTTCAACTGTAACCTGAAAAAGAATTTCGGTAAGAGTGTGAATCAATTGGAGTTCTCTCGGGTCATAGGCAGTCTCATGTATATAATGAATTGCACTAGACCAGACATAGCAAACTCAGTAAGTAGACTGAGCAGGTACACCAGCAATCCGAATGAGGAACACTGGAAGGCCATCATGAAACTTCTCAGATATATAAGGTTTTTAGCCGATTACGGGCTGCACTATACTAGATATCCAGCGGTACTTGAAGGATACTCAGATGCCAACTGGATATCAGACTCTAATAGCACAAGATCCACGAGTGGATATGTGCTTATAATGGGAGGAGCTGCTGTGTCTTGGTGTAACGACCCGGCCTCACGGACCGAACCGCTACGCCCGTATCAACAATATTGTCCGCTTTGCACAACTTCCCAGGGGGGTCACCCATCCTGATACTACTCCAAGTTAAGCATGCTTAACTATGGAGTTCCGTCCTCGCTATTGTGCCGCACGGTTTTAAAAGTCCTTGTTAATAGGAAATTAATCTTTAAGCTCATATACCACACGGGTACTCTCATATCTAGGCGATGTGGTACTGACACACAATACCGCACCACAGAATTTCCTTCCGGGAAATCTGGGTCGTCACAATCACCCTCCCTTTAGGCACGACGTCCTCGTCGGGCACGTCGTCCTTCAGGGATCCACACACACGTGCTAGTCCCCACATTTCCGGCCAGATAGAGGCTCTGATACCATCTGTAACGACCCAGCCCCACAGACCGAACTGCCATGCCCGTATCAATAATATTGTCCGCTTTGGCACAACTTCCTAGGGGGGCCACCCATCCTGATACTACTCCAAGCTAAGCACGTTTAACTATGCAGTTCCGTCATCGCTATTGTGCCGCACGGCTTTAAAAGGCATTGTTAATAGCAAATGGATCTTTAAGCTCATATACCACACGGGTACTCTCATATCTGGGCGATGTGGGACTGACGCACAACGCCACACCACATAATTTCCTTCCGGGAAATCTGGGTCGTCACACGTGGAGATCCTCCAAACAGACGTGTATTGCAAGGTCAACTATGGAATCTGAATTTATAGCGTTAGACTTAGCAACCGAGGAGGCAGACTGGTTGTGAAGTCTTCTAGAAGGAATTCCAATGTGGCCAAAACCTGTTCCCGCAATAAGCATGCATTGTGATAGTCAATCAGCTATTGCGCAGGCTCAGGATCATATGTATAATGGAAAGTCTCGACATATATGTCAGAGACATAAATCCGTAAGAGAATTGTTATCCAACGGTGTAGTATCCTTAGATTTTGTAAGATCAAAGGAAAACATAGCGGATCCATTAACAAAAGGCTTGACTCAAGTAGGAGTCGAGGCGTCATCGAATGGAATGGGATTAAAGCCCATTAAATTGGTGGCCCCTATATAGGTAACCCAACCTAAACGGAATCTTTCCTGCTAGGTTCAAAGGGAAGCTGAACTGTGAGGGCAACCGAACAAAACACTCGGGAACCAGTAGTTCCCAGCCCATTTTCCGTGATGACAGAGTGATAGACCTGTACCATTATAAGGGTGAGCTTGAGGCTCTTAATGATCCAAGTAACTCGATGGTCGAGTAAGGTGAGTCAGGACACCTTCAACTTGGAACCACCTATAACGAGTGTGTAAGGCCGGTACCATGTGATGAGCTTAGGCTAATTCACTAGAGCACTCAGTTGAACTTGTCAAGGCAGTCCAGGCCAAATATGGACAACGACTAAAGGGCCTAGTACGTGGGTAGAAAGGTCATTGTGCGGGTATCATGCTGGGATACACAAAGCTAAAGGGTTCAAAGCATCTATGCTACCTAATAGCAGTATTCCGGATGAAACTACGCTACGGCAGGTTCAAAACGCGCGCTACCTGACCTTAGGCAGTGAACTTTTGCGGTTCTCTTGATTTGCATTTAGGGCATGGGCTTTCGAGCCAATTGCATTCATGTGGGAGATTGTTGGAAAAAACCATGAAACATGATGTTTTCTGAATTGGTCACGAGTCCAAAAGGATGGTGAAATTCCATTCGAATAATCAAAATTTTAAAATATGTACTCAATTGGTTTGAGTAGCTTGTGTGACAAGTTTCGAAACGGTATATCTCATGACCTATTCGGTGAATAGGTGTGAATGGAAATCGGTTCCGAAATTGGACCATGGAGAGACGAAATCTAGAATTTTGGAAGAGGAAGTGGGAAATCAAATTGATGGGGAAGTCACCCAAATGATTATCCTACATCAAAGAGGAAAAACTATTTTGAATAGTTTATATACATATTCACCACTAGAGAGTGGTAATAGTATGTAGCCTCATAGCTGTGTGTGTAGGCAAGTGTACCACACACGCGCACGCTCGCTCGGGCTCGGACTCGGGCACGGGCACGGGTCTCGGGTCACGGGTCGCGGGCGTGGGACTTGGGACTTGGGACTTGGGGAATGTTCCAGTTCCAAGAAAGTCTGAGAGTTTTGAATAATTACAAAACAGTTTCAAAAATTCTAGCAAGCTTGTAACTGATGCAATTAAATGAGAATAATTGCATCATTAATTCAGCAGTTTCAAATACTGAATTAAGTGACCATTATGGCTGAGATTTCAGGTTAGCCTATAAGTAGGCAGTTCTCCCCCACTCTCTAAACACAATTTTTCATTATGAAAACAGCAGCATAATTTTTCTCATAGCATATTAGAAAGAGAGAGAACCACCCACCAAAAGCTCGACCTTGACTCGTCGCCAGTTTTCGGCGAGTCATCCGAGACGTTGTACTTTGGGATCGAAGCGCCAACGTAACCAGAAACCTTAAGGTGGTTGGGCGAATATCGGTTAAGGGCAGACTGTTTACAGTCGCCTCGTCTTTTCAATTCTGTCTTTTAATTAACGCATTTCAATTCTGCTATTTATATTTTTTTGTCTTTTCAATTCTGTAATTTTATTTCAGTATTTTAATTTGCTGTACTTAGCTGTAGTTTTCAATTCTGTTTTTACCTTTCTGTAATTTCTTTAAAATACTGTTTTATTCTGTAATTTCAATTCTGTAATTTAATTCTGTAATTAGAATAGTTTCAATTCAGTCATGCAATTTATATTTCAATCAGAACAGTTCGGCTGTTAAGTCTATACTTTCCAGTCCGACAGTTTCTATTTATTGTAATTCAGTACATTAGATTATTAATTGATAATAATCTGAATAACGTTTGCTTTAATTACTATTCAGTACCTACATGTTGTAATATGTAATTTCAGTTTTCAATTTTGAATTAATAAAGATTACATTGGTTTTTTTTTAGTCATTTATTATTGTTTAATTGTTATTTCGTACACGGAAACCAACAATATGCACATAAAAGTATATAATAACTTCATTCACGTTTATTGATCATTACCCTATCTGTCACTAAATAAACGTGTATAAAAGTTATTTCAAAAGTTAATCACATGTTAATTCATAGTTAAAACTATATGATGTAATTTTTAAATTTTTAATTATGACAATTTAGATGAGCTAAATTCGATAGTCAAAATTTCCATATAGATAATGTGGTGGCATAATTTTGACAGGTAAGTTCTGTTTTTTGTCTTTTTACTGGTTCATATTAAGTGGATGAGATTGACCCATTGTACCTTTGTATGTATCTTTTGTACATGTTTTATGTGAATATATCATATCATATCCATGCAATTGCAATTTTCTTTAAAAGGTTTTTTAGATCTGAAATTTCAGAAAAGTAAATCAAATAAGATTCTATGCTCATTTTTTTGGAGCAGTAACTGTTTCAAATTTACTCGTATGCAAAGTTGAGTGATCTGATTATAATACTGAGCTCGAATGCCTTTCCGTAATTGATTCAGCTAGTTTGCGTTCATGCTTCTAAGTTATGAGCTTAGTACATTTCGCTCTTTTTACTCAACTTAATGTAAAACCCTACCTATTATAGTTAACACAGTTGACTTTACTATGGCCGGGGAAAAATCTCGACCCATATCCCGACATGAGAAGAGTCCCGACCCAAAAATATCAGGTTTTGTCCCGACCCGACAAACTTCGGAATCGGATGACAATTTGATTTCGTCGGGTGTCCTGACCCGACCCGATTTTTTTATTAATTTATATTTTATATTATATAACATGATTTTTTTTTATTTTAACACTAAAATATAAATTAATTTATATCATATGCAAGTGATGAGAATCAAATATTGTACATCTATCCTACAATGTAAACACTCTGCCATATGAGCTGTAATCCTTTTTGTTTTATATATTAATTATAATTATATAAGTGTAAATGGGAGTGTTGTAAGATATTATTGGACTATTGGACGTTACTCATAATGGGTCTAAGTTGGGCTTTCTACCTTATATAACCCTAAACTTCTATATAAAAAATGTTAGCGTCTCTTGTATTGAATCATTCTGATTAATAAAGACTATGTTCTCTCTCTATATTCTCTCTCTATATTCTCTCTATATCTATATACATATATATTTGAGCTAATATGTCACAAAACAATAAGTATAATATAGATTTATAGTTTTGAATATATGAAATTATTAAAATAAAAAAACATACTTAAATTAAAAAGTTATATTGTTACTTCAAAAAAGATAAATGATCATTATTTTTCGACTATAAAAATTATAATGATAATGTATCTCATTAATTATGTTAATTGTTACTTTTGCGAGTAAAACTAAATACTAAAATAATCTGATAAAAAACTTATCAATTTTTTTATCTACTCTATTATTTGTAGTTTCACACTATTTTTTCTACTTCATATTAATTTATTTTTTCATTTATTAAGAATGTTATTTTTAAATTAAGATTATATTTCATGTTAATAATGTTTAGACTTCTCAAATAAAAATTGTTATTAAAAAAATATGTCGGAAGATTCGGAATAAACATAACCCGATCCTACGGAATCCAAAAAATTCACGTCTCGAAAAAGTCGGGTCCCGACTTTTGTCATGTCGGGGTCACTTTAAAAAATAATCGGGTCGGGATACGGATTGAGTGTTTACAGGTCGGGTTTCTACCCTAACCCACCCCTCAATTTACCATAATTCATCTAAGAAATCATCAACATACATGATAATGGCCTTGTTTGGTTTACCATTACTTTTTACTTAATATTACTTATACTTATGTTAAGTAGCATGTTGTTTGGTTGTCATTCAATAATCTTACTTTTATGAAAAGCAAAATCCTTTTTATCTTACTTAAAAAAGCAAACTTCATGTTACTTATTGAAGTAAAATACTTTTGGTCTACTGTAGCTATTCTATTATACATAACCACCCATAACTTAACCACTTTAAAATGCCTTCAAATCTTACTTATTATACTTATTATTATTAAAAATATTTGTTTTACAAGATTTTTTAATATTAATAACGCATTTAAGGAGTTTTATTTTATAATTTTTACAGAAAAAGATTATATAGTAGATACTGATTTATAGTTACCGGGAAACTCTATTTAGTTAGAAATTGTGTTTTTTCGGAAACTCGTTTCGAAAACGGAAAGGGAAACGATACTATTTCAAAATTTGAGGGAAACGTTTTCGAAATGTTTCGAAAGGTTTAGTGAAACATCGTAAAATCTTAAATAAAACTTTTTCATAACTCTAATAATCTGAATAATATACTTTAATAGAACTTTAAGAAAGATTTTACAATACCAATTTTGTAATAAAATAGGAAAAATATGCATTACAACATTATGAAATCAAGTTCCTAAACCATAATATATAATATATAAATAATTTATTTGTTTAGTTACTCAAATTTTAGCAATTTATCTCATGAAATATAAGAAATTGGTATTTTTTTTCGTATTATTATTATTATGGAATCTACAAATTCATATAAGTTTAATAAAATTGTCACATAGATTTTATCTGGATTAAATATTTAATTCTACTGGCGCTTTCCGGTTTTCGTAAAATTTTAGACTATGTTATTGAGAAGTGTTATTGAAAGAACGTTTAGGGTATGAGAAATACGATTGCGAATTTTGAGAGATGTGCGTTATTACGATATTCGAAAAATCAATATGATTGGAACGTTTATGGCTTTGCACAACTTTATCCGTAAAGACAACGTAAATTTTCCTGGTAGAGAATATGACAAGGTAATGTGTAATGGACACATAAGCGAAATTGTTAGTTTTATTGAAATTTTAAGTGATGATGTAGATTGTAGAGTTTTTAAGTGATGATGACTATATGCAATTTAATTGAAATGAAATTTGTTATCAAATTTGTAGAAACTTGAGAAACCGTAGGCAAAATAGTTAATTTTGTAACCTTTTCGTATAATCGTTATATTTTCATAATTTTGTTTCCTTTTAATCTTTTAATAAAATCTATTTTGCTGGTTAATTATTTATTGCGATTATTAATAATATAAACTATTATTTTAACTCAAAAAGTAAAAAGTAAACAAATTTTACCAAACAACATTTTTAATGAAAAGTATACTTTTGCAGTGTTCACCAAACACCATTTAACTTACTAAAAAGTAACAGAAAAAGTATACTTTTCAACTTGTTTAAAAAAAGTATACTTTTCAATTTAAAAGACGCGACCAAACGAGACCGGTGTATTCATCCAAGAAATCATCAACATACATGATAATGTCTTTAAATGTTGACTGGTGAGTCATAGTTAGAATGCTTAAAAGGTCTATTTTACTTAAACAACTATCTTTACTTGAACAAAATTAGCAAAGCAACATAGCAACCACATAACTCTATCAACAAGCACATCTACCAATAAAACCGAAAGGAAAAAATGTTACTGGCCATTTAGCAGGAAACACCCATCAGAACCGAGCGAGAAGGACAAAAATTCAGATGGTCTTAAGCATTTTCCAACTCTGTCGACCTTGAACTAAGCTTAGTTTATACGCAAATTATTCCCCATCATACCATTATGAATAAGATCCGACCTTACTGATAAAACCTCACTGGTCAGAATAATTAGAAAAATCAACGATACGGTACCACACTGATACTCGATTATTTTCTTTAGTCCCCAAATTACCTAATTAATGTGGTCAGAGAAACTGCCACCCATTCCATGTTAGTATCGGTCTGGTACCGGTCTGGCTACATAGCATTACAGTAATCACCCGTTAAACCATCATCTCAACCCTTTTTCCAGCTAACGAAATATAAGATCCAATCTCCCAAAATTTTGAAGTCCTCTTAAAATCAGCTATTTAAAATATATACATCTTATCTGTCGGCATTCTCTAATTCTTCTGGATCCTCCATATGAGCTTCTTCCTTGTTATTCACCTCAACTACTCTTTTTCGTCGGAAAAATAACCCCGATGATGTAGCATCATCTTCATCAAGATCCTCTTCCCTATCATCATCCAATGGCATCATCTTCGGCATGACCTTATTATCAGCGGGACAACGACGTGTCACTCCTACAGAAGCCTGAACTTGGGATGAAACATTGCCACGTAGCTCTGGTTTCCAGCATGAACATTCTGGGAGCGGGTGAGCGAGAAAAGATAGAGGTTTTGATCTCGTAGACTCGTTTTTCAGACTTTCGGTTAAGGCTTGTCTCATATGCTTACGTACTGATGTTATCCATGTACGGTTGGCTTCGTATAAGTGGTCCTGTATCTCGTCTACAAGCTTGACTACTTCTCTTCTGCAGTGGAGAAAAACACAAAATAAAGCTAAGAAACGGCTACATAGAGTCGCTATAGATCAAATCTTCTATTGAGGTGTCCATGTCCATATTTTAGACATTATAGAAGGAATAATACACACACAAAAAGTTAAATAACTTACGGTTTTTAAAGCACGAGGCATAGCTAAGAAGACTTGTGCTAAATTATACTAAAATGTAAGCATTGACGTCTATATTTGAATTTTTCAAAAAAAAAAATGATAGTTGCATAATTCATATTCATTAAGTTAAAAACTTAGAAGCAATAAAATAACTAATTTTATGCACATATCGAAAGGAAACCCCAAGGTTTTGATCAGAATTGCTAATAATCATAAGAATCATTCGTATATAATGGTACCATCACTAAAATTAACAATAACAGTATATTTATGCTTATGCTCTTTGAGAAAAAAGCAGAGTTTCAGCTCCTATGTTTTGGAATGCAAAATCGTCTCAAGGCACTAAAAGAATCAAGTTTGAGCTTTTTGAGCTGTTCAGAATAACGTAACAAATACTTTTTACCTCCATAATGAAAACCTCTTCGGACTAAAATCATAAAACTAAAGTAATATTATTTTTACCATACAAGATAAGGTCATGAAAAACCTGTCTAATCGAAATATTTTTGATGAAGCAGACTTGTAAATCCTATGCCCCATCACCAAACTCGCAAAACTCGGCCTCCCTTTCCCATCCCGATCAAAACCAGGGACAAAAACATCTGCTTCTACGCATACAAAATAATCAATGGCCTCCCATAGCAACTTATGTGCATTCATTCTCAGCTCCATAACTGTACTCTCGGGCTCGTTATCGATCTCTGCCACCCATCCCCACCACCCTTCAATATTATACGGGTATTTGGGCCGTGCAGGTGGCGGCGGAAGGGGACGAGGACGTGGACCCGTGTTTTTCCAAACTTCACGTCTCATTTCTTCTTTTACAAAATTTGTAATTTTATGGTAAGTTTCAATGATGTTGGTTTCGCGACCGTATAGTGTGGTGATTTCCCATCCTGTGCTTAGTGAGGTTCGATCAACGACGTTTTCAAAGATAGCGCGAAGTGGGATTAATTTTTTTTGTCCACCGAATATTTCTCCTCCAGATACGTACAAAATAGTATCCCATGAGTAACCATATGCACGCAGCAAAATACCAACCTGCAATAGAAGTCATTTAGAAAATAAGATACTCTGATAATACACTATTAGTTAGTGTTTAATTGTCTATACAGGGCTCTTCCGGTTATAATTAGAAGGAGAAAAGTTAGTTTATCGATAAAACAAGAGTATTCTTTCAAGTAGTACTTGTACGTATTTTATGCGTGTTTGCTACAAAATTAAAAAACAAATACTAATGTGCTTGCTTAGGTGCAGCTTTTATGCGTGTTTGATAAGCCTTAAAGCTGGTCACCAAGTACAGTTCAAAGTTTAATAAAAGCACAAAAAATTAAGCTTAGCTGCAAACAAACAAGGCATATTTTTTATGTATATTAAAGTAGTGAAGGAAAGTAAAAAAGGGCTAAAAGAAATCTACATTCGTCCAGCTTAAGACTTCTAGCTTTTTCAGGCGAAAATCAGGAATCTTCAAATATTAGGCTGGTCAACCAACTATAGTCAAGTTTGGCAAAAAAGCAAAAAACTTGAGCTTAAAAGCTGAGCCAAACAAAGCCTATATATAACCGGAAGTTGTAAAAGAAAGTAAAAAAAAATGACTAAAAAGCATTGTTACTTACATCAATAAAGCAAAAAAGTCAACTCAATTGGTTCAGCAAAATAAGCTAAATTTCTCACCTCTTCAGGCATAAGTGGGCATGAGCCTTTTAGACGTTGTTGGGCAGAATTAACAAAAAGTTTCCCCTTAACAAAACCACGTTTAATCATCCATGCTCGTCTGTGCTGAATTAGTTCGGTATGCACATCCTTGAAAGAGATCAAATACAAATTACATAATACATACTCAATTAGCTTCAAATGCAAGGGTAATTGTCCTTTGTGAAAAAATAGTAAAAGTTACAATTTGAAAAAATTAAGCAAGTACCTGGAAAAGCTCTGCACAACCATAATATGCTAATGCATCTCTAGTCATTCCTGGGTCATAGGCTATGAATGGCCGCCTGGGGGATCTTAATCTGTAAAAATATTATAAGTTAACAAAAGGAGAAAAAACCCAACACGTTTAGGAAAATTTTCAAAATGGATATTTACCTATTTAATATCTTATCAGCAAGTTCTTGCACCTCCTCCCGGAACTTTAGCGCATGAAAAGTAACCCTACATCTCAGCCTTTGATACTCTTCAAGTTGTGCAGGAAGAATAGCCTACACAAATTTGCAAATGATCATTTTCTTTAAAACAAGGAAGTATATACTCTATTGAGTAAATGGAGGAACTTATATCATCAGAAGAACCGGCGTACGGCTTAGAGATATATTTATGGGAGTATCATGGACTCATTTCTCATTAAGTGTTGCTGGGAAGTTTCACTTCCATTTAGCGGCAGAACAATTATTCAGCAATTTAGTAAAAGCATATAGACAATCAATTTATCAAAGTCTATGCCATCAAAAGTGGAGTCAGTTAACTGAATTATATGACATTTAAAATCAGCCAGTTGAAATGTATGCTCGTTACAATAAATGGGAAACATAGCTTCAACATGTGACTAGATGGAATTAAGTCAAAATTATATCAGTTAATGGTAATTTTCAATAAAAAAAAACTACCTGCAGGCATCCCCCATGAATAATAACTAGTTCAACGACTGAATGCTTGTTTAAAACGGGAAGAACATGGTGCAAGTAATAATGTGGGGACTCTGATTGAGAAACTCTAAACATGGGAATTTCCTTTTTCCTCCTAGCGCCTTTGAGGTCTTTCGGAAGTGTTTTCACGATTTTGATATCACCGGCTAGTGCTTCGATGAACTTATCCTCATTATAAAGGTAGGCAAAACTCTTGAAGTCTAAGCTGCATGGAACAATTTTTCAAATAAATTAATAAAGCATATAATTGAACCATAAACTAGTTCTATATATGCCATCAAATTTGGGTCTATCAAGGTTTTGTACCCTCTGATACCAGAGTTCGAATTAGTAACATATACAACAAAAAAGCTAAATTGAGTATCAAACCTTGTTTGTCACCATAGTGCGTTTCCATCTAGTTTTACGGTGCTAAATTTTAAAATAATATAATATGTTTAGGCCATGTAACAGCATGTATAGACGTTCTGTCCAGTTATTCTAAAGCAGAATACAAACATGACAATTAAGTGCTGTAAATGGACTAAGTTAAACTTTTATTGTAGTGCAGGGAGCAAAGTATTGGATGACAAATAACTGCATTATATGGTAATATGCTATCCTTTTGTACTAATTTAAATAAAATTGATAGTAAAGGGTACAAAATTTTAAAAACCCTGACATTTGATTCATCATCCCTAAAGAACGAGTAACAAATTAAGATTATAGAGGGAAAAGGAAGGTAAATAAAACCTAATTCCTTTGCTGCTAGTGGTTGATAGGATCTCAGGTATGACTAAAGTAGCATTGAGAAGCCGAGCGACAGCAACTACATCACTTATCTGCAAACTGAAGAAATTGTAAATAGCTATTACACTTCAAATATAGTAGAATTCATATGCAAATTAGATTTTGTGTACTAACCGCGTTTCTGATCTCATGAAAACCTCCTCGTATCCTCACAAAAAGATATCCAGTTGTTTTTGAAGTGGGAGCTGCTACAAAATCATATCAAAAAGGCCATCTTTTAGATTTTATGGTATCTTGTTATATTCTAGTTTTCACAAATCAATCAATCCAAACACGACAACTGAACATACAGCATTTCTTTTCCGTTATGAAAATCCTTTGTTATCCCTTTTTTCCGCCTTCTTCTTTCCCCAAAATTAGTTATTAAGGAAAAAAATGACAGAAACTTAACAAAATATGACCTGCATAGTTTCCACCAGATTTTGCGTTTGGGTATAGAGGTTGAAGCTTCCTAACTGGTCCCCATAGTCTTCTGTACAAGGGACTCTGCATAAGATGAAGAAATAGTGAATAATAAGAAACCGCAATCACATAAACCACTGTTATTGTATTTGTTCTAATTAGATAAATAGTATAGTGAAGCCACTCAAAATAATGACACAAGGAATGATATTTTGCCTTTGAGAGTATATATTCATTAGTACACAAAAATAATAATACAATGGCGGTGGACTTAAGGCTATGTTTGACTATGATCAGATATTTTTATTGTGAATTGATGTTCTCTAATAAGTAACACCCTCAGGCTTATAATTCTAGATATCCATCAGAGTGAGGTACTTCTAGAAAGGATATATTTGATATTCTAAGTCTTGACTAGCATCAACCCATGTATGCTAACAGCGCATTTCAGTTAATTCTAATAAATGGAGTTGAAACCCGACACCCAGTTCCAATTGTGTATAAGTTGTAGTCACTTCGTGGTGGTGAGAATTTGATGTTCAACTCTCGGAACTCCCATTCAGAAATAAGTACACACTTTAAATTATAAGTTTACTAAAATAATTTCTACATAAAATGATCATATATTTATAAAAACCAATGATATTTTGAAAGATGCTCAGGGTAAACAAGTATTCATTTTAGTTCTATACTGAATACCAAATACCAATCAGATTGGATTTCCTCACCGCAACCATGTTCTTGCCTAGTTTGAAGAGCTAAACAATTTGAACGAATAATGTCATTATCAGACTACTGTCTACTTGGTAAGTATCGAAAAACGAAAACCTTAAATACTTTCGACCAACATTGCTTCAGGTAGCATCTTCATAAGGTAGTCGTAATCAAAGGTCTTATTTTACTAGATTCCATAACGAATAACAACTTAACCCATCAAAACTCCAAATTGCAGCCGAAGAAGAGACTAGGGCTTATTTGACTGCAAGTTCTAAGAAAACAAGCCGACTTATCTCAGAATAGGAAAAAAAAACGTGTTTATCCTGCTTAAAACTGCTACTACTAGTTTCTCTGGCCAGAAAGCGAAAAATCTCACCTTTTATGATGTCAATACAATGCAATGCAATTTATAAACGAAAAAGTCAAGCTTATAAGCTGCAAAAAAACTTACTATTGTACACTAACCCAAATCTGAAGAAACATATGATGAATGGTAATATTTGGTAAATGGTAATCACACTGCATCAACCATTATACTTGACCAGTACATCGGGAAAATGATCATTTAATACATATATCGGAGACTTAATCATCAAAAACTAGTGGTTAAAATCTCTTTCAAATTAGGTACACTTGCTGCTTCTTTTAACTCTTTGAATCTAACTTTGATGCTCACTAATGCTAAGCTGATATATACCAATTCTTAAACAAAAATTACAAATTGGGAAACTCAATAATTAAGTCCAAAATTATGTATTAAACTTTAACTTGACCAATACATTGTTACTATGATATATTAGTACTTTCACATTCTCATCACCTGATTTAGTCAATGTAGTGGCTAACATAAAATAAATAGCAAAACCCATAAATAAATAGAAAAGGAAAATGTCATTTAGTACATATTTCAAGACTTATTTATCAGAAAACCATAGTTAAATAGGTACATATGCTCAATAATGCTATTTTATTTATTGGTTTTTAACTTTGATGCTCACTAATGCTACGTCAATATGTACCAAATCTTTTAAAAAAACTAGAAATTGAGATTTTGATAATTAAGTCCAAAATTATGTATGAAACAATAACTTTCGTAAAAGAACAAAAAACAATACTAAAAAAATGAGATCTTGGAGAAGAGTGAACACATTACAGAAGTAGAAAGATGAGCATTTTCAATAACAAAACTTAATACAGATGTTCAATGATGATACTTTTTTTTTAGTCATTGTTTTTAATTCCAATGCTCACCAATGCTACTTTAATATGTACCAAATCTTAAACAAAAAGCACAAATTGAGGTTTTTGATAATT
This sequence comes from Primula veris, assembly GCA_963682055.1. Taxonomy (NCBI): domain Eukaryota; kingdom Viridiplantae; phylum Streptophyta; class Magnoliopsida; order Ericales; family Primulaceae; genus Primula; species Primula veris. The sequence continues at coordinate 25,460,832 of OY821747.1, read as the reverse complement.
AAGTCCAAAAGTATGTATTAAAACAATAACTTTCCCTAAAAAAAAAAAAGAGATATTGGAGAAGAGTGAGCACATTACATTAGTAGAAAGATGAGCATTTTCAAAGACAGGTCTCCATGAAAATATAGTAACAGAAGCTTGGTACTCTGAAATCCCATCCACTGTATATCTAGCTAGTAGAAAATGGATAAATATAGAAAAAGCTGATAAAACAAGCCCAAATAAACCAACCCATTTCATCTTAGACTTGAACATCATTTTCCCTTCACTTTTCATCACTACCCACAAATTAATTTTCAATACTAACCAACAATGTCACTGTAAATACTGCTTTTTTCTCCTTTTTAACCCGAATTTGGACTTTAATTACTCTTTTTTCAGCAAATTATTTTCTCTCTATCTCACTAGGATTTAAGAAAATGGAGCAGAGGAGGTGAGAGGTCAGGTCAAAGCACGAGAGAAGGCAAACCACGTGTTTAAATCATTTATTTTGTATTTTCGAAAAAAATATAAAAAAAAAAAAAAAAACATTTAGTGGGTGAAGTACATTATTTTCCCCATAGTTTTGGGATTTAAATTCTTTTTAGTCTTGTAGGTTCATTTGATATAGTGTATTAGTTTCTAAATTGTTAATCTAAAGATAGATTTCGCCAAATTTAGGGTGTATCTTCACCTTCTAGTTGAGAATGCGGGTTCTTCCCCATTAGCCGATCCCGAGCTATCGACTCTTGAATTAGTCAATGAAATTATGTAGGATTATGTCACGGTGCAACTAATGTTGTTCAAGGAGCAATCGTACTTTGCGAGAACGATTCTCAGGCTAAAAATGCATGATAATTGCTTTGGGCCTCCAATTTCGATGAAGCCTAAAAATATCACTTGGTTATGTATAATATTTTTTAAAAGTTTTATAAGGACCATTATCGTAGTGCTTAAATTGAAATAATTTAAATATAAAACAAAACTTGTAACTTGTCAAAAATAAATCTCAATACTTCTAAGATAAAATTTATTATGTACTGTGATCTAATTGTATCATCCTCGTAATCTTGAAATAATAAATATAGTTGCATGAATTTCCAGATTTTCCGTTTACTCTTTTTCTAAACTCGCTATTTCTTTCATATTTGTACACCCCACAAATGTCCACGTATATAGACTTCTAATTTTTACCTAATAATTATTTTTTTAATACAAATTTATTATATTTAATAAGCTCACACAATTTACAAAATTAACCTGTAACGTCATTAATCTCCTTTATTAATTTGATCGATCATTCAATGAATTGTTCCAATAACTTTCAAAAGATTCATTGCCTATATTTCATGAATTTTTTTTATGTTTTTTTAGCATCACGTTCAATAGAAAGTCACATTTTTAAATTCGATTTTGGCCACTTGAAATGCTGGAGACTACACTAGTCGCTTGTGCAAAGTTGCAAAGGAGAATAATGGTGTCCAGATAAGTTTACATTGAACCTACAAGGACTATATCTGAAATTAACTTATTTTCATTTATGAGAAACAAAGGAGACTCGGACAAGCAACTATTTAAACTTAAAAGTTGTACCAAATCAAAAAGGGGAAATTAATTAAATATGCAACTTTTCAAGTCTAATTATCAAAAACTATAAATCAAAACTTTTATTCCCAAAACATACAACTCTAATAAATATGTGTGTAATTGTATGTTTATATGTTTTGGGAAAAAAAATTTAGATGTTGTATGTTTTGGTAATATGTTTTGCTTGATTTTATGTTTTGTAAGTAGAAAAAAAAAACTATTTAAACTTAAAAGACAGTTTTATAAACTACAAGCTCACTTATATATCTCACGCGTGAGATGCACTTTCCACTCTAAATTTTTGGACTAAATTTTCTTTTATTCCTCCTAAAACTCAAGTCTCATCTCTATCAAAAATATTGTAACTAAATGTACATTTATTCCTCCATTCACATTCAGTTATAGTCTGTCGTGTACCATGAGATGAATATATTACTATATGTTCGTACTTACCCAGAAAATTATTAAAAGTAATTAATGTCGTTTGATCATTGATATGCACGTATTTCTATTTTGAATTAATGGTTAAACTGAACTGTCATACAGAATAATGGCTCAAATACATTGTTTTTATAATTCTATTCTTATGATCGGAGCATACTATATGTATTTATTTTTACTTCCGTCCTTCTTAATAAATAGTAACACACAATCAAGTTTATTCAGGTAAGCTTGAATAATTATAGAAGATGTTGAAATCAGTGGTGACCCTCATATCAGTCGTTTAGCTTAGGTGTATACAGATGTCAGGTGATAATTGATAAATGAATTTTTTAGAAAAAAGCTTATCGGTTAAGAAAATAAAGAACAAATTATGGATACCGAGATGCTAAAATTATAGGTGCACCGCTTATTTATCATACTCAGTATCACACAGTAATGTGAAATTTCAATTAAAGGGGTCAATGCAATTAAAATTCATCTACCTAAGCAAAAGTGTAAATTGATCTTTAATCGATTTGGGAATATGGAAAATGAGCTGTCCTATGGCAGGAGTCACTGCCGAAAGAAGGTAATTTTGGTAGGCTTACTTTTGTTTATTTGCATTATTGGAGGGGTAACTCACGTGAGGTTGAGCCCCTGGTCACGTGACTTTACAGCTTTTGGCAACAATTTGGTGTGGACTTTTAAATGGAGATGAACCATGTCTCTTTATACATTGATAGTGACATTTTTATGAAATTTTGAAGGATAAAATTACAATAATTTATGACCATACCTGTCACAGAAGGGGTAGACAGACAAGGGGTTTAGCTTTTAACATATTTAGCAAAAATAGCAATAATCAGTTGAGTGGTACGTAGCAGATGCCTAGATGGTAGATACAAAAATAATTTAATTAGTAAATTTTTAGTATCCATTTTTCCAACTCTACTATTTTTTAGTAGGATAGTCTGTCCTATATTTTTTTTTTTTTTTAGGATCATTTGATCAAAATCAATATATGGTCAAAAACAAAAAATCAATTCAAGAAAACGTTAAAAAAATCGAGAAAATCAATAACAATATAATAAATTCGAGGTCGAGTAAAAACATGTTAAAAATATTCTTATTTTTTTTCCAACACACATGCAGGTTTTTTCCGATATAATTGAGAAATTTGATTTTTATTTTTTTTCGTCATGCGTATCGTACTTGAAATGACGTACCGTGCTCATACCGGGAACTTAAAAAAAATTGTGTATGTATGCGATCTGTATGTTGGAGTAACACTACCGTGAACCCGGTCCACTATTATTTAGTGTGTGATACTCCCTAAAAACTTAACACCCATTAAATAACCCAAAAATATCTAACATAAAATTAATTGAAAATTAAAACTAAAAAATATTATTGGTTGACACAACCAATAATATTAGTACAATAGTAAATCGGATTCATATAATTGTTTTTTTTTTATATTAGTACAATATAGAAATTTTTTAGACTTTTTTTTCAAATTTAAATGATATTGCATTTGATACAACGCTACTCAAAAAATCCAATGAAGCCTACCCTACAAATAATAGGCAGCAAAAATGGATGAAATTTTCAAGCATGCACCCTCCAACAAAAAATAAAAAATTCAAGCATGTACTATGTAGTAGTTGTGAGATGTGGAAAATATTTATGTACACGAGTCTATGAACATGTAACCAGGGCTTTTAATGAAAAATGAAAAAGACTTGCAACAACTCCCATGAAAAAAGAAAAAGAAAAATCTATCTATGTTGTACTCTGGTGAAACATTTACTGTTGAGTTGATATGAAATTAATTTACTTGTATGAAATCTAATGCTATATCCAAGGGAGGATGCGGGCTCTAATAAAAAAAATTATTGCATGCTCCAATAAAATGTTGTGAACTGTTAGATCTAAATATAATGATTCATATCTAACCTAATATCACTAAAAATCCAACACATATAAATAAACCTAAAAATAAGTATACTAAATTAGTATTTGTGAACCGTTGGATCTGCATCTAACGATCCACATCGTGCAATTTTAACCGGCTTATAACATGTATCAAAATTATCGGAATGAAATTTTTTAAAATCTAATCATATAGTTTAAGTTCTTGACCGATAAAAATTACACGTAATTTCGTAATCACAATTAATTGGTAACCCGTATAGTCAAAGTCCATAATTATTGCTGGTATCAAAAGAGACAGTACTGCTAAATCTGTTCAGTTGTTCCATAGCAGTTATTGCAAATGTAACATAATTGAAACTTTGATCAAACTACATCCGAAGTCATGGGAAACGGAATCGAGAAACAAAATGGGAACAAAAACGTGAAATGTGAAAAAAACTCTAAAATTCTAATATTTACATGTGAAAACAGGTAAAGAAAAGCGGTAAACAAGCAACACGATTTATTGTGGAATGAATTTCTCGGTAACTAAGTGAACGTTAATATAAATGTAGTAGAATATGCACTTATAAAAGAATGTTTCGAACCGTTCATGAAGAATCTCGAGTTCGATTTGTAAATTGCACCTTTCATGTTTATATAGTTTCCGTCAGAACAGACTTGAACCAAAACATATACTAGCTCATTTAGTAAACAGTCTACAAAGCTTATTTGTTTCGTGAAGTCTCGATTCGTTCGATTAATAAAATGGTATGTATATTGTTGACATGCAAATTTTATATCCACTAAAAATGTAACACGTGCCATTAAAATCAAATATCAATTAGTTACTAATTTCTCAAACTGATAATAGACTTTTTATTAGTAATTTAAAATCAGAAAAAGAAAATATATTTTATCATTTCATAAAATTTAGAATGATAATTTATATAAAATAAATTTTTTTTTTTCTAAAAACCATTAAAACCATAAAAATTAGATTACTTATTTATAATGTTTCAAACACAAATGAGTGATAAATACATCTCTTTTTAAACTATGGATACAAAACAATAATGAGCCCAAAATTAAGAATGTGGCCTTCCAAATATGAGCATACCCCAAAAGTTATAAATAGAGGGTTGTGTGTGCCATATTTCTCACAATAAAAAAGTCTTCAAGATTAGAGTGAGAAGCACTCAACATCTTGAATTTTTCAAACAAGTTAGAGAGAGAACCTCTTCCACAGCCGACAGGAATCAACTCTACTCCTCCACAACTGCCAGAAAATCAGCTCCGCTCCTCCACAGCCGCCAGGGAATCACTTCCGCTCTTTCACAACCGCCAGAGAATCAACTCATAGGGAGAAGCTCTGCACACTCCAGCTTCATCGAATGCTTTCAAAGTCTGTGACAAATCTACAATAAACTTGGCATTCGGTCTTTAAGAACGTCTAAAAGCAGCAATCAAGGCGTTCTTACGCATCAAAATCTTCAAGTCCAAATCTTCAGAACTTCTGCAACAAATCTGCATTCGATCTTTAAGAACGACTACAAGCAATAAGCAAGACGTTTCTGCAAATCAAAGTCTTCAAAATTCTTCACCAAATCTGAACTCCACATAAAAAATTTATAAGAGACCGTCATTCGATCTTCAAGAACGACTACATAAAGGCAAAAACATATTTCTCTATATTAAAATTTCCAATTTGTTCATCAAATCTGAATAGCGTTAAGATCATCAACGAAGTCAACAAAACTGGAAAATTCTTCATCAAATCCGAAGAATTCTACTCAACTTCAGCAAACTCAACAAAATTCATCAAAGAGTCTAAAATGACATTTCGAGCCATCACAAATTGTTCGAAAAGGAGAATCAAATGACTTTTATTTCTATATTTTATTTTAGAAATTATCACAGATTGTACCCGCAAAATAATTGATAAATAAAATTTAATTTGCTTCGCATTCATTTTTCCTGTCTTCAGCACTTGGTGAAAATTTGTGTGAAACAAATTTTGGCATACCCGGTGGGACCTCTCTCTGCCTTTCATCTCTCGTCTTCATCAAATCAAATTCAGCAACAATTTGATGACTTTAAAGAAAGACTCTATCAAAGAATTTGAAGACTCTTTCTTTCTCAACGAGAAGAGAACAACTTCAAAAGTCATGACTCGAAGCAAGTCTACTAGCACTCAGACATCAAATCAACTAATGAAAAATCCAACTCATGCAGAAGATATCAAATTTGGGGGCAACTCAAATCCAACAGAGGATCTACGCATACGACCTCAAAAAGCTCTCATTTGTGATGGAAAATTTGCTGCGAGGATCATATATGAACAACTAAAGAAAGGTGAACAAAAAGATGGTGAAGAAAATGGTACCATTCCTTCAAACTCAGACTCTTCACTTGATAGTCCGCGATTCACTGACTCAGCTATCATGCCCGCCATGACTACACGCACTTTGGCATTGAAAGAACAAATTTCCATCTTAACAAAGACTCTAGAAGATCTCATGAAGGCAACAACAGAGCAAAACACACAGCTCGTCATGCTAATGAACAAGGTAGAACTTCTGGCAAAGGCTAGTGAAACCGTTGTAGACAAATAAAAACTGTCAGAAGTTGAAGGATCTTCAAGCAAAGATAAATGAAAGAGCAACAACATAGAGGTTCTTCCCGATTGTTCGATCCCCATTAACCAGCTGAAGGATTTCATACTTGGCACCATTAAGGGACACTACGAAGAAGTGTCACACTCATTCTTAAGTTATGTTAAGCCTTACATTAGGAGAATAGCGCACTCAAAATGCATACTGGATATCAGCCCCCCAAGATTTCAACAATTCGATGGTAAAGGAAATCCAAAGCAATATGTATCTCACTTCGTGGAAATATGTAGCAATGCTGGACCTGAATGAGACCTCATAGTAAACCAATTCGTCCGGACATTAAAGGACAACACATTTGACTGGTACTGTGACTTAGCACCATGATCAATTGACAGTTGGGAACAACTCGGAGATGAATTTCTCAACCGCTTCTACAGCACCCGTCGTACAGTAAGCATGATCGAGCTAACCAACACTCACCAATGGAAGGATGAGTCCGTTACCAATTACATCAATAGATGGAGGGGATTGAGTCTAAACTGTAAAAATAGGTTATGTGAGTCATCCGACATCGAAATGAGATACATCCTTCAGGGAATAAAGCCAAAGACCTTCGGAGAACTAGCAAGTCAAGCTCATGACATAGAGTTTAACATTTTAACATACGATGATGAAGATTTGTCGATTCAACCAAGTCTAAAGGTCGAAAATAAAGAAGAAGACACTACAAGTGACAAATCAGATACAAGCAAAAATGATATAAATAACAACTCAATCCACAAAGATTTCTTGAAGCATTACTATCCCTGAAAAAAAAAAAAATGAATACACTCCATGACGCACGAGTATAAACTGCATGTTACTCACCGCCCACATGAGTATAAATTGTGCAAGGAAACAAATTGAACTACGTTTGACTTGATCCCTCGCGGGTACGTAGGCATCTTTATATTAAATTTCAAGACCAGTCATACAAAAAAAAAACAATCCACATGTTCAAGAATAACTCAAGAAGACAAATGAGCATAAAGAGAAATTGTAAAAATGCGAAACATTTCTTATTAAGTAAAGAATTGTTCAAGTACAAGAAAATACTCAAACCACAAAATTTGGAGAAGTTAAAATAAAACTCATCATTAAAGGCAGAATAATTGGATCATAGTCTTCAGCTCTTGAAATCCCGTCTTTAGTATGTCAAAATGCTTCTTCAACTTTCCATCTTTTTCATTTGCCGATCTTCGAGTTCTGGCACAACATAGCTTAAAATCGCAAGACTCTCCATCACGATACCCAGTGATAACAATGTCTAGCAGAGTGGTTCTCGCGTCAATAAGAGGGCAGAAATTCATCAATATTAACTACAAAATCAGCAAGTCTGGCGTATAGAGCTTCAAGATGTCTTAACCACTTCCGTTGTCTCTCCATTCAAGTACATGTGGCGAGTTTTAGTAGAGGAACTTTAAGTTACTCTCCCGTCAGAAATAAGAACCTTTGCCACACCTAACCATCTTTAGCTACAAATACTTATAGTATTACGTAAGTCAAAAGATACACGACTATATGACAAATAATATTGTAAATCAAATACAATTCTTTGTCAAGTGGGGGGACATTCATAATAAGCATGAGCAGTTATTGAGAAAATCAAATCCTTTTTTTATCCACATGTTTATGGGCATGATTAATTCTCTCCTATCTTGACACGTCGATATATTTGGTCAAGAGTTTTAAGAAGTCAAAACTCATCTACGAAAATTGGAACGAAGCCACAAAGATAATGAAGTCCAATCCATTACAACAAGATTCAAAAAATCTGACACTTGAAACGAAGCTATAAAATTTGCAAATTGCAACGGAGCTACAAAAATTGGAATGAAGCTACGAAATTTGGAAATGTAGTCCAGTCTTTGACAAAAAAAAAAATTGAAAAAAAATTCGACACTCGTTCTTCTCAAAAAAAATTCAAGGAAACAAGTATCAAATGGGGCATCTGTTGACACGCAAATTTTATGTCAACTAAAAATATGACACGTGTTATTCAAATCGAATAGCAATTAGTTACTAATTTCTCATTCTGAGAATATACTTTTTATTAGTAATTTAAAATCAGAAAAAGAAAATATATTTTATCATTTCATAAAATTTAGAATGATAATTTATATAAAATAAATTTTTTTTTCTAAAAACCATTAAAATTAGTTTACTTATTTATAATGTTTCAAACACAAATGAGTGATAAATACATCTCTTTTTAAACTATGGATCAAAAACAATAAAATAAATGCCTTTCTTTTTTCTAAAAACCATTAAATGTGTTACAAACAATGAGTTACTCAAATTATACTACTTATTTGTAATGTTTCAAACATAAAGGAGGGATAAATAAATCTCTTTTTAAATCATGGGTCAAAAACAATAATGGGCCCAAATTTGAGGAGTCGACCTTGCAAATATAAGCACACCTCAAAAGATATAAATAGAGGGGTGTGAGTGCCATATTTCTCACAATAAAAAAGTCTTCAAGACTAGAGTGAGAAGCTTCTCAACATCTTGAACTATTTAAACAAGCTAGAGATAGAAGCTCTTTCACAGCCATCAGGAATCAACTATGCTCCTCCACAGCCGTAAGGGAATTAGCTCCGCTCCTCCACATGCGCTAGAGAATCAATTCTGCTCTTCTACAACCATCAGGGAATCAACTCCTAGGGAGAAGCTCTGCACACTCTAGGCTCAACGATTGCCTTCAAAATCTGTAACAAATCTGCAATAAACTTGACATTCGATCTTCAAAAACGTCTAAAAGCAGCAAGAAAGGTGTTGTTACGGATCAAAATCTTCAAGTTTTTCACCAAATTTGAAAAAATTCTGCAACAAATCTGCCTTCAATTTTCATAAACAACTATAAGCAATAAGCAAGATGTTTATGCAAATCAAAATTTTCAAAAAATTTCACCAAATCTGAAAAACTCCACATAAGAAATTTATAACAAACCGGCATTCGATCTTCAGAAAACGACTACACAGAGGCAAAAATACGTTTATCTAGATCAAAATCTCCAAGTTATTCACCAAATCTGAATGGCATCAAGATCATCAACGAAATCAACAAAACTGCAAAGTTCTTCATCAAATCCGAAAAATTCTACTCACGTTCAGCAAACTCAACAAAATTCATCAAAGAGTCTACAACAATATTTCGATCCATCACAAATTATTTGAAGAGGAGAATCAAACGACTTCCATTTTTATATTTTATTTTAGAAATTATCAGAGATTGTACATGCAAAATAATTGATAAATAAAATTTAATTTGCTTCGCATTCATTTGTCTTGTGTTCAGCACTTATAGTGAAAATCTGTGTGAAACATTTATATGTAAAAATAGATTTATATAGTTAGTAATAAATACTCCATCAGTTCTAAAATGTTTGTCCATCACGAAACAACGTGCAACTTTAACCGTTAAAGAACTCATATGTAAATTGTCGAAACGGAAATTTTCATAAGTCAATTATTAAGTTTAAATGTAAAACTATATGATTAACTTTTAAAAATTTGGATTTCGACAATTCGACAATTTTTATATGAGTTATTTGCCGGTTAAAATTGCACGTAATTTCGTGGGGTATAAACATTTTGGAACGGAAAGAGTAATGAATAACAATTCCATAAAATAATGGTGAAATATATATTAAAGATAGTAACTTTTAATACTTACTTCGTCCCAAAATATTAAAGATCTATATATATATGTCTAGTACAATTTTGACATAAAAATAGAATTTGTTTAATAACGATTTGCCAATAAATAAATAAGTTGTAATAAACTCGCAAAAATAATGATGTAGCCTTAGGGGCAGGGGTGGGCCAGCTGGGCAAAAACACAAGGCCTCCAAAATTATGAAACTTTAGAGGCTTCCAAATTCTATTAGTAAATTAGTAATATACCCCTATTTATTACTAATTAAAACATAAAAGAAGCCTATTATATACCATGTACATCGACTTTCAACACTCCATTAAACAAAACCAATATTGAGAAACACTTTTCGCTTATAAACGTTAGAAAATTCAAAAAAATAAATCCAAAATCAACGATTTCACAGTTTTGTTAACAGTTACTTTTAAGAAAAATTTGATTTTCGATGTGTTTCTAACTTTTTGGGTATGTTATTGTATATTTAGCATTATTTGACATTTTAAGGAGATGTAATTCAAAAAAAATATATAAATATTTATTTATTTTCAATTTTTTTTTAGTTTTAAGTTATAAATATATAGAATAAGTGATTATTAAAAAAAGTTGAAAAAAATCAATGATTTATTAAGAAAAGAATATAGCGTTAGCCTAACTATAAAAAAAATATAGTTTGACACAACTTTTGAGACGGTTATGCCAACCAAAATTTTTACACTCTCCAATAAAATAATACTAATAAGGCAATAAGTTTGTTTATTATCCAATAGTGTTCCAGTGAACGAAATAAATGTAAAGCTTGTGATGAAGTAAGATAAGCCTATACTTTTCCATGATTAGGTCATGATCAGTTATAAGTAGGAACTCAAAAGACTTTCACTTTCACACCTATCATTATCGAACCATTACCAACTAGGCTATACAAGTCCTGAGCCAGATATTTAGAGGCAGGCCAAGGGCCTTCTAAAAACACGACGCTCCCGACTTTTTATATATGCCATGTTATTTTTAATTTTTTTAGCAAAACCTAAAAGTAATAATAACACAAAAGATACAATTTAACCTTGATGATGATGATTTAAGAACCACAAATCACGATGGAGGTTCTCAATTCGTTGTTGACTTGTTTTTTCCTTTACTTTTCCTTAATTATGGCGTCAGTTTATTTCATTAACCAATATGAATTAACATTCACAGAAGAATCATTGATTAATAAATAAAAACGTACTTAATTTTTAAAAATCCAAATTTTCAAATCTTAATTATGATTTGATACATATAATGTAACATCATGCAGTATCAAAATTAAAGTTAAATAGTAAAAATACATAGTATCATATAGCATCTATACTAATTTTTGAAAAATAACCCACACATCTAACCAAATTGTACGATTTAGCTGTGGTAGGGCCTAACCAAATTGTATGATTTAGCTGTGGTAGGGCCGTTCCGACTGTAAGAACTGTTCTAGTCCCTGCTGCTTATTGAAAAAATAAAAATAAAAATAAAAAATGTATGTACTGCTTAGTGAAAAAAATGGTGTACATCATCAATTCTCTACTTAGTGATGTTACTTTTTCAGAGCATTATGTGTTGATGGTGATGTTCACAACTCAGAAGTGCAAAGAATAATGTTACTCTCAGATACCTATAGCATAATTATATCAATAATATCAATGTTTCATGCATGGGACAACATTTTGTTCAATATTTCTACCCGGTGGAAATGAAGAGTGAAGAGATTTAATTTAAAAATTATGTAAAATCAGGAAAATTTAACCAATTTTCACATACTGACCAAATACTCGGAGGCCTCGTTTGGTAGGCGGGACATGAAGTCCAAGAAGTATTTGGAAAGAATGTAAGATTAATGTTGGACTATGAATGCTATTGATAAGTCCGACTTTGTGTTTGTTTGATAGGACTATTGTCCATATTATTTGTAGTCCAATTTCACGTTTGTTTGGGTAACTATATTTCCGTTGGACTAATATGTAATCAATTAATATTCTATAATTTTACCATATTTATTTATATGTGTTTGTTTAATAAGTAAAAATAGCAATTACATCAAATTAAACTCGTTTTCAAAACAAAACACACTTTCATAAAATAAAATTCATTACATCATAAATCATGATCAAACTACCATCAATATGAGATAAACAAAATCATAAGTTATAACAAATGCATTTGATGGTAAACTTTTTAACCATGAACGATTGGATCCGAGCAGAACATAAAAAAAAACTTAAAAGAGTATAAATAACCACATTTTACTGTAGTCAAACAAGTATACCCATTCGAGGGGTTCGTCGAGATTCGGCAAGCTAGAAAAGTGATCTACCTTAGACGCATCTTTGAAAATCAAGTTTCCCGCTTTGAGTCTACTAGTACGATCAAGTGGAAGGTCCAACAACTCGTTGTGAACTTTTTTCCGTGCCTCAGAGAGATATTGATCGTAACCGATGCGTTGTGACATCACATTCATATTATAAACCGTTTGCTCAAAAAAATTACCAAATCGATCCGCAAATACTGCTAGACCCTCATTGCGATTTCTTTTGCTTCGACTCCTCTTCCTCCCGCTCCCGTTCCCGCTCCTGCTACTACATCCCGTTTGCATAGGAGGTTGCGAATTGACCGAAAAGTCAACGGGTGAATGTGGAACATATGAACCATCATCTTATGTTTGTATTTCTTCCTCTTTCATAGCTTTTAAAGTTTCCTCAGGACCCTCGGTTAATTCTCCAGTAGCTCGATCTTTACCGAACAAATGACACCAATTGTCGTAATCTGGAAATGGCTTGTTACGATAAATTTTGACACTTTTATCCTTATGTAAAAATTACAAGATTGTCATTGCAAAAAGTAGAATAAAACTGTCAAATGGGCGCAAATGCTATAGTAATAAATATAGAAAACCAAAAATAAACTTATGTCGAAAAATTCAACAAACAAACCCATAACAATTATGATCAAACAAACAAACAAAACAAATGTCAAGTTCATTCACTTTCAACAAACAATCCCATAACATATAATGACAGTAGCACAATTTATCTAATAAAAAATTCTTACCTTTACGTAATTTTTTCATACTTCATCACTTTCAACATTTATCGTTTTATCCGTATCATTCAATCCAAAACCGCTTGTTTGCAGCATACCCAAAACTGTATAGTATTGGCGTTTCCACAACTTCACTTTGAACTCAATACGAGGATTAACGAGCAAATCGGTTCATGGAAATCATTATTTAAGCTTTAACTCCAATTTCCGTAACTCAGGTTTAAATCCTCCATTTTCTTGATGCCATTGTTGAGTAATAAGTTCCACCATTGTTGCCATTAAAAAATCCTCCTCAATCTTCTGCCAAACTCGACGAGAAGTGGCGGAGTTGTTTTTCCTCTACCTCGTTTGCTTCCTTACCGGCTGTCATGAATGTTCTCCATCTCTATGTTATGTCAAAAAAAATTATATTAGTAAGAAGTTCTAACAATAACAAATTTGAAACAACACAAGCGAATTGACGCAGTAACGAGTTTTCATCAATAGAACTTATTGTTAATGAATTATAGCATACCCATCCTATTAGTTACATTAGCAACAAGTTGTAATAATATAAAGACTGAAATACTATAGAAGTGAATTAAAGTAGTAAAAAGTTTTGATCAGTAACAAGTTGTAACAATTACAAAACTAAAACCACATAAGAAATAAACTATTAAACATCACTTTTTATAATTCAACATGGAGCACAAGCTCAATTTTTAACAAAAAAACTCAAAACAAAATACAAGAAACTTCCCAGTTCACCACAAAGAAGCAACACATTTACCGCATTATTCAAATATACTAACACATACATAGTAATCATAGTCAGATCATTCAAAAAATGGTAAGTGTGCTTCTATTTTAAGTTTTCTAATGTCCACCCCCTTAATAGCCAACCAATTGTTATACATATCCGCTGCGAGTTCATCTCTCCAATTCGTCCATTGATTTGAGGACTCTATTGTGTCTATTAGATCTCCATCTGGCAGCTCTGGCCCTTGTTCATCGAATTCAGACTTCATGGGATCAATGTTCATTGACTTTTTTATATGATTATGCAGTAGGCAGCACGCCGTTATAATCCGGAATTGAGTTTTAATTGGATAGAAAGATGACTATGCAAGATGGACCAACGTAGTTTCAACAACTCAAAACAGTGCTCAATACAGTTCCTAGCAGCCGAGTGCTTAAGATTAAAAAACTCTTCCTTAGATCTTGGAAAGCGATGTTCTCTCCATAGATTCAAGTGGTACCGTGTCTCCTTATAAGGTGCAAGAAACCCGTTGCCATTTGTGTAGCCGGCGTCTACGAGAAATTAGCAACCATTAGGCACCCGCAACCCGTTTTCACGTGATACCGCATCTCGCAACACACGGGAGTCGGCAGCCGATCCTTCCCAACCGGATAGTACATACATAAACTGCATATTTTGATTACAAACCCCTAATACATTTGTTGATGTATGACCTTTTCGATTCCTAAACTTAGGTGTATCATTTGTACGTAAATGGACTCTAACATATGTTCCATAAAGAGCACCAAGACAGTTCTAGCAATTAAAAACATATAACAGTTTTTAGTTTTTAGCGAGTGTGAAAAACTAGAAATTAATGTTTAGGTTATCAAAAATCAATAAGTTTTTACGTAAAAATATTTTCAAACATGATATGTACTATCAGCCGAGACAGGCTCCGGTGTTGCTAGTAGTTCACCTTGAACTCTTATAACAACGTGTTAAACATCGTTAAAATGCTTACTAGTCTGATCAGACCATCTATACTCAAACCCCACGGAACAATTTTAGTATGATGTGCCAAAATTATTAAAAATATTGTCGTATTCTCTTCCAATGACACGTGTCTAGAATTGGTCAAACTTCCCTCATTTTGAAATCGTACACATAATTGTAAAAAAGTACGTCTATCCATACGTAACTGGGATATGCAATGGGTGTCATTACCTCTTACAAAACGATTAATATGCTCTATTTGCAAGTGGAAAGGATTCGACCTTTTAGGTACGACATCACTACCATCAGTACATCCATCGAGTACCGAATGCAAATTGACCATGAAAACAACACAAGAATGAATGACCGTATTTACTATTTGTTGAAAGCCTACATACGCTTCGAATAACTGTGCCTTTTTGTCCATCTATAAAGAAACAATCAACAACTATTTTGCTACAACATAAAGATGCTAATCAACATGAATTTTTTATAGATACTATATAATAAGTCAATTAGAGTTGGCTACCACTTAATTATAAAATTTAGAAACATTTTGCGGGACTAATATTGAACCAATCAAACTAAATAATTTTAAACCCAACAAAAGAATCATAAGAAGTCTGCAAAAACACAAACAAGACATGCATAATCTAACTTTGGTAAAATATCATAAACCAATTACAGAAAACTCAAAAAGTTCATAAAAAGTCTCAATAATTTTATTATTCTACTCAAAACATGCATTATTAAATACAAAATTTTTTTATATATTTTAAGATAGGTAATGAGTGAGCTAACCATTTTGTATAAACAAGCTAAAAAAGATCACATAACACGTCCCATTTGTTTCCCATCACCTACAAAAGTACCATAAAAAAGATATAACTATCTCACTAACGAAAGTTGAAAAATCAACCAAAAAAAGATAAACTTCAGAAGCCTAATCAGACAAATAAAAATGTTATTATTGAGGATATAAGTTAAAAAAAGTTGTCCTCAATTTTTTTATGAATTAGAAAAGAGAAAGAATTGATAATAACTACAACAATGAAATAAAATCAGGGAATTAAAAATCAAAGCTATCCTCAATTTTGTAATAAATAAATCAGTAAAAAGTAACAACCTTAAAACTTGTTCCCAATTTTATTACCAATTAGAGATGAGGAAAAGATGGAAAAAAACTGATTATTTATACTTAAAATAGCCACATTCAAAGAATGAGATAGAAAAATAGCTCAACGCTGTATTTTGTTAGATATATAATGCCCGTACTTTTGATCTTTATATAAAGAAAAAGTTTCAAACGAATTGAAAAGAAATCTATCAAGGTGGTTGTGCATATGAATATGAGTTGACATAAAAGTGGCGTAAATATAATTTCATTGGAAAATCTACTGTGATCTGCCATGTTGGCTGATATTGAATGTGTGTGTATATGTATGTATTTATCCTCTCTATAGTTGGTCTCGGTGAGAAAATAAAATAAAGAGAGAGAAGAGATAAAGACAGCTGTAAAAGAAAGGGCAAGTTGTTATCTTTTTATTAAATGCTTGTACTTGATATTTATTATACCACCATGGAGTGTGATTCTATATAATTGCAAACTGTATCATTTGTTATCCATACGTATTTGAAATACCGTGTCAATAAATCCAGGCAAACACTATATTAGTGGGACCATCACAATTTTCAATCTAATGCCAGTGTTTTATCCGGTAAACAAACCATGCCTTAAGATATCGATATATTTTGCCAAATATAGAAAAATAGCAACTAATTAAGGTTCAGCCAAGCTCGTCACAAGATGGATAATAAACTGATCATCATCCCAACAATTGTGATTTTTACTATACTGAGTACTTTTACTACTATGAGTGTGGTAAACTTGAGAAAGTTAAATCAAGATAATTAAGATGTTTTGCCTTAAGAACTTGCAATCTCTAACTTATCGCGATCACTGAATTGTGGAGTATGAACCATATGCATTATATAATCTTGCGGAACCCATCACTAGTTTATGTAATGGAAGAAATCATTCCAATATTTGGGTATCAAGTGTGGCGCGAGCCCCCTCTAGCCAGCTCACTAAAATGCTTCTAGTCATGGCGGTGGATTGTTGTATTGAGCTCTTACTGTGGATTTAGCCATGTAGCACGTAAATTTACACGGACACCATAAAAAAAAAGTATAATAGTTAGGAAAACGATATACAATCTTTAAACGTGTCATTGTGGTAATGACCACAATGACAAGTTTAAAGATATTTTGCTATCAATGGTTTCTCTTATTTCCCTTAGATGGAATATTTTCATGATGCCATCCTTTTTTGGTAAAAAAAAAGAGATGAAACTGTGTTACTATAAACCAAACTACATAATAATATTTACAAACAAATTACAAAAATACAATGTTGAGTTTTAATAGTATGAATATTACATAGTATTTTATCAAAATCAATTATGTACGTATTGTGGCATTACCAGCTTTTGGTGGCATATACTGCAAATAGTATGCTGTTCTCCATGCTTGTTAACCACTCTCTCCTCCCTCCGTTCATATTTAATTGTCTACTACGAAACTACGTGCAATTTTGACCGGTCAAGAACTTGTATTAAAATTGTCGGAATGAAAATTTTTAAAAGTTGATCATATAGTTCAAATGTTAAATTTTATGATTAGATTTTAAAAAAAAATCATTTCGACAAATTTGATACAAGTTATAAGTTGGTCAAAATTGCACGTAGTTTTGTAGTGGACAATTAAATGGAAACATAAAGAGTATATTATATACTACTTCTTTAAAAAAAATGATGGAAAAGAAGATAAGTCTGTTATAAGTTAAAGGAATTCAAGATGTAAGAATGTTTTAAAGAAGGGTTAGTTGTTCAAATATTCATCGTACATAATTCGAGTAACAATTTATTCATTGGGGCGATTCTTTGTGGTTAAGGCATACAAGCTCATTTGGAAGTGGAGTTTTATTCTTTTAACTTTGTTAGTTTTTAGATCATGGACCCTATTATTTATCATATGGCAAAAAGATATTTGAGATTATATTTTATAAACTCGTTAATTTATTTGATTAATAATTTTTTATAAGTTGTTGTTAAGGAAAACAGTTGAGTTACAACTTCAGTTATAACTCAAGATATAACTGAATATGACGGGCAGATTAATTGAAAATTTTATAGAATGTTACTTTTGATATCTTTCATATTAAAACGTGGTCATCAAGTTGGAAAAAATATGAGATGAAATCTGAAAGATTGAACAATTTACATATATGGAAAGACTCAAGAATTCAAGACAAAGAAAGAAGATTTAACAATATCTTTCCTATTTGGTCAACTTAGAATCTTTTGTAAATGATATATATAAAGCCTATTACCTTTTATTATTGGGTTATTGAGTATGTATTTTATAGTGTAAACATCATATTATAGAGATCAAACACTCGTTTACGGAGATTAAAAAAGTGAGAAAAATCATAGGGTTAGTTCTTATAGAGCTTGATAGTGTTTAAGTTGTAAATTATAGAGTTATTTATATACGCTTGAGTATTGTAAATCTCAAAACTCGTTACTGTACTTGACATATCAATAAATCAATGGGTGAGTGTCTCGGATATGTAGACCTAGATTGGTCGAACTCCGTATTAAACGTCACGTGTTCAATATTTTTTATTAACTTTCCAGAATAGCTCAGTTACAATTTGAGTATAACTAGGATTTAAGTTATAACTGAGCTTGTAACTGAAAACTCTTAACAGTACTCAAAACTTCGGCTTCAGTTTCCTTCAAACTTGAATTGGACTTGTACCTCTACTATTCATATGATTTTGTATTCAGATTAATTAATTCACGGTTCCAAAAGAAAAGGAGATTGTCTGGTTTTCTAAGTTCGACTAGTGAGAAGGTTTTGAAAGTTTTATAACAACGGAAAGAATGACCAGAAAACTTATTAAAGTTGTGTACGATACTATTTAAAACTGTTATTATTTTAACTTTTATGTTTAAAAGATTACAGTGATGCTGAGTTTGTCTTTCTGAAAAAATCGGGTCTTCTAACGTATTCCTGAAAAACGTCTTGCTTCTGAAAAGATGGTGGACTCTCTCTGACTAAAAACAAACGTATACATCAAATCTATCTTTTTATAGTGATACGAAAGATGTTTATATAGGCTACGTTAGTGACCTGGTAGGCTGAATAAAGAATACATTATCCTAATCAGATTCGAAGTTAAACTCATCAACATAAATCTTTTATCATCTGATTAAGTTAGAGTCTTCCATTTAAGAAATCTAACTGAAATCTCTCTCCTATATTCCGAATCTTCTAGAAGATAATTCGTTTCATGTGACTATGTTTAAATCAACCACACGTTAAGATTAAAAAGACACCCACTTACCAATTTAAATCACTGACGATTTATATTTAGCAAGCATATTTTATTTCTTAATAAATACCACTTAACTTAATTAATTTATCGGATTAATAAATCCACCTGCGGGGTTTGATACACAAATACTTATAAGTTTTTAAGGGGGTATCACCAATCCCAATACCGGGAGATGAATTTCTTCATTTACTAATAAACACTATACTTAAAACGTCACCCTCCAACTCACTGAGTTTATAACTTGTAAAGAATCACATTTTTTTATGAATTAGAACGATTATCATTTCTCGTACATGCTTAATTAATAAAATCAGAATTAAGAGTTTAAACAAATTTTATGACTCAATGCGTTAATTATTTTATCTAGTTAGTATAAAAATAATTGTCTTGTTGCGGTGTTGTTTAATACACTCAGAGTGCACTAACGTATAAAGTTGGAATGCTCAATTTCTTGTAGTCAAAACAGACCTATTAAAATTATACACTACAACTGTACCGATGGTCTGTCCATTTTCATGTAAAGTTGTAAACAATTTACTTATATTATATAAGAACCGATAGTTTAATATTCCGTGTGTAAGCCGCGGTACTAGACTATCTATGAATTATAATATTAGACACTTATTTGCGCATTATTAAATAAAACAAATAACATACTACCAATATAAAAACGTATGAATATTGAGATTTCGGAAGTAATAAAAGGAGGTTAATTCAAAATTAGTAGCAGGTTTGCAACATTAATTAATACACTCAAGCTTGAAGTTCTTCATCTGATAGTTAGACATAGTAAGTTATCATGTAATACAAATAACAAAGGTACGTATGCATTGAAGTTATGTTAAACCAGTAGGGCTAGCGGCTAGCCTAATGGATTAGAACCCGGACTCTCAACGAGCAGGTGCATATATGGTTCAAGTAAGTGGAAGTGTGGTAGCAATTTATAGCATTTCATCCTCTTTAATAAGATTTTTTTTATTAAAAAATAGTACACTTCTAAGATAATATGCTCTCATTGCGAAATTAGGCACAAATCAGTCCCAATACTCATTTCTTCTATAGAGATCTCTTTTCATGTACTTCAACATATAGGCTTAAATCAGTTTTAAGATATAGAATCAAGTACATATATTAGCATACATATTCCAGATACTAAAAAGTTTCACTAATGAACAGGTACGTATCACATAACACTTTAAGATATACAATACAAACTTCTTATTTTTCCTTTGGTATCAAACTGAAAGACAGAAAACTTATTTCAATCCATAGGAGAGCAAAAAACAACTTTAAGCACCTTCTTTTGGCTTAACTAGTAACTAAACACTGTTATTAGGAGACTTCACTTGTACAAAGAGGGGGCAAAATTGTGAGCCTAAACCTAACAAAGCTCGTTATATTAATACTTAATTAGTTAATCAATGATTGGGCTTGCGGTTATTGATAGGTGGCTTGTGACGAGGCTTTACATCTCCGTGAAAGTAGTCTTTTCTCATAAGTTTCGCAATCTCATCAGCGGCTTGATCAAAAAGCCTTTGAGATTCGTCTTTTGATGCTTGTTCCGGGTTATTATGAGACTTGGATCCCTACAAGAGAATCATTTCCAAATGAAATCGGAATAACACACGACTGTTGATTTTTTTTTTGTTGCTAAAGATAGTGTAGAATAAGTACCTTGTCAATGGAGTGGCCTTTTGATCTCGTGGTTGTTCTCTTAGACGTATCATTTCCTGCATCGAAATAACAAGTAAACTTAATATGGGAAAAATCATTAAAGTCTAGACAGCCAATTTCCACCGGTTGCAACACTAACTACACCAATACACATTCCTACGGTACATATTTCTGTTACACGCTTATGTAAGAAGCCTTATTCATTCCCGTCGAAACATTGCATGAAAGTCATAAATTAGCAATTGCAGCAATATTGCTAGGACGAAGCCAAAATTTCATTATATATTGGATTACTTGTTCATAGATACAAACTACAACTTTTTAGATTGATACTTCTCATGCATTAATCTATTCACTAACAAATCTTCACAATATAGCTAGGAATAATAAGCTAAAAGAAAATTAATAAAAGAGGGCTTCTTAGTTATTCCTTGGAGGATGGTGCCTTGCACTATGATAATCTTGAGTGGTACCAACAAAATGATCAACATAGAGCTCCTTTGAGATATTACTTGTATCACTATTATTTAGTGTACATTTCTCATCATTCAAGTGCTTCATTACTCCATTTTCATTACAATTTCTTGCGAAACGAGTTGCACCTGAAATCTTTGAAGCCTTTTTATCTTCTCCCTTGATCAGTTCTTTCTCTAGCATAATTTTCCTCGAATTCTCATACATTATCATCTTTCTTCCCCCAAACATCATCTTTGTTGTTGAAACATCAGCAAGTACCTAAGCATTAACGATATTATCATTAGAGCAGAACTTATGAGCCAATTATATCTTGAATTCTTGTTTTGGTAGAAAATAGACTTAAATATGTACAAGTTTAGAAAACATGCGTTTTTTTCTTGGGCTTAAAAAGCTGGGATGAATACAGCTCAATAAAAGCTAGAAGGTAATACAAGGAAACAATTGCTACATAAAAAAACTTAGGCTTGTTTTCTTTCTAATTACAAAAAGCTTCCTAAATGAAACGAGCTAGTTCATACCTTTTGAGAAGCTACGACGTTTTCTCCAACTTCCATTAGCTTATTGTCTTTTATTTCGCTCACTGCAAAGGAAAATGGAGTTATTCATTCATTTCTAATTGCCAAAGGAGCTTTTAAAAAACTATCTTTGTCAATTAATAAAGTATATGTTTACCTTCATGAGCATATGCACAACTATCCATCAAGGCAAGGAAGATGGAAACAAGGTATATTAGTGAACTTATAAACTTAAATAGGATCATCATATTCTTCATGAGTTATTTTGCTCTTAAAGTGTGTATATGCGTAATATTCAATAAGTGGAAGAGAATAATATGATGAATAAACTGGTTTTTATAGAGTTCAAACCCAAGTCAAAGCTAGGGCTTCTTAATTACACATTGCCTATTTGAATAATAGTAAACCTGGGTATGTGCAGCATATAGGGAAACTAAAAAAAAACTTAGGTGAATATTATTTAATAAGACAAGGGTCTTCATCTCGAAAAAGCTTAAACATAGGGGATCCCATGACTCATGAGTTCAAGCTTCAATATAAAATTGATTAAGTTTCATATAAAAAGAGAACATGCAATATTCTAGCCCTAATAATATAAGAACAGTATGTAAATCTTGTCTATAATTAAAACAGCTCCCTTATGTTTCAGTGTTTCATGAAACAATAGTTCAAGATACATATCCATGTCAAAAACAATAACATTGTCCATCAAAATGAGAAAGGATTAAGAGGGAAAGAATGGAGATTAATTATTTATAGTAACTCTTAGCTTTTTAAAGCTTTAGGAATGGTGATCAAACTAATGCAAAGAGCATTTGTTAAGTAGATTCGATGTCTATAAAGATTAAAATCAACATCTACTCATTTTTATATATGGAAATTTTGGTCTTCCAAAGCATGTTAAATGGTGAGAACGTACATGGCCAGTTTCTGTCTAAGGACTTTTGAAGAGCAAGTACTTTTTCTTGATTTGAGCACGGAAAATTGGCCACAATTAACTATCATGGGATAAAAGTCTGAACAATATACCATTTTTTATGAGAGTCTTTTCTTTTAGCTCGTTCGACGGTCAGGGAATGAGCTAGGAGGGGGCTCGGCTACAACCTCCCCATAATTTTAATAATCCACTAGAGTGTTAATTTTGCATTTATATTATGAAAATAGTTATTTAACCCTTCCATAATTTTTGCAGTCCCGCTCGTTCTTTTATCCTACGCGTATGCTTAAGATTCGAAAATGGGGCCGAGTCACCCTCTCCCCTGAACTATTAGTCTTGCCTCTCCAAATGACCAAAAATATGAAACTCAAACATGGGTATGCATAATTAAATTCAAGTCTGAATGAAGTACTTTGTCAGAAAAGCTCAGTTAATCAGTTCATTAACCAACGCAATACTACTATATTATAATAAGATGAGAAATTTTTAAAAGGTGAGTTTAATTTAAAATTAAATTTCCGGTCAAAGTGTGGACAACTTGAATGAGCAGAAGGAATATATATTAGAAAGACAAACTCACTGATTTTATCCCTGGGCCTAGGATACCTTTTAACCAAGACAGCTAACTCGTTTTCTTTTTTCAAACTACTAGTAACGGTGGAATCTATAGAAATTAATTTTTTTTAGTGATACTTAGTATAAATACAATATTCAGTACTACGGTTTATTGAGGACGTGGTCCTGAATCCTCGATTGAGCAGATTTTATTTATTAAAAGTTAAACTATGGTGCTCTTTTGAATTATACTCACATTCTAGATTGAGTATTGCTATATACATCTAAAAACCTTACCAAAAAACCTTATCCGATTACGTGGCGGATTATATGGACCAGTTATGAATTAAATGAAAATATGATTTCAATATCGAAACAAAAATAAATTGTACACTTAATCCGCCACATCAACGGGTAACATTTTTGAGTAACTTTTTTGGACGGATATATCATTTCTCTCTAGATTATGACAAAAACTCTTAGGATTAAGTACTGAGTAAAAAAACTTCTGATTATCGAAAAAAAAATTTAAAACAAAAATATTCAAGAGGAGATAACCATCGACAACTTCATTCGACAATCATATAAATACCAAAAAAAATATCACGGCCTGCAAGAAATACATGTTACTCCTAAAAGCTACAAGAGTGCGACCATAGCCGCATGATTGCACAATCATTCTCTTACTATCCTAACATTTTCTTCTAACCTAACTTGATATGATAACTAAATATTTTATCATGATTGCAACAAGCATTCGTTGTTTTGTCACATTTCGTTTCAATTACTTTAAAATATATTACATAAGGCAGACCCTCACCATAAGAGTTTTTTTTTGAAATTAAATTTCTAGAAAATGCGATTGATGTGGTTTTACGTAATTACATCAATAGGTTAAAATGTTCGTATAATACTTCTTTCGTCCCACTTTATAAGTTTTATGCGAAATCTTGTGCAATTTTGAACAGGTTTGAACATGAAACTAAATTGTCGAAACAAAAAATTTCAAAATTTCTATAGATAGTTCAAATATTAAATTATATGATAGAATTTTTATTAAAATTATTTCGATAATTTGTATATGAGTTATTTGCGAATCAAAATTACGTGTGATTTCGTATATAACTTATAATATGTGGGACGGATGGAGTAGTAATGATATATAACTCAACAAGCTATGGACTGAAAGTCACCGAATAACTCTGTCTATTAATTCGCAACGACGATCTATTTTTATCATTCAAGCTAATCAATAAAGTCCAATTAACATGATTGATGAAAGGTATTAATATCTTGTATTATTCCGAATTAATTGAAATTTTCATAGTAGAGATTACTTTTGTTATTGATAAACCAATGCCTAGGGGTATTGGGTTAAGAATTTGTGATATTTGTTTCAATATTATCATTAAAAAAAGTTTCACACCTTAATTAGATTAGTAAAGCAATGATGTTACATGTGAAATACAGTAGAACATTTCTACATGAATAAACTCTGTACCGAAAGAAAATATTAGAACATTTCTACATGAATAAACTCTGTACCGAAAGAAAATATTCTTATAAGTAGATTATTCATAATTAGAGCTTGATATATATAAAAAAAAAAATTAAATAAATGTTCTGCATAATAAAAGATATATGTGTACATAATTTAACTAATTATCACAAATATTTAAGAGACAAATACATGTATCTATGTAACAAGTCAAACACATAAATTCAAAAGAGTTGCAAACTCACGAAACTAGAATTAGACAAGAGACGGAGAGAGATAATACGGATGATGATAGATTGATAGTTCATAAATACAAAAAGTTTCATATAATGAAGTCTTAACCATGCTTGACAAATTGGAATTATTTTGGCTTCAACAAAAATGTATTTACGTGGACGATCTGTTACGTACCCACAAGTTAAAGGATATGGTGACAACACAAAAAATAAAGACAATATCACATACAACATTAGATAAATATTTTAAATCGTATTAAGTTTAATGTAACGACATATATATAATTTTACACATTTATGTAATTTATTTCTATATAGAGGCAAATTTATTAAGGCGTGACCATAAAAAATCGTGAAATATTACAATATGTATGTTATTTTTATTTTAAACTGATTCGAGTTGGGACCGAACATTTTTATTCATATACAAAGTTTATTGCTATACAGAGTATCAGTATAGAGAGGTTCTGTATATGCAAATAATGCTAAAATAAATAAAAATTGGATAGCTATTTAATGCTTAAATGACCCCCTAGCCAGTCACCGATAGCAAAACCATTGATATAAATGTACGTGAAATGAGGTTATTTTAGTACATGAACCATACAAGTGAATTTTAAATTAAAAAAATGGACTAATTGAATCAACCGAAATAAAACTACGTATATTTTTTATTTTTTCCATGACTTTTTGCAACGATTTCTTGACCAAATCCTAAATTAAAATTTTACCTAGTGGAAAAGAAACAAGGAGGATTAGTCGTGAATTACGACTAAGTACATTAAAATGAAGAACATTGAGTGACTTCAGTGATAGTATTTGCTAATTAGATCGGCTAATCCTAGAATGGCTTGTCATCATTAAAGGCATAAAGATTAGTGTACAAAGTTTAGAACATGAGGAAGAGTACTTCGAGTCGATGCTTGTGGGGTTGGCCTTCGAGAGTAGTGTCGGATTTAAAATAAGTACAGTTACTTTGTTAAGCTGATTTAACATGGAATCAAAATATAATACATGGAATTTGGTCCATAACCGCCTCTTATTTAATATCACCTGATTAAGATCTTATGTTAATTAACTAAGACATCATAAGCACATAGTTTTCAAGTATAATTTAATTAATTAACGTCCCCCCGTTGCAAGCCGGTCTCACCGCGTTAACCTCTCCCTCATACTTGCAAGTTCAAAAAACTTGATGATTGATATATATTTAAACAAATAAATGGGTTAATTACACTTTATATACCCGTCTTTGGGGATTAGTGAAATTCATACTCTATTTATTATAAGCATTCATAATTATCATACCAATTTAATGATAATCATTCAATTGCATATTGCCAAAACTTTGATGACATTGGCGGGATAGAAAACATTGGACGGCAAAGAAAAAACCATTATGTTCAACATAATGGACGACAATATGCATTTTTTTTTTTATTAATATCAGAAAATTTGTATGTCAAATGAGATGCTTACATCTGCATTATATGCAATTCGCTAACTAACAAAGGATTGGTGTACTAAATTGTCAACCCTAAATTAAGATTTCCATTTTTTGTTAAACATCTAGGTCGTAGGATGTGTTGAAACTTGCGAATCATCATATCAATCCGAAAGATCGATATACAAATATGACCATGTGGATACGAATATATAACTGGCCATGAATGGTCGAAACGACACATAAACGAATTTCATATAATTTCTTGTACTAAATGATGCATGTAAAGTTTTATCCCATTAGTCTTTGGAAATACAAAACTCAAGGATTTTTAATTAAAAATGTTAAATTTTATCCTATTAGCTAGTCTTTGGATATACAAAACTCAAGGATTTTTATTTTAACTGCTACATGTTCCCTTCAAGAAGTATTTTTCCCAAGAACTCGTTAATATATACAGCAAGCCTGCAATTATTGTCATTCCACCAGAAATTTTATGTTTCGTTGCAGACATATGCTTCAAAGTTTATTGCTTATATATAACTTCAGAAGACTTTTTTAAACTTCTTTTTATCTTTTGCTCATTTCATAAGGTATCTTTAAACTTTTTTTTATCTTTTGCTCATTCATAATTAAGGTACTAAATTTCAGCTAAGCCCTCAATAATTTCTGTTTCTTTCTTTTTAAATAATTAGATCATAAACATCGAACGACAAGAAGAATTGCCCCTCTCTTGATTCAAGAATAAACCATTAAGCGAAAGAACTAGTCACTAGGAGAAGCATACTCTAGTGGTGTAGGCTTGGGTTTCGTCCTAAAATGTGTACGGAAACATAAATTTGAGGCTGTTTACACATTGAGATTCTACATTTTGTCAAGATTCTACGTGTTTCTATTGTTTTGATCAACTAATCACCTTTTTGACAAAAATAGGTTGTGTGCTTGCTTTCTGAAGAACATCATCACATGTATGCTAACATAAATATACAGCTGCTAACATAAATCCATTGTTAATTGATATTATAATTTGACACGGTTAGGAACAACCGTCCACTTAATTTACTACATTCTAGGAATTTTACTTTTGTATAGTGATATGTAGGGCTGGGCGAAAAACCGGATAAACCGAACCGGACCGATAACTGAACCGAAAAACTGAAAAAATTTCGGGTCCATTTCGGTTTTCAATAAAACCGAACCGAAAAAGACCGAAACCGAAAAAAACAGAAAAATAACCCGAAAAATAACCGAAAAAACAAAAAAAAACCGAAACTGGACCGGAAAAAACCGGTCCGGTTCGGTCCAAAATCGAGACGAACCGGACCGAACCCAACCCTAGTGATATGTGCTACCAAGACTTGTATGATATGGTTACACAAGGACCCAAAAATAACTTTTGAAATGAGCAAGAAATCATGTTAAAAATATATTTTGATCCCTCATGTTATGTGCGGAAAAGAATCGCTTTCCTTTTATTTAGGTAGTTTTTTTTTTTTTTTTTTTGCATTCTTACTCTGTAAGGACACGATAAAGAATTCGTCGACGAAGTTTTTGACTGGCTAAACCTAGAGACAAAGTAATACTCATGGTAATTGGTATCACATGATCATCCGCTAGCATTCTAAATTCTACTTTTCTTTGGAATATAAAACTTTATTGCACTCTAGCTTGTACTTGTTTAGATCAAACGATCATGTTTCTTTAGCAAGAAAGCTTCTTCATTAGATTGTTAAACATTCGGTAGTCTCTGTAAGTAAATAACATATATACTTTCCCATCGTCTTATCAGATAAAATGTTGCTATTTTCTTGCTAATTTAGCCACAAAACCACTATATCGACAACATAAAACTAACGCGTATATATGTTAGTATCCAGAATTTTAAATCCTCCAATATTATAGGTGTTGAGTATCTTGAACCATGCTAGCTAATCGAAACAATCAGCTAGGGCGAACTATGACTAATCCATCTAATGGAGTCAAGTTAAACATATAGAGAAAGAATTATTAAACCCAAAAAGGAGAGTACAATTAAAGAAGATCAACCTGAAGCGAGTATACTGAATCCCGACTATGAGAACATGTCATATGGTAGCTAGGATGGTTGTAATGGAATTAAATGATTCAGACGAGTAAAACAAAGAATAATACCCCAAATTATGCCTGTGCTTTGGTGATTTAGTGACTTTGAAATGGATTTGTACTCTTTTGCAACATGCTTATTTTTAGATTAAATGATAGCAAATGTTACACTATCACATGTTCTGCTTGATAATGGTTTCATTGTAACAAGTTCAATAAACAAGCTTACTTTAGCTCGAAAGAGATATATACAATTTCTATAACAAGTTTTTGTTATGATTTTATCACATTTTATAAAGGTATGCCTCTGTATTATGGTAAAATTTGACATTGCTAGATTTTCAACTACATAACATTGGCGTATTTAGTATTTGGCCGCAAAACAGTATTATAGAAATGGATAATTATAGTTTATTTCACCAACCTAATAGTGATTAAGAATTTGCATACTCATATTATAAAATTAACAGTTTACATATTCACCTATAACAGATCTATCAATCAACACACTTTAGTTGATTTATGTTAACTTTTTAGCCGATTTTTGGTTATATGCGATGTTAATTTTACCTTTAAATCATAGTTGGAAACGGTAACGTGATCAGACGTGACCAAACTTCTCTTAAAATTTTAACATAAATCAAATAAAGTGTGTTGGTTGATAATTTTTTTTATAGATGAGTATGTAAATTGTTAATATTAAAATATTAGTATGCAAATTCTTAACCAGTAATACGTTAGTGTACTAAACAATAATTTTTTCGTGTAGAAATGTAGCATCAGCGTGAAATTGTCATCAAAATTTAATTGAGGTGAACAACAAGCTATTTACATGATTTTGTCTAATTGCATGAGTAACTACACATTCATTCTTATTAATTTGGCTCGGTATTTGATACTTGGTGTCACTCCATGCATGATGCACATGCATACCTATTTTGTCTAAAATGTTATGTTATTATGGGAAAAAAATACTTATGAGATATTGGAGAAAATTGAAATCAGCGATTGTTAAATTTTATGTACAGTACATCTGAAATACTGTTGTTATTGTGGTGCTCAATAATTGGTATGTTGCTTATTTTTTCGTTAGCCACAAGGTCCTTAGCCTCCAATTCCATTGCCGAAGTTTTGTTATGTGGCGGACATATGACTCTAAGCGTCTTTGCTAATAGGAAGAAGAGCTACACTTGACTATTTCATTCTCCCTAATTGTTTGCTTTTTTCGGCGTTTTTCTTAAGTTTATTTCTGCCTTAAAAAGGATTAAACCTGCAATAGTTGTCTCATTTTCTCATTCGCCTTCGGATGTTCATTAAGCAGATGAAAAACAGTCGTATTGACCCTAAACCCTAAATCTTGTAGGTATTGAAATCAGTTGTATTTTTCAGATCATTTTGTTTGATTCTCCACCTTGAATAATTGTTTTAGTGTTTCATGTAAAAAAAAATGTATGAACAATTAGTTTATGGTTAGTAGGTGAAAGTTACAACATCTCACCTAATTGTATTTATACTTGCCTTCATACTCAACCTCTTCCCTATACATATAGGTTGAGTATATGGTATTTGGTACACCTTGAATATACACATATATATGTGTCTCACTAAACTCATTTATTTTAAAGATAATGTTGAGCTAATTACATCCACAACGCGTAATCGACACTTTGCTCGAAATCGGAAGCAAGGAGTGGCTTAGTTAGTTCGTTGAAAGGATCATCCGAACCATTTTATCGTCCGAAAAATTTGGAAAAGGATTTATTGGGTTCTTTGATCACGAGTAAGTCATTCTTTTCATATTACTGAACTAAACTACACAAATTTTACTTGTAATTAAAAAGCAGAAATTGCATGATTAATTAAGAATATAACCACTAATTGCATGTTTAGGATGATATCACATGATAGATGGTTATTTTGATGAAAATAACTATTAGAACCCATGTATGTCACTTATAAAACTAGTTAATACTTGTACAGTTTAACATATGAATATGTCAGACCAAAAATGTCACTTTTTATAATACTCGAGGACTTAACTGTAACTCGCTGACACTTTAGGGCTGAGATGTAAGGCACAAAAAACTTTAGGATCATAAATATAATTAATCTTGTAGTACCTATAGTTCTCCCTTATACACAGAATAGTATATATGTACGAGTTTGCCTAGTGTTTGGTCTATTTAGACTTTATTACATACAAGTAGACTTAGATTTAGTTGCTATAGCATCTAAAACTTGTAAAAAATACCTCTTGAGGTTATTACTTACTAATGTGACATAATTGAATTAGCCTTTTAACATGCCTCTTCTTATTGCCTTATAATAATAGATGTAACTTATGTGATGTAGTAAAACCACACATAGGAAATGGCAAAAGACTCATGTTAATAATGAATTTTAATGATAAAATCAATAACTCATGTTGTTTAATATTTCTAATCCATGTTAAGACTAGTTTACATGAGTATGGTATGCCCTCATATTACGATAATGTCTTAGCATTGGTTTGGTGGACATGCTTCAACTAACAGCTTCTGGTTTATTGTATATTTCACTTGGAACAATGATTATAAATTAAGCCAGCCTGATCCACAGTTTGGTGCACAAATGGTCTGCGTTGGCAAATATGTACACGACACATTATAATACGGTGTTGCTCACCCTCAATTTAATACATGGTGCTAAGACCTGCCACCGCCACCTCAGCCGATCTGTGAACTGGTCCGATCGCGGGTCTGTGGAGCAAGCATTACTCGATCTGAAACTATCTTTCAAGTTGTATATGACATTAATTTTTCGAAGAACGTCGAAAAAATCGTTACATTCGCATCCAACTTATTACCTTTGTAGTCAGAGGTCATATTCGGAAGAAAAAGATATAACTTTCTATGGCTTATGAAAGTTTAGGACTGTCAGTTATTTATTAAAATTCTCATGTAATTCACTCAATATAGATGGACTGATATGTGTTGCATCTTCAGTAGCTATACGGTTATGCAACTGTTAACGAATTGTAGTTAATACTTGCAAGTGACTAGAGAGAGCTAATAAGTAATTAATAACCGTGTTCGAATTCGTCCGACTTAAACAACTAGATGATATAATTTGCAGATGAGAAAACAGTTTGGGCTCATTTACCTGCAACTTTTAAACAACTAGGTTGGCTAGTCGGAGGTTCCACGAAAAAACTTGAACCATTCAACCTTAAAAAGTCTAGTTTTACTAAGCTAGATAACCATAACTAGGGCCGGGAAAAATTTCCGAAATCCCGACCTGAAATTTCCCGACCCGACAAACTTCGGGATCGGATGACAATTTTGATTTCATCGGGTGTCCCGACCTGACCCGATTTTTTAATTAATTTATATTTTATATAAAAACATAAATTAATTTATATCAAATGCAAGTGATGAGAATCGAATCTTATACATCTATCATACAATGTAAGCACTCTACCATATGAGCTACAATCATTTTTAGTTTTATAAATTAGTTGTAATTATACAAGTATAATATAAATTTGTATTTTTGAATATATGAAACTATTAAAAGAAAAAAATATACTAAAATTAAAAAATTATATTGTTATTTTCAAGAAAGATAAATGATTATTATTTTTTGATTATAAAAATTATAATGATAATGTATCTCATTAGTATGATAATTGTTTCTTGTGTAAATAAACCTAAATAGTAAAAAAATATGATAAAAAATGTAACTCTTGTGTGACATATTAGCTCACATATATATGTATATAGATATAGGGAGAGAATATAGAGAGACAACAGATGAATTATTTATTCATTAATATAAGTGTACAGAGAGATACATCAAGAGACCACTGACCCTCTTTATATAATAGATGCTAGGGTTACATATGCTAGGAAAACTCAAGATAGGCACAATAGAGTAAGGCCCAAGATGACCAATAATATCCTACAACACTCCCCCATTGGACATCTTGATTTTTTCGTCTCTATGCAGCCGATCTGAGTCGAGTTCATTCGCAGTGCTAAACACATAAAAACTTTAGGGCCGAAAAACCCAGTGTGGGACAAAATTGGTACCTAGGAGAAACTGTGTAGCCGAATGATATAGGCCGAAATTCCATGTAAGTAACTAACCACAAAACAGTGTGCCTTATCAAAAACTTGCCAGAGCAAACCCAATAGGAAAATATCCGATCGAAGGAAAAAGAGTGCAACAGTGGTAGTAGTAGGGATCAACCACAAAACAGGTGCCTCATTAAAACCTTGCCAGAGTAAACCCAGTGGGAAAAATCTCTAGTCGAAGGACAAAAGAGTACACAGTGGTAAGAAGTATACAATATGATACTCCCCCTAATTTTGGCAATCTTAAGTGAGATATGATTGGAACGTGTCTCGCTAAAAACCTTGCCAAGAAAAACCCAGTGGAAAAAAACCTTTGTCTAAGGACAAAAAGAGTACACGTGCATGCGACTGCATGCTCCCCTCACATGCACACGACATGGTGCAAGGATTTCATATTTCAAGAAAAAGTACGAGTATTCAACTGAATGCTTCATTTACTTGCACACGACTGGATGCAATAAAATCTAACGTGAAATAGAATGAGCATTCAACGGGATGCTCTTAAACTTCATATGTGAAGATTTATTTCGCGAGAAATGCAAAATAGCATAATGTAGTCATGTCTCGCTTGATCGATAACAAGAAGTTGTCATCAAATACGACAAGTGTTTTATCTAGATCGTGAGACAGAGCATATGTAATTCAAATATGGCTAATACTAGCTCGAAGCCATATACACTCTCTAGTCGTCTCATAGAGCATGAGTAGATCAGAATGATTTATTTGGAGTCATTACAAGACCTCCAAGATATCGCCTTATTTCTAATGATAAAGACAGACCATGTTAGAAATATCCTTTATGCGGGTCATATAAGTAAAAAGTATCGGTATAACCGAAAAAGGGTAGCGTTAATTCGAGTACCGGAAGGGGTAGGTACACTCGATGACGCAAATGGGATAAGACAAGGCCTCATCCACAGTTAACTTAAGGTAATGGGAAAATGTCTTTTATGCCATTTCGATGGCAGCGTGTTAGCGCGATGCTGTGTCGGCTATACCATTCACAACAGACGAGATGTTCGTCCTAGCACATTAGACCAAGTACAATGATGCACTTATTGTACTTAGATATGAATATCATGGTTCAATATCTCTTTATCGTCGCATCTGGGATGGACCGGGTCTATCTCAATGTCTAGTGATCGAACGATCATGGGAGAATCTGACGACTTAGCGTCATAATGACTAAAACGTCATAACACCTTCTGGGTGTAGTCTGAATCATGGACTTACATTCAATCTTTACGGGACTCGATCATCAGGCCGAGTTACTACCGTGTCTTCCCAAGATCCTTCTTCTTGAAGGCAAATCCAAAAGTACATGAAGTCACATAGGGACCTTCATCTATATCTCTTTGTCTAAATTCCCATAGAGATAAAACCGTGACCACAATCACATGCTGTATAATCAGTTTTTCGGAAACTAGTGAACTGATAAATTAGAGGACCGTTATAACGTCCATTACGAGGAAATAAATCATCTCGTAATCAATTCCAATGTGTGAGAGAAGCCTTGCGCTACTAGGCGAGCATTCTACAATATCATTATTCTCATCACTCTTCCTTACGAATAACCAAATAAACGAACTCGTTTAACATTGGTGGTGTTGGAGCTACAGGTCCGAACACACTTTCGCTAAAGAGTCTACTTGGATTGCAAGTTTGCATTAGTCCAGTCTATTCTACGTTGACTTCAGGCAACGGTACATGATTCCCTGTCATAATTTGTTCATATTATCAATCGTCACCGAATATATGAACAAGTAATGACAGCCTCTTTTCGCTTCAATGTCGTCTAAAATATCATGATTGACAGATATTTCAAGATTCTCAGGATGGGGAGGAAATCACACATCTCCTTAATCATTTATAATCTCGTGCGACAAACGAGTTTCAGTTCACCACCTCTGGGGCTGAACGAATTAAGAACCGATCAACTTCCTCATATCTTGAGAAAGACGACAGACTGACGACCGATGGCAACGTCCTTTGCTTGGCGGGTCGGCCAAAGCAGCGTGTTGCGACAGGAACACGGAGTCCGACAGGGACGTCTATCCTTGCAAGTATTTTACAGTAGGTATAAATGATCTTGTGACATCTCATAAAGTCATTAAATGTGTTTGTCATTTAGTTAGACTTGAGTGAGTCTATGCACTTACTTATCACTAAGTGCAATTTTGGGGATCAAGCTAAGACTGAGTGGGTTATGTCACGTTACTTCACGTCATTTCTTATCAACGGTAACGTCCAAATCTCCCCCTAACGACGGGAAGAACAGTCTTAACGATGTCACTTTCGCATATTATGCGGTAAAGAGATTGCTTGCCAATGTTACTCTATCAAATGATAGGCATGAGATTTATAATCGACCTATGCCCCCGATTTTCAGAGGTCCATAATTTGAACGCTTTGGCGGCTCAATCAAAATATTGAACACTCAAACACGCGTTCATATGAGGCATCTGGCTCATAACCAGTAACCAACTTGTACGCATTTAGTGTTTTTAGTGACTATGGGTCTCAGACGGACCAATGCAGCAATATGCAATGTGTTATGATCCCACACAGAAATATATATAAGTGCGCATCACCAAATAACGCGTGCAATCATTTGCAACCGCTTAAAATTTCTGTGAGTCCATTTTGGGTCGGAACATAATCAACATTATGTTCAATTTCAATTCCCAAAGTCAAGTAATACAAATCGAAATTTCGATTCTTACTCTTCGGCATTATCAGGTTGACTAGACTTTTCAGGATAATCTGGATCATAAGCCATCAACTTAATAATAGGGCTAAAAGTTTGGGAAATGCTGTATTTCTGTGGACAACAATAAAATGTGACCTTATTGTCGATGCATCAACCATAAACATTTATATATTTGGTTCGTCTTATGGTTGGATAAGTCCACAATAACTCCTTCAATTATTTACAAGAATTCTACGAGTCCATTTCATGACCTTTACACATACCAATCTTTCAAAATGAGCATTAGTGGCATGAATTTCGGATCAATCACGAAATATATCCTCAAAGAGAATCCAAATGCGATGCGATTATAAATCATGCATCGTCTTTTGACCCGGGAATATCTCATCCGGTCAATACCACAATATCAAAATG
This sequence comes from Primula veris, assembly GCA_963682055.1. Lineage (NCBI taxonomy): Eukaryota > Viridiplantae > Streptophyta > Magnoliopsida > Ericales > Primulaceae > Primula > Primula veris. The sequence goes on along the minus strand of OY821747.1, from coordinate 25,424,772 downwards.
TTTTTATCAATCGACGACATGCGAATGATATTACAGACAATCATGTCTTAGCATCTAAATCATTTATCATTCGAGGACAAGCGAAATGATAATGTAAATTTAAATGCTTTAAAGAATGTGCTAGCAAGCACTTGAAAGACATTTCAAATCCTCTAAAATATGCTTTCGGTCGTATTGAAGGAGGCTATGTAAAGAAATTTTAATTCTTTCATTATCTATTACCAAATAACACTGTTTTTCTCGAATATTTTATAACTCAACAAGGTACGGCAGGACCTACATGAGTATAAGGCCTCATATTTGACAAATCAATTTGGTTTTACCAAAGATTTCGATTTGGAACGACAGGTCCATAATCATTGTCACAAAGGACTCTTTTAGGCAATTAGTTGGTGAAATTACGTGGTACACAGTTACCCACTATTTTAAGAAAACCAACTTCCCCACAAGTATTGCCTAAAATTTCATAATTTAAAGTTTGGTCACATTTGTCAAAAGAATTTGCTCAAATTACTTTAAATTATTTCGAGAAATTTCATAAACATGCAAACCATAATCCAAAAGTATGTCCAAATGGAAAAAAAAATATAATCCAAATGGAAAAACATAATCCAGTTGAGCGAAAAAACGGCTCAATAATTTATCAAAATCAATAAAGAAAGATATCAAACTCATTTGAGACACAAAATTGGGGTCTCAATAGTTTCCTTTCAGTAGCTTTAACCACATTAGCATTGGCTTTTCCACCTTTATAATAGTTTTAAACTATGTAAGGAGTAGCCGGGAATGACATCGGTCATTTATAATAGAGATTGGCTCCTTGAGGATTGTCTCTTGCTTTGGGACGACTGGCACAATTGTTCCTTTCAAATTTGCATAGGTGCCACATATTTTTGGTTCAGACAATTGTCTAAACCTCACTTGGCTAAGCGATTCGTCGGGATCGCGACAGTTCGAGACAAATAACACTTGTCTCGGTTCTCGATTTGTGAAAAAAAATATACACAAAGAGCATTAATATCAGGCAAACAATTCGCCATTGACCCAATATGATTAAAAACTGCTCATCGGGGCATTTTCTCATCCACAAACAGATGTGCGATGAAAGAATATGGTGAATATAAATTCACGATACTGCTTATGGAATACAATTTTCGAGCTAGTATTTTGGTGAATGATAACTCCAATATGTCAATTTCAGACATTTGTTTACCATAGACGTCATCACGTCTCAAATGCGGCGGCTGAATAAAATCAACGACTTAGCCTTCATCTCGAGGGTAGCAACAAACTCTTGTTTTACCCATCTAAAATGGCATCCAAAAAAAATTTGGACATCATATTTTCACACATCAGGGTGACTAATATGTGGTGGCGGAATAACATCAACGTCTAAACAGTCATTTCGCAAGTATGCTTTGCGATTTCCTCATCATAGATGCCATCCAACATGTGTTGTGAGTTCTGAATTAGTTATCATATAAAACAACCGGTTTATATGTTTATGGTTTGCACAAGCACAAACTTTGTTTCGAAACGACATGTTCGAAAATAGTTTTGCTTTTAATGTGAATTGGTTCTCATTGATCGAACGACGGGTCCATACTGAGACACCAATTCGGCGAAACATACATCACATATTAACACACTCGGAGAAATTATTATTTAGTCAACCCCTTTCGGTGACTCTAATTGAACACGACCAGGAAAGACGGTGAGGGTGGAGGGCACGAATGCCACTTAAAACTCAACCTCATTAGTATAGGAACTATCCGCCTATATCTTTCCTAAACATCGTATCCAAATAGGTGAGCCTAGTTGGGGAATGTTCATAATTTTTCCAACTTAAATGTGAAAATATATGATTTCGCAAATTATCATATTGTACATATGTGTACATGGCAGTAAATAAAATAGTACATGACCGTGATTATTGTAGATGTTTGCATGATTACATAATATAACAGTAACATGACAGTACATATTAGGACAATCTAAATTAGCAATTTAGACTTAGCTAGATATTACTCAACATTTTACAAATATATTACCTTATATATGTAAGTGTTAATCATGATAGGTATATGTATGGAAGCTAATTATTATATGTTAGTTGCAGATTTACAATATAGCAAACATCTTTCCTTAAAATTAGCAATTTAGACATAACTTTTATCATGGCAGTTACAGATTCAATTACCATGGTAACAATCTATGTAACAAATCATTAGCATACATATATACGGTGCATAGTATTTCAAAGATGTGAAACTATCATAATTTCTATCTGCTTGAGATATTTATCTAACTTCTAGATAATATGTTTTCAGCTAAGATTCTTAGTCTTTTGTATGCTTGAATTATTTTCTACCACTAGAGATTGTATGCCTCCATAAATTAATTACTGCATGTGGTTGTACTCAATTTAAAACATATTAACAGCATAAGATTAATATAATTTACAGTTTCTTTTTCGTTGGTTCTGTAATTCACCAATCTTAACATGATACGATCAATTTAATTTTATTTTGTACTCGGCAATCACGCAGCTACATGTCAGGAGCAAACAATTTTTCATACTATTGCATTGGATCTATTTGTTCATCTTATGGTGATCAGATTCTTTTCATAGCAAATAAGACATGCGGTAACATATATTATATTTTATACACAGCATATCATATTTAATTCTCAATAGTATATTCACACAATAAAAACACAGCAAGCAATTTGATTTACTAGCACCATGCAATAACTGATTAATACATACACGACATACATATTATCCTACCAAGACAAATAAATTTATCAAAGGTCGGAATTTGTATACGTTTCTTACGGTATATTGTTGAAGGTCGAAAACGTACCTAATAAACCCGGATGAACCTCAAGGCTTATAGATATCAAGCTTTTACTCCAATATCTGTCACGCCCCAGATTTTGGATAAACCCGGGTTGTGAATGTAAATTAAAATAAAAAGGTTTAAATGACAAAACATGCGGAAGTATTTGACAATACACTATAATAAAACCAAACAGATCTTTCAGTACATGCCAATAATCATATTTGAGTCACTATTGGCCTAAGGGTGGCCAACAACGCTCAAATCTACGATACGAAAAGAAAGCAATTTTAATAAAATGATTTATAGAAATTTCGGCATGACCTTTGCGTATCTATTTGTTTCCACACAAAAAATCAACCTGATCAAACAACATGATATAGATAATTAAAACTCGTCAACGCGATATTTCTAAAACCAATCCAACAATAAAATGTCACATCCAACCCAGCTAACCATCAAGATCCAAAACATATGGTCAAAATAAATAAGGTACGAATAAAGTGTTTGTATGCAAATAACGAACAAACTCGCGATAAACACTTATTAGGCCAACATGGCTCAACTAAATAAATAATCCCAACATGAATAAAAAGTTTAACGTGCGTGCGATCAAGCGTAATCCGATAACTGAGCCACTAGCAATCACTCTAAACTTCGTCACGTTAAGTCGGTACCTGTACGTCGATAGAAAACAAAACGTACAGGAAACAAAGAAAGGAGGTAAGAAAACAATCTTATTTTAATAGCACTGGCACGCACACACCATCCTAAACATGCAATTCTATCACGACATCACTATTATCAACACATTATTCATATGACACATGATATCCAAAATGCTATACCAAACACAATGTTAAACAAAGCAACATATAATCCAAAGAACTAAATAATAATTATTTTAAAATAAAACACAATAGTAAAATACATTCAGGATTGCATCACACGTACCCACCTTTAGAGCCACTATTGCTCAGGGACCCAGTGCACTGGTACCCCACACACACGTGCGCTGGTACTAAAGTACCCACCTTTAGAGTCACTGCTCAAGGACCCATAATGCAATGGTACCCTACACACAATGGTACAAATGTACCCACCTTTAGAGCCACTGCTCAGGGACCCAAAGTGCAATGCTACCCCACACTGGTACGAATGTACCCACCTTTAGAGCCACTGCTCAGGGACCCAAAGTGCAATGGTACCCCACACCTCCACTGGTACTACAATCCCAAAATCAATATATAAATACATATACATACATATATATATATATATACATACATATATATATATATATACATACATATATATATATATACATACATACATATATATATATATATATATATACATATACATATATATATATATATATATATATATATGAAACCACGAAAACCATTATCGCTCAATCACCATAATTAAATAAATAAAACATAGTATAAACCGGTCACTTTTAATCATATATATATATATATATATATATATATAGCAGTCCACAGTTTCACCTCTTTAGTTACACAAGATCACCACATACATTGTTCACGGTATGATGAATTTCCCAACTGAGCACTTAAAATGTTATAGATCAAACTTCAATTTTTATAAGAATTAATAATCACAATTCACACATAACGTTAATTCACATAGAATCTAATATCACAAAATACAAGCAGGCACATGTTATATTTTACACAAGTACGCAAACACACAAACACACAAACAGACAAACAAACAACCACACAAATAAAACCTATTAAAGTAGGATCGGTTTCTTCTCACTTACCGAAACGAACGAGAGCTCGTTTGTCAAAACTACCCAACCCGAGCCTACAGACCCACTGAGTTCAGAACAGTCCACGAATGGTCCACAAGTAGGTGGATCTCGAAGAGTAGGTTAAGAAAACATAATAGATTGCGAAAAACGGAGATCCAAAGACCACGATAGCGGACTCCGAAACGGCTGCCCGAATACCAAAAACCACCACAGCCACTGCCTATTATTCCTATCTACCAGGCCGCTGATGGTTTGGGCTCACCGACCCCTATTTCTCCCTCGTTCATCTCTTTCTCCGATGAAGTCTCTCTCTCTCTTCGTCGTTTCTTCTCTCTCACTGCCTATTCGGCTATCCATACATATAACTATGTATATGTAACGTATGTATATATGACTTAGATATTTTAGGTTTTTGGTTTAATAAAATTACTAGTCTAGTCCACCATTTATTATTTTATTACAAACAACACCCAAACCTATTATTTATCTTTTTCATTAATATATCATATATTTTCCATATATACACATGTACACAATAAATAATCATTACTATAAATTTTATAACAACCAATAATAAATACATAAATTTCCGAGTCGTTACAATATCCGTGAACGTATATCATAATCTTCGCGAGCAAAGTGTCGATAACGTGTTGTATGACTTATTAGCTCACATATATATCTATGTAGATATAGGGAGAAAATATAGAGAGACAACACACAAAGTGTTTATTCATTAATATGAGTGTACAGAGAGATACATCACGAGACCACTGACACTCTTTATATAATATATGGTATGGTTACATATGTTAGAAAAGCCCAAAATAGACACAGAGTAAGACCCAAGATTACCAATAATATAGTACAACAATATCAATTTTTTTATTACTCAATTATTTGTAGTTTTACAAATGTTATTTTTAAATTAGATTATGTTTCGTGTTAATAACACGTTTAGACTTTTCAAATGAAAATTATTAATAAAAAATGACGTCGACGTAAAAAAAAAATATGTCGGGAGATTCGGGATAAACCTATCCCGACCCTACGGGATTTCGAAAAGTTGGGTCCCGACTTTTGTCGGATCTGGATTTTTTTTTCACTTTTAAAAATAATCGGATCCCGACCCTAACCCACCCCTAACCATAACCCTTCACCTTTTCATCTTATCAACCAAATGCTTTGCAGATTATAAGAGATACAAAAAAGATGAGCTAAAAACTGCAGATAAAACACACCATCAATTGCACTCTGTATTAGTCGAGAAATAAAGTAATCGTGAAAAGATATGAAGCGAAAGATAATTGTACACGTACTCCTGCACGTGAGCCACATAAGTGTTAAACAATAACATTATCAAATGAACAGATGATGTCGATTCTCTGCCAATCCTGCATGGATTAGTTAGCAACCTATTATTCATATATGACTTGTTTCTAAGGTAATTTACTAATTTTATTCTTCAAAGTCGTTTGTAGCTAATATGTAATTCATACTTCGAAAATGAGATGATGTTGATTCTTAAAGCCAGCGCTGGGGACATCTTAATATAATTCCATGTTGTGAGATATAAGCCAATTATGGACGAGAAAAATCAATTTGAGCCGACACTGAACTTCAAGGCCACTCTTCAACAAAACAAAACTAGATACTTTTGGTATCCTAAAAATCAACATATCATGGGTCGGTTCAAGGAAATTGTTAAGAATAATATGTTACTCGATTAAAAGATATTCTGACCTGCCAGGATTGAGCCATCTAGGTAAAACCTACCAAATGTACTGAATGAAAATTTTAGTTGGCATGTGATGAACGAGAAAAAAAGCCATCTAAAGGCAAGAGAATGAGCATTATCAGTACCAGATTTGAATGGATGAAGTAAACATTATAGAAGATGCCATTATCTTTAAATGTTTGAAAATATCAAAACCAAGACGGCTCAACTTGGGCCGTCAATATAGAACCATAAGTCATAAACACGAGCTCCGGACCATTTTTGTAAGGAATTAGAAATAAGTACAGTAATGCAAACATATAATAAGGGGAAAGAGGGGGAAGAATATGTAAGCCAACTCTAACACGCAATAATACCGAATTAATGGATTGAAAGGCAATAAAGAAGATGACATTGTTATCATTGTATCAAATATCAGATCATGATGATGTACAAATGAAGAACCATAAAATTGTGAGGAAAGGCACAAGCCTAATTTCTGAACAATTGTACATTGTGCAAAATTACGGATGTAACTTATTATTCAACTGTTCCGTTAGATTCTAGATGCTACAGAGTAACTTGCAAACAGACCTTTGTCCAATCTCAAAACTACAACACAAAGGAACCTCAATCACCCCTTTTACTAACTCAGCCACGAGCACGAGGGGTACAAGTATCAATCTAGTGAACTACAGTAATGGTCGCCATCCTTAGAGAGAGTTTTTTTATTTGATCCCCATAGTTTCAGTTGCAGTACTATTTGTCCTCTTATTTTGAATTAGTTTAACCCCGGGTCTTCATAGCTTCTATTACAACAGTATTGGTCGGATAGTTTTCATAAGTTACACAGGTGCCAAGATACTGATCATCCTTCTGTTGGGAACAATTGTGTGTAATATGGGGGCCACATGTGTAACCTACTCAAAACACGGGGACTATTATTGTATACTACTCAAACTACCAAGGATTAATAGTGTTCCAACTGAAACTATGGGGACGAATTGAAATTCTATCTTCAGTTGACCATTAAGGTTGGAATTGAAACTACAAGAATCAAAATGAAATTTGATCCGAAGTATGGGAAAGTTGTTCTACTTCACCCAGAATCGAAGTGAAACAAAACAGTAAGAGACGTATCCATTAAATGTATCGATACCCAATGAAACCATTTTCCTTGTTTTAATATATTGAAGCATCAAACCTCGGCTCGAAGAAACAAACTTGGCTGTTATATGACTGAAGGGCACAACCAGCGATCCACGACCAAACCTTTTTATCCACATCATATAGGAGCCCTTTCCCTTGATTCCAAGAAGTAAAACAAATTAAATTATCTTGCCCAAAACACTCAAATCTCTCAGCAGACAACCTCAAAAGTGCGTTAAAATACCTTGACGGCATTCGACTTATTTCGACCCATATCATTTTCACATGATCCAATTCCCAAATTCTCATACTTTGAAGAGTGCTATAAAAACCAATTCTACCCACAAGAAACAACCGTTTTTTAGTACCGGAAAGAAGATAACCGTCTAACAAAGACCGTGGAAATTTAGCCGGAATATGTTCCCAATAACCGGTGTCCACTTTATACATCATTAGCCCTAGCGGTGATAGAGTCTCTAAATACAGCCGAGAGTCACAAAATGCCATTTTTGACGAACAAAGATTGACAGCTGGCATCGTCTGGTGAAGAAACCAAGAATCGAGCTTTGAGTCGTATACTTCTGTTGGCAATGATTTGTCACCATATATATCACTCGTAGCTATAACTTTAAACGACTTTTTAGTTCGATCAACAACCATTATTAACTGTCTTTGCCGATTATAGTGCATACATGGGAGTATCCTCCAAGTTTGCAATAACGGATTACATACCAAAATACGAAAATTCGGTCCATCGAAACCCGAAAAACAAACAAGCCCACAAGAAGAACCTATCAACCAAAACGCCCATAAGGGTAAAAATGTAAAAGGTATACGATACCATTGTTTCAAAGGCAAACTAAAAACAGAACATTGCGGCGTTTGTGCATTTTTCCAAAATGTGAGAAGACATGGACCGTGAGATGGCACTTGGGCATGAAATTTAAGGAAACTATTATCTTGTAAAATAGAATTCCATCTTTTACAAACCGAACGAAGACGAAAAATCATGAATGGTGGAACACGAGCGAGGATTTCGTTTAATAGATCTTCAGGTAACATGGCCCATATATTGTTTTCCATTTGAATATCGGGGATAATTGGTTTACCAAAGTTGGTCGAAGGTGTTTCCTCATCTGATCCTCTTGGTTTGGTTTTTACACGAGATGGACTTGTGTTCCTCGACCCAGTGCGGCCCAATGGGCTTGTATTCCTTGACCCAATTCGGCCAAGTGGGCTCGTGTTTCTCGACCCACTTCCCCCAAAGTAGTTCACAGGTGTACGAGGGTTATTTTCATCATCACGAGGAGAACTCTCCCCAGTGGAGATAGAATTGGAAGTTCCACCAATCTCAACCATGCTAAAAAAGAAGCCTCACAATGAAGAAGTCCAAAAGTTCAGAAATTTCCAATCAAATGTGATCATACAAAGAGAAAACAGGAAGCTAATCGATTCCCATGTACTTATAGTTCAGATAATTATCCAATCATGTGTAACGATGACCTTCAATAAAAATTCTCAAATTATCCCCCCGAAATTCCATTAGAAAAAATATATACGAAGTTCCGAATTTCCAAATACGTCCCCTCAAGGTTCAATCTGTTAATTCAATCAGCATGTAAAATTTAGTTAAATAAAGTTACCAGATTCCACGGAAGCATCAAACTGAGACTGAATTTGAGCTTGTTTGGCTGCAGCTTTTAAGTAAATTAGCTCTCTTATTTGAATCTAAGAATTTTTTGAGTTTGTTAAACTTCTAACTTTGTTGGGCCAAAAAGGAAAAAAAGAACCCTTAACACAATCAACTAAATGCAGTATAACTTTTAAGTGAAACTAAAAATGAGCTCAAAAGCAAACAGGACAACCCCAATGTACCACTACCACCAGATCTAAATCAAACCCTAGATAATATTAACACCTTGTGTTTGTGATGTCTCTTATTTCCAACCCAGTTTAAAAATCGAACCTTTAAAACTATCAATGTGATCGTACAATGGCAACCAAAAATCACTCATTCATCATAATTTTACATAATTTCCAATGTGCCGTCGTAAACTCTTAAAAAAACTCCAATTCGTACCTGATCATCTTATATAAAAAATACAAAGCATTCCCAAATTTCAACAAGAAAGAAAGAACATTAACTTTCACCCTCTCATATGATTAAAAAATAAGCAAACAAACTTATCACTGAATCTTAAACCCTCAACCAAAACCCTAGATCATGCTCTATTACCTCCTACGTAAGACATGTAACAGCCCCAAACTTCTCAACCAGAACCAAAATGACATCACATTTCACTCTGTTAATGTGATCAAAGCAATTGGCAAACAAAAATCTAACCACTCCCCATATACCAAAATTGTACAAAATCTCCAATCTGATTCTGAACTTATATCACCGAATAAAAGCTCTTTACAAAAAACCTTGAATCAGCTATGCTGTGCCATCAAACTGCCAACTAAAACCCTAAGATACCCAATCCAAGTTTCCAAACCATAATAATAAGAAAAAAAACTTAACCTTTTTTTAATAAATGGTGAGGTAAACGCACGTGTTTATTGTATTAAATTATTAATGATGGAATGGGAAAAAAAATGTGGGGAAAAAACCAAGGATTCAAAAGGAGCTACATAGGGTCTAAGCGGGAAGGGGCCCCCTAAGCAGACTTTTTTTTCCTAGCCCGGTTTTTCCCTGCCTATGTCCTCCTAACCCCAGGCGTCTGGTCCCCACCGAGGCAGCTGCCTAAACCGCCTTTTGAAACACTGGAATAACCCCGCAAAACAGAAAAAAAAACTTTACGTATCAATACCCAGTTACCTGCTCTTTAAGTAAAGCAACAGCTCATAGTTTTCAACCCAGAATCAGAAAAAGACCGAATCTTTAAACCTGCTTATATGAACAAACAATCTGAAAACGAATATATAATCACTACCCACAAACCAAAACTTACAGAACTACCAAACTGATTCTGAATAGTTTTAATAAACATCATTGAATCCAAAACCTTTTTTTCAAAACCTAAATTATACCCAGTTAGCTCCTCTTTATGACAAAAAAAGGGAATCACATTTCTCAACCCAAAATAAGAATATACCTACCATTTCTGTTTATCAATGTCTAGAATTGGCGATGCGAAAATTTAACCAAAATCCATAAATTATACAGAATTTTCACACTTATTTTGGATACTTATTCTAAATCGGGACCATTTAATTAAAACCCTAAGTCATACCCAATCAGCTCCACTTCAAGGCAAAAAAAGTCCCAACTACTTTAACTCAGAATAAAAAAGACCAAACCTTTCAATTTATTAATGTAATCATACAATTGACACACAGACTCTAATCACTACACACAAACCAAGTTATAAGGAATACGCAAAGTTGTCGCAAACTGATTACGAGTATATATCATTGAAACAAAACCCAAATTCAGCCCTAGATAAGTCCACTCCAAGACAAAAAAAACCCCAAAATTTCCCAACCCAAAATCAGAAAAGACCTAACCTTTTAATCTATCAACGTAATCACACAATCGAAAAACGAGATTTTAATCATAACCTACCAGATTATACACATTTTCCCAAACTGATTTAAGATGTATATCACTTAATTAAAACACCTAAAATAAAACCCACCAAATCATTGCCAATTAGCTCATTTTTTAAAAAAGACTCAGAAATTTCCCTACCCAGAATTACAAAAAACCTAACCTTTCAATCTATCAACATAATCACACAATCGAAAAACGAGAATTTAATCATATAACCCAAAAACCAGATTATTCACATTTTCCCCAACTGATTTTGAATTCATAACATTGAATCAAAACACTTTCACCAAATCATTGCTAATAAGCTCATTTTTAAGACAAAAAAGACTCAGAAATTTCCCAACCCAGAATTAGAAAAAACCTAACCCACAAACCAGACTATACACATTTTCCCAAACTGATTTTAAATTCATATCACCGAATCAAAACACTATAAATAAAACCCCCAAATCATTGCCAAATAGCTCAATTTTAGACAAAAAATACTCAAAAATTTCCCAACCTAGAATTAGAAAAGACCTAATCTTTTAATCTATCAACATAATCACACAATAGTATTCGAGAATTTAATCATAACCCAAAAAACAGATTATAAACATTTTCCCAAACTGATTATGAAATCATATCACTGAATCAAAACACTTAAAAAAAAAAACCCAAATCATTGCCAAATAGCTCAATTTTAGACAAAAAATACTCAAAAATTTTCCAACCCAGAATTAGAAAACACCTAATCTTTCAATCTATCAACATAATCACACAATAGAACTCGATATTTTAATCATAACCCAAAAAATAAATTATACACATTTTCCCAAACTGATTATGAAATCATATCACTGAATCAAAACACTTTAAAAAAACCCAAATCACCGCCAATTAGCTCGTTTTAAGACCAAAAAAAGAGTCTCAAGGTTCCAACCCAGAAACAGAAATAGCCCTCAGGTAAATTTTCAAAACTAAGTCAAAAATCTAATCACTACCCACATTCCAAACTACAGAAAATTTCCAAACTGACTCTGAATGTATATATCACCGAATCGAAACACTTCAATAAAAACCCTAAATAATAGTCAATTAGCTCATTTTAAGTCCCAAAATTCCCAACCCATAATCAGAAAAGACCAAACCTTTCCATCTATCAATGCAATCATTTAACCCAAAAAGAACAAATTTATAATCAATACCCACAAACCAAATTGTTAACATAATAAAAAAAGTAAATAAAGAAATGATTTAAAAAAAATGCAGATGACAAAGATTGAGCAACTTAACAAACCTTTCAATCTATCAATGTAATCATTTAATTCAAATAAATAAAAAATAAATTTCTAATCAATACCCACAAACCAAGTTATCAACATAATCAAAAAAGTAAACAAAGAAATGATTTTTTTAAAACTTGGAATAAGATAAAAAGGATTGAGCAACTTAACAAACCTTTATCTGGAGATAGCTTTGACTCTCTCTCTCTCTCTCTCTCTGTTCAGCTTGAAAATGGTGAGAGAGTTTAATTGTTATGAACAAATTACAAATAACCTAATGAACTATGGGTTGTTTGATAATGACTCCCAAGACTATCATAACATCTAATTAACACCCAATAAAGTTTAATTTATATATATATTACTCCATCGGTTTTTATTTAACTTTTCTATACGAAACTACGTATATTTTTGACTCGTCGGAAACTTGTAACAAAATTTCTGAGATTAAAATGTTAAAATATAATCATATATTTCTACATTTTAAATAATATGATTAACTTTTAAAATTTTGTTTTTGAAAATTTAGGTAAGAGTTATTTATCGATCAAAATTGCACTCAGTTGCGTTTAAGACAATTAAAAGGGAATGGAAGGAGTACTAGTAAGTTCTTATATTTTTGAAAGAGCGTTTACCATTTTATTTTTTTGTCAAAAAGAAGATTTAGAAAAAGCACAACGAAAACAGGGTTTAAGGAAGTTGTCGTGGAGTGTTTGAAAACAAGTTAAAAAACTAGCTTATATTGAAATAGGTTTCAAATTAGCTTTTTTAGTTTTTAGCTTATATGGATAATAAAACTCCATAGAGTCATCAACCAAGGATGTTTCAATCATATTATAATTTTTTGCTTAAATTTTTAAAAAAAGCAGCAAAAAGATTAAAATAAAATAAAAAAGACATGACCAAATAATTTAAGAAGGACGTGTTGAAGAGTCATTTTAAGTAGATGGCTCGTGAGGCTATCGGAGTGGGATTTATTTGTGGGTAGGTGGGTGGGGGACCTAGAATAACTTCGTTTTTCTAAAGGACTAGGAAATTCTATCTTTTTTGTGTATTTTTGTTACCAAAAGCATACATTTATAAGCTTAAAAAGTTGTCAACTCATGTAGGACTTGCTTTTCTTTTAAGAAAATATTTATATAAATGATGTCAAAAAGATTTTAAGTACTTTGGTCTGTTTTTGGTAATTCTTACCCTTATTTTGATACATGCATATTTTTTTGATAATTTGATGTCAAAAAAATATCTTTCAAGCATGAAATGCATACTTTTTACAAAGTCAGGTACATTCTTTTGATTACGAATTATATATTAAAGAAATATAGATATAAATAAATTATAATTTTTCAAACCAGAACATCGGAAAAGACTTGCGCCCCATAAAAGGTAGTCATGTGGGTTATTTGAAATACTTACACTTCTGGGAGTTTATTAATAGATTCTAAACTTTATGGGGCTATTTAGAAAATACTCATAGTTTCTTGAGTGTTATTTGCAGTTTTGTTAACCATTGTTTTTTTGTCGGTATTGGTGATCATATTTCATACTAGTGCCAAAATGCTTATTGAATATAAATTCAAGATAAAAGTAAATTGGAGGTATTTTGTGCTGTCAAATGGCATTCTTTAATCTGCCACGTAAGCATCGTTTTGTAGACAAATGATGCAACTTTGGGTTCAAATTTTGGCAAATCAAATTATTATTTTTTAAATTAAGCAAGTTTTTTTTAGCCAAAAGGCTCGATCAATGTACGAGGGCTATAAAAAATACAACGAAAGATAGCATATCATCTCAAGAACGAATGACCTAACTTACAACCGTTTTGAATAAATATATTTCTACCATTATTTTTAACATTCTCTAAACTATTCAAACTATTACTCCCTTCGTATTAGTTGATCATATAATTCAAATGTAAAATTTTATGATTATATTTTAAAAAAATTAATTTCGATAATTTTGATAAAAGTTATAAGTCGTTCAAAATTGCACGTAATTTCGTAATGGACAATTAAATGAGAACGAATGGAGTAACAACTAAAAATTCGATCGTTTTAATAATCGTTTTCGGTGAAACTTTAGAGTCTCGATAGATTCTAACGTTTCTTTCCCGCCAAATACAATAAACGGTAAATGCAATGAAAATATCAATCAACGAATTTAAAACCGTATTAGTTTAATAATATGCATTTGCCCATTTCACCAAAAAACTACAAAGACCATTTTGAGCAATGAATCCGGATTTCGAGAGAAGAATTCATCAAATATGACAAGAGTAAGAGCACTAAAAGAAGTTGATCACTTGTGTTCCGAATGATGGTAACATAGCTCGCATCTATTGATAATTTTGGCAAATCAATTGGTATAAGATTATAGGCATCTAAACTTATCATAATGTAATTAAGGTTTAGAAAAAAAAAATGTAATTGAGGTGAAATGCATACTCTACTAAATTTAACTATATGATTTCAAGTTAGTTCAATATTTATACTCCTATCAGTTTTCTTGAGTTTTTATTTTATCAATTTCACTATTTTATCAAAAAAATCAATATTATTCTACATTATAATTTATTGAGAAATGCTTTATTACATCACCAAATTTACCACTGAAAAATTCAACATGGGGACATGACATGCTTTTGTGGCATGTTTAGTAATCATAGAATAATGCTTACTCACACCACATTCATCGGTTAGCCTTTATGATTGTCATACCACAAATTATTAAGAAAAAAATTATAACATTTTTGCGATTAAACTTACAGACCATATCATAGGCTGGTAGCTAGTCTGGTAAGTTTTTTTTTTTTTTTTAATACAATATCAGTTGTAGTTTTTTTTTTTCAGGATCCATTTACCTTATAGTCCGCCCGTCTCATAATATTGTGGTTCTATGTATATATGTGATTAACTTTTAAAAATTTAAATTTCGACAACTTAGATATGAGTTATTTGTCGGTCGAATTTGCACATTTTGTATAATCTCAGCAATTTGGGACGGATGAAGGATATATTTAGACTCACATATGCCTATAATAACAAGTTATTGTCAAATATAATTAATAATATACTACAGTACATATCAAATGAAGCATCTAAAAATTTAATCACATTAACTAATAACTATTTGATAGAATATAAAAATTGGATCCGAATGTTTCTATTCTGGTATGAATCAACCCACCCATTATTAGAGGATACCCAATGCTACAATCCAAAAACTCAGGGTCTAAGGTAACTTTCCTAACAGGCCATTATCTATAAAGGTCCAGCCCAGTAGTAAGAATACACAAAGGGAAAGCCCATGAGATGACGACACTTGTCAATATCCTATGAGGCATAATTGCCTATAAATAGCCAAGTACTCCCCCCCCCCCCCCTAAAAGAGGGATCCGAAAAACATATCAAAAAATATAGAGAGAAGGAGAGAAAATAGAAAAAATTGTCAAAGCTTATCACATTATAAAGCATTCCGAGCAAGATAAAGAACCGAGTACCGAAGGGAAGAAGAAAGACCAAGATTAGATAAAATTACCAATCCGAGCACAAGTGCAATAGGAAATTGTAAACCCAGCAATTATAATTGACGAGCAATAATAAAGATCGAGAAGTGTTCAATATTTACTGTCAATTGATTATTATAGTATTGTTGAAAAGCCTAACACCACCGACCAAAGTTATGGCTTTATCAAATGGCGCCATCTCCGGGAATCATCTAGTTCCCAACTAGTTTCGAAATCGAACACAAATACTCTATCAGGCGAGCGACAATGGTGACCAATATAGAGGAAACTCATCCCGATATAGTAGAAACCAATAACCAAAACGTACAAATTAGCCAACAAGACCTCGACGATCTACTTGCCATCCGTGATAGATATGACGCTATCCAGTCCAGAAACCAACCAACAACCTCCAATGTCCACCAAAAACAACAGACCGAACAACCTCAACAGTTTGACGGGCTCGTCGACGAGAACCCTACGTCCTCGAATGACGAACGAGCATTACCCGTATTAAGGCGCGCAAGAAGACGCTTACCCGAATCCCAGGCATGATCGAGCTCAAGAGTCTCACTGCCAGCAGCCTCGGTCAATTCCAGTTCCCACCAAGTTCATCTTCAAACGAACGAAGCCCACCGGTTTGGCATGCCCGAGGACTTTGTCCTCGAGCAAACGTCCCAACCATCAATATTCCCACCGCGGATAATTACCCCGTCCACGGTGGAAGTACAACCCCTCGCTCCCCAAGCAGGGAACGAGGCCGCATTAACACAAGCCGAGCGGGGTCACAACGCCCAGCTTCAAGCTCAGCTGGCCGCATGCATGTCGGCCATGGCGACAGCAGGTATCACGATACCGCCCACTCAAACCGCCAATGCACATGCCGACCCCCGACATAACGTGGAAGATTCTGCTTACTGAGCAGCTATGGAAGTGGCGGGCCGAACACATGATATAAGGATACCCCGATAAGGGGAACATGTCCCAAAGATGACCCCAACAGTCGTCGATCGCCAATACGCCCCTAGGGGACCTATCCCCAACAGAAACCCGAACGACGGTAGATATCTAGAGCACAGGGTCATTGTAGGATATTACCCACAACCTCAATATGGGGAATACCCTACCTACCAAGCTTCGGATGAGGCGTTCCAACAGGCTTGGGACATATGCCAAGAAACTCCATGCACCGAGCATATCACTCGGCACCGCAATCCTTTGGGGTTCATCATCCCCGAATTCAGGCTCTATGATGGAAAGAGCTGTCCAATTGATCATCTCCGCCACTACAAAACTAGGATGGAGCTGTGGAGTGATGACCCTGCACTGATGTGCAAGTTTTTCAAAAACAGCTTGGGCCAAGAGGCTTCGTCGTGGTATCACAACCTGCCACGGGGATCCATAGGAAGCTGGACGGAGCTTCTCCGTGTGTACTCCACCCGATATGCTGCTCATCGGAAGAAGAAGGTCAACATCGACACCCTTCTGAAACTGACAATGCAGCCGAATGAACGACTCAATGATTATTGCATACGTTTCATTGACATGGCAAACCAGATTCCGCAGTACGCCAATAACATAGCCATCCAAAACTTTATCAACTCCATCCCTAGCGGATATTGGGCGAGAAGGAAGTTCATAAGCAAAAGCTTCCCGACCACTGACGCTGTGCTGGCCTATTGTACCCACCTCATCGATAAGAACGAGGAAATGCGACTCCTTAACCGAACTCTGCCAAGAAGAGAGTCAGTCCGAGAAGCACAAGTCGGCCGCAAGAAAGTCAAGAACAATCAGGGGGAAGCCGTCAGACCGACCAGACGGGACAAAGGTCCCGAGGTCCATGACAGGGTAGAGCAACCCCGAGAACCCGAGCATAAACCACTCCAGCTCACGTACCCGATGCCGATCAGCGAGCCTAAACCGCTCCGGATCGCCTACCCAATGCCCCCCAAACCGCTTCAACAAGGTCGGTTCCAAGAGAGGGAACCCCGAAAAACCTTCGAACCGGTCGAGCTGCGATACACTTTCAACCTGTCTGCTGAAGATATCCTTAAGGATATATGCAGGGAAAGTTGGTATTCCCGACCACAACCGTTCGCTACTCCCCCCAATCTAAGAAACTCCAAGCTCTTCTGCGCCTATCATGAGGATCACGGCCATCTCACTGAGCACTGCCGCAATCTGCGGTGGAAGATGAACACGTGGGGTGACGCAGGATACCTCAACAAGTTCATCAAGGGCGCCGTGAACAAAGGCAAACAGCTAGCCATCGATGGAGCCGACAATCGACAAGGCAAAACAATTAACGTCGTGCATCTGTCAAGACCCAAGACCACTGGAGGGGAAAGATCACAACAGCGGCAACTGGCGCACTTTGGGCAGGTAGCCAAGGTGTCACAGGCGTCAACTTCTAAGTGGCAGTGCACGCCGTAGCGACACCCACCCATTTCTTTCTCGGATCTTGACGAAGAAGGGGTGATATACCCCCACGGGGACACCATTAACCTCCGCGTCCAAATTGGTATAGACACGGTCAGCAGAGTGATTGTTGACCAAGGAGCCTCTTGTGATATCATGTACAAAGAGCTCTTTGACAAGATGGAGCTCAAGCTGCAGGATCTGCAGGATCTGCAGCCTACCGACGTCACACTGATCGGGTTCATTTCTGAGACGACTAAACTGTTAAGAAAGATCGTCCTAACTGTTACGACGAGATCCGTATCAGTCCCCGTAGAATTCTTAGTGGTCAATGACAATTCAGGCCATAATGCAATCTTGGGCCGACCATGGCTTCATGCCATGCGGGCCATACCTTCGACATACCACCAGAAGGTGAAATACCCTAACGCTATAGGGGAGGTCGAGACGGCCCGAGGATGTCAAGAGGATTCACGACGCTGTGAAGACATCACCGCAGCTCTGAAGAGACAGCTGGTTATTGTCGAACAACCCACGAGCACGAGGAAGCTACTCAACCAAATAGCCCGAACTGAGAGGGTTGTTGAGGAACAAGTGGGAGAGACGCTCCGGAGGGTGAGCATCCCTAATATGGACGAGGAACACTACTTCCTCATCGGTGATAGCCTTCCCAAAGGGGAATCCGAGGAGCTGGAAACGTTCCTCTTCAATAACATCGATAAATTCGCATGGAGCCCCAAAGACATGCCGGGCCTAGACCCTAAAACGGCATGTCACCACCTAAGTGTTAATGCCGAGTATAAGCCAATAGCTCAAAGGAGCAGGAAAGTATCCGTCCAGCACAGAGCAGCTATAATTGCAGAAGTCCGAAAGCTATTGGAAGCCAGAGCTATAAGGGATGTGTTCTACCCAAAATGGTTATCCAATCCGGTCGTCATCCCTAAGAAGAACGCGAAGGAAAGAGTCTGTATAGACTTCACCAATCTGAACAAAGCCTGCCCGAGGGATCCATTTCCCCTTCCAAGTATTGATCAACTGGTGGACGCGACAGCGGGAGCAGAAAGGATGACCTTCCTCGACGCTTACTCGGGGTATCACCAAATCCCCCTCGCCCATGAGGATCAAGAAAAGACATCGTTCATATCGCCTTTGGGAAACTATTTCTATACGGTAATGCCGTTCGGCCTACGCAACGCGGGAGCAACATACCAAAGAATGATAACGCGGGTATGCCGAGAGCATATAGGGAAAACAATGGAGGTGTACATAGACGACATGGTCCTCAAAAGCGAAAGGGCCACATCCCACCTCCAAGACATTAAGGGTATCACCAAATCCCCCTCGCCCATAAGGATCAAGAAAAGACATCGTTCATATCGCCTTTGGGAAACTATTGCTATACGGTAATGCCGTTCGGCCTACGCAACGCGGAAGCAACATACCAAAGAATGATAATGCGGGTATGCCGAGAGCATATAGGGAAAACAATGGAGGTGTACATAGACGACATGGTCCTCAAAAGCGAAAGGGCCACATCCCACCTCCAAGACATTAAGGACGTCTTCCAAACACTGGGCGAGCATAAACTGAAACTCAACGAGAGCAAATGTGCGTTCGGTATCAGTAAAGGGAAATTTTTGGGGCATATGGTCAGCCGACGAGGAATAGAGGCTAATCCCGATCAGATCACAGCTCTACGGAACCTAGCAGCATCCAAAAATAAGAAGCAGGTACAAGAGCTCACGGGAATGATGGCCGCACTGAGCAGGTTCATTAGTCGATCCGCGGACAAGGGACGACCATTTTTTGAATCACTCAAGAAGGATAGAAAGTTCATGTGGGACCCGGAGTGTGAAGCTTCATTTAACAGCCTCAAAGAGTATTTGAGGACGCTGCCACTGCTAGTAAGGCCAAACAAAGGGGATATTCTGGCATGCTACTTAGTAGTTTCCACTACAGCGGTGAGCGCGGTCATCCTAAGAGAAGAAGGTCGAGAACAATTCCCGATCTACTTCGTTAGAAAAACTCTGATCGAAGCCGAAACACGCTACCTACCATTGGAAAAGCTATGCCTGGCATTGGTCATTGCAACCAGGAAGCTGCCACACTACTTCATCGCTCACCAGGTCCAAGTCTACATGAAATTCCACATCAAGGAATCTCTTCGACGGACGGACATAAGCGACCGAGTTGCGGCATGGGGGGTCGAGCTATCCCAATTTCATATTGAGTTCGCACCCCGACATGCCATAAAGGGACAAGTCTTGGCCGATTTTGTCGCCGAGTTCACCGAAGGATATGATGAGCCATTGGCCATATCCCCCCAGTCTCACTGGCAAATACATGTCGATGGATCCGCCACCAAGGACGGATCAGGAGCAGGAATCGTCCTCAAGTCTAGCGAGGGCGCGATCATAGAGAAAAGCATCAAACTGGGCTTCCGAGCTACCAACAATGAGGCAAAGTACGAAGCCATGATAAACGGCATGCTCATTGCCCGGTCCCTCGGATGCTCCCACTTAACTGCGAGTTCTGACTCCATGCTGATCGTCAATCAAGCCATCGGCGAGTACCAGGCCAAAGACGACAGAATGATCCTCTACCAAGAGAAAGTCCAAAGCTTAATGGCCACCTTCAAACAGTGCGAATTAATAAGGATCAATCGCACCGAAAACGCACACGCCGACGCCTTGGCCACCCTAGCCTCGACATTAACGTTGGACAACACACGGTCAATCACAGTGGAACTTCTGGAAACCCCGAGTATCACCAGAAGAATAGACCGGGTAACGTCAATCCAATACGAGCTAGGGTGGATGGACGACATGATTCACTATCTGCGAGACGGGACGCTCCCTGCAGACAAGATAAAAGCGTTGAAAATTACGAGAAAGGCGCCTCGGTTCTGGCTATCCGAGGATGACAAACTGTACAAATCTAGTTATCGAGGGCCCCACCTTCTGTGCGTCCGGCCTGAACTGCAACAACCAGTCTTGGAAGAGATCCACGAAGGATCATGCGGAGCACACATCAAAGGAAGGTCCCTCGCTAATAAGACCATCACACAGGGATTTGGTGGCCTTATATCAAACGAGATGCTGACGTTTATGTCCAAAAATGCGACAAGTGCCAACGATTCGGCAAAATACCTCGGCTCCCATCATCTTTGATGGCCCCAGTATCGGCTCCATGGCCATTCGCACAATGGGCAATTGATCTAGTCGGGAAGTTTCACAGGGCACTCGGCAGCGTTGAATATTTGATTGTAGTGACAGACTACTTCACCAAGTGGGTGGAAGCTAAACCTCTCCGAGAAATTAAAGCCAACAATGTCAAACAATTCATCTGGGAGCATATCATCACTAGGTTCGGTATACCATACGCCATTGTCGCAGACAACGACACCCAGTTCAAGGACGCCAATCTGCAGGTTTGGTACAAAGAACTCGGTATCTGAAAGTTCTATTCGACTCCAACATGCCCACAGGGTAACGGTCAAGCAGAGGTATCGAACCGAACTGTCTTAGATGGCATAAAGACAACCCTGGAACAAGCAAAGGGGAGATGGCCTGAGCGACTGCTCAACGTCTTATGGTCCTACCGAACTACGCCGAAGACGGGCACAAAGGAAACACCGTTCAGCTTAGCGTACGGCGTGGAGGCCGTCATACCAACAGAAATCGGCCTACCCACCCTCCGAACAACTTTAGTCGAGCAAGGAAACAATGAACAAAGAATGAGAGAGGAGCTCGACATGTTAGATGAGAAAAGAGAGATAGCGGCCCTTACCCTAGCAAAATACCAACAAAGCGTCAAGCGAACCTATGACAAGAAGGTGAAAGGGACCAAGGAATTCATAGTAGGAGAACTGGTGCTGCGACGAGTAATTGTCTATACCAGAAACGAGATACACGGCAAACTGAGCCCCACCTGGGAAGGCCCATACGAGATCGTTAAAAGAACAAGCCCAGTGTCCTACAAGCTTAAAAGCTTTCTGTTCGACAATAGCCGAGGAGAAAAGAATTCTTGGAACGTAGCTAATCTAAAGAAGTACTACGTATAGGCTAGATAACCATCCAAGGTACTACCTTACCTCTATTTTGTCATGACATTATCTATTTCTGTTGAATAAATGAAATATTTTGTCATGCTGTCTAACAAGTCCTTCAAGGAGGCGTATGAAATTCCCAACATGGCATGTCTAAGAAAGTGCCTAGGAATACTGTGAAATTCCCAACATGGCATGTCTAAGAAAGTGCCTAGGAATACTATGAAATTCTCAACATGGCATGTCTAAGAAAGTGCCTAGGAATACTGTGAAATTCCCAACATGGCATGTCTAAGAAAGTGCCTAGGAATACTGTGAAATTCCCAACATGGCATGTCTAAGAAAGTCCTAGGAATACTGTGAAATTCTTAACATGGCATGTCTAACAGAGTGCCTAGGAATACTGTTACTAATTCCCAACATGGCATGTCTAAGAAAGTGCCTAGGAATATTCAAGTCCTCCAACGAACCGGAGGAACATGCAGGTACCCGTAGGCAAAAGTCGAGTAAAAAGAAAGGCAAGAAAAGAGGCAAATATGTAGGTACCCGTAAGCAAAAGTCGAGTAAAGAGAAAGCCAAGCAAAGAGGCAAATATGCAGGTACCCGTAGGCAAAAGTCGAGTAAAAAGAAAGCCAAGCAAAGAGGCAAATATGCAGGTACCCGTAAGCAAAAGTCGAGTAAAAAGAAAGCCAAGCAAAGAGGCAAATATGCAGATACCAATAAGCGAAAGTCGAACAAAAAGAAAGCCAAGCTAAGAGACAAATATGCAGATACCAATGAGCAAGAACCAAACAAGATTATTGAATAGTACTAGCCCGCGTTACGAAGGCGACAACATGCCCAACGACGAAAACAACAAAGGAAACTCAATCCAGTCAAATGAAATATCAACAAGACAATGAGAAGATCCAATACATGAATGAAAAAATAAAACAATTAGTCCTCGCCCGCATTACGGAGGCAACAATGTTTGAAGAAAAATAAAAAAATCAGCTAAGAAGAGCTACTGCATGAGGAGCACGACGGTAATTGACCAAGCACAGCCTCTTCATCATCCGTCGATGTATCCCCATCAGTCTCCTCACCATCAAAACGTTCCTCAGAAATGAGGGCATTAAAATTGGTCGTATGAGAACCAACACATCTCAAAACCTCAAGCCGAGTGATGAATTCGGCTCCTTTTGCGGTCTCATGAGCATCTGCAACTTCCTTACGATGAGCGTCATCGAAGGGAAGCTGACGGACTTCGGCCATAGCCGCAGATGCATCATACCTAGCTCGGGACAAACAGGAATACTTCACCAACACATTGGCTCGGGCGACCAGCGACTTTAATTTGCCAAAGTAGTTGCCTTTCAAATGCCAATATCGGTTTAACCGGCGCTCCTGAACTTTAACCACATGCACGGCATGGTGAATGTACTCACGAAAAGACGCTGCCTGGGCCTTCAGCTTTGCCTTAAGTCAGGCACACCGCCCATGCAGTTTGTCATTTTTGCCCATTAGGTCGATATAACGCCAATCGGCATGCACTACACTAGCCACACCAGATGAGGCCTCGTCCCGGGCAGCACCAGTAGGTCCGTGCACCGGTCCAACAAGGCCCGGTGAACCAGCCTGGTGTGACGTAATAGCATGTGCCTATAAAAACAAAAAGAGGAGAAGGGAGGAGATGAATATTCGTCAAAAAATAAAGAAAAGGCAGGAAATCGAAATAGAGACTAATTTTATAATAAGCTGCAAGTGAAACGCAATACAAGCTACTCAGTCTTAGTCAGATAAGCCCTCGACAGAAGCCGAGGT
Source organism: Primula veris (assembly GCA_963682055.1). Classification (NCBI taxonomy): domain Eukaryota; kingdom Viridiplantae; phylum Streptophyta; class Magnoliopsida; order Ericales; family Primulaceae; genus Primula; species Primula veris. The sequence continues at coordinate 25,400,685 of OY821747.1, read as the reverse complement.
CTCTAAAGCGTCAGCGAAATGAATATCTCGCAGCGAGATTATTTGCGTCCCCAAGTGAGCCTTCACAGTCGCATCTAAGCGGTTCAAGGCAGCCGTGGTCTCAGTTACCCCAGCCATAACATCAGCCATACGTTCTGCTCGGGCAACACCACGCCTACCTTTCGCATGCTCATACACCTCCAGGCACGACCTCGGGCCCAATATGCCTTGACAAAAGATAGTAGCAAGTCGGCATCCTCATAAACGGCCCCCAACACCAAGTTCAAGCTCGTTACCCGGCCTCGGGCTTCGTCCCGGGAGCACCGAAGCACACCAAGAAACTCTTTGGCCTTACCCTTGTTTGCAGTATAATAGGCGGTCTTCTTGCTGAACTTCTCTCCCAACTTATGTAGCCGAGTCGATAAGCCCATGATATGGGCTTGTAACTTGTCGTTCTCACGACGTGCAGTGTTTAATTCTGCCATATGAGGACTAGGTTCCTCGGAACTACCTACCCGGTCACCTACACTGCCACTTGGTCGGGACCAGACCACCATGGCCAGAGATTTAACCGGCACCTGACATGATTGTCATGACCTTCAAACACACGAAAACTACTAACCAAAAAAGGAACGATACCGAAAGCGATAAAAACAGCCAAATGACGACAGAGCAAAAATATTATCAACTTTCCCAAAAGAGTTGTGATTTATACAAACAGCCTACATATGGCTACAAAAAACAATGCCTACCTCGACTAAAACACGTTAACAAAAGGAGCCAGATCAAGGATCAACCTGAGTGGGAGGAGACTGAGGAAGGGAAGGTCCCTGAGGGGTCACCGCTCGAGGAGTTGAAGAGCTTGACCCCGAATACGGTCGAGGAGCGGAAGAAGACGATGGCCCCGGCATGTGAGACACCTCCTCATCCTGGATATTAGCCCAATCTTTGGGCAAAGGAGGCGCAACTCGACTTGCTGGATACGCAAAGGTAGCCTAGGCCGGATGAGAGAAAGGGACCCTCGCCACATTCAAAGCCCGTACATGATAGCTATAGGCATAGAAATTGACGATCTTATTGAACTGGTCCCGATCCTCTGCTCGAACAGCCTCCAACAAGGCTACCCGGTCCTCCAGCACCTTCTTTTCAGCCTCCACCTTTGCCTTCTCGTCAGCCATGACCCCCTTCTCAGCAACAACCATCTTATTTTCATCGAACAGCCGCCTATTCTCCTGAGCCAGCATAGCGTTTTCCTCAGCCAGACAAGTGTTCTTCTCAACCTCGATCCCATGATGTTCCTCCATAAGCTTGTGCTCGGCCGCTAGCTGTTCATTCTCGGCTTCCAAGGCCGTGAACCGGTTTCTCAGCTCAGCGGTGGCGAGGCATATCTGCATGCATATCAAATAAGATACCAACAAACGAAATCATACACATTAACGATCAGACTGAGCTTACACGAAGAGCATCAACGTGGGCATGGTCAATGGTTGCCACAGCAGGCTGGGCAGCGATATCCAGCATATTCTGGTACGCAAGGGGCATAAGGGCTGGGCACCCCATCTTCAATGCTCGTGAGTTCCCCAACAAATCGTCGTTGCACCTATCGATGTAATGGGTCATAGCTTCCAGGTCCACCTCTTCCTTTCCAACGCTCCCCTCATCCACCTTTTTATCGAGCACATCCATTTCTTTACATACGACCTCGACATCCTCATCAGCAGTCGGCAATTCAGCGTCCACCGCACCAGTCTCAGGGGCCTTATCCTCCACCACCTCCTCCACCTCTTCCGGTGGTGAAATATTGGGAAGAGTCATCATATTCTCTCCCATGCCCACGCTCAGGTTCACATAATCGAACAAGTCACTGAACGACCCCTGAAACAAAACAACGCCCATAGACCGGGCCAAGGCGAACGTAGCCAACAGAGAAGTCAACGACTGAAGGACAAATAGCAAATAAAGGAGAGCAAATGAAATTACAAATAACATCGACAATTATACTTACCAAGGCGGCAGCGCTCTTGTCCCTGGTAACGACTGGCAAGATTGAGCTCTCCTGAGGGAGAGATTGAACTCCCCCATCCAAGCTCCGCACGGGTTGAAGTGTCTGATCCACGGTGAGGAAGTCAGATATAGAGGTCGTCGGTGTTACGTCCAAAATTGGGCCCCCTTCGAGCACCACATCACTACTCGTCGACTCGGTAACCCTAGCCTTCTTAGTGGGACCCTCCCGAGGCTCGGCCGATCGTCACCGAGCAGCCTTCTTACTCAGCGATACGACACATGGCTTAACAATCGAGATAAATTCAGCCACCGTCTCTTTGGGGATCACTGGCGCATTAGCGCACCTATTCCCAGCCTCGGCCACATACCCCAGCAACTTGGGAGCAGCACGGTTTTCGGCCTCCCTCATGGACCCAAGTCCCCACCAACTCCAAAGAGCTACCAAAACATCCAGATTGGGAGCACCAAGGATCGGAAGCTCAGGAGCAGCTTCAGCAGGAGCAAGAATATGGCGACCAACAGGACACCAATTCTCAGACACAATCACGAGACCAAGGTTATGTTCCTTGTTCGTGTCGGGCAGATCAATAACAAGTCGGGTGAATTGATGCACCGACTTCAAGTAAGAGCTCCGCATCTCAAACTGAAACCCATAGATGCCCATGACATCCTTCAACTCTATTGACACGCCTACCAACTCAGATTGCTTCTTGATACCGTTGAGTATACGAAACGTATTCAGCACAAGTTGGCAGGAAGCGATTTGGAAGGCCTCAAAGAAGGAGACCATCCAGTCCGACAACGGGAGTTTCACACCACCGGTCAACAGGGAAGAAGACCGAAGGGCTACCTCATTGGCGGCCACATGCCCCTGAGCCTCTTCCAAGGTCCTCGGGGGACGAACGTGCACGTCCACATGTATTCCTGCTTGTTCTTTAAATTTTGCCTCATTAAAACTCCCAAGTTGGGCCAGGCATTGGGTGAGAAGATCCTGTGATATCAACACAGCCAACCATTAAAACAACCTACAGTGAGACCTACCACAAATCAACCACCACACCAGCAATCAAACGCCACATACCAAACAGTAATTTCAATACAAAATACACAAGCAGCACATACGGCACATACGCCAGCAATTTCCAATCAAGCATATATAACCTACACATAAACTCTAAAACAGAAAATTCTAGTACAAAATACACAACCCACCACCAACAACGAATCAACACAAACCTATATAGGAATACGGATAAATTAATCGAAGAAATTAATGTACTTACAACCATTATAGTAGGGGGCGTACGGCTTTGGCAATATTCTTTTTCCTTCGAAACAGATAACAGGAGATATTTTTTCTAGAGAGCAGCACAAACCCTAGAGAGAGAAAAAGGTGGGGATATTATGGGAGCAAGGTAAGATCAAAAAGAATTACTGGGGAAAGTTAAGGGAGTGGAGCCGCAATAAAGGTGTTGAACGTTGTTCTTCTAATCGATTATTTTGATGATAACAATATTTGTAAAACGTGATAAAAGCTCGTTTTGCGTACTAATCATTTATCGAGTGTGTCAAAGGTTTGGAATGATAGTTTACGTAAATACGAAGCCAACGGTTCAAACGGAACCTCAATCGGATTTGAAACGGACAAATTACGGGCTTTCAAAATATGTCGAGAAAACCGAAACTTTCCCAGAACAACAAAAAACGACTGATCATGGCTAAACGATCGATCATTTATGTGCGTAATTCTTCCAGTGAGCTCAACACAAAAACGACCGATCGCCAGGCTTAAAATGACCGATCGTTTTAAGAAGGAATTCTTCCAGTGAGCACAGATGAAAAACGACCGATCGTTTTTCAGAAACGAGCGATCGTTTCTGTAGAATTTCAAATTCCAGCTTTTAAGCTCATCCTGAAAATTAGGCGAACTGCTGCAAACTAGCAGCTAAGCTACTCAACAACTGCCAACGGTCATCTATTAATTAATGGACCTTTTTGGCTCTACAAATAAGCTACAAACCCTTTGTAGAAGGTACCAATCAACACTCAACAATTAAGCAATTCTTACAAAGCAATTCTTCAAGCTTATACTTCCAATATCTCACTTGTATTCATAAATATTCTCGAGAGTATTATTCTTGTAATTTTATAAACTTCGAGATATTATTTGTTAGTGAGTGATCCGTTAAAATTCAATCTTGTAAAAGAGTATTTTATAAACTCATTTGTGAGCGAGTGATCGGGTAGAGGCTTTTCAAGCAAGTATAGCTTAAAAGCTCTAGGCTTATCATTTGGGACACTCATAAAGTGTGGGGGAGCTCAATCGGTTGATTAAGCTCGTTAGGTTGTAACCTTGGAACGAGATTCTAGTGAAACACTCGGTAGTGAAAATTCCGAGGAGAGGACGTAGGCGCGTTTTGCCGAACCTCTATAAATCTTGCGTTATTTCTTTTCACTTATCTTTTACATTTTGCAATTTATCTATCGCTTTTATTTATTGTTTGCATAGATTATATTAGCTTTTATTTGTTAACGAAGTGTTTTAGTTATAAAATCAACTAATTAGCTTAGTTAATAACCAATAGTTTTTATTCCGCGAAAAACGTACGAAAACCTTATTCACCCCCCCCCCCCCCCCTCTAAGGTTTAGACACCTACGGACCAACAATTGGTATCAGAGCTTAGCTATTCTATTTACAAAAATCCAACGATTTTATAGTTTAAAGATCCGCTATGTCTTCGTACGCCGACTCTGAATCCATAACTAGGCCCCCGTTCTTTGACGGTACAAACTATCCCTATTGGAGAGATCTCATGAAAAACTTCCTTTGTGGTTTCGAAATAGATCAATGGATTAGCATTAGTAAAGATTATAAAATGCCTAGGAGAAATGGCTTAGATAAACTTGTAGAGGAACTAGACACCGATGAACGCCTCGCCTTTTCTTTAAATTGTAGGGCTATGACTTCTATCACTTGTGCGCTCTCGCCTAGTGAATATGATAAAATTTCCGGTTGTGACACCGCTAAGCAAATGTGGGATAAGCTAGCTATTATGCATGAAGGAACTAGTCAAGTTAAGGACTCTAAAATTAGCTTGCTTATTCATGATTATGAATTGTTTAAAGTTGATGAGGACGAGTCTATTGCTTCCGTGTACACTCGTTTACTAAGATAACTAATGATCTTAAAAGACTTGAAAAGGTATATTCTAGCAAGGAGATGGTGACGAAAATCCTACGAAGTCTTCCGAGGAAATGGGAATCGAAAGTGACGGCTATACAAGAAGCCAAGGACATGAACACACTCTCTCTCGACAACCTCATAGGATCCTTGAGCACCCATGAGCTAGATATGACAACTCGAAAACATGAGGATGACTCGAAAAAGAAGAAAGGCATCGCCTTCAAAAGCACAACAAATGACGATAGCGACAACGATTCCTCTAGTGAGGATGATGAAATGGCACTCTTCGCCAAACGCTACAACAAGTTCCTACACTACAACAAAATTGGCTTTTAGCAGCTTGGTATTAGCAGCGTACATGAAAAGCACGCTGTAAATGACAACAATTACAGCGTGATTTTAAAAGTGCGCTGCGGTAGCTCTTTAGCAAATATAAACAGCAGCGTGTACAGACTGCGCGCTACGAAAACCTATATTTTACAGCGTGCATTGTGAGCTGTGGAAACCACAACATATACAGCGTGTCTTGTGCGCTGCGGATGTTATGTACCAAAAAAAAAAAGCTTGAAACTTAAAAGATTAAATTTCGCCTCACCCCCAATTTTGATATTTCTCTAATTGTTCCTCTCTCCCTCTATTCGCTTCTCAAAAAAACACGCGCGCGCGCACACACACACACACTCTCTCTCTCTCTTCAATTGACACTGAGTTACAATTATCTTCAGCTATCGGATTTTCTCTCTTCAATCTCCACAGGTAAATCGTTTAATTTAAGTTTTTTTTCGTGTTTGTCTGTACTCAAATTGTAAAACCCAATTTTTTGTTCCACGAATTCTAGGGCATTTATTTATAAGTACTGTTGTTTATACATACATATATATATATATATACTAATAATCAATATATATATATATATATATATATATATATAATCAATATATATATATATATATATATATATATTGGATCCTTACCAGATGATAGAATGTTTGAGCATTACACTTGTTAAGATTGGACGCTTCTTTTTTATTTGCTGACAGATGAATTGCGTGATAGTGCTGTGTTTCAATGAATTTGGTATTCTCAATTAATAACCCCAATTAGCCTAGTTATTAATTATTGCTTTTATTTAGGGCTTGTTTCTCTGCAACTTTTATTTAGCTAAGGAAAAAAGGCTGAGTTTTCTGAAAGTAAAAGTGATCAACTTTAAACTGGTCAAGAGTACAAATTATTGTAAAATGGGTATATTAAAATAATAATTACGTTTGGCTTAAAAGCTTCAGCCAGACAAGAACTTAATTTGGAAAAAGGGAAACTCAAATAATCATTCAACATGTCATAACGACAAGGAATTTGAAGTATTATGGTAGATGCTCTTTTGTTCACGATTATGCAAGTTTTCCTGACTTTTGTTATATTTAAGTACAAATTTTGTATTTAGATGATTTTTGGTAAGTCTGGTGGCCAATTTTTACATCTTTGGTATAAATCCATTTCTTAACAATCACAAATTAATTGCCTTTATAGATCTTTAAGCCTTGTTTTAGTTATTGTTTATGTTGCAATATTTTGTTTTTGGCTGATTACATTGATGACGAGTCTCTTGACGTTGTATATAGGTTATTTAAATTTAATTAAACTACAAAATAGAGCTAGGAGATTGCAACTTATGTATTATAGAGATATGAATCTTTAACCGTGTTCACCAATTGCAAAGAAGACCAAATTAAGCAATATAAGTATACCCATTTTCGTCAGATATATTCGCTGGATTCAAAAGTTGCCGGGTTGAGTTTTTTCTTCATAAAATTGAACACAAGTATTATGATCAAGAGTTTGATAATGTTCTGGAAAAGCAAAAAATAAGTGAAAAATTAACTAGTTGATTTAGAGTCTTAAAAATACTAGGAAAACGTTCAAGATTCTAGCATTGATTTTCCCTGGTCGTACTGAGAATATTTAACTTTAGAAGATCAATTGGTTATTTTGACGACGGTTGAAATCTTAAGCTATAAAAACTCAGCATAGGAACTCAAGTTTTTTCTTTCTCCCTTTTAAATTGGGCAGGTTATGTTCAGTTACATGCACACAAACCTTAAGCATATCAATTAGAGTTTAAATATGATTTGTTTCATATGAATCTCAAATTTCTGTAATGTTGATAGTTGGTATGAATTAGTTTTTACTACTCCGTCTTAGTTTTTTAACTTGCATCTTAGCTCAGACTATTAATTTGCCTTTGTGGTTTTGCTTTTTTGCTTGTTTTATAATTTCCCCTTCAATATGGCTGGATTTACCTGTTTATTTTTGGTTTCTGGCCTTTTCAGGCTTGTTACGGTTGTAAAACAAAAAAGCTTCTTACTCTTATTTTAGCTTTTAAGCATAACTTAAAAGCTTCCTCGAGATCCTATTTAGTCCAGTGTAATCAAGAACTATTAAAGTAACTTTAGTCCAGTGTAATCAAGAACTATTAAAGTCTTTTCATCAACTTTAGTCCAGCATAGCATAGCTTTATTTTTTCTCATACCCAAGAAAGAAAAAAGTCCCCCATGAACAATTATTTCACGGTCTTAAGTTTGGGTGAAAGGTCATGCGAAAAAATTAGATGGGAAACTTAGTACTCAAGATGCTGTGGAGTAAATGGTAAAAAAACCCCATCATATATAGCTATTAATCCTTTTTACATTGGTTATGTTTTCATTAACTTAATTTATTTTTGTGCATGTACTTGGTTTTGTACTTGGTCAGTAAGATCGAGGTCAAGTGTGTGGAATGGGTTTGGAGTTAAACCATCGCAAATGATTTGGAGTCGTCAGGTTTGTGCTTTTTGTTCAACTAATACAGTGCTATAAAAGAAATTCAATACAGTTTGCTTGTAAAAATAGCACAAGTAATAAGCAGAATATGTCGAATTTGATAACAACTTGGTCTAGCGTTTCACCATTTTGGATAATAATGCATTAATGCTTTCCCACACGGAAAATACCACGTGATCATATAATGCTTATATGCAAGTCCATGTCGGTCATCGATTTTGCACCTAAGGATTTGTGTAAAGTATATAAGCAAATATTAAAGGCTAGTGAAGAACATGGTATTTACAAGTTCATTATATGCAATGTTTTTTTTTTCTCTCTAGTTGATATTTGTTGTTTGTTGGTAGTTTTAGCATTTGTGTGAAATTTGCTCCTAATTTATGATTGTTTCTGTTCAGGTAAAAAAAATTGAGCATATATGAACCGGGGAACGTGAACGCGGTTTGCAGAGGCTGTTTTGATACACATACCGGTTCTATAGTTTACTAAGTATTAAAGAGAGGTGTAACGGTTATTAATACACAATTTTGTAACTTTTCGATATAGTGTCGCATATTTAAATTATGACATTATTTTGTTTTGGATGAAATAGTTATTGATTTTTATTGTTTTGGTGATAATAGTATATTGGTATGTTTTGTTATATACAGTAAATATATATTTATTTATTTTTTTAAAAAAGGAGTATCAACAGCTTGCAATGAGCGCCGTTAATAATCTTTCATTCGCAGCATACAATGTGAGCTGTTAAAACCATGTATTGGCAGCTTGCAATGTGCGCTGCTAATAGCTTTCTTTTGCAGCTTGCAATGCGCGCTGCTAATAGCTTTCTTTTGCAGCTTGCAATGCGCGCTGCTAATAGATTTCTTTTGCAGCTTGCAATGTGCGCTGCCAATGATATCAACTTAAGGCAGCACTTAACTTTTCAGCACAACTTTTCGCGCTGCAAATAGGCTTTTTGCGCGCTGCAAAAGGCCATTTTTGTTGTAGTGCTAAGTTGGAAAAAGAAGGGTGGACAACGATTTTGAAAAAAGGAGCATAAGGGAGAGCCTTCCAACAAATCCAACAAGAAGGACGAAATCATTTGTTATAAATGTCACAAGCCCGGACATATGCAAAACGAATGTCCCTTGAAGAAAAAGGACAAGTTCGGAAAGAAAAAGGAATACAAGAAGGCATTCTTGGCCGCATGGGGGAGCGATGATGATAGCTCCGATAGCGACAATGAAGAAGTCGCAAATCTATGTCTCATGGCTAGAGACGACGATACCGAGGATGTAAGTTTTCACTCCTCTAACTCTTCTATTTCTAGTGATGATGATTTTGATATAAATGATGTGTTAGCATCCTTAGAAAAAGCTAGAGGTAAAAACAAATCTTTTAGAAAAATGCTAATTACTCTACAAGACGAACTCGAGAACTTAGCCATAAAAAATGACTCACTCACGTCTAAAAATGCCGAACTTGCCATAGAAAATGACAAGTTAGTTAAAGACCTTAGTTCATGTAAACTTAAGGCGGATAGCGCCGAACTTACTCTCTCTAAATTCACTAAGGGAAGTAAAATGCTAAGTACTATATTAGCTTCTCAACAAGGCGCATATGATAAAACCGGTGTAGGTTACAACCCTCTCTTAACGGCAAAGCATAAAAACCTATTCACCAAACAAATGGCTAAAAATGAAAATAGACAACCAAGTTACTATCGTAAGAACAACTCGTATAAAAATAACTTAGTTTATAATCGTTTTGTTAAACCTAGCATGCATGTTAAATGTATTACTTGCAACCGTAATGATCATTATGAGGATTATATATATTGCCCTTATAGATATAAAGTAAATAGAAATGATTTGGTTTGGATTCCAAAGGGTCGAGACACTAACCCTCAAGGACCCAAAAATGGATTAGGGTACCAATGATCGTTTTGTCTTGTAGGTATGCTTGAGGTCAAAAATCAACGAGGACAAGTGGTTCTTGGATAGTGGATGCTCAAGACATATGACGGGAGACAAAACAAAATTTACTACGCTTGCAGCTAAAGACGGAGGCTTTGTGACCTTCGGGGATAATAGCAATGGTAAAATTATCGGTATTGGTAGTATCTCTAAACCATCAAATGTTGTTATTGATAATGTATTGCTTGTTGATGGTCTTAAACATAACTTGCTTAGTATAAGTCAACTTTGTGATTTGGGTCACAAAGTCATTTTTGAAAAATCGCATGGCATCATTCATTGTATTTCGGATAATAAATCTATTCTCATGGGTCAAAGACAAAATAATGTCTATATGATTGATTTGAATAGTTCGGTGGATAATGAAGTTAAGTGTCTTGTTACTATCAACGACAATGGTTGGTTGTGGCATAGACGACTTGGTCATGCAAGTCTTGATTTACTTGCTAAACTTTCTAGTAAAGATTTGGTAATAGGTTTACCAAAAGCTCCTTATATAAAGGACAAACTTTGTCACGCTTGCCAATTAGGCAAACAAACAAAGATTTCTTTAAGTCTAAAAATATTATATCTACTACTCGTTGTTTGGAGCTCATTTATATGGACTTAGTTGGCCTCTCCCGGACACTTAGTCTTGGCGGGCGTGCATATGCTTTCGTCATGGTTGACGATTTTAGTCGCTTTACTTGGGTGTTGTTTTTAACTCATAAGCATGAAACATTTAGAGAATTCTCTATTATTTGCAAAAAGCTCCAAACACGAAAGGGTTATATGATCAAAAGTATCTGAACCGATCATGGTAAGGAATTTGAGAATACTCCATTTCAAACTTATTGTGATGAAAATGGTATTGATCATAATTTTTCGGCCCCTCGTACGCCCCAACAAAATGGGGTAGTTGAGAGGAAGAATAGAACCCTAGAGGAAATGGCACGGACCATGCTTTGCGAAAATAATTTGCCAAAGTATTTTTGGGCCGAAGCCGTAAATTCCGCTTGCTATATTTTAAATAGAGCCTTAATTAGGCCCATATTGAAAAAGACACCTTACGAATTATGGAATGAGCGAAAGCCCAATATTTCTCATTTACGTGCATTTGGTTGTAAATGCTATGTTCATAATAATGGTAAGGATAATCTAGGAAAATTCGATGCTAAGTCCGATGAAGGAATTTTCATCGGATATGCAATATCGAGTAAAGCTTATAGAATGTTTAATAAAAGAACTTTATTGGTGGAAGAGTCGGTACATGTTTCGTTTGATGAGAATTTACCTACGATTGATAAGCCTTTAATTGTTCATAATATTAATGATGATATTTTTCATAAAGTATCTTCTTCTAATCATGTTACATTTAGCTTAGAGTCTATGCCTAGCATAGAGGTTGAACCCGTTGTTGATGAAGTCATTATAGATAGACTTCAAAAGGACTTAGAATCTAGTGTACACATTCATGAGGATTTGCCTCAAGAATGGAGGTTTGCCAATCACCATCCGCAAGAATTAATTTTGGGTAACCCGGGAGAAAGAGTTCATACACGTTCTTCTTTAAGAAATATAGTTAATCATTTTGCATTCTTGTCTCAATTAGAACCCAAGAACATTCATGAAGCGGAACTCGATGAGAGTTGGGTATTAGCTATGCATGACGAATTAAATCAATTCGAGCATAGTAACGTATGGACTTTAGTTCCTAGACCGCGTGAGAAAACCATCATAGGTAGGAAATGGATATTTCGTAATAAGATGGATGAATCCGGGGTAGTTATTAGAAATAAGGCTAGACTAGTAGCTCAAGGGTATAACCAAGAAGAAGGCACCGATTTCGATGAAACTTATGCACCCGTAGCTAGACTATAAGCCATTAGAATGTTGCTTGCTTATGCTTCTTTTAAACGTTTTAAATTATTTCAAATGGATGTGAAAAGTGCATTTTTAAACGGTTTTATAAATGAGGAAGTTTATGTAAAACAACCACCCGGTTTTGAAAATCACGAGTTTCCCGATCATGTTTACAAACTTCGAAAAGCACTTTATGGTTTAAAACAAGCACCCCGGGCTTGGTATGAAAGACTTAGTAAATTTTTGATTGCAAAAGGTTTTTCTCGTGGTACTTTAGATACTACTCTTTTTATTAAAAAGAATGGTAAAGACATGCTTTTAATTCAAATATATGTTGATGATATTATTTTCGGTGCTACTAATGCTCGCATGTGCGAGGAATTTTCTAAGTGTATGCAAGATGAATTCGAGATGAGCATGATGGGTGAACTTACCTACTTTCTTGGATTGCAAATCAAACAAACAAAGGACGGAATTTTCGTCAATCAGGCCAAATACACAAGGGACTTGCTCAAACGGTTCAACATGAGCGATGCAAAGCCGCTAGGAACTCCAATGAGTCCGGCAACAAAACTAGAGAAGGATGAATCGGGTAAAAACGTGGACCAAAAGCTCTATAGAGGTATGATTGGATCCCTCTTATACTTAACCGCAAGTAGACCCGATATCATGTTTAGTGTTTGCTTGTGTGCTAGATATCAATCGTGCCCTAAGGAATCGCATGTTATAGCCGTTAAACGCATATTTAGATATCTTGTAGGTACATGCAATTTAGGATTGTTTTATCCACATGATACTTCTTTTGAATTGCTTGGCTATTCCGACGCCGACTTTGCCGGTTGTCGATTAGATAGAAAAAGTACTAGTGGCACTTGCCATTTCTTAGGAAACGCCTTAGTTTCTTGGCATAGCAAGAAACAAAACTCGGTTGCGCTTTCTACGGTGGAGGCGGAATACGTCGCCGCGGGTAGTTGCTGCGCACAAATCCTTTGGATGCGTCAACAACTAAACGACTTTGAATTATCTTTTGATAGTGTGCCTATTTTATGTGATAATACTAGTGCTATAAATCTTTCGAAAAATCCGATCCAACACTCTCGTACTAAACATATTAATTTACGTCATCATTTTTTAAGGGATCATGTTCAAAAAGGGGATATTACACTTGAATATATAAGTACCGATAGGCAATTAGCCGATATTTTTACAAAACCCCTTAACGGGGAACATTTTTGTTTTATTCGACGAGAGTTAGGCATGTTTGATGTGTGAAATATACATATATATATATACTTGATTAATTTTATGTATATTTCAGTATTTTTATATTTTTTATGCCAAATCAGTGTCGTAAAGTGCACATAATTCCTGTTCTGTAACCTATTTACAGTCGATCGATCGTCTGTAAAAACGACCGATCGTTTTTCTACAAACGACCGATCGTTCCTTAAAAACGACCGATCGTTTTTAGGTTTGCTCACTGGAACATTTTCGTTCCAAAACGACCGATCGAAACATAAAAACGACCGATCGTTTTTCTGTTTCTCAGTGTTTAAACTTCCCTCAAAACCCTAATTTCACTTCATTTTCAAAAACCAATTCTCTCTCTTATATAAAAATTCGCCCAAATCACCCAAATCACCCAAATATTCCAATTTCTATCCGTAATCAATCAAATATGGTTCGTACTAAGAGAACTTCCCTCGTGGATGAAGATGACGAAGCTTACGTGCCTCCGTCCCCTCGTCCCCGTATTCCTCGCGGTCGCCGAACCGGCTCCTCTACCGCTCCACCCTCGGGCCCCGGTGCCTCTTCCGGCTCTCTTCCTCCTCTCTATCCACCCACGATGGGTAAAAGAGGTATATTGTCTAATTTCACACTAGATATGCCTCTATTCCGTGAACGATTTCCCGCTCTTATGCTAGATTTAAGTTTTCAAAAACTCGATGTTATTCTTACTCTTAAAATGCCGTTCTTCATTGAAAACATATATGAATTCTATCATCACCTAGTTCTTGATAGAGATCATGATGACGCACTCCGTTTGCATTCATCATTTAACGGACAACCATTCGTTTACGGTATAGACCGTTTACGAAATCTATTACGCCTAGATAACGACGGCGTCCATGAGTCGAGTGATGACCTTTGTGAGACTCTCGAGATCGATAACTTCAACGATCTCAAAAATGAAATTTTTCATCCCGTCCATAACAATCGCTCCAACAAGGCCCACGGCCTTCTTTTTCGAAATAAATTAGCCTATCATATCCTATCTCATATTGTCCTACCTCAAACTTCCAATTTCACGGATGTCACCAACGAGTACATCTTTCTTCTCGGGTGCATCCATCGCCGAGTCAAACTTGACTTCGCGACGCTCATATTTTTTAAGATGGATTCTCTTAAAACGAAATCTAAGAATGGGCTACCTTACGGTGCCTTGATTTCGGCTATCTTAAAAGATAGCAACCTTGTTCCCGGAGGAACCCTCTTCAAGAACAAGGATAACACATTTGGGACACTTCCTATCTTTCCCAAATGTCCATAAAATTCCACAATACCGACAAGTCCATAACTTGGTCCGGTAAGCGGGTATCCGGCCCCGACTATGCTCCTCTTACCCCCGAAGAGGAAGAGTACGTCGGCCCTAAGCCAACACCACAAGCCGCTCGTGTGGATAATTCCTCCAAGTTCCTTCCCCCCACCGATATCCCTACCTCCTCTCGACGTCAAGGAAAAGCTCCCGTGGGATCTTCCTCTCGTGTCCCGTGCTCCGATAAGTTCTACGATGATCTCTTCATCAACCAATATCGGAATGCCCAAATGACTCGTCGGATGTTTCAATTCTTGCAACCGGGTCAAGAAGAGCTCGACCAACTTGATCGCGAAAGTGCCGAGCAAAGGGCCAATTCCACGGCTATTTTCCCGACCTTGCCGGGCCCCACAACGACAACGAAGACGAAGAGGATGATGCGACCTCTCACCGCGACTAGGCGGATATCGTTTTATGTTTTTTTTTATGATGTCAAAGGGGGAGAAATACCCTCTCTTTTGTTTTCGCGTTGTATTTCTCATGCATTCTCATTTCTTTCGATTTCGAACAACGTTGGTTTTTTATGTAATAAGTAGCAAACGTTTTATTTTATGAATCGTTATTATGTTGCTTTTTATAAGTGCTTATGCGTTGTGAGATTTTTCTTTAATATATGCGTGGTTATAATTGTTATTATTGAAATTGTGCGCATAATATCTAGTTGATTGGGTTATACTTGGTGTTTTTCATTTGTGGCGATTGACCTTGTTTAGGCAAAACTATGGCCGATTTTTTGCTTGAATTTGATCTTACGTTATCCTTAATCGGTTTAGCATTGTCATACTTCGTTTTAAATCGGATGTTATGACATTTACTTGTCTCTTTTCAAAAAACCTTTTATCCAAGTAAAACGTCATCTACACATCTCGGTTATACTTGTTTTAGCAAAAAGAGCTTATAGTATGTTATAGTCAATATTTTGTCATCATCAAAAAGGGAGAGATTGTTGAACGTTGTTCTTCTAATCGATTATTTTGATGATAACAATATTTGTAAAACATGATAAAAGCTCGTTTTGCGTACTAATCATTTATCGAGTGTGTCAAAGGTTTGGAATGATAGTTTACATAAATACGAAGCCAACGGTTCAAACGGAACCTCAATCGGATTTGAAACGGACAAATTACGGGCTTTCAAAGTATGTCGAGAAAACCGAAACTTTCCCAGAACAACAAAAAACGACTGATCATGGCTAAACGATCGATCATTTATGTGCGTAATTCTTCCAGTGAGCTCAACACAAAAATGACCGATCGCCAGGCTTAAAACGACCAATCGTTTTAAGAAGGAATTCTTCCAGTGAGCACAGATGAAAAACGACCGATCGTTTTTCAGAAACGACCGATCGTTTCTGTAGAATTTCAAATTCCAGCTTTTAAGCTCATCCTGAAAATTGGGCGAACTGCTGCAAACTAGCAGCTAAGCTACTCAACAACTGCCAACGGTCATCTATTAATTAATGGACCTTTTTGGCTCTACAAATAAGCTACAAACCCTTTGTAGAAGGTACCAATCAACACTCAACAATTAAGCAATTCTTACAAAGCAATTCTTCAAGCTTATACTTCCAATATCTCACTTGTATTCATAAATATTCTCGAGAGTATTATTCTTGTAATTTTATAAACTTCGAGATATTATCTGTTAGTGAGTGATCCGTTAAAATTCAATCTTGTAAAAGAGTAGTTTATAAACTCATTTGTGAGCGAGTGATCGGGTAGAGGCTTTTCAAGCAAGTATTGCTTAGAAGCTCTAGGCTTATCATTTGGGACACTCATAAAGTGAGGGGGAGCTCAATCGGTTGATTAAGCTCGTTAGGTTGTAACCTTGGAACGAGATTCTAGTGAAACACTCGGTAGTGAAAATACCGAGGAGAGGACGTAGGCGCGTTTTGCCGAACCTCTATAAATCTTGCGTTATTTCTTTTCCCTTATCTTTTACATTTTGCAATTTATCTATCGCTTTTATTTATTGTTTGCATAGATTATATTAGCTTTTATTTGTTAACGAAGTGTTTTAGTTATAAAATCCACTAATTAGCTTAGTTAATAACCCATAGTTTTTATTCCGCGAAAAACGTACGAAAACCTTATTCACCCCCCCCCCCCCCCCCTAAGGTTTAGACACTTACGGACCAACAAAAGGGAATAAAATATTAACCGTCCTTTCGTGTCACGGAGGTTTCCCACTTTTCAGCCACAGAAAAGTCAACACGCCCACAGATATTTTAAAGTTCAACGCTGCAGATCTTGCCACGTCAAAAGCTAAGCCCACTAACCCATATAGTTCACATCATTGAACCTATATAAACGGCTAGTGAACCCCACCACTAAAAAGCTTACAGCATACGCTACCAGTATTCTTACAAGCCATATAGCACAACAATTACCACCGAGGATCCACACCGTACAGCTTCCTCGACGCCATACGGTTTCTTCCCACAGGAACACCGAACAGGGTTAACGAAGACCGTTCCTCACTCGACGATAATTTAGCCTCTAGTCTAGCAACGCTCTCCGGGGGGATAACTCGGTGACCAATACTGAGATGCATAGTATGGTTTCAATATGAAGTCAAAATAAGCAATAAACGAATTGCGAAAAGAGTAGAATTTTTATTCATCCACAAGAGGGAAAACAACCAGTTACAACGGGAAAAATAAAAGCTACAAAGACGTCAACAATAAAATACTTCTTTATTTCTGAAACCTAGAACTACCCCCTTCCTCGGCGTCCCTTTTTGCCAAGAGTTCTTTGAGATGATCCCTCTTCTTGATCAAGCGAGAAATACCCATCCCAGCCTGTTGCAATGCGTAAGACTGAGACTTGCATTTTTGCTCGGCTTCGAAAGGAGCAGTACCCTCCTCATCCCAATATTGTTTAAACCTCCTGACTTCAGTCTGAACACATTTGAGATCGGCTTTCAGCCACAACATCTCGATTTCTTTCAACTGAAGAGGAGTCAATTCCTCTTCCCCGAAACCAGGGGGACGGGGTAGCATGAAAGTAGGCTCTTCAATAAGGGCTTTCTTCTTGGAGGCAGATCTAGTGATGGGAGCCATCTCAAATAAATGATAATTAGAAGAAACAAAAATTATAAAACAAGAGAGAGAAAGGAAGAATTGGTAATGAAATACAAACAATATGGAGCATTTATAAGAAATCAAAGGGCACAAAGTACGAGGCGTTGCAACGGTTCACATGACAAAGGCACGAGATACGAAAAGGTACAACTTCCCAGATACAGAAAAATAAAAACAAAATACAAATTACAAAATGGAAAATACATCAGAACACTGGCCCAATCAGATTAAGGATCAATGGGCGGAAAAACCGAACTGCCAGACCGGGAGAAAGCTACCCGAGCAGAGCAATCTAACCAAGCTTGGAAGGAGTCATTCATGATAACCAAGCACTCATTCTCCATGGAGAGGTCGGTGTTCGTCCTAGTAAGGACCCTGATGCGCTCCTCAAGCCGAGCATTCCTAACCGTCATACTAGCTAGGCCTTGAGGGGAGTTATCGAACTCATCCTGAGCATGATCCCAAATCTCCTCGGCCTCGTACCAAGAGTTGGCCAGATGATTTCTGCGCGACAACAACTTATCAAGCTGACGACTCAAGGCCGAAATCTTGGTCCACTTCATTGTCTCCTCGGGATGAGAGTTAAACAAACTCAAAGCCAGGACACCATACTCCTTCTCAAGCCTAGCCATTCGAAGACGGACCCGAGATACCTCAGCATTCAAGTCCTTCATCTGAGCATGATATCTCACCACGGGCTCAGACATTATGAAAAGTTGTTATTATACAGAAGGAAATGAGGGATGAGGGAGAAGCAAACACAGTATGAAAAAGGATATATCCTAAAAAAAGGTTGAAGAGTATTTATAGAGCAAAAATAATATGGTGTTGTCTAACAATGCTTGGGAAAATGCATCTTTGACCAACCTGTCATGTCTCAGATGTCACATGGCTACAGTACGGCAAGAAGTAAGATACAAGATATTCAAAGATCCACATTCCAGAAAAACGATAAACCACTAATGCAACATAAAAAGAAGTGCAAGATAAAGGGGCAAAGATAATTTTCATTAATAAAGATGGGATACATCGCTGTTCATTAAATCAGAGGACAACATCAAAAGAAAATCTATTACATCATAGGACATCAAAAGAAAATCTATCACGTAGGTGTTCATTACATCGGACAACGTATCCAAAGAAGATCGACTATATCAGCGAGCCAAGCGAACAGGAGACAAGAAGGAAAGAAGTAAAAAAAAAAAAAAAAAAGGAAGAGGAACATAAAGAAGAAAAGAAAAATACGAAGAAAATAAACATAAGAAGAAAAACGAAAATAACAAAAAACCTGAGGAACTCAGGGTTGATTGTTCCATTGTAGTGGTGAAAAGAAGATGAAGAAAAAAAAAAAGGAGGCACAGAAGAAAAAGAAAAGGAGATAAAAAAAGATGAAGAAATGAAGAAAATTGAAAAAGAAAGAGAAAAAGGAAAAAAATGTGAGAAAAAAGAGAAAAACAGAAAAAGAGGAAAAGAAGAATAGTGCAAGAAAATAAAGTAGAAAGAAGTTATTAGGAGGAAGATGGTAGGTAATGATAAGAGGGCTCCGCTGGACTTGCAGCATCTTGGAGCGAAGGATTCCTCCCTAGAACGGTGTTCTTATCAAGCAGGGATTGATTAGCACGCTTGCAATAATCCAACTCGGCCTTCAACCAAGTCAACTCTCTCACCATCTCCTTATGGTAACCACGCATTGTTTCTAACTCCACCTCGGCATCTCTCAAAAGCTTCAAGGCATTGCCATAAGAGGCCTTGAAAGCTTCCACTTGCAAAGTCAAGGAGGAATTGGAGAAGGGGGAAGCCATCGCAATATATAGAATAAAAATATATGTAGAAAGAAACTGGTATGAAGAGATTATGAAAAGATACAAGCTTCGAATGGGTATTTATAGAGAAATTGATAAAGGCTTGAGGTGAAGAATCGCAACCGTTAGCCAGAAAGGGTTTGGAGAAGCGTGTGCATTAAAAGAGACGCGAATGTTCAAAAGAAACTCTTGGATTTGTGCCATTATTTTAATATTCATGGGAAAAGCAGTTACACACGTGTCCATATAGGGAAGTGCAACAATCTCCATGAACATTGAAAATATTCTTAGCACTGGGCTCGAGAAAACCCAGTCGATAAGGTCAAACACAAGGCTCAATAAAACCCATTAATGAAGCCACATGCACGCACAGTAAAGACAGCGCATTGGAAGAATAAACCAGATAAGAACAAGAAAAAGAAGAATCTTCATTGATTAATTGGGACTTCATTACAAGGTGCTAGTCAACAAAAGAAAATTACAAAAATAAAAAGAAAAGAGTTATTTGGTGGAGGGGCTTGCTTCATCACCCGGCTTCTTTTTAGACCGAGCATACACTTCCTTGAGGGCCAATTTATAAGCCCACTTGGACGCTATGTGCCTGTCCCTAGAAGCTTCAAGCCCTTTAATCCGAGCACGCGCCCAAATATTGTCTATCAAAGACCTCTGGTATTCACTCTCCATGGCATCCAGGCGCTCGTCCATTTCAACAGTGCGACGAGCCTCCATGGTCAAAGAGGTGACCCTCCTTTCAAGAATACAAGCCTTCCTCACTTCCTCCTCTAGACGAGCAACATATTCAGGAAGGTTGTCACCACTAGTTTCACGAGGAGAAGCCATTTAATTCGTTAATAAGGAGAGTTATACAAAAAAGACAGGTACAACTCCCTTTTATAGGAAGAAATAATGGGGAAGATCAAAGGTCATCTCGAAGAAAAACTAACCCTCTTGAACTTCCCAAAGACATTTATGTCCAACTAACAACAGTTCAAATCCAATTCAGTCATCCAATGAGGTATTAAAAAAAAATAATAAACAGACGAGAATGATAATTGGAAACATTTTATTAATTTCAAATAATTCGACTACAACTGGGGGATGATAACCAATACAAAAGAAATTACAAAAGCTAATTATTCCGAGGAATAGCTTGCTTCAACGTCATCCGACCCCGGTTTGGACCGATTGTGCAGCTCCTTGAAGGCAAGCTTATAGGCTCTTTTTGCCACACTTTGCTTAGCCAGATAAGCCTCGAGCCTTTTTATACGCTCATAGGCCCAATCCCGATCAACCATCGTCATGTGATGGGCCGCGTCCATATCAGACAATTTCTTCGCCGTAACGGCCAGCTTCCTTTTCACAGCACGAGCTTTCTTGACCTCGTTTTCTAAATGAGCAATGTATTCGGGAGAGTTGTCACCAATAACACCATTGGGAGAGGCCATGACGTTCTTTGTAATGGTAAGCAATGGAATATTTATGAGGGAGCAATCCCATTTTATAGGCAAATGGGTGAATATCAAGGGTCGCATCGAAGTTGGATAGCATGTTTGCAAATTCCCAAGACATTAAATGGCCCCAGGGAAGAGTCATAAATATGGGCATTTTTCGATGAAGCATTGGGAACAACAAGACCGAAGTAGCATCCTCGACAGACCGAGCATGACTCCCTCGACGTGGAGACCACACCGAGGAAGTCAGGGAGCACTTGATAGAACATAAAAATTGGATCCGAATGTTTCTATTCTGGTATGAATCAACCCACCCATTATTAGAGGGTACCCAATGGTACAATCCAAAAACCCAGGGTCTAAGGGAACTTTCCTAACAAGCCATTATCTATAAAGGTCCAGCCCAGTAGTAAGAATCCACAATGGGAAAGCCCATGAGATGGCGCCTAAGATGGCGACACTTGTCAACATCCTATGAGGCATAATTGCCTATAAATAGCCAAGTACCCCCCCCCCCCCCCCCCCCCCCTTTTTAAAAGAGGGATCTGAAAAACATATCAAAAAATATAGAGAGAAGGAGAGAAAATAGAAAAACTTGTCAGAGCTTATCACATTATAAAGCATACCGAGTAAGATAAAGAACCAAGTACCGAAGGGAGAAGAAAGACCAAGATTAGATAAAATTACCAATCTGAGCACAAGTGCAATATGAAATTGTAAACCGAGCAATTATAATTGATGAGCAATAATAAAGATCGAGAAGTGTTCAATATTTACTGTCAATTGATTATTATAGTATTGTTGAAAAGTCTAACACCACCGACCAAAGTTATGGCTTTATCACTATTGAAATTATGACCAATTTTTTGTTTTCATTCAAATCATTGTCCTTGGTATATGAAACATTCCATCTTCAATAGTATTTGTATCGAGATGACTGGGCAAGCCAATTTAGTGGGTAAAAATTTTAGGTACGTTTTTGTTTTGTTTTTTTGTTTTTGCTGCCCTAGAATTATTAGGATAGCCTACCCTAATTTTTTTTAATCATTGGATCAAATTATAATCCAATACAAATATTAACAAAAATTATGGAAAAATGTCTATTTAGTATCAACACGCGGATTGCATACTGTTGGCCCGTAAGTATTTAAACCTTAGAGGGGTGTGAATAAGGTTTACGTACGATTTTCGCAGAATAAAATATATAAGCTATTAACAACGCTAATTAGTGGAATTTTATAACTAAACAATTATGTTAACTATTTAATGCTAGTTTAAGCTATCCAAGCAAACAAAATTAGGGGTGATCTTCATTAAGAATTTGGGGGCTATTTGAAGGATAATTGGTCTCGTTACCGTTTTATGAAGTGTTATGTCTTTAACCAATGGTTTTCAGCAGTTTTCCAATTTTCCAGAATAAGTCAAAAAGCTATTTTTTGAATTCTGCAGAAAACGATCGGTCGTTTTCTGAAAAACGATCGGTCGTTTTCTGAAAAATGATCGGTCGTTTTTATCATGAACTCACTGGAACATTTTGGACCAAAAATGATCAGTCGTTTTGGTCATTTCGATCGGTCGTTTTTCAGACGACCTCACTGGAACATTTTGGACCAAAAATGATCGGTCGTTTTGTCCGAAACGATCAGTCGTTTTTTTCTGGCAATTTCTCGGTTTTCTCGTTATATTTCGAATGTCCGTTACTTCTTCGTTTTAAGTCCGATTATGGTTCCGCTTGAACCGTTGGCTTCGTATTTAATAACTCTATCATTTCGAACCTTTAACAAGATAGATAAATGATTAGTACGCAAAACAAGCTTTTATCATGTTTTACACATTTTGTTATCATTAAAACAATCGATTAGAAGAACATCGTTTAACATATACCTACACACCCCATGTATGGATACCTTACGCCGTTTCAAGTATATGTGGTATGACAAATGAACTACCATTGACATTTTCTTTTTTTTACCGCATCGGTACAACTTGAGAATGACACGAATATATAAGAATTACGTCTCCGGTATTACAGCTCATACATTACCATTAAAAGGTCTCGTAATGGTAAACATGGATAACTCTTTATAAAACACAAACTTGACCGATATTACATCGATTGTGGGATAATATAAACTCTAACATCCGGTAACTTTCCGGCACAACAGATAATTATAATTTTATTTTTTTCTTCATGCATATTGTATTTGAAAAAGCAATAAATTACTCGTGCTACTCAGAGGTGTAGTGTATTCATGTGTTTGGAAAAAATAAGCAGTATTCTATTAATTTTGTAAACATTTTTTTTTTTTTAAATATAGATGGGCCGCCCTGTCTTTGTGTCATTCATATAGATGGGTTTTGCCCTTTTTTAATCGTTGGATTGGATTTTGTTTTGATCAAATGACACACATAAAAAAAAAAAAAAAAAAAAGCAGACTGCCCTACTAATTTTATGACAGCAAAAGCAGATCTATTTTTTTTAGTTGAAATAACAACACTCTAATTTATTCACAAAAAGACAAAAAAAAAGGTGAAAAAGAAAAGAAAAACGATAGAGTTTTGAGTAAACATAGTCTTCATTGAATTTAAGGTGAACGAAAGATCTTAAAAGATATTGTTTAAGGTAATTTATGGATGCAAAATATATTTGATTGATTTTTCCGTTTATTTAAGGAAAAATGAGCTTTCAAGACAATTGATATGGTTTTATAAAGTCTATATAATTTATATTTTAGTTCTACAATTTCTAGTGGCAATTTGGTACTTATAACTTGTTAGTTTTACATTCTAGGGTTTTGGTATACTTATAACTTTGCAGTTTGTATTCTACGTTCACGCCAATGAATTTCAAGAAATACACCAGCTTGAACCGTTGAGATGTCGAAATTAAAAAACGGGGACATTAATTTCATTAAGGTGAGATTGTCTTTTATTGCAACCACTTAAATCATAGGAGTATTTTTTTTTATCTCAATATCTGACCGTACTTTGTTCTTTGTTAAAGAGATGGAACGTTTTCCAACATAATTTATGGATTATTTTAGAAACATGGAGTACAATTTATGTTACACTTCATTACGTGTGACTTCTTATTACTAACTGTTGATTATCTCCTTTAATGTGTCTTTCTTTTCTTGAGTTGGGTATTTTGAAATATATGGATATGCACAAACATTCTATTTCTCAAAATTTACCAATGCTTATTTGTTTTCCACCGATAAATGTCTCCCATGTCATATCTAAGAGTAATGGGCTTTTGTACCTATTTTATCACTTCCTTGCATGACAAAACATATACTTTTCTGCATTTTGATATATCAAATTCAATAAATAATACTAAAAATTACTAATCTGAAATGGGATTATTTATCCATCATATAATAACAACCTTTTACCCACTATCTCGGCCCTAGTCCGTTGGGATGGGACCTCTCTTCTTTATTTAATCTCATGCAACTTATAGGACATGTTTCTTTGCAGTATATGATAGAATTGGATAAAGTGGTATTATTAGTAATATGGTATAAATAATCAGAACATATGTGCATCTCGTAGGTTATATTTCTCGCAATCCTATCCCATGTTTGTATACAATAATTTTGAAAACCCATAATTCTACATTTGCCTTGCTAACAATATCAAATATAAATATAATTTCTGCAAATAACATAAATTAAATTTTATAAATAATTCGATAACAAGATAATATCTTAAATAAAAAACTGAGGACCCACCATTAATATATATAAAAAAACGAGTACAATATCTGATGAAACATAACTGAAATCCAAAAAAACTGAAAAATGATTAAGTAACATAATACCCGGTAAGTCTTCACGTGCAAAATGATTAAGCAACTGAAAAATGAGTACAACATCGGAGGCAAAATGTTATTTTTTAGAGCCAAAATAAGTCTTCACGTGTAATAAAGAATGAAATATATACCCCGTATTATTAATAGCTCCTAATACCTGCTATGACTAATACCCTAGTTTCATTGGTGAGAGATCATATTTTAATAAAAATTTTATTAGTAGGTCATTACTGTTATAAGATTTTTAAGTGTACTTCATCTTACAAGTGTTAAAAAAAATATTATTTTCATAATTTTTTGGTATGTTTTTTTTTACTTAACAATTCAAACAAATACTAAAAAAACAGCTTTTAAGTTATTTTTTTTACAATTTGATATATTTATTGTGTAGATTATAATATATTTTTTAAGGTTAAAAACAATTTTTTACCTCTTTTTTACACTTTAATATTTTTCCCGTATAGATTATAAGTTATTTTTTAAGCTTAAAAGCATATTTTAAACTCTTTTTTATTGGGTCGGATGACTGAGACTTAAAAAAATTCGGATCAGGACATTTATTTAAAAGATCTTATAAAAAATGAATTATGACTAATATTACTTAGAATAGTCCAATACTTATTTTAATAGCAAATGGCAAATGGCAAATGGCAAATGGCAAATGGCAAATGGCAAATGGCAAATGGCAAATGGCAAATGGCAAATGGTTAACCAAACAAAATATTAAACGGGTCCAACGGAATTACTAATAGCCTAATCCTATACCCCTCAATAAAAATGGCCATAATTAGATGATTGGGAAAAGAAATAAAAAAAAATTTTGTTGAGTGTTGTGCATCATATTTGTACGGAAAAACAAGGAGTAGAAGCCACATATATTACTATATACACAAAATTTAAGCAAGCTAGCTCAGATTTGTAATTTTGTACCTTTCCACCTGCGGTTTAACCCGATCTGTCCCGTTACGGGTCGGATAAAATTGCAATTCTATTCGGATCGGTTCGCTTTTAAATAAATAAAAGTAGAACTTAAAAATGTGTAATTTAACACTCTCACACTTCTATCTCTATCATATAAATTAAAGTATCTTTCATTTAATAATAGAAAACATACCTTTGGGTAAAAGTGCAAATTAGCACCCTCTCTCTTCTCTCTCTCCCATATAAATTAAAGGGTAAATTTTAAATTGTTACCTTATCTATAACTTAATTAAGTATTAGTCTATGAAACCGAAACTAATTAATTATTGTTCATTTTCCCCTAAATAACCAATAAAAATGTAAAACAAATGAAAAAATGAAAAAATTCCAGAAAAAAAAACTGAAAAATGAAAAAAAAAAAAAAACTGAAAAAAAAAAAATCCGAAAAAAATTAAATGAGGCAAAACCCCGAAAAAACACGAATAAAATTTTAAAATTCCCAAAAAATCTAAAATCAACAAAAATCCAAAAACGCCAAAACAGTCTGGATCGTTTTAAGTCATTTTAAAAACAACATGAGTCGATTTAAGTTATTTTAAAAATAGTCTGAGTCGTTTTAAGTCATTTTAAAAATAGTTTAAATCGATTTGAGTCATTTTAAAAACACTCTGAGTCGATTTGAGTCATTTTAAAAATAGTCTAAGTCGATTTACGTCATTTTACAAAAAGTCTGAGTCGTTTTAAGTCATTTTAAAAACAGTATGGGTCAATTTAAGTCATTTTAAAAACAGTATAAGTCGTTTTAAGTCATTTTTAAAATAGTATGAGTCTTTTTAAGTCATTTTTATGGGTCGTTTTAAGTCATTTTAAAAACAGTGTGTGTCGATTTAAGTCATTTTAAAAGCAGCCTGCGTCGATTTCAGTCATTTTAAAAACAGTATAAGTCGATTTGATTCATTTTAAAAATAGTATGAATCGATTTGAGTCATTTTAAAAACAGTACGAGTCAATTTGAGTCATTTTAAAAACAGTCTGAGTTGTTTTAAGTCATTTTAAAAACAATCTGAGTCGTTTAAGTCATTCCAAAAACAGTTTAAGTCGATTTAAGTCATATTAAAAACAGTATGAGTCGATTTAAGTCATATTAAAAACAGTATGAGTCGATTTAAGTCATTTTAAAAACAGACTGAGTCGATTTAAGTCATTTTAAAAACAGTATGAGTCATTTTAAGTCATTTTAAAACAATCTGAGTCATTTTCAGTCATTTTAAAAACAGTTATTTTAAAAACAGTCTGAGTAATTTTGAAACAATGTGAGTAATTTTAAAAACAGGCTGAGTTATTTCGAGTCATTTTAGAAACCAGTCTGAATCATTTTAAAAACAGTCTAAGTCATTCTAAAAACAGTCTCAGTCATTTTAATTAATTTTAAAAACAGTCTGAGCCATTTTAAAAACAGTCTGAGCCATATTTAAATCATTGGAAAAACAGTATGAGTCGTTTTCGGTAAGTTTAAAAACAGTATGAGTCATTTTAAAAATAGCTCGAACGTTTTTTCATTTTTTTGTGAATTATGATTTCTTGGTTTTTTTTTATACCATTTTTTGGGTTCCCGGCTATTTTGAATGTCTTTTCATTTTTTTTTATTTTGCATTTTTCTTGGTTTTTTTTAAACCATTTTTCGGGTTTTTTGGGTTCCCGACATTTTTGAACGTTTTTTCATTTTTTTTTGATTTTGTATTTTGCTTGGTTTTCTTTTAAATTTTTACAAATTTTCAGGTTTTTTTGGGTTCTCGACTTTTTTGAACGTTTTTGGATTTTTTTTGGATTTTTTACCAATTTTCTGATTTCTTTCGGGTTCCCAGCTTTTTTGATTTTTTTTTTTAATTTTTTTGTGATTTTGGATTTTTCTTGGTTTTTTTTTAATTTTTTACGATTTTTCGGGGTTTTTTTTTCTGGTTCCCGGCTTTTTTGAACATTTTTTCTTTTTTTTGTTATTTTGGATTTTTCTTGGTTTTTTTTTCTACCATTTTCCCGGTTTTTTTCGGGGTCCCGACTTTTTTGAACGTTTTTTCATTGTTTTGGATATTTTTTTTTTTAGGTTTTTTCGGGTTTCCGATTTTTTTGAATTTTTTTCATTTTTTTTGTGATTTTTGTTTTTTGGAATTTTCTTAGTTTTTTTTTTCATTTTTTTTGGGGTTTTTTCGGTTTCCCGACTTTTTTTTAAAGGTTTTTTCAGTTTTTTTTTTAAAAAAATTCTGATTTTTCTGATTTTATTTTTATTTTTTGAGGTTGTCCTATTTTTTCCATTTTATTTTTATTAGGTAATTAGGTGGGTGACCAATTCTTAATTACTTTTACAAATAATTGACCAATAATTAATTAAATTTTATAAGGTGACCATTTCTTAAATATTTTTGTTTTGATGGATCAATCCTTAATTTCCCCTATGAATTATGTAAATTGAGATATGAAATTTGAAAATAAGGGTGAACTCTACGAATAAGATATGAACTTTTAAAATAAGGGTATAAACTTTTGCAATATGGGTATGAAAAATACAAATTAGGGACTTTTGAAATAAGTGTATGAACTTTTGGAATAAAGGTATGAAAAATACATATTATGGTATGAACTTTTGAAATAAGTGTATGAATTTTTGATATAAGGGTATGAAAAATACAAGTTAGAGTATAAAATATACAAATTAGGGTATGAACTTTTGGTTATGCTTTTGTTAATTAGAAATTTTTTGGTTTGTTTTTGTTAATTTAATTTTAAAATTATTATGCTTTGTTAATTTATTCTATATGGTATTACAAATTTACAACTAATTATTTCCTCCCATTTATATGTTCCTAATTACGTGGCAAACACTAAATTAACGCCACTAATCTCCCTCTCTCAAATTAATTTCTAAGGGGACCTATAAGTATATCATAGTAATCTTAGAGCATCTTTGAAACAATTAGATTATTTGACTTTTTATGTTTCATTCAGTTTAACCACCGTCAGATTAGAAAATTAATTGTTAAATTATGTTTTTCAATAACTAATTTATTTTTTCTATTTTAAACAAATTAGAATTTGATAAATTAAAAACAAATTGTATAGCACACTAAAAAACCAAATAAATATATATAACTCTATGGGAGTCTACCCTAAACTTAAATATTAATCAATTTTTTTTATCCATTTGACACATTTTTATACAAACGGGTTGTGAACCAGTCATATAGTCTGACTGTTCCCTAGTAATTCATAGCTTCATAGGTTCATATTCTCCATAAGTAGCATTTTTTAATTATTTACTTTATTTACCAAAATGTCATTATACAACCCAAAACATAATACACATATTTTATCTCTTCAAAAACCCAAAAAAAAAAGTTTTAAATTACAAGAAAATTTTATAAAACTGAAAAAAATCATAAAAAATGGAAAAAAAAATCATAAAAAATCACAAAAAATGTTTTTTTTAAATCACAGAAAATGAAAAATATCACAAAAAAATGTATTTTATTAAAAAAAAACACAAAAAACATATTTTTCTAAAAAATTCACAAAAAATGTAAAAAAATTCACAAACTTTTAAAAAAATATATAAAAAAAGTTGTTTTTGTCAATATCCCACTTTTTACATCGAAAAAATAATTTTTTAGTCAAAAAACAGTTTTTCCATCAAAAAATGGATTTTTTTCACCAATAAATGATTTATTCTTGAAAATTTGGCTTTTTTGAATCTAAATGAGTCGAAAATACATATAGTTCAGCCGAAAGTACATATAATTCAGTCAAAAGTGTATATAGTTAAGTCAACAGCGTATATAGTTCAATAAAAGTGCATATAGTACAGTTGAAAGTGTATATAATTAGTTGAAAGTGCATATAATTGAGTCGAAAGTGCATTCAATTCAGCTAAAAGTACATCTAGTTCCGTCGAAAGTGTATACAATTCAGTCGAAAGTAAATATAGTTCAATAAAAGTGTGTATGCATATAGTTCAACTAAAATTGCATTAGGTTCATCTGAAAGTGCATATAATTTAGTCGAAAGTAAATATAATTAAGTCAAAAGTGTATATAGTCCTGTCGAAAATGAATATAGTCCAGCCGAAAGTGCATATGATTCAGCCAAAAAGTGCATATAGTTTAATAAAATTGCATATATTTATGTCAAAAGTACATCTGATTCAGCCAAAAGTGCATCTGATTTAGCTGAAAGTGAATCTTATTCATCTCAAAATGCATCTAGTTCAGTTGAAAGTGTATATAGTACAATCGAAAGTGCATAATGTTCAATAGATTGGTGGTTCGAATCCATCCGAATTTTCTTTTTTAATTCAAAGTAAGGTATATGCACTTTATTTTGTGAATTATATTGTGTTTATATTAAAATATATGCGCTTTCGACTGTAATATAAACATTTCGACTGAACTAGATGCATTTAAAGATGAAATAGATGCATTTCGACTGAATTATATGCACTTTCAGCTTAACCAGATGCATTTTTAGTTAAACCATATGCACTTTTGACTGAAACAGATACATTTTTGACAGAAATATAATTTAATTCAAATTAAAAAAAAATCCCGATGGATTCGAACCACCAAACTCTTGAACCTCGGTATTGGTACAAGCGCTTTTACAATTTTGAGCTTACGGATGTATATAGTCACTAAATAAAATCATACATATGTACACCTAAAATCATCCCATCTTCGCCTAAATTTGAACAAAACAAAACACTATAAAATTTCAAACGCATGACATGCTACTTAAATTTTTTTCTGAGGATATGTATATTTACACACAATAAAAACTGTACAAAACAAACCTTACAAAAAAAGGCTTTGTTTTAGGGATGCAGATCCTCTGCTGTCTATTAAGGATGACGGAGGCATCTGTCTTTACTGAAACTATGCCGTTTTGGCTTTAGAAGTATTACCTATTTCCCGTTTTAGTCCTTATATTTTATATTCAATATATATTACTACCCTCCTCTGTTTTAGCTGTAGTTATAGAACGTGATTTACATACAATTTAGAAATCATTTATTTTTAAATTTAAACAAATTAAACACGGTTGGTATTTTAAAAACACTCTATATATAGTACTACGTTTTATTAACTGACCTTCTCATGTGTATTTTAAGGAATCGATTCAGAAAAAATGAAACCAACTAATTGCACAGTTAGGGAGTAATATTTAGAGTATAAAGACAAAACTAACTTACAGGAGAAAAGATAAAGAGTAAAGACTAAAGAGAAAAAAAGAGAGAGAAAATAATCTAAAATAATTAAAGGAGTAAAAATAAATAAAATGACGCACTAATCCATCTGCAGTCCTCAATAGAGCTCCGATTCGGAATAAAATATTATGAACTTTTGTATTGTACATTATTAACATTGTGTGTTTTTGTAGTATTTTGTTATGTTTCAGGAATACATGGACTTGATTGAAGTATTCAGTAAACTATAGGACAGCTTGTGAAACTTGGACCAGATGTGTCATCTTATAGAATACATAGGACCAATTTGAATAGTCTGTAAACTATTGTATATATATAGTCCAGGGGACTAAATAGAAAACAACTTTATATATTTCATCTCTCTCTCTCTCTCTATATTGGCGACAGTTTTTCGTATGTATATAAACAAGATCTTCAATATATATTGATGATCATATTATTTGTAAGTTTCATAGTTTCTACATGGTATCAGAGCGTATTATAAGCTCGTTCTTCCGCTATTTCACAATACTCACAAACTAGGGTTTCTCACAGAGTTGGAAATTTGGGGTTTTTTGTTTTTTTTTCCACAAAATTGGAAAATTAACCTGGTTTGTATCTTCTATTGTAAGGGGTTTTATTTGAAAGGGGTTTTCTTCCTCAGAAAATCGGGTAATATCTATATCCATACTCTCTTTTATTTTCTAGGGTTCTTGGTTTTATTCTTGATCATATCTGGAGATAATACAGATTTAGGTGCTAATCAACCTATTAATACTATGAATCCATATTTCATTGGTACTAATGAGAATATCAGTACTAGTTTAGTAAACCCTAAATTAGCAGGGTCTAATTTTCATTCTTGGAAAAGGGCTATGGAGATTTCAATAGGGGCTAAATCCAAATTAGGGTTTATTAATGGTTCTTTAAAGTGTCCAGTAGAGAGTGATGTCTGGTATGGTGCTTGGATGCAGTGTAATTTGATAGTAATGAGTTGGATAATAAACTCTGTTAATAGTGAGATTGCTCAAT
Source organism: Primula veris (assembly GCA_963682055.1). Classification (NCBI taxonomy): domain Eukaryota; kingdom Viridiplantae; phylum Streptophyta; class Magnoliopsida; order Ericales; family Primulaceae; genus Primula; species Primula veris. The sequence goes on along the minus strand of OY821747.1, from coordinate 25,368,973 downwards.
CTATTTTATATGTATAATAAACTCTGTTAATAGTGAGATTGCTCAATCTATTTTATATGTTGATACTGCTAGTAAAATGTGGAGGGAATTAACAGAGAGGTTTTCTCAAGGGAATGAAGCTAGGATTTATGAATTGCATCAAGAATTACATAGTACTAGTCAAGGAGACATGAGTGTTGCTTCTTATTTCACTAAACTAGAAACATGCTGGAATTCTTTAAATATTCTAAGTCCACTTCCTAGGTGTAGTTGTGGGACAATAGGAAGTTGCACTTGTAATTTCATGAGTGCTGTTATTAGCAGAGAAAGTAGGGTTTTTAAAATGACATTCTTGATGGGATTAAATGAGAGTTATGCTATGGCAAGGGGACATATTCTTCTAATGAAACCCATGCCAACTATGAATGACATTTATGTCATGATTACTCGGGATGAAAAACAGAATAGTGTTGGTAAGAATGTACAAGTGCATAATATGGCTTTGGTTGCTCAGTCTTCCCAGGATAATAGTAAATTTAGGCCAGGTTCTTATAATTTTAGGCCAAATTCTGGTGGTTTTAGACCTAGTTATAATTCTGGGAAGGGTGTTATGAGGTGTTCTCACTGTGGTTCTGATAGACACACCAAAGATAGGTGTTATAGGGTTCATGGTTATCCACCAGGGTGGAGACCTAGACCAAGGGCTGTTTTTGGAGGACCTAGGTTTAATGGTTCACAACCTCAAGCTCATCAAGCTTATGCTCAGTCTCAGTTAGGTTTTCAGCCACAGCAACAACAGCAATTGTTTCATTCACCTTACCCTATACCAATATCATCTCATCAGAGTGTTTCTTCTAGTTCTGAACAGACTTCTAATGTTTCTGACCAAATGACTCAGCAAAACACATCTTTCTCTGATGTTCAGCAAGCAACTCCTTTTTCTAATTTGACTTACACAGGAATGTCAGGTACATTTTTACCTGCTTCTTTTGCTTTTTCTTCTTTATCTACTTACAGTAATATTTTTGTTAATAAAGACAAAGTAAATACAAACTGGATTTTAGACAGTGGTGCTAGTGAACACATGGTTAATAGTTCTAATTATTTTTCAGAAGTAAAACCCACCAATATACCACATGTGAATTTACCCAATGGGAATATTGCTTTAGTAACTCACATAGGAACAGTGTACTTTCAGTCAGGATTAGTATTACATAATGTACTGTGTGTGCCTTCTTTTAGTTTTAATTTGGTTTCAGTTAGTAAATTAGCAAGAGATTCAGCTTGTTCTATAGTTTTTAGAGATAAGTTTTGTTCAATACAGGACCAGGGCTCCTTGAAGATGATTGGTAGTGCAGAAGAGCAACATGGTCTCTATATTTTTAAAAATCCCATTGTTATCAAGTCTTCTTATAATTCTAGTCTTTCTTGTAATAGTGTTTCTATTCAGAATAAGCCAAGTGTGTGGCACTTTAGGTTAGGACATCCTTCCCAGTCTATTCTTAGACTTGTTTCAGTTGAAATCAATGATAACAGTTGTATGAATAATAATAATGAAGTTTGTGAGTTCTGTCATTTTTCTAAGCATCACAGGTCTTCTTTTCCTGTTAGGAATACTATAACTACTTGTGCTTTTGAAATTATTCATTGTGATTTATGGGGTCCATATAATGTTGCTACTCATGCTGCAGAACAGTTTTTCTTAACAATAGTTGATGATTATACTAGATGTACTTGGATTTTTTTGTTAAAACATAAGTCTGAAACTGCTACAATCTTGCCTATTTTTCATCAAATGGTTTTAACACAGTTTGGTTCAAAAATAAAAGTATTAAGATCTGATAATGGTAGTGAGTTCAATTTGACTTGTTTTTATGCTAACAATGGTGTTATTCATCAAACTAGTTGTGTGGAAACTCCACAACAGAATGGTGTGGTGGAAAGAAAACATCAACATATTCTTAATGTTGCCAGAACTCTTATGTTTCAGTCTTCTTTACCTAATATTTTTTGGGGAGAGTGTGTTTTAACAGCTGTTTATTTAATAAATAGAATGCCTACTCCTTTGTTAAATAATAAATCACCATATGAAATGTTGTATAATAAAAAACCTACTTATAATCACCTTAGAGTTTTTGGGAGTTTATGTTTTGCCAGTACTCTGTCCAGAAATAGAACTAAGTTTGATAAAAGAGCAAGAAAGTGTGTTATGGTTGGTTATGGTACTAGTACAAAAGGATACAAACTATATGATTTGGATACACATGTTTTTTTTCTTAGCAGAGATGTAATCTTTTATGAACATATATTTCCTTTTCTTAAAGACATAGATGTTGATAGTTTGCCTATTTTTCAGAAAGATGAAGTCCTTAATACAAATGATAACAATGGCACTAATGATGACAGTCAGCTTAATAGTAATGACAGTACTAAAATTGTGGAAAGTGTTAGAAATGATACAGTTGCACAGGTACAAAGGAGGACAAAGAGGGTACATAAGGCTCCAGGTTATTTACAGGAGTTTCATGTTCAAATGAACAATGTTGTAAGTCACATTAATAAACCTACATATCCTTTATCTTCTTTTTTGTCTTATAATAATGTTTCAGGTAATTATAAGTCTTTTTGTCTTTCTATTTCTGCTAATATAGAACCTAAAACTTATAAGCAAGCTCAGACTAATCCTTTATGGTTAGAAACTATGGAAAGAGAAATAGAAGCTTTAGAGGCTAATAAGACATGGTTCTTAACTGAATTACCAGAAGGAAAACAGCCTATAGGATGTAAGTGGGTTTATAAGATTAAGCATAAATCTGATGGAACTATAGAAAGATATAAGGCTAGGTTAGTTGCAAAAGGTTATACTCAATTAGAAGGAATAGATTATGATGCTACTTTCTCACCTGTTGCAAAAATGACTACTGTTAGGATTTTTTTGGCTATTGCAGCATCTAAAAATTGGTTTTTGTCACAAGTTGATGTTAATAATGCTTTTCTACATGGTGAGTTAGATGAAGAAGTTTATATGATGATTCCACCTGGTTTTCAGAAAAGTGAATCACCATCTTTGGTTTGTAAATTACAAAAGTCTTTATATGGTTTAAAACAGGCTTCAAGACAATGGTTTTCTAAATTAAGTATGGCCTTGATATCTTTTGGTTTTAAACAGTCAGTAGCTGATCATTCTTTGTTTACTTATAATAAAAATGGAGAGTTTTTGGTTTTACTTGTTTATGTAGATGATATTTTGTTAGGTAGTTCTTCTTCTTGTTTGATTGAACAGGTAAAGATTCTTCTCAATACCAAGTTTCAGCTAAAAGACTTGGGACCACTCAGGTATTTTCTTGGACTTGAGGTAGCTAGAAGTAGTTTAGGAATACATGTTTGCCAAAGAAAATATGCTTTAGAACTTTTAGAAGATACAGGACAATTGGCTGTTAAGCCTTCTTTGTTTCCAATGGACACTAAAGTTAAATTTACTTCCTATAATACTAATTTGTTAAGTGACATTACTAAATATAGGAGGTTAATAGGAAGATTGTTATATTTAACCATAACAAGACTTGACATTAGTTATGCTGTACATGTTTTAAGCCAGTTTTTATCTGCTCCTAGTACTGATCATTATAATGCAGCTATTAGAATTCTAAGATATATTAAGAGTAATCCATCACAGGGTATTTTCTTTTCTTCTACCTCAGGACTTACTTTGAAAGCCTTTACTGATTCTGATTGGGCTGCATGTTTAGACAGTAGAAGGTCAGTAACTGGTTTCTGTGTCTATTTAGGAGAGTCTCTTATTTCATGGAAGAGTAAAAAACAGCAAACTGTATCTAGGAGTTCTGCAGAAGCAGAATATAGGGCTATGGCTACAACAAGTTGTGAGATTGTATGGTTAATAAGTTTGCTTAAGGATTTTGGTATAAATCATGATAAACCTGCCATTCTTTATATTGATATCAAGTCTGCTTTAGCATTAGCTAATAACCCTGTCCACCATGAAAGGACTAAGCACATAGAGGTGGATTGCCATTTTATAAGGGAGAAGATTTTACACAAAATAATTCATCCAATGCATATCTTTTCTAGTAATAATCTAGCTGATTTATTCACAAAAGCTCTTGGAGCTCCTATGTTTAACAGTTTATTACTCAAGATGGGTGTGCTTTCTTTGCACAATCCATCTTGAGGGAGGTATATTAACATTGTGTGTTTTTGTAGTATTTTGTTATGTTTCAGGAATACATGGACTTGATTGAAGTATTCAGTAAACTATAGGACAGCTTGTGAAACTTGGACCAGATGTGTCATCTTATACAATACATAGGACCAATTTGAATAGTCTGTAAACTATTGTATATATATAGTCCAGGGGACTAAATAGAAAACAACTTTATATATTTCATCTCTCTCTCTCTCTCTCTATATTGGCGACAGTTTTTCGTATGTATATAAACAAGATCTTCAATATATATTGATGATCATATTATTTGTAAGTTTCATAGTTTCTACATACATAATCTACATATAAACAGGTCAAATTCAAACGAATTCAAAACTATAAAATCTATCATACGAAAGTCGGACATTTCATCGAACACTTTAAGGGTATAATTTGGTGTAACCATAACCAAACACATGGTTGTATACGCTCTGCCAAATAACTCACGAACAAAGAGTCTGTTTTAGCCTCGAACCGAAACTTGTTTTAGGGTCGAACCGGAGTCTGATTCAACCCCAAAACAGACTCCAATTCATCCCTATAACGGACTGGATTTAGCACCAAAATATATCCCAAATCAGCACAAAAATAGGCTTGTTCCAGCCCCAAAACGAACCCCAAAATCAGCCTTATAACGGGTTCAATTAAGCACCAAAAGAGACCGCAAAACAGACATAAATCAGCTTTAAAATGCTCCCGTTTCAGCACCAAAATAGCCAAACTCAAAAATAAAATGTCAAAATATTTATCCATGCATAAACTAAAATAAAAATATTAGCAAATACTCCTATCTTATAATCCAAAATTCAATATATTGTCTTTTTTCTTAAATACTCTAAAATTCCCAATTCCCCGCAAGCTGATTAAACAAATAGCTCAAGTATTAAACATTCTTGGGCAAACCCTCGAACACTTGGAGTGCCCCAAACTGGAATCTCTCTTGGTTCCGAAACGAGCTCCGTTTCAGCCCAAAACGAGCTCTGTTTCAGTACCCAAATGAGTTCTGCCACCACTCTTGTTCAAATAAACTGAAAACACCCAAACCACCCCAAAACCGTTCCAAAGACCACTCAAAAACCTTCCCAATAAAGTTGAAAAAAAATCAGATTTCAGGGAAAACAAAACCATAATCGTAAATGTAACAACTAATTTACAAAATATAAAACAAAACTGGATTTTTTTTTCATACATACGTAGATCGATAGACAAATACCTTCAAAAGTAGAGCAACAGTGAACCGCGAGCTCGACGGAGACGGAAGCAGAATGACGACAATAATCTCAGACTAAAGCCTATTGGCGGTCTGATCCTCGTCTTCTCATGTGATCCAATCCATTCGATCCAAACCCATCTTGCTTTTCCTCCCAATCGGCGATGAGGACTAGTTTAATATCGATCGTGCTGTAGTTTTGTCAAAGACGTTGCCGGAGATGATGATGAGGTGGCGTCGTCAGAGAGGTGGTCGGAGACGATGCCCCTGCTGCAATAGTCATTGTTGAATTGATCTCCATCGTCTTTATTGGGGAGAGAAAAAAGAGGAGAGAGAGAGAAACACGTTTCTTATTTTATTTAACGCTTAAGAAAAAATAAAAAATTAGGGGTATTTATATTTTAGAAAAGTGCTACCTAGGAGTAATGCAACTAATTCTATATATCTTGTGTGAATTAAAGTTCAAAAGTGTTAAATATAAGGTATTAAACCATAAAAAATAATATGTACATTTAGCAATGGATATATTATAACTTTAAATGTTAAGCAAAAAATGTGTTTCATCCAAGTACAAAATCATATTAGGAATATAATGTTTAGCAAATGTTTGACCTTTTGTTAAAGACTTCATAAAATTACCTCGGGATAAACGACACTCCTTGTATGCAGCCCAGTTGTGCATGAACTCGGATTTTTTTGCTACCAAGACCTTAGTTGTTTGATTTGATACACCTCTAGACAGCGACACACATAATTGGCCGTGACCAAACACATGTTCAGGCAAATAAATGCCAACAAGCATGTGAAATAGTTTGACTTTGTTTTTTATTTATAGTTAAAGCAAAACTTAGCCGATTTGGAAATTGAACTCCTAATATTTTCTAACAAGAGTTGAACAGTGTGTCGAGGTTCGGTTTAGAATTTTTTTTGTTGCACGATGTGGTCCTTCAAAAATTTCAGAATCTATCAAGTTTAGAGAACGACAAATCAGATACCGCTACATAATCCAATGGCAAGGTCCATATTTTTTAAAAAGTCAACAAATGTTAATTAGAGTGTATTATTTGATTGATTGATGGTTATATATGAATATGTAAATTATTAATGTTCGTAATTCGTAAATGAATATACAGTTTATTAAACAGATGGTTTACGTAGTAAATAATAATTTTACTCATGTGAAACAAATACAGACTACAGTATTTAATGATAAAAAATGGGCACAAATATGTAACATTTAAATTCTTATACGTGTGATTCCATCATTGTTTTTATTAAATTGAACTATTCATACTTGCATTTGATATATATCGACACACAGAGATGTAAAAATAACGGTTTTCATATAACGCGAAAGAGAGATTTCTCAAATTTTCATGTGATGTAACATTTAAATTCTTGTTGTACACTTGTACAGATACGTGTCATGGTATAAAAGACTGAAGACTAAAAGTAGATATCAAAGTACAATTCATTTAACTCCATCAATTATCGTTTTTACTATTTTTACTACATGCAATATCTTTTTAGAATAACTAATACCTTTCATTCAAGTTGTCTCTCTCTGTTGGTCTCTTCAAATCCAATCTCTTGATTGACTGGGAAAAAAAAACTCATGACAGGATTATGCCCATTGAAAAAACGCAGGTTCCATTTCCTAAAAATCTTGTTGGTAAGTGGGCACATCTATATAGAGTAATTGATTTATTATCTTGTTCATATATATTCCGTTCCACTTTTTTCAATTTAATTTGTGCAACTCCTTTTATGAATTGATGATAAAGTTTGATGGTGTTTTCTTATCGATCATCTAGTTTGTAATATATATCGAACAATTTATACTCTGATTTAGTGTAATCCTTCTGGTGGCCACTTTAATTTGTAGAAAACATTAAATTTATGGGCAATTAACAAAAACATACCATACCCCTATTATATTAACAAAAACATATCCCAATAATTTAAATTATCAAAAACATACCTATATATACTTATTATTTCTCTAATTCTAATTAGACCATAATCTAATTTCTCTCTCTAATCTAACCTCTCTATCTAACCGCAACTCTCTCTCTCTCTAATCGCACATCTCTCTCTAACACACGATAATCGCACATATTTCTAACACGTGCTAATCACCCACCTATCTCTCTAAAAATGACTAAAAACTCACAAAATATTCATATGCTAATTATAAAATGTCATACCCTAATTTTAAAATTTCATACCCTAAATGTTCTGAATCACAATCAAATATCTAAAAAAGAGTTCATACCATAGTTTTAAAACTTTATACCCTAATTTCAAAACTTCATACTCTAATTTCAAAACTTTATACCCTAATTTTAAAACTTTATATCCTAATTTCAAAACTTCATACCCTAATTTTAAAACTTCATACGCTAATTTCAAAACTTCATACCCTAATTTCAAAACTTCATAACCTAATTTTAAAATTCTATACCCTACATATGGATTTCTCTCAATACTGTACATATGGATTCTCCTCTTTCAACTTGAAACACACAAGGTTTACAATAGTCTCAAAACTCAATAAATAAAAAACAATCTCACCAATTTCATATATTTTTCATATATTACGGGGTATCAACCAATGTAATATTTGTGTATTACGTATGTATATATCTGTATTTATATATATATGAATGTTTATATAATTTAGATGGTGTTCGGTAGTCAGTGGCGAGTTTTCGTGGTGGATGAGGGGAGAGAGATAGAGTGAGATATGAAAGAAAGATACAGAGAAGAATGGAGGAGAGAGAGAGTAAGATCATAGAGAGAGATACAGAGAAGAATTGGTGAGAGAGAAGAATGGAGGAGAGAGAGAAAAAGAAGAGAATAAACAACATTAAATTTGTTTGGTTTGTTTTTGATAATGAAAAGTTTTTGGGTATGTTTTTGTTAATTTAGTTTAAAAACTAATATGTTTTGTTAATTTATTCGGATTAGTGATGAGTCAATTGACAAGTATAGTCCCGGATCTGGATTGATCACTATGCCAGGATCAAGGGTACTAATGTTTACTTGGTCTTTTTAGTTTCCAAAATACTTCTCTCAACACACAATTGTGACCACCTAACTTTAGAAGCTCAATTGATCATATAGACATTCGCATTTTGATGGGATATGCCATATAACAAGTTTACAAACTTACAAGTATTCGCTAGATGCATGTGTTTATAATTTGCAAATATAATATTACACCAAGGTGGATTCAAGCATTGACCCATTTTAGATGGTTTCTCTTATTAGGTGTGGTTCTGTTCAATGAGAATTAACAAACGATGACGGGGATTGTTTACTTTGCAAGTTTATAAAGTTTTTCGGGGAAAGATGGAATTTGGATGGACTAAACTGATAATTCTGTCAACTACTGTTTTACTCGAGGCAGATTTATCCAACTCAGAGTTTGGTGTTGTTCCAAGTATCTCTATTGACATATCAGCAGAACTTGCAGTGCCACATGCCCATAGGCTCTGGAAATGGCAGAGAAATGAGAGGAACAACAAGGTAACGAGATATCTGTGAAGCTCTGAAAGTTATTTCGTAAAACATTTTGCTTACAAGTCGGTGATTTTATTGTCTGCTTATTATGGCAACTGCAAATGTAGCACCTTAACTTTGACAACCTTTTACTGGGCTATAGACGGTGAATAGCATTATTAGTAAAAAAAATTAGAGGATGCTATTTCGTGTTTTGCTCGTTTTGATAGAACCATTCTTATTTTTTTTATGTGACAGGAGGAAAAATACCTCAAAGGTAAACATGGTTGCACACTTGTCTGCATTATTAATTGAGTTGCGTGTACTTTTGAGATTAATCTAGTATCTACAGTTTTTACAACTTTAGTTTAAAGAGATAGCTAATCAATTTTCACTCTCAACTACTTAGATTATTGTCTTAAACAATAAGTGATCTAGTATGATTTGCTTTCAAGGTGATTTTCCCCCTTATTAATGCAGACAAAGACGAAGTTCATGGCACCTTCACCAACAGTGATGTTTCTTTCTATCCACCCTCAAGGCACTAATATCATTGCAATATGTATGGGAGGCTCTTCGATCGCAAATTAGAACTTCCTAGTCTATCAGGTTATATATTTTGCTCTACCTGCCTGCAAAATACTAAAATTTTGACAATAATATCATGCATTAGGCATTTTAGACTCTTTGGTCCAAGTATATAACTTTAGAATTGGTTCACTATACCCTTTATTTGGTGACATTCCTATTAAAAGCTTTGGAAATTTATCGATGCAATAGGGTAAATAACTCCTCTCATCCAAGAATAATTCCTAGAAGTGGTTCACTATACCATTTATCCGGAGGAGAAATATAGAACAACTGACGAGTGTTGATTATTATCTTCTTTTGCAGATAGGTGCGTAGATTTTTACAATGAGCTGATTCGTTTTCTGGCTGTCCATAAAACTCAGATAGCAATTTACGAAGTACACAAGCTGGAACTTATCAATCTAGGTAGGTATACTCAAAAAACTTTTCGCATAGTGTGTAATTTCACTTGGTATACTTTTGTTTTCTCATTTATGCCTCTCGTCGATTTGGTCTGCCTAAATTTCCAATACATTACACAGCTGAGAACTAAGGTAGTCTATATGACCATATAGTTTAGATCAAGTGGTATAACCGGTATTTCTACTGATTATAAATTATGTAGAAAAAATATCTATTACCTAAAATGTGATTTTCCGGGAGAAACACTATGGAAAACCCGGTATACCACATCAACAAGATGATGTGGTGTGCCAAGCCACTTAATATATGACACGTGTATATATTTCATTTCATGGATGGAATTAGCTTTCAATATCAAATAATAAATAACCTAATAAATACACCCTCACATCCTAGGATGCACCGACACGAGTTTGCGTGTCCGACACGACACAGACACGTCAAAACGACAAATTTCGAAAATTTAGGGCACGACTCGACACTTAAGCATATCATTATCTTTTTCATAAATGTGACATTTTTTTTATTTAAATAAATAAACACAATAGTACTATTTTGATCTAAGTGTTATCAAATATGTCAGACATATTTTTATTAAATCAACATTTTTATAAGTCACTTTAGATGGTTATCATGTTAAAAAATTACAAATTAAACATATTTTTTGATCTAGCCGTGTGCTGATATCGTTGAACCGTGCCCGATATGCGTGTCCAAATGGTCCGACACGTGTATCCAAGGCTAAAAGAGAAAACATAACGGACATGTCAATATGTCGTGTCAGACGCACGAGTTACCGTGTCCGACTCTTCAAAATTTTTTTTTCCATGTCCGTGCTTTAGAGATCGCAACCCACCCATGTTACTAATCCCTTTTAACTGTTTGATTTATAAATTAAAAATACAAATAATTCCCAATAGATACCATTTTTTAACTTATATTACTCATAACTACCTCCATAAGTTCATATTCCCTATAGATAGCACTTTTTAATTATTTACTTTATTTACTAAAACGACATACACATATTTCATAAAAAATGGAAAAAAAACACATAAAATTATATAAAATGCAAAAAATCTCACAATAAATGAAAAATAATCACAAAAAATCACAAAAAATGAAAAAAAAAATCACAAAGAAAATAAAAAAACATAAAAAATCACAAAATCACAAAAAATCACAAAATTTTTAAAAAAATTTAAAAAATAAAAAAAAAAAATCACACAATATTATAAAAATATAAAAAGAACAAAAAATCACAAAAATCACAAAAAATCATTAAAAAAATGAAAAAAAAATCACAAAATAAAAAAAAAATGAAAAAAATCACAAAAAAATCACTTTTATTGAACTTTATGTACTTTCGACTGTACTAGATGCACTTTCGACTGAACCAGATGCATTTTTAGCTGAACTATATGCACTTTCAGCTGAACTAGATGCAGGTTTTACAGAACGATATGTACTTTTATTGAACTAGATGCACTTTTGTCTGAACCATATGCACTTTCAGCTGAACCAGATACACTTTTAGCTGAAACATATGCACTTTTAGTTGAATCAGATGCATTTTTAACAGAAGTATATACACTTTCGACTGTAATATATTCATTTTTGACTAGACTATATGCATTTTTGACTAGACTATATGCATTTTTTACTTAACTATATGTACTTTCCACTCAATTAGATGCACTTTAAGCTGAACCAGATGTACTTTCAGCTAAACCAGATGCACTTTTAGCTGAACTATATGCATACTCACTTTTATTGAACTATATTTACTTTCGACTGAATTGTATATTTTTTGTAATTTTTTAAAAAGTTTATAATTTTTTCATTTTTTTATAATTCTTTTTTTTTGTGATTTTTTTCATTTTTTATAATTTTTATAATTTTTTTGTGTGTTTTTTTTATTTTGTTGTAATTTAAAACTATTTTTTTTGGATTTATAGAAAGATAAAATATGTCTATTATATTTTGGTTTATATGATAATTTAGTAAATAAACTAAATAATTAAAAAGTGCTACTTATAATGAATGTGAACTTATCAAGATATCTAAGGAGATATAAGTTGTTATGAGATAATTATAAGGAATTATCCCTTAAAAATATATAACTAGTCTAATTCCCTCACCTAAACCGTCTCTATATACTCCTATGTATTACGGTATTAGTAATATTTTATTCCAAATTCCCATCTTACAACATACCCAACTGAAATCAAATAAAACAAAAGTATATACCGATCCTTATTTTTTTTTAAGGGTGTGCCAATTTATGGTTTTTTTAATTTTTTACTTTTATTAATTTAAAGATAGTTATATGTGGGTTCACCAATATATCACTTAATAATAAAAAAACTAATAGTAAGTTCACCAATATATCACTTAATAATAAAAAACTAACAAAACTATTAGAGATGCTCTAAACACTAACGTTTTGATATGTTTTCGTAAATTAGGCAGTAAATCAAGAGGATATTTTATTGTTTGCAATATGTTTTGTATTAGCGTGAATTAATTTGTGTTACGAAAGATAAGGCTAAAATCAATAAGTTAGTAACATTATAAAGTAATAAATGTGAATAATGAATTAAATACTACCATAAGCATGTATATACTGTACTACTGTAAAACAGTAACGTTTGTAATTGTATCGTCGATTAAAGCAATAAATTAAGGGGTAAATCTATTTTTTGATGGGAGACTTTTGAGATTAGGGTTGTATCACGGTTGTATCACCATTTAATTAATGAGCATGAGATACGTACGTTTTTTTCTTGGGTAAGTTACATACGTTTTTTAGTCAACACAATTGCATTTCTAGTTACAATGATCATAAAAACGACGCGATTACATAAATGTCTTAGATTTTAAAGCTAGTTAATGCACAATTGCATTTTTAGTTAGGATGATCACAAAATGTGATTACATATATCACATTTATTAAACATGTCTATAATTTTTATTTATTTTTAATCTTTTCTAGTTTTGAGTTTTGACAGATACCTGTTTATCATACTTTGCATCTAGACCTATAGATAACATAAAATAATATGTTAAAAATGTTGTTTAGCAATGTAAATTGTTTTGCTTATCTACATTTCTTTCGAATATTAGCCGTATTATTGTCTGCACTTCTACATTTTTATTTTTGTTTCAAATTCTAGAACTACATTTTTTATAATAATGGTTATATTCAGTTCCTCATACTGACCATATTACCTTAAAACCCAATTAAAAAGTTTTGCCATAAATCAAAAACCCCAACTCTTTCTCCCTTTCTCTCTCTTCTCTGTATCCCAAGATTACCCAAATAGAGCTATTTTTCAAATCTTTAGCATTGTTTTTTGTTTAGAGTTTTGATTTGTTTATTCTCACATGTTTTTAAAATGATTTTTGTCTGATATGGGTGCACAAACTTATTAAATGTCTCAAATACCATTTTTCCCCCTCTTATAGCTTCGTTTTATACTATTTTAATGCCGCATTTTAACTGTTTGATAAAATGTGTCAAATAAGCACATCATAGTATGAACCTTTTTTTATATAAAGTCACTGCCCACTGGTTTATTTTTTTGCTTATTTTTATAATTTTTTAAATTTCTGCAACACGCATCGAAGCTGTTCGATAAAATGTCTCACATAACTTTTACCAGATTAAATAAATCATTTGTCGCTAATTAATTGAGCTAGCAAAATAATCAGGGTCGCTAATGATGTTTGGTTTAACAGGCAGATAAAGCACATTTTGGGAAGTTAGTATTATGGTCGTTATCGGTTTTTTCATATGTATCCGTAACTATTGTTTATTTTTTTAAATCAATGTTTGATTTTATTTCCAAAGTTTGTTAAAATAATCTGTAAATTTTTTCCTATTATATATTTTTTATGTTTAATTGTTTCTGTGACGATTTATGAGGTAGTAATATTAACAAATACAATTTTTTTTTTATAAAATGTTAAATTTTACATATTATTTTTGAATAACTTTAGAAATAAAACGAAAAATAATTACGAAAACATCTTAGATTACCATAACCTTGTTTACCAATTTTATTGTTACCATATTTGTTGTTGTCTTTAAACTGTGTGTTATTTATATAAACAGATTGTTTTTAATACTACCGAAAAATACGGTACATGGTTGGTAATACGTCATATACGTCCTCTTACGATCGTAATCCATCTCACGGGGTAACTCAAATTTACAACCCAATGATACAGGGAATCTGATTCATATCTTGAAATCGTCACTCTGATCACATCATTCGAGAAGTTTCCGCTTACGATTCTTAGATTTTATTAGAAGGGAAAGTTTTGTACGACTTTCCTGGCTGGATAAGTAAGATATATAATATATGGATAAAATGCGGTCAAATATTAAAACGGTTTCATCATAAACCTACTGTTTGTTTATATGAGTTATACTCTTTTATCTTCTTTTTTTTAATACTGTACTTGACATTTAATAATTATTTTCTAATAGTGCACATATCCATCTCACAACCTCATTATTTGAATGCCATTGGGATTATTGCATTTGCATACGAAAAAATGTTATAACTGTGGTAATTATCATGATGATAACACCAATGGATTGAAGATTTCATACGTTGTTGTACCTTTTTTCATTGTTTTACATATTTTTAATTATTGTGTATCTGAATTAGTGCTTGTTTGGCAACAACTACTACGGTTGGTTTTTTAGCTTTTAACTTGACAAAAACGACCCGCGTTTGGTATCACAGCTTATTCTAGCTTTAAAAAAGATAGTTTTGAGAAAAAACATAGTCACGAAAGCTAAAAGCACAAAAACTAGAGAAACTAAATGATTAATAGCTAGACTTAAATACCCTCACGACTTCGTTATACTTGCTCCCCAGAGACATTAATCCAAAATTCAAAGAAATTCCCTCCGACGTCTTTTTTTTTTCCAGAGCCTTTGGAGAGAGATACCTTTCTTGCACAATTTCCAGAATCTAAATGATTAATATCTAGACTTAAAACATTCATGCTAGCTTTGAGCTTCAGTGAATGGATTAAAGATCCTACTGATTATGTTTATATAGCTATCTCTGTCCAACAACAACTCGGGTTCTCTTTGGAAATAACTCAATCAGTCAACCATCTTGGATTAGCCAAAGACATACGTTTTTTTTAACACGTGTAAGTTTCACCAAATAATATATAACATTTTGCAGAAAATCTTTACCTGCCGAAACTTTTTTGAACCATCCGTTGTTTCTCAATCCAACTGAGAAAGTGACATTCTTGACCAAAATCAATTTCGACTTGTTATATCAAGACAATAGAGATTGTGTCATAGGTATTCTTAACCAAAAGATGACAACACGAAGTGAGATTCTTGGAAGAATGATGTTTATAACAGTAATAGCGTGTATATATTGCGGGTGATGACACATTAAGAATGCTCTAGGATGAATAAATTTGAAGATGATTTGCTGAATTATTATCACTAAAAGCCCCGAGTCCCTCACAAAAATACACATTTATTTTCCAACTTATGTAATGTTTTCTTTAATGCTCAACGTCACCTCAACAAAATAGCAATAAACAAACCTGATCTGAAGCCTGAGAACATAGTACTATATGTAGAAGAGCACATCCTGATGGCTTAACCAAAATCTATGGTTTCTTACTCGAGGAATTAAAGCTAAAATTTCAAATTCAAGTACGACTCAAGATATTGTGGAGAAAGGGATTAGGTTTTCCCTTGATATTGTGGAAAAGGTCATTATTATTCCCTTGATATTATTCTTCTTTCTTGTGTCATAAGAGCGCGATTGGATTTGCAAAAGCAATTATGCAATAGAACTACATCCAAACTAAACCAATGTCTAATCATTTTCTCCACAATATCTTGAGTGTACTTGAATTTGAAATTTTAGCCTTAAATTCCTCGAGTAATAAACCATATATTTTGGTTAAGCCAAAAGGGATATGCTATTTTACAAATAATATTAAGTCATAACGCGTCGATTTAGGTTTGTTTAATGTTATTTTGTTGAGGACGCATTGAGGATTAAAGAAAACACTACATAAGTCGAAAAAATATGTGTATCTTTGTAAGGGACTCAGGGCTTATAATGATAATAATTTAGCAGATAATCTTCAAGTTTATTCATCCTAGATCATTCCAAATGAGTCATCACCCGCAATATATACACGCTATTACTGTTATAAACATCATTCTTTCAAAAATCATTTCGTGTCGTCATCTTTTGGTTAAGAATACCTATGACACCAACTCTATTGTATTGATATAACAAGTTGAAATGGATTTGGGCAAAAATGTCATTTTCTCAGTTGAATTGAGAAATAACGGATGTTTCACAAAAGATTCAGCAGATACAAATTTCCTGCAAAATGTAATATATTATTTGGTGAAACAAGTCATAACTTACACATGTTAAAAAAAACATAACGTACATGTCTTTAGCCAATCCAAGATGGTTGAGTGATTTGAGTTGCTTCCAAAGAGAACCCGAGCTGTTGTTGGACATAGGTAGCTATATAAACATAATCAGTAGGGGCTGTATTCCTTTTAATTCCCTGAGCTCAAAGCTTAGCATGAATGTTTTAAGTCTAGATATTAATCATTTAAATTCTGAAAATTATGCAAAAAAGCTATATATCTCTCTCCAAATGCTCTAGAGAGAAAAAGAGGCATCGAAGAGAGAAAATACTGTAATTTCTTTGAGTTCTGGATTAAGGTCTATGAGGAGCAAGTATAACGAAATCGTAAGGGTATTTAAGTCTAGATATTAATCATTTAGATTCTGAAAATTGTGCAAGAAAGCTAGAAAATCTTCTAGTTTCTCTGGTTTTTGTGCTTTTAGCTTTCGTAGCTATGTTTTTTCTCAAAACTATCTTTTTTAAAGTTGTGGTACCAAACACGGGTCGTTTTTGTCAAGTTAAAAGCAAAAAAACCAACAGTAAAGTTGTTGCCAAACAAGCACTGAATCAAGATGCACAATAATTAAAAATATGTAAAACAATGAAAAAAAGTACGACAACGTGAAATCGATGAAATCTCATTGGTGTTATAACATCCAGCAAATCATGATAATTACCATAGTTATAATATTTTTTCGTATGCAAATACAATAATCCCAATGCGTAGTGCATAAGCATTCAAATAATGAGGTTAAGATGTGAGATGAATATGTGCACTATTAAAAAATAATTAATAAATTTCGAGTACAGTATTAAAAAAATATAGTATTAAAAAAAAGATAAAGAGTATAACTCATATAAACAAACAGTAGGTTTATCTTCATTGAGATGATCAAACCATTTCAATATTTGACCACCTCTCATCCATATATTATATATCTTAGTTATACAGCCAAGAAAGTCGTACAGAACTTCCCCTTCTAATAAAATCTGAGATTCGTAAGCGGAAACTCCTCGAATGATGTGATAAGAGTGACACGATTTCAAGATATGAATCAGATTCGCTGCATCATGGGGTTTTAATTTTGGGTTTTAATTTTGGGTTGTAAATTTGAGTTATTCTTGTGAGATCGATTACGATCGTAAGAGAGCGTATATGACGTATTACCAACCATGTACCGTATTTTTTCAGTAGTATTAAAAGCAAACTGTTTATATAAATAACACAGTTTAAAAACAACAACAAAGATGGTAACAATAAAATTGGTATATAAGGTTATGGTAATCTAAGATGTTTTCGTAATTATTTTTCATTTTATTTCTAAAGTTATTAAAAAATAATATGTAAAATTTGACATTTTATAAAAAAATTTGGTATTTGTTAATATTACTACCTCATAAATCGTCACACAAACAATTAAACATAAAAAATATATAATAGAAAAAAATTTACAGATTTTTTTAACACTTCAGAAATAAAATCAAATGTTGATTTAGAAAAAACGAACAATAGTTACGAATACATATGAAAAAACCGATAACGACCAAAATACTAACTTGAGGAAATTTGAAACCCAAAATGTGGGTTATCTACCTCTTAAACCAACAATCATTAGCGACCCTGATTCTTTTTCTTTTGCTAGCTCAATTAATTAGCGACAAATGATTTAGTTAAGCAACACATAACCTTTACAGTAAATAGAATATTAAGATCACATGATTTTAAACTGATAAAAGTTATATGAGACATTTAATCGAACAGTTTCAATGCGTGTTGTAGAAAGTAAAAAAATTATAAAATTAAGCAAAAGAATAAACCGGTTGGCAATGACTTTATATAAAAATGGTATTTGAAACATCTAACAAGTTTGTGTACCCATATCAGACAAAAATCATTTTAAAAACATGTGAGAATAAACAAATCAAAACTCTAAACAAAAAACAATGCTAAAGATTTGAAAAATACCTTTATTTGGGTCATCTTGAGATTGTTGGAGAAACATAGATAGAAACTGACAGGAAGCCTGAAAAATTAGGTTAACGATATAAAAAAACGAGCTCTTTTAAGTTGATCTAACAGCATTGTGCAAAATGGAAAAACAATACATGGAAAAAAATCAGCTAGCCATTCATGAAATAGAACAAGTTGCATATTTTCGGGACTATTACTTATCACTCGTATAGGAAAGAGTTGTATCAATACCTCTTCAAAAAGGCAATGATCACTCAGAAGTTGATTATACGATTCGAGCAATACGTCCTTAGCTTCAACGTCATTTGGATTTATCAACAATGCATTCTTCAGTTTTGCTATCGCATCTACAAGTGTTAAATTACCAAAACATTAAAATTCACTAAAAAGTTGATCTTTTATTTTAAAAAAGAAACAAGCTGTGTCACAGGGGGAAGCTGTACTGCAAAGCAAACACTTGAAAAGCTTATTCCAATCTTCCAATTATAAAACTAACAAAGTTTTTACAAAATGTGTCATAAATACTTATTTCAAAAATAATGGATCATTCAGAAGATTGATTATCTAATAAAATATGCAATATGATCATGACTTTCCTCGACAATTAAGTACTGTATACATGTCAAAAGGAAGGGCTTTTAGAGTACCTGTAATCGTCTCTCTCTTTTTAATTCCACTCTCTCGAAATGCTAAATTCATCAAATCGATACCCCGTTTCTTCCAGATCTACAAAGTTATCAGGGGCAAGACAGGTCTCAATTCAGACGGATAAATATGCAGTATGCAACAGTTTATAGGGTAATAATCTACATAAATACCTCAGCATTGTCAGGATATACAGCAACTCTGGTCATATCGAATGCAATCTCTGCCGAGCCCATCTCAAAGTCTTCCATACACTTTAAGGATGTTTTAAAAAAAGAAACAGATATAATCAGTGCACAAGAAACATAGCAAGTCAAGGAACAGATTGAACTAAAATACAAAATACACTCATTTGATTAAAGCACAATAGAACTTCAACTTAAAAATATGAAGCGAGTCTCGGTACGATTGCCTTCCAAAATTTGGGAAGTATATTTAATTTGGATGCTATGACATGATAATTTTAATTTCGCTTCTACTAGTTACAGACTAATGTAAAATATTCCATCTTTAGAAATATATTTTTTTATATGTTAAACAGGGTGTGTAAGCGAAGCTGTACATGGTTTACATGTATACCAACAGTCATAAGAACGCTAAAGACTACAACCGGCTGGAATAGTCTAATTTGGAGTTAATAAAGTAAAAGTTAGACAAAACCAGGTGAAAATTAGGTTAATGATATAAAAAAATGAGCTCTTTTAATTTAATCTGATAGCATTGTGCAAAAGGAAGAACAATATATGGAAAAAATTATAGTTTCGAGCAGGAGTCTTTCAATAGACTAGAGTATTTACTTCAGGTGATGCAGACTTAGCAGGCTCTGCTGCTTCGTTCAACTTACGAACTCTGTAAATCTGAGCCTGAAAAAAATAACAAAAAAGAGGGTGGATATGTTGGAGAAACATAGATAGAAACTGACAGGAAGCCTGAAAATTAGGTTAATGATATAAAAAAACGAGCTCTTTTAAGTTGATCTAATAGCATTGTGCAAAATGGAAGAACAATACATGGAAAAAAACCAGCTAGCCATTCATGAAATAGAACAAGTTGCATGTTTTAGGGACTATTACTTGTCACTCGTGTAGGAAAGAGTTGTATCAACACCTCTTGATATTTTTGGAACATTTCATGTACTACTTCTAGTGATTAGAAAAAGGAAAAAAATACTCCACCCGTCCCTAAATAAGCGTCCACTATTCCATATTTGTTTGTCCCAAAATACGTGCTCGCTTTAACTTTTTATCAATGAAAAAAATGATAAAAGTACTATAATATCCTCAGATATAGCAATGAAGACTTCCAAAAATTTGACAATAATAATTATTTAATTCCAAGTAAGGCTATATTTGTAAGTTTCAAATGCAATTAATGACAACTCTTAATATTTGCAAAAGTCAAATGTGGACACTTAAAAAGGGCCGTAAGGAATATTACTTTCAAAAGTTCATTAAAAGTATGTTGTTTCAACAGCAAAATTACCTTAAAATTTTACATGCCTCATTTTCACTGGCATGAGACATGTAAAATATTAAATAAGCCACCTGATTTACAAAATCAGGTGGCGAGGAACTGTAATACATTGCTAACTGATTTTTGGAGTACATCATTTGAGTTCACAATCTGAATCAGCCTCCACTCCACACCGATATTGATTGGAATATAAACTTGATATGCTATGAAATTAGTTTTAGAACACTTAAGGATTTGAGCAGGAGTAAAAAAAATTGAACAACTTCTCAAACTTCATAAAAAAACTATCTCCTTATGTGTGTTTTCCCAATAACTAGAAAAATTAAAAAAAATGTCTTAACAAAGATGCATGAATGCATGCAAGGCTAGCTTCAAAGACCATTACTGAAACCGAGGCTGTGTTAACAATATGTTCATGACTTGTTAAGGAGATACAATAAAAATACATGTAAGGAATCAGCACAACACGCGTACATCAAACGTAAAAATATAAAATAGAGAAAGAGCTGGAGCTGCTGATCAAGTCATTACCTTATTTTTAATTTCTTGCAGCGTGTAAAAATCTTCATAATCCTCGGATGCCTAGAAGAAAAAAGAATCATCAGAGTAAAAAAAAAATTCAATAAATGTCTCTTGATATTGAGGCATGTCAAAAGAGACTACTAATGGTTATGCAAATACTACTATTATATTTAATTTATATGTAAGGAAGCACACATCTACATCAGAATAATATATAAATCTTTTCCAAGAATAAACAATATAGAAAAAAAGGTGCTGATAAGATTAAAGTAAATACCTTAAGCCCAGCGTAATATCTGAAATCCTCAGGTGCCTGGAAGACAAAAGTGAATTATCAGTCAAAAAAATTCATCCAAAAAATAAAAAAAAGACATATAAAAAACACAGCTCCCAGTTTACCTCCTCTCTAATTCTCTCGAAGCAACCAATTGCCTTCTCACAGATGTCAATTTTAGCATCATAGTCTACTCTTTGTCCAGGCCACTCAGGGTTAATAATCAACATTCTGTAATAAACAACACCCATCTCATACCTTGATCCATAATCTTGTGGAACCATATCTAATACCTCTTCCCACACTAATATGGACTCTGCAAAAGAGAAGAAAACTGTAACTAACATTATGTCCTCAATAAAAAAAAGGAAATAACATGTTGAAGACTCGGTTACTGTTGATTGCAAATACAAAACCATATGAAGCACAGATTCTTTCACGGGATGAAATAATGATACGAAACTATAGACGCTTTATTATCACTAATATATAAAAGGAAAATTAACAAAAAACTTCTGAAAATAAATTACCAAAGACAGGCATGACAAACTCATTCTTCCCAAAAACACACATTTTCTATTTCTTCTCTTCCTTCCCCCTTTCTCTCCTTGTTTTCTCTCTAAATTCTATCTCAATATCCATTGATGGGATGATAAAGCTCCATATTATATATTTGAGAAAAAAATTGGGTTTTTTTTTGCTATGATGTATTTTAGTAACTAGGAGATTTATATTTGAGATTCGGACCTAATAGGTCGAATTATATCATATTGGAGTTTTTGAGATTCATACCGGTTTTCACACCCATATTATGCAGCTTAGGTGTTAAAAGGTGTCGACTAGCTCTGTGTTACTAACATGACGAACAAAGGGGGTTTAAAAAGGACTATCATTCAGAAAAGGATAAATAGTTAGAGTGAGAAATTACCATGAAGCAATCTAATATCTTCATCATTAGATGCTCCAAAACACTGACGCCAAACCAACTAAAGTATGTGCTAACTCCTTCTTCTTCTGTGAAAAACAAAAAACAGCATCAATTAACATATACTAAACACACTTGACCCACACGATGCATGATGTAACACTTCACCCGGTGCATTATTATCGTGGGTGTGTCAACCGATCCATATTGATTTTATTGAAATGGGTTGTTGAAAACAAAAATTGAGGGGTTGCCGAAGTGCCCTATTTACAAATTACTCGGAAAAAACTGAATTATTGTAAATTGTGGGGTTACCCCTTGTCATATATAAAAGTGTTTTTATAACAGTTGGATAAGTATGATCAGCAGTTGGTATTTTTTATTTATTTAATCCTTTTGATGTAAAATCTGTCAAAATTAAAACCAAATTAAGGGAAATAAAAAAGAAAAAGAGATTTAAGTAACAAGTACACCGTTCCGGTTCTCAAAACTATACATCAGCAACATAAATTGAAGTGATATATTCAATAAAATATGGAAATTTCATCATAAAAATAATCAGATTATTAGAAGATAAATAATAAAACACCAATAGATGTTTTATTATTTATTATTATTAAAAGAAAAAAGAAAAAAAGATGGGGTTGTTGATAAGTAGTTACAAGTATATCAGAGGGATTGATTTCGCATGCTTTTTTACCAGCATCCACTAATTCCTGCAGCTCCGAACGTCTTTCCTCCGAATATCGCCACATTTATATATATATATATATATATATATATATATATATATATATAGATTTTATTTCTCTCTCTCTCTCTCTCTCTCTCTCTCTCTCTCTCTCTTTCTGTGTGGGTTGCGTGTATATGTGAGATTTTAACCCACCCTGATAATAATTCATTTGGGCCTGATAATAATTCATTTGGGCCATTTGGGCCTGATAATAATTCATTTGGGCCCTGTTCTTTTTGGGCTTTCCTTTTAAACTATTGCTTCCCAACCCCATCTCTTATTCACTCGGTTCTTTCTTTGAATTTGTGTATATCTTTTGATCCACCATATAAATAATAATATATTTATAGAAATTTTACAAATACACTACAAGAGGACACTGACCTTGATTAAAACGAACATTCCCGCTCTTTTATCATTAAAGATCGACTATGAACGTAATGTTTTTTTTTTGAACCGTGTGCTCTTTTTATTTTGGTGTTCTATTTATTGTAAATCTTCATTTCGACAATATTTACATGTGATATACAATAGGACGTTATGTTGAATCATACTAGTGTTCTCATTGTTTTGGTCCCATAAAGATCGACTTGGATGTTTGATCGAGTTTTTTTACTTTTTGGAAATCATGTATTTTTAAAATATCTTTCCAACTAAATTTTAAAAACTTGATGTGTACATCTTTTTGTGTTGAAACAATAACAATACATTGTTTTGAGTCAACGAAGTCGTCACATTCCTTGGGTCATAAAAATTGACTCGTATATCCCATCATGCAACTTTTATCATCATAATGAATGTGTCGTATCTGAGAGATTGAGTTTATAGGATCGCATGTACAAATGATAGATTAATTTTGAGAATGTATATTGACGAGCTTAGAGAACTTCGTACTTCGTACTTCGTAGGATCGCACATATACACATTCGTCTACTCACCCCTAGTTAAAAACCCAATTTATATACCCAAATACACGCCACATTGTCTAAAATGACACCGTATAGACAGATGGACGATCTCGTCCATACAAATCAAATCGTTCCTCAGGCAAACGTCGACGATTTTGATTAAAGAAAATGATTGGGAAAGACCAATGACATCGGTAGACCAGGCTCATAATAAGTCATAACGTGGCGAACCCGTAGGGACATAGTAGGGACCGATTTTCTTGATTATGCTGGTAGGGAAATGAACGAATATAGTTCCATTGTTTTGGTTGAATATACGGTTCCATTGTTTTGGTTGAATATATGGTTCTATTATTTTGGTACTGACCAATGGAAATATAGTGTTATAGTGTATTAAAGTAGAACATAACTTAGTTGCAGGATATGGTTCTATTACTTTGGTATTGACCAATTGGAAATATAGTGTTATAGTGTATTAAAGTAGAACATAACTTAGTTGCAGGAAGCTTCTGAAGTGCCGACGCTTTGGTCTTAGAAGCTCGCTTCCGTGCTTCCACACTTCGGAAGCTCACGGAAACTTCCACATCCATATATAATCAACCCTAACACATTGGCTCATATGCCTATACTCATCTGAAAGAGTACTATATTTTTATTTTCTATTTTTTAAGTATTGGAAAAATTATTATCGTTTAATAGTATTTTATTATATAAAACTATAGAAATAAAAATACAAATTCTTCTAGACGCTTTTGACCACGCTTCCTCACTTCTACACCATCCGCTTCCTCGCTCCCTATCCCGCTCCTTTACACACTCCCGCTCCCACTTCATATAATTATGGAACATAACGACTCTGATAGCACATAGAACCAAGATTCGTCATTTACTTGCTCATCTTTAAATAATAGAGTATGCTTTAGAGCATTGTTGTGCTTGTTTACCGTGCAGCTCACTGAGAAACTCTCGGTTAGAAGTCAGAACCCCTACTTGTCAAGTAAAACTGTAAAACTAAAAGTTATGAAGGGAATTACTACAGAATAACATATTGAGGGATACAACAGAATCTGAAACTGAGCTACTCAAGTGTCCGGAAGAAGCCATTGTAGGTTCTCTCTTTATCTCCATTTTCCTCGTTAACTCCTGCTCGATTCTTCCACTAAAATGCTACATGTCACTAATCAGGAAGGACCTCCAACTTTTGTTAGTGCCTTTAGCTTACCGGTGAAACCTCCGATGCAAAGGCGATTTTCGGATCGTATATATACCACGTGTCGCACACGCAACATGTGGTAACGATTACTAGTATATATATATATATATATATAAATATATATAACATTGACTCCAAGATACACATTTTCCACCTAAGTCGTCGCAAACTGATTACGAGTATATATCATTGAATCAAAACCCAAATCCAGCCCTAGATAAGTCCACTTCAAGACCAAAAAAACCCCAAAATTTCCCAACCCAAAATCAGAAAAGACCTAACCTTTTAATCTATCAACGTAATCACACAATCGAAAAACGAGATTTTAATCATAATCTACCAGATTATACACATTTTCCCAAACTGATTTAAGATGTATATCACTTAATTAAAACACTTAAAATAAAACCCACCAAATCATTGCCAATTACCTCATTTTTCAAAAAAGACTCAGAAATTTCCCTACCCAGAATTAGAAAAAATCTAACCTTTCAATCTATCAACATAATCACACAATCGAAAAACGAGAATTTAATCATATAACCCAAAAACCAGATTATTCACATTTTCCCCAACTGATTTTGAATTCATAACACTGAATCAAAACACTTTCACCAAATCATTGCTAATAAGCTCATTTTTAAGACAAAAAAGACTCAGGAATTTCCCAACCCAGAATTAGAAAAAACCCAACCTTTCAATCTATCAACGTAATCATACAATCGAGAAACGATAATTTAATCATAACCCACAAACCAAACTACACACATTTTCCCAAACTGATTTTAAATTCATATCACCGAATCAAAACACTGTAAATAAAACCCCAAATCATTGCCAAATAGCTCAATTTTAGACAAAAAATACTCAAAAATTTCCCAACCTAGAATTAGAAAAGACCTAATCTTTTAATCTATCAACATAATTACACAATAGAATTCAAGAATTTAATCATAACCCAAAAAACAGATTATAAACATTTTCCCAAACTGATTATGAAATCATATCACTGAATCAAAACACTTAAAAAAAAAACCCAAATCATTGCCAAATAGTTCAACTTTAGCCAAAAAATACTCAAAAATTTTCCAACCCAGAATTAGAAAACACCTAATCTTTCAATCTATCAACATAATCACACAATAGAACTCGAGATTTTAATCATAACCCAAAAAATAGATTATACACATTTTCCCAAACTAATTATGAAATCATATTATTGAATCAAAACACTTTAAAAAAACCCAAATCACCACCAATTAGCTCATTTTAAGACAAAAAAAAAAAGTGTCTCAAGGTTCCAACCCAGAAACAGAAATAACCCTCAGGTAAATTTTCAAAACTATGTCAAAAATCTAATCACTACCCACATTCCAAACTATAGAAAATTTCCAAACTGACTCTGAATGTATATATCACCGAATCGAAGCACTTCAATAAAAACCCTAAAGTATCTGAAACAACTAAAGCAAAATAAATCGAAATTCGACTTTCGGTCTTTCTACACCAAAATGAAAAACTAAGACTAGCAAATAGTCAAATATTATTAAAAACTAAGATAGCAATAGCAAACTAAGACACAATAGGTATATATTTTGTATTTTAAATATACTACTATGATTAGCTAATAACTAATACTAGTAGTTACTGCAGTTGAAACAAATATATTGCTGTATGAGTAGCATAATAGGAAAAAAAAAAAGCAAGGACAAGAAAATAGTGACCAGAGCAAAACTATGAAAATCAATGTAATCTAAATTGTAATTGTTAACTATTTACAAACAAATTGAATTGCTACTTTAACTGCAGACAAATTGACTGGATGAACGAGTATAATATGCAATCAAATAGAGAAAATAATCTCTTTAACTGGATGAACGCTACTTTCCCTTAGCATAAAAAAAAGGCAGCTTTTGAGCTTAAGATTTGCAGCCAAACAAACCCTTTTGATAATTAAATTACTATAAGAAGATAATGATGAATATGCTGAATATGTAGTAATCTTTGTTTATTGGGCATTAAAAAATAAATGAGAGCTGAAATAATTTCCTAATAACATTAGAGTCATGAATTTTAAGAAAAATAATAACAATCTAATGAAAATACCCAAAACTCGAGCTTAAATTTCCGTAACCAAAAAATAAGGTGATAACAGGGTGTGTGTGAGAAAGACGAAAACACTGAACGATTTACCTTGAAGATGAGAGGCGGCGGCACACACTTTCCCTCTCTCTCTACTATAGATCTAGGTTTATGCAAAATGAAATTATCTACATACTTAACCCATACATATTTTTATTTTCTCTTTCAATTGACTCCATCTGATTTCTTTTTCAATTTCACTATTATATACAAATTGATAATTAATATATGTAATACTAACAATTGAACCCAAAATCAGTATAGGGTTCATTAATTTGGACAAGTTTTATAAATGTTTCTTAGGTATGGTATGAATATTGAGTTTATGTATATTTGAATCATGAAACATAAGTTGCAATTATACATATATAACAAAGTATGAATATCAAAAGTTATGTACTTATAAATATTTATTATTATCAACATTTAATTCAAAAGTTATGTACTTAAATATTTATTATTATCAACATTTAATTTCAGTTTTACCATGAGTAGAAATTACATCGATACTAATTCGTTTTATTTCGAAAGAGGGTTGTAATGTTCAATTATTCATGACAATCCAAACAATTTGTTATATTGAATTCTTTTTATGTGTAACTATGACATCTTCAAACTCAAACTTCTGAGTGAATTGTCCATTAGTCTAATTGTAAACTAAATTCTAACAACAAAATTAACCAACTCTGCTCTCACTCACATGTTCTTATTAATTTTTTTATTAGTCTTTTTCCCCCCAATCTTAATATTATTCAATAGGGCCTTAAAAATTCTCCCCTAGCTATTAATTCTAGAGCATCGTATTAAAAATTAATGCTCTTTCCTCCTCCACTATATATTAACCCCTATAATTTTGTCTAAAATGAAAGATAAGGTGTAGTTGGGTTGGTAATCGGCTACATGCTAATGAAATCTATTTATTAAGGTGTAATACACGGTAATCTAATTTTTATGTTGGATAGACTATAAATCACTTATTATAAACATCGTACCTACTCTCACTAGTTATTTCATTTTATCCTCCTACTTATTCTCAAAACACCTTATAAAAATAATCGGGACATGTTCCGGACTAAATAAAGTCAACTTGATATTTACGAAATGATGAAAATTTAAAGACTTCGCTTAGAGAGAGATACTTGGTTTATGAGTATGTAACTTTAGTATAATGTAATATGTTTTTAAAGTGTCACTGCATATTTGAGATAAAGACATAATGAAATAGTGCATATTTTATAATGATTTAGAATGAGTTTATATAAAGAAAAGAACGTATCAATATTTATTTTTATAGATGCAGAGACATAAAAGTATTTTTTTAAAAAAAAAAAAACTAGATATTATAGCCAATAAGGCACTCCCAAAAAAAAAATACTCCTTTTGTATAATTTTATTTGACGAGTATATATACTAAATTAGGATAGGCAGAACAACCATTATAAACAAAATTATAAATCAAAATATTTTAGAAAATTAAATTCATAAATATGAAATGTG
The DNA here is from genome assembly GCA_963682055.1 of Primula veris. Taxonomy (NCBI): domain Eukaryota; kingdom Viridiplantae; phylum Streptophyta; class Magnoliopsida; order Ericales; family Primulaceae; genus Primula; species Primula veris. The sequence continues at coordinate 25,340,335 of OY821747.1, read as the reverse complement.
GTTACAGAAATAGATAAAATTTCCAGCTCATTTTTACTTTTTAATTCAATTAAAAAAATATACGTTATCATAAATTTCTAAGTAACCTTATCAATTGATAATTTGTAACCGATGCATTTAAAATTAGTTGATATTTAACAATTAAAAAGTTGCAATCACAAATTAGTTGTTATTTACCTTCTAATTAAAATGTTAGTTACAAATCATAGTTACAAATCAGTTGGTAACTACCAACCGGATATTTTTGGTCACTGTTCAATTGGTATTTAGCTACTAGTAAAATGTTAGTTACAAATCAATTGGTAGTTAGTAATTGAATATTTTTTAGTTAATGTTCAGTTGGTATTTAGCTACTAGTAAAATGTTAGTTACAAATCAGTTGGTAGTTACCAACTAAATATTATTTAGTTACTATTCAATTGCTAATCTTTCAAAATAGAAATCCAACTCCATTTTTTCTAAATTTTTACATTCATTTGTGTTCCATTCTATTTGAATTCATGCCGAAAATTCAAATAGAAATGCTTTTATTTCAATCTGTTAACAATATAATTCTCTATTTGATTTGTTATATTTTAGTTAATGAAATGGATTGAATTGTTGTTCATATTGAACTGAATTGAGATTGATAAGGAGTTAGTTAATCATGCTCGAACATATACTTGTTTTGAGTGCCTATTTATTTTCTATCGGTATTTATGGATTGATCATGAGTCGAAATATGGTTAAAGCACTTATGTGTCTTGAACTTATATTGAATGTAGTTAATATGAATTTTGTAACATTTTATGATTTTTTTGATAATCGTCAATTAAAAGGAACTATTTTTTCCATTTTTATTATAGCTATTGCAGCTGCTGAAGTAGCAATTGGATTAGCTATTGTTTCGTCAATTTATCGTAATAGAAAATCAAGTCGTATTAACCAATCCAATTTGTTGAATAAATAAAATTAATTTAATATTATTTAATTAATTTGGCTTAGCATATTTGGCGCATAAGATAGAAATCAAATCATTTTTATAAAAACAGAAAAACTCAAAGTATCTTGGCTCTATCTCAAAACATAAGTCAATCTATAAATAGATTGATTAGAATTTTTTTTTTTAATAACTTGTTGATTCGTCTTTAAATGAGTTAGTAATTTCAGTTGGTATTTTATCATTTTTTTTGTAATTTAATGTGTCTTTCTTTTCTTGAGTTGAGTATTTTGAAATATATGGATCTGCACAAATATTCTATTTCTCAAAATTTATCAATGCTAATTTGTTTTCCACCGATAAATGTCTCCCATGTCATATCTAAGAGTAATGAGCTTTTGTACCTCTTTTATCACTTCCTTGCATGACAAAACAAATACTTTTTTTCTGCATTTTCATATCTCAAATTCAATAATACTAAACTACTACTCTGAAATGGGATTATTTATCCATCATATAATAACAACCTTTTACCCACTATCTCGGCCCCAGTCCCCTCACTTAAGGTCCGTTGGGATGGGACCTCTCTTCTTTGTAATCAAGCCTTACTATCATGCAACTTATAGGGCCATGTTTGTTTATGATAAAATTGAATAAAAAAATATTATTAGTAACAGTGTATAAACAGTTCAAGCATAAATACAACCTGTACAAGTTATACTTATTTTAATCCTATCACATGTTTGTGTACAATTACAAACAAACGGGTACAATAATTTTGAAACCCTACAATTCCACATCTGCCTTTCTAACAATAACAAATAGAAATATAATTTCCGCAAACAACATAAATTAAATAAATTCTACAAATAATTTGATAATAATATCATTAAATAAAAAACCGAGGACAATGTCTGATAAAACATAACTTAGATCCGAACAAAATGAAAAATGATTAAGCAACATAATATATGTGGAGCAGGATATTTTGCAATATATATACTATATTTTGCAATATTTGTGGAGCAAAATCTTATCTTTTTGGAGGTTAAATCATTTTTGGAGGCAAAATGTTATTTTTTTTAGAGCCAAAATATAAGGAGTGAAATATACACCCGGAATTATTAATACCCCTACCTAATATGTGGTATGTGACTAATACCCCTATTATACTTAGAATAGTCTAATACCTATTTTAATATCAAATGACAAATGGTTCATCAAACAAAGTGATAAAACCATAACTTTGGTCGGTGGCGTTAGGCTTTCCAACGATAATATAATATCAAATAGAATAAACAACGAACACTTCTTTAATCTTTATTACGCTCGATACTATAATTGCTCGGAATACAATTTACTATTTATATGTATGCTCGGTATTACAACTGATTCTGATGATCTTGATCTTCTTTTTGTCTCGGTGTTCGGTCTTGTATCTTGCTCGGTTTACTTTTAGATTGACGAGTTCTGACTAGTTTTTCTCTTTTCTCTCCTTCTCTCTATATTTTTTAGGTAGATTTTCTGGCCCGGTTTTAGGGGGGGTAGTTGGCTATTTATAGACAATTATGTCTCATGGGATGTTGACAAATGTCGTTATCTCAAGAGATTTTTCAGATATGTGTCCCTTGTTAAGTGGGCTTGGGCTTTTAGTAATATCCTCCCTCATTCTCAAAGAAAAACAAGTAATAACCCAAGTAAGCATTGGATACCTCTTTATGAGGTATGGGTTGATTCATACCCGGATTAATCAAAATCAATTATTGAACTCTAAGTTCAACACCTTTAAATCTTAGCACTGTTGCACTTCCCTCTTTGTATGCTGGCGTAAATGACACGTGTGGAGGCCTTTTTGAATTTTGCCCTCTTTTAAATGCTGGCGTGAATCCAAGCGTTTCTTCTCAACAGACGCATCTTTTCAATTACCCATGTTTTCCAGAGTTTTTTGACGAACGGTTGCAATTCCCCAAATTAAACCTTCCTTAATTTATCTATAAATACCTTCTCAAGATATGGGTTTATTCATAATCTCCCCCTTATCTTTCTTCACCACATACAGAATTCCATCTTATAACTTCCTAAAAATGGATGGTTCTTCCTCCAAATCTGCTTTAGCTTTGCAAGTGGAGTCTTTTGAAGCCTCTTATGGCCATGCACTAAGGCGGTTGAGGGATGCTGAGGCGGAGTTAAAGGTGATGCGCTATCACCATTCCGAGATGGTTCGGGAATTAACCTGGCTAAGGTCCGAGCTGGACTACTGTCGACGCTCTCGACGGGCTCTTGTCGAAGAGAACGAGGCGTTGAGGGGGAACCCGACTCTCCGAGATAGGGATATCTCGGCTGGTCCTTCTCATCGATACCGATCGACTTCCCCCTAGCCTCATCTTTTTTCTTTTCTTTTTATTTTTTTCCAATTTTTTTCATTTCTTCATCTTTTCTCATCTCTTTTTTTTTCTTCTGCGCTTCCTTTTTCTTTTTCTTCATCTTCTGTCTCTCCTTAGGGTTTTTGTCATTTTTTTTTCTTTTTACATTTTGTTCTCTCTACTTTTTTTTTTCCTTTCTCCTTCTTCTGTGCCTCCTCTTTCTTTTCCTCCATCTTCTGTTTTATACTTTCTTCTCTCACCCCCTTTTTTTTTTCTTTTTCTATCGTGTTCTCTCTATTTGAGCAGGACTCTTCTTTTTTCCATTTTCTTTTTCTTATGTTTCTTTTCTTCGTATTTTTCACTTCTTCTTTATGTTCCTCTTCATCTTTTTCTTCTCTTTTTTTTTTTACTTCTTTCCTTCATGCCTCCTGTTCGCTTGGCCTGCTGATATAGTCGATCTTCTTTGTATGATCTTCTGTAATAGATTTTTCTCGGATGTAATAGATCTTTTTCTCTGATGTAATAGATCTTTTTCTCGGATGTAATAGATTTCCTTTTTGATGTCCTTTGATGTAATAGTTTTTCCTTTTGATGTTGTCCTTTGATGTAATGAACAGCGATGTATCTCATCATTATTAATGAAAATTATCTTTGCTCCTTTATCTTGCACTTCTTTGCATGTTGTACTTGTGGTTTGTCATTTTTTTTTTGGAATGTGGACCTTTGAATATCTTGTATATTTATTTCTTGCTGTACTATAGTCGTGTGACATCTGAGATATGGTAGGTTGGTCAAAGATGCATGTTCCCAAGCGTTGTCATACAAGGCCATACTATATTGGCTCTATAAATACTCATCTTTTCTTTTGCAATTATCTCCTCTTACAAACTCTTATTATTTTCTTCTCTGTCATCCCTCATCTCCTTCTGTATAACAAATTTCCATAATGTCTGAACCCGTGGTGAGATATCATGCTCAGATGAAGGCCTTGGATGATAAGGTATCTCGGATCCGTCATAGAATGGCTAGGCTTGAGAAGGAGTATGGAGTTTTGGCTTTAAGTTTGTTCGGTTCGCATCCCGAGTTGACTATTCAATGGACCGAGATTTCGGCCTTGGGTCGTGAACTCGGTCACTTGTTGGTGCGTAGGAACAATCTGGCCAACTCCTGGTATGAGGCCGAGGAGATTTGGGATCAAGCCCAGGATGAGTTTGACAACTCTCCTCAAGGCCTTGCTAGCATGACCGTTAAAAATGCTCGGCTAAAGGAACATGTTACTGCCCTTATTGGTGAGAATGCCTACCTTGCCCGGGAGAATGAATGCTTGGTCGTCCTGAACGACTCATACAAAGCTCAGTTGGCTCACTCTGCTCGGTTGATTGTTTCTCGGTCTGACAGTTCTGTTTTCCCGCCCATTGGTCCTTGATTAGATTGGGCTAATTTTCTGATGTATTTCCTATTTTGCAACTTGTGTTTCCTTTTTTCTTCTGTATCTGAGTAGTTGTGCCTTTTCGTATTTTGTGCCTTCATCCTATGAAATGTTGCAACGCCTCGTACTTTGTGCTTCAAGTTTTTTTGTGCCCTTTGATTCCTTATAAATGCTCCATATTATTTGTATTTCATTATCAATTCTTCCTTTCTCTTTTGTTTATAATTTTTGCTTCTTCTTACTTGCTTTCTTCTGAGATGGCTCCCCTCACTAGATCTGCTGCCAAAAAGAAAGCCCTTCTTGAAGAGGAGCCTACGTTTATGCTACCCCATCCTCCTGGTTTCGGGGAAGAGGAACTGACTCCACTTCAGCTAAAAGAAATTGAGATGTCATGGCTGAAACATGATCTCAAGTGTGCTCAGGCTGAAGGTAAGAGGTTTAAAAAGTATTGGGACGAGGAGGGTACTGCTCGTTTTGAAGCCGAGCAGAAATGCAGGTCTCAGTCTTATGCTTTGCAACAGGCTGAGACGGCTATTTCTCATTTAATCAAGGAGCGGGATCTCCTGAAAGAGTTCTTGGCGAAGAGGGACGCCGAGGAAGAGGATAGTTCTAGGGTTCCAAAATAAATATTGTTGTCTTCTTTGTAATTTTTATTTTTCTTTTTCCCATTGTAATCGGTTGTTTTCCCCTTGTGGATGAATAAAAATTCTACTCTGTTTTCGCAATCCATTTACTGCTTATTTTGACATCATGTTCATGTTGAAACCATGCTATTTATCTCAGTGTTGGATATCGGGTAAAGTGCACCGTGGTTATCCCCCCGGAGAGCGTTGCTAGACTTGATGCTTAAATGTCGTCGAGCTAGGAACGGTCTTCGTCCACCTTGTTCGGTGTGCCTAGTGGTAAGAAACTGTGGCGTCGAGGAACTTAATCGGGGCGCATCCTCGGTGATAAATATGGGTAGCATATGCGGTAAGCTTTTCGTGGTAGGGTCCACTGGCCGTTTATATAGGTGTAATGATGTGAACTGCATTGGGTAGTGGGATACACTATCTGACGTGGCCAGATCTGGAGCGTTGATTTGTTGAAAATAGCAGCAATTGTGGACTTTTCTGTGGTTGGAGAAAAGGTACACCTCTGTCACACGAAAGGACGGTTATTATTTTATTCTTGATGTGGCCCCACTCCTTTTAACTGTGCTAAGTAATCCCTTTTGTTTTTGTATCCCATAATTTGCTGAAGAAATATCTCTTATTTTCTCTCTATAGGGTTTGTTTTTCCCGCCAAAAGATTGTCTGCCTTTCGATCTAGGGTTTCTCCTTATTGTTGATATAATTGCTGCTGCTCTCTCCTGCTTGCCTTTAATCATGACTGTAAGTGACTTCGTGTTTTGTGGGGTTTTCTTTATACCTCTGTGCTTAGGGTCTGTATTTGATTGGTTGTTGCTGTCATGTATGTGGTGTTTGAGATGTGGTCTTGTTTGCCTATATATGTCTATCTAGGTTGTTGAGTGGTGGTTTTTCGTCATGTATAGGATTTTTGTTGGGTTGGTGGAAAACTTTAGGGTTTCTAGTAAATTGGGGGGGGGGGGGTCGCATCGTGTGATTTGTTTTTGATGAAGTGTTTATGATGTTTGGAAAGGACATTCTGACCCAATGCTTGGCTCAAGTGGGCTCATTTGTGGAAGAGGATTTTAAGAAGCTGGCTGGGATACCGGCCGACATTCACATTCGGCTGCCTGTCTCCGAGGAGGAGGTCATGGGGGTTGTTCCTGCTGGCGAGGTGGCCATTCATTCCTCGGCGTTTTTTACTGGGGGTCTTAGACTTCCTTTCACCCCCTGGATGGCGTCGTTCTTTGAGGCCATCCAGATTGCGCCGGCTCAATTGGCCTTGAATGGATATCGGACCCTGAACGGTATTTGAAGGTTGTCGGAGTTGTCGGAGTTTTCGGGGATCAATGTCGAGCTGAAAGATGTATTCGGGGTCTACAGTTTGAGTTTTGATCGCCGGAGCTCGTATTTGAAGACATTGCGTGCCTTCTCTCGGCTGGTTATTGGTCTTCCAGATACCAATAAGGAGCATAACCTGGGTATTGTGATTGCTTCTGGAGACTGGGGTTGTGCCAGACACCAGATTCCGGGACCTGCGACCACTGCCCCTGATGTGCCTGACCTCGGCGCTCCCAATGTCAAAGCTCTCCTAGCCCTTTGGAAGTGGTGGGGTCCTGGACCGACTAAGGATCCGACAAGCCATACTGCTCCCATGCTGTTGGGTTATCCTGTGGGGCCAGTGACCAAAGGTAACCCGGCGCCTGAGATTCCCGTAGAGCCTGAGGAGGAATTCCTCAAAATTGTCAAGGCTGGAAGTGCTGCTCGGGGAGGGAAAAAGCCTGTTCGTCCTAAGCGCCGTGCAACAGACGCCGTGGCTGGGACCCCGAAGAGGACCAGGGTGTCGGGTACATCGGTGAATGAGGAGGTTCCGGTTGCCTCTCCGCAAGATGACGCTACCGAGGTGGCTTCCGCCAATGCCGATGTACGTGTATTAGTTTTGTGAATTGTCTTTTAATTCCATGTTTCCTCTCTTTATTTGTTATCATGTTTCAGCTATTGACTTCTTCATTGGTTACCCTTGCCCTTGCCCGTTCAATGGGTATTGTTGTGCTTCAGGGGCTGTTCGATGATATATTCAGACATCTCAACCTCATGGTGAACATGAGCGAGGACACAATGAGCCTGCCTGTCATGTCGCCCATCCGAACCGAGGATGTGAGTGAATGCAGGACCCCTGAGACTGGTCCTTCGGAGAAGGAGGCGAGGGAGAAGGTGGAGGTAGAAGGCAGCAAGGATAATACCGTGGAGGTTGTGGTGGGAGGTGAAGCTGAGGTTCTCGAGGGACCTGAAAAGGTGGTGGTGGACGGGGTCGCGATGTCCCGTTACATTGATCGGTGCAGGGGTAAATTGCTGGAGCAGCCCCGAGCCTTAAGGATGGGGTATACTGCTTTGAAGCCCCTTGTCTGCAAGGATGCAGAAGAAATGGCTACTCGGCCTATAGCATCGGTTATTGAGCAGGCCAACAATGAGGCGCTTCGGGTGTGTTTCACCGTCTTTGGTTATATAGTTTGTTATGCCCTTATTTTGGCTGGTGTCTGATGTTTCTAATGACAGGTTTTCGTGGGCACCATGGTGCTAAGGGATCAGCTGACAGCGCTAGAGGCGGAAAAAGAGAAGCTGATGGCCGAAAATAAATCCATGGCCGAAGAGAAAACTCAGATGGTGAAGTTGGCCTCTGAGCTAGAGGCTGAGAAAGAGAAGTTGATGGCCGAAAACAAAGTAATGGCCGAGGAGAAAGCCCAGATGGTGAAGTTGGCCTCTGATTATGATAAATTGGTGGGTGACAACTTACGCCTGACCGAGGAAGTTGATAAGTTGGAGGCCGAAAAAGGGAGTATGATCGAGAAGAATGACCTTTTAGAGGCTGATAATGTGCTCATGGCAGAGGATGTGGAGGCCGAAAAATCCGAGGTTGCGTCTTTAAAATCGGAGCAAGCAGAGGAGCGGTCGAAGTTTGTCAAAATTGCCAACTTTTCGGTCTTTTGTGCTCACATTCGCGCCCTGAATTTTGCAAAGGTGCCTCTATCGGACCGGGCATGGTCGGAATTGGTCTATCCCTGTCCCCAAGGTGCACCGCCCAAGCCTCTAGATTGGGCCAATCTTCGAGATGAGGAGCTCCCTCGGCTGCCTGGGCAGACGACTTCGATGGCGCTCCGACCGCATTCTGGGTCGGCTTCGTCTACTCCTCGGTCCGAGACTACAGCTACTCCCCCGCCTTCATCTTCTCAGGTGGAGCCTTGACTATCTCATTGTATTATTTTTTGTGTAGCCTAGTGTAGGGTTTTTTTTTTTTTGTGTACCCGGATTGTGGGCCTCTTGTTTCTACAAGGACATTCTTTTGGGAAATGATAATATATGTGTTCGGTTTTGTTCCGGTTTGGCTTTCCTGGTTAATTTCATTGTCTATTGGTTGTAGTCATCTTTTGAAGGACACATAAAAATCTTGTCAGGTACCTGTTAATCCCTTGGCCATGGTGGTCTGGGCTTCTCCTATCTGTAGTGTAGATGAAACTATTATAGGTGGTCCAGAAAAGTCTAAGGCATCCTTAACTGCGGAATTGAGTTCTGCCCGTCGTGAAATAGTGGATTTGAATATTCATATTTCAAACTTGTCGACTCGGTTACGCGATTTGGGAGAGAAGCTCAACAAGAAAACTGCCCGCTATATAGTAAACAAGGGTAAGGCTAAAGAGCTTCTTGGTGCACTTCGGCGATCTTGTGATGAAGCCCGAGGCCGGGTGATGAGCTTGAACTTGGTGTTAGGTGCAGTTTTCGAAGATGCGGACTTGTTACTATCATTTGCCAAAGCATATTGGGCCCGAGGTCGAGCTCTAGAGGTGTATGAGCATGCAAAAGGGATGCGTGGTGTTGCCCGAGCAGAGCGTATGGTTGATGCTACGGCTGGGGTAACAGAGACCACGGCTGCCTTGAACCGATAAGATGCGGTCGTGAAGGATCGGTTGGGGACGCAAATAGTCTCTCTGCGAGATATTCATTTTGCTGATGCAGCAGAATCCTCGGCTTCCATTGAGGGCCTATCTGATTGAGTTTTGAGAGTAGCTTGTATTTAGATTTTCTTCGGGCTTGTATAAAAATATTATTTATTTTGATTTTGCTTTGTCGGCTCCTTAGTTGTATTGATATTTCCGTCTTTGTTCTTTTTCTTTTCTTCGTAGGCATTTGCTACTTCGGTGCATCGGACTGGTTCTCCGCCCTCTGTTAACCCGGTGCAAGAACTGACGGATGCTGCCTGGGTCGGGGGTTCGTCTGATGCGGCAGAAGAAGCTCGTGCCCATTTGCCTCATATCCTGATGGTAAAAAACGAGAAACTGCAATTCCAATGTGCTCGGCTTAAGAAAAAATTGCGAGCTCAGTCTGCCTCGTTCAGGGCTTATGTAGAACGCACCAAGCATGTTTATGAGGTGCAAGAGCGTCGTCTGGCTCGGTATTGGAATTTAAAGGGTAAGTGGTTTGATAAATTAAAGCTATTAATACCCCAGGCCAATGTCTTGATGAAATTCTTTCGAGCGTCTACACGGTGATATGATGCTTCCTCTGAACTGTATGAAGCTCGTCAGCACCCTGTGGACGAAGCTCGTCTTAAAGGTGCGTCTGTTGCCCATGAGAACGCAAGGGGGTCAGAATTCGCAGCCCGGCTAGAGGTAGGGCAACATGTGGGTATTTATACGACCAACTTTGATTTCCTTGTTTCTGAGGAGCGTTTTGAGGGTCAAGAGTCTGACGAAGACATGGCGACAGATGACGAGGAGGTCAGGTTGAGTCCTGTACCGGCATGTTCGTCATGTAGCAGCTCTTCTTAATTGATTTCTCTTTATTTATTCATCGTACATTATTGCCTCCGTAACGTGGGCGTGGACTATTCGATTCATTCCTTTATTCATGTATTGGATCTTTTCATTATCTTGTTGATACTTCCTTGACTGGATTGTTTTTCCTTTGTTTTCTTTGCTTGGTAATTGGTTACCTCCGTAATGCGGGCTTGAACTATTCTTAGTTTCCTTACTTTCTTCGTTCCTTGCGTAATGGATAAGTTGGTACCTGCATATATGCCTCCAGCTTGCTGGAGGTCTTGAGTATTCCTAGGCATTCTTTTAGACATGCCATGTTGTGAATTTCTTAGTATTCCTAGGCATACCCTTAGGCATGCTGTTTGGGAATTTCATAGTATTCCTAGGCCCTTATGCCATGTTGGGAATTTCATAGTATTCCTAGGCATACCCTTAGGCATGCCGTTTGGGAATTTCATAGTATTCCTAGGCATACCCTTAGGCATGCCGTTTGGGAATTTCATAGTATTCCTAGGCCCTTATGCCATGTTGGGAATTTCATAGTATTCCTAGGCATACCCTTAGGCATGCCGTTTGGGAATTTCATAGTATTCCTAGGCCCTTATGCCATGTTGGGAATTTCACAGTATTCCTAGGCATACCCTTAGGCATGCCGTTTGGGAATTTCATAGTATTCCTAGGCCCTTATGCCATGCTGGGAATTTCATAGTATTCCTAGGCATACCCTTAGGCATGCCATTTGGGAATTTCATAGTATTCCTAGGCCCTTATGCCATGTTGGGAATTTCACCGTATTCCTATGCATACCCTTAGGCATGCCGTTTGGGAATTTCATAGTATTCCCAGGCCCATATGCCATGTTGGGAATTTCATATGCCTCCTTGGAGGATTTGTTAGATAGCATGACAAAATATTTCATTTATTCAACAGCGATAGATAATGTCATGACAAAACAAGGGTAAGGTAGTACCTGTACTGGTAAGCTAGCTTACACGTAGTACTTCTTCAGGTTAGCTACATTCCAAGAATTTTTCTCTCCTTTGCTGTTTTCGAACAGAACGCTCTTGATCTTATAGGATACTGGGCTTGTTCTTTTGACAATTTCGTATGGGCCTTCCCAGGTAGGGCTCAGTTTTCCATGTATCTCGTTTCTGGTATAGACTATTACTCGCCGTAATACCAGTTCTCCTACTTTGAATTCCTTGATTCCTTTCACCCTCTTGTTATAGGTTTGCTTAACGCTTTGTTGTTACTTCGCTAGGGTAAGGACTGCTATCTCTCGTTTCTCGTCCAGCATGTCGAGTACTTCTCTCATTCTTTGTTCATTGTTTCCTTGTTCGACTAAAGTTGTTCGGAGGGTGGGTAGCCCAATTTCTGTTGGTATGATGGCCTCTACGCCGTACGCTAGGCTGAAAGGGGTTTCCTTGGTGCCCGTCTTCGGCGTAGTTCGGCACGACCATAAGACGTTGAGCAACCGTTCGGGCCATCTCCCCTTTGCTTGTTCCAGGGTCGTCTTTATCCCATCTAGGACAGTACGGTTCGATACTTCTGCTTGAACGTTACCCTGTGGGTATGTCGGAGTCGAATAGAACTTCCGGATACCGAGTTCCTCGTACCAAAGTTGTAGCTTGGCGTCCTTGAACTGGGTGCCATTGTCAGCGACAATGGCGTACGGTATACCGAACCTAGTGATGATATACTCCCAAATGAACTGTTTGACGTTGCTGGCTTTAATTTCTCGGAGAGGCTTAGCCTCGACCCACTTGGTGAAATAGTCCATGGCCACGATCAAATATTCGACGATGCCGGGTGCCTTGGGAAGTTTTTCGACTATATCAATTGCCCATTGGGCGAATGGCCATGGAGCCGATACCGGAGCCATCAAAGATGATGGGAGCCGAGGTATTTTGGCAAATCGTTGGCACTTGTCGCATTTTTGGACATAAACGTCGGCATCTCGTTTGATATAAGGCCACCAGTATCCTTGGGTGATTGCCTTGTTAGCAAGTGATCTTCCTTTGATGTGTGCTCCGCATGATCCTTCGTGGATTTCTTCCAAGACTGGCAGTTGCAGCTCAGGTCGGACGCACAAAAGGTGGGGTCCTCGGTAGCTGGACTTGTATAGTTTGTCGTCGTCCGAAAGCCAGAACCGAGGTGCTTTTCTTGTAATCTTCAACGCTTTTATCTTGTCGGTCGGGAGCATCCCGTCTCTTAAATAGTGAATCATGTCGTCCATCCACCCTAGCTCGTATTGGATTAACGTTACTCGGTCTATTCTTCTGGTGATACTCGGGGTTTCCAGAAGTTCCACTGTGATTGACCGTGTGCTAGCCAATGTTAATGTCGAGGCTAGGGTGGCCAGGGCGTCGGCGTGTGCGTTCTCGGTGCGGTTGATTCTTATCAACTCGCATTGTTCGAAGGTGGCCATCAAACTTTGGACTTTCTCTTGGTAGAGGATCATTCTGTCATCTTTGGCTTGGTACTCGCCGATGGCTTGATTAACGATCAGCATGGAGTCTGAACTCGCCGTTAAGTGGGAGCATCCGAGGGATCGGGCAATGAGCATTCCGTTTATCATGGCTTCGTATTCTGCCTCATTGTTGGTAGCTCGGAAGCCCAATTTGATGCTTTTCTCTATGACTGCGCCCTCACTGGACTTGAGGACGATCCCTGCTCCTGATCCGTCCTTGGTGGCTGACCCATCAACATGTATTTTCCAGTGTGATTGTGGGGATATAGCCAACGGTTCATCATACCCTTCGGTGAACTCCGCGATGAAATCGGCCAAGATTTGTCCCTTTATGGCATGTCGGGGTGCAAACTCGATATGAAATTGGGATAGTTCGACCCCCCATGCGGCCACTCGGCCACTAATGTCCGTCCGTCGAAGCGATTCTTTAATGTGGAATTTCGTGTATACTTTGACCTGATGAGCTATGAAATAGTGTGGCAACTTTCTGGTCGCAACGACCAATGCCAAGCACAGCTTTTCCAATGGTAGGTAACGGCTTCGACCAGAGTTTTGCTAACGAAATAGATCGGGAATTGTTCGCGACCTTCTTCTCTTAGGATAACTGCGCTCACAGCTGTAGTGGAAACTGCTAGGTAGCACGACAGAATATCTCCTTTGTTCGGCCTTACTAGCAGTGACAACGTCCTTAAGTACTCTTTGAGGTTATTAAATGAATCTTCACATTCCGGGTCCCACACGAATTTTCTATCCTTCCTGAGTGATTCAAAAAATGGCCGTCCCTTGTCCACGGATCGACTGATGAACCTGCTCAGTGCGGCCATCATTCCCGTGAGTTCTTGTACCTGCTTTTTATTCTTGGGTGCCACTAGGTTCCGTAGAGCTGTGATTTGATCGGGATTAGCCTCTATTCCTCGTCGGCTGACCATATGCCCCAAAAATTTTCCCTTGCTGATGCCGAACGCACACTTGCTTGTGTTGAGTTTCAGTTTGTGCTCGCCTAATGTTTGGAAGACGTCTCTAATGTCTTGAAGGTGGGATGTGGCCCTTTCGCTTTTGACGACCATGTCGTCTATGTACACCTCCATTGTCTTTCCTATATGCTCTTGGCATACCCTCGTTATCATTCTTTGGTATGTTGCTCCCGCGTTGCGCAGGCCGAACGGCATTACCGTATAGCAATAGTTTCCCAAAGGCGATATAAACGACGTCTTTTCTTGATCCTCGTGGGCGAGGGGGATTTGGTGATATCCTGACTATGCGTCAAGGAAGGTCATCCGTTCTGCTCCCGCTGTTTCATCAACCAGTTGATCAATCCTTGGAAGGGGAAAGTGGTCCCTCGGGCAGGCTTTGTTAAGGTTGGTGAAGTCTATACAGACTCTCTCCTTTCCGTTCTTCTTAGGGACGACGACCGGATTGGACAACCACTTTGGATAGAACACCTCCCTTATCGCTCCGGCTTACAACAATTTTCGGATTTCTGCAATTATAGCCGCCCTGTGCTGGACGGATACTTTCCTGCTCTTTTGAGCTATTGGCCTATACTCGGCGTTAACACTCAGGTGGTGACATACCGTTTTTGGGTCTAGGCCCGACATCTCTTTGGGACTCCAAGCGAATTTATCGATGTTATCAAAGAGGAACGCTTCCAGCTCCTCGGATTCTCCTTTGGGAAGGCTATCACCGATGAGGAAATAGTGTTCCTCATCCATATTAGGGATGCTCACCTTCCGGAGCGTCTCTCCCACTTGTTCCTCTACCACCCTCTCAGTTCGGGCTATTCGGTTGAGGAGCTTCCTCGTGCTTGTGGGTTGTTCGATAACAACCAGTTGTCTCTTCATAGCTGCAGTGATGTCCTCACATCATCGTGAGTCCTCTTGACATCCTCGGGCCGTCTCGACCTCCCCTCTAGCGTTAGGGTATTTCACCTTTTGGTGGTATGTCGAAGGTATAGCCCGCATGGCATGAAGCCATGGTCGGCCCAAGATCGCATTGTGGCCTGAATTGTCATTGACCACTAAGAACTCTATGGGGACTGATACGGATCTTGTCATAATGGTTAGGACGATCTTTCCCAATGGTTTAGTCGTCTCAGAAATGAACCCGATCAGTGTGACATCGGTTGGCCGTAGATCCTGCAGGTTGAGTTCCATCTTGTCGAAAAGCTCTTTGTACATGATATCACAAGAGGCTCCTTGGTCGACAAGCACCCGGCTGACCGTGTCTATACCAATTTGGATGCGGAGGTTAATGGCGTCCCCATGGGGGTATATTACCCCTTCTTCATCAAGATCTGAGAAAGAAATGGGTGGGTGTCGCTGTGGCGTGCACTGCCGCTTAGAAGTTAACGCCTGTGACGCCTTGGCTACCTGCCCAAAATGCGCCAGTTGCCGCTGTTGTGATCTTTCCCCTCCAGTGATCTTGGGTCTGGACAGATGCACGACGTTAATTGTTTTGCCCTGTCGATTGTCGGCTCCATCGATGGCTAGTTGTTTGCCTTTGTCCCCGGCACCCTTGATGAACTTGTTGAGGTACCCCGCGTCCCCCCACATGTTCATCTTCCACCTCAGATTGCGGCAGTGCTCGGTGAGATGGCCGTGATCCTCATGATTGGCGCAGAAGAGCTTTGAGTCTCTCAGATTGGGGGGAGTAGCGAACGGTTGTGGTCGGGAATACCAACTTTCCCTGCATATATCCTTAAGGATATCTTCAGCCGACAGGGTGAAAGTGTATCGCAGCTCGACCGGTTCGAAGGTGTTTCGGCGTTCCCTCTCTGGGAACCGACCTTGTTGATGAGGTTTGGGGGGCATTGGGTAGGCGATCCGGAGCGGTTTAGGCTCGTTGATCGGCATCGGGTATGTGAGCTGGAGGGGTTTGCGCTTGGGTTCTCGGGGTTGCTCTACCCTGCCATGGACCTCGGGACCTTTGTCCCGTCTGGTCGGTCTGATTGCTTCCCCCTGGTTGTTTTTGGCTCTCTTGCAGCCCACTTGTGCTTCTCGAACTAACTCTCTTCTTGGCAGAGTTCGGTTTAGGAGTCGCATTTCCTCGTTCTTATCGGTGAGGTGGGTACAATAGGCTAACAGAGCGTCTGTGGTCGGGAAGCTTTTGCCTATGAACTTCCTTCTTGCCCAATAGCCGCTAGGAATGGAGTTGATGAAGTTTTGAATGGCTATGTTATTGGCGTACTGCGGAATCTGATTGGCCACGTCAATGAAGCGTATGCAGTAGTCGTGAAGCCTCTCATTCGGCTGCATTGCCATTTTCAGAAGGGTTTCAATGTTGACCTTCTTCTTCCTATGGGCGGCGTATCGGGTGGAGTATGCACGGAGGAGCTCCGTCCAGCTTCGTATGGATCCTCGTGGTAGATTATGATACCACGATGATGCTTCCTGACCCAAGCTGTTTTTGAAAAATTTGCACATAAGCGCACTGTCATCACTCCACAACTCCATCCTCGTTTTGTAGTGTCTTAGGTGATCGATGGGGGCAGCTCCTTCCATCATAAAGCCTGAATTCGGGGATGACGAACCCCACGGAATTTCGGTATCGTGTTATCTGCTCGGTACATGGAGTCTCTTGGCATACGTCCCAAGCCTGTTGGAACGCGTCGTCCAGTGCTGGGTAGTGTGGTGTGTACCCCCCATGGGGGTGTTGTGGATAGTATCCGACTATGACCCTGTGGTCGGCATGTTTCCTGTCGTTCGAAGGCGCACCTTGGTGACCGTAGACCGTCGGGGTTACCCCTGGGACAGGTTCCATGTGTTGGGGTATCCCGGTATCATGAGGTCGGCCTGTCACTGTCATCGCCGCTCGGTAAGCAGAATCTTCCGCTTCGCATCGGGGGTTTGTGTGCGGATTGATCTGTAGGACTGGCGGTACTGTGACGCCGGCTGCTGCCATGGCCGATATGCATGCCGCCAGCTGGGCCTGTAGCTGGGCATTGCGATTTTCTGCGGCCCGTGCCAGTGCGGCCGTAGTTCTATCTTGGGGAACAGAGGTTTGTATTTCCACCGTATACGGTGTAATTATCCGCGGTGGAAGGGTTGGATATGGAACTATCTGTTCTAGTATGGGGTTGTCGGGCATGCCATACCGGTGGGCTTCATTCGTTTGAAAATGAACCCGTTGGGGACTGGAGTTAACCGAGGCTGCTGGCAGATGGGCCATTGAGCTTGGCCCTGCGTTGTTAAGGCGGCGATTGTTCGTTAAGGGTGTCTCTGCGCGCCTTGTAGCGGACGGTGCTAGTTCTGCCTCGGTATCTGTAGGATTTTCGTCGATATGACCGTCGACTTGCGGGGGTTGATCGGTTTGTTGTTCTGTTTGGACGTTAGAGATGGTTAGTCGGGATCCGACCTGAAGTGCTTCGTAGCAGTCTCTGATGTTGAGGAGATGCGCTAATACGTCTTTGTGGACTGGGATTTCGTGGTTAATGTGCCTACTTCCTCTGGACGGGTTACTTCGTTGGTGTTTGCCATTTGTTGCTCGTTTGGTAGAATGTTGGGGTTCGGTTTCGAAGCTAGTTGGGAACTAGATGTTTCCCGGAGACGGCGCCATTTGATAAAGCCATAACTTTGGTCGGTGGCGTTAGGCTTTTCAACGATAATATAATATCAAATAGAATAAACAACGAACACTTCTTTAATCTTTATTACGCTCGATACTATAATTGCTCAGAATACAATTTCCTATTTATATCTATGCTCGGTATTACAACTGATTCTGATGATCTTGATCTTCTTTTTGTCTCGGTGTTCGGTCTTGTATCTTGCTCGGTTTACTTTTAGATTGACGAGTTCTGACTAGTTTTTCTCTTTTCTCTCCTTCTCTCTATATTTTTTAGGTAGATTTTCTGGCCTTGGTTTTAGGGGGGGGGGGTAGTTGGCTATTTATAGACAATTATGTCTCATGGGATGTTGACAAATGTCGTTATCTCAAGAGATTTTTCAGATATGGGTTCCTTGTTAAGTGGGCTTGAGCTTTTAGTAATATCCTCTCTCATTCTCAAAGAAAAACAAGTAATAACCCAATTAAGCATTAGATACCTCTCTATGAGGTATGAGTTGATTCATACCCGGATTAATATATTCGGGTTCAACTTTTATGTTCTATCACAAAGTATTAAGTGAGGCCAATGGGATTACTAATCTTATACCCTCATAATAAATAATATTAGTCATATGTCACATTTTACAATATTTTTTAAATGGATGTCATATGTCAATTTTTTTATAGTTTCAGTCACCCGATCCAATAAAAAAGAACTTACAGTTGTTTTTAAGCTTAAAAAATAACTTATAATTTACATGGAAAAGATATTAAAATATAAAAAAGAGCTTAAACATTGTTTTTAAACTTAAAAAAAAAATATTATAATCTACACGAGAAAGATATCAAAGTGTAAAAAAATAAGTTAGAAGATTTTTTTTATAGTTTTTTATTGTTTGTTTGAATTATTAAGTAAAACAAAAAATACCAAAAAATTACGAAAATAATATTATTTTTTTTATCACTTGTTAGGTGATCTACAATTAAATTTTTTATAAAAATATAACCTATAAAAAAAAATATTATTGAAATTTGACATTTCACAAGTGAGCCCCTCATAATAATAATGTAAATAAAAATGGCCATAATATAATCACTCTATATAAAAAAATGTTTTCCATGTAACCGTCCCAAATTAGATGATTAGGAAAAGAAATAATTTTTTTTTGTTGAGTGTTGTGCATCATATTTGTACGGAAAAACAAGGAGTAGAAGCCATATATATTATTATATACACACAATTTAAGCAAGCTAGCTCAGATTTGTAATTTTGTACCTTCCCACTAGTCTGATCATCAAAAGATTAAATTTTATTTATTTTAATGGGTATTGCCATTATAGTTCAACTTGTAGTACGTACGTAATATGTGCAAAGCACAGGCCTACAATTTAAATACATAATCAAGAGATTTATATATCAGTTTTTTTATAAGTCGTTTTATTTGAATTTGAATTTGAATTTTCAAGGCAACTATAAATTTTATTACAGTTTATTGTAATTCATTTTAAATCACCATTATGTATTAGTAAGTTTATTACTTTCTATATAAAATTGAAACAAAAAGCAATGATTTTTTATTTTTAATTTCCATTTCAAATGTTTACGCAATGAACAAAATTCTATAGTTCAAGAAATCAATCAACAAGCCAGACATATGGTTTCATTTCATTCTAGTATTTAGGCATTACCATCAATAATGCATGTACTTTAAAAAACCAATCTCCAATACTAGCAAACAAAAACAAAAAGGGAAACATATAATCTATTACAAATTTACAACTAATTATTCCCTCCCATTTATATCTCCCTAATCACGTGGCAAACACTAAATTAACGCCACTAATCTCTCCCTCTCTCAAAATTTTAAATTCTTTACACACACATATACACACACACGAGCACACACTTGGCACTACTCTCACAACAACAACAATGGGGTCTATCACCTCATCACTCTCAACTAAGTTGGCATTTTTTCCACCTTCGCCACCTACGTACGCTGTAAACCTCGACGTGCCCACGGGAAAAATGACCATTCCTGGAATAAGTGGAAACAATGTGGATATCCTAAGGTTGCCTACAAAGATGTCGAACGTTATTGTAGCCGTGTACATAAAGAACCCAAAGGCGGTGATAACAGTTTTGTATTCGCATGGTAATGCTGCTGATATTGGACAGAGTTTTGAGTTTTTTACGGGGCTTAGTGGGCAGCTTCGGGTCAACCTCATAGCGTGAGTCATCACTTTTATACAATTATGTATGTATATATATCATATATGTATGTGTGTGTGTGTATAAATATATTTATGTAAAAGTAGTACACAAGATAAAGTACAAGGCTGTTCTTGTTTGATCTCTAGGTTTTTAGTTTGTCCCAGTTTATCATTGGCTATGCTTCCTATTGGTTATTTTTTTTAGATTCTGTTTGTTTTGCTCGAAAATGGGATTTAAGACTTTTTTTTTTGGGAAAATGCAATTTTCTGTATGTTTGTTTAGTTGAACTAATTACCAACCTAAGGGTCAACCTCACGGGGTGACTGTGAGGTGTGAATTATAGATATTCTTATGTATATATATTTATTTATAACTTCAGTATTGAATTTAAAAAATATATATTTTAAATGCCGTGATTTTGAGAATTCAAGATCGACTAAAAGCTTAAAATCATATCAGCAACGGATTACATTTGGACCTATGGGTGTGTACGTATATGTCGGATCGAACATGTTTATGTATTTGGACCTTACATGCTCACTCATCCATTAGATTAAATCCAACACCAAATTTATAAAGCTTAATCAGTCTTAAACTATCTGTAGTAGGCAAATTTTTGGTATATGTATATAGATTATGTATTACTGAAACTCACAAAGAATTGGTTTTGTATTGATAAGTTTTCTTCTTAAGTAGGATTATTGATGAGGATACCTATTTGTATTGTTTTGTTACCAGTTTATTTATTTTGGAAATTTTATATTCTCTGTAGGCGTTTTTGTTCAGTAAATATGTGAAGCTATGTAGGATTTGTATGCCTCTTTGGTGTGATACGAGAAAAGGTATACTTAGAAACTTCCGAACAGATACCATGAATATCGTCAAGTAATCTCCTTTCTCGTATGCAAGTCCGCTTTCTTTAAAAACATGTGTTCGTCACAGGTAGAATAACATGTGTTCGTGAAGACTTTTTTATAGCTGGATTATTGATGAAGTTGTGGATCAGTACGTACCTGGAGAAATTTTGATTAGTTTGATTCGTTTTCAGACAGATGTAATAGTTGACGAATTAACGAAAACCGCTACCTACCATATATATATATATATATGTTATATATATATATATATATATATATATATATATATATATATTTAGTTACCAGCAGAGTGAGCCTTGTAGGTAGAGTGATACCAGATTCGACATTTTTGGTCATTAGCGAGAAGACATCACATTTTATACTTTAATCTAATAAATATTTGACAAGCTCCTCATCGGTAGTTTCCATAGAATAGTCTGTACAGAAAATATGTTAGATTAGGCAGTCTACATATTTAAATTGTAGATTTTCATGCTAGATATTTAAACTATGTAAGATACTAGTATGCATGTATTCTGGACTGACCTGGTAAACTGTTATTACTCCATCTTGAAATTATTTTCTTTTGAAAAAGAAAAGATCATATCACAGATATTTTTACGTCAAAACTGATCTGAATGGTTTAACATTGCACAACTATTTTGGTCTTTTTATACAAAAAAAGGAGTCAAGGAACACCACATAATTTTTCAGTGAACACTGCACAAAGAGAAAGATATATGCAATAATGTCGATTCCTGCTTAAGAGATAATTTCCTGTTTTCGCAGATACGATTATTCAGGATATGGGCAATCAACTGGCAAGGTAAGAACTACACATGTACATAAATTTGAGAAAACTTGGTCACATATGACATATGTGTATGTGCATCGACTATCAAGTCCCTTAAGTTTTATACTACATAACTGTATTTTTTTTACAGCCAAGTGAGGCAAACACATATGCAGATATAGAAGCTGCATATAGATGCCTTGAACAGCAATACGGTATGAAACAAGAAAATGTGATATTGTATGGTCAATCTATCGGGAGTGGGCCCACTTTACATTTGGCAACCCGTTTGCCTAGATTGAGGGCTGTCGTTCTTCACAGCCCAATATTGTCTGGGATTCGAGTCGTGGCTCCGAAAATGCCAAAAGTTTGGTTTGATATATACAAGGTATGTTATAATATAGTATATTTATATAATTCCAATTGCGGAAGCTAGTAGTGCAATAAGTTTGTAAGTCTCTGACCAATTTTTTTTTTTGTAGAATATAGATAAGATACAGTTGGTGAAGTGTCCTGTTCTTGTGATTCATGTGAGTGTTTAAATTCTTAGAACTTGTTTGGCTGCAATTATAAAGATAATACCCGAGTTTTTGGGACAGAAAAAAATACTCCATTATTTAGATTAAAATTTCTAGCTTCCCCAGTATAGAGAAGAACCAAAAGAGCTTTGTTTTTAAGATGACTAACTTGGGTGTTGGTTGCAGCTCTTAAGCTCAGTTTTTTTTGCATAAAAGCTAGATATTGTTTGGTTTACCTTTAGAAGCATATAATTTCTGGTTTATGGTCCTGAATAAGCTGAATGAATTCAGCTTTTAGCTGATGTGCATTGTATGTGTTAACCTCATATCGGGTCTTATTCTAAAACTCGAGTAATATTTCGATTTGCTATCTACTGCATATATACATTTTCTACCTGCTATCCTGAAATTGCTATAATGTATAAGAGGATAAACAGAAATAATTTAGTAGCACCACAATAGATACAAGTTATAGTATATTATATTTGATGGATTTTTTGTGTGTGTTTAGGGAACTGCTGATGATGTTGTTAATTGTTCACATGGTAAAAAATTATGGGAACTTTGTAAAGTGAAATACGAACCTCTATGGATTAATGGTGGTAATCATTGTGACTTGGAATATCATCCCGAGTACATAAAACATTTGAAGAAGTTTCTTACAGCAATTGAGACATCTACACATTTGAGATTGATAACAAACCAAGTTGACGAAAATGCTAGAGAAAGTACAGATCCTAATGAAAGTTCGAGATCAAGTTATGAGTTCAAAAAAATGCCAAGATCGAGCTCGTTACGTATGGAGAGGTCTAAGGGGAGTCTAGATAAAAGAGAAAAATATAGAAAAAGTGTTGACTGTGGTGTGAGATCAAAGCATAAGACCGATCAGCCTCTAAAAGCAAGAAACAGCATTGACCGGTTTGTTTTTCCAACTAATTTTTGTTCTTTCTTTTAAAGAACTCGGTTCAAACGCCTCAAAGTTAGCTTTTGCTCTTAGAGATTTTTATGTTTGGCTCAAAACTTAAAGTTTAAGACTTTTATTCCTTGAGGCGCTCATTTGTGTTCTAAAGCAGATACCGGAATGTTGCTATTTTACAAAAAACAGAAGTACAAAAACTTATTTTATATAATTGAGGAAAACATCATATGTTAAAGGTTCTCTCGTGGTCGTTAGCAACTGGGGTTCTTGCTTAAGGTTCAATTATAAATCTTGGATTTCACTTTTTATTTGCAAATTTTATCGAATTATCTGTCATAATGCTTTTTGAGTTATGAACTAGATAAATATGAATCTATGCCGTTTTAATAATATAGGATTTTACGGAGATAAATATTATTTAATGCGAAGCTCACGCTTAACACTTTGATGCTTATACTTTAGTAAACCTCTTGTGAAAACGCTTTCGCTATGACTTCGCGTTTGAAAACATTGCTTCTACTCGATGTGTGTAGCAAACGACCTGAAATACAATAACTAAATCAGTTTTTTGACTGTTGAAATGAAATGTTTCTGCAGCATAGGAGAAGTTGTGAGGTCTGTTGGACTCTGCAAAATTGATTGTTTCAAGACACCTTAACCTACAAGAACGGGAACTGAAAATGCTGAGAAGTCGAGAAAGGTCTTTTGACATATGTTTATTTTCTCCATAGAGAAAAAAAGGAAAATATGAGTTTAATGATTCTAATTTGTTTGAAAATAGTTTATCGGTTTTAAAATTTAATGGTGACACACACAAATTCATATTCTTGGGGAACAGAGGGAGACTGATTTATCTAGCAGACGATGCGATTTTGTAACGTATCTGTTAATAGCTATTAACACATCCTAAGCTTCATTTTCGTTGGCTTATACTAAGTTCTTGGTGCTAATATGCTCTCTACGACCAATGGCCCAGATATGTGAATTGTACTAGCTATCAACGACTTTACTGGTTTACGGCACATTTCACTGTGGACGGTTGTTTGTGAACGAAAGTTATTAGCTTAAACTTGACATAAAAGAAAATTAAATTTTCTTAATTCCAATAGCTATAATTATGCATCGCATATTTGATTTGATCTCACATGATACAGTAAGCTTAATCTACCCAACTGACCATTGTTAAAGTTGTTGAGAGCCTTAAAAATCAACTCCCAAAGCTCTGTTATTCTTAAACTGATCCGAAATGAAACTCATTCGGTGCTTAAAATTTAGAAACGAAACTGAGACATGGTTTACTGCTCCACCTCATTTTTTTTATCGGTTGCCTTCATGGACATCTTACACCGGTTCAATTGTGAAGTGGCATCATTAAAAAAAAACACATCTCCTTAAATAGATGATAACATCGATCGATACACATCCATTATGCACACACGAAAGATTGTAACCAAGAAGGCATGCCGTTTCTGAAAATTTTTTAGTACTTTCATAGGAAGTTCTAAAACCGTAGATATGAAAGGATATCTGAATGCTCGTATATCTAGCACACACGAAAGATTGTAACCAAGAATCAAAGCTGCACCAAAAACCAACAAAGAGTTGCAAGTTGTCTATGGGGAAAATGTATGTTGTTGGAATTCTCAGATATATTAGAACAAACCATCTGGTGAATTTATTGGCATTGTAAAAGGCTAATGCCTATGGATATGTTTTCTATTTCTGATCTCAAATGGTCTAAAATCCTTAAATCCAAACTCATGATTAGTTTAGTTCTAGAGAACTGGAAAGGCAATAAACTTAAAATCGTTATAATCCCTTCATTCTTCAACGACTCGAATAAAAAATATATAGCAAATAGATTAAGAGTATCACCTTCACAGTCAAAATATTTTAATTCTTTCATACAAGTTCAAACATGAAATCCAATGTTGGTAAATTTTACAATAATGCACAAAGAGCAGATACAGTGATAGAATACAATTTTTCCTCGATTTAAACACAGAAAGAGTTCTCTTCTTTATTCAAACTGCACATCAACAGAATCTTCTGAACCCATTCCAAGAAATGATATTTTCCCGGGGCTCCTATGGAAAATTGAGACATAATAACAAAAGACATTCCAGAACAAGGTGAGTAAACAATAAAGTTTACTCACGCGGTGATTCGTTCTTCTTGAACAAGGCATAGGCATCACTATATATGGCCACCAGGTTCGAGAAAACGGCAAGAACGATCATGAAAACACATAGGATCTTATCCCTCTTCGTCGCTATCCCATAACGATCCCTGAACACGACAAAATACGTATATTTTCAGTTAGTTACTATGACATCGGCTAATGTAGAATTTTTACTCATATACGTCTTGCAAGTATCACTCTAGCTTTAAAATTGTACCTAGCCTTTCCAGCACTAAAAGAACTAGGCAATTTGGGTGTTTAAAGTTTGAACCTCACAAGTACATTCCTTTCCACAACAAGACTAACAAAGTTTTGCTAGATATTAGGGAGAAATGTAGCAACAGTCCCCAGAATAGAAAGTGCCTCTGAGAGAAAGAATTTTCATCCAGAAATAAAGGATTTCACTAAAAATTAACTAGTCAACTTACTTGATATACTGGCAGCGCGAACAACCAAAAACCGAAAATAACACAAAACATATAGCATACTTCAATAAGTCAGTGAAACTTGATCTAAAATTTTCACATAAATTCACACAAGCAATCAAGCAGAATTTGCCCTTTCAGCATTAAATATTTCAACCAGGCACTTCTGGTGCTAGGAACTTCTCATACGCACTGTCATTTCTTAAACAAGGCTTACTTAGTCGAGCTAAATACTATTTTTTGGTGTGAAAATAAGCAACCTACTTGAGAGTAATGGCAGCAGGAAAAATGAACCCGATACACACAGCAGCAGTAGCTCCAGTAAATTGAAAAGCATCCCAAATACTCGGTATAAAATTCGCACCCAAGAAAATAACCGAAATCAACCCAGAACTTATCAATGCAAACCTCCAGTTATCACTTACCAATGGTCTTGAACAAGGAAAAGCCAGACCATCCAGGTTTAACCTTAATGGATAAAAGACAATAGGAAAAACAAGCATGAGATGAGCTGCATAGCTAACACGGACAATATCATTTAGTAGAAAACCATATGGGATTCCCAGGTCAGCGTCGAAATTGGCGAGAACGTCGTCTAGGGTTGAGTCGCCGAAGAGGAGGAAACCGAACACGCTCGTCATTACGTATACACCCGAGCAAAGAGCGAGCGCCGATCGTACTACAGATTTTATTTGTGCGGTGTCTTCTAGTTCGTTGTCTATTGAGTGCACTGAAAAAAATTAGGACGGTTGGATTAGGTTTTCAATGAAGGAACTTGAACTAAGGTAAAGTAAATTCTAAGGGACAGTCATTTCAAATTAAAGCTCGTATTCCATATATAGATAGCAAAACTAAGTTTATAATCTTCAAACAATTGTAAGCGAACTCCTAAGAAGAGAGCTTTTAATAAGTAATATCAAAATTCCATGGAACCATTTCTAGAATATTCATAGAACTATAGAAGACTGAAAACATATCCAAAGTGGAGCCTTAGTTTAAGCAAATGATAGGGTGAAAATTTAGAAAAAACACTGAAAGGAATATTGACGGAGTTTCATGGAGTAAAAAAAGTTCTTGACCTATAGAACAGGAGAAGAGCCCTCTTAATTCATGTACCAAAAATTGGAGACTTTTTGGTAGGGAAATGGAAGAATTTTATTTTCTGTATAAGAAATTCAAAGGGAGTGGGAAAAGTTAAGTACTGGCTCATTTCATTAAAAAAACATAAAAGAAGCATTATAACAAAGTTTTTATTTTCCATTTGACTTCTGAGATTACGATTTCCACATCACTACTACAGTGCAAGTACTCTATTAAAATTTGATTAATGGGCCCTTTCCCTAGTTTAAAGACAATTATTTTGTATCTACCTTCCACCTTAAGCACCTACAAGTACTAACGCTAATACCAACCTGTACAAACTAAGTGCATACTCTCCAAAGAGAACTGACAATAAAATCAAAAACTAAAATTTTTACATACTGAAATAAATCACTAGTATCACTTATTGGGTTCTCTAACTTTGTTTCCTGCTTCTCAGGTTCCAAACTCCAAACATCAAACATTCATAACAAGAGCGAAGATAACAATTTAAAAAATAAGAAAAAGTTAACCTGCATACCATTGTAATGGCAAATGTAAGCAGTGACAAGAACTGGAACCACAGTGAAAAGATCCAAAAATGATGTGAGACCATGAGCATCAGGAAGCAACCTGGGCATTGAAATGCTTCCATCAACCAATTTCATGACAGTTATTCCCACTGTAATAACAAGAAAAACAACTGCCAGTCCAACAGACAATGCTGATGTGTATCTCAACGAATCTGCAATAACAAAGATCAAGAAAATCTTTTGTCAAGAGTCATAATCTCTGTTCCAAACAACACGCATCAAAGCTCCCTTTTTACTCGTAGAGGTCAAATAAATTGTTTATGTTTACTGTATAGCTCAAGCTTAAGCTTTTCACACCTTGAGGTGCACAATTGTTTTCCAAAAAGCACAAGACTTAAACTAACTATATGTTGTTATACATGACGATAACATGTTACTTTTCGGTTTGTTTGGCTCAACAATTAAAAGTTTACTTATGTATATATTTTACTTTAAGTAAATGTGTGTTTGGGCACCAACTAAAAGTATACTTACTTATATTTTCAAGGATAAAAAATTATAATTTTATAAAGTCATCAAATCAATCATTAAACTAAGCTTAAATCCAAAAAGATGGACTTGGTTGTATGAAACCATATGAGAAATCATGCCGCCTCGGAAAAAAATTTGATATATTTTTCTTAAAAGCATACTTTCACCTATCCTAACTACTAAGTACTAACAAATATTTCTCATGATTCCGGATGGCACACTTATCTTCTACGAAATATTTATCTATTACTAACTAGTACTATATACTTTCACCTCTATCAACCAAGTAACAATACTTCTGTATTTTAAAAGTAGCAACCAAAGGGCACAAACGATAAAGCCTTTTTATTTAAGTTTGATTATAAAATTCCTTTTTTTACTTTCTATTGTTATAAGATTATCGAGCTATGCATGGTATGACTTTAAGTTTTGAACTTAAATGATTATTAAGTATGCAATGTCGTTTTAAAGGAAATGATTAAATGGCCAGATTTAAGAGATGGTTAACTAACCGATGCGTTTTAGACATGCGAGTGGAGCAAAAACAGCAAGGGTTGTGACTAATAGAACAACAAAGCGTCCGTTCCACCAATTCACTCCAAACCATCCTTCCAAAACACCCGCATGATGAATGCCACCCGAATTTGTTCCAGATAGCACATCACCTTCAGAAACAAAAATAAAAGGTGAAAAACTGTAAATTAATTGGGACTATGAAGAAGGCCTACTTATAAGAGTTTGGGACTTTATTATGAGAGCTGAGCTATATTATAAAAGAAGAGTGATAAGATATCCTCCTACAAAAAGTCCTAGCTTTAGATTTGAAAATTCATTGTTTTAGTGACACCACATATTAATTCTATCTACTGTTATGAACACATCGATGTTTTTATCAACGAGGACGCTTACAGAAAGATCTTCCGGTCTTCCCCAAGATCCATAGGACTCGTTAGGTTATAGATTGTAACTAAAGAAACTGCATTTTTTAAGGTTTGGAAAAAATCTAGGTTCATCTAGCTTAAATATCTCAGCTTGCAGGCTAAACACCCAGAAAAGCTCAGCTTTTAAGCTGGTCGACCAAATGCAGTCCAGATTTAAAGCAAAAAGCATTATACATGCGCTTATAGGCTACAACCAAACAGGTCACAGGTGACAATGAGATCTCGTTTTATGTCGCTCTACGTTTCTATATAATCGTCATAATGTCTAAACATGAAACTGCTAAAAAACATGAGGGAATCGTGTAATACCAATGATAATCATGTACACAATGAGTACACCGATATTATTAACCAATATGCAAATCTGCAGAAAAATTTTCCCCCACTTTCCAAATGCATCTCCCATAACACCTCCATAGGAGTTAGTTTTAGCAGCTCTGCTAAATCTAATAAGCATCTCAATAGAAGCTTCAGCTAAAAAAGCCATGAAAATTATCATCACAATCCCAAGAACAAGTCCCAGAGCTTTCATCATAGCAGGTAAAGCCATTATTCCAGCACCAACAATTGTGGTTGATAAATTAAATACTGCTCCTGTATAAGAGGCCCCATCGAATTCATCGAAACCAGAACATTCTTCTTTCTTAGCGGGTAAAAGAGGGGCCTTTTCATCTACAATGGGTTTGGTCGTTCTCTGCTTGTCTTTCGAGTGTTTTAGGGCTCCGGTCGTCATTGTAAAATAAATTTACTTCTTGGTATATAAAGTTTCAAAATGAGCAATGAATAAGACCTGTACCAAATAAAAATGGAAAAGAAATTGTCAAAATTAGTTTTGGGAGTTCCAACATCTTGAGATGGGATGGGCACCAAATGATGAAACATTCCAAGTACTAATAAATAATAGTGATCGACAATGCATACTTAAAGGACATGATAAGTACATTTGTGCAGTTAAAAAATGATTCTACAAGTGACACATAATATATGAACACTAATTGTGGACGATAAGAGGCTACAGTCAGATAAACCAATGAGACTAAGACTAAAATACCAACTTGTAGAAGAAATCTGAAAAAAAAAACACATCTCTAAACCATCCGAAAAAGGTATATCAACCAAACAAACCCTCTTTCTTTTTTACAAAATACCCAAAAGTTATCAAACCGGCAATAGAAAATTAAAATAAAGAAAACAAAATAAGATCAATCAAAATGAAAATTTCAAGCAGTCATTTATACATTCTGAAGAGAAACCTAATTGAAAGAACCCAATAAATTTAACACCCAATAAGACAACGACTAGATTACCAACTTACCAAATAAATTAGAAAAACCATATAATTGAAAACTCCTAAAACTAGTGCATCTTCCAAAGAAACCATTTCATTCAGGAAAAAAATTCAACAATCAAACCCCCGAATGATAATGGAAACAACCCATAATTTGAATAAATCTACCTGAATTGTCCTAAATCAGAGTAATTGGAGCATCTAAACTGGAATTTGATGGTAGGATAGTTACCAACAAATTCAACATCCATTGAATCAACAACAATCAGCAGCTGACAATTTGAGCCAATCCCTAAAAATGAATTCTTAACAACGTTTTTTTTTTCCTTCTATAATATAGGAGGAAAAAAACAATAGCATCAAGTAAAATCCAATTATATCACACATAGTACACACACACATATACAAACAGACCAATTGGAAGCTAAAACCCATATCACTAAAACCTCCCAAAAAAAAAAGAACAACTTTCAAAGTGAACATTTACTTCATGAGAAGAAGAAAAAGACTTAAAAAAATCAAACCCCACATTGAAAATGAAAAAAAAAAAGGACAATAATTGGGTTAAACCTCTCTAATTGTTAAAAGCTAGATCAATCAAACAATCTAAGCTAGATTTTTTTTATATAATTCAAGTATATCAACTTCCAAAAATCAAAAAAGAATTGATGGTAGAAAATTCAATTTAATTCCTAAAAATAAAATCTTTAATAATGGGTTCTGTCCATTATTAAACAAAGGTTAAGAAAAAAATAACATTTCTCGAAATTCAATTATATCAATACTTAGCAACTAAAACCCATATCAATAAAACCTTCCAAAACTAGTCCATCTTACAAAAAGTAAATAACAAAACTCAAAATATTTATATAAAAAAAAAGGAAACAATTTACCTGAATTGTTCAAAATTCGACCAATCAAAGAATCTAAACTAGAATTCAATAATATTATAGAATTCAATAATAAAAAAAAAGAATGATAATTCGACCCAGCCCCTAAAAATAAATTCTTTATAATGGGTTTTGTCTCTTTTTATTAATAATAATAAAAGAGAAGAAAACAATAGCTTCACGTAACATTCAATTATATGTCAATTATATATATAAAATATAACATAAATACGTATAAAAGTGTAGAGACATACAAATTGGACCAATTATGAAGTGTAGAATTTAGTCAATAATTTCGCTTCTGATAATAAAAAAAAGGGAGAAATTAAAATTGTCCCTTTTTTCTCTCTCTCTCTCTATATCATCAGCAGCTGGTGACAAAAATACTTTTCAAGTGTATTATTTTATCTTTTCTAATGTGTCTGTGACGTGGATTATTTTTTTATGGTTAAAATAAAAATACTGTTTCGTATCATGTACAGAGTACTATTTAATTTTTTGTAGTTTAGATTCTCACCAAACACGTAACTATTTTTTTGTAGTTTATTAGCAAACTCATATTTAATTAATGGCGTTATTGTCATCCTATCATCTATATGGGAAAACCATATACAAACCATCATTAATTTTTAAAATTGTGATTTTTTTAATTTATCATAATAAATTTTCACTAAAATATGTCATATTTGACACTCTTTGAACTATTCCCGGCTCCCCCTGCGCACCTATCACATAGTAATAAACCTGAATGCAAATAGATTTCCAAATTTGAGATACATTAAATGTAATTTCGTCGATTTATGGTATCATACATTTAATTTGACGAAAATTGGAAGCTTGCGACTTAAATGGGTAAAACTTACCGTTTAGATACTAAAATGTTAGAAGAAATTAGTACAGTATAATGAATATATTTTTTTTCCAAAATGTATTTATTTACACTTTATAATTGATATCTCCCGTCTCCAAACAATTTGAAACGATTAAAGTTGTAAACAATTTGAAACGATTAAAGTTGTAAACAATTTGAAACGATTAAAGTTGTAAACAATTTGAAACGCTAATCGTAGTCCAAATGTTATTATATGATTGAGTTTTCTTCTGTTTCACTTCAATAATTTTGACAGAACTTTGATTGCGTATAGTTTCGAAAATGGCATTACTTAATTAGAAATTTAGAAGGATTTAATAGTCAAAAATAGCACTAACGAGCAATTAATATCATTCAAAGTATTAACAATTGGAATTACTAAATAATACATGTTCATGAAGTTTTTTTCTTTTCTTTTGAATGTTCATGAAGTATTTAATGCGTGGATGAGAACACAGAGGAGTTGGTTTTTATTGGATAATAAAGAGAAATAAGCAGAAATTTCTCTTTTAAGAATACAAAACAACAGCATATCTCTTTTAAGACTTGAAAATATTTTCCAAAAAAATAGTGAAAAAGCATGCGGCTACAATTTGACAATTCTAATTTCAAAATAAAACAAAATTAGACAATTCCAATTTAGCTTACGTGTTCATGATCAAGGAATCTGTTCATTGGCTAATCGTCCCAAAACCATTTATGACTCAACTTAAAGATAACAATAGTGACAAAGATATTAGTTATCTAAACGACAAAGAAACTATAATTACTGAAAACTGTATAAATGTATTGTTTAATGGTTGAGTAAAAAATAAGGTCAGTGTACACTCTATTTTTAAAAAAACGTTACGAATTTTATAGATGAGTTATCAATACTCAATATGCCAAATAAGTGAAAATAAGGTCACTATTCTGTTATATAACAAGTAGTGTACTAGCTAGTATGATTCTTAGGAAAAAAACATCATACAAGTAAGAATACGAGATGGTCGAAACCTGCACCCGGCTTCTTAAAGATAAACATTGATGCTTCTGTAAAGCTACCGAGTCGTTGTGCAGGGGGTGGGTTACTAGTTCCTTATGCACATGGGTATGTTATCGATGCTTGGATGAGATGTTTTAAGGCTTCCTCCCCACTCTTAGCCGAGGCTCTTGCCCTCCGTTCAGCATGCTTTCGTGCAAAAGAGAAAATTTGGGAGAATGTTATTTTTGAATCTGATAACTGTAATCTTATTATGTATTGTAATTCTGACAATATGGTGGAAATCCCATGGGAAATAGAGGCCGTCGTTGAAGATATCCGAGCTACCAAGGCGAGCAAAGATTGGCGCTGCGTTTGGGTTCCTAGATCCTTAAATGGTCCGGCCAATTGTTTAGCCGTTTATGATAGGAAAAATGCTTGTAATTCGTTTTCTTTCACTTTTCCGGACCAATTCCGGTCTCTTGTATCCTCCGATTTGGTTTAAATATAATGTTTCTTTTCAAAAAAAAAAGGAAGTAAGAATACACAAAGTTATAAACAACCAAATATATAACAAAATTACATTTTGAACATGAATTTACAAAGCAAAGCTTAAAGTTGTAAGAAATGAGAAGAAAATTAAAAATCACGCCAGGCAAAGAGTTCTTGAGATCAACCAATAGGTTGGTTTTGCTGCAACTTTTTAAGCGAATAAGTTGACTTATTTGAGGCAAGTAAAAAGCTGGATTCATCGACCTAAAACTTCTTGCTTGTCAGGCTATTTGAAAACAAATCTTAACTTTCAAGCTTGCCAACAAACTAGAACCTAAAGGCAAAAAGCATATAAATGAGGTTATAAAGGCTGCAATCATACAAAAATTAGATTCTAACACTGGATTTAGAACCGCTCCAGCGAATAGATTTTTTTTTTTTTTTTTTTTGAAAACTAGCGAATAAAACTATTCCAGAATTATTTTCCCTAATCATGAACATGTAAGGGTGATCAACGACAAATATAGAAACATTTCTCCGTAATGATTTCATAATGAAAACAGCAGCAGTGCTAGCTAGCTGCAGCTCCCGTGCCCTTCTTATTAACTTCTATCAAAGATTTATGAAACATTTTCGAAAGAAAATTTTTATGATCATCAGACATCTTTGTAAATTCATGGAGATCTACCAGGCATCATTCTTCATGTGATCGAATACTTTAATACATCGTAGAATTAAATTTTACATCGCTCGTGATTTTGACATGCTGTGCTAATTGTGAGACTTTTGTAGATTGATTTCTCAACCGTGGATATTAGTATGTCGGTATACTAATTGTGGAATTTAGTTCAATGTACGAAATGATGTATCTCCTAAATTCTATGTTACTAAAATAGATAGGATTCAGCAAAAAATCTATTAATTGACTGTTATTTTAGTATAACTTTAGGCTTTCAGGAGTAAATTGATTCAGAACATGGGAGAATGATTTGATTGGTGAGCTAATGAAACTCCAGGTATAAAACTGATGACGACAAATATAAAAAATAAACTAGAAATGGTGAAATCTAGGTAGTGTACCGACTTACTTTCAGAAGATGTTGGACATGAATGCATGCCGTCAGCATTCTTATTTAAATTTATTTAGGCATTTGATATGATTTTTATGAAGCCAGTTCTAGAATCTAGACACTAGCATAGCTCCCATAAGTACGGAAACAAGCAGATTTAATCAAATTACGTTGAAATAAAAATACACACAAATTAAGCAATGAAGTTGCGCACAAAGCAAAACGGAAGAAAATTACAAACCCCAATGAAGAATTTGTTCTACAGCTTAATCAGCTAAGTCGTTAATAACGGATTTAAAACCGCTCCAACGAATAAAACAACCCCAGAATTCTCTTCCCTAATCATGAACATGAAAGGGTGATTAGCCACAAATCTTGGAGTAGAAATACTCGATGATTGCATAATAAATACAGGAGCAGTGCTAGCTGCAGCTTCTGTGCCTTCCTCATTAACCTCTATAAAAGATTTATGAAACATTTTTGAAAGAAAAATTCTAGGATCATCAGCCATCTCAGTAAATTCTTCCCTATCAAAGAAAGGGTAAGTCATACCCATATTTTTTAGGGTATTACTTGCTTCAAACTCGAAAGAGAACTTAAATTTTGGGATCCAAAGTTGTTGATAAAGATTTTCTTCCCGAAGATCAAAATTCTTGTAAAAAAATCCTGGGTAAGAATTGATTTTCTGCAACATATTTGGCAAACCATTTACGTCGTCTGGAAGAAAAAAGTACATTGAGAAACGGGTTTTGTCTTGATTGCTTATGTATGGTATGTTGAGAACTTTGTATCCATCAAAGGATTTATAAAGATGGTTTTGACATGGTACTCCCGTCATGAATGGAGCACATATGACATGGCCATTGAGGAGGTGAAAATCTCGGAGGGCGGTTTCTGTTTTGTCGAAAACACGATCCCAAATTCCTTTAAAGTAAATTGCATTTGTGAAGACAAGGGGAGTACTGGAATCTAAGGAACCATAGGGGAGGAGTTTCGTGATCAGTCCTTCGGTTGCATCTTCGACCCATGAGTTAATTACATTCACCACTTCATTGCCCTAGAAACGAAAAATTAATATATTCATTCGTAAAGTGAAGGTGTAATATATGGTTTTTGGTTTAGCATATGCTGTTTCTGGTTTCATCATTCGATTAACTGAAGCCAAAGTTGTCAACTTGCCTTTTATTTATTCCTTTTCGAAATGGTTTTCTTTATAAATTTCATTATAGCCTTATCGGTAAATTGAAAATGGTTACATCTGGTAACCTAATGTTTATTTAATCTACTTTTTACTTTTGAAATCGAAGAGCTGTCAAATTGTTTAGCTCTTGAGATTGGTTGAATCAAGATAAACACATAAGTAGATTAACAAAAGGAAAAAAAAAAGCAAATTAAATATCAAGTGTTTAATCAGATTGAGCAATTGTACAGCAAAGATCTGGTCTATTTTTGTTTACTGAAGTCTACAATTATTTTTGTGCATAGAAGTGGTATATTGAGGAATGCTTTGTTGCAGAATTAAATCATGTTTTCCTTATTTTCTTTTAAATTCTGCAGTTTGTTTGGTTGATCTACTTATATCTGAGTGTTTATTATATTTTCTTAAAAGAAAATGCTAAATTTTTTAAGAACCATATGTCAAAAACATAACCCAAGAGAAAGAGCAATATAAAGTACCTGTTCAAAGTCAACTTCTTTAGCTTTAGCTTTGTAACATTCTTGTGCTATTTTCTGAAAAGCAGGCTTAATACTCAAACCTTCTTGAATCCACAACTTGTTAACAACATATAAAAGAGGACTAGAATTTGGGCTATTGTTTGTTGATATAAGATTAACAATATTTGAAGACAATAAATTTAAATTGTCAATGCTTGGAGATCCCAGATGTGACAAAATTTGTTCCAAGGTTTTTCCTGTTGACCCAACAGCTATTAAGCTCAACATAAGTTGGAAAGACAAAGGAGATAAAACAACATTCAACCCCTCATCTATATTTTCTAACAAGACTTTGTTTGCCATTTGCATAGGAAAATGGGAGTTTAAATTGATCTCCATAGTTATTTTTAGACAATTGTAGAGGATACTATTCTTTGTTAAGTGAAGGGCTATATATAGACTTTTGCACGAGGTGACTTGGGACGGACTTAGTTAAAGCTTTTGTTTCTTCTATTTTTTTGTTCATTGTTAGCTTACACCGATTTTATGTTTGTAACCGTAAACACTAGAAGTATTAAGATGAACTAGCTTCTTTTCTTCTCAAACTTAAACAAATCAGATGTAAGATCAGAAGCTGTATTTAAACAAGTTCTTAGTAGAAATTTGCACAGGTAAAAACCTTCATAGCTCTGGTTGAAACTTATAAGCAGTTTCTGTAAGGGTAAGACGGTTATTAACAATTTTCATTGAATAAGTCAGAAAGTCAACTATCAAACATTGATTTAATTCCCAATATCAAACTACTCAAAGCCCTTAATGAAACTTAATAGCAAAACTTAAAGTACTTAGCAGGAGACGAAAAAGTCCATGCTTTGCGCTTTAATAATTTAACTGCAGATAAAACTTAACTTAGGGCTTGTTTGGTGGCAACTTTTAAATTTCTATTTACGTTTATATGTCAATGTTTGTTTGGTGTTTTTTTAGTTGAAATTTGTGTAGAACTGAGATTCTATTGATTTTAATCCCCTTAACTTCATAAGAGCTCAAGAGCATATAATAAGTAGTTTACATTATTAGTAGTTTAGTTCAGTGAACGAGGAAAAAGGTCAGTCAAATTCAAGATAGTTAAACCAAATACAAAATTAAAAAGATAATTTAACTTAAAAGTTGCAAAAGTACCTATTCTGAGTTGCAAGTTATTTTTTAATGTGTTAATATATGTACTGAATTACCTTGATTGACCTAATCTGCTTAAAATGATTTAATGGTTAAACTTAGGGGTGAAATTTGGTAGCTAACGTAGCCACCAATCGTAATTACCATATATATCGTATCACTTGTACCGTATTTGCGGTACTACCACACATATGGTACAGTATTACCGTATCACTCAATTTAGTGATACGGTAATGGTAATCTAATTTCGATAATATGATATTATACCATATTAATATATATATATATATATATATAAAATACTCATTCAAATATAATTATTAATATTCTTTAACATTTAATATACAAAATAAGCTGTACAAAATACGATCATGTTTATAATCTTGTTCAACTATTCATAAATGAAATGTTATTTTCAAATTTTTTTGCTAATAAATATATTTTTCATAAAATTGTGTGTTGTTTTTCGAAATTGTTAATGTACCGTACCATGCTATTATCATACCGCATTTGCGGTATGCCGAAAGTGTGATATACGAAAGTGTAGTATGATAATAATATTAAAATTTAGTTTATTATACACGTGCAGTACGTGTATCATGAAAATTCCCAGGGTATTGTTAAACTTACACTCAAGTTCCTTCATTTTATGGTCAAGATTATCACCAATAAGCTGTCCACAAGACCACAACAATCACGCAATTTATTAAAGAAGCCCAGTTTGTTGTCTATAACAGAAAATAAAACTCTTCAACTTTTATACTAATAGCCGTGTCTTGTCACATTGTCGTACTTATAGGTTTACACAAAATAATTTTCAGGGCTCAATTTTGGTGTATATATGTTCTCATTTCTTTTTGGGCTTAAAGTTTTTATTTACTGAGCAAACTTTACCGAGTTTTTTTTTTTTGTTTTTTTTATCTGGAAGCCTAATGATTAATAAAGCTAGAAATTAATCACATCGCTCCAACTCTTTATTACTCGCTAATAAGTCAACTTATTTTAAGGATAGCTGGCAGCCTGCCAAATAGCAATTAGTGAGCACCGATCTGTTATCTTCAATACAAACTTAATTTAAAATATCTTCTTTTCCAGTTTTGGTCTTCAAACTAGCAAAAAGACCCAAAAAAGAAGTTGTCATTACTGGAAACCTTATATTTGGGACCTATATCATGTAATTATGTATGTCTTAAGGTTTTATTTCATAAAGGGCAAACATTATATTACATTTAGTTATCGTTCAAGAGCATCATGCTCAGAGCATGCTCAATTGTCTCTAATTGGGGACTTGTATATTTCGTTGTTTTTTATGACATATGTAGCTAATTATAAATAAGTATATGTATCTAATTATAAAGAAGTACATATATATTTTGTAATTAAGTTAATTGTTATGTATCTCTATTAATAAGTCTTCCATAAAACTATTCAACTGTTTTATTGATAGTTTGTTGTGACACGATGTCAAACTTATAGACCGACACAAAATAATTTTCAGGATTTGGTTTCTGGGGTATTTTCACATTTCTTTTTTGGCTTAAACATGTTTATTTAGTTGTCAAACTTGAAAACCGAGTTTTTAGGTTTTTTTAAAGCTACAATTTAATCACGTCTCCCCAACTCTTTATTACTGGCTAATAAGTCAACTTATGTCAAGTATATAAGCTGCAGCTCAATATATGTTTAGTGTTTGGAAAATGATATATGCACATGGTAACTTGCACATAAAAACTGCACAAACTAAACAAATTACATTGTTATCCTTATTTCTACT
Source organism: Primula veris (assembly GCA_963682055.1). Taxonomy (NCBI): domain Eukaryota; kingdom Viridiplantae; phylum Streptophyta; class Magnoliopsida; order Ericales; family Primulaceae; genus Primula; species Primula veris. The sequence continues at coordinate 25,302,018 of OY821747.1, read as the reverse complement.
ATTACCAAACACGTTCTCTCTTTCAATGATTCCGCTCCCTCTCTCTTCTTTTTTGACTTCAACTAATGTCTCGTTTCTTCAAATGTATAAGATAGAATTTACAAAAACAAAATCCAGACGTCAATAATACTAAAAAAAAAACTGTTGCTAGGTTTATTGGAGAAAATAGTCAAAAAATTGAAGGTGATTGTTTAAATGTGTGATTGGTAGTTTGAAAGTAGGTTGGTTTATGTTCTTAATATTTGTCCAATTGAAACACTCAAACAAAGCTACCCGATCTCTAACCTTATTTGAATCGTTGGAGTCAATTCGTGCCGGATGTAATGAAGGGTTTTAATCAAAACAAAAACTAGCCTTTTAGAACTAGTTAGGTTAAAACAAAAATAGCTTATACTATTTGTTTTTTTAATTCATTGAATTACAGGAATAATTGTTGTTGATTTCTGGAATGGAGAATACAATTAGAGAGGTTGTTTTTTGACTAAGGAGAGAGAAACATGAAAAAGAAAAAGGCTATATTGGTCTTAAATTGACGAGCATTTGTTTTTTTTTATTAAAACAAAACAGGTTCGTACAATAGAACACGCCTCCATGGCTAGCATAAGAAACGACCAACAAAAGAAATCCAACAACAAACCTGGGTGATAAGTAACAAAAGCTAAAATTCAAATGAAAAATTGACGAGCATTAATAACGGTTGGATAAAGAAATTTTTTGATGACGTGCACGAATGTAGGTTGTCTAAAAAGTCTGTGTACTCTTTATGTGCAAATCTAATATGTGCATATAGGGGCCTCAAACACTTTGCTTTGCATGCAGTCAACAATTTCAGTCTATAAATAACTGGATTTCTGACCCTTTTTGAGTGTTTTAATCATGTTGGCAATACGTTTTGAGTGTTTTAATCATGCTGGCGAAATATATGATTCTATTAAAAGAGTTGCTTGACATAACAAAAAGGTTTACAATCACACCCATAATTTAAAAGTCGGATAAATAGAGGCGTTTGTCGAAGGTGAGTGAAATAAGGATTAAGAGTATACAAATTTAGCTAAATAACGTAAAGCTAATATTCCCCCCCAAAAAATGTGTTTCTACAACTAGCTTAATAATTCTAAAATTAAATCTCTCGCAACCCAAGAGTCTATGTAAATTTTGACATTGTTAGATTATCAACCACATAATATTGGCGTAGGCTTAATGCTTCTGGGCTTCGTATTTAGTCTTTGACTGCAAAAAAAAGTATTCTAAAAATGTAACATTTGTGTATACTGGTCATCCAAGTTTCATTGAGACGAACAACAAGCCGTTTACATGATTTTTCTAATTGAATGTGTAAATTCACATTCATTCTTCATTAATCTTACATGCTCTATTGGTTTATATTTGGCTCGAATTTAATACTAGGTGTCATTTCATGCACTATGTAAATGTGATGTGGTGGAAAAACAAACGCTGGGATGTTGGAGAAAATTAAAATCTTCAATTATTAATGTTTTTTATTTACATAATGAGCTGAACTCATGCTCTACAGAGTTTGCCTACATAACCTTAATAAAAAAAATAGGGAAATCAAGACACACGTACTTATTTTGTCCGTTACAAAACAATCCCGATAAAAAGTGGGGGTTTACGATAGGCATCTAAACAAATACACAAGTTCTACAATCATGCAATCGAGACTAATCTTAACTATAAGTATTTTGGTAGCGATTCCATTGTTTAAAACGTCCCAATCATGTCTTTGAAAAGTCACATATCTTCGAAACTTCTATATGATTGATATGCGGGGAGTACTTAATCAATCCAATTAAACCGTCCAGATTTAACCGAGCTCAGAAGGGTAGTAGTCGCTTCTTCACACTATAAATCTCCCCTCGTGCTGCATAGGTTGGGTTGCGTGAACGCGTACACCAAACTTATTTTAACTCATTTAACCCTGGCACCGGCCTTCAACGCCTGTCGCCTATGCAGGAAAGCCCCAAAAATTTGTCACACCTCAAGAAGCTCTATTTTGCAATGCATGAGGAGAAAACATAAGGAAAGTTCTTTCAAGAAGCTTCATCCCAATCAAGGAACGAGGACATGACATAAAAAAGGCTTGGAATTGATCTGAGGCATCTCTAACTCCATCATGTCTTCCGCTAAATTGGTTGTGTTGCCACACCCAATCTCTAGTAAACATTTTAACAATGAATGACAATTTAGCTATTTTATTTATTTTATTTTCGGAGTTAGAAATCATTTTGACATGTTGAATTTAACATAACAATGAATGAGGACATTGTTTTTTTGGTTGCAATTTGTGTACACTGAGATTCTATTGATTTTAATCCCCATAACTCCATAAGAGCTATCTTAGTTGTTACTTACAAATAAAAACATATATTCCGTACGTAGTTTAAGTCAGGGACGAGGAAAAATGTTAGTCAAATGAAAGTTAGTTAAACCAAATGCAAAACTTAAACGGTAATTCAGCTTAAAAGTTGCAAAAGTATTTATTATGAGTTGCAAGTTTTTGTTTGATGTATTGATATATGTACTGAATTAACCTGCTGGTTAACCTAATATGCTTCAATGAAATAATTGTTGAGCTTATGCTAAAGCTCCTTCATCTTTAGTTGGTCAAGATATATTATCACCAAGAAGCTGTATATAGAATAGTTACACAATTTATTAAAGTGCCTAGTTTGTTATATATAAGAGCATCCACATGAGCCTAATAACAATATTATTCAAATTTAACAAATAATCCTACTTTTTTAGTTTTAGATATCCGTTATAATATTACATAAACGCTCTTCATCACCATCTCTATTATAAATAAACTAATATATACTCCTATTTATATTTTACCTTTCTTTCTCTTTGTAAACTAACGAAAAGAATTCATCCATCTACCCAAATTGGTCCACAAGATAATAAATTGGATTTTTATATTTTTTAACCATTGGTGCTTGATAGTTAAAAACTCAGACAGTTTACTATTTATTAAATATACACTACAAAATAATAATATTTGATTTAATGAGAATCAAAAACTGTTACAAGCCTGTCATTAATTTAAAAAGTTGTCACAAATCTGTCGTAAATTGACTAAAGTGTCACAAAGTCGTCACAAAAACCGTCGCTAATAAGCTCGTAACAAAAAATATCATCACTAATTCCGTCGCTATTTGGGTATTTTTTTTGTAGTGATAGCTAACATAAACCTAGGCTGATAGAGTGGATTTTTTTGACATAACTCAACAAATTTTACATAGTATGACCTTATATATAGGCATGTGTGAGTGCTCTAATAGTAGAAAATAAAACTCCTCAACTCTTTTTACTAATAGCTGTGGTGTGTCACAATGTCGTACTTACAGTTATAGGCTTACACAGAATAATTTTTAGGGTTCGATTGGTGGGTATACTATATGTTGGACATGATTAGAGGACCGGTTTGAACATGTTATGTGCCACGATAAGTAGCATGTAAGGTACCAAACAGAAGTATGTTGTATGAGCTTGATAACGGTTTGTCACACGTACAAAACCGATAAGCGGAGTGAAAGATATTGGCCAACATTTTAGAGGTCACGCACAATTCCGGTAAAATTTCTTAGATTTCACTTTTAAAAAAGGCATTTGAAACATTTATCCCACATCGACGGGTTTTGTGATCTTTGAAGTGTTCATATACATTCACCTTGAACCATGTGGTTGGTGTTCCATGCTTTTTGCGCACGATTGCGATGAGTTTTTCTCGAGTCCCGTCTCGGGTTTGACCCAGGCGCCGTCTCGAGACCCGTGGGCCTGGGGCTCGTGGCACATGGGTGCGGTGCGGTGTATACATAAGTGCGTGTTCCCAACACACCTAATATTTTTGCTCCACTAATCAGTGTTCCTGAAACTCTATATCTTTTTTCCTAACGGTTATCAGCCAACAGTTGCGTCTTTTCGCAAAAAAATCCCCATACTTTGAATCTGTCCAGATTCACTCTCCTGATTTTGAACAGCCGTGTCTGTTATGAACAGTCGCGTCCCCTGATTCGCATCTATTCATTTATTATAAATAACACCCTATCCTTACTGTTTTACTCATTACATACTGAATATTTGACTTGTCATAATCAGATTAATTTCTTCTTTATCTTGCATTTCGTGCATTAGGCATTTTATAGAAACCTACCATATTTATTATAGGCATTTTAGTTTACATAGGAGAAACTCTTTCCATTTGATGGTTCGTTTGTAGGGAAGCGTACTTCCGCTATTCCTACATCAGACATAGTCGTTATATCCTGAGAGACCGACATCCGTAAAGCTAGAAGTCAACCGGTAGGGGACGTATTAGATCTTAAAGAGAGATGATCTATCCATCGACTTGACTTTGAATTATTTCTTCATCAACAATTCAACATTTGGACTTCATTCTTTATCGACGTTCCAACGACAATAAAGGTGCACCCGTTCTAACCCTCTTTATTTTATGTAATGCAATATTGTATTTATTGTCTGTGTATATATTTAATTTATAGCATGACATTTATTTATTTGTTGTACAGCTATTCTGCCGGTTCATTTTTATGATATAGTTTGTACCGGATTAGACGAGATCTCCAACACTATATCTCATTTCTTTCTTCTTCTTTTTTACCTAAAGTTGCTTATTTATAAGTTGTTGAGTTGTGGAGCCAAATGAGGTTTGGCCATGTTTTCTAATTATCCCACATCACTTGGAATTGTAATATGACCCATGTTGGGTTCTATTTATATGTCCCAATATCTTGTATTTTAATGACATCTACACAAACACCTCTATATTATAAAGAGAGAGTTCTAGTTGCGAGAGAACCATAGCTTTGTGTTTAGCTAGATTACGTTTGTAATCCTCTTTTAATATATATATATTAAGTGCCACGTGTAGCGGCCCGGAGACGTAGCCAATTTGGGTGAACTCCGTTATCAAAGCGTGTGTGTGCTCGGTTTTAGTATTTCTGTCTTTCATTGATTCGCCTGATCGACCCTAACAAGTGGTATCAGAGCTGAGGAAGATCGATGGCGAAAGAAGACAGAACCGCACACGGGATCGAGAAGTTCGACGGGAAGGACTTCGCATTCTGGAGAATGCAAATAGAGGACTACCTCTACGGGAAGAAGATGCATCAGCCACTTCTCCTTGAGGAAATGCCGACCACGACCACCGAGGAGGCGTGGAAACTCTTAGACCGACAAGTGTTGGGAGTGATCCGCCTAACACTATCTAGGAGTGTAGCACATAACGTCGCAAGAGAGACGACGACGATGGGGATGATGAAGATCCTCACCGACATGTATGAGAAACCATCCGCGAACAACAAGGTACATCTCATGCGTAAGTTGTTCAACCTACGCATGGCTGAGGACACACCTGTCGCAAATCACGTGAACAAGTTCATCGACACCGTAAATCAGTTGGATGCGGTGGAGATAACTTTTGAAGACGAAGTGAGAGCCCTTATACTGCTAGCCTCTTTACCGAACAGTTGGGAATTCATGCGAGCTGCTGTTAGCAACTCAATTGGAAAGGAGAAACTGACTTACAACGGCATCCGAGATCAAATACTCGCTGAGGAACTCAGGAGATTAGACATGGGTGAATGCTCAAATGATGGAGCAGCCTTGAACATGGGTTCAAGAGACCGGGGTAAGGCCAGGGTATGGGACGTTAGAGGACGTTCGCAATCCCGAGGTAGAAGAGGGCAAAGCCGAGGAGGCAAAGATAGCGATCGAAGTAAGAAGAATCTTCGATGCTATAACTGCCAGGATATGGGGCACTTCAGTCATGAGTGCAAACAGCCGAAGAAGGCTACCGGCCGTGATCACGTGGTTAATGTTGCGAGCGACGAGGATTCGGGTGACTGTTTGTTGCTTACCGAACAGAGAAATATAGAATCGTGGATTCTAGACTCTGGGGCATCATTTCACACGACCGCTCAGAAGGATTTATTCGAAAATTACCATGCGGGTAATTTTGGTAAAGTGTATCTAGCCGACGGAGAAGCGTTGGATGTTGTTGGAACTGGCGATGTGAAGATTCGCATTCCAAATGGATCGGTATGGAAGCTGACGAAAGTGAGGCATGTCCTGAGGTTGACCAAGAATCTGATCTCAGTAGGTCAACTCGATGCCGAAAGGCACTCCATTTCGTTCAGCAGTGGAGCTTGGAAAGTTTCACGAGGAGCTATGGTGATAGCCCGAGGGAGTAAGGTCGGTACATTGTACATGACGACCGATGAGGAGCGTACAATTGCGACAGCTGTGTCGCAGAACTGCTCGGAACTGTGGCATCGACGGTTGGGTCACATGAGTGAGAAGGGGATGAAGGTGTTAGCGAAGGACAACAAACTTCCAGGCTTGAAGTCTGTCAACCTCGATATGTGTGAAGGTTGCATCTTCGGGAAGCAGAAGAAAGTGAGCTTCCTGAAAGGTGGAAAAGCTCCCAAGGAGGAGAAGCTAGCACTGGTTCACTCAGATGTATGGGGACCATCTCCAGTAACCTCACTAGGAGGAGCTCAGTACTATGTGACCTTCATCGATGATTCGACGAGGAAAACATGGGTCTACTTCTTGAAACACAAGTCTGAGGTGTTTAAGAAATTTCAAGAATGGAAGGCCATGGTCGAACTAGAGACCGGGAATAAACTCAAGTGTTTGAGGTCCGACAACGGCGGGGAATACATTGATGCGAAGTTCGTAAAGTTCTGTGCTCAAAGAGGCATTCGAATGGAGAAGACCATCCGAAGAACGCCACAGCAGAATGGCGTGGCCGAGCGAATGAACCGAACAATCAATGAGCGTGCTCGGAGTATGAGACTGCAAAGTGGGTTGCCCAAAGCCTTGTGGGCACATGCAGTAAGTACGGCGGTTTACCTCATTAACCGCGGACCCTCAGTGCCATTAGAGAGGAGAATTCCCGAGGAAGTATGGATAGGAGAGCCTATCTCGTATGAACACTTGCGAGTGTTCGGTTGTCTGTCATATATCCATGTCGACATAAATGAACGTACCAAGCTTGACTCGAAATCCAAAGTGTGTTACTTTGTGGGGTACGGTGGAGCTGAGTTTGGATATCGCTTTTGGGATGGTCAAGTAAAGAGGATCATTCGCAGTAAAGATGTCATCTTCAACGAAAGCATTTTGTACAAAGATCGACAAAATGTGGAAGAACAAGCGCTCCCGTCCGAGGAAAGTGGTATGGTCGACATGAATGTGTTTCCAAGATTGGACTTGGAAAATGACACTGAAGATGAGCCAGTGGTGCTCGACAACCTACCAGCAGAGGCTGAAGAGGCCGAGGAGCTGCCCCAAACTCCCCGACCTGACTTAGGCCGAGGTCATCGCATGAGGAGACCTCCTGCCCGATACTCTCCTTCCCTGCATTACATATTGCTCAGTGATGCAGGAGAGCCCGAAAGTAGAGAAGAAGCTCTGGAGCTGAAAGACTCGAGCAAGTGGGAGCTCGCGATGAAGGATGAGATGAAGTCACTTGAGAAGAATGTGACTTGGCAGTTAGCCGAACTGCCCAAGGGGAAAAGGGCACTGAGCAATAAATGGGTGTTCCGACTGAAGGAGGAACAAGACGGCACGAAACGGTATAAGGCACGCCTAGTAGTCAAAGGGTTCCAGCAAAAGGCAGGAATTGACTACACCGAGATCTTTTCACCAGTCGTAAAGTTGACGACTATTCGGCTATTGTTGAGCATTGTTGTAAATGCGAGTCTTCATCTTGAGCAGTTAGATGTGAAAACTGCCTTTCTCCATGGAGATCTTGATGAAGAAATTTACATGCTCCAACCTGAAGGGTTTGCCGAAAAGGGAAAAGAGAAACTGGTCTGCAAACTGAGGAAGAGCTTGTACGGGCTAAAACAAGCACCACGGCAGTGGTATAAGAAGTTTGACAGTTTCATGGCGGATACCGGGTTCGAAAGAAGTGATAGTGATCACTGCTGTTTCGTGAAGAGATTTGCGAACTCTTCGTACGTCATACTACTGTTGTACGTAGATGACATGTTGCTCGCCGGGTCGAGCCTTGTTGAGATTAACAAGGTCAAGCAACAGTTGGCGAAACAGTTCGAGATGAAAGATTTGGGTGCCGCAAATCAGATCCTCGGTATGAGGATTTCCCGAGGAAGGGATGGGTCCCTGTTTCTGTCGCAAGCCGAGTATGTGAAAAAAGTGTTGGCACGATTTAGCATGAGTGATGCCAAGGCTGTAGGCTCACCGCTAGCCGCACACTTTAGCTTGTCGAAAAAACAATCACCCACAGACGAGGAAGGAAAGGATCGTATGTCGAACATACCCTACGCTTCAGCAATTGGTAGCTTGATGTACGCTATGGTGTGTACAAGACCGGACATTGCCCATGCAGTGGGAGTTGTCAGTCGTTACATGAGTAACCCGGGCAAGCACCATTGGGAAGCTGTGAAGTGGATATTGAGATATCTCTCGGGTACCGTGAGTTTGGCATTATGTTTCCGAAATACCTCGGAAGGCCTGCACGGCTATGTGGATGCTGACATGGCCGGTGATCTAGACAGCCGAAAGAGCACAACGGGATGTGTTTGTACCTACGGTGGTACTGCTGTGAGTTGGACATCGAAGCTGCAAAAGATTGTTGCACTGTCGACCACAGAGGCTGAGTACGTCGCGGTGACGGAAGCAAGCAAAGAGATGATTTGGTTGCAAGGTTTCTTAGAGGAGCTCGGTCAGAGGACCGACAAGGGAGTTCTGCACTGTGATAGTCAAAGTGCAGTTCAGCTAGCTAAGAACCCTGTATTCCATTCACGCACCAAGCACATACAGATTCGTTACCATTTTATCCGGGACGTTCTGAAAGATGGAATCTTCGCGCTAGAAAAGATTGAGGGCGCTAAGAACCCCGCCGATATGCTAACGAAGACTGTTACAATCGACAAACTGAGGCTGTGTGCAACCTCAGTAGGACTCCGAGCTTGAAGCTCAGGGTCGCCGCTACACTGGAAGAATGGGTACTCGCCGATGACGGCAGAGTATCAATTACTATACAAGGATACCGATGGGAGCATTCTGCTCGGTGGAGCACAGTGAGTTCGGTGGTCGGGGATAATTTGAGTTCTTTTGAAGCACTCGACATTTGACTCCAAGTGGGAGATTGTTGAGTTGTGGAGCCAAATGAGGTTTGGCCATGTTTTCTAATTATCCCACATCACTTGGAATTGTAATATGACCCATGTTGGGTTCTATTTATATGTCCCAATATCTTGTATTTTAATGACATCTACACAAACACCTCTATATTATAAAGAGAGAGTTCTAGTTGCGAGAGAACCATAGCTTTGTGTTTAGCTAGATTACGTTTGTAATCCTCTTTTAATATATATATATTAAGTGCCACGTGTAGCGGCCCGGAGACGTAGCCAATTTGGGTGAACTCCGTTATCAAAGCGTGTGTGTGCTCGGTTTTAGTATTTCTGTCTTTCATTGATTCGCCTGATCGACCCTAACATAAGTCAGATTTTACCTGCGTTTTTTTTTAAATTTTTTGATCCAGCAGCGTAGTAAACCTACAAATTATGAAATTAATCACGTCTGTCCAACTTTTTGTTACTGCTAATAAGCCAACTTATTTGAAGGATAGCTGCATGCAGCGAAACCAGCAATTAGTGACCACCGCTATCTTTTTAGTATTAAAAAAAGTATTCAGAAAAACAAACTTAATCTGAAATATGATCGCATTTGGTCTTCAAACTAGCAAGCAAAAAGGCCAGAAATTAAACTCATTACCGAAACCCTAAATTTGTAGGATTTTATGTCTTAAGGTTGTGTTTATGAAGGATAATTAAGTATATATAGTTTATTACATTTTCTGGCCTTTATGTCTTATGTCTTAAGGTCGTCTTTACAACTAATTTGCTGAAACAATTTGTATCTCTTCCCCACAACAGTATCATGTGTATGAATAAGTCCATGTACACATAAATTACGGCAAAAGATGAAAAAGTTACGTGCAAATATTGTGAAACGGCAAAGTGAAGAGAATTCGTAAAGAAGGTAATAAACCTTTGGCTTTGCATTCAACTATTTCAATGGACATAACTGGATTTCTAGTACTTTTGGAGTGTTTTAAAGCATGTTGGCGAAATATATGATTCCGTTAAAAGAGGTATAGCTTAACATAACAAAAGGCCTTACAATCACACCCATAAATAGAGGCGTTTGTGACGTTTTTCTTAGGTAAGTGTGAAATAAGGATCAAGTATATATATTACACATTTCGCTAGAGATAACGCAAAACTATTATTCCTAAGCAAAAAAAGAAATGTGTTTCTACACCGAGCTAAATATATTAAAGTTAAATCTCTGGCACAAAAGAGTCTTTGTTAAATTTGACATTGTTAGATTATCAACTACATAAGACATTGGCGTAAGCTTGAGGCTTTTGGCATTTGTATATAGTATTTGGCCGCAAAAACATATTCTAGAAATGAAACACATTAGCGTATTGTCATCCAAATTTAATTGAGGTGAACAACAAGCCCCGTTTACATGATTTGTGTAACTACACATTCATTCATCATACATGCTCTGTTAGTTTATATTTGGATCGGTATTTGATACTAAGTTTTATTCCATACATACTTGCATAGCATACCTATTTTGTCTACAATGTAATGTCGTTGTGGAAAAAAAAGACGCTGGTATTATGAGATAGTGGTGAAAATTAAAATACTCAGTTATTACTTTTGACTTTGTGATCTAAACTTTTTTATTAATATAACGAGCTGAACATGTAGTCTTGAGAGACTGCCTACGTACCCTTTTATAAAGATAAGTTTGGTTTCATAATAACTAGCCAAGCTCACAAGGGGAATAGTCGCACACGGTTGATCAAAAACCAAAGGATGATACAAAAGTGTCTGAGTCGTTCATCTCGCATGTTTGGGATTGATATGAGGTATCTAATGTCTCCCCCTGGCGGCGTTGCCACAACGAAGCTCCACTAAACATCTATACAACAATACACCCAATATCCCACACATCTGATGGGGGCTCATGCTCGCTCTTAGCCAAGACTTTTGGAGATAGATAGCATGTAATACAGAGTGAGTTGTGTTGTAGGTTATTTATGGACTTTACTTGGGCCCCAAATAAGAGTTTCCGTTCTTGTAATCACTCTAACCTCTACTATATAAACAGAGTTAGAATTCATTGTTTATGACACTTATCAATGAATAAAACCTCACCATTTTGTCTCTTTTTATACGTCTCTCCATATATCTATATCTAACTAATATGCCACACAACACGTTATCAACACTTTGCTCCTGAAGATTAGAGTTTAAGGTAGGAAATAGGGTATAAACCTTGATGTTTATTGGGTTCTAAAAGACCGATCGGGTTCCATTAGTATTGTTCTATTGACCATCCCAACATACCGTGAGAAAGGTATATAATTTTCTATTTCTAATAAAATGTATAAATTGCATGATTAATCAATTATATAACCGGTAATCTCATGTTTAATATGTAAATCACATGATAAATATTTTATTTTGATAAAAAATGGCTGTTAGAACCTCTGTTTTAAAATTCGCGCTACGTAGCGCGAAATAGCGCGAAATAGCGCTTTTTTGGTAAAAAACGCAACGAAAAATCACGATTTTGGATGGAATTGCGCTAAAATCGTGCTATTGGGGACCAAAAGCGCAAAAAGCGCGAAATTGTGGACCAAAAGCATAAATAGCGAGTTAAAAAAAAACAGCGGATCTAAATAATTAATATATATTATGTAATTTTCATAAAAGTGTTTGCAGTCCAGATGGTTGAGACAGTGCAGTGTTTTCCATCAAACCCAGGTTCGATACTCACCAACAACAATTTTTTTTTTTTTTTTTTTTATTACTATCTAATATAACTATACATTTCTTTTTTTTTTGTTACATATTCTAAAGTTTGGTGCATATTTAGGCAAAAAAAATACACCGCAAAGCGCTACATAGCAACGCTATTAGCGCTTTTAGCGTTTCTCTCGAAAAAACGCTACGATAGCGATAACGCTATTTAAAACACTGGTTAGAACCCATGTTTGTCACTTAAAAAATGAGTTAAAACTTGTATAGTTAGACATATGAATCTGTCGGACCAAATTTGTGACTTTTTAAACACTTGAGATAAATCTGTAACTCGCTGAAATTATTGGACTGATATGAAGTCCTCATACTTGTGCACTGACGCTGTAATTACACTTAAACTTCATATAGTCTCCTATATTTACACTTATAGTCCATGTAGTTCCCCTTATACTCAGAATAGTATATATGTACGAGTTTACCTAGTTTTTAGTCCGAAAATACTTATTTAAATGCAAATGATCTAAGATTTAATTGCTACAACATATAAATTGTATAAATCTTGTAGAAAATACCTTTTGCATGAATTAATTACTTGAGAATATGACAATAATTAATTTAGCCTCTTAGTATGCCACCATTTATTACTATAAATTGATATAACATATGCTATATATTAATTAAACATAGAAAATGTCAAAAGTCACACTTTAGTTTTGAATTATATAATAACTCATGTACTTTACTATTACTACTCCATATTAGGACTTGTTTAAATAAGTATGACATATCTTTATATTACGATATTGTTGAAGGCTATTTTATCTTGTCACATAAAAGTTCGTAGACATTTATATGGTACGTGAGCTTATAAATTGTCTCGAATTTAGATGTAGCTTTTGAGTTAAAAATTTACGAAATACGTTATATGTATTCATATTTAAGTTGGAATAATTATGAATTTTCCCCAAATAGGCTCAGTTATTTGGATACGATGTTTAGGAAAGATAAAAGCGAAAGTCGCTCTCTTAATGAGGTCGGTTTTTAAGTGTCATTTGTGTCCACCCCCTCACCGTCTTTCCTGGTCGTGTTTAAGTAGAACTACTGAAAGAGGTTGATTAAATAATAAGTTGCTCGAGTGTGTTTATATAAGTGTATTTTTTACCGAATTGTTGTCTCGGTATCGACATGTCGTTCGATCAATGATAACCTATTCACAAAAGCAAAACTTGTGTTTTTTTAACCTGTCGTTTTGAAACAAAGTTTCTGCTTCTGAAAACCATAACAGACATATAAACCTGTCGTTTTATATGATAATTAATATAGAACTCACAACATATGTTGGATGCTGTCTAAATAATATTTGGTAAAGACTATATTATATACCGAAATTGGGCTGCAGCTATCCTTGAAATAAGTTGACTTATTAGGGAGTAATAAAAAGTTGGGGCGACGTGATTAACTTGTAGCTTTTCATCATCTTCTCCTTTACATCATAAAGGCTTCTACATCAAAAAACCAAAAAACTCGGTTTTCAGGTTTGACACTAAATAATCATGTTTAAGCCAAAATAAATAAATGAGAAGATACCCATTACCTCATAAACCAAATCCTGAAAATTACTGTGTCAGCCTATAAGTACAACATCGAGAATATTAGTTATAGGTCACTGTTTACAAAAATAATTTAAATAGAGTTTCTGAGCAAAGTTTCAGTCATCAGACCCAATAAAAAAGAGCTTAAAACCTGTTTTTAAGCTTAACAAAAGATATTATAATCTACACGAGAAAGATATCAAAATGTAAAAAAATAACTTAAAAACTGTTTTTTTTTTAGTTTTTCTAGTGTTTGTTTGAATTATTAAGTAAAAAAAAATATACCAAAAACTTACGAAAATAACATTTTTTTTTTATCACTTGTAAGGAGCTCATTGTTGGGTGGGAGGTCATATTTCAATAAGATATTTGTTCATAGGTAACTGCTCTTATAATATTTTTAAGTGTCGGTCAATTTACAAGTGATATAAAAAGATATTATTTTCGTAATTTTTTGATATATATTTTTTTACTTAATAATTCAAAGAAACACTACAAAAAACTGAAAAAAGCTAAAAAAATAACTTTTAAGTTATTTTTTTTTACATTTTTATATATTTCTAGTGTAAATTATAATATTTTTTTTAAAGATTAAAAACAACTTTTAACTTTTTTTTTACATTTTAATATATTTCCCGTATAGATTATTATAAGTTATTTTTTAAGCTTAAAACAGCTTTTAAGCTCTTTTTTATTAAGCCATGTGACTTGAACTTAAAAAAGTTTCGGTTCAAGACCTCCATTTAAAAAATCTTGTAAAAATGACATATAACTAATATTATACTTCTAAGCTGGCCAACACTTAAAAGTATTATAAGAGTAGTGATTTATGAACAAAAATATTATTAAAATGTGACATCGCGTCAATGAGCTTTTTATTTATAAAGGATAAGTATAGTTTAATACATTTGATACAAAATAAGAATAACAAATACATCAAAGCGACAACATAAGATACCAACTATTACAAAAATATATAAGGAAACCCACAGCTAGCTGCCTTTTGACCTTCGAATTCGAATCAATTTCTAAAAAGTAGCAGCTTTTACTTTAGGCATCAAAATCCATGTAAAACACTACCAGGCTAATTTTCCATCACAATTAGCTTTTTAAAGCTTCATAAACTTCAGTTTCAGACCCTAACTTTCGCATATGTACAGGAAAAGAGTCGTTATTAGCAACTAATGTAAGCTTCAATTTCAGGTACTTTTTACTCTTTGCTGAAACAATTTATATCATGTGTAAAGTCCATGTAAACATATATAAAGTATAAACTACGGCAAAAGATGAAAAAACATGTGCAAATATTGTGAAACGGCAATGGGAAGATTTGTAAAGAAAGTACGTCAAACTCTTTGCTTTGTAGTCAACAATTTCAGTCAATATATAACTGGATTTCTGGTAAATTTTAGTACTATTAGTGATAAATCCATGACATGATTAAAATAAGTACTATTAGTGAGATCTAATTCACTCTAATAAGTATTAGTAATTCCTCTAACACCCATTTTAGCAAAGATTATGGGCTAAATTTTTTTTCTCTTTATAAATATGCACCAGGTCCAAACTTATGTAATCTTTAAACATGCAAATGTCATTCCAAATATTGGTAAATTGCAAAGTTAGTTTTGGGCTAAGGCCCAAGAGGTATGGGATTCGAGTCCCAAAAAAAAACTTATGTTTTTAGAGTCCCAAATTTACTAAAATAATATTGTATATTTTACAGTTCATATATAGCAATATAATTGTAATTGTCCCTAGTTAACATCAAAACATAAAATCTGTTTGTATACATCACAAGATCGAATTTGGCGTCTACCTTTTTGTGGTTTTTATCTCATATTTTATTACATTGAAAAGCCTCATAGTTTCTAATAAACTTTTCCCCGGTCCTATATATTACATACATCAGAAAAAAGGCCTTATTTATTTAAAAAGTAACATATTTGATCATTTATTACAAAACATGTATTATTCTTGTAATATGAGTTTTTTTGGGTTTACCCACGTACTTTTAAAACTTCAGAATCCCATAATTTCAGGTAAGGTATATTTTTTCTCACGTATACTAAATGCATCATAAAAGTACAAGTTATTTATTTTTAAAGATTTGTCCTTCATAGAAAATGGCTACTTTTTTTTGTTGTTAACATGTTTTTTCCTGTTTTTATAGCGAACGTTGTATAAAATTTTATGTGTTATTATTGTCTTGTTGTTTATGCGTGCTTATCATTGCTGGTGAATTGCGAAATATTTAATCAAAATAATTTTGCTATTTTATGGCGGAAAAAAAAGACTCATAATTATGGTGGTCTACAGCCCCCGAAATTCTGAAAACGGCGTTGGTAAATTGTATAGGGGGATGACAGAGATTATACCACCAATTTCTAATTATAAGAGAGTTTCAATATAGATATTATGAATATCAAGGCTATAGCAAATGAAAAGACCATTATACAAAACATATAATTCAGCATAAGTATTAATATTACATCATAAACTAACAGAAAAAGCAAATAAAAGATGTCCACAATCATTTCTAAGAATGCCTTCACTACCCGCTGAACCAGGATTTACTAAAAGAGGAGCCATCTACATTAACCTTGAGCTGACCTTTAGGGGGAAGGGCCCATGTCATCGCAACAGGTTTCCTAACATTAGGCTTAATAAAAAAAACACCACAAGCATGCAAGGTAAGATTCTGAAAACTAATAATAGGAGTGCAATTCTTAATAAAAACATTTAATTCTCTAATCCATTTATGTACTTTAGCAATAATGATATTATCAGCATAAAAGTCACTATTATCGATATTCCTAGCAATCCAAATTTCCCAAACAATTAAAAAAGGCACCAATCTAGCAATATTATATCAACTTGAGATGATTTATTAAAATAATTACACCACGTAGAAATGAGAGATCTATTGGACAGAATAGTATGTGAAGTAAAACCAAAAATTCTGCTAAAGTAACATCTATGGGACGGATCCACTATTTTAGATTCGGTGACACAATTTTTTGTAATAATAACGGTGTTAGTGTCGAAAATTTTATAAGTTCATGTGAAGTTAGAATAATGTGTTATAATATTTGAATAAGTAAGTTCGGGTAGACTCTTTAAAATCAATATATATATATAATATTTGTATATAAATTAGAAGAATCGATTTGGTTTGATTTAAATTGAAAACAAAACTAATGTAATTCGTTTATATAACTACTTTCCCCAAAAAACAAAACAATCAATAATTCATTCGACGTTTGTTGTTCGGTTTGTCTAGTTTGGTCGATTTGCTTACAAGCAAAATATACCGAACGAACATTGAATGTTATAAGAGTACAATAAAAAACCGTCATGATATAATAGAAAGTAAAAAAACAAAACAAATTATCTTTATCAAATCATAGAATAAACAGATTAATTTGTGTAGAAAAAACATTCAATGCCTTCAAGTCATCTTATCAAATGAATAAACGTTAATTATAAGCAGTTCAGTTCACGATTCAAGTACAACTAAGTTATATATCAGTTATAAGTATGTTCTGAGGTAAATCATCACATTCACTTTCAATAAATAAATTAATTTGTTATGGAAAAACCTTCAATGCTTTTGAAACTTGATGAATTTATTCACTTGTTTTTTGTTTATGATACTAGTATTGTTGTAAACTTGTACGAAAAGTTTATATAACTACTAGTATTGTTTATGATACTAGAAAAGAAAGTCATATTACTAAATGAATAAAACTTAATTAAAAGTATAGTATATGTACCAAAAAAAAGATATATTATGCATTAATATAAATTTTAAGAGCATTTTTGTAATTACATTTGATGAAAATTAGATGGACATGAAACCCTGTGCAACTATCTGCATCCGCCCCTTTTAACATCTCCTTTAAAGAACGCTATCAATGTTATGATGCAAGCAACAAATGCACTTGCAACTATAGATAAATTAAATCTATATTATAGATCACTATCTATTTTAACAGTATGGTTCCAAATTTTACAACAGAAGATAGAGATTTTTACATGAAGCATTTTATTCCACATACATTTAAAAATATAATTATTAGGCAATTTATTCCTGAAATGATGAAAATCATTTTTGCAAGAAAGTTGATAGTGGCCAAAATCTAAGGATGGAAATACAACTTATTAAAATATGCTCAATGTACATTTGATTCATCATACGTATTTAATATCTATTCTTAGTTTTGTTATACAACTTAAGATATAACAAAATTTACATATTAGTAAGTGTATTAGTGTATCTGATTTTACTAAAAACTGCACTTTGAATGTCTATACTGGCCTCATGTGAAGCAAACTTTCACAGATATAACCATTAAATACATAAAATCGCTAGACGTTGAAGAAGACATAGCCATACTCAAATTCTATGGGTGGGAGGGTAGAGATAGGGCTTACTGCTCAATGAGTATCGAGATATCTTTTAAACATTTTTTTTTTTTTTACCTTTGAGGCCTATAAAATGCGAACAAATGTTGCAATTATAAACCTTATATATCACATACTATAAAATCAATATAATAATTTCCCAAATTCATAAATCAAAATACTATCTATCAAAATAATATATTCATAAGGTAGAATCCATGAAAAGGTTATTAATTATGTGCTATATTTAATATTTCAAAACAAATTTCACACCTCACCATTGGTCAAAATTTCACTTGACATTCAAACATTACAATTATTAATAGTAGGAATCAACAGAATAGTAGTACTAAACTATATTTTACATATTTAGTAACCTTATTACACGTAGCTAAAGTAATTAAACAGACAAAAGTATTGTAGTTTCCCGACTTCCCCCACGTTCATTTCTGTTTGTATTAGTTGATAATTTTTTTTAGTTTATTAGAGTTGTAATATTGGTTATATAACCAATACATATAAAATATTCATGTCTAAAATAGGAGTATTTTTATTGATATAACCAATATTTCAACTAATTATAAAATACTCATATCTAAAAAAATCATGTCTAAAAGATTTAGTATTTTATAAAAAAATTATTTTTATTTTATGTATATTTTTAAGAATATGCCATTTAGTTTTTTATAAAAAAATTCATGTTTAATTTTAAAAAAATATTTAGTATTTTTATTGATATGACCAATATGTAGTTTTTACGAAATACAGAGACTGTTCTGTAATTTCTGAAAACTTTCAGCAAATCCAGTCATTTAATCTCGGTTTGTAGAAAAAATGTACGGTTTGTACTAATTTTTTTACGGTTTGTACAAAAAATTTACGGTTTGTGCGTTTTTTCAGAAAAAATGCGATAGAAAAATCCAACATCTTTGACTATTTATTACTCGTTCCCATTTAATTGTATTACGTGCAATTTTGATCGAGTTATAACTTATATCAAAATTATTGAAATTGTTGTAATATATTATTATACTATTGAGCCTTAGTCATAGTGGGCTTAAGTTGGGCTTTCTACATTGTATAACCCTAACCTCTTCTATATAAAGAAGGCTAGGTCCCCTTGTATTGATTGTATTGATACATTCTGATTTAATAAAGACACTGTTGTTGTGTATCTCTATATTCTCTCTATATCTATATACATATATATGAGCTAATATGTCACACAACAGAAATGAATTTTTTTAAAATATAATCATAAAATTTAACATTTAAACTATATGATCAATTTTTAAAAAATTTTACTCCGATAATTTTGATAAAAGTTATTGACCGAACAAAGTTGTAGCTAGATCAGAACAATTAAATTAAATAGACAGAAGGAGTACTAGTATTTTATTTCATTTGCACAGTGCACAATCATCGGAACTGAAATAGCTATTTTACCAAACCTTTGCCCCCTTATTAATACTCTATTTTCTCTTTAAATTAAATTATTTTATTCACCTTCAGACCCCTCTTTACTTATTTTTCTACAATCACATGCTAATTAGCTTCCTTCCTTACAAATCAAGGTATTTTAAATTTCTTCAATTTTTTTTATTGCTATTTCTGATGCCCACTTAGTTTCTTAATATAAATTATATTGCATTTCTTTTGGGTATCCAAAAGATTCAACATTTTTATGCCTCAATTGATTGTTATATCTGTTTTCCTTTTTGGGTTTTCTGAATTGACAAAAAATAAAATATGGATACTGTGATTTTTTATTGTCAATATGCAAGTGGAAATGTTACACATTTTCTCAATTTTTGGTTGCTATTGTTGTTTTCCCAATTAGGAATTTTATTTCATTTAGTCCAAAGATTTTACTTTTCTATGGTGTCCATATTATAATCCAAGTATAAATGTTATATCTTTTTTATTTCTTTGGTTGATATTGTTGTTTACCCAATTAGGATTTTTTTCAATTTAGTCTAAAGATTCTACTTTTCTATGTTACACTGGAAAGGATTGGAGGGAATTTATATTTTGTTTTTTGTGTATTTATGAAATTCCCAAATTGGTTAGGTTTCATACATGAATGGATACTGTGATTATTTATTGTCAATTTCCAGGTGAAAATGTTACATCTTTTTTATTTATTTGGTTGCTATTGTTGATCTCCCAATTAGGATATTTTTATTCAATTTAGTCCAAGGATTCTACTTTTCTATGTTACAGTGGGAAGGATTAGAGGAAATTTTATTTTTTGCGCATTTATAAAATTTCCAGAATGGTTAACTATCTGTGTCAGGTCTTTCAATGCCTAGCTGCTTGGATATTCTGTTAAATCATTTCTCATATATATTTTTAGATAGTGAATGTTACATCTCCTTGTTGCTTGAGTTGCTATTAGTATTTGTCACAATTAGACCCTTCCTTAAAAAAAATTATGCATTTTCTTGGGATATCAAAAAATTATGCATTTTCTTGGGATATCAAAAAATTCTACCTTTCTGTGTCATTTCAAATTATTTTATCCACCTTCACATACCTCAACCATTCTTCTAAGTTTTGTGGTCATTAATCAAGGTATTTTACGTATCCCAATTGCTTTGGTGGCAATTTTTAATGCCACAGTTAAGTTTTTTCAATCAATTGTTTTGCACTTCTTGGGTATCCGTAAAATTTCGTCTTTTGATGTTTCTGCTGATTCTAACAGTAGAGAGGGTTGCAAGTGAATGTTAAACTTCCTCCGTTCTATAACAATAGTACACTTAGGTTTTTCACGTGGTTGAAGAAAATTTGTTAATTTAGTTAGAAAGGTAGTGTTCCGACATTTTAAAAAAAGTGTAGTTAAAAGGAAGAACAAGGCACAAAAATCAAATTGGACTACTATTTTGGGACGGTGTAATTAACCAATTTATACTATAAGTATGCGACAGAGGGAGTAACTGTGATTCTTTTAGAGTTTTAGGAACTGGCAAAAAATGGTGAAGTCCTACATGCTTATTTATTGTCAATATGACATCTGAGTGAGAATGATAGACCTTTTCTATTGTTTTGGTTGTTATTATTATTCCCTCAATTAGGATTTTTGTTTTACTATGACTGCATTTCTTTTGAATACTTCGTAAATTATTCCTTTCTTGTGGCTGCTGATCCCGACAATGGAAAAGGTTTGAAAAGTGTCTTTCTCCTGGTTACTTACAAAATTATGACATTGGTTTAAGTATCAGCTTTAATACACACATGATTGCGTAGTGTTTTTTCACGTTCTAATGTCTCTGTTTGCGAATGTTTCATTTCACCTACTACTTTGGTTGCTTTTTAAATTTTCCCGATATTAGGTCTATAGTTCAATATTTTGCATTTCTTTTGGATATCGAAAGACTCTGCGTTATTATGTTGCTACCAGTTGTTGATATAAACAATGAAGGGGTCTGACGAAAATGGTAAATTGGTCCTTTTTTGTGGATATTCTAAAGTTCAAGAGTAGCAGAGTATCAGCTTTAAGACCCACATGATTGGATATCATGTCTTACTCCGATTTATCTAGTAACTTAATAGTAAATTCGTAACTGAATTTGGGTAAATATTGATTCTGTTCATTCAATGTTTTCTGCATTTGTTTTGGAGGATCTGAATGGTTTTACATATAATTGTAGCTCTTGATTTAATCAGTGGAAAAGGTTTAAGCAAAATGTTTGCATAACCGTTTCTCTTTATTTGCGCTTTAAGTTTAGTCAATATCAGCTTTAATACCCAGATGATTGACTTGTGTGCCAACTTGAACTTATATCTCACTGTGTAAATATTGTTTTTCTTTGTCAAATTAGTATGCCTATGAATCCCTATTCTGTACTAGCGCTAACATGTACAAGGCATCGATTATGAGCTATTATTTATTTCTAAGAATGGCAGTTTAGGTTGAGTGATAACATGGATGTGAATGAAGTTCTTGGCGAGACTCGACCAGTAACTATCCCAACAAAGAGTGCGATATACGTGTGGGGATATAACCAGGCTGGACAGACGGGTAGGCGAGGGAAAGAGAAGAGCTTAAGGATTCCGAAGCAGCTTCCACCAGAGCTTTTTGGATGCCCTACTGGCCTTAATTCAAGGTGGTTGGATATTGCTTGCGGACGAGAACATACTGCTGCTGTGGCCTCTGATGGGTCTCTATATACTTGGGGTTAGTAAATTTACTCATTTGTATAAGGTCATGTCTGAATTGAGCTTATAAGCTCATTTTTTTCCTTTTTGCCTTTTTAGCATTTAAGTTGGGTTGCTTTTTTGTTGTTTCGCGCCTAAATCTATCCTTTTTGCATTAAATAGCTGGAACTTTTAACAAAGATCCATCTAGGGCTTGTTGCAGCAGCTTTGAAGTAAATAAGCTGGGTTGTTTGAGTCTGAGAAGAATGTTGGGTTCATAATTTCATACAGCTTAAGCTTCCAGCTTTTTCAAGCAAGATAACAAAATGTTCTTCTGTAGCCGGTCAGCCAAATAGAGTGCGACTTGATAGCAGCACAAAGTAAATGAAACATGAGACCGATAGCTGCAACCTAACAAATACAATCAAATAACCTAAATTAGTTATTCGAGGCCCATATATTAGATTTACATAAGTTGATTTTACCTATAATTAATAAAATTGCTGTATCATTAGAATTATGATGAGTTGTATCCCTTAAAGTGCAATTTTTTTTCTAGAGTCCGTGGATTCTCCTAAAGTATACCTAGTATGGATGATTGTTTTCAAATAAATAGTGATGGCTTTTACTTCTGCTTCAGTTCATGTGGTAAAAATCTAAATCTAATTAGAAATGTTGGCAGTTACCTCATCTTCTAGCAATATTTTGGCATCTTCTCATATACATATTAACCTTCAGAATAATTTTGTGTTAACTTAGGCTATTACGTTATGGGCAACTTCCTCGCTCAAATTTTAGAAATTATATTTACTATTAATTATTCGAGGGCCACAAATAGACTAGAAACAGCTCGCCATTGACACTAACCTTTTCTTTTGTCTTCTTCATGTATATGATGCCACCTTACCATAAACAGGAGGGAATGACTTTGGACAGCTAGGAGATGGAACCGAGGAACGCAGGAAAGAACCGAAAAAAGTGAAACAATTGAATACAGAATTTGTTATTTCGGTATCTTGTGGAGCTCATTGTACTGCTGCTATTGCAGAATCACGTGAAAATGATAGAGCTAATTCGGTTCAAAGAAGACTTTGGGTTTGGGGGCAGAATCAGGTTTAATTACTAGAGAAGCCTAAATCAAGGTCATCTGTATTCTTAAAATATTTACTTTTGTTTACTCTCCTAATTGCTTCGTTATTGCTGTCGTCACAGGGGTCCAATTTTCCAAGGTTATATTGGGGGGCATTTACTCCAAACACGGTATAATACGTCATACTGTCGTAGTTACCTATATCATAGTAGTTAAGACGTAATACTATATCAAGACCATTGACCTTTACACTATATATATGTGTGTGTGTGTGCGTGTGCGTGTGTGTATAAATTATATCTCTTTGCACTTTTTTGTTATCTACATACACGAATTAGTGAGTCTCACGGCGAGTTTTACGTCCTGTAGAGCATCCGTCAAGTTTCTTGTGGGGCTGTACATGTGGTGGCTCTATCTGAAGATGGTCTGCTGCAAGCGTGGGGTAATTTCATACTAAAACCATAGCTTTGATTTCTTTCTCCGAATACTATACTCAATGTAGCTAGTCGTTGTTCTGTTCTTCAAGTATAGACATGTAACAATTTCAAATCTGCGACCAAATAAGGTGCATGAAAGCATAATAGAATTAGTTATAGAAGGAAAGCTTTAGTAAAAAATAATTTTCAAGTCTCATTTATAGACATGCTGGATTTAATTAAAAAATTGATAACTGTGGGAGCCTTTAGGGTATTTAATTTATTCTTGAATTGGAATAATTGCATTTAGAATCAAAGCATATCTACGGCTATTTTAATTTATTAACTCGAGTTGCAATAGTTGTTTTTGTATTGGCAGTTCTGCTGATGGCATGATTTAGGCTATGAACACTTCAACATATTTTCTTAATTATATTTACCTTCTAAACCAGGCTACAACGAGTACGGTCAGCTTGGCAGAGGTGTCACTTGTGAAGGACTTCAAGGTCCTCGTGTTATAGATTCATATGCCAGGTTTCTTGATGAAGCTCCTGAGCTCATCAAGATCACCCAAGCGTCGTGTGGGGAGTACCACACTGCAGCTATTTCAGAAAATGGAGAAATGTAAGTGACAATAAGGACCTGTTTTGATGAAGATCACTTCTGTTGTTGAGCATTAGAAACATGGTCGTGGCTTAGGTGACGTTTGGTTCGTTTAGGTGTGTTTTACAAGTTTAAAAGAATAATTTTTTGTTAGGTGTGAAAAAAGCATATTTACTGGAAATATTTTTGAAGTATAAGAGGCGTGTGTGGTGAAAGCTGAAAAGTGAGAAAGTATGCCATTTGGGAGTGGTCAAAAGTAGTTCATTAAAATTTAAAAAATGTGAAACTAGACTTTAATGAAAAAATTATGGTAAGTATACGTATTCCCTCGGAAAAATAACAAAATAGTACTTCTTTATTCTCGCACCAAACATGTGTTAAGTAAAATGTTTCAAAAAAAATTACTTTTGGGTGTCAATCAAACAAGCCGATTGTATGAAGACCTGAAAATTACTTTTCAAAGGAACTTTCTAAAGAAGAGTCCACAAACTTACTCATATAAAACTGAGCCAAAGCCTGAGTCAGTGAGGTGTCTAGACTTAAAACAGAAAACAAAACAAATGAAATTGACAAAATAATAGATTAGTCTACCGAATCGGGTAATAGTATTAGAACAACTCTTATCACTTTTGAACTTCTTAACTGGCTACTTTTCCCCCCCTTATGGGAGGATATTCATGATTTTCCGTTTCTATTGTATTGTATTAAATACTTCAATGACGCTTTGGCACCCGTACGGAGGCTTTTTATTCAATATTCGTGATTTCTGTTTCTATTGTATTGTATTCAACACTTCAATGATCGGCCCTCGTACTGAGGCATTGTGAGTACTTTGTTTCACAAATGGCCAATTTTAGCTATTAAAGTAACCATCATTAATGCGCTTAGCATTAATCTTATAACTTTGTTTATGCTGCCTGTGATTCCCTGTCCATTTCAGTAATTATTTTGTTATTTACCTTCCAAGAGAAGTGTTAAATTACGCTTGCCTTGTTATTATATTTTCATATATATTGTCATTACGATTTCAAATCTTAAGTAAAACAGATTTTTGTAGGAGTGAAGCCTTTTGCATTCTTGCTTGTTACTGTTTTCCCCTTTCAATATCGCGCTTTCTAAATGTTTCTTCGTCATTCTGGGTGTTTTTTATTACACAGGTACACGTGGGGACTAGGTAGCATGGGGCAACTCGGTCATTGCTCACTACAATCCGGTGAAAAAGAACTCCTTCCTCGACGAGTAGTCGCATTAGACGAAATAATAATAAAGGATATATCATGTGGTGGTGTACATACATGTGCAGTGACAGATAAAGGTGCCCTTTACGCTTGGGGTGGTGGGCAAGCTGGCCAACTGGGCCTTGGTCCTCAAACAGGGTTTTTCTCATTAAATGACTCAGAAATAATGTTTCGGAATATTCCTATTTTGGTCTTACCAAATTCTGTTAAAATGGTTGCATGTGGACATTGTCACACGCTTGTTTGTACTAAAGATGGAAGAATTCATGGGTGGGGATATAACTGTTATGGACAAGCTGCGAACGAGAGGTCGACTTATGCTTGGTATCCGTCACCGGTAGATTGGTAAGAGAAAACTTGTCTGATTTCAGCTTTTAAGATCAGTGTAGCTTTTCGAGATTCAGGAAGAAACTAGGTTGGTTCAGTATAAAACTTCTTAGATTTTCAGGCCAAAAACTTAATAAGCTCAAGTTTTAAACTGGTTAAAACAAATATAGTGCAGTTTTAAGCTGATTAACTTAATGCAGTCCAGCTTTAATGAAAAAGGCAGAAAAGCCGAGTTTAAAAGCTTTGACCAGACAGACAGATTGACCGTTTAGTCTCTTAACGTTCTTGACTTACGTCTAGCATGGTTGCATCTTTTAGGCTCATTTTTTTTTGGCTTTTTAGATACAATTTGATGTGTTGGTTGATTACTTTAATCGCCAAGTCTTTAACGGAAAAGGCTAGAAACTTTTAGTTGGACAAAACCAGCCTTTTCCTCATCTTCAAGACCTCCAGCTTATTTGCTTATAAGCTGAGACAAACAAGTTTAAAAATGTTTGCTGATGCTTACTTTTTTTTGGTTCTATTATGATTCTTGTTATTATATTATTATTATACAAAAATAAGCAATGTGATGCTATGCAGAAGTAGCAGAACGATATGAAGAAACAAAGCGTGAAATCCCCTATAGGGAAAATAAAAATAAAATGTGTGTTAGTTTTACGTACAAGAGGTGCTATATTCTTATAGGGAAATTATTCTTCGTAGGTGTGTTGGTGAAGTACGGAAATTAGCAGCTGGTGGGGGCCACTCAGCAGTCTTGACTGATGCATGTTCTTTAAAAGAACTATGCGAATTTAGGCTTGCGGATTGTGTTACTTTAGAAAATGCTTCACAAATTCAAGATATTGCATCGAGGACTGGATCAGATGCTTTGGCACGCCTTTGTGAAAGATTGAGGTATTCAATCTCAAAATCTTGCCTTTTCAACTAAAAGCTAAAACCAAACATTCCTGTGTTCAGAGTACGTTCAATTATTTATTTGACTCCTTCAAAAAATCAAGTCCCTGCATGTTCTTGCTAAAATAATGAGGCGTAAATTCCAATCTGTTGAACCCATAGATTGAGGTCTGTGCTTGTCAATTCTCTTGCTTGGTTAAGGATTTATCTTAACCTTTCTGCTTTTTGGCTTAAAAGCTGGACAGTATTTGGTCGACCAGCTTAGAAGCTGTGATTTTCTAATTTTTAAGCCTGAAAAGGCTTTATAAGTTTTACCAACCTATGTTGTTCTTTCGGAATACACGAAGTCCTTTCATTTGCTTAAAGGCTTATGTGTGCATCAAGTTCGATTATCTATTGAACACCAAAAAATTCAGTCTGTATATGGTTTTGCTAAAAGAATGACCGAGAGATGCTGATCTGTTGTTTTTATTTACAGGGAACATATACTTGATGGTGACCATTGCGATTATGAAGATGATGATACCACTTGAACATACATTCAAGGTCATCCCATATTGGGATATTCAATTGAATATTCATGATTATCCTCCCATTGCTATCGATAATTTTAAGGAGCATTGGCAGGAATAGATTATTCTGTAGTATTGTAAGTGCAATCTATGATTACTCTTGTAGTTGAAGAAGTACCAAAACATTTAGAGTTGTTAACTATTATATGTATTGACAATAGTACTTTGTCACAAGTAAATGTAGACTGTAAAACTGGTCCTTGTAATTTCTTTGCCAACATGTTTCAGTAAAATATTGGCATTCCACTCTTGTAAGTTGTAATATTGTGAAGTACAAACCTGATATTAAACCTTCCGCTACTA
This sequence comes from Primula veris, assembly GCA_963682055.1. Taxonomy (NCBI): domain Eukaryota; kingdom Viridiplantae; phylum Streptophyta; class Magnoliopsida; order Ericales; family Primulaceae; genus Primula; species Primula veris. Next base: position 25,274,578 of record OY821747.1, on the reverse strand, counting down.
TGCAGTTAAAAGTGTTAATATTTGAAAAGTCTGAGAAATTTATCAATGTTCATATTATATTACATTATATTATGGGGTAGTTTTTATCAACTTCTTTATTTTTTTTAATTTAGGGAAAATATATACTGGTTACTCATCTAAACAGGTGACTCACAAACTCCTGACATAGACATCGTCATAATATAATTTGAGCAAAAGAGGGTGAAATTAATAAGACGTTATTCCATCTAATTTTTATTTTTATTTTACAAATCAACCCTAAACAAAGAAAAAGTAACAGATAATTATTTCAATACCCCAGACTTGTGTGCCTGTTTGAAAGCTACTATTTTCTTAGATTTTTAAGCTTTTTGATTAAAAAAAAGCTATAGGTGTTTGGATCTTATGTTAGTTTTTTTAGATTTTCAAAAGCTAGTTTCTGCATCCAAAAAGTTAAAAAAAAACTCAAAAGCTAGAAGCTAAGAATTTGGGTTTTATATAACTTTTTTCACATGAAAAATTAACAAAAAGTAGAAATTTTCCAGTTCAAACATTTTTTAAACCAGTACTAGGGGCGTCAAAAATACCCAATATCCAAAAATCGCACCGTAAATACCCAAAAACCGTAAAAACCGACCCGTCACGGGACTGTTTTTGGGTCTACCCAACCCGACCCCGTTGGTTCTTGGGACGGATATGGTTCTCAACTCTATACTGCGGACCCGACCCGTAGAACCGACTCGCATACCTGAATTGTAGAACCGCAATATATATCCATATTTAAAAAATATAAATGCATATTATTATTATGATTAATATATTAGTTTGTAATGTTTAAATGACTGTGTAATGTCTTCGTGATTCATTAATCAATCAAACACATTGTTGACCAATATGAAGCAAAAAAATTGACAGTCTCTCATTACTTTGTTTATTTTTTACTTGTTTATTTTTTACAAGTAAGTTAAGAAATAACTTGAAAAAATAAATTCATTATCAATATATAAAAATACCCTTTAGAAAAGAACATATAGAAAAATAGAATACATTTTACGATTTTTGGGTATTTTGGGTAAATACCTGCACCGAGAACCGTTATACCCATTACAAATACGGGTATGAGTCGGGTAAAATAAGTACCAAAAGTTATATAGACCCGACCTACCCGACTCGTAGATGACGAGAGAACTGCTAAAACCGTTATCCGAATACTCAAAAACCGTTGGGTCGGGTCGGGTAAAATTGACACCCCTAACCGGTCCCCTAAAAACTACTCATTCTGGCTTAAAATATTAGGGCTCTATGTATCTACATATCCACTTGCAGCTTTCACCAACAAATATATCATGATTGTTGAAATGCAAATTTTTAAATTTTGTTCATATAGTTTAACATTTAAACTATGTGATTATCTTTTGAAAAACTCGATTTCAATAGTTATTTGTCGATCAAAATTGCACGAAGTTTTGTATAGGGCTGGGCAAAAAAACGGACTTAACCGAAAACCGAACCGGATCGAACAGAAAAAACCCGAAAAAAGCGAACCGGATCGAACCGTAAAAAACCGAACCCATCTCCGTCGGTTTTGGTTTACTATAAAACTGAACCGAAAAAACCCGAAAAACTGAAAAAAAACCAAATCGAATGAAAAAACTGAAAAAACCCGAAAAAAATCAATTGAGGACTGAAAATTTGAGTTACGAATAGCCAATTATTATGGTTTGTTATGTATATTTTAATTACTTAACATTTAATTTAATCATAATGATAAAGCCATAACTTTGGTCGGTCGCGTTAGGCTTTTCAACAATAATATAATAATAAATCAACCGTAAATAATGGACACTTCCTGATCTTTATTATTGCTCGGATTATTATCCTTATTCGGAATATTACACTTGCTCGGATTAGTATTTCGGTTTTACAATTGTGCTCGATATGACTGTTTAATCTCTCGTCTTGATCTTTTTCCCCTTTTATTCGGTGCTCGGCTGTCTTTTCTCGGTTTATTTCTCGAAGTGATATGCTTTGGTTAGTTTCTCTCTTTTCTTAACTTCTCTCTATATTTTTTGGATAGATTTTCTGGTCCATTTCTAGGAGGGGTAGTTGGCTATTTATAGGCAACTGCGCCTTCTAGGATATTGACAAATGTCTTCATCCCAGGGATTTTTCAGACATGGGTCCCCATTTGATTGGGCTTGGGCTTTTGATAGTAACATCTCAATTCCTATAAAAAGTATGAGACGACCCATTTAAGAGTTGGATACCCATTTATAAAGTGGGTTGATTATTACCCGAATAGAATATTCGGGTCTAATTTTTATGTTCTATCAAGTGCTCCCTGACTTCCTCGGCGTGGTTTCCATGTCGGGGGAGTCATGTTCGGTTTGTCGAGAACGTTACTTCGGTCTTGTCCTTCCCAATGTTTTATCGAGAAACGCAATAGACTTATGACGGTTCCCAGGGGGGCACATTTAATGTTTCCTATCCTAATATCTTTCTTCGAGGAAAAATCCTATAAAGGGGTGTACTCCCTCCATACTTAGGCATTTTATTACTAATTTGCTCGTGACATAATGGCTTCTTCAGGTTCTACTGGTGAGAGCTCCTTTAATTATATTTCATATTTAGAAACGAAAATCAAGAAATCTCGTACCGCGAATAAGAAACTCGTGGCCAAGGTTTCAGACTACAAGAAAAGGCTGTCTGACATGGATTCTGATCATCATGTGACGATGGCCGATCGGGATTGGGCTTACGAGCATATAAAGAAGCTCGAGGCTAATCTGGCCAAGCAGAAGGCAGCAAAAAGGGCCTATAAGCTTGCCTTCAAGGAGCTGCATGCTCGGTCTAACCCGAGTTCGGATGACGATGAAGAAGGCTCTTCCTCGAAATAATTAGTCTTTTGTAATTTCTGTCGTAATTTCTCTTGAATGAGGAGTCTTCTCCTCAGTTGTAATCGAAGTTTTTGAAATTAATAAAATATTTCCATTTCCTTGTTCTTGTCTGTTTATCTTCTTGATGTCTTTTTGGATGACTTTAATTGGATTTGGAACTGTGGTTAATTCGCCGTAAATGCTCTTGGGAAGTTCAAGAGGTTGTATTTATTCGAGATGACCTTTGATCTACTCCTTGTTTCTTCTTATAAAAGGGGACTGTCCCTGTATTCTTTATGCAATTCATTCTTTATTAACGAACAAATGGCTTCTCCTCTTGAAAACTATGGTGACAACCTTCCTGAATACGTTGCTCGTCTTGAAGAGGAAGTTCAGAAGGTGCGTTATCTCGAGAAGAGGGTTGCCAGGTTGTCGGTGGAAGCTCGTCGGGCCGCCGAACTAGACGAGCGATTGGATGCCCTGGAGAAGGAGCATCAGAGGTCTTTGCTCGACAGTATTCGCGCTCGTGCTCGGATCAAAGAGCTCGAGGCCTCCAGAGATAGGCAGCTTGCTTCCAAGAGGGCTTACAAACTGGCCCTTAAGGAAGTGTATGCTCGGTCGAAAAGGAAGCCAAATGACGAAGCGGGCCCTTCTATGAAATGATTTTATTGTTTTCATTGTATTTCCTTTTTGTGCTTCTTCTGTAACGAAGTATCAACCAACCAATAAAGACTTCTTTTTCTTGTTTATATCTGAATTACTTTCCCAATGCAATTTATTTTGACTGCGCACGCTTGTGGCCTCATTAATGCTTTTCTTGGGCCTTGCGTTTGATCTTATCCATTGGACCTTCTTACTCTTTATATATGGGGACCAATAGGATTTCTTGAGCCTTGTGCATAAAAAATCTTATTCACCAGAGTTTTCTTGAGCTTTGTGCAAAAGATCTGGGATATTTATTTGAACCGCTGCCTTTCCCCAAAATGACGCGTGTTATGATGCCATTATTACTTATCCTCTTTAAATATTGGTAAGAATCCAAGCGTTTCTTGAACAGGAGTGACTTTTAATTACTCACGCTTTTTAGAGTCTTTTGGGAATCCAAACGTTTTTCTTGAACAGACACCTCTTTTGAGTGCCGTCGCTTCTGTATACCCATTGGCGAATGGTTGCGACTCTCAATCCCAGCCCTCATCTAATTGATCTATAAATACCTGCTTACAGCATGGTTACATCCACAATTCTCATCATATTATTTTCCCCCATATATAGACCCTCATCTTATAATTTCCCTAAGATGTCTGGTCCTTTCACCCCATCAACATTAGCTTTGCAAGTCGAGGCTTTTGAAGCCTCTTATAGCCATGTACAAAGGCTATTGAGGGATGCCGAGGAGGAACTAAAGGTGATGCGTTATCACCATACCGAGATGGTTCGGGAATTAACTTGGCTAAGATCCGAACTGGCTTATAGCCGACGTGCTCGTCAGGCTCTAGTTGAAGAGAATGAGATGCTAAGGGGGAACCCGACACTGAGGGACAGGGATGTCTCTGCCGGGCCCTCTCATCGATACCGATCGACTTCCCCCTAACCTTCCCCCTTCTTTTTTTATCTCTCTCTGCTTTTCCCCATCTTTTCCCATCTCTTTCTTTTTCTTTTTTTCTTCTTTTCTCAGTTTCCCTCATTTCTTCCTCTTCCTCTTTTGTGTTTCTCTTTTTTTTTTTTATACTCTGTTCTCTCTACTTTTTATTCTTTTCTTTTTCCCTTTCTTTTTTGTTTCATTGACGTCCTTTTTATTTGTCTGTTTCCTTCATTTCTTCTTCCTCTGCTCTTTCTCTTTCTTTTTTCTTCATCTTTTTTTTTTTGCACCACTACGATGTAACAATCAACCCTGTGATCCTAAGGGTTGTGTTACATCTAGGGTTTTTGTCATTTTTCTTTTCGACTCTTCTTTCTTATCACTTCTTCTTTTCTTGCACTCTTCTTCTTTTGCTCTTCTTGCTTTTCCTTTCTCTTTCTTCTTACTTTTTCTTTTTGGCGTCTCCTGCTCACTTGGTCAGCTGATATAGTTGATCCTTTGCCTGATCTTCTGTACTAGCTCTTCTCGGATGTAATAGATCTTTTCGGATGTAACAGATTTTCTTTTCGGATGTAATAGATCTTCTTTTCGGATGTAACAGATTTTCTTTTCGGATGTAATAGATTTTCTTTTCGGATGTAATGAATAATGATATATCCCATCTTTATTAATGAAAAGTATTTTTGCCCCTTTATTTTTGCATTTCTTTTTATATTGCACCTGTGGTTTGTTGTTTGTCGGGAAGTTAGATCTTTGAATATCTCGTCTTTATTTCCTTTTGTACTGTTGTATCAGATGTCAGTAGATGTCCCCATCACTGTCGAATATAGGTGCATGCTCCCTAGTAGGTCAGGAATACGCATGCTCCCTAGTAGGTCAGGAATATGCATGCTATCTCCGTTCTATAAGTACTTCTCTTTTCTTTGGTAGTTTATCATCTCTCATTTTTCTTTTTGCTTCTCTCTCCCTCAGCCCTTTATTTTCTTCCGTACTATAACAATTTCCCAGAATGTCTGGACCTGTGGTGAGATATCATGCTCAGATGAAGGGCTTGGACACTGAGGTATCTCGGGTCCGCCGTCGGATGGCAAGGCTTGAGAAAGAGTACGGCGTTTTGGCCTTGAGCTTGTTCGGCTCTTATCCCGAAGAGACGGTGAAATGGACCGAGATTTCGGCACTGAGTCGTCAGCTCGATCACTTGTTGTCACAGAGAAATCATATGGCCAACTCCTGGTATGATGCCGAGGAGATTTGGGACCATGCTCAAGATGATTTTGATAACTCTCCTCAAGGCCTTGCTAGCATAATGGTAAAGAATGCTCGGCTTGAGGAACGCGTCAGGGCTCTTACCACGGAGAACAGCGAGCTCTCCTCGGAGAATGACAATTTGGTCGCCATGAATGACTCCTACCAAGCTCGGTTGAGTTGTTCAGCTCGTTCTGCCTTCTCTCGGTCTGGCAGTTCGATTTTTCCACCCATTGATCCTTAGATTGGGCTGGTTTTCTTATGTATTTCCCCTTTTTCAATGTGTTTTGTTTTCTGTATTTGATGAATCAGTTGTATCTTCTCGTATCTCGTGCCTGTCTTGTGAACCATTGTAACGCTTCGTACTTTGTGCCTTTTGATTCTCTATAAATGCTCCCAATTGCCTGTATCTCATTACCAATTTCTACCTCTCTTGTTTTATAATTTGCTTCTTCTAACTTGCTTTTGCGTGAGATGGCTCCCATCACTAGGTCCGCCTCCAAAAAGAAAGCCCTTATGGAAGAGGAGCCTACTTTTCTGCTACCTCGTCCCCCTGGTTTTGGGGAGGAGGATTTGACTCCTCTTCAACTAAAAGAAATTGAGATGTCATGGCTGAAACATGATCTCATGTGTGCTCGGACTGAAGTGAGGAGGTTTAAACAATACTGGGACGGGGAGGGCACTGCTCGTTTCAAAGCCGAGCAAAAATGCGAGTCTCAGTCTTACGCCTTGAAACAGGCTGAGATGGCGATTTCTCGTTTGATTAGGGAGAAGGAGCGTCTGGAGGAACTTTTGGCGAAGAGGGATAGTTCGAAAAAGTAGGATGGGTGTATTGTAACATTTTTTCTTTTTCTGTTGTATTGTTTGTGTTTCCCCCTTTGTGGATGAATAAAACTTGTCTTGTACTTGATTCTGTCCTATTTTATTTCCTGTTTGCTTCACTCTTTTATGTTTGATATCATTTGATGTCTCTCAGCATACACCGAACAATATGCCCGGTTATCCCCCCGGAGAGCGTTGTTAGACTTGATGCTCCTTGCCGTCAAGCTAGAAACGGTCTTCGTCCACCTTGTTTGGTGTGCCCTTTGGGTAAGAATTGGTTGGGAGTCGAGGAACTTTAATCGGGGGACAGTCTCGGTGTGATAATAGTGGTAGCGTATGTGGGAAGCTTTTCGTGGTAGGGTCCACTGGCCGTTTATTTAGGTGTAATGATGCGAACTGCCTTGGGTAGTGGGATACGCTCTGACATGGCGAAATCTGGAGCGTTTATATGTTAAAAATAGCAGCGGTTGTTGACTTTTGTAGGGTTGGAAAAAAGGTAAACCTCTGTCACACGAAAGGACGGTTATTATTTTATTCTTTTGTGACTCCACTCCTTTCTACTGTGCCAAGTATCCTTTTTTATTTTTATCACACAATTTGCTGAAGAAAATATCTCTCTCTCTAAAGCATATTCTTCCCGCCAAAAAAGAAAAGAGTTCAGCCGCTTGATCTAGGGTTTCGTGGTTTTGTTGGAAGGCTTGCTGCTGTTCGCGCTTGCTTGCTCATAATGATTACTGTAAGTGATTTTTCGTTCTCCCCCCTTCCCTTTTTTAGGAATTGTATTTGATTTGTCGTTGTGGTCATAGGTGTGGCGTTGGTATATGGTTCAAGTTATCTATATATGTCTGATGATTCTTATGTATCTGGTTAATGTGAGTGGGGGGGGGGGTGGTGGCGCTCGTTATATTGATGTGGTGCTTGTTTGTGTATTTGGTTAGTATATTGATGGACTTTTGATGATGTTTGGATAGGAAATTCTGAGCCAAAGTGTGGCCCAAGTTGGCACATTCGTAGAAAAGGATTTTAAGGAGCTTGCCGGAATACCTGACAACATACATATCCGGCTTCCTATTTCTGACGAGGAGGTGCTGGGATTTGTTCCTGCCGGCGAGGTGGCTGTGCGCTCTTCGGCATTTTTTACTGGGGGTCTGCGACTCCCTTTTACAAACTGGGTGGCTTCGTTCTTTGAGGCCGTCCAGATTGCTCCAGCCCAACTGGCCTTAAATGGTTACCGTACTCTGAACGGTATTCAAAGGTTATCGGAGTTGGCCAGAATACCGATTGAATTGAAGGACGTCTTCGGAGTCTACGGTCTGAGCTTTGAGCGTCGCAGCTCGTATCTGAAAACCCAGCGTACCTATTTCCGGCTTGTTATCGGTTTGCCGGATACCAACAAAGAGCGCAATCTTGGTATCGTGATAGCTTCTGGTGAATGGGGCTGTCCGGGACACCAGATTCCTGGACCGGCCACCAACGCTCCCCCTATGCCCGACCTCGGCGCTCCCAATGTGGAGGCTCTGTTAGCTCTTTGGAAATGGTGGGGGCCGGGACCGACGCCGGATCCGGCGAGTCGTACAGCTCCCATGCTGCTCGGGTATCCTATGGGTTTGGTGACCAAGGGGAATCCTGCGCCCGAGATCCCCAAAGAGCCCGAGGAAGAGTTCTTGAAAGTGGTCCGGGCTCGAAGTGCTGCTCGGCTAGGGAAGAAGGCCGTTCGTTCTAAGCGTCGTGCATCTGACCCTGTCGTTGAAACAACGAAGAGGGCTAGGGGAACCGATACATCGGTTACCGAGGAGGATGCTAACCTTGGCTCGGGCGAGGGGGTGTTTGCTGCTTCCCAAGGGGATACCACCGAGGATGCCTCTGCGCCGGGCGATGTATGTGTATGTATTTTGATTTTCTTGTCTTTTGATTGTTGTCATTTTGTTCGCTAGTGCTTTGCTTTATTAGTTATCTTGTTTCAGCTACTGACTTCCTCATTGGTTACCCTCGCTCTTGCCCGGTCTATGGGTATTATTGTGTTTCAGGGGTCGATCGACGATGTATTCGGACATATGAACCTCTTGACTAACATGGGAGAGGGTACGATGACTTTGCCTGTCATCTCGCCTATCCCCACCGAGGATCCGATAGATTTGCCCGTTCGCTCGCCCCTCCGTACTGAGGAAGAGATCGAGCATAGGGCCCCTGAGATTGATCAGTTGGAGGAGGACGTGGGGGTGGAAATGGAAGGCAGCGAAGAGAGTGCCGGGGATGTTGTGACGGGTGTCGAGGATGAGGCTCTCGACGGATCCGAGAAGGTGTTGGTTGACGGGGTTGCAATGACCCGTTACATTGACCGATGTAGGGGTGAACTACTGGAGCAACCGCAAACCTTGAAGATGGGGTATACGGCTCTGAAACCCCTTGTGTTCAAGGATGCAGAAAGACTATCTGCCCAACCTACAATGTCGGTTATAGAGCAGGCCCACGCGGATGCGCTGAAGGTACGTGGGGCTCGTATTTCGCTATATAGGTCTGGTACTTGTATTCTGTTTGGAATCTAATGTGTTGAAGTGCAGATTGCTGTGAGTACCGTGGCGCTACGGGATCAGTTGGGAGCTCTAGGGGCTGAGAAAGAGAAGCTGGTGGCCGAGAAGAACGCCACAGTCGAGGAGAACGAGCAGAAGAGGAAGGATCTGCTTGCGGCTTTCGAGGTCGAGAAAGAGAAATTGGTCGCCGAGAATAAAATCCTGGGCGAGAATTATGACAAGCTGTCGGTGGACGTTCTGCACCTGACCGAGGATGTCGACAAATTAGTCGCCGAGAATAAAACCCTGGGCGAGAATTATAACAAGCTGTCGGTGGATTTTCTGCACCTGACCGAGGATGTCGATAAATTGAAGGCGGAAAAAGAGAGCATGGTCGTTAAGTACGGGGAACTAGAGGAGGAGAACTTGCTCCTGGCAGAGGACGTGGAAGCCGAAAAGGCTAAGGTGACTGCCTTGAAAACGGCACACGCGGAGGAGCAGACAAAGTTAGCAATGATGGCCAACTTCTCTGTATACTGTGCTCATGTGCGGGCGCTCAATTTCGCGAATGTTCCTTTGTCGGATAGGGCGTGGTCGGAGTTGGTGTATCCGTGTCCGCATGGTGCACCGCCGAAACCCTTGGACTGGGCGAATCTTCGTGAGGAAGAGCTTCCTCGGCTACCGGGACAGACAATTTCGACAGCGCTGCGTCCTCACTCTGTGTCGGCCCCCCGTCCACTCCTCGACCGGATGCTACTGCTGTTCCCCCATCAGTATCTCCTCAGGTGGAACCTTGACTATCTTTCTAGCAGTATGTATATATATTTTTTTTATTATTATTATTATTTTTTTATTTTTTTTTTTGTTTTTTTTTTGTTTAGTCTTTTGTGTATCTAGAAACAGATTCTTTTGGGGAAGTGATAATATAGGTGCTGTGTTTTCTTTCTGTTAGGCTTTCTTGGGTTAATTTCTTTTGGCGGTCGTCATGTTTTGAAGGATGTGAAAACAAAATATTGTCAGGTACCAAATAACCCCCTTGCCATGGTGGTCTGGACCTCGCCTAGTCGTAGTGTAGGTGACGTAATAGAAGATTTGGAAAGATCTAAGGCGTCCCTTACCGCGAAATTGACTTGTGCTTATCAGGAAATCGAGGGTCTGAATATTCATATTTCCAACTTGGCGATTCGGTTACGTGATTTGGGAGAGAAATTTAGTAAAAAGACCGCCCATTATACGGCAAATAAGGGTAAAGCGAAGGAACTTCTCGGTGCCCTACGACGTTCTCGTGATGAAGCCCGAGGTCGTGTGACGAGCTTGAACTTGGTCCTTGGGGCCGTTTTCGAGGACGCGGACCTGCTGCTATCCTTTGCCAAAGCGTATTGGGCCCGAGCTCGCGCTTTAGAGGTGCTTGAGCATATAAAAGGAATGAGTGGTGTGTCCCGGGCAGAGCGCATGGTTGACGCGAAGGCCGGGGTAACTGAAACCACTGTCGCCTTGAACCGAATCGAGGCGGTCATTCGTGAGCGTTTGGGGACGCAAATTAATTCATTGCGAGATATTCATTTTGCTGATGTAGTAGAGACCTCGGCGTCTGTTGAGGGGTTGTCGGATTAATAATAGAGTGGCTTGTTTTGTCGTTTCATTTGTAGCTTGTATAAAAATCTCTCTTTTTTTTTTTTTTTTTTCTGTAGCTTCTTTTTTTTTTTTTTTTTTTATATTCATCTCTTCTCGTTCTTCTCCCCCCCCCCCCTTTTTTTTTTTTATAGGCACATGCTACTATGTCGCACCAGGCTGGTTCTCCCTGCCTAGTTAACCCGGGGTTAGGACCTACTGGTGCTGCCCGGGACGAGGTCTCATCTGGTGCGGCTAATGAGGTGCCTGACAGGTGGCCCTACATTGTTTTGATGAGCAAAAATGTCAAATTGACCGACCAATGTGCTCGACTGCGGACCAAGCTGAAAACCCAGGCGGCCTCTTTTCGAGAATACGTTCGGCGTGCCGAGCATACTGTTGAGGTTCAGGAGCGTCGTTTGGATCGATATTGGCATGTAAAGGACAAGTACTTCGTCAAATTAAAGTTGCTTGTGACCAAGGCCAACGCGTTGGTTAAGTATTTTCGTTTGTCCCGTGCCAGATACGATGCTTCTGCGGCTATGATCGAAGCTCTCCGTGATCTCTCCTTTGACGATGATCGCCGTAAAGCGGCCTCGGATGCTCACGAGTTCGCGAAAGAAGCCGAGTTCAACGTGCGGCTTCAGACGCTGACTTGTGTTGGAGCTCATACGACCAATTTTGATGCCCTCATTTCTGAGGAGCATTTTGATGGTGATGAGTCTGATGGGTACACAACGACGGATGACGAAGAGATTGAGCTCGGTCAATTACCGTCGTGCTCCTCCTGCAGTAGCTCTTCTTAAATGAGTCTCTTTAGTGTCGATTATCTTCTTGTTGCCTCCATAATGCGGGCGAGGACTATTTTTGTTATTTCTTTATTCCTGTTTTGTACCTTTCCATTGCCGTATTGCTATTTGATTGATTGGATCGATTTTTCCTTGCTAGATCATTTGTTATTTCGTTATTCCTGTTTTGTACCTTTCCATTGCCGTATTGTTATTTGATTGATTGGATCGATTTTTCCTTGCTAGATCATTTGTTATTTCGTTGTTTAGATTGATTCTCCTTCATTGTTTTAGCCAATTTGCATTGTATTGCCGCCGTAATGTGGACCTGAATAATTCCTTGCATTGTACCTGCATATGAATTTCATAGTATTCCTAGGCGTTCCTTTGAAAACACGCCATGTTGGGAATTTCATAGTATTCCTAGGCACTTCGGCCATGTTGGGAATTTCATAGTATTCCTAGGCGTTCCTTCGGTAACACGCCATGTTGGGAATTTCATAGTATTCCTAGGCGTTCCTTTGGTAACACGCCATGTTGGGAATTTCATAGTATTCCTAGGCGTTCCTTCGGTAACACGCCATGTTGGGAATTTCATAGTCTTCCTAGGCACTTCGGCCATGTTGGGAATTTCATAGTATTCCTAGGCGTTCCTTCGGTAACACGCCATGTTGGGAATTTCATAGTATTCCTAGGCACTTCGGCCATGTTGGGAATTTCATAGTATTCCTAGACGTTCCTTCGGTAACACGCCATTTACGGAATTTCATAGTATTCCTAGGCACTTCGGCCATGTTGGGAATTTCATAGTATTCCTAGACGTTCCTTCGGTAACACGCCATTTACGGAATTTCATAGTATTCCTAGGCACTTCGGCCATGTTGGGAATTTCATAGTATTCCTAGACGTTCCTTCGGTAACACGCCATTTACGGAATTTCATAGTATTCCTAGGCACTTCGGCCATGTTGGGAATTTCATAGTATTAGTAGACAGCATGATAATATATTTTATTCATTCAAAAGACTAAAGATAATGCCATTAAGCAAGAAGGGTAAGGTAGCACCTGTACTTGTATTCGGAGGATTGCCTATACGTAGTACTTCTTTAGGTTAGCCACATTCCAAGAATTCTTTTCCCCTCGGCTGTTGGCGAACAGGACGCTTTTGATTTTGTAAGAGACTGGACTTGTTCGCTTGACGATTTCGTATGGGCCTTCCCAGGTCGGGCTTAGTTTGCCATGTATTTCGTTGCGGGTATAGACCGTCACTCGTCGCAGCACCAGTTCTCCTATCATGAATTCTTTGGACCCCTTTACTCTCCTGTCATAGGTTTGCTTCACGCTTTGTTGGTACTTAGCTAGGGTAAGGGCCGCTATCTCTCATTTCTCGTCTATCATGTCGAGCTCTTCTCTCATTCTTTGTTCATTGTTTCCCTGCTCTACCAACGTTGTTCGGAGCGTGGGTAGCCCGATCTCTGTCGGTATGATGGCCTCAACACCGTATGCTAAGCTAAACGGGGTTTCCTTGGTGCCCGTCTTGGGTGTAGTTCGGCACGACCATAAAACGTTGAGTAGCCGCTCGGGCCACCTCCCCTTTGCCTGTTCAAGGGTGGTCTTGATGCCGTCTAATATTGTTCGGTTTGACACTTCGGCTTGCCCGTTCCCTTGTGGGTATGTCGGCGTCGAATAGAATTTTCGGATACCGAGTTCTTCGTACCACAGCTGTAAATTGGCATCTTTGAACTGGGTTCCGTTGTCGGCGACTATAGCGTACGGTATACCGAACCTGGTTATGATGTATTCCCAAATGAATTGTTTGACGTTGCTGGCTTTGATTTCTCGGAGGGGTTTAGCTTCGACCCATTTGGTGAAATAATCAGTCGCAATGATCAGATATTCCACATTCCCAGGTGCTCTTGGGAGTTTACCGACCAAATCAATTGCCCATTGAGCGAACGGCCATGGTGCTGATACCGGGGTCATCATAGATGAAGGGAGCCGTGGTATCTTGGCGAATCGTTGGCACTTGTCGCATCGTTGGACGTATGCATCGGCGTCTCGCTTGATATAAGGCCACCAATATCCTTGGGTCACTGCCTTGTTTGCAAGGGATCGCCCTTTGATGTGTGCTCCGCAAGATCCTTCGTGGATTTCCTCCAAGACCGGCAGTTGTAGCTCGGTCGGGACGCACAGTAGATGTGGTCCCCGGTAACTGGATTTGTATAGTTTATCATCCTTGGATAGCCAGAAGCGAGGAGCTTTTCTTGTAATTTTCAGTGCTTTTATCTTGTCGGCCGGAAGCGTTCCACTTCGCAGATAATGGGTCATGTCCTCCATCCAACCTAGTTCGTACTGTATCGATGTCACCCAGTTTACCCTTCTTATTATGTTCGGGGTCGGCAGTAGTTCCACTGTGATCGACCGGGTGTCGGTCAATGTTAATGTCGAGGCTAGGGTAGCCAATGCATCGGCATGTGCATTTTCGGTGCGATTGATTCTTACTAACTCGCACTGTTCGAAGGCTGCCATCAAGCTTTGGACTTTCTCTTAGTAGAGGATCATTCTATCATCTTTCGCTTGATACTCGCCGATGGCTTGATTGACGATGAGCATGGAGTCTGAGCTTGCAATTAAGTGGGAGCATCCGAGGGACCGGGCAATGAGCATGCCGTTTATCATGGCCTCGTATTCTGTCTCATTGTTGGTAGCTCGGAAGCCCAGTTTTATGCTTTTTTCGATGATTGCTCCCTCTCTAGACTTTAGGACGATCCCTGCTCCTGATCCGTCCTTGGTGGCTGATCCGTCGACCTGTATCTGCCAGTGTGATTGTGGAGAGAGTGCCAAAGGCTCGTCATAGCCTTCGGTGAATTCTGCGACGAAATCGGCCAGGACTTGTCCCTTTATGGCATGGTGGGGTGCGAACTCGATATGAAATTGGGATAGCTCGACCCCCCAGGCGGCAACTCGGCCGCTGATGTCCGTCCGTCGAAGTGACTCTTTGATATGAAATTTTGTGTATACCCGGACCTGATGAGCTATGAAATAGTGTGGCAACTTTCTGGTTGCGACGACCAATGCCAGGCACAGCTTTTCCAAGGGTAGATAACGAAGTAGATCGGAAATTGTTCGCGACCTTCTTCTCTTAGGATGACTGCGCTCATAGCTGTAGCGGAAACTGCTAGGTAGCATGCCAGAATGTCTCCTCTGTTCGGCCTTACTAGCAGTGGCAATGTCCTCAAGTACTCTTTGATATTGTTGAATGAGACTTCACATTCCGGGTCCCAGACGAATTTTCTATCCTTCTTGAGTGATTCGAAAAATGGCCGTCCCTTATCTGCGGATCGGCTAATGAACCTGCTCAGCGCAGCCATCATTCCCGTGAGCTCTTGTACCTGTTTCTTATTCTTGGGCGCTGCTAGGTTTCGTAGAGCCGTTATTTGATCGGGATTAGCCTCTATTCCTCGTCGGCTAACCATATGCCCCAAGAATTTCCCTTTGCTGATGCCAAATGCACACTTGCTCGCATTGAGTTTCAGTTTGTGCTCGCCCAGCGTTCGGAAAACGTCCCTGATATCTTGAAGGTGGGATGTGGCTCTTTCGCTCTTGACGACCATGTCGTCTATGTATACCTCCATCGTCTTCCCTATATGATCTCGACATACCCTTGTTATCATCCTTTGGTATGTTGCTCCCGCATTGCGTAGGCCGAACGGCATTACCGTATAGCAATAATTTCCCAAAGGTGATATAAACGAAGTCTTTTATTGATCTTCGCGGGCGAGGGGAATTTGATGGTATCCCGAATATGCGTCAAGGAAGGTCATCCGTTCTGCCCCCGCAGTTGCGTCCACCAGTTGATCAATCCTCGGAAGGGGAAAGTGGTCCCTCGGGCAGGCTTTGTTGAGGTTTGTGAAGTCTATACATACTCTCTCCTTCCCGTTCTTCTTAGGGACGACGACCGGGTTGGACAACCATTTTGGATAGTAAACCTCTCTTATGGCTCCAGCCTCCAATAACTTTTGTACTTCAGCGATTATAGCTGCTCTGTGCTGTACAGACACTTTCCTGCTCCTCTGTGCTATCGGCTTGTACTCGGTGTTTACACTTAGGTGGTGGCATGCCGTATTGGGGTCTAGGCCCGGCATATCTTTAGGACTCCAGGCGAATTTATCAGTGTTGTTGAGAAGGAATGTTTTCAACTCCTCGGATTTCTGTTTTGGAAGGTTGTCGCCGAGGAGGAAGTAATGCTCCTCGTCCATATCTGGTATATACACCTTCCTGAGTGTCTCTCCTACTTGTTCTTCGACAACCCTTTCGGCTTTGGATATTTGGTTGATCAGCTTCTTGGTGCTGGTGGGTTGTTCCACCATGCTTCGTTGTTTTTGGAGAGTCGCGGTGATGTCCTCGCAGCGTCTTGAATCCTCTTGACATCCTCTGGCTGTCTCGATCTCTCCCCTGTCATTTGGGTATTTGACCTTTTGGTGATAGGTTGAGGGTATGGCCTTCATGGCATGTAACCAAGGTCGGCCCAATATTACATTGTGACCGGAGTGGCCATTAACCACTAAGAACTCTACGGGAACCGACACGGACCCGGTTGTGACACTGAGGACGATCTTTCCCAAGGGTTTAGTCGTTTCGGAGATGAATCCGATCAGCGTGACGTCAGTAGGCTGTAGATCTTGCAGCTTGAGTTCCATTTTGTCGAAGAGCTCCCTGTACATGATATCACAAGAGGCTCCTTGGTCGACAAGTACCCTGCTGACCGTGTCTAGGCCAATTTGAACTCGGAGGTTAATGGCGTCTCCATGGGGGTAAATCACCCCTTCTTCGTCAAGATCTGAGAAAGAAATGGGCGGATGTCGTCGTTGTGTGCACTGTCGTTTAGAGGTCGACTCCTGTGATGCCTTGGCTACTTGGCCAAAGTGGGCCAGCTGCCGTTGTCGCGACCGTTCCCTACCGGGGCCCTCGGGTCGTGACATATGAACGACGTTGATCGTTTTACCTTGCCGGTTGTCGGATCCCTCGATGGCCAATTGTTTGCCTTTATTCCCAGCTCCTTTGATGAACTTGGCTAGGTATCCTGCATCGCCCCACTGGTTCATTCTCCATCGCAGGTTACGGCAATGCTCAGTGAGATGGCCGTGATCCTCATGATATGCGCAGAAGAGCTTGGAATCTCTCTGACTGGGGGGAGTGTTGATCGGTTGTGGTCGGGAATACCAACTTTCCCTGCATATATCCTTGAGGATATCTTCAGCAGACAAGTCAAAAGTGTATCGCAGCTTGATCGGTCCGAAATTGTTTCGATGTTCCCTCTCTTGGGGCCGACCTTGTTGAAACGGCTTGGGTGGCATTGGGTAGGTGAGCTGGAGAGGTTTATGTTCGTTGGTCGGTGTTGGGTATGCGATCTGGAGCGGTTTGGGCTCTAATGCTCGTGGTCGCTCTACCCTGCTATGGACCTCGGGCTCTTTGCCCTTTCTGGTCGGTTGGAATGCTTCTCCCTGGTTATTCCTAACTCTTTTGCGACCCACCTGTGCCTCGCGGACCGACTCTCTTCTTGGTAGAGTTCGGTTGAGGAAACGCAGTTCGTCGTTTTTATCGGTGAGGTGGGTACAATAGGCTAGCAGGGAATCAGTGGTCGGGAAGTTTTTGCCTATGAACTTCCTTCTTGCCCAATAGCCATTAGGGATGGAATTGATAAAGTTTTGGATGGCTATATTATTGGCATATCGTGGAATCTGGTTTGCTACGTCGATAAAACGTATGCAGTAATCGTTGAGCCTTTCATTTGGCATCATCGCCATTTTAAGAAGGGTTTCGATACTAACCTTCTTTTTCCGATGAGCAGCGTATCGGGTGGAGTATGCTCTTAGCAATTCTGCCCAGTCTCTAATGGAGCCCCGTGGTAAGTTGTGATACCATGACGAAGCCTCTTGACCCAAGCTGTTTTTGAAAAATTTGCACATCAGTGCATGGTCATCACTCCACAGTTCCATCTTCGTCTTGTAGTGCCTCAGATGGTCGATAGGGCAACTCTTCCCATCATAGAGCCTGAATTCGGGGATGACGAATCCCATAGGATTGCGGTACCGCGTGATCTGTTCAGCACACGGGGTTTCTTGGCATACGTTCCAAGCCTGTTGGAACGCGTCATCCGTGACTTGGTAGGGGGGAGGGTATCCTCCCTGATGTGGTGGTGGGCCATATCCTTCCCCGATCCTGTATTCGGGATATCTACTGTCCTTCGTGTTTGTGTGGACACGTTCCATATGAGTGTTCGGATGGACGATAGTTATTGGGACATTGCCCCCTTGGTGGGGGACTCTTGTATCGGTTCGCCGACCCGCTGCCTCCAGGGCGGCCCTGTAGGCAGAATCTTCCACTTCATGGCGTGGGTCTTTGTCGGGTTGGATAACTGGCAATAAGATGCCGGCCGCTGTCATGGCCGTCATGCATGCCGCCAGCTGAGCTTGCAGCTGGGCGTAGTTCCTTTCATCGGCTAACGGAACAACGTGTTGTACCTCCACCGTGGGTGGTGTAATCATCCTCGGAGGATTAGTCGGTAGTCGGGGCGACTGTCCGAGTACATGATCCTCGGGCATGCCAAACTGATGAGCTTCGTCCGTTTGTAAACGAGCACCGGAGTTGACCGAGGCTGTAGGCAAAGGGACTCTTGAGCTCGGCCCTGCTTGGGACCCGGTTAAGCGTCTTCGTGCACGCCTTAATACGGGCACGTCTTGTTCGTCCTCCGAGGACGAAGGGTGTTCGTCGACAATCCCTTCGATGAAATGTCGGGGTGGTTCGACCGGTTGTTCTTGGTTGACGTAGGAGGTTGTTGGTTGGTTTCCGGATTGGATAGCTTCATATCTGTCGCGGATAGCGAGTAGGTCGTCGAGGTCTTGTTGGCTAATTTGCGTGTTTTGGTTATTGGTTTCTACTATCTCAGGATGGGTTTCCTCTACATTGGTAACCATTGTCGCTCGTCTGGCAGAGTATTGGTATTCGAATTCTAAGCTAGTTGGGAACTAGATGATTCCCGGAGACGGCGCCATTTGATAAAGCCATAACTTTGGTCGGTCGCGTTAGGCTTTTCAACAATAATATAATAATAAATCAACCGTAAATAATGGACACTTCCTGATCTTTATTATTGCTCGGATTATTATCCTTATTCGGAATATTACACTTGCTCGGATTAGTATTTCGGTTTTACAATTGTGCTCGATATGACTGTTTAATCTCTCGTCTTGATCTTTTTCCCCTTTTATTCGGTGCTCGGCTGTCTTTTCTCGGTTTATTTCTCGAAGTGATATGCTTTGGTTAGTTTCTCTCTTTTCTTAACTTCTCTCTATATTTTTTGGATAGATTTTCTGGTCCATTTCTAGGAGGGGTAGTTGGCTATTTATAGGCAACTGCGCCTTCTAGGATATTGACAAATGTCTTCATCCCAGGGATTTTTCAGACATGGGTCCCCATTTGATTGGGCTTGGGCTTTTGATAGTAACATCTCAATTCCTATAAAAAGTATGAGACGACCCATTTAAGAGTTGGATACTCATTTATAAAGTGGGTTGATTATTACCCGAATAGAATATTCGGGTCTAATTTTTATGTTCTATCACATAATTTGTAACTGTCTCAACTTTTAATAACTAAAAAATCTAGCAATTAACATTTTCACAATTAGTATTTGAAACTAATGTTTGTATAATTATAAATTATAAATTATAACAGTTTCAGAACTTCATATATATGATATGAAAGAAAATTTTATTATAAATTGTAATTATCTAAATAATTGTGACACTGTTGTAGGATATAATTGGCCATTTTGGGCCTTACTCTATTGGGCCTATCTTGAGCTTTCCTAACATATGTAACCCTACCCTCTATTATATAAAGAGGGTCGGGGTCTCTTCATGTATCTCTCTGTACAATCATAATAAACAATTTGTCTGTTGTTTCTCATACCTCTCTCTATATCTATACATATCTCTATATATATCTATAACGAGCTAATATGTCACACAACACGTTATCAGTACTTTTGCTTGCGGAGACTAAGATATACGCTCGCGGATATTGGAGATATTTGGTAAACGCACAGATATTAGGTATCTATAAAACTTGAGGTTTATCCTTAATTTTTTAAGGTTTTACTATATCGACCTTCATCAACATACCGTGCGTAAGGTACCGAATTCAAAACTTAATTTATTCCATATATGTGATTGCACGTATTATTTTATGGATAAATAAAGCATGATAAATATACCGTAGCATATAATCCATGTGTATTCGAGTTTGTTACTTGTATGGATAAATAAAGCATGATCGTAACACATATGTTGTTGATTATAAAATCATATTTATTGATAAGACCATACACAGTAACCCAAACTGCATGTATTTGTTGGAAAAAAAAAGCCTATGCATGATAGATTTTTTTTATTTTACTGTTTAACATGATCAACATGTCTATAAAACCTATTGATATGTAATATGTATCGTGTACTGTAAAATTGTATTTTTATACAAACAAAATCAGTAAAAGATATATAATCGGGTTGTAAATCGGAAATCATGTAATTGTAGAACATGTATTAATCTGTGGGATTAATTCTGTAAAAAAACTGAAAACAGTAGGACTGTTTTGTAATTCGCTGAAACTATTGACTGTGCATGTTAATTACTAAAGGACTAAACTGAAACTTGTCTGAAATTATGGACTGAAACTGTAATAATGCTGTAAATAGATATATAGTTTGCTGAAATTACACGGATAGTCCCTGTAGTATATTACATGTATAAAAACAGTATACATGTGTTATAAAAGTCAATATTCGGTCTATAATATTCACCCACATGCATATATATATTTATTAAAAGACAAATGAATAAAAATTGCATGTTAATTGAATAAATTGATATGTTTCCATGTAAATTTAACCTATTTGCATGTTATATAAAAAAAAATTACCATATATAGAATTGATTGGTAATTAAAAATATATTGCTTGCTTGCATGTTAAAATTACCATGTATAGAATTATTCATATGGCAATAAACAGTAAATAATTGATTGATATCTTGTTAGCATAATCATATCTTTTGTTATTACCATATATATAAATATCACATATGCCAGTTAATTATTGAATTATATCTAATTGATTTGATTTGGTATGTTAGAATCTTTATGAATTGATTGATAATCTTGAATTGATTTGTTTATAACACCAAATCTACTGCATGATCAGATAAATTCTAAAAATATATTTACTGCCTGTTTATATATATATATGTGGTTAATCTAGATAGATACGATCTATATATTTATTTACTGCCATGTACACTTGTTTAAAATATGTTAATTTACGAAATCATATATTTTCACATTTAAGTTGGAAAAATTATGAACATTCCCTAAATAGGCTCACCTATTTGGATACGATGTCTAGGAAAGATATAGGCGGAAGTCGATATCCTAATGAGATCGGGTTTTAAGTGGCATTCGTGCCCTCCACCCTCACCGTCTTTCCTGGTCGTTTTTCAAGTAGAGCTACCGAAAGGGGTTAACTAAATAATAATTTCCCCGAGTGTGTTTATATAGTGATGTATGTTTCGTCGAATTGTTGTCTCTGTATCGACCTGTCGTTCGATCAATGAGAACCTATTCACATTAAAAGCAAAACTATTTTTCGAACCTGTCGTTTCGAAATAAAGTTTATGCTTGTGCAAACCATAAACATATAAACCAGTCATTTTATATGATAAATAATCCAGAACTCCCATTACATGTTGGATGCCATATATGATGAGAAAAATCGTAAAAACATACTAGTGAAATGATTGTTTAAACGTTGATTTTAATCCGTCACCACATGTTACTCACCCTGATGTGTGAAAATGTGATGCCTAAATTTTTTTTTGGATGCCATCTTTGATGAGTAAAACACGAGTTTGTTGTTACCATCAGGATGAATGCTAAAGCGTTGATTTTATTCCGCCGCCACATTTGAGACATGATGACGTCTATGGTTAAAAAATGTCTGAAATTGACATATTGGAAATTGTATTCATAAGCAGTATCGTGAATTTATATTCACCATGTTCCTTTATCGCCCATCTGTTATTGGGTCAATGGAGAATTGTTTGCCCGATATTAATGCTCTTCGTGTATATTTTTTTTCCACGAATCGAGAACCGAGACAAGTGTTATTTGTCTCGAACTGTCACGATACCGATGAATCGCCTAGCCAAGCGAGATTTTAGACAATCGTCAAAAATCGAAAATTTGTGGCTCCAAGACAGTAATTGAAAGCAACAATATGGCCCGTTCTCACAAAGCAAGAGATAATGCTCAAGGAGGCAACTCTATACTATAAAGACAAAAATCATGCACGGTTACTCCTTAAATAGTTCAAAACTATTATAAATGTAAAAAAAGCGATGCTAATGTGGTTAAAGATAACTGAAAGGAAACTCTGGAGACCCCCGATTTTGTGGCTCAAATAAGTTTGGTACCTTTCATTATTGATTTTGATAAATCATTGAGCCATTTTTTCGCTCATCTGGATTATGTTTTCCATTTGGATTATTATTTTCCATTTGGACATACTTTTGGATTATGATTTGTCTGTTTACGAAATTTCTCGAAATAATTTAAAGTGTTTTGAGCAAATTACTTTGACAAATGTGACCAAAGATTAAATTATGAAATTTTAGGCAATATTTGTGGGGTAGTTGATTTTTTTGGAAATAGTGGGTAACAGTGTACCACATAATTTCACCAACTATTTGCCTAAAAGAGTACTCAGTAACAACGATTCTGAACCTGTCGTTCCAAATCAAAATCTTTGGTAAAACCAAATTGATTTGTCAAATATGAGGTCTTATACTCATGTAGGTCCTGCCGTACCTTGTTGAGTTATAAAATAAACCAGTGTTATATGGTAATAGCTCATGAAAGAATTAAAATTTCTTTACATAGCCTCCATTCAATACGAGCAAAAGCGTATTTTAGAGGAGTTGAAATGTCTTTCAAGTGGTTGCTACCACATTTTTAAAAGCATTTAAAGTTACCCTATCATTTCGCCTGTCGTCGAAATGATAAATGATTTAGATGCTAAGACATGATTGTCTATACTATCATTCGCCTGTCGTCGATTGATAAGAGCATTTTGATATTGTGACATTGACTGGATGAGATATTCCCGGGTCAAAAGACGATGCTTGATTTATAATCGCATCGCATTTGGATTCTCTTTGAGTATATATTTCATAATTAATCCGAAATCCATGCCACTAATGCTCATTTTGAAAGACTAGTATGTGTAAAGATCACAAAATGAACTCGTAGAATTCTTGTAAATAATTGAAGGAGTTATTGTGGACTTATCCAACCATAAGACGGACCATAAATATAAATGGTTATGGTTGATGCATCAACAATATGGTCACATTTTACTGTTGTCCACATAAATGCAGCACTTTCCAAACTCTTAGCCTTATCATTAAGTTGATGGCCCATGATCCAGATTATTCTGAAAAGTCTAGTCGACTTGATAATTCCGAAGAGTAATGTCAAGCTCCAAATTCCATAAACACGGATATCGAGGCATGACCTTTTAAAAACAAAATAAAATAAAACTTGTTGGTACGAAATTAAAATTTTAAAAGAAAAAGACTTGCGAGCTAAAGGAACAATTAAACAATAAATAAATGCTTGTCAAACGTGGCTACACTACCAAAAGGTTTTAACAAAATTAAATTAGAAGAACTAAACAAATGCAATTTGCCCGTAGGCTACAACCTCAAAACTGTTCTAAAATAAAAAGAAAGCGAAAGCCCCGAACCCATGTGATGCATTTCAATGGCTTCTATCCAAAAGTCTCAACCTAAGTTGTACCTGAAAGACAAAATTGTAACAGTGAGTCCCACGCACATAACTAGACGGGACGGCACCACAAACACCGTCACTCCATCCCATAAATGCAAGAGCTCACAAATTCTACAACTACGATAATCGACGTATAAAAAGAAATATAATTACATTCTACAACTACGATAAATTAAATAAATTAAATAACATCTACACACATCTATAGCATACATGGACCTCTCACGCCACCTACCCCAGTCCGTAAGGTAGGTCATTCCCTATCTCTTCGGCCGTCTTATGTCCCCGGAATTAGGGAGAGACATAGACCATTGCAACATAAAAGTAGATTTATAGTGCGCACTTGGACCTCTCACGCCACTCGTCCCAGTCCGTAAGACGAGTCATTCCCTATCCCTTCGGCCGTCTTATGCCCCCGGAATTAGGGAGAGACATAGACCATTGCTAACATAAAAGTAAATATAGTGCACACTGGGACCTCTAACGCCACTCGCCCCGGTCCGTAAGACGAGTCATTCCCTACCCCCTTGGCCGTCTTCTGTCCCGGGAATTAGGGAGAGACAGAGACCATTGCCACTACAGCTAAATCACAAGGCCTCGGCCAATAATATAAAATCATTCAAATAACACCATCTCATACGTATATATTAAGGCCTCGGCCAATAATATTATACTATTCAACTAACATAAACTCATACGTCACTTAACGTAATACAACATAAACCATAATCATAGATGCTAGATTCACAACTAGCCAATCACTTCAACAACATAAAAACCCATTCAGACATTTTAACAAACACCTTGTATGCATAAACTACAATCCATCTATATTCAACAATAATTTACCCAATTCTATCAAAAACCATAATAACTCATAATCAACGCATAAAACACGCAACTCATCCATAATCTCATTAATTCGCAATTAATATATATAAGGTCTCAACCTCTACAATATAAGCATCCTTCGGTTCGGAAGCAACTTAAGTTCTGTGATAAAGCCTGTCAATTAACCTAAAACCACAACCAATCAATATATATATATATATATATATATATATATATATATATATATATATATATTATATATACAGAGATTTAGTAAGAGTGAATCATAATAATTAAATCGGTGCTACTGTCACAAGAACAATTGTAATTAATGACAATTGCAACCCATAATACAAAAGAGAACAAACAGTATCAGTAGCAAAGGACAACTCTTAATTTCTACTTTAAGCTAGGCTTCTAATATATATTACATCCATCTATTTCTTATTCAGTGCTTGTGTAAAACAAAACTACATTAATTACAAAAATACCCAAAACATTTTTTATTTATTTTTAGTTCTCTAATAACTAAACCCCAATTATCAATTTAAGAACATGATTAATATAAAGGACAAAAACCCCAAATTTCTAATAAACGCAAAACAAAATTCTAACATACACCCTCGTCTAGTCGCAATGGATAACCCCCGTTACCTTAGCGCGTAGAGGAGATGCTTCTGATATGAACCCGCTAACGGTGGTTTCCTCTTCTTCTTCTTCTTCTTCTTCTTCTTCTTCTTCTTCTTCTTCTTCTTCTTCTTCTTCTTCTTGTTTTTCTCTCTTTTCTCTCTTCTATTTTGCTGGTTTTTAGGTTTAAAGAATGAAAAGTGGGCTGATTTTAGTTTTAGAAAAACTGTTTTTAGATAGTTTGTGGAAGCAAACTATTTGGTCCCCAAAGTTCTAAAAGCTAACTTTTAATCAAAATTACTATAATACTACTCAATAATAACAAATCTTTAGAAACAAATCTATTGGGTCCTTTTTATTAGTAAAATTAGTAACAGGTTTTTAAAGTAAAGCTTTTTGGAAGAGTTTCGGTTTTTGGCTAAAAATTAGTCGAGTGACCGGTTTTTGGTAAAATTTTGAATAAAACGTTTTTGGATAAATTAATTCATAAATAAAAACACTTATAAAAATGCGGGATGTTACAAGTAAAAATCGAAATTTTGATTTGAATTACTCTAGTTTGGAAATTGAAATTGAACATCCTGTCGATTATGTTCAGACCCAAATGGACTCACAAAAAGTTTGATGATGCGACTGCAAATGATTGCACGCATTTCTTGGTATTGCGCACCAAGGTTTATATTTCCGTGTGGGGTTATACTATTTTGCTGCATTGGTCCGTCATGATGCCCATAGACACTCAAACACCATATGCGTACCAGCTGGTTACTGGTTATGAGCCAGAAGTCTCATATTAACGCGTGTTTAGAGTGATTAATTAATATTTTGATTGAGCCGCTATAGCGTTCAAAATATGGACCTCTGAAGGGGACATAAGTCGATTATAAATCTCCTGCCTATCATTTGATAGAGTAACCTTGGCAAACGATCTCTTTACCGCATGATATGCGAAAATGACATCGCTAAGACTGTTCTCCCCGTCGTTAGGGGGAGATTTGCACGTTATCGTTGATAAGGAACGATGTGAAATAACGTGGCATAACCCACTCAGTCTTAGCTTGATCCCCAAAACTGCACTTAGTGATAAGTAAGTGCATAGACTCACTCAAGTCTTACTAAATGCCAGACGCATTTAATGACTTTATGAGATGTCACGAGATCATTTATACCTGCTGCAAAATGGTTGCAAGGATAGACGTCCATGTCGGACGCTGTGTTCCTGTCGTAACACGTTGCTTTGGCCGAACCCGCCAAGCAAAGGACGTTGCCGTCGGCCGTCAGTCTGTCGTCCTTCCCAAGATGCGAGGAAGTTGACTGGTTGTTAATTCGTTCAGCCCAGAGGTGGTGAACTGAAACTCGTTTATCGCACGAGATTATAAAGAATCAAGGAGATGTGTGATTTCCTCCTCATCCTAAGAATCTCGAAATATCTGTCGATCATGATATCTTAGACGATATTGAAGCAAAACGAGACTGTCATTGATTACTTGTTCATATATTCGGTGACGACTGATAATATGAGTAAATTATGACAGAGAACCATGTACCGTTGCCTGAAGTCAACGTAAAATAGACTGGACTAATGAAAACTTGCAATCCAAGTAGACTTCTTAGCGAAAGTGTGTTCGGACCTGTAGCTCCAACACCACCGATGTTAAACGATTTCGTTTGTTTGGTCGTAAGGAAAAGTGATGAGAATAATGAGATTGTAGAATGCTCGCCTAGTAGCGCAAGGCTTCTCTCACATCTTGGAATTGATTACGAGAGGGTTGATTTCCTTGTAATGGAAGTTATAACGGTCCCCTACTTTATCAGTTTAGTAGTTTTCCAAAACTGATTATGCAGCATGTGATTGTGGTCACTGTTTTATCTCTATGAGAATTTAGACAAAGAAATATAGATGAAGGTCCCTGTGTGACTTCATGTGCTTAAATCAAGTAGTTCATGACCACGGAACACGATCTCAATTGACTGAAACGTTCACTATATGGATTAATATAATCCAAGCGGATGCGGTATACCGCCTAAGTGAGTACTTGATTGGCTTGGGATACTTGAACAAGTATTATGCCCTTGCGTGTTTTATTACGCGATCCATTTTGGGATTTGCCTTCGAGATGAAGGATCTTGGGAAGACACGGTAGTGACTCAACCTGATGATCGAGTCTCGTAAAGATTGAATCTAAGTCCATGATTCAGACTACACCCAAAAGGTGTTATGACGTTGTAGTCATCATGACGCTAAGTCGTCAGATTCTCCCATGATCGTTCGATCACTAGACATTGATATAGACCCAGTCCGTCCCTGATGAGACGATGAAGAGATATTGAACCATCATGTACTTGGCAATAAGCGCATCATTGTACTTGGTCTAATGTGCTAGGACGAACATCTCGTCTGCTGTGAATGGTATAGCTCGACACAGCATCGCGCTAACACGTTGCCATCGAAATGGCATAAAAGACATTTTCCCATTACCTTAAGGTAACTGTGGATGTGGGCTTGTCTTATCCCATTTGCGTCATCGAGTGTATCTACCCCCTTCGGTACTCGAATTAACCTAACCCTTTTTTGGTTATACCGATGCTGGTTACTAATCAGACCCGCATAAGCTATATTCCTAACATGGTATGTCTTTACCATTAGGAATAAGGTGATATCTTGGAGGTCTTGGAATGACTCCAAACGAATCACTATGATCTGCTCGTGCTCTATGAGACGACTAGAGAGTGTATATGGCTTCGAGCTAGTATTAGCCATATTTGAATTACATATGCTCTGTCTCATGATCCAGATAAAACACTTGTCTTATTTGAGGACAACTTCTTGTTATCGATCAAGAGAGACATGACTAGATTATGCTATTTAGCATTTTTTCGCCGAAATAAATCTTCACATATGAAGTTTAAGAGCATCCAGTTGAATGCTCGTTCTATTCCAAGTTAGATTTTCTTGCATCCAGTCGTGTGTAAGTAAATGAAGCATCCAGTCGAATGCTCGTACTCTTTATTGAAATATAAAATCCTTGCACCTTGTCGTGTGCAAGTGAGGGGGAGCATCCATGTGAATGCTTATTGCACTAATTACTACTTAGTCGAAATCCCCGCACCCTGTCGTGTGCAAGTGAGGGGGAGCATCCAGTCGCATGCTCGTGTACTCTTTTTGTCCTTAGACCAATGTTTTTTCCCACTGGGTTTTCCTTGGCAATGTTTTTAGCGAGACACGTTCCCATTATATCTCACTTAAGATTGCCGAAATTAGGAGGAGTATCCTGTTGTATACTTCTTACCACTGTGTACTCTTTTGTCCTTCGACTAGAGATTTTTTCCCACTGGGTTTACTCTAGCAAGTTTTTGATGTGGCACCTGTTTTGTGTTTGATCCTCAGTACTACCATTGTTGCACTCTTTTTCCTTTGATCAGAGATTTTCCCGTTGGGTTTGCTCTGTTAAGGTTTTGATGAGGCACGCTGTTTTGTGGTTAGTTACTTACATGATATTTCGGCCTATATCATTCGGCTACACAGTTTCTCCTAGATACCGGTTTTGTCCTACACTGGGTTTTCCGGCCCTAAGGTTTTTATGTGTTTAGCACTGCGAATAAACTCGACTCATATCGACAGCATGAAGACGAAGAAATCAAGACGTTCAAAGGGGGAGTGTTGTAGGATATTATTGGTCATCTTGGGCCTTACTCTATTGAGTCTATCTTGGACTTTCCTAGCATATGTAACCCTACCCTCTATTATATAAAGAGGGTCGGGGGTCTCTTAATGTATCTCTCTGTACAATCATATTAATGAATAAACATTTCGTTTGTTGTTTCTCATACCTCTCTCTATATCTATACATATCTCTATATATATATCTATAACGAGCTAATATGTCACACAACATATACTAACTTTTCATTATTAAATGCTTTATTTCACATTAGAACTATGCTCTTAATTTATTTAAAAATTTTCAAAAAACAAATTGAATAAAAAATATTCATAAAAAAGTTATCTTTTATCATTTTACTCATTTTTCTAATAATTAGCGGACGTGTAATTTGGAAACGATATGCAAGATACCAAATTAATAAATTTTTTTTTGCCATATTTACATATCTAAATTAGGAGATTCGCAATAAATGGATTACCAAAATAAAAATAATAATGTACTAGCTAAATCTATAAATGTACATGTTTCAAAATATAACAACAACAAAATGTATTTTTTTAATTAAAATTGAAAAAAAACCCGAAACCGGACCGAGACAAACCGGTTCGGTCCATAAACCTAAAAGACCGAAAAACAAAAAAACCGAACCAAAATTTATACCGGTTCCGGTTTTGCCTATAACCGACGCGAACCGCACCGAACCCAGCCTCAGGGACGGAACTACTGGGGGAAGGGGGTGCCGCCATCATCCCAAAAAATATAATTTTTTTTTATATAGAAAATTTCGGAATTTAAGGTTTTATAAATTAATAGCCCCCAATAAACAAATAGCAAATTAGTTCAAATGGTAAACATAAAGTTTTTGTATCTACAAGATACATAGTTCGAATATTATGGTTAGTTTTACTCTCCATTTAATTAACATTACCTTAATTTTTTACCTGTACATTAATTAATTGCATCTTTAATTTTCACTTCTCAATTAATTAATTGAATTGTAAAGTACTATTATAATATTTTATAAATAAATATTTTTTTATAGTTTGATAGTGATGATATAATTTTTTTTAAACTAACTAAATTGTTTGAAATTTTTGAATCAACTAATTAATAAGTTTATTTGCTAGTTAAAAAAAAAATCAACGAGGCCAAGTAATTGAATCCTGAGGGAGTATTTTAGAGAGTAAATAAAAAGTAAAAAGTGACAGGCAAGAGAATATTGAAGAGAGAGAGAGAGAGAGAGAATGGCAGAAAAAGAAGTAGAAGTAGTAAGTAGTCCACGTCAGCTTCTGTCTCATGAGAATGTATCTTCTTTTTTACTTTCTGTTGATGCTTTTCTCTTCGACTGTGACGGTCTCTCTCTTTTTCTCTACAATTATTTGCATATGTTTTTTTAGTCTATTTTTATGTTTCACGTTTCCGTTCTCGGTTTCCGTTTCTGTTTAGAAGGAGCATCATTTAATTGTTATTTTTTTAGATAATAAGTAATTTAACACATATTAAAGCACGTATATATTTTATGTTTCACGTTTCCGTTCTCGGTTTCTGTTTCTGTTTCGAAGGAACATCATTTAATTGTTATTTTTAGATAATAAGTAATTTAACACATTTTAAAGCACGTATATATTTTATGTTGTGATGATCATTTATGTAACTGAGTGTAAAACTCCATTTCTATGACTTATGTTGGTAAAGAACCGTATTTGAGCAACTCGTGTTTCGTATGTCACACGTTCAGTTTGTTTCTAAACATCAATTTAACATGAAAAATGCTTTCTTTGTTAACTTACTACATGAACAGAGCCGACATTCGGTTCATTTACTGCAACAATGAAATATTTAAAATTAAATAATCGGAGCCCTTCATATTCTAAACGGGTTTATTGTGAAGATGGATTGCTAATTCTTAGATATTTTAATCAAATTACGTAGAAGGAATTATATTTTCACCAATCATTATCAAAACAGGAGGGGTTATTGCCAATGTAGTTTCACCTAGATTGTACATTGCATTTGCATATGTTTGCTATATTGGAATTGTGTTTTCGATAATTAGACATATGTCATAGGAATTCTGTAAAATGGATAAATGGAGTTTCGTTCCGTAGATAGATAATCATTTTACAAAATGTGGTACGAATGCTCTTAGAATTCATTCATCACTTTACTTCTTACAGTGTTACTGAACAGAATTGGTGTTGCTGATTTTGGTTATCGTGATAAGTTTTTGGGTTTACAGAAGTTCTTCCATTATGTTATTAGACAAATACTTGGTCATGAAATGGTTTGAGTATTCATTCAACTGTAACATGTTTAATTGCGTATTATTTTTTCGGTTGTCGCGTTTTAAGTGTTAAATCTTTTATGGTTGCTATTTTGTATGGAAAAATGTTACTTCTGAATTTAAATTTGGTGTCTTTCTCAATGTGATAGATTGCTTGTTTCCATCTCTGTTGTAGCATGGCACTAACTTTTCAATCCTTATTTTCCATTTCTCTCCTCTTCATATGCATATAATAATGTATTATATATTATAGGTGTAATTTGGAAGGGAGATAAGCTAATTGATGGTGTCCCTCAGACCTTACACTTTCTTCGTTCCATGGTTAATTTTTTCCCCATTTATTTTACCTTAACCAAATATTCAATCTTTATCATTGTTGTGAACTGCAAAAGCTTAGTTTAAGTGTTTTTTCAAATGTTCCATAAAGCGTAGAGGGTTAAAAGAATGATTTTTTGAACTTCTTAAAACAATGAGTTTTTTGCTCTCTGCGAGCTAAAACGATTCTGATAAAACAAGATTTTTATCAACACTCCGCTGCATTTTTTTCTTCTTATTATTCTTGCTCTTATAGCAGGATTGGGCCTTTGATAAATTAACATACATCAGCCAGTGAGTGTTAAATATTTTTATGATATATGTTTTGCTTGTCCATCATATAGGGGAAAAAACTGGTATTTGTAACAAACAATTCGACCAAGTCCAGAAAGCAATGTGCTAACAAGTTCCTTTCTCTTGGTATACCATCTGTTACTCAGGTACTTGACGTTTGTTTCTATTCTAGTCTTCAATTCCCCTGCACTTCTTGTACTTCGTTGTACCCCAATTAGTAATTCTATAAGTTACAGTTTTACATATAACATGTTACAGGGACAGCAACATAATGAGGCTGTATCCCCCCATTTTGGAAGAAAAAATCGATGACAAAACAAATTTCACCATATTTTCCCTAAAATAATCCAGTTACAACATTTCATCTCCCCATATTGATAAAAGAATGATTCTGGTTTCTCTACTGAATGTATGTGCAATCTCAATGTCTCATTGATCTTCTATTTTTTTGTAGGATGAGATCTTTTGCTCATCATTTGCAGCAGCTATGTTCTTAAAGCTCAATAATTTTCCTTCACATAAAAAGGTTATGATCATTGCCAACTCAAACGCTCCTTAAAGTAGTTGTATTGATTTATTCTAAAACCATTTCATCAATTTCATTTCTTATTTGATCTTTACTTGCAATTATGACTATTTAGAAGCTGTCAAATCTTTTACATCTTCTTTCCGGATGATAAAATTCCAATTTACTAGATTGGCTGCCTGCTCGGATCTGAAAAGTTCTTATCTCCATTTCTATTTATGAGTTGATTACACCTAAATAGAAGATAAACCAAAAATTAGAAGACCTTATTTCTTTTTCCAGGTTTATGTGATTGGGGAAGAAGGCATATTGGAAGAATTGGTGCTTGCTGGTTTTACTAGTCTTGGCGGTCCGGTACGCTTAGTTTTTTCCTTATTTCTCAAACTACCTAATTTGCAACTTCTCATACCGTTAAAAGTTATAAAAAAAAAACTACTCCTTAGCGTATCATATTCCTAATCTTGATGATCAACATGGTTACTGCAAATTGTTATTCTATGTATTCGTCTTTGGCCTCTTAAAGCATAATTAAACATAATGTGTTGTGTTAATATTTCGAGTTAGTGCATATTTCTTCACATATAGTCACTGAGTTTCTGTTGTGAGTCTTAATTTCATAACAAAATAACATTTTACAGGAAGATGGCAGCAAGACGGTGCAGCTGAAACCAGATACTCTGTTTGAGCATGATAAGAGTGTAATATAGTGTTGCTATTTAACATCTAGATGTATATTTTTTTTCTTAGGGATATCATTTAATCTTTCTTTTTCTTTTAACTTCCAGGTTGGAGCTGTTGTAGTTGGATTAGACAGAAACATCAACTACTACAAGCTACAGTAAGATTACTATCTATCTCAATTCCTAATTTTTCCATTTTATTTGTGTCATTGAATTTATTCACTTGGCTCAACCACGGAAAACAAATGTGGTTCTTTTTTACTTAAGTCCAAACATTTATGCTTTAATCCTTTTAAGTACGTGAAGCATGTGCATGTAAGATCATACCCTTCTCTCGCTTGTCCATTGTCAATATTACTAGTAAAAGACATTGTTGAGTTGGTGACCAACGTTTGATTAATTTAAAAACCTTTGATAGTTGTGAAGTTATTGGACACTCTTATCTTAAAAAAACTCGCTCAAAAGCTTGCATTACTATATTTGAGGCAAAGCTCAACTTTTAGTGAAGATCCTGAAAAAAAAAATGTTTTTCTGTACACCATTAAAATTGATTTTTTTTTTTCTTGCTATTCAGGATCTATCATTTCAAAATGGCTGCAGGTATGCAACTCTCTGTATTCGTGAAAATCCAGGTTGCATTTTTATTGCTACGAACCGTGACGCGGTGGGACATATGACCGATTTACAAGAATGGCCGGGTAACACGCCAAGCATTGTGTACATCTTGATGACATTATGAATTGTGGCACTAATTAAACTGTTAACTGCATTATTTCTTTTGGTTTTGGATAATTCAGGTGCAGGATGTATGGTAGCGGCTGTTTGTGGATCTACCGAGAGGCAACCCGTTGTGGTCGGGAAACCTTCTACTCTTATGATGGACTTTTTATTACAAAAGCAAGTCTGATATTTCCTTGGCCTTATCATATAGGCACTCTTCTGTTTGTTTAAGCTTTTAAGCTTGTAAGTTGGATGCTTTGAGATTTTTAAAAAAGTAACTTTTTATATTTTAATTGCTTATAAGTTGTATTAATGCATTTGGTAGCAGATCATATAAGCTAGTTTTTAAAAATAAAAATAGCTCTTGCTCAAATAGCCAGATTATAAAATCGATTTTATTTCCTGAAAAGGCATTTTTTATTTAAAAAAAGCGGCTTATTTGAGAAAAGAATTTCCTGTAGTTGCTTCTTTGAGATTACAGTTTTTTTTTTCTAAAAGCCGTTTTGTAGATGGAAAAGAAAACGGCTTATTTGAATAAGACGACATTTGAGAAAGAAAGAAAAAACATATTTTTTTATAAAAGCTACTTTTCGGAATAAACCACGTTTTATTGAAAGTATGTAGTTGGTTACTTTGTGACTTTGTATATAGGCGGGGTGTGGGGTGTCTGTGTGTGGGTTAGCATAACATACAAAGTGACAGTAATATTCAAGTGTACATCACCAAGACGCAACAGTAAACATGTAATTAATTGGAGGAGGATACATTTATTTTTCAGGAGTGGAATTATAAGCACTGTTTTAGCAAGCTCTCTTCGGAATTCGAATAGAAAAAAGATCAATTCAAGGCTTAAAAATGCAGAAAAAAGCTTGCTTTCCAGCTTTTTACGCCGATGAAGCTTATGTTTTTTGCGATTTTAGCATAGCTCTTGCAACGCTTTAACTAAGTAATCCTTTTTTAAAACACTGATAATAAGCGAAGCTTTTGTACTTCATCATATAAATTTTATTCGAAAAGGCGATTTAGAAACTGTAGATTTTTTCGATGTATTGTTTGTGTTGCAGGTTCAATATACCTACATCCAGAATGTGCATGGTGGGTGACAGATTAGATACAGATATATTGTTTGGCCAGAATGCTGGGTGCCGAACTCTCCTGATTCTATCAGGTTTTATTCTTTTTGGAAAATTTTCTGGTTTTTTCTGGTTGCTCAATTCTCTTTCTTGAATTTGTTTGTTAGTAGTGGTTTTTCCATGACCAAGTAAAAGTATTTCATGTATAGGTGTGACAACTCAATCTGGCCTTGAAGATCCAAATAATCACATCCAACCAGAATATTACACGAGCAAAGTCTCTGATCTTTTCAACTTGAAGAGCACATAGTGATCCAAGCTAATCCAACATCCATATGAAACATCGGTAATAAAGGTAGAGAAAAACTACCAACAGAATTTTCCAGCCAAGTTGTCCTGTGTCAGGATACATAAGGAATGGTATATTGTTATTTGTGAGATTCAAATACTTATGATCATTGTTGTTACAGTGGGATCAAATTAAAATATATGCAATCATCATTAGACATTAGCACTCACTTATGCGTCCTATTGTTGCTCAGATTTATAATCATCATCATCGTATAATTTTGCTCAAAGCTGGAGCGTATTTGCTTTATTAGCTAACAGCTCAGACTTTCTGGCTTTTGGCCTGATTATGCTATAGATGCTTTAAGCTAAATGAACAAGCTAGTTTTTTCTTGAATCCCAAAAATTTAGCTTTTTTGCTTAAAAGGTGAAACAAAACAATCTGGTGTTTGAATTTTGTTCATTTATATATTTAAGTCCTATTAAAATAAGTATGTATATATATTTGCTAAAAGAATTAGTCAGATATGCCAATCTGTTGATACCAAAGATAAAGGGTCTGTGCATATAAGCATATTGCAATATTCTGCTGAAGCTTTTAAGCCCGAATTTTCTGATTAATAGCTCGACTGTATTTTGGTTGAACAGCTTTCTAGAAGCTTTAATTTTGACCGATCTAGCTTTTCTTGAATCTTGTTGACACGTAAATTTTACGTCCATTAAAAATGTGACACGTGTCATTTAAATTAAATATCAATTAATTATTAATTTCTCAGTCTGAGAATAGACTTGTTATAAGTAATTTAAAATCGAAAAAAAAAATATATTTTATCATCTCATAAAATCTATGATGATAATTTATATAAAATAAATATATTTTTTTTTCTAAAACCATTAAATGTGGTACAAATAATGAGTTACTCAAATTATAGTGCTCATTTGTAATGTTTTCAAACATAAATACAAGTTTGATTCATTTACATAAGTCATGAGATATTTAAGATAATGGTCCCAAAATTAAGAAGATGACATTGCAAATAAAAGCTCATCCCAAAAGCTATAAATAGAGGGTGGGGGTGCCATATTTATCACAATCAAAAAAGTCTTGAAAACTAGAGAAGCTCCTCCACAGACGCCAGGAAATCAGCTCCGTTCCTCCACGGCCGCCAGGGAATCAGTTCCGCTTCTCCACAAACGTCAGATGATCAACTCCTAGGAGAAGCTCTCCACACTCCGGCCTCAACGAACGCCTTCAAAGTCTGTAACAAATCTGCAATAAACTTGACATTCGATCTTAAAGAACGTATAAAAGCACCAAGCAAGACGTTTATACGGATCAAAATCTTCAACCTCTTCACAAAATTTGAAGAATTTCTACAACAAATCATCATTTGATCTTCAAGAACGACTACAAGTAATAAGCAAGACGATTCTGCAAAATCAAAGTCTTCAAACTTTTTCACCAAATCTGAAGAAACTTCTACAACAAATCGGCATTCGATCTTCAGGAACGACTACAAGCAATAAACAAAATGTTTCTGCAAATCAAAATTTTCAAACTTCTTTACCAAATCTGAAGAATTTCTACAACAAACCGGCATTCGATCTTCAGGAACGACTACACAAAGGTAAAAACACGTTTCTCTAGATCAAAATCTCCAAGTTTTTCACCAAATCCAAAGAACGTCAAGATCATCAACGAAATCAACAAAAATACAAAGTTATTCATCAAATCTGAAGATTTTTACTCAACTTCAGTAACATTTCGAGCCATCACAAATTGTTCAAAGAGGAGAATTAAAAGACTTTCATTTCTATATTTTCTTTTAGAAATTATCAGAGATTGTACCTGCAAATTAATTGATAAATAAAATTTACTTTGCTTTGCATTCATTTTTCCTGTCTTCAGCACTTGGTGAAAATTTGTGTGAAACAAATCTCAATAAGTCCAGCTTATTTGCTCAAAAGTCGAAACATGTAAGTCCAGCTTATGCATTTAACATCTACAGTAAGTAAATCCAAGTTTGTTTTGTTAAAATACTGAGGCTGAGATGCCAATCTTAAGATGATGATCCTACTTGGACTGTTGAACATGTATCGGGCAATTCCCTAATGCTATTACGACTTCTCCTCATTGCTATCGGTTATAAATGATGCAATGACAGGACTAACTTGGTGTGTATTGCTGTATGTGTAATCAATGATTTCAAACTTGAAGCTTATGTATTGCAATAGTAATTTGCCACAGGCATCTGTAGACCGTAAAATTTGTTGTCTTTACCAACTATTCATATTAGTGTCCTGCAATTATATTTTAATTTTCTCATTTCTAGAATTTCAGAGTAATCATGTACTATATTGGTTTATTAGTGCCTAAGCAGAAAAGATGGTCTGGAGTTCATGTTAAAATGGTATACTAAAAGACATTATTTATTATCGGTGTTAGTATTTATTTATTAAAAATGAATATTTTATTTGAGAATAAATGTAAGCAATGTTGTACATCTATACTATTAGTTTATATCAACACCACGTATGAGGCCGGCTAACTATCTTTTCGAAAATGCCCCTATCAGAAAGAAAAACTGCATAAACCGAACACTAATTAACACGTTTCCATTTCAAAAAAACTATTCTATACACTAATTGTCAAAATAACCAGCCGTGTGTTTGAACTTTGAAATAATTGCCTATAACCTAAAACCAATCTGCCCATTTTAAAAACCAAACTTTCACATTTTCATTTGTAAGAAGAATTCATCTTTAATGCATCTTATACCAGACATTCTATTTCTTCTTTTATCGCGTGGGGTATATATACATATATATGAAACCTATGTATGTATCAGTGCTATATATACATACAGGGCCGGCCGCAGGACTTGCGCACCTCAGCCTATAGCTATTTAACTTTATCCAGAGGAAAATATACGAAAAAATAGCATCGCAAAACAACTAAAATGTAACACTTTATAAAAAATGAGACCTATGTAGCTTCTCAAAACGGTATGATTTAAAAATAACAGTTTTATTTTCGTTTTACGCTCTTCCTCCTTCCCATATATATATATATATATATATATATATATATATATATATATATATAACTAAATAAAAGATAGAAAACTTACAAAAACTGAGATTTTTATTGCATACCAAACTTTTTTACATGTATACTTAGAGAGAGAGTATGTGTGTATTAAAATTTCAGATGGAATGGATAAGCCCATTCCTCTCTATTTATAGTTTCATAATTACACAACAACTCGTTTCTTTAGTACAATATTACTTTACTTATTACAATACACACCACCAAGAATATTATTACAATACACACCCCTTATATACAACTTATTACACAAATTATTACACAAATTATTTTATTCACACCCGGGGCAGCAATTGTGTCTGAAATGTTTGGGGTCTTGAATTGATGGAGTCGATCGGCCATTTCAGATAGCAAAGAGATTATATTCTTTTTTTTTTTTTTTTGGGCAATTTGTCCACAGGGTTAGGTTAATTTACCTTTTTCCTTGTCATTTTTTAAGGATGAGATTAATTCCCTCATTATCTCATTGAATGAGTCTTCCGAATTAATTAAGTCAATATCTTGCTCTTGTCCTTCGCCGGCGAGACAAGTGTCTTTAATAGTGGCATCCGAATTGGATCTTTCTGATAGATTATCTATATTATCGGAGAAGGTGAATTTCCATTCTTCACGCATGAATTCTATACATTTAATCATGAGGTCTTCTTGACTTAAAAGAAGATATTTATATTTTAACTGTCTTTTAAGAGTCATTAAGAAATTTTCTTTTTTGTCAAATGAGAATTTTTCCCTGTCAATATCCCTTTGGTTGACATTGCATTTGATACTTGTTTGTATCTTTTCAATGGTCGATTCTAGGTTAATATTATAAGAATTGTACCATCTGTAATGGAATTTTCTTGCTAGTACTGGTAGATTGATATTATCAATTTCTACTGATAATGTCCATTTCCATATCCATGGAAGTTGAAATTGGGCAAAGAAATATAATGGACATTTCCCCTCTATTAAGTCTTCTAATGTAGACAGAATTGGATGGGATTCCACCCATGGTGTGTATAAATCTTGTACCTCACTGGGTAAAATGTCTATTGTGGCTCCATAATTAATCCACCACTTATAAAACCAATTTGAAATTTGTTTTTTAAGAATATCTGGAGATATTTGAAAAAACCAGGTGTGTTTCTTTTTTGGGTTTTCATATAAGAAAGCCGAATTCCACGCTTCAATATAATCCCAATAATTTATGGGATATATTTGGTTATTAACCTGAATTTTTTTGGGGTTACTAGGATCTAGACCCCAATCAATGTGTCTCAATATATTTTTTAAGATACATTTACTGTAACTAATGACCGTCTCATTACGGTCTTGAAAGGTATGAGTAAATTCTACTGACCCTGTTATAGACATAATTTCTTTCATTATAAACTGATTTTTATTAGCTTGTGATGGATGGGACAATCTGTTTAAATATTTTTGCTTTATTGTCCATGGATCATTCTGTAAATGTAGATCCTCTTTCTCGATGACCAATATGGTTTCCCATTTGTCTTTATTGACAAAAACAGGTTCTTGTTTAAGAATTTGCGTTGCAGTTATCTGTGGATTATCCAGGTATACATTTTTTGGTGCTATACCCTTTTTTATCTCTGGATTTGTTATGTTTTTCTTGGAATCCAGAGCTTCCTCTTGAGAAAGTATTTCTTCCTTAGGTTTATGCAAGTATTTTTGTAAATCCAAACAATTTGGGTTATCATTGATAGGCGGTGCTTGGGTAATTAGAGGAGGAAGTATATATCCTCCATGAGTTCTGCCACGCCCTCGGCCACGTGGGCTGCCCCTTCCTCTGGAGCTAGAGCTCATGTACCCTGTAAAAATTCACGTGTCAGATAATCTGCAAGACTATTAGTCTCTCCTTTGATATATTCAATGTCTAGGTCAAATGCAGATAATTGTGCTTGCCATCCAGCAAAAATTTGCTTGGATACTAGGTGTTTAATATCTTTTTCAATAATTTGTTTTACTGCAGAGCAATCAATTCTTAATAAGATTTTTTTATTTAGTAAATCATCTTGCATTTTATTTATGCATTTTACAATAGAAATCATTTCTTTCTTTATTGTAGAATATTTTTCTTGCGTTGGATTCCATTTTCCTGATACATATCTAACAAGTTCTTCAAAATTTATTTCAGGGTTTCGTTGTTTCAATATACCCCCATATCCGATATTGGATGCATCAGTTTCAACAATTTTGAACCAGTCAGGATTCGCAAGTCCTAAACAAGGCAAACTTTGGACCTTAGATTTTTTAAGTTTAACTGCCTCTGTATGTTGAGGAGTCCAAGAATTATGTTTCTTTTTAGTCTAGAATAGAGGAGAGTGGCATCTTGAGCAAGATTTTTATAGTAAGGAGAAATGTAATTTAAACTTCCCAAAAATCTTTTAAATTGTTTTATGTCTGTGATTTCATCCGGAAATTTAGAAGCAAACTATATACTCCTTGTAATTGGAATTATTGTCCCAATGTTAATTTCATGTCCCAAAAATCTTATTTTGGTTTGAAAAAGTTTCATTTTTGAGGCTGATATAGCCAAACCATGCCTAACGATTAAGGTTTTAAAAATATTAAGATGCTTAATATGTTGTTCTATTGTTTGAGAAAAAACAAGAATATCATCAATATATACTATCATATACTGAGTATAGGGAATAAAAATATCATTCATTATGTTTTGAAATTCAGAAGGGGCGTTTTTTAGACCAAAGGGCATTACATTCCATTCATAATGTCCAAATGGTACAGTAAAAGCAGTTTTATATCTGTCATTTTCATCTATTTGGATTTGCCAGTAACCGATTTTAAATCAAATTTGGAAAATAATTTTGCATTGTAAAGACGATCCAATAGGTCTTTTTTATTCAGAATCGGATAGCGAATCCACCTAAGTACTTTTTTAGGGTTTTGTAATTGATAACTAGGCGAGGGATTACTCGCTCTTTTTCTGCGTTTTTATTAACATAGAATGCAGTACAACTCCAAGAAGAACTAGATTTTCTAATCAATCCTTTTCCTATTAAATTATTAATCTCTTGTTTATATAACTCTAAATATTGATTATTCATTTGACAAGGCCTTGCCTTGGTCGGAATTAGTTTTTCCTCAAAATTTTCCTCATAGGGTAAAGTAACAATATGCTGTTTTCTATCCCAAAATGCATTTGGTAAGTCACTGCAAATGGTTTTATTAAAATCTTTTTCAATATGAAGGATTTTTTCTTTTGTCTCATTAGTCTGGATGTCATTTTCTATCGAAATATGACAAATTTCAGATTTTAAGAAATTTATTTGTTTTTCTTTTAGTAGGATATGTTTTACTTCATTTAAGAATTTTGTTTGGGGATCAGTAATAATGTAACATACCGGATTTTTATAAATGGTTTTATTTGCGATTAAATTTATCCAAAAACGTTTTATACAATTTTTAGCCAAAAATTGAAACTCTTCCGAAAACCTTTATTTTTAAAACCTGTTACTAATTTTATAAATAAAAAGGACCTAATAGCTTTGTTTATAAAGATTTGTTACTTTGGAGCAGTAAAATAATAGTTTTGTTTATGAGTTAACTTTTAGAACTTTGGGGATCAAATAGTTCGCTTCCCCAAACTCTCTCAAAACAATTTCACGTAAAAGACTTTTCAGCCCACTTTTCAAAACAGAAAAACCTAAAAGAGAGAAAAGAGAGAAAAGAGAGGTTTCAAGGCTTAGGAAGAAGAAGAAGAAACCACCATTAGCGAGTTTTTACTGAAAGTATCTCCTCTACGAACTAAGGTAACGGGGGTTATCCATTGCGACTGGACGGGGTTGTATGTTAGGGTTAGATCTTGCGTTTTATAAAATTTGGGGGTTTTTCTTTTATCTTAATTATATTCTATTAAATTGTTAATTGGGTTTTATGTGTTGCTCTTTTAGTTCACTTATTTGAATTTGAGAATTGTGAATTTATACATATGAATTTTGAATTAATGAGAATATAGATGGGTTTGTGTGTTTTTATGAGTTATTATGTGTTATTATAGTTGTTGATGAAATTGGGTAAATTTATGTTGAATAAAGATGAGTTGTAGTTTATGCATACAAGGTGTTTGTTAAAATGCCTGAATGCGATTTTATATTGTTGGACTTGTTTGGCTAGTTGTGATTCTAGTACCTATGGTTACGTGTTTTGTTGAATTGCGATAATGTGACATTTGGGAATGCTAGTATTTTGAGAATGTGATTTTATTGGGAATTGTGATAATTGGATTGTATAATATTATTGGCCGAGGCCTTGAGTTTTATTTAATGGCAATGGTCTATTTCTCTCCCTATACCGGGAGCATAAGACGAGCCGAGGGGTATAGGGAATGACTCATCTTACGGACTGGGGCGAGTGGCGTGAGAGGTCCAAGTGCGCACTTTAAATATTTATATGTTGGCAATGGTGTTTGTCTCTCCCTATACCGGGGGCATAAGACGAGCCGAGGGGTATATGGAATGACCTACCTTACGGACTCGGGTAGGTGGCGTGAGAGGTTCATGTGTGTTATAGATGTGTGTTGGTGTTATTTAATTTATTTTGTTGTATGATGCTATTACATTTCTTTTGATACGTTGTTATTATAGTTGTTGTTTGTGAGTTCTTGCATTTATTGGATGAAGTGACGGTATCATGTGAGGTGCCGCCCCGTCTATGTATGTGCGTGGGACTCACCGTTACAGTTTTATCTTTCAGGTACAACTTAGGTTGAGACATTTGGATAGGAGCATTAGCGACGTATCGCATGAGTTCAGGGCTTCTTTCAGTCGCATTCTTTTTTTTAAATTAGACCATTTTGAGGTTGTAGCCTACGGGTAAATTACATTCCTTTGGTATTCTTTTTATAAATTTGTTAAAACCATCTTGTCTTGTAGCCGCGTTTGGCAAACATCTTTATTTCATTCGTTTAATTGTTCCTTTAGCTCGCAAGTATTTTCCTTTAAAAAATTAAATTTTGTACCAACAGGTTCTTTTTCTTTTTGTTCAATGGGTCACGCGTTGATATCAATTTTTTCGAATTTCGGGGCGTGACAAATAAAATCCCATTTTATAGTTTTTCCCTCATTTATGGAAGATATTCCTGCAGAGTTAATTGTTATAACAGGCATTAAAGAATGTAAGAATGGTGGGCCTAAAATAACATGTTGGGAGAGATTTTTTACTAATAAAAATGAGGTAGGTATACAGATTTCCTCATTACAAACTTGAACGTTTGTTAATTTATATTTGATCGGTATTTTATTACCACTGGCTGATGTTAAAGACTGAATAGTCTTTTCAAAATAGTTGGTTGGAATTATTCATTCATTGATAAGTTCATGTCTGCTCCACTATCTATTAAAGCAATAAGCTTTTCAGTAAAATTATTCTTTATTATAATTGTTACTTCAATAAACCATTTTTGACTAGTAACTTGGTGCAAAATGTTAAGATATTCCTCACTATTTTTAACACATGTGGAAGTAGATGCTTCCTGATCAGAAAATAGTATCATCTATGTGTTCAATAGAACGCATTCTTTGATTGAATATGATATTTTCTTCTTTAAGTATTTTTATCTCATTTTTTAAGAGATTTATCTCTCGCTTTAAATCTTGTAATGTCATTGGTTTTTTTAGTTTCTTGGGCAAAAATCTAGCCTTAACTTCACTAAATCTATAGCCATCAGGTGTAGGTCTTGGTGAAATAATTTTAGCTTCTTGCTCACTTTTTAGAAATTTTTCTAAAAGTTGACGTCTAATATCAACATCGGTTATTTGGTCTATTATTGTCACACCCCAAATTCCATAAACACGGATATCGAGGCATGACCTTTTTAAAATAAAAAGAAATAGAACCTGTTGGTACCAAATTTAAAATTTTTAAAAGAAAAAGACTTGCGAGATAAAGGAACAATTAAGCAATAAATAAAATGCTTGCCAAACGCGGCTACACGACCAAAAGGTTTTAACAAAATTATAAAAGAAGAACTAAACAAATGCAATTTGCCCGTAGGCTACAACCTCAAAACTGTTCTAAAATAAAAAGAAAGCGAAAGCCCCGAACCCATGTGATGCCTTGCTAAAGCTCCTAACCAAACGCCTCAACCTATAATGCACCTGAAAGACAAAATTGTAACGGTGAGTCCCACGCACATAACTAGACGAGACGGCACCACTAAATACAGTCACTCCATCCCATAGATGCAAGAGCTCACAAATTCTACAACTACTATAATCGACGTATAAAAAGAAATATAATGAGATTTTACAACTACGATGATCGAGGTATAAAAGAAATATAATGATATTCTACAACGGGATAAATTAAATAAATTAGATAACATCAACACACATCTATAGCATACATGGACCTCTCACGCCACCTACCCCAGCCCGTAAGATAAGTCATTCTCTATCCTTTCGGCCGTCTTATGTTCCCGGAATTAGGGAGAGACATAGACCATTGCAACATAAAAGTAGATTTATAGTGCGCACTTGGACCTCTCACGCCACTCGTCCCAGTCCGTAAGACGAGTCATTACCTATCCCTTCGTCCGTCTTATGTCCCCGGAATTAGGGAGAGATATAGACCATTGCTAACATAAAAGTAAATAAAGTGCACACTAGCACCTCTCACGCCACTCTCCCCAGTCCGTAAGACGAGTCATTCTCTATCCCCTCGGCCGTCTTCTGTCCCCGGAATTAGGGAGAGACAGAGACCATTGCCACTACAGCTAAATCACAAGGCCTCGGCCAATAAATAATAAACCAATCAATTATCACATTCTCATACGTATAAATATTAAGGCCTCGGCCAATAATATTATACTATTCAAATAAGACAATCTCATACGTCACTTAACGTAATACAACATAACCCAAAAGCATAGGTTCTAGCTTCACAACTAGCCAAACAAGTCTAATCAACATAAAAACTCATTCAAGCATTTTAACAAACACCTTGTATGCATAAACTACAATTCATCTCTATTCAACAATAATTTA
The DNA here is from genome assembly GCA_963682055.1 of Primula veris. Lineage (NCBI taxonomy): Eukaryota > Viridiplantae > Streptophyta > Magnoliopsida > Ericales > Primulaceae > Primula > Primula veris. The sequence goes on along the minus strand of OY821747.1, from coordinate 25,229,844 downwards.
CCCAATTCTATCAACAAGCATAATAACTCATAATCAACGCATAAAACAAGCAACCCATCAATATAATCATTAATCCGAAATTAATATATCTCAAGTCTCAACTTCTACGATTCAAATAATGGAATTAAAAATACAACAAATAAACCCTAATTAACAATTTAAGAACATAATTAATATAAAAGGCAAAACCCCCAATTTATAATAAACATAAAACCTAATCCTAACATACACTCTTGTCTAGTCGCAATGGATAACCCCCGTTACCTTAGCGCGTAGAGGAGATGCTTCCGGTAAGAACCCGTTAGCGTGGTTTCTTCTTCTTCTTCCTAGGCTTTGTAATCTCCCTTTTTCTCTCTTTTCTCTTTTCTATTTTGCTGGTTTTTAGGTTTAAAGAATGAAAAGTGGGCTGATTTTAGGTTTAGAAAAAACTGTTTTTAGAAAGTTTGTGGAAGCGAACTATTTGGTCCCCAAAGTTCTAAAAGTTAACTCTTAATCCAAAAATATTGTTTTACTACTCAAAAATAACAAATCTTTAAAAACAAAACTATTGGATCCTTTTTATTTATAAAATTAGTAACAAGTTTTAAAAATAAAGCTTTCCGGAAGAGTTTTGGTTTTTGGCTAAAAATTAGTCGAGTGACATGTTTTTAGTAAAATTTGTATAAAACGTTTTTGAATAAATTAAATCATGAATAAAACCATTTATAAAAATACGGGATGTTACAATTATCATTAATAAATCTTTTTGATCTTGACTAAGCATGTTTATGCTTAGGCCATGCATGTCTACTATTGTTTTATAAAAACTTTCATCTTTAGTGTTTTAAGAAATTACATTACATTCACAATGTGTTTTTTCTCTAATTTCTGGTTCAGATGATTCTGAATCCGTCATTTCTAAAAGTTGATCATCTGATTCTACTTTTTCAGAATCACTAGAATTTAGTAAAATTTTACTTAATTGTAATTTTACACTGTCTTCAATGTCTAAATTTTATAATTTTTCCTTTGTTCTACACTTATTAGCATAATTGCCAGGTTTCCCACATTTATAACAAGATATTAATCTTTTTGTAGTATTGATTTTGGTTTTATAACTTTTCCTATTATAATTATATTGTTTAGGTTTTGAGGGATAACTCTTTGAAGAACTGAATTTTGGTTGCTTTTGTTGAAATGACCTTTTAGAATATCTAGAAAATGTATTCCTTTTATGAGGATGTTTATCTTTAGTGAGTGAGTTTTATCCACAACCAAATTGGTCATATATATATATATATATATATATATATATATATATCATATCATACTATTATATATGTCTAGAGGGCTTATGAAGCCTTGCAACTTTTTTTTTACAAAAAACTCCTCCCAATTAATCAAATTAAAATAAATAAATTAACATATGAAATAAATAAAAAGATAACTGAACGGCGGTTGAAAGAAAACAACTGCTCACACGTATTATCCTCTCTGGTCTCTGCCTTTTTGTCTATGTTATCTTTCTCTCTCTTTTATATCCACATATCAATGGAGATATTTCTCTCAACATTTCACTGGTTTGTTATCCAACTTTGAAACAAGGTACTTTTTAAATTTTTACATTGGTTAGACACTTATATTGTGATATTTACACATATTTCACATTATATACGTTTACGCATTACACGCATCGCGTGGGCTCACCCCGCTAGTATTATTTATATGTACATGTGTTTTTATTTTGTACAGTAATTGATTTGGTATGTAAAGTACAACTTAAACACGGAAGATCAAATCACTGGTTTTAACAGAATATATTTTATCGTTGACAACTTTAGAGGAGGTGGATAACCATCGGTATAGTTGTAGCACTGAATTTTTGCAGCTCTGTCTTGACTACAGGGAACGGTTGAGTTCCAACTCTTTGTGCTAGTATATTGAACATGACAAAGTGGTATTATTTTATGGTACTGATCAGAATAAAATAATTATACCTAAGTAATTATTATGATTACTTATACTCTTAATCCATAGATTATTTTCGATGCACATATTTATAATATGTATACTGATTTGATTTGCAATGTGTGAGATCTGTTGTGATCAACAAACTCGTACGTTGTGCAGTAACAATATTTATATGGTGTGTGTTTATAGTTGACAGAATTCACGTACTTTAATAAGGATCGATGATATGCTCTCGAAAATCTTATAAGTTTTGTTTGTGTCAAATTTTACAAGTTGATTTTATATCCGACACAACAAATAAGTTACGTAGAAATGTCGAGGAAATAATATGCCGAGTAAAATAATTGTCAGTAATTTATTTACTTGTTGGATATTTGTAATTTTAACGTGATTAGAAACTTAAGTACTTAATAATGTGATCTCAAATTATTTGAGAAAGAATTATAGTGCAATTATATTCATTTCCAATAGAGAATATATTAATTAGATAATATTATATTATTGTTGTTAATAAGATTATATAATATTTATTAATTAAGTATTAATTTAAGTAAGGTTAGAGTTCTAAGTAAGGTATAAGTCTATTTATTCTTATACACTAGGTCACTGTTGTTGACTATATATACTGTTTATATATTAAGGAAAATATACAACCTCTATAACTCAGATATTAGAGTTAGCGTTTCTTAACAATTTTGATAATGTAATTCTTTAACAGCATACAACATAAGATCAAGTGTGATCTATCTCCATCCGTGAGTTATTTTTTTATCATTTTTATATAGTGCATATACATTATAATCAGAAGGGTAAATTAGTCTTTAGTGACCTGGGTTTTGGCCTATTTTAGGATAAGTGACCTAAGTTTTTTTAATTTCGGTTTTGTGACCTAAGTTTAACTTTGTTAGCATTTAGTGACCTGCCATCATATTTTTCAAAAAAAAAAACATATTTCTTGCTAAAAAGACTAAAATACCCTCAGATTTTGGAGGAAAATTTCAGTTTAATGAGGGTATTTTAGTCCTTTTAGCAAGAAATATGTTTTTTTTTTGAAAAATAGGATGACAGGTCATTAAATGCTAACAAAGTTAAACTTAGGTCACAAAACCGAAATTAAAAAAACTTAGGTCACTTATCCTAAAATAGGCCAAAACACAGGTCACTAAAAACTAATTTACTCTAATCAGAATACAAGTACATGTTTTCGCTGCAAAATCAAACGTGTTTAGTACCGTTCAAACAGACAGATAAAGTTAGTTTTTATATAACGGAGATGTGCCAGAAGTTTCTTTTGCAGCTCATCCAAATGTCTCAATAGTCTCCGATATCCATAAATTAGAAAATTACTTATTATTACAGTCATAAAAATAACAGAGCACCATATTGCACATATTTCTTTATATCTCGAAAATCCCTTGGGTTCTCGTAGCATCCACCCTGGTATCGATCATTCCATTCATGTTCAGGTCTTGGGTAAAAACAGCAATCTGGCTTTCATGATTATTATATCTGCAACAAACAAAATGAATAGTAGCATAATCGGAGCTGAATAAAGATCCACAAGAAAATCTTCTATTTTTCTGAAATGATTGACATGCACAATCAAACTAAAATTAACATTTTCATGTAATGAAGGCAAGTACACTTTTTAGTTGTATTTTTATTTAATTTTCCTACAGGAGATATTTTTATTCTACGATGATGCTTTTAACATACAGTAAGTTGACACAGGAGAACCAACCAAGGACACTCAGAAACTTACCAGTCCTAACATTAATTCTACACGTAAAAGTGAAATTGGTAAAACTATATGAAGCGTTAAAATCTCAGAGTATATGAAGCGTTCGTCTTCGGTTAGTTTTGATATTTTTGAACATTAATTCTACACCTAAAAGTGAAATTGGTAACATAAATCTCTAGAGATCTATATTAATATCTCAATAATTCAATATTGTGAAGGAATGACTGCAACTGACATGGGTAATTGATTGTCTAATGACTGCTATCAATCCATCATACATTGCATTTGCTACATTTTTTTAATTTTCGGAAAATTAAACTGTCGTAAAACACCCAATAATCACATTTTAGGTAAAATTTCCTTGAAAAATAGTGGATAATTAAAACCACAAAGAGTTGAAACACCTAAGCCTAGCCAATATTAAGTATCTCACAAAACAAGAGACTTAGTGGTGTATTTGACATTGTTATAGATTATTAACTGCGTAACAGTGTAAACACAAAGGTTTGTATTTAGTATCTCTCTGCAAAACCATATTTTGCAATATGTAACATTGGTGTGAATGTGTCATCAAAATTAAATTGATGTAAAGAGAAGCCGTTCATATATATATGACTTGGTCCAATTGAATAAGTACACAATATTCACTGTTCTTGCATTCTCTTCTGGTTTATATTAGCATTAGTCTTTGCGACAGTCTCATTGCATGCATTGGTTACCATTTTTGACAAAGATGCAATGTTGGTCACCATTTTTGACAAAGATGCAATGTTATGGTGGACAAAAATACAAAGATATTACGAGATATTGGAGAAATTTAAAATACATTCATGATTAACTTTTATGTATATTGAGCAGTGTTTTAAATAGCGTTATCGCTACCGTAGCGTTTTTTCGAGAGAAACGCTAAAAACGCAAATAGCGTTGCTACATAGCGCTTTGCGGTGTATTTTTTTTTGCCTAAATATATATAAATATAGCATTAAATTCAAAACATCTAATAAAAATTAACTAAATATATATAAAAAATTGTAACTAATAATCACAAAATGATTATACTTGAGATGCCAGAGTATTTACTTTGCTTGCAAGAGTTTTGAGGTTTGATTCTCTTTAAACTCCAATAATTTCATTAAAATTTTGACAAAAAAAAATAAAAATATATATATATATATATATTTGACTGCACCCGCTATAGCGTAAATAGCGTCCACTATAGCGTAAATAGCGTTCCTATAGCGCGAATTTAGCGTTTTCCATCCAAATACGCGTTTTAGCGTTGCGTTTTTCTTTCAAAAACCACTATATCGCACAACGTTGTGCAACGTTGCGAGCTTTTTAAAACAGTGATATTGAGAGAGCCAGTACCTAAGTGTTGTTGTTACAGTACTTATTGGATTAGTGTAATAAATTGATAACTTTGTCGTATCAGTATGAATTAGAAAAAAATCTTTCATAGTTATGTATGGCGGACCAAATGTACAAGATTTACAGTGTGATAGGCACAAACATATTGAGAACAAGACCCAAGTGAATTAAACATGAAAGTGTACGTATGTCCCCTCTTTTGTTCGTATACCATTTACTAGTGACGACGCGATCAACCTATTAAGACGCTTTGTTCATGAGACCCTAGCAATAGGCCCACAACTATGACGGCTTTTTGACACCCGTTCCTCAAGAGTTGCTATATAAAGTTTCACCATATTTTCGCTTTAGATCTATTGTCGATAAAATGTTACTTTAGTGACTATGATTGGGAAGACTCGTCAAAACATTATGTGGCTTTGCCTAATTTAGACGCAACACCCATCTGTTATTGTGCCAAACACCTTAGATGTCCACATATCTACTTCTGTTTCATATATGGTGGTCGCGAATAAGCAGAGTAAACTTATCAAAAGCTACTACAAGACCAAAATCAAAATATTGTCCCCTTCAAGCAACTACTTGAGAAGTTAACAAGTTCTCGGAAAATGTGTCATTTACCAATGGATTTTCTGGAGACTACTGAGATATGGCAAATATGACATTCAGAACTGTTAGGAAAGTAATGAGGCAAAACAAATCATCAATGCCATATCAAGGCCGAGTGAGCTTGATATACACTTATGGGACGACCACGAGAGATGAAGATATAGTTTAGAACGCACACATGTTTGTGTGTTTTTCGTATCCATAAAGTTTCAATGTGATTTATGCCTATAGTGTTTTTGTAGGGTTGAATTTTTTATGTAGTTGACCGAAATTATAAATGAATAAAATGTTATTTTTGTTGAAAGAAAAAAAACGCTACGTAGAGAAATGAGTTTTTTGCAGTTTTGTAACATTCCGTTAAAAAATTTGACAGACGTCAGACACGTGATCCCATGTGCTCATTTAACTTCCATAAGTTACTATTTTGCCCCCAATTTTGACGGAAAACCAGAATTTCTCCAAAATGTTTCCTTAAATTTGCCCCCAATTTACAAAAAGTAGAGAGGAAATAGCATATAACCTCCAAAATGTTAAGAGTTCTGGAAACATAAAAAGTTTAAAAAAAAAACAGTATTTCTCCCAAATATGTACATATGCATTGTCTTTATTAAAAAAAATCCATACTTATGTACTTGTTTTCAAATATTTTAAAATTCTTAAAAAATAGAAAAGCAAGGAAAAAACAAAAAAAAAACATGAAAAATCATAAAAAAAATGCAAAATTTCTAAAAAATGCAAAATTTAAAATTAAAAAAAAAATCATCAAAATATTAAAATTGAGTACATAGGATATGTCGTACACATTACCACAAATGATCTTAGGATTACATAGGATTAAGAGACATGAGACTATACATAATTACACAACATTACCCTCGACCATAAAGAAAAATTCACAAAAAGAAATAAACAATACAAGAAAATCATAGAGAAATAAAGACCACAAATCAGATTTAAAAAAATAATCAAGAAACCTCATTTAAAATTATTTTAAAAAATCAAAATTATCAAAATAATTTTGCCTCAAAAATCAAGAACTATTTTATACTTCGGGTTTTTTTTAATCAAGTCCCAAAAATCACAAATTCTGGATTTTTTTTAACGAAACAAAACAGGGCTCTTAACATATAACCCCAAATTTTCCCCTCATTTAACTCATATAACCTCTCTGATTTTTTATGGGGTTTAGGGTAAACCCATCCCAATTTACGAACCCTAATTTCTATGGAAAAGGGGGGGGGGGGGGGGGGGGGGGGGGGGGGGGGGGGGGGGGGCTCCAATAGAATTTTCTATTGGAGCCTAAAATAAAAAAAGTTGGACCATTGGATGAGATCCAATGGTATGGAATAAAATTATCAAATAATACAAATAAAGCTCAACCACATCATATAAATTATCTAATCATCTCCTCTCTCTTTCTCCACATCATAAGTAACTAAGTATATAACAACAATTTCATACTTATAAAGATCAAAATTTTTAAAAAAAATGTTCTATCAACCAAATTATTAATCTGTATTAAAAAAAACACTTGTAATCCAATAAAAAATTTTGATTAATATTTAACTTTTGGGTAGGCCACTTAGAGTTCTATATTTTTATTTGGGTTTTTAGTGTATTGTACAATTTATTTTTAATTAATCAAATTCAAATTTGTCTTCTCTTTTAAAAATGTATTCCATACTATTGGAGAAAACAAAGGATACAAAGTTTAAATAACCGTTAGATCTAATCCAACGTACAAGATGGTTTCATTTTAGCCTCCAATAAAAAAAATTCATTGGAGCCCCACGCATCCAATTTCTATATTATTATTTTTGTAATATATTTCTCTGTTTGTTTGGTTATATTTAGAGAGAGATGAGAGACAGGATTTATTTAATTTTTTAGACATAAGTGAGGTTTTACATATTTTCCCCTAACTGAATTGCTTTATTACAAAAAAAAAGCTTACGTTTTCTGACGAAATGTACCAATTTAACGTGAAACACGTAGTTTGGGTACCTAAAAAGATAAACACAAAGTTTGGGTTACAAAATCGCAGAAACCCAATAGATAAGGTTACAAAACTGCAAAAAACCCATTTACTTTTTGAGACATAAGTGAGATTTTACATATTTGCCCCTAACTGAATTGTTTTATTACAAAAAAAACTGACGTCTGTCAAGTTTTTTGACGAAATGTACTAATTTAGCGTGAAACACGTAGTTTGGGTACTTAAAAAGAGAAATACAAAGTTTGGATTATAAAATCGCAGAAATCCAATAGATAAGGTTACAAAACTGCAAAAAACCCGTAGAGAATTTAATTTACACTTCTTCCATTGCACAAATCATATATTGACGAGAGTTGATATAAAAGTGAGGATATTTTTTTTATGTATATAATTTGGTGGGTATAACCCACTATTTCATTAATAATAAATGAGGGTAATATTGAAATAATGAAAAGTTCCATGAAATATATAATAGTTGTTGTGTGACATATTAGCTCACATATATATGTATATAGATATAAGGAGAGAATATAGAGAGAGACAACAAGACGAAGTGTTTATTCATTAATATGAGTGTACATGTAGATACATCAAGAGACCCCTGACCCACTTTATATAATAGAAGGTAGGGTTACATATGCTAGGAAAGTCCAAGATCGTCTTAATAGAGTAAGGCCCAAGATGTCCAATAATATCCTACAACACTCCCCCTTTGGACGTCTTGATTTCTTCGTCTTCATGCTGTCGATGTGAGTCGAGTTCATTCGCAGTGCTAAACACATAAAAACCTTAGGGCCGGAAAACCCAGTGTGGGACAAAACCGGTATCTAAGAGAAACTGTGTAGCCGAATGATATAGGCCGAAATATCATGTAAGTAACTAACCACAAAACAGTGTGCCTCATCAAAACCTTGCCAGAGCAAATCCAATGGGAAAATCTCTGATTGAAGGAAAAAGAGTGCAACAATGGTAGTAGTAAAGATCAACCACAAAACAGGTGCCTCATCAAAACCTTGCTAGAGTAAACCCAGTGGGAAAAAATCTCTAGTCGAAGGACAAAAGAGTACACATTGGTAAGAAGTATACAACATGATAGTCCCCTTAATTTCGGCAATCTTAAGTGAGATATGATGGGAACGTGTCTTGCTAAAAACCTTGCCAAGGAAAATCCAGTGGGAAAAAAACCTTGGTCTAAGGACAAAAAGAGTGCACGAGCATACGACTGGATTCTCCCCTTCACTTGCACACGACAGGGTGCGAGAATTTCGACTAAGTAGTAATTAGTACAATAAGCATTCACCTGGATGCTCTCCCTCACTTGCACACGACTTGGTGCAATGATTTCATATTTCAAGAAAGAGTACGAGCATTCGACTGGATGCTTCATTTACTTACACACGGCTGGATGCAAGAAAATCTAACGTAGAATAGAACGAGCATCCAACTAGATGCTCTTAAAATTTATATGTGAAGATTCATTTCGGCAAGAAATGCTAAATAACATAATCTAGTCATGTCTCTCTTGATCGATAACAACAAGTTGTCCTCAAATAAGACAAGTGTTTTATCTGGATCGTGAGACAGAGCATATATAATTCAAATATGGCTAATACGACCTTGAAGCCATATACACTCTCTAGTCGTCCCATAGAGCACGAGTAGATCAGAGTGATTTGTTTGGAGTCATTCCAAGACCTCCAAGATATTGCCTTATTCCTAATGGTAAAGACAGACCATGTTAGGAATATCCCTTATGCGGGTCTGATAAGTAACCGGCATCGGTATAACCGAAAAAGGGTTGCGTTAATTCGAGTATCGAAGAGGGTAGGTACACTCGATGACGCAAATGGGATAAACTAGCCCACTTCCAAAATTACCATAAGGTAAGGGAATGTGTCTTTAGTGACATTTCGATGGTAGCGTGTTAGCGCGATGCTGTGTCGGGCTATACCATTCACAGCATACGAGATGTTCGTCCTAGCACATTAGACCAAGTACAATGATGCACTTATTGTACTTAGATATGAACATGATGGTTCAATATCTCTTCATCATCTCATCAGGGACGGATTGGGTCTATATCAATGTCTAGTGATCGAACGATCATGGGAGAATCTGACGACTTAGCGTCATGATGACTAAAACGTCATAACACCTTCTGGGTGTAGTCTGAATCATGGACTTACATTCAATCTTTATGGGACTCGATCATCAGGCCGAGTCACTACCGTTTCTTCCCAAGATCCTTCATCTCGAAGGCAAATCCAAAAGGGGATCGCATAATAAAACACGCAAGGGCATAATACTTGTTCAAGTATCCCAAGCTGATCAAGTACTCACTTAGGCGGTATACCACATCCGCTCGGATTATATTAATCCATATAGTGAACGTCTCAGTCAATTGAGATCGTGTTCCGTGGTTAGGAACTACTTGATTTAAGCACATGAAGTCACACAGAGACCTTCATCTATATCTTTTTGTCTAAATTCTCATAGAGATAAAACAGTGACCACAATCACATGCTGCATAATCAGTTTTTGGGAAACTACTAAACTGATAAAGTAGGGGACCGTTATAACGTCCATTACGAGAAAATCAACCATCTCGTAATCAATTCCAAGATGTGAGAGAAGCCTTGCGCTACTAGGCGAGCATTCTACAATCTCATTATTCTCATCATTTTTCCTTATGAATAACAAAATAAATGAACTCGTTTAACATTGGTGGTGTTGGAGCTACAGGTCCGAACACTTCGCTAAGGAGTCTACTTCGATTGCAAATTTACATTAGTGCAGTCTATTCTCCGTTGACTTCAGGCAACGGTACATGGTTCCCTGGCAAAATTTGTTCATATTATCAGTCGTCACCAAATATATGAATAAGTAATCAATGACAGCCTCGTTTCGCTTCAATATCGTCTAAGATATCATGATCGACATATATTTTGAGATTTTTAGGATGAGGAGGAAATCACACATCTATTTGCTCCTTTATTATCTCGTGCGACAAACGAGTTTCAGTTCACCACCTCTGGGGCTGAACGAATTAAGAACCGGTCAACTTCCTCGTATCTTGGGAAGTGCGACAGACTGACGGCCGACGGCAGCGTCCTTTGCTTGACGGGTTCGACCAAAGCAATGTGTTACGACTGGAACACGGCGTCTGACAGGGACGTCTATCCTTCCAAGCATTTTGCAACATATATAAATGATCTCGTGACATCTCATATAGTCATTAAATGCATTTGGCATTTAGTTAGACTTGAGGGAGTCTATGCACTTACTTATCACTAAGTGCAGTTTTGGGGATCAAGCTAAGACTGAGTGGGTTATGTCACGTTACTTCACATCGTTCCTTATCAACGGTAATGTGCAAATCTCCCCCTAACGACGGGGAGAACAGTCTTAGCGATGTCACTTTCGCATATCATGCGGTAAAGAGATCGCTTGCCAAGGTTAATCTATCAAATGATAGGCAGGGGATTCATAATCGACTTATGTCCCCTTCAGAGGTCCATATTTTGAACGCTTTAGCAGCTCAATCAAAAAATTAAGCACTCAAACACGCATTCATATGAGGCATTTGGCTCATAACCAGTAACCAACTGGTACACATTTAGTGTTTTGAGTGACTATTGCCCTCAGACGGACCAATGTAGCAATATGCAATGTATTGTGACCCCACACAGAAAAATATATAGGTACGCATCACCAAATAACTCGTGCAATCATTTGCAACCGCTTAAAAATTCTGTGAGTCCATTTTGGGTCGGAACATAATCAACATTATGTTCAATTTCAATTCCCAAAGTCAAGTAATACAAATCGAAATTTTAATTCTTACTCTTCGGCATTATCAAGTGGACTAGACTTTTCAGGATAATCCGGATCACGAGCCATCAACTTAATGATTAGGCTAAGAGTTTGGAAAGTGCTGCATTTATGTGGACAACAGTAAAATGTGACCATATTGTCGATGCATCAACCATAACCATTTATATTTATGGTCCGTCTTATGGTTGGATAAGTCCTCAATAACTCCTTCAATTTTTTACAAGAATTCTACGAGTTCATTTCCTGATCTTTACACATACTAGTCTTTCAAAGTGAGATCCTCAAACAGAATCCAAATGCGATGCGATTATAAATCAAGCATCGTCTTTTTACCCCGGAATATCTCATCTGGTCAATGCCACAATATCAAAATGTTTTTATCAATCGACGACAGGCGAATGATAGTATAGACAATCATGTCTTAGCATCTTAATCCTTTATAAATCGACGACAGGCAAAATGATAAGTTAAGTTTAAATGCTTTAAAAAAATGTGGTAGCAACCACTTGAAATAGATTTCAACTTCTCTAAAATACGTTTTTGAGTGGAGGCTATGTAAAGAAATTTCATTTCTTTCATGAGCTATTACCAGATAACACTGGTTTTCTCGAAATTTTATAACTCAACAAGGTACGACAGGACCTACATGAGTATAAGACCTCATATTTGACAAATCAATTTGGTTTTACCAAAGATTTTGATTTTGGAACGACATGTCTGGAATCATTGTCACTGAGTACTCTTTTAGGCAAATAGTTGGTGAAATTATGTGGTACACTGTTACCCACTATTTCCAAAAAAATCAACTACCCCACAAGTATTGCCAAAAATTTCATAATTTAAAGTTTGGTCACATTTGTCAAAGTAATTTCCTCAAAACACTTTAAATTATTTCGAGAAATTTCGTAAACAGGGAAACCATAATCCAAAATTATGTCCAAATGGAAAAATCATAATCCAAATGGAAAAAAATAATCCAGACGAGCGAAAAAATGGCTCAATGATTTATCAAAATCAATAAAGAAAGGTACCAAACTTATTTGAGCCACAAAACCGGGGGTCTCAAGAGTTTCCTTTCAGTTATCTTTAACCACATTAGCATCGGTTTTTTCACCTTTATAATAGTTTTGAACTATTTAAGGAGTAACCGTGCATGACTTTTGTTTTTATAGCATAGAGTTTCCTCCTTGAGCATTATCTCTGGCTTTGTGACAGCGGGCCTTATTGTTCCTTTCAATTACTGTCTTGGAGCCACAGGTTTTCGATTTTGACGATTGTCTAAAATCTCGCTTGGCTAGGCGATTCATTGGGATCACGACAGTTAGAGACAAATAACACTTGTCTCGGTTCTCGATTTGTGAAAAAAAAATGTACACGAAAAACATTAATATCAGGCAAACAATTCGCCATTGACCCAATAGGATTAAAACTACTCATCGGGGCAATTTTCTTATCCAATAACAGATGGGCGATAAATGAACATGGAGAATATAAATTCACAATACTGCTTATGGAATACAATTTCCAAACTAGTATTTTAGTGAAGGATAGCTCCAATATGTCAATTTCAGCCATTTGTTCATCATAGACGTCATCACATCCCAAATGTGGAGGCTGAATAAAATCAACGCCTTAGCATTCATCTCGAGGGTAACAACAAACTCGTGTTTTACTCATCAAAGATGGCATCCAAAAAAAATAAAATTGGGCATCACATTTTCACACATCAGGGTGAGTAACATGTGGTGACGGATTAAAATCAACGTTTAAACAGTCATTTCGCAAGTATGTTTTACGATTTTTCTCATCATAGATGGCATCCAACATGTGTTGGGAGTTCTGGATTATTTATCATATAAAACGACTGTTTTATATGTTTATGGTTTGCATAAGCACAAATGTTTTTTCGAAACGACAGGTTCAAAAACATTAGTTTTGCTTCTCATGTGAATCGGTTCTCATTGATCGAACGACGGGTCGATACTAAAATATCAATTCGGCGAAACATACATAACTATATAAACACACTCGGAGAAATTATTATTTAGTCAACCCCTTTCGGTAGCTCTAATTGAACACGACCAGGAAAGACGGTGAGGGTGGAGGGCACGAATGCCACTTAAAACCCGACCTCATTAGGATATCGACTTCCGCCTATATCTTTCCTAGACATCGTATCCAAATAGGCGAGCCTATTTAGGGAAGATTCATAATTTTTCCAACTTAAATGTGAATATATATGATTTCGCAATTCTACCATTCATGGCAATAAATAACAGATATATATATATTCTAGATAACCACATATATATACAAGGCAGTATAAAATGTATTCATGATATATATCTAATCATGCAGTAGATTTGGTGATAAACTAAATCAATTCAGGATTATCAATCACACAAATTATATCATACCAAATCAAATCAAATCAATTAGATCAAATCTATTTACAACATTATTACAGCTTCAGTCCATAATTTCAGACAAGTTTCAGTTTAGTCCTTTTAGTAATTAACATGCATAGTCAATAGTTTCAGCGAATTACAAAACAGTCCTATTGTTTTCAGTTTTTTTACAAATTTAATCCCACAGATTAATACATGTTTTACAATTACATATTTCCGATTTACAACCCGATTATGTCTTTTATTGATTTTGTTTGTATAAAAATACAATTTTACAGTACACGATACATATTACATATCAATAGGTTTTATAGACAGGTTGATCATGTTAGACAGTAAAAAAAATAAAAAATCTATAATGCATAGGTTTTTTTTTCAACAAATACATGCAGTTTGGGTTACTGTGTATGGTCTTATCAACAAATATGATTTTATAATCAACAATATATGTGTTAGGATCATGCTTTAGTTATCCATACAAGTAACAAACTCTAATACACATGGATTATATACTACGGTATATTTATCATGCTTTATTTATCCATTAAATAATACGTGCAATCACATATATGGAATAAATTAAGTTTTGAATTCGGTATCTTACACATGGTATGTTGGTGAAGTTCGATATAGCAAAACCCTATAAAAACCAGGATAAACCTCAAGGTTTATAGATACCCAATATATGTGCGTTTACCAAAAATCTCCAATATCCGCGATCGTATATCTTAGTCTCCGCGAGCAAAGTGCTGATAACGTGTTGTGTGACATATTAGCTCACATATATATATGTATATAGATATAGGGAGAGAATATAGAGAGAGAAAATAAGACGAAGTGTTTATTCATTAATATGAGTGTACAGAGAGATACATCAAGAGACCCCTTACCCTCTTGATATAATAGAGGGTATGGTTACATATGCTAGGAAAGCCCAAGATAGACCCAATAGAGTAAGGCCCAAGATGGCCAATAATATCCTACAACAATAGCCATGTTCTTAAAATTAATAATGTGTCTCGAAAGTTAAAAAAAAACACACGATGAATTTTCTTCTCTCTCAAGAAAGAAAGTATACACATCAATATCTCTTCATGTTTTTCGTGTGGGCTCAAATTTGAAGCAATGGTCACTGACGTAGTTCAATAGAAAAATGTATCTCTTCCTCATCTAATTGGAAAAAATTGGAACATGCTACCACTTAAATATTATTATTAGGTTTTAGTATCCCTTATAATTTTTATTAGCATAAGTTACATTTTTCAAATTTTTAATTTGATTTTGGTACCACCTATTTTAAATATAAATGGGGTTCAAATTCTTTTTTATCTGTCTCGTCAGCTTAGCTCATAACAGTCTCTCTCTCTAGAAAACCCGTCTCTCTCTCTCGTCGCCTACTCCCCACCTCCGCCACAGCCTCCTTCACAGTCTCGTCGCAGACTCTGCCGCAGACTCCGCCGTAGTCTCGTCGTGACTTCATCGTAGCCTCGTCGTGACTTCGTCATGATCTTGCTCTTCATCTCACTCTACAATCTAATTAGAAGTATTCTTTTAATCGTACATTGAATTATTTTTTAGGGTTTAAAACACATGTTTATTAGTAAGTTTTTTTTTTTTTTTTGGAAATTAGATTGTCAGTAATCATTAGTTATGGTTAATTAGACTGTTATTTAGATTGTCAATTAGGTTATTATATATGTTTTTTAATTATAACATCGGTGTCTTTTAAATTGATGTTAAATTTGTTAATTATGTGTGTTTTTTATTTTAAAACACTTGTTTATTATTTTTTATATTATTTTATTTTTATTGCAAATTAGATTGTCAGTACTCATTCATTAGTTATAGTTAATTAGACCGTTATTTATATTGTCAATTAGGTTATTAAAAGTGTTTTTACCGTCAAATTTATCAGATTGTCATAAATATCTGATAAATTTATCAGTTTCTATTATATCATCAATACCTTTTAATTTTCTTATAGGATTCCTATATGTAACATTTTATTAATTGTGTTTTTTAGTATTAATTATTTCAGATAGTCAGAAATTTCTTAATAGATTCTCTATATTAACCGGTGGTATTAATTGTGTTTTCTAGATTTAGTTATTTTGTATTTGTGTTGAATTTCTTATTAGATTGTATATATGAAGCACTGTTTTGTCATTTAGGTTTTTTCAGTTGTTAGTTGTTTTTAATAGTTAGATCGTTAATTACAGTGTCAATTAGGGCATTTAATTGTGTTTTCAGCATCTGTTGTATCACATTTTGATAAATTTCTTATTAGATTGTCTATATGAAGCCGGTTATTAATTGTCATTAGATTTTGAGTTACTATTTATATTATCAACATGTTTCTAGTTTGCTTATTAGATTGTCTATATAAAAGGCAGCTTTAATTATATCATCAATGCCTTTTTGTGATGAATTTCTTATTAGATTGACTATATGAAGCAGTTTATTAATTGGGTTCAGTTTTATCATTAGATTGTAAGTTACTATTATATTTAATCAGTGGTATTAATTGTGTTTTTTAGATTTAGTTGTTTTGTATATGTTCTGATTTCTTATTAGATTGTCTACATGAAACTGTTGCTTAATTGTTATTAGGTTGTTATTTAGGTTTTTTCAGTATTCTTATTAGATTGTATATGAAGCACTGTTTTAATTGACAATCTAGTACACAGTCTAATGCGCAATCTAACACTTGTTAGTAGTTTTCAATAATTAGATCGTTAATTACAGTGTCAATCAGGGCATTTAATTGTGTTTTCAGCATCTATTGTATCACATTTTCATAAATTTCCTATTAGATTGTCTATATGAAGCAGGTTATTAGATTTGTCATTAGATTGTCAGTTACTATTTATATCATCAACCTTTTCTAGTTTGCTTATGAGATTGTCTATATGAAGCAGGTTATGGATACATACTTTTTAGTATTGTATTGCAAGTTTAAAGACAAGAGGGTTCCTTTTACTCTATACAAGGAGACTTCTTTTATTGATCTTGTTCGTGTCACGTGTGATAGGTTTCGTCTAAATCCTACGTTTGTTTCTCTTAGTTATTTGGTTAAGTCAGATGAGAGGAATTATCTGAGGAATAACCAGGAGCTTAATGATATGCGATATTTGTTAACCGTCCTAAATCTAAAGTTGGTAGATTTAATTGTCTATAATGATGCAAATACTGCTTTGAGTTGTCAAGTAAGTCCAGTTCTGGTCTAACTGTTGTTGATGAATCTGATGAATGGGAAGCCGAGTCAAGTATTGTTGTTAAGAAGGTTTACAAAACAGCAGAGTGGTCTAATTTGCTAAGAGATGTGGGTAAAGTGTTTGTTGGGGGAGTAGATGAGTTTAGGACATTATTACGCAAATATTGTGTTTATGATGGGTGCGAGCCATTTTTGGAGAAGAATCGTGTTAGAGTGGCATGGAGAGAGGATGAGAATAATTTACGGCTGTACAATTATAGTTGGGAGATAGTTTCGCACCCAATAGTAATGCACAATATTATTAGAGCAGGCTTCTACGGTGTCTATGTCATAAAGAGTTACAATGTAGATAAAGGCTTACTTACAACATTGCTGGACATGTGGCGTGATGAGACCCACACGTTTCATTTTTCCGGTGGAGAGTGAGGATATCTCTACAAGATGTAGAGATTATGTTGGGATTGAGGGTGGATGGTTTGCCTATAAACTGGTCGTAGAGAAATGATAGTAGAACTAGCATGTTGGATTTGGTGGAAAGGTTGTTGGGTAGTAGACCCGATGACAATATGGTTGATAAAAGTTGTTTAACGGTTAAACTTAGATGGTTGCGACAAAAGTTTGCGGTATTACCTCCCACCCCTAGTGAGGAGAGGTTGTTATATCAGTTCAAGGCTGTCATGTTGTTGCTGCTAGCTGCTCATGTTTTTTCTGATAAGAGCAGTGATTAGATTGCACTTTGACTTCTACCATTTCTTGAAGATTTCGATACGTGTGGAGAGTATAGTTGGGGATCAGCTCTCCTCGCTTGGTTGAAGGCCAACCTGTGCAAGTTTGTTCAGGGACAATCTAATAGAATAAGCGGTGCGGTGATGTTCCTTGAGCTGTGGGCGATGCCAGGCTACGGCCTGTTAGACTTGTCCATGATTGCCTCCTGATGTTCCCCCTCTTCCGGGATTGCCTAGATTTCCCCTCGGCTATATGTATGATTATATTTAATTTTTATATTCGATTACTATTAAATTATGAATATTTAGGACTACTTCTTTTTGTTTATATCTATTGTTTATCTACTGTACATGCATTATTACAGGTGCAAAAAATTGACGCACTCTGATCAGCATGTGGTCCGACATAATATGATTTTTATACGAGACCTGTTTGACCAGTTAATGTCTGAACAGGTAAAAATTTTGTTTTTGTGTACTACTGTTTTTGTTACCTATATGTTGTATATGTTTTTCATCCATAATGATTGTTTTTCAAGTACAGATAGACTGGCAGCCATACGGGGACATAAATGCTTGTTCTGAATACTGTAGACAAGGTCGTGATATGTGGCACTCGTTTGTTCCACTCATATGCAACGAGAAGATTGAGTGGCACCCCGTGTGGAGAATTATGAGGCAGTTTGAGTTTATTCAGGTTGTGCCTACGGAGATTTGGAATACCACACAAGACCACGGGAAGGATAGGAGAGCTAAAAAACAACTAAAATATAACCAACCTCAAATATTCCACGGGTTTATAAGCCAGTGGAATGATCGCCACCACCGACTTATTAACGGGGAAGTAGGTATGGAAACATCATCGGATTACCTACAATGGTACAGACCTCGGACATGACTTCTCATAAACCCACCTCTTCTCGAAGTGCCAAAATACGGTGTTCGTGCGACTGCGGGTTTGATTACTAAAATGGTAAAAAATTAATTTAGCAAGCCAATACTATTTTTTATTTCATAAATTTAATTTTGATTACTAAATTTAATTTTATTTTTTATATTTTTACAGAAACATTTGTTACGCCATTATTACAAAACTTTTAAAGGGCTCAAAATTAAACAGGAGGTGCAATATTTAGCCACTGGTAAGGCTGAATTGGGAATTGATCCAAATGCTCGAGTGATGAACCGTTGGAGGAGGAGGACGATAACCATGATTACGATAATCGGGATTACGTACAAGTGGGAGTAGGACGTATGGGTAGATGTGAGGATAGTGGTACAGCGACCGGTAGTCATCATTGTGCTGCTTCCGGAGGTGTTGAGAATATTCAAATGGATATGAAGACCACTTACCAGACCCCTTACGGGCATAGACAGTCGGTTGGGTCTTATGAGTATCTTTTCAGTTAGACTTTCACAAACACCCCTTGGTTACCAGGAGTGCCACCCCTTTCATATGAGCGTGCTCCGCCACCAGAATCACATGTTAGAGATAGACGTCGTTGGGACCTTAATGATATAGAAGAGTCGAGGGAGCCGTCATCAGACAGGTTGACATCGGTAGGAAAGCAGCTTCCTATGTCGTACTTTAAGGAATTTAGTCGTTCGAAAAGGAGAAAATGAGTTGATGTTATTTTATTTGATCCATATTTTGTTTCGAGATTGTATATTATGGAACTATAATTTATTTGTTTTATTTCTGTTATCGTTTTTATTTGTTACATGTTAATTATTATGGTAGCACGAAGAAATAACAAATTTTACAGTTTGACTTATGATCCATAAATTTGATTTACGGTTTGACTTATTTGTATATGGTGGCACTATAACTAATTCATTCGCCCTCCAAATTTAGTTCCATTTGAACTGTTAGCTTCGTTTTTGTAAATTATATGTAATTGCAAATAACCAACGAATAGTAGTTTTTGTGAAATATAAAAGTTTTGAAAAACGATTATATATTAACCAATAAAGAGAATCAAACACCGACAAGAGTATAAATCAAAATACAAGAGATTGGTAAGTAAATGGCACGTAAAAAATCCGCCATAGTTTCTCCTAAAAAATGGATCATCGCCACAAAAAAAAACACAATGATCAACCCAATATATCAATCACAAAAATGGATAAACATAAGATAAAATGCCAACAAAAGATAAACATTAACAATCATCGTCCAAATGCAACAAGTCCAAAATTAGCCAACACACGGCTTTTCAAAGCAAACATAAATGTAAAATAGTTCGAAACAAAAGCAAAATTAGCCAACACATGGATTTTAAAAGGAAAAACAAAAGTAAAATAGTCATAAGTAAGCCGTGGTGCCGAAGTAACATCATCACGCTCGTCGTCCCCACTCTTGTCTCGCCTATATCCCGGAAAATGCTCATAATAGGCTTTGTATTGTTCGACACGAATGCGATCAATTTCATCGAAGGTTTCCTTATCCCCGCCCAATGAGTTTTTGATCCTTCGATACATTTTACGTTGAAGACCCCTATTTTTGTATCCCATTGTGTACAAGTTCGTGTAGAATTTTTCAGATCGAGCACCAGGAGGAATAGGAACTTGGAATTTGAAATTTTCTTTTGAGAGGCGAAAAGAAGAAAGGCCTTGAAAATTTTTGGGGTTTGGTCCATGTACGTCATCGAATGACCCGTCGGAATCGAGTTCCGTATTAGGAGCTAGAGAGGGACCCTCAAGCTCTAAAAAGAGATCCATAGAAATTGCCTTAGGGCCTACATAGAGCTCTAAATGAAGAGGGATGGGTGTAAAAAATTCACCGGTAACTACTCGGCCATACCAAGTTAGATTATTATTACCGATGACACGAATTTTCCTTTGAAAGAGATTTTTTGACTCAAGAACACTAGTAGACTCGAGTTTAACACATTTGCAATTGATATTAAAAAAATTGGGAATTTCGGTAATAGAGAGCCATGCAGAAGAAAGTATTTTGTAGAGTCTTTGGCTTCTCTCATTGTTTTAAGCATTAGGGTGGCGGTATCCAATTTGATTTTGTTTTGAACTCAAGCTAGAATGACAATGTTATCTTCCATAACATCAATGAAATTTGAGCTATGAGGGAAAATAATTTTAGCCTTAACAAATAGGCGATATTGTTTTGAAAGTGGAGATCATTAGCTTTTGGCTCTCTACAATGATCGAGGTGAAATACGGCTTGACGAAGTTCAAAGATGTTTGAAACATTGCATAAATTTAAGACTTTCTCGGATTTTGAGACCCCACTATAGTCTAAATCTAAGATGTCACGTAGTTGAGAGGCGGAAAATACAATTTTCTTTTTATGGACCTTGATTGAAAATTAAAGCTCATTATTGTCATTAGTAGAAACAATAATATTTTGATAAAATTGATAAGTTTCATCAACATATATATATAATTAGATAAATAAATCAAGTTTCTCCAATTTTGGAAACCAATGTTCTCTTCAAGAAAAGCAAATTTAAGAAGGAATTGTGCATAATCAATAGAGACACGATTGACTATTGTACTATTCGAGATACAATAATCGGTTTTAGCTTTAGAAGACTTACCTAAACGAGGAGTGGAGGAGCCGATATCTTTAAAAATCACCTTCAAAGAGCTTTTCTCTCAAAACATTCTATTTAATTTTAGAATTTAGGGTTTTGAGAATTTAGGGTTTTTTAAAAAAAAAAAACCGAATTGATTTGGGGCAAATCAATGCATTTTGGCTTGAATTGATGTGAAAAATATGTATTAGGGTGATGAAAATATAGATTTTAAAAAAAAGTGTGATTTTGTTGGAGATATGAGAGTTTTTGATGAAAATGCCAAAAATATAGAGTAATATAGAGGGAGTGATATGTATATATAAATGTATGTATGTATGTAATTTATCACTCCAATCGATCGGGGTTCACAGCCGATTGATCGGAGAAACACACTGTGTTTTTCCAGTGAGCTTAGCCGATCGATTGGGGTTCACAGCCAATCGATCGGCCAAACTCTCTGGAAAAATACAGTGTGTTTCCAATGCAGGGGCAATTTAATAATTTTACAGTGAACCACACTGTATTTTTCCAGAAAGTTTGGCCGATCGATCGTAGTTCAGAGCCGATCGATCGGCCAAACTCTCTGGAAAATTACGGTGTTTTTTCAACGTAGGGTTAATTTTGTAATTTTACAGTCAAACCGTAAATATGACATACGGTCCGTAAATTTGACGTATGGTACGGTTTGACTTAAGTGTCAATAAGAGTAAGTCGTAAATTACCGTTTTTAATTTTTTTGTGATGGATTTGACGTGAATTTTACGGTCTAAAAATTCAGCTTGTTACCTAAAACACCGTATCTTTCTCTGTCTAGCCTTCTCTCACTCTTTCTCTTCACCGCTGCTTCTCCGTATCCTCCAAGGAAGCTAAATCCAATCCCCCCCTTCAACTTAAAAGCCAAGATAATATTATCTGATGGTAACAAACCAATCAAACAAAACTATTACTTGCACCAAATCTCTCCCAACTTCGCTTCTAATATACGGAAACAGCTCTCCGTTTCCGAAGAGGGGGAAGGGTTTACCACTCCCTGGTTGGTTGTTTTTTATTTTCCTCCTTTTTGTTATTATTATTTATTGTTTTAGGTCATGTCTGTTTGCAGTTAGCATAAAGGAGCACACTTTTTTAGGTCATGTTTGTTTGAAATATAGTATAAAAAGGGTTACAATTTGTTATTTATCCCATGTTTGTTTGCGGTATACGAGTATGTATAATATTATTAGTATTGTGGGACCCATCTTATAGTGTCATTATAAATCTCAGAAAAAAAAAAACAAGATGCAAATTAGTGTTCCCGTCGTGAAACCGTGGAGATTTGCATTAATCAAATATTGATTTGGAGGATTTTTACAAAAAAATGTCCATTTGGGTGTTTTTTATGGTGTCCATATAACCTCTCCCTATATATATATTTACATATCTATACACACACACACACACACACACAGATATATATATATATATACACACACTAGTAATCGCGGCACACGCGTTGCGTATGCGATGCGTAGTGACATAAATATGATCCCGACAAATAAAGTTGATATAACTTTTTACTTAAAAAAATAAATACACATATGACAATTTTGTTTGGAATATAAATATGTGTGAAAAATAACATGTCTGTAAGTTATTTATTTATTTGAATTGAACGATGACATTTAAAAGTAATTATAATATTAGAGTGAGAGTATTTTTGGAAAAACGTGGCTAAATTGGACAGTCTCATCTGACTTAAATTGGATTATTATAATAGTGTGTGTATATATATATATATATATAACACTATTAAACAAAGAAAGATATAGAACAAAGATAAAGAACAATTAAAAGGAACAGAAGACTTACAATAATTGAGACTTTTATTGCATATCAAACAAATTTTTTACAAAATGAGGGAGAGAGAGAGTGAGTATGAGTTGGGGAGGAATGAGAGCTTCTTTGAAACCGTCAGTGCTTTTGACTGTTATCCAAACCGTCGAGATCTATTGCTAGATTAGAGCCTAAAAAATTAGCCGTTAGATTTAAAATTTGGGTTTTTAACAATTATTAACAGATGAAATTACCGAAAAGGGTTTATTGAATTATATTTAAAAAATTCGTCAAATGTAAAATGACAAGAAAACCATCCGGTTTTAAATTGATACAACTAACACTCTAATTGATTTAATACTTAATTATTTAAATTAAACCCCAAACAATTAAATAATTACAATTCATAGAGATCATACCCAAATAAATTAGAGCTAAAATCAATTAATAAAATTAGGTATTAGGGTTCTTAAAAGTCAATTTGTACATATTTAAACAATTTATTCGTTTAAATTAAACCCAAGGAAAATAAATAAATTTGGGGATTAGGGTTCTTACAAAAACAATTCGAATATATAATGAACAACTTATTTGCTCAAATTAAATTAAGTAATTACTATTCATAGAGATGAGACCCAAATCAATTAAACCTAAAATCAATTAATAAAATTAGGGATTAGGTTTCTTAAAAGCCGATTTGCATAGATTTTACACAACTTATTCCTGTAAATTAAACCCAAAAAAAATAAATAAAATTGGAGATTATGTTTCTTATAAAAACAATTCGAATAGCTTTTGAACAACTTATTCTTGCAAATTAAATCATGTGGATTAGGATTCTTTAAAAATCAATTCGTAAATTAAAATCAAAATGAAACTCAATCCAATTAATGAAATTGGGGTATTGCAGTAGCAATTCCTACAGATATTAAATTGGGGATTAGGGTTCTTAAACACAAATTAATTTTTACTTCAACACTTAAAAAATAATACTAAAATACAGATGAGTGGAATCGAACCCACAACCTCAGAAATGAAATTTGATCACTCTACCATATTTGCTACAACCCTTTTTGTTTCATATATATGAGACTAATAAAATAAAAAATATAGTAAACTTCAAAAATTATATTGTCATTTACATTACAAAAAATACTACTATATTAGGTTCATTATATAAAACGAACTATAGTCAATTAAATAAAATGGAAATTAGGGTTCTTACAAATCCAATTCATTCATATTTTATAAATCTTATTCGTTCAAAGTAAAACCAGCCCATAAAATAAAATTTGGGATCGGGTTTTTTTCAAAACCAATTCATACATATTTTCAACAACTTATTCGTTCCAATTAAAGATAAAACAATTCAGTCACAATAATATTGTTACTAGTATTCTTTGAGCTTTTGCTCACTACAAACCTATTTAGAACGGGTACTTCGTATATACGGACGTACATTGTTTACGACTGTTTTTCGGACATATGATAATAATAATTACTGTAGTAAAAAGAAAATTGAATAGAAGTAACAATATATTTCTGTTTTTTGAACAATGTTGCGTGTTTGTTTCTGAACAATGTTTCCTGTTTGTTTTGAACAATGTTACATATTTGTTTTTGAACAATGTTGCTTGTTTGTTTTGAACAATGTTACATTTTTTTTTCATTCTTTTGTTTTGAACAATGTTGCATTTTTTTTTCATCTCTATAGAGTTAACCAACTCGTATTTTTTTTTCATTCAATATGTTAGTATTGGTTTTTCTATAGAGTTCAAAATTTTAAAAGAGGGAGAACGAGCGCTTAATTATACATATATACAAATGCGCTCATAAATAACTAGTTGTCATGTAAGTGTTAGAGAACAAAACAGAGAGAGCCCTCATGCAGTCAACAATCGTATACATAAACTCGTTATATAAATTCTTTCAAGATTATAAAAAAGTATCTACTCAGATGTAAGTCTGTTTGCAAACCATGATATACCATCATAGTAAACAATTATTTTATAGAAAAACATCATAAATATAACTATAATATCAACTCTACTTTAATATCGTTAAAAGAAATAATTTTGAATCGTGTTTCTCAGTTAATGTGTTCGATGAAGTTAAAAAAAACCCAATATCTAATTTGATTTCCCGAGAGAAAAATTATTCAGAATGATGGGCGATAAACAAACAACTAATAGTCCTTGGGGCTGAATGTTGCGTTTTATACGAAAAATAAAAAACACTAAATCAAACAAGTTGAGTAAATATTGCATATGATAATAATAATGATTGTAGTAAAAATAAAAAGTACAAGAGGTAAAAGAATATTATAACCTGGTGGATGGAAACGAAACTTGTACATATGTATGTATAGATCCCACTAGGGGTGCCTTAGGGTCCGGACCCGACCCGTAGACACTCAATCCGTATCACGTCCCGAGTAGTTTTGAAAGTGAAAAAATTCCTGATAATGGAGTATAAAAAAGAAATTAACATTTAATATAAAAAAAAATGTGAAACTACAAATAATGGAGCATATTATAATAATTGATACGTTTTTTTTTATCAGATTTCTTATTATTTAGTTTTATTCACACAAGCAACATTTATCATACTAAATGAGATACATTGTCATTATAATTTTTATAATCGGAAAATGTTGACCATTTATTATTTTTGAAATAACAATATAACTTTTTAAGTTAAGTATATTTTTTATTTTAGTTAGGGGTGGGCACGGGACGGATTGGGGCGGATTGGTCTCAATCCTAACCCGCCCCGTAAAATAAATGGCGGGACGGATTGGGGCGGATTAGTGAAATTCAAATCCCAACCCAACCCATTATAATTAAAACCCCAACCCAACCCAACCCATTATCAAGCGGGGCGGATTGGGTGCGGGTTGTTTCTTAAATTTTCATTTTAGTCATTAATTTTTCATTATTTCGCATAATTTACCTAAATATTTTAAAATTAATAAATCTTTCACATAGAAATTTAAATTAACCACCCATACTACCTAGACCCAGATTAAAAATTCCTTCTTTTTGTAAGTACGAGATAATACAATAAATTTATAAGACAA
Source organism: Primula veris (assembly GCA_963682055.1). Taxonomy (NCBI): domain Eukaryota; kingdom Viridiplantae; phylum Streptophyta; class Magnoliopsida; order Ericales; family Primulaceae; genus Primula; species Primula veris. The sequence continues at coordinate 25,203,572 of OY821747.1, read as the reverse complement.
TATATCAATCGGATCATTAAGCTTAAGTTTGGACAATCCAAAGATTTTTTGTCTATATATATAATTTTTCTTAAATCAATACTATTATAATATAGAAACTCCCAAATTTTTGCAAGTATTAGACAATATATCAATCAAATTATTAAACTTAAGTCACTTCACATATGGTGTACACATAAAACATATAAGATGATGTTGTTAAGTATTTCGTGATGAATATTTAATTTGGGCAGAACATGAGTTTGTCAGACGATAAAAGAAATGGAGAGAATGTTTTATATTTATTTCAAAAAAAAATATTGTTTTATATTTTTTAATTAATTGATTTGATCAAAACCATTGAAAACCAAATAATATGAAGAATGAAACTTACCATTTTCAGAGAGAGAGATAGAGGAGCACAGAACTGGAGAGATGAGGAAGAATGGAAAGTGAAGAGATGAGGAAGAATGGAAAGTGAATAGCTTATTTGGAACTGGAGAGTTTATTTTGAACATTGGGAAACGAAGAGTTGGACAGCTTATTAAAAAAGATCTTGAGAAAATGTATATATATATATATCCGGATTGAAACGGGTTAGGGTGGATTAACCCGCGGTTTGGAAACCCCAACCCTAACCCAACCCACGAATTTTTTTACGGATTGGGACGGGGCGGATTTAACTTTTTTTGACACCCAATCCGCCCCAATCCGCACGGATTGGGTTGCGGATTTTTTGCCCACCCCTAATTTTAGTAGTCTCATTTCAAAAATACAAAACTATATTATACTTATCTAAATATAACTAATATATGTAACAAAAAGTGTTATAGCCCATATGGTAAAGTAATCACAATACATTTAAGAGGTTGTGGGTTCGATTCCACTCAACTCCTTTTTAAGTATTATATTTATTGTTAAAGTGAAAAAGATCATGTTATATAAATTAAAATAAAAAATTAATTAAAAAATCAGGATTAAAATAAAAAATCAATAAAAAAATTGGGGGACATTTTCTATCCGAACTCTAATCCTCAAATTACGAATATTCAAACCATAATCTAGTTAATTTGTGTTTAAGAACCCTAATCCCCAATTTAATAAATAAATTTGTGTTTAATTTGAACGAATATGTTGTTCAATATAATTGGTATTGTAATAATAAATAAATTTGTGTTTAATTTGAACGAATAAGTAGTTCAATATAAGTTTAATTTACGAATTAGTTTTTTAAGAACCCTAATCTCCAATTTTATTAATTGGTTTGGGTCTAGTTGTTTGTGTTTATTTTGAACGAATAAGTTATTTATTTTGTATCCAAATCACCAATTTCGTTAATTGGATTGAGTTTAATTGATTTGGGTTTAATTTAAGAATTGGTTTTTTAAGAACCCTAATCCCCAATTTTATTAATTGGTTTGGGTTTAGTTGTTTGTGTTTATTTTGAACGAATAAGTTGTTTATTTTGTATCCAAATCCCCAATTTCGTTAATTGGATTGAGTTTAATTGATTTGGGTTTAATTTGCAAATTGGTTTTTTAAGAAGCCTAATCCCAATTTTATTAATTGGTTTGAGTCTAGTTGTTTGTGTTTGTTTTAAATGAATAAGTTATTTATTTTGTATTCAAATCCCCAATTTCATTAATTGGATTGAGTTTAAGTGATTTGCTTTTAATTTATGAATTGTTTTGTTAAGAACCCTGAATTGGTTTGCAATACTATTGATTTGATTACGGTGTTAGTTGTAACATTTTCAGTTTCAATGGCTTTTTGGTCATTTTGTATTTACCGAATTTTTAAAATACAATTTAAATTTAATTACGGTATTTCATCTTTTAATGATGTAATTCGGTGTAATTAGACTAATATGAAATTTAAGTTGATCTGATGGTCAATATTTAAATATTTAAAATTAAGTTAATCAAACGGCTAAGATGACGACGGTTTGCATAACAGTCAAAATCACTGACTGTTCCATAGAGTTTCCCGGGTAGAATGGACAAGTCACATTCCTTCTTATTTATAGCCAAATAAAGGCCATATATTACAGAATAACTCCTCTATTTATTACAATACAACTCCTCCCTTTATTACAATAACACTCCCCCTACTTTTATTACATTATTACACACCCCACAAAAAAAAGATATTGCATAAAAAATTTCTGAAATGGTTTGGGTCCTTGAGTGTTGGAGTCGAGTAACCATTTCAGAGAGAGAAATAAAAAAATTTGTCTTAGGAAATTATATTTTCCGTTTGAGTTTTATTCTTTTATTTAGGACTTATTGTCCTATTGGTTTAGGTTAGTTTACCCTTCCCCTTGTCATTTTTTAATGATGGGATTAATTGCCTCATTATTTCATTAAATGATTCTTCCGAATTGGTTAGTTCGGTATCATGTTTTTGTCCTTCTCCTGCTAGACAAGTATCTTCCATTGTTTCATCACATTTTGATTTTACCGATATAGACATGTCATCTACATTGTCTGAGGTTGATTTCCATTCATCATACATGAATTCCATGCATTTGATCATTAGATCCTCTTGGCTTAAGAGAGGATATTTATAATTTAACTGTCTTTTAATAGTCATTAATAAATTTTCTCTTTTATTATTAATTGGAAATCCGTCAATATCCCTTTGATTGACATTAATTTTGATACTTGTTTGTATCTTTTCGATGGTTGATTCTAAATTAACATTGTAAGAATTATACAATCTATAATGGAATTTCCTTGCTAACACCGGTAAATTAATATTATCAAATTTAACGGATAGTGTTCATTTCCATATCCAAGGAAGCTGAAATTGGACAAAGAAATGTAGTGGACATTGTCTATCTATTAAGTCTTCTATCCTAGATAAAATAGGATGAGATTCCACCCATGGTCTTAGAAGGTATGTGTAAATTCCACCGACCCTGTTGTAGAAAGAATTTCTTTCATAATAAACCGATATTTATCAGCCTGTGAGGGGTAGGACCATTTGTTTAAATATTTTTGTTTAACTGTCCATGGATCATGTCGTAGATCCTCTTTCTTGATGACCAATATGGTCTCTCATTTGTCTTTATTGACAAAAATAGGTTATTCTTGAGAAAAAAAATTCTTCGTTAGGTTTATGCAAATATTTTTGCAAATCTAAGCAATTTGGACTATCATTGATAGGTGCTGCTTGAGTGATCGGAGGAGGAAGTATATATCCCCCATGGGTTCGGCCACGCCCTCGGCCTCAGCCTTGGGGGCTGCCCCTACCTCTGAAGCTAAAACTCATTTACCCTGCAAGAATTCACGTGTTAAATAATCCGACTATTAGCCTCTCCTTTAATATATTCAATATCTAGGTCAAACACGGATAATTGTGCTTGCCATCCAGGAAATATTTGCTTGGAAACTAGTTGTTTAACATCTTTTTCAATAATTTGTTTTGCTGCAGAGCAATCAATCTTTAATAAAAATTTATTATTAAGTAAACCATATTGCATTTTATTTACGCAATTTACAATGGAAAGCATTTCTTTCTTTATCGTAGAATATTTTTCTCCCGCTGGATTCCATTTTCCTATCACGTATCTAACAAGTTCTTCAAATTTGGTTTCAGGGTTTCGTTGTTTCAATATGCCCCCATATCCTATATTGGATGCATCAGTTTCAAAATTTTTGAACCATTCAGGATTCGCAAGTCCCAAACAATGCAAACTTTTAACTTTAGATTTTATCAATCTAACTGCTTCTGTGTGTTTAGAAGTCCAAGACAAATGTTTATTTTTTAGTGTAGAATATAGAATAGCTGCATCTTGAGCAAAAAATTTATAGCAACGAGAAATGTAATTTAAACTCCCCAAAAATGTTTGTAATTGTTTTATATCTGTAATTTCATCTGGGAATTTAGAAGCAAATTCTTCTTGTAATTGTAACAATTGTTGCATTATTAATTTCATGTCCCAAGAATCTTACTTTAGTTTGAAAAACTTCATTTTTGGGATGATATAACCAAACCATGCCTAATGATTAGATTTTTGAAAATATAAAGATGTTTAATATGTTGTTCTATTGATTGAGAAGAAATAAGAATATTATCAATATATACTAGCATGTACTGAGTATAGGGGATGAAAATATCATTTATTATATTCTGAAATTCAGTAGGAGTATTTTTTAAACCAAAGGGCATTACATTCCATTCATAATGTCCAAATGGTACAGTAAAAAAAGTTTTATACCTATCTTTTTCACATATTTGAATTTGCCGGTAACCTGATTTTAAATCAAATTTGGAAAATATTTTAGCATTGTAAAGACGATCTAAAAGGTCTTTTTTATTAGGGACCGGATAATGAATCCATCTAAGCACATTATTTAGAGGTTTGTAATTAATAACTAGACGAGGGATTCCTCATTCTTTTTCTTCATTTTTATTGACATAAAATGCAATACAACTCCAAAAAGAACTAGATTTTCTAATTAAACTTTTTCCTAGTAAACTATTAATTTCTTGTTTACATAATTCAAAATTTTGATTATTCATTTGACAAGGTCTAGCCTTTGTTGGTATTAACTTTTCATCAAAATTTTCTTCGTAAGTTAAGGTAACAATATGTTGTCTTCTATTCCAAAATGCATTAGGTAAGTCACTGGAAATGGTTTTATTAAAATCTTTTTCAATATGAAAGATATTTTCTTTCATAACATTAGTCTGGACGTCCTTTTATATTGAAATGCGACAAATTTCAGATTTTAAGAATTTTTTTATTTTTTCTTTTAGTAAAATATGTTTTACTTCATTTAAAAATTTTGTTTGAGGATGGGTAATAAAATACCATTTTATAGAAGATATTTCTGAAGAGTCAATTGTAGAAAGGGTGTTCATAAAATAACATGTTGAGAGAGATTTTTTACTAATAAAAATGAGGCCGGTATACATATATCCTCATTAAAAACTTGGACATTTGTTAACTTATATTTTATTGGTATTTTATTACCACTAGCTGATGTTAAAGATTGAATAGTTTTTTCAAAATAATTGGTTGGAATTATTTCTTCATTGATACAGTTCATATCTGCTCCACTATCTACTAAAGCTATAAGCCTTTTAGTAAAATCTTTTTTTTATTATAATTGTTACTTCAATAAGCCACTTCTGAGAAGTAACTTGATGTAAAATATTAAGATATTCCTCGTTATGTTTAACATCTGTAGAAATAGATACCTCATTATCAAAGTTTTTAATAGTATTATCAATTTGCTCAATAGAATTCATTCTTTGATTGAATAGAATATTTTCTTCTTTAAGGATTTTTATCTCATTTTTATAATTTCTCTTTTTAAATCTTGTAGTGTTAATGGTTTTTCTTGTTGTTTGGCTAGAAACCTAACTTTATCTTTACTAAACCTATAGCTATTAGGTGTAGGTTTATATGTAATATTTTTGGCTTCTTGTTCACTTTTTAGAAATTTTTCTAAAAGTTGGCATTTTAGATCAATATTAGTTATTTGGTCTATGATTATTAATAGATCCTTTTGATCTTGACTAAGTATGTTTATGCTAAGATTGTGCATGTCTACTATTGCTTTATAAAAATTTGTATCCTTGGTGTTTTGAGAAATTATATTACAATCACAAGGATGTGGTTTTTCTATAATCTCTGATCCAGATGATTTCGAATCCGGAACTTCTAGAAGTTGATCATCTTTGGATTCCTCTTTTTCGGATTCACTAGAATTTAATAATATTTTACTTAATTGGATTTTTAGTCATTCTTCTATGTCTAAACTTTGTATTTTCTTTTTAGTCCTACACTCATTAGCATAATGACCAGGTTTTCCACATTTATAACAAGATATTTATTTATTTGTATTCTTACTTTTAGTTCTATAATTAGTTCTATAATATTTCTTATTGATTTCTTATTATTACTTTGATAGTTTCTATTTTTTGAGGGATATCTCTTTGAAAAATTAAAATTCGTTTTGAATGGTTTTTTAGAATATCTAGGAAATGTAGTCCTTCTATTAGGACTTTTAAATTTATATTCAGGGAGTGAGTTTTCTCCACAAGCAAACTGATCACAAAAGTCACCTAATTGATGTTTTTCTGTTAATCTATGTTTTTTCATAGAATTTGTAAGTTTTAAATCATTACATAAAGTTAATCCTTGTTGTATGCATGCATTTATTAGAGAACCATAAGTGTAATTAAAATAAGGTATTGTAACACCATCATATTTGTCTCTAAGATTCTTTTTTATTTTTTCAGCAAATAAATATGGAAGACCGTCAATAAATTTTGACTTCCAACGTTCATGATTTGCATCTGAGAGTTGCATTACCCTTGATAGGAAAACATCTTTATACCATCTAAAATGGGTTAAAAAAGGACAATTGAAATTTTGTAATAAAGTCATAGCCTGTTTACTATTATTAGTGACAGTTCCTGTAAAATGTTCTAATATAGTAAGTACAAGACAATAAACATCATCTTCTTTTACTATACTAGTACCTGGTTCAATTTTCACCGGATTTATAAGTTCGTATCTCTGTTCTTGTTGTAGACAATGGTCCCACCATCCTTTCAGAATCCCGAAAAATCCGCAAATAATAATATTTGCTATTGTTTTGTCACTATTTTGTGAATTATATGTTTGTTTACATACTATAGCATACATCATTATTCGATGTAATTGGCCATGAATTTGTTTATCAGATAGACCATCTATGTTCCATTCATAAATGGTCTGTGCATGATAATTATTTTGTATTATAGCCTCATTCTCTTCATATAATGCATCTTGAGGGGTATGCCTTTTATAATAGTACGTACCTTTCAAGTGGTCTTGACACATATGCTCAATTTTTTTTAAATCCAATTCATGATGTAAAAATTGCTTTTCTAGATCTTGTATGTTATTAGAATTTTCTGGTTCAGAATCAGAGGAAGAATCTTGAGTTTGTTCATCGTAATGATAGGCAATTTTATTGGATTTTTCCCTTTAGAGTTTAAATTAACCTTTTCTTCAATATTTGATAATCTGTAAAAAATTTCTTCAATCCTAATTAATTGAGAACCAATTGTTTTCATACAAATATTAGTATAATTTACTTGTTTCATAAAATTATATAACTCTTTTATAGTATATTTTATGTCTTTAAGATCTATTTGTTTTTGAAAAGCATTTATTTCTATCTTTTCCCTATTATATTTATCTAAGGATATTGTCATTGTCTCAGTAGGTGGATTTACTGACTTAACAATTTTCTCTTTTGATACTTGCCAAGTGCTTTCTAAAACATTTAAAGAAATATTATATTCTTGTAAATATTTTGTTGTGAACCAATGAATAAAATATTCAATTTTATTATAAGAAATTAATTCTTGATAATAAAGATCCTTAAATATTTTAAGTTGTTCTTTTTTAAACTTATTAAAATGCCAATTTCAAAAACATTGGTTTCTTGTATCTTGAAATTTTTTATTAAGAAATTTCCTTAAACTACTATCTTGGCTTAAATCCATAAAGTTTATTTATCATTTATTAGACTTAAAATTTTATGTCAGTGAGTGTTGGTGACCCAACTATAGATTATTCTACCTCACTATCTCTTTGGTAAATTCCACGTGGAATATTATTTTGAGAAAATTTTATTCCTCTAATTGATTCTTCTAAATTAACAGGCGTTTTGGATGTTGACGGTCTAGAAGACTGGAGTATATCTACTCTATAAGGAAGCCTTCCACTCCTAGTAGAAAAACTTCTAGATATTCTATGATTAGTAAAAGGAGCAAATGATACTTATACAGTACCATCTTCAGTTTGAACCACTTGTTCTATTTGTTTGTTAATTATAGGCTGTGGTGAAACAGCATTTTCTATAGTTCATTTTTCTGGAAAACATATTCTTTCTCATTCAATTAGTTTAGGCAAAGCTATTCTACTAGTCAAAAGATTAGTTTCAATTAAAACAGTTTGTCCTGATGTTCCTATTTTCTTAGCTTGAGGTGCTAAAGTGGACATTATTTTAAAATGTATTCTATATACAAGAGCAATAACTCTTGATCTAGAAGCATAATTATAACCTTTGGTTTGGACATATAATGAGACTGAATCCAATAGGTTTCTATCATCTAAAGCTAGGCTTAGATTTGGATAAGGATTAAAGTAAGTATGACGACTGGTCTCTACAGATCCCATGCTATAACCATTCTCAAAATTAAGACAACAGACTTCTCTAAGATTAGCATATGTCATTGTAAAGTTAAAGGCTTAAAGGCAATTTGGACAAGACCTGTATGTACCCAATGATATTTATCAGGGGATTCTTGTAGAGTTTTTATAAAATCACTATTATCGAGCAATTTTATTGTTGCTTCAGCTTCATCTAAGCTTACGGCTTGTTCAACAGGTTTTACTTTTAATTTAGATGAATTGAAAAACGAACCTATCCTATATATTTCTTTAGGAGGTACTGTTGGAATTGTCCAACGATTAAGTTGCTCTTCTGTATTAGGAAATTCTAAGAGCTCAGAATTTTTGAGATCTGTCTTCTTAAATAGATAATTCATTTTAAAGATATAGGATATATATAATGTAATAATTCGAACAAGTGAGATCTGTAATCTATTCTTAATCTTAAGTATAGTAATGATATGTTATGATAAAAATATAATAAGTTATACTCTAAAGTGTTAACTTCTAATTTGAATAATATTAGTACATCAGTCAACAAATAGCCAACACCTACACTGGCTAACCAAGCGGTAAACATGGTAATAATTTTGGCAATCCAGCCTATCAAGGCGGATAAGATGCGACTTTGATGTTTCACCAATATTACTCATAAAGGAAAACTTTTAAAGTATAGATTTTAGTTTTAGTCATAACACGCATTCACCAATTCTTAAGAAAATGAATAGAATAGAGGTCTCATAATATCATTCTTACATCATATATACCCTTAAGAAACTTAGAACATGACTTTGATAACAATTTATAAAAGAGTAGATTATAAATAAGTATTAACCAAAGAAAGATAAAGAACAATTAAAATGAATAGAAGACTTACAATAATTGAGACTTTTATTGCATATAAAACAATATATATATATATATGTATATATATATATATGTATATATATATATATGTATATATATATATATATATATTCGTTCCCTCTTTATCTCACTCTCTCTGATCGTTTTCTGTGGCGGTGGCGGCACCAGGTTTAGAACCCTAGTCACTGCTTATTGCTTTTGGGGAAACGAGGACCAAAAAAAATTATTACATGTACCAGATTTGTGAATTTAATTGTCAAATTATCAAAAAATTGTTGTAGTAGATTGTCTATTAAATTGTCAAAAAATTTGTATCATATTGTCAAAAAAATTGTATTAGTTTGTAAAAAAAATTGTCAAAACAATTGTATTAGATTGTCAATTATTTGTATTATATTGTCAAAAATGTTGTTTAGATTGTCAAAAAAAAACGTATTAGACTGTCAAATTTTTTGTATTAAATTGCAAAAAAAAAGAATTATATTGTTAAAATTTTTGTATTAGATTGTCAAAAAATTTGTATTAGATTATCACAAAATTGCATTAGATTGTCACAAAAATATATTAAATTGTCATAAAATTGTATTAGATTATCAAAAAAATTGTATTAGATTGTCACAAAAATTGTATTATATTTTTTATTAAATTGTCAAAAAATTGTATTAGATTGTTGAGAATTTGCATTATATTTTCAAAAAAATTGTATTAGATTATCAAAAATAAAATTAGATTGTCAAGAAATCTGTATAAAATTTCCAAAAAATTGTATTATATTGTCAATTTTTTTATATAAGATTATCAAATAAATTTTATTAAATTGCAAAAAATATGTATTATATTGTTAAATTTTTTGTATTACATTCTCACAAAAATTGCATTAGATTGTTAAAAAAAAAATTATTAGATTGTCAATTTTATTTTTATTTTTTTGGATTTTTGTAAAAAATAGGTTTTTGGATTTTTGTAAAAAATAATTTTTTGGATTTTTTAAGAATTTTTTATTTTTTTCCAAATTTTATAAATTTTCTGGATTTTTTTTATATTTTTTGAGTATTTTTAATTTTTTTAGAATTTTTATAAATTTTGTATTAGATTGTTATAATTTTTTTGTTTTTATTTTTGTAAAACAATAATTTTTGCTATTGTTTGGATTTTTTTAGAATTTTTTTCCAATTTATTAATTTTTTTTTCCAAATTTTTAGTTTTTTTTTTTCAAATTTCTTTATTTATTTATTTTTTTTACATTTTTTTTTTGGCAACACTAGAATCCAGCGGTTAACGCCGGAGACCGGCAGTCAAAGCCGAAGACCGGTCAATGGTATTGGTATTGGTCAAAGTTTTATTGGGGCAAATGTGTTGGATTTATATGTATTAGAAAAGATAATAATTTGCAAATAATAGTTTGTAAGTGATAGTAATACTTAAATACGTAGTTTTAAACGGTAAACAACATGAATTAACTATTTTAAATTTCATTAAAAGTTAATTTTAAAATACCAATCACCCATTTTTTTTTTCGGACACACCAATTTTACATATTGGTCCTTTAATTACTATATAAAATTTCAATTTAGTCCTTATTTATTTTGCATAAACTTAGCTTTGGTCTTTAACCTTTTTGTTTTTGTAATTTAAAGGACTTGAGTTCGGACATAAGATATTTTTATTCGTTATATATCACGTGATGTATAATTTACTGTTGTTTTACTAAAAAAATTCAAAAAAATTATTTCTAAATTTTTGAGAAGGTCAATGACCGGTTAAAAAGATAACTTTATACTTAGTACATAGTAATTTAGTTCCCACCAAGTATCTCAACATACACCTTCGTATGTTTCAAGGTATGTTTCAAGAAATGATAGTACAATTATTGTTTTTCTGTAACATTACATTTATCAGTTATAATGAAAATTTTAAATTTGTATATTATTTTAAAAATAAAAAAGGACGAAAACCGTTTGACGACAAGAAAATGAGTAATTAGAAAGAAATTAAAAAGAAAAGGGCTTATAATAGTTAAACGGACTATTAGAGATCTAGAGGATATAAAGTCCCTTTTTGTCCTATCTCTCTTTCTCTCTAGGGTTTTGTTTCATACGATTAATTTCTCTATCTGGGTGTGAGTATTTAAATCGTCTTTTTTAAAAAAAAAAAATTTATTTGTTTGTTTTTTAAAAAATAAAATAAAATAAAATAAACAGGAGGCCATGGATTCAAAGTTGATTAGGGATGCTTTGGAAGTTTCCAGTCCACCGGGTAATCCATTATTTTTCTATTTTCTATTTTTTCTGTTTTCTGTTTTCTACTATAAAATATTTTGTAGGGTTCTTTCAAATGATAATCGTTTCTGTTTCATGCTTTAATGGGCTTTTTTTTTTTTTTTTGCTTTCATTTTTTAAAACTAGCTTAATTGTTTGGTTTCTCCTGCTTGTTATTATAACATATTATGGATATAAGCTTGCTTTTTCACACGAAAAGCTTACTTAATGTTTTAATATATAGAGTTTTTCATGAAATATAAAGCGCTCGTTTTATACTCCAGTTTTTCGTTGGAATAGAGTTTAACATTCTATTCCTGTTAAAAAACAACATTAAAATACCTTTTCATTGTTACAACCAAACAAGCCCATTATAAATTTAATATCTGGAAATCAGGCTGGTTGACTGTTAATTTGTACACTATATCTATTGTTCTGTTTTCTGATTTAATCGGCTTGTTTGGTTGTATTTGTATTTTTCTGTTTTCTACTATACATTTTTTAGGGTCCTTTCGATAATAATCGTTTCTATTTTCTGCTTTAATGGGCTTGTTTGGTTGGATTGTAAAAAGCTTAACCAGTTTCGAAATTTGAAATTGATGTATTAACTCTGCAATAATTCTCATTTATTGCACCAGTTACAACTTGTTGGAAACGTTGGGACCCCTTCTATAATTTATACAAAACTCCTTTGCTGATTTGGAACCAGAACGAGAACCGGACCCGGACCCGGAACCGGACCCGAGACATTCCCCAAGTTCCAAGTCCCACGCCCGCATCCGCCCCCGCAACCGCACCCGTGCCTGTGACCCGAGTTCCGAGCCCGAGCGAACGCGCGCATGTGATACACACTCATCTACACATGTGTATGTGGACACTATAACTTAATAACCACGTGGAATGGACTTATATATATACTGGAAAAATGTCTCCTCATTTTTCAACGTGTGATAACTACCAAAAGGCTTTCCCCACTCCCCCCTTTTTCCAGCATTCTTAGTTTATCCTTTTTTTGAGCCAAAATTTGAATCCAATTTCCATTCACACCGACTCATTGTTTATGTCAAGTGTATATACCGTTTTGACGCTCGTCGCACAAGCTTCTCAAATAAATTGAGAATGGTACCAAAACAAGTGCTATGCACTCACAATTTTTGGCTCAAAGTCAGTCCATGACCACTTTGGAACACCCATGTATAAATACATGTTTTCCTACAATCCCCCATATAAATGCAATTGGCTGAAAATAAAACATGCCCCTAAATACAAATGACAGAACCGCAAGAGTTCACTGCATAAGAACAGGTAGCGCGCGCCTTGAACCTTCCATAGTGATATAAAATATGATATGCTATTATTGGATAGCCTTAAAGGCTTGAACCATTTAGCATTTGTGCATACCATAATAATACTCACACAGTGCCTTCTCTGTACTACTTACTAAGCCCTTTAGTTGTTGTCCATGTTTGGTCCTGGACTGCCTTGGCAAAATTCAACTGAGCGCTCTAATGATTTAGCCCATGGCTCTCGTTATAGCTGATTTCATATTAATGGTGTCCTGACTCACCCCTCTCGACCTTCGAGATACTTGTTTTCCTTAACAGCCTCATGCTCACCCTTTAAATGTCTAGATCTATCACTCTTTCATCATGGAAATGGGTTGGGAACCTAAGTTCCCGAGTGCTTTGTTCGGTCACCCCCACAGTTCGGTTTTCCCATTAAACACGAGACTGGAGAATCCAGTTCGGGTTGGGTAACCTCTGAGGAGGTTTCCAATTGATGGGCTACAACCCCATTCACCTCGATGATGCTTTGACTCCCACCTGAGTCAAGCGTTTTGTTAATAGATCCGTAATATTCTCCTTAGATCTCACAAAATCTAGTGATACCACACCGTTAGCTAACAATTCTCTTACTGATTTATGTCTCCGATGAATATGTCGGGACTTTTCATTATACATATGATTCTAGGCCCGTCCAATAGCTGACTGACTATCACAGTGCATGCTTATTGCTGGAACAGGTGTTGGCCATATTGGAATTCCTTCCAGAAAGATATGAACTCAGATTCCATAGTTGATCTAGCTATGCATGTCTGCTTGGATGATCTCCATGAAACAGCCGCTCCTCCCAGTACAAACACATATCTACTCGTGGACCTTGTACTGTCGGAATCCGATATCCAGTTAACATCAAAATATCTGGTATAATGCAACCATCGGTCGGCAGTAAATCTCATGTATCTGAGAAGTCTCATAATGACCTTCCAGTGTAACTGAGTTGGTTATGTGCGGTCTAGTGCAGTTCATGACGTGCATAAGACTGCCTATTATCCAAGAATATTCCAATTGTCTCACACTCTCCCCAAAGTTCTTCTTTAGGTTGGTTAAGATTTCTATTGAAGTTCTGGATGTAGCCATATTATCTTTATCAAATTTATCAAGCATCTGCTTGACATAATGAGTTTGAGATAACGCATATCCGTCTGATGTCTTGATAATTTTCATACCAAGTATTACATCAGCGACACCCAAATCTGTTATCAATACTCCCGGTTATAATCATGTCATCTACGTAAAGACAGACTACCACATAATCTTTTTCATTTCCTTTTACATGTATGCATTTGTCACACTCGTTGATACGAAAACCATTGGATAGCATCACTCTATCAAATTTCTCGTGCCATTATTTAGGTGCTTGTTTAAGTCCATATAAGAACTTTACAAGTTTACACACCTTGAGTTCTTAACCTGAAATCACAAATCTTTCAGGTTGTTCAATGTAAATTTATTCTTCCAATTTTCCATTCAAGAACGCCGTTTAACATCTATCTGATGTATTTCCAAATTGAACAGTGCCACGAGGGCAATGACAATCAGGATTGACGTCTTTCTGAAGACAAGAGAATACGTGTCGAAATAATCCACACTTTCAGTTTGCCTAAAACCTTTCACTACAAGCATCGCCTTGTAATTTTCGATCGTTCCATCGACCTTTCTCTTCCTCTTGAAGATCCACTTGCGGCCTAGCGGCTTACACCCTGGTGGAACAACCATGTACCTATTTGTAAATAAATTCGCAAAATATGTATTTTTTTGTAAAAGAGTTATCAAGTTCAAAACAACCGATTTTTTTATAAATAAGTTTATAAATATTTATTAAATTATCATTTTTCTTTTTAAAAAAAAAATATATGGGGGGGCTTTAGTTCACATTTAATAAGGTAAAAACCATGCTGGCAACATGTGTTCCACTAATTTAGATACTAACTACAATGATGATTAGAGTTAACCCAATCTAATTTAATTTAATTTAATTCTGTCTCTATCTTTTCAGGTTCTTTCCTTTAACAGAATTCAATCTTTTATAAAAAAAAATTAAAAAATAAAGGTTATCTCCCTAGTGTGCTAATTACCTTGAGTTGATTTGAATTACTTACATCAGATTTTGAGTTGATTTGAAAAGTTCTTTAATTGGCAATTCAATTTCTCCAGCAATGATAAAGGCTAATTCCATGTATAACTTTTTTTATTTTGATTTATCGCATTAAATGTTGATTAGGATTTTATTTTTTCCTTTGAGATAGATGATTCAGATAAGTGCATATCAATTTTTTGAAAATTGGAATTCGTTTTTAGCGGTCAAACAAATCTTTGCTTATTTTATTTTATGATTTTATTTTTCTTTTAATATGACCACTTTAACTATTTTGATCATATAAAAATTGTAATTTGTTTTTAGCGTTCTAAAAATATAATGATTAATAAAAATGTAAAAAAAAATTCTTACTGTTAACATGATCATATAAATTATTTATATTTTAATATGAGAGATTTATAAGAAAATGGAGTAGAAAGTCGATAAACGTGTCGATTAATACTATTTAATCATAGTATATAAATAGTGGTTCTTAAAATATTGGAGAAGAATAAAAATATCATTAGACGTGATATTTGCGGTGCATCAATAATAATGAAATAGATTTATATATGGACTATATATAACTAGATTGGAGAGATTTTAGGGATATGGTTAACTGTTAACCATGTTGGTTTGTGGCTAAATTAGTGGGACAAATGTTGTTTTTTTATTTGTCCGGCTGTAACAGTATGTTAATAGCATGATTTTCACCTCATTAAATGGGAACCCCTTTATTTCAAAATAAAATAAAATGGGAACCCCTGACATGTTCCTCAATTAATCGTCAATTTGAGGGTTAGTTATAGTTTTGCAGTATTAGAATATCTTCACCGAAATTTTGCAATGAATATCCCAATCTAACATTTGTTTTTTTTCAACGGAAAAAACATGAAAATATTTAGTTTCTTACCAAATTAACCGATGATATATCTTCAGATAGGCACATTTACACGTTGTAAATCGACCAGAAACGACTTCTAGTTTACAATTTGGGCATTTTCAGTGTACAAAATTTAAATACAACAATACGTGATTCTACAAAACTACAAATACTGCAATATTTCATGAAGGGATAAAATCTCCCACAGATTGTAGAACACATGTCTAAATGTTAGTAACTTCAAAGATTCTTCTTTGCTGTTAATTCGTCCCAAAGTACTTATCTTTCTTGTCTTAAATTTAGGTTCCACTATACATAATTGCTCAGCTGATGGGCTCGGTTCTTGGAAGTGGGACACTAGATCTAATGTTTGACATAAACCGCGAGACTTATTTTGGGACGGTACCAACCGGATCAAATACACAATCTTTTATCATGAAAATGATTTTAACTTTCTTGCTTATGTTCGTCATTTCTGGTGTTGCCACGGATAATCGAGCAGTATGTTTCCTAACTCGTTAATAAAGTTAGAATTATGCTTCTCTTCCTGTATTTTGATGTATATATCTACATAGAATTCTAGCTTTATGGTGTTGAATTTGATGTTTGCATAGAAATGAGTTAGTTTATGATCTGTACCACCAAATGAATAATAACTCAACAGACCTAATTTCACTCTAAACAAGACTAGATCTATTTTGCCAGTTTAAAGAATGATATTTTCAATATGGCAAAGGGACTCTAGGAGCTATTTTTAGTTTTAGACCACAATATTTTAGGAACCAAAAGTAGATAACAATATATCGAAGGGTACTTTCAAAAGTCTAATGTTGTAATTGTATTTGTTTAACTTAATGATTTGTTCCTTTTCTCCAGGTTGGAGAGTTGGCAGGTATTGCTATTGGAATGACAATAATGCTAGATGTCTTTATTGGCGGGTAATTTGTTATTCAAATAGAAGAAGTTTTTTTTTTAGAAATGAAGTTTGTTTGGCTGAAGTTACTAGTCAGATCAGCTTATTTATTGTGAGCACAAAATAAAAATAAAAATTGTCCGACTTCATCTATCTTTAAAATTATAACTCTTTTGAACCAAAAGAAAACATTTTTTTTTAGTTGTCAGACCAAATAAAAAAAATATATGAACATTTTGAATAATGGTGTCGAAAATGGATTTCAGGCAAGTCTTCAGGAGTTTCGATGAACCCAACGAGTAGCCTAGGACCAGCAATCATAAAGCATATATATACAGGTCTATGAGTGTATATGGCGGGCCCTCTAATCGGAGCTTTAGCCGGTGGTTTTGCCTATAATCTAATTAGGTTTACATATACCACTTCTTGAGTTGGCAAAATCCGCTTCTTTGGCTAGGAGCGCTTCCATTTTCAAGAGCGCATCCAGAGGCGGGTAATCATGTTAATTATTTCTCGACTGTGGCTTGTTTGGTGGTAGATTTTTAGGCGTAAGATTTCACTAAAAAGTATTATTGATTTAGTGGGAGTCAAAAACTGTTACAAATTTGTCACTAATTCTAAATGGTGTCACAAACCCGTCATAAATTGACTATATTGTCCAAGCCCCACCGCAAGTAAGCTCCGATCACAAAAAGGCGTCACTAGTGCTTTGTCTATTTAGACATATTTTTTGTAGTGTCTTTTAGGTTTTTTTTTAGGAGTTGGGATGCATTTGGATGCTTAACTTACCTTTTGGCTTTCTTAAACCATGAACCTTTAACTTTGATTCACCTAGCTTTCTTCGTAGCTTTTTTCCTTGATTTGTAACTTGTACCACCAAACAAGTACTTAGGCCCTCGGGTGTTCTATTTCGAGGGCAAGAGTGTCACCATTAGTTGACAAAGTGGAAAATTTTCGGGTAGTCCTCTTGGATGTTGTTTCATTTTAGCTGACTTGTATAGAAAATTGATTGAAACATTGTTGTTAAGAGAATTCTGAAGATAGATTTTTTGCATTCTTAGTTGTAATTTGTTTTTGTTTTTTCCTATCTGTGTTGTATTAAAGAATGTGTCAATTGAAACGAAAAAAATCTACCTCTAAAAGTCCAAAAGCAAATTAATAAAATGCAGAATATGAATATAAAAAAGGCATATGTACATTATTCATTTATACAAAACGAAGAGATTAAAGAATTCGTCCCTTTACCGCACATATTTTAGTGATGTTTTGTAATATTCTGCCATCACCAAATTTTCAAACATATAAATTTTACTTAGGTGAACCAATCACATACATATAAATGAAAGTTGGTTTTCAAATTTATGATAAAAAATAATTGGTTCATCTAATGCACTACATCAATAGATAAGGTTTTTCAGTAAAATTTTGCGTTTTGGGGTGGCTATAGCGGTGTCACAAAGTAATAAGAATTTAACATAATATTTTTCGTAATTTAAGGATATGCCAAACAAATGTTCCTCACTTTCAGTAGATTTACTCATATATACCTACCTCAAGGTCAAATTTATAATCTAACTATGTTTGTAATAGTCAAGTAACTAATATAACATTTCACGTTAGATTATAAACGAATTTGGAGGGTACAAAGTTTTAATTACTGAACCCATCATATATAAAGTTAAATTATGAAATGGGTATTAATATTAGCAGACTTAAACAGTTTAGTACCATGTATTGTACATATTTCTTAATTCGGTATCCTCTACTATGCAAAATCCAATTTAATCTTTTATATTAACAAAATTATTTAATTTATTACTCTCTCAGTCAATTATATGTCTCCCAACTTGTTTCTCTCTCTTAAATAAATATCCCAAAATATCCGGTGACTACAACCATCATTGCGTGTCATGTTGACACAGTCAATGAGTTCTATGATTGGCTCTCCTTCTCTCCCTCTCGTGTGGTCTTTCAGCCTCCTTTCAGACTCTCTACAACTCTGCAACATGGTCATATGTATCCTTCTCTTTTCTTTCATCTCATTTTTTTCGCCTAACACATGAGAACTATCCATTGTTATCTTTTTCTATCCTGCCTCTCA
This sequence comes from Primula veris, assembly GCA_963682055.1. Lineage (NCBI taxonomy): Eukaryota > Viridiplantae > Streptophyta > Magnoliopsida > Ericales > Primulaceae > Primula > Primula veris. The sequence goes on along the minus strand of OY821747.1, from coordinate 25,184,969 downwards.
CCCCCTCCTTTTTCGTTCAGTGTTCAAGCTAAGCCTATCTATTGTTATCGTTCCATCTTTCTAGGGAGACGATGGAGCTCAGAAAGCAGCGAAGTCGATTTTGACGACGACACGGCTATTCAGTGACAGATGTGATTCAACCAGTGACGTTGATTCAACGATGAACAGCATGATTCACGTTCAGAGTAAGAGGGGGAGGCGGTGGTAGGGTTAGAAACCTAGTTAATGCTATTTTGGGGAAGATGGTAGAATAGAGTGCATGTAGCTATGAGTAGGAGTGACATCGGTATTGAGCTTTTTGACTATATAGAGTTACCAAACAAAACTAGTTCAGTTTGAGAATTTATATGCTATCATCGAACCAAAAAAATTCAGTATACCAAACTTTCGTTCGGTACACCATTTGTTTTCATACGAAATTTTAGAGTTTACAATTGCAAGTGATAATAGAAAAATGATGAATATCGGAATATATACACTTTCTCTATATCTACCAATTGTTATATGATTTGATAAGTGATATTAGCGAATGATACGACAAAAGATAGCAATAGAAAATTTTCCCAAAAATGAATTGTATGTAATATCTGTCGGAATAAGTGGCGCAATTGAGTTCAAATGACCTATTTATAATCATGCAATTAACAATAGTGTACTACATACTTTTGTTTTTAAGGTGGTAGACTAAAATCAATAAAAAAACAAATTGACCATAGTTCTTTTACAAAATAGAGTATACTAAATTATCCAACATATATAATTTTGCAGTTGTGAAGTAACTTGTTCTTAGTCTTTCAAAAATATTGGGGGAGTGAATCACATTATCACAAAAATGGATAGACCAAATAAATAAATAAAACAGGACATGGGAATATTTGCAATTATGAAAGTTGTTAAAGATGAAAATAGCAAGAAACCTTCATTCATTAATTTCTAAAACCCTACTCTCTCTCAACATTGTCCTAGAGAAGTCCGAGCTCGTCTCTGTTCATCTCTCAGTCAATATTCTTTTACAAGTTTTATTTATTTATTAATATGCATTATCAATAATGTATTCATTGAGTTATTAATATGCATTATTTCTTCGAGTATTCTTTAAAATTATTTTCTTGTATTTTCATCTATTCATTCCAAGTTATCAATAATATATGCTTCGAGTTATTAATATGCAAAAAGTCTCTTTCTTTATTAAAATTCTCATAGAAATTTGATCTATACCGACTATTCATCATTTTAGTTATTAATATGTCTTTGTAAAATTCAAAATTATAAAAAAAAAGTTGGTGTTTTGGTTCATTTAGCTATGATGGAGTTATCTTCCCTAACTTGTGGTTCTGTTCTGTCTCTATCTAACTAATACTAGTATTTATTATTAGTTTTGTTATGATATGTATAGATAGAATGAGGTTTGGTATGCAGAAACGTCACAAGAAAATAGCCAGCTTCTACGCTGCTTGTTTTGGGTTCCGTGAGCCATACAAGATACTACGCGATTCCTTTAAATTTCTCATGTTTTTCTCACTCTTTTTATGCATGTAGATGGCGGGACACGCTGTCTACAATTTCGACCTTCTCAAATCAGAATCAAGCGATTCGGAAACGTCATCAGATGAATGGAATGAGGGAAGGAGAGTCGTACTATCTCAGTACGAGCCAGGTCCTTCCGATTGCTCAGGTTGCTCCCGCTGTCCCTCCAGTTGCTCAGGTTGCACCCGCTGTCCCTCCGGTTGCTCAGGTTGCTCCCGCTGTCCCTCCAGTTGCTCAGGTTGCTCCCGCTGTCCCTCCAGTTGCTCAGGTCGCACCCGTTGTCCCTCCAGTTGCTCAGGTCGCACCCACTGTCTCTCCGGTTGCTCAGGTCGCTCCAGCTGTCCTGCCGGTTCCTCCAGGTCTCTATCCCCTTGACCTCGTGATCCCGAGGGCTCCAAGAATCCCCCGTTACATTGTAGACGAGGTGATTATTGGACAGTTGGGTGTGAACATGGTTGAACATGGGTACGAGGGGGACGACGAACAGGACTGAAGGGTATGTTTCGCGCTTTAAGAAATCATGCTAATTCTGTAGTTTTAATTTATTAAAGTTGATGTGCAAGATACGATAATCTGTTTAATTGGTTTAACAAATTCTATGCTCGGATAAATTGCTCAAATACCAATAAGTGTGGCTACTGTGATAAATGAGTACAGTGGTTCTTTGTACTTGAATATCAAGTTATGGTTTAGTTACTTTAGTAGTATTTAGTTAGGATTTGGCATAATTGTATTCTTCAATAAATTATCATAAGGCAACTGAATATATGTGTTTGTATATTTAAAGAGTAATCGGGTATTGGGAAATTCGGTAAGTAGTGGTGGCTGATGTCCAGAGGATTCTTGCAATTCTGCCAGTGAGCTGTCTGGTGCTCCCAGTTTATTATTTATAGCTTATTTGTCTTGGGTCGAAACGATCACTCACTCACATAAAATGACAACGTAAAATATAGAGAGGGAAAGAACTCTTATAATATCAAACTCAAACTAAATTTTGGTCTACTTACAAATGAAAGTAGAGCACCTATTTATACTAAACTCAAGAGAATATCAAAGGTCTTGAGTTATCAACATTTATTCTAGAAAATCAAAAGACATAACTTATTCATGCATTCATATCAAAGTTCTATGCATGTATCCGAAAGATTCATGGCATTAAAGCAAAGATTGAACCAAACAATTTATTATTTCAACACTCCCCCTTAAACTTGTTTGGCAACGCTTCTTCAACGCCGATCGGTTCACAACCCGTTGATAAAAGAGAGTAACGTTGTCGTCGATTCTTTCGGTCACTTCGTATAAGTCTTGTAAGGTTCGAAAACGTTTGGGCCTTTCACTTGAACTTTCATCGCTCGCGGATCCTACTTCGCCATGCGAAGGAGGTGATGGTGGTGGCGTCGTGGGCTCCTCTTCTACTTGAACTTGCTCGTCTTCCTCATCACTATAATAAGGAAAGAAATTATAGTCGTCCTCCATTTTGTCGAAATTCCACGTTCCTTCTTCGTCGAACTCAACGTCTCGGCTCACAACAAATTTTCCATTCTCCGGATTGTATAGCTTGTAACCTTTTGCCCTTGGGTCGTAGCCAATGAATATAAACTTCTCACTTTTAGCATTCAATTTGGACCTTTTTTGGTCCGGAACATGAGCATATGCGATGCTCCCAAAAACTCTTAAATGCACTATTCCCGGCTTTCTTCCACTCCACGCTTCTTCGGGAGTTTTACCCCAAACACTTCGAGATGAGGATCGGTTCGACAAATAAACCGCACTATCAACGGCCTCGGCCCAAAATTCTTTTGGAATATTTTTGCTTTTCAAAATACTACGATCCATATTTAAAAGAGATCGATTTTTTCTTTCAACAACCCCGTTTTGTTGTGGGGTATAGGCAACCGTCAAAGGACAAAAAATGTCATTTTCTTCATAATATTTTCCAAAATCATTCGAAGTAAATTCTCCTCCTCGATCCGATCTCATAGAATTTATTTTGTGACCACTTTCATTTTCAACACGATCTTTAAATTTTTTGAAAACAACAAAAACATCGGATTTTTGCTTCAAAAAATAAACTCAAGTCTTTCGACTAAAATCATCAATAAAAAGATCAAAATAATTGTTTTTCCCAAGAGAACTTGGTTTAATAGGACCACAAATATCTGTATGAACAAGTTCCAACAGTTTTTTAGCTCTTGTAGTCGCTTGTTTCGAAAAACTTTTCTTCGGTTGTTTTCCAAACAAACATGCCTCACAAAGTTCATCAACATGATCAATATGAGATAAACCTTTCACCATATTTTTACTACTCAACAATTTCAAACCACCAAAATTAAGATGCCCAAATCTCAAATGCCAAAGCCATAATGTTTCTTTAAAACACGCTTTCAAACATTTAGCCCCAACATTTTGAATATCCAAAGAAAACATTCTATTTTTCGACATAGGCACTTGCGCAACCAAATTTCCATTTTTATCTTTTAAAACAAGGCTAAGGTTTTCCGAATACACATAATAGCCTTTTTCCAAGAGTTGTCCCAAACTCAAAATATTAGATTTCATATTAGGAACATAATAAACATTCGAGATAAAATCATTTTCTCCATTTTTCAATTGGATTAAGACTTTTTCCTTCCCTTTCACCGGAATTTTAGATTCATCACCAAAATAAATATCTCCATTTGCCGTTTCATCAATTCGGTAAACATATTTTTATTACCACACATATGGTTGCCAGCCCCCGTATCTAAATACCACGTAGTAATTTTTCCGCCTTTATTTTCATTATGCGCAAATAAAAGTGTAGAACGTTCTTTATTTTCTCTAGCAAAATTAGCCCTTTCCTCAAATTTATTATTACTCAATCTACACTCGGAAGCGTAATGCCCAAATTTTTGACAATTATAACATTTAATTTGGGACTTATCATACCTCGGTTTTCCATTATAATTTCCTCCTCTTCCACGGCCTCTTGTCGGATAAGAGTTTTGTCTCCTCTCTTCTTTTTTGAAAGAGTTGTAACCACCACGGCCATAATTTTGACCTCGGTCTCTTTCTCGTTGGCTTTTCGAGTTACCAAAACTTTTCTCGTTCATGCTAAATTTCGTTTGAAGAGTTTGCTCGAGCGGCTCTTTTTTCACAACTCTTTTGTTGAGTTTTTCTTCATGAGCTTGGAGCGAGCCCAAAAGTTGATCCACCATCATAGATTCTATGTCTTTAGATTCCTCGATAGCCACAACAATGTAATCCCATTTGGAATCTAAAGAACGTAGAATTTTTTCGACAACACGGGTGTCGTCCAATTTTTCTCCGCATCTTTTCATTTGATTGACGACCTTTTGAACTCGTGAAAAATAGTCGTCAACCGATTCGGAGACTTTCATACATAAAGCCTCAAAATCACCACGTAAGGTTTGGAGTCGAATATTTTTTACCTTGTCAACTCCTTTGAATGAATTCTCCAAAATATCCCAAGCTTCTTTGCTCGTGATTGCACACGCCACCTTTTCGAACATAGTTTCATCCAAAGCTTGATGGATGATGTTAAGAGCCTTTCGATCATTCTTCTTTAAGTTCTCCATTTGAGCCTGAGTTACGTCAGCGTCTTCTTCGGGTTCATTAAACCCGGTCTCTACGATTTCCCACACATTTCGGGAACCGAGAAGCACTTTCATTCTTATACTCCAATTATCGTAGAAATCTTTCTTAAGCATGGGGATAAAAGGGGTCATTCCACCGGCCATTATGGGACCGTTGGCTCTGATACCACTGTTGGGTCGAAACGACCACTCACTCACATAAAATGACAACGCAAAATATAGAGAGGGAAAGAACTCTTATAATATCAAACTCAAACTAAATTTTGGTGTACTTACACATGAAAGTGGAGCACCTATTTATACTAAACTCAAGAGAACATCAAAGGTATTGAGTTATCAACATTTATTCTAGAAAATCAAAATACATAACTTATTCATGCATCCATATCAAAGGTCTATGCATGTATCCGAAAGGTTCATGGCATTAAAGCAAAGATTGAACCAAACAATTTATTATTTCAACAATTTGTTTGCGGTTTTTAAATTTGGTTTGTTTTATGGTAATTTGAAAATAGTTCAAATTGCACTCTCTATTCAGAAAATAATCTGGTTGCTTCACTTAATTAGTAAAAAAGTCTAATAATGCGAAATTGGCACGGTGAAATGTAAGAAACTTTTGAAATAAGCTATGTCGAATAATATATCGGTTAAGGAAACTTGCATTTCTACATGTTAGCTGGTTTCGGTTTATGTGTTTATTTTATCTGTTACAGTTTTCAAGCAAATAAGTCGATGATGATTTAAATGGAAATTTTGTTTCTTTCTTTGAAATAAATAGCTTTTCAAACCCTTGCTTGCTACTAGCGATTTTATAGTATCGTTGATTATTTAAATGGAATTTTTTTTTTTTTTTTATGGTTTTTGAAATCCTTCCAAAATTTGGGGTGTGTTTGTAGAGTTTCGAAGTTTTACAGTGTTTTTGAAATTGTTAAAAATGAAATCGCCACTATATTCTGAAATGCTTCTCTTGCCGATCAATTGGTAAAATAATTTACCTGAGCCTTCTAATACATGAAGCTTTTGTACCCTACTTTTTTTTACCTGGAAACATGACTTTGTGTTTTAGTTAATAGCCTCGTATTGTTGCGCAACGTTAAAAGTTTGAGTTTTGTTTTTTGATCTCGTATCTGTCCTGATTTTATCAATCAATTTAGAACATGAAGTTTTCTAGTTTTCTGTCCAAGAAAAAGCTAAAGCCCTTGTTTGGATGCACCTTTTAAGTTTATTGTTTTGGTTTAAAAGCAAGATTGTATATATTTGGTTGACTAGCTAAATAATTTGAGTTCTTTGGTCTTGGAAAATATAGAGGCTTTTTGAGGGCTTGTTTGGTTGTATTTTTAAGAATATAAGCTGGATGTTATCAAATTTTGAAAAAATACAAGTTTATGTAACTTAAAGCTATCTATTCTATTCACATACGCCGAGAAAGAGTTTAAGCCCTTGTTTAGTTGCAGGTTTTTTGCTTAAAAGGTGAACTGCATTTTCACGAGCAGCTTTAAGCTGAGTTTTTTGGCCCGACCTTAGAAGATTTAAGCTGGGGGGTTGAGACTTGATAGAAGTTTACATTCATCCAGCTTCAAACTTCTAGCTTTTTCTATCCAAAAATGGACAAATCAACTATTATGCGGATCAACCAAATAAAGTCTAGCTTTGAAGCAAATAAGTAAAAACACTGAGCTGCCAAACCAGCCTGCTTATTTTTGTGCTAATAATAAACTACAGCTCATTTGCTTTCTTAACTTAAAAGGCGCTTCTTTTTATATCCTGAAAATTCCGCTTGATTTGGGTTCAAATAGGCCAACTTATTTGCTCAGAATGAATAGTTTATTTGTTTCAAACGATCTTTTTATCCCTCTTTCGGTTTCTGAAGATCTAGAAGTTTACAGTAAATTAACTCAGCTTTACCCAAATTCAAGTAAGCCACCTTATTTGCTAACATTATGAAGCCAAACATGCTTTTAGGCTCCGCTTGTAGACCTTACGAGTTATGCCCAAGTTAGCTTTGCTTGTGTTTTAATATAAATTAAGCTTGAATTTAAACCAGAAACCATCCTGACAGAACAAAGAGTCAGGAAGCATAATCTGGTGTTGGGAAAACCAAACTAAACCTGATTGGTATGCACCTCTGTTTTAAAATTCGCGCTACGTAGCGCGAAATAGCGTTTTTTTGGTAAAAAACGCAACAAAAAATCACGATTTTGGGTGGAATTGCGCTAAAATCGCGCTATAGGGGACCAAAAGCGCAAAAAACGCGAAATTCTGGACCAAAAGCGTAAATAGCGAGTTAAAAAAAAACAGCGGATCTAAATAATTAATATATATTGTGTAATTTTCATAAAAGTGTCTGTAGTCCAGATGGTTAAGACAGTGCTGTAATTTTCAGCAGACCCAAGTTCGAAACCCACCAACAACAATTTTTTTTTTTGATTTTTTTTTATTACTATTTAATATAACTATACATTTTTTTATTTTTTTTGTTATATATACTAAAGTTTAGTGCATATTTAGGCAAAAAAAAATACACCGCAAAGCGCTATATAGCAACGCTATTAGCGCTTTTAGCGTTTCCCTCGAAAAAACGCTACGATCGCGATAACGCTATTTAAAACACTGGTATGCACTGAGCTGTCCAGGTTGTTAGTCGGGCTGCGGCGGTCGTGATTGATCTGGCCGAGGAGCTCCGTTGTTAAGTCGTTTGTGGTTATGTCTATATGTACTCGATCTTTGACTATATATGTACTCTATGTTAATGTAAAGCTGTGTATTGTGGGTCCGTATGAGAGGGAGTAAGGGGGGCGGGCCAAAGAGAGAAGAGGTGGAGGGGAACAAAAATAAAGATATATATAACTAACATATGCGAAAGTGCAGGGAGTATATGCTTATACTAACAAAGCGCTAAGTTCAAGCCGGAGTAAGAATCATAGAAAACCTTTTCTACAGTACAATAAAGAAAAAATAAATAGAAAGGGAGAATGTTTATGGAATATATATTGCAGTGGAAGAGCAGACTCGCACACCCGTGTTACAGAAGTTTGAAATTACACCTTAACCTTGAGGATAAAGAGACAAAATGGAAAGAGTTGAACTCGATTTTTTTTCAAGATTTTTACCCTCAGATGCGTAAAGACGAGCTAAATGAGAAGGGAGGTGCACCGGAAAATTTTAAATACTACACCAAAGGTGAACTGAACTGAAAGAATTACACCAAAAGACTTGCTTCGTATGTCGAATCCCTTCACCTTAGTGCCTTAGATGGACATAACTTGAGAGCAATTTATTACACACCTTGAGGGCAAGGACCACTTTCGAGTGGTGAGGAATGTAATGAAACCTAAGAAGTGCACAAAGAAGTGATAAAACATATGAAAGCTGAATTTTAAGACCAAGACTTGCTTGTTTAGAATAAAATATTAGGGCAGCTTTTGCATATGAAAACTGCGGGGGCTCTTTTGGAATTTTTAGTAAACTTGTCCCAGAGCAATATAAATACAGAAGAAAGCAACGATCATGAAAAAAGAGAGGAAGATTATGTTTCTTTAATTTACTTTCCTTATCAGTATTTCTTTCATTTCTATTTGCTCCTTTCAGTTCTAATTCCGTTAATGAACTTTGATTTTAGTGAAGAGTTGGAATTTTGTTTGTTATCCTTGATTTGTGCTTAATTGGATTTGAATCTTAGTTGGTTCGTAACAGTATAGGAACCTAAAATGACTTTTTTTATTTCAGCTTTTTAATGCTGCTCTATGTTTCTATATGCTTAATAGCTGTATGTTAACCAGCTCAAAAAATTGCTCTAACTGATGCATTTCTTTTTGCAGGTAGTATTTCTGCAAATTCATGAAGAACAATACAAGTATATGGGTCCAGTGTTTTGATGCTGATTACAATTTATCTATTAGAAGACTTGTTTTATTGTATTGATGTTAGGTGCGGACTACATGGTGTTTATGTGCTTTTGCTGGGTGTGGTATCAAATTAGTCACGTATGAGTGAAACCCTTGTATGCCTTTTCGAAAAAAGTATGAATTGTTCCAAATTCCCTTTTATGCCGTTTTAAAGAAGTGTATGAATTGTTCAGGATATAACATTGATCAACTTTCCGAAACTTCCATGTAAACATACCAGCTTGTTAGTCTTGGGACTACTAATGCCATTGGAGAATCCACTATTCAGTGATCGTTACTTATTGAATGTGGGGTCTCACTTAGTGTTCGTAATGAGAAACTAATCTGTGTTGTAGGGTAGTTGTTTATAAACCGGCGCATTGGCTACAAAGTTAGCTTTATTAGTGACTTCTCTACCTACTCAGGTTACCCATATATTCTTACTCCTCGATCTTGTGTTGATGTGGAGTGATAGCCGGTACATGTCATTGGTTTGACACGCTATATCATTGGGACATGGTATTAATTTTCTGATAGTTACACTTTTTTAGATTTTTAGCAGCCTTTATACAACTATTACACACATGTACGATTAGTTAACTGGAAAAAACAAAAACAAAAAACCAGTGAGTTGTAGTGAATACTGATCAATACCATCGTAGCTGGAGACCATATATTCCAAACTACTTTTTATTTGCCTACTTCGTTTATGGTTTCAACTCATTATTCACAATTCGATAGCAGGTAACCAATTGGTGAATTCGCTGATGAGCGGGTTTTATATCCTATGTTTTGCTACTTTTTCATTTTTATTCAACAAGTTCTTATTTTTTTCAGTTTTGTACCCAATATTATAGATTTTTCTGTTTTCTCAGCTTTTCCGTCCAAAACCCTAACATGCATCAATGGAAAACAGTCACGTGCAGGGAAAATGTGTCTTACCGTTAAAATCAAGAGTATTTTGGCCCTTTTCTTGATAAAATTATCATATGGCTCATATAATCTTACATAATACATTTTTTTTCGGTAGGTAATCTTACATATTAATACATACATATATACAAAAGATACATTATATATATAAATATATATATATATATATACACAAGCTCCGCCACCACCACCCTTCCACCACCAGCCCTCCACCACCACCCTGCTGACACCACACTATACCCATATACATGCATATATATATATATATATGTATACACGTAGACACTTACATACACCCTATATACATAATACATACATGCACATAACAACTCATTGCCGCAAAGCCCACAACAAATAGTTATTACGTCATCATCGACCTAGTTGCGTCATAATTACACCTCAGTGATAGTGGCAATGTTGCCCTCATCGTTGTACACATTGACGAGGCAGTCACCAGATCAGATTTCGTCGGAAATCCAATCATATGATTGTCTGTCGCCAGAGATCATATCGTATAATTGTCCGTCGCTGGAGATAACAACATTGTCGGAAATCTGATTGTTTTCAAAATGTGGTGAATATATGCTGCAACATCGACGGAGGAAGGAATGAAGAGTGAGAGTAGCGCGACAGCCGACATATATCATTGAATGGGAAGACAAATCAAGACAATCGGAGGGATCATAGCCATTGACGATCGGGGATTTCGAAAAATTGTATGAAGTAATTTTTTGAATAGCATGGGTTTGTCGAATCATTAGTGTTATCAGATTTTTACCTAAGTAGTTGGACCCGTTTGAACAAACTTATTGTAAAATATTAACTCTGACCAAACATATTTGACCAAACAATATTATTTATAGGAGCCCGACTTGCATTTTAGTTTTTGTCAAACATTTTTTCATCAACATTTTTATTTAAACCGGTCAATTAGTTTGTTTAACAAGTGGGACCGGTTTTAATAAAATAATTATATAATGGTACCCCTATCATCACTAACGAAACATATTTGATCAATTTTTTTAAATTACACTTTTGGCCGAACTCCGACTTTTAATTGTTGGAATCTGGCATGACTGTCGCATTCCGGGGTGACTATCAGTCTCTGACGTTGATGTCAAACTCTGGAGTTAATCATACGTTGAACGAAACTATAAAAAAAAAATACTAAAAAATGGAACCAAAACTAAAAGTAAAACAAAAAAAACAACCCAAGAAAATCCCTAAAAATACCCCCAAAAAATGACATTTTAAAAAGAATGTCAAGTTACCATAAAAAAAATTGATTCAAAATACACATACGAACAGTCTATTTGCTAGTCTAATAGATATCATATTAGACTTTCTAATACACTAAGTACGGTCGAATCATGGTCTTACACACCGTCTATTATACATTAGACATTAATGACATGATTGACATTCTATTAGGCACTCTAATTGATATTATAATAGATAATCTAATGGACAATTAAATACAAGAGAGTCTAATAGTAATCTAACAAATAGTCAAACGACATTCTAACATAAATCCCAACAAAGTGTCTAACAGAATGAGAGGCTACATAAATTTATTTATGTATATTTATTATGATATTGAAACAATATTCACATTTTTTTAATTTAAAATACTGATAAAAAGGATTGGTTTGTAAGTTAACATAAAATACAGGGACCATGTTTTTTAATTAATATATGTCTATATATATATAATTTAAGTAAAAACTAATATATAACTTTGTGCAAATTAGACTGATCAATTCTGTAATAGAAGTGTTGGTAGCGAAAAGGTAAAAGAGAGGAGCGAACCAACGTTACAACCCCAACCGCAATAGGATTGGGATGCTCTGTGATCCAATATGTACTATCCAATAATCTTCTATCTCTTTACCTCTTTATGTAAAAATTTATTTTAAAAAATTTGAAAAAAATTATACAATTATTATTTTTAAAAGAAAACCCACACACAATTTATTTTGGAATAAATGTATAAATTAGTGTAAATTAAACATTAAATTTTAGAAAAACTGTCTAAAACATTATTATGTCCAAATGTTTAAAAATTTGAATACATTATAATATAAAAGCTTATAAACTTGCGGAAAAAGTTGTGAAATTTTAAAATTTGAATGAAAATAAGTAAGGGGCACGGAAGAGGGTAGAGAATAGAGATAGAAGATTTGGACTCTTATAACATTCAATATTAATCAACTATCCATATTTGTTCAATTAAAGTCTTCATAATTGTAGTATATTTTTTTGCTCTCATTAATTCGTCTCCTCAAGCAAAATCTCAAGACAGATAAATTATGTATTTCCTAAATAAAAAATAATATATATATACATCAAAAAACACAGTATGTTTACACATTAATCTTAACATTTTATTGTCTATTATTTCAATGGTTGGCATTGAATAAGTAATTAAAAAAAAAATCTCCTTTCTTTTCCGTGACCTCCTCCTCTTTTATTCAATGTCAAAATCCCTTTGTCTAAATCTTAAAAGTCTAACATGGTTTATGAAATCCATAATCACCTCCGAAAACCAATCACATCCTAATTCTTAGTTTAAGAAAAATGAATAAAGTCAATATTTTCTATGAGAGTTTAATATGGGTTTTTCTTATGTCTGCCCACATGATCAGCTGTGGGTTTAGTCCACCTGACCATATTTAACTTAAAGAAAATATTAGAGAATGATATCACTTAAATATTATTATTAGGTTTTAATACATCTTATAATTTTTATTAGCATAAGCTATATTTTTCAAAATTTTTAATTTGATTTTGTTACCACCTATTTTAAATATTTCCAAATTCTTTTTTATCTGTCGTGTCATCTGACCTCATAATAGTCTCTCTCTCTAGAAAACCCGTCTCTCTCTCTCATCAGCTACTCCCCACCTCCTCCGCAGCCTCGTCGTGACTTCGTCGTGATTTTGCTCACTGTACAATCTAATTAGAGGTATTCTTTTAATCATACAATCTAACCTTCGTATGTTTCAAGAAATGATAGTACAACTATTGATTTTCTGTAATATTACATTTATCAGTTATAATGAAAATTTCAAATTTATATATTATTTAAAAAATAATAAAGGACGAAAACCGTTTGACCGACAAGAAAAGGAGTAATTGGAAAGAAATTAAAAAGAAAAGGGCTTATAATAGTTAAACGGACTATTATAGATCTAGAGGATATAAAGTCCCTTTTTGCCCTTTCTCTCTAGGGTTTTGTTTCATACTATTAATTTCTCTGTTGGGTGTGAGTATTTAAATCGTCTTTTTTTTTATAAATATTTTATTTGTTTGTTTTTTTAAAAAATAAAATAAAATAAACAGGAGGTCATGGATTCAAAGTTGATTAGGGATGCTTTGGAAGTTTCCAGTCCACCGGGTAATCCATTATTTTTCTATTTTCTATTTTTTCTGTTTTTCTACTATAAAATATTTTGTAGGGTTCTTTCAAATGATAATCGTTTCTGTTTCATGCTTTAATGGGCTTTTTTTTTTTTTTTTGCTTTCATTTTTTAAAACTAGCTTAATTGTTTGGTTTCTCCTGCTTGTTATTATAACATATTATGGATATAAGCTTGCTTTTTCACACGAAAAGCTTACTTAATGTTTTAATATATAGAGTTTTTCATGAAATATAAAGCGCTCGTTTTATACTCCAGTTTTTCGTTGGAATAGAGTTTAACATTCTATTCCTGTTAAAAAACAACATTAAAATACCTTTTCATTGTTACAACCAAACAAGCCCATTATAAATTTAATATCTGGAAATCAGGCTGGTTGACTGTTAATTTGTACACTATATCTATTGTTCTGTTTTCTGATTTAATCGGCTTGTTTGGTTGTATTTGTATTTTTCTGTTTTCTACTATACATTTTTTAGGGTCCTTTCGATAATAATCGTTTCTGTTTTCTGCTTTAATGGGCTTGTTTGGTTGGATTGTAAAAAGCTTAACCAGTTTCGAAATTTGAAATTGATGTATTAACTCTGCAATAATTCTCATTTATTGCACCAGTTACAACTTGTTGGAAACGTTGGGACCCCTTCTATAATTTATACAAAACTCCTTTGCTGATTTGGAACCAGAACGAGAACCGGACCCGGACCCGGAACCGGACCCGAGACATTCCCCAAGTTCCAAGTCCCACGCCCGCATCCGCCCCCGCAACCGCACCCGTGCCTGTGACCCGAGTTCCGAGCCCGAGCGAACGCGCGCATGTGATACACACTCATCTACACATGTGTATGTGGACACTATAACTTAATAACCACGTGGAATGGACTTATATATATACTGGAAAAATGTCTCCTCATTTTTCAACGTGTGATAACTACCAAAAGGCTTTCCCCACTCCCCCCTTTTTCCAGCATTCTTAGTTTATCCTTTTTTTGAGCCAAAATTTGAATCCAATTTCCATTCACACCGACTCATTGTTTATGTCAAGTGTATATACCGTTTTGACGCTCGTCGCACAAGCTTCTCAAATAAATTGAGAATGGTACCAAAACAAGTGCTATGCACTCACAATTTTTGGCTCAAAGTCAGTCCATGACCACTTTGGAACACCCATGTATAAATACATGTTTTCCTACAATCCCCCATATAAATGCAATTGGCTGAAAATAAAACATGCCCCTAAATACAAATGACAGAACCGCAAGAGTTCACTGCATAAGAACAGGTAGCGCGCGCCTTGAACCTTCCATAGTGATATAAAATATGATATGCTATTATTGGATAGCCTTAAAGGCTTGAACCATTTAGCATTTGTGCATACCATAATAATACTCACACAGTGCCTTCTCTGTACTACTTACTAAGCCCTTTAGTTGTTGTCCATGTTTGGTCCTGGACTGCCTTGGCAAAATTCAACTGAGCGCTCTAATGATTTAGCCCATGGCTCTCGTTATAGCTGATTTCATATTAATGGTGTCCTGACTCACCCCTCTCGACCTTCGAGATACTTGTTTTCCTTAACAGCCTCATGCTCACCCTTTAAATGTCTAGATCTATCACTCTTTCATCATGGAAATGGGTTGGGAACCTAAGTTCCCGAGTGCTTTGTTCGGTCACCCCCACAGTTCGGTTTTCCCATTAAACACGAGACTGGAGAATCCAGTTCGGGTTGGGTAACCTCTGAGGAGGTTTCCAATTGATGGGCTACAACCCCATTCACCTCGATGATGCTTTGACTCCCACCTGAGTCAAGCGTTTTGTTAATAGATCCGTAATATTCTCCTTAGATCTCACAAAATCTAGTGATACCACACCGTTAGCTAACAATTCTCTTACTGATTTATGTCTCCGATGAATATGTCGGGACTTTTCATTATACATATGATTCTAGGCCCGTCCAATAGCTGACTGACTATCACAGTGCATGCTTATTGCTGGAACAGGTGTTGGCCATATTGGAATTCCTTCCAGAAAGATATGAACTCAGATTCCATAGTTGATCTAGCTATGCATGTCTGCTTGGATGATCTCCATGAAACAGCCGCTCCTCCCAGTACAAACACATATCTACTCGTGGACCTTGTACTGTCGGAATCCGATATCCAGTTAACATCAAAATATCTGGTATAATGCAACCATCGGTCGGCAGTAAATCTCATGTATCTGAGAAGTCTCATAATGACCTTCCAGTGTAACTGAGTTGGTTATGTGCGGTCTAGTGCAGTTCATGACGTGCATAAGACTGCCTATTATCCAAGAATATTCCAATTGTCTCACACTCTCCCCAAAGTTCTTCTTTAGGTTGGTTAAGATTTCTATTGAAGTTCTGGATGTAGCCATATTATCTTTATCAAATTTATCAAGCATCTGCTTGACATAATGAGTTTGAGATAACGCATATCCGTCTGATGTCTTGATAATTTTCATACCAAGTATTACATCAGCGACACCCAAATCTGTTATCAATACTCCCGGTTATAATCATGTCATCTACGTAAAGACAGACTACCACATAATCTTTTTCATTTCCTTTTACATGTATGCATTTGTCACACTCGTTGATACGAAAACCATTGGATAGCATCACTCTATCAAATTTCTCGTGCCATTATTTAGGTGCTTGTTTAAGTCCATATAAGAACTTTACAAGTTTACACACCTTGAGTTCTTAACCTGAAATCACAAATCTTTCAGGTTGTTCAATGTAAATTTATTCTTCCAATTTTCCATTCAAGAACGCCGTTTAACATCTATCTGATGTATTTCCAAATTGAACAGTGCCACGAGGGCAATGACAATCAGGATTGACGTCTTTCTGAAGACAAGAGAATACGTGTCGAAATAATCCACACTTTCAGTTTGCCTAAAACCTTTCACTACAAGCATCGCCTTGTAATTTTCGATCGTTCCATCGACCTTTCTCTTCCTCTTGAAGATCCACTTGCGGCCTAGCGGCTTACACCCTGGTGGAACAACCATGTACCTATTTGTAAATAAATTCGCAAAATATGTATTTTTTTGTAAAAGAGTTATCAAGTTCAAAACAACCGATTTTTTTATAAATAAGTTTATAAATATTTATTAAATTATCATTTTTCTTTTTAAAAAAAAAATATATGGGGGGGCTTTAGTTCACATTTAATAAGGTAAAAACCATGCTGGCAACATGTGTTCCACTAATTTAGATACTAACTACAATGATGATTAGAGTTAACCCAATCTAATTTAATTTAATTTAATTCTGTCTCTATCTTTTCAGGTTCTTTCCTTTAACAGAATTCAATCTTTTATAAAAAAAAATTAAAAAATAAAGGTTATCTCCCTAGTGTGCTAATTACCTTGAGTTGATTTGAATTACTTACATCAGATTTTGAGTTGATTTGAAAAGTTCTTTAATTGGCAATTCAATTTCTCCAGCAATGATAAAGGCTAATTCCATGTATAACTTTTTTTATTTTGATTTATCGCATTAAATGTTGATTAGGATTTTATTTTTTCCTTTGAGATAGATGATTCAGATAAGTGCATATCAATTTTTTGAAAATTGGAATTCGTTTTTAGCGGTCAAACAAATCTTTGCTTATTTTATTTTATGATTTTATTTTTCTTTTAATATGACCACTTTAACTATTTTGATCATATAAAAATTGTAATTTGTTTTTAGCGTTCTAAAAATATAATGATTAATAAAAATGTAAAAAAAAATTCTTACTGTTAACATGATCATATAAATTATTTATATTTTAATATGAGAGATTTATAAGAAAATGGAGTAGAAAGTCGATAAACGTGTCGATTAATACTATTTAATCATAGTATATAAATAGTGGTTCTTAAAATATTGGAGAAGAATAAAAATATCATTAGACGTGATATTTGCGGTGCATCAATAATAATGAAATAGATTTATATATGGACTATATATAACTAGATTGGAGAGATTTTAGGGATATGGTTAACTGTTAACCATGTTGGTTTGTGGCTAAATTAGTGGGACAAATGTTGTTTTTTTATTTGTCCGGCTGTAACAGTATGTTAATAGCATGATTTTCACCTCATTAAATGGGAACCCCTTTATTTCAAAATAAAATAAAATGGGAACCCCTGACATGTTCCTCAATTAATCGTCAATTTGAGGGTTAGTTATAGTTTTGCAGTATTAGAATATCTTCACCGAAATTTTGCAATGAATATCCCAATCTAACATTTGTTTTTTTTCAACGGAAAAAACATGAAAATATTTAGTTTCTTACCAAATTAACCGATGATATATCTTCAGATAGGCACATTTACACGTTGTAAATCGACCAGAAACGACTTCTAGTTTACAATTTGGGCATTTTCAGTGTACAAAATTTAAATACAACAATACGTGATTCTACAAAACTACAAATACTGCAATATTTCATGAAGGGATAAAATCTCCCACAGATTGTAGAACACATGTCTAAATGTTAGTAACTTCAAAGATTCTTCTTTGCTGTTAATTCGTCCCAAAGTACTTATCTTTCTTGTCTTAAATTTAGGTTCCACTATACATAATTGCTCAGCTGATGGGCTCGGTTCTTGGAAGTGGGACACTAGATCTAATGTTTGACATAAACCGCGAGACTTATTTTGGGACGGTACCAACCGGATCAAATACACAATCTTTTATCATGAAAATGATTTTAACTTTCTTGCTTATGTTCGTCATTTCTGGTGTTGCCACGGATAATCGAGCAGTATGTTTCCTAACTCGTTAATAAAGTTAGAATTATGCTTCTCTTCCTGTATTTTGATGTATATATCTACATAGAATTCTAGCTTTATGGTGTTGAATTTGATGTTTGCATAGAAATGAGTTAGTTTATGATCTGTACCACCAAATGAATAATAACTCAACAGACCTAATTTCACTCTAAACAAGACTAGATCTATTTTGCCAGTTTAAAGAATGATATTTTCAATATGGCAAAGGGACTCTAGGAGCTATTTTTAGTTTTAGACCACAATATTTTAGGAACCAAAAGTAGATAACAATATATCGAAGGGTACTTTCAAAAGTCTAATGTTGTAATTGTATTTGTTTAACTTAATGATTTGTTCCTTTTCTCCAGGTTGGAGAGTTGGCAGGTATTGCTATTGGAATGACAATAATGCTAGATGTCTTTATTGGCGGGTAATTTGTTATTCAAATAGAAGAAGTTTTTTTTTTAGAAATGAAGTTTGTTTGGCTGAAGTTACTAGTCAGATCAGCTTATTTATTGTGAGCACAAAATAAAAATAAAAATTGTCCGACTTCATCTATCTTTAAAATTATAACTCTTTTGAACCAAAAGAAAACATTTTTTTTTAGTTGTCAGACCAAATAAAAAAAATATATGAACATTTTGAATAATGGTGTCGAAAATGGATTTCAGGCAAGTCTTCAGGAGTTTCGATGAACCCAACGAGTAGCCTAGGACCAGCAATCATAAAGCATATATATACAGGTCTATGAGTGTATATGGCGGGCCCTCTAATCGGAGCTTTAGCCGGTGGTTTTGCCTATAATCTAATTAGGTTTACATATACCACTTCTTGAGTTGGCAAAATCCGCTTCTTTGGCTAGGAGCGCTTCCATTTTCAAGAGCGCATCCAGAGGCGGGTAATCATGTTAATTATTTCTCGACTGTGGCTTGTTTGGTGGTAGATTTTTAGGCGTAAGATTTCACTAAAAAGTATTATTGATTTAGTGGGAGTCAAAAACTGTTACAAATTTGTCACTAATTCTAAATGGTGTCACAAACCCGTCATAAATTGACTATATTGTCCAAGCCCCACCGCAAGTAAGCTCCGATCACAAAAAGGCGTCACTAGTGCTTTGTCTATTTAGACATATTTTTTGTAGTGTCTTTTAGGTTTTTTTTTAGGAGTTGGGATGCATTTGGATGCTTAACTTACCTTTTGGCTTTCTTAAACCATGAACCTTTAACTTTGATTCACCTAGCTTTCTTCGTAGCTTTTTTCCTTGATTTGTAACTTGTACCACCAAACAAGTACTTAGGCCCTCGGGTGTTCTATTTCGAGGGCAAGAGTGTCACCATTAGTTGACAAAGTGGAAAATTTTCGGGTAGTCCTCTTGGATGTTGTTTCATTTTAGCTGACTTGTATAGAAAATTGATTGAAACATTGTTGTTAAGAGAATTCTGAAGATAGATTTTTTGCATTCTTAGTTGTAATTTGTTTTTGTTTTTTCCTATCTGTGTTGTATTAAAGAATGTGTCAATTGAAACGAAAAAAATCTACCTCTAAAAGTCCAAAAGCAAATTAATAAAATGCAGAATATGAATATAAAAAAGGCATATGTACATTATTCATTTATACAAAACGAAGAGATTAAAGAATTCGTCCCTTTACCGCACATATTTTAGTGATGTTTTGTAATATTCTGCCATCACCAAATTTTCAAACATATAAATTTTACTTAGGTGAACCAATCACATACATATAAATGAAAGTTGGTTTTCAAATTTATGATAAAAAATAATTGGTTCATCTAATGCACTACATCAATAGATAAGGTTTTTCAGTAAAATTTTGCGTTTTGGGGTGGCTATAGCGGTGTCACAAAGTAATAAGAATTTAACATAATATTTTTCGTAATTTAAGGATATGCCAAACAAATGTTCCTCACTTTCAGTAGATTTACTCATATATACCTACCTCAAGGTCAAATTTATAATCTAACTATGTTTGTAATAGTCAAGTAACTAATATAACATTTCACGTTAGATTATAAACGAATTTGGAGGGTACAAAGTTTTAATTACTGAACCCATCATATATAAAGTTAAATTATGAAATGGGTATTAATATTAGCAGACTTAAACAGTTTAGTACCATGTATTGTACATATTTCTTAATTCGGTATCCTCTACTATGCAAAATCCAATTTAATCTTTTATATTAACAAAATTATTTAATTTATTACTCTCTCAGTCAATTATATGTCTCCCAACTTGTTTCTCTCTCTTAAATAAATATCCCAAAATATCCGGTGACTACAACCATCATTGCGTGTCATGTTGACACAGTCAATGAGTTCTATGATTGGCTCTCCTTCTCTCCCTCTCGTGTGGTCTTTCAGCCTCCTTTCAGACTCTCTACAACTCTGCAACATGGTCATATGTATCCTTCTCTTTTCTTTCATCTCATTTTTTTCGCCTAACACATGAGAACTATCCATTGTTATCTTTTTCTATCCTGCCTCTCACCCCCTCCTTTTTCGTTCAGTGTTCAAGCTAAGCCTATCTATTGTTATCGTTCCATCTTTCTAGGGAGACGATGGAGCTCAGAAAGCAGCGAAGTCGATTTTGACGACGACACGGCTATTCAGTGACAGATGTGATTCAACCAGTGACGTTGATTCAACGATGAACAGCATGATTCACGTTCAGAGTAAGAGGGGGAGGCGGTGGTAGGGTTAGAAACCTAGTTAATGCTATTTTGGGGAAGATGGTAGAATAGAGTGCATGTAGCTATGAGTAGGAGTGACATCGGTATTGAGCTTTTTGACTATATAGAGTTACCAAACAAAACTAGTTCAGTTTGAGAATTTATATGCTATCATCGAACCAAAAAAATTCAGTATACCAAACTTTCGTTCGGTACACCATTTGTTTTCATACGAAATTTTAGAGTTTACAATTGCAAGTGATAATAGAAAAATGATGAATATCGGAATATATACACTTTCTCTATATCTACCAATTGTTATATGATTTGATAAGTGATATTAGCGAATGATACGACAAAAGATAGCAATAGAAAATTTTCCCAAAAATGAATTGTATGTAATATCTGTCGGAATAAGTGGCGCAATTGAGTTCAAATGACCTATTTATAATCATGCAATTAACAATAGTGTACTACATACTTTTGTTTTTAAGGTGGTAGACTAAAATCAATAAAAAAACAAATTGACCATAGTTCTTTTACAAAATAGAGTATACTAAATTATCCAACATATATAATTTTGCAGTTGTGAAGTAACTTGTTCTTAGTCTTTCAAAAATATTGGGGGAGTGAATCACATTATCACAAAAATGGATAGACCAAATAAATAAATAAAACAGGACATGGGAATATTTGCAATTATGAAAGTTGTTAAAGATGAAAATAGCAAGAAACCTTCATTCATTAATTTCTAAAACCCTACTCTCTCTCAACATTGTCCTAGAGAAGTCCGAGCTCGTCTCTGTTCATCTCTCAGTCAATATTCTTTTACAAGTTTTATTTATTTATTAATATGCATTATCAATAATGTATTCATTGAGTTATTAATATGCATTATTTCTTCGAGTATTCTTTAAAATTATTTTCTTGTATTTTCATCTATTCATTCCAAGTTATCAATAATATATGCTTCGAGTTATTAATATGCAAAAAGTCTCTTTCTTTATTAAAATTCTCATAGAAATTTGATCTATACCGACTATTCATCATTTTAGTTATTAATATGTCTTTGTAAAATTCAAAATTATAAAAAAAAAGTTGGTGTTTTGGTTCATTTAGCTATGATGGAGTTATCTTCCCTAACTTGTGGTTCTGTTCTGTCTCTATCTAACTAATACTAGTATTTATTATTAGTTTTGTTATGATATGTATAGATAGAATGAGGTTTGGTATGCAGAAACGTCACAAGAAAATAGCCAGCTTCTACGCTGCTTGTTTTGGGTTCCGTGAGCCATACAAGATACTACGCGATTCCTTTAAATTTCTCATGTTTTTCTCACTCTTTTTATGCATGTAGATGGCGGGACACGCTGTCTACAATTTCGACCTTCTCAAATCAGAATCAAGCGATTCGGAAACGTCATCAGATGAATGGAATGAGGGAAGGAGAGTCGTACTATCTCAGTACGAGCCAGGTCCTTCCGATTGCTCAGGTTGCTCCCGCTGTCCCTCCAGTTGCTCAGGTTGCACCCGCTGTCCCTCCGGTTGCTCAGGTTGCTCCCGCTGTCCCTCCAGTTGCTCAGGTTGCTCCCGCTGTCCCTCCAGTTGCTCAGGTCGCACCCGTTGTCCCTCCAGTTGCTCAGGTCGCACCCACTGTCTCTCCGGTTGCTCAGGTCGCTCCAGCTGTCCTGCCGGTTCCTCCAGGTCTCTATCCCCTTGACCTCGTGATCCCGAGGGCTCCAAGAATCCCCCGTTACATTGTAGACGAGGTGATTATTGGACAGTTGGGTGTGAACATGGTTGAACATGGGTACGAGGGGGACGACGAACAGGACTGAAGGGTATGTTTCGCGCTTTAAGAAATCATGCTAATTCTGTAGTTTTAATTTATTAAAGTTGATGTGCAAGATACGATAATCTGTTTAATTGGTTTAACAAATTCTATGCTCGGATAAATTGCTCAAATACCAATAAGTGTGGCTACTGTGATAAATGAGTACAGTGGTTCTTTGTACTTGAATATCAAGTTATGGTTTAGTTACTTTAGTAGTATTTAGTTAGGATTTGGCATAATTGTATTCTTCAATAAATTATCATAAGGCAACTGAATATATGTGTTTGTATATTTAAAGAGTAATCGGGTATTGGGAAATTCGGTAAGTAGTGGTGGCTGATGTCCAGAGGATTCTTGCAATTCTGCCAGTGAGCTGTCTGGTGCTCCCAGTTTATTATTTATAGCTTATTTGTCTTGGGTCGAAACGATCACTCACTCACATAAAATGACAACGTAAAATATAGAGAGGGAAAGAACTCTTATAATATCAAACTCAAACTAAATTTTGGTCTACTTACAAATGAAAGTAGAGCACCTATTTATACTAAACTCAAGAGAATATCAAAGGTCTTGAGTTATCAACATTTATTCTAGAAAATCAAAAGACATAACTTATTCATGCATTCATATCAAAGTTCTATGCATGTATCCGAAAGATTCATGGCATTAAAGCAAAGATTGAACCAAACAATTTATTATTTCAACACTCCCCCTTAAACTTGTTTGGCAACGCTTCTTCAACGCCGATCGGTTCACAACCCGTTGATAAAAGAGAGTAACGTTGTCGTCGATTCTTTCGGTCACTTCGTATAAGTCTTGTAAGGTTCGAAAACGTTTGGGCCTTTCACTTGAACTTTCATCGCTCGCGGATCCTACTTCGCCATGCGAAGGAGGTGATGGTGGTGGCGTCGTGGGCTCCTCTTCTACTTGAACTTGCTCGTCTTCCTCATCACTATAATAAGGAAAGAAATTATAGTCGTCCTCCATTTTGTCGAAATTCCACGTTCCTTCTTCGTCGAACTCAACGTCTCGGCTCACAACAAATTTTCCATTCTCCGGATTGTATAGCTTGTAACCTTTTGCCCTTGGGTCGTAGCCAATGAATATAAACTTCTCACTTTTAGCATTCAATTTGGACCTTTTTTGGTCCGGAACATGAGCATATGCGATGCTCCCAAAAACTCTTAAATGCACTATTCCCGGCTTTCTTCCACTCCACGCTTCTTCGGGAGTTTTACCCCAAACACTTCGAGATGAGGATCGGTTCGACAAATAAACCGCACTATCAACGGCCTCGGCCCAAAATTCTTTTGGAATATTTTTGCTTTTCAAAATACTACGATCCATATTTAAAAGAGATCGATTTTTTCTTTCAACAACCCCGTTTTGTTGTGGGGTATAGGCAACCGTCAAAGGACGAAAAATGTCATTTTCTTCATAATATTTTCCAAAATCATTCGAAGTAAATTCTCCTCCTCGATCCGATCTCATAGAATTTATTTTGTGACCACTTTCATTTTCAACACGATCTTTAAATTTTTTGAAAACAACAAAAACATCGGATTTTTGCTTCAAAAAATAAACTCAAGTCTTTCGACTAAAATCATCAATAAAAAGATCAAAATAATTGTTTTTCCCAAGAGAACTTGGTTTAATAGGACCACAAATATCTGTATGAACAAGTTCCAACAGTTTTTTAGCTCTTGTAGTCGCTTGTTTCGAAAAACTTTTCTTCGGTTGTTTTCCAAACAAACATGCCTCACAAAGTTCATCAACATGATCAATATGAGATAAACCTTTCACCATATTTTTACTACTCAACAATTTCAAACCACCAAAATTAAGATGCCCAAATCTCAAATGCCAAAGCCATAATGTTTCTTTAAAACACGCTTTCAAACATTTAGCCCCAACATTTTGAATATCCAAAGAAAACATTCTATTTTTCGACATAGGCACTTGCGCAACCAAATTTCCATTTTTATCTTTTAAAACAAGGCTAAGGTTTTCCGAATACACATAATAGCCTTTTTCCAAGAGTTGTCCCAAACTCAAAATATTAGATTTCATATTAGGAACATAATAAACATTCGAGATAAAATCATTTTCTCCATTTTTCAATTGGATTAAGACTTTTTCCTTCCCTTTCACCGGAATTTTAGATTCATCACCAAAATAAATATCTCCATTTGCCGTTTCATCAATTCGGTAAACATATTTTTATTACCACACATATGGTTGCCAGCCCCCGTATCTAAATACCACGTAGTAATTTTTCCGCCTTTATTTTCATTATGCGCAAATAAAAGTGTAGAACGTTCTTTATTTTCTCTAGCAAAATTAGCCCTTTCCTCAAATTTATTATTACTCAATCTACACTCGGAAGCGTAATGCCCAAATTTTTGACAATTATAACATTTAATTTGGGACTTATCATACCTCGGTTTTCCATTATAATTTCCTCCTCTTCCACGGCCTCTTGTCGGATAAGAGTTTTGTCTCCTCTCTTCTTTTTTGAAAGAGTTGTAACCACCACGGCCATAATTTTGACCTCGGTCTCTTTCTCGTTGGCTTTTCGAGTTACCAAAACTTTTCTCGTTCATGCTAAATTTCGTTTGAAGAGTTTGCTCGAGCGGCTCTTTTTTCACAACTCTTTTGTTGAGTTTTTCTTCATGAGCTTGGAGCGAGCCCAAAAGTTGATCCACCATCATAGATTCTATGTCTTTAGATTCCTCGATAGCCACAACAATGTAATCCCATTTGGAATCTAAAGAACGTAGAATTTTTTCGACAACACGGGTGTCGTCCAATTTTTCTCCGCATCTTTTCATTTGATTGACGACCTTTTGAACTCGTGAAAAATAGTCGTCAACCGATTCGGAGACTTTCATACATAAAGCCTCAAAATCACCACGTAAGGTTTGGAGTCGAATATTTTTTACCTTGTCAACTCCTTTGAATGAATTCTCCAAAATATCCCAAGCTTCTTTGCTCGTGATTGCACACGCCACCTTTTCGAACATAGTTTCATCCAAAGCTTGATGGATGATGTTAAGAGCCTTTCGATCATTCTTCTTTAAGTTCTCCATTTGAGCCTGAGTTACGTCAGCGTCTTCTTCGGGTTCATTAAACCCGGTCTCTACGATTTCCCACACATTTCGGGAACCGAGAAGCACTTTCATTCTTATACTCCAATTATCGTAGAAATCTTTCTTAAGCATGGGGATAAAAGGGGTCATTCCACCGGCCATTATGGGACCGTTGGCTCTGATACCACTGTTGGGTCGAAACGACCACTCACTCACATAAAATGACAACGCAAAATATAGAGAGGGAAAGAACTCTTATAATATCAAACTCAAACTAAATTTTGGTGTACTTACACATGAAAGTGGAGCACCTATTTATACTAAACTCAAGAGAACATCAAAGGTATTGAGTTATCAACATTTATTCTAGAAAATCAAAATACATAACTTATTCATGCATCCATATCAAAGGTCTATGCATGTATCCGAAAGGTTCATGGCATTAAAGCAAAGATTGAACCAAACAATTTATTATTTCAACAATTTGTTTGCGGTTTTTAAATTTGGTTTGTTTTATGGTAATTTGAAAATAGTTCAAATTGCACTCTCTATTCAGAAAATAATCTGGTTGCTTCACTTAATTAGTAAAAAAGTCTAATAATGCGAAATTGGCACGGTGAAATGTAAGAAACTTTTGAAATAAGCTATGTCGAATAATATATCGGTTAAGGAAACTTGCATTTCTACATGTTAGCTGGTTTCGGTTTATGTGTTTATTTTATCTGTTACAGTTTTCAAGCAAATAAGTCGATGATGATTTAAATGGAAATTTTGTTTCTTTCTTTGAAATAAATAGCTTTTCAAACCCTTGCTTGCTACTAGCGATTTTATAGTATCGTTGATTATTTAAATGGAATTTTTTTTTTTTTTTTATGGTTTTTGAAATCCTTCCAAAATTTGGGGTGTGTTTGTAGAGTTTCGAAGTTTTACAGTGTTTTTGAAATTGTTAAAAATGAAATCGCCACTATATTCTGAAATGCTTCTCTTGCCGATCAATTGGTAAAATAATTTACCTGAGCCTTCTAATACATGAAGCTTTTGTACCCTACTTTTTTTTACCTGGAAACATGACTTTGTGTTTTAGTTAATAGCCTCGTATTGTTGCGCAACGTTAAAAGTTTGAGTTTTGTTTTTTGATCTCGTATCTGTCCTGATTTTATCAATCAATTTAGAACATGAAGTTTTCTAGTTTTCTGTCCAAGAAAAAGCTAAAGCCCTTGTTTGGATGCACCTTTTAAGTTTATTGTTTTGGTTTAAAAGCAAGATTGTATATATTTGGTTGACTAGCTAAATAATTTGAGTTCTTTGGTCTTGGAAAATATAGAGGCTTTTTGAGGGCTTGTTTGGTTGTATTTTTAAGAATATAAGCTGGATGTTATCAAATTTTGAAAAAATACAAGTTTATGTAACTTAAAGCTATCTATTCTATTCACATACGCCGAGAAAGAGTTTAAGCCCTTGTTTAGTTGCAGGTTTTTTGCTTAAAAGGTGAACTGCATTTTCACGAGCAGCTTTAAGCTGAGTTTTTTGGCCCGACCTTAGAAGATTTAAGCTGGGGGGTTGAGACTTGATAGAAGTTTACATTCATCCAGCTTCAAACTTCTAGCTTTTTCTATCCAAAAATGGACAAATCAACTATTATGCGGATCAACCAAATAAAGTCTAGCTTTGAAGCAAATAAGTAAAAACACTGAGCTGCCAAACCAGCCTGCTTATTTTTGTGCTAATAATAAACTACAGCTCATTTGCTTTCTTAACTTAAAAGGCGCTTCTTTTTATATCCTGAAAATTCCGCTTGATTTGGGTTCAAATAGGCCAACTTATTTGCTCAGAATGAATAGTTTATTTGTTTCAAACGATCTTTTTATCCCTCTTTCGGTTTCTGAAGATCTAGAAGTTTACAGTAAATTAACTCAGCTTTACCCAAATTCAAGTAAGCCACCTTATTTGCTAACATTATGAAGCCAAACATGCTTTTAGGCTCCGCTTGTAGACCTTACGAGTTATGCCCAAGTTAGCTTTGCTTGTGTTTTAATATAAATTAAGCTTGAATTTAAACCAGAAACCATCCTGACAGAACAAAGAGTCAGGAAGCATAATCTGGTGTTGGGAAAACCAAACTAAACCTGATTGGTATGCACCTCTGTTTTAAAATTCGCGCTACGTAGCGCGAAATAGCGTTTTTTTGGTAAAAAACGCAACGAAAAATCACGATTTTGGGTGGAATTGCGCTAAAATCGCGCTATAGGGGACCAAAAGCGCAAAAAACGCGAAATTCTGGACCAAAAGCGTAAATAGCGAGTTAAAAAAAAACAGCGGATCTAAATAATTAATATATATTGTGTAATTTTCATAAAAGTGTCTGTAGTCCAGATGGTTAAGACAGTGCTGTAATTTTCAGCAGACCCAAGTTCGAAACCCACCAACAACAATTTTTTTTTTTGATTTTTTTTTATTACTATTTAATATAACTATACATTTTTTTATTTTTTTTGTTATATATACTAAAGTTTAGTGCATATTTAGGCAAAAAAAAATACACCGCAAAGCGCTATATAGCAACGCTATTAGCGCTTTTAGCGTTTCCCTCGAAAAAACGCTACGATCGCGATAACGCTATTTAAAACACTGGTATGCACTGAGCTGTCCAGGTTGTTAGTCGGGCTGCGGCGGTCGTGATTGATCTGGCCGAGGAGCTCCGTTGTTAAGTCGTTTGTGGTTATGTCTATATGTACTCGATCTTTGACTATATATGTACTCTATGTTAATGTAAAGCTGTGTATTGTGGGTCCGTATGAGAGGGAGTAAGGGGGGCGGGCCAAAGAGAGAAGAGGTGGAGGGGAACAAAAATAAAGATATATATAACTAACATATGCGAAAGTGCAGGGAGTATATGCTTATACTAACAAAGCGCTAAGTTCAAGCCGGAGTAAGAATCATAGAAAACCTTTTCTACAGTACAATAAAGAAAAAATAAATAGAAAGGGAGAATGTTTATGGAATATATATTGCAGTGGAAGAGCAGACTCGCACACCCGTGTTACAGAAGTTTGAAATTACACCTTAACCTTGAGGATAAAGAGACAAAATGGAAAGAGTTGAACTCGATTTTTTTTCAAGATTTTTACCCTCAGATGCGTAAAGACGAGCTAAATGAGAAGGGAGGTGCACCGGAAAATTTTAAATACTACACCAAAGGTGAACTGAACTGAAAGAATTACACCAAAAGACTTGCTTCGTATGTCGAATCCCTTCACCTTAGTGCCTTAGATGGACATAACTTGAGAGCAATTTATTACACACCTTGAGGGCAAGGACCACTTTCGAGTGGTGAGGAATGTAATGAAACCTAAGAAGTGCACAAAGAAGTGATAAAACATATGAAAGCTGAATTTTAAGACCAAGACTTGCTTGTTTAGAATAAAATATTAGGGCAGCTTTTGCATATGAAAACTGCGGGGGCTCTTTTGGAATTTTTAGTAAACTTGTCCCAGAGCAATATAAATACAGAAGAAAGCAACGATCATGAAAAAAGAGAGGAAGATTATGTTTCTTTAATTTACTTTCCTTATCAGTATTTCTTTCATTTCTATTTGCTCCTTTCAGTTCTAATTCCGTTAATGAACTTTGATTTTAGTGAAGAGTTGGAATTTTGTTTGTTATCCTTGATTTGTGCTTAATTGGATTTGAATCTTAGTTGGTTCGTAACAGTATAGGAACCTAAAATGACTTTTTTTATTTCAGCTTTTTAATGCTGCTCTATGTTTCTATATGCTTAATAGCTGTATGTTAACCAGCTCAAAAAATTGCTCTAACTGATGCATTTCTTTTTGCAGGTAGTATTTCTGCAAATTCATGAAGAACAATACAAGTATATGGGTCCAGTGTTTTGATGCTGATTACAATTTATCTATTAGAAGACTTGTTTTATTGTATTGATGTTAGGTGCGGACTACATGGTGTTTATGTGCTTTTGCTGGGTGTGGTATCAAATTAGTCACGTATGAGTGAAACCCTTGTATGCCTTTTCGAAAAAAGTATGAATTGTTCCAAATTCCCTTTTATGCCGTTTTAAAGAAGTGTATGAATTGTTCAGGATATAACATTGATCAACTTTCCGAAACTTCCATGTAAACATACCAGCTTGTTAGTCTTGGGACTACTAATGCCATTGGAGAATCCACTATTCAGTGATCGTTACTTATTGAATGTGGGGTCTCACTTAGTGTTCGTAATGAGAAACTAATCTGTGTTGTAGGGTAGTTGTTTATAAACCGGCGCATTGGCTACAAAGTTAGCTTTATTAGTGACTTCTCTACCTACTCAGGTTACCCATATATTCTTACTCCTCGATCTTGTGTTGATGTGGAGTGATAGCCGGTACATGTCATTGGTTTGACACGCTATATCATTGGGACATGGTATTAATTTTCTGATAGTTACACTTTTTTAGATTTTTAGCAGCCTTTATACAACTATTACACACATGTACGATTAGTTAACTGGAAAAAACAAAAACAAAAAACCAGTGAGTTGTAGTGAATACTGATCAATACCATCGTAGCTGGAGACCATATATTCCAAACTACTTTTTATTTGCCTACTTCGTTTATGGTTTCAACTCATTATTCACAATTCGATAGCAGGTAACCAATTGGTGAATTCGCTGATGAGCGGGTTTTATATCCTATGTTTTGCTACTTTTTCATTTTTATTCAACAAGTTCTTATTTTTTTCAGTTTTGTACCCAATATTATAGATTTTTCTGTTTTCTCAGCTTTTCCGTCCAAAACCCTAACATGCATCAATGGAAAACAGTCACGTGCAGGGAAAATGTGTCTTACCGTTAAAATCAAGAGTATTTTGGCCCTTTTCTTGATAAAATTATCATATGGCTCATATAATCTTACATAATACATTTTTTTTCGGTAGGTAATCTTACATATTAATACATACATATATACAAAAGATACATTATATATATAAATATATATATATATATATACACAAGCTCCGCCACCACCACCCTTCCACCACCAGCCCTCCACCACCACCCTGCTGACACCACACTATACCCATATACATGCATATATATATATATATATGTATACACGTAGACACTTACATACACCCTATATACATAATACATACATGCACATAACAACTCATTGCCGCAAAGCCCACAACAAATAGTTATTACGTCATCATCGACCTAGTTGCGTCATAATTACACCTCAGTGATAGTGGCAATGTTGCCCTCATCGTTGTACACATTGACGAGGCAGTCACCAGATCAGATTTCGTCGGAAATCCAATCATATGATTGTCTGTCGCCAGAGATCATATCGTATAATTGTCCGTCGCTGGAGATAACAACATTGTCGGAAATCTGATTGTTTTCAAAATGTGGTGAATATATGCTGCAACATCGACGGAGGAAGGAATGAAGAGTGAGAGTAGCGCGACAGCCGACATATATCATTGAATGGGAAGACAAATCAAGACAATCGGAGGGATCATAGCCATTGACGATCGGGGATTTCGAAAAATTGTATGAAGTAATTTTTTGAATAGCATGGGTTTGTCGAATCATTAGTGTTATCAGATTTTTACCTAAGTAGTTGGACCCGTTTGAACAAACTTATTGTAAAATATTAACTCTGACCAAACATATTTGACCAAACAATATTATTTATAGGAGCCCGACTTGCATTTTAGTTTTTGTCAAACATTTTTTCATCAACATTTTTATTTAAACCGGTCAATTAGTTTGTTTAACAAGTGGGACCGGTTTTAATAAAATAATTATATAATGGTACCCCTATCATCACTAACGAAACATATTTGATCAATTTTTTTAAATTACACTTTTGGCCGAACTCCGACTTTTAATTGTTGGAATCTGGCATGACTGTCGCATTCCGGGGTGACTATCAGTCTTTGACGTTGATGTCAAACTCTGGAGTTAATCATACGTTGAACGAAACTATAAAAAAAAAATACTAAAAAATGGAACCAAAACTAAAAGTAAAACAAAAAAAACAACCCAAGAAAATCCCTAAAAATACCCCCAAAAAATGACATTTTAAAAAGAATGTCAAGTTACCATAAAAAAAATTGATTCAAAATACACATACGAACAGTCTATTTGCTAGTCTAATAGATATCATATTAGACTTTCTAATACACTAAGTACGGTCGAATCATGGTCTTACACACCGTCTATTATACATTAGACATTAATGACATGATTGACATTCTATTAGGCACTCTAATTGATATTATAATAGATAATCTAATGGACAATTAAATACAAGAGAGTCTAATAGTAATCTAACAAATAGTCAAACGACATTCTAACATAAATCCCAACAAAGTGTCTAACAGAATGAGAGGCTACATAAATTTATTTATGTATATTTATTATGATATTGAAACAATATTCACATTTTTTTAATTTAAAATACTGATAAAAAGGATTGGTTTGTAAGTTAACATAAAATACAGGGACCATGTTTTTTAATTAATATATGTCTATATATATATAATTTAAGTAAAAACTAATATATAACTTTGTGCAAATTAGACTGATCAATTCTGTAATAGAAGTGTTGGTAGCGAAAAGGTAAAAGAGAGGAGCGAACCAACGTTACAACCCCAACCGCAATAGGATTGGGATGCTCTGTGATCCAATATGTAGTATCCAATAATCTTCTATCTCTTTACCTCTTTATGTAAAAATTTATTTTAAAAAATTTGAAAAAAATTATACAATTATTATTTTTAAAAGAAAACCCACACACAATTTATTTTGGAATAAATGTATAAATTAGTGTAAATTAAACATTAAATTTTAGAAAAACTGTCTAAAACATTATTATGTCCAAATGTTTAAAAATTTGAATACATTATAATATAAAAGCTTATAAACTTGCGGAAAAAGTTGTGAAATTTTAAAATTTGAATGAAAATAAGTAAGGGGCACGGAAGAGGGTAGAGAATAGAGATAGAAGATTTGGACTCTTATAACATTCAATATTAATCAACTATCCATATTTGTTCAATTAAAGTCTTCATAATTGTAGTATATTTTTTTGCTCTCATTAATTCGTCTCCTCAAGCAAAATCTCAAGACAGATAAATTATGTATTTCCTAAATAAAAAATAATATATATATACATCAAAAAACACAGTATGTTTACACATTAATCTTAACATTTTATTGTCTATTATTTCAATGGTTGGCATTGAATAAGTAATTAAAAAAAAAATCTCCTTTCTTTTCCGTGACCTCCTCCTCTTTTATTCAATGTCAAAATCCCTTTGTCTAAATCTTAAAAGTCTAACATGGTTTATGAAATCCATAATCACCTCCGAAAACCAATCACATCCTAATTCTTAGTTTAAGAAAAATGAATAAAGTCAATATTTTCTATGAGAGTTTAATATGGGTTTTTCTTATGTCTGCCCACATGATCAGCTGTGGGTTTAGTCCACCTGACCATATTTAACTTAAAGAAAATATTAGAGAATGATATCACTTAAATATTATTATTAGGTTTTAATACATCTTATAATTTTTATTAGCATAAGCTATATTTTTCAAAATTTTTAATTTGATTTTGTTACCACCTATTTTAAATATTTCCAAATTCTTTTTTATCTGTCGTGTCATCTGACCTCATAATAGTCTCTCTCTCTAGAAAACCCGTCTCTCTCTCTCATCAGCTACTCCCCACCTCCTCCGCAGCCTCGTCGTGACTTCGTCGTGATTTTGCTCACTGTACAATCTAATTAGAGGTATTCTTTTAATCATACAATCTAACCTTCGTATGTTTCAAGAAATGATAGTACAACTATTGATTTTCTGTAATATTACATTTATCAGTTATAATGAAAATTTCAAATTTATATATTATTTAAAAAATAATAAAGGACGAAAACCGTTTGACCGACAAGAAAAGGAGTAATTGGAAAGAAATTAAAAAGAAAAGGGCTTATAATAGTTAAACGGACTATTATAGATCTAGAGGATATAAAGTCCCTTTTTGCCCTTTCTCTCTAGGGTTTTGTTTCATACTATTAATTTCTCTGTTGGGTGTGAGTATTTAAATCGTCTTTTTTTTTATAAATATTTTATTTGTTTGTTTTTTTAAAAAATAAAATAAAATAAACAGGAGGTCATGGATTCAAAGTTGATTAGGGATGCTTTGGAAGTTTCCAGTCCACCGGGTAATCCATTATTTTTCTATTTTCTATTTTTTCTGTTTTTCTACTATAAAATATTTTGTAGGGTTCTTTCAAATGATAATCGTTTCTGTTTCATGCTTTAATGGGCTTTTTTTTTTTTTTTTGCTTTCATTTTTTAAAACTAGCTTAATTGTTTGGTTTCTCCTGCTTGTTATTATAACATATTATGGATATAAGCTTGCTTTTTCACACGAAAAGCTTACTTAATGTTTTAATATATAGAGTTTTTCATGAAATATAAAGCGCTCGTTTTATACTCCAGTTTTTCGTTGGAATAGAGTTTAACATTCTATTCCTGTTAAAAAACAACATTAAAATACCTTTTCATTGTTACAACCAAACAAGCCCATTATAAATTTAATATCTGGAAATCAGGCTGGTTGACTGTTAATTTGTACACTATATCTATTGTTCTGTTTTCTGATTTAATCGGCTTGTTTGGTTGTATTTGTATTTTTCTGTTTTCTACTATACATTTTTTAGGGTCCTTTCGATAATAATCGTTTCTGTTTTCTGCTTTAATGGGCTTGTTTGGTTGGATTGTAAAAAGCTTAACCAGTTTCGAAATTTGAAATTGATGTATTAACTCTGCAATAATTCTCATTTATTGCACCAGTTACAACTTGTTGGAAACGTTGGGACCCCTTCTATAATTTATACAAAACTCCTTTGCTGATTTGGAACCAGAACGAGAACCGGACCCGGACCCGGAACCGGACCCGAGACATTCCCCAAGTTCCAAGTCCCACGCCCGCATCCGCCCCCGCAACCGCACCCGTGCCTGTGACCCGAGTTCCGAGCCCGAGCGAACGCGCGCATGTGATACACACTCATCTACACATGTGTATGTGGACACTATAACTTAATAACCACGTGGAATGGACTTATATATATACTGGAAAAATGTCTCCTCATTTTTCAACGTGTGATAACTACCAAAAGGCTTTCCCCACTCCCCCCTTTTTCCAGCATTCTTAGTTTATCCTTTTTTTGAGCCAAAATTTGAATCCAATTTCCATTCACACCGACTCATTGTTTATGTCAAGTGTATATACCGTTTTGACGCTCGTCGCACAAGCTTCTCAAATAAATTGAGAATGGTACCAAAACAAGTGCTATGCACTCACAATTTTTGGCTCAAAGTCAGTCCATGACCACTTTGGAACACCCATGTATAAATACATGTTTTCCTACAATCCCCCATATAAATGCAATTGGCTGAAAATAAAACATGCCCCTAAATACAAATGACAGAACCGCAAGAGTTCACTGCATAAGAACAGGTAGCGCGCGCCTTGAACCTTCCATAGTGATATAAAATATGATATGCTATTATTGGATAGCCTTAAAGGCTTGAACCATTTAGCATTTGTGCATACCATAATAATACTCACACAGTGCCTTCTCTGTACTACTTACTAAGCCCTTTAGTTGTTGTCCATGTTTGGTCCTGGACTGCCTTGGCAAAATTCAACTGAGCGCTCTAATGATTTAGCCCATGGCTCTCGTTATAGCTGATTTCATATTAATGGTGTCCTGACTCACCCCTCTCGACCTTCGAGATACTTGTTTTCCTTAACAGCCTCATGCTCACCCTTTAAATGTCTAGATCTATCACTCTTTCATCATGGAAATGGGTTGGGAACCTAAGTTCCCGAGTGCTTTGTTCGGTCACCCCCACAGTTCGGTTTTCCCATTAAACACGAGACTGGAGAATCCAGTTCGGGTTGGGTAACCTCTGAGGAGGTTTCCAATTGATGGGCTACAACCCCATTCACCTCGATGATGCTTTGACTCCCACCTGAGTCAAGCGTTTTGTTAATAGATCCGTAATATTCTCCTTAGATCTCACAAAATCTAGTGATACCACACCGTTAGCTAACAATTCTCTTACTGATTTATGTCTCCGATGAATATGTCGGGACTTTTCATTATACATATGATTCTAGGCCCGTCCAATAGCTGACTGACTATCACAGTGCATGCTTATTGCTGGAACAGGTGTTGGCCATATTGGAATTCCTTCCAGAAAGATATGAACTCAGATTCCATAGTTGATCTAGCTATGCATGTCTGCTTGGATGATCTCCATGAAACAGCCGCTCCTCCCAGTACAAACACATATCTACTCGTGGACCTTGTACTGTCGGAATCCGATATCCAGTTAACATCAAAATATCTGGTATAATGCAACCATCGGTCGGCAGTAAATCTCATGTATCTGAGAAGTCTCATAATGACCTTCCAGTGTAACTGAGTTGGTTATGTGCGGTCTAGTGCAGTTCATGACGTGCATAAGACTGCCTATTATCCAAGAATATTCCAATTGTCTCACACTCTCCCCAAAGTTCTTCTTTAGGTTGGTTAAGATTTCTATTGAAGTTCTGGATGTAGCCATATTATCTTTATCAAATTTATCAAGCATCTGCTTGACATAATGAGTTTGAGATAACGCATATCCGTCTGATGTCTTGATAATTTTCATACCAAGTATTACATCAGCGACACCCAAATCTGTTATCAATACTCCCGGTTATAATCATGTCATCTACGTAAAGACAGACTACCACATAATCTTTTTCATTTCCTTTTACATGTATGCATTTGTCACACTCGTTGATACGAAAACCATTGGATAGCATCACTCTATCAAATTTCTCGTGCCATTATTTAGGTGCTTGTTTAAGTCCATATAAGAACTTTACAAGTTTACACACCTTGAGTTCTTAACCTGAAATCACAAATCTTTCAGGTTGTTCAATGTAAATTTATTCTTCCAATTTTCCATTCAAGAACGCCGTTTAACATCTATCTGATGTATTTCCAAATTGAACAGTGCCACGAGGGCAATGACAATCAGGATTGACGTCTTTCTGAAGACAAGAGAATACGTGTCGAAATAATCCACACTTTCAGTTTGCCTAAAACCTTTCACTACAAGCATCGCCTTGTAATTTTCGATCGTTCCATCGACCTTTCTCTTCCTCTTGAAGATCCACTTGCGGCCTAGCGGCTTACACCCTGGTGGAACAACCATGTACCTATTTGTAAATAAATTCGCAAAATATGTATTTTTTTGTAAAAGAGTTATCAAGTTCAAAACAACCGATTTTTTTATAAATAAGTTTATAAATATTTATTAAATTATCATTTTTCTTTTTAAAAAAAAAATATATGGGGGGGCTTTAGTTCACATTTAATAAGGTAAAAACCATGCTGGCAACATGTGTTCCACTAATTTAGATACTAACTACAATGATGATTAGAGTTAACCCAATCTAATTTAATTTAATTTAATTCTGTCTCTATCTTTTCAGGTTCTTTCCTTTAACAGAATTCAATCTTTTATAAAAAAAAATTAAAAAATAAAGGTTATCTCCCTAGTGTGCTAATTACCTTGAGTTGATTTGAATTACTTACATCAGATTTTGAGTTGATTTGAAAAGTTCTTTAATTGGCAATTCAATTTCTCCAGCAATGATAAAGGCTAATTCCATGTATAACTTTTTTTATTTTGATTTATCGCATTAAATGTTGATTAGGATTTTATTTTTTCCTTTGAGATAGATGATTCAGATAAGTGCATATCAATTTTTTGAAAATTGGAATTCGTTTTTAGCGGTCAAACAAATCTTTGCTTATTTTATTTTATGATTTTATTTTTCTTTTAATATGACCACTTTAACTATTTTGATCATATAAAAATTGTAATTTGTTTTTAGCGTTCTAAAAATATAATGATTAATAAAAATGTAAAAAAAAATTCTTACTGTTAACATGATCATATAAATTATTTATATTTTAATATGAGAGATTTATAAGAAAATGGAGTAGAAAGTCGATAAACGTGTCGATTAATACTATTTAATCATAGTATATAAATAGTGGTTCTTAAAATATTGGAGAAGAATAAAAATATCATTAGACGTGATATTTGCGGTGCATCAATAATAATGAAATAGATTTATATATGGACTATATATAACTAGATTGGAGAGATTTTAGGGATATGGTTAACTGTTAACCATGTTGGTTTGTGGCTAAATTAGTGGGACAAATGTTGTTTTTTTATTTGTCCGGCTGTAACAGTATGTTAATAGCATGATTTTCACCTCATTAAATGGGAACCCCTTTATTTCAAAATAAAATAAAATGGGAACCCCTGACATGTTCCTCAATTAATCGTCAATTTGAGGGTTAGTTATAGTTTTGCAGTATTAGAATATCTTCACCGAAATTTTGCAATGAATATCCCAATCTAACATTTGTTTTTTTTCAACGGAAAAAACATGAAAATATTTAGTTTCTTACCAAATTAACCGATGATATATCTTCAGATAGGCACATTTACACGTTGTAAATCGACCAGAAACGACTTCTAGTTTACAATTTGGGCATTTTCAGTGTACAAAATTTAAATACAACAATACGTGATTCTACAAAACTACAAATACTGCAATATTTCATGAAGGGATAAAATCTCCCACAGATTGTAGAACACATGTCTAAATGTTAGTAACTTCAAAGATTCTTCTTTGCTGTTAATTCGTCCCAAAGTACTTATCTTTCTTGTCTTAAATTTAGGTTCCACTATACATAATTGCTCAGCTGATGGGCTCGGTTCTTGGAAGTGGGACACTAGATCTAATGTTTGACATAAACCGCGAGACTTATTTTGGGACGGTACCAACCGGATCAAATACACAATCTTTTATCATGAAAATGATTTTAACTTTCTTGCTTATGTTCGTCATTTCTGGTGTTGCCACGGATAATCGAGCAGTATGTTTCCTAACTCGTTAATAAAGTTAGAATTATGCTTCTCTTCCTGTATTTTGATGTATATATCTACATAGAATTCTAGCTTTATGGTGTTGAATTTGATGTTTGCATAGAAATGAGTTAGTTTATGATCTGTACCACCAAATGAATAATAACTCAACAGACCTAATTTCACTCTAAACAAGACTAGATCTATTTTGCCAGTTTAAAGAATGATATTTTCAATATGGCAAAGGGACTCTAGGAGCTATTTTTAGTTTTAGACCACAATATTTTAGGAACCAAAAGTAGATAACAATATATCGAAGGGTACTTTCAAAAGTCTAATGTTGTAATTGTATTTGTTTAACTTAATGATTTGTTCCTTTTCTCCAGGTTGGAGAGTTGGCAGGTATTGCTATTGGAATGACAATAATGCTAGATGTCTTTATTGGCGGGTAATTTGTTATTCAAATAGAAGAAGTTTTTTTTTTAGAAATGAAGTTTGTTTGGCTGAAGTTACTAGTCAGATCAGCTTATTTATTGTGAGCACAAAATAAAAATAAAAATTGTCCGACTTCATCTATCTTTAAAATTATAACTCTTTTGAACCAAAAGAAAACATTTTTTTTTAGTTGTCAGACCAAATAAAAAAAATATATGAACATTTTGAATAATGGTGTCGAAAATGGATTTCAGGCAAGTCTTCAGGAGTTTCGATGAACCCAACGAGTAGCCTAGGACCAGCAATCATAAAGCATATATATACAGGTCTATGAGTGTATATGGCGGGCCCTCTAATCGGAGCTTTAGCCGGTGGTTTTGCCTATAATCTAATTAGGTTTACATATACCACTTCTTGAGTTGGCAAAATCCGCTTCTTTGGCTAGGAGCGCTTCCATTTTCAAGAGCGCATCCAGAGGCGGGTAATCATGTTAATTATTTCTCGACTGTGGCTTGTTTGGTGGTAGATTTTTAGGCGTAAGATTTCACTAAAAAGTATTATTGATTTAGTGGGAGTCAAAAACTGTTACAAATTTGTCACTAATTCTAAATGGTGTCACAAACCCGTCATAAATTGACTATATTGTCCAAGCCCCACCGCAAGTAAGCTCCGATCACAAAAAGGCGTCACTAGTGCTTTGTCTATTTAGACATATTTTTTGTAGTGTCTTTTAGGTTTTTTTTTAGGAGTTGGGATGCATTTGGATGCTTAACTTACCTTTTGGCTTTCTTAAACCATGAACCTTTAACTTTGATTCACCTAGCTTTCTTCGTAGCTTTTTTCCTTGATTTGTAACTTGTACCACCAAACAAGTACTTAGGCCCTCGGGTGTTCTATTTCGAGGGCAAGAGTGTCACCATTAGTTGACAAAGTGGAAAATTTTCGGGTAGTCCTCTTGGATGTTGTTTCATTTTAGCTGACTTGTATAGAAAATTGATTGAAACATTGTTGTTAAGAGAATTCTGAAGATAGATTTTTTGCATTCTTAGTTGTAATTTGTTTTTGTTTTTTCCTATCTGTGTTGTATTAAAGAATGTGTCAATTGAAACGAAAAAAATCTACCTCTAAAAGTCCAAAAGCAAATTAATAAAATGCAGAATATGAATATAAAAAAGGCATATGTACATTATTCATTTATACAAAACGAAGAGATTAAAGAATTCGTCCCTTTACCGCACATATTTTAGTGATGTTTTGTAATATTCTGCCATCACCAAATTTTCAAACATATAAATTTTACTTAGGTGAACCAATCACATACATATAAATGAAAGTTGGTTTTCAAATTTATGATAAAAAATAATTGGTTCATCTAATGCACTACATCAATAGATAAGGTTTTTCAGTAAAATTTTGCGTTTTGGGGTGGCTATAGCGGTGTCACAAAGTAATAAGAATTTAACATAATATTTTTCGTAATTTAAGGATATGCCAAACAAATGTTCCTCACTTTCAGTAGATTTACTCATATATACCTACCTCAAGGTCAAATTTATAATCTAACTATGTTTGTAATAGTCAAGTAACTAATATAACATTTCACGTTAGATTATAAACGAATTTGGAGGGTACAAAGTTTTAATTACTGAACCCATCATATATAAAGTTAAATTATGAAATGGGTATTAATATTAGCAGACTTAAACAGTTTAGTACCATGTATTGTACATATTTCTTAATTCGGTATCCTCTACTATGCAAAATCCAATTTAATCTTTTATATTAACAAAATTATTTAATTTATTACTCTCTCAGTCAATTATATGTCTCCCAACTTGTTTCTCTCTCTTAAATAAATATCCCAAAATATCCGGTGACTACAACCATCATTGCGTGTCATGTTGACCCAGTCAATGAGTTCTATGATTGGCTCTCCTTCTCTCCCTCTCGTGTGGTCTTTCAGCCTCCTTTCAGACTCTCTACAACTCTGCAACATGGTCATATGTATCCTTCTCTTTTCTTTCATCTCATTTTTTTCGCCTAACACATGAGAACTATCCATTGTTATCTTTTTCTATCCTGCCTCTCACCCCCTCCTTTTTCGTTCAGTGTTCAAGCTAAGCCTATCTATTGTTATCGTTCCATCTTTCTAGGGAGACGATGGAGCTCAGAAAGCAGCGAAGTCGATTTTGACGACGACACGGCTATTCAGTGACAGATGTGATTCAACCAGTGACGTTGATTCAACGATGAACAGCATGATTCACGTTCAGAGTAAGAGGGGGAGGCGGTGGTAGGGTTAGAAACCTAGTTAATGCTATTTTGGGGAAGATGGTAGAATAGAGTGCATGTAGCTATGAGTAGGAGTGACATCGGTATTGAGCTTTTTGACTATATAGAGTTACCAAACAAAACTAGTTCAGTTTGAGAATTTATATGCTATCATCGAACCAAAAAAATTCAGTATACCAAACTTTCGTTCGGTACACCATTTGTTTTCATACGAAATTTTAGAGTTTACAATTGCAAGTGATAATAGAAAAATGATGAATATCGGAATATATACACTTTCTCTATATCTACCAATTGTTATATGATTTGATAAGTGATATTAGCGAATGATACGACAAAAGATAGCAATAGAAAATTTTCCCAAAAATGAATTGTATGTAATATCTGTCGGAATAAGTGGCGCAATTGAGTTCAAATGACCTATTTATAATCATGCAATTAACAATAGTGTACTACATACTTTTGTTTTTAAGGTGGTAGACTAAAATCAATAAAAAAACAAATTGACCATAGTTCTTTTACAAAATAGAGTATACTAAATTATCCAACATATATAATTTTGCAGTTGTGAAGTAACTTGTTCTTAGTCTTTCAAAAATATTGGGGGAGTGAATCACATTATCACAAAAATGGATAGACCAAATAAATAAATAAAACAGGACATGGGAATATTTGCAATTATGAAAGTTGTTAAAGATGAAAATAGCAAGAAACCTTCATTCATTAATTTCTAAAACCCTACTCTCTCTCAACATTGTCCTAGAGAAGTCCGAGCTCGTCTCTGTTCATCTCTCAGTCAATATTCTTTTACAAGTTTTATTTATTTATTAATATGCATTATCAATAATGTATTCATTGAGTTATTAATATGCATTATTTCTTCGAGTATTCTTTAAAATTATTTTCTTGTATTTTCATCTATTCATTCCAAGTTATCAATAATATATGCTTCGAGTTATTAATATGCAAAAAGTCTCTTTCTTTATTAAAATTCTCATAGAAATTTGATCTATACCGACTATTCATCATTTTAGTTATTAATATGTCTTTGTAAAATTCAAAATTATAAAAAAAAAGTTGGTGTTTTGGTTCATTTAGCTATGATGGAGTTATCTTCCCTAACTTGTGGTTCTGTTCTGTCTCTATCTAACTAATACTAGTATTTATTATTAGTTTTGTTATGATATGTATAGATAGAATGAGGTTTGGTATGCAGAAACGTCACAAGAAAATAGCCAGCTTCTACGCTGCTTGTTTTGGGTTCCGTGAGCCATACAAGATACTACGCGATTCCTTTAAATTTCTCATGTTTTTCTCACTCTTTTTATGCATGTAGATGGCGGGACACGCTGTCTACAATTTCGACCTTCTCAAATCAGAATCAAGCGATTCGGAAACGTCATCAGATGAATGGAATGAGGGAAGGAGAGTCGTACTATCTCAGTACGAGCCAGGTCCTTCCGATTGCTCAGGTTGCTCCCGCTGTCCCTCCAGTTGCTCAGGTTGCACCCGCTGTCCCTCCGGTTGCTCAGGTTGCTCCCGCTGTCCCTCCAGTTGCTCAGGTTGCTCCCGCTGTCCCTCCAGTTGCTCAGGTCGCACCCGTTGTCCCTCCAGTTGCTCAGGTCGCACCCACTGTCTCTCCGGTTGCTCAGGTCGCTCCAGCTGTCCTGCCGGTTCCTCCAGGTCTCTATCCCCTTGACCTCGTGATCCCGAGGGCTCCAAGAATCCCCCGTTACATTGTAGACGAGGTGATTATTGGACAGTTGGGTGTGAACATGGTTGAACATGGGTACGAGGGGGACGACGAACAGGACTGAAGGGTATGTTTCGCGCTTTAAGAAATCATGCTAATTCTGTAGTTTTAATTTATTAAAGTTGATGTGCAAGATACGATAATCTGTTTAATTGGTTTAACAAATTCTATGCTCGGATAAATTGCTCAAATACCAATAAGTGTGGCTACTGTGATAAATGAGTACAGTGGTTCTTTGTACTTGAATATCAAGTTATGGTTTAGTTACTTTAGTAGTATTTAGTTAGGATTTGGCATAATTGTATTCTTCAATAAATTATCATAAGGCAACTGAATATATGTGTTTGTATATTTAAAGAGTAATCGGGTATTGGGAAATTCGGTAAGTAGTGGTGGCTGATGTCCAGAGGATTCTTGCAATTCTGCCAGTGAGCTGTCTGGTGCTCCCAGTTTATTATTTATAGCTTATTTGTCTTGGGTCGAAACGATCACTCACTCACATAAAATGACAACGTAAAATATAGAGAGGGAAAGAACTCTTATAATATCAAACTCAAACTAAATTTTGGTCTACTTACAAATGAAAGTAGAGCACCTATTTATACTAAACTCAAGAGAATATCAAAGGTCTTGAGTTATCAACATTTATTCTAGAAAATCAAAAGACATAACTTATTCATGCATTCATATCAAAGTTCTATGCATGTATCCGAAAGATTCATGGCATTAAAGCAAAGATTGAACCAAACAATTTATTATTTCAACACTCCCCCTTAAACTTGTTTGGCAACGCTTCTTCAACGCCGATCGGTTCACAACCCGTTGATAAAAGAGAGTAACGTTGTCGTCGATTCTTTCGGTCACTTCGTATAAGTCTTGTAAGGTTCGAAAACGTTTGGGCCTTTCACTTGAACTTTCATCGCTCGCGGATCCTACTTCGCCATGCGAAGGAGGTGATGGTGGTGGCGTCGTGGGCTCCTCTTCTACTTGAACTTGCTCGTCTTCCTCATCACTATAATAAGGAAAGAAATTATAGTCGTCCTCCATTTTGTCGAAATTCCACGTTCCTTCTTCGTCGAACTCAACGTCTCGGCTCACAACAAATTTTCCATTCTCCGGATTGTATAGCTTGTAACCTTTTGCCCTTGGGTCGTAGCCAATGAATATAAACTTCTCACTTTTAGCATTCAATTTGGACCTTTTTTGGTCCGGAACATGAGCATATGCGATGCTCCCAAAAACTCTTAAATGCACTATTCCCGGCTTTCTTCCACTCCACGCTTCTTCGGGAGTTTTACCCCAAACACTTCGAGATGAGGATCGGTTCGACAAATAAACCGCACTATCAACGGCCTCGGCCCAAAATTCTTTTGGAATATTTTTGCTTTTCAAAATACTACGATCCATATTTAAAAGAGATCGATTTTTTCTTTCAACAACCCCGTTTTGTTGTGGGGTATAGGCAACCGTCAAA
The DNA here is from genome assembly GCA_963682055.1 of Primula veris. Taxonomy (NCBI): domain Eukaryota; kingdom Viridiplantae; phylum Streptophyta; class Magnoliopsida; order Ericales; family Primulaceae; genus Primula; species Primula veris. The sequence goes on along the minus strand of OY821747.1, from coordinate 25,140,239 downwards.
GGACGAAAAATGTCATTTTCTTCATAATATTTTCCAAAATCATTCGAAGTAAATTCTCCTCCTCGATCCGATCTCATAGAATTTATTTTGTGACCACTTTCATTTTCAACACGATCTTTAAATTTTTTGAAAACAACAAAAACATCGGATTTTTGCTTCAAAAAATAAACTCAAGTCTTTCGACTAAAATCATCAATAAAAAGATCAAAATAATTGTTTTTCCCAAGAGAACTTGGTTTAATAGGACCACAAATATCTGTATGAACAAGTTCCAACAGTTTTTTAGCTCTTGTAGTCGCTTGTTTCGAAAAACTTTTCTTCGGTTGTTTTCCAAACAAACATGCCTCACAAAGTTCATCAACATGATCAATATGAGATAAACCTTTCACCATATTTTTACTACTCAACAATTTCAAACCACCAAAATTAAGATGCCCAAATCTCAAATGCCAAAGCCATAATGTTTCTTTAAAACACGCTTTCAAACATTTAGCCCCAACATTTTGAATATCCAAAGAAAACATTCTATTTTTCGACATAGGCACTTGCGCAACCAAATTTCCATTTTTATCTTTTAAAACAAGGCTAAGGTTTTCCGAATACACATAATAGCCTTTTTCCAAGAGTTGTCCCAAACTCAAAATATTAGATTTCATATTAGGAACATAATAAACATTCGAGATAAAATCATTTTCTCCATTTTTCAATTGGATTAAGACTTTTTCCTTCCCTTTCACCGGAATTTTAGATTCATCACCAAAATAAATATCTCCATTTGCCGTTTCATCAATTCGGTAAACATATTTTTATTACCACACATATGGTTGCCAGCCCCCGTATCTAAATACCACGTAGTAATTTTTCCGCCTTTATTTTCATTATGCGCAAATAAAAGTGTAGAACGTTCTTTATTTTCTCTAGCAAAATTAGCCCTTTCCTCAAATTTATTATTACTCAATCTACACTCGGAAGCGTAATGCCCAAATTTTTGACAATTATAACATTTAATTTGGGACTTATCATACCTCGGTTTTCCATTATAATTTCCTCCTCTTCCACGGCCTCTTGTCGGATAAGAGTTTTGTCTCCTCTCTTCTTTTTTGAAAGAGTTGTAACCACCACGGCCATAATTTTGACCTCGGTCTCTTTCTCGTTGGCTTTTCGAGTTACCAAAACTTTTCTCGTTCATGCTAAATTTCGTTTGAAGAGTTTGCTCGAGCGGCTCTTTTTTCACAACTCTTTTGTTGAGTTTTTCTTCATGAGCTTGGAGCGAGCCCAAAAGTTGATCCACCATCATAGATTCTATGTCTTTAGATTCCTCGATAGCCACAACAATGTAATCCCATTTGGAATCTAAAGAACGTAGAATTTTTTCGACAACACGGGTGTCGTCCAATTTTTCTCCGCATCTTTTCATTTGATTGACGACCTTTTGAACTCGTGAAAAATAGTCGTCAACCGATTCGGAGACTTTCATACATAAAGCCTCAAAATCACCACGTAAGGTTTGGAGTCGAATATTTTTTACCTTGTCAACTCCTTTGAATGAATTCTCCAAAATATCCCAAGCTTCTTTGCTCGTGATTGCACACGCCACCTTTTCGAACATAGTTTCATCCAAAGCTTGATGGATGATGTTAAGAGCCTTTCGATCATTCTTCTTTAAGTTCTCCATTTGAGCCTGAGTTACGTCAGCGTCTTCTTCGGGTTCATTAAACCCGGTCTCTACGATTTCCCACACATTTCGGGAACCGAGAAGCACTTTCATTCTTATACTCCAATTATCGTAGAAATCTTTCTTAAGCATGGGGATAAAAGGGGTCATTCCACCGGCCATTATGGGACCGTTGGCTCTGATACCACTGTTGGGTCGAAACGACCACTCACTCACATAAAATGACAACGCAAAATATAGAGAGGGAAAGAACTCTTATAATATCAAACTCAAACTAAATTTTGGTGTACTTACACATGAAAGTGGAGCACCTATTTATACTAAACTCAAGAGAACATCAAAGGTATTGAGTTATCAACATTTATTCTAGAAAATCAAAATACATAACTTATTCATGCATCCATATCAAAGGTCTATGCATGTATCCGAAAGGTTCATGGCATTAAAGCAAAGATTGAACCAAACAATTTATTATTTCAACAATTTGTTTGCGGTTTTTAAATTTGGTTTGTTTTATGGTAATTTGAAAATAGTTCAAATTGCACTCTCTATTCAGAAAATAATCTGGTTGCTTCACTTAATTAGTAAAAAAGTCTAATAATGCGAAATTGGCACGGTGAAATGTAAGAAACTTTTGAAATAAGCTATGTCGAATAATATATCGGTTAAGGAAACTTGCATTTCTACATGTTAGCTGGTTTCGGTTTATGTGTTTATTTTATCTGTTACAGTTTTCAAGCAAATAAGTCGATGATGATTTAAATGGAAATTTTGTTTCTTTCTTTGAAATAAATAGCTTTTCAAACCCTTGCTTGCTACTAGCGATTTTATAGTATCGTTGATTATTTAAATGGAATTTTTTTTTTTTTTTTATGGTTTTTGAAATCCTTCCAAAATTTGGGGTGTGTTTGTAGAGTTTCGAAGTTTTACAGTGTTTTTGAAATTGTTAAAAATGAAATCGCCACTATATTCTGAAATGCTTCTCTTGCCGATCAATTGGTAAAATAATTTACCTGAGCCTTCTAATACATGAAGCTTTTGTACCCTACTTTTTTTTACCTGGAAACATGACTTTGTGTTTTAGTTAATAGCCTCGTATTGTTGCGCAACGTTAAAAGTTTGAGTTTTGTTTTTTGATCTCGTATCTGTCCTGATTTTATCAATCAATTTAGAACATGAAGTTTTCTAGTTTTCTGTCCAAGAAAAAGCTAAAGCCCTTGTTTGGATGCACCTTTTAAGTTTATTGTTTTGGTTTAAAAGCAAGATTGTATATATTTGGTTGACTAGCTAAATAATTTGAGTTCTTTGGTCTTGGAAAATATAGAGGCTTTTTGAGGGCTTGTTTGGTTGTATTTTTAAGAATATAAGCTGGATGTTATCAAATTTTGAAAAAATACAAGTTTATGTAACTTAAAGCTATCTATTCTATTCACATACGCCGAGAAAGAGTTTAAGCCCTTGTTTAGTTGCAGGTTTTTTGCTTAAAAGGTGAACTGCATTTTCACGAGCAGCTTTAAGCTGAGTTTTTTGGCCCGACCTTAGAAGATTTAAGCTGGGGGGTTGAGACTTGATAGAAGTTTACATTCATCCAGCTTCAAACTTCTAGCTTTTTCTATCCAAAAATGGACAAATCAACTATTATGCGGATCAACCAAATAAAGTCTAGCTTTGAAGCAAATAAGTAAAAACACTGAGCTGCCAAACCAGCCTGCTTATTTTTGTGCTAATAATAAACTACAGCTCATTTGCTTTCTTAACTTAAAAGGCGCTTCTTTTTATATCCTGAAAATTCCGCTTGATTTGGGTTCAAATAGGCCAACTTATTTGCTCAGAATGAATAGTTTATTTGTTTCAAACGATCTTTTTATCCCTCTTTCGGTTTCTGAAGATCTAGAAGTTTACAGTAAATTAACTCAGCTTTACCCAAATTCAAGTAAGCCACCTTATTTGCTAACATTATGAAGCCAAACATGCTTTTAGGCTCCGCTTGTAGACCTTACGAGTTATGCCCAAGTTAGCTTTGCTTGTGTTTTAATATAAATTAAGCTTGAATTTAAACCAGAAACCATCCTGACAGAACAAAGAGTCAGGAAGCATAATCTGGTGTTGGGAAAACCAAACTAAACCTGATTGGTATGCACCTCTGTTTTAAAATTCGCGCTACGTAGCGCGAAATAGCGTTTTTTTGGTAAAAAACGCAACGAAAAATCACGATTTTGGGTGGAATTGCGCTAAAATCGCGCTATAGGGGACCAAAAGCGCAAAAAACGCGAAATTCTGGACCAAAAGCGTAAATAGCGAGTTAAAAAAAAACAGCGGATCTAAATAATTAATATATATTGTGTAATTTTCATAAAAGTGTCTGTAGTCCAGATGGTTAAGACAGTGCTGTAATTTTCAGCAGACCCAAGTTCGAAACCCACCAACAACAATTTTTTTTTTTGATTTTTTTTTATTACTATTTAATATAACTATACATTTTTTTATTTTTTTTGTTATATATACTAAAGTTTAGTGCATATTTAGGCAAAAAAAAATACACCGCAAAGCGCTATATAGCAACGCTATTAGCGCTTTTAGCGTTTCCCTCGAAAAAACGCTACGATCGCGATAACGCTATTTAAAACACTGGTATGCACTGAGCTGTCCAGGTTGTTAGTCGGGCTGCGGCGGTCGTGATTGATCTGGCCGAGGAGCTCCGTTGTTAAGTCGTTTGTGGTTATGTCTATATGTACTCGATCTTTGACTATATATGTACTCTATGTTAATGTAAAGCTGTGTATTGTGGGTCCGTATGAGAGGGAGTAAGGGGGGCGGGCCAAAGAGAGAAGAGGTGGAGGGGAACAAAAATAAAGATATATATAACTAACATATGCGAAAGTGCAGGGAGTATATGCTTATACTAACAAAGCGCTAAGTTCAAGCCGGAGTAAGAATCATAGAAAACCTTTTCTACAGTACAATAAAGAAAAAATAAATAGAAAGGGAGAATGTTTATGGAATATATATTGCAGTGGAAGAGCAGACTCGCACACCCGTGTTACAGAAGTTTGAAATTACACCTTAACCTTGAGGATAAAGAGACAAAATGGAAAGAGTTGAACTCGATTTTTTTTCAAGATTTTTACCCTCAGATGCGTAAAGACGAGCTAAATGAGAAGGGAGGTGCACCGGAAAATTTTAAATACTACACCAAAGGTGAACTGAACTGAAAGAATTACACCAAAAGACTTGCTTCGTATGTCGAATCCCTTCACCTTAGTGCCTTAGATGGACATAACTTGAGAGCAATTTATTACACACCTTGAGGGCAAGGACCACTTTCGAGTGGTGAGGAATGTAATGAAACCTAAGAAGTGCACAAAGAAGTGATAAAACATATGAAAGCTGAATTTTAAGACCAAGACTTGCTTGTTTAGAATAAAATATTAGGGCAGCTTTTGCATATGAAAACTGCGGGGGCTCTTTTGGAATTTTTAGTAAACTTGTCCCAGAGCAATATAAATACAGAAGAAAGCAACGATCATGAAAAAAGAGAGGAAGATTATGTTTCTTTAATTTACTTTCCTTATCAGTATTTCTTTCATTTCTATTTGCTCCTTTCAGTTCTAATTCCGTTAATGAACTTTGATTTTAGTGAAGAGTTGGAATTTTGTTTGTTATCCTTGATTTGTGCTTAATTGGATTTGAATCTTAGTTGGTTCGTAACAGTATAGGAACCTAAAATGACTTTTTTTATTTCAGCTTTTTAATGCTGCTCTATGTTTCTATATGCTTAATAGCTGTATGTTAACCAGCTCAAAAAATTGCTCTAACTGATGCATTTCTTTTTGCAGGTAGTATTTCTGCAAATTCATGAAGAACAATACAAGTATATGGGTCCAGTGTTTTGATGCTGATTACAATTTATCTATTAGAAGACTTGTTTTATTGTATTGATGTTAGGTGCGGACTACATGGTGTTTATGTGCTTTTGCTGGGTGTGGTATCAAATTAGTCACGTATGAGTGAAACCCTTGTATGCCTTTTCGAAAAAAGTATGAATTGTTCCAAATTCCCTTTTATGCCGTTTTAAAGAAGTGTATGAATTGTTCAGGATATAACATTGATCAACTTTCCGAAACTTCCATGTAAACATACCAGCTTGTTAGTCTTGGGACTACTAATGCCATTGGAGAATCCACTATTCAGTGATCGTTACTTATTGAATGTGGGGTCTCACTTAGTGTTCGTAATGAGAAACTAATCTGTGTTGTAGGGTAGTTGTTTATAAACCGGCGCATTGGCTACAAAGTTAGCTTTATTAGTGACTTCTCTACCTACTCAGGTTACCCATATATTCTTACTCCTCGATCTTGTGTTGATGTGGAGTGATAGCCGGTACATGTCATTGGTTTGACACGCTATATCATTGGGACATGGTATTAATTTTCTGATAGTTACACTTTTTTAGATTTTTAGCAGCCTTTATACAACTATTACACACATGTACGATTAGTTAACTGGAAAAAACAAAAACAAAAAACCAGTGAGTTGTAGTGAATACTGATCAATACCATCGTAGCTGGAGACCATATATTCCAAACTACTTTTTATTTGCCTACTTCGTTTATGGTTTCAACTCATTATTCACAATTCGATAGCAGGTAACCAATTGGTGAATTCGCTGATGAGCGGGTTTTATATCCTATGTTTTGCTACTTTTTCATTTTTATTCAACAAGTTCTTATTTTTTTCAGTTTTGTACCCAATATTATAGATTTTTCTGTTTTCTCAGCTTTTCCGTCCAAAACCCTAACATGCATCAATGGAAAACAGTCACGTGCAGGGAAAATGTGTCTTACCGTTAAAATCAAGAGTATTTTGGCCCTTTTCTTGATAAAATTATCATATGGCTCATATAATCTTACATAATACATTTTTTTTCGGTAGGTAATCTTACATATTAATACATACATATATACAAAAGATACATTATATATATAAATATATATATATATATATACACAAGCTCCGCCACCACCACCCTTCCACCACCAGCCCTCCACCACCACCCTGCTGACACCACACTATACCCATATACATGCATATATATATATATATATGTATACACGTAGACACTTACATACACCCTATATACATAATACATACATGCACATAACAACTCATTGCCGCAAAGCCCACAACAAATAGTTATTACGTCATCATCGACCTAGTTGCGTCATAATTACACCTCAGTGATAGTGGCAATGTTGCCCTCATCGTTGTACACATTGACGAGGCAGTCACCAGATCAGATTTCGTCGGAAATCCAATCATATGATTGTCTGTCGCCAGAGATCATATCGTATAATTGTCCGTCGCTGGAGATAACAACATTGTCGGAAATCTGATTGTTTTCAAAATGTGGTGAATATATGCTGCAACATCGACGGAGGAAGGAATGAAGAGTGAGAGTAGCGCGACAGCCGACATATATCATTGAATGGGAAGACAAATCAAGACAATCGGAGGGATCATAGCCATTGACGATCGGGGATTTCGAAAAATTGTATGAAGTAATTTTTTGAATAGCATGGGTTTGTCGAATCATTAGTGTTATCAGATTTTTACCTAAGTAGTTGGACCCGTTTGAACAAACTTATTGTAAAATATTAACTCTGACCAAACATATTTGACCAAACAATATTATTTATAGGAGCCCGACTTGCATTTTAGTTTTTGTCAAACATTTTTTCATCAACATTTTTATTTAAACCGGTCAATTAGTTTGTTTAACAAGTGGGACCGGTTTTAATAAAATAATTATATAATGGTACCCCTATCATCACTAACGAAACATATTTGATCAATTTTTTTAAATTACACTTTTGGCCGAACTCCGACTTTTAATTGTTGGAATCTGGCATGACTGTCGCATTCCGGGGTGACTATCAGTCTCTGACGTTGATGTCAAACTCTGGAGTTAATCATACGTTGAACGAAACTATAAAAAAAAAATACTAAAAAATGGAACCAAAACTAAAAGTAAAACAAAAAAAACAACCCAAGAAAATCCCTAAAAATACCCCCAAAAAATGACATTTTAAAAAGAATGTCAAGTTACCATAAAAAAAATTGATTCAAAATACACATACGAACAGTCTATTTGCTAGTCTAATAGATATCATATTAGACTTTCTAATACACTAAGTACGGTCGAATCATGGTCTTACACACCGTCTATTATACATTAGACATTAATGACATGATTGACATTCTATTAGGCACTCTAATTGATATTATAATAGATAATCTAATGGACAATTAAATACAAGAGAGTCTAATAGTAATCTAACAAATAGTCAAACGACATTCTAACATAAATCCCAACAAAGTGTCTAACAGAATGAGAGGCTACATAAATTTATTTATGTATATTTATTATGATATTGAAACAATATTCACATTTTTTTAATTTAAAATACTGATAAAAAGGATTGGTTTGTAAGTTAACATAAAATACAGGGACCATGTTTTTTAATTAATATATGTCTATATATATATAATTTAAGTAAAAACTAATATATAACTTTGTGCAAATTAGACTGATCAATTCTGTAATAGAAGTGTTGGTAGCGAAAAGGTAAAAGAGAGGAGCGAACCAACGTTACAACCCCAACCGCAATAGGATTGGGATGCTCTGTGATCCAATATGTAGTATCCAATAATCTTCTATCTCTTTACCTCTTTATGTAAAAATTTATTTTAAAAAATTTGAAAAAAATTATACAATTATTATTTTTAAAAGAAAACCCACACACAATTTATTTTGGAATAAATGTATAAATTAGTGTAAATTAAACATTAAATTTTAGAAAAACTGTCTAAAACATTATTATGTCCAAATGTTTAAAAATTTGAATACATTATAATATAAAAGCTTATAAACTTGCGGAAAAACTTGTGAAATTTTAAAATTTGAATGAAAATAAGTAAGGGGCACGGAAGAGGGTAGAGAATAGAGATAGAAGATTTGGACTCTTATAACATTCAATATTAATCAACTATCCATATTTGTTCAATTAAAGTCTTCATAATTGTAGTATATTTTTTTGCTCTCATTAATTCGTCTCCTCAAGCAAAATCTCAAGACAGATAAATTATGTATTTCCTAAATAAAAAATAATATATATATACATCAAAAAACACAGTATGTTTACACATTAATCTTAACATTTTATTGTCTATTATTTCAATGGTTGGCATTGAATAAGTAATTAAAAAAAAAATCTCCTTTCTTTTCCGTGACCTCCTCCTCTTTTATTCAATGTCAAAATCCCTTTGTCTAAATCTTAAAAGTCTAACATGGTTTATGAAATCCATAATCACCTCCGAAAACCAATCACATCCTAATTCTTAGTTTAAGAAAAATGAATAAAGTCAATATTTTCTATGAGAGTTTAATATGGGTTTTTCTTATGTCTGCCCACATGATCAGCTGTGGGTTTAGTCCACCTGACCATATTTAACTTAAAGAAAATATTAGAGAATGATATCACTTAAATATTATTATTAGGTTTTAATACATCTTATAATTTTTATTAGCATAAGCTATATTTTTCAAAATTTTTAATTTGATTTTGTTACCACCTATTTTAAATATTTCCAAATTCTTTTTTATCTGTCGTGTCATCTGACCTCATAATAGTCTCTCTCTCTAGAAAACCCGTCTCTCTCTCTCATCAGCTACTCCCCACCTCCTCCGCAGCCTCGTCGTGACTTCGTCGTGATTTTGCTCACTGTACAATCTAATTAGAGGTATTCTTTTAATCATACAATCTAACCTTCGTATGTTTCAAGAAATGATAGTACAACTATTGATTTTCTGTAATATTACATTTATCAGTTATAATGAAAATTTCAAATTTATATATTATTTAAAAAATAATAAAGGACGAAAACCGTTTGACCGACAAGAAAAGGAGTAATTGGAAAGAAATTAAAAAGAAAAGGGCTTATAATAGTTAAACGGACTATTATAGATCTAGAGGATATAAAGTCCCTTTTTGCCCTTTCTCTCTAGGGTTTTGTTTCATACTATTAATTTCTCTGTTGGGTGTGAGTATTTAAATCGTCTTTTTTTTTATAAATATTTTATTTGTTTGTTTTTTTAAAAAATAAAATAAAATAAACAGGAGGTCATGGATTCAAAGTTGATTAGGGATGCTTTGGAAGTTTCCAGTCCACCGGGTAATCCATTATTTTTCTATTTTCTATTTTTTCTGTTTTTCTACTATAAAATATTTTGTAGGGTTCTTTCAAATGATAATCGTTTCTGTTTCATGCTTTAATGGGCTTTTTTTTTTTTTTTTGCTTTCATTTTTTAAAACTAGCTTAATTGTTTGGTTTCTCCTGCTTGTTATTATAACATATTATGGATATAAGCTTGCTTTTTCACACGAAAAGCTTACTTAATGTTTTAATATATAGAGTTTTTCATGAAATATAAAGCGCTCGTTTTATACTCCAGTTTTTCGTTGGAATAGAGTTTAACATTCTATTCCTGTTAAAAAACAACATTAAAATACCTTTTCATTGTTACAACCAAACAAGCCCATTATAAATTTAATATCTGGAAATCAGGCTGGTTGACTGTTAATTTGTACACTATATCTATTGTTCTGTTTTCTGATTTAATCGGCTTGTTTGGTTGTATTTGTATTTTTCTGTTTTCTACTATACATTTTTTAGGGTCCTTTCGATAATAATCGTTTCTATTTTCTGCTTTAATGGGCTTGTTTGGTTGGATTGTAAAAAGCTTAACCTTTTTTTTTTTTTTTTTGCTTTCATTTTTAATAAACTAGCTTAGTTGTTTGGTTTCTTCTGCTTGTAATAGCATATTATGGATATAAGCTTGTTTTTTTTAGATGAAAGCTTGAGTAAATCCGTACTTCTACAAGAACGATTTCTCGTTTTATACTCCAGTGTCTGTTTTGAAGCAGGTTTTTATCATTCTACTTCTGTAAAAAAAAATTAAAATCCCTCTTCAATGGTACAACCAAACAGGCCCATTACTAATTTAATATCTAGAAATCAGGCTGTTTAACTGTTAATTTTTTACACTATAAAGGCGCTGTTAGGAGGATAGCTGAGGTTAACATCATATTATCTGTGATGGTTGTGCTTTGAACCCTTTTTTTTTTTTTTTTAAGTTTATCAATTGCCGCTGCTTGATAAGTTTATCTATTTCTCTAGTTGTGCTTTGAGGCATCAAAATCATTTTTCCAATCTAATTTTTTATCGGCTTTCATGGAAAAAATGGTGTAACAGCGAGCAAGAAATTGAAGACCGGATCTTCCTATGTTGACAGACTCCTCTCTGGATCTTCACCTTTAGATAAACCTAGTATACCTGACATTGTCAATGTAGGTTTCTTTCTTTCTTCTGTCATTACTTACTCAAACATCACTTTGTCCCTTACTTGAAATATTTGTGCGATTAGCAGTATTCTGTGCTACTTTGTCGTCTTTATCTGCGAGTAAAAGTTTTTTTTCTCGATATTGTTCCCTTCATATTTTCAACCGCTTTAAAGGCTTTTACTATGAAACTGATGTCCTTTATTCCTCCAGTTTGTTAAGTATGTCAAGGCTTCAAACTTGCTCAGGGATGATAAGCTAGAAATTTCCAGTCAGGGTAAGCTCCGTCTCTCTTCAGTCGATGATATGCTTTCATTTTTTATTAAGTTAGGGTCATTTAATAATAGGATTCTTTTCCTCTTCCGGGAGGTGATTTTACACTATTTTAGTTTGATAAGAGTTATCAATCTTTACTCAATCTAATGGGGGTCTTTTTTAGTATGACTCTCTAACTGGAACCTTTCTTTAGCAGGGTCTCAAAATCATTTTTTTACGTATTTTTTTCTCGAATTGATGAAAAAAATTGTGTGATAGGGAGCAAATTGAAATCTGAAACGTGCTCTGACACACCACTCTCTGGGCAAAGTCGGTTAGCTACTGCATCTTTAACAATTCCTGAGGTGGAAAAGTTACTCACTGTAAGATATCTTTTTCTGTCCTTTGTATTTCTTAACATTACTTTATCTCTTACAAGACTTCGCTATGTGTCTCTCCTCTATGTTATTAGTTAAGTGTTCCTCTATAGATGTTACAAACTTATACTGCATTAGCCTCTATGTTCTACTAAGACAATTTATTAAGTTATGTTCCCTGTTTGGATTTGAACAAAGCCATTGAGATAAATCTTATTCTAATTATAAGTTGGACCTCCTTAAATGGCGTATAATATGTATTGTTACCCAGTTTTTCTCGCTGTCTTGTTGGATCTACATCCCTCCTTGATGCATATACATTTCCATGGAAAACACCCAATTACCACCCATCAATCTAACAGTACAGAAACTTTTTGAAGTAAACTTACTTGGATTTTGACTTTAAAAAATAATTAGGGGATTATGAAATGCAGCATTTGCATGATCCATTTTCAAATGCAATAAGTGAAGTTTGACGTCATTAAATTCATTGTGCAAGGTTTAACTTAAGTAACTTATTGAGTACATGTATTAGTTCAAAATTTCGTTTAATAATCAGTTTGCATCTGAATGGTATACTCCATGCCTTTTCAATTATTTATGCAAGTACAGGACCCAATCTACGAAGACTTGTGTGACCAGATAATGCAAGATCCTGCATTTATTAGGTTGGAAATGCATCTGCATGGTATACTCCATGCTCTGACTGGATGTTCCCCTCCTCAATTTGATTTAGAAGCTTGCTCCTTCGCCTTCAGACAGGTTATGGATAACCCTCAACTTTCTGCGAAAATTAAGCGCTTCGGCATTGCTTTTAAACAGGTATTCTAAATGTTTCTAATTCTAGAAAGTATTTGGCGGGATGGCATTTGAGAGCTTGCGTGTCAAGTATTTGGCGGGACGGCATTTGAGAGCGTGCATGTCTCTTCACATACATTGTTCCTTGCATCTTTTTTTGATAGGTTAACTCTATTCCTGAAGATAGAATTGCACACACCTATGATTCACTTGCTTCTATGGTGGGAAATCACGCTACTATAAAGAGGTTAATTATTTAATCCTCATGTTTGTCCATTTTTTTGTCCACACATGTATTTATCATGATAGATGATTACTGCATCCCTTTTTTTTTTATCTATTGGGTCAATGGGTAAAGAAGTTTGATTGTGTGGTTTGAGTCTTTACTTTTTCTCAATTATTCTTTCATTTTCATTTTTGATTTTTGGATTTCAGGACATCAACCGATAGAGAGATCTTTACAGCCATGGTTCAATTATGCAGATGCACACTTGCAAGGGTTCGTATCACTTTTGAAGTGCCTGATCAGTTGCATAATGATTCCTTTAATGATGCTGAGGTATATAAAGTATAAACTAGTCCATTTCCCTAATTTATGTTTACACCATGACGAGCTCGGTTGAAATTGGTTCCTTTTCACCACTGTTTTAGTATGATTTGGACGACATAATAAGTTCTCAATTTAATAGCATAGATGGATATTACATTTGAGCCATGGTGATAGTTTTGTGTATATAGGTTTGGGGGAATGAAGTGGCAGTAGTCTCTAAAGCTGACACAATAAAACCAGGCAAGTAAAAAAGTCACTCTCTGAAGCTGAAATTAAGAAACTGGACTATGTGGGAAGGACAGCCTTGCATCGCGCATGTTTCAGGGGAAAGGTATACTTGCTTGGTGATTTTCTTCTTCTTTCATGTCTTTTCTTCTTGTTGTATCTCCAGCTGCATTTCAGGTTTTCTTTTTTCCCAACTTGTTTGATTTGTAAGCCTTCCGAATTAGGTTGTTGAAGTTTTTTTTGTTTTCCTCCCCTTTGGAACGTAATTTTTTTCTCCTTTTCTGGCTTGACAAGAATTAGAAAGTGGACTGGAAATTTGAGTTATTGTTTGCGGGGGTTGTTTGTATGAGAATTTAAAATTACTATTGTTTTTCAGGTGAAGAAAGCTGAATATCTCATTTACAAAGGAGTGGTTGTGGATGCTCTTGATATCAGAAAGAACACTGCACTTCACTATGCTGCCGGTCTTGGCCGAGAGAAGTGTGTGGAACTTCTCATTAAACATGGAGCTGATGTGTAAGTCCCAACCTTGAACCCTATTTGTCTGTGATAATTTGGAAGAAAAAACAGTTTAAAATTATAGTTTTTTTTATGCAGTGAACTCAAAAATGTTCATGACAAGACCCCCTACGAGATTGCTCTGATTAATTGTCACACCAGTGTAATTGATGTAATGAAGAAGCTGCTTGAAAAGAATGTGGAATAATAAGTCGGAAAAGATAGAAACTGTCGGCTATGTTTAGGTCGTTTTTGGAAAATTGTCTCCAGATAAAAAATACCTTGGTAAAGTACATTTCTCTTCGGCTTGTTTGGAATGTGGATTTTTAAAGGCCTTCTTATCGTGTAGTGCAGTTCAATAACTTTTATCTTTTCCGCTTTGTTTGATGCCATGACTTCTTGTTGAATATATTAAGATGTAATTGATGCCTCACGGGAAGGCGATATTAGTATCTGGGGAGAAATTTCTTTCGCACAAACCTCCTATTTTAGATTGGGGAATTACTCTTTAATTACTCGAATATCTTTCCTCTCCCATATATATTTTTAATATTTTTGGTTTTGAATTCATTCTCTTTCTATCATTTTGGAGAATACTTTATAGATAGATCGTATTAATTTTGGATTAGAAGAGAATTGAGGTTTTGTACTGATTCTCTTGATCTTAAATTAATCCAAATGCTATCTTTTCATAAGGGAGAAAGTAGAATTTTTATTAATGAATCCTCTATAAATAGGTCTGGAAATTGCAAGTACATAGTCGTTCATAAACTCATCACCCTTTTGGAAAACTGCATATCGCATAATTCATTTCTCGGTTTATGATTCCTGTTTACTATAATTTTGACGTGTATATTTTATAATTTATTTGGTTTGTCACGTTGCTGTTTCATGTTCCCATTTTAGTTATTCTCCGTTTTGACATTTCTAGTTCCAGACAAGATTATATTTACGAATCCTCACTTCTAGATTTTCCAGTAATTGTAAGACATTTATAAGCTTAAAATTTTAAAAGTTTTTTTTAAAACATTCGTGAGAAAGATGAAAATAAAGGACACGATCAAGTGTAATAGATATGGCCACTACCTAGTGGAATGAAAAACGTGGTCCGAGCTGAAAGAAAAAACCCCTCAAGTGTAATAGACTCTCCGTTTTTTTGCCTCCTTTTCTCATAGTTAAAGCATACTTAGAATTTTCCCTTTTACTCACGTCACAAAAGTGGTGGTGCAACATTTTCGGTGAACGGTTTGAAACCCAACCAACCGGCAACTCGTAATGATAATCGACATGAATTTTTATCCAATATTGCGCTTTTGGTTGTTCATTACCAGCAACCCTATCGGTTGATATATTACACCAATTTTTACAAAATCGCTCATATTCGTATTCGGTCTACACTTTCTGATCAACCGTATCAATTTTAGTTTGAGTTTGATTTTTTATTTCTTGATGTGTATTTTGAAGGTCGAGAATATTGAGTTTGCAAATGTTGCGTTGAATATTGAGATGAGTCGTCATATGGATATTGTGAGTAAATATATTGGGGGAAGACACGTAATACGTTTTATACTCGGGTTTTATTGGGTAATTGAAATTATCACCACCAAAATTGGTTATTTATAGAGAATAAATGTGTTTAATTTTATATGAAAGATAGTAAAAGTGAGAGAATTGTGTGATTTGAATGAATATGAGTGTGAGTTTATATAGTGAGAGACATGGGTCAAATTTTAACTTTTTAAACATTTTGGACTGAAAAAACTATAATTAGCCGTTATTTAGGACCTATTTGTATAGTTTAAAAGTCTAGGGACCAAATAAATTACTAATTTTATCCTTTTGTTACCGTTATAGGGACTAAATTGTAAAAATCTGAAATTGCAGGGACCAACAGAGTAATTATTAACCGTTAGATTATTTTTTAAAATATATTTAAAATTACAGGGATTAGTCTGTAATTAATACAGGGACCAGTTCCTGTAATTAAACATACAGAACCGATATACAGAGAAATGAGAGAGAGAAGCGAAACAACAAGAAGCAGGAGAAGAATGTGCGGCAACAACAGCCGCATCCTGCCAACGATAAAGGTGGCTTCCCCACCTCACGAAGCTCCGCCCAGCGTAACCGACTCCCGTTAAACATTCTCTAATTAAGCTAAATTAAGCTCGAAGCAAATCAAATATAATAATAATAATAATAATAATAATGATAATGATAATGATAATGATAATGATAATGATAATGATAATGATAATGATAATGATAATGATAATGATAATGATAATGATAATGATAATGATAATGATAATAATAATAATAATAATAATAATAATAATAATAATAATAATAATAATTAGTAGTAAAATTAATTACACTAACTAATGGGAAAAATAGGAGTATACCTTCGGTGATGTTGAACCCATACTGTATCTATTCTCTCTCTATATATACAGTATATATGTATTATATAATGAGGCTATGATTTAACCTCCAATAAAAAATTTATTCGTTTCAATATCTATCGGCTATTGCGTTTGGGTCTACTATTTTCTTAACTTTACAAATTGAACCCGGGTTCGAATAAATAGCCAAATAGGCCTAGTGGGATTTTGAAATGACGCTATGAAATTAGTTGATAGATATATTTACCCTTTTAGTTAAAATGAAAATATATGTCAATATTTATGGAATTAGTAAAATATTTGTGACTCGTCGAGTATTTTGTTGACTATTTAGTAATAAACAGTGTTCTTAAAGGCGAGCCTAGACACCTGGTAAATCATGCGGGATTAAGTGCAATTATGAGGGATTAGGCACTATGTCAGCCATTTCCGCATAGAACCTTTTATAACATTGATAATAAATATTACTCTATTCTTTCCAACTTGCAAATCCATGTTTCATTGTAGGGTGTTCCATTTAACAAGTCTCCGTTTCAACAAAATAATTACTAGATAATTTTATAAATTTTGTTCTATTTACATCAGCTTTACCAGAGTGTACTTTGGAAATTTTAGCTAAAGTTCAAAATTAGACTAAAAATAAGTCTCATATAGTACTAGTATCTACTTAAATGGATAATTGAGCTATAATCAACTCAAGTTTAAAGCTGGGTTACAGTGTTTTGCAACACTAAATCGCTGGAATGATCAACTTTAAAATTAATCACATAGTTCCGCCACAATAGTAGGTACTTAACTTTTGAATCGGTTTTCTAACGCTTAATTCATAATCATTTGTTTTACAAATTAGCATGGTATATCGTAGTGTTCCAACAAAGTAGAGCAAAATGAGTATGAATTTATCAAGTTTTCAAGAATGAGAAGTTATCCAGAATAGTCCTATTATTTCAGCAAAAAGTCGTCACATTAGACACTTGGCGATATCATTTAATTCAAAATACAGGTAGAAACTTAACTCAACCTAACCAATGATACTTTTTTATTATATTGGTGGGTTAGGAAGACCTCCCATAAAACATCATATTACCGCAAAGAGGCAATTTGCTAATGTCGCGTCAGTCGGTCGGTAATTTTTGGTATCGTTAATAATGTCCAAATTTTCTGCAATGAGAGTCTTTTGTCCATCCAATAATGTCATTATTCTAAAGTAAGCATCATAATCTACGTTTGACGTTGGAATAGATTCAGCACCCATTGGTGGTGTTCGTGTGCCAAGTAGACTAAACACCTCTCCTCCCCACTCAGCTGAAACAACCAATGTTGCAAGACCCATGAACAAACCATTCGACCAAAAACCTACTAGTGTGTGGTTTGAACCAAGCTCAAGGTACCAATTTCCGGTGATTGTATTCTGTAATGTAAAACGAAACTTAAACTTATCCCAATAACCAATATACCCATGCTAGACTTTTTTTCCATCCAAACTTTAATAATTTACCTGGATGATGTAGATAGTTAGATCATAAACTGGTCCTCCAGGCTGTGAAGTCTCTCTAAAATGATCTCCAACTACAATACCTGCTCTCACGATGACAAATACACAACTTACATCAAAACAATGAGATCGGCCGCCCTGTTTTCATTAGGTATGCTTTAGAAGTTCTGATCCATTATCTATTTATATTATAACATTTGTAACATCATTATTAATATTATAAGAGACACTTATGTCTATGCGAATATATAAATGAGTATATGTATCACCGTATAATGCTGGATCAACCTATCAAGAAAAAAAGTTGATTTTCATAATAAAATGTAAAAGAGTAAAACGTTATTGGTAAATGGTAATTGTATTGATGTTCATAATAAAATATTTATAACCACATACCTTCCAACCAACTTCAATACTATCGTCTTGATTTCATATCTCCCAGCACTATATGCTTTACCGCTAGCTGCTGGATTTCATATAGATGTTGAACCTCTAGCTCCAACAAACTTATTTATACTCAGTTTTGTATGGGCAACAACACTGTTTTGAGTTGTCAAGTAAGTTCCAGTTCTGGTCTAACTGTTGCTGATGAATCTGATGACTAGGAAGCCAAGTCAAGTATTGTTGTTAAAAAGGTTTACAAAACAGGAGAGTGGCCTAACTTGCTAAGAGATGTGGGTCAAGTGTTTGTCGGGGGAGTAGATGAGTTTAGGACATCATTACGCAAATATTGTGTTTATGATGGCAGCGAGCCAGTGTTGGAGAAGAATCATGTTAATAAAGTGAATGCATTTTGCAAGATAAGGGGGGATAAAGGATGTTGCTGGTATGTAAAAGCCAGTTATCGGAAACATGATCGGCAGTTTTATATTAGAGAGTTTAACCCGGTCCATACCTGTGAGAGGATGGGGCATATTGATCCCAATAAGCAGCTTAACAGCTTGCTAGTGAAAGATTGCGTTAAAGATGTTGTTAGAGAAGATACAAAATTAAAAACATCTTCTATGATTGCAAAACTGAGACGTGGGTATGAGCTTAGTGTCAATTATTAACTTTGGAGATGTTGGTGATTCTTATAACCATCTCGAGGGTTATTTACATGCTTTGAAGGTTGAAAACCCAGGAACACGTGTTGTTTTGGAACTTGATGATGAGAGGAGATTTAAAAAGCTTTTTTTTGCATTTGCTGCCTGCATCAATGGATTCAAACATGTCCGTCCTTTGATTTTTATAGACGGTACTTTTCTTAAGGGTAAAGTTAAGGGTACACTGCTTTCTGCAGTTGGAAAGAACGGAAACAAAGGCCTCTATCCTTTTGCATTTGCAGTCGTTGTTGTGGAGAATATTGTTAGTTGGGAATGGTTTCTGATGCAATTAAAGTTGACAGTTGGAATCGATCGGCCGCTGACTTTCCTCTCAGACATGCACGCTGGTTTATTGGAGGGGATGACTCGTGTATTTCCAGATTTTGTTCATTGCTTTTGTTTGCAACATCTAAAAGCAAATTTGAAGACCAGATTTAGTGGCACAGACGTATGCAAGGAAGATCTTGTTGATTTGCTTCAATCATGTGTGACTGCTCCAACAATACCGCTGCTTGAATACAACATTTCTAAGATATTTGTGTTGGGTGGTAAAAAGATGGAAGACTTTATAAATAGTATTGATCTAGAGAGATGGACTGAAGCGTATTGCAAAGCCTGTCGGTACGGAGAGACGACATCAAATGCAGTTGAAGCTTTTAATAGTTGTGTTGGCCCGTGTGGCTAAACCTTAGAGGGGGGGGGGGGTGAATAAGGTTTTTAGGCGTTTTTGAGGAACTAAAATTCTAAGCGCAACTAACAACCCAACTAGCTCAATATATATTTGCGATAAAAAATATGCGATGATAATGTAAGAATAAATTTAAACATGCGCACAATCACAAAAATATAAGTTGCGGAACATAAATAGTTAAGGAAAGAAATTGACACCGCGATTTATAGAGGTTCGGAAAAACGGCCTACGTCCTCTCCTCGGTATTCACGCTACCGAGTATTTCACTAAAATGTTCTTTCCGATTTTACAAATCCTAACAAGCTAATCAATCGATTCGCTCACCCTCTACCCGAGGTTCCTACTCTTGATACAAGTGCAAGCGAACATGTTTACGAGTCAACGACTCCCCCTCAATCTATGAGTAACCAAGTGTTTAACCTAGAACTTTTAACCAACACTTTGGCTTAAAAGCTTCTACCCAAACACTCACTTCCAAATGAGCTTATATTTTGCTCTTTACAAAATTTATCGAAATTAAACAACACTCACAATTTGAATGCTTATAAATAAGCTAATTTGTGATATTGATGATGTTTGATGTTGATTTGTGCTTGAATCGCTTTTTCTTCAATTTCCCTCTTTTTCGAATTATTTCACCAAAATGGTGATTTTAAGTGTGTAAGATAGAGAGAGGTTGATGGATGTAATTGGTTGTGTTTGAAGAGGTATTTGGGGGGGTTTTATTAGCTCCAAAATGTCCAGTGGGTATTATATAACCGTTTTAAGTGGTTGAGTGTTTTATCAATTGGGTAAAGCCACTTTTTGAAAAAGCTAAAAAGCTGTTTTTTTTTTCATCTGCATTTTGACCCACCGGTGGGTGTCTTCTGACCCATTGGTGGGTGAAATCTTGCTTGGTTCTGGAACATTGACCCACTGGTGGGTGTCTTCTGATCCACTGGTGGGTGAAATCTTGTTTGGTTCTGGAACATTGACCCACTGGTGGGTGTCTTCTGACCCATTGGTGGGTGAACCTGGAGATTTATGTATTGAACTTTCGACTTTGAAATGCTCGTAACTTGCTTGTTCGGACTTCAAATTTACTTCCGTTTGAACCGTTGGCTTCGTTATCGAATGCTATATCATTTTAAAGTCCTAAAATATACATTTTCTATTTTTGGAAAAGACAAAGCATTATATCATCGAATAGAGAAATCGTAAAATCATTAATACATAATCAAACGTATAATCAAAATCAATTATTGAACCCATGATTCAACAAGTTGGATATTCGATATCATAGACATGTCTATTACAGAGATGATTGATACTTTGAGGGTCAAACTTATGAAATGGTTTAATGAGAGGAAGACAAAGTCAGGTATGTGTTCCATACGTTTCTTATCTGTTTTTTCTATTAGATTGACTGTTTTATGTGTTCCATACATTTCTCCAGGCCTTTCGTTTCCTATTGGTGTCTAACGAAGTTTTCAAACACCATTCA
The DNA here is from genome assembly GCA_963682055.1 of Primula veris. Classification (NCBI taxonomy): domain Eukaryota; kingdom Viridiplantae; phylum Streptophyta; class Magnoliopsida; order Ericales; family Primulaceae; genus Primula; species Primula veris. The sequence goes on along the minus strand of OY821747.1, from coordinate 25,119,304 downwards.
TATCATATCAAGCACGAGGGATGTGCTTTGAGAGCATTACTTTTCTGATGACCGTGCAAATGAAGAAGCTGATGTCTATGCCACAGTCAACCCTGCAAATGTAACAAGTTACTGGTCAGAAAACACAACAGATTACTGTTCAGATTACAATGTAACAGACAATCTAATTGGTGACCAAATAAAATTTGTTTACTTACGTAGCCCCCTGATTTGGCACATCAGTCATGCGCGTGAATTTTAATTTCAGTTTTGGTTCAAGTTCGAATGAAGCCTAAGAATCTGTTTCTAGTATCTTCGACTCCACATAATGCGCCTACAATAAAAGAAGCATGTCATGTATATTTTAAAAGTGCACAAAATGTGGGAAAAAGTCTCTACGAAACGATCAATTTTTAGCTTAGACTGTGTATTAGATTGCCACAAAAATTACAAATAACAACTGGAAATTGAACTGACAATCTAATCATTTTTTAGACAATCTAATACAATGTGATATAAAATTGTAAAAACAGATTGTCATGTTTTCTTGTTTTTGTAAGTTATAATAACATTCATTTCACAAACAATTCAATGGATTAATTTTAACAATCTAATTGACAACAAATATTACAAAGACATAATTTTTCACCATAATTTTTCAACAAATATAATAATAACTTACCACTGTTTCTGCATCATCCTGACAAGGATCGGGTCTGTCTTCTCTTCCTCTTGTAAGGTTTCTATTGAAATATTGTCACTCTTGCTTCTCTACATGCAGCACCAGCAAAGTCCAATGATTCGTTTGTACTTTTAAGTCCCGACCCATATTTGAGTTTATTGGGAACAATAGCATTTTGTATGGGTTTACACAATGCTTTGCCAGTGTCTTGTCTACCTTCTTTTGCAGAGCACCTTTGTAGATAGGATTCATTATAAATGATTGTGGGTAAAAATAGAACACACATGTCAGATTCACACGTTTAACTGAAAATTTAACTGACAATCTAATTGACAATCTAACTGATAATCTAACAATTGATATCTGACATATAACATCACATGCCTTGAAAAGTAAATTTAGAGCTGGACAATCTAATCAACAAGAAAATTCATAAATAACTATCTATATATCAAGTGTTAAAGTTGATAGTGCTTACCCAACAACAAGCATCGAAACTCTTGAACTTGTGGTTCTCTTTTGTCTCATATGCCTTCTCCAACATATATGAATATCCGTTTATAAACTGCAAGGACACGACATGTGATGTTAGAAAAAATATCATTTATCAACCTGTATACCAGTATTGTAGTTTTTTTACAACTTACGATGTTGCAAACCTCTTCTCCGTCTATGATCTTGTAAACGTCGTTCAGGGAAAAATGATAGTCTAACGTAGCTTTACCTGACTTATAAGTGCTACCCTGCACATACATTTTAATTAATTAAAACAACATTTTTGGCATTTTAACAGTGATGCTTTCACAACCATTATCATGTTTATAATTTAATATAACGTTTTTTTTACCATAGTCCATATTCGAGATGTATGGCTGTCATTTGATCAAAGCATTCTTGAGTCATTCATGACGTCACCTCATTCGTATTCTTTTTGGTGATGAGCTTGTGTGCTTTCTCTTTACCTTTTGGTGAGACAGAATCTGATAGTACCATATTTATTACTGATGAGAATCCACCTTCTCTAGGTATTTGTTTTCCATCTTGTGACATTTTTTGCAAAAACTCTTCTTGTTCCCTTATCAATTTCTCAGTATTTGTTTCTGGTATTGCGGCATTTGGTGTAACCTTCTTCTTCAAAGTAGCCTTTTTTTTCGGTGTAACCTTATTGTGCTCTGTAGGTTGGGTATTCTGTGCAGGTTGTTTTCCATTTGCTCGGGTCATCGGACCTTTTTTTTCCGCTTCTATTTCTTCTTGTTGTTGTTGTTCCTGTTCTTCTTCGACAGACACACTTCTAGGTTCATCAAACCTTGTTACTGCATCCCCGAGCCTTGGTGTTTTGAATTTAAGCTCAGCCGAGTGTACTTCGTCAATTTGTTTTCTTTTGCGACCATCTTTCTGGGGCTCGTCACCAGCTATGGGCATTGCTAGCTGAGTTGGCGTGTAAGGTTATTTTATTTTTCTATTGCTTCGGTTTTTCACCCTGGCTATGATCGACCTTATTTCTTCAGATGCCCTCTCCATGTGCTGCTCCATCTGCTGTTGATATTTGTATTGCAGTGTTTGATCATGTGCCAGACCTTCAGCTTCAAATAGCTCATCGTTGTGTTTTTCTTGTTGATCTCTAATACGCTCTTCCAAATAAACCAAGGATGTCTTTAATTTATTGTTCTCCTCTTTAATCTCTGCATTAAAGAACGAAAACGAAGCTCAATCCCAATATTAAGGAACTGACAATCTAATTGCCGACTGACAATCTAATATCATATAATTTCGAATCAAATATGTAGATAAAATTATAATAGTTTTTTAACCTCCATAATTAGAGAGATGGTAATCTTTATAACTCACAACTGACAATCCAATAGCATATGTGTATCATTAGTCTATATGATATGAAACTGACAATCTAAATAAGGACCTGGTGATCTAATGTGTTATCCAGCAATTTTCAACCTCCATTGTGTTATCCAGCAAACAATCTAATGACAATCTAATAGCTAAAAACAATTATATAAATAATATGTTACCTTCCAATCATTTTTTGTAATTTTCATTTTGTAGGACGATATCTTCAATGATTTTTTCACTTCCTAGTTTATCATTTCTGAAAAGTTTCAGCATCTTGTTGTTCTTCATTATCTTTTCAGCTGCTTCCTTTTTGGCATTTATCATATTATTGGTTTTCTCTTCAACCTCAGCTTTCAGCTTTTGAATCTTTTTTTCAGTATTCGTCAATAGCTCCGATAACATCCGTTCATCCCTGTCTTCTCTACATTTCATCTCCTCTTGGTTTGCTTCTTTGAGTTCTCTTTGAAGTTTCTCAATTTCATTTTGTGATTTCTTTTTATCCACAAGCACACATAGGTTTATTTTATTTTTTAATTTCTAGCTTATTATCCTTCTCTCGAAAGACCTCACAAAGCTTCAACATTTCAATACTATCGTGGAAAAATTGTTAAAATAGTACCAAACCTATTAACTTTTAGTGATTTGGTATCCAGCCTAACACACTTTCTAAATTGGTACCCAACCTATACATTTCGCTCTAATTTGGTAACCAACCTAACACTTTTTCTAATTTGGTACCCAACCTAACAATTTTTTTTTAATTTGGTACCCAACCTATGCGTTAAAAACCGATGATCGAAGACAGATTGAGTCCCTTAATTGGACTGTATACGTATAGGTTGGGTACCAAATTAGAGCGAAGCGTATAGGTTGGGTACCAAATTAGAAAAAGTGTTAGGTTGGGTACCAAATTAGAGCGAAATGTATAGGTTGGGTAGCAAATTAGAAAGTGTGTTAGGTTAGGTACCAAATCACTAAAAGCTGATAGGTTAGGTACCATTTTCGCATTTTTCCCATACTATCGTTGTTTTTATCGTTTTCTAGCTCTAGCATGCGTTGATTTTGTTCACTTGTTTGGCGCACACTTGTACCATCTTTGTTTTGCTCTACCATTTTTCGCAAAACTACTATTTCTTGCATAGCCTCTTCTAGGCTTTGTTTCAGCCTTTAATTTTTTCCTAAACGACCCCTATAATTTTTTCCTAAAGCTCGATTAAATCTGTTCCTTCTGAGGTGAAAACTTGGTTAAACCCAATTCTCGTTGTATGTTATGAAGGGCTTGGCTGAGTGTAAGCAATGAAGTTGGCTTCCACGAGTTCAGAAAATAAGTCCAGATTATTTGCTCAAAAGTTGAAACATGTAAAGGCCTTTTTATTTCCAGTATGTTCATTTGTATTTAACACCTACAAATCCGTGTTTGTTTTTGTTAAAATACCGAGACTGAGATGCCAATCTGTTTGCATTTACAGGGAGCACATTCTTGATGGTAACAATTGCGGTAACGAAGATGATGAGACTACTTGAACACACACTCAAGGTAATCCCATAACAATAATTCCCCTACAGCTTTTCCCCATTGCTATCGATTAGAAATGATGCAATGGCAGGATTAATTTATTGTGTAACGTTGTATGTTTAATCAATGATTACAAAAACTTGAGGTTTATGTATCGACGTCCTGCAATAATATTTCCATTTTTTGATTTCTAGGATCCCAAAGTAATCATGTATATGTGTTGGTTCTAGTGCCTAAGCAAAAAAACTGTTCTGGTGTTCAAAGAGACGGATTTTAAGTTAGTGTTTATAAAATGGAGATGCGCCAGAGTTTCTTGAATGGTGTTCAATAGTCTCCAATATCCATAAATTCGAAAATACTCATTATTACAGGCAAAAAATAACATAACACGATTTAGCACATATTTCTTTATATCTTGGAAATCGGTTGGGTTTTCAGAGCATCCACCCTGGTATCATTCCATTCATGTTCGGATCTTGGGTAGAAACAGCAATCTGGCCTGAGCCTTCACGATTGTTATATCTGCAATAAACAAAATGAATAGTAGCATAATCAGAGCTGAATAAAGATCCACAAGATCATCTTCTATTTTCCTGAATATAGACATGCACAATCAAAACCATGTAATGAAGGCAAGTATACTTTTTAGTTGTATAATTTTATTTTATTTTCCTACATGAGAGAGATTTTTATTCTATGTTAATGCTGACATACAATAAGTTTACACAGGAGAACCAACCAACGACACTCAGAAAGTTACGGCCCCATGTTAATAAGTTGTTTTCGGGTATGAAAACATGGGGTTTATTAAACATAATACTTTCGTACCTACAACTTCTGATCTTCAAACCTTTTGCATACAACTGTCAAGATAGAGTTATTTATCAAATTAAAGGAACTTTGAAGAGAGCAGCCCTGCTTGTGAGTAGTGACTTGTTATACACTTGTACTTCCAATGAAATCACGGCTGCTTATGTCATTCAGTCAAATAAGTTACAGTAGTTCAGTGTTAAAAATTGAAAAAACATTCAAGTTAAATACAAAATTGATGACAATGTAGGAAATTGACATGGAGCCATTTTCTAGCACAATTAATTAATCAAAATGTCTACATACAAATCCGTGATTACGTAATATTCAATTTTACTTTTCAAATACCCATAATAGTGTAACCAGTTAAGATTTTCTGACAGTTATGTAGCTAATGAGAGTATCTAACACTGTTTACAATTCTTATAAAAAAACATTTAAAAGCACAAAAAACAAAAGAAATATTACCCGATTTGCAAAGTGGAGGTGCACTCTATAGGCTGATAGAACCCATTAGATTGAGCTTGGTGGTGGGCATATGAACTATTTTGATGATCCCCATAACCCCAAGATTGTTGAGTATAATTTGATCTACCAAATTCTTCAAGCTATGTAAATATAACCACCCAATCAATTTTATGTTTCAAAAGATTGTGTTGGTTTCCGTGTACGAAATAACAATTAACAATAATTAAAGGACTAAACAGTGATTAAACAAAACCAGTGTAATCTTTATTAATTTCCAAATAGAATACAATAAACTGATTACAACATATAGGTACTGAAAAGTAATTAAAACAAACGTTATCAGATTATTATTAATTATTAATCTGATATACTGATTTGTAATTAAAAGAAACTGCCGGACTGGAAAGTATAAACTTAACAGCCGGACTGTTCTGTTTTAAATTGAAAGTACAGGACTGAATTGAAACTATTCTAATTACATAATCTAATTACAGAATAGTAATTACAGCAAAAACCAGAACTTTAAACTAATTACAGAATGGTACAAACAGAATATAAAAGCTACAGCTAAGGACAGCAATATAAAATACTGAAATTAAAATTACAGAAAAGTAAATTGCGTAATTGAAATAACAGAATTGTAAATGGACAGAATTGAAAACAATAGTAAATGGACAGAATTGAAAACAATAGTAAATGGACAGAATTGAAAACACAAAATAAGACGAGGCTACTGTTAACAGTATGCCCTTAACCGATATTCGCCCAACCACCTTTAGGTTTCTGGTTGCGTTGGCGCTTCGATCCCAAGGTACAACGTCTCGGATGACTCGCCGGAAACTGGCGACGAGTCAAGGTCGAGCTGTTGGTGGGTGGTTCTCTCTGGTTCTAAAATGTAATGCTAATTTGGAGAGATGATATATGCTACTGGTGTTTTATTTCAGAATGTTATGTATTTTAGACATGTGGGGGGTCTGCCTATTTATAGGCTTGCTGAGTATCTCAGCCATTAAAGTCACTTTACTACTGTCAGTTTTCGAAATTCGAAACTGCAGTATTAACTTTGCAATGAATTCATATTTATTGCAACAGTTACAGCTTTGCTGGAAGCTTTTCCCGAACAGGCGCGCTTTTCCCGAACAGGCGCGCTTTTCCCGAACAGGAACACTTTTCCCGAACAGGAACACTTTTCCCGACGAGCTGAAAACCCGACGAGCAAGCCCGCCCGCCGAGCAAGCCCGTGTGTGGTACACAATACACACATGTGTATGTGGACACACTACTTAATATCCACATGGGATACCTTAGTATATGTATTGTAAAAATCACTCATGATTTTCCAATGTGGGATAACCCTCATGGGTTAAATCCCATTTCTTTTCTCATTTTCCAGCATTGACTTTATTTTCTCTTTCGAGTATCAACCTTCGAGTCCAATTATCATTCACACCCTTCCTCCGAATAGGTCATGCGATATACCGTTGCGAAGCTCGTCATACGAGCTACTCAAACGCTTTGAGTATGGCCTCAGAAAAACTGAGTAGTCGCATCGAAAATTGACTCAAAGATGATCCCTGACCACTTGGAACAACCATGTTTAAAAACATGTTTTCCTACAATTTTTCCAACAATCCCCCACATGAATGCAATTGGCTCGAAAGCCCATGTCCTAAATGCAAATCAAGAGAACCGCAAAAGTTCACTGCCTAAGGTCAGGTAGCGCGCGCCTTGAACCTGCCGTAGCGGAATACCACCCAGAATACTGCTATTAGGTAGCTGTAAAGCTTTGAACCATCAAGCTTTGTGTATCCCAGAATGGCACCCGCACAGTGCCCTCTCTACCCACGTACTAGGCCCTTTAGTTGTTGTCCATATTTGGCCTGGACTGCCTTGGCAACTTCAACTGAGTGCTCTAGTGAATTAGTCCAAGCTCATCACATGGTACCGGCCTTACACACTCGTTATAGGTGTTCCAAGTCGAAAGTGTCCTGACTCACTTTACTCGACCGTCGAGTTACTTGGATCATTAAGAGCCTCAATCTCACCCTTACAATGGTACAGGTCTATCACTCTGTCATCGCGGAAATGGGCTGGGAACTCCAGGTTCCCGAGTGCTTTGTTCGGTTGCCCCCACAGTTCAGTTTTCCTTTGAACCTATCAGGAAATATTCCGTTTAGGTTGGGTTGCCTATGGGGGGGCCACCAATTTAATGGGCTTTAATCCTATTCCGTTCGATGACGTCTCGACTCCCACTTTAGTCAAGCCTTTTGTTAATGGATCCGCTATGTTTTCCTTTGATCTCACAAAATCTAAGGATACCACACCGTTGGATAACAATTCCCTTATGGATTTATGTCTCCGACGTATATGTCGAGACTTTCCATTATACATATGATCCTGAGCCCGCGCAATAGCTGATTGACTATCGCAATGCATGCTTATTACGGGAACAGGTTTTGGCCACATTGGAATTCCTTCCAATAGACTTCTCAGCCAGTCTGCCTCTTCGGTTGCTAAGTCTAACGCTATGAATTCTGATTCCATAGTTGACCTTGCAATACATGTCTGTTTGGAGGATCTCCAAGACACAGCAGCTCCTCCCATTATAAACACATATCCACTCGTGGACCTTGTGCTATTGAAGTCTGATATCCAGTTGGCATCTGAATACCCTTCCAGTACCGCTGGATATCTGGTATAGTGCAGCCCGTAATCGGCTGAAAACCTCATATATCTGAGAAGTTTCATTATGGCCTTCCAGTGTTCCTCATTCGGATTGCTGGTGTACCTACTCAGTCTACTCACTGAGTTTGCTATGTCTGGTCTAGTGCAATTCATTATATACATGAGACTGCCTATGACTCGAGAGAACTCCAATTGATTCACACTCTTACCGGAATTCTTTTTCAGGTTACAGTTGAACTCTATTGGGGTTCTAGACATTGCCTTACTGCCCTTGTCAAACTTGTCTAATACTTGTTTAACATAGTGACCTTGGGACAAGGCATACCCTTCTGATGTTTTGGTAATCTTCATACCAAGTATTACATCAGCTATACCCAGGTCCTTCATATCGAAGTGTTGTGATAACATTTTCTTTGTGGAGCTGATTCTATCATTACTCCCAATTATGATCATGTCATCCACATAGAGACAGACTACAACACAGTCTCTTCCACTTCCTTTAGAGTAGACACATTTATCACACTCATTAATGTGAAAACCGTTTGATAGCATAATTCTATCAAACTTCTCGTGCCATTGTTTTGGCGCTTGTTTGAGTCCATATAGAGACTTTACAAGTTTACATACTTGGTGTTCTTTACCAGGAACTACAAACCCTTCCGGTTGTTCCATGTAAATTTCTTCTTCCAGTTCTCCATTTAGAAAAGCCGTCTTTACATCCATTTGATGTATTTCCATATCAAACAAAGCTGCGAGAGCAATGACGATTCGGATAGACGTTTTCCTGGAGACAGGAGCATACGTGTCGAAATAATCGACACCTTCAGTTTGCCTGAAGCCTTTTACTACAAGTCTCGCCTTGTATTTCTCAATCGTGTCGTCAACCCTTAACTTCCTCTTGAAGATCCACTTGTGACCTAGGGGCTTACAACCTTTCGGAAGATCCACTAGTTCCCAAGTGTGGTTTTGCATGATTGATTCAATCTCATTTTGAATGGCTTCTTCCCAATATTGGGAATCCGGTGTTGACACAGCTTGTTTATATGTCACCGGTTCGCCTTCAATCATGAAGGTTAGGAAATCAGGTCCAAAGGAAATTTCCTTCCTTGCCCTTTTGCTGCGCCGAGGCTCTTCCTCTTCCTCTTCCTCTATCGGTTCACTTGCCCCCACATTTCCTTCGCTGTTCAACTCTTCAGTTGGTACAGATGTAGGTAATTTCCGGGGAAAGATATCCTCAAAGAAAGAGGCCTCTCGGCTTTCCATATACGTATCTACGTGCACATCGGGATTGTCCGACTTGTGTACGAGAAACCGATATGCACTACTATTATGTGCATATCCGATGAACACACAGTCCACCGTTTTAGGACCAATTCTCATCCTCTTAGGAGTGGGAACTAGAACCTTCGCGAGACAACTCCAAACCCGCAGGTTCTTATAACTGGGTTGATGACCTTTCCATAATTCATATGGAGTCTTTTCTCGCTTCTTATGTGGTAACTTGTTTAAAACATAGTTTGCGGAAAGTATCGCTTCCCCCCACATGTTCTGGGGTAACCCAGAACTGATTAACATAGCATTCATCATTTCCTTTAGCGTTCTATTTTTACGCTCAGCAACCCCATTTTGCTCGGGAGTGTATGGGGCTGTGGTTTGATGTATAATTCCGCTTTCAGCGCATATCTGCTCAAACGGTGATTCAAATTCACCGCCTCTATCACTTCTCAATGTTTTAATTTTCCTATTGAGTTGATTTTCAACTTCGGTCTTATAAAGAGCGAATTTCTCTACTGCTTCGTCTTTACTTCTCATTAAGTAAACATAGCAGTATCTAGTACAATCATCTATAAAAGTGATAAAGTACTTTTTCCCTCCTCGTGTTTGTATAAACTTTAAGTCACATACATCTGTGTGTATTAGACCGAGAGGTTCACTTTCTCGTTCAACATGTTGAAACGATGATTTCGTTAATTTTACCTCTACACAAATCTCACATTTGTGTTTCTTATTAAAAACGAAATTTGGTATTAGTTTTAGTGATATTAATTTCTTTAAAGAATTATAATTCACGTGACCTAATCTACCATGCCACAAATGAAATGACTCAAATAAATAATTAAACTCAGAATTATTATTAGCCTCTTGGGCAACAGTCATTACATTGCTAGTGCTAGCCTCAGCTTTAGCACCTTTATTGGGAGCAGGTGTCCCTACGTTTAACTTAAACATGCCTTTGGTCATATAGCCACGGCCTACATAGACACCATTTTTGGTGATTACAATTTTATCGGATTCTAAGACTAGCTTGAACCTGTTCTTCACCATCACAGATCCGGATACCAGATTCTTACGGATATCCGGAACATGGAGCACATTGGTCAACCTCAGCTCTTTTCCCGAGGTCATCTTCATCACCACCATTCATTTTCCTTCCACCTTGGAAGTAGCAGAATTTCCCATGAAGCAGCTTTCTCCCTCTACTGCCTCGTAGGTCTTAAACATCCACCTTGTTGAGCAGATATGGCTCGTGGCGCCGGTATCCAGCCACCACTCTTTGGGATTGGTCCCCATGAGATTCACCTCAGAGACCACAGCAGTAAAGTGGTCATCATCTCGTCCTCCCTCGGCCAGATGTGCCTGAGCTGGAGCTTTCCTCTTTCCCTTGCCCTTGAAGTTCCTCGGGGGGGGGGCTTAGGCTTAACAGTGCCTTTATTGTCATAACAGTCCGCGACACGATGGCCGGTCCTGTTACACACAAAGCAGGTTCCCGCAAATTTCTTTGCGACAACAGCACTGCCTCCGTTGTCAAAACGTTTCCATTTGACGTTGGAGCTTTCGACCACATTGGCCTTTGCCATCGGGATGTTAGCACCACCGACTCTCCTCACGGAGCGACGGTTGCTCACCTCGATATTGAGCTTCTCAATGAGTCCCTCCAACCTCATTTCCTTCCGCTTGTGCTTCAGGTAGTTTTGAAAGTCTTTCCATGACGGCGGCAATTTCTCAATCATGAGTGCCACCTGGAAAGGCTCATTAATAACTAGCCCCTCAGCCTTAAGGCGATGGTAAATGAGTTGGAGCTCCTCAACTTGCTCCATGACACCCCTGCTGTCAGTCATACGGTACTCATGAAAGTCTGTGACAACAAATCTCTTTGTGCCAGCGTTATTCACTTTGTACTTGTTTTCGAGAGTTTCCCACAGCTCCTTTGCAGTAGCTTTGGGCTTGAAAACACTGAACAGCGTGTCATCTAGAGCACACAGGATATAGTTCTTGCATAGGTAGTCGGCATGTCTCCATGCCTCAACCGCAGAGAACGACTGCTCGTCCAGATCGTCCTCGCTTAGGACGGGAGCAGTCTCCTTAAGAAACCTGGTCAGATTCAGGGTCGTGAGATAAAACAGCATCTTTTGCTACCAACGTTTAAAGTTGTCTCCCCTGAATTTTTCCGGTTTCTCCAGATGAGAAGTAGGCAAAGTAGGCACAGCCGAATACATCGGTGCCTTGCCCTTGGCCGCAGCCTTGGCTCTTGCCGCAGCCTTAGCTGCGGCCTTGGCCGTGGTCGCTGCTTCGGCCGCAGCCTCAGCTTTGGCCGTAGCATCCGCCATGGCCGCAGCCGCGGCGGCCTCAGCCGCTGCAGCTACGTCATCGGCGGTAGCCCCCACAATCGCATCGCCCCCAGTGTTATGGACATCTCCACCAACCACTGGGTCATGCTCACTTCCGATAGGCAACTGAATAGGCGACGTGTTTGTCATCTGAAACGACAACACAAAACGTATGAGATACGTGTACAATAAATTCTATAAACAAACACCAAAACTGATATTTGGGTTTGTAAAAGAATTATTAATTCAACAATAAATTAAAACTGTTTCCCTTTTGTATACCAATACGGTTGATATCAAAAGGATTAAAAATGATTCTTATTGAATACCAATACGGTTGGTATCAACAAGATTCTAAAACAAAAATAAAACTGTTTGGAATTTTTCTTTGTAATTCAATTTCTAATATAATTTAGAATTGAAAACAAAAAGGCATTATTCCTTATAAAAATAAATAATTGTATTAATTAATACACGAAAGAAACAACAAGGATATCGGTTAAAATTGTTGGTTTCCGTGTACGAAATAACAATTAACAATAATTAAAGGACTAAACAGTGATTAAACAAAACCAGTGTAATCTTTATTAATTTCCAAATGGAATACAATAAACTGATTACAACATGTAGGTACTGAAAAGTAATTAAAACAAACGTTATCAGATTATTATTAATTAATAATCTGATATACTGATTTGTAATTAAAAGAAACTACCGGACTGGAAAGTATAAACTTAACAGCCGGACTGTTCTGTTTTAAATTGAAAGTACAGGACTGAATTGAAACTATTCTAATTACATAATCTAATTACAGAATAGTAATTACAGCAAAAACCAGAACTTTAAACTAATTACAGAATGGTACAAACAGAATATAAAAGCTACAGCTAAGGACAGCAATATAAAATACTGAAATTAAAATTACAGAAAAGTAAATTGCGTAATTGAAATAACAGAATTGTAAATGGACAGAATTGAAAACAATAGTAAATGGACAGAATTGAAAACACAAAATAAGACGAGGCTACTGTTAACAGTATGCCCTTAACCGATATTCGCCCAACCACCTTTAGGTTTCTGGTTGCGTTGGCGCTTCGATCCCAAGGTACAACGTCTCGGATGACTCGCCGGAAACTGGCGACGAGTCAAGGTCGAGCTGTTGGTGGGTGGTTCTCTCTGGTTCTAAAATGTAATGCTAATTTGGAGAGATGATATATGCTACTGGTGTTTTATTTCAGAATGTTATGTATTTTAGACATGTGGGGGGTCTGTCTATTTATAGGCTTGCTGAGTATCTCAGCCATTAAAGTCACTTTACTACTGTCAGTTTTCGAAATTCGAAACTGAAGTATTAACTTTGCAATAAATTCATATTTATTGCAACAGTTACAGCTTTACTGGAAGCTTTTCCCGAACAGGAACACTTTTCCCGAACAGGAACACTTTTCCCGACGAGCTGAAAACCCGACGAGCAAGCCCGCCCGCCGAGCAAGCCCGCCCGCCGAGCAAGCCCGCCCGCCGAGCAAGCCCGCCCGCCGAGCAAGCCCGCCCGCCGAGCAAGCCCGCCCGCCGAGCAAGCCCGCCCGCCGATACCTTAATATCCACATGGGATACCTTAGTATATGTATTGTAAAAATCACTCATGATTTTCCAATGTGGGTTAAATCTCATTTCTTTTCTCATTTTCCAGCATTGACTTTATTTTCTCTTTCGAGTATCAACCTTCGAGTCCAATTATCATTCACACCCTTCCTTCGAATAGGTCATGCGATATACCGTTGCGAAGCTCGTCGTACGAGCTACTCAAACGCTTTGAGTATGGCCTCAGAAAAACTGAGTAGTCGCATCGAAAATTGACTCAAAGATGGTCTCTGACCACTTGGAACAACCATGTTTAAAAACATGTTTTCCTACAATTTTTCCTAAAATATGTCCGTATATGATTGTCTTTGTTGACAATTTTTTTTTCAAATTATGTGCTTAAAAATTAGATTTGGGGACAAAAAAAATATTTTTGTGTATAAAAAATTATTTTTATCTCGAAAATTTACCATTTAAAGACAAAATTTGATTGTCTCTAAAATAATTTTAGTGGATTAACCAATAGAGTCCAATTTTTAGAGAAATAATAATAGAATTAAGAAAAAAATCTGCAACAAAACAAGATTATATAAAACCATAAGGAGTGATTATCAGATAATTTAGGGTAGTAAAATAGTATGGTTACCTTGACGTGTAAATCATTGTTGGCCTCTAGAAGCATTTTTTCCTGCAGTTTGAAGATGTGTGTAATTATGAAATTGCAATAAATTATTAAATCAAGATTTAAAATATACTGATATGTCATTATCTTTACCCTGGTCTGCAAATCAGTAAGTTGATCAAGCATATACTGGGTCTGCGCAGTTAAAAAAAAAGATTAACTGAGAATCCCAAAAACTGACTAAGATAAAGATTGGTTTTTCACAAAATAACAAAAATGCTGAAGTGAGCTTTGAGTTCATTGGTTCCTCACCTAAAGGTAATTAGATAACTTGTTGAACTTCAAACACCATTTATTATTTATGCAGCTGGATGAATACTTTTAACAAAATAAATTGCAATCAACGCATGAATGATACCATGGTTTTTGGTTGCAATCATCATTTTAATTTGCATAAACAATTGATTAATGGATTTCTTGGTTGTAACTTTCAAATAAAAAAAGATATGGGTTTGTAAGAGAACAAGGAAAACAGGTAACTTAAGATTTAAAAGTGTTAGCTTATCTAGGCCATAAATGTAAAATAGTTAACCAAATGCACAACTAAAAAGTAGTTTAGCTCAAAAACTTCAATTAAACTTATCCTAACATTCAAATTTATTTTGTAGAGATAGTATTTGTAGTGTTTTACCTTGATTGACCTAATATGCTTCAATGAATTGTTGAGCTGATTCTCGAGCTGCTCAAGCTCCTTCATATTTAGTGGGTCAAGATCATCACCAAGAAGCTGTCTAAAACAAATACAGGATTTATAACTCTTCAGCTTTTCTTTTACCCTTATGAGCAAACATGTAAATCAGTGTAGATTTATTAAAATCATTACAAATACTAATAGTCGTGTCTTGAGCTCGATTTGTGAGGTAAAATCTCTTTTTGTTTTGGCTTAAAATTGCTTATTTGCGACAAACTTGAAAGCGGATAAAGAATTTTTATTTATTTTTAATCTGAAAGCCTGATAAAGCTAGAAGTTAACTTATTTCAGTGATAGCTGCAACCAAAACCAATTAGTGACCGGCGCTTTTTGTTTAACAAAGAGGGTTTATTTTAAAACAAACTTAATTTGAATAAATAATCTCTTTTGCTCTTCAAACTAGCAAGATAGATTAAAAATAGAAAAAAAAACAGAATACTGGAAACCTAAAATTTCAGATCTACAAAGATATCATACACAAGGTCCGTATAATTTGTTACCTTTGATAACGTTGGAGAGTATCATGCTTACCCTTCAGTTTGAGGTACTCCTTATAGCTACTTTGCTGGAACAAATTGTATCATGTATACAAATAAGGTCATGTAAAAATAATATATCAGAACATGAAAACATATGCATGATGTGAAATGAAAGGCATAAGGTCTAATAGAAGGGACCTCAAACTCTTTCGCTTTGCAGTCAACTATTTCCGTCGATGCATAACTGGATTTCTGATACTTTTCGAGTGTTTTAAGCATGCTGGTGACACAATAGAAAGGGTCACAATTAGGTAAATTGAGGCAAAAACAACTAATAAAATTATATCATTCCGATAAAAGTGTTGCTTATCAGTCACATCCATAAGTTAAAATCTCGGATAAATAGAAGCATTTGCCTTCGGCTAGTTTCAATATTTTTAAACATTATTTCTATATGTAAAAGTGAAATTGGTAACAATAAGTCTTTAGAGATCTATAATATTTAAATATTGTGAAGGAATGACTGGTGACATGAAAAAGATGGACAAGATGTGTGGTGCGATAGACACAATCACAAAGAGAACAATGGCGGAGGGAATTAAACATGAAAGTGTTGTTTACTCCTGGTTCCCACAATGTGCTCGTGTTCCATTTTCTGTTCTTATACCATCTACTAGTGTCGAAGCGATCAACCTAATTCGACGCTTCCTTTGACACCCATTCCATAAAAGTTGCTATAAAGTTCTACCATCATTTGGCTATAGATCGGTTGTCGATAAAACTTCTTCTCTAACAACTACTATTGGAAATACTTTGTTCATAACTTCTCAAAAGCTATTCATTCCAAGATCAAAATCAAGATATATTGCCCACCGGCAAGGAATATACCCTGCTTGAGGAGTTGACAAGTTTTTGGAAAATATGTAATTTACTAACGTATTCTTTGGAGAGTAGTGAGATGACAAATATGACATTCGAAACTATTTGGGGTATAATGAGCCAAAACAACATATTAATGTCATATATGAAGGTCGGGGGATCCAGGACACACTTATGGGACGACCACAAGAGATGAAAATATAGTTTAGAACGCATCCATTTTGTTCTTTCGTATTCATCAATTGTTCCATTATGTAATGTACTTGTAAGTTTGAATTCTTGATGTAATTGACTGGTATTATGTATCATTACAATGTTATTTTTGTTCAATAAAAAAATGAATTCACACTTTTCTTCAATTGTACAAAGCCATATATTTATGAGAGTTGATCTGAAAGAGAGACATGGTAAGAATCTTATGCACCATATTCATAGAAGATGATTTTCAACTCAATTTGGGGGAACTAATTAAAATGAAAGACATCTTCTTAAAATAGTAACATATCTCTAAAGTAAGTTAAACGAAACACAACGTGGATTTTCTTCTCTTTCAAGAATTAAAGTATTCAAACATGAGCACCTCTTCATGTTTTTGTGTGTGCTCAAATTTGATGTAATAGTCATTGATAGAGTGTGGAGTATGATAAATAGAAAAATGTTTCTCTTTCTCATCTAATTGTTCTGTGAAATGATACTAAACGTTGAGAAATCTTTACAAGTGGTGACCTAAAAAGTATATTAGGAAATATTATTGCACCCTTAATATATTTGATATAATTAGTTCCAATAGTGTTGGTTTCACTACATAAAATGGCTATTAAATATTAATCAATCTTGAACAAGTTTATTTCTCAACTAAACACCATAAGGTTCATACTAGGGAAATTTAAAAATAAATAGACTGAGATCTTGACGACTCAAACAACAAGGCAAAAAGGATCACAATTATTTTGAGTTTGGTTCACAATTATTTCCCAAGTATAAACAAGTTTATTTCTCATGTTAAATACAAAAGTAAAGGCAACAATCACTATTCTTCGTATAAATATATAAATGATCAAGTAAAAACCCAATAAAATTATTTCCTTTTCCAAAATAGTTCATAATCATTTATAAATGAAACTAAATTATTTCCTAAATATTTATTGTACCAATAAAAACCAAAAGTTATAACTAAATTACATTTGGTTCAAAGATATGGTAAATAATAGTATTGACACTCTTTCTCAAATAAATGAAATTTGATACAAGTATAAGCTAGCAAAAATTTTAGGCACCACTACTGTTACAAATTAGATCAAAGTATAGTTGTCATGGGATAAGAGTCCAAATATTCTACCCCTTCTGTGTCATTTTTCTTATTGTCATTCAAATTTTAAATTATCACAACTTTTACCGCAATTTTATAAACTTTATATTATATTGTGTTCAAATTTTAAAACATTTGAACATAATATTGTTTTATACAATTTTTTTAATATTCAATGTTTAATTTACACTAATTTATATATTTATTCCAAAATAAATTTTGTGCAGATTTTCTTTTAAAAATAATTATTGGAATGTATTGATACATATATTAAAGTAATTGTACAATTTTTTTCAAGTTTTTTATAATTTTTTTTTTGATAAAATAAACAAGGGGAGACGGAAGGGGGTAGAGAAATGGGATAGAAAATTTGGACTCATGGGATACGGAAACTGAAAATGTACCCAAAAATGTAAAATATGGGATAAATTTTTTTAAACATGCACCCAAAAGTTGAAGAGGGAAACAGGTAACGCGTTATTTCAAAGGGGAAAGTTTCCCGGTAATTATGGATCAAACCTAAAATGTACCCAAAACTCGATGTACTTGATAGATTAATTACTTGTTTATTTACTGACAAAATTTACATTGAAAACAAGGTTAGAACTTAGAAGTAACCTACAATGAAAGAGCTTAAGTAAATTGTTAAGAATATTTAGTTGTCAAATACTACTATACTAAATTTTTCCTTCTTAAAGCTTAATCAAACATTATCCATCTGGATAAATACACTTAACTGCTTCTTACTTAAGTTTAGGGAGAAAATTTATTTATTCTTAAATCTAAAATTTCTAATCTCTTCGGGCATAAAACTAAAATCTCAACACATTTCACAAAACACGGCAAATACCTAAACTTACTACTCAAGTGAAAAGCAAAAAAAAAAGAAGAAAAAAAAATAAAAAATTATGAGCTGTAACCAGATCAAGTAGTCAGAAAATGGTAAAAATTCAGAAATAGACTCTGTATGTATTTATGGTAGGTAACAAGAAAAAGTCATAATTTGATATTAACAATCATTTTTTAAAAATACAATTTTGGATATTTCCTCTATTTGAGTCATACTGTCATGGACTAACTTTCCTACTTGGCTGCTTTTCTCAAATTTCAAACAATTAAGCAACCAAAAAAGAAAAAAATTATCACGTGTACAACGGTTACTTGCTCTTTGAGACTAATCAACAAAAGATCTTTCTTTGAGCATGTTTACCATATTGATAAATATTGTAATAAAAAATAAATATTAAAATTAGCTAAGCTTAAACTTAGATGCAATGAAACAACCCCCTAGCTTTTCACTTAAACCAAAAAGATTAAGAAGAACCCAAGATCTTAACAGTCATTTTTTTTTAAATACAAAATTTTGGGTATTTCCTCTATTTCTGCCATACTGTCATGGACTAACTTTCCTAATTGGCTGCATTTCTCAAATTTCAAACAAATACGCAACCAAAGAAATAACAACTTGATTTATCACGTGTACAACAATTACTTGCTCTTTGAGACTAGACAACAGAAAATCTTTCTTCAAGAATGTTTACCATATCCGTAAATATTGTAAGAAAAAAAGAAATATTAATAATTAGCTAAGCTTAAACATAGATGCAATGAAACAACCCCTAGCTTTCGGTTTAAACCAAAAAGATTAAATAGCATTCACTACCAAAAGAAATGTAAATTTATCATCAGACTCTAAATTTAAATTGTTGTTATATTTAACGACACTTATTTTACCACGAGTAACATTTTTTGTACTGATCAACCCAAGATCTTACACTAGATCCAGTTCTTATGTACACATAAATATAAAATTCATTTACGTATTATATATAATATATTAGAGAGGGGAAATAATTACTCAGAGGTGCTGCAGAATTCATAGAGCTTGCCACGATTGGAAAAAATGATAAGTGCCACCTCAGCATCACATAACACAGATAACTCATAAGCCTTTTTCAAAACACCATTTCTCCTCTTAGCAAATGTTACTTGTCTGTTTATTTTGTTCTCTATCCTCTTCATCTCAACTTTACCTCTACCCATGTTTTTTTATTTATTTATTTGCTTTGTTATATATTGAGTTACAAGATGAAACCTCTTTTTCTTACAATGTAACCAAAATGGTGAAAGAGAGAAAAAGAAAGTTGTAACCCTAGAGATAGGAAAGTGTACAACATTTGTGTGTAAGTGCACTTATGAAGAGAGATATGTTATAGATTGTGAAAGTGATTGGTTACTTTTTGATTCTCTTTAATGACCATTGGATCATCATGTGTGGTCTCACACCTACCAAAAGTGAGTTAGGGTTTAGTGTGATAAAAGTGTTCCTCTTGTCTCTCACTTTCATGTGACCCTTAAATTCAAATACTATAATTATTTTGTACCAAAAATATATAATGTTATCACAAACTTTGTTTGATATTGGTGGAAAATGCAGTGATAGGTAACCATCATCAAACATATTGACAATGTACAACATTTATTAAATTTCATCATAATTTTTGGTGTATGGGTTACGGAAACGAGGAAATGAAATTGTGTAACGTTATTATCGTCCACTGAAAACGAGTATTAAACGATTTTGATACACCAAATTTCTGACTAAATGTAGTCCTTAATTATACACTTAGCTAGTAGTACTAGATATTTGTATTAGTGGCGGAACAAAACATTTTTTCTGTAATTATATTAGTGGTGAAACGATGAATGGGAAACACAAAATCCACGAGATATATATATATATATATATATATATATATATATGGTAAAAAGATCAGTTTTATATTGATATGGGGTGCTGGTCTGCTCGATTTCTTTTATATCATGTTAGAGCACTATTATCAGCACATATATAAAAACATATATTGTAAGTCTATAGCCATCATACATGATATGTATGCTTTTGAACATTTTTGTATAGTAAAATTGTTAGAATAGCATTTTACTGTAGCAATAGGTCTCTCTCTCATATTTATTCTCTCTCTCCATGTCACATAGGCCTTTTAAAATCATTTATATACGTACATTTTAAATAGTTATATATGAAAATATGCTTAAAAATAGACAGACTTGTAAATAGAGTTTTTTTTACCTCTGAATAGTTCATTAGGAATATATTCAAAATTTGATGGAAAATAATTTCATCATAACCAAAATTCCACGCCAAAAGTGAATTTAGCACCAGCTAGTGTAATTTTATTGTTTTAATTTGGAGGGTTTTATTTTTGGTTAAGTTGAATATATTTTAAATTTATATGTAATTAGTTATATAATAACTTTTTATTATATATAATATTTATTTTAGAGTATCTGCTGGAGACAAAAATTTCTAAAGTGGACGTGTATTTTAGAATATCTGATGTGGAGTTATCTGATATATAAAATATGTAAAATAGAATTATGCTCCTTGATAATTTAAAATAGATAGATCATTATAGAAGAGCTGTTGTGAATGATCCTAGTAGATTTTCATCTTTTATACCAAACTAACTCATTGTAATATATGAATAAACTTGAATCAAACCGATAAATGGAAACGAAACCGACGAAATGAAAATGTTCAATATCAACATATGGTCCACCAAAATCGAGTATCAAACGATTTTCATACACTAAATCTCTGACTAAATGTAGCCTCCTAAGACACTTAGTAGATATTTTCATTTTCTATACCAATCTAACTCATATTATATGGGTAAGTTTGAATCAAACCAATATATCTCACTACGCTCACCCATTCTCGATAAATATTGAATGTCACTCAAACTGATATTAAATATTAGTGCACTATTGGAAGTTTGATAATTCATTTCATAAATAGTCCCAAGTTTGTATTTTTGACTTATGTCTTGAGAGCTCTTAACAATTGGATGGTTGACTAAATTATCTACATAACTATTTATAGACGTGAAGAACTAGTTTTATGAATTGTGAAAGTACCTTTTGTTTAAGAGCCAACAAAGGTACAAGAAACACAATATTATAAATGATTTTGCATTTCAGGGACAGTCGGTTGGTTTGGTTACAACTTT
Organism: Primula veris; assembly: GCA_963682055.1. Taxonomy (NCBI): domain Eukaryota; kingdom Viridiplantae; phylum Streptophyta; class Magnoliopsida; order Ericales; family Primulaceae; genus Primula; species Primula veris. The sequence goes on along the minus strand of OY821747.1, from coordinate 25,098,056 downwards.
TAAGTTAGTTATTGAATTTCTAATATATCAAGATATATTTTATTTAGTTTGTTACCTGATTTTTCTTGACTTGTTATCTGGAAATTTTAATCATAAATGAATCAAGCTTTTCTACAAAAAAGGTTATAGATATACTTAAAAGGCTACAATGAAACAATCCCATTATCTGTTGGAACCAGTAATAATAATCCCGCGTGTAATGGAAAAATGACGGTTACTAGTATCAAATTTTTGAGAAATAGCTAGATAGGAATCATCGTGAAGTTATACCATATATAAATCAAAATGGAAGGTCCTATATAGCCAGCTAGTCCAATGTAAATGTTACTAGCTACTTACTATGAGTAATTTTTTCTAAATCAGAATCGATGTTTGGTTCATCATTAATTAAGCTATCTCTTGCTTGTTTTTCCAATATCACTTGTCTTGCCTAAATAAGTTGAATGGTTGGCCTAGTTGAACTGAAGCCGCCTTATATGATGATTAAATGTAGTCCTAATTAATACACTTAAGTTGGTAGATATTTTTATAGCAAATCTAATATAACACGTTTATCACCCGTGTTCAATACTTGACGCATGCAAAACAGTTTACCTTCAAATTAAGAGTTATTAATTATTAAAAAAAAAAAAACTAGTAGGTATTTTCATTTTCTATATCAAATGATGAAACCCCAATGTTTCGTAGAAATAAGTGAGAAATAATAAATCAATCACTCAGCAAAATATACAATTAATCCAAATAGAGAAAAACATAACAGATAAACAAGAGAGAAAAAAAATGTCCCCTTCCATTCAACAATACTCAACATAATAAAATAATGAGAGTCCGACTCTCTACAAATATGTCTAAAAAGAACCATGAGTGAATATAAGAACAAAACGGTCCAAGTAAATATAAGAAATAATAAATAAAACAATAAATAACCGGTCTCATTATTCCATCCCTTAATAATAACATTGGCCTGGCCTCAAGTTTACTCTCACGTTCAACATCCGACGAATCATAAAAGCAGATGTATCATCTCTTCCGGGGTCTGGCGGAAGTCCAAATACACTCCTCCAACCTTTCAAACGAACCTTACCCGATCATGTGGGACCCCGATCAAGTTTCGCCAACCGTCCAAATGACCGTCTTTCGAGATCTTCGACACTCGACCGAGCCAAGAACTCCAAAAATAAAACCAAAAGCCATGCTTATCAGAAACTCGGACAACTCGAGCGACCGAAAAATATTGAAAATGGTATCGTAGATATCTTCGTCAAGTCCCTCTCGAATATATATCACTTTTCTAGCTTCATGAAACATGTATGACCAATAAGGATCAACATATGTACTCGACGGCATATCCCACAGTCCACATGTCCCCTCGACATCCTTAACAATCAACCAATCAGTCGTTGTACCACAATAGTAAGAAACAATCAGCAAGTTTCCCAGTAAAAAAAATAACAGGTTCAACTTGTCATAGATATGCAAAGAGCAAAAACGTGTCAAATTTAGAAGTTCATAACTCACTAAACGGGTATCAAAATATAGCGAATCAAATCGTAGAATTTCTGTGAGTACTTTATGAGTTTCTCCACAAAGTTTTATAATTTTAGGACACCATTTATGGAGCCCAAAAAAAAGTCTTGTCACGCATATCAAATCTGCCCAAGTACGGGTTCAATCCAACCAGTCGCTGCTGAACTTTGGAATATCGTATCTCACTCTTCAGTTACCCAAATACATCGATTCCGGTTACCAAATGACTGTGTACGCCCTCTATATTCCCACCAAATTTCAACAAAATCAGAGGATGTTTGCTATAGTCAGAAAATACTTTTTTAGCCAATGTAAAAGCTGAATATTCCGAAAAATCTGGATCCCGACCTAACTTTGAAATTTCATAACTCAGCCTACGTTTGACCAAATATTGCAAATTGAGTGGCCACACGTCCGTACACAGGTACTCTATCACCATATATAATTTCAACAGAATTGGATACCGTTCGCTATGCCAAACAACTAGTTCGTTAGGTGACATTTCAGTAACAGAAAAAACTGCACGTGAAACAAACTTTGAAAATTCAAGAGTAATTGTCAGATTGGACAAAAAATACCAATTCAAATTGCCGAATATCTGCAAATGAACTACTTATACTTTTGGTGAGTTTCATAGTCTTTGAACACTTTCTAGCTAGGGAAATATTCAGTTTCTCAAACGCCACCGAAAACATGTAACAACCCACTTTCTTAAATTTAGTCAAAAAATTAAGGAAACGCCCATCCCCATATTTAACCAACCTCCATTCACCACTCATTCGACTTATGAAAGCGAAATAATCATCTCCAATACAATTACCCGAATAAGCAACAAAAATTTCAACAATAATTTTGAAAACCCAATCTCTTTCCATCACTATATGAAACACCTTCGACGCATGTCCGGAATTTTTAAACTCCTTTAATTTTTTCACATCACTTATAATTTCATATACCCAAACAAGCGAATAATAGTATGCACTAGCTTCATGACGAAAAACACGATTCTGCGGACCAAACCCACAAAATAAGTACTTTTTATGTTTAATTACCTCTGTCATATGGGTGTCCAACCAAATCATTCCATTCACCCCACAATAATGTCTCATAATTTTTTATTGAAATAAAACTTATTTTACAACCCGAAATTGTTTAATCAATTTGTCGAACACCGAAACGAAAATCACACTCTTTTGATTTGATTTTATCTTTATCTATTAGAGTATAGCTTTACAATTACCATCAACGTCGTAAACTTTTTTTTTTCCAGGAATATGTTTATTATTATTAATAGTAATACATGCTAATACAAGTTTCACTGTATATCGGAACAAACTCCAAAAGACTATAAATAACGGAAAATACATAGGCACGCCCGCAACTCTACAAAGTCAACCAAAATCATTCCATCCATGGAAAATTAAAACAAAACCAAATAAATCGTAAGTAAAAATAAAACCTATCTTAACAATCTATAAATAAGTAGTGAAATATTGTCGTGAGAGCTATTTGAACGGGCGAGACAATGAGCAGTAAGCAGAAGTAGCAAAGCGAGATGCGCATATAAATAGTAATTAGGAAAAAACTCTTGTATTCAACTCGGCACGGTTCCATAATCACCGTCGGGGTGCCAGCAAACCCGATCTAAACAAGTCTACCAAGCATAAAACCATAAAAACATAAAAACATAACCCATACTCGAATTCATTTTCACACGCCCTGCAATCGCCAACCAAGCCTAAATACAAATGAATCCCTGATAACAACAACCTACTACACAAGTTTCGCCAACGTTCAAATATAAATTAATAAAACAAGTAGATATCATATAAACTGTCTAAATAGGGTTTTTATATTAATTTCCCAAAAACTATCGATTCATCAAAAACTAACCAACTATGGTTACTAACAAATTTGCGATCTCATGCAAAGACTAAATAGACAACATCCATATTGATGATAAGAGACTCGAGTAAAAGAGATCTTATGGGTTAAAACTCTGTCGATTTCCATGAGAACTATCGGGGTGCCAACACACTATTAAACCCGACTAAAATATACCAACTAGATCAAAAACCCGAAAGACAACAACCCAAATAACCATATCAGAGACCAGCTAATTGCCCACACATCAATACTTCGAAAAGCAAAAGATAAGAACTAAAGCGGTACCGTAAACGATCTAAAACTGAAAGAAAGGGACGGTCTTGGCAGCCCGAAAGAGAGGAGGATGAGCATAGAAAGATGGGTATGCGAGGTTAGAAGAGGGTGGAGATGAGTGAAGGAAAAGGAGGAGATGAGAAAACGGGATGGAGATGAGGAGGGAGGACGGAGGGAGGTGGTCCAATCTGGGATAAGAGGGTAATAGAGGTGAACATAAAGACGGTGATGGGTTACGGGATGGAAGTAGGCTGTGGGGAGATCGAAGAAGTGAAGGAGGTGATGAGAGAAGAGGGATAAGAGAGGGAGAAGAGGAGACGATTAATCTGCCTGGAGGTGGAGGAGGCCCACTACCGCTCCTCCACCCCAGGCGGCGACGGTGGTAGGTGTGCTTTTTAGATCTAGTTTAGAGGATGAGAGAGGATATGTATGAATGTCAATGTCAACGTCGTAAACTTTATCGTATAAGGTTGTCGCAAAAGGATCAATATAAATGGAACAAGAATTACTGTATAAAATGGTTGATGAATATACAGTTGGAAAAAACCATGTTTCATGGGGTTTTTCGAATTGGTCACGAGTCCAAAAGTTTGGTTAAATTTTATGCGAATAATCTAAAGTTTAGACTTTGTACTCAAATAGTTTGAGTAGATCATGTGACGAGCTTCGAAACGGAATATCGCATGACCTATTCGGGAAATGAGTGTGAATGGAAATTGGCTTCGAAGTTTGACCATGGAGAGACGAAATCTGAAATTTGGGAAGAGATAGTGGGAAAACAAAGGAGTGGGGAAGCCACCCAGATGCTTATCCCACATCAAAGAGGAAAAACTATTTTGAATCAAACCAATATATGTCACCAGTGTCACCCATTTCGAATAAATATTGAATTAATGAGGGTAAAAAAGTATAAATAATCGATCCCAATACTAGCAATCCGGACGTAAATGATATTGTCAATTGCAATATTTATGGGGTACACATGACTTATAGTTCAATCCTAGTTTGAAATGATGTACAACACAAAATGATGTAAATTAAAACCAAGCAAAGGTCGTTTTGTCGGTAGATTTCGGCTATAAAGATTTTAGGTGGCACTTTCAACCAACATCTATACATGTATGTAATACGCATCTCGTTCGATTGAAACAATTCGACGGAAATCGAGACAATTAAGCTAACTATACGAATATGTAATTAAAATCCTTACTATATACACATGGCGGTAATAATATTCATTTATTCACATTTGCATAAACAACAAATTTATATCGAGTGGAATAGTGATGCTTTTTACTGAATCTATTAAGATTATTATGATTCTGCATAATAAGGGGTGGGTTTCATGGAAGGTATAGCTAGTGATGATTAATTTCTGAAGCTATAAACTACAATTTTGTTAGGTTAATTGTACTAATAAAAATAGGATCTCAGATTCATTGCAGGCATTTGGTGTCATGGTACAAGCGCAGCAAGATTTGATTTAGAGCTTTAAGAAGACTGATGATTGTGAAGAAATGGCTCATATAAGTGCAGATATAAGGCACTGAGTGCTTTTATTGTTTAGTATATCAGACTGGTTATAATTTTACACATTTTATGTGGTTTCTCGTTTGTAATAGTAGCATTTGAAAAAGATTTTTTCTTATGGTTAATGATAGTAATTTCAATGTATATGAAAGTTGTTATTAATTAAACTTACTGCTTATATCACATTGATCAAGGCGCGGGGAGTCGTAAGGTGAGGGGGGATAAGGAGTAAAGAGTGAGTATGGTAGCAGCTTTTGTGTGAAAACACGTGAGATTTATAGTATTAATTGTGATGCTTTTTTGCCTTTCAAATGCGTATCCAGATATTCAGGGTTTTTTTTGTCAAATTAACATGATTTCTGTAATATATTCTTGATCGGAAAAGCTATCTTGGGAGCTTGGTGTTGATTAATAAAGGTTACCTGGTGTTGATTAAAAATAAAAAACAAATTTATATTTTTAAATTCAATATGTAGGCATTTATATGATAATACGATGTTATACATTTCATGGCTTACTTATTTCTAACAAGAATGGCAAATGCTAAAATGATATACTTATATACAATAATCCCTTTCACTAGTTGAGCACATTATCTTGAAATACTTGTCAAAACTATACATAATATTTTTTCAAATTTTCTTAAGATACAATTTAATGAACACCTATGAGCTCATTCGAAGATCTAGCTAAAATGAAAATTATACAGGTCCACAAAGGACCATGACAATAACGTATCACCAGAACGCCGTTAAATCCTCTGTACAAATAACTGTTCAGGAGTTTTCGAGTACGCATGTATAATTAATAATAGGTGTCGTGCTAATATTGGGTGGTAATATTAATAACCAATAAGACAACACATAGGTGACTGAGACAGAATCTTATCAGTACTTTTAACTAGCTTGACGTTGTCATTTCATTTAACTTTTTTTGTGTTACTGTACAGTAACTTTGTATAATAATTGCACACGTGTCATGATACTATTGATGATATAATGATTTACGTATTATAATAGGAGTAATTATTATACAGTGGATTAACTTATTGACTACGAGTTCATTTTTTTCTATAATTCTTTGACTAACAGTTAGGAATCGTGTTTTTAGCCGTAGGGACACCTAATTTAATGTTGTGATAGTTACGTGATTATTTTCAAAAAAGTTGTATAGTGATGCGTAACTAGAGAAAAATTGCAAAGAAAATAGAAACATCATTCACCATAAAACAACATATTTCAACATCATATTTATTAAATTTGAGAAATATTTGACCAAAAAACGTGTTGTATCAGATTTCCTATAATGAACCTTAAATTTAAGTAATGATTCGATTCTTCTTATATACAACGAACCAAATCCTTTCATTAACCATTCTATATATATTTTTTCTTTCTCTCATCTAATTTATTATAGATGTGTGAGTTGAAAGTAGTGATATAAATATTGATAAATAATATCAAATCAATAAAAAGTATATATGAGTAAAGTTATAATAAACCTGCAGTTATGAACCAAATTAAAATGCAATGTTAAAGTTTAAAAAGTGGGTGTTTTACCTCATAATATATGAGGAGTATTGTAAGAAATGTGATGTGGTTGCTCTTAATATAGAAGGTAATCTCGGAGGAATATCATTATTTATTAACGTAAAAAATTAATTTTTGGAGTAATTGTATTTTGCAATTTACCTGAACTTTGTAAATTTGCAATTAATCCAACAACCAGCGTTTTCTCAACAACGCCTTGACTAATATTTCAAGGCCATTATTGAGTAAGTGTTAAATTATTCTATATTGTAGAATTATTTTCCCTTATATATATTTTGTTATGATATATTATCCATGACCAAACAAATGTTGGCATATACTCCTTGTATATAAGAAGAATCGAATCATCACTAAATACGTCTTAAAAAAAATAAAACTTTTTTTTTTGTTTTAATGGGAGCTTTTTGGCGCTAAATTGCTTACGCATGCCATTTGTTTGCTAAAGGATAATTGTGAAGACGGAACAACGTACTCAAAGTTACTCGATAATTGTTTGCAATACTCAGATAGCTTATGGGAATTAATTGCAAATTTCTGAATAGTTTTTGGTGGTTATAATTTCCGAAACACCCTTAGTTCTTGGGAATTGTTTGCAGTTTTCCCTGATTTCTATTTCCTTCGGCCTTGTTTGGCTTGAAGAGTCTCATGCAACCCACAAGTATCGATGCGTTTGAAAACATAGTTTGTAGCCGGACTATATCTAATACACGGGCATGCAACAAATGATCCAAAGATGGTGTGTTCTTAATTTAATAGAATGTAATTCCGAAACTTCGAGTCATATGATTTTTGTGAGTCAGCTGGATAATGCATCTTGCACTGACATGATACCATATGCCTCCCAACCGAACGTAGCCTCGGATTGGAAGAAAGTCATTCTCTGCAATTATTATATTTGAGTGCAGTTGTTATATTTGAGTTATTATATTTGAGTTGCTCATTATATCTCTCTAAATGTGTTTGTGACCCTTGCTTCTTTTAATTGCACAAAATTGACTTTACGCAAATCTGATAATTCAATATGTATATTGCATATATTTGGACTTCGATATGTGTTTTTTGCAATTCTTTTATCTGTTGCAGTATTCCATTTGAATTTGTAAGTTCCATGTCCGAACAGGTGAGAGATCACACCATCAATTGGATTGTCTATTCTGATAAAAATATTACTACTGCAGTCTATGAAACTATCGATATTATGAGAAGGAAGAAAAACAGTTTATTACCATAACATATTTACATTAATCAATATATTGTCGATATGAGATACGTTAACATATGATTATCTACCATTCATCCAATTAATCAGGACAAACAGCAACGAGTAATAAACCAAACTCGAAAGGATAAAACATGCAATGGTACACTAATAGTGATAGCAACAATTGTGCATCTGTTGCAATGTGTAGTTCGTCAATTTATTTTGCATCCAACGAAAAAATGGAAAGAATTTGAGATTTGAAATAATGATTCAATCATTCATCAAAAACTTCATATTTAAAATGCTCAATTTTAATACTCCAGTAGCCTCTCACGGAAGCTCACTGGTCGAAAAACAAGTCCTGTCAAAAAAATGTTGAAGCTCATATGGCAAGACTCTACAGCACCAAGTGCAAGAGAGTTTGTCATAACATATTTTATATCTTTTAAGTAACTGTTTACATTTATACAAAATTTTAGTTTTATTATTAATTTTCTTATAATAACCCTACATTATTTCTTTTTATTTGTTTATTATTATTTAATAATCATAATAATATTCTAATCACAAAAAATATGGACCCCATGATAGTTTATTACTATTATATTCACATAAGAAATCATATACTTTTCTTATATATCAGGTGAATTTTGTGGTCTCTGAGATTTATGGAGTTTATAGGTCTCCTGATTCATGCCACTTTTTATACTATAATTATCAAATTTTAAGTAAAAATATGTTTTGAAGTAACAGATACAGATGTTGTTAGCTTAAAACTATTATTCTTTTCCTATTCCTTTTCCTTTGTTTTATTTTAATTTATAAATAATGTATAAATTGTTGTAGTTTTTGCTAAAGCTATCTGCACCTGTGCAGTTAACCTAATTCTGTTCTCTGTTTGGTTGGTAATGGTAATATATGTTTAGTTTCCAAAAAGAAAAGCTTCATATCTAAGGCACATATATATATATATATATATTTTAAAAAATTTAGTGGGGATACCCACACTTTATTAATAAACACGAGCTGCGGAGGAAAACCTCACAGATCAAAATCAAAGGTAATTACAGAGAGAATCTCTAGTTAAGAGACCTAAAAGAAATAAAAACAAACTTTTACAACCAAATGAAATAACTGAAACTTAATAAACAGAATTTGCCAAATTTGGACTCAATAGAATGGTGATTGAAACTAGAGGGACTGGTCTTGAAACGAAATGTAAGAGCACTTGTCACTTGTCACTTGCACCTCTTTATTTCTCACTGAGAAAAACAAACCCCAAGAGAGAGCATATTCTCTCGAGAGCATATTCTCTCTCTTGCTCTCCATTTTCATCTTCCTCTTGATTAACAGAAATAAAAACTATAATTCCATCTTCATCTTCATCTAAACCTTAAATTAGAAATACCTTTAGCCTCATTAATTATAATCCCCTTTAAAATCTGTGAAAAATCATCCAGACTATTAGAAATGGTGACTCTCTCCCAATTCGCAAGTAGATCAGCAGCCTTGTTGCCTTCTCGTGCCACGTACGTAAACTGGTATTTTCCTTCCTTAATTTGATCTTTAATACAGTTAAATAGATCTAAAACTTTCCAAGGGCATTTTTGTTTACCTTTGATAATATTGATTAACTGTAAGGAATCACTCTCTATTATTAGAAGTCTTTTTGGAGATATTTGTAGACCATAGTATAGGGCTTTGAACTCAGAATAAAGAGCTGAATAACTTGTAATAGCCATAGAAAACCCTTTGATAAAATACCCATTTTCATCTCTAATTAGCCCACCAATTCCATTAAGAATCTCAGTTTGCTTATAGCAGCCATCTATATATAGTTTCAGATACCCAGTTGGTGGATTAAGCCACTTAATAATAGTGGCTTTTTTAATATTTTTCTTTCCACTGTAATTAGAGTAAGAGAAATCTTTCTCTTTATAGCCAGACTGAATAATCAGATCTTCAGAATTTCGAATAATATTTCTAGACCTCATTTTGATATTCTCAAACTTGCATGAACATCTAGATTTCCAAATAACCCAAATAATGATAGAAGGCAGAACTTGACAAATTTTCCTTTCAGAAAATGTTTTTTTCTTGCTGATATAAGTCCACCAACTATTAATCCTTCTAAACAAAGAATTATTCTGAATAATAATACCCCATTTACTTTTAAAGAAATTCCAAACCTCATTTGCAACTATACCATTACTAAAAAGATGGTCAAAAGTTTCTTCTGAATTTTTGCAACACCCACACATAGAAGCTATATTAATGCCAAATTTATGCAGGTTACAATCCAAGGAAACAGCTTGGTTAAATAATTTCCACATAAAGCAAGAGATTTTTACAGGTACCATACTATTCCATATAAATGTACTTCTCCAGTTAATATAGCCTACTTCTCTGACAATGTTCGAAACTGAATTAAGAGTAAAATTCCCAAGAGTAGTAAGTTTCCATATAGTTTTTAATCCATTTTCAACTCTAGTAGTATTACTCTCAGTCAATTCTCTAGCTTGGAGCATTTTGCACCAAGTATTGGTACCTCTTTTTATAGGAATATCTTCTGCTTTCTTTTTTCTACAATATTTAGCTTTCATAAACTTGGTCCACAAAGAATCTTTGGTTTTGAACTTCCACCAGAGTTTCATTGCAAAATCTTTTGAAATGTCATGAAAACTTTTAACATTCAAGCCTCCTTCTTTCACAGGAGAACAAATTTTGCTCCATCTAAGCCAATGGTACTTATTTTCACCATTTTTATTACCCCAGAAAAAGTTTGACAATAATTGATCAATTCTTTTAATAACTTGTAGAGAGAGATTCATGGCTGCCAATGTATAAATAGGTATAGATTGAAGAACATGTCTAATCAATATTAATTTACCATCTAAATTAAGCCAATTGCCCTTCCAAGTAGACAGTTTACTTCTAACTTTTAGTATAAGTTCATGAAAAAGAATACACTTTTTATGCCCAGCATATAGCTTGCACCCAAGATAGGAAAAATGAGGTTTCTTACTTGCAATATTAAGCTCTTTGCATATAATTCCTTTTTGAATAGCACTGACACTTTTTGAGAAATAGACTGAGCTTTTTTCTAAACTGATTTCTTGACCAGAGTCTCTATTATAACATTGCAGGGTATTGCTGATCTTTCTGATAGAATGAAGATCTGCTGAACTGAAGATTATCAAGTCATCAGCAAAAGCAAGGTGAGTTATAATAGGGCTTCCAATAGGAGCTTTAAAAGCTGACCACCTTTTGTTGTCAATCAATTTATTTAAATTCCTGCTTAATACTTCAGAAAAAATAATAAATAAACTAGAAGATAGGGGATCCCCTTGTCTTAGGCCATTTCTAGGAGTAAAAAGTTCAGTAGGACTGCCATTCACCAAGATAGAAGTTTGATTCTCAGAAATAATCCTCCATACTAAATCAATAACCTTCTCAGAAAAACCCAGCTTTCTTAGTGTAGAAATAAGGAAATGACATGATATTTTATCATAAGCTTTTTTCATATCTATCTTTACAGCTATATTTCTCCCACTAGATTTTTTATTAAAGAGTTGAAATAAATTCTTGAGCCAGAAGAATATTGTCTACAATGTCTCTGGATTTGACAAAACCACTTTGATTCTCATAAATAATAATAGGCAGTATGTTAGCAAATCTTATAGACATAATATTAGAAATAACCTTACTGCAGAAAGTACATAAGCTGATAGGTCTGAATTCAGCAAACTTCTTGGGCTTAATCTTCTTTGGTATAAGAGCAATAACAGTAGTAGAAAGAGATTTAGGTAATAAATTGCCCATGAACAAAAGATCAATAGCTTTGATAACATCTTCACCAATAATATCCCAACAAGAGACAAAAAATTTACCTGTAAAACCATTTATGCCAAGTGCACTAAAATTACTAAGATTAAAAACAGCTTGTTTTACCTCTTCCCTAGAAGGATCTTTGTCCAATAGAAAATTCATCTCTTCAGTAACAACTTTAGGAATAGTGTCTAAACTGTTATAAACAGAGCAATTAGATTGATTAGTTGCCAATAGTCTTGAAAATACACTGAGACTTTTATGCAATCCCTTCCTCATATCATACAAACCTATAGCTTCACAAACAGAAATCTCTCACCCAAAGCGAGAAGCCCAATTTTTCTAACAAATAAAATCCATATGAGGAATTAGGCACAGAATAAGTCTCATGGATGGATATAAATTTATAATTCTACCCTTAGCACCCAATTTTTCTGAACTATCTGCAACCATGTTTTGCTGTCAAGATAAATGAACAATTTTTAACCAATTATGAGTCCATATTCATTAATTCGCCACTTAGTCCCAAACACTAGGAATATATTCCTGGTTATATCATCGCAAGGGAAGAAATACAGGCAAAATTAACATTTCCACTACAATTTTGAAGAATACCACCAATGCCTGTTTCCTTCATTGACAAAAAAGGCGCCATCTCAAATTTAGTTCATAACAATCAAGAAGGAATAACTACTTAAGAGCTTTAAGTATTTCACTTTGCAAGCTATATTTTATCATTCTTCAAAGTGGAAAGAGACACCCTTTAAAAAGTAATGACACTCTTTTAGAATTAGGCTTAACCGCGTAATTTAGATCTCTCAACCATTTAACTACTTTTGCCACAGTAGCAATAACATATACTAATCCTTTCATCCTTGAAAGCAAATTTGCTAAACCAAGTTAATTTCCCAGAAATATATAAGAAAGGGAGATAAATAAGCTAGCATTTTAACGGTGACATACCAGAGAAGTTAAATACTCACAACTTATTAAAAAAAGTCATTTCAAATAAGCCATGCCAAAAACAGAACCAAAATAGTACCAAACTTAAGAAACAATCTCACTGGAACTAAATAAATTAACTGCACTTTCAATTTGAAGTTTTCACGGTAAACAACTTACCAATATCACCAGAAAAGATCATAACATTAGCTTTGCTTCAACTTTCACAATTAAGTATTATTTCTTATTTTGGATATTTAACTTGCTAAACATGATTCCAAGAGAAAACTAACAAGATTGAGGGAGAATATGATTATATGTTACATGAAAAACATAATTTCTACAACATTTAAGAGCAATCTGGGCAATTGAAACGGCCTTTGGCTCGACATTTTGTACACGTTTTATCAGAGCTTGACTTCATTTTTTTACCAAATGAGTTGTATGTGTCACTAACTGGAATTATATTAAATGGTCCACCTTCTCTAATTAATCCAACTCCATTGCAGTTAGAACATGCTATCATCTTCAAATCCCCACACTTCTTGCACATTCCTAACGAGCTGCGTACATTCACACAATACATTCAATATACTACATGTCAGTCTATAAGCATGTTAATTGGAACCCAGGAGTATATATATATTCATTCATAATAATCTGACTCATATTAATTAAATTGTGTTTGTGTATGAACTAGTCTTCGCGCGGCATTTATCATAACTTAATTCTTCACCAATTTGCTTACCAACATATCATATTTCCTTTTTGTAGTTCATTTCAATGAGGAGATTACATAGTGACAATAAGAGTACATAACCCTTTGCACTAATTAAAAAATAGTACAATTTGAAGTGTGCGGTTTTTAGGTGTAATCTACTACTCTATCCATCCCAAATTGTTAGGGCTATACGAAATTACGTGCAATTTTAACCGACAAATAACTCATATTTAAATTGTCGAAATCAAATTTTTTTAAAGTTTATCACATTGTTCAAATGTTAAACTATATGAAAAAAAATTAAAATTTTATTTTTCAACAATTTAATTACGATATATTTGCCGATCAAAGTTGCACGTAGATACATAGAGCCCCAATATTTTGTAACGGAGAGAGTAAAAAATACTTACACTTTAGTTAACTCTTCCAAATGCGCATTACCTACGCAGCTACGCTTTCATGTTTTTTAAACACTTTCAACTGGCATAAAAATTCCATGTAAATTAGGATATGACAACAACAATTGTATTTCTCAAGTACTTCTACGAGTGCTATCTTTCCTTATTTGTCTTCGTCAATAAGATTGAATTTGAATCTAGATCATCATCGTGTATAAATACAAACATAAGTACTCGGAATGTGTATTTATTAAAAAGCACACTTCGTAGTAAAAAATACTCAATTCAAAGCCCGATCAAAGCTTAAAAAGCTCGCTTTTCTGCTTTGCAAGTCGCTAAGCTTTTAGAGTAGCTCTCACAAAAAAAGCTCTAGCTAAGATTTCTCTTTTTAAAACACTAGTATTGCTATCATAAATCCCAGTATCCGAAATTCTCAAAGTAGAGTGCATCTATATATATGAATTTTGAGCACCGACCACGAAAGGGTTGCGCCCCCGGCCCCTCATTCCAAATTTAAAGTCAATTCATAACTCAAGTATCAATATAACAATTAACGCATACCACTAATGCAGAATATTAAAAGCGAATCCAATTTTACTATTATTTTCAAAAAAGGTAAAAGTTGAGCATGACAGTTGCAATACTCATGTGAAAAATCACAAAAAATAAAAATTTATACTATTTTGTTACCTTCTCTGGGAAGCAGAAATGAGAGCATCTATTTTAGGAGCAGAAATGGTGGCACAAAGGAGAAGTGCTCCAACCCCATAACCTGCCACTTCACTAGCTGTTATGTTCTCCAACATTCTTTCCTACTATATATATTTTTTCTGTATAACTATCTTTTTTTTCTGAAGGGAAGAACAGAGGATTTATCTTATCACTTGTGTAACTTAACTAGTGGTTTTGATAGCGCCAAATTTCTCCTTGAATTATTATTTATAGTCACTTCAATTAAAGTGGACATTGGTTTTTAGGATAAATGCTGTAAGGCCCCTTAATAAGGGATTGTAGTCATTTTTCAAACTTCTTTTGGAAAACTCACAATTTTAGCACTTTATGGGTGAAAGCGCGTTTTAACACTAGGATCTATTATCACTTTGGTACCTCGTTTCGACATAATCATGATAATATTAAATTCATGTCAAGGGTGAAATGATTTTAATCATAATTGTCACAAAGCCACTTTTTTAGTCTTTTTTATTACTTAAGTTCTGGATTTAAAATCATGTTCACCTTACTGGTCATTTTAATTTTAGAAAAAATGCAAAAATTACCGTTAACAGTCAGTTGACTCGGTTCACTTCAGAAATTGGTCAATGATTTCCTAGTCTTACAAGTTCATTTTGGTGCTTTACCTCAAATGTCCTGTTAGTTCTAATTTAGTCGGATACGATAATTTTTTTTCTTTCTACCTGGTTGGTGTGGCAAAGGTATGGATTTACTAATATGCAATTGTACACAATGTTTAAATTATATTAGTTGATAAAGAAAATCATACCCGTTAATATTTGTTACAGCCTTAGTCTATTGGGCCACAGTTTTTACAATTTTTAATTCTTCATGCTTTGTTATGAAATGTAGCAGTAGTACCACATATAGCACTGGGTCTTCAACTCATTTGCCCACTGGTTAGCATGATATCCGCAATATTTGAATACATTATAGAGTAACGAACATTGCGACTTGACGTTTAGTCGGGAACCAAGGTCTTCGAATGGTGCAGCTAGTTGCTTAGCAATTATAGCGAGAGTACCGAATACAACCGTCTTTGTGATGTTTGGCCTCGGATTTGAGTATTCTTGTACTATTTCCAATTGGGCTTAATAGAGTTCTCTTTATCAGAAAAAAGAGAAACTAATTCTCTTAAATGGTCCATTCTTCAACTTGGCTGCTTTAATTCCATAACCACAACTTTGAACCAAAAAAAATACATAGTACTTTTGGAAAAAGATTTTTCAAGAAGTAACAAGCATACAGCAAACTCTTTATCTTGTGCACAACTTACTGGAGTTTCGAGTTAGATGAACGGATAAGGGCTTAAAATTGCGCCTGCTTTAGTCATCAATATCAACCTGCTCTTCGAATCACTTACAGGGACAAAAGAAGTATAGAGAACAAACGGTAAACACAAAGCAGAATTTAACTTATGTTGATTAAACAAGTTAATTTATCGACTACTATAGTATGAATCCATTAATCCAGCTAGTAATCACCATTATCACAACATTGCATTGAAGACTAATTTAACTTTTTTGATTTCATAACTTACTGGGATTACGTTTTCGAAACAGACAAGCATGTATGATTTTTTGGGTCCGCTAATCCGATAAACATTTGTTTTAGTGTGTACTGCTTTGTTGTGATCCATTTTCAACGAGGACTCCCCATATTCCATTGGTTGCTAAAAGCTAAACTAATCTAAACAAGTACTGGTGTGTTTTCTTAAGGACAAAACTTAGCCTTATTGTATCAAGTTAACTTATTTGATTGATTAATTATCCACTAATATTAAATATAAATCACTTACTAACAATTGCCCTGATATAGCATAGTGAAAGTTAAGACAAAAAATGAACTTGATAGAGAAAATCTGGAAAATAATTTCTCGGAAAAGAGAGTAACACACGTGTAAAATTAGTGTAAAATGATTCTCATCAATGTAGAAAATTTTGCTCAAGAAAAAATGGAAAAAACAAGGGACAAGTAAATTTGTTATATTTTTGTGGCAAAGAGCATATTCAGAATTTGGTGTTGGACAAATCTCTTGGTTATACGAAAATAACGACAGCTTGCATTAAAAATTATGTGCAGTATATATACTTGCAAGTATAGACTGTAATGAAAGAGCTTAAATGGTCAGAAATAATTACGTGACTAGAAAAAATTTATTTGACTGCATTATATGAACTTGTCATCTACAAGTGTCATATGTGACTGAAAATGTTTTGCCGGTTTCATATCACGACCTTAATTATTTTAAGTTTAGTTTTGTGTCGTAAACTTTATTTCCAAAGTGTATAACAAGATATTGAAATTTGTAAAAATGCTTGAAGGAAAGAGATGATAAAAACGTCATATTGGATGTCTAAAAAAAGCTACTATATATTCATATGTGATTTTCTAGCTTGATCGGGTAAGTCATACACACACATGCACACACACAAAGTGTTAAAAAATTGAAATTTGAAACTTCACGTGTAAAGTTTTTGTACAAACTCCAACCTATCAGATGATTAAAAAAAAGAAATGAATGTCGTGTTGTAGTTCATAAAAAAAGAGCGATAACAAAAAAGAAAAAGGAGTACTTGTTAAAGTACGAGGAGTGCACTATTTACAAAATATTGCAACAATGGTAATATTCCCGGCACATATATATAGACATGCATGTAAAATCTTTTTTACATCTTATTTGGACTCTTTTACAATCTATTGTAGTATATTTATGAGGTTTGTGTAATAAATAAATAGATCAAAAATATTCTTATTCTCCAAACAAAGATAACACTCTCAATCAAGTTCATCTTTATGTATGTCATCTTCTCTTCAATCCAAGACAACACAATTTCTTTTTTAAACAAGGCAACACAAATAGAATCATCTAAATACGAGTATGAATAAAACCCTCAATATTCTACATGTTTACAAACATATGAAAATATAAAACCCTCATGAATATTCAAGTTTTTGTTCTTAGATGTACGATTGTCATTTTCCCTAACTCGTTCAATCAGATCTCACTACAAAATAATATTTGATTTAGTGAGAGCCAAAAGCTGTCACAAGCCTGTCGCTAATTTAAAAAGTTGTCACAAATCTGTCGCAAATTGACTAAACTGTCACAAAACCGTCACAAAAACCGTCGTTAATAAGCTCGTAACAAAAAATACCGTCACTAATACCGTCGCTATTTATGCATTTTTTTGTAGTGTCTTTACCAAATTTTTACATTCATCTAATTAACTTTTAAAATCAAAATTCGGTATATTCCATCGGATCAATATTTATTGGGGTAACATGAATGTTATTGGGGTATATATATTGATCGGTAAAGGAATATCCAAACTAAGACAGGTTTAAAGAAAAAAATACTTTATGGTTTAAAACAACGAAAAAGTTCAGCTAGACGTACCACGTTATTAATCTCTATAGAAAAGAGGGGTAGAGAATCCGGACTCGTCAATGAGTGCGATCATACTTTATAATCTTAAGATAGCACAAATAGAATGATTACCGAAATTGTGTTAGCCTCAAACTAATACCTTCAATCAACTTTTGTCCATAAATTTTATCTTCCTTTGTAAATGCAGGACAAGGGCAATTAAATAAAATTATTACGATACTATCAATCAACTTGCCAAATCACAATTTTAATTCTTCAAGATCGGTCTCAGAGTATCGTAATAAAATCCATCCTGTAAAAAACAACCTAACCATTATCCTAGTGGACAATTAACATTCTGTGTATGTTGGTGGTCACATAAAATTGTTTTTAAATCAAACATAAACGAATAATTAGGGGACTAAAAAAATATATCGTCACAATTAATATTATTCTCTGTACAAGTATTAAAGTTTTCGAATGTCACCTTGTAATATCAAAACATATGAATTAAATTAGGAAAGACTTACAGATACGACAAAAACATTTGATTTGATTCGCATTACTACGATTGTTTAACTCTTTAGAACTGGTCACACTAGTCGGCTAATTCACCAAACGCCGAATAGAAATGCCAATACAAAACAATATCCCTAAATAATAATTAAAAAAAGTAGAGATTGTATCGCTGAATTTATCGTAAACTCATTAGCTCATCCTCCAAAAAGATTTTTCAAATCCAAATATTTATCAGAGTTTTCATAACGTATGTATTAAAATTTTTAAATGATTCTTTTCCGCTGTCCCCTCATCTTTCTTTGTCCATGCGTCACTGTATGTATTTTGTAAGTTACTGAATTTTACTTTTGTGCATAAAAAGTCGTAACGTACCAATTTACGAAAGCTTGAAAAATGTACTTGTTATTTATTTAGTAAGCTAGGCTTGTAATTTAGCAAGTTTTATATAAGAGGTGGCACGGCCATTGACGTGTAACTAGAAAACATTGTTTTTTGTTGGTCACTTAACTAGAAAACATGAAGACAGCCTTTAATTTAATTTAATTAGGGTTACCTTTTTCCAGTTTTCAGTCAGTACAATGACTATTTTCAGTCAATAATTCACAGTAATTCATTACTTTTGTGCATAAAAAGTCGTAACGTACCAGCTTATACCAAAGCTTTTGTTATTTTGTTAACTTAAGACTTGTAATTTAGCAAGTTTAATGTAACATGTGGCACGGCCAATGACGTGTAACTAGAAAATATATTTTTTTTTTGGTCACAAGCGACTCAGCTAGAAAACTTGAAGACAGCTTTAGCTGAATTTATACCAGGGGTAGGGGTTATATTTTTCCAGTTGACAGTCAATTAATAATTCAGTTTTATTGAAATTAAGGACTATTGGAATTTGGAACACGATGACTAATAACTTCATCCATATAATGGGCCTTACGTTGCAAAAAAAAATACTCAAATAGCGACGGTATTAGTGACGGTATTTTTTGTTACGAGCTTATTAGCGACGGTTTTTATGACGGTTTTGTAACAGTTTAGTCAATTTGCGACAGATTTGTGACAGCTTTTTAAATTAACGATAGGCTTGTGACAATTTTTGACTCTTACTAAATCATACATTATTTTGTAGTGTTAATTAATTTTTTTTTAAAAAAAAAAAAACTCATCATAGTAAAATCTCAGCACTTTCAGAAATTGAAAAAACTCATTCGAAATATAAAAATTCTACTAGGAGTACACTATTATTTATATAGTGTGAGTTACTTTCTTGAGCCGTTTGGTTTTTGTTACTCTTCGAGTAAGAATATTTTGAGTTGGTACGACCGTAACGGTTGTCTGTTTCCATTGTTTTGCACTAGAAAAAAGTATGAATCATTTTAATATAGTTTCACCAATTCACATGGAAGGACAAAATTGGGGGTTACATATTTGTGAGACTTTTCCAAGCATTTACACCATTCAATAAAGATGAACATTTGGAGCTTTCCCCAAAATCTGAAAATTTCAACCGAGTCTAGTGAGAAACTCCTAAATTTGACCCTTAATTTGTCCATTATATGACTTAAATACACCTTAGTCCATCAAGATGTAGACAAAATCCTAACTAAGATCATTGATAAGATAAAAATCCGACTTTTTATTCCCATTTCCATGTTTTAAAATTTGGATTAAAAGAGGTTCGATCACGTTATGTGTATTCATTGACCTGCAGTACTAACGTCAGGATTTGATATATAACCCTTAATGTTCCCGTATATTTTAGCATATATAAGAAATATGTTATTCACATAGATATTTGATTTCTATGAACAATGGATGTGTGTGTGTACACAATCTAAACATCATAATTCTGGAAAAAAGTAATTTTAGTTATGGTAATGCTTATTTAATTTCAAGGAACGCATGCAGGAGCTCACATCATAGTCATTCTTGTCCCTTACTAATGACTTTTTAATTGATTGATGAAAAATAACGAAGGGATAAAACAAAACAAAAAACAGTAAATTCTTAATAACTACTTTTGCAAAAAACATTAATTTTATGAATCAGGCCAAAAGCAATAACATCCAAGTCACGAGACGGTGAGAGTATGAACTTTTACTGCATATAATATTTCTTGGAAACCATTCATAAATTTCCAAGAGATAGCATTTCAACCACCCAACTGCTCCCTTTATACAATTTCCTTATAAGAACCTTCAAACCTTCATTTGTTCACCAAACAAAACCATCAATCTAATCCTTCAAAACAAATGAATTCTCCATCTCCAAAAATGAAACCAGACGTGACACTAGCCTTAACCTTATCTTCACCTACATTAACAAATGATGCCTCAAAACCCGAAGAAAGAGGTATCAAGCTAATCCAGCTCTTGCTAACATGCGCCAACCACGCGTCCTCTGGTAACCTGCATCGTGCAGACGCATGCCTCCAGCAAATCTCGCCGCTCGCATCTGTCTCTGGCGACTCCATGCAACGGTTAGCCGCTCGTTTCGCCTCTGCGTTGGCGGTCAAGCTTGTCAAGCGCTGGACAGGCCTGTACCGGGCTCTGAAGCATACGGACCAGGCCCGGTCTAATATAGACAAGGCCTGGTCCATATTTACAAGGTCCTTCCCCTATCTGAGGTTTTCCTATGCGGTCATATCGAGGACCCTGGTCCAGACAATGTCTGAGGACAGGGCAATTCACATCATTGATTTGGGGTCAGGAGACCCAAAACTCTGGGTTCCCTTACTAAGGACCATGAGCCAGTTGGGACAACTGACTCATGGCCCACCTCACTTGAAGATCACTTCTGTGAGTGAGAACAAGAGTGTATTGGAAAATCTTGGGAAGAAGCTAGTAAAAGAGGCTGAGACATTAGATATGCCATTTCAATACAACCCTGTGAATGCTAAGCTAAGTGAACTCAATATTGAGATGCTTAAGGTACGATTAGGGGAGTCGATAGCTGTTACATCAGTGTTAAATCTACATGTTTTATTGGCCGAAGATGATCGCGTCGAAGCACAATTCGGTGTAAACAAGGACAACGGTGTAAGACATTGCAAACAAATGAACGAATTTCTAGCCATGATTAGGTCAATATCGCCGAAAATAGTTCTTTTAATTGAGCAAGAATCGGATCATAATTTGACCCGCTTAGTGGACCGGTTCGTCGAGGGTTTGTATTATTATAGCGCGGTTTTCGACTCTATTGATGCTACTTTTTCGGGTTCATCATGTGAAGAACGAGTCGTGTTAGAGGAGATGTTTGGGAGGGAGATTGATAACATTGTGGCTTGTGAGGGGCTAGAGAGGGAAGAGAGGCATGAGAGGTTTGCGAAATGGGCAGTTAGGTTTAGTGGGTCCCGGTTTAGACAGGTTCAGTTATGGTACGGAATGTTTGAAGATGCAAAACGAGTCGTTGAGGCTTATGGGTCGGATGGATACATGATAGTTAACCAAAATGGAAGTTTGATGATTTGTTGGCACGGTCGACCTCTTTATTCCATATCCGCATGGACATGTCTAAATTGATTTTTGTAGAGAAATTTTGGAAACATTTAATCTTTGTTTGGATATGTATATTTTGATACTATACAGTTTAACATTAACTTGTACCCAAAAAAAAAAAAGTTTAACATTAACTGAAGAAAAGGATCCAACCATTCACTTTTTCTTAGGTACTGTATTTGTTTTTTATCCTGCAACTGAGATTAAACTTCAGAGTTTAATATAGTACACTGAAGACAGAACACGAGCTTTATAGATAGATATACTTAAAAACACTAGCAAGTAGCAAATTATCACATTTTGAAAAAAAAATGTCTAGTCAAGAACAACTGTAAAAAGAAAAAGCTATGAGAATTACTCAAGTTTGCAAAACTATCACTGCAACATCATTTTTGTGGATTATTTTTGAACAACTTATTATAGCGACACAAAACAGAATGAGACATGAACCTCAAATGGTACGATTCAGAAGTTGCATTCCACTGAGAGATCATATCAATCAACACACTCGATCTGGTAAAATAGTGTACTTACGTAGCAGTATATCTGTTAAAATCTTGAAATCATCGTGCTATCAAATGAAGTTGTCAAATTTCAATTCTGATGTTAAACTCACAAAGTAGAAGTATCAAAATATGTTACATCCACCCACAAATACGAGCAACCACATAATAAGATCTTTCTACAGTCTATAGTAAAACAGAAACACGAGTTGCCAGTTGATATAATCAAAATACAGAAAAGGACAACATATAAAAAAAAAACATGCAGAGAAGTCCAGATTGAGCTCGTTTCAGGCCTCGATGACAGCACCGCTCAAATTATGATTCTACTATAGAATAGTGTTGTAAAGTCTCAAAAATTTATCAAAATTTCATGAACAGTGACATCAACCCACAGTCCACCGACATCGGGAACCAATATAATATAAGGTTATAAGGCTTCATCACCATAACTAAAATGCAATTTTGAAAATCAACTAAAAAAGTAGCAGTATTTATTGATAAACAACCTACAAAAAGTAGAAAATGATGAGAGAAATTAGGAAGAGGAGGCTGGGTTGAGCTTGTCCCAGGCCTCGCTTCAGGTCACCATGGCATTAAAATAGTTGTAAACTATTTTTAACGACTTGAAATAACGATACTTCTACAAAATGGTGTAGCAAAATCTCATTTATTATATTAAAATTTCATGAACTATAACATCGACCCACAGATATGGGGATTCAGTATATAAGGTCTCATTAAACATAACCAAAAGTTGCTTCCAAAATTCAACTAAAAAAGCAGCAGTCAATACATAATCAACTCAAGAAAAATAACAAAAATACAATAAATTAGGCAGATGCCGGGTTGAGCTCGTCCCAGGCCTCGATCCAAGTCACCATAGCATCTGCTAGCTTGACGAAGTATTCGTCGACTTTGCCGAGCTTGTCCTTAACGTGCTTAGAGAGCTCAAGATAGCATTGTTGGACAGTGGTACAGTCCTTTGGGAGGGTAATGGCTTGGAAAAATGGGATTATATCTTCTTGCCAGTAGATACCTTTGTACTCTTTGCGAAGGTTCACAAAGGGGTTGCTGGCCTTAGAGTGCCAGATGTAGGGTAGGCCGGTTTTCACTCCAAGTCCCAAGTGATCGCAAATCACCTACACAAAATAAAACAACAATTTTAATTTAGAACTTGTATCATAGACTCATGCTAATGTACTAGTAACTAGACTAAAAGTATATTTTTTACTAGAGTTTTTTGTTGTTTGCTTAAGAGTAGTGTATAATTTTCTGGATTTTTCAGTAGTTCTAAGGGCTTGTTTCATAAGCTCAGCTTTTAGAGATTCAGTGAAAACTTATGTTCATCCAGCTTTGAAATTTTATATTTTCTAGGGACAGATTTCAGAAAATTTAGTTACTGACTTACCTGGTTAACCAAATGCTGTACAGCTTTTAAGCAACAGAGCGAAAAATTCAAGCTCAATTAATGCAGTTAAATAAGGCTGTAATCACTAGTTTTGCAACAGGAGGCAATCAAGAGACATGTCTGTTTTCTTTATATATCTATTATTTAGAAAGTTTTTGAAGCTAAATCCAGGTTTCAAAAGACATTGTATAGTCAAGTCAATTGTCTTACGTCTATGGAGCTACTTCATCAAACATTTTTGTCGCAATGTTTCTCTTCTTGTTAATGTAAAAAAAATTCTTGAATGCCAAAGGGTGAAGTTCAATGCACATGAACTTATGTCTTAGAAATTCCTAAATTTTTTATTGGCAAAGCATATTTTTTATGCAGCAAATTCGTCACTGTTTGTATACCAACAGTTGTAAGTCACTTGTAACTATCCAAAGTAACATAATTTACCACTAGCCTATAAAGGAAAATGTTGAGCTATTCAAAAATGGGGGCTAACAAAAGCCGCAATGATCAACCTGTCGACCTTATATTTGAAAATGACAACACTGTGAAAGCAACAAATTTATTCTTTTGCGCGTTTAAAATCTATTAAAGTAAAAAACAGACAAAAGGGGTACCTTGATACACCAACCAGCCCACATATCGTCGTAACGCCCAATTGGCTGACCATCACCCATGAGACCAAAGTACATAGCAGCACCAATAAGCTCTCGGTCAAAAGCCAAGTTCATACCACACATAGGGAACAATGTGCTCTTTGGTATTGTCATAACAGCATCCACATACCTATTTACATAAACACATTAATATCAACATCTAAACAACTAAAGATTTCACTGAAAAACAGGAATAAGTTGAAGTTTTGGCCACACATCTAATTTCGATGTTTCACACCAACCCAGAATAAATTAGCGACTGGTACACTAACATTATGTTTTTAGTGTTTTATAGCTTAGTATTCCAAATAGGAAAATTATATAGCTTAGGATACAACTTAACGAAGAAAATTAAATGATTATACACTGTTCTATTTATCTAAATCGAGTTCATAGACTATTCTATCAAATTTTATCTATTTTAATCCCAAAAGTATGTTGTTTTCTAATTCATGTACTAAAGCAAACAAGAATATAACCAACAGGAAAAAGCGATTAGCACACTAGCAATTTAGTGTACAGAATGATTAAAAAAAATCACAGGTTATGGTACCGACTACCAACTATCTAAGAAAACAGAACTCTTATCATTTCACTTTCCTACACAGTTATATCACATGTTATCTATTTTAGTCCCCAAACTGCAAGCCTTTGTTATGTGGTGAACAAAGGCGAAATTTTGTTGAGGGACTCCTACCCATTGTTTTTCTATCGGTCGTGTCGAAAATCAAAATTTGATGATACCTTTACAATTTTAAATAACACTTCAACCAAAAGTATAATATGTACAAGAAAATTAAGTACCTAGAGTTTCTTTCGAGAGGCTTGACAAGCTGAGTAGGAGCATCATAGTCAGGGATGTTGAGCCACAAACCATGAGAAACAGCAGTTGGAACACCTTCTCTTAGGCTGAAAGGGTATCCACGGACAAAATCAGCACCCTCACGATAAGGGTCATAAAGTGTGTTGAAAAAAGTCGGAGTCGATGGGCAGAGAAGGTTCTTAATGTGCTGCTCAAGTGCATTGATCTGCTTCCCAGTTGGGTCCTTGGCAACCTGACAAATAAGTCAAAAATAATAAGCCACTGAAAATGCAGAGCACGTTATGTGTTAAACTGTTTTAATCTTCAAAAGCAAGGAAATTGGCAATGATTTCCCATATCTATGTCGAAAATCATGCTACCTAGTAACTGATTTCCTATGACATAGGTACGCAATCCAACTAGATTTTGTTTTAGTTAAGACGTTATTCATTAGGGATCCGATCGCTTTTTATTTTGACGAATCTAGACTACAAATGGTTTATTTATGATTACTAGTATAGATCAGAACCACATTGTGAAAACCATTAGTACTATAAGGGATCCAAATTGGGGTTATATGAACATTACTTGTCCATCATAAAGCATTGATTGATCTTCTCAACTTTTGAACACAAAAAGGTTAAACTTTTGGCAAATAAATAAGTAGAATTTTAAAAAAAGGTAATTAACTCCAAGTCCAGGTATGACCCCCCAGGGTGGTATGATCTCAATTCCATTATTTTTATTATTATTTTAAAATAATTCCATTAGTTTAATACAGTCCTTGTTATTACCTTTATCTACGAATCCTATAAAGTAAATGGGGCCTACATGCACCAAAATATCACGACATAAAGTACTATAAGACAAAAAAATAAAACGATTGAATCCACAAAAGTTGACAAATATTATAAAATTAAAATAAAACTCCAGATCCAAAGAAAAGTTATTAATCAAAACAAAAGTTAGAATACAAAATAAATCATACAGTAACGGGTACACTCACAAAACTGACCTAAATAAAAACATATGAATAAAATCAAACGTTACAAAAAAAAATTCCAGATCTAAGCAAAATTGCAATAGTCAAAACAGATCCCAGATAACTAAACAAAAAATCCAAAATTCCCCAGATAACAAAACAAAAAAGGCAGAACCAAAATCCATTCTTTTTTATTAATGAAAATAGAAAGACATTACAAAGCAATCATCATCAATGGTGTAGTAGATAACTTCTCAGAACTCGATATACCCAAAACAGAAGAATATATATATAATCAAACTACAAAATACACCAGATCTAAGCACAATTAAAGTAAGCAAAGCAAAACCTAGATAAAAAAAAAAAGCTTTCCTACTCTAAAAAGAAGATAGAAAACTTCAAATTAAGAGAATACTCACAATTACAGCATTGACCAAAACCAATTTAGAGGAAAATAAATAAACTGCAAAATACTCCAGATCTAATCAAATTTAAAACAGTCAAAGCAGAATCCACAACAAAAAACCAAAAAAACTAAAAAGATGGAAAAACTTGATATACCCTAAACTAAACAGAGGAATATAGGCTATGTTTAGCAACAGATTCGAAAATTAGCTTTAAAAAAGAATTGTGTTTCCATAATTTACTTAAAATCCAAATTTTAGTTTTTTTAGCCTAAAAATCTGTTTTTTAAAATCTACGTTATTTGACTGACCACAATTAGCTAAAAAAATATGTTACCAGAAATAAAAATTCCAAAATCAGCTAAAAAGATTGGTTACCAAAATTAACCTACAAATTAATCCAGATCTAATCAAAATTACAACAATCAAAGCAGAACCCATATAACAAAATAAAAAAAAACACACAACAAAAATCCAATTCAGAAAACTTACAAAAAAGTCATCATCAATGGTGTAGATACAGTTTGGCAACAGATTTTTTTAGCTGATTTTTGGATTTTTACTGAAAGTCCGATTATCTCTCTTTTAAAAAAGCTGGTTTTTGAGTCTAATAAAGCTAAACAATCTAAACATAAAAAATCTGGATTTTCAGTGTTAAAGAGATTTCTAAAACTTATTTTGGACTAAAAAATCTGTTGCCAAACAAGCTTTAAGATACCCAAAACAGCGCAATATAATCAAACTACAAACTAATCCAGATCTAATCAAAATTACAACAATCGAAGCAGAACCCAAATAACAAAACATATAAAAAAAAACTTAAAAAAAAATAGGTTAAAAAAAAAAGAGCTTACAAAGCAGTCATCATCAATGGTGTAGATATACTTCTTCTTCGAAACCATATACCCGAAACACCTACACGCCGAGTCCTTAAACGATATACAGCTTGCTTTAGGTCCCAAAATCCTGTTAATGTCGTTACGATTATACAACTCATAGTCAAAGCCAGTGGGCACATTAATCGTCTTCGAAGGGTCACCGTCTTGCACAATGATCAAATGGTAAGGTTCAAAGAAAGGCCTCCACATTTCAAGGAAATCAAGGTTACGGATAGTCGGGATGACAATGTCGAGCTCGTCTTTTAGTAACGGTGTCGAGGATGTCATTTTTGTAACAATGTGTGTGTGTAAATGTGTGTGTATGTGTGTTGATGTTGGGAAAGAGGGTAAAATATGTATGTAATATATATAGAGGAAAAACAGGGGAAGGGAGGTCACGTGAGGGGTACGTGTGACTACCCGTTGTCAATGGGTTGCCTTTGAGTGTTTTTGTGAAGTAGAGTTCTTTAAGGTTTTTCTTTTTTCTTTTTAATGTGAAAATTAATATTACTAGGACTAGCTAGGACTGATTTTTTAAAAAATAGGACTATACTAAATGTATACATGGAATAGGAGTTACAGGAGTACTTATCTGTTATTTTTGTGAATTAGAGTTGTTTAAGGTTTTTGTTTTTATTTTAATAACTTCAATATTACTAGGTGTCACATGGTTAATTTTTTGTTTTCGAAACCAGCCAAGTGATGGCACAAAACACGGTTAAATCTCACGTTAACCGTCTGTTTGTTCAGCCTAACAACGAACTCACTAGTTCGCTCGTGTTTGCCTCTCGTTCACTCGTGTTTGCCTCGCAATTCACTCGTGTTTCACTCAAGAGAGCACACTCAATACGCAGAGATGATAATCAAAATTAAGACAAGTATATGGACAGAATAAACGTATGTAAACGTAAACGAGCACACACACGTACGGCCGTAGCCAACATTCGTTTTACTACCGTAAATAATACAAATGATCCGTTATACACATTTACATAATCTGAACATTGTAAACAAGACTATGTAATGAATACAATCTGTCCTAGCACTTATAATTTCGTGCATAGGCAGTTACATGGCAGAATAATAGGGAAAATAACCGTCGTAGCGGTTAGAAGTAACTCTAGAAGGGCTGTCCACTATTTACAGCTGTTCTCGCCTTCTCTTTAACACTCCAGCACCTGGATAATGTGTTATACAACAGCTATGAACATCCAAATAATCAGCCCGCATGATCCTCCCGATCATACCAATTGTCGTCTAAACCGACCAGCATTAGAACCATATCTAACCCGCTGAACCAACTCAAATCCAGCCACCCGTCTAAACCAACCAGCTACATTATTTTACTCCCAAATCTGTCCACAAGCTTGAACCATATCAAAGTTACTCATTGACGCTCCTACACGTCAATCTCATTTCAAAAGATCATACAAACGGACCAACATTAGAACCGTATCCAATGTTTCATGACCAACCACGTTTCCTCAAACCAACTTAGCCTTCAAGTCCAATCCGCTAACGAGTCTGAACCATATCAAACTCAGCCCTTGACGATCCAACACACCAATCACTTGCCAATGACGTTCGCAAACCAACCATATGAAGAGCAAACTCGCTGACCAAGTCACCCGGACACCAAAGTTCTAACACTACGAGTCTAGGACTATGGTTATGGGGGAATTCATAGTCTCATACTAAATGTATGCATGGAATAGGATTAATAATAGTCATCTATTGTTTTGTTTTGTAAAAAAAAAAAAAAAAAAACTATGACTATATTTCAGTGAAAAAAATACGTTTATTGTACTGTACTGATGTACAAATTCTGTCACAGCTGAGTACATGAGTTGAACAAAATAACGAAATTACATGCACGTCCTTCGCATAGTTAATGCAATTCTATTAATCACCGTTAAAACATATCCCAAATATGAGATATATAACGACTGCAATTTTATTGATTTATGATGTCAGACCCTAGTTGGACAAAAAATTATACTTGGGTTTCTAGATTATTATTTATTAACCAAGTGACAAAATAAGCTAAATGTATATTTTCGCCTATCAATTCATAGTAAACGTAAACATGGAATACGAGTAATATTTTATAATCATTTTTTTTTGTGTGAATTAGAGTTGTTTAACTTCTTTTTTTCCTACTCTATGAAAATAATATTACAAGGTCTATGGTTCTATAAATTCATACTAAATGTATACATGGAATAAGAGTGAATACCTGCAGCTATTTATTGTTTTTGTGAACCAGAGTTATTATTAGGGTTTTTTCGTTTACTTTAGCATGAAAAATAATTTACTAGGAGTTTATGTGACGACCCAGATTTTTCGGAAGGAAATTCTGTGGTGCGGTATTGTGCGTCAATCCCATATCGCCCAGATATGAGAGTACTCGTGTGATATATGAGCTTAAAGATCCATTTCCTATCAACAAGGCCTTTTAAAGCCGTGCGGCACAACAGCGAGGACGGAACTCCACAGTTAAGCGTGCTTAGCTTGAAGTAGTACCAGGATGGGTGACCCCCCTGGAAAGTTGTGCCAAAGCGGACAATATTGTTGATACGGGCGTGACGGTTCGGTCCGTGGGGCCGGATCGTTACAGGTGGTATTAGAGCCTCTATCTGGCCGAAAATGTGGGGACTAGCACGTGTGTGTGGACTCCTGAAGGACGACGTGTACGACGAGGACGTCGTGTCTAAAGGGAGGGTGATTGTGACGACCCAGATTTCCCGGAAGGAAATTCTGTGGTGCCGGTTCGGTCCGTGGGGCCGGATCGTTACAGGTGGTATTAGAGCCTCTATCTGGCCGAAAATGTGGGGACTAGCACGTGTGTGTGGACCCCTGAAGGACGACGTGTACGACGAGGACGTCGTGTCTAAAGGGAGGGTGATTGTGACGACCCAGATTTCCCGGAAGGAAATTCTGTGGTGTGGTGTTGTGCGTCAGTCCCACATCGCCCAGATATGAGAGTACTCGTGTGGTATATGAGCTTAAAGATCAATTTCCTATCAACAAGGCCTTTTAAAGCCGTGCGGCACAACAGCGAGTACGGAACTCCACAGTTAAGCGTGCTTAGCTTGGAGTAGTACCAAGATGGGTGACCCCCCTGGGAAGTTGTGCCAAAACGGACAATATTGTTGATACGGGCGTGACGGTTCGGTCCGTGGGGTCGGGTCGTTACAGTCTAGGACTGTAATTCTAATTCTATGAAATTATACCAAATGTGTATGCATGGAATAATGGAATAGGAGTAATAATCGGTGCCGGAATCATAACTTAATTTTTGGAGGGTGGTGTTAAAAAAATAATTAAACGAAAAAATGCAAGGAAGGAGATTCAAACACGTGACATATTGTGTGTTACTGAACAACTCTACCATTATACTAATGAACTAACTTCTATTAATGAGGGCTGTAAATATATTTATTTACAAATTAAAAAAATTATATGTATAAAAATAAATAAATTAAATTTGGAATGGCGATGGCACCCCTTCGTCCTCCCCCACTTTCGTAAGGGCCAATTTTTGGGCTAGGCTCAAGAGGAAAGAGGCTAAAGCCCCACAAAAACCGATTAATTTTAGGCCCCAATTTATAACAAAAGTTATATATATAGTTCAATAAGTGTCATGAAATTTTTAGTAGCCAAGTGGTTTAGTGGTTCGAATCTTGCTACTTAGTTTTTTTATTTAATAATAACAGTATTATAGTATTACACTAAACATCCACATAGTTTGAACTAAAGTAATTTCTGGTCTAATATATTATATCTTTCAGAAAAAAACATGTTTTTATAAAATATAACAAATTGATCAAAATTTTAATCGGAAAAAACACACACGTTATTTTTGGTGGCATAATCCCCCGTCTGCCCTGGTAATAATCAACTTTCATTTATTGTTCTTGTGTAACAGATCTAGTTATTTAAGGTTCTTTAATTTTCGTTTGTATTACAAACAATATGATTCCATGAATTCATACTAATTAAACGTATACATGGAACAAGAGTAATAATCTATAGTCATTTATTATTTTTTGAGAAGTATAATTGTTTAATTTTTAGTAGAAGAAAAAATTTATTTACTAAAAGTTTACTTTTTAAAAATTGTAGGTAAAGTAAGTGTCGCTAAATTTCAGCAATAGTTTAGCAACATAATTAGTTGCTATTCTGTTGCTAAAATTTAGCGACACTCACTTTAACGACCGTTTTCTAAAACCAAACTGATAGTAAATGAACTTTTGGTTATAGTGTTTTCTTTATACTTTAATATGAAAATAATATTAGAATGGCTATATATGGTTCTATGAAGTCATATTAAATGAATACATGGAATATGAGTAATAATGTAGAGTTAATTAAGTGTCTTTTTGTTTACTTTAAAATGAAATTAATGATACTAGCTAGGACTATGATTCTATGGATTCATACTAAATGTATACATTTACTGTTTTTTGTGAATTGGAGTTGTATAAGGTTGTTCTCGTTTGAGATGCTCTCAATACACTACATTTTTTCTTTAAAAACGCTGAAACCGTAGATTAAATCTACGGTTTACAGTGATTCACTGTAAACCGTAGATTTAATCTACGGTTTGGATCAAATGAATACAAACCGTAGATTAAATCTACGGTTTACAGTGAATCACTGTAAACCGTAGATTTAATCTACGGTCTGTGTAATTTCTGCAGAAATTACACAGTCAGTCCCTGCTTTTCAGAATTACACAGTCAGTCCCTGTGCCAAAATTACACAGCAGGTCCCTGAAAAACAGAAACTTACGTTTTTTTAAAAAAAAAAACATTTTTTATACTACATTCTCTCTCTTTCTCTCAAAAACCCCCAATTTTCAACCCAAAAAATCACCCAAATCAATCAACCACATTAACTATCAACTTTATTAACAAAAAACCCCAAATCATCAATCAAACTTATCCATAATTCAAGGGTATATCTTTTATTCTCTAATTATTATGTATTTTGTGTAATTTAAATTTGTAAAATAGGAAAAAATATATAAAATATGCAAATCCATAATTCACTTAGCTATATATCATTGTTTGTTGTTTGTTTATATTAATTATAGAAATTTTAATTATTGTTGATATTTGTCCCATTTTTGCATGTTTTTTTATTTTTTGTAATTTTAATTTGTAAAATAGGAAAAAATATATAAAATATGCAAAACCATAATTCACTTAGCTATATATAATTGTTTGTTGTTTGTTTATATTAATTATAGAAATTTTAATAATTGTTGATATTTGTCCCATTTTTGCATGTTTTTTTATTTTGTTTGGTTAATTTGAATTGTTGATAATGTGTTTGGTTATGATTAAAAAATTGAGTTATTATTGTTTGGTTTATGATTAAATGTGTTTGGTTATGATTAAATGTGTTTGGTTATGATTAAAAAAATTGAATTATTATTGTTTGGTTTATGAAAAAATGTGTGTTTGGTTATGATTAAAAAAATTTAATTATTATTGTTTGGTTTATGAAAAAATGTGTGTTTGGTTATGATTAAAAAATTGAATTATTATTGTTTGGTTTATGAAAAAATGTGTGTTTGGTTATGATTAAAAAATTGAATTATTATTGTTTGGTTTATGAAAAAATGTGTGTTTGGTTATGATTAAAAAAATTTAATTATTATTGTTTGGTTTATGAAAAAATGTGTGTTTGGTTATGATTAAAAAATTTAATTATTATTGTTTGGTTTATGAAAAAATGTGTGTTTGGTTATGATTAAAAAATTTAATTATTATTGTTTGGTTTATGAAAAAATGTGTGTTTGGTTATGATTAAAAAATTTAATTATTATTGTTTGGTTTATGAAAAAATGTGTGTTTGGTTATGATTAAAAAAATTTAATTATTATTGTTTGGTTTATGAAAAAATGTGTGTTTGGCTATGATTAAAAAATTTAATTATTATTGTTTGGTTTATGAAAAAATGTGTGTTTGGTTATGATTAAAAAAATTTAATTATTATTGTTTGGTTTATGAAAAAATGTGTGTTTGGTTATGATTAAAAAAATGAATTATTATTGTTTGGTTTATGAAAAAATGTGTGTTTGGTTATGATTAAAAAAATTTAATTATTATTGTTTGGTTTATGAAAAAATGTGTGTTTGGTTATGATTAAAAAATTTAATTATTATTGTTTGGTTTATGAAAAAATGTGTGTTTGGTTATGATTAAAAAAATTTAATTATTATTGTTTGGTTTATGAAAAAATGTGTGTTTGGTTATCATTAATTGGTTATAATTGAGTTATCATTGTTTGGTTATCATTGAGTTATCATTGTTTGGTTATCATTAATTGGTTATGTTATCATTTTTTTGGTTATCATTAATTGAGTTATATTTGGTTATCATAGTTAGGATGACAGACCCAGGTCCACAGATTAAAGGGAGGTTGGGTATTTTACGACAGACCGGTCACATTTCTAATCAGACTTGGGATGCTGGCAGAGAAGCGGGTAGAGGAGATGCCAATAAGATTAGGGTTTATAATTATAGTTGGCAGATACCGACGCCTGAAAGGGTAGTTCAGAATATCATTAGGGCTGGTTTTTTCGGTATCTACAGTATAGGTAATTATACCGTAGACCGAGGCTTGGTTACAGCCTTAGTTGATAGGTGGCGTGATGAGTCGCACACGTTCCATTTTGTCGGTGGAGAGTTGGGGATATCTTTACAGGATGTAGAGATTATGCTCGGTCTGAGGGTGGATGGCCTTGCTGTGACCCGGTCGGAGCAGAATGACACGAAGGCGAGCAGGTTGGCTATGATGGAGAGTTTGTTGGGTGTTAGGCCGGCTGACAATCAAGTCGATCAAAACTGTCTGACAGTTAGACTTGATTGGATGTTACAGACCTTCGGTGAATTACCCCCCAACCCTAGTGAGGAGCGTTTACTATATCAGTCTAGGGCTGCCATGCTATTATTACTGGCTGCACATGTGTTTTCGGATAAGAGCAGTGATCAGATTCCACTCTGGCCTCTGCCATTTCTGGAGGATTTTGACACATGTGCTGAGTATAGTTGGGGATCAGCTCTTCTGGCCTGGTTAGAGGCTAATCTATGCAGGGTGGTACGTTGTAAGACAACCGGAGTAAGCGGGGCGGTGATGTTTCTGGATATGTGGGCGATTACCAGACTACTGCCGGTTAGACCGTGTGAAGAGCTGCCGGAAGATGTCGAGCCACCGGAGGGCTTGCCTAGGTTCCCCCTCGGTTACAGGTATGATATTTATTTAGTTTTTGAATTGGATTTGCTTTTTTATATTATTGTGTCATCTATCATTTACTTAGCTGCCGGTTATATTTATTGTTTATCGGTTTTTGTTTGTATATTACAGATGGAAGATGTGGCGGCAAACTAACCTTACGCCATATGTCTACGGACATAATGTGGTCCACATACGTGACCAGTTTGACAATATGTCGCCTGAACAGGTAAATTATAATTTTCGTATTATATGTAACTTACGTATTATATGTTGTATATGTTT
Source organism: Primula veris (assembly GCA_963682055.1). Taxonomy (NCBI): domain Eukaryota; kingdom Viridiplantae; phylum Streptophyta; class Magnoliopsida; order Ericales; family Primulaceae; genus Primula; species Primula veris. The sequence goes on along the minus strand of OY821747.1, from coordinate 25,062,927 downwards.
GCATTGGTCTTATCTTCGCAGAATTTATTACTCGTCTATTTTTAAACCATTGTTTATATATTCTAATTTGATGATTACAGATAGTGTGGCAACCTTACGGGGATCTTAATCAGTATCCGGAATACTGCACGCGGGGCCGGTATATGTGGCATTGTTCTGTGCCTCTCATTTGTAATGAGAAGATTGAGTACCACCCCGCGGACAGGTTCATGAGGCAGTTCGGTTTTGTGCAGCGGGTCCCTACGTATATTTGGAAACCAAGACAGGGTCACGGCAAGGATAGAAGATATGGGATTGGGCAAAAACACGACTGGCCTTTACTAACTGGAGAATTTATAGTCGTGTGGAATGACCGCCACACCCGTCTTATTAACGGCGAATATGGCACGGGGACGTCACCGGGTTACATGAAATGGTATAGAGAGCGGACCCGCATCTTCATAAACCCACCTGAACTTGCCCCGCCCCCTCACGGTTTCCGGGAGAATACGGGTGTCTTCAATAAAATGGTAACTACTAAATCGTTTTTTACTAATAAATCGTTACTTCTTTTTATGTATATTTCAATACTAATAAATCGTTTTTTATTGTTTTTTTTTTACAGAAAGCGATGTTGCGCCGCAGTTTCAAATCGTTCAAACGGGCGAAAATGAAAACGGACGTGGACTTACTACGTAAGGAGTTCGCTGAATTGGGTATGAATCCGTATGGGTCAGCTGATGAACAGTCGGAGGGGGAGGATGACGATGACGACGACGACGACGACGATGGTGATGACGACCTACGTTACGACCCAAGAAATTACACTAGGTCGGCAAGTTGTCGGCGTCCCGACGAAAGAGGCAGAGGGGAAGGCGAATCTAGTAGCGGCGGTAGAAGAACCAGTGGAGGTCGACCCCCGACTACAGATCAGGGTCCGGGTCCGAGTTCAAGCGGTCATGGTCGTCGTGCTTCTTTTGCTGGGTCGGGCTACGTTCAGGATGATGTCCCGTTCGAGCATCATCCTAGTCATCAGTCAACCGACAGTTGGAGTCGAGGGTTGACAGTTACATCCCACGAGCGTGCGCCGCATCCAGAATCGCAGCAGCGACAAAGACGACGTACGGAGCTAAACGAAATCGAAGAGTCTGCTGAGCCGTCATCCGATAGATTAACATCGGCGGGAAAGATGCTCCCTATGTCCAACTTTAAAACATTTAGTCGTTACAAAAAAAAATAAATGCACTGTTTTTGTATTTGATTTCTATGTTTGATTTGTCAGTTTTATTATTAGCTAGGGTTGGAATATTATAAATTCGTAGGTTTAATTTGATTTCTATGTTTGATTTGTACGTTATAAATTCGTAAGTTTAATTTGATTCGTATGTTTGATTTGTATGTTTTAGGGTAAAAAATATTCTGTATTTTAATTGATAGGACCAATATTGAGTTTTTACAAACCCTAAACCCTAAACCCTAAACCCTAAACCCTAAACCCTAAACCCTAAACCCTAAACCCTAAACCCTAAACCCTAAACCCTAAACCCTAAACCCTAAATTACAAGCCCTAACCCCTAAACCCTAAATTACAAACCCTAAACCCTAAACCCTAAACCCTAAATTCTAAACCCTAAAACCTAAACCCTAAATTACAACCCTAACCCTAAACCCTAAACCCTAAATTACAAACCACTTACCCTAAACCCTAAAATCTAAACCGTAAACCCTAAACCCTAATTTACAAACCCTAACTCCTAACCCCTAAACCATAAACCCTAATTTACAAACCCTAACCCCTAAACCCTAAACCCTAAATTACAAACCATAAACCCTAAACCCTAAATTACAAACCCTAAACCCTAAACCCTATATTAAAAACCCTAAACCCTAAACCCTAAATTACAAACCCTAAACCCTAAACCCTAAACCCTAAACCCTAAAAAACCCTAAATATTCTGAAATACATACAAACCGTACATTTAATGTACGGTTTGTACAGATTTCATACAAACCGTACATTAAATGTACGGTTTGCATGTATTTTGTGCAAACCGTAAAAGTAATGTACGGTTTGTACCCCTGATTTTAGCAGCGACGTTTTACGAATGTACTTTTTGCACTGAATCACCGTAAACAACGTAAAAAAAAAAAACACTACAAACCGTAAAAGTAATCTACGGTTTGTAGTGTAAATTACATTGGATACCATTTCCATCAAATGCATCCGACAACACTTTATTACTTTTGAATTATTATGAGTTGACAACCCTATCCGAAAATGACTACTCAATGCATTATTAAAGTTTCGAAATGACTACTCCAAAAAAAACACTACAACCCGTAAAAGTAATATACGGTTTGTAGTGTAAATTACATTGGATACCATATCTATCAAAATAATTCCGACAACACCTTATCACTTTTGAATTATTATGATTTGACAACCCTATCCGAAAATGACTACTCAATGCATTATTAAAGTTTCGAAATGACTACACCAAAAATTCACTACAAACCGTAAAAGTAATCTACGGTTTGTAGTGTAAACTTACCCTATAAATATGACTCAATTTTGCCTATTCTAACAAACCATAAAATCAAACACAAACACATTTCGGAAATCTCTAAAAAAATCCTCATTTCTCCCCAATAAAATATACAAACAAACACTTTTCGAAAATGAATTACAACTATGGTTATGACAACAACCAATGGAATAACAACAACAATGCGAATTCATCCAGTGGCTCAAACGATGAGCTAACTGATTATTCGGAGCACTTTGAAGTTGATGAATTGACTTGGGAAATAAGGGATGAAATGCTTGCTGATCTTGCTGATGTGGCTGGAAATTGGGGTTTCATTCTTACGATTCGTAGGTCTGGAGGGGGTGATGGGAGCAGAACACCGTATGTTGATATTGTGTGTGATAAATCGGGGGTTTACGAAAAAAAGAAACCATCTTCCGTAAAATCAGGTACAAAGAAAAAAGACTGTCCATTTTTCATTAAAGGTTACGTAGTTAATGGTGAATGGATGTGTCACGTATAAAATGGACAACATAACCACCCACCTCTAACTTACCTCCAAGGGCAAGCACGACGTGCTCGTTTAACCCAAGATGAAAAAGAAATTGTTAAAACTTTAAGGCAAAGTAGTTTTAAAGTTGGTTCAATATTAACCCAATATGAAAAAATCCCGACCCAACCCGAAAATGTCTTTCGGGGCCGGATGGTAATTTTGATTTCGTCGGGTGTTTTGACCCGACATGATTTTTTAATTAATTTATAATTTATATTATATAACATGTTTTTTTTTCAACATTAAAATGTAAATTAATTTATATTAAAAATACAAATGATGAGAATCGAATCTTGTACTTCTACCATGTAATATAAGCACTCTACCATATGAGATATAATCATTTATATTTCATATATTAGATATATATGTAGTTTTGAATATATGAAAATATTAAAATAAAAAATATAATTAAATTAAAAAGTTATATTTTTATTTCAAAAAAGATAAATGATCATTATTTTTCGATTATAAAAATTATAATGATAATGTATCTCATTTAGTATGATAATTGTTACTTGTGTGAATAAAACTATATATTAAAAGAATCTGATAAAAAACGTATCTATTTTTTTATTTACTTCATTATTTGTAATTTCACACTATTTTTATACCACATGTTAATTTCTTTTTTCATTTATTATGAATGTTATTTTTAAACTAGAATTATGTTTCGTGTTAATAACATGTTTATACTTCTGAAATGACAATTGTTAATAAAAAATGACATTGTCGTAAAATAAAAAAGGATATATTGGGAGATTCGGGATAAATTTATACCGATCCTACGGGATCCCGAAAATTCGGGTCCCCAAAAAGTCAGGTCCCGATTTTTGTCGGTATCGGAATTTTTTTTTCGCTTCCAAAAATAATCGGGTCGGAATACAAATTACATGTTTATGGGTCGGATCTCGAACCTAACCCATCCCTAAATAAATAAATGTGTGCATGGATGTTTATGTATTTGGGAAAAGTTAAAAAGCGTCTGAGGCATCGGTAAAGCGTACGTATTAATTCGTCTTTTTGTAGTCAGGGTTAATAAGGTATTTAAGTTTGCGATGATATTGAATGAGGTTATTAATTGCGAGTTTAATTTTAATCAAGATTTTGTTTTAAATGTTTTTTCTATGCAAAAGTAGTGGCATCAGTCTTTTTATAATCACATTCTATCGAAAAAAAAAAATCACATAAAATATCACCCCTTTCGATCACTTCGATTTTACAGATCCAATCCTATTTGCATGGAAATACATGAAATATTTTCCACAATATATGCACATGTGATTTTTTCGTTTCTTTTTATTTTCATTTGGATTTTTTTATCCGAGGTTGACACGGTCTTTGGGTTCTTCCAACTTATTTAAGTGAATCAAAGTCAATGAAAAGTAATTAGAAAGCATCGCGCGCGTAACTTTCAACCAACCTTAAGGTTACTATATATATATATATCTTGAGAATGCCCATGTTACGACAACCAATTAATGCATATATATTAATGGAACTAATTAAGATATTGATCAAGCACCGTAAACCAAAGGCGAAGACTTAGTTTTAGTTTTATCCCATTTAATAACAATCTAATCTAATTATTATTTAGTGTTGTACAACCTGTTCAGAATTAAAGTTATTTAATATTATAATATGGATCAATGAAACCAAGGACCCCTATTAGCTCAGGGATGCGAATGAACCGAGACGTGGTTGAACAAGCTCGTGTTTAGCTCATTAAAGACTCATGTTATGTTTGTTTATTTATTAATAAATCGAGTCTGAAAAAAATAATAAGTCTCGTGTTTAGAATTGGACTTGTTCAATCATTAACATATATATATATACATATATGTATATATATATATATATATACATATAAGGGCATGATCAGTAGACACATATAAAAACACACTAAGTTTACACATAGATCACAGCCCTTCATCTAATTTAACATCCAATGGTCCAGATTAGTTTGAGTTAATACAGACAAATTTAGAAGAGTTGAATCGATATCTCTTGAGTATGATGATGATAAAGAAGAATTAGAGACGTTAAGGCTTGCACATATGTGTCAAGAATCTACCAAATTGGCTTGTTTGGCTTCTCCATCATACGAGGGTTACAAGATTTATATGGAAGGCATGAATGATTTATCCGAGAAGCTCCAAAAGCTCGTACAAGTTAGTGATCCCTCACCTTTAGCAATCAAAGAAAATAATAACTTAGATTCTAGTGACTCATGTCAAAATTTACTCTTGGATCCGAACATCTCACAAACTAAGGGTAGGAGAAAAGGTACCGACGAAAGATTAAAAAGCGGAATTGAGACGTCCAAAGCTAAAAGAAATTGTAAGGGATGTAATAAACTTGTTACACACGATTGGAGAAATTGTCCTCAAAATCCGATGAGTAAAGCTTACAAAGGTGAGCAAGATAAAAATTGTGTTTGACATATTTGAATTTTTATTTGATTTATATTTAAAAGGTATATTGATATCTACAGCTTTGCAAGCGGAAGCATTGGGAAAATGATATGGTAATTATGTTTTAGCTTTCTTATTTCTAGTTGCTCATCTTATCAATGTTTTAATTTTAATTTGCTCTCATGTAACTTTTTATTTTGTTTTTTGGTTTTCGTTGTAGTGTGTGAGGTCAAGAAAGTGCAGATTTTTCTTGGTGAAGTTGCTATTTTGCATATTTTGCAGATTTTTCTTGGTGAAGTTGCTGTTTTGCATATTTTGCAGATTTTTCTTGGTGAAGTTGCTGTTTTGCAGATTTTGTTACATATTTTGCTTGAACTTTTCTCTCTAATTATGCTATGATTTTTCATCTCATCGGATATATTTTGCAGTGAAGTTTTTGATTTGGTTGAAGTTGGGACTAGATTTTGGTAAGTTTTGTTTTCAGATGTACTTTTTTTTCACAAGCATTTTCTATAAATGTAAAGTTTCTTGGCATTTTCTATAATTGTAAAGTTTCTTGGCATTTTCTGGTTGTATCGCAATCGTTATTGAAAATTGAGCATGCTGTATAATCATTAGCAAAGAAAAAACATGATTTTTATTTATATCAAATGTCGGGAACCAAGATACAACTTAGATTTGTACAAAACTTTTGTTCAGCACATAATAGGTTGTTTTCTACAATCAATTTTCTTCAAAAAGGAAAACAGTAGTCAATTAACAAGTGTAGACATACAATCAACATCGATTCTACACCACTGATACTATACAGAAAGTCTAATGAAGACGTCTCCTTGTTCAACACAACCCCATAAGAGTACAGATACAAAACCAGAGACACCATGAATAACAATTGGAAAATGAAAATAAAAAAGAAACACACTTCCGAAAAGTCATCGATAAATGATGATATTCCCAAATTGCCCTCAGCTTGAACTGAAAGCTTCGATTGCTTTTGCTTGGAATTTTTAACGGGGTAAGGGTCGTATAAATCAACCAAGCTTTCAGTATTTCTCTTTGAGAATGAAATATATAAAGGTTCGTTATAAAGGCCTTGTCTAAAATGCACAACTTGTTCTTCGAGCCTAACAACTTCCTCTTCCAGAACTGCCACCTCAGCAAGCAGCTCCAATGTCTGAACATTACAAAAATAGCATTTCAATCTTTTGTTTTTGCTTTAAGGCCTAAGTATTAAGCACAAATCACTTGCATTGTGAGAAATTTTCTAGAAATTAACTGTTCTACACCTAAATCTTATGAATGGAATGAAAAACATTTCGATTTATTATAACGTTTGCTGCAGATTTTAAACAAATAAGCTGGCTTATTTGAGGTTGAGTAAAAGTTGGGTTCATCCAGCTTATTTTTTTGGAAACAAAAAAACTTACTATGTTTTACCCTGCCCAACCAAATGCATTACAACTTATTACTTACCAGAAAGAGGAACAAGGGGACTAAGCTCAGCTTAAAATCTGCAATCATAACAAGCTCTAAATATAATTACTTACATAAGGAGGAAGATAAGGCGGGAGACGAGAAAGTGCACCCACGGGTTTGTTGAAAGCTCTCTCTAATGCCCTATGAACATTCTCTTCATGTCTAAGCTTTTTCTTTAATTTATCCACCTGAAAATTAAGCAACATTAATCCATGAAATCCTTAAATCAGATAAAATTTAACAAAACAAGAGAGCATGGGCTTCGTTGGCTGCATCTAAAAAGTAAAACTTCTAGCCTTTTCATGTTTAAAAAGACAAAAACAACTTGGGTTTAAGCTAGCCAACCAAATGTACTTCAATATATAAGTTCAAAAGCAATAAATAATAAAAGAAAATTAAAAAAAAAAGATTTACATCTTGTTGTAATTCCATTTTTCTCTGTCTAATTCATCCCTTTCTTTTTGTGGTTCCATTTTGAGTTTCCATTGGTTTGCTCATTTCCAATCCCATCTTCTCCTATAAGCATTGGGAGAGAATACATATAATTCAGATATAAAGAAAGAGAGTACAATAAAAAAAGGAAAAGGAAAAGGAAAAGGAAAAGCAAAATAAATCCATTTATGTGGACAATTACTAAAGTGAATCACTTTTAAGCTTTGAAGGCAAAGAATCAGAGTTTTCCAAATCCCTATCAAAAAATTGTAAATATATTATTATCAAAAAAATCTTGATTATGAAAAGATGAGTCTTTTTCAAATTATCCAATTTCCATTTGGTTAAATTCATCAAAATTGATTTTTTTTTAACATTCCAGTAAACCACAAACCTTAAAGATCTTAGTCAGCAAACTCATGACTTTGAATTAAATTTTCAAACCGTAAAAGAAAAAAAATGTAAATCTTATCTAAGTCTGAAACTAATATTGCAATTATACAATATCATAAAAACAAATGAGCAGTTTAAAATTTTGTTGGTAAAAGAAAAACAAATAAACACAACTCCAAAACTCTATCCAAAATCAATTACAAATCCCTTAATTAATAAAAGGTGTGTTGTAAGATATTATTGGACTATTGGGCCTTACTCATAGTGGGCCTAAGTTGGGCTTTCTATCTTGTATAACCCTAACCTCTAGTATATAAAGAAGGTTAGGGTCCCCTTTTATTGATACATTATGATTAATAAAGACCTACTGTTTCCTCTCTCTATGTTCTCTCTATGTCTCCTATATAATATATATACTGAGCTAATAAGACTCACAACACGTTATCGGCACTTTGCTCGCGAAGAATAGGATATACGCTCACGGATATTGGAGATTTTTGGTAAACGGACGGATATTGGGTATTTATAAACCTTGAGGTTTATCCGGATTTTTAGGGTTTTGCTATATCGACCTTCATCAACATACCGTGCGTAAGGTACCGAATTCAAAACTTAATTTATTCCATATATGTGATCGCACGTATTATTTTATGGATAACTAAAACATGATAAATATCCCGTAGTATATAATCCATGTGTATTAAGGTTTGTTACTTGTATGGATAATTATATATGATCGTAACACACATATTGTTGATTATAAAATCATATTTGTTGATAAGATCATACAAAATAACCCAAATCATGTCATTGTAAAACATGTATTAATCTGTCGGATTAAATCTGCAACAAACTGAAACGTATGTACTGATTTGTAATTCTTTGAAAGCTGTAAACTATTCTGGAAATTACTCAAGGACTAAACTGAAACTTGTCTGAAATTATGGACTGAAGCAGTAATAATGCTGTAAATAGATATATAGTTTGCTGAAATTACACGGATAGTCCCTGTAGTATATTACATGTATAAAAACAGTATATATGTGTTATAAAAGTCAATATTCGGTCTAAATATTCACCCACATGCATATATATATTTATTAAAAAAGCAAGTGAATAAAAATTGCATGTTAATTGAATAAATTGATATGTTTCCATGTAAATTTAGCCCCTTTGCATGTTAAAATATTTTTTTTACCATATATAGAATTGATTGGTAATTAAAAATATATTGTTTATTTGCAAGTTTATACTAACCATGTATAGATTATTAATATGGCGATAAACATAGATAATTGTTAGCATAATCATATCTTTTTGATATTATCATATATATAAATATCACATATGCCAGTAAATTATTAGATTAGATCTAATCGATAATCTTAAATTGATTTGATTTGATATGTTAGAATCTTTATGGATTGATTGATAATCTTAAATTGATTTGATTTGATATGTTAGAATCTTTATGAATTGATTGATAATCTTAAATTGATTTGTTTATAACACCAAATCTACTGCATGATTAGATAGATCCTAAAATATATTTACTGCCTGTTTATATATATATGGTTAATCTAGATAGATATTGTCTATATTGTTAATATTATTGCCATATATAAAAAGCGAAAATCGTATATATTCACATTTAAGTTGGAAAAATTATGAACCTTCCCTAAATAGGCTCACATATTTGGATACGATGTCTAGGAAAGATAAAGGCGGAAGTCGTTCTCCTAATGAGGTCGGTTTTTAAGAGGCATTCGTGCCCACCCCCCTCACCGTCTTTCCTGGTCGTGTTCAAATAGAGCTACCGAAAGGGGTTGAGTAAATAATAATTTCCCCGAATGTGTCTATATAGATATGTATTCGCCGAATTGGTGTCTCAGTATCGACCCGTCGTTCGATCAATGAGAACCAATTCACATTAAAAGCAAAACTATTTTCGAACCTGTCGTTTCGAAATAAAGTTTGTGCTTGTGCAAACCATAAACATATAAACCAGTCGTTTTATATAATAAATAATCCAGAACTCCCAACACATATTGGATGCCATATATGATGAGAAAAATCGTAAAACATACTTGCGAAATGACTATTTAAACGTTGATTTTAATTTGTCACCACATGTTAGTCACACTGATGTGTGAAAATGTGATGCCCAAATTTTTTTTGGATGCCATCTTTGATGAGTAAAACACGAGTTTGTTGTTACCATCGGGATGAATGCTAAGGCGTTGATTTTATTCTGCCGTCACATTTGAGACGTGATGACGTCTATGGTGAACAAATGTCTGAAATTGACATATTGGAGCAATCCTTCACCAAAATACTAGCTTGGAAATTGTATTCCATCAGCAGTATCGTGAATTTATATTCACCATGTTCCTTTATCACCCATCAGTTATTGGATAAGAAAATTACCCCGGTGAGTAGTTTTAATCCTATTGGGTCAATGGCGAATTGTTTGCCTGATATTAATGCTCTTCGTGTACATTTTTTTTCCACGAATCGAGAACCGAGACAAGTGTTATTTGTCTCGAACTGTCGTGATCCTGATGAATCGCCTAGCCAAGCGAGATTTTAGACAATCGTCAAAATCGAAAACTTGTGGCTGCAAGACAGTAATTGAAAGGAACATTATGGCCCGTTGTCACAAAGTAAGAGATAATACTCAATGAAGCAACTCTATGCTATGAAGACAAATGTCATGCACGGTTACTCCTTAAATAGTTCATAACTATTATAAAGGTGAAAAAACCGATGTTAATGTGGTTAAAGCTAACTGAAAGGAAACTCTTGAGACCCCCGGTTTTGTGGCTCAAATAAGTTTGGTACCTTTCTCTATTGATTTTGATAAATCATTGAGCCATTTTTTCGCTCATCTGGATTATGTTTTTCCATTTGGATTATGATTTTTTCCATTTGGACATACTTTTGGATTATGGTTTGCCTGTTTATGAAATTTCTCGAAATAATTTAAAGTGTTTTGAGCAAATTCCTTTGACAAATGTGACCAAACTTTAAATTATGAAATTTTAGGCAATACTTGTGGTGTAGTTGGTTTTTTTGGAAATAGTGGGTAACACGGTACCACATAATTTCACCAACTACTTGCCTAAAAGAGTACTCAGTGACAATGATTCTGGACCTGTCGTTCCAAAATCAAAATCTTTGGTAAAACCAAATTGATTTGTCAAATATGAGTTCTTATACTCATGTAGGTCCTGCCGTATCTTGTTGAGTTATAAAATATTCGAGAAAACCAGTGTTATCTGGTAATAGCTCATGAAAGAATTAAAATTTCTTTACATAGCCTCCATTCAATACGACCAAAAGCGTATTTTAGAGGAGTTGAAATGTCTTTCAAGTGGTTGCTACCACATTCTTTAAAGCATTTAAAGTTACCTTATCATTTCGCCTGTCGTCGAAATGATTAATGATTTAAATGCTAAGACATGATTGTCTATACTATCATTCGCCTGTCGTCGATTGATAAGAGCATTTTGATATTGTGGCATTGACCGTATGAGATATTCCCGGGTCAAAAGACGATGCTTGATTTATAATCACATAGCATTTGGATTCTTTCTGAGAATATATTTCGTGATTAATACGAAATTCATGCCACTAATGCTCACTTTGAAAGACTAGTATGTGTAAAGATCGCGAAATAGACTCGTAGAATTCTTGTAAAGAATTGAAGGAGTTATTGTGGACTTATCCAACCATAAGACGGACCAAAAATATAAATGGTTATGGTTGATGCATCGACAATAAGGTCACATGATTATTGTTGTCCACAGAAATGCAGCATTTTCCAAACTTTTAACCCTATCATTAAGTTGATGGCTCATGATCCGGATTATCTTGAAAAGTCTAGTCGACTTGATAATTCCGAAGAGTAAGAATCGAAATTTCGATTTGAATTACTTGAGTTTGGAAATTGAAATTGAACATCCTGTCGATTATGTTCAGACCCAAATGGACTCACGGAAAGTTTGATGATGCGACTGCAAATGGTTGCACGCACTTTTTGGTCTTGCGCACCAAAATTAATATTTTCATGTGGGGTCATGCTATTTTGCTGCATTGGTCCGTCTGAGGCCCATAGTCACTCAAAACACTAAATGCATACCAGTTGGTTACTGGTTATGAGCCAGACGCCTCATATGAACGCGTGTTTAAGTGCTTAATATTTTGATTGAGCCGCTATAGCGTTCAAAATATGGACCTCTGAAGGGGACATAAGTCGATTATGAATCCCATGCCTATCATTTGATAGAGTAACCTTGGCAAGCGATCTCTTTACTGCATGATATGCGAAAGTGACATCGCTAAGACTGTTCTCCCCGTCGTTAGGGGGAGATTTGCACGTTATCGTTGATAAGGAACGACGTGAAATAACGTGGCATAACCCACTCAGTCTTAGCTTGATCCCCAAAACTGCATTTAGTGATAAGTAAGTGCATAGACTCCCTCAAGTCTAACTAAATGCCAAACGCATTTAATGACTTTATGAGATGTCACGAGATCATTTATACCTGCTGCAAAATGCTTGCAAGGATAGACGTCCCTGTCGGACGCCGTGTTCCTGTCGTAACACGTTGCTTTGGCCGAACCCGCCAAGCAAAGGACGCTGCCGTCGGCCGTCAGTCTATCGTCCTTCCTAAGATATGAGGAAGTTGACCGGTTCTTAATTCGTTCAGCCCCAGAGGTGGTGAATTGAAACTCGTTTGTCGCACGAGATTATAAAAGATCAAGGAGATGTGTGATTTCCTCCTCATCCTAAGAATCTTGAAATATCTGTCGATCATGATATCTTAGATGATATTGAAGCGAAACGAGACTGTCATTGATTACTTGTTCATATATTCGGTGACGACTGATAATATGAGCAAATTTTGACAGGGAACCATGTACCGTTGCCTGAAGTCAACGTAGAATAGACTGGACTAATGGAAACTTGTAATCCAAGTAGACTCCTTAGCGAAAGTGTGTTTGGACCTGTAGCTCCAACACCACCAATGTTAAACGAGTTCGTTTATTTGGTTATTCGTAAGGAAGAGTGATGAGGATAATGAGATTGTAGAATACTCGCCTAGTAGCGCAAGGCTTCTCTCACACCTTGGAATTGATTACGAGATGGTTGATTTCCTCATAATGGACGTTATAACGGTCCCATACTTTATCAGTTTAGTAGTTTCCGAAAAACTGATTATGCAGCATGTGATTGTGGTCACTGTTTTATCTCTATGAGAATTTAGACAAATAGATATAAATGAAGGTCCCTGTGTGATTTCATGTGCTCAAATCAAGTAGTTTATGACCACGGAACACGATCTCAATTAAATGAGACGTTCACTATATGGATTAATATAATCCGAGCGGATGTGGTATACCCGCCTAAGTGAGTACTTGATTAGCTTGGGATACTTGAACAAGTATTATGCCCTTGCGTGTTTTATTACGCGATCCATTTTTGGATTTGCCTTCGAGATGAAGGATCTTGGGAAGAAACGGTAGTGACTCGGCCTGATGATCGAGTCCCATAAAGATTGAATCTAAGTCCATGATTCAGACTACACCCAGAAGGTGTTATGACATTTTAGTCATTATGACGCTAAATCGTCAGATTCTCCCATGATCGTTCGATCACTAAACATTGATATAGACCCGGTCCGTCCCTGATGAGACGACAAAGAGATATTGAACCATGATGTTAATATCTAAGTACAATAAGCGCATCATTGTACTTGGTCTAATGTACTAGGACGAACATCTTGTCTGCTGTGAATGGTATAGCTCGACACAGCATCGCGCTAACACGCTGCCATTGAAATGGCACTAAAGACACATTCCCTTACCTTATGGTAATTTTGGAAGTGGGCTAATTTATCCCATTTGCGTCATCGAGTGTACCTACCCCCTTCGGTACTCGAATTAATGCAACCCTTTTTCGGTTATACCGATGCCGGTTACTTATCAGACCTGCATAAGGGATATTTCTAACATGGTCTGTCTTTACCATTAGGAATATGGCAATATCTTGGAGGTCTTGGAATGACTCCAAGTGAATCACTCTGATCTATTCGTGCTCTATGAGACGAATGGAGAGGGTATATGGCTTCGAGCTAGTATTAGTCATATTTGAATTACATATGTTCTGTCTCACGATCCAGATAAAACACTTGTCATAGAAGACAACTTGTTGTTATTGATCAAGAGAGAAATGACTACATTATGCTATTTAGCATTTCTCGCCGAAATTAATCTTCACAAATGAAGTTTAAGAGCATCCAGTTGAATGCTCGTTCTATTCCACGTTAGATTTTCTTGCATCCAGTCGTATGTAAGTAAATGAGGCATCCAATCGAATGCTCGTACTCTTTCTTGGAATATGAAATCTTTGCACCCAGTCGTGTGCAAGTGAGGGGGAGCATCCAGGTGAATGCTTATTGCACTAATTACTACTTAGTCGAAATCTTCGCACCCTGTCGTGTGCAAGTGAGGGGGAGCATCCAGTCGCATGCTCGTGTACTCTTTTTGTCCTTAGACCAAGGTTTTTTCCCACTGGGTTTTCCTTGGCAAGGTTTTTAGCGAGACACGTTCCCATCATATCTCACTTAAGATTGCCGAAATTAGGGGGAGTATCCGGTTGTATACTTCTTACCACTGTGTACTCTTTTGTCCTTCGACTAGAGATTTTTTCCCACTGGGTTTACTCTAGCAAGGTTTTGATGAGGCACCTGTTTTGTGGTTAATCCCCTACTACTACCACTGTTGCACTCTTTTTCCTTCGATCAGAGATTTTCCCATTGGGTTTGCTCTGTCAAGGTTTTGATGAGGCACACTGTTTTGTGGTTAGTTACTTACATGATATTTTGGCCTATATCATTCGGCTACACAGTTTCTCCTAGGTACCGGTTTTGTCCCACACTGGGTTTTCCGGCCCTAAGGTTTTTATGTGTTTAGCACTGCGAATGAACTCGACTCAGATCGAATGCATGAAGACGAAGAATTCAAGACGTCCAAAGGGGGAGTGTTGTAAGATATTATTGGACTATTGGGCCTTACTCATAGTGGGCCTAAGTTGGGCTTTCTATCTTGTATAACCCTAACCTCTAGTATATAAAGAAGGTTAGGGTCCCCTTTTATTGATACATTATGATTAATAAAGACCTACTGTTTCCTCTCTCTATGTTCTCTCTATGTCTCCTATATAATATATATACTGAGCTAATAAGACTCACAACAAGGTGGATCTTTTTTTAAAATCAAATTCAATACCCACATAAAATCTGAGTGGTAATTCTCCAAAGATAAAATCCACACCAAAGTATTTACTCATCTTTTCTGGTTTTATAATCTCATAATCACCGGTAATATAATTCACACATTTGATACATCACAACCATATATATATACATATAGAGAGATATATATATACATATATATATATAGAGAGAGAGAAGATAATACCTGAAAAGCCCTTACGGTGACGTATTGGGTCAGGTGGAATCGGTTTGGGAGGCGACGTCGGGTTGAGAAGGAGGCCGGACGGTGGTGGTGAAGAGGTGAGGTTTTGGTGGTGATGAGTGTGAGAAGAGCAGAGAGGTTTAAGTTTTAATTTAATTGATGCTTGGTATTTTGTCTGTATTAACTCAAACTAATCTGGACCATTGGATGTTAAATTAGATGAAGGGCTGTGATCTATGTGTAAACTTAGTGTGTTTTTATATGTGTCTACTGATCCTGCCCCATACATATATACATATATATATATATATATATATATATATGACCATATATAATGTAAAAATAACAAAATATAATATAGACAACATGTAAACACCTTTCACTTTGTGTAGTATTTTTGTACCAAATTAGTTTATATTAAAATTCAAGGTACAAATTATCTATGTATAAACGGACCGAGTCTGAAGAAGATAGAAACGAGCCAAGGTTAACCAAGTCAGGCTCGGTTCGACTCATTTGGAGCCCTTCCGCAATATGACTTTTTGGACCTCAGTTTTATAAGTATATGAAATAAAAATAATCAATTGACAGCCAAAGAAGTTGGTGCCATACCACGTTCATGAACCAATTAACAAGGAGGTAAATCTGAGATCTGCAGATCGTCTGCATGTACTTGCCTCTTTATGTAACTAGCAATTCTTAGTTTCATGTGATATTAGATTATTAGTACAACATTTCCAGAAAAGCATAAAGACGTTTTATTATACTATGAAAAGGGTGGGTGATGTGTTAATTTGTTCAAAGTTATGAGTCTAACAAATTACAGTAAGATCAAAATACACATGATCACATGCAAATAAAACTATGGACTACTAATTTCGTTTAAAAAGTACTATATGATAAATTAAAGAAATAGAGAACTATCATTCATACAGCGCACTTAAAGAAGAGAAGAGACTATGTTAATTTACGTCTTAAGATATGATCACATGCAAGTATGCAAATCATTGAACTATATATCATTTCTATAAATTAAACACGTATATGACCACATTTTCACATGTATAACATTATGAAGTAATAGTTAATATGTACGATGCAGAGAATTACATAAAAGTATTGACATTGTAGTCACATTCTCAGTTGCTCAGTTGAAGAAAGAAACCCATGTGTGTTGGAAAAAATTCAGAAAAGGAAGGAAATAATAATAATAATTAATATACTTTGAGGGGAAACAAGATCATTGTCTAGTAGTATGACATTTTTCTTCACTTGATTAAGTTTGTTATTGAAATTTACAAAATTCATTGCAGGATACATTTTGGATTTTGTAGATATCAATTATTTGTTATGCATATAGCAATTCTGTAAAATCGCAAAATATAAACAAAAATAATATGACATTTGTAGTGAGTAATCCTGCAATACCCTTTTAGCTATTTGGATAAACAAAGCTTGAGTTGCAGATTCGAGGGTTACATTTGTTAGCTATTTTAGCTCAGTTTTTCTGCTACTTCGCTTTCAAGCAATATGCTCATTTGGATGACGTGCTTTTAAGCACCAAGTTAATAGCTTTTTTAGCCAAAATAGCTATAACAATCAACAAGGTTTTACTATCTTTTTGAGCTTAAAAGCATGGAAAATATTACTTTATTTAGAAAGCTTCAATATTAAGTACATTTACATTCTTTTAAGCATCAGGCTCTATTTTTTTTAAAAAAAAAAGCATCAGGCTATATTAGCTTTTCGAGCAAAAAAAACTAGAAGCAAAGTATGCTAGATTTTTTTGCTCAAAAACATGCAAAAATTAATATTTAAAAGCTTCAAAAAATAAGTAATTATTTAAATGACCTATATAATAAAGTGTCTTTAATTACTTTCAATAAGTTTTAAAGAAAAAGGCCAAAAAATAGCTGAAATAGGTTAATTACTTATTTACAATAATTGACTTTTTTCCATTAGAATTGAATATATTTAGAAAACACAGGCTTCTATTTTAAAAACGACTTGTTTTCCAGGAAAAAAAAAACTGTTTTTAAAAAGAACGACTTAATTTTATAAAAGTAACTCAATTTCAAAAAAGTGATTTTATTTGGAAATAAGACTTATTTTGAACTAGCGAGTTATTTCCAAAAAAGTTACTTGTATATAAAATATAGGATAAATTAACAAAACATACCACATTTGAAACTAAATTAACAAAAATATACCTAAAAATTTCATACCCTAATTTGTATATTTCATACCCTTATTCAAAAGTTTATAATATTATTTTAAAATTTCATACCCTAATTTGTATATTTTCATACCCTTATTCCAAAAGTCCATAACATAATTTGTATATTTTCATATCCTTATTTCAAAAGTTTATACCTCCTTAAAATGATAAATTCTTCTCTCAGTGAATAAATAAGATTCTTGAAAAGAGATGACATTGAACATAAGTCTATTCCAAAATCGTCATTTTCTTTACATGATTTAGATGACAAAAAGAAAGACTTGAAAGATAAAAAAATTGATCTCGTTGTTCTAAATAAGTCTTTACAAACCGAGATCAACTTTCTTAAAAATGAACTCTCTAGACTTGCTAAAACTATTTCAAAATCACCTTATTTAGATTGTGATTTAGTAGAAAATTTTGAAGAGTTAAAAAAATATTTCGATAAAGTTACAAGCAAAAACAAGGTTTTGAGTTCTCATGCTTTTAACTTAAATGACAAGGCCAAGATTTTAGAGATCGAGAATGACACTTTGAAAAATAAA
This sequence comes from Primula veris, assembly GCA_963682055.1. Classification (NCBI taxonomy): domain Eukaryota; kingdom Viridiplantae; phylum Streptophyta; class Magnoliopsida; order Ericales; family Primulaceae; genus Primula; species Primula veris. Next base: position 25,044,907 of record OY821747.1, on the reverse strand, counting down.
AACAACGAGCTTGTCTTTTCCATTGAAAAACTTAAGTTAATGATCTCAAAATTTTCTAAAGGTAAAACCGTTTTAGATAACATTTTGAGTTGTCAAAAAGATTTCAATGGCAAAAGTGATATAGGTTATGATTGCATTAGTTCTATTCCAAGCAAAACTCACTTCGTCAAAGCCTCTAATATTTTTAAAACTCATATTCCATTCAAAAAAGAGGTTGTTTTTACTAAAGCGAGTACTTCAAAAGTTTTTCAAAAATCTTTCAACGATAGAAAAGGGTTGGGATTTCATAACAAAATCGTTCATCATACTCCTAAAAATTCTTACAAAACATCGTATAGTTCTCGTTGTGTGAAAAATTTTATGCATTGTAGTAGAAATGAGCATATTTCTTGTAGATGTCCTTATCGTTTTCATGTGACTAGAAATAACTTGAAATGGGTTGTAAAGACCCATGTCACTAACATTGTCGGACCCAAAAGAAATTGGGGACCAAAGGACAAAACTTGTGTTATAGGTATTTCTGTTCAAAAGGATAAAATCAATAAATGGTTTGCCAATGCAGACAAAACCGTGGAGGTCGAGAAAAGCTATTCCACTATAAAGAACGAAAATCCAATGATTGAGAAAAGTGGAAGGAGAACCAACAAATGGTACCACATACTCGGACTAGGAAACGCTCATTGCAATTGTCATTAAAGAACGAACTCGATATCACATATTCGAGACATTCAACAATTTCGTTTTAATAGAATTTTTGTTTGGTACATTTGATGTGTGACTATATGTATTTTTTGTAGATAAAATTATTTTCTTGATTTATATTATATGTGTATAATTATTTTTGCCAAATCGATGTCGAAAACTACCAAAATCATCAAATTCATCTCAGAATTTTCGACATGTCTACTGTATTTTAACAAAATTATTATTATTTTTCGATTGGCTACTATAATTTTTGACCTGTCGAAAGTTACTAGAACTTTTTATGCACTTTTCGACATGTCGAATTTTTTTAGACATGTCGAAATTTCGTTTTTCAGATTTGTTTTCATCTTCTTTTATCACCTTTGAATATCAAATTTATGTAATTTTTTGTTATTTGCGATTATTTGGTTGTAGAAAATGAGTTTTCGAACCCCTCCTTTTTTTTTAATTCTTTCAAAAACTCCACCAAGTCCCGATTTATTTATGACATTTTGATAATGCCAAAGGGGGAGAAAAATACAATGTTATTGATAATAATTTCGTTATTTTTGTAAAATCATCGTTAGTTTAATCAAAATGGGGGAGATTGTTGAACCATGAGTTCAATAATTGATTTTGATTATAAGTGTAATTGTAATTTCATGATTTTACAATTCGATGATATAATGCTTGATATTTTCCAAAAATAAAAAATGTATATTTTAGGATTTAAAATGATAGATCATTCAATATCGAAGTTAATGGCTCAAACGGAACTCATTTTTCTAAATTTTTCGACACGTCGAAAAATATCCGACATGTCGAAGTACCAATTGAAAAGTACAAAAGTTGGGAAGTGAGCTCCCTAGATTTTCCGACACGTCGAAAATGGAGTTTGACCGATCGAAAAATATGCTGTTTTGAATTAAGCCACTTTTGCTTTATCTAAGTGTGACTTTTAATCAATGGATAAACCATCCAACCACTAAAAACCGTAACTTATGGACCAATGGATATTTTGGATCTATAAAACCCCTCAATCCATCTCCAAAGCAAATCCATCATCAACCAATACATGTCACTTAACCTCCCTCAATTACAAACATTTAAAATCATCATTGTTGAAAAAAATCTCAAAAAGATGGGAATTGAGGAGAAAGCGATACACGCTCAAATCAAGATAAAAAATCATCAAATCTCACAAATTAGCTTATTTAGAAGTAATCGAATTGTGAGTGTTCTTTTAATTTCGATAAATTTGTAAAGAGCAAATTATAAGCTCATGTGTGAGTGAGTGTTTGGGTAGAAGCTTTTAAGCCAAAGTGTTAGTTAAAAGTTCTAGATTAAACACTTGTGTACTCACAGATTGAAGGGGAGTCGTTGACTGGTAAACGTGTTCGCTTGCACTTGTATCAAGAGTAGGAACCTCGGGTAGAGGGTGAGCAAATCGATTGATTAGCCCGGTAGGATTTGTAATCTTGGAAAGAAGATTATAGTGAAATACTCGGTAGCGTGAATATTGAGGAGAGAACTAGACCTGTTTGCCGAAACTCTATATATCGTGGTGTCATTTTCCTTCACTACTCTTTACTTTACGCATTCATTATTATTGCTTATTTGCTTGTTAGCGTATAATATTTCTATCATTTCATTGACTTTTGTTAAATGCTTAAGGTTATAATTACGATAGTTGAGTTATTAGTTGCACTTATATTTTAATTAGATGAAACCGCTTAAAAGCTTATTCACCCCCTCTAAGTTTTATCCGCACGGGGCAACAAGGAGTTATAAGGTTATAGGGGGTATAAAGAGAAGAATAGAATGATTAGCGAGAAAGTTTGTTATTGTTGAGCTCAAAATGTTTATTCAGTTTTTATCAGATTTGATTTTTTCATTTAAATATATTTTTAGGCCTTTTAGGTTGTATTTCATAGTTCTAAGTTCGTTTTGTTATATTCAGTTTATATTCGTATCGGATTGCTAGCATGAGAGCATAACTCATACAAAAAACATTTACATTACCTATTAATAAAAATCACACACCTTACACCAAAAAAATAAAAAAATTAAGTTTTCTAAATAAAGTTATATCTTCCATGCTTTTAAGCTGGAAAAGATAGCAAACCCTTGATTCTATCCACTTAATTATATTGGCTCAAAAAGCTAATAGCTTGGTGCTTTGCTTCAAGACATCACTATTTTTTAATTAAGTTGTTTTTTTTTTGGGTTAGGTTTAGCTTCTTTTTAAAATTTTTATTTTATAAGTATAAGTATATTTTAAGAGGAATTAACATAAACATATGCTACACCTATTATATTAACAAAAATATACCCTCAAAAATTAAATTATCAAAAACATACCTTACATTAATAATTAAGAAAAAAAACAAAAAACCACATTTATCACTCCTGATCTCTTTACTCTCTCTCTCCTCTCACACTCTCTCCAATCTATATCTCCTCCTCCTTCTCGCTCTCTCTCCTTCTCATTCTCCCTCTCTCCGGTCTCTCATTCTTTCTTTCTCTTTCCGATCTTTCTATGCTCTTCTCACTCTCTCCAATCTTTCTCTCCTCCTCCTTCTCCCTCTCTCCGATCTCTCCTCCTTCCGCTTTTTCGGATCTCTCTCTCCTCCTTTCTTTCTCTTTCCAATCTCTCTCTCCTCATTCCTCTCTCTTTCCGATCTTTTTCTCCTCCTCCCTCTCTTTCTTTCCGATCTCTCTATTAGGTAGAGATTGAAATGGAGACATCCGTAGGAGTGGGCGGCGAGCATGTAGAGCGAGGTCGAAACTCAAGGTTGATGCCGACGGAGATGTGGTCATCAAAGGAGAGTCCCACGACGATTACGTGCTAGTTTGAGATCGGAGGACGGACAAATGTTGGATTTGTTAACTAGTGTATAAGGTTGAAAAATAAGTGTATAAATTCCGTGAATTAAAAGGATGAAGTTGAAAATTATAGATATGAATTCTGTAAATAAAGATAGGAATTCTGTAAATTGGGGTATGAACTTTGAAAATAAGGGTGAACTCTACGAATTAGGGTATGAACTTTCAGAATAAGTGTATGGATTTTTAAAATAAGGGTATAAAAATATACAAATCAGGGTATGAAATTTTTGAATGATGGTATGAAAATATACAAATTAGATTCAACTTTTTTTGAAAGTTTAGGAAACCTTTTCGAGTAAACATCACACATATGAAGTAAATCATTGTAGGATAGATCATTTACCTCATCGGTTTCACTTTCGCTTGAGCATGATTGATTTTGTTCATGGTTGTCTTCCATGGCCATATAGCAAGCAATATGACCGACTTCGTCTTGGTCGGAGCTATTGATAGAGCTTGAAGCGAATATTTTCTTCTTGCCATTGCTCTTACGATTCTTGATGCAATCTCTCGTCATGTGTCATTTCTTGCCACAAGCATATCAAACAAATCGTTATAAATAATTGAATTATTTGACAATTTACCTTTATGTTTGCCTTTAAGTTTTAGTACTTCCTTAACAATTCGAATGATTTGCATTGAATTTTTTTTCGTTATTGGATAGTTCATCATTTTCATCACAAGTTGTTCCTTTAAAAGTTATCTACTTCTTTTTTGAGATTGCCTTGTGACTATTGAGGATGATCTCGTGAGTAATGAGTGAACCCGTCAATGCATCAAGAGTGTATCTGTTCATGTCGTGTGCCTCTTGAATTACGATGACCTTTGGTTCCCATTCTTTCGGTAAGCTCCGAATCACCTTTGAAACCATTACCTTACAAGATAAATACTTACCAAGAGACATTAATCTGTTAGTAATAGTACTGGTAAATCTAGCATGCATATCAGAAATAGTTTCTCCATCGCCCATCCTAAAAAGCTCGTAGTCGTGCACTAAAAGTTGGAGTTTGCAATCCTTAACTTGGTTAGTTCTCTCGTGCATAACCACTAATTTATCCCACATACCCTTAGCCGTTTTACAAGTGGAAATTTTGTTATACTCGTTAGGGAAAACAACACAAACAATAGGGTACATCGCTTTAGCGTTAGTAGAGTAGGCTTCTAGTTGAGTGTCATCTAATTCCTCTACGGGGATTGGATTTTCACTATTTTCGGATGTAGGTGCGAAATATCCTACTTGTATAGTCATCCAAAGTTTAACATTATAACTTTGTAAAAACATACTAATTCTATACATCCAATAGGAATAATTTATCCCATCAAAAAATGATGGGGTATTGGACGATGAAACAATACCGGAAGCGAAATTAAGTACGTTAGCCATCGGGATCTTAACTCTTAAATCGCTAGATTTCTATATGCAAGAGTCTCAGCTCTGATACCAATTGTTGATCCGTGCGGCTAAACCTTAGAGGGGGGGAGGGGGGAGGGGTGAATAAGATTTTAAGCAAATTTTGCCTAATTAAAATATAAGTGCAGCTAAAAACCCAACTATCGCAATTCAAACCTTAAGCGTTTAACAAAAGTCAATGAAATGATATAGAAATAATATACGCTAGCAAGCAAATAAGCAATAATAAGGAATGCGTAAAGTAAAGAGTAGAAAACAAAATTGACACCACGATATATACAAGTTCGGCAAACCTGCCTAGTTCTCTCCTCGGTATTCACGCTACCGAGTATTTTACTATAATTTTCTTTCCAATTTATAAATCCTACCGAGCTAATCAATCGATTTGCTCACCCTCTACCCGAGGCACCCTCAATCTATGAGTACTCAAGTGTTTAACCTAAAACTTTTAACCAACACTTTGGCTTAAAAGGTTCTACCCAAACACTCACTCACAAATAAGCTTATAATTTGCTCTTTACAAATTTATCGAAAATAAAACAACACTCACAATTCGATTGCTTCTAAATAAGCTAATTTGTGAGATTGGATGATGTTTGATCTTGATTTGAGCGTGTATCACTTTCTCCTCAATTCCCCTCTTTTTGAATTTTTTTTCAACAATGATGATTTTAAGTGTTTGTAATTGAGATGTATTGGTTGATGATGGATTTGCTTTGGAGATGTATTGGGGGTTTTATAGATCCAGAATATCTATTGGTCCATAAGTTACCGTTTTTAGTTGTTGTGTGGTTTATCCATTGGTTAAAAGTCACACTTCGATAAAATAAAAGTGGCTTAATTCAAAACAGCAGATTTTTCGATCGGTCGAACTCCATTTTTGACATGTCGAAAAATCTGGGGAGCTCACTGTCCAATTTTTGCACTTTTTCGATTGGTACTTCGATATGTCGGATATTTTATGACGTGTCGAAAAATCTGCTAATTCACTTAACCGAAACTCTTATAACTTCTTCGTCCGAACTCCCAAATGAGTTCCGTTTGAGCCGTTAACTTCGATATTGAATGATCTATCATTTTAAAGCCTGAAATATACATTTTCTATTTTTGAAAAAGATCAAGAATTATATCATCGAATTGTAAAATTATGAAATTATAATTACACTTATAATCAAAATCAATTATTGAACTCATGGTTCAACACTCCTGGTCTTTTATGATCACAATGAGACTTGATTAAGCAAAAAAGCGTTCAAGGAACTCATGTTTACAGTTCATTACCAATTCTGAAAAAACCCTAAAATATATAATACAGTCAAAATCTAGCATGAGATAGTAATAACAACCCAAATTATATTCCATTAAACTTGATAAAAATCTTAAATAACTGAGCAAAAAGTTCTACAGCAACTTTGTTGAACCATGGGGTTCAATAATTGATTTTGATTATAACATTGATTATGTTTTTAATGATTTTACGATTTCTCTATTTCGATGATATAATGCTTGTCTTTTCCCAAAAGAAAATTTGTAAATTTCAGCGCCAGAAAGATAGAGCACAGAAAAACGAAGCCACAGGTTCAAGCGGAACCAGAATCGGAGCTATAACGAAGAAGTTACGGGCTTTTGAAGATTAACGAGAAAACAGAGAAAACTGAAGAACGACCGATCGTCTGTACAAAAATGACCGATCGTTTTTGTTCTGATTTCTTCCAGAGAGTTCACAAGAAAAACGACCGATCGTTTTTCAGAAACGACCGATCGACTGGTGAAAATCGACCGATCGACTGTAGAAAACGACCAATCGTTTTCTACAGATTTCGAAAACAGCTTTTCAGCTTTTTCTGGAAAATAGCTTAAAACAGCCTCAACCACTTCTAATGGTCAGAATACAGAAAAACAGACTTTTGGTCTATATAAACCAACCCAATATCTCTTCCATAAACACCAATCAATACACCTATTATCATCCTTCAATCCCTACATACAAAACCCTAAATATCACCATTTTGGTGCATATATTCAAAAAGAGGGAAAATTGAAGAAAAAGAGAGTCAAGCTCAAACATCATCATTCTCACCAATTAGCTTATTTAGAAGCAATAAAATAGTGAGTGTAGTTACATTATTGTAACAAAATTGTAACGAGTATTTTATAAACTCATTTGTGAGCGAGTGATCGGGTAGAGGCTTTGTAAGCGAGTTGCTTAAAAGCTCTAGGTCTTTTCATTTCGGGACACTCATAAAGTGAGTGGGAGCTTAATCGGTTGATTAGTTCGATAGGATTGTAATATCCGCAAGAAGATTTTTTAGTGAAATACTCGGTAGTACCGAGGAGAGGACGTAGGCCGTTTGCCGAACCTCTATCAAATCACGGTGTCATTTTCTTTCCTTGCTTTTACTTTCCGCAAATATATTTATTCTTGCTTGCTTGCATTTGAATTTATTAACGATTATTAACGCTTAAGATTAGAAGTGCGTAAGTTGGGGTGTTAGTTACACTTAAAGTTTAATTAGGCCAAAAACGCCTAGAAACCTTATTCACCCCCCCTCTAAGGTTTAACCACACGGACCAGCAACTTCATACAAGAAAGGCATTTCTTGATCAGTCTTATAACTACTCTCTACTTCAAAATATATAATTCACCAATTCATCTATCAAAAGTGGCCTGAAAATACTTAACAAATTTATTAGAACTTGATCAGCTTCAGAACTTGTCATCACCAGCCAATCAATATTTAATTCATACGAATCAAATTACCACTGCGTTAACACAAAAACGAGGATAAAATTAGCTTCGGAAAAAATTATCGTTAGCCCCATCAAAATCAAACAAATCTCTATCTCCAAACCAAATAAGAATCAAAAGATATTAGCTCTGAAGCATGAGTTTTTTTTTATAGTCCAGACTGCTAATGGCTCTAAGCTTATTGACTAATACCTAGGAATCCATGGTGGTGTAATTTGCTCCATTAGGTCCTTACTTAGCCAATCTGTCAGCTAATTGATTTTGCTCTCTAAAAACATGTGTGAAACTGCTATAAACCAAAGGTATTAGATAAAATATGTCGCTCCAAATGTTAGTAAACTCAGGACCAGGAGAAACCCCTTTTTTTCCGCCAATTAATTAATAATTCAGAGTGAGATTCAATTATAATATAAAAAAGCCTAGGTAATACCATATCTTAAGACCATTTAAAAGAGCAAGAAGCTCAGGATAAGTATTGTTATTTTTTCCATGATTGAGAGCAAAGGCCACAGTAAAATTACCATTGCGGTCCCTTAAAACTTCACCACTGCCAGCAAAAACCCCACCTATTGCAGAGCCATCAATATTTATTTTAAGTCTACCCTAGTTGGATATTTTCAAGATACTAGAACTGATCTTTTCACCAAAAAAGGAACTATATTAATGCCCAAATTAATCAAAGTGATTTTATGAAAATAATTATTTTTTGCCTTTGGTTTAATGAGGAAATTTAGCTCTTTTAACCAATTAATCACTCTAATTATAATACTATCTACATTCATACCAATACCATCATATTTGCACTTATTATTACTTATCCAAAATTTCTACCAAATTAAGAAAGGTACCAAATAGGCTAATATACCAAATTGAGACTTATCACACCTGTCACACCAGTTACAAACATAATCCTTCCAGTTATCACCATCGTAATTACTAAAACCAAATGAGTTGCTAAAGAAATTCCAGAGCTTTTTACAAATTTCACTCTGACCAAATAAATGATCAGTAGAATCCTCTTTATATCTAGTACAACAGAAGCATTTAAAAGCTAAAGCAATACCATAACTTTTGACATCATGATCAAGTTTAATAGCACCATGCCATAACTTTCATGCAAAACAAGAAACTTTAGTAGGAAGGATAGTGTTCCACATGTATTTACATTTTGACATGTAGTTTTCTACCTTTTATTGAGAGATACCTCAGATATATATTATTACTAAACAAAGGAGCTATTTATAGCACCTCCAGGAGAATACAAACCAGTCAGGAGAATAGCAAAAGCTAGGAATAGGAAAGGACAAGAATAGGAACGAACGGGAATAGTAAGAGACAACAAATTAATAAACTAATATTCTCTAATATGCCCCCTCAAGATGGTGATCAGGTCGATACACCAATCTTGGAACAAAGATGATGAAGACGATGTCGCGGAAGAGCTTTAGTCAAGGCATCGGCCAGTTGATCACTCCCAGGAACATGAACCACACGAAGATCCTTGGTTTGAACTAGATCACGTACAAAATGATAGTCAGGAGCTAGATGTTTTATGCGAGAGTGAAACACTGGATTGGCACAGAGATACGTAGCACCGAGATTGTCGGAGTAGACAGTGGGGATCGAGGTTAGAGTGACCCCGAGCTCGAGGAGAAGATGTTTGACCCATTGTACTTCGGAAACAGCATTGGCAATGGCTCGATATTCAGCCTCCGTGGAAGAGCGGGCAACAGATCGTTGTTTGACCGAGCTCCAGGAGATGGGGTTTGACCCAAGAAAAATGACATATGCTTCAGTGGAGGTTCGATCATCGGGATTTCCTGCCCAGTCAGCATCGGAGAAACCGTGGAGGGAGATTGGTGTGGTTGAGGACAAATTCACGCCAAGATCACGAGTCCCATTCAGATAGCGAAGAAGATGCTTAACAGCTCCCCAGTGCGTCGAGGAAGGAGCATGCATAAATTGAGACAGTTTGTTGACGGCAAAGGCAATGTCAGGACGGGTCATACGAAGATGTTGAAGACCCCCAACAACTTGGCGAAACATGGTGGCATCGACAGAAGGGGTCCCATCATGAGTCGAGAGAGAGGTTCCGACTGCCAGAGGAGTGGGGACAGGCTTCGAATCGAGCATATTGTGTTTGTCGAGGAGATCAATGATGTACTTTTGCTGAGAAAGATGGAGACCAGTCGAGGTGGGAAGGACTTCGACCCCACAAAAAAAAGACAACAAGCCCAGATCTTTGGTGGAGAATGTGGCGTTAAGTTTGGTGATGATATTCGAGACAAACCCACAGTCACTCCCTATGATGATGAGGTCATCAACATATACAAGGAAGTAAACTGTTGTTTGTTGGTGATGGTAGATGAACAAAGAGGTGTCAGCTCGAGATGTAAAGATCCCGAGCTTAATGAGAAAGGCACAAAGAGTCTCATACCAGGCTCGAGGTGCTTGTTTAAGACCGTAGATTGCCTTTCGAAGTCGGTACACAAAATCGGGGTGATCCGGATCTTTCATACCAGAGAGCTGAGACATGAACACTTCTTCCTCGAGGGTGCCGTTGAGAAAGGCATTGTTAACATCCAATTGACGTATTGGCCAACGTCGTTGAAGAGCGAGGCTAAGAACCGTTCGAACGGTTGTGGGCTTGACAACCAGACTGAAGGTCTTTTTGAAGTCTAGGCCAGGCCGTTGATGGAAACCTTTGGCAACAAGGCGAGCTTTGAAACATTCGATAGAGCCATCAGGTTTACGTTTGACGCGATACACCCATTTGTTGCCAACAATATTTTGGGTTGGATCAGGCGGTACAAGTTCCCACGTGTTGTTTCGAAGCAAAACAGAATGTTCATCATGCATGGCTTGCTTCCATCGCGGATCCTTGAGGGCTTGAGCGACACTGGTGGGTTCACTGTCAGTAGTGGTTGAGGTGAATGCAGAGTATTTCGGGTTAGGCTTGCGGATATTATTTTTGGATCGAGTGGTCATGGAATGGGTGGGTGGAGGTTGATTGGGTCGAGGTGAATTTGGCTCTTGCGGGTCGAGGTGAGTAGGTTCGAGGTGAGTGGTGTGTGGCTGGGAATGACTGACAGATAAGGGCGAGTGCGTGTCGCAGTCTCGAGGAGGTGAAGTTGATTCTCGGGTTCGAGGTGCAGAAGTCGTCGACACGGTAGGACGCGGTGGAGACGGTATCCAGATATCAACCAAAGATGAGACAGACGGAACAGACACAGGAGTTGAATTGTGAGGAGTTGTAAAAGGAAAGATATTCTCAATGAACCGAACATGTCGAGACACATAAATGCGATGGGTAGTGGGATCGAGACAGATATAAGCACTTTGAGTGAGTGAATATCCTAGGAAGACACATGCAACAGATCGAGGTAATAGTTTATGTGCCATATAAGGTCGAAGCCAGGGATAACAGAGACATCCAAAGACACGGTATTTGGTGGTCGATGGTGATTTTTTAAAAAGAAGGGCAAATGACGAAATCATTCCTAAGTTAGTTTTGGGCATCCTATTGATTAGATAAATGGCTGTGGCAAAGGCATAGGGCCAGTAGACAGTAGGAATGGACGCACGATGAAGAAGAGTGAGACCAGTCTCGACAATATGTCGATGATGTCGCTCGGAGTACCCATTGTGTTCGGGTGTGTGGGGTGGGGTTGTGAGGTGGGTGATACCGTGGTTGGCTAGAAAGGAACGCATGGCGATATATTCCCCCCCATTATCAGTGTAAAGATTTTTGATGGGTGTGGAGAAGTGTTTCTCGACTAAGGCTTTGAATTTAGTGAATGTGGAGTGAACTTCAGATTTTTGTTTTAATAGATAAAGCCATATATATTTTGTGAAATGGTCGACAAAGATGACATAGTGTTTGAAGCCATCAGTGGACATAATTGGAGAAGTCCAAAGATCAGAGAAGACAACCTCTAAAGGAGTAGATGAGGAGATCGAAGAAACATTGAAGGGTAATTTGGTGCTTTTATTAAGATAACAGGAATTACAATTGAAGTTGGAAAGTTCGACGCTAGAGAAAGATAAATTAAGTAAAGAACACATGTGACGAAAAACATGGAGATTGGGGTGACCGAGGCGACAGTGCCAGGTTGACAAGGATTCTTTGGGAGACATGGTGATTGAAAGAGCTTTGAACGGGGTTGCAGCTCGAACATTGGTTGGCCAATAATAGATACCGTCCCTACGCGCTCCCAGAATAAGGATAGTGCCCGTGCGACGGTCCTACACCTGAAAATAAGTATCAAAAAACACGACGTCAACACGGTTAGAGGCACAAAGGGCAGAGACAGAAATTAAATTTGTCGACATATTAGGCACGTAAAGGACATTGGTAAGAGAAATGAGAGAGGTTCGAGTGGGAAGTGTCATAGAGCCAATGTGAGAGATAGACAAACCAGATCCATCACCGATGACCACCGAGGCTGAGTCGAGGTAGGGTGAGTGAGAGTTGAGGTTCGTAAGGTCAGTGGTGATGTGATGCGAGGCACCGGAGTCCACGACCCATTCGTCACAGGAGGGCGAGGAATGGTAGCTCGAGGCATAGTGAGGGCTGGAAGTGGGAGTCCGAGATATCGGATACTGAGCAATTGCGGCTCGAGGTCGGCCGCGCGGAGACCATGGTTGAGGTATATGGCCTCGAGAAGACCATGATGAATTGGTGTAGAGAGAACACTGAGAGGCAGAATGTCCTTGTTGACGACACAATTGGCATTTTCCCTGATATCCTCGACCGGGTTGTCCCGAAGGTCGAGGAAACCAAGATGGGGAGGGCGCGTGAGGAGGAGAAAAGGGACGTTGGCCCCGCCCGAAGTGTCGAGAGTAACCTCGTCCACCTCGAGTGGGATAATGGTTCGTTGAGTTGACCGGTGCTGTCATAGCTGTGGCTGGCATCATGTCGTTTGTCGAGCCGAGAGTTGGTAGTTTGTCTTCATAGCTGAGCAGTTGTTCGAAAAGCTCATCAAACGTGAGAGGAGTGTCGCGGACCTGTATGGCATGAGATAGGTCAGAATAGCGCTCGTCGAGGCCATTGAGAATGCGGATTGACAGTTCGTCAAAGTCCGTTGAGACATTCATCAAGGCGAGGGTGTCGATGTTGGATTTGATGTCGAGCATGTATTCTTGAATCGTTTTGTTGCCTTTCTTTGGTTGAGCGAGGTTATCACGTAGTTTCATGATACGACCACGCGAGGGAGAGGCATACATTTTGGCAAGAGAGATCCATGCATCTCTAGAGGTCGAAGACGACGAGATGAGAGGAACAAGAGTGGCCGTCAGAGATCCAATGATGGCATTGAGGAGAAGTTGGTCCTGTCGAACCCATAGTTCATAGGCAGGATTGGGGTTGGCTTCGTCTGGGTCGGTGGTGGACAGTGTTTCGGGAGGGCAGGGAAGAGTGTCATCAACATATCCAAGAAGATTATACCCAATGAGGAGAGAGTTAAACTGGACTCTCCATGCAAAGTAATTTTTGGAGGTGAGTTTCAGAGGTGCTTGAGCGGCGACATTGAAGACAATGAGGTTTTGGGGAGGGGTGGTGGTTACGATGGTTTCACTGGTTTCCGACATCGAGTGATGTGTTTGAGCCTGTGGCTGTTAGACCGTTTGGCTGATTTTGGTGGCTAAACCTATATATGCTCTGATACCATATTGAGAGATAACTCAGATATATATTATTACTAAACAAAGGAGCTATTTATAGCACCTCCAGGAGAATACAAACCAGTCAGGAGAATAGCAAAAGCTAGGAATAGGAAAGGACAAGAATAGGAACGAACGGGAATAGTAAGAGACAACAAATTAATAAACTAATATTCTCTAATACCTTTTACCCAAAGTAACTAAAAGCATTTTTTTACTGTAAGCTTACTATTAGAAGATAGAGGCCAATACCTTATATCAGTTCACTTTATCAGAAAAACAGGATACTGAGTTACTTTTGTCACGAGTTCTTTGCCATCCATTAAATCAAGAAAATTTATGTCACAACAGCAACCCTTTATTAATTGATTGAGTAAAACATTTGGAAAAACTACATTAAAATAATTACACAAAAGTCCCTCCCTAGACCAATTTTTAAATCAAAAACTAACAAAGCCTTCATTAATATTCCACTCACTTTTGTTAACTAAAAATTAGCACCAAACTCCTTCCAAACATAAGAATGATTGATTTTAAAAATAGGATTGGACCAGTTAACATATTTTGAAAATTATTTTTGAAACATAAAATGCAAATCATTCATTAACTCAATAAGATCACTAATCCATAATCCTCCTTCAGATAGAGGTTTGGAAATTTTAGACCATTTAATCCAATGGTGTTTATTTTTACCATCTAAACATCCCAAAAGAAATTTAAAAAAGCCATTTAAATTTTATCAAGAATAGATTTAGGCAGATGTAAAACAGCCAGTAAATGCATGGGAAAGATGACAAAACATGTATATGAATAATTTTAGCCCCACGATTTAAAATGTTACTTTTCCAGTTTGCTACTTTTTTGTAAATTTTATTCAAAATAGGATTATATATATTAGCAGTGAGTTTTGAGTAATGAAGTGGGATGCTAAGGTATGTAATAGGAAATTTACCCTTAGTAAAACCTGTCACTTCAGCAATAATACTTTTTCGGTGGGAGATTTTTATTAGCTTAATGAATATGTAAATCTACATGTTTTAACCATAAGGTTATTTGCTTTTTAAGTAAAAATAAAGACTGGAAGCAATGTTTTGCTACCTTTTTCTCCTTAAAGACATGCAAAATTTAATATTTAAGAAGCTAAAAAAATAAGTAATTATTTAACTTACTTATATAAAATAAGCTCAATAAGTAGTTTTCAAACAAATGTCAATAAATAGCTGAAATAGGTTACTTATTTACAATAATTGACTTCTTTCTATCAGAATTGAATATATTTCGAAAACACGACTTCAATTTTAAAAACGACTTGTTTTGCAGAAAAAAAATGTTTTTAAGAAGAACAACCTAATTTTATAAGAGTAACTCAATTTTAGAATAGTGATTTTATTCGAAAATAACGACTTAGTTTGAAAAAGCCAGTTACTTCAAAAAAGTTACTTCTATGTCAACATAAACTTTTACTCAGATTATTTTTTAAAAAAATGTTAGACCTAATAAAAAAAGACAACTTAATTTTTTTTTTAAAGCGACCTTATTTTTTAAAAAGAACTTATTAAAAAATAGTGATATCTTGGAGTAATACGTAGAACTTTTTATAGATACATAAATAGATACTAGCAGACCTGTCCACCCGATGTGTGTGAATCGAACAAAAAGTTTGTAAACCGTTATGGTAGATAATTTGTGAGAACATGCAGTTAAAAGGAAAGTTAATAATTAGATAGCAGTGACTATTTTGTAATTTTGTAAATTAATAGTACTTTTTTGTAAATAATTGTTTCAAGGCTCGTGAGGCCCCGTCACATAAAGTAATAGTATAGATATAAATATAGATACACGCAGTTTTTGTGTTTAGATATGGCAGAGAAGGTCGACGAGGTCCGTGAACATAAGTGTCGGAAACCTGACGTGGCAGAGAAGCAAGAAGATGACGACGTGGCGGACAAGGAAGAAGATGATGACGTGGCAGAGAAGGAAGATGATGACTTGGCGGCGAAGCAAGATGAATATGATGACGTGGCGGAGGAAGGTGATGACGTGGCGAATGAGGAGGAGGAAGAAGATGATGATGACTGGATTGCGGAGTTCATAATCAGCGACAGTGACGACTACAGCTGTTAGATACGCCCTACGAAACGCCCTCGTTATATGCAGTGTTTGTATATATTTTTTACTCCATTGAGTACAGAAAAGTAAAATTTATATTATTCCTTTCATTTATGATTATTATTAGTATTATTATTGTTAGTAGTTGTAGTAGTAGATAGTAGTAGTATTATACTCTTGTTTTTAGCTATTCAAGAAAAGTTTTGCCTGTGAAAACTTGAGTTTCTTTCTTAATTTCGAGTTCTGTCTGTGATAAAAGTTGAGTTTTTTTTTCTAAACTTATAAGTTCTGCCTGAAAAAGGTACTTGAGTTTTTTCATAATTATAAGTTGTGGCTGTGAGTTGTTGGTTTCTTTTAAAATGAAAAGTTCTGCCTGTGAAAAGTTGAGTATTTTACTAATTATAAGTTGTGCCTGTGAGCTGTTGAGATTTTTTGTTAATTATAAGTTGTGCCCCTGACTGTGAGAAGCTGAGTTTTTTTCAAAATTAAAAGTTATGCATGCCTGTGAAAACTTGAGTATTTCCTTTTTGGTCTCTAGCCGAAAGAATCCACATTTAGGAAACTTGAGTATTTCCTTTTTGGTCTCTAGCCGAAAGAATCCACATTTAGGACAAAGTTTCAAGTAAATGGAGACAATCAGAGGCAACCTCTTTCATTTTCATAGAAGTCCTCGAAAGAACAGGGGATATAAGTTCTTGCATTATCAAAAATATTGAAAAGATTACAGCACTAGAAACCTGATCTTCCTAATATTTATTTGACTTTTCCCATTTCTTTGGATGAAGTCCCCTTCGGAAACCTTTAATCCGTGTAATTTCTTAAGAACGTCCATCCATATGTTGCATTACTTTAAAGTCTAGCAAGCAGTGGACCTTGGTATGATTAGTCTTAGTTTTTATTTTTTCAAATGAGCTTTACTAAATTATTGAAACTCGATATACATGATCAAGTATGTTGGAACCAGCCCTGGGCTGGTCATGATGTGTTAGATTGCGAATGGACCGAGAGAGACGAACATCTACATGGAAAGCAAGTCCATAGATCCGGTAGAGAATGCTTCTAATGCTTATGGTAATTATTGAATATTTACATTTTTATCTCTTTACACTAGATCACTGTTTTAGTATGGAATAATAGTTGGTAATTTGTAAACATGATTATTGCTTGCATATTTGTCTTGTTGGTTTTTTAAACACCAAAATTAACACATTTGATGCATGTCAAATCTCCCCTACTACTGGCTGTACGTACTTCCTGTGTAGGCTGCTTTTTATGGAAACATGTAATTTGATGTGCTTAAAAGATTCCAACGTCTTCTTCCCCTCCATGTTCGTTTTTTATGCAGCAAAGGGTATTCCCTGTAACAAGATGTCTGAGGCTGAGTTATGAGAATATAACTATGGAGGACGAATGCTTGCCACTGGAGAAGGTATGTCTCTCTCTTATTTGTAAATTCTTATGTTTACAAGTTAAACCAAGGCACTGTAAGAGAAGAATGGTTGCGAATGGAGTAGAATCATCTTTTTTAGATCGAGTATTTTTGTGTGGGCTATTAGTGTCATGCATGATATGAATATCCTCTAGTAAAGTATACGACCCGATCCATGGCAAAAATGATGATGAAATTAAATGAGAAAGTAACCTGTGCTCTTTCTTAAAAACATTTAGGAGAAAGTATTCAGTTTTCAGGGAAGACTAAAAATTAGTGTACCACACCAATTAGATTACAAGATTTTTAAAATGGTAGTCGGTCTCACAAGGGTTCCGCCACTAATCATTTTATTTTAATTGATGGGACATGCAAATCTTGGGTTATTGCCCAAGATTTGCATATTTTAAATGATAAATAAGTACTCCGTTCTGATGTACTCAACTAGGTTTAGTTGCTCTGCCTAACACAGGGTACACCAAATGAATGATTTTCCAACGTCTTTGTCATTTTTTATTCCCTTTAAAATATTATTACTTCCTTTTAACATTTTTCTCGCTCTTCCCAATGAAACAATAGTAAAACCAAACAATATTTGAAGAACAACACAATCTATTGATGACTAGATTTAGTTTTCCTAATGCTAAGATCATACAATCACATACTTTTGTGTATGTTTATGAGGGAATGGTAGCAAGCGATCTATCACATAGTTAAAATGGGTGTGGGAGAGATTTATGTTAAAAGGTCGAGTTCACTTAAGTGGATACTGTGTTTTTGTTGTATGTCCTGCATGCAGTGGAGGAGCTAGCTGGGGTCTGTCGGGGGCTACAACCTCCCATATTTTCAAAAAACAATTATTTACAGTGCAAAAAACAAAAACGAAAAATAGCTATTTAACCTCCCTCATAATAAAATTTTAACCCCCAATCTACTGATATTTGTTCCGCAACTGTCTGCATGTTTAGCGCCCCTCATATGAAGAGCCGTGCAAATATACTCAAACAGCAAACTTTACTGTACCTTAAGTTGATAAACAAAAGTTGGATTTTTTTGTAAAACTTGGGACAAGCTGAAAAGTTTGTTTACCCATGCCCTAAGTGCCTCATGTTAGCAATGATAGATGCATTCCTATGTTCACTACAAGAAAATCGACAGTTGGCAATATAATATTTTGTTTGTATTTGAGAAATTATGTTTCTGTTTGTATTTGAGAAATTATGTTGCTGATCGTTGATCGGCAACATATTAGCAACATAAACTACTATGATACTGTTTGGCTTGTGTTTGATTTTTAGTAACACTGCTGTTATTACTAATTTCAGTCAGCAACATAATTATAACAAATTTATTATGTTACCACTTGTATGTATAATGCAACACATTTTGCAACACATCTGTAACACATAAATATTGTTGCAAATCAGTTCCAATTTTTCAGCTAGATTATTTTATTATATAACTACTTGTAGCTACTCATGTCGGTATTGTATTACTATTTCTTTATTTTATTTTTTGAAATGTTTATAATGTGCTGCTAAATTGTTACTAATATGTTGCTATATTCTTTTGGTGCACGAAAAATATGTTGCTAATTGTTAGAATTCTAATACATTCATTTAAATATAATAGTATAATATATATAATTAAATATAACATTTATATATCTAATAGTCAAACAAAAACTAATCAGTACAGAACATCATTTTCATTACACTAGGATGCAAAATATTACAAACCAAAATACAATGTAGCATAATCTCCGCCATCCCAAAACCAAAAGTCAGTGTTCTCATACGCCTACCCAAAAGTTATTGTTCACGTACGCCTACCCAAAAATCATTGTTTTCATACGCCTATCGTTAGGTCCTACAACCTCAAATTTAACATAAACCTAAAACATAAGGAAAAAAACTTATCACCACTGCCACTTTGACCGGCACCAATGTTAACCTAATCCTCGAGATCGTTGAGGTCATCCTATGCTGCCATGTATCCATTCCCTGCCTCATCATCCGAATTAACTTTGTTCTCAAGATTACGTACCTGACTTTACAAAGTGACGGTCAGACTCGTCAATAAATTCTGCATCTTGAGAAGTGTCCTTTCATAAGGACCCATTCTCGATTCGACTTCTTCCCCGATAATTCAGTTAATGATCATTCAATAAAGTCTTGAAGCATTCTAATAGAAATCTGTTGCGGTAGTGTCGAACTTGATGCACTTGAATTTGAGTTGTTGATGAGGATAGATGAGCTCTGTGATCCTAAACCATGTACGGTACCTTCCTTGTTTCATACCACCAACTATCTCCATAAATATCGCATCATCATTGGGTACATAAGATTCGTCTGAAATCTGGGATAGCTCTAGCTTTTTTGCCATAAACGTAGCCTACGATTGAAAACATAAATACATGTTAAACATAAAAAGTATGTTCCATCCAAACAGAGAAAACTAGTAAAGCTACACAAAAGAGAAATCACAGTTGCAAAATTTATAGTCACAACAACTACCACCCACTTTCCAAGTATTTTTTAGTCACACCTATCGTCAAAACCAATACATTATGTACTATTAGCAGTCATTAAGGTTTTAAGAGTCAATCAAGTTCAATTTACAAAAACTTATATCAACTCATCCAAATCATTTAGACACTTCACCAGTTCATTATCAAATAAGCCAATGTTGGTCAAACTACCGAATTTATCACAAACTTTGACTTGGTTACTGTTAACTCAAATATGCCATAAAATTTGAACTCTAAAAAGAGTCGATCAGCATTGCAACATAAAAAAATGCAGTTAATTATCAAATAAGCCAGCTACAAACGTCAACTTTTGCTTCATTTCTTTTATCCCTTGTAAGTACTTATTTTGATAACCAAATAAGATAAGAAAGAATTTTTTCTTACATTAATGGCAGCAGACTTTTCATCGACAAACGAATCGTCTTTTTTCTTCCTCTGCATTAGTTCGAATAACTCGTTGCAAGTAGGTGTTCTTTTGTTCTTAGCTTCAAAGCGAATCGCATGCTGAGAGGATGTGATTGAACCACCGATATGCTTAGAGCATTGTCCATTAGCGCCCATACGTGCCAACCTTTTCTTGTGCGAGAGCTCTAAAACTTCGGGAGTGTTCCAATCTACCATCCACTTGCTCCATATAGCGGACGGGATGTAGTCTCTATCTTGTGAATCGCTCTTTCAGTCATTTATAAAGTCACGATAGCGTCTTCCTGCTGCTTTCCTCCAGCACTCTCTAACTGCCAGTTCAGCTCCTCTTTGCCAAATGAAGTATTTCTACATGACAACAATAGGCTAGATAAGAATAAACTTGGTATAGATATACAAACTATATTTTGCAAATACATGTATAGAAAGGACTATATTAAATCCAGCTTAAAATCTCAACAAAACAAAGTCATATACATTAGACTTGTAAACTTACAAATGTCGCAGGTTAAATTCTTCACACATGCATATATATATATATATATATATATATAGTCCTCATTGTAAAACACTTGGATGTACCATGCTTATAATGTCCTTTTATACCAGTTACAAAAAATACATTGATGTTTGGTTAATGGATACCATTAAAGAAAGGTACGCACACAAAAAGCAGTTACAAAACTTGTTTGGTATAAAAAAAATAAACAAAATACCCTTTTAAAGTACCAAATCGCATACTTATTTAGACCATATTTTAAGTTTTAGTGCTAATAATTTCTCCAAGCATATATAATATTGCTAAAAAGGAATCAAGGGATGTAATGAACCAAAGTTTCACCTCACAGGACATAAATTCATAAGCAGAGTGTAAAACATAGATATCTTGAATTCCTCCCAGTAAAACTCTTTCATTGCCGGGGTTACTTTTGTCCAGTTACAACCCTCTGAGTCCACTTTTTGTTTAAAGATCTTGTTCATCCTAGAAGCGGTAGATGGTTGGAACCTTTTCAATTAAAAAAAAATAATTACTAAATAGGCGTAAATAGCCGCAATCCTTGTAAAACCAGGAAAATTGGAACAAAGATACACGTACAACCTATATGGATAATGTATATGTGTAACCATGTCAATGACAACATATAAAACTAGTCTAGTGGGTTGTTGTTAGGCTATGACACACCTCCTTTTCTTTCTTCACGTTGTTTGCATACCGATATAATGAATCTCTTGAAAACTTAATTTAGAAAAAACTGTAGTGGTAAGCATGTTCATTCAAAAATACTTTTGAGACTCGTGTGTATTTTTGAGACTCATATGTGCTTACAAGCTGCTACAAATACCAAGGCCAGGTACGCTATTCACATTCTTAATTAAAACACTAGGTAAGATCATAGATCATGTGCGAGTTTTAATCATGATTTAGAATGAGTTACAACTATTTTATAATAACTAGGCAAAAACTTTGTTTAATTATGCTTAGAATAGCTTCAAAGTTACTTACCAAAGTTTTCAAGCTATTCTAAGTTAATAAATTTATACTTTTATTACCATGAAAACTTTGGATTATACCTAGAATAGGTTCAAAGTTGCTTACAAAACTGACAGTATTAAATTTTAAACTAAGTCTCTTGTTATTGTAATAGCAATCTAAAACCTAAATCTTTCAAAAAGTTTAGACATTCTCGCTATGATTTATTCAGGTGCTTTTTAAATTTGTATCTAAATTAGGAAGTTCCTAATCCCTAAACACGCATGTGAGGCCTAATTATAACCAAATCGCATATAGACTTTTGATAATGTAATGATAACAGGGGACTACTTCTCTAATATATCTTAACTAAATATTATACCAAATAAGGTATTGATTTTTCAACAAACATGGATTATTTCACATATATCTATAGATACATATACACTTTCATATCAAGGTTTCAACAAAAATAATTAGTTACTAAATGTTTAAACATTTAAAATTATAGAAATAAAAGAATACAATAACTAATTACATAAAAAGGAAACACAACAGATCGAATGCAGAAACACAACAGATCGAATGCAGAAACAACACATTTTCAAAGAAACACAATACATATACATTAGCTATACATTAGTAAAAGTATGAAAATTCCAAAAAGTAACAAACATAAGATCACATCCATCTAGACAAACATAGATATAGATATAGATAGATACACACTGATGGTAATGCCACCGTCGGTGCTATAGAGTATCTTGTCCATGTGCCTAACAAGAAAAAATCAAACTTTGCCTCTACCCATAAGCAAAGATCAAACCTTTTTAGCAAACTTGTGTAAAAAAAAACTTTTTATCCTATTACCTGCTAAAAAATTCCCGGTAACACATAGTAAATCCAACACATAAATGACTGATACATATTGATACGGAGACAAACCAATACAATACAATACATATATACACCAAAAGTATGCACATTTCAAAGGCTAATTCAATAGTACTAGATCACAAGTTATGTCACACCCCAAAACCGTAAAACGGACATCGAGGCATGACCTTTTGAAGAGAAAAGAAAAGAGAACCTGTTGGTACAAAATTGAATTTTTTTTTTAAAAGAAAACACTTACGAGCTTAAAGGAACAATTAAACAATAAATAAAAGTGTTTGCCAAACGCGGCTACAACACGAGATAGTTTTGACAAATTTATAAAAGAAAATAAACGAATGTAAATTGCCCGTAGGCTACAACCTCAAAGGTGCTTTAAGTAAAAATAAAGAGAAAGCCCCAAACCCATGTGACGCATTGCGATAGCTCCTATCCAAATGTGTCAACCTATAATGTACCTGAATGACAAAATTGTAACGGTGAGTCCCATGCACATAACTATACGGGACGGCACCACAACACCGTCACTCCATCTCATAAATACAAGAGCTCACAAATTCTACACTACGATAATCGACGTATAAGAAGAAAGATAATGACATTCTACAATTACGATAAATTAAATAAATTAAATACACATCAACAGCATACATGGACCTCTCACGCCACCTACCCTAGTCCATAAGGTAGGTCATTCCCTATCCCTTCGGCCGTCTTCTGTCCCCGGAATTAGGGAGAGACAGAGACCATTGCAACATAAAAGTAGATTTATAGTGCGCACTTGGACCTCTCACGCCACTCGTCCCAGTCCGTAAGACGAGTCATTCCCTATCCCTTCGGTCGTCTTATGCCCCCAGAATTAGGGAGAGACATAGACCATTGCTAACAATAAAATAAATATAGTGCACACTGGGACCTCTCACGCCACTCGCCCCAGTCCGTAAGACGAGTCATTCCCTATCCCCTCGGCCGTCTTCTGTCCCCGGAATTAGGGAGAGACAGAGACCATTACCACTACAGCTAAATCACAAGGTCTCGGCCAATAATATAAAATCATCCAATTAACACAATCTCATACGTATAAATATTAAGGCCTCGGCCAATAGTATTATACTATTCAAATAACACCATCTCATACATCACTTAACGTAATACAACATAACACATAACCACATGTACTAAATTCACAACTAGCCAAACGCTATAACAACATAAAATCACTTTCAGGCATTTTAACAAACACCTTGTATGCATAAACTACAATTCACCATTATTCAACATAAATTTACCCAATAACATCACTAATTATATAATCACATAATCAACACATAAAGCATGCAAACCCATCCATAATCTCATTAATCCGAAATTAATATAACTAACTCATCAATTTCTTTCATTCAAATAAGTGAATAAAACATACAACAAATAAACTCAATTAGCAAATTAAGAACATATTTAAGATAAAAGGCAAAAACCCCCAATTTAAAATAACCGTAAGACCTAATCCCAACATACACCCTCGTCTAGTCGCAATGGATAACCCCCGTTACCTTAGAGCGTAGAGGAGATGCCTCCGGTATGAACCCGCTATAGGTGGTTTCCTCTTTTTTTTCTTCTTCTTCTTTTCTCTCTTTTCTCTCTTGTTTTAGGTTACTGATTTTGGTTTCATGAATTAAAAGTGGGTTGATTTGAGGTTTAGAAAAACTTTTTTTACAAGTTTGTGGAAGCGAACTATTTGGTCCCCAAAGTTCTAAAAGTTAACTCTAATCCAAAAATATTGTTTTACTACTCAAAAATAACAAATATTTAGAAACAAACCTATTGGGTCCTTTTTATTTATAAAATTAGTAACAGATTTTTAAAATAAAGTTTTTCGGAAGAGTTTAGTTTTGGCTAAAAATTAGTCGAGTGACCGGTTTTTGGTAAAATCTGTATAAAACGTTTTTGGATAAATTAAATCATAAATAAAACCATTTATAAAAATACGGGATGTTACAGCTAACCCTCAAAAGAATTTCATCCCGAAATTTCCTCTCTAAACAACTATACCCAGAAATTATAAAATTTAATAAATAAGCCCATAAAATTTAAACGTGCAATTCGTGTCATAATTCAAGATATAAAATACGCATGGTTCACAACCTGCAACAACTCTATAACGTCTACAAAACTCAAAATACGGTCTTTCTAGTAAACTAAACTCTAATAAAATAAACTCTCAACCCATACCCGGGGGTGTCGCACGGCTGATTAACACGTGTGACGGCCAAACAAAGCCTAAATGAAATCATTATTAAACACTCGCTAAATAACTCATTAATTAAGCTCAAATTTCTAGCAAAAACTTCATTAAATAGAATCTCGAAAATTACGTTCATTACAAGAAGTTAATCTCTTACAACTAAAACAAAAATGTAATCGTAGCGGAATTTAACACATAATCTTAAAGATCTGTCTGGTCCTGAAACTGACTCGATATCAACCCTACTTAACTGTTCGTTAACCTGAAAATATATATTTTAAAAGATAGGGGTGAGCCAAACGAGCTCAATGAGAGAGAAAGCCTCACAATATATTATACGGGTTGAAAATAAGATTTTTCCCTTTCAGTTTCTTGGAACATAATAACTTGTTTAATAAAAATTCCCAATGCATAAGTATTTAGAAATTACTTGAATATAAAAGATAAATAAACTTTTCACTTTTCTTTCATCAAAATTAAATCCATCGCAATAGTAATAATAAAATCTTTTTCTTCCTTTTTATGATAAAAGCAAAATGATAACATGTATATCTTAGAGTACCAAGCCCGATTGACTTCAAGGTAACCACAGCATGACAGCTGAGTCTATTCCTTAAAACGTTCCGGTTAACAAAACTATGTACAATTGCTAAGTTAACCGTTGATAACTAAACTCTTTCGTTTAGTTGCCAACGTCACCCCACTTTCCTCTTCCCCTTATTCGGGATTCTCCGTTGGACTTATTCTCATGGTCCCAAATACAAATCATAAGCAAATCATAAAATAATAAATTTAGAAACCTTATACAGATACACTGTATATAACCTTTATCTTTATAAGATATAAACTAGTTCTCTTTATACAGATCCACTGTATATAAATCACTTCTTCTTTTTCATTCTTTTCTTTCTTTTATTATCTTTGTTTTCGTAACAATATAAAAACAATGTTTCCATATATAAATAGTACTTGAAAAATAATACCTATGATCCTGTAAAATATCAAAAGTTGCAACGGAATATTTATAATAACAACACAAAACCCACTCACCTAATATTAATCCGAAAGAACAGAAACATTTCTACAACGAATAATCTAGTGCTTAGCTTTCCACTAAACCTTTTCCCTTGCTCAACATAGGATTTTAATTCTCTCATCTTTGTATACTTTCGTTACATATATATAATTTTAATACAGTAAAGGAGTATAGAATCTAATCAGGGAAATGCTACATAGCTTTTTTTCTTTATTTGCACTAGTGTATATATCTATATTAACAAAGAAAAATTCATTATAGGGGCGTGTATATGGCATGACAATTGGCTTAACATTTGTACTAAAATTCTATACCAATTTATTACTTCCGTTTCAATTTCTTATGCAAGGTTACCTCCTTAATAAATTACTATCAACAGAAACTCTTTGAATACATGTAACATTATTTCTCCTTAAATATTCCACGCATAGTAGTTATAGGAATAAATACAAACATCTCGTTATAGAAAACTCAAGATAATATTTACTATTCTTAATTGACATTTACTCTTCAGACAAGGCATCGGTTTTATATATGAATACAATCAAATCATGTCATTAATCATCTTAGTGGGGCATTCTAAGACGTATAACTTACACCATTATTCTTAATCATACATTTATACAATTCAATATTTCTAACCGAAGTAAATTACATAATTACTAGGCCCAATTCTTACCAGCTAATCCCTAAAAGTACTACCACGTATCAATCCATGGTAAATCATTTAGCCAATTAAATACCTCTAAATCCTTTAAAACTCTATAGCTTTGATAACGTGTAACCGTAAGGTCCTTAAATCACTTAAACAACTAAACATTAATATTCTTACTTATGAAAACAAAATAGTCACATGAGTAATTATTTAGAAGAATAAATATTCAAAATAAAAATTTTAAATTAAAATACGGGATTTTACCCTCTCCACCACTTAAAGAAGTTTCGTCCCGAAACTTTATTTCTTTAATAACTTGAAAAAAAAAAAATGTTTCCGAATAATATTATATATATGCTTTCTTAGACGTGATTAAATCAGCTCACATAATTTCTTTAACCAACTGGTCTCCAAAACAGTTACTTGTGTGTGTATGTAGTATAAACTATATAAAAGAAGTATAATAAAAGGTATCTTGGAAACTCATTTGAGATTAAAATTACTAATAATAATAAAATCATATTTGAATCATAAACTAAAGCACAACAAAACCATAGATACAAGTATCAATTGCTGATGAAGATGTGTGGCCATATCTAACAAGAAAGCAATATTAAAATAAAGGACAGCCTCTCCGTTCTTATTGAAGCAGTTAAATAATCCTCAAATCACGTAAACCCACTTTACTCTAACCCATTAAACAAACAAAATTCAAAAAGAAAAAGCAAATTTATAAATACATTACCATCTCTCCGTTCTTATGAATGCAGACAAGCCCAACTAAATCATGAAACTAAATAATTCCCATATCACATAAACCCAAACACAGACATAATGGCATCAACAATAGTATCCCAGCAAACAGATGTATCCTTTTCTAAAAGAAAGTACCATCTTGCACGTGGTTACCAAACAAGCCCTTAACTTTGAAAGCCAGAAGCTTAAAGTTGGACATATCTTTTTCTAATGTAAGGCATGAAGCTAATAAATGACAACAGAAAAGCTATTAGACAGAAATAATCTCATAACAATGAAACCCCCCCTAAAAAGAAATAAAAACTACAATCTTTAAGTTGGACGTTCTATTTTCTCAGTCCCAATCCTCAAGGAAGCCATGAAGCTTAAACAATTCCCAAATCAAATAAACCCATCACACAACAACCCATTAGACATAAAAATCAAAGCTCAAGAAATTGAACCCAGCAAAAAAAAAACCTGTCATTATACTGAAATACCTCTTCATTCTGATTGAAGCAGCTAAATGAATGATCCAAAACACGTAAACCCAGAACACAAAAGCTAGTTAAACACACAAATTAAGGCATAACAATAATTTCCAAAGAGGAAAAAAAATCAAATAAACCCACAACACAAAAACCCATCAAACACACAAATCAATTCAAAACAAATAAAACCCAATACACAATAAAAGGAGTAATAAAATACAATTAAAAAGGACCACCTCTCCATTCTGTTTGAAGCGATTAGCAATACAATATCGTATCCTTAAAAACAAGAAGCTCCTAAATGTACATAGTTTTTTTTTTTTTTTCAGGCTCAATTCACACATAAAGCTAAACTATCCCTAAATCTCATAAGCCCATCAAATACACAACAAAATACGAACTAATAACAGTAACAATAACCCAACAGATAAAACAGAAGCATCAATTTAACTAAATAAATAAAGGAGCACCTATCCGTTCTGATTGAAGCAGGTAACGATATAAGTCTCGTCCATAAACCCACAACACAAAAACCAATCAAACACACAAGTAATGGCATAACAATAAAAACCCAGCAAAAGAAGTAACCAAACAAGACTATATCTCTACAAAGCTAAACAATAGCTTATTGATCACTCTTAATTATCAGATAAGACATGAAGCTAAATAATCCCCACAAAACCCCTATTAAAGACACAAAACTCAGCACACTAATAACAGTGACAATAACACTACAGCTAATAAAGAAGCAATTAAATTAAATAAATAAAAATGAAAAACCACATCTCCACTTACAATCCACAAAACTCATAAACCCACAATACAAACCCCATCAAACATTCTAATCAAAACAAACACATAACAATCTCAATAACCCAATAGATATAAATAAATATATATATATATTAAAAATTAAAAATACCATCTCTTCATGCTGCTTGAAGCAAGTAACAATATACAGTAATACCTCAATAAATTAATAGCCTCAGGACCGAGAAATTCCATTTATTTAGAGAGTTGGTCAATAACCGAGATAGTAATTTGACATACTAGCCCAAAACGGGGCGGGGAAAAAGTATTATTTTAGTCTTTTTAGAAAAGTTATCAATAATAGTCGGATACTAATTTATAGAGGTGGTACTGTAAGCCATAAAGCTAAAAACAAGCCCAAATTCACATCAACACACAACCACAAAACTACCATCATCGAAAACAACACAAAAGTGCGAGGGATAACCCATCATGATACGTTATTCTAAAGCACCCGAGCGTCCTCGCATACTCTAAAACTCCACATCGCTAAGGTATTCCTTCACACATACCGACAAGAGGTCCACCCACTAGTTTGGCGAGCCGGGATCAACAAGCGTCCTCATTGTCCCCAACTTGCCTCACATGTGGACTTTACTTTCATCAACTACTACTAAATTCTAGCTACATGTCTTAAGCTAAATGCAACCCCCGTTTTTGAAAAAGTTTGAATTTTTGGAAAAAGTTTTGTAAAAATTGATACAATGGATCTTGGTCCAATGGTTACCCATCTTCCCGTCGTCCCAAAATATACAAGAACCTAGTTAGCTCTGATACCAACTTGTCACGCCCCAAAACCGTAAAACGGACATCGAGGCATGACCTTTTGAAGAGAAAAGAAAAGAGAACCTGTTGGTACAAAATTGAATTTTTTTTTTAAAAGAAAACACTTGCGAGCTTAAAGGAACAATTAAACAATAAATAAAAATGTTTGCCAAACGCGGCTACAACACGAGATAGTTTTGATAAATTTATAAAAGAAAATAAACGAATGTAAATTGCCCGTAGACTACAACCTCAAAGGTGCTTTAAGTAAAAATAAAGCGAAAGCCCCAAACCCATGTGACGCATTGCGATAGCTCCTATCCAAATGTGTCAACCTATAATGTACCTGAATGACAAAATTGTAACAGTGAGTCTCACGCACATAACTAGACGGGACGTCACCACAACACCGTCACTCCATCTCATAAATGCAAGAGCTCACAAATTCTACACTACGATAATCGACGTATAAGAAGAAAGATAATGACATTCTACAATTACAATAAATTAAATACACATCAACAGCATACATGGACCTCTCACGCCACCTACCCCAGTCCATAAGGTAGGTCATTCACTATCCCTTCGGCCGTCTTCTGTCCCCGGAATTAGGAAGAGACAGAGACCATTGCAACATAAAAGTAGATTTATAGTGCGCACTTGGACCTCTCACGCCACTCGTCCCAGTCCTTAAGACGAGTCATTCTCTATCCCTTCGGCCGTCTTATGCCCCCGGAATTAGGGAGAGACATAGACCATTGCTAACAATAAAATAAATATAGTGCACACTGGGACCTCTCACGCCACTCGCCCCAGTCCGTAAGACGAGTCATTCCCTATCCCCTCGGTCGTCTTCTGTCCCCGGAATTAGGGAGAGACAGAGACCATTGCCACTACAGCTAAATCACAAGGTCTCGGCCAATAATATAAAATCATCCAATTAACACAATCTCATACGTATAAATATTAAGGCCTCGGCCAATAGTATTATACTATTCCAATAACACCATCTCCTACATCACTTAACGTAATACAACATAACAGATAACCACATGTACTAAATTCACAACTAGCCAAACGCTATAACAACATAAAATCACTTTCAGGCATTTTAACAAACACCTTGTATGCATAAACTACAATTCATCATTATTCAACATAAATTTACCCAATAACATCACTAATTATATAATCACATAATCAACACATAAAACATGCAAACCCATCCATAATCTCATTAATCCGAAATTAATATAACTAACTCATCAATTTCTCCCATTCAAATAAGTGAATAAAACATACAACAAATAAACTCAATTAGCAAATTAAGAACATATTTAAGATAAAAGGCAAAAACCCCCAATTTAAAATAACCGTAAGACCTAATCCTAACATACACCCTCGTCTAGTCGCAATGGATAACCCCCGTTACCTTAGAGCATAGAGGAGATGCCTCCGGTATGAACCCGCTATAGGTGGTTTCCTCTTTTTCTTCTTCTTCTTCTTCTTTTCTCTCTTTTCTCTCTTGTTTTAGGTTACTGATTTTGGTTTTATGAATTAAAAGTGGGTTGATTTGAGCTTTAGAAAAACAGTTTTTACAAGTTTGTGGAAGCGGACTATTTGGTCCCCAAAGTTCTAAAAGTTAACTGTAATCCAAAAATATTGTTTTACTACTCAAAAATAACAAATCTTTAGAAACAAACCTATTGGGTCCTTTTTATTTATAAAATTAGTAACGGATTTTTAAAATAAAGTTTTTCGGAAGAGTTTAGTTTTTGGCTAAAAATTAGTCGAGTGACCGGTTTTTGGTAAAATCTGTATAAAACGTTTTTGGATAAATTAAATCATAAATAAAACCATTTATAAAAATACGGGATGTTACAAGTTATAAACAAATTCAATCATTTTGTTTCCATATCGAGCGTTTACGCATAACCGAAACCAGTTTCCACCAAACAAAATAGTTGCAGATAATAAAAAAATAATTGCATTTAATAAAAAAAAAAGTTACACCAGTAAAAGAGACATATACCTATACTTTGATGAATCCAAAGGTAAGGTAAGTTTTATTTTCTCCCTCCTATGGTGTTCATATAACAGACCCACCCAATATTATTTTTAAATATCAAATCAATATTTATTAATATAGATATATCTTTATTAGTTTAATATTTCATATTAATTTTACAAAATTGGGGGTTTCTAAAATGAATGGATTTTGGGGGCTGTAAAAAAATCATGTCTTTATTCTCACATATCTGTTTAATGTAAATTCACATTATGAGTATCAAAATTAAGAACTATAAAAAATTTAGATTACCAGTACATACCATAAAAGACACAAAAATAAAAACAAAGACATATTTTCACAAGTATACATCAACAAATACACAATAATTATTAATTAAGCCGATATAGCATCATTATAATTATTGAGAGAAATAGAGAGAGAGAGATGTGAGTTGCAGATGTGAGAGGCGGCTAATTAGGTTTAGGGTTTTTGTTGTTGTTTTTGTGTGGTGTGTGAGAGAGAGAAAGTGGCCAGCTATATCACTTATACTGATGAAACATGGGAGCAGAACAAAAATAATGGAGGGAAATGAAAAAAAAAGGCGGAAACAAAGTCAGGGAACCAATTTGCCAAAATGTTTCAATTTTTTGATAAGTCGTAGAAATTTTTGTTACAAAACATAATAATTCTTAAATAAAGCATAAAATTGTCTTAATCCACTCGAATACAGTCTTTCAATTAATATTATTTATTCATCATCATTGGACGAATCTGATGAGCTCGCCAATAAAATTAATTTTTCTTCATCTTCTGTTAGATTGATTTGATAGCCCTGTTCGGGATCAGTAGCATTCAATGGCCCAGATCCAATAAATTCTGCATTTGTAATCCGATGTCCAATACTTTCGTCCTCTTGAAATGCATCAGTGTTTTCCGATTCGACATTCGGTTGTTGAATAATGATTGGCCTAGCTTTAACCTTGCAAACTGCCCACCAATCTTTATCCTCCTTATTTATTTTCTTTTTTCTCATTCCCATTTTGTTATTTTCCCTTACCGACAATCTAGGATAAGGAATGTAACAAACTTGCATCGCTTGCATAGCCAATATAAATGGCTCATACTTTGGATATTTCGATTTTATGTTCACATCGACAATATTGTACCGTTTATGAACTTTTTTTCCTTTTCGACTAGGATCAAACCATTTACACTTAAAAAAAACTGTCTATACATCAAACTTTTGTATGTGTTTATTTTTATTCTGTCTGGAGTTAATCGTCTATACATCCAACTTTTGTATGTGTTCATTTTTATTATATATAAAACATTGTTATTCATTTAGCATAATTTCATAAAAATGAATGCACATTAGTAACATATGAGAACATTTTAAATCAAAATATAAATATTTAATTATAGCAACACATTTTTATGTTGCTAATTTGATGGGGAGGTTGTGTTACTAAATTGATGGTAATTTTGTTACAGATTTTACTCAGAAAATTTGGCAACTCTTTTAGTAACAAATTATAGTGTTGCTAAATTTAAGTTGCTATAAAGTTGGTGATTCTATTGCTAAATATCACAATTTATATTGCCGTTTTGTTTGTGTTATGCTGCTAATCAGCAACAGAAATTGGCTCATTCTTTTTCGGTGTTGCTATCTGTCATATTTCCTATAGTGATTACGGAAGGGCATATGTTTATGTAGATGCAATTGAAACCTGATTGTTTATTGACTTCCTTGGCCGGTAATATAATAAATGACTATTGATAGATCCATTCAAAGAAGGATTCGGGGCTCTACCTGATACTCTAGTAAAAGTGCAGAAGCTTGGTGAAAAAAACTCTCGGGTAAAATCCCGTAAATACCTTATACAAGGCAGGAAAACAAGAAAAAAGACCTTCTAAAAAGAAGGCATCTTGGGTAAAATCCCATAAATACCTTATACAAGGCAAGAAAAAAAGAAAAACACCTTCTAAAGGAAAGTCACCTCGGGTAAAATCCCGTAAAGACTTTATACAAGGCAATAAAACAAGAAAAAGACCTTATAAACGGAATGTACATCTGGTAAAACCCCGTAAAGACTTTATACAAGTCAAGAAAACAAGAAAAATACATTCCAAAAGGAAAACACTCCAGGAAACGTACCAAGTAAGACAAATATTAATTAAAGCATACAAGATGACGAAATAAACCCGCATTAACATAAAAGCCAAAAAGTCCTTTCAAGAAAGACCAAAGACAGGATACCGTAAGATTATGCCAATCAATAAAAAGAAATGCTGAAAGAGTACAAACACAAAAATTAAAAGACAACAAATAGTGCAGGCACGCATTACGGAGACAACAATGTTTAAGAACAAAATCATTCAAATGCAGACATAACTAAAATAGAAAAGAAACAGGCACAATTTGTTTAGTTGGAAGAAGAAATGCTACACGACGTATAAGAAGGAGCGCGACCAAGATCGACCGTCTCATCATCCGTAGTTGTATCCACTTCAGTATCATCCCCCTACAAAGTCTCATCAGAAGGGAAAATAGAGTCGAAATTAATAGTATAAGCATCCACAAGCTGATTAATTGAGAGACAAGCAGCAAACTCATCCCCGTCTTTGTATGATGGTCAGCCGCCGCGATTCTATGGGTGTCATCAAATCAAATGGCGATTGTACTGTTATTTGACTTTATTTATAGAGGTACGTGCACCATAGGATGTTGACATGTGCCAATTTACGCGTACTGCTCATGAACTTTTAGTTTAGTGGACTTCTATCATTTAGAATTAGTTCAGTGGGTTATTGTGTCTCTTCTTTACAGATGGAAAGACATTTATATCCTTATTCTATGATTGTTATACTTGTATTTGATGCGTTGCATACCCACTTTATTATATAGATCGGGTCTATACCAAATATGTTGTATTTGGTATTCTTTTTATGTCATATAAGGTGCTTTATAGCTGCTCTTGAATAACGAATTTTGATCATTTTAAATGAATGTTTTTTTGAGAAATACACCTGTAATCTAATTTTATTATGCAAGTTCTTACTTTTTTTTTGGTGGTGGTGGTGGTGGGGGGGTGGTGGTGGGGGGGGGGGGGGGGGGGGGGGGGTTGTTTCAGGGTCGTTCTTATAAAGTAGCCATGGGATCAGATGGAAAAGGAGACATATTAATTGCACATTCGAACGAAATAGAATTTGTATCTCCCATGGAATCTGACAGAGTTAAGATCATAGGTGGGGTGAGGCATGGGGGCACTGGAATTCTTATCGATATGGATGGAAGAACTGGTCTAGTTAAATTAGATCACCGTTCATCATTAGAGCTTTGTATGAACATGAAAACCCGGGCGAAGTTGGTGCATGTCTAGCTGGTTATGTTATAAATAAGTTATGTTTTCGTCTTGCTGCACTTTTTGTTGTGTGCTATTTAGTGTGTGGATTATTATGTAATTTCCTACTGTGACTTGATATAAATAATCGTTTGGCTGCAGCGTTTTAGCTGGTTATGTTATAAATAAGTTTCTAACTCCTACCTTAAATATTCTAATTTCACTTTCTTAGCAAACTTTGTGGCAAATGTTTGTAGATTTTTCTAATGTGCTAATTCTGGAGTTTGTAATAACTTTTAACATTCAATTTCATACATCCATATGTTCGTTTCGGGCCTTTCGGCCTCAATTTAACAACGAAAAGATAAACCTATAATACCGATATTTCTCTGCTTGCCATTATTCTCGACGCTTGCAGGCCCCTGGTGTAGAATTAGCCTACCAAAATGAAATAAAAAGAATCAAACGTAATTTTAAATTAGGCCTCTTAAATTATTAATAAAGGATATGATTCATCGTCACTTGGGTTCGTTAACTTAATCTTTTTAATATGGCAAAGCTAGATTTCGAGTGGTAAAAGGAAGGTAATGATTTGCAAGTCTATAATACTGATATTTTCTTCTTAAATCATACTTACTGCACAAGCATGTACATCATTACAACCACAAAGTAGCTCCCCATTTAGAGTATCTAAAGCTTGAAATGATCCTCCACCCTCACTTCTCTGCACAAATGAAATTAACTCCAATTTTTTTAAAATTTAATCGAGTAATCAAATCGATACAGACTGTAATGGAACAATGACAATTTTTTCGTGGTAGTAACAATAGTCTTACCTTGTAATAATCGACAGCGACAAAATTTGCCCATCTATTGCCAGCAGCAGTATAACAGGTTTGAACCATGTTAATGAGATCTTCAGAGTTTTGTACACACGCAGCTAGCTTAATAGGTATCGATTTAAAGTAATTCACCAAAACCAATGATTTGCTTGTATCGTTGAGAGGAGACGATTCTGCCCGATTAAAGCAACTTCCTGCCTTCATTCCACCATCCCCGTCTACAAAAAATAAAAATCAGATGGTTATAAGAAACGAAAACATTAAACAGAACTGAGAAAAAATTGCACATCATATGTTAAAGACGATTACTACATTCAAATGAATGGTCCTGCAGCTGTTATAGTTAGATTATTCTGACCCATGAAAATTAGAATTAGATAATGCCATATTTAAATCCATAAATGCCGTTTTTTTCTCATTAAGGAAGAGAGTATTATATAATCTATGATTTTTTTTTTACTAAAACAGGATGATGTCATAACATAATTCCTCTTCTAATGTCACCGCAACAAAACTTACTGTTACGGTATCTTACATTTTGATTATTTAGTGTAAAAACGGGTTGAAATGCTATTAAATCTTTAATGGTTCCTTACATTGATTTTCAACCATGTAGTTCCATTGATAAGCTATTCCTTCGCTTTGTTGTTTAGCTTGTTTCGAAGTGAATACTAACAACCTTTGATTTTTGGCTACCATGTCACTAACCATAGGCCAATCTTGGCCATTTTGCGGCATACTTGTCACCGGAAACCAATATTTCATCAAACTGGCATCAGTGAAAACTTTTGTCAAACCATTGGTGGCTTCAACATAGTCTTCTAAGATTAATGTAACAATTTCGGACGGGTTTGCTGATAAAAAGGCCTCAATTTCCTTTAAAGTATCTATGGCCGGTTCCTGGAAAAAAGAAAATCTACATATATAAATTTATTCATTAAAGGGAAATTTAGGTACATATTGAGTCAAAGAATAAGGGCTCACGAAAGCCGTATATTCATGGCATTGTCCTCCAAAAGAATGGCATAACCATACGTCTCCATCAAAGTCATATGTATCGAGCATTAACGCCCGAACACCATTCTACAAGTGTTAAACCGTCAACAAAGGCCAATTAATATGTTCACAATTGAGAAGCTACAAGATGTGTGAAATAACAATATGATAAACTAGAATATAAAAGGGTGGTTTCTTACATTTAGCTGTTGGGTAACAGTGTCCTCTTGGTTGGTGAATGTTACTCTGGGAACTCCAGTGTGATTTGGTTCTCCATCAATAGCAAATGAATTATGGGTTGTCAAAAATGCATACTTGTTGAATGGAAGTGAATCATTCTATAAATATGAAATATGAAAAAAAAAATATAAGTCATGATGTTCTCATTCGGTGCAGGAAAAATCGTTACAAATTTGTCACTATTTCAAAAATCTATCACAAATTGATTAAACTATCACGAAAGCGTCACAAAAAAAACCCGTCACTATTTCCGTCACTATTTAGACGTATTTTTTTGTAGTGAAAATGGCCGAACTCAGATCCCGATACGGGAGGGCCTGATATTCACATGATTTGATTTATTTTTTGTCTATTGGGCAGGATGCTTTTAGGCTTAAATTTTAAAATATCAGTTTTATCTTAAGAAGGATGTCGCAGTCTTCCCTGAAGAAATACAATAAGGAAACGATTGCTATATCTCCTGTAGCAAAGGATATAAGAAGAAAAATACTAGGACCAAGTAGAAGCTTCCAAAACTTTGGGGACTACTATTGAAATTAACCATCTATCTCTATTCTTTAGCCAAACGTACAATTCTCTATAATAATAACGGCAAAAAAAAAAAATAGTAATAACAACAAACACAAGAATTAAAGTCAAGAAAGAAACGGATGAAAATGTAATAAGAAGCGAGTAAGAGTAAAATCAATTTACCACGAGGTTAAACTGGTTAGTAAAAATGGATCTAACACATTGTGAGCCTTCAAATGCAGCTGCGCATGATAAGCAATATAGTCCCGCGCCACAGTCCTCGTTTGAGCTGCATTCCATTGCCTGAAAGAATGATCGATTAAGTTTTTCATTTTATTAGATAAATCATGTAATATATCACACATAAAAGAAGTAGTACTTTGTAGTTTGTTCACCAATTTATTTTATGAAAAAAAGTGCTATGTTAAAATGAATGCTTATTAATTATGTACGTAGCACAAGTCATATTTTAATTTTCATATTGAATATTTTGAAATACACGATGTTTTAACTTTTGGGATCAGTGGCCGAGCCAATATCAATAAATGAAAGGCTGGATTTTAAAAAATCAAATATAATATAACTAAATCGCTATTTTTGTTATAAAAAAGGATTTCACTATAAAAAATTAGTTTTTAAAAAATATGGAGAGCATGCAGTCACTTACGGTCCCCAACTACCTTCTCCCGTTCCCAAAAATTAAAACATCATATTTCTCTAATTGTTATTCTAGTAGCAGACAAATAAGTATGTGAATACTATAAAAGAGATTGATATACTTTGAAATAAAACTAATGAAAAAAAAATTCCAAATAAAACCAAAATTTCTTATTTTAGGAGACTTTTCAGATACTCCATAGGGAACTACATTTAACATGTCACTTTTAATCTTAGGAACCTTTAAATTCGCAATAAAGTGAGCTATTATAAGATAAGATCACAAGTGAGAAACGCGATTTGTTATCAGTACGTGGACTGTTTTTGCAAAAAGAACCGAGTACAAATTATGCAATTTTGCACCCTAAAAAACGTACGTTTCACCAAAACTGATTGCAATAACAAACCGTGCTGTGTTAAAATAGATGTATCATCTGAAAAAATAAACAATTTTCATATCACTTATTCAGAAAAATAGACATGGAGCATATATACCTCGCATTTCCCATCGGAGCAAGCACTTGTCGCAATAAACATTACCGAAAATACAGCTACGAAAAAATATGTTTCGATATGCATCATGCAGTTCACAAGGTTGTAGGATTCGATTAGGATTTATGGAAATAAATAAAACGAAAGTTGCTCTATTTTTTTGAGCTTAAAAAGAGAACAAATTAGTGGTGAGAAGATTCTGAATGAGAATGCAAAATTCACACAATGGGAAGAGACAGAGAAAGGTACTTTGGCAAGATACAAGGTAACATAACTAAAGAAATTTTAGGAAATGTAATTTGGCTTTAATATAGAAGAGAATTTAAGACTATTAAATTCAAACTGAAGATCGATAAAGTCGTTACAACATTCAGAAAACAGATTATCATCTAAAACTGAATTACTAAAAAGGTGCAAAAAATGTACACTTGGCAGCTGATATTTTGAGAGAGATACAAATTTAAAGACAATACTTACATTTATAATAACAAATTCATCGTCCTCTAATTATATAAAGAGTATATGTAACTGGAATACTATGTATTAACTACGTACTACGTAGTACGTCTCAAATATTTTACAATATGTATTATGGTTTGTATTTCTATAAATAAAAAAAATTAATCATTATCCGGTCCATTTTATTAATAAAGTAACAAAAATATTCATACATGAGCCAAACTTTCATATAGCTTCTCCGATCAAAATTACAGATAATGTAGAAATGGCATTACAACCTACACTCAAAGGGTACCTTGTGCAAATGGATCTATCTACTAAGAACATCGCAAAAAAGCAACAAAATTAGCATTTTAAATCCACCCTTTTCTACTAATTTATGCTTAGTACTTTTTTCTGTAATTTTCTTTAACCTTCTATGTAAATAAAATTATAAACACTGAAAAATTCCTTTGATTTCTTGCGGTGGTAACATGAACACTATTGAATCACGACTAACCTGTAAAAGTAATACCTTGTATTGTAGTTATAAGAACAATACTCGTATAATCTAAGTGATCTTGTCTCCTGTGGTAACTTGTTTAATACTCCCACGTCCTACAAAAAACGTGGATAAATTATTTAGAAGAAGACAAATAGACGCATTTACACTTTTTTTTACTTATGGAATTTCCTTTCTGTTTTAAATTGAAAACTATGACACCAATCCTTCAAATGGCCTTGTTTGGATGCAACTTACAACATGATTTTTTTGTTAATATACATAGATTTAGTTAATTAGTTTAGTATAAACACTTGGGTTTATTGTATTAGTATGATCAACCAACTTTTACAATAAACCCAAGTGGGTATTTATACTAAACTAACTAACTAAATCTATGTATATTAACAAATTTTTTAATTCATTTTCAGAAAAGTTGGATTACACTTGGCGGATTGGCTTAAAATAATTGTTACTTTTTTGAATTTCTTGGGACTGAGACCTTTCCGCTTCATGAAATGAAAACTATGGCAACAATCCATTCCAAAACATTGTTTGGTGTGGTCGTATACGAGCAGAAGAGCTACATAGTGACTATCAGAGGCTATGACAACCCTATAAGACTAAAAAGAAAAAATGCATGCAACTACTATATTTTGTTGAAAGTAATGATTCGGCAACCTGCACATATTTTTTACTCATACTTCCCGGTTTTGCCTTTGTGTACATGCTTAATTTTTGTAATAATTTTCTTAGAAGTTGAATTACATTTTGGTTTCTCAGCTTAAAGACTAGTTCGTGTGGATTTTTGGCTTGAAATTGCTCAAGGGGCAAAGCTAGATGAACATAGATTTCATGGACTTCAAAAATCGACTCACTCGCTTAAAAATTAATTCCCAACCGAACCAGTCCAAAGTTAGCAAAAGTCTTCGTTAGAAGTAACAGATCTCAGTAAATAGACAGAAAGATGAGAAAGAGGAAAAAATAGTCATCGAAAAACGAGTAGAGACATCATCTAAAGTTTCTTATAATCACTAAGAAATTTACGACCATTAAAAGCTGATAGTTTTTTGACATCCTTTACTGGGTAATATAACAATGACTACTTGATAGATCCATTCAAAGAAGGATTCGGGGCTCTGCCTGGTACTATATTAAACGTGCAGTAGCTTGATGAAGACTCTTCCGTAGGTGTGGTGCTTGAAGTTCTCCTGCTATGTCTTAATTAAAAGTTGTGCCTGTGAAAACTTGAGTTTTTCATATATAATTATAAGTTGTGCATGTGAAAAAGTTGAGTTTTTTTTTATTTATTAAAAGTTCGTCCTGGGAAAAGTTGAGTTTTTCTTAATTATAAGTTGTGCTTGTGATATAAGATGAGTTTTTTCATTTTGGTTTCTAGCTGAAATAATCCAGATTTATTACAAAATTTTAATTAGATGGAGACACTCAGGGGTAACCTATTTTATTTTGATGAAGTCCTCGAAAGATTAAGGGACATATTTTTTTGCATTATCAGTTTTTTTTTATTAGATTACTGCTTTAGAAACCTGATCTTCCTGTTATTTATTTGACTTATCCCATTTCTTTTGATGAATTACCCTTTCAAAATCCTTCTCTTTGTTTCTTATTGATTAAGGAACAGATTCACCGTTTGTTCTTCCATTAAATCATTAATCCTCAAAATTATTATTTACTGTAATTTCTTTAAAAAATGTCCATTCCTACTTTGTGTTCTTTGAGTTTGATATGGCTTGTTAGTTGTGAAAATAAAGTGTTCAAGGTATTGATATGGTTCGTCACTGTAGTTTACTCCATCATCCGAAGGGTGTAAAGCTTTCTCTTCAAGCAGATTTTGTTGCGTAGTGATTTGGTCTCGTACAATTTTGTAAGTGTATCCTATATCTCTTTTGCAGTCTTCTTCTCTGCTACACTCGAGAGTACTCCGTCAGCTAATGCTAGGTGCAAATTTGCAATAGCATTTCCATCTATATCATTCCACTTGCCAGCCAGCCTATCTCCAATTGCCGTCAAACAGTTATCTTTTCTCAAACTAGCTTTTATCCTCATTTTCGAGAAGTTATTGCCGTTAAATTTTTCGATTTCGTACTTGGTTGCCACTGTTAAGGTAGCCCTTTACCACTAGCTTGTAGTAACCGAAGAAAAAAAACCTCGCTCTGATACCACTGTTAAAGCGTTGTGGTAAGAACAGCCAACCAAAGTAGAAACCATAAAACGAAAATGAACTAAAGACACGATTTGCGCAATTTGTAGAAGGCTAATATCAAAGTAGTACAACAATCTTCTCTCAAAAATAAGGAGAGTAAAAGACTATTTCACTCTCTCTTATTAAAGGAGAAAACACACTTTGTGACAAAGGAAAATGCATATAGGAGAAATCCTATTGTTCTCTCTCTAAGACTCGTTTTCTCTATTTCCTCGCTCAAGGATGGAATGCTCAGGTTGATTACCGAAATCATCTATTTATAGACACAAACGACTTAGGCACAAAGCAAACTTTACTAGTAGGAAGTTAAGAGATAACTTTCTTTATAGCCAAAAAGTTCAACTTCGAATTCTTAGCTGAGAAAAAGTCACTTCCTTAACTGTGAATCATTTTACTTTCTTAATTGCGGAGTGTCGGATTACTTCGCGATTAAAAAAGTGAACCATGAAGCAAAACACATCCTTAACGAAGTAGCAAAAGTGCCTTTATGATTATAATATATGCAATGTGGATAGCTCTCAATCTCTTTATCACGGTATTTTTTTACGAAAATCCGGATCGTTACATTCTTCCCCCTCTTCAGGCACGCCGTCCTCGTCGGGCACGCCGTCCTTTCGGAGTTCACTCACTCGTGCTAGTCCCGATATCGGCTAGATAGCGGCTCTGATACCAATTGTAACGGCCCGATCCTCCGACCGATCCGTCACAATCGGCTTCTTACCACCAATCTTGTCCGTTTTGATCCAATTTCGTCATTTCTTCTTGGGCCGCACGGATTTAAAAGAATTTGGTGATAAGATCGAGGTTACTCCTAGCTTATTATATACCATATAAGTATTCACATATCTAGGCGATGTGGCATAGCTCTCAATCTCTTTACCATGGCATTTTCCTATGGAAATTGCAATTGTAGCGACCCGGTCCTCCGACCGAACCGTCACCATCAGCTTCCTACCACAATTATTGTCCGCTTTGGTCCAATTTCGTCATCGCTTCTTTGACCGCACAGATTTAAAAAGTCTTGGTGATAAGAATGATAATACTCCCAGATTATTATATATCATATACGTACTCACATGTCTATGCGATGTGGGATAGATCTCAATTTCTTTATCACGGTATTTCTCTACGGAAATCTGGATCGTTACAAAACTAATTAATAATTACACCTCAATTACATAACAAAATGAATATAAAAAAGTGAATGAAAACCGTAAAATTGTGACACGTTTAAGAAATTACAATTAATTGTAAAAAGTTCCTTTAACACCGAAATCCTAACAATTACTAAACTACTCAAACTAAACTCAATTCCATCAGAAATTTGACTACAAAAGACTAATTCTTATCTCAATGATTCAATTTAATCTCAGTACAAAACCTATTCTATTATGAAAGAACCTAATTCTGTACTGGACAATAAAAAGAAACTAAAAATCAAAATAAAATAAAATAAAATATGAAATAACTTTACATGTACTTGCAATAATGAAAAAGTAAAACAACAATCGCAATGCACAAGAAAAACGCAATTCGACGATATCATGACTAATTCGCAATTGATTAAGCCAAAAACCTTAATTACGATTTGCGATTGATCTAAAAAAAACAAGATTCTAAGTGTATGATTGAGCTCAAACCTAAATTGTAAGCTTACAATTAATCTGAAAACACTGGGTTCCAAGTTTGTGGGTGGACATAGAGAGAGTAACGAGAGAAGAGATAGCAGATAGATTTTAACCCATAAATTGTACACGTCAGTTAAAAGGTATGTTTTTGATAATTTAAACGTATTAGGTATGTTCTTGATAATTTAGTTTAAGGGTAGTATATTTTGTTAATTTTTCCTTACAAAAATGATAGATTTGAACGGAAGCATATAAGAAAGGATGACAAAAAATCTGTTTTACGGCGACTTGTTCATCGGATGAGGCCCTGAAAAGCTCAACACAAACAATTGCATAGCACACTGAACTATTTCTATCTTATTTAGTATCTAAATTATAATCTGTATTTCAATTTAATAATGACCAGCCATCATAATAAAAGTGGGACTAGCAATAGTATGTTTGTGGCTTTGTGCTACCAGAGACTCCAATAATAAGCGCTTGTTTCTTACTAATACGCTTCACTTCCTCAAAAAAAATCCTAGAAAAAATGAACATTTAAGCATTATATTCTCCAATGTCAACAACTAATCTTCTCATTCACTAGTATACCAACAAGAAATTGAAAAAAAAAACTGAAAAAACAAGAAAAACGTCAAAACACACAATGCTAAAAATTCCATTACTAGCTATATAGTGAAACAAAAATTTGAGGTGCCGAGTTGGATAGCTTCAACTTGTAACCAGAGCAGGGGC
The DNA here is from genome assembly GCA_963682055.1 of Primula veris. Lineage (NCBI taxonomy): Eukaryota > Viridiplantae > Streptophyta > Magnoliopsida > Ericales > Primulaceae > Primula > Primula veris. Next base: position 25,001,304 of record OY821747.1, on the reverse strand, counting down.
ATTATGTTGGTTTGAACAATGACTTGAATTATGAAACAGGTCCATTGGATTGCTATTTATGGCTTGCCCATTCCAAGTCAAGAGTTGGGCTATGTGGTCCGAATGAAGGTTCGGGTCATATGGTCCTTAGAGAGGGGGGAAATGCGTGAGGCTGGTTTAATAGAGCAACGATCACCTCTCGCTCTTCACAGTGAAAGGATAACTTGTTAAAATAAAATAAAATTGAGGTGACAAATGAAATAATTTAAAGCATAAGATCAATTGATCTCTTTCCCCCATTCAATCAATATAATTACAAAACAACTATATCTTACTTTATTTTGGTCATTAGACAACTATACACTACAAAAAAAACGTATCAATTGTGTACGGTCAAATCTGTTACTAAATGACTAAATCTGTAAATAAAACAAAATTCCCTCGTCATGCCGTCTACGATTAGAATGTTGGGAAGCAAAATATGTCACTATTTTCGTCTACGATCTGACATTATTTTATAGTGATAAATCATGAATATGTAATTTTCTCTTTTATGAGAATCCTCACACGAATAAGTTGGGCCGTCGAAAGTAGTTTTCGATTTTAGGTTTGCATCCTATTAAATAATAAATAGGGGGAATTCCCTATAAAAATCTCATATCAACTTATATTACTCCTAAATATTTTGATAAGTTCACATTACTCATAGTTACTACTTTTTAATTATTTAGTTTATTTATTAAAGAGTCATACAAACCAAAATATAATAGATATATTTTAGCTCTCTACAACCCAAAAAAATAATTTTAAATTACAAAAAATAAAAAAACACAAAAAAATCACAAAAAAATATTTAAAAATCACAAAAAAAAATTATAAAAAAATATAAAAAATCACAAAAATCACAAAAAATAAAAAGAATTATAAAAAATGAAAAAATGAAAAAATCATAAAAAATGAAAAAAATCATAAATTTTTTAAAAATTTACAAAAAAAATATATAATTGTTGTGAGTCTTATTAGCTCAGTATATATATTATATAGGAGACATAGAGAGAGGGAACAATATGTCTTTATTAGTCAGAATGTATATGAATGAATGTGAAATACAAGACCCCTAACCCTCTTTATATCGATAGAGGGGTAGGGTTACAAGCCCACTTGGGCCCATAAAATACAAGTCCAAGAGTTCAATAATATCCTACAACACTCCCCCTTTGGACGTCTTGAATTCTTCATCTCCATACAGTCGATCTGAGTCGAGTTTATTCGCAGTGCTAAACACATAAAAACCTTAGGGCCGAAAAAGCCAGTGTGGGACAAAACCGGTACCTAGGAGAAACTGTGTAGCCGAATGATATAGGCCGAAATATCATGTAAGTAACTAACCACAAAACAATTCGCCTTATCAAAACCTTGCCAGAGCAAACCCAATGGGAAAATCTCTGATCGAAGGAAAAAGAGTGCAACGGTGGTAGTAGTAGGGGATCAACCACAAAACAGGTGCCTCATCAAAACATTGCTAGAGTAAACCCAGTGGGAAAAACCTCTAGTCGAAGGACAAAAGAGTACACAGTGGTAAGAAGGATACAACAGGATACTCCCCCTAATTTCGGCAATCTAAAGTGAGATATGATGGGAACGTGTCTCGCTAAAAACCTTGCCAAGGAAAACCCAGTGGAAAAAAACCTTGGTCTAAGGACAAAAAGAGTACACGAGCATGCGACTGGATGCTCCCCCTCACTTGCACACGACAGGGTGCGAGGATTTCGACTAAGTAGTAATTAGTGCAATAAGCATTCACCTGGATGCTTCCCCTCACTTGCACACGACTGGGTGTAAGGATTTCATATTTCAATAAAGAGTACGAGCATTCGACTGGATGCTTCATTTACTTACACACGGTTGGATACAAGAAAATCTAAAGTGGAATAGAACGAGCATTCAACTAGATGCTCTTAAACTTCATATGTGAAGATTCATTTCGGCAAGAAATGCTAAATAGCATAATCTAGTCATGTCTCTCTTGATCGATAACAACAAGTTGTCCTCAAATAATACAAGTGTTTTATCTGGATCGTGAGACAAAGCATAAGTAATTCAAATATGGCTAATACGAGCTCGAAGCCATATACACTCTCTAGTCGTCTCATAGAGCACGAGTAGATCAGAGTGATTCGTTTGGAGTCATTCCAAGACCTCTAAGATATTGCCTTATTCCTAATGGTAAAGACAGACCATGTTAGGAATATCCCTTATGCGGGTCTGATAAGGAACCGGCATCGGTATAACCGAAAAAGGGTTGCGTTAATTCAAGTACCGAAGGGGGTTGGTACACTCGATGACGCAAATGGGATAAACTAGCCCACTTCCAAAATTACCATAAGGTAAGGGAATGTGTCTTTAGTGTCATTTCGATGGCAGCGTGTTAGCGCGATGCTGTGTCGAGCTATATCATTCACAGCAGACGAGATGTTCGTCCTAGCACATTAGACCAAGTACAATGATGCGCTTATTGTACTTAGATATGAACATCATGGTTCAATATCTCTTCATCGTCTCATCAGGGACGGACTGGGTCTATATCAATGTCTAGTGATCGAACGATCATGGGAGAATTTGACGACTTAGCGTCATGATGACTAAAAACGTCATAACACCTTCTGGGTATAGTCTAAATCATGGACTTAGATTCAATCTTTACGGGACTCGATCATCAGGCCGAGTCACTACCGTGTCTTCCCAAGATCCTTCATCTCGAAAGCAAATCCAAAAATGGATCGCGTAATAAAACACGCAAGGGCATAATACTTGTTCAAGTATCCCAAGCTAATCAAGTACTCACTTAGGCGGGTATACCATATCCGCTCAGATTATATTAATCCATATAATGAACGTCTCATTTAATTGAGATCGTGTTCCGTGGTCAGGAACTACTTGATTCAAGCATTATGAAGTCACACAGGGATCTTCATCCACATCTCTAGTCTAAATCCCCACAGAGATAAGATCGTGACCACAATCACATGCTGCATAATCAGTTTTTCAGAAACTACTAAACTGATAAAGTAGAGGACCGTTATAACATCTATTACGAGGAAATAAACCATCTCGTAATCAATTCCAAGGTGTGAGAGAAGTCTTGCGCTACTAGGCGAGCATTCTACAATCTCATTATTCTCATCACTCTTCCTTACGAATAACCAAATAAACGAACTCGTTTAACATTGGTGGTGTTGAAGCTACAGGTCCGGACACACTTTCGCTAAGGAGTCTACTTGGATTGCAAGTTTTCATTAGTCCAGTCTATTCTACGTTGACTTCAGGCAACGGTACATGGTTCCCTGTCATAATTTGCTCATACTATCAGTCGTCACCGAATATATGAACAAGTAATCAATGACAGTCTCGTTTTGCTTCAATATCGTCTAAGATATCATAATCGACAGATATTTGGAGATTCTTAGGATGAGGAGGAAATCACACATCTCCTTGATCCTTTATAATCTCGTGCGACAAACGAGTTTCAGTTCACCACCTCTGGGGCTGATGAATTAAGAACCGGTCAACTTTCTCTTATATTTGGAAGGACGGCAGACTGACGGCCGACGGCAGCGTCCTTTGCTTGGCGGGTTCGGCCAAAGCAACGTGTTACGACAGGAACACAGCGTCCGACAGGGACGTCTATCCTTGCAAGCATTTTGCAGCATGTATAAATGATCTCGTGACATCTCATAAAGTCATTAAATGCGTTTGGCATTTAGTTAGACTTGAGGGAGTCTATGCACTTACTTATCACTAAGTGCAGTTTTGGGGATCAAGCTAAGAATGAGTGGGTTATGCCACGTTACTTCACGTCGTTCCTTAGCAACGGTAACGTGCAAATCTCCCCCTAACGATGGGGAGAACAGTCTTAGCGATGTCACTTTCGCATATCATGCGGTAAAGAGATCGCTTATCAAGGTTACTCTATCAAATGATAGACAGAGGATTCATAATCGACTTATGTCCTCTTCAGAGGTCCATATTTTGAACGCTATAGTGGCTCAATCAAAATATTAATTAATCAATCTAAACACGCGTTAATATGAGACTTCTAGCTCATAACCAGTAACCAGCTGGTACGCATATGATGTTTGAGTGTCTATGGGCCTCATGACGGACCAATGCAGCAAAAAAAGCGTAACCCCACACGGAAATATAAATCTTGGTGTGCAATACCAAGAAATACGTGCAATCACTTGCAGCCGCATCATCAAACTTTCCGTTCGTCCATTTGGGTCTGAACATAATTGACAGAATGTTCAATTTCAATTTCCAAACTCAAGTAATTCAAATCAAAATTTCGATTTTTACTCTTCGGAATTATCAAGTCGACTAGACTTTTCAGGATAATCCGGATCATGAGCCATCAACTTAATGATAGGGCTAAAAGTTTGGGAAATGCTGCATTTCTGTGGACAACAATAATCATGTGACTTTATTGTCGATGCATCAACCATAACCATTTATATTTATGGTCCGTCTTATGGTTGGATAAGTTCACAATAACTCCTTCAATTCCTTACAAGAATTCTACGAGTTCATTTCGTGATCTTTACACATATTAGTCTTTCAAAGTGAGCATTAGTGGCATGAATTTCGGATTAATCAAGAAATATATTCTCAGAGAGAATCCAAATACGATGCGATTATAAATTAAGCATCGTCTTTTGACCCAGGAATATCTCATCCGGTCAATGCCACAATATCAAAATGCTCTTATCAATCGACGACAGGCGAATGATAGTATAGACAATCATGTCTTAGCATCTAAATCATTTATCATTTCGACGACAGGCGAAATGATAAGGTAAGCTTAAATGCTTTTAAAAATTATGGTAGAAACCACTTGAAAGACATTTCAACTCCTCTAAAATACGCTTTTGATCGTATTGAATGGAGGCTATGTAAAGAAATTTTAATTCTTTCATGAGTTATTACCAGATAACACTGGTTTTCTCGATATTTTATAACTCAACAAGGTACGGCAGGACCTACATGAGTATAAGACCTCATATTTGACAAATCAATTTGGTTTTACCAAAGATTTTGATTTTTGGAACGACATGTCCAGAATCGTTGTCACTGAGTACTCTTTTAGGCAAATAGTTGGTGAAATTATGTGGTACACTGTTACCCACTATTTTCAAAAAAATCAACTACCCACAAGTATTGCCTAAAATTTCATAATTTAAAGTTTGGTCACATTTGTCAAAGGAATTTGCTCAAAACACTTTAAATTATTTCGAGAAATTTTGTAAACAGGCAAACCACAATACAAAAGTATGGTCCAAATGGAAAAATAATAATCCAAATGGAAAACATAATCCAGATGAGCGAAAAAATGGCTCAATGATTTATCAAAATCAATAAAAAAAGGTCTCAAACTCATTTGACCACAAAACCGGGGGTCTCAAGAGTTTCCTTTCAATTAGCTTTAACCACATTAGCATCGGTTTTTTCACCTTTGTAATAGTTTTGAACTATTTAAGGAGTAACCGTGCATGACATTTGTCTTTATAGCATAGAGTTGCCTCATTGAGCATTATCTCTTGCTTTGTGACAACGGGCTATATTATTCCTTTCAATTATTGTCTTGGAGCCACAGGTTTTCGATTTTGACGATTGTTTAAAATCTCGCTTGGCTAGGTGATTCATCGGGATCGCGACAGTTCGAGACAAATAACACTTGTCTCGGTTCTCGATTCGTGGAAAAAAAATATACACGAAGAGCATTAATATCAGGCAAACAATTCGCCATTGACCCAATAGGATTAAAACTACTCACCGGGGCAATTTTCTTATCCAATAACAGATGGGCGATAAAGGAACATGGTGAATATAAATTCATGATACTGCTTATGGAATACAATTTCCAAGCTAGTATTTTGGTGAAGGATAGCTCCAATATGTCAATTTCAGACATTTGTTCACCATAGACATCATCACGTCTCAAATGTGGCGGCGGAATAAAATCAATGCCTTAGCATTCATCTCGAGGGTAACAACAAACTCGTGTTTTACTCATCAAAGATGGCATCCAAAAAAAATTTTGGGCATCACATTTTCACACATCAGGGTGAGTAACATGTGGTGACGGATTAAAATCAACGTTTAAACAGTCATTTCGCAAGTATGTTTTTATGCTTTTTCTCATCATAGATGGCATCCAACATGTGTTGGGAGTTCTGGATTATTTATCATATAAAACGACTGGTTTATATGTTTATGGTTTGCACAAGTACAAACGTTTTTTCGAAACGACAGGTTCGAAAACATTAGTTTTGCTTCTCATGTGAATCGGTTCTCATTGATCGAACGACGGGTCGATACTGAAACACCAATTCGGCGAAACATACATCACTATATAAACACTATATAAACATACTTGGGGAAATTATTATTTAGTCAACCCCTTTCGGTAGCTCTACTTGAAAAACGACCAGTAAAGACGGTGAGGGTGGAGGGCACGAATGCCACTTAAAACCCGACCTCATTAGGATATCGACTTCCGCCTATATCTTTCCTAGACATCGTATCCAAATAGATGTGCCTATTTGGGGAAGGTTCATAATTTTTCCAACTTAAATGTGAAAATATATGATTTCGCAAATTACCATATTTTACACATGGCAGTAAATAAATATTACATGACAGTGATCAATTACATAGATTGTACCTGTTTCATGTTTAACTAACATGGCAGTACATATATCCTAATAAGAAATCCAAATTAATGTAATCAATTTATATTAGTATTTAACAAAGTTACACCAGCAATATCTAACACAATATATTATTATTATACTGCTATATGTGTAGGTTTTTATTCATGGTAACTAAATCATGCATGTTAGTAATATATTTTATTTACCAATTTTACACTAGCCAGATATAAATTAATATTATACAAATCTATTGCTTTTATGTGTAAGTTTTATACATGGTAACTAAATCATGCATGTAGGATGAATTAAATTTATATGGAAACACATCAATTTATTCAATTAACATGCATTTTTTTTTATTCACTTGCCTTTTTAATAAATATATATGCATGTGGGTGGATTTTAGACCAAATATGGACTTTTATAACATATATATACTGTTTTTATACATGTAATATAATACAGGGACTATCCGTGTAATTTCAGCAAACTATATATCTATTTACAGCATTATTACAGCTTTAGTCCATAATTTCACACAAGTTTCAATTTAGTCCTTTAGTAATTAACATGCACAGTCAATAGTTTCAGCGAATTACAAAACAGTCCTACGGTTTTCAGTTTGTTACAGATTTAATCACACCGATTAATACATGTTTTACAATTACATGATTTCCGATTTACAACCCCATTATATGTTTTTTTACTGATTTTGTTTGTATGAAAATACAATTTTACAGTACACTATACAAAATACAATTTTACAGTACACTATACGTAAGAAAAATCTATCACGCATAGTTTTTTTTCAACAAATACATGCAGTTTGGGTTATTTTGTATGATCTTATCAACAAATATGATTTTATAATCAACAATATGTGTGTTACGATCATATATAGTTATCCATATAAGTAACAAACTCTAATACACATGGATTATATACTACGGGATATTTATCATGTTTTAGTTATCCATAAAATAATACGTGCGATCACATATATGGAATAAATTAAGTTTTGAATTCGGTACCTTACGCACGGTATGTTGATGAAGGTCGATATAGCAAAACCCTAAAAACCCGGATAAACCTCAAGGTTTATAAATACCCAATATCCGTGCGTTTACAAAAAAATCTCCAATATCCGCGAGCGTATATCCTATTCTCCGTGAACAAAGTGCCGATAACGTGTTGTGAGTCTTATTAGCTCAGTATATATATTATATAGGAGACATAGAGAGAGGTAACAATAGGTCTTTTTATTAATCAGAATGTATATGAATGAATGTGAAATACAAGACCCCTAACCCTCTTTATATCGATAGAGAGGTAGGGTTACAAGCCCACTTGGACCCATAAAGTACAAGCCCAAGAGTCCAATAATATCCTACAACAATATTATTTTTTTTAATATAACACTTTTTATACCGAAAAAGCTATTTTTTCATCAAAAAAACACATTTTTCATCAAAAAGTGAATTTTTTTATACAAAAAGTGTTTTTTCCATGAAAATGTGCCTTTTTTTTAATGTAAATGAGCTGAAAGTGCATCTAGTTCAGTCGAAAATACATATAGTTCAGTCAAAAGTACATATAGTTCAGTCAAAAGTACATATAGTTCAGTCAAAAGTGTATATAGTTCAATAAAAGTGCATATAGTTCAGTCAAAAGTACATATAGTTAGTCAAAAGTGCATAAAATTGAGTCGAAATTGCATTCAATTCAGCTAAAAGTACATCTACTTCCGTTGAAAGTACATACAATTCAGTCGAAAGTAAATATAGTTCAATAAAAGTGAGTATGCATATAATTCAGCTGAAAGTGCATCTGGTTCAGGTTAAAGTGCATCTAATTTAGTCGAAAGTACATATAGTTAGGTCAAGAGTGTATATAGTCTAGTCGAAAATGAATATAGTCCAGTCGAAAGTGCATATAGTTCAATAAAAGTGCATATAATTCAGTCAAAAATGCATCTGATTCAGCTAAAAGTGCATCTGGTTCAGCTGAAAGTGCATATAGTTCACCCAAAAGTGCATCTAGTTCAATAAAAGTGAATACGGTTCTGTAAAAGGTGCATCTGGTTCAACTAAAATTGAATATGGTTCAGCTGAAAGTGCATATAGTTCAGCTAAAAGTGCATCTAGTTCAGTCGAAAGTGCATCTAGTACAGTCGAAAGTGCATAAAGTTCAATAAAAGTGCATATAATTCAGCACAAAAATTGCATATATTTTACTTTAAAGTTAAAAAAACTGGATGGATTCTAACCACCAAGCTCTTGAACATCAGTGTTAGGTGTAAGCGCTCTTACCAATTTGATCTTACGAATCTAAATTTATTTACTAAAATTAGTTTCTTAAAAGTCAATTCAAACTTTAACAAGCATTGAAATGAGTCAAACGAGAGTTAAATACATAAAACTCACTTTTTGATGAAAAAGTGTTTTTTTATGAAAGATTTTTTGGTGTAAAAAGCGGTATATTGACAACAAAAATTTATATTTTTTTTTTAATTTTTTAAAATGTTTATGATTTTTTGTCATTTGTTTTCATTTTTTGTGATTTTTTTCATTTTTGTTTTTTTTGTTATTTTTTTTGTTATTTTTTTTTATTTTTTTTTATTTTTTTCATTTATGAGCGAGGGAGGGAGAGAAAGATATTTTCTGTTTTTTTATAAAATTAGATTTTTTTTAGTTTATATAGTATGAAAAAGTGGTATCTAAGATGAATGCAAATTATAATAGCTATCTAATGTGAATGAAAGTTTAAAAATGTTACCTATGATGTATTAATCCCAATAAAATATGTCTTCCAACCCTGTTTAGACATTTTACATGATATTCAGTTTCAGTTATTATGATACATTTTCGTCAAATTTTCTAAATAATCAAAATTATGTTTTTCTTTTCACGTTACTCTTCATGAGTAGGACTATATATATATGTAGGATTATAGAATATATCAACTTCTAATTCTTTTATTGGGATTAACCAATGTATATATCCACACAAAAAAAGGACCAATACCTCTAAAGAATATGACAAATTAAGAGAGAGCAAAAATCGAATAATTGCGGGCAAATTTGGGACTTGGTCTCCAAGACCACTTGATAAATTAACCTATTTCTAGAATTGTTCCTTACTTTACAAATCTTCTTCATACTATTTTTAACATAAATTCTAAAAGTTTAAAAACGTTTTCCGAAGAACATCTAATTCTTACATAGACAAGAATAGAAGAGAGGTTGAATCTCGTATGTCGAACAATGAACATCAATCGCCAATTCAAGAAACCAGAGAAAATAGAACGTATTTGAAAAGATGGTACTTGAGGTCTCTAAGGGATAAACATACTCCAACCAAAATTCATTATCTTCTCAGATTAAATATCAGTAACAATGGTATTACTAACAAATAATCCAGCACACTTTATTTCAAACTTAAGCACAATAGCATCTTTCATTATTGCATTTGATTATTTCTAGAATTGTTCCTTACTTTACAAATCTTATTCATACTATTTTTAACATAAATTCTAAAAGTTTGAAAACGTTTTCCGAAGAACATCTAATTCTTACAGAGACAAGAACAGAAGAGAGGTTGAATCTCGTATGTCGAACAATGAACATCAATACCCAATTCAAGAAACCAGAGAAAATAGAACGTATTTGAAACGATGGTACTTAAGGTCTCTAAGGGATAAACATACTCCAACCAAAATTCATTATCTTCTTAGATTAAATATCAGTAACATTGGTATTGCAAACAAATAATCCCGCACACTTTATTTCAAACTTAAGCACAATAGCATCTTTCATTATTGCATTTGATTATTTCTTTCTTAGGCTGCATAAAACAGATACGGTAACAATCTTCACTGACTTTGCAAGGTTGGCTAACTTCAATCAATTTTTCACGATTACATATGCACTTCCAATTAACACATAGTCGCATCGCTATGCCGCAATCTTGGTGGCAATCGCTGGAGCTTTCACATTGGAATTCCTGTGTTTGACCTGCAAAAAGGAAAAATAAAGAAGACATTAATACACATTCAAATTAAATAGTTTTCTGAAATTTAATTACTCACTTTGTCAAATCCTAATTCTTTTATGTTTATTTTAAGAGAATGATATCTATGAAGGAATCTTTACAGATGTTGTGAGATCGATCTAAACCATCAGTTGAGATCTGCCCTGGAATTTGTTCGACTTTTTCTGGATATGTACATTGGCTTCATTTCTTGAAGTTGCGAAATAATCAGTATTTTTATTCCCCATATATTTTTATCTTTCTGATGATGGGAAGCAAAAAAAGTATTATTGTTACGCCATTAATAATTTAAAAAAGCATTATTACACATATGATTAATAAAAAGAGTTTCACGTGATAAAAGAAAGTACATATATAAATGGGCACGAAGAGTAATAGAGCCACAAGACTTTTTACTAAACCCGACGGTCGGTATAATTTAATATATGGTAAGAAAATTTAAAATGCTTTAATAATATTGTAAAATGATGAGTAAACTAATTGGGATTGTTTACAAGGTAGGACTCACCAAAAATGTGTAAAACGGGCATGTTTACCATTTTCAATAAGTTTTGTTAATTCGTTAGATCAAATATTGTAATAACAAAATTGTTTTATCCTTAATTAAAAAAATCACATTATCAATTTATATACAAACTCTTATCAGAGAGACATACCAGGTGTGACACTGAGAAAGAGAATAGCAAGGAAAAATACGACGAACAAAGACTTGGCCATTTTTTTCTTTTTGGGTTATTGTATGGTAATAATAAGTATATATGAAAAGTTATGTCTCAGAAAAGATAGATTGATTATGATTTCCATATATACATATGGATAAATATTTATTTCGTGTATTACTAAAATCAATTTAGTGTAGTGTTTATTTATGCATCTCACAAGAAAATATTAATTGAATTTTTCTATTACTAATTTAGAAATATAGTTCAATGTATATTCTAATGGAACTTCCATATTTGTAGGTCTTTTACATGAAAACATAAATGAATTCATTCTTGAATGTGTCGTATATTCATTGAAAAATGATTTTTCTCACCAAATTTTCAACTCAAAAACCTTATCCATTGATGTGGCGGATGAGATGAACCAATAAAATATTTTCACTTAATACATGATTGGTACAGCTAATACGTCACATCAGCGGGCAAGATTTTTTGATTAAAAATTTGGATGGCTATAGCAACACTCATATTCATTTACTTCCTTACTATTCTCTTTACATAAAATCAGATCCAAACTTTAATTGAAGAGCGTATATTTTATTTTATTTTTCTATGTATTACATAGATTCATGCATGAATTAATAACACTTCCATTCCCCTGAAATTAATGATCTTATCCATTTTTTGAGATTATTTAACAGATCCAACCCAAAATAAATATTTTTTGTATCTGTTAAATAATATTACTTATATTATTGCCCAAAAATCTGTTAAATAATTTCCAACCCAAAAATCTTGTCCGCTGATGTGGCGTATTAGCTGTACCAATCATGTATTAAGTGAAAATTATTTTTCAAATCACAAATAAAATGATTGGTTCATCTCATCCACCACATCAGCGGATAAGGTTTTTGAGTTGAAAATTTGATGAGAAAAATCATTTTCTAATGAATATACGCACATTCAAGAATGAATTCATTTATGTTTTCATGTAAAAGACGTACAAATGTGGAAGTTCCATTAGAATATACATTGAACTATATTTCTAAATTAGTAATAGAAAAATTCAATTAATATTTTCTTGTCAGTTGCATGAAACCTCCCAATAAACACTACACTAAATTGATTTTAGTAATACACGAAATAAATATTTATCCATATGTATATATGGAAATCATAATCAATCCATCTTTTCTCCGTTTATAAATAGGTCCTTGAGACATAGCTTTTCATTTATACTTATTATTACCATACAATAACCCAAAAAGAAAAAAATGGCCAAGTCTTTGTTCGTCGTATTTTTTCTTGCTATTCTCTTTCTCAGTGTCACACCTGGTATGTCTCTCTGAAAAGAGTTTGTATATAAATTGATAATGTGATTTTTTTAATGAAGGCAAAAACAATTTTGTTATTACAATATTTGATCTAACGAATTAACAAAACTTATTGAAAATGGTAAACATGCCCGTTTTACACATTTTTGGTGAGTCCTACCTTGTAAACAATCCCAATTAGTTTACTCATCATTTTACAATATTATTAAAACGTTTTAAATTTTCTTACCATATATTAAATTATACCGACCTTCGGGTTTAGTAAAAAGTCTTGTGGCTCTATTACTCTTCGTGCCCATTTATATATGTACTTTCTTTTATCACGTGAAACTCTTTTTATTAATCATATGTGTAATAATGCTTTTTTAAATTATTAATGGCGTAACAATAATACTTTTTTGCTTCCCATCATCATAAAGATAAAAATATATGGGGAATAAAAATACTGATTATTTTGCAACTTCAAGAAATGAAGCCAATGTACATATCCAGAAAAAGGCGAACAAATTCCAGGGCAGATCTCAACTGATGGTTTAGATCGATCTCACAACATCTGTAAAGATTCCTTCATAAATTTCAGAAAACTATTTAATTTGAATGTGTATTAATGTCTTCTTTATTTTTCCTTTTTGCAGGTCAAACACAGGAATTCCAATGTGAAAGCTCCAGCGATTGCCACCAAGATTGCGGCATAGCGATGCGACTATGTGTTAATTGGAAGTGCATATGTAATCGTGAAAAATTGATTGAAGTTAGCCAACCTTGCAAAGTCAGTGAAGATTGTTACCGTATCTGTTTTATGCAGCCTAAGAAAGAAATAATCAAATGCAATAATGAAAGATGCTATTGTGCTTAAGTTTGAAATAAAGTGTGCGGGATTATTTGTTTGCAATACCAATGTTACTGATATTTAATCTAAGAAGATAATGAATTTTGGTTGGAGTATGTTTATCCCTTAGAGACCTTAAGTACCATCTTTTCAAATACGTTCTATTTTCTCTGGTTTCTTGAATTGGCTATTGATGTTCATTGTTCGACATACGAGATTCAACCTCTCTTCTGTTCTTGTCTCTGTAAGAATTAGATGTTCTTCGGAAAACGTTTTCAAACTTTTAGAATTTATGTTAAAAATAGAATGAAGAAGATTTGTAAAGTAAGGAACAATTCTACAAACTTTTAGAATTTATGTTAAAAATAGTTTGAAGAAGATTTGTAAAGTAAGGAACAATTCTAGAAATAGGTTAATTTATCAAGTGGTCTTGGAGACCAAGTCCCAAATTTGCCCGCAATTATTCGATTTTTGCTCTCTCTTCGTCATATTCTTTAGAGGTCTTGGTCCGTCCTTTTTTTTTTGATATATACATTGCTTAATCCCAAAAAAGAATCAGAAGTTGATATATTCTATAATCATACATCATACTATTAATACTCAAAAAAATTTGAAATTGCCAAATTTAGCCATTTTAAAAAAAATATATACCTACGTTTTTTTCTTAATTAACATATTAGTTGGAAAAAATGTCTAGTGAGAGAAACCTTCTCCTCCTCTTTCCTTCCATCTAAACACCCATATCTATATCTCTATATCTAAACATTTAACTATAACATTTATACCTATAAAGCTAGTGCTAAACTAGCTTAATATATTTTCCTTTAACCTATAATAGTCTTGATTGTTTTTCGCAATGAAAACGAGGGGCAAAAGCCATCAAACCACTTGCACTCCGGCCAGTTCTGCGACAAGTTCAATTAAGGAAACATATCAAAAAGAAAAGGCTATAAGAACAAGCAACAAGAGGAACTCTGAGGTATCATCTGTGAAGAGTGTAGAGTCTCTTGGGAACCTGGAGGTGGAGAGGAGGATCTCCTTTTCCCTGGTGAATGATGAGGTGGTGTGTGAGTCTCACCCAACTACAGAAAAGGAGGATATGATTTTAAGTTTGAATTTTGAAAATACAACTGCTTTTCCTCATGTCAAGGAAGTCTCAGCTCAAAATAGGGAGAAAGTACATCCTCTCAATATTTTAAATGAGCTAAATGAGGAAAATTCTGGCAGCAAGGCACATAAGTCTATTAATTTGAAAACTGGTCCTTCTGTTCATAATATTGTCACCAAGGAAGTCAAAAAATGGTCTAACGTGATAAAGAATAATGGTTCATCCACTGCCATGAAACTTACACATATTGAGAGTGGTTTTAAATTTATCTGTTCTATTCCTAAAGAGCTTGATTTACTGAGTGAAGCTATCTGGAATACCACAATGGTGGGTTATTTTCTTGAAAGAAGGCCTACCTTTGAGAGTATTGAAACTGAAGCTTTTAAAATGTTGAAAAGCTCTGGACTTAATGAAGTAATCTCATGTGGTAAGGGCTTTTACCTTTTCAAATTTGATAGCTATGATGGTAGAGATCAAGTGCTGGCAAATGGACCTTGGTTCATTTTGCATAGGCCCCTACATCTGAAAAAATGGCATAAGGATATGAACTTTTGTAAAGATGATATTAAATCTATGCCAGTTTGGGTTAAATTTTACATCCCTCTTAAGTTTTGAACTGAGTTGGGACTAAGCCATGTAGCAAGTCTTTTGGGAGTTCCTATATGTGTGGATGAGATGACTGCAAACCATAAGAGATTAATTTATGCTATAATTCTTATTGATATTAACTGCAATAATGAATTTCCCTCTTCCTTGACAATTCAATATGCTGGTAGTTCTTATGAGGTTGAAGTTGACTATAGTTGGACTCCTAGAACTTGTGAAAGTTGTAAAACTTTTGGTCACTCTAAGGACAAATGTCCTAAAGTTTGTTTTGGTTGCAAAGAATTTGGACATATTCTGGAAAAATACCCAAAAAAAACTAATATTATAGTGAAAAATCCTGTTATTTGTGATTTTTGCAAAATAAAAGGACAAACTATGGATCAATGCTTTAAGGAAAAGAAAATAGCTGCTGAGGCCAACTCAAAATAGGTCTCAAAGCCTATTTATGTTACAAATATAACAAATGATGAGAGTACAAAAGAGGGTAAAAGTGAATGGACTGATGTAAAAAGAAATAAATCACCCACTAGGACTGTTTTCCAAGTGGTTAAAGTGAGCAATAAATTTGAAGGACTGTGTGACTTATCTGTTGAGGAGGGGGAGTATATTCCTGGCAAAACTGACCATATTTCTCATGAACTTTATGCAGCACCTGTGAAATTATTAGAGAATGGTGAGTATGAGAATGATAGTATCATGGGAAACAATAAGGAAGATCTTGTACATGGGGATGAGGAGCTTGTTAAGTTTCCTCATGAATAAAATCTCTTTTTGGAACATTAGGGGTGTCTGCAACCCCTCAAAGCAAGAGGCAGTCAAATTATTCATCAAATCTAATCGTATCTCTATCATGGGTTTGTTGAAAACTAAATGCTCTCTTCCAAATAAAAACCAAATTTGCAGAAATTTGTGGCCTTCCTGGTCAACTTTGGATAATTTTAGTACTGCTACTAATGGAAGAATTCTTTTAGGGTGGAATAGCTCTAAATGGACTGTCTCTTTGTGCCTCTCTTGTGATCAATTATTGCACTGTAATGTAAAATTTATGGAGGGCAATTTGAATTTTATGATTACTATGGTATATGCTTCTAATTTTTATTAGAAAATAAGGGATCTGTGGAACCAGCTTACAAATTTATCAACTGGAAGTGCCATTCCCTGGATTATTCTTGGTGATTTAAATTGTGTTAGATTTCCTACTAAAAGATTTGGTGGAAATTTGAAATGGTTCCTAAGAATGAAGAATTAAATGACTGTATGCTGGCTGCTGATATTCAAGATATTCACTATACATGTACCCAATTTTCTTGGATTAATAATTATCACTCTTACTTTATAAAGAGGAAACTTGATAGGGTTATGGGCAATGACCTTTGGTTCTCTACTTTTTTTAATTATCATGTTCACTTTCACCCTATTGGGGTCTCTGATCATTCAGCTATGGTAGTTGATTTAGGATTACCCAGAACTCATGTTAACTCTCCTTTTAAATATTATAATTATTGGTCAACTTTTTTCTGATGTTATTAAAGAGGCTTGGTCATTAAACTGTACTGGATTTAAAATGTTTTCTCTCTATACAAAGCTTAAGCATACTAAGACTTTGCTAAATGAGTTTTCTAAGAAGAATGGCAGGAATATTTATCAACTTATTACTGATGCAAATGCCAAAATGGAAACTTACCATGGTGAGCTTGATTTCCTTGGCCCTGATAATGGTAGACTCCAGCGATACAATGCAAGTAAAGCTCACTACTTAAATCTTATTTCCTTGGAAGCAAAGGCTGCAAAACAAAAAAGTAGAGTGCAGTGGTTAAATAATGGAGATGAAAATGTTGCCTATTTCTATAAATGTATTACCCAAAGGAGAAATTACAACAAAATCTCTAAAATTGTTGATGGCAATGGTGATATTATTGTGGAGTCAACTCTTAATTAGGGGCAAGTTTGTTGAATTCTATACTTCTTTGTTAGGGACAGATGATATTGATGTTTCTAATTATCCTGGTAAAATTGCTCTATCAAAGAATGTGGATAAAGAAATTAGCACTACTCAAAAGGAGGATCTTATTCTACCTTTTAGTCCCCAAGATATTAAAGATTGCTTTTTTTCTCTTCACCCTAATAAGGCTCCTGGGCCAGATGGGTTTAATGGTCAATTTTTTAGAGACACTTGGGAAATTACATCTGTAGATGTTATCTTAGCTGTCCAAGAATTTTTTACTAATGGTAAACTAGTGTCAGCTGCTAACTCTACTATTTTAGCTCTAATTCCTAAAGGAATTGTGCAAAATACTGTGAAGGATTATAGATCAATCTCTTGTTGCAATACTATTTACAAATACATCTCTAAGTTGATAGCAAATAGACTGAAGCCTATACTGAATGATATTATAGCTGAAAATCAGTCAGCTTTTGTTCATGGAAAACTTATGATTATGATTTGGAAGGTGGTTCTCCTATACTGGCTCTTAAAGTGGATATCATTAAGGCGTTTGATTCTATAAAATGGGAATTTGTATGGGACATTCTGGATCTATATGGGTTCCCTACTGCTTTTATTCAGTGGATTAAATCTTGTGTATCATCCCCTCACTTTTCTATTTCCATTAATGGAGTTCTTAATTGTTACTTTAAAGGTACAAAGGGATTGAGACAAGGGGATCTCCTGTCTCCCTACTTATTTGTCTTAGCTATTAATATTTTCTCTAATATTCTAAACAAGGAAAGCTTTTCCCCTAATTTTAAATTTCACTGGAGATGTAAAGAGATTGGACTTACACATTTATCGTTTGCAGATGACATTCTTATTCTTAGCAATGATGATACTGGATCTGCTAGGATCATTATTGATTCTATTAATCTTTTTTCCAAATTTTCTGGCCTGTTACCTAATAGAGAAAAAAGTCACATGTTCTGTAGTGGTGTAAATGATCAAGGTCAAGCTCAAATTCAAACTATTTTTAGGTTTCCAATTGGCTCCTTACCTATGAGATACTTAGTGGTACCTCTTTTTTTAAAAATGAGTGATTGTCTTCCACTTATTGAAAGGGTAACTTTTAAAATTACAGTTTGGACTACTAATTTTCTATCTTATGCTGGAAGACTTCAGCTTATTATATCTGTATTATACAGTTTCCAGACTTATTGGTGCCAACATTTTCTTCTCCCTGTTGATGTTATTGAGAAAATTAAAAAACTTCTAAGGAGATTTCTTTGGAAAGGTAATATCAATAGCTCTACTGGTTCTAAAGTGGCATGGGATTAAGTGACAAAGCCATTGATGGAGGGGGGACTAGGGATTAAAAGACTAAAAGACTGGAACATTGCTCTAATGTGTAAGTGGATTTGAAATCTAACTAATCCAGTCTATAACTCTCTTTGGAAGAAATGGGTATATATTTACCAACTAAATGGACAGTGTATTTGGGAAGTTAAAGTTCCCTCTGTTTCATTATGGATATGGAAAAACCTACAAAAGGTGAGACACATTTGTAGATCACTAATTCATCACAAGGTGGGAGTTGGTACAAAAATCTTCTTATGGCATGATAATTGGACTCGTCTAGGTCCTCTCAGTGAATTGGTTGATCATGCAATTATTTATAACACTGGGTTGGATAAAACAGTAAATGTGAACACTATAATGTCTAATGGTCAATGGGACATCCCTTTTGATAATTTGGGAGATATGCAAGTTTTAACTAATCTTTTAAACTTAGTAAATTATCCTGTTATTGATAATCAAGACGCTGCTATTTGGCTACCTAAAGACAGAGGATTTACTGTGAGTTCAGTTTGGAATGCAATTAGTTTAAAATCAAATATTGTTTCTTGGTTTAAACTTGTATGGGGTAGATCTAGAATTTCAAAATGCAGTTTTATTATGTGGTTGGTAATTAAGGAAAGATTAAGAACAAAAAATTACTTTTTTCGCATAGGTGTTGCTCAAGATGAGGTTTGCCTGTTATGCCATCAAGGGGTAGAAACTTTAGATCATCGTTTTTTCAAATGTCCTTTTTCCTATGTGGTGATTACTCATACTCCCTTCAACTTTCAATACCTAGCATCAAACAGTTTATGATAACAATGGGTGAACTAGTGAATTAAAACATTTACAGGTAAATCTAGAACAGAAAAATTGGGGAAAATAACTTTCTCACTTATTATTTACAAGATCTGGAATGAAAGAAATCGAAGATATCATCAGAATATTGAAACTCTACCTGAGATTATCGCCTCTGATGCGTTGTTCATGGCCAACTCTATAAGGGGATTGGAAACGTGAGGTTTTCATCTGGTGAATTATGGCTACTTTTAACGGTGATTTTGTGAAACTCAGTCAGAGAGGGGTTGATAATAGGTGGCGAATTGGGATAGTCTCTCTCTACCCTTTGGGAAGCGGTTGGATAAACCCAATTTTTGTTGTATCTATGTATCTATGTTAATAGATTGACTAGTCATTTCCATTTCTTTTAGGGACTAACGTTGTAAATAACTCTTTGGTAATACAATTTAACTTTTGGGCCAAAAAAAACATATTATCTACTTTGATACAAAATTTAAAAATAAAAACTAATTACACACTTTCTCACTCTTTAACCATACAAAATTTATTATATCTTATATCTTTTTTTCTCTAAATATTTGTATCATCATCACAATTTATATTATCTTTTTTTTTTCCTCTAAATATTTATATCATCATCACAATTTATAACGTATCACACAAAACGTGTGGATATTGTTTACTAGTATATATATAGTCCTACTCATGAAGAGGAACGTGAAAAAAAAATACAATTTTGATTATTTAGAAAATTTGATGAAAATGTATCATAATAAGTGAAACCGAATATCACCTAAAATGTCTAAACAGGGTTGGAAGGCATATTTATTATTTATTAGGATCCAAACCTATAACCGAAAACTACTTTCGGACGGCCCAACTTATTCGTATGAGGATTCCCATAAAAGAGAAAATTACATATATTGATAACTTTTTTTATAGTGTATAGTTGTTTACTGACCAAAATAAAGTAAGATATAGTTGTTTTGTAATTACATTGATCGAATGGGGGAAAAGAGATCAATTAATCATATGCTTTATTTCATTTTGTCACCTCAATTTTTTGGTTCCCTATATAGCTAGTAATGGAATTTTTGGCATTGTGTGTCTTGACGTTTTTCTTGTTTTTCCAGTTTTTTTTGTCATTTTCTTGTTGGTTACGTATAGTAGTGAATGAGAAGATTAGTTGTTGACATTGGAGAATATAATGCTTAAATGTTCCTTTTTTGCTAGGATTTTTTAGGAAGTGAAGCGTATCAGTAAGAAACAAACGCTTACTATTGGAGTCTCTCGTAGCACAAAGCCACAAACATACTATTGCTGGTCCCACTTTTATTATGATGGCTGGTCATTATTAAATTGAAATACAGATTATATTTTAGATACTAAATAAGATAGAAATAGTGTTAGGACCAGATTCCTGGTCTAAATATTGTTTATTGTCTATTGATTTTTTTACTAAATAAATCCTAACTGTTATTACGAACTAAGACAGCATTGACAGGTTTTAAGTACTAGTTGTAACCTCAGTTACAACCTATGTTGACAGGTTTCAAGTAATGTTGCAACCTCAGTTACAACCTTTGTTAACAGGTTTCAAGTAATGTTGCAACCTCAGTTGCAACCTCTAGTTCCAACCTGCTAGTTAACAGAACTCTGTCTTGTTTTATAGATCTGCATAACTATTCTTCAATGCTAATTATTTGTTTAAAAGTATGCAGGATATATTCTCACATGATCCTAAAGGTTATATATGCGTGTATTGAGAATATCAAAGTAGTAAGGAAAGATTTACTAAAAGATTAGTTGTGTTTACTCTACATAGGAAAATAATATATCTAAGTTATTTTTGCAAATCCTTATTACTTGTTTCAATCTTTGTTTCTTATCAAATTAAACATGATTCGTTTTAAGATTGAAAGAAATATGGAGTTTATATTTCAAATATAGTTTCAAAGATATTATCTCTAAAAGATATTGTCTTATATGTTTCCTTGTTGAAGGAAAAGATTAACTCCTATTTTCAAGCTAATTGTCAACAGGTTTTATCTTTGGAAGATTGAGGTCAATCAATGCTGAAGTATCACGCAATGCATGGAAAGATTGAAGCCAATCAATAAAGGCAAAAACAATCAAAAGATACTGAAGAATAGAAGATTGTTTTACTTGCTTATATACTTGATAACTTAGCTTGTAAAAGTTTGTGTGTTCTAAATTATAAAGAACCCATTATTGAGAGAATACACGTGAGCTTTTAAAAAGAAAACAATGGTGGGATGCCATTGATTTATAAGTGATAGTTATAGAGTAAGAGCAATATAGAGATAGGCAGAAAAACCTAGAGGGAGTCTAAGTGTTTTTCGTTAAGACTTGAGTCCTATATTGTAAGCTTTTTATAATATCATAATCTGGGTAAGTGCCCCGGAGACATAGCCTATTTAGGTGAACTCCGTTGTTAAATGTGCGTGTGATTTCATTTACGTACATTTAACTTTTTACAGTTCTGTCCATTTATACACTGGGTTCTAACTGTGGTTGCAACCTCACTTAGAACCTCACTGCAAAACTGCAACTAGAACAGCGGATAGGAATTTCAATTGGTATCAGAGCTTTACACTAGATCTTACTTAGTGTGGATCCTGTGTTCTAGTAACAATGGACTTAATGAGGGAAGGAAACGCCTTCAACAAACCTCCATTGCTTGAAGGAGGAGTAAACTATGTGTTGGAAAAATGTAGGAAAACATGTATTTTATACATGGTTGTTCCAAGTGGTCAGGGACCATCTTTGAGTCAATTTTCAATGCGACTCCTCAGTTTTTCTGAGGCCATACTCAATGCGGTTGAGTAGCTCGTGCGACTATCTTCGCAACGGTATATCGCATGACCTATTCGGAGGAAGGGTGTGAATGATAATTGGACTCGAAGGTTGGTACTCGAAAGAGGCAATAAAGCCAATGCTGGAAAATGAGAAAAGAAATGGGATTTAACCCATGAGGGTTATCCCACATTGGAAAATCATGAGTGATTTTTACAATATATATACTAGGGTATCCCATGTGGATATCAAGTAGTGTGTCCATATACACATGTGTGTATTGTGTACCACACATGAGCTTGCTCGACGGGCGGGCTTGCTCGACGGGCAGGCTTGCTCGACGGGTTTTTAACTCAACGGGAAAAGTGCGCCTATTCGGGAAAAGCGCGCCTGTTCGGGAAAAGCGTGCATGTTCGGGAAAAAGTGCGTCTGTTCGGGAAAAGCGTGCCTGTTCGGAAAAAGTGCGCCTGTTCGGGAAAAGCTTCCAGCAAAGCTGTAACTGTTGCAATAAATATGATTTGATTGCAAAGTTAATACTGCAGTTTCGAATTTCGAAAACTGACAGTAGTAAAGTGACCTTAATGGCTGAGATACTCAGCAAGCCTATAAATAGGCAGACCCCCCCCCCTCCCCCCCACATGTCAAACACACAACATTCTGAAATAAAATACAGAAGCATATATCATCTCTCAAAAAAACAGCATTACATTTTAGAACCAGAGAGAACCACCCACCAACAGCTCGACCTTGACTCGTCGCCAGTTTCCGGCGAGTCATCCGAGACGTTGTACCTTGGGATCGAAGCGCCAACGCAACCAGAAACCTTAAGGTGGTTGGGCGAATATCGGTTAAGGGCATACTGTTAACAGTAGCCTCGTCTTATTTTATTCTATTCTGTCCATTTCATTTACGTCTTTTAATTCTGTCCATTTCATTTACGCATTCAATTCTGTCCTTTTTTATTTTAGTATTTCAATTGTTGTCCTTGCTGTAGCTTTATATTCTGTTTGTACTTATCTGGAATTAGTTTAAAGTTCTGTTTTTTGCTGTAATTACTATTCTGTAATTTAATTCTGTAATTAGAATAGTTTCAATTCAGTCCTGTAATTTCAATTTCAAACAGAACAGTCTGGCTGTTAAGTTTGTACTTTCCAGTCCGGCAGTTTCTATTTATTGCAATTCAGTACATCAGATTATTAATTAATAATAATCTGATAACGTTTGCTTTAATTATTTTCAGTACCTACATGTTGTAATCAGTTTATTGTATTTCATTTGGAAATTAATAAAGATTACACTGGTTTTAATTAATTCTTGTTTAGTCCTTTTATTATTATTAATTGTTATTTCGTACACGGAAACCAACAATCTTAACCGATACCCTGTTGTTTCTTTCGTGTATTGATTAATACAATTATTTATTTTTTATAAGGAATAATGCTTTCTTGTTTTCAATTCTAAATTATATTAGAAATTGAATTACAACGAAAAAATTCCAAATAGTTTTAATTTTATTTTTGAATCTTGTTGATACCAACCGTA
Organism: Primula veris; assembly: GCA_963682055.1. Lineage (NCBI taxonomy): Eukaryota > Viridiplantae > Streptophyta > Magnoliopsida > Ericales > Primulaceae > Primula > Primula veris. Next base: position 24,977,599 of record OY821747.1, on the reverse strand, counting down.
TTGGTATTCAATAAGAATCGTTCAATCCTTTTAATATCAACCGTATTGATATTTAAAAGGATAAAAGTTTAATTTTATTTTATTTGGTAATTCTTTTACAAACTCAAATATCAGTTTTGGTGTTTGTTTATAGAATTTATTGTACACGTATCTCATACGTTTTGTGTTGTCGTTTCAGATGACAAACACGTCGCCTATTCAGTTGCCTATCGGAAGTGAGCATGACCCAATGGTTGGTGGAGATGTCCATAACATTGGGGGCGATGCGATTGTGGGGGCTACCGCCGATGACGTGGCTGCAGTGGCTGAGGCCGCCGCGGCTGCGGCCATGGCGGATGTTACGGCCAAAGCTGAGGCTGCGGCCGAAGCAGCGGCCACAGCCAAGGCCGCAGCTAAGGCTGCGGCAAGAGCCAAAGCTGCGGCCAAAGGCAAGGCACCGATGTATTCGGCTGTGCCTACTTTGCCGACTTCTCATCTGGAGAAACCGGAAAAGTTCAGGGGAGACAACTTTAAACGTTGGCAGCAAAAGATGCTGTTTTATCTCACGACCCTGAATCTGACCAGGTTTCTCAAGGAGACTGCTCCCGTCCTAAGCGAGGACGATCTGGACGAGCAGTCGTTCTCTGCGGTTGAGGCATGGAGACATGCCGACTACCTATGCAAGAACTATATCATGTGTGCTCTAGATGACACGCTGTTCAGTGTTTTCGAGCCCAAAGCTACTGTAAAGGAGCTATGGGAGACTCTCGAAAATAAGTACAAAGTGAATAACGCTGGCACAAAGAGATTTGTTGTCACGGACTTTCATGAGTACCGTATGACTGACAGCAGGGGTGTCATGGAGCAAGTTGAGGAGCTCCAACTCATTTACCATCGCCTTGAGGCTGAGGGGCTAGTGATAAACGAGCCTTTCCAGGTGGCACTCATGATTGAGAAATTGCCGCCGTCATGGAAAGACTTTCAAAACTACCTGAAGCACAAGCGGAAGGAAATGAGGTTGGAGGGGCTCATTGAGAAGCTCAATATCGAGGTGAGCAACCGTCGCTCCGTGAGGAGAGTCGGTGGTGCTGTCATCCCGATGGCAAAGGCCAATGTGGTCGAAAGCTCCAACGTCAAACGGAAACGTTTTGACACCGGAGGCAGTGCTGTTGTCGCAAAGAAATTTGCGGGAACCTGCTTTGTGTGTAACAGGACCGGCCATCGTGCCGCGGACTGTTATGACAATAAAGGCGCTGCTAAGCCTAAGCCCCCTCCGAGGAACTTCAAGGGCAAAGGGAAGAGGAAAGCTCCAGCTCAGGCTCATCTGGCTGAGGGAGGACGAGATGATGACCACTTTACTGCTGTGGTCTCTGAGGTCAATCTCGTGGGGAGCAACCCCAAAGAGTGGTGGCTGGATACCGGCGCCACAAGCCACATCTGCTCAACAAGGTGGATGTTTAAGACCTACGAAGCAGTAGAGGGAGAAAGCTGCTTCATGGGAAATTCTGCTACTTCCAAGGTGGAAGGAAAAGGAATGGTGGTGATGAAGATGACCTCTGGAAAAGAGCTGAGGTTGAAAAATGTGCTTCATGTTCCGGATATCCGCAAGAATCTGGTATCAGGATCGGTGATGGTGAAGAACGGGTTCAAACTAGTTTTGGAATCCGATAAAATTGTAATCACCAAAAATGGTGTCTATGTAGGCCGTGGCTATATGACCAACGGCATGTTTAAGTTAAACGTAGGGACACCTGCTCCCAATAAAGGTGCTAAAGCTGAGACTAGCACTAGCAATGTAATGACTGTTGCCCAAGAGGCCAATAAAAATTCTGAGTTTAATTATTTATTTGAGTCATTTCATTTGTGGCATGGTAGATTAGGTCACGTGAATTATAATTCTTTAAAGAAATTAATATCACTAAAACTAATACCAAATTTCGTTTTTGATAAGCAGCACAAATGTGAGATTTGTGTAGAGGCAAAATTAACGAAATCATCATTTCAACATGTTGAACGAGAAAGTGAACCTCTCGGTCTAATACACACGGATGTATGCGACTTAAAGTTTATACAAACGCGAGGAGGGAAAAAGTACTTTATCACCTTTGTAGATGATTGTACTAGATACTGTTACGTTTACTTAATGAGAAGTAAAGACGAAGCAGTAGAGAAATTCGCTCTTTATAAGACCGAAGTTGAAAATCAACTCAATAAGAAAATTAAAACATTGAGAAGTGATAGAGGCGGTGAATATGAATCACCGTTTGAACAGATATGCGCTGAAAGCGGCATTATACATCAAACCACAGCCCCATACACTCCCGAGCAAAATGGAGTTGTTGAGCGTAAAAATAGAACGCTAAAGGAAATGATGAATGCTATGCTAATCAGTTCTGGTTTACCCCAGAACATGTGGGGAGAAGCGATACTTTCCGCTAACTATGTTTTAAACAAGTTACCACATAAGAAGCGAGAAAAGACTCCATATGAATTATGGAAAGGTCATCAACCCAGTTATAAAAACCTGCGGGTTTGGGGTTGTCTCGCAAAGGTCCTAGTTCCCACTCCTAAGAGGATGAGAATTGGTCCTAAGAAGGTGGACTGTGTGTTCATCGGATATGCACAGAATAGTAGTGCATAGCGGTTTCTCGTGCACAAGTCGGACAATCCCGATGTACACGTAGATACGTATATGGAAAGCCGAGAGGCCTCTTTCTTTGAAGATATCTTTCCCCGGAAATTACCTACATCTGTACCAACTGAAGAGTTGAACAGTGAAGGAAATGTGGGGGCAAGTGAACCGACAGAGGAAGAGGAAGAGAAAGAGCCTCGGAGCAGCAAAAGGGCAAGGAAGGAAACTTCCTTTGGACCTGATTTCCTAACCTTCATGATTGAAGGCGAACCGGTGACATATAAACAAGCTATGTCAACACCGGATTCCCAATATTGGGAAGAAGCTATTCAAAATGAAATTGAATCAATCATGCAAAACCACACTTGGGAACTAGTGGATCTTCCGAAAGGATGTAAGCCCCTAGGTCACAAGTGGGTCTTCAAGAGGAAGTTAAAGGTTGACGGCACGATTGAGAAATACAAGGCGAGACTTGTAGTGAAAGGCTTCAGGCAAACGGAAGGTGTCGATTATTTTGACACTTATGCTCCTGTCTCCAGGAAAACGTCTATCCGAATCGTCATTGCTCTCGCAGCTTTGTTTGATATGGAAATACATCAAATGGATGTAAAGACGGCGTTTCTGAATGGAGAACTGGAAGAAGAAATTTACATGGAACAACCGGAAGGGTTTGTAGTTCCTGGTAAAGAGCACCAAGTGTGCAAACTTGTAAAGTCTCTATATGGACTCAAACAAGCGCCAAAGCAATGGCATGAGAAGTTTGATAGAATTATGCTATCAAACGGTTTTCGCATTAATGAGTGCGATAAATGTGTCTACTCTAAAGGAAGTGGAAGAGACTGTGTTGTAGTCTGTCTCTATGTGGATGACATGATTATAATTGGGTGTAATGATAGAATCAGCTCCACAAAGAAAATGTTATCACAACACTTCGATATGAAGGATCTGGGTATAGCTGATGTAATTCTTGGTATGAAGATTACCAAAACATCAGAAGGGTATGCCTTGTCCCAAAGTCACTATGTTAAACAAGTTTTAGACAAGTTTGACAAGGACAGTAAAGCTATGTCAAGAACCCCAATTGAGTTCAACTGTAACCTGAAAAAGAATTTCGGTAAAAGTGTGAATCAATTAGAGTTCTCTCGAGTCATAGGTAGTCTCATGTATATAATGAATTGCACCAGACCAGACATAGCAAACTCAGTGAGTAGACTGAGCAGATACACCAGTAATCCAAATGAGGAACACTGGAAGGCCATAATGAAACTTCTCAGGTATATGAGGTTTTCAGCCGATTACGGGCTGCACTATACCAGATATCCAGCGGTACTGGAAGGGTATTCAGATGCCAACTGGATATCAGACTCCAATAGCACAAGATCCACGAGTACATATGTGTTTATAATGGGAGGAGCTGCTGTGTCTTGGAGATCCTCCAAACAGACATGTATTGCAAGGTCAACTATGGAATCTGAATTCATAGCGTTAGACTTAGCAACCGAAGAGGCAGACTGGCTGAGAAGTCTATTGGAAGGAATTCCAATGTGGCCGAAACCTGTTCCCGCAATAAGCATGCATTGCGATAGTCAATCAGCAATTGCACGGGCTCAGGATCATATGTATAATGGAAAGTCTCGACATATACGTCGAAGACATAAATCCGTAAGGGAATTGTTATCCAACGGTGTGGTATCCTTAGATTTTGTGAGATCAAAGGAAAACATAGCGGATCCATTAACAAAAGGCTTGACTCAAGTAGGAGTCGAGACGTCATCGAACGGAATGGGATTAAAGCCCATTAAATTGGTGGCCCCAACATAGGCAACCCAACCTAAACGGAATATTTCCTGATAGGTTCAATGGGAAACTGAACTGTGAGGGCAACTGAACAAAGCACTCGGGAACCTGGGGTTCCCAGCCCATTTCCGCGATGACAGAGTGATAGACCTGTACCATTGTAAGGGTGAGCTTGAGGCTCTTAATGATCCAAGTAACTCGACGGTCGAGTAAAGTGAGTCAGGACACTTTCGACTTGTAACACCTATAACGAGTGTGTAAGGCCGGTACCATGTGATGAGCTTGGGATAATTCACTAGAGCACTCAGTTGAAGTTGCCAAGGTAGTCCAGGCCAAATATGGACAACAACTAAAGGGCCTAGTACGTGGGTAGAGAGGGCACTGTGCGGGTGCCATTCTGGGATACACAAAGCTTGATGGTTCAAAGCTTTACAGCTACCTAATAGCAGTATTCTGGGTGGTATTCCGCTACGGCAGGTTCAAGGCGCGCGCTACCTGACCTTAGGCAGTGAACTTTTGCGGTTCTCTTGATTTGCATTTAGGACATGGGCTTTCGAGCCAATTGCATTCATGTGGGGGATTGTTGGAAAAATGTAGGAAAACATGTATTTTATACATGGTTGTTCCAAGTGGTCAGGGACCATCTTTGAGTCAATTTTCAATGCGACTCCTCAGTTTTTCTGAGGCCATACTCAATGCGGTTGAGTAGCTCGTGCGACTATCTTCGCAACGGTATATCGCATGACCTATTCGGAGGAAGGGTGTGAATGATAATTGGACTCGAAGGTTGGTACTCGAAAGAGGCAATAAAGCCAATGCTGGAAAATGAGAAAAGAAATGGGATTTAACCCATGAGGGTTATCCCACATTGGAAAATCATGAGTGATTTTTACAATATATATACTAGGGTATCCCATGTGGATATCAAGTAGTGTGTCCATATACACATGTGTGTATTGTGTACCACACATGAGCTTGCTCGACGGGCGGGCTTGCTCGACGGGCGGGCTTACTCGACGGGTTTTTAACTCAACGGGAAAAGTGTGCCTGTTCGGGAAAAGCGCGCCTGTTCGGGAAAAGCGTGCATGTTCGGGAAAAAGTGCGTCTGTTCGGGAAAAGCGTGCCTGTTCGGAAAAAGTGCGCCTGTTCAGGAAAAGCTTCCAGCAAAGCTGTAACTGTTGCAATAAATATGATTTGATTGCAAAGTTAATACTGCAGTTTCGAATTTCGAAAACTGACAGTAGTAAAGTGACCTTAATGGCTGAGATACTCAGCAAGCCTATAAATAGGCAGACCCCCCCCCCCCCTCCCCCACATGTCAAACACACAACATTCTGAAATAAAATACAGAAGCATATATCATCTCTCAAAAAACAGCACTACATTTTAGAACCAGAGAGAACCACCCACCAACAGCTCGACCTTGACTCATCGCCAGTTTCCGGCGAGTCATCCGAGACGTTGTACCTTGGGATCGAAGCGCCAACGCAACCAGAAACCTTAAGGTGGTTGGGCGAATATCGTTTAAGGGCATACTGTTAACAGTAGCCTCGTCTTATTTTATTCTATTCTGTCCATTTCATTTACGTCTTTTAATTCTGTCCATTTCATTTACGCATTCAATTCTGTCCTTTTTTATTTTAGTATTTCAATTGTTGTCCTTAGCTGTAGCTTTATATTCTGTTTGTACTTATCTGGAATTAGTTTAAAGTTCTGTTTTTTGCTGTAATTACTATTCTGTAATTTAATTCTGTAATTAGAATAGTTTCAATTCAGTCCTGTAATTTCAATTTCAAACAGAACAGTCTGGCTGTTAAGTTTGTACTTTCCAGTCCGGCAGTTTCTATTTATTGCAATTCAGTACATCAGATTATTAATTAATAATAATCTGATAACGTTTGCTTTAATTATTTTCAGTACCTACATGTTGTAATCAGTTTATTGTATTTCATTTGGAAATTAATAAAGATTACACTGGTTTTAATTAATTCTTGTTTAGTCCTTTTATTATTATTAATTGTTATTTCGTACACGGAAACCAACACTATGGAGTATGAAAAATCAGAATGAGGTCCTTCATCAAACAGCAGAATGAACATGCATGGAAAACTGTTATGTATGGATGGGAGGCTCCAACTACCATGAATAGTGAAGGAGAACTGGTTCTTATACCTGAAGACAGATGGTCTGCTGATGAAGACAGAAAATCAAGTGCCAACTCAACAGCCATAAACTTGATTTTTGCTGGTGTCACCCTCAGTGTATTCAGGTATATTTCTCATTGTGAAACAGCTAAAGAGGCATGGGATATTTTGCAAGTTACTTTTGAAGGAACTACTAAAGTAAAAGCTTTCAAACTTCAACAGTTAACTACTCAATTTGAAAACTTAAGAATGGAGGAAGATGAAAACATTGAACAATTTAATGGTAGAATCTGCCACATTGCTCATCAAGCTGGAACCTTAGGTGAAAAATACAGTGATGCTAAACTTGTTAAGAAAACTCTTAGGTCACTTCTAGAAAGGTTTGAAATTAAAGTTACAGCTATTGAAGAATCAACAGACTTAGATAATCTTAAACTTGAAGAACTTATAGGAAATCTAAGCACTCATGAGCTGAAATTCTTTAAACACAAAAAACCAGAAAAGGGAATAGCATTTCAGGCTAAGAAATCTGAACCTAATGTCTGTGATAAAATAAGTGATGAAGAACAACTAGCTTTCTTTGCTAAAAAGGTTTACAAAAAGTTTATAAGAAAAAGGAGGATGATACTGGTTCTTCTAAAAACTTTCAGAAAAGGGATAACCAATTTAAGACAGAATCTAGGTTCAACAATAACTCTACAGGAAAATGGAATTCTAAAGAAAAGGATAACAAAGATTACAAGCCTAAAGAGATTCAGTGTAGAGAATGCAGAGGTTTTGGTCACATTCAGGCTGAGTGTGCAAACACTTTAAAAAGAAACAAAAATGCTTATATAACCACTCATAGTGATAGTGATTCTGAGAGCAACAGTGATGAAGAGGATGATTCTAATTTTGTCAATTTTATGGGAATAATCAGTGAAAAAGAACCTACTTATGAAAGTGACTGTGAGCAGGTTTCAACCATAGTTACAACTGCTCTTGAAACCTACAGCAGTGATGAGGAAGAACCTTCTGATGAAAACATTACTAAGCAGTACCTTGTTCTGTATGAAAAGTATAAATGTCTGAGTAAGCAATCCTTGATCATAAGCAAACTGAATGTTAATCTAAAGGAAGAGGTTAAAAGTCTTACTGAGAAGCTTAAACTACAACTGGCTGAACTTACTGAAACTAAAAAGATAATAAAACTGCTGAATGTTTCTGCTTCAGATAAATTAGATGACATGCTGTCATATTCTAGAGGCTCTAAAGATATCAGTGGTCTAGGCTACTATGGTGGTAAAAGTACAGGAAAAACTACTTTTATTGAGTCTGTTGCTAAAGCTAAAACTCATGATTTTGACAATAAGGTTAGAAGCTCAGTTGCAACCAGATTTGCAACCAGGAATAAAACTCAGGTTTTTGTAAGGAAGGTTGGAAGCTCAGTTACAACCAAAGTTGCAACCATGAATAAACTGAATAGCTTTAGGGATAAAAATAACTTTAGGTTGAAGCTGTGTAATTTCTGTAAAAAAACCTGGTCATTCTGAAATCCAGTGTTATTTAAAAAGAAACAGAAAGTATATTTCCCAGAAAACCTGGTTGGCTTCTGTCAATAAAAATTTGAAATGGGTCTGGAAGGTTAAAGAAAAAGCCACCTTAATTGCTAACAACAAAGCTGTTATTAACTCCTTGAATGCTGTTACTTCTAATGATTGGTATTTTGACAGTGGATGCTCTAAGCATATGACAGGTACTGCAAGTCTCCTAAAAAATGTCACCATTCTTACAGGTAACACTGTTGTGTTTGGAGGTGGAGATACAGGTAAAATTGTTGGTAAAGGTACCTTAAACAAACCTGGAATGCCTAATATTGAGGATGTTTTTCTTGTAGATGGTCTAAAAGCTAATCTTATTAGTATCAGTCAACTCTGTGATAATGAAATGACTGTTAAATTTGACAAAGAAAGGTGTCTAATTACTAATCTTAACAATGATTTAATCATGACTGGAGTTAGATCAACCAACAGCTGCTATGTGTTTGAAAAATCAGAAAAAGAATTGCCTCAAAGTAGGTGTAATCAAGCCATTACTAATAATGTAGATATTTGGCATAAAAGGCTTGGGCATGTGAATTACAAAACTTTAGATAAGCTTGTTAAAAAGGAATTGATAAGAGGAATTCCTAAACTTAGTGCTAAAACTCAAAGTGTCTGTGGTGATTGTGCTATAGGCAAACAAACCAAAAGTATTCACAAAAGTACTAGTCAAATCTACACTAAGAGAGTCTTAGAACTTCTTCATATTGACTTGATGGGTCCTATGCAAACTGCTAGTATAGGTAGTAAGAAGTACATTTTGGTAGTTGCAGATGATTTCTCTAGATACTCTTGGGTAGTGTTCTTAAAGGATAAGTCTGAAACTTTTGAACTATTCAAAACTCTGTGCTTAAAACTGCAACTTGAAAAGGGTTTCACTAGTGGTAATATTGCTAGGATTAGAAGTGATCATGGAACTGAATTTGAAAACATCAAGTTTAGAGAATTTTGCAACTCCTTAGGTATAAGTCATGAGTTCTCTGCTCCTAAGACTCCACAGCAAAATGGCATAGTTGAAAGGAAAAATAGAACCATTCAGGAAATGGCTAGAGTAATGCTTAACTCTAAGAAACTTGCCAACAGATTTTGGGCTGAAGCTGTTAATACTGCCTGTCATATAGTTAATAGAGTTTATATTACTAAAGGTACTTCCATGACAGCTTATGAAATATGGAAAGGTAGAAAACCCAATGTTAAGTATTTTCAAGTCTTTGGATGTGTTTGCTACATTCTCAGAGATAGAGAGCATCTTGGTAAATTTGACTCTAAAAGTGATAAAGGGATTTTTCTTGGTTATGCTCAGAATAGTAGAGCATTTAGAGTCTTCAATCAAAGAACAAACTGTGTTATGGAATCTTATAATGTGTTATTTGATGACCTAAAAACTGTTGATGAGATTACAGGTGATGATGAACAGCCTGAGACTGCAGAAAAAGAGAAAGAAGAAACTCAACAAACTGGAAGTCCCAGAGTGGTTGGAAGTCCAGTTGCAACTGAGGTTACAACTGAGGTTAGAACTGAGGTTGGAACCGCAGTTGAAACCCAGAATGCTACTGAGTCTGAAGAAGAAGAAGAAAGTTCTCATGTTCAGTCAACTAGCAGGCCTCGCTATGTAAGAACTCAGAAAAATCATTCTCTTGACAATGTCATAGGAGAAGTTACTTCAGGTATGAAAACCAGAGGTAAAAGAAATAATGTTGTTCACTTTGCTTGTTATATCTCTCAGTTAGAACCTAAGAATATAAAAAGAAGCTCTAGAAGATAGTGAATGGATTTTAGCTATGCAGGATGAATTGGCTCAATTTGAGAGAAATGATGTATGGACTTTAGTACCCAGACCTTCTAATAAAAATGTTATAGGGACTAAATGGATTTTTAGAAATAAAAGTGATGAGGATGGAGTGATTATCAGGAATAAAGCTAGGTTGGTAGCTCAGGGTTATACACAAATTGAGGGAATTGACTTTGATGAAACCTTTGCTCCTATAGCTAGAATTGAATCCATTAGAATGCTATTATCTCTTGCATGTCTGTATGACTTTAAACTGTTTCAACTTGACATAAAGAGTGCTTTTCTGAATGGTGTGATTAATGAAGAGGTTTATGTCTGTCAACCTAAGGGATTTTAAGATCCAAACTTTCCTGAACATGTTTATTTGCTGAAAAAGGCCTTGTATGGTCTTAAGCAAGCTCCTAGAGCTTGGTATGATAGATTAACCAAGTTTTTGCTTGGAAAAGGTTTTAAAAGAGGGGGAGTTGATAAAACTCTGTTTACCAAGAAAACTACAAAGGATATGATAATTGCTCAAATATATGTTGATGACATTGTTTTTGGCTCTACTTCTAATAAAAGGGTAGAAGAATTCATTTCTGATATGAAGAATGAATTTGAAATGAGTGGTGGAGGTGAACTAACTTACTTTCTAGGATTGCAAGTTAAACAGAATGAGAAAGGAATTTTTCTTTGCCAAAGTAAGTATGCAGACAATCTTGTTAAGAAGTTTGGTCTGAGTGAGAGTAAAGAGAAGAGAACCCCTATGAGTACCACTCTTAAATTGTCTAGAAATGATAAAGGAAAAAGTGTTTGTCCAAGTCTTTATAGATCCATGATTGGAAGTCTGCTTTATTTAACTGCTAGTAGACCAGACCTTTGCTTAAGTGTAGGAGTGTGTGCCAGGTATCAGGAAAACCCTTTAGAACCTCATCTTCTAGCTGTCAAAAGGATTTTAAGGTATGTAAAAGGCACAGTTCACCTAGGTCTTTGGTATTCTAAAGATACAAACCATTTTCTAAGTGGCTACTGTGATGCATATTGGGCAGGAAACATAGATGATAGAAAGAGTACTTCTGGTGGTTGTTTTTATTTTGGAAACAACCTTGTTTCTTGGTTCAGTAAAAAGCAAAATTGCATATCTTTATCTACTGCTGAGGCAGAATATGTTGCAGCTAGAAGTGGATGCACTCAATTAATTTGGATGAAACAGATGTTAACTGATTATAATGTTAAACAAGAAATATTAACTCTGTTTTGTGATAACAAAAGTGCTATAGATTTAGCTAAAAATCCAGTTCAACATTCCAGAACCAAGCATATTGATCTAAGGCATCACTTTATTAGAGAACTAGTTGAAGAAAAGAGCTTAATTTTAGAACATGTTTCAACTGAAAGACAATTAGCAGATATTTTCACAAAACCCCTTGATACAAACAAGTTTGAATCATTAAGAAGTGACATAGGGGTATGTCATTATCAATCTAATTGAATATTCTTGCTAAATATGTCTGTCTTGAGTACCTTCAATAATTTTTATTTCTAAGGTTAAGTCTTAATTGAGCTATGATGTTTTTGTTTTGAAAAAGCCGCTTTTTGGTGTCTCAAAAACAGATGTGAGGTAACTTGTCTTTGAAAACCTCTCTGGTAATAGAGTTGCAAGCACAAAGTGCAATTTGTTTAAGCTGGTTGCAAGTTCAGTTGCAACCTCAGTTGAAACCTCATTCTCTCAATAACTGGTTAGAAGTTCAGTTACAACTTCAGTTGAAACCTCGTGTTAAAAATACTGGTTGCAAGCTCAGTTGCAACATCAGTTGAAACCTCAGTCTATTTTATAACTGCCAAGACAAAGTCTTGTTATTTTTGACATCACTTATACTCTTTCCTTGCTGAGGTCATCAAACTAGTTTTTGTGTAGAGATAAAAACGGATTTGCTCAATATAAGCTCCTGAAATCTAATATTTATTAAGGCTATTCAATGATAAACATATTTTCTTGGGTAAATTGCTAGATTTTCGTTTTTCAAAAGCTTGAATATCTGTCAAATTGCTATCTTTATCTTGAATCAATTCAAAATTCCTTAAAAGCTTCAACTCTTGAATTTTCAAATTTTGGATCAATCTGTTTAAAAAGGAATGTTTATCTGTAGTAACTGCTAAATTTATCTTAATGCCAACTGTTTTCTTCGTTATTTAAGTGTGATTTATTTTTCAAAATTCTGTTGATAAGAAACTTCCTATTTTTTTTGGCTAAATCTGTTTAATAATTGATTTGCATGTATCTCTTTCCAAATACAGAAAGATATGGACTTAATTGCTTTTTATACTAAACTCTTTCTATATCCTAAATCTATTACAATTGTCACAATTACTCTCTCTCTCTCTCTACTGAAAAACCCTACTCTCTGTAAAACTCACTGCTAGGTTCTAAGTACGGTTCCAACCCCCCTGTTGCAACCATGTCTAATAACCCCAATACTGATGATGATTGCACTCTAAGAGATTTCTTGAACAAATCTTCAACAAGTCATAGCTCTAAGGCTAAGGTAAGTGAGTCCTCTTCTCCTAAGACACATAGGACTAAAAAGCGTGCTAGGAGGAATCCTATTGATGATCCTTTTGTTGCTAAGTTTGAGTATGCTCAAAAATTCAATGCAGTTGATCCTAAGTTCTGGAGTAGAAGAACTTATAGGAGATTTAGGGCTTTTTCTAGTAAAGAAATTCACTGTGAAAGGAAGCTAAATTTGGTCAGTTATCCACACATACAGGTGTATGTTGAAAAGCTGTTGCATGCTGTTGGTTTAGGAAAAACAATTACTTTTGCTGAATCTTTTCTTCCTTCTGTTGTTAAAGAATTCTATGCTAATCTCAGTAGCATTGTATTTGATGAGGGAAACCCTGCTTATGGGAGAGTTTTTCTGAGAGGTATTACTTTGGATTTTACTCCAAAACTTATTAATGATTTCCTAAATACACCCAATCCTGCTGTTGAAGATGTTAATTATGACTTTGAGGTCATTGCCTTGGTTCTAACTGGAAAGAACAATAGATTTGATGGGAATTCCCTCAAAACATCCTCTCTCACTCTGTGTGCTGCTGTTCTGCACAAAATAGCTAGGTTTAACTGGACCCCAACCAAACAGCCCTCAAAAGTTAGCAAAGATATGGCTACCTTTCTCTATAAAATCATGGATTCTAGGCCTATCAACTTTGGACATCATGTCTTCAATCTCATAAGAGATTTCAGTAACACAGATTCTACTTCCATTCTCCTTCCTTTCCCCTGCCTAATATCTGGTATGATTCTAGGCCAAGTTTATTCTATGGACAGAAATTCTCCTATCAATATCATGAATGAACCCTCCTCTGATTGTCCATCTTCCCTATACATTTCTGATAAGTTGCTCAAAGAAGGGCATGTTAATGACATATCTGGAGAAAAGGGCAAAGAAAAAGAAGAAGAGACATCTAATGCTCCTTCAGAAAAGAAGAAGGGTGTGAGGTGGTATTTGAAGCAAAAGTTGGCTTACAATGCAGAAAGGAGGGCTGAGCTGGATACTGATGACTATCAAATCAAGAAGTTGCTGGAAAATCTTATAGAAAGTGAAAATGATAGTGACAGTGATGATGTCTTTTCTATAAGCAGTGAGGATGACAATGCAGAAGATGAAGAGGTGGTAAGAAGCAATCCTCTCAGAGAAAGAGCTCCACATTCTGATATTCCTCGTGACTGAGTACAATGGTTGCTGACAAATAGGGGGAGTGAAGTTTATGTTATGATCAGTTTATGTTTTGTTTTATTTTGGTGTTCAGTTTCATTTAATTTCAAGACTCAATGCTGTTGTGCTAAGACATTGTTGTGCCATGTTTTTTTTGTCTTTAAATTTCTGTAATTTCAAGTTTGAAGTATGGATGTTTTTAAATTGAATATGTGAATGATTGTGCTTATTTAAAATGCCTGCAATTCTAACATACAGGGGGAGCTTACTGATATTAAATTTGCAGGTGCTTGGGATGACTTATAAACTTAATTGATTTGTCAAAACCAATGACAAAGGGGGAGATTGTTAGGACCAGATTCCTGGTCTAAATATTGTTTATTGTCTATTGGTTTTTTTACTAAATAAATCCTAACTGTTATTACGAACTAAGACAGCATTGACAGGTTTTAAGTACTAGTTGTAACCTTAGTTACAACCTATGTTGACAGGTTTCAAGTAATGTTGCAACCTCAGTTACAACCTTTGTTAACAGGTTTCAAGTAATGTTGCAACCTCAGTTGCAACCTCTAGTTCCAACCTGCTAGTTAACAGAACTCTGTCTTGTTTTATAGATCTGCATAACTATTCTTCAATGCTAATTATTTGTTTAAAAGTATGCAGGATATATTCTCACATGATCCTAAAGGTTATATATGCGTGTATTGAGAATATCAAAGTAGTAAGGAAAGATTTACTAAAAGATTAGTTGTGTTTCCTCTACATAGGAAAATAATATATCTAAGTTATTTTTGCAAATCCTTATTACTTGTTTCAATCTTTGTTCCTTATCAAATTAAACATGATTCGTTTTAAGATTGAAAGAAATATGGAGTTTATATTTCAAATATAGTTTCAAAGATATTATCTCTAAAAGATATTGTCTTATATGTTTCCTTGTTGAAGGAAAAGATTAACTCCTATTTTCAAGCTAATTGTCAACAGGTTTTATCTTTAGAAGATTGAGGTCAATCAATGCTGAAGTATCACGCAATGCATGGGAAGATTGAAGCCAATCAATAAAGGCAAAAACAATCAAAAGATACTGAAGAATAGAAGATTGTTTTACTTGCTTATATACTTGATAACTTAGCTTGTAAAAGTTTGTGTGTTCTAAATTATAAAGAACCCATTATTGAGAGAATACACGTGAGCTTTTAAAAAGAAAACAATGGTGGGATGCCATTGATTTATAAGTGATAGTTATAGAGTATGAGTAATATAGAGATAGGCAGAAAAACCTAGAGGGAGTCTAAGTGTTTTTCGTTAAGACTTGAGTCCTATATTGTAAGCTTTTTATAATATCATAATCTGGGTAAGTGCCCCGGAGACGTAGCCTAGTTAGGTGAACTCCGTTGTTAAATGTGCGTGTGATTTCATTTACGTACATTTAACTTTTTACAGTTCTGTCCATTTATACACTGGGTTCTAACTGTGGTTGCAACCTCACTTAGAGCCTCACTGCAAAACTGCAACTAGAACAGCGGATAGGAATTTCAAATAGTTCGGTGTGCTATGCAATTGTTTGCGTCGAGCTTTTCAGGGCCTCATCCGATGAACAAGTCGCCGTAAAACAGATTTTTATCATTTTTTTATATGCTTCCGTTCAAATCTATCATTTTTGTAATGAAAAATTAACAAAATATAACATACCCAACACGTTTACATTATCAAAAACATACATTTTAACTAACGTATACAATTTATGGTTTAAAATCTATCTGCTCTCTCTTCTCTCGTTACTCTCTCTCTCTCTCCGCCCACAAACTTGCAACCTATGTTTTTGAGATTAATGGTAGGCTTACAATTTTGATTTTGAGCCCAATCATACACTTAAAATCTTGTTTTTTTAAGATTAATCACAAATTTTAATTAAGGTTTTTGGCTTAATCAATTGCGAATTAGTCATCTAAATCGTGGAATTGCGTCTTCCTTGTGTATCGTGATTGTAGTTTTACTTTTTCATTATTGCACGTACAAGAAAAGTTATTCCATATTTTCTGTTTTAGTGTAGAATTAGATTCTTTCATAATTGAATGTGTTGAACGATGTTCTTCTAATCGATTGTTTTAATGATAACAAAATTTGTAAAACATGATAAAAGCTCATTTTGCGTACTAATCATTTATCTAGCTTGTTAAAGGTTCGAAATGATAGAATGTTTAAATACGAAACCAACGGTTCAAGCGGAACCATAATCGGACATAAAACGAACAAGATACGAGCATTCGAAATATAACGAGAAAACCGAGAAACTGCCAGAAAAAACGACCGTTCGTTTTGGACAAACGACCGATCGTTTTTGGTCAATTTTGTTCCAGTGAGGTCGTCTGAAAAACGACCGATCGAAATGGCCAAAACGACCGATCATTTATGGTCAAAATTGTTCCAGTGAGTTCATGATAAAAACGATCGATCGGTTTTCAGAAAACGACCGATCGTTTTCTGGAGAATTTCAAAAATAGCTTTTTGGCTTATTCTGGAAAAAGGGGAAACTGCTTAAATCCAATGGATAAAAGCATAACATTTCATACAACGGTAACAAGACAAATTATCCTTCAAATAGCCCTCAAATTCATTGTTGAAGACACCCCAATTCACACACTCATAAGCTATTCTTCAAAATCAATAAGCAAGCTTAATACTACATATTTCTCACTTGTATTCATATAAATTCTTGAGTGTAATATTATTGTAATCATATAAATACCAAGATATTATTTGTTAGTGAGTGATACACCTTCGATTCAAATTGTAGAGTGATTAATAAACTCATTTGTGAGCGAGTGATCGGGTAGAGGTTTTGTAAGCAAGTGTAGCTTAAAAGCTCTAGGTCTTTTCATTCGGGATACTCATAGAGTGAGGGGGAGCTTAATCGGTCGATTAGCTCGTTAGGGTGTAATCTTGGAAAGAATATTCTAGTGAAATACTCGGTAGTGTGAATACCGAGGAGAGGAGTAGGCGCGTTTTGCCGAACCTCTATACATCTTGTGTTATTTCTTTTCCCTTGAACTTTTACTTTCCGCACTTATTTATTGCTTATTTTGTTTGCTTGATAGCTTAAACTAGCATTAAATAGTTAATACAAGTGTTGAGTTATAAAATTCTACTAATTAGCGTTGTTAATGGCTCATATATTTTATTCCGTGAAAATCGTACGTAAATCTTATTCACCCCCTCTAAGGTTTAGACACTTACGGACCAACAAAATGGGTTTTGTTATAAGGTTAAATTGATTCATTAAGATAAGAATTAATCTATTGTAGTCAAATTTCGGATGAAATTGAGTTTAGTTTGAGTAGTTTAGTAATTGTTAGGATTTCGGTGTTAAAAGAACATTTTATAATTAAATAATAATAAATATATCATATATATGGGTTGTTCTACATTTTGTTTATAAAAACTTTAAAAATAATAAATTTTTTAATTACAAATGACAAATGTTAATGATAATTACATTTATTTATCTAGATATTTATTAATTTTTTAGATTAAATTGTAAATTTTGAAAGTATAGAAGCTTTTTAGTAGTATAAATTGTGTTTCTCGTGTAGTTTAACTGTTTAAGTGTCCACGGCGTTTTAAAAAATGTCCAAGACGTGTTCGGAAAAGTGTCTGTATGTCATACGGGTGTACGACACGCAATATGGCGTCTATTTTGGAGTGTCCGTGCATTATAGATTTTCAGACCTAGAATTCCCAGACCCTAGCCGCCGCCCACAATGACGCTGTGGAGGAGGGTTTAGAATCTGCCATGCCATCACCGGAGACAAGGATCATAACTACAGGAGATGATGTTTCTCTCTATATATTTATCTATATGGAGTTTTTTTTATGTGAAGTACCCGTTACGTTACGAGATCTTGTAACTTTTTATCCTGAAAATACTCTTATTTTGTACATAAATTACAAAACTACCATTAAATAAAATAAATTGTCAAATACTAATATACACGGTTACCATTATTATCTCACATTCTCTCTCTCCCTTTGACAAAATTATTAACCCATATGTCAAGCCTAAATTCACTTTAATGTCTTGAGTTTTGCCTCGTATTTACTTTAATGACCTGAGTTTCAAAAATATTGATTGAGTGCCACAAGTTTCACATATACTTTGTTCGAGTGTTCTACTTAAATTCACATGTTTTAAATAATTGCAATACAGACCACTTAATTTAAAAATTAATAAACTAGACACCGATTTATTGAAAGTGACAGAATTAACTATTTTATATATTTTTTTAAAAGACACGGAACTTTTCTTTAAAAATTAATAGTATATATATCGAGTTCTTGAGAATTTAGAAACTTTAGATTGCGACTTGTGCTTAGAAATAGTCTGATTGTACAAATGTTGTTATTCAGAATATTTGCTTTACATGTTGTATTAGCTGTTTATGATTTCATTATCTTTTGTCTATGCACACCAGTTAAATTTTCATGACAAATCGGAAAACAATGGTTCCCCAAATGCCCTTTTACAAGGTCTTGTGAGTTGTGATATTGTTTCAATAATTGAGTCAGTTTATTTATTTTTCAAAAATTTAAGTTTGAAAATAAATTCTCAGTACCTTAAAACATTCCCATCACGTGCCCATGGTAAGTTTCCAATTCAACACTTGGGTTTCTTATTTCTATTTTGTTTTTATTTTGGATTTTCTTTTGTTTTCTTTTCGTGAGAAATATTTTTAAAGACTAATCTGAAAAATACTTCAGTCACTATTGAAATTAATCATGTATTGATTTACCATTTCAAAAACTTTTTTTAAAAACAAATTGGAATATCTGAGAGTAATATAACGAATGAATTAAGTAGCTTATTAACATAATGCTTTGATTTCTAAACTCGAACTTTTAAACTCCGTCTCATATCTCATTTATCAATGCAAATTTACTATTAATTTTTTAAAAAAAATTGCTTATTTGAAAACGTGTCTTTTAACAAAAATGTAAAATAGTTAATTTTGTTACTTTCAACAAGTCGGCGTCTATTTTATTAAGTTCTAAATTAAGTGGGTTGTATTGCAATTGCTTAAAGTTTGTGAAGTTAAGTAGAATAGTAAAACAAAGTATATGTGAAACATGTGGTACTAAATCAACATTTTTTTAAATTAGGGCATTAAAGTAAATTTAAGACAAAAATCCGAACACTAAAGTGAATTTAGCCCCCTACATCACAAATTTTTCTACATTTTGTTAAGTATAATATAAGTATATAACATAGAATCTAAGCAAATATGTGAAGAACTTACTTTGGCCATAGATCACTGATCTCAGGTTTTATAAATCTCTTTTTTATTGTAATTTTTTTTATCATCATTTAATTAACAAAATTTATCGAGTGACACAAATTCACACATTTCACCATGCATCGCACGAGCACGTTCGCTAGTATTATGTATCTAGAGAGAGACTAATTGACCCCAAACAGTTTTTTTAGCCTCTATATATTTAATTAAGGTGGACCAAAACTTAAATACTTTTGTCAAAAAATATCGATCATTAAATAGTTTTGTTTTTTAAGAGCAATACTTAATTAACTCATTATTTTGGTTTATCAGCTACAAGTTTAGTTTGTGTTGATTTTCGGTGTGAAAAATGCTAGGGCCTAAGCTGGATATGAACATAAATTTCATGGACTTCAAAAATCCGTCTCACTTGCTCAACATTAAGCTCCAACCAAACAAGTATAAAGTTAGCAAAAGTCTTTACCAGTATTAACAGATTCTCAGTAGATGTATAGAAAGATGAGAAAGAGGAAAAAGATGTTATAGCCATCGAAAAACCAGTAGCGACGCCATCCAAAAAATTTAATAATCACTAAGAAATTTACGATCATTTCAACTGTCTACAACATGAGTTTGGTCATTTCATCTGTCTTACGATCTTAACTCTTATCCCTTGTTTTCAACTCTAATGCAGATAGGCATTGAAGACATTAAAACGCACAGGTAAACGAGCTATCATTATTGGTTGCGGAAATAAAGAGAGCTCTTTTTCAAATTTCACTCTTGTACGATCAGTATATAAATCTGCAGATTAGATATGGACTAACAGGAAATATACATATGTTCTTTGACCCGCCAATTATTTAGTCAAAACTAAAAATGCAAAGCTAATGTCATACTATTTAAAAATTAAGTATTAGTTAATATACTTTCTACATATGATGACTTTTCCAATAGCCTTGCTGCCAGTCTTATGCTAGTAGAAGAAATAGAAACAAAAACAGATGATCAATAATCCAGAAATTTTTGAACCGAAACTATTGCATACATATGATCTGATTTATGTCTTAACAGCTTCGTACATCTCATTACATTTTAGGATATAGATGCGGAACTTCTACAACCAGCAAATTCCCCAGCCGAGACAAGTTAAACGAACTTATCCCACCCTATCCTACACTGCTTACTAATCAATATTTGCAGAGATAAACATTAGATACAATTTCTATGCAAAGCTGGACGGGAGCACTAAAGACAACAATAAAGTAAATATTACGCTAAATAGAGAGATACGTGAAAGTAGGCTAGAATTGGGTAAATGTGGATAATTATCGGGAGGTGGCATAACACAGTTGTCGCCATTAAAATAAATTCTTCGGGGGAAAGCCCAACCCCTTTCAAAACTGAAAGTCGATTTTTCTTTTCTGAAGAGCAACTCCGATTGCAAGTTCCCAGATTCTCCAGCTTGCATTAGCACTTCGTTGTAGTACTTTTCTCCCCATAGAATCCCTGTATCATCTTCGCAAAAGCAACAAGATAAAAAAATATTAGTCAATTGAACTTTTATGTTCTTATAGGGGGTTACATAATTTGCTGAAACAGTAATTACCAAGAAACATGTTGTAAATTGTGTCAATATAGGGGTCTTTTATCACCAACTAGATCTTCCGGCCCTCCCTGGTCTGTATTCTCAAATAAGTACTAGATTGCTAGAGTGCATGGGAACGGTGGTAACATGGAGAATTAAAAGTCATGAATATAGTAACCGATAAAGCAAGACTTTTTGATCTCCAGCTGATTCAAATGTTTTAAAGAGTTTACATGAGTTCCAACAGAGTTTAAAAATTACTTTAGGTTACTTTAGCAGGTATATATGACACTAATACGAGCTTAACTCAGTTAAGTTTTATTTCCTATGCGGCTTTTGTAGTCTGCTTCAGACCTGATGCATCCATATTTCTAATCTGAGTCTATAAAATTTTATGTACTGCAAGATGTATAAAGCTTTCTAGCGTTTTCTGCATCATCCATTTCAATTAAAAAGTTAGCTAAGCGTGGTTATTCGGTTTTATCACTGTATTCTAGTGAAATTTGTTTCACTAAAGCAATATTCCACCATCTACACTGGTCTGCTGCCAATTCCACAAATAACAAACAGTAAGTAACAAAAATCTATCGACACAAAAAAATAAAATTTGATCCAACTTACTTATTTGAGAATAACGAGTCAAGGGCTTGAAATTGAAGCTGTATATCTGAGTCAAGTTGTCGAAATTGGGATGCTGAGCGAGTAAATTCCACTGCGAATAGTTCATTTTGTAATTAAAGTTTGTAATTGTGATCTTAACGCGCCAATAATCCTTGTAATTAACCTTCACATGCCAATGTACTCGTATAGGGCACATGTGGGTCGTACACTTGACAAGTGACGCATAATTTTTTCTGTTTGCTTCAAAAACAACTTGTTCTAAGTATGGCGAGCGCGGTCTTCAGAGAGAGAGAGAAGCAAAAGAAAGCACAACCATGTTAGAGAAACTTGAAATGCAGTACATTTTTGGTTGCAGCTTTTAAGCTGACTTTTTAGTTCATTTGTATAAAAGATGGAATACAATTGGTTACTCAGCTTAAAAACTGATTCTTTCTGGGATTTCTATTAATAAAATTAAGAAGGTTTAGCCTGGCTTATTTGTTGAGCTTTAAAAATCCAGCTATAAGCTTAACCACTGAGTTTTGCTTGCCTGCTTGGTGTATCTTTTTACCTAAAGAAGCCATAAGATTTCAGCTAGATGTGCCCAGTTATTTACATAAGCTAAAAGAATACAGCTTATTTTCTCCAAATCTGATTTTTATGGGATTCTTTCTAGTCTGAAAAGCTAGAAGCTCAAATAATGCACCTTATTTGTTAAAAGTTGCAACCGAGTACCAAACAAAGCCCATAATGGATCGGGATATTACAGCTTTCATTATAAATGTTAGCAGGAATATCCTAAAATAAGCATACACAAACGGGCAAGGCTATAAAGATTAGAGAGACATACTCTACACAGCTACCAGAACGAGCATTGTTATTTTGACACCCACAACTACACGCAGGACAAGGCACTATCGTGTCATTGTAGAAAGCAGAGAGAGAAACGCAGCAAGTAGGGGTTTTCTGAGCCAGAATTTGTGAATAAGTGCACGTAACGTTCCAAGTCACTGCCAAAAGAAAAAAAATAAATCATATCTATCAATAGTCGCACCTCATAAGTGTTAATCTTCGTTCCTTGCTCAAGGTATGTCGGAGAAAATTAGTGTTAAGTAACGGAAAAAATAAATACTTATTTAAGCCTAGTTTGGTGGCAGCTCAAAGTAGTTGGACTTTTTGAGGTTCAGGTTCAGCAAAAGGATAGGTTTGTCAACCTAAAAGCATCCAGCTTAAACAGGCCAAAACTTAATAAACCTTAGCTTGTCCACCATATATGATCCATATTTTAAGCAGAAAAGCAAAATTCTGAGCTTATTAGCTGCTATTAAACAACGCCAAGTAACAAAAACAAACTTATTCCTCACTTAGTGGCACTTTTGATGGGTATAGACTACAAACTAGATACACTTTAACCAACTGATTCTTTGATTAGCATACTGTTCAATGAGCTGATTTTGCATAATGTTTTCCTTCATCAAAATACTCCTTGAGACTTCAATAAACTATTTTATATATATGAACGCTAAATAATATGCAGTAACACTAAATGAGAATGAGCAATTCTCGCCAGCACTTGCAGAAAATGAATTCCAAAATATGCAACTTAAAAAGAATTGTTTTCTAAACTTACTCTTAGCTTGGGTGACTCGCCTTCCATCAGGCGTAACAAACTTAGTGGGGTTCACGAGCTTAGCCGCCCCACAAGTATAGCCTGGCCCAGGGGCCTTCAATGTAAAGTGTTTAGGCATTTTAACCGTTTTTTTAGTCGTACCAGCGTTACCAACACTCACTTGAAATGAACTAGCGGCATTATCGGGATCTTGAATCCACGAGCTTAATACACCACCTTTACAACAGTTTGCAACTTGTTGATTGTATGGTACTCCGGGTAATAAATCGACGACCGTTGGGTCTTTTCTGCAACAATGTGGAACATGGTTTTTGAATTTGGAACAATCTCCTTGATCAGCAGCCTGTGCACCCCTCATGTCCCAAATTACCTCTTTCTTTTGCCATGTCCATCCTAGAGACCATCCCGGAGTTTGTATGTGACGGTATTGTTGAAAATTGAACATCGTAACCATCGCCTATATACACATGGATATAGAAACAACAAAGTAATATTATCTAAGGCCGTTCTACAAAATATGATTACTAAGGAAACATCAACATTACTTGCTTAGTTGAATTTTGTATTAAGTTTTGGTATTGACTGCGGAAGAGTAGCAGCATTTAAAAAAAAAATTAAGTGGGAAGAGTAAGACCGGGCCACATAAACATAATACTCATCTGTACCAAACAACTTGGCATCCAAAATGGAATAGTGATCAAACAAAATGAGATGGAGGGAGTAGTCGCGCACGTCTAACTTTGTTATCGTAATTTGACGTCGACGTACAAATACTAATGTGCATGACACCGTGTTTTTTTATCGTAATAAAATCCCATAGGCAAAATGGAGCAAAGTGTTAATGTGTACCAATGTTTAAGGGCAAATATGTTCAATTAGATAACAGAAGGGACAATGTCTTATAAGAGTAATCTTCAATAATGTTTTTTATAGGGGACATGTGAGATAATGTTGATAAATAAAAAGGGACAATGTAATTTTTATCCATTATAATAAGGCCAGGCCAAGCTTGACGGTTTGTCTGGTTGTGTCTATTAAGCTCAACTTTTATGCTTATAATCTTTACTACATTCCGTTGAACCCGGCTTTAATTTATTCTTTTGCCTACCGGATTGGAAATTTGAACTATAGGCTGCATAAACTCAAAAGTTTTTCTCAACCTCAATAAGCAGCTTTTTTTGCTTAAAATGCTGTCTACAAACGAGCCTTACAAAGATAATACTTATAAATCAGAAGCTGTAGCTCACTTCTCTCAAATTTGGATGTATATTAACTAAAACATACACTGTATGTAAATATAGCTTTGTGAATACTTACGACATAACCATCCTGGGTCCAACTAATGATATCCCACTTGATTGTGATATTTGCATTCGGATCGAGAACATCAAAAGCATCTGAAATATTAACCACCATTATGTTTAACTAGTTAGGATTTCACATTTCCAATTGTACAGGGTCAAGCCTTGTTTTGTTAGGAAATTATTAATTTAAAATTTTAGTAGTTAAGACTTATTATAAAATGCATGCAACGCATTTTTTGCTCTGTTTACAGTTGCATTTTAATGTTATCCAAGTTGGATATATAAAAAAATAATTAGACTGGAACAAACTTGTAATTGAAGAGGGGGAGGAATGGAGACAAGAAAAGTAAAAGTATGATAAAAAGTTGGAATGTTATTAACAATCATCTGCCTTTTACAGTTGTTGATGACACTAATTAAAAGATTAAAGATAAGTCAAAAATGTTACAAAAAATGAGATTATAAAACAAACTAAAACCATATTCATATTCCCAAAAGAACACCAAAACCACAACTTTAACTAAGATTTCATAATGATATTTTAATGAAACACTGGCTAGCACTTAATAGAAGAATTTAATAAACCCCATTTCATAGTTGCATGTAAACGTTAACACCAATAAATAACATTAGCAACATTAAATATAACATTTTTTGGGAAAAAAACATCACCTGTTGGGTTGAAACTAAATGAGGAGAGCAGTAACACAAAAAGAAGACCAAAATATGAAAAATTTGCCACTGATCTTAATAAAAATCCCATCTTTTTTTTTTTTGGGTATTTCTCAAAATGAGTTAATTCTTCTCTGAAACCATATAGTGTGTGTATATACAGAGAGAGATTACATAGTAACATAAATGAGTACTTAAAAAAACAAGAGAGTTAAAAGTGGAGAGATGGCTTGTTTCACACATGTTGTTAATTAAAGTGGATTAAAATAAATAAATTAAGTTAATTATAAGTGACTTACAACCCAGCATTGCTATTTTCAAGTACTGTAATATTAATAATAAACTTAGTTCCGTAACAAATTATGTTTTACTAATTTCTACGAAATTATTGGGTAACTGTCTGCTGTTTTTTGGTAAGTGGCAGCTGTTATCCTAGCTATAGTACTATGATCTCGATTGGTTGCGGGAATAGTAGTCATGACTCATGATATATCACCAATCCGGATCAGATTGTGAGCGAGATATGATGTGAAAGTCGGTATTCGCGAATACGCCAAAAATGCTATCTTTGTAGTCCTGTATGACTGATAGTCTACACTTTATACGACTAAACACATCTTTTATACATCCGTGTTACTTGTAGTCCAATCTCGAAACGAGCCAATATGTATCTAGCTGAAAATAAGATTAAATAAATTTTCTTATCATTTGATGTAATTTTGTTTTAATCAATATCGAAGCATCCGACGGAACGTGTGATTGCGTATTAGTTATGTGTGAAGTGTGATCCAAATTGTAAAATTAGTGACACTACTATTCATTGAGAATTATGTTTGTTGTTATTTTATTCAGTCGTGCTAAACCAAAACTAACTAATAAAATGTGAGGATAGCAAGTTAAATTTGTTGTTACACTGATGATAAATCGACTGTCGCTAACGTTAGCAACATAATATGTTGTTGTATGTTATAATATTGTTATTAAATTTAACGACACTTATTACTAATAAACATTATGATGATATCCTCAATTCCTGACGTTTCTAGTAGCATTTTGAAAACTAATAATAGAACGATCATAAATTAACTACGAGGAAAATCAAAAAATTGAAACCAAACGGTCTACCCCTAAAAACACTTATAACTCTTGAAAAAGCATGCAGCCTAATTTTTCAACGAAAGTAACGTGATTTTATAACCAACATTGTGCACATCAGGAGTAATTTTTTTATTGGAAATTTGTAAGTTGAAAATTTTATTTTTAACTAACGAGAGAAATTAAATAGGTTTCCTTAATACGAAGCGGTGGAGTAGGTAAATTAGTGATAGGTGTTGACTGTGACATAAAACAATGGCCTCTCGCTTTCTACATGTAGAATTTGTTTGGGTTCATACTTTTAAGAAAACAAACTTTCTAAATGCGTTTGAATTATTTTTGGAATTACTCAGTTTGTAACCTATAGCGTTTCAAACTAACAATACTAAAGCCAGGGATTAAGTTGAATGACTAAATATAGTAGTTATATTATTGCCAACAATAATGAAAAGAGCTGTAGCCAACCAAGTCTTTGTTTGGCATGATACAAACTATAAACTTATTTGGTATAACTTATTTGTTAAGCAAGTTATAAGATGACTTATTTGTGCATAGAACAACAAAGATTGTGTATTCTAAAGTTTATACTACTAGTTAGGAAAACTCATTTTCAAGCTGGTTAACTAGATTTGCACACGCTATACGAATAAATATCGAGGTTGAAGCTATAATGGTATATGCTTTGTAAATATGAGAGCTCTGAAAAAGAAAATATTGATAGATTTAATTCAATTTCGCGTTACGGTATACACTCCTTTGTTTATGGATAGAGAAATACTGAGAACTCGATCTGAGAATTTCGAGATCATTTGGACTGGGATTTTAGCTACAGTAGTTAGTTGCAATGTAAAGAATATCCAAGATACTTTAATACTAATGAACTAGTTTTGCATCAAATTCATGTTATGTTATCAACATATATACTCAGAGAAAAGGAGAAGAAGCAAATACAGTTTAACTTTATGGAAAAGAGGAGTTGAACCCAATAAAACTTTATGGAAACCATGTGTAAACATAGGAAAGCTAAAAGCAAACATGAGAAAACCATAAACAAATAGTAAGAAAAGCTTTAACAGTATCCTTCAACGAACAACTAGTTCATCATCGTTACTGTCATGTCTTCATCGTCATCTCTGTTGGCCTCTGCATATCCCTCGAGGGCCTAAGTGCATGTAATGTTCCAAGTCGCTGCCAAAAGAAAAAAAAAAAAAGAGAACTATCAATAGTCGCACGATCATAAGTGTTAATCTTCATTCCTTGATCAAAGTATGTCATCGAAAATTACTATTAACTGACGGAAAAAATTGATCCTTATTTAGGCCTGTGTTTGGTGGAAGCTTATAAGCAAATTCGCTGGATTTTTTGAGGTTCAGGTTCAGCAAAAAGATAGGTTCATCCACCTTAACTGGTCAACAAAATAATAGTCCAGATTTCAAGCAGAACAGCAAAAATAACGAGCTTATAAGATGCAAATTATAAAAAAAGGCCAAGTCACAAGACCAAAATTTATTTCTCACTTAGTGGCACTTTTGATGGGTATAGAATATAGACTATATACACTTTAGCCAACTGATTCTTTGATTAGCATACTGTTCAGTGAGCTGATTTTGCATAATGTTTTCCTTCATCACATACTCCTTAAGACCTCAATAAACTATTTTATAAATATGAATGTTAAATAGTACTCCATGCAATAACACTAAACGATAAAAAATAATTCTTGCTAGCACTTGCATGCAGGAATAAATTCCAAAATATGCAACTTAAAAAGAATTGTCTTATAGACTTACTCTTAGCTTGGGTGACTCGCCTTCCATCCGGCGTAACAAACTTAGTGGGCCTAACGAGCTTAGCTGCCCCACAAGTATAGCCCGGCCCAGGGGCCTTTAATGTAAAGTTTTTAGGCATTTTAACCGTTATATCAGTCGTACCAGTGTTACCAACACTCACTTGAAATGAACTAACGGCATTACCGGGATTTTGAATCCAGGAGCTTAATACACCACCTTTACAACAATTTGCAACTTGTTGTTGCAAGGTGCTTCGGGTAATAAATCGACGACGGTTGGGTCTTTTTTACAACAATGGGGAACATTGGTTTTGTATTTCGAACAATCTCCTTGTTTGGTTGTTCGTGCACCCTTCATGTCCCAAATTACCTCTTTCTTTTGCCATGTCCATCCTAGAGACCATCCCGGAGTTTGTATGTGACGGTATTGCTGGAAATTGAACATCGTGACTACCGCCTATATACACATATGTACGGATATAGAAACAACAAAGTAATATTGTCTTAGGTCCTTGAACAAAATCTGATTATTAAGGAAACATCATCATAACTTGCTTAATTAACCACGGAAGAGTAGCCGCAATATAGTTAAGTGGGAAGGGTAAGATCAGGCCATATTAACATAATACTCATCTAACAATTTCGGGAAAGTAATGAACTATTTGGCAACCAAAACGGAATAGTGATCAAACGAAATAAGATGGATGGAGTAGTCACAAACGTATAACTATATTATCGTAATTTGACGTCGACGTAGAAATATTAATGTGCACGACACCTTTTTTTTTATCGAAATAAAATCCGTTAGACAAAATGGAGCAAAGTGTTAATGAGTACCAAAGTATAGGGGCAAATATGTTCAAGTAGATAACAAAAGGGGGAATGTCTTATAAGAGTAATCTTTTATAAAATATTTTTTATAGGGGACATGTGAGATGATGTTAATAAATAAAAAGGGACAATGTAATGCTTGTTCATTATAATAAGGCCAGGCCAAGCTTGACGGTTTGTCTGGTCGTGTCTTTTAAGCTCAACTTTTTTGCTCATAATCTTTACTACATTCCCTTGAACCCGGCTATAATTTTTACTCTTTTGCCTACTGGTCTGGAAAGTAGAACTTTGAGCTGAATAAACTCAAAAAAAATTCTCAACCTCAATAAGTAGCTTTTTTGCTTAAGAATGCGGTCTACAAACAAGCTTTAAGAAGATAATGTACCAGAAGCTTTAGTTCACTTCTCTCAAATTAGGATGCATAATTGCATATTAACTAAAACATACAATGTATGTAAATATAGTTTTGCAAATACTTACGACATAACCATCCGGGAACCAACTCATGATATCCCACTTGATTGTGATATTTCCATTCGGGTCGAGAGGATCAAAAGCATCTGAAATATTAACCACCATTATGTTAACCAATTAGGATTTCACATTTCCAATTGTACAAAAATACAAAAAAGAAGCAGGGTCAAAACCTTATTTTGTTGGGAAATTGTAATTTTAAAGATTTAGTAATTATACTTATTATAAATTACATGCCATAACTGTTTCTAATAAACATGCTTCGTAGTAAAAAAAGCTCGATTCAAAGCTTTAAAAGCTCGTTTTTCAGCTTTTTAGACTACTTTTAGCGTAGCTCTTGCAAAAGCGCTTTAGCTAAGATTTTGCATTTTAAAACAATGCATGCAATGCATTTTTGATTTGTTCACAGTTACGTTTCAATGTATATCCAAGTTGGATATATTAAAAATAATCAAACCGGAACAAAGTGGTAACTGAATAGAGAAAAAAATAATGGAGTGATCAAAAAGTGGAATATTATTAACAATCATCTGCCTTTTAAAGATGTTAATGACACTAAAAAACTAAACATAAGCTAAAGATGTTACAAACAATGAGATTATAAAACTAACTAAAACCCTATACATACTCCCAGAATAACACCAAAAGCACAAATTTAACTAAAATCTCATAGAAGTCATAATGATATTGTAATTAAACACTAGCATTTAATTACAGATTTTTATCTCGAAGTGTTTATACTCTGTTGAACCCCGCTTAACTCTGATTACTCAGGTTGTGAGTAGCTGAGTTTTTTTTATTTCCATGTACTTGTTTGGTTTGGTTGGTTAAATATGCTTAATTTTCAAAAAATAAATAAATACAGAATTTAACATTTCATAGTTGAAAACATTAACACTAATAAATAACATTAACAACATTAATTATTAAAACAGTAAAGGGAAGAAAAAAAACAGCACCTGTTGAGGTGAAACTAAATGAGGAGAGCAATAACACACACAAAATTGTGAAATATGAGATTTTTGCCACTGATCTTAATAAAAATCCCATCTTTTTTGTGGGTTTTTCTCTAATGAGTTAATTCTTCTCTAAAACCATATAATGTATATATTTATGAAGAGAGATATTACATATATAGTATAATAATATAGTAATAGAAAAGAGTAATTAAAAGGACAAGAGAGTTATTAAAGTGGAGATATAGCTTGTTTCTCACATGTTGTTTAAGTGAAGTAAATAAATAAATTAGTTAATTAGAACTTATAAGTGACTTACAACTCAGCAGTTACTATTTCAAGTACTCTAATATTTATTAAACTTAGTTCCGTAACAAATCATTTTTCATCATTTTTATTTCTAGGTAATATTGACTGTGACATAAACAATGGCCTTTCGCTTTCTGCATGCAGAATTTGTTTGGGTTCATAGTTTAAGAAAATAAACTTTCTAAATGAGGGTGATGAGTAAATTTTTATAATTTTTGGATTTACGCATTTTGTAACCTATAGCTTTTCAAACCAACAATAGTAAAGCCCAGCATTAAGTTAAATGACCAAATATAGGTAGTAGGCTAATTATTGCCAACAATAATGAGTAGGTAGGTATGAGAATTTCGCGGGTTTCAATCTGATCCGACCCGATCCGAGGATAAAGTTACATTTTTACCCATTTGACCTGACCCGATCCATTTTACCCGTTTTTAAAAAAAAAAAAAAATTCCTTTTAAAAAATAAATGTTAAAAATTTCAAATAAAATTTGTTAGTTAGATTAAAAAATCATTTGATTTAGAAATATAATATAAAAATAATATAAAAGAGAGTTTAATGTATATGAGAGAGGTGAGAGAGAGTCTTAAGTTGCACTTTTTTAAGTTGCACGTTTACCCATTTAAACCCGACCCGAATATAATTACATTTTTACCCGACCCGTGACGGGTTAACACCCGCAAAATTGTATCCCTAACCATAGTCAACCGAGTCTTTGTATAACATGGTATCCGCTTGTTTGGTGCATTTATTAAGCAAGTAAAATGATGACTTATTTGTGCACAGAAGAACAAAGATTATGTGTACTTTTATAATAGTTGGGAAAACTCATTTTCAAGCTGGCTAACTAGACATGCACACACTACACGAGAAGTTATTGAGGTTGAAGCCAAAAACGAGAGCTCTGAAAAAGAAGATATTGATAGTTTTAATTCAATCTCGCAAGGGTGAATTAATCTCCATCCAGGGTGTCAATTTAGTTGGCATTAGTAAGAGATCTCGTGTACTATGGCTCGCTCGTTTATGGACAGTGACATACTGAGAATTCGATCTGAAAATTTCGATATCGTGTGGACTGGGATTTTAGCTACAGTATTTAGTTGCATTTTTTTTTTTTTTGAAAGGGAGATAAATTAAAGTTACCAACCAGCTTATACTCGAAGAAGAAGAGAAGAAACCAATATAAATTTATGGAAACCATGTGTAAACATAGGAAAGCTAAGCAAACATGAGAGAACCATAAAAATAATAAGAAAAAGAAATGCTTTAACAGTATACGCTTCAACTCCTTCAACGAACAACCAGGTCATCATCGTTACTGTCGTCATCTTCATCGTCATCTCTGTTAGCCTCTGCATATTCTTCGAGCGACTCATTTGGGAATAATTCTCCAACCCTGGTATCATTGCTGACTAAGCTTTTATCTGATTTCGAATCACCAGATTTCTCTTTATTCATCTGTAGGGCACAAAAGTGAAAGTGGTTCAAAAAATATAACAGCAAAACAGGAATATGATGTTGCAACTAGCACGTCTCATACTACAATGTCTCCTGTTCTAGTTTACGACACAAACAGTTCATTTTGAAAGTTTGTAAATTATGAAGGAAAAGTTACCATAAGTAACATAATCTAACTTGCATCTGGTTTTCAAACAAATCCAGAACCAACTTAGAGAACAATATCTTTAAAGCTAATGGTCTCGTCTGGCTGTATCTGATTAGTAAAAAAACTATATTTATTAGGTACAGGGGAATAGCCAAACAGTATTTTTTACACATCTGTGTTTGGTAAAGAATATTGTGTGCTATAAGTAGTGAAAAACGGGTGATATTAGTGGGAACTGGAAAAATAATACTCCTATATATAATTTTGCGAAAGAAAACCAAATCTATAATTTGATATTTCTGTTTAATAATAAACTTTTTTCGAAGTTTAAACCATTCTGCTTAATAATATACAGGTAAATATTTATTGGTAATGGTATAGATGCTCACTTTTGTAGTTAAAAAGTGTACAGGAGGTTCACAAAAATAAATAACATCAACCAAACTGCCCACTGGTACCACTTTCAGTTCAACCTCAGCTCTATCTACTCATATGAAGTACGAACTAATCT
This sequence comes from Primula veris, assembly GCA_963682055.1. Lineage (NCBI taxonomy): Eukaryota > Viridiplantae > Streptophyta > Magnoliopsida > Ericales > Primulaceae > Primula > Primula veris. Next base: position 24,945,341 of record OY821747.1, on the reverse strand, counting down.
GAATCTTGACTCTTAGTCATACTCGACGATCTCATCCGAAATATTGAGCATATTTACTAGAATTTGATGCACTTGGAGACGGAAAAAGAGTAACCTTGTCTTAGTAAGAACATCATCACCCTTAAACTTCAGTATATGTTTTAAAGATCAGATACTAAAACCATAATTTCAGACAGTAATATTTTGAGAAACTGACAAACACGAGTTTTTAAGGAGTCTTACAGCACGAAGTAGTGATCTCCTTTCCCTCTCCCGAGCATTCCTGATGGCCTATAAAGTAAATAAAATCAAATTCATTTAGAAAAAAGGGGAATAATTAATGCATTAAACTACAAGAAAATACTCGGAAACAAGAAAAAAGCTTACATCCTCCAGCGCCTTCTGCTCAGCCTCTACTTCCTCCAAATCACTGAAAAACAGTAAAATAAAAGAATTCCACTTGAAATATATCAAATAATTGCAATTTAGAGTGACATTCGCTAATTCCATAAAATTGTCTATTCATAGCAGTGCTTATATATTTATTGGGGGCGGTTCAAGGGACACTTTTTGACACTCTTTTTGACACTCATGCAAAAACGTTCCAAATCAAGATTTGATTAATGCAGATCTCCACGGTTTCATGACGGAAAGACAAATATGCGTCTTGTTTTTTTTCCCGAGATGTATAATTGCCGGTATTGGAAATTAAGCTAAAATTTAAAATTCACTACATGCAATTATACATCTCGGAAAAAAAAACGAGACGCATATTTGTCTTCCCGTCGTGAAACCGTGCAGTTCTGCATTAATGAAATCTTAATTTGGATTGTTTTTCATCGGAGTGTCAAAAAGAGTGTAAAAAAGGAGTGTCCCTTGAACCGCCCCCATATTTAAATCACTAAAAGAAAAAAAAATATAGATAATAACCTCCCGATAATGCGTCCGACTTGGCAGCGACACTTGGCACATACTTTTTGCTCCTTAGCACAACCTACACCATTTATCAAATTAGTATGTTAGAAGCTAAGCTTTCCAAATAAACTCAAATAGATAGAATGTCATATTGACATCAGTTTCGATCATGGGGATCGTTTTTGGTAATTCTCAAAGCAAGGAGCTTAGTAACTAGAATTTACCCAACTATAAGAAAATAAAGCACTTTTTAGCTCATTAAAGCCGCCACAAAAGCATTATATTCTAATAGCTAACGGCCTAACGCTTTACTTGACTACTCTTTTAAGTTTTTTAAGCAAACAAGTTAAAAACTTCTAACATGTTTAAAACAAAGAAAATGCCAGCTTTAGCCAACAAATGAAATGCAGAACATCTTACAAAGGAAAAGAAAAAATCAAAACTCAAATTCAAAAACAAAATCATGTGTAAGAAAGGAAACTAACCGTTACAGAGATTGTGGTATGCTTGGCGAACATTCCGCTTTAAACACTTCTGGCTACAAAATATACACAATTTTAAACATAATCCTTCGGTGCAGAATATAAAAACCTACAGGATTAATCCTAACCAAATTGACAAACAGAAAAAGGGCACTTTAAGGTAATTACTACCATTTAGCTGGCTCTGAAAGGCCCTTGTATTTTCCGTATTTTCGCTTCCAATCGATCTGCTCCTTGCATCGGAGGCACACTCCGGTAATCTCCGACAGTGGCCTGAATCTCCCCCCTACTTCCTGCATATACGTACTATACAATGTTAACTACAGTATTATACCCCAATGTGTTATCAGATACAATTTTCTACATAGCAAGTGGTACAGTAACCTATATTTGTAGGTGATTTATACGCTAGTTATACCATAAAGATAAAGGAAAAATAATAGATTGGAGCTTATTGTAGTTAACAAACAACATATTTAGATTTTTATATATAATGTTGTTTATTTTCATGCACTGTTCTATCAAGTTTTTTCTATCTGATTCGTAATCTACGGATTCATTTTCCTAGAGTGAAGAGCGGGAAAAAAAACATAATAGCTTGATCCACTTATCAAAATTGAGGACATTCCAGTTTGATACAATTACAGATTTATTTTGCCATAAGCTACGCTCCGTGGTAGAGATTGAGGCTCTGTTACTCTTTCCCGACCAACATTTAATGTCATTTTTATCGAATGTCCCCGAAGGGCTGCGTAGTATAAATTCATATCGCGTACTAACAATGCAGTACATGACAGTGAAAAATTAATCACAATTTTGACTTGCTGCAAATTAAAACTTCTGCTAATACTTCCTCAACAATTACCGCTACAGTAGTCTTTTCAGTAGCTTTTTAGCGTTTTCCTTAAAAAAAGTTGGTGTAACTAAACAGCTATTTCGCTTACAAAAAGCAAGCTTTAGGGTAAATAAGCTTAAAAAAAATGATAGTTAAAGTACCAAAAAAGCTCTCAGTCTTCTAAAACTATAAGTCTATATCTTCCCCTAATTTCCCCTCAACACTTTCGTACCTAGGGGAACATTCAAAAAAGACATGGTAATTAAAATAGAAAACTCTATCTCACGCCTTTAATATGAATTCTACACTCTAATTTTTTTATCTATGAAAGCTGATGCCAAGCAGGCCTTAAGTCCAAAAACAAACCTACCGCTAATTTTCAATCAACAGTTTCTTACCTTGGGAAACAATGTTTTGAAAATAATGATAATTAAAGTACAAAACTGTTACCAACCCTTAACATGAATCCTACAACCTAATTTACTAGCCATAAAAGCCGATGCCAAATGGGCGCTAAGTCTTTTAAAACCATACCTTCCGCAATTTTTCCTCAACATTTTCTTATCTTGGGAAACAAACTTAAAAAAATGAAAATTAAAGTACAAAACTATAACCAACCCTCAAATGAAACCCACGGCCTAATTTCTCATCCACAAAAGCTGATGCCAAACGGGCGTTAAATCTTCTAAAAACTATGATGTCCGAAAATTCCCCCTCAACATCTTCCCTGGCTTGGGTAGCAAATTAAAATTAAAATAAAAAATGATAGTTGGAAGTAGAAAACTCTAAGTAACCCTAATATGAATTCTATAATACTAATACATAAAAGGGCGTAACTAAAGCTATTTTTTCTAGTTATAATGAGAGGATGCTAAAAGTCTAAAACCAGTAAAAATAAACAATTCAAAACACATCATAATAGACCGATTTTTTTTTCAATATGATGTGTTGTCCTTTTAGCCTACGACTAGCTCCTTCCCTGTCTACATACTTATAATTATAATAACTACAATGAAAGAACTAGATCTTTTTTCTTTGGGTAATTACTGGATGCTAAAAAGGCTAAAACCACTGTTTTCTTTTTAGATACAAGGTAAAAGATCGCTTCTTTCTCAATATGCAGGTGTCATAGTACTTTGTGAGCCTACTACTAGTTCCTGCATACATACATATATCACAATTCACAAGAGCTTCGGTAATTTAGCAGTTAGCACTTAAATTAGGTCAAACAATACACACACCAGTGTTTTAAAAAGCAAAATCTTAGCTAAAGCGTGTTTGCAATCGTTCCTCTAAAAGCCTTAAAAACTTAAGCTTTCAGCGGCCTAAAAAGCCGAAACCAAGCTTTTTAAGCTTTGAATCTAGCATATATCGAGCTTCGAGTCGATCTTTTTTACTAAAACAGTGATACACACACACTATGTATATCGACTTAGTTCATGCAAACATATATACTTACAAACATACAAATAACACAAGGGCTTCACCAATTTAGGTAACACACACATTTTTTTTATATTAATGGTGGGGAAAACCCACTTATTTATTTATTTATTAATTATGATGGAAAATGAAAAAGCGGGGGAAAAACCACACAAAAGCTACACACCCACACATATTTATATATACACGATATATCTAATACTATATGTCTAGATGCCGAGTAACACTACCGTGAACCCGGTTCACTATTATTTAGAGTATGCCACCCACTAAAAACCCAACACCTATTAATGAACCCAAATATAACCACCCTAAAATTAATTCAAAATTAAAACTATAAAATACTATTGGTTGGCACACCCTAAATAATAGTGGACCGGGTTCATATAATTGTTTTTCCTAGATGTCGTATGAGGCCTTGCAACAAATATTTACAAAAAAACCCTAGATAGTTTTAAAAATTACCCACACATCGGCCGGCAGTTAGATTAATTTCAAAAACTAAAAAAGAAACTGCTGAAAAAAACTGCTCATAAAGCACGGTTAAAATAGAATGCCAGTTATTTCAATAACACCCAAAAAAAACTCCCCTGTCCCTGCTCTCTCTCTCTCTCTCTTCCTCTCAGGTATTATCTTACTATTACTTTATGTGAAGACCTTATGAAGCCTTGAAAAACTATTTGCAAAACAACCTTACAAGTTCACATAAATTACAAAATAACATCCACAAAGTTTACAGGACCTATTGATGAGAAAAAGAAAACTACCATCTAACTGACACGTTTCCTTTCTTCTAACTCCTATTAACCGCTATCACCATGTTCTATTCAAAATATAACCTCCCCCTCTCTCTCTCCAGATACTAAACCAACCATTCAAAATATAACCTCCCTCTCTCTCTCCAGTAATTTTACTCTCTCTCAGGTATTCTGATTTTTTTAGTATTATGTAAATTTTTTACTGTATTAATTGTGAGTTTTTTAAATGTTGATTTTATAAACGATTATCGATAACCCATACGTTACACCACGCATCGCGTGGGCACGCCCGCTAGTTATTTTTTATGTTAGGAATATGAGTGTTTCCCCCTTAGAATTGAGTTTATATTGCTAAATAATTTTGGTTGATAATCCACAACAGTTTTACACATCTACGCGTTACACCACAACGCACGCTAGTGTATATATATATACACTAGTTCTTACATACATACATACAAACATACATACATATATCAAAAGGGCTTCAGTAAAAGGTAACATATATACCATACACTAAATATAGTATCATATCATACTATTAATATAAGCCAACCCAAGAGAAAATGAAGCTGCCAAAATTTGCCCATTTTTTTCAAAAAACGCCCCTATTCTGATTTACTAATAATTACTCATATACCATAATGCAATTCAAATACATAAATAAATAAATATGTTCCTTCCCCTCACATCAATTCATGTCCCAAACTATACTTCTATAACAATAAAACATCAAATTACTATTTATATACGATTATTAATTTACTATATTCATTCCATCATTTTTTTATTTTATTTTTGAAAATTTTAAATTAATTTGTGCGGAATCATATTTATATATGTATCACACGCAATGTGTGAGACAGGATTACTAATATATATATATATATATAAAAAGAAAAGAACATACGGTTTCGTTGATTTTGACACCAGAGTTAGGTTTCCAGGCGAATTTGTTGGCGTGCTTAGGTGGTCCTGTTCGGCCGGTGCTCATTTTATTTTTATATTAAAATTTCTATTATTCTAGTGAGAGAGAGAGAAACCTATTTACTGTACTAAGTTCTGAATTGTTTTGTTTTGAATTGGGCTTCAATTATATTTCAGGGCCCATATGTAACGGACAAAATAAGTTCGTTAACTTACTTACCATCTTCTTCATTTAAGCTGAATATTACACCATTTACAATTTTAATTAATTTTATAAATTTTCAGTTTTTTTATCGATTAATATATATCATAATTTATTGTTATTATTTTTTTCATAGAGAGGGGGGTAAAATTAAAGTATTGGTTTTGTGTGTTCGGAGTAAAAACAAAATATAAGAGAGACTACTATTGTTTTTGTTTTAAAGAGATACAAGATCTCCGTGTATATATGAATGTTGAATTTAATTTAATTTTGAGGTAGCGTGAAGGACAATTGATGTAAGATCATATTTTGTGATAAAACCTTACAATAATTTAAGGAAAATAAGTGTTTTAGGAACATTGGTGTACATGTTTTTAGTATCTAAAACTTAAAAAGTTATCATGATTTACAAGTCATTTCAAAATATCACACTACTTTAGTATGAATAGAGTGTTGAACGGGTAATGATATATAAACTATTCCTGTACTTTGTATTCATAGGGGTCGAAACGTATTTATATCTAAATTTATGAACAGTCAAATATATAGTGTAAATTTGTATTGGTCAAGTGCCACATAAAATTGACGACGGTTAGTGTGGTCACAAGTGTGAGAGTAGTTACCCATGATGAATACCTTGCTTTGGTTTTGAAAATCAGCAAACCGGTTTTATCGGTTCGGTTTGCGGCTTTAATCGTTTAGAAACCAAACCGAATCGAATTGATTGTGTACATAGAGTATATATATATATGGATTAATACATTATATCTAGCACTTTTGAACTTTAATTCCCACTAGATACCTATTATAATTTGCATTTCTCTTAGTTAGCACTTTTTCATCCTATATAAACTAAAAAAAAATCTAATTTCATTAAAAAAAACATAAAATATCTCTCTCTCCCTCCCTCATAAATGAAAAAAATCACAAAAAATTATAAAAAACAAAAAGAAAATTATAAAAACTCACAAAAAATTTTAGACTTAACTTTTGTGTTGAATTAATAACAAATAATGCCCCATAGATACCACTTTTAATCTTTAATTCCCACTAGATATCTATCATAATTTACATTCCCAATAGGTAACACTTTTATCTACTATATAAACTTCTGTTTTTATGTTTTTCTATTTTTATGTTTTTATTATAGAGAGAGAGAGTTACTGGGCGAATTATTGGGGCGAATTGGGTGTGACCTCCGACGCCTATCTCCGTAATCTTCTTCATGTCACGTTATCTCCATCGTCTTCTTTATCTCCGCCACCTCATCTCTGCACCAAAGGTTATTTTAGAGAGAGAAAGTTATTAGGCGAATTGGGTGTGATCTCATATAAGTAATCTCGTCTTCCCAGGTATATTTATTCAAATTTTATAGCTAGTTGAGCAATTGAGTCAATTGTATATAATTAGGGTTTTGTTGACGATTTGAGCTAATTTATCTTAAATAAAGTTTCAGTAATTTTTATAGTTAGTTGAGTAATTGAGCTTATAAATCGTATGTAGTTCTGGTTTTTGTAGACAGTTTGATTTAATTAACGTTAATTATATATAATTTCACTTTTATCTTTATCCTCATATGTCACTCTGTTAATATAAGGATTTACATTCAACGTTATAAAGTGAACAAGATGCATATTTGACCTGAACAAGATGTACTTTTGACCTGAACATGATGCTTTTTGAGCTGAACTAGATGCACTTTTATTTAAAGCAAATTGTATGTAGTTTAGGTTTTTGTTGACGATTTGACCTAATTGAACGTAAATATATATAGTTGAACCATATGCCTTTTTCCAGCTGTAGTATCGCATTTTAGTTGCAGCAGTTTGTTAAACTAGATGCACTCTCTGTAGATGAACTTGATTGTGTTCCCTTAAGTATGGACTTGTATATACAATGTTAATTTAAGTGTCTTTTTTATATTTTGTTTTGTTAGATGGGGTCTATTATAAAGATGTGCAAGTATCTTTCAGATACAAGTGGTATTAAGGTGTCTTCAGATTATAGTTATGAAGATGTCTTGTTTTTGATTTGTAAAGAGTGGAGTGAGTTAAATGTATCGAATGTGTCTTTGAGATATTTTGTTCCTGGTTTCGAACGATGTTTGTTGAGGAGTCATTCGAACTTGCTTTGCATGTTTGAGGTTATGAAAACATTGTCAATTTCTTTGGTTCAAGTTGATGTGTCTTCATTGGCGATTTGTAATGAGGGTAGTGATCTAAGATCTGATACATGTTGTACATCTAAGAGTATGTTGGCACTAAATAATGCACAAGAAGTGAGTGACTGTGATTCTGGTTCTGCCAAGGTTTTGTTGTCGGATCATTGGTATACACTTATTAGAGAAGTAGGGCAGAGATTTCCAGGGGGTTGTAGAGAATTCAGGATGGCACTTATGAAATATTCTGTTCGTTGTGGGTTTCACTTCAAAATGAGTAAAAATGATAAGAGGCGTGTACATGCTTTTTTTGTTATGAAGAAAATAGAGATAAGGCATGTACCTGGTCAATAACTGCCACAATTACGAAATGAACGGGAGCTTATGTGATACGAGAATTTAATAACGAGCATACTTGTGATATTGAGATAACAAACAATCGTTCTAAACGATTAGACAGTCGTAGAATAGGGGACTTGATTAAAGATGAGGTGAAGAAGAAGCCTAAATTTAATGCATTAGATGTGATTACATTGATGGATGTCAGTTATGGTATTCAAATCGGTTATAAGAAGGCTTGGAAGGCTGTCAACGTTGCAAATTCAAGGTTTAAAGGCGATGATAAGAAGTCCTATCAGGATCTTCGATGGTATGTTGATGCTGTGTTATCTCAAAATCCGGGAAGTCAGATGATTTTGGAAGTTAATCAAAGTAGTTATAAATTTGAACGTATTTTTGTTGCCTTTGGAGCATGCATTCAAGGATTCAACTACGTGAGGCCCCTTCTTTTCATTGATGCTGCTCATCTGTTTGGGAAATATCAAGGAACGTTGTTATCTGCCACTGGGAAGAACGGTGATCAAGGTACGTTTTACTTGGTTATCTGCCACTGAAAACTGAATTGCATGCACTATTTGCTGAACATTATGCTTTTGTTACTGAACTGCATGCACTTTTTACTGAATGGGATGAACTTGTTACTGAACTGCATGCATCTTTTACCGAACTAGATGCACTTTTAAATTGTACCTCTTTGAATCTAATGTACTGAACTGTATGTACTTTTTACTGAACCTGATACACCTTTTACTGAACCATATGAACTTTTTTAAAGTGTACCTCTTTTTTAACTGATTTACTGAACTGTATGCACTTTTTAATGTTATAGGGTTGTATCCCTTAGCCTTTGCTGTTGTTTGGAGAAACAAAGGAGAATTGGATTTGGTTCCTAGAACAGATAAAGGCTATTATTGGAAGAGAAGAAGAAATAACTTTCTTTTCCGATAGGAATCCAGGGCTATTAGATGCAGTTCCAATAATATTCTCAAATAGTGATCATTATTATTGCTACTATCACTTGACGGAAAATTTAAAATCAAAATTTAGTGGTCCAGTATTAGGTCTAAAGAGAACCCGTATTCTGGAATTATTTAGGGATTGTGCATATGCGACTACAATTGGGTTATTCGATCTTCACATGGATGAATTATTAGAAGAGGGTGGGGTTCAAATTGTTAATTTTCTTGATGGACTACCATTTAAACATTGGGCAAAAGCGTATTCTGGGCAATGTCGTTATGGTTCAATGGCATCGAGTGCGATAGAGTCATTTAATTCTTGGGTTTTGGACTACAGGGGACTACCGATTGTACCACTTGTAGAAGGTATTAGAGGAGCATTGATGAAGTGGCACATTGAAAGGAAAAAGAAATCAGGTATGATTTATTTATTTAATTAAACTATAAGTAGTTTAGCAAAAAAATAAACATTTTCTGGAGATGAACTTGACTGTAATTGATTCATTTTGTGTACTGCTAATATTCACTATAGTTTTCAAACTAGATGCACATTCAACTTAAATAGAATTATTTGATAGATTTTTCCACAACATAACCGGTAAACTGTTCTTTTCTTACATATGCAATATTCTTTTACAGCTCGCTGGGAAACTGTTTTATGTAAGAGTGTTGGAAAAAATGTGCGCAGTATGATAGACCAGAATCGCTCTTTGACTTGCGTGAAGGCTACATATACTGTTTTTGAGGTGCTTACATATACTTCGCACATGGTAAATGTCGGCACATGTACCTGCACATGTGGGGTTTGGAAGGTTGATGGATTTCCTTGCAAGCACGCGATAGCGTGTTTTGGACGATCAAATCTTATAGTACATGATTACATTGATCCATACTATCATATTTCTATGTATCGTAAGGCATATGAAGTACCAATATATCCTGTACCAACAACATTGAGGTTAATATTTGAAAACTTACTGTTACCTCTCATACAACCTCCAACAATGAGACCTCAACCAGGTCGACCAAGAACAGGTAGAATAAAGTCACGTGTTGAGCGAGAACGAACACGGAAAATAACATGTGGTAACTGTGGAATAAAGGGAACCCACAACAGAAGAAGCTGTAAAGCAATTATAAATGACTGAGAGCTGCTTTTTGTTTTTCAATAAGTTGTAATTTTTTGATAAAAGTTTGTAATTTCAGGTTTTATCTTTTGTGCGGAAATAGATCAAAGCTTGTACGTTTTCAAGATAACATCAACTTTCTTAATACAGTATTCAAGCTAAGATGATGCACTTTCTACATATGATTTTTGTAATAGAGTATTAATATTGCATATATAAGTTTGAAGTTCATGGTACTGTTGAACTAAATGAACTTTCTTCTGAATTAGATGTACTTGCTTATAAACCAGATTCACTTTATGCAAATGAAATTATATGAAACTATATGTAACTTTTGTTGATTTCCTTCTAACATTATATGCAACTGTGTTTAAAGTTTACTATTAAATTTTCTGTTTGGATTTTAAAGTATAAAAATGAATGTATTTAAGCGTTGTAGGAATTTATTGTTTAATAATGAAAAATTAAAACAATTTGAATAAAAATAGACGTGCCCTACAACAACATAAAAATAGATTATTCAATTTTCATATGAATTATATGCTCTTTTAGCAACACTAAAACTAGCATAGCAAATTTCATAGTCGTAATACATTTTTGAGATGAACTATATGCGATTTGAGCTGAACCAGATGCCCTTTAAGCTAAACCAGATGCACTTGAAACTAAACCAGATGCACTTGGAGCTAAACCAAATGCACTTTGAGGAATATAAAAGAATGAGTTTCACGAACTTGACATCACAAAATACACTTCAAATTTCAAATGAAACGAATGAATATAATTACTTGAACAAAACAAGTCTCTACAAATCTTAGTAGTAATACATTATTCAATTTTTATATGAATTAAATGCACTTTTAGCAACAATAAAACTAACATAACAAACTTCACATAGTCGTAATACATTTTTCAAATGAACTACATGCACTTTGAGCTGAAATAGATGCACTTTGATCCAAAGAAGATGCCATTTTAAGCTAAACCAGATACACTTTTGAACTAAGACAGATGCACTTTGAACATTAAAAGAACAAATTTCACATACAAAAAAAAAACACAACTCATTTCAGTAACATAAAAATAACAAGTTTTCACAAACTTCAAATCACAAAATACACTCCAAATTTCAAATGCAACGAACGAAAACAATTACTTGAACAAACCAAATCTCTACAAATCCAGTGCATATAGTTTGAAACTAACTACGAATTCTGGTGCACCAAGTGTATGTAGTTCAAAACTAAGTCTCTACAAATCTTCGTCCTTAAAATTTTTTGATGTGTCTTCCTTGGTGACATCAAGACTGATATCTGTTGTATCAAGGTTGGTCTCCAAGTCGTAGGGCTCTACAACCTTTGTAATGATATTTGCTTTAAATGTATTTAAAACATCATCATCCACCATATTGCTTGGGATTTCATTTGCTCGGAGTAAACAAGTTATCCAATAAGCAACAATTACTCTACAATCCAAACTGCAAATTTAGAGAAAAACATAAATAATACATTTTAAGTATTGAAAAAGTTCATAGACTTCAACAGGTTGTATGCAATTGGCAAAGTGCCCAAACAGTTCAGCTGAAGCATATGCATTTTAACCTGAACAAAATAAACTTTAAGTTGAACCATATATAATTATAAACTTACCTTGAAACTGCCTGTTGTGCCACTTCTTCTGTTTTGACAACAAATTTGGACTTAAACTTATATTCACTCACATCTCCCCCTTTGTTCATGATGATGGTCTTGAATACATCTTCAACATGCATTTTCTGTATTTGAAAAGACAACAAATGTAACATAAATATATACAATAACATATAATAATATGACACGTTTAACAACAATATACCACTCTCATTGCATCCATTTGATACAAATCTTCACCACTTTTCCGATATGTCTTCAAACTATTATAATAAAACCAAGTTTTTGATGCAACATCAAATACTATCAGCGTCCAATGGTGCGGATCAACATGTCTGACTTTACCACCATTACACAGAACTGGTACAATGATTTTTGTTAAATCATTTCCATATTTCCTTGTTTTTTCAGAGAGCGGCTGGTTCACCAAGTTCCGGGTTGGGATTTCGTAATCCTTTCAACCAGTTATGTATTTATGTGGAGCATATATATTTGCAATTAAAGTCTCAATAAAATTCAAAAAAATCATAATTATATGCACTATATAAAGACTCAAAAAAATTAAAAAACTTACCCAACTGCGAGAATCCAACAAGACAACTTTTTCTGTACTTCTATTGTTTTGTTCAACTAACATTGAACAATAAGCGTCCATTACCTACAGAAATATGAGGGTTTAGATAATATTATAAGCAAATTAATTAATCAAAAGAATCTTATACTAAAATCATAAATATTTTACTTACATTGTCGGTTAACACTAATCCGTTACGAATATTGTATAATTCTTTAACCATAACCATTTGTTGAATCCTCCATCTATTTCTCCAAATAGTCGTACTGCATTTGGAAAACATTAGTTTCTACGTATTTTTAGCTGAACTATATAATCTTTGAACTAGATGAACTTTTGAACTAAACCAGATGCATTATCAGATTACAATTATGTGAAAGTGCATATACTTCAACAGAAAGTGCATCTAGTTCAGCAGGAAGTGCATCTATTTCAGTAGAAAGTGCGTCTAGTTCAGCAGCACTGTATCAAGTTCAACGTAAATACAGTACAGTAACTGTTTATAACTTAACTATGTTGACAAAATAGCTATTAAATAATAACTTACTCTCTTCCTTTCTTGTGAATCAATTTCAACTTTTCAACTATGTCATCCGATAAGATGATATTAATAGCTTTCTTGTGCATTAGCTCTTTAGGACCAAGTTTGCTGTCATTTTCATCTTCATCTTCATCTGGTGGAGTTGGAGTCAATAAGTCAAAGGAAGGCGTTTCATCATTTGATATCTTATTAATCTCCGCCGTCTGATTTACCCTAAATATCGGAGTCTTTGGAGTAGCAACTTCAGTCTTCTTTGCTTGATTCATTATCCGAGGACGAGGAGGTTTTGTGAAAGGGTTCGGAAGTGGTCGGCTTTTCTGAGAAGTTTGTTCTTTACCCTTTTCGGCAGCTTGTTCGTTTTCTCGACTCTCATATAGCCCATTTTCAGTAGCTTGTTCCATATCCTTGTTCACAATTTCTCGACCCTTGTCTTGATAATCATGTAGCCCCTTTTTAGAATGTGGAACATCATCATTTGGATCATTTGCAACAGCCATCCTATTGATATCATTGCAGACTACATTGACTATATCATCGATATCCGAAAAAAGATTTTGTTGTGTAACTAGGCCCATGCTTGCAACCAGCTCATCTGCCATTGCTTGAAGCCTTTCTCGCATCAAATCTTCACTAACAAGAAGCTTTGCAGAGTTAATATCAGCAATTAAATCTGCAATGATCTAACTTTCGTCTCAAGAATTTGCATTCTCATTTGCAGCCTTCATAATGGTCTCGGATAACTCTGTAGAAAAAAAGAAATCTTTCAACAACCAATTAAACTAAAGTAATGCAAATCAAAACTAAATGCATTTTCAGCTGAACAAGATGCACATAAAGATGAACTAGATGTAGTTTCAACTAAAGTAAATGCAATTCAATCAAATGATAGAAAGAAAAAGGTCTTACCAGCATTAGTGCACGTCAATTGATCAACTTTCTTGGATAAGTCTATAGAGAAACAAAAATCTTTTAACAACAAATCAAAATAAATTAATGCAAATCAAAACTAAATGCATTTCAGGTGAACTATATGCACATAAATCTGAACTAGATGCGGTTTCAACTGAATCAGATGCAATTCAATGAAATGATAGGAAAAAAAAGGTCTTACTAGCATTAGTGCATGTCAAGTGATCAACTTTCTAGGATAAGTCTGTAGGAAAATAAAAATCTTTTAACAACAAATCAAAATAAATTAATGCAAATCAAAACTAAATGCATTTCAGCTGAACAATATGCATATACATGTGAACTAGATGCATTTTCAGCTGAAACAGATGTAAATTCAAATGAACCAGTTGCAATTGAATCAATTAATAGAAAGAAAAAGGTCTTACCAGTATTAGTGCACGTCAAGTGATCAACTTTCCTGGATAACTCTGTAGGAAAACAAAATTCTATTAACAACGAATCAAACTAAATTAATGCAAATCAAAACTAAATGCCTTTTTACCTGAACAAGATGCACATAAAGCTGAACTAGATGTGATTAAATCAATTAATAGACAGAAATAAGTCTTACCAGCATTAGCGCACGTCAAGTCACCTACTTGTTTCTTAAAATCATTCTCCCTTTTAACTGCAGCAGCATGAGCAGTTACCTTCAATGCCAATTTACGCTGTGATATATTCAATTCTTCTCTTAGTACTTTGTTTCGTTCCATAATTGTCAAATTTTGCTGTGATACATAATCAGACTCGGATTGTTGTGAGCTTCCTGAAACCTCCCTTACTTTTAGTGTTGTTGCAGCCCATTCTTTGTGTATATCATCAATATGTTGCGAAGGAAGAGAGAATGGATCATTGATATTAAGTATTCCTTGTTTACTTACATTATTTTCAGGAACTACTTCATCTTCCACATCAGAGCCAGGCTCCTCTATTGCAACACTCTCAGAAAATGTTTGACTAACATCAATAGACTACAATTGCATATACTAAGTTTAAATTAATTTGAAATATATACATATTAACTGAATTAGATGCCCTATTAACTGCAGTAGATCCCCAAGTAAAAAATATGCATTAAAGCTGAACAACACGCAATTTTTGCTACATAAAAACATGCATTTTCTCAAGTTTTTTGTAAACTGTAAATTGTAAACAGTAAACTGTAAACTGGGTGATTTAAAAAGTACTTTTTGTGATAGCTCAATAATAGATTTTTCCTTCGTCTCCTTAGACAATTTTGAAATTTTCCATTTGATGCATAGAATTTCCTCAGCTGGGTTTTCGGAGACATAAAATGGAAATGTTTCCATGAACCAATACTGTAACAACAATAGCAAAAAAGGCAAATTGTAGTTTAACATGTATATTATTATTATTTTCTAATTGCTTGTATTGTAATGTAAACATTAATCTTCTTACCGGTATAGCAATTATACAGCCTGACTTTTTATCAATTGATTCTTCAGAGTCAAGTGAAGTGATCAAGGTCTTATGTATGTGCCCACTCCAATCATACTCAATAACTTGTTCCACATCAAGCACAAGTCTGACATACGACCATGGTATACATGTGTTTCACTTTGGCACCATACAAGACTGAAGTATATACAAAGTTAACAACCGTGTCGTGTCCTTAACGAACTTATTCTTTCCAACGTTTTCTTTGTCAGTTGCTTTTAGCAAACCACTAGTGACAGGACCCGTATACAGGGCTCTACCAACTGCATTAAAATATCATTTGTAAAATTTACTTTCATCTGGTCTTCTCTGTGCACCCAACTTCAGAATCTTTCTCCCATCACATATTCCAAATATGCTTCTTATATGATCACTGGTCAACTTTTTTGATTCCACTTCAAAATTAAAACTATCTTCCTCACTTTTATAGGTTGACTAAATATTCCTTATATCATTTTCATTTTTTCTACAAATATGAGGTGGGAATTTACCATCTTTTATTGCTTCAATAAGCTTGTAGAATGGACAGCATTTCCTTAAATGATCCAAGTGTATCTTAGTGAGATTTATTCCTTTTATGGTACGAACCATTCCAAGTAGATTAGAAATATATGTCTTCGTATCATCAGCCTACAAATAATAATTTTCAAATGAAATAAATAAACTTTCATCTGAACTACGTGCACTTTTCATCTGAACAAAATGCACTTTAACTGAACTAGATGCACAATTAAAGGAACTAGTTGTAAATATACCTGCAAATCTTCAAGTTTTTCAACCTCTTCATCCTCCTCTTCAATTACTTTTTCTTTTCCCTTGTTACCCTTCTTATCTTCATTCGCAAGTTGTTTCACTCGCTCTTTTTCATTTTTTTTCTTATCCTGCATATGTTCATTTAAAAAATATATTCAACATTTTCAATTTGCAATTAAATGAAATTTGCAATTTTCAGGCAAGTTTATTCACTTTCTCATCTGAACAAGATGCACTTTAACTGGATTAGATGCAACATTAAAGGTACTAATGTAAATTTACCTGTAAATTTTGGAGTTCTTCAACATCTTCATCCTCCTCTTCAATTATTTTTTCTTTTACCTTTCCCTTTTTACCCTTCTTATCTTCATTCGCAAGTTTGTTTCTCCTGTCCTTTTCCATTTTTTTTCTTATCCTTCTTTTTTGAATTTGTTTCCTGCATATATTCATATAAACAGTATATTCAACATTATGACATGAACTAGATACATTTTATAAAATTTTCAACTAAGTTTATGCATTGTGACATAAAATATAGGGTATGCATTTTTAGATGTTCTCTAAAGTATAGAAACTATTTTATTACATTGGCGCCTTCTTCATCCTCATATTCATCCACAAGATGTTTTTCACTCAACCTTTTATTCTTATTCTTCTTTTGTGAAACAGTATTTTATACATTTTTTAAATGTTTATTTAAGCTAAAGAAAGTAAATAAACTGTGCTATTACCTTTGGTTCTTTCAGCTCTCTATCTTGTTCTTCATACTTATCCGATACTTGTTTCTTACTTCCATCTTTATCCTCATCCAACCTTGATTTCTTTTTTCTTTTTTTGTTCAAAGGACCACCAGTGTCTGTCGAAGTCATCTCCTGCATGTGTCATTATGTCGTTCAAATAAACCATATATCGTTTTAACTAAACTAGATGCACTGTGACCTAAAATATATGCATTTTTCATAAGTTTATTTAAGCTTGATAAATTAAATAAATTTGTCATGTTACCTTTACTTCTTCAAACTCTCTATCTTGTTCTTCAATCTTATCCGATAGTTGTTTTTCACTTTCGTCTTTATCCTCTTCTAAACTGAGTTTCTATTTTCTTTTTTTGTTCAAATGACCGACAGTATCCTTAGAAGTTGTCATCTGCACATGTCATTCTGTTAATATAAGAATTTATATTCAACGTTATAAAGTGAACAAGATGCATATTTGACCTGAACAAGATGTACTTTTGACCTGAACATGATGCATTTGGCCTGAACTTGATGCACTTTCACCTTATTCAAATATTTTGCTAAGCTAGAGTAACCAAATAAACTGCCTCAATTCCTCTTCATTTGGCATCTCAATGTAATAAATCTCATCTTAAACTATATCTATTTAAAACTAAACTAGATGCATTGTGACCTGAAATATGTACATTTTTCATATGTTTATGGTTTACTTATTCTAGAGAAACTGGCATATTACCTTTTGCTCTTCATTTGTCATATTAATGTCTTGGATTAGACATTCTTCACTATCTTGAGTTTCTGCTCTTGGTGAAACTGTTTTTTTTCCAGATTGTCTTACTAATTTATCTGGCCCCCTGGCTTTCCTTTTTGGTCGAGCCAATATCTTCTGTGAATTTAAGTGCATATAGTCCAAAACTAAGTTTTCCCGTACAAAAATGAATGGCATAAAGTTTGAACATTTTAAGTGCATCCAGTTCAAAATTAAAAACATCAACGACAAGATAATTAGGGCATAGACATTTAAATCAGGTCAAATTACGACACGATCATGTCAAATTGGCGCATCCACATTTCAAATTTTTAATTATGGAAATGCAGATTAGGTAAAATCAAGTGTATATAGTTCAAAACTGAGTATGTGAAGTTCCAAATAGGTAAAATTAAGTGCATATAGTTCGAAACTAACTACGTGTAGTTCCAAATAGGTAAAATCAACTGCATATAGTTCAAAACTAACAACGTATGTTTCAAAATTAAAAACATCAATAACAACATAATTAGGACACGGTAGCTTCGTAATTTTCATAGTTTAATTGCGTTACCTTTGCTCCTTCAAACTCTCTATCTTGTTCTTCATTCTTATCCGATAGTTGTTTTCACTTTCGTCTTTATCCTCTTCTAAACTGAGTTTCCCTTTTCTTTTTTTGTTCAAATGACCAACAGTGTCTTTAGAAGTTGTCATCTGCACATGTCATTCTGTTAATATAAGAATTTATATTCAATGTTATAAAGTGAACAAGATGCATATTTGACCTGAACAAGATGTACTTTTGACCTGAACATGATGCATTTTGGCCTGAACTAGATACACTTTCACCTGAACCAAATATTTTGCTAAGCTAGAGTAACCAAATAAACTGCCTCAATTCCTCTTCATTTAGCATCTCAATGTAATAAATCTCATCTTAAACTATATTTATTTAAAACTAAACTAGATGCATTGTGACCTGAAATATATACATTTTTCATATGTTTATGGTTTATTTATTCTAGAGAAACTAAATAAACTGACATATTTACCTATTGCTCTTCACTTGTCATATTAATGTCTTGGATTAGACATTCTTCACTATCTTGAGTTTCTGCTCTTGGTGAAACTGTTTTTTTCCAGATCGTCTTACTAATTTATCTGGCCCCATGGCTTTCCTTTTTGGTCGAGCCAATATCTTATGTGAATTTAAGTGCATATAGTCCAAAACTAAGTTTTTCCGTACAAAAATGAATGGCATATAGTTTGAACATTTTAAGTGCATCCAGTTCAAAATTAAAAGCATCAACGACAAGATAATTAGGGCATAGACATTTAAATCAGGTCAAATTACGGCACGATCATGTCAAATTGGCGCATCCACAGTTCAAATTTTTAATTATGGAAATACATATTAGGTAAAATCAAGTGTATATAGTTCAAAACTGAGTATGTGAAGTTCCAAATAGGTAAAATTAAGTGCATATAGTTCGAAACTAACTACGTGTGGTTCCAAATAGGTAAAATCAACTGCATATAGTTCAAAACTAACAACTTATGTTTCAAAATTAAAAACATCAATAACAACATAATTAGGACACAGTAGCTTCGTAATTTTCATATTCTGGTGCACCAAGTGCATATAGTTCAAAAATAAGTATGCAAAGATCCAAATGTAAAATTAAGTGCATGTAGTTTGAACTAACCACGTATGGTTCCAAATAGGTAAAATCAACTGCATATAGTTCGAAACTAACTACATATGGTTCAAAGTTAAAAACATCAACGGCAAGATAATTAGGGCATAGACATTTAAATCATGTCAAATTGGCACATCCATAGTTCAAATTTAATTACGAAAATGCAGATTAGGTAAAATCAAGTGTATAAAGTTCAAAACTAAGTATGTGAAGTTCCAAATAGGCAAAATCAAGTTCATATAGTTCGAAACTAACTACGTATGGTTCCAAATAGGTAAAATCAACTGCATATAGTTCAAACTAACTATGTATGGTTCAAAATTAAAAACATCAATAACAACATAATTAGGACACAGAAGTTTCGTAATTTCGTATTCTGGTGCACCAAGTGCATATAGTTCAAAACTAAGTATGCAAAGTTCCAAACGTAAAATTAAGTGCATATAGTTTGAAACTAACTACGTATGGTTCCAAATAGGTGAAATCAATGCATATAGTTCGAAACTAACTACATATGGTTCAAAATTAAAAACATCAACGACAAGATAATTAAGGCATAGACATTTAAATCATGTCAAATTGTGGCACGATCATGTCAAATTGGGGCATCCATAGTTCAAATTTAATTAGCGAAATGCAGATTAGGTAAAATCAAGTGTATATGGTTCAAAACTAAGTATGTGAAGTTCCAAATAAGTAAAATCAAGTGCATATATTTCAAACTAACTATGTATGGTTCAAAATTAAAAACATCAATAACAACATAATTAGGACACAGAAGTTTCGTAATTTCATATTCTGGTGTACCTAGTGCATATAGTTCAAAATTAAGTATGCAAAGTTCCAAATGTAAAATCAAGTGCATATAGTTCGAAACTAATTACGTATGGTTCCAAATAGGTAAAATCAACTGCATATAGTCCAAAACTAACTACATATGGTTCAAAATTAAAAACATAAACAACAATATAATTAGTCCACAATACACTGAAATTTGCTCAAATTAGGGCATAACAAACTGTATAAAATTCATATTAGGCATAATACACTTAAATTAGGACTAATCAAAGCAATATAGCCCTTTAACAATCAATTGCAACATTTTAAAATTAGGGCATCAAATTAATGAATACCTTTGTTGGCGCCTCTACAACTTCGTCAGTATCACTCTTCTTATTGTTTCTCGTTCTCACCATTCTGTCAATGAGTACGACGCTAGAGAGAGAGACTATTGGGGGGAAGTTTGGGTGAGATCGAGTGACATGTGTAATGGAGGTAGATCGAGTTGCAGATGTGTAGAGAGAGAAAATAGGGTTTTGGAAAGAGAAAATTCGTCATGTGTAGAGAGAGAAAGTAGGACGGCGAATTCAGATTTATTAGTGTTTATATATTTTTAAAAAGTGGTACTTATAGATAATTGTAAATTATTAAGGTAATTAGGAGGAATATAAGTTGGGAAGAGGGACTTATAGAGAATTCCCCCATAATGGAGCTTGTTATGCCAAATATACTTTACATTTTTTATGTTAAAGTTTAAACCAACCGAAGTAGCGAACCTAACCAATATCGAGTTTATGGCTGATTAATGTTTCTTGTGAAATGCTTGTTCCCCAGACGGCTTCGGCTTCCATGATACTATGACTTTGATGCGAAACCATTGCGTCTTCGATTATGACAGGTAATATTTGCATTCTGCTTCGATCATTCATATCTTCGAATGTAGTTTGTTTTGTTAAATATTAGTTGGTGTGTTCTTTCTCCCTCTCGATGCGTGTACATGCTATTTCATTGTCGTTTACTGATAGGGCTCTGAGTAACCCTTCACCATTCTGGTGGTGCTACATAGGAAGAAAAGATGCGTCGATGTAGTAAAGTTAAATACTTACTCCGTAAGGTATGAACTTTAATCATACACAAAAAAGATTTATAAAATCGCCAGCCTTAAAAGATTTGTGCTCCACTCCTTTACAGTATAAATTTGATCTGAACTCGTGGGGTCGCGTTTTGCAAGCTCAGGATAACTCATTCATAAACAAGATAGAGCTCGGTTTATATACTAAACCAAAAGAACCTATTCTTATGCCAATAGCATTACAGAATAAAATCTCGAGACAGATACTACAGAAAACGAGTAACTATATTATAAATGTAATATAATTCTTATATAATTGAAACATAACTGAGGCCTAATTATTTTCCGAGCATAATAGGAGTAGAATTTAGGACATATATATCGATAACTCCCAATAATCTATCTCCTTTGTAGATACATAGTTTTTTCTCAATTTCATCGAGCCATGGGATTCACAATCTCTGAAAACACAGCACCCGAAGACATTTTATCCTCAGAGCTGCCCCTGCTAGTAGTAAAACTTGTTCCACTTTTACCCTCCGTCAAAATGCCATCACTCGACAGCACCTGCCTGCTTTCACTCTCAAACATTTGAGAATCACTATGGAAGATAAGGGCATTTTCGTCCTCGAATTTTTTAGAATCGTCACCGGTAGTTGCATTATCCTGTAGTTGCATTGCAAACTCGAGGTTCCACACTAAATCATTCATCGAGGGCCGTTGGATCCCTTCATCGTCCAAACAACTTATTGCGATCTCAACAAACTTCTTCAAGCACTCAGGAGCGATTCTACCTGCCAGTGGCGGAACAAGGAATGCATTTTTTGTTAATATGAAATATGGCCAAAATGCTAGAAATGAAATAGGGTAGAATACAGTTACGCTAAAGTATCCTTGTTTTGATTTTGTACACCAAACTATAAAAACAGATAAATCTACTATCATTACATATCTCAAGAATTTAGCACTCTTTAAGTCTTGAAGTGTACCAAATGGAAGGTATCATAGGTTTGAGTACTAACTAAACTAATTAAGAAATGCACAAATTCGGTACATTGGATTAATCTTTTCCGCTTTTTGTGTGCCATTCTATCCAATTCCCCCAATTATAGTGTAGTTTACACGAAAACATATGTTAGGCTAGTTCTGATTGCTAGCTTATAGAGACTGGTGTGCAAATTGGAAAGGGATCAGTCCACTCTTCAGGGTACAAAATTATAATGAAACGAATCAAAAATTAAACAAAATAAAATGTTAGCTTTTTTGTCTCACTGCCTGATTCTTCTCCTTACCTGCCAGATAAGGATCAACAATCTGAATAATCGTCCCATTATCATAACACTTGCGTGCCCATGCGGCTAAGCTAATTTTTTGCCTCTCGAAAGATTTATCCAGTGCGGGCCGAGCACACAATACCTCGAATAAAACCACACCGAAAGAGTACACATCAGACTTTTCCGTCAATTGTTGGCGGCGATAATATTCAGGATCTAAGTACCCGAAACTACCCTTCACCGCCGTGCTAACATGGGTATTAGTGGTGTTATCAGGATTGATCTTCGAGAGGCCGAAATCGGAAACCTTGGCTACAAATTTTCCGTCTAATAAAATGTTTGTTGATTTCACATCACGGTGAATTATCATACGCTTTGCTCCCGTATGAAGGTAGTGTAAGCCTTTTGCTGCTCCAATGCATATTTGTAAGCGTTGTTTCCATGATAACGGAGGGTTTTCAGACTTGTAGAGGTGGTCTCGGAGGGTCCCACGTGACATGTACTCGTACACTAGGATCATCTCACGATCTTCATTACAGTACCTGTAATAAAAAATAGCAAATTCAATTCACTTATCTAAAAAGCGAATGAGTAGCTACAACTTTTTTTTATAGAGTTTCGCTAAAAAGCGTACAAAATATGTAAGCTTTATCTGCGTAAGAAAACGTGAAAGCAAGTTGTTTCAGCTTTGAATCAAGTTTATTTTTTTGCCTTTTAAAAAAAACTTCCCAAAATGGTTATATTAATTACATCTTTCTGCCAAAAAATAAACCAGCAAAAATTACAATTATGAAAGAAAATTGGGATGATAAACCATATCCATTTCTTATGGAGAAAATCTTTAAAATAAATGTAGTAGGAGTAAATATTTAGGGGGGGGGGGGGGGGGGGGGGGTGGCGCATGCTCAAGGGCACAACCGCACAAGCACATGTTACTTTTATATCACGTTAGCAATAAGTGTTGCCCATTGATACTGGTCTGTCAGTTAAGGGAGTGTTTGTTTTGCCCAATGTTCTAAAAGCCGAAAGTCGGGTATTATGAGAAATACGTTGTTTAACGTCTAATCCCGCATAATTTGTTAGGCTCTTAGGCTCCGCTTAATACCTAATAGCGATAGTGTCAATACATGAACTAAATTTAAAACCTAGTAACTCCAGACTAATCGTTACAAGTTTCCTGCAATACCAATCAGTTGCTTAATGGGGACAGAGATAATTATTTTAAAGGACATGGGAATTTTGTAAACCTTTTCTTATCGTATAGGAGGTCAAAATGCTGTAATTAAAAAATTGTGACTAAAATGTTTAGTTGGAAAATACTTTTTTGGCAAATCTTGTCAAAATGGAGGGGCTATATCTTCCTAGTGTGATCATGTAATGGTTTTTTTGTCAATTTTTTTAAGGGTAATGTTTAAAGCTACCGCACATACCCATTTATATATGACTCGAACCCTGCAAGTCTGCAACCTCCTAGTTGAGAGTGCAGGTTCTATCCTACTAGACTCTACCTCCAGTAGGTTATGTAGTAACTCATTTATTCGATCGTAGCAGTTAGTGCGACACGGATTATATAATTGCAAGCAGGAAAACCGACAACTTCAACATTATTATATGCAAAAAAAAATACCATATTACCCAATAAGAGGAACCAAGTGAACATGTCGAAGCTGAGATAGCAACCCAATTTCCGTCACAAACTCACGTGCCCCTTGTTTCGACCCAGGATTCAACCTTTTGATCGCCACCGTCGAATCCACACTGTCGATGTGACCTTTATACACATCCCCAAACCCTCCATGCCCAATAATAAAAACTTTATCAAAGTTTTTAGTAGCGGCTCTAATTTCAGCTATAGAAAAATGCCTGCACAAGTCGGCAGGTAGGGACGACGACCCTCCCGAGCTACCACTCTTAACTGAAACGTACGACATTGTGTCCTTTGAACTCTTCCCACGTCGGGAAAACAAAATTCCTAAAATTAAACATATTACTAATATTGAACCTACCCCAGCGGATACTCCAGCAATTAGACCCGTACGGCTATCCTTTTTCTTCGGTGTTAAACGATTTTGAGTATCCTGTGCAAACCGAAAAGTAGTACTCTCGTTAGTTTTTTTCCTGAATTACAATAACTATATACTAATATCGAACATCAATATTATCAGTGAAACAGTAAAAAAAATTGAAAACTAAAAAAAGTTTAATCAAACTGAATAATAATGATTTGATCTGTCACAACTTAATGACACGTTTGATCGCCACTTAATAGCCTGTCACTTTTTTTTGTTTCCTTTTTAATTCTTAAGATCAGACTTTTTGGATCTTTTATGGCGCTATATGATAATATAACATTTTTAAGGAAAAAAAACCTGGCTTATATTATTCGTGACCAAGTGGCTACAGTAAACAAATATATCAATTGAGCATATTTATATTGCATTCAAGAAATGTCAGCCTTTCCAATTAGTAGTAAAAAAAAGCTAGCTTTTGGTTTAAAAGTTGCAACCAGAAAAACCTTTAGTTTCAATACATTTATTTATTTTATATATAAATTATTTTTAAATCATTTTGGTGCTTTGATGTGCAACCTCACCTGATCGGACAAAGTTCCCATGGGGTCGGGATTAGGTGCAGCAAGGCTTCCGCTATAATTACTCAACTTAAAAACCTCGATACCATTTAAAATTGCATCCGAAAATTTCGTAAATTCTTCCGGGCGAGGATGCAAACCAATACTCAAATTTGTCTTCTTATTTTCACCCGAAACAATCACCACATAGTCTCGATAAACCGGTACCCCATGCCCTCCGCTCCACACGATCACATCCGCTTGCTCCTCCGCCGTTCTATTATATATGTATATAAGAAATTGCCTATCACCTTGTTTTTGTACCTCCTTTTGAAACTCACAAAAATGCAATCTTACCCAATAAGTAAAACTCGAGTCCACCGGTAAGTTCCATGTTAAATTGTACCCCTCGTTTTCGGTCTTACTATCTCCCATTGTTCGAGCGGTTTGGTACACCTTTTCGGGAGCCGTATAATTAGGAAAGTTATTAGTATATTTTAATTCTACATCCAACCCTTCCGGTAACGCTCCCACAAAATTACTAAAACCAGCGTCGTCCCTCCATTCCCTAAACATACCCGTATCACCGACGGTGGAGATGAAACCTCCGCCCACATTTAACCGATAAGCTAATTCAAACGCAGTGTTATTTGATAACGGATACGGATTTACTTCGTTTCCAATGAAATTAAACCCCATAGGCTCGTCGGATCCGTAATACAAACCATTCGGAATCGATACAACTTCGATACCGTTAATAAAAACGAAGGAATCACGTGAATATATCGAGGGTATAAAGGTTAAGTTCAACTTTTTATCTTGTGGATATAAACAAAACTCTTTAACTAAAGACTCCTCTTCTTTTATATATTGGGTATTTAGAAGTGGACTAAAATTAGAAACCAAAGCAAACCCATTTGCTAAAACCTCGAAAAAAGCTTTGGAGGGGTCAAACTGTCCGTAACGGTCGGGGTAAAAGTGGAGACGGACGAAAACCGGGTCTTTCGTAGAGAGAGTGAAAATGTAAGAAAATGAAGAGAGAGAGACTCTGGCTGTGAAATAGGGGACTATCTTTACGGGTTGTTTTTCAGCTGAAAACACGAGCGATTCCTTCTTTTCGACGATACGAAAAAGTGGGTTTTGCGAGTCACCAACCCATGTTCGGTTGAGGGGGTCTGAAGAGAGAGCAGAGGTGGAGCCACAGTCAATGGCAATGGAGGTTTCGGGGGTGTAGGAGATAGAGGGAGGAAGGGTGATGAGGAGGAAGATGAAGAGGAGAGAGAGAGTAATATTTTGGGTGTACATTGTAAGGATTTGGAAAGTGGGGAGTGATTTGAGAGAGAGTTTTTTAGTTGGGGTGAGAAAACAGGGGATGGAAATTATTAACAGAGAGAGAGAGAGAGAGTAGTGGCTGTGGGTTGAGCAAGACAAGCACAACTTACAGATTTTTTATTTTATTTTATTTTCTTATTTGGAAATTTAAAAATATATTAATTCTCATCAAATCTGATTATTGAGTTTCTAAAAATATGGTTTTTAACCTAAAAAAAATATAGACAATTTCTGATTTTTAAAATTTAGGTTTTGAGTTAGATTTTTAAAATATATTTTTAAAATCTGATTTTTAACCAAAAAATTTGTTACCAAACATACATTTTATTTAAAAACAAAAACCATTTTTTAAAAATAAAATATTTTTATATAAAAATTAAGATTGCAAAGTGATTTGTATGTAAATAGCAATAAGCCACATGAACTTTCAAAAGATTTAATTGAGCTCTAACAAATTTCTAGTTTTTGCAAACCTTGTGCAATATTTAGATGGTTTAATTTTTGGCAAAGTTAATGTCTAGGACATACTTTCAGACTAAATTACCAAAAAAACTTGAATTTATGCTTCTTATTAAATAGTTTTAGTACAAATTAATAAAACATTGTTGGACATTGACCACAAACATAAAGAGTAAAAATATGCAACAACACTGAACATGGATGGATAGCTAATCTTGAAAGACATTCCAGCTTACGCTTTGTAAAGATGGTCATTTTTCCTTAATTTGCAAGCGTTTATTTGTCTTGGTTTAGTGGTTTTAGTTTTATTGGGTTTTATGTAGCTTCTTCGTATATAGGCATCTCAACAAACTGAATACGGATTTTCTCATATTATGTAGTTTATCGGGGGTATTTGCAAATCGCCTATAGTTTATGGGAGTTGTTTGCATTTTATCCAAAAAGATAACCTCCAAAATTTAGGAAAAGTGGCCTTTTCTATGGGGTCTTCTCATTAAGTAACGAAAAGAACAATATTTTTCAAACATGGCGAGTATGCATACGAAAGAGAGGTACCAAATAGTACTATTAATTAAATATTTGTTTGGCTGTTTTTTTAAACCAATCAATTGGCTTATATCTGAATCTATGAGATAAAATTGGCATCATCCAAGATATAAATTTTAGCCCAAGAATAAAATTTGTAGCATTTTGGTACTTCTAATTAAAAAAATGAACTAGAATATGGAGTATCTTCGAGTTTTAATAAGTTATCAAGGAACCAAACTCAACTAATTTTACAGATTCTGAAATAAATAATTGATGGAAAACTACTTTGGGGATCAAATGGACACAAAACTAATCCAGTAGGGGACCAATACCATATGAAGAAATTATTGTAGAAAAGTAAAAGAAAGAAAGGAAACAAATATCAGCAGTCTTTTTCTGCGTTTGGAAAATTCTACAAAATACAACTCTTACTTTTAACTCATCTGCATTGTTCCTATTATAAAGGAATAATGCCAATTACCAAGTATATATGACAAGTTCCATAGACTGACTTTTTAGGGGTAAATTAGTATTTATTGACCTGAATTTTGGCATATTTTAGGATAAGTGACCTAAGTTTTTTTAATTTCGGTTTTGTAACCTAAGTTTAACTCTGTTAGCAATTTAGTGACCTGCCATCATATTTTTCGAAAAAAAAACATATTTTTTGCTAAAATGACTAAAATACCCTCAGATTTTGGAGGGAAATTTCAGTTTGTTTTCCCTCCAATTGTATATACAGCCAAATTAATTTTTTTTTTCTTTTCTTTTCTAATTTCGTTTTTTCTGTTATTTGGTTTTCAGATTTCAAAAAATTGCCCAATTTTACCTAAAAACTTTTCCAATTTTATCAAAAAAAAACTATAACCATCAACCATCAAATTCCTTCGTATATCAAATTAATATTTTTTTTATCAAATCAACATCACTCTACCACTACAAATTATCCCCAATTTTACCAAAACAAAAAACCTCTCCCAGTTTACCAAAAAAAAAAAAAACTTCTCTAATTTTACCAAAAAAAAACCCTATCAACCATCAAACTCCTTCATATATCAAATTAATATATTTTTTTCTCAAATCAACATCACTCTACCACTACATTTATCCTCAATTTTACCGGAAAAAAAAAAACATATCACAATTTACTAAAATAAAACCTCACTCAGTTGATGGTTAGAGTTTATTTTTTGTAAAATTGGGTGAGGTTTATTTTGGTAAATTGAGATAGGTTTTTTTTTTGGTAAAATTGGGGATAAATGTAGTGGTAGAGTGATGTTGATTTGAGAAAAAAATATATTAATTTGATATATGAAGGAGTTTGATGGTTAGGGTTTTTTTTTGGGTAAAATTAGGAAAGTTTTTTTTTTTTTTTTGTTAAACTGAGAGAGGTTTTTTGTTTTGATAAAATTGGGGATAATTTGTAGTGGTAGAGTGATGTTGATTTGATAAAAAAATATATTAATTTGATATAGGAAGGAATTTGATAGTTGATGGTTAGAGTTTTTTTTTGATAAAATTGGAAAAGTTTTTGGGTAAAATTGGGCAACTTTTTGAAATCTGAAAACCAAATAACAGAAAAAACGAAATTAGAAAAGAAAAGAAAAGAAAAAAATTTGGCTGTCACGTAGACGTGGGATTGCCAATCCCACGTCTGTTATATTTATTAGCATTTTGGATATGTAAAAGAGAATCTCCCGTATATATGTGAGTATATATGTGTTTGTATAAGCCCTAATCTGGGTATATTGGTCATTTTGTTTAACTTAATTGGGAAAATACTGTTTTACCCTTTTAGTTAACAGACGTTAGGGCACGTGACTGCACGTGTAACGTATTCCGTCCACTGAATTGACGCAAGGTCACTAAATTGCTAACAGAGTTAAACTTAGCTCACAAAACCGAAATTAAAAAAACTTAGGTCACTTATCCTAAAATAGGCCAAAACTCAGGTCACTAAAGAGTAATTGACCCGGAAAAGACTGTTTTACCCTTTTAGTTAACAGACGTTAGGGCACGTGACTGCACGTGTAACGTATTCCGTCCACTGAATTGACGCAAGGTCACTAAATTGCTAACAGAGTTAAACTTAGGTCACAAAACCGAAATTAGAAAAACTTAGGTCACTTATCCTAAAATAGGCCAAAACGTAGGTCACTAAAGACTAATTTACCCGACTTTTTAGTATCTTCTAAAACATATGATGTCGAAGACTGGATACAAATCCATATTCAATTTCCATTATCTTTGACAAATTTAAGCTTAAGTGTTGAGTATTTATAAATTTTGGAACACCAAAATACCACTTAAATCATCACCTCTGCTTGGTTTTTGGTTGTCTCATGTGTTAAAATATGCTCTTTTACCTTAAGTTTGAAGTCACAAAAATAACCCTGGACATCTAACTACTACATAAATGGATATTTCCAGGTGAAAAGTGTAACGCTAGTTTGTTTCTATTGCACTTGAATCAAGCAGGGCTGTTTCTTAACTTCATCCCAGGCAGTTTAACAAAGAATTTTTGTAATCTTGAGATCGAAGTTGAGAGCCGTACAATATTCGCTTATGATTTTTGTTCATCTTGCTAGACTGAGACGGCTTATACAGAGCCGTCTCCAGGATACATGAGGCCTGATTCAAAGGAAAAAAATTGATACCTTTTTGACATGTTTTTTTATAAAAGAAAAAGAAATGCAATTTATCAAAATATCAAGCATGTTTTTTTAAGTAATGAAATTAATTTCAACGTGCACATTCAAAAAATTAAAAAGTAAAATATAAGCATATATCAGACTAATATGTAATAAAACCAAGTTGAATTGAGTAATATTTATAAAAAAAAATCACTGGAGTGGTATATGTGTGAGGAAGCTATTGAAGGAGGAAATGTTGTATTTTTTTTCTAAGTATATTTATTCTAAAATTTGTGTACCTTAATATTTGTATTTTTTTTGTGGCCAACACATTTGCATATGATGTATATGTGCGTATAAACGGCTCCGCCTACAAAAAGACCAGAAGATGTGCATTGGATTGGAAGGATGATTGAATAACCTATAAGTAGAACAAGAAATTACGGTATTGAGTGGTTTCAGCTTTTAAGTTCACATCATTCACTTCTTTGTGTAATTACATTGTTAAAAAAATAGGAAAGGGAACCGCTGAGGCGTTGGCCGTTCACCATTATTGGGGTTTATTTGGCTGCAGATTTTAAGTACATAAGGTGGCTTAATGGGACAATAGGAAATTTTATGTTCATTCTGTTGGTTTCCGTGTACGAAATAACAATTAACAATAATTAAAGGACTAAACAATAATTAATCAAAACCAGTGTAATCTTTATTAATTTCCAAATGGAATACAATAAACTGATTACAACATGTAGGTACTGAAAAGTAATTAAAAGAAACTGCCGGACTGGAAAGTATAAACTTAACAGCCGGACTGTTCTGTTTTAAATTTAAAGTACAGGACTGAATTGAAACTATTCTAATTACAGAATTAAATTACAGAATAGTAATTACAGCAAAAAAAACAGAACTTTAAAGTAATTACAGAATAGTACAAACTGGACAGAATTGAAAAACTGGACAGAATTGAAAACTGGACAGAATTGAAAAACTGGACATAATTGAAAACTGGACAGAATTGAAAAAACTGGACAGAATTGAAAACTGGACAGAATTGGAAAAACTGGACAGAATTAAAAAACTGGACAGAATTGAAAAACTGGACAGAATTGAAAAAATAAAAAAACTGGACAGAATTGAAATAATAAAAAACTGGACATAATTGAAATAATAAAAAACTGGACAGAATTGAAAATAAACAAGACGAGGCTACTGTTAACAGTATGCCCTTAACCGATATTCGCCCAACCACCTTAAGGTTTCTGGTTGCGTTGGCGCTTCGATCCCAAGGTACAACGTCTCTCGGAAGACTCGCCGGAAACTGGCGACGAGTCTAAGTCGAGCTTTTAGTGGGTGGTTCTCTCTGGTCTAATATGCTATGAATAAAAAATTATATGCAGCTTTTAGAGAGAAGGAGATACTGATTTTGAATGTATGAAATGTGAAGGGATGACTGCCTCTTTATAGAGAATTCTGAAACCGCATAATTGAATCTGGTCATTTAATTCTGAGAGTTACATCCCCAGAATCCGCCTCCATTACTGCTGGAGTTTCAACCTTTCTGGAACTCTAGGGACTGCTCTTGCAAATATGCAAAAGTCCCTTTTCAGATTTAGTACAAGACCCAAGACCCAAGACCCAAGACCCAAGACCCAAGACCCGAGCATTCCCCAAATCCCAAATCCCAAATCCCGCATCCCGCATCCCGCGGCCCGCGGCCCGCGGCCCACGTCCCGTCACCCGAGGCCCAAGGCCTGAGGCCCGAGTCCCGAGTCCCGAGACCCGAGACCAGAGCGAGCGCGCGCGTGTGTGGTACACACTAACCCACTCATGGGTATGTGGACTTAATTAGTTTACCAACTACATGGGATGGGTTTGTATATATAGAGTGAAAATCAACCTTGATATTCCAATGTGGGATAACCCTCATGGTTTATTCCCACTCTCTACCCCATTTTCCAGATTTCGGTTTTTCCCTCTTTCGAGTACCAACATTCGAGTCCAATTATCATTCACACCATTCCTCCGAATTGGTCATGCGATATACCGTTGCGAAACTCGTCGCACGAGCTACTCAAACGCACAGAGTATGGCCTCAGAAAAACTGAGGAGTCGCATTAAAAATTGACTCAAAGTTGGTCCCTGACCACTTTGGAAAAACATGTTTAAACTACATGTTTTTTCCTATTTTTCCAACAATCCCCCACATGAATGCAATTGGCTCGAAAGCCCATGTCCTAAATGCAAATCAAGAGAACCGTAAAAGTTCACTGCCTAAGGTCAGGTAGCGCGCGCCTTGAACCTGCCGTAGCGGAGTACCACCCAGAATACTGCTATTAGGTAGCGGTAAAGCTTTGAACCATCAAGCTTTGTGTATCCCAGAATGGCACCCGCACAGTGCCCTCTCTACCCACGTACTAGGCCCTTTAGTTGTTGTCCATATTTGGCCTGGACTGCCTTGGCAACTTCAACTCAGTGCTCTAGTGAATTAGCCCAAGCTCATCACATGGTACCGGCCTTACACACTAGTTATAGGTGTTCCAAGTCGAAAGTGTCCTGACTCACTTTACTCGACCGTCGAGTTACTTGGATCATTAAGAGCCTCAAGCTCACCCTTACAATGGTACAGGTCTATCACTCTGTCATCGCGGAGATGGGCTGGGAACTCCAGGTTCCCGAGTGCTTTGTTCGGTTGCCCCCACAATTCAGTTTCCCTTTGAACCTATCAGGAAAGATTCCGTTTAGGTTGGGTTGCCTATGGGGGGGGCCACCAATTTAATGGGCTTTAATCCCATTCCGTTCGATGACGTCTCGACTCCCACTTGAGTCAAGCCTTTAGTTAATGGATCCGCTATGTTTTCCTTTGATCTAACAAAATCTAAGGATACCACACCATTGGATAACAATTCTCTTACGGATTTATGTCTCCGACGTATATGTCGAGACTTTCCATTATACATATGATCCTGAGCCCGCGCAATAGCTGATTGACTATCATAATGCACGCTTATTGCGGGAACAGGTTTCGGCCACATTGGAATTCCTTCCAATAGACTTCTCAGCCAGTCTGCCTCTTCGGTTGCTAAGTCTAACGCTATGAATTCTGATTCCATAGTTGACCTTGCAATACATGTCTGTTTGGAGGATCTCCAAGACACAGCAGCTCCTCCCAATATAAACACATATCCACTCGTGGATCTTGTGCTATTGGAGTCTGATATCCAGTTGGCATCTGAATACCCTTCAAGTAGCGCTGGATATCTGGTATAGTGCAGCCCGTAATCGGCTGAAAACCTCATATACCTGAGAAGTTTCATTATGGCCTTCCAGTGTTCCTCATTTGGATTACTGGTGTACCTGCTCAGTCTACTCACTGAGTTTGCTATGTCTGGTCTAGTGCAATTCATTATATACATGAGACTGCCTATGACTCGAGAGAACTCCAATTGATTCACACTTTTACCGAAATTCTTTTCCAGGTTACAGTTGAACTCAATTGGGGTTCTTGACATAGCTTTACTGTCCTTGTCAAACTTGTCTAAAACTTGTTTAACATAGTGACTTTGGGACAAGGCATACCCTTCTGATGTTTTGGTAATCTTCATACCAAGTATTACATCAGCTATACCCAGGTCCTTCATATCGAAGTGTTGTGATAACATTTTCTTTGTGGAGCTGATTCTATCATTACTCCCAATTATGATCATGTCATCCACATAGAGACAGACTACAACACAGTCTCTTCCACTTCCTTTAGAGTAGACACATTTATCACACTCATTAATGTGAAAACCGTTTGATAGCATAATTCTATCAAACTTCTCGTGCCATTGCTTTGGCGCTTGTTTGAGTCCATATAGAGACTTTACAAGTTTGCACACTTGGTGCTCTTTACCAGGAACTACAAACCCTTCCGGTTGTTCCATGTAAATCTCTTCTTCCAGTTCTCCATTCAGAAATGCCGTCTTTACATCCATTTGATGTATTTCCATATCAAACAAAGCTGCGAGAGCAATGACGATTCGGATAGACGTTTTCCTGGAGACTGGGGCATACGTGTCAAAATAATCGACACCTTCCGTTTGCCTGAATCCTTTTACTACAAGTCTCGCCTTGTATTTCTCAATCGTGCCGTCAACCTTTAACTTCCTCTTGAAGATCCACTTGTGACCTAGGGGCTTGCATCCTTTCGGAAGATCCACTAGTTCCCAAGTGTGGTTTTGCATGATTGATTCAATTTCATTTTGAATGGCTTCTTCCCAATATTGGGAATCCGGTGTTGACATAGCTTGTTTATATGTCGCCGGTTCGCCTTCAACCATGAAGGTTAGGAAATCAGGTCCAAAGAAAGTTTCCTTCCTTGCCCTTTTGCTGCGCCGAGGCTCTTCCTCTTCCTCTTCCTCTGTCGGTTCACTTGCCCCCACATTTCCTTCACTGTTCAACTCTTCAGTTGGTACAGATGTAGGTAATTTTCGGGGAAAGATATCTTCAAAGAAAGAGGCCTCTCGGCTTTCCATATACGTATCTACATGCATATCGGGATTGTCCGACTTGTGCACGAGAAACCGATATGCACTACTATTCTGTGCATATCCGATGAACACACAGTCCACCGTCTTAGGACCAATTCTCATCCTCTTAGGAGTGGGAACTATGACCTTTGCGAGACAACCCCAAACCCGCAGGTTCTTATAACTGGGTTGATGACCTTTCCATAATTCATATGGAGTCTTTTCTCGCTTCTTATGTGGTAACTTGTTTAAAACATAGTTAGCGGAAAGTACAGCTTCCCCCCACATGTTCTGGGGTAACCCAGAACTGATTAGCATAGCATTCATCATTTCCTTTAGCGTTCTATTTTTACGCTCAGCAACCCCATTTTGCTCGGGAGTGTATGGGGCTGTGGTTTGATGTATAATGCCGCTTTCAGCGCATATTTGTTCAAACGGTGATTCATATTCACCGCCTCTATCACTTCTCAATGTTTTAATTTTCTTATTGAGTTGATTTTCAACTTCGGTCTTATTAAGAGCGAATTTCTCAACTGCTTCGTCTTTACTTCTCATTAAGTAAACGTAACAGTATCTAGTACAATCATCTATAAAGGTGATAAAGTACTTTTTCCCTCCTCGCGTTTGTATAAACTTTAAGTCGCATACATTCGTGTGTATTAGACCGAGAGGTTCACTTTCTCGTTCAACATGTTGAAACGATGATTTCGTTAATTTTGCTTCTACACAAATCTCACATTTGTGTTGCTTATCAAAAACGAAATTTGGTATTAGTTTTAGTGAAATTAATTTCTTTAAAGAATTATAATTCACGTGACCTAATCTACCATGCCACAAATGAAATGACTCAAATAAATAATTAAACTCGGAATTTTTATTGGCCTCTTGGGCAACAGTCATTACATTATTTGTGCTAGCCTCAGGTTTAGCACCTTTATTGGGAGCAGGTGTCCCTACGTTTAACTTAAACATGCCGTTGGTCATATAGCCACGGACTACATAGACACCATTTTTGGTGATTACAATTTTATCGGATTCTAAAGCTAGTTTAAACCCGTTCTTCACCATCACTGATCCTGATACCAGATTCTTACGGATATCTGGAACATGAAGCACATTTGTCAACCTCAGCTCTTTTCCCGAGGTCATCTTCATCACGACCATTCCTTTTCCTTCCACCTTGGAAGTAGCAGAATTTCCCATGAAGCAGCTTTCTCCTTCTACCGCTTCGTAGGTCTTAAACATCCACCTTGTTGAGCAGATGTGGCTTGTGGCGCCAGTATCCAGCCACCACTCTTTGGGGTTGCTCCCCACGAGATTGACCTCAGAGACCACAGCAGTAAAGTGGTCGTCATCTCGTCCTCCCTCAGCCAGATGCGCCTGGGCTGGAGCTTTCCTCTTTCCCTTGCCCTTAAAGTTCCTCGGGGTGGGGGGGGGGGGGGGGGGGGGGGGGGGGGGGAGGGGGCTTAGGCTTAGAAGCGCCTTTATTGTCATAACAGTCCGCGGCACGATGGCCGGTCCTGTTACACACAAAGCAGGTTCCCGCAAATTTCTTTGCGACAACAGCACTGCCTCCGGTGTCAAAACGTTTCCGTTTGACGTTGGAGCTTTCGACCACATTGGCCTTTGCCATCGGGATGACAGCACCACCGACTCTCCTCACGGAGCGACGGTTGCTCACCTCGATGTTGAGCTTCTCAATGAGCCCCTCCAACCTCATTTCCTTCCGCTTGTGCTTCAGGTAGTTTTGAAAGTCTTTCCAAGACGGCGGCAATTTCTCAATCATGAGTGCCACCTGGAAAGGCTCATTAATAACTAGCCCCTCAGCCTCAAGGCGGTGATAAATCAGTTGGAGCTCCTCAACTTGCTCCATGACACCCCTGCTGTCAGTCATACGGTACTCGTGAAAGTCCGTGACAACAAATCTCTTTGTGCCAGCGTTATTCACCTTGTACTTATTTTCGAGAGTCTCCCACAGCTCCTTTGCAGTAGCTTTGGGCTCGAAAACACTAAACAACGTGTCATCTAGAGCACACAGGATATAGTTCTTGCATAGGTAGTCGGCATGTCTCCATGCCTCAACCGCAGAGAATGACTGCTCGTCCAGATCGTCCTCGCTTAGGACGGGAGCAGTCTCCTTAAGAAACCTGGTCAAATTCAGAGTGGTGAGATAAAACAGCATCTTTTGCTGCCAACGTTTGAAGTTGTCACCCCTGAATTTTTCCGGTTTCTCTAGATGAGAAGTCGGCAAAGTAGGCACAGCCGAATACATCGGTGCCTTGCCCTTGGCCGCAGCCTTGGCTCTTGCCGCAGCCTTGGCTCTTGCCGCAGCCTTAGCTGCGGCCTTGGCCGTGGCCGCTGCTTCGACCGCAGCCTCAGCTTTGGCCGTAGCATCCGCCATAGCCGCAGCCACGGCGGCCTCAGCCGCTGCAACTGCGTCATCGGCGTTAGCCCCCACAATCGCATCGCCCCCAGTGTTATGGACATCTCCACCAACCACTGGGTCATGCTCACTTACGATAGGCAACTGAATAGGCGACGTGTTTGTCATCTGAAACAACAACACAAAACGTATGAGATACGTGCACAAAACAATTCTATAGACAAACACCAAAACTGAAATTTGGGTTTGTAAAAGAATTACCAAACAAAATTAAAATAAACTCTTATCCCTTTAAATATCAATACGGTTGATATTAAAAGGATTGAAACGATTCTTATTGAATACCAAAACGGTTGGTATCAACAAGAAAATAAAATAAAATTAAAATTGTTTGGAATTTATTCTTTGTAATTCAATTTCTAATATAATTTAGAATTGAAAACAAGAAAACATTATTCCTTATAAAAATAAATAATTGTATTAATCAATACACGAAAGAAACAACAGGTTATCGGTTAAGATTGTTGGTTTCCGTGTACGAAATAACAATTAACAATAATTAAAGGACTAAACAATAATTAATCAAAACCAGTGTAATCTTTATTAATTTCCAAATGGAATACAATAAACTGATTACAACATGTAGGTACTGAAAAGTAATTAAAAGAAACTGTCGGACTGGAAAGTATAAACTTAACAGCCGGACTGTTCTGTTTTAAATTTAAAGTACATGACTGAATTGAAACTATTCTAATTACAGAATTAAATTACAGAATAGTAATTACAGCAAAAAAAACAGAACTTTAAAGTAATTACAGAATAGTACAAACTGGACAGAATTGAAAAACTGGACAGAATTGAAAACTGGACAGAATTGAAAAACTGGACAGAATTGAAAACTGGACAGAATTGAAAAAACTGGACAGAATTGAAAACTGGACAGAATTGGAAAAACTGGACAGAATTAAAAAACTGGACAGAATTGAAAAACTGGACAGAATTGAAAAAATAAAAAAAACTGGACAGAATTGAAATAATAAAAAACTGGACAGAATTGAAATAATAAAAAACTGGACAGAATTGAAAATAAACAAGACGAGGCTACTGTTAACAGTATGCCCTTAACCGATATTCGCCCAACCACCTTAAGGTTTCTGGTTGCGTTGGCGCTTCGATCCCAAGGTACAACGTCTCTCGGAAGACTCGCCGGAAACTGACGACGAGTCTAAGTCGAGCTTTTAGTGGGTGGTTCTCTCTGGTCTAATATGCTATGAATAAAAAATTATATGCAGCTTTTAGAGAGAAGGAGATACTGATTTTGAATGTATAAAATGTGAAGGGATGGCTGCCTCTTTATAGAGAATTCTGAAACCGCATAATTGAATCTGGTCATTTAATTCTGGGAGTTACATCCCCAGAATCCGCCTCCATTACTGCTGGAGTTTCAACCTTTCTGGAACTCTAGGGACTGCTCTTGCAAATATGCAAAAATCCCTTTTCAGATTTAGTACAAGACCCGAGACCCGAGACATTTCCCAAATCCCAAATCCCAAATCCCAAATCCCGCGGCCCGAGACCCGAGCGAGCGCGTGTGTGGTACACACTAACCCACTCATGGGTATGTGGACTTAATTAGTTTACCAACTACATGGGATGAGTTTGTATATATAGAGTGAAAATCAACCTTGATTTTCCAATTTGGGATAACCCTCATGGTTTATTCCCACTCTCTACCCCATTTTCCAGATTTCGGTTTTTCTCTCTTTCGAGTACCAACATTCGAGTCCAATTATCATTCACACCATTTCTCCGAATTGGTCATGCGATATACCGTTGCGAAACTCGTCGCACGAGCTACTCAAACGCACAGAGTATGGCCTCAGAAAAACTGAGGAGTCGCATTAAAAATTGACTCAAAGTTGATCCCTGACCACTTTGGAAAAACATGTTTAAACTACATGTTTTTTCCTATTTTTCCAACACATTCATTATAAAACTTCCAACTTTCTGAGCATAAACTAAAAGCTTCATTTTTTAAAGTTGGCCAATGAAATTCAGTTATTAAATCTTACTGCTTTAAAGCTAAAAGTAAACAAAACCAATATGTGATTAAATAGAATATTCTTCTCTATCAAAAAACTATACAAAAATCTTGGTTCTGAAAAAAAAACGCTGGGAAAATGTCTTTAAAGCCTTTTACTCTCGTACAAGAATTAATAAAAAAAAAAATTCTGAAAAGATTAAGAAAACTATTGATTTTCGCCGCAAACACGATACTATTATAATTTTTGTGAAGCTATTAGAAAAACGCTTTAGTTACGTTTTTTAAGTGAAAGCCATTGAGAAAATTACAGTTTTCATAACTCTATATTGTAATTTATAGAGCCTTAAGAGCATCCGCATCAGCTATCTCAACCATTTCTTCAAACCTAACACATTTTATACGTTGTAAGGAACTGTTTACATTTACACAAAATTTCATGTTATTTATTCATTTCTTTATAATAATCCTACATTAATTTTTTATTTATTTATTATATTTTAATAATCATAACAATATTACAACCACAAAAATATGGACCCCATAATAGTTTATTACTATTATACTCTATTTGTCCCTAAACAAGTATCTTCTGCGAAAATACATGCAATTTTGACCATCAAAATTTTCATACCAAAAATACTGAAATGAAAAAATTCAAATTTTCATCATATAGTTCTAACCATAAACTACGTGATTAACTTTTGAAATAATTTTTTTTGGCAATTTAAATATGAAAAAATTATCGGTCAAAATTATACGTATTTTCGTAAGGTACATTTGTTTAGGGACGGATAGAGTATTAATCTAGGGAATCATATGCATTTCTCATATATGAGGTGCATTTTATGTTTCGTTAAATTTAGGGAATTTATAAGGTTATTGATGGATGTCATTTTTTATATCATAATTATTAAATTTTTAAAAAAAATATGTTTTGATAAAACATATGCGGATGATGTGGTCCAAACTACGAGGGTGATAGATAACCTGCACCAAGTGTTTGGGTCCAACTATTTGTTATCCATGACATTGAAGGCTAAAGTCCTCCTACAGAACAAAACATGGGTCTTTTTCGCTAACTATTTACTACAAAGCACCAATGACTTAGAAACCACCCAATATTGACCAGAAAGCCAGTTAATAATCTTAATCTGCAATTAAATCATTCAGAATTGAAATGATTTTATATACTGCTGTCCAACCATTTATTGAAAACATGGCATTTTGTTGTCCTTTTGTCATCCAATGAATCCAGACCTATGACGTATCGATTCAAATTTTTACACGCAAGGATAATATCCCATTATTTGAAGAACCATATTCCTCACTAATCCTCCCTGATTATCCACCTCACTTTGAATTTTGAACTAAATTGTATTTATTTAAGTTTGTAATCATAGAATGCATTCTCCTTCCGATTTTTTCCGTCATTTTTCACTATCTGAGATTCAATCAGCAACCAATAGATTTAGTGATGAGATGCTAATAGGGAGAGGGGGATTTGGTAACGTTTACAAAGGCTTCATCGACGATGGAGCAACAATTGCTGCCATTAAACGGTTAAATCCTGAATCCAGACAAGGGGAAAAAGAGTTTTGGACAGAAGTCAAGACTCTTTATAAGTTACGGCACCGCCACCTCATCAACCTAATCGGATACTCGGATGGCGACGATGAGATGATACTAGTTTACGAGTACTTGATCAATGGCACACTTGCTGATCACCTTTATAATAATCATAGAAACAAAAAAGGTGAAAATATGTATCATCTTACATGGAAACAAAGACTCGACATATGCGTTGGTGCTGCACGTGGATTGGACTATCTTCATGATGGTACTGAACAAGCAGTAATACACAGAGACGTAAAGAGCACAAACATTTTGTTGGATAAGAATTGGGTTCCAAAAATATCAGATTTTGGGTTGTCCAAGATGGGAGTCGCTGGCCAAGTCCAAACACATGTTAGTACGGACGTGAAAGGAACCTTTGGTTATTTGGATCCACAATATTTCTTGACTCAAAGATTAACCAGGAAATCAGACGTTTATGCTTTTGGAGTTGTGTTGTTTGAAGTTTTATGCGGTAGGCCGCCTGTGGATTTTAAAGTTGAGGAAGAAGAATGTAGTCTAACCCAGTTGGTTAAACAATGTATGGAAAAAGGAATCATAGCTCAAATTGTTGATCCTTCTTTAAGTGGGCAGATATCGACCAATAGCCTGAAACTCTTTGCAGAAGTTGGAAACAGATGCTTACATAGTCATCCTAAAGGAAGGCCTACGATGTCTGAAGTTACGAGAAGTCTGGAGCTTGTGTTAGCATCCGGAGAAAATATACCTCCACCCAAAGGAATAGTCACCCGTTCACCTTTGAATATAGCGCGATTATTAATTAAAGGTTATAATTTTGGGGAAAATAAGGTGAAGAACTTGAATCGTAAATATAGACCATCAAGGCAATTAGATAGCGACTCAATAACAAGGAAAGCCATTCAGGTATTTAGGCGTTTCACTCTAGCAGAAATTCGATCAGCTACAAAGAATTTTGACAAAAACATGATGGTGGGGAATAGTAGCCATGGCACAGTATACAGAGGCCTTGTAGATAGCGGGCATCTTCAAGTGGCCGTTAAAAGATGGAAAGACGGAAAAACAAATGAGAATCTTGACATATTTAACGCTGAGATCCAAGTTCTTTCCCAAGTCCAGTACATCCATATTGTTTCATTGATCGGTTACTGCCTAGAGAGAAAGGAAATAATAACCGTATATGATTTCATGGTAAATGGTGATCTCCATAATCATTTGTACCAATCCAATCATGAACTGTTTTCATGGGAAAAGAGGCTCGAGATCGCCATTGGCGTTGCACGGGGACTGCACTATCTCCATGCTGGCACAAACCATCAAATAATTCATCGTAACATCAACCCAAGCGATATCTTGTTAGACCAAAACTGGGTAGTTAAACTTGCAAGTGTAAAGTTTCCTACTGTGATACCTCGAGATCTACAAAGTACCTCCTTCAATCCTTTAGTTGCATGCACAGTGGGATACATGGACCCAGAATACGTCTTACGAGGAAGATTCTCAGTAAAATCTGATGTGTATTCGTTTGGTGTCGTCTTGCTAGAACTACTTTGTCGTAGGACACCAATTATCTATTCAGGTGATATAAACCAGGTGAATTTAGTCCAATGGTTCAGGATTAATATAGAAATGGATGCCATTGATAAATTAATTGATCCCTTGCTAATTAACAAAGTCTCACCAGAATGTTTGAAGGAATATATTAAGCTTGCTGAGATTTTTACGTGTAACGTAGGAGTCGAGCGTCCATCAATGGAACAAGTGTTAAATAAACTACGATATGCACTGGAACTTCAGGAGGCATGGGAATACCTTAAACAGAATCATTCACTTGAAAATTCTTCCACAGGGAAAGTTTCAGATATCGGCATAGAAAGTGAAGGAGGTATTAAGAAAAATAGTTTCGCAAACTTAGACCACTCTGATTATAAGTCCGACAACTTAGCGAAGTAGTGAAACCATAACATCACTCAAGTTTGTATCATTCATGACAAAAATTAATAGCTATTAAAGAATCACTTATAGTATTTCAATAAATAGAGAGAATAAAAGTTTAGGTAAATGAGGGGCATTTAATTAAGTACAGGTATTATCTGTATGTGTTTGTGTGACCGATCGTTTCATCGTCCTTTCTGAATAACTTTAATTTTACATTTGCTGTGTATGTTTAGTTTTTGAGCACTAATAGAAACAAACATTTGCTATGTATGTTTAGTTTTTGAGCACTAATAGAGATACAAACAAAATTTTATTACACTTTCAGAACTTGAGAGTAATTTCAGAATGACCTCTAACTCGTTAGTGCATTATATCCCGTGTTTTGAAAAGTGAAATCTTAGGCTATTTGAACGAAAAATCAGCAAACAAAAATATTTTTTTTAGAGAAAAATGGATTTTATATATGATTAGTTCACAGGAAAATAATAAATTAAAGAAAATATTTTCCGTGGCTCAAGTAAAACAAGGGAAAATGACTAATTCCAATATTAGACAGAAAACATTTTCTCTTTTTACCTCGGTTTTTTTTTCTTCTTTTTAATAAAAATAAATTATGGGTGTTTGATAAATTAATTTTTTTAACTTTTTAAAAGTTACATTTTGTGAAAAAACTCAAATCAGAGAAGTTATGAATTCGAAAACTTATTTTAGCTTTTACACATAAAAAGTTAAATTTTCCAATTTAATTATTTTGTATATTTACGTGCAATTAATAAGTTAAAAGTGAAAAATAACTTATTAACAAAAATAAGTTATAAGTCATTTAAAGCTAAAAAAGCTATAAGTGACTTATTTTAAACCTTTTTTTTGTCATTGTTTTTAAACACTTTTTATTTTGTTTTTTGATAAAAAAAAAAATGTGTGAGTGTTAACTTTTCAAAAGTTACTTTTCGCATAAAAAGCTCAAAATCATATAAATTAGGAATTCGGACACTTTTACACATAAAAATCACCAAGCGTTGAAATTTTCAGTTGAAATATTTGTAATTTTCAAATCAGCAATAAATTAAAATAAGTGAAAAATGACTTATTAATAAAATTTAGTTATAAGTCATTTAGAGGTAAAAAAAAGCTATAAGTGATTTAATTTAAACAATTTTTTTCTCATTATTTTTCAAATGTAGCTTATTTTAAACAAGTTAGTTTCTCATTGTAAAATTTATTTTTTACTATAAAAGTCAATTTCAAACGCGCAATTAGTCAAAAAAATTCATGGAAAATCTATACTATCGCCAAACACTAATAAACGAATGAGGAAAAGTAAGGAAAAACACTTTCTAGGAAAATAATTCCCCTGACAAATATTTTTCAGAATAAATATTTTTCGTCCAAACAAACAGACTCAGCTAAAATGTTTTTACAAGAATTATGTTCAAAGCGTAAACTTTTAACGGCCCAAAAAACGAAAAAGCGAGTTTTTTAAGTTTTTTTTAAGTTTAGAATCACGCATTTTCCTGTATAACTAGCATTTTCCTCAACTCTAATGGCCTTGCAGACTAAGATCAACCCCATGTATAGCCCTATCTCATTTTTTTTCCCCTGGATATAAGGAATAAACATGAAAGTTATGGTTACATGAGATTCCTTATCATTTCTCAAATTTTACGTTCACTCAAATAGTTCCCTTAATACAAGTAACAAATTGCGTTTCTTAACTTTTTTCAATCTATTTAAATACAATAAATTCTCCGCTTCTCAATACCAAATACAAATAGGACCCACATAAAATTTGAAAAATATTTGAATAAATATTTAAATTGCCGAAAAAAATTATTTAAAAAGTTAATTACGTATTTTATGATTAGAACTATATGA
Organism: Primula veris; assembly: GCA_963682055.1. Classification (NCBI taxonomy): domain Eukaryota; kingdom Viridiplantae; phylum Streptophyta; class Magnoliopsida; order Ericales; family Primulaceae; genus Primula; species Primula veris. Next base: position 24,901,121 of record OY821747.1, on the reverse strand, counting down.
TGAAATTTTCAATTTTTTTTATTTCGGTAATTTTGATGGTCAAAATTACACGTATTTTCGTAAAAAGCATTTGTTTATGGACGAAAATATTATAATAGTAATAAATTATCACGGGGTCCATATTTTTGTGGTTATAATATTGTTATGATTATTAAATGATAATAAACAAATAAAAAATAATAATATAGTATTATTATAAGAAAATTAATAAGAAAGTTGAAATTTTGTGTAAATATAAACAGTTTCAAATATATAAAATATGTTAGATTTAATAAAATTGTTGACATAGGATGATCTTATTTAGCCTAGTTGTTTACAATTTTGCATACTCACACTATGCTAGAATGTTCAACCTTTCTTTTCTAAAGAAAATAAAATATCTGTCATTTGATTTAAGAGAATAGATATACAAGTAAATGTCAACTTCACTTCATAACAAGCGGGGTCTATCAATTGGTTTATGCTTGTGCCGACCGAATATGATTGTCTGCACATGATTAATACAGACGTTAATGATATAAATCACATCACATATTAAAAACTAAATCTATTAAAAAGCCAAATAAATATATTGAAACTCTAGTTAAGTCTATCCTAAATTTAAATATTAATTAAAAATAATTTTTTATTTTATTTTTAATAAATTGAGTTTTTATTAGGCTTACGTAACCTTTTACATTAATACAGCCTATGTCTGAAGCAAACCAGGTCTGCATCAAGCAGACCCTATCAAATAACATTCATTTCCATATGTACAGATGTTCCTACATCCTCTCAAGCAAACTTTGACTTGAATAGGTTTTGGCGAGCTTGATTTTCTTCCCAAGCTCGGCTTAATCAATTTCGCGTTGGCTCCGATCTTCCGAGGTGGTCAGGTATACTCCGGCGGTCAGATGGTCTACGTGCCTGCACAAGGAACGAACAGGGGCCCGGGGTTGTTGCCGGGTTTTCCCTCTCCAACGATCAAGTCAGTATCGGGGTTAACTGAAAGTAGGAATATAATAAAGGGTGAGGGCCCGAGCCGGTTACAAGTCGGTGTATCGAGTGGTACAGATAGTGTTCAGGGGGTCCGGGTTGTTTAAGCTTTATCTCTCTCCTCTCTATTTGTGCGTCCCCCTCTAGGTAGGATTAGGGGGGGTATTTATAGGGAGGTTCAGAGGTGTATTAACCCTTGGATCACTGTACTGTAAGATGCTGATCCAACGGCGTCAGTCATTTATGACTCTGACAAGAGTACTGTCCTTTCCCGGGGCCCACTGGAGGTGTCCTGTGATTGGGCCACGTCGATGAAACGTCAGGAGGGTCCCCCAAAGGGGGCAGTAGCATTAATTGGTGAAGCGTATCGAGTACGCTTCTTTGGGCCGGCCTAGCTTCACCCCGTTTGGTGATGAGCCGGGGTGGTGAGACATCCACTATGTAGGGCCCCGGTTTGTTCATTTCCGTGGTGATATCGGTCCGGACGAGGGGACACTGACATTCCCTCGCCAATAGCTCCCTGTCCGGAGTCGTCGTTAATGACAATGCCGGTGAGTACCTTCTTCACTTTACGGGGGCTCCGGTCATTCCGTCTTCATGTTAGGCTGTCTAGAGGCACCTCGGCGTGACTCGTCTCTTGATACGTGTCCAACCATTCGTGGATTTCTTACACGTGGAGCATGCCCGTTTTGTAATTTTGAGGCGCCGCCTGTCTTTTCAGTCTCTTCGATGTTATTAATGCTAAAACGGCTGAAAGGCGACACTTGGCAGACGACCTCTCCTTGTTGTACACGTGGAAGGCGTGGGTTGAGCGGCGGCTGTCATTTGTGGGAGTTCGCGCAATGAGCCGTCGCGTCTTTTCATCTTCTGGTAAATGTCTTTTCACCTTCCATTAGTGGCCTATAAATACCCCCAGTGAAATTCATTTTTCACTTTCTACTTTTCTTTCTAGATTTTCACAGCAAGCCATTTTCTCTCTCTAGATTTCTATAGCAAACCATCTCCTCTTCACTTAACGAATTTTTTACAAATTTCCCACCACAATGGTCATAATTCATGGAGCCGGAAAGAGCCCGATGGTCGCTCCGCAACCACGGCGCCTGGCCGTAGCAGCGAACGCTCTGCCGTTCCGTCCGATGATTCTCGATCCGACCCTGACCGTGGAGGGGAACGACAGCAGCATAATGGTGAGGCTACACGGGCCTGACCTCAATGAATTCCGAGAACTCTGCGGGATCGGAGAGGAGTTCAAACTCCGGAGATGTGAGAGTGTCGATGAAGTGAACGGCATAGTGGCCCGTCCCAACGACATGGTAACCCTCTCTCTCTCTACTCTCCTCTATGGGGGTACCCACCTCCCCATCCCGGAGCTGCTGGCAGAGTTGTGCGCTTGGACGCAGACTCTTCCGTGCCAGTGGCCCCTCCAGGCGCACCGTATCTGCGCCGGGATGGAGGCCCTGAATGTGTTGTTGGGCCCGGCCCTGCCAGAACCATTAGGGCTTAGGGAGCTCTTGGCCTGCTATGAATTCCTGCAGACCGAGCCAAGCTCCCAATCCAAAAGCAGGCAGCCTTACTTAAGGTGCCGTGCTTTCAATCAGTTGATCACGGGTAACTCCGATTCTAATCGGGGCTATACCCAAGATGTGATCGTGGTGGAAGGCCATTGGCTCCACCGGACCGACCTGATACTCCCGTCCAGGCCGGGGAGGGTGTTAAGCACCAAAGAGAACAAGGCCACAGTGGCCTCTAAGCTTCGGGGCCTGGGTGAGCCCAATACTGAGTCCATGGAGGTGGCTCTGAACTGGTGGGGTCCCGACGGGACCGACGCTGGGGCGCGCGATGCGGAGCGTCTCCTAATTTGTGGATCCCCAACAACTTGCAAGGGGAACGAATTCATTTGGCCCCACAGGACCTTTTGTCCTGTGGGATACTCCCGCGAGAGATGGGAGAAAGAGAATGGGTTGGAGTCCACCCTCCCTCCTAAAGCGGCTGAAGCCGAGGCCGTGACAGGGCCCGTGGCGAAGAAGATGGCGGCGAAGCCCAAGGCAAAGTCGAGCAGCAGTAGGGCGAGGAAGGTCATGACTGTGACGTCTTTTGCTCCTGCCTCTGCCGGGGTGAAATGGGAGGTTCGTCCAGATGGGACCATCCTCAATTATAGGGAGGGGCCAGACGGCACCCGGCACTATATAGACCAACATGGGAACCCTTTGAAGGAGATCGTTCCTCTTAGCTCCAGAGAGCCCGTTGTGAGGAGTCCCTCTCACCTCGAAGACAGCCTCGTGGGCGAAGAACTTACAGGGCCGAGCTTGGGTACCTCGCGGACCAGAGTAAGTCTAACTCATTCCATGTTCTCTACATTATTTGACACTTAGCTAGATTTTGTAGATTTTGTTGATTTTTCTAACTCTTTTTGTGTTTGGCCTGTACAGGTGGTCCGTTCTGACGAGGAGGAGGAAGCAGATGAAGAAGATGCTGCCGCGGCTGGGGGAAGTGGAGAGGGAGAGGGGGAAGGGGTTGTGGCCGAGGAGGGTATCATATCACTTGAGGCCGTTGAGACGGAGAAGGTGGTCGGAGAGGCGGTGGTCATAGAGCCCGAGATCGCAACAAAGGAGGTCGACACAGGGGACAACGAAGTGGTTGTCATGCCTCAGTCTGGCGCCAATATTGCTGCTGACTTGGCTGCCCAGACTAGGCTTGACCGGGCGGCCCGCAAGGCCCGGCTTGGGAAAAGAAAAGTGGAGGGGGCGAAGCCCCTCCGTGATGGGAAGAAAACCAAGGCTGGAGGGGGCACCTCGCCTGAGGTCGTGGTGACGGAGAGGCCGAGAGTGACGTTGGGCCCTACTCAAAGCGCGAGCTCCTCTGCCGCCTCTGCCATCTCACCGACCCATAGGATGCCAGTGCAAACACCCGATGAGGTGAAGGCGGCGACGGGGGTAAGAGCATAATGGAGGCTCACCCATCCGCCGGACTACTAGCTTTGGCTACGCTCCAGCAGCAAAGCGTCGAGGCTGACCATCGGGGTCGTGACCTCGCATCCTCTATGACATCGGCCATGGCCATGATTCCCCAGGTACGTAACCCTCTATTTTTGTTTTATGCTGTATGCTTTCGTATTGTTTCTTTCAAATATTTTGCTAAGTGTTTTGCCTTTTCCCTCGTAGGCCTATTTAATGATGAATCAATATGTTTATCACCAAGGCCAGCTGGTGAGATCATGGGCCGGTAAGGCCGAGGCCAACGCGAAGCTCATGGAGGAGGCCCAAAAAAGGGCGGAGGAGGCCGAGAGCAGGGCGGAGAAAGCCGAAGGCCTCAATGCCACGGTCGAGGCAAAAAGGGTCGAAGCTGTGAAGGACAAGATGGGGGCTGAGGAGCGAGCTCAAGCAGCCGAGGCGGCTCTGAAAGAGGCCGAAGCAAAGGCGGCTGATAAGCTGAAGGCTGCGGTTCAAGCTGCTCAAGCCGAACTGAACGCAGCCTGGGTCGAAAAGACACAGAAGGAATTTAATTCCTTCTATGTCGAAGGATGGACTGAGGCGGCTGCCTTTCTGAGGGCGGGACCGGACCATCCGGTATGGAGCATGGACAACATCATCGTTCCGGTCCCCTCGGCTCCTATCCCAGAGGTGGTTCCCCTCACTCCTCGAGCCCTCTCCGACGAAGAGGATGAGGGAGATGGCGACGGGGATTTCTAGGGTAGTTATGCTTAGTATGTAATCCCCTTGAATGTAATAGCTTTTTTTTTTTTTTTTTTTTTAGCATGTAATAGCTTTCCATTGAATGAAATGAAAAAACAATTTTGGACTTGTCTTTTATTCTTCTGTGTTTTATTTCTATACTTCCGTTGTGATTCATACGTTGTATGCATGCTCCCAAATGAGTGGGCCTTAGTGCTTCGGCGTTGGGGCGCTCGTTTAATACAACTCATAACTTGTAAACCGAAGTAACACAGAAAATTTAAATGAATTGAAAAATTCAAGTAAATATGAACCGGGGTGCCGTACAGGCTCGTGTTCTGAAACACTTGAGAGAAAATTTAAATGAACTGAAAAATCCAAGTAAATATGAACCGGGGTGCCGTATAGGCTCGTGTTCTGAAACACTTAGAGAATTTAAATGAACTGAAAAATTCAAGTAAATATGAACCGGGGTGCCGTATAGGCTCGTGTTCTGAAACACTTAGAGAATTTAAATGAACTGAAAAATTCAAGTAAATATGAACCGGGGTGCCGTATAGGCTCGTGTTCTGAAACACTTAGAGAATTTAAATGAACTGAAAAATTCAAGTAAATATGAACCGGGGTGCCGTATAGGCTCGTGTTCTGAAACACTTAGAGAATTTAAATGAACTGAAAAATTCAAGTAAATATGAACCGGGGTGCCGTATAGGCTCGTGTTCTGAAACACTTAGAGAATTTAAATGAACTGAAAAATTCAAGTAAATATGAACCGGGGTGCCGTATAGGCTCGTGTTCTGAAACACTTAGAGAATTTAAATGACAACAGTTTTTATTTATAAAGCCCACAGGCATAAATTTACATCACATTCCTATTTACACAAAGACATAAAGGCCGAGCCCTACTGGTAGTACATCCTCAGGTTGTTGACGTTCCAAGGTCGGTCCATCGGGACGTCGTTGGGGAGACGACCCAACAGGTAGGCCCCGTTCCCTACCGCATCGAGGATTCGATAAGGGCCTTCCCAATTGGGGCCTAGCTTGCCGTCGGACTGTATCCTGGTGTTGTTGTTTACTCTTCGTAATACGAGGTCTTCATCTTGGAAACGCCTAGCGTTCACTCTTTTGTCATAAGAACGCCCCAGCTCGTTTTTATATTCGGCGTTACGGATGGCCGCAACCTCCCTTCTTTCTTCGGCGTAGTCTAGCTCTAGCCCCATCATCTTTTCATTAAGCCCGTTTTCCACCATGTCCGTCCTCAGAGAAGGAAGCCCGATTTCTAACGGGATGACGGCTTCCATTCCGTAAGTGAGGCTATAGGGTGTCTGTTGAGTGCCCCGTCTTCTCGTCGTTCGGTAGGCCCAAAGGACGTGATGCAGCTCTGCAGCCCATCGTCCTTTGGACTTGTCTAGCCTCTTCTTGATTCCGTCGAGTACGGTCTTGTTTGACACCTCAGCTTGTCCGTTGCATTGAGGGTACGATGGGATCGAATAGTAGTTCTTGATGTGATACTTTGCATACATCGCTTTTAATTTGACCCCGGTGAACTGTCCCCCATTGTCCGCGACGATTGAGTAGGGGATTCCGAATCTGGTGATCACGTCTCTCCATAGGAAACGTATCACTTCGGCCTCTGTGATTTTCGCTAAGGCCACGGCCTCCACCCACTTTGAGAAGTAATCGGTGACCATGAGGAGGAACTTCTTTCCCCCTGGGGCCACGGGGAATGGTCCGACGATATCCATGCCCCACTGCGCAAAGGGCCAGGGCGAGGTCACGCTGCTCATTTTTTGCGCCGGGGCATGGGGTATAGGTGCGTACCTCTGACACTTCTCGCATCTGAGTACGAAAGCTTTGGCGTCCTTCTGCATGAGGGGCCACCAATATCCGTGGGTCAAGGCTCGGTTGGCCAGCGATCTGCCCCCGGTATGGCTCCCACACGTTCCTTCATGAATTTCTTCCATGACCCTTATCACCATGTCGGGGTGGACGCAGAGTAAGTAGGGGCCAGAGAATGATCTTTTATAGAGCTTGTCGTTGGGAGCTATCCAGAATCCCAGTGCCGTTCTTCTTATTTTCTCAGCCTCTTTCTTGTCATTGGGAAGATCACCGGAGCGATGGTATTCGATTATGGGGTCCATCCAGCTTGGTTCCGGTGGGAGGTCAGTCACCATGTTAATTGTTGTCTTAGCCTCGATGCTAGGCGAAGGGACATATTCTATGGTGATGACTCTCTCTTTCTTATCACTCATGACCGAGGCTAGGGTCGCTAGTGCATCGGCGTGGGTGTTCTCGTTTCTATTGATGTTGACGATTTCTTGGCATTCGAAGCTTTGGAGTATTCCGGAAGCGATAACCACGTAGCTGGCCATTCTCTCGTCCTTCGTCTGAAATTCACCACTGATCTGGCTGCTGACTAATTGGGAGTCCGTATGCACCAGTATCTTTTTGATTCCGAGGCTTCGGGCCATTTTTAAGCCGGCGATCACGGCCTCATATTCGGCCTCGTTATTCGTGGCTTGGAAGCCGAGTTGGATCGACTTCTCGATCACATCCCCTTGGGGAGATCGGAGCACGATGCCTAGGCCGGACCCTTTCTTATTGGCGGCTCCATCCGCGTGCAAGGTCCAGGTCTCGGGGGCACAACCTGTGATGTCGGGGCATTGAGTCGTCCCAGTGAATTCTGCCACGAAGTCGGCCAGGGCCTGTCCCTTGACGGACGTTCGCGGCGCATAGCTGATGTCGTAGGCGTTCAAGTGGCAGGCCCACTTCATCATTCGTCGAGAGAGATCCCCCTTTTGGAGTATTTCTCGCACAGGCTGGTCCGTATAGACCACAATGCTGTGTGCAGAGAAATAGTGAGCAAGTTTTCGTGAGGCCACGACGAGGGCTAGGACGAGTTTTTCCAAAGGCATATACCTTGCCTCAGCATCGAGGAGAGTTTTGCTCACGTAATAGATAGGTCTTTGCTCCCTGTCGAGTTCCTTGATGAGGACGGCACTGACGGCTATCTCGGACACGGCGAGGTATAGGGTAAGGACATCGCCTGGGTCCGGCTTAGTTAGAAGAGGCGGACTTCCGAGATAGTCAGCCAGCTCGGTAAACGCACGCCGGCATTCATCGGTCCATTCGAATTTCTTCTGAGCTTTCAAGGCCGTAAAGAATGGCTTGCATCGGTCCCCAAACCGGGCAATAAATCGGTTGAGGGCGGCAGCCATTCCGGCTAGCTTTTGTATGTCCCTTCTCTTCTCAGGTGTTTTCAAATTTTTCAAGGCAGAGATCTGGGACGGGTTCGCTTCGATGCCGCGATGGGTCACCATGAACCCCAGGAATTTGCCGGCGCCTACCCCGAAGGCACATTTAGAGACGTTCAGTTTCAGATCATGTCTTCGTATAGTTTCGAACACCTCTTTCAGGTCGGACAGGTGGTCCCTCTCCTGGGTGCTTTTTACCACCATGTCGTCAATATAGACCTCCATGGTTCGGCCTATGTTTTTAGAGAATATCTTGGTGACCATTCTCTGATAGGTCGCCCCGGCGTTCTTGAGTCCGAAGGGCATCACTTTGTAGCAGTAATTTCCCCTTGGGGTGATGAAGGCAGTTTTTTCTTGGTCGGCCTCCGACATAGGTATTTGATGGTAGCCGGAGCAGGCATCCAGGAAGCTCATTCTGGCGGCCCCGGCCGTAGAGTCCACTATTTGATCGATTTTGGGCAAAGGGAAAGGATCCTTTGGACAGGCCTTGTTGAGGCTCGTATAATCGATGCACACCCTCAACTTTCCGTTCTTTTTGGGGACCACTACGGGATTGGCGAGCCATCTGGGGTAATAAATCTCCCTGATGGCCCCAGCCAGCAGGAGCTTCTCTACTTCCTCGTTTATGGCATCGGCATGCTCTGGACTGACACGGCGCCCCTTTTGCATCACGGGCTTGGCATCCGGGTTGACGTTAAGTTTGTGGCAAGCGAGGTCGGAACTGATGCCTGGCATCTCGCTTGGACCCCATGCAAAATTGTCGAGGTGTTGGAGAAGGAGTTCGACGAGGTCGGTGACCTCAGGTTTGGTAAGCTTTGCTCCCACCATAAAAAAGTGGTCCTCGTCATGCCCCGGGATTTGGATTTTCAGCAGTCCCTCCTCCACCTTGTCTTCGGCCTCAGGCCCCATCTTTTTGTTTAGTTCCCTCATCAGCTTAGGGTCCTCTGCCTCGATGTTCATGGCACTTTGGGCCGGCACTATATTTTTGCCGGAATACACGGCCATGGCACAGCTGCGTGAGACTTTCTGATTTCCTGAGATGGTTTCCACACCAGAATCAGTTGGATACTTAACCTTTTGGTGTAAGGTGGAGGAGATTCCATCTATCCCATGGAGCCACGGGCGCCCTAATATCACGTTGTAAACAGAGGGGACATTCACCACCGTGAACTCCACGTCCGTAACTTTCGTACCAGTTTTCACGGGCAAGGTTATGTTTCCTTTGGACCGGACCGCCTCCGAATTGAATCCGTACAGGGGTGGGACGTCGGTTTCCAACTGTTCCTCTTTTGAGTCCCATCTTTCGAAAGAGGTCTTCAAAGAGTATATTGACCGACGCTCCTTGATCAACGAGGATCCGTCCTACTGCGCATAGGCCTATCTGTGCCGAGATAACGAGGGCATCAGTGTGGGGCACGTCCACCCCCACCAAATCGAAGTCAGTGAAGCTTACATCCGGCTTGGAATTGCGCTTATATTTTTTCCGAGGGCTTGAGCTTTCTGCGAGGCAGACGTACTGCTTCATCAATGCTTCCCGTGCTGAGGTTCTTTCTGCCCCATTCTGGATTGACCTTTTGGGCCCAAAGTGAATGACATGACAGATCATCACCGGTGGGGGGAGGTCCCGCTGCCTCTCCTCAACCCCTTCTCCATCTCGGTCGGATTCTCTTCGTGATTTGACATATTTATCCATTAGGCCATCCCGGACCCATCCCTCGAGCCTGGCCTTCAGACCATGGCATTCGGAGGTATGGTGGCCGCGACCCCTGTGGTATTCACAGATTTTGTCGTTAGGCCCTGGGGCCGGCTCGTTCCGTAGTGGGAGAGGCCAAGAGAAGAAAGGCTCGTTCTCGATCTTGTTAAGAAGGTCGACGAGAGGTAGGCGAAAGGTGGTGGAATAGGCAGCGCCCGACCCCGAGGCGACAGGGGTTTGATGCCCCGGTCGGGGGCCCTCTTTTCTTCTTTTAGGGGCCGGTTGCAGGTTTCTTCCCGTTCGTGTCCGCTCCATCCTTTCCGCTATGGGCCGGTTTCTTCGAGGGCTCGTTGCGACGAACCGGTCCCTTGGCTGGTCGATAAGGGCTACCGAACGTGTTGCCCCGGCTGACCTCATGTCCTTCTCTATGTCGATATGCTGTTTTATGAGGGACCTGAGTTGAGGGACAGAGTTGGGGGGGGTCGCAATCATCTCGTTTCGGATCCTGCTCCCAACGACCATGTTTTGCCGGAAGGCAGCTATGGCGGTGGAGTCGGGACAGTCTGCGCATTCGGCATGCTTCAACCAGAACCGACTATCATAATTCTCGAGGGTCTCTTTAGACTGGACCCTCACTTGATAGAGTTGCTCCGGCTGGGCAGCTCTCTCTTTCAAGTTTATGAACCGGTGTGCAAAGTCATAAGCTAGGTCGTCCCAACAGTGGATAGAATTGACGGGCAGGGACTGGAACCACTTACTAGCGAGCCTTCCCAGGCTGGCGGGAAAGCACCTGCACATTAATTGGTCAAGGTGTGACCAATGGTTCATCTGGTATCGGTAGTGTCGGAGATGAGCCTCCGGATCAGAGTCCGCGTTGAAGGTTTGGAGGATAGGGGCGATAAAGTTCCGGGGGGGGATACTGTATTCAATTTCGTCCGAGAACGGGGTGCTGCGGGTCGAGGCCACGATTTTCAATGCTGCCTCACCAGCTGCATCGTGCCGTCCTCGTCGGCCACGTCTCCGTGTCCGAGGTGGCTTAACGGTTCGGGCGTGACTAGATTCCGGCCGTGAGTCCCGACTATCATCTTGCCAACGGAGCCGAGAATGTATACTCCGCTCGTTATCACGGCGAGAATTTCCTTCTTGGGAATGCTCCGACTCCGCACCCCTAGCCGGCTCCCTGGGAGTCTCTAGGGGGGGTCGTCAGAGGGGTCCCAACCTGGACATGACGCTTTTAACGGGTACTGGAACCGATTTGTCTTGGCTCGCGCCTTGAGCGGGCTCGAGTTCCGGCTCCATCAGCGAGGCTATCAAGGCTTTCTGGGCCGCAAGAGCGACGAGCTCTTTTTGGTGGATATCGATCATCATCTCTGTTAGCTCGGTCCGCGATCGGGGTGCGGGAGCTGTTGTAGTCAAGGGAACGGGCTCCCTGGTAGATGTGGTCCTGGGGGTCTCATCAAAAGAAAGCGTTCTCGACATCCCAAGAACGTGGGGGGGTCGAGACGATGGGGTGTCAAATCGATTATTGCCAGACATGTTTCTTTTAAGGACGGGGAGTCGAAGCTAACGCGCTATGATTTCCCACAGACGGCGCCAATTGGCGAGCTTGATTTTCTTCCCAAGCTCGGCTTAATCAATTTCGCGTTGGCTCCGATCTTCCGAGGTGGTCAGGTATACTCCGGCGGTCAGATGGTCTACGTGCCTGCACAAGGAACGAACAGGGGCCCGGGGTTGTTGCCGGGTTTTCCCTCTTCAACGATCAAATCAGTATCGGGGTTAACTGAAAGTAGGAATATAATAAAGGGTGAGGGACCGGGCCGGTTACAAGTCGGTGTATCGAGTGGTACAGATAGTGTTCAGGGGGTCCGGGTTGTTTAAGCTTTATCTCTCTCCTCTCTATTTGTGCGTCCCCCTCTAGGTAGGATTAGGGGGGGGTATTTATAGGGAGGTTCAGAGGTGTATTAACCCTTGGATCACTGTACTGTAAGATGCTGATCCAACGGCGTCAGTCATTTATGACTCTGACAAGAGTACTGTCCTTTCCCGGGGCCCACTGGAGGTGTCCTGTGATTGGGCCACGTCGATGAAACGTCAGGAGGGTCCCCCAAAGGGGGCAGTAGCATTAATTGGTGAAGCGTATCGAGTACGCTTCTTTGGGCCGGCCTAGCTTCACCCCGTTTGGTGATGAGCCGGGGTGGTGAGACATCCACTATGTAGGGCCCCGGTTTGTTCGTTTCCGTGGTGATATCGGTCCGGACGAGGGGACACTGACATTCCCTCGCCAGGTTTCATTTTCGAAATTTTTGGAATTTGTTAATTACATATAACAAAAAAAAAACTTCAAATGTATTTTACATCATACTAATAGATATCTTCTCAATTCTCAAACTTATCCACCACACATCAAGACTTGATCAAATATTGCTTAGAAGAAAATTTCAAACTGGTAAGTAGAATAATACGACAGCCAAGGTCGGCATCAGGACCATTACTGTGTTAATTATTCTCAACGATTAAATGAACAAACAAAAGCGGTTCTGTCTATAGAACAACTTATCATATGAAACAGAAAATGTTACTCATCATCTGATTCTGTTATTGATAAAGCAATAACTTTGGATGGTCACGTTATGCTTCTCAACAATTAATAAAGTAAATTAAGGAAGATAAATATTGGACACGTTTTTGTTCTTTTTTATTGATCGGTAATTGTACTTGCCCGGATTACACTTTGTTATTACACTTATGCTCGGTTTAATAATCTAGTCTTAATATTGATCTTGATTTTTATTCTTGATGCTCGGTCTTTGTCTTTAACTTCTCTCGATCACTTATTTGTGAGATAAACTCTGGCAATCTCTCTCTTATATATCTATTCTTTGTGATTTTTTACAGACAGACAGGTGTCTCCATCTCATGCGTCATCTCATTGGCTCTTCCACTGTGAACCTTTACTAATTGGGCTGAGATATTTATTGGATAATTGTATTTATCCTTAAATGGGGAAAGTATTGTTATACCCCGAGTTCTATTAAGCGTTGGGTATCCTTTAATAGTGTTTGGGTCTAAATATATATATACCCGGATAGATATATTCGGGTCTAATTTTTGTGTTCTATCAGTTATACAATGCAATGGGAAAGAAAAATGTTATGTAATCAGAAACTTATGCAAAAGAAATATTCAACGTTTGAAGTAAAAGAAAGAAAATTATTAGTTTATGTGTTTATTAAAAAAAACCAGTTTCTGATTTACTTATTTTACATATGAGGTTGGATTTTTATACTATAAAAAATCTGTAAAAACGTACAAACTGTAGAAAAAATCTACGGTTTGCAGTGATTCTGTGCAAACCGTAGATTTAATCTACGGTTTACAGTAAATCACTGTAAAACGTAGATTAAATCTACGGTCTGCAGCTGCAGAAATTACACAGTTAGTCCTTACTTTTCAGAAATTATACAGTCAGTACATGCGTCAAAAATTACACAGACAGTCCCTAAAAAATAGAATCTTACGTTTTTTTTAAAAAAAAAACAAATTTTTATACTACACTCTCTCTCTTTATGTCAAAAACCCAAATTTTTCATCAAAAATAACTCAAATCAATCAACCACAATAACTATCAACTTTCTTAACAAAAAACCTCAAATCATCAATCAAATTTATCCCTAATTCAAGTTATTTCTTTTATTCTCTAATTTATTATTTATTTTGTGTAATTTCAATTTGTAAAATAGGAAAAAATATATAAAATATGCAAATTGATTATTCACTTAGCTATATATAATTGTTTGTTGTTTGTTTATATTAATTATAGAAATTATAATAATTGTTGATATTTGTCCCATTTAATAAAAAAAATTAGGGTTTTTATTCAAATTTGTTTATTTGGATATTTATTACTAATGGTTTGGTTATGATGTTACATGTTTATGATGGTTATTTGTTTTGATTGAGAAAAATAAAAATAGTTACGTTTTATTAATATTTACCCGTTTTGAAAATTATGTGTATAAATATGGCTCATTTTTACCAATTCTAACAATCTCTAAAATCAAACACAAACACTTTTCAAAAATCTCTTAAAAAATACTCATTTCTCCCCAAAAAAATATAAACAAACACTTTTCAAAAATGAATTACAACTATGGTTATGACAACAACCAATGGAATAACAACAATGCGAATTCATCCAGTGGCTCAAACGATGAGCTAACTGATTATAAAGAGCATTTTGAAGTTGATGAATTGACTTGGGATACAAGGAATGAAATGCTTGCTGATGTGGCTGGAAATTGGGATTTCATTCTTACGATTCGTAGGTCTGGAGGGGGTGATGGGAGAAGAACACCGTATGTTGATATTGTGTGTGATAAATCGGGGGTTTACGAAAAAAAAAAAACCATCTTTCGTAAATTCAGGTACAAAGAAAAAAGATTGTCCATTTTTTATTAAGTATTACATAGTTAATGATGAATGGATGTGTCAAGTAAAAAATGGACAACATAACCACCCACCTCCAACTTACCTCCAAGGGCAAGCACGACGTGCTCGTTTAACACAAGAGGAAAAATAAATGGTTAAAAGTTTAAGGCAAATTAGTTTTAAAGTTAGTGTCATATTAGAGGGCATAAAAAATCGAAATTCTGACAATGTATCAAACACTAAAACGATACATAATTATTTGGCTTGACTGAAAGTTAAAGAACGAGATGGTAGAAATCTGATACAGGAACTGTTTAATTTGTTGGATATACATCGCTATACCATCTACTATAATATGAACCCAACAACTCATTGTCTTGAGAACTTGTTTTTTGCACACCCCGATTCTATAAGGATGTTCAAAACTTTTCCTGATGTATTGTTAATTAATTGTACATATAGGACAAACCGTTTTAATATGTCATTTCTAGAAGTCGTAGGAATGACATCAATGAACCAAACATATTGTTTAAGTTTTGTTTTCATGAGTAATGAGACAAAGGAAAGTTATATATGGGCTTTGGAAAAATTTAAAGATACATTGAAGGGTTGTATACTACCTAGTGTGTTTGTAACCGACAGAGAAATGACCTTGATAAATGTTTTATCCGTTGTTTTTCCTGATTCTCATCATATATTGTGCATTTTTCATATTGCCAAAAATGTTTTGAAAAACTGCGCACAAAAAAAAAATCTCAGACGAGGAGTGGCAAACATTTCTAAATGATTAGGGTTTATTGGTTTTTTTTCTGAGTCGATAGAGGAGTACAATCATAACCGAGCTTATTTCAATTCCTCTTACAAATCGTACCATGCTGTACTTAAGTATGTAGACAAGCTGTTAAATAATTATGCTGATAAGTTTGTTGCATGTTATACCAACCATACAACACATCTAGTTAACAGAACTAGCAATCGAGCCGAACAACAACATGCAAAGCTAAAAAGATCTCTTTCCACAAATACTGGCACGCTTGAAAATGTTTGGGTAGAGGTGAATAGAATTCTAGAAAAACAGTTCGAGAATATTAAGATGAAGTTGGATAAATGCAAGTCTTATTTTCCACATTCAGAACGAACGTCTCTATTTAAAAATCTTAGGTCGTATATCACAATGCATTTGATTTATTATTTCAAGAACACAAATAATGTAGTGGCCAGGCTGATGAGAATTGTTCTTGCGGTTTCAAATTGTCTCACGGGTTACCTTGTCATCTTATTATGAGTGAACATATTTTATTCGGGAAGTCTCTTCCTCTAGAATATATTCATCCATTATGGAAAAAATTAGACGTAATTGATGATAATGGGAACACTGATGATTATGGGGTAGAGGGTGATCTAGAAGAGTTTAAAAGTGTTTATTCTAGCAAAACTAATGTTGAAAAATGGCGTATAAAAATACAACTTCGAGTTAATTTATGAAATTTAGTTAATGTTTGCATATTGAGTTAATTTATTTTATGAAATTTATATAATTTATGATTGTTTCATTCAATAAAATTGACGATTTACTTAATGTTTCATATTGCGTTATACAAGTGTTAAAAATAAACCAAAAACACTTCACAAAAAATGACGATTTAGTTAATGTTTTAATAAATCTCAGCTTATACACTTGACAAAAAGATAACATGAAATAAAAACATAAAATTTATCAAATCAACTTTTTTTGTGTAAATTTGTGTAAATTTTGTGTTTATTTTGAGAGATTGTTAGAATTTTGATAATTTATTTTATGTAAAATTTTAAGAATAAGGCATTTAGTTTTTTTATTAAAAAAATGATGTTTAATTTGAAAAAAAATATTTAGTATTTTAATTGTTAAATTTATTTTATGTAAAAATTCTGAAAATTGCTGCAAACCGTTTATTTAATCTACGGTTTACAGTGAATCACTGTAAACCGTGGATTTAGTTTGCACAGAATCACTGTAAACCGTAGATTTTTTCTACGACTTGTGTGTTTTTACAGATTTTTTGTAGTATAAAAATCCAAACTTTTTACGTATAGCAAAACTAACCGAAGAAGCTACATAGAAGAAGATTAAAAAGTTAGTTTAGCTTGAATTATTATACGTATGTGAGAATAAGAAAAGTCATAAAAGATCGATTACTTAGGAAGATGAAAAGATAAAGAACTTGCTCAAATGACCTATTTACATTGTTACAGACAAGACTTGATATATTTCCACATGGACAAATCACTTAATCTTTGACCTTCTAGTTAAAATAAAAAAGAATTAACCATAGTGAAAAATAACTTGAATAGTCAGCATGTATCAGTGTCCTATCAGTATCGGTGTCTTATCTTACCTTGTAATTTCCTATGTCTAATCACCAAATATTTCAAATTTTCAAAAGCACCCAAAGCAGAAAACCATGAATAATGAGTATACTAGTGTTGATTATTGACTTGAGAGAACCACTTGTGTTGACCTAAACACTCCTACCTCATTGAACTACAACAATCATTCACAGGCTAGCATAAATGCATTATAATACCATCCAACCAACCATAATAATAATAATACTAGTATTTCTGTCCAACTGATCCTTGTTAGTTTGTTTTCTAATAAAAGTTCTCTCTGTGTTATAGCCTATCATCCACCCGAAATATATCAAACCTCATACTGGTTCTCTAAAGCAAACAGCAAATCTTCATAACATATTTTCCACTAATATGGATAACATACGTCAATCTTCGGAATTTTGTCGCCATTTTACAGTAAATGAAATTATGTCAGCGACCAACAATTTCAGCGAGACCATGCTAATTGGACGAGGGGGATTTGGTAAAGTGTATAAAGGGTTCATTGACGAGGAAGCAACTCTTGTTGCGGTTAAGCGGTTGAATCCAGAATCCAAGCAGGGAGCGAAAGAGTTTTGGACAGAGGTCAAGACTCTTTACAAGCTCCGCCATCGTCACCTCATCACCCTAGTCGGTTATTGTGATGACAACGATGAGATGATACTTGTATACGAGTTTATGAGCAACGGTACACTTGCTGATCACCTCTACTTAAATCATAGAAATGGAAAAGGTAAAGATATCTATCATCTTACTTGGAAACAAAGACTTAATATTTGTATCGGTGCTGCTCGTGGATTGGACTACCTTCACGAGGGTACCGAGCAAAGTGTCATACACAGAGACGTAAAGACTACAAATATTCTATTGGATAGAAATTGGGTACCTAAAATCTCGGATTTTGGGTTGTCCAAAATGAGTGCTAGTCAAATACAAACACATGTTAGTACGGATGTTAAAGGCACGTTTGGGTATTTGGATCCGCAATATTTCTTGACTCGGAGATTAACCACGAAATCAGACGTTTTCGCCTTTGGAGTCGTGCTGTTTGAAGTCCTATGCGGTAGGCCTCCAGTGGATTGCAGAGTCGAGGATGAACAATGCAGTTTAGCCCAATGGGTACAACAGTGTATGAAAAAAGGAATTATTGCTCAGATAGTTGATCCTTCCTTAACCGGGCAAATATCGACTACTAATCTAAAGATCTTTACAGAAATTGCAAACAGATGCTTACATAGTCATCCAAAAGGAAGACCCACCATGTCTGAGGTGGCAAGAAGCCTCGAGCTCACGCTAGAATCAGACACTATTTCTCCAGGGAAAAGAATTAACACCAAGATGCCTTCGACTTTCGCAATGTGTTTCTTAATTAGCGGTAAACAGAAGAAAAATAAACCGTTGAAAAAATTGAATAAGGATCCTTTAACAGCCAAAGCTATGCAAGTTTTAAGACGCTTTACTCTAAAAGAGATTCGTGCTGCCACGAACAATTTTGACGAAGCCCTAGTTCTAGGGGAAAGTGTTGGATATGGCACCGTATACAGAGGCCTCATCGATAATGGGAATACTCAAGTCGCTGTTAAAAGGTGGAATGAAGGGATATCAAACGAGAACTTCGAAATATTTAAGGCTGAGATTCTCGTTCAGTCCACACTTCATCATCTCCACCTTGTCTCTATGTTTGGTTATTGCGTAGAGAGAAATGAACACATCGCCGTGTTCGAGTACATGAACCAAGGGTCATTACATATGCATCTGCATACATCACATGATCCTCTTCCATGGAGAAAGAGGCTCGAGATCTGTATTGGTGCTGCAAGGGGACTTCACTATCTACATGCCGGTGCAAAACAGCCGATTATTCATCGGAATCTCAAGCCAACAAATATTTTATTGGATCAATTTTGGGTTGCCAAACTTGCGGGTTTGGAATTCCCAACTATATTACCAAAAGATCTACAAAGTACATCTTTTCATCCTTTAGTAGCAGCCACAGTGGGATATATGGATCCCGAATATATCTTAAGCGGAAGATTCTCGGTAAAATCAGATGTGTACTCATTTGGAGCTATTTTATTAGAACTGCTTTCTGGAAGACAGCCGATGATTTATTCAAGGGATCCAGAACAAGTGAATCTGGTCCGATGGTTCAACACTAACATGGAAATAGGTACCCTTGATGAGATCATTGACCCTCGCCTAATCGATGAAATAGCCCCAGAGTGTTTAAATGAATATGTCAAGATTGCGGAAAAATGTACGCGTAATGTGGGATCTGAGCGTCCCTCGATGGAAAATGTTCTTGATAGTCTTCGATATTCATTGCATATGCAGGAGACCTGGCAAGACCTTAATAAGTCCGGTGCAAGGTTTTCAAAGCCCGGTCCTGTTTCAACGGTGAATTCCTTTCCCAAGGGCATTTTAATCGGTGATACAGCTAGCGAAGAAGGTACAAACAGGACGAGTTGTACGATCTTGGAAGATTCTGATTATATCTCCGGTAATCTAGCAAGGTAGCAACAACAAAAGTTCATCAAGACTACGCCGTAGGCTTAAGATATCAAGTGTATGTACTTCATTTCATGTCAACAAATTTAACTTGAATTGGATAGGTTAAAAACTAAAGTCAAAAACTTGAAGTGTCTAAGTTGAGTTATATTGCCATCAAGCTGGTTCATTTTGTAAGGAGAATAATATTTGTTTCGTTAAAGTAATATTCTTGTCGTTACTATTTCTTTGAACAAAGCCGGATAAGTTTATAAAAGTAAATAGCTTAACCATAACAATTTAACAACCAGTATTACAGAAATCGAATTTCAGCGGTCGCTAACACCAATCATGTAGGCTCCGTTAGCCAATAGATAAAGTAGGATTAAATTAAAACAAACAATGAACATGGTTTAAATCAGAATCTAATTTGAACTGTCCTAATCGCATATCTGGACCGACCACGTAAATTTGTGAGTTTGGATACAGAATCTCGATACTTTTCAATTCAAACTATTTGGGCAAATGATACAAGGTTCCCTTAAAAAATCTATTTAATCGTAATTTCAATTTGAAAATGATACGTTCACTTCTCATCAGACAATATTTAATCGATGTCTCTAACGCTTGGAACAAAAATCACCATATTACCCGATTAATAACTTATGAAGTATAAGAGGACTAGTGCATGAGTAATAATAAAATCTTTACTCTAAGCTCTTTATTTGATTCTTCTATTACTAATTTACTATCACTCTAATAAGATAAGCGGAATTGCTCCAAATAGGAGATTGTATCACCAGAGTAATTTTTATTAAAGATCATTTTATTTCTAAACTTTGGTAAAGATTAGAAGCTTAACTTGTAAGTTTTTTTTTTTTTATAGATTTTAAGCCAAACCTAAAATGGACGACAAAGTTATAATATTATTAGCTTTTTAACTTGTACCCCTCAGAAGCCCGGAAGCTTTAAGAACAATATTGGTATATACTATACTATATTTACTACTTCTTTAGCTTAAAAGCTACTAGTATTTATATAATTATATTATCTTTCTGCTCTGTAAGTTCTTTTGTCCATTGTTAGGTGCCTTTTTAATGTTAGATGAAATGCCTGAATGAGGTGTTTTTGTTGACTTTCAAACTCTCAGGATACACACATACAAAGACCAACCTTATAGGAAATTGCCCAGAAAAAGAAAAATATTTACTAAGCTTAAGCTTAAATTCTTCTTTCATGTACCCACTAAAAAAAAAAGAAAAATCCTTAATTCTAGCTGAGATACTTGGCGAGCCTGATTTTCTTCCCAAGCTCGACTTAATCAACTTCGCGTTGGCTCCGATCTTCCGAGGCGGTCAGGTATGCTCCGGCAGTCAGGTGGTCTTCGTGCCTGCACAAGGAACGAACAGGGGCCCGGGGTTGTTGCCGGGTTTTCCCTCTCCAACGGTCAAGTCAGTATTCGGAAGACTGAAAGTACGAAGTGTAGGGAGGAGGGGTCGGACCAGGTACAGGAGGTGATGTCTGATATCGGGGATTATTTTGCTTTGGTACGGGCTGTTTCAGTTTTATCTCTCTACTCACTCTTTTCCTCTCCCTCTTTCTGCGTCCCCCCTTAAGTGGTATTAGTGGGGGTATTTATAGTGTAATCAGAGGTGTATTAGCCCTTGGATCACTGTACTGTGAGATGCTGATCCAACGGCGTTAGGTCATTTATGACTCTGACAAGAGTACTGTCCTTTCCCGGGGCCCACAGGAGGTGTCCTGTGATTGGGCCACGTCGGTGAAACGTCAGGAGGGTTCCCTAAGGGAGCAGCAGCATTAATTGGGGAAGCGTACTCGACACGCTTCTTTGGGCCAGCCTCAACACGGCTCGGCCCTCCCAATCCGGGGCGTCGCATCATTCAGGGTTGATGAGGCCCGGACGGCCCGCTTTGGGGGCGTTATTGCCCCGGACGAGGGGATGCTGACATTCCCTCGCCAACAGCTCCCTGTCCGGAGTCGTTGCTAAGGACGAGGTCGGCGAGGATCTCTGGTCGTTACGGGGGCTCCGGTCATTTTGTTCTCGTGCTCGTCGGTGCAAATATGCTCACGCATGGCTGTTTTATGACACGTGTGCAACCATTCATGGATTTCTTACACGTGGACACGAGGCGCCGTCTTTGTCCCTTTGATTTCTACAGCGTCATTAATGCTAAAACGGCTGGTGAGTGACGTTTGGCAGATGGCCTCTACATGCTGTACACGTGGTGGACATTGATTGAGTGGCGGCGGTTATTTGTGGGAGTTCGTGCAATGAGCCGTTGCGTCTTTTCACCTTCTGGTAAATGTCTTTTCACCTTCCACTAGGGGCTTATAAATACCCTCAGTGAAAACCATTTTTCACTTTTTTCAACTTCTCTCTACAAGATTCCACAGCAAACATTCTCTCTCACCTTCTCCACCCTTAGCAAATTTCACCTTCGAACACTTAAGCCAGAAAATGGTTATTAAACACGGAGCCGGCAAGGGCCCAATGGTTGCCCCTACTCCGCAACGCTTGGCCGTGATGGCCAACGCGCTCCCATTCCGGGCTATGGTCCTCGACCCGTCCCTGAGCGTCGATAGCAACGACAGCAGTATCATGGTACGGACTCATGGGTCCGATCTCGAAGAGTTCCGACAACTCTGCGGGATCGGCGAGGGGTTCCGTCTTCGGAGGTGTCAGAACTCCGACGAGGTGAACGGGATCGTAGCGGATCCGAAGAGCATGGTGACGCTCTCTCTCTCGTCCCTTCTGTACGGGGGCACTCACCTCCCTATCCCGGAGCTGCTGGCGGAGTTATGCGCCTGGACGCAAACTCTCCCTTGTCAGTGGCCTCTGCAAGCCCACCGGATCTGCGCCGGGATGGAGGCTCTAAACGAACTATTGGGCTCGACTCTACCGGAGCCATTGGGGTTAAGGGAGCTGCTCGCTTGTTACGAGTTTTTACAGAGCGAGCCTAGCTCCCAAGCCAAAAGCAGGCAGCCGTACCTGAGGTGTCGGTCGCATAACCAGCTCATCTTGGGTAACTCTGATTCGAATCGGGGTTACACACAAGATGTAATCGTGGTGGAGGGTAACTGGCTCCGCCGGGATGACCTGATCCTCCCAACCAGACCGGGGAGGGTCCTAAGCAACAAAGAGAACAAGGCCACGGTGGCCGCGAGGCTAAGGGGTCTTGGGGAGCCGAATGTGAGGTCGATCGAGTTGGCCTTGAACTGGTGGGGTCCGGACGGGACCGACGCAGGCGCTCGCGACGCGGAGCGCCTGTTACTCTGTGGCTCCCCCACAAGCTGTAAGGGGAACGAGTTTCTCTGGCCCCCTAGGACCTTCTATCCCGTGGGGTACTCCCGGGAACGGTGGGAGAAAGAGAAGGGTTTTGAATCCACCCTCCCACCTAAGGCCATCAAAGAAGTTGAGGCCGTCGAGGGGTCTGCTGAAAGAACCTTGAAGAAGGTGGTGAAATCGAAGCCGAAGCCGAGTGCCAGGGCGAAGGCCGACGAGGCGAGATCTTTCGCTCCTTCGACGGCCGGGGTTTTCTTTGAGACCCGATCTGATGGTACCGTTCTTCACTACCGAGTGGGGGCAGACGGTACCCGTACCTATATTGATACGCATGGGAAGCCTCTGACAGAGGTTCTCCCCTTGAGCTCTAGGGAGCCCGCTGTGGGGAGCCCCCTACGCTTAGAAGATAGCCCATCTGAGGCAGAACCCTCCGGGCCAGCCTTGGGCACCTCAAGGACCAGGGTAAGTCGCTCCTTGTTTTTCTCAAATCTTTGTTTTTATACTTAGCTAGATTTAGTTAATTTCTCTAACTTCTTTCTTGTGTGGTCTGTGTAGGTGGTCCGTTCCGACGAGGAGGAGGCGGATGAAGAGGCCGAGGAGGAGGCGGGGTTGGATGGCGAGGAGGCGGAGATTTTTGAGCCCGAGGCTGGTGAGGGAGGGGTCGTCGGGGCAAGGGACATGGAGGTGGAAGAGGTGGAGGCTTTGGAGCCCGAGGCTGAGGAGGAGGAGAGGGTCGTCGGGACAAGAGACGACGAGGTGGTTGAAGTGGCTCCCACAGATGCTAAGTTAAAGACCTTGGAGAGGTTGGGAGGCCTGGCGGGGCAGTTGAGGCGTGAACGAGCCGCTGAATGAGCTGCTCGTAAAGCCGAAGTAGCCGAAGCTGCCAAGAGGAAGAGGGAGGAGTCGAAGGCCCCTCGGGATGCGAAGAAAGCCCGTGCCGGGGATTCTGAGCCGAGGGAGGATGCCAGGGAGCATGTGGTCGTTGCTGAAGAGCGAGCGGTGCCATCCGTTCAGGCAAAGGGTCCGATGCCTAGCGCTTCGGGCTCAAGCTCAGGCTCTGGCTCTCCGTTCCCAAGGATGCCTATTCAGACTCCGGAGGAGGTCAAGGCGGCAACCGGGGTTCAGAGCATTATGGAGGGCCATCCCTCTGCTGGCCTGCTTGCTCTGGCCGCGCTTCAGCAGCAAACTGTCGAGGCCGACCAACGTGGTCGCGACCTTGCTTCCGCCATGACGTCGGCCATGGCCATGATCCCGCAGGTAAAACGTTGTTTTCGTTGTGCCATTGTCTTTCGTTTATTTCTTAAATTCTAGCTAAGTGTTTTTCTTCTTTTGTAGGCCTATTTGACGATGAACCAATACGTCTACCAGCAAGGGCAACTGGTGAGGTCGTGGGCTTCGAAGGCTGAGGTCAATGCTAAACAGGCCGAAGACGCTCTAAAGAAGGCGGAGGGGGCCCAGAAAAGGGCGGAGAGGGCCGAGGGTCTCGTCGAATCCTTGGAAGCTCGGAGAGCTGAGGCCGCGAAGGACGGTGCTGAGGCCGAGGAGCGTGCCCAAGCTGCGGTAACGGCTCTGAAGGAGGTTGAAGCGAGCGTGGCCGATAAGGTGAAAGCTGCGGTCGAAGACGCTGAGGCCGGGGTGGCCGAAAAAGTAAAGGCTGCGGTTCAAGCCGCCGAGGCAGAGATGAGCGCCGCCTTGGAGCTATCGACACAGAAGGACTTTAATTCCTTCTATGTCGATGGCTGGTCTGAGGCAGTAGCTTTTATGAGGGCGGGACCGGATCATCCGGTGTGGAACATGGAAAACATTTTTGTTCCGGTCCCCTCTGCTCCCGTTCCCGAGGTGGTCCCCTTAACCCCTCGAGCCCTTTCGGACGCCGATGCAGATGATGATGAGGGGGCATCTTAGGGCTTTTTGTGGTTTTTAGACTTTATTCTCGATGTAATTTCCTTTTTTGTACTTAGCATGTAATAGCTTTCCATGAAATGAAAAAACAATTTTGGACTTGTCTTTTATTCTTCTGTGTTTTATTTCTTTACTTCCATTGTGTTTTATACATTGTATACACGCTCCCAAATGAGTGGGCCTTAATGCTTCGGCGTTGGGGCGCTCGTTTTATACAACTCATGACTTGTCAACCGAAGTAACAGATAGAAAACTTAAATGAACTGAAAAATTCAAGTAAATATGAACCGGGGCGCCGTATAGGCTCGTGTTCTGAAACACTTAGAAAATTTAAATGAACTGAAAAATTCAAGTAAATATGAACCGGGGTACCGTATAGGCTCGTGTTCTGAAACACATAGAAAATTTAAATGAACTGAAAAATTCAAGTAAATATGAACCGGGGTGCCGTATAGGCTCGTGTTCTGAAACACATAGAAAGTTTAAATGAACTGAAAAATTCAAGTAAATATGAACCGGGGTGCCGTATAGGCTCGTGTTCTGAAACACATAGAAAATTTAAATGAACTGAAAAATTCAAGTAAATATGAACCGGGGTGCCGTATAGGCTCGTGTTCTGAAACACATAGAAAATTTAAATGAACTGAAAAATTCAAGTAAATATGAACCGGGGTGCCGTATAGGCTCGTGTTCTGAAACACTTAGAAAATTTAAATGAACTGAAAAATTCAAGTAAATATGAACCGGGGTGCCGTATAGGCTCGTGTTCTGAAACACATAGAAAATTTAAATGAACTGAAAAATTCAAGTAAATATGAACTGGGGTGCCGTATAGGCTCGTGTTCTGAAACACATAGAGAAAATTCAAATGAACTGAAATAACAGCAGTTTTTATTTATAAAGCCCGCAGGCATAAATTTACACCATATTCTTATTTACACAAAGTCATAAAGGCCGAGCCCTACTGGTAGTACTTCCTTAGGTTGTTGACGTTCCAAGGTCGGTCCACCGGGACGTCGTTGGGAAGACGACCCAACAGGTAGGCCCCGTTCCCTACTGCACCGAGGATTCGATAGGGGCCTTCCCAATTGGGGCCTAGCTTGCCGTCGGACTGTATCCTGGTGTTGTTGTTTACTCTTCGTAACACGAGGTCTTCGTCTTGAAAACGTCTGGCGTTCACTCTTTTGTTATAAGAACGCCCCAGCTCGTTTTTATATTCGGCGTTACGGATGGCCGCGACCTCCCTTCTTTCTTCGGCGTAGTCCAGCTCTAGCCCCATCATCTTTTCGTTAAGCCCGTTTTCCACAATGTCCGTCCTCAGAGAGGGAAGCCCGATTTCTAATGGGATGATGGCCTCCATTCCGTAAGTGAGGCTATAGGGTGTCTGTTGAGTGCCCCGTCTTCTCGTCGTTCGGTAGGCCCATAGGACGTGATACAGTTCTGCGGCCCATTGTCCTTTGGACTCGTCTAGCCTCTTCTTGATTCCGTCGAGCACGGTCTTATTTGACACCTCGGCTTGTCCGTTGCATTGGGGGTACGAGGGGGTCGAATAGTAGTTCTTGATGTGATACTTTGCATACATCGCTTTTAATTTGACCCCGGTGAACTGTCCCCCATTGTCCGCGACGATTGAGTAGGGGATTCCGAATCTGGTGATCACGTCTCTCCAGAGGAAACGTATCACTTCGGCGTCTGTGATTTTCGCTAAGGCCACGGCCTCCACCCACTTTGAGAAGTAATCGGTGACCATGAGGAGGAACTTCTTCCCCCCCGGGGCCACGGGGAATGGTCCGACGATATCCATGCCCCACTACGCAAAGGGCCAGGGCGAGGTCACGCTGCTCATTTTTTGCGCCGGGGCATGGGGTATGGGTGCGTACCTCTGACACTTCTCGCACCTGAGTACGAAAGCTTTGGCATCTTTTTGCATGAGGGGCCACCAATATCCGTGGGTTAAGGCTCGGTTGGCCAGCGACCTGCCCCCGGTATGGCTCCCACACGTGCCTTCGTGAATTTCCTCCATGACCCTTATTACCATGTCGGGGTGGACGCAGAGTAAGTAGGGGCCAGAGAACGATCTTTTATAGAGCTTGTCGTTGGGAGCTATCCAGAATCCCAATGCCGTTCTTCTTATTTTCTCGGCCTCTTTCTTGTCATTGGGAAGATCACCGGAGCGATGGTATTCGATTATGGGGTCCATCCAGCTTGGCTCCGGCGGGAGGTCAGTCACCATGTTAATTGTTGCCTTAGCCTCGATGCTAGGCGAAGGGACATATTTTATGGTGATAACTCTCTCTTTCTTATCACTCATGACCGAGGCTAGGGTCGCTAATGCATCGGCGTGGGTGTTCTCGTTTCTGTTGATGTTGACGATTTCTTGACATTCGAAGCTTTGGAGTATTCCGAAAGCGATAGCCACGTAGCTGGCCATTCTGTCGTCCTTTGTCTGAA
Source organism: Primula veris (assembly GCA_963682055.1). NCBI lineage: Eukaryota > Viridiplantae > Streptophyta > Magnoliopsida > Ericales > Primulaceae > Primula > Primula veris. The sequence goes on along the minus strand of OY821747.1, from coordinate 24,874,586 downwards.
ATTCACCACTGATCTGGCTGCTGACTAATTGAGAGTCCGTATGTACCAGTATCTTTTTGATTCCGAGGCTTCGGGCCATTTTTAAGCCAGCGATAACGGCCTCATATTCGGCCTCGTTGTTGGTGGCTCTGAAGCCAAGTTGGATTGACTTCTCGATCACATCCCCTTGTGGAGATCGGAGTACGACGCCGAGGCCGGACCCTTTCTTATTGGCGGCTCCATCCGCGTGCAAGATCCAGGTCTCGGGGGCACAACCTACGATGTCGGGGCATTGGGTCGTCCCAGTGAATTCTGTCACGAAGTCGGCCAGGGCCTGTCCCTTGACGGACGTTCGCGGCGCATAGCTGATGTCGTAGGCGTTCAAGTGGCAGGCCCACTTCATCATTCGTCGAGAGAGATCCCCCTTTTGGAGTATTTCTCGCACAGGCTGGTCAGTATAGACCACAATGCTGTGCGCAGAGAAATAGTGAGCAAGTTTTCGTGAGGCCACAACGAGGGCTAGGACGAGTTTTTCCAAAGGCATATACCTTGCCTCAGCATCGAGGAGAGTTTTACTCACGTAATAGATAGGCATTTGCTCCCTGTCGAGTTCCTTGATGAGGACGGCGCTGATGGCTATCTCAGACACGGCCAGGTATAGGGTAAGGACATCACCTGGGTCCGGCTTGGCCAGAAGGGGCGGACTTCCGAGGTAGTCCGCCAGCTCGGTGAACGCACGCCGGCATTCATCGGTCCATTCGAATCTCTTATGAGCTTTTAAGGCCGTAAAGAACGGTTTGCATCGGTCCCCGAACCGGGCAATAAATCGGTTTAGGGCGGCGGCCATCCCGGCTAGCTTTTGTATGACCTTTCTCTTCTCGGGTGTTTTCAAATTCTTCAAGGCAGAGATCTGGGACGGGTTCGCCTCTATGCCGCGGTGGGTCACCATGAACCCTAGGAATTTGCCGACACCTACCCCGAAGGCACATTTAGAGGCGTTCAGCTTCAGGTCATGCCTTCGTATCGTTTCGAAGGCCTCTCTCAGGTCGGATAGGTGGTGCTCCTCGTGGGTGCTCTTTACCACCATGTCGTCAATATAGACTTCCATGGTTCGGCCTATGTTCTTAGCGAATATCTTGGTGACCATCCTCTGGTAGGTAGCCCCGGCGTTCTTGAGCCCAAAGGGCATCACTTTGTAGCAGTAATTCCCCCTTGGGGTGATGAAGGCAGTTTTTTCTTGGTCGGCCTCCGACATGGGTATTTGATGATAGCCGGAGCAGGCATCCAGGAAGCTCATCCTGGCGGCCCCGGCCGTAGAGTCCACTATTTGATCGATTTTGGGCAAGGGGAAAGGATCTTTGGGACAGGCTCGGTTGAGGCTCGTGTAATCGATGCACACCCTCAGCTTCCCGTTCTTTTTGGGGACCACTACGGGATTGGCGAGCCATCTGGGGTAATAAATCTCCCTGATGGCCCCGGCCAGCAGAAGCTTCTCTACTTCCTCGTTTATGGCATCGGCATGCTCTGGACTGACACGGCGCCCCTTTTGCATCACGGGCTTGGCATCCGGGTTGACGTTTAATCGGTGGCAGGCGAGGTCGGAACTGATTCCTGGCATCTCGCTTGGACCCCATGCAAAATTGTCGAGGTATTGGAGAAGGAGTTCGACGAGGTCGGTGACCTCAGGTTGGGTAAGCTTTGCCCCCACAATAAAAAAGTGATCCTCGTCATTCCCCGGGATTCGGATTTTCAGCAGTCCCTCCTCCACCTTGTCTTCGGCCTCAGGCCCCATCTTTTTGTTTAGTTCCCTCAGCAGCTTAGGGTCCTCTGCCTCGATGTTCATGGCACTTTGGGCCGGCACCATATTTTTGCCGGAGTACACGGCCATGGCACAGCTGTGTGAGACTTTCTGATTTCCCGAGATGGTTTCCACACCAGACTCAGTCGGGTACTTAACCTTTTGGTGTAAGGTGGAGGAGACTCCATCTATTCCATGGAGCCACGGGCGCCCCAATATCACGTTGTAAACAGAGGGGACACTCACCACCGTGAACTCTACTCCCATAACTTTTGTTCCCGTTTTCACAAGCAAGGTTATGTTTCCTCTGGGCTGGACCGCCTCCGAGCTGAATCCGTACAGGGGAGGAACGTCGGTTTCCAACTGTTCCTCTTTGAGTCCCATCTTTCGAAAGAGGTCTTCAAAGAGTATATTGACCGACGCTCCTTGATCGACGAGGATCCGTCCTACTGCGCAGAGGCCTATCTGTGCCGAGATAACAAGGGCATCAGTGTGGGGCGCGTCCACCCCCACCAGATCGAAGTCAGTGAAGCTTACTTCCGGCTTGGCATCGCGCTTATACTTTTTCCGGGGGCTGGAGCTTTCTGCGAGGCAGACGCGCTGCTTCATCGCTGCTTCCCGTGCTGAGGTCCTTTCTGCCCCATTCTGGCTAGACCTTTTCGGCCCAGAGTGAATGACATGACAGATCATCACCGGTGGAGGGAGGTCCCGCTGCCTCTCATCAACCCCTTCTCCATCTCGATCGGACTCCCTCCGTGATTTGACATATTTATCCATCAGGCCATCCCGGACCCATCCCTCGAGCCTGGCCTTCAGGCCATGGCACTCGTTGGTGTGATGGCCTCGACCCCTGTGGTATTCACATATCTTGTCGTTAGGCCCTGGGGCCGGCTCGTTCCGTAGTGGGAGAGGCCAAGAGAAGAAAGGATCGTTCTCAATCTTGTTAAGAAGGTCGACGAGAGGTAGGCGAAAGGTGGTGGAATAGGCAGCGCCCGACCCCGAGGCGACAGGGGTTTGATGCCCCGGTCGGGGGTCCTCTTTTCTTCTTTTAGGGGCCGGTTACGGGTTTCTTCCCGTTCGTGGCCGCTCCATCCTTTCCGCTATGGGCCGGTTTCTTCGAGGGCTCGTTGTGACGAACCGATCCCTTGGCTGGTCGATAAGGGCTACTGAACGTGTTGCCCCGGCTGACCTCATGTCCTTCTCTATGTCGATATGCTGTTTTATGAGGGACCTGAGTTGAGGGACAGAGTTAGGGGGGGTCGCGATCATCTCGTTTCGGATCCTGCTCCCAACTACCATGTTTTGCCTGAAGGCAGCTATCGCAGTGGAGTCGGGGCAGTCCGCGCATTCGGCATGCTTCAACCAAAACCGACTATCATAATTCTCGAGGGTCTCTTTAGATTGGACCCTCACTTGATAGAGTTGCTCCGGTTGGGCAGCTCTCTCTTTCAAGTTTATGAACCGGTGCGCGAAGTCATAGGCTAGGTCGTCCCAACAGTGGATAGAATTGACGGGCAGGGACTGGAACCACTTACTAGCGAGCCTTCCCAGGCTGGCGGGAAAGCACCTGCACATTAATTGGAACCGATTTGTCTTGGCTCACGCCTGGAGCGGGATCGAGTTCCGGCTCCATCAGCGAGGCTATCAAGGCTTTCTGGGCCGCAAGAGCGACGAGCTCTCTTTGGTGGATATCGATCATCATCTCTGTTAGCTCGGTCCGCGATCGGGGTGCGGGAGCTGCTGCGGTCAAGGGAACGGGCTCCCTGGTAGATGCGGTCCTAGGGGTCTCATCAAAAGAAAGCGTTCTCGGCATCCCAAGAACGTGGGGGGGTCGAGACGATGGGGTGTCAAATCGGTTATTGCCAGACATGTTTCCTTTAAGGACGGGGAGTCGAAGCTAACGCGTTCAGTTTCCCACAGACGGCGCCAATTGGCGAGCCTGATTTTCTTCCCAAGCTCGGCTTAATCAACTTCGCGTTGGCTCCGATCTTCCGAGGCGGTCAGGTATGCTCCGGCGGTCAGGTGGTCTTCGTGCCTGCACAAGGAACGAACAGGGGCCCGGGGTTGTTGCCGGGTTTTCCCTCTCCAACGGTCAAGTCAGTATTCGGAAGACTGAAAGTACGAAGTGTAGGGAGGAGGGGTCGGACCAGGTACAGGAGGTGATGTCTGATGTCGGGGATTATTTTGCTTTGGTACGGGCTGTTTCAGTTTTATCTCTCTACTCACTCTTTTCCTCTCCCTCTTTCTGCGTCCCCCCTTAAGTGGTATTAGTGGGGGTATTTATAGTGTAATCAGAGGTGTATTAGCCCTTGGATCACTGTACTGTGAGATGCTGATCCAACGGCGTTAGGTCATTTATGACTCTGACAAGAGTACTGTCCTTTCCCGGGGCCCACAGGAGGTGTCCTGTGATTGGGCCACGTCGGTGAAACGTCAGGAGGGTCCCCCAAGGGAGCAGCAGCATTAATTGGGGAAGCGTACTCGACACGCTTCTTTGGGCCGGCCTCAACACGGCTCGGCCCTCCCAATCCGGGGCGTCGCATCATTCAGGGTTGATGAGGCCCGGACGGCCCGCTTTGGGGGCGTTATTGCCCCGGACGAGGGGATGCTGACATTCCCTCGCCAATACTTGCTAGAGTATCTTTGTTCCAAGACTCTTTACATTAAAAAAAACATGCATCTAAAGTCAGACACTACACTTCTTCACTTGTTTCTCAATATTGTGATTTTCTTGACCCTGAATAACTCACTGGCAATTTCTGAAAGTACCCAGTGACATATCCGTCAACTGCGGCTTCTCCGGTCTCTTTACTGGAAATAATGGCCAAAAATGGATAGGCTATATTGGGTCTAAGTTTCTAGTAACTTATCAAGATTCTGAGGCCAAATTGATAAGATCAAACCTGTGCCCTTTGCCGGATTTTGTCCCTTCTCCTACAAGAAGTTCAGCTATACTTTTGAAGTCGTTTCAGGCCAAAAGTTCATTCCTTTCTACTTTTACCCCACTGCATACACGCGTTTCGAAAGATCTGATGGCTTTTTCACTGTGAAAGCTGGGTGTTTACTCTACCGAGCAACGTCATTGCTTCGCTGACTGCTGATGCATTGGGAATAAAGTACTTTAAGAAAGAGTTTTGAGTAAATGTGGAAGAAAATGAACCCTTAACCATCACGTTTTCACCGTCAACTGGTGGAGCTAAAGGCCAGGCAAACGCTTTTCGTGAATGGGATTGAACTCGTTTCAATGCCAACTGACCTTTACTACACTCGCGTGGGTGAACAGGCTATGCATGTTATGGGGAAAAAGTACCGAAAGTGCATATATACTTTTGTCGAAAGTGCATAGTCTTTAGTCGAAAGTGCATATAGTTCAACTTAAACTACATAAGATCAACTTAACCTTGAAGTAGATATACTTTACTTTATATATATAAAAATCCGGGTTGATTTAAACCATCAGCCTCTTGAACCACAATTTAGGTGCAAGTGCTCTTACCATTTTGAGCTCCCGAATTTTTGGTATAACCGTAAATTTACTTTTTAATTAATTTTCATCAAATTTGTACCAACAAACAAATTAGATAAATTGTCCATGTGTATTACTTAAGTATCCTAAAATCATCCGCCTTAAAAATTAACAAATTAGTCAAGTACCGAAATTTCTCGGGCAAACCATCGAGCACCTAGAGTGCACTTACGCCGTTGTCCTACTAAGCTCGTAAACATACCTGACAGTATATCAAAAAAGTAGGGCGAAAACCATATCTCACCAACCCTATATAGATACCTATTTTTATTCACTCATAAAAAGGATAAACACATAATATAAAAATGCTTTTGTTTTCTAAATAATTGAGAAATTAGTGGATCAGAGAACAAATTTTTATATAACAAAAAACAATACTATAAACCAATCTTTTAAAACGTTAAAACATCATTGTAAGTGTTTTTCGGAGAGATTTATTGAAGTGTAAACTCCGACGTTAAAACGTAAGTTTTATTAAAGAAAACGTAATATTTATAATGAGTGTAAAACAATACAAAAAATTATTATTCACGTAGTTTGGTCACAAACTCTATTTCATATAACTAATTATCTTTTATAACATATGCTAAGTTTCAATTTTCACCACATAACCGTAGTTGTAGACATTTTGGAGTATAAAACAACGGTCTATTGAGTTACTCTTGTGTTTGTGCAAATTTGTGAGACTACATTTATTTATTTATTTCGTAACTAAAACATAAACTTTTTGAGTTTTCAGACGTATGTTTTAATCATTGACGTGTTTGAAGCGTTACATGATATATTTTTTGAGACTTTCGAGATTTTTAATACAGTGCTAGTCTGCTATAAACATATGATTGATCAGAGAAGAAAAGATATTATATATATATACAGGTATATTATGTATACACAGAGATTGATAGATAGGTACATACATACATACATTCAACGGTAGTGATTCTATATTGTTTATCTATTTTAGCTCATCAAACTACTTATTTCAATTTTACACATTATGTATAACACATCTCCGCACAATAGATCATCTAAAATAAATATTTATTTTACATATTTTTCACTCCAGCAGATCATTTAAAATACATAGTGTCTAAAATTTAAAACATATATATGATTTGTAAAAAATTATTTTAAAGCATTAAATAAAAAAACCAAGTGCTGAATCTTGAAAGTTTTTGTGTTTTATAAATACGCAGTAAACACACATTTGCGGCTGAATCTTGTTACATTAACCTAATTAATTAACAAATATGATGTTTAAACAAATTGTAACTCTAGAAAAACTTCAATTAAACACACAAGTTACTAACAATATTATCATATGCCAGAATCAGATTGTTAAATTGATTTATTTTTCAGTCTAGCTGAAAAGAGAAATAAAAGTGTACAGAAAAAGAAAAAAATCTTATAAGTTTTGTTTGTCAAAATTTGTACAACTTCCTAAATTTGATAGTGTAAATACATAGATAATTAAAACATTCAACAACTGGCGTGGGGCCATCAATATTCCATCTTTACCTGAGCTACAGTGAATTGCTAAGGTTTCACTTTACTGTAGAAAATTAGTACTTAACTGATTGGGGAGCTCCGGAAATAGTCGAAGCCATACCCAATCGAAAAAGTATGTTATACAAACGCATTTTAAGTAATTGTAATAAAACCAGACCGGTTGATCCCTTGGCTTTTCCGGCAATACGAACGTATTTAAGTAATTGTCATTCTGTAAGACCATAATGAAAACGCAATTTTTGTTTTTCTTCTAGCCGAATACGATATTGAGATTTTTTTCCCGGAACGCGTGGTTTCTAAGATCATTTACGGCTTTGGGCCTTTTATTAGTAAGTCTTGGTAAAGCTCCCATGCGGCATACTTTTTTGAAACGAGGTCCTCGGTAACGAGACATAAAAACTCCTTATTCTTGATTTATATTTATTTGAAATTGATAGTACATGAGCAGTTAAAATACATGCCAACATACACGAACTGCTATATGCTTGGTATTGTAAAATTTCAGCTATCAATTACTCCATCCGTTTCTATTTAATTGTCTATTACAAAATTACGTGCAATTTTGACCGGCTTATAACTTGTATTAAAATTGTCGAAATGGATTTTTTTGAAATTTAATCATAAAATTTAACATTTGAACTATACGGTCAACTTTTGAAAATTTTCATTCCGATAATTTTGATACAAGTTCTTAATCGGTTAAAATTACACGTAATTTCATAATGAACAATTAAATAAGAACGGATGAAGTACATAGTTAAATAGTTGGGCTTTACATGAACATTTGTCACTGGTCTAATCTCTCATCCATTTCTCTCTCCTAATTAATAATTATCTAGGGACAAAACTATTAATCACACAAACAAATACTCATTTAAAAAAAAACACAAACAAATAAACTACTTATATTTTGTAGGAGAAATAATCACACAAAAACTATTAATTCAAAACAGCATGATCTTTTTTAAAAAAAATTAATTAAAAAAAAAACATTTTTTATAAATAGTTAGGTTAACGATTGCCAAATAAACGTTATTAAATGTCAACGTATAAAAACTCAAATAAAAATATAGAACCTAGTTGATACTACCATAAACTTAAATATTGATTAAAATAAAAAACTTATTACATCTAATATTATATATATAGATATATGTATATATAAACCAAAATAAAAATATGAAACTCTAGTTGCCACTATCCTAAACTTAATTATTAATTAAAAAAAATACATCTTGTATTCTTATTTTTTATTTATCAAAACCAGTATGTATATATCTATATACATATATATATATATATATATATATATATGAAAAATATCATTTAAATTATTTTTCTATGTGAGGAGAGATAAATGATTTTTAAATTTCTTTTGAATTATTTAAGATAACAAATGTAAACTTTAAATTATTTTGAATTAGTAAATGTGAATTATTTATGTTATGAAATTAAATTTTAGTTACGATCATCTAAACCACTAAAAACACAAGATATATTATGAATCCGTAAATAACTAAATTTAAATTAGGTAAAAATAAAAACTTAAAAACGGATAGGTTGTAACATTCAAAATATATTTTAACGAACGGGGCATTTTGATTAGGTTGAAAAATTAACGAACGAGATATTTTTATTAAAAATATATTTTAAACAATAGTTTTAAAATTTTCAATTATTATTTTAGTTTAGGGTAGTTGCTACTAGGGTTCTTTATTTTTTTGAGTTTTAATTGGGTTGAAAGTTAATTTTTAGTTCCATATTTACCAAATCATTATTAATTTATTTGAAAAATATTAGGTATTTTATAAGGTGAAGGAAGAAAAACGGGAGATTCTTTATTGCATGCTGTATTTACTCAGCACTATAAGGGAGGCTGCCAAAATATTTTTTTTTTTTTTGTTTTCGTTTTTGTTATTTTATTTATGTTTTCGTATATAAAAAAACTTTCCTAATTTTACCCAAAAAATTCTTCAATTTTACCCGAAAAAAACCCTAATCATCAACCATCAAACTGCTTCCTATATCAAATTAATATTTTTTTTTATCAAATTAACATCACTCTACCACTACAATTATCCCCAATTTTATCAAAAAAAAACCTCTCCCAATTTACCCAAATTTTTTTTTACCAATTTTACCCAAAAAATCCCTAACCATCAACCATCAAATATCAAACTCATTCATATATCAAATTAATATATTTTTTTATCAAATCAACATCACTCTACTATTACAATTATCCATAATTTTACCAAAAAAAAAACATATCACAATTTACCAAAAAAAAAAAAAAAACTTCATCAATTTTACCCAAAAATAACTTTAACCATCAACCATCAAACTCATTCTAATATCAAATTAATAAATTTTTTTCTCAAATCAATATCACTCTACCACTATATTTATCCTCAATTTTATCCAAAAAAAAATCTCTCCCAATTTACCAAAATAAAATCTCCCGCAATTTAAGTTTTTTTTTTTTTAAATTGGGAGACGTTTTTTTTTTAGTAAAATTGGGGATAATTGTAGTGGTACAGGGATGTTGATTTGATAAAAAAATTTATTAATTTGATATACGAATGAGTTTGATGGTTGATGGTTAGAGTTATTTTTGGGTAAAATTGGAAAAGTTTTTTTTTTTTGGTAAATTGTGATATGTTTTTTTTTGGTAAAATTGTAATGGTAGAGTGACGTTGATTTGATAAAAAAAATATATTAATTTGATATATGAATGAGTTTGATGTTTGATGGGGGATGGTTAGAGATTTTTTTTGGTAAAATTGGAAAAGTTTTTTTTTTGGTAAATTGGGAGAAGTTTTTTTTTTTGGTAAAATTGGGGATAATTGTAGTGGTAGAGTGACGTTGATTTGATAAAAAAATATATTAATTTGATATAGGAAGCAGTTTGATGGTTGATGGTTATGATTTTTTTCGGGTAAAATTGAAGAATTTTTTTGTATAAAATTAGGGAAGTTTTTTATATACTAAAACATAAATAAAATAACAAAAACGAAAACAAAAACAAAAAACAAAAAAAAATTTGATATAAAAGGCAGCCACGTAGACGTGGGATCTCCACGTCCCTTATAGCTGAGTAAATACAGTATGCAATAAAGAATCTCCCAAGAAAAACGATGAGGAGATATTAAATTAAGGAGAGAGAAATGAAAAGGAAATGGTTGAATAGTGGGGCATTTAGTAACTGTCACGCGTAGTGTTAATTTTGAATTTGGGTAAATATTCGGGTATATACAGGTCCATTACTAAATGAAAAGTGTCAAACTCTCATTAAATGGCACACCACACATGTGGTATACCCAGTTTACCATAGTGTGTAGTCGTAGAATCGATGAATTGACGATGTCATGATTAAGTATTAAAATAAAATAAAGATATGGTTCTCTCCTAATCCACAATTCAATGACTAAATAATCACCTAGGGACAATTTTTCTATTTATATTTATATTTTTTGAGTTATGTTATACATTGGTAAAAAAACAAACATGGTTAGCACCCTATATTATTATTATTATTGAATTTTACCAATTTTGTGTTCAAATTTTTACTTTACCAATTAAGGTCATAAAACTAATTTAGTCTAAGTACGGGATTGACGTTTAACAGAATGAACTAATAGATGTCACGTTATCTCACCTGACGCATAGTGTTGAATTCAATTGCGTCAACATCCGTTAAAAATATATTTCGAAATGTGAGATATAACTATTGCGATTTTGTCGATTTATGCTGTTAAACCATTAATTTGATAAAAAAATTAATAGGTTGGATATCAAATTATTAAAAATTAAATGTATATAATTGACAAAATTCAATACTACATTATTAAACGAATTTTGTTCGGTTACAATACGGATAAAATTACATTTTTCATAATAGGAAAACTCTAAAGATGATAAAAGTCTTAATGGTCTAAGGTACCACCCCCAGTCCAAACTAGAGCCGGGGAAAAATTCCAAAATCCCAACTCGATCCGTATTCGATCCAAAAAATTTTGATACGAAAAGAGTCCCGACTAAAAAATATCGGTTTTTGTTCCGACCCGACAAACTTTGAGATCAGATGACAATTTTGATTTCGTCGGGTGTCCCGATCCGACCTGACCAGATTTTTTAATTAATTTATATTTTATATTATATAACATGATTTTTTTTATTTCAACACGAAAATGTAAATTAATTTATATCAAATGAGAATCGAACATAGCATGTAATGTAATCAGCTACAACCTTTTTTTATTTTATATATATTAGTTATAATTATATAAGTATAATATAAATTTGTAAATTTGAATATATGAATATATGAAACTATTAAAATAAAAAATATAGTTAAATTAAAAAGTTATATTGTTACTTAAAAAAAGATAAATGATCATTATTTTTCGATTATAAAAATTATAATGATAATATATCTCATTTAATATGATAATTGTTGCTTGTGTGAATAAAACTAAATAATAAAAGAATCTAATAAAAAACGTTTCAATTTTTTTATCTACTACATTATTTGTAGTTTAACACTATTTTTTCTACTACATATTAATTTATTTTTTCATTTATTAGGAATATTATTTTAAATAAGGATTATGTTTCGTGTTAATAACATGTTTAGACTTTTTAAATGAAAATTGTTAATAAAAAATGACGTTGTCGTAAAATAAAAAAGATATGTCGGGAGATTCGGGATAAATCTATCCCGGCCCTATGGGATCCCGAAAATTCGGGTCCCGACTTTTGTCGGGTCGGAATTTTTTTTTCATTTTCAAAAGTAAATCGGATCAGGATACAGATTTAATATTTACACGTCGGAGACCGACCATAACCCACCCTAACTATGAAGGCATATAACTTGCATCTAGTGTTGGGTTCAATTCCAACTGTATTTGTTATCCATGGAATTAAATATCATCGTTAGCCGGAGCCAAGACAGTTTTCATAATTCCGATGATTATAACTTTTGTACTTTCAGTAACAAATGTTAAAATGGTGATATGTCACCTCTCATTTTTTACTTCACTTAATATAATTATTTATGTAAATTCAGAATTTTCATAAACCATTCATACATTACAAAATAATGTTTGATTTAGTGAGAGTAAAAAGTTGTCACAAGCCTGTCGCTAATTTAAAAAGTTATCACAAATCTGTCGCAAATTTACTAAACTATCACAAAACCGTCATAAAAACCGTCGCTAATAAGCTCATGACAAAAAATAGCGTCACTAATCCCGTCGCTATTTGAATATTTTGTTTATAGGGGTAGTTTCGCCCATGTTGAATCATATGAAACCAAACATAGATCTTTTTCGTAGAATAATTACTACAAAGCACCACTGAGTTGAAAAGTACCCAATATTGACCAGTAAAGCTTATGTTTAATTTCATGTTTGCTGCTTATGTTTAATTTTCAAGCTCCGATAAATACACTTGAGAAACTTTTTGCCAAAAAAGCACCTAAGAGTTAAATTCTAACGTATGAAATTGCACTTCAATAACTTGGAAGTGTTTACTTTCCAAAAAAAAATGTTGAATCAGAAATTGGCCTCTATCTTGTACATGTCAATGCATTAGACCAGAGAAACTTTCGTGTATACTTGGACTTTACTAGAATGTTCAGCCTTTTTATTTTATAGAACGTAAAATAATTGGTCATTTTACATGATTCAAGAGAATAGATTTTCCCAGACGAGTAAATTTTTATTATATAGAATGTAAAATAAATGGTCATTTTACAGGATCTATCGAAAATCATTCATATCCATATGCACACCTCAAGAGACTAGGTATGGGCTCAAAGGGACTTTAGCACCCAATATTAAGAAAATTCCGAAAGTTTTGGATATATTTTGTTGAAAAACTGTTGATAATAGACGTTAACCACTATGAAGTATGAACATAACTTAATTAGTCAACATGTATTACCGTGTTATCAGCTAAATATCATACCATGTAATTTCCTATGTCTAATTCACACATCATCTCACACTCTCGGTTCGATAGCAACCAAAAAAGTAAACCATAAATAATTAGTATACTAGTCTTCTATTATTGACTTAATTAGGAGAACCACTTAATTAAAAGAACACCCCATTAATGTACAACAATTATCTCAGTTCCATTCATTCACACTTAGCATAAATGCATAATATTAGCCCAACTCCTTATAGTTTCTTTCATAATTTCATCTAATCATACTGGTTATACTTTCTACTGACATGGATGACAAAGGGATACATAACATAGGTCGATCTACGGAATTTTGTCGCCATTTTACAGTAGATGAAATTATGTCAGCGACCGACAATTTCAGCGAGACCATGCTAATTGGACGAGGCGGATTTGGTAAAGTGTATAAAGGGTTTATTGATGAGGGGACAACTCTTGTTGCGATTAAGCGGTTGAATCCTGAATCCAAGCAAGGAGCGAAAGAGTTTTGGACAGAGGTCAAGACTCTTTACAAGCTACGCCATCGTCACCTCATCACCCTAGTTGGTTATTGTGATGGAAACGATGAGATGATGCTCGTTTACGAGTTTATGAGCAACGGTACACTTACCGATCATCTCTACTTAAACCATAGAAACGGAAAAGGTAAAGATATCCATCATCTTACTTGGAAACAAAGACTAAATATTTGTATTGGTGCTGCTCGTGGATTGAACTACCTTCACGAGGGTACCAACGAAAGTGTCATACACAGAGATGTGAAGACTACAAATATTCTATTGGATAGAAATTGGGTACCTAAAATCTCGGATTTTGGGTTGTCCAAAATAAGTACTAGCCAAATACAAACACATGTTAGTACGGATGTTAAAGGTACGTTTGGATATTTGGATCCTCAATATTTCTTGACTCGGAGGTTAACCACGAAATCAGACGTTTTCGCCTTTGGAGTCGTGTTATTTGAAGTTCTATGTGGCAGGCCCCCAGTGGATTGCAGAGTCGAGGACGAACAATGCAGTTTAGCCCAATGGGTCCAACAGTGTATGAGAAAAGGAATTATAGCTCAGATAGTTGATCCTTCGTTGACCGGGCAAATATCGACTAATAATCTAAAGATCTTTACAGAAACTGCAAACAGATGCTTACATAGTCATCCAAAAGGAAGACCGACCATGGCTGATGTTGTAACAAGCCTTGAGCTTGCGCTAGAATCAGACAATATGCCTCCAGGGAAGAGAATTATCACCAAGGTACCTTCGACTTTTGCAATGTGTTTCTTTGGCGGTACAGTTCACGGACAGAAGAGGCGCAACTTATTATTTCATAGTAATACGACCAGAGCCATGCAAGTTTTACGGTGCTTTACTCTAAAAGAGATTCATGCTGCCACAAACAATTTTGACAAAGACCTAGTTGTTGGGGAAAGTGTTGGATATCTTACCGTATACAGAGGCATCATCGACAATGGAAATATTCAAGTAGCTATTAAAAGGTGGAATGAAGGGATAACAAACGAGAATCTCGACATATTTAATGCTCAGATTCTCGTTCAAACCAAACTTCATTATCTCCACCTTGTCTCTATGATTGGTTATTGCTTAGAGAGAAAAGAACTCATCACGGTGTTCGAGTACATGGTCCATGGGTCATTACATACTCATTTGCATACATCACATGATCCTCTTCCATGGGAAAAGAGGCTCGAGATCTGTATTGGTGCTGCTAAGGGACTTCACTATCTACACGCCGGTGCAAAACAGCCGATTATTCACCGGAATCTCAAGCCAACAAATATTTTACTGGATCAAGATTGGGTTGCCAAACTTGCGGGGTTGGAGTTTCCAACTATATTACCAAAAGATCTACAAAGTACAACTTTTAATCCTCTAGTACCAGCCACAGTAGGATATATGGATCCCGAATATATCCTAAGCGGAAGATTCTCGGTAAAATCAGATGTGTACTCATTTGGAGCGACTTTATTGGAACTACTCTGTGGAAGACAACCACTGATTTATTCAAGGGATCCAGAACAAGTGAATCTGGTCCGATGGTTCAACATTAATATGGAAATAGGTACTCTTGATCAGATCATTGATCCTCGCCTAATCGATGAAATAAACCCAGAGTGTTTAAATGAATATGTCAAGATTGCGGAAAAATGTACTCGTAATGTGGGATCTGAGCGTCCCTCGATGGAAAATGTTCTCGACAATCTTCGATATTCATTGCAACTGCAAGAGACCTGGCAAAACCTTAAGAAGTCTGGTGCAATGTTTTCGAAGCCCGATCCTGTTTTAACGGTGAACTCCTTTCCCAAGGGTATTTAATCGGTGACACAGCTAACGAAGAAGGTACAAACAGGACGAGTTGTATGATCTTGGAAGATTCTGATTATATCTCCAGAAATCTAGCAAGGTAGCAACAGCAAAAGTTCATCGATTGGATAGGTTTATCAAGTGCTTGTGCTTCCTTTCATGTCTGCACATTGTAACCTGGATTGGATAAGTTTAAAACAAAAGTCAGTAACTTGAATTGTCTGAATTGAGTTGTATTGCTGTCAAGCTGGTTCATTTGTAAGTAGGATAAGATCTGTTTCGCTAAAGTAATATATTTGTTATTACTATTCTTTGATCAAGTCGGGATGAGTTCACAAAACTACATAACTTATGTATAACAGTTTAACAATCAATATTACGAAAGTCGAATTTCAAAGGTCCTTAACACCAATCATGTAGGCTACATTAGCCAATAGATAAAGTCGGAATAAACAGAACAAAGGATTAACATGGTTAAATCAGAATCTAATTTGAACTGTCCGAATTACATATCTGGGCCAACCAAGTTAATTGTGAGTTTGGATACAGAATCTCGATACGGTCCAATCCAAACTATTTACGCAAATGATACAAGGTCCTCTTAATTAATCAATATGGTCTAATTTCAATTCTAATGGCCATAGTAAAATGAACAATAATGCTACGTTCACCCCTCACCAGACGAAATTGAATCGAAGTCATTAACACTTGGAACAAATTTACCATATTTACACGAATAGTACCTTATGAAGTGTAAGATGAGTGCATAAGGAATAGAAATATCTTTACTCTGATAAAATGTCTCTTTATTTGATTCTTCGATTACTATCACTCTAATAAGAAAAGCATAACTGCTCATGTTATATCACCAGAATAATTTTATGAAACATTATTTTAGCTCTAAACAAGTCAAAAGCCCTCATGTCATATATCTAAATATCATTTTTAATGACTTTTACCATGTTGATAAGTGCAAAGTAATTATAGTAATCTCTTTCACCTTAACTTTGGTACAGATTAGAAGCTTAACTTATTGTTTTTTTTAAGATTTTTAAGCCAAACCTTAAATGGACGACAAATATTTCAACTTGTACCCCTCAAAAGCCAGGAAGAATGAAACCAATATTTTTTTATATGATCTTTCTGCTCTCTAAGTTCTTCTGTCCATTATTTCAGTGCTCATTTCATGTTAAATGAAATGCCTGTATGAGTTTTTATTTTCTGTGGCTTACAAGTATTATTGCTTTACGCGTTTTCATTTCACAAGCTGTGGATTTATTTTTGTTGACTATGGCTATACAGTAAACGCACCCAAAGATCAACCTTTTAGGAAATACCCCAGAAAAAGAAAAAATACTTTATACTATAATTCTTCTTTCTTGTACCCACTCCCTACCCCCCCAGTTAGCTTGAAAATAGACTAGTAGTTAGAAAGAAGATGTTTCTTCATTGCTATAATATTTTTGTTCGAAGACACTTTACAAAAAACAAAAACAAAAACATGGATCTTAAGTCAGACACTACACTTTTTTACTTGTTTCTTATTATTGTGATTTTCTTAACCCTGAATAACTCGCTGGCAATCTCTGATATACCCAATGACATATCCGTGAATTGCGGCTTCTCCGGTATCTTTAAAGAAATTTGGAAATAATGGTCAAAAATGGATTGGTGATACTGGGTTTAAGTTTCTAGTAACTTATCAAGATTCTGAGGCCAAATTGATAAGACCAAACCAAACGTGGGCCCTTTTCCGGATTATGTCCCTTACATGAGTGCTAGAATTTCCTACAAGAAGTTCAGTTATACAAGAAGTTCATTCGATTGTACTTTTTCCCCACCATATACGCGCGTTTCGCAAGATTTAACGGTTTTTTCACTGTAAAAGCTGGACAGTTTACTCTACTGAGCAATTTCAGTGCTTCCCTTACTGCTGATGCATTGGGAGTAAAGTACTTTTAAGAAAAAAATTTGTGTGAATGTGGACAAAAATGAACCCTTAACCATCACGTTTTCACCATCAACTGGTGGGATGGTCATAGATCAGAAGATCATTGGGGTCTTCGCCATTTACTCAGTTCAAGTTTCCCCCGTGTAATTAACCAATCATTTGATCATGAAGACAGCTCCGCCTTCTCATTTGACACCCCTTTTTTTCATTACTAATGGAATATCCTTTACTGTTTGACTATAAATGGAACGAAATAATTTCTTTTCTTGGTTTAAGGTGACGAAGCTGTGAGTGAGCTTGGATTTCTTCCAGAGCTTCGGTACAATACATTCTACACTTAACTGCAACCTGAAGGGTTCCATTATCAATCCAACCTTTGTACACAACTGAGTTGCTTTTGTACAAGTATGAGGAGCCTTTGTACAAGCCGCTTTCGGCAAGAATTAGTTTTTTTTTTTGAAGCAAAGCACTTGCTAATACCAATAAAGGAGTATCAGATAGGTCTATAGCTTAAAAAAACATATGATAAAATGTCTATAGCTTCTCCAGAAGCAAATTCGAAATTGCATTATAGCAAGGTCTTAATTCATCTTAAAAAGCAAATATAGAACCCACTAAAATGGGCTTTGTTCTAATGCCGAGGCAGAACCACTGTGCTTGGAGATAGTCTGCTGCAGCTTCTCTTTCACAGCCCCAACAACCGTATCCACAACTTTGCCTTCCTTCATGAAAAGAAAAGTCGGCATTGCCTCAACTTTCATCTCCTCTGCAACAGCCTGAAGCTCATCGACGTCAACTATAAGGAAGGTAACATTGGGTAGCTTCTTAGCCAACTCGGCCAAAAATGGCGCAATCACACGGCAAGGTCCGCACCATGAAGCAAAGAAGTCAACAACCACCAATTTATCGTTGTTTTTTTCGAGATTTTCCTTCCATTCTTCAATGGAGTGGCACGCGATAACTTGTCCTTCTCCTATCATTATTTTCGGCAAGAATTAGATTGCTATAGCAATTATAGGTCAAAAGTACCAAAGTTTGACCAGGCAAGAACTTGTATCAAAATTGTCGAAATTAAAAATTTAAAAAGTTAATCATATAGTTCAAAAGTTAAATTGTCAAAATTAAAAATTTGAAAATTTTTATTTCGGAAATTTTGATACAAGTTATTGGCCAGTCAAACTTTACACGTGGTTTCATAGTGGACTATTACCCTGGGACGGAGGGAGTAATTTCATAAGCAGGAATGTATCAAACCATAAAAACAGCACAAGAAGTTGCAGCTTAAAAAATGAGAACATTAAAAATACTAGGCCGTAGGGGAATAAATTAAACCAATGATTACAGTCAGGAAATCCTCCTGAATATTAAGTTTTGATTTGACTCGATTATTTCCCAAAACAGAAACCTACAGATTGATTGTTTTTACTTTTTAACCAACCCACACTTCCTTTTGTAACTTTCTTTAGTCTCATGGTAAGTCCAATCTCGGATCAGTATTGCCCAAGTCGTTACCTTGCACATATATACCAGAGTGGTCAAAGAAACTGCTGTGTTGTGATGCTAATTTGTCGTTATAAACACGACCATTGACCGATGGAATGCAGTCTGTGTGCCAAATCTGCTGTAGCTGAAGAGCGATTTGGAGATTTTGTACCACAGAGTTCATCGTTGGTCGTTTGGCTCCTTGATCAAGAAGGCAGTCCCATGCAACCTTCAGATATTGCATCAAACATTCTGGTGATATTCTCCCAATGAGATAAGGATCAATCAATTGATTAATTTTTTCCCGCTGAATACAAGTCCTGAACCAGCGCACCAACGAAAATTTCTCCTCATCCTGGGAAGGCCTATATGGCTTACGAGCGCACAAAACTTCTAATAACACACCCCCAAATGCATAAACATCAGTTTTTTTGGTCAAATGTCCGGTGGAGGCATATTCTGGGTCTAATAATCCAGAAGTACCAGGCACGCATGTACTCATATGGTCGGACTGCCACCTTGGACAACTCAAATCCCGAGATCTTGGCAACCCAATTTTCATCCAATAAAATATTGGATGGTTTAACGTCTCGATGAATGATTTGCTCTGTGGTGCCATAGTGAAGATATTGTAGTCCTTTCGCTGCTCCTATACAGATCTCAAGCCGCTTTGTCCACGGAAGAGGATCATGTAACCTTACTTTAAAAAGGTTATAGTCGAGCGACCTATTTACCATGTAATTGTAAACTAGCATCAAGTTGTCTTTGTCGCACAGTACCCTAATAATAATAATATATTGGGGTGATTAAGTTGTGACTGAGATTTGATCTCAGCCCTAGATGTGAGTAATTCATCTACTTCCAGAGGCTTTTGTGTACTTTTAATCATGACCTTAAGGGTTCCACGATCGATCCATCCTTTGTACATAGTTCCAAAACTATCTTCATCAATCCTGAGATTACTATTAAAATTATTTGTTGCTGCCCGAATTTCTTTAATTGTGAAACGACGATAGGATAAATGGTGGTTATTTTTCTCTTCGTCGCTAGTGGAACCAGAGCTCTTCTTAGTTAAAAGCCTGAGGCTCCACTGAAATGCATTAACGAACATCCCCTTTGATATCTTTTTTTCTTGCCCTATATTCTCAACATCTCGGATATGAGTAGTGGAAGAGGGTATTGTACCTTGTTGAAGAGCACCATCCAATTGAACAATGTCAGACATGCAATTCTGAGAAGTCAAAGCACCCTCGAGGCTCACCACCACATCAAACATTGTAGGGCGGCCATTTGGACGATTATGTAAGCATTTGCAAGCAACTTCTGTGAATATCTTCAGGCACGAAGATGATATCTGGTCCCGTAAACTGGGACCAATTAGCTCATTAATTTTTCCCTCTTTGATGCATTGTTGAGCCCAAAAAACGAGACTACTCTGATCTTCACCGAAACTTAAATCCACTGCTCGTCTCCCAGAGAGTACCTCTAGCAGTACCACACCAAAGGCATACACGTCTGATTTCGTCGTAAGCCTATGTGTCAAGAAATACTCAGGATCGAAATACCCGAAAGTACCTTTAACATTTGTGCTCACATGGGTGTAGGAATGGCTTGTAGGGCCAACTTTACATAAACCAAAATCTGATATCATAGCCACCAATTTATCATCCAGTAAAATGTTAGTGGTCTTCACGTCACGATGTATGACACCATGTTGAGTACCCGTGTGAAGGTAATCCAACCCTCGAGCAGCACCAATGCAAATTTTGAGCTTTTGCTCCCATGACAAATTCAAATCATCACCACCATTACTACTAATTTTGTATAGATGATCAGCTAGTGTACCATTCTCCATGTACTCGTAAACAAGGATCATTTCTCCGTCCTCGTCGCAATAACCAAGAAGACTGACTAGATGCGTGTGACGGAGCTTGGAGAGCATATCAATCTCTGTCCAAAACTCTATTGCCCCTTGGTTAGACTTAGAATTCAACCTCTTTAGAGCAACTGTAATCGCACCACAGTTGATTACACCTTTGTAGACCAATCCAAATCCGCCTTTTCCAATCACCAACATCTTATCAAAGTTGTTTGTGGCTGTTCGAATTTCAGCGAGTGAGAAATGGCGAGACACCCCCTTGGATGGTGATATTGAGATTTTATCATGACCGTATTTTTCACCCCTGATACGTAGTTGGTAAACGATGATGCTAACCAATGAGATCAAAACTATTATAATAGTGCTAATTGAACTTCCACCATTAGCATATACAAATTTCCGAGGATTCCGGATACTGGAGCTCAAAGCTTGTGTCAAGGGAACTGGGTTGACCCCAGCAAGATTGTAATCCGTGTTACTCAACTTGAACACTTCCAAACCCTTCAAAATGGTATCAGAGCTTTCAGTCCACCATTCTTCGTTGTTACTCCACTTGGGTGTTAAGCTTATGAGCAGTTCTCGCTTACCCTCCATTCTATCTCCTTCCATCACTGCCACGTAATTTTTAGATATTGCAATCCCGCTTCCTCCACTCCATTTGATAAGGTCCACATTAGCCTCAGCCACTTGGTTATTAATCAGTATACTAAACCTCAAGTGGCTATTCTCTTCTATATCGTATTCCAACTCGCAGAAATGAAATCTAATTAGATACCTAAAGCCTAAAGGTAATTTCCATGTGAAGTTGTCGACTTTGTCAACTTGCTTAGTCAAAACTGTTGCCCAAGATGTCTGATAAACCTTCTGAGGAGCAGTGTAATTAGCTATGCTTTTATATTTAATTTTGTTGGACGTACTAACTGGCCTAACATCTGAATTGACAAGATAATTAGAATCATCACCCCACTCACGAAACAATCCTGTATCCTCAGTGGATGGGATAGAGATTCCACCTATGTTTAACCGGTAGACCATCTCAAGCGCAATACCCTCATCAACCGACAACTGGTGTTTTTTCCCCACAACTTGCATAGCTGGTTCATCCACAGGAGTGTAATAAAGACCAGACGGCATTGAAATGATTTCAATTCCATTCACAAAGGCATATGCCTTGCCTTTATCTGCCCCCGTTGATGGTGAGAACGTGACGGTTAATAATTGATGTTCTTCAACATTTATACAAAACTCTTTCATTAAAAATCTTACTCCCAAGGCATCGACAGTAAGAGAAGCACTGAAGTTGCTCAGTAGAGTAAAAGGGCCAGCTTTTAGAGTGAAGAACTCGTTAGATCTTTCAAACCCCTTGTACATGGTCGGGTAAAAGTACAGACGGATGAACTTTTGTCCCAGACCGACATCAATTTCATAGCTGAACTGCTTGTAGGAGATTCTAGCAGTCGTGTAAGGTATAGTATCAGAAAAATGGGACAGTTTTGATCTTATCGATTTGGCCTGAGAATTTTGATAATTTACTAGAAGTTTAGACCCAATATCACCAATCCATTTTCTCCCGTCGTTTCCGTTAAAAATAGTAGAAGAACCACAATTGATGGAGATTTCATTGGATAGTTCAGAGAGTGATTCAAGGTTAGAAAATTTACAATAAAAAATATTAAGTAATAGACTGCAGTGAAGAAGGAAGAACTCTTAAGAAACATGTTTCTATGTAAAGTGAGTTTGGAAAATAGAAAATCTAGCAATGATCTCAGTTAGAAAGAGTGATTATTAAATGGTTTAGGACCAAGTTCATTTCTCTAATATTTTATTTCCGGGTAGTTTCCTATATGGTTGATCATTGTGTGTGTATAGCAGTAGACTTTGGTAGTCAACACAAAAGTAAATAAAAAGAACAAATCGGAAATATAGTTAAAACAACACGCACAAAACAATTATAGTATCATTCACTGTTTTAGTGGTTTTTGAAAAAAAATTGTCTACGCTAAAACGCTATTTGGATGGAAAAACATTAAATTCATGCTATTGGGACCAAAAGCGCAAAAGACGCAAAATTTTGGATCAAAAACATAAATAGCGAGTTATTTAAAAGGAAAAAAAACAACGGATCCAAATAATTAATAATTTTGTGTCACTACATTCACTCCCATGAGACCCATGTTCGAGACTAATCAGCACCAATATTTTTTTTTTTGATTTTTTAAAATTATTTGTATTCTTTATTAATCATATAAAACAATGTATGATCAATCACCAACATAACTATACATTTTATCTTTTGTTGTTATGTTATTCTAAAGTTGTGTTCTTTTTTTAAATCAAATTTACTAGTAATGTGTCGATAAAATATAATTTCAGTTTGTTTTCTTTCATTAATATATATAATGATGAATCAATTAATAATTTATTTTATTATTTAATTATTCACTAACGATTTTTGGTTTAGACTGATATATTTGCAAAGATCCATCTTTATGCATATTTTGAAGCTTTGAGAACGTAATAAATGAAAATTAATTCATAATGAATTATTTTTTCGTTTATGATACAAAAATGATCAATAGAATTAATTTTTTCGTTTATGATACAAAAATATCAGTAAAACGCGCTATTGTGTTATTTTTAACTTTTAAAGTGTGTTAATATAAATTTTATGACTATTTAATGCTATATTGTTATATTTATAGGTAAACAAAAAATTACACTAAAAAACGCTATGTTAATACGCTATTTGCGCTTTTAGCGTAGTTTTCGAAAAAACGCTACGCTAACGATAACATTGTTTAAAACATTGGTTTCGTTCTCTTTTCTTCCAACAACAGATGTTTATTCTTAAGTTTTACATATATCTTGAATCCTAATTTGCATGGACAATTTAAATTTGTATGTTCCAAATTGTGTAGCAAATCTAGTAACCAAAATAGTAACTTATGGTAAATTTGATTATTTACCCAAAAAAAAAAAAAAAACTTGTGATGCAAATTGCAAAGAATTCATACTCCAAATAAATGCCAATATATAAGTTAAAACACAAAAGGGAAGGACATTGTTTTATATGGTTTCATACAGCTGACCCAAAAAACATAGGACAAAGACGTAGGTTGATAATGATAAAAAGTGAATAATTTGGAGTAAAGTTACACCTATGTCTACGGACTTGAAATCATGTTTAAACACTGGAAACCCCAACTAATTCTATCAATTTAAATAATTCGGTTTTATTACGTTCAAGCTGCAGCTAAACAAACAATTCTATTATTAAAGGAAAACATAAATGGAACATGCTTTCTAAAATCCCCAAAAATGGATTGCAAGATAGTACCAGTCTGGTGCACTATGCTTTTGTCCAATCCCAAGTTTCAAGTTTGAACTTAATGAAAAGATCAATTATAAGCTTAAATTCACAACACGCCCTACTCTGCCTAGTACAATGAAAAAGGCCTGGATTGCATATCGTCTAAACAGGTAGTCAGGTACACACGCCATTCACTCGGGGACCAAAAATTGAAGGGGCAAACCAGGTAATTTGACGGCACTAATAAATGCAACAGAAAAGGGGAAAAAATTGCAATGCGAAACTGAGTTTTTAAGTGCAAGCACCAAAAAAATTCAAGTGATTTTGAATAACAGTTACAAGATTCTCAAAATCAGACATGTGATGGATCCTAATGCAAATCTACTAAGATTTCTTACACGATGAACCACAACGAAAAATTCAAAATATGATAGCAGACTTCATAACGTAGTTAATAATTGAGTCCAGCAGAAAACTTCAGCAGTCATCTCATCATTCAATAGCGTATCTGTAAATTTTTGATGCAAATAGGGAAAAAAAGTACAGATTCATAAAACAGACATCATATCTCAGTGAGCTCATCACCGTAATCAGTAATGCTAAAGTGAACAGTAAGAGGAGAATTTATCTGAAATAGCAAACTGAACCACGAGGACACAGAACAACACAAAAACTTGTTGACTGTAAAACCGAATGATAGAACTTTCTAACGCAAATTCACTCAATCGAGTCGTACAATTAAATTGTCATAAAATTTGGAAACTGAGTCTAATCTTATGAGAATGGAGTTACAAACATGAAACAACACCAAGTTCAAGAGTTTGACAGTAAATGGATGCATCTTTACTGAAAGCCAATGCTAAACCTAAAGTTATATATATTTTGTTAGTATTTTTCAAAAAATTTATCATAATATTTTTCAAATTGCTATAACAGAGTAACTTTTCTGATGGCAGTGAATGATGTTGAATATCTTACTACAGGGAAAAAGTTCATACCCAACCACACTTGCTTTCAAAGTTATGGCAAACTTTGAACTCGGCTTTATTCGTACTTTTTATGTGGCTCTTGTAAATGGACCTTAGAGGGATCTGAATCGTTGGGTGATCATGAAAACCGTTTTTTGGTCCCAGTTTTGGTTGCTTGGAGTTTCTTGAATGAAACTAAAACATCCAACATTTGTGGTCGGAGAGTAGGACTGGTTTTGAGACACTGTAAAGCTAAAGTAGCGACTGCAAAGGCTTCATTGTGTGGGTATTGACCCTCCAGTTTGGTATCCATGATTTTGACAAGTTTTCGCTTGTTTTTCAAGTAAGGCTTTGCCCACTGGACTAGGAATTGTTTAGCACGAGTTTCTGTATGATCAATTGCACGATGACCTGTTAATAATTCGACCATAACAACCCCAAAGCTGTACACATCACATTTTGCTGTCAACCGACCAGTAGCAACATATTCAGGAGCTGCATAGCCATAAGTACCCATCACCCGTGTAGACACGTGTGTACTGTTATCTGTGGGCCCCGCCCTAGCAAATTCACCATATGACAATTTGGCACAAAATTCTGGCCCTATAAGGATATTTGATGGCTTAACATCGCGATGAATGACTTGTTCTTAAGCATAATGGAGAAAAAATAAATCTGTCGCTGCGTTTAGAGCTATTTTGATCCTTGATGCCCACTGAAGCGGCTGAGGGGGGGACCTTCCAAATAGATAATCTTCCAAGCTTCCGTTGGTCTGAAATTCATATACAAATGGGGTGTTATTACCATCTGAACAGTAGTCGGTATCATTCTCATCGTCACTGGTGGAGTCAGAGGTCCTCTTATTAAAAAGCCCAAGGAAGTTCCACTGAAATGCCTTGTTGACCTGCCCTTTTGATCTCTTCTTGTCTTGCATCATTTTCGCACCATCTTGGACAGAAGTAGTGGGGGAGGTTATTAGGCTCGGTTGAAGAGAACTATTCAGATTAACGGTGTCAAATAGTTGGAAATTGTCACTCTCGTTGTTTTTTACCCCCTGTTCCTCATTCTGCTCAGATACAATCTCTCCATTGCAATTTTGAGATATTAGTGCATCCTCGAGGCTCACCACCACATCGGACATTGTAGGACGGCCATTTGAATGATTATCTAAGCATTTGTAAGCAACTTCTGTGAATAGCTTCAGGCACGGATATGATATCTGGTCACGCAAACTGGGGCCAATTAGCTCATCAAATTTCTCCTCTTTGATGCAGTGCTTACCCCATAAAGCTAGACTATGACGATCCTCACTCAGACTTATATCGACTGCCGGTCTCCCACATAGTACCTCTAGCAATACCACACCAAAAGCATAAACATCTGATTTTTTGGTAAGCCTACCGCTTAGGAAATATCCAGGATCGAAATACCCAAATGACCCTTTAACATGGGTGCTAACATGGGTGCGGGAATGGCTTGTGGGGCCAACTTTGCATAACCCAAAATTTGATATCTTAGCGACTAATTCATTATCCAGTAAAATGTTCATGGTCTTCACGTCACGATGTATGATACCATGTTGAGTACCGGTGTGGAGGTAATCCAATCCACGAGCAGCACCAATGCAAATGTTGAGCTTTTGCTCCCATGACAAATGGAAACTAGTATCACTACTAATTTTATATAAGTGATCAGCTAGTGTACCGTGCTCCATGTACTCGTAAACAAGGATCATCTCTCCATCCTCGTCACAGTAACCTATAAGACTTACAAGATGGGTATGGCGGAGCTTGGATAGCATATCAATCTCCATCCAAAACTCATCTCCCCCTTGCTTAGAATTTGAATTCAACCGCTTTAGAGCAACAGTCATCGCGCCACAATCTATTTCACCTCTATAGACATATCCAAATCCACCCCGTCCAATTATCAATAGCTCATCGAAGTTGTTGGTGGCTGTTCGAACCTCACCAAGTGAGAAACGGCGAGAGGCTCCCTCCACAATCATTTTGTTATCGCTGTATTGTTCACTAAAGACACGTAATTGGTAAACAATGATACTCAGTAAAGAGATCAGAATTATTGTTACAGTGGCAATCGAATTACCCCCATTAGCATATACACACTTTCGAGGAATACTAGAGCTCAAAACTTGCGACATGGGCATTGGGTTCACCCCAGCGAGATTATTATCTGGGTTGCTTAACTTGAACACCTCTAAACCTTTCAAAATAGTATCGGTGCTTTCAATCCACCATTCGTTATTGTTGGGGACTAGGCTAATGAGAAGATCTCGCTTACCCTCCATCTTATCTCCTCCCATCTCTGCCACATAGTCTTTAAACAAAGCAATCCCGTTTCCACCACTTCATTTGATAAGGTCGGCATTAGCCTCAACCACATGGTCATTGATCAGTATACTAAACCTCAAGCGGCTATTTTCTTCGATCTCATATCCTAACTCGCAGAAATAAAATCTCAATAGGTACCTAAATCCCAAATTTATAGGTAACTTCCATGTAAAGTTGTCGACTTTGTCAACTTGCTCAGTTAAAACTGTAGCCCAAGATGTCTGATAAACCTTCTGAGGAGCAGTGTAACTAGCTATGCTTTTATATTTAATTCTGTTCGACGTACTAACTGGCCTAACATCTGAATTGACAAGATAATTAAAATCATTACCCCACTCACGAAACAATCCCGTATCCTCAGCGGATGAGATAGAGCTTCCACCTATGTTTAACCGGTATACCATCTCAAGCGCAATGCTCTCATCAACCGACAACTGGTGTTTTTTCCCCACAACTTGCATAGCTGGTTCATCCACAGGAGTGTAATAAAGACCAGACGGCATTGAAATGATTTCAATGCCATTCACAAAGGCATATGCCTTGCCTTTATCTTCCCACGTTGATGGTGAGAACGTGATGGTTAATAGTCGATGCTCTTCAACATTTATGCAAAACTCTTTCATTAAATATTCTACTCTCAAGGCATCAACAGTAAGAGAAGCACTAAAGTTGCTCAGTAGGATAAAAGGACCAGCTTTTACAGTGAAGACCAGCTTTTACAGTGAAAAAGCCATCTGATCTTTTGAAACCTGCGTATGTTGTGGGATAAAAGTATAGACGAATGAACTTTTCCCCTGAGCTGACTTCAATCTCATAGCTGAAATTCCTGTCGGAGATTCTAGCTGTCGTATAAGGGACAAAAGCAGGTAAATGGACAAGTTTTGAACTTGTTGATTTGGCCTCAGAATCTTGAGAAGTGACTAAAAGCTTCGACCCAATATCTCCAATCCATTTCCGGTCATGGTTTCTGTCAAAATTAGCAGATGAACCGCAGTTGATGGCGATGTCATCAGGTAATAGTTCAGGGATAGCGAACGAGTTGCTTAAGGTCAGGAAAAAAACAGATAAAAATATCAAAGTATAGAGAAGTAGTGACAGATGATATTTTAAGAGGCATGCTTTTGTAAACTGAGTTGGAAAAAGAATGATCTCAGCTAGAAAGTGTTTACAAAGGCCTCTTGGACCAAGTTATTTAGGGCTGATCATTGTGTGTATAGCCGTAGATTTTAGTAGTCAACACACAAGTAAACAGAAGAATAAAATATATTTATGGTATGAAAACAACACAACGTTGAACAATACATATTCAGACCTGTGCATCACAGCTATTGGGCTCGTCGTTTTAACAAACCTAACATATTTTATATCTTTTAATTAATCATTTACATTTACACAAAATTAAAGCTTACTTATTAATTTCCTTATAATAACCTTACATTATTTTTTTATTATATTTTAATAATTATAACAATATTACAACCACAAAAATTGGATCACATGATAGTTTATTACTATTATACTCTCTTCGTCCCTATCCAAATATTACCTACGAAAATACATGCAACTTTTACCATCAAAATTTTCATATCAAAATTACCGAAATGAAAAAATTGAAAATTTCATCATATAGTTCTAATCATAAACTACGTGATTAACTTTTGAAATAATTTTTTTCGGCAATCTAAATATGAAAAAATTATCGATCAAAATTGTACGTATTTTCGTATGAGACATTTGTTTAGGAACGGATGGAGTATTAATCTAGGGAATCATATGCATTCTTCATATATGAGGTGAATTTTGTGTTTTTTTAAATTTAAGGAATTTATAAGATTTCTGATTCATGTCACTTTTTATACCACAATTAGAAGCGGAGTACACAGAAGCCCTGATAAAAAGCAATGGTCTCTTTTGCACAAAAAGTCGTTCTTAATATAAAAACCAAAAACATCAGGACTTGATTATATATTGGTGAAAATTTCATGAAACGAGATATGTGGCCTATATAATTTTTGACTTTAAAATTTTCTTATAATTAAATCCATAACACTTTTTCGCATTGCACCCACAAATGCCTGTATTTTTTTAGAACGATTGCAACTTCAGCATAATACAGTTCCCATGTCTAAGATTCGTGGGTCTTAAATTTCAAGAATGTACAGCTTTTTAACTACGGCACATCCTCATGGGTTTACAATCCAGGCCACATACAACATATATCAGATGATAGAAACCATAGATAAAATTAATTACACTCTAAATCAAAAAAAAAAAGTACATGAAGAAAAAATGACAACAAAACCACGGTTTTTAAGCACAACCACAAATCGACCGGGGCTAGGGCAGGCAATTTTGACCCTACCTTCATCCAACACCAAAATTTTCGGTTTTCGTTTATCTCCGGATTTGAGAAAATCTTCGATCGGGTTTTTTGAGAAAAAACTAGGCAAAATAATCTTCCGATACCCATATATGCGACTGGTTAAGCGGTTTTCAGTATTCGGATATTTCGGTTTTAACCAACTTTTAGATTCTTTTTATGTTATTAAATTTTGTACTTCAAAATTATAATTGTTATTTATTTGTTTTGTTGTAAATTTTTGTTAAGAACTTATGAATTTTGAACTAATTTTAGAACAATATAATTTATAAGTTTCATTTAAAACTTACACATCATACATTATATATATATATATATATATATATATATATATATATATACTATTATAATAAGCCAACCCAAGATTTTTTTAGGCTGTCAAATTTTACCATTTTTTTTCAAAAATACCATTACACTTTTTTATTAATTACCACAATACCATATTCTCATAAAAAATAGATAAAAAGTAATAACTAATAACACTTTTTATCCCTATTTAAGCTCTCAAAATTCTTTTGAATCTTCTCATCTTATACTCTTATATTTTTTTTATTCTTTAAATATTTGTATCATAACTACACTTATTTTTTAAATTTTATCGCATTACGCGTCTCACACGCAAAGCGTAGGGCACGATTAGTATATATATATATATATATATATATATATATATATGTTTTACATCTAATATAAATATATATATATATATATATATATATATATATATATATATATATATATATATATACTAGTTACTTTTTGAAGATCATTCGGGTTTAATGATATTCGGTTTTCTGTCACGCTTTTTTAGTCGGTTTGACGGTTATAGTTTCAAAACCCAAATCCAAACGGCAACCGTCGGTTTCGGTTCGGCCAAAACTTCATTCAAGTTTATAGCGGTTATCGGTTTCAGACAGATTTACTGTCGGGCTTGGAGTCTTGTTCTATTTTGCCAATCTATTAACCACTCTTCCTCGGTCCCACTAAATAAAAACGAAGGTTAGATACAAAAATAAGTTTTGAGACACTAACTTACCGTTAGTCAAATTCTAGTGACGGACCCACAAGGATGGTTATCAAGCAAGAGCTTCCTTTTTCTAAAGATTTTTTAATACAAATAAAATAAAATAAAACAAAACAAATAAACCAATTCATGAGAGAAACACAGTACAGTCTCAGCGAGCTCACCATCATAAGCTAAAGTTAAATAATTAATGGTAACAAAACATAACAAGCTGTGAGAATAGCAAACAATAGCACTACATCATAAAAACAGATTAAAAAGAAAGACCAAAGATCAGAAAGCATTTTCCAAACACAAATTCACGGAATCGAATCCTTTAAAATTACAATGTCATGGAATACTGAAAACTGAGTCTCTGGTCTTGAAAGAACAGGGGGCCAAACAAACAACACCAAGTTCAAGAGTTTCTGAAATAAAAAGTGAATACTAAGAGAAGATAAAGGACAAGCACAAGGTGATAGGATGGATTTGCACAGCCAACTCAAAAGCCTAGCTTGGTGCGGCGCCAGTGCCTGCGCTTGGCGTTGTACCTGAAAGGATTTGAAAACTAAAGTCAAAAACAAAATCATAGAAGATATGCTTTCATCTAAATGAACAAGTGATCTTAGACAAATACAGGAGCAACTAAGCCTAGTTAATTTGTCTTGAGAACAATTAACAATACTTAAATAAAGCAGCATTTTTGGTATAACTTGAGACGTTTTCACCCCAGTACCAAACAACAAGCTAAGCAAGTCCTATAACTTGCTTCTAATAATGACATTTTTAATACTTGCAATTGAGCCTAGTAAATTTGTTCACCCAATAAGCTATACTTGGGAATAATTAATAATATTAAAATAAAGCAGCAGCATTTTTGGTATAAATTGAGTCGTTTTCGCCCCAAAGCCAAACAACAAACTAAGCAAGTCCAGTAACTGGCTTCTAATAATGACATTTTTAATACTTGCAAACATCTTACCACAGTATTATCTCAAAACAGATCAAAAATTAGACAAGGCATATACTGTAAAAAACACTCTTAACATGCTGGCAACATAGTAGGCAATTCTAATAAAGTCACTTTCAAGATGGCAAGAAACTTGACAATTGTAAGTTGTAACAACATTGCCAGCAGCAAGTTTTGTGATAAACGCATTATTTTCGAAATGAGTTTTTTTAATTCAAGTTGGGTATCGATACAAGTTGGACACATCGACAAAATACCTTGCATCTTAATAAATTACATTTCCAATACTAACTTTTCACTTTAAAAAAATTGTGACGTTTGTTTTCAAGTAACTATCTCAATGGATGTGAATAAAGTTCAAAGTTGTTTTTATTATCAGGAAATGTTTTCTACCAAACTACACTTGCTTTTGAAGTAGCTGAAACTTTTATTTCTTAAATGCAACTTAACAAGACCACAATACAAGACGAAAGTACTTTGTACCCTTTTCAAGTCTGAAACGCGGACAAATTTCTAATCACTGGAAGTAACTAAGTACTGTCAATGCAATTGAATCACAATAGTTGGGTACTGTTTTCTACCAAACTAATGCTTCAGAGATTATGCTGTAGATTTGAACTAGAATCGATATTTTCCAGCTAGCTGAACTTAACAAGCCCAAGCCAACCGAATAAAATACAACTTATCAGACATGGCATGAAAAAATTTAACCAAGTGAACAAAGTCAATACAAACTGCTACAAATTAACCAATGTCAACGGAAGTAAATAACTTCTACTACACCACACTTTCTATCAACACTCATAAAACTCAGCTAAATGTTTTCCACTGAGATAAAACCTTTCAACCCAACATATTTAATAAAAAATAACTGTTTTAAAAAAGCACGCTACGTAGTGAAAAAGCTCGATTCAAAGCTTAAAAAAAGCATAAAAGCTCGCTTTTCTGCTTTTTAGGTCACTAAAAGCTTACGCTTCTTATGCTTTCAGCATCTCTCTTTCAAAAAGAGCTTTAGCTAAGATTTCTCTATTTAAAACATTGATAAAAATCACTAAAATTATGATCTTTCTTTCTCATAGCAGAAAACCAATACATAAATTTTCTAACTATCGCCAACTCTTCCAATGAATTAACAAGATATCAAATACAGTATAAACAAGTACCCAAGTGAGCAAATTCACTACAAATCACTAATATTCCCAACTCTCTCAGGTCAAAAAACCCAAAACAAAACTTATTCTCCAACTATCACCAGCCGAAAATGTTAGCACTTTTTAACATGATACCAAATAAAAACAATTACCCAAGCAAACAATCTCATATAAATCACTAAACGCCTATTCTCAAGTCCAAAAACACAATCAAATACAATTCAACGGTTACCAACCAAATAAATCACATCTTTTTAACAAGATATTAAAAAAACGTTGCCCAAGTAAGAAAATTCAATGTATACCATAAAAATAACTATGAATCCCAGCAATTACTTTCAATTAAATCCAATAACATTCGATATGAAACCAAAAACAACTACTGTGAATAAATTCAATACAAATCATGGAAACATCTAAAAATAACACTAAATGAACAAAAAAAAAAACCTTTACCCAAGTGAATAAGTTCAATACAAATCGCCAAAACAACAACAAAAATAACACTATGAAACAAAAGAATAACTACCCAAGTGAACAAATTCAATACAATCATGAAAAACTAAGTAGAATACTACATGAAACAAAAAAAATGCCCCGGTGAACAAATTCAAAACAAATCATGAAAACAGCTAAAAAATAACACTATATGAAACAAAAGCAACTACCAATTAAACAAATTCCATTCAAATCACAATAACAACAAAAAAAAGAACACTAAAAACCTAAATAAACTACAACTAATCAACACTACACTACAAAATTTACCCAAGTGAACAACTACAACAAAAAATCATGAAAAAAACTAAAAAAATAATAAAGGGTAATTATTAACCTGATGGTGTTATCAGTCCTCATACGGATCCAGTGAGGAATCGGCCTGTTTTGTCTCATCTTCTTTGCCAATTTCTTCTTTATCATAAATGACTTATGTGAAGGCTATTAAAAAAAAAACACAAAAAAACATATGCATACATACATGTAAGTATAGTTTCTAATCAAACTCATTTTCAACTATATATACGCATGTAAATATAATTTCTAATCAAACCCATTTTCAACTATATATACAAATGTAAGTACAATTTCTAATCAAACCCATTTTCAACTATATATACAAATGTACGTATAATTTCTAATCAAAACCCATTTATAATTATATATATACATAAGTTTAAAAAATTAGTTATATTTACATTCATGTCTATATAAAAGGACATGGTGTGTCAACCTTGCTTTCTTAAGAGATGAAAAAAAATCACTTTTTTTCTAATAATCACTGGTTCTATTTATTTATAACTTTAAACAAAAAAAAAATGAACAAAAAGAAGTAAACATTGGAGTATATTTTTTTTGAATTTCGTCTGTCTAAAATGCCAAGAAAAAAACTGAGTTATAAAAACTTGAAAATCAAATTTTTTTTTTGAAGTATTTACTAACCAAATGATGAAATCATTGGCTTTTAAAAAATTCACAATTTTCTAACTTATTTTGAATTATATCTGGCTAAAATGTAAAGAATTAAATTCCAAAAATTTATATAAAAACTTGAAAATCAAATTTTTTTTATAAGTATTTACTAACAAAATGATGAAATCATTGGCTTTTAAAAATTTTACAATCTTCTAACTTATTTAAGGAAAACACGGTAAAATTAGAGTTGCATATAAATTACATAAATATACAATTATATATATATATATATATATATAGAGAGAGAGAGAGAGAGAGAGACCATTTTTGAGCTATGTTGGCGAAAATGCGGCAGTGAAATGAAAACCTAATTTGTTTTATTTATAATGAAATTGTTTTGAGTATTGGGCCTAATGATATTGTTTGCTTTAGAATTGGAATGTTTATTGGGACAAGGCCCGGTTATCGAGTACGATGCCCATACTTTTTTTTTTTTTTAATAAAAATTGGAAAAATTAAGGCTCAAGCCCTTTTTAGCAAATTATTTAAGTTTTAGGCTCTCTCCCAAACTTAATTTAAGAAAAATGATGAAATGGACTTTGGAATGTTTGTTGGGACAAGGCCCGGTTATCAGATATGAGGCCCGTACTTTTTTTAAAAATCAAAAATAAGGAATTTTTGAATATTTTATTAAGCTCCATTTCAAGGCAAAAACTATAAACCGTTTTGGAATTGTGTTCTAAAAGACGAATCCAAGCATAAATTGGGTGGATCCAAGGGGTTTGGTGGATTAGGTGGGATTAGGCGATTAGACGGTAATTAGGCGGGATTAGGTGGTATGCGGCATGTTTTAATCTAAAATCTGTCTTGTGCCTTTTAGAACATCGGTTTATAGTATGGGCCTAATGATGATGTGGGCTATTGAAAATATACCCTAGAATGTTTGCATTCTTGTTGTACAAGGCCGGGTTATCGGGTACGAGACACGCTTTTTTGTGTGATGAGAATGTAAAGATTAGATGTTGAAGGGACCAGTTTTGAATCTTACATAAAGCGTCGTTGCGGGGTAAAAACTAGAAATTGATTAGAGTATGCGCCTAATGATGTTATGGATTCTTGTAAATGGGCTTTAGAATTCTCGCATTCTAAAAAAAATGGGGACAAGGGCCGGTTATCGGGTATGAGGCCCGTACGTTTTTTTTAAATTAAAGGAATGGTTATTGTAAGTACAACTTTTGAATATTTTATCTCAACACAAAACTATACATTTTTAGAGTATGGGCCTAATGATGTTGTGGACTCCTCTTGTAAATGGGCCTTGGAATGTTTGAATTATTATTGGGACAAGGCTCGATTATCGGGCGGGCTACGAGGCATGCACTTTTTTTGTTTTAATGAAAATAAGGTTATTGTAAGGACAGTTTTGAATCTTTTATTTAAGCTCCGTTGTGGGGCGAAAACTTTTTAAAATGCCATCGTGAATTTATTGAGAGAATGAGAAAAATCACATGCTCCTTTGATCCACCATGGCACCATCAGCTCAGCTACGACCATTATCATAGTGTGCTGGCCACAACCCGCCGACAAGGTCGGCGACAACTGTCATAGCACCTACCTAGCTTGAAGGAATAAAGCTTGTCGGTGACTCAAAGTATGTTGGCCAGTAGAGATGTGTCAACGGTGGTGATGGTCTGTCGAAATGAGTTTGTTGGAAATGATGATCGATGACTGAGGGTTAGGCGGAAGACTTTATCATGAATATTTAAAAATTGTTAACAAGCAGTAGGATAATTCCAAGTAAGAGTACATATTATAATAAACATTATTTATAGTTAATTCTTCTAGCTCCTTTTGATAATCAATAATCCTCATTTTGGAGTTGACCCATTTTGACCGCAGTGTGATTCAAAGTTTGGTAGCGAGTGTGTTATGATGAGATATTACCTACCATTTAGAGCAACAACTTTTTCTCTACAGCTATTTAGTCACATTCACAGAGAAATCTAAACCCATAAATTCCTTATTCTAAACCACTACCACCACCACCACTCCCACTCCCACCGCCACTATCGCCACCCCTCCCACCGACACACACACTCATATACTGATCACCAGGACGGAGGACAAATTAATTAATAATTGATCTCCAGTGGAGGAAGCCTGGATTATGGTACATATTTGTTTCTCATATTTTTACCGAATAAACGAACAATCAAAATTTGACAAACTCTTGTTCCAGCTGTCAGACTCAATAGTACAATCTGTTCAGCGATTAATTTCAGATGTGCATCAAAAACATTTTTACCATAGCTTGCTCACCAAAATAACGGCAGGAGAGCCGTGAAATATCACCCCCTACCCTATCCATAATGAATGGAATCAGCCTCGCACATATTCATAAAAACATATAACCTCTCAACACTAATTCAGATCGCTCCAGAAAGAGTTGACTAAGCCTCATATTTTGGAAATCTCGGTCTATATAAACTTGCAAAGACAGCTTCAACAACAAAAACTGTGCCACACGAACAAACCTCTCGTATTTCTCTCATTCTCTTGAGCTGTTCGAGCTCAACCACCACAACAATAACAAACTATGTAAACCGAATACATACGTATTACTGTATTAGAGCGCAATTCAGTTGAAGAATATACTGAAACCATTTGAAGAAACACTTGATCAAACTATCAACAAAAGAAACTGCATTATGAAAGCAATTACTCTGTACTACCAAAAACACAAAAACAAAGCAAAACCAGCTTAATATTCCTTTAAATTAACCTTGGAACTCGATGTAAATAATAACAAAAAAACGCCTCGAAAGAAATAAGATAACCAGTAAATCAATAGCTATAGAACAAATGCCGGTCTTAAGAATTGCACCAATAGCTAAAAAGCCAAAAATCAAAACAAGGTGAAAAAGGGGCTCAAGATCAAAACCTATCTGCCACTTCTGCCAATGTGCAGAACAATACTTCCACAAGAACTGTAAGGTAAAACCTGTCTCATAAAAAATAGGATGCTTACGAATTAGAAAGAAAAGAAGTAAATACAAATTATATTTTTGAAATAATAACACATAACCAACGATCAAAATTAAATAATAAGGGCACGCCTACATAATGAACTTCAAACCAGTCATCTACTTTGGCCATTGAGATACGAATGTCAATATTCCCGATCTGCCATAGTATAACATAGAGTATCATCAGCTAACACAAATCATGATCAAGTTCAAAAATCCTAAAGCAAAACAGATACATCTCGAAGACAAAACTCTTGAAATGATTAAGCTAAAAATCCGTCGACGAATATGGAAATTCTCATGGGAACCAGCATGAAACTTCGGACAAATTTCATCAATTAAACTAAATATCCATCGATATATAAGGAAATTCCCATGGTAAAACTGGTATGATATTTGAACCTTTAAAGGATTCCATATTCAGGAAAACCATTATCTCTTCCTTCCACCACGTTCTCTCAAAGACAGAGATAGTGCTTCGCCTTCACTAACATTGTAGTACGCTAGCGACAAATTATCCTTAAGAAAACCAGCTTTTCCACTCAGCTTCTGCTTATTAGAAGGAAGTTGTGTCTCTCCTGCAATTTTCTCTTTCAAACTGCCAACTGTTTCAGATAAGGACTGAACTGTTATCACAATAACTTGGCCTTTCAGGTTTCCTTCGTCAACATTTGGCACTGATATGGAAACACGAGCAGGACCCTGCAGAAAAAATAGACAACCAAAAGGTGATAACAATGACTAGACATTAATAACAGATTTTGTCAGCCAAACGAAAGAATAATGGTATATCCAACTAAGAATAAGCAAACACACTTTAACCGGGTGTGTTTCTCTCTCGTATCATTATCATACCAATATCCGTACCTGTCCTATTGATTTGTCATATTTCTTAGTCTAAAAACTTAGAAGAAATTTTAAAAGGGTTTACATATCCAAAAAAAAACATCCAAAATTTGTAGTCATAGGATGTAAAAGTAGAGTAATTAATAATTATATGCATTAGTTAGTCATTCATCACGCATCGTCTAAATTTATTACTTTGATAATTTAGAAGATGATACCTATAACCAGTTCGTAATATATATCAGGACAGAGGTTCATTATATATAGATACATCACATGCATAATATAAGAAAATGGTAAAAGTGTATAATGTCCTTTATTTTCTTTCAAACAAAGTAAAAAAAGGCCATATCCTACTACATGCTGCGTTTTTTGATAGTATTTAACATGATAAAAGAGAGAGATAACCAGAGAAGTTCCATACCGGGTGTCGAGCAAAAAACTGGTCTTCCGGAATAAGAACAGAATCATCTAGCCTCTGCCTCTTAGGCTCCGGCTCCTCCGGAAGCGGTGGCGGAGCTTCCTCAGGGGGTGGGGGTGGTGGCATCATCCCTTGCGGTAACGGCGGTGGTGGCATCATCTGCATCATCCCAGGCTGAGGTGGCGGCGGCATCGGAACAAAAGGCCGAGGAGGAGGAGCCGTCAGAGGTGTGAATTGTGACACAGGTGAAGGACTAGGCACGGGAATGCCAGGTGGATTCACCGTTATCGATGGAGGTTGTGGCATCGTCATTGGTCGGTTCATCATATAGTGTTGCTGACCCTGATAAAACGACATTTGAGGCTGTGGCATCATTTGGACAGGAAGCGGACGAGGTGGCAGTTGAGGGGGGATGGTATACTGGCCAGCATTTGGTGGTACGCGAGGAAGAATGCCAGGTGGCGGAGGAAGTGGCCGGAGTAAGGGCATACCGGGCCTAAGTCCAGGTGGAGGAGCCGCTGGCCCCGGTAAATTACCATTAGTTGGGTCGATCATATCCTCCCCATTAGGGTTCTGGGCCATGGCCTGGGTAGCAGTTCGGCCTATACTCCCACTATGACCGTCCCATATAACCTGCTTAGGTTGCTCGTCTTTCTTTTTCTCAATTTCGGCCTTAACGGCGTTCGAAACTTCTTCTTCGGTCGTACCGAATATATCTGGACGTAAACGTGCGAGCCCAACAATGTTCTTCGATATTTCATCATCCTGAGCTAGAGTGGTCTCGCGAATCTTTGCATACATTCTCTCTTTCTGGTCCTTGTACTTAGGGTCGATAAGAGAAATCCTCATATGTTCCGACATCTCATTAATCGGAATTAACTCACCGGTGATTGGCGATTTCACGTACTTCATCGCATCTCTCTCTTCCGTCCTCTCTCTGTCCTCAGGCCTCTTCCAGTTCTTCACGATTCTCATAGGCGGCTCATGTTCCTCTTTAGGAGATTTAATCTCGGTATTTCTGTTTTCTCTCTCCTCATCAAGAGAAGCAGCTGCCATTCCTTCCTCAACAAGCTGTACCTCTTCGTCATCCATTTCCATCTCCATCTCTTTCCCTGGTTCCGCGACATCTTCTTCGACCTCCATAGCTGCCGATTGCTTGCTCCTCCTCACGACCTCTTCGAGGGTCATCGGAGCAGGTAACTCTTCGTCCTCATCATCAGCAAAATCGATGGTCTCTACCACAACGAAATCATGCCAATCGATCATAGCCATTTGTACCCTTTCTCGTTCAACTTCGTCTTCAGCTTTTTGCCTCGCTTGCTCTTGCGACCGTTCCCACTCTAGCCTGTGCAAGCACCGTTCCAGAACAGTCGTCCTGTCAAGAAAACATGTGAAAATGGTAAATCATAACATAATATTAAATTAGTCGTGCCGACAGCTACAAACAACAAACTACACCCCTTGGGCTTGGACTTAACAACTGACAAAAGCGTTTATTTGGCCCGAAAAACCTATCTTTTCATGCCATAAGCAAAAAAGCTTGACCTTTTTGCAGGACAACGAAACGAGATAAATTTAATAGGAAAATTACATTTCCCTATACCACTATCAACACTAAACAATTACTACATCATATCATTAGATTTAAAAAAATTAAACAATTTATCAATAAAGAATCAATTTGTAAACTTGCGCTACAATCACAACTCAAAGCATTAGTAACCTACTAACTGATACGAACAGGTCGTTGTCTAATTCACCGATCCAAACAAAAATCTAAACTGATGGGAACAATTTGTGCACCCTCTTAAAAATCTGAACTTCCAAGAATTCTCAACATAAGTTGGCGTATTAATGTGTAGGTTTATGTGAAATTTGATAGATAGATTTACTAAAACTTCGATGCCGTGGCAGTTGTTATGTAAATTGTGAATTTTATTAGGTCGGTGTACAAAAGTAATGTTTACCAAATTTATAAGCCAAAGAGAACAACCTGTCCTCGACGCTCTTCTTCAGCTTATCTGCCAACCCTTTTTCAGGCATCAACACTTTCGAATACGCATCTGCGAGGGACGTGAAAAACGTGAACATACTGTGAGTTGGTTGCAGAAAATGGAATTGTGGGTTATTTTGCTCTCTACTCGTCAACCCTGTTAAAAAATTCCTGCCATTACGAGCCACAAACTGAGCAGTGAGCTTAATAATATCCATTTCCTCTTCTGTAATTCCTTCTGGAAGACGAACAGTGTATTTCTCAGCTTCTGGGGCTACAAGAACTTTATGGACGGGTCGAAACTGGGCAGAGGGATCCGGTTTCCCTTCTCCTTCTCTATCATCAGAGGAAGGAACAGCAGTTTCTCCCTCATCAGCTGACTGTGAGGAAGGAGCTGGCTGTTGCGTAGGTTGAACACGGATCTCAGATACACGGTGCTGGTAGTAAGCATGATATGGGTCTGAGGGATTTAAGAAATTGAATTTGGAATTTCCAGCATTGTTAGCAATGATTCTTTTTTCAAACTCGGGTCCATTTTTTGCTACAAATTGGGCTGTTTTCTCTACTATAGTCCTAATGTCTGGCGGAGGATGGATAATACCAATAGTTCTAGTGTGAGTAGCAACTGATGCCGGGACAGGATTTGGCACGTTATTATTGTCGTTATTCGCATCCTCATTACCACCGTTAGATTGCTCTGTAACTTGTGATAGTGGAAGAGGGCCAAGGTTCCCATCAGTTGGCGGTGCTGGCAGAGGTAATATAGGAAGTGACCCCAACATTTTTCCAAATTAAACTAAATTTGGAAAATTCGTCGTAAAGGTACACAACTTAGAACATGAACCAAAACCTGCGCCAAAAGAAACAAAAATCAATTCAAGAATCCAATAAATGAGGAAGGTACAATTGATAGACAAAATTTGAACTGATTAAGATTGAAAGAAATCAAGTGTTTGCACCTTCAAAATGGTATATTGAATGGCACAAAGTACTCAGTAGCCTTTTAATATCTTACCTTGATATAACACACATACACACACACATGTATATAATGTCTCAAGAGGCTTGAAAAACTAACAGTGAAAGGCTAAGTTACTCAAACAAGCCTAAAACCATACAAAACCCTAGGCTATAAATGAATTGAGAATACTAATCAGGGGCTGAGAAGTGAGAAGAACTCTACACGTTCCATGTTTGCACATCAATTTCAGTTTATTTTATGGTGCAATATACTCGATAATCTTCAACAATGGTCGGGAAAAAGGAAAAAAGACTAAACAGTAAACACTAACAACTAAAAGGTCTATACAATCGATACTACAAAAAATCTACAAAAAAAAAGGAGAAAAAGACCTCAGGTTTTCAAGAGGACTAAACCCTAACCACCAAAGGCTGTAAACCCTAACCACCAAAGGCTGTATACAATTAATACTAGATACACCTATAGATATATAATCTAGGAAAATAATTTATTTATTTTCATTTTTTATTTAGAATACTATGTTTGTTTGACTGTAGCCATTAAGCAAATACGCTGGTTTAATTGAGGATCAGAAAAAGCTGGAGGATAATTTAGCTTGTACCTTTTTAACTGTTTCAGATCAGCAAACAACAAATCTCAGATTTTAAGTTCAGACAACCAAAAAACTGGGATCATCATCTTACAGCTTTAGCAGTTTCAGTTCATAAAACCAAGTAAGGTCATTACTAAGCTAAACAGTTGCCATCCTTTTAAGCTTACAAGCTGCAACCCGAAAAGCCCTATGTATCTTCTAAAAGAGTTAATAGTTCTCTTATAAATTCTTACTCATCATGCCCTTTAATCATAATTGTTTCCCTCAAATTTATGTTCTAAGAAAGTTACATCAGTTTTAGTTCCAAAACAACCCCTACATATATCTAAGAAAGTTAATCTTTCCATAACTGATAGCTCTCTTATAAGTCCCACTCATCCTGCCCTTTTATCTTTTAATAATTTCCCCCCAAAATGTCTTTTTTTGCAGTTTGTTCTTTTCCTTTGTATCATCACCAAATTCAACAAAACTACTCTCGAGCAACGAATAGTTCAAGTTTTCCTGTTTCTTTAGCAAAGTCCGGTTCCAAACAGGCCTTATGAT
The DNA here is from genome assembly GCA_963682055.1 of Primula veris. Taxonomy (NCBI): domain Eukaryota; kingdom Viridiplantae; phylum Streptophyta; class Magnoliopsida; order Ericales; family Primulaceae; genus Primula; species Primula veris. The sequence continues at coordinate 24,832,225 of OY821747.1, read as the reverse complement.
AAGATCAAAACCTTAAGCAAAGAACAACATAAGGGAATATTTCAGCAACTTAACCTTAAATAGTGAGGAGACTGCAACCAAACAAGTCCTACATATAATCTGGAAAAGGTTAACATTTTCCACATTTAACAGCTCTCGTATCATTTCCCACTCATCCTTCCCCTTTATCTTAATAACTAACCTCAAAACGTCTTTTCTTGAGATTTATTTTTCATCACCAAAATCTACATTTAGGGTGTGTTTGGAACTAGGAAAATGTGTAGGAAAAATAAAATGATTTCTCGGGAAAACGTTTTTTTGTGTTTGGGTAGCATAGAAAATTAAAGAAAAGAAACCTACAGAAAAAGTAAGAAAACTTTTATATGTAAAAAGCTTGACCGTGTTTTCTCACCAAAAACCGCCAGAAAATGAAAACTCATGAGAAAACTCAAACCACCTCTCTTCTTTCCTTTCTTTCTCTGTACTCTCTCAATTTCATCTATCACCTCTCTCTCTCTCTTCTATTCATCTCATCTTCAGACCTCTCTCTCTCCTCGTTATCTCTCTCTTTCATCTCTATTTCATCACCATGTCTATCTATTTGTCCCATCTCAACTGAATTGGAATATTTCAAAAAACACTTAACTGGGGCGTATCTTCAGCAGCTCCGGTTCCTCCAAATAATTGATACATTTTTAATTTTATTTTCATTTTCTTGGTGTTTTCCCAACCTTCCAAACACATAAGTGGAAAATGATTTCTTGTTAATTTTCTTTTCTTTTCTTTTCTTTTTCTTTTTCTTTTCTTTTTCTTTTCTTTTTCTTTTCTTTTCCCGTGACACTTTCCGGGTTCCAAACACAACCTTAAGGAAGACTAAAAAACTTTCTTAGCAAAGTCCTTTCTTATGAAATAAAATCTTAACCAACATATGATATAACCAAAGGTAATATATTAGCAACTTAAGCTTAAACTGTGAGGAGACTGCAACCAAACAATCCCTATGTATACTTTGGAAAAAGTTAATCTTTCCACAATCATAGCTCTTATTATTTCCCACTGATCCTCCCACTTTATCGCAATAAATTCCCCCCAAACGTCTTTTTCTTGCAGTTTCTTCTTTTCTTTTCTTTTTCTTAACGCGCCTTGTGATAAAATCAAAATCTTAAGCAACTAATAAACTAAGGAAATATTATAGCAACTTAGTTTCGATGGTGAGGAGACTGCAACCAAACAAGCCCTAAGTTTAATCTGAAAAGGGTTATTTTTTCCATAATTTATAGCTCCCTCATTAATTTCAAGCCTATGTTTAGGGAAGACTATTGAATTTTCTTAGCAAAATTCTTTACGATAAAACAAGAACCAAGAACTGATAGAATTGTTGATAATGGGATATGGCAAAATGTAAGCAATTTTAGCTTAGATTTTGTAGAGACTGCAACCAAACAAGCTTTATGTAACATCTGAAAAAGTTAGTTTCTCCACAATCAATACTCTTATTATTCCCACTCACCATTTCCCCTTTATCGTAACAATTCAACACCAAATGTCTTTTCTTGCTTTTTTAAATCATCACAATTCTATTTGTAAAACGCTAAATGCTAATTAACTTTTCTTGGCAAAAATCAATAACGATGAAACAAAACCTTAAGCAATGAATAACCTAACGGATTTTCAGCAACTAAGCGCATGTTTGGAAACTACTTTTTTCCGTAGCTTTTTCAGTTTTTTTTCTTAAAAGAAGCTATGAAGGTTTGGTTTGTTAGCTTTTAAAAAGCTAGATTTCTGGTCCCAAAAAAAAACCTCAAAAGCAGAAATGCTAGGAATTTGGAGATTCATTTAGTTTTTTCACATAAATCTTACCAAAATCAGCATTTTTTTAATAAAATCTCAGTGTATATTTAAAGTTACTTATAAGTTAAAATAAGTACAAAATGACTTAACAAAACAAAAAAAAGCTAAACGTAACACATAAGTTCAAGTAATCAAAAAATGAATCATCAATAAAAATTACTCAAAAAAAAAAAAAAAAAAAAGCTAAACGTAACACATAAGTTCAAGTAATCAAAAAATGAATCATCAATAAAAATTACTCAAAAGCTAAAGAAGCTAGGAATTTGGGGATTATTTTAGCTTTTTCACATAAAAAATACAAAAATCAGAATTTTTCTAATAAAATCTATTTCTATATTTAAAATCACTTATAAGTTAAAATATGTATGTTATATGTCGTTGATAAGTTAAAGTAATTAAAAATGAAATCATCAATAAAAATAAGTCACAAGCCACTAATAAGTAAAAAACCTAAATAGGTGCCAAACACTATACTTCAGTTTCTTAGAACCAATACTTTCTTAAATTTATTATATTAAGCAGCTTTTTGGATAAAATAAGCTCATGTCAAGCGCGCCCTAATCAAAAGCTAGGGTTTCGATTCATAGAAATAAAAGTAGCTGAATTGCTACTTAATAATAACAGATTAGGTTAACTTGCAATACGAACAATAGATATGTTTGTATATAAAAACGTGATATATAAGTAAAAAAAGCTAAGTTGGTGCCAAACGCTACACTTCGCCTTCTTTAAAGCAATATTTTCTTAAATTGTTTATATGAAGCAGCTTTTTGACCAAAAAGCATTATACCAAATTGGCCTGAATCGAAAGCTAGGGTTTCGGTTCATATAAATATAGCAGCTGAATTGCTACTTAATAATAATAATAATAGGTAAGGTTAAATTGCAATTCAGCAACTAAGTGCCTGTTTGGAAACTGCCTTTTTCCTTAGCCTTATCAGTTTTTTTGCTAACAAAAAGGCTACAAAGGTTTGGCTTGGTAGCTCAAAAAAAGCCGAGAAGCTAGGAAATTGGGGATTATTTTAGCTGTTTCACATAAAAATTACCAAAATCAGAATTTTTCAAATAAAATCTCTTTGTACATTTTTAAGTCACTTATAAGTAAAAATAAGTACAAAATGACTTATCAACAAAAATAAGTCACATGTCACTCATAAGTAATTAAAAAATGAATAATCAATAAAAACTAGTTACAAGCCACTTATAAGTAAGAAAAAAATCTAAGTTGATGCCAAACACTACACTTCGGCTTCTTTGAGCCAATCTTTTCTAATAAAATCTCTTTGTACATATAAAGTCACTTATAAGTTAAAATAAGTACAAAATTACTTATCAACAAAACTAAGCTATACGTCACTCAAAAATTAAAGTAATTTTAAAAAATGAATCATCAATAAAACTAAAGTTAAGTTGTTGTCAAACACTAGTTTTCAGCTCCTTCAAAGCAATAATTTCTTAAATTGTTTATAATAAGAAGCTTTTTAACCAAAAAAAACCTATGCCAAACGCGCCTTAATCGAAAACTAGGGTTTCAATTCATATAAATATAGCAGCTGATTATTACTAGTACTTAATAATAACAGGTTAGGTTAAATTGATATACGAACAAAATATGTATGTGCATATAAAACGTAATAAATATATATATATAGATATATATATATAGAGAGAGAGAGTTACCGATTAGAGTGATCTTTTTCTCGCTGGAGAGAGAGAGAGAGATTAAAATGAGATTATGAAGTGACGGTGCTTATATTAGATACGTCGACTAATGTATTATTTATTCGAGATATAAATAGCTTTGTTATTTTTCCGGTCATTGTTTCTAATTTGTTTTTTCATACGAAATTATGCGTGAATTTGATCGGTTTCGATATATTTTTGTTATTTGCTGGTCCTTGTTTTTAATATTTTTTTGATACGAAATTATAGATGTAAATTTGATCGGGTTAATAAATTTAGATATAATTTTGTTACTTTTCGGTCCTTGTTTTTTATTTGTTTTCTAATACGAAATTATATCTAGTTTTGATCGGTTTATGAATTTTATTGAATTGTAACAAAAACATTGATCGGATAAACTTTTGAACAATGTGATTACCTTCTGGATTTATTTCGTAGGTAATTTAAGTAATATTTAGTTAACGGTTAAAATTGAATGTGATTCGTTGAGGACACTTAAAGAGACTAGTTAAACATAAGCATGAAAGATTTTGTATCAACTTTCAATGTCTAGAATTTGTTTAATAATAAGGTTGCTTATAGCGTAGTATTTGAAACCAGTTAACTTTTTTTTTTAAACTTGGCTTTAACTAAATTTTTTTAACTTGGCAGTTGTAAAAATTTGTTACTAAGCTAAAGGCTAAAAAAGCTATAAAAAAAAAACTGAAAACATATATAGTTAACAATTAGGAAATCGTCCATTTTGAGAAAATACAATTAAGATTCCAAAGCGCGGACGATGCCGAAAATTAGAGGTGCATCCACATCCGCAGTACCTAGTCAAATTTAGTAATCTAACCAAGAAACTTCTCATCGAGCGAGCGACGCATTACCGAAGCTACTTGCCGTTGAAAGAGGAAGAGATATTTGAGTACGACGACTTGATTTTTATTTTTTGAATACTAACTGCCATTCAAAGTTTGATTTTCTTGGTGCCTTTTGGGGCGGGTTGATTCGGGTAATCGACTCACGAGACATTTGTTGATCAAATACTCAACAAGACTATAAATCTAAATCAATAGATGTACATTTGTAGAATTTATGAGATCAATTTTTAAGCTTTTGAGCAGGGTGTCATTAATAAGGTAAAACCAGACTAACCCCAAATATAAAAGAATACTATATTGCCTTAATCTTTTTATTTCAACTATTAACAATCTAGACAAGTCCTAAACTTGTTTTGAAAAACTCTCGAACTTGAGTGATTAAACAAAATTACCTATCTGCAGTTATAAATTTCGTTAAGCTAACGTCTTGATATTCAAAAGATTTTAGATAATTAGCTGAACAGACAATTCATTTCTCAACCAAACAATTTCCACAGTTACCACTTAAGAAAATTTGTGAAGCAGTCATTCAAGGAAAACCAAATTACACTAAGTTTTAACAACTCTGCAAGCTTAATGGGCATCTTTCTCGTAAAACTTCGAGTACACAGGAGACATTTGAAAAGAGGAAAAAGAGCACTATGCAATTACTTTGCCAAATTACTCCGCCAAAAATGTCGACGCCACCAACATAAGCATTGCCCTTCAAGAAATGCAGTAACAAAAAACACATTCAAATAGAGGCAAATGCAAGACACATTTATCTCTCATGTACCATTCTTCTTCATCTTGTAAGTTAAATTAGTCATAAGAGCGTATGCTAGCGCCGTGGCAATTTGGATATTTCCACCAATAGCTTGTGAAGGGCTTGGGGTCTTGAGAAAAAAGGCGAGTGATCAGAACCCTTAATACGATAAACACATTCAGGGGGGCTCTTGTTTATCATGCTCTCCTGTAATGCAATAGGTATGGCGTTATCTTCAAGCGTTTCAATATAAAACCGCCTTACTAAGCCGTGTTTCTCGTCGGAGAGCGAGAGCTTCTCCAAAACTGGTGCAAAAGGAAGTGGTCTCATTGAAACTGATGCTAGTGCAACATCCTGTACCACAATATGCATAAATGTTTAAAAAAGTACTTTTAAGCACAACAAACACAAATGAGATAGAAGTTTCATTATTTTGCGGAATGGTAAGCAGAAGTCTGGAATCAAGATTATAAATGCCCTTTTTCATAGAGGAAATCAAATGGAACATGATCATAGTATATTCTTCGCTTCTTAGTTGATAAATAAGAATCTTGAGTCTTTCAACTACTATAATTTCGCATTAGATTAGGATTAACAATGAATGATCCGAAACTATCGATACAGAAACTATTCTCTGTAACATACATCTAGTCCATGTGTCAATAAATGGTAAGGTGTTAGTGTTCCAACTTCTATTACCTTTGCCAATATACGGATAGATGGCGAATATGCTATATATAAGACTTCGTAAGTACCTTGGTTGGGCTCTGATTAAATAACAAATCCTTTAAAAGTGCTCTGTCAATATCAATAGCTGTCGGAGACTGAGAGTTCCCATTAGCATATAGGAACGTTTGAGCTTGTCGCATTAGATCATTCGGTTCTGCCTGCAGTTAGAATAAGACGATACTCATTCACGAAAAATGATATATTTATAAGATTATGTAATACTTCAGTTTCAGTAAGGTCCTATATGATAGACAAACAAACCGTTTGGGAAAACATATCCAGGGTACTTTCTCCACTAGCTAACATCGTTGCCGTAAGGAAAATGGCTTTAGAAACTTTATAAGGAAACAACTCCATAGCATATGATATGCATGTACCACCAAAATCATGTCCAACTAAAATTACCTGAAAAAAAAAACAGAAAAAGGGAAAACAATTAAAATCTAGTCAATGGAAGTAGTAAAAGCACCACCAACTTGCTCCAACAGACAAATAAAAACAAAAGCGCGTTAACAAAATCCTCTAAAAGGAATTCAAATAACCTTCTCGTCATCGACAAGTTTCTCAAGAAGATTAGTTAGCGGTTTCACATACTGCGAAAGGCTTGTTATGCTATTTGAGTCGAACGAGTTAATTCCTGAACCAGTTAAATCGATAGCAGTTACTTTAAATCCACTCTCTTCTAAGAGTGTTATAGTCTTGTACCAGCACCAGGCACCAAATCCACCCCCATGTACAAGGACAAAATGGCTAGTCTCTAGCTCATCAAGCTTCAATTCCTGCTAAAAGCAAAAATCAATTAAGTATTACTCCTATTACAATTATGTAAAAGACTAACTTGAAAAGTTTATCCCTAGTTGAATGATAAGTCACTACAAACTATCACGCTAATTAGTCGTTTGGAGTCCATTCCATTAATATCATAAAATTTCTTCTTCTTTTTTCACCTGACACAAGTTTACATTACACTTTGGAAATTCGAGGGTGACTGGGAAAATGTGTTGCGGCCACAATTTAGATGCACCTACACTCTACAAAAATCACGTTTTAAAACCAAAATGATCCCTGACACCATAGTTTTCGGCAACAATCTGGTATGGAATCATTAAATTTCATTAATTTTGAGTATATTGCTTTAGCTATACATTAGATTAAAAGGTAGAAAAAAGAAATTTCCACAACCTTTAAGTCCGAGCTTTATACAGCTAAGAAAACCTCATGGGGGACGGTATTTTCACCTACCCAACATTGGGCTACTAATCTTACAGTACTTCATGAAACAGACAGTCCTTATGATATGAAACTATGAAAGCTTTTAACATTGCAGCTACCAGAATTACTTCATACTTGTATCTATCTATTACTCCAACTTAAGACAATATAAAATTAAAAGGAAACAACAATCAATATGACAGTGGAAAAAATAAATGTCATGAAACCAAAGAATATACCTTGACAATAAATTGGAAAAAAACACAAACACAAAAAATCCCCAAACACAGTCTCAACTATTAAGAGAAACTATGACAGAATAAAGCCCGGCGATTAAATAGAGAAAAAAAACACAACACGAAAAAATCTCCAAACACGGTCTACAACAGTTTCCAAAAGTGTAGAGAATCGAAAAACTCTTCTGGCAAGTTGTCATTTGCATAACTTTGACATGGGGTTAACTCCTCGGGAATTTTTTTACCTGCAGAAATACATGGTCTAGAAGGGGTAATATAATAATATGTGGACTGCCGGGTTATCACACTCGTACTTTCTGCCACTAAGTCAACAATCCTAGATTGGCTCAGCAAATAAAGGTTCCTCATTGCTCATCATTTACTTGATCATCGGTATTAACACATTAATGGCACGTATTACCGAATACCGGTTACAGAACCATCATTGATTATTTTGTTAATATGGGTGGTCAAAATTTTATAATGATTAAGCCAATTAAATTCCAAACAAGGAAGAAACTAGTTGGTGACACATGGAGTTTATAGGCTCATATCGAAAAAACTACTAACTTTTATCAAGTATATTTGTGAAAATTGTAAGATTACTTCGACCTCATTGCATTTTCAGGGCACCTGAAAATTCTATAGTTTCTTACAGATGGAGGCTTAAAATGCGTCTCCATCAAGTTAAAATTTTAATGAGATTTTTTTAACCAACATGAAATTTTTAATTAAAATAAAAGGGGACTTTTTTGTCAGAATAGGATGGCTACAGTAAACCGAGTCTCCATCAAGTTACTAACTTCTATAAAAATTACTCATCAACATTTGCAAAAGCCATAAATGAGGAACCTTTAATGAGAATACCTAAATAAGGAGCTGGTGCTATAGAATTAAGCTTATGATCAAACCTACGTGGTAAAATATCAAATTTTCGTCAAATTCTGTTAAAATAGGGCATTTTTTCATCATAATTTTACCCATCAACATTTGCAGAATCCATATTATAAGAAACCTCAAATGATACTACCTGATGACAAGCTGGTGCTATAGTATTGAGATCATTTTTAAAATACGTGGTTAAATGTCATTTTTTTTAGGAAAAATCTGTCAAAATAAGAGGTTGTTTTCATCACATTTACTCGTCAACATTGGCAAAACCCATGAAAAGTGACCTTTCATAATAATACCTGATTAAGGAGTTGATGCTATGTCATTAAGATTATGTTCTACAATACCCGCCAAAATATCAAATTTAGTCAAATCAACAATTACATAAACCAGAAATGAGTAACCTTAAATTTGGTGCACCAGGTCCCGATCAACAAGCTGGTGAGGGAAAAAATGTTATGAAATGAAGATTTTGATTAAAATACATGGAAACAGTAATAAAATTCCAGTCAAATTTTGTCAGAATAAGAGGGGTATCTAGTTACTAGCTAATACTTAGAGCATACCATTTTCATCAACAATTTGCAAAACCCATAAATGAGGAACCTTTATTAACCATCATTTTTTTTTTGTAAAAAATAGAGGGGATATTTTCATCACACTAATCAACAATCACAAAATAAACCCAGAAATGAGGGCCTTTTTAATGTGTCTACCTGATTAAGAAGCTGATCCACTGAAGCAGTGGATCAGTGAGTGATCACTGATATACCAATTACTTATCAACATTTTGCAAGACCCATAAATGAAAGGTTACCCATCAAATTTGATCACAAATAGATGGGTTATTTTTATCACAATTACTCATCAACAATCACAAAATACAACAAATGAGTACCCTTTAATATAATGAATCTGATTAACAAGCTAGTGAGATTGACACAAGCTACATGGCAACACATCTCATTTTGTCAAAAGGTGATGAGACAAAAAAAAAAGTTTTTACCATGTATTCTAGTTAAAACCTTCATGATTTCCCGTGTCATCCCCTTGTAATTATAAAATTAATCTTCACCACATAATTCCAGACCTTCCCATTTCACAGTTCCTTGTTAGGCATTGGGGCTAAACTGATCAGGACATTAGGACCCTAGATGGTGACCATTTGGTACCATGACACACTCATATTTGTAAAATGGTTAACTTTTACCATATCTTTTTTTACGTCTTTTGACCATAATTTGTTAAAATTAGTGTTTTGACACCCCTTGTAACCTTCTTTCACCTGTAATTATTAAAATTTGGCACCCCCATTTACAATTCCAAACTTCATCCCTGAATCCCTGATCACATTTACTCATCAGTATTTAAAAATACCAAAAATGAGTACCCTTTTAATGTGTCTACCTGGTTAACAAGCTGGTGAGGTTGAATCAATGGATCAGTGAGTGACCTAGTCCTAGAGCCATAGGGGAAATAATAAGTTCACCACTCACACACTCAGACCACACTTCCCACGTCATCAATCCTAGGTGGCATTGACCAAAACAAACTTACACCAAACATATTCAAATGTTAATTCGACTCATTGGAGCGTGATCAGACGTGTTGTAGTTGTGAACACATCAATACCCCAAAAATACATGGCAACACCCCTCATTTTGACAAGATCTAATTTTGTTATTGTAACTTAACATTATTTCAAATGTAGACTCACCACCCCCATTTACAATTCCTCACTTCGCCCTGATCACATAAACTCATAATTTTCTTTCAACTCCATCAGGGATGGAGGCAGGAATTTTAAATAAAATGAGCTGAAATTCTATATGTTTTTTTATCATACTCTATACGACTATACAAGTTTCTTTCATAAGATGTGGGGATGAAACACAACTATTGATTTTTTAATCAAAATATATAGAAAATTTTATTTCCTCTTTGATTTTTAATGAAATTGTGATGAAGCCCTCGACAGTCTTCACCTACTTACTTCCTCGACCTCAATTATTTTTAATGCAAATTCGGCACGGGATCACTAGTAGAGTAACTAGACAGCCTAAAAGGTACTCCAGTACTACCCAATTTGAGAAAACCCCGATATTTTACATGTATCTTATTATTTTCTCGATTTTAGACTTACAACACCCCTTAATCACGAAAAAAACATTTCTAATTCCCCCACCCGGGATCACATTCCCTCATCATTACTATTAGAAAAGAAAAAAAAGAGTACCCATTTTTACGAATGTTTTTTTCTACCTGGTTAACAAGCTGGTGAGGCTGAAGCAGTGGATCACCAACTGACCCGGCTCTCGAGCTAGAGCTAACTTTTGAATATTTTATTAACATAAATTTTTTAATTTCTCATCAATATTTACTAAAAATGAGGCTAAACTCTCCACAGTCTTCACCTATTTACTTCCTCGACCCGACGACCAGGGGCGGACCCAGGGGGTGGCTGTGGCCACCCCCGGTGGCGATTTTCAATTTTTAAAATTTTTCTTATGCGTAATTTAAAATTTTCTAACTACATTGATGGTCCCCTAAATAAACAAAATAGTTGTTGCTGTAGCGGTAAAACTGGGGTAGTGGAAGGATAGGAGTTCAAATCATGGTAGTTGTTTTTTTTTAAAAAAATATTTTATTGTTTTAACTTCGTATTTATTTTATATTATGTTAAACATAGGAAAAATTATTTATTTTTTTATTAGATCTTATTTATTTTATAATCTATTCGACATATTTTTTAAACCACGATCCAAAAAAAAAAAAAAACATCCTGGTTCTGCACGATTAAAAAAAAAAAATCATCGTGGTTCCGCCTGACGACCTCCATTATTTTTAATATGAATTCAGCACGTGATCACATTCGCTCATCATTAATATAGAATAACCAATGCTTTAAAACGGGAAATCTCAGCTAAAGAGTTTTTACAAGAGATACACTAAAAACGTAAAAAGTGTAAGCTTTTAGCGGACTAATTTTTTTTTATTAAAAAGCTTTAATAGAGTATTTTTTTTTACTACCAAGTGTGCTTTTTAAAAACAGTGGAAAAAAGAAGTACCCGTTTTAAACAATGTATTTTCCTACCTGGTTAACAAGCTGGTGAGGCTGAAGCAACGGATCACCAACCGACCTTGCCCTCGAGCTAGAGCTACGTGGCAACGCTCCCCCTCTCTTCGGATACCTCACCGAACTAGACCTGTCAAACCCAACTTTACCACTATTACTACTCTGTTGCTGTAGTTGTTGTAACAGAACTGAAGCATTTGTAAGCGAGTTTTCGTCAAGCTGAGGTTTTCTTGAGGACCGGATTCGGGTCCAGCGGTGGCTCGATGAAGGGTTGGTGTTAGTAAGGCGTTTTGTGGGTCTGGTTTTTAGTGATTTTCTTGAGAAACAGATACCCATTGTTGCATGTAGAGAGAGAGAGAGAGAGAGGGGGGGTGCACACGATTGTGTTTCTACTTTTTTCCGTGAAGTTGTTGTGTGTATAGTTCATACTTGTTTGTATATATATAGGGCATGGGCAAAAAAACTGGAACAAAACGTGCCAAACGCAACCCAAACCAAGCCGAGGTGTCTTGAGTCTTTAGGTTGAACTTTTCAAATTAGTAAATCAATATGTCACAAGTCCGTCGTTAATTTAAAAAACTGTCACAAATTTGTCGTAAATTTATTAAACTGTCACAAATCCGTCACAAAAACCGTCCATAATAAGCTCGTAACAAAAAATACCGTCACTAATCACGTCACTATTTGGATATTTTTTTTAGTGAAACCAAACTGCATCACAAACAATATTAACCAGTTTGAGTTAATATTTTCAAATCACGGACCAATCCGTCAAACCGTAAAAATATAAATTAGTTAAATATACATATAAATGTATAAATTAGTTGAATATACATATAAATAATCAAATATACATAATAAACTATTTAACATTAATATCTCATGATTGATCAAGCACATAGGGTTTTGATTTACACAATATTTTAAATTGTTTGGATATTTTATTATTTTATATCGTGCGTTTATGATTTTATTGCTCGTTTCTATATTTTTATAGAGGCATAATAGACATGAATACAAATGTTATGCCAAACTATTAGTCGCGTGTATCTAGTATGCAACTATAATTTGGTTTATAAATTTTTAATTTCAAATTTTTGACTTTTATTTTTATTTTTATTTTTTCGTGTTTATTTTTTCTATTTTGTGGGTTAACATTACATATTTTACAAGTTTAAGAAGTAAAATAAACAAACCGTAAACCCAAACCGTTTAAAATGGATTGGGATGGATTCAAATTTGAAATTTCACCAACTCGTATCAAAACAAACCGTCTATTTTTTACGTGGTTTGATATATGTTAGGTTCAAACCGTAACAAACCGCATCACGTCCACTCATATCTATATCTATGGTCTACATGTAACTGTGTTTGGAGTTTAGAGAATCTGATGACAGATTGACATTTGATATTGTACTTTATTTAACTCTTTTTTTTCCGACTGTGTAATTAAATTCGTCCTTAAAAATTGTCTCTTATGTCTGAAATAATTGTTTACTTTGCTAAAACAATAACAATTAAATATGAAAGTACACATTTTACCTTTGTATTAAAAATATGTGATAAAATTTGATATAACAAATGATTTGACCAAAAGTGTGAGCATTTTATAACTCTAATACCATCATTATCCAGTTTCATTAATATTTTGTGCAATTTTATAGGAGACAATAATTTAGAGACATAGGTAATATAGTTGTATGAATAATGATACAAATATATAATTTTTTATACACACATGTATAAGATTCGTTGTCGATTGTTAGTTGATCATGCATATCGAGTTAAATCAATGGAACTATATATGTGAGTTATTTTAACAACGTATGTCGAAAAGTTTATATAAATATCATGAGTCAACCGTCATCACCCTAATACTAAATTAATATCTTATGTACACATTATTTATAATTCACATATATTCAACAAATATGGCACTTAAATAAATACGAATGAAGTAATTCTAGTGCTTGATCAACGTGATGACAAAATACGAAAGAAGATATCAGCATATCAGGAGTGCATAAAAATAAAAGTTAGATAGAAACCAAATCGTGGTATAAAGTGGACAATACGACTAATTTTAATTTAATTCAGTTAATCTTATTACTATATCATTTCAGCATTGTAAAAGAAGGCAACACGGGTGTCATCCGGTTGGTTGAATAACAATCGTAACGAAATCCGTTTGCCCGTCTGCAGAGAATATTTTTCTTCAAAACTGCTTGGCATAGAGCAAAGTTGAACACATTATTGTAGGGCTTTGGTTTATATATAACTATCTTCATATTCAAGATGCTTCGATAATCGTCATTTACCAAATTAGAAAGAAAAGTCATTTCCCAATTCCCGACCATCAAGGTTTTATAAGCTTTAGCGTGTTTTGTGTGTTTTTTCATCAATCATGCGATCATTATATCGTTTATTTCGGATAATCATAACTTTAACAATCAATTTATTCATGCTAGCTAATTGTAGGTGCATTATGACTTATATAGGAGCATAACACTATACCACTAGAAATAACTATTTTGTTTTCCGCGTCCTTATTTAGGTGGTTGTTAATGACTCCAATGTTGACAAATATACTCCACTCTAAAATTGGCTGGGCTGTTTCTTTTATGGCTTGACTTTTTGCTCCACTCTAATAAATCATCTTTTTACTATTTTATGGCAACTTTTGCTCATTCAAGCAAGAGGCTTAGAGGTGGAAAGTAGGGGTTACTAGTTTCATACTTAAATGCTTTCCCATGCTTTTTTTCCCTTTATTTAGTACTACATTGCTTTCCAACTGTATGCGTGTGAGCCTCTTAATTTTAATATGAGAAATAGCTAGGTTTTGCATTAAAAGTATGCTACTATTTGATATGTTTATCCGTATCAAATTTCTTTGGAAAAAGAAACTTAATGCTTGATTGATCCTAGTAGAAAACAATAATATATGGGTTTAATCGAACCCAGTTATAGTAGTTTTATGAATTAGGTTTATATGTATATACATATATATATATATATATCTGTTTATAAGCTTGTATAGAGAGAGATATAAACGAAATAATGAATTTTATTATTTATTAAACACAGCTTTACACAGTATTTATACTGGATACATCAAGTATCCAGTTCTTTACAAATCAGTCAAACATATTTCATAAGTAACAATAAACTGTTACAGCATTAGATACATCAAGTATCAGTCTTTACAAATCAGTCCAACATATTTCATAAGTAACAATAAACTTCACAGACCATTTATTCTGGATACATTAAGTATCCAGAATTTACAAATTAGTACAACTACTTTACAAAGCACTTATTCTGGATACACCAAGTATCCAGAATCTTACAATTTCACAGTATTATACTTAATATACCCTTCTCAATATGGAGAGTGCAAAGATAAAACTCCCATCTTGACCAACAATCCTTGGAAAATAGGATTTCCCAATGCTTTAGTGAACAGGTCTGCCAAATTATTAGAAGAAGACACATACAATGGATGAACAATACCAGCATCTATTTTTTCTTTGATAAAATGACAATCAATTTCAATATACTTTGTTCTTTCATGATTTACTGGATTGTCTACTAATGCTAAAGAAGATTTACTATCTGTAAAAATAGGAACAACACCATTCTGAGAAATACCAAAATCTTTTAACAACTGTAAAAACCAAACTATTTCACATCTAGTATTGGCTAAAGCCCTATACTCAGCTTCACAAGAACTTCTGGAAACCACATTCTGTTTCTTACTTTTCCAATTAACCATTGATTCACCCAGAAAAATACATATACCTGTAACTGACCTTCTTGTAGTGGTACAGTCAGCCCAGTCACTATCAGTAAAAGCTTTTAATTTTAAGTTAGAAGAAGATGAAAAAAGAATACCTTGTGCTGGATTCATCTTGACATACTTTAGAATTCTTATTGCTGCATCAAAATGTATTTTTGTAGGTGCTGTCAAAAACTAACTTAGAGTATGCACAGAAAAAGTAATATCTGGCCTTGTAATTGTTAAGTAAAACAGTCTACCAATTAAACGCCTATAAGACTTAATGTCATAAATAATACTGTCTACATCATTAACCAGTTTTTGTTTAGTATCCATTGGAAAACAAACAGGTTTTGAAGCCAATTGGCCTGCATCAGCTAATAGCTCAAGTGCATACTTTCTTTGACAAATGTGAATACCTTTGTGACTTCTTGCAACTTATAATCCTAGAAAATATCTTAATGGCCCTAAATCTTTCAATTTGAATTTTTCATTCAAGAAACGACATCATTAATCAAAATAGAAGAAGAACTTCCTAAGACTATATCATCCACATATACTAACAGAGTAAGAAAATCCTGGCCCTTTTGTAATGTAAATAAAGAATGATCTGCATAAGACTTAACAAAACCAAACTCTAAAAGAGCACTACTTAGTTTAGAAAATCACTGCCCAGAAGCTTGTTTTAAGCCATAAAGTGACTTTTGTAACTTGCATACAAATGAATCATCAATTTTATGAAATCCTGGTGGTAACACCATATACACTTCTTCATTTAATTCCCCATGTAGAAAGGCATTATTGACATCTATTTGTTCTAAAAACCAATTTTTAGAAGCTGCTACAGCCAAAAAACACCTAATAGTGGCCATTTTTGCTACAGGTGAAAAAGTACTCTCATAATCTATACCTTCTTGTTGTGTATAGCCCTTAGCTACAAGTCTAGCCTTATATCTTTCTATAGTACCATCTGATTTATGTTTTATTTTGTACACCCACTTACATCCTATAGGTTTTTTATTAATAGGCAATTTAGTTAAAACCCAAGTTTTATTATCTTCTAAAGCTTTGATTTCATTTTCCATTGCTTCTACCCATTTAGAATCAATAGAAGCTTGTTTATAAGTTTTAGGTTCTATAACAGAAGAAACATTCAAACTGAAGGATTTATAAGTAGGAGACACATGTTTATAAGAAACAAAAGAAGATAAGAGATAGTTCATAGATGAAGAAATATCAGAAATATTACCAGTACTGCAATGAAAGTCTTTTAAATACTGAGGTGCCTTTGTTGTCCTTTTTGGTCTTTCATCTTGAATGTTAACCACCTTATCAAACCCTTGTCTTGTACTATTCTTTGAACAGTCAATACCCATTAGAAAATCTTTTTCACTATCAAGCATACTAATTTGATTATCAAAGAAAGCAAAAACATTTTCATAAAAAACTACATCTTTTGACAAAAAAACCTCATTACTGTTGATATCCAGTAATTTATATCCTTTTATACTAGTGCCATATCCTAAAAAAACACATTTTTTACTTTTAGAATCAAATTTACTTCTGTTTCTAGCCAAAGAACTAGCAAAACATAAACATCCAAAAACTTTCAAATGTGAATATACAGGTTTCTTAGAATATAAAAGTTCAAAAGGAGACTTATTAGACAATAAAAGAGAAGGAGTTCTGTTTATTATATAAGCAGCAGTCAATACACATTCACCCCAAAAAACAATAGGTATGTTTGATTGAAACCTTAAAGCTCTAGCTATATTCAATAAGTGTTGGTGTTTCCTTTCCACTACTCCATTTTGCTGTGGTCTATCTACACAGCTTGTTTGATGTATTATGCCATTATCCAAGTAAAAATTTACTAAATTAAATTCTGTACCATTATCACTTCTTAATATTTTTATTTTAGAATTAAACTGGGTAGAAACCATTTTATGAAAATTAGGAATAATGATTGCAGTTTCAGACTTCTGTTTCATCAAAAAAAAACCAAGTACACCTACTAAAATCATCTACAATAGTAAGAAAAAACCTATAACCATCTATAGTAGGAACAGAATAAGGTCCCCATAAATCACAATATACTAAATCAAAAGCATTTATTGCTTTGGTTAAGCTAATAGGACAAGGATTTTTCTTATGTTTGACAAAATGACAGATATCACAAGGATTATTTGAAAAAACAAACTTATTACAGAAATTCAAACTATTTACAAGAATTTTGAGTACAACCTGTGATGGATGACCCATCCTATCATGCCACAATTTTTGTTCTTTTACAGAAATTGAACTACTAGAAACACTATTCACAGAAACAACATTATTAATCTCACTCTTATTAAGAAAATAAAGGCCATCATTTTCATCTGCTCTACCAATCATCTTCAAGGAGTCCTGGTCCTGAATCAAACATGCCTTAGATGAGAAAACTAATCTATACCCTGAATCCCTAGTTAATTTACTAACAGATACCAAGTTAAAGTTGAAAGTAGGTACACAAAGAACATTGCATAGAACTAAACCTGTATTAAAAACTATAGTTCCTATGTGACTAATACTAGCAGTTTGTCCATTAGGTAAATTAACATGTGAATTAAAAACTTTCTGTGACTTAGAAAAATAAGAAACAGAATTAACCATGTGTTCACTAGCTCCACTATCAATAATCCAAATATTAGGAGATAAAAAACCTTTATTTAAGACAAAAGAAGAGCAAGAAATTGGTATACCTGACATACCAGTGAAAGCAAGATTTGAGCAAGATACACCCTGAGATTGCCCATTAAAATTGTTACTAACTTCTACACCTTGCTGAGGTAAATTTAAAGGAGTTGCTGTATAACTAGATGAAGGACATACACTCTGATCTTGATACACACCCCTCTGGCTCATTCCCATCTGACCTATTGACTCTTGATTCATTGAATCCACATTAGCCCTTGGTACACTACTACTATAACCCCTCTGTGAACCATTAAAATTAGACTTTGGTCTACTTTTCCATCCTGGTGGATACCCATGAATTTTATAACATTTATCCTTCACATGACCATCAAAACCACAGAAAAAACACTTAATAACACCCCTCTGTACATTCTTGAACCTAGCCACATTACTAGCATTACTACCTAACATATTCTGGTTAGAAGTATCAGTACTATTAATGGCAAAAGCCATATTCTGATTCAAAACCATATTCTGATTTACAGCCATGCTATGTACACTCCTTTGCTTTTCTTCTTGTATTAACATAGTATACATGTCATTTAAACTAGGCATTGGTTTCATAAGCAAGATCTGGCTCCTAACATGTGAATATTGATCATTTAAACCCATTAGAAAAATCATCTTGAACATTCTATGCTCCCTAGCAACTATGGCAGCCATAAAATTACAAGTACAACCCCCAGTAACTCTACAGGTGCATCTAGGTAATGGACTTAAAACAGACAAGGTGTTCCAATGAGTTTCTAACCTAGTGAAATAGGCTGAAATGGTTAAGTCTTTCTGAACAATAGAATGTATTTCTTGATGAATTTCATAGATTCTAACCTCATTGCTTTGAGCAAATCTATCATTAAGCTCTCTCCACATTCTAGCAGCATTATTTATCAACATAAAGAATAGATTGTCCTATTTCTTGATTCACAAAATTAAGAATCCAAGACATAACAATCAAATTGCATTGTACCCATGCCCCATACCATACATCATTCTCAGATGGACATACCAAAGTTCCAGTAACAAACCCTAATTTTGATTTAGCCCCAATGGCAATTTCCATTGCCCTCCTCCAATTATGAAAATTAGTCCCATTTAAAACAGGATTTACAAGACTAGTACTAGTGTTTTCATTGGTTCCTATATAATAAGGGTTCATAGTGCTAACAACAGGTGGTTGAATGGGTGGATTAACATGATTTTCGTAATCATTATTCAAAGGAATCGACATATCTGACTTTTATATAAAAGAAAATTAGGTCTAAAACGAAAAACCCCAAAATCAACCAAGAACCCTAATCAGAAAACCCAAGAATACCACCAATCGATTACCAATATATTATTACCAATTACAGTTATCAATTATTCAATCAAGAAGTGAATAAAGATCAACCTATTGTGTAATTAGAGAGAAAGAGAAGAGATAAGCAAACCAGTCATAA
The DNA here is from genome assembly GCA_963682055.1 of Primula veris. Lineage (NCBI taxonomy): Eukaryota > Viridiplantae > Streptophyta > Magnoliopsida > Ericales > Primulaceae > Primula > Primula veris. The sequence continues at coordinate 24,813,007 of OY821747.1, read as the reverse complement.
AAGCTGACTTATTATGTAGAAATACGCAGCGGAGACCCCCCAAAAACATCTGATACCATGTACAAAACAATAATCTGGGTTTAATCGAACCCAGTTATAGCAGTTTTATGAATTAGGTTTATATGTATATACATATACATATATATATATCTGTTTATAAGCTTGTATAGAGAGAGAGATATATAAACGAAATAATGAATTTTCTTATTTATTAAACACAGCTTTACACAGTATTTATACTGGATACATCAAGTATCCAGTTCTTTATAAATCAGTCCAACATATTTCATAAGTAACAATAAACTGTTACAGCATTAGATACATCAAGTATCGGTCTTTACAAATCAGTCCAACATATTTCATAAGTAACAATAAACTTCACAGACCATTTATTCTGGATACATTAAGTATCCAGAATTTACAAATTAGTACAACTACTTTACAAAGCACTTATTCTGGATACACCAAGTATCTAGAATCTTACAATTTCACAGTATTATACTTAATAATCCTCAATTTGCATCTTATGTTTTTCGCATTGTCAGTTGATAAAAACACATGCATCGATAATCGATTAACTACATTAGTTTTATAAGCTAGTTAGATATCCAATATTTGGTCTAGTCATTCGACATTGTGTTTGATCGTAGCAATTAAATAACATATCATGATTTTGATTTTGTCTTGCGTGGAATTATTCATACATTTTTACAACTTTATTTGGAGTAAATGAATTATGCATCTCAAGAGCTACAACATAAATAGGTTCCGGTATAGAGTTTTAACCAAATATGACAATGCCAAGGAATTTAAGGCACTATACGAAAATATCGAGATCAGTAAGAAACACTTTGATGTTGTGGTGAAAGTAAACTGGATGTTGCTAAATTAGCAACATAATTAATATGTACCATTTGCTATTCTTATATATTTTTTTTTATTGTATATGGCATGTCTACGTGATATATATATATATTTATATATATATATATATGGGAAAGAATCTATACACACATAAAAAAAACACATTATCTTACACATCAATCACAATCCTCCATTTACTAACTTTTAATGGTCAAGATTATGTGTTTATTCTTGTTATTAGATAAACTAATCTTGACCATTAAAAATAAGTAAATGGAGGGTTGTGATTGATGTGTAAAGATAATGTGTTTTTTTATGTGTGTATAGATCCTCCCCCTATATATATATATATATATATTAGTAAAAGTTACCCATGCATTGCGTGTGAGACGCGTAATGACATAAATCTCGTAATATATTTTATTTTTAACATAATATTCAGATTTGTTATCATTTATTATAGTTATGGAGGTTAAAACGAATTGTTAATTAATTTACATCCGTAATTAGAAAAATATAGTGAGAACAAATAGTTAATTAATTAGATTATGTATATTGATAATTATTAAAATAGAGTGAGAGTATTTTTGGAAAAATTATGCAAAATTGGACAGTATCAATTTTTATTGGGTTTGCTTATATTAATAGTATGATATACTATTAGTTTATTTGAGTATGACTTGTTAGTTCTTGAAACAAATATTTATAAAAATAACCAACTATATACAGAATTTACAAAAAAAAGTCAAATCAGTTTTTTTTTTCATTTAAAAAATGTAACTGCACATAAATTAATCGTTTCTACACTATCATCAATTAAATTCGTTTATCCCATTACTCATCATATGATTTAGTCTGTTATTTTTCTTCTCTCTTCTTCTCTACAAAATACAAAGTAGAAAAATATTAAAAATATGGAGCAAATTTTTACCATATGAATCGTGGCAGCACATGTTAGTATCATATCTTTCAATTTTGTTGTATTTTTGTTTATATGATTAATGTTTGAAAAATAAAAAAAATACACCGGGTACACCACACAACGCGTGGACACGTTCGCTAGTATATATATATAGAGAGAGAGGTTATATGTACATCAACTTAGACATTAACTTGGACATTTTTTTTGTAAAAACGCTTCAAATCGATATTTGATTAATGTAAATCTCCACGGTTACACGACGTGAACACAAATATGCGTATTGTTTTTTTTTTTTCTGAAATGTATAACGATATGTTTTATATATGAAAATGAGGACGAAAACCAGAATTAGAAACAATTTGAAAAACTACGTGATTTATATATAAGTCGTAACGCATCAAGTATTCACAACAAATTTGCTATTCTTCCATCAAGGCCACATTTTTCAACATGCATGCCTCACACATTATCAATAGGTTAGTCAGACTTTTGATATAATTTGCGTCACCCATAATTTACATGGTAAAAGAATATTGTTCGTCTTGAATAGTGTTTTTTTTACAGGTCTCCATTGGTTACCTTAACTAGTACTATATATACCAAGAAATTACAAGGTGCGTCCGATTTCCAAACTCCACGTCTTCAAAGTTTTGAAACAAATTTATTCGTGAGATTACTTATACATATATTTCAATTCGCTAAATTAGAGTAAGGCAATCGAGATGAGTAAATAGTTGACCTTGTGACGTGAATATGTCAACGTGCATAGCCAAACGATACAATTAAGTCACATGTATAATCCGGTTGCAGCACAAATGATATATATATATATATATATATATATATATATATATATATATATATATATATATATATATATATATATGCCTCAAATCATATACACAAAAGTGATATCGCATACCAAATCAGCTTAACCAAAAAAATTATTATACCACTTCTTATATTGTTTACTTTTTTTTTTATTTTTACATACTATTTACTCCCTCAGTTACTATTTATTTGTCTATTACGAAAATACGTGTAATTTTGACCGGCCAAAAATTTGTATCAAAATTGTTGGAATGAAAATTTTCAAAAGTTGACCATAGTTCAAATGTTAAATTTTATGATTAGATTTAAAAAAAAAATCATTTCGACAATTTTGATATAAGTTATAAGCCGATCAAAATTATACGTAGTTTCTAATGAATAATTAAATGGAACGGAGGTACCGTAAGTTAAGATATACCTTAGGAAGAGTAGTATATATATATATATATATATATATATATATATATATATATATAGAGGACCACTTCTTGTAGTGAATATCATCATGTAAAGTTTAGTTCTTCACCAAGTTAGTTAATTTAAAGCACGTGGACTCGTTCTTTTGTTAGACCTTTTAATTGTCATGTGGAAATATAATTCCGGTGATTCTCTCCTAAAGTACTAAATAAGAGGTGGCATTGCACTTTACTCCCCACTCCCCTCTATAATTCTGTAAATTAAACGCAAATGTTGAATTTTCCTTCTTTTTTTTTCAATCAAAAAGTTCATAGTTATTATTTATAAATAAGAATTACCAAATTAAGAAAGACTTGGGCAATGCCAAAATTTAATGGTCTAAAAAACAGAAAGTTTTATGTCAAAACGTTCCAGCTTTGTCTATAAAATCGTATTTATTTGTCGAACGATGCAGTCTAACAAACATATGTATTAGCCTCAAGTGACTCTACTTATCACAAATCCGTGCTGTTGGAATAACATTTCCGGCCTCTTATGAATCTCAAATTTGCCTCCAAGTCGTAAGCGAAAGTCGAAATCCATATTCATGTAGTCTTTAAAAATAGCACTCCATGAGTCGGTAACAATTTGGTCTTTCAAACCCATGTTCATGCAATGTATAGATTTGCATCTGCTTAACACTATGTTCCAGAAGGACCAAAGCCCATATCAAAAATATATATGAATTTTTTTCATGTGCACCCGTTAACAGTTCAACAATACTTCGACGCATGGGTAAATTATACTTCCTCTGAAATTTATGTTTTTTGTTTTGTTTTAAAATCTGTCAGGACTTAAGTATATACATGGGCCACTGGCCTAAACTTTGCAAAACTTTGTATGGTATTAGGCCTGTCAAGTGGAAGGGAGTTAGTTTACTGACAGCCCAATTTAATCTCCTAAGTTTTTTTAAAAAAATGCAAAAATGCCATATATTAATTCGATTCAGATAAAGCAGTGCGCACATATGGTCGTGACAAATTTATAAGATACATATTTTGAACCTTACTTCTAGCATGAATTACTAAGGAATTTCTCGGCCGGTTCGCGTCGTTAGACTCCATGTAATTAAACCTCCACTCCGTACCATCGTTTAGAAAGTGGATGTTCCAGATAAGACTCTCGATCTCTCATACATATCTACTCATGATCACAATATCTTTGTTTGAGCATAATTTAATCAAACTCAAGTTGTCAAACTCGAAGTTTACTCTATTCCATTTGTTCTTTTTAGCCCATAATATGCTGCTCTCATTCTCATAGCCCATGCCTCGACCATTAGATAAGACCTTGCTCGACAAACCCCATACCAAGCATCAACGAGGTCTCCAAGTTTGAGGCACCACCGACTAAAATAGTTATCTGCATACTCCTTATTTTGGTATAAACAAATGAATAAATAATCCTATGTTCTGTGAAGCAGTAAATTTATCCATTATCAACCAGGTTATAGTACTAAACTTGACACCATGACTGAAAAAACTATCCAAGTACATATGTACTTTTTTTAGTTGGCATGCTGTATGTGACTGTGTGGCACATACATTTTTAGTTTTCTTTTTACAATGATTGCTTAAAGAAAGAAATCAGTTCCACTGCTGGCTAACCTACGCATTGCAATTTGCAAATAGTATTTACCAAACTTATTACTTCAGGCTTATCAGAAAAGAACTATATATGAGCAGAAGATTTTCCATTACATGTTACTATGTTACCAAATATGGTCAAATAGTAATGTGCCTACAAGTTTGGTGCAATAAAACCTAAACCCAATTTCCCAGGCAATAAAACCTAAGCATAGTCATTGCAAATTCACACACTTTTGTGGCCTGATGATGACTATAACTTGTGATGAAGAAGCTAGCATTTGGGAAAGCTATGTACCAAAAAAACAATTATATATGGGAAAGCGCCATCATTTTAATTTCATTATTTTATTTTTGTCTGTATAAACAGTACTATGTAGTAGGTATTGACTCTATCTCAACAATGACCTAACATATCAGAAATGCACATTGCACCTTGCACCTTCTGCATTGTGGATCTCACTTACACGTTAAAGGAAAAATCATCTAGAGAATATATTTTCACACACCGTCACACGTATATATATACATATACATATAAGATCTTACTTTTTCTTATCTTCTGTTTTTTGATCTAACTTCATTTTATATGCTTGATACCTAAAAAATAAATACTCCGCATAAAATATGTGAGTTTGGGGCGAGACCAGTTATATACAAATTGCGGAAGAGTGTTACCCGTAAGCTCGTCCGTCACATTGTATAATATATATCCTAAAAACCCTAAACAAAAAAAGAAGTAAAGATTAGTCTTTTGAATTTTGTCTGAAAGTGTAATAATAAACCTAATTTAGTGTACTGTTGTTAATTTTTTTGAGGAATCAGAACATGTGACCTCATACGTGACCTCACACGTGACTGTCTTTTTGGTTATGAGTAAGGATAAATACGATGGTTAACTCTTAAACAATATATATATAGTTGCATTTCCCCTAATTTCTAGGGTTTACATACATAGATATATAAAATTACGTGTGATTTCACACTATAGAAAGGCCAAAAGGTTGATGGTAGTACACAAATCAAGTTTATTTGCTAAACTCTGTATATTAAATTAAGATTTTGAAACTTTAGTACACTAAATCAAGTTTATTTGATAAACTTAATACACTACGTTGAGATTTTGTAACATTAGTACATTAAATCGGAATTTTGTATAAATACACGAGACTATAATGTAATTTTCTCAAAAGATAGGGTGTACTGAAATATTTTCTAGATACTCCTACTTAAGTACTGAATTCAACATTCTATTCAGGAGGATGGCTATCAAAGTACGTTTCTTTCATTTTTTAAAATTAATTTGGTTTCAAGTTCTCTTAGTTATGAAAATATTAATTTCTTGAGTCCTTAAAATGGCCTGTAATTCACACTGATCTTATATATTGAATGATGAGTGATGACCAATTGCAACTTGCAAGGTGTAATTAACTTTTGCTATTACCAAAAAAGGTTACGTGAGTGATTACGCGGCTTATATTGTGAAGTGTGAACGTATAATCAGTTGTCATGTGCATTAGATGATATTAGATATGATATTGATCTGGCAAACACGATTGTATGAGATGTAATTGACTTTCAAATACTGAATTTTGAATCTTTATGTGCAAGAAATTTTCAATAAAGTTGACTACATTTAATTAGATTATTTAAGTGAATGGTTTTTGATCACTTTGTTTTTGTAACTAAAGAGGCAAAGACCGAACTTGTGAACGTGTAATGTATGTTGTGTGCATGCATACATAACCAGTCATGTATAAAAGCTATTTTAAATACTAATTCATTAATAATTTCTACAGTAAATTAAATAACATAAAAAAATGGGTTGTTGCTGAATACGTAGCCGATGACCTACTGTAGGAGATCTACATGTCACGTGGAATCGAAGAGAAATTAATCACCAATAATACGTAATTTTTCATTATTTTTCTAAAATTAGCGATTATATATATTATGAAATTAATTAGACAATATTGTTAATTGGTTTAGGCATTGTTTTAAACCCAATTTGATAAGCCATCTTACAAGTATAACATTACAAGTCGATTCAATTGACATTCAACTTGTTTAATTTTTTTGGTAAGCCAACAAAATAAAATAAAATGCAAGTCTTAGGTAGCTGCACCTGACTTTTTTTTAATATAAATTTGTGGATAAACCCACTATTTCATTAATAAACAATAACCGTAACGAACTTATTACAACTTAAAACAGATAAAACTTAAAACAAAAAACTTCTATTGCTAAGAAAATAAAAACAATTCTTCAGATATGTTCTTCTATACACTCGTCAGAACTTGTTACAATTGCTTCCCACATCTTGTGATAACAATTGGGAATATTTGGATGAGTTGAAGTTTTGGTCCTTTTCTTTTTTTTCGACCGTCGATCACATCCCCATCAATTTGTTTATAAGCTAAATTTTGCTGTAAATTTGGATTTGGTCCGAAAGATAGCTTTGGTACTCCACCAATTGATGCAACGAATCACTCTGTTTGATTGGAAAAAACCCTGCGGGGCTCCGTGAAGAGTCATAACGCACCAAACTATGATCTAACAGATCTAACATTGGTAACTTCAAACCATTAGTAACGAAATCGGAGAGACATGAATGATTAGATCTAATTATTTCAGACAATTAGGAGCACACCGTTAAAACGTGAAGAAAAGTGAGAAGAAAAAAAACTTCGTAAAAGAGTCCGGATTTGAATGGAGTGAGGCTATCAAAGTATCTTGGTATGAAGCCCGGGGGTAGAGGAGGCCGAAGCACCACCCCCACCTCCACCCCCACCCCCAAGGCAGGCGGCGGCTATAGTTCGGAGTAAAGGGTGAGAGTTTAAGAGAGAGAGAGAGAGAGAGAAAGTTTTAGGGTTAATTATCACACCTGACTATTTACTTGCTAGCAAGTATTACAGTATTTTCCAACTACTTGCATTGCATGTGATTTATGAATAATTAAAATAATTTTACTCTTCCTCAACTAGATATTTTTTCACTAAAAAGTCATATATCTTGCGCGAAACAATAGTTTTTTTTTATTCTTCAAGAAAATAAATCCTTTGAAAGGATGAATCTATACAGAACACCCGTCTCACAATCATTTCAAGGGGATAAGATGTAATCTTTACTTAGCCTACACTCATTTAACTTCTGACATAGAAATACCCCTTGTTTAAGGGTTACACAATCTTAGACACTTTTTGTGCAACTCCTAAGCTGTGAAAATCTGGTTGCACTGACAAGTTCCTATCGTTGAGTCTGGTAAAGAAACCCAAACGATAAGTTGGGTCATGTTAAATGTAGACGTAACACTTGATTCAAAATATCAAACTCTTGTGAAGTAAGTGGATTTTGTACATTTCTTATGTACTTAATTAAGGAAGCAAACCTTAGTTATTGGGGTTAATTAAAAAAGCAAGCCTTAGTTACTGGGGTAAATTTATTTCGGTAATGAAAACACCCGTATACCTTAAATTAGTGCATTGCCTAATGTTTTTAGTAAAAAATTACATTATGATAAGATACATGAATAGTATCAAAAATGAAAACACATGTAACTTATAAAGCAGCATGTTTTAATAGTATAGGTACTAATTTGCAGGCCGGATAATCGAACATAAAATTAAACCATTTATTTGCAAGAAAGAAATAGGTGCATGACAAAAATACAATTTAAGGCAAAACCACATATCAGGAAACTTTTAGTAATATGAGGGATATTAATATTTGATGAGATGTTTTTATGTATGATATGATTTCTCATTTTTCAAAGAATTGTTTTCTTATTGTAAGAGCTTAATTGAACTTTTCATTCTAAAGTGAAACATGATGTTTTTATTATCTTGTTTCTTAATGTCCACTCGAATCTTATTTGTATTGATAAAAAAATAGGTTCCCTGATTGCATATGGAAAGACGACGAATTTAGTTTTACTGACGGTTTCAATCATTTTGTGTCAGATAGTTTGTAACATATTTAGCTGTCTCTGATTGAACTATGAGTCTTCTTTTACCTAACTTGACCGGTCTCCCGGTTCAACTACGTATCGAAATTGAGAACAAACTCGAATAGATCAAATGGCTTCGGTGCTGTTTATGTATAACTCCCTACAAAACACTACACCAAACGATGTGCATAAAGACTTTAAGCAAACAAAGAATAGGTAAACATAACTTTGTGTATTTAACCCAAAATGATAGAATCATATTATAAACAATGAAAGTTATGTACATGTACTACCCTTTTGGTAACGTAACGTTGGTTAACTACCTGCATCATTTAGAAAGTGTAATTAAAAACACCCATTTTTATGGATTGAGTTGAACTAAGCACCACTCAAAAAAGAAGAAGTGGTTTAATAGCACCACTCGAACTAATAAAAGTTTATCTACACCACTTCAAAAAAATGTATTAATTGGGTACGGACAAATCTGTGACAATATTAAAGTTGAAATATATCGTCATACTGTCACTGATTAGGACGTTGGAAAGTGAAATCTATCACTATTTACGTTTGCGATCTGACTTTTTTTTTTTTTTATATTCACTACCCTTTTGTTAACGTATGGTTGGGAAACTACAATTATCATTATAGAAAGTGCAATAAAAAACATCAATTTTTATGGATTGAGTTGAACTAAGCACCACAAAAGAAGAAGAAGAAGTGATTTAATAGCACATGGTTGATTTGGTGGGGGATAAGTGAAAAGGGGGACATCATGTGTGAATTATAGAGGACTCATGGGGTATTCAGCTCTTGGAACATAGTTTAGGATGATTGATGGGGATACTTTACTAGGTCCATTCCCTTATAATCAATCATTATTATATATATGCATAATGCAAATGTATAATGTATTTAAAAACACCCCTCATGTGATCTCTCCACTTTATCCATGTGGTCTTGTGTCTGCCCTATCTGTCTAATTTATATTTCAACTATCACAATCACATCTTTTTATTCCTTGTTTAATATCACGTTCTCCACTGTACAATTAATTGTAAATCATTTTAGGCTACATAAAAATATTAAATTCTTATAGTTTCCTTGTCTCTGTGTAGTTTTATATATATGGGTTACAAAAGCATATTTATGTTTATATACTAAATTAGGTGATCGAAGATTTACTCTTATTGCGTAACAAATGATATTTATGATTTATTTTTTCAACACCCCCAAAGATTTTATGAAAACGGAGAAAGATATTATTAGCAATGCATGACAAATTAGTACTTAATTAATTAAAAGAGTGGTGATATAATAAAAGATTTTTTTGACATAAACTCTCCAAAATACTAATTATGAACCGTTGATGTATCTCATATACATTGATCTAACGGTGCACAATTAGTTTCTGTAAAAGTTTATGTTAAAAATTCTATTTTTATATCATCACTCTAATTAAAATGTTAAGTCCCGTGGGTACAAATATGCTTGAAAAGTTGTTACATCAAGATTATTTAATCTATACTCCTAAACTTTAAATAATTCAAGATCCCCCAAAGCTAGGTACAGTACAATAAGTCACTGTAGAATAAATCAAATTGGTTTACAAATGGACTTAATGGTACGGGTCACATAATCAATGTGATCTTAACTACTAGTACGACTTAATTTGACAACCCTACAGAATTTAGAACACAATTAGTTTAATATAAATCATCCTAATCAGGCTTTATTTGTTTATGACTTTATAATCATTTGACTAAAAACTCTAGTGCATTTGATTATCCGATTCAGAGATTTAGTTCTTGAGCCAAGAAAATTAAAGTTTAAAATCATGAAAAAGAGTAGTTACTCTAATGAAAGGGCTAGCAGATAATAATTTGAATATAAAGATACTTAGTTAAAAAAAAAATCTATTGAATACTAGCTTGTTTACTCGTATTTACGTGCGAGAAAAATTAAAAAACTCCATTTTACACCATCAGCAAGCATAAGTGCACGATTCAATCTGCAAGGTATGATGTCATTAGTGCATTATTTAAATCTTTTCAAAGACACTATTTAGATCGATTTACTTTAAATGTTAGAGTAAGACAACTTGTGGTTTAGCTGTAATTAAAAACACTTAACCTTATTTAATAAAATAGAAGTTTTATATAGCATACAGACGAAAATAACACGCGTCATTCTCATTCTTAAACAAATCAGTTAAGGGACAATAAGAGGCAGCTATATTTTAAACAGTAACGTTATAGATCAAGACTAGCTTAACCAGTCTAATTGTCAAATAATATTTCATGTAATTTTTAGAGTTCTTTTTACATCCCAAACAAAACAAAAATAAAAGCTTAAATATAATACTTATGAAACCTTAGTTGAGACTATTCTAAGATTAAATATTAATTAAACATATTTTAAAAAATTAATAATTTTAATATATTTTATTTGACGATTTAACAAAATAAAAACCAAAATATAATATTATATAACCCTATTTGATTATATCCTAAAGTTAAAAGTTAATTAAAAATATAACCGAATAACAGACTTTTAAATTTTAGAGGTTAAAATAAAATTTTAAATTTTAGAGGTTAAAATAAAATTTTAAATTTACTCATTAGCATGTTGATATTGTAAACTCAATTAGAATTTATTAATAAATGTTAAGGGGTTGGAAGCAAGCAAGTTTTGGCAAGGAAATTGTAGGGTAAACAATTTGTCTCTCGATAATATTCTCTTATTAATTTCAACAGCTGTTTCTTGGATGTACACGTCCCCTTCTATTTCCGAATTTCCATTTATTGCAATAATCAGATTCTATAACAAAAATAACATACTTAGGAGTACTATATCTGATATTAACAACAACAACAACAACACATGATCACTTTGATAACATTGAGAAATGATAAGTTTTTTTGCCAACTGACACGCAACAAAAAGTAATTGATTACAGTCCCACCACCAATTTAATTGTATTCTACAAAATCAGAATTAATAAATGAAATTTTTTGAAAAGAATTTACAAACTCCTATATTGCTGTCCTCCTTGCTTTTAAAATTTGGATTATTGCTATCATTCAGTTCTTTGGTCTGCAATTATGCAAGTGTTATTATTGTTGGAATGCTTTATAAAGTTGCAAAATGTGCTAGCTGTATGTTTTCATATTTATCTCTATCTATTTCATGATCAATTTGGTAGCTAGCTATAGCTTGCAACACAGTATAGGGATTTTATCACTCATTTTCAATGTCTTGGATTTCCATGTAATGCATACATGATACATGTTCTAATTGTCCCACAACACATGATTTGAAATACAATGTTAATGTTTACATCCAAGCACCCAACTTGATCACATAGCACTGTAGCATAACCTTCCAAAATAGTATGTCCTAATTGCAAAAGCTAATAAACATGTTAGAGAGGAAAAATTGCACTCAACTGGAATCCAGCAATTATGACATTTTTTTTTTATGTTTTCATAAAGTATATTGAAAATTGCGCTTAGGCAAAAATTAGACGGAACGCAGGATTAAGCAAATAGGTATTAGGGATCACTTAACATACGGATCATTGCTTTTCTTTAATTTTTTCATTTACTTTTCTGACCATGTTCTATACCCTTCTCATTTTCACACAATCACTGTTTTAATTTTAAACGAGAAACTAAATACGGAGTATTAAATTGAATCACCACTAGGCACGTGCATTGGCCGTTGAGCTTTGTGAATTGATTCGCCATTAGTTACAAGATTAAACTAATCACCATCAAATTGAGTATAATGCGAACAATTATGCCTCTTCCACAGAAACTAATTAGTACTCGCATAACCCCTACATACATATTACTCCTACTATATACAACTCGTACACTCAAAAGGGCAAAATGGTCCTTTTGCATTTTTTCTACTTCCGTATGGGAGTTTTGCGAGCACCAAAACATCTCGAATTAGTAATATTCTTATTACCCATAAAGTAATAATTTTCTATTCTACAAAAATACCAAGAAAATACTATGACACCTTTGAAAACTTTTGCTTTCACGTACACTATTCATGCACAGTTTTGGAAATCCTAGTGTCTAGTGGTCCAAACAATTCTAATTGTTAGTTTCCACATGATTTCATTTTTGCATTAAAATATTTCATTGATATATCTTGGACCACACTATATATATACATTTATGTACTTAGGTTCTGACTAGTGAGTGAATGATCTTGCTGGCTCATAAATGATGCATAGTAGTATATAGTATATACGATTCTAGTATAGAGACGAGAAAATGAAAGTAAAAGCTAAAAGACAGAGATGGTAGATAAAGAAAAGGAATGTAATTGCATCAAAGGAACTGAACATCTAAAAAGAGAAAATAGTTAGAAATGTGCTGATTTTCCAAAAATAAAAATCACTTCGACGAAGGTTTTTTTATTCAGCACCTTTTGATTATCACTTTAGACATGTCACATGTATATCTCATTATCAATTCGCATCCCTTGTATAGCATAAATTAAAGTGATAGTCACTTTATATAAATACTAATAATCGTCTCCCATTCTTTGTGTGTGAGACGCGTAATGTAATAAAATTTAAAAAATAAGTGTAGTTATGACACAAATATTTGGAGAATAAAAAAAAGATAAGAGTATAAGATGAGAAGACTCAAAAGAATTTTGAGAACTTAAATAGGGATAAAAAGTGTTATTAGTTATTATTTTTTCTCTATTTTTTATGAGAATATGGTATTGTGGTAATTAATAAAAAAGTGTAAGGTTATTTTTGGAAAAAAATGGTAAAATTTGACAGTCTCAAAAAATCTTGGATTGACTTATTATAATAGTATAGATATATGTGTATATTGTGGTTTTTTGCTCATAGGATTTTTTCCTACTAATTTAGGAAAAATATATTCACACAATTTCACCGTTTGTTTACACACTTCATTACATGTGCATACATATTTACATGTATAATAATATATTTTTGTTAAAAAAATACATTTTGATATCGCCAAATATACATGTATGAAGTGTGTGAGTTATATGTATGTGTGTGTATATATATATATATATATATATATATAATACTAGATTTAATAATTTTTCTTATTTTTAATTAATATTTAAATTTATGGTAGAATCAATTAGGGTTCTACTATATTTTTATTTAAGTTTTTAGTAGGTTGAGTTTTTATTATGTTAAATATTTATATTTTGATTTATCAAATTATATATTGTATTTTATGTATATTTAGAATGATAAATATGCATTTCATTAGATATGGAGTATGAGAGTTGTGTGTCTAACATGTTTCGACCTAATTTTATGGTGATTTTTTTATATTCTAGTTAAGATTTTATCCTCTTTTGAGTTTTTGATCTTGATTTTAAGTTTAAGATTGTATTCTTAAACAACTTTTTTGAGTTAGTTAGTGACTTGTGCTAACCAAGATTTCCGTTTTTTAGTTATGTTTGCTTGCCTGCTAAAAAAATTACAAATCTTCTACCATTTAATCTTTACTCCATTCCTTATTTTATTCAAAAAAATTTTTTAAAAAATTTTAAAAAAATTGTATAATTACTATAATACATGTATTAATACATTGCAATAATTAATTTAAAAAAATAAATCCACATGCAATTTATTTTGGACTAAATGTATAAATTAGTGTAAATTAAACATTAAATTTTAGAAAAATTATCTAAAACAATACTATGCCCAAATGTTTTAAAATTTGAATACAATATAATATAAAAATTTATAAATTTTCGGAACAAGTTATGAAAATTTAAAATTTGAGTGAAAACAAGTAAGGGGGCACGAAAGAGATAGAGAATAGAAGGTAAAATATTTGGACTCGCTAAAAAAACATTTTATTGCGGTTGTTGTTGATAATTTAATCAGATCTCACTCTTATCGTTTTCCTTTTGCTATCCTCACATTTTCTTGAGCAATATAAGTTCATAGAAAGGAAAATATATAGCCTCTTGCATATTTTCAGACCTTGGGTTTACGTTTTCAATTTTGATTAGGTTAATTAAACATTTCTGTATCTTTTGTTCTTTACACTTTCTCAAGATATTTCCTGCATTTCCCTCCAAAATAGCTAAATTTATGACTACTTTGTACAGTAAATCTAAATTATTCAGGTTAACTTTGAGCTTTTTTGACTTATGTACAGTTTTCCACTTGTAAATCAACCAAAAGAAAGCAAAGAATAATATATCTATATTCCCCCCTGTCTCAACTTTTAAAGGATAAATGCCATAAATTTTGACCAGTCGAAGACATAGAGCAAAATAAAATAAAAATATTGTACAAAACTAACAATTCTGAGCATTATATTAACCACCTTATTCTATTCACATAGATCTTCTCCAGCACTGCAAAAGAAATTTATTAATCATAAATTCAGTACAATATTTTCAGCTATGTGCTTTTGCAATAATACAATATTTTCAGTACATACTTAAAGTAAGTGCGTATTAGCAACTAGCTAAGAGAAAACTTAGAGAAGAAAATATTAAATGACATTAACAAAGAAGACTGCAATTCACGGACAAAGAGCACCAGAGTCCTAGTATAAGTGGAGTAACTCAAACTCCACTGGTTACAGCCGTATGATATATATATATATATATATATAAAATACATCTATTGGTTTAAATAAAAGTTACAATTAGAATTTCAAAATTGAGGAAAAACAAAAATCATAAAACTAACATTCCAATCCAATAAAACCCCAAATAAAAATAAAGAACGCTACTTGTTACCACCGTAAACTTATTTATTAATTTAAACAAAAAATAAACATTATTAATTTTTTCATTAAATTTCTAAGGAAAAAAACAAAAACCACAAAATTATGTAAGAATAAATGTCTTCCCCATTATCTCAAGAGTCATGAAATTAATTCTAACTCATTATTGTGGTCCATAAACACTTCATAA
The DNA here is from genome assembly GCA_963682055.1 of Primula veris. NCBI lineage: Eukaryota > Viridiplantae > Streptophyta > Magnoliopsida > Ericales > Primulaceae > Primula > Primula veris. The sequence goes on along the minus strand of OY821747.1, from coordinate 24,797,451 downwards.
GTTACAAGTCTAATGACTAATGCTAATAAGTGTGTGAGTTAGAAGACTTTAGACATTCTCACATAATGAATTGTTGAGATTGATCCTACCTTGATGGACGGTAGAGATCGAAAGTAAACCAAGAGTCTCGGGTCCTCCTCCTACATATATAAATGACACAATACCATATCAATTTGTGTCAAAACATACACACAAAAACAACACATAAAGTAGTGTAATGATAGGCGAAGTAGGAGAAACTCAAGTCTCCAACCCCGGCGATCTATCTCCGCCATACGAACTCAATTCTCAAATACTGCCGTTTTAAATTATAGAGTTTGCTGCTCTTCCGCATGACTCAAGGTAGGTGTTTCAACACACCCATTACAGTTAATATTGTATGATCATAATGTAGGAAAAGATCCTAGTTAATTATGTTAATAATGCGTATAACATAATAATATATAAGTTGTAATTAACTTACATTTGGTATCAGAGTAAAGTTTATTTTCGCATGATGTTCTACGTAATTTGTTTGGGCTTGAAAATGAAGTGTAGCAAATGTTAATTTCACGTGTATTTATAATATTTTGTTTGCATATAACAAGATCCTCTGTATGTCACTTATATTTGATCTCATTTAATATATCATGGTTCAAACTTGCATAAAATGAATAATATAGTATGTATAAATAATAGGATGAATGTTTTAACTAAGCAAGTTAAGTGTGAACAGATTTATGTATAGTATATCATGAAGACAAAATGAGGATTGGTTACTTATATTTATCCACTAGTTGCTAATAAAATCATGCTCAAGAATATATTTATGATAGTTGTATAAGACATGTAATGGTGAGAATATTACATGTAAAATTTCATTAAATAAATGAATAAAGAAAAATTACAAGTATTTTTCTTAATATATCTCAATCATTGAATTGTTTGCATGTAAATAATAAACATGAGTAGTATCATGTTTAGGCTATAATATGCTTCATAATTGCCATGTGTGATAGCTGATTTTCATGCCTGAAATGAATTGGTTTGATTATGGATAAACTGGTTGATAAAATAAGCCATATAATTTGATATATAAATTACTGAACGGTTATATGCAGTAGCAAATCAACCAACTGTCTAACATTATTAAATGTCATTCTCACACTTTGTATTTGTAGCAATTTGATGGTTATAGTCATAAATGTTATTTACGTGTATATGTTACAGCATTAGTCTATAAATGTAAATGACTTTTCATGAGTCAAATTGTTCATTTACGTATCATCTTAATTGATTTAAGGGACTAGCTTCATTTGTACTAATGTTGCATAAGGAATTGATAAAGATCATTTGGGAGTTGGATATAAGTTATGCAATTGAATGAGAATTAAAGAGTTTTGTAACATAAGAATTTATATGAATGAATATATATAGAAAGTTATTTTACAAAACTACATAGTAAGTAATGGCATTAAATTTTCATTATGTTATGGTGGTAACCATTAAGTACTATATTAAATAAATAAAAAAGGTTACTACATATAAATGGTCATCTTCATATGTCGCAAATTATAAGGGTTTATTCTTATTATTTATTCATTCTTAATAAGAATTGTTTGGTTGCCGAATGGTTTTATAAGAAATGTTAATTGTTATCCTTATGCCCGTTAACTTTATTAAATTAACATGTAAAACAAACTGTTAATACTACAATTATGTAAATGTAGTTGAAATGTTACGAAAAAAAGTTTAGACTCACATTAAGGTTGAAAAATTATAAATCTTTCCCAAATAGGCTCACCTAAGATGATGCGATGGCAAGACAAGATTTCGGCTGATACTTTGTATCTTAATGAGGTCTCTTTTTAAGCAGCCTTTGCTGCACCAACCCTCACCCTCTCTTACCTGGTCGGATCATGTTAGAGCTACCGAAAGGGTTAGAGTATATAATAGTTTTCCCGATTGCGTTTCTATACTTATATTCGTCGAATGGGTGTCTTTATATCGATATGGCATGTGTTAGATAAAATGAATAATACGAATGAATGAATGATGTACATTTATCCCTTAATTATGGCATGTCTTTAATTATGGACATCTACCCCTTACTTACTTATATATACAACTCATGATAATGCATGCCACTAAATATAATAAATTATGTAACTTTTTGAAAGGTTGGATATAAGTTTTTAAATTTATATTAAAATAAAAGAGTGTTTTAATATATAATTTTAATATTACATGTCACAATGAACATTACTGATAAAGATGCATGTACATATGAAAGTTGGGTGATGTACATATTATTGTTTGATTAAAACATGACGTACGTTTTAGTCATTATGTCGTACATATTATTATCCCTACTATTATTTTTATGACAAATAAAGTTAAGTCAATTTATTTTCATACCATATAAGTTTTGGTAATAGATTATAAGCTAAATCATATATATAACGTTCATATTATGTGAAATTTTGTTTGCCCACAGGCACAAAATTTTAACCGATGAATGTTAAATAAACGTTGGTGTATGCGTAATTATTAATTATAGTTATTGATGTTCTAATGTCAACATTCATATTATCGTTTGATTAAAAATCAATATTGGCTTTGATCAAATCTAATGAATATTTAGCTTAACCGCTACACCTAATAATATTGAACTAATAATCATATTATTCGATTAAAATTAAATGTATATTTTAATCTATATTTTTAATAATTATTAGTGCTAGTAAATATTTTGCATCAACATCATATGTCCAGAATTTGGTTGCCCACAGGTACAAAGTATTGGAGACGAATATTTGATGATAAATGTAATGTTTTGCATCCATTAGTGCCTTAATTATGGTTGCTAAATTATGGCTGTGTCCAATATTGTTATGGGCCGGGGATGCATAAGAACTGATTTTTACGTATGTTTGTTTTTGGTTAACCACATGTCCAAAAATATTATGATAAAAATAACTATTGGATGTTCATCATTGTTTAATTATTCATTATAATTTGGTTGCCCACAGGTCCAGTTATTTTGACCAAATAAACATTATGAATGATTTCTTAAGATTTAACATTAAGATGAAAAATATAGAATATCCACAGATACTATATTTTTCCAAGTTAAACAAATATTATGGACTAACTTAAATTTAACATTAAGAATAAAAATATAGCTCAAATAAAGATGCCATATTTTTGTAGTTAAATTTTCAAAATGGTCCATTTTATTGACTTATTCCATTAGTTATAAATTGTCTTGCAAAATGATATGCTTGATTTAAATGTGTTGTTAAAATAAAAGTTATTTTATATGTAAAGAGATTGGTCTTAAGTTTTACCAATTTAATATGGTTATTGGTGTGTATTATTAGCCAAGTTGAATTTGAATACCCACATATAACAAATTTACTTGATGAAAGTATACCATCAATTAACTTAGTAAATAAGAGTAGAAAAGAATGAAAACGTTATGTAGTGTTACATGATGATTTCTCCATAAGAAAACAGTGATTGTTTAATGTTTTTAGAAAAGAAATATGTTAACACTAGTTGAGCTATTCTTTTAATATGATTAAACTCATTAAATCTCAAAGTCCAAATTCGTGAGCTTTTACTAAATTCTTGCCTTATTGTTCATATTTTCATTATAGGTCGCATATTAGTTTGTTAGTAAACGAAATTTTTTTTAATTGAAACTAGTTTTATGTTGATCTAATAGAAAATTAACGTTTTTCAATCACATTATGTGCATATAAATAAATCCATACTTTCCAATAATTATATTTGATGGAATTTTATCGAGATTTTATTAAACAAAAAGAGTTTTGTTTATCGATGAAGTTACGGTAACATTAGTGGGAGAATTAGATTATTCGGTACACCCGCTACTAATGTTTTTACTAATTCCTATTATATAATTAATATATAGTTACACCCACTATCAAATTATATGTAACTTACCATAAATTTTAGAGTAATGGTTAAACAAGTGGGAGATAATTACTCGTTTCACTATTAATGTATTATTTAACCATATACTTTTATAATAGGGGTAAGATCAATGGTAATAGTTAATATTTTTTTGTTAAATAAGCTTATTGTTAAGATTTACTTCAACTATCATTTTCTTTGAATTCAAATAAAAACTTGTAACTTATTTTGTTATCATAACCTATTATTTTGAAGTAACCACTATGTTAGTGGGAGTAAACGTTGTTATAACCATTATCATTTTGTTTTTGTAACCTATTATTTTATTAATAGTTATATTCATGTAAGTAACTTACTAGACCCATAATGAATTGTAAAATGGTTTTCAAAGGGTTTCTAAATGATAAAAGGTTTTAAAAAGAGTTTTACGACTGATTAATAGTATTGTAAACTGGTTCTTGTGTGTTTGAACTATTAGTTGTACTTAAAATATTATTGTAGGCAATGCTTAAATAATCATTATTTATAGTGGATTAACTTTTACATAATATTAAAGATGCCTAATTTATGTTTTATTTTTGTAAGAATATAAAGATTTTATGCTCACGTATCATTGATGTGATACATAAAAAGGAAATGTGATAACTAAATATTTCACAATGGCTCATTGCTCGTTAAATTACGACGCTAATATATGCTATAATGATCAATAAAGCATTGATCAATTTTATGTGATATTGCACAATAAATGTATGGAGAAATTATAAGTTACATTTCTCAATAAATTATTGTGCAATTCGTGTTTTATTGCTCAATAAATGTATGGATAAATTGCTACATTTCTCAATAAATATTGTGCAATCTATGTCTTATTGCTCAATATAAGATTGGAGCAATTTTTATGACATAAGTGATTGAATATATTATCACATGTATCATCAAGAAAAGTTATATAATTATTTGAGTTCAAAACTCATAATAATAGTTGCAAATTAATTTTAGAACTTAGATTATGTCGAGCTTATGACTGAGTCGCTGAAAATGAATGTTTGCAATTATTCTTGATGACTAGCATTCAAATGGTGTTGAGTTCACATAATGTAAATGCTAAGTTTTCGAAACTAATTTTAGAAACAATACAATCAATAAACACATAATGATCGTATATACCTTAATGATATCTACACAAGACAATTAAGATTTTGTTAACATCACGTGTCTTAATTGTAGATAATTATATGGTATTACATAATGATGGTTGTTTATTTGATAGGTAGAAATCTCATTTCTTATTGTTTCTCTTGTTCCTATTGTCCTATTAAATACGTACAAAAATGAAAAGTTATGGACGTTTAATGGAACCGTCTTTTCTTAAGACATTATTGGACCATTAAGATTACTCACTTTATAGACTTTGTTGAATAATTTGTTTTTGTCGTAGTACATGGAAGGAAACATGCTCTCAAGTAGTGTGCAACCGCCATGACTCTCATTAACAATTTATTTCATAAAGTATGTCATTAATTTATTACGCGCTTATGTTTTCTTATAGATTGTTAAATGGACCAAGTGGGAGACTGTAAGAATTAATGTCTTTCCCATTATCTCAAGAGTCATGAAATTAATTCTAACTCATTATTGTGGTCCATAAACACTTCATAAGTTACAATTCTAATGACTAATGCTAATAAGTGTGTGAGTTAGAATACTTTAGACATTCTCACATAATGAATGGTTGAGATTGATCTTAACTTGATGGACAGTAGAGATCGAAAGTAAACCAAGGGTCTCGGGTCCTCCTCCTACATATATAAAGACACAATATCATCTCAATTCTCAAATACTGCCGTTTTAAATTACAGAGTTTGCCGCTCTTCCGCATGACTCAAGGTATGTGTTTCAACACACCCATTACAGTTAATATTGTATGATCATCATATAGGAAAAGATCCTAGTTAATTATGTTAATAATGCGTATAACATAATAATATATAAGTTGTAATTAACTTACAAACTAACCTTTTACTCCAATAAAAACTCAAATAAAAATAAAAAACCTCAGTTGGTACCACCCTAAATTTAACTATTAGTTAAAATAAAAAAATATTTATATTTTCATCAAACTTATCAATTAATCACTGTGCTGGTAGTACTATATGTATTGTTTTATTAACACCTAAGTAGAAAAAATCAAATAAAAAAGATTGAGAGAAAGATCTTGTGCAATATTCCTATATTAGTATCTTTATATATTAGCCATGTGATCAAAATGAATTAAATCCAATGGTTGAAATAATAAGGGTCTGAGGACTCCTTTTTTAAGGAGAGTCTGGCTCTCCTTTTCTGCAATTCACTATGTTTCTGATCATGATTATGGTAACTCCAATGACAAGGCACCAAAAAAGAGATGGTAGTTAAAACCTTCCTTTAAATCAACAACCCTACAAAGTTGTACAAATCACATGGTTAAAGTTTCTCGTTGTTCTAATTGCACCCACCCTGTTTTCTATAATGACATACTAGCAAATATTAGTAATAATCTTTAGGAAAATTGCTAACAGATATCCAAATGTCCTTAAAATATCCTGCCCAAGTTCAAAAGATAATTAACTAAGTAATTTTTTTATAGAATCTCTAACAATGTACTAATATAATAAAACTTCAAACTACATAAACGAAAAGAGGTAGGTCGTCTAGGTTTGTTATGACTTAATTGGGAGAGACTTTTAAAAGTAAAATGTAAAAAAACGGAAGGAGAAAGCTCAATTTTCTCTCTTTATGTTTCTTCAACCTTAAAAATACATAAATGAAGCTAAATTCATATTTACTTGATTTGAAACGTGTTAGAATATACATTGGTGTGTTATACGTTATTTATATAATATTTATAAGAGCCCTTCCTACTATGGAATGTTTTAGTGGGAATCGTATGAACTCTAAAAAAAACGAACCAACTTTCTTCATGAAAATCAATCAAGAAAACGCTAAACTTTGAGCTTGAATAAACATAATTTGTAGGAAACTTGAAGCTAACAATAAACAAATGGTCAAAATGGCAAGTTTATTAGGGAATGGCTGAAAAAAGGCTTTTAAACTCTGCCAATACATAAATCCACTAACATAATTCTTCCACCATCTGACATACTCCACAAGACCATGTATGAAGATCCAGACTTTAGACCCACACTCACATTATTTTGTCCACATGAAAAAGTTGGAGAAGCTAACTAAGCTTTAGACATTAAATTACACTAATAATCTCAAATTTTGGAGTTTTCGACTAACTATAACAACCTACACAAAAATTCTCACAAATTCTGGAAAACTACCTATTTTCTACCCCGCTAGAAAAAAGTACTACTGCATAAACTAGATTCCTTTCATGATAATATCCTAATTTAAGACGATGCCGACAAGAACGTATTCTGGGGGAAATTGCACATGCATTAATTGACACAATTCTATCATATTGATCAATATTTCGTTGTTACTAGGACCAAATCGGTCAATTTATTGAATTTGGGACCATGAGTTTTTGTAATGGAAGTACAGGGACCAAATAACTTTTCAGCTTTTACATATGGAGACCACTGCTTAAATTAAGACTAAGCTTGGTGAATGATGACCCCATACTAATTCACACCAGATCTGACCAATTCTCTATCACACCTCTTAAAATAAATACTAAATTAAAATGCCTTCATATAGAGCAATACTACAATATATCCCCCTCCAAATCTCTTAGCACTATAACTTCATTCATTCCCTTGAGAAAGCCAAAACACAAACTACAAAATTCTTCTAGGAACAAAAACCAACCCAAGAAAAACTATTCTAGAGTCTTGAATATTGTTCTTTCATGCAGTGTAATTGATAATCCATTCAGAAACAAAAAAGTGGATTATAGTGGAAACTGTGAAAGTGTGTAGGACCCTTGCCAATTTCCTTTCTTTTCTTCATACTTTTGTCTTTTACAGCAAATAGTATTGCTAGCCCAATTCTGTGAAATAAAACTACAGTTTTACCTATTTCAAGCTTCTCATTGAAATGATTTGGAAAGTTCCCATTCCTCTATAAGTTAGTCCCATCACTCTCATTGTGTCAATATCTCAAAAGCAAAAGGATTAAAAATAGAAAAAAGACCTTCCATAAATCCATTCACTTGTTGAAGAAAACCATAAGCATTGGTTTCAGGAGAAACTTAGGAATTTACAATCCTGGACACTAATTTTAGTTTAGATAATCAAGAAAAGAGAGGCGGAAATGTCGACGAAGTATTTACATACTATAGCTGATGAGAACCCGGATCTTCAAAAGCAGCTTGGGTGCATGACTGGCTTATTTCAGATATTTAACCGCCAACATTTGGCCACGGGACGTCGTATTAGCAGTCACAACCGAAAGAAATTACCTTCAGGTACTGTATTAAGTTAGGCCTTATTTTATATTCTTCATATATTCTGTCCTGAAACTAGTGGGCTAGGCTCTTTTAGCAAAACTAAGCTATTAGTATGAGTTATTGTAAGTTACATACAAGATATCAATAATACTATAAACAGGCAGAATGAGCTCGGGTAACACTGTCAAAAAATTATGGAATATGTATAATTCAATGGATGTCAGATGAATACGGCATTAATAAGTTAAAAGACGAATATCATGTTAACACAGGCAGAATAAGCTTAGGTAACAACTCTGTAATTTTTTTTTACCGAATGTGTAATTTAATAGATGCGACTTGAATAAGGAATTACTGTTCTTGAACAAATGCTATTATCAGAGTTTAGATTTCTAGAATTTCTATAGGTGTGAATGCTGTTTAGAGTTCTAATAGGAATTTCACCATCATTTACAGTTAACTTAAAGAGTTATAGGCCTATTCAATAGTCAATACATTGCCGTGAAGTACCTTCTAATGCAATTTTAGTGAACTTCTGATCAAACCTTTTGCTGTAAACTTCATTCATATATTTGTCATTATTAGCTTCAGAGTTCTAAATTCCTAAATTTATAACAATTCTGCAGGTGAGAGTGGCAAACTTGTAAAGGAACCGATTAATCCCATGCAAAAAGTCACAGTAAGTAGAAATGCTTTTCCCAATAATAATTGAAAACATTCTCTAAGATTATAAATTGGAATAAGTGATCTTAAGTAAATTTGTTTAACGTATGCGTGCTTAAATTTCAGGAAAAAAAACTTGAGGGTGTGAAGGAGAGAGGAAGAACCTCAGTCGAATCATCCACAAGCTCGTTCTCATCATCTTCGTGTTCTTCAACTTTCTCATCAATTACTTCTAATAAATTAGTACAACCCGATCTATCTGTTTTAGGCCAAGGCCGTCTCTCTAAAACACCATCTCCAATAGTACCAAAAAAACAACCCGACCTTTCTCACTCGAGCCAAAACTCCCCTGATATTCGCAATATAGTAAAAGACTCCATCCAAAGAGAAAAATGCGAGCTATCAGTCAAGACTAAGGGAAAAAACCGAGTTATGAAACACATAGATTCTCCTAGGCCTCAACAGATATTTAAACCCGTAAATCAAAAAGTTTCTGCACCTGAGAAATCTTCTCGGGCTGTTCATACCAAAGAGAGAAATCCAGGGTTACCACCAAAAGACTCTCCGCGATTCTCTTACGATGAGAGAGACTCTAGAGATAAGTGGAAATCTGTCACGAAGCTTAGAGAGCTCCCTAGATTCTCATTGGATAGTAAAACCTTGAACCGAAGAGGTTCCTCTGAGCCGAGATCAAACACTCTTCTAGAAGATCTACAGCAGCGAAAAGATCAACGTTTAACTGGCGTTATTGCAAAGTTGATGGGACTAGAAGATTTTCCGGATCCTACGGATGAAAACAAGCATAACCAAGTTTCTGATTCTCCAAAGCTTACCCCGAGAGATAACTTGTCCCCAAAATTAAAACATATTAATTTCCCAGAAAAAACAAACCCTAGGTTTCCGCTAGAACCAGTAGCGGAAATTCAGCTAAAGCCCAAAACTCTATACCCTTCTGTGTATGGTCAAATTGAAAAGAGGTTAACAGAACTTGAGTTCAAAAAGTCCGGAAATGATCTCAGAGCTCTTAAGCAGATACTTGGTGCTATGAAAAAATCACAAGAAAACATAGACGATAAAAAAGACGATAGCTCTTTTAAGCTTAATAACTCTCCAGAAACAGATATTACTCCCACCATTAAAGGGAGTGATTCTCCCAAAAAAATTGAAGCTTCTATTGGAAAAGTGGTCAGAAAGCCAAAATCGTCTCCAGTCCCACTCGAGGGTTTACCAAGTCTGCACAGACTGAAGACCAGGAAAAATGCGGATGATAAAAAAGAATTGATTTCCAGAAAAAATCAATTTAGAGAATCTTCTCAACAATCCCTTCGTCCAACGGTTAAGAGAAGCTATACATCAAAACAGAGAAGTGTGAGCCCGAGAATGCAAAATAACAAACCTGAGTTAGACAAGCAATCTCATCAAATTACATATACTTCTGAAGCAAGCACACCTAGAAGAGCTATGGATCGGCAATTTGAGGAAACATTTTCTTCCAGTGGAAAATATAAGCAAAAACTGCATGTTCGTAGGAGAAGTGACGATGACCATTTGAGTCAGATCAGTAATATAAGCACAGTTTCGCAAAATGATGACGTGACAAGCAATTATAGATATGAAGTAAGAAAACACACAAATCACTTTAGAAAAGGACCTCTGTGGTTTACGTAATTATAGGAAAAAGGTTATTAATGACTTATATTTTTTTCTTGAATCAGGTAGCAGCTAGCTTAGACGAGTTAAGATCGAAATCTATTGAACAGCCAAGCCCTGTGTCTGTTCTTGATACGACATTCTATGTGGAAGAATTACCCTCTCCTGTTAAGAAGATATCGAGTGCCTTTACAGGTGAGGACTAAATTTTAGTTAAACAGACTGGGGTTGTTTGGGTGCAGATTTTAAGCAAATAAGTTGGAGTTTTTGAGTTAAAAAAAGAGTTGGGTTCATCCAGCTTAAAGCTTCTAGCTTTTCCAGACAAAAATTTAAGAAAGCCAAGTTTTATGCTGATCAACCAAATACAATCTAGCTATTTTGCAAAATAATTGGGCTCTCTTTTACATGGCCTTTTGTAATAATTCCGTGTGTATCAAATGCAGATGAGGATGACCTCAGTTCTGATGAAGCACAATCCAAACCAGTGGACCTTGTAAACACTCTGAATGAATCCAGAGCTAATTTAGTCCTGAATTTCGAAGAAGAAAAGTTGGAAAACATTAAGCACTTAAACGATGAGCTTGAAAAAGTGGTCTCACGTGACAAAGCTGATGTGGACAGTATAGCAGATACTTGTAAGAGCACGGATCCAATGTGTAGATACGTTTTTGAAATATTGTCAGCATCAGGCCTACTCAAAGATCTAGGAACAAACTCGACATTCACTCAGCTACATGCATTAGTGCGTTTCATCAATCCACATTTGTTTGATATCCTAGAACAATCGAAGATCAACAATGAAGTTGAAGATGATGAACAGAGCAATGAAAAAGAAAACAAGTTACATTTTCAAGAGAAAATCACCAGGAAACTCATTTTCGACACTACTGATGAGATTCTTGTACATATCTTGATCTCTGCTGGTTTTTCTGACCCATGGATCTCACCAAATAAACCAGGTAGGAGAAGTTTCAACGGAAAAAAGCTTCTGGAAAAAATCTGCTCAGAAATGAATAATCTCCAAAGTGACCCTGAATATGGAACACCTTATGAGGATGAAGATATCTACTCAGAAATTTCAGGCATAGTTTTGGACATTGAGCGATTGATCTTCAAAGATTTAATTAGTGAGATTGTGAGTGGTGAGGCCGGTTTACCAAACCGGTTAAACAAGAGTTGCAGGCAACTATTTACCAACTAGTTTTTCATTTTTAACCTTTTATCTCATTTTCATTCACCCTTTCTTTTTTTGTTTTAAGAAAAAGATAACATAACTAATCATCTCATGCTTTTGCTAGCTGATAAAAGGATCTGTAGGTTCTATGTCATAGAAGTTCATCAGAATTAATGTAAATACACGATTAATAGAAATTTTCTTCTGCCAGTTCAGTTTTAATCACTCACAAGTCCAAGTGAATGCAAAAATAAAATAAAAAAATCTATATACTAGCTTCTCTTTAAGATTATTGTTAATACTTTACTTTTTGGTACCAAAGAAATAGAGAAGATTATGTCATGCACAATGATAGCTACAGCCTACAGGAAGAATATCCTTAAGAAATCTAAATGTATGCAGGAAAGTGTGTTTTATTTGTAAACCAAACTCAATGCCACACAATACCTTCATAATCATCATCAGATGTCTTTCTTAACGAACAGAAATTTTTGTATAGCAATAACAGTTCCGTAATTACACTCCAGAACTAAACAAGAAGCACCAGGGCTTCAAGAACGACAGAAATTCGGAACGTTAATAAGGCGTTGTTAAGTTTTTTCATTGGACACAACCACTAAATTGGTTCATTAAATCGAGGCCTATAATTCCACAACTGAAAGTGCACTCTAAACCTCTCTGAAGGAACACCTACAAGCTACTTCAGTGAAATAACAATTGCAACTGGCACAAATAAAATCTTAGAACTGCTCATAATAGTACTCGTGTTAAATAACAAACAAAATATATTTCGGAGATAATAAACCAATTACATTGGCATGCTCTATTTATCGAACATAGAGATTATGAAATAAGGAAAGAGTATTAATATCAAATCAACTAAATTATACCGATTCCCAAATCTCCATTCTTGATAATCAATCAAATATTAATATACTTAATATCTTCCTTAATACTCCCCTCAATATTGTTTATATATGTCACGCCCCAAAATCCGAAAAACACAGGCATCGAGGCGTGACCTCTTTAAACAAAAGGAAAAAGAATCTGTTAGTACAAAATTATAGTTTTAAAAGAAAAAGACTTGCGAGCTAAATGAACAATTAAACAATTAAATAAAAATGTTTGCCAAACATGACTACAAAACAAGATGATTTGAAAAGATTTATAAAAGGATAACAAACGAATGTAATTTGCCCGTAGGCTATAACCTCAAAAATATAATCTAAGTAAAAAGAAAGCAACTGAAAGAAGCCCCGAGCCCATGCGATACATTGCTAATGCTGCTATGCGAAAGTGCCAACCTAAGTCGTATCTGAAAGACAAAACTGTAACGGTGAGTCCCACGCACATACATAGACGGGACGGCACCACAAGATACCGTCGCTCCATCCCATAAATGTAAGAACTCAGAACAACAACTACAATAACAACGTATAAAAAGAAATAAAATAACATCGTACAACGAAATAAATTAAATAACTTCAACACACATCTGTAGCAAACATGGACCTCTCACGCCACCTATCTCAGTCCGTAAGGTAGGTCATTCGCTATACCCCTTGGCCGTCTTATGTCTCCAGTATAGGAAGAGACATAGACCATTGCTAACAAAATAAAGATTTAAAGTGCGCACTTGGACCTCTCTACGCCACTCGCCCCAGTCCGTACGACGAGTCATTCACTATACCCCTCGGCCGTCTTATATCCCCGGTATAGGAAGAGACATAGACCATTGCTAACAAATAAATAATAAAAGTGCACAATAGGACCTCTTCACGCCCTCCCCCCAGTCTGTATAACGAGTCATTCCCTATACCCCTCGGCCGTCTTATGTCCCCGGTATAGGAAGAGACATAGACCATTGCTAATAAATAAATAAATCACAAGAACTCGGCCAATAATATTAAACCATTCAATTATCATATTCTCATACGTCACTTTAACGTAATTCAACAAAACACATAAGCATAGGTACTAGATTCACAACTAGCCAAACAAGTACAACAACATAAAATCTCATTCATGCATTTTAACAAACATCTTGTATGCATAAACAACAATTCATCTTTATTCAACAATAATTTACCCAATTTTACCAACCACTACAATAACACATCATCAACGCATAGAAACACGCAAACCCATCCATATTCTAATTAATTCGAAATTAATATGACTAAATTCTCAAATTCTCAAATCCTCCAATTCAATAAGAGAATTAAAAGTGCAACAAATAAAACTAAATTAACAATTTAATAGATCATAATTGAGATAAAAGGCAAAACCCACAATTTAAATTAAACGCAAGACCTAAACCTAACATACACCCTCGTCTAGTCGCAATGGATAACCCCCGCTACCTTAGCGCGTAGAGAAGATGCTTCCGGTAAGAACTCGTTAATGTTGGTTTCTTGTTCTTCTTCCTAAGCTTATAATCTCTTTCTTCTATCTTGTTTTTCTGTTTTATGTTTTGAAAGAGGGCTAAAAATAAGTTTAGCAAACTGCTTTGAGAGAGTTTGGGGAAGCGAACTATTTGGTTCCCAAAGTTCTAAAAGTTAATTCTTAATCAAAATTATTATTTTACTGCTAAAAAATTAACCAATCTTTAGAAGCAAAGATATTGGGTCCTTTTTATTTATAAAATTAGTAACAGGTTTTTAAAATAAAGTTTTTTGGAAAAGTTTCGGTTTTAGGCTAAAAATTGTGTAAAACGTTTTTGGATAGATTAAATCATAAATAAAACCATTTATGAAAATACGGAATGTTACAATATACACGATTGTGTACATGCAAGTAGAAAAGGTTTGAAAGTTGTAGCTATACTAGTATTGGATTGGATATTTGGACCTTGATTTTACCATGGAATTGGTTCCACGAGTTATCGGTTCATTTATGTTAGTTTCAAATTACAAGATTATTGTATCATATTGTTAAAAATATATTGAGTTAGGTTATATTAAACTCTTAGTATGTTAACAGTTAATGCGTAACACATTTTTTAAGTTGTAGTTAAATATAAGTTGTAGTTATAACTGAAAGTGGCAGACATATTACTTGGCGATCAAGTCAAACATATTCTAGAAGGTACAAAAACGTGTAGAACAAATCTAAAAGATTTCGTGCAATATCGGAAAATTACATTGAAGAGAATGAAAAGTTTACTTGTTGCATTAGAATACTTGAAGAGCAAAGAAGAATGCTAGTAAAAGAAGAAAAGAGAGAAAAAAAGAAATAATTCCTATTTCATTAATATTATGATTCTTTATAAGGTTATAAATAAAATCAATTAGAATCTAATATTTTGTGTCTCTAAATCAT
Source organism: Primula veris (assembly GCA_963682055.1). Classification (NCBI taxonomy): domain Eukaryota; kingdom Viridiplantae; phylum Streptophyta; class Magnoliopsida; order Ericales; family Primulaceae; genus Primula; species Primula veris. The sequence continues at coordinate 24,782,323 of OY821747.1, read as the reverse complement.
TGATTATACAGCAAATAGAGAGAGAGACCCCCACGAAATATTAGAGAGAAAAAAATTATTGTTTGAGAGAAATTCGTGACAGGATGTCATTAGATATTGAGAGGTGTTAGCTATGAGCAATACTTTGATATACAAATACTTGTGAGCGAGTCATTGTGTATTGTAAGATTTAAGTCTACTATTGTAAGATTGACAATATCAATAAATACTGGCTGAGTAGCTCAAAGACGTAAATATGGTGAGTGCATCGAAGTTCGTTATTAAACGCATGGTGTTATTTACTATCCCGTCAGAACTCTTCAATTATAACTAAAACGAAATCTTAGTTATCACTGAAACGCGTAATAACATTCGAAACATTAGGCAAACGTTTTTTCAATTTGTATTAGAGCTTTTTACCTAACTTTAATTGGTAAGGATCATGTGTTATGAATATATGGAGTTATTTAAAAATGGTGGATCGTTCAACAAAACACCGTTGCTTTAAGGAAGTTTGAACTATGGCACATGGAAAGTGAGGATTAGAACTTTTATTAAATCTCAAGATGAAAAGGCATGAAAATCAATTATAAAAGGGTTATGAAGTATCAATGCTCCCTGATAAAGAAGGAGAAGAATGTCCAGTCCCAGAGGATACTTGGTTTGAAGAAGAGGAGAAGGATTTTAATGCAAATACAAAGACACTTCTTGCAATCTTTAGTGCAGTTCATCTCAACTTATTCAAGTTAATATCCATGTGTGAATTTGCAAAAGAAGCTTGGGATATTCTAAAGACCACATACGAAGGTACAGGACGAGTCAAAACATCAAGACTTCAACAAATTACAACCAAGTTCGAAAACCTAAAGATGGAAGAGCACGAAACTATAGAAGAGTTTTATTCTAATTTTTGTGAGATTTCTACTGAATCTCATACTCTTGAACAGAAGATTCCAGAATACAAATTGGTGAAGAAAACCTTGAGATCTCTAACTCAAAGGCTTGAAATAAAGGTTACAGCTATTGAAGAGTATAACAACATCGAAAACATGAAGATGGAAGATCTTATGGGTAATCGCAGAACGTATGAGATGAAGTTTGAGTCGTCAAAACATTCGGGTAAAGATATCGCTATTCATGCTAAAAAGTCTATAGTCTCAAAGTCAGTTATAACTGAATCTGAAACTGAAACTAATGATGAAGAATTTGCTCTTTTTGCCAAAAAGTTATATAAAAGTTTTTCAAAAAGAAGGTGATGGAGAAGTTAGTAAACCATTTCAGGAAAAGGAGTTTAAACCGAAAAATTATGAAGAGAAGCAACCTGAAATAAAGTGGAAATCTAGGGAGTTTAAACCAAATGTGATTCAATGTAGAGAGTTTATGGGTTTTGGTCATGTTCAAGATGAATGTGCGAATACGCTTAAGAAAAATAGGGCTTTAAGAGCAGAAAAGTTTAGTGATGAATCTGGTAATAATACTAAAGATGGTGAAGAAAGAAACTATACAAGTTTTGTGGCTATCTCGAAAATAATAATGAAAAGTGCGAAAAACTCAAAATCCATCTCAGTTACAAACTCAGTTGTAACTAACACCGAAACTGAAGAAGGGTATTACTCCGAATCTGATAGTTGTGATGATGAAACTATTACTATTAATAAGGTAGAAGAAACTTAAAAGAGGATCAAGCTTCTCAACAATGGGACTGAATACTTAGACAAAGTGCTTTCATGTCAAAGGTATGCAAATGATAATACTGGATTGGGCTATTCTGGAGCTAATAGAAGTGGAAAGACCATGCTCGTGAAGGCCACAATAAGCAAAATAACCCTACAACCCACTGTAAGTACAAGGAGGTGTTCAGTTGTAACTGAAAGTGTATCAAAAAATAGACTGTTCTCAGTTATAACTGAAGTTGCAACTGGAAATTACTTGAGGTTATGTTATTTTTGTAATAAAACTTGACACACTTTGGATGTTTCCAATAAAAGATTTTTGAGTGTTTTTCCAGGGTTTATAAACAAACATCCAAGTGGGCCTGGAAGGATTAAAAATAAAAGTGAGATAACTACTTGGAATATGACTAATTTAACCTCCTTTAATGCTGTTGTTTCTACTTCTTGGTATTTCGATAATGGTTGTTCCAAACATATGACTAGTAATGCTAAATTCTTAAAGAATCTTAGGAACATATATGGTAATTCTGTTGTGTTTGGAAGTGGAGATAAAGGTCTTTTGATTGGTAAAGTAACTTTAATTGTTGATGGCATGTCTGAGCTTAAAAGTGTTTTATTGGTTAAAGGTTTAAAATCTAACCTGTAAGTGTTAGCCAATTATGTGATAATTCTATTCATGTTAAGTTTAATAAGGATAAATGCCTTGTAACTGATGATAACAATGACTTAATCATGATTGGAATGAGATCTAGTGATAGTTGCTATGTGTTTGATAAGTCTGTTGCAATCTTGCCAAAAGTCAGTTGTAACCAACCTGCAAGCAATAATCCTGAAATTTGGCACCAACGTTTGGACATGTAAACTATAAAACTTTTGCTAAAATTGTTAATTCAACTTGTTAAAGAAGTACCTGAATTGAAAGTAAAACTATCAAGTACTTGTGGTGATTGTATGAAGGGAAAGCAAACTAAAAGTGTTAGTCAAATTTATGCTAATAGTGTGCTTGAATTGTTACATATTGATCTTATGCATCCCATGCAAACTGAAAGTATTGATGGTAAAAGATATATTCTTATGGCAGTTGATGATTTTTCTAGATACTTTTGAGTAGATTTTCTTAGAGAAAAATCTGAATATTTTGATGTGCTTAAAAACCTATGCTTGAAATTGCAAACTGAAAAATGTTATACCATTGGTAAAATTGTTAGAATTAGGAGTGATCATGGAAAAGAGTTTGAAAATTTCAAATTTGCTGATTTTTGTGATTATTTAGGAATTTCTCATGAGTTTTCTGCTCCTAAAACCCCCCAGCAGAATGGTATTGTCGAAAGAAAGAACAGGACTATTCAAGAGTTGGCTACAGTTATGTTGAATTTTAAGAAACTTACTAAGAGATTATGGGCTGAGAGTGTTAATACTGCTTGTCACATGGTAAATATGGTCTATTTTACTGAAGAAACTAATATGACACCCTATGAAATCTGGAAAGAAAGAAAGCCTAATTTGAGTTACTTTCATGTGTTTGGTTGTGTTTACTATATTTTTAAAGATAGAGAACACCTAGGAAAGTTTGACTCTAAAAGTGATGAATGTATTTTCTTAGGATATTTTATGAATAGTAGAGCTTATATAGTCTGTAATTTGAGAACTCATGTTATCATATAATCTTATAATGTTGTTTTAGATGATCTTAAAGATATATCTGAGTGTGCAGGTGAAGATGATATGACAAGTTTGATGGATACAACCATGGAAGAGCAGATGGATGGAAAACAAAAAGAGTCAGCTACTACACCATTTCTAACCGAGGAACAACCTGAGGAGTTGTCTGAAAAATATGCTGAAGACTCAGTTGTAACTGAGACTGCACAAGTTGCAACTGCACCTGCAACTGAACAACGAGATAGAAGGGTGAAGTATGTGAGGACTCAGAAAAATCACCAATTGGGAAAAATCATTGGAGAGGTAAGTGCATGTATGAATACTCGACGAAAACACCTCGATCTTGTTAGTTTTAATTGCTATATATCTCAGACTGAGCCTAAGAATGTTAATGAAGCTTTATTGCATAATGAATGGATTTCTACTATGCAAGATGAATTGAGTCAGTTTGAAAGGAATAATGCATGGACTCTTATGTCTAGGCATGAAAATAAGAATATAATTGGTACTAATGGTTTTTAGGAATAAAACTGATAAGTATGGTACCATTGTTAGAAATAAGGCTAGGTTAGTTGCTCAAGGTTACACTTAAGTTGAAGGAATTGATTGTGATAAAACATTTGCGCATGTTGCTAGAATTAAATCTATTAGAATTTTGCTGTCTCTTGCTTGTTTATATGATTTTAAATTGTTTCAAGTTGATGTTAAAAGTGCTTTTCTTAATGGCAATATTTTAGAAGAAGTGTATGTTAAGTAGCCAAAGGGATTTGAATATCCTCATAAACCTGATCATGTTTTTCATCTAAAGAAAGCTCTTTATGGATTAAAACAAGCTTTTAGAGCATGATATGATAGATTAACTAAGTTTTTGATTCAAAAAGGTTCTCATAGAGGGATAGTTGATAAGACATTGTTTACTAAGAGAACTCATAATAATATTATAGTTGTTCAGATTTATGTGGATGATATTATGTTTGGTTATACTTCCATGAGTTATGAAAAGTGAATTTGAGATGAGTGGTGGTGGTGTATTGCATTTGCTTCTAGGTTTGCAAGTTAAGCAAAGTGATAAAGGCATATTTTTGTGTCAAAGTAAGTATGCAAGAAATCTAGTTAAGAAATTTGGTTTATCTGATAGTAAAGAGAAAAGTTCACCTACGAGTTCTAAATTAAAACTGTCTAAGAATGATAAAAGTAAGTCTGTTTGATTGGCAGATTGCTTTATTTGACTGATAGTAGACCTGATTTTTGTTTGAGTGTTGGAGTTTGTGCTATATATCAACCTAATCATTTAGAATCTCACTTATTAGCTGTTAAGAGGATTATTAGATATGTGAAAGAAACTATTAATCTAGGCTTGTGGTATTGTAAAGATACTAAACATCATTTAGTTGGATTTTGTGATGATGATTGTGCTGGTAATATTGATGATAGAAAGAGTACATCTGGTGGATATTTTTACTTTGGAAATAAGTTAATATCTTCGTTTAGTAAGAAGGAAAGTTGTATCTCTTTATCTAATATAGAGGCATAATATATAGCAGATGGTAGTGGTTGTACTCAACTTTTATGGATGAAACAAATGCTTGAGAATTATAATGTTAAACAAGAGGTTTTTACTTTATATTGTGATAATAAAAGTGCAGTTGATTTAGCTAATAATCTGGTTTAACACTCTAAAACAAAGCACATAGACTTAAGATATAATTTTATTAGAAAACTTGTTGAAGAAAAATGTCTATTTTTGGAACATGTTGCAACTGAGAAACAACTGTCAGATATATTTACAAAATCATTGGGCGTTAAAAGGTCTGAATTCCTAAGAAGTGATCTTGGGGTATGTTATTATAAATCTATCTGAGTAAAAAAATTAATGTTTAATATGAGAATAATCAGTTATAAACAATTAAGTAAATTTGCATGAACTGTATATAATTGTTCTGAAAAATATTGAACTTTTGCTTAATAATAAGGAGATTGACAATGGTAAATTGCTTATAATTATGTGGAATTGGGCTAATAATGAATAAATGAGCTTATATTTTATCTTTTTTATCAGTTGAACAGTTAGTGAAAACTGAGCCTGCAACTGATGACAGAAGATACTGTTGAATAGTTAGTGTTAAACTGAGCCTACAACTGAAACTTCATGCAAAAAGATGATTAATTGGTTAAATGATGATAACCGGTTAATTGATGGTAATCTGATCTATAAAGTGTCAATTTATTAATAAAAAATAAGATTGATCAATTTTTTTTGGAAGAAGTAATTGTGTGTTTTTGGTTCCAATACAGTTTCAAGTATTAATTGTAACTGAGATGCAACTCAAATGAACAGAAAATTTATTTTTTTACTTGATAAATTGTTTATTTGATTAAAATTGAAAAGACCTATTCTTTTCTTGGACAAAATGTTCTGACCAACAGAAAGGAAGGTCAACAATTTTTATTATGCTAAAAAAGGGTAAATTAGTTTTTAGTGACCTGGGTTTTGGCCTATTTTAGGATAAGTGACCTAAGTTTTTTTAATTTCGGTTTTGTGACCTAAGTTTAACTTTGTTACCATTTAGTGACCTGCCATCCTATTTTTTTTTTAAAAAAACATATTTCTTGCTAAAATGACTAAAATACCCTCAGATTGTGGAGGAAAATTTCAGTTTAATGAGGGTATTTTCGTCCTTTTAGCAAGAAATATGTTTTTTTTTTTTGAAAAATAGGATGGCAGGTCACTAAATGCTAACAAAGTTAAACTTAGGTCGCAAAACCGAAATTAAAAAAATTTAGGTCACTTATCTTAAAATAGGCCAAAACCCAGGTCACTAAAAACTAATTTACTCTGCTAAAAAACTTAAGTTTTGTGGTTATAAAGTGTTGGATTGTATTAATAGTTAAAACTGATTTTTGGTTCTTAAACTTGAAAATTCGTCCTTGTTTAAACTTATATGCTTTCAAACTTTCTCAAACTTTGTTTACTCATTTAAAAGAAGCGTTACAACTAATTAAGTCATCATGAATGTATGAAGATTTGGTTTGATAAAATTCTTGTGAGTTATCTGAAAATATTGGTGAGGGATAATATGAATTTTGGTTGTTTGATGACAGTGATTATGGGTATATTGGTTCTAGTTTGGTTGATTATGATGAGTGTGGTGCATTTTAAACTTCTCATTTTTATGACAAAAAAGGCGAGTAGATTGATGAGTTGAAAGAGAGCAATGATAGCAATGAGCTTGACTTTGAGTATGATTGTTTATATTTCTGTTTTTGAGGATGTCTGCTCTGATTAATTGCTTGTTTTGATAATAATTTAAAGGGAAAAATGCTAAAATGGTATCTAACCTATCAGCTTTTAGTGATTTGGTACCCAACCTAGCAGACTTTCTAATTTGGTACCAAACGTATACATTTCGCTCTAATTTGGTACCCAACCTATACGTATACAGTCCAATTAAGGGACTCAATCTGTCTTCGATTATCGGTTTTAAACGCATAGGTTGGGTACCAAATTAGAAAAAAATGTTAGGTTGTGTATCAAATTAGAAAAAAGTGTTAGGTTGGGTACCAAATTAGAGCGAAATGTATAGGTTGGGTACCAATTTAGAAAGTGTGTTAGGTTGGGTACCAAATCACTAAGTCATTTTCCTTTTCTTGTGTTTTTTCTAGTATTTTTGTTACTAGTTTTCCGACATCCTTTTATCTTCTTTCAAATCCAACAGTGGTATCAGAGTCAACAGTCCCAAAATAGCCGATGGAATGACCCCATTTATCCCCATACTCAAGAAGGGATTTTACGATAATTGGAGCATTAGAATGAAAGTGTTCCTTGGTTTCCAAGGCGTGTGGGAAACCATCGAAACTGGGTATAATGAACCTGTGAAAGGTGCCGCTCTAACCAAAGCTCAATGGGATGCGGCGAATGATTTGAAGAACAAGGATCAGAAGGCTCTCACTATCATCCATCAAGCGTTGTATGTAAGTATGTTTCAAAAGGTGGCGTGTGGAACCACGAGTAAGTAAGCGTGGGATATCTTAGAAAACTCTTTTAAAGGAGTTGACAAGGTGAAAAAAGTTCGGCTTCAAATCTTGTGTGGGTTTGAGGGTTTACATATGAAAGTTTCCGAATCAATTTATGATTATATTTCACGTGTTGAAACAATTGCAAATCAAATGAAATCATGTGGTGAAAATTTAGATGACACCCGTATTGTTGAAAAAAAAATCTACGATCTTTAGATTACAAATGGGATTATATTGTTGTGGATATAGAGAAATCTAAAGATGTAGAATCTATGATGGTGGATCAACTATTGGGATAGATTCAAGCTCATGAAGACAAACTCAACAAAAAAGTTGTCAAAAAGAGTCGCTTGAACAAGCTCTCCAAACAAAGTTTACTATGAACGAGAAGAATTTTGGCAAGCCGAAAAGCCAACGAGGAAGAGGTCGAGGTCAAAATTATGGCCGTGGTAATTACAACTCTTTCAAAAAAGAAGAGAGGAGACAAAACTCTCATCCGACGAGAAGCCGTGGAAGAGGAGAAAATTATAATGGAAAATCGAGATATGATAAGTATCAAATTAAATGTTATAGTTGTCAAAATTTTGGGCATTACGCTTCCGAGTGTAGATTGAGTAATAATAAATTTGATTAAATGGCTAGATAAAATGAAAAACGTTCTACACTTTTATTTGCGCATAATGAAAATAAAAATCAAGAAAATACTACGCGGTATTTATATACGGGGGCCAGCAACCATATGTGTGGTAATAAAAATATGCCTATCGAAATTGATGACACGGCAAATGGAGATATTTATTTTGGTGATGAATCTAAAATTCCGGTGAAAGAGAACGGAAAAGTTTTAATCCAATTAAAAAATGGAGAAAATGATTTTATTCCGAACGTTTATTATGTGCCAAATATGAAGTCTAAATTTTGAGTTTGTGATAACTTTTTGAAAAAGGGCTATGATATTCATTCGAAAAATTATAATATTTTATTGAGTTCGATGAACATGAAACATGGGATTGGGACAAAAAGGAAGACGACTATGATTTTTTCTCTTATTATGGCGATGAAAAAGAAGAGAAAATCGAAATGGAAGAAGAGCTTTCTACTCCACTTCTATCACCCCAATCACAAAGTCCAACCACGATACTCAATTGATGAAAGTTCTAGCAAAAGAACATCACGTTTTCGCACTATGCAAGAGTTATATGAGCTAACGGAAAATGTTGATAATGTTACTCTATTTTATCTTATTGCGGGTTGTGAACCAACAGGTTATGGAGAGGCGATGGAAAATAAAAATTGAAAAAAAGTTATGGATGAGAAAATGGACTCGATAATAAAATATGATACGTGGGAGTTGACGGATTTCCGAAAGGGCACAAAGCTATTGGTGCTAAATGGATTTATAAAGAGAAAAAAAATGCAAAACAAGAAATCGAAAAATATAAAGTAAGGTTGGTCGTAAAATGATACAACCAAAGGGCCGACATCGATTTTGATGAGTTATTTGCTCCTTAGCTCGTCTAGAAACTATTAGATTTTTAATTTCTTTGGCCGCCTAAAATAATTGGAAAATAAAACAAATGGATGTGAAATCGGCGTTTTTAAATGAAAATTTAGAAGAAAAAGTTTATTTGCAACAACCACCGGGTTATGAGATTAAGAGTTTGAAAATTGAAAAAAACGCTTTACGGTTTGAAACAAGCCCCGAGAGCTTGTAATACTAGAATTGATAAGTATTTACAAGAAAATAATCTTATAAGGTGTCCCCTTGAGCATTCTCTTTATGTGAAAATGGATAAAAATGGCGATTATTGGTTGTTTGCCTATATGTTGATAATTTAATTTTTACGGGAAATAATATGAAATTATTTGAGGATTTTAAAAGGGTAATGAGTCGTGAATTTGAAATGACGGATATTGGTCTTATGTCGTATTATCTTGTAATCGAGGTGAAACAAAATAAAAATAAAAATTTTATTTCGCAAGAAGGGTATGCAAAAAATATCCCTAAAAAGTTTAAAATGGATGAGTGTAAGCTGATAAATACTCCAGTAGATTGTGATATAAAATTATCAAAATATTTTGAATATGAAAGTGCGGATCCGATGTTTTCTAAGAGTCTTATTGAAAGCTTACTATATTTAACTATTACTCGACCGGATATTTTATATGAATTTGGTCTTATTAGCCATTATATGGAACCTCCAGCTTTGTCGCATTGGAAGGCTGTGAAACGAATCATCCGTTATATAAAAGGTATGATTGATTTTGGATTAAATTACTCGTTTTCTAATAATTTTGAGTTGATTGACTAAAGTGATAGCGATTGGGGAGGAGATCTTGATGATCGTAAAAGTACAACTGACTTTGTTTTTTTATATGGGATATACAAACTTTACTTGGAGTTCGAAAAAGCAAACAATTGTGACACTAACTACATGTGAAGCCGAATATGTTACCGCTAATTCTTGTATTGGTCATGCAATTTGGTCATGAAATTTGTTGAAAGAATTGGTGATGCCACAAAATGAAGCTACAAAAATGTTTGTTGATAATAAGTCCGCGATTGCACTTATCAAAAACCCGGTGTTTCATGATCGAAGTAAGCATATTGACACGCGTTATCATTTTATTCGCGAGTGTATTGAAAATAAGAATGTTGAAGTAAAATACCCGAACTCACAAGATCAATTGACGGATATTTTTACGAAGGCTCTCAAGTAAGAAGATTTTTGAAAATTGAGGATTATGATCGGAGTTAACAAACAAGATTAAGGGGGAGTGTTGAAAAAGGTAATGTGATATTAATTTTGTGCTATTATTATTTAGCATTTACATTTTATAACTTTTTAGGTATCATGGATTTAACATTTACATTTTATAACTTTTAAGGTATCATGGATTTAACATTTACATTTTATAAGTTTTTAGAAATTCTGGGTTCATGTGACTAAAAATATATAACCTTTCATTTTTTGTTGAATTTAGTATAAATAAGTAATGTTTTTACATTTGTAAAACACACCAAAATAATAAAAAAATTATTTTTCTTTTCTTGTGTTTTTTCTAACAATTTTGTTACTAGTTTTCCGACCTCATTTTATCTTCTTTCAAATCCAACAGTTACAAACTGAACTAATCGTTGTTAATTAATTTACTAAAATCAAGTACAAGCAACATATTCCCAATTGATGGACAAAATAGCTTTTACCCATCATGATTTTTGCGCAAACATAACAAATTTCAAGACACGTAAAAACATGAATTTAAAGTCAGATTTTTAGCTTAAATTATGTAACCAAGCAGATGGAATAATACATTATGCATGATTTTTATTTTTATTTTGATCAACATTATGCATGCTTGTAGCTCCAGCCACTAACAAATACACTATGCATTGTAGCCACTAACCGCTCGTTCAAACACCTAGCTATATACACCTGTAAAAAATTAACGTGCTACATTATTATTAATATGGTATGATATGTTTTTATTATTTAATTTTAAAAGTAGTATGTTTTTGTTAATTTTTCCTAATTTGAATAGTTGGTATGTATTGGACATTTTTTTTTTCTCAATATAAGGTTCAATTTATAAGAAATTGGTAAGCTTAAGGGTTGAGCAAAAGTCGAACCGTCTGAATCAAACTGACCCGATCAAAGGGAACCACACTGATTCAAAAAATGATTTAGTTGACTATGTTTGCGGTTTTAATGGTTTTGGAATTGAACGAAAGGAAACAGAACTTACTTAAATATTAAATATAGATATTATTTATATATAAACTGTAATTTATATACTAATGAGAATTATATATGTTTATGTTATGTAACTAACTTGTAAAAACTATGTATTAGTAGCATTTTAATTTTAAATGTTATATATGTTTATTTTAGTAGGTTTTCAATGAATTTTTTTGTTGGGTGTTGCTCTGGTACAAACTAACTGAACTAACTCGAGTGTAATCAAATTACAATTAAATATTTAATCCAAGACGAATCCATCACTTTTGAGTAGTTCGGCTCGTATTTTCCACACAAATCGAATCTAGCGACTTTTTATCACCTCTAACGGGACCATCCATTGTATATTTATGTAGAAAAAGGAGACAGGAAGACCACATGATACAACAAGGTATGAACAAATAATCATTAGACGCTCTATTATTTAGACAGAAAAATGAAATAAGAAGACCACATGAAATAGCAAAATAAGAAAAATCATCAAAATTTTCATTGTTGACTTAAGTTTTAATAAGTTCATTACGACAATTCATGAATAAAATAGTCGGATTACCTACTAATTTATATATCATTCTATTATAATAAGATATTTTACCATTTTTTTTTTGCAGAAATACCGTTGCTTACTTTTGCAATTTACATTGTTGCCTGCAGAATAGGTTTATGTTTCTGAGATACAGACGCTTCTCTTTCAAACAAACATTTTCATAGAAGATTTTACACTTTTTCTCTTGGTCCCAGGCCCCTCTTCTCTCTCCCTCTTTCTGTTCATAAAATTCACTTTTTCCCACTGATTATTCAAGTAAACCAGGACTTCATTTTCCAGACATGGTCAACAATTTCCATTTTGTTTTGAGTTTTGCATTTTTATTTTGACTTATATTCATTCAGCATTTTTGTATTGCAATTTAGAGGAAGTTACATTTATTCGGCTATTCAGAAGAAGAGCACGCCCACTGCTTGACATAAAGCCCTATTCGAATTCTCTCAGTAAGATTTAGTCGGTTTTATTTTATATTTTATCGAATTGGTTCAGTACGTAAGACTTGCATATAACTTTTATTTGTTGTGTCAATCTATTTCCAGACACATGGAACCTACTTGTAGCTCAAATACGGCCCTCGATACCAATAGAGATGAGGTGCAATCTTCTTTGCAAAGAGACAAGAAACCGAACTAATTATCGTAATTGGAGACAAAATATTAGCCCAGAACCAGCAACTCAACGTAGACTAAGACATCGTCAACGACAACAAGTAGGCATACAAAATCTGAACGAACAAGAAAGGAATGCTAGACTAGAGCATCGTCGTACTACATAGCGGCAAAGAAGAACACAACGTCAAACATACTTGGGACGACCAAGAGTATATCGTTGTATAAGAATTTATTCTCAAAATCATCATGTAGATAAATTGCTCTTGCACCCAACTGTAAATTGTCAATATTGTAATGTAACATTATTCCAGCGTGAAACTATCTCGATGTGCTGCAATAATGGAAAAATCAGATTGGAACTAATCGTAGCACCAACTGAGATGTTCTATTTATTTGCAAATCAGTCACAAACAGGTCACCACTTTAGACATTACATTCGTGCATATAACCATATATTTTCTTTCACATCTATGGGGGTTAATGTCGATGAAGAGGTAAGAGGACAAGGCATATATACACATTTCGAGCGCAAGGATCTATTTATCACAAAATAGGTAATGTACTACCGAATGATAATGACAGACCACGATTTCTGCAACTATATATAATTTTGATACAAACAACGAAATGCAGAACAGATTGAATGAGAACAATACTCTTCAGAATGAAATTATTCAGAGTATCACAACAGTACTCGACTTATACAATCCGTTTGTTCATACCTTTCGCCATATGGCTCACCGTCCAGACTTGCTCGAGTGTAAACTACAAATCAAATAACTACTGCCTAATCGTCGACAATATGACCTTCCAAGTGTTTCAGAAGTTGCTGCAGTTTTAGTTGGCGGTGAAGAAGTAGGGAATATTGATGCAAGAGACATTGTAATTCAATCAATCGGAGGAGACTTCACTTTTCTCTTAGATACTACAGGCTATTATGATCCTTGACAGTATCCACTTCTGCTGCCTTACAGGACTTACGGTTGGACCCCGAATTGTTCGACTCTAGAAGGACGCAATATCTCATGTTGCGATTTTTATTCCTATACGTTTTAGGTATATCATGTTATTATTTTTTATTCCTATATGCTACATGTTTTCTTCTATGTACTCTTTTAAAATTTATCATGTCAGTTAACTTTAACAATTATACATTCGACCCAACGAACCTTTGGTTTTATTACGGGTTGGACGACTTCTTCAACAATATGTTGTGGACAATTTATGTTAAAATTGAGGCAAAAAATCTTCGATGGGTGCGCAAGAACCAAGATACGAGAGCGGAGACGATCGGTGCTTCTATAGTCAAGTCGCCATTTTGGAGATATGTTATTGTGTTACATCTTAAACAAAATATGAGATCTGTCAATGATCATGAATTTACAGAATTTCTTCTAAAGTTTTTTAGCTTTGGTTTTTAAATGTTAGTAGTACATTTTGAAGTTTTAAAATTTGTCTACTGCCTTCTTTTTGACAACTTATTTGTTTCCAATGGGTCTTTATCCCGAATAGTTCCGGTATATAATACGAATCGAGAATATTGTGTTTGTGGCATGCACTTATGCGTCGCGCACGCAACGCCGTGGCCCACGGTTACTAGTATATATATATATATATATACTAACGAGGTTACTCCAGTGGCAGGTACAAAGCAGACAACGATCATTGCGGTGACACATGGAAAATGAAGATTATTGAATATAAGAAGAAGAAGAAGACACAACCCAATCATTTGATTTCTCAAATGATTATGAACATTGTAACATTTTAATGGCGCTCAAGCTCATTTGCAGATATGCAAGCAAACTCCTCAGCTTCATGTTGTTTGAGAACAACACCAATCTCAATCCCACCTTTACAATCTCTATCATCGAAAAGACAGAAAGCTCCAGTTTTAGCTATCGATACCAGTTCCACCTTTTCTGGTCTTCCCCAACCGAAATCAACCTTGTAAACTTCAAACCGAGGTGATGCGGCTACGGTAAAAAGTGACTGCACACTGGAAAATTTCGCCATCCCATCTTCCGTGCCATTTAAAATATCACCACTCAAATTTATCAGTGCCATAGCAATAGCTTTAGATCCTATCGCCACTCCATCTTTTGTCATTAAATCTCTACTGTTAACATCAACAAGAGGATTATTGACACAATTACCAAAGTAGTTTGATGGCACAACGGGATCTAACTTTGTACGACAATCAACACTAAATGCTGGATGGACTTTTTCCAATGGGACCTTGTGAGTTCTAAACAAACGAACTCACGTTATTGCACATGTTACGATAAACATTGATATAGGTAGTTTCTGCTCATGTTCAGTCTTTAGTTGAGATCTAACAGATTTCTTCAGTTTCTCTAAATCTGATAGTTTCAACTTGAAAGTACCTAATTTTACACCATCAGAGGACTGACTTTCTCTCATCTTGAGGCTCTTATTGTTAGGTCCTTTTTCTTCTAACAAACTTTGTAAATAAATACCTTCAAGATGCGGCGGGACTTGCACAACTTCCCGGTCAAAAATTGGTACAAACTCGCAGGTTATAACACCCTTCTTGCACATAGAAGCCCATGCGTGTATGAACATGTAAAAGCTTTTCCCATCAATCACTCCATGATGACACCTTAGCCCTATGGAGAACCCCTTATTCGGGAACAAAGTCACTTGTACCGCTAAGACAGGTACACAATCTGTAGCATTGCCAGATAACTCTGGCAAAAGAGGGTTAAAAAGCTTTGCTTCGCTAAAACTATCGCTACAAAGCTTGTTGAAGTTGGATTTTATCTCCACGACGTTGAGAGAAACACCACCTCCATGACGGTATTCAACAGAGGGTTTATCAGAGGTTTCTAGCCCCGTGAGGTGTCCGGCAAGGGGAAGAAAGTGGTCGAGAGTGAGGGCGAGTGAGTGTTTGAGCTTAGTGAGGACGGGGGATAACATATCATAACAATGTGGTGGTCGGTTCTGGGGATTCGTAAAAGAATACTCGGTTGTTAGCTGGAAACCGTAGCCACATGAGATCAAAGAAAAGGAGAGTGAGCAAGGCTTCGGGTGGGGAGGAAGGTGTTGGAGAGATTTTGCTAAGCTCAAGAAACATCACTGGATCGGAATATGCCATAGAAGAAGAAAATAAGAAAAGGTAGTGGCGTTTGTGTGTGTTGGATGATGGATTTTGGACAATATCTATATCTACCAATATATGGCAGTGAATCTAGTTATCAAGAAATGGGCTCAGGATAATGTAATTATGAGCTTACTGAGAATCTCATGAATTACCACGGGTTGTATGGTAGAATGGTTGGTTTGAAAATAAGAAAATATCTATTTTGTACCCTGTGATATGAGATTTTAATGATCCATACCCTTTACTATGAAAAATAAAATTATCAATTAGTTCCCTGTAGTACAGAAATTTAGCCTATTAGTATCCTTCCGTTCAAAATTGATGACGTCGTTAGTGTCACGTCATCTTTTTCCGTTAAAGAGAAAAGAGTATTATGGTCATTTCATAATATGAATTATGAAAAATACTGATAATTTGTATACTGTACTATGAGATTTTAATGATCGCTACCATCTACTATTAAAATTACCAAGTAGTACCATTTACGAACTAATGAATGTATGTATTTATACTTTTATTTCAATAGCTAAAAAATATTATTATTAAGCATACTTTCATTTGAATAGCGGAAAGACAAGTTAATGACCCCTAATCTTAACCATTTCTTGGAAAAATTCATTATATATCTCCTTAAGTTTTTGTTATGTCTTTTATTTTACGATCAACTCGAATTATAAAATACAATATTTTGATCTTTTTATCCTGAAAGTTGTGAACAAATTAAAAACCCTTGAGGAATTAACAAGTATTTTTGTTTTTTCAGGGGGCAAAAATTCAAATAGCTCAAAAATATTAGTATTAAGCATACTTTTATTTCAATAGCGGAAAGACAAGTTAATGACCCCTAATCTTTTAACCATTTCTTGGAAAAATTTATAATATATCTCCTTAAGTTTTTTTTTATGTCTTTTGTTTTACGATCAACCCGAATCTGCATTTATAAAATAAAATACTTTGTTCTTTTTATCCTGAAAGTTGTGAACAAATTAAAAACCCTTGAGGAATTAAAAAGTAATTTTGTTTTTCATTCAATTATATAAGGTTAAACCACTTTAAAATAATATATTTGGAAACGGAAAAAATTATTCATTTAGCGAGTTTATTAATTTATCGATAAATGAATAAATTATTCATTTATCGATAAATGAATATTTATTATTTTAAATAGAGTTTTTCAATATAACATATATACATTGTATATGTGATAAGAAAAAATCAAAACAAACTACAAATATTATTTGAATCTAGAAAAACTTAAAAGGTTTTGTGAAATTTAATGTACCTAAAAATTAAGTTAATGTACATAGAAAATGAAAAGATTTATTCTTAACCTATAAAATGTGGATGTTTAGAGGACATTGTGAATACATTTTTAATTTTTCTGTTATAATGTCTTCTCATCATTTAAAAGGAGTAAAAAAATCAACTTTAACCGATAAAATAAGGAGTGCAATATGCGATCATAAAAAAGATAATACAACTATTAGCCATAAAGATTTGCAAGTATGGGTGGAAGAAAATTTTGATTTGTCCATTAGTCAATCAACAATATCGAACACTCTCAAAAGTGCATCGGAATATTTGTCAGATGAAATGAAAAATAGCGATGTTAAAAGGCACAGATTAGCAAAATAGTATGAGTTAGAGAAAGTTTTATACAAGTTTTACAAAAAGTAAAGTATGAGGTTCATTTTGGTTGAGGTGAAAAAAATAACAATCAACTATAGATACATATTTTAAAAGAAAATAAGTGTTGATTGATTGAAAATTTTGGTCTACATTATATATTTTTCTTTATGAAATTTAATAATTAATAATTTTTATTTTTATTAGACCCTTAATTATTCAAATTTTTTTTATTACTTAATGTATTGGTTCAACTCGAAACCGGAAGAAATTATTATATTAGTGATATTATTTTATCGAGTTTTAACTGTAGATACTGATGAATATGCAAATGGACTTAAGATTAGTAACTATTTATACTTGTGTAATTTGCATAATACATTATAAATTTAAGAGGTATGTAAGAGTAAGTGCATCAGTTTTCTTATATGACTTATTTACCTTCAATATGAGGAGATTGTTCGGATTAGTTTTCTTATCCATTAACTTAAATTTACATGAACTCAAATATCACTAAAATATAAGTGATCCAGATGTTCTCTTATAATTTAAATAATAATTTATCTCTCTTACTTTTCTCTTATTCTCTCTCATTTATTTGTACTTTTCACATATAAATTAATAAAATAACAAAAAAATGAGTTGTATAGTTTTGATAGATAAATTGATAAAAAAGCTGATAATTTGTATAAACCAAAATATTTACTTATAAGTTGTAAAAGTGTACTTTTTACTTTAAATACGAGAAAATTTGTAAGTTATTTAATGTGATTGCTCTATTAAATTAATTTGGGTTGAAAAAAATTGATAGAAATATATTAAAATATATTAATATTTAGTTATGATAATAAATTTGATAGGAAAGCTGAAAAATGTATAGAGTTAAACTATTATCCTAAAAATATAAAAATGATAAAAATTATCTTAAATATGAGTAAAAGTGTAAGTAAATCGGTACGGTTGTTCTAATATTTAAAAGGTACCAAGGGTAAGACGATAATGCTTATAAAAAATCTTCTTAACTACGGTAATTAGCTATTTATACTGGGGGGGTATTTCACCCTTGCCTATATATAGCTGCAGCCACCTTTGGATTCGAAAGGGATACCGTAAATACATAAAAATTTACTACTGCAGCTCGATTAAAACATTGTTCAAACATACTAATTATACTAAATCCATATATCACATAACCAAATCTATTTTTGTTTTAATACCGTCTTACTCAGATGAGATTATTTGAGAAAAAATGTTTCATCTAGAACAACTAAAAAGGACACCCTTCTTCTAATTTGTTTTGTTCAACCAAGACGATTTATTTAAGATTTGAGAAACGTAACATATTGTTGAAAAATCATTCTTCTGCAATATCAATGTCGTGCAATATCAATTTTATCATGATTAAAAGGGTATGTGTGAGGCAAAGTAAAATACATATAGGTTGAAAAATATTGGGATAAATGCTGGAAATGGAGGAGACCAAACCCCAGAATTACCTTTGGAGTACGAAATACCCCTATATGCCACAGTCCGTCGGTGTATCTTACCACAAACTTTGTTTCTATCAGCAAAGAACATTGGGAAATGTGCACACATTCCCTTAAACAATTTAAGTAAGATTCATGTAATAACGCTAATTCTTATGAGCCTGGATTTTTATATTATATTTTTTCTGAAAAAACGTATAAATCGTACAAAAAATATACGGTTTGTACTGAAAAATTACACAGTCAGTCCCTGCGTCAAAATTACACAGTTAGTCCCTGAAAAAATTACATTATTTCTTTTTCTCAAAAACCCAAAATTTTCAAGTCAAAAAAAACCCCAAATCAATCAACGACAATAAACATCAATTTTCTCAACAAAAAAAGCTCAAATCATCAATCAAATTTCGCCCATACAAAAACCGCAAATCACCAATTAAAAAATATACCGTAATTCAATATATTTCTTTATTTACTAATTTATTATTTATTTTTTGCAGTTTCAATTTGTAAAATAGAAAAAAATATATAAAATATGTCAATTGATTATTCACTTAGCGATTATAATTGCTTGTTATTTGTTTATATTAATTATAGAAAATTAGAATTGTTGATATTTGTCCCATTTTATAAAAAAATAGGGTTTTTATTCAAAAATTTTTATTTAGATATTTATTACTAATTGTTTGGTTATGTCTATGTTTCTTATTTGTTTTGATTGGAAAAAATAAAAATAGTTAGACTTTATTAATATTTACCCGTTTTGAAAATTAGTTGTTTTATAAAATTAGGTTTTTTAATTAGTTTGTTTGCCCAAATCACCAATCAAAAAAAGATATCCTAATTCAAGGTATTTTTTTATTTTCTAATTTATTATTTATTTTATATAGTTTTAATTTTCAAAATAAGAAAAAAGATATAAAATATGTCTTGATTATTCACTTAGCGTCATTTTTCAATATCCAATTTGTCTACTCTGGGTAATGTAATTCGTTTTCAGTGATTCCCCTAGTTAATGTAAAACGGTAATGTAACTGTTCCTTTCGACATTTCCTTGGTTTGCTCTTGGATTATTATAAGTTACAAGTCTACTTGAGCTCAAATAAATCCGCTTATTAGCCAAACAAACAGGCACTCTTTTCTTTAACTAACAGCAGTAAACTTGAAAATCACATTCCTTGCAAATAATTTTCAAAACAAGACACATAAAAAAGCAAAAAAGAAGAAGAAAAAACTCATAATTAATCACCCAGCACAAGCAAATCCATCTCGGGCGTGTTTTCACGATTGATCACATCAAGAAACAAAGGATCAACGGTGGCATGATTATTCACGTGGACCCTAAACCGATGATCCCACCACAAAACCTTTTGGGTGATTATATCATTTATCTTGATTTATTCCTCTTTTCCTTTGTAAATTTTATACGTTTTCTTCCTTGCGTACAAATTTTATTCTGTCTGTATTAATGTCTCGGGAAAAAAAAATACCACTCGTTTCTTCTATAAATCGGAAAGTTTCATCATAAATTCATAGTCACAATGCGAGAACGAACTACTTATACACATGGGTAATCATTCGGTTCTCACACTATTTCTTTTGTCTCTTTACCTCGCTGCAGGTTAGTATTTCAGTAAGTTTACAATGACGTTTTTAAGTTTGTCTAATGAGAAATAACTTTAGAGTAGCTTATAGACATAGAATTAGGAATAAATATAGAGGCCGTGCGAATATTTTTCCATAGTATATGACGGAAGGCAAATGCTAGTCTCTCTCATGGCATGTTTGATGGTATGGGTTGCCATTTTCGGAATGACGGTCTAACCTCTAAACCATCTTTAACGGTGTGGGCTGCCGTTGATGTTGGTTTGCGAGTTAAAAAAAAATTAATAATACATGGTACTGAATTGAAACAGATGTGTAGTTAATGATATGAATTGAAGCTTGATTCTAGGAAAACTAATTGTGGAAAACCAACATTTTCAGTGTGAAAACCAACCTTTTATTTTTAGATTCTGGGAAAACTAATTTTGGAAAACCAAGGACGGAAAGAATTGAAGCTTTGGACTGCGAATGATTTGAAATTTTCAGTGTGATCAACCATTTATTTTTGTTTAAATGAGTGTGAACACTCTTTGATTTTGTATGTCTCAACACAACATTTTTTCTCCAGTGACTGCAGGAAATCAAGTTATCGAGACCGATTTGACTTGCCAAAAAGAGAAAACCAAGTTTGCCAATCTTGCTCTTTGTGAAAAAACATGTTACGACGACTGCAATATTAGGAGACATTCAGTTGAAGCGCTTTGTAAAAAGAGTGGGCTTTGTACTTGCCAATACAATTGCACAATTGATCATTCCCTCTAGTTAAGAAATTTATGTAATAGCAGTCGGGTAAAGATTCTATAGAATTAATGTGATTATTTTCGAAATAGTCATCATCAAGACCGAAACTCAAATAGATTTCATACTAATCGCAATGAATAATCAATTTTAATTTCAGCCTTAATAAATCATCTTTTGATTTTACTATTCGCAACGTTATCAATTTATAATCTCTAATTACAGTAGTTCTTAGTGAACGCCGATATTTATTACTATTTATAAAAAATTTCGATCCCGCTTCACTTGGCCCTTCTTTCACTCAAGTCAGTGTGGACTGTGTGGTGCCGGAATGAAGATTACAACAGATAGAAGAAATGGAACTGTGTATGTGCGAATGAATGAATAAAACATTTTAGAGAAAAAAATTGCCATATTTAAATCTGTTAACTATTACTAGATCGAAGTCGCTAATGTGATTTTTTTGGTTTTCAATGATTCTCCTGGTTAATGTAAAATTGGCTTATCTAATTGTTCGTTTCGATATTTCCCTGGTTCGCCCTTGGCTTATAAGTTATAAGCCTGCTTATTTGAGCTTATTAGCTAAAACCAGAGCCAAATGAGCACGCACTCTTTTCAACTAACAGCAGTAAACTTGAACATCACATTCCTTGCAAATATTTTACAACACAACACAAAGAAAAGCAAACGCTTAACTAGTCACCCAACATAAGCAAATCCATCTCGGACGTGTTTTCTTGATCAATCACATCAAGAAACAAAGGATCAACGATGACATGACTATTGACGTGTACCTTAAACCGATGATCCCACCACAACACCTTTGCCGAACCTTCAATATCCACCTCAGCTTCTAGAACCATCTCTCGCTTCCTCACGTCACTGGAAAACGTTGCCACATGGTTCGCCAGCTCAAGCCCACATAGCCGAGCCGGTAGCTTAAGCTCTCTAGTTGAGTTACTGCACTGGAAAATCAAGCATTAACAATCGGATGCCACAAACACCCCTAGATAATTGAAAAATGACACTAAGTGAATAATCAATTAATCAAATGACATATTTTATATCTTTTTTCCTATTTTGAAAATTAAAACTATATAAAATAAATAATAAATTAGGAAATAAAAAAATACCTTGAATTAGGGTATCTTTTTTTTTATTGGTGATTTAGGCAAACAAACTAATTAAAAAACCTAATTTTATAAAACACATAATTTTCAAAACGGGTAAATATTAATAAAGTCTAACTATTTTTATTTTTCCCAATCAAAACAAATAAGAAACATAGACATGTAACATGATAACCAAACAATTAGTAATAAATATCTAAATAATTTTTTTTGAATAAAAACCCTATTTTTTTTTATAAAATGGGACAAATATCAACAATTCTAATTTTCTATAATTAATATAAACAAATAACAAGGAATTATAATCGCTAAGTGAATAATCAATTGACATATTTTATATATTTTTTCCTATTTTACAAATTGAAACTACATAAAATAAATAATAAATTAGAAAATAAAGAAATATCTTGAATTATGTTATATTTTTTGATTGGTGATTTGCGGTTTTTGTAGGGCGAAATTTGATTGATGATTTGAGTTTTTTTTATTGAGAAAATTGATGGTTATTGTCCTTGATTGATTTGGGGTTTTTTTTGGGTTGAAAAATTTGGGTTTTTGAGAAAGAAAAAGAGAAAGAGAAAGAAAAAATATGTGTAATTTTTTCAGTGACTGACTGTGTAATTTTGACGCAGGGACTGACTGTGTAATTTTGACGCATAACTGACTGTGTAATTTTTCAGTACAAACAATTACACTGTTGTAAACCGTAGATTTAATCTATGTTTTGTACTGAATCACTGCAAACCGTAAATTTTTTATATAGTTTGTACGTTTTTTCAGAAAAAATGTAACCCTTCTCCAAGGTGGGCCAACATATACCCATTTGGACGTGTACACCATTTATGTCCAGATATATAAGTTTGTGGGGATATGTCCACCAATATTTTAATGCAAATATTACTCAAACAAAACCTCACTTCTTTTAATATGTTAGTACAAGAGAATAGTATTAGACTGATGGACAACTCAAACGAATATTGCTACCAAAATTTTATAAGTTGGCTACAAATTTGAATTTGAACAGAGTTTTGCATTAACGGTTGAGAGTGCTGTGAGCCCTTTTCGATTTTTTCTTCAAATAAAAGTAGTTAACTGGACTATATTCCATGTAAAAAAAAAACATTCTAATGCAACAAAACAAAATCACACGAAGTAAACCGGCCTCCTCGCGTTCAAACAAGTTAATCCTTGAAATATCAGGGTTCAGATGGCATAAACATTAGGTAAACAAAGTTATACAAACACCCTCCAACATGACACCCCATTGTCTATTTAGATAAAATAAGGAAACAAGAAGACCAAATGAAACAACAATATGAAATAAACATCATCTGATAAAGCATAGACTTTGGTCGGTTAAGCCGTACTTTTCAACAATAGTTATTAGGATGATCGACAATAACAAATTGGACAATGTTATCTCTTTTTATTGATCGGGTAGATTACAATGCTTTATTACAATTGTATTTAATAGTTTAATGCTCGGTGTAACTCATCGGGCTTTGACTTTGAGTTTTAGATGGCATGTACTTCTTAGTGAGATAAGCTCTGAAAAGTCTTTGTACTAATCTCTCTTTTTATGCTTGGAAGTCAGATGATCCCATTGTACTGCTATTTGACTCTATTTATAGGGGTACATACTCCATAGGATGTTGACAATTGCCGCTTTCATGTGTCAGATCATGGACTTTTTATGTAACGGGCTTCACTAATTGGAGTTGGTCCAATGGGTAATTATCTTTCCTATTTTATAAAAGAAATGACCATCGTGTCCTTATACCAATCGTGCTCCACATGTCTAAAGCGATGGATCCCCATGAAAAATATATGGGTCGGATTACTACCGAATATTGCTTAACGGGTATTATTTTCATGTCGTATCAAGTGCTTGCTAACTTTTTCGTTGTGGTCTCTACGACGAGAGGGTCATCATGTTCGGTTTTTATGGATTTCATCTCGGCCTTGTTGTTCCCAATATTTTTTCGAGAAGTGTAATCGTTTTGTATCTCCATTTACTTTGCAGCAATTAATGACATTGGGAAGTCCAGGCGTGCTACCTTGTTTCGATGAAACTCTTGATCTTCCCATTATCTATCCATTATAAAGAGGACTCCTTTCTACTTTCATTTTCATACCTTATTATTACAACTTCTCTACGATATTATGGCTCACTCTTATGGATCTAGCGAAAACAAACTCTCTGAATACCATGCTTATCTGGAGGGCGAGGTAAGGAAGGCTCGTGCCCTGAAGAGAAGGTTCGCCTTCTTGGCGAGGGAAGCCATCAGGGTGCCTGCCCTAGAGGAAAGGTTGGCTGCTTTGGATGCAGATCACCATGTGGCTTTGGCCGACCAGGATTGGGCCCTCGACTGGGTCAAAAGACTCGAGGCTTCTCGGGACAAGCATAAGGCATCCAAGAGGGCTTACAAACTGGCCCTAAAGGAGTTGCATGCTCGATCCAAGAAAGAGTCGGATGGCGGTGAAGCGGGTTCTGCAACCGATTAGTTTTCTTCTTGTAATAAATTTTTTTGTTTGTTTTTATTTGGAAGGATGTAGTTTTTTCCCTGTAATCGAACTTCTTATTTGAATAATATTTTCCATTAGCCCTGTCTTGTTCATTTATGTGCTTTCAGAAGATTTATTCTTTTTGGACTATTTTCTTAATGATGTATTTTCTATTTTTGTCACGTATTTTGTGATGAGATGATGGGTTTCATTGACCCATGTGCGCATATCTATTCGAATTTCAAAAAGACTATGACTATGTGCATGGTTCGTCTTTTCCATTCTTTTAAACTGTTGCACTTCCCCAATGTGACACGCGTGTAGTGATCTTTTCACATATTCGTATTTATCCAATCTAGGCACGAATCCAAGAGTCTTCTTGAATAGTTGCGTCTTTTCAATTGACACGTTTCTATTGATTCATAGGCAAATGGTTGCGATTATCCACTCCACGCTTATCTTTACCCCTCTATAAATACCATCTTTAGGCATACTTCACTCTTCACCATCTCTTAATAGATCTCTCTTACTATTTATTTTAACAAATTTGCTACTTTAACAATGTCTGCCCCTTTCACCAGATCTGCTCTAGCCCTACAAGTGGAGGCCTTTGAGGCCTCCTATAATAATGTAAGAAAGATGCTCCGGGATGCTGAGGGGGAGTTGCAGGTGATGAGATATCACCATACTGAGATGGTGAAGGAATTGTCTTGGTTAAGGACCAAGATGGATTATTGTAGGCGTGCTTGCTAGACTTTGGTAGAGGAGAATAACGTCCTAATGGGGAATTTTTCGCTTCAAGATACTGCAAATTTGGTCGGGCCATCTCATTGATACCGATCAACTTCGCCCGAACCACCCTAATTTTCTTTTTCTTGTTCTTTTTGTTTTGTTTCAACCATTGATGTAACAATTTCCAGTGTAATCCATCCTTATTAATTAAATGAATGTTTATTCCTTTTCCTATTTATTTTTGTACTTACTGTTCTTTATTTATTTGATTAAGTGCCACAATGTCGAATATTTCTCTTGCTTTTTCTCATTTTCATGTGCCCACGTGATCCCTGTTCGATGGTTGACGATTTATCAGTCAAAGATGCTCATATCTTACTTGTTTGTCAGTACTTTTTCAACTACTTTGTTTTTCATGCTCTATAAATACCTTGCCCTCAACCCACTTCCTTCTCATCTCTCCTTGTTATATGAATTCCTTCTAGTGCTTAAAGGAGTATATTAAACTAGTCAGTGGGTTTACAAATGGCCGATCCTCGGATGAGAGATCAAGCCCGGGTAAGGGACTTAGATGAGTTGCTGTTCCAGACTCGTCACCGAATGATGAGAGCTGAGAGGGAGTTTGGGGCCTTATCCCTTAGGCGTTCTGCTTCCCCCATCGATGATTCATGGCGGGAAAAGAGGGCCGATTGCGATGCCTTGGGCCATCGGTTAGACGAGCTACTACTTGAGAGGGAGCACCAGATGAATGTTTGGTATGATGCAGATGAGATGTGGGAGTATGCCCAAGATGAGTTTGATAATAGTCCTCAAGGGTCGGCAAGCTTGACGGTTGAGAATGCTTGGCTAAGGGATGAAATTGCTGCTCTTAACTCGGCGAACGACGCTCTTGCCGAGGAAAACTCCTCTTATCGAGCTTGGCTTGTGGACAGTAGGCCTTCAATCCGCCAAGGGTCTTGTTCACATGTAGGGGGTTCGGTATTTCCTCCTAATAACCCTTAGTCTTTTGGGTCTTTATTAATCGTTAATTATACTATTTTATTATTGTTGGCATCTTACTTCTTTACTTTTGAATTGGTAGATGTGTATGACTGTAATTTGTGCTTTCTTTTGAATTTGGACCGTTGTATCGCTTCGTTTCTTGTGCCTCTTGACTTTCTATATAAATGCTCACTTGTATTTCTCTTCCTTTTCACACAATTTCCTCATTTCTTTTCTTTTCTCAATATTTTTTTGTGAGATGGCTCCCGTTACCAGATCTGCTGCCAAAGCTAAGACTTTCTTTGAGAATGAGCCCATTACATGCTGCCTGTTCATGTTCCTTCAGAAGGTGAGGAGGAACTGACCCAAGTCCAACTGCTTGAGATTGACATCAAAGTTTTGAAGATGAAACTCATGATTTCTGAGACCGACGGTAAAAGGTGGAAACAGTATTGGGAGCAGGAGAAAAGTGATCGTTATGAAACTGAGAAGAAGTGTAGATCCCTCACCTATACTTTGTAGCAAGCGGAGATTGGCATCTCTCACATACTAATGGAGAAGGAGCGTCTTGAGGAGATTTTGGCTAAAATGACTGCCAATGTGGGTGGTAGTTCTAAGGTTTCGAAATAAGGGAGGGGGGGGGGGATGTTTTTGTGGGATTTTAATCAGTTTGTAATATCTTTGTTGCCCCCTTGGTGGGTGAATAAAAATAGTTATTATCTTCTTCTCTTTTTTATTCGCCTATTGCTTTTTTTTTTTTTTTTATCGTTTCTTCTTTATTTCTTTCCTTCGACGTGATGAGTATGTTGATGTCGGGCACTTGTGGTTTATGGATGTCCGGATGATATGTTCGATTCTTGATTTTGCTGAAGTATTGATGTTTATCCTCGACTGTTTATTCCTCGGTATGGGTCACCGGGGTTATCCGCCCGTAGACCGTTGCTAGAACAATTTGATTGTTGTGTGGTCGACCTAGGGACGGTATGCACCGTATTTGTTTGGTGACCCTCATTGTTTATGGATTATTGCTTGTCTTTTTGTGCATTATTGTTGATGATGTATGTTTAACGTTTTTCGAGGTGGGGTCCACCGGCCATTTATATCAGTTTTAGGACGTGACCTTCATGGGGTAGTGGGATGTATCAATCTACGTGGCATGATCTGGAACATTAATTTTTAAAACAAGCAGCGATTACTGACTTTCCTGTGGCTAAAAAAAAGGGAAACTTCTGTCATACGAAACGACGGTTATTATTTTATTGCTGTTTATGCACTTCCACTCCTTTATCTTCTCAGAGTAATTCTTTTTGTTCTTATATATTTTTAACACATATATACTCTTTGGTTATCCCGTTCTTATCTTATTCCCTTCATAATATTTCCCACTTATTTTCTCTATCTAGGGTTTGCCTCTCTCTCTCTACAATTTTCGTCATTTTTGTTCTCAGAGTAATTATTTTTGTTTTTATCTCTTTTTTACTCTCTCTCATTTTTCTCTCCTCCTTATCATCGTAATGGGTGCAAGTGTTTCCATGACTTTTGTAATTTCCCTGTATACATTTTTGCTGATTCTCTTTGATTTATGTGTCTTCGTTTGCATTCATGTGTGTTAAGTGCTTCCTCCTTTGTTATCCTGTTGGGTTTGTTCTTGTTTTGCTGTTTACCTTATGTCTTCCTTGTAAGTAGTCCTTACTTTGGTTTGTTTTGATTGTGCCATCGTTTGTTGTTCTCTATTCCTTTTACTATACTTAGGCTGTGTATTTTGGTTTTGTCTAGGAATATTTCCCTCAATGCCTTGCCCAGCTTGGGCAACTTTTCGAGGATGAATTTAGAAGTCAGGCAAACATTCCTGCCGACGTGCATGTGCGTTTACCGACCACAGATAGGGAAGTCATGGGTGAGGTACCGGAGGGGGAGGTGGCTGCTCGGACGTCGACCCTTTTGACGGGAGGTCTCACACTCCCATTCTCTGATTGGGTTGCCTCGTTCATTGAGGTTTTTCAAATAGCTCATTGTCAGCTTGCCTTGAACAGCTACCGTATCTTGAACGGTGTGAAATGTCTCTCTGACCTGGTAGGGGTCAATTTGGAGATGAAAGACATGCTCAGCGTCTATAGTTTTTATTTCAACACCCGTAGCAACTATCTGAGGTCGCTGCGGTGCTTTACTTGGCTTGTGCTGGATATTCCAGATACGAATAAGGAGCACAATCTTGACACTTTGATAGTGTCAGATAACTGGTGCCCTTCCGGTCGGGTCATTCCTCGTGTTGCTGTAGTTGGTCCTGTTGTGCATTTTCTTGGGACTCGCGATATTGAAAAATTTATTGCTCGAGGTAGTAGCATTATGTCAGGTACTGGTTAATCCTTTGGCCGAGGAGGTCTTGTCCCGGCCTATTTGTAGGTTAGGTGATGAGCCTATTTGTGATACGGTTAAGACTGAGGGGCCCAGTTCATCTTGTGCTTATGCATTAAACCTTACTCGTCGTGAGATCGATGACCTTAACATTTATATTTCGAATTTATCGACTCGTTTATAAGATTTGGGTGAGGAATTTAGTAGGAAAACGGCCCATTACACTATGAATAAGGGCAAGGCGAATGAGCTTCTAAGTGAACTTCGTCGATTTCGCGACGATGCTCGGGGCCGGGTTACTACTTTGCACTTGGTGCTGTAGGCTATTTTTGATGATGTTGGTTTACTGCTCTCTTTTGTTAAGGATCATTGGGCCCGTATTACGCCACTAGAACAATATGATTACGTAAAGGGTACCCGTGGTGTATCCAGAGCAGAGCGCATGGTTAGTGCCATGGCTCGTGTTGATGAGACCAATGCTGTTTTGAATAATATCGATCGTGAGGTAAAGAGGCGACTTGGGTCACAGATAACGTCATTGTGAGAGGTTCATTTTTCCAATGCTTGTGCGACCTCAGCGTCTACCGATGGTCCTATTACTCCTATGTCCGACTAACTTAGATTAGGATTCTAACTTGTATTTTAACTGAACTTTTTCGGGATGTAACTTATATAAACGTCGATGTTTCTGATTTCACTGTTGGTTTTATGCCTTTAATTGATGTACTTTCTTTATATTTTTAGGCACCTGCTACTTTGTTGCATCAGATTAGTTCTTCAGCCCTTGTGAATCCTGGGCAAGGACCTACTGGTGCTACCCAGGTTGGGACTTCGTCAGGTGTGGTGAATGAAGCTCGTGCCGGTTGGCTTTATGTTGAATTGATGGGGAAGAATGATACCCTTCATGCCGAGTGCGCCCGTCTTAAGAAAAAAATTAAGGTCCGATCGGCCTCTTTCATGGACTATGTGAAAGCACTGAGCATGTTTTTATGGTTCAGGAGCGTCGTTTAGATCGGTATTGGCGGTTGAAAGACAAGTGGCTAAATAAGTTGAAAACTTTGGTACATCGTGCCAATGCTTTAGTGAAGTACTTCCGCGCTTCTCGAGGATGTTCATCTTGTTGCTGCTACCGATTTTTATAACAGGACCAAAGCAGCTGAGTTTACCGCTCGATTGTCGGTGGCTGGTCTTGTGGGATCTCATACCACAAGTTTTGATTCACTCCTTCCCCATGAGATTTTGGAAGGTGAGGAGACTGATGAGGATATGTCCACGGATGATGAGACGGTCGATCTTGGTCAGGTACCCTCTTATTCGTCGTGTGACAGTTCGTCGTCGAATTAGGCCGTTTTATTTTCCCTTGCTTGTTTTATTGGCCTTTGCTTGTCTTTGATATTTGTCTTGAACATTGTCTTGTTGCCTCCGTAATGTGGGCTCGCACTATATATTTCTATTTTAGCTATGAATTGACATTCTTTCTTATATTTCTTGTTCTTTTACGGAATTGTGCTTAGTATCTTGAGCTTTTTATTCCAATTTGTTCTTTTCAACGTGTTTCGTCACGATATATATTTCAACGGGTTTAAACCCGAGTGCCTTCATTTCGTCAAAGGTTTTATCCCTAAGTGTCTTCGGCTCGTCGAAGGACTTTCTTGTTAGGGATTCTAACCCAATTGCCTTTGGTTCCTTGAAATACTATCATTGTTAGGGACTTTAACCCAGTTGCCTTCAGTTCATTGAATGGTTTTTATGCCTTCGGTTCGTTGAAGGCTTTCTTTGTTAGGGACTTTAACCCTGTTGCCTTCGGTTCGTTGAAGGACTTTCATGCCTTCGGTTCGTTGAAGTACTTTCTTTGTTCGGGACTTTAACCATGTTGCCTTTGGTTCGTTGAAGGACTTTTATGCCTTCGGTTCGTTGAAGACTTTCTTTGTTAAGGACTTTAACCCTGTTGCCTTCGGTTCGTTGAAAGACTTTTATGCCTTCGGTTCGTTGAAGGTATTTCATGCCTTCGGTTCGTTGAAGGACTTTCTTTTGATAATAGAACTGTTAATAGTAGGACTGTTAATGATAGGACCGTTAATAATAGAATTGTTAATAATAACTTGTTTCATTGCTAAGACAACTGCAAAGGGTACCACATGTCAGTAGCCTTTGTCTATTTTATACATAGTATTTTTTAAGGTTAACTACATTCCATGAGTTTTTTTTCACCCTAGCTATTTTTGAATTGGACGCTTTTTTTTTGTACGACACTGGGCTTGTTTTCTTTATGATTTCATATGGTTCTTTCTAATTTGGACTTAGCTTGCCGTGTATCTCGTTTCTAGTGTAAACGGTGACTCGTCGTAATACCAGCTCACCGATTTCAAACACTTTGGAGCCTTTAACCCTTTTATTGTAAGTCTGCTTTATTCTTTGCTGATACTTAGCTAGGGTTAAGGCGGCTATTTCTCATTTTTCGTCCAGCATGTCGAGCTCTTCTCTCATTCGATCTTCGTTAAGTCCTTGCTCGACTACCATGGTTCGAAGTGTGGGGAGTCCGACTTCTGTTGGGATAACAGCCTCGACGCCATATGCTAGGCTAAATGGGGTTTCTTTTGTTCCTGCTTTAGGTGTCGTTCGGCATGACCATAGCACGTTGGGGAGCCTTTCCGTCCATTTACGTTTTGCTTTTTGCAGGCTTGTTTTGATACCATCGAGGATGGTTCGGTTTGATACCTTAGCCTGCCCGTTACCCTTTGGGTATGTTGGTGTTGAGTAAAACTTCCGA
Source organism: Primula veris (assembly GCA_963682055.1). Classification (NCBI taxonomy): domain Eukaryota; kingdom Viridiplantae; phylum Streptophyta; class Magnoliopsida; order Ericales; family Primulaceae; genus Primula; species Primula veris. Next base: position 24,751,044 of record OY821747.1, on the reverse strand, counting down.
ATGCCCAATTCCTCGTACCAAAGTTGCAGCTTGGCGTCTTTAAATTGGGTTCCATTGTCTGCGACGATGGCGTAGGGTATTCCAAATCTGGTTATGATGTGCTCCTAGTTGAATTGTTTGACGTTCTGGGCTTTGATTTGTCGGAGTGGTTTAGCCTCTACCCACTTTTTGAAATAGTCTGTTGCTACGTACGATTAAGTAATCGATATTGCCTGGCGCTTTTGGCAGCTTCTCGACTAAGTCGATTGCCCATTGGGCGAATGGACATGGTGTCGATACCGAGGTCATCATGGATGCCGGGAGCCGAGGTATTCTAGCGAATCTTTGGCATCTGTCGCACTTCTGTACGTATACGTCGGCATCCCTTTTGATGTATGGCCGCCAATATCCTTCAGTGATCATCTTATTGGCTAGAGACCTTCCATTTATGTGTGCTCCGCATGACCCTTCGTGGATCTTTTCTAGGACCTTCTGTTGGAGTTCCGTTTGGACGCACAACAGGTGAGGACCTCGGTAGCTTGATTTGTATAGTTTTTCTTCTTCGGATAGCCAGAACTTTGGGTCTTTTCTTGTGATCTTGATTTGTACAGTTTTTCTTCTTCAAATACTCGACCATCTCCTCCATCCATCCTACCTCGTATTGCATTGACATTATCATGTCCACTCTTTTGGTTATGCTTGGCTTCTCAAGTATTTCCACTATGATTGTTCGGGTATCTGTCATTGCTAGGCTTGAAGCTAGGGTTGCCAATGAGTCAGCGTGAGCATTCTCGGTACGGTTAATTCGTATAAACTCGCATTTGTCGAATTTCACCATCATGCTTTGGACCTGTTTTTGGTAGAGGATCATTCGGTCATCTTTAGCTTGGTATTCTCCGGTGGCTTGGTTGACCACTAGCATAAAATCCGAGCTAGCAATCAAGTGTGTGCATCCGAGATTTCGTTCAATGAGCATGCCGTTTATCATAGCTTCGTATTCGGCTTCGTTGTTGGTAGCTCGGAAGCCCAACTTGATGCTTTTCTCGATGATTGCTCCCTCTCTAGATTGGAGGACGATTCCTACTCCAGAACCATCTTTGGTTACTGAGCTGTCGACATGAATTTCTCAATGTGATTATATTGATATTGCCGCTGGTTCGTCGAAACCTTCGGTAAACTCTGCAACGAAGTCTGCCAACACTTGTCCCTTTACCATTGTCTGGGTATGAACTCGATTTGAAATTGGGAGTGTTCGACCCCCCATACGGCCACCCGACCACTGATGTCTATTCTCATCATTGATTCTTTGATGTGGAATTTGGTGTAAACTTGGACCTGGTGGGCGATGAACTAGTGTGGTAGCTTCCTCGTTGCTATTACCAGTGCAAGACACAGTTTTTCCAGAGGCAAATATATTGTTTCTGCTTCGACAAGGGTTTTTCTTACAAACTAGATTGGGAATTGTTCTCGACCTTCTTCTCTTAAGATGGCCGCGCTTACAGCTGTTTCTGACACTGCCAAGTAGCATGCCAATATGTCTCCTTTGTTTGGTTTTACTAACACGGGCAGTGTTTTTAAGTATTCTTTTAAGCTGTGAAAAGAAGCTTCGCATTCGGGGTTCCATACAAACTTCTTATCTTTTCTAAGCTTTTCGAAGAAAGGGCATCCTTTATCCGCCGACGGCTGATAAATCTGCTTAGTGCGGCCATCATTCCCGTGAGCTCTTGTACTTGCCTTTTGCTTTTCGGTGCAGATAGGTTTCTTAGGGCCGTTATTTGGTCGGGATTTGCTTCGATTCCTCTTTGGCTTACCATGTGCCCTCGGAATTTTCATTTGCCTATCCTGAACGCGCACTTTGTCGCATTGAGCTTTGATTTATGCTCGTCCAATGTTTGAAATACGTCTTTTATGCCTTGTAAATGGGAGTTGGCCTTTTCACTTTTGATGACCATGTCATCTATGTAAACCTCCATTGTTCTCCCTATATGCTTTTGACAGACGTTTGTTATCATTATTTGGTATGTAGCTCCTGCGTTTCTTAACCCGAATGGCATAACCTTGTAGCAGTAATTTCCTAGAGGTGAAATGAATGAGGTCTTCTCCTGATCTTCTTGGGCGAGCGGGATTTGATGGTATCCCGAGTATGCATCAAGGAAAGTCATCATTTCTGCCCCTGTCGTTGCGTCAACTAGTTGATTTATTCTCGGCAGTGGGTATGAATTCCTTGGGCAAGCCTTGTTAAGCTAGTGAAATCTATACATACCCTCATCTTTCCATTTTTCTTCGGGACTACTACCGGGTTAGACAACCATCTCGGGAACATCACTTCTCTTATAGCTCCAGCCTCTAGTAGTTTTCGAACCTCCGCTATAATTGCCTCTATATGCTCGACTGATATTCTTCTACTTTTATGAGCGATTGGCTTATATTCGGTGTTTACGCTTAGCTTATGACATGCTATTTTGGTGTCTAAACCCGGCATGTCGCTAGGGCTCCAAGCGAATTTGTCGATGTTTTCGAACAAGAAACTCTCCATTTCTTTTGCTTCATCTTCGGGAAGGTTTTCTCATAGAAGGAAGTAGTGTTCTTCGTCCATCCCCGTGATGCTTACTTTCCTTAGCTTCTCTCCCACTTGCTATTCAATAACCCTCTCTTCCTTGGCAATTATGTCAACCAACTTCTTCAGGTTGGTTGGTTGTTCCACTATGACCAACTGTTTCTTTAGGGCCGCCGTTATATTCTCACATCGTCTTGAGTCCTCCTGACATCCCCGTGCAATTTCAACCTCTTCTTTGCCGTTTGGGAATTTGACTTTCTGGTGGTAGGTCGACGGTATGGTTCACATAGCATGTAGCCATGATCTGCCTAAGATCGCATTGTGGCCTGAGCTGTCGTTTACCACCAGAAATTCTACCGGTACTGACACTGTTCCCATTGTTAAATTCAGGACTATTTTGCCAAGCGACTTCGCTATTTCTGAGATAAAGCCTATCAATGTTACATCAGTTGGTTGTAAGTCTTGTAGACTTAATTACATCTTGTCAAATAGTTCCTTGTACATGATGTCGCACGATGCTCATTGGTCGATTAAGACTCTGCTCTCCGTGTCGATTCCGATTTTAATGCGGAGGTTGATAGCCTCGCTGTGTGGATAGAGGACCCCTTCTTCATCGTGGTTTGAGAAAGAGATTGGTGGGTGTCTTTGTTGTAGGGATTGCCTCTTAGTGGAGGAGTATGCTTGGGATGCTTTCACCACTTGACCGAAGTACGCGAGTTGCCTTTGTTGAGTCATTTCTCCTCCTGCGGTTTTAGGTCGAGCTAGGTGTATGACGTTGATCATCTTCCCTCTTGTGTTTTCCGGTCCTTCAAGGGCGCGTTGTTTGTCTTTGTTTATGCTGCTATTGATGAACTTATTTAGGTAGCCAGCATCTCCCCACTTGTTCATCTTCCACCGAAGATTCCTACAGTGTTCGGTGAGATGGTTGTGATCTTCATAATAAGCACAAAAGAGTTTGGAGTCTCTCTGGTGGGATGGTGATAGGAGTGGCTCCGGTCCTGAGTACCAGCTTTCTCTGCAGATGTCTTTGAGAATGTCCTCTGCAGAACAGTTAAAGTTGTATTTGAGTATGACCGGTTCGAAATTTCTTCTCCACTCTCTTCCTTGTACGGGCTCTTGTCGAGGTGGCCGATTCAGGGCCTGGTGTGTCAGCTGATAGGGTTTTTGTTCCGCTTCTGTAAAGTGTTTTGTATTTTTCTGATCTTCGGGCCTTCTGTATACGTTATCCCTCTTTGCCGGCTTGATTGCCTCTCCTTGGTTGGCCTTAGCTTTCTTGCGCTCCACTTGTATCTCTCTAACCGACTCTCTTCTAGGTAGAGACCGGTTGAAGTTTCTCATTTCCTCGTTTTTATCTGTCAGTTGGGTGCAGTAAGCGAGGAGTGCATCAGTAGTTGAGAAGCCCTTGCCGAAAAACTTCATCCGAACCCAGTACCCGCTTGAGATGGAGTTTATGAAGTTTTGGATGGCGATGTTGTTGACGTATTGAGGAATTTGATTTGTCACGTCGATGAAACTTATACAGTAATCGTTTAGCCTCTCGTTCGGCGACATGACCATTTTCAGCAAGGTTTCAATGGTAACCTTTTTCTTTCGGTAAGCGGTATACCGGGTTGAGTAAGCTCTCGGGAGTTTGGTCCAGCTTCTTATGGATCCCCTTGGTAAGTTGTGGACCAGGTTGATGCTTCCTGACCTATGCTATTTTTAAAGAATTTGCACATTAAGGTGGAGTCATCGCTCCGTAACTCCATCCTAGTTTTGTAATGTCTTAGATGGTCTATCGGGCAACTTTTCCTGTCGTACAGCTTAAACTCTGGGATTATGAAGCCGGTGGGGTTTCGGTACCTTGTTATTTATTCGGTATACAGTGTTTCCTGGCAATAATCCCATGCTTGCTGGAATACTTCGTCCTGTGTTTGATACTGCGGTGTGTATCCCCCAACATAATTTGTGTGAATGGGGACATAGTGCTCCTGTACTCCCCCTATCCTATTGTCACCATATTATCCGCTTACCGGGGGTATGTCGTATGCCAGTCCGGCCTGGGTACTCTGGAATTTGGGTCTTGGTGCGAAAAGTTGCAGTGGCATCCTTGGTAGCAGTTCCCCTTGTTGGAATCTTCCTGCCTCTCGTTGTCAGCCTGCCACCTCTATGGCTGCCCTGTACGTGGTATCTTCTATTTGCTCGCTTCTTGGGTGCTCTTTTTGAGGGTCGGGTGCTTGTTGTGTCGGAATTCTTATCCCTGCAGCTGCCAAAGCTAACATGCAAGCTGCTAGCTGAACTTGTATTTGGACATGACAGCTTTCATCGGTCCGAGATATTATGGCCACGTTTCCTATTGGTTGTATCATCGGTTGAAATTTCACCGTAGATGGTGTGATTATTTGTGGAGGAAAGATTGGTTGTCGAACTGTTTGTTCTTGTGTGTCGGTAGGTGGCATCTCGTATTGGAATGCCCTTGGGTTTGCCGGTCATTGTTGGGTTCTTCTTGTTTTCTCGATGTTGTCATCTTTGGATTGGAACTCCTTGATATCTTCGTTGTTGAGCCGAAAATGAGTGACCTTTTCTTGGTGCGAGCTTGAGTTGGCCGACATAGTCGGCAGATGGGCCTTGGAGCTTGGCCGTGCATTTGTTACGGGTGTTGCGCTGTCTAGCTGTCGAGGTACTGTCTGATGTATTCTTGTCCGCCTCGCTGCGGATATGTCTCATTCTGCCTCTAAGTCCGACGGATTTTCATCTATGATCCCGTCGATCATTAGAGGTTGGTCTCTTGGTTGTTCGCTTGGGAAGTTGGAGGTGGACGGTTGATTCTTGGACGTGAGTGCTCGGTATATTTGTTGGATGGCTAGGAGTGCCTCCAACTCGTCCTGATTGATTCTCACTTCGTTGTTGTGGTTTGTGATTGTTCCCACTTCCTCGGGACGACTTTCTTCCACATTGGTAATCATTTCACTCGTCTGATAGAGTTGTGTGTTCGACTTCGAAACTAGTTAGTAGTAGATGAAGCGTAGAGACGACGCCATGTGATAAAGCATAGACTTTGGTCGGTTAAGCCGTGCTTTTCAACGATAGTTATTAGGATGATCGACAATAATAAATTGGACAATTTTATCTCTCTTTATTGATCGGATAGATTACAATTCTTTATTACAATTGTACTTAATAGTTTAATGTTCTGTGTAACTACTCGGGTTTTGACTTTGACTTTTAGATGACCTGTACTTCTTAGTGAGATAAGCTCTGAAAATTCTCTGTACTAATCTCTCTTTTTCTGCTTGAAAGTCAGATGATCTCATTGTACTGCTATTTGACTCTATTTATAGGGATACGAGCTCCATAGGATGTTGATAAGTGACGATTTCATGTGTTAAATAATGGGCTTTTTATGTAATGGGCTTCGCTAATTGAAGTTGGTCCAATGAGTAATTATCTTTCTTATTTTATAAAGGAAATGATCATCGTGTTCTTATACCAATCCTGCTCCCCATGTTTAAAGTGATGGATCCCCATAAAAAATATATAGATCGGGTTACTATCGAATATTGCTTAACGGGTATTATTTTCATATCGTATCACCCTCCAAGTAAAAAAACAATATGAAACAAATAATCAAAACACACTCTTTTATTTAGACAGAAAAAGGAAACAACCAAATGAAATAAATTATCATAGAACATACATAACTAAAAGAACACAACCGTAGCAAGTAGGTTATCCCAGTGACAGGTAAAAAACACACCACAAGGATTTTTGCCGTGACACATGGAAGACCAGGTTATAGAATATCATAAGAAGAAGAAGAGAAATAAGACCACACAACTTAATCAATTGCTGTTTCGCATGGTTATAACAGCTAGAACATTGTAACATTTTAATGGCGCTCAAGCTCATTTGCAAATATGGAAGCAAAATCCTCAGCTTCATGTTCTTTGAGAGCAACACCAATCTCAATCCCACCTTTACAATCTCTATCATCACAAAGACAGAAAGCACCACTTTTAGCTATCGATATCAGTTCCACTTTCTTCGGTCTTCCCCAACCGAAATCAACCTTGTAAACTTCAAAACGAGGCGATGCGGCTACACTAAAAAATGACTGAACACCAGAAAATCTCGCCATCTCCCTTTCCAGGCCATTTAGAACTTTACCGTCCAAATTTATCAGTGTCATAGCAATCGCTTTAGCTGCTATCGCCATTCCATCTTCTGCCATTAAATATCTAGTGTTAACATCAACAAGAGATCCGTCAACACAATTACCAAAGTAATTAGATGGGACAGCGGGTTCTAACTTGGTACGACAATCAACAGCAAATACTAGATGGACTTTTTCTGAAGGGACCTTGTGAGTTCTAGTTAAACAAACCCACATAATTGCACATATGATAGTAAACGTTGATATAGGTAGTTTTTGCTCATGTTCTGTCTCTAACCGAGATCTAACAGACTTCTTCAATTTCTCTAAATCAGAAAATTTCAACTTGAATGTACTTAATAATATCACACCATCAGGGGACTGAATTTCTCTCATCTTGAGGCTCTTATTGTTAGGTCCTTCTTCTTCTAACAACCTTTGTTACCTTCAAGATGCGGCGGGACTCGCACAACTTCCCGGTCAAAAATTGGAACAAACTCGCAGGGTACAGCATCTTTCTTGCAAATAGAAGCCCATGTGTGTATAAACATGTAAAAACTTTTCCCATCAATCACTCCGTGATGAAACGTTAGCCCGATGGAGAATCCCTTATTCGGGAACAAAGTCACTTGTACCGCCAACACAGGTACACAATCCGTGTCATTACTATGTAACTCTGGCAAAAGAGGGTAAAAAAGCTTTGCTTCACGAAAGCCATCACTACAAAGCTTGTTGAAGTCGGATTTTGATTCCATGACGTTGAGAGAAACACCGTCTCCATGACGGTACTCGACAGAGGGTTTATCAGAGCTTTCAAGCCAGGTGAGGAGTCCGGCAAGGGGGAGAAAGTGGTCGAGAGTGAGGGACAGAGAGTGTTTTAGCTTAGGGAGGACGGTGGATAACAATGTAGTGGTCGGTTCTGGGGATACGTAAAAGAATAATCGTTGGTTAGGTGGGAACCGTAGCCAATGGAGATCAAAGAAAAGTAGAGAGAGCGAGGCTTCGGGAGGGGAAGAAGGTGTTGGAGAGACTTTGCTAAGCTCAAGAAACATCACTGTATCGGAAGATGCCATAGAGGAAGAAAATAAGAAACAGGCTGGTGGTGTTTGTGTGTGTACGTAAGATGATGGAGTTTGGACTCTATATATATAGTAGTAGTGAATCAAGTTAATCAATAAATGTCTCGGAACATTGTAGTTATGATTACTGACAATTTCATTAATAGCCACTAATATGTTTAAATATAACCAGTGGTTACATATGTTTAAACATATAACCATGGATTTCACACCTACATATGTTTAAATATGTTTAAAAAATATGTTTAAACATAACCGGTGGTTACATATGTTTAAATATGTACACCTAAATTTAAAGTAAAAAAAATATGTTTAAATATAACCAGTGGTTACATATGTTTAAACATATAATTAACCAGGGATTTCACACCTACATATCTTTAAATATGTTTAAAAAATATGTTTAAATATAACCAGTGGTTACATATGTTTAAATATGTGCACTTAAATTTAAAGAAAAAAAATATGTTTAGTGATTCCAACTATCATAAATTAACAAAATAGCTACCAAACTTATGATATTAACGATTGAGTTACCGAATTATATATTTTTTCCTAAATTGAGAACTTTCGTCAATTTAATTGGACGGAAGTTAAGTTAAATTCTATTTCAGTTCCAAATTTTATAAAACATATGAATTTAACCTGAAAAGTTTATAATTTTACATTTTTAAAATACTTATAAACAAATAGTTACATATAAATACTCATGTACACAAAAAAAAAAGAAATACACAATTTATATATACATATATATATATAATGATATAAAAAAATTTTGAATAAATTTTAAAAATAAAATAAAATTAACTTTTACAAAAAAAATAAACTTTCTTTGAAAAAATTAACCTTTTCTGATAAAAATAACTTTTTTGAAAAAACTAATTGTTTTTAAAAAAAATTAACTTTTATTGAAAACCGAAACTGACCCGAATTTTTTTCGATTTTGCGGTTTCGGTCTTTTTCGGTTCGGTTATCAACCCGATTCGTTTTTTCCGATTTTTCATCCAGCCTATCTATTATATATGCTTTCGTGACATCCACAAGATTTGTTTATTGATCAGGATAAAAAGAAAGCTAATAATTAAGAAACAATGGATCAATTACGTACACAGCTAGAACTTGCATAAGTAGGAGCGGTCTTGATATTTTTGTTACCGATAAAAAAAACTAGTGTTTCTTTTTTCAACTGTCGTTTCCGGTATAAAAGTTTATAATAAAATATATGTGTGATACATTGTATGTGGTTCCATATTCATGTATAAGTTACATACATTGTGTATAACCTTTAAGTTTATGACTTATGGTTTTCTAGGTTCTCGCATATACATGTATCTTGTTCCACACCTCCACTATATAAAGGGGTTGAACTCTTCATAGTTAAACACATATTGATACTTGAATAAGACGACTTTACTCTCTCTCCATACATATCTTTCTATGTCGATATTTTGCTAATAGTTGCAGTGTTTCTTTTTTCAACTGTCGTTTCCGGTATAAAAGTTTATAATAAAATATATGTGTGATACATTGTATGTGGTTCCATATTCATGTATAAGTTACATACATTGTGTATAACCTTTAAGTTTATGACTTATGGCTTTCTAGGTTCTCGCATATACATGTATCTTGTTCCACCACTCCACTATATAAAGGGGTTGGAAAAAGTGCTTTTGTTGTTGTGGAATAAGAAGCCTTCGTATCTTAATGCACGTATTTAATTTATTCGGAGCTATTAGAGCGGGATCCACTTTTTGGGGAATATGCGAACTCTTCATAGTTAAACACATATTGATACTTGAATAAAACGACTTTACTCTCTCTCCATGCATATCTTTCTATGTCGATACTTTGCTAATAGTTGCCACTCAGCAATATATTAATAATAGAATAATCCAAAATTAAATATTAAACAAAAATTTTATTAATATAAAAAGAATTGTGCCCTTTCAGTTGTAATTTTTTTTTACTTACACAAATATTTTTTTATACATATCAAATTCTTGTTTGTCGACATCGTGGGTTCACAAATAATTCACCGAAATCGTGAGTCTAGATGTGATTAGCCTTTCTGCCCCCATTAAGACCACCATGGGAAGAGAAGTACTTCGAAATTTAAATAACATATACTATAACATTAACATTACTTATTGCAAGTTGGCAACTTGGATTACAATTAATTGGATTAGTCTAGTGTATGAGGAATATGATGTAAATTTTTTACAGTTTATAATTCAGTCACATATTTTAGAGTTATATATAAAATTAAAACAATACAACGGTGTATATTCGTAAGATTTATATAAAAATAAAATTATAAACGTTACACATAAATCTAGGGTATTAAAATAAAACTGTTAAAAGATGAGTGGCGAACATCGATATACTACTAATAATGTACTCCTATTTATCGTTTCAAAAGTCTACGGATCTATTTGCTTAACGACGGAATAAAGAAATAGCTTGATAGTTTCATTAGAAATAAGTATACGGATCTATTTCTTCCTCGAGGAGTTAGGAAGAGGGTTTATTGGGTTGTTAGATCACATATCGATCATCCTTTCGCATTTCCGAATTAAGGTACATAATTTCTACTTGTAATAAAACGTAGAAATTGCATGATTAATCAAGAATAGAACCGGAAATCTCATGTTTAAGATTTATATCACATGATGGATGTTTTTTTTGATGAAAAATTGCTATTGGAACCCATGTATGTCACTTATTAAACGAGTTATAACTTGTATAGTTAGACATAATAAACTGTCGGACCTAAACTTTCACTTTTAGAACATTGGAGGACTAATCTGTAACTAATTGAAATATTAGGGTCTCTCTGTAAAGCTCCTAAAACTATAGGACCAGAGCTGTAATTACCCTTAAAATGCATATAGTTTCCTGTATTTATACTCGTAGTCCCTGTAGTTACTCCTTATACATAGAATAGTATATATATACGAGTTTACCCAATGTTTTAGTCTGAAAATACTTATTTACATGCAAATGGTCTAAGATTTAATTGCTACAACTTCTAAAATTTATAGAAATCTTGTAGAAAATACCTCTTGCATGATAACATTAATTTCTTATGTGACATTAACTAAATTTAGCCTCTTAGCATGCCACCATTTATTGCTTATGAATTGATATAACATATGCGATGTATTAATTACGCATAGAAAATGGCAAAAGTCACACTTTAGTGTTTGATTAAATAATAACTCATGTGGTTTAATATTACTACTCCATGTTAGGACTAGTTTACATGAGTATGGCATGCCTTTATATTACGATATTGTTGAATACTATTTTATCTTGTCACATAAAAGCTCGTAGACATTTATATGTTACGTGAACTTATAAATTGCCTCGAATTTGAACATTTTACAATGTATCTCTTTTGAGTAGAAATTTTCCTCAAGCTTAAACATTTAGATGTAGCTTTTGAGTTGAAAATTTACGAAATCCGGTATATGTATTCACATTTAAGTTGGAATAATTATGAATTTTCCCCAAATAGGCTCACCTATTTGGATACGATGTCTAGGAAAGATAAAGGCGGAAGTCGCTCTCCTAATGAGGTCGGTTTTTAAGAGGCATTCGTGCCCACCCTCCTCACCGTCTTTCCTGGTCGTGTTCAAGTAGAGCTACCGAAAGGGGTTGAGTAAATAATAAGTTCCCCGAGTGTGTTTATATAGGTGTATTTTCGCCGAATTGGTGTATCAGTATCGACCTGTCGTTCGATCAATGAGAACCAATTCACAAAAGCGAAACTTGTGTTTTTCGAACCTGCCGTTTCGAAACAAAGTTTCTGCTTATGAAAACCATAATAGACATATAAACCTGTCGTTTTATATGATAATTAATTCAAAACTCCCAACACATGTTGGATGCCATCTATGATGAGAAAAATTGCAAAACATACTTGCAAAATGATTGTTTAGACGATGATGTTATTTCATCACCACAGTTCGTCACCCTGATGTGTGCAAATGTGATGCCATATTTTTTTTGGATATCATCTTTGATGAGTAAAACATGAGCTTGTTGTTACTCATAAGATGAAGGCTAAGGCATTGATTTTATTCCGTCGCCACATTTGAGACGTGATGACGTCTATGGTGAACAAATGTCTGAAATTGACATATTGGAGCAATCGTTCACCAAAATACTAGCTTGGAAATTGTATTCCTTAAGCAGTATCGTGAATTTATATTCACTATGTTCCTTTATCACCCATCTGTTATTGGATAAGAAAATTACCCCGGTGATTAGTTTTAATCCTATTGGGTCAATGGTGAATTGTTTGCCTGATATTAATGCTCTTCGTGTATATTTTTTTTCCACGAATCGAGAACCGAGACAAGTGTTATTTGTCTTGAACTGTCACGATCCCGATGAATTGTCTAGCCAAGCGAGATTTTAGACAATCGTCAAAATAGAAAACATGTGGCTCCAAGACAGTAATTGAAAGGAATAATATGGCCCGTTGTCACAAAGCAAGAGATAATGCTCAAGGAGCCAACTCTATGCTATAAAGACAAAGGTCATGCACGGTTACTCCTTAAATAGTTCACAACTATTATAAAGGTGGAAAAACCGATGCTAATGTGGTTAAAGTTAACTGAAAGGAAACTCTTGAGACCCCCGGTTTTGTGGCTCAAATGAGTTTGATACCTTTCTTTATTGATTTTGATAAATCATTGAGCTATTTTTTCGCTCATCTGGATTATGTTTTTCCATTTGGATTATGATTTTTCCATTTGGAGATACTTTTGGATTATGGTTTGCATGTTTACGAAATTTCTCGAAATAATTTAAAGTGTTTTTGAGCAAATTCCTTTGACATATGTGACCAAACTTTAAATTATGAAATTTTAGGCAATACTTGTGGGGTAGTTGATTTTTTTGGAAATAGTGGGTAACAGTGTACCACATAATTTCACCAACTATTTGCCTAAAAGAGTACTCAGTGACAACGATTCTGGACCTGTCGTTCCAAATCAAAATCTTTGGTAAAACCAAATTGATTTGTCAAATATGAGGTCTTATACTCATGTAGGTCCTGCCGTATCTTGTTGAGTTATAAAATATTCGATAAAACCAGTGTTATCTGGTAATAGCTCATGAAAGAATTAAAATTTCTTTACATAGCCTCCATTCAATACGATCACAAGCGTATTTTAGAGGAGTTGAAATGTCTTTCAAGTGGTTTCTACCACAATTTTTAAAAGCATTTAAAGTTAACTTATCATTTCGCCTGTCGTCGAAATGATAAATGATTTAGATGCTAAGACATGATTGTCTATACTATCATTCGCCTGTCGTCGATTGATTAGAGCATTTTGATATTGTGGCATTGACCGGATGAGATATTCCCGGGTCAACATACGATGCTTGATTTATAATCGCATCGCATTTGGATTCTCTCAAAGAATATATTTCGCGATTAATCCGAAATTCATGCCATTAATGCTCACTTTGAAAGACTAGTATGTGTAAAGATCACAAAATGAACTCGTAGAATTCTTGTAAAGAATTGAAGGAGTTATTGTGGACTTATCCAACCATAAGACGGACCATAAATATAAATGGTTATGGTTGATGCATCGACAATATGGTTACATTTTAATGTTGTCCACATAAATGCAGCACTTTCCAAACTTTTAGCCCTATCATTAAGTTGATGGCTCATGATCCGGATTATCCTGAAAAGTCTAGTCGACTTGATAATTCCGAAGAGTAAGAATCGAAATTTCGATTTGAATTACTTGAGTTTGGAAATTGAAATTGAACATCCTGTCGATTATGTTCAGACCCAAATGGACTCACGAAAAGTTTGATGATGCGACTGCAAATGGTTGCACGTACTTCTTGGTCTTGCACACCAAGATTTATATTTCCGTGTGGGGTCATGATATTTTGCTGCATTGGTCCGTCTGAGGCCCATAGTCACTCAAAACACTAAATGCACACCAGTTGGTTACTGGTTATGAGCCAGACGCCTCATATGAACGCGTGTTTCAGTGCTTAATATTTTGATATAGCCGCTATAGCGTTCAAATATGGACCTCTGAAGGGGACATAAGTCCATTATGAATCTCATGCCTATCATTTGATAGAGTAACCTTGGCAAGCGATCTCTTTACCGCATGATATGCGAAAGTGACATCGCTAAGACTGTTCTCCCAGTCGTTAGGGGGAGATTTGCACGTTACCGTTGATAAGGAACGACGTGAAGTAACGTGGCATAACCCACTCGGTCTTAGCTTGATCCCAAAATTACACTTAGTGATAAGTAAGTGCATAGACTCCCTCAAGTCTAACTAAATGCCAAAGCCCATTTAATGACTTTATGAGATGTCACGAGATCATTTATACCTGCTGCAAAATGCTTGCAAGGATAGACGTCCTTGTCGGATGCCGTGTTCCAGTCGTAACATGTTGCTTTGGCCGAACCCGCCAAGCAAAGGACGCTGCCGTCGGCCGTCAGTCTGTCATCCTTCCCAAGATATGAGGAAGTTGACCGGTTCTTAATTCGTTCAGCCTCAGAGGTGGTGAACTGAAACTCGTTTGTCGCATGAGATTATAAAGGATCAAGGAGATGTGTGATTTCTTCCTCATCCTAAGAATCTTGAAATATCTGTCGATCATGATATCTTAGACGATATTGAAGTGAAACGAGACTGTCATTGATTACTTGTTCATATATTCAGTGACGACTGATAATATGAGCAAATTATGACAGAGAACCATGTATCGTTGCCTGAAGTCAAGGTAGAATAGACTGGACTAATGGAAACTTGCAATCCAAGTAGACTCCTTAGCGAAAGTGTGTTCGGACTTGTAGCTCCAACACCACCAATGTTAAACGAGTTCGTTTATTTGGTTATTTGTAAGGAAAAGTGATGAGAATAATGAGATTGTAGAATGCTCGCCTAGTAGCGCAAGGCTTCTCTCACATCTTGGAATTGATTACGAGATGGTTGATTTTCTCGTAATGGAAGTTATAACGGTCCCCTACTTTATTAGTTTAGTAGTTTCCCAAAAACTGATTATGCAGCATGTGATTGTGGTCACTGTTTTATCTCTATGAGAATTTAGACAAAGAGATATAGATGAAGGTCCCTGTGTGACTTCATAATGCTTGAATCAAGTAGTTCCTGACCACGGAACACGATCTCAATTAAATGAGACGTTCACTATATGGATTAATATAATCCGAACGGATGTGGTATACCCGCCTAAGTGAGTACTTCATTAGCTTGGGATACTTGAACAAGTATTATGCTCTTGCGTGTTTTATTACGCAATCCATTTTTGGATTTGCCTTCGAGATGAAGGATATTGGGAAGACACGGTAGTGACTCGGCCTGATGATCGAGTCCCGTAAAGATTGAATCTAAGTCCATGATTCAGACTACACCCAGAAGGTGTTATGACGCTTAGTAAGTCGTCAAATTCTCCCATGATGGTTCGATCACTAGACATTGATATAGACCCATTCCGTCCCTTGAGTGACGTTGAAGAGATATCGAACCATGATGTTCATATCCGAGTACAATAAGCGCACCACTGTACTTGGTCTAATGTGCTAAGACGAACATCTCGTCTGCTGTAAATTATATAGCTCGACACAGCATCGGGCTAACACGTTGCCATGACAATGGCCTTAAAGACATTTTTCCATTACCTTAAAGGTTACTTATCAGACCCGCATAAGGGACGTTCCCAATCTGGCTATGTCTTTACCATCGGGAACACGAAAATATCTTGAAGGTCTCGTAAACAGACCGTAGTGGCTACTTCGACGAACCACTCTAAGCTACTTGCGCTCTACGAGGTGACTAGAGAGTGTATATGGCTTCGAGCGGTTATTGGCCATATTAGAAGTACATGTGATCTTACTTATGATCCTGATGAACCAGTTGTCATTTATGAGGACAACACCGCTATTATTGATCAAGTGAAACATGGTTAGATCAAAGGTGACGCCACTAAGCATATCTCGTCAAAGGTGTTCTTTATACATGAACAACAAACTCTTCAAAGTACTGAAGTGAAGCATATTGGATCCGAGAATAATCATGCAAACTTGTTCACCAAGTCACTGCCAAAATATTCGTTCCCAAAACATGTTAGAGCGATCGGACTTAGGAAGCTCTCCGAGCTTTCCTAAACGACATGTTTCCATGCACCCTGTTGTGTGCAAGTGAGGGGGAGCATCCTGACATATGCTTATCACCCTGTTGTGTGTATCCTCACATATGCTTAGCATCCTGTTGCATGCAAGTGAGAAAGAGCATCCTGACGTATGATTAGTTCTCACTAGTTATTATTTGCGCACCCAGTTGTGTGCATGTGAGGGGGAGCATGAATGGTTGCATGTGTACTCTTTTTATCCGTAGTTCAAGGGTTTGTCCCACTGGGTTTACCTTGACAAGGTTTTTAGCGAGACACATTTCTAATCCCGTTCTCACTTATGATTTCCGAAATCAGGGAGAGTATCCAGTTGTATACTTCTAACCATCGTGCACTCTTTTGTTCTTCGATTAGACTTTTGTCCCACAGGGTTTTCTCTAACAAGGTTTTAATGAGGCACACTGTGTATGATTATTTCTCCCGTTTTTACTGACAGTTATACACTCTTTTGTCCTTCGACCAAGTTTTTTCCCACTGGGTTTTCTTGGCAAGGTTTTGATGAGGCACATATTTTCTAGTCAGTTCATTCACGCACTCAATGACGTTTCGGCCCACTCCATTCGGCAACACCTTTTTTTTCCTATGATCCGGTTTTTGTCCCACATCGGGTTTTCCGGGCTTGAGGTTTTATGTGTTGGCAATAGCGAATGCGACTCAACAACTTATCAGAGTCTATGAAGACGAGGAAGCTTGCAGTATGTTTGGACACCCAAGAGGGAGTGTTGTGATACATTGTATGTGGTTGTCCATATTCATGTATAAGTTACATACATTGTGTATAACCTTTAAGTTTATGACTTATGGCTTTCTAGCTTCTCGCATATACATGTATCTTGTTCCACCCCTCCACTATATAAAGGGGTTGAACTCTTCATAGTTAAACACATATTGATACTTGAATAAGACGACTTTACTCTCTCTCCATGCATATCTTTCTATGTCGATACTTTGCTAATAGTTGCCACTCAGCAATATATTAATAATAGAATAATCCAAAATTAAATATTAAACAAAAATTTTATTAATATAAAAAGAATTGTGCCCTTTCAGTTGTAATTTTTTTTTACTTACACAAATATTTTTTTATACATATCAAATTCTTGTTTGTCGACATCGTGGGTTCACAAATGATTCACCGAAATCGTGAGTCTAGATGTGATTAGCTTTTCTGCCCCCATTAAGACCACCATGGGAAGAGAAGTACTTCGAAATTTAAATAACATATACTATAACATTAACATTACTTATTGCAAGTTGGCAACTTGGATTACAATTAATTGGATTAGTCTAGTGTATGAGGAATATGATGTAAATTTTTTACAGTTTATAATTCAGTCACATATTTTAGAGTTACATATAAAATTAAAACAATACAACGGTGTAGATTCGTAAGATTTATATAAAAATAAAATTATAAACGTTACACATAAATCTAGGGTATTAAAATAAAACTGTTAAAAGATGAGTGGCGAACATCGATATACTACTAATAATGTACTCCTATTTATCGTTTCAAAAGTCTGCATAAAAGTTGTAACACACCAAAAGTTCCAAAATCATTATCATTTTCAACACCATGAAAATTCTTGAATCTTGCAAAGTGGCTCCGGCCAACTCACCCTCTCAATTCTCTCTTCCGCTCACCTTCCTCGATATGTCTTGGCTATCGATCGAACCTACCTCTCGAGTTTTCTTCTATGAATTCCCCGACCCAAAATCCGATTTCTTGAATACTTTTCTTCCGAAGTTGAAAAACTCGCTCGCTCTCGCTCTCCACCACTACCTCCCGCTAGCGGGGAATCTTACTTGGCCAAAAGAGTCAGAAAAACCTCTCGTCCTGTACAACGTTGGCGATGGTGTTTGTCTCACTATAGCCGAGTCAGGAGCCGACTTTTACTCCCTTTCTAGCGATGGTTTTCGTGAATCTGTGAAGCTACACTCCCTTTTACCGGATTTTCCAACCTCAGAGACTCAGTCCCCAGTGATAACTCTGAAGATTGTGTTGTTTCCGAACGTAGGATTTTGTATCGGTTACGCAGCACACCATGCTGTCCTGGACGGACGATCCGTATCCCTGTTTTTACATTCATGGGCTTATTTATGTAAACACGGAGATGGTTCCAATTTACCTCCTGAATTGGTTCCTTTTCTGGAGAGGACTTTTGTTGAAAACCATGTGAAGCTTGAACAGGCTTATCCGAAAAACTTAAGTCCAAAAATGGTTGGGGATAAATCCCTTACGGTTTATGATATGAATCCTCCGATAGGTAACGTGTTAGGCACGTTTATATTAACTCGTGAAAATATTGATTTCTTGAAGAAATCATTTTTTGCGTACTGTGAAAAGAAAAATAAGCAACAAACGGGAATAAATATATCAGCCTTTACCGTTGTGAGTGCGTATGTTATGGTTTGTTTAACAAAAGCTACAGAAACAACGGCTGAGAAGACATTTATCGGAATTAATATCGATGCCAGGGCTCGTTTGGATCCGCCTCTTCCTTCGACTTATATTGGTAACTGTGTGCTTGGTTGTGGATATGGCGGTGAGACTAAAGACTTCTTATTGGAAGATGGATTTTTTGTCGCGGTTGAGGTTGTTAGTGAGGCGTTAGCTACGGTACAGGAGGGAGTTGTAAAATTAAGTGAAAATTTAGAAGGCTTGTTGTTAGCTATGTATAGGGATTATACGGGATTTGTGGTCGCGGGTTCACCTCGGTTTGAGCTTTATAAGATGGATTTCGGGTTTGGAAAACCGAAAAAAGTGGAAATGGTGTCGATCGATAAAACCGGTACTTTTGCTCTTACAGATGATAGAAATGGAAATGGTGGATTCGAAATTGGGATTGGGTTGAAGAAACATCGTGCGGAAGCATTTGCTTCGGCTTTCGCTAATGGAATTGTGAGTTGTTAAGCAGTGGGAATTGCTGTAGATGATTCAATCGGAATTACTGAATCCGAATCGTTCGATTTTATTTCCAGGGTCAAAAGCTAGTAACTCCGTATGAATAACTTAAACGTTAATCCAACATAAGCATTCTTCCTTTATTTTCTTTTGCTTCTTGTATTTTTAATTTGCTAAATTGGAATCCAGTTTTTAACAGTGTTATAGCTAGGGCTATAAATAAACCGAGCCGTTTATAAAGAAGCTTCTGTTCGGCTTGGTAAAGACTTGATTCATGCACGTTTATTTATTAATGAGCCGAGCCTGAACAAAAACAGACTCAGATTCGTCTAAAAACTCGTTTAATTATTTTAGTATTTTTTCCTCCTATAAATTACTGTTTATATACATAACATTTATCAAATATAATGGTAATGTTGTAATAAATTTAACTAAAACTAAACTCACAACAATTAAATGTAGTATTCCTTATATTAAAATTAATTTTAGCCAAGTACAATTTTTTTTTTAGCAAAACGATGCTAAATTTGTCCGAAAACGTGTTCAGATAAAGCTCGTGGTGAACAAATTCGGGTTGAGCTCGTATATAAACGAGAGTCAAGTCTGAATAAGATTTCAGGGATCATTTAGTAAATTAACGAGCTGAGTTTGAATAGAATTAGTCTCAACTCGGATCTAGACCTACTTACAAAGTTGTTGCAAGTTGTGACTAGTTAGAAGAAGAAAAACAAAAGCTATAAACAAGTTGTAGAATATGGAGAGGCTTTTTTGTCAACGACTTTTAAGCTTAGTTTCAAGATTGTTTGAATTTTTTAAAAATTATTAACATATCCTTTTCATTAAATAACTTATTTTTTTGCTTAAAAGGTATTAGCTAAGGTTTGTCTAGTCATTTCTTTAACTAAAAAGCTGCAACCAAATAAGAAAGTTTTGCATACTGAAATACATTTAGATTCTTATTTTAGATAATGAAAAGACTAAAATGCTCATAATCAAATTTTAAATCTCCGAAATGTTTAGTGATACTTGTAGCGTGATAAATATCATCACTCATTATGTCATGATATGTGACTTGGCCGAAAAAGTAATTGTGAAAATGTATTTTCATATTCAACATGAAATCAGCAATATTTTAAAGAACCTTGATTTTGGATTTCCTAATAATTCCAATTCATAAGATATTCATTGATTCTAGTGTTTACTTAATTCATCATGTCTCTTTCGATAGAGTTAGTAAAAGGAAGTAGTATTTCGAGAAAAATAAAGAGACCACTTTAACTTAACTGTGGGTTCATTCGTATCAAACTTTATCATGTGCCTAAAATAATTTAATTCTGAGTGCTCACCTTATTTGACCATTTCAATTACTCTTTCTTCTTCGTGTTCTCCCTTTTTTTTTTTTTTTTTATCTCACCGTCCGGCGTTATTCACTTGCGTCCTCTATTCCTGAGTTGTAAAACCAAATATATTTTGCTTATTTTCACTAATTATCTCGTATTGTTTGTATTTTACTATCAAACAAAAGAGATAAGAAATAATATTATAAGAAAGAGTTCTATTTGTGAGATAATCATAAGTTTGTGATCAAGTTACATTACATAAATTGTAATATTATTTATAATATTAATATAAAGCCACTTGCAGCGATTCCGAAAAAGTAGTCATTGTTGGATTAATCTCGTTAAAAGTGTTTTGTGTTTTACCTTTATTGTTCGTTATATGTGTGCATTGATTTCCCAACATCTATATCTACATTTTCTGTCTACCTCTAAATAGATGACACGGTAATCCAATTGTCAACATGGTTCATAAACGAAAACATGTTTGGCGCGATAATTATTGACATTATTTTTGTTCAGATTAAAACGGATATCCGCCAAAGATATAATTCTTCATTATAACCATATCAAACGTAGTGCACCATGGCACCATCACATCATTTTGATGTGGTTTTCACACTAAGTGTGTGTTTGAAACTCATAAATTGTCACGCAAAAAAATAAAAGAAAAAAAAGTAAAACCAATGAAAATTAACTTAAAATCATTTTCCGGCCACGTGTTTGAAATGTTGAAAAATCAAGAAAAAATTAACTTTCAACCAAATTTATGTGTGGGAATGAGAAAATATTAGTATTACTATATATTACAGTAATAGATGCCCTGGATAAAGAACGGGATATATTTGTAAGCATATAAAATGAATTGTTAAATTTAAGAAGGTGTTGGATGTGTGTTTTATATGAAGAGGATGATATTGAGGCGGATGTTGGTGCTCACATACAATGCTTTTGGAGTATGAAATTTATTGTTGCAAATTAATACTAAAAGTGTATCTACTCCTATTTTATTTTATTAGCCATAAAATTATTTAGAAAATAACGTATCACATGCACAAGATTTGCTGCTCATCTGCATAGCTATTATATATTGTTTTGTGACATCCACAAGAGTTGTTTATTGATCTGGATAAAAAAAAAGCCAATAATTAAGAAGCAATGGGTCAATTACGTACACAACTAGAATAGCACAGGTAGGGGTCTTGATATTTTTGTTCGTGATAAAATTTTTTAGTGTTTCTGTTTCTGGGTTTCAAATTCAAGACAACACAGAGAGCTGGACAAACTTTGACCACATTTATTGTACGTGTGGTCCTCATTGTGCCTGTACAAATAAGTTTTAAAGAAAAACATTATATTGAAAAATTTATATAAAATCACCAGATCTAACTTAGATTTCCTCATTCTAGAAAAAATCCAAGTTCTATGAATATCCTTGAAACTTGTAGTGTGACCCCAAATGCCTCACCTTCAAGTTTTTCACTTCCTCTTACCTTTCTTGATAAGATTTGGTTGTACATGAACCCAACCTCTCGGCTATTTTTCTATAAATTTTCAGAGCCCGAACTAACTTCCTCTATCGTTTCTAGATTGAAAAACTCGCTATCACATACTCTCGAGCATTTTCTCCCACTCGCTGGACAACTGGCATGGCCCCAAGATTCCGAAACACCAGTCGTACAGTATTGTACTGGCGACGGTATTTCTCTCACAATAGCGGAGACATACGCTTATTTTCACTCTCTTTCCGGATACGAGTTCAGGAAATCTGATGAATTGCGCTCACTTTTACCAAATTACCAGACTTCTGTAACTCAAGCCCCTGTGATTACTCTGCAAGTCACTTTGTTTCCGGATACAGGGTTCTGTATCGGTTACGTGGCACACCATGGTGTCATGGATGGAAAATCCATATCCATGTTTATACATTCGTGGGCGTATATATGCAAGAACGGTAATAATCCTGTTTTACCTTCTGAATTATCTCCGTTTTTCGACAGGAGTTTTGTCAAACAACATGAGGAGCTCGAAAAGACTCATCCAACCAACATTGGAAAGAGAACAGATGGTCGGGATTTAGCGGTGTATGACATGACTCCTCCACCCGAGATCTTATTAGGTACATTCATACTTACACGAGAAGATATTGCCAATTTGAAGAAATCTGTGATTGCTTACTTAGGAAAGAAAAACAAATTGAAGAGCACTACTCGTGTATCGACTTTCATGGTCACAACTGCTTATACAATGGTATGTTTAATTAAGGCCAAAAAGATATCGACTGAGAAAGCTTTTGTCGGTATCAATGTTGATGTTCGGGCTCGATTGGACCCGCCACCTCCACCAAACTATTTTGGGAACTGTGTATTGTGGTGCACACCTTATGGGAACACAGAAGAGTTTTTATCTCAAAATGGATTTTTCGTCGCCGTTGAGCGAACGATAGAAGAGCTTGCTACACTAAATGAGGGGTTAGTAAAATTGAGTGAAAAGGTAAGGGATATTACTCCTACCGTATACCAGAATTTTGCGGGTTTTATTGGGCTCGGAGGTTCACCGCAGTTTGAGATGTATAAAACCGATTTTGGTTGGGGAAAGCCAAAGAAAGTTGAGATGGTATCGATTGATAAAGGCTTTGCTTTTTACCTTTCGGATGATAGAGATGGCAATGGTGGAATTGAGATCGGGATAGCCTTGAATAAAGATGAAGCTGAAGCTTTTGCCAAGATTTTTAATAATGAGATTCATGCTTTGTAGTTAATTGTTATGAATTTTTTTTCTGTACTACTAATTTGCTGTTTTTGTAAATAAAGTTGTTTTCCTTTACTACATAGATGCATATCACCCATGAAAAGAATTGACATATAATATAGGAATCTCTATGAATAAATAATCAATAAACTATCAAGGAAGATCATGAGATAAGTTGCATAGGACTTCAACAAGTTTGAAACCACACAGATTAAATTCTTTGATGAATGGGTTTAAGTTCAAAATCATAGGACTTTCAACTAGTTAACCGCTTTTTTAAGCTCAGCTTTGTATTGTTTGTTTATAAAGTAGTTTAGTTAGAAGGTAAAGTAAAATCTGAGTTTTAATGACGCTCTAGCCTGAATGTAATTGAAGTTCTAGATTTGATAAACATGTATCTCTTTCTTTCAATATCATATCAGTCACTTTACTTGCTTAAAAACTTGCAAAAGCTAGCTAAAGTCTGTGCGGTTGATGCTAATTATAAACTTGCAAAACTTGCAAAAGATAAATGATAGTAATTTTTTTTCCTATTTATTCATTGATCAATTATAAGTAATGAACGTAAGATCTCTTGCATTTATTCTCTTGTTTAATAAATTCATTCTGTCACTTTCCATGAGTTGGTACAAATTGACTAGTAATTTTTCACCGGGGTCTAGTATGTCTCACTAGTCGTCTATCATGTAAGATTGCCAGACTATTGATATCATGACTCACGAGTACAACAGAGAGAGAAATTTTGTCATTAATTTTTTCGTTCAAAATAAATTAAGTTATACTATGACTATATATATAAGCCGATCGATAGACAAACTTACAAGGGAATTTTTTTTTTTTGAATTATGCCATGCTTACAATATTTCTTTTCATCGGGATGTACTGTAAACTTTTATTTTGTAGTTCTTTTATTTTATTACATTATATATATATATATATATCCAAACCAAGTCAAATGTGTCTGTCCAATTTAGCTATTTTTTTAAAAAAAATACTCATACATTAATTACAATAATATCATATTTCCATAAAAATATAAAATTATTTATCACTCTTTAACAAACAAAAATTGTTTTAAATTTTAAACTAAATTTTTTTCTATTATTCACATATTTATATTATAACTATAACTATTGTTAATGTTTTGTGCGGTACACACAACATATAAGATACATTACTAGTGTATATATATATATAAAATCAATATTTTACTCCCACACTCGTCATCTAGATTTTGTAATAATAATCGAGTAAAACAATACAACTTTTACTCTGTAATCTCACCCATTCAATTTTCACCCAATTATATTGTCACAATGTCAATTTTCTTAAAAATATATTATCCGGTTCCAATGTTCAAAAGAAAAAGAAGAAACCCATAATCAGCTACGTCATTTAGTATATAATGACAACGTATCGTGGGCCTCGTGACATTGACTTTTATTTAAATTTTCCTCTTTTGATTTTGACTGGCCATAAAAAATTAAAGGCAACAAAAATCAATTCTTATTCGATTTTAGATTCATTAATATGTGTTAAATTTTTGGATAAATTAATTTAAACCTAAATATTTTTAAATTTATTAACATGTATTAGTTTTTTAATATTTTTTAGTTTTAATTTTGAATTAATTTTATGATAGATATTTTTGGGTTCATTAATGTGTGTTAGGTTTTAGTGTGATACACCCTAAATAATAATTGACTAGATTCACGGTAGTGTTAATCGTTCGATCATGATTACAAAACATTAAAACAAAAATATAACATATAAAATTACACATTTTTACTGCCTGACAAATTCAAGACAGTCTGTTTTGAATTTTTAAAAGCAGCAAAAATGGATCACAGCCATATTGCATTTAAATGTCTTTTGAGAATGATTTTGTGGGCACAATAAAACCAACGGGGGCGAATTTTTGTATCGCAATTACGAGTGTCAAATAAGATTAAAATTAATGTCAAGTGGGAATATGAATAAATTGTTGTTTTTAACAATTTACAGAAATAAAACTGTTACAATTAAAGATTATAGGAGGTGCAAATTTATACAACGGTCACTTAATTTTTCTTGCATACGGACATCATACTACCAAGTCGTCATTAATTTCTTTTTGTATCTTGGTTTTTAGAATGCAAACTCCAAGTCTGCAATTCTGGCACGCATTTTAATTCATGGACAGAAATCTCGCATGCTAAATTGTGACCACAATCACCGCATCTAGTCATTACTACAGTTAGTAAAGATATTTTGAAAAAAATAATAAATTGCAAAAAAAAAATTGTCACCAGATCCACATATTAGAATCCTCTCTCATTCAAAATAAAATGCCAAGCTCCATGAAAATTCTTGAAGATTGTAGTGTGGCACCAATCTTTCAAATTTTTCACTTCCACTTACATTCCTTGATAATATTTGGTTGGATCTAAATCCCACATCTGGCCTTTTTTTCTATGAACTTGAAGAGCGGAGTGGAGCGAAGCCAGAACAATAATTTTAGGGTTGTTAAATTAAAACCGTCAATCCAAATTTTCTTAAATTATGGTCGGTTGAAAATTCTCATTCTTACAAAAACGAAATCACCATTTTTTGTAGTGTTTTTTTTTCAAAATAAATATATTTTTAGACTGTCACCTATATGACTGAGTTTTTTGATTAGCTAACGAGTCGGTTCCGAAAAAAAGAATAGGCTATTTTCTTTGTTGATAAACTAAAAAAAAGGAGCTCAAAAATATAATTAATAAAGAGAACGTTAAGAGTCAAACTTAGTTGTATTTAATACTTAAATTTTAAAATATCGTGTACATAAAATTACAATATTATTATTATTTGTCTATATTCTATCAAATTGTAAAGATTTTAAAAAAATGTTTACGTAATTTTATAAATTATTCTTGACAAATTTCATAGTGTATGAACAACATACTTATCAAAATTATTTTTTTTATAAGATTTTTTTAACTTTATCATTTTCTCTAAATTAAAAATACATGATTTTGTTGCATAAATAGTTGTTGGAATAAATACAAAAATACTTGATCTTAATTTTGAGAATTTTATTTTCTTTTGTAAATTTTGTAACAATAATTTGACTAATTTTTGTAACAATGATTTGATTAATTTAGAAAATAAGGCATTGATATTAATTTATAATTGTTACTTTTTATATAGTGATCTGTACGAAATACGTAGTATGTAATTACAAAAATAATATAATTTTGAAAGGGTTTGATGAAAATAAAATTTAAGTGGTTGGCGAAATGCTCTATATACAAATTATTCGGAAAAACACTATAGAAAAAAAATCAAATTATTAAAAATTGTGGGATTGTGGTAGCAACCCCTGGTCATAGTATGGTTCCGCCACTGATCCCGAGCCAACCTTTGATTCTCATTTCAAGGTTGAAAAACTCACCTTCGCGCACTCTCCAACATTATATCCCTCTAGCGGGAAACCTTAGGTGGCCACAATATTCTGACACACTTGTAGTCCAATATTATAGTGGTGATGGGGTTTCCCTCACTGTAGCAGAAACAAAAGCCGAATTTTATTTTCTCTTTGGAAACGAGTTTCGTAAATCTGATGAGTTGCATTTTTTATACCAGATTTTCCAACTACCAAAACTCATTACCCGGTGATGACCCTACATATCACTATATTTAAGAATATTGGCTTTTGTATCGGTTATGCGGCACACCATGGTGTAATGGATGAAAATTCCATATCCATGTTTATGCATTCGTGGGCGTATATACGCAAGACTGGAGACAACGTCGTATTACCTCCTGAGTTAACTCCATCTTTCCATAAGAGTTTTATTATTCAACAAAAGGAGCTCGGAAGAGTTTACCCTAAAAGCTTCATAATGCAAATCAGAGATCCCAGTAATAAAGATTTACCAATTTATGGTATGACTCATCCTACCGATATACTTTTAGGCCCGTTCATACTTTTGCGTGAGAATATTGCCACCCTTAGAAAATCGGTGCTTGCTTACTTGGAAAATAAAAATAAATTGGAGAGC
This sequence comes from Primula veris, assembly GCA_963682055.1. NCBI lineage: Eukaryota > Viridiplantae > Streptophyta > Magnoliopsida > Ericales > Primulaceae > Primula > Primula veris. The sequence goes on along the minus strand of OY821747.1, from coordinate 24,724,077 downwards.
ACTACTTGCGTATCGACCTTTATGGTAACAACTGCTTATGTTAAATAATGTTTGATTTAGTGAGAGACAAAATCTGTCACAAGTCTGTCGCTAATTTAAAAAGCTGTCACAAATCTGTCGCAAATTGACTAAACTGTCACAAATCCGTCACAAAAACCGTCATTAATAAGCTCGTAACAAAAAATACTGTCATTGATCCCGTCGCTATTTGAGTATTTTTTTTAGTGGTTATTGTATGCTTAATTAAAGCTAAACAGATATCAACTGAGAAGAATTTTATCGATATCAATGTGGACACTAGGGATCCAATGGATCCGCCACTTCAATCAAACTATTTTGGTAATTGTTGTTGGAAGTTTTATTGAATTTTGGTTTGAATGCAAATTGTATTTGTAACTTACAAAATTTAATATTCGACAATGATGACATTGTTGAATTGTAAGTTATTGTTTTCTTGTTATAAAACTATATATATAACTATTTTTCAAGAATGAAAAAATATATAATATGTCATATACACAATCACACACTCACATATGCATACATATCGAGACAGAGTTCCGCACTACCGACGGCTCAACCGTGGCTCGATACCTCTTTCGTCGAGTCACATGCGATGCACATTATACCTTGTGAACGAAGTGCCCCATTTAGCCAGAGGTAGAGGTGGTGGGACAAATATCGTTTAATAGTTATTGTTTAATAATCAACTCGTCTAAGGAATTTAGTCAATTTCAGTATCATTTATATTCTTTATGTTAAAGCATGTTTTTGATATTAATATATATTTGAGGAAATATGTTTACAATCAATGTTTCTACTTCGATGCGTATTTAATCGTTTTAGTATATGAGTACAGTCGTTCGGACATACTGATTCCCATGAGATTTTAGAAACTGTTCGGTCCTTAGACCAAATTTATCTTTTTAAACAAAAGGTGATCATATGAAAAATGCTCCACATCAAAGTTTATAAAAATACTGTAAGGAACATGCTAGCTCGGGTAATTTGTTTATTTCTAGTAAAGAGTTTATGAATCTGATACAAATACAATTATGAGCGTTTTTAATCTGAGTAAAAAAATTTTGCTTGTTGAGTTCGTGTGTTCGGAAAATCAAACTACATAACCGGGCAATAAAGTGCCACTAAACCGGTTTGTCAGATGGTTTCACACAGACGATGTCATTTAATGAAGCATGAACCTTCACGAGGGGCTATTGTTTTTATTTAAGAAAGAAGGGTCTGTCGAGATGTTAGCGGTGACCGTGTATGATCGGCCAAGCGATACTACGGCCACCCATATTGATGATTCCCAAAGTCTGTTTGGACCTTTTTCGTTAACAAGCACGGTTCCCACATGGATCGGTTACTGGTACTTGGACCTAGTTTTAGTGGTGAGTTCCACTAATAATTAAATGAGTTAACCAATTTATAAAGCTATTGGTATGTCATGTGGCCATATGACAAAATAGTTGGCTGCTGCAATGGTATTATCCTGCCTATGAATTAACTAATTTGTATCTTTGTAACTAAAAGGAGGAAGTGTGATAGCCTGCTCTGGGGGTATAGGCTAGAGGCGTGTGACTCGTGACGGGACAGCGGTGAACGAATATTCCGACCAGAGGAAGATTTGCCTTGGCGGCTACGGGTCACCACTGTGTATGCGGTTGTATATATATGTATGTGGATGTATGTATATAGCCTTGTATATGTATGAATCAATCCCGTCCCTGTATATCATTTCCCTCTCCTTCTATATATATTTTGTATGTATCTATGTATATGAACAGATATCGGCAGCTTAGAAGAGATGAGAGCCCCAGAGAAAAAGCCCTTTTTTCCGAAGGGAAATATTAGTATTTATATGGAAAAAATAGGTTTTACTATTCAATTGGGCTTTTCTTAATTGGGCCGAATACTTTTTATGTCGTATCAAGTACTCCCCAGCTTCATGACGAAGTTCACTTGCGTTATAGAGCTATATGTTCGACGACTTCCCAACCAGAGAATGTATTGCACGACTAGCGTATCCGGATCTTATTCGGCTTGGCTATCATTTTTATTTCATGGCTCAGCCCGAGCTGTTACTTTGAGAAACACGCTTGTTAAGGCCGAAATATTCTTTCCAAGCAAATATGTCTCGTAGAGATCACATGGTCTGAATTTATTTCTTAATTGCTCATTACTCGTGTGCGGTAATGAATCTTTTAATTTCTTTTATGTAGTTTGTTATATGTGTGATTGAAAAATATACTTGAGTTTTTCTCATTTTGATGATAGAGATTTATACTGAATCACCTATTGTTTTGATGTGATCCTGTGGTATACTCCTCTACTCACCCTGTCCATTGTTCTCAGTAGTTTCTACTGAGTATAGTGGACTTATTAATCACGTTTCTTTCTAATTACATGTGGACAATTGAGTCTTTTCTTTGCCTCTATTTGTATTTATTGAATTATTTCTTTTCTACCTTTCATCTTGCCGGGATTTGCATAATATGCTTTTTTTTTTCCTCAGGATTTACCCGAAGTGTCTCACTTTAGTTTTTGCATATTTATCTGCCTTGTATTAAAGAAAATTCTCGTAACTTTGCATATGCTGTTCGGGTGGGATTTACCCGAGTTGCCTTACTTCTGAGAACTTTAGTTGTTGATTTTTTCTCGGTCTTGGTTCCAACGACTTGTCTTCTTTCTCTTTGTGATTTACTTGAGTTGCCTTTGATATATAGGACTTTAGAATTTTATTTTCTCTGCCTTGCTCTCATATTTTTATTAATTTTTTTTTTTTTGGGATACACCCGAGTTGTTTTTGTGCCCCTCGCTTTCAGAGGACTTTTGTACGTCTCGCTTTCGGAGGACATTTGACATTTGTGCCTCTCGCTTTCGAAGAACTTTTGGGCCTCTCCCTTTCGGAGGACTTTTGTGCCTCTCGCTTTCGGAGGACTTTTGTGCCTCTTGCTTTCGGAGGACTTTTGTGCATCGCGCTTTCGGAGGACTTTAGTGCCTCTCGTTTACGGAGGACTTTTGTGCCTCTCGCTTTCAGAGGATTTTATTGTTTACTTTTTTCTTTTCTTTTTTGTTTGTCAGATCTTTCTTCATTGTTTTTTCCTTTTCTTTTCGTCGATGTTGATCTTTCTTGATTATTTCCCCTTTTCTTTTTTCTTTTTGTGCGATCCTAAAGAAGGTATGCTTTGTATTGCCTCTTAGGGTCTTATACATGTATTTTTGTTGTTGCTCCTGCATAAAACAGGTTAGGCCCGAGGTCGAACTATCTCTGCATAAAACATGTTATGCCGGAGGCCGAATTATATAAGACATGTTTACTAAGACCGATCTAAAAAGTCGACCCGATCTATCGTTCAGATTAGTAATCCGGTCGTTTCATTCATTGAAATCAGTGTTTTAAGACTATATAATCAATTATTGAAAATTTAGTAAAACGGTTTTGTTCGGCCAAAAGATAAGACAATAATCCTCAGAATCTCGATATAGGTAATATGTTTACAATCAATGTTGTTACTTCGATGCATATTTAATCATTTTAGTATATGAGTCCAGTCGTTCGGATAGGCTGATTCCCGTGAGATTTTAGAAACTGCTCGGTCCTTAGACCAAATTTATCTTTTTAAACAAAAGGTGATCATATGAAAAATGCTCCACATCAAAGTTTATAAAAATACTGTAAGGAACATGCTAGCTCGGGTCATTTGTTTATTTCTTGTAAAGAGTTTATAAATCTGATACAAACACAATTATGAGCGTTTTTAATCTGAGTAAAAAAAAAATGCTTGTTGAGTTCGTATGTTCGGAAAACCAAACTACATAACCGGGCTCTAAAGTGCCACTAAATCGGTTTGTCAGATGGTTTCCCACAGACGGCGGCGTCATTTGATGAAGCAGGAAGCTTCACGGGGGGTATTGTTTTTATTTAAGAAAGAAGGGTCTGTCGAGATGTTAGCGGTGATCGTGTATGATCGGCCAAGCGATACTACGGCCACCCATCTTGGTGCTTCCCAAAGTCTGTTTAGACCTTTTTCGTTAACAGGCACGGTTCCCACAGTGATCGGTTACTGGTACTTGGGCGTAGTTTCAGTGGTGAGTTCCACTAATAATTAAATGAGTTAATATGTCATGTGGACATATGATAAAATACTTGGCTACTGCAATGTTATTATCCTATCTATGAATTAACGAATTTGTATCTTTGTAAGTAAAGGGAGGAAGTGGGATAGCCTGTTCTGGCGGTATAGGCCGGAGGCGTATGACTCGTGATGGGACAACGGTGAACGAATATTCCGACGAGAGGGAGATTTGCCTTGGCGGCTGCGGGTCACCGCTGTGTATGCGGTTGTATATATATGTACGTGGATGTATGTATATATATTGAATCACTCCCGTCCCTGTATATCATTTTCCACTCCTATATATATTTCGTATGTATCTATGTATATGAACAGATATCGGCAGCTTAGAAGAGAGGAGAGCACTCAAGAAAAAGCTCTTTTTTCTAAAGGGAAAGATTAGTATTTATATGGGAAAAATAGGTTTTACTATTCACTTAGGCCTTTTCTAATTGGCTCGAATACTTTTTTTGTCATATCGCTTTTAATGTTAATTTGTCTAGTATGGATATAGAATATGTTGGCATGCACATATTTGATTACATGGTTCTAGAGAAATGTGTTTTAGTTACAACACTAATTCTTTTTAGCAAGTTACTATTTTACATCATGTTTGAATATTTTAAATTGCTAAAAACGTTGTTATGATAACGTTGCGATTCCATGTATCATTGTGAGTATTTAATGGATTAGTTACCGATGAATTTGACTATACTCGTAATCGTGCCCCACGCGTTGAATGTGCGACGCGTAACATAATAAAAATATAAAAAATATGTATAGTTATGATATAATTAAATATGTGGATAATAAAAAAATATATAATTCAAGATTTAAAAGAATTTTTGTTTGTTAAAGAGTGATAAATAGTTTTATTAGTTTTTACTTTTTATATTTTTATGTGATGTATGATATTATTGTAATTAATATAAATGTGTAGTGGTATTTTTAAAAATAAATAATTAAATTGGACAGATTCATTTAACTTGAGTTGACTTATTATAACGGAATGATTTTCAATTATTTATACGTTACATGTCATGGTGGCCTTTTGGGGGTTGGGGGGGGGGGGGGGGGGGGGGGGGGGGGGGTGGGGGGGGGGGTGCGGGGGGAGCAATTGCATTTAAATTGTTGTTGCAGCTTTAACTAGTTAAATAAATTCACATGTATTTATGTGTAGGAGGTGCTCCACCGGATTAATTCTCTGTTAGTAATAGGAATTAGGGATGAGTTAGGATCGGAACCAGATCCGTAAACGCTTAATCCGTATTCTGACTCGATTACTTTTGAAAATGGAAAAAAAATCTCGATCCCAACCCGACAAAAGTCGGGACCCGACTTTTACGGGACCCGTAGGATCAGGATAAGTTTATCCCGAATCTCCCAACATATTTTTTTATTTTGCGACGACGTCATTTTTTATTAACAATTTTCATTTGAGAAGTCTAAACATGTTATTAACTCGAAACAAAATACTAGTTTAAAAATAACATTCATAATAAATGAAAAAATAAATTAACATGTAATAGAAAAAATAGTGTGAAAATACAAATAATTGAATAAATAAAAAAATTGATACGTTTTTTATCAGATTATTTTATTATTTAGTTTTATTCACACAAGCAACAATTATCATACTAAATGAGATACATTATCATTATAATTTTTATAATCGGAAAATAATAGTCATTTATTTTTCTTGAAAATAACAATATAATTTTTTAATTTAAGTATATTTTTTATTTTAATAGTTTCGTATATTTAAAACTACAAATCTATATTATACTTATATAATTATAACTAATATATCAAACAAAAAGAATTGTAACTCATATGGTAGAGTGCTTACATTGTATGTTAGTGTTACAAAGTTTAATTCTCATCATTTACATTTGATATAAACTAATTTATATTTTTATATAAAATATAAATTAATTAAAAAATCGGGTCGGGTTGGAACACCCGACGAAATCAAAATTATCGCCCGATCCCGAAGTTTGTCGGGTCAGGACAAAACCTGACATTTTCGGGTCGGGACTACTCTCGGGTGGGGAAATTTCGGGTCTGGTGCGGGCCGGGACACGGGTCGGGTCGGGATTTTAGGATTTTTTTTTCCCCATACCTAATAGGAACCATGATCTTTCAATTTCTCTCTGTTCCCAAATACTCGGTTTCTCATCACAATCGAACTAATTTTCGCTCACTCACAATTTCGTGTTAATTTTAATAATATTAACTTTGACATATTATCATTTAATTGCATGTTAAATGACATATATGCAAATTAAATTTAACATTCACATTAATTTAACAAATTTATCTAATTTTAATTAAAATTAATTATTAATTGAAATCTCATTAATTAGTCATTTATCTAATTGGAATTCTTATTGAATTTTGGTTTGAATACAAATTGTATTTGTAACTTACAAAATTTAATATCTCACAATGATGACATTGATGATTTGTAAGTTATTATGTTTTTGGTATAAAACTATATGTATATCTATCTATTTTCCAAGAATGAAAAAATATAGAATATGTAAAATACACAATGACAACTCACATATGCATACATATAGAGAGAGTACAGTACCATAACGACTGAACCGTGGCTCGATATCGCTTCTGTCGGGTCACATGCGATAAACGTTGTATCTTGGAAACGAAATTCCCCATTTAGTCAGAAGTAGAGCTGGCAGGGTAAATACCATTTAAGGGTTATTTTTTAACAATCAACTCATCTAACTATTTTAGTACATTTCGGTATCATTTACATTCTTTATTTTAAAGCTTGTTTTTGATATTTATACATATTTGATAAAAATATTTTCTGTTTGTTTATCCATTTATTTTCTCGTTTTTCATAGAAATTATTGTGTTTATTTTTATCGTACCCATCAATTGTGTTGTGTGGTGCTCGCCTTCAGAATACCAGGAAGAACTTTTGTTGGGGAAGGCCGAAGAAAGTGGATATGATATGAATCAGTGGATATGATATGAATGGATAAAGGCATGTCTTTCTACATTTCCGATGATAGGGATGGTAAAGATGGTATTGAGATAAACATGAAACAGAAGTATTTGCCTCGATTTTTAAGTCTGATTCAACATGCTTGTTAGTTAGTTCAATCTTCAATCGTTATGAACTCTTTACACCTAATTGGTGTAAAAAAAATATATTCTAAGATGTAATATTGTGACAATTAAGATCACATTATTTTTTAGGAGGATTGGAATAAGATCATATCTGCTTTGTCTTTTCCTTGTCCAGCATAAATGCATTTTCAATCATCGTCAACGAAAATTATTAATATGTTAATTAGGAATCGTTATGAAATGAATATGAAGGATTGTTAATTAATTCTCATGAATGAAAGAATTTTCCAGATTTCTTACGTATTCTAGATTTATTTTTCTATGTTCATGGCTTACCACACTGAGATTTTTATAAACCGTAACTTGAAATGTTAACGTTGTATATGCCACGACTACCTAACCCTAGAGAGTGCCACTTATTAGTCAACAAAGTACAACCAAAGTTTTGATTTCTACCGTTCCACCATTCATTAATATTATATATTAATGAAATAATAGATGTTTCTTGGTCTGTACAAAAAATAAACGTAGGTTACTAGTTACTATGCCAGGCACTCAAGTTTCTAATACTTATTAATGTTCATTAATTAGTTAAAAAATACTACTATAAAAATATTTAATCCTTATATATCTATCCACCTATAGTTGTTTTAAGATGCAATCTTAAGCTCTCTTGCTCAATCGCTCATGTCAAGAAAATAAAATAAAATCATGGATGAATTTATCAGCTCCATGAAAATTCTTGAAGTTTGCAAAATTTCTCCGGCCAACTCACCTTCCCAATTCTCTCTTCCGCTCACCTTTCTCGACATGTCTTGGCTACCGTTAGATCCAACCTCCAGATTATTTTTCTACAAATTCCGAGAACCAAACACCGATTTCTTAAATATTCTTCTTCCAAAAATAATAGACTCGCTATCTCTCACACTCCAACACTTTCTTCCGGTAGCTGGGAATCTAACATGGCCAAAAGACTCCAACAAACCTATCATCCAATACCAATTAGGCGACGGGGTTTCTCTCACAATAGCCGAAACCTTAGCCGATTTTCAAACTCTATCTGGCGATGATTTTCGCAAATCTGTCGAATTATGGCATCTTTTGCCTGATTTTCCAAGCTCCGAAACTTTTACCCCTGTGATGACTTTGAAGATCACTTTGTTTCCGAAAATTGGTTTTTCTATCGGTTATGTAGCACACCATGCTGTCCTGGACGGAAAATCCGTATCCTTGTTCTTACATTCCTGGGCTTATATATGTAAAAACGGAGATGGGTCCTTTTTACCATCTCATTTGGAACCATTTCTAGACAGGAGTTTTGTTAAACAACAATATGATCTTGAAAAAGCTTACCCTTTAAGTTTAGGAACAAACGAAAATCTTGAAAATAAAGTCCTAACGAAGTACGAAACTATGCCATCGCCCGATACCATGTTGGGCACGTTCAAGTTGACTCGTGAAAATATCAACTACTTAAGGAAATTGATAATATCGTACAGAGAAGAAAAGAATAAGCTAGATTGTGTTACTCGTATATCGAGCTTCACCATAGCAAGTGCTTATGTATTTATTTGTCTAGTAAAAGCTCTAGAAATCCAAGTGGAGAAGACTTTCATCGGTATAAACGTAGATGCTAGGGCTCGTTTGGACCCACCTATACATTCAACTTATTTTGGCAATTGTATTCTTGGCTGTGGAGGTGGTCATTATACAAAAGAACTTTTATCGAAAGATGGGTTCTTTTTGGCTGTTGAGGTTGTTACTGAATCGTTAGTTTCATTGAACGAGGGACCTATTAAAATAGCTGAAAACTAGAGAAGCTATTACACAGCATGTTTAGGGAATTTAAGGGATTCTTTATAGCGGGGTCACCTCAGTTCGAGCTGTATAATGTGGATTTTGGATGGGGAAAGCCGATTAAAATGGAGATGATATCGATTGCTAAAACTTCTGCTTTTGCTCTTTCGGATGATCGGGATAGTAATGGGGGGATTGAGATCGGAGTAGCTTTGGGAAGACATAAAGCTGAATTATTTACATCAATATTTTCTAACGGACTTGTTGGTTGTTAATACTCGGATCCAGAGAGGTCCGGCCAGAGACCAGGAGACAGAGAAGGCAAAGTAACCGCTCGATCGTTGCATATTTATTTTCTTTTATTTATTTACTGTTGAAAAATTAATAATCTTTCTCTTTTATCTTAGGTTGGTATTTTAAAAATAGTAATAATTATGATGGGTGCTCCGCACTGTAAATTAAAATTAATAAATTGAAAATGCTTTTAGATATATTTCTATTTCTTTTAAACTTTCATGACCGGTTGCAATTAGGCTCCGGTTATCTTGCAAGAAATAGGTGCTAAAAATTATTTTACAGAAAATAGTGTTTTTTTTGCCCGGAAATGTGTTTGGCTTTTGATGAAAACCGAAGGACAATAACTTCCCTAAAATTTGACAAGAAAGTGAGAAAAGTTAAACAAGAAGTATTATAATTATAAATGATTAGATAATATAAATAATTAGAATAAGTAAAAAACAACAACTTATAATTCAAAAGTAACTTACAATTAGAAGCTACTCATAAGGTATAAATAAGTTATTATATTAATAACAAGTGAGGTACACAATTAATAATAATTTATAGTGTCGTAGATAATCAGAAATAACCCAGATGAATTAGACATTCTAAGAACCAACATGTACGCAACATTTAAGTTAAAATAAACCAATCTAAGAAAATTTACTTGTTTTTATAACAAAATAAAGAATCCAACAAAGACTTGTCTACAAAGAATATGTGTAGCTGTGCTAACGTGTCAAATATAGCACTCCTTGGAAATTGATTGCTGGATTTGTCGTCGTTTTGCTATTATCTTCTAGAATCCAATCATATTTTAATTTATCCTGCCTAATAAAAGTATAAATGTTATCTGTCCTCTTTATAAAATCGTTCGTGTTCGGCTCATCTATTATTCGGTTCATATTCGTTCATTTATAAATAAACACGATAATGAACAAGAATACAGTGTTCGTCTATTAAGTGAGCTGAACATGAATATGGCTATGTTCGGTTCGTTTAAGTTCGTGTTCGTGTAACTATATATAAAGTTTGATAAAATAAAAAAATAAATATATTAATGATGTAACAAAAACTAATATCACTACACAATTAATAAACTTATTTATATTATAATAATATAAATGATATATTTGTATTATTTTGAACTTATTATGGTAATTTATATCATTATACTATAAATACAGTCACCGATTTAATCGTTAAGTGTTCAATTCGTTAAAGTAATCATTCGTATATAAAAAAGAATTTATACAATATAAAACTTAAAGTTACATGTGAACTAGTTTATCATAGTTATCAATATAGTAATATATGATAAAATTAAAATATATTTTAAAAAGAAATTATTAAATGTTTTAAAAGAAATCAGGTGTTTATGAACAACTCGTGTTCGACTCGTCAAATGTTGGGTTCATGTTCGTCAAATGTTCGTTCGTATTTAACTGAAAATAAACAGGGGTTTTAGTTCATAATCTAAACATAAACATAATCTTTTTTGGTTCGTTTTTTTTCATTTACGGCCCTAATCACACCTGCATCTTGAATAAGTATAATGAACAACACTGACTCACCCTCACAATAGCTTTAGTCATAGCAACAAGAAGTTTACTAAAAATTCATGAAACTTGTAAAATTGTTCCAAATGACTCACCCTCGCAATTTTCACTCCCTCTCACTTTTTTTGATATGTTTTGGTTGCGTCTTGATCCGGCTTCTCACATATTTTTCTACCAATTTCCTGAACCAAACACCGATTTCTTGAATACAGTTCTTCCTAAGTTGAAAAGGTCTCTTTCTCTTACTCTTAAACACTACCTCCTAGTTGCCGGGAATCTGACATGGCCTCAAGATTCGAAGTATCCAGTTATACGGTATGAAACTGGCGACTATGTTTCTCTCACTGTTTCGGAAACGAAAGCCAATTTCCACTCTCTTTCTGGAAACAGATTCCGTGACAATGCGGAGTTGCGTTCACTTTTACCGGATTTTTCAACTACCGAAACTCAAGCTCCCGTTATTACTCTACAGATCACTTTGTTCTCGGATATAGGATTTTCCGTCGGTTATGTGGGACACCACGCTGTCATGGACGGAAAATCTGTATCGTTATTTATGAAATCGTGGGCATATTTATGTAATCACGGAGAAGATGCAGTTTTACCCCTTGAGTTGATTCCGTCCCTCGATAGATGTTTCGTCGAACAACAATCTGAGTTGGAAAAGACTTATCCGCAAAACTTAGTTAATGAAGTTTACCCCGAGAGCAAAGCATTAACGGTAGTCAATATGAAATTTCCGTCAGATATTATGCTTGGCACGTTCAGACTAAACATCAACTTTCTAAAGTTAGTATCTATCCATCGGAAAGAGGAAAATTCACATGTATCAACTTTCACTATATCTAGTGCCTACACTTTGGTATGTTTAATCAAAGCGAAGATAATAACCTCGGAAAAATCTATCATAGGGATTAACGTGATGCGAGAGGTCGGCTAGAACCACCTAATCCTTCAACTTATTTTGGAAACTGTGTGGTTGCATGTGCAGATATTGGAGATACAAAAGATTACTTAACTAAAGACGGTTTCGTTATTGCGGTTGAAAATGTAACCCAAGGTTTAGCTTTACTAAATGATGGGCTAATGAAATTAGCTGAATGGCTAAATAAATTGTCAGAAAATATAAAAAAAGGGGGAAAAGTTGATGTTAAAGGATTTGTGGTCGCGGGTTCGCCACGATTTGAGCTTTATAAGGTTGATTTTGGGTGGGGAAGACCGAGGAAAGTGGAAATGATATCGATTGCTAAAACTGGTGCTTTTTATCTTTCGGACGATAGAGACGATAATGGCGGGGTTGAGATTGGAGTAGGATTGAATAAAAATGAAGCCGAAGTGTTTTAACTCTTTATTTTTAGAGGGCTTGAAGCTTGTTGATTAGTTTTCTAATTCAAAAAATTATGCTACATTTCAAACTTCTTTAGCTTATGTTTATGCTTATTTAAATTCGAAAAAGAAAAAAAAAGTTTATTATGTAACCTACCTTTTTGTACCTCGCTCGGTTTGACCATCTCGTGTGTAATCTTTAGCGACTGTTAGTTTTGATCATCAAAGCTATCGTGTTTACAGTTGTAGGTAACAATTTGTTGTCATTGTATGATTGTTGATGTTTGTCTAAATTCAGAATCAAAGTTAATGTTTTGAGTTGAAAGGACTACGGGTTCAATAATAGCGGAAAGTTAAATAATACTCCTCCGAGTGCAAACTGCTCCTAAGATTGGGTAATACTCCCTCAGACCTCAAAAGTGTTGCACTACCCATCGGAGATGATGTTTTTCTATTCTAGTTTGAGCACTATTTATTCCTTGCTACATCCCATAGTGAATATGAACAATAATTTAAGAAAATTCTTGAAGATTGTAGTGTGGCACCAATTGCCCCACCTTCAAGTTTTTCACTTCCACTTATTTGGTTGGATCTAAATCCCACACCTCGCCTTTTATTTCTATGAACTTGAAGAGCCCGAGCCAACCTCGATTCTCATTTCAAGGTTGAAAAACTACCTTTCACGCACTCTCCAAGATTAGATTTTGTTGGTTTCCGTATACGAAATAACAATTAAACAATAATAAAAGACTAAAAACAAATAATTAAAATCAGTCTAATCTTTATTAATTCAGAATTGAAACTGAAATTACATATTACAACATGTATGGACTAAATAGAAATTAAAGCAAAACGTTATTCAGATTATTATCAATTAATAATCTGATATATTGAATTGCAATAAATAGAAACTGTCGGACTGGAAAGTATAAACTTAACAGCCGGACTGTTCTGATTGAAATTGAAATTACAGGACTGAAATGAAACTATTCTAATTACAGAATTAAATTACAGAATTAAAATTACATAATAGAAACAGTACTTTAAAGAAATTACAGAAAGGTAAAAACATAATATAAATATTACAGCTAAATACAGCAAATTAAAATACTGAAATAAAAAAGTGCAGAATTGAAATTGCTGAAATAAAAGGACAGAATAAAATAGACGAGGCGACTGTTTAACAGTCTGCCCTTAACCGATATTCGCCAAACTACTTTAATGTTTCTGGTTGCGTTGGTGCTTCGATCCCAAGGTACAACGTCTTGGATGACTCACCGAAAACTGGCGACGAGTCAAGGTCGAGCTGTTGGTCGGTGGTTCTCTTTCTTTCTAAAATGCTATGGAAAATTATGCAGTATTTTTCAGAATGTAAAAGGTGTGTTTTAGAGAGTGGGAGAGAGCAGTCTACTTACAGACTGAGCTGAAATCTCAGCCATTATGTTCACTTAATTCGGTATTCGAAACTGCTGAATTAATGATGCAATTATTCTCATTTAATTGCATCAGTTACAAGATTACTGAAATTTTTGGGACTGTTTTGTTATTATCCAAAACTCTCAGACTTTCTTGGAACCAGAACAAGAACCGGAACATTCTCCAAGTCCCAAGTCATCAGTTACAAGCTTGCTGGAATTTTTAGGACTATTTTGTTATTATCCAAAACTCTCAAAATTTCTTGGAACCAGAACCAGAACCGGAACATTTCCCAAGTCCCAATGCATCAGTTACAAGCTTGCTGAAATTTTTGGGACTGTTTTGTTATTATCTAAAACTCTCATACTTTCTTGGAAACGAAACATGCCCCAAGTCCCAAGTCCGCAACCGAGACCGATCGAGCGTGTGTGGTGCACTTGCCTACACACACACCTATAAGGCTACACATTATTACCACTCTCTAGTGGTGAATATGTATATAAACTATTCAAAATAGTTTTTCCTCTTTGATGTGTGATAAACATTTTGGTGGCTTTCCCATCCTTTTGTTTTCCCACTTTCTCTTCCCAAATTCAAGATTTCGTCTCTCCATGGTCCAATTTCGGAGCCAATTTCCATTCATACTCATTCACCGAATAGGTCATGCGATATACCGTTTCGAAACTTGTCACACAAGATACTCAAACCACTTGAGTATGGAGTCTAAACTTTAGATTCTTCGGATCGAATTTGACCAAACTTTTGGACTCGTGACCAATTCGAAAAACACCATGAAACATGGTTTTTTCCAACAGATTTTTCTAGCGGGAAACCTTACGTGGCCACAATATTCTGACACACCTGTAGTCCAATTTTATAGTGGCGATGGAGTTTCCCTCACTGAAGCATAAACAAAAGCCGATTTTTATTTTCTCTTTGGAAACGAGTTTCGTAAATCTGATGAGTTGCATTCTTTTATATCGGATTTTCCAACTACCAAAACTCATTCCCCGGTGATGACCCTACATATCACTATATTTATGAATATTGGCTTTTGTATCGGTTATGCGGCACACCATGGTGTAATGGATGGAAAATCCTTATCTATGTTTATGCATTCGTGAGCGTATATATGCAAGACTAGAGACAACGCCGTAGTACCTCCTGAGTTAACTCCATCTTTTCATAAGAGTTTTTTTATTCGACAAAAGGAGCTCGAAAAAGTTTATCCTAAAAGCTTCAGAATGGAAATCAGAGATCCCGATAATAAAGCTTTACCAGATTATGATGACTCATCCTACCGATATACTTTTAGGCACGTTCATACTTACGCGTGAGAATATTGCCACCCTTAGAAAATCGGTGCTTGCTTAGATGGAAAATAAAAATAAATTGGAGAGCACTACCCGTGTATCGACCTTTATGGTAACAACTGCTTAAATTATTGTATGCTTAATTAAAGCTAAACAGATATCAACTGAGAAGAAATTTTATCGGTATCAATGTGGACGCTAGGGCTCGTATGGATCCACCACTTCAATCAAACTATTTTGGTAATTGTGTTGTGTGGTGCTCGCCTTCGGAAAACCAGGAAGAGCTTTTATCACAAAACGGATTTTTTATCGCAGTTGAGGGAATATCAAAAGAGCTAGCTATATTAAATGGGGGGCTAGTAAAATTGGGTGAAAGAATAAACGATATTTTACCGACTATAAATAAGAATATGGCAGGATTTATCGGACATGCAGGGTCATGGCATTTTGAGATGTATAATGCGGATTTTGGTTGGGGAAGATCGAAGAAAGTGGATATGATATCAGTCGATAAAGGGTTGTCTTTCTACATTTCCGATGATAGCTAGGGATGGTAAAGACGGTATTGAGACCTATGAAAAAACATGGAACAGAAGTATTCGCCTCGATTTTCAATAGTCTGATTCAAAATGCTTGTTAGTTAGTCCAATCTTCAATCGTTATGAACTCTTTTACTTCTAAATGGTGCAAAAATAAATTACTCTAGGATGTAATATTGTGACAATTAAGATCACATTCTTTTTGAGGGGGATGAGAATAAGATCATATCTGCTTTGCCTTTTCCTTTTCCTTGTCCAGCATAAATGCATTTCAATCATCATGAACGAAAATTATTAATATGTTAATTAGGAATCGTTATGAAATGAACATGAAGGATTGTTAATTAATTCTCACGAATGAAAGAATTTTCCAGATTTCTTACGTATTCTAGATTTATAACAAAATAAAGCATCCAACAAAGACTTGTCTACAAAGAATATGTGTGGCTGTGCTAACTTGTCAAATATAGCACGCCTTGGAAATTGATTGCTGGATTTGTCGTCGTTTTGCTATTATCTTCTAGAATCCAATCATATTTTAATTTATCCTGCGTAATAACTTTTAAAAGTATAAATGTTATCACACCTCATATCTTGAATAAGAATAATGTACAACACTGACTCACCCTCACATTAATAGCTTTAGTCATGGCAACAACAAGTTTACTAAAAATTCATGAAACTTGTAAAATTGTTCCCAATGACTCACCCTCACAATTTTCACTCCCTCTCACTTTTTTTGATATGTTTTGGTTGCGTCTTGATCCCGCTTCTCGCTTATTTTTTTACCAATTTTCCGAACCAAACACTGATTTCTTGAATATAATCCTTCCTAAGTTGAAAAGGTCTCTTTCTCTTACTCTTAAACACTACCTCCCGGTTGTCGGGAACCTTAGGTGGCCTCAAGATTCGAAGTATCCAGTCATCCGGTACAAAACTGGGGACTATGTTTCTCTCACTGTCTCGGAAACGAAAGCCGATTTCCACACTCTTTCTGGAGACGGATTCCGTGACAATGCGGAGTTGCGTTCGCTTTTACCGGATTTTTCAACCACCGAAACTCAAGCTCCCGTTATTACCCTACAGATCACTTTGTTCCCGGATATAGGATTTTCCGTCGGTTATGTGGGACACCACGCTGTCATGGATGGAAAATCTGTATCGTTATTTATGAAATCGTGGGCATATTTATGTAAGCACGGAGAAAATGCAGTTTTACCCCTAGAGTTGACTCCGTCCCTCGATAGATGTTTCGTCGAACAACAATCTGAGTTGGAAAAGATTTATCCGCAAAACCTAGGAAATGAAGTTAACCCCGAGAGCAAAGCATTAACGGTAGTCGACATGAATTTTCCGTCTGATATTATGCTTGGCACGTTCAGACTAACACGTGAAAACATCAACTTTTTAAAGAAGTTAGTATCTATCCATCGGAAAAAGGAAAATTCACGTGTATCGACTTTCACTATATCTAGTGCCTACACTTTGGTATGTTTAATTAAAGCGACGAATATAACCTCGGAAAAATCTTTCATAGGGATTAACGTGGATGCGAGGGGTCGGCTAGAACCACCTAATCCTTCAACTTATTTTGGAAACTGTGTGGTCACCTGTGCAGGTATTGGAGATACAAAAGATTACTTAACTAAAGATGGTTTCGTTATTGCGGTTGAAAATGTAACCCAAGGTTTAGCTTTACTAAATGATGGGCTAATGAAATTAGCTGAATGGCTAAATATATTGTCAGAAAATATAAAAAAAGGGGAAAAAGTTGATGCTAAAGGATTTATGGTCGCAGGTTCGCAACGATTTGAGCTTTATAAGGTTGATTTTGGGTGGGGGAGACCGAAGAAAGTGGAAATGATATCGATTGCTAAAACTGGTGCTTTTTATCTTTCGGACGATAGAGACGATAATGGTGGGATTGAGATTGGAGTAGGATTGAATAAAAATGAAGTCGAAGTGTTTAACTCTCTATTTTTAGAGGGCTTGAAGTTTGTTGATTAGTTTTCTACTTCAAAAAATTATGCTACATTTCAAACTTCTTTAGCTTATGTTTATGCTTATTTAAATTCGAGAAAGAAAAATAAAAAAAATTAGTTTCTTATGTATCCTACCCTTTTGTACCTCGTTCGGTTTGGCCATTTCGTGTTTAATCTTTAGCGACTGTTAGTTTTGATCATCAAAGCTATCGTGTTAACAATCGCAGGTAACAATTTGTTGTCATTGTATGATTGTTGATGTTTGTCTAAATCAGAATTGAAGTTAATGTTTTGACTTGAAAGGACTACGGGTTCGATAATAGCGGAAAGGTAAATAATACTGCAAATTGCTCCTAAGATTGGGTAAATACTCCCTCAGACCTCAAAAGTGTTACACTACCCATCAGCACCAGCCCACTAGTTAGCCAAACCAGACGGACAGTCTGTGGCCCAATGGAGGCATGGTCCACTTAAATTATTTTTTTTTTTGTAAGTAACTGTAAACTTATTGAAATCAAATGAAGCTCAGCGAGTGGAATTGAACTTTATAACTTTTTTTTTTCTTTATAACTTTATAACTTTTACTTACAAAGTGTGCATTTTATCATATGAGATATACCATTTTCTTGTTATAAATTATTATTTTTATTTATATAAATATAATTGAAATTATGTTCCATAAAAACGTAAGAAGATGCATTTTCCGATTATTATTTTTGCTTTGCAACAAGTTTCAAAAGAAAATTCAAAAAAAATTAGAAGTTTTTTTTTTTTTTTTTTGTAAGACGGAAAAAAAAATTAATGCGCAAAAAAAAAAAAACTCTGACCGAGACGTACGTGGACCCAGGACATTGCTACCCATGGGAGATGATATTTTTCTATTCTAGTTTGAGCACTTTTTATTCCTTGCTACGTCCCATAGTGAATATGAATAATAATTTAAGAAAATTCTAGTACTAAATTAATTTTATTATATACAGTACAAGATTGTGATTAAGGTTAGATAGATGTTTAACGTAAATGAGACCAAGCCAGTTAGGCTTTTCAGAAACGCCGCCTAATTATTTTAAAGGAAAAAATATAAAAGAAGGTTTGGAAACTAAAATGAGAACTAGAAAATGTCATGACAATTTGGAGGACTCAAACCTTTTTGTAAGTTCTACAGAATGAACAAACCATTTTTGGAGGTCAATATCTTTCATATCGATTACCGTTTTAGATAAACCTTATACCGTTTCTATTCCCCTGCGGAGTACTTCCACTTGAGGCCAAGCACGAATCGTTTCGTGAGGTTTAACTCATCCAAACCGGTACTCAATTTTTGATAAAATCGGTTTTAGTATATTTACAGTATATACACAAAATCCAACACAAATTCCACTTTACAATGTAATGCCTGATATTGTCTTCATAGTAATGACTAATGAGACATTGTAAGGATTGTGGAAATGTCCTTTTTCTATATATATGGTAGCATTGTGCTTCACTGCGTTTGGCATATTCCTTCCCACCACATTTCCACCTAAAACAAGAGTAGTTCACTCAAAATTTGAACCTTAGACTCCGTTGTTTGTTTGATGTTAAAAGTTTTAGCAAAAATATTTTCATGAAAAAGTTTTATACTGAAAACTTTTACTTAATTTTTATTCACGCACGGTTGGTGCATAAAAAGTTTTACACCTAAAATTTTATACAAACTTAGGTTTTTTTTATTACAAATTGTTTTTTTAACAAATAATTGGTAAAAATCTCAACATGTATAGGAAATTTTATCTAAACACATATTTTTCTTTCATATACGTCACTAATTTTTCACATGCCGATCGATCGGCTCAGTACTATAAATTTGCCTCCTTACCCCACCAAAACATTCACTTTCCAAAACTTTCATTCTCTCAATTTCTCTCAAATTACAACCAATTAATTGGTTTTTAACTCCGATTAATTCCAAATCACATAGATCGCGTAAATATATTTATTTATTCACTTCTTAATTCCCGATTCTCTATATTATATAGTTTAAATCTCTAATTTATGAAAAAATCGTAGAAACTACACCAATTTTACACACATTGTTTCATTTTCATTAAAATTAGAGGGTTTATGCAAATTTATTGATTTAGATAATTATCACTAATTTTTTAGTTGTATTTGATTGTGTATATTTTTTTATCTTGTTTTGACTATGATAAATTTGACTAACTTATGGTTTTTCATATATTTTGTTTATTTATAATAATTGTTTAATTCCCATTAGTTGAGTTTCATTTGTTTTGTTTGGTAATTAGTAACTGTTTTTTTAAGTAGTCCCTGAGTTCATTTTTTTTGGGTGGATGAGCCTAAACATATGCGTGTGTGTTACATATATATTATAATATGTGATCATTGTATAAATAAAAAAATATACGGTATATTTGAATTAGTGGACAAATTATTTAATTTGATATCTATTTTTCAGATAGGTTCTCTATGGGTGATCCAACTTGTCCAGGTTCACTTCTTAGAGGAAATCGGGGTATTTTACGACAGTCTAATCATATATCAGAAAAAATCTGGATGTGTGGTAGAGAAGCAGGGAGAGCGGATGAGAATAAGATGCGGTTGCAGAATTATAGCTGGGAGATAGCTTCGCATCCAACAGTAACGCACAATATGATTAGAGCAGACTTCTATGGTGTCTATGTCATAAAGAGTTACAATGTAGATCGAGGCTTACTTACATCATTACTGGACAGGTGGTATGATGAGACCCACACCTTTTATTTTTTCGGCGGCGAGCTGGGGATATCTTTACAAGATGTAGAGACTACGTTGGGATTGAGGGTGGATGGTCTTCCTGTAACCCGACCGAAGAGAAATGATAATAGAACTAGCAGGTTGGATTTGGTGGAGAGCCTGTTGGGAAGTAGACCTCCCAACGATATGATTGATAAAAACTGTTTAACGGTTAAACTTAGATGGTTGCGACAAACGTTAGCGGAATTACCTGCCAACCCTATTCAGGAGAGGTTGTTATATCAGTCGAGAGCTGCGATATTGTTGTTGCTAGCTGCTCATGTTTTTTCTGATAAGAGTAGTGATCAGGTTGCACTTTGGCCTCTCCCATTTCTTGAATATTTTGATAAGTGTGGAGAGTATAGTTGGGGATCAACTCTACTCGCTTTGTTAAAGTCCAACCTGTGCAAGTTTGTTATGGGGCAAGCTCAGGAAATAAGCAGTGCGGTGATGTTCCTTGAGATGTGGGCGATGACAAGGCTACGACCTGTTAGACCTTGTCCAGGTTTGCCTCATGATGTTCCCCCTCCTCCGGAATTGCCTAGATTTCCCCTCGGCTACATGTATGCTATTATTTAATTTTTGTATTCGATTAGTATTAAATTCTGAATATGTTGTATTATTATAGGCGGAAAAAATTGACGCACTCTGATCAACATGTGGTACGGCATAATATGGTTTTTATACGGAATCTGTTTGAACAGTTAACGCATGAACATGTAAAAGTCTTTTTTTTTTTCTACGTATTATTGTTACCTATATGTTGTATATGATTGTATACATAATGATTTTTTTTGAATTACAGATAGATTGGCAGCCATACATGGACATCAATTCTCATCCTGAATAATGTACATGGGGTCGTTATATGTGGCCTTCGTCTGTTCCGCTCATATGCAACAAGAAGATTGAGTGGCATCGCGTGGAGAATTATGAGGAAGTTTGGGTTTATTCAGGTTGTGCCTACAGAGATTTGGAATCCCACAGAAGGCCAAGACAAGGATAGGAGAGCTGGCAAACAACAAAAATATGACTGACCTCATATATTCCACGGGTTTGTAACCCAGTGGAATGATCGCCACCACCGACTTATTAACGGTGAATTCTGTACGAGAACGTCACCGGATTACCTACAATGGTACAGACCTCGGACACGCCTTCTCATAAATCCACCTCTTCGAGAAGTGTCGGAACACGCTGTTCGAGCAACTGCGAGTTTGATTACTAAAATGGTAAAAAGCTAATTTAGTAAACTAACACTGTTGTTTATTTCAAAAAAAATTATAACTATATTTTATTAATTTATTTATTTTTTTGAAGAAACATTTGCTACGTCATAGTTACAAAACTTTTAAACGGCTCAAAGTTAAACAGGAGGTGCAATATTTAGCCACTGGTATGGCTGAATTGGGCATTGATCCCAAAGGGTCGAGTGATGAACCGTTGGAGGACGATAACCAGGATAACGATGACCGTGATTACGACAATTACAATGATTGTGGGGATCACGGTTATGAGGATATGCCGAGAAGTTACACACGTACTTCAAGTACTGGGGGTAGACACACGGATAGAGGTAGAGGTGAAGGGGGAGTCTAGCAGCAGTGGTCATATTGGGAGTAGATATGAGGATAGTGGTACAGATACCAGTGGTCATCGTCGTGCTTCTTCCGGGGGATTTGAGAATATTCAAATGGATATAGAAATCCCCTACCATACCCCTTAGGTCATAGACAGTCGATTGGGTCATATGAGCATCTGTTCAGTCACATTTCCGCAAAAAACCCTTGGTTATGAGAAGTGCCACCCCTTTCATACGAGCGTGCTCCGCCAGCAGAATCGCATGTTAGAGATAGACGTCGACGGTAGCTTAATGATATAGATGAATCGACTGAGCCGTCATCCGACAGATTTACATCGGCGGAAAAGCAGCTTCCTATGTCGTACTTTAAGAACTTTAGTTGTTCGAAAATAAGAAAATGAGTTGTTGTAAGTTTATATGATTCATTTTTTATGTAAATGAAATGTTGAATTTTGTAAATGTTGCAACAGTCGTAAAACTCTATTTATGTAAATGAAAATTTATCATTTTCATGTATTATTTAAACGCCATACTTTTAAATAAAAAATTCGCCATAGTTTTGCTTAAAAATTAGAGCATCGCGACAAATAAAATTAACAAAATGATCAATCCAATAATTTACATCTAATACTACAATAATAACATTTGACGAACACTACAATAATAACACGTAATAACTACAACATAACTATTCGAACAAACCATTCAAGATAAGATAAACTAATAAAGAAAATTAAACATTAAGGATTATAATGCAACGAATCCGAAATTACAATGCAAAATAAATAAAATAAAATTACATATTGTTCGAAGAAAAACAAATAGAAATGACATCGAAACATAATTTTTTTTATAAATACTAGTCATTTTGTTTCGAATTAGCATCATCCTAGGTATCCTCATAGAGTGGGCGACGATAGTTTGGAAATTATGCACGATAATATTTATATTCTTTTTCACTATACGCATCGATTTCTCCATTATCCTTGTCAATTTTATATTCACGGTATTGTTGACGTTGCATATGATGAAATTCATAATCTATCGTCATTTTGTCGGCATGAAAATTTCCGGTGGTGGGTGCCCAAGGAGGGTTACGAGGAAAGGAGAAGCCAACATCTTCAGTAATAGGTGAAATAGAGGAGAATGCCGCTATTCCTTTGCCCTTATCTCGATGCGAGGACGAGGGAATGAGGTTGGTAGGAGGAATAGGATTGGAAGAAGTACGAGGAATAGGATCGGAAGAAGGAATAGGATCGGAAAGACCATCGGGTTCCGAACCCCGAACAAAAACACTGGCTTTAACGCCTACATATGGCTCTAAATGAAGAGGGAGCGGTTTATACCATTTTTCTGCAATTTGGTGTCCATACCAAGTTAGAATCCCATTATCTTTATCATAAATTTTCATTTGAGAAATATTACTAGAGGAAATCTCAATCGTAGACTCGAGAATTTTGAGTTTTGTGAGAATTTTTAAATAGTGAAGAATACCGCTAATAAGAAAGCCATACGGAAGAAAGTGTTTATTTTATTTTTTGCATACATCATTTTCTTAAAAATTAGTGTGGCGGTATCTAATTTTATTTGTCTTTGCATACAAGCAAGAACGACAATGTTTTTTTCCTAAATATGACTAAAATTTGAGCTATGGGGAAAAATTACTTTCGTGAGAATAAAGAAAGCAATTTTGTTTTGAAAATGGAGACCATTCGCTTTTGGTTCTCCAACATATTGGGGGTGAAAAACGGCCTGACTAAACTCAATAAGGTTACCTACATTATAGATATTTGTAACCTCTTCCGTTTTTGGAACACCATCTTGATCTAATCCTAAAAGGTCGCAAAGTTGAGAAACGGTTAACACAATAGGTTCAAAGACACCATCGTTATTTGTGTCAACTACAAAATTTTCATAAAATTGATACGTTTCCTCAACATATATATCATTATCTAAAGAAATCAAATAATCCCAATTTTGAAATGTTATATTCTCTTAAAGGAGAGGAAAGTTATCGAGAAATGATCTGTTAATAGAAAGACGCTTTACGATATTCCTATTAGCGATAGAATAGTTGGATCTAGATTTGGAAATATTACCCGAACGAGTAGCAGATGAGCCGATTTCTTGAGAAGAGTTTGCCTTACGAACCATTTGGATTGAATTTGAGAAATTAGGATTTTTTAAAAAATCCGAATTAATTTGGGAAAAATCAATGGATTTGGGGTTGAATTGATGTGAAATATATGTATTAAAGTGATGAAAATGGAGAATTTTAACAAAAAATAGTGATTTTGTTGAAGATTTGAGTGTTTTTGGTGAAAATGAGCGAATTTAGAGTAATATAGAGAGAGATATATGTATATATGTGTATATGAGTGTATGTATGTATATATGTCTGGCAATTTTACCGCGGCCGATCGATCGGACAGCACAGCTGCTCGATCGGACTGTGGAAAATTTTTCAGAGTGCTTGGCCAATCGATCGGCTGTGAAGTCCGATAGATCGGCCTGTAAAATTTTTATATTTCAACGCAGGGGCAATTTGGTAATTTCACAGTTAAACCGTAAGTCAGATTTACGAACCGTAAGTCAAATTTAGGGTTTGACTCAAACCGTAAATTTGACTTACGGTTCGTAAAAAAAAATCACAGTTTGAGCGTGGAAACAGATAAATTGCAGTGGAAAAATCCAGCCTCTATTATAAGAGAGATAGTTTAATATATATGATAGAGATAGAAGTGTGAGAATATTAAGTTTCATTTTTACCCATTTAAACCAGACCCGAATAGAATTGCACTTTTACCCGACCCGACCTGATTGAAACTCGTGAAATTGCCATCCCTAAGTGAATGTGTTAACTTGCACATCCCAAATTTTTTTCCCTTACATATTTATCATCAGATAGACATATATTTACAAAAATAAAAAATTTCACTTCTTTAATATAAAATAGGTATATGCCCTAAAAAATTAGACTGAGTACCAAGAGACGAAACAACCAATGTCCTCATGGAAGATAAAGTTGGCGGAGAAGAGAATCTCCCAATCCCCATTCTAGACTTGTGATTGTTCTGATGCTAATCGCCAACACCTCTACTATAATCACCTCGACTACTTGATGCCTCGCTTATATTGCCATGCACACAAGATACTATCCTTTGTCGATCCTGTTAAACTAACAAATCGCCAAATAAACACAAATTGCATTTCCTTCACTTCCTCCTGATGTTAGCACAATACGCATAAATAGAAGTTAACAGATATTCAGTTAAATCATCCATCAGACAGATTATAAACACACCATTGCGAAAACCGATTTGTGAAACACCGCAACGACCTCTACCATGATTACCACCTCATGACTGTACCATTGCCCACGAAGACGATTATGCCAACTAGGAGACGTATAAAACTCCACAAATATATGTATAAATAAAAGCACTCAAAACACACAGGATACCTCAAAATAATGATTTGGTAATCTATAAAGTTACTAACAAAAACTGTATTGAGATAAAAACTAATAGTTCTTTCTTTCCTTTGCTTTATATATCAACTCCCTCATAAACATCAATGGCCAATCGATATTACGTTGGTATGTCGATATTAAAAGCAAAACAGTAGTAAAATTCCATTTAAATGTTATTTCACGACTAGCTTCGAAATGATCAATTCCCATTCTAAAATGTAAAATCAACGGACTCCGGAAAATAACTAAGAGATCAACTCGAGTGAAATAGAATGACAAAATCTTAGATTAATAAATGATTGGCATGGCTTAGTTAGATCATCAAATATTTACCAGAATCAAAACAAAAGCTAATGGAGAGTGCCAACATCCCTGAAATGTACAAACGTTTTGAATACTGGGAAATCCCAGAAAAAAGGCGGATCAAAAACTTGTTACTCACATGAAGGCCCAGAGGTTAAAAGAAACCAAACAAATATTTAAGAAGGAAAGTAGTTAAACACATAAACATGATTCAGCAACCGCTGCACATACGTAAGGAGAAACTCACAATTCAAAATGCATATAACAATATTACAGTAAAATAGTGCCAAAATTTACAGCAAACATTGCAGACACCAGCTGAACCGGGTAAAACATTGCAGGAAAATTTCCTGCTCATATCACGTAATAAATTCACTTTTTGAGTACCGAAACGGTAACTCAAAAGTCTGTAATCAACTAGTTTGCGAATACAACTACAACAAGTATTGCTACTATAAACAATAAAATAAATAGAAGTAGGTAGGCGATTCCGCATCAAAACAACATAAAATACTCCCATTTAAAAACTCAAAATAGTACCTCGATAACTCAGCTATATAATTTCAACTCCAAGTAAAACGTACTACCACAAATAATCATATACAAGCGATGACAATGATTCATGTAAAATCTAATAGCCATCAATATCTTTGTTGTCTTACATCTTTGATCCCTCTTACTCTCTTTAAGTCGTCTACTCTTTACTTCATCCTTTTAGGTTCTCCAAAATTGCATTATGAAGTATTAAAATTTACATCAAGAATCAAATCCGAATTGAATATTCTTTACTTTTTGAAGTAAATGTCATTTAAGAAGATCTAATAACACTCCCAAGTTACTTTATGGTAAATAAAGGCACCTTCCCATAAGATCTTTGTGTAAACATCAAAATCCAATCAAATCAAAGAAACCAATCGAACAAGGTTGAAAACCAAAACTCAATACTCATTTCACCCGAGAACTATTTATAAGATACTGTTTCATTACTCCCAAGTCCTAATCAAACTTCAGAGATCAGATAAACACTAGCTAAGACTTTGAGCGTAAAATTATAAATTGAACCATACCAAATCTTCAAGAATAAAGTCATTATCTCAGATTTATACTTGATTAGAAAATAAATCCATTTCCCTCCATTTCGTATTTACTCCTTCCCCTTTAACCCAAATTCTCATTGAAAAGCTGATGTCCCCCACTTTCATCTCTTTCATGTAATGTATATACCTACTCAAGAAACCAACCAAACAGACTAATTTGTTACTGTTATCACTGTCATGCCTACCACTCTCCCTCTCTTCTAACATCTATGTCGTTGCGGTGCCTTGGTGACAACTTTCCCTACTTCCCAAACCTCATTAATCCCTTCATAGGTGAAATTTTTAAAAAGACATGGTCGCCAATCTCAAATGACAGTGCTTTACTCCTTCGATCAGCATAGCTCTTTTGAGGATTACGAGCCGTTTTAAGTCGTCGTCAAATTTTTTCACCTTCTCTGTTGTGTCCTGCACCAAGTCAGTCCCAAACATTGTAGTTTCTTCAACCTCTGTCCAGCATACAGGCGACCTGCAAGGTTTTCCGTACAAAGGTTCAAAATGCGCAATTCTATACTCGATTCACAGCTTTTATTATAATAGAAATCTACTCAAGATAAGTAAATCTCCTTGTTACCCCCAAAGTCAAGTAAACAAGCTCTCAATCATAATATAATTTCCCAGAAACCGCCATAGACATCACAGCCATGCAGCTTTTATTACTAGTTAATTGCGTTGATATGTGAGATAATCTCAAATAACTATTTAAAGTTGCAATCACCTAGTTTTCCTAGAATAGTTACAAAATCAACGATTTCGTCTTAAGAAAAGAGACCTTAGTCATTGCATCTTTTAGCACCGTCTTAAAAGTTTTTGTTAGAACTCTTGTTGTATAAGTTTATCTGCTTATAAGTTATAAGCCAAGCCATTAGGATTGAAAAAGCTATAACATTGAAGCTCTTCTAAATATTCCAGCTTATCGCAACCAAGCTGAAAAAGAATGAAGTATTCAAAATTTAATGAACATAGAATTTAAACAGAACCCCTGTCCATTTTGTAATCACGTAGGGATTGTAATCCATGGTAACAAATACCATTCTGTGGAAAGCAGCAAGAATTTCAATTACTACTTTGAAAAGCTTATATCGTAAAACAAATTGAACATAAAATTATTATACTTCCATATGAGGCCATATATTGAATAGACAAGTCAGGATAGTACTACACTAGTGAGTTGTTAATTCAGATATTCACTATAACAAAAACTTCTTCAAGATCATAAAATCATATAAAACATACACCTTCTCAAAGATGAACCATATCCGTAACTGTAGTTGCAAATCAATTACCGAAGTTCATATGAGCAAAAAGCTTCTCCGCAAAATCGATTGTTTAAGGGTGATAGGTGATTAAAATCCCTCTAAAAGCAAATTATCAGAGTAAAACTCCCCTGGTACGAAATTCTTAAAACACCTATGACTACAAAATGATTTTCATCACCATCTACGATTTTGTTTTCAAAGATAAATAAATAAGAGACAACATGTCATGAATTGCTTTAATCATTTAAGCTCAACTTTGGCCATACTTCTTTCCGAAAACAAGAACCTGGAGCTTGCCATAGCCAGCAAGCACACCAGCACCAGCAACAACTCGGATGATGTTAGCACCAGCACCCTTGAAGAGTGATTTGGCACCCTCTTCCTTAGGATCAGACAAAATGTGTCGAAGGAGATCTTGTACTTCACAGCCTCACCAGATGACAATCATTCTTCTGTGGGATGTATCAATGGGCAGGCCCAGCGCTGTTGCTATGACAAGTACGAGCATAATCCAAAGAGTACACAATACACATCCATGATATAACGCTTCAAAAAGAATTGATGAAGGACGAAGATGCAACATAAACAAGTTTAAACACATACCAAACAAAATAAATAATCATAAACTTCAAAAGCAAATCACCCACACTACACCATGTATATATATAAAAAAAACCCTACAAAATACACAAAACACGCACATTCTGTGCCCCTCATCGAGCAGCCACACACCCCGCTCTCCCACGGAACGCCTACCGCCACCTCGTATCCCACTGCTCCACAAGTTAGAAAAAAAAAGATGCGAGAAAAAGAATTCAAATAATATTAAATAACACTACCATCCCGTTACCTAAACAATCATCTACCAATGCACACCTCCTTAAATTCAAGGGCACCTAAAACTATAAACCAGGTTCGCTCTGATACCAAGCTGTCAAACACTTGCTTTCATCAAATCCGGAACCTGAATTTGAAAGGTAAAGAAAACACACTCGAAGAGAATAAATGTTTCCAAACACACTGTTTTGACATATCTTACACAAAAATTATACTACAACAGTACGTTTTCCACCCAACCAGATGTAATGTACATTATTTACAAAGTACAACACCAAACTAAATAGGCCATGAATGTCTACACTACACGTGCAACCCAAAATCTAGCCCGCTCACAGCCCCACTCAAAAGCTCAACCTGTTCAGGAACTCTCTACATCTGAGCCTCCACCTAAAAGAATAAAATAAGCAAAGACGAGAAAACGAAGGAAAAGAGTGAGTCAATTATTCATTATATTTACGTCAACAAACTGAAAAGAATAATAATGCAATGCATATATATATTTTGAATTTTTTTATCCATATACCGTCTTTTTATTTCTCCTCCGCTAAACTCCTCTATCTCAACTATTTACGCCAAGTGGCATGACTCGATAAACGATTCAAATGTGTTTAAAGTCGGATTCACAAATATAGTGTCGGATCGCCTCAGATCCACGTATGGAGTCAACTCCTCATGAAACCATACGCCGGCTATTGCCGTATTTTCCGTGAGCACGAGACCCACCGGAACCCCTGTGGCACGTGAATCCAAAACCAATAAAAAAGACACGACAATATGAAACAACACAACACCACTCCTTATTTTCTTCGCCTCATTATTCCAGTTCAGTTCATGAATTATATGGTAAAACATTAATATTAGCAATTAAGGCTACTGTAATCACTAGAACAGTGACATACATATCATTCACAATAGTATCATGTATTCATATGGTTTTACTACTCAATGAACTACAAAAACATTGGTTTTATCCCGAGCCTCGGTCCGACTGAATATAAACAACCAAGAGTTAAACTAATATAAACAACAATGAAGTGAATAAAATAACCAAATAGAAAACCAGTTCATGTTTTTCGTAACAACTAAAACTCGCATTTGGTACCAGTACCTCAACAAAGGTGGTAAATAATCAGAATCAACGGCATAACTTCACTTTCTAATAATATTTACCACTCTAAATAACATGATGATATCAGGAAAGTAAATACCGCAGCATTACACCTTTCTTTATGTACCACAACGGTACCACATCACAGCAAATAAACAATTCTGCTTCCAAACAAATACTTCACTCTCATTTTTTCTAAGCACCAGGAAAGTGCCTCGATAGATAACATGCTGATAATATTTCAGAATTTACGTGAGATTTGGTCAAAAAGCTCAACAAGATCCTTGTGGTGGTTTAAGTTTCTAAAGAATACTATAGATAACTCCACTATTATAAACTGCGCCCTAACAAGAAACCGACCAGGAAAAAAAAAATACATCAACTAATTCATGTCCTCCATCACGAGTAAACCCGCCTTCTTTTTGAGTACCGTAAGAGTACCTCCAATAAACAATAAAACATGTAACCAACCACTTTCGGCTATGTAATTACCACCACGAGTCTACAAGTACAATACTACAAATAGCCAACTCTGGATACTCCACAATTGAATAAATTATCTAATAAAACAAGGAACACGTTCTTGCCCTCATAATGAATAAAACTCTGCCACCGAACGGTACCTCAGCAAAGTCATTGAACAGCAAGTTCAGTGGTGCATCAAAGACTACAAGTAATATTACTTGATAAACAACAAATATCAAAGAGAAAGAGGAAACCGATTCCTGCAATAATACAACATAAAGACTCCCGTTTAAGTACCAAAATGGTACCTGGATCGAAGCTAAGAAAGGCTACAAATGGGCTGCAACGAACACGCAACGAGGAGGGTCGAGACTTCTCGCGCATAGCCTCAAAATTCAGCTTAAAACCCACTTGCGATCAACCCATAAGAACCCGAAAAGAACCAACTAACAAACCAAGTATTTCAGCTTTTAAAAGGGCTCAATACTAAAAATATAGCTCGATACACTCTTCCTTGCGATAGCTACTCAACGGAGAAGACAGATTGAAAAAAGATAACTGATTTGAGAGAAAATGAGGTTTAAAGAGTGTTTATATGTATCTCTATCTATATCTTCCTCCCTCTCAGAATATCTCTCTGTATATATTGTCTGCATATGTATTGGTATATGTGTATGTACATCTGTATGTATTGGTATGTACATACATAATATCTCTATCTATATCTGTATGTATTGGTATGTACATCAAAAGAATAAATGATGAGGTGAAGAGGAGAAACAGATAAAAACGAAGTGGGTCCCACATAATTTTTCTTAGTTTTGAAGTTATATGGTTTTTTTTCCTTACATATTTATCATCATATATATATATATATATATATATACAAATATATAATTCGTCACTTCTTTAATATAAAACAAGTATATTATATAAGTATTTTATTCAGGGGTATCACAAAATGCTTCTTTTTAAGTTTAACCAATACAATTTACATACATTTAACCGTTTAACACATTCCTTATATCTTGTTGCTTGTAATAACTAAACAGTTTACTTGCATTATTTTAATTATTTCTATCCTATCTTCTGTACTAATAGTCATGAAAAGGTGAGAGAATAATGATGAGAGAGGAGACTGAATTGTTAAAAAAATTGTATTAGATTGAAATTTTTTTCTCAATTTTTAATTTTTTTCCAAATTTTATAATTTTTCTATTTTATTATTTATTTTTATTTTTTGACTTTTTCTTTATTTTTACATTTTTATTTTTTTTTTCAAATGCCGGAGACCGCCGGTTAAAATTTGTATTACAATGTCAAAAAAACTGTTTAGATTTAGAATTTTTTTTTTTTTTCCAGTTTTGTAAATTGTTTTCCAATTTTTTTAAACGGTTGCGTTTCCCTAAGTGACATGAATTCGGTGGTTCTTTTTTGATAGTTGCGTCTCTCCGATTGACACGTTTCCAACGTTTTTCTTTAAACGGTTGCACTTTCCAATTTCATACTTATCCGTATCACTATATAAGTGCCCTGAGTAACACACTTTTTTCTTCATTGCTTTCTTTATTAATTCGCCCTCCACTTTTCTGTACACTTCTCATATTTCTACACACTTATCCTTACCAATGTCTTCTTCTTCTTCCAAAAGCGCCCTAGCACTGCAAGTGGAGGCTTATGAGGCATTTACCCACAATGTCAAGGGTTTGCTCTTAGAGGAGGAGGGAGAGCTGAAAATCATACAGTACCATCATAGCGAGATGGTGAGAGAGTTGTCCTGGTTACGGTCAGAGTTGAAGTATACCAGGCAAGCACACCTGGCCTTGGTCGACGAGAATGAGGTTCTTCGTGGGAGGGTCGATGCCTTGAAGGGTGGAGAGGTGGCTGGTCCATCTCATGGGTTTAGTTCTTCCTCGAGCGCTTTTTAATTTTTCTTTTTGTTCTTTGAACGATGTAGTCGTTCGGGTAATCTTCCTTTAACGAAATAACAATTTACTGTTCCCTGCTGTTTTATATTCACCCTTTGTCTTCTTTTTGATTATATGACGATGGTGTATGGAGCTTTTCCTTGCTTTTTCCTTTATTTTTGCATACCCACGTGATTGTTGTTCATACTTTGACTAACCTTCAACAATTAAACTGTTTGTACAACTGTACTTCGTCCCATGTGATTGTTGTACGTACTTTGACTGACACCACTTAACAGCTGTTTGTGCCATTGTTTGTATTACAGCCCACGTGATTGTTATTCGTACTCTTTACTGACATTCAAACATTTAAATCTGTTTGCACCACTGCTGGTGCATCACCATGCCTTGTAGTCGCCTTTTGATTTTTAAGTTCTATAAATACCTTGCCCTGGTTCCTCATTTCTCATCTCTCTACTACATAATTTTCTGTTCGAGTGTAACATATATATCAAGGGTGATCGCTGATTCATAAATGGCTACTCCTCGGATGGGAGTTCATGCTCGGATGAGGGATCTGGACGAGTTGCTAACTTAGACTCGCTAACGTTTGCTTACTATTGAGAGGGAGTTCGGGGACTTGACCTTAAGACGATTGGTTTCCTTGACAGATGATCTCTGGATACTCAAAAGGGCAGAGTGTGATACTTTGGCTCGTCGTCTGGACGAGCTATTATTTGAGAGGGACCGCCAAATGAGTGCTTGGTATGAGCCTGAGGAAATTCGAGACCAGGCCCAGGCCCAGGAGGAGTTTGATCGGGATCCTCTGGGGGTCCGCCAGTCTATTGGCTAAAAATGCTCAGCTTAAAGATGACATTGATTCTCTTAGATCGGTGAACGATGCTCTTATTGATGAAAAATCCTCTTATCGAGCTCGACTTATGGGCAGTAGGTCCTCGAGTCATCAAGGATCTTGCTCCCATGTATGGGGCTCGGCTTTTCCCTCTAGTAACCCTTAATTTTTTGGGTCTTTTGCTGTTATTAATTATTAACTGTATTTTCTTTCTTTTATTATTGTTGGTGTATTATTTATTTAATTTTTGAATCGGTACACGTGTATGGCTGTAACTCGTGCTTTCTTTTGAATTTGGACCGTTGTGTTGCTTAGTTTTTCGTGCCCCTTTTGAATTTGGACCATTGTGTTGCTTAGTTTTTCGTGCCCCTTGACTTTGTATAAATGCTCTCTTGTGTTTCTCTTTATTTTTCATATAATTTCCTTTCTTACTCTTGTATCTTTTCTTCTTTCAACACTTTTTCTTTGAGATGGCTCTCATTACCAGATTTGCTGCCAAGGCTAAAGCTGCCCTTGAGAGTGAGCCCACTTACTTACTGCCCGTTCGGACTCCTTCTGACGGTGAAGAAGAGTTAACTCCGGTCGAATTAGTTGAGATTGATATCAAAGTTTTGAAAATAAAACTCATGATTTCTGAGACCGATTGTAAAAGGTGGAAAAAGTACTGGGATGAAGAGAAGATGGATCACTATGCGGTCGAAAAGGAGTGTAGGTCTCTTGCTTGTCTCTTGGCATAGGCGGAGCATGGCATCTCTCGCTTATTGAGGGAGAAAGAACATCTTGAAGAGTTGTTGGCTAAGAAGGATGCG
This sequence comes from Primula veris, assembly GCA_963682055.1. Classification (NCBI taxonomy): domain Eukaryota; kingdom Viridiplantae; phylum Streptophyta; class Magnoliopsida; order Ericales; family Primulaceae; genus Primula; species Primula veris. The sequence continues at coordinate 24,690,179 of OY821747.1, read as the reverse complement.
GATTGGAGGGGGGGGGGGGGGGGGGGGGGGGTAGTCCTGATGTTCCCAAATAAGGGGGTTATGTCGGGAGTAAGTATTTTCTTCTCTAATTCTCCGCCGTTGTTGCATCTTATTTCCTCTGTCTACGTGATTATGTCGGGAGTAAGTATTTTCATAACCTCCTTATCGTGCGTTCTTTCTAAAACTCGTTGGCTTTAAGGGTTTTTGCTCAATTTTTATGTGTTGATTGTGTTATTATCCTTGTTTTTGGCTTATTTACTGGGTTTTGTCCCTCTTTAACATACAAATTTATTATATATTATTATATTGTTTTTTATTTTTGTTCTTGTGGTGGTTTTTGGTTTATTTACTGGGTTTTGTCCCTCTTTCACATACGAATCTATTATATATTACTATATTTTTTTTTATTTGAGATCTTGTGGTGGTTTTTAGTTTTTTTACTGGGTTTTGTCCCTCTTTGATATACGAATCTATTATATATTATTATATTAAATTTTATTTTTGATTTTGTGGTGGTTTTTGGTTTATTTCGTCTTATTATTTGATTTGGACTGCCTTTGTTTTGTTGCTTATCTTTGATTTTCCTTGTCTACTGTTGTGTTCTTTATTTTAGTTTATTTGGAGTTTTAGGTGTTTGGATTATATTTGTGTCGATGTTGATGATTTGTGTTTCTGTTGCTCTTTTACTGCTTTGATTTCCTCCTTTTCTTATGGTATATGTTTTTGTCGTTGGCAGGACTATTTGCAACAATGTCTAGCCTAGTTGGCGCAAGTTTCGGAAGAAGACTTTCGTGTTCGGGCTAATATACCCGTTGATGTGTTTTTCCGAAAGTCTTCATCGGATGAGAAAGTTTTGGGTTCTGTTCGGGAGGGGGAGCTTGCTATTCGTGTCTCTGCTCTTTTGAAGAGAAAGCTGATGCTTCCCTTGTCGGACTGGGTGGCCTCATTTTTTGAAACCTTTCAAATTGCTCCTTGTCAGCTGACTTTGAACGGTAATCGGATTTTAAGCGGGTTGAAGAAGCTCGCTGATCTAGCTAGAGTGAAGGTAGAGATGAAGGATATTCTTGGCGTTTATGGCCTCCACTTCGACATTCAGAGTTGTTACCTCAAGTCGGCGAGGAGCTTTGATCGGCTTGTTCCCAGAGACAAACAAAGAGCATAACCTCGATACTTTGATAGTGTTAGGGAACTGGTGCCTATTGGGCCGTCCTATTCCTAGCCCTGCCCTTGTTGCTCCCCACCTTCCTGCTCTTGGGGCTCCTCATCCCAACAAACTTCTTACTCTGTGGAAGTGGTGGGGTCCGGAGAGGAAAGCTGAGAACCGTGGTGCTCCCAGGCTTCTCGGGTATGTTGCTGACCCAGGGAACCGATGCAATTGTCCCCCCGTCATCCCCTCTGAGTCCGACCAGGATTTTTGGGACACTATCGCAAATAGGGTCTTGATTTTTTGTGGGAGAAAGGGCTCTTCTTTCTTCTGGTCTAAACCCGCTTCTGTAGGGGTTGCTAAGCCCAGAGCTGAGGGTTCTGCTTTCCTCACGAAGGTGGGTGAGCGTAAACGTCCTACTGCTTCCTCGGGCCTTGATGTCCGCCGTACAAAGACCAGAAGGGTGGAGTCTATGCTCGTGGATGGGGATGTGGAGGAGGTTGAGGATGTTGATGGAGTTGTTGGAGAGGGGAGGCCAGAAGTTGTGGATGATTTTGGGGGTGCCAGCGAAGGTTGGGGGTGGGCTGCTTGTGGAGCTGCATTCCCCTTTGGGAGATCTTTCTACTCTTTCCAACCCTTAAGAGGGTGGGATCATTACCAAGCCTCCGGTAAATTTATTTATTTATTTATTTTATTTTTATTTTTATACTTTGCATTTGTGTTTATCAGTGTTCTCCTAGCTTACTGGTTACTCTTGCCCTTGCTCGGTATATGTGCATTCTTTTGTTTCAGGGGGAGTATCCTGACCTGTTTGGTCATGTGAACTACCAAGAGATGGCGGAGGGTATTATGGATCTCCCTGATATGTCTTCTCTTCATTTGGAATAGCACTCTACCGAGTCGTTGGTTCTTGAGACCGGGGTTGGGGTTATTAATGAGGATGGGGCTGGTGAAGAGGACCATGATTTAGATGCCCCTGTTGCTGGAGTCGAGGGTTCTCCTGCAGAGGCAGTTGATGTGGGTGTGGATATTGATCGGATGAAGCATTATATTGCCCGGTGTGGTGGCAACTTGCTCAAGACCACCCGCTCAACTGCAATGGCTTGCTGCGCCCTTATGCCACTTGCTCACAAGGATATAGCGGGGTTATCTAGTCGATCTAACAATGAGGCTACCCTACAGACCCCTGACTTTGTTCTTCATGGTTTTTTTTTTAATCATTGCTTTTGTTGATATGCGGGATCGCCTAATGATTAATCTTAGGCAAGCTAAGGGTGCATATAGTGCTTCCCAACTTGAGTCTGCTATAGCTGTCAAGGATGCTGAAATTTCCCTTTTGAAGGCATGAAATGTGGCGGTAGATGTAGACAAGTTGAAGCTTGTCGAAGAGAAGCGGAGCGTAGAGACGAAGAAACAAGGTTTGTAGGAGGTTATTGTGAAGTTGGAGGACAATAAAGAGGCTGCTGAAGAGGCCAATAACTTGCGATTGATCGAAGCTGAAGCCAAGCATGCATCTGAAAAGAGGGCTCGTGACATTACCATGTCCCAATTTGTCAACTATCATACATTTCGGTCTCATGTGTGGGCTTTAAAGACTGTCAAGGTTCCCAATTCGCATGTGGCTTGGGCAAACTTTGTTTATATCGTGTCTCGCATCGCTCCTCCTCTTCTGGTAGATTGGGCCCATCTTCAGGTGTCAGAGCAACCTTTGTTGCATGTCTCCTCGATTTCCTCCTACTCCTCGATCTAGCTCTGGCTTGGGGTCATTTGCTCAAGGATCTCGTCCTCAAGTTAACCCCTAAAGTTTTGCTGTTGTAATTTCTTTTGCTGAACAATAGATTTGTTTTCAGTCTGACTTGTGGGTCTTTGTGTGGATATTTCTGTAATATTTGTACATTTTATTTTACTACTCTTCATGCCTCTTTGTTTCTCTTTCTTGGTTAATTGGTATATCTCTGCGTATGTTGAAGGTAATAGTGTTGTGTCAGATACTGGTTAATCATTTGTCCGAGAAGGTTCTGTCCCGGTCTGTTCATAGGTCGGCCGAGGATCTGGCCTGTGATGTGGTTAAACCTGAGTTGGGCGGTATTTGCCCTTCGTAGGAGTTAGCCCTAGCTCATCGTAATATAGACGATCTTAACGTCCATATTGTGAATAGTTCGACTCACTTACGTGATTTGGGTGAGGAATTCATCTGGAAGACGGCTCATTATACTGCGAACAAGGGAAAAGCAAAAGAACTTTTAGGTTGGCTTCGTCATTCACACGATGATGTACCGGATCGAGTCACCACTCTAAATTTGGTGCTTGAGGCCGTGTTTGAAGATGCTGGCCTTCTAGTTTCGTTCGTTAGGGCTTATTGGTCACGTGCCACTGTTCTGGAGCAATATGAGTATGTAAAAGGTACCCGGTGACTAGCCCGAGCGGAACGTATGGTTGGTGCCATGGCACGTGTTGATGAGACTACCGTTGTTTTAAATAATATCGATCTTGAGGTAAGGAGGCGCCTTGGGTCACAGATCACGTCAATGGGAGAGGTTCATTTTACCGAAGTCGAGGAAGCCCATGCCTCTTCCGATGACCTTGTACCTCATTTGTCCGACTGACTAGTTTAGGACTTGTATTAAAACTGGATTATTTTGTGGATTGTAATTTCTACAAACGTTTGATATTTTTAATTCCACTTGTTGCTTCTTCGACCCTTGTTGATGTGCTTTTTTGTTTTACCTTTTTAGGCACTTTCTACTTTGCTGCATCAGGCTAGTTCTCCGGCCCTTGGTAATCCTGGGCAGGGACCTTCCACTGTTGCTTGGGGTGGGGCCTCGTCTGATGTGGCGGACCATGCTCGTGCCAATTAGATTTACATTGAGCTCATGGGGAAGAATGACAAACTTTATGATCGGTGTGTGCGACTTAGGAAAAAACTTAAGTCCCATTCATCTGCCTTTAGGGATTATATGGAACCTACCGAGGTTGTTTTTTCTATTCAAGAGCGTTGTTTGAACCGATATTGGCATGTAAGGAATAGGTGGCTTAACAAGCTAAGGTCGTTTGTACCCCGAGCCAATGCGTTGGTTAAGCATAACCAAGCTTCTTGTGCCCAGCACAATTCAATGGCCTCTTTAAGCCAAGTCCGATCGCTGCCCTATGACGATGCTCAAAATATTGCTGCTACTGAACTTCATAACCGAACCAAAGCAGATGAGTTTGCCGCTCGCCTTTTGGTTGGTCGTCTTGTGGGCATTTATACCACTAATTTTGATTCTCTTCTTCCTCATGAGGTTTTGGAAGGTGATGATACTGAGGTGGACACCTCGACGGATGACGAAGTGATCGACCTTGGTTTTGTTCCTTCCTACTCATCGTACAACAGTTCTTCCTCTTTTTAGGCCATTTTGTTTTTCGTTTTATTTCAATTGTTTCGAATGCTCAAGTATTAATGCCTCCGTAATGCGGGCCTATACTGTTTGTTCTTTTCCCTTTTTGATTGAAATATTGTGACAATACTATTTATAACTTCGTTATGTATCTTAATCGATCTTTCAATTGATGTTTCTTTTTTCTTGTGCATGTATTTCCGTTGTTGTGGGATTTGTCTGGGTGCCTTCCCTTGGGAAGGTCTTAAATATTATTTTGTAAAAAGGTCAGTGGGACTTGAACCCGATGTGCCTTCCTTTTATAAGGTCTTTTGTTAGTTCTTTAAGTGGGACTTTAACCTGAGGTGCCTTCCCTTGAGAAGGTTTTGATAGTTCTTTAGATGAAAATTTAACCCGAGGTGTCTTCCCTTGAGAAGGTCTTTTGTTAGTTATTTAAGTGGAACTTTAACCCGAGGTGCCTTCCCTTGAGAAGGTCTGGGTAGTTATTTAGATGGGACTTTAACCCGAGTTGCATTCCCTTGAGAAGGTCTTGTAGATGGATCTTTAACCCGAGGTGCCCTCCCTTGAGAAGGTCTTGGTAGCTCTTTAGATGGCACTTAAACCCGAGGTGCCTTCCCTTGAGAAGGTCTTGGTAGTTCTTTAGATGGAACTTTAACCCGAGGTGCCTTCCCTTCAGAAGGACTTGTTAGTTCTTTAGATGGGACTTTAAGCCGAGGTGCCTTCCCTTGAGAAGGTCTTGTAGATGGGACTTTAATCCGAGATGCCCTCCCTTGAGAAGGTCTTGGTAACTCTTTAGATGGGACTTTAACCCGATATTTTTAGTTACAATAGTAATTCTGTTGGATATTTTGTAAAGAAACAAAGGTACCACATGTCGGTCACCCTTGACTGTTTACTTTTCTTTTACACGTAATATTTTTTGAGGTTAACTAGATTCCATGAATTTTTTTTCTTCTTTGTTGTTCTCTAAATGGACACTCTTGATTCTGTAAGTGAATGGGCTTGTTTTCTTGGTAATTTCATATGGGCCTTCCCAATTTGGGCTAAGTTTGCCGTGTATCTCATTTCTTGTGTAGGCCGTGACTCGTCTTAGCACTAGCTCACCAATTTCAAACTCTTTAGAACTCTTCACTCTCTTGTCGTAAGTCTGCACTACGCTTTGTTGGTATTTAGCTAGGGTTAGAGCTGTTATTTCTCATTTCTCATCCAACATGTCGAGCTCTTCTCTCATTCGTTCTTCATTTTGTCCCTGCTCAACTAGTGTTGTTCGTAGCGTGAGTAGTCCGACCTCTGTTGGGAGAACGGCCTCAATCTCGTACGCTAGGATAAAATGAGTTTCCTTTGTACCCGTCTTGGGTGTAGTTCTGCATGACCACAATACATTGAGAAGTTTTTCCGGCCATTTACCTTTAGCTTTTTCTAAGCTTGTTTAGATACTATCGAGAATTGTTTGATTGGACACTTCAGCCTAGCCGTTACCTTGTAGGTATGTTGGTGTTGAATAAAAATTATGAATGCCCAATTCCTCATACCAATGTTGTAGCTTAGCATCCTTGAATTGGGTTCCATTGTCCACGACGATGGCGTAGGGTATCCAAACCTGGTTATAATGTGTTCCCAGATGAATTGTTTGACATTTTGGGCTTTAATTTGTTTAAGGGTTTTAGCCGCTACCCACTTGGTGAAATAGTTGGTTGGCACGATTAAGTATTCGACGCTCCCACACGCTTTTGGTAATTTCCCTACTAGATCGATTGGCCATTGTGGGAAAGGACAGGGTGCTGACACGGGGGTCATTATTGATGCCGGGAGTTGTGGTATTTTGGTGAAACTTTAGCACTTGTCACATTTTTGTACATACACTTCGGCGTCCCTTTTGATATACGGCCACCAGTAATCTTGAGTGACCATTTTATTGGCTAACGATCTTCACTTGATATGGGCTCCACATTTTTCCTCGAGGATTTTTAGTTGATGTTCCGTTCGGACGCATAATAAGTGTGGTCCTCGGTAACTTGACTTGTAGAGTTTCTCCTCTTCTAACAGCCAAAACTTTGGTGCTTTCCTTGTGACTTTAAGGGCTTTTATTTTGTCTGTTGGGAGTGATCCATTTTTAAGTACTCGATCATTTCTTCCATCCATCCCAACTCATACATTATTGACATTATTCTTTCAACATTCTTGACTATGCTTGGTTTCTCTAATGTTTCTACTGTGATTGTTCAAGTGTCTGTCATCACCAATGTGGAGGCTAGTGTTGCTAAAGCGTCGGCATGGGCGTTTTTAGTGCGGTTAATTCTTACGATTTCACACTTGTCGAATTTTTCAAACATGTCATGCACCTGCTTCTGGTACAGGATCATTCTATCATCTTTAGCCTATTATTCACCGGTGGCTTGGTTGACCACAAGCATATAGTCTAAACTAGCAACCAGGTGGGTACATCTGAGCTTTCTTGTGATTATCATGTCGTTTATCATAGCCTCGTATTCAGCCTCGTTTTTGGTTGCTCGGAATCCTAGTTTGATGCTTTTTTCTATGATTGCTCCCTCCCTAGATTTAAGGACAATCTTGGCTCCTGATCCCTCATTGGTCGATTGCCCATCAACGTGAATTTCCCAATGCGACTACCTCAATATTTCCCCTAGCTCGTTACATCCTTCAGTAAACTCTGGAATGAATTCTGCTAAAACTTGTCCATTTATCGCGTGTCTAGGCACGAACTCGATTTGGAATTGGTACAGCTCGACCCCCCAGCGGCTACTCGTCCACTGATATCGGTTCTCCACAGAGATTCTGTGATTTGAAATTTGATATAAACTTGGACTTGGTGCATGATGAAGTAGTGAGGCGGCTTCCTTGTTGCTACTATCAGTGCTAGGCATAACTTTTCCAACGGTAAATATCTTGTTTCAGCATCGAACAGGGTTTTACTTACGAAGTAGATCGGGAACTGTTCTCGACATTCTTCTCTTAGAATGACTGCGCTGACAACTGTTGTTGATACTGCCAAGTAGCATGCCATTATATCCCTTTTATTTGGTTTTACCAACAATGGCAGTGTCTTTAGGTATTCCTTTAAGCTGTGAAAAGAAGTTTCGCACTCGAGGTTCCACAAGAATTTTTTTCCTTTTCTGAGTGTTGAATAAAGGCTGTTCTTTATCCGCCAATCGGCTAATGAACATGCTCAGAGCGGCCATCATTCCCATGAGTTCCTGTATTTGCTTTTTGCTTTTTGGTGCGGCTAGGTTTCTCAGGGCCATTACCTGGTCGGTGTTTGCTTTGATTCCTTTTTGGCTTACCATGTGTCCAAGGAATTTACCCTTGTTTATGTCAAAGGCACATTTTGTTGCGTTGAGCTTCAGCTTGTGTTCGCCTAAAGTTTGAAATACGTCATTTAGGTCTTGCAAGTGAGATTTTGCTCTTTCGCTTTTTATGATCATGTCGTCGATATAAACCTCCATTATTTTTCCGATGTGCCTTTGACAGACTTTCGGTATCATTCTTTCATATGTGGCTCCTGCGTTTCGTAAACCGGACGGTATTACTTTATAGAAATAATTCCCCAGGGGTGAGATAAATGCAGTTTTCTCCTGATCTTCTTCGGCCAGCGGTATTTGGTGGTATCCCGAGTATGCGTTCAAGAAGGTCATCCTTTCTGCCCCGGCCATTGTGTCGACCAACTGGTCTATTTGTGGTAGTGGGTAACGGTCCCTTAAGCAGGCCTTGTTGAGACTGGTGATGTCATCCTAGCTTCCTGTTTTTCTTATGAACCACCACTGGGTTTGACAGCCATGCAGGGTACATTACTTCTCTTATAGCCCCCGCCACAAGTAGCTTCTGTACTTCTGTACTTCTACTCTTTTGTGCTATTGGTTTGTATTCAGAGTTCACGCTTCGCTTGTGACACACCAGGTTGGGGTCTAAACCGGGCATGTCGCTTGGGCTCCATGCGAGCTTGTCTGTATTCTCGAATAGGAATTCATGCATCTCATTTGCCTCTTCCTCATGAAGGTTTTCTTCAATCATGAAATAATGTTCCTCATCCAATCCCGGAATTCTCACCTCTCTGATCTTTTCTCCCACTTTCTCCTCTACTATTATTTCTTTCCTGGCTATTTTTTCTACCAGCTTCTTCAGGCTGGTCGGTTGTTCTATGATGACCAACTGTCTTCTTAAAGCAGTCCTTATATCCTCGCAGCGTCTGGAATCCTCTTGGCATCCTCGGGCGACTTTGATCTCACCTTTACTATTTGGGTAATTGACTTTTTGGTGGTAAGTCAGCGGTATAGCTCTCATGGCATGCAACCATGGTCGCCCTAAGATTGCGTTGTGTCCTGAGTTGTCGTTCACCACCAAGAATTCAACTGGTACCGGCATAGTTCCGGTTGTGATGTTAAGGACTATTTTGCCAAGTGGTTTCATTGTTTCCGAAATGAAACCTACTAAGGTTACATTGGTTGGCTGTAAGCTACATCTTGTCAAATAGCTTCTTATACATGATATCACATGACGCTCCTTGGTCAACTAGAACTCTGCTGACCGTGTCGATCCCGATTTTGACGTGGAGATTAATCGCATTACTGTGGGGATAAACGACACCTTCTTCGTCGTGGTCAAAGAAAAAGATGGGTGGATGCATTTATTGCACGAATTGTCTTTTGGCTGAAGAGGATGCTTGGGATGCCTTCGCTACTTGGCCAACATGAGCTAGCTGCCTCTGTTAGGCTCGTTCTCCTCCTGTGTGTTTGGGTCGCGATAAGTGGATGACATTTATCACCTTCCCACCCCTACTTGCTTGTCCTTTTTTGGCTGGTTCTTGTATTTGTTCATACCGCCTTTGATGAACTTATTTAGGTAGCTTGCGTCCCCCCATGCATTCATCTTCCATCAAAAATTTCTGCTATTTTCGATGAGGTGGCCGTGATCCTCGTGATAGGCGCAGAACAGCTTGGTATCTCTTAGGTTGGGTGGGGATCGGAACTGGTCTGGTTTTGAGTACAAACTTTCCCTACAAATGTCTCTCAGCATATCTTCTGCAGATCGATTGAAGCTATATTTGAGCTCAACTAGCTCGGCATTCCTCCTATACGGTTCTCTTTATTGATTGGAGTCATGGCGAGGCGGCCTGTTCGGTGTTTGGTATGTCAGCTGAAATAAATTTGGGTCAACCTTGATAGGGCGCTCTTCCTTTCTCTGCTCTTCGGGCTTCCTATATATGTTATTCCTCTTGGCCGGTTTTATTGCTTCTCCTCGGTTACCCTTGGTTTTATTCCTATATATGTTATTCCTCTTCTCCGGTTTTATTCCTCTAACCGATTCCCTTCCAGGTAAGGTTCAGTTGAGATTCCTCATTTCCTCATTCTTGTCCGTGTGATGAGTGTAGTAGGCAAGAAGTGTGTGGGTAGTTGTGAAATTTTTGCCAAAAAAACTTCCTCCTCATCCAGTGTCTACTTGGGATGGAGTTGATGAAGTTTTAGATTGCGATGTTACTGGCATATTGAGGGATTTGATTGGCTATGTCAAGGAAGTGTATATAGTAGTGGTTGAGCCTTTCATTTGGCAACATAGCCATTTTAAGAAGAGTTTTGATAGTGAGCCTCTTTTTCCTATGGGCAGCATATCTGTTGGAATAGGCCATGAGCAGTTCAGTTCAGCTTCCTATAGAATTCCTTAGCAGGGTGTGATACCGAGTCGACACCTCTTGACCCAGGATGTTCTTAAAGAACTTTCACATTAGGGTGGAGTCATGGCTCCATAACTCCATCCTGATTTTATAATGTCTAAGATGGTCTATCAGGCAGCTTTTCCCATCGTACAATTTGAACTATGGTATGACGAACCCTGTCAAGTTTCTGTATCGTGTGACCTGCTCTGTACACATGGTTTCTTGGTAGACTTCCCAGGCTTGCTGGAAGACTATGGGTATTCATATGAGGGGGCGTAGTATTCATGTGCTCCCCCTGCTCTATTCTCGTTGTATCCCCCGATTCCCGGGTTTAGGCCATATGGCTGTCCTATTTGGGCAGCTTGGAATCATGTCCCCGGGGTGAACAGTGGTTGCATTACTGTTAGTATTCGCTCCCCTGGCTGTTGGAAAGCTCTTGCATCGTGCTGTCATCCAGCCACCTCCATGGCTGCCATATAGGTGGCATCTTCCATGTGTTCCCCTCTCGGGAGTTCTTGTGGATGGCCTGTTGGTGAACCTATCGGTACTTGTATTCCCGCACCTGCCATGTCTGTCATGCAAGCTGCTAGCTGGGCTTGAAGTTGGACGTGATAGCTCTCGTCAGCCCTCAGTACCATTGCCACTTTTCCTCTTGTTGGGACTATCGGTTAGAATTTGACCGTATAGATGGTGTGATTATTTGTGGTGTAATGATCGGTTGTCAGGAATTTTGTTCCTGTATTTCCATAGGTGGCATTCTATATTGGAATGCCACTGGGTCCCTCGGGCGTTGTTGAGCCCTTATCACGTTTTCAACATAGTTCCCCTTGGATGGCAGTTCTCTGACTTCTTCGTCAAGATGTCGGAAACACGTGGCCCTTTCTTGGTGTGAACTAGAATTGGCGGACATGGTCGGCATCTGAAGTCTGGAGCTCGGCCTTGCTGAGTGCGTTTGCCTCCTTAGGTCGTCTCTTTGGGTTTCGATTGTTATGAGCGCTAGGCTGTCCCTTTGTTGGGTTCTTTCTTAGTTCCTTCTTGCTCGTCTTGCTGCCGACATGGAGCGTTCTTCTTCAGAGTCTGACGGGTTTTCGTCGATGAACCCATCCAACATATGTGGTTGTACGATTTGTGATGGTTCGTATGGAAGGTTGGAAGTGGATGGTCGTGTTTTGGCCGTAAGAGCCTCGTATATTCGCTTGATGGTTAAGAGTGCTTCTATCTCATCGGGATGAATCCTTATGTCAGGGTTTTGGTTGTTTGGTGTCGTTACGACCTCGTCGGGATAGTTTACTTCTAATGTCGTTACCATTTTGCTCGGCTAGCTAAGTTGCGTGTTCGTCTTCGAAACTAGTTGGTACTAGATGAAGCGTAGAGACAGCGCCATTTGATAAAGCATAGACTTTGATCGGTTAAGTCGTGCTTCTCAACAATAATTATTCAAGCTATTAAATATGACAATGTAGACGAGCAGATATCTTGTATTGAATATTAAACAGTGTATTGATTACATGCCACTTGTCTAATTTATAATCTCAACTATCTAATGCTCGGTATAATATATGTATCTTCTTCTTCGGTACTAGTCTTCGGGTTCGAATTGACTATATATGCACGTGTACTTTCTAGTGAGATAAACACTGAAAAGTCTCTGTAATTGATATACCTTTTTCTATTGGCGAAATCAAATCCTCTATTGTACTGATATTTGACTTTATTTATAGGGGTTCGTGCGTCACAGGATGTTGACATGTCGCGCTTTCATCAATTGATCATGAGTTTTTCAGTCGGTGAGCTTCTATCATTTGGAGTCAGCCCAGTGGACCCTTGCCTTACTTCTTTTACAAGGGAAAAGACCATTGTGGCCTTATGCTGAGTGTTACCCATATTTGATGCGTTGGATAACAGCTTTAATTATATGGATCGGTTCAATGCATAATACAACTTATCGGGTATTATTTTCATGTCGTATCAAGTGCTCCCTGACTTTTTTGTTGTGATTTTCACGACGAGAGAGTCATCATGCTCGGGTTTCATAGTGTTTTTCTTGACCTTAAAATTCCAAACGTTTTATCGGTAATTGTATCTCTAGTCTTTATCGTTAAATAGGAGCTAAAAAATATTTTACTGAAAAGTAATGTTTTTTGTTTGTTTGTTTTGCCGGAAAATGTGTTCGGCATTTCATGAAAACTGAAGGAAAATAACTTCCCAAAATTTAACAACCAAGTGAGAAAAGTTAAACAAAAAGTAATGTAATATCACGAATTAAAGAGTGTTTAATGTTTTTTATCTTGGGTTAGTGACTTGTGATAACCAAGGTTAGTTTCGGTTGCCTGCCAAAAAAAAGTAATATAATCATAAATGATTAGACAATGTAAATAATTAGAATATAATTTAGTACAAAAAACAACTAAATAGTTTCAAAAGTAACTTACAATTAAAAGCAACTCATAAGGTATAAATAAAGTTACTATGATAACAAGTGAGGTACAAAATTACTAATAATTTATAGTGTCATAAATGATAAATCATAAATAACACAAATTAATTAGACAATTTAAGAACTAACATGTATGCAACATATATGTTAAAATAAACTAATATAAGAAAAATTAACCTTTTTATAACAGATAAAGTCTAATTTATTATAAGTCAAAAGTAACTTGCAATTCAAGAAGTGACTTAAAGCTAGATAATAATTTATATAAGTGAAAATAAATTTCAAGAAAAATATTAGACAGTGAGAAAACAAAATTTCTCAATCAATTACATTGTTGAAGAAATTTTCTGATACTTTTTTTGATAGCTACCAAACCCAGGCGGGGATACAGGTAGGGGTATGAGGATTCCATGCCTATTAAAATTTTCATCAAATATAATTACGAAAATACCTTTAAATTTTATATTAATCCATAATATATCTATTTTTTGGTACATATACTATACTTATAATTAACTTTTATTCATTTGGTAAGATGGTTTTATTTTCTATAAGATTACAACAATACTCGTATTCTAATCAAGAATTCTCATATAAATTTACAACAATACTAATATCATAAATAAAAAATAAAGGAATAAATCCATCTAGTATCAAAGTCATTAAATTTTTTTTCAGAACAAATTAATTTATTTATTGAAAGTGAATGTGATGATGGCTTAAATCGTGAACTGAACTGCTTATAATTAACGTTTATTCATTTGATAAGATGGTTTGAACTTATTGAAAGTTTTTCCTAAATAAATTAATCTGTTTATTTTAGAGTTTGATAAGATTTTATAGTTTGTTTTGTTTTGTTACTTTCTATTATATCGTGACGGTTTTTATTGTACTCTTATAACATTCAATGTTTGTTCTGTCTATTTTGTTTGTAAGAAAATCGACCAAACTGGACAAACCGAACAACAAACGTCAAATAATTATTAATTAGTTTGTTTTTTGGGAAAACCAGATATGTAAACGAAATACATTAGTTTTGTTTTTAATTTAAATCAAACCAAATTGATTTTTCTAATTTATATACAAATATTATATGCATATATATATATATATAATGATTTTAAAGAGTCTATCCGAACTTATTTATTCAAATATTAGAACACATGATTCTAGTTTCACATTAACTTATAAATTTTTCGGCACTAGTCACTGTTATTATTATAAAATTATGTCCTCAAATTTAAAATTCTGGATTCGCCTCTGACCAAACCCCCGGCGAAAAAGGAAAAGTAAAAAAAAAAAATCCCAAAAAGAGTTTATAAAAAAAAAAAAATTTAGAGAAAAACCAACAAAACAAATAGAACCTGTATAGAAAAATCCGTAATCCTTATTTTTCCGTACTACTCTATATATAATAAGAGGTTAGATTTTTATACTACACTTTTTCTGAAAAAACACACAAACCGTAGAAAAATTCTACGGTTTGCAGTGATTTTATACAAACCGTAGATTAAATCTACGGTCTGGATCAATCAACTGTAAACCGTAGATTTAATCTACGGTTTACAGTTGATTAATCCAGACCGTAGATTTAATCTACGGTTTACAGTCAATCACTGTAAACCGTAGATTAAATCTACGGTTTGAAGCGTTTTTTCATAAAAAAAATTTACATAAAATAAATTTGGTCAATTTTAACAATTAAAATTAAAATACTGAATATTTTTTTCAAATTAAACATGATTTTTTTAATAAAAAAACTAAATGCCTTATTTTTAAAATTTTACATAAAATAAATTACCAAAATTCTAACAATCTCTCAAAATAAACACAAAATTTACACAAATTTACACAAAAAAAGTTGATTTGATAAATTTTATGTTTTTGGTTCATGTTATATTTTTGTCAAGTGTATAAGTTGATATTTATTGAATCATTAACTAAATTGTCAATTTTTGTGAAGTTTTTTTGGTTTGTTTTTAACACTTGTATAACGCAATATGAAACATTAACTAAGTCGTCAATTTGGTGTCAATCGTCAATTTTCATGAATGAAACAATCATAAATTAAATAAATTTCATAAAAGAAATTAACTCAATATGCAAACATGAACTAAATTTCATAAAACATATTTATTAAACATTTGCTTCCATCATATAAATTTACAACAACTTGAAAAAAAGAGTAATTTACATAAAATTAAAAATAAAAAACTGATTATGGACTTGAGAGATCTATAGCTTCATCTTCATTTGCAATTTGCTTTCCCGATTGCCTTTCCAGCGCCATATATAACTTGAAATTTGGTCGAAAAAGTTCCTTCCATGGTGCAGCTGCCTCAATGCGTGTTTGTTCCCACCGTGCTATAATTCCTGACATTGGGAAGATCCCTTCTTTAGAAATAACCTGAGCATAGTGACAACTGTTGACGAACACTATTACAGTCGGGATGTAATATGTCGTTCCCTGAGACGGATCAGTATAAAGAGGTAAAAAAGTGGCGTTCCATACTTGTACCCCTCCATTTTTATTTGCCCATAAGGACAACAATACAATTGGCATGTTGTAATGAGAAGCAATTAAAAAACCATAAGACGGAAATCTCATCCATTTGTCAGAAGGGGCGGGATTTGTAGGATGATAAAAATTTAAACTTGATAAAATATAATCATACCGGTAATCTTCAAAATCAAGATTCTCAAACAGCTCATAATAAACACCTTTCATTTGCTGCAGCTCTTGAAACAACTCACATCTTACCGCATACCAATCATCTTCCCCATGCTCTTTACCCGTTACATTTGCAAGTACCCGGAATCCACAGTTACCATCCCCACGCACATCATAAACCGTTTCGATGTAACTATGTAACATGACCCATATTTGGTCACTGTACAGGAAGGTTGGCCTATTGGGGGTGGGTTTAGGGTTCTGGCTTCACGGCCTCCTAGTTGGGTTTACCCTTACCTCCGGTGTTTCATCCGCCTTACCTTTGCCCTTGTCTCTACTAGCACCAGCACTCTGTTCCTCCACATACTCTCATCCCGACTTATCTCTCTTACTAGAATTGTCTCCTTTTCTAGATCTCCCCCTATTTTGTCTCACTTCGGGGTCATTCATGGATGTTCTAGATGGTACGGTTATCTCTCGGAGTTGTGTTTTCATACGCCGTTTTTCAACATTAGTTTTGCTAGAATAAACACTTTTAAACTCTTCTAAATCACCCTCTACCCCATAATCATCGGTGTTTCAATTATCATCAATTACGTCTAATTTTTTTCAGAATGGATGAACATATTCTAGAGGAAGAGACTTCCCGAATAAAATATGTTCACTCATAATATGATGACAAGGTAACCCGTGAGATAATTTGAAACCGCAAGAACAATTCTCATCAGCCTGGCCGCTACATTTTTTGTGTTCTTGAAATAATAAATCAAAGGCATAGTGTGTGATATACGACCTAAGATTTATAAATAGAGGTGTTCGTTCAGAATGTGGAAAATAAGACTTGCATTTATCCAACTTCATCTTAATATCCTCAAACTGTTTTTCTAGAATTCTATTCACCTCTACCCAAACATTTTTAGCTTAGCATATTGTTGTTCGGCTCGATTGCTAGTTCTGTTACCTAGATGTGTTGTATGGTTGGTATAGCATGCAACAAACTTTTCAGCATAATCATTTAAAAGGGTACGATTTGTAAGAGGAATTGAAAGAAGCTCGGTCTACGCTATAATTACCTGTAGTGTGAATACCATAAAAACCAGCCCTAATCATATTTTGAACTACTCTGTCAGGCGTCGGTATCTGCCAACTATAATTATAAACTCTAATCTTATGGGCATCTCCTCTACCCGCTTCTCTTCCAGCATCCCAAGTCTGATTAGAAATATGACCGGTCTGTCGTAAAATGCCCAACCTGTCTTTAATCTGTGGACCTGGCTCTGCCATCCTAACTATTTTTATTTTTAACAATAAAAACAACATAAGAAACATACACATTTAATGATAACCAAACAATTATTTTAATTATCTAATTAAACAATGATAACCAAACAATGATAACCAATTAATGATAACTAAATAATGATAACTCAATGATAACCAATTAATAATAACCAAACAATTATAACTCAAATATAACCAAACAATGATAACTCAATTTTTTAATCATAACCAAACACATTTAATGATAACTCAATTTTTTAATCATAACCAAACACATTTAATGATAACCAAAGAATGATAACTCAATTTTTTTATAAAACGAATAAAATATCAACAACCCCAATTTAAATTGGTGATTTGGGCAAACAAACTAATTAAAAAACATAATTTTATAAAAACCCTTAATTTTCAAAACGGGTAAATATTAATAAAGCGTAATAATTTTTATTTTTCTCAATCAAAACAAATAACCATCATAAACATGTAACATCATAACCAAACCATTAGTAATAAATATCTAAATAAACAAACTTGAATAAAAACCCTAATTTTTTTTATAAAATGGGACAAATATCGACAATTATTATAATTTCTATAATTAATATAAACAAACAACAAACTATTATATATAGCTAAGTGAATTATCCATTTGCATATTTTATATATTTTTTCCTATTTTACAAATTAAAATTACACAAAATAAATAAATAATGCAAAAATGGGACAAATATCAACAATTATTATAATTTCTATAATTAATATAAACAAACAACAAACAATTATATATAGCTAAGTGAATTATGGATTTGCATATTTTATATATTTTTTCCTATTTTACAAATTGAAATTACACAAAAAAAATAATAAATTAGAGAATAAAAGAAATAACTTGAATTATGGATAAATTTGATTGATGATTTCGGGTTTTTTGTTAAGAAAGTTGATAGTTATTGTGGTTAATTGATTTGGGTGGTTTTTTTGATGAAAATTGGGGGGTTTTGAGATAAAGAGAGACAGTGTAGTATAAAATAAGTTTCTGTTTTTCAGGGACTGTCTGTGTAATTTTTGCGCAGGGACTGACTGTGTAATTTCTGAAAAGTAGGGACTGACTGTGTAATTTATACAGAATTGATCCAGACCGTAGATTTAATCTACGGTTTACAGTGATTGACTGTAAACCGTAGATTAAATCCACGGTCTGGATCAATTCTGTGTAAACCGTAGATTTAATCTACGGTTTACAGTCAATCACTGTAAACCGTAGATTAAGAAACACTGTAAACTGTATATTTTTTCTACAGTTTGTGCGTTTTTTCAGAAAAAAGTGTAGTATAAAAATCCAACCTCATATGATGTCTAAAACTAAATTATAACACATTCCGTGCAATTTTGATCGACTTATCACTAGAATTAAAATTATCAAAATTGTTGTAATATACTATTAGCTAGGTATTTAGGGAGACAGAAGTAGAGAGAGGGGAGAACAGTATCGTCTTTATTAATGAATGAATATGAATGAATGTAAAGTACAAGACCCCTAGCCCTCTTTATATAGATAGAGGGGTAGGGTTACAAGACCTACATGAGCCAATAAAGTATAAGCCCAATAGTCCAATTATCTTACAACACTCCCCCTTTGGACGTCTTGAATTCTTCGTCTTCATGCAGTCGATCTGAGTCGAGTTCATTCGCAGTGCTAAACACATAAAAACCTTAGGGACGGAAAACCCAGTGTGGGACAAAACCGGTAACTAGGAGAAACTGTGTAGCCGAATGATATAGGCCGAAATATCATGTAAGTAACTAACCACAAAACAGTGTGCCTCATCAAAACATTGCCAGAGCAAACCCAATGGGAAAATCTCTGATCGAAGGAAAAAGAGTGCAACAGTGGTAGTAGTAGGGGATCAACCACAAAACAGGTGCCTCATTAAAACCTTGCTAGAGTAAACCCAGTGGGAAAAACCTCTAGTCGAAGGACAAAAGAGTACACAGTGGTAAGAAGTATACAACCGGATACTCCCCCTAATTTCGGCAATCTTAAGTGAGATATGATGGGAACGTGTCTCGCTAAAAACCTTGCCAAGGAAAACCCAGTGGGAAAAAACCTTGGTCTAAGGACAAAAAGAGTACACGAGCATGCGACTGGATGCTCCCCCTCACTTGCACATGACAGGGTGCGAAGATTTCGACTAAGTAGTAATTAGTGCAATAAGCATTCAACTGGATGCTCCCCCTCACTTGCACACGACTGGGTGCAAAGATTTCATATTCCAAGAAAGAGTACGAGCATTCGACTGGATGCCTCATTTACTTACATACGACTGGATGCAAGAAAATCTAACGTGGAATAGAACGAGCATTCAACTGGATGCTCTTAAACTTCATTTGTGAAGATTAATTTCAGCGAGAAATGCTAAATAGCATAATGTAGTCATGTCTCTCTTGATCAATAACAACAAGTTGTCTTCTATGACAAGTGTTTTATCTGGATCGTGAGACAGAACATATGTAATTCAAATATGACTAATACTAGCTCGAAGCCATATACACTCTTCAGTCGTCTCATAGAGCACGAATAGAACAAAGTGATTCACTTGGAGTCATTCCAAGACCTCCAAGATGTCGCCTTATTCCTAATGGTAAAGACATACCATGTTAGGAATATCCCTTATGCGGGCCTGATAAGTAACCGGCATCGGTATAACCGAAAAAGGGTTGCGTTAATTCGAGTACCGAAGGGGGTAGGTACACTCGATGACGCAAATGGGATAAACTAGCCCACTTCCAAAATTACCATAAGGTAAGGGAATGTGTCTTTAGTGCCATTTCGATGGCAGCGTGTTAGCGCGATGTTGTGTCGAGCTATACCATTCACAACAGACGAGATGTTCGTCCTAGCACATTAGACCAAGTACAATGATGCGCTTATTGTACTTAGATATGAACATTATGGTTCAATATCTCTTCATCGTCTCATCAGGGACAGACTGGGTCTATATCAATGTCTAGTGATCGAATGATCATGGGAGAATCTGACGACTTAGCGTCATGATGACTAAAACGTCATAACACCTTCTGGGTGTAGTCTGAATCATGGACTTAGATTCAATCCTTACGGGACTCAATCATCAGGTTGAGTCACTACCGTGTCTTCCCAAGATCCTTCATCTCGAAGGCAAATCCAAAAATGGATCGCGTAATAGAACACGCAAGGGCATAATACTTGTTCAAGTATCCCAAGCTAATCAAATACTCACTTAGGCGGTATACCACATCCGCTCGGATTATATTAATCCATATAGTGAACGTCTCAGTCAATTGAGATCGTGTTCCGTGGTTAGGAACTACTTGATTAAAGCATATGAAGTCACACAGGGACCTTCATCTATATCTCTTTGTCTAAATCCCCATAGGGATAAAACCGTGACCACATTCATGGCTGCATACTCAGTTTTTCGGAAACTACTAAACTGGTAAAGTAGGGGACTGTTATAATGTCCATTACGAGAAAATTAACCATCTCGTAATCAATTCCAAGGTGTGAGAGAAGCCTTGCGCTACTAGGCGAGCATTCTACAATCTCATTATTCTCATCACTCTTCCTTACGAATAACCAAATAAACGAACTCGTTTAACATTGGTGGTGTTAGAGCAACAGGTCCGAACACACTTTCGCTAAGGAGTCTACTTGGATTGCAAGTTTCCATTAGTCCAGTCTATTCTACGTTGACTTCAGGCAACGGTACATGGTTCCCTGTCATAATTTGCTCATATTATCAGTCGTCACCGAGTATATGAACAAGTAATCAATGACAGTCTCGTTTCGCTTCAATATCGTCTAAGATATCATGATCGACAGATATTTTGAGATTCTTAGGATAAGGAGGAAATCACACATCTCCTTGATCCTTTATAATCTCGTGCGACAAACGAGTTTTAGTTCACCACCTCTGGGGCTGAACGAATTAAGAACCGGTCAACTTCCTCATATATTAGGAAGGACGATAGACTGACGGCCGACGGCAGCGTCATTTGCTTGGCGGGTTCGGCCAAAGCAACGTGTTACGACAGGAACACGGCGTCCGACAGGGACGTCTATCCTTGGAAGCATTTTGCAGCAGGTATAAATGATCTCGTGACATCTCATAAAGTCATTAAATGCGTCTGGCATTTAGTTAGACTTGAGAGAGTCTATGCACTTACTTATCACTAAGTGCAGTTTTGGGGATCAAGCTAAGACTGAGTGGGTTATGCCATGTTACTTCACGTCGTTCCTTATCAACGGT
This sequence comes from Primula veris, assembly GCA_963682055.1. NCBI lineage: Eukaryota > Viridiplantae > Streptophyta > Magnoliopsida > Ericales > Primulaceae > Primula > Primula veris. The sequence goes on along the minus strand of OY821747.1, from coordinate 24,669,312 downwards.
AACGTGCAAATCTCCCCCTAACGACAGGGAGAACAGTCTTAGCGATGTCACTTGCGCATATCATGCGGTAAAGAGATCGCTTGCCAAGGTTACTCTATCAAATGATAGGCAGGGGATTCATAATCGACTTATGTCCCCTTCAGAGGTCCATATTTTGAATGCTAGAGCGGCTCAATCAAAATATTAATTAATCACTCTAAACACGCGTTAATATGAGACTTCTGGCTCATAACCAGTAACCAGCTGGTACGCATATGGTGTTTGAGTATGTATGGGCCTCATAACGGACCAATGCAGCAAAATAGCATAACCCCACACGGAAATATAAATCTTGGTGCGTAAGACCAAGAAATGCATGCAATTATTTGCAGTCGCATCATCAAACTTTCCGTGAGTCCATTTGGGTCTGAACATAATCGACAGGATGTTCAATTTCAATTTCCAAACTCAGGTAATTCAAATCGAAATTTCGATTATTACTCTTCGGAATTATCAAGTCGACTAGACTTTTCAGGATAATCCGGATCATGAGCCATCAACTTAATGATAGGGCTAAAAGTTGGGAAAGTGCTGCATTTATGTGGACAACATTAAAATGTGACCATATTGTCGATGCATCAACCATAACCATTTATATTTATGGTCCGTCTTATGGTTGGATAAGTCCACAATAACTCCTTCAATTCTTTACAAGAATTCTACGAGTTCATTTCGTGATCTTTACACATACTAGTCTTTCAAAGTGAGCATTAATGCATGAATTTCGGATTAATCGCGAAATATATTCTCAGAGAGAATCCAAATGCGATGCGATTATAAATCAAGCATCGTCTTTTGACCCGGGAATATCTCATCCGGTCAATGGCACAATATCAAAATGCTCTTATCAATCGACGACAGGCGAATGATAGTACAGACAATCATGTCTTAGCATCTAAATCATTTATCATTTCGACGACAGGCGAAATGATAAGGTAACTTTAAATACTTTAAAGAATGTGGTAGCAACCACTTGAAAGACATTTCAACTCCTCTAAAATACGCTTTTGGTCGTATTGAATGGAGACTACGTAAAGAAATTTCAATTCTTTCATGAGCTATTACCAGGTAACACTGGTTTTCTCGAATATTTTATAACTCAACAAGGTACGACAGGATCTATAGGAGTATAACGCCTCATATTTGACAAATCAATTTGGCTTTACCAAAGATTTCGATTTGGAACGACAGGTCCAGAATCGTTGTCACTGAGTACACTTTTAGGCAAGTAGTTGATGAAATTATGTGGTACACTGTTACCCACTATTTCCAGAAAACCAACTACACCACAAGTATTGCCTAAATTTTCATAATTTAAAGTTTGGTCACATTTGTCAAAAGAATTTGCTCAAAAAACACTTTAAATTATTTCGAGAAATTTCGTAAACAGGCAAACCATAATCCAAAAATATGGTCCAAATGGAAAAATAATAATCCAAATGGAAAACATAATCCAGATGAGCGAAAAAATGGCTCAATGATTTATCAAAATCAATAAAGAAAGGTATCAAACTCATTTGAGCCACAAAATCGGGGGTCTCAATAGTTTCCTTTCAATTAACTTTAACCACATTAGCATTGGTTTTTCCACCTTTATAATAGTTGTGAACTATTTAAGGAGTAACCGTGCATGACCTTTGTCTTTATAGCATAGAGTTGGCTCATTGAGCATTATCTCTTGCTTTGTGACAACGGGCCATATTGTTCCTTTCAATTACTGTCTTGAAGCCACAGGTTTTCGATTTTGACGATTGTCTAAAATCTCGCTTGGCTAGGCAATTCATCGGGATTGCGACAGTTCGAGACAAATAACACTTGTCTCGGTTCTCGATTCGTGGAAAAAAAATGTACATGAAGAGCATTAATACAAGGCAAACAATTCGTCATTGACCCAATAGGATTAAAACTACTCACCGGGGTAATTTTCTTATCAAATAACACATGGGCGATAAAGGAACATGGTGAATATAAATTCACGATACTACTTATGGAATACGATTTCCAAGCTTGTATTTTGGTGAAGCATTGCTCCAATATGTCAATTTCAGACATTTGTTCACCATAGACGTCATCACGTCTCAAATGTGGCGGCGGAATAAAATCAACGCCTTAGCATTCATCATGAGGGTAACAACAAACTCGTGTTCTACTCATAAAAGATGGCATCCAAAAAAAAATGGGGCATCACATTTTCACACATCAGGGTGAGTAACATGTGGTGACGGATTAAAATCAACGTTTAAACGGTCATTTCGCAAGTATGTTTTTACGATTTTTCTCATCATAGATGGCATCCAACATGTGTTGGGAGTTCTGGATTATTTATCATATAAAACGACTGGTTTATATGTTTATGGTTTGCACAAGCACAAACTTTTTTTCGAAACGACAGGTTCGAAAACATTAGTTTTGCTTCTCATGTGAATCGGTTTTCATTGATCGAACGACGGGTCGATACTGAAACAAAAATTCGGCGAAACATACATCACTATATAAACACACTCGGGGAAATTATTATTTAGTCAACCCCTTTCGGTAGCTCTATTTGAAAAACGACCAGGAAAGACGGTGAGGGTGGAGGGCACGAATGTCACTTAAAACCCGACCTCATTAGGATATCGACTTCCGCCTATATCTTTCCTAGACATCGTATCCAAATAGGTGAGCCTATTTAGGGAAGATTCATAATTTTTCCAACTTAAATGTGAATATATATGATTTTCGCATTTTATATATGGCAATAATATTAACAGCATAGAGAATATCTATCTAGATTAACCACAATATATAAACAGGCAGTAAATATATTTTAGGATCTATCTAATCATGCAGTAGATTTGGTGTTATAAACAAATCAATTTAAGATTATCAATCAATCTATAAAGATTCTAACATATCAAATCAAATCAATTTAAAATTATCAATCAGATCTAATCCAATAATTTACTGGCATATGTGATGTTTATATATATGATAATATCAAAAGATATGATTATGCTAACAAGATATCAATCAATTATCTATGTTTATCGCCATATTAATAATTCTATACATGGTAGTTTTAACATGCAAGCAAACAATATATTTTTAATTACCAATCAATTCTATATATGGTAAAAAAATATTTTAACATGCAAAGGGATTAAATTTACATGGAAACATATCAATTTATTCAATTAACATGCAATTTTTATTCGCTTGCCTTTTAATAAATATATATATGCATGTGGGTGAATATTTAGACCGAATATTGACTTTTATAACACATATATACTGTTTTTATACATGTAATATACTACAGGGACTATCCATGTAATTTCAGCAAACTATATATCTATTTACAGCATTATTACTGCTTCGGTCCATAATTTCAGACAAGTTTCAGTTTAGTCCTTGAGTAATTTTCAGAATAGTTTACAGCTTTCAAAGAATTACAAATCAGTACATACGTTTCAGTTTGTTGCAGATTTAATCCGACAGATTAATACATGTTTTACAATTACATGATTTGGGTTATTTTGTATGATCTTATCAACAAATATGATTTTATAATCAACAATATGTGTGTTACTATCATATATAGTTATTCATACAAGTAACAAACCTTAATACACATGGATTATATACTACGGGATATTTATCATGTTTTAGTTATCCATAAAATAATACGTGCGATCACATATATGGAATAAATTAAGTTTTGAATTCGGTACCTTACGCACGGTATGTTGATGAAGGTCGATATAGCAAAACCCTAAAAATCCGGATAAACCTCAAGGTTTATAAATACTCAATATCCGTCCGTTTACCAAAAATCTCCAATATCCGTGAGCGTATATCCTATTCTTCGCGAGTAAAGTGCCGATAACGTGTTGTAATACACTATTAGCTAGGTATTTAGGGAGACAGAAGTAGAGAGAGGGGAGAACAGTATCGTCTTTATTAATGAATGAATATGAATGAATGTAAAGTACAAGACCCCTAGCCCTCTTTATATAGATAGAGGGGTAGGGTTACAAGACCTACATGAGCCAATAAAGTATAAGCTCAATAGTCCAATTATCTTACAACAAAAATAATTTTTTTTTAAATCTAATTATAAAATTTAACATTTAAACTATATGATTAATTTTTAAAAAATTTCATTGCGATAATTTTAAAACAAGTTATAAACCGATCAAAATTACAACAAAATTACACTCAGCACCAGCTGTCCAATATGGCAGGCCCTGGAAATTGATTGCTGAATCTGTGGTCATCTTGCTATTATCTTCTAGAATCCAACCATACAATTATCACACCTATTATCTTCAAATAGATAACGTCATCACACCTCATATTTTTTATTTTTATTTTGATGGCATTTCGCACCATATCTTGAATTAAGTATAATCTCCAACAATGAAAAATCATTTGACCTCCCCCAAATATCTCAAATAATGGCAACAGCAAGTTTAATAAAAATTCATGAAACTTGTAAAATTGTCCCAAATGACTCACCCTCACAATTTTCACTCCCTCTCACTTTTTTTGATATGTTTTGGTTGCGTGATGATCCCGCTTCTCGCTTATTTTTCTACCAATTTTCCGAACCAAACACCGATTTCTTGAATATAGTCCTTCCTAAGTTGAAAAGGTCTCTTTCTCTTACTCTTAAACACTACCTCCCGGTTGTCGGGAACCTTACGTGGCCTCAAGATTCGAAGTATCCAGTCATCCGGTACGAAACTGGCGACTATATTTCTCTCACTGTTTCGGAAACGAAATCCGATTTCCACACTCTTTCTGGAGACGGATTCCGTGACAATGCGGAGTTGCGTTCACTTTTACCGGATTTTTCAACCACCGAAACTCAAGCTCCTGTTATTACCCTACAGATCACTTTGTTCCCGGATATAGGATTTTCCGTCGGTTATGTAGGACACCACGCTGTCATGGATGGAAAATCTGTATCGTTATTTATGAAATCGTGGGCATATTTATGTAAGCACGGAGAAAATGCAGTTTTACCCCTAGAGTTGACTCCGTCCCTCGATAGAAGTTTCGTCGAACAACAATCTGAGTTGGAAAAGACTTATCCGCAAAACTTGGGAAATGAAATTAACCCCGAGAGCAAAGCATTAACGGTAGTCGATATGAATTTTCCGTCAGATATTATGCTTGGCACGTTCAGACTAACACGTGAAAACATCAACTTTCTAAAGAAGTTAGTATCTATCCATCGGAAAAAGGAAAATTCACGTGTATCGACTTTCACTATATCTAGTGCCTACACTTTGGTATGTTTAATCAAAGCGACAAATATAACCTCGGAAAAAACTTTCATAGGGATTAACGTGGATGCGAGGGGTCGGCTAGAACCACCTAATCCTTCAACTTATTTCGGAAACTGTGTGGTCGCCTGTGCAGGTATTGGAGATACAAAAGATTACTCAACTAAAGATGGTTTCGTTATTGCGGTTGAAAATGTAACCCAAGGTTTAGCTTTACTAAATGATGGGCTAATGAAATTAGCTGAATGGCTAAATATATTGTCAGAAAATATAAAAAAAGGGGAAAAAGTTGATGTTAAAGGATTTGTGGTCGCAGGTTCGCCACGATTTGAGCTTTATAAGGTTGATTTTGGGTGGGGGAGACCGAAGAAAGTGGAAATGATATCGATTGCTAAAACTGGTGCTTTTTATCTTTCGGACGATAGAGACGATAATGGCGGCGTTGAGATTGGAGTAGGATTGAATAAAAATGAAGCCGAAGTGTTTAACTCTTTATTTTTAGAGGGCTTGAAGATTGTTGATTAGTTTTCTACTTCAAAAAATTATGCTACATTTCAAACTTCTTTCGCTTATGTTTATGCTTATTCAAATTCGAGAAAGAAAAATAAAAAAATTAGTTTCTTATGTATCCTACCCTGTTGTACTTCGCTCGGATTGGCCATCTCGTGTGCAATCTTTACAGTTGTAGTTTCTTAGTTTTGATCATCAAAGTTATCGGGTTTACAGTGGTAGAATAACAATTTGTTGTCATTGTATGATTGTTGATGTTTGTCTAAATTCAGAATCGAAGTTAATGTTTTGAGTTGAAAGGACTATGGGTTTGATAATAGCTGAAAGTTAAATAATAAATGTTGATTTTTATACAACAAAAAATCTCTAAAAACACACAAACCGTAGAAAAAATCTACGGTTTACAGTGGTTTTTTGTAAACCGTAAATTAAATCTACAGTTTACAGTGATTCACTGCAAACCGTAGATTAAATCTACGGTTTACAGCAATTTTCAGAATTTTTACATAAAATAAATTTAACAATTAAAATACTGAATATTTTTTTCAAATTAAACATGATTTTTTTAATAAAAAAACTAAATGTCTTATTCTTAAAATTTTACATAAAATAAATTACCAAAATTCTAACAATCTCTCAAAATTTACACAAATTTACATCAAAAAAGTTGATTTGATAAATTTTATGTTTTTGGTTCATGTTATCTTTTTGTCAAGTGTATAAGTTGAGATTTATTGAAACATTAACTAAATCGTAAATTTTTGTGAAGTGTTTTTGGTTTGTTTTTAATACTTATATAACGCAATATGAAACATTAAGTAAATCATCAATTTGGTGTCAATTGTCAATTTTATTGAATGAAACAATCATAAATTATATAAATTTCATAAAAGAAATTAACTAAATATGCAAACATTAACTAAATTTCATAAAACATATTTATTAAACATGATACATCATATAAATTTACAACAACTTGGAAAAAAGAGTAATTTACATAAAATTAAAAATAAAAAACTGATTATGGACTTGATACGTCTATAGCTTCTTCTTCGGTTGCAATTTGCTTTCCCGATTGCCTTTTCAGCGCCATATATAACTTGAAATTTGGTCAAAAAACTTACTTCCATGGCTCAGCAGCCTCAGTGCGTGTTTGTTCCCACCGTGCTATAATTCTTGGCATTGGGAAGATCCTTTTTTTAGGAATAACTTGAGCATAATGACAATTGTTGACGTACACTATTACAGTCAGGATGTAATATGTCGTTCCAGGAGGCGGACCAGTATAAAGAGGTAAAAAAGTGGCGTTCCATACTTTTACCCCTCCATTTTTATTTGGTCATAAGGACAACAATACAATTGGCATATTATAACGAGAAGCAATTAAAAACCCATAAAACGGAAATCTCATCCATTTGTCAGAAGAGGCGGAATTTGTAGGATGATAAAAATTCAAACTTGATAAAATATAATTATACCGGTAACCTTCAAAATCAAAACTCTCAAACAGCTCATAATAAACACCTTTCATTTGCTGCAGTTCTTGAAACAACTCACATCTGACTGCGTAACAATCATCTTCCCCATGCTCTTTACCCATCACATTTGCAATTATGCGGAACCCACAATTACCATCCCCACGCACATCGTAAACCGTTTCGATATAATTATGTAACATGACCCATATTTGGTCACTGTACAGGAAGGTTTGCCTATTGGGGGTGGGTTTATTTGTTTGGTTTCGCGGCTTCCTATTTGGGTTTACCTTTACCTCTGGTGTTTCATCCGCCTTACCTTTGTCCTTGTCTCTACTAGCACCAGCACTCTGTTCCTCCACATACTCCCATCCCGACTTATCTCTCTTACTAGAATTGTCTCCTTTTCTAGGTCTCCCCCTAGTTTGTCTCACTTCGGGATCATTCATGGATGTTCTAGATGGTACGGTTATCTCTCGGAGTTGTGTTTTCATACGCCGTTTTTCAACATTAGTTTTGCTAGAATAAACACTTTTAAACTCTTCTAGATCACCCTCTACCCCATAATCATCGGTGTTCCCATTATCATCAATTGTGTCTAATTTTTTCCAGAATAGATGAATATATTCTAGAGGAAGAGGCTTCCCGAATAAAATATGTTCACTCATAATATGATGACAAGGTAACCCGTGAGACAATTTGAAACCACAAGAACAATTCTCATCAGCCTGGCCACTACATTTTTTGTGTTCTTGAAATAATAAATTAAAGGCATAGTGTGTGATATACGACCTAAGATTTTTAAATGGAGGTGTTCGTTGTGAATGTGGAAAATAAGACTTGCATTTATCCAACTTCATCTTAATATCCTCAAACTGTTTTTCTAGAATTCAATTCACCTCTACCCAAACATTTTCAAGGGTACCAGTATTTGTGGAAAGAGATCTTTTTAGCTTTACATGTTGTTGTTCGGCTCGATTGCTAGTTATGTTACCTAGATGTGTTCTATGGTTGGTATAGCATGCAACAAACTTATCAGCATAATCATTTAACAGTTTGTCAACATACTTAAGCACAGCAAGGTACGATTTGTAAGAGGAATTGAAAGAAGCTCGGTTATGATTTTACTCCTCTATCGACTCAGAATCAACCAATAAACCCCAATCATCAAGAAACGTTTGCCACTCCTCGTCTGGGATTTTTTTTTTTGCAGTTTTTCAAAATATTTTTGGTAATATGAAAAGTGCACAATATATGATGAGAATCGGGAAAAACAACGGATAAAGCATTTATCAAGGTCATTTCTTTGTCGGTTACAAACACTCTAGGTAGTATACAACCATCCAATGTATCTTTAAATTTTTCCAAAGGCCATATATAACTTTCCTTTGTCTCATCACTCATGAAAACAAAACCTAAACAATATGTTGGTTCATTGATGTCATTCCTACGACTTCTAGAAATGACATATTAAAACGGTTTGTCCTATATGTACAATCCATTAACAATACATCAGGAAAAGCTTTAAACATCCTTATAGAATCGGGGTGTGCAAAAAACAAGTTCTCAAGGCAATGAGTTGTTGGGTTCATATTATAATAGAAGGTATAGCGATGTATATCCAAGAAATTAAACAGTTCCTGTATCGGATTTCTACCATCTCGTTCTTTAACTTTCAGTCCAGCCAAATAATTATGTATCGTTTTAGTGTTTGATACATTGTCAGGATTTCGATTTTGTATGGCCTCTAATATTGCACTAACTTTAAAACTACTTTGCCTTAAACTTTTAACCATTTCTTTTTCCTCTTGTGTTAAACGAGCACGTCGTGCTTGCCCTTGGAGATAAGTTGGAGGTGAGTGGTTATGTTGTCCATTTTCTACTTGACACATCTATTCACCATTAACTACGTAACCCTTAATGAAAAATACACAATCTTTTTTCTTTGTACCTGAATTTACGGAAGATGGTTTCTTTTTTTCATAAACCCCCGATTTATCACACACAATATCAACATACGGTGTTCTTCTCCCATCACCCACTCCAGACCTACGAATCGTAAGATTGAAACCCCAATTTTCAGCCACATCTGCAAGATCAGCAAACATTTCATCCCTTGTATCCCAAGTCAATTCATCAACTTCAAAATGCTCTGTATAATCAGTTAGCTCATCGTTTGAGCCACTGGATGAATTTGCATTGTTGTTATTCCATTGGTTGTTGTCATAACCTAGTCGTAATTCATGTTTGAAAAGTGTTTGTTTATGTTTTTTTGGGAAGAAATGAGTATTTTTGAAGAGATTTTTTAAAAGTGTTTGTGTTTGATTTTAGAGATTGTTAGAATTGGCAAAAATGAGTCATATTTATACACATAATTTCAGAAACCCCACAAGGTGTAGTCATTTTCAAACTTTAATAATGCATTGAGTAGTCATTTTCGGATAGGGTTGTCAACTCATAATAATTCAAAAGTGATAAGGTGTTGTCGGAAGCATTTGATTGATATGGTATCCAATGTCATTTACACTACAAACCGTAGATTACTTTTACGGCTTGTAGTGTTTTTTTTGGTGTAGTCATTTTCAAACTTTAATAATGCATTGAGTAGTCATTTTCGGATAGGGTTGTCAACTCATAATAATTCAAAAGTGATAAGGTGTTGTCGGATGCATTTGATAGATATGGTATCCAATGTCATTTACACTACAAACCGTATATTAATTTTACGGTTTGCAGTGTTTTTTTGAATGGTAAGGTTATTAACCAAGAGTTTTACTGATTCTACTATATTTTTTCTGAACTTACACACAAACCGTACATTAAATGTACGGTTTGTATAAATTCTGTATATTAATTTATACAAACCGTATATTAATTTATACAAACCGTACATTTAATGTACGGTTTGTATAAATTCTGTGCAAATCGTACATTAAATGTACGGTTTGTGTGTAATTCTGTGCAATAATTTCAGAAATTACAGAACAGTCCCTGTATTTCGTAAAAACTCAATATTGGTCCTATTAATTAAAATACTGAATATTGGTAACTTAAAAAAAAAATATTATCAAATTAAAAAAAATCAAACATACAAATCAAATATTGGTCTTCAAAATCAAACATACAAACATACACATTACATTTATTTATTTTTTGCACGACTAAATCCTTTAAAGTTGGACATAGGGAGCATCTTTCCCGCCGATATTAATCTGTCCGATGACGGCTCAGTGGACTCTTCGATTTCATGGGTTTTCGGACGACGTCTATCTCGATGCTGCGATTCTGGATGCGGAGCACGCTCGTGTGATGTAATTGTCAATCCTCGAGCCCAACTGTCGGTTGAATGCTGACTAGGATGATGCTCGAACAACCCAAATGATTGTCTATGATAATCGAAAGGAACATCATCGTGTACGTAGTCTGACCCAGCAAAAGAAGCACGACGACCATGACCGCTTGAACTCGGACCCTGATCTGTAGTCGGGCGTCGACCTCCACTCGTTCTTCTACCCTCGCTACTAGATTCGCCTTCCCCGGTACGCCGATAACTTGAAGCCCTAGCATAAGTTCTTGGGTCGTAACCTTGATCGTCATCACCATCGTCGTCATCGTCATCCTGTAACGATATCCCCAACTCTCCATCGACAAAATGGAACGAGTGCGTCTCATCACTCCACCTATCAACTAATGATGTAAGCAAGCCTCGGTCTATGCTATAATTACCTATAGTGTGAATACCGTAAAAACCAGCCCTAATCATATTTTCAACTACTCTGCCAGGCGTCGGTATCTGTCAACTATAATTATAAACCCTAATTTTATGGGCATCTCCTCTATCCGCTTCTCTTCCAGCATCCCAAGTCTGATTTGAAATATGTCAGGTCTGTCGTAAAATACACATCATGCCTTTAATCTGTGGATCTGGCTCTGCCATCCTAACTATTTTTATTTTTAACAATAAAAACAACATAAGAAACATACACATTTAATGATAACCAAACAATTATTTTAATTATCTAATTAAACAAATTTTAATAAAAACTTAATTTTTTTATAAAACGGCAAAAATATCAACAACCCCAATTTTTATTGGTGATTTGGGCAAACAAACTAATTAAAAAATATAATTTTATAAAACACCTAATTTTCAAAATGGATAAATATTAATAAAGCGTAACTATTTTTATTTTTCTCAATCAAAACAAATAACCATCATAAGCATGTAACATCGTAACCAAACCATTAGTAATAAAAATCTAAATAAACAAATTTGAATAAAAACCATAATTTTTTTATTAAATGGGACAAATATCAACAATTATTATAATTTCTATAATTAATATAAACAAACAACAAATAATTATATATAGCTAAGTGAATAATCAATTTGCATATTTTATATATTTTTTCCTATTTTATAAATTGAAATTACACAAAATAAATAATAAATTAGAGAATAAAAGAAATACCTTGAATTATGGATAAATTTGATTGATGATTTGGGGTTTTTTGTTAAGAAAGTTGATAGTTATTGTGGTTGATTGATTTGGGTTATTTTTGATAAAAAAATTTGGGTTTTTGAGAGAAAGAGAGAGAGAGAGTGTAGTACAAAAATTTGTTTTTTTTAAAAAAAACGTAAGATTCTGTTTTTCAGGGACTGTCTGTGTAATTTTTGATGCAAGGACTGATTGTGTAATTTATGAAAAGTAGGGACTGACTGTGTAATTTCTGCAGAATTGCTGCAGACCGTAGATTTAATCTACGGTTTACAGCAATCTACTGTAAACCGTAAATTTAATCTACGGTTTGTAGCAATTCACTGTAAACCGTAGATTAAATCTACGGTTTGCACAGAACCACTGTAAACCATAGATTTTTTCTACGATTTGTGCGTTTTTACAAGAATTTTGTAGTATAAAAATCCAACCTCTAAATAATACTCCTCTTAAGTGCAAATTGCTCCTAAGATTGGGTAGTACTCCCTCAGACCTTAAAAGTGTTAACACTATCCATCACCACCAGCCCTTTAGCCACCCAAACGGATTGTTTGAGGTCCAATGGAGGAACGGCCTATTTTTATTTTTTACAACTAACCGTAAATTTATTAAAATTAAATGAATGTGAAGGGAATTAAACTTTTTACCTCTTACTTACAAATTGTGCACTCCTTCATATCAGTTACACCACTTTATTGTTTCAAATTATTAATTTTATTTATATAAATATAATATTGGGTGACGGAGCCCTATTAGAAAAGAAAATAATAGGTATATAATTGAAATTTTTGTTTCATTTTTTCGATTATTATTTTGCTTTGCAACAAGTTTAAATTATTATTTTTTAAAATAGAGTTTTTTTTTTTTTTTTTGCAAGTCGGAAAAAAAATGCCTAAAAAAAAAATCCGACTGAGACGTACATAGACCTAGGACCGGTACTTCTAACCATTGGAGATGATATTTTTCTATTCTAGTTTGAGCACTATTTATTCCTTGCTACATCCCATAGTGAATATGAACAATAATTTAAGAAAATTCTAGTACTAAATTAATTTTACTATATACAAGATTGTGATTAAGGTTAGATGAATGTCTAACGTAAGTGAGACCAAGCCAGTTAGACTTTTCAGAAACGCCGGGTAATTATATTTGAAAGGAAAAGATATAAAAGAAGGTTTGGAAACTAAAATGAGAACTACAAAATGTCATGACAATTTGGAGGACTCAAACCCTTTTTGTATGTTCCACGGAATAAACAAACCATTTTTGGAGATCAATATTTTTTGCATCGACTACCGGTTTTAGATAAACCTAATACCGCTTCTAATCACCTACAGAGTAACTTCCACTCGAGGCCAAGCACGAATCGTTTCGTGAGGTTTTTAACTAGTCCAAACCAGTACTAAAATTTTGATAAAATCGGTTTTAGTATATTTACAGTATATACACAAATTCCATTTTACAATGTAATGCCTGATATTGTCTTCAGAGTAATGACTAATGAGACATTGTAAGATTGTGGAAATTTGAGACTTAGTCTTCCTTTTGTTTCATGATAAAAGTTTTAGATGTGAAAAATATTTTCATGAAAATCTTTTATACTGAAAACTTTTGTTTGTCTTTAACTCACGGACGGTTGGTGCATAAAAAAGTTTTTCACCTAAAATTTTATAGAAACTTAAGTTTTTTTTTTTTTACAAATTGTTTTTTTAACAAATAATTGGTAAAAATCTCAACATGTTAGAAAAGTTTATCTAAACACATATTTTCTTTCATATACGTCACTTGTAATAAGTTATAAATTTTCAACCTATAAACTCATAAAAGAAGTATAGAAGATATATTGATTTTTTTTTCTTTTTCAAAATTTATTGGGTTTTTTAGATTTTTCAGAATTTTTTTATTTTTGTTGTGTGACATATTAGCTCGTTATAGATATATATAGAGAGATATGTATAGATATAGAGAGATGTATGAGAGAGACAATAACAGAGTCTTTATTAATTAGAATGTATGAATACAAAAGGACTCTAACCTTCTTTATATACTAGAGGTTAGGGTTATACAAGATAGAAAGCCCAACTTAGGCCCACTATGAGTAAGGCCCAATAGTCCAATAATATCTTACAACACTCCCCCTTTGGACGTCTTGAATTCTTCGTCTTCATACAGTCGATCTGAGTCGAGTTCATTCGCAGTGCTAAACACATAAAAACTTAGGGCCGGAAAACTCAGTGTGGGACAAAACCGGTACCTAGGAGAAACTGTGTAGCCGAATGATATATGCCGAAATATCATGTAAGTAACTAACCACAAAATAGTGTGTCTCATCAAAACCTTGTCAGAGCAAAGCCAATGGGAAAATCTCTTATCGAAGGAAAAAGAGTGCAACAATGGTAGTAGTAGGGATCAACCACAAAACAGGTGCCTCATCAAAAACCTTGCTAGAGTAAACCCAGTGGGAAAAACCTCTAATCGAAGGACAAAAGAGTACACAGTGGTAATAAGTATACAACATGATACTCCCCCTAATTTCGGCAATCTTAAGTGAGATATGATGGGAACGTGTCTCGCTAAAAACCTTGCCAAGGAAAACCCAGTGGGAAAAAAACCTTTGTCTAAGGACAAAAAGAGTACACGAGCATGCGACTGTATGCTCCCCCTCACTTGCACACGACAGGGTGCGAGGATTTCGACTAAGTAGTAATTAGTGCAATAAGCATTCACATGGATACTCCCCCTCACTTGCACACGACAGGGTGCAAGGATTTTATATTTCAATAAAGAGTACGAGCATTCGACTGGATGCTTCATTTACTTGCACACGACTGGATGCAAGAAAATCTAACGTGGAATAGAACGAGTATTCAACTGGATGCTCTTAAACTTCATATGTGAAGAATAATTTCGGCGAGAAACGCTAAATAGCATAATCTAGTCATGTCTCTCTTGATCGATAACAACAAGTTGTTCTCAAATAAGACAAGTGTTGTATCTGGATCGTGAGACAGAGCATATGTAATTCAAATATGGTTAATACGAGCTCGAAGCCATATACACTCTCTAGTCGTCTCATAGAGCACGAATAGATTAGAGTGATTTGTTTGGAGTCATTCCAAGACCTCCAAGATATCGCCTTATTCCTAATGGCAAAGACATACCATTTTAGGAATATCGCTTATGCGGGCCTGATAAGTAACCAGCATCGGTATAACCGAAAAAGGGTTGCGTTAATTCGAGTACCGAAGGGGATAGGTACACTCGATGACGCAAAATGGGATAAGACAAGCCCTCATCCATAGTTACCTTAAGGTAATGGGAAAATGTCTTTTATGCCATTTCGATGGCAGCATGTTAGCGCGATGTTGTGTCGAGCTATACCATTCACAGCAGACGAGATGTTCGTCCTAGCACATTAGACCAAGTGTAATGATGCGCTTATTGTACTTAGATATGAACATCATGATATAATATCTCTTCATCGTCTCATCAGAGACGGACTGGGTCTATATCAATGTCTAGTGATCGAACGATCATGGAAGAATCTGACGACTTAGCGTCATAATGACTAAAACGTCATAACACCTTCTGGGTGTAGTATAAATCATGGACTTATATTCAATTTTTACGGGACTCGATCATCAGGCCGAGTCACTACCGTGTCTTCCCAAGATCTTTCATCTCGAAGGCAAATCCAAAAGTGGATCGCATAATAAAAAACACGCAAGTGCATAATACTTGTTCAAGTATCCCAAGCTGATCAAGTACACACTTAGGCGGGTATACCACATCCGCTCGGATTATATTAATCCATATAGTGAACGTCTCATTTAATTGAGATCGTGTTCCGTGGTCAGGAACTACTTGATTTAAGCATTATGAAGTCACACAGGGACCTTCATCTATATCGCTTTGTCTAAATCCCCATAGAGATGAAACTGTGACCACATTCATGGCTGCATACTCAGTTTTTTGGGAAACTACTAAACTGGTAAAGTAGGGGACTATTATAATGTCCATTACGAGGAAATCAACCATCTCGTAATCAATTCCAAGGTGTGAGAGAAGCCTTGCGCTACTTGGCGAGCATTCTACAATCTCATTATTCTCATCAATTTTCCTTACGAATAACCAAATAAACGAACTCATTTAACATTGGTGGTGTTGGATCTACAGGTCCGAACACACTTTCGCTAAGGAGTCTACTTGGATTGCAAGTTTCCATTAGTCCAGTCTATTCTACGTTGACTTCAGGCAACGGTACATAGTTCCATGTCATAATTTGTTCATATTATCAGTCGTCACAGAATATATGAACAAGTAATCAATGACAATCTCGTTTCGCTTCAGTATCGTCTAAGATATCATGATTGACAGATATTTCGAGATTCTTAGGATGAGGAGGAAATCACACATCTCCTTGCTCCTTTATAATCTCTTGCGACAAACGAGTTTCAGTTCACCACCTCTGGGGCTGAACGAATTTGGAACCGGTCAACTTCCTCGTATCTTGGGAAGGACGACAGACTGACAGTCGACGGCAGCGTCCTTTGCTTGGCGGGTTCAGCCAAAGCAACGTGTTACGACAGGAACACGGCGTCCGACAGGGACGTCTATCCTTGCAAGCATTTTGCAGCAGGTATAAATGATCTCGTGACATCTCATAAAGTCATTAAATGCGTCTGGCATTTAGTTAAACTTGAGGGAGTCTATGCACTTACTTATCACAAAGTGCAGTTTTGGGGATCAAGCTAAGACTGAGTGGGTTATGCCACGTTATTTCACGTCGTTTCTTATCAACGATAACGTACAAATCTCCCCCTAACGACGGGGAGAACAGTCTTAGCGATGTCACTTTCGCATATCATACGGTAAAGAGATCGGTTGCCAAGGTTACTCTATCAAATGATAGGCAGGGGATTCATAATCGACTTATGTCCCCTTCAGAGTTCCATATTTTGAACGCTATAGCGGATCAATCAAAATATTAAGCACTCAAACACGCATTCATATGAGGCGTCTGGCTCATAACCAGTAACCAACTGGTGCGCATTTAGTGTTTTGAGTGACTATGGGCCTCAGACGGACCAATGCAGCAAAATTGCATGACCCCACACAGAAATATAAATATTGGTGCGCAAGAACAAGAAGTGCGTGCAACCATTTGCAGTCGCATTATCAGACTTTCCGTGAGTCCATTTGGGTCTGAACATAATCGACAGGATGTTCGATTTCAATTTCCAAACTCAAGTAATTCAAATCGAAATTTTGATTCTTACTCTTCGGAATTATCAAGTCGACTAGACTTTTCAGGATAATCCGGATCATGAGCCATCAACTTAATGATAGGGCTAGAAGTTTAGGAAATGCTGCATTTCTGTGGACAACAATAATCATGTGACCTTATTGTCGATGGATCAACCATAACAATTTATATTTATGGTCCGTCTTATGGTTGGATAAGTCTACAATAACCCCTTCAATTATTTACAAGAATTCTACGAGTTCTTTTTGTGATCTTTACACATACTAGTCTTTCAAAGTGAGCATTAGTGGCATGAATTTCGGATTAATTACGAAATATATTCTCAGAGAGAATCCAAATGTGATGCGATTATAAATCAAGCATTGTCTTTTGACCCGGGAATATCTCATCCGGTCAATGCCACAATATCAAAATGCTCTTATCAATCGATGACAGGCGAATGATAGTACAGACAATCATATCTTAGTATTTAAATCATTTATCATTTCGACGACAGGTGAAATGATAAGGTAACTTTAAATGCTTTAAAGAATGTGGTAGCAACCACTTGAAAGACATTTCAACTCCTCTAAAATACGCTTTTGGTCGTATTGAATGGAGGCTATGTAAAGAAATTTCAATTCTTTCATGAGCTATTACCAGATAACACTGGTTTTCTCGAATATTTTATAACTCAACAAGGTACGGCAGGACCTACATGAGTATAAGACCTTATATTTGACAAATCAATTTGGTTTTACCAAAGATTTTGATTTGGAACGACAGGTCCAGAATCGTTGTCACTGAGTACTATTTTAGGCAAATAGTTGGTGAAATTATGTGGTACACTGTTACCCACTATTTCCAAAAAAAACAACTACCCCACAAGTATTGCCTAAAATTTCATAATTTAAAGTTTGGTCACATTTGTCAAAGGAATTTGCTCAAAACACTTTAAATTATTTCGAGAAATTTCGTAAACAGGCAAACCATAATCCAAAAGTATGTCCAAATGGAAAAATCATAATCCAAATGGAAAAACATAATCCAGATGAGCGGAAAAAAGGGCTCAATGATTTATCAAAATCTATAAAAAAAGGTATCAAACTCATTTGAGCCACAAAATTGGGGGTCTCAAAAGTTTCCTTTCAGTTAGCTTTAACCACATTAGCATCGGTTTTTTCACCTTTATAATAGTTGTGAACTATTTAAGGAGTAACCGTGCATGACCTTTGTCTTTATAGCATAGAGTTGGCTCATTGAGCATTATCTCTTGCTTTGTGACAACGGGCCATATTGTTCCTTTCAATTACTGTCTTGAAGCCACAGGTTTTCGATTTTGACGATTGTCTAAAATCTCGCTTGGCTAGGCAATTCATCGGGATTGCGACAGTTCGAGACAAATAACACTTGTCTCGGTTCTCGATTCGTGGAAAAAAAATGTACATGAAGAGCATTAATACAAGGCAAACAATTCGTCATTGACCCAATAGGATTAAAACTACTCACCGGGGTAATTTTCTTATCAAATAACACATGGGCGATAAAGGAACATGGTGAATATAAATTCACGATACTACTTATGGAATACGATTTCCAAGCTTGTATTTTGGTGAAGCATTGCTCCAATATGTCAATTTCAGACATTTGTTCACCATAGACGTCATCACGTCTCAAATGTGGCGGCGGAATAAAATCAACGCCTTAGCATTCATCATGAGGGTAACAACAAACTCGTGTTCTACTCATAAAAGATGGCATCCAAAAAAAAATGGGGCATCACATTTTCACACATCAGGGTGAGTAACATGTGGTAACGGATTAAAATCAACGTTTAAACGGTCATTTCGCAAGTATGTTTTTACGATTTTTCTCATCATAGATGGCATCCAACATGTGTTGGGAGTTCTGGATTATTTATCATATAAAACGACTGGTTTATATGTTTATGGTTTGCACAAGCACAAACTTTTTTTCGAAACGACAGGTTCGAAAACATTAGTTTTGCTTCTCATGTGAATCGGTTTTCATTGATCGAACGACGGGTCGATACTGAAACAAAAATTCGGCGAAACATACATCACTATATAAACACACTCGGGGAAATTATTATTTAGTCAACCCCTTTCGGTAGCTCTATTTGAAAAACGACCAGGAAAGACGGTGAGGGTGGAGGGCACGAATGCCACTTAAAACCCGACCTCATTAGGATATCGACTTCCGCCTATATCTTTCCTAGACATCGTATCCAAATAGGTGAGCCTATTTAGGGAAGATTCATAATTTTTCCAACTTAAATGTGAATATATATGATTTTCGCATTTTATATATGGCAATAATATTAACAGCATAGAGAATATCTATCTAGATTAACCACAATATATAAACAGGCAGTAAATATATTTTAGGATCTATCTAATCATGCAGTAGATTTGGTGTTATAAACAAATCAATCAGATCTAATCCAATAATTTACTGGCATATGTGATGTTTATATATATGATAATATCAAAAGATATGATTATGCTAACAAGATATCAATCAATTATCTATGTTTATCGCCATATGAATAATTCTATACATGCTAGTTTTAACATGCAAGCAAGCAATATATTTTTAATTACCAATCAATTCTATATATGGTAAAAAAATATTTTAACATGCAAAGAGGTTAAATTTACATGGAAACATATCAATTTATTCAATTAACATGCAATTTTTATTCGCTTGCCTTTTAATAAAAAAAATTTATATGCATGTGTGTGTATATTTACCAAATATTGTATCTTATCAACCATATGTACTGTTTTCGTATAAGTATTATACTACAGGACCATGCGTGTAATTTCAGCAAACTATATATCTATTTACAGCATTATTACATATACAGTCCAGAATTTCAGACAAGTTTCAGTTTAGTCCTTGAGTAATTTACAGAATAGTTTACAGATTTCAACAAAAACCAGCCCGTCAGATTGCTACATATTTTCAATCACCCAAATAGGGTATATATGCGTGGGTTTTACACAATAACAATTAACATATACTAGTACAATTACTGCTCAAGCATGGTATTTTAGCATATATGCATTTATATTTCAAATCGTGTTTGCTAGTATTAACACGTCACATTCACGCGTTAATATATGCTATATATTACATGCAATATGATTTTCATTTAACATAAGTATTTTACACAATACAAAATTACAAACATGCAGAGCTTATCTATATTCAGATTATGATGATTTTAATCACGTGTATCATCAATTGTCATGCAATGGTATTTTGTTTACATAGTAATATATTATATGTACCGTAGTCCTGTTATTTTGTAGAAGGTCGAAACGAACCCAATTAAACCCGGATAAATCTCAAGATTTATGGATACCCAATATTCATGCGTTTAGCCAAAAATGTTCAATATCCGTGAGAATATATCTTATTTCTGCGAGCATCGTACTGATAACGTGTTGTGTGACATATTAGCTCGTTATAGATATATATATAGAGATATATATAGAGATATATATAGAGATAGAGAGAAGTATGAGAGAGACAATAATAGAGTTTTTATTAATCAGAATGTATGAATACAAGGGGACCCTAACCTTTTTTATATACTAGAGGTTAGGGTTATACAAGATAGAAAGCCCAACTTAGGCTCACTATGAGTAAGGCCCAATAGTCCAATAATATCTTACAACAATTTTTTTATTTTATTTTTTCCATTTTTTGTTATTTTTTTAGATTTTTCCTTTCTTATTGGTTGATTAGATTTTAGCTTTTTCAAATTTTTTTATCTTTTTATTTTTCTATTTTTTATTGGTTAATTAGATGGAATTAGACTAATTATTAAATAATTTTGAAATAGTAGACCTATAATTAATAATAGTTATAATACTAGTATTAGAAAGAATAGAAAGAGAGACTCCGTAAACCGTTTACAACTTTATTTGCGGGGTAATAGTTTCCCCCAATTTTACAGGATATGTGATAAAATTTTATTGGTTTTGGTGTACGTAAAATCAATAATTAAAAGTGCAAGGAGTAAAAAGAAATAAACAATTTTATTTCTATTAAACGGAA
The DNA here is from genome assembly GCA_963682055.1 of Primula veris. Lineage (NCBI taxonomy): Eukaryota > Viridiplantae > Streptophyta > Magnoliopsida > Ericales > Primulaceae > Primula > Primula veris. The sequence continues at coordinate 24,648,182 of OY821747.1, read as the reverse complement.
TGTGACTCTATTACAATATTCCGACAATTGCAGAATATAAATGCAATTAAATAAAATTTCAGACAGAATAATATAAGTTATTAAACTGCTTGACTGGTTTGAAATTAAACGAAACTATTTGACAGAATAGTATAAAACTAAATTGCTGGACTGTTTATTAATTAAAAGAAACTGCCAGACAGAATAGTATAATTACTAACTGCTGGATTGTTTCTGGAATTAAATGAAATTACATAACTGGAATAGAAATTACATAAATGAAGGACATAATTGAAATTACATAAAGTAAATTACTGGAATTAAAATACATAAAATAAAATACTGAATTTAAATGTACATAATATAAAAGTACAGATTTAACAAAAAAGACGGAATAAAAATGCAGAAAAATAAATAGACGAGGCGAATGTAAACAGTCTGCCCTTAACCGATATTCGCCCAACCACCTTTAGGTTTCTGGTTGCGTTGGCGCTTCGATCCCAAGATACGTCTCGGATGACTCGCCGGAAACTGGCGACGAGTCAAAGTCGAGCTGTTGGTGGGTGGCTCTCTCTGACTAAAATGTAATACTGATTTGGAGAGATGATATATGTTGTGTTTGATTTCAGAATGTTGTGTTATGACCTGTGGGGGGTCTACCTATTTTTAGGCTGACTGAGTATCTCAGCCATTAAAGTCACACTTTAATACTGTCAGTTTTCAAAATTCGAAACTGCAGTATTAACTCTGCAATATTTATTGCAACAGTTACAGGTTTGTTGGAAGCTTCCGTCGAGCAAACGCGCGCCCGACGAACAAATGCGCGTGTGGTGCACAATACACACATGTGTATGTGGACACACAACTTAATATCCACATGGGATAGCTTTGTATATATATTGTAAAACTGACTTCATTTTCCAATGTGGGACAATTCCCAATAAGTTATCCTCATTTAACCCATTTTTCAGCATTAAGAGTTTTACTCTTTCTCAACCCCAATTTTTTACGCCAATTTCCACTCACTCTCATTCTCTGAATAGGTCATGCGACATACTGTTATGAACCTTGTCATACCACCTACTCAACCGTCTTGAGTATGGTGTGAAAAGACAACGGCTGTCACTTGTAATCTTGACTCAAAGATGGTCTCGTGACCATTCGGAAACTACCATGTTAAACATGGATTTTTCAACAATCCCCCACATGAATGCAATTGGCTTAAAAGCACATGTCCTAAAATGCAAACAAGAGAACCGCAAAAGTTCACTGTATAAGGTCAGGTAGCGCGCGCCTTGTACCTGCCATAGCGGAGTACCACCCAGAAAACTGCTATTAGATAGCTGTAAAATCTTGAACCATTAAGCTTTTTGTATCACAGAATGACACCCGCACAGTGCTCTCTCTACCCACGTACTAAGCCATTTAGTTGTTTTTCATATTTGACCACAAGCAAACTTATTAACTATTTAAAGAGAAACAATCTTCTTTCTTCAAGATCTTGTTCATTGATTTGGCCTCTTCTAATTGATCTCAATCTTCTCATCTTTGCACGAGATACTGTTGCATTTGATTGATCTCAATGTTCATGTTAATACCTGTTAATAAATTGCTTGACAATAGGAGTTACTATTTCCTTAAACAATGAACATATAAAATAATATCTTTTAGAGATAAAATCTTAATATATTTTGAAACCATAACTCCATATAACATTCAATCTAATTAGACCATAACAGATTTTGTAAACACATAAATTGAATTTCGTGATAAAGACTTTGCATAATAATAGAGATTTAGTTGCACAATAAGAGGAACAATATCTCCTAAACTAATCTCCATATATCTTTTAAGCAACTTGCATTCTTTAACACCTAAATATTCTCAATATATATAAAGTAAATCTTTTTAAACAAATGAGAATATATCCTACATACTTTAATTCAAATAAAAGACTTTAAAGATTAAGTAATGCAGTTAGACAGAATTTTGCGTATTGGCAGGTTGGAACTGTAGTGGCAACTGAGGTTCCAATTGACAACAAAGAGTTACTAGGCCAGAAATATGGTCCTAACAATCTCCTCATTTGTCATTGGATTTGAGAAATAATCTGAGTTAATACAAACAGCTCCACCTAAAAAACCGAAAAAAACCGGTCCGGTTCGGTCCAAAAAATAAAAAGACCGAAATCGAAAAAAACCGAACCGAAAAATATGCTTGGTTTCGGTTTCGGTTTTGCTAAAAACCGAACAGAACCGGACCGAACTTAGCCCTACTCATGGGCATCCTCTTGGAGGACATAACTTCGTGATTAATCTGAAAAGCCTATGACAAGCATGCTCGATTAGAAAGACAAATCTCAAACCACTTCATGTGAAACCTATGAAATTGGTTTCCTGATTCCTTGAAAGAATTCAAGGAGATATTTGTGGACTTGTGCAACCAACATGCGGACCATTTAAATATTTCATGGTTTTGCTTGATGCATTGACAAGATAATCACACGTAGCCTTGTTGTCCACAAGAAATGCAGCGTTTCCTAAACTCTTAGCTCAGATCATTAAGTTGAGGGCTCATCATCCGAATTATCAAATAAAGTCTATAAGACTTGATAATGCCGCAGAGTTTACATCAAAAACTTTTGATGACTATTGCATGTCGTTAGGAATTGATCTTGAACATCCGGTTGCTTATGTTCATACCTAAAACGACCTAGCAGAAGCTTTCATTAAGCGGTTGCAAATGATTGCAAGGACTTTGGTCATGTGCACCAAACTTCCACTCTCTACATGGGGCTATGCAATTTTGCATGCTGCTACATTGGTCTGTCTGAGACCCATGACCACCCAACCACTATCTGCGTACCAGTTGTTAACAGGATATGAGCCTGACGTCTCACATTTATGCGTGTTTGGGTGCTTAGTCAATGTTCCAATTGAACCGCCAAATCATTCAAAATTTGGACCTCTGAAACGACGAGGAATATATGTCGATTATGAAACCCCGTCCATAATACGCTATTTAGAGCCCTTGACAGGCGATCTCTTTACCGCTAGACATGCAGATTGTGACTGTAATGAGACTATCTTCCCATCTTTAGGAGGAGAAATGCATGTTAACGTTGATGAGGAACGATGTGAATTAACGTGGCATGTACCCACTTTGTCTTATCTGGATCCCCTGCTGCACATAGTGATAAAGAAGTGCAGAGAATCCTAGGTCTGTAAAATGTTGCAAATCAAATGCCATACGCATTTAATGACCTAGCGAATGTCACGAGATCACATATACCTGCTGCAAATGTGCATACAAGGATAGACGTCCCTGTGAGACGTCATGTTCGTGTCGAACATGTTGCTCCGGTTATACCCACCGAGCAAAGGACGCTGCCGTCGGCCGTCCAGTCTGCCGCTCTTCCCAAGAAAAGAGGAAGACTGGTCGGTACCAAGGATGTTCTGTCTCGGAGGAAAAGAAATCATGTTACATCCGTTTTGCCACATGAGATCATTAATGATCATGGTGATGTATTAGAATAGCGTGTTCCTGATGCAACACCAATTCCTAATCATCCAGATAGCCTCGAAACATCTATCGAGTATACTAGTTTAGATGATATTTTGAAGCGAAATGAGACTGTCATCGATGATGTGTTCATTTACGCAGTGGTCACTGACATTATGAACAATGATGACATAGAACCACGTACTGTTGTAGAGTGCCAACATAGAACGGACTGGCCTCAATGGAAACAAGCAATCCAGACTGAATTGGATTCCTTAGCGAAACAAAGAGTGTTTGGACCTGTCGCTTCAACACCACCCAATGTTAAACCAATTGGTCATAAATGGGTTTTCGTAAGGAATCGTAATGAGAATAATGAGATTGTGAGATACAAAGCTCGCCTTGTGGCGCAAGGCTTCTCTCAACGCCCTAAAATTGATTACGATGAGACGTATTCTCCCGTAATGGACGTTATAACGTTCCGCTACTTAATCAGTTTAGTAGTTTCCGAAAAACTAAATATGCAACTCATGGATGTGGTCACATCATATCTCTACGGGGATCTGGACACAGAGATATACATAAAAGTCCTTGAAGGACTTAAGTTGCCTGAATCAAGTAGTTCCCGACCACGGAACACGTTCTCGATTAGACTGAGACGTTCACTATATGGATTGAAACAATCCGGACGGATGTGGTATAACCGTCTAAGTGAATACTTGATCAGCTTGGGATATGTGAATAACGAACTATGCCCATTCGTGTTTATAAAGAAATCCACTCCAGGATACGTGATTATCGCAGTCTATGTAGATTATATGAATCTCATAGGAACCTCGAAAGAGTTGTTCGAAACTACTGAAATCCTGAAGAAGGAATTCGAGATGAAGGATCTTGGGAAGACACGGTATTGTCTCGGCATGCAGATCAAGCACCGTAAAGATGGAATCTTAGTCCATCAACAAAACTACACCGAGAAGGTGTAAGACGTTTTAGTCATTATGACGCTAAGCCGTCCTCTACTCATATGATCGTCCACTCTCTAGACATTAATAAGGACCCATTCCGTCCAAAGGAGGACGATGAAGAGATATTGATTCCAGAGTGCTCTTATTTTGGTGTAATAGGCGTATTATTGTACTTGGCCCAATGTACTAGACCGGACATCTCGTTTGCTGTGAATTGTCTTACTCAACACAGCACCGCGCCAACACGCCGCCACTGGAATGGCATCAAAGACGTTTTCCGCTACCTTAAGGGTACTACGGATATGGGTTTGTTCTATCCCTACGCGTTATCGAGTGGGCCTGCCCCCATTAGCACTCGAAATAATGCAACCCTTGTTGGTTACGCCGATGCAGGTTACTTATCAGACCCGCATAAAGGATGTTCCCAATCTGGTTATGTCTTTACCATCAGGAACACGGCGATATCTTGGAGGTCTCGTAAACAGACCCTAGTGGCTACTTCGACGAACCACTCTGAGTTACTCGCTCTTTACAAGGCGACTAGAGAGTGTATGGCTTCGAGCGATTATTGGCCATATTAAAAGTACATGTGATCTAACTTATGATCCTGATGAACCAGTTGTATTTATGAGGACAACACCGCTATTATTGATCAAGCAAAATATGGTTACACCAATGGTGACGCCACTAAGCATATCTCGCCAAAGTTGTTCTTTACACATGAACAACAAACGCTTCAAATGATTGAAGTGAAGCATATTGGATCCGAGAACAATCACGCAAACTTTTTCACCAAGTCACTGTCGTCAAAGTATTCGTTCCAAAAACATGTTAGAGCGATCAGACTTAGAAAGCTTCCTAAACGACATGTCTCCATGCACCCTGTTGTGTGCAAGTGAGGGGGAGCATCCTGACGTATACTTAGCACCCCATTGTGTATATCCTCACATATGCTTAGCACCTTGTTGCGTGCAAGTGAGAAAGAGCATCCTGACGTATGATTAGTTTTCACTAGTTATTATCCATGCATCCTGTTATGTGCAAGTAAGGAAGATCATCCCGATGTATGATTAATTTCTACCTAGTCGAAATTCCCGCACCCAGTTGTGTGAATGTGAGGAGGAGCATCCTGATGAATGCTTGTGTACTCTTTTTGTCCTTAGTTCAAGGGTTTGTCCAACTAGGTTTACCTTGACAAAGGTTTTTAGCGAGACACATTTCTAATCCCGTTCTCATCAAGTATTACCGAAATCAGAGGGAGTATCAAGTTGCATACTCATAACCATTGTGTACTCTTTTGTCTTTTGATTAGAGTGTTTTTCCCATAGGGTTTTTCTCTAACAAGGTTTTAATGAGACACACCGTGTATGGTTATTTCTCTCCCTTTTACTGATAGTTACACACTCTTTTGTCATTCGACTAAGTTTTTTCCCACGGGGTTTTCTTGGCAAGGTTTTTATTAGGCACATATTTTCTAGTCAATTCATTTACTCACTTGTATAGTGTTTCGGCCCACTCCATTCGGCAATATCATTTTGTCCTATGATCTGGTTTTTGTCCCTCATTGGGTTTTCCGGACTTGAGGTTTTATGTGTTGGTCAAGGCGAATGCGACTCAACAACTCATCACAGTTTATGAAGACGAGAAAACTTGAAGCATGTTTGGACACCGAATGGAGAGTGTTGTGATACATTATGTGGTTGTGCATATTTATGTATATGTTACATACATTATGTATAAGCTTTAAGTTTGAGACTTGTGCCTTTATAGCTTTCTTTTTATATATGTAGCTTGTTTCACCCCTCCACTATATAAATGGGTTGGAGTATTCATAATTGAACACACATTTATACTTGAATCATATATTTCCCTCTCTCTCCATACATTTCTTGTTATATCGATTGTTTGCTAATAGTTACCCCACAACAACTAAGATTATTTCAATTATGAATTATTTTAGCTGCATGATAAAGGGTACTTTTAGTGTTCTTTTCAATGTTCTCTCTCTCACTTGCAAAAGTCATCTTTGGATATCCAAAATATTTGGCACACGACCTTTATACTTGGAACTCCGGTAAAATCTTTGATAAAATATGGATATATACCTAGAATTGGTATCATTCACAATCCACTAAGATTGTTTCTGTATTGGGCAGATAATTAAGGGTTTGTTTAATACTGTTATGCTTAATTGTATATCCTAAATCAAAGCAAGCCATGCAAGAAAACTCAATTGGAAACTGATGCTACACTCCAACTATCATGAACCCCAATAATCCAACACACATCCATTACAATTTACAACCATTGCAGGTATAGGTTCTACTCTAAACTTTCGGCTAAGTTGAACTTAATAGTATTCCATTTCTTTCAGTAAATCTCACCTGATAGAGAAGCAGTACCTTCTCATTCAAACACAATTTCCCGACGAAAGAAAAGGTACGCCTCAACTTATACCACTGTCAACTTTTTTATTAACAATTTACGCCGTTCTTAAAAGCTTAAACACACTAGTGATAAACGGTTAGCACTTTTAAAAAAGAAAATTACATACTTCCCAAGAAATTGATGGTTCCTTTGATATTGTATCAACTCCTAAACAAATGTTCCAAATTACGCCTTTAAAAGTAATGTGATGCAGTTTCCCCATTATGCTGTTTATAGCTTAAGGTATACACCACTTGGTGATGGATTGGAAAAGCATGGTATAATTACACATTTGTAGGATTTTATTTACAGGCAAAAAGGGATGTTAAACACAAAAATCATAGCTAGTGTGGATTATTAATAGGATTTTTTGTTGAAAACTAGGACCTAAATATCACACTGATATATTTTTTTTTTTTAATTCAAAGGAGCGATACTCCCCCGTCTTAGATTGTATTAAAAGATTGGGGCCTTACCCAGATTACAATGAAATCATAGACCGAACTAAAACAGGTTATAGAAAAAGCAAACTAAATTATAGACACTAGACCTGCCTTAATTTTCAGCCAAACAAGACTTAAAAGTTACAGAAAGAAATGGAGAAACAAAAGGAGACATTTCCACTTTTCACTAAGATGAAACATGCAGCGAGGCATTCATTTAACGCAAACAATAGCCCATTAATCTTTCTTCCCAATGGCCATTTATTTTCTTCTAAAATAGACAAAACCCAACTTGTCCATTTGCATCAGCCCAAACACTTTTGGCGGCAGCTCACAATTTTCAAAAAAGGTGCCACATTTTCCATTCATTCCTTCTTTAGCAAGACAATCCGCCACCATATTTTGCTCCCTCCAAACCTGGTTTATTTCTACCCCAATCAACTCCATTAAGTTCAGAATATCTTCCCATATATTTTCATACATCAAATGTATTTTACCTTTATTCTTCCACCAAATTTCAAGCAACTTTAAATCTACTTCTACTTCCAAGTCATAAAGGCTCAGACTATAGCAGATTTGTAGCCCATATAGTAGTGACATTATCTCAGCTTCCAAAGCAGATACGCATTTTAACTTGCATGAAAAAGCCATTATCATAGTGCCTGTGCTATTTCTCAAGATACCACCACCTCCAGCATTTTCATCCCCTCTTTTAAAAGCTCCATCTGTATTTAATTTTAATTTGCCAGTAGGAGGGAACTTCCACTTCAAAGCTTTATATTTTTTAATTTTACAAGGTAGAATATCTATGTTTAAGTTCAACAACACTTGCTTATTAAAGACATCCATCACTCTTTTGGGCTTAATATTCCCCCCCCCCCCCCCCCCCCCCCAGTTCAATCAACCATTTTTTGATCTTTATAATGATATTTTCGCTCTTCATATCCTCTTCCTTATGCTTATCATTCAATTTACTTATCCAGATTTCCCAAATAATCAGAAAAGGAACTAACACAGCCAACATTTCCGTCTGAGTGGAGCCTTTGAACTTGTTACACCAGTCGTTTATCAAATCTTTCCAAAGCTTCTCTTCATTGTACTTGAAACCAAAATTTTCACAGAAATACTTCCATACTTCCATGCTAATCTCACTTTTTCCAAACAAGTGATTAGTGGAGTCAGTTTTATGCTTTTTACAGCAAGAACATTTTGAAGCCAAAGCAATACCAAAACGCTTAACATCTTCATCTAATTTCACACCTTTATTCCACAATTTCCAAACAAAAGCGGATATTTTAAGGGGTAGCAGTTTGTTCCAAATGAATTTAGCCAGAGGCCATTTACCTCTCTTTTCTTTATAGTATTCCCAAGCTCCTTTTACAGAAAAACTACCATCACTGCTCAATGGCCAAAATCTTTTATCGGGTCCATCTCTTAACTTGATATTGTAGTCGGCTAGTTTAGTTCTCAACATATCACCACCAAGATGTTGAATCGCCTCTTCTTTAAGACCCCCATTTCTATCAAAGACCTGATTAAGAAGCAAGTCTTTTTTTGTCACTCCACTAAAATAGTGAGGAGCTTGCTCCCCCATCCAATTTTCATAACAAAAGCTCATTGATCCTTCTTTGATCAACCATCTGCTATTCTTTACCAATTCCTCAAAAAAAACAGCCAAGAATTTCCAGGAGCTTGAATGCCAACCCCTTATTTTAGGATTAGCCCAATTCATATTCTTAGAGATATATTTTTGGTGCATAAAACGTGCCCACATTGTATCTTCAGTAAGCAGTCTCCAACTTAATTTGGCATGTAAAGCTTTCATTACTTCATTTAAACTTCTCACACCTATACCCCCTTCATCGATAGGTCTAGCCATCTTACTCCAAGCAATCCAGTGGTGATTATTCTTCCCATCAGTTGAGCCCCAATAGAAGTTAGAGAAAATACCTTCTATTTTATTGATAGTAGCTTGTGGGGGATTTAATACTGTGAGTAGGTAAATTGGCATGGTTGTCAAAACATGCCTTATTAATGTAATTTTTCCTCCAGTTGTGAGCAATTGGCCTTTCCAGCTAGCCACTTTGTTGTTGATCTTTAGTATCAAATCTTCATACATTTTAGTGGTGAGTTTAGCATAGTGAAGTGGAATTCCCAGATAAGGAGTGGGAAAAGTCCCTTCACAAAATCCAGTTGCCTTGGCTATAATTTCTGTTCTTGTGCTTGTAGAACCATGGGTGAGAAAAATGCTCTTAGAGGCATTAAGAAGCTGCCCAGAGCACCTTTCATAATCATGAATAAAAAGCATCAATCTGTCTAGGCTTCTTTTGCTTCCATTTGTGAAAATTAACACATCATCAGCAAATAACAGATGAGAGACTTGCTCACATCTAGCAGGAATCTGATAGGGAAGAATTTCACCATTTGTGACTAAATTTATCAAACCCCTACTAAACACCTCCTCAGATATCACAAAAAGAAGAGGGGACAAGGGATCTCCTTGCTTCAATCCTCTACTAGATTGAAAAAACCCAGCCATTCCTCCATTAATGCTCACTGAATAAAAAGCATTCGACACACACTTCATTATTAGCCCAGTCCAATCTTCATCAAAACCAAATCTTCTCATAACTTTTTTTAAGAAATTCCAATCCACTCTATCAAAAGCCTTTGCCATATCAAGCTTAAAAACTACATTATCACCTCTACATTTCACATTCAGATGTCTAATCATCTCTTGAGATAGCAGAATACAATCGGTAATCATTCGTCCATTTACAAAGCCATGCTGATTTTTAGAAATAATTTTAGGCATAATAAGAGCAAGCCTATTAGTCAAAATCTTGGAGAGAATCTTATAGGTTACTTGACATAAACTAATTGGCCTAAATTACCCAAAGTTATTAGGAGAAACAACTTTAGAAATTAAGACAATTAGGGCAGCATTCCAAGACTTTGGGACATTGCTATTATGAAAGAAATCAATTATAGCTTCAAGCAGATCATCTTTTATAATATCCCAGCAAAACATATAGAAAGATGCAGAGAAGCCATCCACACCTGGGGCAGAATCAATTGGTGTAGAGAAAGTTGCTTCTTTTAATTCCTCCAGATTTGGCAACTTTTTCAGCATATTATTGTCCTCATCACTCACAAGGTCTGGAATAACTTTTAACAAATCCTCATTATAGAATGTTTCTTCTGCAGATAGGTGCTTATGAAAATGAGCCACAGCTTCATCTTTTATATCATTAGTATCCTCAGTTGCAGTTCCATCGTTTTTATCAATCTTGCTAATCACAGCTTTTTTCCTTTTATATTTCATTATTTGGTGAAAGAAATTAGTATTTCTATCACCCTCTTGCAACCATTTAATTCTTGCTTTCTGTTTAACAAAAATCTCTTCTTGTAGTATGAAATTGTTATATCTAGCAAGACAGTTTTTATACTTTGCCACTGTGCTTCTGTCAAAATCAGATTCTACCTTCTTCTCCCAGTATAGTAGCTCATCTCTTAAATTAGCTACATTGCTGAACACGTTTCCAAAAACTTCTTTATTCCACTTTTTAAGGCATACTCTAAGTCTTTTCAATTTCATTGAAAAATTGACCATTCCTGAAGCATAGCAGGGATCCTTCCAGTTTTGTGCCACTATATCCAGAAAATGTTCATTCTTGGTCCAAGCTCTTTGAAACTTAAAAGGGCAAGGCCCCCCATTCTTAAAGAATTTAGAGACAGAAGTAAAGGGGCATGATCTGACACATTTCTATCCAAATGTGTGAGCTCATAACTCATTTCAACAATACATTTTGAATTTATAAGAGCTCTATCTAACCTTTCCAGAATAGCTTCTCCTTTATTAATCCTACACCAGGTATAGCTAGAGCCAGAAAACTTCATATCACAAAGGCCACAAAGCTGATACATTTCATTAAAATCATCCATATCCACCAAACCTCTTCCTTTTCCTCCCAACTTTTCTCCTTCATTTCTAATAGTATTAAAATCCCCAATAACCATCCAAGGAACTGAGTCTTGTGCCATATCGATTAGATCCTTCCATAATTCTCTTCTTTCCCCATATGTACATTTAGCATAGATCCAAGATAGAAAAACTGTCTTATTCTCAATTTCAGTAGAGACAGTGAGCATTTGACTTGTAGAGAACTCTTTCTTAATGTTTACACTTTCTTTAAACAAGCACCATATTTTTCCTTTCTCCGTTTCGTTGGTAATAATACCACCCATACCCAACTTCTTCATTATTTTACCAGCTTTATCTTCTTTAATAAAAGGCTCTAACAAGACAACCACCTTGTTATTATAGGTTTTAACATACTTACTGAGCTGAGAGAGTGAAGCAACATTTGCCACCCCTCTAATATTCCAAATGAGCATACTCATCTAGACTTTTTAGTGTTTTTCCCTTTTCTAGTAGCTATACTAGCAGGGGTGTAAACCTTGGCTTTTTTCCTTTTTCTTTTTTCTACTTTGACAGGTGAAAGCATACTTTCGGAAGAGAAACCACTCTTTTCCTCTTCAGATTCATAGTTGTCTTCCACACAAGAGTCAATGTTCAAACTATCCATAAGTTGCGCAAAAGAGTTCTGAACGAGGATTTGCTCATCAAAAATCTCCTCTATAATGATGTTACTTGACCTCTTGTGGTTCTTCTTAACAGTTTCAAACATATTATCATTGTTTTTCCTACTGTAATCTCCTCTCTCCCCCTGTATAGTCTTTGACACAGCTCTGGTGGGAGGGGATAAATGAGATATTTTAGTCTTCTCTTGCATAAAATATCCCTTTTCCCTATCACCATTTCTCCCTAAAACCATACAGGTAGTTTCCTCCATATTCCTATTAGATTTTTCCTTGGCATTAGTAATCTCATTCACAAGACTGGTCTTCTCTTGCACAGCTGTGTAATGAGAACCTTCTGCAATCGAATCTTTAATAGAATTAGAGCCAAAGCTATTCTTCTCCTTCCACCCAAACTCATACCAATTTTCCTTGTAGATCACCAAGGCGTTCTCAGTGTCTCTAACTCTAGAGCACTCTTCATCACAGATTAAAGCTTTTTTTCCTTTCCTTTTTTCTACAGCAACTTTTATATACTCCCCAAAATTAACATTATCCCCTTTTTTATTAATAACCTCCTCATTTACAGGCTTTTTAGGTCTATAAACCTGTTTTATTTTAGATTCATTCTTCCAGCCACTAGTTTTCTTCCAGTCTGCAGTACTATTATAGTCTTTATCTTCCTTTTTATACTCCTCCTCCTTTGCATTCTTACCAGCATAACCTCTCTTGCATATATTAGCAACGTGTCCCTGGATTTTACATATACTGCAGAAAGAAATAACACTTTCATATTCTATTTTCTGCCAGAACCCTTCTTCCATAGACTTTCCAATCCAAATTCTCTCTGGCTTAGATTTAGCGATATCCATTTCTACACATATTCTAGCATAAGATGGTCTAGCATGTGCCAAAGTTGGTAAGTCTGCTTCTAAGAATTTTCCCAAAGGGAGAGCAATTCTCTTAAGATAAGAACTTATACATAGATTGAGAGGAAGCATAGGCATATTCAACCAAACAGATGCTAGGCTAGATTCATAGTTTACAGAGAAATCTCTGGTCCATTTGAACATTTTATAGCCAAAACCTTTCATGAATCTCCCATTCTTGGTCCATATTTTCTTATAATCTTCTTCATTCTCACATTTAATCATAACATGCCTATAATCAATAGCACTAATCATAGGCATAGCAGTTAGAGCCCAGAATTTCCCCATATGCTCTCTTATTTCTTCCATTTTAGGCTTTCCTTTCACAAATTTGAGAATGATAGTGTTTTTCATCACACATTCAGATAACAACAATTCCTCCTCTGTAAACAGGATAGCAGGTTGCTCATTCTTTTTATTCATTTCTCCATCTTCTATATGAACATTATCAATTTTTACCTTACTCAAATCTATCTTTCCATTTTTAGTGTTATTATAAACGTTACTGTTTATACTTACAGATTCAGCATAAGAGAAACCTTCCATTAGAGAAAAAGCCCCAAATCGCGAAAAAAACCCCAAATCCGTAGAGAAAACGTCAAAAGGCGATGGAATATATCTCAGAATAGGGTTCAATTTGAGAAAAAGAAACCAAAATCGATCACAATCACCCAGATTTGCCTATCAATCAGTGAAGAAAGAGCAGTAAATCGCCACTTTTCATCTCTCTATACTTATAGAGAGAGAAAAATAAATATATCACACTGATATATGTAAAGCAACAGAAACAGACGATCACGGAGTGTGCTCTGCTAGAGCTTGTACAACCACAACAGAAAGACTGATATCCTTCCAAAAATTGTGCAAGTGCAAATGTAATTACGACATTTCATGTAAGTAACCTTTTGACCGTATCTTAGTTTATTTCTAAAAGAGTCACAAGTTATCGAATTAGTAAAACCAAATCTAAATTCTAGACCTCAAAAAGAACACTCCACAAAAGTTGAAACATAGTGAATACGTCTCCAATCAAAATCCAAAGACAAAACAGCACAAACATAAAAGTACCAGAAGGCAAATCTTTTATTCAAACACAGATGAGAATCACTATTTTTAGCCACTTAACATAGTTAAGCACACCTGAATATCTCGAAACAAAATGACCATTGTACAAGAAAGAAAATTTTCAAACATACAGGAGAAGACTTATTGCGCCAAAAAGCTTTCAATAGGCAGGTTTCCACACACCAAGCTGAAGCTCCATTAACAAGTTATACCAGTGGAGACCATTGACAAGCAGCTCCAAGCCTGGTGCACATAGAAACGGAAAATAATTAGTTCATGTGTGCTAATATAAAGTTTCCTCGTAAAGAACAAAAATAACTAAATATTTATATCACTAAAGATACCATCACATCACAAGATGTATTAGCTTATGCTTCATATAAGCAAAGTTTAAACTCCTTTATAAATATGAGTATACACCTCAGTATCGCAATATCTGTGCACATGCATTAGCTTGCAAAAGAGAGTCCAAAAAGGAGAACATTCCACATACTTTAAAACCAACTGATAAAATGCAAGATTCTCCAAATTGAGAGAATAATAATCTTTTTAAACTCTAAATACAGATATATAGACCAACTTCAAGGAAAACATTTAAGAAAGTGGAAACGGATATTAGCAAGTTTGAGGTGTCGATTAAAGAGGATAGGCAAACAGAAAAATTAATGAAACTAAGATGCTTGAGATTAGTATTAGAAGCGACTGATATAATGTTAACAAAGTAATGAGAAACAAAACTAATTTCTTACAGAGGTGATGGTAGATAAGAAGCTAAAATTAATTCTAAGATTGCATTACAAGTTACATAAATTAACAGGGTCAGGAAAACTCAATAGCCATAGCCTTTTCGTAGTTAAACCTAAGATTATCTTCCGTAGTTCAAGCTAGCATGAACTTCCGGCAAAGAAACCTTAACTGACCGAATAACAATTCACAGCTAGTATTAATGAATGAAAGCTCAATCCAACCCAAAACACCTTAAGACTTGCAACCAAAATCAACGAATTGATCACCTAAAAGGAAATCGCAATTCAATCAAAAACTGCTAAAATGCTTATATACAAGATCAAATCCAGGGAAAGAACCCTAACCTCATTTCTAATACCTTTCACCAATATAATTCTCGTCCTCAACAATCCACATCTATCAACTGAAATCAACTGAATTCGACCCAAAACTTCTAATTTAAATTCTTACACTTCTTCAGCTTAAAATTTGGTGAAATACGGAAACAGAACCCTTAACCGGCCACATGACAATTCTGAGGTATTACCAATTTATGTTCAATCCAACAACAAAAGAAACAAAATTAACAAACACTGTTCACGACCAACTCCGGGTAAAAGAACCCTAACTTCTAACTTCATTTCTGATACCATCCACCATCGTTGATAGAACATAAAAATTGGATCCGAATGTTCTATTCGAGTATGAATCAACCCACCCATTATTAGAGGGTACCCAATGCTAAAACCCAAAAACTCAAGGTCTAAGGAAACTTTCCTAACAGGCCATAATATATAAAGGTCCAGCCCAGTAGTACAAGTCCACAAAGGAAAAGCCCATGAGATGGCGCCTAAGATGGCGACATTTGTCAACATCCTATGAGGCATAATTGCCTATAAAAAGCCAAGTACCCCCCTAAAAGAGGGATCCGAAAAACATATCAAAAAATATGGAGAGAAAATAGAAAAACTTGTCAGAGCTTATCACACTATAAAGCATACCGAGCAAGATAAAGAACCAAGTACCGAAGGGAAGAAGAAAGACCAAGATTAGATAAAATTACCAATCCGAGCACAAGTGCAATAGGAAATTGTAAACCGAGCAATTATAATTGACGAGCAATAATAAAGATCGAGAAGTGTTCAATATTTACTGTCAACTGATTATTATAGTATTGTTGAAAAGCCTAACACCACCGACAAAAGTTATGGCTTTATCAAATGGCGCCGTCTCCGGGAATCATCTAGTTCCCAACTAGTTTCGAAATCGAACACAAATACTCTATCAGGCGAGCGACAATGGTGACCAATATAGAGGAAACCCATCCCGATATAGTAGAAACCAATAACCAAAACATACAAATTAGCCAACAAGACCTCGACGATCTACTTGCCATCCGTGATAGATACGACGCTATCCAGTCCGGAAACCAACCAACAACCTCCAATGTCCACCAAAAACAACAGACCGAACAACCCCAACAGCTTGACGGGCTCGTCGACGAGAACCCTACTTCCTCGGATGACGAACGAGCATTACCCGTATTAAGGCGCGCAAGAAGACGCTTACCCGAATCCCAGGCAGGACCGAGCTCAAGAGTCCCACTGCCAGCAGCCTCGGTCAATTCCAGTTCCCACCAAGTTCATCTTCAAACGAACGAAGCCCATCGGTTTGGCATGCCCGACTTTGTCCTCGAGCAAACGTCCCAACCACCAATATTCCCACCGCGGATAATTACCCCGTCCACGGTGGAAGTACAACCCCTCGCTCCCCAAGCAGGGAACGAGGCCGCATTAACACAAGCCGAGTGGGGTCACAACGCCCAGCTTCAAGCTCAGCTGGCCGTATGCATGTCGGCCATGGCGACAGCAGGTATCACGATACCGCCCACTCAAAGTGGAAGAATCCGCTTACCGAGCAGCTATGGAAGTGGCGGGCCGAACACATGATACAAGGATACCCCGACAAGGGGAACATGTCCCAAAGACGACCCCAACAGTCGTCGATCGCCAAGACGCCCCTAGGGGACCTATCCCCAACAGAAACCCGAACGACGGTAGATATCCAGAGCACAGGGTCATTGTAGGATATTACCCACAACCTCACTATGGGGAATACCCTACCTACCAAGCTCCGGATGAGACGTTCCAACAGGCTTGGGACGTATGCCAAGAAACTCCATGCACCGAGCATATCACTCGACACCGCAATCCTTTGGGGTTCATCATCCCCGAATTCAGGCTCTATGATGGAAAGAGCTGTCCAATTGATCATCTGCGCCACTACAAAACTAGGATGGAGCTGTGGAGTGATGACCCTGCACTGATGTGCAAGTTTTTCAAAAACAGCTAGGGTCAGAGGCTTCGTCGTGGTATCACAACCTGCCACGGGGATCCATAGGAAGCTGGACGGAGCGTCTCCGTGCGTACTCCACCCGATATGCTGCTCATCGGAAGAAGAAGCTCAACATCGACACCCTTCTGAAAATGGCAATGCAGCCGAATGAACGACTCAATGATTATTGCATACGTTTCATTGACGTGGCAAACCAGATTCCGCAGTACGCCAATAACATAACCATCCAAAACTTTATCAACTCCATCCCTAGCGGCTATTGGGCGAGAAGGAAGTTCATAGGCAAAAGCTTCCCGACCACTGACGCTCTGCTAGCCTATTGTACCCACCTCACCGATAAGAACGAGGAAATGCGACTCCTTAACCGAACTCTGCCAAGAAGAGAGTCGGTCCGAGAAGCACAAGTGGGCCGCAAGAGAGCCAAGAACAATTAGGGCCACATGCCCCTGAGCCTCTTCCAAGGTCCTCGGGGGACGAACGTGCACGTCCGCAGGTATTCCTGCTTGTTCTTTAAATTTTGCCTCATTAAAACTCCCAAGTTGGGCCAGGCATTCGGTGAGAAGATCCTGTGATATCAACACAACCAACCATTAAAACAACCTATAGTGAGACCTACCACAAATCAACCACCACACCAGCAATCAAACGCCACATACCAAACAGTAATTCCAATACAAAATACACAAGCAGCACATACGGCACATACGCCAGCAATTTCCAATCAAGCATATATAGCCTACACAAACTCTAAAACTACAAAATACACAACCCACCACCAACAACGAATCAACACAAACCTATATGGGAATACGGATAAATTAATCGAAGACATTAATGTACTTACAGCCATTATAGTAGGGGGCGTACGGCTTTGGCAATATTCTTTTTCCTTCGAAACAGATAACAGGAGATATTTTTTCTACAGAGCAGCACACCCTAGAGAGAGAAAAAGGTGGGGATATTATGGGAGCAAGGTAAGATCAAAAAGAATTACTGGGGAAAGTTAAGGGAGTGGAGCCGCAATAAAGGGAATAAAATATTAACCGTCCTTTCATGTCACAGAGGTTTCCCTCTTTTCAGCCACAAAAAAGTCAACACGCCCACAGATATTTTAAAGTTCAACGCTCCAGATCTTGCCACGTCAAAAGCTAAGCCCACTAACCCATACAGTTCACATCATTGAACCTATATAAACGGCTAGTGGACCCCACCACTAAAAAGCTTACAGCATACGCTACCAGTATTCGTACAAGCCATATGGCACAACAATTACCACCGAGGATCCACACCGTACAGCTTCCTCGACGCCATACGGTTTCTTCCCACAGGAACACCGAACAGGGTTAACGAAGACCGTTCCTCACTCGACGGCAATTTAGCCTCCAGTCTAGCAACGCTCTCCGGGGGGATAACTCGATGACCAATACTGAGATGCATAGTATGGTTTCAACATGAAGTCAAAATAAGCAATAAACGAATTGCGAAAAGAGTAGAATTTTTATTCATCCACAAGGGGGAAAACAACCAGTTACAACGGGAAAAATAAAAACTACAAAGACGTCAACAATAAAATACTTCTTTATTTCTGAACCCTAAAACTACCCCCTTCCTCGGCGTCCCTTTTTGCCAAGAGCTCTTTGAGATGATCCCTCTCCAGACTTGCATTTTTGTTCGGCTTCGAAACGAGCAGTACCTTCATCATCCCAATATTGTTTAAACCTCCTTACTTCAGTCTGAGCACATTTGAGATCGGCTTTCAGCCACGACATCTCGATTTCTTTCAACTGAAGAGGAGTCAATTCCTCTTCCCCGAAACCAGGGGGACGGGGTAGCATGAAAGTAGGCTCTTCAATAAGAACTTTCTTCTTGGAGGCAGATCTAGTGATGAGAGCCATCTCAAATAAATGATAATTAGAAGAAACAAAAATTATAAAATAAGAGAGAGAAAGGAAGAATTGGTAATGAAATACAAACAATAGGGAGCATTTATAAGGAATCAAAGGGCACAAAGTACGAGGCGTTGCAACGGTTCACAGGACGAAGGCACGAGATACGAAAAGGTACTTCCCAGATACAGAAAAAGAAAAACAAAATACAAATTACAAAATGGAAAATACATCAGAACACTGGCCCAATCAAATTAAGGATCAATGGGCGGGAAAACCGAACTGCCAGACCGGGAAAAAGCTATCCGAGCAGAGCAATCTACCTGAGCTTGGTAGGAGTCATTCATGACAACCAAGCACTCATTCTCCATGGAGAGGTCGGTGTTCGTCCTAGTAAGGACCCTAATGCGCTCCTCAAGCCGAACATTCCTAACCGTCATACTAGCTAGGCCTTGAGGGGAGTTATCGAACTCATCCTGAGCATGATCCCAAATCTCCTCGGCCTCGTACCAAGAGTTGGCCAGGTGATTTCTGCACAACAACTTATCAAGCTGACGACTCAAGGCCGAAATCTCGGTCCACTTCATTGTCTCCTCGGGATGAGAGTCGAACAAACTCAAAGCCAAAACACCATACTCCTTCTCAAGACTGGCCATGCAGTGACGGGCCCAAGATACCTCAGCATCCAAGTCCTTCATCTGAGCATGATATCTCACCACGGGCACAGACATTCTGGAAAATTGTTATAGTACAGGAGGAAATGGGGGATGAGAGAAGAAAACAATAAAAGTTTGTAAGAGGTGATAATTACAAAAGAAAAGATGAGGAGTATTTATAGAGCAAAGGTAGTATGGCCTTGTCTGACAATGCTTGGGAACATGCTTCTTTGACCAACCTGCCATGTTTCAGATATCACATGGCTTCAGTACAGCAAGAAATAAAAATGACAAGACATTCGAATATCCAACATTCAAAAAAAAAAATAACAAACCACAAATACGACATGAAGAAAGAACAATGGAAAATGCAAAATATAATTTTCATTAATAATGGTGGGATATACAGGTGTTCATTACATCAGAGGACAACATCAAAAGAAAATCTATTACATTGAGATCTATTACATCAGAAGACAATATATCCAAAGAAGATCGATCATATCAGCGAGCCAAGCGAACAGGAGCGAAGAGGAGGAACATAAAGAAGAAGTGAAAAATAAAAAAAAATAAAAATAAAAAGAAGAGGAAAATGAAAATAACAAAAAACCCGAAGAACTCAGGGTTGATTGTTACATCGTAGTGGTGAGACAGAAGATGGAGGAAAAGAAAAAGGAGGCACAGAAGAAAAAGAAAAGGAGATAAGAAAAGATGAAAAAATGAAGAAAATTGAAAAAGAAAGAGAAAAAGGAAAAAATGTGAGAGAACAAAGTATAAAACAGAAAAAGAGGAAAAGAAGAAGAGTGCAAGAAAATAAAGCAGAAAGAAGTTATTAGGAGGAAGATGGTCGGTAATGATGAGAGGGCCCCGCTGGACTTGCAGCATCTTGGAGCGAAGGATTCCTCCTTAGAACGGTGTTCTCATCAAGCAGGGATTGATTAGCACGCCTGCAGTAATCCAACTCGGCCTTCAACCAAGTCAACTCTCCCACCATCTCCTTATGGGAACCACGCATTGTTTCTAACTCCACATCGGCATCTCTCAAAAGCTACAGAGCATTGCCATAAGAGGCCTTGAAAGCTTCCACTTGCAAAGTCGAGGAGGAATTAGAGAAGGGGGAAGCCATCGCAATATATAGAATAAAAATATATGTAGAAAGAAACTGGTATGAGGAGATTATGAAAAGATACAAGCTTCGAAGGGGTATTTATAGAGAAATTGATAAAGGCTTGAGGTGAAGAATCGCAACCGTTAGCCAGAAAGGGTTTGGAGAAGCGTGTGCATTAAAAGAGACGCGACTGTTCAAAAGAAACTCTTGGATTTGTGCCATTATTTTAATATTCATGGGAAAAGCAGTTACACACGTGTCCATATAGGGAAGTGCAACAATCTCCAGGAACATTGAAAATATTCTTTGCACTGGGCTCGAGAAAACCCAGTGGATAAGGTCAAACACAAGGCTCAATAAAACCCATTAATGAAGCCACATGCGCGCACAGTAAAGACAGCGCATTGGAAGAATAAACCAGATAAGAACAAGAAAAAGAAGAATCTTCATTGATTAATTGGAACTTCATTACAAGGTGCAAGTCAACAAAAGGAAATTACAAAAATAAAAAGAAAGAGTTATTTGGTGGAGGGGCCTGCTTCATCACCCGGCTTCTTTTTAGACCGAGCATACACTTCCTTTAGGGTCAATTTATAAGCCCTCTTGGGCGCTATGTGCCTATCCCTAGAAGTTTCAAGCTCTTTGATCCGAGCATGCACCCAAATATTGTCTATCAAAGACCTCTGGTATTTACTCTCCATGGCGTCCAGGCGCTCGTCCATCTCAACAGCGCGACGAGCCTCCATGGTCAAAGAGGCGACCCTCCTTTCGAGAATACGAGCCTTCCTCACTTCCTCCTCTAGATGAGCAACATATTCAGGAAGGTTGTCACCACTAGTTTCACGAGGAGAAGCCATTTGATTCGTTAATAAGGAGAGTTATACAAAAAAGACAGGTACAGCCCCC
This sequence comes from Primula veris, assembly GCA_963682055.1. NCBI lineage: Eukaryota > Viridiplantae > Streptophyta > Magnoliopsida > Ericales > Primulaceae > Primula > Primula veris. The sequence continues at coordinate 24,626,652 of OY821747.1, read as the reverse complement.
TTTTATAGGAAGAAATAATGGGGAAGATCAAAGGTCATCTCGAAGAAAGACTAACCCTCTTAAACTTCCCAAAGACATTTATGTCCAACTAACAACAGTTCAAATCCAATTCAGTTATCCAATGAGGTAATAAAAAAAAATATATAATAAACAGACGAGAATGATAATTGGAAACATTTTATTAATATCAAATAATTCGATTACAACTGGGGGATGATAGCCAATACAAAAGAAATTACAAAAGCTAATTATTCTGAGAAAGAGCTTGCTTCAACGTCATCCGACCCCGGTTTGGACCGATTGTACAGCTCCTTGAAGGCAAGCTTATAGGCTCTTTTTGCCGCCCTTTGCTTAGCCAGAGAAGTCTCGAGCCTCTTTATGCGCTCAAAGGCCCAATCCCGATCAGCCATCGTCACGTGATGGGCCGCGTCCATATCAGACAATTTCTTCGTCGTAACGGCCAGCTTCCTTTTCACAGCACGAGCTTTCTTGACCTCGTTTTCTAAATGAGCAATGTATTCGGGAGAGTTGTCACCAGTAGCACCATTGGGAGAGGCCATGACGTTCTTAGTAATGATAAGCAATGGAATATTTATGAGGGAGCAATCCCATTTTATAGGCAAATGGATGAATATCAAGGGTCGCATCGAAGTTGGATAGCAGGTTTGCAAATTCCCAAGACATTAAATGGGTCCCAGGGAGCAGTCATAAATATGGACATTTTTCGATGAAGCATTGGGAACAGCAAGACCGAAGTAGCATCCTCGACAGACCGAGCATGACTCCCTCGACATGGAGACCACACCGAGGAAGTCAGGGAGCACTTGATAGAACATAAAAATTGGATCCGAATGTTCTATTCGGGTATGAATCAACCCACCCATTATTAGAGGGTACCCAATGCTAAAACCCAAAAACCCAAGGTCTAAGGGAACTTTCCTAACATGCCATTATATATAAAGGTCCAGCCCAGTAGTACAAGTCCACAAAGGAAAAGCCCATGAGATGGCGCCTAAGATGGCGACATTTGTCAACATCCTATGAGGCATAATTGCCTATAAAAAGCCAAGTACCCCCACTAAAAGAGGGATCCGAAAAACATATCAAAAAATATAGAGAGAAGGAGAGAAAATAGAAAAACTTGTCAGAGCTTATCACACTATAAAGCATACCGAGCAAGATAAAGAACCGAGTACCGGGGAAGAAGAAAGACCAAGATTAGATAAAATTACCAATCCGAGCACAAGTGCAATAGGAAATTGTAAACCGAGCAATTATAATTGACGAGCAATAATAAAGATCGAGAAGTGTTCAATATTTACTGTCAACTGATTATTATAGTATTGTTGAAAAGCCTAACACCACCGACAAAAGTTATGGCTTTATCAATCGCATTCATATTGTCCTCCACAGTAGCAGTCAAATAAGGCTGAGGAACCCTACTGACAATAAAGTTTGTTTCCTTCATCATCTGCTCCACTCAGTTTACTGAGGACGGTTAGGAGGCAGGTCACGTGAAAAGTACTTGATGCCGTAGACCTTGCCGGGGTCAGATTTGACGATGGCCTGTGCTAGCGTGGTGGCAAGTCAGAAGATGCAGTACTTGGTGGCTTTAGAGAGAGGGAGGAACAGATTATTTTTGTTTAGAGAGTAACATAGTTAGAGTCTCAATAGGGTTGGTGATTGTATATTTGCTTTTATATTGGAGTGACATTGGATAATAATCCTGATCTCAAACGACCTAAAAAATCTAATTTCGAAAAATCTACTTACATATCTTCAACTGGAAATGGGTAAAAATCGGAAAAAGACGCCCTAATTGATCAGGCAACAATCGTATCAATCAATCAAAACTCAATGCAAAAAAAAAAGGGTAACTGTAAAATCCAATAACATATCAAGCAAAACCTCCCCATTTTCTCGGAAAATCGGGTGGATTCGAAAAAGTAAACAATTCAACCAGGTTGTAAATTTTAACAAACTCTAAATATCCAATGATTCCAATCCAAATAGATATTGCAAAAAATAAAATAAACTACATTGCAAAATATGGGCAAAATCAAAAACACTGATAATTGCCATTTGCCAGCATACCAAAAATCAAACAAAAGAACCTTAAATTTCAAAAGGTCGGTTTGCAACAGATTTTTTAGCTGGTTTTTACATTTTTTATTTTAAAAATTTGTGGGTGTTTGGACAGTCAGATTATTCCGCTTGTAAAAAGCAAATTTTTAGGCTAAAAAAAACTTAAAATCTGGATTCTCAATGGATTTCTAAAAGAAATTTTTTAAATATGATTTTGGACCAATAAATTTGTTACCAAACGGACCCAAAATCTAGGCAAAATTCAAAATACTGATTATTGGCAACATACAGAAATTTAGTTATAAAAAGAATTTTAAAGATCCCTTTAGTAATAGCTTTTCTGGGCTGATTTTCAGATAATTTATCCTAAAAATCAGTGGGGGTATGGACAGTCAAATTATTTAGCTTTTAAAGATCATATTGTTCGGCTACAAAACTAAAAATCCAAAATTCCAAAATATGGATTTTTGTTGGATTTAAATCTGATTTTTAATCAAATGAATATGTTGCCAAACACTTCCGTTTGGCAACAGATTTTTTAGTGGATTTTTGGATTTTAGATTTTAAAAATCTGCGAGTGTTTGGCAAGTCAGATTATTCAGCTTCTGAAAATCTGATTCTTAGGCTGAAAAATCTAAAAAATCCAGATTTTTAAAGTCTAGCTTTTCAGTGAATTCTCAAAACAGATTTTTAAAATCTGATTTTGAACCAAAAAATATGTTACCAAACATAATGGCATTCATATACTCTCAACAATAGCAGTCAAATACGGTTTCGGAAGCCTGCCAACATCATTGAACCCCGTCTCCTTCCTCATCTTATCCACGTCACATTTCCTCATAACCCTACGTCATATTGGTGGCCAAACAACCCTAAATTAGGCAAAATTCGAAGAAACTGGCAACTACCCACATATCAAGTAACTACTAATTGCTCATTTATGAAGTAAAATCACAAAAAAAAAAGATAACACTAGAAAAACCCAGATTGCAAAAAAAAAAAAAAAAACCCATTTCTGATAACCACCACAAATAGCATTCATATCCTCCTCAACAATCTTAGTCAGATACGGTTTCGAAAGATTCTCAACCTCACCAAAATAACAACTCTCCCTCATCATTTGCTCGACGTTGTTTTTCCTCAAAACGGTGCGCCTGATCGGGGGCCTGTTACGCCTCTGGTCGCGCAAATAGTGTAGGCCCAGGAGGCTTTTACGTAATTTCTGAGAGTTTGGAGGAGGGATGGAAAAACTAATATTACACCTCAGATTGGGTAAAATTAGTAGAAACTGGCAATTACGCACATACCAAAAAGGCAAAAAACAATCGAAAGAACTCTAAAAACCCAAATCTGACCAAAATTTCAAAAACTAGAAAAAAAACACAACCCTAATTGCAGAAACTAATATTTTAGTCTACAGCTAAAATTGGGCGAAATTCGTAGAAACTGAGAACTACCAACATACAAACTAAGAGCATCCACAATAGTTTTGTTAACTTTTTAATGTTAAATAGTGACAAATCATCGTTTAAAAAGATGTTAAATGACACATGCATCTTAAATTTAATAAGCACATTTAGTTTCAAGTTAACAATGTTATCAAATTTTAATTAACAATTTCTCTTTTATTTTACTGGTCACTATTCTTATGGGGAGAATTTATAGGAGATAATAATGTTAATTGTGGGGTGTGTTTGCCATGTCATCAGTTACAAACATTAAAAACATTGTTAACTTTAACAACTTTTTTAACATCTATAAAGATAACACATACTTTAACGTAACTAATGGAGATAAAAAAATGCATTGTTAGCTAACTATTTTAGTTAACAATAGAGATAACAACACTATTGGAGATGCTCTAACTAGTAATTGCTCATATATGAAGAAAAATCACACAAAAAAACATTAAAAAAAACATATTGCACAAAAAACACTAAATTGCCTCATTTCTGATAACCACCACATATAGCCTTCATATCCTCCTCCACAATTTTTAGTCAGATACGGCTTCAGATATTTTTCAGCACTATCAAAATAAGTCATCTCTTTGAACATCTTCTCAGCGTCGTTTTTCCTCAAAACAGTCCTTCCAATAGGGGACCTGTTGCGTCTCTGGTCGCGAATAGTATTTAATATCAAAAACTGTATCGGGTTCTCAGGATGGGACGATGGCATGGGAAGGTGACATGGTGGGGCAGAAGAAGCGGTACTTGGTGGCCTTTGGGACAGCGGAGAGGTACTCGGGTCCGGATTGTGGGACCGTGTAGGCCCAGGGGGCTTTTATGTAGCTTCGGAGGAGGGATGGAGAAAGAGAGAGAGAGATATCGAGAGAGATGGAGAGGGAAGAAAGCCCTAATTGGGAAAACTAACATTACAGCTCAAATTAAGTAAAATTAGTAGAAACTAGCAATTACCCACATACCAAAAAGGCAAAAAAAAAACAGTGGAACGAACCCTAAAAACCCAAATCTGAGCAAAATTTAAAAAACTAGAAAAAAACCCACTTACTCCAAATTACAGAAGCTAATATTCTAGTCTAGAGCTAAAATTGGGCCAAAATCCGAGAAACAAACAACTACCCACATAACAACTACCTACTAATTGCTCATATATGAAGGGAAATCACAAAAAAAAATATGAAAAAAAAACCTAGATTGCAAAAAATTTCCAAATCAGAAACCTAACCTTATTTCTGATAACCACCACCAATAGCATTCATATCCTCCTCCACAATTTTAGTCAGACTCCATCAACATCACTGAAATAAACCGACTCCTTTTTTTTTTTCACCAAAACAGACAATCAAATTAAGTTAAAAGCACTCCATAAATTGATAATACATAAATGTCATTTCTAACGGTTTAGGAGTCATAACAAGAAAAAACATTCATGAAAAGTATAAATATAAAATCTCTCCTATTGGCACAACAGTTCAGTCAAAGCCTCTCTTCAAGAGACCCGTCACACCGAGATATATTTTCTGTAAACTGTTTTCAGATCAAAAGCTTCTCAATCGCATCCTTGAGTAACTGAATTTGAGATTTCAACTGGCTCGCCTCATTGCTCGTAACCGAGCAAGCGATGACTGGTGGTCACACCACATGTGTGGCCAAGGTTTTGCTTTGAAGGCACAAAAACATAGGCCATGTTCTTATCTTCAGAAAGTAGGGGAAGATGAAGAAGGATCTCAAGTGGCTCAGTATCTGCTGCCATCACAACAAACTCAGAGATACCCTTGTTTAAGGTCTTGGTGGCTTCATTAGCCCCTTTTTTTGAGCTGCTTATAGTTAGCAGCTTGTTGAACAAGATCAAGTATCATTATTGTGAGCTGCGCATCTGCAAGTGGGTACGCTTTCGGGTTCACAGCCTCAGCAGTCATCTCTGTTCTGTTGTTTTGGCGGCGAGATATGTATGTACAGAGAGAGAATGGCTAGGGGGCCTGTTACGTCTCTATTCACAAGAGAAATACTTTATATCAAAAACTGTATCGGGTTCTGATGCAGGGACGATGGCATGGGCAGGTGACGTGACGGGGCAGAAGACACGGTACTCGGTGGCTTTTGAGACATCGGAGAGGTATCCGGGTCCGGATTGTGGGCCGGTGTAGACCCAGGGGGCTCTTATGTATTGGCGGAGGGTTTGGAGGACGGATTTCGCCACAATGGTCATTGTAGAGAAAGAGGAAAGAAAGCCCTAATTGGGAAAACTAATATTACAGCTCAAATTTGGAAAATTAGTAGAAACTGGCAATTACCCCCACATACCAAAAAACAATTGAAAGAGCTACTAGAAAAAACCCACATACCAAAAATCAATAATGATAAAAAAACAAAACACTAAATTACCTCATTTCTGATAACCACCACCAATAGCATTCATATCCTCCTCCACAATCTTAGTCAAATATGGTTTCGGATAATTTTCAGCACTATCAAAATAAGTCGTCTCTTTCATCAATTTTTCGACATCGTTTTTCCTAAGAATGGTCCGCTTAATAGGAGGTCTGTTGCGTCTCTGGTCGCGCGAATAGTATTTAATATCGAAGACTGTTTCTGGGTCTGAGGCAGGGATGATGGCGTGAGCGGGTGACGTGGCGGGGCAGAAGACGCGGTACTCGGTGGCTTTTGGGACAGCGGAGAGGTATTCGGGTCCGGATTGTGGGCCGGTGTAGGCCCAGGGGGCTTTTATGTATTTTCGAAGGGTTTGGAGGACGGATTTCGCCGCCGTGGTCATTGTAGAGAGAGATTGTAGAGAGAGGGGAGAGGTGAATGGTGAATCTGATATTTGATGGGGGAAAATTGTGACAATCTATTCGGTGATACACTCTCTAAATTGTTATACAGACTAACACTTTTGTATCCAATCTATCATTTTTTTTCTAATTTGATACCCAACCTATACGTTAAAAATCGATAATCGAAGAGAGATTAAGTATCTTAATTGGATTGTATACGTATAGGTTGGGTACCAAATTAGAGCGAAACGTATAGGTTGGGTACCAAATTAGAAAAATTGTTAGGTTGGATACCAAATTAGAGCGAAATGTATAGGTTGGGTACCAAATTAGAAAGTGTGTTAGTTTGGTTACCGAATCACTAAAATTTGATAGGTTATGTATCATTTTAGTATTTTTTCCTTTGATGGGAGCACAGAGTTTGGGTTTAATTTGTTTGTGTTTTTATTGGTTACATTTTTTATTTTGAATTATTAAGCCCACCAATATATTCAAAGAGATAACGATTACGTCAAAATACGAGAATCATACACGTTACACCGGGTATATAAACATTACAAATGCATATAAATTTGGGACTTGACGGCCAAATGTTAATAAAGAATCTATATCTACGGAAATTAGAAAATTTTCCAATTTCATACGATTAATAGCGTAAAACTCAATTAATTTAAACATGTTTCCGGGACTCGAGCTTTTTCCTTCGAACAATCTCAAGTTCTTCTCTATCATAGCCAATAAATCGCGAAAGCGAATAGAAGCATTCCTATACAAGCGGAATCCGATTTACCTTTAGAGATGTTTGAAGCCAACTTAACTCACTCTACCCACGAACACAATAACCGGCATTGGTTAATTTGGTTTGCCGATCGTTATAATTTCACGTATAAATTGGAGTATTTGTTTTTTATGTTTTCAAATTTTTCATGTTTTTTGTTTTTGTATATTCGTTTCTAAAAGGAATGTAAAAAGTTATTTTATATAGATTATAAAAAAATGTTTCCGATTTCTGCAATTGTTTACTGATTCTGATTATTTCTGGTGTAAAGTTAGAATTTTCATATTTTACTGTCTTTTTTCTAGTCCTGTTTCCTGCTTTACTTTCATGTACTGGCGTTGGAGTTTTTAGTTAGGTACTCATCATTTAAATTCCTTTTATAAAAATCAATGGAATAAGTTGTATTTATGTAAAGCGTTAATACTCAATTAGTACTGGGTGGTTTATGCGAATAATGATAGTACCGTGAGATTTCAGCAAAATAAAATTAGAACGTAAACGTTAATAATATACCCAATTTAGACAAATTCCGTCCAAATTACCATTTAAATGTTTTTTTACCTTTTTTGCCCTCAACATATCAAATGAATTTCAGAATTACCATTTCCACATTTATATGTATAAAACATTGAGAAAAAATACATTTATTACACCAAACTATAGTGTTGTTAACGATTTGGATATTCACATTTTTCAATTTAGGTACCATACTATAATAACTTTCTAATTTCGGTACTATCGTCTAAATAAATCACGGAATCATGTCACGTAACATTTTACAAACATTAATTTGAGAGGCTAATTTGACAATTTTGCACAAAAATATGTCATTCTAGAAAAACTTTCCCACCAATTTCACACATAAAAAAAATTAGCATATAATCCAAATTTTTGTTATGTGTGAAATTGGAGGAAACGTTTTTACAGGATGACATATTTTTATGCAAAATTATCAAATTAGCCTTTCAAATTATTGTTTGTCAAATATCACGTGAGATGATTCCGTAATTATTTAGACGGTAGTACATAAATTGAAAAGTTATTATGGTGTGGTACCTAAATTGAAAAATTTGAAAGCTGGGTATCTAAATCGTTAAAAGTAGATAGTTTGGTGTACTAAACCTATAAAACCTATAAAATATGTATAGTTAAATTGATTAAATAATAAAATGAAAAAATTATAAAAATATACAAATATACAAAATAGAAAATAGAAAATAGAAAATAGAAAAATAAGCATATGAATATAAATAAAATTACAGTTTCAACTAAAGTCAATATATACATATATTTACAGCAATAATGTTTAAAAAAAAGTGAATAACTTGAAAAAATAAATTTGAAAACTTGAAAGCTAACTAATTTATATATACGTATATATATTAATACATATATATATAATAAGTTAAAAAAATTGTGCAAACAAAAATACAATTAACTTATATAGGGAAAGAACACCACAGCCTGTCACTATCACCACCCACTGCCACCCTTGGCCACCGTCGGCTCTATGTACTTTTACATATGTATATAGATATATGTGTATGTATCTATCGGCGTGTATATATATATATATATATGGTGAGTCCCACTGACGACGGCTAGTGGGTGCCACCATACGTCGTCGCGGTACTCCCTTCTCTTCTCCGTTCCAGATCTAGTCGTGATCTGATATATGTATATATCAATGTGTATATGTATATATTTATGTATCTATCACTGTGTTTATTTTAATATATATATATATATATATATTTATATTTATATTTGTATGTACGAGTATATATCTACATATGTATGTATTTTGAATGAATATACAAGTTTTTTTTTAATACATATTTGGTAAAAAGACATATTTACCCCCATAGGCTAACGGAAAATAATGACGTGACAGCAACGACGTTACCAATTTGGACGGAATTTGTCTAAATTGGGTCAATTATTAATTTTCACGTCCTAAATTAGTTTTGCTGAAAACTTACGATACTAATCCTTACTTGCGAAATCATAAAGTACTAATTGGTTATTAACCCTTATTTAAATTATAAATATGTGTTGGTTTCAAGTTTCAGTTATATTGGACCGTATTTTGTTTTTAAGAGTTTTGAGTTGAAAGTTAAAACTCTTACGATAGATGATTAAAAATTCGATCCGGGTGAGTGTCGGTCCAAAATTCCGTCAACTTAGCTAAGACTCAGATTTTTCACTTTTGCAACTTGCAGTAAAAAAAATCTTCCTTTTATGGAATTCTTAAAAAAAAACATAATAATGGATTGAGACCCATGTTTTTTGGCTAGCTACAGAGTTGGATCTGAGTTTGACTAAATTGTAAAATAAAATTTTTGAAAGTTTTGTAGATTGTGGTTCGAATTGAAAGTGTAGCTCGCGTTAGTGACCAATCCAGGATTTTGTATAGATTTTATGCAAGGAGGACGAGTCATATGTGCAATTTTAAAAGTGCAACAATGTGTATAATACAGGATATGTTATTTTTCAAATTTATATCAAAACTCAGGAGTAAAACCACCAAACATAAATAAAAATATATGAGTTGATAAGATTATATATATACATGTGTCTTAATTTTTCAAATAAAGTAAATTCTTTAACTTCGAAAAAACTCATTAAGAAACTAGATATATTAGGTTGATCATGTTTTAATAATTATTTAGTTGTAATAAATAATATTGTTATGTAGCAACTTTTATTTTTAAAACAAAATAATCAATGATTTATATTTTATATTTAAAAGCACATTATGTTCAAAACTTATACAACTCTTTTAAAAGAAAAAAACTAAAGTCCATATAAATTTTAAAAATGTTGAAATGAGGTCTAGGAATTTAAAAATAATGAGTAATTTTTAGTTTTTAATTAGAAAAATATATAAATAATAACATTAAAGACAAACTAATAATAATAAAAGAAAAAATTAATTAAGTGTAAAACAAGATTTGAATTCCAAACCTTTTGGTAAGTAATAAAACACCTTTTCACTACACCAACACTAGGGAAGTGGTTTGTTATATTATGTATTTAGTTTTATCTATTAATAACTGTTTTTACAAATAAATGTTTAAAAAATAATAAAAAATATTTTTTTATATTTTTTTTTTCAAACTAAGGGTGGGCGCTTGCCCATCCTTACCTCTATATAGATTTGTCCTTGGCTTCGTGTACTAGCGTTTTATGACAAATTTAGAGATTACTACAAGGTGGTATCACGCTTCATATATAAGATTAAGAACATTTAATTTTATGCACTAAAAGCTCAAAATTAGTACTTCTTAAAACCTTACATGGCCAATTCAAATGAACCCCGAAAGCCGACAAATAGTCTTTGGGAAACACTTTGAAGCCCCGGAAAGTATTATACACCCATAAACTTATGACTGAATAAGCTGAAATCATGTTTTACTAAGGCCTATTTGTATAAAAGTATGCTTATATACGATGGTGTTAAAAATTATATATTTATTGATATTCTTATAATTACTATAAGAAAATGTCAGCATAACAATAGACACATTTTTTAAAAGTAGAGGTAAAAACAAGTGTTCTAATTTTTAACAACATTTTACCGACATAATTAATTGATTTATTGTTGCAAAAATTTATTAATACTTAATTTAACAACAGTTTTTAAAAATATGTTTGTTTATATATCGACAATGTTAGGTCTAAGCAGTGTTCTATAAGGCGTGTCTACAGAGTAGAAGGAGCATAAAAACCTACGATATTAGACAATATTAGACGATAATTAAGCAAATAATTAAGCGGAATTAGACGCTAAGCGGCCAATTTCCGGCAATGCCTTTTAGAATTTGGGTGTTTGTAACATTGAAAAGTATATTCTTTTGTAGTATTTACTTGAAAAAGTAAGAGTATTTTTATTTAAAGAGACAAATAAGTTTGGTGTACAAACTAACAATCTAAAGTGCAACCTCAATAATTTTCTCAAACCTAACACATTTTATATATTTTAATAAACCGTTTATATTTACACAAAATTCTAACTTATTTATTAATTTAAGGGGTAATTCTCTATAATTATCTCATAGCAAATTATATTCCTCCTAAGTATCTTGATAATTTCACATTTCCCCATAGGTACCACTTTTTAATTATTTAGTTTATTTACTAAATTTTCATACAAACCAAAAAATAATATACATATTTTATCTTTCTATAAATCCAAAAAAATAATTTTAAATTACAACAAAATAAAAAAAAACATAAAAAAATTATAAAAATGAAAAAAATCACAAAAAATATAAAAAATAACAAAAAAACAAAAAATTATAAAAAAAAATGAAAAAAAACACAAAAAAACATAAAAAAATTATAAATAAATAAAAAAAAATTATAAAAAATCACAAAAATAAAAAAATATTATAAAAATCACAAAAAATCACAAAAAATCAAAAAAAATCACAAAAAATCAAAAAAAAATTATAAAAAATTATAAAAAAAATCACCAAAAATCACAAAAAATTATTAAAAAATACAAAAATCACAAAAAAAATTATAAAAATTATAAAAAATTATAAAAAATTACAAAAAATCAAAAAAAATGAAAAAAAATCACGAACTTTTTAAAAAATTACAAAAAAAATATATAATTTTTTTGTCAATTAACACTTTTTATACCGAAAAATCAAAAAAAATATAAAAAATCACAAAAAATTATAAAAAATCACAAAAAATTATTAAAAAAATCAAAAAAAATAAAAAAACGAGAAAATTATATAAAAATCACAAAAAATCACAAAAATCACAAAAAATCACAAAAAATTATTAAAAAAATGAAAAAAATCACAAAAAATATATAATTTTTTCTACTTCCGTTGAAAGTGCATACAATTCAGTCGAAAGTAAATATAGTTCAATAAAAGTGAGTATACATATAGTTCAGCTAAAAGTACATCTGGTTCAACTGAAAAGTACATCTGGTTCAGCTTAAAGTGCATCTAATTTAGTGAAAAGTACATATAATTAAGTCAAAAGTGCATATAGTGAGTCGAAAATGAATATAGTACAGTCGAAAGTGCATATAGTTCTGTTAAAAATGCATCTGATTCAACTAAAAGTGCATTTGGTACAACTGAAAGTGCATATGGTTCAGCTGAAAGTGCATATGGTTCGGCTGAAAGTGCATATGGTTCGGCTAAAAGTGTATCTAGTTCAGCTGAAACTGCATATGGTTCAGACAAAAGTGCATCTAGTTTAATAAAAGTGCATATCGTTCTGTAAAACCTGCATCTAGTTCAACTAAAAGTGCATATGGTTCGGCTGAAAGTGCATATGGTTCGGCTAAAAGTGTATCTAGTTCAGCTGAAACTGCATATGGTTCAGACAAAAGTGCATCTAATTCAATAAAAGTGCATATCGTTTTGTAAAACATGCATCTGGTTCAACTAAAAGTACATCTGATTCGGCTGAAAGTGCATATAGTTCAGCTAAAAGTGCATCTGGTTCAGTCGAAAGTGCATCTAGTACAGTCGAAAGTGCATAAAGTTCAATAAAAGTGATTTTTTTTTCCATTTTTTTTTATGATTTTGTGATTTTTTTTCATTTTTTAAATATTTTTTTGTGATTTTTTTCATTTTTTATTATTTTTTTTATTTTTTTATAATATTTTGTGATTTTTTTTATTTTTTATAATATTTTGTGATTTTTTTTATTTTTTATAATTTTTTTTTATTTTTTTTGTAATTTTTTTTAAATTTTGTGATTTTTTGTGATTTTTTCATTTTTTATAATTTTTTTGTGATTTTTTTTAGTTTTTATTTTTATTTTTATAATATTTTGTGATTTTTTATAATTTTATGTGATTTTTTTTATTTTTTTGTGATTTTTTGTGTTTTTTTTAATAAAAATACATTTTTTTTAATTTTTACAATTTTTTGTGATTTTTTTTTATTTATTTTGATATTTTTTGTAAATAAAGTAAATAATTAAAAAGTGCTACCTATGGGGAATATGAAATTATGGAGGTACATAGAAGTAATATAATTTTAAAAGTGGTACCTATTAGCGCATTAGTTGTTAATTTAATTATAATAACCCTACATTATTTATTTATTTTTATTTATTTATTATAATTTAATAATAATAACAATATTACCGGCAATGCAGTTTATTACTCATTATATTAATCTGAAAGCTGAATTTTGTGTTTGATTTAAGGAATTTAGAGGTGACTCGCTTTTTATACCATAATATGTTTTGAGTAAAAGATACACGGATGCTCTTCTAAATTGATGGACTTTAGCTGTATGACTGTATCTTTAGTTTCCCACTCCCAGGTACTTTTTTTTCCTTAAACTCAAAAAATATATATTAAGTTTTATTTATACGTTTTTTTATGAGTTTCCCTGCAAATGCATGTCCTTATAACATGTCTCATTATTGTGATTGAATTTCTCTTGTTCATTTATTATTGCAACAATACTGTAAATTGCTTAGGTGGGTTTTTAAATTCTAAGTTTATTTTTGAAATATTTGGTTAAAAATTGGATCTTTTATTTGAAAAGACGTATTAGCGGGTTTATGAATTTTTATTGATTTTTTGGAAAGACATATTATTCAAAAGATGATATTTTGTAAGCAACATTGGTATATCTGTTTCATTTTTAAGCAATGAATTTTCTTGCATTTTATTATTTCTCCTACTGTTTTTATTATGTTAATTTTTTTTCCCATATTGGGCCCGTTTGGCATCAGATTTTTTTTTTGTTAAAAAGCTGCTTTTAAAAAATCAATGAGAAAAAAAGCTGCAGTGTAATGTTTGGCACGAGCGTAACTTTTTTTACTTATAAGTGGCTTATAAATTATTTTTATTGATAAGTTATTGGTCTCGTATTTTGACATATAAGTAAGTAGTAAATTTACAGACACATTCCATTAGAATGTTTCTATTTTTGGAGAATTTAATGTGAAAAGGCTTAAAAAATCCACAAATTTCCTAGCTTCTCTGCTTTTGAGCTTTTTTGACCAAGAACCTAGCTTTTTAAAATCTAAATAGCTGACAAACCAAACACTCATGGATTTATTTTATCAAAAAGCTAAGAAAAAAGTCGTTGCCAAACATGCACATTATATTTATCGATTAATTAATATTCCTATGTGATAAAATAGTAACTTTGGTGATCAAGCATGTGACATGATACCTACTAATCTTCATTTGTTTATCTTTGTTTTGGACTGAGGGAAGACAATGAGAATTTTGTTAAAAAAATACAAGTTTTGGGAAATACAGCTTGGTGATGGTTTAGCAGTGCCAGAGCGAAATTTATAGTTTTTTTTTTTTCTGGTGAGGAACGAGCAAAAAAATATGAACCAAAATTACTTTCTGAGGAGGAATTCAACTTAAATAGCACTGTTTTGTTTTTCAGTTACATAGGCAGAATTAAGATTTTAAATGTTTTACCAGTTGGCTTGGGTAATAACGACGGTGTAGTTTCATAAACAAATCTTTTGAGAAAGAAACTTTCAAAAATTTATTGTTTTCTAATCGGTGGTCATAAGAAACTTATTGCTTTGAAAATCCTGTCAGTAGAGTTTCGTGTCGTTAACATTTTCCATGCTAGGAAAAAGAAGAGAAACAACTTAGATATCATCAACGACTATGCTGCTAAATGTTTCTACTGTTAGATACAGGGTTGAAATCAATGTATGTAGATTAAACTAATTACTACTCTCACATGTTCAGCTGTGCTTAGGTTAATCAAGCCAAAAAATGAATTAAAAAGGTTGACCAGTGGTAAAAGAAAGGATTACTTAAAAGGGTGACGGGTCAGGGAAACAAATGTAGATACGAGTCTATGATTAAAAAGCTAATATCTGTGTCGGATCACAGCTTATTTGAAAAGTTAATGTTATTAGGATTTGTGTACCAACATACTAGAATAAAAAATAAAAAAATACTAATAAAATGATTGTAATGTTGCTAATGAGAATTTAGTGCAGATGTGTCTGTTATATTTACGATGCTAGTAGACCATGTTGACATTTATTTTCTTCCGGAATATATGAATCAATTTTACTTTAGAAATACTATATATTTCGAAAGATTAATTATTTATAAATTTTTGAAGCTCTACAGAGTAGCAAAGTGACACTGAAGCACTCTACTCTCTCTCTCTCTCAACTCCTTGCGCCTCCAGCTTAACTCTCTTGCTCTGCTGACCCCTCTGAAGTAGAAATGACGGCTTTGCCAGAGGGTATTTCGGTTTACTTGGATAATCTTGAACTAAAGAAGAACAGCCTTAAAAAGTCTATGTTGATGCTTGGAGTTGAATGGAAGTATCTGGACAAGCACTTGGATTCGACCAACAAGTATTTCCGTGACCGTAGCACTGGTCTTGAATTGGAACGCAAAAGATTAGATTCTATTCGCGACTCTGTAATTGAAAGTAATAGAGAGCTTGAAGTTGTTCGAGAATCGCTAGAGGCACGCAAAAGAAAAGTAGAGTGTAAAGAGGATAAATACCTTCTTTTACTCAAGGAGTTTGAAACTGAAAAGGAACAGTTGGCAAAAAATCAAATGTGGGTCGAAGGCCAAATGGAAGAGCTTAACTTAAAAAATGAAAGGCTAAATGAGCAAAAGGAGTCAATGGAGCTGTTACTAAGGAACTTTGAGACTAAGAATAATGAGTTTGAGTATATTAAAAAAGCTGTCGGAGATGAATTGAATGAAATATGTTTGAAAGAGAAAAACAATGACGATCGGTCTAAAGAACTTCAATTGATTCAAGACTCGATAGGAAGGCGGGCCAAAGACCTTGACTCGAAAGAAGAAGAGGTTGAAATGAGAGAACAACAACTTAAGGCCATGCAACAGTGCTTCCATGACGAAAGAAAACAACTCAAAGATGAACATAAGCTTTTTGAAGAACGTTGTAAGGAAATTGAGTCGAAAGAAGAGCAACTTGAAGAGCGGTCCAAACACTTTGACTCGATGATTCAGAAATTTGAGGAGAGGTCAAATGATCTTGTCTTGAAAGAGATAAAACTTGAAGAACGTCTTAAGGAGCTTGAGTCGAAAGAAAAGCAACTTGAACAGCAGTCTAAAAATTTTGACTTGATAAAAGATCAGTTTGAGTTGAAACAATTACTGGGAAAAAAAGACCAAAAAAGGACTAATCCTGATTCTGATGCCAATAACCCAACAAAAAACTCTGACAAAAGTAAATGTGTTAGTACTTCGCCTTTTTTGTCCCCTCTCCTTGCTAAGATGGATGGAAATAAATTGCTGGTATTTATAAGCAAACATGTAGAGGTGCATAAATTTATGAACGAAGAAGTTTACGTTGCTCTTCGGATGTCACGTGATCCTGGAAAACTTGTTCTAAATGCAACAAAAAAATTTTTATATCCAGTATTAATGGAGGTAGGTAGTGATATTGATTTGCGTGCTCTAGAAAGTTGCATTTTCTTGTTAAATATTCTAATGAGTGTCAAACCTGTGATTAGCTCCCAAGTTAAAGAAGAAGCTAAACAACTTGCAGTTGACTGGAAAGTAAATCTGCGTGAAGAAAATTCAGTGCTGACCCTTGGATTTTCACGTTTCGTCAGTGCATATGGATTGACGTCTTCTTTTGATGCAGATGAGATTCTCAAAATTGATAAACATATAAAAACCCCTCAACTAAACTATGCCCTTGGTTGCACCATAGTTAAGCCAGTAAGCGATTTCCCTGAATACGAGAAGAAAGTGAACCAGTCTGCAAAAGACCTGCAATTATGTGGACTTTCCGATGTTGTTTCGCGTGCTTCAGATCCAGCTAAGCTTGTATTGGATGCATTTGAGGGTTGTTACTATTCCAAATCAGGACGCCTAAATATAAAGAAATCTGAGATTTTGAAGAGTCTCAATTTCTTGCTAAGTCGGCTATTAAAAGTCTCAGTGGAGGTTACAGCACAGGTTAAGGAAGAAGCACTGAAAATTGCAGTTGATTGGAAAGAAAAAATGAACAGTCAAAACTTCTATGAGATACGGTGTTTTTTATTATTTATAACCACCTACAAGGTAACCTCTTCTTGTGATAATGGCGAGCTTCTTGACCTTGTGGAAATTGTCTTTGCTCGGAAAACTTCGAAAATTGCAGTTAGTCTCTTACGTTCACTTGGTCTGGAAGATGAAGTCCCTAGTTTCGTCAATATACTTGTTGAAAGGGGGATGCACCTTGATGCTATTAAGTATGTTTGTGCTTTTGAACTTAGCAATAAATTCCCGCCAGCTACTCTCCTGAAAGACTATATCAGTTACGAAAAAGAGGCAGCTTTGAAGATATGCAAAGAGGGGTGTTATTCCTTTAAAGCAAAGGACGGTTCCGCTATGAAAGAGTTGGATGCTCTCACTGCAGTGGTTAATTGTTGTAGGCAGTACAAACTTGAATCGCAATACCCGCTCGAGAACATCGAAGTACGTATCGAACAGCTGAAACGACGATTCAACCCTAAACTGGATGAGAGAGATGATTCTCAGTCAAAAGCGACATATAAAAAGAAACGTAAAGGCTTTGTCTCTGAACATGCTACTAATTTACATTTTCATCCTCTAAGTGCTAAGAAGATCTTCCGACCCACTGTTCCAGATCTGCCTTATCAGCACCCCCACATTGTTTATCCATCAGAGGCGCCTCCTTTCCTAAGACCACACGAGGGATATTATTGTTCGGTACCTTCCAGACATGATCCTGTATTTATAAGTCGTCCCTCATTTCCATTTGGTAGATGGTGACTTTGATAATCCTCCTAATTTTCCTGGCCAGATGCACCATCAGGGACATGCTACCTTCCGCCAGTTAGGAACCAGATGCATTGGGCTTAACGGTTTTGCCGCACACAAAAATGCTTAATATTAGGGATCAGAGACCTAGTAGTCTCAGGAAAAGTTTATCTTTTGGTAATTAGCATTCATAGTTCAGTACCAGAATTATGCTACCAAGTTGTGTATGTTTTAAGTGTTTCAAGAGCGTTCTTTCTGTTGTTTATCTAGTTTTAATCGAATCCCTTGGTTCATATTTAAACTGTGTTAAGGATTCTGACTTGGGATGTTAAATATGACATGTGACTTTTGTTGTGGCCAATAGATGTAAATATATATGTGGCTTTTTGTTGTTTGCCAGAATAATATATATAATATATATATATATAGGTGTGCCAAACTAACCATATATTTATGAAGTACAAAAACGTTTAATCCTTCGAGTTTGTCAAAACTTGTTTCCCTTGACTGTCTTGCTTCATCTCTAAAATATCTTAACAAAGAAAAATCTAAGTCGTTCATCATTGGTACGTAATTTACACGTATGCGTTTAGTGTGCCATATTAATGATCCTAATGTCGTCGCTATGACATATGTCATGTTTATCATTGCCATTTTTATATTGAGTCCTAGGAGGCATTTTAGATTTTGAAACATATTCTTTTTGCGGTTCAATTGTCATAGATATTTATATTTGAATGTAATTCCCTGAGGTTACAGTTTTCTGGTACATCACCTTTTAAAGGGAGATTTTTGTTAAGGTGGGTAAAGACGATCTTCTAAACACTATTTGAATATGAGAAGTTTCAAGTTAAGTCATGGATCTGTCACATCTAAGAGTGTGAATTAATGAATCGCTTAATCATAGTTATCGGCCTATCCGTTCATAGCTTTACTCAATCTTATTTAGGGAGCCAACCTGTGACTTGAATCAGGGGTCTATTTGTTCGAAGTAATAGTCGACTCGTATATAACTTCGTATTTTATAGCATATTTCAATGGAACTCGTAAATACCTCAGCTTGTGCCCCTTTTTTTTAATTAGTACAGCTCGTAATCATTTTCCAAAAGTATAGGGTATCTTTTTAAAATCATTCATAAGTCGAAAAATAAGCTAAAAAATAAACTAGTACACTAAAACTAAGTCGATTTGTTCTCCTACCAGTATCAATGCCCAGCTATCGCAGTGTCACACATTTGCTCTCATTTCTCTCTCTCAACCTGTATCGAACATTCTACTCATAGGCACCTTACCGCTATCATTACTGTTTATATAGTTCCTTGTTTCTAAATTCATACTTTTACACGTCCTTCAATTCAAAGTTGGGTTTATGCTTCATTGATAGTCCTTTTACACGTCTACTGTATTCTTTTTACCATTCTTTTTGTTTGCGACTTTTTTAGATATCAATAGTAGAGACTTCCATTTTTTTATTGCTTCTCTTTTTAGTGGCAGTGGCGTGCCGTTACTTATCAATGCTAATATTTCTCTTCCTTGTTGTGTAATGCCTTGGTGCAGTATGATTTCTGAATATACATACAATCTTTATATCTATATATATATATAAAAAAAAATTAGCATTTCTTTACATGTGGTTTGCTGTAGGTGGCCATAGATGCCGGCTCGGCCTGCACAACTGCCTAGTGATTGGAATGCCTTCGTGGAACAATATTATCAAATTCTTCACAGGTAATTTCACTTGGACACCAAGCAAAATTTTGTTATAATTTAAAACTCTATACTTCGTTATGCAGAAACGGTGTCGATTTTGTGCTTTAGTCCTTTCTTAAGCAATATGTTAGAGATGAAGCATGTCTGCATGGTCGTTTCATTGATTTAGTTTGTTCGGCTCCATTTCAGAAGAATAGTTGCAAAACAGACTAGGCGTATGCTCTTGTACTCTGAAGAGAATTATAAAATACAGTGAATGAGACAAAAAGGAAATTTTGTGGAGATTTTATATTAACTTGGGTGATAAAATTAACTTTCGAGAGCTGCTGCAAAAAACTGAGACAACGGTCAGTGAGTGGTTTAGTTGAGTTATATAGTCATCCTCTCCATTGGATGATTTCTACCTTCTGATTAGCTAATGATCCTTTATTTCCCCACCTAAACTACGTGTATTTACAATATATTCCCAAAACAATTAGCAAGTTTGATTCTATTTTGATGGTTGCTCTCTGAAACTCAAACTTACTGCAGAAGCTTCATAGTAGAGTGTCTATATTTGTCTCCCTTGTTGGATCATATTTTCAGTCATTGATTAGTGTGAGGTCAATCTATTATTTCTTCTGATTTGCATGTACAAATTGCGAGTGCAATACATTTATGTGCAAAGTCAGATATAAATTGATTCCGGTTGAATCTGCGAATTTTTTTTTCTGCGCACTTTTTTAATGTATTGCCTTACAAGGTTATAATTGACCATTTCCTAACTGAACAGCAAGTTTGATTCTATCTATATTCGAGTAGTTGCTTCCTTAAATTGGATTTGTTATGAGACTCTCAGGGTATAAACGACAAGACTTGTTCCATTGATTACAAGACATACACAGCAGAAATTAAGACCGCAGGTTCTCACAAGCATGGGGTGATTTTTTTAGTGCCCCGGGAGCCTGACTGACCAGCGAATATTTGAAAGAAATTCACCAAAATGTTTTTCTTGCTCCTCAAGATAAATGTTATTTCATCTTGAGTGATATTTCGGGTATGTAAAAAAGACAACTTGGTACCAAAAGATAACAGCAAAGTGACAATTAACGAAGCACACGACTCAGCTGTTCAAATTCAATTTGGGATATTTACTATTTCTTACACCGACCTATCTACGTTTTTCAAATTTGTATATCAACCTACCATATATAATGATTTGTAACTTTACCTATAGATTTTCATCTCTTCAAACTCTTCTGTTAGTTTTAATGGGAAAAAAGTGATACTAAAACTTTTCAATTAGTATATGAAAATGGTAATAAACATATAGTTTGGAATACAGAAAATATAACAAAAGCAGAGGTAACGTCCCTTTCTTTGGTTGGTGTACAAAATAGAAAAACATGGATAGGTTGGTTCATGAAACAGTAAAATAATATATGCATAACTTACTTGATAGCAAACGGAAATGGCTAATATTAGTCTTTTTTGTTTCCAGAAGCTACTCAGGTTGTCGATTCTCTGATTGTGAATGCTTCAATTTCTCACATAGATGACATCATGACGTGCAAAATGTTGGTCAGAAACGTACAATAAGAGAGGATTGGTCTGAAAATTAAGCTGCTTTTGCTTCTGAATTTAATGAGAGAGGATTCGTCTGAATTTACTGAAGTTAGAAAATTAACTACACTCGTAGGAAAAGAGGATGTTTCTGGGAAGTCTTACGCATTAGTTTTAAGATCAGGAATGATGATAGTAGTTTTAAGGGATACAAAGCTGTTGTATCTTTTCCTTAGAAAAAACAGATTGCTAGGCACCCGATGCTTTTATTAGTGCTAACGTTGTCGAAAGCAAAAAAGATCAAGAAGATAATAATGAAGTGTGATTTTGGTCCCATATTCTATAAGGATCTTATAACTGTTGTTTTTAGACAACAACGTCGTTTGTTCCTGAATATTTTATCATCTTTTCATTCTACCAAAAGATTGCTTTTACTACTTCCAGAACTGGAAATGTTGGAACATTCAAATTTTTAGCTATGAATTTCAGACCCAAAAAATGGGACTGGAACAAACAAGTTTTTGTAAACTTCTGAACCTGGAATAGTTCCAGGATCAGTCTGTTTTGTTTTTTATAGCTCTTTGACGAGGGGCACTCGAAGTATGTCCATGATTTTCCGTTAAATGTAATGGTTTCAGAGGTGGATGTGTAATTAGCTAAGAAGTTTGGTTCCGACTTCCGATAAAGCAAGGATCCAAGTTTTTCCATTGTACTAAAATTGTTATGCCACCTACAGGAATACAGGAATGATGTTCTGGATTTGTTGAGTTTCAAATTTTGTATTGAGATTGTGTTTCCATTTGGATTTGTTGAGTTACAAAATGATTTTAGGTGACTTTTCAGGTCCAGAGGGACGCCGAGGTGGAGAAATGAACAAGTTATCAACACGGACGAGGTCAAGGTGGATGAAATCGACTTTCTATCTCAACATAAAAGTGTGATATGATCTAATGGCGTTTTTGGTCATTTTGTTTTCTTTTAGAAAGAACATTTCCTTCTTTCCATTTTTAGTAGTATGGTTGTTCAGTCCTAGCAACTTAATGAAAAAATCTTGATGATCTCCCAGGGTTTTTTCCGATGGGTTTCTAAGGAAATAATTTATGTTGAGATTTTCGATATTGTAATACCGAATTCCATGTATATTCGCCTTTCTTTCAGGGAAATGATTTCTGTGTGATCCTTAAACATTAGTTTGGTTTTTATTAAGGATATCCCTTTTCAATTGGGATTAGTGAAGAGAATTTCCGGTTTCTCTTGCATTTAAGTATGAAGAACCTTTGTTTGGCACACCATGACTGCTAATCTTAATAAACATTTTTAAGACTTGGTAGGTTACACGCTTACAGGCCACAGCATTTAACATCACTTGTTTCGCAATTTGCTTATAAGTCAACCTACTGGTAGGTAAGCTAGAAGCTGAAGTTTTTGGAATTTTAGCCCATCATACTAGAATCATTAGCTGCATAAAACCGCCTTTATATCGGTCTTAACGAATCTGTCTTTTTGCTTAAAACTACATCAAGCAAAACCCTTATACTCTCATCACCAGTAATCTAGTATGTCAAGGGAAACAATGCAGTTAAAATTTTGTAAATAACAATTTACCAGAATTGTGTGTATCGATTTAGGATAACTTTATCCCGATGTAATAGCAGAAATTCAAGTATGAAACCTTTCACCTCACATTCTCGTGTCGCTGCGTTCGACCAAATAATGCATACATGTATAAATTATCGTTACCTACATATAAACCACATCATTACCTTGTAAACACTCAATAGTATGATTTGTGGCTTTGAAGGCAATAAAATAGAACAAGTAGCTGCATTGATGAAAAAAGGATCTAACATCTTGCCAATTGACATTAGTTTGAGTAAGTTGTAGTATTATTTCTATGATAAAAATGACAAGTTGAACCAGATATTAATATTTATAAAGCCAACCCGTGTTATCTATCCGCAATTTGGCACTAACGAACAAGATAGCTGATTGCTTTGTTAGTCAGCCTCATTGAGAAAACATAATTTTGTCTCCCAACTAATTTTTCTTTCAATTAAATTTATCCAAGACCTTTAAAATCCACTAGTAAGAGCAGTAATCCAATCAAATATTCATCTTCAAATGGAAATAAATAATTAAAGAGTAGTGATCTGGTTGACAATTAAAAATACTTTTTGTTTCTAGTGATTTAGACGTTTCTCATTATACCAATGGTGCAAAGCTGATCATTCCCATAAGTTACACTTAAAATGAAAGTTACACGTACGATGTGACGTGAACATTATACATCGTGTTATGAATTAAAATATTCATAGTCTTACAACTTGTGTGAAAACAAGAATGAGTCTAATTCAGAGTTCAGATATATATATTAATTCAGAGTTCAGATATATATATATTAATTCAGAGTTCAGACCAACACTTTGTAAATCATTTGGGTTAGCCTAGTGGATATAATTGATACCCACAACTTGTGAATTTGTAAATTTATTTGTTACGAGGGTCGGAGTGAAATCCTTTTTAAGTTTTTCTTTATACATTTTTTTTTTTGTAAAAATAAAAAGTAAAACACTTATTAGTTTAATAGTTTTGTATCAACCAATATGATGTGCAAAATTAGGCTTGAGATTCAAACAAATTAAACAACATTCCTTATGAATGTTATCTTTACTTTTCCGGTAAGAGTACGTTCTTTTATGAAATACAAAATGTGGATTTAACAACAAGTGTTTTACTCTTATGAAGCATAATAAGGAGGAAAAAAAAATTTGTCTTATGAAACCTATTTTTTTAATTTCCTTTATGATAAGCAAAAGAAAACACACGTACGTGATTGATATAGTCAGTTAGACAGACTATGATGCAATGAGCAATCCCCTTTCTTAAATAAATCCAATTTGGAACTTATTATATTAGTAGATGAGTACTACTTAGTACAATACAAAATTTGATAGAAGTGCATCTAATTTTAGCTCTAACTACTATTGTGGAAAACAAAAAATTAAGTTACGAATTTATAATTTTATTTAAAATAAGTTGACACGTCGCTTTCTGCAGTTTGCTTTAGCTGTGGATCTGGTACCACGTTTTGCCACGTGTACCACATTAGCTTATGGACACGTGTTGATCACCCAGTAGGCCCATTTTAATTTTTCTAAAATTTGCAAGTTGATTCGGTTCCGATTCAAACTATATACAGCGTGTATAATGCGGATGATGTCTCATTTGTTTATGATACTCTGTCCTATTTTTTTTTTGGAGTCCATTATACTATGTCAACAAAAAAAACTATGAAAAAAAAAGTTTTACATATTCGATATTTTTTTGGTACAGTGGATAAATTTATTTTTTATTTTTACATAACAAACTTGAAATGACGTAGTATAATTATATCCGATATTTTTTCGGTACGGTTAATAAATTTAATTTTTATTTTTTTCTTCATACACGTACAGAACTTGAAATGACAGGAAACAATTATATGAAGTCGGTGCACTATAATTTAGGGTGTGTCAAACAATAGACTATTTTAGTTTTAATTTTAAATTAATTTTATGATAGTTATTTTGGGGTTCATTAATAAATGTTGGGTTTTTAGTGAATGACATACCCTTCGACTTACTATACCGGGTTTACGGTAGTATTACTCAAAAATAATATGCCTAATCGCATTTGCGATTAGAAACTTCATAGTAATATTTCCATAATTTTTGTTAAATCTTGGATGAGATTACTTTAGATCCAATGACCCCTAAAAAAGTAGGGTAGCATATCCTAAAAAAGTAAGACATCAAAAAATGGATAATTATAGTGCACTCAAATGTTCTAGAGTTGAATTTAACGGATAAAATAAAAACAATCTAATGGTCTATATTTAGTTATGAATTTTGTAAATTTCTTTTATAAAATTTTAATATATAAATTATAAATTATGATTTTGTAAATTAAAAAATAACTTTACAATACAATAAAAACTCAAATAAAATTATAGAACCCTAATTAAGATTACGCTAAACTTAAGTATTAATTAAAAATAGTAAAAAAAAATTAATGATTTTAATATATCTAATTTTATATATTAAAATTATGTAAAAAGAAAAATTACAAACACACATACTCCCTCCGTTCCTATTTAATTGTTCACTACGAAACTACATGTAATTTTGACCGGCCAATAACTTGTATAAAAATTATCGGAATGAAAATTTTCAAAAGTTGATCATATAGTTCAAATGTTAAATTTTATGATTAGATTTAAAAAAAATTCATTTCGACAATTTCGATACAAGTTATAAGCCGATCAAAATTGCACGTAATTTTGTAATGGATAATTAAATAGAAACGAAGAGAGTATAAATATAGACCATTAGATTTTTTATATTTATTATTTAAATTGAATTTTAAAAGATTTGAATAATATAAACTTTACAGAATTTGAATCGTTTGGGTCCACCTTTGATCTCACTTTCTTGATTTTTTTTAAAAAAAAATTTACTTCAATCTTTTGCTTGTTGTTTGAAAGATGCTTATTGGCCCCCACTTGAATTATCGTGTGTAAGTAAGTCTCAGGACTGTAACACAATTAAACTTGTAATGGGGGTGCAATCATGAAATAGATTGGATTTTTATACTACACTTTTTCTGAAAAAACGCACAAACCGTACAAAAAATTTACGGTTTACAGAAATTACATGCAAACCGTACATTAAATGTACGGTTTGCATGTAATTTTTTTTTTTTTTTTTTTTTTTTGTGTAATTTCAATTTGTAAAATAGGAAAAATATATAAAATATGCAAATCCATAATTCACTTAGCTATATATAATTGTTTGTTGTTTGTTTATATTAATTATATTAATTATAATAATTGTTGATATTTGTCCCATTTTTGCATTATTATTTTTTTTTTTTTGTGATTTCAATTTGTAAAATAGGAAAAAATATATAAAATATGCAAATCCATAATTCACTTAGCTATATATAATTGTTTGTTGTTTTTTTATATTAATTATAAAAATTATAATAATTGTTGATATTTGTCCCATTTTTGCATTATTATTATTTTTTTTTGTAATTTCAATTTGTAAAATAGGAAAAAATATCTATATATAATTGTTTGTTGTTTGTTTATATTAATTATAGAAATTATAATAATTGTTGATATTTGTCCCATTTTTTGCATTATTTATTTTTTTTGTGTAATTTCAATTTGTAAAATAGGAAAAAATATATAAAATATGCAAATCCATAATTCACTTAGCTATATATAATTATTTGTTGTTTGTTTATATTAATTATAGAAATTATAATAATTGTTGATATTTGTCCCATTTAATAAAAAAATTAGGGTTTTTATTCAAATTTGTGTTATTTAGATATTTATTACTAATGGTTTGGTTATGATGTTACATGTTTATGATGGTTATTTGTTTTGATTGAGAAAAATAAAAATTGTTACGCTTTATTAATATTTACCCGTTTTGAGTTATCATTGTTTGGTTATAATTGAGTTATCATTGTTTGGTTATTATTAATTGGTTATCATTGAGTTATGATTATTTAGTTATCATTAATTGGTTATCATTGAGTTATCATTGTTTGGTTATCATTAATTGGTTATCATTGTTTAATTAGATAATTAAAATAATTGTTTGGTTATCATTAAATGAACTTTAACTAGTTGTTACCATTTTATTGAGCACACCCGTATGCTCCCGGAAACCGTGAGATGGCCGGGCAAGTTCAGGTGGGTTTATAAAGATGCGGGTCCTCTCTCTATACCATCTCATGTAATCCAGTGACGTCCCCGTACCAAATTCGCCGTTAACAAGCCGGTTGTGGCGGTCATTCCACACGGTTATAAACTCTGTAAAAAGTGCAGGCCAATCGTGTTTTTGCACAATCCCATATCTTCTATCCTTGCCGTGACCCTGTTTGGGTTTCCAAATATATGTAGGGACCCGCTGAACAAAACCGAACTGTCTCATGAACCTGTCTGTGGGGTGGAACTCAATCTCTCATTATGAGAGGCACAGAACAATAACATGGCAGCCCAGAAGAGCTGATCCCCAACTATACTCAGCACAT
The DNA here is from genome assembly GCA_963682055.1 of Primula veris. NCBI lineage: Eukaryota > Viridiplantae > Streptophyta > Magnoliopsida > Ericales > Primulaceae > Primula > Primula veris. The sequence goes on along the minus strand of OY821747.1, from coordinate 24,599,478 downwards.
GTGTCAAAATGCTCCAGAAATGGCAGAGGCCAGAGTGGAATCTGATCACTGCTCTTATCTGAAAACACATGTGCCCCCAGTAATAATAACATGGCAGCCCTATACTGATATAACAAATGCTTCTCACTAGGGTTGGGGGGTAATTCACCAAAGGTGTGGAACATCCAATCAAGTCTAACTGTCAAACAGTTTGTATCCACTTGATTGTCAGCCGGTCTAACACCCAACAAACTCTCTATTATATATAACCTGCTCGCCCTGTTATCATTCCGCTCCGATCGGGTAACAGCAAGACCATCCACCCTGAGACCAAGTATAATCTCTACATCCTGTAAAGATATCCCCAACTCTCCACCGACAAAATGGAACGTGTGCGTCTCATCACGCCACCTATCAACTAAGGATGTAAGCAAGCCTCGGTCTACGCTATAATTACCTATAGTGTGAATACCATAAAAACCAGCCCTAATCATATTTTGAACTACTCTGTCAGGCGTCGGTATCTGCCAACTATAATTATATAGCTAAGTGAATTATGGATTTGCATATTTTATATATTTTTTCCTATTTTACAAATTGAAATTACTCAAAAAAAATAAATAATGCAAAAAATAGGACAAATATCAACAATTATTATAATTTCTATAATTAATATAAACAAACAACAAACAATTATATATAGCTAAGTGAATTATAGATTTGCATATTTTATATATTTTTTCCTATTTTACAAATTGAAATTACAAAAAAAAAAAATAATGCAAAAATGGGACAAATATCAACAATTATTATAATTTCTATAATTAATATAAACAAACAACAAACAATTATATATAGCTAAGTGAATTATGGATTTGCATATTTTATATATTTTTCCTATTTTACAAATTGAAATTACACACACAAAAAAAAAAATTACATGCAAACCGTACATTTAATGTACGGTTTGCAAAAATACATGCAAACCGTATATTAATTTCTGTAAACCGTAAATTTTTTGTACGGTTTGTGAGTTTTTTCAGAAAAAGTGTAGTATAAAAATCCAACCTCATTGTGAAAGTCCCAATTCGTTTTACTAATAAAACGAAACTGAAAAATTAATAGGGACTGTTTATAATATAAAATGCACACTGTCCAAAAGAACTCTTCATTTTTTATATAATAAAACTTCTCTTTTTTTAATACTCACATTATAGTTTATATAATGACTAGAAGTCTAGAATAATTACTTGTGTTATTGATTATAATCTAAGTATATATTGTAGTTAGGTAAAAAAGATTTCTTGCTATGCGACAATACAATGAACAATTTTATAGACGTGTTCAGATCTGACTCGTGTACAGACTTTGCTCGAGCTTGTTTATAAAGAAGTCGAGTCGGAACAAAATTTTGAGGCTCGTTTATTAGATGAGCCGAGCATAAGCATAACCCGACCGACTCTATTGCAACTTAGAAGTAATACTGTTATTTAGCTTTTTTTCCATCTCTAATTAGAACGTTATGAATATTATTGACACTCTACCACCTACTGGTGCTTAAACGGCAATGGGTAATTTTCAAGTCCGCTTACACTTTTTCTCATATTTAACATAATTAATATCACTTTTATATTTTTAGGATAACAGTTTAATTTTATACATTTTTCAACTTTTCTATCAAATTTATTATCATAACTAAATATTACTATATTTTAATATACTTATAGCAATTTTTTTCAACCCAAATTAATTTAAAATTAGTAAATAGTATATTAAAAAATTGCTAGCTGATTGAATTACTTCTAGCAATTTTTTTAACCCAATTTTAATATACTTCGACATAATATAGTAATCACTTGACATAATATTTTAATATACTTCTAGCAATTTTTTTCAACCCAATTTTATTCAACCAAATTAATTTTTTTCAACCCAGATTGAATTACCCAAATTAGAATGGAGGGAATGTTTAGTAAATAGTAAACCCTTCTAAACATAATAAACCGAGATAATCTTAAATGTTACTTCCACCATGGCTCACTGCTAGTAGACTAGTAAGGGATGAATCGAGCCCATAGGTATTTATAGTACCGTTATTATTAATATATCAGTACGTATTCTGTCTTAAATAATTAAAAGTTGTCATTATACATCTCGGTGTCATGCTCCAAAAGAGCTCATCAAGTCTAAAAGAGCCGGATAATCAAAAAATTCAAAACAACGTTTAGAGGATGAAAATATTATGTCAAAAAACTTTCTTTTTAAATTAAAAATAAATTATAAAACACAATAAATTATCAAATAAAAATATGAAATTTTAGAAGGGTCTAACCTAAACTTAAATATTAATTATTAATTATAACGAGTATTTGATTAAAATTTAAATTTAGGGTAAACTCTTCTAAGATTTCAAATTTTTATTTGGCTTTTTAGTATGTTTTACAATTTGTTTTTAATTTATCAAATCCTAATTTATTATAAATAAAAAAATTTAATTAGTTATTGAAAAATAGAACTTAACCCTACATAGTTTTTGTTAACCCTTGTATCTTGGATTGGATTTTTTTTTTAATCAGACCCTAATTTTGACAATCTTAAAAATAATTTAAGCGAAATAGTATTATATTTGGACTACAAAATAAACATTTAAATTTTAAAGGTATGTTTTTGTTAATATAATAGTTGTAGAGTATGTTTATATTAATGTATTTATAAATTAAATATGAGAAAAAAAACGTAAGTAAAATAATACGTTTACTTTGACAAATATTAAAAATAATTTAAGATAAATAGTATTATATTTGGACAACAAAATAAACCCTCTTAAATTTTGATAAAATAGAGTGTGACCATTATGATTACGTGTCGAGTGATAACTGATAAATTAGCAAAAGTGACAAAAATTGAAAAGACGAGACGTGTGTACAGAACGAGAGGCTGTCGGGAAACGTGTCATTAAGTAGTTTAACACCCGCACGCAGATTTGCATGACAGCAAATAAAGTGAAAAACTTATTATTAGGTGGTATATAAAAATAGTGGACCCCTCGACATAAAAGTATTAAATTTTCTCTTAAATTTCTGTATAATTCAGTATTTTTTGAAGTAAGGCCTAGATGCGACTCCAATTAGTCACCTGGCTCCCCTTGAATAGACATTATTTTATTTTAAAAATATATCGTTTTTTTTTTCCTGAAACAATACAATAATAATTAACCTTTCTTAATTTCATGGTATATATATTTGTACAGTATGACGTAGAAATATAATTTTTTGTTTAAATATTCCATGGTGACGATTTTATAATTTTTTTCATGTTTTTTTTGGGTGTTTGTATGATATGAATTTTTGGACGAAGCTAAAAAGACGTAAAAAATATATTTTACTTTTTAGGTGTAAAACTACGATCGACGGACCTGTAAAATTTAATGTGATATCATTTTAAAAACTAACAGGAGTGGTGAATGTATAACACTACAAAATAATGTTGATTTTGTAATAGTCAAATTTTGTCACAAAATGACTTTTCTGTCACAAGAATGTCACAAATTCATTTTTCTGTCACAAACTCACCACAAAACCAGTAACTAATAGGCCCGTCATAAAAAAAACGGTCATAATTCTCATAGATATTTGTATATTTTTTTTTAGTGTAAGTTAGACGTTGATAGGTTTAATAAAGTAAATTACACAAACAAATGAATCAAAGTATTAAACCATGCACACCCAAAATTAATAAGATACTCCAGTGTTATCAATAAAAACACCTTCACATTCAATGAAATTTTTTCCTTAATAAAAGGTAGGGGCGGAATCAATATAGTTTTTTTGTGACTCCGTATAAAAAATATGTCGAATAAAAAATAAAATAAATAAGATCTAATACAAAAATAAATATTTTTTTCTATGTTTAACATACTATAAAATAAATATGAAGTTAACACAAATGACATTGTATAATAAAATAATTTTTTTAATAATCTTATTTGGGAAAATACAATGGTCAAAATTTGGTAATTTAAAGGTAAAAACTGAAAATTTTAGAAAAAAACAACTAAAATGATTTGAACTCTTAATCTTTCATTATCTTAAATTCAATTTTATACTACACCAACAGCTCTTTTGTTTAATTAGGGAGGACTATTAATGTATATATATTAGAAAATTTTAAATTACACATAAAAAAAATAAAAATCGCCGTCGGCGTGACCACGGGTACCCCCATCCACCTCCTGGGTCCGCCCCGGGTTGGTCAGGGAGTTATTTTTTCATTGTGCTGCTTACTCAGCACAATAAGAGACGCGGGATTTGAAATCTCGGGTCAACGTGACACCATTTTTTTTTAATTCACAAATAAATAAGTGGATGAAAAAATCAACGCAGAACTCGGACTTTCCAACCCCACGTCCTACGTGGTTATTGGGTCACATTAAATTGAATTCTTCGTGGGTTTCTCAACCCTACGTATTATTAAGTCCCGTTAAATTGAATTATTTGTGGTTTTTATATTATGAAAATGTATTTTAATTTATGAATGTTAACTTATTAATAAACAAAAAAATATTTCTCAATATTATAAAACAATGAATAAAAACCCAACACTATTGTAACTTATTAGCAAATATAAATTGAATTAATCATTATATTAGTTTTTCTCACAATTTCTCCTAAATAAACCTTAAAAGTTGCGGCCACCATCTCTATATATAATTATTAAATTATTAATTTTTTTCTCAAATCAATTTCATTCTACAATTGTACTCACAATTTCTCTTAAATAAACCCTAAAAGTTACAGCCACCGTCTCTATATATAATTATAAAATTACTAATTTTTTTCTCAAATCAATTTCATTCTACAATTGTTGAGCTTAAATTTTATGTTAATAAATATATCGATGAATTTAATTTATATTTGCTAATAAGTAACAATATTGTTGGGTTTTTATTCAATTTTTTATAATATTGAGAAATATTTATTTGTTTATTAATAAGTTAACATTCATAAATTAAAATACATTTTCATAGTATAAAAAACTACAAATAATTCAATTTAATGGGACCTAATAATACGTGGGGTTGAGAAGTTCACGAATAATTCAATTTAATGTGAGCTAATAGCCACGTAGGACGTGGGATTAGGAAGTACGGGTTCTACGTGAATTTTTTTCATCCACTTATTTATTTGTGAATTAAAGAAAAATAATAATAATAATGCCATGTGGATCCGGGATTTCCAATTCCGGGTCTCTTATTGTGCTGAGTAAACAGCACAATGAAAAAATAACTCCAATGGTAACCTACTCTGATTTAATTTAAGGTGAAATGAGAATTTCTTGAAAATGAAACTATTATGACAAGTGATATAAAAAAGTAAATTCAATTTTTACTATATCGGGATGGTCAACTTTAGTTGTCCAAAAGGGAAATATCACATCGTGTAACAAAATGAAAAAAAGAGAGCGTACAATGCCAAAAAAAATATAATATTTAGCCGTGAAATAGTAGGAAACAAAAAAATGAAAGCGAAGAGCTGAAAACCCAAAACGTAAGTTTTTGAAAGGGAAATGAATTTCCGAATAAGTAAGAGTTCAAAAAGGAAAACCACTTAAGTCCCTTAATGCAATTGATTAACAAAATTAATTCATAGGACCTATACAAAATTATTCCAAAAAATAAAGGAAAAATTATCAAAATATATAATTTTTCAAATCTAATTATTAAAAATTACAAATCAAAGGGTGTAATTGTATATTTTATTAATATGTTTTGATTAATTATGTGTTTCGAAGACGGTAATACTTGAGACGATGCAATACGTGGAGGGCCATATTTACTAATGACGGACACGTATCTATTATTCACCAATTAACTTTGACGCTTGTTTGGAGTAGCCATAAATAAGGGGGTTATTCATAACCACGTGTGCCCTATTCATCCTCCACGTGTCTATCTCTTGTTCAATAACGTTTCAACTTCTTTTTAGGACATTACTCTTTCTTTTTGTATTTTGAGATAAACAAGAATTTAGGACATTTTGTATTTTGATATTCTGGTGTCTTTGATGAAATTTAAAAAATCATGTTGATACATATACTTTTAAGTTTAGTTACAAATAGTCCAAAGGTGATGGAACTTAAATAATATTCCTTCCCTCCCAATGTATAAGGACGATACGTGCAAATTTACAATGAAAATTTTGTCTTCTTTAAATATCGGAATTGTAACTTTAAAAAGTTAGTCACGTAGTTAGCATGCTAAATTATATGAATATTTTTTGAAATTTACAATTCCGACATTTAAAGTGCACCAATTTTGTATTGTAAAATTGCACGTATTTTCATTGTTCTTTATAATTTGGGACGGAGGGAGTAAACTTTGTTTTAATCAGCAAAGTAACCATCTTATCATTGATGATAATAACAAGCTTATAAAAGGATCATTTACAAGTTCAAAATGTTAAGAAAGCGAAAAATACGTAAACAAAATCTTCTTTCTGTTAGCTTCTCCTAGTCTCCGACAAAGCTAACAATTCAAAATGTCGTTTTCGAAGTTTACATAAATACACTATTAATTATCGAAAACGACAAAAGTAGCAAGTTGAAATGTTAAACCAAATTCGAAAGGAAATAAACAACATGAAATATTACTTTTGTTTTATAAGTCATTACAAATAGTTCCAAGGTGATAGGACTTAGATATAAACCCATTCCTCAGTGTGTGGCGAAGCTAGAAATTCGAAACGCCGTTTTTCAAGTTTAAATAAGTATCAATTAATGAAACAATAGGGTACAAAGTAAAAATGTTAATCAAATTCAGAAGGAAATTAACAACATGAAATACTAATTTTGTTTTATGTCATTACATTATTCAATTAATGTCAAAGATTCTAACTTTACGTGATACTCCGTACAAAAGATTCTTCAAATTTTTTCAAAATAAAAACGAGACGTCAAAGTCATATCTTACTTTTTGGTTATGCACTTCTACATACAGTACATACTAAACTCGTTTTATCAAGTCGTACGTAAGTAAAAATTCTTTTGTCATTTGAACCTAGACGTTCGAAATTTTCTTCTATTTCATCTCTAATTATCAAATATAATATCATTACGAAACCATACTAATGATTCAAAACACTCAAAAATTAACATATCTTAAAATAAAGCAACCAAAGTTCACCCCCTTTTTCAAAATTTCAACAATAATATCAATTCATTAAAACTACAAGAACAAAATAATAAAAATCCAAATAATAAGTACCAATTATGAAATAAAACCAAAGCTAATATCCCCTCCTCTCTCTCTCTCTCTCTCTCTTAACCCATATCTCCCCCAAAGCTCTCTCTCTCTCATGGCGCTTTCAACAAATTAAATTTCTCAATTTTCCGCGAAAACCCATTTCAGTAATCCAAAATATTATTATTTTTATTTTTCACAAACAAAATACCCATTTCCAAATTCTTACCAAACACCCAATTCTCATTTTCAGTTTTTTTTTTTATCTCAATGGCTAAAGATACCACCAGAGATTTTTTTCAAGAAGAAACTTACAACCAAAACAAAAGAAAATTTGATATTTTTGAAGAGGAAATTGAGCTAAGCCTCGGATTATCTCTCAACGGTCGGTTTGGGGTTGACCCGAACAGGCACGTGAACGCGCCCTTGGTAAGGTCGTCGTCGGTGTCGAATTTCATGTTTTCCGGCGGTGGTACGGTGGAGGAGTCGTCGGAGTCGGCGGCGGTGGGGGGGTTGGGGAGGACTTGGTCGATGCCAACGGGGACGGAGGAGGAGTGGAGGAGGAGGAAGGAGGCGCAGTCTGTGAGGCGCATGGAGGCAAAGAGGAAGAGGGTAGAGAAGATGATGGGTGAGAAGATGAACGGACGAATGGGGGAGCTACACGTGACGGTGAGGAGCGAGGATGGGCCAATGAGGGAGCGACACGTGGCGGTTGGGTCGGAGGGTAAAACGGAGAGTCAACCAACTTTTCATCAAGGTTGGTAGAAGCAGTGGTGGAACTAGAACTGTTTTTTTCGTAATTATGGGGTGCTGAAATGCTAAAATCAATGTTTGAAAGATTAGTTTTTTCTTGATATGGTAAAAGATCAGTTTTTTCTCGATATAGGGTGTTTGAGTCCCTTAGCCTGTTAGTAGTACTCCTAGGTAAAAGTCACAGTTTGAAAAAGCGCGCCTAGTAGCCAAAAATTCCGGTCTTAATTGAAGCTTGAAAAGGGGGAAAGAGCTCGATTTTCTGCTTTTCACGCCGCGATTTAGCATAGGTGTGGTGAAATGCTTTAGCTAAGTTTATCGCTTTTTTAAGACAGCGGTAAAAACTTGTGCATGTTTCTTGTGGGGACTTTGTTAAGATCAGCTAAGAATGAAATGATAAAATTGTTCAGTGAACCAACTTATCAAGGTAGGTAAAAGTCACTGTTTTAAAACAAGCGCGCCATGTGGTCAAAAAGCTCGGTTTTGAAGCTTGAAAAAGCGGAAAGATCTCAATTTTATGCCTTTTACGACGCGCTTAGCATATCTGTGGTCAAAATGCTTTAGCTAAGTTGTCGCTTTTTAAATACACCGGTGAAAACTGGTGCATGTTTCTTGTGGGGGCTTAATTTGTTAAGATTAGATAAGAATGAAATGATAATATTGTTGTTGGTGTGATGTGCTATTTGTTTTTTTTAGTGGATGAATTGATACAATACTGTTCTTGAAGTTTGCCGTTAATCGGGTTTTTGGTGAATTGTATAATTTTTTCTTTGTTTTTTGAAAATGTGTGTAAAAAACTAGTTAGCTAGGTGTGGTTATTTTGTGATATACTTAGTTTCAGATTTTTGTTCTAAATTTCTATGATTACGTACATATTTCGGGTAATCTTCTAACCCTAAGGTCTTGTTTGTTGGTTTATAAGCAAATTAATTAGTTGGTTTTCAAGAATTAAAAAAGAGTTTAAACTACCACCAAACAACTCCTAAAAGGCTAAGACTGCTTTTCTATACAGGAGTATGATTAAGTTTTGCATGTTTCGGACTATTCTATCATATTAATATACTTTTAAAAGAGGCTTTTTCACTTTTATTTAGCTGTCTTGGAACTTATATATCTTATGATCTATGATAATCATTATTTGTTCTTTTGTTTTTAGTGTATGCCTTATTTACACAAATCCAAAAGGTTAGTCCTATTCATAGCATATGCCATTTGTTATTGTCTTCTACATGTTTCAGTATTTTTTAGATAGCTACCTTAATATGCTTGAATCTGGTTATTTTGTTGTTTTTATTTGTGTAATGCATAATTTGGTTAATTTAGTGAGCAGTGTTGTTACAGTCATAGAAGGGGAGTGTGGGATATAAACTGCTGAATTGGTGTTATTTATTTGGCTTAAGGTAATTGATAAGAGCCATTGGATCTACATGATCAATAGTATGAGTTTTTCAAAAATATATGATGAAGAGTTTTCAACTGTCATTGGATCAGTTTTATTTTGAGGTTCTTTTCTACCTTTTTAGGATGGGAGTGGTAGTTACAATTTAGCAGTTGCAATCGCGGGAAAGTATAACGGCACTAATAATTTAAACAGTTTTATAGAGTTTCATTGATCTATCCTTGGACATGTGTTCAAATAGCCTTAATCGTCTGACACGTTTACGAAGTTTAGTTTGTCATGTTAATGTACATCCATAGGGTTTTGTTGTATGGAGATGATTGTCATGGCCAAAATTATTGTCTCTGCATTAAGCGCTTGAAGTATTGAACAACTGGTTTAAAAAATGTTTCGAAAGCCTGTCATTTTTGTAGCCCAAATACAGTTATTAATCAGTCTTCGGAAAATCGGTGCAAAATGGAGAAAGTGAAATGCAAATGCTATTTAGGTACGGCGTGTGCCTGAGGCTAATGCTGTGCTTATGTATTCGTGGCTGAGATGATGTAAATGCACGTTTATTGAGCAAGCATGGTATGGATTTATATTTGCTTTGTTTCTCCTTTTGGAAGCCAGATAGTGAAAAAATAAGGCAACTGTTAGGTAAAAGAAAAAAATAAGATTGTAGAATATCGTACATACGTTCGCCAAAAGAGTAAATAGTTAATTATCTGATAAATAATGTGTGGGAAATTCAATCTGCCTTATCAGGACAGTCCATTGGAGATAAGAGTGCAAAAACTATCAGAGTACTTCATTATATGTATTTGTTGAAGACATTTTAATAATGAGATAATGTAGCAGTTGCAATCGCGGGAAAGTATAATGGCACTAATAATTTAAACAGTTTTATAGAGTTTCATTGATCTATCCTTGGACATGTGTTCAGATAGCCTTAATCGTCTGACACGTTTACGAAGTTTAGTTTGTCATGTTAATGTACATCCATAGGGTTTTGTTGTATGGAGATGATTGTCATGGCTAAAATTATTGTCTCTGCATTAAGCGCTTGAAGTATTGAACAACTGGTTTAAAAAATGTTTCGAAAGCCTGTCATTTTTGTAACCCAAATACAGTTATTAATCAGTCTTCGGAAAATCGGTGCAAAATGGAGAAAGTGAAATGCAAATGCTATTTAGGTACGGCGTGTGCCTGAGGCTAATGCTGTGCTTATGTATTCGTGGCTGAGATGATGTAAATGCATGTTTATTGGGCAAGCATGGTATGGATTTATATTTGCTTTGTTTCTCCTTTTGGAAGCCAGATAGTGAAAAAATAAGGCAACTGTTAGGTAAAAGAAAAAAATAAGATTGTAGAATATCGTACATACGTTCGCCAAAAGAGTAAATAGTTAATTATCTGATAAATAATGTGTGGGAAATTCAATCTGCCTTATCAGGACAGTCCATTGGAGATAAGAGTGCAAAAACTATCAGAGTACTTCATTATATGTATTTGTTGAAGACATTTTAATAATGAGATAATGCAACCAGGGGTAATGATTTTAGAGTTCTAACTAGTCGGAGATCGATAAGGTTGATGGGCATGTGTGGGCCGATTAAGCTTGTTTACTAATCTATTTCATGCACTCATAATTTACATCTATTCCACCAAATAGTTGGTGGATCTGATCTGTGAAATTGACAAACTGAAAGCAATAGTTATTTTGTGAACCTCTTAGCAGCAGATTTTTTTTTCTTTTTGGAAGGATATTTACAAGTAATCTATTAAATAGTTGCTTGCTCTATCAGACTCGGGTAATTTACAAATTTGATAGAAATAAAAGAAAGAAGGGGTAGGTATGATTGCACCGTATTCAACAAAAGGTAAGACACTATTGTTTTATTTTGTGATAATTATTTTACGTACTTGTTGAATTAGCTTTTATGATTTTCTGAGTTATGCGTTCAGTGGTGAAATTATAGGTTAATCTTTTCTTCTCAGAAGTCAACAATTAATTGCGTTTCCTTGTAAAATCGCCGCTGGGATTTATGTTCGTACGCTCAACAGTAGTTAATCTGTTAGAGCTTACAAGGTTATTAACGGATTTCATATATTTTGCTATAATTCGGTGGAGATAGGTTTTAATGTTTTCTAACCTTCGACTTATAAATTGATCTTATAGCAAATTCTTCCAGGATCTAAATTTCTCACTTTCGTGTATTTTGCAGTACCAAACACACCCGTTGTAACTAGAAGCCCAAGAAGTATCCAATCTCAGCAAAACGAGCAGAAACATACAGTCCCAATCGAAGCAACACAAGATTCTAAGCAATCACCAACGAGACCGACCAACAGCGGAGCAAAGGAGATGATGAAAAGCATGATGGCGAACATGCCATGTGTGTCCACCAGAGGTGTGGGCCCAAGCGGAAAGAGAATAGAAGGGTTTCTATATCAATATAAGAAAGGAGAAGAGGTGAGAATTGTTTGTGTATGTCACGGGAGCTTTCTTTCTCCTGCTGAGTTCGTCAAGCACGCGGGGGGTGGTGATGTTTCGCAGCCCTTAAAGCATATAGTTGTTAACCCTTCTCCTGTTATGTGAGAAATTATGTAAAAAAGAATGGCGAAACGGTCATTCGTTTTGGCGGTGAATTTGAATGAAGAGATTTAATTTTTCTCTTCTTAGTGTTGGTCAAGTGTCTCGATGTTTAGTTGACTGGTCATTTTGGACTTATTTTGGAAGGGGATTTTGGTATATGTTGTTGTGATTAGTTAAGTCATGAAACAATCAAAAATTTAATCCCGTTGTATCTTGATTCTTGATCACATTTTGATTTTTGATCACAAACTTAAATCACAGTTATCCATGTGATAGTCGTAAGTGCACATCTTGCCAGTATGAAGCTTTTTCTCTATATCCAGATCCGCGAAACTGGATATTGGAGTGTGCATTACATCACCTGATCTAGATTTCATATTTAGATGTTATCAACAACTCCCCACGGGAATAGTCACGATTCCGTGGTTAGATCTGCTAATCTTTCCCATTTTTGGTGAAATTGTTGTAACAGATTACATCGGTCGAATGCAAAATGGGATCCATAGTTAGATGGACCTATTTTTTCCATTTTTGGTGCTCTCTTATTGTTACAACAGATTGCATCAGTCAAATGCAAGATGGGGATATCAATAGGTCCAATGCAAGATGGGAATATCCTGAGATTAGGAATTATCTATCTATGATCTAGGTCATTTCTGGTACACACTGACTTTTTAAGTCGTTTAAACGACAATGTTTACACATTTGTGTTTCTATTATCACAAATCAATGAAAGCAATAGTCTGTTTGATTGCATGGAAATTAGTAACTACTAGACCCATGGAAGATGCTTTTTGACTAAAAGATATATATAGATAGACACTACAAATTGGCATTTTTCTTGTGCAGATCTTAGTATTCTTGGATGTTATCGCTTAAAAATTAGAATACTTGGGGCTAAACAATAAAATGGAAGATACATCACAGATTATGGCTTATCCCGCTAATTTATCCATTACTTGGTGACGTCAAGAACAATGATAACTGATGAGGCGGAATAAGTTGAGAGGTACAGAATAATACTCGGTAGAAATGCGAAACAAGCCCTCGCAAAGCATTTAAGTTTCCTTTTAAAGACTCGATGAGAATCGAGATGGTAAAGACTCTTTAACTGTACAGAAGCTGATGATTAATTCAACACGAGCTTCATCTCTTCAAAAGTCCTTCTGCCAGGCATAACGGCTCATCCGAGAACTTTCCTCAGAAGTCCAATACAAACTCAATTTCATATAGCATGATAAACTGTCATAGTAATTCACGAGCAATTACCAAAGGTTGAATAGAAGTTATTCATTGATCATTTTTATTAATAATTAAGGAATGTAAATAAAGAAGAAGGGATGTATTCCCCTGAGCCGGACAAACTATTCGACTTCATGAATAGCCACCGAATTCAAACGTATTAGTAATAATACCAACATAAGTACCCACTAAGACCGATTAGTGAGTCTTTCGAAACAAAAACATAGAATCAGGACTATTTAACAACAATCTACTTTAAAGTCTGAATAGGCAAGCTATCGTGCGGTAGCTCAAAGAATGAAACTTAGTTTTTAGAGCTGATGCAGCGAAATAATCCCTGAGAAAGGCATTCGAAACTGTCGATTAGTTCAGCAAAGGACGACACATTCTTCAATTTCAAATGTTTCATTTTCAAAAGATTAAACAGCTTCTAAAAGTTACCCCCACTATGACTAAGCACAATACGTCAATACCACAGTCCACATGCAAGAACTATCATCAATATTTACATATTTGATTGACAAATAATGAAATAGAAAAGGGTTTTAAGAGTGAGATTCGGATAACATTTCTAGAAGATTTTCTTATTAACAATGAGGAATAAAAATGAGAAACGAGGATGATGAACGACTCAACTCCTTCGGCAAATTACGAATGACCACTTAATTACAACCTCGAGTAATTGCGCACAAGACTATAATTACAATTTACACAAGGACCTACAATACAATAGCTGAGCTGAATCTATCGAATGAAATCTTACAATTGGGACTTTTGAGCAACAATCTAAACTACTATGCGCTGTTTGGTTGCAGTTAATAAGCTCAGTTTTATTTTTGCGGTAAGCTTTTAAGGTGGACATACCTAGTTTTCTTTCTGAACTTAAAAAAATCCAGCTTGCTTAAAAGATGCAACCAAACATGCTCTATGTCAAATCAAACATACACCTCATACGCGTATCTAACAAGAAGGCGGTTGAAGCTGCTTCAATCTCCGTACAGCTTGCTTCATTGTAGGCCGAGTAGAAAGAGATTCAACTGTACAGACAACTGCTAGGTGTAAAACCTCGACCAGGTCGTCATGTGGGCCGACTTCCCACAAACCTGCAGTAAAAAACTCCTTAGCACGGCCCTGTCGCAACAACATACACGACCACTGCACAATATTGAAACCGTTCCCAAACGACGAAAATGAAGGATCAAGGGCTTTCTTGTCTGATAAAAGCTCGAGCAAAACAACCCCGTAGCTATACACATCAGCCTTATCAGAAACACGGCACGTCATTGCGTACTCAGGCGCAACATACCCAAAAGTCCCTGCAACACCTGTCGTGGCATGAGTCTCAGAAGTACCCAAAAGCCTAGCTAACCCGAAATCCGATAGATACGCATTATAATCTTCATCCAACAATATATTACTCGGCTTTACGTCACGGTGGAGTACGCGTGGCACGCATTGATCGTGTAAATATGCCAACGCACGTGCCACATCTAACGCAATTTTGTGCAGTACTCGCCAATCGAGAACACGACTGGACCTCTCCTGGATAAACTTTTCTAGATTTCCTCCCGGTAAATAATTGTAAATTAAAAACATTTCTGTTTCGGAGGCATGGTACCCGATAAGGGTCACGAGGTTCGGGTGTCGGAGCCTCCCGAGGGTCTTTATCTCCGCTTCGAATTGTTGAAATCCTTGAAAACGGCCCACAGAGAGGCGTTTAATTGCGACTAATAGATTAGAAGAAATTTCAGCTTTATAAGTAGCACCAAATCCACCGCTACCGATACAATTACTAGCATTGAAACTTCCAGTAGCCCTAACAACATCTTCGAAAGATAACGGGTGCCCAATATCAGTAAAAATCGTCACTTCTTTTCTCTCGGACCCGCCTATACGAGACCTTGAATTCCACTTCCTTGTATAAAAGAATAGGATCACGAGAGCGATTAGGACTAACACGATTGTCGAAGCTGAGGTCACAGAGGCGATCTCAATCGAGTTGAAACGGTTGTTTTTTGATGAGGCCGTAGAGGGGTTGACAGACTCATTCTGTGGGTCATTTTCGACTTGTGGATCAGGGGAAGGGGTTGTTAAGGAGAACATTCGGCAAGATTGTAGATACGGGTTCCCTTGAATATTGTTGCATTTCATAAGATTTTCCTTCGAAAGAAGTGGGCCCGACAGGTTATTGAACGACACATTAAATGTTGACAATGTCGTTAAGTTTGATAAACCCGAAGGGATTGGCCCTAAGAGGCTATTGCTATCGAGAAGGAGTTCAGTTAGATTTTTTAAATTAGCGAGGTCTTCCGGAATATTTCCAGAGAGAGAATTTGAAGAGAGGTCGAGAACTTGCAGTGAACCCAATTGCCCAAAACTTGTTGGGATTGGACCAGTGAGGTTATTCTTAGCTAAAGCTAGAATCTTTAGGTTCTTTATCTGGCCTAAACTAGTGGGAATTTGACCTTGTAACAAATTCTTACTCAAGTCAAGGGAATAAAGAGATACCAAATCTCCAAAATCTGTGGGAATAATCCCTTTGATCTGGTTCCCAGAGGCATCTAAAAGTTGAAGAGATTTGCACATTGACTCGATTTTTTCGGGTAATTGACCGGATAAATTGTTATCGCTCACATTAATGATAAAAGCATTCAAACTATAGCAATTCTGAAATAAATCCCCCGGATATTGCCCGTTCAGCTCATTGCCACTGGCGAGAAATGCATAAATAGTCCTCCCAGTACTTAATTTGTCGATTCCAATTGGCACTGATGGCAATTCCCCAGTGAAATTATTACCACCAAAACTGTGATACACCGAAACAACACCATTTTCGATTAATTCGGAAGAAAATTCAGCCTTTACTTTGTTAGCATAGTAAGACAAATAAGCGGATGAAATGTCATGGGAAGAATAAGCACGTGAACAAGCCTCGAAACTGAACCTCGGTATTGATCCCGAGAACAGATTCTCACTCACGTCGAGAACAGACAAACAAGGCATGGGAAGTTTATCAATAAGCCCCCCCTTTAGTTTATTCAAGCTAAGATCAAGAAAATGCAGGTTCTTGCATCGACTAAACCCTTTAGAGATTTCACCACTGAAAAGATTTTGACCCAAGTTCACCATCTCTAAGCTGTTACAAGCACCCCAATTTTGAGGTAAACGGCCTTGTAACAAAGACCTCGGTGCCCAAATCATCTTCAATTTTGGTAACGCTGTGATTTCGTTAGGGATTTCGCCTTCGAAAAAGTTGAACTCGTCGTCGAGACCAGGTTGCCTAAATTCAAAGTCCACCGAATTAGTAACATTCGGAAATGGATCAAAAAGATCAGATAACATAAGCACCGATAATTTGGTACAATTTCCTAGCTCATGAGGTATCGGACCACTAAGGCTGTTTCTAGAAACATCCAACACTTCGATCGAAGAGAGTTGACCAAGCTCTCTTGGTATAGATTTCAACATTAAATTCGATTTCAATAGAAGCGATCTCAAGCTCCTACATTTCCCCAAACTTGAAGGTATACCACCACTGATAAAATTCCCCGATAGCTCTAAATGCTCAAGTTTACCACAATTATCCCCAATTTCTCCAGGAATAGTACCCCCAAACAGATTATATGACAAATAAACCTCCTTCAAGTCAGCAAACGAACTAATAAACTCCGGGATCGTTCCATTTATTCTATTCCCAGCTAGATTCAGCATCTGCAAACCAGTACAATTCGATAACGAACTCGGTATCTCCCCTATAATCTTGTTAAAGCCCAAATTCAAAACCCGTAACCGCGATAATCCCCTGAAATCTGGCAAAGATCCGGAGATCGAGTTCCCTTCCAGATCCAAAACCTCCAAATTCCTTAACCCCTCAATTTCCTTGGGCAATTCACCGCTTAATACATTAAAAGGTAGTGATAAAACCCTAAGCTCGGTAAGTTCACCAATTTTCGGCGATATCAAACCCGACAACTTCAATTTACTATCAAAACAAGTTCTCTTAATCCCAGCACCATAAAGCGGAAACTGAGTAAATTTACGACAAATTGAAGAGCTCAAATTATCTGACCCGGATAAATTAAGCGCCGAGACCCTCTCACTCGAGTCGCAAGTAACACCATACCATGAACAATGATTAGACCCACTTAAAACCCAGCTAGAAACAACACCATAAGGGTCAAAGATCGAGTCTTTAATAGTCAAAAGGACCGATTTATCCGATTCAAACCCCGATTGAGCTAAAGTCAAGTTTAGGGCCAAAATTAGGGCTAAAACTAGGGTTTTGAGATTGAACAAATGGTGAGGATTGGTAAAAATTGAAGAACTACCCATTATAGTAACCCTAAAAGGGTCAAAGAAAAGGTGTTTAAATCAGCTTAGGGAGTTGTGTATGTATAGATATAGATACAGGGTATAAAAAAGGTAAAGGTGAGAGCTTTTTATTTAATTTTTATTTGAAAACCCTAACCCTAATTAAAGTGGGAGTTGTCTGTGAACAGAAAGAGAGAGAGAGAGAGAGAGAGATTCAACAGTGGTTTTGTTGTCTTTTCGAGAAAACGCGTTATGTTTTTATTTAATTTGTTTTTATAATGAAAATATTTAGACCTTTGTGACAGATAATTCAAAGGGGGTGGAAATTGTAACGCTTGTGTGTATTAATTTTTGTGTGCATTAATTTATTAGGCTACTTTATCATAATGGAATACAAGCGATTAGATTTTGTTGAAATGGGATTTATTACGCCACTTTAGTATCAGCATTTTGAAGTTTAAAATACAAAAAAGATTACATTTTGGTAATATTTTCCCTTTTTAACCATTTGTATTTTAAACTAAATGTGATTACGCTCTATAGAAACGGACAAAATTTGTCAAAAGCAACTCAAAATACAAGTAATGATGATTTTTACATTATTTTTCATGTTCCATCAAAGTGCCCAAATAAATTGAGACGAATATAATTTTTTTTTATCATTGATGTAAATTTTGAGAGTTAATAACGTTGATCAATACTTCTGTATTTTTAATACAAGATATATATACCTAATAATATTGATTTTGTTAATGTTAGTGTTTAAATTGGATGTTCACTGATACTACATGATATGTAATGTTCTAAAAGACACAAGACGGAATTTAAACGAAAGTTGATCGCATAGCGTTTAATTCCGCCTAATTCCATTTGATCATCGCATAATCTCGACTAATTATATGTTAGGTTTACAGATCCCGTCTACCGGATAGGCTTTACCGAATTTGCGTCTATACACATATTTTAAAACACTGATGATCGATGTGTATTAATTATTAAAAAATAAATTCACAAGTAAGATTTATGATAAATAACTTTAGATACATGTACTTGAACATTAATTGAGACACAAGAAAATTAGAAGTGGAAATTATATTTGTCACAATTGAGACTAAATTTTGGGTAGTGGAGTACTATCATCGAAGATTCATTTTTGCTTGGCAAATGACGGAGAACATTGACTAAAAGCAACTTTTAACCAAAATTTTCTTTGAAAGCTATAATTCTGTATATCATGATTATTACTTATATGTAATTTGTATAATTTGTCACTCGACTGAAAAAATATAGTCATTTAGATCGGGATCGGGTTGGTTTTAGAATTTATCATAAACAATGAGCCCTTTAAAAATTGAAACTAGTCAAGCACATAATTTCCATCCGGACAAAATATCATACTACTAGTTTAGTAAGAATAGACATTACAATGCTTCATATTTTTCTTAGATCAAATATTCTATCCTGTTAAAAATTTATAAGATTTAGATTTTGTCTTTTTAAATCGAAAGCATTCACTATCTTTTTCTGTTTTATTTTATGGAAATTATGTTGTCACCACTCTAATTTCTTCTTCTTTTGTTGTCTTATTTAAATATTGGTCCCACTAAACAAAAATTCTGTAAAGGTTTGGGGACAATAACCGGTCAATAAATACATAACCACGTCAATGTCTTCCACGAGGGACTCGCCCCTTAACCCGATAATATCATTATTGCTGAATTTACCAAAATTTAAATTTTTATTTAATTCTATGAACACATTACACACAGTCAAGAAACATAGATCCATGTGACATCCAAATGCTTGTGTTGAATTTCATCGAGCTGATGTTTCCTGCTAATTGATATTGGTGAGCGATTATTAGACTATGTTATCTTAATATAACTTAGATTTTATGTTGTATCCTTTAACAGTGAGTTAAATCTTTTTATTTTAGACATTTTGTAATTAACTGTTTAGTAATTTGGTGACAGTCTAGCAGGTTGTTCCTATAACTAGTCTTGTTGTAACAGACGGTTTGTTGTTATTGCTTTGAATTGTTAATTTTAAGTTTCGTTATATGTCTAACTTGGGTCCCAATTTTACTTTTATACTATACGCTTATTTTAAAAAAGAAAACATAGATATGCCATAACAGGCTCATTCATTCATTTTTGTTGTAGTATACGGAATTAGATTAAAAATAGATGAGTTTGAAAGATAAGTCTTCCTTTAGTTTATTTTTTCTCTCATCTATGTTTCTTATAATTTCCATGAGACCGTAATGTTCCTAATGGAGAGTAGGAGAAACAAGTATGCAAACAATGGGAAAAAATTTGGAAATGTTTTTCAAAAGGATACAAAGGTGAAAGTCATAAAAGTTGGGAGGTCATCCACTGAGAATGGTTTTGGCTGCTTTTTATTTTTTTATTTTTTTTATTTTTATGGCAGCCTACTTTTTTTTTTTTTAAGCATCAGATAAAATACAACTTCATCCAAAAATCAACAAATTTTTTTTTAAAAAATTCTATATTGTATTAACATATGAAAAAACAATTATATGAACCCGATACACTATTATTTAGGGTGTGCCAACCAATAAGTATTTTTTAGTTTTAATTTTAAATTAATTTTAGGATAATATATTTTTGGATTCATTAACATGTGTTACTTTTTTAGTTTTAATTTTGAATTAATTTTAGGGTAAATATTTTTGGATTCATTAACAGGGGTTAGATTTTTAGTATGTGACACATCTTAAATAATAGTGGACTGAATTCACGATAGTATTATTCGTTCGGTGTTCATTTCAAAATATTAAAACCAAAACCAAAGATAAAAATGTATACGAAAATTTAGCTATTAATAGATGTGATTAAATAGGACAGACTGTCTTAAAAAAAAAATTAAGACAGTAAAAATGAATCCCATCCAGTGAAGTATATACCCGATATTATAACAAAGGTATTTCCAAATTTTTGGAACAACTTAGAAGATCAGTATTGTCTACTTTTTTGTCTTCCAACTTTGTGAATTTTCTTATTCTAGTAATAATTAGGCCCAGTTGGAGAGTTTTTGGGGACATGCCAACATAAAAATGCTGCCTTTTTTTCGTTGAATAGTAAAATGCTTATCTAAAACTTATGAGATGCGACACAATAAGAACGCAAAACAATATATATTAAATTAAGGACCAAATTAATTAGCTTAAAAAAAAGTAGGCCTTTTTTGGTTAATTTAATGTAATTTTAGATGGGGTTTTGACACCATAGTTTCAAACTGAAACCAATCTAATAATTTTCTATTAGCAAATAGGAGCATTAAATTTATAATTTTTGGTCAAGGGTACATTAGTTGGAATAGAGTAAGGCCTCTTTCGGGGAAGAATGCCTTGCTTTGCCTTTTTAGATATCCAGTGAGGTTAGCTGATCTTGGACATTGACGACTCACGGGAAAATATTCGAACGATCTCCTCAAACCTTTAAACGCAGTAAATATATTACAGTTGAGCGAATTTGAGTTATCTTTGGAATTAATAGAGTCGTCTACTATTTTGCATCAACTTAATGATGTTTGATTAGCAGACTTAATTTTTTTTTTCTTGAATCAAGGTTTTCTGAGTTAGCAGACTTAATAGATTTTTTGCAAATAAAAAATATATAGCCTATACTGGAACTGTGGTACATAGATTCTATATGCTCACGCATGTATTACTTTATTACATACTTGAACTTATAAAATGGATCAAAATGAAAATGTGTCCCCCTATCACAGTTGTTCCATGTGAAGAAAGAATTGACAATATTATCCAATTCCATGCTCTAATTGATTTATAAAATTAGAATTAAATAGTTATCGCATTTGGCAAGCACATCCATGTTTTCCTACAGTCTGCTTGATCCATGAATATCGCCAAAAAGAATCAATATTTCTACGTCGTTTTTTTCCCTTAATAAAATCCATCATATTTCATGTATGTATAAGCTGCAAAAGTTCTTTTTGTTTGAAACTTCTGATTCTTTTGGACCCAAAATAAATATAGTAACTTATACTTTACTCAGCCGAATGCACTAAAACATATAATCCAAACAAAATTGGCTTCGATTCTGCAACTAAACACGCCTCAAGATCATCGACCTTGATGACACTATCAACAATAGCCGAGAAGGACCCCCATGACGAGAAAAGTTTTTAAATTTGATCAATCACTTAACATCATTATCCACAATCTAAATGGATTAGTTGTTATATGAGCACACACGTCCCTGACATGACAAACATCAAATATTGAGAAATTGCTCTCGAACTGTGAACCATTGCTCTCGATGGCAACAGAAAATTGTAACGAGATAGAAGGAGCAATTGTTTGAAACTTCAGCGCAAATACATCACAATTTCCAACACAACTGATTGAAATCTATATTAATGTCTATCACCAATTATAATACAAAGTACAAACTAAAGGCTTGAACATAACTAGCTACGCTACAAGAGGCAAGAAAATCAAACCGATTTCGACTAACAAGCAGATTGATCACAATCATCTTGACTATCTCCATCTAACACCCAACCTGTCTCTATTGAAAAGAAAGTTCCGTTTCCCAACACAAAAGCGGAAGCAATTTATAAGCAGCTAACATCTCCGAGGCTTCTGTTTCTAATCGACCCCATCCATTTACAATTTTTTTTAGGTAATTGACTCCATTTACAATCGCTATATTATATACACATGTATATCATCTTACTCCGAAAGATATTAACAACCTTCCTGATTTTAAAACAGTCTTAACAGCAAAAGGAGCAATGAGGAAGAGAAACTTTACATGTACGGACACGAAACCAATAGAACCAAGAGAACCATCTCGTGCCGAAAGGTTTATGGGTTGTCTTATCTGGAAGTTCTGGTTGTGTTTGTCTCTCTGGGTTCTCAACATGTCCCGGGTGCACATTTTCATGGGTCACTTTTACCGGGGTGTGATTCCCAACTTCGACTGTTAATCTGAAAGGAAACATTTATTAGTCAATATCTTTTGAGGGTCAAAAAGTGATTTCAGGACACAAGTTCCAACACTCAAAATGCCACTTTAATAAACCTGAGCACCCAATGCAGGTCCTCAAATTTAGTCCATTTATGGTATAATTTTAAAAATCTTGCGCATTTCGGAACAAAAGAACTACTCCACCAGCTTCACTAACAAACAGTTACTTTATAAGGCATTTCTCAGAAATTGGTACTAAATTTTGGAAGTCTACTAGCGGTTCCTATAAATTACATCTTCTTTTTGCTCGGAAACTGAAATGTTGCTTCGAAGGACAAAGTAATGTTAAAAATCGTAGAGGAAATTGACAGTGAAGTTATTGTTCTATGTAAATGAAACGTTGCTATGCAGAACTGGAAAATGATACATTTACGACAAATTCAAGAAACTTCATAGTAGAGCCGTATTTGGTGCTCTTAGTAGAAAATATACCAAGAAAAGATTTCCAAAATGTATACATATGGGAACACATTCAAGTATTTATTCTCATTCTTGCAAGTAAATGAATCAAGCGAAAAGTACCTAAGTTCAGAAGTAAATCAGCAATCAAAAATGGAAATAAAATATGATAACTTACACTGGGAATGCAAAAGAATTGCTGCTGTTAGTACTCTCGTTAGAAAGGCGTGGGGTGCTACCAGAAGTACGTGTACTATCACGTGCAGGCGTTTCCCGACCATCCATAATATTTGAACTATTTTTTGACAAAGTAGTCTCTTTATTATTATCCTCCAATACAACCTTCATACTCGGCTTTTTTACTATATCCCCTTTGTTTTCATTATCCACCGTTGTCTCAACTACCGTAGGCAAATTATATGGAGAATTATTCACCTCAACCGGCTTAGTAGGCTGTTGTCCTGGTGCAACACTGATCAAATCATCAAAATTATAAAACTCTCCTGATTTACCCATTAATATAGCATGGTCCCCCGAAAAACTATTATTCCCCATATGGATACTAAACAATGACTCATTCGAAGCAACACTCCAGTCCATGGCCGAACTGGGCTTGCTCGAGAAAATGGCCGATGGGATCCTATTCGGGTCATAACCAGGTATGTTATTGGGCCGGACAATTGTTTGTACCGGAGGAGCCCATTTGATAGTATCTTCCAATACATGTTTTGGTGAAATAGGGGTCTCTTTTTCGAGCTCGGGAGTGGTAACTTTTTTGTTTTCGTTTTTAGTATTATCTAGCTCTAGTAAAATATCGAAAGATTCACCGGAGGAAGAGGAAGAGGAGGATGAGGATGAGGTGGATGCGATTGATATGATCCCTTCGATGATGGGGTCGCTATTATGAGAGAGCGAATCAGTTTGCATCTTTGATTGAATATTTAGTTTTCCTACTTTTTCGAGAACACCTTCTGTCATGGATGAAGATTAGACGGACCTCTACCTGTATACATAACGAAAAAAGTTCAAGTCCATGAAATGAATAGACGAAGATCCTGTTGAACTGCTAAAACAAAAATGCAGAAACAGCAATCTAGTTCATCGCTTACTGAGGTCGAACAAAAGCTGTTCACGATCTAAACCATCACCACAATTAGTGTGAGGCAAACAACGCTTGTGTTCTAAAAAGACGAGTATGTGGGAAATTTATCGTTTTGTATCGCTAAGCGTTTGATAATTGAACAAGGACATGTCATAATTAGATGAAACAGAGAATTCTATATTGATGTTAATTAGACCTTTCGAGCTATCTTACATGCTTGACACTTAAAGATTAGAACAAAATTTCAGAAAAGGAAATAGACTAACTAGGCATTGTTCTGGTACACAGTTTAAGCAAACAAGATTATTACTCCTTTGGACAAAAACAAAAAAGAGGCTAAAACTGAGTACCCAAAAAACATCTAATAAGCGAAAAAAAAGTAAGCTTATAAATCTCAATCAAGTAAGTATGGACATTAACATTGATCTCATACGGAGATTGTTTTGTTGCAGCTTTTGAGCTTAACTTCATCGTTTTCTGGCTCATAAGATGACAGCACATTTGGCTTAAAAGATTACCTTCTAAGATAGAAACCTAGAAGACTCAATATGAATGAGCCTAGTTTTTTTCTTTGCCCCAAAATTTACCAACTAGTTTGCCTATAAAAACACAAATTTCATTTATCTTTCTATTTTGCATTCTCCAAGGGGAAAGAGGTTCTAATAAAGATAAAAAAAAATAGAATCAAAATCACTGGAAGGATGTAACTTTGTGTTAAACTTTGCATATGATATCCTAAATTTATCACATTAAAAGTTCAATGTCGCAACGAAGGTATACCATAACAGTAAAATTTCTAAAAGTGGACACAAATCCAAGGGAAGAAAAAGGGAGGGTAAAGTCTGAGTATCCAAATGTGTAGCAACTAATAACGGAAAACGTAAACCTATAAGTTGAGACTGATTAAGTGTGGGCATTAGTGTTGATCTGTACGGAGCTTGTTTGACTGCACCTTATAAGCTCAGTTTAATTGCTTTTCCGCTCATAAGACGGTAATGCATTTGTTTGTCCACACTTACAAATTCATCCTTTTGGGTATAAACCTAGAAGTTTTACGACAAACGAGCCTAGTTTTTTTTCCTTTTCCCAATCTTAGCCGACTTATTTGCTTAAAATCTGTAAACAACTTCAGACATAATAAACACAACCCAAGAATCAAAACCATCGGACGGGAGTACCAATCTACACAATTCTAACAATAATACGATGAATCATGCATATGATATCCTCGAATAATCCATTAGATGTTCATGATTGCAAGAATTACGAAACTTTAACAATACAATTCCTAACTAAAGCATAGCTACCGTGTATTTCCTTCCATCGTTAATTTATTCCCCTAAATATTGAAAGGGCAAAGAAACTAGCATTCATGATGGTTCATCCAAGGTTTTTGCCTCATTCATTTACATACAAGAAAAAGAGATATATAGAATTACCTGGAGAATTCGACAAAACCCACAAACGAGTTGAGCTAATTCTCAAATTGCTACAATTTTATTTTTAAAAAAAGAGAGACTAAATGCAATATTGCAAATGGTTAATAAAGAATCCAATCAAACCCAAGAAAGAGTATAGCTAATCTTCAAATGGGTACAAATTGAAAACTAAAAAAAGGGACCAAATGCAATATTGCAATGATTAATTAGTTCTAGGAAAGATTTTGAAAGATTTATTTAATGAAACGAAATTAACAGGGTGGAATATTCAGGGCTTTTGCAGAGAAAGAATTAAAGGTCACGCGCCAATTTCGTTGCTATTTAAAAATTATATCATAGAATTACAGAATTTATAAGTAACAGTCCCCAGAGTTTCATAAAATATACAATTTAGTCCATATAAATTTCATTGAAACTGTAGTTTAAAATCTGAAAAGCCGACATTAATATTACTTTTAGGCCTTGTTTTGCGTACGGATTTTAAACTGATATTATTTTATTTTGGTTAACTATAGCTACCTTTTATTATGGTTGCCTACTTTTATTTTCCTGAAGTTTTTTTTTTTTAAGGTTTTAAGATGGGTGGGCCAATTTTTTATTTTTTTTGGTCATACGCGCATAAATATTACTAGATTCGGAATGCTTATACAAACATTTTTTGCATGGAAATCGAAGTACAATACAAATGTTTTGATGTAACGCAAACAAGTATTAATTAATGCCAATTTAATTAAGAATAATGATAACGGGTGCCACGGACGCACTGTTTAAAGATTGACAATTAACATAAACATACCATATCCGTATTATATTAATAAAAATATACACTCAAAAGTTAAATTATCAAAAACATACATTCAATTAATAATTAATAAAAAATAAAAAATATGATTTATCTCTCCCAATCTATTTGCTCCCTCTCTCCTCCTCTCACATTTCCTCCAATCTCTCTCTCCTCCTCTCACATTCTCTCCGATCTCTATCTCATCTTTCTCTCTCCCTCCGATCTATCTCCTTCTCCTTCACACTCTCATGCTTACTCTATTTTTCCGATCTTTGTCATCATCTTTATTCTATTTTTTCGATCTTTTTCTTCTCCTCTCTCTTTCCGATCTCTCTCTTCTGTAGAGATTGAGACATATACATCTATCAGAACGGACGACGAGTGTGTACAACGAGACGAAAACTCGAGTTTGATGTTGACGGAAATGTGGTCGTCGAAGGAGAGGTACACGACGACGATGTGATAGTTCGAGATCGGAGGACGGGTAATAATTAAATTTGTTAATTAGTTTATAATGTTAAAAATAAGTGTATGAATTACGTGAATTAATGGTCTGAAGTTGGAAATTATGTATATGAATTATGTAAATTAAGGTATGAACTTTGAAAATAAAGGTATGAACTTTTGAAATACGGGTATGAAAAATACAAATTAGCATATGAACTTTTGAACTAAGGTTATGAAAAATACAAATTAGGGTATGGACTTTTGAAACAAGGGTATGAACTTTTGGAATAACGGTATGAAATATACAAATTATGTTATGAACTTTTGAAATAAGGGTATGAACTTTTGGAATAAGGGTATGAAATATACAAATTAGGGTATGAACTTTTGAAATAAGGGTATAAACTTTTGAAATAAGGGTATGAAATATACAAATCAGGATATGAACTTTTGGAATAAATGTATGAACTTTTGGGATAAGAGTATGAAATATACAAATTAGAGTATGAATTTTGGGTATGTTTTTGTTCATTATAAATTTTGGGTATATTTTTGTTAATTTAGTTTTAAAAGTAGTATGATTTGTTAATTTATTCTTGATTTAAACGAGTGTTAGTTAAGTTATATTTCCAGTTTTCCTATATACACACATGCCATATCATCTTTAACAATTTTAAATCTATTTATGACATTTGTGTGGATATATTTTCATATATTTCATACTTCGGTACTGCATGCTTAAATAACATAAATATTTATTTATGACAGACATGAATTTTATCCTACAAAGTATTCGAATGGAAGCAACTATATGACTCTGAGTCAGAGTGGCTCAGAGTTCATAGCCATTGAATATTATTACAGTACATTTCATATTTTAACTGTAGAAATATACAATGGCTGTGGACTCTGAGTCAGCTTGACTCAGAGTCACCTATGCTGCATCCGTATCCGAATACTCTACTCATATTGTCTACCACATTTCGTGTTCAATTGGTTATTTTATTAAAAATATTTTAATAAAAAACTTGAAAAAATATATACAATTACTATAATACATTTATCAATAAATTTCATTAATTATTTTTAAAAGAAAATTTATACCCAATTTATTTTGAAATAATGTTTTAAAATTTAAATACAATATAATATAAAATCTTATAAATTTGCGAAATAAGTTGTAAAAATTTAAAATTTGAGTGAAAATAAGTAAGAAGCCATATAAGATAATAGAGAATATAGGGATAGAAGATTTGGACTCGCATATGTAATTTTTTTTTATAATCATTTTCTTGATTTGACCATTTGGATACTATCTATACCATAATAACAAGCACGGGATAACACTACCGTTTAATTTAATTTTAACTGGTCAAGGATTTAAAAGGGTGTTAATTAAGTTATATTTTTCCGGTTTTTCACCTGGGTTATACAACTATACATTATACATGTAATATCATGCTTTATGTGGATATATATGCATATGATTAATTATAAAGGGTAAAGTTAACAAGTGCCCGGCATGTACCGGATAAGAAAATTAATTAAACTAACACATTTAACCACTGGTATAATTGTTTAATATTTGTAATTATATATGAAATTATTTTTTGGAGGAAAAATTGAAGGGAATGTATCTAAATTTGTAATGAATAATATGTTAAGTAAATGAATATATCAATATTTTATTTTATTTATTTCCATATTTCAATTCTAAATATTCTTAGAAATGATTTTTTTTATTTAATTTTATGCTAGTTTCAACTAACATTCTACATTTTTATTTGGGTTTTATCGTGTTGTAAAAATAGTTTTAATTTTTTTTATTTAATTATATTTAATTTTATGGTAGTTTCAACTATGGTTTCATGTTTTTATTTGAGTTTTATTTTAGTTTTTTTTTATTTAATTAATATTTAATTTTATGTTAGTTTCAACTATGGTTCGTGTTTTTATTTGGGGTTTATTGTGTTGGAAAAGTGGTTCTTGTTTTACTAAATCATAAAATATTTCAATTGTAAATAATATTAGCATAATATTTTTACTAGCCATAAATAACTACGTATACATGACCTCTATCCTACTACGTACATTTTTAGCTACTGTGTAAAATTATTCATGACTACATACATGCCATAATATCCTCATAGTATCAAGTCTTTATTTCAGATCTCATCAGAAACGGAACAATCTCTTTTAATTTGTTATTGACTTTTTAAGGTGATAAAAAACAAAAATATCATAGACTAGCTAATTTGGTACATTTTTTTTATCTATATATATCGTATGTTGTTTATTGATTTTGATGCAAGTGTTTGTGAAGTTTACAATAAAATTAACATAGAGATGGGAGCTCGATCGGAAATTTTCACACATATATATATTGGCTTTTGTAACAACTCAATTGGTGTTCTTTGTTGCTAGCGATTCAAGTTAGCTTTTGGCATTTGTATATATGAATTTTCATTATCACGTTTCTTGTTCTCGTTCTTGCATAGTTCAATATACTACATTTTACATACTTCAAGTGCATACCAATAATTGAAGTGCCTTTTAGAAGGTATGCACTTTTTGAAGTGCCTTTTTATAAAAGTAATTAACTTTTTTTATAAAAACAATTTTTTTAAAAAGTTAATATTTTTATTAAAAGTTACTTTTTTTAAAAAAGCAACTTTTTTTATTAAAGTTAATTTTTTTTTAAAAAAAAGTTACTTTGTTAATTTTTCAAAAAAAAGTTAGTTTTTCAAAAAAGTTAATTTTTTCAAAAAAAAATTAATTTTTTCCAAATTAAAATTAATTTTTTTTAAAAATATTTTTTTTATTAAAAATATTTGATTTTTTTCTATATCGTTTTATATATATATATATATATATATAAATTGTGTATTTATTTTTATGTATGAGTATTTATATGTAACTATTTGTTTATGAATATGTTAAAAATGTAAAATTATAAACTTTTCGGGTTAAATTCATATGTTTTATAAAATTTGGGACTGAAATGTAATTTAAACTTAACTTCCGTCAAATTAAATTGACGGAGGTCCCAATTTAGGAAAAAATATATAGTTCGATGGCTCAATTATTAATGTAATTAATTTGGTCCATATTTTGTTAATATATGGTAGTTGAGATTAATAAACCTATTTTTTCCCAATTAAGGTGTTAATTAAGTTGTATTTCCAGTTTTCACCTAGGTGCATGTATACAATTACACACACTTGCCATACCATGCTTTAACAAATTAAAATCTATTTTTGACATTTATGTCAATATGTCATATATATATCCTACTGTAATGTAAAGATTTATTTATGTCATATATATCCTAGTGCGGTACTGCATGCTTAAATAATGTAAAGATTTATTTATGACATACATGAAGTTTATTCTAATACCAGTAATACTGTAATACGTATATGCTTAAACACTCTAAACAGTATTAATGACATTTGCATATATGCCATAATGATTAATATCTTGAGACATAATTCTTTTCTAATAATGGAACAATTTCTTTTAATTTGTTATTGACTTTCTAAGAAAATAAAAATAAAAATTAATTAAGAATGATTGAGGACATATTTCGTCTATATATATCATACGTTGTTTATTGATTTTGATGCAAGTTTTTGTGAAGTTTACAATAATACTGACAGAGAGATGGGAGCTCGATCGGAGATTTTCACATATGTATCTATAGTAGCTTTTGTAACAACTCAATTGCTTTTCTTTGCTGCAAGCGATTCAAGTTAGTTTTCACATTTCTATATATGAATTTTAGTCGTCACGTTTCTTGTTCTCGTTCTTGGATAGCTCTCTTACGTATTGGAAAATTTAATTTTTGGTTTTTGGAATACAGTCTGCAGGTTACCATAGATATACCGGTTACATACGATTATCTGGGATGCTACTTATAACAATGATAAATAAGGGATAGCAGTAATTTAAATATGATGTATTGTGAGTTGGGTAAATACAATTTATGTGACAATACATAAGTAAGACTAAAAACAATTATTCCCTCCAGGTTACAATTTATTATATTCTATTAATCAAACACGCATGTCTTCTTTTTTAGAATACTATGAATCGAACCCTAATAATGAGCGGGGTGTAACAGAACCTAGGCACATTGGGGGAACCCACTTCACATACTAACTTACTTTTATTTTTAATTGTAGATTGCAATCTATACTACTTTTACACCTTTGAAATAATTTAAGTAAATTTTTTGTTCATGCCAATTGTTCAGGAAATCCGCAAATTGGAATCAACTACGGCACAAATGGGAACAATCTCCCCCCTCCAGCAAAAGTAGTAAATTTTTTCCATAAGAAAGGGATAAAATTGGTAAGAATCTACGAACCAAACACAGGCATATTTAACGCCATGAATGGAACGAATATTAAGCTTATCGTAGGGGTAAGGAATCAAGATATACCGAGTATTGCTAAGAGCCCAGCTGCTGCAAGAGCCTGGGTTAAAACTAACATTGTTCCTTGGAAAAACGGCGTTAATGTTTATTTTGTCTCAGTGGGAAATGAGATAATTCCGGGTCCATTTGCTGCCTATGTAGCCCAAGCCATAACGAACATTAAACACGCTCTTGTTTCGATTGGAAAAGCTAGTATTTACGTCTCGACAACCTCTCTTTACAACCTCCAAACATCTTTTCCTCCCTCGGCCGGAAAGTTCCCTCCGGACGTTGCTCAAGTAATCATTTCTTCTTTTCTTGAAGCTTTTATGTTTGAACTTTTTTTGTTTATAAAAAAGTTTAACACAAGATAATGAAGATTGCTAAATGTAATAATTAATCCATACTCAGCTTCAAGAGATGGTGACAACCGTTGAAACGAACGACTGCCATGAAATAAAAGATATAATAGTACCGTCCACGCGTTAGATCATTTTGAACTAATAGTTTTTACCTACTCATTTTGGTTAAATGGATTATTCTCATTAGCAAACTCAAAGCAACAAGTTATAATCAATATACATAGTGTTGATCTACATGTGCACCATTTTAGCAAATTATGATTTTGGGTATAATATCAATAAGCAAAATCGTTTTTCTATGGAAAGAACAAGGATTGTATCTCACTAGTGGTGATTTCGTGTACTTGATTTGCGTTTAACATTTGATATTATTTGATTTCCACAAGAGTGAATTTTTTTACCACTAAACGTTTTACTTTCATTCTATTTTTCTATGGTCCTTAATTACAGATAATGAAGGGAGTAGTCCGTGTCTTGGCCGCCAACAAAACGCCGCTGCTCTTGAGCGTCTACCCTTATTTTGCGTATGCCTCAAATCCACAAGACATTTCATTGGATTACGCTTTATTTAACGCAAAAGAACCAGTTGTAGACGGATCCTATCGGTATTATAACCTCTTAGAAGCTCAACTGGACGCTTATTATGCCGCACTAGCGACAATTGGTGGCGCTGAGATACCTATTATTATCACAGAAACTGGTTGGCCAACAGCTGGGAAGGAGCCTTTTACAAGTGTAGCAAACGCAAAGACTTATAATAATAATCTGATAAAGAGAGTCAAGACACGAAAAGGAACACCAAGGAAACCCTCGATTTATCTTGATGCACTTATATTCGCAATGTTTGATGAGAACGTAAAACCCAAGGGGGTTGAGCAACATTGGGGCATTTTTTCTGCTAACATGAAGCCCAAATATCCATTGCCGTCGTTCTAGGCTTATACTATGAAGTTGTTATATTAGCAAAAAAAATTCAGTCTCCTTATACAAAAATTTAAAATTTATATTTCAAGTATACTAGTAGATCAATGAAAAAATTGATGCATGGTTTTGCTTTTCGATTCGGTTCGTATTTCTTTAAGCAAATTAAGGTACTCATGCCAAAATAATGTGGCATTTGTTTTAAAATTATAGCAAACTAGCAATTGGCAAAGGAACTTCATTCCTCATTCCTTGAAAGGCCAGCCACTTTTTGTGTTAATATGGTCAAGGGGAGTAAATTGGTGTGTTGCGAAAAACTTCTCTTGAACATTGTTAAAAAAAGCATTCTGTACACATAACGTTTAGAGAGTGTAGGTGGAGCTAAAGAGGAGTACAAAAGATTATGAGAAACGTTAAGATTGTCATTTGAAGAGCGCGTCTGCGCATGGAATTCGATTAGTAGACGCTAGCCAATTTGAACAATATCAGATGGTAACGGAAGTTCCATGAGTTACAGACACTAGCTTTTTCTAGTTCATACATTACATTATTTAGTTGCATCAGCATTAGATAGGCCAATTCTGCACTGTAATATCGCCTTCTTGCTTTTCATTTGAAAAAGTTTAAGCATGATGTTAATCTTCGTTTTCAGACGCACTATTTTTGCTAGTAAAGTAGTATTGTGACTGCATTTTACAGAAATGGTTACAAACAACTTATGTCCGACACATTTATTCCAAAGGGAGTGAAAGTATTGTAGTGTCTTAGTTATTGACTTATTGTTATTCTATATGTCTGCACAGAATTGGTTAAATTAATCCTTGTGGTTTGTGCTATATTATAACATATTAATCTGGAAATCATGATCATACTTCGCCACGAAAGAGAGAGAGAGAGAGCAAACCATTAACATTTATTATTTATATGATTTTATCTAGTCATAGTTTAGTCTTTTCTCATTGTTACGGATAATAACTAAAAACTAATACGAAAGAGGTTTTAATTCCCTATTAGTTGGACAAACCACATTTGTGCAGTTATCAGATTGATCAAAAATAATCTTGGAAAGGGCGCGTGGCAGTCATTAGTTTTTTTTTATATAAATGAGGGAGAAGCCCTACGATTTTATTAATAAATCGGAGAACAGCCACAGAACAATAAAAAAATAAAAAAGTAAGCATTGATCACTCCCTAACATCCTAAATTTGTCAAATTAATCAACCAGGGTTATTTAAGCCAGTATAAACAAAAATGTCCACATGGACGTCAACATCAAGAATAATAGAGCGTTGGTTTCATGTATAAAATAACAATTAAACAATAATAATAAGGACTAAAAAGAAATAAACAAAACTAGTGTAATCTTTATTAATTCAGAAACGAAAATAAAATTACAGATTACAACATGTATGCACTAAAAAGTAATTAAAGCATACGTTATTCAGATTATTATCAATTAATAATCTAATGTACTTAATTGCAATAAACATAAACTGCCGGACTGGAAAGTATAAACTTAACAGCCGAACAGTTCTGATTGAAATAGAAAATACAGGACTGAATTGAAACTATTCTAATTACAGAATTAAATTACAGAAATGAATTACAGAATATAAACATTACTTTAAAGAAATTACAGAAAGGTAAAAACAGAATTAAAAATTACAGCTAAGTACAACAAATTAAAATACTGAAATAAAATTACATAATTGAAAAGACAAAAATATAAATTGCAGAATTGAAATGCGGTAATTAAAAGACAGAATTGAAAAGACGAGGTGACTGTAAACAGTCTGCCCTTAACCGATATTCGCCCAACCACCTTAAGGTTTCTGGTTGCGTTGGCGCTTCGAATGTAAAAGTATGTTTAGAGAGTGGGGGAGAGCTGCCTACTTATAGACTAACCTGAAATCTCAGCCATAATGGTCACTTAATTCAGTATTTGAAACTGCTGAATTAATGATGCAATTATTCTCATTTAATTGCATCAGTTACAAGCTTGCTGAAATTTTTGGGACTGTTTTGTTATTTCAAAACTCTCAGACTTTATTGGAACCAGAACCAGAACCGGAACATTCCCCAAGTCCCAAGTCCCACGCCTGCGACCCGCGCCCATGACCAGAGACCCATACCCGTGCCCGAGACCGAGACCGAGCGAGTGTGCGCATGTGTGGTACACTTGCATACACACACATATGTGGCTACACACTATTACCACTCTCTAATGCTGAATATGTATATAAACTATTCAAAATAGTTTTTCCTCTTCGATGTGGGATAATCATTTGGGTGGCTTCCCCATCCATTTGATTTCCCAGTTCCTCTCCCAAAATTCCATATTCCGTCTCTCCATGGTCCAACTTCGGAGCCAATTTCCATTCACACCCATTCACCGAATAGGTCATGCGATATACCGTTTCGAAGCTTGTCACACAAGCTACTCAAACCAATTGAGTATGGAGTCTAAACTTTAGATTATTCACATGGAATTTGACCAAACTTTTGGACTCGTGACCAATTCGGAAAACATCATGTTTCATGGTTTTTTCCTACAATTCCCCACATGAATGCAATTTGCTTGAAAGCCCATGCCCTAAATGCAAATCAAGAGAACCGTAAAAGTTCACTGCTTAAGGTCAGGTAGCGTGCGCCTTGTACCTGCCGTAGCGTAGTTTCATCCGGAATACTGCTATTAGGTAGCATAGATGCTTTGAACCCTTTAACTTTGTGTATCCCAGCATGATAACTGTACAGTGCCCTTTCTATCCACTTACTAGGCCATTTAGTTGTTGTCCATATTTGGCCTGGACTGCCTTGGCAACTTCAACTGAGTGCTTTAGTGAATTAGCCCAAACTCATCACATGGTACCGGCCTTACACACTCATTATAGAGCGAGAGAGATGGTTTTGAAGTTATGAAAATAGATTAGGGTTTGAAAGAAGTTTAAAAACTGAAAAATAGAAAAACGATCGGTCGTTTTTGAATTTCGACCGGTCGTTTTGGGAAAAAATGTTCAAGTGAGCACATTGAAAAAACGATCGGTCGTTTTTTTAGAACGATCGGTCGTCTGTGTAAAAACGATCGGTCGTTTTTACAGACGATCGATCGACTGTAAACATTTTACAGAACAAGAATTTTTTGTACTTTTCGACACTGATTTAGCAAAAAAATATATAAAAGCAATAAAATATATATAAAATCAATATATATATATATATATATATATATATATATATATATATATATATATATATATATATGCACATTTCGCACATCAAACATGCCTAATTCTCGTCGAATAAAACAAAATTGTTCCTCGTTAAGGGGTTTTGTAAAAATATCGGCTAATTGCCTATCGGTACTTATATATTCAAGTATAATATCCCCTTTTTGAACATGATCCCATAGAAAATGATGTCGTAAATTAATATGTTTAGTACGAGAGTGTTGGATCGGATTTTTCGAAAGATTTATATCACTAGTATTATCACATAAAATAGGCACACTATCAAAAGATAATTTAAATTCGTTTAGTTGTTAACGCATCCAAAAGATTTGTGCGCAACAACTACCCGCGACGACGTATTCCGCCTCCACCGTAGAAAGCGCAACCGAGTTTTGTTTCTTGCTATTACAAGAAACTAAGGCGTTTCCTAAAAAATGGCAAGTGCCACTAGTACTTTTTCTATCTAAACGACAACCGGGAAAGTCGGCGTCGGAATAGACAAGTAAATCAAAAGTAGTATCATGGGGATAAAACAATCCTAAATTGCATGTTCCTACAAGATATCTAAAAATACGCTTAACGGCTATAACATGCGATTTCTTAGGACAAGATTGATACCTAGCACACAAGCAAACACTAAACATGATATCGGGTTTACTTGCGGTTAAATATAAGAGAGATCCAATCATACCTCTATATAGCTTTTGGTCCACGCTTTTACCCGATTCATCCTTGTCTAGTTTTGTTGCCGGACTCATAGGAGTTCCTAGCGGCTTTGCATTGCTCATGTTGAATCGTTTGAGCAAGTCCCTTGTATATTTGGCTTGATTTACGAAAATTCCATCATTTGTTTGTTTGATTTGCAATCCAAGGAAGTAGGTGAGTTCGCCCATTATACTCATCTCGAATTCGCCTTGCATACACATAGAAAACTCCTCGCACATGCGAGCATTAGTAGCACCGAAAATAATATCATCAACATAAATTTGAATTAAAAGCATGTCTTTTCCATCCTTTTTAATAAAAAGAGTAGTATCCAAAGTATCACGAGAAAATCCTTTTTCAATCAAAAATTTACTAAGTCTTCATAGCAAGCCCGGGGTGCTTGTTTTAAACCATAAAGTGCTTTTTGAAGTTTGTAAACATGATCGGGAAACTCGTGATTTTCAAAACCGGGTGGTTGTTTTACATAAACTTCCTCATTTATAAAACCGTTTAAAAATGCACTTTTAACAACCATTTGAAACACTTTAAAACGTTTAAAAGAAGCATAAGCAAGCAACATTCTAATAGCTTCTAGTCTAGCTATGGGTGCGTAAGTTTCATCGAAATCGATGCCTTCTTCTTGGTTATACCCTTGAGCTACTAGTCTAGCCTTATTTCTAATGACTACCCCGGATTCATCCATCTTATTACTAAATATCCATTTCATACCTATGATGGTTTTCTCACGCGGTCTAGGTACTAAAGTCCATACGTTACTATGCTCGAATTGATTTAATTCGTCATGCATAGCTAATACCCAACTCTCATATAGTTCCGCTTCATGAATGTTCTTAGGCTCTAATTGAGATAAGAATGCAAAATGATTAACTAAATTTCTCAAAGAAGAACGTGTATGCACTCTTTCTCCCGGGTTACCCAAGATTAATTCTTGCGGATGGTTATTGGCAAATCTCCATTCTTGAGGCAAATCCTCATGAATGTGTACACTAGATTCTAAGTCCGTTTGAAGTCTCTCTATAGTGACTTCTTCAACAACGGGTTCAACCTCTATACTAGGCGTAGACTCTAAGCTAGATGTGACATGATTAGAAGAAGATGCATTATGAAAAATATCATTATCAACACTATGAACAATTAATGGCTTATCAATCGTCGGTAAAATCTCATCAAAAGAAACATTTACCGATTCTTCCACCAATAAGGTTCTTTTATTAAAAATTCTATACGCTTTACTCGATATAGCATATCCGATGAAAATTCCTTCATCGGACTTAGCATCGAATTTTCCTAGATTATCCTTACCATTATTATGAAATAGCATTTACAACCAAATGCACGTAAACGAGAAATATTGGGCTTTCGCTCATTCCATAATTCGTAAGGTGTCTTTTTCAATATGGGCCTAATTAAGGCTCTATTTAAAATATAACAAGCGGAATTTACGGCTTCGGTCCAAAAATACTTTGGCAAATTATTTTCGCAAAGCATGGTCCGTGCCATTTCCTCTAGGGTTCTATTCTTCCTCTCTACCACCCCATTTTGTTGGGGCGTACGAGGGGCCGAAAAATTATGATCAATACCATTTTCATCACAATAAGTTTGAAATGGAGTATTTTCAAATTTCTTACCATGATCGGTTCGGATACTTTTGATCATATAACCCTTTCGTGTTTGGAGCTTTTTGCAAATAATAGAGAATTCTCTAAATGCTTCATGCTTATGAGTTAAAAATAAAACCCAAGTAAAACGACTAAAATCGTCAACCATGACGAATGCATATGCACGCCCTCCAAGACTAAGTGTCCGGGAGGGGCCAACTAAGTCCATATGAATGAGCT
Source organism: Primula veris (assembly GCA_963682055.1). Classification (NCBI taxonomy): domain Eukaryota; kingdom Viridiplantae; phylum Streptophyta; class Magnoliopsida; order Ericales; family Primulaceae; genus Primula; species Primula veris. The sequence continues at coordinate 24,561,302 of OY821747.1, read as the reverse complement.
CCAAACAACGAGTAGTAGAAATAATATTTTTAGACTTAAAAAAAATCTTCGTTTGTTTGCCTAATTGACAAACGTGTTTGTCCTTTATATATAAGGAGCTTTTGGTAAACCTATTACCAAATCTTTTCTAGAAAGTTTAGCAAGTAAATCAAGACTTGCATGACCAAGTCGTCTATGCCACAACCAACCATTGTCGTTGATAGTAACAAGACACTTAACTTCATTATCCACCGAACTATTCAAATCAATCATATAGACATTATTTTGTCTTTGACCCAAGAGAATAGTTTTATTTTCCGAAATACAATGAATGATGCAATGCGATTTTTCAAAAATGACTTTGTGACCCAAATCGCAAAGTTGACTTAAACTAAGCAAGTTATGTTTAAGACCATCAACAAGCAAAATATTCTCAATAATAACATTAGATGGTTTAGAAATGCTACCAATACCGATGATTTTACCCTTGCTATTATCCCCGAAGGTCACAAAGCCTCCGTCTTTATGTGCAAGAGTAGTAAATTTTGTTTTGTCTCCCGTCATATGTCTTGAGCATCCACTATCCAAGAACAACTTGTCCTCGTTAATTTTTGACCTCAAGCATACCTACAAAACAAAATGATCATTGGTACCCTAATCCACTTTTGGGTCCTTGAGGGTTAGTGTCTCGACCCTTTGGAATACAAAACAAGTCATTTCTATTTACTTTATATCTATAAGGGCAATATATATAATCCTAATAGTGATCACTACGGTTGCAAGTAATACATTTAACATGCATGCTAGGTTTAACAAAACGATTATAAACTAAGTTATTTTTATACGAGTTGTTCTTACGAGAGTAACTTGGTTGTCTATTTTCATTTTTCGCCATTTGTTTGGTGAATAGATTTTTATGCTTTGCCGTTAAGAATGGGTTGTACCCTACACCAGTTTTATCATACGCGCCTTGTTGAGAAGCTAATATAGTACTTAGCATTTTACTTCCCTTAGTGAATTTAGCGAGAGTAAGTTCGGCGCTATCCGCCTTAAGTTTACATGAATTAAGGTCATTAACTAACTTATTATTTTCTATGGTAAGTTCGGCATTTTTAGTCGTGAGTGAGTCATTTTTTATAGCTAAATTTTCAAGTTCGTCTTGTAGAGTAATTAGCATTTTTCTAAAAGATTTGTTTTTACCTCTAGCTTTTTCTAAAGATGCTAACACATCATTTATATCAAAACCATCATCACTAGAAATAGAAGAGTTAGAGGAGTGAAAGCTTACATCCTCGGTATCGTCGTCTCTAGCCATGAGACATAGATTTGCGACTTCTTCATTGTCGCTATCGGAGCTATCATCATCGCTCCCCCATGCGGCCAATAATGCCTTCTTGTATTCCTTTTTCTTTTCGAACTTGTCCTTTTTCTTCAAGGGACATTCGTTTTGCATATGGCCGGGTTTGTGACATTTATAGCAAATGATTTCGTCCTTCTTGTTCGATTTGTCGGATGGCTCTCCCTTATATTCCTTTTTCCGAAATCGTTGTCCGCCCTTCTTTTTCCAACTTAGGAACTTGTTGTAGCGTTTGGTGAAAAGTGCCATTTCATCATCCTCACTCGAGGAGTCGTTGTCGCTATCGTTATTTGTTGTGCTTTTGAAGACGATGTCTTTCTTCTTTTTCGAGTCATCCTCATGTTTTCGAGTAGTCATGTCGAGTTCATGAGTGCTGAAGGATCCTATGAGGTTGTCGAGAGAGAGAGAGAGTGTTCATGTCCTTGGCTTCTTGTATAGCCGTCACTTTTGATTCCCATTTTCTCGGGAGACTTCTTAGGATTTTCGTCACCATCTCCTTGCTAGAATACACTTTTTCCAATCTTTTAAGATCGTTAGTAATTTTAGTAAAACGTGTGTACATAGAAGCAATAGACTCGTCATCATCGACTTTAAAGAGTTCATAATCATGAATAAGCATGCTAATTTTAGAGTCCTTAACTTGACTAGTTCCTTCATGCATAATAGCTAGCTTATCCCACATTTGCTTAGCGGTATCACAACCGGAAATCTTATCATACCCACTCAGCGAGAGCACTCAAGTTATAGATGTCACTCAAGTTATAGATGTCATAGCCCTACAATTAAGAGAAAAAGCAAGGCGTTCATCGGTGTCTAGTTCCTCTACAAGTTTATCTAAGCCATTTCTCTGAGGCGTTTTATAGCCTTTACTAATGCTAATCCATTGGTCTATTTCGAAACCACAAAGGAAATTTTTCATGAGATCTCTCCAATAGGGATAGTTTGTACCGTCAAAGAACAGGGGCCTAGTAATGGATTTTGAGTCGGCGTACGAAGACATATCGGATCTTTAAACTAAAAAATCGTTAGATTTTGTAAATAAAAGAGCTAGGCTCTGATACCAATTGTTGGTCCGTAAGGGTCCAAACCTTAGAGAGGGGGGGGGGGGGGTTGAATAAGGTTTACGTACGATTTTCGCAGAATAAAAACTATGAGTTATTAACTAAGCTAATTAGTAAATTCTTCTAACTTAAACACTTGTGTTAACTAATAATGCTAATTTAAGCTATTCAAGCAAACAAAATAAGCAATAAATAAGTGCGGAAAGTAAAAGTTAAGGAAAAGGAATAACACAAGATTTATAGAGGTTCGGCAAAATGCGCCTACGTCCTCTCCTCAGTATTCACACTACCGAGTGTTTCACTAGAATCTTCTTCCAAAGTTACAACCTAACGAGCTAATCGACCGATTAAGCTCCCCCTCACTATATGAGTATCCCGAATGAAAAGACCTAGAGCTTTTAAGCTACACTTGCTTACAAAGCCTCTACCCAATCATTCGCTCACAAATGAGTTTATAAATCACTCTTTACAAGATTGAATTTGAAATGAATCACTCACTAACAAATAATATCTCGGTGTTTATAAGATTACAATAATATTACACTCGAGAATATTTATGAATACAAGTGAGAAAATAAGTAGTATAAGCTTGAAGAATTTCATGAAGGAATTGCTTAATTGTTGTGTGTGAATTGGATAGCTTCAACAATGGATTTGGGGGCTATTTGTAGAGCCAATAAGGTCCATTGGTCAGTAGATGACCGTTTGTAGTTGTTGAGTTTTTTGTTCAATGTTTTTTCAGCAGTTACCCAGTTTTTCAGGATAAGTCAAAAAGCTGCTTTTTGAATTTCTACAGAAACGATCGGTCGTTGTCTGTAAAACGATCGGTCGTTTTTCTTGAGGACTCTCTGGAAGAAATCATACCTAAAACGATCGGTCGTGTCTGAAAAACGATCGGTCGTTTTTCATGTGAACTCACTGGAAGAATTTTGATCTGAAACGATCGGTCGTTTCTGCCTTACGATCGGTCGTTTCTGCCTTAGCAATTTCTCGGTTTTCTCGACATAGTTTGAAAGCTCGTAACTAGTTCGTTTTAAAGTCCGATTGAGGTTTCGTTTGATCCGTTGGCTTCGTATTTCAATATACTATCATTTCAAACCTTTAACATGCTAGATAAATGATTAGTACGCAAAACGAGCTTTTATCATGTTTTACAAATTTTGTTATCATTAAAATAATCGATTAGAAGAACATCGTTCAACAGGCTTAACAGTGCTTTTATTGTCATAACAGCCCGCGACACGATGGCCGGTCCTGTTACAGACAAAGTAGGTTCCCACAAATTTCTTTGCGACAACAGCACTGCCTCCGTTGTCAAAACGTTACCACTTGACGTTGGAGCTTTCGACCACATTGGCCTTTGCCATCGAGATGTTAGCACCACCGACTCTCCTTACGGAGCGACGGTTGCTCATCTCGATATTGAGCTTCTCAATGAGCCCCTCTAGCCTCATTTCCTTCCGCTTGTGCTTCAGGTAGTTTTGAAAGTCTTTCCAAGACAGTGGCAATTTTTCAATCATGAGTGCCACCTAGAAAGGCTCATTAATCACTAGCCCCCCAGCCTCAAGGCGATGGTAAATGAGTTAGAGCTTCTCAACTTGCTCCATGACACCCCTACTGTCAGTCATACAGTACTCATGAAAGTCCGTGACAACAAATCTCTTTGTGCCAGCGTTATTCACTTTGTACTTGTTTTCGAGAGTTTCCCAGAGCTCATTTGCAGTAGCTTTATGCTCGAAAACACTGAACAACGTGTCATCTAGAGCCCATAGGATATAGTTCTTGCATAGGTAGTCGGCATGTCTCCATGCCTCAACCGCAGAAAATGACTGCTCGTCCAGATCGTCCTCGCTTAGGACGGAAGCAGTCTCCTTAAGAAACCTGGTCAGATTCAGGGTGGTGAGATAAAACAACATATTTTGCTGCCAACGTTTGAAGTTGTCTCCCCTGAATTTTTCCGGTTTCTCTTGATGAGAAGTCGGCAAAGTAGGCACATCCGAATACATCAGTGCCTTGCCCTTGGCCGCAGCCTTGCCTGTGGCCTTGACCGTAGCCGCTGCTTCGGCCGCAGCCTCAGCTTTGGCCATAGCATCTGCCATTGCCTCAGCCGCGGCAGCCTCAACCGCTGCAGCTACGTCCTCGGCGTTGGCCCCCACATTCGCATCGCCCCCAGTGTTATGGACATTTCCATCAACCACTGGGTCATGCTCACTCCCGATAGGCAACTCAATAGGCGACGTATTTGTCATCTGAAACGACAACACAAAAACGTATGAGATACGTGTACAATAAATTCTATAAACAAAACACCAAAACTGAAATTTGGGTTTGTAAAAGAATTTTATTTAAAACAATAACAGAAAATTAAACAGTTTCCTTTTGAATAACAATACGGTTGATATCAAAAGGATTAAACGATTCTTGTTGAATACCAATACGGTTGGTATCAACAAGATTCTTATAACAAAAATTAAACTGTTTGGAATTTTTCTTTGCAATTCAAATTCTAATATGATTTAGAATTGAAAACAAAAAAGCATTATTCCTTATAAAATAAATAATTGTATTAATACATGAAATAAACAACAGAATATCGGTTAAGATTGTTAGTTTCCGTGTATGAAATAACAATTAAACAATAATAATAAGGACTAAAAAGAGATAAACAAAACCAGTGTAATCTTTATTAATTCAGAAACGAAACTGAAATTACAGATTACAACATGTATGTACTGAAAAATAATTAAAGCAAACGTTATTCAGATTATTATCAATTAATAATCTGATGTACTGAATTGCAATACACAGAAACTGCCGGACTGGAAAGTATAAACTTAATAGCCGGACTATTCTGATTGAAATAGAAAATACACGACTGAATTGAAACTATTCTAATTACAGAATTAAATTACAGAAACGAATTACAGAATATAAACATTACTTTAAAGAAATTACATAAAGGTAAAAACATAATTGAAAATTACAGCTAAATACAACAAATTAAAATACTGAAATAAAATTACAGAATTGAAAAAACAAAAATATAAATTGCAGAATTGAAATGCGATAATTAAAGGACAGATTTGAAAAGATGAGACGACTGTAAACAGTCTGTCCTTAACCGATATTCGTCCAACCACCTTAAGGTTTCTGGTTGCGTTGGCGCTTCGATCCGGTCGAGCTGTTGGTGGGTGGTTATCTCTCTTTTTAAGATGCTATGAAAAAATAATGCTGTATTTTCTTGGAACCGGAACCGGAACATTCCTGCGACCGTGCCCGCGACCCGTAATCCATGACCCGGCCCGTGACCCGTGTCCGAGACCGAGACCGAGGGCTCATGTGTGGTACACATACATACACACACATCTATAAAGCTACACTCTATTACCACCCTCTAGTGGCGAATATGTATATAAACTATTCAAAATAGTTTTTTTCTTTGATGTGGGATAATAATTTGGGTGACTTTCCCATTCATTTGATTTCCCAATTCCTCTCCAAAAATTACAGATTTTGTCACTCTATGGTCCAATTTCGGAGCCAATTTCCATTCACCGAATAGATTATGCGATATACCGTTTCAAAACTTGTCACACAATCTACTCAAACCAATTGAGTACGGAGTCTAAACTTTAGATTATTCGCATGGAATTTGACTAAATTTTTAGACTCGTGACCAATTCGGAAAACATCATTTTTTATTGTTTTTTCCAACATAGAGAAGATATGATGAAGAAGAAAAGAAAAAAGAGTAGCCAAATAAAATAGAGGTCAAACTTTGTCTCAACTCTCATCTCTTTATCTACTACTTTCATCTTGTTACATAGCTAAAAACTAAAATGATTACAATTAATAGAGCTTTGGAGAACAAACTCGTCAAGAATTTTGCAACTCAATGTTTCAACAGTAAGCTCAACACATCTAAGCAGCTTAACATATGCTTAACTTTTGTTTCCGATATAAAAACATTGCTTTATTTTTTTCTAGGTAACCGATATTCAAGCCAATTGGGAAGCCATTTTGCTAATAAGCTTGTAAATACATGTTACCCAAAGCAGCTTGTGAAAAGGAGTTATTTCCTTGTAAAATTACCAACCGAACATGGCAATCAACTCAAGGTATATAAATGAGCTTATGTAGCCTAATTTTATCTAGGGTATGGTTGGTTGCAACTTTTATTCTCAACTTGTTTGTTGCTTAAAAGTCCTACATTAGCTGATTAGGTTAAGAGGTGAGCTTTTCTGCTTTTCTTAGTTGGATACACCCAGCTTCGTTCTCAAACTCAAAAAAAAATCCAGCTATTTGGCTTAAAAGATGCAACCAAACAAGCAGATAAATTCAGACTTAGAAATCAAACTAAGTTATAGAAAACAACTTCTGTATGCCTAAAGAATGACTTAGGCATCGATTTGTTGCAACTTCAGCTGATTTATTTGTATCAATTCTGGACTAAATTGGTTGATCAGCTTAAACAAATTGAGCTTTTCTACTTTTCTACTTTTCAGGTCTTAATAGGCAAACAAAATTAAGGTGGATAGTCAAAATTTCCTTGACCTGATTTTTTTTTCAAACTTATTAGTTGAAATGTCACAATCAAGCAAACCCACAAGTTAAGACTTGATCAATTCTATCATTTCTATGTATGTAAAACAAACTTTTGTATGCTGAAGATATCACTTAGCCTTGCTTGGTTTCAGATTTTAAACAAGTTATATCATTTATTTTTGCTTAAAGGGCGAATTGTATTTGGCTGATCAGCATAAATGCGGAAACTTTCTGTTTTCTGACCTGAAAAAGCGAAGTTTTAAGGCTAAGATGAGTACATGTTTCCCTCAAATTAAAAAAATCCAGCTTTTTTGCTTAAAAGATGCAACGAAAAATCCCATAAATTAGGAGGCAATTTTTTTTTCTCTTTATTGGGTATGATGTTACTTGTAGGTGTGCGCTGCAAGGAGGAGGAGGTCGAATACGGATACAGATACATACATATTAATGGAACCTGGAAAAAATGAAGAATTTGTTTCTGAAGACGAACTAAGAATGAGGTTAAAAGGGTGGCTAGAGAATTGGCCGGTTAATGAACTAGCACCGGATCTTTCTAGGTTTGATAACACAGATGATGCAGTTTCTTATTTGGTTAAGTCTGTTTGTGAGCTTGAGATTGATGGAGATGTTGGTTCGATCCAATGGTTTCAAGTCCGTTTAGAGTGAATAATACTATGCAAATTGAGATTCTGATGGCATTTCTTGTGTGTTCTGCTTCTTTTTAGTTTGTTAAATGTTAAGGTCGTCACCCGACCCGTAAACACTCAAACCGTATTCCGACCCGATTACTTTTGTAAGTGGAAAAAAAAAAAAATCCCGACTCCGACCCGACAAAAATCAGGACCCGACTTTTTCGGGATCTCGTAGGGTCGGAATATTATCCCGAATCTCACGACATATTTTTTTATTTTACGACAACGTTATTTTTTATTAACAATTTTCGTTTGATAAGTCTAAATATGTTATTAACACGAAACATAATTCTAATTTAAAAATAACATTCCTAATAAATGAAAAAAGAAATTAATATGTAGTAGAAAAATAGTGTGAAACTATAAATAATGGAGTAGATAAAAAAATTGATACGTTTTTTTATCATATTCTTTTAGTATTTAGTTTTATTTAAACAAACAACAATTATCATACTAAATGAGATATATTATTATTATAATTTTTATAATCGCAAAATAATAAACATTTATATTTTTTAATTTAACAATATAACTTTTTATTTAAGTATATTTTTCATTTTAATAGTTTTATATATTCAAAACTACAAATCTATATTATACTTAACTAATATATGAAATAAAAAGGATTGAACCTCATATGGTAAATTGCTTACATTGTATGGTAGATGTATAATGTTCGATTCTCGTCCCTTGTATTTGATATAAATTAATTTATATTTTAGTGTTAAAATAAAAAAATCATGTTATATATATAATATAAAATATAAATTAATTAAAAAATCGGGTCGGGTCGGGACAGCCGACGAAATCAAAATTGTTACCCGATCCCGATCCCGATCCCGATCCCGAAGTTTGTCGGATTGGCACAAAACCCGACATTATCGGGTCGGATGCGGGTTGAGATTTCGGGAATTTTTCCCAGCCGTAGTTAAATGTATTATTTTATCTTCAACAGACTTATTAAAGCCCTTCTTTGATTGCAGCTTATATGCTTAGCTTTTGTGTTAAAACTTGGACTGCATTTACGAGTAAAACTTGAGCTTTTCTAGCTTGTTGACCTGAGCAAGCTAGAAAATCTTAAGCTGAAAAATCTAGTCTATTGTGGAGCTCAAAATCTAACTTATATGCAAAAAAGAAGCAACCAAACATGTCTCAATTGCGCCGCTTTCAAGGTCAGGTTTTTTGCACAATTGATAACAAAGTTGCATTCTGCATCTGATTGCCTAGCTTCAAAGCTGAGCTTTTCTGTTTATATTGTAGTTTTTGTTCAGAAGAACCTAGAAGCATTAAGCTGGATGGATCAAAAAAATTCATTTTTTGGAGCTCAAAATATCCAGCTTAGTCCCTTAGGCTTGCAACCAAAAAAGGCCTTGTTAAAGTTTTTAAACTGTGTTTTTTTTTTTTTTTTGGCGTATTTGCTAGTAAGTTGCATTACTTTTTTGGTTAGCTAGCTTAGAAGCAGACTTGTAATTTGTTTTTCGTGGACATTTTGGAGGTTTAAGCTGAATGAACCTATTTTTTACTCTTTCAATTCAAAATAAGCTAGCTACTCTCACCCTAAAATCTAGATTCAAACAAACCTTAAACTAGGCGTGTGGAAGTTCTTCAAGTGTTATCTTTTTACTCAGGTAAGCAACTTAACCTTATACTTAAAATAGCTAAATGTTTTAGTACCTTTTTGTTAAAAAGGTGATTTCACTTAAACGACAACGTGGTTTATAAGGCGATTCACATATAAGCAAGTAAGCAACAGCCGAATCATTCTGAGAAAAAAACATTTCATATAGAGTAACACCTCTTGAACGACAACAATAAAACTGAATCATGTCGACATCAAATTGAATTTATTCGGATGGAATCTTGAATTCGTACAAGGAAAAAATTACTATATTAACCAAACCTTTTTACAAGGTAAATAATAGTATTTCACAAAAATAATGATAATAATGTGAGCCGGGCATCACTAATCAGTAATGCCTAAACAGCAAATCATCATTCGATAATTTCAGGTACGAGAACGTCCCGCTCCCTTAAATTTGAATCCCGTATCTGCAACACAAAAAAATAACAACTAAACAAAATGTGACATACATAATCGTATAATTGTCACAGTCACTGTCGTTGTAATGTGATTATACATACCGATATATAGCTATAGTTTTATTTTTTCACATTTACCTTGTTTTGGTTTTTGCTTGGGGGTAAGAGAGGACCAGTTTTCCTGCTTCTAGCTAGAAGCCCTTTGGAGATTGGTGACATAACCTGGTCAGTTGGGCTTTTGTACCTTACAAAAGAATAAAGAACAAAATAAATAAATAAACTGCTAATCACTCTGTTCCAGATAGCTATTACGTACTATTTCTACCGCTACTTTAATAACTCTAGTTTATTATTATTGTTAAAAGTCTTGGCGAGTATTCGATAAGGTATTCCGACCCTCAGAAAAAGAATAGACTATTATACGAGTAAGTGACAAATATGGAGAGTAGTGTCATTGTTTTAAGTGGTTGAGACCCTCATGTAAAACGCTTACATAGTTATTAATTATAGAAAACGCTTACATAGTTATTAATTATAGAAACAAATATGTATGGGAAAAAAAATACCGATACATATTATGAACACATTAAAAAAATTTACCTTTCGGCAAATTTAAATGGCTCAGGGACTCGGAGTCGATTAGGAGGGGTGCCAGTTATGCAAGTACTATTTTGGAGAATGGGAGTTTTGAGATTTATATTGGTTGGTGTTTTTGGAGAGGTTTTAGGCTCAGGATTTTCCATTACAAATGTAAAATTGGTGAGAAAGATAATGAAAGTATGTGGGCAAGTACACAAGTATATTATTGACGTATTTATAATTTTTTGGTTTGTTGGATTTGTGACCGTTCATCAGAATCCCAACGGTCAAATTAATGTGTAAAGTATCAAAAAGAGTGTCCAAAAGGTCAAGTCCATTAGTCCAATACATAGGTAAATAAAGAGTAAAATTAGTTGTCACTAACGTTTACTTTAATGGAGTAGTCTTGACAACGAAAAGAATTCAATTCAAAAAGAATTCAATTTACTTTAACGTTTACTTAAGGAACACAATTCACTAACACGCCCTCATTTTTCATGTTCCCGGGACTCAAAAACCTCAAGGCCGCCCTGCTTAGCGGACCCGACAAGGTAAAAAAGGCAGGGTTTGTGAAAATCTTAAACTTCAAAATCTTGCTTAGCCTAACAATTATAAGAAGACAAGAACTGTGTCTTTTAATTTGTACTTACTAAATATTTTGGAAATAAACTAATATGTACTATAATAGTTCTCACTTCTCAGTTCTCACCCACCATGTTTTACAGTGCTTTACAGTGCATCAAGAACAATTTAAAGCGATAATGAAATCAATAAAACCAATAAAATAAAACAAGAAAGTTACATTGGGATAGGCCATCGGCCCATCACTGAGTAGACAAACTCCCATTGTCTCATAACCATTCCAATTGTAGATATTATGTAAAATTAACATATGTTGTGAGGTATTTTATTTCTATAAAAAAAAAAAAACAATTATCTTTATTGTTTATCTCCGACTCAAACTCAATGCCTGGGCAGTCTCTTGCAATCTCATGTGGGGTCATCATGTTATCGGGTTTTTACTACGTTTTATATATTTACATAAAATGTCTCTTCAAGCCACTTATAGCTCACCGATGCTTGATTTTAATTCCGAAAGGATAAGTTCGTTGCTTATTAATTCTTTGTGTCGATTCAATTTTATTTTCGTGCAAGCCCGCCACTCCAATTCAATGAGTCTCTTTGGCGCCACCATTTACCTTTTTTTTTTTGTGATTGTATCCGAACTTTTTTGGTTTCACAATATCATAATCGTTTCATGTTGTTGTTTGAACACTTTTTGTTTTTTCAGTGACGATTTGTCTGACATAAATTTTCTTTGACGTGATTATCCCCGATTTCCTGGCTAGAATTTGTAAAGTACAAGCAGCCAGATATGGCATAAGTAAAAAAAAATGGGGGTGTTAATTTCAACAAAAATATATAAAATGCATTTAAAAGAACTAGTATATTTTTTGCCTGATGGGTCACCAATTATATACCTATTTCTTTTACATTACAAAATATTACAACTGATGATATTCATGCAGAAAAATATATTTTCTAGCTATTTCAACAGTTCATCATCTCAAGATTTATGTTGTTATCTTTACCGGGAATCAACTTTCAAATGCTAACAGCAACTACATTGTTATTTATAACTACACCCCCTTATGTCTCATTTTAGCTAGGGGATAAAAATTATGTTACATTGTACTAAATAACTCACTTTCTAAATGTCATGGTAGCACATGCTTGATAACTTCTTCGTTTTTATAAATGTAGCTATTATATTAAAGAGTGAATGTGGACTTTATGAGCATTAAATACTCTTTATACAACTTTTGAGTAAAAAGTTTGAGAAATACGTTGATGTTACACGTAAATGTTTAGATAAACACCATTCTTTATTTAGAACATTAAATGTTAGTTTGTATATTTAAGGTAAATTAATATAATAAATACAAATTAATTCTTAATTTTAAGAACCTTAATATTTATTTGTTTTCTTAAATTGAATGTTATAATTTATATTTTCTATCTTTTAATTTAGTCATTAATTAATGGAGTAATAAAAGTTGTAAATTTTTCCATATCTTAATAAAATAAAGTTTTATTATTAAAAAATAATGGTTTTTGACTTTTAATAGATTTTTATCAAAATGTGATGAAAAAAGAAATAAATTTTTTGTTACTATAAAATGCAACTTTGCTGGTGTAGGTAAAGTGTCCAATATGAGACGTAAATACTTACCAAACTTAATGAGTATATATGTCATTTAACTTATAACTTTATCTCTGCATGACATTATATAACTGGTGAAAGTTATATTAACTTAAGTATAATGTATTGTGATCCATAATAAAGTAGCTCGTGTCTGTATCCAAGAAAAATATCATGCATGATAATCATTTGATGTTATATTCATGATTTGTATTATCAACTTATCATCCTCACAAGCAGTTTATTATCAACTTATCTCAAGATTGAAGGCATGTAATCTACTCCATAGAAAGTACTATCTACGGAGTGTATATATATATAATCATTTACTTCATCGGTATCAATTTATGTATCAATTTATATGTGTTATACCAAATTTAATCGGTTTTGAATATTTAATTAAATTGTTAAAATAATTTTTAAAAAAGTTATATCATATAGTTTTAGTTTGTCATGCCTCAGATCAGACGATGACATTGAATTTTTATTTTCATGTGTTTTTTTTTTTCCACTTATTATTTGTCACAGTTACATAGATTACATGTTGTTTCTCTAGATATAATGTATTCAGTTATTTTCTTGACAGGTTTAGTTTATGTCCGCCTCCTATGTAAGTATTAATATTATATGTTTATATACATGTAGGGGTGTGCCTAACCTCCCTCCATTGAAGTGTTTTGGTTGAAAAAAAAAAACAAAAACAAAACTAGTATCATTACAAATTAATAAACTTATTTATGGTATTATAATATTAATGATATGTTTTTGTATTATTTCAAACTTGTTAATATAATTTTTATAATTATATTATAAATACAGTCACCGATTTAATGTTAATTGCTCGACTCGTGAAAGTAATCAATTGCACGTATGGAAAAATATATATATATATACTTTATTAGAATATATAAACTTAAAAGGTAAGACAAATTTATGTTATCAAATAAATTAATTAGCTAATGATTTATTTATGTGTAGACAAGTTTATCATAATAAATAATATAATAATAAATGATAAAATTAAAATATATTTTAACAGAAAGAAAAAAACATATTTTTTTTAATTATTAAATGTTTTGAATGAAATTACATGTTCACGAACAACTTGTGTTCGGCTCGTCAAACGTTCGATTCATGTTCGTCAAATTTTCGTTTGTATTTAAATGAACCTGACCTGAACATGAATAAGTGTTTTAGTTTATGAACAAGTGTTTTAGTTTATAAATATAACATGAACATAGGCATGTTCGGTTCATTTACACCTCTATACATGTTCCTCAAAAAATTCCTTAAATTGAAAGAAAAATTGGCATTTCTTCCATTTTTATATTACACTTTTACATTTCACATAAAATCAGCTTACTTATTTAAATTACTTATTCTTTTATATATATTTGTTTATAATCTTTCTCTCTCTCTTTAAGAAAAGTAGATTGATAAAGTAGAAAAAAGGGGCCAAATCTATCATAAATAAAATGAGGCTGGATTTTTCCACTATAATTTATCCGTTTTCACGCTCAAACCATTTTTTTTTTACGAACCATAAGTCAAATTTATGATTTTGACTGTAAAATTACCAAATTGCACGCCCATGCGTTTACTGAAATTTTTTCCAGACATATACATACATAAATACATACACTCATATATACATATCACTCTCTCTCTATATTACTCTAAATTCGTCATTTTCATTAAAAAAAAAACACTCAAATGTTTAACAAAATCACTATTTTTTATTAAAATTCTCTATTTTCATCACTAATACATAACTTCCAAATCAATTCGGATTTTTTTTTTTTAAAAAAACAACCCTAATTTTTCAAATTCAATCCAAATATTTCATAAGACAAGATCTTCGAATGCGACTTCTAAAGATATTGGCTCATCCGCTCCTCGTTCGGGTAATATTTCGAAATCTAGATCCGAAGATTCTATCGCTAATAGGAATATCGTAAAACGTGTTTCTATTAATAGTTCATTTCTCGATAAATTTTCTCTCCTTAAAGAGAATATAACATTTCAAAATTGGGATTTTTTGATTTCTTTAGATTATGTCGAGAAAACCTATCAATTTAATGAAAATCTCGTATTTGACACAAATAAGCATGCTGTCTTTGAACTTGAATCCAAGGTTAACAAAAAAAACTTATTGTCTTAACCGTCACTCAACTTTGCGACCTTTTAGGATTAGACCAAGGTGACATTTCAAAAACCGAAAAAGGTTACAAATATCTATAATTTAGGTAACCTTATTGAGCTTAGTCAAGCTATTTTTCACCCCGAACATGTTGGAGAACCAAAAGCTAATGGTCTCCATTTTCAAAACAAAATTGCTTTCTTTGTTCTCATGAAAGTAATGTTTCCGCATAGCTCAAATTTTAGTGATGTTTCGGAAGAAAACATTGTGGCTCTTGCTTGTATGCGAAGACAAATCAAATTAGATACCGTCACACTAATTTTTAAGTAAATGATGTATGCGAAAAATAAAACAAAACACTCTCTTCCATATGACTCTCTTATTAGCGGTATTCTTCAATATTTTAAAATAACACAAAACGCAAAATTCGCGAGTCTACGATTGAGATTTCCTCTAGTAATCTTTCTCAAATGAGAATTTATGATAAAGATAATGGTATTCTAACTTGGTATGGACGTTAAGTTACAGGAAAATAGTGTAAACCACTCTCTCTTCATTTAGAGCCATATTTAGGCGTTAAAGCCGAGGTTTTTGTTCTGGGTTCGAAACCCGATGGTCTTTCCGATCCTATTACTCGTACTTCTTCCGATCTTATTCCTCCTATCAATCCCCATTCCCTCGTTCTCGTATCGAGAGAAGGGCAAACGAATAGTGGCATCCTCCTCTATTCCGCCTGTAACTGGAGATGTTGGCTTCTCCTTTCCTTTTAACCCTCCTTGGGCACCCTCCATCAGAAATTTTCATGTCGACAAAATGACGATGGATTATAAATTTCATCGTATGTAACGTCAACAATACCGTGAATATAGAATTGACAAGGGTGAGGATTATGGAGAAATCGATGCGTATAGTAAAGAAGAATATAAGTATTACCGTGCATACTTTCCGAACTATCGACGCCCACTCTATAATGATACCGAAGATGTTGCTAATTTGAAACAAAATGACTAACATTTGTAATTTTTTTTTATGTTTCGATGTCATTTCTATTTGTTTTTCTTCGAACAATATGTAATTTTATTTTATTTATTTTGCATTGTAATTTGGGATTCGTTGCATTATAATCGTTAATGTTTAATTTTCTTTATTATTTTATCTTATGTTGAATGGTTTGTTCGAATGGTTATGTTGTTGTTATTACGTGTTATTATTGTTGTGTTCGTCATATTAAATGTTATTATTGTGGTGTTGGTGCTGTTTGTTGGTATTAGATGTAAATTATTGGGTTTATCATTTTGTTAAATTTATTTGTGGCGATGCTCCAATTTTAAGTAAAACTATGGAGAATTTTTCATTTACAAGTATTGCATTTAAATAATACTTGAAAATGATAAATTTTCATTTACATAAATAGAATTTTACGACCGTTGCAACATTTACAAAAATAACCGATTTATAGTATTTTTACTCAGCTAGTAATACGACATATAAAAACGATAATAAAAAATAAAGCAAATAAATTATATCTACACAATATTCAACCTCGAAAAAAAAATGAAAATTACGGTTTAGACTGTGAAATAACCAATTTGCCCCTGCGTTGAAATATGAAAATTTTCCAGAAGCGTTGACCGATTGATCAACGCCTCTGGAAAATTTTCCAGAGGTGTTGCCCGATCGATCGGAGTTGACAGCCGATCGATCGGCTGAGTGCTGTTTTACTTTTAAAAAAATAACAGCACTCTTACTCTCCCACTCTCTCATTTAAAAAAAAAAACCAAATCAACATAGTTATCAAATTCGTTATAAACCGATTATTTATTCTGATTAAAGCAAATTCGTTCTATGGCGGAATATGACGACAACCACTATTGAGACTATAATTATGTTGCTTCTTCAAGTAGCTCAAATGTGAAACTAACCGATTATACACAATATTTCGATGTTGATGATTTGTATTGGGATAGTATGGATGACATGCTTAAAGATCTTTCTGACATGACTGGAAATTGGGGTTTTATTCTTTCGATTCGTAGATCGGGAGGGTTTACGGTACAAGAGTATCGTATGTTGAGATATATTGTGATATGTCGGGTGTTTACCAACAAAAGAAGGTGTCTTCCACTGATTTAGGTACGAAAAAAATAGGCTGTCCATTTTATATTAAGGGTTTTTTGATTAATGATGAATGGGTGTGTCGTGTGGAAAATGGAAACCATAATCATAAACCCCCCACTTATCTGCAAGGGAAAGCACGGCGTGCTCGTTTATCGGAACCCGAAAAGAAATTGTGTAGGTCATTAAGGCAAAGTACTTTTAAAGTTAGTGTCATATTAGAAGCTCTAAAAGTTCGAGACTCTGACAATGTGTCAAACGCAAAAACATTACATAATTTTTTTCCAAATTTAAAAGCATATACAACTTAGGCGATGCATATTAGTTTTTCATTATACTATTTTCCAACTTTTTCTAACTGATTTTAATGAGACCGAAATTAAATTATGTAATAATTCATATTCTTAATAATTTTCTCCGCTTTAACAACTTCTTGTGTGCTTAATATAGTTGTTTTTATCTTTGAAATTTTACTTTAAGTAAAAATATGATTTTATTGAAGATATGAAGGTTTTTGATTAAAAAAAAAAAAGAATGTGTTTGATCATTTTGGTATTAGATGTAAATTATTGAGTTATCATTTTGTTAATTTTATTTCTGGCGATGGTCCAATTTTAAGCAAAACTATGAAGAAATTTTGATTTACAAGTATGGCATTTAAATAATACTTGAAAATGATAATTTTTCATTTACATAAAGGGAGTTTTACGACCGTTGCAACATTTAAAATATTCAACATTTTATTTACATAAAAAATGAATCACATAAATTTACAGCAATTCATTTTCTTCTTTTCGAACGACTAAAGTACTTAAAGTACGACATAAGAAGCTGCTTTCCTGCCGATGTCAATCTGTCGGATGACGGCTCAGTGGACTCATCTATATCATTAAGCTCCCACCGACGTCTATCTCTAACATGCGATTCTGGTGGCAGAGCACGCTCATATGGAAGGGGTGGCACTCCTCGTAACCAAAGGTTGTTTGTGGAAGTCTGACTGAACATATGCTCATAAGACCCAACCGACTGTCTATGACTGTAAGGGGTATGGTAAGTGATCTCCATATCCATTTGAATATTCTCAAATCCCCTGGAAGTAGCACGACGATGACCACCAGTATCTGTACCACTATCCTCGTATTTATTCGTATGTCTTCCTCCACTTGTACGTCTACTCCTAGTACAACCACCTCTGCTAGACTCACCTTCACCTCTACCTCTGTCCGTGCGTCTACCCCCAGTACGACCTCCGCTACTAGATTCATCGTGCATTGTAGCAGTACGTGTGTAACTTCTCGACATATCCTCATAATCGCGATCCTCACGATCATTGTAATCGTCATAATCATGCTCATCGTCATCCTGGTTATCATCATCCTCCTCCAACGGTTCATCACTCGATCATTTTGGATCAATGCCCAATTCAGTCATACCATTGGCTAAATATTGCTCCTCCTGTTTAACTTTGAGCCACTTTAAAGTTTTGTAACCATGACGTAACAAATGTTTCTAAAAAAAAAACAAAAAACAAAAATAAAATATAGTAATAAAACTTAGTAATAAAACTTTTTGAAATAAAAAATAGTGTTAGTTTACTAAATTAGTTTTTTTACCATTTTAGTAATCAAATCCGCAGTCGCATGAACACCGTGTTCCGACACTTCGAGAATAAATGGGTTTATGAAAAGGCGTGTCCGAGGTCTGTACCATTATAGGTAATCTGGTGACGTTTCCGTACCGAATTCGCCGTTAATAAGTCGTTTGTGGCGATCATTCCACCCGGTTATAAACCAGTAGAATATTTAAGGCCAGTCATATTTTTGTTGTTTGCCAGCTCTCCTATCCTTGACGTGGCCTTGTGCGGGATTCCAAATCTACGTAGGCACAACCTGAATAAATCCAAACTACCTCATAATTCTCCACGCATGATGCCACTCAATCTTCTTGTTGCATATGAGCGGAATAGACAAATGCCACATATAACGACCTCGTGTACAGTATTCAGGATGAGCATTGATGTCCCCGTATGGCTGTCAGTCTATCTGTAATTCAAAAAAATCATTATATATGCAACCATATACAACATATAGGTAACAATAATACGTAGTAAAAAAATTGACTTTTACATGTTCAGGCGTTAACTGGTCAAACAGGTCCCGTATAAAAATCACATTATGCCGTACCACATGTTGATCAGAATGCGTCAATTTTTTCCACCTATAATAATACAAGTATAGTAGATAAATAATAAATATAAACAAAAGTAATCTAATACAAAAAATGAATAATAGCATAGTTGTAGCCGAGGGGAAATCTAGGCAATTCCGAAGAAGGGGGAACATCAGGAGGCAATCCTGGACAATGTATAACAGGTTGTAGCCTTGTAATCGCCCACATCTCAAGGAACATCACCGCACCGCTTATTCTCTGAGCTTGCCCCCTAACAAACTTGCACATGTTGGACTTTAACCAAGCGAGTAGAGATGATCCCCAACTATACTCTCAACACGTATCACAATCTTCAAGAAACGGGAGGGGTCAAAGTGCAACCTGATCACTGCTCTTATCAGAAAAACCGTGAGCAACTAGCAATAACAACATCGCAGCTCTCGACTGATATAACAACCTCTTCTCACTAGGGTTTGCAGGTAATTCCTTAAACGTTTATCGCAACCATCTAAGTTTAACCGTTAAACAGTTTATATCAATCTTACCGTTGTCGGGTCTACTTCCCAACAGACTCTCCACCAAATCCAACCTGTTAGTTCTATCATCATTTCTCTCTGACCGGATTACAGAAAAATCATCCACCTTCAATCCCAATGTAATCTCCACATCTTGTAAAAATATCCCCAACTTGCCACCGAAAAAATGAAATGTGTGGGTCTCATCATGCCACCTGTTCAGTAATGCTATAAGTAAGCCTCGATGTACATTCTAACTCTTTATGACATAGACATCATACAAGTCTGCTCTAATCATATTGTCTATTACTATTGGATGCGAAGCTATCTCACAACTATAATTGTACAACCACATCTTATTCTCATCTGCTCTCCCTGTATCTCTATCACGCATCCAGATCTTTTCTGATATATGATCAGACTGTCGTAAAATCCCCCGATTTCCTCTAAGAAGTGGATTTGGACATGCTGGATCAACCCATAGAGAACTTATATGAAAAATGGATATCAAATTAAATAATTTGTCCACTAATTCAAATATATATAGATAAAATATACTGTATATTTTTTTATTTATACAATGATTACATATTATAATATGTATGTATACACACACATATGGTTAGGCTCATACACCAAAAAAAAAAGGAACCCATGGACTAATTAAAAAAACAATTACTAATTACCATACAAAACAAATGAAACTCAATTAATGAGAACTAAACAATTATTATAAATCAACAAAATATATGAAAAACCATAAATTTATCAAATTTATCATAGTCAAAACAAGATAAACAATATACACATTCAAATACAACTAAACAATTAGTGATAATTATCTAAATCAATAAATTTGCATAAACCCTCTCATTTTAATGAAAATGGAACGATGTGTGTAAAATTGGTGTAGTTTCTATGATTTTTTCATATATTAAAGATTTAAACTATATAATATAGAGAATCGAGAATTAAGAATTAATAAGTGAATAAAGAAATACATTTACGCGATCTATGTGATTTGGAGTTAATCGGAGTTAAAAACATATTAAATGGTTGTAATTTGAGAGAATTTTTGAGGAGAGAGTGAGAGTTTTGGAAAGTGAATGTTTTGTTGGATTAAATGGGCAAATTTACAGTACTCAGCCGATCGATCAGAGTTCATTACCGATTGATCGGTTAACGCCTCTGAAATTTTTTCCATAGAGCTTGGCCGATCGATCGGTTGAGAAGTCCGATCGATCGGCCAAGCTCTCTAGAAAATTTTCCAGACATATAAACACAGGGGCAATTTGGTAATTTTACAGTCAAATTTACGGTTCGTAAAAAAAAATTACGGTTTGAGCGTGAAAACAGATAAATTGCAATAGAAAAATCCAGCCTCAAATAAAATATGGGGAAAGTTTTTGTTCAGAAAGATTTAAAAGCATGCAAAATTTGAGGTTTTAAAAAAGAAGTCGTTGAACTATAATTAGGGTAATATCACTTTAGTGCCCTGAGTTTTGGGTCATATTTACTTCAGTGACCCGACTTTGAAAAATATTTAATTGGTTACCCAGGTTTCACATATACTTTGATTTAGTGACCTCCTGAACTTTACAAGTTTTAAACAACTGCAATACAACCCATTTAGTTTAAAAATTAATAAAATAGACACCGATTTGTTGAAAATGACAAAATTAACTCTTTGATTTTACAATTTTTGTAAAACACATGTTTTCCAATAAACAAACTTTTCTTTATAATAAACACAATTTTAGACATAATTTTTGTTCTTTTAAGAAAAGTTTTAATTTGTAAAAAAACTATTTTAATCGGTAAAAATTACACTACATCCGTAAATAATTTTTGATAATTAAAGAAAAGTGTACGGATTAATATTAAAAAATTTCTGGTAAATTACAGAAAATTATTAAAGAAAATTACACGAAATTATCGCACATAAAATTTTACGTTTTCATGACTTCCGCATGAAGTTATACTATTTTTTTGTAACAAAAAGGTTCAAAAAAAGACAAATTAACACTTTTACTAGACTATCAAATAATCAAGATACGCATAGTGTAATTTTCTTTAATATTAATCAGTAAAATTTTCTTTAATTACAAAATGTAGAGTTTATTTTGTTGAAAAATTTGTATTCAAAGTCGTTTTTCTTTCAAAAATTATGTCTAAAATTGTATTTATTATAAATAAAAGTTTTCTTATTGTAAAACTTGTGTTTTACAAAAATTGTAAAATTAAAGTGTTAATTTTGTCATTTTTAACAAATCGGTGTCTATTTTATTAATTTTTAAACTAAGTGAGTTGTATTGCAATTGTTTAAAACTTGTGTAGTTTAGGAGGTCACTAAATCAAAGTATACGTGAAACCTGAGTTACCAATTCAAGATTTTTGAAAGTCAGGTCATTGAAATAAATATAACCCAAAACTCAGGATAATAAAATGATATTACCGGACTGTAATTTTACAAAAAAAAAAAAAAGTGTATGTCCTTTAAAATATAAATAAAAAGATCTGAGGCTTGAGTAGTGGCTGCTCTTATCACTGAAGTATTAAGTCCTATAGATGAAAAATTCTTAAATTTTACTTCCTTAGAAATTTTAAGAATTCACATTTAAAATACGCCTCAGAATAAAATATTTACTTTTTCTTTAATCAAGCTTTTGATGGAGGGAGCATTGTAATCTAATTTAATAAGATCATAATCCCTCGGTATCCAAACTACGTTGCATTTTTTTGAAAACTGAATTGCATATATTCAACAAATAGCACGAAATTACAGGAGGTAGAGACTAGAGAGTCACTGAGTTATGAATGAATTTATATAGTTATTGAACACAAACATGTATACATTGATCCAAAGTTTCATTACTCATAAAATATATATAGGTTCTCAAATGCATGATTATTTTGTCGTAGTAGTAAATTAATAAATTTAAAATACAAGTAATTTTTTATGGATATCTTGAATTGTAAAACACAACTGATTTTTAACTCTTAATATCTTGAGTTTTAGAGTAAATATTCTAAAAGATATTGATTTCAGTAATAAAACCGAGTATTTACCAATTACTTTTTATGTGATACATTTTATAATATCACAAGACATTTATAAAGTTTACTTGTAATGACTCGATAATTAGAAGTAGCATTTAATAAATTTACTTCATGAGGTAATTGATTTAAATGTATAGACGTGGAACCAACTAACCTAATAACTATTTTATTTAAACTTAAGAGGCTATAATATGAAAGATTATCATATAGTAGCAAATATATATTTAAAATCAGACTTAACTTAGAGGGGAGAGGCAGTTACGAAAACTACTCCCCATTAGTTCCACTTTCCCCAGTAAAACGCAACACATAGAGAGGAGAGAGAAGAGAGAGAACAATCTGTCATCTTGATGAGATTCTGTAAAACATGATAGTTGATCATACAGGGTTAACAGGGTTCACGAGCTTCTCTTTTTCCTTAATTAGGTGGTTGTGAGACTTAGGAGATCAAACGACATCGGTTATGGATTCAACGATAAACAAGAATTCAAGGAAATGGGTTTTCCGCTTAACTTTATAAGTTTGTTTGTGCTAAATCGCTCCCCTAGGTTGAGTGTTTTTGTGTTCTATGCATTCGTGTTTGTATGACTATTTGGTTATAATGTTTGATACTTTGTAAGGTAACTAGACTTGTTTTTATGAACTATGAGATCGTGGAATGAATACATTGTATTTGAAACATATGATGTTTTGATGTTTAGGATGGTGACTTTATCTGGATTTATTTTGAGTAACGTGGTTATAGTGAGATTGATTTATGTGATATTCCAAGGTTGAGTTTAATAACAACATAAAGATGAAAATAAATAAAATGTGTTGCCTAAAAATATTTAAAATACGAGGTTGGCCTTTGTCTTTTCTCTTGCCGGGGACATTGGCGTCACGAGGGGCTTGGGATGTAGTTTTGCAACTATCCGTAGGGTAGTATTGATGATCATCATAACGAAGTAAAGTGGAAACTAATAAAAACAATTCAATATTTATGTTGATGTTTATGTTTATTATTTGTGGCTAGTTCAATGATCACAGGTTGGATGAACTGTACTGTACACACACGCGTGTACAAACTTATTTATATTTTAACGAGAAATTCATCCTTACCTGTTTATCACATGTGTCGACAAAGGAAAGAGTATATTGGAATGAGGTGCACTCATTGTACTACATAAAATCTGTTTTCACGCGCAGACCGTAGATTAAATCTACGGTCTACAGTCATTGACTGTAAACCGTAGATTTAATCTACGGTTTACAGCCTTTTTCAGGTTTTTTGCTTTAAAAATAAAAAATAAAAATCTGAGAATTAAAATTAAAATGCTGAATAATTTTTTCAAATTAAATATGTTTTTTTTTTTTTACATAAAAATGCCTTATTTTTAAAATTTGATATTTTTTTCAAGTGTATAAGTTGATATTTTTTTCAAGTGTATAATTTGATATTTTTTTCAAGTGTATAAGTTGATATTTTTTTGTTTTTTTCAAATTAAAAAACAAAATGCCTTAGTTTTAAAATTTTACATAAAATAAATTATCAATATTATAACAAACTCTCAAAATTTACACAAAATTTACCAAAAAAAAGTTGTTTTGATAAATTTTACAATTTTGGTTCATGTTATATTTTTGTCAATTGTATAAGTTTATATTTATTGAATGATTAACTAAATTGTCAATTTTTGAGAAGTTTTTTTGTTTGGTTTTAAACACTTGTATAACGCAATATGAAACATTAATTAAGTCGTCAATTTGGAGTCAATAATCAGTTTTTTATTTTTAATTTTATGTAAATTACTCTTTTTACATAAATTAAAATTCTAATAATTAAAATTAAAAAACTGAATATTTTTTTCAAATTAAACATGATTTTTTTTTAATAAAAAAACTAAATGCCTTCTTTTTAAAATTATACATAAAATAAATTACCAAATATTCTAACAATCTCTCAAAAAAAACACAAAATTTACACAAATTTACACAAAAAAAATTGATTTGATAAATTTTATGTTTTTTGTTCATGTTATATTTAAGTGTATAAGTTGATATTTATTGAATGATTAACTAAATCGTCAATTTTTGTGAAGTTTTTTTTTTTTGTTTTTAACACTTTGTATAACGCAATATGAAACATAACTAAGTCGTCAATTTGGTGTCAATCGACAATTTTCTTGAATGAAACAATCATAAATTATATAAATTTCATAAAATAAATTAACCCAATATGCAAACATGAACTAAATTACATGAACTAAATTTCATAAAACGAATTTATTAAACATTTGTTTACATCATATAAATTTACAACAAATTGGAAAAAATAGTAATTTACATAAAATTAAAAATAAAAAACCGATTATGGACTTAGGTCTATAGGTTCTTCATTTGCTTTTTTCTTTCCCGATTGCTTTTCCAACGCCATATATAATTTGAAATTTGGTCGAAAAAGTTCCTTCCATGGCGCAGCTGCCTCAGTGCGTGTTTGTTCCCACCTTGCTATAATTCCTGGCATTGGGAAGATCCCTTCTTTAGGAATAACCTGAGCATAGTGACAACTGTTTACGAACACCATTACAGTCGGGATGTAATATGTCGTTCCCTGAGGCGGACCAGTATAAAGCGGTAAAAACGTAGAGTTCCACAAGTTTACCCCTCCATTTTGATTTTCCCATAAGGACAACAATACAATTGGCATATTGTAATGAGAAGCAATTAAAAACCCATAAGACGGAAATCTCATCCATTTGTCAATAGGTGCGGGATTTGTAGGATGATAAAAATTTAAACTTGATAAAATGTAATCATACCGGTAAGCTTCAAAATCAAGATTCTCAAACAGCTCATAATAAACACCTTTCATTTGTTGCAGCTCTTGAAACAACTCACATCTTATCGCGTACCAATCATCTTCCCCATTCTGTTTACCCGTCGCATTTGCAAGTACCCGGAACCCACAGTTACCATCCCCACGCACATCATAAACCGTTTCGATGTAACTATGTAACATGACCCATATTTGGTCACTGTACAGGAAGGTTGGCCTATTTGGTCACTGTAACATGACCCATATTTGGTCACTGTAACATGACCCATGTTTGGTTCGTTGATGTCATTCCTACGACTTCTAGAAATGACATATTAAAACGGTTTGTCCTATATGTACAATCCATTAACAAGACATCAGGAAAAGCTTTGAACATCCTTATAGAATCGGGGTGTGCAAAAAACAAGTTCTCAAGGCAATGGGTTGATGGGTTCATATTATAGTAGAATGTGTAGCGATGTCTATCCAACAAATTAAAAAGTTCCTGTGTCGGGTTTCTACCATCTCGTTCTTTAAATTTCAGTCCGGCCAAAAAATTATGTATCGTTTTAGTGTTTGATACATTGTCAGGATTTCTATTTTTAATGGCCTCTAATATTGCACCAACTTTAAAACTACTTTGCCTTAAAGTTTTAACAATTTCTTTTTCATCTTGGGTTAAACGAGCACGTCGTGCTTGACCTTGGAGGTAAGTTGGAGGTGGGTGGTTATGTTGTCCATTTTCTACGTGACACATCCATTCACCATTAACTACGTAACCTTTAATGAAAAATGGACAGTCTTTTTTCTTTGTACCTGATTTTACGGAAGATGGTTTCTTTTTTTCGTAAACCCCCGATTTATCACACACAATATCAACATACGGTGTTCTGCTCCCATCACCCCCTCCAGACTTACGAATCGTAAGGATGAAACCCCAATTTCCAGCCACATCAGCAAGATCAGCAAGCATTTCATCCCTTGTTTCCCAAGTCAATTCATCAACTTCAAAGTGCTCCGAATAATCAGTTAGCTCATCGTTTGAGCCACTGGATGAATTCGCATTGTTGTTGTTATTCCATTGGTTGTTGTCATAACCATAGTTGTAATTCATTTTCGAAAAAGTGTTTGTTTGTATATTTTATTGGGGAGAAATGAGGATTTTTTTAGAGATTTCCGAAATGTGTTTGTGTTTGATTTTATGGTTTGTTAGAATTGGCAAAATTGAGTCATATTTATAGGGTAAGTTTACACTACAAACCGTAGATTACTTTTACGGTTTGTAGTGAATTTTTGGTGTAGTCATTTCGAAACTTTAATAATGCATTGAGTAGTCATTTTCGGATAGGGTTGTCAAATCATAATAATTCAAAAGTGATAAGGTGTTGTCGGAATTATTTTGATAGATATGGTATCCAATGTAATTTACACTACAAACCGTATATTACTTTTACGGGTTGTAGTGTTTTTTTTGGAGTAGTCATTTCGAAACTTTAATAATGCATTGAGTAGTCATTTTCGGATAGGGTTGTCAACTCATAATAATTCAAAAGTAATAAAGTGTTGTCGGATGCATTTGATGGAAATGGTATCCAATGTAATTTACACTACAAACCGTAGATTACTTTTACGGTTTGTAGTTTTTTTTTTTTTTTACGTTGTTTACGGTGATTCAGTGCAAAAAGTACATTCGTAAAACGTCGCTGCTCAAATCAGGGGTACAAACCGTACATTACTTTTACGGTTTGCACAAAATACATGCAAACCGTACATTTAATGTACGGTTTGTATGAAATCTGTACAAGCCGTACATTAAATGTACGGTTTGTATGTATTTCAGAATATTTAGGGTTTTTTAGGGTTTAGGGTTTAGGGTTTAGGGTTTAGGGTTTAGGGTTTGTAATTTAGGGTTTAGGGTTTTTAATATAGGGTTTAGGGTTTAGGGTTTGTAATTTAGGGTTTAGGGGTTAGGGTTTGTAAATTAGGGTTTATGGTTTAGGGGTTAGGGGTTAGGGTTTGTAAATTAGGGTTTAGGGTTTACGGTTTAGATTTTAGGGTTTATGGTAAGGGGTTTGTAATTTAGGGTTTAGGGTTTAGGGTTAGGGTTTGTAATTTAGGGTTTAGGTTGTAGGGTTTAGAATTTAGGGTTTAGGGTTTAGGGTTTGTAATTTAGGGTTTAGGGTTTGTAATTTAGGGTTTAGGGTTCAGGGTTCAGGGTTTAGGGTTTAGGGTTTAGAGTTTAGGGTTTAGGGTTTAGGGTTTGTAAAAACTCAATATTGGTCCTATCAATTAAAATACAGAATATTTTTTACCCTAAAACATACAAATCAAACATACGAATCAAATTAAACTTACGAATTTATAACGTACAAATCAAACATAGAAATCAAATTAAACCTACGAATTTATAATATTCCAACCCTAGCTAATAATAAAACTGACAAATCAAACATAGAAATCAAATACAAAAACAGTGCATTTATTTTTTTTTGTAACGACTAAATGTTTTAAAGTTGGACATAGGGAGCATCTTTCCCGCCGATGTTAATCTATCGGATGACGGCTCAGCAGACTCTTCGATTTCGTTTAGCTCCGTACGCCGTCTTTGTCGCTGCTGCGATTCTGGATGCGGCGCACGCTCGTGGGATGTAACTGTCAACCCTCGACTCCAACTGTCGGTTGACTGATGACTAGGATGATGCTCGAACGGGACATCATCCTGAACGTAGCCCGACCCAGCAAAAGAAGCACGACGACCATGACCGCTTGAACTCGGACCCGGACCCTGATCTGTAGTCGGGGGTCGACCTCCACTGGTTCTTCTACCGCCGCTACTAGATTCGCCTTCCCCTCTGCCTCTTTCGTCGAGACGCCGACAACTTGCCGACCTAGTGTAATTTCTTGGGTCGTAACGTAGGTCGTCATCACCATCGTCGTCGTCGTCGTCGTCATCGTCATCCTCCCCCTCCGACTGTTCATCAGCTGACCCATACGGATTCATACCCATTTCAGCGAACTCCTTACGTAGTAAGTCCACGTCCGTTTTCATTTTCGCCCGTTTGAACGATTTGAAACTGCGGCGCAACATCGCTTTCTGTAAAAAAAAAAACAATAAAAAACGATTTATTAGTATTGAAATATACATAAAAAGAAGTAACTATTTATTAGTAAAAAACGATTTAGTAGTTACCATTTTATTGAAGACACCCGTATTCTCCCGGAAACCGTGAGGGGGCGGGGCAAGTTCAGGTGGGTTTATGAAGATGCGGGTCCGCTCTCTATACCATTTCATGTAACTCGGTGACGTCCCCGTGCCATATTCGCCGTTAATAAGACGGGTGTGGCGGTCATTCCACACGACTATAAATTCTCCAGTTAGTAAAGGCCAGTCGTGTTTTTGCCCAATCCCATATCTTCTATCCTTGCCGTGACCCTGTCTTGGTTTCCAAATATACGTAGGGACCCGCTGCACAAAACCGAACTGCCTCATGAACCTGTCCGCGGGGTGGTACTCAATCTTCTCATTACAAATGAGAGGCACAGAACAATGCCACATATACCGGCCCCGCGTGCAATATTCCGGATACTGATTAAGATCCCCGTAAGGTTGCCACACTATCTGTAATCATCAAATTAGAATATATAAACAATGGTTTAAAAATAGACGAGTAATAAATTCTGCGAAGATAAGACCAATGCAAACATATACAACATATAATACGTAAGTTACATATAATACGAAAATTATAATTTACCTGTTCAGGCGACATATTGTCAAACTGGTCACGTATGTGGACCACATTATGTCCGTAGACATATGGCGTAAGGTTAGTTTGCCGCCACATCTTCCATCTGTAATATACAAACAAAAACCGATAAACAATAAATATAACCGGCAGCTAAGTAAATGATAGATGACACAATAATATAAAAAAGCAAATCCAATTCAAAAACTAAATAAATATCATACCTGTAACCGAGGGGGAACCTAGGCAAGCCCTCCGGTGGCTCGACATCTTCCGGCAGCTCTTCACACGGTCTAACCGGCAGTAGTCTGGTAATCGCCCACATATCCAGAAACATCACCGCCCCGCTTACTCCGGTTGTCTTACAACGTACCACCCTGCATAGATTAGCCTCTAACCAGGCCAGAAGAGCTGATCCCCAACTATACTCAGCACATGTGTCAAAATCCTCCAGAAATGGCAGAGGCCAGAGTGGAATCTGATCACTGCTCTTATCCGAAAACACATGTGCAGCCAGTAATAATAGCATGGCAGCCCTAGACTGATATAGTAAACGCTCCTCACTAGGGTTGGGGGGTAATTCACCGAAGGTCTGTAACATCCAATCAAGTCTAACTGTCAGACAGTTTTGATCGACTTGATTGTCAGCCGGCCTAACACCCAACAAACTCTCCATCATAGCCAACCTGCTCGCCTTCGTGTCATTCCGCTCCGACCGGGTCACAGCAAGACCATCCACCCTCAGACCGAGCATAATCTCTACATCCTGTAAAGATATCCCCAACTCTCCCCCGACAAAATGGAACGTGTGCGACTCATCACGCCACCTATCAACTAAGGCTGTAATCAACTCTCGGTCTACGGTATAATTACCTATACTGTAAATACCGTAAAAACCAGCCCTAATGATATTATGAACTACCCTTTCAGGCATCGGTATCTGCCAACTATAATTATAAACCCTAATCTTATTGGCATCTCCTCTACCCGCTTCTCTGCCAGCATCCCAAGTCTGATTAGAAATGTGACCGGTCTGTCGTAAAATACCCAACCTCCCTTTAATCTGTGGACCTGGGTCTGTCATCCTAACTATGATAACCAAATATAACTCAATTAATGATAACCAAAAAAATGATAACATAACCAATTAATGATAACCAAACAATGATAACTCAATGATAACCAAACAATGATAACTCAATTATAACCAATTAATGATAACCAAACACACATTTTTTCATAAACCAAACAATAATAATTAAATTTTTTAATCATAACCAAACACACATTTTTTCATAAACCAAACAATAATAATTAAAATTTTTTTAATCATAACCAAACACACATTTTTTCATAAACCAAACAATAATAATTCAATTTTTTAATGATAACCAAACACACATTTTTTCATAAACCAAACAATAATAATTAAATTTTTTAATCATAACCAAACACACATTTTTTCATAAACCAAACAATAATAATTAAATTTTTTTAATGATAACCAAACACACATTTTTTCATAAACCAAACAATAATAATTAAATTTTTTAATCATAACCAAACACACATTTTTTCATAAACCAAACAATAATAATTAAATTTTTTTAATCATAACCAAACACACATTTTTTCATAAACCAAACAATAATAATTCAATTTTTTAATGATAACCAAACACACATTTTTTCATAAACCAAACAATAATAATTCAATTTTTTAATCATAACCAAACACACATTTTTTCATAAACCAAACAATAATAATTAAATTTTTTTAATCATAACCAAACACACATTTTTTCATAAACCAAACAATAATAATTCAATTTTTTAATCATAACCAAACACACATTTTTTCATAAACCAAACAATAATAATTCAATTTTTTAATGATAACCAAACACACATTTTTTCATAAACCAAACAATAATAATTAAATTTTTTTAATCATAACCAAACACACATTTTTTCATAAACCAAACAATAATAATTCAAATTTTTAATCATAACCAAACACACATTTTTTCATAAACCAAACAATAATAATTCAATTTTTTAATCATAACCAAACACACATTTTTTCATAAACCAAACAATAATAATTCAATTTTTTTAATCATAACCAAACACATTTAATCATAACCAAACACATTTAATCATAAACCAAACAATAATAACTCAATTTTTTAATCATAACCAAACACATTATCAACAATTCAAATTAACCAAACAAAATAAAAAAAACATGCAAAAATGGGACAAATATCAACAATTATTAAAATTTCTATAATTAATATAAACAAACAACAAACAATTATATATAGCTAAGTGTATTATGGATTTGCATATTTTATATATTTTTTCCTATTTTACAAATTTAAATTACACAAAATACATAATAAATTAGAGAATAAAAGTTATACCTTCAATTATGGATAAGTTTGATTGATGATTTGGGGTTTTTTGTTAATAAATTTGATAGTTAATGTGGTTGATTGATTTGGGTGATTTTTTGGGTTGAAAATTGGGGGTTTTTAAGAGAAAGAGAGAGAATGTAGTATAAAAAATGTTTTTTTTTTAAAAAAAACGTAAGTTTCTGTTTTTCAGGGACCTGCTGTGTAATTTTGGCGCAGGGACTGACTGTGTAATTCTGAAAATCAGGGACTGACTGTGTAATTTCTTCAGAAATTACACAGACCGTAGATTAAATCTACGGTTTACAGTGATCCACTGTAAACCGTAGATTTAATCTACGGTTTGCATTAAATGAATACAAACCGTAGATTAAATCTACGGTTTACAGTGGATCACTGTAAACCGTAGATTTAATCTACGGTTCACGCGTGAAAACAGAAATTATGTAGTGTATTGAGAGCACCTCTATTGGAATAGGCATTGACATTATAATACTACATGTGGGCTGGGTTTTAATTTCTTCACGAGCAACTCATTTCTATTTTATTTATTTTTCGTGTTTCATATCAGTTAGACTTTAAAGAAAATGATAGAACATAAAAATTAGACCCGAATGTTTTATTCGGGTAATAATCAACCCACTTTATAAATGGGTATCCAACGCTTAAATGGGTCATCTCATACTTTTTATAAGAATTGAGGTGTTACTACCAAAAGCCCAAGCCCAATCAAATGGGGACCCATGTCTGAAAAATCTCTGGGATGAAGACATTTGTCAATATCCTAGAAGGCGCAGTTGCCTATAAATAGCCAACTACCCCTCCTAGAAAAGGACCAGAAAATCTATCCAAAAAATATAGAGAGAAGTTAAGAAAAGAGAGAAACTAACCAAAACATATCACTTCGAGAAATAAGCCGAGAAAAGACAGCCGAGCACCGAATAAAAGAAGAGAAAGAACAAGACGAGAGATTAAATAGTCATATCGAGCATAATTGTAAAACCGAAATACTAATCCGAGCAAATGTAATAGTCCGAACAAGGACAATAATCCGAGCAATAATAAAGATCAGGAAGTATCCTTTATTCACGGTTGATTTACCATTATATCATTGTTGAAAAGCCTAACGCGGCCGACCAAAGTTATGGCTTTATCAAATGGCGCCGTCTCCGGGAATCATCTAGTTCCCAACTAGTTTAGAATTCGAATACCAATACTCTGCCAGACGAGCGACAATGGTTACCAATGTAGAGGAAACCCATCCCGAGATAGTAGAAACCAATAACCAAAACACGCAAATTAGCCAACAAGACCTCGACGATCTACTCGCTATCCGCGACAGATATGAAGCTATCCAATCCGGAAACCAACCAACAACCTCCTACGTCAACCAAGAGCAACCGGTCGAACCACCCCGACATTTCATCGAAGGGATTGTCGACGAACACCTTTCGTCCTCGGAGGACGAACAAGACGTGCCCGTATTAAGGCGTGCACGAAGACGCTTAACCGGGTCCCAAGCAGGGCCGAGCTCAAGAGTCCCTTTGCCTACAGCCTCGGTCAACTCCGGTGCTCGTTTACAAACGGACGAAGCTCATCAGTTTGGCATGCCCGAGGATCATGTACTCGGACAGTCGCCCCGACTACCGACTAATTCTCCGAGGATGATTACACCACCCACGGTGGAGGTACAACATGTTGTTCCGTTAGCCGATGAAAGGAACTACGCCCAGCTACAAGCACAGCTGGCGGCATGCATGACGGCCATGACAGCGGCCGGCATCGTATTGCCAGTTATCCAACCCGACAAGGACCCACGCCATGAAGTGGAAGATTCTGCCTACAGGGCCGCCCTGGAGGCAGCGGGTCGGCGACCCGATACAAGAGTCCCCCACCAAGGGGGCAATGTCCCAATAACTAACGTCCATCCGAACACTCATATGGAACGTGTCCACACAAACACGAAGGACGGTAGATATCCCGAATACAGGATCGGGGAAGGATATGGCCCATCACCACATCAGGGAGGATACCCTCCCCCCTACCAAGTCACGGATGACGCGTTCCAACAGGCTTGGAACGTATGCCAAGAAACCCCGTGTGCTGAACAGATTACGCGATACCGCAATCCTATGGGATTCGTCATCCCCGAATTCAGGCTCTATGATGGGAAGAGTTGCCCTATCGACCATCTGAGGCACTACAAGACGAAGATGGAACTGTGGAGTGATGACCATGCACTGATGTGCAAATTTTTCAAAAACAGCTTGGGTCAAGAGGCTTCGTCATGGTATCATAACTTACCACGGGGCTCCATTAGAAACTGGGCAGAATTGCTAAGAGCATATTCCACCCGATACGCTGCTCATCGGAAAAAGAAGGTTAGTATCGAAACCCTTCTTAAAATGGCGATGATGCCAAATGAAAGGCTCAATGATTACTGCATACGTTTTATCGACGTAGCAAACCAGATTCCACGATATGCCAATAATATAGCCATCCAAAACTTTATCAATTCCATCCCTAATGGCTATTGGGCGAGAAGGAAGTTCATAGGCAAAAACTTCCCGACCACTGATTCCCTGCTAGCCTATTGTACCCACCTCACCGATAAAAACGACGAACTGCGTTTCCTCAACCGAACTCTACCGAGAAGAAAGTCGGTCCGCGAGGCACAGGTGGGTCGCAAAAGAGTTAGAAATAACCAGGGAGAAGCATTCCAACCGACCAGAAAGGGCAAAGAGCCCGAGGTCCATAGCAGGGTAGAGCGACCACGAGCATTAGAGCCCAAACCGCTCCAGATCGCATACCCAACACCGACCAACGAACATAAACCGCTCCAGCTCACCTACCCGATGCCACCCAAGCCATTTCAACAAGTTCGGCCCCAAGAGAGGGAACACCGAAACACCTTCGGACCGGTCGAGCTGCGATACACTTTCAACCTATCTGCTGAAGATATTCTCAAGGATATATGCAGGGAAAGTTGGTATTCCCGACCACAACCGATCATCTCTCCCCCCAATCAGAGAGATTCCAAGCTCTTCTGCGCATATCACGAGGATCACAGCCATCTCACTGAGCATTGCCGTAACCTGCGATGGAGAATGAACCAGTGGGGCGATGCAGGATACCTAGCCAAGTTCATCAAAGGAGCTGGGAATAAAGGCAAACAATTGGCCGTCGAGGGATCCGACAACCGGCAAGGTAAAACGATCAACGTCGTTCATATGTCACGACCCGAGGGCCCCGGTGGGGAACGGTCACGACAACGGCAGCTGGCCCACTTTGGCCAAGTAGCCAAGGCATCACAGGCGTCTACCTCTAAACGACAGTGCACACAACGACGACATCCTCCCATTTCTTTCTCAGATCTTGACGAAGAAGGGGTGATTAACCTCCGAGTTCAAATTGGCCTAGACACGGTCAGCAGGGTACTTGTCGACCAAGGAGCCTCTTGTGATATCATGTACAGGGAGCTCTTCGACAAAATGGAACTCAAGCTGCAAGATCTACAGCCTGCGGACGTCACGCTGATCGGATTCATCTCCGAAACGACTAAACCATTGGGAAAGATCGTCCTCAGTGTCACAACCGGGTCCGTGTCGGTTCCCGTAGAGTTCTTAGTGGTTAATGACCGCTCCGGTCACAATGCAATATTGGGCCGACCTTGGTTACATGCCATGAAGGCCATACCCTCAACCTATCACCAAAAGGTCAAATACCCAAATGACAGGGGAGGGATCGAGACAGCCAGAGGATGTCAAGAGGATTCAAGACGCTGCGAGGACATCACCACGACTCTCCAAAAACAATGAAGCATGGTGGAACAACCCACCAGCACCAAGAAGCTGATCAACCAAATATGCAAAACCGAAAGGGTAGTCGAAGAACAAGTAGGAGAGACGCTCAGGAAGGTGTATATTCCGGATATGGACGAGGAGCATTACTTCCTCCTCGGCGATAACCTTCCAAAACAAGAATCCGAGGAGTTGAAAGCATTCCTTCTCAACAACACTGATAAATTCGCCTGGAGTCCTAAAGATATGCCGGGCCTAGACCTCAATACAGCATGCCACCACCTAAGTGTAAACACCGAGTACAAGCCGATAGCACAGAGGAGCAGGAAAGTGTCTGTACAGCACAGAGCAGCTATAATCGCTGAAGTACAAAAGTTATTGGAGGCTGGAGCCATAAGAGAGGTTTACTATCCAAAATGGTTGTCCAACCCGGTTGTCGTCCCTAAGAAGAACGGGAAGAAGAGAGTATGTATAGACTTCACAAACCTCAACAAAGCCTGCCCAAGGGACCACTTTCCCCTTCCGAGGATTGATCAACTGGTGGACGCAACTGCGGGGGCAGAACGGATGACCTTCCTTGACGCATATTCAGGATACCATCAAATTCCCCTCGCCCGCGAAGATCAAGAAAAGACTTCGTTTATATCACCTTTGGGAAATTATTGCTATACGGTAATGCCGTTCGGCCTACGCAATGCGGGAGCAACCTACCAAAGGATGATAACAAGAGTATGTCGAGATCATATAGGGAAGACGATGGAGGTATACATAGACGACATGGTCATCAAAAGCGAAAGAGCCACATCCCACCTTCAAGATATCAGGGACGTTTTCCGAACGCTGGGCGAGCACAAACTGAAACTCAATGCGAGCAAGTGTGCATTTGGCATCAGCAAAGGGAAATTCTTGGGGCATATGGTTAGCCGACGAGGAATAGAGGCCAATCCCGATCAAATAACGGCTCTACGAAACCTAGCAGCGCCCAAGAATAAGAAACAGGTACAAGAGCTCACGGGAATGATGGCCGCGCTGAGCAGGTTCATTAGCCGATCCGCAGATAAGGGACGGCCATTTTTCGAATCACTCAAGAAGGATAGAAAATTCGTCTGGGACCCGGAATGTGAAACTTCATTCAGCAATCTCAAAGAGTACTTGAGGACATTGCCACTGCTAGTAAGGCCGAACAGAGGAGACATTCTGGCATGCTACCTAGCAGTCTCCGCTACAGCTGTGAGCGCGGTCATCCTAAGAGAAGAAGGTCGCGAACAATTTCCGATCTACTTCGTCAGCAAGACTCTGGTCGAAGCCGAAACACGTTATCTACCCTTAGAAAAGCTGTGCCTGGCATTGGTCGTCGCAACCAGGAAGTTGCCACACTATTTCATAGCTCATCAGGTCCGGGTATACACAAAATTTCATATTAAAGAGTCACTTCGACGGACGGACATTAGCGGCCGAGTTGCCGCCTGGGGGGTCGAGCTATCCCAATTTCATATCGAGTTCGCACCCCGCCATGCCATAAAGGGACAAGTCCTGACCGATTTCGTCGCAGAATTCACCGAAGGCTATGACGAGCCTTTGGCACTCTCTCCCCAATCACACTGGCAGATACATGTCGACGGATCAGCCACCAAGGACGGATCAGGTGCAGGGATCATCCTAAAGTCTAGAGAGGGAGCAATCATCGAAAAAAGCATAAAACTGGGCTTCCGAGCTACCAACAATGAGGCAGAATACGAGGCCATGATAAATGGCATGCTTATTGCCCGGTCCCTCGGATGCTCCCACTTAATTGCAAGCTCAGACTCCATGCTTATCGTCAATCAAGCCATCGGCGAGTACCAAGCGAAAGATGATAGAATGATCCTCTACCAAGAGAAAGTCCAAAGCTTGATGGCCACCTTCGAACAGTGCGAGTTAGTAAGAATCAATCGCACCGAGAATGCACATGCCGATGCATTGGCCACCCTAGCCTCGACATTAACATTGACCGACACCCGGTCGATCACAGTGGAACTACTGCCGACCCCGAGCATAATAAAAAGGGTAAACCGGGTGACATCGATACAGTACGAACTAGGTTGGATGGAGGACATGACCCATTATCTGCGAAGTGGAACGCTTCTGGTCGACAAGATAAAAGCGCTGAAAATTATAAAAAAAGCTCCTCGCTTCTGGCTATCCGAGGACGATAAACTATACAAATCCAGTTACCGGGGACCACATCTACTGTGCGTCCCGACCGAGCTACAACTACCGGTCTTGGAGGAAATCCACGAAGGATCTTGCGGAGCACACATCAAAGGGCGATCCCTTGCAAACAAGGCAGTGACCCAAGGATATTGGTGGCCCTATATCAAGCGAGACGCCGATGCATACGTCCAACGATGCGACAAGTGCCAACGATTCGCCAAGATACCACGGTTCCCTTCATCTATGATGACCCCGGTATCAGCACCATGGCCGTTCGCTCAATGGGCAATCGATTTAGTCGGTAAACTCCCAAGAGCACCTGGGAATGTGGAATATCTGATCGTTGTGACTGATTACTTCACCAAATGGGTCGAAGCTAAACCCCTCCGAGAAATCAAAGCCAGCAACGTCAAACAATTCATTTGGGAATACATCATAACTAGGTTCGGTATACCGTACGCTATAGTCGCCGACAACGGAACCCAGTTCAAAGATACCAATTTACAGCTGTGATACGAGGAACTCGGTATCCGAAAATTCTATTCGACTCCGACATACCCACAAGGGAACGGGCAAGCCGAAGTGTCAAACCGAACAATATTAGACGGCATCAAGACCACCCTTGAACAGGCAAAGGGGAGGTGGCCCGAGCGGCTACTCAACGTTTTATGGTCGTGCCGAACTACACCCAAGACGGGCACCAAGGAAACCCCGTTTAGCTTAGCATACGGTGTTGAGGCCATCATACCGACAGAGATCGGGCTACCCACGCTCCTAACGACGTTGGTCGAGCAGGGAAATAATGAACAAAGAATGAGAGAAGAGCTCGACATGATAGACGAGAAACGAGAGATAGCAGCCCTTACCCTAGCCAAATACCAACAAAGCGTGAAGCAAACTTATGACAAGAGAGTAAAAGGATCCAAAGAATTCATGGTAGGAGAACTGGTGCTGCGACGAGTGACGGTCTATACCCGCAACGAAATACATGGCAAACTAAGCCCTACCTGGGAAGGCCCATACGAAATCGTCAAGCAAACAAGTCCAGTCTCTTACAAAATCAAAAGCGTCCTGTTCGCCAACAGCCGAGGGGAAAAGAATTCTTGGAATGTGGCTAACTTAAAGAAGTACTACGTATAGGCAATGCTCCGAATACAAGTACAGGTGCTACCTTACCCTTCTTGCTTAATGGCATTATCTTTCTTCTTTTGAATGAATAAAATATATTATTATGCTGTCTATTAATACTATGAGATTCTCAACATGGCCGAAGTGCCTAGAAATACTATGAAATTCCGTAAATGGCGTGTTACCGAAGGAACGTCTAGGAATACTATGAGATTCTCAACATGGCCGAAGTGCCTAGAAATACTATGAAATTCCGTAAATGGCGTGTTACCGAAGGAACGTCTAGGAATACTATGAGATTCTCAACATGGCCGAAGTGCCTAGAAATACTATGAAATTCCGTAAATGGCGTGTTACCGAAGGAACGTCTAGGAATACTATGAGATTCTCAACATGGCCGAAGTGCCTAGAAATACTATGAAATTCCGTAAATGGCGTGTTACCGAAGGAACGTCTAGGAATACTATGAGATTCTCAACATGGCCGAAGTGCCTAGAAATACTATGAAATTCCGTAAATGGCGTGTTACCGAAGGAACGTCTAGGAATACTATGAGATTCTCAACATGGCCGAAGTGCCTAGAAACACTATGAAATTCCGTAAATGGCGTGTTACCGAAGGAACGTCTAGGAATACTATGAGATTCTCAACATGGCCGAAGTGCCTAGAAACACTATGAAATTCCGTAAATGGCGTGTTACCGAAGGAACGTCTAGGAATACTATAAAATTCCCAACATGGCCGAAGTGCCTAGGAAGACTATGAAATTCCGTAAATGGCGTGTTACCGAAGGAACGTCTAGGAATACTATGAAATTCCCAACATGGCCGAAGTGCCTAGGAATACTATGAAATTCCCAACATGGCGTGTTACCGAAGGAACGCCTAGGAATACTATGAAATTTATATGCAGGAACAATGCAAGGAATTATTCAGGTCCACATTACGGCGGCGATGCAATATAAATTGGCTAAAACAATGAAGGAGAATCAATCTAAACAACAAAATATCAACAAGAAGCATCTCCAAAACAGGAATAACGAAATAACAAATGATTTAGCAAGGAAAAATCGATCCAATCAATTAAATAGCAATACGGCAATGGAAAGGTACAAAACAGGAATAAAGAAATAACATAAATAGTCCTCGCCCGCATTACGGAGGCAACAAGAAGATCAACGACACTAAAGAGATTCATTTAAGAAGAGCTACTGCAGGAGGAGCACGACGGTAATTGACCGAGCTCAATCTCTTCGTCATCCGTCGTTGTGTACCCATCAGACTCATCACCATCAAAACGCTCCTCAGAAATGAGGGCATCAAAATTGGTCGTATGAGCCCCAACACAAGTCAGCGTCTGAAGCCGCGCGTTGAACTCGGCTTCTTTGGCGAACTCGTAAGCATCCGAGGCCGCTTTACGGCGATCATCGTCAAAGGAGAGGTTACGGCGAGCTTCGATCATAGCTGCGGAAGCATCGTATCTGGCACGGGACAAACGGAAATACTTCACCAACACGTTGGCCTTGGTCACAAGCAACTTTAATTTGCCGAAGTACTCGTCCTTTGCACGCCAATATCGATCCAAACGACACTCCTGAACCTCAACAGCATGCTCGGCACGGCGGACGTATTCTCGAAAAGAGGCCGCCTGGGTTTTCAGCTTGGTCCGCAGTCGAGCACATTGGTCGGTCAATTTGACATTTTTGCTCATCAAAACAATGTAGGGCCACCTGTCAGACACCTCACTAGCCGCACCAGATGAGACCTCGTCCCGGGCAGCACCAGTAGGTCCAAACCCCGGGTTAACTAGGCATGGAGAACCAGCCTGGTGCGACATAGTAGCATGTGCCTATAAAAAAAAAAGAGGGGGGGAGAAGAACGAGAAGAGATGAATATAAAAAAAAAAAAAGAGGAAAAAAAGAAAAAAAAAAAGAAAGAAGCTACAAAAAAAAAAAAAAAAAAAAAGAGAGAATTTTTTATACAAGCTACAAAGAAAACGACAAAACAAGCTATTTTATTAATCCGACAACCCCTCAACAGACGCCGAAGTCTCTACTACATCGGCAAAATGAATATCTCGCAATGAATTAATTTGCGTCCCCAAACGCTCACGAATGACCGCCTCGATTCGGTTCAAGGCAACAGTGGTTTCAGTTACCCCGGCCTTCGCATCCACCATGCGCTCTGCCCGGGACACACCACTCATTCCTTTTATATGCTCCAGCACCTCTAAGGCGCGAGCTCGGGCCCAATACGCTTTGGCAAAGGACAGCAGCAGATCCGCGTCCTCGAAAACGGCCCCAAGGACCAAGCTCAAGCTCGTCACACGACCTCGGGCTTCATCACGAGAACGTCGTAGGGTACCGAGAAGTTCCTTTGCTTTACCCTTATTTGTCGTATAATGGGCGGTCTTTTTACTAAATTTCTCTCCCAAATCACGTAACCGGATCGCCAAGTTGGAAATATGAATATTCAGACCCTCGATTTCCTGATAAGCACAAGTCAATTTCGCGGTAAGGGACGCGTTAGATCTTTCCAAATCTTCCATTACGTCACCTACACTACGACTAGGCGAGGTCCAGACCACCATGGCAAGGGGGTTATTTGGTACCTGACAATATTTTGTTTTCACATCCTTCAAAATATGACGACCATCAAAAGAAATTAACCCAAGAAAGCCCAACAGAAAGAAACCACAGCACCTATATTATCACTTCCCCAAAAGAATCTGTTTCTAGATACACAAGAGACCAAAAAAAAAAAACAAAAAAAAACAAAAAAAAAAACAAAAAAAAAACAAAAAAAACAAAAAAATATATATATCCATACTGCTAGAAAGATAGTCAAGGTTCCACCTGAGGAGATACTGGTGGGGGAACAACAGTAGCATCCGGTCGAGGTGTGGACGGGGTCGACATAGAGTGAGGACGCAGCGCTGTCGAAGTTGTCTGTCCCGGTAGCCGAGGAAGCTCTTCTTCACGAAGATTCGCCCAGTCCAAGGGTTTCGGCGGTGCACCATGCGGACACGGATACACCAACTCCGACCACGCCCTATCCGACAAAGGAACATTCGCGAAATTGAGCGCCCGCACATGAGCGCAGTATACAGAGAAGTTGGCCATCATCGCTAACTTTGTCCGCTCCTCCGCCTGTGCCATTTTCAGGGCAGACACCTTAGCCTTTTCGGCTTCCACGTCCTCAGCCAGGAGCAAGTTCTCCTCCTCTAGTTCGCCGTACTTAACGGCCATGCTCTCTTTTTCCGCCTTCAATTTCTCGACATCCTCGGTCAGGTGCAGAAAGTCCACCGACAGCTTATCATAATTCTCGCCCAGGGTTTTCTTCTCGGTGACCAATTTCTCCTTCTCGGCCACCAGCTTCTCTTTCTCAGCCCCTAGAGCTCCCAGCTGATCCCGTAGCGCCACGGTACTCACAGCAATCTGCACTTCAACACATTAGTTTCCAAATAAAATACAAGTACCAAACCTATATAGTGAAATACGAGCCCCACGTACCCTCAGCGCATCCGCGTGGGCCTGCTCTATAACCGACATTGTAGTTTGGGCAGATAGTCTTTCTGCATCCTTGAACACAAGGGGTTTCAGAGCCGTATACCCCATCTTCAAGGTTCTCGGTTGCTCCAGCAGTTCACCCCTACATCGGTCAATGTACCGGGTCATTGCAACCCCGTCAACCAACACCTTCTCGGATCCGTCGAGAGCCTCATCCTCGACACCCGTCACAACATCCCCGGCATTCTCTTCGCTGCCTTCCATTTCCACCCCCACGTCCTCCTCCAACTGCTCAATCTCAGGGGCCCTATGCTCGATCTCTTCCTCAGTACGGAGGGGCGAGCAAACGGGCAAATCTATCGGACCCTCGGTGGGGATAGGCGAGATGACAGGCAAAGTCATCGTACCCTCTCCCATGTTAGTCAAGAGGTTCATATGTCCGAATACATCGTCGATCGACCCCTGAAACACAATAATACCCATAGACCGGGCAAGAGCGAGGGTAACCAATGGAGAAGTCAGTAGCTGAAACAAGATGACTAATAAAGCAAAGCACTAGTGAACAAAATGACAAACAACCAAAAGACAAGACAAATCATAATACATATACACATACCTCGCCCGGCGCAGAGGCATCCTCGGCGGTATCCCCTTGAGAAGCAGCAAACACCCCCTCGCCCGAGCCTACGTTAGCATCTTCCTCGGTAACCGATGTATCGGTTCCCCTAGCCCTCTTCGTTGTTTCAACGACAGGGTCAGATGCA
Organism: Primula veris; assembly: GCA_963682055.1. Classification (NCBI taxonomy): domain Eukaryota; kingdom Viridiplantae; phylum Streptophyta; class Magnoliopsida; order Ericales; family Primulaceae; genus Primula; species Primula veris. The sequence continues at coordinate 24,518,495 of OY821747.1, read as the reverse complement.
CGACGCTTAGAACGAATGGCTTTTTTCCCAAGCCGAGTAGCACATCGAGCCCGGACCACCTTTACGAATTCCTCCTCGGACTCTTTGGGGATCTCGGGTGCAGGATTCCCCCTGGTCACCGACCCCATAGGGTAACCGAGCAGCATGGGAGCAGTACGACTCGCAGGATCCGGCATAGGTCCAGGCCCCCACCATTTCCAAAGGGCTAACAGAGCCTCTACATTGGGAGCGCCGAGGTCTGGCATAATGGGAGCATTGGTAGCCGGTCCAGGAATCTGGTGTCCCGCACAACCCCATGCACCGGAAGCAATTACAATACCAAGATTACGCTCTTTGTTGGTATCCGGCAAACCGATAACGAGCCGGCAAAAGGCATGCAGAGTCTTCAAATACGAGCTGCGACGCTCAAAGCTCAAACTATAGACTCCAAAGACGTCCTTCAGTTCAATCGGTATTCCGGACAACTCCGATAGCCTTTGGATACCATTCAGAGTACGGTAACCATTTAGGGCCAGTTGGGCCGGAGCAATTTGGACGGTCTCAAAGAACGAGGCCACCCAATTTGTAAAAGGAAGTCGAAGACCCCCAGTAAAGAATGCCGACGAACGCACAGCTACCTCGCCGGCAGGAACAAATCCCAGCACCTCCTCGTCAGAAATAGGAAGCCGAATATGTACGTTGTCGGGTATTCCGGCGAGCTCTTTAAAATCCTTCTCCACGAATGTGCCAACTTGGGCCACACTTTGGGCCAAAATTTCCTATCCAAAGATCATAAAAAGTCCATCAATATATTAAGCAAATACGCAAACCAGAACCACATCAATAGAACGAGAGCCACCCCCCCCCACACACACACATTACATCAGAATCATCAGACATATATAGATAACCTGAACCATATACCAACGACACACCTATGACCACAACGACAAATCAAATACAACTCCTAAAAGAGGGAAGGGGGGAGAACGAAAAATCACTTACAGTAATCATTATGAGCAAGCAAGCGCGAACAGCAGCAAGTCTTCCAACAAAACCACGAAACCCTAGATCAAGTGGCCGAACTCTTTTCCTTTTTGGCGGGAAGAATATGCTTTAGAGAGAGAGAGATATTTTCTTCAGCAAATTCTGTGATAAAAATAAACAGGATTACTTGGAATAATAGAAAGGAGTGGAGTCACAAAAGGAATAAAATAATAACCGTCCTTTCGTGTAACAGAGGTTTACCTTTTTCCAACCATACAAAAGTCAACAACCGCTGCTCTTTTTAACATATACACGCTCCAGATTTCGCCACGTCAGCGCGTATCCCACTACCCAAGGCAGTTCACATCATTAGACCTAAATAAACGGCCAGTGGACCCTACCACGAAAAGCTTCTCACATACGCTACCACTACTATCACACCGAGAATATCCCCCGATTAAAGTTCCTCGACTCCCAACCAATCCTTCCCACAAGGGCACACCGAACAAGGTGGACGAAGACCGTTTCTAGCTTGATGGCAGGGAGCATCAAGTCTAACAACGCTCTCCGGGGGGATAACCGGGCATATTGTTCGGTGTATGCTCAGAAACATAAAAGAGAAGCAAATAGGACAGAATCAAATGCAAGACAAGTTTTATTCATCCACAAAGGGGGAAACACAAACAATACAATAGAAAAAGAAAATACACCCATCCTACTTTTTCGAACTATCCCCCATAGCAACATCCCTCTTCGCCAAAAGTTCCTCCAGACGCTCCTTCTCCCTAACCAAACGAGAAATCGCCATCTCAGCCTGTTTCAAGGCGTAAGACTGAGACTCGCATTTTTGCTCGGCCTTGAAACGAGCAGTGCCCTCCTCGTCCCAATATTGTTTAAACCTCCTCGCTTCAGTCCGAGCACACATGAGATCATGTTTCAGCCATGACATCTCAATTTCTTTTAGTTGAAGAGGAGTCAAATCCTCCTCCCCAAAGCCAGGGGGACGAGGTAGCAAAAAGGTAGGCTCCTCTTTCATAAGGGCTTTCTTTTTGGAGGCAGACCTAGTGATGGGAGCCATCTCACGCAAAAGCAAATTATAAAACACAAGAGAGGTAGAAATTGATAATGAGATACAGGCAATAGGGAGCATTTATAGAAAATCAAAAGGCACAAAATACGAAGCGTTACAATGGTTCACAAGACAGGCACGAGATACGAAAAGATACAACTGATTCGTCAAATACAGAAGATAAAACACAAATGGGAAAAGGGGAAATACATAAGAAAACCAGCCCAATCTAAGGATCAATGGGTGGAAAAACCGAACTGCCAGACCGAGAGAAAGCAAAACGAGCAGAACAATTCAACCGAGCTTGGTAGGAATCGTTCATGGCGACCAAATCGTCATTCTCCGAGGAGAGCCTGTTGTTTACCGTAGTAAGAACCCTGACGCGCTCCACGAGCCGAGCATTCTTTACCATTATGCTAGCTAGGCCTTGAGGAGAGTTGTCAAACTCATCTTGAGAATGGTCCCAAATTTTCTCGGCATCATACCAGGAGTTGGCCAGATGGTTTCTCTGTAGCAACAAGTGATCGAGCTGGCGACTCAGTGCCGAGATCTCGGTCCACTTCACCGTCTCTTCGGGATAAGAGCCGAACAAGCTCAAGGCCAAAACGCCATACTCTTTCTCAAGCCTTGCCATCCGACGGCGGACCCGAGATACCTCAGTATCCAAGCCCTTCATCTGAGCATGATATCTCACCACAGGTCCAGACATTCTGGGAAATTGTTTAGTACGGAAGAAAATAAAGGGCTAAGGAAGAGAGAAGCAAAAAGAAAAAAGAGATGATAAACTACCAAAGAAAAGAGAAGTACTTATAGAACGGAGAGTATGATATTTTATGACCTTGCTTGGGAAATTGCATATTTCCTGACATGCTTGGGGGCATGCACATATGTTTGACAGTGATGGGGACATCTACTGACATCTGAGACCACAGTGCAGAAGAAATAAAGACGAGATATTCAAAGATCTAGATTCCAGACAAACAACAAACCACAGGTACAATATAAAAAGAAATGCAAAAATAAAAGGGCAAAAATACTTTTCATTAATGAAGATGGAATACATCATTGTTCATTACATCAATAGACAATATTACATCGAGGTCTGTTACATAAAAACCTATTACATCCGAAAAGAAAACTTATTACATCCGAGATAAAAATCTATTACATCCGAGAAGAGCTAGTACAGAAGATCAGGCAAAGGATCAACTATATCAGCTGACCAAGTGAGCAGGAGACGCCAAAAAGAAAAAGTAAGAAGAAAGAGAAAGGAAAAGCAAGAAGAGGAAAAGAATAAGAGTGCAAGAAAAGAAGAAGTGATAAGAAAGAAGAGTCAAAAAGAAAAATGACCAACCCTAAATGTAACACAAAACCCTTTGGATCACAGGGCTGATTGTTACATCGTAGTGGTGCAAAAAAAAAAAAAAAAAAAAAGAAAGAAATGGGAAAAGATGGGGAAAAGCAGAGAAAAAGGAAAAAAAGAAGGGGGAAGGTTAGGGGAAGTCGATCGGTATCGATGAGAGGGCCCGGCAGAGACATCCCTGTCCCTCAGTGTCCGGTTCCCCCTTAGCATCTCATTCTCTTCGACTAAAGCCTGACGAGCACGTCGGCAGTAAGCCAGTTCGGATCTTAGCCAAGTTAATTCCCGAACCATCTCGGTATGGTGATAACGCATCACCTTCAATTCCTCCTCGGCATCCCTCAACAGCCTTTGTACATGGTTATAGGAGGCTTCAAAGGCCTCCACTTGCAAAGCTAATGCTGATTGGGTGAAAGGACCAGACATCTTAGGGAAATTATAAGATGAGGGTCTATATATGGGGGAAAATAATATGATGAGATGTGTGGATGTAACCATGCTGTAAGCAGATATTTATAGATCCATTAGATGAGGGCTGGGATTGAGAGTCGTAACCGTTCGCCAATGGGTATTCAGAAGCAATGGCACTCAAAAGAGGTGTCTGTTCAAGAAAAACGTTTGGATTCCCAAAAGACTCTAAAGAGCGTGAGTAATTAAAAGCCACTCCTGTTCAAGAAACGTTTGGATTCTTACCAATATTTAAAGGGGGTAAGTAATAATGGCAGCAAAACACGCGTCATTTTTGGAAGGGCAGCGGTTCAAATAAATATCCCAGATCTTTTGCACAAAGCTCAAGTAATAATGGCATTGAAACACGCGTCATTTCTGGGGAAAGGCAGCGGTTCAAATAAATATCCCAGATCTTTTGCGCAAGGCTCAAGAAAACTCTGGTGAATAAGATTTTTTATGCACAAGGCTCAAGAAATCCTATTGGTCCCTAAATATAAAGAGTAAGAAGGTCCAATGGATAAGATCAAACGCAAGGCCCAAGAAAAGCATTAATGAGGCCACAAGCGTGCGCAGTCAAAATAAATTGCATTGGGAAAGTAATTCAGATATAAACAAGAAAAAAAAATCGTTATTGATTGGTTGATACTTCGTTACAGAAGAAGCACAAAGAGGAAATACAATGAAAACAATAAAATCATTTCATAGAAGGGCCCGCTTCGTCATTCGGCTTCTTTTTCGACCGAGCATACACTTCCTTAAGGGCCAATTTATAAGCCCTCTTGGAAGCAAGTTGCCTATCTCTGGAGGCCTCGAGCTCTTTGATCCGGGCACGAGCACGAATACTGTCGAGCAAAGACCTCTGGTGCTCCTTCTCTAGGGCATCCAATCGCTCGTCTAGTTCGGCGGCCCGACGAGCTTCCACCGACAGCCGGGCAACCCTCTTCTCGAGATAACGCACCTTCTGAACTTTCTCTTCCAGACGGACAACGTATTCAGGAAGGTTGTCACCATAGTTTTCAAGAGAAGAAGCCATTTGTTCGTTAATAAAGAATGAACTGCATAAAGAATACTGGGACAGTCCCCTTTTATGAGAAGAAACAAGGAGTAGATCAAAGGTCATCTCGAATAAATACAACCTCTTGAACTTCCCAAGAGCATTTACGGCGAATTAACCACAGTTCCAAATCCAATTAAAGTCATCCAAAAAGACATCAAGAAGATAAACAGACAAGAACAAGGAAAGGGAAATATTTTATTAATTTCAAAAACTTCGATTACAACTGAGGAGAAGACTCCCCATTCAAGAGAAATTACGACAGAAATTACAAAAGACTAATTATTTCGAAGAAGAGACTTCTTCATCGTCATCCGAACTCGGTTTAGACCGAGCATGCAACTCCTTGAAAGCAAGCTTATAGGCCCTTTTTGCTGCCTTCTACTTAGCCAGATTAGCCTCGAGCTTCTTTATATGCTCGTAGGCCCAATCCCGATCGGCCATCGTCACATGATGATCAGAATCCATGTCAGACAACCTTTTCCTGTAGGCTGAAACCTTAGCCACGAGTTTCTTATTCGCGGTACGAGATTTCTTGATTTCCGTTTCTAAATATGAAATATAATTAAAGGAGCTCTCACCAGTAGAAACTGAAGAAGCCATTATGTCACGAGCAAATTAGTAGTAAAATGCCTAAGTATGGAGGGAGCACACCCCTTTATGGGATTTTTCCTCGAAGAAAGATATTAGATAGGAAACATTAAATGTGCCCCCTTGGGAACCGTCATAAGTCTATTGCGTTTCTCGATGAAGCATTGGGAAGGACAAGACCGAAGTAACGTTATCGACAAACCAAACATGACTCCCCCGACATGGAAACCACGCCGAGGAAGTCAGGGAGCACTTGATAGAACATAAAAATTAGACCCGAATGTTTTATTCGGGTAATAATCAACCCACTTTATAAATGGGTATCCAACGCTTAAATGGGTCATCTCATACTTTTTATAAGAATTGAGTTGTTACTACCAAAAGTCCAAGCCCAATCAAATGGGGACCCATGTCTGAAAAATCCCTGGGATGAAGACATTTGTCAATATCCTAGAAGGCGCAGTTGCCTATAAATAGCCAACTACCCCTCCTAGAAAAGGACCAGAAAATCTATCCAAAAAATATAGAGAGAAGTTAAGAAAAGAGAGAAACTAACCAAAGCATATCACTTCGAGAAATAAGCCGAGAAAAGACAGCCGAGCACCGAATAAAAGAAGAGAAAGAACAAGACGAGAGATTAAATAGTCATATCGAGCATAATTGTAAAACCGAAATACTAATCCGAGCAAATGTAATAGTCCGAACAAGGACAATAATCCGAGCAATAATAAAGATCAGGAAGTATCCTTTATTCACGGTTGATTTACCATTATATCATTGTTGAAAAGCCTAACGCGACCGATCAAAGTTATGGCTTTATCAGAAAATTTGTCTGAATATTTGTTTTAAAACAGTTTCAGTTTTCCGTTATCTTTCAGGGCTAGATGTTGGTATTTTCATATTTTGCTTCCGTTTTACAGTTTAATTAATAATGATGCTCCCTACTATTTCTTCTAAATTATGGTTCTACGACTTTATTGTATATTTACTATGATTACACCCAATAATACTCTTTTCTGAAAGTCGGGCTGTGACATTACTACTGAATATTTTAAGTGAGCAATTGTTGTCAACTGATCTTAGTTTAAACACCACTCAATTATTAATACAGTAAAACTTGCTATATATTGTCGACTCAAATCAACAATCATCATTCAACGACATAGGTGCCATATTGCCAAATGCCAATAATGCAATCTGGGTCAAAAATTCCACGTGGGCTAATATGATTGAACGAGACCACTATTATAGTTGAGTGTGCATCAAATAAGTACAGTATAAAATGTATCTTTACAAGTCTTTTCAGTTTTGAGTGGTTTGCATTTTCATGTAACGAATCAGGATGTTCCAAATTTAATTGTGTGCATAATTTTTGTTGTTTCAATTCATTTTGCTTAAAAAAAATTATAAAACTACACCGATTTCATCTTAGAGACTCATGATGCGTCCATATTTTTAGAATGAAACTAAGTCGTGTTTCTTGAGTCACGAGACGTAGGCACCCTGGTTGTAATTTTTTTTTTTTTGTTATGCATTTCTATTAATGTTTCATAATATGTTGAAATTAGTGATTTAGAGCACCTAATAGATTAATTTTCTTTACATCTCATGTGAACTCGTCACTCCGCAATCATAATTATTTCGGACTTACGCATCTTAATCGAAACATAAGCCATATTATATATCGAGCCAAATCGATAAACTAGATACATGTCAACTTGCAGCTTTTATGCAAATAAGCCAAACATTTGATTTGAGAAAATGTTGGATTTGTCTAGTGTTAAGATTCAATATTTCAAGACAAAAATCTAAAAGCTGAAATAAAACAAGGCATAAGCTCATAATTACTGCATGAATTATGTTGGATGCTTAGTCTAGTGACATTTATAAAAATTCTTAGTTTTTTATTTCAAAAAAAACAAAAAAACTACATGAATTCATCTGTTGCACAAATAGTGATAAACTTGACACGCCATCATTGAGAAGGTTTGGAGCTCGTGACAATACAAGTCCAAAAGAGCTATCATCACCCTCATGGGTACTTCTAGGCATTTTTTATTTTTATTTTTATTTTTGTAATCAATTCTAGTAAGCATATGCATATACATACTTTAATTACGTCATGCATATTACATTTATAGTAATCAATAAACACTCGTTCTCTTCATCCTCGCGTGCACGTAAAGATAACTACAGTTAAAAGAGTACGTACCTTTTGTTGTAACACAGGAAAAAAGCAGTTCCAACTACATAAAATAAATAAATTAAATGAGGAATATGGTCAAAGAGTACGTAACGATCGTAACACCAAAAGTTGTACACCATACTTCACCTTTTTATTACATAACCTCATTTGTAACTATACAGATGTTTGCAATCTATATATAGCGTCATAGAAAATTTTATACAGTTACTTTTAATATATAGCGTCGTACAAACTTTGAATTGCAACTAGTAAATATTCTCACCAAATTTTTGAAAGTAATAAAATTGGTGAAGGCCATATGTGGAAAAATGGATCTCACGTAACTTCCAAAAATAATGTTTCTAGACATGCACATAATCACGTTATCTACTCACTTAATTAACTTTAGAAACGTGTCCGGAAATAAGCTTAGAATCACGCTTGAGGAAGTTTTCTAAAACATGCTCATAAATTCATAATCACGTTAAAAATCACGTTTTTTACTCATTAAATTTCATAACCGTATTCCGAAATATGTACCTAGAATCACGCTTAATATATATCCAGTTTCGTACTTATGCAACTTTTGAAATCGTGCTTAAGATCACGTTTGCCGATATTCGAATGATGAAAACTATATCCGTTGATATTTTTTGTATGATCTGTCGTTGTCTTGGTATCACTCATTAAGATAAAAAAAAAAAACGAATGAAGATGAGACCAAAAAAAGGACCAAATTATCAGTTTTATAATAGATACTACTATTATAAAATTGATAATAAGGACCAAAAGAAGGAAGCAAATCTGTCGCTTTTTTCAAATTCAAGAGCATTGGTGTTTCGTGTAAAGTTATGAACAGAGAGCAAATTGACCAAATAGATTTTCGATCTTAAGTACGGGAACCAAATGAAAGTAACTCTGAGCTTATGCTTCAAAACAAATGATGCAAAATCTTTATCAGTTATAAGTTGTAACTTACATGACAAAAAGTTGAGTAACTTTCTCCATAATAAACAAAAGAGTAAAACTGAAAGCAAGAAACATCCAATATTATTCAACCTTATCTGAGAACAACACACATCAAAACAAAAATATAATTACAGATTCACAGGAGAAATTAAGGAAAAAAAAGGGAAGGATAATTAAGTAGGGACTCGTGCGGCTTATATTTAGACTAAAAAATTGACTTGTTTAAGTTTAAGCATTATTTGATCTAAGAGTGTTAGCTGTTTCTAGCTATAAATAAAACCAAAATAAACCTAGTTTTAACGATGCATGATTAACTTAAATTGTCCGATTGTCATAATTATTATATGAAAAAGTAAGTGACGTGTATAGTCAAAGTATGAGCATATAAAAATACAAGATGAATTAATGGAGGATTTGGGGGTCAGCACAAAGCACCCTGTGGATTGCTTCATGAGCGTGCATTAATTTTATATTTTATTGGAAGTAATTTTAATTTTTTAGAAAAAAAACTAACATGTCACTTTTAGTGCCTAGCTATCGTATGGTGTATCTCCAACTTTTTACATATTTTCGTACTATGGAGTTATAGACCTTTCAACTTCAAATATAGATAAATATTATTTGTTCTTAAACCTAAACGGAACCAAACTCTTAATAAACAAACGGCGATTAACCGTATGCTAAGAATTAATTCTAAAGTTAATTAATCGTCGCTTGTTCATTAAGAGTTTTGGTTTGTTTTAAGAGTTCTAAAGATAGGTTTAATTATTTTTATTGATCCGACGAATATTTCTATGTGATGATGGAAAATGGATGAACTAACAACACTCTTGATCCTTGTAGATCTAGACATATTTCTTAAATTCCTCATGTCTTACATTAAACACTACTCCTAAGATATAGAAGTTTGAAAAGTGTGACGGATTTGGTCCCTAAATAAAAATTTCAGGGGGGAGCATCCGAAAATGAAACATTATAATTTATAATTGAGATTAGTTGCAATCATTTGAACAAAACTACATTTATGACAAGTGATTATTTTAGTTTGTATTAAGAAGTATCTACGTCACTCAACTAAGAAACAATAATGCCCCTTAATGAAACCTAAGTAAGGCTAGAAATAACGAGAGATATAGTGAGTATTTGTTCAATCTCCGCTTGTTTGTTTAGAAATATTGCTTATGTACGACTTGGGTATGAAATGTCATGTTTATAATATATTCTTTCAAAAAATAGGCCCGCCTTTTAGAATAGTCGTTATAAAAAGAACCGAGTCATTGGCACTAGTTTCGTTCTGTTTTTAATTAGTAAAATATGTCAATTTTATAACAAGTTAAATTTGTTCTAAACTCGACTCTTTTGTTATTACAAATAAACTAATAGAACAAAATAATAAAAATAGGCGCGATGAGCTTTTTTGAAATAATATGATCTCAATTTAGAGAATCGATATAGTTCTGGAGAGTTTGGCTAGTCAAACAATGACAAGCTATACTAGTGCCAATAACTCGGTTCTTTTTATAACGACTATTCTAAAAGGCGGGCCTATGCGGTAATTGGAGTTGCACGCCTAATGGATTAGACGATGATTAATCAGAATTAGACTGTAGGTGACAACTAGAAATTGTTTACAACTCAACCAACTTTGTTTTACACGAAAATCATAGGGACCAAATAGAATATTTATCTAAACAAGTAGATAATTTTTTGGAATAATCATGTTAGGATAATGAAATGAGGTAACCTTATACTATAAATAAACTTTTGGAGCAAAAGTTGTGTAGGGTAGTCTCTACTCTCTAGTCACCTCTCTCCTATTAATTCTCTTAAAACCTTTTTTTTTTTTTTTTTTTTCTGTTCTTGTGCATACAAAAAAACAATGGCAATGTCAAAAAGACTTATAAACATACTTGTTTACATGGTTTTTTTTCTTGTGGTAATTGTTAAAGGAGGTGAAGAAAGTGACCGTATAGTAGCTCTTCCCGGTCAACCAAATGTGTCATTTCAACAGTTTTCAGGTTATGTTACTGTTAATGAAGTGGCAGGTAGAGCTCTCTTTTACTGGCTTACTGAGGCTGTAAATGATCATCACAACAAGCCTTTGGTCGTTTGGCTTAATGGAGGTAATTTTAATTGTTGTGTAACAAAGTTTTTGAAACGTAGGAGGAAAAAACTAAGGAGGATTTGTGTTTTTATAGGAAAGTTAATTAAACAAATGTTTCTATGTTTAAATGGATTTTACAGTGATAAACCTAGGTACTTTTTTTTTTACTTACTCATGCTAATTGATATGTACAAAATCCTTAAACAAAAACATAAATTTCGGTTTTGATTATGAAGTCTGAAAGAATGTAGTAAACATTAAATTTCCCAAATTGTAATGTAGTTTTACTTGTGTTATAAGGTGATTGTTTCTTTGCAGCTTCTAAACTATTTCTAAATTGTTTGTTTAATAATAGTTTATTTGTTTTAAAGTGAAAATTAACCAACCAGGCCATAATTAAGTTAACATTTATAAGCTATTCATAAAGTTAATATTGTTCTTGAAAAGGAGCAGAATGTTTTCAGTGTTTTTATACAGTTTTTTTTTTTATTGCGCCACTTTGATTAACTGATTAACATTCATAATTTAGCTTGAGCATGTAGTTTCATCAATTTGAATATCAACAGTATATATTAATAATATTATTGTTAGAAAAAATTAAAAACCACATCATTTTGTATTTTTTTCTTGCAATTTCTTAAATTTTCCTTTACGTGCTAGCAACTCTACATTAGATAGTGGGGCGATCATTGTAGGTAGGATTTGACTAAACATCTTGAGTAGTACTCCGACTTCTTTTACTCTGAACACATTGTTTATTTATGCATATTCAAATTGAAAGTCACATTCAATTTTAACTTTATATAGTCTCTGTTGTTTTCTTTGTTGGCTCTATTATAGAACAATAACTTAGACCTTCATCCAAATAGGGATAGCTAAACTTTGTATTTAAAATTTATTGTCTAGTAATATTGATACAAGTATGACTCGAGAGTCTAGACACTCTGGTCTCTAGACTAGCTTTTTGGATAAGAATATTCTAATTATGTTAATCCCTTTTTTCAATTTGGGAAAAGGCCTTTAGTACTACTGAAATTATTGTACTTGCCCCGGACCCTAGTTAAGGTTACAATTTTTTGTACCCCTAATATTTTGTCTTTATTTTTCTAGAGATTTGCTAACCAAAAAACCTTTGTAGTATGCATGATTATTAAATGAAATTTGTTTTTCAAAATAAAAAAACAAAATGATTGATCTATCTAATACTGTCATGTAAACGGTTTAGGTCTTTTAGATTGAAAATTTGGTTAGAAAAAAACATTTTCCATTTTTTTAAAACTAATGTGTGAAAAATTAGCGTGACCTAACTACCGACGCTTGAATCCATTCTATGTTCATCATTAATGTTGCATGAAGGAGAAAATGAAAATTTAATGTTTTTTTGGAAACAGCAATAAAACTTAGGCCTCATTTATGATTTTCATACATCAATTAATTTCTTCTTAGCTACCTTGTCAGTGTATTGGTGCACGCCTAGTTGATTACAGTCAGTTTGGTTGGAATTGTCTAATAAATACGCTATCAAGTTTGTATAGTCTGCCAAACAAATGCAGTACTATGAATTTTACTAATTTTAATAAAGTCAAAACTTTTATCTCTTCCTGGCTTTCCATTGTAGGAGTACTTATTACCGCACATATACAGATCCATGTTAGTTTTGTACATAGTTGTCTAATTTAATTTGTGCATACTAAGAATAATTAACTGAAAAAAGTTGATGATATATAAGAATGAATTAGCATTTTCCTAATTTAAATTAGATTCTGACTTTGTTGAATAATTTGGTCATTAAGAAAAACTGTTTTAAAAATCCAGCAATATTCCAGAATTTTTATTTTTGGATCTTTTTAGCTTTTTTATGCTAAATCAAACACCAGCCCCGTTCCATCTGTTCAATGTTAAGTGTCCATTATTTTTTCTTATACTTAAATTGTTGATGAGAAACTTGAAAAATGGATCTAAGATTGTCATTTGGGCAATATAGTTAGTTAGGAAATTTTGCAGTGAGTTCACCATTTCTCACTAGCTAGAACAAAGTCATGTAATTAACTTAGTTAAGACAACAAATTGGCATTGATGTATGCTCTTAATTAACGATGTGATATGCTGATGTGACCAGACGTTAACATTGATAACACATTTGGAACTCTTATCTTTTAGCAGCAAATATTTAGCTTCTTAATAAACTAGAGCAATCCAATGCCTCTTGAATTGTAGCCTTGTAGCATGGCTTCTAACGTGACAAAAAATTACAAGTTTTAGTTTGTCACAAGACTCACAACCATGCATATTTAGAACAAAAAAGAATATCAGTCGACATGGAATTCAACCCCTCCAATACATGGATTCTAACTCCGCCTTTGGCAACCATATGGCTATGATCACAACTCGTCGAGATATTCGGTGTACTAATATGATTACATAGCATAAATAACAAATGAGTTAGTCTAAAGTTCATAGAAATACAGCAAGTAACATATTTGTATGTCAAACCATAAAAAAAACATATCAATTTGTTTGAGTTTTATTTTTGGCCAATCGTTCTTCTATTTTCACAATGCCTGTACTTTTCTTATTTATATCTAACGTCCTTTCTTTTCCGTAAAAACCAAAGACCGGATCAACCCATTTAGTTTTTTGAGTAAAAAGTGAGTATACAACTAGTTTTGATGTATATAATGATTCCGTGAAACAGGACCAGGTTGCTCATCCGTCGCATACGGAGCATCTGAGGAAATAGGTCCATTCAGGATAAACAAGACAGGTTCGGGTTTAGACATTAACAGATTCTCATGGAACTCCATAGCAAATCTGCTTTTCCTCGAAACTCCCGCTGGTGTCGGCTTCTCCTATAGTAACCGCTCCTCTGATCTACTAGACACAGGCGATATCCGAACAGGTGACATTCTTTCACCTTGCTCCTATATATTGTGATTGTTACACTTCCCACCCTTCTGTTTTTCCTATTTTTCTGAAAATGTCCCCATTTTTCTAATTTTCTGAAAATGTCCCCATTTTCCTATTATTCTGAATAGAGTGACAAGCCTGCTAAGTTCTACAAGATAGCTTAAAAAAAAGATTTGAATTCTATTAAACCTTGTGATTTTACCTAGTTCCTCCCTACAATGCTAAAATTGATAAAATTTTACTAATTGAGTAGTAAGCGCTAGATTGTGTACTAATCACAAAAGAACTGTAGGTTTGGATACTGTAACCATTAATCATTTATCATTGGACTCTATGTTTTACAATTGTGTTTTATAAACATGCAATCTGATTTATTTTTCAGGTTTCTCCCCTAATATCATATAAGTTGTTACACTTAACAATCCTGTTTTTACCGAGTGTTGGAACAAGAAGTTGTCGTTTCTCACTCAGTTTATGTAAAAATAATAAATCTTTGCATTACTGTACTTTTCAGCAATGGACTCGCTGCAGTTTTTGGTCCAGTGGATGGAAAGATTTCCACGATACAAGGGAAGAGAAGTGTACTTAACTGGAGAAAGTTATGCAGGCCATTATGTCCCTCAGCTTTCTAAGGCAATTGTCGACTACAATGCCAAGACTAAACAACCTATTAATCTCAAAGGCTTTATGGTAATTTCCCCCCTCCCCCCCCAAAAAAGTGTTTTTCACTTTCAATCTTATAAAATCTAAAGCAATAGAAACCGGTTATTATGTTTTCCATGATCCAACAAATTGGTAGTTATGCCGTTTGTACAATATAGGAAAGAATAGATATTACAAGATTTATTGTTACTAAGTAATGGTCTGACAATGGCGTTACTATATTGGGTTAGACTAATAGTTATGCAATTTTGAGTAAATTCACGAGTGTTCTTTTCTAATGTTGATAAGATGAGGGTTTGCGTGAATAGGAGTGGTTGAACTTCATTTGTTTTTTGTTTGTGTGTGTGGTTATTGTGGTACAGAAAGTATTAAGCCTGCAAGTTTTGGCTATACATGGTAAAAAAATAATCCTGATAATGCGTGAAGCTATGGTGTACTACAGATTTATATCGGGCTTGTGCTTATTTAAGTTCAAATCCACACAAAAAAGAATATGGCACCATTACCGCAATAAATGACCAAATTTAAGTTAACATAGTTCTTTTTTCAGGTTGGAAATGCAGTCACGGACAACCACTACGACAACTTCGGGACTGTAACATATTGGTGGAGCCACGCCATGATCTCCGACAGGACCTACCACCAACTCATCAACTCATGTGATTTTAGTCGCCAAAAAGAATCTAATGAGTGTGAGTCGTATTATACATATGCAATGGACCAAGAATTTGGGAACATTGATCAATACAATATTTATGCACCACCTTGCAGTGTTTCCTCAGATGGCAGTGCGGTTCGAAATACACGCCACACTATGCGTTTGCCACATCGGCCACATCCAGTACGTCACTAATGGAAGTTATTTACATGAAACACTTAACTAATTTTGAGAATTTAAAATAACTATTACTACTTTAAGGTACAATTTGTTGGACCTTAAGAGTTACCTTGAAGTTCTGATTACCCCCTCGATATTTATACAAACTATGGCGGTGCTTGATTGCAGCTTATAAGCTCGGACTTTTGAATTTTTTTAATAGAAAAGGTCAGATGGACGTACTTCTAATAAGTTTCAACGAATCCAGCTTATTTACTTAAGACTACAACCAAAGAAGACCTGTTTCTCTGCCATTGGCATCAGAAAGGGCTGAAATGAATTTGTTTTATAACTGCTTTGTGATTACTTTTTAATCAATGCATTATGTTAATATTGTTACAATAGGAACTGTAACTTGATACAATGCCATATTAGTATGATACTAAATGTGTACTGGAATTTGATTTTTGCCAGGTTTTTAGGCAAATGGCGGGGTACGATCCATGTACTGAGAAGAGAGCGGAGAGCTACTACAATAGGCCAGATGTACAGAAAGCTTTTCATGCAAACATTACCAATATTAAATACAAATGGACTGCCTGCAGGTCTATCCTTGTATACTCCCCAAATTTCTTTGTTTTTTTACTCTATTTTCTAAAAGATTCTCAATTTTATAAATTGTTTGTTTACGGCTTGAAGTGCATTGTCTTCTGAAGTAGAATTGCTTGAAATACATTGTTTGGCTTCTTTGTTTTACTTAGTCACGAACTTAAAAAACGTTTCTTTCTTTTGTAACTTGAAAAAGGTGTCTTAAGCTGAATAGGCCTGCCTTCAACCATTAATAAATCTACCTTGATTGCTTAATATCTGCAACCATAAACAAACAAGTCGTACGCTTGTTGCTTTTATCTACACTGATCACTTAACTAAAAGAAATTATTAAATAACCATCATTCTATATTCAATCTCAGTGTACGTGTATAAGTAATCAACTTGATTTTGTTTCCACTTATGAAAATGTTTATTTGTTTGCAGTGAAGTATTGAACCGAAATTGGAACGATACAGAGGTATCAATTCTTCCAATATACCGACAACTGATTGCTGCGGGTTTGAGAATTTGGGTTTTCAGGTCACCTCATTTTAATTTACCTTCCCTAGACTATACTATTAGCTTCTGTTTCATAGCTGATATAATCATATCTAACAAGATTTTGACTGTCTTCAAATGTTTACAGCGGCGACGTAGATTCGGTAGTACCAGTTACGGCCACTAGGTACTCGTTAGCGCAGCTCAAATTATCCACAAAAGTTTTATGGTACCCTTGGTATGTTAAGAAACAGGTCAGTATCTTCAATGCCATATCTCATTCGTGTTTGTTTTGTTGCATACTCTAATCAAAAGAGTTTTTCTTTTCAATTTGAGAAAACAGATCTGATCAATAAAAGCTTAAAGCTATGACTAATTTAGGCTGATTAGTAACTGGACATCCAAAATAGGCAACACATTAAATCCAACAAGCACACAAAATACTGAGGTTAAAGCAGGATCAAAATTACTGGCTTACTTTTCAACTCACCAACAAACCTTTTAAAGAATTTTTTTTCTTGACAAGTTAATGTTTAGTAGGTTAATAGGCTTCATGGTCAAAATAATTTCCTATTAACAATTTTATGAACTAAACATTTGACCACAAATATTTTTTTCAACTTTTTTGATATTTAAAAGGTTGGAGGGTGGACAGAGGTATACGAAGGGCTAACATTTGCAACAGTGAGAGGAGCAGGCCATGAAGTACCACTTTTCAAGCCCAGAGCTGCCCTTCAGCTTTTCACTTCATTTCTCAAAGGGGAACCACTTCCTAAATCTTGAAAACGAAAAAACAGAAAATGAACAAAAAAATCTTATGTAGTTGATCTTAATGTACCACTATATCCCTTTTATTTATATGTTTTTCGTGTACCGCCTAGGTGAAAAGAAAATGTTCCATTTGATTTCAGTTTAGGAAAAAAAGTTTGAATTATGGAAAATTAGAGTAGAGTAATAATCTTGAAAAAATGGTTTGCTGGAAGATTAAGGTCTTGGGCTGTTTAAGTATGTTCTTGTTTTCCTAGCCTAATGGCTTGATAAGTTGATATCGTTGGAAAACTAAGTGATGTTGCATCTTTTTTATAATTTAGTCTGTTTTTATGATATGAAGAAAATTCTACACAGGAACAAATTATACGAAACTGGACATAGGAATTGCTGAGGGAAGATTTTGAAATTTTATTAGTGTGCCTGTTTTCAAATGTAACTTAAATCCAATGGTGCACCACACATAGTAATGGTGTACTACCACGATTACATTTGTTCATTGCTGTAAAAATAAAGGGGTAAAAACCAGTTATAGTTTGATATTGGTTAACAACCAATTGACTGCGACAACAGTGTTCACTTGGATCTTTAAGGAGAGTATTGATACTCTTAAGGGAAGTAAGGCAGATGGAGTTATGATTTGATTATGAGTATCAAACTTGAGAGTGAAGCGCTACTTTCTCTCGTAAAGCTATCTGTTTCTCATCTAATGTTTTTTTTTGTTTCTTCTCTACGATATTTGCCATACATAATGGGTGGTTTTGTATCTAAACCAGCAATATCTAATAAGCCTAGCTAGCCCCATCGCTGTTGGTTCTGACAAATTTCAAAAAACGTGGAGGAAACTTATAATATTGCTTCTGTTGGGATGAGAATTAAATATGAAGAAGAAAATGAAACCCCTTAATAGATTATGCGGTAACGAGCTTATGGAAACTACCACTACTTGAAGTCGTAGAGGATTTGAGGTTTTGCAGGTAACAGATTTTCCCATAAGGTGCAAGTGGAAGATTTTCATTCCCATCCAGTAGTGCTAGCCCCTTAATAAGTATGACAATTAGTTCATTGAAGTGTATTCCCATCTAAAGACAAAGTAAAACTAAATAAGATTTGGGGAAACAACTTCTTTTCTTGTGACTGAGTGGCAATTGATTACTTCTTCCATTACTCGTTTGATGGAAATTTTTCTTGATTTCTATTTAAAATCGAACTACATACGTTTTTTTTATGGACAAATATGCTTTGTTCGAGGACTAGGGCTATCAAATTTAAAAAATCAATGTACAACATTGCTAAGGGAAACTTGGCTAGTATTTACCGAGGGAGGGAACTTAATGACCAATTTGAAGTTGTGAATTGTTGCAGGAGATTAACTCTTCAAGATTAATGTCTGTATATGAACTCCAGCCCCTACACATCGATCATACGAACGATTGCTTTCAAATATTTGACAGAGAGAAAAAATAGACGGCAAGAAAACCCATGCCACAAATCCAAGTGTTGGAACAGATGCTTCTAAAATCTCCAAGTCCAGTTTCAGTAACACAATCAAAAACTGAAATGTACTTAAATTTATACAAACAACTGTTATTTTTTTGAAATATACAAATAATTAATTGAAAACATATAGAATTGTTGAAATATAGTGACCAAATCTGTTAATTTTGTAAACCTTTCATCGTTGAGTATAAATTATAAAAACCACTTATCAGAAGTCTCCCTATATATCATAATATATACCTTCCTGTTTTCGTGACCTATCCGAAGTAGAACTCTTACTCTCTATCCCTTTATATATATATATAGAAATATATATTCTCAAAGTTTTAATTTCGATAAAGGCATGACAAACAGTATAAAAAAGGTGAGTCTCCAATTCCATCTGCCTACAAAATTAATTTACCATACTCTATTAAGGTTACCGGACAAAGCCCTCTTACGATTTAAGTCTATTTGCAAAGCATGGTGTGCTCTTATCGAAAACCCTAATTTTATCGCACAACAACGAAATATACAACTAAGTCTAGAGTTTGACCCTACTCTCAGTTTTATGCTCGTAACTATCGGCTATACCAACATTAAATTATTATATATTATGACGTTTCTCATAAGTTTATCGAGTCTCGGTCATCCGACTTGTCCAATATGGAATCGTGTTTGGTGGTGGGTATTTGTGATGGATTAGTTTGTTTGTGCTCATATTTGGGTGGTCTAGAAATTATTATTTGCAATCCAACTACTAAGCAGTTGCGGCAAATTCCGCCAGCTAATTTTCAGCAAAGAGGAAATGACATGATATTTCTAGGGTTTTGTTCACATGTCAATGATTACTAGCTTATAAGGACTATTTTTCGTTTTTCTTCAATTAGTTTACTTGGTGTACATGCTGAGATGTACACTATGGGTACTGATACTTGGAGAAAACTTGAAGTAGAATTGATCTCGATCGGTTCTTGGATTCCGAGGCTGTACAAACCTGACTTCAATTACACAAATACTGCTGTGGTTGTAAATAGGGTTTTCTATTGGGAAGTTCCATGCACATCAAGGTGTATGTGTTCCTTTCTTCGACATTCGTGCAGGTATATTCGATGTGATAGAAGCACCGCCTGGGACATACACTAGCTGGAAACTACATGCCATAAAGGACGAGCTTGTTTGTGTAATTTATTGACAAGCACTTTATTATTACCTTTGAAATGTGGGTGCTGAATAAAGTCATGACTTGGACAAAGATACACACGATTGATTTTGGTGCCAAATTAAGTTATAATCCAATTTGGGGTGGTAATATCAGAGTACTCGGAAGTACTAGAAACGGCGAGCTCGTATTGGAAGGTCGAGTTGATGCCAATTTGAAGTTGTTTTTGTACTATAATAATAGTAAAGATAGAAAGTTTATTCATGATGTTACCGGGAGCTATACATACAATATGCTTGTTTGTACACACCTGCTCTTACACCCATAGACTAAGAAAGAGGCTGTATGCATATATTTAAAAAAAAAAAAGGAGAAGAAAAAGGTGTGACACTTGGATAATTTGCTTTAGGAGCTAATTTTTATTTTGTTTTGATAATGTTTAGAGATTGATCAAAGTTATTTGCAAACTGAAGTTTAAATTTTCGAAGGAAGGGATCTTTTATTTTTTAAAGAAAATGCTTGCTTTTCTATTTAATTTACTTAATTATTTGCATGAAGACGGAAGTTTTTTTTTTAAATCTCTTTTGATTATCATGGACTTTTTTGTGTGACTTTGCTTTGCCGTGATAAATGGTAGTGACAGTTATTTTGGTGTTAGGCTGTTCAGAAACAGTTTTGTGATTTGTGGTTTTGTTTATAGATATGTTTATCGTGTTTTAGCTTATCATGAATCCGTATTCTATTCTTTTTATTTCTACTTACACGTTTCTTTAACAGTGTGGTTTGAACGTCAAACCAAACTACGAAATAACAAACAACTCGTCTAACACGGTCACAATGGTTGTTTAAAAGAATACAAAGGAATAAATTGTAGGAGTAAGTTTTCTTGTGCGGAATACTAACAAGAATGATGGTATTTCAGTGTGTAATTGAAGAATATATGTTTATACCTGTGAAGCAAAGCGAAGCGAAGCGAAGCAAAGCAAATATATGAAGAGATAAAACAACTCAACTTAATAAATGAGAAAAAATACGTTTAGTGTATTGTAGGAAAAATTTCACTTTTGTGCTATAAGTTTTGCACGAATATTGATTTAGTGACCTTACTTTACAAAATTTTGATTTAGTGACCTGACTTTATAAAATTTTGATTTAGTGACATCAGTTTATTAAAATGATTGATTTGGTGACATATTTAACTTCATAAGTTTTATACAATTAGTATCCATCTCACCTAATTTAGAAATTAATAAAATAGTCATTGATTTGTTAAAAGAGATAAAATTAACTCTTTTAAAAAAACACGTTTTTAGATAACGAACTTTTTTTTTAAAATAAATATTTTTTCAAACAAGAAAGTGGGAGTTTTTCTCAAAACAAAAGTTACATATCATGATTAAAAAAGATTACTGAAAGTTTTTGCCTTTTAGCGATAACATTATGTCTCACATCTTTGTAAAATTTGAAGAAAGCAAGCATTTTTGTTAAATTTAAAATAATTTGGAAAAAAAAAAATCTGTACTAAACAAAATCTTTAGGGAATAAAATAAATTGACTTGTAGTATTTATATAAACTAGTAGTTCTTTTAAAAAGTTAATCAATATATTTTACATATTTACAAAAATTTATAATTAAAATATACTATTCACACGCTGTTGAATCAGTGGGAGAATTTTGAATTCAAGAGATTCTTTCTGCAAATTTGTTTTTTTATATATTAAAATTTCTATTAAGTAAACAATTTAAAAAATATATATGTTTGAGACATAATTTTAGTGGCAAAGTGGAAAAAATATTTTTTAATCAGAATAAACAACTTTTTTTCTAGAGAAACTCCTATTTTCTTGGAAAAATTTATTTGAAAACTTTTTAAAAAATTTGTCATTGGAAAATGTGTCTTTTAAAAGAAACTGTAAAAGAGTTAAAATTGTCATTTTTAACAAATCTGTGATTTTTTCAATTAATTTCTAAACTACGTTGGCTGAATTGTAATTATTTAAAATGCGTGAAGTCAAAAAGGTCATCAAATCAATCATTTTAATAAACCTAGGTCACTAAATCAAAATTTTGTAAACTCAAGTTACTAAATCAATATTTGTACAAAAGATAGGTTATTAAAATGAAATTACCCCGTGTACTGTACTATCAGTATTTAACGATTTAGGTACTGCAATACCACTTTTAACAATTGAGATAGCGGACTACGAAATTTGTCATAATTGAGGACATATCATTAAACAAAATGATAAAATGACACTAGCGTTCTCTTGCCTATCACATAATGGGTGCAATTCCGTTGATATCCGTAAAAAATAGATTACCAAATGTGAGATATAATGTTTGCAATTTTGGTCGATTTATGTTGTTAGTCACTTAATTAGGTGAAATTTCGTAGTTCGTTACCTCAATTGTTAAAAGTGGTATTGCAATAAGTAAATCGTTAACCACTTAAAATACACTAAACTTATTTTTTCCCTCAATAAATAACATAATGTATAACATCCATTAGGTTTGTTTGGCTGCTGAAATCCAAAGGCCAACACATTAAAATACTAACATGTTTATATACATTAAAATTCCAAACACATTTAACTGAAAAGCCAACAATTCATACCTGTTTGCAGGACAATAATAAAGATAAAACCTTCACAGGCCTAGCTCTCATAGTTGTCAAGATTACTTTTCCTTTGCAGCCTGAGAGCATATAAATTCAAATTGTATGTTAAGGCATCTACATAGTAAAAATGCTGGAGATAAATATAGATATGAAACCTCCAACATCAACTAACTAGACACATCAACACAATCATAGATAGTTCATATATAAACACATATTGTACTATCATTCAAACCACACCAATTCATAAATACTCTCTCTATCTCAAATATATTATTCTATATATCATATAATCCAAACACTCTCTATCCGAAATACAAATGGATCCAATGCGATTCCCTCCTCATCCGATTCCGACGATGCCAATTTGAATTTAAATTTTCTCGCCGATGACCCTATATTTTTACCTATTCTTGTTCTTTAGAAAATGAATAACCTTCACAACAATGTCCGTGAAAACGACGAGTTGAGAGGTATTGATTAATTTTGAAAGAGGCTGTCAAACTTCATAGGGACTATTTTGTTGGAAAAGATGAGTATTCGGACTCCTTCTTTCGACGGAGGTTTCGTATGGATAGAGAATTATTTGTCAGAATGGCCGATGAGATTATCGAGAAAAATCATTATTTCCAACAAAAATATGATGGTGCAGCATATGAGTGCCTCCCCTTATCAGAAAGTTACTAATACTCACCGTATGTTAGCCTGTGATGTTTCTGTGGACTTTCTCAATGAAAACCTTCGTATATCCACAAATTCTACCCTTAATTGTATAAAAACTTTCTCGTGCTATCATGAGAACATTTGGAGATCATTATCTTAGAAAGCCAACTGAGCACTATATTCGTTGATTGAAAATTATCAACACTCATAACAGTTTTCCTGATATACTCGAAAGCATTGACTCCATGCATTAGATGTGAAAAAATTATCCCACCGCTTGGGCTGATCAATATCAAAGTGGTCATAAAAAAGTGCCATCCATAGTCCTTCAATCGACTACTTCTAAGGATTTATAGATACGGTATGATTATTTCAACGTATCCGGTTGTAATAAATACATCAATGTATTGGAGAAGTCTAATTTATTTGATAGACTATGGAAGGCGATGCCCCACCTTGTATCTATAAGATAAATGAAACTGAATACAATATGGGGTACTACCTTCCTGATGGGATTTACCCTCCATGGGCTTGTTTCGTGAAAACCGTTCCGTCTCCTTTGTCACAAAAAGATTGTACTTTTACTCAATAACAAGAATGAGTTCAAAAGGATGTCGAGCGTGCATTTGCTGTGATGCAATCTCGTTGGTACATTTTAATAGATTCGGCATGCTTGTGGTATCAAACAGATTTAAAGTACACCATATTAGCGTGCGTAATATTGTATAATATGATTGTTGAACGCAAACCTTCGGAACAACTAGAGTCAAGAGATTTTTCAATGTCGGGTTCCGATGATCCCCCTCTAGCTCCTCCGGTCATTGGAAATACTCTTCCAACCACATTTAGAGAAAGACGTGTATCGCTTAGTAACAAAAATACACACGAAAACCTTCAAAAGAATCTAATCGAGAACCTTTGCAATTCCATTGTTCAAGAGTTTGAGACCGACGACGTTCAAAGTCATGTTTTTTTTTAAATAATGTGTGTTTTAAATTCGTTGTTGTATTTTATTTCCGTTTTCTTTTATGAATCATGTATGCTACTTTTAAGAATATGTCATTTTCAAGAATTATGTATATTTTATTTAATTAAATGCATTATTAATAATAAGTTATTACAATATAGTTTTCTTAGTTGTCAATTATTTAGTTATGATTGTATTTACAATGATAAATGCAAGGATCTCTTTAGTAATTATAATAATATTCAAAACTTAATATTATATATATATTTTTTTAAATTTAAGTTAAACCAACACCCTAAATATACACACCAATAAACTTTGACTTGTTGCTCCCCACGAACCAACATCCAAAATTTAAGTTAAAACAACATATTAGAGCATGACACCAAACATACTCTTAATACCGCCTCACTCATTATTTCTTAATTTCTTCCTTCCTTCATTCCTTCCATCCTTTCTTTCTTTCTTTCTTTGCCTGACTAATAAAAATAGTACAATGTGATTTCATAAATTGACGATCAGTATTCTAAGGTTTTCAAAAGTCCAATTTAGTACATAAATGTTAATAATTGACCCCTTAAATTGTGTGATATTATTTTACATCTTATCATAAGAGATTATTTGACGGCTCTATTTGTTTTTCTCTTTCTCAAAAAATATTGCATATCTCATCCAGTAGCGGCCAGTACTATAGGTTGCATAAGACTAAGACTCAGTCCAATTTTTTTTCCAAGTCCCGTTACCAAAATTTCTTTTTTTACCGCAACCTTGTTTTTACCACATGCATAAGCCTTACTAAATTTGAGTCTGAACCGTCTATGATCTCATCTTTTTGCTTCGTCATCTTGTAAGATAGAAACAATGTTGCAACCGATAATATCATTTTTGTCATCCTCACCCCAGCTCTCTCTTTTCTTCTTGGGAGAATTCACTTGCTTACAAAAAAACTTATGTTAATGTAAAAGTTTTCCAAAAAGATACATAGTAACATGTAACCTATTTTGACCTTATTTCTCTCTCTCTCTCTCTCTCATGCAAATGGGCCCCACTCCTTTGACACAGTCCAAGACAGATAATGGACTAGGTTAAATATGGCTTAGAAAATCAGTAAAACATAAACAAGTAAATCCGATAAGATCATCTGCATCTCTTTAATCAAATGTCATATTTTACTTACATTTATTATGATTTTGTTGAAAAAAATGGTTTGCATCCGTGTTCTTTCCATTCTCTAAAATTAACATGTGAACTTCTTATTATTATTATTTCATACTTTTTACACCCTAGTTCCATTTCAATTCGAATCTTGTGTGCCCTTTAATTACTATGAAATTTTTCCAAAATAACTTAGTTTCGTAACATGCCAGTCAATAATGGAAGGATGGCATGGAAAATCAAAATATTTTACTTTTACAGTTCATTCATGCCCTTATGAGTATTCATTTGATTAATATTATACAAAAAACAAATCATATCACTATTGTTGGAATGTAGTGACCAAAACTGTTACTTTTTGAAATCTTGGATCTTTAATTGTTGAATCTAAATTATAAATACTAGTTATTATCAGAAGCCTCCTTATCATATAATATCTTCAAGATGTTTTCATGACCCAATCAGAAGTAGAACTCTTAATTACTTACTCTCTATCTTTCTTTATTTATAAATAATCAAAATTCTAATTTATTGATTATATGTATTATTGTTATTATATGTTGGACTAATGTGTTATGTTTCAGGAGTTAGAAGACCTGATAGAACAGTTTATACAACTAACGGACTCAATAATTACTTTGGACTAAATGTGTCACATTGTGTGTTTTTTGTATTAAAGTCCATTTTGGGACTCAATAGAACTTAACTTTCGTAATTTCATATTAATAAGATTTCTCTCTTTCTCTCTCTATATATAGCGATTTCATATCTCTGAATATATATATATATATATGTATATACGTATAAAACCATCAGATTGTGGTTTCTACATTGTATCAGAACAATAAAAGCTCGTTATTTCGCTGCTCAAGAGATATATTTGGGGGTTTTTTTGAAATGGGTTTCCACAGAATTGGGGATCATTGAAATTGAGTTTTTTTTTTTGTTAATTCGTGATTAGCCTGCTACTTCTGGTAATACTCTGACCTATTTTTTTTTATCGTTTTATTCAAATATCTTTTTGAATCGATATATCTTTCATAACAGATAATTAGGGTTCTAATTAAATTTGGGTATTTTTCGAGAATTGGGTTTATCTGGTATATTTGGTTTATTAAGGCAGATTTGGGTTATATTCGTTGATTGATTGATAAAATCACTACATATTAGGGTTTCTTCATTGATTCTTTATCATTTTTTCTTGATTTAGGGTTTCTTTTTTATCTCTGATATTTTCTTTTGATAATAATATGGTTGATCTAAATGATTTGGTGACCGGTGATACTAATAATCTGGGTAGTCAGAATACTTTTAATGTCATGAATACTATGAATCCGTGATAAGCTTAAAAATGTGTTTATAAAAATAAAGCCTTTTTACCTAGCAATAGGAATAAGGCCAATCGTAGTAATAATATATATAATCATAGCAACTACGAGTTCACACATGAGATTATGTAAAACAATTCAATTATATTTAAACACAAGTTTTCTAGTTTTTTATAACGATATGGCTCGCGCCTATTTTTCGTTTAATCTAAACTAAATAAACAAGAACAATTTATCAATAAGTGTTGTCAATCCCTACTTTTCATTATTCTCAAACATAAAATCTATACTAAAGCAATAATAAAAAGCATGAACATAAATATAAACGATTAATTGAAAGGAGAATAAGGATAGAATGATATTACCGAGTAGGCGTAGTTTAGGGAGAATAAACCACCATGATCTTAGTAAAAGGAGAAGGAACGATGCTCATAAGGGTGAGACATCGTGATGGGAAGAAAGACATAACATAAAAGAAAAAAGGATAATAATTAAAGAGAGATTATATTGAATTATGGGTTTCTGTCCGGAGGCAAAACCTAAAAAATTACAACAAAACAACTAGTATTTATAGTGTTCAGCTCAGAAAGTTTCGTAACATAATTCCTAAAAAACCCTTAATTCGAATAAGAGAGTCTTATTCGAATAAGGCACTGTTTGGCCAATAAAATTATGACACGTCATTAATTTATGGCGGCGGAAGATCTCTAATTCAAATAAGAAGGTCTGATTCGAATAATCTGGCGGAGAACTGAATATTATTTCATTTTTGGCTTGATTTCTTCCTTATTCCCCAATTCTTGTTATTTTGACCAAATAATAGTTTAATATCCTCTTCTTTTAAGTCATTTAGCTTCCCAAACTTGTATCTTGAGTCATTTCATCTCCGTTCTTCACATAAATACACCTAAAAGGGTCATTTTCACATATAAATACATAAATGACTCAAAAACACATAAAGATAGTAAATTGGCATAAAAAAAACATCTATTTAAGCAATGTAAAGTTGGATTTAAAGCTATAAATAAGGTCTCGAAATGACATATTGTAGGTTGAATCACAACCCCCAACTAACTCGATACTTGCCCTCAAGTGTCGCAAGCGGTAACTAGGCAGAATTAAACTGAGTATCTAAATACTTAAACAATAAAAACTAGAATCCTAACTCACTTTCGTAGGAATCACGGTTGCAAATAGCATGTGTAACAAGCTTTTAGACCTTTAAAATATAAAAGGACGAGTTATAGTCTCGTGAAGGTTTACTAAAACGACACCCACAAACATATAAAAATCTCCCCAATACTAACAAAACCCTCCCCCATCTTACAAGATCACATGAAAACAAGAAAGTGGAAACTCTTCATGGTTATATCAAAGCATGGTAAGACCTTTAAGGATGCATAGGGTTTGCTGTTAAAAATGCCTCTCGGCCCAAAATAGCATAGGATAATATTGCAGATGATGTTGGTCCATTTATCATCAAGTGTATATTCGCTATTCCGTAGTTCGGCAGTCATTTTGAAAAAATATTTGCAAATCACTATTTTATCAAACTTGATCATTATTTGCTTTTATTAACATAATATGCATACCTCCATGCTAGGTCGCTTAAAAGCTTCGGTTTTTTTTGCTCGCGAATCAATATGAACTTTGGCCTTTGAGCTCTTAGGCTTCTTTATATATACATTATCCCCTTGGATTTTATTTGAGAACTTTCGTTTCTTTTTATCCTCACACAATTTAACTACACCGTTACTCATTTATAACTCTTGGCACTTTTCTGCCTTTATCTCCCCGAACTTTTCCCTATTCGCAAACAAGTACTGGTATAGAAACGATGTTCCCTCAATCCCTGTTTACACTTATGAGCAAATGAAGACTTATTGGGCATTTCTTACGGATTCTTATAAATATTTCTATATATATGCCTGAAGGTTTCGTGGTCGTTTAAATAGCATAATCCACTCCCTAAAGAGAGTCGCAGGGCAAGCGTAACCAAGGTAGATCCACTTCAAAATTAAGCAAGTAATAATTAAGGTTTTAAAAAACATATCTTATTTGCAATTTTTAGGGACTGTCGCATGAAAATTGATAATCACCAATACACTTTTAGAATATATTTAGCATGCAGCTTATAAAATATTAAACCTCCCTAAATTGGTGTAAGCGAGATAAGTAATAACAAACCCGACGTATCTGAAGATTTAAAACCATAAAATAATATGAGTATTTTCTTATTTCCAAATTATCACCACATGTTCACGTATAAGAATAGTTTTCCTATTTTTTCTTGTCAATTTATCATGCAAAATGTGACACATGCAATTCTAACACAATTATAAACAAAAAGCAAGCATAATAGTCTAAACATGAAAAATATGTACAAAAATAATAAAAGCAAGAGTTTATATATATTGAATACACCTTAGTGTGCAATATCGCTAGCTAAACTTCATCTTCATTCCTTGTATTCCAATGCTATCTTTCTTGCGATCTTGATTGGATTCTCCATAATGAGCTGTCTAAAAGAACAACTCAAAAAAAAAAACGAAACGCATGTGTGGAAGAAATCCATATTTAATAATATTAACTCCTTAAAAACTCTCTCAAGTGAGAGATACACATAAAACAAGAATTGAGGAGTTTTTTGACACAAAAAACAAGTACAAATTTTGAAAAATTCTTCCCATTTAACATGCAATCAACGGTGATACCTCCCCCAACTAGCTCGGACAGTGTCCTCACTAACTAGAGAGATCATAAGAAATCATCGTTGATTTCATGCAAAAAACTAGAAACTATATGCAGACTAAAACATAGGACTACGCATTATATATAAAAAATAAATAAAACAAAAAATTAAACAAAAACAGTTGGCGTACATTTGATAAGAACAATTAAGAATGCCAACTTTTACTTATCTCGGTCATGCGAATGACCAAAAAAACTTTTCCACCCTTTCTTCTTGTTCAAACTGGAAACTTTCTTACTCCATGGGTGGTTTGCGGTC
Organism: Primula veris; assembly: GCA_963682055.1. NCBI lineage: Eukaryota > Viridiplantae > Streptophyta > Magnoliopsida > Ericales > Primulaceae > Primula > Primula veris. The sequence continues at coordinate 24,489,121 of OY821747.1, read as the reverse complement.
TCTACTTCATTCTTCTCGAGAGGTCTCTTGGGCTTCTTTAGATGGTCGAAAGGCCGACTATTTCTAGCGCACCAAACAGTTCACAAAACAGTCAAGTTTTTTAATCAATGACTTTTATCTTACCTCTCATTCGACTAGATTTGCCTTTTTTCTGATAAAAGGGTTTTACAGGGGTCGTTAGCTAAATATTGCACTTGCTTCACTTCACATAAGAGATGACTCTTTCGGATTTGAACTTTGAATGCTCAACAAACTCTCATGGCAAGGCAGCACAAAGAATCCCCTTATAGACTCAGGGTCATTTCCACAGTCACTCTTGTCAAATTGTATCTCGTTGATACATGACTTAGACTCCTTCAAATCCACGAGCTCCTCCACAGCTCTAACTATGAGCTTATACTCAAGCTCCACTTTAACGTCCTTCTTTGCATCGGATCCTACCAAATGATCTTCATTCGCCTCAAACAATCTTATGAGCTCTTTAACAGCTCTAACTAAGGGTTCTTCCTTGTACTCTTCTTTAAGCACTATCTTTTCCTCATACTCATCCTTGAAATTCCCTTCCTTGGTTGGTTCATCTCTTGGCTTCACCGTCCTTTAGCTTGAGCCACCATCGATGGTTTTCGAATAATTCCCCTCCTTTCAGCTCTATCTCATTTGATTGGAGATGCGATTCTATAGGTAGGATAGTTGATTGCAGCTTTGGCTTAAATTAAATAGCCTAGAAGTTGGTTTAGATAGGTAAGGGTTAGGTCTTTGATTAAAGGAAGGATAACTATGGGTATGTCGGAATTTTTAAAAGGATAAATGATAAGGGTGAGAAAAGGGTACAACGTCTTGCTCCTCTTTCACTTTTTGACTTTCCTCCATTTTCGTATTAGCGCTACCAAGATTATCGATCTTCTTTTCATCTTCATTTTCTATTTAACTACACATCCTCACAATAGCCTCATTACTATGCTCCTCGCCTAATTTCGTCTTTTTAGCCTCCTCAACTCTGTTAATCCTTTCCTTCCATGTGTCTATAATCGTCTATTTATCTTCTTCTGAAAACATCATTCAGAGCTTCCGAAATCTCGTGACATCGCTCTTTTCCATCAACAATGCCTTAGAAAGCTTGGTAAAACACTCACTCGCAAGAGGCTATATGGGATCGGTTCTATGGGATCGTGAACAACCTAGGGTAAGGTTACTATAAGCATTCATGTTGAGTTGAAAACTCAACACGCATAATTAAGATTAGAAAAAGTGAACTCGGATCAATACAGATAATTCGAGTTAAACCTTTGTTGCGAGTCCAAATCTTCTATCCCTTCCGTACCCCATTTCTTATTTTATCCAAAAAAAAATTCTAAAAAAATTGAAAAAAATTGTACAATTACTATAATACATGTATCAATACATTTCAATAATTATTTTTAAAAGAAAATCCGCACAAAATTTATTTTGAAATAAATGTATAAATTAGTGTAAATTAAACATTGAATATTAAAAAAATTGTATAAAACAATATTATGTTCAAATATTTTAAAATTTGAATACAATATAATATAAAAGTTTATAAAGTTGCGGTATAAGTTGCGAAATTTTAAAATTTGAGTGAAAATAAGCAAGGAGACTCGGAAGAGGTAGAGAATATGGGTAGAAGATTTGGACTCATTTGTTGCGTCATGGTGACATAACAACGAGGTCTAGGGGTTATTTAACTCTTATTAATTTGAAATTTCAGAATGAGATTGTTCTGAAATAGTTAATTTTATATATTTTTTGTATTTTTAAAAGACTAATTAATTTAAAAATTAATCAAATAAAAAAAATATTATTAATTTTTTCTTTCTCTTTCAAAGTGGAAAACCATATTCTTGAAATCAGGAAATTTTTAAATATAATAATTAACTAAATAAAATAAAAAATAAAAGTATTTTTTTTTCTTTTCAGAAACAAACTGATATTCAGCTAGAATTTAGGTTCTTTTTTCGAATATATTTTAATTAATTAATTAATAATATTAAATAGTTAAATAATACAAAAACAAATAATATTTAAAAAATAAAATAAAATATATTTTTTTTCTTTTGAAAAACTAACTGAGATTCAGTTTGACTTTCAATTTTTTCTAAATTTTTTTAATTAATATTAAATAACTAATAACCAATAATTAATAAATACAAATATTTTTTTTCTTTTTACTTTTTAAGGATAACTACCTGATTATATAAACCAGGAAAAATAATTTTTTTAATTAATTCTCTCTTTTTTTAATTAATAAAATAATAACTAATTACTAAATAAATAAATAATAAATATTAAAATAATTAAATAAAACCATCTTCTTTTTTTTCAAAATTTTTTCTTTCGTTTTAAAATCTGATTCTCCAAATCAGAATAAAAATATTTTTTATAAGAACAAATCTCAATCTTTGGTATTTTTGCAAATATTCTATACAAAATAAGGAAAGATTTGAAAGAATAAAATCTTTCCAATATGAACAAATAATATATATATATATTTAAGGCGACTAAATATACCAAATATATAACAATTTATTACATATAAAATTCGGAATAAAAAATTTCACACTTTTCCAAAAATAGATTTTTTTTTACCAGTATGTCTACTTTGGGATTCTTAAAATACGAATTAAATATATAAAATATTTTTTTTATTTTCTTATTTTATAATCTGATTCTTCAAATCAGGATAAAATATATTTTTTTATAAAAGATTTTTTCTTCCAAATATATGATAGTTTGCAAATATTCTATAAAATAAGTAAACTTTCAAAAATATCAACTATTTTAAATCCCTTCCATTTAGCAATTTTTTTCTTATTTTCTTATTTGCATCCACCTCAGTTTCCCAACTAGACGAAGATAATTCCAGAGTTAATTCACCTTCATTTAGATTAAAATGCTCGTAGTGAGCATTTTGGTCCCTCTGTACCTGATCTTCAGTATTATGAAAAATACTATTGCTTACCTCATCATCACTCTTGTTAATACCATCTTTGTCACTCTACATATGTTTCATAAGAGTTATCTGATTCAACACCAGGATTAAGGCTCATAATTGAGGTCACTAAAGGTCTCATATCTCTCTCCAAATGTATTAATTTAAATGTAGATGGGTCTCTTATACTGATGCTAAGAGGAATAACTTGGGTGTATGCTTTTTGAGTGTTTGGAACTATTTTGTTGAGCTTGAGAACTGAAAGTTGTTCAAGTATAGTCTCATCTTCCTTGTATTTTTCAGTATCTTGAAATAGGACTAAGCTGGCAGGCTCAGCCAGTGAACTACCACTCTCTTGTTCCAATTGTTTCCCTTTATCTTCGTGGTCTTCTAAATTGGTTTGAAGTTTGTATGCTATGTTTTTCTTTAGTAAAGGAAACCTTGTTCATCTCTCAAAAATCTAATTCCCCTTGAATACAAATAGGAATTGTTGTTTTTTCTCCTTCTATCATGCCACTATTATGATCCAAATTTTGCCCTGAAGGTGAAAACTTTTGCTTGCTAATCCATTTTTCAACTAAAATTGGAGCTTTACTTTTGAAAACTGCTATTAGTGACAATAGTAGTGATGCTAAGAATGTGACCATATCCGATACTTAATATGAGATAACTACGCCACAACAAAATAACAAAATGATAACTTAAATTTCTATCCCATTATCTTTGTATAGTTTGTTAGCAGAAACTATCTCCATTATCTTTGTATAGTTTGTTAGCAGAAACTATCTCCACACTTTGTGGAATATGAGTTTATCCTTGACGTTGTGTAGTTGGCTATATAAGGCACATACATGTAAGTTGTATAAGCAGGAAGACAATAATATATTTTCCTCTTTATTCCTTTATCTTTCATGGTATCAGAGCGGGCCATCGATGTTGGGCCTCATCTCCACCCGTTCATTATATCCGCTCGTTGGACCCTTGAAATGTCGGGCCACGAGCAAGGGGGAGTGTTAGAGTTATATTATCCCACATCGACTAGATAATGATCAAGCCTGTGGTTTATAAAGAGTTTCCATCCTTACCATTACGAGGCCTTTTAATGGTAAAAGAATATGGATTCGAGCATGGTATCAGTCACCAAACTCCCAATATTCAGGAACTTCTTCTTCCAACACACAACCAAATCCACCTGAAACTCTCTCTCCAGATCAGTCCAGCTCACCCCCTGTGGCACCGTCTCATCACCAAATGCGAACACCTCTCCAAGATAATATTATTCAACGTAAAATTTACACAGATGGGACGATATGGTATCCATTGCCAAAATCTCTTCTAGCTGCATGTACACCGACGAGTTTAGAACCGACATGTTATACTCAGGCAATAAAACACCCTGAATGGCGTAAGGCCATGAATGAGGAGTTCGACGCGCTCATGTGTAATGGTACTTGGACCTTAGTCCCTCAATCTTCGACTAATTCGGTTGTTGGCTGTAAATGGGTTTTTCGGGTGAAGTACAAAGCCGATGGAACTATTGATCGTTATAAAGCTCGCTTAGTCTCAAAGGGTTTTCATCAACAACACGGGATCGATTATGACGAGACCTTTAGTCCCGTTATAAAGCATACTACCATTCGGTTAATTTTATCTTATGTTTTTTCTAGTAACTGGAGTATAAAACAAATTGATATATCAAATGCCTTTTTACATGGTTTTTTATCAGAGACGGTTCTTATGGAAGAACCCCAGGCTACGTTCATCCACAATTTCCAAACCATGTGTGTCACCTTCGGAAAGCCCTTTACGGACTAAAGCAAGCTCCACGGGCATGGTTCTCTCGGCTAAGCTCGAAACTAATAAGTCTTGGCTTTTCTAATTCTCGGGAAGACACGTCACTTTTCATTCGTCGCACGGGGAATCGTTGTTTATATGTGCTAGTATATGTTGACGATATTATTATTACTGGTTCTTATTCAATTGATATTGCTATTTTTATCTCAGCACTGGGAGCTGACTTCGCGGTTAAAGACCTAGGAGATATTCATTATTTTCTTGGAATCGAAGTTTATAGAGATCGCGACACTCTCCATCTTACTCAACAACATTATACTGCGCAAATTTTAGCTCGAGCGGGTATGTCTGCTGCTAAACCGCTCTCGTCTCACATGTCTCCGTCACATGTTCTCACTACCACTGATGGAGTTCCATTCGACGAACCCACACTATACCGAAGTACTATTGGAGCTCTCAATTATTTGTCTCTTACTCGTCCGGATATTTCGTTTGTTGTAAACCGGCTTTGCCAATTTATGCATCGTCCATTAGTACCACATTGGGCAGCTGTAAAGAGGGTCTTACGCTATCTCAAACAAACACTACAAATGAGCCTTATTTTTCATCGCAACATCTCACTGTCCCTTCACGCTTTTGGTGATGCAGATTGGGCTGGGGACCCTGAAAATCGTCGCTCCACAATGGATTTTTGTATCTACCTTGGTGGAAATCTTATTTCTTGGGGCTCTCGCAAACAAGCGACGGTGGCGCGATCTAGTACGGAAGCAGAATATCGTGCACTTGCTAATGTAACTTCTGAGGTTACTTGGATGACTTTCTTACTCCGGGAACTTAACATTTGTTCCGCTAATACTCCAATCATTTGGTGTGATAATATTGGCGCCACTTACATGGCCACTAACCCAGTGTTTCACGCATGCACTAAGCACGTCGAGATTGATTTCCATTTTGTTTGTGAAAAGGTCGCTTCGAAAGCCATTCGCGTCTCATTTATTAGTACGCGAGATCAAATCGCTGATGTCTTCACCAAACCATTGACGAGTAACCGTTTTGAAACTTTACGTGATAAGCTGAAAGTTTGTTTACTCCCTTTACGGTTGCGGGGGCGTATTAGTGACAATAGTAGTGATGCTAAGAATGTGACCATATCCGATACTTAATATGAGATAACTACGCCACAACAAAATAACAAAATGATAACTTAAATTTCTATCTCATTATCTTTGTATAGTTTGTTAGCAGAAACTATCTCCACACTTTGTGGAATATGAGTTTATCCTTTACGTTGTGTAGTTGGCTATATAAGGCACATACATGTAAGTTGTATAAGCAGGAAGCCAATAATATATATTCCTCTTTATTCCTTTATCTTTCAACTGCTCTTTTGACTTTCACACTGTTGAGATGTTTTTGTTTATTCTCTGCCTTATAATTTTTAGAATGCTCATTTTCCTTGTTGTGCATTTTAGCAAACACCTTGCACTCATTTTTTCCCATGACCAACTTTATTGCAGGAGTAGCAATACTTTGGTAAATGCTCATATCTGCAACTTTGCCAAAATCTATCTTTGTGGCCTTCATCTCCATCTCCAATCCAAATTCTTTGGGTAACTTCTTTCTTTGTGGTCAAGCTATCTTCAACTTCCCCTTTACACGGTAAATTATTGTGACCTATTTTACGACAATTTCGGCAGAACTCTGGTAAATTTTCATAAATGTAGTATTGCCAAAAGCCGAGGTCTTCTTCCTCGTCACCATACCCAATCCACAGCCTTTCGGTAAGTGGTTTTTTTAGGTCCACTTCAATACATATTCTAGCTAAATTAGGTGTTCCTAAATAATTACTTTGTTAAAATAAATATGATATTATTTTTTGGGATGCTTTTTTACAACTGGAACACATTAAATTCGTTCCAATTGCTAGGTACGGCTAGAAAGTGTTCCAAGGTAAAAACTACAAAGTGTTCCAAGGTAAAAACTACAAAGTGTTCCAAAATTGATGATTTGGTGTAGTGAGGTAAACTCAAAATATTCCAAGTTTTCCTAAGCCACAATCTTAAGAAATCTTCCTCATGGTATAATTTAACGAGGACATGTTTATGATCTATTGCCCCAATATTATATGTAGCCTTGAGCCCTAGTTTATCTGTATAAAATATTATATAGGAAATTTTTTTCATGTGTAAATAGCTATTTAATTAAATTAAAACTACTTTAGAGATATTAAACAAAGGAATAAATAAATAACAAATAATCTGAAAATACGGAGATGATTTAAATAAGAGGGTCTTATTAGAATGGGATAGCAAATTCCAGAATACTTGTTCATGCAATTTAATCGATTTTGCAATTTCAAAGTCTAATAAACCCAAAATAAAATTAATTAAACTAAATAAACAAATTACATCAACCGTGCAACTATTTTTGGTGTGAATAAACATACTAAAACTATTTTAACAATAATCCCCGACGGCGATCCTAAAAACTTGATCGACTTAAAAATGTGTTTAGAAAAATAAAGCCGTTTTAGCTAGTAAGAGTACTATTGCTAATCGTAATAATAATATTTATAATAGTATCAAGTACGAGTTCACTCATGAGATTATGTAAAACAATTCAATTATATTTAAACACAAGTTTTGTACTTTTTTATAACGATATGTCTCGCGCCTATTTGTCGTTTAATCTAAACTAAATAAACAAAAACAATTCATCAATAAGGGTTGTCAATCCCTACTTTTCATTATTCTCAAACATAAAATCTATATTAAAGCAATAATAAAAAGCATAAAGATAAATATAAACGATTAAATAAAAGGAGAATAGGGATAGAAGGATATTTCCGAGTAGGCGGAGTTTAGGGACAATAAACCACCATGATCCCAGTAAAAGAAGAACGAATGATGCTCATAAGGATGAGGCATCGTGATGGGACGAAAGACATATCATAAAAGAAAGAAGGATAATAATTAAAGAGAGATTATATTGAATTACGGGTTTCTACACGGAAACAAAGCCTGAAAATTTACAACAAAACAACTATTATCATAGTGTTCAACTCAGAAAATTTCCTAACATGATTCCTAAAAAACCATTATTCGAATAAGGCACTGTTTGGCCAATAATATTGCAACACGTGATTAATTTATGGCGACGAAAGATCTCTGATTCGAATAATCTGGCGGAGAACTGAATATTATTTCCTTTTTGGCTTGATTTCTAGGGTTGTAAAAAATTCCCGAAATCCCGACCCGACCCGTGTCCAGACCCGCACCCGACTCAAAATTTCCCGACCCAAAAATGTCGGATTTTGTCCCGACCCGACAAATTTCGAGATCGGATGGCAATTTTGATTTCGTCGGGTGTCCCGACTCGATCCAAATTTTTAATTAATTTATATTTTATATTATATAACATGATTTTTTTTATTTCAACACTAAAATATAAATTAATTTATATCAAATGCAATTGATGAGAATCAAACCTTGTACCTCTAATATACAATGTAAGCACTCTACCATATGAGTTACAGTCCTTTTTGTTTCATATATTAGTTATAATTACATACGTATAATATAGATTTATACTTTTGAATATATGAAACTATTAAAATAAAAAAAGTTATATTCAAAAAATATAAATGTTAATTATTTTTCGATTATAAAAATTATAATGATAATATATCTCATTTAGTATGATAATTGTTGTTTGTTTGAATAAAACTAAATACTAAAAGAATCTGATAAAAAACGTATCAAATTTTTTATCTACTCCATTATTTGTAATTTCACACTATTTTTCTACTACATATTAATTTATTTTTTTATTTATTAGGAATGTTATTTTTAAACTAGCATTATGTTTCGTGTCAATAACATGTTTAGACTTATCAAATGATAATTTTTAATAAAAAAATGACGTTGTCGTAAAATAAAAAAATATATCGGGAGATTCGGAATAAACATATCCCGACCCTACGGGATCCCGAAAAAGTCGGGTCCCGACTTTTGCCGGGTCGGGGTCGGGATTTTTTTTCACTTTCAAAAGTAATCGGGTCGGGATACGAGTCGGGTCCCGACCCTAACCCACCCCTATTGATTTCTTTCTTATTCCCCAATTCTTGCTAACTTGACCAAATAATAGATTAATATCCTCTTATTTTAAGTACTTTAGTTTCCCCAACTTGTATATTGAGTCTTTTCATCTCCGTTCTTCAGATATATGCATCTAAAAAGGCAATTTTCACATATAAATAGATAAACGACTCCAAAACACATAAAGATAGTAAATTGGCATAAAAACACCTATTTAGGCAATGTAAAGTTGGATTTAAAGCTATAAATAAGGCCTCGAAATGACATATTTTAGGTCGAATCAATCCGTATTATATAACAACTAATGAAAATACTAGTTCTTCTTTACTTAATCCTGTTCTTACTGACCTTAATTTTTACACTTGGAGGAGAGCTATGGAGATCTCAATAGATGCTAAGTCTAAACTAGGGTTCATAAATGGTTCTTTAGCATGTCCACCTGGGAATGATCCTTGTTTTGGGGCTTGGATGCAATATAATTTGATATTGATCTCATGGATCATCAATTTAGTTAGTGTAGATACAGGGCAATCCAATCTTTATGTGGATACAACAACTAAGATGTGGAGAGAGTTGACAGAGAAGTTTTTGCAGTGAGGCTAGGATATATGAGTTGCATCAGGATATTCATACTACAGTACATGGACATTTGTCTGTTTCTTCCTATTTTACTAAGTTAGAGACCTTATGGTATTCTTTGAATGTACTCAGTCCTTTGCCTAGGTGTACTTGTGGGGTGATTAATGGGTGTTCTTGTAATTTCATGGCTGCCATTATAGCAAGAGAGAACAGAATTTTTAAGATGATTTTCTTGATGGGGTTAAATGAAAAATATTCCATAGTTAGAGGGCAGATTTTGTTGATGAAGCATATGCCTTTTTTTAATAATATTTACACCATGGTTATAAGTGATGAAAAATAGAAGATTGTTAATAATATTGCTGTAGCACATAATTTGGCTTTAGTTGCTCATTCTCAAGAAGCTAGGCCTAGGTTTCAGAATGCTGGTAATCTTGGTGGTTTTCAGACTAATATTGGGTATACACCTTCTAATTTTGGTAGAGGTGCTGATATGAAATGTTCATATTGTGGATCCAATAGGCATGTGAAGGATTGGTGTTATAAATTGCATGGATATCCACCTGGATGGAGACCTAGAAACCCTAACTCTAGTTCCTTGCCTAGCCCTAGGTTTGCTAATAATCCACCTTAGCCTCTCATCAAGTTTGTGCTTATTTACCTGGTCAGAATTTTCAGCACCATGGTGTATCTCCCCCTTTGTTTCACTGTCCCTATCCTCTTACTCCACAAAATGGGTTTTCAGATCAGATTAGTAGTCAGAACAATGATCAGAATTCTTCTTTGAATAGTCATAATGGTTCTCATAGTGATGTTGCTGGATCTAGTGGTGTGGATACTTCTTTCTCTAATCTTTCTTACACAGAAATGACAGGTAAATTAGATATTCAGACCATTTTCTCTTACTGTTCTAATGTATATGTAATAATGCTAATTATAAAACAACATGGATCTTAGATAGTGGGACTAGTGAACACATAGTAAATACATATAGTTTTTTTACTAAAAAAATAGTTAGTAATATTTCACATGTTAATTTACCAAATGGAAATAAAGCTATTGTTACTTATATTGGTACGATTATTTTCTCATCAGTATTAGCTCTCTATAATGTGTCATGTGGACCATACTTTGAGTTTAATCTGATCTATGTTAGTAAATTGACAAGAGATGTATCTTGTTCTTTAGTTTTTAAATCTAAAATTTGTTATATTCAGAACCAGGGTTGTTTGAAGATGATTCGTAGTGCTACATAATATCATGGTCTCTATATTTTTGATAATCCTCATGTTGTTGGTTTCAATAATTCAGTTTGTAATGTTTCTATTTCTTCAAATAAGCCCATTTTGTTGCATTTTAGGTCATGTCATCCTTCATATTCAGTTTTTAGGATAATTTCTCATGATGTAAGTGATATTTCTTTTTTAGAACAGATTGAATCTATTTGTGAGAGTTGTCATGTATCAAAGCATAATAAATCTCCTTTTCTTTTAAGTGTTACTCATACTAATGATGCTTTTGAACTAATTCATTGTGATTTATGTGGTCCTTATAAAGTCGCAACCCTCAATAATTGTCATTATTTTCTTACAATAGTGGATGATTTTACTAGATCTACTTGGATTTTCTTGTTAAAAATTTACCTAGTTTTTATTCAAGGGTGCATAATCAATTTGGAAAATCTATTAAGATATTTAGAAGTGATAATGGTACAAAATTTATCTTAATTGAATTTTATTCTAAGTATGGCATTATACATCAAACTAGTTGTGTAGATACTCTTCAACAGAATGGTATTCTAGAAACAAAGCATCAGCACTTATTAAATGTAGTTAGGTCATTAAGATTTCTTCTTTTCCTTTAAAATTTTGGGGTGACTGTGTTCTTGATGTTGCATATTTAATTAATAGAATGCCAACATATGTTTTGTCTAATAAATCACCATTTGAGATGTTCTACGAAAACAAATCTAATTATAATCACTTAAGAGTAATTGGTTGTATGTGGAGATAAATGCTAAAATGCTACCCAACCTATTAACTTTTAGCGATCTGGTACCCAAGCTAACACTTTTTCTAATTCGGTACCCAACCTATATGTTTTGCTCAAATTTGGTACCCAACCTAACATTTTTTCTAATTTGGTACCCAACCTTTACGTATACAATCCAATTAAGGGACTCAATCTGTCTTCGATCATCGGTTTTTAACGCATAGGTTGGGTACCAAATTAGAAAAAATATTAGGTTGGGTACCAAATTAGAGCGAAACTTTTAGGTTGGGTACCGAATTAGAAAAAGTGTTAGGTTGGATGCCAGATCGCTAAAAGTTAATAGGTTTGGTACCATTTTAGTAATTTTCCCGTTATATGTTTTACAAGTAATTTAGCTAAATAGAACAAACTTTGACCATAGGGAAAGAAAATGTGTATTGATTAGCTTTGGTACAAGCACAAGAGGGTATATATTGTATGATTTAAATACTCATGAAGTTTGTTTTTTCTAGTGATGTTACTTTTTATCAAAATGTTTTTCCTTTTCAAAATTCTATTACTAATGTTCAAGTTAATAATGATGTTGATCTTGTTTCTTCTTCTGATGCTATTAACAATGATTTTAATATTGGTCATAGTGATGATAATAATGTTAGTAACAATACTTATCAACAAGTTAGACCTAGAAGAATTCAAAAGGCACCTTCTTATTTAAAAGATTTCCATTGTAATTCTAGTAATGTTCTGATAAAACCAAAAGAACCTCTTTACCCTTTAAATGCTTGTATTAACTATGATAATATATCACCAAAGTATAAAACCTTTTGTTTAGCCATTTCATCTCATATAGAACCTAAGACTTATAATCGGGCTAAAGATATTCCTTTATGGCAACAAGCTATGCAAGCTGAGATAAAAGCTTTGAAAGTCAATAATACTTGCTCTTTAACTGAGTTACCTGTAGGTAAGTTTGTAAGTTTGTAACATTAAATATAATTCTGATGGTACAATAGAAATGTATAAAGCTAGATTAGTGACTAAGGGTTATACACAATTAGAGGGTATATGTTTTGAAGCAAATTTTTCACCAGTAGCTAAGATGACAATTGTCAGATGTTTTTTTGGCTATAGCAGCTGCTAAAAATTGAGTTTTGTCTCAAATTGATGTAAATAATGCTTTTTAACATGTAGAATTAGATGAGTAAGTATATATGATGGTACCACATGGTTTTTAACAGCAAAATACTAACTTAGTTTGCAGGTTACAAAAGTCTTTATATGGATTAAAGGAAGCATCTAAACAATGGTTTTCCAAGCTAAGTAATGCTCTTCTTAACTTTGATTTTATTCAGTCATAACAAATTCTGATATTAGTTTCGCAATACATGTACTTAGTCAATTTCTTTCAGCTCCAAGCAAAATTCATTATATTGATAGGACTAAGCATATAGAGGTTGATTGTCACTTTATAAGAGAAAAAATAATTAAAAGGGTTATACATCCAATGCATGTTTATTCATAAAATAATATAGCTAATATGTTTACTAAAACTCTTGGTTGTGGAATGTTAATGGTTTATTGTCCAAGTTGGGTGTGTTTTCTTTGTACAGTCCAACTTGAAGGGGGTATATTGATTATATGTATTGTTATTATTATATGTTGGACTAATCTGTTATGTTTCAGGAGTTAGAGGACATGATTGAACAGTTTATACAACTAACAGACTCAATAATTACTTTGGACTAAATGTGTCACATTGTGTGTTTTTTGTATTAAAATGTAATTAAAGTAAACTTTTATTTCGCAGTATATAAGTCCATTTTGGGACTGAAGTCAACTTTCATAATTTTATATCAATAAGATTTTTCTCTTTCTCTCTCTATATATGGCAATTTCATATATGTGAATATATATATATATATATATATACGTATAAAACCACCATATTGTGGTTTTTACATAATTTCAATAAGGACATGACAAACAGTATAAACAAGGTAAATCTCCATCTGCCTAAAGTCTGAAGATTTAGTTTAACATACTCTATTAAGGTTACCGGTCAAAACCCTCGTTCGATTTAAGTCTATTTGTAAAGCATGGTATGCTCTTATCGAAAAAATTAATTTCATTGCAGAACACTGGAATATACAATTAAGTCTAGAGTTTGACTCAACTTTCAGTTTTATGCTTGTAACTACGCTATACCAACTTTAGGTTATTTCATTTTAATGACGTTTCTCATAAGTTTATCGATTCTTGGTCATTCGATTTGTCCAATATGGAGGCAGGGCTAGGATAAGACCAAAAAATGTTGATGGGAAGTAGAGCTCTGATACCTTCCCCAAATTAGCATCAAGTTTGTCTAAAATAATTATTATCAATGGTTATTGTGTATCAGCCCACACATCATTGTTCACTACAAGAAACATTAGATTTAGGGACGAATTATTTAGAGACGATCAAAAATTGTCTATAAATAGTAATTGTTAGGGACAAAAATAATTTGTTGGATTTTGTCCTTAAAAATTAGATTTGGCGATGAAAAAATTATTTTTGTCCTTAAAAAAATATTTTTGTCTCTAAAAGATACCATTTAGAGACAAATTTTGATTGTGTCCAAATAATGTCTCTAAATCTTACTTTTGTTGTAGTGGTTGCTAATAAACCCATTTTGAAAGCAATACCAAAGTCTTGTTTGGTTCTGCACCTTAGCAATCCTCTCCTCACACCTCTTGATTCTCCTTTTGAATGTCTCGTGTTTATCTTAGAGTAATCCTTAATATTGTGGGCTTGAATGAGACACCCGATGGCTTCTTTATGTACTTTCTTGACAGATTGGGGAAATGATTTTCAAGGAAAGGTCTACAATAGCCCAGAACTCACAAAGTAACACTTTTGAGTCTCTCAACTAGTGGTGCTGACACTTGACAGATGAAATTTCGTCGACATCTGGACACAAATTTTCATGATCCAGCGAGAGGTGGGTGAATTAATTGAAAAGAAAGTTGAACATTGTGATAGCAAAAACAATAATCAAGGTACAAATTAGCACGCAAAATCCTTATTGTTGAAGTTCTGGCTAGGTTTCTATATATGATTTGAATATGGAGACGTCATCAGGAGAGAGTGAAAAGGTTAGTTTGTAATCCTATTAGCTTGTAATCTTAAAATGAAAGTAAAAAACTAGAAAACATTTAGCCAAGTTAAGTAAAGTGATATTACACCTCTTTAATTATCTGGATAAAGATATAAAAAGTATGGATAATCATATAATTTGTGAAGTAACTATTTAACAATTTTAGAGCTCCGGCATAGTCACTGGGACCATTTTCTCCTTCCAAGATCGTTTCTAGTAGTTCCACATTGGATACAAGATCATGGAAACAATCGGAACACTCCTTCTGAAATTATAAGAGTATCATGAGAAAACTAAGTGAAATAATCATAAATATAAAACATAAAACACATTTAGCATAAAATAACCCACTTCTGTAATGTTATGATTATCGAACTTAAATACAGTGTAAGAAGCTTAATAAACAACAAATTTCTACTCTCTTTCTTATAGAATCCAACTCTTAAGATAGCCAGCCATATAGTCTTCTTTCTTGTCATAAAATGTAGGAATAAGTAAAATTAATAATAAGTTCATCGGGGTTTTTTAGTGTTCGTTATTTTCTTTTTTTAATCAGAGTTTACAATATCTCATTCCCAGCTAAATGAGTAAAACTGAAAACAGTTACATAGTTCAGTAATAAAAACTTAGAAAAAAATACGTTTAGTATACCAAACTATGTTAAAATGAAAAAAACTAGAAAAATATGTTTAGTACACCAAAATATGTTAAAAAATCCCATTATCAAACAAACTGAAAAAATATTAAAATTAAAATACATAGTTTATTTTCATAAATGTTCCTTTTTTATCTGTTTAGCTACGGTCAATCAAAACGGTAATCAATCTATTACATAAATCCATTTACAAAGTATGTTACTAATTATAGTGTTTCTTATCGGTATGTCTAAGTATCACAAAAGGCTGGTTTATCCTATAAACATTTTAAACAATGCGGATTAAAAGAATATTTTCCATCCAAAAAAGTAACGGTATGTCACTAAAACGAAAACATTGATAAACGCATGTCGTAAAAGTGAAGTTGCAAAAATATAGGTCACCAAAGTCAAAAAGTGTCAAAACACAGGTCACCCAATAGTGATATTAATAAAAAAAATTCAATTAAAAGTGAACATTATATTAATAGAAATGAGACAAGGTAATATTAACGATCATTAAAAAATCGTCTTAGATAGTCCATAATTAGTTTATGGCGCTCATCCCTATATGATAAATCTGTATCAAATAAGTTATTGTGATTTATTCTCAAATAATTAGTTTTGTTATGATCATTTTTACATTAATTGTATGTTACTAAAAGTCTATAACCATGATAGATATTTATAAATTAGTACTCTATCCGTTCCAAATTGTTTGTTCACCATAAAATTACGTGCAATTTTACCGATTAAAAACTAGTTTTGAATTGCCGAAATAAAAAATTCAAAAGTGAATCACATAGTTTAATATTTAAACTTTATGATTAACTTTTGAAATTTTTTTGTTTGGCATCTTTTGTTAAGATGCGTACTTATAAGCTGCTTTAAAGTATAGTATGGAAACTTGATCTAAATGTTGGGTTAGGTCCAAATTTTGCGTTGTTAATATAATAGGGTACCGTCACTTTGCTTAAAAAAAAAATTGAAATTTTTTGTTTCGATATTTTATATATGATTTTTTTTGTCGTTTAAAGTTGTACGTAGTTTCTTGGTGGACAAACAATTTAGAACGAAAAGAGTAGTATAAAAGAGGCAAACACTTTCACATTTGGACAGTTTTGGTAAAATTTCATACAATTTCCTTGGCATTTTCAAGTTTTAGTAGATTAAGCTATATGATACCAGTTAATCTATAGAAAACATTATTGTAATTCTTCTCACTCTATTTTATTTTTCATACAGTAAAATGCTAAAATGTATCAAGGACGAACGACATTATTAGAGGGGCTATACACTCGTATGTTTATATAGTTACAATGGGGGTGATAATGACATAATAAGGGGAATTTCATTGGAACACCCACACTATACTATAACAAACTAAACGATTAGTGACAATTATTTTTTTAGATTTTTTTTTTTTTTAAGAGACAATTAAATTTTATCTCTAAATGGTAATTTTTCGAGACAAAAATAATCTTTTAAAAACAAAAATAAATTTTTTGTTCCCAAATCTAACTTTTAGGCACATAATTTTTAACTCTAAAGACAATCTCATACGAACATAAGGAGATAATTTAATTTCGTATCAAAAATTATTTGAAAATAAATTTTAATTATCTCCTTATGTTTGTATGAGATTGTATTTGGAGGCAAAAAAAATTTAAATTATGTGGATAAAGGTTAGATTTGGGGACAAAAAAAATTATTTTTGTTTCTAAAATATTATTTTGTCCAGAAAAGTTACCATTTGGAGACAAAATTTGATTGACTCTCCCTAATTCTTAAGTTTATTGTAGTGCTATATGATTGGTTCAAGACCCGTTTGCATAAAAAGATATCAAATTGATATATTTTTAAAAAATCCTATTAGTATTTAACTTTATGATAGACCTCCCTAGGGTTTTATAATTTTATTTGAGTTTTACAATGTTGTATAATTTGTTTTTAATTTATCAAATCATAATTTGTTGAAAATAGAAAAAATAAATTAGTAATTGAAAAAAATTATCTAACAATTAATTTTCTAATCCGATGGTGGTTTTGGTGACTACTGTACGATATACAATCAAACAAGGTGACTGTTTCAAAAATTGTCCCCATAATAAGCAATCAATATTGGTAATTTGTATAAGTTGTTTACTTGTTTAAGTCGGACAAGATGCTTACGCATCACATGCCTCAAAATTTTCATTAAATACAAGGTGAAATGCATTTGTTAACATGTTTTAAGGAATTATTTAGCTTTATATAATTTGTCAGGTTTTCTATCAATTTTTCTATTATAATCATATTATATTATTTATAATTATTTTATTTTATATTCATATATTTCACAACTTACACATGGGTACATTAGCATTATTTAAGACAAAAGTAGTAATTTCTTATTTGGAGTGAATGCTATTGATTTCTTAAATATAACAAGTATTTTGAACAACTCTACCTTTAAAAGAATATTTAGAAAACCTCTTTAAAGAATACTTAGAAAACCTGATGCAAGACCTTTTTTTTCATAAAACCCTCTAAAGAAGAGAATTAGGAGGTTTGGGTTATGTGATGCATATGCTCTGATGCAACTTGCCTAATGAGAACTTCCTGAGCCAATTCCGATTTGTGGAATATGTTCTTCTGGTTTGGTTTGATCAATATATTGCTTAACTTTCAAAAAAAAAAAAAAAAACAGGTCTTTATGATACCCTCATCAATTAAAATCAAATAATAGTAAATCAGTCAAAATCACCATATAATCCGAAAACAAAAAAAGCTTAATCTCATAATATCTTTCAAAAAATTACAACACTAACCTAAATTTTTAGAAGACCGGTCAATGATCTTGGTCTTGGTCTTGGTCTTGGTTAAAGTTTTATTGGGCCAAATGTGTTAGATTTATGTATATATTGACAGTACTAATTTGTAATAAGTATTTTGAAAATGCTAGCAACTCTTAAATTAGTAGTATCAAAAGATAGCAATTAAAAATTGCCCTCATTCCACGACCAATTTGCAAATTCATTAAAAAAATGGAAAACAACAACAGATCGTCATCTCGATCGTTACTACTACTCGAAAACGACTCCGATACCCGCTCTTCTAACAAACACCCCGGTCACAACAACCACCACCGCCAAAACAACCGTAAGAATAATAACAACAATACAAACCCCTTCCTCAAGACAACAACAATAACAACAACAATAATAATAATAATAATAATGTATAACTTGATGGTGACCACCACGTATCGTATCTTATGTCATGATGTTCGCGCCTCGTCCGTTTTGGCAAAGTCAGGACCAGTTATCAAGTCCGTTAGGAAGCATACCGGGGCATCCGTTCATGTCTTGGACCCCGTTCCTGTAGATGACGAACAGGTTATCGAAATTTCATACACTGGGTCTTTTTTTTAAATATTGTTTCTCTTTTTTGTTAATGTGCTAGGGAGTAGGGACTGCAAATGATCTGAGCAGAGTTTCAACCTCGGAGGGTTTACTATACGTGCCCTATAATCTTGTTTAGGCTCGGCTTGTTTATGGACGAGCTCAAACTCGAGCTGAGCCTGTTCTAGAGCCCAGTCAAACTCGAGCTGAGCCTGTTTATGGAAGAAAAACTTAAAACTTAAAACTTAAATATCAGATGCATGTATTTGGCTTTTGCTGCTATGGTTGGACAAGAGGATTGTTAAACGAAACTAGAATAAATGCATACACAGCTTATATTTGTATGTATCTATCATATTAAACATTCACAATTAAAATGGATATTAATATCCTAGTATAAGTTTGATTAAATCATAGTGACGTTCAGAAAACATAATTAATCGTATCTTGCATTTTTACTGAAAACAAAGAGAAAGCTTAAAAATGCAAAGATTAATTAGTTGGAATTTCATACCTTGTAACTTTGAAATGAAATGAACAACGACCATTAGACTTTTGTATATTTTGTATCCCTTCTGTATCTGAAAACAATCGCGGCTCTGAATAAGAAATATGCCAATTATATAATGAAACTTTCTAATAAACCAAACATTATTAAATTTACGATTGCAATCAAGTACATCACAGGATAAACCATTAAGCCAAACTAGTAAAGATAAACAAGCTTATATGTTTGCTTGCATACATTAAAATTTCCATCAAGTCATGTTTAAATGTCCATATCATCCCAATTTATAGACTATAAATATGACCAAGATTTGAGCTGCTATATATACACTTGTAACTATGTCTTCTAATAATTATTGAATGTAAAGCATGTGCCAATATGCAACATGGAAGGCGCATATATAGCCCTTCGAATTGTACCTCAAACTCGCATCTCAAAATTACATATGCATATCAAGAGTTTTAATAAAATGTTTTACTCAATCAATTGAAGACTTACTCAATTAAAGGCGAGTATAAACAAGTAAAACTCATTCAATATATGATTTTATTTCTATTAAGCTAGTGACATAGTTTTGAATTTGATAATGAGTTATAACTACGTTATGGATTTTTAAGCCTGGTGACTTGATCACTAATTTAGAGATGATTTGAAATTTGTCTCTGAACAATAGATTTACTGACAACATTTTATAGAAATCTAATAATGTTTTTGTACTTAAATAATGCAAAGTAATGTTTTGTCCCTGTATGGTTTTTAGAAATAAAAAAAAAAAAAATCTATTTTTCAAAGACAATTACCAACATAAAATACTATCTTTGATAGTTAAGAAATTATTGTTACATAAAATTTGTGACGTTAAGCATCATTACCACAAACACATGTCCCGTCATGGATTGAAAATAATGCTTTTAGATTTTATAGATGGAAAAACAATAAATAATTTTTTTAAAGAAATATACATGGGGAAGATATTAAAAACTATGTTGTCATCTTACTTGGGCTGAAAAACAAATATGCTTAAATTCTATATATTTCTCATAAAAAAATGTAGAAAAAAAACCGGTTTTCAAAATAATCAACCAAATAGCATAAGACTTTAAATTTTGGGGAAAATAATAAGCTGTAAAACATCGATATATGAATCTTGTACGAGATCTCTACCATTTTTTCTTAACTAGGTTACATAGACATTCATACAAAATAATTTATATTCATTTCACATATTTTAGCATATGAACAAATGTCAATGATCCAATTTGTCTTGTGTAAAAGTAAATTGCAATCTAAAAGTGGGAAACAATATACAATTTATTTCATATGAGCAAGATCTATAAGAATTATAAAGAGAGACACATATGTTGATGCGAGATATAAGAATAACATCATCAACTTAGAAATCCGGCATATATGGTATTTGTACCTTGGGGATCCTTACATTTGATCGTTAAATTAGCACTTTCAGGGACACCAAACATTAAAGGGGTCATATAATCTGTATTGAGGTTTAAATCGAAGTTAAATTGTTGTTTCTGAAAATTTCTATTTAGAAAGAATTTAACATTATCGCGGCGGACTAGTGTTTTATTAGGTAAAAATAATGAATGAGAAAAGAAAAGGAGAAGCGATGACAGATGTGAATGAAAATAGGTTTTGTAAATGGGTTTTTATAGAATTTTTTTATACAATATAAGTGTAAAAGCGGCGTATCATCCCTAAATGATTTTAGGTTAATGCAAGATACGTTTGAAACATTTAAAAAAGGTCACACTTGCATCTTGATGAGGCCTACCCAAAATGCAAACATTAAGTTATGGACCATACTTGAAGTATTGAGTATATTATTGGGTCATGCCCTAAATATTATGTTTTTGTTCATTTCAACATCTTTTTGACTTCCCATCAAATTATTAAACTTGAACGACAATGTCATTTGCATTAGATGGGATCAAATCAAATAGATTTGGGAAAAGTGGAATTAAACTTAAAAACTAAACGATGTGTGTTTTTTAGTTATAAGCTCGTCACTAGTAGATTTTATCCATAAATGAATAACAAATTAAAGGAAAAACACAAGAAAACAATCACAAGTTGCTATCAGATTCGGAAGCAGAGTACCTGACTCTGAGTCAGGGTTACTCTGCTTCCCACAGCTATTGGATCTGTTATTAAATTTAAACTGTAGCAGATCCAATGGCTGTGGAAAGCAGAGTAACCCTGACTCAGAGTCAGGTACTCTGCTTCCATCAGATTCACTCCACAAACTCTCATAAGGTGTTCCTATAAATATGACCATATCCCCACCATTATTTTCATTCTATTCTGAATTCTCATATTCAGAATTTTTCTCTCTCTCTTTCTAGAACTTCACATTATGATTATGCATTTTTATTTAGGCATTTTAGTTTAAATTACGGGAGAGAAACTCCTGTGGTCGTAATATTCGGTCGTTATTCTTGTTGTTTTATCCCGGTAGAGGTGAATATTGGATTTTAAGGAGTACTATTTATATAGTAGGATCAGTTTATATAAATTATAGATATTACATGTGTAGATAAGGATATAGTTGGCACCGGATTAAACTATTTATGCTTAGAAATTACGTTTGAATTTTATGTCCTTTACTATGAAAATTTTCGGCACTCAACAAAATCACTTGGTTTTTGTAACATGCCAGTCAATTATGGAAGGATGGCGTTGAAAATCATGTTACTTTTACAGTTTCATTCATGCAATTAAAGACTTAAATCACTTTTAGTTGAAATTATGGATATTGCATTTGATTAAAATAATACAATCACTATTGTTGAAGTGTAGCGACCAAATCTGTTAATTTTTGAAACCTTGGAACTTTAGTCGTTGAATCTAAATTACAAAGACCACTTAATTATCAAATTATTGCATTTATAATATTTCGACTAAAACCACAATATGTCAAACAAACTTGTCTTTAATAATCAAGAATTTTTCATATTAGGCTATCAGCTCAAAGGAAACTTCATTACAACATGTTCCTACAAAAGATCATCTCGTAGTATGCCAAATCTACCAAATGATACACAATTAAGCTCACACAGACCAAAAAGGTTTTGTCGATACTAATCCATTTGAATCTCTGTTACGGGGCTCTTCGGCTGTTTCATCATCGTCATCATCCTCATCCCCATATTCCATTAGCTTAAACAAAGTATCTGCAACAAAAAACAACACAAAATCTAAGTACAACCCCTTCAAACTATAAAATATATCTCTTGAAAACATCATCTTTGAAAATTCAAACAAACGGGACCTTTCACACTTGTCAACCTTCATCGGTGATGCTGAACAAAGACCTACATGGGATGCAGCTTTTAAGCAAAAAACTGGTCTTTAAATGTTTGAAAAAAGACTGGGTTTATCCAGCTACTAGATATTTCAGACCAAAAACCAAGAAATTTCCAGCTTTATATCTCATAAACCAAATGTAGTCCAACTCGTACACAAAAGCCGACCTTAGATTCTGCAACTGAACAAAGCTTAAATAGATTGAGGAACATAATTTCAAATATTTACCGGGTAAGCTTTCTTGTTTCAATTTGTCCAAAGCATTGATTTTGGAAACTTCTGGTGAGTTGAACTTTGGAACAGGTGGCAGGGGCATGGTCCTGGGAGGTGGAGGTGGCATTTCATTAACCGCTGAATAGGCAAACTTTTTAGGTGCTAGAAATGTCGAAACATTCTTCTCTATTGAGACCGGTTTTGGATCACTTGGCTTTAGAAACGGCGCTCCCTGTAATAATTTCTGAGAAAAAGAAGAACAAAAAATAGAAAATCCAACCATAAAACTTAGCAACAAAGTGATAAAGAAGATCATTTAAAAAAAAAAAGTGATAAAGAAGAGATAAAGTTAAACAGCAGAGATTCTAGTATATGTTTTCGTTTCGTAAATTGAACAGTGGTCCACTGGTGTCCATCTTCGTGAATGATCGATAAAAACCCTGTGAAAGTAACATAGAAATGGTCCAACAGAGGCGCAGAACCAGCCTGTTAGAGCTTCATAGAAGGTCAAAGAAAATACCTGGAATATTAAAAGCACTACAAGTTAGAATCACCAGTATTGCAATTTAGATTGAAATAGCACAAGGCATAAGGGTATGACATATTTGTAAGAATCTGTTGATGTTGTATGTGCTTAACAGTCTCGTTTCTGGATAAGATAGAGAAAACCCAAAAGAAAAAAATTCAGTAGAAATAAATATTTTGCCACCGCTAAAATGATTTCTGTGTTTGTATCAGAATATATCATAGAAAGAGAAAGTCAGACTCTCTTTAACCTAAATGTTTATTTAACAAATGAAGAAGCGTCATAACCAAACAACTAAATTGCAACTTAAATTCTGAATATCCTGAGTATTTAACATTAACTAGAGGCAGAAGTAGCATCAGGGATTGTAATGTCACATTAACAAAAATATGTTCTGGCCATTTCCGACACTTAAACAAAAGCCAGGGTTGATAATCCCAACTAAACATTTTTTTCCAGCAGAATACTACTTTCCCATGTCAGAATACAGTCTCATGCTTTAATTATCCTTGTTTTAAATTAATCAAAAAAAGTATATTTCCGCATAATCCACTCCACTAGTCTCAATCACTTGGGACTAACTACAGTAATCCAGCTCTGCTTATCAACTTTAACAAACATAATTGCAGGGGATGTTATGAATGCATTAATATCGGTCATATATAGTTTCTCAATGGGAGAATAATTGATTAGTACATAAAAACATACTTAATTTCCAAAACCCCGACTTTAAGTCTTGTTTAAGATTTGGTACATACAATGTACCATCATGTAGCATCAAAGATGAAAACAAAGTAAAAAGAAGTAGCATCATATAGCATATGTAGTAGCATCATGTAGCATATGTACTAATCTTTAAAAGTGTTTTAGGGTCCGGGTTTTTGATAATTAAGTACCATTTATATGTGCCTTTTCATCATTTTCTCGTTTCTCAACAGCTTAATTAATTGAAAACCTTTTTATAGATGTATTTTTTTTTAAAGGTAATGTCGAGACCTGCAACTTTCTTTTACCTTTCGAAAAAAGGGAGAGATACCTGGTCTGATTTAGCGCACCCATTTGCAGAAGCAGCTGGCAACTCCTGAAATTTCCGTCTACGCTTCTCCTTCTCAGAAGACAACCGTTCACTGGAAGTTGCCGCAGGAGTGGTTTCAGTTGTAGATTGCACTGCTGTTGAATTTGTAAGCGAAGGGGATGATTGTCTAAGAGCCAAAGCCACTTGCTGTAAAGGAGTGGCTTGTGGGTAAATCCCACCATATCCGTAATAACTTGTTCCATTAGTCAAGGAAGGACTAGGATAACAACCCATTGTTGGTGGAGAAGGTATAGCTGATGAAGCACGTGAAATTATTACACTGTTCACATAACACTGAGCACTGGCCAACTGCTGAGGTGGCGGAACAGCACCGTAGACGTTGGATGATGTCCTGTGATGATGGCCATGAAAATAATCTCATTACAACCAATTTCATGTACCAAGATGTGGTACCTTGCCAGCGGTCCCCAATACATATTTTGTTTGTTTTCACGTAAAAAATCACAAAACTGGAAATTTTAATGATAGTTAATTAGAACCGAAATTTTTTATGTTTCACCAGTTATATGAAAAGATGATAAAATTTCTTCAAAATTCACTCTTTCTCATATTATTTAGAACTCCCAATGACAAATCAATCCCATAAGCATTCAACTAAGCCTACTCTCCACGTATCGAATACAGGGGGAAGAGCCTTGTAGAGGCCAAGGGTTGCGTCAGCGTCACAACCCCACAATATACAAAAATGCTATTTTTTTAAAAGACAATTATACAATAATTCAAAATTAAATGTGTTTTGCAACCCCGTAAAATTATACTCTGTATTTGGCTACCCCACAAAATTATTGCTGGCCGCTGACTGCTTAGCAAATACTATAACGAACTGTGGTTAAGTAAATTATTGAATGAAAATTTTTTCAGTACCTAAACCAGGATTTGTTGGGTAGGGAGGAAATCATTCATATGATTTTTACTCTTATTACGTAGATCGGTGGATGCTAAAGTACTAAGATTGGAAAATTTAGATTATACTTTATAGTACATGGTGAAAAAAAGTTTATTTTTTTGTCGATATGAGACAGCCTCCTTCCTATTTCTATTCTTGTCGTACCAAGGTAGAGATGGAAAGAGAGATCGAAGTACAGACTTAGAATGCATAAGAGTAATTTTATTTTTCGTATCTTTAGTTTGATTCTTCTATTTCGTCATGTTATATAAGGTAGCAACAAATGAAACCAAAACCAAAAGACACCCATAAACAAATTCTACAATAGAGAACACACAGCGGCACAGCCCATAGAGATATCACAATAATTTACTCAACCAAAATAACCTGGAAGCACCAAATTCTCTACTGATTGTATCCATCAGATTTTCAGCCAAAAGCTTGGCCCTCTCGAGACTTTGTGGGTTACTACTTGTCAAAAATAAATGAAGGGGTTGTCGTTCTGCGCAAAAAAGAACAGCCAATTAATATTTTTGAAGAAAGACCTACAAGTCCAGAAAATGGTTTCATATCATGAAATATCAACCTTCGTCTAAGGAACTCCGGGAATTTCCTGAACCATGTCCTCTTAGTACGACTGTTGCTCCTGTTTCATTCATAATGTGATTTACATACTGGTCCTGCATTTTTAAAACCACCCACCAAACAAAAAAATTCTCTCCAGATTGAAAGGAGAAATCAGAGAAAGCTTGTCCATTAGAATCTCTCATCTTGACAGTAAACAAAAAATAACTTGATCCAACTTATGTAAATGAAGGCAGACAACAAGAAAAAGTAAAGGACGTGGGCCAACAAAATTTAGTGTGCATAATGTGGCCTATGCATCAAGTCAGATGCTTGGATAAGAAATTTAAATAAAACTAAAAGTTTTAAATTACAATACTATAAATTCCAATAAAACATATATGACCAAAGAGCTGCCATGTTCAAGCCTGAATATCCTAACTCAAGCTTATTGTCACGTACAGGGTTGAACTTCCCCATAGTAGGGAGATTTTATTCCTTTCTGTTGCTTTTCCCTCTATAAAGAAGGATATTTTAATGTCTCTTGGGTGGTTCCGAGTTTCTTGGTTTTATTGTTTGGTTGTCTTTTGTGTGAATTGTGGGCAAGAGGAAACAATGCAATTGACCATTAATTAAACAAAAGACCACACTATTTTAATACCTACCTAGTTTGGGAATTTTCTAAACCAAAAGAGAAAAACAACAGAATGAAAAGAAGAAAATCTGTATGCTTTTTAAAAGAGAGACGTTCAGACTCACGTTTGGTCCACGTATACGAGCAGCAATATTCAAAGATGAATCAGCTTCAAAGCCCATAAACACAGAAATGTTTAATGGATGCACAACCTGGTCCCAGAATCATTTTTACTAGTCAGAAGTATTTGGAAGCTTATAAATCTTGACAAGATTAAATTTATGATGAATTACAGCAATGATCCTTATACTTCGATCTTTCTATTTCTTTATTTTTTTTAATCGAAACACTCCATAGGGGAAGAGGTTAGGCAGAGAGTTCTATAGTTTGGATAAGCCACACCGATGGTCCTCATAATTTCAACTACAACAGTGTTGGTCCCCATGTCTCTGTCAAAGTAAACCGGTGGTCCCTTCGTACGGCAACCAATAGTGTTCTATAAAGGGACCAGCAATGTAACCTATTTGAAATGTGTGGACACTTGGTGTAACTTGCTCAAATTATAAGAACCAATATGCAGACCAAATAGTAAGTACACCATAAGTTTTTGGACCATTGGTGTTGCAATTGAAACAATTGAGGTCAAATTGAATTTTGATCCACATGGGAACTAGTGCTGTACTTGGACCTTAAATTTACCTTTGAAACATTATTCACAGAGGTTTGCTTCAGCATCTCTTCAACCATGGAAGCTGCAACATCAACTGCTTTTATTCGTTCCAATGTTGTCTCCAACTACAAGGTAAAGATGCATTAAGCAACACAAGTTACTTTTTTCAGCTTAAAAACAAGAAAAATATATAGTAGATGGTAATAATATTACAAATGCAGAGTTCTCAATTTTTAGATCATATTAAATTATAATCTATCAAATCAAGAACAGTCTCACTGCAAGCCTATATTCTATGAGGATCATCATACCTATGAATAGCTGTATACCACTTATGCTACTTACAAGATTATGTCTAGGTACACTAGCAACCACAGCAGGATAATCGTTTTTTTCTCCATATTTAACACAAAACTCATACTATATCAACTTTAACTAGCCAATTATAACTTGCAAAATTTCCAGACTCTTTATTTTAACTCTTAGCATAATAAAATTAAAGAGTTTCTTCTCCTATTTCTTTTTCCTTTAATCTTTACTATTCCAAAATACTCCCAATTCATATAAAAACTTCATATCTATATAGATCTGTGAAAAAAGGATTTGGGCATAGAAATCTGACCCTAAAAAATTACCTAAAAGGGATATGCAGGAAAGAGAGATTTACTCGCATAGATTCTTGAGAAATGGAAAATAGAAACTTATGATCTAATTCTTGAGATCATAGTTTTCGATGGTGGGATTGATCATTGAATAACCAGTAGAGAGAGAGAGATAAATGACTATTCAACAAGAGAAAGAGATGATGCAGAAAATGTTTGTTTTAAAAGTGGGCCCCATATAATTACAAAATACTAGTTTTTAAATTTTGTTGAGCGTATCTCTGCTAGTTAGAAATAACTAGCCAGTTTACCGAATATTACAAATAGCTATCCACTTCATAGCCTGATGGACCAACTTTTTTTATGATGTGCTAAGTATTTTTAGCCAAACTGATATTAGACGAGCCAGATGTGGCTGGTCTTAGTCTATACATTACAGAAAATACAATTTATAATACTAAGAGGATTTTAGTTCACTTAACCTTGATTCCCATAATGTATGTTAAAGCAACATTAGAATTAATAAATCTTCTGACAAATTAGCTTCAAATAACATATATAGGCATTTCGATAAACAACAATAAAAGAAATAAAGCACATACATGTGCGCCGGCGGAAATGTGAAGATAAAGTGGCTTTTCATGATCAGCTGGCGCATTTGGAGGGTGATACTTTCCCCTGAAAATATATTTCATGATTCAGAAATTCACAACAAAAAAGATAAACGGAAACTTGAAGCTTATGTAATGTACAGTAAGACAAGATAATGCTAGAATGCTGTTACCTTGTTATGACAACTGCACCTGAGCACCTTTGGATCTACAAGATAACAACAAAATCTTATAATAGCACGGATGAGGCTAAATGCTCGAAATAATAGTTTACTTGAAGTCTTGAACAAATAAAAATCACCTCTTCTTGAGTTTGGCGTTTTGTGAGTTTGTAGCGTATAGCAGAATCTGCATCATTTATCACAATCTCCCGAGCAATCAACTCATCTTGAATTTTTGGCTACAACAAAACTATTGATTATCAGAAATAAAACAACCAAAAATTAACTAAAAGAGACACAGTCCATAAAGGGCTAATAACGCCTACGTTCAAGGTGAAACAACTTCAATGCAGTTGGAATAAGGTGCCAAACTAAACAGATTAAGCATGAAATTATAATCGTGGAATGGCATGTTGATGATGCATAGGGTGTGTCTCATATTATGCGTTTCTATATCTTTACACATGTAATATGCTTTCTTTAAACAAACAGAAAAGTGTAAAAAGTAAACCTAATGACAATGTTTGAAAAAGACTAGCAGTTGTTGAAGCCTTCAAGGCATTTGAAAACATACACGTTCTCTTTATGAAATTAATAATACCATAAAATGGTGCCAAACCCCATCCAAAGTTTCTTACTTGATTTATCTTTGGTGATGTAAGAGGAAAGAGTGAAGGTATAGCCTTAGAGCTAAGCCCTATAGTGTTCGCCAAAACGGCCTCAGATGATGAAACAGCACTGGGTACTGCAACACCAGCAGATACCAATATCTCAGCTGGTTGATCCCACATTCTCTTTCGCCTAAATAATGTAAAGTTAAATATACAACTTAATTTGACCAAAAATTATGAAACAGTTCTCCAATACAAACTATCTTTGAACTCAAAACAAGATTATATGTAACATAATTTAAACATCTTGACCTTCTCTAAGTACATCCAGACCTGCTTATAGCCTTAAAATAAGAGCTTGTTAGTGGCTGCTTTTAAGGTCAAATTTCTTTATAAGAAAAACCGCATCTGGTTAATCAATTTTTAAAGCCGATCGATTTTGTGTTCTAGAGTAAAAAAGCAACAATTTCTACAGAACTCGGTTTTTTTCTAAGACTCGAATAAGCTATGCCGGATTATATGCATTTAGTTTGTAATGTAAACAAACCCTAATAATACTAACAGATATATTCATTATTCCATCTATCCTTTACCCATCGCTTGCTTCATTCAATTTAAATACAACCTGTCACCTAGACGGTAAATATTTTCTTTTCCCCTCAATTTGCAAATGCTAAACAAATTAGCAAGAGTCTGATGATAAATGAAGCTGCAACCAACCAAAATAATAATAATAGTTTTACGAGGTGATTACGGACTTATGATGCAAAAAAATGAACCTAATACATTAAGGGCTTGTTTGTTTACTGCATTATCTCAGCAGGATTGGACATGGTATCCTGTTGACCCCACAAGTGAGTTGTTTGGGTGCACTACTGAGGCCAGGATTACTAGTAGAGTGTATAGCAAATAACCCTACATCGTTATCTAACAATACGAGTTATCCCTCTTTTATTATATATAGTTCTACTTCTATGTCTAATCTCTAAGTTCAAGAGTTAGGTTTTATTCTTCATGGGTAGAACTGTAATTACTCTAAATAGTCCATGTATGATATAGTTACAAACAAACAATGCATTGTATTAACTATTGGTATTAATAAACAAGCATCATTTCAGATACTAGTATAATCCCGTAACCGTTGGATTCATGGTCCCCGGATTACTAGTAACGCAACCAAACAAGGCCTAAGCTTGGTCGGCTGCAGTTTTTAAGCACGCAAATTACATTTCTATACCCTGATAGCATATTGGATCTTCCATTTGAAGACTCCTAGCCCTTACAGGTCAAAAAACATAAACTACAGAATATAGCATATGCATTGCAGCTTATGATTTGCGGACAGAAAACACACAAAAAAACTACCAAACAAGCCCAATTCAAATAAAGATAGAATAGCCTCATTACATACAACACAGGTGAAATATATACAACAAAAACCATCCACCTAAAACCCATTTCAAAATGTGAAAACTTATTCATCATTCGATCAGAACTAGCAATAAACAGTATTCATAAGCACTGAGTTTGTTTGGTTGCAATTATAAAGCTCATCTTATTTGTTATTTTCGTATATTTTCAAGTTGCACATTATCTACTGTCAGCTGTGAAACTATAACTTTTCTAACCTAAAATAAGTTAGCTTATTGATTTCACAGCGGCAACCAAACACGCCGTTAAACGCTAAGTCGATTAGCTAACAGAAAACTAAGAATAACAAAATCAATTACTTCGGATTCGAATAGAAAAGAAGAGAACAGGCAATCAGATAACAATTTAAACAAATCGATTGTTCAAAAGGTCGCCTTTTATTGTCTTAAAATTGGTGTTTTAAAAAGCAAAATCTTAGCTTTTTTGCAAGAGCTCCGCTAAAAGCTTACAAGCGGCCTGAAAAGCAAAAATTGAACTTTTAAAGCTTTTTTTAAGCCTTGAATCGAGCTTTTTTACTACGAAGGGCGCTTTTTTTAATACAGTGCTTAAAATATAAAAATCCCTCAATTACATTAATAAAAGAACACATAGGAAACTCAAATCAACAATAAGCCAAAAATTCCATATCCAAAATAGGAGTAAAACTAACTTCTTTCCAACCTCAAATAAGCCAGCTTATTGATTAGACAAGCAAACAAACAAGCCCTTAAACACACTGCAGATTATAAAAATAAGCCAACATTTAAGTAAGATAAACAAAATTTATCAAGTTGAATGTTAATACAAGGGGATAAAAAACCAAATTTGAATCTAATAAAAAAAGGGTTATTAAAAAAAAATGTAACCTTTTTTTGGTTACTGTAGAATCTTTTGACTCAATTGGAGAAACTTTTGAGAAATTCTCCTCCATATTTTCTGCTAATTATAATAAAAGAGTTTGGGGATTTTACTTGTTTCTAGTCTTGTATGTATATTCGTATATTTATATATGCAATGGAAATCTCATACTAATGAAAATCTGTTTTTATTTCTTTTCTGTTATGGTTTTCTTATAATTTTGCTAATTTGCATTTTTATTTCTCAGATTTTAGTACTACTTTTTTTATGACTTTGTAGTTTAAAAGTGATTCAATATTGATCCCCAATTTTATATCTTTTGTTTATGTAACCCAAGTTTTAATCTATTACTACATTGCATATACCTTGATATTTTGGATATTAATGTGGTACAAAATGAGGGAATTTGCATTATATGACTCGTTATTATTCACATGAAATTTACCTATGAGTTTATTGTTAGTAGCCAACCTAGATTTACCTAATACATGAGTTGATTGTTTAAATTCACCCACCCATAGCTTTTAATACTTTTTCCTTACAAGCGCTTACATATAATTGTGTTAGTTTACATAAATCACCGACGAAGTGATAATTGCGTTAGTTTAGTTTAGATTATCAATATTGAACGTAGAATCAAACATTATATTATTAATTGATCTAATTCGTATGTTTTATAAAACAGTTAAATCATGAAGAGCTCTAGTACTCTGACAAACTAACCCAAAAATGGTCATCATAACATAACTCATCAACATTAAACCTTAACCGGTAAATTAAACTAATAGGTCGCAACCAAATAACTGCAATTGATAGTGTGAGATATATGTATCAAATGAAACGAAATATAAACATGAACTTAAAAACCACAATTTCCCCATTTGCCCATAGTAATTATAATACATATGACCTTCTTTAAGTACATGAAATAACCTAGGTGAGCTAATTAAATTGATTTGAATGCTTAATTAAGAAATACCAAGGTTTTAGAACAACAATGATTCCATAATGTTTGTTTTAATTAAGATACACAAGGTTTTAGAACAACAATGTTTCTATTTAATGTTTGTTTATTGCTCAGTCCGTCTCATATTATAAGAAAGTTTAAGAAATCCAACTTTTTATGAAAATTTGATGGTTCCATATATATTTGTCCAAAATACACTTAAATTTATTCATATTAATAATTTTATGTGTGCACGGACTCCCACGAGGGGTAATAGTGTAACACTGCTGCTATTCCAACCCACCACTCCATTATTCCATATAATGTTTTGTATAAAATATGTAGCTTCAATCATACAAATGTTATTTTTTTTTTGCTTTTTTAATAATTTGTACGATGGTCTATGAATTAACAAAACTAAATAAATAGATCTTTAGTTTTAGTCAATAATTTTTTACAGTTATTTGTAAGTTGTGATCTTGTATTTTTTTGCTATATATTTTCCTCCATTTTTTGTTAGAAGTTGTGCCTTCCATATAAACAATTAAAATTTTTTAACTAATAATGTAGCATGTTTTAAAATTTGGTCGTAAATTCTAATTAGTGATGGTATTTATGAGTAATCATTGCATGATTACTAGACATGCCATGTCAGCGGGTTGGTTTTGTAAGTGAAAAAATGTGTGAGATAAATCATTTTCCATAGTGTAAATGTATCATGTTTTATATTTTTATTTTGGAAAAGTTTCATCTAATTCGGTACATCCCAAAATGAAATAACTATGTACAAAATATATTAAATTTTATTTTAAGATGTAATAAACAAGCTGGAATAGCTCAGTTGGTTAGAGCGTGTGGCTGTTAACCACAAGGTCGGAGGTTCGACCCCTCCTTCTAGCGTTTTTAAATTTAAATTAATTTACTTTTTAGCCTTTTCAACAAAAAATATATCAAAAAATGGGGGTATTCCGAGAATTGAACTCGGGACCTCTCGCACCCTAAGCGAGAATCATACCACTAGACCAAATACCCTTACTTGTTAATCTTGTCCTTTATTTGTACTAATATATGATTTGTGAAATACTGGTTTTTAATATATTTGTCAGTTAATTCCTGCTGTCGTGACTACACAAAAGTGATATAGATAATCAAAAACAGGTTTCAAATCATTATTAATTAGTAAATAGTTTATTAGTTGGTTAATATCTAGTACTAGTTAATGTGATGGCCAGGATGTGTATTCAATATGCATGTGCTATACATGCATTTGAAGTTGTCTTGCTTTACTTCTCAATTTTATGGCTTGTTGATTATCAAAGAACCATTTGATTTTTCCAACGTTCCTTCCCGAAGTGTATTTGGACGGATCTTTGCCAAGTCCGGTTATGTTTTAAGTTATAGGAATTGGAGTCATTGGATCTGATGGGCATGACATCGGAAAAGTAATTAAGGATAAATCAGTGGATGCGTGGTTTGTTTTAATCCTCATTTCGTGTACGGTTAGTTTATCGGTGTTTGGCATAAACAAAACATTAAAATTAATCATAGGCATGTGTAGTATCTGTGGAAAGTCATAAAAATAGAATGCTTAGTTGTAGCTAGTTTTCATATTTACCCGAGCAACTGAATGGAAGAACGAGTCCCGTCTCCATCAAGCATCAACAACAGTACTAGAAATAGATTCATTTACGATGCTTGGAGGATTAGTCCCTCTTTTTAGGGACTAATATATTCTTTCGATCATCATGGCATCTTTGTAGCCTTTGGGTTTTGTGGCTTTTGCCTTTTTATTACACTTACACTTTTCAAGAAAAAAAGAAAAGCTATGTCACTTGAAAAATGTCTACTTTAACCTGTAAACTACTGAATCCGACGTGCAATCTTCTAGCTAAAGTCTATCTTCTTTCTCTTTGTTTTTACAATATTTTTTTGCCAATAAATTAAGTACATTTTAATCGATTTGGTACATTTCTATAAGATGATTAAACCATTAAATCTGTTTAACCGGACCAAGTTTAAACTGGTTATAAATTTTTATCCAGTTTCGCCGTGTAACAACACAATATATGGGGGTTACAATGAATATAAATGATGTATATATGATGTTTTTCTACTAGTACATGCGACCATGCTGAATCCCTTTATTGGAGTATTATAGATTGCAATACTTGTCAGGTTCTTGAAGGAGATTTTACTATCTCCTTAGATTCAGTCGGCATAAACATGCTTTATCAGTATGTTTATCTTTTTGCAGTTTTAAGAAAATATGGCTGATAGAACATAAAAATCAGACCCGAATATTTTTCGGGTCATAATCAACTCACTTTATAAATGGGTATCCAACGCTTAATGGGTCATCTCATATTGGTTATAGGAATTGAGGTGCTACTACCCAAAGACCAAGCCCAATCAAATGGGGACCCTTGTCTGAGAAATCCCTGGGATGAAGACATTTGTCACTATCCTAGAAGGCGCAGTTGCCTATAAATAGCCCACTACCCCTCCTAGAAAAGGACCAGAAAATCTATCCAAAAAATATAGAGAGAAGTTAAGAAAAGAGAGAAACTAACCAAAGCATATCACTTCGAAAAACAAGCCGAGAAAAGACAGCCGAGCACCGAATAAAAGAGGAGAAAGATCAAGACGAGAGATTAAATAGTTATATCGAGCATAATTGTAAAATCGGAATACGAATCCGAACAAGTGTAGTAGTCCGAACAAGGACAATAATCCGAGTAATAATAAAGATCAGGAAGCATCGTTTATTCACGTCGATTTGTCATTTTATCTTCGTTGAAAAGCCTAACGCAACCGACCAAAGTTATGGCTTTATCAAATGGCGCCGTCTTCGGGAATCATCTAGTTCCCAACTAGTTTAGAATTCGAATACCAATACTCTGCCAGACGAGCGACAATGGTTACCAATGTAGAGGAAACCCATCCCGAGATAGTAGAAACCAATAACCAAAACACGCAAATTAGCCAACAAGACCTCGACGATCTACTCGCTATCCGCGACAGATATGAAGCTATCCAATCCGGAAACCAACCAACAACCTCCTACGCAAACCAAGAACAGCCGATCGAACCACCTCGACATTTCATCGAAGGGATTGTCGACGAACACATTTCGTCCTCGGAGGACGAACAAGACGTGTCCGTATTAAGGCGTGCACGAAGACGCTTAACCGGGTCCCAAGCAGGGCCAAGCTCTAGAGTCCCTTTGCCTACGACCTCGGTCAACTCTGGTGCCCGTTTACAAACGGATGAGGCTCATCAGTTTGGCATGCCCGAGGATCGTGTACTCGGACAGTCGCCACGACTGCCGACTAATTCTCCGAGGGTGATTACACCACCCACGGTGGAGGTACAACATGTCGTTCCCTTAGCCGATGAAAGGAACTACACACAGCTACAAGCTCAGCTGGCGGCATGCATGACGGCCATGACAGCGGCCGGCATCGCATTGCCAGTTATCCAACCCAACAAAGACCCACGCCATGAAGGGGAAGATTCTGCCTACAGAGCCGCCTTGGAGGCAGCGGGTCGGCGAACCGATACAAGAGTCCCCCACCAAGGGGGCAATGTCCCAATAACTATCGTCCATCCGAACACACATATGGAACGTGTCCACACAAACACGAAGGACGATAGATATCCCGAATACAGGATCGGGGAGGGATATGGCCCACCACCACATCAGGAAGGATACCCTCCCCCCTACCAAGTCACGGATGACGCGTTCCAACAGGCTTGGAACGTATGCCAAGAAACCCCGTGTGCTGAACAGATCACACGGTACCGCAATCCTATGGGATTCGTCATCCCCGAGTTCAGGCTCTATGACGGGAAGAGTTGCCCTATCGACCATCTGAGGCACTACAAGACGAAGATGGAACTGTGGAGTGATGACCATGCACTGATGTGCAAATTTTTCAAAAACAGCTTGGGTCAAGAGGCTTCGTCATGGTATCATAACTTACCACGGGGCTCCATTAGAAACTGGGCAGAACTGCTAAGAGCGTACTCCACCCGGTACGCTGCTCATCGAAAAAAGAAGGTTAGTATCGAAACCCTTCTTAAAATGACGATGATGCCAAATGAAAGGCTCAACGATTACTGCATACGTTTCATCGACGTAGCAAACCAGATTCCACGATACGCCAATAATATAGCCATCCAAAACTTTATCAACTCCATCCCTAATGGCTATTGGGCGAGAAGGAAGTTCATAGGCAAAAACTTCCCGACCACTGATTCCCTGCTAGCCTATTGTACCCACCTCACCGATAAAAACGACGAACTGCGTTTCCTAAACCGAACTCTACCAAGAAGAGAGTCGGTCCGTGAGGCACAGGTGGGTCGCAAAAGAGTTAGAAATAACCAGGGAGAAGCATTCCAACCGACCAGAAAGGGCAAAGAGCCCGAGGTCCATAGCAGGGGAGAGCGACCACGAGCACTAGAGCCTAAACCGCTCCAGATCGCATACCCAACACCGACCAACGAACATAAACCGCTCCAGCTCGCCTACCCGATGCCACCCAAGCCATTTCAACAGGTGCGGCCCCAAGAGAGGGAACACCGAGGCACTGTCGGACCGGTCGAGCTGCGATACACTTTCAACCTGTCTGCTGAAGATATCCTCAAGGATATATGCAGGGAAAGTTGGTATTCCCGACCACAACCGATCATCTCTCCCCCCAATCAGAGAGATTCCAAGCTCTTCTGCGCGTATCACGAGGATCACGGCCATCTCACTGAGCATTGCCGTAACCTACGATGGAGAATGAACCAGTGGGGCGATGCAGGATACCTAGCCAAGTTCATCAAAGGGGCTGGGAATAAAGGCAAACAACTGGCCATCGAGGGATCTGACAACCGGCAAGGCAAAACGATCAATGTCGTTCATATGTCACGACCCAAGGGCCCAGGCGGGGAACGATCACGACAACGGCAGCTGGCCCACTTTAGCCAAGTAGCCAAGACATCACAGGCGTCGACCTCAAAACGACAATGCACACCACGACGTCATCCGCCCATTTCTTTTTCGGATCTTGACGAAGAAGGGGTGATATACCCCCACGGAGACGCCATAAACCTCCGCGTTCAAATCGGCCTAGACACAGTCAGCCGGGTACTTGTCGACCAAGGAGCCTCTTGTGATATCATGTACAAAGAGCTCTTCGACAAGATGGAACTCAAGCTGCAAGATCTTCAGCCTACCGATGTCACACTGATTGGATTCATCTCCGAAACGACCAAACCTTTGGGTAAGATCGTCCTCAGTGTCACAACAGGGTCCATGTCGGTTCCCGTGGAGTTCTTAGTGGTCGACGACCACTCCGGGCACAACGCAATATTGGGTCGACCTTGGCTACATGCCATGAAGGCCATACCCTCGACCTATCACCAAAAGGTCAAATACCCGAATGATAGGGGGGCGATCGAGACAGCCAGAGGATGTCAAGAAGATTCAAGACGCTGCGAGGACATCACTGCGACTCTCCAACAACAACGAAGCACTGTGGAACAACCCACCAGCACAAAGAAGCTGATCAGCCAAATATCCAAAGCCGAAAGGGTTGTCGAAGAACAAGTAGGAGAGACACTTAGGAAGGTGTATATCCCGGATATGGACGAGGAGCACTATTTCCTCCTCGGCGATAACCTTCCAAAACAGGAATCCGAGGAGTTAGAAGCGTTCCTTTTCAGCAACATTGATAAATTCGCCTGGAGTCCTAAAGACATGCCGGGCCTAGACCCCACTACAGCATGCCACCACCTAAGTGTAAACGCCGAGTACAAGCCAATAGCACAGAGAAGCAGAAAAGTCTCTGTACAGCACAGAGCAGCTATAGTCGCTGAAGTACAAAAGCTATTGGAGGCTGGAGCCATAAGGGAGGTTTACTATCCCAAATGGTTGTCCAACCCGGTCGTCGTCCCTAAGAAGAACGGGAAGGAAAGAGTCTGTATAGACTTCACCAACCTCAATAAAGCCTGCCCGAGGGACCACTTTCCCCTTCCAAGGATCGATCAACTGGTGGACGCAACAGCGGGAGCGGAACGGATGACCTTCCTTGATGCGTACTCAGGATACCATCAAATTCCCCTCGCCTGCGAAGATCAAGAAAAGACATCATTTATATCGCCTTTGGGAAATTATTGCTACACGGTAATGCCGTTCGGCCTACGCAATGCGGGGGCAACATACCAAAGGATGATAACACGGGTATGTCGAGATCATATAGGGAAAACAATGGAGGTATACATAGACGACATGGTCGTCAAAAGCGAAAGAGCCACGTCCCACCTTCAAGATATCAGGGACGTTTTCCGAACGCTGGGCGAGCACAAACTGAAACTCAATGCGAGCAAGTGTGCATTTGGCGTCAGCAAAGGGAAATTCTTGGGGCATATGGTTAGCCGACGAGGAATAGAGGCTAATCCCGATCAAATAACGGCTCTA
Source organism: Primula veris (assembly GCA_963682055.1). Classification (NCBI taxonomy): domain Eukaryota; kingdom Viridiplantae; phylum Streptophyta; class Magnoliopsida; order Ericales; family Primulaceae; genus Primula; species Primula veris. The sequence continues at coordinate 24,450,470 of OY821747.1, read as the reverse complement.
CGAAACCTAGCAGCGCCCAAGAATAAGAAACAGGTACAAGAGCTCACGGGAATGATGGCCGCGCTGAGCAGGTTCATTAGCCGATCTGCAGATAAGGGACGGCCATTTTTCGAATCACTCAAGAAGGATAAAAAATTCGTCTGGGATCCGGAATGTGAAGCTTCATTCAACAATCTCAAAGAGTACTTGAGGACATTGCCACTGCTAGTAAGGCCGAACAGAGGAGACATTCTGGCATGCTACCTAGCAGTCTCCGCCACAGCTGTGAGCGCGGTCATCCTAAGAGAAGAAGGTCGCGAACAATTTCCGATCTACTTCGTCAGCAAGACTCTGGTCGAAGCCGAAACACGTTATCTACCCTTGGAAAAGCTATGCCTGGCATTGGTCGTCGCAACCAGGAAGTTGCCACACTATTTCATAGCTCATCAGGTCCGGGTATATACAAAGTTTCATATTAAAGAGTCACTTCGACGGATGGACATTAGCGGCCGAGTTGCCGCCTGGGGGGTCGAGCTATCCCAATTTCATATTGAATTCGCGCCCCGCCATTCCATAAAGGGGCAAGTCCTGGCCGATTTCGTCGCAGAATTCACCGAAGGCTATGACGAGCCTTTGGCACTCTCTCCCCAATCACACTGGCAGATACATGTCGACGGATCAGCCACCAAGGACGGATCAGGAGCAGGGATCGTCCTAAAATCTAGAGAGAGAGCAATCATCAAAAAAAGCATAAAACTGGGCTTCCGAGCTACCAACAATGAGGCAGAATACGAGGCCATGATAAATGGCATGCTTATTGCCCGGTCCCTCGGATGCTCCCACTTAATTGCAAGCTCCGACTCCATGCTCATCGTCAATCAAGCCATCGGCGAGTACCAAGCGAAAGATGATAGAATGATCCTCTACCAAGAAAAAGTCCAAAGCTTGATGGCCACCTTCGAACATTGCGAGTTAGTAAGAATCAATCGCACCGAGAATGCACATGCTGATGCATTGGCCACACTAGCCTCGACATTAACATTGACCGACTCCCGGTCCATCACAGTGGAACTACTGCCGACCCCGAGCATAATGAAAAGGGTAAACCGGGTGACATCGATACAATACGAACTAGGTTGGATGGAGGACATGACCCATTATCTGCGAAGTGGAACGCTTCCGGTCGATAAGATAAAAGCGTTGAAGATTACAAGAAAATCTCCTCGATTCTGGCTATCAGAGGATGATAAACTATACAAATCCAGTTACCGGGGACCACATCTACTGTGCGTCCCGACCGAGCTACAACTACCGGTCTTGGAGGAAATCCACGAAGGATCCTGCGGAGCACACATCAAAGGGCGATCCCTTGCAAACAAAGCAGTGACCCAAGGATATTGGTGGCCCTATATCAAGCGAGACGCCGATGCATACGTCCAACGATGCGACAAATGCCAACGATTCGCCAAGATACCACGGCTCCCATCATCTATGATGACCCCGGTATCAGCACCATGGCCGTTCGCTCAATGGGCAATCGACTTGGTCGGTAAACTCCCAAGAGCACCTGGGAATGTGGAATATCTAATCGTTGCGACTGATTATTTTACCAAATGGGTCGAAGCAAAATCCCTCCGAGAAATCAAAGCCAGCAACGTCAAACAGTTCATTTGGGAATACATCATAACCAGGTTCGGTATACCGTACGCAATAGTCGCCGACAACGGAACCCAGTTCAAAGATGCCAATTTACAGCTGTGGTACGAGGAACTCGGTATCCGAAAATTCTATTCGACGCCGACATACCCACAAGGGAACGGGCAAGCCGAAGTGTCAAACCGAACAGTACTAGACGGCATCAAGACCACCCTTGAACAAGCAAAGGGGAGGTGGCCCGAGCGGCTACTCAACGTTTTATGGTCATGCCGAACTACACCCAAGACGGGCACCAAGGAAACCCCGTTTAGCTTAGCATACGGTGTTGAGGCCATCATACCGACAGAGATCGGGCTACCTACGCTCCGAACAACGTTGGTCGAGCAGGGAAATAATGAACAAAGAATGAGAGAAGAGCTCGACATGATAGACGAGAAACGAGAGATCGCGGCCCTTACCTTAGCGAAATACCAACAAAGCGTAAAGCAAACCTATGACAAGAGAGTAAAAGGATCTAAAGAATTCATGGTAGGAGAACTGGTGCTGCGACGAGTGACGGTCTATACCCGCAACGAAATACATGGCAAACTGAGCCCTACCTGGGAAGGCCCATACGAAATCGTCAAGCGAACAAGTCCAGTCTCTTACAAAATCAAAAGCGTCCTGTTCGCCAACAGCCGCGGGGAAAAGAATTCTTGGAACGTGGCTAACCTAAAGAAGTACTACGTATAGGCAATGCTCCCTAATACAGGTGCTACCTTACCCTTCTTGCTTAATGGCATTATCTTTCTTCTTTTGAATGAATAAAATATATTATTATGCTGTCTACTAATACTATGAAATTCTCAACATGGCCGAAGTGCCTAAGAAATACTATGAAATCCCGTAAATGGCGTGTTACCGAAGGAACGTCTAGGGATACTATGAAATTCCCAACATGGCCGAAGTGCCTAGGAATACTATGAAAGTCCGTAAATGGCGTGTTACCAAATGAACGTCTAGGCATACTATGAAATTCCCAACATGGCCGAAGTGCCTAGGAATACTATGAAAGTCCGTAAATGGCGTGTTACCAAATGAACGTCTAGGCATACTATGAAATTCCCAACATGGCCGAAGTGCCTAGGAATACTATGAAAGTCCGTAAATGGCGTGTTACCAAATGAACGTCTAGGCATACTATGAAATTCCCAACATGGCCGAAGTGCCTAGGAATACTATGAAAGTCCGTAAATGGCGTGTTACCAAATGAACGTCTAGGCATACTATGAAATTCCCAACATGGCCGAAGTGCCTAGGAATACTATGAAAGTCCGTAAATGGCGTGTTACCAAATGAACGTCTAGGCATACTATGGAATTCCCAACATGGCCGAAGTGCCTAGGAATACTATGAAAGTCCGTAAATGGCGTGTTACCAAATGAACGTCTAGGCATATTATGAAATTCCCAACATGGCCGAAGTGCCTAGGAATACTATGAAAGTCCGTAAATGGCGTGTTACCAAATGAACGTCTAGGCATATTATGAAATTCCCAACATGGCCGAAGTGCCTAGGAATACTATGAAAGTCCGTAAATGGCGTGTTACCAAATGAACGTCTAGGTATACTATGAAATTCCCAACATGGCCGAAGTGCCTAGGAATACTATGAAATTCCCAACATGGCGTGTTACCGAAGGAACGCCTAGGAATACTATGAAATTTATATGCAGGTACAATGCAAGGAATTATTCAGATCCACTTTACGACGGCGATGCAATATAAATTGGCTAAAACAATGAAGGAGAATCAATCTAAACAACCAAATATCAACAAAAAGCATCTCCAAAACAGGAATAACGAAATAACAAATGATTTGGCAAGGAAAAATCGACCCGATCAATTAAATAGCAATACGGCAATGGAAAGGTACAAAACAGGAATCAAGAAATCACATATATAATCCTCGCCCGCATTACGGAGGCAACAAGAAGATCAACGACACTAAAGAGATTCATTTAAGAAGAACTACTGCAGGAGGAGCACGACGGTAATTGACCGAGTTCAATCTCTTCGTCATCCGTCGTTGTGTACCCATCAGACTCATCACCATCAAAACGCTCCTCAGAAATGAGGGCATCAAAATTGGTCGTATGATCCCCAACACAGGTCAGCGTCTGAAGCCGCGCGTTGAACTCGGCTTCTTTGGCGGACTCGTGAGCATCCGAGGCCGCTTTACGGCGATCATCGTCAAAGGAAAGGTCACGGCGAGCTTCAATCACAGCTGCGGAAGCATCATATCTGGCGTGGGACAAACGGAAATACTTCACCAACATGTTGGCCTTGGTCACAAGCAACTTTAATTTGCCGAAGTACTCGCCCTTTGCACGCCAGTATCGATCCAAACGACGCTCCTGAACCTCAACAGCATGCTCGGCACGGCGAACGTATTCCCGAAAAGAGGCCGCCTGGGTTTTCAGCTTGGTCCGCAGTCGAGCACATTGGTCAGTCAATTTGACATTTTTGCTCATCAAAACAATGTAGGGCCACCTGTCAGGCACCTCACTAGCCGCACCAGATGAGACCTCGTCCCGGGCAGCACCAGTAGGTTCTAACCCCGGGTTAACTAGGCATGGAGAACCAGCCTGGTGCGACGTAGTAGCATGTGCCTATAAAAAACGAGAAGAACGAGAGAGAATAAAAAGGGGGGGGGGGGAGAAGAACGAGAAGAGATGAATAAAAAAAAAAAAAAAAAAAAAAAAAAAAAAAAAAAAAAAAACAAGAGAGAATTTTTTTTATATACAATATACAAAGAAAACGACAAAACAAGCTATTTTATTAATCCGACAACCCCTCATCAGACGCCGAAGTCTCTACTACATCGGCAAAATGAATATCCCGCAATGAATTAATTTGCGTCCCCAAACGCTCACGAATGACCGCCTCGATTCGGTTCAAGGCAACAGTGGTTTCAGTTACCCCGGCCTTCGCATCCACCATGCGCTCCGCCCGGGACACACCACTCATTCCTTTTATATGCTCCAGCACCTCTAAGGCGCGAGCTCGGGCCCAATACGCTTTGGCAAAGGATAGCAGCAGATCCGCGTCCTCGAAAACAGCCCCAAGGACCAAGCTCAAGCTCGTCACACGACCTCGGGCTTCATCACGAGAACGTCGTAGGGCACTGAGAAGTTCCTTTGCTTTACCCTTATTTGCCGTATAATGGGCAGTCTTTTTACTAAATTTCTCTCCCAAATCACGTAACCGGATCGCCAGGTTGGAAATATGAATATTCAGACCCTCGATTTCCTGATAGGCACAAGTCAATTTCGCGGTAAGGGACGCGTTAGACCTTTCCAAATCCTCCATTACGTCACCTACACTACGACTAGGCAAGGTCCAGACCACCATGGCAAGGGGGTTATTTGGTACCTGACAATATTTTGTTTTCATATCCTTCAAAATATGACGACCATCAAAAGAAATTAACCCAAGCAAGCCCAACAGAAAGAAACCACAACACCTATATTATCACTTCCCCAAAAGAATCTGTTTCTAGATACCACCAAAAAAAAAAAATAAAAAAATAAATAAATAAATAAATATAAAAATTTTTACAATGCCAGAAAGATAGTCAAGGTTCCACCTGAGGAGATGTTGGTGGGGGAACAACAGTAGAATCCGGTCGAGGAGTGGACGCGGTCGACATAGAATGCGGACGCAGCGCTGTCGAAATGGTCTGCCCCGGTAGCCGCGGAAGCTCTTCTTCACGAAGATTCGCCCAGTCCAAGGGTTTCGGCGGTGCACCATGCGGACACGGATACACCAACTCCGACCACGCCCTATCCGATAGAGGAACATTCGCGAAATTGAGCGCCCGCACATGAGCGCAGTATACAGAAAAGTTGGCCATCATCGCTAACTTTTTCCGCTCCTCCGCCTGTGCCGTTTTCAGGGCAGACACCTTAGCCTTCTCGGCTTCCACGTCCTCAGCCAGGAGCAAGTTCTCCTCCTCTACTTCGCCGTACTTAGCGGCCATGCTCTCTTTTTCCACCCTCAATTTCTCGACCTCCTCGGTCAGGTGCAGGAAGTCCACCGACAGTTTGTCATAATTCTCGCCCAGGGTTTTCTTCTCGGCGACCAATTTCTCCTTCTCAGCCACAAGATTATCCTTCTCGGCCACCAACTTCTCTTTCTCAGCCCCTAGAGCTCCCAGTTGATCCCGTAGCGCCACGGCACTCACAGCAATCTGCACTTCAACACATTAGTTTCCACATAAAATACAAGTACCAAACCTATATAGTGCAATACGAGCCCCACATACCCTCAGCGCATCTGCGTGGGTCTGCTCTATAACTGACATAGTAGGTTGGGCAGATAGCTTTTCTACATTCTTAAACACAAGGGGTTTCAGAGCCGTATACCCCATCTTCAGCGTTCTCGGTTGATCCAGCAGTTCACCCCTACATCGGTCAATGTACCGGGTCATTGCAACCCCGTCCACCAACCCCTTCTCGGATCCGTCGAGAGTCTCACCCTCGACACCCATCACATCATCCCCGGCATTCTCTTCGCCGCCTTCCATCTCCACCCCCACGTCCTCCTCCAACTGCTCAATCTCAGGGGCCCTATTCCCGATCACTTCCTCATTACGGAGGGGCGAGCACACGGACAACTCTATCGGACCCTCGGTGGGGATAGGCGAGATAACCGGCAAAGTCATCGTACCCTCTCCCATATTCGTCAAGAGGTTCATATATCCGAATACATCGTCGACCGACCCCTGAAACACAATAATACCCATAGACCGGGCAAGAGCGAGGGTAACCAATTGAGAAGTCAGTAGCTGAAACAAGACGACTAATAAAGCAAAGCACTAGCGAACCAAATGACAAACAACCAAACGACAAGAAAATCATACTACATATACACATACCTCGCCCGGAGCAGAGGCATCCTCGGCGGTATCCCCTTGCGCAGCGGCAAACACCCCCTCGCCAGAGCCAACGTCAGCATCTTCCTCGGTAACCGACGTATCAGTTCCCCTAGCCCTCTTCGTTGCTTCAACAACAGGGTCAGCTGCGCGACGCTTAGAACGAACGGCTCTTTTCCCAAGCCGCGTAGCACATCGAGCCTGAACCACCTTTAAAAATTCCTCCTCGGGCTCTTTCGGGATTTCGGGTGCAGGATTTCCCTTGGTCACCGACCCCATAGGGTACCCGAGCAACATGGGAGCCGTACGACTCGCAGGATCCGGCGTAGGTCCGGGCCCCCACCATTTCCAAAGAGCTAATAAAGCCTCTACATTGGGAGCGCCGAGATCTGGCATAGTGGGAGCATTGGTAGCCGGTCCAGGAATCTGGTGTCCCGGACAAGCCCATTCACCAGACGCAATAACAATACCGAGATTGCGCTCTTTGTTGGTATCCGGCAAACCGATAACGAGCCGGCAAAAGGCACGCAGAGTCTTCAAATACGAGCTGCGACGCTCAAAGCTCAAACTATAGACTCCAAAGACGTCCTTCAGTTCAATCGGTATTCCGGACAACTCCGATAGCCTTTGGATACCATTCAGAGTACGGTAACCATTTAGGGCTAGTTGGGCCGGAGCAATTTGGACAGCCTCAAAGAACGAGGCCACCCAATTTGTAAAAGGCAGTCGAAGACCCCCAGTAAAGAATGCCGACGAACGCACAGCTACCTCGCCGGCAGGAACGAATCCCAGCACCTCCTCGTCCGAAATAGGAAGCCGAATATGTACGTTGTCGGGTATTCCGGCGAGTTCTTTAAAATCCTTCTCCACGAATGTGCCAACTTGGGCCACGCTTTGGGTCAAAATTTCCTATACAAAGATCATCAACAGTCCATCAATATACTAACCAAATACACAAACCAGAACCACATCAATAGAACAAGAGCCACCACCCCCCCCCCCCCCCATGCACATTATATCAGAATCATCGGACATATATAGCTAACCTGAACCATATACCAACGACACACCTATGACCGCAACGACAAATCAAATACAACTCTTAAAAGAGGGAAAGGGGGAGAACGGAAAATCACTTACAGTTATCATTATGAGCAAGCAAGCGCGAACAGCAGCAAGTCTTCCAACAAAAACACGAAACCCTAGATCAAGCGGCCGAACTCTTTTCCTTTTTGGCGGGAAGAATATGCTTTAGAGAGAGAGATATTTTCTTCAGCGAATTTTGTGATAAAAATAAACAGGACTACTTGGCACAATAATAAGGAGTGGAGTCACAAAAGGAATAAAATAATAACCGTCCTTTCGTGTACCAGAGGTTTCCCTTTTTTCCAACCATACAAAAGTCAACAACCGCTGCTCTTTTTAACATTTCAACGCTCCAGATTTCGCCACGTCAGCGCATATCCCACTACCCAAGGCAGTTCCATCATTACACCTAAATAAACGGCCAGTGGACCCTACCACGAAAAGCTTCCCACATACGCTACCAATATTATCACACCAAGAATGTCCCCCGATAAAGTTCCTCGACTCCCAACCATTTCTTACCCAAATGGCATACCGTACAAGGTGCACGAAGACCGTTTCTAGCTTGATGGCAGGGAGCATCAAGTCTAACAACGCTCTCCGGGGGGATAACCGGGCATATTGTTCGATGTATGCTCAGAAAAAAAAAAAGCGAGAAGCAAGCAGGAAATAAAATAGGACAGAATCAAATGCAAGGCAAGTTTTATTCATCCACAAAGGGGGAAACACAAACAATACAACAGAAAAAGAAAATACACGCATCCTACTTTTTCGAACTATCCCCCATAGCAACATCCCTCTTCGACAAAAGTTCCTCCAGATGCTCCTTCTCCCTAACCAAACGAGAAATCGCCATCTCAGCCTGTTTCAAGGCGTAAGACTGAGACTCGCATTTTTGCTCGGCCTTGAAACGAGCAGTGCCCTCCTCGTCCCAATATTGTTTAAACCTCTTCGCTTCCGTCCGAGCACACATGAGATCATGTTTCAGCCATGACATCTCAATTTCTTTTAGTTGAAGAGAAGTCAAATCCTCCTCCCCAAAGCCAGGGGGACGAGGTAGCAAAAAGGTAGGCTCCTCTTCCATAAGGGCTTTCTTTTTGGAGGCAGACCTAGTGATGGGAGCCATCTCACGCAAAAGCAAATTATAAAACGAGAGAGGTAGAAAGTGGTAATGAGATACAGGCAATAGGGAGCATTTATAGAGAATCAAAAGGCACAAAGTACGAAGCGTTACAATGGTTCACAAAACAGGCACGAGATACGAAAAGATACAACTGATTCATCAAATACAGAAGGGGAAATGCATAAGAAAAACCAGCCCAATCTAAGGAACAATGGGTGGAAAAACCGAACTGCCAGACCGAGAGAAGGCAATACGAGCAGAACAATTCAACCTAGCTTGATAGGAATCGTTCATGGCGACCAAATCGTCATTCTCCGAGGAGAGCCTATTGTTTTCCGTAGTAAGAACCCTGACGCGTTCCACGAGCCGAGCATTCTTTATCATTATGTTAGCAAGGCCTTGAGGAGAGTTGTCAAACTCATCTTGAGAATGGTCCCAAATTTCCTCGGCATCATACCAGGAGTTGGCCAGATGGTTTCTCTGCAGCAACAAGTGATCGAGCTGGCGACTCAGTGCCGAAATCTCGGTCCACTTCACTGTCTCTTCGGGATAAGAGCCGAACAAGCTCAAGGCCAAAGCGCCATACTCTTTCTCAAGCCTTGCCATCCGACTGCGGACCCGAGATACCTCAGTATCCAAGCCCTTCATCTGAGCATGATATCTCACCACAGGTCCAGACATTCTGGGAAATTGCATATTTCCTGACATGCTGGTGGGGGGCATGTGCATTTCCTGACCTACTAGGGAGCCTGCACATATGTTTGACAGTGATGGGGACATCTATTGACATCTGAGACTACAGTGCAGAAGAAATAAAGACGAGATATTCAAAGATCTAGATTCCAGACAAACAACAAACCACAGGTACAATATAAAAAGAAAGGCAAAAAGAAAAGGGCAAAAATACTTTTCATTAATGAAGATGGAATACATCATTGTTCATTACATCAAAAGACAATATTACATCGTGGTCAATTACATCCGAGATAAAAACCTATTACATCCGAAAAAATCTATTACATCCAAGAAGAGCTAGTACAGAAGATCAGGCAAAGGATCAACTATGCCAGCTGACCAAGTGAACAGGAGACGCCAAAAAGAAAAAGTAAGAAGAAAGAGAAAGGAAAAGCAAGAAGAGGAAAAGAAGAAGAGTGCAAGAAACGAAGGAAAGAAGCATAAAAAGAAAACAAAAAGGGAAGAAAGAAGCGAAGAGGAGGAACATAAAGAAGAAGGGATAAGAAAGAAGAGTCAAAAAGAAAAATGACAAAAACCCTAGATGTAACACAAAACCCTTAGGATCACAGGGCTGATTGTAACATCGTAGTGGTGCAAAAAAGAAGAAAAAGAAAAAGAGTGATGGGAGAGAAGATGAAGAAAAAGAAAGAGGAGGCACAGAAGAAAAACAGATGAGAAGAAGATAAAGAGACGAAGGAGACCGACAAATAAGAAGGAAGTCAATGAAACAAAAAAGAAACGGAAAAAGAAAAGAATAAAAAGTACGAGAAAACAGAGTATAAAAAGAAAACACGAAAGAGGAAGAGGAAAAAATGATGGAAACGGAGAAAATACAAAAGAAGAAAAAAGAAGAGATAGGAAAAGAAGGGGAAAGAGCAGGGAAAAACAAAAAAAAGAAGGGGGAAGGTTAGGGGGAAGTCGATCGGTATCGATGAGAGGGCCCGGCAGAGATATCCCTGTCCCTCAGTGTCGGGTTCCCCCTTAGCATCTCATTCTCTTCGACTAGAGCCTGACGAGCACGTCGGCAATAATCCAGTTCGGATCTTAGCCAAGTTAATTCCCGAACCATCTCGGTATGGTGATAACGCATCACCTTCAATTCCTCCTCGGCATCCCTCAACAGCCTTTGTACATGGTTATAGGAGGCTTCAAAGGCCTCCACTTGCAAAGCTAATGCTGATTGGGTGAAAGGACCAGACATCTTAGGGAAATTATAAGATGAGGGTCTATATATGGGGGAAAATAATATGTTGAGAAGTATGGATGAAACCATGCTGTAAGCAGGTATTTATAGATCAACTGTATGAGGGCTGGGATTGAGAGTCGCAACCATTCGCCAATGGGTATTCAGAAGCGATGGCACTCAAAAGAGGTGACTGTTCAAGAAAAACGTTTGGATTCCCAAAAGATTCTAAAGAGCGTGAGTAATTAAAAGCCACACCTGTTCAAGAAACGCTTGGATTCTTACCAATATTTAAAGGGGGTAAGTAATAATGGCAACAAAACACGCGTCATTTTTGGGAAGGACAGCGGATCGAATAAATATCCCAGATCTTTTGCGCAAGGCTCAAGAAAACTCTGGTGGATAGGATTTTCTATGCACAAGGCTCAAGAAATCCTATTAGTCCCTAGATGTAAAGAGTAAGAAGGTCCAATGGATAAGATCAAACGCAAGACCCAAGAAAAGCATTAATGAGGCCACAAGCGTGCGCAGTCAAAATAAATGGCATTGGGAAAGTAATTCAGATATAAACAAGAACAAGAAATCTTTATTGATTGGTTGATACTTCGTTACAGAAGAAGCACAAAGAGAAAATACAATGAAAACAAAAAAAAATCATTTCATAGAAGGGCCCGCTTCGTCATTCGGCTTCCTTTTCGACCGAGCATACACTTCCTTAAGGGCCAATTTGTAAGCCCTCTTGGAAGCAAGCTGCCTATCTCTGGAGGCCTCGAGCTCTTTGATCCGGGCACGAGCACGGATACTGTCAAGCAAAGACCTCTGGTGCTCCTTCTCTAGGGCATCCAATCGCTCGTCTAGTTCGGCGGCCCGACGAGCTTCCACTGACAGCCGGGCAACCCTCTTCTCGAGATAACGCACCTTCTGAACTTCCTCTTCCAGACGGGAAACGTATTCAGGAAGGTTGTCACCATACTTTTCAAGAGGAGAAGCCATTTGCTCGTTAATAAAGAATGAACTGCATAAAAGATACTGGGACAGCCCCCTTTTATAAGAAGAAACAAGGAGTAGATCAAAGGTCATCTCGAATAAATACAGCCTCTTGAACTTCCCAAGAGCATCAAAGGCAAATTAACCACAGTTCCAAATCCAATTAAAGTCATCCAAAAAGACATCAAGAAGATAAACAGACAAGAACAAGGAAAAGGAAATATTTTATTAATTCCAAAAACTTCGATTACAACTGAGGAGAAGACTCCCCATCCAAGAGAAATTACGACAGAAATTACAAAAGACTAATTATTTCGAGGAAGAGCCTTCTTCATCGTCATCCGAACTCGGTTTGGACCGAGCGTGCAACTCCTTGAAGGCAAGCTTATAGGCCCTTTTAGCCGCCTTCTGCTTAGCCAGATTAGCCTCGAGCTTCTTTATGTGCTCATAGGCCCAATCCCGATCGGCCATCGTCACATGATGATCAGAATCCATGTCAGACAACCTTTTCTTGTAGTTTGAAACCTTGGCCACGAGTTTCTTATTCGCGGTACGAGATTTCTTGATTTCCGTTTCTAAATATGAAATATAATTAAAGGAGCTCTCACCAGTAGAACCAGAAGAAGCCATTATGTCAAGGGCAAATTAGTAGTAAAATGCCTAATTATGGAGGGAGCACACCCCTTTATAGGAGTTTTCCTCGAAAAAAGATATTAGGATAGGAAACATTAAATGTGCCCCCCTGGGAACCGTCACGAGTCTATTGCGTTTCTCGATGAAGCATTGGGAAAAATAAGACCGAAGTAACGTTCTCGACAAACCGAACATGACTCCCCCGACATGGAAACCACGCCGAGGAAGTCAGGGAGCACTTGATAGAACATAAAAATCAGACCCGAATATTTTTCGGGTCATAATCAACTCACTTTATAAATGGGTATCCAACGCTTAATGGGTCATCTCATATTGGTTATAGGAATTGAGGTGCTACTACCCAAAGCCCAAGCCCAATCAAATGGGGACCCTTGTCTGAGAAATCCCTGGGATGAAGACATTTGTCACTATCCTAGAAGGCGCAGTTGCCTATAAATAGCCCACTACCCCTCCTAGAAAAGGACCAGAAAATCTATCCAAAAAATATAGAGAGAAGTTAAGAAAAGAGAGAAACTAACCAAAGCATATCACTTCGAAAAACAAGCCGAGAAAAGACAGCCGAGCACCGAATAAAAGAGGAGAAAGATCAAGACGAGAGATTAAATAGTTATATCGAGCATAATTGTAAAATCGGAATACGAATCCGAACAAGTGTAGTAGTCCGAACAAGGACAATAATCCGAGTAATAATAAAGATCAGGAAGCATCGTTTATTCACGTCGATTTGTCATTTTATCTTCGTTGAAAAGCCTAACGCAACCGACCAAAGTTATGGCTTTATCAATGGCTTAACCGGATGAGAAAGAGAAAAAGTGGCTTGATTTTGAGCTTAAAACTTAAAAGTTTCATCTGGCAGAAACCAAAAGTAAACACTAGATTTCAAGCCGATTTAGAAATTTAAGCCTATAGGCCAAAGAAAAGGGCAAACAACTTGAGTCTAGAAAAATTGAACGCAAACACAGGCCCTTATTTTCAACTCTACAGAAAGTAATTGGTGGTGTATAGTTTGTCCGATTTTTTAACAGGCAAAATTATTGTTCATCTAGAAATTGCAACCAGACCACACAAGCAATAAGAAATTCTTCAATAAATGAATAATGCTCAAATTAGTCTAGTTGATAAACCTGCAAAATTAAATTTCATTCAGTAGACCAAAACTAATTATGTAGCTAGTCGATATATAACACTAAAATAATAAAATAGAGCCTGCGTCCAAAATTGAACTACTAATAAGAAGATTGGAGAATTTTTGCTGTGACTACCACAACACCAATATTTGTAAAATTTAGTTTATTCTACAATATACAAAAGAATGTTCGTGTCCGATGATGCAGTGACGGAATCGGTATCTATAAATTAGAGGGGCCAGTTTTCATATAATTTTTTTTTGGTACCCTATTTGAGTTTTTTCACGTATGGTGTGGGTGGGGTGGAGTGAGAAAAGTAAATTTTGATCGAAATAAATAGAAAAAAAACTACACTATTAATTATTATTTTTCTCAAAATGGGGTCGCGGCCCCGACCTTCAGACAAACTTTCGACTACAAAAGTGCATCAGAGGTTTTCTATATATATCTTTATTCACATACATATAAATATAGACATAGAAAGACGTTGAAAAATGTACTTTCAAATCCTAGGACAAGTGGAGTTGTCTTGTGCGAACGTGGCATGTTTTGTAACAGAAATAACCATAAAAAATACTAAGTAATAACCATTATTATTAATATATGCGGGGAACCATTTTTGTATGTATGATCATAACGAAATATAAGTGGACTAGCTTATCATTTGTAAATAAAAGTACAAAACATTTTAATGAAAATACTACACTAGTCGCACCTAGCAAGTTCAAGTGACACGTCATATATATACAAACAAAACATAGCGTTACGTACTTTCATGTTGATTTTGTCAGCAATCAATACTTGCATTTCTGTGTTTACTTATTAGTTATTACTTTTTTTTTAAAAATAAATTATTAGTTACTACTGACACAATTGCTTCTAAATTAATATGCAAATCATTTGCTATTAAAAATATGGATGATATTGTGCACCGAGGCAATATAACCAAGTATAAGTATTATCGTGGATCTGAGTTGTATTTTAATGACAAATTAAGTTGTATTTTTGTAAGCATTACTTAGATATTAATTAATAATACTACATAATTAACTCTTAGAATATTTTTGAACGATAAGAGCTTTTGGCTATTTCATTTTTATTTGTAATAATTCATTACCCGATAGTTGAGCAAATAAAGATTTAAACCTGTTTCGATAAATAAAACCAAAAAGCAATTAACAAATTCTCATACAAAGTTATGCAAAAAAATTGTGTTAAATGTGAACTACAATGACAGACCTACAACTAAACTGATATCAACGTATCCTCTCAAATTGTCCCTTCGACTTTCACATACTCTGTCTCAACCTTGTCATCTATCGTCAATATATTGAATTACCAATCACAATCTAAGTTTTAGCCTTTTGGATTGGTTGCCCTCTGGGGCATGTATTTATCTTAATGATGTAGAGGATATAATTTTATTTTCAACAACCAATTCATTATTCTTCAGAATTCCCGCAATGCTAACAATGTGACAATTAATGCCATGTTTTTTCATAAAATTCTACCTGATATTCCAGCCACTATATTGCGGTAAAAAGAAATTAAAATTGGATGGAAGCGATCCCAGTGAAGAGACTTTGTCAATAATGGAAGTGGCTTTACATCACGTGTTGGACGAGAAACCTCGTTTGAAAAAGGATCTATTATGTGATTATGACGATATGTTGGTGATAAACAAGTTGTTCTAATATCTACTAGATCATTTACATTATATATAGCTTTGGGAATTGGTGGACTTCCAGAGAGTTGTTGAAATTTATGGTCCGGAGGCCTCTGGAACAAAATCGCCTCCAGGATTCAAAGGCCCGACTCAAAGGAAACTTGAGGTCTGTTTGACATGTTCTTTTATAAAGAAAAAAAGAAATACAATTGATCAAAACATGTATCAAGATGTTTTTTAAGTAATGAAATTTATTTGAACATCGACATTCAAACAGTTATAATGTAAAATATAAGCATATATCAAACTAATTTGTTAAACCAAGTTGAATTGAGTAACATTTTAAAAAAATCGTCAATGAAGTGGTATACGTGTGAAGAAGATGTTGAAGGGGTGCAACTCACTATTATGCATTTTTGTAAGGGTGTTATTGTATTTTTTTTTCTAAAATTTGTGACCCTTAGTATTAGGGATGACATCGGATCGGTACCGAACTTTTTGACTACATACCGATACCATACCAAACTGGTTTGGTTTAAGAATTTTTATACCATTACCGAATCAAAAAATTCGGTATACCGAACTTTTGGTATACCAAACTATTCGGTTGGTTCGGTTCGGTTTCGTTTTTATATCAAACTTTAGAGTTTACAAGTGATGATAGAAAAATGGTGCGTATTGGAAAAAAAAACATACTATAAAGTTTTAAAAGTAGTATATTACAAATATATGTTTATTTATATTATTATTACACTTCTTATTTTTTTACATAAAAGAGTAAACACTACTAGACTTTTCTAATAAACGTTATAAATAAAATAAAATGTTATAAGTATTCATTAGAAAAAGTAATATAAGTATATTATAACAATGTTAATAATTAAGTGTATACAAGTCTTTTAGTTTATTTGTCTATATAGTATATTTTAATATTTTGGTTTGAATCGGTACCATACCGAACTCACAAAACGTATACCGAAACCGAACCGACTTTTAAAGATTTGTTCGGTTGTACCGTACCGTAATATCGGTATACCAAACTTTTGGTACCGACTTGATTGTTTCAATTCGAAAAATGGTCGGTTAGTATAAGTCGGTACGAAAAACTTACCCCTATTTAATATTGGACATTTTGAAGGTCCAACGCATTTACATCCGATGTATCTGCCTAAAGTCGGCTCTGCTCTAAAAAACCTACACTTGTTTTGCACTTCATTGCTAAATCTCAAAAGAAAGAGGGCTGATCTGTTTTGTTAATACAGAAGCACCCAATTTCAATTATGACATACAATACTTTACAAGTACAAATAGTCATATATTTTGTTTTATATTACTGCAATAAAATAGAAATGACCAAAGCACACTTTTAATTCACTCCAATCTCTCGTACTTACTATCATGCATACAAAGGCCAATCCAAACTAATATTGTTTGTGTTCATTATTTAGCTCCCCACGTTCTATTTTGTTGCTTGTTTTCGATTGTTTTATAGGAAAATAGAATGACAATCATGACTTTGTTGAACTATTCATGCTATTTGTTTGATTCCATTAACATAAAATTTGTATGAGATAGTTTATATATATACGGTGGTATTAGGTTTCATGATATAATGCATGATAAACTGACGATCCTTTATCAATGACTTCGATTGTAATGCGCCTTTTCTTATATATTTCTCTAAAAAGATAAACACTTATAGTAACAAAATATTATTTTCTCGTACTTGGCTGCGAATACACGATGTATACAATGACGGAACTAGAACGTAGAAATGGATGAGAATGAATTAGATGTATAAGTAGTACTATTTTGTAACTATGCGGTGCTTAAAAAGTATATAATCATTAACTTTGCAATAAAATACATAGAAATTTTTCGTGATTTTCGCATATAGGGTTTAGTGTAGCCCATTTTAGCATTTATTCAGTTAATCGTCTCAATGTATATTATAATAAAATTGAATAATCTACCCAAAAAAAGTAAGAAAGATAAAAAGTTCCGTTAAACTCTACTTGAAATGCCAACCTTGGCGCCGGGGAAAAAGCTCGTTAAAGAGCACAAAACATTTTTTTTAAAATCAATAACGAGTGTGAAAATGTACAAAAAAAGTAGATACAAAAAAAATTACGTACCAAACCCACGCACTCCAAAGCGCGTGTTATAACCAAATAGTCCTTAGCTAAATTATTGCTCTTAAATTAAATCTCTACCGTAGAAGTATCCGCGTATCAAGATCCAACGGATTTAAATAGCTCTTATATACTCCTTACCACAGGGTATTATTTCTCTTCCGAACCTGAGGCTCGTTATCCAAACCTGAAGCTCGGTTGGACCTCTACTGCTACTTATTAGATTATTGAAGACAAATTGCTAATAAACCCCATGAACAATGAGTGTTTTATAATAAAAAATCATAAAATGTGGAAACTTGTAATTGAACTCCCAACTCTTTAATTTTTTTAGAAGTTACCCCATAATCAAGTTTTGAGAAGCATATACGTATATGCCTTGTTTCGGGATTTTTTTTATACACATTCAGGTGATTTATTGAAGCATGCAAGAATTAAGATAAGGACAATTTTACTCGAAGAAACTCATATTTAAGCGGATTCTTATTTTGTTTTGAAATAAATTAGCACTAGTCCGGACTTATCCAAGTATAGGCAAGACAACGAACATGGGGATAAAATACCAAAAATAATAATATACGTAACCATCTAACGCACAATTGGTTAACTGTTAAACAATAATAGTATTTGCGAGTAAAATTGGTTCTAAGTGAGAAAATAGCATGATTTCTCAATCAACATTGATATAAGCTAATGTCCATATTAGATTATTGTCCGTGTTGGATTTTTTTCAGACAAGCAAAAACTTATTTAGCTTGACATAACTCGTACAATAGGGACGACCCCGATAACAGTCCATATCTTGTTAAGATACAAATATAATATGATATGTAGTAACACTATTGAAAAAAATAAATTAAGCATTCATTACCGAAAACTGAATAGCGAACACGAATTTATGTAGTTTTGAATTATTTATTTGCAAGCTTAAAGGTAGTATCTGATTGCAAATATAAGGAGGTTATGGGGGGCCACATGAAAATAATAATAATTTCATGGGGTTTATTCACAATTTAAATTTCGTTGAAACTGATCGCTTTTATATCCCAAGCTCTTGTCTGGAAATCCCTTTTTTCTCGCTCACCTTCTCTAATATATACATATACATATATATACTAAGAGCTAAATATTTATATATATATATACTTACATATTTATATATATATATAGAGAGAGAGAGATAAATAAGCTAAGAGCTAAAGCACTTGTTAGAGAGAGAGAGACTAGAGAGATATTAGGGGCATTTTGGTAAATTGACCATCTCTGATCTCCATTAAAGCTAAATAAATCCGAGTTTTTTCACTCACTCAAAAGGACATTAATTCACCTCTAAATCCATGGTAATCTTTTTTCTTAGCTCTTTTTTTTTTTTGTTATATCTATTTTTCTTGTTTTTAGACTAATAGAGTTATTTAGTTGTTAATTTTGCTAATTATTGTCTTTTTTGTTGTTTCTTTTTCTCTGAATTTGAGGTCATAGACTTATAGTGGTTTCTACCTCATAGTTAGATGATTATTGTACTAATTTATGTTTCTTTTTTAATTACAAGTCTTCTGTTTCCTTTTTAGGGTTTTAGTTGGAAAATTGGAAAGTTTCGGAATGACTAGATTTTCTTAAATGCATGTATAAATTATTATATTATGTAATAGATCATAGATTTGAGGCTGGTAAAATAATTCGGTGGCAGATTAGTTTTGTTACTTTAATTTTATGTTTAAGCTTATAGTGCATTTTGTTGACCAACTTAAAATCTGTGTTTTTCTGCTTTTCGTGGTTGAAAATCTGGAATTTAAATTTATGTAATATTAACTATATTACGGATTTTTTTCTTCAAGTAATTGGGTTACTCTCTGTTTAGTATCTTTCTGTTGATTTTGGCTTCCGTTTCCTATAATAAAGTGAGAATTGGGGAATTGTTGGAGCGGTTCTATGCCTCTGTAGCCTATTTTAATGATATTTTGACGTTTTTTGACCCTTGTTGTTATTGAACTTGAAAAAAGAGAATGGACTAAATGGTAGAGTGTCAACCATGAGGATTTAAGTTAGATATTGTGCATTATCGGCGGTGAGATGGAATTGAAATTTTAGGTTGTTTAAGTCGTAATTCGCATCATGTTAGTTTAATGTTGTGTACTGGTTTGGTATTTCCTAAGCCAACTTTGTTGAAGCTTTAGGTTTTAGTAGGCAATTGTATCATTGTTCTGTTTTTGTTGGACATGTTTCTTACTTGACTAAAGACAAAAGAGGGATGTTCTAAAATTGTGAAAGTTTAGGTAAATTCTGTCTGCAAGTGCTTCCATGAGTCGTAAATTTTATGTTCTGCAACACATAAAAAACAAACTTTTTCAGCTTTGCTCTTTGCAGCAAAACATAATGTCTTTTATACAAGTACACAGCGAGCTTTTAGGCAATTTGAAGCGAAGTTTTCGAAAAAAGAGCAAGATAGAGATAGAAAAAGCTTGTATTCCCTTGCTAAATTATGTTCAATGTGTTAGCAAGCAATATTGACTTAAAGATGCGTTGAATTGTTTCGAATTTTCTGTAGATCGGAATTTAGGCATTTGTAGTGTTGACTACAATGCTTAACGATTTTATGTTAGAATTTTAACAAACTCCATATACAGCTTTTCTTCAGAAGTATGATTTCTTAAACACGTAACCCCTTTATTCATTTGACATATTAATTATTAATTCTTGCTTTGTGCAGAATTTTCCCCTGATGTCTTTCAGAGATATGTGCTTCAGCAGGGCATGACTGCATAAATACATAGTTTTGCTTAAATTGGCATCCTGGAAATGTCACAACCACAGCCAAGGCACCAATTTACAGCTCAGGATAACCAAATGTTGCAACGTCAACTTATGCTGAAGCAATTTCAAGAGCTTCAAAAGCATCGCCAATTTCCGCCATTATCTGATGGAAGACAACAGAACTATTTAAGTGATAATTTTATGTCTGCTACTCCGACTTTTATTCCACATGGCGCGTATGTATCTGGTCAGGGGTTTCAAAATGGAACTTTTTCACAGCCTCAAACACAGAATCTTTTTCTGACAAATCCTTCTCAGCAACCTGTTAATAATTTTTATCAAACTCCTACGGCAAGCTCAATAAACAATTGCAATCAAAATATTTCTCCGAGTCTCCAATTCTTGACTAATGGAGGTTTCCAATCCAAGCAGTTTACAAATGGAAAAACTCTGTTCGGACAAGAGCATAATCAAAGTTTTCAACAAATGAATGGCTCTCTTGAACAGTTTCATGGAAATACGACAAAGGCAGACCCTTCTCAGGGCGTGGCAACCCTAGATCCCTTGGAGCAGAAAATTTTATTTAATATGGATGGAAATGGTTGGAGTTCATCTTTTGGTACAAACTCCGAGGACTTTAACAGTAATACAGTGGAATGTTCGGATTATTTAAGTTCATTTCCTTCGATTCAAAGCGGTAGTTGGAGCGCCCTTATGCAAAATGCTGTTGGTGAATCTAGTAGTGAAAGTGGGGTAGTACAAGAAGAGTGGAGTGGCGTTAATTTCCAAAATACTGAACTTTCGATGGATAACAAGCCTGTGAATAATGTAGCTAATGGAAATCAACAATTCAGTTGGATTAATAACAATGCCGCGTCATCTTTAAATAATGTTACCAATATCAGTTCTGGCTTTCCTGGGTTCCAACTTCCGAACCAAGAGAGAGAGGAGAATCGTGTGAATCTCTCTCATGAATCTGAGCAACAGTCTTCGAGAGATGGTGCAAAAGGATTGGATGATAATTATCGTCAAGGTCAACACTTTAAAGAAAGTCAACCAAACCATACCATTCAAACAACTACAAGAAATGCATTCCCTTTCCAGGGTTTTCAGTTTTCGGATGGCAGTGCAGAGCAAAGGAACTTATTTGCTAAATCAAATGACCAAACGGGCTTTAACTCATATTCTCAAGCTAGTATACAACAGGTACTTATTCATAAAATTACTTTATTCTGAATAGTAACAACATAACAATATAGCATAATTGGTTGGAGTCGTTGTTTTTGGCAAAGAATGACATTGCAATCTCAAATTAAAATCTGCAGGGGAACCAAAATATGACATCTGCAGCAGTAGAGAAGCAATCTTTACAAGTAACTGCGCCTAGTATCGCAAACAAACTTCCCCCGTTTGACCTTTTTGCCTCTCGAGGTGCTTCACAGTCGAGCTTTTCTTTTGACCATGATGGTCAACAGTTCCCTGTCTTGGAGTCTGTACCGGTTGAATCTTCCAAAAGGCCACCCAGTCTATGGCCAAATACGTCCTTTCAAACACACCCTTCTGACCCTGTACCTCAAGAACTTCCCTCTAATTTCCGAACATCTTCTAATCCAATTAATATTAATCTTCAGAAAATATCTGAAGGTAGTGGTTTCGAACCTGTGGCTAAACATGTTTCACAAGAAAATGGTGTTGGTCCATATGGCGGTGACAAACAAATGCCATATGTTTCTACTACTGATTTTGAAGCTTTTGGTCGTTCTTTAAAACCATCTAACCTGCCTCCAAATTGTTCCAGCTCATCTGAAATAAATCATGAACTGGGTTCTGTTCCTGTCCACAGTTTACCAATGTGTGCATATAGAGATAGGAATATGCAGTCCGCCGAACCTTCATCTCTACCTAATATACAAAACACTGCACAAGAGATAGGCACAAAAAGTCCAAGTTTCTCACATAGTGATTATAATGTGAGTGATATGGCATTACAGGGAACTGAATATTCCCAGGTCAATTCGACAATGGCCTTGAGAAATGGGCAGATGTTGTCAATGTGCGACAGAAAAGAGAAGAATGCGATGAATCCCTATCCACTTGGGAAACAGATGGAAAATTTGAAAATGAAAGCTCCAATATTACCAATGGAAAGTCCAAATAGTGAAAAAAATTTGCCCTCTTGTACTTTAAGCCCAAACTTTAGAAGTACTGATATTTCAATGACTAAATCAAGAAAACGTAAAACCGCAACTTCTGATCTTCTACCTTGGCACATAGAAGTAACACTGAATTCTAAGAGGACTCAAAGCATCAGGTATAATGATATTTCCCGTCGAATGTACTTGGTTTCTTCATTTATTAGTATTATTCCTGTGCTGATGTTCAAGATATTGCTTTTGCAGCACGGCCGAAACAGAATGGGCAAAAGCTGTAAATCGTCTTAGTGAAAAGGTGTGACATCAAATGATTTATTATTGACCATGAATAACTTTCAAAAGATATTATATAAATGATTCTAAATGCCATTTTACTTGCTAGGTGGATTATGGAAATCCAGTGCTTCGACCTCATAAACGATTACTTCTTACTACTCAGCTTATGCAATTGGTCTTTATGCCTTCACCATCAACTTTTCTCCGTGCAAATCTCACTTCAAATTACGAGAGTGTCGCATATTTAAGTGCTAAAGTAGCTTTAGGCAATGCATGCAATCTGAACTCCCGGTTAGGAAAGGATTCTGGTCTCTCTTCTACCAGTGATAACATGTAAGTGCTCTTTGTTAATTGGCCTTTCCTTTTGATTGACTAGTCTATGGCATTTTTAAGTTTCAAACCATCATCCACTAACCTCTATACACAGTGTGAAAGAAATCGATCTTCTATGTTAATGTATAGAAGAACATTAATAAATGAAACTAAGTAGTAAGTAGAATGACGGAGAACTCAAATCGATCTTCTATGTTGTTAATGCATAGAACATTAATAAATGGAATTAATATTGGGATGTGTTTAGGATGACCGAGGACTCAAGAACGAGTAAGAAAATCATTGAAAAAGATTTGTCAACAATTGTGGAAAGCTTCAATAACCGAGCTGAGAAGCTGGAATCCAATTTTGAGAGGTACAAATCTTGCTTCCAATTTCATGAAACCACTTGCATGTTTTATTTTAGATATTTTGCTTATTTATGTTGTTCAATGAGAATGAATTTGGAGATTGTACTGCAAAACAATGCACAAACAACCACCGTGTCAATTATTTTCCGGATCGAGGTAAAAGCTATACTTATTGATGAATTAACAAAGCACAAGCGCATACCTAGTCGAACAATATACAAGGAAATATCCTATTTGCAAGTTTTAAGCTCTCCTTTATTATAGGATCTGTAAATTAATATCAATTTATGGTGCAGATTGGATAAAACAGCATCGGTTTTAAATGTTATAATCGAGCATAAGGAATTGGAGAAGTTCTCTCTTATCAACCGCTTCGCCAGGTTTCATGTCCGAGGCCCACAAAAGGAAACCGAGACGTCCACCTCATCTGGTTCAACCTCTAGTTTGCTCAAACCAGCTCCACAAAGATATGTCATGGTCATTAGGGCTAGATCTTTACCCGAGAATACTAGATGTCTTGCACTTTGAAGTCTGATCATTAATTAATCGTTCACTTCCTTCGAACCAAACTTCTTGATATTTATCCCCGTAGTTTTATCGTCGAATAACCTCTATTTATTGTCGTAGGAATATTAGTATAAATATTAAAAAAAACAGGAGGGGTATGCTCGAAAAATGTAATGCTCCTTATCGAGGCTGTTTGATCTTTTCAAAGCAAAGCCGCTTTTGTTTCTGTTTTTTTTCTGTTAAGTACATATGTATCTATTCTCTTAAATATAAAAATGCAAGCTCAAGGAGAATTAGAAGCAACCTTATTATCCCGAAATCAAGTTGGAGTGTGCTACCATTTTTCTTAATTTTGTGTGCTTTGAAATTTAAACCAAGGAAAAACAGAAAAGTATATATTTGGCGCTAAAACAATGCTTGGTTGGTCACGTGAAATATTGTTTGGCTTTTCTTGACTAAGCACTTTATTGATGGGTAGTTAAACCGTTAAAAAGGTCCACTGACAAAGATCCTCTAATATTTCTTGTACAAATAGAAGCTTCTCATATCTTTTGTTTATTCGTTCAAGTACAAAAATTGACACTGATTTTGTGGCCCTCAATGTCGTTATTAAAAGCTGCTCTTTTTGGTACTTTTCAATGAATATTTGACAGCCACGTCATATACTATAGATTTGAAGTGCTGTTAAATAACGAACTTAACTGTCGGCCTCAGAATCCGTACTTATACATCACATGAAATGTCGGAAAGTGATGTGAGAGAGTATTTATTTATTTACAAGGAAGAATAAAACAAACAAAAAATAGATTTTCTTGGAGTCCATGCTTTAACTGAAATACTTAACGTATAACGCTTAACCGAGAAGCTGATTTTTTATTGGTTGAGCAATCATTAAGTTATACTAACATGTGGCAGCTATACTGCGACTGTAATAACAAATTGCGGCTTTATTGCTTCATCAGTTTAGGACTCAAATAGCTGCAATAAACATATTACAACAACAGCTGATGGACAGATAATAATAGTAAATGGGATCGACTGTTATTTTATTTTTTGTTTACATCGATTTATATCGAAGTTGTGGCTTAAAAATTTTATTTTTGTAATGTGTTTTTGTATTGTTCAATACTATTTAGAAAGCATATTTGAAATTACATTTGAAAGCCATTCTTGAAAAAGGAAAAAAAAACGCTACACGTATAGGAAATTTGGTTGTTTTTTCAAACAGAAGACACTGGAGAAGTCATCTGTGTGATTGATTCAGGCGTGAGGAAATTTTTGAAACACTTAGTGGGCATATGATAGTTTTAATTGCAGTCGGATGAACGACGTGATTACCTACGGCTTTAGTTTGCTACACCATGTTTAATTGCCTACGGTTTGCAACAACTTCGTTAGTTTAGCGGCTAAATAACACTACAAAAAAGGTTAGATTGGGGACGATATTCTTTTTTTGTGGTGAAGTACTTCACAGTCTTGGCAACGGAAAATTGAATCCCAAATATCATTGCCTTTTTAGCTCTTGCTAGTGTTACACCTAAGCGACGATACCTCAAAAGATTGTTTGGTTGTCACCATGCGCGCCGTTGTAAACCTTCCGGTGCTGAAAGAAATAATTAAAATACTTCTATATATATGATTCAGATTTGCAATACAAGATATTAATTTGGATGGTAAGACACTCATCTTGTTAAAAAGAAATGAATCTAGTGGCTATTTATTTACATTTATATATGTATAAACAAAGTTAATATAGTTAGGGTTTATAAATTTTCATATTCTAAATCACATGTCTAGAAATTATCCAACAATTGTAAGTAAATAACATGTTAATTAGGCAATCCAATTCCGAAAGCCCATAAAAGTTTACAAATCTTAAAAGTGCTAAATCGTTCACATGTGAGTATCAAAACACTATCAACGGCTCGAACACACTTCCTATTAGCATCAGAAGCTAGCAAATCGTTTCTCCAAATAGTATTTATGAATCATAAGGCAAAGCCACATCATCAAACACAGTCAGAGAAGTACCAACACGGCAACGCCCAATAATGCTATTGAAACAAATAAATTGGGACAGACTTCGTGCACGATAGAATCGAAATATGAAGTGGCATATGGCCCACCAAAAATTAATAAAATATTACCTCTTTCCCTTTATCTTTTAAGTAAAAGTTTAAAAATAAAATAAAATCCCCCCATCTTCTCAATTCCCCCCAAAACAAATTGATAATATCCCGTTCAAAATTATCTTCCTCCTTAACCTAGCGATACAATCACCCAAGCTAAGCTGATTGGTCCATCCGCCGCTCTAAGACGGTAAGCAATTCTCTTAATCGTTTTATAAGATTTGCAATTCCTTTTATTTTTTCGATGATAATTTTGGTTTTAGTAATTTAATTTCTGGATAGTTTTGTTACCAATGATTGACTAACATGCTGATTATATGTGTATACGAATTAGTGTTTATCACTAACTTACAGTCTTATATTTTAAATATACTTAGTGAGCTTAATTTTAGCCATCACGCTTTTTTTTTTATAACTTCACTGGTAAAAATGTCTTTTATTATTTTAGACCGACAAACCCTAGTAGTAAGATTTATAATCATTTGTGGAATAACATTTTACCTATTAAAATCTCTATTTTCAATTGGAAAATTTGGAACAATGCTCTTAAATTAGACGGAGATGTGCAGAATTATGGTATTGCTCTTGCTAGTAAATGCATTTGTGGTGATAAGCATTCTATTGATACTATGAACCATTTATTTAATAAGAGTGAGCTGAGCTTAAAAGCCTGGAAGCACTTTAGCAATATTTTTGACTTTAAATTTCATGTTTCTTTTGGCATTCATTCTATTATTTCTAATTGGTGTAATCATTTTAAGAAGAATTCTCAAGTGGATAAATTAGCTATATTGGTCCTTTTCTTATAAATTGGGAAATCTGGATAAATAGGAATAAATTTTTTTTTTTGATAATACTACCTTTAATGACATTATTATTATTAAGAAAAATCATAGGTGGCTTAAGGATCTTAACACTTTGATTACCAACTGTGCCCATATTGATAATTTTCATATTCTTACCTTTCTTGCTCGTGATGTTCCTGTTAATAAGTTTAAGATTAAAAAATCTATTGTTGTTGCATGGTCTTCACCTCCTATAGGTAAACTTAAATTGAATATTGATGGTTATTGTTTTGGCAATCCTGTCTTTGCTGGGGGTGGCAGAATTTTAGAAGATGATAATGGTCATATTATCTTTACTTTTTATTCACATTTGTTGGGGATGGCGGTATTACTAATAATACTTGTGCAGAATTGAGTGTCCTTCACATTGGCCTTCAAATCTGTTATTCTCTCTATATTAGTAATATAGACATTGAAATTGATTCACTCATAGTTAATAACCGGTGGAACCATAATACTAAGCCACCAATTCAATATACAAACATGTGGGATGACATTTGTAATTTAATGAATTTGGTGTGTTTTAGTATGACTAATATTTACAGAGAAAAAAATGGAGTAGCCGATAAATTGGCAAAGATGGTATTCAACAACCATACTCATACTTATATCAGTGTGATGGAATTACCAAGAGAGGTATATACTGCTCATGCTCTTGATTTAAGTGTCTTACCTAATTTCAGGATGTTAATTTGAACACTTTTATTTTGTTTTGTAATTTTTGTTTTGCTTTTGCAAATGAAGCTTACTGATGCAAAGGCTTTCATTTATTATTGACTTTTTATTTGATGTTGAGCTTTTGTCTTGATCAAAAGGGGTTCATTTGGTTACCATTAAGTTTTGGTACTTTATATATTATCACTTTAAGCTTAGTGGCGTGTAGATGATATTTTTTTTACAAGTGTTTAAAGTTTTGGGTAGTGCAAGTTGAAAACACCGAGGTGTTGAAAGCGCATTTATTTGGGTATACAACAACAATCTCACTTGCGTTCTCTTATAATAAGCATCTTGGAAGGATTTGTTGGACTCGACAGTTGTAAAAAATAGTCATATAGACTGCTTTTTGGTTTTATCTTCTAGTTTTAATAGCACTTTTAAGTTGCAAATTTAGTTTATGTACTCTCTTATGAGTAAGCTGGACTTTGGTGTGTTTCAGTTTTTATTTGTTTTATTTTGTTTTTTCGGTTATGATTATAAATCCCCTGCCTATCATTTGATAGAGTAACCTTGGCAATCTATCTCTTTATCATGAAAGTGACATCACTAATATTGTTCTCCCCGTCGTTAGGGGGATATTTGTACGTTAGCATTGATAAGGAATGACGTGAAGTAACGTGCCATAACCCACTCAGTCTTTGCTTGATCTCCAAAACTGCACTTAGTGATAAGTAAGTGCATAGACTCCCTCAAGCCTAACTAAATGTCAGACGCATTTAATGAATTTATGAGATGTCATGAGATAATTTATATCTGCTGCAAAATGCTTGCAAGGATAGACGTCCCGGTCGGACGTCATGTTCCTGTCATAACACGTTACTTTGGCCGAACCCGCCAAGCAAAAGACGCTGTCGTCGGCCATCAGTCTGTCATACTTCCCAAGATACGAGAAAGTTGACCGGTACTTAATTAGTTCAGCCTCAGAGGTGCTGAACTGAAACTCGTTTATCGTACGAGATTAGAAAGGATCTATGAGATGTGTGATTCCTCCTCATCCTAAGAATCTCGAAATATCTGTCGATCATGATATCTTAGACGATATTGAAGCGAAACGAGACTGTCATTGATTAATTATTCATATATTCGGTGACGACTGATAATATGAACAAATGATGACAGAGAACCACGTATCGTTGCTAGAAGCCAACGAAGATCAGACTAGCTTCTATGGAAACCTACGTTCCAAGTCAAATTTCTTAGCGAACGAAGCGTGTGTGGACCTATCGTTCCAACACCACTCAATTTTAAACCAGTTTGTTTATTTGGGTATTTGTAAGGAAACGTAATGAGAATAATGAGACTGTATAAGTGCTCGCCTAATAGCGCAAGCCTTCTCTCACAACTTGGAATTGATTACGAGATGATTTACTTTTTCGTAAATGGGTGTTATAATAGTCCCCTAATTTATCAGTTTAGTAGTTTCCGAAAAATTGAGTATGCAGCCATGAATGTGGTCATATTTTATCTCTGTGGGGATTTAGACAAGAGATGTGGATAAAGGTCTCTGTGTGACTTCATATGCTTGAATCAAGTAGTTCCTGACCACGGAACACGATCTCAATTGACTGAGACGTTCACTGTATGGATTAATATAATCCGAGCGGATGTGGTATACCCGCCTAAGTGTGTAATTGATCAGCTTGGGATACTTAAACAAGTATTATGCCCTTGCGTGTTTTGAAGCAATCCACGTTTTGGATTTGCCTTTCGAGATGAAGGATCTTGGGAAGACACGGTAGTGACTCGGTCTGATGATCGAGTCCCGTAAAGATTGAATATAAGTCCATGATTCAGACTACACCCAGAAGGCTTTATGACGCTAAGTCGTCAGATTCTCCCATGATCGTTCGATCACTAGACATTGATATAGACCCGGTCTATCCCAGATGAGACGATGAAGATATATTGAGCCATGATATTCATATCTAAGTATAAGAAGCGCATAATTATACTTGGTCTAATGTGATAGGATGAACATCTCGTCTGCTGTGAATGGTATAGCTCGACACAGCATCGCGCCAACACGTTGCCATCGAAATCGCACTAAAGACATATTCTCTTAGCTTATGGTAATTTTGGAAGTAGGCTTACTTATCCCATTTGCGTCATCGAGTGTACATACCCCCTTCGGTACTCGAATTAACGCAACCCTTTTTCGGTTATACCGATGTTTGTTATTTATCAGACCCGCATAAGAGATATTTCTACTATGGTTATGTTTTTACCACTGGGAATAGGCGATATCTTGGAGGTCTTATTAAGACTCCAAATGAGTCACTTTGATCTACTCATGCTCTATGAGACGACTAGAGAGTGTATATGCCTTCGAGCTAGTATTAGTCATATTTGAATTACATATGCCCTATCTCACGATACAGATAAAGCACTTGTCATATTTGAGTACAACTTGTTGTTATCGATCAAGAGAGACATGACTAGATTATGATATTTAACATTTCTTGCCGAAAAACAAATCTTCACATATGAAGTACAAGTGCATCCCGTCGCATACTCGTTCTATTTCATATTTGGATTTTACTACAGTCGGTCGTGTGTGAGTAAAAATGAAGCATCCAGTCGAATGCTCGTACTCTTTCTTGAAATATGAAATCCTTACACACAGTCGTGTGCAATTGAGGGGGAGCATCCGGGTGAATGATTATTGCACTAATTATTACTTAGTCGAAATCCTCGCACCCTACCATGTGCAAGTGAGGGGGAGCATCCAGTCGCATGCTCGTGTACTCTTTTTGTCCTTAGAACAAGGTTTTTCGCACTGGGTTTTTCTTGGCAAGCTTTTTAGCGAGACACGTTCACACCATATCTCACTTAAGATTGTCGAAATTAGGGGGGGTATCATGCTGTATACTTTTTACCACTGCTTACTCTTTTGTCCTTATACTAGAGATTTTCCTATTGGGTTTGCTCTGGCAAGGTTTTGATGATGCACCTGTTTTGTGGTTGATCCCCCACTACGACCACTGTTACACTCTTTTTACTTAGATCAGAGATTTTTCCATTGGGTTTGCTCTGTCAATGTTTTGATGAGCCACATTGTTTTGTCATTAGTTACTGAAATTTCGGCCTATATCATTCTGCTACACAGTTTCTCCTAACTACCGGTTTTGTCCCACACTGGGTTTTTCGGCCTTAAGATTTATATGTATTTAGCATTGCGAATGAACTCGACTCAAATCGACTGCATAAAGACGAAGAAATCAAGACGTACAAAGGGGGTTGATATATGATATTAATAGTCATATTAGAACTTAATCCATGAGCTTTACTTATGTCTAAGTTGAGCTTTCTACGTCTTGTAACCCTACCATCTACTATATAAAAAGAATTAGGGGGTCTCATGTACATATCACTTTACATTCGATCATATTAACAAGAGTTTCGTTTCTCTCTCTATATACTTATATCTCCATATCTATATTTCTAGCCAAAATGTCACATCTCCAAAATCCCTTCCTAGTAAATGAGTAATAATTTTTCTCAAACTCATTCTTTTTTTACCGCCTGTCTCTATAATGAAATAAAAATATAATATCAATTTTAAAATAGAAACTTGTAAATTACGACACTGAGTTTATAAGCAATGTATTGGTGATGATTGTACTAATCTTTCTGTTTCAAATGATTGAATTAATTATTACCTCACCCATTCTGAATATTAGAAAAAGAGTTTATAAGCAGGGTATTGGAATAGAAAATAATTTGTATTATACATAGGTATCATAACTACAACTAAAATGGTGATGAACAGATAAAAAAAAAGATCTAAAAAAAGGGACATTATTAGTAATAAAAAATAAAAAATCAAGCAGGAGCAACAAACATTCATTTCCGTACGTGTTTTCCTATAAATATTCTAATTTTTTTACGAAAAGCTCTTTCAATGAAAGTGTTGCGTGTTGATTTATGTGGTCAAATCACCAAAATATCCATCGGAGAATCAATGCAATTACATCAATCCATTTGCCAAAATAATGACAAATTGAAGATGTTGGCCAAGCAGATAGTAGAAAATGATGGTATTGTAATTGTTTTACCAAACTTTGGCATATAATAGGACAAATAATATGGTCTATATTCCATTAACTTATTTATTACCCCATTTGTGTTAGCTAAAAATTAGTTATACGGAAACAATATTTCATTGAACATAACTTTCAAGCCATATATTCTCTACTTTTTCTCAAAAGAATGTATTTAATTAACAGTACCATCTTATATTCTTTTAAATAGACTCTATATAATATGCTAACAGTTTGCGAATCTAGAATTTTGGGTTAGGAGAGCCCAAAATCATATGCGAAAATTTGTCAAGTTGCAGCAATTAATATAAATATATGATCATGAATTATCATTCTATATTATATCAAGAGTTGTTAAACCACCGCAACAATAAATACATGTGACTATATATGTTTCTATATTACTACATATACTTCTATTAAAAAAAAATGTATGAAAGAAAATAAACTATTTGACTTGAAAAAACTTATTAAACAACAAATACTATTATAATTGGCTCGAACACGTGTTAATAATGTAGCTGTAATAAAGAACACTTATAATTACATACTTTTTATCAACTTTAATTTTTAAATACACCATGAAAAAACTTTTTTCATGGTGTATTTTTAGAATTTTTTTTATATAAATATGCCTAAAAATTGTATGATCTCAAAATAAACATCGAGTCAACTGTTTTGGGGTATATGTGACAGCACCAAAACCTTCACGTACCTAATTAGCTCCGGAAAAATATAGTGTTTATGATATACTAAGTCAGTTACCAACGACCAAATCATTTTTCCAAAGTCTGATTTTTCTATTATTTTCTTAGCACTATTATAAATTTTTATTTTACTAAAATTTTCGTTGTTTTAACCTGTAATAATGTCTTTATGGTCATTCATTATTAATGAAATAGTGGGTTTTACCCACCGATTTATATTAAAAAAAAAACATTTTTCCTATTCTTGTTTACATCACAGATTGGAGCAATTAGTATATTCACTAGTATTGGTATGGGGCAATGCCATAATCTTTTACAAGGGGAAAGAAACACATATCTCCTCGACAAAAATTAATATTTTGGGTTCCAAAAAACGAACTTTTGCAGTCACATCGTAGCTCAAGTAATCGTGTACTTGGAGCTGCTTTGGCGCTCGGTTTTTGTTTATCATTTGCAGTAAACTTGATTATCTAGGTACGTATGTATAGTTTCAACTTTCAGAATTATTTAGCCAACAAAAAGTATGTTTTCATTTGTTTGGAAAGTACATAGGAGAATCGCGACGAGGTCGATTTGCAATTAATACCGTTGGACCTACAAGAATGTCACGGGGAAAAGATTAGAGGCATCTACCAGAAAGTGTAACGACGCTAAAACTATCGATAAATCATCATTATTATTCAGCAAAGCTTTAAATTCATGCACATGCATCTACTAAATAAACGTTTACCATATGTAAAAGATCAGTTAGGAAAACAAAATCACTATTCTACAGAAAACGTCTTGCTGATCAGTAACATGAAAACACTTCAACGGGGTTAAGTGAAGAGCTGGTGGGCTGCTTGAATAAGTGGCATACGTTGAAGATGTTACATAAGCATCTAGAAGTAATATTTCTGGGTTGCAAATTACGAAATAATATTTTATACGAAACATTATTGTTTTATATTAAATAAAGCAATGTGTCTGAGCTTTTAACCTTTATTTTGTATCTGAGAGATGTGATGGCAACAATTTTCGGTCTTATGTTTCATGGTCGCCTTTGGATCAAAAAATGAATGATACAGGTACCTACGATAATGCTCCGGCAGAAGTACTGTTTAAACTTATACTAATCTGAACCCCTTCAGAAAATGCCGTTGGACCATATCTCCTCCAAAATAACAAAATACATTATATCGAATAATTAGTAGTTTACTCATTATGAAACTGAATCGTTCTTATTGTTGGGTACGTTGTAAATAAATAAATACAATAATTTCTACGTAAAAGAAATGGACAAAATAAACAAGAAAATGATTTCCTCAAATATATAAATATCAAATTACAACCTTCAAAATTAAGAGTATGTAAATGATACCGAAATGGACTAAAGTCCGAGACGAGGTAACTGCAAGCAGTTTCCCTTAAACGATATTTGCCCCGCCACCTCTGCTTCTGGCTAAATGGGGCACTTCGTTCCCAAGGTACAACGTCTATCACATGTGACTCGGCGGAAACGGCACCGAGCCACGGTCGGGCCGTTGGTGGTGCGGTACTCTCTCTCTATATGTATGCATGTGTGTTTGTGTGTGAATGTGTATGTTATGACATGTATTTTCTTTTTTCATGGAAAAGCCTATGAAAAGTGATGAAAGACCATCATATTTATGCCAAGTTTGTAACTCATGAAAGCCATCAATATGGGGGAGAATGAATGGTTTTGTAACCACTAAAAAAAAAATAGCATTCACTCCATAAAACCATTAGTTTTACCAACAATCCCCCACATGAATGCGATCTAAAACATGCAACGTGCAACTAAATGCAATCGAGAGAACCACGAGAATTCACTGCATAAGGACAGGTAGCGCGCGCCTTGAACCTGCCATAGTGATGTAAAATCTGATATGCTACTATTGGGTAGCCTTGAAGCCTTGAACCCTTTAGCGTTTGTGCATACCAGGATAATACTCACACAGTGTCCTCTCTACACCACTTACTAAGCCCTTTGGTTGTTGTCCATATTTGGCCCTGGACTGCCTTGGCAAATTCAACCGAGTGCTCTAGTGATTTAGCCCTAGATCATCACATAGTATCGGCCATACACACTCGTTATAGGTGATTTTCAAGTCAAGGGTGTCCTGACTCACCCCACTCGACCTTCGAGATACTTGATTCATTAAGAGCCTCATGCTCACCCTTAAAATGGTACAGGTCTATCACTCTTTCATCATAGAAATGGGCTGAGAACTTATGTTCTCGAGTGCTTTGTTCGGTTACCCGCACAATTCAGTTTCCCATTGAACCCGAGACTGAAGTTTCCAGTTCAGGTTGGGTTACCTATGCGAAGGTTTCCAATTTATTGGGCTTCAAACCCCATTTCCCTCGATGATGCTTCGACTCCTCTACGAGTCAAGCATTTTGTATATGGATCCGCATTATTATCCTTAGACCTTGCAAAGTCTATGGATACCACAATTTTTGCTAGCAATTCCTCTTACGGATTTGTGTCTCCGACGAATATGTCATGACTTTGTCGGGACTTTCCATTATACAAATTATTCTGATCCCGTTTAATAACTGACTGACTGCAGCAGTACACGTTTATTGCGGGAACAGATTTTAGCCACTTGGAATACCTTCCAAGACTTCTCAGCCAAACTGCCTCTTCTGTAGCTTGATTCAACGTTATGAATTCTAACTCTACAGTTTCTCCAACTATGCAGGTCTATTTTACAGACCTCCATAAGACTGCAACCTCTTTAAGTACAAACATATCCACTAATGGACCTTGTACTGTTAAAGTTCGAGATTCACTTGGTATCTAAATACCCTCCAAACATTTTGGACATCTCGTATAACACAGTTCATGATTGGCAGTATACCTCATGTATCTGAGAAGCCTCATTGGCAAACCTATTGAGTCTGCTCACTGAGTTGGCTATAACTGGTCTAGTGCAGTTCTTGACGCACAAGAGACTAACTATGATAAGTTAGGTGTTTGTTTTAGTCCATATAACGACTTAACAAGTTTTCGCACCTTGACTTACTTTACACGGAACCACGACCCAATGGGTTGTTCCTAATTTTCTAGATCTCCATTTATAAAACACATGTTCTCATTAATTAATGATGCGTCCTTTTTTTTATAGAGATTAGAGTATAGACATTAAAATTATCAAAACCGTCAGTTTTACTTAAAGTAATTGACTTTATTTCTCACGTGCCTATCAACCTCATTGTTGATGGCATCTTCCCATATACACATTATATGGATAACATTGATTATTTCAATATCGTCGATTCACCTTCACTCATGAAGGTCAAGGGACAAATGAAGTTTCATTACTTACCCTTTTACCATGCCGATGAACTTCGTCTTACTTAAAAGATTCACTTTCCCCATTTTTCCAGCACCGTTTGAGTGTTCACTTGTCTTGGGTAGCGTAATGCTTTGAACCCTCAACGTATTGATCACACTCGCCAGGCGTTAGAGTTTTTATGGGAAAGCTTCTCTTTTAGAAAATATGCCTCTCGGGCATAGAACAATGTTCTATATGCACTTTAAAGTCATATGCCTTATGCACTAGAAACCGATCAGCACTATATTTTGTGCTTATCCGATGAACACACAATCTACCATTTTCGATTCTATCCAAATCCTTCAAGGAACAAGATTGAGACCTTTCTTAGGTAGCACCAAACTTTCACGAACTTATAGTCAGGCACCATGCCTTCTATAATTCTGACTGTTTGGTCCAACTTCCTAAGCGATAGTTTGTTCAACACATAGCTTGCGGAAAGCTCACTTCCCGTACAAATTCAGAGTTTAATCCTGAACTTATCAACATGATAATAATCGTTTAAGAACTACATTTTGCTCGAGAGCATAATAAGTCGTTCTTTAACGATTGGTGTCATTCCATCAACACAATTATGTGAACGGTGTCTCATATTCACCGTCACACTGATCATGTATTCATATCCATGTGAATATACCATTTAGGAACTAGTTAGACAATATCTAACACTTCCAAAAATAGTCTATCATTTAATGATTAACACTTAATCATTGGATTAAAGTTGGTAGATTAACACAACAGAACACCCATGATTAAACATGTTTTCTGACATGTCTTAATCCTCAACAATAGAATTCACGCATTCATTCTTACTTGAATGAATATCTCGACTGATTTATCTTTGATTCTCATCAAGTAGACATATCAGTGTTTAATACATCCATCAATAAATTGAGGAAATATCTTTTAAACCCTTCTTGGTTTTGCACTCATCTCAAATGCATCGAACCATTTGGTTATGTACTCCGTTCGAAAACTTCGAACTGAAGACTTAGCAATACATTACTTCAAACACAAACTCATATTTGTGTTTCACTTTAAATAATAGATTTAGAAAAATAAAACATTTAAGATTTTATATTTTCATCACCTACTATATCATGTCAAATCAGTGACTTGGTTGAATAATTCAACATGTCATTATTGACCATAAGAGTATCGACTAAAATGCTCATTTTGAACAAATAGTCACTCATGTATTGCCACAAACAAGCAAGCTTATCACAATTTGATCCTAGTGTTTTGGCTACCGAAAGGCTACTGCCCTTTAGGTTTCAAAACCACTAGTCATGAATCAGATTTGTATGCTTGCACTTGTTAGTGGATTTCCAAACGTTTAAAACGTTTCCACACATTAACGCCCCCACAGTTCGTGCATTCTCTTTTGTCCTAACTCAGAACATGCACACTGTTATAGAGAAACTTAATCGATTTCAATGTGGTAAATGAAACGATATCATTTATTTCAGACGTTTTAAGTCCATACCACTAAACCGTTAGGTTTTCTCCCACTCGCCCATATGCGCTTTTGGGTACGTTTAGATTCTCGATCTACATGATCGACGGGTTACCCCCACATTTGTGGGACCCTTGAGGTTTTCCCCCAATAATAGTAATATAATATTACTAAATTATTATTCTCAATAATAGCAAGCTCAACATATTCACAATATGTTTACTAACAAATTAATAATATGTTATTTCAACAAATTATTAAATGTTTTTCCAACAAATAAATAAGATGTTAATTCAACAAATAATAAAATAGCCGATATTTGTTTATTCTTAAAATAAAACTCAACGGCCATTTATAATTTGTCTATCATCAAATTATTTGTTCTTGTATGAACAAAGTTGGTTATTAAATAACCTTTCATCCAAATAAGTAACCGACTCGTCATTGCAATTCGTAGATAGCTAATAAAGCTCTCCATAAATGCCAACAACGACTGTCGTTACAATAATTTATAACTCTCCAAATTAAATTGCGATTAATCACAATTAATAAGAAGTTATAAATACTCGTCATTAATCTTATTAATGATTACCGTTATAAATTTTGTAACCCTCCAAATTGAATTGCAATAAATCACAATTAATAAGGATATCACCCATTATATCACCACATTAGTGGTTTTAATAATGGTGGTTTCAAATTTGTAACCTCCGTCATTAATATGCACTAATGCAAAATTAATAGAAGTTACACCGGCACCCACAATGTTCTGGTCAGTTCCAGCACCCACTGTGTTCCGGACATTTCCCGTAGGAAACTGTTTGTTATCTCAAATAACAAGCACGCACAATCTAATTTCGAAAAATGAAACTAAAACTCCTCCTTCGCAAACACCAAATTTCTATAACCACGCATGGTTTCAAGAAACTGATTTTGCAAGAGTATTCTAGTTCATTCTCGAAAAAGATTATCAAATTCTGAAAGATTTATTCAGCCGTAAATACCAGATAAATCTGATTTTACACAGAACAATCTCAGAATTCAATCAGTTCTGTCGTAAGCCCCAAATTCTGAAAATCAGAAAATGGTTTTACAAGAACTATTTCGAAATCAGTTCTGTCGTAATCCCCAATTTAATGGCTTTTACTAGAACTGTTTCGAATAATCACCAATCCTCCAATTACATGGTAAAGATCCATGTGTGCACAAAAACTCATTGGAAATTGTTAGTAATTTTATTAACATAATACAATAAACATGTTCACTAACAATATATAAATCCATTAAAAAATATAATATGGTCTCAGACCACATTGCTCACAAAAAATCAATGTAAATAAATGATTCACTATATTATAATCCTCATAATGTATTATAATAACAGCCCAAATCATTTATTACAAAACGGTTTCACAAACCAATATTCTAACTTCTAAGTTCTAACCACAGTGAACTAAAAGTCAGGGAAGTTACTGCAAAAATAATAAACACGTGTATATTTTCCAAAATATACCATAACAGTAAAGTATATGTCATAGCATCATAGGCATAACCAACACGTTCATTCATAAGCTTAAGACGCTTGCTAAGCAATACTATCACAACTTAATATTGTAAACACACCAGGTGACATTACCTTTACGTGCCATTAATAAAATCAACCAGTAACAATTACATACTTGTTCATACAATTTATACAAGTAGCAAACACATTGCTCAACATACGTTTAAAGAATTATCCAATTCTTGTACCATGAGCATAAAATAAAACATGTTTGAAAGTATTACAAGCCACTGCACATGCAGGAAGTAGTCCCTACCAAGAACATGCATTTACAAATTAACAAAACTCAGAACATACATGTTTCTAAGTTAAAAGGTCAACAATTACATTTTACACATTCATATATAAATAAAAAGATACATGTATGAGACATGTCACTGGACAAAAGTCCAAACACCAAAATTACTCACCATAAATGGTCACAAATATACAAAATTGCATCTCATGCGTTTCGTATCAAAAAACCAAACATACATATTAGACTAATTATCAAATATATCATGTTTTTATATAAAACTAAACATGCAGGCATGTACATCACCAAAAATAATGTTTGATCCCATAATGGTTCCACACAGAAACATGTTTGGAACCGGCACAAACATTCATACACATGATACATAACACATATTATACATCACTACTCATACCAAACGATCTAAAACCGGAAAAGAGAATTTTCACCAAAACCCAAAAAAAAAAGAAAAGCCAAACGAAAAACGCTTTCAACAATTCAATCGGAAACACCAATTTCTTAAAAACCAAAGTTTATTAGAAAATGATTTTCCAAAAAACTGTTTTAACCATGAAAATAATTTTCTGTTTTATCCAAACACCAAAATTATTGTATTAACGTACGAAACATAAAAAATATCGTTTAAGATTGTTGGGTACGTTGTAAATAAATAAATACAATAATTTCTACGTAAAAGAAATGGACAAAATAAACAAGAAAATGATTTCCTCAAATATATAAATATCAAATTACAACCTTCAAAATTAAGAGTATGTAAATGATACCGAAATGGACTAAAGTCCGAGACGAGGTAACTGCAAGCAGTTTCCCTTAAACGATATTTGCCCCGCCACCTCTGCTTCTGGCTAAATGGGGCACTTCGTTCCCAAGGTACAACGTCTATCACATGTGACTCGGCGGAAACGGCACCGAGCCACGGTCGGGCCGTTGGTGGTGCGGTACTCTCTCTCTATATGTATGCATGTGTGTTTGTGTGTGAATGTGTATGTTATGACATGTATTTTCTTTTTTCATGGAAAAGCCTATGAAAAGTGATGAAAGACCATCATATTTATGCCAAGTTTGTAACTCATGAAAGCCATCAATATGGGGGAGAATGAATGGTTTTGTAACCACTAAAAAAAAAATAGCATTCACTCCATAAAACCATTAGTTTTACCAACACTTATTGGCTTAATTAGGCTAAGATGATGAAGAGCTATCCTCGTCCATATTTGGCGACGACTATGATTTTGAGCATGGGGGTGCTTCAATCCACTTTTTATGCACTCTATGTAGAAAGAAAGTGGAACTCGTGGAAGTTGGGATGGAACTCTAATCTCCTCGCGGTCTCATACACGGTATACTTTGTAGTCGATTTTAAAGGAACAATAATGAACTGTTCAATAAATATAATTCGGAGTAAAAATGTGTATCTAGAATCTGTTTTCCCTCAAAGAGAAACTATGTAACCCTAAGAAAGTAATTTTTAATATATATAAATTGGTGGGAAAGACCTACTGTTTCATTAAAATTGAAATGGTCTCATCGACATTATTACATGACATTATTACAGCTGGAATTAAAATGCAAGCAAAATAAGAAAAGAAAGAAACCATATTCTATGTATATTCAGAATGTTAGGACTAATTAATTAGACTTAACGACGGGACAGTATTTGTTAGTATTTGTCAAGATGGAACAAATAATATATGTAAATACGTTCATTGCTAGAAAATATTTGCATAAAATTTAATATAATCTGATGTGTTTGTATATATGTACATTCATTGTGTTGCAAGGGAATAGTGGGTTCAGTGGTTGTAGTTACTAGTTACCCTAATGATGTGGTACTGTGTCCGACTTAAAGGAAGGCTTTATATTTCGATTTTCAACCCTTTGATACTTGTTACTTGCCTCATTCCTTTTAGATGAAAAGCTACATGTTGGAAGGTAATCTAACTTAATTAGTTCATTTAAATTTGGTAATTAGCTACTTTATTGTGTATGTATTCAAGAACTAATCATTTTTATTTATCCAAATTTACAGTATGCTTGAAGAAGGGATTTGTTTGTCTATGGGGTATGGGTAAAGAGTTGAAACATCCATCTTCTTATATCAATATGGACGATTTTTCATCAACCTCGCCTCTTGATCTTAGTACTATAAAAGATCCCGAAGAATTTGAGTCGCTTAATCGAAATAAACTTAAAGACTCTGGAGAAGTAAACATCGAAATTTCTCAATAGATTAAATAAACGCATTTTGTGACCATAATTGAAAAATAGGCTCTACTAAATTCTTGTAGCATTTCCAATAATGTCTTTGGAGATCGTGACCGACAACGGGGCAACGGTTGAATTGGCTGGCTCAATAGTTTGGAGGCGA
Source organism: Primula veris (assembly GCA_963682055.1). Taxonomy (NCBI): domain Eukaryota; kingdom Viridiplantae; phylum Streptophyta; class Magnoliopsida; order Ericales; family Primulaceae; genus Primula; species Primula veris. Next base: position 24,409,432 of record OY821747.1, on the reverse strand, counting down.
AGGCTATTGTCAAATCAGATATTCTTTTTACTGTTGTTAGTCTGAATAATGCGGCTCAATTAATATTGTTTATCATGTTGATTAGGTAGTGAGTTGTATTATTTGTGTAAATATGTAATAGTCATATATTCGGAATGTACGTCGTGTGGGTTACTCAAATTATATCTATAGCTATTTATTAAGAAGAAGAAACATACTTGGCAACAAACAGTTCAACCTGCAACTGAAATCGGCCCAAGAAATTAAATTCGGGATGAATGGAAACAACAGAAAAGTTAAAACCATTGAATGAAATTGATATGAATGAAAGATAATTGACGTGATCAATATGAGACATTGGAGCAGTTTCATCAAAGGCTAGGTTGATGTTAAAACAGGGTTATGTCTTCTCTTTATAATCAAAATCAGTTTTAAGTGGGACAATGGAAACTCCCAAGTTTAATAAAGAAATTGAAATGAATTGCATTAATAGTAGTAAATCAGATTCACTTCAAATATACATGAATAATTATATATCTTGCAGCTACAAGAAGAGGGCTTTCGATTCTAATTGTAGTGAATTCAGAGAAATGAGATGATGAACACATCAACTTAATCAATTCATTGGACTCAACTTCGTCTTCCGTACTGATCTGGAGCCTTGATATTGTGTAATTGCTTGATTATTTAGATATTATTTTCGCCCTGTTTTTACACTGTCAGTAAACAGCTGTAAACTCAATTCTTGTGTGCAGAAATGTTGGGATATTCAGTACTATCCATGTACACCCTTTTGAGCTCATTCTCGGCATTTATAAAAAGGTTTTGAGGTTTTTAACACCTTTCATAATCACAGAATCTATTTCGGGTTTTAAGTATGCTATGAAGATGTTTGCCAGAATTCAAAGAGTTCATAAAAATGGAGATGCCTTATCGAGACATTCTTTAAAACGTTACGAAAACAAGCACTAAAGCCAAACAGTAAGATCCGAGGACACAGAATATATTCATCCAAATCTCAATTATTATTGTACACAAGTATAAAGTACAAACACAAATTTCCCCGTTACCACCAACAAATTAATCTTTTAAAAGGAGAAACATTTCAACAAACTAAATCCATCTATCAATAACCTTGTACCTAACAAAGAGGTGCTAACTAAAACTGTCTTGGAGAATGGCAAGATAAGCTCTCCGGCACAATCGGCTCACCCGTAAAAGGGTCGAATTTGTAAGGTTCACCGGTATAAGGGTCAAACCTAATACGGGGTCTTGTAGGTTGACGCTCTGGGGTAGCTGATTTTGAAGGTGGATAAAGCCCAGTTCTGCTGTAAGAAGAAACCGGTATTTGGTGCAGTGAGGTGGGACTACCTTCGTCCGTTCTTCCGATGCCTAATCGGTTTGATAATGATTGAGATGAATAGCGAGACGTGTATGTGTCCGCAATCGATGCATATGGGTCCGGGTAAGTATCGTATCTACATGACAAAACACATAAGAAAATAAATTTAAATGTCCTTGGAGCAATTATATATAGCAAACTTCTTTTGGACCTTTAGTTGAATGCTAGTAGGAACTTTTCATTCTAGTTTTATAGAACTACATCAAATTCAGTATGCATAACCAAAATCAGTTGATTAGAAGTGGTCATCGAAACCAGAATCATTTTTTGAACAATATGTCACAAAATTTTAGTTCATTGAAGTACATATTTCCATAAAAGATTACCAATAAATGGAAAGCAAGACTTTTTTTGCGAGTATATGGAATGTTTGGTAGCAAATAAAAAATAAAAACGGGTTTTTCCTTTGGAGCTAGGACCATTCAGTTAAAAACTTCAAGATTTTTAGGCAAAGTTCCAGAAAGGCCAGTTATAAGCTGCTAACCAAATGAAGTCGAACTTTAAGCCAAAAAAAAACTGAGTTAGAAGCTGCAATCAACCAAGGCGTACATAACAGGTTGTTAATGGAAATTTGTATGTATACGTCCATGGCCAAGCATTACATACACACACACACACACACACACACACGTGTATATATATCAGCAGGAAATGAAGGCATGAAACTAACCGAGACAAACTTGTAGTCATGTGAGAGGATAGAGGATCCACAACTGGTAAACTCGATCGACTAACATGAGAATCAGCAGCTGTAAGGTTGCCTCTACTAGCTAGCGAACCCATATCTGGTAAAAGTATTCTATTGGCTAGAGAATCTACAGCGGGTAGATGAACTCTGCTAGAGAGAGAATCAAAGGCATGTAGACGAACTCCGCTGGAAAGAGAATCAACGGCCTGTGGACGAGCTCTACTAGAGAGGGAATCCCCATGTGGTAGATATCCTCTAGTGGAGAAGTCAGATACATGCGACTCGTTTGGCTTGTGATTGGATATTCTTGACAAATTCACGTTATGTGAGTGGAGACCCAATTTGTTGTTGACCTGATGCTGTAGATAATAGCATTTGAAGTTTCAACATATGTTATCCAAGTTGTCGGGAGAGTTTACATAATTGAGAATTTTTTGTTGAAGGAAAAAAAGGATGATATCACCTTTTTACACAACCTATCATAACCTATCATATTTTGACAATTAGTACGCATACTATTAAATTTCACAAAATCAAAAATAGTCCACCAACGTCATGAAATTTCAACAGCAAAGGACTATTTATATACTCATTGTTAAATTAGTCTGGTACAACAGTCTATTCTAAATGAAATAATTAAAGTGAAGAGTATAAACTCCTAAGGACTCTTGGATAATTCAGCGTTCTGGATGTTTCATTCTATGTAGATTGGTGTTGAAAATGTGATACCCTTAACAGTATGGTGTGTATTAAAGGTCTGAAACAGATAGATTGGTATACGGAGATGAAATTTCCCTGAGAATAGAATGAATAAAGTTGGAGTACCTTAGAAATCAAACCGGAAAGGTATTCTGCTTTATCGTGCTTATCAGCTCCAGACAACATAAACTAAGAGGACAAACAAAGGAAACAATGTCACAACAAGGAATAACAATAGGTTCAAAGTACTGTATTTGCGATGCAAAATGCAACTTTAGGACAAATATAGAGTTGATGTAAGCAAGCTGAACCTGATCAAGGATAGATATAGCAGTAGATTCAGGAAGTTCCTTAAGGCTGATTAGGGAGTGGATGCCAATCTGTCAATTAAAAGGAATAAAGATTTAGTTAACGAGTGGACAAAAGTCATGTGCACAACTAAGTTGAATGGATATTTAGGAAAATACTGTATAATACTATGAATGATTATCGGAATAAATAAAGCATAATAACTGAAGTTAAAACTTACATCAAATCGAGTTGCAATCCCCAATCTCAGGATCCGAAGCAGACGCTCTTTCACAGTTGCTGATAATGATACTACGGCAGCTTCATACGGATCACTACCGATGGGTTCCTGGCAAATATATTACCAAAAAGATAAATCAAACTTGGCAAAAAGTGGCAACGTGCTCAAATCAGCAGAACAAATTTAGGTTGCACACGTGCTAGTGACTACTCCAGCACTTCAAATATAACGGCTAGAAACCATGAAAACTCTCTACTCAATCCCTCCCCCCCCCCTCCCCTCTCTCTCTACTATTTTTTTAACCAACACCTTTTTCCTCTTGTGATGGTGTCTTAAAAAAAAACTACAATTTAGATCATAAAGGACTCTGGCGTTGTTGTAATTGAACTGCATTAGGTTCACAGCAACCAATTCTTGTATTACTCAGATACAAATGGTAGTAAGAAACTGAGGAACCAAAATATGTTTGCAGTGTTTTTGCGTGAGAAAATGAGACATGTTCAGTTTTTTATTCATTTTCTTCTTTCTGTATGCAACAAACTTGAGGGGGTCAAAGAGTCTGATATTCATTTTTTAAAAGTTTCTAGGTTATCCTCTCTCAAAGATAAATATAAATATGAAACCAAAACAGTCTTTGTAGACCAGATGAGATAAGAAAATCTACAAAAGATAAATCATGTCGTATTTGCAAAAACAGGAAGTGAGAATGTTAACCCTTTAAAATCCATATTGTAAAAACCCACATATTTAAAGAGTAAAGACTCTTTAATCTTAAAGAAGCCATATCTTACGAACTCATTTCAAAAATCCAATCAAACATGCTTGTCTCTAGAGACTCTAAAACTGTAGATAACCCTTGAAAACAACACTATCAACATGTCTCTTTTTTTTAAATATAAAACCTCCACATAGAGCAAAAAGTCAATACGTTAAGGTAGCTTTTCCTAGATGGCATCATGACTTCAGCAGATTTGTTAAGAAAAATGTCAGTAAATATTGATTATCTTTTCTAAAAAGATTGGTCTATCAAAGCTCGGTGCCTCTACACAAGGTTTCGAATTTTAATTATGTCAAAAGCATTAACAATTCATAAAAAGTACAACATGGGCCAAAACCCAAAATAGTTAAAATCTTAGGAAGATGGGAAACAAGCAATTTAAGAAATTTACCTCCATTGAGTACTTTCTTTCCTGGGCAACATATTTTGTCCCAGCAAAAGTAATGACAGGTTCGACTTTTGACAAAGCTGCAAGATTCGACATCTTACTAGGTTGTTGGGTTTGAGAATCATCACGAGTTCGCTTCTTGTTCTTCTCAAAAGGCCTAGACACTTCCACCTAAAAGATAGCAGGAAATTAGAATGAAGACTAATGCAGGTTTATTGTCACCTTATATAAAATAATACTTTTAGAACAAATTCAACTTTTTTTCAGGAGATCTAAGATAATGAAACTACCAGGAGACTAAATGATGCCCCTCCATTAGGTCCTTTGACGGATTTTCCATTCATTCCCTTGATCGCCTTGTCAAGATCCTGATACAAATTCAGAAAAATGGTTAGCACAAAAAAAAAAGTTAAATTAGTAAGTATATCGGTAAATAAGAGCTCGTCATTAACATAAAAGAGTCGAAAACGACTTACTGAACGATTAGTAAAGGAAACAAAACCAATTGGAGACCGGCTCTTCTTTGATATGGTTACTTTTTCAACCTGAAAATGCATCATTTTCAGATAAATAATCCAGATATGTTTTTCCTTTTAAAAAGTTGATGCTGGAATCTAGCAAACCTTTCCAAATGGCTGAAATAGTGTTTCCAAGTACTTCTCATCAGCATCTAGAGGAACATTCCTTACGAATGCTGTTTTAACCTGTGATATCCAAAACGACCAAGTCCAAGTCGGTCAAGCCATAATTAGAATAGAAGGCGATGACCTGCCTCATTTTTTTTCAGCAAACCTACAATGTTTTATAATCAGTACACTAAACCTAACGTTTATGGCTCAATCAATGTACTCTCCCGTTGATTTCAGCATATAAATCACCCGAAAGTGATGATTGACCAATACTTCAATAGGTAAGTTTACAAAAGTGATAATTACCAAAACGTTGAGGTTTTAGTGGAGGTACCCTTATTGATCTAGCTACATTAGGTTAGTCTATCAAAAGTGTAATATGATAGTGAACAAAATTGAAAATATTTTAACAGGAGAATACAAAACATTAAAAAAAAAAACGAAAAATTATAAGCAAAGTTCACCTTAGCAAGTTCTTCCGGGTCTATTTCTGGTTCCAACTCAGCCCATTGAACCACTGGATGACACGTATTACCGAGAATAAAATCTGATGCAGCTCCAACGCGATGTGCTCGTGCAGCAGCCTGTGATTTAATTTTCGAAGGAGGGTGGTTCAAATTTCTAAAGCAAGGATTTTGGATAGTTTGAGACGTTAACTCGCGAAAAGGGAGTATTTTTTAAAGTTCATATATTTGAATAGAGTTAAAGCATCTGTCATGACCAGTTGTATATTTGAAGAAACAATTAAGCACAGTAAAGATGCAGTTTAGTGGTGCACTTTTTTGATATCTTTACAGTTAGGTATATGTGAAATTTGAATTTTGTATGCATAATTTTGATGGTAATAAGTGTACATAATTGTACATGCCTAGTTAGGTCTAATTTATATGCAGTTTACAAAAAAAAAATTAGAAAAAGTGAAAAATATCCCAAATTCGCAGGTTGAAGGACTTAAAAGGGGTCTCATATATGGTTTTTATAATATACATCAACCATATAGTTGATTACTTGAGAATTTATATTTCACGATAATATATTTTTGAAGTGTTCTGCACATACTAGTGATTGTTGAATTATTAAGGTACATAAAAATTGCAAACGGGTCCAAATTTAGTTTAAAATGGGTTTTTTTGCAGTAAGGATTTAAAATCACGGTTGTGCTTCATTAATTCCCCTCTTTCTTTACCTTTCACACTGGTTTTGAAATTGAGATCATAAGATTTATCAAGTCGTACTTCTAAATTTATAACATAAATGATTCATTGACACAACCAAACAACACAACTTTTCTAGTTTCTTAATCTAAATGTGGAAAACAGCACGTTGAAGTTTTACAGAAATTTGAAGACCCTCACTCACTCCCTCTGCCTATGTATTCCTACAGAGATCAGAACGACTTCTTTCTTGACAGTTGTCCTGCATCTACTCTTTTTTCAAATCCTAAATATTGGTCCATCCAAAACTACATCATTATGCTGGTAATATAGTAATGGACCAACCCAATACCTTTTTCAAGTTTAACATCCCATCCACATACAGAATATTTTTCGTTAGTGAATCCCAACAAAATGTGTCTTTTTTTACCCTCAAAAGAAATAAAATACATGGCCTTTTCAACCGTGAATCTTAACTATCAAACCATAACTATGATCTACTTCCAGCTTTGGGTTGATAACATCCAATCCACATACAGAATATTTGTTCCTTCTTGGATCTCAACAAAAATATCTTTTTTCTACTGCAAATAAGCCCTCAAAAGAAATAAAATACACTGCCTTTTCAACCATGAATATTAAGTATCATACCATAGCTATGATCTACTTCTAGCTTTGGGTTTATAAAATGAACATGAATGAAGAAAACAGTCAAAGACTTTTGATTCATATGGATAAGATACTAATGCATATGCTATGAGATATCTTAATTGTACTCATCCTGATCATCATAGGAACTTAATATTGGACGGTGCTGAAGTAAACATTTAAATATTCCTACAACTTAGTTTATATACAATCTTTACTTGTACATGAGACTAAAACATCTTCAACAAAAATCAGAAAGCTCTATGCAACTTGCCTCTGAAAAAAGGGAAGCTCTACGCATTAATAATCCGAAATCAGTAGCTTACAAACAGTTGTTTGGATAACTTACAACCAATAAGAGTTACATATTTTATGTTTTGGCGAATCTGTGAAGTACTTATGTATGGACTATGCTTTCAAAAAATTCTTTAAGGAGTTCTTAAGACTTTTTGTAGATGTTTCACGGTTTTTCAGTATTGCTCACTTATAATGGTTGTTTACGTTTGTTATTGAATGGTATTATCTTATCAACAAAGAAACCTTGCTTACGAAAAATCCAAATGAAGGAAAAGCACTAAGGAATACAAGGAGTGATTGGATCAAGGTCTGGGAATAAGAGTTTAAAATAGAATCAAGTGCTATGTTGAGATGGAACAACATAAGGGCTCATAGATTTCGAACAGAACAGAACAAGTGCTATGTTGAACTCTCTAGATAGAAGACCATGAACACTACTAAGAGCACTTATTTCTATTGTGATTGATTTTTTTTTAATGTTCTTACGGATGGTCTGTGAAGGTTGATGCAATGGGATAGTTTTATGGAGTTTTAATCTTTTTTTATTTAAAGGAAAGCACTGATGAATGCTACCAGCATATGTATATTTTTTAAACCATAACTCCATTTCAAATTTCAAGATTTTCATAGAACACAAAGTTGGAGTTTCAGCTAATTTGAAAGATAAAAGAAAATCGAGGTAGTTTGATGTTTGGTTTGGATTTTCCCCTTCTTTTTCAGTTCCATTTTTTCCCTTCTGATGGACCGGAAGGATGCAAACATGGTTTACTTAAAATTGACTGCATGAGGATGTTTATCTGCTGATTACTATTTTTTCGACCCAATTTTACTATAAAATATTTTGTCGGACATAAGATACCAAAGATTTGATTTTTAGAATGAGATGGATAGAGATGATGTCACTGTCGTGTTGATTTCATGTGTAATGATTTAAAGTTCTTAAAATGCAAGGCCATCAGGATTTTATTACCTTGATTTTTAGTTTTTTAGGATACAGATATTTCTGCAAAGGGTGGTAAACTTGATGATAAACCGAAGGCTGAGAGAATTAAAAGAGCATCCGATGAAGATCTACCCTTTGTTCAAGATATGCATATAGAATTCCTAGTATGACCATTCTAAACTAATTGGACAATAAGATTAGATCCTTGCTTATTCAACCTAAGGAAAGGACATTAAGGAAGAAAAAGACACATGATGATGGAACCCAATACCAAATCACGGACCTGTGCTTCTATCCTGTAGGATTTGAGATGCAATAAATTATGTCAAAACAATATTACACGATTTCCACACAATATGGTTCAAGGTCAGTAAATACGAAACACGATGCATTTGAGAGAACTTACAGCATGAGATGAAAACTTCACAATGGCAAAACCGCGATTTTTTTGCTTTTGGTGGCCGTCTCCACTGTTGAAGGGCAATGCAAGATCTATAGATACAATGTCCGAAAAGGCCTATATACAACAGTTCTGTATTATAAGCTAGGCACATCCAACCATATATATTATATTTAAATAAGCGAAGAAATACATGCCTGGCACACAACTTTTTCAAATTCCTCCGTGCTCCATTCTGACAAAAAAGGAAACAAAGCATCAATTTATTATCACACAAGCAGAACTTAAAATTTCTACGCATATATCCTTTAAGAAACTAAACCAACCTTTGTGGATGTTTCCTATATATAAAGAATCTTGCTCAGTTGACTGGAGAACGCCAACCTTTTTTCCCTCTATCTGAAACATGAAAAATAAAAGAAAAACATTTAGATTAATCTTATACATCTCCACAAAAACTAATACGACCTTTCCAAAAGATAGAAAATGAGAAATGTTGATAAGTGTAACTTAACCAGTAGTTGGATAAATTCATTAAAACTATGGATAGTCAAATTAAACTCAATTGATGCTAGTTTTACAATCTAAGTGAGTCACTTAGCACCTCCCTAATATTTCAAATTTCTCCTTTCTTTTCAGCAGCACTGGCCACAAAGAGTACCAGAAAAAATTAGGTACACTATAAACTGCTGGCCATATCTATTTACTTTCAGTTTCTTCTCCTCTGTTGGATTAAATATGACCTAGTTCTACGAGCCCATTGATTTAAAATGGATGGTACAGATGCTTCAAGGCTGCGGCTGAAGTTAAAATTTACTTCAGTAATTCACTGTCCAGTTCATGCGGAAAGAGAGTTGTTGATGTATATATTAACTGCAGCTGCAACAATAAACCATCCCTGCCGCTTATTTATTTTGTCCTAAAATGGAAGAATCAAGAAAGTGGTACAAATATCACACCAGAACAATACTAGAAGAAGTGGCTTTACCTCTCTCCTTTCCAGTTTACTATGATGATTCACTAACATTAATCAGTATATAATTTATCCCATCGTCTGCTAAATTTATAACAGATGTAGTGGAGCACTTAAATAATACTCAACTTATAAAAGGATAATTTCAAAGAAAATGGAACATATACTAGAAATAGAAATATTAACTGTTAAGCCGGATTCCTTCAAAGCTTTATCAGCAGCTTCTTTCGTTACAAAGCGTACGAAGCAATACCCCTGGTAACAAGAGAATAAAAGAAACAAACATGAGGAAAGAAAAATGGAAAGGATGAAAAGTTCATGAAAAATGAGATGAGGAGGTACCTTTGAACTACCAGTCTGATCCTTAATTAGACGAATCTCCAAAATTTCACCGAAAGATGAGAATACCTGGTACAACAACCATTCATTATATGTTATAACTTTCAATAACTGGTTTCTGATTTCTAAGTTAATTATCTTTAACTTCTCAAACAAAAGTTTCAATCTTCCAATGAACTTGCACCTTCCAAGAAAGATGTAACCGGGATGGGAAAATCTAGCTTGCAATTTTTCAGTAATGATTTGCAGCTAATGTTTAATTGCATTGATTAGTGAACAGTGAGAAACTCAAAAGAGTTCTAGTGGGTGTTTCAAGAGAAAAGTACTTCTGTAAAAGTCCATTATGGGAAACTACTTCTAAAGAAGCACTTTAGACAAAATATGATGTTAGGTGAATAGGTACTTTCTGTTTTCATAAGTCTTCTGCAATGTTTGGACTACAAGTTTGAATTTACCTACATGTATACAAATAAATAATTTACATTATCACATTTTGTTTGACACTTATACAGGTGTTGCCAAAAGCCTCCTTGCAACACCGCGTCAAATTTTATTTGTAAGATTTCATATAGCAAACCTCAACAAGCATCAAAATGTAAATCTGGAAGACTAAAATATTTAGAGCAAAAAAGAAGAGTGGCAAACCTCAATAATCTTGTTTTCAGTTGTAGTACGAGCAAGACCTCCAACAAAGACCTCGGATCCTCGGACCGCATTATCTATATCCGGAGGACAAAAGTTGATATCTCAATTTTCTACAGAATATAAACCTAAGAAACAACATTCTATTGTGGGTTTCTTTGGTTGTAGCTCTTAGCGAAAAATATACCAATGAAGAATTTAGGCAAACCTAGCTTAAAATTATTTTTTAAGTCAAAAAAAAAACTTAGGCTTGTGCTAGCTTTTCACTTTTATCGTAAACAAAAGCGTGTTCATAAGTTCCCACCAAAAGAGCAATACGCAAACTAAAAATGAAATTGAGATAACAAGAAGAATACCATAACAAGTTTAAAGGACAACGGCACTTACGATGAGCTGCTGAATGGTGATCCAGTGATTTACTCATTCTTGTCCGGCCCAAAGAAAAAGAGAATTATAGCGAAATGAATGCTAAAAGCAAATAGACAAGCTCAAATTAGTAGAGCAAATAGACAAGCTCAAATTAGTAGCTACCAGCTCAGCACACTTGAGATACGAAACTACAAGTATAAGATTATATCTTGACCTTACAAGATAAAATGCATATATTGGTGAATCTAAAGAAATTAAACACTAAAAGATATTACGAGAACAGTGATGAGCTTAATTATAATAAAAAGAGATAGATAAAGAGAAAGTGAGGTGAATAAATGTTCGAGTTTAATTCCTTCTATACCACTTCTTCCAAATTTCCAGACAAAAGTCCAAAAGGTTTATACTTTACTAGAAAATAGCAATTCTGCTGTACAGCCACTATACCTAATAAATAATTTAGCCTTTACGTAGCGTTATGCATAAATTGGTAATTTAAAAAGAAAAAGTATAAACCCCCAAAAAAATTTATGAGGACACATCTGCAGAACTAACCAGTAAGGAAACTGATCATCTTTAAGCATATCAATTATGCAAAAAAAACAGTTTATTTATATACTGTATTGCCTTTTTAAACATAAATTCTAGACAAAAGACCCAACCTTTAATCATCAACCAATACAAATAACAAACTTATACCAACAAAAAAAAAAAAAAAAAACCTCAAAAAAAACAGATTGAAGCTCAAAGCGATGGCTCAACTACTTTTGTCAACTATAAGTCATATTTTACTTATAAGTCATCTTTTACTTATTTTAACTTAAAAAGTGATTTGTAACTAAACAAACAAATCTCACCTGAAAAAAAATTGGTAAACTTTTTACTGAACAAGCTAAAAGTAGGCATCAAAGTCATAGCTTTCTTGCTTCTGAGCTTTGTTAGCTTCTTTTTTTACCCAAAAGATAATCTTTTTAATAGCATCAAATTCCTAAAAAACCAAACACTCCTAACTTTTTTTAAGCAAATAATTATAAAAAAAATTAAAAAAATTGCCAAACAGGAACAATTCTTTAAACCTTGTGGACTATACACTCAAGAAAAAAGATCCAACCTTTAATCCTCAACCAATCAAAATAACAAACTAATTTGATTAATAAAACTAAACTTGGCTATAATACACAATTCCAACAAAATTAAGGTGAGCATATAAGTCCATGATTACAAAAAATAACAATAACATTAATTGAAGATCCATTCAACAATCAATTAAATTAGAAGCTAACTGGGAATTGGGTTTTCAATAATAATCTGATATAATTGAAAACCAATTAATTTTCTTGTTTTTTTTTTTCAACACAACAATTGAGAATTAAATTGGAACACAAACGTACCTAAATTGAAAGAGCCGTACAGAGTAGAGAGATGGTGTAATGTTTTCCCTTTTACTAAATTGTAATCCAATTTTCTCTGAACATAGACCTAATAATACCAATATTCTAGTATTACAATATTGAATCTATCCTGTTTTTGCATTTAATTTCCAAAATGGCCCTTTAACTTTACATACTTATCAAAATAGAAGGCTTTGTGTAAATGTAAAAGCCTAACACATTCTGCGTTATAAGACGTATTAAACAGAATTATGCGGGATTATGCGCTATGCGATCAACTTACGCCTAAATTCATCTAGCACCTTTAAAAACATTGGTTCAGTATGGCCGAAAGACGACCCCAATTAAAACTAATCGGTTTGCATGATAAGGTTTGAAGCAAATGAGTAAGAAAATCGAACCAAACCAAAGTTTAAATCGATTTAGTTCAATTGATATACATAAATAATCTATAGTTATATACATATTTACTCTTGAATTTTACGTAATTAAAAAAAAAAATATATATATATATATATTAAAATTTTGACAAATTAGTAGTGTGCTGAGGGTTTTTTCGTTAAAGTATAAATTAACCAAGCAATAATACAGCAAACACAATTTGATTGTTTTAGTTTACTTCTGCTTTCAATAATTAATCAGTACAAACATAATGCCTATATCTATAATATCATGTCCCGTGTCATATTTTATACATCAAATTAGACACAAAAACGTCATTTAATGTACAAAAAAGTCATTTCTTTAGTCAAAAATTTCAAGACACATAATTTTCCTCGCAATAAACTAAAAATCGCGGTTAATAAATACAAAGGAAATTATAATGAAAAATAGTAATTAATGGGGAAAACAATAAGCTAAATATTGTATTAAAGAAAAACTATATTCTTTTCTAAATGAGAAGTAAAATTATTAAAATTCAATATTTTCAATAAAAAGATTGGTTTGCGTATAATAGAAGTGAAAAGGTAAATATGATTAAAAATTTCAAGTTATAAGGCAATTTGATGATGCCAACTTCTTAGGTGGAGTTTATCATTAGGATTGACCATTTGATCCGAATGTTTTTCGTGATATTCAAGTCAATTACTTGCATCTCGAGTAATCTATGAAAACACCATCACTTGTGATGGGACGACCCGACCACACATGTAAGATCGCCTTTTTCATTCATTCATTATACATGTAACCAAATTCTATTTCAACAATGCATAAAATAGTTATTTTGACATGTTCACACTTTGTTAGGTAATTATTAGTATTTTAATATGTTTTTGTCTTAGTCTAAGAAGATAGCCTTTGTGTTTATTTTTTTGACACTGTGAAAATATATTTTCAATTTCAATTGTAACAACTCAAAATTAAATAATACATCAATTGTTAAGAGTGCAGCAAAATTCATCACATTTTCATTCTAAAATTATCGATCGTAATTCTCTATAATTTTCGAGATTCACATGTACCTCGTATTAACAAATGAGCCACATAATGTATAATCACTCGACAAATATATTTAGTTAGAAAATATAACGAACGTCTATTAAAACATTCGAATATGCTAGACAATCATAGTAATGGCTATTTCAGGTACATATGATGCAGTGTACAACTTTACCAGTTGACTGGAAATGCATCTCCTCATGATTCCTCTGAGCGTGGTACTTCAACCGTTTGGAAAGAATCTCTCGGTCGTCCAATTATCTTCAAACAACTTATCGTCATCGTCGTCTTATTCTATAAAACTGCTCATTTGTCCTCAAGAATCATCATCACTAGATATTTCAAAAGAGTGTGAGTTTTTATGTCAGAAGGGTTTAAAATAATCTTTTGATAGAAGATTGAGATAGCTTTACGTAGCTTCATCATACAAATCACCTCTGCTCCAAATATTATTATTTCTTAAAATCAATAAACATATCAATTTTAAGGTTGGGAAAAAGTCCTCCACCCGACCCAAACCTGATCGGGCCCAGACACAAAAGAACCGTGACTCGAATTAATCACCACCCAACTTTATCAGGCATTCTCACAACTCGTCACCTTCCAGGACCGAGATCTGGTGGAGATTAGATACATGTTAGGTAAGCAATCCGGGACCGTGATGAAATATTGAATGATATTTATAATTATCTTGTGGTATCATGTAAAAAGTTAAAATTTGAGATTTTTATATATATTTCGTTTACCGTTTACGTGAAAGGAAAAAGCTAGCGTAAAAACACGTTAAGAGCATTAAATTCGACACAATTCATTTTCTATTTCTTTTAGTGGTACTAATACTATGGAAATATAGTAAATTGATGTATAACATAGTATATTGTAACATATAATGTATTAAGTATTCAATCATTTGTATATATTGCATTATTTATTATTTTACAACCTTGATAACGTCGATCTAAATATTCCTCTATATTTATCTTCCAAATGTTAAACTAAAATGTTATGTTTACTATGAAATTTTGTATTGTGATTTTGAAGGGAAATAATTTTCATAAATTTTATTTAGGCGACATGAAATTTATTAAACTCGTATCTATTGTTTTATTTCATTCTAAAATTGGACAAATAAGAACTACACATATTTCACAAACATAGTTTTTTTACAAATTATTAGTCCAAAATATTAGATTATGCAAAAATTATCCATTCATAATGCATTTACATGAAAAGAGTTTTTCATTAAGGCATGCATTAATTTTAAAATTAATTGCTTAGCCATAATTATTAATTTTAAATCTTTAATTTCCATTCCAAGTATACATGGTATATTTAATGTCTTGTTAATCTTTTTTTAATGAACTCCCGATTCCGATTGTCTCATGTCCGAATCAAGAGAAAGAATGATCGCCATAAACTTTCTTTAATCGGGTTCGGACCCGAAACAACCCCCCACCCACCCACCCACCACCACCACACACACACACTTAATTCACTATATGTACCCCTAGTGTAAAAACTAAAAAAAAAAAAATTGAATACAAGAAAGGCACAAACGGTTTCAGATCAATAGAAATAATGAATATCAGAAACTTTATCGAGTCGGGTTCCGAATAAAGAGAATAAATGAATACCAATAGCTTACACGAGTCGGGTCCAGACCCCGATCACACCCCAAAATGCCTACTCAATCCACTATAAATACTCTCACCATAAAATGTAAAAACAAAAAAGACAACTTCAAAACTCACTCACTCAAACGATCCTTTGTTTTCTTTAGATCAGATCGATAAAAAGAATGAATATCAGAAACTTTCTCAAACCCACTCACTAGACCCGATCACACCCTAAGAAGGCCAACTCATTTCACTATAAACACTTACATTGTAAAAATAGAAAGATAAAATCAAAAACCACTCACTCAAACGAGCCCTTATTTTATTTGGATCAGATCGAAAGAAAGAATGAACATCACTAATTTATCGAGTCGGATTCGGACCCCGGTCACACCCCAATAAGGCTCACTCAGTTCACTATGAATACCTCAAGTGTAAAAAGTAAAAATATACAAATCAAAATCAGAACTCATACAAACGATATTTAATTTCAATATAAATAATGAATATCAGAAACTTTCGAGTCGGGTCCAGACCCGATCACACCCCTCCAATAAGGCCCATTCAATCCGGTACAAATTGTTGGTTTAACTGTATCAAAAAGCAATAAACAAAAGAAAAAGGGCTAAAAGAAAATAAACAAATTTATTTCACTGAAATGAATATGACTCGATTACAAATTCCGACTCGTGCAGAATATAAATTGCAATAATTAAACTTCCAGACAGATTTAATATATATTATTAAACTTGTTGGCCCGGTGCGGCTAAACCTTAGAAGGGGGGGGGGGGTGAATAAGGTTTATGGCGATTTTCGCCTAATTAAAAATTCTAAACAACTAACACCCAACTTATGCAAATTCTAAACTTAAGCGTTTAATATACTATAATGAAATGCTAGAAATCCTAAACGCAAGTAAGAATATAAGCAATAATAAAGTTGCGGAAAGTAAAAGTTTAGGGAAAGAAGAAGACACCAAGATTTATAGAGGTTCGGCAAACGGCCTACGTCCTCTTCTCGGTACTACCGAGTAATTCACTATAATTCTTCTTTCGGATTTTACAATCCTAATGAGCTAATCAACCGATTAAGCTCCCCCACACTTTATGAGTGTCCCGAATGAAAAGACCTAGAGCTTTTAAGCTTCACTTGCTTACAAAGCCTCTACCCGATCACTCGCTCACAAAAATGAGTTTATAAAATACTCGTTACAATTTTATCGAAAATTGAAACAACACCCATAATCGATTGCTTCTAAAATAAGCTAATATGTGGTTTCGATGATGTTTGATCTTTGTTGGAGCTTGTATCTCTTTATCTTCAATTTCTCTCTTTTCGAAGTATTTCACCAAAATGGTGATTTTGGGTTTTTGTATATGAGAGAGGTTGAAGGATTGATTGTTGTTGTGATTGGTGATTTATGAGAGATATTGGGGTGGTTTATATAACAGCAAAGTCTGTTTTTGCTGGATATGACCGTTGGAAGTGGTTCCACTGGTTTTAAGCAACTTTCCAGAATAAGCTGAAAAGCTGTTTTCGAAATCTGTAGAAAACGATCGGTCGTTTTCTACAGTCGATCGGTCGTTTTCCAGAAAACGATCGGTCGTTCTCTGAAAACGATCGGTCGACTTTTCGACATGCTCACTGGAAGAATTTGGACCAAAAACGATCGGTCGTTTTTGTCCAGTCGATCGGTCGTTTTTGTCCTGGTCTCGTTAACCTTCGAATGCTTGTATCTTCTTCGTTTTAGCTCCGAATTTGGTTCCGCTTGAACCGTTGGCTTCGTTTTCGAATGCTCTTTCTTTTTAAAGACCTGAAATATACATTTACTCTTTTTGGAAAAGATCAAGCATTATTTCATCGAAATATAAAATCATTAATTCATAATCATACTTATAATCAAAATCAATTATTGAACCCATGTTCAACAATCTCCCCCATTTTGATTATGACAAAATAATAATGATTTTACAAGAAAAATATCTCCTCCATTTTAACAAAACGCATTTCCTCGAAATATATCATTTTCTCCCCCTTTGGCATTATCAAAATGCAATCAATAATAAAAAATATGGGGTTATGCGAAGGGTTTTCAAAGAAAAAAACCAAAACATGAAAAATGTTATTATTATGCAAATAGCCCCACCTAATCACATATATGTAAATATCAAGGATTAGAGTATACCGAATATGTGATGTCGAGGCCGAGTCCGCTCGCTAATGGCATTTGCATTGAACGTTGCCGATTCCAAATAGGTGGTACCATTTGTTGGTATGTCTTCCACCTTTGTCGATTAATGGCACTTCTTTCTTGATGGTGGAGTCGATCTTAGGGATTTCCACGGTTTTTGCCGGTGTTGCCAACCACTTGTTGATTTTCTCATTTTGAATGGAGATACCTACAACACAAGATTTGCCATTTGGTACCCAATTTCTTTTGGGTCCGACATTGTTAGTGGCTCGGGTCTTTACTACCCATTTCAAATCGCTTCTACTAACATGAAAGCGATTTGGGCATTTAGAAGAATTATGCTCACTTCTAATACAATGTATACAATGCATAGACTTTTTCGTAAAACGAGAACTATGCGACTTTTTGTAGGAAGTTTTAGAAGTATGATGAGCGGTTTTGGTTTGAAAACCTAAACCTCTTCTATTATTACAAGAGTTCGGCAAAACTCTTGAAGTATTCCCTTGTGTAAAAACAACCTTTTGTATAGGCGGAATAGGAGTTGTAGACAAGCTAGAAGATTTAACAAAGCGGGTTGTGCTTGAGTCAATAGAGTTGGAATCGAAACCCAAACCGCTTTTGTCATTAACATTTTTTTGACAACTCAAAATTTCGTCCAACACGGTTTTTCCTTTGGAAAACCTTGAGATTGTTAACTCGAGTTTCTTTACCGCAATGACAAGCTCATCGTTTTTATTTTTCAAAGAGTCATTTTCGGTTTTTAAAAACTCGTTTTTATCTTTTAAGTCTTCCTTTTCGTCATCTACATCATGAAGAGAAAATGACGAAGTCGGAATAGACTCGTTTTCAATTTTATCTCTTTTTAAGGATCTTATTTCTTCATTGAGAGAAGAATTTATCCTTTTAAGAGAGTCGACCTTTTCGACAAGCTTAGGAAATTTTTTAGAATAAACATCGCACATATGAAGTAATTCATCATAAGAAAGATCATTTACCCCATCGGCTTCGCTTTCACTTTCGCTTGAAGAAGAGAGGTTTTGTTCATGGCTTTCTTCCATGGCCATATAGCACCCAAGGTGAGCGACTTCATGTTGGTCGGAGCAATCGCTAGAGCTTGAAGCGGATATTTTCTTCTTGCTTTTGCTCTTGCGATTCATGACGCAATCTCTCGCCATGTGTCCTTCCTTGCCACATGTATAGCAAACAAAATCGTTAGAATAAATTGAATTATTTGACGATTTACCTTTGTGTTTGCGTTGGTCTTTTAGCTTTAGGACTTCCTTGACGATTCGAATGATTTGCATTGAATTTTTGTCGTCATCGGATAGCTCATTGCTCTCGTCACAAGTTGTTCCTTTGAAAGCTATCTCCCTCCTTTTTGAGATTGGCTTGTGACTATTGAGGGTGATCTCGTGAGTAATGAGTGAACCCGTCAATGCATCAAGAGTGTAGGTGTTCATGTCGTGCGCCTCTTGAATTGCGGTGACCTTTGGTTCCCATTCCTTCGGCAAGCTCCGAATCACCTTTGAGACCATTTCCTTACAAGACAAACACTTACCAAGAGATGTTAATCCATTAGTAATAGTTGTAAACCTAGCAAGCATATCGGAAATAGTTTCACCTTCGCTCATTTTAAAAAGTTCGTAGTCATGAACTAAAAGTTGGAGTTTGCAATCCTTAACTTGGTTAGTTCCCTCGTGCATAACTACTAACTTATCCCACATAGTCTTAGCGGTTTTACAAGCGGAAATTTTGTTGTACTCGTTAGGAGAAACGGCACAAACAATAGCGTACATCGCTTTGGCGTTGGTAGAGTAGGCTTCTAGTTGAGCATTATCTAGGTCCTCTATGGGGATTTGGTTCTCGCTATTTTCAGATGTAGGTGCGGAATATCCTACTTTAATGGTCATCCAAAGTTTAACATTAAAGCTTTGTAAAAACATGCTCATCCTATCCTTCCAATATGAAAAATTTATTCCATCAAAATATGGAGGTGTATTGGGTGATGAAGCCATGCCGGATGCGAAATTAAGTATATTAGCCATCGGGATCTTAACTCTTAAATCGTTAGATTTCTATAATCAAGAGCCTCGGCTCTGATACCAATTGTTGGCCCGGTGCGGCTAAACCTTAGAGAGGGGGGGGGGGGTGAATAAGGTTTATGGCGATTTTCGCCTAATTAAAAATTCTAAACAACTAACACCCAACTTATGCAAATTCTAAACTTAAGCGTTTAATATACTATAATGAAATGCTAGAAATCCTAAACGCAAGCAAAAATATAAGCAATAATAAAGTTGCGGAAAGTAAAAGTCTAGGGAAAGAAGAAGACACCAAGATTTATAGAGGTTCGGCAAACGGCCTACGTCCTCTCCTCGGTACTACCGAGTAATTCACTACAATTCTTCTTTCGGATTTTACAATCCTAATGAGCTAATCAACCGATTAAGCTCCCCCACACTTTATGAGTGTCCCGAATGAAAAGACCTAGAGCTTTTAAGCTTCACTTGCTTACAAAGCCTCTACCCGATCACTCGCTCACAAAAATGAGTTTATAAAATACTCATTACAATTTTATCAAAAATTGAAACAACATCCACAATCGATTGCTTCTAAAATAAGCTAATATGTGGTTTTGATGATGTTTGATCTTTGTTGGAGCTTGTATCTCTTTATCTTCAATTTCTCTCTTTTCGAAGTATTTCACCAAAATGGTGATTTTGGGTTTTTGTATATAAGAGAGGTTGAAGGATTGATTGTTGTTGTGATTGGTGATTTATGAGAGATATTGGGGTGGTTTATATAACAGCAAAGTCTGTTTTTGCTGGATATGACCGTTGGAAGTGGTTCCACTGGTTTTAAGCAACTTTCTAGAATAAGCTGAAAAGCTGTTTTCGAAATCTGTAGAAAACGATCGGTCGTTTTCTACAGTCGATCGGTCGTTTTCCAGAAAACGATCGGTCGTTCTCTGAAAACGATCGGTCGACTTTTCGACCTGCTCACTGGAAGAATTTGGACCAAAAACGATCGGTCGTTTTTGTCCAGTCGATCGGTCGTTTTTGTCCTGGTCTCGTTAACCTTCGAATGCTTGTATCTTCTTCGTTTTAGCTCCGAATTTGGTTCCGCTTGAACCGTTGGCTTCGTTTTCGAATGCTCTTTCTTTTTAAAGACCTGAAATATACATTTACTCTTTTTGGAAAAGATCAAGCATTATTTCATCGAAATATAAAATCATTAATTCATAATCATACTTATAATCAAAATCAATTATTGAACCCATGTTCAACAAAACTGTTAGACTAAATTACAATTAACCGAAACTGCCAAACAAAATAGTATAATTACTAAACTGCTTTATGTAAATAAAAGAAAATATAGTAATCGAAATGAAATTACATAATAGGAAATTACAGAAAAGAAAGGACTGGAAAATAAATACAGAAATATAAACAGTATTGAAAATTATATTGTGCAGAATGTAAACAGTACTGAAAAGTAATAGAAGTAATTAAATAAGACTGGAATACAAATAACGAAAATACGAGGTAACTGCAAACAATTTTCATTAAACGATATTTCACCAATCACCTTTCTGTTTCTGATTGTAGTGAATTTCGTTCTCAAGGTACAACGTCTGTCACAGAGTGGCTTGTATGGAAACGGCACCGAAGCACATGTCGAGCTGTTGGTGGTGCGATTCTCTCTATAATATTATATGTATACAAGTGAGATGTGAATGTTGTGTGGATGTGTGGGGGTTATGCTGCCTTTTATATGACCGCTACCATAAATTTTGTTAACGTGTGATGAGAACGGTATAAAATCTAGTGCTAACCACTTATTATTTTGGCTTAAAAGTCAGTGATTGACCACTTTTGGAACACTCGTGTAAAACCATGTTTTCTAACACAAATATCCCAACCGTAAAAAATTAAAAACAAAATCACAACTCACTCACACAAAAAAGCCATTATTTTATTTGAATCGGATCGATAGAAAGAATGGAGATACTTATCGAGTCGTGTCGAGACCGGATCACACCAAAATAAATCTCAAACAAATCACTAAAAATACCCCTACTGTAAATTGTAAAAAGTAAAAACAAAATCACAACTCAACCTTGAGTCGGGTTCGGACCGATGAGTCGGCCCACACAATCCGGTATAAATAGTAATTAACCCATTACTGTAAAAAGTAAAAATAAAAGGAAAACAAAATCAAAACCCACTCACACAAACGAGCCCTCATTTTCGCAGAGCAGCCTTTTGCTATATATCTGCGAGTCTCTCTCTCTCTCTTCCCATCTCTTTCCCCGCCCATTTGCCTCTCTCTCTATCTCTCTATCTATCTATATATATACACATACACAGTATATATCTATATCTATCTATCTATCTGGGGCTCACTCATTTAAACCTCTCTCTCTCTAAACACACATACACACATATCTAGGGTTCCGGCGATCTATGTCGACTTCCGGCGGCGGTTCTCCGTCGCCACGTGGCGTGCAACTACCGAACACGGTCCACTCAGAGGTGGCCACGTGTCTCCCTTTACCCTCCCTCCCCCTCTTCTGCGGTGCCACCGATCCAAAGCTCAGGCTCTTCGACGAGGGGCCCCAAAGGACTCGTGCTGATGTGGCGAGACATGCTGGCAGGATCGCTGATCTCGTCGCAGAGACCGACGTGTCGTACCTGTGAGTGCCAAATTTTTCAGTTTTTTTAAATTAGTTTTTTTTTTTTGGTAATTTACTTAGTGTAGTGGTAGATATATAAGATATTATGTATGTATTTATTCTATTACAGTCGAAAACATTTTTTGTTACTGTTTTGAATTATCTGGATTTTGAGTTTTTATAAAGAATTGCAGTAATTTTGTTAATTAGTTGTGTTTGTATAAGATTTTGTATGTATCACAGTTGAAAATGTGTTTGATTAGTGTGAATTTTGAGGTTTTGTAACGAAATATGCTTTTTTTTATTTGAATTAGTTGTGTTTTGTAGCCGTTTTAGGTTAGTTCGAGAAGTTGTATCACAGTTGCTGAATTTAGAAACAGTTACTGTATAAAAGTCAATAATATGTTTAATTAGTGTGGATTTTGAGGTTTTGTAACGAATTCTGTTTTTTTTTTTTGAATTAGTTGTGTTTTTAGCTGTTTTAGGTTAGTTCGAGAAGTGATAGATATATATATGATTATGTATGTATCACAGCTGCTGGATTTAGAAACAGCTATTGTATAAAAATCGAAAATGTTTTTGAATAGTGTGGATTTTGAGTTTTGTAACGAATTCTGCTGTTTTTTTGAATTAATTGTGTTTTGTAGCTCTTTTAGGTTTGTTCGAGAAGTGATATATATATATGATTATGTATGTATCACAATTGCTGAATTTAGAAACAGTTGATTGTATTATAGTAAAATATGTGTTTAATCAGTTTGGATTTTGACTTTTTGTAACAAATTCTGCTGTGTTTTGTAGCTGTTTTAGGGTCGTTAGAGTGGTGATAGATATATAAGATTATGTGTGTATCACAGTTGTTGAATTTAGAAACAGTTATTGTATTATAATAAAAAATGTGTTTAGTTATTGTGAATTTTGTGTTTTTGTAACAAATTATGGTGTTTAATAGTTAATTGTGTTTCGTAGCTGTTGTAAGTTAGTTAGAGTGGTGATAGATATGTATGATTATGTATGTATCACAGCTGCTGGATTTAGAAACAGTTACCGTTGTGAATTTGAGAAACGTGTATTTAAAAATGTGTATCTAAAACTGTTACCGGTAACTGAATGAAATATGGTATGAAAGTAAATGAAATCACAAAGTCAGAAATAACTGTTTTTACGATTTTTCTAAGACTTAATTACGAACTTAGTATTTGTTTTGTAGATTATATGATTATGTATGTATCATAGTTGCTGGTTTTGGAAACAGTTTCCATATGGAGATTGAGAAATGTGAAACGTGTACTCGTAGCACCTTTAGGATAAAATAGCGCCACGTGGCAGCTAACTGCCTAACACCGTCCACTCCAAAGGGGTTTATACTGTTATTTATTGATTATGCTAATGTCTGATATTATTTCATAGCAATTGCCTAATTTAGCTTAATTTGAGCAGTGGTAGATTTTTAAAATTATGTATATACTAGAGTTGTTGGTTTTAGAAAGGTTATCGTATGAAAATCAAGAAATTAGAAATCTGTACTGGTAGCACGATCATTATCAAGAATTTGTATGAAATATGGCAAGAAATTATATGAAATCACAAAGTTAGTAATATAGAACAGCCACGTGGCGTACCATTTGCCTACCACTGTCAACTCGAAGGTGGCACAGTGCATGTCCTTCCCTTCCTTGCCATTGTTCTGCAGGGAAACTGATTCAAAGCTGATGCTTTTTGACGAGCTTGTAGGGTTTAGGGCTCGTGCTGAAGAGGTAATGGAATGAAATATGGTAAGAAAGCAGATGAAATTACTGACATGATCACCGATATCCGGGAGGATGATGACATGAGTGTTCTGTTATGAGTTCTCATGATGGATTGTGTAATTAGTTTATTGTTATCATAATAGGATTGCGTAATTAGTTATGTCTTGTAGCTAATTCTCCTTAGTTGAAGTAGAGGGTGAGGAAAGTAAGAATGTTTATGTACTATAATTTCGCGACGAACTTCAGAAATATTTAACTAGTTATGTTCTGCAGCTGTTTCAGCTTAGGAGATGTACAAGATTGTATGTATGTACCACAGTTGCTAAGGTCGAATTACGCTAATTAGTTATGTTTTGTAATTTGTAGATATTTGCCTACTTTAGGTTAGTTACAGTGGTGGTAGATATATAAGGTTATGTATAGATATGTGAGATTATGTGTATCATAATTTCTGTTTTAGAAACAGATACCTTATTGAAATAGAAAAATGTGAAATGCATGCTTGGAAACTGTGGAGACGGAATTTACAATAGTATTGATAATTCAATGAATTGTGGTAAAGTAGATTATTTTTTGAATATATGCCACGTGGCATACAATTGCCTAACACTATGGGGTCAAGGGTTGCTGCTGCGAGTCGTGCTGACATGGAAGGCCAGGCTGGTAGGATTGCCGGTCTCCTGGCAGATGCTGATGTGTCCTACTTGTGAGTGTTTGGTTCGATTAATTACACTGTTGCGAATTATTTAATTAGTTAAAATCCGTATCTATTTGAGTTAGACTAGTGGCAGGTATATAAGAGAAAAAATGCATATGATTAAATTTAATGCAATTTGGTAAGAGAAAAATTAGAATTATGAAATTTAAAAAATAACGCCGTTTATAATCATGCTAAAGTCGAATTAGGTAATTAGTTATGTTTTGTAGCTACTTGCTTAGATTCAGCTTAGTTAGAGTAGTGAGTATGTCACATAGATGCCGATATTAAAATAGTGGGTAATGATACATACACTCCTTCACACACTCATAGGGGTCGAAACGTAATTATAACAAACTCGTTAACACTTGAACATGTTTGGTGGAAATTTGTTTTGGTCCCTGCCATGTAGGATTGATGACGTGGTTAGTGTGTGAAGGAGTGTGCGAATAGTGTAGATATCATTACCCTAAAATAGTTGATGAAATTACAAACTTACTAAAAATAGAGCAACACATGGCATCTAATTGCCCAACACTGCCCACTTTTAGGTGATTACACCGTTGTTTATCGATTATGCTAATGTCGAATTACGCTTATTAGTTATGTTATTTAGCTATTTGTCTACTTCAGCTTAGTTAGCATAATATTATACATATATATAAATATACATACATACATGGATAATATAAATATGTTATACATATATATAATGCATGTATCATAATTGCTTGCTTTAGAAATAATTATTGTATGAAAATCGAGAACTGTGATATATATATATATATATGTATATATATATATAATGGGGAGAGATTAAGTGACATCAAACCAAACATCAAGATAGACATCATTATTTCCACCCCAACGGCTGAAAATAAGAAGAGCCAATTTTTTGTTTAATCCCCATTCCGTACTCTCTTTTATATCTTGCATCATCTTCATGACCACATCATCGCACCTATTCAACCATATATGATTAACACAAGGGGAAAATAAAAGTGTAGATTCATTACGCTCTTTCCATCCGTAAGCAACAATTATAACCAAATTGCAGAGGACTTTCATCCCATTAAAGAAAATGAGATTCAACATAACAACATAAACTGCACAAAATTTTAGAATCATACTAAATTTAATTGTGATAAAAGCAAAGCTCTAATTAGTTTTTTTTTTCTTTTTTAAATATAATATGGCAGGTAAATCTTACTTATTTATTTTTCGTCTTTCTCCATCTCGTAGGCAGCCGATGGACTGTTAGGAATTCAGATTTTGGAGATTGTGTATACCATTTAGAGAGGGAGAGAGAAAAAAAGTGGGAGTGGTTTTAAGGTACAATAGTTACACATGATTCACATGCCTCTCTTGTTTCAGCTGTTAATCTGAAACAATCCCGAGAAGATGTAACGATGTCTGTATTGATGTTTGGTTTAATGTCCCTTGATCCCTCCCCATAATATATATCTTTATATAATTATGCATGTATTACAATTGCTTGCTTTAGAAACAGTTATTGTATGAAATTCGAGAACTATGAAATGTGTACTTGTAGCACCTATACGATAAATAAGTATGTGAAATATGGTAAGGAAGTTGATAAAATTACAAAGTTACTTAAATAATAGCGTCAGGTGGCATCTAATTGCCTATCATCGCTCACTCCAAGGTGAATTATACTGTTGTTAATTGATTGTGCTCATGTCGAATTATGGAATTAGTTATGTTTTGCAGCTATATGCCCAATTCAGCTTAGTCCGAGTAGTTATAGATATTTGTGATTATGTATGTATTAGATCTGCCGGTAGTATCCTTAAGGAAATTAAAAATTATGAAACGTGTACTTGAAAATTGAGCAGAGACCGGAGCGCCGATAGTCTGCATAATTGTATTAAATATGGTAAGAATAATGAAATCACAACGTTAATAATAAAGGAGCGCCACATGGCATACAATTACAGAGCATTATCCACTCTGAGGTGGCCTGTGCCTGCCCTTCCTTTCCTTCGTGTGTTTTGCGGGCCAATCGATCAGGAGCTGAGGCTGTTTGACGAGCCTGCAGGGTCTAGGGCTGCTGCTGCTAATCGTGTCGATGTGGCATGCCAGGATGGGCCGATCTCCTGGTGGCTTCGATGAGTTAAACTGTATAATAATTGGTTTTTTTTTATAGCTATTTCACCACATTTAGAGTAATCGTAGATATGTAAGATTATGTATGTTTCACAGTTGCTGGTTCTAAAAAAAAAGGTGATTGTATGGAAATCAATTAATGTGAAATGTGTACCGGTAGCACCTACACTAAAAATAATTGAATGAAATACGTTAAGGAAATTACAAAGTTACTAAAAAAAAGTGTCAGGTGGCATTTAATTACCTAACACCGTCCACTCCGAGGTGGCCCCATCTCTCTCCCTCCCATCTCTGCCCGTGTCTTGCGAGGAAATCGATTCAAAACAGAGTCTGTTCGACGAACCCGCGTGGCTTAGGACTGCTTCTGTCAGTTGTGCTAACGTGACTGGCCAGGCTGGCAGGATGATGCTGATGTGTTGCACTTGTGATTGCTCGGTTTATGAGATTGGATTATGCTGTTTATGATTGTGCTAGTGCCGAGTTATCGTAATGTAGTTATTGTTTGTAGCGGTTTGCCGTTTGCCTCATTCAGTTTAGTTAAGAGTAAATGCAAATATCAGTGATTATGTATGTCACTTTAATTGCTGGTTTTAGAAACAGTTACCGTATGTAAAATGTGCATGTGTGAAATTTGTATTTGGGAAGCTCCAATAATATAGATAATGGAAAGAAATGTGGTAAAGAAAGTAGATGACAGTACCAGGTTAGTAGAATAGGATTCTCAAATGGCATCCAATTGCCTTACACTGTCAACTCCGAGGTTGCCCCTCTCTTCCCGCTCGTGTTTTGTGGGGCCATCGGTCCAAACCTGAGGCTGTTCGACGATCCCGTGAGGAAAATTATGGTGATGTGGCTGAGATGATCATAGCGGATGCTAATGTGTCGTACTTGTCAGTGCCAGTTGATGAAGTATACATTGTTTACGATTATGCCAAGGTCGAATCACATAATTAGTTATCTTGTGTAGCTATTTCTGTGTTTGAGCGCAGTTAAAGTAGTGGTAGATATATAAGATTATGTATGTATTAGAGTTAACGTGTACTTGAATATTGAGTGAGATGGTAGTGCCGATAGTATATAGAATCCAATGAAATGTGGTAAAGAAGTCGATGGATACAAGGATAGTAAATATTTCAATCAAATACACTTCAGTAATGATATATTTTATTAACATTTTCAATTTTGAAGTGTAGATATTTATGATTTTTTCATTTGGACGTGAATATTATGATAGGAAGGAAACCCCGGCCTCTCACAACGGAGCCTATTTACAAGTTTTGGAAACTAATGGAAATTTGAAATTTGTACTTGAAAATTGAGTGGAAACATGAAGCAATGAGATAGGCCAAAAAGTAGACAAAGTTCAAAAGGTATTGTATGTTTCACACATATAAACTAAGTATTTAGTTGATGTTATCAAGATTATTGAAATCTAAAAATGGATGATATTTTTTTTTTCCATTTATGAGTTTTCCTAATAGGAAGGAAGCTTTCGTAATTAGGTTTTGTATACGAGGTTTCTTAGGCTAAGTGTATTTCTGTCGGAAATGGGGTTCCTGGGAGACGAGTTTCCCTGGTCAGAGTCAGTTTACTGGTTACTGCAGTACAGTATGAATAATGACCTAGTTGGTAAGGACTGAGAATTCAACCCATGAAATGACTTAAATCGCAGATGTGGCACTGAAATTCAGATTTGTCATCAATATATCATTAATATACTTCTGTGATTTCGTAACATTTTATTATTTATATTCATATTATTTATTGCTGAAGTTCAGGTAGATGTGTGGTTGAGAATAGATTCAGTTGAATCCAACTATACAAGAAAGGAACATACACATGGTCTATAGCCATTAAGATTACTCCCTGAATTTGTTGCATGTATGATACCGGTGCAGTTTAAATATGGCTTTTAGCAGGGGCGATTCCTATAGATTCATTCTTATTTCAGCTTAGCATTTCTCATGTATTAATTGTCTTTAGGTATAATTTTATGTCAGAGATGTTCAAATTACGGCTGTCCCCTTGACTGGAACAGTCAAATTTAGAAAGAATAAAGTCCAAAGACATGGTATTTGTAAACCGTAATTAATTTTTAAAGGTAAAATTGAATATCTCTGACATAAACTATTCCAAACGACTTCTAGTCTCTACTTTTTTAAGGTATTTTCCTAATTATTGCGTATATGATTCTGACACAGCATAATTAGTAATGTATTTTAGTCGGAACTCTTATTGATGTTCGTTCACATTGCAGTTGTGTACACCCTTTTTACAAGATGTTTCTCTTCCTTACGCATAGTTTACGTCTTTAGAATTTTTAGTCATACCTGTGGTTGGTTGGACTGTCGCTGTTAAAGTAACTGGTCCATGTAGAGTTATAAATGGAATCTGAAGGTATTGTATTTCGGAAAAAGCTCATTTGCTTCTAATAAATTTCCTTATTAATTTCCTCAAAAGGATTCACGGTTTTCTCGGGACTTATATAGTTGATTTAAAGCGAGTTGTTCATCTTCGATTGGCATCAAAATTCTGTGCGTAAAGTACATTAGAATATGCAGACTTGAGATTACTTTTGCAGTTCGTGGAACCTGAATAGTCTATTTTTAAAGATTGGGGTCTGCGGTTGACCAGTAGATTGTGTGCATAAATACACTAGGCAGATGCAAATGAATCTCATTAAGAACTCGAAACAAAATGTAGTATATCACCATGATAGATGATGCCTGGTTCTTTATAAAAAAGATGTAGGCCTGTTTCTTGGACGGCTTATTTTTGTTGGATTGATATCATGATTCGAGTGGAAAGACATGAGAGATTTAGTGGAATGATATCATCTATGGCAAAGAAGCTTAGGTGTACCCCAATCTATCGAAGGAGAAAAGTTCTCCCACATTTCTGTTTTTGGGGTTATATTTGTACTTGTACCTGTAAGTAAGACTGTAGATATGAGAAAGAATGAAGTTAGTTCTAAATTCAACTACTGTTCGAGTTTGATTCATAAGAGGGCCAATCATATTATTGGGATGCATTCAAGTTGCTGCCGTGTCAGTGATTTACTTTCTGAAGGCATAGTCAATTGTTGAATAGATAAACTGTATTTAGTTAGAAAAAAATAGCTGAATCTAACTGTCGGTAAAAGATGGCTTTTATATAGTAATTGAATGTATTCATGGTCTTAATATAGGTGAGCATTGGTTTTACAGTTTGCTGATATCTATCACCTGGAGATTGGTTGAAAAAGGCTTGCGAGTTGAGGGAATTAATTATATTTCCTGCATATTCTTTCTGTCAGTAAAGTGATGTTGGATTCTTGTTCCTGTAGAATTGTGGACTGTGGCATTTGGCTTATGTGACTCCTGTCCTTTGTAATTGTGAATGGTACAAGTTAAATTTTGATTTTAAGAGTTGATGGTCACTGGTTTGGATATGATGGCTAACAGGATATAACATAAATATGACTGTGGTTATTAAATATAAGAAATTTAACAAATATGAATTGCTTGTTTTATATATTTTTTTATGATTTCAAATTGATCCCATTTTCTGCTCAACTTCCTACAGTTGTGTGGTTAGCAGGTCTAGATATTGTTGTATAATTTCTGATCAAGGGGGTCTTTTAAGTTGATGACATTTGATGTGATATGTTTTCTATAGTAAATGGAGTTCTACTATAGCTTATATGAAATAGTTTATTGTGAAATTCCGAGTCGAGCTTAATGGGTCATTTAAATGGTATAGAGGGGGAGTTTGTGGCATATTAGCTACTATGATTATGCAGATCTCTCTTTTGTTCTCATTACAATCGTAAATAGAATGTTAATACTTTTTTTTTGGTTTGACCAAAGTTAGGTAGGGACTGTTAGAGAGTTGTATATTGCAAATGTACTGCTCAAGTATTTTTCTCTTAGTTCCATTGCTGGGGCATACTTGGTAGCTATGGTTAAAAGCATGGGGATTAGTTTTTCCCTTCCAATTTTGCCACACAATCTTGCATAAAAGATTTTTACAGCTAGCATTTCATCTCGAACCCTTCAATCAAAGCTGCTACAGACATCTTGTCTCTATAAATGAAT
This sequence comes from Primula veris, assembly GCA_963682055.1. Classification (NCBI taxonomy): domain Eukaryota; kingdom Viridiplantae; phylum Streptophyta; class Magnoliopsida; order Ericales; family Primulaceae; genus Primula; species Primula veris. The sequence continues at coordinate 24,378,611 of OY821747.1, read as the reverse complement.
CTAGTTATATTGCAAGAGCAAGAGTAACCTTTATCAGTGCATTATTAATTGTTTTCTTTCTAGTTTGCATTTAAGAGAGGACACCAAAGTGTTAGATTTACAGCCTGATTTATAACTCAACTTACGATGAAGTCAGAAGTGTAAACATTTTTAAGTTTAGAAGACACTTAGGATTGTTTCTATAACTGCTGGTTCAGCTCTTATATCTTTACTTTATCCTTTACAGGAATCTTAGAGCTGAAGCGACTTCCCTTCCTTTTTGTCGTTCGGAACCTCCGGATATTTACAATGAAGTCATTCGATGTAATTCTGAAGCTTTTCAATGTTTACGACCAGGTAGTCAACTTTTTCCCTTCCTGTTGACGTTCATAGTTAGTTACAGGAACTATTTCAATCTGTATTAATGAAACATCGGGAACGGCAAAATTTGAAGGAACCAAACAATGAAACCCAGGTTGAATTAAAAAAATCCCTCTCCCAAAAAAAACTGAAAATTATTTCAGTTTTCCCACTATATCTAAGATAAACTTGTTTCCCGCCCTCAGTTTTTACTTGGTTGGCGGGAGCCATCTTGTTGGGCGGTGGTGTGATGTCAGAAGAGAGTTACGAGGAGGGCGAGGGAAGAATTTGATAGTATAAGGACTAACTATAATTTTCCTTGAAATAATACGTAATAAAAATAGATTTATGACCGTCAAACATAGATCCATCAATGGCATGATTTTAATCTGGTTTCTAGTATACTGTAATCGAATCACTTGGAATTGGCTTGTACTATCATTTCTGCATATGCTTTAGGCTTTAGCTATTCCCTGGGCAGACACAATGTAACACCTTCTTCACTTCTTGTGTTTTCCCCTAACGTGTTGTTATAGTTCTTAAAAAATGATTTATGTTTCTCTACTAATTGTTTATTGCACTGTTCAAGTTGCTCAGGTTCCATCAAGAAGCAATTTTATCAAACTCCAGTTCTTGAGAAAACTTGGTCTGATAAGAATATCCTTGTTAGTGGTCAACCTCTTCGGGACTATGGGGAAAGTCATATGAAGCTGTCCGAAAACAGTTTTCCTACTGTAAGTATGTTTTCATTTATTTAGCTATGATTTTTTTTTTCTTTCGGCAAGTCTTTAGCTGTGAATTTGTTTCCAGCATTTTTTGATACTTTTAGAGTATTTGATTACAGGAAACAATAACGCCTTTGAAAAAACCGAAATCGAAAAAGAAAGGGAGTAAGGATGATGCTCCACCTAGTATAGATACCATTGAGCTTCAAGGTCAGCCCAGTTTTTGTATATGTTTATTTGAAATTAATTTGTGGACATATCAGTTCTGTAAAAACACCGTTTAACTATTAGCTCAACAATATATTGGAGAACACAATTCATACACCAATCTGTACAATAGAAAACGGTTAGTTTACTGGCCTTACTATCTTTACTGGAAAGCTCAAGTTACGTGTAATGGTTCGCGGTGTATCAAACATCTATCTACAGAAATTGCAACATTCAGTAAGGCAACATTAAAATATTAATTTTGTGCACCAAGTAGGTGCACTAATTGTTCGATTTTGTGTAGGCTGATATTTGAATTGTGATTTTATAAAGTTGGTGCACTAGTTGTTTAATTTTGTTTTAAATTGTTTTCTGAAATTGTGAATATTGTTAGGTTGTATGTTAAGGTGTACAAAAGTAATATGTTCCCGAAATTTTCATATTATAAATTTGGACTTGATATTTTCCCCTCTTTGCGTAGGTGCTGTTGTTCAACAGTTATCAGTGTTTTTAGAGGAGTTTTGTGACAAAGCAGAAAGCCCTACCGACGAGCGAGATGATGGAGAATTTGTACCGTTAAATTTTGATGATCTAAAAACTCTTGTCAATGAGATTGTTTCTATCCGGGCGAAGAAGTTTGTTCATCTGGTACCTGTAGATATACTTGCCAGATTAATTAGGGTTTTAGATCATCAAATTCACCGAGCCGAAGGTTTATCAGTCAATGATGGTGTAAGTTTCTCGGCTTTCATATTTTCCCCTTTACATGCTACTCATTTGGTAAAAATGGAAAAGGTAAATTGTTTGTATTGAAAAACAGGACAAGCAGTTGATGGTAGTGTAAATTTAAAAAAGCATACTTTTCAATATGTATCATTCTCACACCATTAGAATGTATGGTTGACTCTTATAAACTGTTTGTTTCCGTACTTGCTTACCATCTAAGCTATGTAGGCAGTCTTGACGAACATTGTTAGTATGATTTGGAAAATTTTAAAAGCATTTCGTGTTAGGAATGATTGCTTACACCATTTTAGAACCCAAAATATGGTTTATGCAATATCATTAAAATGTTAAAAGTGACACCATATAGTCATTTTTATGGTATTTATATTCTTAAATTATATTTCAGTCAGATTCAGATGTGAAAAAATCAGTTTGTGGTGCTTTAGAGTCCATCCATGCTACTCTAGCCATAATGGCTCATGATGGCATGCCAAAGCAACTTTATAAAGAAGAGGTACATTTAAACCACCGTCTCTCTAGCACTATTAATCATAATGTATTCGATCATGTCTTTTATTTATGGCTTAATATTCATTTGCTTAGGTTATCGAAAGGATTCTGGAGTTCACGAAGCATCAAATTGGGGATATTATGTCAGCTTATGATCCGACTTATCGTGCTTTACACAAACCTAATGGAAACGAAAATTTTGAAGGTATGCATGAGAATATGCTCCTTTTAACTTTTAGGTTGAAGTCTATTGTGTAACTACTACATTTTTTTAAAGGGATTGAAATTCACCTACAGGTGATGAAGATATGGATGATGATGTTGAGTTCGGTTCTGCAAGTAAGAAGAGGCGTACTGTTAGGGGTGCAAAAGCTAAGAAATCATCATCCAATAGGTGTCCTGATCTATACCTTTTTTCTTCTTATGATAGCTATCAGATCTTTTCAGGATTAAATAAGAGTGTCTTTGTAATGTTTTAATTGGATTTTTGTAGGGTTTCTGATGCTGTGTACACCATCCTTCAGAAACTGTGCATCATTCTTGGTTTTCTTAAGCACTTATTGACCATAGAGCGTCTGTCAGATAGCTGTATTTTGCAGTTATTGAAGACAAGCTTTTCAACACTCTCGGTGGACAATATACAGCTTTTACAACTGAAAGCAATTGATTTGATTAGCGAGGTAAATGATTCCCTTCCACTTTAATTAGTTGGACATTAGTGATTTTGTACACAAAGTCACCAACCTTTCATGTTTTGTCGCTACCTTCAACTTTAATTAGCGGGATTTTAGTAATTTGTACACCAAGTCACCAGCCTATCATGTTCTTGTTACTAGTACACCATACTACTGAAGTTTACAATGTAGTCGTCAATCTTCGTCAATCTGCTAAATATAGAACAATTAATATACCGATCTTTCAAATTCCATGATCCTGTACAAAATGAGCCATAAAGTACTAAGCTATCATAATTCACAAGCTTTTATTTTTGAAGTAGGTATGATTTTATTGAAATTGTGTCTTAGTACACCAATATATTCGGACAGTTAGTTAGTACACAACTATTGCTTTTTGAGCTAAAATTTTAGCTATGGAATACTAAATCTTCCATTATATATCAATTGATGTCTAATTTGAGAAACATTACAGCTTGGTGTATGCTCATTCTATCCAGTAAGCTTTAGTTCTTGATTATTTTTTTACCATTTCAAGTCTTAGTTCTTCTAATCTTGATCCTAATTTTAACAGATATTTTACTCATACCAACAACACCGAACTTACGTGCTAGATGAAGTTCTTCAATTGCTTTCGAAAATATCGTTCTCTAAAAAAGTACCGAGAACTTATCACCTTCTGGATGAGGATCATAGGCAAATTCAAATAGTATCTGCTTTGCTAATTCGTTTGGTTCATTCTAGTGCAAACCTACCCGATTCAATGAGAGAACCATTAAATTCAAATTCTGTTATTGACCCTTCAGTTGATGCCAATTATATTTCCAAATGCCATGAGGCTGTCACCGAAACTTGTTGCTTATTTTGGAGCCGTGTCCTTTCACGACTGACTAGTACAAAGAACCAAGACGCATCCGAATTGAAAACAATGTTGGAAAACCTTGTTATGGATTTGCTAACTACACTCTATCTTCCTGAATATCCGGCTTCTGCTCTGATTCTAGAGGTAAAAGTGATTTGCAGAAGCGGTTCATTTACTTTTAAGCAAAGATTCAATTTTGTCCTCATAGTTTGAATAACAGACAGTTATAGCTCCTAGCATTAATATTCTATTTTTATGCTGCGTGATTTATCCTTGCTAAATTGAAAATTTAAGTTTCCGAGTTGCTATTTGAGGGGAAAAACTCAGTAAGTGCGTGTGTTTATATCTGAGAAGTGTATATCCAGTTAAATAAAAATGGCAGGGTTTGCAAGTCAATCAGCATTTTTGTCCTGTATGGAGAAGAAACGAAGGACATGAAACCTTCAATGACAAGACAGTACTTATACTGTTATCCTGAAAAAGTGGATTTTTACCTAAACCCGACTTCATTATGTACTAGCTTTTAACAGCTAATCTTTTTGACAGGTTCTTTGTGTCTTACTACTACAAAATGCTGGATTAAAATCCAAAGATATTGCTGCACGTTCAATGGCCATTGACATCCTTGGTACAATAGCCGCAAGGTTAAAACGTGATTCTGTCATTTGCAAAAAAGAAAACTTTTGGATAGTTAAGGAGCTAAGCGATTGTGATAACGGAGAGAGAAGCTATCCAGAGGATGAATGTGTTATATGTATGGATACAAGGGTTGAAGCACCATTATTTTTATGTCAAAGTTGTCAGAGGTTTTTTCACGTGGATTGCATGGGAGTTAGGGACCCTGAGGTTCCTACCCAAGGATGGTTTTGTCAGTTTTGCCATTGCAAGAAAGAAATTCTTTTTATACAGTCCTATTGCGAATCAAATTGCAAAGATGCCGTTACGGAAAATGCTAAAAATAAAAAGAACTCCTTTAATAAGACTGGCTCGGTTGGGAAAATGGAGATGGTTCAGCAGATGCTTTTGAATTATGTACGAGATGGCGGTTCAGCTGGTGACCTGCATCTTTTTATCCCTTGGTTTGTAACTCTGTTAGCTTTATCTGGTCGTAGTTTATTAAGGCCTTGTTTGGTTGTACCTTTTAAGCTCAGGTTTTTTACTCTCTTGCTTAAGCCCGGAGCTTTCTGGATTTATTTTTGTCCTGTACAAGGTTGAAGGTTAAGCTTTGTTAACCCAGCTTTTTATAAAAGCTATTCAAATCCAGCATACTAGTTAAAATGTTTATAAGAGATTATAAAAGGTGCAACCAAACAGCCCCTCAGGCCAAAATACCAGAAGATCTCAACTTAGAAGCTTTAGTCAACTGGTTAATTTGGAATGCATTTGGTTGCTGCTTCTAAGCTTTGATATCTCTGGCTTAAAATCTGGAATGCATTTGTTGCAGCTCATAGGCGCTGCTTTTAGCAAAAACATGGGCTCTAATTGGTAATACAATTTAAGCCGGATAAATTTAGCTTTTTTACCTCTGATTCTCTGAAAAGGTCCAGTTTATTTCTTTTCTTAAAACCCGCGTTATAACAACCCTGAATTTGCGTCTGAGTTTAACTTGGCAGTATTATAGCTTGCCTATGAATTGAATTGATTCAGCTTAAGCTATTTTACATGACACGGCTTTTCTTCAGGTTTTATTTGTGTCTCTGGTTCAAGGATGATCCAAACAGTCAGCAGAAGTTCTATTATTACCTAACAAGATGTAAGTCAAAAGAGATAGTGAGAGATTCGGGGGTAGCTTCCTCATCATTACTAACGAGGGATTCAGTCAAGAAGATTGCATTAGCATTGGGACAGTACAATTCTTTCTCCAGAGGATTTGATAAGATTCTTCATATGCTTCTGGTTAGTCACACTTGCTTGATTTTTATAATAATAAATTACTCGACGAAAATTCATTTTGCTTACATTTTGTTCCAGGCAAGTTTAATGGAGAATTCTCCTGTGATTCGTGCCAAGGCGTTGCGAGCTGTAAGTGAAGAATTTCCATGAGTTTAACAAAGATATATTCCTTTTAGTTTAAGGGTTGATTTTAGTTTTGTATACTAATTTCAACTGCTTTTAATTTTGTACACCAACCTATAAAAGCGATTAATACACTAATGATACATTTCTATGATTTAGTACACTTGTGTAGCAAACAATGTCAAAGTTGCTGTTGAATAAGAAAAGTAACAGTCAAGTATTTTTTGCACTTTTCCGTGTCAATTTTATTTGTACACCTTTTTATCGATGTTTCGTATTTTAGTCCTGAACTATGTCCTCTCTTTTCTGTTCGTGCAAGATGGAAAGGAGATGTTACATTATGCTACCAGTTGTTAGCTTTTGTATCGTCTTGCACAGATTTAAAATCTGATGAAACGTTGGTGTATAAAATTGTAAATTGATTTTCTGTTTGGCAACTTCTTTCTTTTAATTTCTTTAAAAGCTAATTGGCCTCTTTGGTTCTCTTTATGAGGAGCAGGTTAGTATTATTGTTGAAGCTGATCCTGAGGTTTTATGTGACAAATCTGTCCAAACCGCCGTTGAAGGAAAATTTTGTGATTCTGCAATATCTGTCAGAGAAGCCGCGTTGGAACTAGTTGGACGACATATTGTATCTCATCCTGATGTTGGTCTGAAGGTATGTTGAAGAGCAGCAGTCTGTCGTTCTGAAACTAATGAAATGATTTTTTTATCATTCCTAATATTTATTTTCTTATGGGCCTTTTGCAGTATTTTGATAAAGTCTCCGAGAGAATAAAGGATACAGGGGTTAGTGTCCGGAAGAGGGCTATCAAAATAATTAGAGAGATGTGCATGTCGAATACTGACTTTCCAGAATTCACGAGGGCTTGCATTGAGATTATTTCTCGTGTTAGCGACGAAGAATCCAGTGTTCAGGTAGTTTTAATTAGTAAGATGGCATTGTCAAACACTTTGTTGGAGTAAACCCTTAAAGTATTGCTTTATTCCATTCTTTTATCTTCTTGTTTCTCGCAGGATCTTGTTTGTAAGACCTTTCATGAGTTTTGGTTTGAAGAGCCTTCTGGTTCAGAGAGACGTGTTTTTGGAAATAGTAGTTCTGTTCCATTAGAAGTGGCAAAGAAAACCGAACAGATTGTTGAGATGTTAAGGAAAATGCCCAATCATCAAAATCTTGTTCTCATAATTAAGCGAAACTTGGCCCTTGATTTCTTACCACAATCTGCCAAAGCTGTTGGTATCAACCCTATCACTCTTGCAACAGTACGCAAGCGTTGTGAACTAATGTGCAAGTTCTTGCTGGAAAGGATATTACAGGTACTCTGTTTGCTAATATAGTAATGATATATTTTTGTTTTTTAGTCCCTAGACTATGGTATTTGTCCCTTTGTTTTTTTTCTATTACGCGATTTTAGTCCCTGACTCCCTGAACTCAGCGTATGGTGCATTTTTGGTCCCCGAAACCTATATTTTTAGTTTCCCCCCTTAAATTATTGGACCATTACTTACTTTTTAAACAAAAACAGTTTTTTAATATCAGCTTTAAATGTAAACAAGGCGTATCGGTTGGGGACAAAACGTGATTGAAAGTATAAAGTAATCAAAGTTCATCTGAAACTAAGGATGTTAGGTTAAGGGATGAAAGAAACGGCAGTTTGTAAAGTTTACAAACTAAAACTACGTGATGCATAAGTAAAGGAAAAATAATTAGGCCAAGACTGCAGTTTTGGGACTAAAATGGAATAAACCCTATCATAATATTACATTATTTTGTGATTGTTATCTCAGACCGCTGAATTTTTATACCGTTTTTACTTTAGGTTGAGGAGATGACTAATGAGGAAGTGGAGATTCGCACAGTACCATACGTGCTTTTATTGCATGCGTTTTGTGTTTTGGATCCTACATTATGTGCTCCGGCTTCTGATCCTTCGCAGTTTGTTGTTACTTTACAGCCTTATTTAAAGAGTCAGGTTATTATTCCCTTCTTTAAATTATCTTTTCTCTACGTCAATAAATATAATTGAGTGCTTTAATGCATGAGGAAAAACGAATTCTTTCACCCTGCTACAAGCACTTTAAAGATTCCTGCACTGTTTCTTGCAACACATAATGGTGGGACTTATTATCTATAAAAAAAACATGGTTAATTACAGTTTAGTATACTACAGTATCATGTGATTTCAGCTTTACATGCCGCCAACCTACAAAAAGTAGCCATTATTAAACCAACTTACTTTGCTGGATGATTTAGTACACGTTTATGAAATGAAATATAAAAAAAATAACTGGTCAAGGTACCCATTTGGTTTTGAGTTATGATGATAATAATAGTGTCTACATAGCATTCTTAAAGTTGGCATGCCTTGGGTCTTAAACTTTTAATCTTTTGCGTGAACGTTTTTTTCTTACTCGTGCTAAATTTTAAAGTGGAAGATTTGAAATAAAAAAGTATTGGCAAGGGTTATCAACTGTTAATGCATAAATATGATTGTTCAGGCTGATAGCCGAGTAATTGCACAATTGCTGGAAAGCATTATCTTTGTCATTGCTTCTGTCCTGCCATTGCTTCGAAAGCTGTCACCAAGTGTTGTAGAAGAACTTGAACAAGATCTGAAACAAATGATTGTCCGGCATTCTTTCTTGTCGGTTGTTCATGCATGCATCAAGTAAATACAACGTTCTCTTCCGCTTTTCAGTTTTGATTAAACGAATTTTATTGTTTCATTGGTCTTTGACACTGTTACTTTCTTCGCTGTCTGTTATGGTACTTTTGAAATCGGTATTTGAATGTTATGGTCCGCTGTACTATGGGGTGGATTTGAGTCTTGTTTGGTTGCAGGTTTGCAGCTTTTTAAGCTCCGCCTTTTTGTTTTTTGTTTTTAGAAGCTGGACTTCATTTTTGTTGACCAGCTTAAAAGATGAAATCTTTGGATTCTTTGCCTGAAAAAAGCTAAAAACTTGTAGCTGGATGAACTTAGTTTTTCACTGATAATCTAAAAATCTTGGCTTATTTACTTAATAGTGCAGCAAAACAAACGCTTGATTGGGTTACAATTCAGGTTGTGGTAAGGCTGGGAGTGATAAAATCATTAACAGTATACTAAAGAGGGAACTTGAAAATAGTTTGTTTTCAATGGAGAAGTACTTAAATCTGTCAGTTTACTTTGTGTTTGTGCAAACCATGTTATTTTGGCTTACAAATAAAAAAACATGCAAACTATGATATATTGGTAATATGCAACTGATTTATAGCTTGTTTAGCTACATATAGTGGCTGTTATGTTAGAAAACCTAGTTAGGGTTGGTGGGTCGTTAAAAAATGCGTTTAGGAGTAGAGAGAATTAGTTCTGCTTGTAATAGAATACTGAATGCAATCTTTAGAGCTGGTCATCAGTGTAGCTATAGTATTCTGTGTTTATAGCTGATACATGTCTTCGTTCCTTCGCTTTTTAATTGCTATAATTATAGCAAAACAAAGGGTGCTCTTAAAGGTATCAGGTCAAGTTTATATATTTTCTTTATGAAATTGTCGACGGTGAGAATGATTGAAACAATGCCGACATTTATTGCTTTAAACTCTAAAGAGTGTGAGGAGCTACTCCCTGCCTCATCGTTTTCTTAGCTGGCCAGTCTGATTTGTTTATGTCATTGGGGAGAAAAGATAAGGATATTTTTTTTTTCACAAACAAAATTGGAAAAATCAGTCTTTACTATGAAATTATTTCCGAGGAGATATTTTCTTTTAATTTTTTAATTGTAGATATCTTTTTGGGTTGCAAAAGCTAGAGGTTCAGAGTTAGGCAACCAAAACTTTTTTTCCTGAAAAGTTGTTTGTAGTAGTATCATATTAACAGACTTAGATGATAAATTCATAGCAAAACAAAGTTCTTGGTAAATTCATTTTTGTAAATGTCTTTTCAAACATTTTTGGTGGCCTGCTTTATGATTAATGTTGTGTTAGGGGCTTTGGACATTGTATGTAACATGCGCTTCATCTTCTTTATCCAGGTGCCTCTGCTCTCTTAGTGAGTTAGCTGAGAAAGGTTCAACTGTAGTTGAGTATCTAATTCAGCTGTTTTTCAAGCGTTTGGACGCCTTAGGTTTCGACAATCAGCAAGTCAGTAATTAATCTTTAGATGATCTGTATTTATGAGATCTTCTATTATCCTTTTATTCATACAACAATCAATTTCTATCTTGAGACTATTCTGGCTCACTTATTTTTAGCCTTTTTAGAAAAAAGAACCCTTCTGACTTACTTCCCTTGATGTTCTGATACGGCATCAAAGAAATGTATCCCTTTTGATTGACTAACTTGTACAATTAATTTTTTTTGCCTCTGGGGGTGTGATTTTAGCAAGTGGCCCGGTCTTTGTTCTGCCTTGGGTTACTTATTCGCTACGGCAACTCTTTGCTTAACACAACATGCTCCAGTAACATAGATGTGAAGAACAGCCTCGACGTATTTAAAAAATATCTTAATGGAGAGGATTTTGTCCTTAAAGCCAGATCTTTGCAGGTATCCAATTACTCATTCCTTCTCTTTCTTAAAAGAGAAAAGAAATATTTGTACGGTATTTGCATTTACATGGTTCTAAATGCTGCAGGCATTAGGCCATGTCTTAATAGCTAGGCCAGAGTTTATGTTGGAAAGGGATGTCAAAAGAATAATTGAAGCAACTCTATCTTCTGCTACCGAGGTTCGGCTTAAGGTAATGTCTTCCTTATCTTTTTTGGGTACTATTCCTCACTGAAAATATAGTTTTTTTAGTTTGAAACAATTGTTCCACCATCCTTTTAAATCAACAATTTAAACATTTAATCTATATAGATGAAACAATTAGTATATAAATTATTAATTTTTATAGGTTGTGTTCCTGTAGAGCAGGTGTACATATTGTGAAATTTAAATTTAAGAATTAAGATGACATCTTCTCTTTTTCTTACGACTCTTGCCCACTGAGTTTATTTTATTTTCCACAGATGCAAGCGTTGCAAAATATATATGAGTATCTTCTCGATGCAGAAAGCCAATTGGGGACAGAGAAGAACTGTGTTACAGAAGTTGCATACAATGTAGGTAACGCCAGAAGTGTCCCTGTTGCTGCAGGTGCTGGTGATACTAACATCTGTGGAGGAATAATTCAATTGTATTGGGAAAATATCTTAGGAAGATGTTTAGATGTGAACGAACAAGTCCGTCAATCTGCAATAAAGGTAGGGATCACGTGTGTTCTTATTCTAATTGTTTCATCACGTTGTTTTGGATTACAAAAGGGCTGAATACACATGAGAAATATGAATTCTATGAAGAAAATCACTATCAGGTCTAACAAACGTGGTTAAATACATTTTTGTACACCGACTATCTAGAGTTTCCAGTTTAGTACACCGAACTAGCAATAGTTTTGTTTAGTACCCTGGACTTTAGTTATTTTCTCATTTAGACATTACTGTCGCTTTTTCTCCAATCTGTAATGGTTTGGATGTCACGTGGAAGTTTTCCGTTAAGTTAATTGCAGTTTTGCACACTCATTGTTTTTCAAAAATCAACTTGGTGGAAAACGTGATGGAAGTCTACTAAATGAGAAAATAATATGAAAGGTTATCAGTGTTCTAACAATCGCAATTACACGCCGAGTAGTTGAAAAAAAACAAGGGTAGTCGGAGGGCATCTATTAATGGGCGATTCATTTTTTGTAACAAACTGGAAGGTTAGTTGATAGTTCAGTATTCAAATCGAAAGATCTTGATAGAAGGCTGTTTAAAACTGTAATTAACCTGCAAATGTCATCCAATTATGGAGTATCTCGTCATGGTTGTTTCTTATAATAACGCATTATATTTCCCATTAAATGTCTGGTCAATAGTGGGGGTCAAACATCAGTTCAGCGTGTATCGTGAATGTTTTGATTTACGGACCACAAGATTTACGAGTTTTTGAAACTGATGACATAATGGTTCTTAGAAAATCTTTCTTTCACTAAGGGGAAAAGGTGTTGATATTCAAATTCATATATCTGCTGTTCAAATTAATGCAGATAGTTGAAGTTGTGCTGCGACAAGGTCTAGTTCATCCAATCACTTGTGTGCCATACCTTATTGCTCTTGAAACAGATCCCGAAGATGCAAATTCGAAGTTGGCTCATCATTTGTTAACAAATATGAATGAAAAGTATTACTCATACTTTTTGCATTATTCTCTTAGTTTCTTCTTATTGTATATTCTAATCAAGAGATTGCCTTTCAGGTACCCATCATTTTTCGAAAGCCGTTTGGGCGATGGTCTTCAGATGTCCTATACCTTCATTAAATCCATAGCTGGAAATTCTCAGAATCCAGACCCCAAACTTCAACCCAAGGTAGTGGATAAAGGAAAATTTGAAAATGGTTCTTTTAATCAGGCTAGGCACGGTGTTTCTCGAATTTACAAGCTAATTCGCTCAAACCGTGTTTCAAGAAACAAATTTATGTCTTCTGTGGTCCGTAAGTTCGATAATCCGAGATGGAGCGATCAAGTTGTCCCCTTTCTAATGTGAGTTATTCGCTTATGTGCATTATAGAGTTTTACTTTGTAAGAATAGCATTTGTGTACACCATACTCTTGGATTAATTAGTACACTAAGCAATTAGGTTTCACAATTTATACCCTAGTCTAATATCGGAACATTCAGTACACCAGCTCCAAAAATTCAACATAAAAGCTATATTTATTTACCAGTTTTTTGAATAGGCTAATGTACTAAGACCCAAATTGCATAAGATCGGCCAATTAGTACCAAAGTTCAAAACTTGAACTACTTGTTAGATTTTGGTGTACTACTTGTTAGATTTTGGTGTAGATTAGTGTCTAAGTTGTGATTTCTGATACCGTTGTACTTTGAAAACTTGTAAATTGATGACTAAATTGTGAACTTTTATAGTAGTATGTTGTGCTAAACTGCTAATCGTTGAAAGATGATAGCTCGGTACACAAAACTGATATTTCCCGCCTAACATTGTATACTATTTATCTATTTCTTACATATCTCTCCTTCTGGCAGGTATTGCTCTGAAATTCTGGCTTTGCTTCCTTTCACGTTACCTGACGAGCCTCTTTATTTGATTTATGCAATTAATCGAGTTATACAAGTTAGAGCTGGGCCAATTGAGGCTAATTTGAAAAACTATTTACATTCTTTTCAACAAGAGGAGAAGCCAGTTAAGGAAAATGGGATACCTCAGCCGGAGCTATCATTCCATCCTCTGTTCAATGATACAATAAAAATGGATTTAAATGGAGCATTTCAGGAAGTCTCAACTGATATGCTTGGTTCTAATATTTCTGAATCTGTGGATCATAAAGTGCATTCTAGCAATTCACATGACACTTCTGAATCTGATCTGCCAAAAATTCAGGTTATCTTGTAAACTCTGAATCTATGTCAATCCAAGTTCTGTAGCTTCAGATTCTTTTTGATTTTGGTGAATGAGTATATATTTAAGTGTGTGAAGTGTGGAAAACTCAGAGTTGTCTGAGGCTTAAGTTTTGAAAGTAGGTAAGGAAGAATTGTTTACTCAAAAAGGAAAAAAGACTTCTTTGGGGATATGGAAAATAATATGGTTGCTCTGGAGTAAAAGTACCAAAACTGTAATTATTTAAAAATCTAACATAGACATTTTATTAGTTTCTGCTTAGCATTTCAAAATTTGTTTGTTAGGAGTTGTGTGGCCATTTTGTTATTCTTGTCACTGAGTAACTTGATTGTGTTATGCAGGCTGACTGTCTCGCTGCTGTTGCACTGCAACTACTTTTGAAACTAAAAAGGCATATGAAAATTGTATATTCTTTAAATGACGCACGATGCCAGGTACTGAGTTGCGGATATGTTTTCGTATTAGTATAGTTATTATTTATAGTATCTCTGTCATGATTTCAAGAAATGCTTATCTCAAGATGACTTTATTATTTTCTCAATCCAGGAGTTCTCCCCAACTGAACCCCTAAAGCCGGGTGAAGTTTTATCGAAACAGAGTGTGCCTTTCAACTTTGGTGAACTTGCTACTGAATTACCTAACAGTTCTCAAGAAGTGTTGCAAAAATATCAGGTAGCATTATCTAGGTTTTTTGTTCTCTGTTTAAATGTCCAGATAATCTTGTAATCATCGCTTCATGAAACATATGCCACGTAATAAAAGTTTTTAATCTATTTGTTAAGTAGTCTTTTTTTATGTTCTCCTGTATTAATGTTTATTTGTTTCCAGAACATCCAATGCTTGTTTTTTTGTACTGTCTAAGAAAATTAGTATGGGAGTTAAGAAAGTAACCCTGTGGTAGGGTTGTTTATCGATCTTTTTTTCTCTAGGTATATTTTGATAGCTTGCTCTGTAGTACTTGATTGCAATCAAAGAACAAATACAAGAACTGTACAAATATATAGTCCATTCTATGCAGCCTTCCTCTATAAGTTTAAACTGCTTTGTATTGGATCTCTTCTCAAATTCCCTTGGTCTTTAGCTCTTTTCCTCCAATTAGAATTCTTTAATTGGTTCAAGCCAATTAAATTACTAAGAGAGAGAAGGTATTCATGTTTCTGGAATAAAGTTGTCGGTTTTTGTATGCTTGAAATTGCTTTGATCACACTGGATGTCTGGGTGTTTTCAGGCTCTTAGCTGTTGGTTCAAACTCAATTTCTATTGACTATTCGTGTTTGCAGATTTTCTAGACGAATTCTTGAATTCGTTGATTTGTGACATACCAACATTATATAGTACCGAGTTGGACTATTGTTTCTCTTTTAACCGTCTTACCTTTACACTGTCCAGGAATTTAAAATTGCTTTAAAAGAAGACACAATTGACTACTCAGCCTACACAGCAAACATCAAAAGAAAACGACCACCACCTAAGCGAGCATCAAAACAGAGTCGAACTGCGACAAAATACGTTGAAGAAGATGATGACGATGATGGTGAGGATGAAGACTGGGGAGGTAGGAGGCAAAGTAATAGTGGGAAAAGGAGCAGCAGTAGAGGTAGGCAGTGGTCGTAAATATAGATACAGTACAGGTAAATCTAACTTGTACATTATGTAGGAATGGGGAAGAAGCATAGAAAGAAGAGGGTTTATAGCAAAATTAAATACAAAATGGGTGGATGAAAATTAGAGCTGCCGTTTTACATTGTGATTTGTGGGGGTGGAACTTGATGTTAGTAAAAGCATTGTGTATATTCTTTTGGAGATCATTTTCTTGTAGTATGGTTAGTCAATAGTGGTTACATTGATTCTATTTTTTCTTTGGAGATGAAACCTTTGGTTCTTTTGTTGGTTGTTTAGACCTTTTGAGAATTCATTAGACTGTGGAATCTAGATTTGATATTAGTACATTACAAATTATGATCAGTTTAAACCATAAATGTTGGAATTTATTATTTCCTGTCTTTGATTTGTAGTAGTATATTGCTTGTATCGGATATTTACCAAAACGAAGTTAACAATAGAATCATATTGTACTGTGATTGTTCACCAATCCGTTCCACAATTAGGTCTGAGGAAATGAACTCCACAAGTCGTTTTCTTGAAATCATCAAGTAAAAGCAGCAAATATGAGGTCTTTTTGAGTAAATATATCTGGAACCGAATCAGATTCTGTTTCATATATGTATGCTATGTGGACCACCTAATTGGTGAAGTTTTACTCTTGTAGTTTATGCTTAAAGGATGCAACTCCAAGCTCATTTTTATAAGAATATTTGGATTAGGAAAGATGTTCAAATGAAACTCAGTTAAAAGTGATGTAAAATCAGACTGGTAAAATGGTCTAAATTGGAACTCACCGATAGGCTAGGAGGTAAAAGAGAAAGAAGTAGCACCGTATAAAACTCGACTTTATTGGAAGACACGCCTTTTCAAAAACGAGAATTTCATTACATAACTCCACACATTTAAATGTACATTGAAAGAATAATAATATTCACTTTATTTGCAAAGGATTAACCAGTTAATAGCAATATTTGCAAAGATAATCGGAATCTACCATCATAGAATAATATATTCCGTAGTAGTGTGATATTCTGTGTGGATTACCCAAGTATTTAAACATGCCATAATTTTGTCTAAGTCTTTGATCTCACTCAACTATGCTTTTCATTCCTCAAAGCAACTTATTCTTAGAATTCAAGATATCACATATGTGTACGTAAAGCACATAATTAGTTTACACCTTTTCCCAAGAAGGCTGACTATCAAAATAATGGTCTATTCAAAATGTTTCATGCTTTTTTTCTCTTCAATGATTAATTCTTACTAAGCAAGGAAAGCTAGTCAAGACTGCCTATTTGTAATTATGCTTGATAATTCCTCTACATCTTTTACTAATACTTGAACAGTATTTCGGTTAATAGGGCGACTTTCACGAGCTGATATAATGCATATATCAATAGATTTTGAAATCGAAAAAGGGTTTTAAGTGAATGAAATATTTCAGTCTTTAGATCAGAATCAAATAACTGAGATGTGTAATTCAATGAATGCTTATATGCAATACTTTTTTTCATGGTACAACGCACTCGGAGGGCCTATGGTGATTCGATGATCAAGATTGAAGTCTCTTCATTATTCGACATATATATATTTTCAGATTGCCTGTTGCAAGCAAGCGGACATAATTTTCCATGAAAACTACAGTACAAGCCACATCAACACCGTTGAATGCACAACTACAATGAACCATTTCTCCACCATCTAATTGTGATAGACGGGGATGTTTGTAAATGCTTCATTTTAGACCGGATTTGATTAACAAGTCTTTAACGGTTTTGAATTCTGATATCACTTTGTTATCAATCTGATATAAATTGAACTAGACCAAACGATTTCAACTATTTTAAGCGAGTTTGTACCTTTCATATCGATTACCATTAAGTTTTATTTTACAATAACTCTTTTCAACCCGCATCACTAACTAAGACTTCGATCGACTCAATCTGAGCCGATTCAGATTCGAAAAGAAAGTTCATCAAACAACTCATCGGGTCAAATACATTTTCGGATCATAGGCTAAAATGCTGTAAATACAAATTGTTATCATATATTTTGTGTTCTTGAAACACTGGTATATAACTCGTAGCAGTGGTGCTTAAGACGTGTTACACGTGTTATAATTTAAGAATTAGCGTTGAAATAAAGGAAACTTTTCACAAAAAATAATTTTATTTTCCCCATTTTTACCCTTCACAGTAGAAGATGTGAGGGTATTTTAGTCATTTAAAATTAAATAGTATCAGTATTTAATTGCAGATCTAGATTCTCGTCTAGCTAAGCGGGTGGGTATACATTTAGAAATTATCACTTTCTACCCTCGAGGTTTTTTGAATGATAGTCAACACCTATTAATTATATATTTTATCAACTAGGTACCTCTGTTGTCAATAAATTATTAACCAACACCATGAAGTAATTTTTTTTGTTTTTTTTTTATTGGGTATAGAAACATGTATTTGAACTTAGACTACTGAAATTCATTAAGTATAATTAAGTTAATTATACCCATCTCGATCAATTATAAATCACCCAGTTAGCATCATTATGGAAACTGTTATAATCGTTCATTTATGTTTTCTCACATAAAGCCGGACTTATTTATACTTTGAGCAAACTTTCGAATGAATGTTGTTCTTTGATTTATACTCTATGAAAAACACTTGTATCCTTACTAGACACGAGCCGAGTTTTCGTCGAATTTTCACTGGATATTTATATCTAAGTATTTGTACAAAACATAAAGTATACGTACATGGTATGAGTGAATAAAGTGGAGGTAATGAGTAAAAAAAGTGAAATAAAATGGTAGTAAATGAGTAATAAACAAAACCATAGTGATGTATACGTACATGGTATGTATATAAATATACGCATGTGCTTGTTTGTTTGTGTCCTCATTCATACATAAACACTTTGTTCATATTTTGCGGGAGATCAAATCCCACTCTCTCTCTCTCTCTCTCTCTCTAGATCTTCTCTCCCTCCCTCTCTCTCTCTACAAAACAGGTTCAATTTCTTATTTCTATTTTCATTTTCATTTTTATTATCATTTCTTATGACATTTCAAGAACTGGATATTCTACACTTGATTTGTATGATTGTATGTATTTGGTGCTTAATTATGTGTTGTTTTTGCATAAATCTGTTCAGATCTGCTTATATTTGTTGATTTCACTGTTTGATCTGTAAAATTGACTTGTTTTGTGGTTAATTGTTATTTATTCATTTTGATTATATTTATTCAGTTTTTATGTATTAATTTTTAGTTAATGAAGTTTTTTTTACTAGTATTCATATAAGATTATGAATTAATTTTTCCAATTTTGGTCTCTACTCGGTTAGTTGTATTTTAAACACAATTATAGTATTATACCTGTTTGTATTTTCATTCCATTTTTAATACTATCATTTTATGTGTCTGTATCTACATTTTCCAAGAACTTGAAATTTACAGTGATTTGTATGTATTTTGTGCTTTCATTATTTGTTGTTTTTGCATAAATCTGTTCAGATCTGTTTATATTCGTTGATTTTAGTGCTTGATCTCTAAAATTGACTTGTTTTGTGGAAATTCTGGGTTAAATTGTTATTTAATCAAGTTGATTTTGGTTTAAGGTTTATTTAATTAGACTTGGTGTACTAATCACTATTAATTAATGAAGTTTTTTAGTGTTGATTTATTTTGAAATACGATAAATTCAGTGTATTAATTAATTTTTAGACTCGGTGAATTAGTTTTTCCAAATTTGGTCTCTACTCGGTTAGTTGTATTTTATTCACAACTATATCATTAGATCTGTTTGTATTGCATTGATTTTGTGCTTTTTTTTAATTTTTAATTTTTTTGGGTTGGATGTGTTAAGATCTGTTGTTATTTCTTCGATTTAAAGCTTGATCTGCGAAAATGACTTGTTTTTTGAAAATTTTCAAGTCAATCAGTATTTAGTCCTTTTGTCCATTAATAATATTTTGTCCTTTTGTACTCTAATAATATTTTGAAAAAATAGCCTCAATTTTGGTCTCGATACAGCCATTTGTTGTTTGATTTACATTTATATCTTTTGCCTGTATATTGACTTTTCAAGAACTGGAAATTTACTCAAATCATATATATACATATATATTTATATATATATTTGCTTAGATGTATTTAGATCTGTTAAGGCATGTTCAATTGAGTACTTGATGAATGATCTGCGGAATAACTAGTTTGTGGGAATTTGTAGGTTTATTGTTTGTTAATGAAGTTGTATCATGTTAATTTTTGTTTGAGATACAACTATTTGGTTTCGTTGTTAAAAATTGGTGTAGTTTATTAGAGTTACTTATGATCTGATGTAGAAATATTAAGAAAAAATGTGAAATGTATTAAGTGTGAGAATTTGACTAAAAATGTAAAAAAGTTGTGTTAAATACATTTTTAGTTGGATTCGATTTTGTATGCTAATCTACAACTATTAGCAATTAGTTTCCTAGCTAACATTTTTGGTCACTTTTGTACACCAAGTAAAAATTAGACTCGTTCAAGATATGTTCAAGTTAGTGTTTGATCTGTAAAATCGACTTGGTTGTAGATCTTTATAGGTTAATTGTTATGTAATGATGTTGTATTGTGTTGACTTTGTTCTAGTTACGATAATTTAGGCTCGCTGTTTAAAGTTTAAGCTAGTCTATTAGAATTTTAAAAATAATAAAGAAATGTGTGAAAATGTATTAGTTTGTCAGAGATTAGAAGAAAATGTTAGAAAATTGTGTTAAATACAGTTTTAGATTGATAAAAATGTGTTGAAAATGACTTATTTGTGGAATTTTGTAGGTTATTTGTGATTTAATGAAGTCTCATTGTGTTGATTTTGGGTTCTGGATTGAAAAATTATACTAGGTGTTTAAGTTCAGTGTATTCTACTAGTTTTAGTTATGATCTGATATAGAAATATTAAGTAAATGTGTGAAAATGTATTTAAAGTGCGTGAGAAATTAGATAAAACATAAGGAAATTCGGCTGAATACATTTGTAGATTGGATTTTGGTCTGTACACCAACGTACCAATTTTTACTTAATTGCAGTAGAACCCCAAACATACTGGTATTAGATTAGATACAAAGAAGGATCATATGTCGCCCAAAGTATAGGTAACTCTATCTTAAGATTGGAGAATGCATAATTTTTACTCACAAGATCTTGCCAGAAAGAGTAAATATTTAGTGTCCTGGTAAACTGTAATATAGACAGGATACTAAAAGTAATCACATTATGTAAATCGAATGTGAGTTGCTCATAAGTCCTACTACTAGCTCAAAATGCTTAAATAATATTGTTTTGGCTCTTATATGTGCCAGGAATATTGAATCACTTCCATTTTTGTAAAATGCATCTCTCGGATTGAATTTCAATCCTTGTAACCTCTTTTGTAGTCTACACAAGCAAAAATTCAAACCGTTTTAATCCTTTTCAAGCTGAGTAAATAAAGTCAGCTGTTCATATATTTGACATCCTCTTGCTTACCACATAATACAGAAAACAGTTGTTATTCACTATTTTCCTGGAGTCTCAGCCATAGAAATTATGCTGAGATTTGTAGTTTATTTATGGTTGTTGACCAGATTTAGTTAGAGAAGGAAAATGGTGAAAATTTTAAAGTGAATTTTCCTTTTCAACTTAGTACATATGCTTAGCTATTCATATGAACCTAATCTCGCTTGCAATATTAAACCAGAAAACAACTGATCTTGTTACAGATTTCACTTTCGCCCGAAGTGTCAGCTGTAAAAAAGCATGACGAATTTGCCAATCACTGCTAGTTTACTTTATGGACCTGTTTTTGTTTCGTTCAGATGTAAATTGGCACAATATTAGTTGACCAAATCTAGTTAAAAACAAAAATGTTGAAGATTTGCTGCATTGGTCCTGATTAGCCGAGGGGACTGTCCAGAAAGACACATTGCTTTTCTGTGACTAGTATCGCTAGGATTTTATTTTAATTCTTTATACGCACCCTGGTTTTTAAGCGTACACAAGAAAAATTTTGAACTGTTCTTTTCCTTTTCTAACTTAGTCCTATATTAACCTCCTCTTGCTACATCTAATACCAGAAAACAATATGTTCACTTTTTTCCGGAGCCTCAACTGTAGCAACCATACTGAACGTGCTAGTTAGTAGTAAGAGTCAGTATTGTTTCATTGAGATGTAAATTGGCGCTATATTTTACTGACCAGATCTTGTTAAAGAAGCAAAATGGTGAAGATTTGCTGTATCGGAGCTGGTTATGTTGGTGGCCCTACCATGGCTGTAATAGCACTCAAATGTCCGTCTATCGAAGTTGCCGTAGTTGATATCTCTGTACCGCGTATCGCAGCATGGAACAGTGACCAGCTCCCTATCTATGAGCCAGGCCTCGATGATGTGGTCAAAGCGTGCCGAGGAAAGAACCTCTTTTTCAGCACCGATGTGGAGAAACACGTATGTGAGGCTGATATAGTGTTTGTCTCTGTCAACACCCCGACCAAGACCAGGTATTTTAGAACACAATTACTTTCTGAATATCTGTAATCATTAGGGTATATCAACTTTATACACCAATCTATCTGTTTTTAGTAATTAGTACTCCATGGTAATTAGTTTCACAATTTGGAAACCAATCTACAGAAAACTCAACATTTAGCACACAAATGTTAGATTACAACTCAAAAGTACTTATCATGTACAGTGATTGGTGAAGCAAAGCTGCGGTACAAAACATAGATCTACACAAAGTCGTACAATTAGTACACCATCATTGGAGTTTAAAGTTTTTAAGTGCTTCTCAAGTTTGATAGGTTGGTGTACTAATCGTTTGATTTCGGTGTAAATTGATGCCTATTGTGAAATTTCATAGGTTAGTTGACTAATATTTTATTTTTCTTGAAAAAAGAAAACTAATGTTTCGTTTTTATATCAACTGGTGCTAGGTCATAAACTTAATGTTATGGTGTACTAATTATTAGAGACTGATAGCATTACCTCCCAAATTTATCATTAGAAGTCTGCTATTTACAAAAATACACAGTGCTACTTTTAGACAACGAATTTAAACATTCTGATTTTAGGGTTGCCTCTCTTCAAAACCTTAAGTAACATCTTTTATTTATCTAACAGTTACACCTTCTCAGATAAATAAAAATCCAAATAATACCAACCATTACATAAGCTGAACTACAAATCTATAAAAAAAATAATGTATTCCTAGCTTTTTCCTTTGAAAATATATATTAAACCTCTTTTGGTATTTTGTATCACCAGGGGTCTCGGTGCAGGCAAAGCTGCTGATCTGACATACTGGGAGAGCGCGGCTCGCATGATCGCTGATGTGTCGAAATCTGATAAAATCGTCGTCGAGAAATCGACGGTTCCCGTGAAAACAGCCGAGGCTATTGAGAAAATTCTGACCCACAACAGCAAAGGAATTAAATTCCAAATTCTGTCCAACCCTGAATTTCTTGCAGAGGGTACCGCTATCGACGACCTTTTTATGCCTGATCGTGTTCTTATTGGTGGAAGGGATACTCCCGATGGGCAAAAAGCCATACAAGCATTGAAAAGTGTGTATGCTCAGTGGGTCCCAGATGACCGTATCTTGTGCACGAACCTATGGTCTGCTGAGCTGTCAAAGCTTGCAGCCAACGCTTTCTTGGCGCAGAGGATCTCGTCTGTGAACGCCATGTCAGCACTTTGTGAAGCCACTGGCGCTGACGTGTCACAGGTGTCTTTCGCTGTGGGTAAAGACACTAGGATTGGTTCCAAGTTTTTGAATGCCAGTGTCGGGTTCGGTGGGTCTTGTTTCCAAAAGGATATTCTGAACTTGGTTTACATTTGCGAGTGCAATGGCCTACCTGAAGTAGCCGAATATTGGAAACAGGTAATGTAAAAATAGAGAGGGAGTTTGAGATATAGTATTATATTATATATATATATGTGTGTGTGTGCATATAGTTATATATAGAGAGAGAGTCAATTTAAATATGTGACTTTATTTCATACAACTCCGATTTACTACTTACCGAAAAAAAACTCTGATTTTCTTATACCTTATACACGCCGAGTATGGCTTATCAAAAGACACCAATTACACCCACTTACACCAAACATTGTTGTCTACTCGGGATTACATCTGATCAAAGAGATGTGACCAAACTAATATATCCCGATAGCTACATCTTTAACTTAAAACTAACTAAGATATATATATATATATATATATATATATACAAGGTAAGACTCTGAATATGTATAACTAATCTGATACTTTTTTTCTCCTTTCTTCCATCAACAGGTTATCAAGATCAACGACTATCAGAAGAATCGTTTCGTTAACCGTTTGGTTTCATCTATGTTCAATTCTGTTGCAAACAAGAAAATAGCTATTCTTGGTTTCGCTTTTAAGAAAGATACAGGTGATACTCGTGAGACCCCAGCCATTGATGTATGCAAGGGTCTATTAGATGACAAGGCTCGTTTGAGCATATACGACCCTCAAGTTACTGAGGACCAGATTCAGAGGGACCTAACAATGAAGAAGTTCGACTGGGACCATCCTCTTCATCTTCAGCCGATGAGCCCCACAACTGTGAAGCAAGTGAGTGTTGTTTGGGACGCTTATGAGGCAACAAAAGATGCTCATGCTGTATGTATCTTAACCGAGTGGGACGAGTTTAAGAGCCTCGATTATCAGAAGATATACGATAACATGCAGAAACCGGCTTTTATTTTCGACGGAAGGAATGTTGCGAATGTGGAGAAGCTGAGAGAGATTGGGTTTGTCGTGTACTCGATCGGTAAGCCCCTCGACCCTTGGATCAAGGACATGCCAGCTGTTGCATAATTGAAATGGGATGAAATTGGTCAATCGGGTCTTGTTTGGATCAAAGCATACATTTTATCTGATTTTTACCGTCTTTTTTGTCTAGTATGGAACAGTTTCTGGCAGCTCTTGCTTTTCCGGTTTTATGGATTTTCTGTGTTTAGTACATTTTGGTTAAGCAAGAGGCTGTGTGTTTTGCCTTTACCTTTGGGATGCATCCCATTATATCTCACCATTTTGTTACTTGTTTGTAATAGAAAACTTGATCTGTATGTGTTTCCCCTTAATATTCTATAAATGACTGTTTTGTTAATCAGTTCCTTATCAACTCTTTTTATTCCACTTATAATTCTACTTGTGTGACTTTATATCTGTACTCTAAAAAATCATCATTTTTTTCAGTACATTTCAGTATTATCAAAGCTGATTCAACATTAAGGATTTGTACCTATATTCAAATCGTTGTATCATGTATGGACATGAAGTGCTAGACACATTTTTATCAATGACAAAACATTTCATACTAAGCACCAACTCTGTCATCATATTAAAAAAAAAATCGTTATTACTCGAAAAAGTAAACTACGGACATACGTTATCCATCTCACATAATTTTTAAAGAAATCGTTATTGAGTGCTATATACAAATTCTTGAAGAGAAGTCTCTGAGGATAAGTGATAGTCACATTAGTCACGACACTTAAATTTCATTACCCTCCTTAATGGTGTGTCGCTAAGTAAACACGCACCTGATCACCAAGATTAGCTCATTCGAACATTTTCTAAAAAACTAGCACAACAATTACCAGATTAGTTGAACAAGTGAGTAGTCGCAATTGTGCGACAATCAATAGGACAATACAATTCAAGATAGAGTTTTCGTTCTCGCTTTTCTCACAATCATTATGATGAATAATGTAATCGATATGTACACATAATTACTCCAATTGTATATTTTCGAGCACATGCTTCAGATTATTCAAATGACACATTTTCATTATTTAGGGAATAATTAAATTAAATTAAGGCACGTCAGCTTCCATTTGATTTCCATTATAATTGCGGAACAACTTATCTCTCCTTAGATATAAAGAAATAAGTTGATAATGGATACAATAAAAATGGATTTCATAGTAAACTATTTACCAAGAAAATATCAAATGATATCATAAATGAGTGATTGTTAAACACGCATAAAATGATAAAATACAACCAAGTATTGCTATTAAATTTAATGCCAAGTATGACGTGTAGATCCAATATATTTCATTAATAACTTTAAACTCTTGTTCAAAATTACTCAAGTTAGTAATGCTATGTTTTGGTCGGCTTATTCGTAATTATATTTTTTTTAAATCAATGTTTTTTAAGGTTTTTGTTTAAAAAAATATGTAAGATTTGACTATTTATATATATATATATTTTTTATGTTTATAAGATAGTAATATTAATTTTACAGTTTTTTTTTAACGAACACTTTAAGTAATCATCTCCAAAAATAATCGGGTCGAGATACCTGTTTACGGGTCGGGACCCTAACTCACCCCTACTATCGCTATTAAATTCAATGCCACTAATGACGTGTAGATCTAATATAATGTTATGTTTTTTTTTTAAATTAATGTGTTTTTTAGGTTTTGTTCAAAACAATATGTAAAATTTGACTATTTATATATATTTTTTTATGTTTATAAGGTAGTAATATTAATTTTACAGATTTTTTTTTAACAAACACTTTCAATTAATAAAATAGAATGTTAATTTAAAACAAAATAAAAAATAAAAAAAATTACTAATACAGTAAGTGAAAAAACTTTATCAAAACCCTAACCATAAAAGTAATTTATTAAATTCGGTGTAAACTCTAAACTAGTACATAACACTATAACAAAAAGCTTCAATATTTATTTATTCACCCTCTCTCTCTCTCTCTCTCTATATATATATATATATATATATTTATAATATATATATTCAGGTGAAAATGCAGAAGCAAGCTTCCCAAACTCCGGTGGCGGCGGCGGAGACGGCGGCGCAAAACCATAATTCAAACGGTGTCGATTCTGCTGATGCCACATCAGCGGAGGGGTTTTACGAGGGCCCGGACGATCGGAGTTTGGTAAGTTCTTATAGCTAGCTCTGTGAGAAGTATATATGTATATATATATATTTTAGAAATTTATTAGTGTGGTTTTATAAGTTTCGTTATTTTGTGTGGAAAATTGGGGTAATGAGTTTTGGGTATTGCAAAAGATTCAATTTTGTCTTATTTGGGAATTTTCTAAAATTATTATTAATGTGGTTTTATAAGTTTTGTTGTTTTGTGGAATTTGGGGGAGTGAGTTTTGGGCATTGGAAAAGATTGGATTTTGTCTGATTTGGGAAAATTTCTAAAATTATTATATTTATGTTGTTTATGAGTTTTATTTTTGTAGAATTAGGGAAATAAGTTGTGGGTATTGGAAAAGATAGGATTTTGTTTGCTTTGGAAAAATTTCTTTGTGATTATTTACTTATGCTGTTTATGAGTGTTATTTTTGTGTAATTTGGGGAGTAAGTTGTGGGTATTGGAAAAGATAAGATTTTGTCTGATTTGGAAGAATTTCTAAAATAATTATTAATGTTGTTTATGAGTTTTATTTTTGTAGAATTTGGGGAATGAGTTGTGGGTATTGGAAATAATCTTTATTGGTTAGACAAGAGTTTGAGGCTTAGCTATCAAATTCCAGGGTTAAAGTCTATATTTTCTGTTTGTTTTCATCGTCGATGCTCAATGATGACACGTTGATGCTTACAAAAATCGTAAGTAGAAAACACAGTTTCGGGTTTTTGATAATTAAGTCTGAAGGTATGATCTAGACATTAAGTTCCCTTTAATTTGACTCGAAAATGGTACGCACCGATATTAGTACTGCGTAGCTTCCACGTCAGTGAACAGTATATTACGAATGCTGTTGTCTATAGTAAGAGATTTTGTGTGTGTATGTGGTTTATAGTAAGTCCTATTTTTGTCTGATTTGGGGTGTAAGTTGTGGGTTGGAGACAATCTGCTTTTTTAAGAAACTTATTAATTAGAGAAGAGTTTAATCTGACCGGAAAATGCAAGGCATAAATATTAGTACTATGTGACTGCCACATCAGCAGCAAGGTTTTATGAGGGCCCGAATTCTCAGAGTTGGGTAACTTTCTGTGGCTCTAAGAAATGTTATTTTCATGTGATTTATAAGATTTATTTGTCTGATTTGGGGAATGAGTTGTGGCTATTCGAAAGATCGGGTCTGGTGATATATTGGTTAGGCAAGAGTTTAATTTGACTGGAAAATGGTAAGAATAAATATTAGTATACCCGCTGTTAGCAACTTAATGCTTTCTTGAGTGAAAACAACCCCGTGACACCCGCCAGGTCAGCGAACAGTGTATTACCAGGACCCAGATGCTCAGAATTGGAAAAAGTAAAGTTTTCTTCTTTTTTGTATAGATTTATTGGGTAGGCAATAGTTTATACCGGAAAGTGGTAGACATGGACATTAGTACTGGGTAGCTGTTACGTCTTGAATGGTGTATTACCAGATCCTAAATGCTCAGAATAAAATGAATTATTATGGCTCTAGGCATATTCTTTCTTTTTATCATTATTAATGTGGTGGTTGATGGGTTTCTTTTGGTGTGATTTCTGTAATAAGTTGCGACTTGCGGGTATTGGGAACAGTGTGGTTTTTGTAAGATTTATTGGGTAGGTAAGAGTTTGATTTCAGTGTAAATGCTAAGCATGAATTTAGTACTATGAAGCTGCCATGTCGTCAGCAGGGTATTACCAGGACCCAAATGCAGAATTGGGTAAACTATTAAGTCTCTGTAAGACATATTCTTACTACTGTGTTAATTATGAGTTTTATCTATCTGATTTGGGGGAATGAGTTGTGGGTATTTGAACAATTTGATTTCATAATATATATGAGCCAGAAAAGAGTTTACTTTTAAACGGAAATTGCTAGGCATGAAACTATAAGAAATATTTTTATTATTCACTTTATGTGATTTAGTTCCTGATTTAGGGAATGAGATGTGGCCTTGTGGATATTGGAAAAGATCGAGTGGGTTTGCCAGAATAAAGTTTTCTTTTAAATTTAAAATGCAAGGCATTAAAACTGTGGAAGTACATGTTTATGCCTCTTTAAGAACTAAGAAGTATTTTTTCATGTGGTTTATAAGTTTTAGTATTTAGGAAAGGGGTTGCGGGTTTTGATAAGATATGATTTTGCAAGGTGTATTGGTTAGAAAAGAGTTTACTTTAGATGGAAAGTGTTACCACATTAAAGCTGTGGATGTACATATTTATGCCTCTGTAAAAATTAATGTTTTCATGTCGTTTTTCTTTTCATGTATGTTTTTCTGATTTAAGGAATGAGTTGTGGGTATTGGAAAAGATAAGATTTGGGAAGATTTATTGAGTAGACAAAACTTTAATTTGATTGGAAAATGCTAGGAATTAAAACTGTGGATGATGAGACTTATAATTTGCCCATATAAAAGCTCATTTGTCGTGAAAGCTAATATCAGATTAAAGACTCGAGACTCTATGTAGGCTCATTAACTGTCTAGCCCAACAATAAATGGGCCTACACGGCCCAAAACCCGTCCGTCTTAA
This sequence comes from Primula veris, assembly GCA_963682055.1. NCBI lineage: Eukaryota > Viridiplantae > Streptophyta > Magnoliopsida > Ericales > Primulaceae > Primula > Primula veris. The sequence continues at coordinate 24,350,042 of OY821747.1, read as the reverse complement.
GGAAAACATGAGCAATAGCCGAACGGCTCAAAGGAAGGCCGAACCACTTATGGAATTGGAGTTATGGTGACAAGATCATATGATTTGATTTTCTGCCTAATATCTTGAAGACACATCCAAATGGATCATCCTATCATAACTTGACACGTGGACAATTGTCTCCACTCATTGGCTATAAAAATATCTCATTGTAAAGAAGAAGAGTCGCTCAAAGCAAATATACACTATGGTACTTTTTATAATTTCCTCTTACAAAGTAGTTTAGAATTTTCTTATGCAGCTAAAAGCTTATCAATTATTTATAAACACTTTGAGTTGATTTTAGACTCATCAAATGGCACCGTCTGTGGGAAACGACTAAAAAAAGAGTTGTTTCCGTAATGAGCAGTATAAAAAGCCTAGTTACAATTACTAAACAAATACCGAGATGTTGTCCGACAAGTACGCTGCACCAATCAGGCCACAACTAAATCTTACCATGTTGGGACCATGCCCGACTGGATTGGGAGCATCGGCGTAAGCTACACAAGTAGCCAAGTGCATCCTACCTCTCTTATAAACTCGGCCAATAATGTTCTATGTTAAGTGAGCTACATGCTCCTTTAATCGTTCTCTCCTAATCGGATTGAGTACCACCTGAAGTCGGATTGGACCGCAAGTGGTTGGGATTAGAATCCCACACTGGTCGTATTAGGGCGTACCATTTTGACTAGGTCCTCACCAGCACACCACAGCCAAACGCCTCCCACCCACAACCAATCAGCTCGTCAAAGCAGTTGTCCGGCGCACCACTAGAGCCAACCAACGCAACACCAGAGCCGACCGGCTCACCACCAGAGCCGTCCGGCACACCACCAAAGCCATCCGGCTCACCACCGGACCCGACCGGATCCTCACCAGAGCGAGTGGATCTCAAATACTTTTTGTCAGATTTGAGAAGCTCCTCCCAGGATCCGACGATTCCTCATCACCCTGACCAAACACTTGTGTTTCTGATCAGCTCCTTATCTTTCCGACTGGGTCACAATGAGAACCGACCCATGAATATTCTCTCTCCCTAATTGTGGGGTACACAGAGATATAAAAAAATAGATTTAAAAAAATAATTATACGTTATACAACAAAAAAAGATGGAGATGTATAATCAGTAGTCATATTGACTCATGTGAATTTTATAAAGTTTTGGACTATTCTCCCTCCCAAAGTTTTGGTAATTTTTGCAAAAATCTATTCAAAGACCAAAGTTTTAAAAGTTTATAGAAGCTAACTGTTAAAAGTTCAAAACTTAACAGTCTACGCTTGATAGGATTTTAAAGCATTTAAAATAGGTTTGATATACATTACAAATCATTTCATTATTTTGAAGAAAAAAAACATAACACATGTATCGTCTCCTACTTCAGGAGACTCGTTTTCCATGTTGGATCTTTAAAATTATTTTAGAAAATGGTCTTGAGAAACATCATTTTCTATCTTTTGACCCCAAATACCTATATATGTCGAGTACTTTTTGGTACTAAATTCTAAATTACTTTTTTCCAATAAAAAAATATTATGAGAGGGGTCTTCTTAAGTTTGTCCCCAAGCCACGAAGATTTCTCCTTGAAAATACATAGACGCTTATGTGATTTCAAACTAGTTAACTCGGAAGTAAACTTAGCCGAATCAAGACTAAGTCAGACCAAGTCAAACTCCTTTAAACAGGCTAGAGTATTCGCCAGATGCAATCATATTCGTTAAAGGCAGTAGTCATATTCGCCCTCCTCATTTAAACAAGAAAATGTATTGTACATTTGTACTCGCCAACCGCCCTAAAACAAGCAAGTATATTCGACAATGAGTAGAGTCCTTTTAAACGCATAAGTATTTTTGTCAACTGCCTCAAAAAGGCAGGTGTACTTGCAAATCGATAAAGTCCTAAAAAAAGCAAATGTAGTCATTTGTGGATAAAACTACTTCTAATAAGCAGGTGTGTTCGCCGATCGATAGCTTTCTGAGCATGCACAAATGTTATAAAGCCCTTCGAGATCTCAGCTTTCTAAATACATTTTACTCCATATTTGAAAACCCTCGAACAAACTAGATATATTGTATTCGTTATCAGTGTATCTTCGTACAATGAAGTCGGAGAATGACGTCTCCAATACCCGCAGTCACACGAGGATGATTCTCTCTAAAAAAAAGGCATGTCATGTTTATTTAAAGACCGACAAGGACATAACTTTGAAGATGTTCTCCTACCCTTTGCTCTAAAGGTGAATCAATACTTCAGTCCTTGAATCCTATTTTAGTGGGAGCCCACTTACCCGGGAGTGATAATTTACGACTTTAGGAAAAGGTTTGATTTGGTGGCTGGAAAGATTCCCCCATTTCACTTATTATGTTGCACATTAGCTCGGTTCCTCAGTTTCGCTCATTGCCGGTGATGTTATCTATGTTGACCGCATTAGTTCCACCTAGCAGAACACCTTGATTTGCTTGAACAACTATATTTTCCGAGATTATTTTCTCTATTATAACACCCCAACTCTAAGACCAGGAAGAACGCCTCGATCTTGCTCAATGACATAATATATTGGTCACACGACCGTGGAAAGGGGTGTATTGGTGACTTTCACTACAATTCATTTATCTTGGGACTTCATAGATGCATCGACGCACGACCAGACAAATTGCTTTGGTCTTATACTTCTCATGAGTCGTTTCTTCTACATCATTCACTATGCTTACTAGATCTCTTACCATCTTCTAGGCCTACATAGTGGCCATGCCAACATTCTAAATTAGCAGCCATTTTCAACACCTTTCTCCAGGGAGGTTTTCTGGACTCTCACAATCCACTCCCTCAAGTTCTTTGGAGAAATTAACAAAAAAATAATAACCATATAAAATCCAAGACTGATCTCGAAACTCCTTTCATGAGCCGAAAAGCCTCCATCTCAGCCAATTAGCCTCTCTTTCGGCGAACTGGCATAGACTGACTCCAAGAATATCAGCTAGTTTCAGCCTTTGTTCTTAAGTCGTAGCATTCCAAAAATAATCACACAAAAAACTCTTGATCACGCTAAGCCATCGCTCATGAAGTCTTTCATTTAGATGGCTTGTCGTTATTGGAACCCATACTTCTCGTGAACAAGAGAGTGAATAAGATCAACTCGATTCCACCGCCCTTATCCTCGACATCAAAAGATCCGTTCGTTTTTAGTTCCAAAGAAAAGTTGCACGATAGAATGTAATATTGCAGCTTGGAGTAATTTGTATATGTCAATACCTCTAATGGTGTTACTTTTGCCACTAAAGGGGGTGAATCGCCACTAAGTTCAAACAACCAGCGCAGTTCAGGTGCTTCATAAAAAAAAACATCATTTTTTGGGTGAAATAATAACGAGAAGAAACTGACAAATAACTAGCGCATCGCCAGTCCTAGTAACTCATAAGCCAATCTCAGCGCACAACTAAGTAATTAGTGAAGTTTGAACATCGCAAGAGCCAAGCTAATAGTCTTTGATGATGACTATGCAAGCAAGACAAGCTAATATCATGGCTCGCTAGAATGAGTCCCGTTTCTCTCATAACCACTAACATGGAGCAAAAAAGGGCAAATGGCAAACCTGGTGTTAAAGCTACCGCTTTGTGCGAGGTCGGGCCACTTTCGACCTAATGTAGACATCCTTCCTTTACAATTCTACGAGAGGTTTCTTTCACGACTCGTACTCATAATCCCCAAGTCACAAAACATCAACTTTAGCACTGCGCCAAAGCTCATCCTCAACAGGGAGCTCACCCTTAATAGGGAGCAGCATTGAGAATAAATTATCAAACGCAAAACATTTAGTTTCTCCATATGGTGAGACCGCTAAATGCACTAATTCGAGAAGTATCTTTCGACAGTTATAAAAGACCTTACACTTTAATCCAAGAATTATCAGTTTCTCTTATACATGAAGACCCTCAAAACGAGAAGATTTCAACTATCCAGTTTTGGAAGAGTCTATATTCTCGTCCCGTAAAATAAAATATAAACGGATGGAAAACACTAGAGCAATCATCTCGCTATTCATTATGGAAATCAAAATTGTCAAAGAAACGTTACAAGAAAGTCTCAGGGAGCCGGCCATAATGCGCCAATTTTTTTTTTAACAAACTATGTCTACAAAATATATACTCTATAAACACGCGGCTCAAGATGCTAAACGAAAGTGTAAGCCAGGTACTTGCCATAAGAAAGAAGTGCTCATCCCCACATTATGAAACTTCAAGCGATATGGACCACATCAGTAGAACTGTGAGCGGACATCAAAAGAAATTTGGTCATCTAAGAAATTGATGAAAAAAAACACCATAACCTTCATATGAGTGATACGCCAAATTAATAGCATACCATGGAAAGGATTAAGATTGCAACTATAATGACCTACACTACAAGAATCCCTAACGATGAACAAAAAAGGCAGGAGTCAAGAAATTTTGAAGATTCGAAGTGGGAAATGATCAAAGATTGGAAAAGGATCAGCAAAGGTGTGGAATTAGACAAACTATTAAAGTTGTATCTGAATAAAGAACAATCGAAGGTCCATGACTTGGACAAGAACTACGAAGGTCCATGATTTGGACAAAAACTACGAAGGTCCACGAACTGGACAAGCACTCTCAAAGGCCCGAAAACCGGACAAGAACAATCAAAGACCCGAAAAACGGGCAAGAACTATCAAAGGTCCATGATTTGGACAAGAACTACGAAAGTCCTCGAACTGGACAAGCTCTCAAAGGCCAGAAAACCGGGCAAGAACTATCAAATGTTCATGATTTGGACTAGAACTACAAATGTCCACAAAGTGTACAAGCACGCACTATCAAAGGCCCGAAAACCGGGCAAGAACACTCAAAAGGTCCACAAATTGGACAAAAACTATCAAAGGTCTGAAAATCGGATAAGAAAAATCAAAGAACTAAAATTGCAAAAGAACAATCATGGGTCCGTGATCGGACAAGAAAAATAAAGGGTCCGCAATAGGACAAGAACAATTAAATGTTCAATGTATGACAAGAACAATCAAAATGTCCAAAATGGGACAAAAACAATCAGGGTCCGTAATCGGACAAGAACAATTAAATGTCCAATATAGGACAAGAACAATCAAGGGTCCAAAATCGGACAAGAACAATATAAGTGTCCGAAATCGGAGAAAAAGCATCAAAGGTCCGCAAGTAGATAAGAACAATTAAATGTACAAAATCGGACAAGAACAATTAAACGTCTAAAATCAGTCAAGAACAATCAGAGGTCCAAAATCGGACAAGACCGATCAAACCTCAACAGGACAAGAAAAATCTAAGGTATGGAATCATAAAAGAATCACGAAAAGTCTTGAATTGACCAATTGAAAAAAGAATCATCTAATGTCCGAAAATGAACAAAAACATTCAAAGGTCCTAAATCGGACAAGAAAAAATCCAAGGTATGAAACTAGACAAGAAAGGTTCAGAATCAGATGAAAATCAGAAAGGGTCATAAAAATCAACATAGAAAGAATTAAGACAACATGCATAAACTATGCAGGAGTAAAAAGTTGAAATATTATAAACTACAAAGCGAAGTTTCAAGAAAGCTTAAAATTCGATGAAGCAAAAAGATGTGCACATATATACGTGAAGAATATGAGAAAAGAGAAGTCCAAACGATCGTGAAAAAAAAGGAACCTTGTAAAAAGTTATTTACGTTTAGTATGATCCCGAAGAACCGACAGGACCAATTCTCCGAAATCAGGGAGCAGTTGATGAGACTTAAAATATAACTTGCCCATATAAAAGCTCATTTGTCGTTAAAGCTAATATCATATTAAAGACTCAAGACTCTATGTAGGCTCATTAACTGTCTAGCCCAACAATAAATGGGCCCACACGGCCCAAAACCCGTCAGCCTTAAGGAAAACATGAGCAATAGCCGAACGGCTCAAAGGAAGGCCGGACCACTTGTGGAATTGGATTTATGGTGACAAGATCATATGATTTGATTTTCTGCGTAATATCTTGAAGACACATCCAAATGGATCATCCTATCATAAATTGACACGTGGACAATTGTCTCCACTCATTGGCTATACAAATATCTCATTGTAAAGAAGAAGGGTCATTCAAGAACAAAGAAATAAAGCAAATATACACTATAGTACTTTTTATAATTTCCTCTTACAAAGTAGTTTAGAGTTTTCTTATGCAGCTAAAAGCTTATCAATTATTTATAAACACTTTGAGTTGATTTTCGACTCATCAGTGGATGTACATTATTACGCCTCAATTATTCTTTTCATGTATTGTTATCTTTTTTCATCTGTCTGATTTGGACCACCAATGGTAGGTATCAGGAACGATTTGGTTTTGTAAGATTTCTTGGAATAGGCATGAATTTAATTTGACTGGAAAGCATAAATATCAATCCTTCCATTTGTTTTTAAGGGTTCAGTGGTCCACTATGAAAAAATCGTTCCAATTCAGGATGCAATTTCTTTTTGTACCCACGTTGGCAAATGACCAATTATAAAAAGATATTCACATGGTTTTACAGTATATTTATGTGATTGAACTTTGAAATCGATCCTTTTTAAAAAGTAGGTACAAGAATTTTGCGTCCTAAAGTGGATTGTCTTCTCATAGTCGACACTTATGAGTGTGTAGCTACATATTTATGTAACAATGTATCTATGGAAGTGGATACTTTTATATGCTGTACAGAATGTGCAATCTTTAGGTATTTTCATTGATGCTTAGTTTGTTACAGGATAGATTTATGATTGACAGGGCCGTTCTTATGGGTGTGCGTGCGAGTAAGGCCGCCGGCATCCCATATTTTAGGGCAATTTTCTAGCTAGCAATATTTTAGGGCATCCCATATTTTATTTTGCCAACATGTTCACGTTTACAATCACTGTCCAAGTGGCTCCGTGTTGCCTTTACCAAAGCTAGGGCTAGGTTCGAATCTTGTTCGTAGAAAACTGATCGTAGAAAACTGAAGCTATTTTTGCTTACATTAATGTTAATTTACACTGTTTTCTTCCTACTGTTTCAGATATTAAATGGTTCAGTCTATGTAATTTTAGTTGCTACAGTTATAGTACCCACTACTCACTAGCATATATAATGCGTGTTATTCAACAATTGCAATATTATCGTTAAATACATTAGGTTGATCATAAATTCAGTTATACATTTCTTTTAGTGTTTATTTAACTTAAAAGAGCTAAGCCTCCTATCGTGTTGAAAAGTTCCACTTTTACTTCTTATTTTTACCCTCTTGTGTTGAAAATATTTCCTCCGCTCAATAGGCAATAAAAAATTATACGTTAAGGCAACATAAATGATTGGACCGGCTCTGATGATTAACAACTAGATTATGTTATATATCTATCGGTTTATAGTAACCAATTCTAATCAAAGCCCAATCCACAGTAACCCTATCTCTATCTCTCTCTATCTCTCTCTCTTTCATCAGGTGAAAATGCTGCCGCAGGCTCCCGAAATTCCGGCAACGTTGGCGGTGCAAATTCATTACCACGATCACCGTTCCTCCCCAAACCCCGACCCTAATCCACCTGGTGTCGATTCCACCGTCAATGCTGGTGCTGCCATGTCAGCAATGAGCTATGGTGCTGCATGCAATGCACATGCCATAAATGCAGGTGCCACATCAGCAGCGGGATGTTTTGAGGGCCCGTACGCTCAGAATTGTCTGAATTCTTATGGCCCTGTAAGAGATTTAAGATTCATGTAGTTAATAAGTTATATTTTCCTGATTTGGGGAATGAGTAGTGGGCATTAAAAAACAATCTGATTTGGTAAGATTTATTGGTTTGGGAAGAGATTATTTTCAGATACAATTTATTCAAGCATTTTTTTATGGAGGTATGTATTTATATTGTACTGTGTCAATGGTGATGGTATACCTATGTTTTAGAGCGATAACCGGATAACTATGGAACCTTTAGCATAATTATTGGTGTTTGTTTGTTAATGGGTGGATTTATGATTGAAAATAGTTTATATATTTACCTTGTTTTGTATGTGTGCTACAGGTGAATTTGAATAAACTTATCGCGTGTCTTATGAGTTGAAACTGGAAACTCATTGTCCCACATTTTAAAAATGTGTTGATAAATAACTACTGGTGTGTTGGAAATTAGCTTCATATAGATTATCTTGTGATAGCTACAGCTTGTTAAGTTTCAGTTTTAGACTTCATGTCATTTTAATTTTTGGCTTTAAGTTGTGTTGCATTTGTTTGGTAAATCCAAGGTTTCAAATGGCGCTAGGCGGGATCTAGGCGATGAGGTGGGGCCTAGGGACTAGGCGGGAACTAGGCGGCAAGACTTTATTTTCACAATTTTATTCACTTTCGTAGACCTTTGTACAATAGACATACTGCAAATAAGATTACCAAGTTAAATCGAACATGTCAAGCCTATCAGCCCATAGTTATACTGCTACAACCCAATAATTGTACGATAACGTCATACGAGTCAAGGTTTCATGATGTATTGAAAGACAAATTTGAAGTGTAAATCTTGATTGATCACCATGTATATTTGAGTGATCTTTTTATGAGTTATTTAATAATAATAACATTTCACATATTTTGACCGGGTTGACCCGGATCAAGCCGGATTTGACTCATATAAAGTAAAAATTCACCTAGTTTTTTTAATCATAAAATTTCACCTAGGTGCTAGGCGACAGACCAAGGCCTAGCGCCTAGGCGGGGACTTTTGAAACACTGGGTAAATCCACGTGTTTTTTGGGTTTACGAAACTAGAATATTCGATGAAAACCATTATCAGCCTCAAAAAACTGTTGCAAAGAGCTCCTTATAAACCGAATTTACTGATGGATACTCCTGTTGCTTGTAATGAAGAATACATCTTAAAGAAGTACTGAAGTATCTTGATGGGCAGTAGTTGGGCACACATGGTGATTATTTGGTTGTTTCTATTCGTACGTAAGGTCGTAGCATGTTGGAAGTAATTAATCACTCAATATTCTTAATTGTTCATTTCAATAAAACGTGTCACTGGTCAACCCGGTAATAAATAAACGCGTTTTTAGTATTTAGTAAGCAATAAGTATGAGGATACTATCTATCCAACTTCAAGGTGATAAGTTAATTTGGTCATCATGCTCAATGAATCTAATTTTTGTTTGTTAAAGATACATCATAGAAGGCACACGTTTTTTTCCGACGTGTCCAACACCTGTTGACATCATCTGGAAGTTATTTATAATTTTATCTCCTTAACATGTATTTGTATCTTTCACTTTATCTTGAGGGACCTGCTTTACAAATATAACTATTAGGCGAATGTGCTATGAATACATGACAATATAGACTCGCTTTACACGTCCGTGTATGTTATATTGATTTTAGAGATTATTGGAGAGGTTGCAAGTTTATATATTAGGGCTTGTGTCCCTATATTTTTGTACTTGAAGAGAGTAAGATTCACCCTTTTTTCTTCACACACTGTACAATTTAACAATGTTCTGTTGGTCCAGCATGCTACATAATCTTGGGCTTAGCACATTTTTACAGTTATAAATGGAGTACCCATCACGTTGTTGGTATCAACAGGAATATTGTTTTTTGTACTTTATTCATTTATTAGAAGCTATTTATGGGAAATCTTGATTATGAAAAACATTTAGTATTTTAGTTAGATTCAGTTGTTCTTTGTGTTTCTTGCTTGAACTTAATTTTAAATTTGTCAGAGAAGTGTTACGAGCTTCTTGATCTATCACGGCATTATCTTCTCCTGCCTTCTCTTTCTTTTACATTACAAATCTACGAATAGGCATGAATTGAAACATGTTAAGAGATTCTACCTATTCCTTTGAAACAGGTAGTCACAATGTGTTGAACAGTATTGAAATTGAAATGTTGAAGAATATCTTAATGATACTTCATAAGATTTTGAAAGCAGCAGGAGAATCGCTTGTTGTCTACTTATGTCGCTTAAGAATCCACATGTAATTAACTAGGGTTTCAAGAGATTTCTGGAAAGTCTAGAATCAGCATTTTTAATATTTTGACAGCAACCTCCTCGTGTCTTCTTCGTGCCTGCTTTCAGTGTTGGTATAAGTTTATACAGACTTTTGAGATACTAGGTCCAGTTTAGAAGCTAACCAATTTGCAAGTTTCTTGTGAGATAACATGCTTGTTCAATTAAGACTATTAATTTGTAGCTCGTAGTTTATTTATTTCATATCATGCTTGTTATCTTAGCCTCTTAGGGGTCAGTTGAATTGTTTTTTGTCTATAACAACTGAGTTTCTCTATAATCACTGCAAATTAAATGCTTCTAAGGTTTTGCATGCCCTCACTTTGCTCACATGCTTTCTAGGACCAGTTATTTTATATTAAATATTTCAAATTCTTTACAGGGTGTAGCTACAAATGGGACTGATCAATTGGTGGCTGCACTAGTAAACTCGCTAGCATCAAAAAACGAATTCCTCGAAAAAGTTGGTCGGCATCTCGAATGGTGCGAGGTTTGCGAGATCGAGTGTACCAGCAAGGAAGTACTCGAGTCACATAAACAGGGAAGAAAGCATAAGAGAAAGCTTGAGATACTCGAAGGTTCTCTTGCACCTGCCCCTGTTACTCCAGCTGTGCCAGATAATCCTATTATTATTCCACAGGAAGAACTCAATAAGAAAAATAAAGTGTCAAGTGAACCAGAAGATGTAGAGTCGAAAATAAAGAGAGTTGTGGATAATGGGACAGCAGTGGATAATTTGAAGACTTGTGAGGTTTGTAATATCGTATGTAATAGCTCGTGTGTTCTCCAAAAGCATCTTGATGGGAAAAGTCATAAGAAAAATCTTGAAAAAACAGAAGCATCTCTTACCCATGTCTCTGTTACTCCACAACCAGATAATTCTAATAAGGAGTCAAGTGAACCAGACGATATAGAGTCGAAAAGAAAGAGAATCGTGGATAGTGGGACAACGGTGGATAATTTGAAGACTTGTGAGATCTGTAGTGTCGTATGTAATAGCGAAAGTGTTTTCCAAAATCATCTTTTTGGGACAAAACACAAGAAGAATCTTGAAAAAACAGAAGCATCTGGTACCCATGTTTCTGTTACTCCACTCGTCCCTGATAATTCTAGTATTGAACGAGATGTAGAGTCAAAGAAAATGAATATTGTGGAGAATGTGCCTGTGGTGGATATTGTGAAGACTTGTGAGCTTTGTAATGTTTTATGCAATAGCGAGATCGTTTTCCAAAATCATCTTGCTGGGAAAGTTCACAAGAAAAATCTTCTAAAGACGGGAGCATCTGTTACCTCTTCCTCTGTTGCTCTGGTTGAGCCCAACAATTTGATTATTCGTCGAAAAAAAAAATCTAAGAAAAAGAGGAAAGCAAAGGCTAATAAAACAGAAGATCTGGCGTCGAAAAAGAGAAAAATTGTGGAGGGTGGTACACCGGTCAATGCAGTTAAGACGTGTGAGATCTGCAACATTGTATGCAATAACGACCTTGTTTTTAAATATCATCTTGTGGGGAAGAAGCATTTGTCCATGCTGAGAAAGAATAGTGGTGAGGCTCCAGTAGCTATAACAACTTAAACTCTTAAATAGTGTGAGCATTCGAACAAAATTCGAGTGTATGATCAAAAAATTGTTTTCTATGTTTTGGGTTTCGAGAGTAAATTTTTGTTTCTTGTGGCGGGTACCGCATACCTGATACAGTCTGTTTCTTTTATATGATTAAGGTCTTGGAACTCCATTAACCTCTCTTTTTTATAATTTATATTTTAACTTTGGGTTTGTTGAACTTTATTTGACCTGATTGGTTTTACTTCCGTTTTCTATTTTCTATGCGATATGATGCTTTGAACGTTGACGTAATATTTACCCTGGACAGACTATTGTATCATGTAGGATAGGGGTCCTATTATATTACTTTTGCAAGAGCTTCTTTGTCTACGAATTTTCAAATAATTAAGCAGAATGGTTACAGGCCGAGTAGGGTTTTACATTGCCTTTGCTTTTCGTACAATTTTTACTACAGAGGCCACTGCATTTGTATATGGAGCACCTTCTTGATGGTTTCTCTATATATTTGGTGGACATATTTTACAAGACAAAAATATGTATTTACATACTTTTTTCCTTTTTTGTTGTTAATCGTTGTGTCCATTTTTCCTAATTCACTGCAAGTTTTAATATATAGAGGATTCAGACTTGTTGAACGTAGTTTCTTCTAATCGATTATTTTGATGATAACAATATTTGTAAAACATGATAAAAGCTCGTTTTGCGTACTAATCATTTATCGAGTGTGTTAAAGGGTCTAAATGATTGAATGCGTAATTACGAAGCCAATGGTTCAAGCGGAACCAAAATCGGATGTGAAACAAGTTAGTTACGGGGTTTCTAAGTTTGTCGAGAAAACCGAAAACCAAAAACGATCGATCATTCATGTGCAGAAATCCTTCCAGAGAGTACAATCCAAAAACGACCGATCGCTACCCTAAAACGACCGATCGTTTTAGGCAGAAATCCTTCCAGAGAGTACAACCCAAAAACGACCGATCGCCAGACTTAACGACCGATCGTTCTTAAGTTGAATTTCTTCCAGAGAACACAGATGAAAAACGACCGATCGTTTTTCAGAAACGACCGATCGTTTCTGTAGTATTTCAAAATCCAGCTTTTAAGCTTTTCCTGAAAATTGGGCGAACCACTGCATTAATCAGCATTCAATTCTGCCAACAACCAACAACGGTCTGAAATTAAATGCTGGACTTCTTCACCCTACAAAAGGCCCCAATCTCTTTGAAGAAGATTATCCAAGCATCCAAAACATTTTAACCAAATACTACTAAGAAATTCTTAAAAGCTTATACTACCAAAATCTCACTTGTATTATTAAATATTCTCGAGAGTATTATTCTTGTAATTCTATAAAATTCGAGATATTATTTGTTAGTGAGTGATCAAATTTGTAAAAGAGTAATTTTATAAACTCATTTGTGAGCGAATGAATTGGGTAGAGGCTTTTAAGCAAGTGTAGCTTAAAAGCTCTAGGTCATTTATTCGGGATACTCATATAGTGAGGGGGAGCGTAATCGGTTGATTAAGCTCGTTAAGGTGTAACCTTGAAACGAAGATTTTAGTGAAACACTCGGTAGTGAAAATACCGAGGAGAGGACGTAGGCGCGGTTTGCCGAACCTCTATAAATCTTGCGTTATTTCTTTCCCTTAACTCTTACTTTTCGTATTTATTTATCGCTTACATTTATTGCTTGCTTAGATTTATCTAGCAATAATTAGTTAACGAAAGAGTTTTAGTTATAAATATCACACATTAACCTAGTTAATAACCCATAGATTTCATTCCGCGAAAAACGTACAAAACCTTATTCACCCCCCTCTAAGGTTTAGACTCCTACGGACCAACAAGACTGTGTCCTAACCTTTTAGGTACTAAAAGTTAGTGATATATAGACCAAAAAAATAAATTCAAAAAGAATTAGTGATATCCTGTTTTTAATATTAGAACTTGTGAAATCATCAAGTCACTGGAATGCCAATTTTCACTTTGACTGTAGCCATTTTATGACGACTACTTACGATACTCCATCCGTTCCCAATTAATTGTCAATTACGAAACCACGTGTAATTTTGAACGGTCAATAATTTGTATCAAAATTGTAGGATTAATTTAATCATATAGTTCAAACATTAAATTATATGATTTAGTTTTAAAAAATTTCATTTCGACAATTTTGATACATATTATAAGCCGGTCAAAATTACACGTAATTTCGTAGATGACAATTAATTGGGAACGGATAGAGTATATGTTAAGTATTGTGTTATGGGGCATTTTGTACTAAATAATTAAACATTTTACTACCTAACACTACAAGAAAAAAGTCATATAGCAACAAAAAAATGTGTTTCTATTTATGCTATTTATGTTGCTAACTAAGATTAGCAACAATTTAGCAACAAAAACTGCTTTGTTATTGTTTGGCTTGTTGCAGATGACAGCAACTGAATTTGCAACACACAAAATATCCTTTGTAACAAAACAGTAACATACTTTTTATGTTGCTATTTTTGTAACATAATTGTATCATATTTTGTGTGTTGCTACTTGATGGATTTTTTGGATGTGAAACGCAACAATTTTGTAACACACTTGTTTTGTTACAAATTGTCCATCAATCTCATCTAATATTTAGAAAATTGTAGCTATCATTGATTGTATTATGTTACTATTTATATTATTTATTTACTAAAAAGTTTATAATATGTTACTATTTTGTTACTAAAGTGTGTTACAATACATTGCCCACTGAATAAAAAAACCTAGAATGATGTTACAATTCAGTTGCTGTGCTGGTAATTTTCATATATATATATTGAAACAATGTAAAACATAATATGGAAATTACTAATCAATAAGTTAACCAAAATATTACAAATTAATATCATCCGACTTACCATCCGAAAACAATCCAAGATTCTAGCCTACAAGTTAAGCCACTGTCATAGCATACAAAATCAACATTAGCCATTGTCTTTTACTTACTACTACGGTGCTACATCACAAAATTACATAAGTATTAAATGCCGGCACCTAACAAAATTCATACATAAATGTGTCCCAAAATACTAATCATCGTAGCCATCATTCCTAATCTATTAGTCGTTGAGATCATCTTCTCTCATGTTCTCATCTTCGTCCTCTAATTTTTCATCGGAATGCACTGCTTTTCCAGTCCCAATAACTTGAGTTGTGAGTTGTCCTTGCAAGCCACTTGTCATAGATGCTAGAAGATTTTGAATTTGGAGAAGTGAGCTTTCAAACGGACTCATCTGAGACTCAACAGCTTTTCCGATACGTCTTTCCATGTTCTCCTCATTTTGAAGCCCAAAGTCATTTAGCGCTTGTTGGACAAAGTCTTGCATCATGGCAGTAGACACTTGTTGAGGAAGTGTAGAACTTGACGAACCTAAAGTCGAGTTTTTACAACTAACTGAGGAGCTTTGTGAACCCAACCCATAGACACCACCTCCCTTATTTGGACCACCGACAACCTCCAAAAAGATTTCATCGTCGTC
This sequence comes from Primula veris, assembly GCA_963682055.1. Classification (NCBI taxonomy): domain Eukaryota; kingdom Viridiplantae; phylum Streptophyta; class Magnoliopsida; order Ericales; family Primulaceae; genus Primula; species Primula veris. Next base: position 24,334,913 of record OY821747.1, on the reverse strand, counting down.
GACAACAATGGCAGACTCGTCAGATTGTTGGGATAGTGCCAACTTTTTTGCATTGAATGCCGCCTACAAAAAACATGTCCAGACCCAATAACCAAAATATTATAATATATTTCAAATCTCTAACTTTTTTTTAAGTAAACCACCAATCTCATTATAAAATTAGGGATCAAACCCAGCCTATTACGACCAAGAGGATATAAAAAACATCCGGAAACAAATTTCTTTTTAAGCATCGGCTAGAGTGAAGAAAAATTAGAAAACTCATCGGCTATGTAAGCATTGCCAATTGACCCCTCCACCTTAGCTTTATTTCAAACCGTTTTTTTCAAGTGCTTAAGGTACCTCTCAAACGGGTACATCCATCGATATTGTACTGGTCCCGCAATTTTGGCTTCATAAGGAAGATGCACAGGAAGGTGCTCCATCGAGTTAAAAAAGCTAGGAGGAAATATTTGTTCTAGCTTACACAAAATCATTGGAATTTCTTTTTCGAGTCTTATCATATCTTCAACACGAAGAGTAGTGCACGTAAGTTCTTTGAAAAACAAGGAAAACTCGGTTAGTGCTTCCCAAATAGGTTCCGGAAGTAGTTCCCGAAACGCAATTGGTATTAATCGTTGCATGAAAACATGACAGTCATGGCTTTTCATCCCCGACGCGCGATATCTATTCTTTTCAACACAACGACTCATATTTGAAACATACCCGTCCGGAAATTTAAGTCCTTTTAACCACTCACACAGTGTTTTAACTCCATTTTTCTTAAGGATGTAATTAGCCTCTGGATATACCCCATTCTCATCCAAGTCAAGCTCTGACCGGTTATAAATAAGTGGTAAGTCTTTTCTTGACTTGTCGTTATCCTTCGTCTTTCCCTTGATATCCATTACCGTGTTGAATACATTTTCAAAACAATTTTTCTCAATATGCATAACATCCAAGTTGTGACGAATTAAGTTAGCACTCCAGTAGGGCAAATCCCAAAATATGCTGCGTTTTTTCCACCCACAGTCACTTGTAGTTTTTATCCACTCATTATTCTCATCACTACCAACTTCAGTCACTCTCATCAATCCCAACTCATCTATCCTGTTCAATATTTGCGTTCCAGTTTCCAACGGAGGTGCCTTTTCGGTCACGACTCTGTCTTTCGTAAAGTGATTTGTATCTTGCCTAAAAGGGTGCCTCCTAGGTAGAAATTTACGGTGGTTGTCGAACCATGATTGCTTTCCACCATTACGGAGAGTAAATGCGTCGGTGTTTTCTCTACAATAAGGACATGCCAATCTTCCTGAAGTAGGCCATCCGGATAACATAGAAAATGCATGAAAATCACCAATAGTCCACATAAGAGCTGTACGTAGTGTAAAGTTTTGTTTTCGAGAAGAGTCATATGTCTGAACACCAACTTCCCACAACTGAATCAGTTCCGCAATCAAAGGCTGTAGAAATACGTCTATCTTCTGTTTTGGATCACTTGGATCAGGAACAATTGCTGTAAAGAACATAAATTCCTCTTTCATACACATCCTTGGCGGCAAGTTGTACGGTGTGACAATCACTGGCCATGACGAGTATTGTTTGCTGTATTGACCAAACGGCATAAACTCATCCGTACATAATCCTAGTATAATATTTCGAGACTCGCTTGCAAATTTTGGATAAGTATCGTCGAAATGTCTCAGGGTCTCAGGGTCTTTAGGATGTTTGGCATGCCATCTCATATGTTTGGCAGTGGCATCCGAAGCGTATAGTCTCTGTAGTCTGTCTTTTAAGGGAAAGTACCACATGACTGAGTGTGATGCACCTTTATTCTCTGAATCGAATCTCTTATGATCGCAAAATTTACATTTTATGCAATCAATGTCATCACCCCAAAATATCATACACCCATTTTTACATGCATCAATCTTTTCTACAGGGAGTCCCAATTTATGAACAAACTTTTTCGTATCGTAGAAAGTGTCAGGCAAGCAACTGTCTGGATTAATGTCATTTATTAAACTACATAAATCATCGAAACATGCTTCAGGCAAGTTATATTGCGACTTGAGACTCATCAACCTGGAGACACCACCGAACAAAGATACATCACAACCATCAAACAACGAAACTTCTGTTGTTTTCATCGTATCGTAAAACGCCTGAGCTTGTGGGTTGGGGATTTCTGTCTCATGTGTAGGATACTCAAAGTTATGACCATATGCGTCCATCACCATTGTTTGATAGTTGTTATTTATACTCGGTCCAGCTTGATCTTCTTCTTCTTCTTCCACACCCGACCCAAAAACTATATCATCCGCATACTCTTGATTTCCGTACTTCTCCGTTGTGAACGTTTCCCCGTGACTAGACCAACAAAAATAATTCTCCAAAAACCCTCTTCGCTTTAAATGATACTTCACATCATCTGGTTCCAAAAACTTTCGATTTTTACAATCCCTACATGGACACCTAATTTTACTCCCGTCCATACACATTGGTTGACTGGTCGTGAAGACAATAAAATCATCTAGCCCATTCATAAACTCATCGGTCAAATAAATCCCATACTTTTGGATGTGTTCATTTTATTCTGCATAGTACATTGTTATTTATTTAGCATAGTTTTATAAGAAAGAATGCAATTTTAATGAATTTTAAATAAAGAAGTTTCCCCATAATAACAGTAATTAACAAATAAAGTAATGTTAAGTTCAAATAAAACACAACTGTTTGTGTTGTTTTGTAGAATTACAGAGGCCACAACTATTAAGATTTCAAAGACCTTACTGAGAGAGTATTCATATTTCTTGAAAATTGCAATTTAGACAGTTTTTTATTCAAATAATTGGGGTTGGGGCTAAGTTTCGACCCAAGGACCAACAAGAATAAACACTCAGTTTCTACCACTAAGCTAACACTACTACACTAAAATATAGACAACAGAGAATTATATATTTCTTTAAATTTTACCACTATATATAGGCGAGCCCTACCATTTCTAATTTTTTAATTAAATTCAATATAAGACAAGTAATTAAAATTTATGAAACATAAAATTTAACAACTAAATATTACAACTACTAATTTAACAACTAAATATTACAACTAAGTAATGATCTTTCAATTTGAACTAACAAATCAGCAATAAACAATTTACAAATTAACAATATATACAAAAGAACTTTTGTATGGTAACTAAACGGAAGCGAAAACATACTTTTATAAACCGTGCGAGGACCAATAAATATTGAGAAACTTTATAACAAATTTTGTAATTTAGAAAATTTGAGATTCAAAAGGAGATATGTTGTGAGTACAAATATGATCAAGAAATACAATTATGAAATTGAGAAGTTAGAAGTGAAAGCGATAAAATGTTAGTTGGAATATGAGAAGTAATTTAAGGCAAAAAAATGTTTCGCAGGGGACAGTAATACTATATTGATCAGGAGTAAATTCAACCTACCCAACCACATTGATTAATGCACCAAAGTCATTACAAATTGAGAAAAGTAGTGAAATGAATTACTTGATATTTAATTAAACGTTTCCTTTAATTCGGTGCATTCACAATTTTCAATTAATTCTACAAATTGCCACGAAAAACTTTTGTACAACCCAAAATTTATTATACATGTTGCATAATTTATTATCAAAGATTAAATGTACACAAAAAGAAAAACAACACACTTAAGTATGATTTGATACTTTATAAAAATAGGTAAAATTTTTTTTATCTTTTAGTAAGTCTTAATATGGATTTTGGCTTATTTAAAATTTATTGTCCGAAAAAAAATGTATAAGTAACATATCACCACATTTTAACTTAAAGAAACTTATCCTACAAGCTATTTGCAATTAAAAATAAATACTTAACTATAGTAACATATTTTTATGTTGCCAATTTTTTGGGAAAGATGTGTTGCTAAATTGATGGTAATTTTATTGCTGATTTCGTTCTAAAAACTTGGCAACTCTTTTAGTAACAAATCGCGGTGTTGCTAAATTTCAGTTGCGAAAAAGATGTTGATTCTGTTGCTAAATATTTTTCCACAATTTATGTTGCTGTTTTGTTTATATTATGTTACTAATCAGCAACATAATTTTGCTTTTTTTTTTTTTTTTTTTTTTTTTGTTGCCATTCGTCTTTTTCCGTGTAGTGTAAAGTGCACAGATTGATTTTAGTAGAAAGAATTAATTAGTACAGATCTAGTGGGACAGAAGTATAATTGCAGTTGCAAAGTAAAATTAGTAAACAGCCAAAGCTACTTATCTACTGGCACAGTTTTGAGTCATTGCACGAGTATTGTTTGTGGTGCCTATGATATTAACGACTATATCCTGCTAAATTAGCCGATTAGCTAGAATGAATGCATAACAGAACATAGTTTGCAATACTCATATGTTTAGTTGATAAGTTTCCGAGTGAAACTGTGAAAGTTCACGGGCCTATTGGCCGGAACTCTTCTGTAAGATTATTGAATTAGTAGTAGGAATTTTTATGTAAGATCATTGCATTAGTAGTAGGAACTTTTCTGTAGGATTATTGCACTAATAGTAGAAACTAGTTCTGTAAGATCATTGCATTGATATACTATGAAACTTTGAGATAAGATTAGAAAGGGAACTTAAAATAAGCATCAATTGACTTCTACATAATCACAGTACTGTACTTAATGGGGATTTGATTGTAAAATGTCATAATCGAATACGAGTCTAATAGCTCTGCCATTTAAGAACCTTCTAGCCTCCGCAATACTCTTCAGTCTTCAAAACACGCGTCTGGAAAGATGATAAAAAAAAGGCGAGACAAAAAATTAAATACGCATACCCTTCACATATCACTAATTCATCTACGATCGATGCATGGACACGGGGTTTTGTACAACAATACTTCTATTATTTTTGCCCTACTGCTTCTTTTATCCCTATTTCGACCACTACATTAATTCTATTTTTTATCCAGATTATATACCTAAAAAAATCTGTAGTGACTATATATACTTGGCTAAATCCATGTCAACTGCTCAACAGTCTATATATATATTACACAAGTTCCCATTTTTATTTATATTTTTCGAAATCAAGTTTCCACCTTATTTACTATAGTAATAATATATTATTATTATTTAAATTTTCTGGTTTAATGCCGAAGTAGAAGTTCCCATTTTTATTTATATTTTTCGAAATCAAGTTTCCACCTTATTTACTATAGTAATAATATATTATTATTATTTAAATTTTCTGGTTTAATGCCGAAGTAGGTGTTCGCTGTACCACACGAAGGAGGGGTGCCAGACTATACTTAATGTATAGTCTGGAAAACTATCCATCTGTCACCATTGGATTTTTCAGTCTGTGGACCCTACTGTTGATCCAATGGTGCCACAGAGGAGAGTTTTTCAGACTATACATTAAGTATAGTCTGGCTCCCCCTCTGCGTACCACACTCCTTAACCAAATTCCTGTTATATAATTAACTTACTTATGTCAAAATCAAAGGTGGCCGCAAGAACAAGGAGGAGCACATTAATTATCGTTTGGTTCCACTATCATTAGTAACAAAACTATTAATACATTCGGATTATAACGGGATAATAAATAAATGTAAAATTAATAGTACATGAAATATCAATAAATTGTTTGTTTGTCTTTTTATTGTGGTTGGACTATTTTACAAATTTACATTTATATCTATAATAAATAAACTTACAAAATACATATACAATTTTAATATATATATATATATATATACAACACTCTTTTTACTCCAAATACCTCCATTTTCTAATATCACACCCCCATATTACTCTAAATACATTTATTTCTCATCATTTCTAATCATATGTTAATAATAGTATCGTCTTTACTTTTCGTACCAAACACGCTATTTATAAACCCGACGGTATTTCTAATCTTATCTAGCATAATTTCAGCCCAATGGAAGTTAAAACAACACGCCCGAGAAAGTATTATAACATATTTGGGGTGTGATGTTTTCGATTACAACATTTTGGAATGACATTAAAGGAAACAGACGTATAACTTTTTGCTATGTGTCAAAATTTAAGCAGCTAAAAATAATCTTACCAATGTAGACTACATATTACATTTAAAAGCTCTTGTGTCAAAATTAACTTAAATTAAAAGGCTTAGTTCTTTCTTTTTGTTAAACAAATACATTTATGAAAATCAAAATTCATGTTTTTTGAACAAATTAATAGGAAAACACTAGTAAAAAAATCAAACGAACTAAATACTTTGCTATCATTATTTCTGAAGGAAAAAAAACTAGCTTTGTTACTCACAATACAAAATAATTAGCCAACTATTTAAATAGTTCTAAAATTCAAAATTCATGACAAAGCCATAACTTTTATCGGTCGCGTTAGGCTTTTCAACAATAATATATAATGAATTGACAATAAACGATGAACACTTCTTGATCTTTATTATTTATTCGGCAATTGCCACTGTTCGGACTACAATTCTATCACTGTATTTATGCTCGGATTCGCTGCTCGATCCGGAACGTGATCTTTCTCTTCTCTTCGGTGCTCGGTTCTCGATCTTGCTCGGTTTAGCTATTGATGTAATACGTTCTGACAACTTTTTATCTTTTCTCTCCTTCTCTCTATATTTTTTAGATATGTTTTCTGGTCCTTTTCTTAGGGGGGATACTTGGCTATTTATAGACAATTATTCTTCCTAGGATGTTGACAAATGTCTCCATCTCATGGGATTTTTCAGATATGGGTCTCTAGTTAGGTGGGCTTGGGCTTTTTGTAAAGGGATGATAACCCATTAAGCGTAGGATACCCCGTTTTGATATATGGGCTGTTTAATACCCGAACAGAGTATTCAGGTCTAATTTTTATGTTTTATCAAGTGCTCCCTGACTTCCTCGGTGTGGTTTCCATGTCGAGGGAGTCATGATTGGTCTGTCGAAGAGATTATTTCGGTTTAGCTGTTCCCTATGTTTCATTCGACGAATGCCCCTTTTTATAACTGCTCCTTGGGACCCATTTACTGTCTTGGGAACTTGCAAATTTACTATTTGACCATGATATGACCCTTGGTATCTTTCTTCGAGGAAACCCTTGACCTTTCTAAAAATCACCTTATTATAAAAGGGAATACCCTTCCCACTATTACTTATTCCATCACCTCCTTGCTTGTGACTTAATGGCTTCTCCCAATGGTACTACTGGAGACAATTCTTCAGATTATGTCGCTTACTTGGAGAATGAAGTCAAGAAGGCTCGCGTTATGAAAAAGAAACTGGCGGACATGACAAAAAGGTTATCCGATATGGATGCGGCCCATCACTTGACGATGGCTGACCTAGATTGGGCCTTTGAGCGTATAAAAAGGCTCGAGGCTTATTTGGCTAAGCAAAAGGCATCAAAAAGGGCCTATAAGCTTGCCTTCAAGGAGTTGCATGCTCGGTCTAAACCGAGTTCGGATGACGTTGAAGGAGGCTCTTCCTCGGAATAATTAGTCTTTTGTGATTTCTTTGTATTGGGTGTCATCACCCAGTTGTAATCGAATCATGGAAAAATATTAATAAAACATCTTTCATTTTCATTCTTGTCTGTTTATTCTCTTGATATCCCAATGGACGACTTTAATTAGACTGGGAACTGTGGTTGATTAGCTATAAATGATCTTGGAAAGTTCAAGGGGTTGTCTTTCTTCGAGATGACCTTTGATCTACCACTCGTTTCTTCCTATAAAAGGGGACTATTCCTATATTCTTTGTGCAACTCAATTCTTTATTAACGAACAAATGGCTTCTCCTCGTGAAAATATCGGTGACAACCTTCCTGAATATGTTGCCCATCTCGAGGAGGAGGTTAGGAAGGCTCGTATCCTCGAAAGGAGGGTTGCCTTTTTAACCGTGGAGGCTCGCCGAGCTGCTGAGATGGACGAGCGCTTGGAGGCCATGGAGAGTGAATATCAGAGGTCTCTGATCGACAATATTTGGGCTCGTGCTCGGATCAAAGAGCTTGAGGCTTCTAGAGATAGGCATATTGCTTCCAAGAGAGCCTACAAATTGGTCCTTAAGAAAGTGTATGCTCGGTCTAAGAGGAAGCCGAGTGACGAAGCAGGCCCTTCTACGAAATGATTTTATTATTCTTATTGTACTTCCTTTATGTTGACTGCCTCTTCTGTAACGAAGTATCAATCAATCAATAAAGACTTCTTTTTCTTGTTTATATCTGAATTACTTTCCCAATGCAATTTATTTTGACTGCGCATGCTTGTGGCTTCTTTAATGACTTTTCTTGGGCCTTGTGTTTGACCTTATCCACTGGATCTTCTTAATCTTTGTATCTAGGGACCACTGGGATTTCTTGAGCCCTGTGCACAAATCTTATCCCTTATGTCTTAATATTGTTGCACTTTTTCCAGATTGACACGTGCATAGGCTTTTCGAATCCTTCCCTCTTTAAATACTTGCATGAATCCAAGCGTTTCTTCTCAACAGACGCCTCTTTTAATAACGAATGGTTGCAACTCCCCACTTTAAATTTCTCAACAGGCGCCTTTTTTTAATTACCCATTTTTTTTCAGAGTCTTTTGACGAACGGTTGCACTTCCCCACGCTAAACCTTCCTTAATTTATCTATAAATATCTTCTTTAAGATATGGATTTCTTCACAATCTTCCCCTTATCTCTCTTCATTATATACAGAATTTCATCCCATAACTCCCTTAAAATGGAAGGTTCTTCAACCAAATCTGCACTGGTCTTGCAAGTGGAGGCTTTTGAAGCTTCATATGGCCATGCACTAAAGCTGTTGAAGGATGCTGAAGAGGAGTTAAAGGTGATGCGTTATCACCATACCGAGATGGTTCGGGAATTGACTTGGCTAAGATCCGAGCTGGATTATTGTCGACGTGCTCGTCGGGCTCTAGTCGAAGAGAATGAGGTGTTGAGGGGGAACCCGACACTTCGGGACAGGGATGTCTCTGCCGGGCCCTCTCATAGATACCGATCGACTTCCCACTAGCCTCGCCCTTTTTCTTTTCTTTTTATTTCTTTCAGTTTTCTTCATTTCTTTGTCTTCTTCTTATCTGTTTTTCTTTTTCTTCTGTGCCTCCTCTTTCTTTTTCTTCATCTTCTCTCCCATCACTCTTTTCTTTTTAATACTCTGTTCTCTTCTTTTTCTTTTTTCCTTTTTCTCTTCTTCTGCACCACTACGATGTAACAATATACCCTGTGTTCCTAAGGGTTTTGTTACTTCTAGGGTTTTTGTCATTTTTCATTTTCCTCTTCTTGCTTTTCACTTCTTTTTTATGTTCCTCTTCATTCTCTTCTTCCTCTTCCCCATCGTCGCCAGCTCGCTTGGCCTGCTGATACAGTTGATCTTCTTTGTATGAACTTTTGTAGTAGATTTTCTCGGATGTAATTGATTTCCCTTGTGATGTCCTCTGATGTAATGAACAGTGATGTATCCTATCTTATTAATGAAAATTATATTTGCCCCTTTATCTTGCCCTTCTCTTATCTTGCACTTCTTTTTATGTTGCACTTGTAGTTTGTCTTTTTCTGGAACGTAGGCTTACTCGATTGTCTTCTCTCTTTTATTTCTTACTGTACCGGTGCCATGTGATATCTGAGACATGGCAGGCTGGTCAAACATGCATGTTCCCAAGCATTGTCAGATAATACCATACTATCTTTGCTCTATAAATACTCTTCAACCTTTCTTCAGAATATATCTTTTTCCATACTGTGTTTGCTTCTCTTTTATCTCTCATCTCCTTCTGTATAATAACTTTTCCTAATGTCTGAGCCCGTGGTGAGATATCATGCTCAGATGAAGGACTTGGATGCTGAGGTATCTCGGGTCCGTCATAGAATGGCTAAGCTTGAGAAGGAGTATGGTGTCCTGGCTTTGAGTTTGTACAACTCTCACCCCGAGGAGACAATTAAATGGACCCAGATTTCGGCCTTGGGTCGTGAACTTGACCACCTATTGGAGCGTAGGAACACTCTGGCCAACTTCTGGTATGAAGCCGAGGAGATTTGGGATCATGCTCAGAATGAGTTTGATAACTCCCCTCAAGGCCTCGCTAGTATGACTGTTAAAAATGCTCGGCTTAAAGAACAAGTTACTGCCCTTATTGGCGAGAATGCATACCTTGCTCGGGAGAATGAATGCTTGGTCGTCATGAACGACTCATATGAAGCTCGGTTAGCTAGCTCTGCTCGGGCGACTTCCTCTCGGTCTGGCAGTTCTGTTGTCCCACCCACTAATCCTTGATTAGATTAGTCTATTTTTCTTATTTTCTGTTTTGGAACTTGTATTAGAACAGTTGTATCTTTTCGTATTTCGTGCCTGTCTTATGAACCGTTACAACGCCTCGTACTTTGTGCCTTTTTGTTTTTTGAACCCTTGAATTTCTTTATAAACGCTCCCTATTGCCTGTACTTCATTATCCAATCTCCTTTTCTCTCTCTTGTTTCTTCTAACTTGCTTTTGTTTAAGATGGCTCCCATCACTAGATCTTCCTCCAAAAAGAAAGCCCTTATGGAAGAGGAGCCTACTTTTTTGCTACCTCGTCCCCCTGGTTTCGGGGAAGAGGATTTGACACCTCTTCAGCTAAAAGAAATTGAGATGTCGTGGCTGAAGCACGATCTCAAGTGTGCTCAGACCGAAATGAGGCGGTTCAAACAGTACTGGAAGGAGGAGAGCGCTGCTCGTTTTGAAGCCGAGCAGAAGTGCAAGTCTCAATCTCATGCTTTAAAACAGGTGGAGATTGGCATTTCTCATTTAATTAGGGAAAAAGAGCGTCTGGAGGAGCTCTTGGCGAAGAAGGATGCCGAGGAAGGTGGTAGTTCTAGGGCTCAGAATTAGAGAAGTATTCTAGTGTTGAAGTTGTAATTTTTATTTTTCCCGTTGTAACTGGTTGTTTTCCCCTTTGTGGATGAATAAAACTTGTGTTTTGCAATTCGATCCTGTCTATTTTACTTGCTTTGCCTTTATGTTGATATATTTTGTTGTCTTAGTATCGGACACCGAGCACGGTGCACCGTGGTTATCCCCCCAGAGAGCGTTGTTAGACTTGATGCTCAAATGCCGTCGAGCTAGGAACGGTCTCCGTCCACCTTGTTCGGTGTGCATTTCGGGTAAGACACGGTTTGACGTCGAGGAACTTAATCGGAGAACATCCTCAGTTTGGTAATATTGGTAGCGTATGCAGGAAGCTTTTCGTGGTAGGGTCCACTGGCCGTTTATTTAGGTGTAATGATGTGAACTGCCTTGGTTAGTGGGATATACTACCTGACGTGGCAAGATCTGGAGCGTTTATTTGTCTAAAACAGCAGCGGTTGTGGACTTTTCTATGGTTGGAAAAAAGGTAAACCTCTGTCACACGAAAGGACGGTTATTATTTTATTATATCTGTGGCTTCACTCCTTTTAACTGTGCTAAGCAATCCCTGTAGTTTTTTACCTCATAATTTGCTGGAAAAAAAATATCTCTTATGTTCTCTCTCTAGGGTTTGTTCTTCCCGCCAAAATTTTTTTTGCCTCTCTTCCTAGGGTTGCGCCTGATCGCAGATAGACTTGCTGCTGTTCTCGCTCGCTTACTTGTGAACATGACTGTAAGTATCTTCGTATTTTGTGGTTTGTTTGTTTGGATACTTCTGTGATTAGGATTCGTATTTGATTTGTGGTTGTGGTCATATATGGTCTTGGTTGTCTATATTTGTCTATCTAGGTTGTTGAGTAGTGGTTTTTCTTCCTGTATAGGATATTTGTTGGGTTGATGGAAAACTTTTTAGGGTTTCTATCAATTGGGGGGGGGGGAATTTGTCGTGTTATGTGTTTTTGGGTAGTATATTGATGGATTTTTGATGATGTTTGGGTAGGAAATTCTGACCCAATGCCTAGCCCAAGTTGGCACATTCATTGAAGAGGATTTTAAAAGACTCGCCAGAATACCGGACAACATACATATTCGGCTGCCTGTCTCTGATGAGGAGGTTTTGGGATTCGTTCCTGCCGACGAGGTAGCTGTGCGTTCCTCGGCCTTCTTCACTGGGGGTCTTAGACTTCCGTTTACGAAGTGGGTGGCTTCGTTTTTTGAAGCCGTCCAGATAGCTCCTGCCCAACTGGCTCTGAATGGTTACCGGACCTTGATCGGCATTCAAAGGTTGTCGGAGGTATCGGGGATAGACATTGAACTGAAAGATGTCTTCGGGGTCTACAGTTTGAGCTTCGAGCGCCGCAGTTCTTATTTGAAGACATTGCGCTAATTCTCTCGGCTGGTCATTGATTTGTCGGACACCAACAAAGAACATAACTTTGGTGTTGTGATTGCTTCCGGGGAATGGGGTTGTGCAGGACACCAGATTCCTGGGCCTGCTACCGCGGCTCCCGATATTCCAGACCTTGGCGCTTCCAACGTGGTGGCTCTTTGGAATTGGTGGGGGCCTGGACCGACGAAGGATTCGGCGAGCCGTTCTGCTCCTATGCTGTTAGGTTACCCTGCGGGGCTAGTGACAAAGGGGAATCCTGCGCCTGAGATCCCCAAAGAGCCCGAGGAGGAATTCCTAAAAGTTGTCAGGGCGCGAAGCGCTGCTCGGGGAGGGAAAAAGGCCGTTCGTTCTAAGCGCCGAGCATCTGATTCCGTTACCGGGACAACGAAGAGGGCTAGGGGGACGGAGACATCGGTCACCGAGGAGGTTGCGGATGGTGACACGGGTGTGGGGGTGGTGGCTTCTGCCCAAGGTGATACCACCGAGGATGCTTCTACCCATGCCGGTGTACGTGTTTTTAATTGTGATCCTGTTTCAGCTACTGACATCCTCGTCACTTTAATTCCTGTTTGTTTTGTCTGATAATTCTCTTTTTCGTCGCTTTAATTGTCATCTTGTTTCAGCTACTGACTTCTTCTTTGGTTACCGTTGCTCTTGCCCGGTCTATGGGTATTATTTTGTTTCAGGGGTCGTTCGACAACATATTCGGACATATCAACCTCCTGGTGAACATGGGCGAGGATACGATGACCCTGCCGGTCGTCTCGCCTATCCGTACCGAGGACCCAATAGACCTACCGATATGCTCGCCCATTCGTACTGAGGAGATGAGCGAGCAGAGGGCCCCTGAGACTGGTCCTTCAGAGGAGGTGAGGGAAGAAGTAGAGGTTATGGTGGGTGGCGAGGATGAGGTTCTTGAGGAACCTGAGAAGATGTTGGTGGATAGGGTGGCGATGACCCGTTATATTGACAGGTGTGGGGGTAAATTGTTGGAGCAGCCCCGTGTCTTGAGGATGGGGTATACTGCTCTTAAGCCCCTCGTCGTCAAGGATGCAGAAAAAATAGCTATTCTTCCTGCAATGTCGGTTATAGAGCAGGCCAGTACTGATGCGCTTCGGGTATGTTGCGTACGTATTTTGTTATATAGGTCGTGATGCTTTTATTTTGGCTGGTATCTGATGTTTCTAAATACAGGTTTTCGTGGATATCGTGGTGTTAAGGGATCAGCTGTCGGCACTAGAGGCTGAGAAGGAGAAGCTGATGGCCGAAAATAAAGCCTTGGCCGAGGATAAAGCTCAGCAAGTGAAGGTGGTCTCCGAGCTAGAGGCGGAGAAAGAGAAGCTGATGGCCGAAAATAAAGCCTTGGCCGAGGATAAAGTTCAGCAAGTGAAGTTGGTCTCCGAGCTAGAGGCGGAGAAAGAGAAGCTGATGGTCGAAAGCAAAATAACGGCCGAGGAGAAAGCCTAGATGGCTAAGTTGGCCTCTGATAATGAGAAGTTGGTGGGAGACAACGTACGCCTGACCGAGGAAGTAGAGAAGATGGGGGCCGAAAAAGAGGAGTGGGTCGAGAAGTACGACCTGTTGGAGGCTGATAATTTACTCATGGCAGAGGATGTAGAGGCCGGAACGTCCGAGGTGGCGGCCCTGAAAGTGGCGCACGCGGAGGAAAGGGCAAAGTTCGCAATGATGGCCAACTTCTCCGTCTTTTGGGCTCATGTTCGGGCTCTAAACTTTGCAAAGGTTCCATTCTCGGACCGGGCGTGGTCGGAGTTGGTTTATCCCTGTCCGCAAGGTGCACGTCCTAAGCCTCAGGATTGGGCCAACCTCCGAGACGAAGAGCTCCCACGGCTGCCGGGACATACTATTTCGACGGCGCTCTGTCCCCATTTCGGGTCGGCTCCAACGACTCCTCGATCTGCTGCTGCCGAGATTCCCCCACCCGCATCCCCTCAGGTGGAGCCTTGACCATTTACTTGTAATATTTTCTCTGTATCTTAGCGTAAAGTCTTTTGATACCCGAATTATGGGTCTCTTTTGTAACTAGAAAGATATTCTTTTGGGAAGTGATAATATAGGTGCTATGTTTTCTTTCTGTTTGGCTTTCCTTGTTAATTTCCCTGTTTGTGGGTCGTCGTCGTTTGAAGGATGTAAAAACAACATCTTGCCAGGTACCCGCTAACCCCCTTGCCATGGTGGTCTGGACCTCGCCTAGTCGTAGCGTAGGCGATGTCATAAACGGTCTTGAAAAAGCCAATGCGTCCCTAACTTCTGAACTAAATTATGCTCGGCGCGAAATCGATGGTTTGAATATTCATTTTTCAAATTTGTCAATTCGATTACGCGACTTAGGAGAGAAGTTCAGCAAGAAGACCGCCCATTATACGGCAAACAAGGGAAAGGCTAAAGAGCTTCTTGGTGCGCTTCGGCGCTCTCGTGATGAAGCCCGGGGCCGGGTGACGAGCTTGAACTTGGTTCTTGGGGCCGTTTTCGAGGACGCGGACCTGTTGCTATCCTTCGCCAAAGCATATTGGGCCCGAATTCGCACATTAGAGGTGCTCGATCATGTAAAAGAGATGCGTGGTGTTGCCCGGGCAGAGCGTATGTTTGATGCTATGGCCGGGGTGACTGAGACCACGGCTGCCTTGAACCGAGTGGATGCGGTCGTTAAGGAACGTCTGGGGACGCAAATTGTCTCGTTGCGAGATATTCATTTTGCTGATGCCGTAGAGACCTCAGCGTCTGTCGACGGGTTATCGGATTGATGATTGAGTAGCTCGTTTTGTCATTTCATTTGTAGCTTGTATATAATAATTGTTGTTTTTCGACTTCCCTGTCTTTTCTTTTCTTTGTTCGATAAGATACCCCTGTCTCTTCTATATTTACGGCTGAATATTCATCTCTTCCCTTCTTCCCCATTTTTTTTATAGGCACATGCTACTACGTCGCACCAGGCTGGTTCTCCCTGCCTTGTTAGCCCGGGACTAGGGCCTACTGGTGCTGCCCGGGACGAGGTCTCATCTGGTGCGGCTAGTGAAGTGCATGCCAACTGGCCTTACATCGTTTTAATGGGCAAGAACGTAAAATTGCTCGAGCAGTGTGCCCGACTTAGGGCCAAGTTGAAAACTCAGGCGTCCTCTTTCCGGGAGTATGTTCGTCATGCCGAGCATGTTGTTGAGGTTCAGGAGCGTCGTCTAGATCGGTATTGGTGTGTAAAGGAAAAATACCTCGGTAAACTAAAATCGTTGGTATCCCAAGCCAATATGCTGGTGAAGTATTTCCGTTTGTCTCGATCCAGATATGATGCTTCTGCGGCTATGATCGAAGCTCGTAAGCTTCCCTTCGAAGATGCTCGCCGTAAAGCGGCCTCGGATGCTCACGAGATCGCTAAAAGAGCCGAGTTCTCGGCGTGGCTTAATACGCTATCATGCGTTGGTGCTCATACAATCAACTTTGATGCTCTCATTTCTGAGGAACGTTTTGATGGCGAGGAGACCGATGGGGATACGGCGACGGATGACGAAGAGGTAGAGCTCGGTCAATTGCCGTCGTGTTTCTCATGTAGTAGTAGTTCTTAAATCAATTTCGTTATGGTTTGTTGTACCTTGTTGCCTCCGTAATACGGGCATGGACTATTTGTTTTATTTCTTTCTTCTTGTTTTCGGATCTTCTCATTGTCGTACTGATATTTCATTGATTGGATTGATTTTTCTTTGCTGATTTCTTCGTCCGATGTATTATTGCCTCTGTAATGTGGGCTAGAACTTTGTTTTATTTCTTTCTTCTTGTTTTCGGATCTTCTCATTGTCGTACTGATATTTCATTGATTGGATTGATTTTTCTTTGCTGATTTCTTCGTCCGATGTATTATTGCCTCTGTAATGTGGGCTAGGACTTTGTTTTATTTCTTTCTTCTTGTTTTCAGATCTTCTCATTGTCGTACTGATATTTCATTGATTGGATTGATTTTTCTTTGCTGATTTCTTTGTCCGATGTATTATTGCCTCTGTAATGTGGGCTAGGACTTTGTTTTATTTCTTTCTTCTTTGCCCCTTTTTCCTTGATGGAGTTGGTACCTGCATAAGTGGGACTGAGCTATTATTTCATATGCCTCCGGTTACGTTGGAGGACTTTTTGTTCTTAGGCAATAAGTCATACATGCCGTTTAGGAATTTCTTGTATCCCCGGTTACGTTGGGGGACTTTTTTAGTATTCCTAGGCAATAAGTAATACATGCCGTTTAGGAATTTCTTGTACCCCCGGTTACGTTGGGGGACTTTTCTAGTATTCCTAGGCAATAAGTAATACATGCCGTTTAGGAATTTCTTATACCCCCGGTTACGTTGGGGACTTTTCTAGTATTCCTAGGCAATAAGTAATACATGCCGTTTAGGAATTTCTTGTACCCCCGGTTACGTTGGGGGACTTTTCTAGTATTCCTAGGCAATAAGTAATACATGCCGTTTAGGAATTTCTTTTACCCCCGGTTACGTTGGGGGACTTTTCTAGTATTCCTAGGCAATAAGTAATACATGCCGTTTAGGAATTTCTTATACCCCCGGTTACGTTGGGGGACTTTTCTAGTATTCCTAGGCAATAAGTAATACATGCCGTTTAGGAATTTCTTATACCCCGGTTACGTTGGGGGACTTTTCTAGTATTCCTAGGCAATAAGTAATACATGTCGTTTAGGAATTTCTTGTACCCCCGGTTACGTTGGGGGACTTTTCTAGTATTCTTAGGCAATAAGTAATACATGCCGTTTAGGAATTTCTTATACCCCCGGTTACGTTGGGGGACTTTTCTAGTATTCCTAGGCAATAAGTAATACATGTCGTTTAGAAATTTCTTATACCCCCGATTACGTTGGGGGACTTTTCTAGTATTCCTAGGCAATAAGTAATACATGCCGTTTAGGAATTTCTTGTACCCCTGGTTACGTTGGGGGACTTTTTCGTATTCCTCAACCCTGATAAATAGCAAAATATCTTATGAATTCAAAGTAGAGGTACGTTGTGACCTGTACTGGAAGCCAGTTCATACGTAGTACTTCTTGAGATTGGTCACGTTCCAAGAATTCTTTTCTCCTCGGCTATTTTCGAACAGAACACTTTTGATCTTATAGGTCGCCTGGCTTGTTCTTTTGACGATTTCGTATGGGCCTTCCCAGGTAGGGCTCAGTTTGCCATGTATCTCGTTTCTGGTATATACCGTCACTCGTCGTAACACCAGCTCTCCTACCATAAATTCCTTGGTCCCTTTCACCCTTTTGTCATAGGTTTGCTTAACGCTTTGCTAGTACTTTGCTAGTGTAAGGGCTGCTATCTCTCTTTTCTCGTCCAGCATGTCGAGTTCTTCTCTCATCCTTTGTTCATTGTTTCCTTGCTCGACTAGGGTTGTTCGAAGTGTGGGTAGCCCGATTTCTGTTGGTATGACGGCCTCGACGCCGTATGCTAAGTTGAACGGGGTTTCCTTGGTGCTCGTCTTTGGCGTAGTTCGGCAAGACCATAAGACGTTGAGCAGTCGTTCAGGCCATCTTCCTTTTGCCCGTTCCAGGGTCGTCTTGATACCATCCAGGACAGTTCGGTTTGTAACCTCGGATTGCCCATTTCCCTGTGGGTATGTTGGGGTCGAATAGAATTTCCGGATACCGAGTTCTTCATACCAAAGCTGCAGCTTGGCGTCCTTGAACTGAGTGCCGTTGTCTGCAACAATGGCGTATGGTATGCCGAACCTAGTGATGATATATTCCCAGATGAGTTGCTTAACGTTGCTGGCTTTGATCTCTCGGAGAGGCTTAGCCTCGACCCATTTGGTAAAATAGTCCGTCGCTACGATCAGATATTCCACGCTGCTGGGTGCTCTGGGAAGTTTCCCTACAATATCAATCGCCCATTGCGCGAATGTCCAGGGTGCCGATACTGGGGTCATCATCGACGATGGGAGACGAGGTATTTTGGCGAATCTTTGGCACTTGTCGCATCTTTGGACGTAAACGTCTGCATCTCGTTTGATATAAGGCCACCAATATCCTTGAGTGATCGCCTTGTTGGCGAGGGATCGCCCTTTGATGTGTGCTCCGCAGGACCCTTCGTGGACCTCTTCCAAGACAGGCTGTTGCATTTCGGGCCGGACGCACAGAAGGTGAGGGTCTCGGTAACTGGATTTATATAGTTTGTCGTCCTCAGATAACCAGAACCGATGGGCCTTTCTTGTGACTTTCAACATTTTTATCTTGTCAGCCGGGAGCGTCCCGTTCCGCAGATAGCAAATCATGTCGTCCATCCATCCTAGCTCGTATTGTACTGATGTCACTCGGTTTATTCTTTTAGTTATGCTCGGGTTTTCCAAAAGCTCCACTGTGATCGTCCGAGTGTTGGTTAACGTTAATGTCGAGGCTAGGGTGGCCAAGGCGTCGGCATGTGCGTTTTCGGTGCGATTGATTCTTATTAGTTCGCATTGTGCGAACATGACCATTATGCTCTGAACTTTCTCTTGGTAGAGGATCATTCGGTCGTCTTTGGCTTGGTATTCACCAGTAGCCTGGTTGACGATTAGCATGGAGTCGGAGCTAGCAATCAAGTGGGTGCATCCGAGGGATCGGGCGATGAGCATGCCATTGATCATGGCTTCGTATTCCGCCTCGTTGTTAGTAGCTCGGAAGCCCAACTTGATGCTTTTCTCGATGATCGCCCCTTCTCTGGACTTGAGGACGATGCCTGCTCCCGATCCGTCTTTGGTGGATGAACCGTCGACATGTATCTCCCAGTGCGACTGTGGTGAAATGGCCAGGGGCTCGTCATAACCTTCAGTGAACTCAGCGACAAAATCAGCCAACACCTGTCCCTTTATGGCGTGGCGGGGTACGAATTCGATATGAAATTGGGATAGCTCGACCCCCCATGCTGCCACCCGACCGCTGATATCCGTCCGTCGAAGGGACTCCTTAACGTGGAACTTCGTGTAGACTTGGACTTTGTGAGCTATGAAGTAGTGTGGTAGTTTCCGGGTAGCAAAGACCAACGCCAAACACAACTTTTCCAATGGTAGGTATCGTGTTTTGGCCTCGACCATAGTTTTGCTGACGAAGTAGACCGAAAATTGTTCTCGTCCCTCTTCTCTTAGGAGGACCACGCTCACAGCTGTAGTGGAAACTGCTAGGTAGCAGGCCAAAATATCTCCTTTATTCGGCCTTACTAGCAGTGGCAGGGTCCTTAGATACTCTTTGAGGTTGTCGAACGACTCCTCGCAAGCCGGGTCCCATACGAACTTTTTATCCTTCTTGAGGGTCTCGAAAAATGGTCGTCCCTTATCTGCGGATCGACTGATGAACCTGCTTAGTGCGGCCATCATCCCCGTGAGCTCTTGCACCTGCTTCTTATTCTTTGGTGCTGCTAGGTTTCGTAGAGCCGTTATCTGGTCGGGGTTAGCCTCTATTCCTCTTTGGCTGACCATATGACCCAAAAACTTCCCTTTGCTAATGCCGAAGGCACATTTGCTAGCGTTAAGCTTTAGTTTGTGCCCGCCCAGCGTTTGGAAGACGTCTTTAATGTCCTGGAGGTGGGAAGTGGCCCTTTCGCTCTTGACGACCATGTTGTCTATGTATACTTCCACTGTCTTCCCTATATGCTTTTGGCATACCTTCGTGATCATCCTTTGGTATGTCGCTCCTGCATTTCGTAGGCCGAAAGGCATAACCGTATAGCAGTAGTTCCCCAAAAGCGATATGAACGAGGTCTTTTCTTGATCTTCGGGGGCAAGGGGGATTTGATGATATCCCGAGTATGCATCGAGGAAGGTCATCCTTTCTGCTCCTGCGGTGGCGTCCACCAGCTGATCTATCCTTGGTAGGGGGAATGGATCCCTTGGGCAGGCTTTATTCAGATTGGTGAAGTCTATACAGACTCTTTCCTTCCCATTCTTCTTTGGGACGACGACAGGATTGGACAGCCACTTCGGGTAGAACACTTCCCGTATTGCTCCTGCCACCAACAACTTTCGGACTTCCGCAATTATAGCCGCTCTGTGTTGGACGGACACCTTCCGGCTCCTTTGGGATATGGGCTTGTAATCAGCATTTACGCTGAGGTGGTGGCATGCTGTTTTTGGATCTAGACCGGGCATGTCTTTGGGGCTCCAGGCGAACTTATCGATGTTGCTGAGGAGGAACGCTTTTAGCTCCTCGGATTCCTCTTTTGGAAGGCTATCTCCGATGAGAAAGTAGTGCTCCTCATCCGTGTCCGGGATATACACCTTCCGGAGTGTCTCTCTGACCTGTTCTTCAACGACCCTCTCAGCTCGTGCTATTTGGTTGATCAACTTCCCTGCGCTTGTGGGCTGTCCGACAACTACAAGTTGTCTCTTCAACGTTGCGGTGATGTCTTCACAGCGTCTTGAATCCTCCTGACATCCTCGGGCTGTATCGATCTCCCCCTTGGCATTAGGGTATTTCACCTTCTGGTGGTACGTGGAAGGTATCGCCCGCATAGCATGGAGCCACGGTCGGCCCAGGATTGCATTGTGGCCGGACTTATCATTGACCACCAAGAATTCCACGGGGACAGATACGGATCCCGTGGTAACATTTAGGATGATCTTTCCCAGTGGCTTAGTCGTCTCAGAGATGAACCCAATCAGCGTGACGTCCGTGGGCTGTAGATCTTGCAATTTGAGCTCCATCTTGTCGAAGAGTTCTTTGTACATGATGTCACAAGAAGCTCCTTGGTCGACAAGCACTCTGCTGACGGTGTCTATGCCGATCTGGACGCGTAGGTTAATGGCGTCCCCATGAGGGTATATCACCCCTTCTTCATCAAGATCTGAGAAAGAAATGGGCGGGTGTCGCTGCGACATGCATTGCCGCTTGGAGATCGACGCCTGTGAAGTTTTAGCTACTTGCCCAAAGTGGGCCAGCTGCCGTTGTTGTGATCGATCCCCCCCAGTGCTCTTGGGCCTTGACAAGTGGACAACGTTGATCGTCTTGCCTTGTCGGTCGTCAGTTCCCTCGATAACTAGCTGCTTGCCCTTGTCCCTAGCGCCTTTGAGGAATTTGTTGAGGAATCCCGCGTCTCCCCACGCGTTCATCTTCCACCGGAGGTTTCAGCAATGCTCGGTGAGATGAGCGTGATCCTCATGATAGGCGCAGAAGAGCTTGGTGTCTCTGGACTTAGGGGGGAATGGATTGGTTCGGGTCGGGAACACCAGCTTTCTCTGCATATATCCTTTAAGATATCTTCGGCAGACAGATTGAAAGTGTACCTTAATTCGACCGGTTCATAACGCCTCTGGCGTTCCCTTTCTGGCCCACGACCTTGCTGAGGTGGTTTGGGCGGCATTGGATAGGCGATTCGGAGCGGCTTCGGCTCGGGCTCTATGGGTCTGTATTCCCTTCGCTGAACCTCGGGACCCTTGTCCCGTTTGGATTGAGGGACTGGTTCCCCTTGATTATTCTTGGCTCTCTTGCGGTCCACCTGCGCTTCCCAGACCGTCTCTCTTCTTGGTGGAGCCTAGTTGAGGACTCGCATCTCTTCATTCTTATCAGTAAGGTGGGTGCAATAGGCCAGAAGGGCATCGGTGGTCGGAAAATTCTTGCCGATGAACTTCCTTCTCGCCCAATAGCCGCTGGGGATAGAGTTCATGAAGTTCTGGATGGCTATGTTATTGGCGTACTGCGGGATCTGGTTCGCCACGTCGATGAAGCGTATGCAGTAGTCCTGGAGCCTCTCATTGGGCAACATAGCCATTTTTAGAAGGGTTTCAATGTTAACCTTCTTCTTCCTATGAGCGGCGTATCGGGTGGAATATGCACGGAGGAGCTCAGCCCAGCTTCGTATGGATCCCCGTGGTAGATTATGATACCACGACGACGCCTCCTGACCCAAGCTGTTCTTAAAAAATTTGCACATCAGTGCACTGTCGTCACTCCACAACTTCATCCTTGTTTTGTAAAGTCGGAGGTGATCGATGGGGTAGCTCCTTCCATCATATAGTCTCAATTCGGGGATGACAAACCCCGCAGGATTGCGGTACCGAGTTATCTGATCGGTACATGGAGTCTCTTGGCATACGTCCCAAGCCTGTTGGAACGTTTCATCCGGTGCCGGGTAGTGAGGGGCGTATCCCCCATATGGGTGTTGGGAATAGTAACCGACTATGACCCTATGGTCGCCGTTCCTCCCGTTGTTCGGATTTCTGTCGAGATCAGGTAGGGGAGGCGTGCCTTGGTGATCGTAGACCGTCGGGGTTATCCTCGGGACGGGCTCTCCTTGTCTTGGTATCCTCGTATCATGAGGTCGGCCCGTCGCTGCCATCGCTGCTCGGTAAGCAGAATCTTCCGCTTCACGTCGAGTGTCGGTTTGCGTGTGTGTCGGTTGGATGGGTGGTATCGTGATGCCGGCCGCCGCCATGGCCGACATGCATGCCCCTAGCTGGGCTTGTAGCAGGGCATTACGTTTCTCCACGGCTCATGCTAGTGCTGCCGTAGTCCTATCTTGTCGAACAGGGGTTTGTAGTTCCACAGTGTACGGCGTAATTATCCGCGGTGGGAGGGGTGGATATGGGGCTACCTGTTCTAGTATGGGGTCATCGGTCATACCATACTGGTTGGTTTCGTTCGTTTGAAAACGAACCCGTTGCGGACTGGAGTTGACCGAGGCTGCTGGCTGAGGGGCCTTTGAGCTTGGCCCTGCTTTGTTGGGATGGCGGTTGTCTGGAATGAGTGGCTCCGCATGCCTAGTCACGGATGGCGCTCGTTCCGCCTCCGTGTCCGTAGGGTTTTCGTCGACAAGACCGTCGACCTGAGGGGGATGGTCGGTTTGTTGTTATGTTTGGACGTTAGAGACGGCCAGTCGAGATCAAACCTGAAGCGCTTCATAGCAGTCTCTGATGTTGAGGAGATACGCTAGCACGTCTTTGTGGACTGGGATTTCCTGGTTTGTCGATGTGCCTACTTCCTCTGGGCGAGTTTCTTCGTTGGTGTTTGCCATTTGTTGCTCGTCTGGTAGAACGTTGGTGTTCGATTTCGAAGCTAGTTGAGAACTAGATGGTTCCCGGAGACGGCGCCATTTGACAAAGCCATAACTTTTGTCGGTCGCGTTAGACTTTTCAACAATAATATATAATGAATTGACAATAAACGATGAACACTTCTTGATCTTTATTATTTATTCGGCAATTGCCACTGTTCGGACTACAATTCTATCAATGTATTTATGCTCGGATTTGCTGCTCGATCCGGAACGTGATCTTTCTCTTCTCTTCGGTGCTCGGTTCTCGATCTTGCTCGGTTTGGCTATTGATTTAATACGTTCTGACAAGTTTTTATCTTTTCTCTCCTTCTCTCTATATTTTTTAGATATGTTTTCTGGTCCCTTTCTTAGGGGGGATACTTGGCTATTTATAGGCAATTATGTTTTCTAGGATGTTGGCAAATGTCTCCATCTCATGGGATTTTTCAGATATGGGTCCCTAGTTAAGTGGGCTTGGGCTTTTTGTAAAGGGATGATAACCCATTAAGCGTAGGATACTCCGTTTTGATATATGGGCTGTTTAATACCCGAATAGAGTATTCAGGTCTAATTTTTATGTTTTATCAATTCAATTAGTTGTATTGCTCTGTAGCTAGCTTGAAATTTTAAGTAGCTTTGCTTGTTAGCTTTCAACAACAACAACAATTTCGGAGTAAAGTTATCATCCGAATAAACTATCTTAGGGTGGCATTTCCAAACAATCACCGTCGTTGTTTATATAAGCTTTGAATACATTATACACCATAACCTCTCTAAATTAATACTCGCTAAATTAATAAACTCTTAAAATAATAATTTTTTTCAGTCCCGACTTGAACCAATGTAAAAAATCACCAATTTTGACATAATAAGATAATAAATTTTCTGAAAATCCTTATATAAATATTGGTCCCGACAAAATCATAAATTAATAATTCTTCAAAATGACAAACATTATTAGGACGACTTAGCGAAATATGACTCTATAGTCGTTTGTTTTTTTTGTTTTTAAATTTAAATCTACTTGAATATTATTCCTAAATTTTCTAATTGGATCCAAAAGTTTTGATAGTCCGGCTGGTATATGATTTTTTGACAAAAAATCATATTTTTAAAATACAAAAATCAAAAAATTCAGCAAAAATATGGATTCTGAATTTTTGGATTATTTTGACTAAAAATATGGATTTTAAAAATCAAAAAAAAAATCCTAATAACTAAACACATATTAGATTTTCAAAATTTAAAAATCATTCCAAAAAATATGATACCAAACACACCTCATATAGAGAGAGATGTAGAGAGAGAAAGAGAGAAATAGATATCATTTATTAATGTGTAGGCCTTTACCTCTTTATATGATTAGAGGTTGAGGAGACTATATGCATGCTTTTTTTTTTTTAAAGCTTTTTTTGACCTTTTTGATCTGAAAAGGTCACATGCGTTTGGTATCATTACTTTCTTTAGCTTTTAAAAATCTAGATTTTGAAGTAATATAACTAGAAAAGCTAAAAGTCATACATTTTTAAGATTTTGGTAGCTTTCTCACCACCATTTTAAGAATTTAAATGAATATTGATGTTATATTAACTAAAACTTTATTCGTATACTTGAGATGTTACTTGGTCGTTTAAATATGATATTTTAAAAATTTATCAAAAAAATATCTTATAAAGTTATTTTGATTGAAAAATCAAAAGTTTATTAGCTAATGTCAAAAATCAATATATTAAAAGTTATATTTTTTTAACTTTTTGTTAAACACCCATGTTTATTTTAGAAATCAATCTTTTTTACTACTGCTTTCTGAAAACAGCTTTTTAACTGAAAAAGTTGATAACAAATGACCCATATATAAAAGTCAATATAAAAGGTATAATTAGAATCAAAAGATACAATACAATAGGAATAATAGGTGGAGTAGAAGTAGTAACACATCCATAATATACTACGACACTTCCCCTTCGATGTATGCAGTGACGGATGTAGGCTGGGGCTGGGGGACACGTGACCCCACAAATATTTTTCCACAATAAAATTACGAAAATGCCCCTGGGCTATTTATGTAGTTAATTAGTTATAATTTACATATATATACTTAATAAAAGGAAAAACCCAAGCGGCTACATAAGCAATTCGCAAGCTTCTAAACCTATTCTGTCTTATTTGTTTATTAATTATCATGTCAATTACTAGTTACTAGTTCCTGTCTTATTCATGTGTGTGTAAATTATATGATTTCTTAGTCCTTACCAAATAATAATGCTATATACTACTAAGAATCATTACAATAAGCTTTCAATTGTTAATTAGAATTTTAAAATAGGGATTTTTATTAGAGGCAATGGGTTAAATATGTTTTTCAGATTAATTTTGATTGCTTATATTGAAAAGGAAATTTTTGGTAATTTATCAAACGATGTAATTATGGAACGTTTTCAAAAATTGCATAGACATCAAGGACTATTGTTGTTTTACTTTAAATTTGTAATAAAGTTTTTTTATGTTGTGTCTAGTTTATAAGTTTTAACTATATAACCATTTTATATAAAATCGTGCTCCCCCAAATATAGAAATCTGGATCCGTCTCTGGATGTACGTTTCTATCTTCAATCATTCGTCTTCATGTAGAGTGCATGGTAAATAAGTCAAGTTGATATCCATTCGAAAATGCCAACACGTTTCTTCAAGTCCCAGTAGGATTTTACAAACTAATGAGTTTACCCTGGATGTACGTCTCTATCTTGAATCATTCGTCTTCATATAGAGCGCGTGGTAAATAAGTCAAGTCAATATCCATTCGAAAATGCCAACACGTTTCTTGAAGTCCCAGTAGGATTTTACAAACTAATGAGTTTAATTTTAGGATTTAACATGATGGCAGTATAAAATACATATACATGGTGGCAAGGTTAACATGCAATAGTATCCGTTCATAGGTATGGGTTGTTCACGCCGTATCAATTATTATCACAATAAATTATATGATAGCATGCATATTTTCACCCGATCAGAGCTATAAACAAATAAATAAATTACGTATCGTACATCCGGTATTTTAGGGGTGACTGGCATAACAATTTTTTTTAAAAGTTTGACTGAATATTTTATAATCTAATCTTTAAAATTAAACCCTGTTTTTCAAACAAATAACCCAATCTCATAGATTTTACTCTAATATTCGTGAGTATTGTGTTAATAACGTGTTGTAAGTCAACTATTAGTCGTATATTATGGGGGAGAGAGGTGGAGAGAGAAAGAGATAAATAGAGGCCGTACTATTTATCATTCTATTATAATAAGTCAAATGAGTCTGTCCAATTTACCAAAAAAAAATTCAAAAATACTCATACAACTTTATATTAATTACAATAATGTCATACTCTCATAAAAATATAAAAAGTAAAAACTAATAAAACTATTTATACCTCTTTAATAACCAAACATTCTTTTAAATTTTAAAATATGTTTTTTTTGTATTATCCACATATTTATGTCATAACAATACATATTTTCTATATTTTTATTGCATTATGCACCACACACAACGCGTGGGGCACGATTACTAGTATAAGCAAAGGTTGAGGGAGTTATATAAAAGTATTTATACAAAATATAACTAGGAATGAACAGATACACTATATTTGTCATTCTTATCGGAGTCTGTATTTTTCCACTATAAAATATATGAATCTACGCAATAACACTACTTTTAAACTCTGAACCGTACTTACAAAGTCCGAATCGTACTTCCGAACTACAGTTTGTCCATTTTAATTTATTTTTTTGATTATTTTATGAAAAAAATCATACAAAAATCATAAACGTATGAAACTAGTTATACTAGTTAAAAAAGAGTACAAAATATCTTGAAGTTATTTTTAAATTTTTTACAATTTATATTTCTTTTTTGACTTTTATTGCTATATTTTAAAAAAAAAAATCACAAAATTTGTAAAATTAGGACAACATGGTAAGAGAAGTTAGAAGTTGAGTCTAAATATTTAAAGAATCATTTTTTATTAGGTTAAGATTTTTTTGGTAGAAAAAATAGAAAAAAGAGAATAAAAAAATTAGAAAATAAATTTGGATTTTTTCTACTCAACTTTTAACTATTACGACTATTTTTATACGTTTATGATTTTTTAGACTCAATTTATAACTTCTCCAACCCTGTTATCTTAATTTTACAATATTTGTGGTATTTTGTTTTGTAAAAAATAATAATTAAATTCAAAATATTAATAAAAACCAGTAAAAATACTTTTAAATTTACTCATTTTTTAACTAGTATAACTAGTTTTATACGTTTATGATTTTTTATAATTTTTTTATTTTCTTTTTTTGATTTTTTTCACGAAAAAATCAAAAAGAAAATTAAAATGATCAAATCGTAATTCAGAAGTATGGTTAAGAACTTTAAAAATACATTATTTACGTGGATTAAGATATGAGGTGCACTTATTACACTACATAATTTCTGAAAAAACGCGTGAACCGTAGATTAAATCTACGGTTTACAGTGATCCACTGTAAACCGTAGATTTAATCTACGGTTTGTATTGATTTAATGCAAACCGTAGATTAAATCTACGGTTTACAGTGGATCACTGTAAACCGTAGATTTAATCTACGGTCTGTGTAATTTCACAGATTTTTTGAAATTAAAAATTAAAATTAAAATTCTAATAATTAAAATTAAAATACTGAATATTTTTTTCAAATTAAACATGATTTTTTTTTTACATAAAAATGCCTTATGTTTAAAATTTGATATTTTTTTCAAGTGTATAATTTGATATTTTTTTCAAGTGTATAAGTTGATATTTTTTTCAAATAAGGCATTTTGTTTTTTTCAAATTAAAAAATAAAATGACTTATTTTTAAAATTTTACATAAAATAAATTACCAATATTCTAACAATCTCTCAAAATAAACACAAAATTTACACAAATTTACATAAAAAAAGTTGATTTGATAAATTTTATGTTTTTGGTTGATGTTATATTTTTGTCAAGTTTATAAGTTGATATTTATTGAATCATTAACTAAATCGTCAATTTTTGTGAAGTACATTTGGTTTGTTTTTAACACTTGTATAACGCAATATGAAACATTAACTAAGTCGTGAATTTGGTGTCAATCGTCAATTTTCTTGAATGAAACAATTATAAATTATATAAATTTCATAAAAGAAATTAAGTCAATATGCAAACATGAATATCAACTTATAAATTTCATAAAACAAATTTATTAAACAAAATTTACAACAAAATTAAACAAAATTTACAACAAAATTTCATAGAACTAAATTTCATAAAACGAATTTATTAAACATTTGTTTACATCATATAAATTTACAACAAATTGGAAAAAATAGTAATTTACATAAAATTAAAAATAAAAAACCGATTATGGACTTAGGTCTATAGGTTCTTCATTTGCTTTTTTCTTTCCCGATTGCTTTTCCAGCGCCATATATAATTTGAAATTTGGTCGAAAAAGTTCCTTCCATGGCGCAGCTGCCTCAGTGCGTGTTTGTTCCCACCGTGCTATAATTCCTGGCATTGGGAAGATCCCTTCTTTAGGAATAACCTGAGCATAGTGACAACTGTTGACGAACACCATTACAGTCGGGATGTAATATGTCGTTCCCTGAGGCGGACCAGTATAAAGCGGTAAAAAAGTACTGTTCCACACGTTTACCCCTCCATTTTGATTTTCCCATAAGGACAACAATACAATTGGCATATTGTAATGAGAAGCAATTAAAAACCCATAAGACGGAAATCTCATCCATTTGTCAATAGGTGCGGGATCTGTAGGATGATAAAAATTTAAACTTGATAAAATGTAATCATACCGGTAAGCTTCAAAGTCAAGATTCTCAAACAGCTCATAATAAACACCTTTCATTTGCTGCAGCTCTTGAAACAATTCACATCTTATCGCGTACCAATCATCTTCCCCATTCTGTTTACCCGTCGCATTTGCAAGTACCCGGAACCCACAGTTACCATCCCCACGCACATCATAAACCGTTTCGATGTAACTATGTAACATGACCCATATTTGGTCACTGTACAGGAAGGTTGGCCTATTGGGGGTGGGTTTAGGGTTCTGGTTTCGCGGCCTCCTAGTTGGGTTTACCCTTACCTCCGGTGTTTCATCGGCCTTGCCTTTGCCCTTGTCCCTACTAGCACCAGCACTCTGTTCCTCCACATACTCCCATCCCGACTTATCCCTCTTACTAGATTTGTCGCCTTTTCTAGGTCTCCCCCTATTTGCTCTCACTTCGAGGTCACTGACGGATGTTCTGGCTGGTACGGTTATCTCTCGGAGTTGTGTTTTCATACGCCGTTTTTCAACATTCGTTTTGCTAGCGTAAACACTTTTAAACTCTTCTAGATCACCCTCTACCCCATAATCATCGGTGTTCCCATTATCATCAATTACGTCTAATTTTTTCCAGAATGGATGAATATATTCTAGAGGAAGAGGCTTCCCGAATAAAATATGTTCACTCATAATATGATGACAAGGTAAACCGTGAGACAATTTAAAACCGCAAGAACAATTCTCATCAGCCTGGCCACTACATTTTCTGTGTTCTTGGAATAATAAATCAAAGGCATAGTGTGTGATATACGACCTAAGATTTATAAATAGAGGCGTTTTTTCAGAATGTGGAAAATAAGACTTGCATTTATCCAACTTCGTCTTAATATCCTCAAACTGTTTTTCTAGAATTCTATTCACCTCTACCCAAACAGTTTCAAGCGTGCCAGTATTAGTGGAAAGGGATCTTTTCAGCTTAGCATGTTGTTGTTCAGCTCGATTGCTAGTTCTGTTACCTAGATGTGTTGTGTGGTTGGTATAGCATGCAACAAACTTTTCAGCATAATCATTTAAAAGCTTGTCTACATACTTAATCACAGCAGGGTACGATTTGTAAGAGGTATTGAAATTAGTTCGGTTATAATTGTACTCCTCTATCGACTCAGAATCAACCAATAAACTCCAATCATCTAGAAACGTTTGCCACTCCTCGTCAGGGATCTTTTTACGGCAGTTTCTCAAAACATTTTTTGCAATATGAAAAGTGCACAAAATATGATGAGAGTCGGGAAAAACAACGGATAAAGCATTTGATAAGGCCATTTCCCTGTCGGTTACAAACACCCTAGGTAGTATACACCCCTCCAATGTAACTTTAAATTTTTCCAATGCCCATATATAACTTTCTTGTGTCTCGTCACTCATGAAAACAAAACCTAAACAATATGTTTGGTTCGTTGATGTCATTCCTACGACTTCTAGAAATGACATATTAAAACGGTTTGTCCTATATGTACAATCCATTAACAAGACATCAGGAAAAGCTTTGAACATCCTTATAGAATCGGGGTGTGCAAAAAACAAGTTCTCAAGGCAATGGGTTGATGGGTTCATATTATAGTAGAATGTGTAGCGATGTCTATCCAACAAATTAAAAAGTTCCTGTGTCGGGTTTCTACCATCTCGTTCTTTAAATTTCAGTCCGGCCAAAAAATTATGTATCGTTTTAGTGTTTGATACATTGTCAAGATTTCTATTTTTAATGGCCTCTAATATTGCACCAACTTTAAAACTACTTTGCCTTAAAGTTTTAACAATTTCTTTTTCATCTTGGGTTAAACGAGCACGTCGTGCTTGACCTTGGAGGTAAGTTGGGGGTGGGTGGTTATGTTGTCCATTTTCTACGTGACACATCCATTCACCATTAACTACGTAACCTTTAATGAAAAATGGACAGTCTTTTTTCTTTGTACCTGATTTTACGGAAGATGGTTTCTTTTTTTCGTAAACCCCCGATTTATCACACACAATATCAACATACGGTGTTCTGCTCCCATCACCCCCTCCAGACCTACGAATCGTAAGGATGAAACCCCAATTTCCAGCCACATCAGCAAGATCAGCAAGCATTTCATCCCTTGTTTCCCAAGTCAATTCATCAACTTCAAAGTGCTCCGAATAATCAGTTAGCTCATCGTTTGAGCCACTGGATGAATTCGCATTGTTGTTGTTATTCCATTGGTTGTTGTCATAACCATAGTTGTAATTCATTTTCGAAAAAGTGTTTGTTTGTATATTTTATTGGGGAGAAATGAGGATTTTTTTAGAGATTTCCGAAATGTGTTTGTGTTTGATTTTATGGTTTGTTAGAATAGGCAAAATTGAGTCATATTTATAGGGTAAGTTTACACTACAAACCGTAGATTACTTTTACGGTTTGTAGTGAATTTTTGGTGTAGTCATTTCGAAACTTTAATAATGCATTGAGTAGTCATTTTCGGATAGGGTTGTCAAATCATAATAATTCAAAAGTGATAAGGTGTTGTCGGAATTATTTTGATAGATATGGTATCCAATGTAATTTACACTACAAACCGTATATTACTTTTACGGGTTGTAGTGTTTTTTTTGGAGTAGTCATTTCGAAACTTTAATAATGCATTGAGTAGTCATTTTCGGATAGGGTTGTCAACTCATAATAATTCAAAAGTAATAAAGTGTTGTCGGATGCATTTGATGGAAATGGTATCCAATGTAATTTACACTACAAACCGTAGATTACTTTTACGGTTTGTAGTTTTTTTTTTTTTTTACGTTGTTTACGGTGATTCAGTGCAAAAAGTACATTCGTAAAACGTCGCTGCTCAAATCAGGGGTACAAACCGTACATTACTTTTACGGTTTGCACAAAATACATGCAAACCGTACATTTAATGTACGGTTTGTATGAAATCTGTACAAACCGTACATTAAATGTACGGTTTGTATGTATTTCAGAATATTTAGGGTTTTTTAGGGTTTAGGGTTTAGGGTTTAGGGTTTAGGGTTTAGGGTTTGTAATTTAGGGTTTAGGGTTTAGGGTTTTTAATATAGGGTTTAGGGTTTAGGGTTTGTAATTTAGGGTTTAGGGTTTATGGTTTGTAATTTAGGGTTTAGGGTTTAGGGGTTAGGGTTTGTAAATTAGGGTTTATGGTTTAGGGGTTAGGAGTTAGGGTTTGTAAATTAGGGTTTAGGGTTTACGGTTTAGATTTTAGGGTTTAGGGTAAGTGGTTTGTAATTTAGGGTTTAGGGTTTAGGGTTAGGGTTGTAATTTAGGGTTTAGGTTTTAGGGTTTAGAATTTAGGGTTTAGGGTTTAGGGTTTGTAATTTAGGGTTTAGGGTTTAGGGCTTGTAATTTAGGGTTTAGGGTTTAGGGTTTGTAAAAACTCAATATTGGTCCTATCAATTAAAATACAGAATATTTTTTACCCTAAAACATACAAATCAAACATACGAATCAAATTAAACTTACGAATTTATAACGTACAAATCAAACATAGAAATCAAATTAAACCTACGAATTTATAATATTCCAACCCTAGCTAATAATAAAACTGACAAATCAAACATAGAAATCAAATACAAAAACAGTGCATTTATTTTTTTTTGTAACGACTAAATGTTTTAAAGTTGGACATAGGGAGCATCTTTCCCGCCGATGTTAATCTATCGGATGACGGCTCAGCAGACTCTTCGATTTCGTTTAGCTCCGTACGCCGTCTTTGTCGCTGCTACGATTCTGGATGCGGCGCACGCTCGTGGGATGTAACTGTCAACCCTCGACTCCAACTGTCGGTTGACTGATGACTAGGATGATGCTCGAACGGGACATCATCCTGAACGTAGCCCGACCCAGCAAAAGAAGCACGACGACCATGACCGCTTGAACTCGGACCCGGACCCTGATCTGTAGTCGGGGGTCGACCTCCACTGGTTCTTCTACCGCCGCTACTAGATTCGCCTTCCCCTCTGCCTCTTTCGTCGGGACGCCGACAACTTGCCGACCTAGTGTAATTTCTTGGGTCGTAACGTAGGTCGTCATCACCATCGTCGTCGTCGTCGTCGTCATCGTCATCCTCCCCCTCCGACTGTTCATCAGCTGACCCATACGGATTCATACCCATTTCAGCGAACTCCTTACGTAGTAAGTCCACGTCCGTTTTCATTTTCGCCCGTTTGAACGATTTGAAACTGCGGCGCAACATCGCTTTCAGTAAAAAAAAAACAATAAAAAACGATTTATTAGTATTGAAATATACATAAAAAGAAGTAACGATTTATTAGTAAAAAACGATTTAGTAGTTACCATTTTATTGAAGACACCCGTATTCTCCCGGAAACCGTGAGGGGGCGGGGCAAGTTCAGGTGGGTTTATGAAGATGCGGGTCCGCTCTCTATACCATTTCATGTAACCCGGTGACGTCCCCGTGCCATATTCGCCGTTAATAAGACGGGTGTGGCGGTCATTCCACACGACTATAAATTCTCCAGTTAGTAAAGGCCAGTCGTGTTTTTGCCCAATCCCATATCTTCTATCCTTGCCGTGACCCTGTCTTGGTTTCCAAATATACGTAGGGACCCGCTGCACAAAACCGAACTGCCTCATGAACCTGTCCGCGGGGTGGTACTCAATCTTCTCATTACAAATGAGAGGCACAGAACAATGCCACATATACCGGCCCCGCGTGCAGTATTCCGGATACTGATTAAGATCCCCGTAAGGTTGCCACACTATCTGTAATCATCAAATTAGAATATATAAACAATGGTTTAAAAATAGACGAGTAATAAATTCTGCGAAGATAAGACCAATGCAAACATATACAACATATAATACGTAAGTTACATATAATACGAAAATTATAATTTACCTGTTCAGGCGACATATTGTCAAACTGGTCACGTATGTGGACCACATTATGTCCGTAGACATATGGCGTAAGGTTAGTTTGCCGCCACATCTTCCATCTGTAATATACAAACAAAAACCGATAAACAATAAATATAACCGGCAGCTAAGTAAATGATAGATGACACAATAATATAAAAAAGCAAATCCAATTCAAAAACTAAATAAATATCATACCTGTAACCGAGGGGGAACCTAGGCAAGCCCTCCGGTGGCTCGACATCTTCCGGCAGCTCTTCACACGGTCTAACCGGCAGTAGTCTGGTAATCGCCCACATATCCAGAAACATCACCGCCCCGCTTACTCCGGTTGTCTTACAACGTACCACCCTGCATAGATTAGCCTCTAACCAGGCCAGAAGAGCTGATCCCCAACTATACTCAGCACATGTGTCAAAATCCTCCAGAAATGGCAGAGGCCAGAGTGGAATCTGATCACTACTCTTATCCGAAAACACATGTGCAGCCAGTAATAATAGCATGGCAGCCCTAGACTGATATAGTAAACGCTCCTCACTAGGGTTGGGGGGTAATTCACCGAAGGTCTGTAACATCCAATCAAGTCTAACTGTCAGACAGTTTTGATCGACTTGATTGTCAGCCGGCCTAACACCCAACAAACTCTCCATCATAGCCAACCTGCTCGCCTTCGTGTCATTCCGCTCCGACCGGGTCACAGCAAGACCATCCACCCTCAGACCGAGCATAATCTCTACATCCTGTAAAGATATCCCCAACTCTCCCCCGACAAAATGGAACGTGTGCGACTCATCACGCCACCTATCAACTAAGGCTGTAATCAACCCTCGGTCTACGGTATAATTACCTATACTGTAAATACCGTAAAAACCAGCCCTAATGATATTATGAACTACCCTTTCAGGCGTCGGTATCTGCCAACTATAATTATAAACCCTAATCTTATTGGCATCTCCTCTACCCGCTTCTCTGCCAGCATCCCAAGTCTGATTAGAAATGTGACCGGTCTGTCGTAAAATACCCAACCTCCCTTTAATCTGTGGACCTGGGTCTGTCATCCTAACTATGATAACCAAATATAACTCAATTAATGATAACCAAAAAAATGATAACATAACCAATTAATGATAACCAAACAATGATAACTCAATGATAACCAAACAATGATAACTCAATTATAACCAATTAATGATAACCAAACACACATTTTTTCATAAACCAAACAATAATAATTAAATTTTTTTAATGATAACCAAACACACATTTTTTCATAAACCAAACAATAATAATTAAATTTTTTAATCATAACCAAACACACATTTTTTCATAAACCAAACAATAATAATTAAATTTTTTTAATCATAACCAAACACACATTTTTTCATAAACCAAACAATAATAATTCAATTTTTTAATGATAACCAAACACACATTTTTTCATAAACCAAACAATAATAATTAAATTTTTTAATGATAACCAAACACACATTTTTTCATAAACCAAACAATAATAATTAAATTTTTTTAATGATAACCAAACACACATTTTTTCATAAACCAAACAATAATAATTAAATTTTTTAATCATAACCAAACACACATTTTTTCATAAACCAAACAATAATAATTAAATTTTTTTAATCATAACCAAACACACATTTTTTCATAAACCAAACAATAATAATTCAATTTTTTAATCATAACCAAACACACATTTTTTCATAAACCAAACAATAATAATTCAATTTTTTAATCATAACCAAACACACATTTTTTCATAAATCAAACAATAATAATTAAATTTTTTTAATCATAACCAAACACACATTTTTTCATAAACCAAACAATAATAATTCAATTTTTTAATCATAACCAAACACACATTTTTTCATAAACCAAACAATAATAATTCAATTTTTTAATCATAACCAAACACACATTTTTTCATAAACCAAACAATAATAATTCAATTTTTTTAATCATAACCAAACACATTTAATCATAACCAAACACATTTAATCATAAACCAAACAATAATAACTCAATTTTTTAATCATAACCAAACACATTATCAACAATTCAAATTAACCAAACAAAATAAAAAAACATGCAAAAATGGGACAAATATCAACAATTATTAAAATTTCTATAATTAATATAAACAAACAACAAACAATTATATATAGCTAAGTGTATTATGGATTTGCATATTTTATATATTTTTTCCTATTTTACAAATTTAAATTACACAAAATACATAATAAATTAGAGAATAAAAGTTATACCTTCAATTATGGATAAGTTTGATTGATGATTTGGGGTTTTTTGTTAATAAATTTGATAGTTAATGTGGTTGATTGATTTGGGTGATTTTTTGGGTTGAAAATTGGGGGTTTTTGAGAGAAAGAGAGAGAATGTAGTATAAAAAATGTTTTTTTTTTAAAAAAAACGTAAGTTTCTGTTTTTCAGGGACCTGCTGTGTAATTTTGGCGCAGGGACTGACTGTGTAATTCTGAAAATCAGGGACTGACTGTGTAATTTCTTCAGAAATTACACAGACCGTAGATTAAATCTACGGTTTACAGTGATCCACTGTAAACCGTAGATTTAATCTACGGTTTGCATTAAATGAATACAAACCGTAGATTAAATCTACGGTTTACAGTGGATCACTGTAAACCGTAGATTTAATCTACGGTTCACGCGTGAAAACAGAAATTATGTAGTGTATTGAGAGCACCTCTTAAGATATTTTATAGTGTAAAAATATGGCATACTTGTTTCTTAAAACAGCACATAAACCTATATCTACACATATATAGAGAGATAACGAGGTGTCTTTTATTCCATGTTACCTAGGAAAAAATGAACCAAGTGCAAAATCATTGACCATAGATTTTTAACACTTTGAAAAACTCCAAAAAATACACACCTTTTTTTTTCTTGAGAATTATCATTTCATCTCTTCTCCTCTTCTGACTTTTCCTCTTATTTGAATAAGTTAAATTCAAGGATTTAAGCTGTTTATATCTCCCCTACTCTTTCTTCAGATTTTATTTTCTGTGGGAAAAAATAAATAAAGCCCAGGTCAGTTACTGTGCCAAGTATGTTCTTTTTGTTAATATTTTTATGATTATTTGCTATATGGAGTATTTGGTTATTGATTGATTTGATTAATGCCCAGTTGAAATATTTATGTGGAAGTATAAATAAAGCCCAGGTCAGTTACTGTGCCAAGTAGGTTTTTTTTTGTTATATTTTTTATGATAATTTGCTATGAATTTGGTATTTGATTGATTTGATCATTACTCACTTAAAAAAGTTTGATTTTTTATAGAATTGACCGAGCTTGGTTATATTTTGATGATAATTTGCTTTAAGGTTGTTTTTTGACTGATTTGATCATTGTCCAGTTAAAAAGATTTGATTTTTTGTTGTTTAATGGGAAAGTTAATGTTTAGTGCTTACTTTCGGACTTAATTATCAAGAACCTCAATTTGTGTATTTTGTTTAAGAATTGGTACATATCAACATCAAAGTTAGACGATTAAAAAAAAACGAAGTTAGAAGCATGGAGTAAAAAAAATCAGCATCATTGATCATTTTAAACATGAGTTTTTGATAATTAAGTCCCAAATATGTACTAAATGATCATTTTTCCTTTAATGTGGAATTGATCTAGCTTGGTTTTGAGTTGATTTTCAATTAAATTTTCATATTCCTTTCCATTTTGGTGTTCTGTAATGAGTTACTTTCATCAATTCATGGCTATTGGCCATAAATTAATGTAGGATTTATGTTATTTAAATTGTGATAAGAAAATCTGTAAATTATTAATCTTGATTGGTTTGATCATTTCCCAGTTAAATAAATTTGATTTTCAAAGTAGTGTTTGACTTTTCCTCCTTTGGTGTGGAGTTGACATAGCTGCAGATTGAGTAGGATTTCAGTTTATAGTAATGTTTTCATTTTCCCCTTTTTTGGTAATTACTTACATGTCATAGCTGTTATGTACAGTTGTCAGAGATTTAGAGATTCTACTTTCTGTTTGTGTATATGTATGTCTTTCACTTTTCTTTTAGCAAAACATGGGCTTTATTTTCATTTAGGATAGAAAATATTGGTGCTTTTTCCCCTTCCTCTATGAGTCAAGATTCAGTTTACTATGATGATGTTTTTTTCTTCCAATATAGGTTTATTGCCAATAATTACGAGATGCAGCATTAACTTTTATTTTCTCGCAGTTTTTAGGAAAATTCTTTGCACAAAGAGGATGAAAAGAATTGCTTATTGATCACTGTGGGAAAAGGATTCTGCTAAATTTGGGTTAAGTACTATTATTTAGGTTCGATAAACAGTGATTAGTTGTCTCGAAATTGCCCGCGGTAAAGATTGTTAAATACTGAGATCTTGGGAAATTAAAGAATGTCTTCTGCTGTGGAAGACCAGTTAGAAATTAAGTTTCGGTTAGGTGACGGGTCGGATATTGGTCCGAAAAGCTACCCTGCTGCTACAAGTGTTTCAACTTTGAAGGAAAGTATCCTTGAGCAGTGGCCTAAAGGTAGAATCTTTACTTATGTACTTGCATATCAAATTTGTTATTCATAAGATTTGTTTATGGCCTTATTTGTTTGAAAGAGAAATAGTTGGATACATGTTTTTTTCGTCTGGCGACTCTTTGGATAATGGGGCATTGCTCATTAGAAAACTTAAAAAGACTAGTCGTAACAATTTTACTTTGATAAATAGAATCATAACATTAATTTTTTTTTGTTTGGGTGTGTGAGGTATGTTGCAAGTTGTTACTTGTTAGGCTAAGAAATCGAAGTTACGTTCAACTTTGAATATAATTTCTTGTTTTAGCCACTGGTAATTTATTTCAATGTTCTCAATCTACTCTAGAAAAAAAATGGAGTTCAATTCTGTCAACGTACAAATATTTACAGCCAATAATGGTATCTAATTGATTGATACATATGATAAAGAAAAACTCTTACATTTGAATCACGGCATTCTGGAATTAGAATTGAGGTAATTATGCAAAATCATGTTTATTATCCTTTCCTTTTTTGGAATGATGTCACTAGAAGTTGCATCTGATTCTTGTTTTTTCATTTGGTTGAAGTTACTTTCTGTTTTTTCTTTGCCAAATTCGCTAGTTGATGTCCTTAATTGATTACTGAAGTTAACACTCTCAAATTGAGAAATAGGAACATACTGTATGTACATAAGAACCATGGGTAGAATGGTGGTAAAAGAACGCAATCAATTGGATTATATGTAAACATGGATTATCAAGCTCTGAGAAGTTTCATTAAACCATTATCACCAATACAAGCTAATAACTAATAACAGTGTCTTCTCCATATTTCAATTCAAGAGTCTGCCACTATAATCAATATTGTCACTGACAGAGTTTTTACCAACTTTTTCGGTGTTGAATTTTTTTTCCGAAAAACCTCAAGAACTGAATAACACAGTTAAGACGCCTCATTTCAATGGAGTAAAATCATGAATTACTAAGAAATAAATTTTCTCCAATGTTAAAATAATTGTCGGTATTAGATTTTTTACTAATGACATCACATGCACTGCTTTTGTGATATATTTGTACTCTTTTAGATATCCAGGTTGTATTTTTATGGTAACATTGGAAAATGTACTGATCAGGAAACTCGAATGGGCCGAAGACTGCGAAAGATATTAAGTTAATAAGCTCGGGTAAAGTTTTGGAGAATAATCGAACAGTAGGTGAATGCAAAAACCCAATATGTGATATACCAGGTGGAGTCACGACTATGCATGTCGTAGTTCAACCGCCACCCTTAGAAAAAGGTATACATCTACATCATGTTGTGAGCTCTCTTTGTGATTTTTTCATTTTGCAGCTTATTTTGTATCCTGTCTTTGGGTGCACTAAGCTTATAACCAAAGCCTGATTCCAGTCTGTACTATATAAACCTGAAATGTTGAAGGCTTAAAATCTGGCCTTTTAACTTATTTCTTTTGTACCGTTTTAAAATGCAATATATTTTTGTAATGTCACGAAAACCAACAGCAAATTCCAATCTGGCTACTTTGCTCCATAAAAATTTGCAGATACCCTATTTTAAAATCAGAAGTCATATACTAGTAATTAGCTTATCATTAATTGTTAATTTGTTCTACATAGACCAATTCAAAAGCCAGTTGAAACTTTGAGTTCTTTAGCTTATAGGAGTATATCTTCTATATATAAAGCAAATCTTTGCACACAACACTTTGGTCCGTTCCATTTGATATGCTAGTGCTAATATAAAAAGCCTTTGGATATGAATATACGATTATCATGTTTGCAAGAGATTATTTGTTCTTTATCAATTTCTTTGTTTTTAGTCACATTCTTATTTTTCATCTTTTTCCAGCAGACAAGAAAGTTTTAAACGATCAAAAGCAAAACAAGTGCTCATGTACCATATTATAATGTCTTTGGAGCTAGCAAAGCTTCAGCATATTTGGTATGTACCAAAATACCCCCTCTCGTATTCGTATTTGTTTACTGGCATATTTTGACCATATAAACTTGGCAAAGGCTGACATTATAAACTTGTAATGTTGTAGGTAAAAATAATTCGGAGATTGCATAACATGTGAAAATCATTGATTGTGGACAGATGAAGGTAGTTGGTGTGAATCATATTTGGTAACAATCAAGTCTCAAGCAGGGTTACAGAATATACAAAGTTGTAGCTTTTGCTTCTGTTATTGGTGTATGTTTTAAAAATGTTAGAGTTGGTTAGACATATCTACATCTGTGAGTTGAGATTCTTCAATTGAATACTTGTGAATTGTTATAGTTTTATGCTTGCAATTTAGACGCAAAGTTAAGAATGCAGAAAATGATAGTTGGGTTCCTACTCTTCCTTGTGTTGACTATTTTTTTTTGTTTCCTTTTCTTAAATCAAAGAACCTTGCATAGAAGTGAATCTTATATGTAGTATATAGGTTGTTTAGCTGCAACTTTTGAATCGTTTGCTGGGCTATGTCGAGGCCGAGAAATAGACTGGATCCATTCAGCTTAAAATTTCTAGCATTTCAGGCAAGAAAATACAAACTTGGCTTTGAACATTTCTAACCAAATGTGATTTAGTCTAGGCTTTGTTTGGTTGCGGCTTTTTAAAGAAATAAGCTGATTTTTTTAAGACTCAGAAAAGAACTAAGTTCGTCCATCTTGTCCTTTAGCTTTTCTGGCCAAATATATAGAAAACCCCAGCTCCTACGCAATCAGCCAAATGCAGTCCCACTTTAAGCCAAAGAAAAATGAGCTTAAAAGCTGCAGCCAGACAAGGCCTCGGAAATGTAGAAAATAAACTTAAAAGATCTAACCTAAAAAGGCAGAATTTTAAACTGATGTTAGGAATGGTACTCCAAGTTCTCCTCCATATTTTAAAGATGATAAAAAACAAAAGAATAGCAAAGTTGGTAATTGTTAATTATCGGAAAGACAGAAAGTAACTTAATAGTACTCCAAGTTAGGAATTTTAAACTGATGTTAGGAATGGTACTCCAAGTTCTCCTCCATATTTTAAAGATGATAAAAAAACAAAAGAATAGCAAAGTTGGTAATTGTTAATTATCAGAAAGACAGAAAGTCACTTAATAGACAAAAAGTGGAATATTTAATTCACACATCAACTTATGATTT
The DNA here is from genome assembly GCA_963682055.1 of Primula veris. Classification (NCBI taxonomy): domain Eukaryota; kingdom Viridiplantae; phylum Streptophyta; class Magnoliopsida; order Ericales; family Primulaceae; genus Primula; species Primula veris. Next base: position 24,293,203 of record OY821747.1, on the reverse strand, counting down.
ATGACTCAAGGGAGGTATATGCCAGTTTAATACGCAAAGGCACTAAAAAGAAGTTCCTTGTATAGATATATCTATTTTTTGTAATAAGTACTCAACTTTAATGATCTGGTGCCTTGATGATTGAAGAAGACATGATATTATACAGTAACTTTAAATATACTCCGAGTATATACCGAAAACAAGTATAAAACGCGTTGTTGGTAACTTGGTTGGAAGCGTGGTAGACGAACTATCGCTGTAGATGATAATGGCAATAACTCTAAAATATGATGGCTGATCTATTGAACTCTATATATTCAGATATCCATCATTGAAATTGTGATTATATTGTCATGAAATTGTTGCCTAAAGCTGAAAATAATGGATCATATTAGGCTTCTTTCTGGTTTATTGTTTGTGTTCTTCTACAAAGGGCACTGTTAGTATGCGCTATCAACGTATGTACATACGCTCATGAGTAGCATATCATATAGTAATACAATCTCAGCAACGTAAATTTTGGTGTTTCAATTCCATTTATGATTCTGTTAATATTGAGGCTTGAGCAATTTTTAAAATTTTAGCTCCTAATATGTTTAGTTCAACAGAGTTGTTCTTCCCACCTAGTTGCACCACGACGCCAACATGCTCCACAACGTAAAAGTTAAGTACAGTATATGCCTAGAGAAAAACGAAATTATTCAGGCGGCTGACAAAGGCACTAGAAAAACAAATCAGGACATGTTTTGCACGAATTGAAACAAACAATGTCTTAGCGTTGATCGTTAAATTCAAAGTTTATATCAGATCCTATGAAACATCCTAAGTTACGTTTACACATAATCTTAGTCATTAATCATTCATTTATTAGGAGAAAAAAAATGCATACAATATCTCGAGTATAAGAAGAATATCACTCCAAATAACAAAAACTTAAACAAAATATTGTAGACTGATGCATAACAAATAGGCCTAATTACAGGTTTTATGTAAAAAAAAATCACCTATCTCAAATTATTACTTTTTTAAACAAACATCAATCATTGCTAATCTTTGAAAGCAATCTAAAAAAGCCAAGAGAATTACACATGGAAAGGAAAGAAAAGAGTATAGGAGACAAGAAAGAGAGTTGTTTTAGTACATTAGTATTGTGTATTATGTGTTTTCAATCCCACATCGCTACTTTTTTAAAAGGTGAGAAGAATTTAGCGTATAAATAAAGTGATGATGTGATTGAGAAAAGCACTTACCTGGACTGGGTCTATGAGTGATCAGTAAGACTCATGGCCTAGGTTGATGACCTCCATTGCACTTAGGAGGGGTGTCTGCCTAAGATTAGCCCAAGTGGCTAAGTCTACGTCATAATTTGTGTTAGCAGGGGCCTGCGTTTGCGTGGCCTCTACCCAATTCTAGTAAAAGCTAACCTTAATTTTTGTAATCGAAATGCTGTCATGTTGCATTCTGTTGTAAGGAGTTCAATAGTCTGCTTTATAAAAGCAAAAGATATCATAATGGAATACTAATAGTCATTTAATTGAATACAATTGAAACAATTTTTTTTTTTTGTGCTATATTTGCTAGTTTTTTTTTTTTTTAATATTTGCTAGTCTCTTCATGTCTATTTTGCTATATTTACTAGTCGCTTCGTGTTGAACAATATCAGGCCGCTATTTCAATTTTCCAACTTATAATGTAAAACAATGTATCTCGTGACGTAAATGAGGATAACTCACTCTAATACGTCAAAAGTAAAGGATGAAAAATGAGACCGTTTGATGGCAGCTTTTAAATATATGAGCCGGACATTTTGAGAGATTCGAAAAAAAGCTTGGCTCACCTACTTAAAGCTTTTAGTAAATAAGCAAATAAGCTGGACTCTTTTAGCATAACAATCCACATCAAGTTTTAAATTGATCGACCAAATGCACCAAAGCTTTCAAGTAAATAAATTAGCTTAAAAGTAGAGGTCTAGAGAAATCAAACTAAAACCAAACCAAAAAAAGATCTAGACCAACTAGTAGTTCATTATATTTGGTTCGGGAAATCCAAAAACCAATTTGATCGTTTCAACTTGCTCTTTTGCGATAACTGAATTGAATAAGATTACTCCGATTGCATTCTTTAAAATTTATGATGCAATTTACAGTTTTATCGACCCGTGAAAATGTTATAAATTCCAAAGTTATCATAAATTCGACGTACCTAATCCTCTTCTTTTTTTTTGCTGAAGTTTAAACCTTTCAAACTGATTAAAGCAAACTGATCCAAAACCAGAGCGACTACCTATATTTGGCTCGGTTCTGACTCGAAATGAATCGCTGAATACACACATACTTAAAACGTATAACTAACCAAACATTCATAGTGAACGTATTCACTAAATTACTTCATATGTTTCATTTTAATTTGCCCATCACTAGGTGCATTGTTAGATACAAATAATTCTTAGATTTGTTATTAAAATGACAGGTTTAAAAAAATTCCATATACTTGAATGAAATTTCACCATATGAATTTTTCTTTGGAATATATCATCTCAACAACTTAGTCACCAAAAACTGTATATCCCCAAAAGTATGTTATTCAAGTAGATTGTCTAATGTTTTAAAAGATACTAGGCGGATTTTAGACGAAAATAGTTTGTTTGACACCTAATTTCATCTAATTCTGCTTAATCACCGTCTAGTTATATAATTTCGCATAATTTACTCTTATGCTCCACCAACAGAATAAGGTCCGACTAATTTCCGTAAAGACTCGTCTTTTAGAACAGTGACATTATCGTAAAATTTGGATTCTAAGAGAAAACAACCTCCAATTTAATCAAGCCACGTGTAGGAACACAGGCCGTATCGTACACAACAAAACAAAAACAATCTTAAAAAACACATAATTCACGAACCCTCTTCTCTCTCCTCGAACATACTACACACTCTCTCTCTATCTCTCAACCTCCTCTTTAAAAACCTTTCACTAAACACCCCAACTTTTCAAAATCCAACACTTTCACCCCTGTTGCTTTTAAAAACTCATTATTTTACTAAATAAAATATCTTAAAACTCACTCACGAACCCTCGAACATACCAGACACACACACACACACACACACACACACACTCTCTCTCTCTCTCTCTCTCTCTCTCTCACTCCCTCTTTAAAATCTTTCACTAAACCTCCCAATTTTTCAAAATTCAACACTTTCACCCCCTACAACTAAAAAAAATGACCACCTCCGCCGCGTCTTTTTGCGCCGTCAGACCCTCCTCCACCGTCAGGGCATGTGTATTATCTCCTCCGTCACGTTCCGTTGGGTTTTCAGTTAGAGGAGTTAATTATTTTAATGGGTTAAGTAATAATTTAAGAGATTGTAAACTGAGGATGAATATAAATAGGAATAATAATAATGGGTTTGGAGCTAATAAGAGATTGCAGAGATTTGCTGTTCGGTGTGATGCTAACCCTGGAAGGGTGAGTTTTTAATTTTATCATTTATATGTATATATTTATATATATATATATATATATAGTGTGTGTGTATTTGTTTCTTTTTATGTAAAATGTTTGCTTTTTTATGTTAGTTTAGTAATTCTTCCAATTGGGTAGTGACTAATGATTAGTGAATTGTCAAGGGTGAGTTTTTATTTTTTATATATGTATGTATATTTGTATATTTAGTGTGTTTATGTTGCTTTACATGTTTTTTTTAAAGTTTGTTAGAAAAATGTTTGCTTTGTATATTAGTTTAGTAATTCTTCCAGTTGGGTAGTGAATTATGAAGGGTGAGGTTTTTGTTTGTTTATAGATATGTACATATGTAGTGTATATATGTTGCTTAATTTTTATTTTTATAATAAAAGATTGCTCAATATGTTGGTATATGCTATTCTGCCAATTGGGTTGTAAAATATAATTAGTGCCAACACACAAAATCAATTTTTATGTTTATATATATATATATATATATCTATACTATTACTTTATCTGAAGAGGGCTTATGAAGCCTTGAAACAATTATTTATAAAAGAGTCCTGTTAATTTACATAATTACAAAATAACAGTAGACACTTTTTACAGGAGAATTAAAAGAAAAAAAACTGACATCTAATTATTAACTTCATCTTCTCACAAATCATCAAATTCATCCCCTCTCTCTCTCAACCATAATTGTTCCTCCCTTCATCAAAGATTCTACCATAACGGGTTACATATATTTTTTTGGATTCACACCCATCGGGTGGGCAGGTCCGCTAGTATATATATATATATGTAGTGTGTATATGTTGTTTTACACGATTTTTTTAAAATTCATTAAAAAAAATGTTTGATTTATATGTTGGTCAATGTAATTCTGCCAACTGGGCTGTAAATTAAGATTAGTGCTAACACGGAGTAGAAAAATACTCTTTATGTGTATATGTTGCTTTGTATGTTTTTTTTTAACAAAAGATGTTGCTTTGATGTTGGTTTATGCACTGAGTTATAAAAGATGTTGCTTTGATGTTGGTTTATGCACTGAGTTATGATTGGTGCTAATACATAGAGAATTGGACTGTATAGTGTATATCAGTTTATATGATGTTGATAGGCAAACCGCGGGAGAACCATGAATGTAAAACGGGAAGGGATGAAATTATGCATGTATATTTTAACAATTGTGCAACAGGCTGAAGTCGTATATTTTGAATTTTTTTACTAAGTAGCGCTTAAAATATATATATATATATATATATATATATATATATATATATATATTTCATCAAGTTTGTTGAAGTAAGGAAGCCATGGTGGCATGGTTCCTTCCCTGTAGGGTAAACGTATAAAATTCAGACATATAACCTTATAAGGGGTCACGACTGGACCCTGGTGGTGAGTGCCTATTATATTAAGGTCCTAACCACGTTGTACTCAAATTAAAGAAAAATATGTATAGGTGATTTTTTTATATTAAGTTATTATTTGTAATGAAGAATACATAGGTTACACCACCTTGACTTCACATCTTATAGGAAACTGTCATGTCAGTTGTATGAGTTTATATTTGGGCTCATTTGCTTGCGTGATGCCTATCTTGCTACTTCCTTTTTAGAAAAAGCAATGGGGTTTGTGTAAGTTGTGCTTGGAAGCTTAGCTTTTATGTATGTATGCATGTATATGTTGACGAACCTGTTTTTTTTTTATAACTGAATCGAGTCCTGAAGTAAGACTAGTGCTATGCATTATCTCTGTATTGTAGCAAATTTGGGATGATATGAAACATAGAATCAAGTAATTAGGTCCATCAGTAAAGCATCTGATACTCTTGTTTCCATGAGTGAATGATTGTTTTCACCCTTCATTTTTCATGTAAGAAAAAATGTTGTTTTTTTGCATAACTACATTATTTTGTGGGTATATTAACTTTTCTGAGTGTCAGATTACTCAACAAGACTTCACAGAGATGGCTTGGCAAGCTATAGTTTCTTCACCAGAAGTAGCAAAAGAGCACAAACACCAAATCATTGAGACCGAGCATCTTTTAAAGGCTCTTTTGGAGCAAAAGAATGGTCTTGCTCGCCGTATATTCTCCAAGGTCGGGGTCGACAATACACGTCTTTTAGAAGCTACTGACAAGTTTATTCAGCGCCAACCTAAGGTAATTTTTTCATGATATTATCTTTACTTTTTTTTTGGGTTTTGAAAATGTTATGATCTTTTTTCTTGTTCAGACTCAATAATCTTGCAAAAGTTTGCTACTATGAGGAGATGTTTTAAACTTGAAAATTACTATTTCTGCTTTGGTTATCAATTTATGAAATTAATACTGCTCTTTACATGAGGGATAATGTGGCAATATAAGGTTTTCCTTGTGCAATAACTTTAACACAATATTGTAGAAAAGGCTGATACTGTGATAAGATGTCTTTGGTCAAACATCTAATATTTGCCTTGGGATCAGTTGTGAATTAGAGTTCCTGGGAAAAATGAATTTGAATATAGTATTGCTTAACCTAGTATTAGGGAGACAATGTTTCCAATTTCAGGGCTATCCTTGTGCCATAACTTTAATAATCAGAAACACGGATATCAGGAAAAACAGGTGACCGTGTTGGGGTAATTTTTTTATTTTTTATTATCATAGTCGTATTTGTTTCTCTATCCTTTCTGGGAACTTTGTGATCAATTCTCTTGCTCAGATCCCGATCTTTCTTATAAGAGATTAACATTATGATGTGATCTTATCATTCCTAAATGGCTAAATCAAGTATTTGCTTTGATTATCAATTGTGGTTCAAAAATAGCTTTAACTGTCTTCATAAGGGATAAGAGTTCTAGATTTCTACCATCTCCACTTCGGCTAAGAAACTTAAATAATCCGTGTCACCATCCATATTATTAACTAGAGATGCTTTTCACGTCACTGATTTGGCTAAAACCTCAATATACGGAAGAAAATTAGTCTCCATCCTATTGTTTACCAAGTTATAGTTTGTGTTTTATTTATAAATGCCCTTTAAACCAGGTGATTGGTGAGTCGGCTGGTTCCATGTTAGGACGGGATTTAGAAGCACTTATACAACGAGCTAGAGACTTTAAAAAAGAGTATAGTGATTCATTTGTGTCAGTTGAGCATTTGGTGCTTGGTTATGTACAAGACAAGCGCTTTGGGAAGCAATTGTTTAAGGATTTCCAGATTTCACAGGACACCTTAAAAAAAGCCATAGAAGAAGTACGTGGACGCCAAAAAGTGATTGACCAAGGTGATGTTCTCTTCCTATTACAGTAATTGACCAAGCAGTTATTTTGCGACGGTGTTGATGCTTGATATATGTCTTCAATTGTTGAGAAACTAATGCTTTTGGGATCTATGATGTAATGTATAGTTTTCTTGATGATGCAGATTATAGTTTGTTTTTTTGAACTGTGTACTATGAAAAGAGTAGAGCTTGTAAGCATATTTTTTTCCCGGTTAACCTTGCACATGATACTTACACTCTTACCTCAGGGTTGAATCGGAAAATAAGTTTAGCTCACATCTTAGAGAGGAATATATTTTGGGAAAATTAATAATTGTGATTAAGTGGAAAGTGGTGGTCTTACATACCCATATAGTGCCATTTTTTATGGGCATGGTTCAGTGAACTGATTTTCGATGGGCATGCTCAGTAAATTGATTTTATTTTTGATGAGAATGAACTTCACTGAACTTATTTGTGATTGGCATGTTGCTTAAAAAACTGATTTCCACTTTTAATGTGTCTTCACTTTAGCAATTTTTTTAAAAATGTGAGTATTGAATAGCATACGGTAGCACTAAATGGGAAAAAAAGGTTCTCACCAGCACTTATTGGGAAATAAGTTGAACAACTTGCCCTTTTTTTTTTCTTTTGTTTGTGCTTGGGGAAAGTCTCACCTTAGAAGTTTGGTGCAGATCCTGAGGGTAAATATGAAGCTTTAGAGAAGTATGGAAAAGATTTGACTGCCATGGCAAGTGCCGGAAAGCTTGATCCTGTCATAGGAAGAGATGATGAGATACGCAGATGTATACAGATTTTATCCCGGAGAACAAAGAATAATCCTGTGCTTATTGGCGAGCCAGGTGTCGGAAAAACTGCAATTTCAGAAGGGTGGGCATTTCTTCTTCTTATTTTAATGTTATTCTCAATTAAATTGCTGCTGTCTTTTTATGGTTTCTACTTCGGTTCAACAAATGCACTCAATCAATGTGTACAGTCAATGAACTCCTTGAATCTGATTAACTAATAACCATCTTTCATTTGCTCATTACTGAGGTTGGTGCTACCAGTGTTTTATTCTTATCATGTATCGGAAGCTTTGGTACAAGTCTCTGACTGGATTTTTGCTGCTTTGATACACCAACCTCTCATGAATTTTAAATGGTTTACACAAACCTACAATGTTTTACGTATAATTAGACACTAACCTTATATATATTGCTCAATACGTTTAGCATATACTATGTTAGTGTAAATAATTGGCCAACAAGTTAATTTACGCAATTGATAGTTGACCATGAAGGTAGCGTAGCGTACAAGAGTGATAACTATCGAAACATTAGTGTGAAAAGTTGGTTTTAAGAAATTGATGTTTCTGCTAATTTAAACGGTGGTACTCTTATTGCTATATTTACTTTCGATTAGCGTATCGAATCTAAAAACTGATAAGTTGGTCAACAAAATCAAAATTTCATGATGGGCAGTGTTTGAGATTGTAAATAACCTATCATTGGGGTGGTAGTTGTTTGGATAGTTGGTTTGATTGTCTGATTGTGACTCTCTTATTTTTTTACAGGCTTGCTCAAAGAATAGTACAGGGAGATGTTCCTCAAGCTTTAATGAACCGAAAGGTATGTAATTGCTGCTCTCAATTTGGAAACAATAAATTTGATATCCAGAGATAAATTTTGTGTGATATAATTATTGCAATATATTTTGCAGTTGATATCCCTCGACATGGGTGCTCTCATTGCTGGAGCCAAGTATCGTGGTGAATTCGAAGATCGGCTAAAAGCTGTGTTGAAGGAAGTAACAGATTCGGATGGCCAAATTGTTCTTTTTATTGACGAAATACATACAGTTGTTGGGGCAGGTATGTACTTTACTTCTTCGTTACTTTTGGAAAGGTAAGCTTGTTATAATTTTGTACACTCTATAATTATGTAACTTCAGTAAGTTGAAATAAACGCGTTGTTTAATACACCAAAACAAAATTTTGAAAGCCTGGATACAAAATTGAAACGTAATACTCAAGTTCATTTAACTTTAACAAACCTAGTAAAAGGGAATATTTTAGTCAAAATATACTTATAAAAATGTCCATTTGTAATGATAAACTTTATCTAATCGCACTTGATTTGTTAGGTGCCACTAATGGTGCGATGGACGCGGGCAATCTCTTGAAACCCATGCTTGGTCGTGGAGAGTTGAGATGTATCGGTGCCACAACTTTAGATGAATATAGAAAATATATTGAAAAAGATCCTGCCTTGGAACGACGTTTCCAACAAGTTTACGTTGATCAACCTACAGTTGAAGATACAATCTCTATACTTCGTGGACTACGCGAGAGATACGAGCTTCATCATGGTGTGCGAATTTCCGATAGTGCCCTTGTTGAAGCTGCGATTCTCTCTGATCGGTACATCAGTGGGCGGTTTCTTCCTGATAAAGGTAAATGGCACAACTTAGTTTCACATGAGGTGAATTGCATCAAAGGGTCCAAGGATGTAGAGAGAAATTTTGATTTGGTCTCAATAGTTTTAGTTGCGACACCAAAACTAAGAGATGGTATTTCACATAGTTTCAAACAGTACCTGGACTAGTTGTTTAACATATTTTTAATGTGGGGACTTTTAGTACAACTTCCTCAAGCTGTGCGGGTCAATAGTGTTCAATTGGATTTATGGGCCAAATAGACATTAAATCCCATGTTTTAAATTCAAAAGCGTAGCTAAGGGTCTTTGCAAGAGTTTTACTACAGCTTAAGCTTCTGGTACGCATAGAAAGGTATATTTTTTTGTATTTTTAGTTAAATGTTCTTTTGTTCCAATTTGAGCAAAAGCAAAACCTTCAAGGCTCTCTGAAGCGAGCTTTCCGGAACAATGATTCTACCTAATGTGTGTGACCACTTGTGTTGCAACTGAAACTTGGAGATCAAATCAATGTCATAATTTTTTTTAGAATTATCATTGTACTTCACCCTTTTTAAATATAACATGCCCTTTGCCCCTTTCCTCTGTTTTGATTTTCAAGGAAACAAAATTCAAAACTCTTATTTGAAATGAACTTGCTAAGTTTTATCTGTTTTATTTCTGTAATATTTGGTCAATTTAATTTAAAGTTTTAAAGATTCAATTACATTTCCATGGCAGCTATTGACCTTGTCGATGAAGCAGCGGCTAAGCTGAAAATGGAAATAACCTCAAAACCCACTGCACTTGATGAGATAAATCGTACAGTGTTAAAATTGGAAATGGAGAAGTTGTCTCTAGCAAACGATACGGACAAAGCCTCGAAGGACAGGTTGAGTCGCCTTGAAACTGAGCTGGGACTTTTGAAAGAGAAACAAACTCAGCTCAATGATCAGTGGGAACACGAAAAATCTGTCATGACACGTATTCAGTCCATTAAAGAAGAGGTACTCTTCTAATGTGATATATGTTCAGTTTGTCCTTTTTCCAACTTGAGTCTTTTAAGGAGGATAGCTCGTGTTCTCTAATTCTAGTTCCTAAAGTTTATTTCCACTTGAGTGTATTTAACCAACAAAAGGAAGCACAAATGAAATTGAAGAACATGAGCATTTTTAATTTAGAGTTCAATCCGCTTTCGAATTTTCCATTTCATTTGTTTTTTAAGGAATGAACTTCTTCGATCGATCTGACCTTTTTTCAGCCCTTTCTTTTTATAAGTTTGCTTTCTTTGGTTTTCAATGTGTTATATTTTAGCTTCTAGCACTATTGCACGACAATATAATGACCTGATAATATAAATGGACAACAAATAAGCATCTTTCTGTGGGATTCGCATAATTTGTACTATGAGTCCCAAAAGCCTTTGCCAGCTCAGTTTTTCCAACACCTGTTGATCCAGTTACGTTATAGCTTTTTTAACCATTATTGATGGTCTCTATTATCCATTTATATATTTCAGATAGTTTCCCCAGGTATTGTTCTTCTTTACATATTGCACTCTTTTGGTTGGATTATATTTATAAACAATAGTCGTTCGTTACATCTTTGCATTGGGAAATATGAGCTAATAACAAATTAATAATATTACAACTTTGAAATTCTCAGGCGCTTTGCAATTGTCTCATGGTGTACTAAATTTTGACAGATTGATAGAGTAAATGTTGAGATTCAACAAGCTGAACGTGAATATGATCTTAACCGAGCTGCTGAACTCAAATACGGATCATTGAATTCCCTGAGCCGTCAACTTATAGGAGCAGAAAAAGAACTAGACGAGTATATGAAATCTGGAAAATCTATGCTTAGAGAAGAAGTAACTGGTACCGATATATCCGAAATAGTGAGTAAATGGACCGGAATTCCTGTCTCTAAGCTACAACAGTCTGAGAGAGAGAAGCTCTTGTATCTAGAGGAAGAGTTGCATAGGCGTGTTGTAGGTCAAGATCCGGCGGTAAAGGCAGTTGCTGAGGCGATCCAACGGTCGCGAGCTGGGCTCTCTGATCCTCACCGTCCCATCGCTAGTTTCATGTTCATGGGCCCCACAGGTATGTATGATGCCACACCCTGCAGTCGAATCTGGTATACCAGACTTAGAAAAAATAATACTATAGATAAACAAAATCAACTCTTACTATAAGATATCTGTACCATACTCAAATAAAATAAAAAAATGTTATTCCAGTACTATTTTCTGAAATCTATTATCTTATTTTCCTAAATATAGCCGAACCTGGATTTTTCTAAAGCACCCAGTTGAAAATAAAAAGTTAAGACCCTAGTGAATCTAAAGTCTAAATTCTGGAAAAAACCAAAGAAGTCTTAACATATCAGAACACAAATAATTTTGACGCTTATTAGTTTTAGGTGTTGAATATGAATATGTTTTTCTATGAACATTGTTGTAGGTATATCACACAGAGTAGTGTGTGTAATGTTTGGCTCAGTTTTTTTTTTTCAGAGAATCAGATTCAAAGTCCAAAACCATTTTTCAGTCAATTTGGTGCAAGTTTATGTACCCTCCTAATCTAGGCTAAAAGATAAAAAAAACCTTGAACTTAAGATACATTCATCGTAACTAATTTAACTAAGACCCTGATTTGCTATGAATTTGTATGATCTTTGCATTACTTGAATCTGCATCAACAGGTGTTGGAAAAACTGAGCTGGCGAAGACTTTGGCGTCATACATGTTCAATACCGAGGAAGCGCTGGTACGCATAGATATGAGCGAGTACATGGAAAAACACGCAGTCTCTCGCCTGATAGGAGCGCCACCTGGCTATGTTGGGTATGAAGAAGGTGGGCAATTAACCGAGACAGTACGTAGGAGACCTTATGCGGTTATTTTGTTCGACGAAATCGAAAAGGCTCATTCAGATGTATTTAACGTATTTCTACAAATACTTGATGATGGTAGAGTAACAGATTCTCAAGGTCGAACGGTTAGCTTTACGAATACTGTTATAATTATGACATCTAATGTTGGGTCTCAATATATATTAAACACGGAGGATGAGAATTTACCGAAAGAGGTGGCATATGAGACTATAAAGAATAGAGTGATGGATGCGGCAAGGTCGATTTTTCGCCCCGAGTTTATGAACCGTGTTGATGAGTATATAGTTTTCCAGCCGTTGGATCGTGAACAGATAAACAGTATTGTCAAGCTACAGGTAAATATTCTGTTCCCATTGATTGTTTATTGAACTTTAGATATACCATTCCGAAGTCTGAAATTAGTACTGGGACTCCCACCCAGCCTTCAAAATTGTCTGTTATATCGTATCTTTCTAACATTTCCCAATTGGGTTCATTAGTTTATTAAACATTGACCATTTTCTAAGGTCTTGTTTGGTTGCAGCGTATATACTCGGCAACTTGCCAAGTGGCTTATAAGCTTAGCTTTTTTAGTTATAGTTTGGACTGTATTTGGTTGACAAACTTTTTTTTGTTATAAGCTCAGCTTTTCTGGTCGCTGGGTGTGAATAAGCTAGGAGTATTAAGCTGGACAGATCCCATTCTTTTCTGCACTTCAAAAAATCCAGCTTATTTGCTTCAAAGATCAAGCAAACAAACAAGCCCTAAGTTGCAATTTGGTTTCTAATTTTCTTAAGCCTTCAAATTTTTTGTGTTTATTAGTCCTCTTTAATCCTTAGAGACTTCAGGAAAAAGAATGTTGTCAGTAATTGATATGTTGTCAGTAACTGAGTTTAGGATTGGTTTTTAGGTTTCAATTATTTAAGTTATATTCCACACAAACACATATATACAAACATACAGTGTGTATACACATAGTATTGGAGGTTCGAAACCTTACTAGCTTAAAACTTTCCGAGAGTGGAGGAACATTTCCTCCTAGGAAAAAGAAAACAAGACCTGATTATGGTACTCAACTTCGTAATTAGATGTATGAACTCAAATTATTTATATTTACTGTGAAGTCTGAAGGGTTTTAGTTGGTTACCTTTTTTGAATTTCGAAGATGCACCCATGTCTTTCAATTAAATTCATATAATCTTTTGATATTCAGTTGGATCGTGTGCAAAAGAGGATAGCAGACCGGAAAATAAAACTCCACATAAGCGACGCTGCTATTCAACTCCTTGGAAGTCTCGGTTACGACCCCAATTATGGTGCTAGGCCAGTTAAGAGAGTTATCCAACAAAATGTCGAAAATGAACTCGCTAAGGGTATCTTGAGAGGGGAATTTAAAGACGAAGACACTATTCTGGTTGATACAGAAGTTACTGCGTATTCTAATGGTCAGCTTCCTCAACAGAAGCTGGTATTCAAGAAATTGGAGTCTGTGACGGAGGATCCTAGTGCAGATAATCAAGAGGCCTTTTCTCAGACATTTTAGAATCAAGTTTTGCACCGTGCTGGTTAAGTTATAAGAGGGCAAGTTTAGTACAGAGATGAGAGGGGCATATTCCCCAACTTTCTTTTTCAATTTTTACCAACTTGTAAACTTATACTGTTTATAGTACTCTTTAAGCTTCAGTTGGAACAAGAGTTTTCTTGCAGTAGGTAATTAAATCATTGTTTTTCCATTGTTGCGAGTCCAAGAATCGATTGCTTGTGTTTCTGAACTTTTCGTATCTAAATCAGAGAGAAAATGAAAGTGAGTGAATACTCAAATGTCTGTGTAACTATGAAGAACCTAAAAAGAAATTCATTACGATACAAAATTACTATATTTAGATTCCTCTTTAGAAGAAGTAAATATCCATAAGGATTAAAGCTACATCGGATGACAAGTATTTCTGGTAATTACACTACATATAAGTATATAAACTATATACCCTAGAAGGAGAGGAAGCTTATAAAACTGCTTTTGTTGCTGCATCTTCACTGATGCAACACCCATCTGATGCTTCTTTGCAGGAATTATCCAAGTATGGTATACTGTGTGTTTGACACGTGTCTATTCGCATACAACTAAGTTAGAGTCCTTGGTATCTTCACTTGTAGCTTTATCGACATCTCCATCAAGGAAGCAAAATAATAGGAATCCGTCATTGGATTCTCTGGGGGTTAATATTCTGCAAATCAGTAAAAGTTAGAAACTCGATGTTACTTCAGAAATTAAAGAATAAAGATGAAGCAACAGCTTTGATCTTTCAGGATCACTTTATTATATATGCTTATACAATGCAGGCAGCTTTTTCATAATTTAGATTAGGCTTGCTAAGCTTGCCATCTATTAGTAGCGCATGAGAAAGAAACAAATAGCAAATGGAAATCCTTACCTGAAAGACAATTTGCATTGGGTTGCAATGTTCTGATGGCTCTTCTCAGTCGGCAGTTTCTGCTTCTGCCTATGCAAGCTAAGGTGGCATTACCTAAACAAGTAGAATCAGGAAAAGAAAATATCAAAAGCGTTAGATTTCTGTTTTTTTTATGACAAAGCAAAGCAAAAACTTGGTGCAATTCGTCCACTTCTGCGAGAAAATACACACACCTAAATTTTCTTCTCTTTGGAATTTTTTGCAAGTTTTGAAGCATTAGTGCCCTTGTTTTACCATCTGGTTTCAGATTACTTTTTCGCATTTCACTGTATAACTTTCTTCCCAGATCAGTCTTCCCTCTTAAACACGATCCTTGTATAGCGGCATTGTACAGAGATGCATCTGGCATAACCTGCCAAGAAACATAATACCATCAAATACAATAAGACATGATACCTAGGCATGAAGCCGGAATCAGTAAATATCAGCATATTCACAGGTTAGGATAAATTTTTGTTTTGTTTTGTTTTGACATAGCCTGATTTGGCTTTGCCAAAACAAGTGTTTGATGGGAAAATGAGAACATCCATATTTACAGATTGTTCGGTTGCAGTTTTTCAATAAAATAGGCTGGATTTTTTTAAGTTGTGACAATTTGGTTTCATCCAGCTTACAGTTTCTAGTTTTTTTTTTTGAAAAGAAGCTTTTAGTTTGTTAAGGCCAAAAGACCAAAGAAATTCAGCTATTAAGAGTCAACCAAAGGCCAGACCAGCTTTTAATCAAAGGAGCAAAAACACTGCAACCAAAGAAACTTTAATGTACATTGTACAAGTTCCATTGAGATACAAATATAGCTTACATGTAGCAGTTCCTCCACTTCGTACCAAAGAGAACCCCAGACACAACACCTAATTAGTGACAACAAGGTGAACGAGTCTGGTTCACAATTTTGATCAACCATGTGTTCATACACCTGTAAAGCTACTTTTGGCTTTCTTGCTTGCTCACATGTCCCTATGACGAGATTATAAGAGGTGGATGAGAGAGCAAGCCCAGAGGCTTCCATTTCCCATAGTATCTTCAAACTTTTATCCCAAAACCCGAGCCTTCGACAGGACATCAAACAAGTATTGTACAGATGCAGATTTAACTTGTCTTTTTGCTCTTTTTTTATTCTCTCAAATAGATGGAGCACGTCTCCATGGCGATTGGCCCTGTTGATGGAACCAACATAATTTTGGATCGAGTAATAAGAGAAAGTAAGTAGAAATATATGAAAGAATATACAAGCTAGTTGTAATTTTGTACAGTAACATATCAGAAAATTTGTTATTTTACAAACCCCTGTAAATCTGGTAATTAGTACCCTAACCTAGTATTTTCTTTTTCGTTATTTTGCACATTTACATAGAACTACAACCATAATTTTGGGATTAAAATACGAAAATTCCGATAGATTAGATTAAAAAAGCATAATATATTATTGCTTTTCTTAACTAATTAACCCACCTATGCTGTTTTATAATTTGGTAAAATAAGTCCAGTAATTGCTGAGAATGTAATTAATAGCTTTATATAATATGTTAGGTAAAATCCGGAACTAGACGATACGTTGGTATACAAACTGTAACCCTGAAAACGGACTCATTAATCATGTATATAGGAAAGGGGACGAGAAGGGCACAAAACTAAACTGTTAATATTAAAAAAAAAACACCCAGGAGAGATTAAATACTGAAAAACGATGCCTAACACGCTTGGGCCCCCTAACATTAGCCTAAGCCAGACATAAATGAACTAGAATTACAACTAAAGCAACCAAAATAAATAACTAAATATTAAATAGCAGATTAAATCACCTGTAAAGGGCATTGAGCAGCGCTTTCCATGTAAAATCATCGGGTGAATAACCCAAAGTTTGTATAACACCGAAAATGCCGAATGCTAGCTTCGCTTCTCCTTCTTTTCCTAGAGCATTTATCAGTGCATTACATGTAACTAAATTTGGCCTAAAGCCTTTTCTCGACATATTTTCGAAGACTTCTAGTGATAATTCCCAGTTCCCTTCTTTACAACATGCCCCGATAACAGCTTGCATTTCATCTTCATCCGGGTCAAAACCATTTTGAATCATTTCTTCATATGCAGCTATAGCTAACTCGTTTTGACCACAACGAACAAATATACATACCAATAAACGATAGGTAACCATTGTTTCCGCAACTTCATTAACCTTCATAATTCTCCAAATCCTCGACGCTTGAACCCAATCATTTACTTTACCACAGATAGATATGATTGTGTTGTAAGCGACAACATCGAAGTGCTTCTCGACCTTCCCTTCACTTTCAAGTTCTTTAAATAAGTCCATTGCTACGTCGTAACTTTTACCATTAGCAACTGCTTTAAGCACCAAGCTACAAGTATGACCACTTATATTATCACCCGTTTTCATTGACCCGAAAACTCCTAAAGCATTATCAAGCATATCGTTTCTCAAGAGACACGAAATGAGTGAATTACAAGCGTGTAAATTCGGTTGAAGACCCAAACACTCCATGGACTTGTACAACTCCATAACGCTTCTAGTCTTATTCGATCGGCTTAAGTTCAAAATCCGTAACGATAGTTTCTCTTCATCTCGTTCTTCTAGGAAAAACAAGTTATTCTCATTTTCATCACTACCCTTTTGAACCAATCTAGTTTTTTCTTCAACAAACTTATTTTGAGGAAATTTTAGTCGCAAAACACCCGAAAGATCGTGTCTTTGCTTACGTATAGACACGACATTAACAATGTATCTCTTTGCACAACAACTTTTTGACTTAATTTGTGTTATATGTTCAAAACAAAATGAATTAAATAAGTTATTATGCCCATGTAAAAAATTGCTCACAATTGTTACCATTCTACGAATTAAAATAAAAAGGGGGTGAAAATAACTAAATGGGTTTGCATAAAAGCATATGTAAACTAAAAAAGGTGAGGATTTTGAACATAGGATTGAGTAAAGGTTAAGATATTTGTGGGTTTATAATAAAATTAGATATAAAAAATACTAAAGATGAGAGTTATACCAGAAAGGCAGGAAGATGATAATATAAGGTAGAGAGAGAGTTAAACTGAACTGTTTGTGTACAAAATATATTGTACTTTCTTTTATGGAATAATATGATAAAATGAATGAATAAATAAAGTTGATGAATAAGTATTTACTACTATATCCCAAAGTTTTAAAAACCGTAAGCCGGATTATTGACGGAAACAAGTCGTTTACAGGTCCGGCTCTGCCCACAGCTCAATAAGCCCTTGTGCTTAAATAAAAAAAGACGCCGAAACTATTTTTTAGATGAAAAAAATTCTGTATTTTACACAAATTTCTAATGATATATAACAATTTGTAGTCGTATTATGAATGACGAGGTACCAAGTGATATAAGGAATGATATATAACATTGCTTATATCACGAGTTCGAGCATCTCCATCTGCATTTTTTTGTTCCCATCTCTTTTCGTTAAAACAAAAAATTAAAATAAATGTACAACAAACTCTACCAACTAAGTTACATCCTCTAAGCTTCTGAATAGTTACATTTTATTGTTTTTATCTTTCTTTTTCACTTAACTTTTAATGGTAAAAAAGGAGCTTTTTATTTTATCAAATTGTTCGGGGCTTAGGTGCTCCCAGTCATTGGCAGCCCCCAATTGTTTACTGTCTCATTACGTCTAATTTTGTTTGATCGCTTAATCATGCTTAATCTATTAAGATTCTGGCTAATTTTCGTCTAAGTCTCGTCTAATTTTCATCTAAACTCGCTTTTCGACCGTCTATCAATTCCAAACTATATCAACTAGGTAACATGATTTGGAACATAGTCACATTTCTTTCCACTAAGAGGTTAGTACCAAATTATTCCATCTAATATTCGTTTACCAACTCTTTTAACGAAAAATCAAATTAACCCCTTAGGAATAAAAACGATGTTTAGTATTTTAGAAATACTTATTTATATTATTTGTGTGTAAACATTACCATTTATCAAGACTTCTGATTTTTTATCAAAATTTAGAAGATATATTTTTTCTACTTTTCTACAATTTTCATATTTAGTTATACTTGAACTTTTTCACATTATTATTATTATTATCATCATCAATTTTCTTTTACGAACAAACATGTGAATGGGGGTTAAGGGATAAACCCCCTGCCTGCATATAAATAAGAACGCAAGTACAATAGTAGTTATTACTGGGACGAGAATATTGAACCAAACCCTCCGAATATAAATGAGAATACATTGATCATTTTATATAAAGTTGAGACTTAATTATCAAATTTCACTTCTTTTGACAGAGTTGACATGTTTATCCGTGTGGACAAGAATTTGATTTATATTAATTGCAACATCAAATCAATATTTCATCTATTCATAAATAATTATCCCTCACAAAACTATCTGCAACTTTGAAAAATAATTAATCTCATACCTAAGTTGGCATAATCGAAAATTTCAAAACATAAACATATAGAATAAAAGTAAAACTATATGATTAAATTTTAAAAAATTCAATTTGAACAAGTAAAATAATAGGTTTTTGTAAGTAAAACTTGTATATATAGTTTTGTAAGGAACAATTATTTAATTGAACAAAAGTGGGAACTTTTGAAACAACGTGTGTGTATAAAGATTGTTTTTTAATCAATTGGGTAACTACACAAATACTTAAATATTAGTAATAAATTTTAATACACTCCTACTACATACTTCTAATTAATACAATATAATATAATAGTAGTAATTATTCATGTAAATAAGAAGAAAGAATGGAGAGAGAGAAAGAGGATGAGAGAGAAGGAATGGAAGGAGTAGCATCAATAGCATTATTACCAAATGGGTTTATTTCTGGACATTTTATTCAACTCCCTCACTCTATTTGCTTTGGTTTATTTGGAACTGGTAATCTTTTTTTTATTTTATTTGAAAATGTCTTCTTTTATTGGTGTATTGTTATATGTTTGATAACTGCTTCTGAATATGCTCTTGTGCTGTTGTTTTTGAGGATCATAGAAAAGCTGGGCTTTTTTTTTTTCAAGCATGAAAGATATAAGCTTTTAAGTAGCGGTTTACCGAATCCTGTATAATAAAAAAAACTGAGAATAGAAGCTTATTTGCGGTGTTCTTAAATCTTGCATTATTGCATAGCAGAATGGTGTTTGTGGAAATTCTTTTGTGCTCTTCAGGACAGTGTATAATTACTTAATTAGGACTGTTCGGCAGCAACTTTTGAGAAAATAAGCTGGCTTCTTTTTTAGATGAGAAAAAATCTAGGTTCCTCAACTTAAAATCTGTAGCTTATTGAAGCTCCCCCCAAAAAAGTTTTAAAGCTGGCTGACCGAATTCGAATTTATTGCAACTTATAAGCAAAAAAGAAAAAAAAGGAAACTAACCGAGATCAGAACCTTATTTAGGTTTTATTATGATAAGAAGGTGATTTTCGGAGGTTTTTAAAGGTTTAACATAAGGTATTTACAGTACCATACAGTATTAAGAAGTTTTTATTTAGTTCATAGACGAGAAGTGAACTGATTTTTTGTCAGCCTGATTTTCATTTTTTATAATTTTCCATTATTATCGATATATATAGAAATGTTTTTGTGCTGTAATTTTTCGGGGTGCTGTGTATTGAGGGCTGGCTTTGGTGGGACTTTTGACAAAATAAGCTAGCTTATTTGAGGATGAGAAAAAAAGTTGGTTTACCAGCTTATATTCATTACTTTTTCTAACCCGAAAAGTACAAGCTTTTAAGTAGCTGGCTAACCAAATCCTAATGTACTAGCTTATATAAAATAAAAAGTAAAAAAAATTAGAGAATAAGTTTATCTGCGGTGTTCTTAAGTCTTGCATAGAAGGCTAGCGTTTGTGGACAGCTTTTGTGCTGTAGTTCTTCAGGATGGTGTGTAGTAAAGCTTGTTTGGCTGCAGCTATTGAGAAAAATATTTGGCTTTTTTAAGGATGAGAAAGAATCTGGGTTCCCTAGCTTAAGTTTTTTAGTTCATTCCCCCGGAAAAAGCTTTTAAGTTTAAAGCTGGCTGACCCTATTTGAATGTAGTGCAGCTTGGAAGAAAAAAATAAAAAATGGAAACAAACTGATATTAGAACCTTATTTATTTTTTAGAAAATCGCATAGAACAGTAGAAGATTAGGTTTCATTATGATTCGAAGGTGATTTCGGAGGTTTTTGAAGGGTTTTAACATACAGTATTTGCACTACCGTACCCTGTTAACTGCGTATGAATGGATAAAGAGTTGTTATTTACTTCATAGAAGAGAGGTGATCTGATTCTTCTTAATTCAGACCGATTTCTTCGTTTTTCAAAGGTATAATATCTCTGTATCTACTGTAGTATCGTTACATGTATGGCGATATTTGTAGAAATGTTTTTGTGCTGTAATTCTTAGTGGTGCTGTGTATTTTTAAGGCTTCTCTGGGTGCAGCTTTTGAAAAAATAAGCTGGGTTATTTGAGGATCAGAAAAAAGCTGGTTTCATTAGTTTAATTTTTTAAGCTTGAAAAATACAAGTATTTTAGTAGCTGGCAAACGAAATCCTAATGTACTGCAGCTTATATACAAATAAAAAATAAGTTGGATTAGAAGGTTATATGCGGTGATCTTAAATCTTGCCTAGAGCACTAGCTTGCTTAGAATGCGATTTAATAAATTTAAGGTGGTTTACCGTAAAGTATCTGCATCCTCATACAATGCTAAAAAAATGTGGTATCCTAACTAATAGCATTTAAATGCATAGAGTTATTATTTACTTCATCGATGATAGCTTGTTCAACTGCAACTTTTGAGTAAATAAGCTGGCTTATATTAGGACCAGAAGATTGCTGGTTTACTAGCTTAAATTCATAACCTTTCAAGCCCCAAAAATACAAGCTTTCAAGTAGCGGGTTAATCAAATCCTAATGCGTACTGCAGCTTATAGAAGTACTGAGATTAGAAGCTTATCTGCGGTGTTCTTGCATAAAGACTATGTTTCATTACCTTTTTAGTGCGATTTAATTTAAAGTATTTTCACCAGCATACAAACTTGCATAAAGAATATGTTTCATTATGATCATTTAGTCTTGTCCTAAAGATAGCATTCGAACGCATAACAAGATAATGCTTTATTAGTTACTTCTTCGATGATGTGTCATCTTATTGTTATTCAATTAGAAAAAATTCTTTGTTGGGTCACATTAGGTAAATGTTTTATTTTTAAGTATTTTTTACAAATTGTGTAGTTAACGCGTTTCTTCATCTTTTCTTGTACAGAACTAGCATGTGAAAGGGAATGCAGTAGGGGAGAGGATTACCGCTTGATCAAGCTTACAATTACAGACTTTAATGTGGGTTCCATTTCCATTTATATATTTTTTTTGCGCTTGTTATGCTATTTCCTTATTGGCTCTAAACTTTGATATTTATGGCCTTTTTGTATATAAAGAGCAAGGTCGACAGAGAAGTGGTGGTGGAGTGTAAAGGTCATGATGCTGCTCGATTTAATAACATTGATCATCTTCATGGGTGAGCTTTTATATGCCAAGTTTACTTCGTTAACTCAAAGTATTGTTCGAGTATGTGTTTCTGAAACCTATTTATATGGTCTTAGAAACGAAGCTCCTCTGAGACATGTTTTACATTTTGGTTTCCCAAAACTCTTTCTAGGGAAATATTTGGAGAAAAAAACACGGTTTTTGGAAACCTGCAAAATTCTTTTTATAGTTCATTGCTCTAAAATGCAAATTTTCAGCTGTTTCCTGGTTTCTTCTGGATTTTGATTATGAACAGATGGGAAAAAGATGTTGCAGGTTTGGTTGAGGAGCAAATGAAAAACAAGACTATAATTTCTTTTGAATGTGAGACTCTGAAAGCCGATGAAGCAGCTGAAGCACATATTAAACAGTTTATGCCTAAATTAGCTGGGAGGGATGCTGTCGGTAATTACTCTTCTTCTTTTTTCCTGAACTTTAACATCTTCCTTCCTTACTTCAAGCCTTTTGTACTTGCTACATGGTATCTATAAAACTGAGTAGTAAAGATGGGTACTTTACTAGATGGTGTTGCCATCAATGAGTTTATATAACATTGCCCTACCATTCTTTTGTTTTAAGAAAATAGCTTTTCATGTACGAAAGAAGCATTTGTATGGTCAATAATCTGATGAGAAATTTGGTTTTTGCAGTTAATGTAGGAAGGATGAGGATAGTTGGTCTGAGTTTTGAAGGAGAAGACGAAAACGATTGCAATCACCGGTCTCCAAAAATACCTTGAATAGTATATTATGCTTTAAATGATCATGACACCAATTTACGTGTGGATCTTGTGGTTATAACATCGGTACCTTGTCGTTATCGTGAGTTGCTTGTTATTCCGAGAGTTTTTATGGGGGATTTTCTGATTGTATTGACAGTTGAGATTGTATCAATATATGCAAATATGCTAGAGTAAAACACGTAGCCCCACAGTTTTCATTTTCTGCTTCCTCTTTTTCCCTTTGGCTCTCATCATTGATTATCTTGTTTAGCAAATTATCATTAACCGACTTATGTTGGATTTAAGTCCTAAAAATCTCAACGGGTATTGCTCGTATCATATTTTTTAGAAAGTAGTGTCTGAAACACTTGTAACTTCACGCTACGAAATTGAAGACTCTTGTTTCTTTGAAGCTTTTGTAGCATGCAACTAAGCTGGCTAAGAAAGAAATTAGGTCCATCGTTATAAAACTGCCAACTTTCCCAAGGGATTCTCAGCTCAGCTGATAAAATACTTGCATTACTGCTTACAAATGAAAAACTGTAGCTAGTTACAGTTTCTGTTAGAACTGGTTCAAGGACAAGTATCATTGGTTTCAAATTGTCTCGAACAGAAAAGGCAAACAGGGAATCTGCCTTATACAAGAGATTGCCATAAAATACTCAAAAGTACCTTGATCTAGCACACAGATAAAACACATGTACAATGAGATACAATTTATACAAACAAACTCAATAAAAGAGCAACCTTGTCAACTTAACTATAACAAAGCGGTTAAGCATGGTTCCTAAGCATAACTAAGCAAACCCACATGCAAATACTGCAGCTGTCAGTTTCAGTGCTACCAAAGGAATCTGGAATACCAACCTCATTGCAAATCCTTCTTCGAATAGTACCAAGATATTCGCATAATAGCATTGCATAATCATCCATAACTGCAATGACAGGATACCTACAGAAACAGAAACGACAAAAAAGTGAGAGAAATGCACAGAAGCATTTCATTGGTGCAAATCCAGGGAAGGAGAATGTTGAGTCTCCAAATCAAAGATTTTACAATTTATGTTTTTCCCACAGTAAAAAGCAATATGTTCTAAGGGGCTTTTCGGCTGTAGCGTTTAAGACAATAGATTGGGTTCTTTATAGTTTAGGATAGAATTTAGGTTAATTAACCAGCTACAAGCTTCAATGTTTTCAGTTTAAAACTAGAAAAAGCTTCACTTCTAAACTAATCACCCGAATAAAGTTCAGCTTATAATAGAAAAGAACAAAAGATACGAGCTTAAAAGCTGCAACCAAACAAGGCCAGTAGTAATTCAATACTATATTGGGAAAATCTCTTTCATATCTTAGTCAATTAGAACAACAAAACTGCATCCTTGAAAGTGAGAGTAAACATACCAATTATTAAACCACACGAATAACACTGATAATTATGAAAATGAAAGGAAACCTTATTTCAAGCTATATATATACCTGCATTAAGTTCCAGAAACTACTCCAACTCAGGAACCCCTTCAGAGTCAGATAAAGGTAAAAGGGTACATATACCAAGCACATGTCCATTTAGGCACACATGATACTCAACCGAATCTTCATACGAACCCAGCCTACAACTAGCACTTATAGGTATCATCTTAGCTTGCAACATACTCCACAATCTTGCCTTACAATAAGGGCACACCTCAGTAGGGTGAAACTTAGCATGTTTACCCATCAACATCTTTTTAACCTTCGACGAATTAAAAGCCTTAAACACCCCTCGGAAAAACCCAATATCTCCCTCTTCCCCTTGGTCTAAATGCTCACAAGGATCAGATACATAAAGCACATCCGTTCTGCAATGCGGTAGAAGAAAACTTTTTCCAGAAGTTCTAGAGAAACGTGTCCTATAAGCGAAATGACCGGGGATACAGATATTGTGAAATAAGCCATTCTTTGTGCTACCAGAACAGTAAATAAGCAACTTTCCAAGTGCTCTCCAGTTTCCGTCGACGTTGTGGCTGCCGTTGGATTGAAGATCTAACATCATTTTTGGAGCTCTTGCTCGGCAAAATTCTTTCCAAAGTACCCTTTTGGCGAAATCGTTAAACCATTTGCATACGCATGAAAAAGCTGCTATAAGGTTTGGGTTCCAGTTTAGAGTTTGAAAAATTAAGAAAATGGCATCCTCGTTTAGATGTCCTTTGATGCATGAACAGCTTGTTGAGTGTAGGCAACGGTACTGCTTTGTTAAGGGCATATTTTTCACCTAGAATTTCAATAAGATAGTTATAAACTGAAAGTTGAGTCTAATATTATAGCTATAAGCGTGAAGAGTGCTTCTAGTAACATAAAGTCCATGTGCTTACTATCGTTAAATAAGAAGATAAAGCAAAGATGTGAAATTTCATGTACACAATTAACAAAATGATTCGTAGAGTCTTGAAAATTATGAAACAAGGCAGTCAACTTCTTCATTCTCTTAAAGCAAATTTAGTAGAAAGAACAAAATTGTTAAAAGTCGGTCAAATTTAAAAGAATCTGTTACTTAACCGTCTCAGGATTGAGATGGTTACAAAGTTTATCACACAAAAGTGAATAATAAGTTAATAACATATGCGAATTCATATAATATGCAGAAGAAGGAACATCGATCTTTCTTAATGCCAATGGTTGAATGAACGGAAACTAACTCTGAGGACTGTAATGATCAAGTTCAAACAGCTACAGCAGTATAATAACCAGCCTATAACTACACAAATTAGTTGAAAAGTAACCCTCATGGTCCCAAGCAAACCTGAAAGGAATTTTAAACAACTACAAAAGATTTCTTATATTCAATGGGATAAAACAACCTAATTCAGATAGCATAACATAAACATTGTGATTCGAACACACAGCTTGTTTGGCTCTTGAAGCTAATCAGTAATAATCTAACTGTCAAATGTTTCAGTTACTACCAGCTCAATATAAAAAAAAACACCAATATTCAAATCTAAGTTCATTGCATTCAATGACAAAATTCTAAATACTAGAACAAGTAAAGAACAAACTTTTTTTAAGCATAGCTCAACACAATTAGCTGCAACAAAAAATAAGCCTATGATTCCATTTATAAAAGAAACAGTATTTACCAACTCAAGACTCAAAAAAAAAAACCTTTTAATGATCAAAGACCACTATTCAAAATTAAGTTCATAGCATTGAATGACAAAACCCCAAAAAGGCAAGCCAGAAGAATCAAAGCAAGAATCTTTTTAAGCATAGCTCAATACAATTAGCAGCAACCAAAAAAGAATCTCCTAATTTCATTTTCAAACATTTCAGTAGAAAACCCTTTTCAAGATCAAGTACAATTTCCAAGCCTAAGTTCATTGCATCATATATCAGAACCCCAAATACGAAACCAGAAAAAAGAAAGAACCAATCTTTTTAAGCACAACTCAATACAATCAGCTGCAAGTGCAACCAAACGGAATCCATAATTTCACTTTCAAACATTTCAGTAACTACCAGGCACCAGCTCAAGATAAAAAAAAAAAAAAAAAAACTTCTAAAGATCAAAAACCAATATCAAAATCAAACCCTAAGTACCGAATCAGAAAAGTAAAGAACAAAACTTTTTGCTCATAGCTCAACACAATCAGCTGCAACCACGAAGCTGCTAATTTTATTTTCAAACATTTCAGTAATGGCTAGCTCTAGGTTTTAAAAAAAAAACATTACAAATATTAAACACCAATATTCAAATCTAAACTCATTGCATTGAACAACAGAAACCAAAATACCATATCAGAACAAATAAAGAACGATTCTTTTTAAGCACCGCTTAACACAATCAGAACAAACCCACATTTGAAATACATAAAAAAAAAATCAACAATTTAGTGATTTACAGCTCAAGATTCACAAAAACCCTTTAATGATCAAACACCAATATCCAAATCTAAACTCATTGCATTGAATAACAAATTCCAAATATCAAACCAAAACAAATAAATAATATTTTTTTAAGCATAACTCAACACAATCAGCTGCAATTAAAAGCCCATAATTTCATTTACAAATATTTCAGTGACTACCAGCTCTAGATTAAAAAAGAAAACATTTCAAAGATAAAATACCACTAACCAACCTAAGTTCATTGCATTTGATAACAAAACACTAAATACCAAACCACAAAAAGTAAAGCACAGCCCAATACAATTAGTTGCAATCAAAACAAGTCCATAAATTCATTTCCCAAAATTTTTATAACTACCAGCTCAGTATTTAAAATAAACAGTTTAAAGATTAAATGCCACTAACCAACCTAAGTTCATTGCATTTTATAACAAAACCCTAAATACCAAACCACAAAAAGTAAAAAACAAATCTTTCTAAACACAGCTCAATACAATTAGCTGCAATAAAAACAAGTCCACAATTTCATTTAAAAAAAAAAAACTCTATAACTACCAGTTTAATATTTAAAATAAAACCTTTAAAGATCAAACATAAATATCCAAATCTAAACTCATTGCATTGAACAACAAAACCCTACATATCAAACCAGAACAAACAACGATTTTTATTTATTTATGTATAGCTGAAGAAATTCAACAGTTCTTGAAAGTAAATCATTAAGATTAAATTGAAAGACTAATAAATACTGAACCTAATTAAAATATTTATAATAAACCCAAGTTAGTAAAAGGGAAAAGAATTAAGATTAAATTAGGACTAAGAGCATTACTGAGAAAGATATAAATAAATAACCTCTGAAAATACAGAAAATGGCAAGAAATTATCTTCTTTTGAAAAAGGGTATCTTCTATCTTGAGTCAAGAAAAAAAAAAAAAAAAAAGAGAGAGAGAGAGGGAGAGAGATTTTGTAAGATAAAAAGGGAAAAATGGTTAAAGTACAGATGTACTGTGTGTGTATTTGAGTTGCTAAATTCAGTTACTATTGCACACTGATTGCTATATTTAGAAGGCTTTAAACTTAAATATAATAATTTTTTTAACACTTAAACATGTTTTGTGTAAATTTGTTTTGATCTTTGTCAGGATGTCATATAGGATGGATGACGTGGTTGGCGTAAAAACACTGTATATATCATACCTCTTAATTCTTACCCAAAACAAATTTTCTCAACTATTGAGTCTTAAGCCGTGATATTTTGATTTTTTTATATTCGGTCTCAATTTAATTCGATCCCAGTCTATAAATGTAACTTTTCTGAAATATAAACTCCAAAGGGATAAAATTTACTTATTACACTTTGTTGGATTTTATTCAAGGACGAATTTATTTTTTTTACTAAAGTAAATGTTAATACAGTAAAACCTCTTTAAATTAATATGATTGAGATCGAAAATATTTATTAATTTAGAGAGTTATTAATTAATGAATAAATTAATAATTTATTATTTTAGAAAGTTTTAAAATCGATTCTATAGATATACTCGTTAATGACATAAAACTCATTATATATTAATAAAAAAACTCGTTAGTAAAATTAAATACACTACTTCACTTATTAATATATAAATTTTGGTATATCTTAAATCGTCTGGTAAAATAATAATAGTAACTATATACATCAAATTAGAGAGTAACTCCAACGAGATTTAGATTTTAAGAACAAGAAAAAAATGATTATAGTTATATTTCACTAAATCGCCCTAATAATGTTTATCATTTTGATCAATTATTAATTTATGATTTTGTAAGAACCAAATATTTATATAAGAATATTTCATTTTTTATTATCTTATTAATTTATCAAAATTTACAATTTTTTACACCGGGCAAAGTTAGACCCGGAGAAAATTATGATTTTAGAGAGATTATTAATTTAGCGAGTATTACTTTAGGGAGATTCTACTGTATAGACAATTAGGGCCGGACGAAAAACTGGAAAAAGCGAACCGAACCGAAAAAGACTGAAACCGAAAACCTAAAAAAATTTCGGGACGGTTTTGGTTTCAGTAAAAACGAAACCGAAAAAAACCGAAAAAACCGGGAAAATAAAAAATAAAACCGAAAAATAACTGGAAAAAACCGAAACTAGATCGAAAAAACCGGTCCGGTTCGGTCCAAAAAATAAAAAGACCGAAACCGAAAAAAACCGAACCGAAAAATATGCTCGGTTTCGGTTTCGCCAAAAACCGGACCGGACCGGACCCAGCCCTATAGACAATTACTAGTCCATCCACTTGCTTTTAGGATGTAAGAATTACTAAAATTCTAAAAATATTAAATGTTCTATTGAAGTTAATAGATTCAATTAGTTATCAACAAAAGAAGATCCAGTTTGGTAAAGTCACAATATTATGAATGGATATGATAATCTTTTTCATGAAGCTTGTAGTTTAATTTCTTTTATTTTTTGAATAAATTTAAGTTTGTAGTCAAACAAAGTAAAATGTATAGACGCGAGCGTCGTTGGTTTTGAATATTTTGATGTGTGAGTAAGTAAACGATCAGACCAAGATTTTACATATTCCGCATCCTTAAATAATTGATTTACATAAGATTACGTGCAACTTTCAATTACAAAAGTCTTGTACGCTGTCAAAATGGTTTTTTTTTTTCAAAATTTAGTCATATACTTGATCATTTAAACTATTTGATTAAACTATTTAAAAAATTATTTTGCCAATTTAGATATTGTAAGCTAAATTGTTGATAGTTTGACAGTGATCAATGTCTTAAGTACGGAGCGGTATTTACAACGACTATTGATGACTTTTATGGTACATTGGTACTTGACCATAATGGTAATATTTTAGATAAATTTCTGTATGTAATTAGGCAATTACATTAATTTTATTTTTGGTACCTGAATGATAAACTACATAGACATGACAAATTTATACGTATAAAACACCAACTCCATCATGAGATATTTTCCAATATCGACAAAAACCTGAGTTTGTCAACACTTTTGTGGGCCAACTTTGGAATCTTATCTTGTACGTATTGGACGTGACTTTCATGTCACTTTCTACACTATTGCATTTTTCAACTAAATTTGTAGTTTTCCAATTTCTGGTTTTTTGTTGATATTCATCGCCCATCTTTTTTATAATAGGACAAAGCAACAACATTGTCACATTGGGAATTGAGACGTATTACTATGATTTTAGTTCAATGTAGAATAACAATGTATCTCTGTACAAAAATAAAACAATGAGAAAAACGTTTATGTAGATCGTAAATTAATATTAATATCTAAACACATGTTTCTTTTTCTTATATATAGTCGTACGGATGACATTATGATTTCGATTAATCAACTCTTAACTTGTGTTTACGCATTATATTTGATTGGTTCCCGATCAAATTTTGTTTCCTGAAAAATCAAACTATTCTTTGTAAAAAAAGAAAATAATGAGAAAAACGTTTATGTAGATTGTAGAGTAATACTAATATCTAAACACATGTTTCCTTTTCTTATATATAGTCGTACGGATGACACTATGATTTCGATTAATCAACTCTTAACTTGCGTTTACGCATTATATTTGGTTGGTTCCCGATCAAATTTTGTTTCCTGAAAAATCAACCCATTCTTTGTACAAAAAGAAAACAATAAGAAAAACGTTTATGTAGATTGTAGAGTAATACTAATATCTAAACACATGTTTCCTTTTCTTATATATAGTCGTACGGATGACACTATGATTTCGATTAATCAACTCTTAACTTGCGTTTACACATTATATTTGGTTGGTTCCCGATCAAATTTTGTTTCCTGAAAAATCAACCCATTCTTTGTACAAAAAGAAAACAATGAGAAAAAACGTTTATATAGATTGCAGATTAATACTAATATCTAAACACATATTTCGTTTTCTTATATATAGTCGTACGGATGACACTATGATTTCAATTAATCAACTCTTAACTTGCATTTACGCATTATATTTGGTTGGTTCCTGATCAAATTTTGTTTCCTGAAAAATCAACTCATTCTTTGTACAAAAAGAAAACAATGAGAAAAACGTTTATGTAGATTGTAGAGTAATACTAATATCTAAACACATGTTTCCTTTTCGTTTATGTAGATTGTAGAGTAATACTAATATCTAAACACATGTTTACTTTTCTTATATATATACGGATGATACTATGATTTCGATTAATCAACTCTTAACTTGCGTTTACGCATTATATTTGGTTGGTTCCTGATCAAATTTTGTTTCCTGAAAAATCAACCCATTCTTTGTACAAAAAGAAAACAATGAGAAAAACGTTTATATAGATTGCAGATTAATACTAATATCTAAACACATGTTTCGTTTTCTTATATATAGTCGTACGGATGACACTATGATTTCGATTAATCAACTCTTAACTTGCGTTTACGCATTATATTTGGTTGGTCCCCGATCAAATTTTGTTTCCTGAAAAATCAACCCATTCGAATAATGCCAGTTTTATTCTAGTCCGAAAAAGACAACCCATTCGAAATGAAGAAATTAGTTAAGTATTTCGGTGAGTTATCTGGATATTACATAGTATGCAGTTTCATATCCAAAGGTGTACGATTGTTTCCACCAGCTAATTTCCGATACATTGTAGATGAAAAATAAATAATCTTTCTATTTCACCATGATAGTACAAATGTACCCGTTTTGGTTAAATTTACTGGTGTTCTCAGTCTCACTTCTGTGTATATTCTCATGTATGAGTAGGTAATTTTAGCCTTTT
Organism: Primula veris; assembly: GCA_963682055.1. NCBI lineage: Eukaryota > Viridiplantae > Streptophyta > Magnoliopsida > Ericales > Primulaceae > Primula > Primula veris. Next base: position 24,261,822 of record OY821747.1, on the reverse strand, counting down.
GAACTTATCAATTTTTTTTACAAACCCGGGTACTGATATCGTACAATTTAGATCTCCTGGATCAAAAGAGACCGAAACGAGTGGTGTATAAAGAATAAACTAGGGCTGTAAATGAAACGAAACGAAACGAAACGAAACGAAACGAACCGAACAACCCTCTGTTCATGTTCAGTTCATGAACTAAAACTCTTGTTCATGTTCGGTTCATGTTCATTTAAATACGAACGAACATTTGACGAACATGAACCGAACATTTGACGAGCCGAACACGAGTTGTTCGTGAACATCTAATTTCTTCCAAAACATTTAATAATTGAAAAAAAAATATATTTTTCTTTCTTTTTAAAATATATTTTTCTTTTATCATATATTACTATATTGTTAACTAGAATAAACTAGTTCACATATAATTTAAGTTTATATATTGTATAAATTCTTTTTTACATACGTATGATTACTTTAACGAGTTGAATACTTAACGATAAAATCGATGACTGTATTTATAGTATAATGATATAAATTAACATAATAAGTTTAAAATAATACAAACATATTATTTATATTATTATAACTGTTGTAAATATTGGATGGTCCATTAGTTTAAGAGTTACATATCATTTAGTATGAGCATTTGCTCCTTTGTATGTTACAACCTTTGAGTTTCTTATCATTAACATTTAGCTTGTAACCTCCAAACCTCTAGCCTATATAAAGAGCTTATGGGTATGGAGTTTGGTACACCAACAGCACACTTGAATACATATGTTTTGGCCCTCATTATCTTTCTTTCTCTTACATATATTATTGAGCTAATTTGGCGTAAAACACGTTATCGGCACTTTGCTTCACGACGGAATAGAGAAATAGCTAGATAGTTTCATTAGAAGTGAGTATACGGATCTATTTCTTCTTCGAAGAGTTAGGAAGAGGTTTTATTGGGTTGTTAGATTACATATCGATCATCCTTTCGCATTTCCGAATTAAGGTACATATATTTCTACTTGTAATAAAACGTAGAAATTGCATGATTAATCAATAATAAAACCGGAAATCTCAAGTTTAGGATGTATATCACATGATAGATGGTTTATTTTGATAAACAATGGCTATTATAACCCATGTATATCACTTATAAAACAAGTTAAAACTTGTATGTGAATCTGTCCGACCAAAACTGTCACTTTTAGAACACTGCAGGACCATTCTGAAATTTTCTGAAACTGTAATACTTCGCTGTAACTCTCTGTAAACTATAGGACCAGAGCTGTAATTACCCTTAAAATGCATATAGTTTCCTGTATTTACACTCTTAGTCCCTGAAGTTACTCCATATACACAGAATAGTATATATGTATGAGTTTACCCATTGTTTAGTCCGAAAATACTTATTTACATGAAAATGATGTAAGATTTAATTGCTACAACTTCTAAAATTTATAGAAATCTTGTAGAAAATACCTCTTGCATGATAGTATTAATTGCTTGTGTGTCATTAACTAAATTTAGCCTCTTAGCATGCCACAATTTATTGCCTACGAATTGATATAACATATGCGATGTATTAATTACACATAGAAAATGGCAAAAGTCACATTTTAGTGTTGGATTTAATAATAACTCATGTGCTTTAATATTACTACTCCATGTTAGGACTAGTTTACATGAGTATGGCATGCCCTTTTATACTATGATATTGTTAAGGTGCAAATATATGTGAGCTTAAAATTTTTTTTGTGAAAAATTTGCGAAACCGGTATATATTCACATTTAAGTTGGAATAATTATGAATCTTCCCCAAATAGGCTCACCTATTTGGATACGATGTCTAGGAAAGATAAAGGCGGAAGTCGCTCTCCTAATGAGGTCGGTTTTTAAGAGGCATTCGTGCCCACCCCCCTCACCGTCTTTCCTGGTCGTGTCCGAATAGAGCTACCGAAAGGGGTTGAGTAAATAATAAGTTCCCCGAATGTGTCTATATAGGTGTATTTTCGCTGAATTGGTGTCTCAGTATCGGCCCGTAGTTCGATTAAAGAGAACCTATTCAATTGAAAGCAAAACTAGTATTTTTCGAACCTGTCGATTCGAAACAAGTTTGTGCTTAGGCAAACCATAAACATATAAACCTGTTGATTTATATGATAACTAATCCAATATTTTTCTCCCGTTGTAGAAAAATGTCAATCAAACTTGACTTTCCGATCCTCTATGCCGCTGGCAAGAACTATTTGGACTGGACTCAAGATATCCAGAACCATTTAGATGCCCAAGGCTTGTTGGACGTCATCTACGCTGAGGATGAACGTGAAGTGGAAGTGTCGCGTGAAATGAATGCGAGGGCGATGATTCTGTTCCGCCGCCACTTATCAGATGCAATGAAGTCTGAGTTCATAGCGATCACCTCACCGAAGATGTTGTGGGACTCTCTCAGAGAGCGCTTCGACCACCAAAAGACCATATGGCTTCCTGAAGCCCGCCATGATTGGCTAAATCTGCGATTTCAGGACTTCGAGAGCGTTACGAATTATAATGCTGAAGTATGCAGGATTCGTGCTCTTCTCCAGTATTGTGGTGAAACATTAACCGACAATGACTTGCTGGAGAAAACCTACACCACATTTCCTACCTCTGACAACTTGCTCCAAAAGCAATATCGTCAGTCTAAGTATACCAAGTTCCCTGAGCTCATCACCCAGCTGTTATTGGACGAGAAAAATAGCCTCGTTTTAATGAGGAACAACAATTCTCGTCCTGCTGGGACAAAGGCTATTCCAAGGCCTGATGCTTATACTGTTCGTGGACCACCTCCACGATATGGGAACCGAGACAAGGGCCAGTCGTCCCGTCAGCCAAGGAATCATGGGGAGCGTAATGCTCGCCCAGCCAAGCGAGGTTTGGATAAACGTCCGAACCGAAGACCTTTGGCTCCTAGGCAGTCTCGTGGTAGGAAAAACAACAACAGGGCCAGTCGTCCCAAAGCAACAGAAAATGCTCAAGCGCAAATTCTGTGCTACAAATGTGGTGTTTATGGTCATATGCAAAGGACCTGCAAGGCAACTCCCCAAGAAGTTTAAAACTATCATAGGGGTAGAAATGTCGAAGCAAATATGATTGAAGCGAGCGGAAAGCAAATTCTTGAGACCCCGGACTTCGTGGCTCAAATGGAAGAATAAAAAAAAATTCTTCATTTTTCGTTAATAATTGAGCACTTGTTTAGCTCTTGGATTATGTTTTTAATTTCCATTCGGATTATGTTTTTTTCCTTGGATTTTGTTTCTTTTGGATTATGTGGTTTTGCATTATGAATAAATTTTTTTCGCAATAATTTAAAGTTATTTCGTTAAGCGGTTCCTTTATTAGTGTGACCAACTTTAAATTATTTTTACTTTTAGGCATGAATTGTGGGGCAGTTGATTGTCTGGCTGATAGTGGTACTACACACACTATCTTAAAAGATAAATGCTATTTTATCAACTTTACGCCTAAAGTAACCTCAGTGACAACAATTTCGGGCCCGTCGAGCCTTGTTGAAGGCTTTGGTAAAGCCCAAGTCTTGTTGTCAAATGGTACTCTTTTGACCATATCTGAGGCCTTATATTCTCCGAGGTCCAGTCGAACCTTGTTGAGTTTTAAGGATATCCGAGAAAACAAGTTTCATATTGAAACTGCTCGTGAAAATGGTATTGAATACCTTTACATCACCTCCACTCAATACGACCAAAAGCGTATTTTGGAGAAGTTGAGATGTCTTTCAAGTGGTTTGTATGTTACCACGATACGAAACATTGAAAGCAATCTAATCATTCGGCGGGCGCCGATTGATGAGAGCATTTATATGTTATGGCATGACCGGCTGGGACACCCGGGTCAAAATACGATGCTTCGAACGATGAACGCATCACATGGGCATCCTCTTGGAGGAAAAAATTTCGTGATCAATCCGAAAAGCCTATGCCAAGCATGCTCTATTGGAAAGACAAATCTCAAACCAATTCACGTGAAGCCTACAAAATTGGTTTCCCAATTCCTTGAACGAATTCAAGGAGATATTTGTGGACCAATCCAACCAACATGCGGACCATTTAAATATTTCATGGTTTTGGTTGATGCATCGACAAGATGGTCACACGTAGCTTTGTTGTCCACAAGAAACGCAGCGTTTCCTAAACTCCTTGCCCAGATCATTAAGTTGAGGGCTCACCATCCGGATTATCCAATAAAGTCTATTAGACTTGATAATGCCGCGGAGTTCACATCGAAAACTTTCGATGATTATTGCATGACGTTGGGAATTGATCTTGAACATCCAGTTGCTTATGTTCACACCCAAAATGGTCTTGCAGAAGCTTTCATTAAGCGTTTGCAAATGATTGCGCGAACTTTGGTAATGCGCACCAAACTTCCAATTTCTGCATGGGGCTATGCAATTTTGCATGCTGCTGCGTTGGCCCGTCTGAGGCCCATGGCCACCCAACCACTATCTGCGTACCAGTTGGTAACTGGATATGAGCCCGATGTCTCACATTTACGCGTGTTTGGGTGCTTAGTCAATGTTCCAATTGAGCCGCCAAAGCGTTCAAAATTTGGACCTCAGAAACGACGGGGAATATATGTCGGTTATGAATCCCCGTCCATAATACGCTATTTAGAGCCCTTGACAGGCGATCTCTTTACCGCTAGACATGCGGATTGTGACTTTGATGAGACACTCTTCCCGTCGTTAGGGGGAGAAATGCATGTTAACGTTGATAAGGAACGACGTGAATTAACGTGGTATGTACCCACTATGTCTCATCTAGATCCCCCAACTGCACATAGTGATAAGGAAGTGTAGAGAATCCTAGGTCTGCAAAATGTTGCAAATCAAATGCCAGACGCATTTAATGACCTAGCGAATGTCACGAGATCACATATACCTGCTGCAAATGTGCCTGCAAGGATAGACGTTCCTGTGAGACGCCATGTTCATGTTGAACATGTTGCTCCGGTTGTACCCACCGAGCAAAGGACGCTGCCGTCGGCCGTCCAGTCCGCCGTTCTTTCCAAGAAAAGAGGAAGACCGGTTGGTTCCAAGGATGTTCTGCCTCGGAGGAGGAGAAATCCTATTGCATCCGTTTTGCCACATGAGATCATTAAGGATCACGGTGATGTATTAGAGGAGCGTGTTCCTGATGTAACACCAGTTCCTAATCATCCCGATAACCTCGAAATATCTGTCGAGTATACTAGTTTAGACGATATTTTGAAGCGAAACGAAACTGTCATCGATGATGTGTTTATATACGCAGTGGCCACTGACATTATGAGCAATGATGACATGGAACCACGTACCGTTGCTGATTGTCAGCGAAGAACGGACTGGCCTCAATGGAAACAAGCAATCCAGGCTGAATTGGATTCCTTCACGAAACGAAGAGTGTTTGGACCTGTCGTTCCAACACCACCCAATGTTAAACCAGTTGGTTATAAATGGGTTTTCGTAAGGAAGCGTAATGAGAGTAATGAGATTGTTAGATACAAAGCTCGCCTAGTGGCGCAAGGCTTCTCTCAACGCCCTGGAATTGATTATGAGGAGACGTATTCTCCCGTAATGGACGTTATAACGTTCCGCTACTTAATCAGTTTAGTAGTTTCCGAAAAACTGAATATGTAGCTCATGGATGTGGTCACAGCTTATCTCTACGGGGATCTGGACATAGAGATATACATGAAAGTCCCTGAAGGACTTAAGTTGCCTGAATCAAGTAGTTCCCGGCCACGGAACACATTCTCTATTAGGCTGAGACGTTCACTATATGGATTGAAACAATCCGGACGGATGTGGTATAACCGTCTAAGTGAATACTTGATCGGCTTGGGATATGTTAATGATGAATTATGCCCATGCGTGTTCATAAAGAAATCCACTTCAGGATACGCTATTATCGCAGTCTATGTAGATGATATGAATCTCATAGGAACCTCGAAAGAGTTGTTCGAAACTGCCGAACTCCTGAAAAAGGAATTCGAGATGAAAGATCTTGGGAAGACACGGTATTGCCTCGGCCTGCAGATCGAGCACCGTAAAGATGGAATTTTAGTCCATCAAGAAAATTACACCCAGAAGGTGTTGAGACGGTTTAGTCATCACGACGCAAAACCGTCATCCACTCCCATGGTCGTCCGCTCTCTAGACATTAATAAGGACCCCTTCCGTCCAAAGGAGGACGATGAAGAGATATTGAGTCCTGAGTGCTCATATCTAGGTGCAATAGGCGCACTATTGTACTTGGCTCAATGTACTAGACCGGACATCTCGTTTGCTGTGAATTGTCTAGCTCGACACAGCACCGCGCCAACACGCCGCCACTGGAATGGCATTAAAGACGTCTTCCGTTACCTTAAGGGTACTACGGATATGGGTTTGTTCTATCCCTACGTGTCAACGAGTGAGTCCAACCCCCTTGGCACTCGAAATAACGCGACCCATGTCGGTTACGCCGATGCGGGTTACTTATCAGACCCGCACAAGGGACGTTCCCAATCTGGTTATGTCTTTACCATTGGGAACACGGCGATATCGTGGAGGTCTCGTAAACAGACCTTGGTGGCTACTTTGACGAACCACTCTGAGCTACTCGCGCTCTATGAGGCGACTAGAGAGTGTGTATGGCTTCGAGCAGTTATTAGCCATATTCGAAGTACGTGTGACCTAGCTTATGATCCTGATGAACCAATTGTTATTTATGAGGACAACACCGCTGTTATTGATCAAGCAAAACATGGTTACATCAAAGGTGATGCCACCAAACATATCTCGCCAAAGTTGTTCTTTACACATGAGCAACAAGCGCTTCAAAAGATTGAAGTTAAGCATATTGGATCAGAGAATAATCACGCAGACTTGTTGACTAAGTCACTGCCAAAGTATTCATTTCAGAAACATGTCAAAGCAATTGGTCTTAGGAAGCTTTCTGAGCTATCCTAAAGTGACATGTCCTTGCACCCTGTCGTGTGCAAGTGAGGGGGAGCATCCTGATGTATGCTCGATTTCTCAGACACTAAATCGAGAAAATCCTCACTAATGATGGCCTAAATCAGGGGGAGTATCCAGTCGAATACTTCTAATCACAGTGTACTTTTTTTTTTCTCGATCAGATGTTTTTCCCATTGGGTTTACTCTGACAAGGTTTTGATGAGGCACTTTATGTATGTGATTACCCCTATTATTCTAACCAAATCGTACTCTTTTTGTCCTTCGCCTAGAGGTTTTTTCCTAATGGATTTTCTCTTGCAAGGTTTTAACGAGGCGTTTGTTAGTGGTTAGTTCGTACCAACAAGCTACAAGACAGAGGAGTTCAAATGTGATTAAATATATTTTTGGACATCTAAGGGGGAGTGTTGTAAATATTGGATAGTCCATTAGTTTAAGAGTTACATATCATTTAGTATGAGCATTTGTTCCTTTGTATGTTACAACCTTTGAGTTTCTTATCATTAACATTTAGCTTGTAACCTCCAAACTTCTAGCCTATATAAAGAGCTTATGGGTATGGAGTTTGGTACACCAACAACACACTTGAATACATATGTTTTGGCCCTCATTATCTCTCTTTCTCTTACATATATTATTGAGCTAATTTGGCGTAAAACACGTTATCAGCACAAGACAGAGGAGCTCAAATGTGATTAAATATATTTTTGGACATCCAAGGGGGAGTGTTGTAAATATTGGATAGTCCATTAGTTTAAGAGTTACATATCATTTAGTATGAGCATTTGTTCCTTTGTATGTTACAACCTTTGAGTTTCTTATCATTAACATTTATTTTGTAAACTCCAAACCTCTAGCCTATATAAAGAGCTTATGGGTATGGAGTTTTGTACACCAACAACACACTTGAATACATATGTTTTGGCCCTCATTATCTCTATTTCTCTTACATATATTATTGAGCTAATTTGGCGTAAAACAATAACATAAATAAGTTTATTAATTGTGTAGTGATATTAATTTTTGTTACATTATTAATAGATTTTTTTTTTATCAAACTTTATATATAGTTACACGAACACGAGTTTAGACGAACCGAACAGAGGGTTGTTCATGTTCAGTTCACTTAATAGACGAACACTATATTCTTGTTCATTTATAAATGAACGAACATGAACCGAGCATTAGCCGAGCCGAACACGAACGATTTCACGAACAGCTCATCTCATTTACAGCCCTAGACCCTAGAATAAACAAATACACTGCAAAAAAAAAAAAAAAAGGACAAAGCTTTGGTCCAAAATATTGAAATTTGAAACAGTCGATCCTTTTTACCACCAGTAAAAGTCCAACTCAACTCTCCAATTGCAGCTATATAGGTGAAACAAACCTATAGAGTAAATAAAACTGAAATCATCTCGGAAACCGGCAAACTTCCAAGAAAGATGCATAAATCATGCACAATTTAGTTCCTACAGGAATTCAAAATGAACTCGTTCGCGCTTTTATTTTTTCATCTCCTCGGTAAATGAAAAAAATAACAATCTAGCTAGTTGAATACTTCTCTCATGAGATGCTACCTATAGCCATAACACCAAATCCCAATGATGGTGAGACACTGCCTTCTCTTGAAAGACTGTCATATGGAGTATTAAATTTCTAAGTTAAAGATTTAGCCAAAGACTAAACACGTCCTATGAAGCTGTAGATCAAACTGAAAAACCCTATCTGCAACTCGTAAGTTTGTCATTTCCAATGCGGAGAAGCTTAGTTTATTATGCCAACACTTTTATACAAAACCGAAACAATAGAAGGAAGCTTTTTAATACTTATATCTCATAAAGAGGAAGCTTGTTTGCTCTCTTGTAAGGAAATAACCGTTTCGAAAGCACCCACCAAGGCCTTAACTTTGCTCTTTCTCGTCTCAGCTAGCTTAATTGCGGTTTCTTCAATTACATTATTAAACAAACCCTGAGAATCTTTTTTACCCTCCACTTCTTGGTGCCTCAGCACAACCTTTTCAGAATCATCCTTTTTACCATCAATATCATCAACCCCGCGCTTTTCGTAACTTCTATGAGATTTTGAACCAATTTCTTGTTTCTCACCTAGGATTTTCGCTTTTCTGAATTTAAGCCTCCTAGGACCAGTATTATCTGACTCGATTTCGATCACTTTTCCTCTTCTGAACTTCAATTTACTCGCAGGATCGTCTTCTTTAGAGACATTCTTAGCCTTTCTGGTTCTATTGTTCTGATTATCAACAGATGTTTCTTCTTCATCTGAGATTGCGCTGCTTTCAGAGATGCAATCATTAGAACCTTCTGTTTCGCTATCTAAGTATACAACTTCGTCGTGATCATCGCCATACGTCAAAGCTGAAGAATTAACCAAGGATGAGATATTGGAAGATGACAGAGTCTCAGATGAAATTGATTCAGTAGTGCTTCCATTTTGCTGCAACTCAGGAACTTTTTGGTTACTATTTTTATAATCAAGCTCATCATTAGGTTCATTCTCACCATAGAATAAAGCTGGAGTTTTAGATGAGATGCCAGGAGATGCTGACTCAGATGAGAAAGAATCAGAAGCGTTGCCTTTATACTCACAAATTTTTTTCTCAGAATTGGTGAATTCAATCTCATTCTGAGCTTCTTCCTCGCCATGTGACAATTCTGGAGATTCGTTTAAGGATATGAAATTCTGAGATGAAAACGACTCAGGCAGAGGTGAACTAATATTGCTTTCAATTTGTTTCGACTCGGAACTTATTTTCTCAAGATCAGTGCACTCAATATCGTCCTCATATTCTTCCTCTCCATACGATAAAGCTAAAGATTTAGCTATATGTATGATATCATGTAATGAAAATGACTCAGATGGGGACGAATCAATAGACCTCTCGTTTGGTTTCAATTCAGAGACTCTTTTCTCAATATTGGTATTTTTAATCGCATCCTGAGATTCCTCCTGCCCATACGGAAAAGCTGGAACTTCAACTAGGGAAGGAATATTATCAGGCTGGGGAGAATTGGAAGTTTTTTCAATCTGCTTTGATTCAGGAAATCTTTCACTGCTATTGATATCGACAACGTCATCCTGATTCTCTTCCTCATGGTAAGAAAAGGCTTGAGATTTAACGGGAGAAGATATACTTGAAGATGAAAAGGACTCAATCGAGGGAGTATCAAACAAGTTTTCATCATGTTTTTTGATGACTAACATCTCAGAACCAACCTTAGGAACAGGCATCTCAGAATTAAACTTTCCAGTATCGACGAGCCTGTTTTCAACTTCTTTGGATCCCTTCTGGTTTGTCTCTCTCAACTTTAAAACTGTATCGTTACCTTCATTTTTTATGACATGCAAGGTTTTGTACTTGACTGTGTTGTTTGTTGGGAGCTTAGATTCAGTTTTTATGATCTTTTTCGGATTCTTGAGAGGAGACACAATATTCTTATCACCTTTTGCTTTAACTTTCGAGCTAGAAGCTTTATTATAAGAAGGTCTAGCAACCACTGGGACTGAAACCAATTTCTTGATAGCTTCTTTAGAAGATTCCTTTGTCGTATCTAGCTTTGTCTCACCGTCTCTTTTGCAACTCAAAACCGGAGTAACTCGCCTTTCTATACCATTCTTTTTCTTCTGATTTACCATCATGGTATTTCCTTTCGCAGAATCTGGTCGAGATGGATTTTTTGAATCATTAATAGGAGATGAAATTTTAATTCGGGAAACAGACGAGGAATTAAGGGAATCGGTTTTTGAAACAAAAGGCTTGGACTTGACCACATTTGTAGTCATATTCTGTGATAAATCACTGGATTCTGAGGAACTTAACTGGTTTGATGGACGTTTTATCAATTTTCTGGTCTTAACTTGCCATGGTTTCACTTCCGGCTCATGTTTTCTTCCATATTTGCAGAAATCATGGCAAGAACCAGTGGAAGCTCTTAAATAATGAGGAGCTGTACTTTCTCCACTGTTTAACGGACTTGCTATTCCAGAAGATGATCTTTTACCTGAATTAATATATCACAAGATAAAGCATCAGACTTGTACGAAACAGAGTGCAACTAGATCCATGATTAAAAGGAGATTTTCAATACTGTTATTACAAAGACAACATGTCGTTTGACTAGATTCTTTTTCTTATTTCATTCTAAATGTATCAATTACGTCTCAAAAACAAGCCGTAGATCATCCATGTTGCGTCCAAAACTTGAACTTTCATAATTAAACATAAACCTTGAATAGATGGTTATACAAAAAACACGGAGAGACTTGCTCAGAGTAGTATTTTTTATTCATGTTGGTAATAGACTTTCGAGCCAGTATCTATTTTCTTCTAAGACGAATACTGGAAATGTCTTGATCAATATATTCTGTTAAAGTTTTCCTGAAAAAAGTCACAAAAACTTGATCGGTACGGAATGAAACTACAACCACCCTTTCTATATATGTATAAGTAAAGGGACGACACGAAACTGCATTAAACAATATGGCTGTAGACGGTTGATCAGATTTGATTTAAACAGTGTTTCTAAATAAAATACCTCCATTTCGGAAAGTACCAGTAGAAGCCCTACGAGGATCAGTTTGCTTAATTGCTCCGCCTTTTGAAACAATAAGCTTTGCCTCAGAGTTTCTTGAACGAACTACATACGGTAAAACTATTTCTGGTGTTATTGGTTCATTTATGCTCTCCTCAGACATATTCCAATATCCTGACAAAACAAAAGGGTAAAAAACGTCTTAGCAATTGAACCAAGTTGTAACCGAAGAACAAAAATATAAATATAATATTGGACCGAATCCCCATTTCTACTGGTACAAAAACAAATGGAATCGCATTCACATTTCTACTGTCGTAATGAATTTATAAAACTGGATGGACCATCAAATAAACAACGAATGCTACAATGACGAAGCTACGCGTAATGCCTTCCAATATTATCAGTGTTAACTCTTGGTTGGAGAGCTAATCATATTATAGGGGTTGTTTTGTAGCAGCAGCTTTAAGCTCAAGCGTATGTCTATGAATTGTACTTCATTTGGTTGGTTGGCTTAAGAACTTGAGCTTTTATAATTTTGTGGCCACACAAAATTATTAATTTATTCTTTGGGCTCAATAAGCCAACTTATTTACTAAAAAATTGCAGCCAAATAATCCCATATATCTTTAATGCGTCTTTCAACAAGATAAGAGGATAAAGTCTGATAAATATACCATGTATAAAGGAGTAACTAACGCCTATGGAAAAAAGAAAATTATCTACTAAAACCTCCTTCCGAATAGAAATGACATCAAAATCAAAATTTGAGTCAACTTAAAGTTATAATAACCAAAACAGTTAATTAGAATGAAGGCTAATGTACATTGCTTAAAAGCGAAGCAACTAATAATCAAGCACAAATCAGGCCTAAGTATACAATAATATCTTTCCACAATAATTTACTATTATAATACTTATGACATGAGAATCAAAATCACGATTCACGAGTCTAATAAAATTAATATTCACTTGCCAAAAGAGAAATGCAGATGAACAATCTGCATCATTTTGGAACAAAATATGTGCTTATGCTTGTTTGGCTGCACCTTTGAAGCAATAAGTGGCTTATTTGAGGCTGAGAGAAAATTGAGATTCAACTAGCTTAGCACCTCTAGCTTTTTCACGCCATAAAGCAAAAAGCATAATTTAACTTTTAAGTGGTGTCACACATGCAATCGCAGCTTACAAGCAAAACGAAAATAAGCTGAGCAAAAAAGTAACAACCAAACTAGTGGTTCGGTGATGATCGTCATGATAAAAATAACTATGATTTTTTATAAGTAAAAAAATTATGATTTTTTTATAAGTAAAAAAAATTATAAGTATCCTGAATAGTTAAGAATGAACTGCATAAGTTTGCAAAAAAAGAACTAACCGCATCTTTTTAAGGAAATTGCATCTACTCTTAACTCCTTCTCATAGCAACTAGCTCCTCAATAAGATAAAACAATGGCATGAACCTACAATTCTCAAGTATTTAGTTAAAAACTAAACTAAGAAATGGAGGTTTATAACACTTTTTAATATCCTTAATAATAATTATAAAAACTGCAGAGTTCTTGAGAAAATTGCGGACTAAACCTCATTGGCTAATTGTAACAATAAATGAAACTACGTCTTCAATCAAATAATATAATTGCCTGCACCCAAAAAGCCTCACATAATTTCTTAACTGTTTACTCTAGCAAATCTAAAACAATTGGCATTAGAGCATTGATATTTGCACTTAACATTTACACTTAAACTTGCACACCATAGCGTATTTGCTTTTGACAATTCACATTTTTGGTCCCTCAAATGTCATGAAATTGTCCAAAGACACTTGTATGAACCAATGAAAACATGACATCTCATGGTGTGCAAGTTTTAAGTGCAAGAAGCATTTCTTTTGGCATTAAGACTAGTGAGATGACTACGCTTGTCTGGTTATTTGAGGCTGATAAAAAAGTTACGGCCATCAGCTAAGAGTTCTACCTATTTGAGGATAATAAAAAACAATAATATTCAACTTGCCAACCCAATGCGTGCACTTTAAAAGCAAAAAATGCATAGATACTAAAGTTAAAAGGTTGCAACCAAATAAGCCTGGGACCCAAAAGCATAAATTATTCTCTATATTTTTCTAATCACCCAAAAACCCAATCACAAAAGAACCTAAAAGCACAAATCACAAAAACACACACATAAATACAGGATAATAACAGATTGGGTACAATAAAAGCTAATGGGGCAAAAATCAGTGGACTGTGTAATTATGAAAAGTGAAGAAGAAGAAAACGGGTTTTCAGCTTAAGAGTTAAAACCATACCTATTTAGGCTAAAAAACAAAATAAACAACAAAACTAACCTTGCACGTCTAATTCAGTGCACTTTATCTCAAAGAAACTGAAGTTAAACGTTAGAACCAAATAATCCTAAGCTTAAATCATCCCCATATTCTTCTAATCACCCAAATACCCAGTTCTACAAAACCTAAAAGTAAAAAAAAAAACACAGAAATAAATCAATAGATAAATAAAGGTAACAGTTTATGCACAAAAACCACTAAAGAAATCACATTCGACGATCCATTTAACTAAAAACTGAAGGAAGAACAAAACGCGTGATCTTCAGCTTATACATACATATTCAACGCCAAGAAACAAAACAAACAACAATAAAACTAGAAAGGCAAAGAAACTAATGTTAAAAAAGTTGCAACCAATAAGCCTTTGACCAAAAATCTTAAACCACACCCTATATTCTTCTAATCACAGAAAAACCTAATCATTGGAGCAGCTAAGTGACGATCATCGGGCACACCCCATAATAACACAATATTTTTTGTATGCTTAATTTGTTAAAATTGTGTGATTTGACAGCCGTATAATTTTTTTTCCCACTTAGTCTTATCTTTTATGTGAATTTCGGCCCTCCCATTCACGAGTCTCGGATTTGTAACTTAACCTAATCACAAAAGAACCTAAAAGCTCAAATAACCATACACAGGGAAGAACTAGAGTAGCCAATTAGCACCCTGCATATAAAATTATTAAGAAATAAATAAATAAAACAACTTTTATCATAATTATTTTTTGTTAGAAATACCGTCGATTTTAGCTTTCATCACCCTAAATATCAATAAAGTAATTAAAATACTATTACCATAATTCTTTTTTTTCCCCAAAATACGGGCGATTTTAGTTTTTCAGAACCTAGCATATTAATACTCCGTAAATAAATAAAACGACTTTTACCATAATCCTCTTTTTTCAAGATACTCTCGATTTTATTTTTTCAACATCCTACATATTAATAACCAAACCAAAAAGCGACTATTACCATTGTTATTTTTTTCTCAAAATACTCCCGATTTTAGTTTTTCAGCACCCTAAATTCTAATAAATAAACAAAAAAACATCTTTTGCCATAATTCCATTTTATCCAAAATAGTGTCGATTTTATTTTTTCAACATCCTACATATTAATAACCAAACCAAAAAGCGATTATTACCATTGTTTTCCCCCCCTCAAAATACTCCCGATTTTAGTCTTTCAGCACCCTAAATTCTAATAAATAAACAAAAAAACATCTTTTGCCATAATTCCATTTTATCCAAAATAGTGTCGATTTTATTTTTTCAACATCCTACATATTAATAACCAAACCAAAAAGCGATTATTACCATTGTTTTCCCCCCCTCAAAATACTCCCGATTTTAGTCTTTCAGCACCCTAAATTCTAATAAATAAACAAAAAAACATCTTTTGCCATAATTCCATTTTATCCAAAATAGTGTCGATTTTATTTTTTCAACATCCTACATATTAATAACCAAACCAAAAAGCGATTATTACCATTGTTTTCCCCCCCTCAAAATACTCCCGATTTTAGTCTTTCAGCACCCTTAATACTAGCAATAAATAAACAAAAGAAACATCTTTTGCCATAATTCCCTTTTATCCAAAATAGTGTCGATTTTAGTTTTTCAGCACCCTACACATCAATAAATAGAAAAATTAAAAACGACTTTCAACACAACTCTTTTTCCCCCCGACACATTGTTGATTTTAGCATTTCATCACCTCGCATAACAACACAAACATATTATACTAACATTATCAGCCAAATGACCATACAAAAGAAATACATCAAAAGAACAGAAAATTTAACAAACTATACAAAAAAAAAACAGTAATAGAAGCGCAAAAAAAAAAACTCAATAGAGCATTTTCAGAAATAAAGAAAGTGAAACAAGAAGAGTATAGTAATATAGAGAGACAAAAAGGGTAAACATAAGTTGTTTCTATCTCTCTTTTTCTTTAACAGACTATAAATAATAAATGGAAGCAAAATTTATTAGAGCATATTCATAAACAATAGAGTATATATACAGAGAGAAAAAGGGTAACCTTTGTTTTTGTCTCTTTTTATTTATGTGTGTGTGTAAAGTGAAAGAATAAGGGTGCATATATATATATAGAGAGAGAGAGAGAGAGAGAAAAAAAAAAAGAATAACCTTGAGTTTCTTTGTGTGTGAGTTTTATAAAAAAGAGTAACAGAGAATAAACCCACTCTTTAATATCTCTTTATGGGAGATAGAGAGAGATCGTGCAAGCAACGTCTTAAAAAGGGTGTTTTAGAAAGAGAGAGAGAGAGAGAGAGAGAGAGAGAAAGAGCGTGCAGAGAGAGATACGTATGTATGTATGTATGTATGTATGTATGTATATCAAAGACGGTCACACTTGACCCTTTAGTACTACTCATTATTTAACTACAAAATGGTCCCTTATTGTTCTTAACTATTGCTAAATTACTATTTACTTTGAAAATTGCACATACCTACATTCTCGACTCGTGGAATTAGAGCCGTAAATAAAACAAAACGAACCGAACAAGCATCTGTTCATGTCCAGTTCATGAACTAAAACCCTTGTTTATATTCTTTTAAATACAAACAAACATTTGACGAGCATGAATCGAATATTTGACGAGCCGAAAACGAGTTGTTCGTGAACATCTAATTTCTTCCAAAACATTCAATAATTGAAAAAAAATTATTTTTCTTTCTTTTTAAAAAATATTTTAATTTTATATATTGTATAAATTCTTTTTTACATACGTATGATTACTTTAACGAGTTGAACACTTAACGATAAAATCAGTGACTGCATTTACAGTATGATGATATAAATTACCATAATAAGTTTGAAATAATACAAACATATCATTTATATTATTATAGCATAAATAAATTTATTAATTGTGTAGTGATGTTAGTTTTTGTTACATCATTAATAAATTTAGTTTTTTTATTTTATCAAACTTTATATATAGTTATATGAACACGAGCTTAGACGAACTGAACAGATGCATGTTCGTGTTCGGTTCACTTAATAGACGAACACTATATTCTTGTTCATTATCGTGTTCATTTATAAATGAACGAACATGAACCGAGCGGAACACGAACGATTCCACGAACAGTTCATCTCATTTACAGCCCTACGTGGAATTAGTCTTTTTCAGAAATGCAGGGGAATGTTGTTTATATTAGGCCCAAAGTGGTCCGAGTTCTCCCCGGATCACAGACATAGCTATAGCTATATCATCGGTTTTCCCTTTTTTAGTGAATAGACTTAGAGCTTATCAAAATCTCCTCGTTTGTTGTCAAAGAGCATGTCCTTTATCATATATTTTTTTAATAAAAAGGAGAATAACGGGCTACTTTCACTACAATTGTTGTTATTTTAGGAAAGCGGCAATTATTTAGGGACGGTGGGAGTAAAACACTATTTAGTTCTTGGGGTTAAGGAGTGAGCATAAGCCGACCGAATCGACCTAGGAGACCAAAACCAAACCAAACTGATTGCTATTCAGTTTGGTTTGGTTTGGTTTGGTTTAAGAATTTCGAAACATGTTTAATTGGTTTGGGTTGCGGTTTGAGGTTTTTCAAAACCAAACCAAGCTCAACTGAATCGGTTGTTCATAATTATATATGATTAACTTTCAAAATTTTGGGGATATGTTTGAATGTTTGAACTATATGATTAATTTTTGAAAAATTATCGAAATAAAAAATTTCAAAACTAGATCATATAATTTAATGTTTGAACTATATGATTAACTTTTGAAAATTTTCATTCCGACAAGTTTGATACAACTTATTGGCCGATAAAAATTGCACGTACTTTCATAATTGACAATTAATTGAGAACGGATGGAGTAATTTATGTATGATATAATTTTTGTTTGTCCTTTGGTTACTTTTGTATGCTCATTTTATGTAAAGAGAAATGTTTTGTTTATAGTGTTTTATGTCTTCATTAGTTATGTTTCGTTGGAATGATATTTTTTTATATTGAGCCGAACTAAGCCGATTGTATGTGCTTTGGTTTGGTTTGGTTTCGAGTATAAACTTGCTCCAAACCAAACCGAATCGATGAACTCTAACCGGTTTGGTTTGTCTTTTGTCAAAAACCGAAACCGAATCGATTTCTATCAATTCCTACCCGTGGCTGTGAGAGTGATCTAACATATCTTTTGGTAAAACTTTCGTTATCCAGATTTGTTTATTTCACATCACTACCTTAAATTTATTATAAACTCACATTTTGAGTATTTTTGTAAAATTAGGTGTCCAGAAAAAAAAAGATAGAGCATAGTACTGCAGCTCTAGGGCTATAATTAATAGTCATAAAAACGGACTAGCCTCCTTTATTTTTATTTTGGCTCGTCAAATAAGTGGTAACAAACAATTGCAGTCCATTACAAATCATATTACAGTAGAACCTCTCCACATAATAGAGAGAAAATATTTGTATAACAAGGTTTTTTTTTTTTATTAATGAGAGGTTGATATATAAAAAAATACTAAAATAAATGTTTCGCATAATAAAAGATATATGTGTACATAATTTAAATAATTAATACAAATATTCAAGAGACAAATACATGTATATATGTAACAAGTCAAACACATAAATTCAAAAGAATTGAAAAGTCACGAAACTAGCATATTGATGAATTTAAAAAAATTTAACTAAGTACATATGTATTTAGAAAATTAAGTACATGCATTTTGAAATGTGAAAAGTCATCTAAAACTTTTTTTTACATGTAAAAATAATAGATATAATTTTACATGTATTTTAAATCGTATTAAGTTTAATGTAACGACATATATATAATTTTACACCTTTATATAATTTATTCCTATATGGAGACAAATTTGTTAAGGCGGAACCATACAAAATCATGAAATATTACAATATACAGATATTCTTATTTTGAACTGGTACGAGTTAAGACCGATCATTTTTATTTATATAATAAGTTTATTGCTATATAGCGTATTAGTATATACATACACAGAGGTTCTACTGTAATACGACAATTCTATAACTTTGATATACCAAACAAAATGATTAGAATACTATAAGTATCACATGAGTAGTTAAGGCTATTGCTATGGGAATCACAATTGTTTCATTTTCTTCTTTTTCTATATTTTGGATTTTGGTCAGAGCTCTTTTAGCGAGAATTGAGTATAAACGTAAAATTATCAATAGTCAACTGCTTATATTAATATAATTCCTAGTGTTGTAAGATTATTGGACTCTTGGGCTTTTACTTAATGGGCCCAGATGGGCTTGTAACCCTAACCCTCTATCTATATAAAGAGGGCTAGGGGTCTTGTATTTGACATTCCATTCATATTCATTCATAATAAAAGACTATACTGTTCCCCCTCTCTCTCTACTTCTGTCTCCCTAAATATATAGCTAATAGTGTATTACAATACGTTATCAGCACTTTGCTCATGGAGATTGAAGTATTTGCTTGGATATTTTGGCTAAACGCACAGATATTGGGTATCTATAAACCCTGAGGTTTATCCGGTTTTTTTTTTATTGGGTTCGTTTCGACCTTCTCCAAAATACCAGGCATACGGTACATAAAATAAATTAATTAACTGTTTTCGGTATACTGCATGTATAGGAGAATATAATTGACCAACCTCAATAGGCAGTTCTCTGGTGAGTAAAGGAAAATTAATTTATTGAATAGGCAAATCAATAGGCAGTTCTCTGCATGTATAGAAAATTTATTAACGGAATAGGCAGTGTATTCGTAAAAGAATAATTTATTGAACTTCATTGTTAAGTGTAAATAAATCCATGTTCGTATAAATTTTCTACTGGTATGTATTGTATATTAAGATTTGACTTCCATGTTAAATATATTTACTGTCTTGTATATTGTAATTTCTAAGAAAACAATATGTACTTATGGCAATGGAATATATGAGTTAACATGAATTAAATTTACATATAGCAACAGAATATAAAATATTGAGTAATATCTTGCTTAGTGTAAATTGGTAAATTTAGATTGTTCTAATATGTAATGCCATGTTATTTAATCATGAAACATATACAATCTCGATAATTGATCACTGCCATGTAATATTTATTTACTGCCATGTGTAAAATATGTTAATTTGCGAAATCATATATTTTCACATTTAAGTTGGAAAAATTATGAACCTTCCCCAACTAGGCTCACCTATTTGGATACGATGTCTAGGAAAGATATAGGCGGAAGTCGATATCCTAATGAGGTCGGGTTTTAAGTAGCATTCGTGCCCTCCACCCTCACCGTCTTTCCTGGTCGTGTTCAATTAGAGCTACCGAAAGGGGTTGACTAAATAATAATTTCCCCGAGTGTGTTTATATAGTGATGTATGTTTCGCCGAATTGGTATCTCAGTATCGACCCGTCGTTCGACCAATGAGAACCAATTCACATTAAAAGCAAAACTATTTTCGAACCTGTCGTTTCGAAACAAAGTTTGTGCTTGTGCAAACCATAAACATATAAACCAGTCGTTTTATATGAAAAATAATTCAGAACTCCCAACACATGTTGGATGCCATCTATGATGAGAAAATTCGCAAAACATACTTGCGAAATGACTGTTTAGACGTTGATGTTATTCCGTCACCACATGTTAGTCACCCTGATGTGTGAAAATGTGATGCCAATTTTTTTTGGATGCCATCTTTGATGAGTAAACACGAGTTTGTTGTTACACTCAGGATGAATGCTAAGGCGTTGATTTTATTCCGCCGCCACATTTGAGACGTGATGAGTCTATGGTGAACAAATGTCTGAAATTGACATATTGGAGCAATCCTTCACCAAAATACTAGCTTGGAAATTGTATTCCATAAGCAGTATCGTGAATTTATATTCACCATGTTCCTTTATCGCCCATCTGTTATTGGATAAGAAAATTACCCCGGTGAGTAGTTTTAATCCTATTGGGTCAATGGCGAATTGTTTGCCTGATATTAATGCTCTTCGTGTACATTTTTTTCCACGAATCGAGAACCGAGACAAGTGTTATTTGTCTCGAACTGTCGCGATCCCGATGAATCGCCTAGCCAAGCAAGATTTTAGACAATCGTTAAAATCGAAAACCTGTGGCTCCAAGACAGTAATTGAAAGGAACAATATGGCTCGTTGTCACAAAGCAAGAGATAATGCTCAATGAGGCAACTCTATGCTATAAAGACAAAGGTCATGCACGGTTACTCCTTAAATAGTTCAAAACTATTACAAAGGTGCAAAAACCGATGCTAATGTGGTTAAAGCTAACTGAAAGGAAACTCTTGAGACCCCCAGTTTTGTGGCTCAAATGAGTTTGATACCTTTCTTTATTGATTTTGATAAATCATTGAGCCATTTTTCGCTCATCTGGATTATGTTTTTCCATTTGGAATATGATTTTTCCATTTGGACATACTTTTGGATTATGGTTTGCCTGTTTATGAAATTTCTCGAAATAATTTAAAGTGTTATGAGCAAATTCCTTTGACAAATGTGACCAAACTTTAAATTATGAAATTTTAGGCAATAATTGTGGGATAGTTGATTTTTTTGGAAATAGTGGGTAACATAGTACCACATAATTTCACCAACTATTTGCCTAAAAGAGTACTCATTGACAACGATTCTGGACCTGTTGTTCCAAATCAAAATCTTTGGTAAAACCAAATTGATTTGTCAAATATGAGGTCTTATACTCATGTAGGTCCTGCTGTACCTTGTTGAGTTATAAAATATTCGAGAAAACCAGTGTTACCTGGTAATAGCTCATGAAAGAATTGAAATTTCTTTACATAGTCTCCATTCAATACGACCAAAAGCGTATTTTAGAGGAGTTGGAATGTCTTTCAAGTGGTTGCTACCACATTCTTTAAAACGTTTAAAGTTACCTTATCATTTCGCCTGTCGTCGAATGATAAAGAATTTAAATGCTAAGACATGATTGTCTTTACTATCATTCGCCTGTCGTCGATTGATAAGAGCATTTTGATATTGTGGCATTGACCGGATTAGATATTCCCGGGTCAAAAGACGATGCTTGATTTATAATCGCATCGCATTTGGATTCTCTTTGAGGATATATTTCGTGATTAATCCGAAATTCATGCCACTAATGCTCATATTGAAAGACTAGTATGTGTAAAGATCACGAAATGAACTCGTATAATTCTTGTAAAGAATTGAAGGAGTTATTGTGGACTTATCCAACCATAAGACGGACCATAAATATAAATGGTTATGGTTGATGCATCGACAATATGGTCACATTTTAATGTTGTCCACATAAATGCAGCATTTTCCAAACTTTTAGCCCTATCATTAAGTTGATGGCTCATGATCCGGATTATCCTGAAAAGTCTAGCCGACTTGATAATTCCGAAGAGTAATAATCGAAATTTCGATTTGAATTACTTGAGTTTGGAAATTGAAATTGAACATCCTGTCGATTATGTTCAGACCCAAATGGACTCACGGAAAGTTTGATGATGCGACTGCAAATTATTGCACGCATTTCTTGGTCTTGCGCACCAAGATTTATATTTCCGTATGGGGTTATGCTATTTTGCTGCATTGGTCCGTTATGAGGCCCATAGACACTCAAACACCATATGCGTACCAGCTGGTTACTGGTTATGAGCCAGAAGTCTCATATTAACGCGTGTTTAGAGTGATTAATTAATATTTTAATTGAGCCGCTATAGCGTTCAAAATATGGACCTCTGAAGGGGACATAAGTCGATTATGAATCCCCTGCCTATCATTTGATAGAGTAACCTTGGCAAGCGATCTCTTTACCGCATGATATGCGAAAGTGACATCGCTAAGACTGTTCTCCCCGTCGTTAGGGGGAGATTTGCACGTTACCGTTGATAAGGAACGACGTGAAGTAACATGGCATAACCCACTCAGTCTTAGCTTGATCCCAAAACTGCACTTAGTGATAAGTAAGTGCATAGACTCCCTCAAGTCTAACTAAATGCCAGATGCATTTAATGACTTTATGAGATGTCACGAGATCATTTATACCTGCTGCAAAATGCTTGCAAGGATAGACGTCCCTGTCGGACGCCGTGTTCCTGTCGTAACACGTTGCTTTGGCCGAACCCGCCAAGCAAAGGACGCTGTCGTTGGCCGTCAGTCTGTCGTCCTTCCCAAGATATGAGGAAGTTGACCGGTTCTTAATTCATTCAGCCCCAGAGGTGGTGAACTGAAACTCGTTTGTCGCACGAGATTATAAAGGATCAAGGAGATGTGTGATTTCCTCCTCATCCTAAGAATCTTGAAATATCTGTCGATCATGATATCTTAGACGATATTGAAGCGAAACGAGACTGTCATTGATTACTTGTTCATATATTCGGTGACGACTGATAATATGAACAAATTATGACAGGGAACCATGTACCGTTGCCTGAAGTCAACGTAGAATAGACTGTACTAATGGAAACTTGCAATCCAAGTAGACTCCTTAGCGAAAGTGTGTTCGGACCTGTAGCTCCAACACCACCAATGTTAAACGAGTTCGTTTATTTGGTTATTCGTAAGGAAAAGTGATGAGAATAATGAGATTGTAGAATGCTCGCCTAGTAGCGCAAGGCTTCTCTCACACCTTGGAATTGATTACGAGATGGTTGATTTACTCGTAATGGACATTATAACAGTCCCCTACTTTACCAGTTTAGTAGTTTCCGAAAAACTGAGTATGTAGCCATGAATGTGGTCACAGTTTTATCTCTATGGGGATTTAGACAAAGCGATATAGATGAAGGTCCCTGTGTGACTTCATAATGCTTAAATCAAGTAGTTTCTGACCACGGAACACGATCTCAATTGACTGAGACGTTCACTATATGGATTAATATAATCCGAGCGGATGTGGTATACCGCCTAAGTGAGTACTTGATTAGCTTGGGATACTTGAACAAGTATTATGCCCTTGCGTGTTTTATTACGCGATCCATTTTTGGATTTGCCTTCGAGATGAAGGATATTGGGAAGACACGGTAGTGACTCAACCTGATGATTGAGTCCCGTAAATATTGAATCTAAGTCCATGATTCAGACTACACCCAGAAGGTGTTATGACGTTTTAGTCATCATGACGCTAAGTCGTCAGATTCTCCCATGATCGTTCGATCACTAGACATTGATATAGACCCAGTCCGTCCCTGATGAGACGATGAAGAGATATTGAACCATAATGTTCATATCTAAGTACAATAAGCACATCATTGTACTTGGTCTAATGTGCTAGGACGAACATCTCGTCTGTTGTGAATGGTATAGCTCGACACAACATCGCGCTAACACGCTGCCATCGAAATGGCACTAAAGACACATTCCCTTACCTTATGGTAATTTTGGAAGTGGGCTAGTTTATCCCATTTGCGTCATCGAGTGTATCTGCCCCCTTCGGTACTCGAATTAACGCAACCCTTTTTCGGTTATACCGATGCTGGTTACTTATCAGACCCGCATAAGGGATATTCCTAACATGGTATGTCTTTACCATTAGGAATAAGGCGACATCTTGGAGGTCTTGGAATGACTCCAAGTGAATCACTCTGGTCTATTCGTGCTCTATGAGACGACTAGAGAGTGTATATGGCTTCGAGCTAGTATTAGTCATATTTGAATTACATATGTTCTGTCTCACGATCCAGATAAAACACTTGTCATAGAAGACAACTTGTTGTTATTGATCAAGAGAGACATGACTACATTATGCTATTTAGCATTTCTCGCCGAAATTAATCTTCACAAATGAAGTTTAAGAGCATCCAGTTGAATGCTCGTTCTATTCCACGTTAGATTTTCTTGCATCCAGCCGTGTGCAAGTAAATGAGGCATCCAGTCGAATGCTCGTACTCTTTCTTGGAATATGAAATCTTTGCACCCAGTCGTGTGCAAGTGAGGGGGAGCATCCAGGTGAATGCTTATTGTACTAATTAATACTTAGTCGAAATCCTCGCACCCTGTCGTGTGCAAGTGAGGGGGAGCATCCAGTCGCATGCTCGTGTACTCTTTTTGTCCTTAGACCAAGGTTTTTTTCCCACTGGGTTTTCCTTGGCAAGGTTTTTAGCGAGACACGTTCCTATCATATCTCACTTAAGATTGCCGAAATTAGGGGGAGTATCCTGTTGTATACTTCTTACCACTGTGTACTCTTTTGTCCTTCGACTAGAGATTTTTTCCCACTGGGTTTACTCTAGCAAGGTTTTGATGAGGCACCTGTTTTGTGGTTGATCCCTACTACTACCATTGTTGCACTCTTTTTCCTTCGATCAGAGATTTTCCCATTGGGTTTGCTCTGACAAGGTTTTGATGAGGCACACTGTTTTGTGGTTAGTTACTTACATGATATTTCGGCCTATATCATTCGGCTACACAGTTTCTCCTAGGTACCGGTTTTGTCCCACACTGGGTTTTCCGGCCTTAAGGTTTTTATGTGTTTAGCACTGCGAATGAACTCGACTCAGATCGACTGCATGAAGACGAAGAATTCAAGACGTCCAAAGGGGGAGTGTTGTAAGATTATTGGACTCTTGGGCTTTTACTTAATGGGCCCAGATGGGCTTGTAACCCTAACCCTCTATCTATATAAAGAGGGCTAGGGGTCTTGTATTTGACATTCCATTCATATTCATTCATAATAAAAGACTATACTGTTCCCCCTCTCTCTCTACTTCTGTCTCCCTAAATATATAGCTAATAGTGTATTACAATACCTAGTATTTTCATACCCGTTCCGTTTCCTTTTAATTGTTTACTATGAAACAAGACGTAATTTTGATCGGCTTATAACTTATATCAAAATTGTCGAAATAATTTTTTTTTTAAATCTAATCATAAAATTTAACATTTGAACTATATAATCAATTTTTGAAAATTTTCATTCCGATAACTTTTATACAAGTTCTTGATCGATCAAAATTATAGGTAGTTTCGTAATGGACAATTAAATAGTAAGAGAATTAGTTATTTTAACTAATGATCTTAGTAGTCGCCATCTAATACTAATAAATATACTATTTTATATTAAGCTGTTTTTTGGGAGGACATTGTACGCACTAATGACACTTCATTGAAAGAAACACTCTCATACAATTTTAAATAGGGTCAATTCACAAAACATACAATGTGTTATGAAATATTATCAAAACATACAACCCAAATAAGTTATTCCCAAAACATACAATTGACCCAAATATAAAAAAATATATATTTCTCCTTATCTACCAAAAAATTTCTCTTTCTCCTCTCTCTCCTCTCTCTTTCTAAATCATCATTTTTTTCCCCACAAAATACTACCTTATTTAATGTTAAAATGACTTCTAAATCGAAAAAAATAAAATTACAACAAAAAATAAAAAAAGTTAAAAAAAGGTAGAAAACCCGAAAAAACTCAAAAAATACTGGAAAAACCTTTAAAAAAGTCAGGAACCTGAAAAAATCCAAAAAAATGTTAAAAAAATAAAAAAACCAATAAAAATCCAAATTCCAAAAAAAAATGAAAAAAGTTCAAAAAAGTCGAGAATCCGAAAAAACCCAAAAAATGCTGGAAAAACCTTTTAAAAAGTCGGGAACCCGAAAAAGCCCAAAAAATGGTTAAAAAAAGTAAAAAAAACAAAGAAAAATCCAAAATCACAAAAAGAATGAAAAAAGTTCACAAAAATCGAGAACCCGAAAAAACCAAAAAAGTGCTGAAAAAACCTTTAAAAAGTCGGGAACCCGAAAAACTCCAAAAAAGTGGCAAAAAATAAAAAAAAAAACCAAGAAAAATCCAAATTCATAAAAATATATAAAAATAAAGTTCAAAAAAGTCGAGAACCCGAAAAAAGCCCAAAAATATGGTAAAAAAACAAGAAATTTACAAAATTACAAAAAAAAAAATGAAAAAAGTTCAAAAAAGTCGAGAATTCAAAAAAACCCAAAATATGCTGAAAAAACTTTTAAAAAAGTCGGTAACCGAAAAAAACCAAAAAATTGGTAAAAAAAACCCAAAAAATATCTAAAATCACAAAAAAATGAAAAAAGTTCAAAAAAGTCGAGAACCCGAAAAACCTGGAAAAACCTTTTAAAAAGTCGGGAACCCGAAAAAGCCCAAAAAATGGTTAAAAAAAGTATTGTGTATGTCTGTATTGCATATTTCCGTATTAAAAAAACATGTATAAATTGTGTGTTGTGTATGCATGTATTAAATAACATGTATAAATAATGTATTGTGTATGCCCGTATTAAAAAACATGTATAAATTATGTATTGTGTATGCCTGTATAAATTATGTATTGTGTATGCTGAAAAAACTTTTAAAAAAGTCGGTAACCGAAAAAAACCCAAAAAATTGGTAAAAAAACCCAAAAAATATCCAAAATCACAAAAAAATGAAAAAAGTTCAAAAAAGTCGGGAAACCGAAAAAGCCCAAAAAATGGTTAAAAAAAAGTATTGTGTATGTCTGTATTGCGTATTTCCGTATTAAAAACATGTATAAATTGTGTGTTATATATGCATGTATTAAATAACATGTATAAATAATGTATTTTGTATGCCCGTATTAAAAAAACATGTATAAATTATGTATTGTGTATGCCTGTATTAAAGAGTATGTATAAATAATGCATTGTGTATGCCCGTATTAAAAAAACATGTATAAAAATTGTGTATTGTGTATGCATGTATTAAAAAGCATGTATAGAATATGTATTGTGTATGTCTGTATTAAAGAGTATGCATAAATAGTGTATTGTGTATGCATGTATTAAAAAACATGTATAACAATGTATTGTGTATTGTGTATGCCTGTATTGCGTATTCCCGTATTAAAAAACATGTATAAATTATGTGTTGTGTATGCATGTATTAAATAAAATGTATAAATAATGTATTGTGTATGCCCGTATTAAAAAACATGTATAAACTATGTACTGTGTATGCATGTATTAAAGAGCATGTATAAAAAGTGTATTGTGTATGCATAATAAGAAAAACATAAAAAATGGACAGTGTCAATGGATACATAATGTATTGTGTATGACTGTATTAAAGAACGTGTATAAACAATGTATTGTGTATGCATGTATTAAAAAACATGTATAAAATATGTATTGTGTATGTCTATATTAAAGAGCATGCATAAATAGTGTATTGTGTATGCCAGTATTAAAATACATATATAAACCGTGTATTGTGTATGCCTGTATTGCGTATTTCCGTATTAAAAAACATGTATAAATTATGTGTTGTGTATGCATGTATTAAATAAAATGTATAAATAATGTATTGTGTATGCTCGTATTAAAAAACATGTATAAACTATGTATTGTTTATGCATAATAAGAAAAACATAAAAAATGGACAGTGCCAATGGATACATAATGTATTGTGTATGACTGTATTAAAGAACGTGTATAAACAATGTATTGTGTATGCATGTATTAAAAAACATGTATAAAATATGTATTGTGTATGTCTATATTAAAAAGCATGCATAAATAGTATATTGTGTATGCCAGTATTAAAATACATATATAAACCGTGTATTGTGTATGCCTGTATTTCGTATTCCCGTATTAAAAAACATGTATAAATTATGTGTTGTGTATGCATGTATTAAATAAAATGTATAAATAATGTATTGTGTATGCCCGTATTAAAAAACATGTATAAACTATGTATTGTGTATGCATAATAAGAAAAACATAAAAAATGGACAGTGTCAATGAATACATAATGTATTGTGTATGACTGTATTAAAGAACGTGTATAAACAATGTATTGTGTATGTATGTATTAAAAAACATGCATAAAATATGTAGTGTATGTCTGTATTAAAGAGCATGCATAAATAGTATATTGTGTATGTCATTATTAAAATACATGTATTGTGTATGCCTCCGCATCCGCCACGTCATCGCTTCACAAAAACCGCCGCTCCCCATCCTCCCCCTCCGACCTAGCTCCGCCACCCTCCGCCGACAGTCTCAGCCCTCGAGGCAGAGACGACTCATACTCCGACGACTACACCACCACCGATAACGACTCGTCGTTGAGGACGTTTACGGCTTCGAGACTAACGAAGACGGTGAACAACTCTGTTTTGAAGACGGAGCTGAACGAGGCGGGAGCGGTGAAAGAGGAGACTAGCGTAACTGCTGTTAGGAATATTTTTACCGATAATATTCAGAATAGCGGGGCTTATAGTGCCAGAGAAGAGACTTTGAAGAGAGAGGTAGTTTTTAAAAGAAAAAGATATCTCTGTTAGAGCACGGAGAGAGAGAGAGTGTGTTAAAAAAAATAGAAATGATTTATTATTTATAATTTTAATTAGTTGTATGTTTTGGGAATAAAGTGATGAGGTATAATTTTTTGGTAATTAGTTTAAAATAGTTGTATGTTTTGGAAATTTTCCCTTTTAAATATTAGTACACATGATATTAGTTGGATATTTAATAATAAGAGATCCAATTCCAAGCCTTAAAGATATGGCAGAAAAATACCAAGAAAATATTTAGACGAAACATGGATCATGAAGAATATCGAGTCTTTGATTTATGATCAGAGCTTGAACATTCAATGGAGGAAAGGTTTCGGCGCAAGAAGAAAAGTAATAAACATATCGAAAAGAAGTTTCGTCTTGCCAAATTTACAGAAGTAAATTGTTTTGCTTTCAACCGCAGTCGTCTTACAAGAAAGAAGGGATGGAAACAGAATTACAAGTCTAAGCATGAAGACATAAATTTTCATGAAAACATACTTGAAGGTGTTTTCAAAGTTAGTTGTGAGTTTATCATTCAACTGTTTAAGTATTGCTTAATTCAAAAACCAGTTACAATGGTATTCCTTACAGCGTAATTAATTTAGAAAAAATTATTGTTTATTACACTAACGTATCGATGGTTAAGAAACTGGACACCCAACTATCAACATTAACGATTTGCATACCCACTTATATGATTTCGTCCAATCAACACACATCCGTTGACTTAACAGAAGTCTGGCTATGTGCGAAAACATGTGCGTTTTTCAGGGGTAGAACGGTCATTTCCCAAATTAAATAGACATATAATATATGCATACAAAAAAAAATATATACATAGATATATAATAGATATGTATGCATACATACAGGAAGATATATACATAGATATTTACACACATATATATATATATATATATATATAGATCGGGAGGGAGGCAGTAGGAAGAAAGACCCGATCGATATGTTTGATCTAGGGACCACTTGTTGAAAATTTAATATAATGAAAGGCTATATTGTAAATTTAACAAATTATATTAGTTTTTCAAATGGCCCGTGTAATATTATTTAGTTTCATAACATTTCTTTTATTTTATAAACTTAAGTACTTGTATTTTTTTTTAAGTTTGTATTTTATTTTTATTTTTTTTGATTCTGTAGTTTCATATTTTCTTTTTTAAAGTGTCTTAAGTATTTGTATTTTTTAAAAATATAAAACTTAGTAGCTTAAAGTTAAAGTAAAAAACAATACGAAATTTAACTTGTTACAAATTTTAGCTACCAAAATAAACTTTTTAAGAACTTTGAGGATCAGTTTTGTAGGTAGTTAGTAGAAAAAGGAAAGTGAGAACCTGCCTTTGTAAAAAATAAGAAAAAACAAGGGTATTTTTGTTATTCATCATTTTCCATACGTTTTCCGTCATCTATTTTAACAGCGGCGGTATGTTGATTAGATAATGTTCGTAAGATGGGTATGCAAATTAAGAATCGTTGTATGTGGATATACTATTCCTTAACCACTCATAGGTCGGTGTACAAAACAATAATTTTCTCATAAATTAATGGTGAAAGTGGCACATTGTTTCTTTTTCCGTCCGCTCTTATTTCAAATCACTTTTGTTTTAACAAATTGAAAACTTGTTCCAAATTTTTCTTATTGCACTTTCTGAATGAATTAACCAATAACACATGAACAATGTAATCTTTGATTTGTTGGTCTTGGTACTATTTCGAATACAATAAATAAAAGGACAATAAAATAAAGAAGACAGGAACGCAATGGAAATAAACAATTTTCTTTCTCACAATTGGAATATAAATTACAATTCATGACTCAACAAATAAATAAAACTGCTGGACGGTAATAAAGAAACTGCCGGACTGTTATAAAGAAACTGCCGGACTGGTTTAACAAAGAAACTGCCGGACTGGTTTTACAGAAACTGCCGGACTGGTTTTAACAAACTGCCGGACTGGTTTTAAACAAACTGCCGGACTGGTTTTGAATAAAAGAAACTGCCGGACTGTTTTGTAATAAAAGAAACTGCCGGACTGGTTTTAACAAACTGCCGGACTGGTTTTAACCAATAAAAAACTGCCGGACTGTTTTTGACAAATAAAAAACTGCCCGGACTGTTATTAAATAAATTGCCCGGACTGTTATGTAAATACTGGAAATTAAATTACAGG
Source organism: Primula veris (assembly GCA_963682055.1). Classification (NCBI taxonomy): domain Eukaryota; kingdom Viridiplantae; phylum Streptophyta; class Magnoliopsida; order Ericales; family Primulaceae; genus Primula; species Primula veris. Next base: position 24,230,476 of record OY821747.1, on the reverse strand, counting down.
AAAGTAAATTACAGAATAGGAAAGACTGAAATGTAAATTACAGAAACTAAAGGTACTGGAAAGTAAATACAAAAAGGAAACAGTACTGAAATTAAATGGACAGAATAATAAAGGACTGAAAATTAAATAACAGAAATTAAAAGAAGAGGCAACTGCTGAGCAGTTTCCCTTAAACAATATTTCCCGAACCACCTTTAAAGGTTTCTGGTTTCGGGATTTTGTTCCCAAGGTACAACTTCTATCTCAGAGTGGCTCGTATGGAAACCGGCACCGAACCACAGGTCGAGCTGTTGGTGGTGCGGTTCTCTCTCTCTATATGATGCTTATGCTGTGTTGTGTGTTCTGGTGTGTTTGAATGAGAGGGGGAGGGCTGCCTTTTATAGGCTCTACTGAAACCGCAGCCATAAATATAGGTCATCAATTATGGGAGTTACACCCACATAATCCGCTCACTTTAATTCTGAAACCGCAGCAATCAATTCCATTTATTGCTGGCGTTTCTCTTGCTGGAAACTTTAGGGACTGCTTTTGTAATTTATACAAAACTCCCTATTCGGGTTTGGACCCAAGACCCAAGACCCAAGCCCAAGCCCAAGCCCACGCCCACGCCCGAGGCCCGAGGCCCGAGCCCCGAGCCCCGAGCCCCGAGGCCCGAGGCACGAGACACGAACGAGCGCGCGTGTGTGGTACACACTAATACTCTTAGGTGTATGTGGACATGTTAGTTTAATAACTACATGGGTTGGTATGGTATATATATTGTAAGATTAACTCTTAATCTTCCAATATGGGATTATTCTAAATGGTTTTCTCATTAACCATTTCGTTTTCCAGATTTTCCAGATTTGAGCTTCCGAGGTACCAACTTTGAAGCCACTTTGTATTCACACCCATTCTCCGAATAGGTCATGTGATATACCGTTACGAAGCTCGTCACACGGGCTACTCAACCACGTTGAGTACGGTATAAACAACTCAGCGCTGTTACACGAAATAATGACTCGAAGTTGGTCCAGTGACCATTCGGAAACACCCATGTTTTCACATGTTTTTCCAACAATCCCCCACATGAATGCAATTGGCTGAAAATAAAATGCTCCTAAATGCATACGAGAGAAAACCGCAAGAGTTCACTGCATAAGGACAGGTAGCGCGCGCCTTGAACCTGCCGTAGTGACGTAAAATCTGATATGCTACTATTGGGTAGCCTTTAAGCCTTGAACCCTTTAGCGTTTGTGCATACCAGGGTAATGCGCACACAGTGTCCCCTCTACACCACTTACTAAGCCCTTTGGTTGTTGTCCATATTTGGCCGTGGACTGCCTTGGCAAAATTCAACCGAGTGCTCTAGTGATTTAGCCCATGGCTCATCACATAGTATCGGCCATACACACTCGTCATAGGTGATTTCAAGTCAAGGATGTCCTGACTCACCCCTCTCGACCTTCGAGATACTTGTTTTCATTAAGAGCCTCATGCTCACCCTTAAGATGGTCTAGGTCTATCACTCTTTCATCCTAGAAATGGGCTGGGAACTTAAGTTCCCGAGTGCTTTGTTCGGTCACCCCCACAGTTCGGTTTTCCCGTTGATCCCGAGGCTGGAGAATCCAGTTCGGGTTGGGTTGCCTCTGAGGAGGTTTCCAGTTTGATGGGCTTCAACCCCATTTCCCTCGATGAAACTTCAACTCCTACCTGAGTCAAGCCTTTTGTAAATGGATCCGCTATATTGTCTTTAGATCTCACAAAATCTAATGACACCACACCGTTAGCTAACAATTCTCTTACGGATTTATGTCTCCGACGAATATGTCGGGACTTTCCATTATACATATGATCCTGCACCCGTCCAATAGCCGACTGACTATCGCAGTGCATGCTTATTGCTGGGACAGGTTTTGGTCACATTGGAATTCCTTCCAGAAAGCTTCTCAGTCAATCAGCCTCTTCTGTTGCTAGATCCAACGCTATGAACTCGGATTCCATAGTTGATCTAGCTATGCACGTCTGCTTGGATGATCTCCATGAGACAGCTGCTCCTCCCATCACGAACACATATCCGCTAGTGGATCGTGTACTGTTGGAATCGGAGATCCAGTTTGCATCAGAATACCCTTCCAGTACAGCTGGATATCTGGTATAATGCAACCCTCGGTCTGCTGTGTATCTCATGTATCTGAGAAGTCTCATGATGGCCTTCCAGTGTTCCTCATTGGGATTACTGGTGTACCTACTCAGTCTACTCACTGAGTTGGCTATCTCTGGTCTAGTACAGTTCATGACGTACATCAGACTGCCTATTATTCGAGAATATTCCAATTGTCTCACACTCTCCCCAAAATTCTTTTTCAGGGTGGTTGAGATCTCTATCGGAGTTCTGGATGTAGCTCTACTATCTTTATCAAATTTGTCAAGCATCTGCTTGACATAGTGAGTTTGAGATAGCGCATATCCGTCTGATGTCTTGGTAATTTTCATACCAAGTATTACATCAGCGACACCCAAGTCCTTCATCTCGAACTTTTGTGACAGCATTCTCTTAGTGGAGTTGATGTTATCAATACTCCCTATTATAATCATGTCATCTACGTAGAGGCAGACTACCACGTAGTCCTTTTCATTTCCTTTTACGTAGACGCATTTGTCACATTCGTTTATCCGAAAACCGTTTGATAGCATCACTCTATCAAATTTTTCGTGCCATTGTTTAGGTGCCTGTTTAAGTCCATACAAGGACTTCACAAGTTTACACACCTTGTGAGCTTTACCTGGAACCACAAACCCTTCCGGTTGTTCCATGTAAATTTCCTCTTCCAACTCACCATTCAAGAACGCCGTTTTAACATCCATTTGATGTATTTCCAGATCGAACAGTGCTGCGAGAGCAATGACTATCCGGATTGACGTCTTACTGGAGACAGGAGCATAGGTGTCGAAATAGTCGACACCTTCGGTTTGTCTAAAACCTTTTACTACAAGTCTCGCCTTGTATTTCTCGATCGTTCCATCGAGCTCTCTCTTCCTCTTGAAGATCCACTTGTGTCCTAGTGGCTTACACACGGGTGGTAAATCCACTAGTTTCCAAGTGTGATTTTGTAATATTGATTCAACCTCATTGTTGATCGCCTCCTCCCAATATTGGGCTTCCGGGGATGACATTGCTTGTTTGAATGTCGCCGGTTCGCCTTCTATCATGAAGGTTACAAAATCTGGACCGAAAGGCGTTTCCTTTCTAGCCCTTTTACTACGTCGAGGCTCTTCTTCTTCTTCCTCCAACGGTTCACTTGCCCCCACATTTTCCTCACTGTTTGACTCCTCAGTCTCTACAGTTATGGAAGACTTGCGGGGAAAGATCTCCTCGAAGAAAGAAGCTTCTCGAGCTTCGATGATAGTATCTACATGCACATCGGGATTATCCGACTTGTGCACGAGAAAACGATAAGCACTACTGCTTTGTGCATATCCTATGAACACACAGTCTACCGTCTTTGGCCCTATTCTCGTTCTTTTTGAAAGCGAGACAAGGACCTTCGTGAGACAACCCCAAACCCTTAAGAATTTATAGCTCGGCCTATGGCCTTTCCATAGTTCATAAGGTGGTTTATCACGCTTCTTATGCGGTAGCTTGTTCAATACATAGTTGGCGGAAAGCAGCGCTTCCCCCCACATGTTCTGGGGTAACCCAGAACTTATTAACATGGCATTCATCATTTCCTTGAGCGTCCTATTCTTACGCTCGGCAACCCCATTATGCTCCGGAGAGTATGGGGCTGTGGTTTGATGTACAATGCCACTTTCTGCGCATATCTGCGCAAACGGTGCCTCGTATTCACCGCCTCTATCACTCCTCAACATTTTAATCTTTTTATTGAGTTGATTTTCTACTTCGGTCTTATAAAGAGCGAATTTCTCTACCGCTTCGTCTTTACTTCTCATTAAGTAGACATAGCAGTATCTAGTACAGTCATCTATAAAAGTGATGAAATACTTTTTCCCTCCTCGCGTTTGTATAAACTTTAAGTCGCATACATCCGTGCGTATTAGACCGAGAGGTTTAGTACTTCGTTCAATATGTTGATACGAAGACTTGGTTAATTTTGCCTCAATACAAACTTCACATTTATGTTGTTTATCAAAAGCAAAATTAGGCAGTAGATTCAGTGATATTAATTTCTTCATAGAATTAGAATTCACATGACCTAATCTACCATGCCATAAATTAAATGAATCGCAAGAATAAGCAAACGAAGTTTTATTAGCCACTTGGGCAACATTAACGGTTACATTATTCTTGGTACTGGCCTCAGCCTTAGTACCCACAATAGCAGATTCGGCTTTAGGAGTCGGAGTACCAACATTTAATTTAAACATGCCGTTGGTCATATAGCCACGGCCTACATACATTCCATTTAAGGTGATTACAATTTTAGCAGATTCAAATACAAGTTTAAACCCTTTGTTCACCATAACAGACCCGGAAACCAGATTCTTGCGAATTTCCGGCACATGGAGCACTCCATTCAGTGTGAGCTCCTTTCCCGAAGTCATCTTCAGTAGCACGGTTCCTTTTCCTTCCACCCTGGAAGTAGCCGAGTTCCCCATGAAGCAGCTCTCATTGTCCACGGCCGTATAGGTCTTGAACATCCATTTGCTGGCACAGATGTGACTAGTGACGCCTGTGTCCAGCCACCATTCCTTTGGGTTGCTCCCCACCAGGTTCACTTCCAAGACCACCGCACTCAGGTGCATATAGTCCTGTCCAGCATCATCTCCTCCCTCAGCCACATTAGCCTGAGCAGGTGCCCTCTTCCTCCCTTTCCCTTGGAACTTCCTCTTTGGGGGGGGGCTTGTCGGTGCGCATCTTACAATCCGTGGCACGATGGCCCGGTTTGTTGCACACAAAGCAGTCTCCCATGAATTTCTTCTTGAGAGAGGCACCGACTCCGCTGTCAAAGCGTTTCCGCTTAGACACAACGTCCTCAACCACATGGGCCTTGGCAACCGCGTTGCCTGCTCCGCCACCGCCTTTCCTTCCGGATCGGCGGTTGCTTTGCTCAACATTGAGCCTCTCAATGAGTCCCTCCAAGGTCATAGCCTTTCGCTTGTGTTTCAGGTAGTTTTGAAACTCTTTCCAAGAAGGTGGCAGTTTCTCAATCATTAATGCCACTTGGAAAGGTTCGTTGATAACTAACCCTTCAACCTCAAGCCTATGGTATATGAGTTGGAGTTCCTCTACCTGCTCGATAACACTCTTCCCGTCAGTCATCATGTACTCGTGAAAGTCCGTGACGACAAATTTCTTTGCGCCAGCGTTATTCACTTTGTACTTTCGTTCGAGAGACTCCCAAAGCTCCTTTGCAGAAGCCTTGGGCTCGAATACACTGAAGAGAGTGTCATCCAGAGCACACAGGATGTAGTTCCGGCATAGGTAGTCGCCGTGTTTCCACGCTTCCACCGCCGAAACCGTCTGCACGTCCTCATCGTCCTCGCTTAGGACGGGTGCAGACTCCTTAAGAAACCAAGTCAGATTAAGGGCAGTTAAATAAAACAGCATCTTTTGCTGCCAACGTTTGAAGTTGTTGCCCCTAAACTTTTCCGGTCTCTCCAGTTGAGAGGTTGGCAACATTGGCATCGCCGGTGTTGCCGGAGCCTTGCCCTTTGCCCTGGCCGCAGCCACAAGCGCTGCCTTGGCCGCAGCCTTAGCAGCAGCCTGTGCTGCGGCCGCAGCCGCAGCCATAGCATCAGCCTCTGCCACAGCAGCGTCGGCCGCAGCCTTTGCCGCAGCAACTTCGGCCTCAGCCTGAGCCTGAGCCCCCCCACTCGCAGCGCTCGCATTGTTATGGCTACTGCCAATCACAAGTGCGCCCTGCACGTTTTCCGAAGAAACGGTGGGTATTTGATCCTCATTAGTCATCTGAAATGACAATATAAAAACTGTTTAGTTTCTCGCAAGAAAACTAAATTCTTTATCGCAAATACTAATTATAACTTAATTAGATTGCTTCAAAAGAATAAAAACCAATGAAAGAGATTCTAGCGTGAAAATCAAATTACTTTTGATTTCACTAAGAATTCTTTATAGTATTCTAGAATAAAAGGATTAAAACCAATTCGGATTTATTCTATGTGCAAATTTCAATTTCTAGTAAACTAGCAATGATTTTGCGAGAATAAAAACCGAGATGTCAACAACAATAAAATAAAAAAGAAAAGTCCTTTCTTATTTCGAAAATAGAAAAACCAAAAAATACTATTGTTTAAGATTGTTGGTCTTGGTACTATTTCGAATACAATAAATGAAAGGACAATAAAATAAAGAAGACAGGAACGCAATGGAAATAAACAATTTTATTTCTCACAATTGGAATATAAATTACAATTCATGAATCAACAAATAAATAAAACTGCTGGACTGTAATAAAGAAACTGCCGGACTGTTATAAAGAAACTGCCGGACTGGTTTAACAAAGAAACTGCCGGACTGGTTTTACAGAAACTGCCGGACTGGTTTTAGCAAACTGCCGGACTGGTTTTAAACAAACTGCCGGACTGGTTTTGAATAAAAGAAACTGCCGGACTGTTTTGTAATAAAAGAAACTGCCGGACTGGTTTTAACAAACTGCCGGACTGGTTTTAACCAATAAAAAACTGCCGGACTGTTTTTGACAAATAAAAAACTGCCCGGACTGTTATTAAATAAACTGCCCGGACTGTTATGTAAATACTGGAAATTAAATTACAGGAAAGTAAATTACAGAATAGGAAAGACTGAAATGTAAATTACAGAAACTAAAGGTACTGGAAAGTAAATACAAAAAGGAAACAGTACTGAAATTAAATGGACAGAATAATAAAGGACTGAAAATTAAATAACAGAAATTAAAAGAAGAGGCAACTGCTGAGCAGTTTCCCTTAAACAATATTTCCCGAACCACCTTTAAAGGTTTCTGGTTTCGGGACTTTGTTCCCAAGGTACAACTTCTATCTCAGAGTGGCTCGTATGGAAACCGGCACCGAACCACAGGTCGAGCTGTTGGTGGTGCGATTCTCTCTCTCTATATGATGCTTATGCTGTGTTGTGTGTTCTGGTGTGTTTGAATGAGAGGGGGAGGGCTGTCTTTTATAGGCTCTACTGAAACCGCAGCCATAAATATAGGTCATCAATTCTGGGAGTTACACCCACATAATCCGCTCACTTTAATTCTGAAACCGCAGCAATCAATTCCATTTATTGCTGGCGTTTCTCTTGCTGAAAACTTTAGGGACTGCTTTTGTAATTTATACAAAACTCCCTATTCGGGTTTGGGCCCGAGGCCCGAGGCACGAGCGAGCGCGCGTGTGTGGTACACACTAATACTCTTAGGTGTATGTGGACATGTTAATTTAATAACTACATGGGTTGGTTTGGTATATATATTGTAAGATTAACTCTTAATCTTCCAATATGGGATTATTCTAAATGGTTTTCTCATTAACCATTTCGTTTTCCAGATTTTTCAGATTTTCCAGATTTGAGCTTCCGAGATACCAACTTTGAAGCCACTTTGTATTCACACCCATTCTCCGAATAGGTCATGTGATATACCGTTACGAAGCTCGTCACACGGGCTACTCAACCACGTTGAGTACGGTATAAACAACTCAGCGCTGTTACACGAAATAATGACTCGAAGTTGGTCCAGTGACCATTCGGAAACACCCATGTTTTCACATGTTTTTCCAACATGATTAAGCTCAGGGCTTCCCTAAATAATTATGCATTCTATTATATATTGTCTTGAAAATTTGATATGAATTCAGTTCACCTATAAAGGTTCGATTGTATGACTGAACGAAGTTTAATTAACATTCAACTGTTTAAATAATGATTCCGAAAACGAACTGCAATGGTTATCCCTCCCATTATAAGGTTATCTAAGAAGCCCCTTTTGTTTAATAACCTTCAAAACTTTGTTTCAAATTTTCATTATTTTATTTTCTGATACCTAAGCCATACAATTTTTTTTGATAATCTAATACAATTTTTAAATTGTCAAATTCTTAAATTCTTTAATTTTTAAAGAATTTTTTCTATTGATAATAAAAAAATTGTATTAGATTGTTATAAAAATTGAATTAGATTGTCTATTACATTGTCAAAAATTGCATTAGTTATCAAAAAAAATTATATTAGATTGTTAAAAACTTGTATTAATTTGTAAAAAAATTTGCCAAAACAATTGTATTAAATTGTCAATTATTTTGTATTATATTGTCAAAAATGTTGTTTAGATTGTCAAAAAAAACGTATAAGATTGTCACAAAAATTTCATTAGATTGTTAAAAATTTGTATTAGATTGTCAAAAAAATCATTAGATTGTCAAAAAAAATTATATTAAGTTGCCAAAAAAAGTTATTAGATTGTCAAACAATTGTATTAGACTGTCAAAAAATTTGTATTTGATTGTCGAGAATTTACATTATATTTTCAAAAAAATTGTATTAGATTATCAAAAATTTTGTATTAGATTGAAAAAAAAAATGTATCAGATTGTCAAAAAATGTGTATTATATTCTCATAAAAATGTGTATTATATTCTCATATATAAATTAATAAAATAACAAAAAGATGAGTTGTATAGTTGTGATAGATAAATTTATAAAAAAAGCTGATAATTTGTATAAAGCAAAACGTTTCCTTATAAGTTGTAAAAGTGTATTTTTTACTTTAAATACGAAAAAACTTGTAAGCTATTTAATGTGCTTGCTCTAGTAAATTAATTTGGGTTGAAAAAAATTGATAGAATTATATTAAAATATAGTAATATTTAGTTATAATAATAAATTTGATAGAGAAGCTGAAAATTGTATAAAGTTAAACTGTTACCCTAAAAATATAAAAGAAATGTTAATTAGCTTAAATAAGAGGAAAAATGTAAGAAAACTGTTACGCATGCTCTTTACAGAAGCACTAAACTACTGCTTCATCCCACACCATTGGCCAACACAGTTGGATACAAAATTACATTTTGTCCAATCTTATATGTCTAATACTGTTTAATCATATGTAATCATGCACAATTATGTCTAATCCCGTTTGATACTATATACAATTTTTTTGATTTTTTAAATATTTTTTTGATTTTTTTGTTTTTTTAAAATTAAGTTGATAGTTATATATATATTTGTAAGTTCTCGTAAACATTTAACACAATCGTATTTGAAAACAAAGTCTATACTTTCGGTATGAGCATATGACAACAAAGTCTATACTTCCCCTCTATGCTCCGTTATTTTTCTCCATGAAAATTAATAACAGGACTTGTGGAATATTGATATGTACAATTTCTTAATTGTCTCCACGCAATGATGCCAAAAAATTATTTTATAAACTCTTGAGTTTTAAATAAAGCTAGCTTATCTACTCGTATTATGATGAGTATAATGTTAAATAAAAAAAGCTAATATGGACAATTTTTTTTATATTTTTTTCAATGTAAAGTTGTTTTAAAAAAGCCTTTTAATAAGTTAATAGCTTAAACTTTATATTTATAGGATTTGCAAAAAACAGGTATTTAAAATTGCATTTTAAATAGTCTGATGCAACATGATTCTGTATTTTAGATATCAATTTAAATGTGAAGAATGTACATATAGATAATCTGTAAAATAAATAAATTAAGTTTTGATTGTGCAAATAAATAATCAATTTAGAGAAGATGCTGTGAATACTCTTAAAGGTAAAGCTAATAATCAATGCAACAAATGCAACCAATGCCTCTTGTCATTGGTTTGGTTAAAAATGTTTGGTTTATGTTTTAGAAAAAAGCTAACAAGTGTCCTCTTGGTTAATAATGTATGAAATTCGTTGTTTTTTTTATATATTTTATTTTATTTTATTATAATAATACATAAATAGGATTTGATTAATTAAGTAATTAAATACATAAAAATGGTAATGTTATGGTATAAGAACTAATATTCCTATTAAATGTTACTCAGTTATAGAAATGTATTCAATACTTAAACGATGCTCGGAACACTCGTTAGCAACACCGTTTGTTTTATAATCATTCTATTATAATAAGTCAATCCAAGTCAAACGAGTCTGCCCAATTTAGTCATTTTTTTCTAAAAATATCCGTACACCTTTATGTTAATTAAAATAATACATACTCCCATAAAAATATAAAAAGTAAAAACTAATAAAACTATTTATTTCTCCTTAACAACCAAACATTCTTTTAAATTTTAAACTATGTTTTTTTTTGTATTATCCACATATTTATATCATAAGTATACATATTTTCTATATTTTTATTGCATTACGCGCCACACACGCAACGCGTGGGGGACGATTACTAGTGTTTAATATAGCAAGTTATCAATAACATTTTCTTTTATATAAGTAAATTTAAGACATAATTATGGTAATGATATAACGGTATGTTAGTTTGTAATGATTATAAAGTATAAATACAACTATTTTTATATTTAATACATCTTGATTGGGGAAATATATAAAATGGTTAAACAGTGCCCCGGATGCATTCATTAGTATTACCGATAACTTAAATCAAAATAATTAATAGCATGACGACACATTTATATAAAAAAACTTATAAACGGAGCATACACAGCTGCATATTTAGTAGCCATGACAGGCGCATGAGAAATTCCTTTATTATGACAAACACATGTTGTCATCAGGTCACCAGCTTCCCTGACTTTCCTGCAATGGGCATGCGTTAGCTCCCATACATCTTACGACTTTATTGAAAATCCAGAAAGACAACTTTCAAAGGACGAGTAAGGGATAGGGAGAATGGGGCTCTCGAACCCAAATGAGGAAAACCTCGACCGTGCCTTAAGCAGCAAACTTTGTCAATTTCTTGTGTCAAAGATGAACGAGACTAAACGATATGCTGAAGTTGTGGGATGTAAAAAACTCTTTTGTCATTCGATAAAAAAGATTTTCCAATGAGTTTAATTTGACAAGATTTAGACGAGAATAGTTGCCATGTGGGAAACGGAAGCTAGAAACAAAACGGGAAGAAAAAGGTTAAAACATGATTTTTTTTATAAATTTACATGTGAAATAATAGCAAACGAGAAACGGGAAACATGAAACTCCATTTAGGGGAATCGAGATTCCCGGTAACCACAAGACACATGTTCTAATATGAATTATACTACTGCTTCATGCTACATCGTTCACCAACACACTTTTCCCCTAGCTCCTATTTTTGTCATAATATTGCGTTTTTCTTAATGTGAAGTTTTATGTGTTGGCAAGTAAGTTTGAAGTTTGTTTGGACATATAATGGGGAATATTGTGATACATTAGTGATGGATTGTATAAATTTCAAACCTCCATGTTACGTAATAATAAGCATTACTCATTGTATTTCCTTTAAATCTATGTGATGTTTGTAAGTTGATCACTCATCCGTTATATAAATAAAGAGTATTTACACTTCGTAAATATTAACACAATAATATACCGTATGAAAACAAAGTCTACACTCTCTGGCTATGACAACAAATTTTACGAAGCTAATTCATAAAATTCTGGCATTATCGAATTTTCCAATCAGATTATTTAAATTATAAAAAACCGAGCCTTAGACCAAAAAGCTACACGGAAAAAGAAACAAAAAAAGAAACGAGAATCCGAAATTTCCATTCGATTTTTTAAAACAACTTTTTTAAATCCGACTTTTGATTATGTTCACACTACGTTACTTATTATGTCGATATTTAGCTAATATTTGTCGCACAGCACCAGACCTATTAATTTATGCAACAAAATTCATCTTTTTTTTTTTTTTTTTTATCAAACCCAAACCCAAAAGGAAAAGGAAAGTAAGATTACAAAAAATGAGTTTATATCCTAATTAGTAGTAGGATTGATTCACCTGTAACATAATTATTTATCTAAAAAAATCACTTATTTTTCTTCTTCCAAAAGTCACAACCGATCTTCTCTCTCTACTTTCTTACTCCTATGGCATATTCAACAAAACCCATGTACCCTTAAAATCATATATATACACATATACATACATACATACATACATACATACATACATATATACACACATATACATACATACATATATATAATTTATATAATAAATTATGTCTACCCATAAGCCTCAGAGGTCACCATCTGAAATAGAGGACATAATAATTAGAAAAATATTTTTAGTAACATTAATTGATTCAATGGAAACAACAGATTCTCGCGTTTGTTACTTAGAACAAACAGCTGCTGAGCTTTTAAGCGAAGAAAAGAATCTTGTGCTCGATCGTGAGCTGATGGAACGTGTTTTGATCGATCGTTTATCGGGTAATTTTGCTAATTCTGATGACCCTTTTAGCTATTTAATCGGTTGTTATCGTAGGGCGTTTGATGAAGGTAAAAAAATTGTTGGTATTAAGGATAAGTCTGTTAGGACAGAGATGGATTTAGTTGTTAGACAGGCGAAAAGGTTGTCTGTTTCGTATTCGAGGATCTGTTTAGGTAATCCTGATATGTTCCCGAGTGGGGATTCGAGTAAAAGGTCGAATCTTTCGCCTCTTTTGCCTCTTGTTTTTGCTGAGGTGGCGAGTTCGGTTGATGGGTTCGGGACAAATAGTAGTGGGAGTGCGAGTTCAGTTGTTTGCCCACCTGGGTTTTTGGATGAGTTTTTCAAAGATTCCGATTTTGACAGCTTAGACTCGATTTTGAAACAGTTATATGAGGATTTGAGGGGGAGTGTGCTAAAGGTGTCGGCTTTGGGGAATTTTCAGCAGCCTTTGAGGGCTTTGTTGTATTTGTGTAGCTTTCCGGTCGGGGCTAAGTCGTTGGTGAACCATCCATGGTGGGTGCCGAAAGGGGCTTATTTGAACGGCCGGGTAATTGAGATGACAAGTATTTTGGGCCCCTTTTTTCATGTTAGCGCGCTCCCGGACCATACTATTTTCAAAAGCCAGCCCGATGTTGGGTGAGTTTGGTTTACGTTTGTTGTGCTTATTGCTTATGTTTCTTATAATGAGAATGTGTTGTAGTGTACATGTAGAACTGTGCTTAACTGATCTAGCTCTTGTATAGGAATGTGTTATAGTACACATGGATAATGAGCCTACGGGTTCATTGAGGTTTTGTACACTGGGCTATTACATATTGTTAATTATGCAGAGACTACTAAAACTGCTTATTCTCTATGTCGGATGAGTTTATAGATTTAGTTAGATACGGTGTCATAAATAAGGCCTGTGATCGAAATCAAATATATAGAGAAAGATTGAGAGAGATATCGGGGATGATTAATGACCATTAAAGCACAAAACGTATCTTCACTCACAAACCATTATCCATTTTCGTGTTTTGATTTTCAATTGGATCAAAATTATTCATAATCATTTAATTTTTTAATTGATCTTCTATACCTAAATTAGAATTGGGTTTTTATATGCTAGTTTATGTAAAAAAATAATGGATTTGCTTATAAAATTTCTATTATTTGAAACTTTTACGAATTTATTTGATATTGAAGATGATGGTCTTGTTTGGCTTCCAACATATAGTGAAAACGTAAATAGATTGATCTAATTTGAAATACTTTCCCTTTCTTTAATTTTTAAATCTGACGGTTGGAGATGATATAATCTAAGGGTAGAGGATGAACAGTTTTGGTAGTCTTGTTAACAAGCAGTCCTCCACCCCTTCCCCGGCAAGATCACTTAGATTTAGTGTACCGAAGAAATGAGTTTTTTTCAGTCTAGTATCCCACCGTTGATTTTGTACCTCAAACTTACACAATATGTTTCAGCTTCATGAGTATTACATGTATTTTTGTGCAAAAGCCAACATAAGTTCACCCCAAAACTTGGTATTTAGTGTATAAAACTGAAAACAACTCAAATTGACTAAATATCACTTTTGGTTAGCTAACTCAAGGTAATAATAGTTTGGAACAGTTGAATATACCAAACCTTAATAAACCTGTACAAGTACATGAATACTAATTATGTAGGCACGTTATCTTTTTGGCCTATAGTTGTCATTGTAGATGAACAAAGTTACAGTTCCATGTCAATTTCCAAATTACAATGTGTGTGGTTTCTGATAGATTTTTTTTTTTCATGAACTTATCTATAAAACTTTAATACCAGCGAGCATTGCTTCTCGGAATCTTCGACCCGTCGTCCTTCGGATCTGATGTCGTCATTTACTACTATCAAGACTGTTATGACTAATCTGCATGATGGCCTATCAGAAGTTCTCTTGTGTCTCCTTAAAAATGCAGAGACCCGCGAATGTGTTCTCGGATATCTCGGCGAGGTCATAAATAGAAATGCATCGAGGTCACATATGCAGGTAAAATCTTGGTCATAATCGTAATTCATATGGTTGAACGTATAAACCATTTTTTTGTGTGTGTGTTGCTTAGAAGAAGTATGCATTCTGGAGTCCAACCTTATATATTTCGTTGGGAAAAATATTACTCTTGTTAACCAGCCAACCGATCAGCTTTTCACAATGTGTAAACCAACTTGACAAAATACAGGATTTAGACAGTAATCTATAAAGAACCGGAAAAAATACTACACCGACATTAAACTTTACAATATGGATACCCCAATCTATAGAGAATCACACAATTAGTAAATCTGAATTTACAAGTGCTTAAAGAGTTAAAAGTGTTATTGTTTGAGTACAAATTTTTCGAATTTTTTATCTGTGTAAGTTGGTGCTTAGTACTTCATTAATCGAACAATTACTAAATAACTTGTGTTTTTGATTTTAAATTGTAACGCGAGCAGACTTGTTTTATTTGTGTAGACGCATAAAATTTGTGTAGGCATACAAATTTAAAATTGCTTTCCCTTTTGTTTTTATACGTTATTAACCTGGGATGATGACGTGTTGTCAGGTTGATCCAATTTCTTGTGCAAGTTCGGGAATGTTTGTCAACCTCAGTGCTGTTATGCTCAGGCTCTGTGAGCCATTTTTGGATGCGAATTTAACCAAAAGAGACAAAATTGATCCTACATATGTATTTTATGGTACCCGTTTGAATTTAAAGTGAGTGTTCATATCTTTGTTCCAAGTATTTGTATGATTTCCTTACTACCTTCTCGTATAAAGATGTATTTTGATTTATGCTAGAGAGTTGACTGCTCTACATGCATCTTCGGAAGAGGTTGCTGAGTGGGTAAACAAAAAAGATAGTATGGTAATTGATAATGGAAGCAACGATTTTCTACTGCTAAGAGGAGCTACACCGTCACTTCAGAATAGCAAGCCAATGTCCAGTTGCAATTCAAAACCAAAATATACATTTATATCCGAATGTTTCTTTATGACTGCAAGGGTGCTAAACTTGGGTCTCTTAAAAGCGTTGTCTGATTTCAAGCATCTTGTGCAGGTATAATATGCCCGGGAGTAAAATAATACTGTAGTCTGTATGACACTAGTTTCTGGGCCAAGTACAAATTTGAATACTAATATCATCATATTTCGATTTGTTTACCAGCCTAAAAGTTAACAAATTCATATCATTAGTCATAACCTTATTTCCTTTCGCTTTTATACTCTACATAGAAATAATATCAGAGGTTGAGGATGGAAATAAGAAAAATATGACAGAATAGTGTACAACAGTGAATAAAATTAGGGAATGGTGCACAATATCTTTGGTTGTTCTCTATTATTTACTACTGGACATTGATTTATTTGTTCTAGTTGCTCAGAATGCAGAAATTTGATGTGAATGTAACAAGTTATTTACATGACGAAAATAACGTTGGTATAATAATCACGTATAAAGTAAAAAATAGATGATGTTTTAGTGTAGAAAACTGTAACGAACCCTTGTTTCCTGAACGACGCGGACTAGTAACATGTGGGTCTTTTATTCTTTTATCTTTGGGCTCCAATTTGTTCTTTCTAGAGTAAGGTAAGTCAAAATTGTCCCCCCCCCCCCCCGGGGTAATGAAACCTTGACTGTTATGTATCAATAGAATGAGGACATATCAAGATGTGAAGACAGTAGACACTATATCCACTTGAAAGCTTTGAATTAAAGTTATCTGACTTTTATGGGTTCTTTCAAACTTTGGTGTTGTCTCTTTTTCTGACCTTTCAATTATTCGTTTCTAGACTAAACTAAGTTCAAACTTGTGTTTTTCTCCCCATGAACCCCTTGTTGTTTGATATCTCAATGTAATCAGGATATATCAAGAGCTGAAGACACTCTATCCACATTTAAAGCTTTGCAAGGGCAATCACCATCGCCCCAGCTAGACCAGGATGTAGCTCGTTTGGAGAAAGAACTTGAGTCATATTCTCAAGAAAAATTCTGCTATGAAGCTCAGATACTCAGGGTAATTCCTATTTTGGTTTTATCTTTTCATGCATGCTATTAGTGTCAGGTGTGACTTAATGTTATTTGTTCTCCATTTTATTATCTTTTGAAGTTTGATATATTCACTTTTCCTCCCGTCTCAGTATCTTATTTGCCTAAATAGAAAAAAACAGATGTTCCCAACTCTACTTTGGTT
Source organism: Primula veris (assembly GCA_963682055.1). Classification (NCBI taxonomy): domain Eukaryota; kingdom Viridiplantae; phylum Streptophyta; class Magnoliopsida; order Ericales; family Primulaceae; genus Primula; species Primula veris. The sequence goes on along the minus strand of OY821747.1, from coordinate 24,213,948 downwards.
CACTTTATTGAGACACATGCATAAGGTTTTATTTGTCCGACTTTCTCTCCATCGAGATATCTTTGTTATAGAACTCGTGGGAAACAAAAACCACTAGTTTGCATGTGGTAGTGATTTCTTAGTTATTCCACAAATCTATAATCTAAATTACTGGACTCATTTAGTTGCATTCCATAGGACCAAAGTACACTTTCCTGGTGGAGGTGAAGAAGTACACCTTTAGGTAGCAGTACTTAATAAGTGGAGTTGGTAAGAAGAAAGTGTTTACTTTCCGTATCTGGAGTAATGAAAAGTAGTTTTTTAGTTGGTTAAATTGGAGAACATTTGAAAAATTCTGGATAAAAGTATCAGCATCGGCACTTTGGAGAAATATACTTTTAAGATCATGTAAGTATACTTTTGTTGGTGAAACAAAACAACAATTTTTTCCTTTTCCCTTTTAAGTACTAAAGTACAGAAAGTGAATTAAGGTTTTATTTGTCCGTCTTTCTCTCCATCGAGATATCTTTGTTATAGAACTCGTGGGAAACAAAACCACTAGTTTGCATGTGGTAGTGATTTCTTAGTTATTCCACAAATCTATAATCTAAATTACTGGACTCATTTAGTTGCATTCCATAGGACCAAAGTACACTTTCCTGGTGGAGGTGAAGAAGTACACCTTTAGGTAGCAGTACTTAATAAGTGGAGTTGGTAAGAAGAAAGTGTTTACTTTCCGTATCTGGAGTAATGAAAAGTAGTTTTTTAGTTGGTTAAATTGGAGAACATTTGAAAAATTCTGGATAAAAGTATCAGCATCGGCACTTTGGAGAAATATACTTTTAAGATCATGTAAGTATACTTTTGTTGGTGAAACAAAACAACAATTTTTTCCTTTTCCCTTTTAAGTACTAAAGTACAGAAAGTGAATTAAGGTTTTATTTGTCCGTCTTTCTCTCCATCGAGATATCTTTGTTATAGAACTCGTGGGAAACAAAACCACTAGTTTGCATGTGGTAGTGATTTCTTAGTTATTCGACAAATCTATAATCTAAATTACTGGACTCATTTGGTTGCATTCCATAGGACCAAAGTACACTTTCCTGGTGGAGGTGAAGAAGTACACCTTTAGGTAGCAGTACTTAATAAGTGTAGTTGGTAAGAAGAAAGTGTTTACTTTCCGTGTCTGGAGTAATGAAAAGTATTTTTTTAGTTGGTTAAATTGGAGAACATTTGAAAAATTCTGGATAAAAGTATCAGCATCGGCACTTTGGAGAAATATACTTTTAAGATCATGTAAGTATACTTTTGTTGGTGAAACAAAACAACAATTTTTTCTTTTTCCCTTTTAAGTACTAAAGTACAGAAAGTGAATTCCACCAAGTAAGTCCATTGTATTCCATATTCAGACTACAAACCATTTAGCTTCGAGGTGAAGTCACCGTGGTGGAAAATCTGCTATGCTACTATAGCTCATAAATTTGCTACTTGTGGTGTGTCTGTAATACAACCCTGCAATCTGATATATGACACAACTAGTACTATTTTGTTTTCAGGATGGGGATCTTATTCAACGTGCACTCTCATTCTACCGATTGATGGTGGTTTGGTTAGTTGATGTTGGTGGTGGTTTTAAAATGCCTCTACCTACTACTTGCCCTATGGAATTTGCTTGTATGCCAGAGCATTTCGTTGAAGATGCCATGGAATTGGTTATATTTGCTTCTCGTATTCCGAAAGCTTTAGATGGTGTTGTCCTGGTAATATACGTATTTTATATTTCAACAAAATAGTCATACATAGTCTGTATTTGTCTTTTTGACCATGCGCGTCCTTTGACAGGATGACTTTATGAACTTTATTATCATGTTCATGGCTAGTCCACATTTGATTAGAAACCCTTATCTGAGGGCGAGAATGGTTGAAGTCTTGAATAACTGGATGCCCCGTGGAAGGTGATTAGAGAACTCTCTTTCTTTTTTAAATAAAAGAAAAAGGAAATAATGAACACCTAACTTATTTATTTATTATAATTTTTATGCAGTGGTTCAACATCGACTGCTACTTTATTTGAAGGGCACCAACTCTCTCTAGAATATCTTGTTAGGAATCTGCTTAAGCTATACGTAGATATAGAGTTCACTGGTTCCCACACACAGGTTATTATTATTAAAATGTGTCATTACATCTTCGCTTCTTGTGTTCGTATTTCTATAATATGTACCGATTTCCCCTTGATTTGTTAGCTATTTGCTTTGTGCAGTTTTACGATAAGTTCAACATTCGCCACAATATAGCAGAGCTTCTCGAATATCTTTGGCAAGTTCCTAGTCATCGCAATGCATGGAGAAGGGTAGATTCTCTTTTTTACGTAGTGCTGGTAAATAAATATCATTTTTTTGGGTGTTAATTGTAATCGAATCAATTTCAATATTTTTCCAGATTGCCAAGGAAGAAGAGAAGGGCGTCTATTTAAATTTCTTAAACTTTCTGGTCAATGATAGTATTTTTCTTCTTGACGAAAGTCTTAATAAGATTCTTGAACTGAAAGAGATCGAAGCTGAAATGTCCAATACTGTAGAATGGGAGCGAAGACCTCCACAGGAGAGACAAGAGAGAACACGGGTATTCCGCTCTCAGGAAAATGTCAGTTTCTTGTTCTCTTTTTATTCTCTTCCTAGTTTATTTAGTTGGGTTCATTGAGTTTCAGTACACTCAGCTCTTATGCAATTCCAAATTTTGTAACTTTAATTGACACGATTTTTTACTTTGAAACATCCAACTACTGCCGACGTTTTTCTACAAATCACAAATATCCTTGGAAATTGAAAACCTGTGTAAATTGAGGATACAAAAGGTATAAAGTACGTGTAAGTCAAGGATATGTAGTGTAATTAATTAACAGAAAATTGTCGTCCAGTGCGCTATATCAAAATATCTTAGTATAGTTTGCTGAGTTGGCTTTACATAATAGCTGAGTATGCAAAACCGTAGTAAACCTTTTTTAGTAAAACACACTTTACGTTGTGCAGTTGGTTATATTCGTACACACTTTACTTTGTGCACATAGTTATATTTGAATTCGTAAATTTTTTGTAGATAATTCGTGTTGATATGAAGTTAGCAGTTGAAGATGTGACCATGCTGTCATTCACTTCAGAAGAAATTACCGCTCCTTTCTTATTGCCGGAAATGGTAATGATTTATTAATTAGTCTGGGTAACTGAAACTTTGATATCAAGTTATCAACATAAAATCCGAAGAGTGTTTTCTTTTTTCAGGTTGAGAGGGTGGCTAGCATGTTGAATTACTTCTTGTTACAGCTTGTGGGTCCTCAACGAAAATCTCTTACTTTAAAGGATCCTGAAAAGTACGAATTTCGTCCAAAGCTATTGCTAAAGCAGGTAAGTTTATGCAAAAAATCTTATTTTGGTGTACTTGGACTCTGAAAAATAGACTAACAACCGAAAGAGAAATATACTAAACCCAAGATTTTCCTTGGTTGCAAAGATTGTAAATTCTATTAACAGACAATTTTTCGTTACACGATTTTGTCCGTAGTTAACATTAGTAAGCAGGATCCGAGTCTAGGCTTTAATTGGACTTTTCCTGATTAAAGGGGAATTTTCTTTACAGGAATGAACATTTAAGTTCATTTCCCTTGATGAACATTAATAGTTCATTTTGCCTGAGACAATTTATTTAAAGGGAATCTGAATTACTCTAATTTCCAAATTTAATATACAAGTTTATTTGCTGATATAAGTCTGTTGCCATTGAAACATCTCACACCGTTTGTGCTGTTCATCTCGCTTGCTACAATCTTTTTCAGAATTATGTGGACTTTGCAATTCGCTGTCTGTTTTTCCATCACATAAACTAAAGCTTAAAATATTTTATATTTGAAGATTGTCAACATTTACGTCCATCTAGCAAGGGGTGATACAGAAGACATTTTCCCATCCGCAATCATCAAGGATGGTCGATCCTACAATGAGCAGGTAACTAGAGTCGGAGCGTAATATACTCTCCAGTCTTCAAAGATCATGAGAACAGTGCAATACAATCTGTATCTTTACAAAATTATAACGAGATACTTGGTTTTTCCAGCTTTTTAGTGCTGCAGCAGATGTTTTACGAAGAATTGGCGAGGATGGAAGAATTATACAAGAATTTGTGGAGCTTGGTGCTAAAGCTAAAATATCTGCATCGGATGCTATGGATGCAGAAGCTGCTCTAGGAGAAATACCCGATGAATTCCTTGACCCAATTCAAGTAATCTTTTAGACCTCTTTTTGTTTTGTTGTGATACGGAGATTTAAAGCAATGGTCCCATGCTTAGTGGCAAAATTATTTTGCAATACATTACATTGACAGTCCTTATTGTTTCGAATCTTTCGATTACAAGAGTACTAGTTCCCAGAGTTCCAGTGAGTTCCACTGGTGGTCCCTTCCTATGGTGACCAATAATGTTATAGATGGAGATCACATGTGCAACTAATTTAAAATGTGTAGACTTTACTTGACATGCTCAAACTATGGGGACCAAGTAGAAACTCTACCAAAAATGTTAGGACCATTAGTATTGCAATTGAAAGTTGATCCGAAGTCTGGGAACTATTGCTGTACTATGCCCTTTTAGTAATGTAGTATCCATAACTAATAATACTTTTACTTTTCATATTGTTATTCAACTTATAAGTAATCGGGTCTTTTCTTGATTGGCAGTACACATTGATGAAGGATCCAGTCATTTTGCCTTCTTCGAGGATCACCATCGATAGACCTGTTATTCAGAGGCATCTTCTAAGTGATCCCGTATGTAGCTCCTATTATTTATGCTTTGTTTTATGTATTCAGAGGCATCTTCTAAGGATCACCATTGATAGACCTGCTATTCAGAGGCATCTTCATGTAGTCTTATTTTTTCTTGTTTTGCTATGCAGACCGACCCTTTTAATCGTTCCCATCTCACTGCGGATATGTTGATTGCTGATACAGAGCTTAAGGCGAAAATTGAAGAATTTGTCCGATCACAGAGAAGCGAATATAGGCCATGAGATATACCATACCCTTGGACAGTTGATAAAAGTAGTTTAGTTGGTCATGGGGTTGTATGTTGAAATGCAAGTTGTATATAATTATCGGCTACCAGTTTTGGTGAGCGTGCTTTCTGGAAATTAATCAATGGTTTAATTAATTTATTTTGTATTTCCAGAAGGTCTCTTGAATTAAAAGAAAATTTAAAGATCCCATGGTTTTGGACTAAATTATTGAAATTTGATGAATGCTAAACTATGATGTGCTGTATTTATGAAAGCAGGAGTTTTTGCTTGTAAGGTGCATTTTTATTGATTTTAAATCGTCACAAGCCAAAGCTTTTAAATGGCAGTGATTCTAGCTCTTGTATCAGTCATCCATGCACTTTGTATCACGATCATATAAGCCGGCCTTCAGGGTATTGTATGTCATCGAAACTGATTCACTACCTTATTTGTTGTTTTACCTAATACATCTCTCATTATTTTGCAATATAATCCTTTTCTTGGGGGTAAAGTATCATTACATTAGACTACATTATTTTGATAGAAGTATTAAAGTTCATTTTAACCGCCTTGAGAAGATACAGTCAAAAGTCAAATATAATATCGCCTTATGTATGGGGAAACTTAATTTGCCGCATAAACTGTTTTGAAAAGAAGTAATCCAATACTAAGCCTTGAAAATATATAAGGCAGAAAAAGACCAGGACAATATACATATGAAACATGAATTATGAAGAATGTCGAGCCTTCGATTTATCAGAGCTTGAACATTCAATCGAGAGATTTGAGCACAAAAAGAAAAACAATAAACATATGGAAAAGAGGTATCGTCGTACCAAAATGACAAAAGGAAACTGTTCTGGGCTCGTTCGGAGAAGAAAGAAGGGATGGAAAAGAAACTATGAACCAAAGTAGGAAGACATTTGTTTTCATGAAGAGAGAAGTTTTCATGAAAACATACTTGAAGGTACTTTGAAAGTTTAGTAGTCAGTTTACCACTCAACTGTTCTTAGTGATTTTACAGACAGCAAACTTAAGAACTTTGTTGCAAATAGTATTTATTTATCATTTCAAAAAAAAAAAGAAGCATTTATTTATGTAATTTTCAAATTAACTGATAATATGTAAATTTTAATATTTAATTTAAGGAAAAACCCCCTGCCTCCGTAACAATTCATTATTCTATTACTTGTCTAGAATTTCGTGATTATGAATCTATAATTCAATTAAAAGGTTCTATTATGCCGCTGAACAGGCGATGAGAATAAATAGAAAAAAGACGTAATTATTTGTTCTCGCTCTATGATGAAAGGTATGCAAATAGATTTGGCGTTGTAGAGAAGCTATTAACATCCGTAGGGGACTTAGGTTTTGATATACCCGAAGAACTTCTTTTCGAAATACTAAGAAGATTACCCATCAAAGTTATTGCACGTTTAAAGTGTGTTTCAAAACCATGGCAACGTTTGATTTTGAATTATGCCCCCGTCACCAATCCCCAAGGCTTTTGATGTTCTCTCGCTCAAGGAACGGATGTTTGTCCTTTTATTCAATCGGTGGAGAAGCCCGTATAGAAAGGTTGCATATCCCAATTGAGGAAAACATATCACTAGATTACAAGGTCGAGGTCCATTCTTCTTGTAATGGGTTGATACTTTATTCAAACAGAGTGATTTATTTGTGTGGAACCCAATGACAAGTTTCTTCAAAAAGGTGCTTACAATCAGTGGTTTCGTTTTTCCGGAAAATAAATATACTCTTTTGGTCGATCTATGCTTTTGTTCTGTCAATTATGAGTACAAGGTCGTGTTACCAGTACGTAGATGTACAAAACCCTTCAAGAGCTCAAGATGTCTATGTTACTAGTTGCGGGGCCGCAAGTTGGAAAGTGGTCGAGAATATTAATTCACAATATATGAGCCCAGGGTCGTTTTTCAAAGGATATAGACATTGGATGAGCACATATCGGAATTCAGAGACACAAATAGTTTACTTTGATACGAGAACAAATAAGTTCATCGAGAGGTAGAAACTCCACACACTAGACAGAGGCACAAAGGCAAGTTTTTCTCTTTAGGAGTTTTCGATGGGTATCTTTCTATGGCTCGTTCTCATCACCCAAACAATCGCCGACCAAGTAATATAGAGTTGCTCGTTATGAAGGAATATGGAGATGGGAATTCATGGGAGGTTATGTTTGTTTTTTCTAACGCACATTACTGGTCTACTACGCGATCTCTATTCAGAACAAAGGAAGGTGAAGTGTTGATGTACAAGAGAAATTATGAAGATTATGATGTCACGGCTTATGATGTCCATGGCAATTTTCTGAGGTGCATTGGGACTAGGCGTATGAGATACTATGGGAATGTCGTTTAAATTAACGCCATTTTATATGAGGAAAGTTGGTTTTCACCAACGGCGGCTAAGATTATTGGTTAATTATGAAGAAATCTTGTTCAACAGGCTTACTGGCTTAGCGAGTTAAGTTTAGGTTGTTAACCATGTTTATTTTTAGTTATTCCTTCACAATGGTTCGTTCTTGCTACTTCACTTAGCACTACTCTAGTTTTTTTTTTTTTAAATGGTACTGTGTCTTAGGTATTTAAACTCTTTAAAGTCTTAATATATTTAAACGGACATTCTTTTATACACGAATGACTACGAGTATATATTCTCTCCGTCCCTAAATCAGACATCCAAGTCAATTTTTATGAATCAAAACCCGAAGACACCTCTTTTCGGTAAAACAATTTCCCACTTTTAGCCAATGAGGTTGGATAGATTTCTGAAAAATACAAATATAACATCCTTTCCAACTCTCAGTACAAAAACCACAGTTGAGGTTTTAACAACAGACCAATCTCAAACCGACCAATCAAGAAATTATGCGATGCATATGGCGACAAGACCTCTAAAAGGGCATCTATAATACACAATTACAGTTTTTAACCACAGATCAATCTCAAACCATGTTTGTTGCGTATCACAACAAGACCTCAAAAAGAGCTGCTACCCAACACCAGTTTTGATGTCGTTACTAAACTTCGTTCATTTGGACTTATATTTGCTAAACAGTCTTGATCTGAAAATGAAATTAGAAAAATAACATCAGACCTCAGGCAGCTTGTTTGCGTGACTGCCTTTTGGTAAAGCCAGACAAAAAAACAAACTCCAAAAAGAAGGAAATATAACCTGTATAAAGTTTGGAAGTTGCGACTTTGAAGCAATGACAACCATTTCCACTTAATTTGAGCTGAACGTATTATTTTATATTAAAGCTTTGGAGAAGGCCTCTCTGCTTTCCTATTCGCGTACTCGAAGGTAATGCTAGTAGATTCTTGTTGTGACGAAGAGAGAACTCTGCTAGTAATATTTGTCTCTCTTCAATTGTTAGATCGCCATTTTGTCCTTGTACCATCAGGAAATAAAAACAGTGTTACAATAATTGAAAACCATAGCCTGTCTTTTTCACCAAATGCGAATAGAAAACACTGAAATACTTGAGTGCGATCAAGTTAAAATTTAAGAAGTTTTAAATATCATACCAAGGTAAATGTAAAACGCCATTTACCCTTCTCGTCAGACAAGGTTTGACAAGATAAGAAGAAGTCGAATTATCTTACTATCTAAAAATCTGAAATAGTTAAAATTTCCAATCTTCGAAGTTCAAAATCCTTTCCCTGTTGTTTTCGACAATGCTTACATTTTTGTAAAACTCAACACTTGTAGATGTAGTGAAATAATACCAAGCGTTTTGTTCGGTCAAAAGCAGCAGTTTGCATGAGAATGCCTGCAGCAACTGAAACATTAAAAGAATCCACCATGCCTTTCATTGGTATACTGCACCTCAAATCTGACAACTTTAAAGCCTCGTCACTTATACCCCTATAATTACATACGTAACAAAGATTAGACAATATAAAGAAACAAAATTAAATATATTTGCAACTTCTAAGATGCAGATAGTAAAAAATCTCATAAGACATGCTAATAAGTTATAAGCACGAAGAGCTGTTCAGCACAGCCTTCAATAAATAATGGAAATGTTGCTTATATCAAGTATACATTGACCATCCTAGATTCGTAATTAAGTAATATCTGCATCCATCTAAACTAACTCGATTTTCTGAAATGAGGAGATAGAAGAATACATATTCTCATTTCCGACCACTATGGCTGTTGGGCATGACCAGTCCATGTCATAAATGGATACCTTCACTCAAAAATCAACAACAACATATAAACAGTTAAATATATTTAACGTATCTATCAGCAGCTTTTGTAGATACATGAGTAAGGAGCATGTAAAAGAAGAAACCCTTCATCAGTTAAATTAATCAAATACAGAACGCCAATGTTTAGAAACAATACCGTATCATCTCCAATATATGTTGTAGCTATGCGATAACCACGGGACCTCAAGACATCAAAGCAATCTTGAGTCGATTCCCAAAGTTCAATATCTAACCATTTTTCAGCACCCATGCTGACATGGCGGTTCTGCCGCCACCTGCAGCATAAAGGTGTAGATACAAGGTAAAAGATCCACATTCTACTTTTTGAGAGTATTTGTTGACAACCATGATTACAATGCGGATAAAATATTACACCATTATTTTGTCAAGCATAGAAATTGGAACTGTATGATACTATATAGCACCATTAATCGTCTACATCATCATAGCATATTCATACATACCATGTTAGGAGTACTATCTGAATACACCATAAGCAAGATCATCTTATACAACTAGTTGGGAATTAATAAAGATATTATAAGTTTTTGGATCAAATTCTCATACCGAAATCCCTTCGCATGACTTGACAATGCTATATTGTGACTAATAAGCCTTTAACCTTACATGGAAATTAACAGCCAAACAATAATAGCATCGATTGCAAAAATGAGTGACACCAATATTCTATATTAATAACACAGTTAGCGGGGCGCATTTTTTACACACGAGAAGGAAACGAACTACTTAAGAATGATATTTTTAATCATGCAGAAAAAGTGATCCATAAAACCTGAATCTAGATGATTAATTTTCCCTCAATAGCAAAGCATATGCACCAGAGAGCCAGAGAAGGAGCCCTCAGTTGAAGTATACCAACTCGCATAATACGTGACTAAAAAGAATAATTAGCCACTCACCGTTTTGCCAAATAAGTCTACTAAATTGTATCTAACTTAAACTTCCTCAACAAAAAGCCATGTTAAAATAACTTAGAAATGCAATTTCACCTATGCACCTTGTGGAGTTCTCATTCGAGATGACGTGTACAGATTGAAACCCTTGCACATCAGCCGATCGAAACGCAACAGAAGCATTTCCGAAATCTCTAAGACCTTCAACTACTAGACAAATCGAATAAGTACGATTATTCACCACATTCTTATATTTCTCTTTTTTCACCTCCATTATATAAGGATCTAAAGCCTGCAACACATCAGCGCTAGTTATAACCTTTTCCCCTGTACTAAACTCATCTAAATATGGAAACCATCGCTTTGAGAAGATCCCATTTTGTATCTCCTTTTTTCGGTTCATTTTCATTAACTTGGAGATCTCATCCTTGTTCGTCAACAATTCTTCCACTGTGTCTGTGCCACCATTGTCTGTCTCAAGTGAAACCATGGTCCCGACGCTATTATATCGTCTTATCCGATTTTTGCAAGTTTTGGTTTTCCTAAACCCTATTCAGATGTTACATACACAAATTATGAGAAAATGGTATACATATATGAAGCTATAGTACAAAGAACTAGTTACCATAGATAGGCATTACAATATTTGATATTCTCAGTTCTTTGGTGCATGTTGTTATCTATTAATTTTACTATACACAATTGGTCTTAATCGGGTCTATTGCTCAGGTGATGATGATAATTGACACAATTTCCCCACAAAAAGGTGACTTATGGCTTACCTAGAAGAAGAAATAAGGAAAATAAACAGCAGACACTTAAGGTCATTTGTATCTATGCATAACTGAAAGAAGATAAAATGATCAACAAGAATTTAAACACTGAGTTGTAACCCAGTACTAAATTCAATCTCTCCCTTTAGTCCGTCCTTCCATCTCAACTTAAACAAAGAACATATAAAGAGAACTAATCGGTATGCATTCTTGCTTAACAAGTACCTAACATCCAATTATCCCGTGTCCATTACAATCCTATACACCAATGTATAAAGCTTTATTTTCCCTTTTCCTATTCTATGACCCAACTTAACGAAGAAATTGGTACCCCAACTTACCTAACTTTTTTATTTCTGCTTTTGCACAATACATGTCAACATACGAAGAAATGCTAGATTAAAACTAAATGAGAAAAAATACATGATAAAATATTGTAAAGGAACATAAAAACATGGCGGAATAGTGTATGAAGTTTCTGTACTATAAGTAACTACTAGACTGCAAATTTACTCCCCAACCTAGTGCTTTTTTGTTATTGTGGGCACAAAACTCGAAGAAGCGTGATAGGTTACTAAAATGCAAATAAGCCCAATTGAACCTAAGGTCGTGTGTGTTGGTGGATAGTATAACCAGGGGCGGATGTACAATGGGACTAAGGGGTGCATTTGCACCCCACAATATACGAAAATGTCATTTTTTGTATAGGGAAATTTTAGAATAATTTTAAAACGATGAGTCTCGCAACCCCGTAAAATAACAATTTGATTTGTGCAATCTCAAAATGTTAATCGTGGCTCCGCCCCTGAGTATAACTGAGTATTCTTTATACTATAAGAGATATAACTTATAACATCCTGCAGGTGTTAGGAGTTATACCTCCTTATAAGCCTAAACGTCGGTACAAATTATAAAAAAGTCATTTATTTTAATATAAAATATGCAATATATGTATGAGTGAGTCATGAGTGTAACTTACCTTGGTTTGAAGAGATGGGACAAAATGAGACTAAATTTAAATTTGGAAAATGGGTTAATGTTAAATTTAGTTGTTGTAGAGAGAATATGGAAGATGGAGTTAAAGTTAAGGTTTTGCAGAACACCATTGTTGTAGTGAAAGAAAGCTAAGAGAAAGATGATGACAGAAAAAAGAAATTGAGTTTTTTTTTTTAATATGGGCAAGAAATTTTCTTTAACTGGACAGTAAATTGTTTGTTTGTCTTAGGTAATGTAATTTTATACTGACGTAATGACATGCATTTTGAGTACATGTCAAAAAAACAAGTTCTGACTTTTGACTCATTGCAATTAGTGTGGTAATGTTTTTTCTATAATGACTTTGACTTACAAAAAATAAATTAAAAGTAAAAATGATAACATCGTTTTAGTTGATTTTGTAAAATGTACAACTAATATGAAACTTTACAAAATAAAAAAAATATATATAAAAATGGAAAGAGTAATAAGAGATAAGAGAGTTCCTAAGTTAGTGCACTGGCCTTTGCCTCCGACCAAAAAAATGAAATAAAAAAATGTCAGTTTATCGTAAGACATTGTGCTGAAACTGATAATAACCGACTTTCGTTAAATTTGTCAACAATTTAACAACAACAACGGTTGCTAAATAAATACTAAATTTAACGACATTCCGTTTATAATCAGTTTAGTAACATGGTGTAATAGATAACCACATGAGCTAGAAATGATCCCTTTTTTAACTTATGTTTTATTGTTTTCTTATTCACGTTATTGGGTTTCAAATGCTTTTAAATTTTGACAGTTTCACATCGATGGTTTTACCAAATTATTTTAATGTACTTTATTCTTTTGATAATAACAAAGAGAGACAAAACCTTACAAGAAATTATAAATAACGTCTTTGATAACAATAAATAGTGTGATGTTGAACGTGATAGTTGAAAATGATACCGAACAATTGAAACTAGTCACGCCAAATTAAATATTTATCGCGTCTATAACTCTTTTTTGGCACAGTTTGAAAAGACTACATCTGAACTTTTGGATGCATGTTAGAAAAATTATTGATGAGATTTATTAAATCGTTCTAGTAATGTTTGTTATTTTTAAGAATAATTAATTTATGATTTTGTCGGGACCAATATTTATATAAAGATTTTCAGAAAATTTATTATCTTATTAATTTATCGAAATTTGTGATTTTTTACATTGGCCCAAGTCAGGACCGGAGAAAATTATTATTTTAGAGAGTTTATTAATTTATTTAAAACACCTCGTAAAGAACAAGTGCTTCAATAAAACCCTACAGAGAGACTCGGCCTTAACATACGTAAGCAAATTCCTTCTTCATCTACGACCTAGAGCAGCTAGCGATTACGATTATAATTCCCCCACAGTTGTTTGTTGAAGTTCCACCAATGGGAGCTGACCTTCTAATAACAACCTGAACTCCTTAAGCAATTGTGATATAGAGGCCTTACGGTGGAATAGTGCCAAACACATCTGCTGAAGTGAAACTCACAAAGCCACAGCCTCGAGTTAGCCCACTCTGACGATCACGCACTACAAAGTGCCTTCTGACCTCGCCATAACGTGGTCGGCATCAACAACGTTGAAGGGTAGACAAGCTATAAAATACTTTATTTCTTCCTCCCGATTTGAGGATGATCCAACCACAGCCGTTAGACCTCTCAATATGAACCTCCTTACCACTACCAGTTTAATTTTTATGAAGTGTATGTCCTTAAATATCTGATCAGATACCGGGTTTACAAAGGTGACAGCTCAGTAGAATTGAGACGAGTCATACCGATGCCTCACAAGTTATGCTCCCTCTAGAGCTCCATAGCTTGAAAAATGTCGTTGAAGATAATTGTCGATCATCCCAGCATCCAAATTACCAACGTAAATTTTCCTGTACGTGATCTGTGCAATTTCATTTGGGTGAATGATTTGTAAACTCCAGAAAAAGCGATTGGTAAGTCCATGTCATAAATGTGTATATAAAACAACTATATGCATACCGCTCTTTTTAGTGAATTGCTTGCTAACCATGTTAACGATCTCAGTACTTCAAGATTTTGAAGTGACTGGTGAAGTCTTTGGTGGTTGAGCCAATCCTCATATTAAAAAAATTTCATTGGTGTTAGAGCGCTATTATTTTCATGTAACAATTGCACAATCATCGGAAAAATGTGGCAGCTGGATACATGGGTTTGAGATTTGAATGCGAGCCAATAAACATACACAATCATATTATAGACCCCACGGCTTGAATTAAGAACCAACTCATATGTGTTAATTTTGCACTTTCAATTTCCAAACCCGCTTAATATAAAAAGTTTGTTTTGTGCCAAAAAAAAATGCATTTTCTCAGTATCGTCAAGTTTTTATGACAGCTAAAAAATCCAATAAAAAATGGAAATTTTAATTTGAATCAAACAAAAGAAACCCTCCTCGAGGGAGTCTCGAGTATCGTTTAGTAATAAAATTTTCAAATGTAAGTTTTGATGGAAAGTTATCCCAACTTTCAATTAAAAATAGCGGGAATTATCTATGTATAACTCATATCAACTTATATTCATTTTATATATCTTCATAAGTTCACATTCACCATAAATAATATTTTTTAATTATTTATTTTATTTATCAAATGCCATCATACAACTCAAAATATAATACACATATTTTATCTCTCTAGAAACCCAAAAAAATAGTTTTAAATTACAAGAAATTTCTATAAAACCGAAAAAAATCAACAAAAATGAAAAAAAAAAAAAAAATCACAAAAATCACAAAAATTATAAAAAAATTTGAAAAAAATCAAACAAAAAAAAGTATTTTTTAAAAATCACAAAAATGGAAAAAAAATATCACAAACTTTTTACAGAATTAAATTTTTTTTATTAAAAATGTTTTTTTGTCAATATACTACTTTACACAGAAAAAACTATTTTTTCATTAAAAAAAACAGTTTTGCCATCAAAAACTGGATTTTTTTCACCAAAAAGTGGGTTTTTCATGAAAAATTGGTTTTTTTAATCTAAATGAGCTGAAAGATCATCTAATTCAGTCAAAAGTATATATAGTTCAGTTGAAAGTGCATATAGTTCAGTAAAAAACGTATATTATTCAATAAAAGTGCATATAGTTCAGTCAAAAGTGCATATATTTAAGTCGAAATTACATCTAATTTCGTCGAAAGTGAATACAATTCAGTCGAAAGTAAATACAGTTCAATAAAAGTGTGTACGCATATAGTTCAGCTAAAAGCGCATCTGGTTCAGCTGAAATTACATCTGTTCCAGCTGAAAGTGCATCTAATTAAGTCAAAAGTACATATAATTAAGTCAAAAGTGCATATAGTGCAATCGAAAATGAATATAGTTAAGTCGGAAGTGTATATGGTTCAGCTAAAAGTGCATATAGTTCAATAAAATAGTATATAGTTCTGTCAAAAGTGCATATGGTTCAGCTGAAACGGCATCTGGTTCAGCCAAAAATGCATATAGTTCAATAAAAGTGCATATAGTTCAGCTGAAATTGTATGTGGTTCAGCTGAAAGTGCATCTGTTTCAGCTGAAAGTGCATATAATTCAGGTGAAAGTGCATATAGTTCAGGTGAAAGTGCATCTGTTTCAGCTCAAAGTGCATTTGCTTTAGCTCAAAATGCATCTCGTTCAACTAAAAGTGCGTATATTTCACCACAAATTGCATATTTTACTTTAAAATTAAAAAAAAAAAAAACGAATGGATATGAACCACCAAACTCTTGAATCTTATTGTTGGTACAAACACTCTTATCATTTTGATCTTATGGATGTATATAGTCACTAAACAAGATCATAATGTACACCTAAAAATCAAACGAATTCAACAAATAAAACACTAAACGCAAGCCAAAGAAACAATTAATATTCACATTGTACATCGGTGTTGGTGTAAGCGCTCTTATCATTTTGAGCTTTCAGATCTATGTATTCACTAAACAAAAAGCATAACAAACTCATACACTATTTACACTTCAAAAAAACTACGAACAAATAAATTAACTATAGGACTTCGTATCAGCCACAAACAGACTCCGTTCTAGCCATAAATGCATATAGTTTCGGTCCCGAAACGAGCTGTATTTTAGTCCCGGAACGAGCTCTGTTTCAGACCAAAACGAGCTATGTTTTGGCCGTGAAACGATAGTTCAAATAAACCGGAAACACCAAAAACACCCCAAAACCGCTCCAAAAACATCACAATAAAGTCGAAAAAAACCCAGATTTCTAATTATTTGGATACAAGTATAAACCAGGAAAAACAAAAATAACTCTGTTTCAGGCACGGAATGGGCTCAGTCTCAGTTTTTTATTTAATAATTGATTTGATAAATTTTTACCAACTAGTATTAGGTTAGTAATGGGGTAACAAACTTAAAATCAGTAAATTGCATATGGATATATATAACAAACACAAACATACTCTATAAAAGCCCCAATTGGACTCAATTATATTTGGCTTAAATATATGAAATTGTAAAATCAATTTAAGTGCAATCTGTATGTAATATGGAGTGTATTTTGGTAACCTACAACACTTGTGACGACATCATCTATGACCTCACTCGTCGGTCATGTCACTACTTCATGTTCGTCTGCCTTACATCACTCGTCGGAAATCAGATATGTGATGTATTTCTCCGGCGGATATTCGCTGCGATCTCCGACGGATTTTCACTGCGATCTCCGACGGATATCCGTTGCGATCTCCAGCGGATCTCCATTGCGATCTAGGGTTTATGTGGTGGTGACGAAAAGAGAAAGATTGGAAAGGTGAATCGGGTTTCGATGGTATTGGGAAAAGAGGAGAGAGAGCATGAAAAATGAATCGCGTTGAAAAATTAGAAAATTAAGGGGTATTTATAATATACAAAAGTGGTATATATGATAAATGTGATCTTAGAGCCTCCACAATAGTTTTGTTAACTTTTTAATGTTAAGTACTGACATATCATCGTTTAAAAGTGTGTTAAATGACATATATGTATTTTAAATTTAAAAAGCACATTAGTTTCACATTAATAATGTTATCAATTTTTAATTAACCATTTCTTTTTTATTTTACTAGTTACTATTTTTATGGGAAGAATTTATAGGACATAATAATGTTAATTATGGGCTGTGTTTGGCACGTCATCAGTTACAAACATTAAAAATATTGTTAACTTTAACAATTTTTTTAACAACTATAAAAATAACACATACTTTAACACAACTAATGAAGATAAAAAAAATGCATTGTTAGCTAACTATTTTAGTTAATAATAGAGATAACAACACTATTGAAGATGTTCTTATAGAGTTAACTTATAGGAATAAAAGTTTAAAAGTGATCATTATTAGACATTAAACCTTAAAAATAAGATACAATGTATAATTTGATCAAGAAATTGGACCACAGATAATTGGAATTGTGGGTGGAAAAATGACGAGAGAACATAAATACTCACAGATGGTTAAAATTAAAAAAAGTCAAAGACAAATATGGTTATTGTAAATATGACTTCGGTTGCATAACATACGCCTTTGCTTTTGGTTTACGAAATTACGGCATGACAAATAAGGTCATAACCGTCTATAGCCGGGGCATGAGTGTACCATAATGAAGTATTTTAATTTTCTCCAATATTTCATTGTATAGTATTTTTCCCACAATGGCATACATTTAAGACAGAACCTCCATTACCGAAACAAAGGGCATGTACAAATAATGAATATTTAGTTACTCATTCAATTTGAGCAAAGTCATTAAAGTTGGATGGCAATACACATGCAGATACCAATTACCAAGTAGTGGAAAGCATAAATCTTTATAACAATGTATAATGTAATTATGTAAGTAACTATAATCACTCTTTTACCATCCTTAATATGGTTATTACTAGATCTGTACTAAATTCAGACTGCAATATTGAGTTGTTCGTTATGGACATTACTCCTATTAACTATCTTTTTTTAGTAATACGATCAACTAAATTGAGCCCAAATGAAAAACTAACTTTCGGGTGTTTACCTTCATTGCTCAAAGCTTCCTTGTGCAAAAAGCAAAACAATTGATCTGAAGCAAACTAATAAATATATCATGTTAAAAACTTAGCAAAGTGATGGTCTGCAAATGATGCGGGATTGGTGGTTAGATTGTAGTATAACACATACATCGCCTTAGAATTTGATTTTTTTGTGGCATTTCACTTGACATAAATCATCTACTATAAAAAAAACTCGTTTACGATGCATACCATAGAAAAACTGGAAAATCATACTGTATCGAGTTTCTGGAGAGGGTACGGATTCATAGTATTAATTAACATATCATGTCAATGGTAATAAAAAGGAATTATAATAACTAAAAGATTGAATAGTAAACAAGATGTTACTCTTACTAAGAGAAAATACTTTAGGGTTGAGATGGTTACAAAACACCTATCACAAGAACTATTGAAATAAAATACAATATTCTCCAACTGCTAAATTATTAATACATATATTGAATAACAGTCGCGTGAATGGAACAAACAGTCTCAAGCCTTTTGCCACTCCTTCGAGTGAATTCTAAATATGTCGTAAAGAAACCCGCACAATATGCATGAAGTTCGATGATAGAATAATAAGCATAAATTAGTGACAAAACTAGCAAGACTGAGCTAGTAACCAAGATAAATTGAGTAGAAGCCGGAAATATAGAGCAACTCTTTCTTTCATAAAACGTGAAAATCTAATGGCTAACAAGATTGACTTAACTACCTAAACACATAGTGGCAAAGCGATAAGCGAGTGAAATTGCTTACCATCTAAATAAATAAAAAAGAAAAAAATTAGATTGTGCCTCTGATTGGCATAGTCCATCATGTCAGTCGTCTCTACACTAATAAAAAGAGCATTCACATCGTCGTGTTAGAGGGTAAAAACAAACACCCCTAGCATGAGGATGTTGTGGTAGTTCAATAACACATCGTTTTTGGCATTCCTCGTAACTGCACAGCTTGTCGAGTGTGACAGAATAATCATCACTGCTAATAACCATAGGAACTTTTGCCTCTGTAAATACTGGACCACTTCTTGCTAAAAAGAGTAGTGCAAACACAAATACTGCTATAGAAACGGAATAATACCCCTTTATTGAGGACAAGTTTTTCATGATTAAATAATATCAAGAACCCAAATAGGATTTGGAAAAATATTTTTCTTGATATGAGGAATAGGGATGATCGATGGGATTGTGTACATGATATTTATAAGGGTCGTGGGAGGAAAAATAGCTACAAGACCTAATTGGGTTAGGATCCTCTGCATGCAAAAGGTGGCGTACGTTTTGTTAATTATGTATTTTGCTACATTTATTTCTTAGTTAATTTCTTATTAAATCACATTTTACTTCTCTTCTTTGTATTCACCTCGAATTTGAAGTATCGGGTAATAATTAATTAATGAGATATAAAGTTTCTTAAGATATTGGAGTCTTTCGTTATTCGATTTATCTTATTTAACAATTTTTTTAAAAAAATTCTTATTTTACAATCAATATTTCTCTTATTATTATTATTATATATATATATATATATATATATATATATATATCTCGTTTACCCTTACATGCTCCAAACTAATTAACTAATCTCCTATTTAGTAGATCATCTCCCCCATATCTTGAACATATCAATAATTCCAAAAAGTAAAAGATTATTTATTAATTTGTTTAACAAAAAACTTCATTAACATGAAGAAAAAATTAATTTATAACACTCCATCATATAAATAATTGCTCCCCACTTTCTACTCTCTCTTCCCTATTTTCTATTCCATATTTTTCAGATACTCTCTATTTTATTTATTATGTTTGATCTTCTCTAATTTTTCATGGATATTACTTATATTAGCCTCTATAGCAGAATAGTCACCGCTATAGTTGTGTCGCATATTTCGATTCAGCACCTTTATACTATGTAAATATTAGGCAAATATTAAGAGTGAATGTAGCAATGATCTAAATATATCTGAACAGCCCTAGTCCAAGACGTGTTTAAAATTCCTAACAAATTGTCTGGAAGAATATATTTCTGAATCTATTAATGATTAATTGTTCCTTGTTTTGTGTCTTTTAACAAACCCTTCTTGACGTTACATCTAGATCAACCAGTTTATGTGAAATTTGATATTTTATCTTGGGCATCTACAAATATTTTCGATAAAACCCAAACTCAATACGAACTACCTTAATTAGCTGCATTTGAAGAGGATCATAAGCAAATATATTGTCACCATTTGGTCTGAACTCTATGGTCTCCGGTAGCCATATAATGCCTTTTGAAATCCCTTATTTCATCTATTTATTTTACTTGTTCCATACACTAAACTTGCACAATAATCTGAAAAGTTACCATTATCATAAGATGAAACTTCTTCGGCATCAATAAGGTGTGAGTAATCAAGGTCATAGTCACCCATAAGCGTCTCTAAAGACCTATTGGAAAATTTGGGGCATCTTTGGAGGTATCTCGGCTTGTTTCTTCTTCTTTTTGCAAGTTTCTTATTGCTTAAATAACACTTTATGCCATGAAGAACAAATTTGACTTGTGTTTGGCAGAATACTAGATTCGATTTCATCTCAAAAGTTCGGCTGGGAAAAGTGTTGTGTATTTTTGTTTACATGTTTTCTGTTTTTAGTATCAGATCTGTTTTGATGCGCCGCTCCAATGCTGCAAATAAAAAAACGTGAATTTTAAAGAGTTTCCTACTGCATAATGATGAGAGCTACCCAATAAGGGTGTGCATCTATTTTTGGCCCTTCGTTTTTTATTAATGTAATTGTAATTGTAATAGTTAGCATAGCTGCTATGACTAGTAAAAAATTCTTATATGCTGGTAATTTAGTTCGCATTTTTACCCTTCACTTTAAAACAAATTGAACATGAACTGTGATCTGTATATATACGACATCTTGTCTTGTATGCTAGTATCTTTTTATGTATAGAATTTGCTTTGTGCTTTAGAAAACTTGCACTAAAGCCTTTAGTGAATCTCCAACTTAATTCATTGCTTGTCATGCTCAAGATTTTATAAACATGTTAACAATGTTTATGTGTATTGAATTGCTGCTATAATTTATCACAAAACTAGACGATTATAAACACCATTATAAACATTGACCTACTAAATTAAACACTATGTAAAGTTGGCAAAAACGACAAAGTAATGAATTACTCCTACAAGACTCGCAGAAAGTAGCTAGTAAATAACAAAAGTTCTAAATAAGACTTGGGTTTCCAATCATATATAGAATAACCTCTTGATCAGTAGAACTTAAGCCTCTAGAAGTTCAAATATTTGCATTAATATTACATGTTTGTGAAATAGATTTCTTTCACTAGACTCTCTACTCAAGAAATTCACAATCGATATTTTCAAAATAAAGTTTCATACTCTTTAGGTCATACCCAATATTGTAATATTGTTGAGCAAAGATCCCAATAATATTAAGATCAGTATCTGGAACTGGTTCCACCGCCAAACAGAAAACATCCTCCTCATATTGCCGGAACATACCTTCATCTTCCACAAAAAAATCCGCATCATCTCCAGCAAAGTGAAGTGTCACCGTTGGAAACCCTATAAGCTGGTCACTTATTTCCCCCTCGTAGCATAGTCCGTTTTGTCTATTTAGATAGAACACATTCCCTACCAGCCCATCGAACAACTTTTGTACTTCCTCAGCAAGTTTATTGTATGCACTTCTGGCTAGATACATAATTGTTGTTCCAGAATCTATAATAACCCCATCTCGCTCTGTCTTTCTTTTAAATATACTTTTGTCTATGTCTAATCTTTTATCTCCGACACTTATGCCTTCTAAAGTTACATAGTAAAAGCCTCTATAATCAGTTTCCAGTGGCGTTGAGGCGCCATCCATATAAGCATATGCTCCTATAATCAACTGATTATGTTCATAATGGATGTTATGTATACCCCCTATACAGTACGAAAATCTAGTACCTAACTGAGAGACCAACGATACCCGGTGTGCACTAAGTCCTAAAATGCCTTTGTCCATCCCTAAACCTTTATTGTTGTTGCCACATCCAAAGATAATATTTGAAAGAGTCGTCATACCATCATTTAGTGTTGACCAAAACTTGATTTGTTCTAGTTCAATTACTCCTCTTGAAATGGAACCATCCCCATATTTTGTACCATAAGGGCATTTTGGATTTTTCGTGCAGTTGCCAAAATCACCACAATAGTGGGAGTCACATGAAATGCTAGTGTGTGTGGATGACTTGGATAGATCATAAAGAGGGCTTGATTGAGAGTTACAAGTGCTGCAAGGGTGACATGGGATCCATAGCAAGTGGCTCCCACTGTCGACCGCCACTGTTTGCCAAACCGGCGGTTCACCTATCGAGAAATTCACGTAGAATGAATTGGCATTTGCATCAATCCTAGTTTGAATACCCTCATTATCTGAACTTTCTATGGTTTTTGAATTGAGGTACTTATAACGCTCCATGGAGCTATGTTCAGTCTTCCGAAAATGCTCTAGTTGCGTGATGTTATAGTTAAGGTATGGTTTGGGAACTAATTCAGGATGAATTAGTTTTAGTTTTATTGACGAAGATGTTGTCATCCTGAATTCTGTGGCGAAAAGTGCACAAAAGACAAGGATGCAACTATACGCATACATGAAAACAGGTTTCTTGGAAATTAAGGGTAAACAGCTAAGGATTATGTATGATATGAGGAGATGTGTTATATATGTGTTATATACATTTAGTAAGTGAGAAGGTTTTTAGAGTTGAAACAGCTAAGGATTATGACATGAATGTTTAACACTCACTTTGTAGCTTGACTAACTAAATTTCACTTACTCTTAACTTGTGGACATTAGTAGTTACAAGCTTTTTAGAGTTGTGTTGCGACACTCATATAGTCATATGAAAGGTATATAGTAAAAGTAGTCAATTGTTACATAGAAGTAGTCAATTGTTATATAAAATCTGCTGTAACATACTCAGTTTAATTGCTTTAAATCTTCCCCTTTCTTGAACTTATGTGAGGCATATATAATAAAAGTAGTAAATTGTTATGAGACCTAGGGGGAAAAATGCTTTCACTCCTAGAAGTTTTTCAATCTAAAGAATTCAAAATCGTTTGTACAACAATAAGGAATGTAAGGAATCTATTGCCTAAACAAGGGAAAACATATTTTGGATTCAAAGATGAGCCCCTGTGATTTATCAAATTTTGACAGGGTACAAGTATGCCTTTTTAAGCATACTAGTTTTTTTCTCGAAATAAAAAGATAAAATCAGGCAGAGCAAATTCGTAATGTCAAGCGGCACGCATACTTAACAGATTTTTTTCCCATGACATTACGAATTTGCTCGGCCTGATTTTATCTTTTTATTTCGAGAAAAAAACTACTATGCTTAAAAAGACATACTTGTACACTGTTAAAATTTGCTAAATCACAGGGGCTCATCTTACTAATAGTCTAAGCCGATCTAGTAGTAACAACAAAGATGAAACCCAACACGAAAATGGTAATATAATTTTCTTCTATGTAAGTAGACTTTTTTTTAGGAAACTTTGTCATTCTCATCGTTTTACATAATGTGTATCAATTGTACTAATCTAAGTAGTAAAGTGAAACTCAGGAAATAGAATGTACAGTAAGAGCAGAGATTCTTGCAAAACTTACCAAGAATCCTGAAAAAATAAACTCCAAAAAGAACACCAATGCAGGAAAACTATGTAGTAAATGAGTCATACAAGATTTTACCAAGTACATAAATAAGGGACCACATTGTGGTTACCTTACAATTATCAATATCTCAATGATTCAATCTAGCTTGTACAGAACTACACAGCAAGACCAGCAAGGTTATAATCTATAAATCCGACATTTAGTATAGTATAAAGACCGAAAACTAGCACAACTGCTAATTTTATAACTCTGACCAATATGATCTCAAGATCCACCTTTGGAAAAGTTTTCGAGTCTCCAAAATCAGCGACTCCCAGTGATATATATCACATAAAATTGTTCAATTTTCACTTACACAAACCCCTCTTGGAAAGCAATGGAGTCCCACAAAGAGGAAGAAATATTCAAGTTTACTGGTTGCATACGAAATTAACAGCTAAATCGTTGTTTGGTTTCAGATTTTCCTTAGCTTTTTTACTTAAAAGGTCTACTGTAATTGGTTGATTGCCTTAAAACCCCAAATAATCCATCTTGCTCATCTGGTCTGAAAAAGGCAGCAGATTTAAAACTGGATAAATGTAGCATTTCTGAAACTAGAAAATCCAGACTGTTTGCTGTCATTCAATAAGCAGATAAGTTGGATCTTTTGAGGTTTGGAAGAAAATAGATTCATCGGTTTAAAGTTTCTAACAGGCCGAATATCTAGAAAAGCTCATATTCTGATGTAGTCATTTTTAAGCAAAACCCATGGCTTAACAGCTTCAACCAAACATGACCTAAGTACGAACAAAACCCCCCACTTGACATCTCCGCCTAGGCAAACGCCTCATCCTTTTTCCCCACCCCGTCACAGCTGACTCTTCCACTGCCGCTTCTCCGCTAACACCAATTTGCTCACAAACATGTATCTCTTTACTATGTATCTCAGTCGTATTTATCTCTATCGTATCATAGCTACCCAATCCTCTCCTCCCACGACCACTTTTACCTTTGCTCCTCTTCGAAACAGTCGGTTTCCAAACACACCCACGAGCTTTAAAAAGCTCTTGGAACGAATGAAGATCCTCTGCCACTTCGTGTCTAGAGAGAGAGACAATCCCAGGGAGCACGTCTCGTTGAAAGTCCTTTTTTTGCTTTCCCCTCTTCCCTTGACCTCTCTTTGGCCTTTTCGACAAAACTACAGTATCACCCTCATCTTTTTCAGGATCTAAGTACATAGGAAATTTGTTAACATACTCTTCTATATTGGTTTCTTTCAAATTCAATGTCAAATACTCAAAGTAATCCATCCCATCACAGTATTCTTCACAAATGTCATTGCCAATACGACAAGAAACTAAATTTGCGAACCAACGAAGTGAATCGTCACAGGAATGGGATAATGGGTCAGAATTAGCAGCATCTTTAATGATATCAGATGACAATGACATGGCAACTATAGCCTCAGCTGCTTCTTTATCAAGCTCTTCATGTTGCTCCTTAGATTCTTCATTTTTCTTTATTATTTCAGCAACATTTGTTTCAGGACATTTGGATTCAGGAGATAGTTCCGTCTCGGATTCTACAACAAATGGAGCCTTCAAATCTATCTCGGCGGTGGCGATTTTTACAATAGTTTCTGGGATAGGTGGAATCGGCGAGTTTTCTAACTCGTTTATAGATAAATTTAAATCTATTTGAAGCTTGAGCTCAGAAGTATTACTATCTAGTCCTTTTTCAGAAGCAAGATCCAAGCTTTTGGGTGTCGGTTTAACTTTTAACCCTTCTCTGTCATTACTGTTAGGAACAATGCAGAACCCAAAAATCTTCTTGTTATTCATTGGAAGGACACGTGTTCCATTTTTGTTGTCATTTTCTTGAAAAATTTCCACTCCGAATATGGTCCTTTTTTTCCTTGTTTCGATGTCGCTTTTATTAGACGATGGTTCATCAACATTGCAATTTTTCAGAAGAAGTATACTTTCACCTGAAAGAAAGGATCATAAGAAATATTATCAGCCTATAATTGATATCGAGTATTAGGTCAAACAGGATATTTATAAAAAAGCAGTAAATGATTCATACAAGTTTACAAGCTAATTGACAAAATGACATCAGAACAAAACTTGCGCTTGTTTCGATCGCAACTTATAAACAAATAGTCTGGATATTTTGAGGTTGAGATAAAGCTGGGTCTATCCAACTTAAAGATTCTAGCTTTTTCAGGAAAGAAAAAAAACAGATAAGCTCAGCCTTTTAAGCTGATAAACCAAATGCATCTTAAGCAAAAAATTAATAATCATAAAGCTGGAACCAGAAAACAGCTAATTAAGCAAGAAAATGAAAATTTAAACTAGAAACAAAATCTTACCAGCTTCATTCTTGTTATTCATATGCCTCACATTGCTGTCCTCAACTTGAACCGGTTCATTTAAATCAAACACATCGTTAACTCTTCTCGAGCACAAGTTAGCTTTCAAATCATTGGGACTCCCAATAGACATACTCACATTATTCAAAAAACTTTGTTGAAATTTATTGTGTTTGGGCTCGGGAAATTCACATTCCCTTGATATTACTCTTTCACAGGAGATAAACGGAGGTGATATAATATCGATTTTCTTAAAGCTAAGAGGTGATTGTGAGTTGTATGTATATGTTGCTGATACAGGGGGTGTTACATACGATTGATCAGCAAAAGGGAGTTCAGGTGGTGGGTATAATGCTCTCCTTGTAATCTCATTCATCAGGTCCCTTTGTCTTTTGTATAGTCGATGAAGTTCTTCAAGCTGAAGAGCCGACAAAATAGTGTTATAATATATCAGAATTATACTACAGAAAATAGATACAGAAACCCAAGTTTAAAGAATCGAACATTCTACAGTTGGGGGAATTTGAGACTTAAATAAAGTGGTCAGTCAAAATAAATTCAAGTTCAGACGAGCAAATAGAAGTCGAACCATATATAAATTAAAAGTTGCAGTGTAACAATTAACAAACCATAATCGAATTGCAATATATAATGTAGTGGTAATTTTAATCAAAGGGCATCCGGTTTTGCTAGTGCCAGTTTTTCATTTCCATTTAGTACTACTGCATATTATGGTAGTGTATCTATCCAAACTCAGTTTATTAAAGTGTTCATGCATACCCAAATCAGTTTTTTAAACCGTATGCTCAAACGCGAAACTAATTTATGAAACCGTATACCAATCAAGAATCTGTTCATTGAAGTGTATGCCCATTACAAGTATCAAATTATTGAATATGCTGATCAAAAACCGGTTCAAAGGGAAATAAGATTTGGTTGGTAAATAGAAATGAGAAGTAGGTTAATAAATGTCATCTTAAAGTATTTTTTTATACAATGTAAATGGAAGCAAACTACACCAACAATATCAAAGTATAAAACTTCCGGCTGCCCAACTTTACCATGAAAAAGCTCACTTTATTTATGGGGTCGGACGAATGTTCTAAAGCTAATTAATTACTCTATTCATCTACACTTCCAAAGTTATGCTACTGAAATGAGGAAACTTTTAAGTTCATGGAAAACTATCTTTTACAAATCTCGTTAATAAAATTTCCATAATACAAAGAGGTTCATCACAAAATAAAAAAGGAATGCGTACCTGATTTTTAAAAATCAATTCATGCTTCAAAATGATTTGCCTTAGCTGCTCTTTCTCATACCCAGAATATCCGCTTATCACTTGCCTTTTCAATAACAAGTTCTGATACTGATCGGTTGTAAAAGCTTTGTTTTGTCCATTACACGAACCCCGTATATGATTACTGAGACTGTTGCCTACATCTCTTGTAGAATATGATGTCGAAAACAACATCTTATTTTGTATTTCGGTTTCCATACCTGCACTTAAACTTCAAAACGATGCTATATTAAATTCCGATCCACAAAACTTTCCAAATTAGGATCATGGTACAAAACCAGGGTAATATAGTACATCATAGTACAGTATTTGCTAAAGGAATTACACTAGAAATAGAAACACATTAAAGAAAGATAAGACCCTATAATAATCAAAGATAGTTAGGCAATTATATGTTCGTAAATAATTAACTAAAAGTAAATACCAAGTACTAAATAGACACACTAATGCAATACTTAACTCAATTTTATAATTACAGTAACAACAGTCAAGCCGACTTATTTTTGTTACAGACTTGCGTTGGTCGATGTTTTAAGCATATAAGCCGACTTATTTTTGGCAGAGAAAAAGTTAAGTACTTCATCAGGCTTAAAAGGTAAAATTGAGTTCAAAAGCTGAAACAAAGAGAAAATTACCTTTTTAAGTATACACTAAAATGCAGTACACCTTGCAAGCATAAAAAAGGTAAAAATTGAGTTTAAAAGCTGTAATCAAACAAGCCTAGCCTTCATAAAGATATATCACAATAAAGTATATGGATAATCTGAGCTTGATAGAATATCCAGTTAAACCATAAAATTCAAAGAATGGATCAAGCTAGAAAAGACAAAAACCATGAGACCCAATTTTATATTGTTTGCTTATGTTATAAACAAATCCTATTATCCTAATTATAAACATTTCACTATAAGAAATGAAGGAATTCACCAAATTACTAGCAAAGATGATATCTTTTTTTTAAAGATTCAAAATTTGCTTAACTAAAAATTCAAAGAGACAAAAAGCACAATCCCATAAAGAGAAAATACTACTTTTTTAAAATTAAATAAATAAATCAATTTTTTATAAAATACCCAATTCATAAAAACAAAGAAATTCACCAAATTACTAGCAAAGATTATGTCTTTTTATAAAGCTTCGAAATTTTTATAGCTAAAAATACAAAGAGACAAAAAGCACAATCCCATAAAGAAAAAAGATTCATTTTTTATTACAAAATAAATACTCCTACTAAACAATAAAATAAAAATAGAGATACATACAGAATATATACCTTGATCAGAATATGCTTGAATTCTGATAGATAAGATCTCTCTCTCTCTCTCTCTATATATATATATATAATACAGTATATGTAATATATATACACACAAAACTATGAAATAAACACAACAAATGACTTAAATTTTGTCAACATTTGGTTTCTCTCTCACTTAAAACCAATGGGTTTTGGTTTATTTCATTCATCACTTTCTGAGAATATTTATTTAATTTAATTTTGTGGGTCTTTGTGAGGAAGTGAGAGATAGATATGGTATGTGTTTGTTTCTGATATGAGATATTACATAAATATTCTTATAGTTTGGTATATTATTTAATTAGTTTTTGTAGTTTTTATTTTAACATATATAATACATAATGTTTGATAAAAATAGATAGGATTACTACTTGTTAGTTGTTGCACACATGGTGCATCCAACGCCTTTTTTTCACCTAAGTTATGTAAAAAAAATTGGACTCTTTTCTTAACTAGGTACGAGAAAAATCATATCTTGCTTAGAAAAAGCTTTAGAAAATTACAAAATATGAAATGTATTGTTATTTACGTTTTACAAAATAAACAATCAAATAAAATAGGTTCTTTTTCATTGTATCACGGGGAAACCCGACTTTGTTCTGGAAAAAAAATTGTGCATATTCAGGGATAGGCGCCTAAGTTATCTGAATTATTTGATTTAGGTCAAGGTCTCGCTTCTTATTAGTCGTTGATTTTCATTTGAGTTAATTTAATGGGTGTGATAGAATCATGCTTCAAAATTTAAGCAATTATTTATTTTCAGTCCCTTATCGAGTTTTTTCAATTTGCAAACTATCCGTTAACTTATATATATATATATATATATATATATATATATATATATATATATATATATATATATATATATATATATATATATATATATATATATACATATACATATATATAATTTACACCATCCATGGTCTCATAAGTCATGACCATCTATTTAATAATTATACTTCATATTTACTTTTATTTTGTTATTGAAATTGAAATTGAAATTGCTAATTTATTACTAGATATGAAAAAACCAACAATAAAGTATCGATTTCTTTTGAATGACTAGAGTCAAATTAAGAATTATCAATATATCAAAACGGAGGAGTTTTGTAGAAAGCCAGCTCAATACAATGGGACTCCAACATCCATCATACGTTAATTCATGCTAATGCGTCTATTATATTACATCAATGTTAGAGAGGAGCCTAGATGTATTAGCTACTTCATTTCAAAATATAAAGACCACAATTGTCATCGTTTACGGTTTATAGACAATTGGTACTTTGAATTAAATTATGAAGATCAAACAAGTATTTAAACTAATTTATGGGACCACTGTCTAGTTCATGCTTTTTAATATTTTCTAGATTCTCTCCAGCTTCCATGCCTTTTGGGCACACATAAATATATGTCCCAATAATTATATAAATATCAATATTTTATTTTATTGGTGTTTTATGTTTTGTTGATGTTATTTTGAGTAAAAAACCAAGAACATCCTGTTTTGCGAAAATCGAATAGTTTCTGAAAAATAGAAACCGATGTCATCACATTCTTGAATTTTCCCCACTCAAGAATTTTTGTTATGTTTAGCAAAAAGTTTCCTTTAATTAGGTTTTAAACAATAGAAGGGAGTTAAAGGGAGGCTGAGTTATTTTTATATATACAAAAGGTTTAATTTTTCTATAAAACCATTGTAGTAGTAAAGAAATAAACCAATTCCATATGATACAGTGTCTATATATACTCTATGCTGCTATTAGAGTGGGACAAGTTATGTGAGATTTCATTTAATTTTCAAGGTTGTTCGGGTATCGTTAAAGAAATGTCTATTCGAAATTTTAACCTCTCATTACATTATGTTACCAATAAGTTTGAAAATTACAGGCATTTGGTTCCCCAATTCATGTGTTGTCTATTTTTAATAATCTTACAACACATTAAGAGATTTATCATTGCAGCTAGTGCGGGTGGTGAATTTGTATACATAGAACTTGTTTTATAAAGGTTTTTGTCGACCAGAGACGGGTTTATATAGTGCCTCGTTCGACTAGCGACGTCTTTGCGACCGTTAGATATATACATTGACTTTTTCGTGTCATGAAATTAAGTTTTTAGTCATGATATCTGGTATTTTCTTTAAAAAAATCTTACTTTTAATTATTTGGGTTCATATTTTTCTCAAATAATTTTATCTAGATTATACTTTATTTCACAATTCCGGAAAAGAAATAACTAAACATTTTAAATTAATATTTTCTTAGAAAAAAAAAATCAAGCTTTACATGTTTCAGTCGTTTTGGTTTTACAAGAAACACAGTATTTCCCACTTTATAATGTAATATGGAGTAAAAAAAAAAATACTTGTGCTAAACGTTGCATGTAAGAATTAGTAGTACAGAATACATAAAACTGTGTTTTCACTAGATACAAAAAATGAATATCGATCTAATAGCTCACGGAACCGTCCGAAACAAATTTTACGATGGAGATTTATTTTTTTTCTTATTGAAATTTTAGCCGTTAAATGTCAATAAAAAAGGCCGAGGATGAAACTTCAGCTGCGGAAGTTCATTTGCGACTTCATCAACTATGATTTCTTTTTCACTTTCTACAAAAAGTATTACGTATCTTTTTGTAAGAAATCAATTAGGAGTATTTTTAAATCATAGTATCTATTATGGAACGTGTCTTTAACTTTTCACGAAGAAAAAGTAATATGTCATCTTTCATTTTCTTCTTTTTCTTTCCTTTCTTTCGTTCCTGAGAAAACAAAATGCCAAAAATATGGTGACATACGTACGACTCGAGGATTTGCATTTCTTTCCATGTTCATAAAAGTTTATCTACTAAGTTTTAATCAAAATTTTTAAGTATAGTCATTGAAGAAAGTAATAGTAACACTCGAATCGAAAGGGATTGGAATTAATTTAAATTTTAGACAAGATCTTTAGGTAAAGTTATCTTCGATCCCATCTTCTTCAGTAACACAAGATAATTACCGTTGAATTCCAATCTCTTTCAATCCGATCGATAGTAATTCTTAGTTTCTTCACTGCTTACTTTTTGCATTACAAATGATGGATTTCAGCAGTCTCGTCTGATAACTAATAAGTAATAACTATATATAGTCTATATGGAAGTATATATTTTTTGTTATCACATCTCATTATCTTATATTGCTAAGCTGGATATTGGCTTAGGGTGTTTGTTTGTTTTCTTTTATGAATATCTATATACTATTTAAAATAACCTTTATATGACTATTGACTAGTCAAGGCAAACCATGTTTCATGCTTTAGATTGGATAAGATAGGATATTTTTAGTGAAATTAAGCCATTTCTTATCGGGTCCATACTCCATACAAACCTTCGTCATTACCATTAAATATATATATAGATACACCCATAACCCATAGTTTCAAAAGTTCCTAGCCGGACTAAAAACGGAAGGTGTGACTTGATGCCTAGACGGAAAAATCATATTTTAATATTTTAGTGTGAATTTTTGGATTTTTATTTTTCATGTAGATTGTAAATTTCATTAACAATCTAAATTAAACATTTATATATCATTAGTTTATCGTATGAACAATTCAATAAAAGTTATGTAAATAGTATATATGTACGGTCGATCATAAACCAAAATAAATATACATATGCAGTCAAATACAAATTGTAAACATAAATTTTGACTGATTATAAATATGATTTTTGGACTAAAAATATTTAATAAGAAAAAATGCACTAATTCGGACTAGATTGACCCGTTTGACTCGGGTTTGGCCATATCAAAGCGTCTTAATTAATAGGGGGTAAGACCGGGACCTGACGCCTATACGGGGATTAATCGAATCTAGGCTGAGACTTTTGAAACACACTTAATTTAAAAAAATAATATATAAAGTTGATTTTGCTGTCCAAGTTTGTAGCTAGTATTAGAATTGTAATGTTGTGATTGAAAAGCTAATATTTAACATCAGCGGAGTTAAAAGGTAGTGTGTTTGATAGAAATCTTTTCGCTAAAATACATCTGATGAGACATTTGTGTGTTTTTGTTCCGAACGAATTCGTTTCGACCATTGTGTTTTGATCTAAAACGCCCTACATTTTCGCTTCAACCGTGTCACTAGTATGCATATTTGCAATTTATATATATAAAAAAATTGGTAGTTCCGCCTTTAATAATTTAATTTAAAATCTTTCAAAACGAACGATACCTTGTGACTTAAGTTCTAATTAGTTTGTTAGTATACATATATCCTACGGGTTAACGACCTTAAATACGTGATTCTCTTCGAATTTTTTGATTCAGTATATATATTTATGACGTTTAAGTTCTAAGTTTGTCCAAATAAGACAGCTTATAATTACTATCATTATATGTGTCTTTACTAATAAACAAAGATGGAGACTTTAGTAGACAAAGTAACGAACTTATGATACCCCCAATAATTACAAAGGCGCTATTTCTTTTAAAACATTTTATATATTATTAGCTCAGTATATATATTATATATGAGATATAGAGAGAACATAGCAAGATGGAACAGTAATCTTTATTAATCAGAATGTATATGAATGAATATAAAATAAAAGACCCATAACCCTCTTTATATAGATAGAGGGGCAGATTTACAAGCCCACTTGGACCTATAAACAGTCTAATAATATCCTATAACATTATAAAAATAATAGTATGTAAAACAATAAGAATATTATCAAAACCGTAAAAAAATATACTATTATATAGATTGCAACCTCGTAATGTTAATACTGACTCCATCCAATTATTGTAATATTGGTTTACACTTTACAGATAAATAAATATATATAATTCACAAGATTAATAAGTAAGAAAAGAGATTTGATGGTGACAAAAATGATGCGCCACTATTTATCTCATAACCCAGACTTGTTTGACTTCAATTCTAATCCAATCATTAAAATAAATGGTGGATGGATTGTGACGGATTGTTAAAATTTAAATGTGAACTCAATCTAATATAATCCGTTACAATTAAAACTCCAACCCAATCCAGCCTAACCCGCAAAATAAATTACGGGTTGGAGCGTGATTGATTCTTAAATTTTCAATTTGGTCTTTTATTTTTCATAGTTTGCATAATTAACCTTAATTTTAAAATAAATTGAATTTTTCAAAGAGAAATATAAATTAAAACCAATCAAAATATTTTTAGAGCATTCGCGAACAAATAACAAAACTAAAATATAACAAAAATAAAAAGTTGATATCTTTAAATACACACAATGTATAAATAAATATATGTATTTATAATTATATATATATATATATATATATATATATATATATTACGGGCCGAAACGGGTTGGGTGGATTAACCCGCGGTTTAGAAACCTCAACCCTACCCGCAAAATATATAACGGATTGGGCAGGAGGTGATTAATATTTTTTTTGGACGCGTTCAACACGTCCCAGTCCATATAGATTAAGTTACGGATTGACTTTACGAATTTTTTGCCCGTCCCTGGTTTTGACAATGCATCAAGTGATTGTCCTTGATTTGAGAACGACATTCCACCTGCTTACATAAATCATTTCCAATGTTTATACTCCAAAGATATATTTGTGCATATTTAAATTCACTATATATCTTTTGTAAATTTTTTAATTTGAGTAAGCTTAATGTTTTAATACGGACAAAATTCAGTTTGCAACACATGCCTCCAAAATGAATTATGCCTACATTGACGGAACCAGGATTTATTTTGTGGAGTAATTAATTATGCTCCTTCGTTTATATCTTTTATTTACTTGGGTGATATTGATATACGTCTAGATTTTTTTGACATTAATGCAAAAACTCTTTAAAGGTCGTTGATCCGTCTCATAAGTTGAGGAAAATAATTATTTACATCGCGTAGCTTATGCTATAAGTACGTCATGAATTATGAATTTTAGACCCTCCATAAATAAAAATAAGAGAGATGATACAGATAAAGATTTTTTGACACGCACTAACATTGCAAATACTTAGTTACATTCGTTTGATGCATGTATATTGAAGTATAGCGTCGGTCTTGAGGAAATGTAAATAGTCCGAGTGGACTAGACATCCCACCATAAGGGCAAATAATTTCTCGAAAAAAATAAAATTTATACTATGTTTTTTCACGGTTTTATTTAAATAGGCAAAACAAAATAAAAATAAACAAGGCAACCCAAAAAAAATATATTTTTTGGGCCGGCTCTGTCGAGTTAGATTAATCACCCCGGTAAGTCTCTTCAAGAATCAGAGGACGTATAATATTTGTGTAATTTATATGACTTAGGTATACCGATGTTTTTGCCTCCTATAATTGGTTTATCCTCGTATTGTGACATTACATTTTTATAATGAATTGAAGTTTAACTTAATTTTTCAAGCATTCAATTAGAAATACCTAAAAGAGAAAATTAAAGATTGGTCCACGAAAACAAAAGTATTTAAGGATTGGTCCAGCTATAAAATTCATTTAAGTATTGGTCCATTATTTATGAAACTAATTAAGGATTGGTCCAATATATATACTATACATATTCTGTTTTTTTAAACAGTTGTATCTCTCTCTCTCTCTAAACCGTTTCTCTCCATCTCTCTCTCTCTAAACCATCTATATACACTATTAGCTGTATATCTCTCTCACTAAACGAATTTTATCAAATTTCTGTATATATCTCTCTCTCGACAGACAGGTTCTCTCTCTTCAAACTGTTTTTTTTATTGCTAGCTTCGTTTTTCTTGCTGAGTTTAGCTCAAATTGCTTTGCTCAATTTAGGTTTTAGAGATTTATTATAATAAATAATAAATCAGAATTTTCTAACACAATGTATGATTTATTCAGACTGTTTTAAAAAAACAGTTTGAGCTATTGTATTCAAGAGTTATAGAAAACAGTCTGAGTTATTAATAAACAGTCTGAGCTACTGTATTTCTTGTTATATAATAACTCAGACTGTTTTCTGTAACACAATGCATGTTTTGGTTAGGTTTTTAGAGATCAATTGCGTTTATTATTAAAATTCAATAC
Organism: Primula veris; assembly: GCA_963682055.1. Classification (NCBI taxonomy): domain Eukaryota; kingdom Viridiplantae; phylum Streptophyta; class Magnoliopsida; order Ericales; family Primulaceae; genus Primula; species Primula veris. The sequence continues at coordinate 24,178,267 of OY821747.1, read as the reverse complement.
TTCATACTGTTTTTTTCTTACATTCAGACTGTTTTAAAAAACAGTGTTTATTATAATAATTCAGACTGTTCTGTATGATTTTGTATTGTTAAAATTCAAGAGTTCATACTGTTTTTTCTTGTATTCGGACTGTTTTTAAAAACAGTCTGAGCTATTTATTCTAGAGTTACAGAAAATAGTCTGAGTTATTATAAACAGTCTGAGCTATTGTATTCTTGTTATATAATAAATCAGACTGTTTTTTGTAACACAATGTAGGTTTTTGTTAGGTTTTTAGAGATCAATTGCGTTTATTATTAAAATTCAATACTTCATACTGCTTTTTTCTTGTATTCAGACTGTTTTAAAAAACAGTGTTTATTATAATAATTCAGACTATTCTGTATGATTTTGTATTGTTAAAATTCAAGAGTTCATACTGTTTTTTCTTGTATTCAGACTGTTTTTAAAAACAGTCTGAGCTATTGTATTCTAGAGTTACAGAAAACAGTCTGAGTTATTATAAACAGTCTGAGCTATTGTATTCTTGTTATATAATAACTCAGACTGTTTCTGTAACACAATGTAGGTTTTTGTTAGGTTTTTAGAGATCAATTGCGTTTATTATTAAAAAACAGTCTGAGCTATTGTATTCAAGAGTTCATATTTCTTGTATTCAGACTGTTTTACAAATCAGTTATTTAGAGTTCTTTTTACAGATCAATTGCTGTTATGTTTTTTGTGCACAGGTATTTTTTCTGATGGATTCGTTTGATTTAGTAATGTATTGTCGATATAATGATCAATGTGTCCCTGTTGCTCTGAATAAGCGTATGACCTATGCGGAGTTATTACATACAATAAGTAATAGGTTTAGCTTGAATTTGGATTCAGTGTCTCTAACCTACTTAGCAATTAGAGATGAGCGATGTTTATTGAGATCGGATGATGAGTTGAAAGATATGGTCGCTCTGTTTAACGTGTTGGGAAAAAAGATAGTAGAGATTCTAGTTTTTGTTGGGACTGTATCCACTTGCACTGTTGGTACTTCGAAGGAAATAAGTGCTGATTGTTCTGAATTTTCGGATGATGATGATTGGTGTGATGCAGGTTCTAGTTTAGCTGTTAGGAAGGTTTATAAAACGAGTGAGTGGGCAAACTTGATAACTGGGGTTGGGCAGTTTTTTAGTTGTGCTGATCACTTTAGAGAGTCATTACGGAAATTTTGTATATATGAAGGTCATGTCCCCTGGTTTGGAAGGAATAACTCGGTTAGGGTGGTCGCTTATTGTGAAGAGAGGGATAGTATTGGCTGTAGCTGGTACATATATGCTGGTGTGTGGACCTCAGACCAACAATTTAAGATTAGAAAGTTTGAGTCACAACATACATGCAAAAAGTTAGCCCCAGGTGCTCTGAACAAGCATGTAAATAGCAAGCTCATATCGAAAATAATGGATGAATATGTGAGGGAAAATCCAAATTTAGCCCCTTGTGCTATAATATCGCATTTAAGGATTGGGTATGGGTTGGAGATAAGCTATTATAAAGCTTGGAATGCTGTCCAAATGGCCAGCGGAATGCACAGTGGGGATATCGATGAATCATACAACCAATTAGAGAGGTATTTTATGGGTTTAGAATCGACAAATCTTGGGAGTCGCAGTGTCCTGGAAGTTGATAAGGATGGGAATGGTTCAAATCAATTCAAAAGGGTATTTTTCTCTCTTCATGGCTGCATAAAAGGGTTTAAGGATGTTCGCCCCATGCTTTTCATTGACGGAACATTTTTAAAAGGAAAATATAAGGGTGTTTTATTGTCCGAAGTCGGCAAGAATGGCAATAAAGGTTTGTTTTTCCTTTTTCAAGCTTTTTTTTTGTTTTTTTTTTGTTACATTAATGGTTTATATAACCCAGACTGTTTTTAAATTTAGTTCAGACTGTTTTATATACAACTTTTGTTATATCAGACTGTTTTATAAAAATGTTTTTGTTATCAGACTGTTTTTGTTATCAGACTGTTTTTGTTATCAGACTGTTTTTGTTATCCGACTGTTTTTGTTATCAGACTGTTTTTGTTATCAAACTGTTTTTGATTTTCAGACTGTTTATGATTTTCAGACTGTTTTTGATTTTCAGACTGTTTAAGATTTTCAGACTGTTTATGATTTTCTTAATGTTACAGGGTTGTATCCACTTGCTTTTGCTATTGTTAGCAGTGAGAATATTGATAATTGGGGTTGGTTTCTAGAACAACTGAAGTTAACTATAGGTGATGACCGTCCTTTGACATTTTTCTCGGACAGACATATTGGGTTGTTGGATGGTATGTCTCGGATTTTTCCCAACGCAGACCATTATTACTGTCTACGCCATTTGAAGGATAATTTGAAATTGAAGTTTAGTGGGGGTGATGGAACAAAAAGGACTGAAATTATTAATTTGTTGCAAACTTGTGCAACTTCTGCTACAATTCCTTTGTTTGAACAGAATATGAAGTTGTTGCGCAATATGGGGGGTCGTAAAATAGATAAATTTATGGAGAATTGCAATCCTATGAAATGGGCCGAAGCATATTGTGTAAAGTCGCGATATGGTGAGACAACTTCCAATGCTGTGGAATCATTCAATAATTGGATCAATGATATTAGAGAATTACCTATCACTGAACTGGTTGATAAGCTAAGATTGAAATTGATGAAATGGTTCGATGAAAGAAGAATCAAAGCAGGTTTGTGGCAACTCATACTGTTATTTGAATTCGTGTTTGTTTGTCATCATATCAGACTGTTTTTACTAGGTATACGTTTTTAAGAGATTTTTGGTTATGTTTTTTTTTTTTTGCAGCAACATGGAAAGGTGTTCTGTGTCCTTTCTACCAAGAAAAGTGGGACACATTCATTCACAACGGTCTGTCGTTTTTGGTTGTGAGGTCAGGGTTTTGGAAATATGAAGTGCTGTCAGCTCCATCCGAATACGTGGACCTGGGACATCGACAATGCTCATGTCATGAATGGAAGAGGACTGGATTCCCGTGCCAACATGCAGTTTTGTGTATTTCTAGGGAGAAACTGCCTATGGAAGATTTTGTTGAAAAATGGTTCTTTGTGGACATTTATCGAAGTTCGTACAATACGCCAATCAACCCAGTCCCTAGTTCTATTTGGCGAGATTCTGAATTGATTAATGAGTCAAACATTAAACCTCCAGAAACATCAAGGCCTCCGGGAAGGCCTCAAAAGAAGCGTATTCCATCAGGTGGTGAGGCAAATCCAGTCGCGAAAAAGAAGAAAGCTAATCAATGCGGGAGGTGCAAGAAATATGCAAATCATAATCAACGGACGTGCAAAGAGAAGCTTTCTTCTGAAGGGTGATCGTGAATAGATGTTTTAGTTGTATATTAGACTTTTTTTAGTTTTATATGATGTTGACCTTTTTCAGACTGTTTTTAATAATACAGTCTGATTTTATGATATTAATAATACAATATGAGGTTCTTGTATTCATACTGTTTTACAAATCAGTTATTTAGAGTTCTTTTTACAGATCAATTGCGTTTGTTTTATTATTATTCTTATTCAGACTGTTTTCAGACTGTTTTAGAGATCAATTGCTGTTATGTTTTTTGTGCACAGGTATTTTTTCTGATGGATTCGTTTGATTTAGTAATGTATTGTCGATTTTTTTTGTAATAATATTCAGACTCTTTTTACAGTTTTGTATTAAAAATAGTCTGAGATTATGATTGTAATACAGACTGTTTATATGTTTTCAGACTGTTTTTAATAATACAGTCTTATTTTTACGATTGTAATAATACAGTCTGAGATTCTATTGATATATTTCATTGAAAATATATTATAATAAAGAAAACGAAGAAAACTAGTTACATTAATCATCATATTATTCAGACTCTTTTTTATTAGTCAATAGACTTCTTTAAAACAGTCTGAATTGTGAGTAATGAAACAGTCTGAGATTCTTTCTGAAAACAGTATGATACTCTAATGAACATAAAAACAGTCTGAGTTTCTAATGATACATGTCATATGATGTTTTTTTAGTATATTGTCGTAAATGATTCAGACTGTTTATAATAATACAGTATAATTGATAGTAATAATACAGTCTGAGATTTAATAATATATTTTCAGACTGTTTATATTTCATTGAAATATATTAACGGAAGAAATAAAGTGAAGCAAACTAGTTACATCAATCATATTATTCAGACTCTTTTTTTTTTAGTCAATAGATATCTTTAAAACAGTCTGAATTGTGTGAGTACTGAAACAGTCTGAGATTCAGACTGTTTATAATAATACAGTATAAATGATAGTAATAATACAGTCTGAGATTTAATAATATTTTTCAGACTGTTTTTTGTAATACAGTATAAATACGTTTTTATATGTTTTTAATAATACATTTATGATTGATAGTAATAATACAGTCTTAAGATTCATTGAAAAATATATTGGCGAAAGAAAAAGGAAAAGAAACGAAATCATATTCGAACAAAATAATAGAACTCTTTTCTATTCAGACTGTTTACAAATAATGGAACTATTTTTACATTCAGACTGTTTACAACTAATTTTTACATTAATCAAACTGTTTTTGTTAATTCAGACTGAATGTATCGATTGACGATTCTCGTTATTATCTTGGCCTTGAACTCTAGTATCTTGTCGGAAGTCGTCTCTCTTGTGACAGGTTCACCATTGATGATTGTCTCCATGTTGTAGCACACATACAATGCACAGTCTGATCTGTAAAAAAATAAAACATGTAAAATTAATTTTGATTTAGATGAATAGTAAAAACAGTCTGAATATCAGTAGGCACATATTTTTCTTACGTGGCTCCTTGATAGGGACAGTCTGTTACAACGTCTAACGTGTACCCATCTTGTGAATCAAGTGAGAAGGAGGGCACATCAGCTATCATTTTCAATTTTTCTTGTACAAAGGCCATCTGTAACATAACAAAAAATATATACATTTAAAAGATGAAGAGGGTAGTTTTTGCAAATTCAGACTGTTGTATTTTAAAAAGAGTCTGAATTACCACTAGTTTGGCGTCATCAAGGTAAGGGTCTGGTAAGTTGATATTGCAAGGAGGTATGTTGCTATTATAAAAACCCCACTTCTTCGATTCGACGTTCAGAACCAATAGAGTCCAGTGGTCTGCCTCTACGTCAATGGGTCGGTTCCTATTCGAGTTAATAGGGAAGAACAATAACTTGTATCCGTTCTGAACATGCTTCCTCAGCTTATCGGCGATTTTCGCATCGAGCTCATCCTCGTATCTTTTTCTGTCTTTTAAAAAAAACTACAAACCAAACAACAACGAAAAGGTTTAAGATAAAATCTCAGACTCTTTTTGTAAAGAAACAAAGTGATGCATTGACAACATAAAAAGAGTTTGTGTTTTTACCCATAATACGGAGGTCAATATCTTGAATGTTTTTGTAGACTTTGCCTGGTACTCTTGCTTCAATATGTGGGTATACCCATTTATGATCTGCGATAAGGACAAGTTTTACAAAGAGTCTGAGTACAAGAGCTTGTAAGCAAGCAATTAAATTGTATGATCCTTGTATACTTACATTACAGCATAGCAACTGGCCATTAATTAAGTTGTAGATGTCGTTGAGAGTGATGAAGTAATCCTTATTGGTTGAACCGAGTTTTGAGAACAAGGCGGCACTGTAAATTAAAATTTTATAGTAAGCACAAAACAGTCTGAGATTGAAAAAAACAGTCTGACAACAAAACAGTCTGAGATAAAACAGTCTGAGATTGAAAAAACAGTATGAGATTGAAAAAAACAGTATGACAACAAAACAGTCTGAGTTAAAAAAAAACATTAAAAGTTGTATATAAAAGGGACACAATAGATCATTTTTTTTAAAGAGTCTGAGCTATATAAAAAAGAGTCTGAGCTATTAAAAAACAGTATGGGGCTTGTATAAAAAAACAGTCTGAACTAAATTTATCATTCTGAACTAAACAGTCTGAACTAAACTTTCTAACAAAAAACAGTCTGAACTAAACAGTCTGACAAAAACACAATTGATCATTTTTTAAAAAGAGTGAGCTATATAAAAAAGAACTAAAAACAGTCTGAACAGTCTATAAAAACAGTCTGAACTAAATTTAAAAAGAGTCCAAGCTATATAAAAGTATCATAAATACAAAACAGTCTTCATTAAAACAATTCATACTGTTTTAAATAGTCTGAGGTAAATGTAAAGAGTGTGAGACCTAATTGTATCATAAACACAAAAATAAAAAGAGTCTGACTTACAATGGTCCATTTGCGTTGTGAATTTCTTGAATTTTGCTGAAGATGTTGTCAGGGAGCTTTGTTGTGATATCATTCTCATTTTTATTTGTGATGATATCGTGTGCTCTCTCTGTTTTGTCGGGTACATGGTCTACTAGACTACTGAAGTCGATTACTGGGAAATTGCCTTGGCCATCCTGGTCGTCCAGTTCAGGAGATTTCTTTTTTGATGCTCTCTTTTTTGCTGTTCGTCCACCCTTTGGTTTTTTATTTGGTTTTTTCCAACAACGGATCAGAAGCGCCTACGTCTGCGACCATTTCAGACTTGTCATCTTGATCAGCTTGCTTACGTTTCCGTAGCTGGTTCTCATTTGCTTGGGTTTTTGTTGGAGAGTCTATTTTACTTGGTGTGTACTTCACTGGTGGTCTCCTATCTGTTCTTGCTCTGATTCGGAGAATATTGGATCCCGAACCATCATACTCATAACCGAGTCTTTCCAGAATTTCTTTGCGGATTAAATCTAGCTGTGGAGTCTGTATATCCGCATTTAGGAGAGCATCAGTTATAACTTCATCAATTCGACACTTTTGTGAGTAGTCGTGTGCCGCATACACCTGTGCATCATTGTATAGCCCTTCTATTAGCTCATGTTCCCCTGCAACAATAAGAGGAAAAACAGTCTGAATAATTCATTGAAATAATACAGTCTGATTTATGATAGTAATAATACAGTCTGAGGTTTCTATTTGATATATTTCATTGAAAGAAATTTACTAAGCAAAAGAAAGGGATTCAGACTGTTTTTAATAATACATTACGAATGATAGTAACAATACAGTCTGAGATTTTAATAATATATTTTCAGACTGTTTTTAGTAATACAATATGAATGCAAAATAGTTGCATTAATATTCAAATAATTTTTGTATTATTCAGACTCTTTTTCAGTTTTGTACTGTAATAATTCAAAAACAGTCTGAATAATTCATTGAAATAATACAGTCTGATTTATGATAGTAATAATACAGTATGAGGTTTCTAGTTGATATATTTCATTGAAAGAAATTTACTAAGCAAAAGAATGGGATTCAGACTGTTTTTACTAATACATTACGAATGATAGTAACAATACAGTCTGAGATTTTAATAAAAAAAATTTCAGACTGTTTTTAGTAATACAATATGAATGCAAAATAGGTGCATTAATATTCAAATAAATTTTGTATTATTCAGACTCTTTTTACAGTTTTTGTAAAAACAGTCTGAGATTCTATTGATATTTTTTAATTTTTAAACAGACTGAGATTTAATACAGTCTGATTTATGATAGTAATAGATTACAATAGAGGTACTTTACCTTTACCTTGTAGGTCTTCCTCAAGCTGCTTCTTTTCATTCTCCAATTTTTCCATTCTTTGCTTCATCTCGGCTTATTTGTTTCGCATTTCATTTTTTTTCTACATCTGCCTCTTGCTGGAGATCAGAGACAATTCTTTGATATTTGGTGATCATCTCCTCCTTTTCTATAACACAAACAGTCTGACTTAGGGAAACCAAGCTAATGGAAAAAAAATTAGACAAGAGAGGAAGAGTTTGAATTGCATTTTATGGCGTTTACCTTTTATTTCCTTCTCGAGCATTTTTTTTTCCTCAACCATTTGTTCAATCTTTTGTTTCCACTCAGGTACCCACTTGGACTTTAATTTTTCTTCTAAAGCCAAAGATTTCCCAAGGTCGTTGATTCTTTTCTGCATTGTGGTTGTTAGGTCTTTATACTCTTTAATTTGCAAAATTGCCTCATCTAGGTTTTTCTGCAATTCAGCCACTTTGGTCTCTTCTTTTTCGGACTCTTCTTCTCTCCTCTCTTCGTGAATTGGACTTTCATTCACATGCATATCATCGGCACTGTAATTATAACAGCCACCACCTCCAGAGGGACCTCCCTCGTCATATTCAGAGCTCTTAGATGTTCCCATTATTTCATTGAATTTTGGAGTTTTTGGTGTCCCGAATTGTTTCCTAAGGAAGATGGTAAATTTGTTGTCTGACTCACTTTCGCTCTCATAGTCTTCTTTTGAGTTTTCCGAGCCTTCATTTTCAGAGTTTTCCAAGCCTTCCTCTTCTGTTGAACTAGAGTAAACATTCTGAGGATCTTCAACATCTTCGTCTATCTCTTTCTCCAACTCCTCATCTGTTAATCGCTTTGGTTTCGGAGGTAGCTTCTTTTTACCATCATAAATAACGAGGTTTTTTGATTGTTTTCTACATCCCTATGATGATAATTTAAAGAATGATAAGGTTTTTAGAAGCAATTGTATAGATAGAATAAAAACAGTCTACAATTGTATAGAAATAGTGTTATACCTTTTCATTGCACAGGTCTACAATTGTGAACCTTGAGGAACACAACTTGAAGAATGAAAAGACGTCCCATTTGACACACAAAGCCTTTGCGGACGCTTCTTTTGTCATGTCCGGTTTTGAAATATTGAACTTTTCAAGGATGGCATACTGTACAGATGGAAATACAGTTTTTAAGAATACAGTCTGAGATTTAAATGATAGTAACAATACAGTCTGATTTTTAATAATATATTTTCAGACTGTTTCTAGTATTATTCAGACTCTTTTTATAGTTTTTGTAAAAACAGTCTGAGATAGATAGAGCAATAATATATTGTCTTAAATGATTCAGACTGTTTTTAAATGATTCAGACTGTTTTTAAATGATTCAGACTGTTTTTTAGTATATTGTCTTAAATGATAGTAACAATACAGTATGAGATTTAATAATATATTTTCAGACTGTTTTTAGTATTATTCAGACTGTTTTTACAGTTTTGTAAAAACAGTCTGAGATTCTTTTGTCATGTCCGGGTTTGAAATATTGAACTTTTCAAGGATGACATACTGTACAGATGGAAATACAGTATTTAAGAATACAGTCTGAGATTTAAATGATAGTAACAATACAGTATGATTTTTAATAATCTATTTTCAGACTGTTTCTAGTATTATTCAGACTCTTTTTACAGTTTTTGTAAAAACAATCTGAGATAGATAGAGCAATAATATATTGTCTTAAATGATTCAGACTATTTTTTAAATGATTCAGACTGTTTTTTAGTATATTGTCTTAAATGATAGTAACAATACAGTATGAGATTTAATAATATATTATTCAGACTGTTTTTAGTATTATTCAAACTGTTTTTACAGTTTTGTAAAAACAGTCTGAGATTTTTTGATATTTTTTAAACATACTGAGATTTAATACAGTCTGATTTATGATAGTAATAATACAGTCTGATTTATAATGGAAATAAATAAAGAGTCTGATGTAATAATAAACAACTTAAGAACATTATGAACATATAAAAAGAGTACTAACTTATAAAAAAGAGTCTAAACTAATAAAAAAAGGCCTTGAGAAGTAATTTTATTGTACCGGTATCGTGAGTAGACACGTGGACAGTGATCTTGGGTCTTGGTTGTTGAGCGACTCCATAAGCTTCTCATCTCATGTATATGAGTTGCCCAATCATATTCCTTTATCTCTTTGATGTCACCGGCAACTATTTTCAAATACCCCAATGCTATGGTCATGCCGCTCACCGTCAAGAAAAATGCATTTAGCATGTACAATGTTACCAGTCGGACGACGTCCTCTCTACCAACTTTTGTTGTTAATACCAATGCTTCGTTCAATGCCTTTACGATAGCTGTTTTGGTTAGGTTGGATTTGTTGAGTTTATTTGAAAAGCATCTTTCAACAAAGCTGTGGTAGGCTTCTTGGTTTTTAGCAAAGCTTGTGAGAGCTATTGGATTTTCAGCATTACCAGAAATTCCATAAATGTCACGCACACAGTCTCTCTCTATTGGAACTGTGAATCTACCTAGCTTAAGGGCCTGTGAGTTTCGGTCGTACCTCAAGGCCATCTGATACAATTCTTTATCACTTTTACTAGCCTGGTTAGTGGTTAATTCTCCATTTCTTGAAGCATTGATCAATTCCCAGAACGGACAGTGTTGCTTAACTAATTCAAGTTGTGCCGGATTGAAATTTGTTTCGACAAAGAACTTGATTACAGTAACCAGGTTTGATTTGTACTGTATGTTGCCTTTTTTGAGGTTTGTGGTGTCAGATGGTTGGTTTTTGGGGATTGTCGAATGTTTGATGGCAATATGTTTCTAAAAACAATAACAAAAAGTATGTAAACAGTCTGTGTAAACTCATGCACATATTAAAATACAGAGAAAGTAAACAGTCTGAGTATTTTTCCAACATAATCCTATTAGAATATAAAGAGTCTGAGTACCAATTTTATTAGAATCGCTAAACATAAAAACAGTCTGAATACTATTTTTACCAATTTTATTACGAAAATAACTGAATATAAACAGTCTGAATACGAATTTTATTAGAATCACTAAACATAAACAGTCTGAATACTATTTTTACCAATTTTATTACGAAAATAACTGAATATAAACAGTCTGAATACGAATTTTATTAGAATCACTAAACATAAACAGTCTGAATAATATTTTCAACAATTACATATAGATCACTAAACAGTCTGAATCACTAAACAGTCTGAATACTTTTTTCCAGGCTGTTTTATGTTTTTATTCCCAAAACAACTGAATATAAACAGTCTGAATACTTTTTTCCAGGCTGTTTTATGTTTTTATTCCCAAAACAACTGAATATAAACAGTCTGAATAATATTTTCAACAAATATTATTAGAATCGCAATTTTTATTTAAAAATAGAGTATGAACAATAGGGTATGAACTCTAATTTATATAAAATGGGTAAACACAATTAATAACCCTAATTTATGTAAAATGTCACTGAACTTACCCTAATTAAATTAATTTATATATTTTTCAGACTGTTTTAATAAAAACAACGATTAATAAACTTACCTTCACTATGTTGTTTTCTGAAATCAACGAAGAGAGATTTTTCAGTTTGATAGCCGGATTTGTTGGCGGTTTAAAGAGAGAAAGTTTCAGTTTTTTCGGAGAGAGAGATGAGAGAGAGAGGAGAGAGAGAAAAAGTTTATGTTTTTTTTAATTGTGTTCTGATGACGTCAGCAATTTTTTAATGATGTCAGCAAATGGACCAATCCTTAATTAGTTTCAGTTTCATAGACCAATTCTTAAATACTTGTGTTTTCATGGAGCAATCCAAAATTTACCCAAGACATAAGTTAAACAATTACAGGATAAGGTGAGGAAAGATAAAGTGCATTACACACTAACTTATTATTTAACATATCCAGGGTATCTTTCAACTCTATAAATTTTGTTAAACCAAAAGTTATAAATCTAACCAAGTTAGGTATCAATAGCAACTTGTTAGAAGAAACTTAAGTGGGTGAAATGGAATTTATGGATTAAGCTCAGATTTTGTTAGCTTTGAATTCGCTGTGCATTAATTTAGTTGGTCCAATTTGGAGTAAATTTTATTTTGCCCGAATGAGACATAAATTTGAGGTCGTATATTTTTATTGAGGCAAATGATTCCTCGGTGCTCAAAAAGTAGATTTTCTCATTTTCTGTATAACATTCATGACATCATATGCCAAATAAAATAATTATGGAGACAAATAAGCTAATACCTTATTTGTGCAGGACTATGACATATGTTTCTTGGGTGGTAATTGTTTTCTCTGTTTACAACTTCTAACTTGAGTTTATTGGTTTTCTGGCATGTAACTGTTGTATTTAGAGGGTAACTTGAAACTGTACCTCGAAATGAGTTATTCTCACCAGAAAAAAGAAAAGATTCATTAGTTTTTAGCGTGAAGGAAAGTGAAATACTTTCTAATCAGTTTGAATATTCCAGATGGTTGGTAAAGTGTAGAACCCCATCTTTTTTTAGTAAAATGTTTTTCAAATTGTAAGGAGAACTGAAGAAATTAGATTATACAACAAAAAAGAAACGGAAATATTTTCCGTGCTCTGATAGCTTTGGTGTAAACACAATTTAGTAAATTTAGATAAACAACATATACAAGGCAAATTACATTAAGACTCTTGATGTTAGTACTCATTCCGTCCCGTGTCCTCTTCCTTCAACATACGTCAGACATATTATAACAAAAGTGGACCGTTGTTTTGTGACGGACTATATATCAGCAATCAAAATACGATAACATTATCACCAAACCTTCTTTTGGCCCATAAGTTCAAAAACCTCTTCCCAAAGCCCAACACTACCAACACTTCCTAGCCCAACAACGCTCGGGCTACAAGCTGCTACGACCCAATATCCGGCCCTTATCTCGTCCCTTAGCTGCTCCTATTCCCAACCACAATACCCATCAAAAAACCGAAAATCTTCAACACTAACAACATTTCTCTTCACCATCTCGGCAGCGCAGCCCACACTCTCTTTTGTCCCGTAGTATAGGCCTGTCATTGCCTCGTCGAAAAGCCCACTTTCATGGGCCTGGGCATCACCCTCTTTGGGCCTCAAGAGAAATATCCCCTCTTCCAATGGCCCACCAAAGAACAACTGCCTGTAAGTGCAAAAACCCAGAATTGCTCACCGGATGCGGAAATTTTAAGCAGCATCTTATTTGATTTTGTACACTTAACGTATCATCTTATTTTGATTTGTACGTAATATGACCCCCAAAAAAAGATTCGTGCCAAATGTATCATCTCTTATTTGATTTTGTAGACCAACATAAAGAAATTAGCGCCTGTTCTTTGATCAACGTATTTCTCCGGTGATCATGGGTTTCTTGTATTCGTTTGCTGCTTCCGCAGGTTAGTGGAAAGTAAGGAGGCATTCGAGAAGCGACTAGTAGCTTCTGGCGAAGCTTCTAGAAGGCCGACAATAGATTACTACAGCAAAAAAACATCTTCCGGCAATTTTGTATACTTGGTGTATCAAATAGAAAAAATAATAAGTTGGGTACCATTCAAATACAATTATAGCTTTTTGTAGAATATTGTTATAGTTTCCAATGGAGCACTTTTTTTCCTACTTGGTTGTACAAATGCGAAAACAATTTTAGTACTCATAGCTAACTCTTATAAATTGGGGTATAAAATAAAGTTTGATGAATGATGATATGTTAATAACACAAGATTGTAACTAACACAAGATTGTAAACAAATTACATTATAAATTGGTAAAGGGACTTTTTTTATATAATAATGAAGGTATAACCGCGGTACCTGTCCGAAAAAGTTCCGTTCACATCTAGAACAGTCGATTTCGTCTCCTTGATAGACATGAGAGATGGACGGTTTAAGATTATTCCAGTTGGGCCCACCGGGCCTGTAGCTAGGAGAAGAATCACGGTTCGTTCGAAAATGTGGACCCCATCGAGCTTCTCGGTGGCAATGAGTAAGCAACCCTTTTCAGGCTCGTGGATTGTGTGGGCCCATTTAGTCCCAACCGGTGCGCTTGGAAGGAGGTCATCTGCCACGTCATCCGTCACATCAGATGGCGGAAATTTAGGCCTGGAAGCAGAGGCCCGCTCACCAGCGACGAGTCGTGCCCTGAATGATCGCCAGTCAGCATCGGGGACAGGGTTGGTTTCATCTTCCGGTGACGATGAAGTTGAATTACAACCTATGATAATAACAAATAGGAGTCCATAAACGGAACCATGAAACTCAGGAAGGCCTTATATTCTAGATCATGATAAATACAACTTAGTTATGCTTAGAAGCTGTAATGAAACGACCCCGCGGAGTAATGCACTCGTGTGTACTTCTTAAACTTGTTACAACCAAAGTAACCAAAATAAAAAGGGGGATCGTTAAGTAATAGATTTAAGCATATAAGCTTTGGTTTTTCTCAAGTTTAGTTCTTGCAGCTTGATGATTTTAGCCTTTCCAGGCTACCCAGAAAAGTTCAGATTGAAAGCTAAAGTGCAGTCTAGCTTTAAGCAAAAAAGTTGATGATATCATCAACTGAGTACTAACAGCTCTAAAATGTGACCTATCATCGGAGCAGAATAATATGCAATATATAATATCTATAGTAATAGAAAAAGATGTATGAATCAACTTTCAAGGGAAATGAAACTCTAGACTATAAATGATTCGAAAGAATTGAAATTGAAATACTTACATGTGAGTAAAAAAGGGACTCCTATTTTCTTGTGTTGAATTTGATTGAAACATCTCTTCGGGTGAATGAGATATCTACCTCTGACTAAACCAGAAAAAGCTATGGAATTGGATAATGAACTAGAAGATAGAAAACAAGCATCCATGGTAAAATTTCTTATGAATATTCAAATGTTTTGTTTTGTTTTGTTAGAAAGTGGTGGAACCAAGCATGTAAAGAAGTCTGTTATTTATGCATAGGTGGTTGACAAGAAATAATAGTTATTACATGAAGATGGGATTATGTGTACACCACATGTTGATAAGACCACATCTCAATATCTTATCCAAGTGAGATGAGTATAATGTTTTTGGAAGAAGACTACTGGATGTGAAGCAGAATTTTGATATGCGTTGGGCTAAATTATTTATGTAAAATACTCCTATTTTGTAATTACGGGGTCCAAAACTATATAATCGCCAATTTTTCAGCGAAATAAGTGTAAAAATTTCAAGGTTTTCGAAATATGGGGTGTTGTAGTCCCTTTTAGCCTACACTTAGTTCCTCGATATTAAATTACACGTATTCAAAAGAGCTAAAGTGTATACAGATCAATATCTACGTGGACTTCTAAATTGGGTATGGGGTGCTGAAAATCTGAGGTATGCTTTCTTCACATTATCCAATTGAATTATATGGTTGTTTGGTAGTACATTTTTTTCCCCATTTTTTCCCCATAAATGGCATGTCATGCTATAAGCCACATACATTTTCTTGGTTGTTGGCTTGTTGCTAGTCTGAGTTAAGCATTGATCAAATATTAAGTGCTTGTTAGGCTGCATCTTATCAAGCAAATAAGCTGGTTCATTAGTGGTTCAGAACTTAAGAGGAAAAATAAGTTATGTTGGAAAACATATCTCATCTAATCCGATACGAACTATATCCTAGAAATAAACCGGCATAAAAACGGTACTAAATTATACACTAACAACAAACAAATAAATGCCATGTTATAAATTAAATATGTACACATACAATAAATTCAATATTGCATTACATAAAATAAGGAGAGTGTTAGAAAACGTATGAAACTTAATTATCGCTTGGAACTGTCGCTGAATAATGAAGTCCAAATGTTGAGTCGATACCTAAACCATCTCTCATTAAGATCTAATATGTCCCCTACCGCCTGACTTGTAGGTTAATGGACATTGATCTTACAGGATAAAGCGATTTACTAATGTAGGAACAGCGGAAGCACGCTTCCCTATAAACGAATCATGAAATGGCAAGAGTTTATTCTCCGTAAACTAAAAGGCCTATAATAAATATTATAAGTTCCTATAAAATGTCTAATGCATGAAATAAAATAGAGAAGAAATCTGAATATGACAAGTCGGATATTCAGAATGGAATGAATAAAATGGTAGGGGTAGGGTTCTATTTATATAAAATGAAGAGACACGAATGAAAGGATGTGTCTATTCTGAATAAGTGCGACGAATCGCACCCTTTCATACCAAGTGTGAATGACAACATTCAATGTATGTGTCTAAGGGGAATGAATCGCATAGATTCAGAATAATGAACTAAGGCCTAAGGAGAATGAATGCATAGATTCAAATTATTAGAACAAGGGGAATGAATCGCATAGATTCAGAATTCCCGAAATACCCTCCATGACCCTGCTTCCGAGACCAATATATTTCACAACGATTATCGGTTTTGTACATATCATATGCCGTTTCGAAGCCCTTGAAGAGTACTTCAATTTGGTAGAGATGACGAACCGTTCCGCGAACGATAACCTGTTCAAAACGGTGCACAAATATGGACACAACTGGTTTGTATACACATATATATGTCAACTTTTAAAATGACATAGCAAATAAATATTTGCTTATAATCTACAAAAGAAGTTGAGCTAAAAAACTGAAATCAGATAAGCCTGAGTAAAGGAAGTAAAGTACTAGTATAAATCTAATTAAACATTTGAAGTTGATAAAGATAGACATCTGTTTTCCAAAGCTCGCTTCAAAGCTGAAGAAGCTCTATTTATTTTTCTGTTACAGGCAAACAAAGTTTGCAAAAAAACTCGAAAATCCGCTTTCTTGCGCTTTAGTGCAACTCTTGCAAAAGTGATTTAGCAATGCTTTCGTGTTTTAAAACATTAAGATAGACTAAACAAAAGAAAGCGACTTAATGAATTATTTCTTCCTGTACAACGATTAGATTATATAAAAGGTCAAGTCCTGATAAACCTTCTATTGTTAACATATGCATTCTTTGAGTGAATGAAGTATGTGGGGTTAATACCCGATTACTATCGTAGAGTTTGTGCGAGTAACGACTACTATCGTGAGGTTTCACGAAAACCAATTTAGTAACTGAACATTAATAACTGCCCCAATTTGCATTGAGACAATTTCGTCCAAATTGGTGACGTCCGTTTCACACAAATTTTCACTAATGCTTGAAAATAAAAGACAGGAAAATTAATGCTGAACAAATGAATTTATATTTCAATTTAAGCGAGTATAATTCTCTGAATAATTTTCTACAAAGTTAGAAAACAAATAATCTTTTGATTCTTCCTTCGAACAACTTTTGATGGCTTTATTGACTTGTTTTGGGATCAAATGCTTGAATTCTTGAAGAAACACTTGATATGAGCTTGATATTGTTTATGCTAGTCAAATGTTGATTCTCTTGAGTTTGTTGTATACTTGATTGATGTTTTTCAACTTTAATGAATATACTTGTTGACTTGATTTTGGGAAACGTCGAGTTCGCGGCTTTGAATGATTCTTGCCGATTGAACAATGGATTTGTTTGAGTTTCTTAATGAACTTAGTTGAAGATCTTCAAATTTGTTGAATGTATTTGAAGTTTGATCTTGAGAAACGTCTAATTCACAGCTCTTAATGCTTCTTGCTGATCAAATGTTGATTCTCCTGAGTTTGCTGTGTACTTGATTGATGTTCTTCAACAAGATATATGTTAACTTGATCTTAAAAAACGTCGAGTTTGCGGCTTTGAATGCTTCTTGCGGATCGAATGGTGAATTTGTTTGAGTTTCTTGATGAACTTAGTTGAAGATCTTCAAATTTGTTGAAGGTTTTTGAAGGCTAATCTTGAGAAACGTCTAATTCCCGGCTCTTAATGCTTTTTGCGGATCGAACGGTGGATTTGTTTCAAATTTGTTGATGAACTTGGTTGAAGATCTTCGAATTTGTTGAAGGTCTTTGAAGATTGATCTTGAGAAACGTCTAATTCGCGGCCTTTAATACTTCTTGTGGATCGAACGTAGGATCTTCTTCGGTTTATTGATGAACTTGGTTAAAGATCTTCGAATTTGTTAAACTTTTTTGAAGATTGATCTTGAGAAACGTCTAATTCGTGGCCTTTAATACCTCTTGCGGATCGAATGTAGGATCTTCTTCGGTTTGTTGATGAACTTGATGAAACTTCGAATCTTCTTACTGATATCCGAGTCTTGATTTTTGCTTAAATTCTGTAGAGGTTCTCTCTAAGTCTTCTTTGGCTTGAATTTTTTGTGTCGAAAATATGCGACATTCACCTCTATTTATAGTAGTCGGTGTGAAATACTTGCATCGATGCCTCCCCAAGTTTGATATTTTGACCAAATAGGTCCATGAACATATAGGTGCATTTAAACAAACCCAAATTGTTTGGAAGCATTACAAAAGAGCATTATATATGAAGTTACTCTTTTATTTGTAATAAATTAATCATTTTCGAAAAAAGAAATATTTTATATATTTATTATCTTTTTCTAATAAATATGTATTTTTCTTCTCCTTTTGCTTTTAGTGTACCAATATTTCATTCTTTCTTTTAATTAGAAAATTAGCAATTACTTTTAATATAATTTAGGACACACGTGTCACATTTTTATTGGCTGTATAATTTGAGTGTCTACAAATTTCCCTTTGAAACTTGTTTACTTAAATATTTGAAATGAACGGGTCTCGAACAGTATTATTATTTTACTTTTTAGAAAGTTTGAAAACTTTCGAACTGATATTGAAATATAAATAAATTACTTAAGCCGATTATGAGAAAAATTAAGCTTTTCATTTTTTTATTTTGACATAAAAATTAAGCTTTTATACTGGTGTTAAACAAAATTTTGTTCCGGAACACTATGCTTTTGGTAATCTCTTTTAAAATGAGTTAAAGTCAAAACTCTTTATTTTATTATTTTTATTTTGGGCATATATACCGACTCTTTTATTTTTTTTCACAAAAAAGTATGTACATGTTTGTTTTTATATAGTAATGCTCGGGCAACCAATAATAGATCCTTTCTACGGGGTAATTAGATCCTTTTTTGAAAAACCCTAATTAGTTTCTACAATTTGGCTTGCAAGATGAACTGATTTTTTTTAATTATTTTTTATTGCAATTTTAACTAATTATGATCTCGTGTTTTCTGTGAATTACTTAGATTTATTGTTTTGAAAAACCTAATTAGTTTCTATAAATTTTGAGTTGCAACTTGAATTGATTTTTTTTTTTTTCAAGTTTGAAACAATATATTTAGAAATCAATTGATAGGTCACTTAATTAGAAAGACCATTTCCCTCTGTTTGTTGAAATTTTTACAAATTCAAAATTTGTAAGTAACAAAATTCCTTATTTACAGATTTTTTTTTATGGATTCTGAAACATCCGTTTAACCAAACCATTCATTTGACTTTCGTAAGACTAGGGGAAAATTAAAGAAAATCTATCTTATACACAAAAACTAATTTTGAGCTTTCCTTGCTACTAAACTGATAATTAGCACAAATATAGCAACTGATCCTTTTTTATTTTCTCAGCTTTTGGTGGAAAGAGACTTTATTCCTCAAGCCTATAAATAATAGCTTCCCCTAGCTATAAAATCATAATTTCCATGTATTGTTTTACGCAAGTCCGATTCTAGAGTTTTTCTTTTAATTTCCTTTTTAGGAGTAGTGTTAAAGTTTGTACTCAAACTTACTCTTCTGGTCGAACGCCTCAACATGTTGGTTTACTTATCCATCACTTTTAGTAAATATACCTCTTTTATTTTTAGAAGTAATTAAGTTGCATGCCATGTGTTTGAAGTAATGTTTAGGCAATAACTTGGTTTTTCTTCCGGAAATAGACAATTAGTTTAGACATTAACCATATGTACAAGTGTTTTTTTTTTTTTTTAGTTGGTACTTATTTGCTTGATGTTTTAGGATCGTATTATGATATTCTTTTTTAGCAAAAATATAGTCACCTAGACATTATCCCTCTTATTTTAGCATAGGTTTTGGCTGCGGAAATTAATTTCTACATGTTTTAAAGATAGAATAATAAAACTTAAGAGAAGAATTAGTAGACTGAAAACTACATTAGCATGTTTTTTTTTATTACTCTTCTGCTCGTAGTTAATCAGAAACATTTTACTTTAGTGAACATAAAAGGTGAGTATGTACTCAATTTGAACAACGTTGAGTTGCGTCGGAAGCTTTCCTTTTGTGTGGAGAAATGGAAAATAAAGTGAATCGCACATTTTGTAACTTATTGAATTTTGTTGCCACGATAACAAATCTTAGTGATTTTTTTCTTAAAAACGAAATGATGCCATTCTCACCAATAGTCTGCACTTTTATGACCAAAATTTATGCCATGTATTCGTATACTGTATGAAAGTGTAGCTATACAAATGTTAAATTTTCCATGGTTTTAATTGTTGATTTAACCATCATAGTAGTTTGGTAAAAACAAAGTGGAGACTGCATAAATTTTGATATTATAGTTTTGTTTTACATGTTCCTTTATAAATTATGTCCTTTTATAAAGTATGCTGTAGAGAAACCTGAACACACTTTCGACCATGGATTTTTTTTTTTTGAGTGTTTGGATCCCTGGTTCTTCATGGAAATTGTTTGATTTTGATTTAAATTTGTTCAAGGTTTGGGTCATCTCTTCCGAGTCGTTGTTGGCTCAGTTTCGACCCTCAGGGGCCAGTGATTAAGCTTGTCTCTTTGGAGTCATTCATGGCACGGTTTCGTTAAATGGGTCCTTGTAATTGTTCCGTACTTGGTTAATTTGTATTAGCTAATTCATTCTGTTTTCCTTTACATGACCCTCCTTTTTTTCCTACAGAGTTGGTATCATCATGGTAAAATTTGAGATAGCCAACAACAAAAATGACAAGAAGTTGGTTATTGCATCACATGGAAAAATGACCTCGCTCATCATTTCTCGCCCATTGACTGGGAGGCATGCTCTGCCTCGGCTTCCCTTGGACAAAAATCCGAAAATCATGGATTGGACACGCAAAGACCATAACGCTAATGAGCATTTCTTATTATCGCCTGCTGCGACATTCGACGATACGTTCAACACTCTCGGACAAAGGAACATTTATGGGGAGGCGAAATGGGGTACTACCGTAAATATCTTTGGCAAATTCCGTTATGTGCCTAATTACTGGGAGTGGGCTGAGGACATTCTTGGACAAAAATGTGTTGCGCTACGTGATTCTCTTCTTTATGATGCTGTATTTCCGTCGCTGTTTACTTACGACAAGGACGTGAACATATTTCGGGTCTTTTGTGAAGTGTGGTGCCCAGAATCAAACACACTTCAGACTTGCGTGGGGGAAATGTCGCTGACCCATTGGGATTTGAACGTGATCGGCGGTCTATCAATAGTCGGGGTGATGTACGATGAAGTCGTTCCTTATTCCGATGAATTAAAAACCAAAGATAAAGTCGACAGTGATGTCATACCGCATTGCTGCAAATATTTATTCTATGCATTTCATATCCTCAGTAAAAATGACAAGGTTCCTTTGAGTGATTGGGTATTATACTGGTTTAAAGGGAATTTAAATCATGTAAAACTTTAGTTTCAAGTTTCAAATAAGGTCACTCGTCCTACCTACATTGGGAATCCTAATGGTGTTATCAACGCGGGTTGGTCGTCGGAGACAAGGGATGTTTTTTAGGAGCTTGGTGTACCAAGTCATTTGTACATTGAGGTATATCTTGCGGCGTTCTTATCATGTTGGCTCTGCCTGTTTGTTTTTCCAGATGGTTCCAAGGTTCATATCTGTCCGACAACATTTAAACCCGCAAGCTTGATGGCGATCGGTCGTAAAGTTGGTCCGCACTCCCAGTTTTGGCAACATTATATAAAGGATTGAATGTTATTTCGAATTCAGCAACTCCTGGTTCGTCAAAGGCCTGTTTTCCCGTGCATTATCTTCTGGGATGGTTGGCATAATATTTCAGTACACTTTACCCAGTACCTCACATTCGTAGTGGTCCAATGATGCCTCAATTTTCGGGCCAAGGAGGGGCGATGCTCTATACTAATAAGGGTGCTCGGGAATTGGTTCATTATGGCTATTCCATTTCCTGGAACGCCACCTCATTTGTAAAAAGTCATAAACAAACACTAGCTCCGTTTTATAAGGAAAAATTAATGGATATTGATCCATGGGGGCGTTTCATCACCATTCGACCGTGCATGTTAAGCTTGCGATGGGATGATCGATTCATTTTAGAGCTGTATAACCCATGTCGGTTCAGTAGACAGTTCGGTTTTTTTCAAACAACGCCAATTGAGCTCGGAGGAGCTGGTGTTCGTTCTTCAAGTCTTGAAAAGGGACTCCAGTTTTGGCGTTACAGTACTCATGAGTATCCTGACTCAAAGGCAATTGTCCCTCCTCTATCTGAAAATCTTAGAGCAAACATGACCCGAAGGTTTAGGGAATGGTGGGTAAGAGTTCATGGGTATTATTTGATTGATGGGAGAGAAACAATTATCTAGCACTCAAAAGATTATTGGTGACCCTAATATATCTTCTCATCCTGACGTTGATATACCGCAAATATCTGAGGCGTCTTCAAGTGCCACAATACCTCTTGTGAATCCCAAACGACCTGAGAAACGTTGTTCTTCTCCTGTTTATAATCTGGAAGATAGTCGAAGCGATAGTGAGCGTCATCATCGTCGTAAAAAAAGGCAAACTCTTATCTCTGCTGATGTGAATCTCAATCCCCAAGATCAAAACGCGCCAAAGGGAACATCACTGTCGGAGGTATTCGGTTTAAACTCTTTTATTATCATTACTTTGACTGTTTTCTACTATCAGTATGCTTCATGTAGTAATTTGAGTAGTGATTTGAGTAGAGTAATTATGATGAAACCCTTAGTTTGCTGCATATATACATTTTGTATGACTGCTATTCCCCTTTGTGTGAAAAGAACATGGTAGGTTATGCACCTGGAATGGATTTGGCCACATTCTCTTATTCATTTTGTAAATACCTATCTGTACCATGCTTTTGCTTCCCTCCTATATTTTTTAGAGAAAATACGTAGCATTGCAAGTGTTTTAACACTCTGTAATGTTATTGCTACTAATGCTCCATAGTAGTTTAACAAAACCAAAACAGAGGTCGTGCAATAAAACTTGTTACTGTATTTTTTTTTGTTTTGCTCAACCCTTTGCGTAATAATTCTGAACATGGTCTTGGTCTTTGCGAAGTTAGTCGATAGAAACTCCTTGCAATTTATCGATTCCTATCTCTCTCCTCTTTGTTTTATAATTCAATTTTTTTTTTTTTGTAAAAATTTAAGATGAAAGATCGACTTGTTAAAGGTAATTCTGGTGAGGGAAATCTAACTTACCAAGTACAGAATGTGCCGGAGAAAAGATTAACTTCGAAGGTCTTCGTAAAACCCCTTTCTTTTGACGTTTTTTTTATAAGCACATATATTTGCACTTTCTGATACATGCTATTTTATTCTTTTTAATAGGAACCTCATGTTTTCGAAGATAATGTTGGTGATGGAGATTTTAATCGCCTTGCTAAGGATATGCTCGAAAATAGATTATTCTCGGAGGTAATTGATAAAACCTGTTCTTTTGTTGAATACTTCCCTTTTTGATTACCCTTATTAAGAATATGTTTTTTTCTTGATTCCCCTTGCTAATACCGTTGTATAAATATTTCAGCCGGAACATGAACTTCAGGAAGAAGGCGTTGACAACAATGATAATGAGATGGAAAGACTATCGTTTGGCGAGAGCATGGCCGACATGTCCCAGTTGCTTGGAGAAAGCCCTGGTTTCCCTCAGATGCTAGAAGAGGTTTCTAAATTGTGTGCGGAGGTTCTAAAAAGACAGGTTCTTTCTTCAACCTCAGAGTTCGTAAATGCCGATGATGTTGCAACTTGTCAGAATGACTATCTTAAGTCATTGTGGGCAAGACTTGAGGAGCAGCCTTTGGGTTGTAGCTTGCAGCAGCTTAGTTTGCTCAAAGTCAAAGAGGAGGTCTCCAATATATTAAAGGAAATGGCTATTGTTCCGAACCTTGACTTGTCCTTTCCAAGAAATGGAATAGCCATAATGAATCAATTCCCGAGCACCCTTGTCAGTATAGAGCGCCGCCCTTCCTTGGCCCGAAAATTGAGCCATCATTGGATCACTACGAATGTGAGGTACCGGGTAATGTGTACTGAAATATTGTGCCAGCCATTCCAGAAGATAATGCACAGGAAAACAGGCTTTTGACGAACCCGGAGTTGCTGAATTCGAAATAACATTCAATCCTTTGTATAATGTTGTCAAAACTGGAAGTGTGAGACCAACTTTACGACCGATCGTCATCAAGCTTGCGGGTTTAAATGTTGTCGAACGGATATGAACATTGGAACCATCAGGAAAAACAAACAGGCAGAGCCAACAGGATAAGAACGCCGCAAGATATACCTCAATGTAAAAATTAGTTTTTGTATATCAGATAGATTTTCTTTAATTTCCTCTAGTCTTAAAGGAAGTAAAATGAATTGTTTGGTTAAACGCATGTTTCATAATCCAAAAAAAAAATAAATAAAAAATCTAAATATTTCATGTAAATAAGGAGTTTTGTTACTTTCCGTTGAACAAATTGAACTTGTAAAAATTTCAACAGACAGAGGGAAATGGTCTTGCTAATTAAGTGAACTATCAATTGATTTATAAAAATTTTGTTTCAATAAAAGATATAATTACCTCCGGGGAGAAAGGATAACCCATACTGGTAACATTCCGGAAAAAGGATCTCTTGGTTGGCCTAACATTACTATATAAAAACAAACATGTACATACTTCTTGGAGAAGAAAATAAATGAGTCAGTACATGGGTGCTTATATGACCCAAAATAAAAATAATAAAATAAAGAGTTTGGATTTTAAATGCTTTTAAAAGAGATTACCAAAAGCATAGTGTTCCGGAACAAAATTTTGTTTAACACCAGTATAAATGCTAAATTTTTATGTCAAAAAAAATAAAAATGAAAAGCTTAATTTTTCTCATAATGGCTTAATAATCTGTTTAAGTAATTTATTTATTTTTCGATATCAGTTCGAAAGTTTCAACACACTCTAAAAGGTAAAATAATAATACTGTTCGAGATCCCCGTTCATTTCAATTATTTAAGTAAACAATTATCGAATGGGGCATTTGTATACACTCAAATTTTACAGCCAATAAAAATGTGACATGTGTGTCCTAAATTAAATTAAAAGTAATTACTAATTTTCTAATTAAAAGAAATAAGAAAATATTGGTATACTAAAAGCAAAAAGATAAGAAAAATACTTATTTATTAGAAAAAGATAATTAATATATAAAATATTTCTTTTCTCGAAAGTGATTAATTTATTACAAATGAAAGAGTAACTTCATATACAATGTTTTTTTGTAATGCTTTCAAACCATTTGTGTTTGTTTCAATGTACTTATTTGTTCATGAACCTATTTGGTAAAAATGTCAACTTGGAGAGGCACCGCTGCAAATATTTCACGCTGACTACTATTTAGGTGGGGTGGGGGGTGGGTGGGGGTGGGGGGGGGGGGGTGGGGGGGGGGCTCACATTCTCGACACAAAAAATTCAAGGCAAAGAAGAGTTAGAGAGATCTGCAGAATTCAAGCCAAAATCCAGCCTCGAAGCTTCAAAGATCAGTAAGAAGATTCGAATTTTCATAAGTTTATCGACAAACCGAAGAAGATCCTATGTTCGACCAGTAAGAAGTATTAAAGGTCGCGAATTAGACGTTTCTCAAGATCAATCTTCAAAGACCTTCAACAAATTCGAAAATTTTCAACCAAGTTCATCAACAAACTCAAAACAAATTCACCGTTCGATCCGCAAGAAGCATTAAGAGCCGCGAATTAGACGTTTATTAAGATCAACCTTCAAAGACCTTCAACAAATTTGAAGATCTTCAACTAAGTTCATCAAGAAACTCAAAAAAATCCACTGTTCGATTCGCAATAACCATTCAAAGGCGCGAATTCGGCGTTTCTCAAGATCAAGTCAACAAATGTCTTTATTAAAATTGAAGAACACAAATCAAGTATACAACAAACTCAACCGAATCAACATTTGATCACCATAAACATTATCAAGCTCACATCAAGTGTTTCTTCAAGAATTCAAGCATTCGATCCCAAAACAAGTCAATAAAACCATCAAAAGTTGTTTGAAGTAATAATTAAAGTATTATTTGTTTTCTAATTTTGTAGAAAATTATTCAAAGAATTGTACTCGCATAAATTGAAATATAAATTCTTTGTTCATCATTAATTTTCCTATCTTTTATTTTTAAGCATTAGTGAAAATTTGTGTGTAACAAATTTTGGCATCACCTTTTTAATGTATTTTTACGTTTATGCCCTTTACCTATGAAATAAATTACAGAATTACCATCTTCACATTTATATATACAAAACATTTAATAAAATACATTTAAGTAAAAATAATTAAATTACAAAAATTATAAAAAAAAAAGGTAGAAAAATATGTATGTATATGTGTATGAATATAAATAAAATTATAATTTCTATTAAAATCAAGGACAGTGGTGATGGTGGTGGGGGCGGCGGTGACGGGATTATCGTGGTGGTGGGGAGGCCTATTTGTATATATATATATATATATATATATATATATATATATATATATATATGCGGGGTTGGGAGTGGGAGGTGGCAGCGGCTGCTAGAGGCGGAAACGAGTACGGTGGTGTTTATATATTTATGTATGTATGTATGTATATATGTATGTATGTATATATGTATATATGTATATATGTATGTTTATATGTATAGGGGGAGGGACTGGTGGTGGTGGACAGTGGTTGGGGTGAGGATGATGTCGCTGGCGGTGGGTGTGGCCGGCGACGGTTGGTGTTATATATATATATATATATATATATATATATGTGTGTGTGTAAAAGGGGTTATATCACATAATTTGATTTAGTTTTGGGTCTATTTAATTCAGTGACCTGACTCTAAAAAATGTTGAATTAGTGGTCCAGATTTCACATATAATTTGATTTAGCGATCTCCTTAATTTCACAAGTTTTAAACAATTGCAATACAGACCACTTAGTTTTAAAATTAATAAAATAGACACTGATTTGTTGAAAATGACAAAATTAACTCTTTAATTTTATAATTTTTCTAAAATATACATTTTCCAATAAGATAACTTTTTTTCATTATAAATACAATTTTAGACATAATTTTTTTTTAAAAAAACGACTTTGGATACAATTTTTTCAACAAAATAAACACTATGTTTAATTTTTTTTCTTTTTAGAAAGGTTTTAATTCGTAAAAAAAATTGTTTTAATCCGCAAAAAATACACTACATCCGTAAATAATTTTTGTTAATTAAAGAAAATTTTACTCATTAATATTTAAAAAAATTACACTACGCGTGTTTTGATTATTTGATAGTATGCTAAAAGTGCCAATTTGTCTTCTTGTGAACCTGTTTGTTATGAAAAAAAAATAGTATAACTCCAAGTTGAAATCACAGGAACGTAGAATTTTATGTGCGATAACTCCGTGTAATTTTCTTTAGTAATTTTTTGTAATTTACAGACAATTTTTAATATTAATCTCTACACTTTTTTTTAATTATAAAAAATTATTTATGGATGTAGTGTAATTTTTACCGATTAAAATATTTTTTTTACAGATTAAAACCTTTCTGAAAAGAACAAAAATTATGTATAAAATTGTATTTATTATAAAGAAAAGTTTGCTTATTGGAAAACGTGTGTTTTACAAAAATTATAAAATTAAAGAGTTAATTTTATCATTTTCAACAAATCGGTATCTATTTTATTAATTTTTAAACTAAATGGTTTGTATTGCAATTGTTTAAAACTTATGAAGTTAAGGAGGTCACTAAATCAAATTATGTGAAAAACGAGTCACCAATTCAACATTTTTGAAAATCATGTCATTGAAGTAAATATGAACCAAAACTCATGAAAGTAAAGTGATATTATCCCTGTGTATAAGTGTATAAATATATATTATAGTTTTGTTTTTGTTTTTTTTTAAATATCTAATTGGCGAAATGACATTTTTACCCTTGAGGTTAACGAAACTTGATGACGTGGCACTAACGACGTCGATAATTTGGACGGAATTGTTTCAAATTTGATCAATTATTAACGTTCGGCTATTAAAATGGTTTTCGTAAAATTTTAGAGTACTAATCATTACTCAAACAAACCACATGTTAGTAATTAAGTATTAACCTAGGAAATATGTGTATATAAGTAGGCACAAGTCACGAACCATTTAAACCAGACGAGATTAAAAAAGTTACAATCCATAGATCACCAAACTAAATAGATCCACAAAACAGACCTTTTTATTTACATTTATTCTTGATCATCTTTATTGTCAAGACATTGGTTTTGATTGAAGTTTAGACAATACAGAAACGAAAAATCTAAACATGATATACCTAACTCACTGAATTATATAATTAGCAAATCCATATAGCTGATCAAGCTTTTCGAAGATTTTAACAAGCTGCCTTTTGAAATAATTCGCCTGCCTCGACTTAAAAGAGCCCATAAATCCTTAATTTCAGAAGTTACCTTAGTCCCCAATCCCATATTCTTTCTCCATCAAGGAGACCTGGAGAAGTACCCGAAGTCTCCCTCAAGAAAACCTGCATTTATGCTACCATACAAAATATGGCAAGGCTTTACAGAAACAATTCGTTCTTGTATCATACTCTCTCTGTGCCGAAACAACTGTCCACTTTTATTATAATATAACTCACATATATTTAACAAAATGGACAATACATATGGGACGGAGCGAGTACTAAAAAACAAATTCAGCACTTTTCCCCCCGAGGAAACCCATGCAATCAATTTATTCGTATCAATCAATATGTGAACCTTTTTTCTTCAATCTCACAGGACCAGATTCAGCACAGGCAACAAAAACACTAATAACAGTCCCATCATCAGGCCTCAAACCTGTCTCCTTCATTTTACTAATTAATAATTAAAAAAACTTCCTATGGCATCACTTTCTCTGCATATGATTATCGTTTAAGTAACTAAGTTCGCTTTTATCAAGTAACATTCCAGGCTCCTAGCCATCTTTCATTTACCGGGATTTATAATAACCAGCCATCATAATCGACTAAGACAAATGTCACAGCCGGGAGGAGCTATGAGGAGATGGCAGGGGATACTACCCCCTTATATTTTAAAAAACTCCACCCAACAGTATAAATTTTGCATTTGTATATGAAAAAGCCTTTTAATCCCTCTTATATTTACTTTTTGAAATGCATTCCCCCGCATTCTACTATCCTAGCTCCGCCACTGACTCTGCACATGGTCCTGAACATTTGAAACACGACATCCATTCCTTTTATTTCTACGGTACCCCTACAAAACCTTATGTAGTCTCGCGACAATTATATCTTTGAACAAGTGGTGGTCTTCTTTCAAATCACCAACCAACTTTACTATAAGCAACCTTTGACGAGTCATGTTGGGTGATCAGTCACAACCTATCATGTGGTCACTCAACTCACTTTTTTTATAATAGGGATTCTTTTATTTGGTTGATGAATCAAAACCTTAATCATTTTTTAATCTATCGATCCCAAACAAGTAATCTTAACCAAAAAAGCCGCTCCATCCCGGGACAATTATGAAAATGATTTCAGTCTAGTTTGCTACAAATTCAATATTTGAGCAGGTATTAGAATACAATCATACATATATTACACATTAACATGCAACTTGCAAGTATGCTACATTCGATACTGTCAATTAAGTTAAATTGCTAAATGCCATTTCATTAAATTTTCCTCTCTTACTCACTATATTTATTATAGGCATTCCTTAATTTATTTGGTTGATGAATCAAAAGCTTAATCATTTTTTTTTATCAATCAATCCCAAATAAGTGATCTTAACTAAAAAAGGGGTTCCATCCCGCGAGACTTGTGAAAAATATTTCAGTCCAATTTGCTACAATTCAACATTTGAGCAGGTATCGGAATACATATATTACACATTAACATGCACGTAATGCTACATTCGATATTGTCAATTAAGTTAAATTGCTAAATGGTGGTCATTTTATTAAAAATTCATTTGTTATATAATCAATAAAATAAGTATTGGTTTTTTTTTTTTATGAGCTTAAGACAAGTGAGACCAACTCCTAATGACTTACGAGATGGAGAAACGTGTTTTGTGGTTGGTGGGCATCACATCTTAATTTCCCATAACCACCTAAAAACTGCATTAACAATAACAAATCACTATCATTTGTTCATCACTATTCCTATATTACTTATATCATACTACAAGTCTATAACATGTTTGTAAATTGTAACCAATGTGGTCAAAGGTCAAGCCTTATATGGGGATGTCAACATTTAAGATATAAAAATAAATTGTTTAAAATCATCATTTATAACGTTTACTACTGAAAATATATAGTCAACAATTAAAATATCATAATTTTTAAAATTATGTGTGGTTTCGTCGTTCCGATGGTCCGTACTAAGTTTTGTGTGAATATGGTTTAATAGTTATGGACACGACACGGTATCTTTTCATATCCCTTGGATTCATTAATAAACTAAAATAAAATCAAGGGCTTAGATTTATTCCGAGTCAAGTTTCATTTACCTAACTTTTTTCTCAAACCTACCTACCTCCATTCACCGTTTTAATTAGATAATGGTCCACATGGTTTGAAAAAATAGTTCTTTGGTCCCTAGAGCTTTACTTGTAGGTTCTTTGATTTTAATACTTCACATAAATAACATTCCTAATTGGATGTTTATTTTATGTAAACTTTTTATTGTTGTTCTTCACATGGAGACTAAATATAATTTGTGCCAAAACTTAATCGAAATATTTTGTTCAAACTATGATACCAAGTTTTCACCTCTACTACGAAGTTAGAAGGATTGGTTTTAACATCATATGGAATTTTCTGTAATATCTTTACAACTTTAAAATTAATATAAGATGTAATATTGAAGCAAACTCGTATCCCTAAATTTAACCGAATGAAAATGAACGGTAGCTTATGTAACCCCGTGTTTTTGGTAGTCATGTCACATTTGTATTATACCCTCCACAATTGTATTATACCCTCAACAAGTGCTCATGCTCATTTGTAACAGTCTGTATATGCAACATTATCATACAAATTTAACTTAGATGTAGCTAGGCGTCGGTAGAGCTAGGATGGCGTTGATAGGGGCTACAGCCACCCTCATATTCTAAAAAAACTCTACTAGTCGGTATATATTTTACATATATATTTATCAAAATAGTAGGCTAGCACGCCATATATTTTGTAAGGATTTCAGCACATTTCCGAATCCTAACTTCGCCATTGTAAGTAGAAAAAAGAAAGATTAGAATTATAAGTAAAAAAGAAAGGAACCAAATAAGTTTATATCAAAGTATGGGATAAAAAATGTAACTCACCCTACCCATTGACCCATTCCCTCTAATATAACGCTTGTTTTCCTTCTCTTTTCTAGGCTCATGAACAATGGAAGCAATGCTCTTAAAACCCTTTTGCCATGCCAGTATTGGATATAAGCTCACAAAAGACACTTGTGTTTTTGGGCACCGTAACATCGAAAAACATTGCACCAACGGAGTTTCCTATTCGAATTTGTTAAGACACCGTTTATCGAATTCAGTTCAAGTTTCTGCAATTTCCATTGGGTAATATTATTTTTCACCCTACCTCTTGTTTACCAATATTTAAATGCTAAGTTGTTATAACGAAAGACAGTGATGGGACCAGGAATCTCTCGCGTAATTGTTAAAGTTCATGTATAAAGTGATATTTTTTCTTGCAGTGAGACTACTAATATTATGATTATAAATTTGCTTGAAATAAGATTTGATAACATACTGTTACTGTATGGGGGTTGTAACGCGACAATGGTTCATTGTTGTTAATTAGTTTTCCACCGGTTACATAGAGTTGGAGGTACATGGTTTTCAAGATAAGAAGAATTCAAGTTTGTAAAATGCTAAAATGGCTATATACTTTTAGAAATCATGCTCTCAACCACTTAAAAAATTAGTACTATGAAATAATAGTTCAACATTTTTATTTCTGCCAATTTCTTAGTACGAAAGAAGTTTACCAGAAGTCAACTTTCAGTTTAGTTATGAGAACTGATTTTCTTGCTGAGAGAATTTCAATCTATATTTGAAAGGAATGATTCTGAAACATGGTCAATCCTTATCCCAAATATTACGTACAGGCTCATACATCAATAATTGTTTTTAGTTGATTGACCGGTTTGAGTTGTGTTTCGGCAGTTATTTGTAGCTTTAAGGTCAGCTCATAGAGTCATATTTTAAAATGATTCAGATGTTAATCTTCTGCTAT
Organism: Primula veris; assembly: GCA_963682055.1. Lineage (NCBI taxonomy): Eukaryota > Viridiplantae > Streptophyta > Magnoliopsida > Ericales > Primulaceae > Primula > Primula veris. The sequence continues at coordinate 24,146,153 of OY821747.1, read as the reverse complement.
AACTTTCTTTTTTTTCTAGCGATTTCAGTTTCAATTGCTAAAACTGTAATATAAGACCTTATGGATGAATCAAGGGGAATGTAATTACAGGAATCAAGGGGAATGTAATTACTGTAATTAGATCGTCAAGATAATATTCTGTGTCTTCCTATATAAAATGAATGAGCATTCCAATTGACAGTTATGTGAAAGAGGGAAAAAACAGTACTTTTTTTGTGGTTGCGAAAAGGATTAAATAAGATTTAAAAAGCCTTTTAATGTTTTATTTTCGAGCTCCTTGTATTTTGTCAATCATAAAAACTAGGAACTGAAAAAGCTTAGTATGATTTCACTAGTTATCTGCCGAGTTAAGGCAACATTTCTTCTGAGAATTTGGTATATGAGGCCTTTGAGAATCGAGAGTATAGCACACTGCAACGCTGCAGTATAACGACAAATTATATAGTCTTCGCTCTTCACAATCTTGATTTCCCCCACTTTATGCAAAATAATTGTTCATTATATTGTCACACTTTCTTCCATATCTCTAGGAAAGACAGTACAACAGAAAGTTGTGAGTTTTTCTTTCTGGGCTATCCACAAAGATCCCAACATTTGGTCCCTAACTTTATTTCACTATCCTATAACTGTGTTCTTTTCCTTTTATTTAATATAGATCTTCGATAAAGCAAAGGGTTGATGAGAGTGAGAGCTACACGCTAGACGGTATAAGACATTCTTTGATCCGACAAGAAGATAGCATTATATTCAGCTTATTAGAAAGAACTCAATACTGCTTTAATGCCGAAACATATGACCCAGACTTTTTTTTCATGGATGGATTTCATGGTTCTTTGGTCGATTACATGGTCAAAGAAACAGAAAAGCTTCATGCCCGGGTAAATACATGTCAATATATACATCTATTCTAATTTTATTTTTTTTAAATATATATTTTATTTCTCATTTATGCCTGTGTGCTTATTAGGTAGGAAGATACAAGAGTCCTGATGAACATCCATTTTTCCCCATTGATTTGCCAGAACCTATGCTACCTCCTTTGCAGTACCCTCAGGTAAAATGAGATGATAAATTAAAGTATATAAAAATGATTTACATCAACTTGGGTCGCAATTACTATTGGCTAAAGTTTGAAGATTTTCTATAAGTCTTTAGAAAAGAAAGGTTGTAAAGAAACTACATTTGCAACTCAAACCATTATTTGGATTTTTTTTGTCTCAATCTAGATAATTGCAAACTTTCATCTGTAAACTATATGTTAAAACTGATGCTGTACACTTAACCGACTCACTTTCAATAGAACTGCAATCTCAAATACTGCTTTAAAAATGCTAGCAAGTAGCAATGTAAGTGGAAAATTTAAGACTTGCTTGTATCTGAATCCCTATTGCAATGAAGTTGCCATACATAATACTAACTATACCCCTGCGGTTTTTTCCAGTTGCTACACATTCCAACCCTACAGCTACCAGTACCACTGTAATCATTTATAAAAAAAAACTTATAATTTCCATTTGTTCTATTGAAATAGGTTCTTCATCCTGTCGCTGATACCATAAACATAAACAATCTAGTATGGAAAATGTATTTTATAGATCTTCTTCCAAGATTGGTTAAGGAAGGAGACGATGGCAACTGCGGATCAACTGCATCTTGTGATACTATTTGCTTACAGGTATAAAATTTCCGTTTGTTTCTTTTCTGATTTTAGCTATCTTTAATCTATCTTTAAGCTAGCTAGAATTGTTATTCTGCAAACACATCATGCGTACACTACTCTTATGACAGGAAAATCATTTCGACATTTACGAGCGTTTATGTGTTTTTTAATAATATTACAAGGGGTTTAATTAGAATGATGATCTATGTATTATGGATTAAAAGACAATTTGAAGAAAGAAAGCAATACACAAATTGTGTGGTTTCTTTAATTAATAATGAGTGTTTTTTATGCAGGCTCTCTCAAAAAGAATCCATTACGGTAAATTTGTGGCGGAAGCAAAATTTCGAGCTTCACCAGAAGACTACGAAGCTGCCATAAGGGCACAGGTAAGCCTCTCCTATAACTGAACGCCATTTCTTGTTTCTTCGAATCCTTTTCATGAAAAAGTACTTTTTTGGTTAAATGATTTTCTTTCCTAATATTCAGGACAGGGCAAAACTGATGGATTTGCTTACCTATCCTGTGGTAGAAGAGGTAATAAAGAGGAGAGTAGAGAGAAAAGCGAAGACTTTTGGACAAGAAGTGACTATCAATTTGGATCAAAATGGAGATGGTCCAACATATAAAATAAAACCAAGTTTAGTAGCAGATTTATATGGGGACTGGATCATGCCATTGACAAAAGAAGTTCAAGTTGAGTACTTGTTGAGAAGGCTAGATTGAATTTATTCAAGCTCATGCACGAAGTTGTAATTGTGTGTTAAATTACTCGTTCAGTGGCTGCCACAATACGTAAAAAATGACTGCAAATAATGTAGTCAGTTCTCATGAAAGAAATAATTATTTCTGATGTAACCATATATGTCGAGACCATATACATGTCTAGATCATGTAAAGTTTGTACATTACTATCAAAGCATCGCTCATTATTAAAAATAATCTGTCCCTATTCCGCAAATTGCAATTGAGTTGGATACCTAGAACACAAAAATGAAGATAACAAGTAATGCTTTCTAGATTAATTGAGAACGCTATGCAATAAAATGGTGTATGTTGTCGATTCAGAAAGCATTTCCAGTACAATTATAGTGTTACACTTTTTGTGAAAATGATAGATGTATGGTGTACCATCTTCTTTTCTGTTTATTTACTTATCAACTAACTTAAATTTACATGAACTCAAATATCGCTCAAATATAATGGATCAAAATGTTTTCTTATAATTAAAATAATAATTTCTCTCACTTACTTTTCTCTTATTCTCTCTCATTTATTTGTACTTTTAACATATAAATTAATAAAATAACAAAAATACGAGTTGTATAATTTTGATAGATAAATTGATAAAAAAACTGATAATTTGTATAAACCAAAACGTTTACTTATAAGTTGTAAAAATATACTTTTTATTTTAAATACGAGAAAATTTGTAAGTTATTTAATGTGTTTATTCTAGTAAATTGGTTTGAGTTGAAAAAAATTTGATAGAAGTATATTAAAATACAGTAATATTTAGTTATGATACGAAATTTGATAGGGAAGCTGAAAAATGTATAAAATTAAATTGTTATCCTACAAATATAAAAGTGATGCTAATTAACTCAAATATGATAAAAAGTGTAAGGAAACTGACGCGATTGATCTTAGTTAGTTGTATAGTAAACTTTAAATCTCACCATTTCATTGTATCTTTGCTTTGGTTCAACTTTCAAGTTGGGAACAACCAGGACTCTTTTGTTTGCAACTTTTGAAATCATATTTTTTTTCTCAAAGGTTGAGTATATATATTGATACTTCTAAGCTCAGAATATTTTAAATTTTGATCCAGAAAAGGTAAAAAGTTTAAGATTGTTTGAAAGTATATGAGGTTTGTTGTTCACTTATAATAGATTTTTTGTGAAAATGAGACATGTCATTTGGTTGGTGTTTTTTTTTTTTGTTGCCCACTCTTGTAGGATACTACATTTTATTAACCTTTTCATTTTTCTTTGCTTTGGGTCAAGTCAAGTCCGGAAAAACCAGGACTCTTTTATTTGCAGCTTTGATTCATTTTTTTCTCAGAACATTTTAAATTTTGATCCAAAAAGGTTAAAAGATTTAAAGCTAGATCCACATGTGCATTTACACAATTACATGGTTTGAAATATATGAGGTTTATGGTTTGAAATATATGAGGTTTGTTCACCAATTATAGTGGCACTTTTGTGAAATTGAGAGATACTTGGCTATTTCTTTTGCCCACTTTTGTAAGACACACTACTATTTTTACCTTTTCATTTTATCTTTTGCTTTTCTTCAAATCCGGAACGACCAAAATTCTTTTGTTTGCAGCTTTTAAAATCATTTTTTCCCACAAAGGTAATAACCAACCCTTTGCTGCAGTAACAGCCAATAAATCTCTTATTGTAGTTATTTTTGCTACAGGACTAAATGTCTCTTCAAAATCAATACCTTCTAATTGAGTGTATCATGTAGCCACCAATCTAGGCTTATACCTTTCAACACTGCCATCAACTATGTATTTTATCTTGTAAACCCATTTACACCCCATGAGTATTTTACCTATTGGTAGATCAACCACAAACCATGAGTTATTAACTTGCAATGCTTTAATTTCATCTTGCATAGCAAACACCGATTTAGGATTTTTGGATGCTACAAGAAAAGTAACAGGCTCTTTCTCTGTATCTACTGATAAACAGAAAGTTTTATAAGAAGGTGATAAATTATTATAAGAAAGCTAACCTTCAATAGGATGCAAAGTACTAATACGAGAATCATCCAAAGTAGGACATACGTAATTATTCAGAGTGGTAGGTCTTCTTCTAACCCTTTCAGAATGTCTAGAGACTACAACAGGTTGAATTACTTCAACATTATCTTCCTATTCAGTAGCTAAATTACTAGCCTCACTAGCAATAGAAGGAGACTCATCAATAATATGATGAAAGCCGGAACTTTCGTAGAAATATAGGGAAGAAACAAAGATCAATCTCACGGCAAAAGTTGGCACACAATCAATCAAAAGAGAAGAGAAAAGAAAAACAAATTAGGGCTTAGCGCTATTTCAATAACTCAATAGCAAAAACGTAATAATCAGTATTAGGGTTTTGTGGGTATTAATAATATCCACAATTAATAAAATAACAAACTGCTACTCAAACTAGAATTAAAATAACAAATAAGCCACGAGAAACATAAGGTGGCAAATAAATAAATAAGGTCATGCAGGCTAAATAGCGCGTACTCATCATTCCTTCTCCCTTAAAAACAAACTTGTCCTCAAGGTTGTAGGCACAAGCTCGGATGAACAAAATAGCTCATGCGTTCTACTTTCCACGATCCGGCGGCAACCCAAAAATAGCTCTCCAGCCTCGGAAGCACCTTCGACCCCTATCGAAAATAAAACGACCCAAAATATTCCACAATGTTAATCGGATCCCTTTTCGAATTTTCGGCACTCTACCAAACCAACAACGCCAGAATAAGATTTCTGAATCGCACTCCCTAGTAAACCGACTAACTCGAGCAGCCCAACCATATTTTAAAAATTCACCATAAGTAACATAAACACCCGCACCAACATTCACTCGTATACCCAACCTCCCAGCAGCTTTATGAAAATGATCATCCCCAAACAGGTCGATATAAATACTCGACGGGTTAGCAAAAGTATGCGATACCCCTTCAATGTTATCAATGCACAATAATATAAAAATAAAAGAGGAATTATTGTAATCGTATAAACGAAAAAAATGAGTCATTTTTCGGAAATTATGTCTCACAACCGTGCATCAGAAAATAGTGAATTTGGTGGAGAAATCTCCCTAATAGTACTAGGTATTTCCTCATAAAATTTCATAAAATTCAGAAAACTTATAAGTAGCGCCAAGAACCTTTTTCTCCATTCCATCAAATATGCCTGGGTCATGTTTGGGCAGCCCAGTTTACCAAAATTTAAGAATTCATAAATAAATCCCTGCTTATCCAAATCTTGCAAATTTAGCTTGCAAACCCTGCGTACACGAGTACCCTATCTTCCCACTGAATTTAGACTGAATCAGATACCATTTGCTAACCCAAACAATCAGTTTTCTAAACAATATCGTATCTGTCATAATATAAAAAACTGCTTACAACCCAGAGTTCACAAATTCATAACTCGGTTGATATTGATCCAAATGTATGGATTTTGGTGTCCAGACGATCGTATACCAGTAATCTACCAACCCACAAAATTTCAACCAATTTGAAATCTGTTTGCTGTAACAATTAATTAATTTTTCAAACAACTGTCTAGGTGTCCAAGCAGAAAAAAATCTGAACCATAGTGTCGACTTAAAAAATTCATATCGCATTAACCGTATAGCCAAACAAGGCGAATCTTGTCTCCTAACCTCTATGTGTGCCTCATCTATCTTTTTACCAATTATCAAAATCTTTAGACACTTTCGACTCCACCAATAATTAAAATATTTCATACTAGTACAATTTGTCGAGTTTAGACCATAAAATAATTTCATACCAATTAATCCACGATTCATCAGTTGTCAAATAATAAATCCACAAATAATATTATATGACCATTGCTAATTAAATATATGCCTATGTCAGCGAAAAATGGTAAGTTCGCACCTAAAAGATTTAGAATTTAGGTTATGGGTTTTGTCGAATACCTTAAATGCACCTATAATAACAAAACTTTCTAACTCGTTCGGACTTTCCGGGGATGGAATTGGCTTTGTTGGCGGCGGATGTGCTAGTACGAGAGGCGTTGCGCATGGTGGTCGTGATGTTGGACGAAAAGCATCCCATAAACAATTATCGATCAAATCCTCATATTCATGTGGGTTTACATCTTAACTCGTTTTGACCATCGGATTCTGATGCGATGTCTTCCTCAACAGCACTGTCTTTGATATTTATCCACTCACTAATGATAGCTCTTACTTCCTCGTTTTTGTTCATTAAATCCACCCAAAGTGGTCGCTTAGCCGCTTGAGAACATCTATTATAGTGGTAGTATCGCAAATAATTTCCTTCACGATATATATAACCATAATCCGAATCAGTTCTTTTGTCACTTCAATTTTTTCATAATTTTTATATTTTTCATAGATATTAGATACAATTGGATGATAAAAAAACAAAATAGGGTTCCCACGAGTTGTAGGAAAAACCTGCTCTAGATACCAATGATGAAACCCGAAGGTTTCATAAAATTATAGGGGAGAAAAAAAGATCAATTTCATGCCAAAAGTCACAATCAATCAAAAGAGAAGAGAAAAGAAAAACAAATTAGGGCTTAGCCCTGTTTTAATAACTCAATAGGAAAAACATAATAATCAATAGTAAGATTTTGTAGGTATTAATAATCTCCACAATTAACAAAATAACAAACTGTTACTCAAACTAGAATTAAAATAATAAATAACGCGTGCTCCTCATAATAGTAGATTGCTCACTAGTGGTGTGTATAGTAGATGCAGAAACATCAGATACTAGGTCTTCACTTACTTCTGGAAAAGATGTGAACATTGGTATATTTTCCACTGTAGATTCTGCATAAGGAAAAAGCTTCTTTTGTCTCCAAATTCATCAATCTATACCGTTTAGACCCAAAAGCATAGACAAGAAATATACATTTTATGGCCCTACTATCAAGCTTCTTTCTACTTCTTACCAAAGTTGTAGCATAACACAAGCAACCCAACACCCTTAGTTGAGTGTAAACTGGTACAGTACCATTAAGAATTTGCAAAAGTACATTTACCTTTTAATAAAGGAGTAGGAAATCTGTTAATTACATGTGTTGCTGCAAGAATACAGTCTCCCCAAAAGCTGATAGGTAAGTTTGCTTGGAATCTAAAAGCTCTAGCCTTATTCAACAAGTCTTGGTGTTTTCTTTCTACTACACCATTTTGTTGGGGTATTTCAATACAAGAAGTTTGATGTAACATGTCTCTTTCTTTATAAAATTCCATAAGATTAAATTATGGTCCATTATCTGAACTTAATATTTTAATCTTCTTGCTATAATGAGTTATAACCATCTGAAAGAAACTGTGCACAATAGTAGAAACTTCTGATTTATTTCTCATAAGGAACACTCAAGTAGATCGACATAAATCATAAACCACAGTAAAAAAAAATAAGAATAATTCTCTAGAGTAGTCTTACAATAGGGTCCCCAAATGTCCTTAGGAATAACATGAAAAATTCCAACAGTATGAATACTACTAACTGGGAATGACAATCTATGTTGCTTTGCAAAATGGCACACATCACATGGATCTATCTCCACTTTATTCTTCAACATAAGCTCTCTAGATAATAAGTACATACTTTTTTTAGATGGATGCCCCAATCCTCTATGCCACAAAATAGCAGAAAACACCAATGCTGATGAAGAAATTCTATCAACATTTTGAAGAAAATACAATACTCTATATTGGTGAGCTTCCCAATCATTTCCCCAGTTCTTAGATCTTGTATAACACACTTATGTGCATGAAAATTAAGATAGCAATTGGACTGTTCTGTTAGTCTACTGACTGAAATCAGATTAAAACCAAAACTAAGAACACATAACACATAACACATAGCACATTGTAAAAAGATAGACCAGTTTTAGATTTCAATGTTTCTATATGGGTTACAATAGCTTTACTTCCATTAGGCAAGAAAACTTGTGAATTTTGTATACCAGAAATATCAGTGAAATAGCTAATAGAGTTTACTAGGGATGGAATCGGGATGGGACCCGACCCGAAAACGTTAAACCCGTGTCCCGATCCGATACATAGGGCACAATTGGTGGAAATGTTATTGAGTGATTGTAGACAAAATTTGCAAGTTAAGGCACCTCTTTGTTATCTTCAGAAGAAGAAACTCTCACTTGAACATTAAACATAATGCACAATTGGTGGGAATTTCCTTGAGTGATTAGATTTGTGGTAGCTAGATGAGCGGTAGATACATTCCCAACACCATTATTACCTCTTGGTTTCCAATTAAGATGATAAACATGAAGTTTCTAACATTTTTCTTTGGTATGTTTAACACCAGCACAATAAGAGCATTTCAACAAACTCACTTGATCCTTTTGGTATCTATTCCCATAAGCAACTTGAGCAGACTGTGGCTCAGGTTTTTCTACTGCCATAACAACTCCCTCATTTATACCCTTTACTAAATAACCTACACTTCTTTGTTCTCCTCTTGTTTAACTAGATTATACAGTTCACTTATGCTAGGTATTGGCTTCATCTTAAATATCTGACCTCTTGTACTTGCATAACTCTCATTAAGTCCCATAAAAAAGATCATTCTAAACAATTTATGTTCTTTTTCAAACAACCTTTCCAGAAATGTACAAGAACAACCATCTAGCACACCACAAGAACATCTTGGCATATGGCAAGCCAAATTCAAATCATTATATATAATCTCTAACTTCATAAAATATGAACACTCAATTTCCCTGCTGTAGAGAATATAGAAATTGTTATAACTCAAATATTTTAGGCTCGTTTCCTTGTGGAAACCTATATTCTAAAGCAGTCCACATATTTGCTGCAATATCAATGTATAGAATTGATTGCCCAATCTCATTAGACACATAATTGAGGATCCGGGATTGAACTATCAAATTACAACTAACCCACTTTTGATACAAAGGATCTGTAACAATAGAGCAAGGCAAAGTGCCATTTACAAAACCTAACTTATACTTAGCTCCCAAGCTATTTCCGTGGTCCTTTTCCATGTTTGAAAATTATTACCAGTTAGTATCTGTGTTACCAAACTAGTACCAGAGGTATAAGCATGACCAACATAATAAGGATATGTAGTAATATCCAAGTACATACCATTTCCCACAATATTCAGATTATTAACAAAACGAGGCACACCATTATCATTAGCATGCGAAGGAGAACTCATTTATAGACTATTGAATCGACGAAATATTAGAAGAAGTATCAAAAAATTAGCACGAAAAATCAACAGCGGCAGTATCTACTCTCTCCCTAGAAATATCAACAATAAGGAATGAGAATGTTATCTACAAGAACGTAAATTCATTGTGGAAAAGAAGCATTTAAGCTCTGATACCATGTACAATTGCAGAATCTATAGAGATATTGAGCAATTGCTCGTAAAATTTTTATATTTTCATTAAATGCGAAATAGAGCTTACATACAAATATTTATAGTTCAGTGGTGAGCTGTGACATAGTTGGACCAATCACAGTCTGCCACGTGACCATTCTCAATTGACCGAGAAACTATTTACAGTAACACTAATATATTTATATATTAAATTTATATCTTTTTCTCTTTCTCTATATATATATATGGTACTTATTTGATACTTTAACCCTGAGAATTTCTTTTGTCCGGTCATGGTAATAGACACCACAATGTATCGTTCGTATAAAAATCTTCCAAAATAATATATATATTTTTTAATTTAATTAGTATTTAAGGTTAGAGTGGTTTACACTAGGTTTTTATATTTTTATTTGAGTTTTTATTGTGTTTTAATATTTGTTTTTAATTTATCAAAAGATAAATTGTCTGATATATAATAAAAATAGAAAAAAATAAATTGGTTAATGAAAATGGACCATCTAACCCTTTATTTTCTAATGTAACGGTAGTCCATTTAAAATTACATTGTACCGTCTAATAGTGCAACCGTACAAAATGAGAACCACTTTAACCCTATTTGTACAATGGCAGATATAGATATAGATGGAAAGGAAAAGACAAAAGTGTCGGATAAAATATACGAGGATCTACTAAACATATTATGGTACTTTTTGATACTTTAACCTGATTTGTATTCCTTTTAAAAAAAAAAGTTCTAATTTGCATTCATTATACTCTCTTTTTACTACACAAAAACCAAAATACGTTTTAAAAATGTTAAATTAATGAGTAAATAATCCGCCCATCCAAAAGAAAAGGGCTAAACCTAAAGAAAAAACGTCGTACAAATAGAGAAACTCAAAATAAACCTAAATAAATTTGAAAAAGAATGTGTTGGCCCGTGTGCGGCTAAACCTTAGAGGGGGGGTGAATAAGGTTTATGGCGATTTTCGCCTAATTAAAATTCTATGCAACTAACCACCCAACTTATGCAATTCTAAGCTTAAGCGTTTTAACAAGAGTTAATAAATTGCTAAAATAACTAAACGCAAGCAATAAATAAGCAAGAAAATAAGTTGCGGAAAGTAAAAGCAAGGGAAGAAAATGACACCGTGATTTATAGAGGTTCGGCAAATGCGCCTACGTCCTCTCCTCGGTACTACCAAGTATTTCACTAAAATGTTTCTTCCGGATTTTACAAACCCTATCGAGCTCAATCGACCGATTGGCTCACCCTCTACCCGAGGTTCCTACTCTTGATACAAGTGCAAGAGAACACGTCTATGAGTCTACGACTCCCCCTCAATTTATGAGTACCCGAATGAAAAACCTAGAGCTTTTAAGCTTCACTTGTTTACAAAGCCTCTACCCGTTCACTCGCTCACAATTGAGTTTATAAAACACTCGATACAAATTTTGTTACAAAAATGTAACTACACTCACTATTCTAATTGCTTCTTAAAAAGCTAATTGGTGAGTTTTTGATGATGATCGAGCTTGAATCTCTTTCTCTTTGATTTTCCTCTTTCTCGAATATATATGCACCAAAATGGTGATATTAGGATTTTTAATGAGAGGTTGAAGGAAGTTAATTGATATTGTGATTGGTTGGATTTGAAAGAGAGATTGGGTGGTATATATATGCCAAAAGGTCTGTTTTTCTGTGTTATGACCGTTGGAAGTGTTTGAGGCTATATTCAGTGTTTTAAGCTATTTTCCAGAAAAAGCTGAGAAGCTGTTTTCGAAAACTGCAGAAAACGATCGGTCGTTTTCTACAGTCGATCGGTCGTTATTCAGAAAACGATCGGTCGTTTCTGAGTTTCGATCGATCGTTTTTGTTGTGGACTCTCTGGAAGAAATTGGTACAAAAACGATCGGTCGTTTTTGTACAGACGATCGGTCGTTCTTCAGTTTTCTCTGTTTTCTCGTTAATCTTCAAAAGCCCGTAACTTCTTCGTTATAGCTCCGATTCTGGTTCCGCTTGAACCTGTGGCTTCGTTTTTCTGTGCTCTATCTTTCTGGCGTTCTGAAATTTTCATTTACTTCTTTTGGAAAAGACAAGCATTATATCATCGAAATCGTAAAATCATTAAAGACATAATCAAAGTTATAATCAAAATCATTATTGAACTCTAAGTTCAACAGAATGAAACCGCTAAAGAGTTCGAAAAATGCCCGCAAAAGTACAAAAAAAATTGAACGTTTAAATTTATAAAAATTATTCGGTGCGAGTAGATAAATAAACTACAGCACATGATATTTAGATCATAAGACGCTATGTGAACAATATTTATGTTGCACATACATGATACATTTAATTTGTTAATTAGATACCAAACACTACATGTAAATCGATACTAAAGGGTGTATTCTCTTATATATATGGAACTAATGCAAGTAAGGTTTATTAATATTTTAGATTATGTTTGTATATCCACGCATAATACCATTACTTCATTTTGCCAAAAACATTCATATTGATAAAAAGGTTAGATATATATATTCGTTGAATTGGAGTGATTGAAACAATCAAAGACCTACTTGAATTTTTATTTTCTTTTCTGGTAAGGTCTAATTTGAAGGTGAAATGTGGATAATCCATGTATTAATCTACCTAAAAGCCAACTTGCACAATTTTGTATTCAAATTCATATAATACTATATCAAAAAAAAGAAAAGGAAAATTATATTTAATATAAAATCACCTGCCTTGCAGGAGCTTCTTTACTAGTGTTTGTAAAAAAGGTTATTTGAGTCTCCGTTGAAATATTTAATGTGTGCTATTCTATTTTGTGTAGGCTTGCAAAAATTATCCTCATATAAAATGCCAGACAAATCCTTATATAACACCTGAGAATAAAACTAATTAATCTTTCTATTTGCATTTACAAAAAACGCACTCAATGATGATACAATGTTGTGCACAATTAAAATGCAACAAGGCTCTTGTATTTCACAAAGAATACATTGTATCCCTTTCATCAGGAACTACCGGACACAAAAGTACTTTGGTTCTTCTTATTACTTTCCTCGTGCACTTTTTTCCCCTTCATTTGGATCTCTGATAGGCAAACGGTGAAGTGCTTTCACCAACACATTCTTCGAAACAGTGTCATCAGGATCTAGTCCAAGCTTCTCAAAGAGCATGTCTAATGCATCTATAAAAATGCAGGCAGGCCAATAAAAAAACATTAAATACCACACTCCATTTATTCTTTGTTTTCAACATAAAGATGGGCCAGTTATATACTACATGCTAGTACACAACAAATATAAACATATTCGTCAACCATTAACGCAACGACTTGATTAGCACGACATGCAAAATAGTAAGTTGGTTTCTTTAAAATTTTAAAATTGGGTTTTCAGAGCTTTTCTTATGTTTCTTTAAGATTGTGTTTAGTGCAGCTTCCCATGACCGCTCCGCATACTCATAGATAGATAGGTAAATCGAAAGATAGGTGGACACATAGATGGAATGAGAGAGAGGGAGAGAGAATAAATACCAAAAATCATCTCCAGTTTATATTTAGAGATAGTCCCGACTCCTTTGTCCATTTCGTCATCCTGATACGACTCATACAAATCAGATGACTAAAAATAGCAAAAAAAAAGAAGTAAGCAGTGTACAAGCAACTCAATGAGGTCGGGTTAAAAGATACAGTTTTGAAGTATGCGGTACATCTATACTTTAAACTTAAAAGGCAAAGAAAACACGAACAAATTGCTAAACAAAACAGTCATTTCTGCAAGTCCAGTTAATGTCTTGTACTCGGGCTTTTTAAGCATAACAAACAATTGATATTATGTATTCTGTAAAGCAGCAGTGCACTTGTGTGTGTGTGTGTGTGTGTGTGTGCGTGTGTGTGTGTGTGTGTGTGTGTTATTAGAAAGAGAACTAACAAAACAAAATAAGAAAGGGTAGCATTCACAACTTCAACCTTAAAACGTATAAACGATGCAAACATCCTCTAAAAATTAGAAGAAAAACAAAACTGGAGCTCGAATTAACTAATCTTATACTCGTGTGCAGTTTAATAAACCCCCTACAGACTATAAAAGAAAGACAAGTCGGCCAAAGTAGTACTTTAACAAACTATTTAAGCATTTGCACTTTAGAGTGTAAAAAAGCTACCAAAGTAGACTGTTTGAGTATCCCGGTGCTTCATACCCATGTGTTCCGTGTTTTTTGTTTTAGCTTCGTTACAACCGAATTATTCTTCTCGTGAAAACATATTAGTTAACATAAAGAAACTTTCGGTAACATTTTATCTATCGAACAGAAAACCAAAAGGGAAGAGGAAACATTGACTACCAAGTATCAAGCATGCTACGATTAAATACCATTAGGTGCTCCAAAGAGTCGGGAACCTGAAAACGACAACAAAATCAAGGCTCAAACAATAAAATTAAACAACAGCAGCAATAGCTAGCTATATTATAATATTTCACATTAACCTGAAAACGACAATTGAATAAAAAAATCAAACATAGGGAAAATCAGATAAAGATACCATTATGGCTACTAATTTTACAAACACAAATGCTTAATTTTTTCATTCACAAATCATACTGTAAACTTATTTTAACTTGACAACATTGTCAATACAACATTGTCAATTTTTTTGACATCACATTACTTTGGACGTATTAATAGTCAAATTATTGATTTCAGAGTGTTTTGCTAAAGTCAAAGAGCTTTTGAAAACATGTCTTTGCTAATGAATTTATTTCACTAGTAGAAAAGCAAGATTGGCAGAACAGAACTTTAAACACCCCGCAGAGAAAATAGGTAATAGCTTAATTGTCCGAAAGCTCAAAATATCATTAGTACTATACTTTTGGACTAGAACCTAAACAATTAAGAAGAGAATCATGTTGACAATAATTGTTCCCTTATTCCAAACTTAATAGTTTGTAAAGATTAATTCTTCACTACACGGGCTCGACTTTTGAGCGCGAGATAGTGCTCGTTATAAAGAAAATCGTTTTGCAACATTTTTCAAAACCAAACACAAAAGAACAAATCTGGATATTCAGTAAACATCAAACGAAGAACTCTCATCCAGCTTCACAGAGGACACTAAATGTTTTCTCAAAGGCCACAAATAATGCAAGAATCGTAACGACTACAAACGGCCCAAAAACCATCCAAGCATAAATCTGAAACTAAAGAATTTACCTTAAGCTTTACCATCGTCTGATAGCTTACGTGATGTAACATGTCGTCTTTGTAAACATCGGGTGCCTGAAAAAGAGACCAGAACAAACAGAGATGTAACATGAGAACAGCAAGGAAAGGTTGATTTTCGCCTCAAACCATCAATAGTATTTTTCTGTTGGAAAAGCTAAATACGTTGAAAAAAGAGTAGAAATTATAATACACGGGAAAACCAGCACGAGATCTGAAAATTATTGCAAGTACGAAGTAGAACATATCTATTGATGGAAAAACCCTGCTTCACATGTAAGAATTTAACCGTATGAGCAAAACCGGAAGTATTTTCTAGTATACCTTACTTATCTATCGACCAGAAAAAGATTGCATGGACACTACAGATATTTTATCAAAATTACAAAACAGACATTTGGTCTATTGAACATTTCTTGTACTCAACCGGAGCTCCCTACTTTTAACAGTTTGTAAATATTTCTCTTCCACCGGAATTCGTCTAAAATTTCAAAACACAGACAAGCAAAACCGCAAAATCAAGTGCCAGCAACAAACAGCTTTGCTATTGTTAATAGTTGATCATTCTATACTATGTATGCATGTTGGTAACACCAATAAATTGAATAACCAAGCTTCCTGTAATTAACGGCATAGAAGATCATTTGCTACATCCATCATGCTGTGATAGAGCACCTAAGCACAGAGTATCCTGCTCCCCGATATACATTATTTTTAACTTGCTTGCAAAGATCATTTGCTATATCCATCATGCTGTGATACGTTTTTGCTTTTTCAAAATGATGACTACTCTCTAAAATAGCACATTTGAGAATTATAGAACAGATAAACATAAAGTGTTCCTACTGACTAGTTTACCCTATCTTCAACTTGCACGAAAAGCACATTTGCTTTGCGACTGTGCCCCAAAATATCTTCCTTACTTTGGCCCAATAACATCATAGCATAGTGAACCATCCCCAGCTCAAACATTGCTTCGTAGTCTATCTGAATTCCCAATGCCTCCTCTAGCTTTGAGTTGGCCTCTACAAAAAAAAAAAAAAACTTTACAAGTAACTACCAAATAATCAAATCCTAATCGAACAAAACTAGCAGGTACATGATACGAACAAAATATGCAGCTATCAGAAATTACGTTGTGCAGTAGTCGTCAACCAATTTACTTAGCGTGCAAACAAACTACAATATATTCATGTCATATATAAGAAACTTTGCATAAGGGGAGGTCCTCTAAATACTATACAAAACACGTTCCTATTTGCCCACTAAACAGCCATCACCATTAACTTCTAATAACTTGTCATTTCTCAGATATATGTACCTACCTTATATGACAAATGAAAAACTACGTACGACTAATATTTACAAACAGGTACATTGTAACACTTGTAACTTAGGACTTCCCACATATGTAAATGTGCATGTATATATATATAGACTTACGACTGATATTTACAAATAATTACACTGCAACAGTTGTAAATAATGCTATATACGTATATATATATATATTTGGTGTAACTGAGGACTGGAATTTACCCACGTGTTACAGTACAGACGTAAATACACACATACGAGAATTACCTCGAATGTAGTACATCCTTTCTTCTTGATTACCGTCGAAAAAAACTGAAAAGCTTACCAAAGTCTCTGCCCACTTCTTCAAATTCTGTATAAATAGTAATAAATATTAACAAAAAACTAATGAGGTGGCTGATCGAGAACAGAAAGTTAATGTAATCATTATAAGAAATTCGTATTACAAATGTTACAAGTATTAATGCTACCTTAACATCGTGCGGGTTTTGTTCGTTAGCCAATTCGGCGGCCTCAAGCTCGGAGACGAGCCTAGGATATCGATGTTTCAGACTTTTGTTCGATACCAACATACGATAGTAAACCCTCCCCAGCTCAAACTTTGCTTCGTAGTAGTCTTCCTTAATTCCCAATGCCTCCTCTAGCTTTGACTTGGCCTCTACAAAGAAAAAACTTCACAAGTAACTACCAAATAATCAAATCCTAATCGAACGAAACTAGCAGGTACATGATGATACAAACAATATATTTAGCCATCGGAAATTACGTTTTGCAGTACTTGTCAACCAATTTGCTTATAGCGCAAACAAACTACAATACATTCATTTCATGCATACGAAACTTTGCATAAGGGTGACAGTTCTCTAAATATAAACAAAACACGTAATGTATTTGCCCACTAAACAACACCACTAACTTCTAATAACTTGTCATCTCACAGATATAAGTAACTAACTTAAATGACAAATGAAAAACTACGTACAACTAATATTTACAAACAAGTACATTGTAACACTTGTAACTTAGCACTGCCCACATACGTAAATGTGCATGTATATATATATATATATATATATAGACCTACGATTGATATTTGCAAACAATTACACTGCAACAGTTGTAACTTATGATATATACATATACATATATATATATACACACACACACACACTAGTGTTCTAAAATGCACGTCTAGGCGCAAATTAGGCGCAAATTAGGCGGAGACTAGAAGCCTAATAGATTAGGCGGGATTAAGCAGATTAGACGGTAATTAAGCGGAATTAGGCGCTAGGTGGCAAATTTCGCCTAAAGTCCAGTCCGCCTTGCGCCTTTTAGAAAATTACTGGAGTTCACCCACGTGTTCCAGACATACATACACACATTTATACTTACATATATTTCTTATATATATATATATATATATACATAGACACACACAAAACCAATATATATAGGTACGAGAATTACCTTGAAGGTAGAACATAGCTTGATTCTCGTCGAAATGATAATATCCCAGGCTTACCAAAGTCTTTGCCCACTTCTTCAAAATCTGTATAAATAGTAATAAATATCAACAATAAAAATAAAAAAACTTATGATGTGGCCGGTCGAGGACACAAAGATGATGTAATCATTATAACAAATTTTGTATTACAAATGTTACAAGAATTAATGCTACCTCAACATCGTGCGGGTTTCGTTCATTAGCCAATTCGATGGCCTCAAGCTCGGAGACGAGCCTAGCATATCGTTGCTCTCTCTCACTCTCTTCTATTACTTCATCTCCCTATTAAAATAGAAAACTTTTATTAGTAATATTTACTTTTATTAGTATACTTTTGGACTAGAACCTAAACAATTAAGAAGAGAATCATGTTGACAATAATTGTTCCCTTATTCCAAACTTAATAGTTTGTAAAGATTAATTCTTCACTACACGGGCTCGACTTTTGAGCGCGAGATGGTGCTCGTTATAAAGAAAATCGTTTTGCAACATTTTTCAAAACCAAACACAAAAGAACAAATCAGGATATTCAGTAAACATCAAACGAAGAACCTCATCCAGCTTCACAGAGGACACTAAATGTTTTCTCAAAGGCCACAAATAATGCAAGAATCGTAACGACTACAAACGGCCCAAAAACTATCCAAGCATAAATCTGTCAATGAAATTAAAGAATTTACCTCAAGATTTAGAGACATCTCATTTCTTACGCGATACAACATGTCTTCTTTGTAAACATCGGGTGCCTGAAAAAGAGACCAGAACAAGCAGAGATGTAACATGAGAACAGTAAGGAAAGGTTGATTTTCGCCTCAAAACATCAGATACGTTTTTGAAAAGATATGTTTTTGCTATATGTTTAACTTGCTTGAAAAAATAGTTATCTTTAACTTGCTATATCCATCATGCTGTGATACGTTTTTGCTGTTTCAAAATGACGACCACTCTAAAATAGCACATTTGAGAATTATTGAACAGATAAACATAATGTGTTCCTACTGCCTAGTTTACCTTATCTTTAACTTGCTCGAAAAGCGCAATTGCTTCGCGACAGTGCCCCATAAAACCTTCATCACGCAATTCCAGACTTTGGTCAAATATCAACATACTAAAGTGAAACATTCCCAGCTCATACATTGCTTCGTAGTAGTCTTCCTTAATTCGCAATGCTTCCTCTAGCTTTAACTTGGCCTCTACAAAAAAAACTTCACAAGTAACTACCAAATAATCAAATCCTAATCGAACAAAACTAGCAGGTACATGATAAGAACAAAATATATAGCTATCGGAAATTACTTTGTGCAGTACTCGTCAACCAATTTGCTTAGAGTGCAAACGAACTACAATATGTACATCCATGTCATATATAAGAAACTTTGCATAAGGGGATCGGTCCTCTAAATACTATACAAAACACGTAATGTATTTTCCCACTAAACAACTATCACCACTAACTTCTAATAACTAGTCATTTCACAGATATGTGTACCGACCTTATATGACAAATGAAAAACTAAGTACACTTGTCACTTAGGACTGTCCACATACTTAAATGTGCATGCATATATATAGACCTACGACTGATATTTACAAACAATTACATTGCAACAGTTGTAAACTATGCTATATGCGTATATATACATACATATATATATATATATATATATATATATATAGTGTAACTGAGGACTGGAATTTACTCACATGTTACAGTACAGACGTAAATACACACATACAGACATACGAGAGTTACCTCGAAGGTAGTACATCATATCTTCTTGATTATCGTCGAAAAAAAATGCCAGGCTTACCAAAGTATCTGCCCACTTCTTCAAATTCTGTATAAATAGTAATAAATATTAATAAAAAAATATATGAGGTGGCTGATCGAGCACATAAAGATGATGTAATCATTATAACAAATTTGTATTCCAAATGTTAGAAGTATTAATGCTACCTCAAAATCGAGCTGGTTTCGTTCGTAACCCAATTCGACGGCCTTAAGCTCACGGACCAGCCTAGCATATCGTTGCTCATAAATCTGAAACTAAAGAATTTACCTTAAGCTTTACCATCGTCTGATGTGGCCGGTCGAGGACAAAAAGATGATGTAATCATTATAACAAATTTTGTATTACAAATGTTACAAGAATTAATGCTACCTCAACATGGTGCGGGTTTCGTTCGTTAGCCAATTCGATGGCCTCAAGCTCGGAGACGAGCCTAGCATTTTGTGGCTCTCTCTCACTCTCTTCTATTACTTCATCCCCCTATTAAAATAGAAAACTTTTATTAGTAATATTTAGTTCTTTAGGAACAGATACTCCATATGTATTAACGACAATGGTATATGTATGTATGTATATATAATGATTATGAATGATTTTATTTATCATGAATTGATAACAGTCATACAAATCAAAACATGCACCCATAAAGTTAAGAATATATTATAGTTTTTTTTTAATATTTTTTTGCTGTTAGCACGTACTGTCTCTTTATAAAACGAGACCTGATCGTTCAAATAAAGAATGACAAAAATTAGAAGAAGAAAAAACTAAAACATCAAACAATAAGTACAGAGATGCAAACTGTGTTAACATTTTTATTATTTATTTCTGTTTTGAAAATCTCAGGAAAAAAACAAGTACTAATGGACAATAATTTAAGGATATTTAATAATAATAATAATGTTCTTCTATGAAATATTATTCCAGATCTAACTTGTCAAAAGGAAAAACTCATACTAAGAATATGTTAATAAAATTATTCTGATTAAATAGGATGTTATATTAACACAATAACTGCGAATTAAGCGCATAGAAAAACATTGTTAAAGTTAATTAGTATTAAATAGTGAGAAATAAAATAAATGAGGGCGAGTAAACCCTAATATCATGTTTATGCAGAGATGAAATAACACAAAATATATGATTCAAAATATCAATTAATAATAAATAAATAAAAAAACAGATGGGAAATATTCAATTTTACCACAGTAGGTGGTTTGGGAGGGACAACGTCCTTCTTCACCTGCGACACCCGTTTAACCCTTCGCCTCCTTCGCCTCCCCGTCATATCAATATATCTTTTATCTCACTCTTTATCTCTCTCTCTCTATATATATATATGACGGGTTATGTATACTGTATATATATATATCTATATGTATATCTAAGTAAGTTATTGGTTTATAATTAGGTTTTACTTTTTATTTAAATAACCACAACAGCTCCTATAATTATTACTAATTACAAATATAACCCAACATTATTGTTACATATGCATTGGTACATTATTTATTTCACATATATACAATTTACACAATACATTAATATCACTATAGAAAAATAATACAAATAAATAATAAATAACCAAAATTTCCGAGTCGTTACATTCTCCCCAACTTAAAAAAAATTCGTCCCGAAATTTAGCATACACTGTTATCGTCTAAAAACTAGCTCAACCCATATGCATGTTCTCACACCTCAAAACCACTTTGAAGGGTAAAATAAATCATAAAGCCAAAATAATAGAAAAACAAAAGAAAGGTGAAGCGAACTTAAAATTAAGCGAAAGATTGTTAACAATTTTCACCAAAGAACGATCACCCACCGCACATTACTTTACCACACTCAAAAGAAAGATCACATAATTCATGCTACCAGACAAATTACATTTAAATCTATAAAACCACATAAACATATATTCACCGACTACCGACGGATGAAAATAAGATAATCACATCATATCACATACATGTACTAGAAGTCCTACTATATCATCCCAGAAATATTTAATCACCAAACAACGCTATTCAAGACAGAAAACACCATTAGTGTTTACGAACACTAGTAGGAAAACCAAATAATATATCAAACGGCAGTTCTAAATATGTCACACTGAATGGTTCATCCAGACAAATAATTAAAAACTTATATTCACATGTTGCTAGCTCAACATCAATATAAAACACACTTCCCAAACAAATCTCACAATTAAATTGCATTAACAAAGCATGGTCTCACTACATAAACAGTTACATACCTCAATGATAAACGATTTAAATTAATAAAATGCATAATGTAGTTGACACACAAGATTTAATTACAAAGAAAGATATACGAACTTTCCGTTTAAAATATGGATGACGACTATGTATAAATGTCAATTTTCTTTTTCAACGAGAACTAATTTTATAAGCAATTAATTAGTATAAATAGATTCCCATACGATAACTAAAATTAAATTAAATACACCAATTTACATTTCATCAACATAGTACAAAAGGGCACGCATGTAATAGATGATCACCATCACAACCATTTTCACCCAATTATTATATCTAAATACATATACGTGTTACAAAAACTCATTACCATATTATTTGTATATCCCTTACATCGTCATACACATACATCACATGCACTTAGCCACATACCAGAACCTAAAACCCACCACTATATAGCGTAGTACAATTATTAAAAGAATATTCTCACAACACTTTTTATTTTCTCAAATAAAATAATAATAAAATAAAATTATATCACGTCTGACTAACTCGCAAACGATTTTTATTTTCCAAAACCACTTACAAATAAATTAATTTATATATATATAGATCGATATAACGTACCAAAAATATTTAGGAGAGAGAATTTTTTTTTTCTTTTTATCAACTCAACAGTACAGCTACTAACTCCGCCTCACGCCAAACTTTGGTACACAAATTCTTAATAATTACCAGAAAAATAAATATTGAAAGATGATTAAGTTACCAGGAATAAATCACTGAGCTAGACAAAATAAACTTAAGTATCTTTCTTAATCAAGACATACTTGTCTCATGGGTCCATCACAACAAAATATATAAAAGACCACTGCCACTGATAAGAATGAACCAGATGGTTAGTACATGAACTTATAACTTTAACAAATATATTCACACGAACACAAAATATGGTGATTATATTAAACACTCCACCATGTTATTGTAGCTATATGCCCCAACGCAATATATATAGGTAGAACGGATATTAATCACCATTTTGCCATGTCCTCACATAGACGTCGTGTCTATAAAATCGCAAAATCATCTTAACTCCTACACTCGGTCTTAAATAGTAGACTCCATATTACATATTATATATAGCACACTTAGCTTGATCTTATTCTGAAAAAGATGTTTAAGAAAATAATGGGCATGGATTATCATATCATCAAACACTAAGGTACATAGCAAAAGTTAAACAATCCACCAATACACAATTAAGAAGAACATCAAATATATCTCCAATTAATATCGGCACAAACAAAGGTACTTTTGTAACAAAATTTATTTTATAGATAGTTAGATTCAAACCACTGAATTTTAAACCTATTAATACAACTTGAGCACAAAGTGCACAATAAATTGTCATATCACAATTCTACCAGGCTTTAAAAAAAGGAAGACACCAAGTGAAATTTGTTAAATGGAAGTAAATGGAATAAAAATTTTGCAATAAAATTTGGGGAAATTATATGTAACACATGAAATTATAAACACTAAAATTATACAGTCTTGCACATCCACATCAATATGTACTGCTAGATTTTACTCAGACAATATTATAACAAAGAAAACAAACATTCTAATGATTCGGAATCTACAACAACAACAACAACAACAACAAAAAACAAAACAAAAAACCTATAATGTCTTGCTCATGTTACCCCATTTTTCACAGAAAATATAAAGATAATCCTATCATAATTGATAATCCGCACAGTAAGCCACTTTGAGTTTTTAGACGTCAATGGAATAAACATGACACGCTGTCCTACAAAGATAGTGTCTACGAAAAAGGAGAGATACTTAAAAAGAAAACTATTTTCTCAATGGCACATAATACACGTACAAGTGAAGATAAATAAATAAATAAATAATCTTAAGTATTAGGCGAATCACCCTATTTTGTCTATAATTTAGCCGGATTAACGCAAACAAACAAAGAGTAACAAGAATATCTAATAATAAATTCGTTTGATTCAATAACTATATAAAATGATAAACCATTGGGCCTACAATCTCAACACGTCTCCTACCGGTTTTTGGTTATTAAATTTATTTAATAGTCACATTGTATCGTCACTAATATTACTTACGAACCGTCACTACTTACACACCAAAACACATGCTATATAATTCAACTGAAACCAGAACAAAAATAGCACATTTGGCATATAGTCACGTAGTCGCAACGATAAAAGGAATTACACCAACAATTGGGGTTATAGTTAGAAGTGATAAAATCAAAATAACAGTTTTTACACTACCGTTCACATCACACCTATCCTAAACATAATATCATGTTTTAGGATATTTTCAAATAGTCTACGTACACCAATCACATTTCAATTACTAGTAAACAGTCACACGACATAAAAATCAAGCAAGTAATTATTACTAAAACACCATTTATTTTATCATTTCTCCCTTGCGTCACACCGAAATAATAAATACTTTTACGTCACACCGAAATCATAAATAACAGCAATGCTACACATAACTAAGTTGATCAAAGGCGAAACCATACTCTAAGCTTTAAAAAATACTTGTGACAACACGATTAATATAATGAATTATCCATTTTATTAGTGAAAAAATGTACTCTAGTGAATAAAAATATAACTCGTATAGTGCTGAGAAATAATCCACTATACGTACCAAATCAATCGCAAAAGCTTCATATGTAAACAAATGTACCTCTCATAACATGGGAAACACTTCAACCAACAAACTATAAGATCTAAAACTAATGTGACAGAACATAAAAAGTTACCAAACTTAACACCACGCTTAATATGGATAACACTTAAAAAGGATACCATATACACAGCATATAGAGTACAACGAAAACATGAAACAAACTAAACGCCTACAAATCCTACTTGTCTACACAAATATCAATCCTTCTTAACCCTTCGTAATTTAGTTTCAGTCACTAACAATCATAAAAACAATCCGTTGGAAGGCACCACCACAATCCTCGATCAATACATGTAGCACATAAAAGATATTCCTATATAATCACACCACGAGTAACACACAACTGGATACAAAATATGTCCACCAACTAAAACCGTTCACATTTAACAAACACAAAACCATTTAACAAGAACCATATATACACCCATTAAAACGGATCAACTCACAATACAATAGAAGTCAACCAAACTTGAATGTAAACAAACAACCAAATACACCACATGGATTTTGAAAAATGCAGATTTTTTTAAAATGTCTTACACCATCAAGTATCACCCATCCCCATGTGTGCCTATCCTACCCAACAGGCAACCAAGTTAATCGGAGCCCGGTTAGCAATGATACCAATATGTCACGCCCCGGATTTGGGTAAACCCGAGTAGTGAATATTATTTAAAAGAAAAAGGAAAAGGTTTAAATAACGAAACATGCGGAAAGCCATTCAATAATATGCCAATCAATAGAACCAAATAAATACTTCAGGGCATGCCAATAATCACATTTCATTCACTAAATTGGCCTAAGGGTAGCCAACGGTATTCAAATGTGACAACACAAACAATTCAGTACGTTTTTAGAAAATTTCGGCATGAGCTTTGCGTATCTATTTGTTTCCAATAAATTAGACCTGTTTGAACAACACATAACAAAATCATCACGCGATTACCAAATAATTCAACAACGATAAATCAAATCCAACCCAACTGACATTCGATAAAATAGCGTAATCTAAAATAAACTTGCGTTAAACGCCTATTAGGTCCACAAGGCTCAAAATGAGGTAATACCAAAATGAATAAAAACAAGTCTGACGTGTGCACGATCAAGTGTAATATGATAATGAGCCCCATGCAAGCATTCTAAACTTTGCCACAGTCTACATCAGCACCTGTACATCGATCATGAACAAAATGTACAGAAAACAAAGAAAGGAGGTAAGAAAACAATCTCGCTTTAAAAACGGCGCGTGCTACTAAGCACGCACACACAGTCCTAACATGGCAAATATGATATCTTGGCAAAGATAATTAAAATAAAAACAACTGCCATATAATTATTAACTTCATCGTCAAATTCATCCCCTCTCTCTCAACTATAATTGTTACTCCATTATACCATAACGGGTTACATATAATTTTTTGGATTCACAACCATTGGTTGGGCAGGTCCGCTAGTATATATATATATATAGAAGGGGAATATATGGACGCTTTTTTTCAAAAACAGCTATTTTATTTATGCAAATCTCCACGATATCACGACGGGAACACAAATATGCGTTTTATGATATGTATAATGACATGTTTTGAATTTTTAAATTTTACCATAATTTCGAAAACATGTCATTATACATGTCGGAAAAAAAAAAAAACAAGACGCATATCTGTGTTATCGTCGTGAAACAGTGGAGATTTGCATTAGTCAAATCTTAATTTGTAACATTTTTACAAAAAAAAATGTCAAGTTGATATAACCTCACCTATATATATATATATCTTTCATCCTATTATTGTAAGAGCATGGCGTCTGGTTCCTCCATAATGACATGCATCACGTCTGGTTCGTATAAAAAAGCGACATATATGTATAAATTTTCTTACGAAAATGGCTACAATTTTAACCTATAATTTTTTTATACTTATATTGCCGGAAAAATTATTTCAAAAGTTAATCACGTAGTTTATGGTTAGAACTATATGATGAAATTTTCAATTTTTTCATTTCGGTAATTTTGATATGAAAATTTTGATTGTCAAAATTGTATGTATTTTCGTAGGGATATTTGTTTAGGGACGGAGGGAGTATAATAGTAATAAACTATTATGGGGTCCATATTTTTGTGGTTGTAATATGGTTATGATTATTAAAATATAATAAAAAAATAAAAATAAAATAATGTAGGTGTTGTAATACAACTATTAGCTAGGTATTTAGGGAGACAGAGGTAGAGAGAGGGGAGAACAATATCGTCTTTATTATAAATGAATATCTGAATAAGTTACTTTTTTTTTAAGTTTTAACCGTGTATCAGTTTTTGTTTCATAATAAGTTTATAACCGTCTGTTTTAGTATTTGCTTTATATGTAATTTGTGTAATTAGAGGGGTTTTAGGTAATTAGTTGTTTCAAGGCTTCATAAGGCCTCTACACATATATTAATAGTATAGATAGATATAGCAGCGGACCTGCTGTGAATAAAAAATATATATGTAAGTCGTTAGCGGGTATAAATATGATTGAGAGAGACGGATAGAGACGGGAATCTGATGATTTGTGACAAACATGAAGATAATAATTAGATATGCTATATGTGTATACTATTATTTTGTAATTTTGTAAATTAATAGGATTATTTTATAAATAATTGTTTCAAATTTTCGTAAGTCTTTTTCACAAAAAGTAATAGTATATATATATATATATATATATATATATATCTTTCATTCTATTCTAACAACCGAAACCTATATATTTATTTATATATTTGCCTTATATTTTTTTTTTTATTAATTATCCTAATACCACTTTAATAAATAATATAAAAATAAAAAACTATTTACCACTCTTTATTATATTTTAACAACTCAAAATTATTTTAATAATTATCATCTTATATTTTATTTTTACTGAACATATTTGTATTTGTTGCAAGTATTACTAGCTCAGTATATATATTATATAAGAGACATAGAATACAGAGAGAGAACGGTCTTAGCGATGTCACTCTCGCATATCATGCGGTAAATAGATCGCTTGCCAATGTTAATCTATCAAATGATAGACAGTGGATTCATAATCGACTTATGTCTCCTTTAGAGGTCCATATTTTGAACGCTATAGCGGCCCAATCAAAATATTAATTAAACACTCCAAACACACGTTAATATGAGACTTCTGGCTCATAACCAGTAAGCAGTTGGTACGCATACGGTGTTTGAGTGTCTATGAGCCTCATAATGGACTAATGCAGCAAAATAGCATAACCACATACGTAAATATAAATATTGGTGCGCAAAACCAATAAGTGCATGCAATCATTTGCAGTCGCATCATCAAACTTTCCGTGAGCCCATTTTGGATCGGAACATAATCAACATGATGTTTAATTTCAATTCCTAAAGTCAAGTAATACACATCGAAACTTCGATGTTAACTCTTCGACATTATCAAGTCGACAAGATTTTTCAGGATAATCCGGAACATAAGCCATCAACTTAATGATTTGGCTAAGAGTTGGGAAGTGATGCATTTATATGGATAACAATACATATATGACCTGATTGTTGATGCATCAACCATAGTCATATATTTAATGGTTCGTAGTATGGTTGGATAAACCCACAAATATTTTCTTCAATTATTTCCCGAATTCTACGAGACTATTTAGAATCTTTACACATTCTTTATCTTTCAAATGATGCATTAATGACATATGAATTTCGGACTAATCACGAAATTATTTCTCAAAAAATATCCAAATGCGATGCAATTATAAATCAAGCATCGTCTTTTGATTCGCAAACATCTCATCCGGTCAATGTCACAGTATCAAACTGCTCTTATCAATCGACGACAGGCGAATGACAATATAGACAATCATATCTAAGCATCTAATAGCTCTTATCAATCGACGACATGCGAATGATAATGTAACTTTCAAATGATTTAAAAATGTGGTTAAACCACTTGAGAAGACATATCGACTCCTCAATAATACGCTTTTAGTCATATTGGGTGGATTTTGTGTAAAGAATTTTCTCGAATATCTTATTACTCAACAAGTTACGAAAGGACCTACTAGAGTATAAAGCCTCATATTTGACAAATTAATTTGGTTTTACCAAAAATTTCAATCTGGAACGACAGGTTCAAAATCGTTGTCACTGAGAGATTCTTTAAGCAAGTAGTTGGTGAAATTATGTGCTACATTGTTATCCATTATCTCCAGACAACCAACTACTCCAGAAGTATTGCCTAAATTTTCATAATTAATAGTCGGTCACATTTACAAGGAATTTTCTCAAAAATACTTTAAATTATTTCGAGAAATTTCATAAACAAGCAAAGCATAATTCAAAAGTTCGGTCCAAATGGAAAAATAATAATCCAAATGGAAAAATATAATCCAGATGAGAGACAAGACGGCTCAATGATTTAGCAAAATCAATATAGAAATGTACTAAACTCATTTGAGCCTCAAAATCGGGGGTCTCAAGAGTTTCCTTTCAGTTATTTTTAACCACATTAGCTACGACTTTTACATCCTTATAATAGTTGTGAACTATGAAAGGATTAGCCGATCATGACCTTTGTCATTTATATAGCAGAAAATTAGCTCAATAAGCATTGTCTCTTACTTTGGAACAACGAGCCCTATTGTTCCTTTCAAGTACTGTCTTGGAGCCACATGTCTTCGATTTTGACAATTGTCTAAAACTCGCTTGCCTAGACGAGCATCATACTCGTGACAGTTTAAGACAAATAATCATTGTATCAGTTCTCTATTCGAGGACGACGTCCATGAAAAGAATTATCATCAAGCATAATAAGTGCTATAAAACCAAGAGGACGAGTAAACTCTCATCCAATAACAGATGAGCGATGAAGGAACATGGTGAATACAAATTCACATTAGTGCTTATATACATTTGTTTATCTGTGATCACAGATAGATCTTGATGCATGACGAGACCTATTTATACAATCGGTAGTCGGTGGTGCTATTTTTCCTTTTTGCCCTTATAATATTTGTTGGTTTTGTTACTATTTCGAATGCAATAATTGAAAGGACAATAAAATAAAGAAGACAGGAACGCAATGGAAATAAACAATTTTATTTCTCACAATTGGAATATAAATTACAATTCCTGACTCAACAAATAAATAAAACTGCTGGACTGTAATAAAGAAACTGCCGGACTGGTTTAACACATAAACTGCCGGACTGGTTTTACATAAACTGCCGGACTGGTTTTAACAAACTGCCGGACTGGTTTTAAACAAACTGTCGGACTGGTTTTAAACAAACTGCCGGACTGGTTTTAACAAACTGCCGGACTGGTTTTAACAAACTGCCGGACTGGTTTTGAACAAACTGCCGGACTGGTTTTAAACAAAACAAACTGGACTGGTTTTAAAACATAAAAAACTGCCGGACTGGTTTTTAACAAATAAAAAACTGCCGGACTGTTTTTTGTAAATACTGGAAATTACAGAACTGAAAAGTAAATAACAGAATCGAAAGACTGAAAGTAAACAGTACTGAAATGTAAATACAGAAAAGAAACAGTACAGAAAAGAAGTAAATTACAGAAATGAAACGGTACTGAAATGAAATGGACAGAAAGTAAATGACTGAAAAATAAATAACAGAAAAGTAAAAGAAGAGGCAACTGCTGAGCAGTTTCCCTTAAACAATATTTCCCGAACCACCTTTAAAGGTTTCTGGTTTCGGGACTTTGTTCCCAAGGTACAACTTCTATCTCAGAGTGGCTCGTATGGAAACCGGCACCGAACCACAGGTCGAGCTGTTGGTGGTGCGGTTCTCTCTCTCTATATGATGCTTATGCTGTGAGTTGTGTGTTTGAATGAGAGGGGGAGGGCTGCCTTTTATAGGCTCTACTGAAACCGCAGCCATAAATATAGGTCATCAATTCTGGGAGTTACACCCCCAGAATCCGCTCACTTTAATTCTGAAACCGCAGCAATCAATTCCATTTATTGCTGGCGTTTCTCTTGCTGGAAACTTTAGGGACTGCTTTTGTAATTTATACAAAACTCCCTATTCGGGTTTGGACCCAAGACCCAAGACCCAAGACCCGAGACCCGAGACATTCCCCAAATCCCAAATCCCAAATCCCAAATCCCAAATCCCAATCCCAAGCCCAAGCCCAAGCCCAAGCCCACGCCCACGCCCGTGCCCGTGCCCGAGCCCGAGACCCGAGACCCGAGACCCGAGACACGAGCGAGCGCGCGTGTGTGGTACACACTAATACTCTTAGGTGTATGTGGACATGTTAGTTTAATAACTACATGGGTTGGTATGGTATATATATTGTAAGATTAACTCTTAATCTTCCAATATGGGATTATTCTAAATGGTTTTCTCATTAACCATTTCGTTTTCCAGATTTTCCAGATTTGAGCTTCCGAGGTACCAACTTTGAAGCCACTTTGTATTCACACCCATTCTCCGAATAGGTCATGTGATATACCGTTACGAAGCTCGTCACACGGGCTACTCAACCACGTTGAGTATGGTATAAACAACTCAGTGCTGTTACACGAAATAATGACTCGAAGTTGGTCCAGTGACCATTCGGAAACACCCATGTTTTCACATGTTTTTCCAACAATCCCCCACATGAATGCAATTGGCTGAAAATAAAATGCTCCTAAATGCATACGAGAGAAAACCGCAAGAGTTCACTGCATAAGGACAGGTAGCGCGCGCCTTGAACATGCCGTAGTGACGTAAAATCTGATATGCTACTATTGGGTAGCCTTTAAGCCTTGAACCCTTTAGCGTTTGTGCATACCAGGGTAATGCGCACACAGTGTCCCCTCTACACCACTTACTAAGCCCTTTGGTTGTTGTCCATATTTGGCCGTGGACTGCCTTGGCAAAATTCAACCGAGTGCTCTAGTGATTTAGCCCATGGCTCATCACATAGTATCGACCATACACACTCGTCATAGGTGATTTCAAGTCAAGGGTGTCCTGACTCACCCCTCTCGACCTTCGAGATACTTGTTTTCATTAAGAGCCTCATGCTCACCCTTAAGATGGTCTAGGTCTATCACTCTTTCATCCTAGAAATGGGCTGGGAACTTAAGTTCCCGAGTGCTTTGTTCGGTCACCCCCACAGTTCGGTTTTCCCGTTGAACCCGAGGCTGGAGAATCCAGTTCGGGTTGGGTTGCCTCTGAGGAGGTTTCCAGTTTGATGGGCTTCAACTCCATTCCCCTCGATGAAACTTCAACTCCTACCTGAGTCAAGCCTTTTTGTAAATGGATCCGCTATATTGTTTTTAAATCTCACAAAATCTAATGACACCACACCGTTAGCTAACAATTCTCTTACGGATTTATGTCTCCGACGAATATGTCGGGACTTTCCATTATACATATGATCCTGCGCCCGTCCAATAGCCGACTGACTATCGCAGTGCATGCTTATTGCTGGGACAGGTTTTGGCCACATTGGAATTCCTTCCAGAAAGCTTCTCAGCCAATCAGCCTCTTCTGTTGCTAGATCCAACGCTATGAACTCGGATTCCATAGTTGATCTAGCTATGCACGTCTGCTTGGATGATCTCCATGAGACAGCTGCTCCTCCCATCACGAACACATATCCGCTAGTGGATCGTGTACTGTTGGAATCCGAGATCCAGTTTGCATCAGAATACCCTTCCAATACAGCTGGATATCTGGTATAATGCAACCCTCGGTCTGCTGTGTATCTCATGTATCTGAGAAGTCTCATGATGGCCTTCCAGTGTTCCTCATTGGGATTACTGGTGTACCTACTCAGTCTACTCACTGAGTTGGCTATGTCTGGTCTAGTACAGTTCATGACGTACATCAGACTGCCTATTATTCGAGAATATTCCAATTGTCTCACACTCTCCCCAAAATTCTTTTTCAGGGTGGTTGAGATCTCTATCGGAGTTCTGGATGTAGCTCTACTATCTTTATCAAATTTGTCAAGCATCTGCTTGACATAGTGAGTTTGAGATAGCGCATATCCGTCTGATGTCTTGGTAATTTTCATACCAAGTATTACATCAGCGACACCCAAGTCCTTCATCTCGAACTTTTGTGACAGCATTCTCTTAGTGGAGTTGATGTTATCAATACTCCCTATTATAATCATGTCATCTACGTAGAGGCAGACTACCACGTAGTCCTTTTCATTTCCTTTTACGTAGACGCATTTGTCACATTCGTTTATCCGAAAACCGTTTGATAGCATCACTCTATCAAATTTTTCGTGCCATTGTTTAGGTGCTTGTTTAAGTCCATACAAGGACTTCACAAGTTTACACACCTTGTGAGCTTTACCTGGAACCACAAACCCTTCCGGTTGTTCCATGTAAATTTCCTCTTCCAACTCACCATTCAAGAACGCCGTTTTAACATCCATTTGATGTATTTCCAGATCGAACAGTGCTGCGAGAGCAATGACTATCCGGATTGACGTCTTCCTGGAGACAGGAGCATAGGTGTCGAAATAGTCGACACCTTCGGTTTGTCTAAAACCTTTTACTACAAGTCTCGCCTTGTATTTCTCGATCGTTCTATCGAGCTTTCCCTTCCTCTTGAAGATCCACTTGTGTCCTAGTGGCTTACACCCGGGTGGTAAATCCACTAGTTCCCAAGTGTGATTTTGTAATATTGATTCAACCTCATTGTTGATCGCCTCCTCCCAATATTGGGCTTCCGGGGATGACATTGCTTGTTTGAATGTCGCCGGTTCGCCTTCTATCATGAAGGTTACAAAATCTGGACCGAAAGACGTTTCCTTTCTAGCCCTTTTACTACGTCGAGGCTCTTCTTCTTCTTCCTCCAACGGTTCACTTGCCCCCACATTTTCCTCACTGTTTGACTCCTCAGTCTCTACAGTTACGGAAGACTTGCGGGGAAAGATCTCCTCGAAGAAAGAAGCTTCTCAAGCTTCGATGATAGTATCTACATGCACATCGGGATTATCCGACTTGTGCACGAGAAAACGATAAGCACTACTGTTTTGTGCATATCCTATGAACACACAGTCTACCGTCTTTGGCCCTATTCTCATTCTTTTTGGAAGCGAGACAAGGACCTTCGCGAGACAACCCCAAACCCTTAAGAATTTATAGCTCGGCCTATGGCCTTTCCATAGTTCATAAGGTGGTTTATCACGCTTCTTATGCGGTAGCTTGTTCAATACATAGTTGGCGGAAAGCAGCGCTTCCCCCCACATGTTCTGGGGTAACCCAGAACTTATTAACATGGCATTCATCATTTCCTTGAGCGTCCTATTCTTACGCTCGGCAACCCCATTCTGCTCCGGAGAGTATGGGGCTGTGGTTTGATGTACAATGCCACTTTCTGCGCATATCTGCGTAAACGGTGCCTCGTATTCACCGCCTCTATCACTCCTCAACATTTTAATCTTTTTATTGAGTTGATTTTCTACTTCGGTCTTATAAAGAGCGAATTTCTCTACCGCTTCGTCTTTACTTCTCATTAAGTAGACATAGCAGTATCTAGTACAGTCATCTATAAAAGTGATGAAATACTTTTTCCCTCATCACGTTTGTATAAACTTTAAGTCGTATACATCCGTGTGTATTAGACCGAGAGGTTCAGTACTTCGTTCAATATGTTGATACGAAGACTTGGTTAATTTTGCCTCAACACAAACTTCACATTTATGTTGTTTATCAAAAGCAAAATTAGGCAGTAGATTCAGTGATATTAATTTCTTCATAGAATTAGAATTCACATGACCTAATCTACCATGCCATAAATTAAATGAATCGCAAGAATAAGCAAACGAAGTTTTATTAGCCACTTGGGCAACATTAACGGTTACATTATTCTTGGTACTGGCCTCAGCCTTAGTACCCACAATAGCAGACTCGGCTTTAGGAGCCGGAGTACCAACATTTAATTTAAACATGCCGTTGGTCATATAGCCACGGCCTACATACATTCCATTTAAGGTGATTACAATTTTAGCAGATTCAAATACAAGTTTAAACCCTTTGTTCACCATAACAGACCCGGAAACCAGATTCTTGCGAATTTCCGGCACATGGAGCACTCCATTCAGTGTGAGCTCCTTTCCCGAAGTCATCTTCAGCAGCACGGTTCCTTTTCCTTCCACCCTGGAAGTAGCAGAGTTCCCCATGAAGCAACTCTCATTGTCCACGGCCGTATAGGTCTTGAACATCCATTTGCTGGCACAGATGTGACTAGTGGCGCCTGTGTCCAGCCACCATTCCTTTGGGTTGCTCCCCACCAGGTTCACTTCCGAGACCACCGCACTCAGGTGCATATAGTCCTGTCCAGCATCATATCCTCCCTCAGCCACATTAGCCTGAGCAGGTGCCCTCTTCCTCCCTTTCCCTTGGAACTTCCTCTTTTGGGGGGGGGGGGGGGGGGGGGGGGGGGGTTGGGCTTGTCGGTGCGCATCTTACAATCCGCGGCACGATGGCCCGGTTTGTTGCACACAAAGCAGTCTCCCATGAATTTCTTCTTGAGAGAGGCACCGACTCCGCTGTCAAAGCGTTTCCGCTTAGACACAGCGTCCTCAACCACATGGGCCTTGGCAACCGCGTTGCCTGCTCCGCCACCGCCTTTCCTTCCGGATCGGCGGTTGCTTTGCTTAACATTGAGCCTTTCAATGAGTCCCTCCAAGGTCATAGCCTTTTGCTTGTGTTTCAGGTAGTTTTGAAACTCTTTCCAAGAAGGTGGCAGTTTCTCAATCATTAATGCCACTTGGAAAGGTTCGTTGATAACTAACCCTTCAACCTCAAGCCTATGGTATATGAGTTGGAGTTCCTCTACCTGCTCGATAACACTCTTCCCATCAGTCATCATGTACTCATGAAAGTCCGTGACGACAAATTTCTTTGCGCCAGCGTTATTCACTGTGTAATTTCGTTCGAGAGACTCCCAAAGCTCCTTTGCAGAAGCCTTGGGCTCGAATACACTGAAGAGAGTGTCATCCAGAGCACACAGGATGTAGTTCCGGCATAGGTAGTCGCCGTGTTTCCACGCTTCCACCGCCGAAACCGTCTGCACGTCCTCATCGTCCTCGCTTAGGACGGGTGCAGACTCCTTAAGAAACCGGGTCAGATTAAGGGCAGTTAAATAAAACAGCATCTTTTGCTGCCAACGTTTGAAGTTGTTGCCCCTAAACTTTTCCGGTCTCTCCAGTTGAGAAGTTGGCAACATTGGCATCGCCGTGTTGCCGGAGCCTTGCCCTTTGCCCTGGCCGCAGCCACAAGCGCTGCCTTGGCCGCAGCCTTAGCAGCAGCCTGTGCTGCGGCCGCAGCCGCAGCCATAGCATCAGCCTCTGCCGCAGCAGCGTCGGCCACAGCCTTTGCCGCAGCAGCTTCGGCCTCAGCCTGAGCCTGAGCCCCCCCACTCGCAGCGCTCGCATTGTTATGGCTGCTGCCAATCACAAGTGCGCCCTGCATGTTTTCCGAAGAAACGGTGGGTATTTGATCCTCATTAGTCATCTGAAATGACAATATAAAAACCGTTTAGTTTCTCGCAAGAAAACTAAATTCTTTATCGCAAATACTAATTATAACTTAATTAGATTGCTTCAAAAGAATAAAAACCAATGAAAGAGATTCTAGCGTGAAAATCAAATTACTTTTGATTTCACTAAGAATTCTTTATAGTATTCTAGAATAAAAAGATTAAAACCAATTCGGATTTATTCTATGTGCAAATTTCAATTTCTAGTAAACTAGCAATGATTTTGCGAGAATAAAAACCGAGACGTCAACAACAATAAAATAAAAAAGAAAAGTCCTTTCTTATTTCGAAAAATAGAAAAACCAAAAAATAATATTGTTTAAGATTGTTGGTTTTGGTACTATTTCGAATGCAATAATTGAAAGGACAATAAAATAAAGGAGACAGGAACGCAATGGAAATAAACAATTTTATTTCTCACAATTGGAATATAAATTACAATTCCTGACTCAACAAATAAATAAAACTGCTGGACTGTAATAAAGAAACTGCCGGACTGGTTTAACACATAAACTGCCGGACTGGTTTTACATAAACTGCCGGACTGGTTTTAACAAACTGCCGGACTGGTTTTAAACAAACTGCCGGACTGGTTTTAAACAAACTGCCGGACTGGTTTTAACAAACTGCCGGACTGGTTTTGAACAAACTGCCGGACTGGTTTTAAACAAAACAAACTGGACTGGTTTTAAAACATAAAAAACTGCCGGACTGGTTTTTAACAAATAAAAAACTGCCGGACTGTTTTTTGTAAATACTGGAAATTACAGAACTGAAAAGTAAATAACAGAATCGAAAGACTGAAAGTAAACAGTACTGAAATGTAAATACAGAAAAGAAACAGTACAGAAAAGAAGTAAATTACAGAAATGAAACGGTACTGAAATGAAATGGACAGAAAGTAAATGACTGAAAAATAAATAACAGAAAAGTAAAAGAAGAGGCAACTGCTGAGCAGTTTCCCTTAAACAATATTTCCCGAACCACCTTTAAAGGTTTCTGGTTTCGGGACTTTGTTCCTAAGATACAACTTCTATCTCAGAGTGGCTCGTATGGAAACCGGCACCGAACCACAGGTCGAGCTGTTGGTGGTGCGGTTCTTTCTCTCTATATGATGCTTATGCTGTGAGTTGTGTGTTTGAAGGTGTGTTTGAATGAGAGGGGGAGGGCTGCCTTTTATAGGCTCTACTGAAACCGCAGCCATAAATATAGGTCATCAATTCTGAGAGTTACACCCCCAGAATCCGCTCACTTTAATTCTGAAACCGCAGCAATCAATTCCATTTATTGCTGGCGTTTCTCTTGCTGGAAACTTTAGGGACTGCTTTTGTAATTTATACAAAACTCCCTATTCAGGTTTGGACCCAAGACCCAAGACCCAAGACCCGAGACATTCCCCAAATCCCAAATCCCAAAGCCCACGCCCACGCCCACGCCCACGCCCGAGACCCGAGACCCGAGACCCGAGACACGAGCGAGCGCGCGTGTGTGGTACACACTAATACTCTTAGGTGTATGTGGACATGTTAGTTTAATAACTACATGGGTTGGTATGGTATATATATTGTAAGATTAACTCTTAATCTTCCAATATGGGATTATTCTAAATGGTTTTCTCATTAACCATTTCGTTTTCCAGATTTTCCAGATTTGAGCTTCCGAGGTACCAACTTTGAAGCCACTTTGTATTCACACCCATTCTCCGAATAGGTCATGTGATATACCGTTACGAAGCTCGTCACACGGGCTACTCAACCACGTTGAG
Organism: Primula veris; assembly: GCA_963682055.1. Classification (NCBI taxonomy): domain Eukaryota; kingdom Viridiplantae; phylum Streptophyta; class Magnoliopsida; order Ericales; family Primulaceae; genus Primula; species Primula veris. Next base: position 24,108,273 of record OY821747.1, on the reverse strand, counting down.
TACGGTATAAACAACTCAGCGCTGTTACACGAAATAATGACTCGAAGTTGGTCCAGTGACCATTCGGAAACACCCATGTTTTCACATGTTTTTCCAACAATATTATTATCTAAGTCTAGTTTCTTCTTCTTTTTTTTTCTTTTTTTCATATTTGTTTCTACTCACTTTTTTTTTCTTTTCTTTTTTACCTTGGTTTCTATTTTTTTTTCTTTTTTTGATCAAATTTCAATCTCCGAAAGTTGGACTCATGACTTTTGTGCAGGGGGTTTTTGAAAGTTTGGAAAAAAAGTCAAAACTGGCCAAAAACGAAAAAAAATATAAATTAAGGTAAAATAAAATAAGAAATTAATGTATAAAAGAGGAAAAAGTAAAGAAACCAAAGTAGTAAAATGTATTAAACCCCTAGTAATTGTATGACAAAACAATAAGTAATAAAAAATTGTGATAATTTTGTCAATTCTCTGTGACCCCCCACCATTCACGACATCCTTGCTTCTCGCTGTGAACGGCTCCTTGGTGGAGGAGTAGAAGCACTGGTCCCCTTCGGTCAAGTTGCTTGTGCATGTTGTTACCTACCGTAAGACCTCCGATACTGTTTCCGAATCGGCTAGCTCGTGTAATAAATTTAGCATCGTTCCCATGCATACAATAGGTACGAGCTGCTATAAGCGTTGTTGCGCCTAGTCGAATGCAATTTATTTTTTGAGATAAAAAATTGTGGTCGAGTTCTTTATGCATCCAGCCGAGACAAAGCGGATAACGTCGCGTAGGGCGACCAGGCCAGGCCGAGTCAGAAAGGCTTTGACGACTCAAGGTTCAATGTACTTATTTAATTTGCTTCCTTCTAAATCTCTTTCCAAGATACCCATCGATTGCTATACCATAATTTGCTCTGTTATACTCAATAAAATGGGGAGACAAATTCCGGGGTGGAGCCGTATCACGGCCAAAGAAACTTCTGGAGAAAGGTCCTAAAGGGCCAGGCATGGTGGGGGTAGGAGCATCAAGTCGGCAATCTTTTTGGCTTGACCAAGAAGTCTTATGTCTTCCGAGTCACAGAGGCTTCTTCGGCTTCGACGCCTCAGACACTTACTTTGTTGCACAAGTATTTGAACAATGTGGCTTCATGCATGATTTCATGTGGTAATAATCTTAAAAAGTGGAAATTGATATTCACTACATATTACAAGAATTTGTACTATAGTAGACTATTTATACAACAATAAGTTCGGGACCAGAAAAAAATATTATTATAGAGGTTATTTTTAATTGAAGGTTCATATATGAAAAATATAATTTTATTTAAATTTATATTGTATAATACAAGATAAATGTATACATTTTCATTAACTAGCAAAAATTTTTAACAGACCAGTAAATATTTTTACTTTAACTAGATAAACACACAACGACATGAATTCAACAAGGTGGAAAATCATGATATAATAAACTCATAAATTTTAAAATAATTATTAAGTACATTATTATTTAGAAAATCAAGTATATTTATCTTGAAAAGTGGAAATTTATCTAAATTTTATTCAATTATTTCTTCACATATATAAACACTATGCATGATTTAGCATAGAAACCCGCCTTTAAATTTACATATATATGATTTTACAAGTTTATGTTATTTATCAATATATAGATGTACATTTTCTTAAGGAGAGACCTTAAAAAATTATAAATTATTATAATGTTTAGTTTATTTCTATTTATAATTGCTACCAAGTTGGGACCGAGAATTTTTATTTATATATTTTATTACTATATAGAGTGTTCTTATAGTGAGGTTCTATGACAGTTCTATACTACAGAAATTACAGATTAAAGACAGGGCAAACGCTGAACTCAAATTAAGGAGGGCAAAACTGTATAAAACTCCGAAACTTTTTTCTTTATACATGTGTTTTGTGTACTAATCCTAGTCCACATGAATATCAATAGAGAAAAAATCAACCTGAGCAAAAATTAAAATGAAATCCTTTTCTATTAGCGATCAAATGACGTAAAAGGAAAAAAATGGCATTTTTTGTCGGAACAAGGGCATGGTGCTTGACCCCCTGCACAATGAATGATCTGCACATGCTTCAAGATATCATTTTCCTCTATTAAGAAAGGATTCAAAATCCATCACAAGGACTACTTACAAGCATTTTTTATAGACCCAGCCGAAAATCTCAGCATTAAGGTCACATTATACCGTTAATTTTTGAAATTCGAGACTCTAGTAATAACTCTGCAATAATCCATATTTATTGCATCAGTTACAGCATGTTGAAAACTTTCAGGGTCACTCTGGTTATTTATACAAAACTTCTTTCCTGGCTTGACCCAAGAACCAAGACCCGAGATATTCCCCAAGTCCCAAGGCCCAAAGCCCAAGCCCATGGCCCAAGCCCAGCCCGTGCCCGTGCCCGTGACCCGAGGCCTGAGTCCCGAGACCCGAGCGAGCACGCGTGTGTGTGGTACACACTTATACACACATGTGTATGTGGTCACACATCTTAATATCCACATGGGATGTTCTCGTATATATATATTGTAAAAATGACTCTTTATTTTCCAAAATGGGATTAAATCCCAAAGGGTTCCCTCATTTAACTTATTTTCCAGCATTAAGAGTTCTACTTTCTTGACCCAATCTTTGAAACCAATTTCTATTCACACCATTCTCCGAATAGGTCATGCGACATACCATTACAAAGCTTGTCATACGAGCTACTCAACCGTCTTGAATATGGTGTCAAAAGACAAAGGCTGTCACTTGTAATCTTGACTCAAATATGGTAATGTGACCATTCGGAAACTATCATGTTTTAACATGACATACATCCATCGTTCCATTAATAAAATTAAATAATAAAAGAAAAAAACCCACACAATCTCTCTCCGCTCTTTCTCTCTCTCTGCTACCATCATCCTGCATATCCCTCTCTCTTTTCCTTTCTCTGCGTTTTCTCTCTTCCGCTCTCTTTCTCACTTTCTCTCCCTCTTTCTCCGATCTCTCCCTCATACGTGATACTATCTTTCCCTCATCTTCAGTCCGATCTCCCTCTCTCTATATTTCTTCCTTTAAAACATGTTTCGATTAAAGATCAATATGCGTTGTCATGTATTATTCATAAATAAAAATAATTTCATAAGCAGCAAATTGGGTTCTTATTAAATTTTGATGTTTACTTAAGGAGATTCTGTTTGTAATTGAAAATTATGAAACTTTAAACATATAAGTATACTATCTACACCTATCTGCATCAAAAATGTATTTTAGTATTTGTGACCATATGTGTATTTTTTGTCAAATATTTCCTTTGTAATGTTGTTACATGTATATCGGAATTATCCAGTAAATTTTTGATATAATTTAGAGTTTATTATTGTTTTTTGAACAATATATAATTTTGAGTTCATACCCATTTTATTCGAGTTCGTATTTTTTTAAAAAAATTTCCGAGTTCATACCATGTTTTTTTCAAATTCTTACCTTTTTTTTTCATTTTTTTCCCGATGATTTCATTTTTTTTTCTCACGTTCAGACTTTTTTTTCCGATTTCATACCCTGTTTTTTTCGAGAGCAAGATTTTTTTAGCTTATATGTTGTGTAGCTTATATCGATGAATTTTATACCTTAACAATTGCAATGCTTTTTAAAGTTAAATTTTACTACGTGTTTTTCTAGTTATGTTCTTTTTTAAAGACTTACTCTTCCGTTTAGAGTTGTAGCATGATGTCTCTAATTCATAAAATTTTCACACTTTACCCTAATTCATAAAATTTTATTTTTATTTTTCAAGTTAATACACTAATTTTCAGAGTTAGATATCATTATTTTTAAAGTTAATACCCTAATATTTTAAGTCATATCCTAATTTTTTAACTCATACCCTAATATTTAAAGGTCATACCCCAATTTTTAAACTTCATATCCCAATTTTTTAAGTCATTCCCCAATTTTTAAAGTCATGCCCCGTTTTTTCCAAGTTCATACCTTATTTTTCGATTTCATACCCTCTTTCGTTTCAACTTCATACCCCAATTTTTTCGACTTTATACCCCGTTTTTTTCATGTTCATACCATATTTTTCCGATTTCATACAAATTTTTTCGACTTCATACCTCGTTTTTTTTCACTTCATAGCTCATTTTTCTCATGTGCATACCCCGTTTTATTTGAGTTCATACTATTTTTTTTTCATATCATTTTTTTCACTTCATACTTCAATTTTTTTCGAGTTCATAACTCGCTTTTTTCATTTCATGTTCGTACCATTTTTTTCGACTTCATACCCCATTTATTTTCATACTCATACGTTTTTTTTTTCGATTTCATACCCTTTTTTTTTACTCCATACCCTAAATTTTTTGACTTCATGTCCCAAAATTTTCCGAATTCATACCTAGTTTTTTTAATTAATCATACCCTTTTTTTTCATTTCATATACTTTTATTTTGACTCCATACCCCAATTTTTTCGACTTCATACCCCATTTTTTAACGATTTTATACTATCTTTTTTTGAGTTCATACCCTCTTTTCCGATTTGACACCCTCTTTTATTATTAAAGATATGTTTTTTGATAATATAACTTTTGAGTGTATGTTTTTGTTAATATAATAGGGAAAGACTATGTTTTTGTTAATTAGCCCTAATAAATATGTAGAATTATTGATAGTAAAATAACTGAAAAAACTTCAATGTACATACAATAAATAAAACAAGGTAAAATTATATAAGAGAAATAGAGTTTCACACAATTGTCTATGATTTTTAATTCATAGACTTAATCCATTATTTTATATTAAAGGATAGCACACACTAAAACTTTTGGGTTCTGATTAGAGCGGTTCTATACTTCTAGATCATCTTTGTTTACATTATTGGAAGTGATATATGATTAATTATTCTAATGGCCACATTGAATTATTTGTTTGGGATACTATTTGTCCATATGTATTAAAATGGGTATTCGAATATTACATGTATAATATGAGATATTAATTATACCACCTTATATGTGGTATTAATAGTACCTATTATCAAATATTACCTCATATTACTAACATGAGGTAATTATCCTATACAACAAACAAACATAGGCTATACAACTAAACATACATTCAAAATTGTACTTTATTTAAAAGCTGCAATTAACTTGGAAATACAGCGACAGGTTTTTTCTTTTTTCGAAGATAATAACGACCAGATCTTCTTTGTTGCTAATTCGTAACAATAAGTTCTTGTTGAAAATCATATTTGTACAAAATCAGTTCAATCCCTCTCTGTATAAAAACCTGTTGGGGAAAGTTTTCCATAAACAAGGACCCGACTCAAACTAGTAACACACTCATTGCCTAATTGGAAGTCACGAAAAACCATAGTTGCAATTGATAAAAAAAAAAAACATATTAATCTTATATAATATGCAATTGATATAAGAGAAGGCTCATTTGTACTTTTCGAAAGTTTGGTAATTTCTAAGAGTACATCTCTCTTTAACGCAAATCAATAGGTTTTATAGTATATATTGATACTTATAAGCTCAGCTCATATAAAATTTTGATCCAGAAAAGGTAAAAGATTTAAAGCTAGATCCAAATATGCATTTACATAATTGCATGGTTGTAAATATCTTAGATTTGTTCAACCAATTATCGTGTTACATTCTGATTTAGAAAAGTATATATTGACACTTCTAACCTCAGCTCATATTAAAAATTGATTTAGAAAAGGAAAAAATTTTAAAGCTAGACCCACATATACCTTTACATGCATGGTTTAAAAACATTTGAGGTTTTTGTTCACAAACATCTGTACACAAAAAAACTTGCCAACTGAAATGTCATTATATACATATATATATATATAAAGGTTTAGTACAGCAACATTAATAAAAGAAATCTGTAAACAAATACTAGTATTAATAAAACATAAAAATTGGACCCGAATATATCTATTCGGGTACGAATCGACCTATCCATTATTTGAGGAAACCCAAGGCTAAAACTCACAAACCCATGATCTAATAGAGCTTTCCTCACAGGCCATTATCTGTAAAGGTCCAGCCCAATAGTAAAGATCCACCATGAAAAAGCTCATGAGGTGGCTCCTGAGATGACGACACATGTCAACATCCCATGAGACATAATTGTCTATAAATAGCCTACTACCCTCCTTAGAATCGGACCTGAAAATCTATCTAAAAAATATAGAGAGAATGAGAGAAAATAGAAAAACTTGTCAGAATTCACCCCACTAGAAAGTAGACCGAACAAGATACAAGACCGAACACCGAGATCGAAGAAAGATCAAGATTATCAGAGCAAGTTGTAATACCGAGCATAAATATAAATAGTAAATTGTATTCCGAGCAATTATACCACCGAGTTTAATAAAGATTACAAAAGGGTTCATTATTTATTCTAGTTCTATATATTATATTATTGTTGAAAAGCCTAACGCAACCGACCAAAGTTATGGTTTTATCAAATGACGCCGTCTCCGGGAATCATCTAGTTCCCAACTAGCTTCGAAATCGAACACCAACACTCTATCAGACGAGCCACAAATGACACACACCAATGAAGAAGCCCGCCCAGAGGAAGTGGGCACAACGACTAATCAGGAAGTTTCGACCCGCCAAGACGAGCTAGAATATCTCATCGACATCCAAGACCGCTACGAGGCACTCATGGTCGGCGACATACCGACCATCTCTAACATCCAAACCAACCAGCCCGCACCAGTCGACGGCCAGGTCGACGAGAACCCAACCGAGTCCAGCCGCCGCATCAACGATGAAGCGCTAGCCACAGCCGTGGGCCCCAGCTCAAGGAACCCTAGGCAAGCAGCATCGGCCGACCCCAGCTCCCATCAGGTTCGTTTGCAAACAAACGAAGCCCACCGGTATGGCATGCCCGACAACCTCGTATTCGAACAGATAGTTCACCCGCCTATACTCCCACCGAGGATAATAACACCATCCAAGGTGGAAGTACAAACTACTATTCGCCGAGACAAGACTTCGGCCGAACTGACACAAGCCGAGCGGGGTCACAATTCCCAGTTCCAAGCTCAACTGGACGCGTGCATGTCGGCCATGGTGTCAGCAGGTATCACAATACCGCCCATTCAAGCCGCCAATGCACGTACGGGCCAAACACAAGATACAAGGATACCCCAACAAGGGGAACATATCCCAAAGACGACCCCGATAGTCGTCGATCGCCAAGACGCCCCTAGGGGACCTGTCCCCAATAGAGACCCGAACGACGGTAGACATCCCGAGCACAGGGTCATTATAGGATATTACCCACAACCTCACTATGGGGAATACCCCCCATACCAAGCTCCGGATGAAGCGTTCCAATAGGCTTGGGACGTATGCCAAGAAACTCCGTGCACCGATCATATCACTCGGCACCGCAATCCTTTGGGGTTCATCATCCCTGAATTCCGGCTCTACGATGGAAAGAGCTGCCCAATTGATCATCTGCGCCACTAAAAAACTAGGATGGAGCTGTGGAGTGATGACCCGGCACTGATGTGCAAGTTTTTCAAAAATAGCTTGGGCCAAGAGGCTTCGTCATGGTATCACAACCTACCACGGGGATCCATAGGAAGATGGACGAAGCTTCTCCGTGCGTACTCCACCCGATATGCTGCTCATCGGAAGAAGAAGGTCAACATCGACACACTTCTGAAATTGGCTATGCAGCCAAACGAGCGACTCAATGACTACTGCATACGCTTCATCGACGTGGCTAATCTGATTCCGCAGTATGCCAATAACATAGCCATCCAAAACTTTATCAACTCCATTCCCAGCGGTTATTGGGCAAGAAGGAAGTTCATAGGCAGAAGCTTCCCGACCACTGATGCTCTGCTAGCCTATTGTACCCACCTCACGGATAAGAACGAGGAAGTACGACTCCTCAACCGAACTCTACCAAGAAGAGAGTCGGTCCAAGAAGCACAGGTGGGCCGCAAGAGAGCCAGGAACAATCAGGGGGAGGCATTCAATCCGATCAGACGGGACAAAGGTCCCGAAGTTCCTAGCAGGGTAGAGCGACCCCGAGAACCTGAGCCCAAACCGCTCCAGATCGCTTACCCTACGCCGATCAATGAGCGCGAACCCCTCCAGCTCACATACCCGATGCCAACCAAGCAGCCACAACAAGGCCGCTTCCAGGGAGGGGAAAGGCAGAAGAGCTTCGAGCCGGTCGAACTAAGATACTCTTTCAACCTATCTGCCGAGGATATCCTTAAGGATATCTGCGGAGAAATCTGGTATTCTCGACCAGAGCCGCTCGCCACCCCAGCTGATCATAGAAACCCCAAGCTTTTCTGCGCCTACCATGAGGACCACGGGCACCTTACCGAGCACTGCCGCAACTTATGATGGAAAATGAACCTATGGGGCGATGCGGGACACCTGACCAAGTTCATCAAAGGCACTGCGAATAAAGGCAAACAACTGGCCATCGAGGGATCCGACAACCGGCAAAGCAAAACAATCAGCGTCGTTCATCTGTCAAGACCCAAGACCACGGGCGGGGAAAGATCACAACAGCGGCAACTGGAGCACTTTGGGCAAGTAGCCAAGGCGTCACAGGCGTCAACTTCTAAACGGCAATGCATGCCGCAACGACACCCGCCCATTTCTTTCTCAGATCTTGATGAAGAAGGGGTGATATACCCCCATGGGGACGCCATTAACCTCCGCGTACAAATTGGCATAGACACGGTCAGCAGAGTTCTTGTCGACCAAGGAGCCTCTTGTGATATCATGTACAAGGAGCTCTTCGACAAGATGGAGCTCAAGCTGCAAGACCTACAGCCGACCGACGTCACACTGATCGGGTTCATCTCCGAGACGACTAAACCATTGGGAAAGATCGTCCTCAATGTTACGACTGGATCCACGTCAGTTCCCGTGGAGTTCTTAGTGATCGACGACAATTCCAGCCACAATGCAATCTTGGGCCGACCTTGGCTGCATGCCATGAGAGCCATACCGTCAACTTACCACCAAAAAGTGAAACACCCAAATGGTAGGGGAGATATCGAGACAGCCAGAGGATGTCAAGAGGATTCAAGACGCTGTGAGGACATTACCGCAGCTCTCAAAAAGCAGCTGGTCGTTGTTGAACAACCCACCAGCACGAAAAAGGATAAATTCTTCCCTCAATGAAGAAATAAGATCCTTAAAAAGAGATACAAATGAAAATGAGTCTATTCCAACATCGTCATTCTCTTTACATGATATAGATGACGAAAATGAAGACTTGAAAGACAAAAACAATGATCTCGTCATTCATAATAAGTCTTTACAAACCGAGATCAATTTTCTTAAAAATGAAGTATCTAGACTTACTAAAACTCTTTCAAAACCATCTTCTTTAGATTGTGATTTATTAGAAAATTTTGAAGAGTTAAAGGATGCTTTCGATAAAGTTAAAAGCAAAAACAAGGTTTTGAGTTCTTATGCTTTTAACTTAAATGACAAGGTCAAGGTTTTAGAAACCGAGAATGAATCGTTGAAAACTAAAAACAACGATCTTGTCATTTCCATTGAAAAACTTAATTTAACAATTTCAAAGTTTTCTAAGGGTAAAACCGTTTTAGATAACATTTTGAGTTGTCAAAAAGATTTCAATGATAAGAGCGGTTTAGGTTTTGATTGTATTGGTTCTACTTCAAACAAAACCCGCTTTGTTAAAACCTCTAATATTTCTACAACTCCTATTCCACCTAAACAAGAGATTGTTTTTACTAAAGGGAGTACTTCCAAGATTTTTCGAAAATCTGTTAATGATAGGAAAGGTATAGGTTTTAAAACCAAATTGGATACTCCGAAAAACCTTTCCAAAACTTCGTATAACTCTCGTTATACTAAAAAGTCTAAGCATTGTGTGCATTGTAATAGAAATGAGCATACTTCTTCGAGATGCCCTTATCGCTTTCATGTTAGTAGAAGCGATTTGAAATGGGTAGTAAAGACCCGAGCCACTAACAATGTCGGACCCAAAAGAAATTGGGTACCAAAGGACAAAAATTGTGCTGTAGGTATCTCCATCCAAGAGGAGAAAATCAACAAATGGTTGGCAACGCCCTCAAAAGTCGTGGAAGTCAAGAAGATCGACTCCACCGTCAAGAATGAAGTGCCATTAATCGACAAAGGTGGAAGGCATACCAACAAATGGTACCACCTATTTGGACTCGGAAACGCTCAATGCAAATGCCATTAGAGAGCGGACTCGACCTCACATCACATATTCGGTATACTCTAATCTATAATATCTACATATATGTGATTAGTTGGGGCATATGCATCGTAATAACATTTTTCATGTTTTGGTTTTTCTTTGAAAACCCTCCCAATAACCCCATATTTTTTATTATTATTTATTGCATTTTGATAATGCCAAAGGGGGAGAAAAATGATATATGCGTTTTATTATATTGGAGGAGATATTTTTTTTTTTCGTGTAAAATCATCATTAGTTTGTCATAATCAAAATGGGGGAGATTGTTGAACCATGGGGTTCAATAATTGATTTTGATTATAACATTGATTATGTTTTTAATGATTTTACGATTTCTCTATTTCGATGATATAATGCTTGTCTTTTCCAAAAAGAGAATTTGTAAATTCCAGAATGCCATAAAGATAGAGCTCAGAAAAACGAAGCCACAGGTTCAAGCGGAACCAGAATCGGAGCTAAAACGAAGAAGTTACGGGCTTTTGAAGATTAACGAGAAAACAGATAAAACTGAAGAACGACCGATCGTCTGTACAAAAACGACCGATCGTTTTTGTTCTGATTTCTTCCAGAGAGTCCACAAGAAAAACGATCGATCGAAACTCAGAAATGACCGATCGTTTTCTGAATAACGACCGATCGACTGTAGAAAACGACCGATCGTTTTCTGCAGAATTCGAAAACAGCTTTTCAGCTTTTTCTGGAAAACTGCTTAATATAGCCTCAACCACTTCTAACGGTCACAACCCAGAAAAACAGACCTTTGGTCTACATATACAAGCTCAATCTCTCTTCCAAACCACCAATTATCATACACAACATCATCCTTCGACCTCTCTCATAAAAACCCTAAAAATCACCATTTTGGTGAAAATATTCGAGAAAGAGGGAAATTGAAGAAAAAGCCATACAAGCTCAATCATCATCAAAAACTCACAAGTTAGCTTATCTAGAAGCAATTAGAATAGTGAGTGTAGTTACATTATTGTAACAAAATTTGTAACGAGTGTTTTATAAACTCATTTTTGTGAGCGAGTGATCGGGTAGAGGCTTTGTAAGCAAGTGAAGCTTAAAAGCTCTAGGTCTTTCATTTCGGGACACTCATAAAGTGAGGGGGAGCTTAATCGTTCGATTAGCTCATTAGGATTGTAATATCCGGGAAAAGAATTTTTAGTGAAATACTCGGTAGTACCGAGGAGAGGACGTAGGCGCGTTTTGCCGAACCTCTATAAATCACGGTGTCATCTTCTTCCCTTAAACTTTTATTTTCCGCAAATATTTATTCTTGCTTGCTTGCGTTTGAATTTATTAACGATTATTAACGTGTAAGCTTAGAATTGCGTAAGTTGGGGTGTTAGTTGCACTTAAGTTTTAATTAGGCGAAAATCGCCATAAACCTTATTCACCCCCCCTCTAAGGTTTAGCCGCACACGGGCCAACATCGAGAACAAGTCCCGATCTACTTCGTCAGCAAAACTTTGGTCGAGGCCGAGACACGCTACCTACCATTGGAAAAGCTATGCTTGGCACTGGTCATAACAACCAGGAAGCTGCCGCACCTGGGAAGGCCCATACGAAATCGTCGAAAGGACAAGCCCAGTATCCTACAAAATCAAAAGCGTTATGTTCGAAAACAGCAAAGGAGAGAAAAATTCTTGGAATGTGGCTAACCTTAAGAAGTACTACGTGTAAGCTATCTTACCAGTACAAGTACAGGTGCTACCTTATCTCTCCTGCTTAATGACATAGTCTTTTGAATAAATGAAATATCTTATCATGCTGTCTAACAAGTGCAGCTGAAATTCCCAAACGGCATGTCTAAGGGTAGGCCTAGGAATACTATGAAATTCCCAAACGGCCTTGTGCCTAGGAATACTATGAAATTCCCAAACGACCTTGTGCCTAGGAATACTATGAAATTCCCAAACGGCATGCCTAAGGGTAGGCCTAGGAATACTATGAAATTCCCAAATGGCCTTGTGCCTAGGAATACTAAGAAATTCTCAAATGACCTTGTGCCTAGGAATACTATGAAATTCCCAAACGGCCTTGTGCCTAGGAATACTATGAAATTCCCAAACGGCATGCCTAAGGGTAGGCCTAGGAATACTATGAAATTCCCAAACGGCCTTGTGCCTAGGAATACTATGAAATTCCCAAACGGCCTTGTGCCTAGGAATACTATGAAATTCCCAAACGGCATGCCTAAGGGTAGTCCTAGGAATACTATGAAATTCCCAAACGGCCTTGTGCCTAGGAATACTATGAAATTCCCAAACGGCATGCCTAAGGGTAGGCCTAGGAATACTATGAAGTTCCCAAACGGCCTTGTGCCTAGGAATACTATGAAATTCCCGAACGGCCTTGTGCCTAGGAATACTATGAAATTCCCAAACGGCATGCCTAAGGGTAGGCCTAGGAATACTATGAAATTCCCAAACGGCCTTGTGCCTAGGAATATTATGAAATTCCCAAACGACATGCCTAAGGGTAGGCTTAGGAATACTATGAAATTCCCAAACTACCTTGTGCCTAGGAATACTAAGAAATTCTCAAACGGCATGCCTAAGGGTATGCCTAGGAATACTATGCAGGTACCAACTAGCCCGATAAGCAAGGATCGAATAAAGTAAAGAGACTAGAAGAATAATTCAAGCCCGCATTACGGAGGCGACCGAGTACAAAGCAAAGAAAACAAAAGGAAAAACAATCCAATCTAGGAAATAGCAGTAAGACGTTAAAAAGATCCAATACATGAATAAAGGTATGAAGCAAATTGTAACGACCCGGCCCTACGGACCGAACCGCCACGCCCGTATCAACAATATTGTCCGCTTTGGCACAACTTCCCAGGGGGGTCACAACTAAGTAATCTCTCTGTAATTATACTTTATAGTGTACCAAGTATTATAAAATTTATAACAAACACGCATATAACTTTTTATAACATAATATTCTAGTAAAATTCTGGTAACCTTAGCGAGTAAATCCAGAGTTCTAGCCAGGAGTAGAGACAGTCTACAGGACCTCTAACCTAGGCTCTGATACCAAATTGTGAGGAACACCTTTTTTTTTTTCTTTTTTTTTCTTTTTTTTTTTTTTGATAACAAAACTTTATTCTAAATTAATAAAAAAATAGAGTTGTAAGAAAAGTTGGATACGAATAAACATACTTTATAGTGAAATACATATCTTTATTTCAAACCAGAAAGTGGAAACTTTATTTGGAAATTATCTTACAAGTGTCTTACATAAACAAGTCAAAAAAAACAAACTTAATGACTCCGCTCCTCGACCCCTGCTAGATTTGCTTTGTCACTACCGATATCTGAAACAAAATTATATAAGCAACGGGATGAGTATTTCCTTGAAAATACTCAGTAGGACTATTAACTTAAAGAAACTATAATAAAGTATAATATGTGAGTATAAACCGTAACTGCATATAGCTTCCTGCAAAAAAAATGGTTAGGCAAATAACGAGAAAAATATATATTCAACCGAGGTGGTCTTTTTAGGTCACGTAGTTTCAGGTGGCGGAATTAGCGTCGATCCCAAGAAGGTAGAAGAAGTACTCAATTGGGAAAGGCCTACAAATGTTACCGAGATTCGCAGTTTCTTAGGATTAGCAGGTTACTATCGAAGGTTTATAAAAAACTTTTCTATAATAGCTATGCCTTTAACCCGGCTAACCCGAAAAGGAGTCAAATTTATGTGGAGTGAAAATTGTGAAAGAAGCTTTCAAGAATTGAAGACTCGCTTAACAACTGCGCCAGTATTAACATTACCGTGTGGGGTTGGGGGCTATGTAATATACAGCGATGCATCCCATCAAGGATTGGGATGTGTTCTCATGCAACATGGAAAAGTTATTGCCTATGCGTCGAGACAATTGAAGATTCACGAACAAAACTATCCAACTCATGACTTAGAACTGGCAGCAGTAATATTCGCACTCAAGCAATGGCAACATTACCTCTATGGAGAATCGGTTGATATCTTCACCGACCATCAAAGTCTGAAGTACTTGTTCACCCAAAAGCAACTAAACCTACGTCAACGACGATGGATGGAACTTATCAAGGATTTTGATTGTAAAATCCATTATCACCCAGGGAAGGCGAATGTGGTAGCCGATGCTTTAAGCCGTAAATCAACAGGGCACATGCAATGTGTACAGGCAAACCTACTTTACAACCTTGCCAGAAGTGGAGCTGAGATGTACATATCAAACTCTGGATCTTTAATGGATTTATTAATTTAGAATAAAGTTTTGTTATCAAAAAAAAAAAAAAAAAGGTGTTCCTCACACAAATAGTCCACGCCCGCATTACAGAGGCAATAAGGTACGACCAATAAATAAAGAAATCAGCTAAGAAGAGCTGCTACATGACGAACAAGCTGGTACATGACTCAGCCCGACCTCCTCGTCATCGGTCGCCGTGTCTTCATCAGACTCTTGACCCTCGAAACGCTTCTCAGAAATAAGGAAATCGAAGTTGGTCGTATAAATACCCACGTGTTGCCCTACCTCGAGCCGGGCTACGAATTCTGACCCCCTCGCATTTTCATGAGCAACAGATGCACCCTTAAGACGAGCTTCGTCCATAGGATGCTGACGAGCTTCGAACAGTTCAGAGGAAGCGTCATGCCGACGTGTAGACGCACGAAAGAATTTCATTAAGACGTTGGCCTGGGATATAAGCAGCTTTAATTTGCCAAACCACTTCTCCTTTACACGCCAGTACCGGTTTAAACGACGCTCTTGCACCTCAAAAACATGTTCAACGCGTCGCACATAATCGCGGAAGGATGCTCCTTGACTTTTTAACTTCTCCTTAAGTCGGGCACATCGAGCATGCAGTTTATCGTTCTTAACCATCAGATCAGTATAAAGCCAATTGACCTGCACTTCACTAGCCACACCAGATGGGGCCTCATCCCGAATAACGCCAATAGGTCCTTTCTCCGGATTAACAAAGCCCGGAAAACCAATCTGGTGTGAAGTAGTAGCAAGCGCCTATAAAAAAAAAAGAGAAGAGAAGGTTGAAAGAGCCATGAATATTCATTAAACGAAAAGAAAAAGGACGGAAACAAAAGAATACTTTTATATATAAGTGAAAAAGACAAATCGATCCAAGCTATGGTTCACTCAATACTAATCAGATAAGCCCTCGACGGAAGCCGAGGTCTCTACAGCGTCCGCAAAGTGAATATCTCGCAGCGATACTATTTACGTCCCCAAACGACCCCTCACTGAAGCTTCCAAACGATTTAAGGAAGCCGTGGCCTCAGTTACCCCGGCCATCGAGTCGGTCATACGCTCTGCTCGGGTAACGCCACGAGTCCCTTTCACATATTCATACACCTCTAGTGCACGAACTCGAGCCCAGTATGCTCTAACGAAGGACAACAACAAATCCACGTCTTCATAAATGGCCCCCAACACCAAGCTCAAACTCGTTACCCGGCCCCGAGCTTCATCCCGAGATCGCTTAAGTACGCCAAGAACCTCTTTGGCCTTTTCCTTGTTTGCGGTATAGTGGGCTGTCTTCTTACTGAACTTTTCACCCAACTTGTGTAACCGTACAGAGAAGGCCCCATTCTAAGCTGTTAATACCTCAATCTCACGACGAGCCGAGTTAAGTTCTGCAATGAGCGACGAGCTACAACACTCAGGATTACTTAACCGCTCACTTATGATACCACTCGGTTGGGACCAGACCACCACGGCAAGAGGGTTAGAAGGTACCTGACACGACCGATACGACCTTCAAACATACGAAGACCAACAACGAAGCACTAAAGACAAAGCGATAAAGAAAAACCAACAACAGGAAAAGCACCAAACAGGACGACAACGGAGCAAAAACATTATCCACTTCACCAAAAGTTTACTTACAAGGCCTACAAACCGACCACCAAAATCCCTACCTACATAAACTACACCATTTACAAAATAAACAAGTTCAAGGCCCAACCTGAGGAGAGGACGTTGGCAGGGCCGCGGACTGAGGTGTCTCGGGGACAGGGGTTGACGATCCCGACCCCGGATGAGGCCGAGGGGCCGTCAAGGATGACTGACCCGGCATACGTGGAATCTCCTCCTCCCAAACGTTCGACCAGTCCTTAGGCATGGGCGGCGCAACATCCTTCATCGGGTACTTCAAGCCCGACCAAGCACTGTGAGAAAGGGGCACCCTTGCCAAATTCAATGCACGGACATGGCATCCATATGCATAGTAATTAACAATTTGAGTGAACTGGTCCCGATCTTTGGCCCGAGCAGATCTCACTAAGGACAGTCGATCTTCAACTGACTTCTTCTCCGCCACAAGTTTCGCCATCTCTTCGGCCAGAAGGTTCCTCTCGGATTCCCACTTAGTTCTCTCCTCGGCCATAAGCACCGTATCGGCCTCCAGCTTTGCCTTTTCACCGGCCCATAGCACCTTCTCGGCCACCAACCCCTCATTCTCCTCCACCAGCTTGGCCTTCTTCTCAGCCAGACGATGAGCCAACTAAACCTCGACGCCATGTTGCTCCACCAAAAGCACGTTCTCGGCCTCTATCTGCTGCTTCTCGGTTTCCAAAACCGAGAATCGCTCTCTTAGCTCGGCAGTGGCAAGGCAAATCTGCACAAATAGCCTGTCAGATACCGATAAAGCTAGTCAAAAAGATCAATAACAATGAGCTAAGACTTACGCGGAGGGCGTCGATATGGGCATGTTCAATATTCGCCATAGCCGGCCGCGTGGCCATATCACCCATATTCTGATGAACCAGAGGCATAAGGGCGGTGCACGCCATCCTCATTTCTCGGGGCTGCCTCAGCAAGTCGCCCGCACACCTATCAATGTAACGGGCCATAGACACCTCGTCCTCCTCAACCGGCACGGTGTTTTTGTCCCCCTTTTCGACGAACATCTCCCCCGGCTTGCCGGACCCTTCCCCATCATCCCCGGTCAGCCCCGCCCCTTTACTAACAGCTACCACATTCTCCTCGACATCCTCCATCTCAGGGGCCTCGTACTCGGCCATCTTCTCCTTTACTGGTGGGAGGACATTCGTAAGGTTCATAATATCCTCTTCCATGTCCACATCGAGGTTCACATAACCGTATAGGTCAGCGAACGACCCCTGAAACAAAATAATGCCCACTGATCGGGCCAGAGCAAGAGTAACCAACGACGAAGTTAGCCACTAAAAAAGGTTATTAACAGTAATTTAATGACAAAACCACTACACATACCTCATCTTCAGCCTTCTTGTCCGCGGCGGAAGCGGCCAATGCTGCGTCCTCCTTTGGGAAAGTCAGCTCTACAGTTTCCCTTGAAGGAGAACGCAGCACAATGTCGGTGACATTTTCGGTCATCCTTGACTTCTTCGAACCCTCCCCCTCGGACTCAACTGCTCGGCACTTAGGGAGTAAAGAAGCCTTTCCCTTCCCTAGGGCCCTAACCCGAGGCTTGATGACCGATAAGAAATCAGCCTCCGTCTCACCAGGAATAGCAGGTGGAACGATAACTCTATTGCCCGGCCCCGCTACATACCCCAGCAATTTTGGGGCAGCACGGTTACTCGCATCCCTAGTCAAACCAGGGCCCCACCATTTCCAAAGTGCCAACAACACGTCGGTATTGGGAGCACCGAGATCAGGCATCTCGGGGGCAGAAGCAGCAGGCTTGGGAATTATATGACCGGCCGAACACCAATTCCCTGAGACAATCACAATGCCTAAATTATGCTCTTTGTTCGTGTCGGGTATATCCAACACAAGCTTAGTAAAGCCACGCGAAGTCTTCAGATACGAGCTTCGACGCTCAAAGGTAAAGTAGTACACCCCGAACACATCCTTCAGCTCCACATTCACACCACTCAACTCCGACAACTTCTTAATCCCGTTCAGAATACGGTAACCGTTGAGGGCAAGTTGACAGGGAGCAATTTGGAAGGCCTCGAAGAAGGAGGCCATCCAGTCAGAAAGGGGGAGCTTCAGACCCCCTGTGAGAAGCGCTGAGGACCTAAGAGCTACCTCGCCTTCGCTTACGTTCCCGAGCACTTCATCATCCGTCCTAGGGAGCCGCAGCTGTATATCTGCAGGTATGCCTACATTCTTTTTAAAGTCCTCTTCGTTAAATGGACCGATTTGAGCCAAACACTAGGCCAAAATATCCTACTAAAACACCGACGACACCCCATTAATCCAACAAAAATCCAACAATGATCACGCCAAAAACCAAAACATACAATTCCCAATCAGGATATGCCACCTAAGCCTCACCATAAGATCCACAATAAACAATTACCTACGACGAGAAATACCAACAAATCAAACCAACCAAATACAATTCTCAATCACCATCTACAGCTTACGTATGACTCCACAAAACCCACCAAAACAACGACAATAATTCCAAAACAATAAGGCGTACTCAATAAGACAATACAACAAAGAAGACCAATCAACTAAACATACCAGCAAAAATGTAAATAAAGGATCTCAGTAAATATGGATGTACTTACAGCCATTATGAGGGAGCAAATACAGCCTTGGAGATATATTTTCTTCTCACGAATAATAGCATGAGAAATTTTCTAAGAGAGAAGTATAAACCCTAGGAGAGAGAAACGTTGGGGGAAGTTATGGGAAAGATGGGCTCAAAAAGTATTCTCTACAAAGGTTAAAGGACTGAAGCCGTAATAAGGGAGAATAAAATATTAACCGTCCTTTCGTATGACAGAGGTTTATCTCTTTTCAGCCATAGAAAAGTCAAAACCCCCCCAGATATTTCAAAACAACGCTCCAGATCTGGCCACGATAAAAGTGTATCCCACTAACCCAGGCACTTCACATCATTACACCTATATAAACGGCCAGTGGACCCCAACACATAAAGCTTACGGCATACGCTACCCCTATTACTACAAGTAACAAGGAACAATAACCACCACCAAGAATATACACCGAACAAGTTCTTTGACGCCAAATAGTATTTATTCTCACAAGCGAACACCGAACAAGGTAAACGGAGACCGTTCCTAGCTCGACGGCATTTAAGCAACCAGTCTAGCAACGCTCTCCGGGGGGATCACCACGTGTACTTTGCTCGGTGTCCAGCGGAGTCCAGCGGACATGTGCAAGGTTTCAAAAATGAAGAGTAAAAGATACGAGGCGTTGCAACAATTCGAAACACAGAGGGGCATAAAGTACGAAGAGTTGCGATAAATGGGAGGGGAAACCGAACTGACCAGATCGGGAGAAAGCTACCCGAGAAGAGCGGTCTAATCGAGCTTGGTAAGAGTCATTCATGACTACCAAGCACTCATCCTCCCTGGAGAGGTCGGTGTTCGTCCTAGTAAGGATCCGCTCCTCACGCCGACCATTTATTTTTTCACGGTCATGCTATCCTGGGATTGGTCTCGAGTCTCCTCGGCCTCACACCAGGAGTGGGCCAGAATGTTCCTACGCACCAACAAATGATCAAAGTTACGACCCAAGACCGAAATCTCGGTCCATTTAATGGTATCCTCGGGGTGCGAGTTGAACAAACTCAAAGCCAGAACATCATACTCCTTCTTAAGCCGAACCATTCTATGACGTACCCGAGATACCTCAGCATCCAAGTCCTTCATCTGAACATGGTATCTCGTCAAGGGCTCAGACATTATGGAAAGTTGTTATGATACAGAAGGAGATGAGGGATGAGGGAGAAGCCAAACACAGGTTTATGATAAGGAAAGTCTCCCAAGGAAAGGTTGAGTATTTATAGAACAAAGATATTATGTTGTCTAACAAATACTTGGGAACAGGCATTTTATATGACAATGCTCGGGAACATGCATCTTTGTTCAAACCTGCCATGTCTCAGAAATCATACGACTACAATACAGCAAGAAATAAAGATGCAAGATATTCAAAGATCCACGTTCCAGAAAAACGACAAACCACTAATGCAACATAAAAAGAAGTGCAAGATAAAGGGGCAAATATAATTTTCATTAATAAAGATGGGATACAGCGTTGTTCATTACATCAGAGTACAACATCAAAAGGAAAAACTATTACATCAGAGAACAACATCAAAAGGAAAAACTATTACATCAGAGGACATCAAAAGAAAATCTATTACATTAAGATCATATACAAAGAAGATCGACTATATCAGCAAGCCAAGCAGACAGGAAAAAAAAAAAAGGAAAAGAAAGAGGAGGCACAGAAGAAAAAGAAAAAGAGATAAGAAAAGATGAAGAAACGAAGAAAATAAAAATAAAATATATATATATATATATATAATAAAAAAGAAAAGAAAAAGAGGAAGGCTAGGGGGAAGTCGATCGGTATCGATGAGAAGGCCCGGCAGAGACATCCCTATCTCTAAGCCTCGGGTTCCCCCTCAACACCTCGTTCTCTTCGACCAGAGCCTGACTGGCTCGTCGGCAATAATCCAGCTCCGACCTTAGCCAAGTTAATTCCCGGACCATCTCGGTATGGTGATAACGCATCACCTTTAACTCCGCCTCAGCATCCTTCAACAGCTTTAGTGCATGGCCATAAGAGGCTTCAAAAGCCTCAACTTGCAAAGCCAAGGCAGATTTGGAGGAAGAACCAGCCATTTTAAGGAAGTTATAGGATAAAATTTTATATATGGCGAAGAGAGATAAGGGGGAGATTATGAAGAAACCCATATATTGATAGGGTATTTATAGATAAATTAAGGAAGGATTAACATGGGGAATTGCAACCGTTCGTCAAAAAACTCTGGAAAACATGAGTAATTGAAAAGATGCATCTGTTGAAAAGAAGCACTTGGATTCATGCCAGTGTTTAAAGAGGGTAAAGACGCGTCTGTTGAGAAGAAACGCTCGTAGTCATGCAAGTATTTAAAGAGGGTAAATTTCAAAAAGCTTCTACAGTTGTCATTCTAGGGAAGTGCAACAGTGTTAAGAGATAAAGGATAAGATTTGTGCACAGGGCTCAAGAAATCCCATTAATTCCTGGATACAAAGAGTAAGAAGACTCTATGGATAAGATTTGTGCACAGGGCTCAAGAAATCCCATCAATTCCTGGATACAAAGAGTAAGAAGACTCTATGGATAAGATCAAGCACATGGCTCAAGAAAACCCATTAATAAAGGCACACACGTGCACAGTAAAGAGAAATTGCATTGGGAAAATAAATCATACAAGAACAAGAAAAAGAAGGATTTTCATTAATTAAGGGGAACTTCATTACAAGGTGTTGCCCAACAAAAGAACATTACAACATTACAAAAAAAAAAAAAAAAAAAGAGGGGAAAAGAGAATTATTTTGTAGAGGGGCCAGCTTCGTCATCAGGCTTCTTTTTAGACCGAGCATACACTTCCTTGAGGGCCAATTTATAAGCCCTCTTGGAAGCAATATGCCTATCTCTAGAGGCCTCGAGCTCTTCGATCCGAGCACGCGCCCAAATATTGTCGATCAGAGACCTCTGGTATTCATTCTCCATGGCGTCCAAGCGCTCGTCCATCTCAACAGCGCGACGAGCCTCCATGGTCAAAGAGGCGACCCTCCTTTCGAGAATACGAGCCTTTCTCGCCTCCTCCTCTAGATGAGCAACATACTCAGGAAGGTTGTGACCACTAGTTTCACGAGGAGAAGTCATTTGTTCGATGATAAAGAATGAATTATACAAGGAAGACTGGTACAGCCCCCTTTATAGGAAGAAATAAGGAGTATATCAAAGGTCATCTCGAAGAAAGACAAACCTCTTGAGCTTACCAAAGACATTTATGGCCAATTAAGCACAGTTCCAGTCCAAATTGCGTCATTCAAAAAGTATGGGGAAGATACACAAACAAGAAGGAAAATAAAAGATTATTTTATTAATTTCAATAGTTCAGTTACAACTTGGTGATGACACCCAATACAAAAAAAAAATTACAAAGAAATTACAAAAGCTAAACTGTCCCGAAGAAAAGCTTGCTTCAACATCATCCTACGCAAGCTTCGACCGAGCATGCAGCTCCTTGAAGGCAAGCTTATAGGCCCTTTTAGCTGCCTTATGCTTATCCCGAGAGGCCTCGAGTCTATCTATCCTATCGAAGGCCCAATCCCGATCAGCCATAGTTACGTGATGAGTCGCGTCCATATCAGACAACCTTTTCTTGACCTCAAGAAGTTCTTTGGCCATGATAGCAGACTTCCTCTTCACAATGCGAGCTTTCTTAAGCTCGCTTTCTAGATAAGCAATGTAGTCGGGAGAGTTGTCAGCAATAGGACCATTAGGAGAAGCCATGATATTACTAAACAGATATTGATGTAATTGATGGTTTATGAGAGGGGTGAAGCCCCTTTTTATGTGACAAATGGGGGAAGGTTAAGGGTCACCTCGAGACAAGAAAGCATGCTCAGAATTCCCCATGACATTAAATGGGCTCCAGAGAAATAGGTATAAATCTATTGCACTTCTCGATAAAGCATTGGGAATAGCCGAACTGAAGGAAAGTCCTCCAGAAAACCGATCATGACTCCCTCGACGTGGAGACCACACAGAAGAAGTCATGGAGCACTTGATAGAACATAAAAATTGGACCCGAATATATCTATTCGGGTACGAATCGACCTACCCATTATTTGAGGGAACCCAAGGCTAAAACCCACAAACCCATGATCTAATAGAGCTTTCCTCACAGGCCATTATCTGTAAAGGTCCAGCCCAATAGTAAAGATCCACCATGGAAAAGCCCATGAGGTGGCTCCTGAGATGACGACACATGTCAACATCACATGAGACATAATTGTCTATAAATAGCCTACTACCCTCCTTAGAATCGGACCTGAAAATCTATCTAAAAAATATAGAGAGAATGAGAGAAAATAGAAAAATTTGTCAGAATTCACCCCACTAGAAAGTAGACCGAACAAGATACAAGACCGAACACCGAGATCGAAGAAAGATCAAGATTATCAGAGCAAGTTGTAATACCGAGCATAAATATAAATAGGAAATTGTATTCCGAGCAATTATACCACCGAGCTTAATAAAGATTACAGAAGAGTTCATTATTTATTCTAGTTCTATATATTATATTATTGTTGAAAAGCCTAACGCAACCGACCAAAGTTATGGCTTTATCAAGTATTATATATCATTCTATTATACTAAGTAAACTCAAGTCAAATGAATCTGTCCAATTTAGTCATTTTTTTCTAAAAATACCCCTACACTTTTATATTAATAATTACAATAATACCATAATCGCATAAAAATATAAAAAGTAAAAACTAATCAAATTATTTATCTCTCTTTAATAAACAAAAATTCTTTTAAATGTTAAATTATATTTTTTTTATTTACATATTTAATTATATCATACTATATGTATTTTTTATATTTTTATTACACCGGAGAGAGAAGGCATAGGCACCATTAATTAGTATATATATAAATAAACATGTGAACCTGGTTCAAATGAGGCCAGCTTTTAAGGTTCGGTGATTATTTAAATGTTTTTTTATATACTTTGACTTAAAAAAAAATTATTCTCTGGAAAATATTTAAATATTATGTACAGTACATTGTTTATATTTTAAAGATAATGAGGTACTTTTAAAGGGTCCTCTTATATATGGTCTTCTACTTTTGCTTTCTGAAACTAAAGTATATGTGATTTTCAAACTACTTCAGAAAATATTATACTTTAGAAACCACAAAACAAGAAACTCTAAGAAAGGAAAACGAACATGAAATTGCTCAACCAGAAAGTAATTCAGCATCAATGTGAGTTGCTTCATTTAAAGTTTAAACCTTAAATATATATAGTGACACATGAAATGATATGCAGTCTGTTGAGTGTTACATACCACATTAGTTGTTAATAGATCGGGACATGTGTTTAAAACGTCTGACTTGCTATGAGGCATTTTAGCAAGTAATATTGAATTATTAATATTTCATCAATTGATTGATGTCTCGCTATAAGATAATTATGTTCCTCAATCTACAATTATTACATGTAATTTATCAAGTTGCACATGACTATTCTATAAATGATTTAAAGCAAACTAAAGCATAACTGGACACCACGTTCTCACGTACAAGGCTTAATCCAATTTAAAGAACAAAACTCGATCTGAAAAAGTTATTCTTTGTTTGGTCCATATTACACTATCTATTGCAATAGTATTGATCATTGTTTGAAAAGTTATCAACTTGATCAATAGATTAAATGGACAAAAAGGTCCATGGTTTTGTTTTCACGATTCGAGAATCAAGAACAAGTTAAACACTCACATATTTACACCAAAAGAGTACAATTTGGAAAATATGGGTACATAGCTATCACATTCCCCGAAATTTAGATTATTATAGGATTATTTGGGTTTGGATCTTATTAGTCACATGACTACTAATAATACAACCCGGGTTATAAACGAGTTTTGAAAAAAACATCGGATTAACAATTCGGACCAGATTATAATTTTTTTATCACATCACCCTTACAATATAATAAAAGCGCCTAAATATCAACTTTTGTGTCCGGCTGAAACAAATAGTACAATCGGAGTTGATCCATCCAGACACATTATTTGTGTTTCCGGCTCCGACCATCAAATGGTGGAACCAAATAAACCCCACCCTTATGCCTTGTTTGACCACATCATTTAAACCGTACCATATCCATGCATAATGTATTTGGTTGCATAAAGTGCAACCGGACTATCATTCTAAAGCAGGCAACCAACGATGCATTATGTATGCTTTTTGTAATACCATATGGTGTGATATGTTATTTTAGTACTCAGATAGTTAATCATGTCTTCATTTCAAGCATCATTAATAATACGGAACGAATTGTCAATACAAGAATAACAGACATTTATTAAAATAAAGCATTTACGTTTCACTCTTAATTATCGGGAAAACTCCTTTTCCATTTAAAATTTACAAAGTACGCTGCATTTCACTCGAATACTCACATTTCTTGAAAATTTTCAAAATCTTGAATTTCTATCACGTGCCACAGTTTCATATACCGCTTTCCTACCAACCCTATGAACTTATTGATAATTTTTCTGTAAAAAAAAACATACAAGAAGAATAAAAACAAAGATAATAACTTTAAAAAGAAATTGATAAAGAATCCAACTTCTAAGAATCGTATTCTAGTCTGAACTTCCTCCAACTCTTTGATTATAATACCTTCGAGTTGGTATCAACGAAAATCTACGGTTTTCTTCATGCCTTTAGGAATATTTACCCATTTCCATCTAGTTTTCCTTGGTTACAACTTTTATTAAATCCGTGTAATTAGTTACAACTTTAAAACTATGAGCACCAAATTGACTTTTTAAGTTCTAACCCATAATAAACAGACCATCATTGTAAATAAACCCAAGTAAAAGTACTTTGGGTCAGTTAAATTAAACTAGTTTAGTTTATTTAGTTATCACCGTTATATAATCACACACACTCTCTCCACAAAAACACACACACATATACACAGATAGAGAGAGAAAGAGAAAGATGGTGAGGATGAAGTGGAACATAGCAGCTGTTGTGTTAACATGCACAGTTTTAGCTATGGTAACAGAGGTTAACTCAGTAAGATACATAGTTGGTGCTAATATGGGATGGACTAGCAATGTTAACTACACTATTTGGGCTCAAGGAAAACATTTCTATACTGAAGACTGGCTATGTAAGCATATATATTCTTTCTTGATATACATATGAAAAAAAAACCGAAAACCGAAAACTGAATGTGTGTGTGTGTGTGTGTAATGTTTTGGATCTATGAATGAATAGACTTAGATCTGTAGTGTGTTCTTTGTTCTTTTGATAGTTTTAGCTAACACATGTTTTATTAGTGTAAGTTAGTGAAAAATATTAGATCTGAAATTTCTCAGTTTCTGTTAAGTTAGTTATACTAATAAGGTGCAGTGTTGTGCTCCTATTTTGTTGAGTAATATTTACTGGAAAAATTGTATTATTAGGAATTTACAGGTGCAATATTGTCCACTAGTAATAAACGTGTATTTTGTGATGCATAATTTTTCATAAATATTAGGTGTAAATTATTTGTGTCTAGCTCAAAATCATGTATTTTGGTAATGGACAAGTAATTGAAACATAGGAAGTATTAAAAAGTTAGGGATTTAGTTGAAAATAGCTGGGGTTACTCAATGATGGTCAATGATGATGTATTGTAATGTAGTACCTAATATTAAAAAAAAAAAAAAACCTTAAAAATCTTCTCTTTATAATAAAATCCTGAAGTATTCTAAACATAAAGTTTCCCTTTTTATCTATGGAATGT
Source organism: Primula veris (assembly GCA_963682055.1). Taxonomy (NCBI): domain Eukaryota; kingdom Viridiplantae; phylum Streptophyta; class Magnoliopsida; order Ericales; family Primulaceae; genus Primula; species Primula veris. The sequence goes on along the minus strand of OY821747.1, from coordinate 24,081,703 downwards.
TGTATTTTGCTCCTTATTTGCTAAGAATAGTAAAGGTAATCAAGAATGGTAAAATGAATTGGTAGGTAGTTTGTAATGTTGATCTATTTACATCAATTGATTATAGTATTTATCAAAAATGGTACAGGACAATGTGAAACAGATACAAAAAATTATTTAGTATAATTGTTGAGTATAATAAGATGCAGTAATATATCCCAAATTCTTGTTGGGTAATTAGTTCTCCTTGATTTGTTGCATTTTGCTCATACTTCCCAAAATTAGATAAAGTATATTCCAAGGTCCAAGACAGGAATACAGGACAATGCTGAAAAATCTTACATAAAAGCAAAATACTTCTTTATTTAGCGAGTCATTATATTTGCTTCAGAGATTGATTTCTTTTTAGTGTGTTATAGCTTTTCATCTTGTTTTCTTTGAATCTTTGTTATTTTAGGCAAATCTTTTCCACTCTTTTCTGTTTCTAACAAAAGAATTACTTTAAAATCTGTCTTTATCTCTGGATTAATATCCAATGGACCACTATCTAATTTTCAAGAAGGCTAAAAAATAACCCATTATTGTAGATCCATGGTTGATTCTTAGGCAATGCTTCCTTTGCTCTCTGTAATTTAATTTTTTGGTAAATTGCTACTTGCTTCATGTTGAGTTAATGACACTGTATTTTCTAAAATTTACCTGTTAACGAGGAGAGTTAGGTACCGTACATAGTTAATGTTACGACTGTTTTTTTCAATTACTCACTCAAAATTATATTTTCGCAATAGGACCAAGTTTGGTGATCTTCTAATATGACCGGGTCAAACATTTATTGCTTTACTCTTCTTGTCATGGATGTCTTTTGGTGATCTTCCATTGACAAATAACAAAATTAGTCTGATGAGTAACGACTCTAATGAGCCATTTCTAATCCTCTTAACATACAAAAAAGTCATCTATAATGGGTGCATTTCCTTTTCGACATTTATATAATCTTTCATATGAATTCCTATATAAGTAAATCGTCATTGACGGGAAAAAATCTGTTTTTCTTTCTGCATACAATTTGTTTCCTTTTCATTTGATTTGCCATCTAAGGTTGAATACTTACTTTATATTAGGGGGTTCAAAGTAGTAAAAAGGTGCTGAGTATCAGCTAAAGTAGACCAAGTAAGTAAAACGAAGCTTTAACAACTTGGTATCGTAAAAGGTAAATTTTATTTATTTCCATTGTACTTTCTACTCGATTAAGGGGTCGCTTTATAAGTATTTAGATGGAATGCAAGTTATGCATATAAGTCCAAGTTATCTAAATATGTAGGAAATAACTCTAAATACTCAATCTTCTCTACATTGTGCTCTGAATACTATCTAGTTCTCATTTAGTATGGAAGCAAATTCAGATTAATCTGAACATTTATTTATTATTTGTTCTCCTTTGAGTCATAACTCCTAAGGATAGCTATCATATTTGACAATTTGAAAACTTGTAGATTTGGGTTTGCATAACTTGTGATGTTAATGATGAGTGTGCCAAAAAGACGATTTATTAGTGATAATTGTCATCATTAAGATATGTGTATGTCCAGGTTGGTGAGAAAGTTGAGTGATCTAAAACTTGTATATGTACTAATCATTATCACATGCTAAGTGGTTGAGATAAATCCAATTATTTAGATTGATGTTGACCAAAATTGGTCTGTATGGTTGGCACTTTGTATAATTTTACTCTAGGAAATTAGCACCACTATTATGTTGACAAATTTCAGACAAGTGCAAGTGCTTGTTTAGGCTCAATTTTAAGTTAATAAGCTGGATTTAACAAGGTTGAGAAAAAAAAAAAGCTTTGTTCATACTGCTTAAAACTTCTAGCTTTTTCCAGCCAATATACACAACAGTTAGGCTTTTAGGCTGATTAACCATATATAGTTCAGTTTTTACTTTTAGGGGGAAAAGAAGAAAAGTTGGGCTCAGAAGTTGAAATAAACAAGATACAAGGAGAAAAGGGTGTGTTTGTCTAGCTTTAAACTTACTTTCTGTCTAGAAAACTAATCGTTTTTAAACTGATTATCTAAATTCTCCACAACTAATAGAATAGGAACCACGAACTCGGGCTTAAAATTTAGTAATCTACAGTTAAGCCTAACAGGTGTTTTGCTTTTTTCAGATTTCGTTTACGATAGGAACCAAAATGACGTTATAGAGGTGAACAGGACAAACTACGAAACTTGCAATGCGGAACATCCTATTCATAATTTTACCACCGGAGCTGGGAGAGATGTTGTTGCTCTGAACGTGTCACGTAACTACTATTTTATTAGTAGTAAAGGCTCTTGCTATGGTGGTATGAAACTAGCTGTTCATGTCGAAAAAACGCCACCGCCTCCCAAAGCTGCTCCCTCCAAAAGCGGTGCTTCAGTACTTAGTCTCAGGGGCAAATTCGTCTTACCAGCTGTTTTCGCCATTGCTTCTGCATGGGACTCGTTACTCCGATTGACATAAACTAAACAAGCATTCTATTTGCCACTTAGGGATACCAAAATTGGGAGATCAAAGGAGATGTCATTGAACAATTATATTTCTTCTTTTGTTGTGTGTACTTTAGGTTTGGGAAGTGCCTTCAGTTGAGAAATTTATATTTTAGTGGACTTGAGGATTAATTTATTTTCTTTGTTTGTGGACAAATGTTAATGAAAGTGGTTTGAGATTTGGACTTTGTTTTATTTGTCTTAGATACCATATACTATACCACAAAAGCATCAATGATAGCTTTATATAAACCATAAACTTATTAATATATAGTCGATACAAGATATAAAAAAACTCGACATTTGAGGAGTTTAACGAGCAAATATATCAACTAAGGTGAATCCAACATCACTTGATATCAACACCTATCTATTGGTCAAACATTGTATTTCAATTTTATATAAAGTACCACCAAAAAGACTAAATGATAGCATGAATGTAACTTTAAATAAAGTAAATGGTTTGCAGAGGATTCTCGTATTTTCATTTAAACTCCACTATATCTATAGAGTTATATAATAATGAGTAAAGGGTTTTCTAACAATGCATATATATAGGATATATATTTAGGATATAGATATAAAAGATAAAATTTTCTACCAAACCTCTCTATATGTAAATAGCAATCGTAAAATATTATAGCAGCACTTTTGGGGTTGAACCGGACAACAAAACCCTTTTTCTCGTTAGTTTTCTCCCGTTTAATGTTTTATGTTCTCTATATGTACCTTCTTTTTTATTTTTTTCCCATTTTTCCCATTTTACGTCCACCCAGCATAACCTGTTTTATTCTTTATAGCAGTTATTTTATCCTCTTATCTTATTATTTCCACATGTCCTCCTTCTAATTCATGCCCAAAAATCATATTACGGTAATTTTTTCAAATAAGTGGGATTTGTAAATAAAAAAAAAGTCAGATTTTAAGAAAACTGATATTCTTGATCTACTTATTTAATTGTGTTCTTGCTACATTGTTTAAATTGATAAGATGAGGTAGAGAAAATTTTACAAAGAGATCGATGGGAACAGATTTTGGAATAAAAGATTAAAAAAAAAATTAGTATTATTTTACTTTCTTTTAAAGTTAATGTAAACAGCACAGTTGCACACTTTATAAGTATTTGAACTATAACTTTATTATAAAGCTATATACACGCTTATATTTATAGAGAAAAAAACTTTGGACCGTTTGAGAATGATCTTAATAAATACAATAAGTCAATAAATTATAACAGTAGAAACAATTATTTGACTTGTAGATTTTAGCTGGAGGAACAAGATGCATGATATGCGGAATTGATGAATTGCTCTTGGTACACTAGTTGAAAATTGTTTTTCTATATGTAGACTTGTTTTTATTTATTTTTGAACTTTAGTTTTCATTTCGGTGTATCTGACATGGCACGTCTTTTCTTAATCTTAGGCCATGTGCTTTTCTTGGATCTTGCTGCAAATTCAAATTTCCATACTATATGGCATTAAAATAAATACCAGGAAAAGAACCTTTGGTATGAAAACGTCTCCCAATTTTCATTATGAAATTACGTGTAATTTTAATCGATCAATAACTTAAAATTATTAAAATAAAAAATTTCAAAAGTTAATCCTATAGTTCAAAAATTAAATTATATGATTTAGTTTTAAAATTTATCATTTCAACAATTTTGATACATTTTATAAACCAATTAAAATTGGATGTAATTTTATAGAGTATAATTAATTAATTAGGAATGGGAGGGAAGGAAACTTAAAATAATATGACCATTGTGGTCTTTCCAAATAAACGGATGGATGTTTGCTAACGTCTCTTAGTATAAATCCAAATTATTTATGACGACTAACTCTTAGTTTTGTGTTTGTCACATTCAAATGTCTCCAATGTTCGAAAAGTCACGAGGGTCCTAGGCGGAAGTAATTTACAGCCGAACATCTCGTTTAATCCCTCACGATCATTGCCTAGCTAAAATCGCTGAATAAAAAAAAAACTACCAGGTACCGAGTTGCTTAGTCCACGACTACCGGCTAATCATCGTCTAGCTAGGCATGAATTTTAGAACACTATGCGCTCAAATCCTATTTTCTAACAGTCTCCTTAGCACAATTATAATAAAAAAAATTTGGAAATATTAATACTCACGCTTATGTAATCCTCCATATTGCCAATCGCGGAGTAAATGAGTTGCTCCAGTGTCCATTCATCTTATCGATTAGTTATTGATGATTGAAGGGATAAAAATAACTAAACGACTATTTGAGGCATCTCATTCACTCTCATATCTCTACTACCGTCGGATACTCCTTTGTTGGCTAAATGTTCGTCCACTATTTGTTCAGAATAGTTGTGTACTTAGTGAAAACAATGAATCGGCTTTACATGTCTACCCGTATCTATTTTTAACAATTTGAAATATAATTTGATTTATGAACAAATTCTACAATGCACAAAACGACTATCTCGCTGAAGTTCATTCACTTTTCACATCTTTCTATAATGAGAAAACGTTAAGGAGCGGAGGTAATAGCTAGTAAATATATTTCATGATTTTCGTGTCATGGTAGTTGTTGTTCCTTTCAGGTTGGGAGGAAAAAAAACTTCTACAGTTCTGCTAGAGTTGCTTCTCCAAGTAATACGTTAGTTGAATCTTCGAACAAAAACAATACGATACTATATATATGTTCACATTTGCCGGTAAAGGCAGTTCTTCTCCTTGCCTGGCCGCTTGTTGAGTGGAAATTATTGGTTCAAGTCGGTACTAATTCGACGTGAGTGGTAAATTCAGCTATATAACATAAAAAAGAACTACTTCTCATTGTCTTCACCGCGATCTATTAGAAAACTCATTTTTAGAATTTTTTATGTTGAGATGTTTTTAATATGAGACGTTTTCAATATGGATTCGCTCATGACACCTCCAAAAAAAGTATATATTATCAATCTTTTATCTCTAAATAATTGTTTAATCACGCAACTATTTTGACTAATTCCAAAATATAATTTTCTTCGTTATCAAATTTAAACTTTTTTGCAACTCATAAAAAGTATTGTTATAAAACAAAAATTGCAATGAAAAGGATAAATAAATAAAATAAAACCAATATCCACGTTTAGACGTGATTTATTTGGGGACAGAGTGAGGGAGTATTAATTGACTAAATTAGAGAAATCGAACCAAGAGTATGCTACTTTTGTTTTCTTCGATTTACTAAATTTTTATGGAGGTGATGCTATAAGTAGTTTTTTTTTTTACAAACACTAATGCAGATCCTCGCTTGGATTCGTTTGTTCGACATATATCGAGTTATATCAGCTATATTCAACGAGTATACACATTGGCGTCTGAAAATTAGTATCTAATGACATGTTTGGCATTGGATTTTTTTTTATCAAAAAACAAAAATTTAAAAATCAATGAGAAAAACTTGTTTAAAAGAAACTACAATATGCAGTTTGGTACCACCTTATTAGTTTTTTGACTTATAAGTGATTTATACTTTCTTTTAGTTGATAAGTCAGTTTTTACATGTTTTATTCTAAGAGTAACTTGTAAATATACAAAATAACTTAATAAAAAAATTCTGCATTTGGCAAATTTTATGTAAAAAGCTAAAATAATCTCCAAAATGCTAACTTATTTGCTTTTGACTTTTTTTTAGCCTTTTTGATTCAAAAACTAACTTTTAAAACACTACAAAAAACAACATACCAAAAACCCAAAACTTTATTAAATAAAAAAAACACCCAAAAAAACTGAGAAAAAAAGATGTCTAATCATCAATATTGTTAATAATTGTAAAAACATAAATATATGGATAAACCTCACTCATTCCCTTCCACATTTAACTACAAAAACACAAGTATAAAAATGGCGACTCTGTTTTCATCTTCTTTACTAAACTATAACCCAAGCTCAAAAACACAAAACTACACAAAACTACATTTCCATTCTCCTTCTACATTCTCTCTCTCCTCTTTCCACCTAAAACCCGCCTTTTTCTCCCTCTCGAAACCACCTTTAAACCGCTGTGTTCCGAAGGTGGTGCCCGAGTATGATTTTGTAGCAGAAGAAGATGCTATTACGATCGATAACTTGATGCGGTTTATTGAGCTTAGTCTTGGTACCTGGTTCGGCTCTTTCCATGTTAGTATTTCGTTTTACTCTGTTATCATTATTTGTTCTGTTTGTACTTTTTTTTTTTTGGTAAATAATCACGTTATGTTAGAACTTAGAAGACAACTTCCCTATCATTGTGCATGTAAAAATATCGTTATCTTAATTGGTGGTTATGAAAACTTTCGGATTGTTTTTATGTTTGTACTAATCATGTTAGAAGACCACTTCTCTATCGCTCTAAAAGGCGAGCATTGGCACGATTAGGCGCTAGACGGTCTATTTTCGCCTTTTAAAACATTGTATTTACCTTTTTGTTGTGTGTCTAGTGCAAGGAAGGAACTCGGATCGTAGGCCACTGCACCCTCATTTTGAAAAAAAAATGATGAAAAAGTAATTTTTTCGATGTATTTTGATCAAAATCTTAAAAAATCAGCGTAGCCCCCCTCACCCCCATATTACGAACTCATATAGGGTATGGAAAAAAATTATGAAAAATATCTGCCCCTCCCATTTTGTATTCCAGTGCATGTTTCATAAGTAGTTAAGACTTCAGATATTTTCACACCTTTTACGCTCACACCATCATTTGGTGAAAGTGTAATATGATAAACTTGTTCCAAGCAGTGGGGGAGCAAGGAGTCAAGAATGGGGTGTTGGATTTCCGACAGAAATACGGGGTTGCTAATCCACTATTTCTAAAAATTTATATGTAAAATGTATGTCGGTTAGTAGGGTTTTTAATAATATGGGCAGGGGCGGATGCAGGTAGGGGCATGGGGTCACATGCCTCCCAAAAATTTCACCAAATGTAATTACGAAAATACCCTTGAAATTTATATTAATCCATAATATCTCTCTTTTTTTGGTACATATACTATATTTATAATTAACTTTTATTCATTTGGTAAGATGGCTTTCTTTTCTACAAGTTTACAATAATACTCGTATTTTAAATAAGAATTTTCGTACAAGTTTACAACAATACTAGTATCATAAAAAAAAAAAAAGGAATAAATCCATCTAGTCTCAAAGGCATTGACGGTTTTTCCAGAACAAATTAATTTGTTTATTGAAAGTGAATGTGATGATTTACCCCAGAATATACTTATAACTGAGATATAACTTAGATGTACTTGAATCGTGAACTGAACTGCTTATACTTAACGTTTATTCATTTGTTAAGATGGCTTTAAGGCATTGAAGGTTTTTTCTAAATAAATTAATCTGTTTATTCTAGCGTTTGATAAGATTTTATAGTTTGTTTTGTTTTTTTACTTTCTATTATATCGTGACGATTTTTATTGTAATATTAAAACATTCAATGTTCGTTCTGGCTATTTTGTTTGTAAGCAAATCTACCAAAGTAGACAAACCAAACAACAAACGTCGAATGAATTATTAATTGGCTTGTTTTTTGGGAAACCAGCTATGTAAACGAATTACATTAGTTTTGTTCAATTTAAATCAAACCAAATTGATTCTTCTAATTTATATACAAACATTATATGCATATATAGATATATATTGATTTTAAATAGTCTACCCGAACTTACTTATTCAAATATTAGAACAAATGATTCTAGTTTCACAAGAACTTATAAATTTTTTGGCACTAGTCACCGTTATTATTATAAAAAATTGTGCCCCCGAATCTAAAATTCTGGATCCGCCCCTGATTATGGGGGTGGTTGTACCCCCTATGAATCCCTTTAGCTCCTCCCCTGGTTCCAAGTGTTAACAAATTTGGTTTAATTTTGTTTTGATACTGCTACGTGTGTAAACGTTGTATTACTCTCTGGCAAGTGCTTATATTCTTACCTTTTTTAACTTTCTGCTTAAAAAAAGCTATGAGTGATTGGTTTCCTAGCTTTTTTGTAGCTTTTAAAAAAACTAGCTTTTGGGTAAAAAGCTTTAAAAAGCTCAAAAAGCAGAGAAGGTGTGAGTCCAATCTTAGTTTCTTCTCTGTTGTCAATATCATAACAACATAATCAAAGCCAAGCTAGATGTATCTTAAACAATTAGAATTTGACTATGGGCATTTTTGTTACAAATGTTCAACCAAATGTGTTATCACAATATATCAGAAAGAATAAGGAACAGAAGGGCTGGTTAACAATCCGTTAATAAGGGCAGTCCAAAATTTCACGTAGTTTCATAGAGTAACAGGCGGAGGGAGTATAAGATAGTAAAAAAAAAAAAAGATACTTGATTTGTTTCTCACGTTGGTCTGTTTATTTGTTTGTTACTCTATTTCTATAACTAGGTGGTGACATATGGTCGCTCCCATTTTGACACAATTTGACAACGATGCGACCTTTTACCATGTATGTTGGTAAAAGAACTTGGTATTATAGCACCTTTGCTGGCTGCATAATTGGAATTTTGTTTTGAAACCTTCGGCTGCTTCCTCGAGATAATTGTTGTTCCTTCATTGTAGTATTTTTTCTGCCAAGGATTCGTTGGACTTCATCTTCCAAATGAATAATCTGGCTAGTACAAGGTTGATACATGGATCCATGGTCATTTAGTTAAAAGTTCTTATTCAGGCTAGAAAAAAGCTGTTAAGCTGCCTAACTATAGCACGGTATGCATAGCAGCTTAGGAGAGAGAGAAAATGAAGTTAAAGAAGAGCAACCAAACAAGTCTTAAATGCCTCTGGTTTTATAGCTTTTGAGATCAGCTTCTTTGGTGTTTTCTTATAATTTGCAGTGCATTCGATTGAAGTGGTTGATACTAACTGTTCTGGTTAAAGATTAATGTTAGAATATAAGAGAAATTGAGAAAGACCTAGGCTATTTTTTCAGACGATTTGTCTTCTATTAGTTTACTTCCCTGTTGGAATTTTGGGTAAGATACTTGGTTCATTCAAATTATCATTTTAAGCTGCATAACCAATTGCATAATATATGTTGCAGCTTAGAAGCGAAAGTAGAAAGAAAAATTAAACCTAAATGGTGCAGCCAAACAAGCTCTGATTACTTTTTACTTTTGCACTTTTGGGTATTATCTTAATTGGTGTTTGCTTTTCAAATGTGGTGCATTTGATTAACCAGATTAATACTATCTACTTACTATGGCCTTTGGGGTTTCTGATCAGAATGATAGTCTAATTTTACGCTTGATGAACTTATGTTTAACAGTCCGAATAAACCAGCTTATTTGTTTAAAAGAGCAGCCAAATAATCCCTAACTTACCTCATACTGTTGTAGGGACTTACGATTCCACCATCTACACATCAACGAGAACTATTGTTTTTGTTTTATATTATTTAACTTGTAATCATATGACTAATTGAATGTTGACCTCTTTTTTTTCTCATGTTGCAGCAATTTGATCCTGAAGGGAGTTTGTTGCACACAATTAGTACTAAACTCGCGGCAAGCTCATATGGTGATGGTGATCTCATCAGTTTAATTCAGACGTACAGTTCACTTGTACATTTTTATTCTTTTCCTTTTTTTTATTGAAAATGATATCTACACAGGCATGCATAACTAATTGTTAGAGATTTAGGGTATGATAATCCTGGATAACTTCGAAGAATCGTGTTCGTACACTTTCCGAACAAAGTATTTCGACCCTATTATTGCCTGGGTTCACGAAATCTTTGTGGGGATAATTCTTGAAGAACAATCTGTTTCTGGCAAGGAGAATAGATTAGGAATGTAGAGAGAATTTTCTTATATGTTTCTGTGACCAAAACCGAGGCCAAATGACTTCTTATATAGGAGATCAATAACCGAAACTGAAAGCAAGCAACTGTTCCGGAAAGGAAGCAACTGTTCCGGAAAGGAAGCAACTGTTGGGAAAGGGTCCAACTATTCAAAATTTTCCGGAAAGGAAGCAACTGTTCCGGAAAGGAAGCAACTGTTGGGAAAGGGTCCAACTATTCAAAATTTTCCGGAAAGGAAGCAACTGTTCGGAAAAATTTTTGCTCGGGACGCTGCCCCGCACCCCGCCCGCTGTCCTGGCAGCGGGACCCCAGCCAGGGGCTCTCGCCCCTTGGACCCCGCCAGGGGCTCTGCCCCTTGGAACCCCGTTTCAATTATTCATATTCAATTATACGTTGGCTCGACGAGCGTGCACTCCGCACTTCCCTAACTCGTTTCCGAGTTTAACGCATTATTGCATCGGCCTATAATAAATCACATTACTACTAAAATACATTGATGATACTAAAATCACCAACACTAATGGCTTTGTAACCTTTGTTCATCTTTTGAGCAATTTAGTTTGTCTGAGACTAAAAAAGAATGTTTTATTGAAACTACAACTTCTAGCTTTATTCATGATATATGAAAAAAAGAGGCATCAGCTGAATATATCACGATGACAATTGACATATATGCTCTTTCAAATCTTATTCAAACGATGTTTTTGTTCCAAAGTGTGGGATATTGTCCCATTGAAAAGCTTTCATAATCTCATTTGTATATCAAACCATAGGATATTTTAAACACAATGTCATTATGGGCATGATTTACAAGTGTTTAACTTATTCAGTAATCCTTTCCAACTCTATGCATATCATGATATCAGATTCCGATTCAATAGGATCTAAAGAAATTGGAAAAAGGACATATACATTGGCGACCTTACTTCATTGGATATATCATATATGATATAGTTAATGTTACATGTTTGGACACTATCTAATAAAATCTTATACTTGTATACAAAACCTCTGTACAATAAAATATGTTAGTGATACCGTAATTTGATTTAATTCTTTAGGTTATACATTAAACAACCCCAGTCAACAACTTCAGTATCAGGGGATACATATGAGCAAGAATGGGCGGAATATAAGATCAAAGAGACTAACATGTATACTGTAGACAAATATCAACAGGTACGTATTCTTCATTTTTTCAGAGTCGCTTTTTAAAGGATTGTATCTGAAAAGGCTAAGTTCTGTTATTTGTCCTTTGTTCCTTCTTGATTATGAAATATTATTAGTTTGCAGGTTGGGTTTTTCCCTAATCAAAGGGCCTTCGCACTTCGTTATCAAACAGCAGGCATGCTAGAACATATAATAAGACAAGGTGTACTAGGAGAAGATGATATCGGAGAAGAATCACCTAAGTGAGTGAGTTCTCATAAAAAAAAAACTTGGTACATTATTTATCAAGTAACTCAGCATCGTACTTCCATCTAATTTACTGCTCTTTGAGTATCTTTTATTAGAAAAAAGTATCACTGCCTGACGTATTTTCGACTTAATTTCCCATTTAATCACGAGTAAAAACTTGTTTCTCATTTGGTGGTTCTTTTCGATGACATACTCTTCAATGAACTGATTTCGATTGGCATACAATTCAGTAAACTGATTTTGGATATGAATAGTGAATATCACTGCAGTATCACTAAATGGGAGTGGAAAATTTCACCTTAAACTTAGTGGGATACAAGTCCAAAGTATGCTACCTAATAGGAATTCTCCCGTCATGTGTGTTTAGCTTGTCAGTGTTTAAATACTTTAAATCGAAACAATGTTAAACCGTATGCTATATTTTTCTTTTTCTACTTGTATGCTAGAGCCAATCAGCAATAACTTGACCTTTTCTCCCCATCTTCTGCCTGTTTCATTTTTAGAGACCTGATTCTTCCATCTCGCCGGCCTTCTCTGGTTTGTGAGAATTGCCTTTATTCCCTAGAGAGAGATATGCGTGTTAGAGCATTCCATATTATGGACCCTAGTGGCGTCATACAAATGTTTCTTATCTTCCTCGAGGAAAGAGGTGGTAATCTACTTAGCCATCCTTCTTTAAGTGATTCGAAGGTATAATTTAATTAAAGACGTTACCCCTTTTTGTTGTATTCATAATTTTTGCTTGCAAAATATTTGGATCAAGTTTCTCTTGGTTTGCAGAAAATTACAAGCAGGGTAATACCACATCTCGGTACATGGAAAGGTCATTCTATAACGAAGCGTAGTGGTGTTTATGGAGCAACTCTTGCTGAAGCTGATACACTTTCTGTACTTGAGATGGACAACGAGGGGAAGATGATTCAGGTGTGTACTTTTTTGCAATTTAATTCGAGAGGAAATTTGCAAAAAGGAGCAATTTACAAGACTTATTCAGTAATATATATATAGTTATATACATATATAATGTCATTATACGACACTGGAGGGAGTCACCGGCGAACCAAATTCCATTCTTTCCGTATATTTAACCAAGTGCTGGTTTGGTTACATCTTTTAAGCTCACTTTTTTAGACAAAACACTTTGGATGATAAGCTTTTAAGCTTCAGGTTACTAGCTTTTGGCCATCTCGAAAGTTCCACCTTATCATCTTGAAAGCTGCAACCAAACGATCCCAATATACAAAGAAGATTAGCCTCTTGTGTTTTGCTGATTAAGTCTAATGAAATGTTCCTAACTGTAATTGAAACAATTAGCATATAGATTTATGCAATAACTCTATCAAGAAGCGCTCATCTATTGTTATCGTTTTACAAGGACCATTCTTCTACATCTAAAGAAGGTAACATAACGACCAATGTTCATTGGACCGGTACCATTAGGAATAATTTGGTCAAGTTCGAAGGAGGGTACCAAATTACCTTATTACCTGGCGGTATATACATGGGGTGCCCATCTAACGTGGGTAAAAGTGTCGCAGATTCTAAGTCCTTTCATTTGGAGTTGTGTTGGGTTGAGTCACCGGGAAAGAGACAGAGACTGGTTCGAACCTATGATGTGGAAGGCTTAGCAGTTTCTTCGACTTACTTTTTTGAGACGAAAGTTTGAAATCTCTCATATTACTGGGGGTTCAAATTAGCTAGCATCTTCGAGCTTTTTTGGCATGTTTTTGTAACCCAAAGAAGGGTAATATCATGGGTCATTGTAACATAACACATTGATGTACTTTCAAACAAACAGAAAATGTAGATTATTCATTTTTCTCGCTTACTCCAAATCAAAACAAATTCATAGCTGCTACTTGCTAAAGCTTATAAATGGTTTGGGACAGAACTGAAGTGTTTCTTGGTGTTTATATTAAACGCATTAAGGGGACTAATCCAGTGTTTATCATTGTTCTCGCAATTTTTAATATTTCTTAAACAATTTTTTTTATTAAAACGCTTAATGGTTTGAAAACTGGACACAATTGGAACGCTTCTTGAATTGCTTGTCCGTTCACTCTTCATTCATTGGTATAAATTGCAGTTCAAATGCTTTTCTAATATATTTATTAGTATAATATCTAAGCATTGTTTAATTTCAGTTTCCAAGCTCATTTTATTCTTTTTTTGGATCAAAGATCAATTATTATTGGTCGATCAATTTAAAAGGCAGGCTATTCGGGTTATTTCGACCGAGAAAGCTAGAAAGTTTTAAGTTATCCATCGCAATTTTTCCCCAAACCCAAACCATTCAGGGTTTTTCCAACTTCTCTACTTAATTTGCTTAAAAGCTGCAAACAAACAAGAACATAATTTTAAGTGCATCATTTCCCAAATACTTGAGTATGCGGCATTTATCATGGTTTTGTTTCTTTCGTTTTTCTTGACTAAACAAAGTATTCGGCATTTATCATGGTTGGGCTACCTAAGTTTGTAAACCTCATTGTGGTTGAAAAAGTTTCAATTATTTTAATTAAACTAAATTGTTGGTTAGGTGGCAATGGCATTGTTTTCCAGATTTAGCACAACTCCACAGATAAGCTTTGGATAAAGGAATATTGTAATGAAAATGATTATTCTTTTCTCCTATTAATGGTCAAAACAAGAATAAAAACAGTAAAACATATGTTTAGTGTGCTCAAGTAAATATTAATGGTTAATGAATTAGGTATTGAATTACAAATTTTAATAATTGAGGTATCGAATTACGAAATTTCGTTCAATTAAAGGACTAACAGCATAAATCGACGAGATTGCAGTCAATATATCTCACATTTTTTGATCTATTTTTGACGTATGTTGATAGAATTGCACTCACAATGTAATAGGCAGGAGAATATGAGTGCAATTTTATCATTTTGTTTAACGATAAGTCCTTAATTATGACAAATTTCATAGTTTATTATCTCAATTATTAAAATTGTTAGTGAGTATATTATTTTTCCCCAATAGAAATTTGGGGACACTATTTATTTTCTATCATCTTCTATATCATACTATTTGTTTTAGGCTAATTAAGAAACAAAAAAAGGTTTATTTCAAATAAATAAAAAAAGAGTAGTTTTGTTTCTTTCGTTCTTCTTGACTAAACAAAGTATTGTAAATTTGTAATCAGTGTCGGTCAAGTCAGTTTGTGGTGGCAAATGATATTACGAATTGCTCTCATTATCACACAGGCTGTTCAATATTGTACTCACTATTTTGTCACATAATCATATATTCATATGATTCGTATAAAAAAAATAAAAAATTATTGAGATTGTAGCTTGAGTCTGAAATTAATGACCAACCTCTCTATAAAGTCAAGCAAAAAGAGAATATTACCCATGATCTTCTGTTTTAAAAGGCAAAAAGTCTTCGACATGATATAAATCAATAAAAAAAAATCTAGAGAAGGTTGAATTATTTTACTATATTTAATTTTAGCATGACTTCATGACAAAAATAAATTGGGTAAAAAGCAAATCACCATTCATCGGTATACAATCTTATTAGACAGACTCTTAAAATAACCAATAATTCATTTGTTGCACCAGACTGTCTGTCCTAATTTGAAATTAAATAATTTTAACTTCAAATGATTTGTTTTAGATCATTTCCAATTATATTTTAGAGAAGTATGCACCTTACGAAACTAATAAATTACACTAGAAAAATGGTATTATTATTTTTTACTAAAATGTTCCATTAGATGGGAATTTACTCAATGTAGATTAAGGATGGGATGTGGAGTTAACTTACACATTTTCGCAGTTCACAAATATCAGAATAATACTACAACAATTTTCAACATTTTGAATAAACTTTGTGCTATCAAGAAACAGCTTACCAGAAATATGCAGATATAATATATCATCTTATCAGTAATATTTAGAATTTAATACGCATACAGTTTGAAACATAATGAATTAATAGAATAAAAGAATAATTAAATTATAAGACAGTGAGTAAAAGTGTAAAATTCTTTCATGCATGAGTCTTTAATAAATAAATAAATAAACCTCGTTGAGAAGTTGGTGATAATTAGGTTGGACCTACATGCACAAATTGACAAAAAATGTTAGATGGGTATGTTAAATGAAAAAAAGGGCCAATATTTATATAAATGTATCGATCGATATTTTTATGGACCCGTACACGGCAGCTTCCTCAATAGCTGTACATATTTTATATTTTAGGTATCATAATTTTTATTCCTTTATCTCTTACTTCTTTATGACTATGTGTAATTTTGACCGGTTAAGAACTTATATTAAAATTGTTGGAATAAATTTTTTTTAAAATTGATCATATAAATCAAATGTTAAATTTTATAATTAGATTTTAAAAAAATTCATTTCAACAATTTTAATACAAGTTATAATTAGATTTGAAAGCCGCCTGTCCATATAGTCATCGTAGTTATTATGATGGCCATGACCATATGATTGTGACTGTAACGCAAGGTTCATGTTATATTGTTACTCGGTTATTTATTATTATCTGCTAAAACTGCATTTTGTAATATAAAAAAAACGGTATTCTCCATATGAATGCGACTTGAAAGCAACATTCATTTTATAATTCCATCAGCAGAATGCCAGAATGTATTGCCAAAAAAGAAGAAGGAAATATTACATGCCATTTCCGAAGAAATGGAATAACTTGCCGTCGCAAACGAAATGCTTTCGGTACAACCTGTATCTCGAAGTTAA
This sequence comes from Primula veris, assembly GCA_963682055.1. NCBI lineage: Eukaryota > Viridiplantae > Streptophyta > Magnoliopsida > Ericales > Primulaceae > Primula > Primula veris. The sequence goes on along the minus strand of OY821747.1, from coordinate 24,065,253 downwards.
GTAAAATGGAGTTTAAAGCTAGTTTTCGATTAGATGTGGGAAAACATACAACACTGAAAAACCTTTGAGAATTTGATACATAGTACTCCCTTTGTTCATATTTAATTGTGTACTACGAAATTACATACCATTTTGACCGGCCAAGAACTTGTATCAAAATTGTCGGAATGAATTTTTTCAAAAGTTTATCATATATTTCAAATGTTAAATTTTATGATTAGATTTTAAAAAAAAAATTATTTCGACAATTTTGATACAAGTTATAACCCGGTCAAAATTGTACGTAGTTTTGTAATGGATAATTAAATGGAAACGAATGAAGTACTCGTTTCAAAAAGTGACGGCTTATTAAGCTCTGGTTAAACTAAAGATTAGTTCATCACTTACCCAAAAAGAGATTAATTAGTTATTTTTATTTTATTTTATAACATGTACTGATGTCTTTTTGAAAAATGTTATCATAATGCACTTGCTACTAAGGAAAATTTATTAAAAAGAATGCGTCGGAGGTCTCCGATCAATATGCCCAATATGTAGAGAGTTTACGGAGACTACGGAACACCTCTTGCTTCAATGCCAATGGACTCGTATGATTTGGTTTGGAAGTTCACTTAGCTTGCGTATAAACCCCGAAGAAGTCACCTTGATCGCAGCCTGATTCAGTAACTTCTTTGATGATCAACTTGACTTGAATAGAGTGGAAACAGTTACGAATTTGTGTTGGTATATGTGGAAAGCGATGAACGGTTTGGTATTTAATGATGTGAAGCTTAGGCCGATGAAAGTTCTCCGTTGAGTATGATGATTTTCTGAAAAACTGTTTCGCAATAATAAGCCGACAATGATAAGATTAATGTTTTAGTTGGCGATGGCTAGAGAATCCCACATTTCGATTAATTAAAGTGAATATAAATGCTTACAACGATGTTAAATTCGAATTGATGAACGAATATTTTAACGCATATACCTTTCGGTTTCTATTCTGGCCTCTTTTGAACATGAGTCGAAAACAACCCGAATCCAAGTTTATTCATAAACACCTCGACAAATTTACAACTCTATTAATTATGATTAACTCGGGCTCACTCATTACACCACTAATCAGTCATATCAATCACGCGAGTAATGACTTACACACACCATGTCGCAAAAGTTTACCATAGAAAAATAATCACTTAGTACATGTTTTGAGACTTCATTATTAAAAACCCTTCAAAGTTAAAATCAATTTTAAAATATCGTAGAAATGCTTAATTATAAATATTATTTTTCAATCATTGTTTTTAATTTGATTCTTACTCATACTAAAAATTTATATATATAGTTCAAATGTTAAATTATACGATAAAATTTTTTAAAAAATCAATAATTTACTAATAAAAATTACAAGTGATTTCATATAAAATTTATAATACGAGATAGAATCTTGACCAATGCGCCGCCCCAAGGCTAGCGGGCATTGGTTTGATTTTCGATTATCTGAATATGATTTTTAGGAAAATATTTACATTTAAGTAAATCTATTTTTGGGTGGTCTAAATACATTGATAAAAAAGTCAACTAATATAACTTCACAAATGAAAAGAGTAATAATAAAAAAAAACAATCATCATCATCTCACCATTACTACAACAAAACCATTTCTCACTTTAAAAAAAATAAAAATAAAAAAAACCCTTCTCCACCATCTCCATCTCCATCTCTAGAGAGAGAAACAACCATCAATATGCCCATGGCAGAGAAGCCACCAAAACCCAGCTGCCCAACACTCTCTCTCCCGCCTCGGTCCTCCTTCGATTCCATTTTCAGCTCATCTTTTGCTGGTTTCAGCCCCGGACCGATGACTCTTGTCTCCAATTTCTTCTCAAACAATGATAATAACAATAATAGTATTAATAGTCTCTCTGATTGTAGCTCTTTTTCTCAGCTGCTTGCCGGAGCTATGACTTCTCCGGTAGCCAGTGCTCCTGAGAGTAGAGAGGAAGAGGGTAGAGAGGGAGAGAGAGAGAGTGGGTTTCGACAGAATCGACCAGTGAGCCTTGTGGTGACTCAGCCGACTGCGATGGTGGGTCAGCCGCCGGAGCTTAGTCCTTTCGGATTTTTGTCTCCTAGCTTCTTTTCTCCCCTTCAGGTAGCTTTTATTTTAAAAAATAATAATAATTTTTTATTGGGTTATTGTAATTTTTTAATTGGATTTTTTTTATAGGTAGTAGAAGTAGTGATTTTTGATTGGTCATCTAGTTAGTGAGTGTTTGTTTCAGATTTTAAGCTCCTTTTGACTTAAATCTGGCATCTTTTGCTTTTTTTGTGTTACTGGGTTCTTGATTGATTGTGGTTATTAATTTGAGGGTGGAGATTTAGATTTGTGTTTAGATGGGTAGGTGAAATCTAGTGCTTTGTTTGTTTCAGCTTTTAAGCTCCTTGTAACTTAAAAGCTGACATCTTTTGCGGCTAAGCTAAATTAAGGAGCTTAGCCCTTTTGTTTTTTTCTCCTAGCTTTGTTTCACTCCTTCAGATAGTTTTTATTAATTAATTGAGTTTTTTTATTAGAGATCTTGTTTTGTATTTACTTGGAGTTCTAGTAAGTGGGAGTAAATGATTCTGGACTTTGTTTGTTTTGGCTTTTAAGCTCCTTAAATGCTGACATTTTTTGGTAGTTTGGGTTGTTAATTATGTTTTGGCAGCTTAGCCCTTTTGAGTTTTTGTCTCCCAGACTCCTTTTTTTTTTCCACAACTTCAGGTACTTTTATTATTGGGTTCTTTTGTCAAATTATTGTAATTGGGTTTTTGATTTCTGGGTCTTTGTTTGTTATAGCTTTTAATAAGCTTGTCTTGACTTATGAGGTGAAATCTTTTGCCTTTTAAAGTTGTTATAAGGTAGTAGAAGTACGAATACGAGATTGAACATCTAGTCAGTGGGAGTCTAGGCTTTGTTTGTTTCAGGTTGTAAGCTCCTTTAGACTATAAAGGTGTTGTCTTTTGCTTTTCTGTGTTACTGGGTTGTTGATTGTGTTATTTTCATTACGGTATTAAAATTACTAATTTGAGATTGGAGACATAGTTAGTGTTTGTTTCAGCTTTTAAGCTCATTCTAACTTGAAAGGTGGCGGCTGAGCCGCCGGAGCTTTAGCCCTTTCGGGTTTCTCTCTCCTAGCTTCTTTTCACCCCTTCGGGTACTTTTGATAAGTGTCCATGTTATTATTTTATTGTAAGTGGGTTTTTCAGCCCCTTTGGACTTAAAAGTTTGCATCTTTTTGCTTTTTGGGCTGTTGATTGGGTTTTTGATTGAGGAAGGCAGTCAAAGGTATTTTTTACAACTTCAGGTATTTTTTTATTAACTATTTTTTTTATTGTAATTGGGTTTTTGATTTGAGATAGTAAATGTCTGGGTCTTTGTTTGCTTCGTCTTTTAAGCTCCTTTAGATTTAAATGATGACATTTTGCTTATTGGGTTGTTTAGTTGTGTTTTTTGACAGATGGACTTTTTTATTTTTTGTAAATGGGTTTTTGGTATAGGAGATGACAGTACTAATTTGAGATTAAAGCTCTAGTAACTGTGTGTTTGTTTCAGCTTTTAAGGTCCTTTGGACTTCTTAAAAGATTACATCTTTTTGGTTTAGGGATTGTTGATTGTGTGTTTGGTTATGCTAGTAAATGATTAATTTAAAAATGTGGATCTAAATTTGTGTTTGGATGTGTAAGTGAAACTTTGGGCTTTGTTTGTTTCAACCTTTAAGCTCATTCGGACTAAAAAGCTGACATCTTTTTGCTATTTGGGGTTGTTGATTGTATTTTCGACTGTGCTACTAAACGAGTAATTTGAGATTTGTGGATCGAGTTTGAGGTGTAGTTGGATAAGTAAGAGTCTGGTCTTTTATTTTGAGCTTCTTGAAAGATTACATTTTTTTTTTTTGCTTATTTTGGGTTGTTGACTGTGATTAAGATTGGGGTAGTAAAAGTAAATAGAAGCTGACATCTTTTGCTTGACTGAGTCGCTATATTATTACTTGTGTAAGAAGTTGGATATTCGTCCAGCTTTTATTTCTCCTTTGTCGGTTTCAGCCCCATCCCAATGGCCCTCGTCTCCAACTTCTTCTCCAATGATAATAACAACTTCTCCGATTGCAACTCCTCCTTTCAGTTACTCGCTGGTGCTATGACCTCTCCCATAGCAGCCAAGAGCGGTGGAGGGAGAGAGAGAGACTGGGTTTTTACAAAATCGGCCGGTGAGTCTTCTTGTGGCTCAGCCGCTGGTGATGGTTGGTGTGCCCATCGGAGAAGAGTCCCTTGGGTTTCTCTCTCCTAGCCCGTTCTCTCCTCTTTAGGCAGTATTATGTTTCTGACACGTTTACTTTTTTTTTAATAATGTAATTGTGTCTTTTTAATTGAGGTAGTTAAAAGTACGAATTGAGATTGGAGATTTAATAAGAGAGAGTCCAGATGTTGTCTGTTTCAGGTTTTAAGCTCCTTTCTTTTGGACTTAAAAGATGACATCTTTCGCTTTTTTGCGGTTGTTAAATTGTGCTTTTGACCGTGTAAGTAAATGATTAAATTGAGTTTAAACTCTTACTTGTGAACGTTTAAAATTGTTAATTTTGGCTTAAAATGTGAATCTTCTGCCTTTTTGGCTTGTTAATCTTTGTTTTCTGTTTAGTTGGGTAAGTGAGAGTATGGGATTTGTTTGTTTCAGCTCTTTTAAGCTCCCTTAGAACTTAAAATCTGTCATCTTTTGTATTTCTGGGTTGTTAAGTAGTGTTTTTGACTGTGGTAGTAAATGACTAATTCGAGTTTGGAGACCTGAATTCCTTTTAGTTGGGTAAGAGTCGAGGCTTTGTTTATTTTAGCTTTTAACTATCCTTCAACTTAAAGTTGACATCTTTTGCATTTTTAGGTTGTTAGTTGTGTTATATAGTAAACAACTGTGGTAGTAAGGTTGCTTTGAATTTGGAAATCTAGATTTCTTTTAGTTGGGTGAGTGGAAAGCATCTGTCTACATCACAGTTTGCTGCATTTAAGCTCTGCATATTTATCATTTTTGTCCAACTTTAAGGTTGAAGTTTTTTGGGTTACTGGGTTGTTAATTATTTAAGAAGTTGGATTTTTCTCCTACTTCTGCTCTGATAACTACTCCGACTGGCAAGCAACTCCTTCTTTCAATTACTCGCCAGAGCATAGTCCCTTTGGGTTTTTCTCTACTAGCTTCTTGGCCTTCTTCTCACCTCTTCAGGTGTTTTGCTTAATTTAGTGTAAGAACTAAGAGATACCATTGGGTCGTGAGACGTGGCATTTTCTTGATTGTAATTGTGTTTTTGATTGAGGTAGTGAAGTTATTGATTTCTGTTAAGAGATCTAATTTTGTTCAATTGGGTAGGTGAATATCTAGGTCTCATTTTGTTTCAGCTTTTAAGCTTAAGCCTTTTATTATTTTATCCAACTTGAAAGAGCTGAGTTGTTCTTTTGCTGATTTTTGTTTTTATTGTATTTCTGATTGAGGTAATAAATGACTAATTTGAGTTTGAAAATCTCGATTTCTCTTAGCTGTGTAAGTGAAATGTAGCATTGTAAGGCTCTCTTTTTTTTCTGCATCTTTTAAGAACATGTTATTTATGATTTTCGTCCAACTTAAAAGTTGATTTCTTTTGCGTTTAGTTATAAGATGGATGAACTCGTTCTTTTTCTCAAACTCAAATAGCCTAAATAGAAGGGAAAAAATTCTCAAGTAACTCAGCCTATTCATATAAAGGTTGCTTCAAAACGAGCTTTATCAATTCAATGATATAGCTGAGCTTGGAAATCTTCTTTTTTATGTTGAATAACTGCACTGTTTCATAAGTCCCCAGGCCTGGCGCCGTGATTAATATCAAGCGCTTTGATATGGGTCAACCCAAGTCAAACTGGTCAGAAGAGGTGATTTTTTTTGCTAAAAAAGCTTAGAAATGCTTAGTCCCAAAAAAACACGTTGATAATCAATAAAGAGTTGCAATTTAAATTTGTCAATGAATACATCTTTATGTGTATGTTGGCAACACAATTAAATCAACATGTTTGTTTTAAGGTGGAGCCTAAAAAGTCCAATATCTAGCTTAGAAGGGATGGGAAATAATTTACACTCCAATTTCTTCTTTTGAGGGATCACATGAAAGAGTACCTAGAAGACGGGGAAAAACATACTCTTTCTCTATTTCCCTCTTTTGCTTCTGTGTTTTCCTTATGTTATAGCCAAGCTATATCTAAGTTAGGCATATCTACCCACTTCCGTTTGCTATGAACGAGATGGAAAAGAGTATTACGCACTTATTTTCATATTTGATTGTTGAACTTCAAAATGACAAGCACATCTTCACTGCTTGGAAGAGTTGTAAATGTTTCCTATTATTGTTTGTTTAATCATTTACTCCCTCCATTCCCAATTAATTGTCCACTACGAAACTACGTGCAATTTTGACCGGCCAATAACTTGTATCAAAATTGTCGGAATGAAAATTTTCAAAAGTTAATCATATAGTTCAAACATTAAATTATATGATTAATTTTTTATTTCGACAATTTTGATACATGTTATAAGCCTGCCAAAATTGCACGTAATTTCGTAGAGGACAATTAATTGGGAACGGAGGGACTATTAAACTGAAGCAGCACCAAAATGATTAAAATAAAATACTTAATATTTGCAGCTGAAAATGCCCCTATATTCACCACATGTCCACATTTATAAATGCGGATCTGCTTTAAACACCCTCTTAGTGTATTGAGTACTTTTTTATTGGTTAAGTTTGATAGTTCGAACGAATCCTAAAGAGTTTCTGGGATATGCAAAGCATACACTTCCTACAAAAATGAGTTAACCTTTGCCCTTTGAGTGCATTATGTTATCATATACTTTGCACATAACCCAATGCAGAGTCCAGATAACTATTTAATAAATGCAAAAAAATTACTTTCCAAACGGAGAAGACTTTGATTAACATTTGCTTTCTAGATGCATAATGTAATTATGTACCTTGTAATTTTTGCAAAGTCCGTTTGGAAATGCACAATGATGAATCAGAATTTGCGTTCTAAATGCACTTTGTAATCATATGTTTTGTTCTTATATTCAATGCAGAGCCCATTTGGGATGTCCCACCAACAGGCCTTGGCTCAAGTTACGGCTCAAGCTGCATTTTCTCAATCTTATATGCAAATGCAACAACCTGAGCAGCAGCAACCTGAGCAACAACCTGGGCAACAACCACCTTATGTTGACCATTTGTTACACCATCAGACACATCAGGAGCCTATCACAACCATACAACAAGTGGACACTGTGAGTGTTATGTCGGAGCCCGAAAGTTTCGCCATTGAATCACCAGAGGTTACCCAATCAGAGAGAAAAGTAGTCCCTCTCTCTATCGCCGACAAACCTGCAAATGACGGTTATAACTGGCGCAAGTATGGACAAAAACAGGTGAAAGCGAGTGAATACCCTCGTAGCTATTACAAATGTACATATCAAAATTGCCGTGTGACAAAAAAAGTTGAGCGTAATCTTGAGGGGAAAATTACCGAGATTATCTATAAGAACCAGCATAATCACGATCTTCCGGAACCTAGTCGACGTTCGAAAAGTAACATAGATACAAGACCGAATGTGAGCTCTCGGGCCAGCCCTGATTTAGGTTTGCCTCGTGAAATTGAAGTTAGCAGGTCAATTGAAGTCTCGCGTGTATCCCACGACAGAGAACAAAGTCTTCCTCAACTTATGTCTGTACCGCAAGCGAACACAACTAATGGTCTAGAAATTATTGAAGTTGAACCAAGAAAGATTGAGGATGAAGATGAACCATATCCCAAAAGGAGGTGAGTTTCATACCTAGGGCCTTGTTTGGTTACAGCTTTTCAAATCAGTTATTTTCCTTTTTGATAAAGAGCTGGACTGTATTTGATTGATCAGCTCTATGCCCGAGTATTCTGGTGTTCTAGCTTAAAAAGGCTAGAATCTTTTAGCTAGACGGACTCAATATTTTCTCAACTTAAGAGATCCAACTTAAAAAGGCTAGAATCTTTTAGCTAGACGGACTCAATATTTTCTCAACGTAAGAGATCCAGCTTAAAAAGGCTAGAATCTTAGATGAGCTTTTCTGGTTTTCTGCATTTGGATGCGTGTTTTATATCTACAGCTGTTTTTTTTTTGTTTCACCTTTCAAATCATTTTATTTGTTTGCTTTAAAACTGGAGTTCATTTGGTTGATCAGCTCTAAACGTAGTTTTCTTTTTTCTTTTTTTATAGCCTGAAGAGGCTATATAAGCTTTAAGAACCCACTTTTTTCCGTACTTCAAAAAATTCCTTCTTTTTTGCTTCAGAGCTGCAAACAATCCCCTAGTTTCTGTTCTGCTTATATTCAAAGCACCTTAGGAATAAACAATTCCTAATTAACCTTGCTATTATTCTTGTTGATCTTTATTTTTGTAGTATCTTGGGTTCTTACTTAAAATGTTTTACTGTGCAGGAACATAGAGGTTGAACAATCCGAGAAATCGTCATTTGCTAAGACAGTCACTGAGCCCAAAATTGTTCTACAAACAAGAAGTGAAGTTGATCTTTTAGATGATGGGTACAAGTGGAGAAAATATGGTCAGAAAGTGGTCAAAGGAAACCCTCATCCAAGGTAATAAATTGTCTTTTCTTGATTTTATATAATTATCACTACATCAGAGGGGTCTTTACATCAAACTAGAGGTTCATATCAGAAAAAAGGTGTTCTTTTTGTATTATAGTAACGTTTTAATCTGCGTATTGCATGATATGGACTTTTACTTAAAACTTGAAACAATACATTTGCGTCAGCTCTATAGTTCCTGCTGTATAAGCCTTATTACTTGTGCCTTATGGGATTATTTGGGTTGAGCTTAATGTTACTGCAATTCAAGTGAAGCATGAAGGTTAGTTTTGGGCTTGTTTGGTTGCCGCTTTAAGTAAATAAGCTAGTCTTTTTTAGATTGAAAAAATTAGATAGGTTCAGCTAACTGCTTAAACTTGTAACTAATTTAGGCCAAAAAACCAGAAAATCTCAGTTTTTCAGTTGGTCAATCAAATGCAATCAAGTTTTAACCTGAAAACGAAATATCTGGGTTTGAGCTGCAACCAAACACGATTGTGCGATCTGGATTTTGTATCTGTAATAGTGCTATTTAATGTCTGAAATAGGTCTTCTAATCTATGTTCCTTGGATTTATCTATACAATTTGAGAAAAATTATTTGACACCTTCTTCTACGTAATTCCTACACTGTATCATTAGTCAACAATAAACGCCTCATATTAGTGATATGCGACATTTACAAAAAAATTATGTCGGAAAGTCCCTTCAGAATTAAATTACACTAGACTATGAACTTGAGTTTGTTGGGTTTCTACTTTCTACGCACTTAGTATTGTTATCATGGATTTTTCTGGGTACTTATGTTATAATTAGTCAAGACTTCTGTCCCCTAATCATGCCTCCTTCTCTAGTTCTCTTGTCCCTTTGTTTGTATAAAGTATAAACTACAATTATAACTTTCCATACTTTTTAAGCATGTCAATAATTTTAAAACCTATTTTTGACAAATTTACTTTTTGCACATAATATTAGTGCATATAGTAAAATTTCTATACGAGTCTACGAAAAAAAATTTCTCCGAGGTTATTGCTATTTAGAAGTTACATAGAAAAGACATAAGTTTCAAAAGTTAAAAATAAATAGTACTCCATAATATAAGAGCATTCTCAACTGTTTTCTTTATCTATAGACTTATACACCATATAAGGCTATATTTGAAGATGTTGCACAACAGTACAATAGAACCTTTTAATATAACCTAATAAATTAAGGTTTAATACTTTTACTGATTTGTTTATTTACTCCCAAAATTTAGATTTTGTTCAAAACACTACTTTTTCTCTTCGCACCCATTCTTTACTGTGATATTGCTTGTTCATTGAGTGGTGGATCTTGACGGAGGCAGTCACCATAGTTCACCGTTGTCGTCAATCCGACTCTAGGACAATAAAAACTAAGGACATGGATAAAAGACAATAATGGATAAAGGAGAATAATGGAGGAGACGATTTGGTGACATTTAACCGTCGTGGTGGTTACGGACAGATGAGAAAGAGAACGAAGGAGGTGATAAATCGGATGAAAGTGATTGGTGGAGGAGATGAAGTGATCAAGAGGTGAGAGATGAGCCTAATTCACCATTTGGGGGTGTAAAAACCTATAGAGAGAATAGAAAAGGGGAAAGTGAAAGAAAAATCAGATGAGCCTGGTTTTGTTATGGGATGGGTCCCACTTAAAATATGCTCTATAATAAGTTGGAATTTCTCTCTACATGTAGAAAGGTTTTCTATATTTTATAGAGCTCGATAAGTTAAAGGGCAACTGTTGGGTAACGATTTTGACACTTTTGTATAAAGTTAATACATATAGAGGCTCTTAGTGAATGCTGTTGAGAATGCTCTAAGATACACATAGCAAAGTTTATAAAAACAAAGTAACAAACACATGAATGTATGAGAATTAAGTTAAATACAAAAACATTCCGCGGCAAGAAGCTTTAAGCATGCTTTACTAGTTGTAAATGTTTTGGATTCAACAATAAAAAGTCCATACGGACAAACTATTATGTAACGATGTTGTTTACATTAGTTGCATAGCACCACTTTTAATTGACTGTTTTTTTTTTGTTGATAAACCAAATGTTTTGCATGATATGGACTTTTACATGAAACTGGAAACTACACATATGCATCAGCTCTATAACTCCTGCTGTATAGTCCTTATTGGTTGTGCCTTATTGGATTATGAGTTTGTTTAATTGCAGCTTTAAGCAAATGAGCTAGTCTTTTTTAAATTCAAAAAAAATTGATATGTTCAGCCAGCTTAAAGCTTTTAAGTTTTAACTAATTCAGGCCAACAAACCAGAAAATCTTACTTTTTAGCTGGTCAACCAAATGCAGTCCAGTTTTAACCTAAAAAACAAAAAAAACTGGGCTTAACCTGCAACCAAACAGGGATGTGTGATCTGGACTTTCTTAGATACGTCTTCTATTCTAATTCATCGATGTAATTTGTACAATTTGAGAATTTTTTTTTGGCTCTTGTCTTCTCCGTAATTCCTATTCCGTATCATTACTCAACAGTAAATGCCTCAATACTTGTGATATGCAACATCTCTATGTCTTTTTTATTTCTGAAAGGCCCTTCAGAATTAATTTACAACAAACTATTAACCTGAGTTTGTTGGGTTTCTAAGCACTTAGTATTGTTTTTATGTTTTACCGGTATTTATTTACTTTGAAATATTGATTATATATCTACTAACTATATAGGTTCTACTTGCAGGAGTTACTATAAATGCACTTTTAATGGGTGCAATGTCCGTAAACACGTCGAGAGATCTTCAACGGACCCGAAAGCTGTTATAACAACATACGAAGGCAAACATAATCATGATGTACCTGCACCTAAACGCTCAAATAGTTCTGCTCCTGAGATGAAACCACAAAAGCCTATGGCTAGAAAACGTACTTCAAATCAAGAAATGGAATTTAATTATGATCAAAGACACCTTCAATTGCAGCTTAAAGAAGAAAATATCAAAGCATAAATTTCCATGGTGGCGAAAAATGGAAAACCGCCCCGTTTTGCACAAAATACAGGTTATAAAAATGTAAGGGATATAGTTTTTTCGGAAAACTTGTGTCAAGGGTGGTTGTGTAAAATAAACACATAGTTTGTTTTATGTATACATATTCTATTATCATCTTTTGTATGATGAAAATAGGAGTGTTAATGTATAATGTATATTATTATTGTTTCAGTTTTTTTTTCAGTGTGTATTATAGTTGACATATAATAGGTTCAAGTTTGAAACCCGTGTTTCCCAGCTTCTCTGTTTGGTATTTATTTGCATTATGCGGATATACTCTTTATACTGTAATTCCTTTTCTGTAGTCTTTTTTATTCTATAACCAATGATTTGCATTATAACTTTTCCTATGAGATTTTTTTTTACTGGAGCTATTCTGATATGTTTTGCTACTGTTTGGTATTTATTTACATTATGTGAATATACTCTTTATATTGTAATTCCTTTTCTGTAGTCTTTTTTATTTTATAACCAATGATTTGCATTATAACTTTTCCTATGAGATTTTTTTTTACTGGAGCTATTCTGATATGTTTTGCTACTAATAGTGAGTAGAGCTAAAGAGCTAGATTGGTTCACATACTCACATGTACGATCATATATTCACTGCATCAGTTTGCTGTTCTCAAATTATTTCATATTTTGAAATATGCATGGCCTATGTTTACCGAATATGTGAATTTGATTGTGGATACGTGAGTCTGATAGGAGTTTGTTCTGCAAAACTTTGATTTGAAGCCTAAAAATTGGATTATAATGCCAGGAAATCGATGAGATATAATATGCATAAATCCTGCCAGGATTGTTAATTTGTTACCAAATGTAAACGAGATCTGATTTTAGCATTGCAGAAATATATCACGCTCATGCTTAAAGAGAATGATGCCCTTATTCAAGGATTGCCAAAAACAACACAATGCAGCCTGCTTTTCTGTCAAACTGATAATTGCTCCGATTAAAGAAAAGTTAGAATAGTGCGATTGAACAGAAATGCAAGAGCATGCAATTCATGTAAAACAACCAATCCCGGTCTCTTAGTCGTTTAAACTTTAAAGCATATTTCTGGAACTCATGACGTATATTCGCTTTGACCTCAAATGTCTGCTGCTGCGCTTTATAGAAACTTCCCATTACCATGTGTAAAAGGGGAAAGAAATATAGAGCAACGATGAGAAGTAGAAAGATATCGAATGAAAATTTTATGTAGACCTATACCCAACTTGTAAATATCTCACCAAGAAACGCCACATCTAATCCAACCCTCTATTTTACTTTGGTAAGTATTGAAAAACATATTACTATTTCATTGCATAGAGTTATTTTAAAAAATATAACTTCTAATAGGAGCTTCGGACAGCGCTTCCTCACTTATACTACCATCCGTTTCCCGCTCCGCTCCACCCCCGCTTCATGCAACTGTGGTTTAAAGTTCTCAGTGCCTGAAAGCAGCTCATCGTTATTTAACCATAACTGGTCTGATGAAAAATGCAACTATTCGAGAATCACATCTAACTTTGTTTTTAAAACATGATTGTAAATGCAACTTGGATGTAAGCAGAGATAAACATATCCTCTTCAACGGTTTCAATGCCGACAACAACCATAAATTTTCCAAAAACTGCAGAAGAAATAAGAAAAAACACCAAACCAATCATTTGATAAATATCCTGCATGCAAATACACCTGCAACGTACAACTCACAACTACCGTCTCCGGTTGCCAGCTGAAGTATACTAAAATGAACGGTTGCAGATGACATGACCACTTGCAATGTATCAAAACCCATTATAACCCATTTATAAGATATTTTTGAAAGGCGGAAGACCATATAAAAGAACAGAACGCCACATAAAGTACGGAGGAGAGATCCTCAAAAGGTTCTAGTCATTCTCAAATTTTCATTATAGCACTAACAAAACTAAGGAATAATCAATGATTAAAGTTAGAACAATTTATAATCTATTATATCAAACACAAATCATCACAGATGTGTACAAAAAGAAGAAGAAAACAGTACAAACGAACAGCGTCAATGCTCATTCTAATTCCAACGCAACTTACATTCTTCTCATTAATAAACCTCACATTCTTATACAACTTAACATGTATCAAAACCAATTATAATCTAGTTTACAACAGTCAAAGATCTATACAAAATTACAACCAAAAGAAGAGATAAAAGAACAATACGGACATGGAGACATGTGGGCTTGTTTGGCAGAACTTTTTCGAGGTTCAGAAAAACTAGGTCCATCCACCATATAAAACTTCCAGCTTATTCAGCCAAGAAACACGAAGACGTCCTTTTTTAAACTAGTCAACCAAATGCAGTCCAGCTTTTAAGCATAACCGACCTTATAAACTGCAACCAAACAAGGCTATAATCAATTCGGGGGAGACACCTTCAAAACAATTTTCGTCATTCTCATTCCAACCAAACTCACATTCTTTGCACTAACAAACGTCGTCTTCTTAAACAACTTCACAACCTCTTTCACCTCTTCCTCCCCACTCTCCTCCACCGCCAATACGCATACGCCACCAGCCCTTACAACCCTCTCTATCTCCTCCACAAACCTCCTTGGGAACAACGCTTGGTCAAAATGGGCCGAAAAAGCCACGTCAAAAACATCATCGAAAAAAGGCAAGTTATGAGGATCAGCTCTGCTGACAAGTGGCGGAGATTCGACAATTTCAACCCCGGTAACATCCTTAACTCCGAGGTTGTTCAACGCCATGACCTCTTGTCCACCACCAGCAGAGACACAAACGACCTTCGAGTAGTTTTTAAGGGTGTTTAGGTCCACGAAAAAGCCTGTAAATGACTGGACAGTGTTTTGCCATGCCTTGGTAGACCATAAGCGCTTGTTTTTCTTCTCGATTGAGGTGAGAGAACGGTGAGAAAAGTCGCAGGTGGATTTTGGGAACTTGTGGTGGGGCATATGGCGTGGGATACAAGTTTCCGGGGTTTGTAGAAAGAGCAGGATTAGGGTTATAGTGGCTATGGCGAACGAGGCGTATGAAAGTCTGTTCAAGAGGGTTTCAATGTGTTTATCCATTTTTCGGCAGATGTAAATATTGAACTTACCAAGTAAAGGTTTGAAATGAGGAAATTATCGGGATCAAATCACTGCTATCTCACAAATGGGCAAGGGAAATAATGGATCTTTTTTAAGCTAATGATAACGCGAAAAAGAGTTCTATGTGCCTATGGGGAAGCTAAATTCAAAGTATTTTCGTCAAAGGGCAATATCAAGATGTTCGCTAAACGAGACCTATAATAAAGAGATTTATTCCAACTTTTCCGTAGATCAACACAAATGGGCAAGGAAAGAATCAATCTTTCTCAAGCTAAAAGACATTACGAAAACGAGTTCTACGTACCTATCGATTCTATATAAATGGGAAAACTAAATTTAACAGTTTTTCTAAATCACTTAATTTACCCAACAATTGGCAAGGTTGGTATGTTCGAAAAAATCTACCTAAAACCGAATATTTTCATCGGCACTCGGCCATTTTTATCACCAAAAAACCGCAAATGAAAACAATCTTTTTTACCCTAAATTATTATTAATAATATACAAAAGATGAAATTGTGATCACTATAGCTATCACAAAGAATATTCTTTAGCCTATAATTTTGATCATAACAATAAAAAAAACTAAAACTATGATCAATGTAGCTATTAAAAAGAAATGGGCAATAAAAAGAATCTTCCTTTAAAAAGAAATTACAATCATACCAGCAAAACAAGAATTTCTTTTATGATAATATTATCAAATTCTCGAGAAAAAAATAATTGAAGCAGAGCAAAATCTAATATCGGTTGAGATAAATAAATAATCACTAAGATCTTTTTGATATATTTCTTAAGATATGGAATTTGGGAATAGGGTTTGATTTTATTTGGGATTTGGTGAATTTTTTTTTTTGGGAGATTTAATGATATGATTCGGAGAAAATGAAGAGAGAGAGAGAGAGCAAAGGTGGGAAATAGGGGGAGTTCTTTTTAACATAGTCTGATTGCTGAAAACTATAAGGGATCTGAGATCCCACGTTGGCTGAATTTTTTTAATTTTTTTTTCTTCTTCTTTTGTCTTGTGCTGCGAAATTAATTGTTTCCTTTTTTTTTTTCTTCGTTTTTTTTTTATGTTATTTCATTTTAATATATCAAAAAAAAATTGTTCAATTTTAATCAAAAACTTTTCTAATTTTATCCAAAAAAAAACCCTAACGATTAACCATCAAAATCATTCGTATATCAAATTAATATATTTTTTTATCAAATCAACATCACTCTACCACTACAATTATCCTTAATTTTAACAAAAAAAAAAACCTCTTCCAATTTAATAAAAAAAAAACTTTCCCAATTTTATCAAAAAAAAACTCTAACCATCAACCATCAAATTCCTTCGTATATCAAATTAATATATTTTTTTCTCAAATAAATATCACTCTACCACTACATTTATCCCTAATTTTACCCAAAAAAAACATATCCCAATTTACCAAAATAAAACATCCCACAATTTTACAAAAAAATAAACTCTAACCATCAACCACCAAACTACTTTCTATATCAAATTAATATCAATTTTTTTCTGAAGTATTGATAACAATTATAATATTTGGGGAATGGATCTTAATTTATCTCCTCCGGATAATACTCCCCAAAACACACGATTGGATGTTTTGGGAAGTATTATCCGGAGGTGATAAATTAAGATCGATTATCCAAATATTATAATTGTTATTCATACTTCAGAAAAAAAAAATGATATTAATTTGATATAGGAAATAGTTTGGTGGTTGATGGTTAGAGTTTATTTTTTTGTAAAATTGGGGTATGTTTTATTTTGGTAAATTGGGATAGTTTTTTTTGGGTAAAATTGGGGATAAATGTAGTGGTAGAATGATGTTTATTTGAGAAAAAAATATATTAATTTGATATATGAAGAAGTTTGATGGTTGATGGTTAGAGTTTTTTTTGGGTAAAATTGGGAAAGTTTTTTTTTGTTAAATTGGAAGAGGGTTTTTTTTTTTGTTAAAATTAGGGATAATTGTAATGGTAGAGTGATGTTGATTTGATAAAAAAATATATTAATTTGATATACGAAGAAATTTGATGGTTGATCGTTAGAGTTTTTTTTTTGGATAAAATTAGAAAAGTTTTTGATTAAAATTGAACAATTTTTTTTATATATTAAAATGAAATAACATAACAAACGAAGAAAAAAAAAAAGGAAACAATTAATTTCGCAGCACAAGACAAAAGAAAAAAAAAAAAAATTCAGCCGCGTAGACGTGGGATCTGAGATCCCACGTCTCTTATAGTTTTCAGCAATTAGACTATGTTAAAAAGAAGTCCCCGGGAAATAGGAAGAAGTGAATTTATTTTAGTCCACAAACTAGAAAATTTGTATAGTTTTGCCCTCAATTTATTTTTTTGTCATTGTGTAGCTTCGATTCGAGTTGAATATGTTCAATGTCGGCTCGTTTATTAATAGTGCTAGAATTATGTTCATACTCATATAATTTATAAACAATCTCGATATGAGCTTGACTAGACTCGTTTATGAACGAGCCAAGTCTGAACATGATTTATGGGCTCGTTCAAAATTGTGTTGTTAATGATAATCCTTTTTTACTTGACAAATATACATAACGGATAATTAATTCTACAATTTTATAATATAAACCGATTTAGTTTAAAATTATACAACAAGTTGAAGATTGGTTATCGGTCATGTGCATAATATTTTTTACCATAATATCTTATACATACTTACATATATAAGCATGGTAAAAAAAATATTAAAAGAATTAAAAGAATCATGGCATGAACACGAACCCGATAATTTTGTTCATGCTCGGTTCATTAGGACAAACAAGAGTCGGTCGAGCCTTTAACGACAGTTTGTTCATCAACAGGCGATTCATTTTCATTCCTAACTATTAGTTATTATATATACCATTACTCCATACTTGGTCGTCGTTTTATATTATTAATAGGGGTAAGAAAAAACCGACCAAACCAAATCAAAACATCGAACTTAGCGAAACCAACCGAAATTGAACGAAACTAATCAACTATTGGTTTGATTTGGTTTAAAAAGTTCAAAAACCGATCTAATTGGGTAAGTATGCGGTTTTTATGAATTAAAAATGTCTATGTATTATTCTACTTGAACAAAACTTCGTATTTTGTTTTATGCATAGATTGCATTTTTTATTTGAAAATTTATATTTATTAGTTGTACATGAAACTTCTTATTAAATGTCACGTTTTTGTTACAGTACAAACCAATCAAACTAAAGTAAACTTTATTCATTCCAAATGTAACTGATTACTTTTAAATAGCCCCACTTTTATTTTCAACATAATTAGAACCAAGCCGAGTTTTGCTTACCCGGATTAAAATGTAACATAATGGAAGTAGCTTTCGGATCGCAACATTAACAAGACAGTTATACACAATTGTTTGTTTGATCACTTTATTTTTATGCAGCAATAGTTGCGGCAATACCAATCTAACCCGTTCATTGTTTTTCAGTGGTCCTGATTAAACATGGCTTCATATGCATCAATATACCATGTATATATATATATATTTTTTTTTTTCCCATCTAATAATTTTTTTTTTCCAGCAAGTATTGGCATCTTTTATCTCTCTCTCTTTACCCTCAAATTAATAGCAACGAACAAGACAATGGACCCCTTCAATTTTTCGATGTATTTAATCGATTTATGAATTATTTCTCCGAAACCAGTGTTTTTATTAAAGATTCTACAGTTTTTTATAAAGCCTAATAAAATAATACAAAAACTTTTGTCATTTCAAGTTGAGGAGTTATCAATTTAGGTTATGCCAATCAATTTGAAAAACCCTATTTTTTGTAATCTAGTGTAATATTATGTGTATCAATTTTCGCTAAAATTTTCGACTGACTTGTTGAACTTTTGAGTTTGAGAAAGATCGGTTGAACTTTTAAGTTTGAGAAAGATTGGGAGATAGGGACAAGAAACAAAAAAAGGTCATCACATGTTTTTAGTTAATATTCTCTCAATTCCCAATTAATTATCATTACGAAACTATGTGCAATTTTGATCGGCCAATAACTTATATCAAAATTGTCGGAATCAAATTTTTTAAAAGTTAATCATATAGTTCAAACATTAAATTATATGATTTAGGTTTGAAATTTTCCATTTCGACAATTTTGATACACATTATAAACCAGTTAAAATTACACGTAATTTCATAAAGATCAATTAATTAGGAACGGATGAAGTAATATTTTTTCTATGCTAAGATTAATTAATTTAAAAGTATGTTAGATAGTAAAGGACGGTCAAGATCAAAGAATTGCCGCAGCTATTGCTGCATAAGTATTGCTGCTCCCCTCCACAAATACTATCATCACAAACATTCGAACTTGAAGTAAAATATGGAAAATGCTACATTACATAATCCATTATCTTTAAATTTATATTTTTTCATTCAAATGGGGGACATATATATATAATCTTCTCTCTTATTGAGGTAAAATTCATTTTCTTACGGTTGCTCAATAATAGAAAAGCCTGCTTAAAATGATTCCAGCATTCCACTCTTCAAACAACTGCAAAAAAACAAATTCCAGCAAAGTGACACTTTTGTGTGTAATATTGTTACCAATAAACAAGCTGTCTAGATAATTGATGTTACATATGAACAAGCTGTCAAATTAAATGATTTTGGTACATTAAAAACAAGTTGTCAAGGTAATCAAACTACCTCTTAAGGGAAAAGAACATGAGCAATAGATCATAATAATTTGCATTAAAATCGGGGCAATCTGGCCCTTATCTTCCCAATTAAATAGTAGTTTTATCACAGTTGTAAATGTACAACAAATACAGTTTTTTTTTTTTGAAATAAAGATACAGTTGCTTCTTACAACAACATTTTAACGAATCAAAGAATAATAACAACCGTTCTAGTTAACTACACATTTTGCCTTCATATAACAATTGTTTTTTATAGAGCCATATACACTGGGATATTCGGATTTCGGATTTCGGATCAATGATCAGTGGATGTCATCAAAGTTGGAATTTGACCACGGTTAACAAAGTCAATCTTGTTAAGTCTCGCACAACAAAGCACCTCCTCTGGGAGTTCTTCTGGTTTCTGTGCCTAAATAGAGAAAAAAAATTAAAAAACTAAATTAGTTCTGTTAAGAATTTAAAGATCCGCTACATTAAATGTGCTACGTTAGATGTTATCGTAAAAAGCTAATTTAAATACTTGGTGTTATCACATTTCAAAATATTGTTCTCCAAGGTAGCAGCATGTACATAAACATTTGATCTTTACCTGGATTGTTAATCCCACGTCCAATATTCCATTTTGCAGACGTTCTCGAAATGCATCGAGCCCTTTCCTTGCTATGTAACTAAATCTATGAATATCGAGATCAATTTCAAAGTAATTGGGTCCCTGCAAGAATTGAAACTTTGTTTACGTTTAAGGTATTCAAATGCCTTTGTGTTTGCCCAAAGATTAGCGTAGAACAACCACCAAAGCAAAGAAATTAATTTAAGAGAAAAAATTTACCTGATAAAAACTGTGTTGTGGGCGTGAAAGGACAGGTCTCTCGTTATAAGCATTTAAAAGCTTTTTTTCAGTTGAGCCCGAGACAAGATCATCTGGATTAGCTACTCCAACCATGATCTTTAGCCTATCTCTGTAAGGAATTGTGCTTTCTTTAGCAAACCCTTTGACCTTTTCCACGTCATCTGCCACCAAACTCTGTTGTACCAAATGTAAAAAAGTGAAATGTAATCAGAAGTCGCTCAGCTATTAAAACAAATGAACCAACACAGGCAATAAGAAAGATATTTTGCACACACAGCTATATCATTTGACAACTAAGTCAAAACATGATCTATCCACATTACTCCACTAACATTTCCAATTTGTATAAGCTAGGATAATTCTTCTGAGTAGTAATTAAATATCCAATCCTGCAGTTTTTTTTCTGCATCATAAATTGGCCAATCTTATACGCACAGGTACTTGAACAATCACTCTATACAATTTAGCACTGTACTTCAAAACTTCCCATGTACTGTACTTCAAAACTTCCCATGTTCATTCCCTAAAGAAAATATGTTAATGGCAAACTTATACCCACAAATAAATATAGATATCACTTCAGTTTCAATGTACCTTAATGCTATCCACAAAATGTGGCGATATTTCTTTCTCAAAGCTCTCGGAAAGTTTGAAATATAGCACAAGGCTCAATCCTTCTCCATTACTGTCACCAAGGAACATTGGAGCTGGATAAGTAGGCAGCTGCAACAATATATAAAAAAAGGCACAAAAATAAATGAGAATGAAGCTTTTTAGCAGTTGGCAAGACTAATAATTTTCAAAAGTCATGCCATTTGAGAAATGCATAAAAGCAACAGCCCAATACTTTTAATCAATTTTCTGAATTTAAAATAAATGGCCCCCCTTCTAAGTTAGGTAGATATCCCGACATTTTGGCTGAGTTACACCGTTGCTCTCCATGTATAACACTATTTGTCCCTATTAGAAGAATCAGGGAAGGAACTAGAGTAGGCTAAAGGGACACCCCCCATATTAAGAGACTGTCAAATTTTGACCAGTGTTTTTATATATAGACTTTAGACTTACAGCCACTATATAATAACAAAAAAGCCCACATGGATTTCTGTACCTCCAATACGGGGATCATAGTTCTGCCACTGACCATATATGTCACTTATTCAGACTTAACAGTGGTAGAACTGAAACTATAATGACCATTGTTAGGACATACTATATCAGTATATCTATTAGAACATACTATATCAGTATATCTATTAGAACATACAGTCTTGCAATTAAACCATGGAGACCAGATAGCAGTTTTGCACAAAGTATGAAAATATTGTTGTAAGTCACCCTTTTAAAATATATAAATTGAAATGGAATATGTATAAAGGAAAAAAAAAAGACTGATAGGCTGAGTACCTGACCTAAGTTCATAAGCCATGTCACTAATTTTTTTTATTTTAAGGAAACGTGCAACAAAAAAGAAAGGATGTTAAGCTGAGTATAAGTTTCAAAAGAAATATTTGACCGAGTACCTGAATGTTGACAATTAAGAGCATAGGCAATAGATTCCCATCTTCTTTTACAGAAGGTAGCTCGAGGTGTTGTGCAATGTGATTAACCTTTTTAGGGCACATAAATAAGTCGACACCTATCGGAATATAAGGGCTACAATTTGGAGCAGGGGATTTCGTTTTGTCCCTGCATATATAAAACTTGTCATAAGATAAATAACACAAATATTATCTATAGAAATTACGTAGTGAATAGTTAATTAGCATACTTGAAAAAGTTATCTCCACGAAGCTTAAAATTAGAGGGCTCGATCTCAGACCAACAACCTGGAGTTGGCATTCCTTGTTTGCAACATGGAATTAGGAGTCCTGCTCGAGGCCGATATAGGAACTTTTCTAACGAAGCTGCATAATAAGTAATGATATAAATGAGACATAAAGAGTAATCTTTCAAGACTGGAATCTTAATTTTGATAAAGGAATAATGTCTACCATGTACTTAAATGATCTGTTAAAAAAAATCAAATTCGTCTATCAGCATCGCCTTATCTATATACAATTTCATCATGTAAGAGAATGATATATAAATGAGTTACATTTCGTTAATTTATGAAACAATGGTATGTAATAATGCTACAATCAACAAATTTGACACTGTGAGGGGTAACTACATATTTTACACTAATCTTTCACGTTTTCAAATTTTCTGCCCTTATTTCATTTATAGCACACTGACAAATAGAAAAAATTACATTGGTTACTGATTAGCTACGGAAACCAGATATCTTATATACTACCAAATCATTGGTTACTGATTAGCTACGGAAACCAGATATCTTATATACTACCAAATCAATGGTTACTGATTAGCTACGGAAACCAGATATCTTATATACTACCAAATCTTTTTTTAATATTTTTAAGACCAATCTATCAGTTTCTTCTATCCGAGTCTCTACTATGTTTTTTTTTCTATGTAGTGATCAAAATGGAAGCACAATAGTATGAGGTTGTGATACTAATTATACAAATTCTTTAGTTGGAGCATAAAATCAAAAAAGATGACAAGCTGGTTTACAAAATGTAATTAACCATGAAATATCCCTTTTGAATACAAAATTCTAGAAAAATCCAAAGAAACAAAACAGATACTTCAATCTTCATCAATTCCACTTCAAGTGTCCAGAACTGGAAAACAGTCTATTTCCAGATGCAAAAAATTTGGTCAGCAAATTGCCAAAATGACCGGTTTCAAAATTGTATTCAGATAATACAGCAATCATTTTAGAAATTAAAATTGCTTCCAAAATGGACCGTTTCCCTGAAGTGGACACTTAAAGGGAACTGAGAGAGTACAAAGTTGTTGAATACTTACTACATTGACTAGTCTCTTTTCCATCAACAGACGTTCTCTTGAATGAAAGCCTGATAACTGTTGATAGCCTCTTATGAGATTGGGGAGCTGAACTTTTCGCGTTAATTTTCTTGTTGTTAAAGCTTAAAGTACTAAACAGCGACTTTTTTAAGCTCTCTTTAGTTCTCCCTTCGAAAACGTCTCTATTTTCTTTTACATGGTTAAAACTTACAAAAGACCGGTCCAGTGATTTCTTTTTCCTAAGTGGAAACTCCTGAGATTTCCCCGAACGTAAAAGTTCATAGCCATGGGCATTTAAGTCGTTAAATGGCTCGTTGCTGAGAACTTTCTCGGGAATATTACTATCGTTTTTCAGATACCTTTCGTGTAGTTCGTTGTAGAATTCACTTTCCAGAAAAGATGGAGTGTCACAAGGAACAACTTGGCCATTTGATGGTCTAGGCACACTATCTGCATAGAAGAAGAGAGAAGGGGAAAAAGTCACTCACATGTGGAGAATTTAATTCAAAATTTGTAGACAAGTGGTTAGTAAGAAACACATTAAATGGTGGTGCTAAATACCTCCAAGGACACTACAAAATTCTTCATCTGAATCAGACTCTAGAATGCTGGCCGAGTCAAACCACGCATCGTCGTGACTGAGTTCTGCCAAAGAATTCACTATTTAATATCACGAAAAGATCTACGCCATAAATAATTATAAATTGAAATATTAGATGTATCCTTCTTGCTTGATGGCGTAATAATTAGCATATAAATCACTTGTTTGGTATGCATAGACAAATAACACCAAAGGCAAGTATATCTGCTAAAGTATTGTCCCATTCTGCTATAGGGTGCATTCTAATCCATGAAAAACTTGGCACATAAATTTCAAATTGCTTCTATAAATAAATAACTACCATAGAGATTAAAGTCTCTGATGGAAAACTTGATTCCCGTTCAGTCACAAGAAAAAAGGTGCTTCCCGTTTAGAGTTACTTATGATGGGAATCCACTTCAATATGTTTCGATCCATACTATTCAATAAAATGATTTCACTTTTAACAGCATACACTTCAATAAACTCATTTTTTATTGGCAAACTATCGAATAAACGGATTTCACTTTTTAATGGGCTTACACTGTCATTTAACTGATTTGTTTTGGATATGCATATAATGGAAAAGAATAAAAAGTTCCCCCTTGCACTTAATGAAAAATAAGTTCAAAATATGTCCCTTATTTTCTCCTAATAAAATCTTCTATGTCATTCATTAGAGCATGAAACCAACACAAACACAACTATACTGAGGAAATCTTGTAACAAAATAAGAATGCCCACCACCAAATTAAATCCACAAACTAAAATGATAATTCAATTATGTAAACCGCATATTCAGATATTGGATAGAGATAAAAGAGATTAAAAAAGAAGAGAAAGATATCATTACCATCCCCATGATTATGAAGCCACTGCAACTGAGTGAGATGAAACGTAGAATTTGAAACCTCAGATCCTCTACAGGTCGTAGTAGTTTCCATAAACTCGCTAACAGCATAATCTGTTACGAGATTTTCTAAATCATTTTCCCTTTTCCCCATCCCATCAGAAACAACATTAGAGATTTTTCCACGCCTTTTCCTGAACCGACGATAATGGTATTTCCTTTGTGGCTTAATTGATATTGCCGGTGTAGATACACAACCACCCATTATGTATGGGAAGTATTATAAACCTTCACGAGGGATGCCACCTCACAGTTTACTGCGAAAATAAATTATCACCTGTCATGTAAAAGCACGAGAAGTTTTGATAATTTGCCAATTTGGTTGAATATTCATTCTTAAATTAGTGCGAAACGCAGTTTTTAAGCTACTACTTGAATCTAGTTTCATACGTGAGAATGAAATATTTATTACACAAGGTGAATTTACTAGTTATGAATTTCATAAGGTGATAGACTAATAGTATTTGACATCTTAGACAAAAATTTGTTTTCAACATGGAAGGTTTAGAAGCTGAATAACGACTAAACGCTCGAACATCGAATTATGTACGACAATACAGAGCTTCTAATTCAGAGCAAAACTGGATTATGCTTTCTAGTTCCAATTTCACCAAACTTTGACTCATTATAGTGCTAAACTAAATTTTAGTTCCTTCACTTAGCTCCCATAAAGAAAATGGAATATAATCCTGTTGGTAAAGTCTTTTCAGTAAGAACCGGGAAGCATCAGGACCCAAAAAAGCCTTTAATACAAATGGTGTGTATAGAAGAAGCCACCTCATTTCCTATATAGTCTAAATAGCTAGTTTTGAAGGCAGTTAAGCAAATTACTTGCTTATTTGACGCTGAGATGGAAACAGCGTTCATTCAGCCTAAAACCTTACCTTTTTCTCGCCACGGATACGAAAAGCTCGGATTTTTTGTTGGTCAATCCAATGAAATACTACTACTAATCAACAGAAAAGCAAAAAATAAGCTTGACATTTTCAGCTTATTCATCAAATGGTTGCCTTCGACAAATTACCAAAATTTCGGTCCATTCCTATGTAAAGCAACTTGGTGAAAAGGCATGGCGTAATTTTGTTTCAACATTTTGTCATTTTCACAAATAAAATAAAAAAAAATTAGGAAAAAAGAGAGCATATCAATTGGGTCCTGAAGAATTTACTATAAGGATCAACAAACATGTCTTAACAGGAACGTTTCATAAAAAAGTCAAACTAATGTAATGTAAATCAAATATACAGATTTGTGAGCTGCAATAATAATATAATATGAACACAACCCAACACAATAATGCATTTTCACCTATAGAACAAACAAAAATTAGTACTCTACAATTTTCATACAAAAACAGAGAAAACCCAAATGAAAAAAACACAACGAAAAATCCAAAACATGAAAACCCATTTCACAAAATGAAAATTTGACGAAGATTAAATGAATTTAAACACAACTATACATTTTTACCTATACAACAAAATGAAATAGCATACGGGTTTCATACAAAAATAGAGAAACACAAACGAAAAAAAACAAAAAAAAGAAGCCGCCAAAACATGAATGTCCACTTCTCAAAATGAATAATTTGACAAAGATTAAATGAATCTAAACACAGAATAATGCATCTTTTTACCAATAGAACAAAGAAAAAATAGTACTTGTGTACAATTTTCAGACAAAAATAAAGAAAACCCAGATGACACAACAAAAAAGCCAAAACATGAATACCCATTTCTCAAAATGAACAAATATACAAAGATGAAATGAATTTAAACACAATTAAGCATTTTTACCTATAGAACAAACAAAAAAACACCAACACATGAACACCCATTTCTCAAAAAGAACAAATATACAAAGATTAAATGACATCAAACACTATAATGCATTTTCACTTATAGAACAAACAAAAAAACCAGAACATGAATGCCCACTTCTCAAAATGGACAAATATACAAAGATTAAATGAATTTAAACACAATTAAGCATTTTTACCTATAGAACAAACAAAAAAACACCAACACATGAACACCCATTTCCCAAAAAGAACAAATATACAAAGATTAAATGACATCAAACACTATAATGCATTTTCACCTATAGAACAAACAAAAAAACCAGAACATGAATGCCCACTTCTCAAAATGAACAAATATACAAAGATTAAATGAATTTAAACACAATAATGCATTTTCACCTATAGAACAAACAAAAACAACACCCCTCTACAATTTTCATACAAAAACAGAGAAACTCAAAAAAACAAAAAAGGCCAAAACATGAATACCCATTTCTCAAAATAATTAATTTGACAAATATTAAATGAATTTAAACACAATTATGCATTTTTACCTATAGAACAAACAAAATTTAATACTGCTCTACAATTTTCATACAAAAACAGAAAAACCCAAATGAAAAAAAAAAGCCAAAACATGAATACCCATTTCTGAAAACAAATAATTCGACAAAGATTAAATGAATTTAAACACATTGATCAAAATGGGTCATTATAACTTACATTGAAAAGTTATTTACATACTTTCTCTCTCTAAATCATCGGCTGAGACCTCCGGCGCCGGTGATGAGAGAGAAAGGTGGAAGAAGGCATTAAAAAGAATATATAAATAATAATAAATATATATAATGTATAGTGAGTGTTTTTGTTTTTATTTTTGGTCGTCAATTATTGGATGGTTTATAATATTGGAGATAACAATAATTTGTTATCTTCTAATTATGGGTTTAGCCTTTTTAAAGATTATTATTTGGATGCATAATTAATTAATTATCCTATCCTCAAGAAATAGTAACTTTTTTTACAAGTTAAATAAAAGTATTAATCCTTCTGTACCGAAATAAGAGTATTGATTTACTTTTTGGATCATCTTTACTTAACAT
Source organism: Primula veris (assembly GCA_963682055.1). Classification (NCBI taxonomy): domain Eukaryota; kingdom Viridiplantae; phylum Streptophyta; class Magnoliopsida; order Ericales; family Primulaceae; genus Primula; species Primula veris. The sequence continues at coordinate 24,037,682 of OY821747.1, read as the reverse complement.
TTTTAATAAATTTTATCTTTATCTTTATTAATTTATGAAATATCTCGTTTGTAGTTAACTCATATCAAATTTACAATTATAATCTCATATATCAAGTCATAAATAGTTTTTGTTTGAAAATTTTGATTTATTATATTTTTTTTGAAAATTTAAGTGAAATTAGTTAAAATATTTAAATATCATGATTTTCGAAACACAACACTTATTTTGATACGAAGAGAGTAATAAATGAAATAAAAATTCATATTTAAGTAACACACTTATCAAAGTTGCTAGTTGTTTGGCCATTGCTGCAAGCGTACAACAATTTGTGTAGTTTTCATTTAGTTATCGATAGTTATCGATAAAGTGTGGTATTTTATTTTGTCACATTCTATATAAAACATGTAATAGTCTCAAAAAAAAAAAAAAAAGTAGCACGGTTATCAAGCAGTGGCTGCTTTTGTGTTAAATTTCTAAACTGTTTTACTTTCTTTTTTTTTTTTTCTTTTTTTTTTTAATCCTAAACTGTTTTACTTGATTGTACCAGACAATGAATGTAAAAATAAGTTATTTTACAAAAAAAATTGTGGACTCTAATACATTTTTTTTTCCTGAACTTTTGGAAGTATTATACAATCCCCCTTCCGAGTTAGATGCACTAAAACTTTTTCCGTTTGTAATTGGGTATGTGTAAACTGTAATCTTTTATCGCCTAGCTTGTAGAGTCGAACAATGACCAGTTCATATATCAATTTGCGGTACATCGAATCCTACATGAATTGCACATCAATTGGAAAAGAGCTATCTTGGTCTAATTATAATTATAGCATATTCTTGTGATCTTGTTCATCTTTGTAATCTTGTAACCTCAAGTTTCAACTCCAATAATAGTCTATTTTTGTAATCTTGTTCAATGCACGAGATTTACATGATAAATATAAAACTTTTGTTTCGAGTGACTCGGATTTCTATAATGAAAGATTTTGGTTAAATTACGAGATGAAATCTAAAATTCACAATAACTACATTTTTGTATTTACTTGACGAGTCGCATGTTTGAACATTTCAAGTCGACATTTGAAAGAATACATGTTGGATCTTATCATCTAATACCACATAACTAAATTTTTGTATTACTTGATGAGTCGCAACGCATGCTTCAAAGTTTTTGCCTCAAAAGCCAGTTGAACTTTAAAAAATAAAATTGCTTGAATTAATAGAACCACCTCACATGTGCCTTGTAATAATAGTGCATTAATTTGATTACTTCCCAATCATCCACATTTTGTAATACTTATATATTTTTTACATATAAATAACTAGTGAAGTGAGTGCATGTTTGTTTGATCTAGTTTACAAATTGTGATTTAAGCTTAAACTCTCACACAAAACCTTCACTTAAACAGTACCAAGTAGGAAAATAACTACTGAACTGAGTGAGTGCATGCATGTTTGGTTGCAGCCTCCTAATACACCAATGTAAGCTTGTTACTGCCGTTTCATTAGTAATATTTATAAACCTTAAATAAGCTAATGTTTTATCATTCACAACCCTGCATAAACAAGCCTTTCAAACGATACATCTAAATCCGGTCTAGTTTGTTTATGACTATGATTTGATAACAATATTGTCCTTTATAATCTGACCGGTCATTTGCCTTGCAGTTCTTAAAGAATACGCAAGTCGCAATTGAATCCAAGGTAATAAGAAGCAGATATATTTTGGGGAGATAATCTGTATGGACTAACAAATTGTATTGGCCTCCTCACTTGATCAACTTCAGTGGCCTCATCATGACATTATCTTCATGATCCAAAATCTGCACATTAGCAAAAGAAAATTGAGCATCTATACTTAGGTGAAGGTGAAATAAAGTTCATAAGATATACCAATTATTTTCATTATGAGAGTGACAATCATCATATCATCATATCTGATTAATTTTTGGAATGAAAGTCTAAACAGTGTTAATAATATTTGGAATTTAATCGAATAATCAATGTAACAAAAAGACGATAAAGACCACTTACATGGCAATGGTAGGCGTACCCTGGCTTTGCCGTCGCATCAAATGTATAAGATTCATTCGAATGTATGTAAGCGAACCTCACTAGAATTTTCGTCACATGTCCCGGTTGCATTTTGTACACGTTTTTCCACCCTTTCTCATGTGCCAAAACTTGCACTCTTTTACCACGTGCGTGCTTTTTTATGCCGCACTTAATTGCATCGTTCACTTGCACCATACAATCTAAAAACTTGTCTTTATCTTCCAACTCGATCTGCTCTAAAACCGCGAATAACCCAAGATGAATGTGCAGTGGGTGATTGTCTTCAGTCAGATTGATCACGTACCAAATCTCCGTGGACCCCACTTTTGGAGTTTCAGTCACCGGCGCCTCATATGATTTTCCATTAATATACAGATGTGTAGGCTCATCTATACTACTCGTGTACTCATACATAGCAATGTACCGTGTTCTAGAAGCACGGGACATATCTGGTCGTGGATATTCGATCAACTTGTTTGGTACATGCCACTTGTCAACCTCTTGCACATTTTTGATGATAAATTTCATAACTTTGCTATTAGCTTCATTGACGGGGTCGCCTGATGGGTAAGGATAGGGAGCACCATTCGTTAGAATAGTCGTATCGGACTTTGATTTCGAAAAGTCTACAACAAAGTCAACAATCTCAGATGGGGCAAGTAGTATTTCTTTCATTATAACCGGTTTCTTAAGATACGCCGAATCGGATCCTACAACAATCAAATCCAATCCGTTGGTGAAAAAGAACTTGAAAAATCGAGCATTGCTAGCGTTGATGATACGAAACCTATACTTTCTTCTACGTACGATCATACGTGGCCACGCCTTGCCATTTACAATAATCAAGTCACCGAAATATTCAGGTTGCCATTGAGGGTGTACGGAAGGATTATTCCCTGTGGAATTCATGAACAAAGAACCGTCCGATTTAAAGCTACGATCAAAAACAAACATCGTTCTATCAAATTCATCGCCACTTGGAAGACCTAACGGGGACTCTATTTCTTGTTGTCGAATAACATAAGCACCAACCAAACCGGCTAAGAGGTTAACTCTAGTCAACCCCATGGCATGATCATGGTACCATAAATTTCCGGGGTGTTGGTTATTATTGTAATGGTAAGTTTTTCTTGACCATGTAGGTCCTTTTTGTGAAAACCCTCTAGTGAACCATGCCTCGGCGTGTCCATCACTACGGGGTGAGCCTATAGTACCGTGAAGGTGAACCACGGTTGGGATTCCTTTTTTAGTTGTTGGTGTGGCAGTTGGGATCGTTCGATCGTAAGGAAGTATATGTTTTGAAGGGAGGTGATTTTGCCACTTCACAAAGGTGTCGATGCCATGGACTGCTTCGATCGTGGGACCAGGTACAGTTGCTGTGCGCTTAGATGTACCGAATGCGAATACTGGGGTTGGAGGGATATCTCTGTGGAATTTCTGCATTGAAAACACATTTCTTAAAATCAAAATTATTTAAAACACGCAGAAGGAACACTTTAGTGTATTGATTCTACTATATAGTATATATCTTCTGAAGGTTTCTAATACAGTTGTATCATTAACTATCACATGATTTTGTCTTTTTATCATCGGTTTAGATGTGCTGTTTTAGTAAAGATCAACTATGATCATTCTTTGTTTTGCACAAAATTTGTCAACAAAAAGTTTTAATTTTCCATCCACTTTATTGATAAAATTTTATAAACTTTAAAATAGTTACTAAAGCAAAATAGTATTACTCCTGGTGGGCTAGAACCCGCTATAAATAGTTTAGGTATACGGTTCGCTTTGTTAAAGAGGGTATGTGTGTGAAATTACACGATACTCTTTAATAAGATTTTTTTTTAAAATAAAAATATTGATACTTCATATACCGTAATAGGTACTCAGTAGAAAGCTTATTTAGAATATGCATATAATTACTAACTTAGAAAAAAAGACATATTGTATTTATTATTTATTGTCCAAATTAACAAGTGGCTGGTTTGCTCCAAATGATAAATGTCTAATATAATCGCTAACGAAAAAGATGCAAATACTTAAGAAAGAACTACTAGCAATATTAAATTTATAAGTGTCAATTAAGTAGACGTTTTCACTCAGGTACATGTACTAATGGGAGTTGGTACTTGGGACCATGTAACGCTTTTTATTTAGCTTTAAATGTATATTTTTTAGCTTTAATTCCATGGCTGTCAACAACTTCGTATAATTGTATTCATTACCATGAAAAGTTTTTAGAGTGCATAATACTTTTCTCTTTGAATTTTCGTGTATCTTTTCATGGACTCCGTCTTCTGTATTTTATAGATTCAAACTCGATAAAAAAAAATGGGTCATAAATACAAACATTAATTTAACCATTAAAATATTAAAAAAAACATTCGAATCGATAATTTATTCTTTTTTCCACCATGTTTTAAGTAAATATTCGGGCACAAACACACCTGATAAATTATAAGAATAAATTACTAAATCAATCATATACACAAATTTGAGAATAAATATATCCAATTAAAATATTAATTTAAAATTTCCAAATTTAGTTGTCTAAATCATCATAATTATAGGGTCATATGAATAAAGCGAATTCATTTTTACTGTACTGTTTTTTTAGGTTAGACTATCCTAGTTTTTTGAGGCTATTCGATCAAAAGCAATCTCATCCAAGTTTCAACAAAAAATTATGGAAATATTACTACGTAGGATTGCCTACATACACTCCTCGGTAACACGAACTGCTAAAAAAAAAGTTCTCAATGCGATTACGGTATGTTATTTTAGAGTAACACTACCATAAACCTGGTAAATGTGTGTCGGCCACTAAAAAACCAACACCTATAATGAACCCAAAATAACTACTATCTTAAAATTAATTTAAAATTAAAATTAAAATATTCTATTGGTTGACACATAATAAATTATAGTGCACCGTATGAAAAAAAAAAATTATCAATCATACCGAAAAAATATCGGATGCATTTCAGATATATTACGTAGAAAATAAAAATCAAATTTATCAATCGTACTGAAAAAGTATCGGATATATGTAATCATGTCAACCATTTTCTTACATATATATTTTTTTCATATTTTTTATTGACCATTAGATTTTTTTTTATTTAATTACAATCCATAAAAAACTATGTTAGCCTATCCTAAAAAAAATTAGGACAACAAAAATGGATCTGAATAAAACCCCAAATCTATTAGAATTCCAGATGAGAGTAATTTTGTTTAATTTATTTTGAGTTTATCAAATCAAAATTAACTTACAACACTACTAGAAAATAGAGCAATAAAGGTGGTTTTTTATAAGGTGGTAGCTAAACCACCTCTAAAGTATAACTTAAAGGTGCTAATAAATTACCGCTGTTTTTTCAATAGGCTATAAAGGTGGTTTACTATTAACACCTCAATTAATCCAATTTAATGGTGGTTTAATACACAAAAGACTCCGCATAAAATTAGAAACATCAAAATTAAATAAGTAAAAAGATCTATCTATCTCTACACTTATACATATTGTTGTACTCTCCAAAGCAAAACCAGTTATCTCACGTTCCCTCTCCACTACTACCAATTACTCCGATACCTGCTCTACCATGATCAATCGAGCACTATATACTCTAATATGTCCACGTCTCTTTAAATACACATCCTTAATCAAACTGAGGCCGGGTTCAGTTCTCTCTCATCACATAATTTCGACAAAAGAGGTTAGTAATCAGCTTTTATTAACCGGTATAATTTTCAATTAGTTACTTACACGTGTTGCATGAATACTCCGATATTGTTACTAATCAAAGTAATTATTTTTTTTATGTCAAAAATTCAGATTTGGGTTTTAAAAAAAAAAGTGGAGTAGATATAGGATTGTTGTAAAAGTAATCAATTGCACGAGCATGCATGTAAATTACTTAAAAAGTTATACATAATTAGTGGCATGATATCTGAATTGGTTATTATGGTATAGAATTTTGTAATTTAGATATTGGTTATGTTTGGTAATTAGGGCTGTGAAGCTTGCAATCCCTATTTAACTAAGGGAGAATGTCATACCAACCATGACCTGTTATGCTATCCATTGCTAATATAGATACTGGTTGGTTCGGTTACTTTCAATTTTTGATTTTTTGTTTGTAATGTGTTGGTCTTATTTTTTATGCTGGTATTCATCACAATGATTGAATTTTGTATAATTGTATAAAATATTTTGAGCATAAAATTAATGTATTGATGAAAATTACATGTACAATATATAAGGTTTGTCATCGAGTGATTTATGACACGGTAACTTGGTGTTTCTTTGGTTACAACCTTTCAGAATTGAAATTTAACCTTTATTGTATTTCTGTATTTCTCATTGCCGGGATGAATTGTTTTCTCATGAAAGGTTATTTTTTATGTATAAGGTTTAAATTATTTACAAAATATTAATGGAGTAAGTTTCTTTCTCAGTCACAGTATACATCAAATTTTAGAGACCCATTGTTCTCTGATTGCACTATTTGAATAAATATACCCGACTTTTTTTAAGTTAAAAAGACATCTTAGCTTAGCTAACAAGTTAACCTGTGTGTAATTGTGTTTGGGCATGAAAAGTTGCACATCATTATATAATTATGCATAGGAAAAAAATCAATACACTGGACATAAATAAGACCGCTCAATAGCTTAATAAAAAAAAACTCAAACTACTTTTTATTTGTGATGCTTTATAATGTCTCTTGAAATATGATATTCTCAAACTAAGATCTGGAATAGCTTTAGTTTTAAAATTTTGATTTTTTGTTTGTAATGTGTTAATCTTATTTTAAGTTGTTATTCTTCACATTGATTGAATTTTATGTAATTGTATAAAATATTTTTGAGTGTAAAATTAATATATTGATGAAAAATTACATGTATAAATTGTATTTAGGGTTCGTCATCGAGTGATTTATGACACTGTAACTTGATGTTTGTTTGTTTATAAGCTTTTAGAATTGTTGTTTAACCTTAATTGTGTATCTCTGTTTCTATTTTCCAGTATGAATTGTTTTCTCATGAGAGGTTTTTTTTTCTATATAAAGTTTTGGAGCAAGTTTCTTTCCCAAGTTACCGTATACATCAAATTTCAGAACCCCATTGTTGTTTGATTTCAATATTGGAACAAATATAGCCGAGTTTTTTTAAGTTAAAAAGATATCTTAGCTTACTTAATGAGTTAACATGTGTGCAATTGTGTTTGGTCATGAAAAGTTACAATATTGTTATATAATTGACATAGAAAAAAAAATCAATACACTGAAAATAAATAGGAGCGCTCAATATCTTAATAAAAAAACCCAAACTACTATTTACTGGTCATGTCTTTATAATGTCTCTTGAAAAATGATGTTCTCAAACTAAGATCTGAAATAGTTTTAGTTTTAAAATGGTGTATGTTTTGAACAAAGTATTTCATAGATATATTTTATATGTTTGATTGCCAGTCGCTAACTTAGTCACACAATGTTTCAACAATAAAATACAGAGTTTATTTTAGGTTAGAGAATTAAAGAAAAATTAATGGTTATGGATAAAAGTTGGATCGACAATAGGGACAGAATGAGTGCCGCCTATCTTCAAGGAATTGCACAATTTATTGAGTTTGCTTATGCTGACAAAGATCCCGAATCAAAGATATATTGTCCATGTCGACGTTGTGGAAATCGAAGATTCGAAACAAAAGAGGGTGTGAAAGCGCATATTTTAGACAAAGGATTTTTACCTTAGTATAAGGTTTGGATTATGCATGGTGAGTCTTCTACTAATTTTCCTAATCCCCAAGATTCAAACTCAGCAGATGACATGTTTGGTTTGGTTCATGATGTATTTTGTGATCAACATCAAGAATCTACTGAGAATAATAGGCAAGATAGTACAAGCAATGGGCCTGATGTAGAAACCATGAATTTTTTTAAGCTCTTAGAAGATGCAGAGCGGGAGTTGTATCCAGGTTGTGACTCTTTCACAACATTGTCTTTTGTTGTTCGACTTATGTAGATAAAGGTCCTTAATGGATGGAGTGATAAGTCGTTTGACATGCTCGTTGAGTTATTGAAAAAAGCGTTTCCTGCAGGTGAAACCTTACCTAAGTCATACTATGATGCTAAGAAATTCAATGAGGCATTGGGATTTAGCTATAAAAAAATTGATGTATGCCCGAGGGATTGTATGTTATACTGGAAAGAAAAAGAAGGACTTGATAAATGTGATTACTGTCAAAAGTCTAGATATAAAGAACGTAAACGCAGTCCAGAGGATGAGAATCCGATAGTAACAAATATCCCCGCGAAACAAATTAGATGCTTTCCTTTGAGACCACGCCTGCAAAAATTGTTCATGTCATCTAAAACTGCTAAGTCAATGAGATGGCATGGAGAAGAGCGCACTGAAGATGGAAAGCTACGACATCCAGCCGATTGAATTGCTTGGAAAGACTTCGACGCGAAGCACCATGATTTTTCTAGTGATTGTCGAAATGTTCGACTGGGTTTAGCATCAGACGGTTTTAGTCCTTTTAAGTCATTAACTAATCCTCATAGCACATGGCCAGTTGTGTTAATGCCTTACAACTTACCTCCTTGGTTATGCATGAAACAACCATTTTTTATGTTGAGTTTGCTTATTGATGGTCCTCGTTCGCCTGGAAATGATATCGACGTACTTTTACAACCTTTAATTGAGGATTTGGAGGATTTATGGACTAATGGTTCACTTACCTATGATGCAGCAAATGATCAAATGTTTTGCATGCGTGCATCTTTGATGTGGACAATAAGTGATTTTCCCGCTTATGCGAATTTATCTGGTTGGAGCACAAAAGGAGCATTGGCTTGTCCTTGTTGCAATAAAGATACTTCTTCTCGATGGTTAAAACACGGTGGAAAATTTTGTTACATGCGGCATAGAAAGTTCTTAGATGAAGGGCATAACTTTCGAAATGATGCGACACATTTTGATGGGACTAAGGAAAGAGGTTCTGCTCCCCCTCAACTATCTGGCTCCGACATATTTAAACAAGTAGAGTTGATAGAGAACAAGTTTGGAAAGACTGAACAAAAAAATCCCCCCAATCGCAAAAGAAAAAGAGGTAATGGTGATGAGAATAATGGTAAAAACACTTAAAACTTTAACTGGAAAAAAAGAAGCATTTTTTTTTATTTGCCATACTGGAAGGATAATTTAATTCGCCATAATCTTGATGTGATGCATATTGAAAAAAATGTTTGTGAAAATATTGTCGGGACGCTTTTAAATATTAAAGGGAAATCTAAGGATAACTTAAAAGCTCGATATGACCTTCAAGATATAGGTATCCGAGAAACACTTCATCCCCAAGAACAAAATAATGGAAAGGTAATTCTGCCCCCCGCTGATTACTACATGAATAAAGAGAAAACAAGCACATTTCTTAATGTGTTAAAAAGTGTTAAAGGACCCGATGGTTATTCTTCCAATATATCTCGTCGTGTACAATTGAAAGACGGGACAATTTCAAGGCTTAAAAGTCATGATTATCATATTCTAATTGAGCACTTATTACCTCTTGCTGTGAGAAAAGTTCTCCCAAAACATGTCGCTCATGCTTTGGTTGAACTAAGCAACTTTTTTAGAAAGTTATGCTCAAAAGTTTTAGACTTAGAGGAAATGCAGCTACTCGAACAACAAATTGTAGTGACTATCTGTCGACTTGAAAAGATCTTTCCACCAGGATTTTTTAATGTAATGGAACATTTGCCAGTTCATTTGGCATATGAGGCAAAAATTGCTGGACCAGTTCAGTATCGATGGATGTACCCGATTGAAAGGTAATACTTCATATTATGAACTTTTAATATAATGTGGAAATTATATCTGTTAATATTCCTGAACTAGTTATATCCTTTTTCAGGTTCCTGCTTACATTAAAAAACTATGTGCGTAACAGAAGGCATCCAGAGGGCTCCATTGCCGAGGGGTATTTAGCAGAAGAGTGCTTGACCTTCTATAGTCGGTACTTGCATGATGTCGAGACAAAACTAAATAGACCACAAAGAAACTATGAGGGTAAACAAGGTAGTGCCCTTGAAAAAAAAGGGAAAAGGTTCTTTCTTGATGATGTTTCCTGGGAGCAAGCTCACAGATATATCCAATCGAATTCAATTGAGGTTTCACCATTCATGGAGTAAGAAAAAATACAATAAAGATTTATTCAATCTTATGGTATGATAGCTTGACCGTAATAGAAGTTATCTAATTATGCAGGACGCACCTTCATATACTTAGGCAGGAAAACCATCGTTCTAATGAACGTGACATTCTGAAAAAGCATAATGAAAATTTTCCAACTTGGTTCAGGGAGCATGTAAGTCCAATGCACCAGAACACAAATTTTCATAATAGAATTATTGTTCTATATGTATCTAATGTCTATCATTTAACTAGGTTCTTGATTTACAACAATCTTCGAATGTGGGCTTGTCCGATAAAGTGAAATTGTTAGCTGCACAACCACACAAGTGGGCAAGAAAATACACTAGCTATACCATTAATGGACTTAAGTTTTGAACGAAAAAACGCGAAGAAAAGTTGACCACCCAAAATAGTGCAGTATTGCTAACCGCAGCAACCAATAGTTTTGCAAGTTCACGAGATAATCGTCCTATCTTAGGCGACGTTGATTTTTATGGGATTTTAGATGATATTATAGAGTTGCGATATTCGAATGATTTCAAGTTTTTATTATTTAGATGTCAGTGGGTTGATAATAAGTTTGGTGCTAAGAAAGATGAATTTGGTTGCACACTTGTGAATTTTAGACATCTTTTATATAAGCAGAATCGTATTTCGGATGAACCTTATATTCTCGCCTCACAAGCAAAACAAGTTTGGTACATACCAGATCCTATCGAGAAGGAATGGCAGTTGGTTATGAAGATGTTTCCGCGAGATGTGTATGATTTACTAGATAATAAATATGAAGAAGACGTTGCGTCAAATCATGAAGTTGATCCTATTATTGTTGAACAATTAGAAGAAACACTCCTAGAATCAGAGGATGATGGCAATTCAAAAATACAGGCTGAAGAAGGAATTGAAATTGATATCAATACAATTGATGATGATGATACTGATGATGAAGACGAAGATGACGATAATTACTACTCCGACGACTACCTTTTAAGTGATGAAGAAATTTTAGTTGATAGTGATAACGATAGTGATAATAAAGATATAGATGATAATAGTAGTGATGATGATATGGACGAGGATGATAAGTGATAGAGTTTTATTGGTCTTTTTTTTCTAGTTAGCAAATAAATGAACTCCCTTATATTTTTTTTGTTTACTTGGTATATTTATTTCAATTTTCAAGGATATGTTGGTAGTTCATGTTTCAAGTTTCTTGTTTGCCTTTTTCCATTCTTTTGTGTTTCACAGGTAAGTGATGGGAAAATCGAGAGTCCGTTGGCCCATTGGACCAATGGTTGATAATACACAACCGTCATCTTCTCGTGTTGAGGTTCAAAATGATCGTCTTGCTGCAAACACAACGTCTTCCGAAAACAACGACAATACAACAGGTTCTATATATATGTTTTTACCATTTTCTTTCAGTATCATAAATAGTAGGTATTGACCATGTTCAAGTCTCCTTTATTTGAGTTATTGAGTAAGTTTTAAGTTAATGAACCTTAAATTAGTTGGTTCAGATACTCCGCAAAGTAAGCCCATTACAAAGGTTCAAGGGAGTGTACAACTTAGTAAGCCAACGTTATTCGTTTCCAATTTGTTTATTCTCCATGAGACTCAGTAATCATACTCATGTGTTTTATTAATTAATTTGATTATTTATTAGAACTTGCTGGACTTGTCTTAAATATCACTAAATTTTGAATAGACTTTTAAAGCATCTTCGATAGTTTTGATAGAAAGATAGACAATCGAAAAAAGAAAGAGTGCTGAAAATATAATATTGAAACTGGAATTTTATCACAATAGTATCAAACATTTATGCATTTAACCGATGCATCAATCTTACTTAGGAAAAACAGAAAATGCAAATCACACACCCTTACTTTCCTATAAGGCAACTTCATTTTCCATATTATTAATATGGGAAGTTATAATTGATGTTTAGGTGTTGCTTCTGAATGATCCCAATGCCTTAATAGCTGCTACCCTTAGAACAAATTGGTCGCAGAATACTACAATTGTTGCTTCGACGAATCAGTTATTTTAGTAAAGAAATTGAAAACTGAGACTTGATCAATAGTAGACTTAAAAAAAATCAGTTTTTTTTTTTCAGATTAAAATTACCCAAAAAACCCTATATGTTAACTTGATCAATAGTAGAACTTTTTAGGAAAGAAATTGAAAACTGAGACTTCGTAGAGTTTATATTTCTCGCCTCCTTTTTTGTTGAAATCATGGATTCGCCTACATTTTTCTCAAAATGGACATCGTTGTACACTATTTTTGGATAATTGGATGGAACTTACTCTAAATGTTGTATACCATTGAAGTATATTGTTGTCAGTTTGGTAAGTATTCAAGAATAATGAGTTGTACCACATTTTTTTTTTATATTTCTCGAGTTTTATAAACTTCAAAAGTCATCATAAATTAAGATGCGAATATAAATATATTTTTTTTGTTAGAACGGGACATATACGTAAGGATGATATTAAATAGTGTTAGTTGTATATCATTCAACCTTTTATTTCATATGTTTTTTTATTGGATTATTACTGTAGATTTGGAACATCTAGGTGATTCCTCAAACCAAACAACAAGGAAGAGGAAAAGAGGTTATGCTTGGCAATATCGGGATTGGGGTACAGGGAAAAAACATGAGGTCAAATTGAACGAATACAATCAACCTATTGGAGATACTGCTGCTCCATTGGCTAGTCAATTAGGCATTATCGCTCGAAGTGCCACTTTGTGTCCTATCATATATACCGACTGGAGATATAAAGAACTTACAACCTTTAAACAGAGAATCTGGCAAGATGTTAAAGTAATTAAGTTCCATTTATTATATACGTATCTTATGTACTTTTAGAGGTATGGGTTTAACATTGTCGATAACATTCTTAAAAATACTCCATTTACAGGATAATTGTGAAGTCCCATATGCTTATAAAGATACTTGTTTGAAGTCTGTTGGAAAGAAATGGCGACATTGGAAAGAGAGGTTGAAAAGGGATCACTACTCCACATATGATAATGATGTTGAAAGACTTGCAACCGTGCCAGAGAGAGTGGATGCTAAACAATGGAAAATATTTGTTAAATATCAAGGCAGCAAAGTGGCAATGGTAATTATAAGTTTTCTATCACCACTTATGGAAATTATTGTTAATCTGGTCTTTCTTTATAACTTGGTTATTGAAATATATTACAAAGTCTTTCTTACAATATAAACAAAGATAGTTACAGGCTTCGAAAGACATGGATTGTTGAGTTATTAATTAGGTTTGTATAAAGTTTGGTTTTTTGTAATCTAAAAAATGATCTTGATTTTTTTCTACGGTGTAGTACTACTTAATTGTCTTAAATTTTCTTTGTCGAGTTTTAGTTCACAAATTTGATACCTTGAGTCTAATTAGCGTGATAATTCAAGAGGACGAAAGCCCAAAACTCTTACTTATTTTAGATAAAAGAGAAGTATGAATGCTTTACATGTGCTTGTTGAAATGTCTCAATGTGTTTTTTAGATTTCTAATTTAGCGAATAAATAATAACTTTGCTGCTGTCATTCGTAAAATTCATTGTATAATAGTATGAACTATAAACTAATTTCTTGGATTAATTGTCCTATAATTTTTTTTATTCAGATTAAAATATTTAATATATAGAATATAATACATCTGGGATAATAAATAACAACCTTCTTATTACCATTCAATTTGCAAACAGGGTCTAAGTTTTTTGTTTGTTATTTACTTTCTTTGTATGTACCAAATTCAAGTGTTATACATATCGTTGATGAATTTCAGGTTTCAATATTTTGGAATGACTGTTTGACGCATTAATATCATGGCTTTTCTTCGGTTACAATTGGAGAGCTAACACATTGTGTTTTGATGATAATTTAAGTGAAATGCTTTATTTCTACTAGGATTGTATTTTACAGCAGGAACATAATGTTTGCTTAAACTTTTTAAAAATATTCACTACTTGTCGAAATATATTAATTATCAACATTTTTCTTCTTTTCCTAACAATAGGAAAGAAGCAAAACTAATAAAAAGAACCAAAAGGAAAAATCCATGGCACATACATCTGGCAGAAAGGCACACGAAGTTGTACGCGCCGAGGTAAGTTTACTTATTATGTTTAATCATGTTTAGTAAATATTACATTTTTTTCCGATGCTATATTCTTTTAAGTACTAATGTGTATGTATTTTTGTAATTAAGATGATCGCGAAAGGTAAAAAGGGAGACAGAATTGAGGTGTACTTTGCAACTCACATGAAATGTGGTAAACCAGTTGATGAAGCAGCTGCTGAAGCAATAGTATGCATCTCGAATTATTGAATTTGAGCCTTCTAAAATAGAAGTTATAATGATGAAAAATAAGACGGTCAACTTTTCTTACTTAATTCATGTTGCAGGCCGCTTTTAATGGGAAGCTAAAAGATGTTCCTGAAGTTGATCAAACGCCTGAATTTAGGGAAAAAGTTTTCACTGATGTGCTAGGAATTGATAGCCACGGTCGTGTTCGTACCAAAGGTATAGGGCCTTGCCCAAGTAAAGTATTTGGAAAGAAAAATAACACTTATCATGACATGGAGAAAGCACGACAAGAGGGGAGACAAGAGGGGAAAGAAGAGCGAGATGACTTGCGTCAAAGAGTTGAGTATTTGGAAAGCTTAGCGATCCATGATCAGGGATATAAAGGCCCAAAATCTCCGCCTTCTGTCTCTCATCAGGTGATGTTTTGTATGTGTTTTTTTCTTTTTTATACAATTGTAATTGAGGCGGAACCCCACTCGTTATGTTGATTTTTAAAAAAATGGTTAGAAGCCTTATAAAATCATAAGTCTAGGAAACAAAAAATAAGAAATGAAGGAATGAAAAACATTTAAACACAAAAAATAAAAGAACACACCGAATAATATTTTTGTAGTTGACTTGTACCATGTTATTATACTTGTAACTTCTGTTGAATTTACATTGTATTACCTTATAGAGTTCATTTTGCAGCAAGTTCCAGATGGCGAAAGCTCTTATAATCAGTCGGTATATTCTACCAGTTTCCTCTTTGAGGTAAGATAATGTGTATAAAAAATAATGTACAATTGGATACAGAAGACTAATCTTTAATACTTTAGTTATTGATCTCTTGGTTTTATTTACATATTTTTTTATATTTTAAAGATTGTTTATCTTATTGGGAATATGGGAGACGCTTTTCTTATAGATTTTTATCTATCATTTAGGAATTATAGTACAAGAATTAGTTATTGGGGAATGTCTCAAAATCTAGTCAGTTATTCTTTGTCCTGTGAAATATGGATTGAATTTTTTGTTTTTCATCCTCGATAATATTTCTTTGATCACTTTTTAAACCAAACATGATTTTGCTTTGGCTGTTTCTATTAATCTCATCTTTTTTATTTCTTGGAACTATAGAAAAAAGTCAGCAGTGCAATAGACTAAATACAAAGACATTGTTGTATGCGGTTCATCTTTATGGTTTTTTTATGAAATTTAGTATAAATAAAAGAAAAAAACCATGTTTGATTTTATCATAAATAGTTTCCTTATCTTGGCTTTCTTTCTATTTTATATCTGAATCTCGTATATGTTGTATTGATTTTTTTCTATGCCTTTTTAATCTTATCATAAGGTTGGGATGAAGGTTCAACTTCTAAATAACGTTGTGCCCAAAAAAGTCATCGCTCAGGGTATTATACTATCTAAAGACCCACACACAAAAGTTGGTGGATCCTCAATTGGAGACGGGTTTTGGGAGGTACAAGTTGTTAAAGCGCTACTACCTAATGAACCTCTGTTGATTGGCCGTCCGGGTATCCGTAAAGTAGGACAAGCTGTTAAAAGAGCTGTGCCTTGCCGTTCACACGACGTAAGTATATTTGACTGATTTTGTTCTAAGTTTAAACAAAAATTGACTTAGACTTTCAGGTTCTTTAGTCGTGACATAAATTCTACACTACGTTCTTATATTTTATTTTATTTTAATTTTCAAGTCAAGGAGATGTAAAAAAGGTTTGAAGATAGGCCTCTTGTCTTATAGATGTAGACGAATTGGGGTCATCTTATTGTTAATAGTTCTTAGCTGTAATTTTTTTTTTATGTTTATTAGACTTATATAGAAAGTATGATATTTTTTTTTTGTTTATAGTGTTTAACGTAGATGTTTGTGGGTGTTCATCTATGTAAGCCCTCACGAGACAACACTCGTCCACTAGGGACACCTAGGGGTTTAACGGCTTGTTGCATATGCTAAATGCAACCGTGATTCCTACGAAAGTGAGTTAGGACTTTTTACAAATATTTGATTTTTTTTTTTCCTGGTATAGTTTGACAATGTTATCATAACTTTTATTTGATTAATGAAATTTTTTTATTCTTTAGATCTTTTAATGATGTTTGAATTAATTAATTTTATATCTTATTTGGGCAACGTAAAAGTACATGGTGCATATTATCATTTGAATATGGAATAGTTTAGAGGCGATATGAAAATTTTAGAGGTGGTTTTGAACCGCCTTAAAGTACAACATTGAGGCGTTAAAATTTAACCGTCCTTAATGGGAGTGTATTTCGATTTTTTAAAGGTGGTTTTAAAACGCCTTAAAACGTCAAAAAATGCCTTTAATGTACACCTTTTAAGGCGTTTGTTAACCGCCCCAAAAGTACATGAAAAACCGACTTTATTATTTGAGGCGCTTGTAAACCACCTTAGGACCTTTTGCAACACCCACATAGGGGACCCTTTGAAAACCGCCTCAACAAGCGCCTCAAAAGACTTTAAAGGCGGTTTTTGATTCTTTAAAGGTGTTTTTTTACCACCTCTAATGATGATATTTGGTGTAGTGCAAGTAGTGATGTAAATACTTTATTTAGAAAATCAATTACCTTTGTTACGTTTTATGAGATACAAAAACTGTTATGTGTTTTTTTTTTTAATAAAACTTGGATTTTTTTTATGATCAGTTGTATATTAATAATAAAATAAAATGCTAGTATTATTTATTTTAAGGCTTGTCTACCACATTTGTTTTGCGTATGCTAGCTTCAAAAACCAAGAATAAAACAAGTGAAAAAAGCAAAAGAAGAAATAGTCACACTAAAAAAATGAATGAGACGTTTTACCTACTTTTATCATGTGATTGTGAATGCAATTGGTCTGAAACCAATAATTTTAGTCAAAATTTAGTGTTATATTCTTTTTTTCTTAATCACAAAAAAAAGAGAAATTTTATTTTGTAAATGGAAGTACATGCAAAAGTCTTAAAGAAACATGACTTATGCATACAAACAAAATAACTTTACAAATAATTTGATCAGAGAATTCAGAAGAGGAAAAGCACATCAAGCTACAAAACAATAAGACAACCATAGTACTGTCCACAGAAATTCAGCTATAGCACGCATTTTAAGCCAAGAAAATATCATCTCAAACAGTGATATAATGTTCTTTTCTTAATTAAATGACTAACCTTTTTGTTTTGGTAAGTAATAAATGACTAACCATTTTTTTGGGTAAATAATAAAAGACTAACCTTAATCGAGCGAAATCGTATAAAGTATAAACTTATTTCATAACTAGAGCCTTCATTGTGCGGTGTCAATGTGTTACGTAGTTGAGGTATCTTACTTTAAATAACTTGTAGAATTCATCTTTATCTTCATAATTAATCAGTGCATGAACCAAAATTTATTATTACTACAAAATTTCACGATTGCCTTGATCAACAACTTTAATTTGAATGAAGATATTATAATATTTGTATCAAAAATTAGATTCAGAAAGGTGGAGCTTTATCTTATTTTATTATACAGGAGGCAATTAATGTAGCTAAGAAATTCGACACAATAATATCAGCCAAATAAAAATTGTTATAGTTTTATAAGTCAAGCAACAATATGTAGCAAATATCAAACTATATTTTCTATATTTAATTAAGTTAATTCTTTCAACTTCAGTCTTGTCTATGAGTTACTATATAAGAATGTTAAATATTAGGTGTAAATAAAGAGTGATAATGTAAGTAGATACTTTTGGTTCTCACTCTTGTAGAGGAGTTTTACAGATCAATATACATTAATCAAATAATTTCCTCATATAGCTAAGAATTAATACGTGTCAAAAAATATCTACGTATGTCATTGCCCTACCCTTCAAAGTTTGATATTCTCCCTTTTTTAAAGGTGTACAAGTCTTTGTGAACCATGAATTTTTTTTTACATAATTTCGTTCATAATTTGTGAACCATAAAACTAAGAACTTAAACCTTCTTAATTATTTGACCATTAAGGCATTACTCATTTCCATATTATTTCTATCTTAATTTACATCTTTTAATCTTTGATTTTATTACATAGATATGGTTTATTTTAGTAGCAGAAATGCAAAGGAAAGTAGCCCAATTAGTAAATTAAAAAAAATATGATAATTTAGCTCAAGACATCGGTGTAAACAAGACTTGCTTAGTTTGAATTGTCAAAAAAAGAAGAAGACTTGCTTAGTTTGGACCGCCTGTTGACTGCTGTTCTATTGTTACTGGCTATAACATTTTATCCATAAATCATAAATTCAAAATTAGAAAAATTAAATTTTCTTTTAAGTAAGAAAAAAGGAAGGATATTGTGTCTATACAAAAAAGAACAAGTTGCATTTTTAAAATAAGAAAAAAAAAACATATGAAAAAAGTCCTTAGATTTTTTGAGCTATAGAAAAAACTTAATTAACAAACTAATTAATTCCGTAATAATACATTTAAGCAAAACAGGATACTTTGATCCTTAAACAGCAACCAAATAATTAAGCCATATATGTGATTCTCATTTAGAAGGTACCATGAAAATCGAACCCTATGGTGAGCGAGTTATACTAAGGTATCAAGAGTATAAATTTTCAAATAATATTTTGTATAGAAGCATCCTAAATAAATTGCGAAAACGATAAAGATAAGAGAAGGGATAAACAATTTACCCATTTCTTGTGAAACATACCAATCTTGAGGTGTTTGGGCACAAAAACACCATTAACAACATCATAACCTTTCAGTTTTGGAATATTAGGAATATCATCAACAAACATTTCCAAATTTGATAGCTTGAATAGCTTCTCTTCATGAGCCCAAGCACTTTTCAACTGACCTCCAAATACAAATGCCAATAAAATGAACAAATTTTCCATGATAATTATTCTCCCCTCCATTGTTTTTATTGGTTTTTTTTAGCTTGCATGCATAGGAACAAAAATCATATAGAGATAAGTGAGAGATAAAGAGAAAGAGAAAAGAGAAAGATGGAGTGCACCAAATTAATAGATAATGTTTAATTGTTTATAAACTCTGTAAGAGACTATGGGGCCTTATAGTTATACTTAAAACCTTTTTTGTAACTTTAATTAGTCTAGCTGGTATATGAATTTTATACATTAATCTCACTTGTAGACAAAAGCAATTAACGATTAAAAAATGTGAAAACATGAATAAAATTCCTCTATTAGGACCCCAAAAAATCTTTGTAACGTAAACCTATGCCAGTTGTCCCATTTTGTCTAATTAAAAATCTCTTGTAACCAATCTATGAAATCTACTTAAATTAATTTAGATACAGTGATTATAATTTATTTAACTATGTTAGGAACGAATAGGTATGAACAGGGGTGAAAAAAAATATGGACCAAACCGTCCCAAACCGCAACCCAAATTAACCCGTCAAGGGTTGGATTGAGTTAAAAAATTTAAAATATCAATCCGAAACAAACCGTACCGCATTTATTATAAACGGGTTGGCTTGGATTAAGATTTTCAAATATACATAATAAACCATTTAACCTCAATAGATTAAATATACATATATATGTATGATTAAATATACATATGAATAATCAAATATACATAATAAACCATTTAACCCCAATAGATTGTGATCGATCAAGCACATAAGATTTCGGATTACACAATCTTTTAATTTACAATTTTAAGTTGTTTGGTTATTTTATGGTTTTATACCGCATGTTTAATTTTTTATTACTCGTTTCGATCTTATTTTATCGGCGTAATGGACATGAATAAAAAATATTATGTCAATCTATTAGTCTTGTGCATGTATTATATATGCAACTATGCTTTAGTCTGTGAATGTTTAATTTTTAATTTTTTGACTTTTATTTTTTCGAGTTTCATTTTTCTATTTTTGGGGTTGAATTTGTATTTTTAATAAGTTTATGGACCAAAATGAACAAATCGCGAACCCAACCCGCCCCTAAACAGTTTAAAATGGATTAGGTTGAAATTTGAAATTTTATCAACATGCACCAAACAGAAACGCTATTTTTTACGTGGTTTGGTTTAGATTGGTTTCAATGCACAACAAACCGAACCGCTCCCACGGCTAGGTATTAATGTAGATGGAAACAACTGTCTTATAAGTTACGATGATTTTCTTCACACATTACAAATATCCTATTTGTAAACAATTACAAGCCACATCCCATTTCACTAACGGCCTCGAGAGTACGTTTGGAAACAATTTTTTTTGGTTGTTTTTAAAAAAATAAATCCATAAATGTTTGGTTTGCATGATTTTTTTTGCTTTAAGTAATCTAGATTTTTGCCCCAAATAATCTTAAGAAACTAAAAATTCATAATGCACGCAGCTATTTAGTGATTTTTTTTTTCTTTGTGATGAAAACATATATAATATCTTGGTGATGAAAACGAACTAAACTTGTGCATAATATCGGTTTATAATGGCAATTATACATGCTTCTGGTGAAAGTGTTATATTTTATGTAGGGGCGGAGCCGGTATTTAGGTTCAGGGGAGTACAAAATAATAATAATATATATATATAAGTGTATTGCAAATGATATTTCATATGAGCAAAAACTCATTTCCAAATATAATAATTTTACTCTTTGTTGTAGTATATTATTGGACTATTGGGCTTGTACTTTATGGGCCCAAGTGGGCTTATAACCCTACCCCTCTATCTATATAAAGAGGGTTAGGGGTCTTGTATTTTACATTCATTCATATACATTCTAATTAATAAAGACTCTATTGTTGTCTCTCTCATATCTCTCTCTATATCTATACATATCTCTATATATATCTATAACGAGCTAATATGTCACACAACACGTTATCGGCACTTTGCTCGCGAAGAATAGAATATACGCTCACGGATATTGGAGATTTTTGGTAAACGGATGGATATTGGGTATTTATAAACCTTGAGGTTTATCCGGATTTTTAGGGTTTTGCTATATCGACCTTCATCGACATACCGTGCGTAAGGTACCGAATTCAAAACTTAATTTATTCCATATATGTGATCGCACGTATTATTTTATGGATAACTAAAACATGATAAATATCCCGTAGTATATAATCCATGTGTATTAGAGTTTGTTACTTGTATGGATAACTATATATGATCGTAACACACATATTGTTGATTATAAAATCATATTTGTTGATAAGATCATACAAAATAACCCAAATCATGTAATTGTAAAACATGTATTAATCTGTCGGATTAAATCTGTAACAAACTGAAATGTATGTACTGATTTGTAATTCTCTGAAAGCTGTAAACTATTCTGGAAATTACTCAAGGACTAAACTGAAACTTGTCTGAAATTATGGACTGAAGCAGTAATAATGCTGTAAATATATATATAGTTTGCTGAAATTACACGGATAGTCCCTGTAGTATATTACATGTATAAAAACAGTATATATGTGTTATAAAAGTCAATATTCGGTCTAAATATTCACCCACATGCATATATATATTTATTAAAAAGGCAAGTGAATAAAAATTGCATGTTAATTGAATAAATTGATATGTTTCCATGTATATTTAACCACTTTGCATGTTAAAAATTACCATATATAGAATTAATTGGTAATTAAAAATATATTGTTTTGCTTGCATGTTAAAACTACCATGTATAGAATTATTAATATGGCAATAAACATAGATAATTGATTGATATCTTGTTAGCGTAATCATATCTTTTGATATTATCATATATAAATATCACATATGCCAGTAAATTATTGGATTAGATCTAATTGATAATCTTAAATTGATTTGATTTAATATGTTAGAATCTTTATGGATTGATTGATAATCTTAAATTGATTTGATTTGATATGTTAGAATCTTTATGGATTGATTGATAATCTTAAATTGATTTGTTTATAACACCAAATCTCCTGCATGATTAGATAGATCCTAAAATATATTTACTGCCTGTTTATATATATGTGGTTAATCTAGATAGATATTCTCTATGCTGTTAATATTATTGCCATATATAAAATGCGAAAATCGTATATATTCACATTTAAGTTGGAAAAATTATGAATCTTCCCCAAATAGGCTCACCTATTTGGATACGATGTCTAGGAAAGATAAAGGCGGAAGTCGTTCTCCTAATTAGGTCGGTTTTTAAGAGGCATTCGTGCCCACCCCCCTCACCGTCTTTCCTGGTCGTGTTCAAATAGAGCTACCGAAAGGGGTTGACTAAATAATAATTTCCCCGAGTGTGTTTATATAGTGATGTATGTTTCGCCGAATTGGTGTTTCAGTATCGACCCGTCGTTCGATCAATGAGAACCGATTCACATGAGAAGCAAAACTAATGTTTTCGAACCTGTCGTTTCGGAAAAAAAGTTTGTGCTTGTGCAAACCATAAACATATAAACCAGTCGTTTTATATGAAAAATAATCCAGAACTCGCAACACATGTTGGATGCCATCTATGATGAGAAAAATCGCAAAACATACTTGCGAAATGACTGTTTAGACGTTGATGTTATTCCGTCACCACATGTTAGTCACCCTGATGTGTGAAAATGTGATGCCCAAAATTTTTTTTTGGATGCCATCTTTGATGAGTAAAACACGAGTTTGTTGTTACCCTCAGGATGAATGCTAAGGCGTTGATTTTATTCCGCCGCCACATTTGAGACGTGATGACGTCTATGGTGAACAAATGTCTGAAATTGACATATTGGAGCAATCCTTCACCAAAATACTAGCTTGGAAATTGTATTTCATAAGCAGTATTGTGAATTTATATTCACAATGTTCCTTTATCGCCCATCTGTTATTGGATAAGAAAATTACCCCGGTGAGTAATTTTAATCCTATTGGGTCAATGGCGAATTGTTTGCCTGATATTAATGCTATTCGTGTACATTTTTTTTCCACGAATCGATAATCGAGACAAGTGTTATTTGTCTCGAACTGTCGCGATCCCGATGAATCGCTTAGCCAAGCGAAATTTTAGACAATCGTCAAAATCGAAAACCTGTGGCTCCAAGACAGTAATTGAACGGAACAATATGACCCGTTGTCACAAAGCAAGAGATAATGCTCAATGAAGCAACTCTATGCTATAAAGACAAATGTCATGCACAGTTACTCCTTAAATAGTTCATAACTATTATAAAGGTGAAAAAACCGATGTTAATGTGGTTAAAGCTAACTGAAAGGAAACTCTTGAGACCCCCGGTTTTGTGGCTCAAATAAGTTTGGTACCTTTCTCTATTGATTTTGATAAATCATTGAGCCATTTTTTCGCTCATCTGGATTATGTTTTTCCATTTGGATTATGATTTTTTCCATTTGGACATACTTTTGGATTATGGTTTGCCTGTTTATGAAATTTCTCGAAATAATTTAAAGTGTTTTGAGCAAATTCCTTTGACAAATGTGACCAAACTTTAAATTATGAAATTTTAGGCAATACTTGTGGTGTAGTTGGTTTTTTTGGAAATAGTGGGTAACACGGTACCACATAATTTCACCAACTACTTGCCTAAAAGAGTACTCAGTGACAATGATTCTGGACTTGTCGTTCCAAAATCAAAATCTTTGGTAAAACCAAATTGATTTGTCAAATATGAGTTCTTATACTCATGTAGGTCCTGCCGTATCTTGTTGAGTTATAAAATATTCGAGAAAACCAGTGTTATCTGGTAATAGCTCATGAAAGAATTAAAATTTCTTTACATAGCCTCCATTCAATACGATCAAAAGCGTATTTTAGAGGAGTTGAAATGTCTTTCAAGTGGTTGCTACCACATTCTTTAAAGCATTTAAAGTTACCTTATCATTTCGCCTGTCGTCGAAATGATAAATGATATAGATGCTAAGACATGATTGTCTGTACTATCATTCGCCTGTCGTTGATTGATAAGAGCATTTTGATATTGTGGCATTGACCGGATGAGATATTCCCGGGTCAAAAGACGATGCTTGATTTATAATCGCATCGCATTTGGATTTTCTCTGAGAATATATTTCGCGATTAATCCGAAATTCATGTCATTAATGCTCACTTTGAAAGACTAGTATGTGTAAAGATCACGAAATGAACTCGTAGAATTCTTGTAAAGAATTGAAGGAGTTATTGTGGACTTATCCAACCATAAGACGGACTATAAATATAAATGGTTATGGTTGATGCATCGACAATATGGTCACATTTTAATGTTGTCCACATAAATGCAGCACTTTCCAAACTTTTAGCCCTATCATTAAGTTGATGGCTCATGATCCGGATTATCCTGAAAAGTCTAGTCGACTTGATAATTCCGAAAAGTAATAATCAAAATTTCGATTTGAATTACCTGAGTTTGGAAATTGAAATTGAACATCGTGTCGATTATGTTCAGATTATGTTCAGACCCAAATGGACTCACGGAAAGTTTGATGATGCGACTGCAAATAATTGCACGCATTTCTTGGTCTTGCGCACCAAGATTTATATTTCCGTGTGGGGTTATGCTATTTTGCTGCATTGGTCCGTTATGAGGCCCATAGACACTCAAACACCATATGCGTACCAGCTGGTTACTGGTTATGAGACAGAAGTCTCATATTAACGCGTGTTTAGAGTGATTAATTAATATTTTGATTGAGCCGTTCTAGCGTTCAAAATATGGACCTCTGAAGGGGACATAAGTCGATTATGAATCTCCTGCCTATCATTTGATAGAGTAACCTTGGCAAGCGATCTCTTTACCGCATGATATGCGAAAGTGACATCGCTAAGACTGTTCTCCCCGTCGTTAGGGGGAGATTTGCACGTTACCGTTGATAAGGAACGACGTGAAGTAACGTGGCATAACCCACTCAGTCTTAGCTTGATCCCCAAAACTGCACTTAGTGATAAGTAAGTGCATAGACTCCCTCAAGTCTAACTAAATGCCAGACGCATTTAATGACTTTATGAGATGTCACGAGATCATTTATACCTGCTGCAAAATGCTTGCAAGGATAGACGTCCCTGTCGGACGCCGTGTTCCTGTCGTAACACGTTGCTTTGGCCGAACCCACCAAGCAAATGACGCTGCCGTCGGCCGTCAGTCTATCGTCCTTCCTAATATATGAGGAAGTTGACCGGTTCTTAATTCGTTCAGCCCCAGAGGTGGTGAACTGAAACTCGTTTGTCGCACGAGATTACAAAGGATCTAGGAGATGTGTGATTCCTCCTCATCCTGAGAATCTTGAAATATCTGTCGATCATGATATCTTAGACGATATTGAAGCGAAATGAGACTGTCATTGATTACTTATTCATATATTCGGTGACGACTGATAATATGAGCAAATTATGACAGAGAACCATGTACCGTTGCCTGAAGTCAACGGAGAATAGACTGTACTAATGGAAACTTAAAATCCAAGCAGACTCCTTAGCGAAAGTGTGTTCGGACCTGTAGATCCAACACCACCAATGTTAAACGAGTTCGTTTAATTGGTTATTCGTAAGGAAAAGTGATGAGAATAATGAGATTGTAGAATGCTCGCCTAGTAGCGCAAGGCTTCTCTCACACCTTGGAATTGATTACGAGATGGTTGATTTCCTCGTAATTGACATTATAACAGTCCACTACTTTACCAGTTTAGTAGTTTCCGAAAAACTGAGTATGCAGCCATGAATGTGGTCACAGTTTTATCTCTATGGGGATTTAGACAAAGCGATACAGATGAAGGTCCCTGTGTGACTTCATAATGCTTGAATCAAGTAGTTCCTGACCACGGAACACGATCTCAATTAAATGAGACGTTCACTATATGGATTAATATAATCCGAGCGGATGTGGTATACCCGCCTAAGTGAGTACTTGATTAGCTTGGGATACTTGAACAAGTATTATGCCCTTGCGTGTTTTATACGCGATCCATTTTTGGATTTGCCTTCGAGATGAAGGATTTTGGGAAGACGCGGTAGTGACTCAACCTGATGATTGAGTCCCGTAAATATTGAATCTAAGTCCATGATTCAGACTACACCCAGAAGGTGTTATGACGTTTTTAGTCATCATGACGCTAAGTCGTCAGATTCTCCCATGATCGTTCGATCACTAGACATTGATATAGACCCAGTCCGTCCCTGATGAGACGATGAAGAGATATTGAACAATAATGTTCATATCTACGTACAATAAGCGCATCATTGTACTTGGTTTAATGTGCTAGGACGAACATCTCGTCTGTTGTGAATGGTATAGCTCGACACAACATCGCGCTAACACGCTGCCATCGAAATGGCACTAAAGACACATTCCCTTACCTTATGGTAATTTTGGAAGTGGGCTAGTTTATCCCATTTGCGTCATCGAGTGTACTTACCCCCTTCGGTACTCGAATTAACGCAACCCTTTTTCGGTTATACCGATGCCTGTTACTTATCAGACCCGCATAAGAGATATTCCTAACATGGTATGTCTTTACCATTAGGAATAAAGCGACATCTTGGAGGTTTTGGAATGACTCCAAGTGAATCACTCTGATCTATTCGTGCTCTATGAGACGACTAGAGAGTGTATATGGCTTCGAGCTAGTATTAGTCATATTTGAATTACATATGTTCTGTCTCACGATCCAGATAAAACACTTGTCATAGAAGACAACTTGTTGTTATTGATCAAGAGAGACATGACTACATTATGCTATTTAGCATTTCTTGCCGAAATTAATCTTCACAAATGAAGTTTAAGAGCATCCAGTTGAATGCTCGTTCTATTCCACGTTAGATTTTCTTGTATCCAGTCGTATGTAAGTAAATGAGGCATCCAGTCGAATGCTCGTACTCTTTCTTGGAATATGAAATCTTTGCACCCAGTTGTGTGCAAGTGAGGGGGAGCATCCAGGTGA
Source organism: Primula veris (assembly GCA_963682055.1). Taxonomy (NCBI): domain Eukaryota; kingdom Viridiplantae; phylum Streptophyta; class Magnoliopsida; order Ericales; family Primulaceae; genus Primula; species Primula veris. The sequence goes on along the minus strand of OY821747.1, from coordinate 24,010,239 downwards.
ATGCTTATTGCACTAATTACTACTTAGTCGAAATCTTCGCACCCTGTCGTGTGCAAGTGAGGGGGAGCATCCAGTCGCATGCTCGTGTACTCTTTTTGTCCTTAGACCAAGGTTTTTTCCCACTGGGTTTTCCTTGGCAAGGTTTTTAGCGAGACGCGTTCCCATCATACCTCACTTAAGATTGCCGAAATTAGGGGGAGTATCCTGTTGTATACTTCTTACCACTGTGTACTCTTTTGTCCTTCGACTAGAGATTTTTTCCCACTGGGTTTACTCTAGCAAGGTTTTGATGAGGCAGCTGTTTTGTGGTTGATCCCTACTACTACCATTGTTGCACTCTTTTTCCTTCGATCAGAGATTTTCCCATTGGGTTTGCTCTGACAAGGTTTTGATGAGGCACACTGTTTTGTGGTTAGTTAATTACATGGAATTTCGGCCTATATCATTCGGCTACACAGTTTCTCCTAGGTACCGGTTTTGTCCCACACTGGGTTTTCCGTCCCTAAGGTTTTTATGTGTTTAGCATTGCGAATGAACTCGACTCAGATCGACTGCATGAAGACGAAGAATTCAAGACGTCCAAAGGGGGAGTGTTGTAGGATATTATTGGACTATTGGGCTTGTACTTTATGGGCCCAAGTGGGCTTATAACCCTACCCCTCTATCTATATAAAGAGGGTTAGGGGTCTTGTATTTTACATTCATTCATATACATTCTAATTAATAAAGACTCTATTGTTGTCTCTCTCATATCTCTCTCTATATCTATACATATCTCTATATATATCTATAACGAGCTAATATGTCACACAACACTCTTCTCATATTAATGAAATTCTCAAATGTAATAATGAATAGTTTTTATTTTAAGATATTTTGCAAGTTAAAAATATAAATTCAATCAAAAATGATAAAATATGCTTATGAGAGTTTTGAACTCATGATCAAATGGAACGTAAATCTTTTAATTTCAACACTAAACCATTAGACTATACAATCTTTATTGAATAATTTACACATAAAATATTAATAATTTAAAATCCAACGGGGGTTGTAAACCCCACTAGTCACATACCGGCTCCGTCCCTAATTCTATGCACGCTGATTTTTGAAGAGCACAAATAGCAAAATATTAATATTATGCTAATTATTCCGACTTTAAAATAATAACTTGGGGAACAATGTCCTTTTGCCATTGGCCTACCATTTATTTTTTCAGATTGGATTAATGATAAAATTAAAGAGAATAAATTACTTTCTAAACAAAAGCAAATGACTCATTGCTGGATAACATAAAGAGTGATGACATGTATACCACTTTGTAATGTCTAAAAATCTAGTGTTGTTCATTTATTTATTGAATATCTTTAAGAGTATATCACCCTTATGTATTACAATTTGGTTCCAGTAGTTTCAGTTGATGCAGTTGTAATCTATAAATTTCGAATAAGAAACCGTTCTCAATTGAAAATCATAATGAAAAATTGATATCATGGAATCTTTCATAGCGTAAATATATTTAGAGCTATAAAAAGTTCGTGTCAAACCAACTTTCGATCTGTTACATCTCAACTTGTTTGTTTGTTCAAAAGCGTCGCTCATAACCGCCTACATTATATCTTATGAAATGACCATAAAATCATGATCATAATCGGTTCCTAATTAGAAATTAGAAAAAGTCCGGGCTCAATAGAGTTGGCTTTGTCAAATTTTAAAGCATCTAACGGATTGTTCTAGATTTCACCTTGCCAAAATCATTTATACTAAACTGGATACACTTTTAGTCTATGGGATTATTCGAGATTTCATTTTGCCAAAATCATGTATCATTCTATTATAATAAATCAATACAAGTTAAATGAGTCTGCCCAATTTAACAATTTTTTTTTCAAAAATACCCCTACACATTTATATTAATTACAATAATATCATACTTTCATAAAAATATAAAAACTAAAAACTAAAAACTAAAAACTAATAAAATTATTTATCACTTTTTAACAACCAAACATTCTTTTAAATTTTAAACTATTTTTTTTTTATTATCCATATATTTATATTATAACTATACTTATTTTCTATATTTGTATTGTATTACGCATCGCACACGTAACGCGTGAGACACGATATCGGTAACAGTATCACGAGAGTCAAAATATGTAATAAATAAATGCGTCCGAGTGAATACACTTTTAGTCTCTGATTGTTATTTTATATATTTACACTATTTTACCACTCTTTAAGATAAGACACAACAGATAGTTTCTCCACAAATACGTTTAGTTTATCAACTCATATGTTTCTGATGCTTCTATCATTACATGTGTTTATATATGCCAAATCTATGATATCATCTATTATAGATGCAATGATTTGGGTATATATATCAACTGATTTTGTATAAAATGCAGTTGAAAATTTGCCAATTGGTTTGGCTGTATATATATATATATATATATATTGATTTTGACTTATGATTTCGCCGAACACTTGCATTTCAGGATTATTTGTATAAGACGAATCTGATAATATGTCAAGTTGAGATAATTTAGTGTTTTTTATATTAAACGCAATCTAGATTGAAATTAAAATTAGTTTTTTTGCATGTTTTGTAGAAGGACTTTTCTACCAAGTCTGTTCTTCTAGGTCATCCTACGCTCTCAGAAAATCTAAGAAAATTTTGATAAGAAAACTAAGCAACAATTTTGTTTTGTTTGGGTTCAAAAAATGACGAGGTCTTAAATAGATAACCGACTCAGGTGGATAAGGCGGATGGGGGCGGATGGTGGGATGATTTTCACTAGAGGAATGGTTTAAAATATGTAAGTAGAGATGAAGTTAAACATAACAGAACCCAATTTGATGAAGTTAAGTCGTCTATGAACTAATGAACCAATTTGATGAAGTTAGTCATCAAGGAATATCTTTTTCCTTGATGAAGTTAGTCATCTATGAATCAAATTGATATAGTTCTGCTAAATATATGTTTTTTTAAAGTTAGTAAGTGTATAATGATAAATAACCTGCTTAATATAGTTTAGTAATGTTTAATTGATGTTTCGAGTGATTATTTTAATTTTATTATGTAGCATTATGGATCATTATAGTTTATTTGCATACTCATCAAGAAAATATGAAATTTTAAAATTGGAGAAGCTACTTTTGATAATTTCGCAGTTGGCCAAAAGACAATGGTTACGTTATGAGTGTTGCTGAAGATTCAAGAACACTATTTTACGATCTTATCATAGTTAAATACCATCTCACATTGTTAATGCCTCTTCTTTCAACAACAACACAATACTATTGAAAAAATATGCTATATATTCCTTGTTGGACTGAATTATTAATAAAAAAAATCAGTCTTTGGTTAAAAAATGGAGCTGGAAAAACATTGCTTGAATATGCAGGAAATAAAATTGTGTTTTTTTTAAGATAAATTCTAATATTAACTTATTCTTTTTTATATTATTTATCGGGTTTTTTAAGTTTCATTAATTTTTTTAATATGATATAGTGATATTCGATATGATATTAAGGAGTTGCAAAAGACCAAAGCTAAATTTAGTGGTGGTCGGAAAAGAGTTCATTTGAAAGATATTGTTGGAGTTTCCATCCCCCACGTCTCAGATGATTTTCCATTAATATAGAAATGTGTAGTCTTATCGACACCACTCGTGTACTCATACATAACAATGTACCGTGTTCTAGATGCATGTGACATATCCCATCGTGTATATTCGATGATCAACTTGTTTGGTACACACTACTCATCAAACTATTGTTCACTCCTGATAAGTTAAATTTATGATGTTTAAAAGATAATTGTTTATGCTTCATATAATTTCAATAAAAATATTTAGTATGCATCTGCCAAATGTTAAAAAAAAAACTGTGGGGGCAATCTCCTCTTTATAACAAACATGTGTTATATTATAAATGAGATAATTATAAAATAAGTAACATTTTGAGTCGGTAAGAATAATCAAAACCCCGTTCGCTTACGTAGATTTATTATTTTTTATGACTTTGAATCACTCCAAGTTGTAATAATATTAGATAGGTTAGTTGATCACTTTTTATTCAAATTGTAATAGATGTCCGTGTTTCAAAATAGTAGTTGTACGGTACAATTCTAATATTTTAGCTCGTTTCTTATTGCTTCGGACTTGGCTTGCTATTCTTAAGTTGGAACCAATATTTTAGTCGGCTACACATTCAATATTAAGTCTTTAATATACATTTATGAACTATTAAGAAAAAAACTATGTGGCGCAATCTCACCTTGTATAACAAACATCCATGTGTTATGTTATTAATGAAATAATAATAAAATAAGTAAAATATAGAGTTGGTATAAACAATCTTTGATTTAACTTAGCCGATCCGTTCATTTACATAGACTTATTATTTTTGATGACCTTGAATTCCTTCAAGTTGTAATAGTATCAGTTTTTATACAAATCGTTAACAACCATAAAACAAACCATACTGGCGAATGCGAAACCGATTTGGACCTGCCCGACCCGTTGGATTGGTCTGATCCGGGTTCCAAAACAGTAACAGACCTAACTGTACAATCCAAATTCTAAATATTTTAGCTGGTTTCTTATCAACGTCATCTTAGCTAGTTTCTTGTTTTCTTAAATGGATGATATTCCAATTCGACCCTATTTTAGAAAAATAATTATAAAATAAAATGGGGGGTAATGTGTTAAATAAAGTTTTAGCACATGTGTTTACTTTGAACTTTGAAGTATAGACACAAATACAGTGATTAAAAATAAATAAATAAATAAATAGACACAAATATATTTCATCTCTCTACCACTTGATAAAATAAAATAAAATATTACTTCATCTCTACCACCATAACTTGGGCTCTTGCCACGTCACCACCACCAGTGAGTACTTTCAATTTCAATTTCAATTTCAATTTCAATATAGTATATGTTTTTGTTTGTCCCATATTAGATTATGTAGTCAAAGATTGGATCTTTATATCATAATGGATGAATTGGTAACCTACTTATTCAACTAATTAATCATAATCCATACTGGATTAGTCTGATTTTGATTTAATTATGTTCTTATATGTGTACGAGGCTTGTTTGGGTGCATATTTCAGGCAAATAAGCTTTTTTTTTTTTATGGTTTAGTAAACTGTATGTTCATCCAGCTTAAACTGGTGTTTATGTATACTCCCTTCGTCCCAAAATATTGGGACTCTATGTATCTACGTGCAACTTTGACCGACAAATATCTCGTGCTTAAATTGTTGAAATATAATTTTTTCAAATTTGTTCTTATAATTTAACATTTGAACTATGTGATTAACTTTTGAAAATTTTGATTTCGACAAATTAGATATGAGTTATTTGTCGGTCAAAGTTGCACGTAGATACATATATCCCCAAAATTTTGGCAGGGCCGGTTCTGAGTTATTCATGGCCTTGTGCGAAATAAAAATTATGGCCCTCAATTAAAGGTTTACTTAGAATTTGTTTACTTTATAAGCATTAAAAAATTTACGAACAAGAAACAAAATGAGATTTGAAAACTAATATTTTTTAAGGTAGACAACTGTATTTTTTAATGACTTCTATAAGTTTGAAGTTCAGTTTTAAAAATTATCGATTTGTCATTTCTTAATTTTTGTAAATGAGATCTAACATTTGCTAGTGCTTTACCCCATAAAAATAAAAGAAAATTTTATTAGCATAAATATTAGTAAAATTTGTTATAGGTAAAAGGTTTGTACTTTACGAATAACTATGTAATAATTATGGAAGCCATTAATGTAATAAAACTCTTAATAACAAAACAAAAAACCTAAAAATTGATAGCTACAAGGATTGAACCTAGGACCTACACAACAATTCAACTGCACTCTACCAACTTGGACAGCCTATATCATTGTATAATGTTCCGATACAATATATTTAAGGGAAAATGATGGTTTAGTACACTTTTATAACCATAATTATCATAAAAACATGCTGCAAATCTTAATTAAGATATAGTACATAGCATCACAAATATGCCACATTACACTTAAACAAGATTAAGTTTTTTGTGTTTTCTTATTTTAAGGTAATAGCATCGTACTAAGCATAAATTTCCCCTATATTTAATATCTGTAAAAAAAAATATATGCATACATATATACTATAACATTTAAATATTTTGGGTCCTACAATTTTGTTGGACCCAGTGCACGGGCACTGCTTGCACGGGCCCAAAACCGGCCCTGTATTTTGGGACAAAGGGAGTATATTATAATGGATGAATTACTTTTTATTGGTAATATTAGTAACTTTCTGATTGGCTCAAAAGATCATATACCCCATATTGGTTTAATCTGATTTGGATTTAGTTCTGTTCTTATATGAGTGACTACTTTCAATTTCAGTTTCTGTTTGTTTGACCCTTTAAAATTATTTACTTAAAGATTGGATCTTCATATTAAATGCAATGGTATTTATGTGTATATTGGTTTAGTCTGGTTTGGATTTGATTCTGTTCTAATATGTGTATGAGGCTTGTTTGGTTGCAGATTTTTAGCAAATAAGCTATTTTTTCTGATTCTGTAAACTGTATTTTTAAATTGGTTTTTATGTATATATTTTAATGTATGAATTACTTTTTATTGGTAATAGTAGTAACTTTCTAATTGACCCAAAAAATCATAGCCCATATTTGTCTAATCTGATTGGAATTTAATAATGTTCTTATGTGTATTGTGCTTGTTTGGTTGCAGCTTTTTATGAAAGAAGGTATTTTCTTCTTCAAATCCGATAAAGTATAGGTTCATCCAGCTTAAAATGGTGTTTATGTTTATATATGTAATGGAAAGTTACACTTAATTGGTACTCCATTCATAGCTTTCTTATTGACCCAAATGATCATATCCCATAAGTATTAGTTTAGTCTGGTTTGGATTTAATTGCGGTCTTATATGTGTACGAGGCTTGTTTTGTTGCAGCTTTTTAGCAAATAAGCTCTTTTTTCAGATTCAATGATTTATAGGTTTATCCATCTTAAAAGGTGTTTATGTGTATATATATCTGTAATGGATATATTACATTTAATTGGCAACTAAGCAGGCCATATTGAATCTTAAAAGCATGTTTAGACAGAAAAATCAATGTGGTGATCCATTTAAAGAGTGCCAGAACGATAATTTATAAGTTTAGACCGGAAAATGCTTGTCTAGTGAAACTTTCAATCTCTGTTTGTTTGATCCTTTTCGATAATTTAGTAAAAAAAGGGTCTTTATATCAAACGCAATGGTTTCTTTGTATGTAGTATACATTACAGATGAATTACATTTTAGTGGCACTATTAGTAACTTTCTTATTGACCCAATTTATTATAACCCATACTGGTTTAGTCTGATTTGGATTTAATTCTGTTCTTATGTGTGTATGATACTTGTTTGGTGAGTTATTTTAATTTGAACATATGCTTTGTTTGTCCGATTTTGGATTATTTAGTTAAAGATTCGATCTTTATATCAAACGCAATGGTATCTTTGTTACTTTGTATATGTATAATGAATGAATTACATTTAATTAATAACTTTCTTATTGACCCAATCTATCGTAGCCCATATTGGTTAGTCAGATTTGGATTTAATTATGTTCTGATATGTGTAAGATGCTTGTTTGGTTGCAGCTTTATAGCAAATCAGCTCTTTTTACTCAATGGTATCTTTGTATATATAAGAACTAGTAGACGGGCACACACGATGCGTTTGCAAAATTAATATTACCCAAAAAAAAACTCTCTAGCGATACTTTATTTATAATACTAAAAATCGAATCAATCTTCTGTAGTCTGATGTCTTAGACTTCAATATACAAATCAAAGTAAAATTTTAATTAAAAATGATGAGATGTACCTTAGGGAGAGATGAACACGGATACAAACAGGTAGTTACAAAGTTTTAGAATAAATACATGGAAATATGTATTGGGTGGATGGGTAGTTACAGTAATTTATATTTTCAAATTTCAAAAGAGATGCAGAGCAGTTTTTCCGTGTGTAATTTGCTAAAGTTGGTTATTTGGAGTAGTTGTTTCAAGGCTTCATAAGGGTATTCACATATAGTCATAGTAAGATGGATGAATTACATTTAACTGGTACTATTAGTAATTATGTAGCACGGATACTTCGATTTTTTATTTTTTTGTAGTATCAAATACGGATATGTCGATACGATACGGATACGGTATCCCATATGTGATTTGGAGTATCGTTGACTATTTCGAGGTTTGATCATTCTGGATACGTTTTGGATACGTATCAGATACATTTTGGATACCAAAAAAAAAAAAAAAAAACTGAATTTTTTTTTTTATATTTTTTCTGAAAAAAAAAAACATGTAATAATGGGACAGCAAGTACTTTACCAATTTCAAATCTACTTTACCTTTACTAATACATACAAACATATAGATACCGATTAACAAACATATACATACACATTAATATGGAGAGAGAATGGGGTATTGACGGGAAAGGAAATCTCCTTTCTAAGACTAACTCTCTCCTTCTATTCCCCCACTCTTGCTATTTATGTTAGCTGCTTTTGGTTTGAATATTTGTTGCTACTTTTTATTATATATAAAAAATATATTAATATTTTAATGATTGACGTACCCTAGCCGTGTCGTATCCTAATTTTAAAAAAAAAAAACGTGTCCGCGTATCCGTAGCGTATCGGATACGATACTCGAATCTGTATCCCTGCAACATAGATTAGTAACCTTCTTATTGATCCAATTAATCATAACCCATTGGTTTAGTCTGATTTGGATTTAGTTCTGTTCTTATGAGTATGGGACTTGTCTTGTTGCAGCTTTTTAGCAAAGAAGCTTTTTTTCCAGATTCAGTAAACTTTAGTTTCATCCAGCTCCATATGTTGTTTATGCATATATTTGAATAGATAAATTAAATTTAGACGGTACTCCATTCATGGGTTTTGAATTGACCAAATGATCATACCCCATATTGAAGTAGTCTGATTTATGTTCTTCAATGTGTATGAGCCTTGTTTGATTGCAAATTTTTATAGCAAATAAGCTTCTTTTTTGTGTTCTAGTAAGATATAGGCTTATCCAGTCCAAAGGTTTAATTTATTCATGGAATAAAGAACAGGAAAGCTGAAATTTTTAATCTGATTAAGTTATTAACCAATATAGTCTGGTCTTATAGCAAACAACATGTGTTTCAAAACGCCAGTCGCCAGCTAAACAAGGCCATACTAAATCTTCAAAGCAAGTTTGGACCCAAAAAGCAATGTGGTGATTGTATTTAAAGGGTGCCGCCAGAATGATAATTTATAAAGTTGTCTACGAGTTAAAATGTGAGCTTAAGTAGGTACGTGAAACTACATTTATTCTTTAGGGGTCAGGTATTCGGGTTTTGTTGTGATCGTAATTGTCGAAATCTTGGCTTTTAAGGTTCTGTAATTGAAAGCTGGGTAAGATAGTGACATGATTCGAAAAACGGAACCAATTTGAGTCACTCAATGCCTTTTGAGTTTGGTTTGTTTGGTTTTAAGTGGCTAATCGATTTTTTTCCATTAGCTATTCGAGTCTAGCCACACTAATTCGATTATCTCTAAGGTATTTGGCATCTGTTTACTATACCAAACTCGATCCATAGTTCAAATTAGGACTTCTTTTGCTCTAAGAAGCTAGATTATTGAGTTTAAAACTTTTAGCCTATGAGACAAGACACCCAATATATTTTGATAACTAAAAAAAATCCGAGCTTTTAAGCCGCAGTAAACGAACCCTATACTGAATTAGCTCGAGAGCTCTAGATCTCTGGACCAATATCGACAAGCTTCCCTGCTGTTTTTGATTCCTGTGTTTGTGCCTAGGTCTATGGTTTTTGTTAATTGCAGTGCTGTGTTTGTGCCTTGTATTTCTGTTGGTCTCTCACAAACACATAAAATCTTTTAGTTTCTGATATGTCGTGTTTATATATATATTGTGCACTGGTTTGTCACTCTTTTTTTATGTTAGTCAGGTTGGGGTACTATTAGGTTGGGAGAACTCTAGAAATTGTGATGAGTTAGGTCACAGGATGAATATTCTACCTTGTAATCTTCTTCTGGTATTTGATGGCCAATACAAAACATGTAGTTTATTTTAGTTCGCTAGTATTTTCAACCGGCACAATCTGGCTCTGGTGTATGTAATTGTAATTTGTAAAAATAAGGATATGCTTTAGGATTGTTTTGTTTGGTTTTAGCTTTGGGAACTTGGCATGTAAATATGACTTTATATTCGTATATTGTATTCCACTTTAAATGAATGAATGTCAAGTACAAATACTCTCCAGAATCAAAAGATGCAAGACGAGGGGGTGAGGGATAGAGGGACTGGTAAATGGGATTGAGTGATATAGAACCCCAACCTTGTGTATTGTTTTTACACACAAGGTCCAAAAATTTCAACAAATTTTTTTATTTATTTTGACCCTGCCATGTGAGCATTGCTTGTATCACTGCATGTAGTTTGCGTGCATCTAATCATTACTCATATTGTTAGTTTATATGTAAAGAGTATTATTGTATCTTTTCAGAAGCGAGGGGGTCCATGGAGCTCCATTATATGCTGCTCTGTCTTGAAAAATATACCGATTACATTATTTTGTTAATATCTTGTGATCGATTCCATCAAGTGTTTGACTTGTTTGTGAACTCTTTACTAAAAATATAGTCGTCTGATTGTCCAGGTGTTAAACGCGCTTAATTTTACTGTGAAGGCTTTAAAGCGTCGAAGAACTTTTTTCTCATAGAAGTACTCACAATAAACCAACATGTCATCGAGGAGAAATGTGCGTTATTCTCGTGTTAATGCTGATGAAGACGACAATTATAACAGCAGTGGACATGACCCCAGATTCGACTATACTCCAAAGTCCTTTGATAGAGTGCCCTGGAAATCAATTCTCCTTGCACTCTTTCTTCTCACTCTGGGGTCCTTTCTTCTCTTCCTTGCATACTTTGTATTTACTGGTCATATGGGTGGAGAAAAGTCGCAAGCTTATGGGCTTCTAGGACTTGGAATTCTCACATTCCTTCCGGGTATGTTTTGAATTTTATATACATTATAGTATTATACACAGATACATATGCGAATATATATGTATATGGATTCGAGATGTGACAAACAACCCGACACTATATTAACCAGTTGATGTTTATAAATTATAATTCAGTGGATCTATCCACTGACAACTGGCGAATCTGTTCAAATATCTGTGTGTGGATCCGTGTAAACTGTAAATAAATTTTTTCCAAGTATATTAGTTGAAAAAGTATTGTGTATTGGTGGTTTTTTCTAATCAGCTGCGTTAACAAGATTTTTGTCATGGGTAGTCCAAATTATAAGGCACTTCAATGTGATCTTTAATGAATGGTTATTTTACTTCTATGCATGTTTGATCAGGGGCCTAATTTGGTTGCAGCTCTTTTAAGCTATGGCATTTTTGTTTCTAAGATGAACTATCTTGATGAGTGGTCAGCAAAAAGGTGTTTTCTTTAATTTTGCCTAGAATAGATAGAAGAGATAATAAGCTGAATGGTTATGCAGCCTCAAATAAGTGAGCTGCAGCCAAATAAGCCTTCGATGTAACTTTGTTTTCTTAACTTACCTGAAAAGGGAAAAAATAGTTTTTCTATGTTTCTACAGCATGTTAGGACCAGTACTGCCTTTTGGTATTTTTAATCACTATTGAAGCCTTATATGGGCTTTTAACTTGTATTTTGAGGAACAAACAATTTTTTGTTAAATTTTTATCCAACAGCTTCCTTTTTTAAATCTCAAATTCTATATGTTAAATCTTCCTCATATTAAAGGAACCAAAAACTTTCCTCAGATATTTTATCTATCTTCCTTTGTTAAAGGGAGAGAAATATCATAAACAATTAACTGGAAAAACATAAGAAAAATTAAAAGGAAGCTGGTTTTTTGTGCAAGTGTAAAAGTGAATTATAATAAACTGAAAAATGGCAGTTTTCTCTTATATTTAGGGGAGAACATTGGGAACCTGTAGTGCTTGCTTTAGATCGTAGAACCGCTCTTGTGATTTGTTGGTAATTTTATCCTCTTTGAACTGCATCATAACTTTGGTATCTCAAATTTATTTTTAAACTGTTGAGGAGTGAAAAGAATAAGATAAATTGTAAATAGGGGAACTTTATAGAGAAGCTGGTAGTTTGAAGCGGTTTTGACCGTAGGAGTCTTTACTTTTACCAGAAATGAAATATTTTTGGCAAGTGTTAGGTGTTTTATTGCATGTCTGTTATGCATACGAGTAATAATTTTTTTGTACCCGGGTGCAGGTTTTTACGAGACTCGAATTGCGTATTATTCATGGAAGGGTGCCCAAGGCTATCGCTTTTCTTCTATCCCCGACTACTGATCCCTTGCATTGTCTTCTATTGTATTTATTCACTGGTGATTCTGTGTATTGCAGATATCGGTGGTATGTGTCTGTGCCCGGACGATTTTTTCTGTGTATTGAAAAGATGAATCTGAATAGCTAGTGTTTTTATGCGTACATGTCATCATCTTCCTTTTCCGCCCTTTTCGGGAGAGTAATGATCTCTTTATTTCATGTCTGCTCGTTAGTTCTTAGTACTTGTTTTTTCTGTAAACAGCTACTAATGCTGGGAAACTTGCGTGAAATGGTTTGTATGTATATATATATATATTTATATATATATATATATATATGATATACTTATACTATTAATATAAGAAAACACATGAAAAGTTGAGGCTGTCCAATTTTGCCTAATTTTTAAAAAAATATCATCACTCTATTTTAATAATTACCGATATACATAATCTAATTAATTAACTATTTGTTCTCACTATATTTTTCTAATTACGGATGTACTCTAAATTAATTAACAATTCGTTTTAACCTCCATAATTATAATAAATAATACCAAATCTGAATATTATGTTAAAAATAAAATATATTACGATATTTATGTCATTACGCGTCTCACACATGCAACGCGTGAGTAACTTTTACTATTATATATATACTAGTAATCGTAGCTCACGCGTTGCGTTTGTGACACGTAGTTGCATAAATATGATACAACACAAATAAATTTAACATTTTCAAAGAGTTTGTAAAAATAATGGAATTAATATTGTAAAAATATAATGTTTTATTGTTATAGTAGTATAAAAATACATGTATGATGATTTGTTTGTGAAATGCATTGATGTGTGGAAAAATAAAATATTTATTTATTTATTTAAATTGTATTAAGTTATTTAAGTAATTAGTAAATTAGAATATGAGCATTTTTGAAAAAAATGGATAAAATTTAGAAGGTTCAAACTTTCTTGGGTACCCCAATTAATAGTATGATATATATAGCTTTTCTACAGTTTTCTCCCTTTGGGTTTAGTTTGCTTGTATAGTGTAAATACGGCTGAAGATTCTCTCTTTTAAGTTTTTCACTTCAACATAACATAGTAAGTACTCTTACGTTTGGGGTGGTCTAAGTAAAAGAAAAAACTACATGGTGATACCTGAAAAGCTTCAGTAAAAAATCCCTCAAGCTTAACATCACTCCAATTAGGCAATCAGTGTGTTACTAGTTTCAGTCGGGTTCTCGTTTATGGAAAACTTTCCCCAACAGGTTTTTATACAGAGAGGAATTGAATTGATTTTCAACAAGAATTTATCGTTACGAATTAGCAATAAAGAAGATCTGGTCGTTATTATCTTCAAAAAAAAAAAGAAAAAACCTGTCGCTATTGTATATATTTATATTTAAGCTTTTCTTACCTAATTTTTAATGTATTTCCATGTTAATTGCAGCGTGTAAATAAAGTACAATTTTGAATATATGTTTAAGTTAGTTGTATAGGTCATGTTTGTTTGTTTGTTGTATAAGATAATAAGGTAATATTAGTAATATGGTATCCATAGTTCGATCATATGTAATATTAATACCAATTCTGAGGTGGTATAATTAATACCCCATAAACATGTAATATTCTAAATTTCCAATATCCCTTTTAATACATATGGACAAATAAATGAGGCCATTGGAATAATTAATCCTATATCACTCTCAATAATGTAAACAAACATGGCCTAGAAGTATAAAACCATTCTAATCAGAACCCAAAAGTTTTAGTGTTTGTTGTCATTTAATATTAAATAATGGATTAAGTTTATGAATTAAAAATTATAGACAATTGTGTGAAACTCTATTTCTCTTATATAATTTTACCTTGTTTTATTTATCGTATGTACGTTGAAGTTTTTTCAGTTATTTTACTATCAATAATTCTATATATTTATTATTTGTAAACAAATTGTAATTTATATAAAAAAAAATTGAATTGTTACTCTATAAAATGTCTAATCAACAATTGAATTCTAAAGAATCGTAATAGCATTATTTTTTAAAGTAATAACAGTAAGAGGATGAAACGTTATCTTATAAATAAAAAGTGAGAAACATTCAACATTTATAAAAAAAAATACCATAAATTGATCAAAGTGTTTTTTTCTTAAGTATCAACTATAGGTTTTATCAGAACCGGCCTGGATGGGTTGCCAATAGTCCGAGCGGACTGGACAACTCTTCCCAAAGACAAATAATTTCCGAATAAATTTAAATTTTATGCTACTCCATCCGTCCCAAAATAAGTGTACAACTTCGAAAACCGTGTTATTTAAAGATTTGAAACAATTTATGTAATAACTCAAAAAAATAATATTAAAAATCAAAATTTTCAAACAAAAACTACTCAAGGTTTAGAATATAATTTTGTTATGTTTTAACTAACAAAAAGAGATATTTCAAAAAATAAAAAAGATTAAATTTACTAAAAAAAGAAAGCGAACACTTGTTTTGGTACGTCCCAAAAATGAAAACATGACACCTATTTTGGTAGGGAGGGAGTATGTTTTTTCGACATTTGAATGGGCAAAACAATACTTTTTCCTACAAGGCAACCGACTAAAAAAACAATTTATTGGGTCAGCTCTGGTTTTATTAACAATATCTCTATCGATTTGAGTAACCATAAGCATATAAAATACTAACATTTAGATATGTTATCCTAGATTAGGCAAAAAATTAAGAGCATATTTTTTGTTTACGATATATTTTGTAATAGGTTAAATTGATTGTGTTACCGAAGATAAGGCTAAAATCAATAAGTTTAATAAAAAAAAATGAATTTAATACCATAAGGTCATGTTTGTTTGACCGATCACACCGTCATTATATAGTTGGTATAATCTGAATCGAATCTGATACTCGTACTTTGAAAAAAAAAATTCGTAGTTCTAAAATCAAACTCGTAGTTCTGAAGTACGAGACTTGACTTTTCTAAAAAATTATGACTTTTCTAGGTTGATTATTTAAATTATGATATTATGTGCTGAAATTACTAATTTTACATAGGCATTGAAATTACTCCATAGCTCTAAATTGGTGGTGAAAGTATACGTTATTATGTGCTAGTTTGTTACATAGGCATGCTTTTTATATTGAGTAGTCTCGATGACATAAAATTTGAAAAAATAAATGCATCTTCACAAATTTGTTTTAGAGTGCACGGTTTTGAAATTTTGATCTGATGAATCGGAATTTTCAAAATCATGCTCTTAGGATAATATTTTCAAGTTGGATGAAGTACGACTATCGATATTGAAATTACTCAAGTTAAAATGAAATATATGTAGTTTAAATTACCGTCAAAAAATGAACAAGTGGTCCAAATCATATAATGTTGGAAAGTACGAAAGATGCAATTAGTTTTATTTGGTTGAATGATTTGAAGAAATAAGCAAAGTTTAATTGTGATCGTCGCAGAAACTTTCAACTTATTGATAAATTGTTTTCTTGTTCTCATACAGTCAATAGAATTACCTAATTAAGCAGCCAATATTTAATATATTCTTTTTTATTCTTTTCGCAAATGCGACAACTGGCAAGATCGGTAATAAAATATTAAAAATACTGTAAATACAGCAACAACACTAATCATAAATTTACATAATAATAATTTAAATAGTCAACCCAGAAAAGTCAAGTCTCGTACTTCAGAAGTACGGGTTTGATTTCAGAACTACGAGTTTGACTTTGGAAGTACGACTTTGTTTTTCAAAGTCCGAGTATCGGACTGGATTCAGATTATGCTGACGGTATAAAAACGCTGCCTTGCACGATAGTATAAGAGGGTATAGTTTATAACTAGCTACTATTAGTCGAATAGATAATATCACAATATAAGTGGTATTAGCTATATACCTTTATTAGCCTAAATTATATTATAATTAGTACTATCCATTATTGTGTAAATTTGTGTAAACCTAATATATTATAACGTATGCAAACTAAATGCAATTTGTGTAAATAAAAAAGTTATAACGTAATACAGTAAACAAACATGGTAGAAGTGTAATACAGTAAGGTTTGTAATTGTATCGTCAATTAAACAATAAATTAAGTTTACTGATTAACCAAACATTTTATAATTATAATTAGTAAAATTATCAAAACATATAATTTTTAAAGTCTAATTACCAAAAACTACAAAGCAAAACTTTTATTTTCTGTTTTGGAAATAAAATTTTAAATGTTATGTGTTTGAGTAATATATTTTGGCATTTGATACTAAAAATTAAAAAAACTAGGGTAACAATTTACATTTATTGCGGGAGACTTTTGAGATTAGGGTTGTACCACCCTACTATATAGAAATCTCAAACCAACCCTGGTATAAATACAATACTTTGATAGAAATCTCAAACACAATAGTGTCTCATTGGAACAGACATCGTATTTAAGTGTTTATGGTACAGTCGCTTTAACCACCGTTATATTTGAAAATGTATGGTTATATGATGTTTTTTAATAACTAATTTATTTTTTCTATTTTCAACAAATTAGAATTTAATAAATTAATAACAAATCGTACAACAGACTAAAACCCAAATAAAAATATAGAACTATAGGGGGCCTAAACTTAAATATTAATCAAAATTTAATTTTGTTATCCATTTGACACTGTTTTATTCAAACGGGTTATGAAACAATCATATATTGATATCCTTACCAATGAATTACTTAAAAAAATATTGACATATATTGATTGGCTCTTGTATTCTATAATTACTTGCATTTTTTTTTTCTTCAAATTTTCTATGTAAGCCACACATGATTGTTTTAATTTCCTATAAAATAATTTTGTAGGATCTAAAAGTTTTTTTATATCTTTTCTAGTTTTGACAGATACTTGTTTATCATACTTTGCATGTTGATCGATAGATAACATAAATTAATAGGTTAAAAATGTTGTTTGGCAATGTAAATAGTTTAATTTGCAGTTTTTCATTTATTTGAAATTACATAAACCTTTTTATTTATTTATTTATAATAATGGTAATATTCTAATTAACTAACACCCCTCTCCCATAACCTAAGCTCAAGCCAAGACCAACCTTAGCAAACTTAGAACAATTTAAAACATTAGGCCAATTCAAACTTAGAACAATTTAAAACATTAGGCCAATTCAAACTTAGAACAATTTAAAACATTAGGCCAATTCAAACTTAGAACAATTTAAAACATTAGCTTAGGCCAATTCAAACTTAGAACAATTTAAAACATTAGCTCAATTCAAAACCGAAATCCATAGGTGCTTGTAACACAACTCCTTTTACCTATAAAACCAAACTCATTTATAACTCATTTCTATAACACAACACCAGCATAAACCTAAAACTCTCTCCTCCTCTTTCTCCTCTTAAACTCTATCTCTTCTCTTTTGACAATTAATATGTGAATAGTTGTACAACATAGTTGTGAATTCAGACTGAAAATTGAAGTACTCTTAACAATCTTAACATGGTTAAGAATCATGTACTCCCTTTTCATTCTGTAAACAAAAATACCATATTGCTGAAAGAAAATGTATTGGATTAATGTGGTACTGGTTGAATTAAAGAAAAAACATGAGTTTAGATGTCGAAAATGGGATATTATGAGATGATTATGCTAGAGAATTTCTTAAGATAATTTTGGAGATTATTTTGGTTATATTATTATAGTGTTTCAGTTTTTTTTAAACTTCATTGGTTTTTGTTATATTATTTAGTGATATTCGCTATGTTATCATCGAATTGCAAAACAGAACTTAATTTCTGTGATGAAAATAAAGCTAATTTGAAAGATATAGCAATTGTAAACGACGGTGGATTTGCAAGAGCTAAGATTGCATCTGCATTCTGTTCAGAAACATAACCGTGTTAGTTTTCATTTTTTTTTAATTATTAACTATATTTGTTTTAATCATTTTTATTTTTATACCAATGTTTATGTATTCTTGAAGCTTGTCAAAGAATGCTTAAATTTTCCGAATAGTTATTCCGATTTTGACCAATATGTTTTAAAAAACGACGAGCTGATTCAAATGAGTTGGAAACATGATATGCTGATTTTTCTGGTTGACCTTGAGTCTGTTCTGTAACTTCGTAAGTTTCATTTTAACTGAACAGTAAGTTACAGACTCAAGGTTAAGCAGAAAAATCAGCATATCATATTTCCAGCCCATTTGAATCACCTCGTCGTTCTTTAAAACATTTTGGTCAAGATCGGGATCCCTATTCGGAAAAGTTAAGCATTCTTTGACAAGTTTCAAGAATGAATAAACATTGGTATAAAAATGATTAAAACAAATATATTTAATAATAATAAAAAAAATGAAAACTAACACTCTTATGTTTCTGAACAGAATGCAGATGCAATCTTACCTCTTGCAAATCCACCGTCGTTTATAATTGCTATATCTTTTAAATTAGCTTTATTTCCATCACAGAAGTTCTGTTTCAATTCGATGATATCATAGCGAATATCACTATATAATATAACAAAACTAATGAAAATTTTAAAAAACTGAAATACTATAATAATATAACCAAAATTATCTTAAATTCTCCAGCATAATCAGCTCATAATATCCCATCTAAGCACTCATGTTTTTTATTTAGTTCAACCAGCCCCACATTGAATCTAGTACATTTTCTTTTAGCAATATGGTATTTTTGTTTACAGAATGAAAAGGGAATACTGAACATGATTCTTAACCATGTTAAGATTGTCAAGAATACTTGAATTTTCAGTCTGAATTCACAACTATGTTGTTACAACTATTCACAATATAGTTGTCTGAAAATTAAGTACCGACAACTATTCACATATCGTAAATTTCATCTCAAATTATTGCCATTTTATTCAAGGTAAACTGAACAGTGTTGATCTATAATTCTCAAATGTGCTATTTTAGAGTGGTCATCATTTTGAAAAAGCAAAAACGTATCACAGCATGATGGGCAAATGATCTTTTCAAGCAAGTTAAAGATAATGTATATTGGGGAGTAGGACACTTAGTGCTTTGTTGCCATATCTTTGAGTGTTCATTGTTCTGTAAATTCTTCTATGCATGTAATTACAGGAAACATGGTTTATTCAATTTATTGGTGTTACCTACATACATAGTATAGAAAAATCAACTATTAACCGTGTTTTTCCACCAATAGATATGTTCTACTTTGTACTTGCAATAATTTTCAGATCTCGAGCTGGTTTTCCCACTTATTATAATTTCTACTATTTTTTCAACATATGTAGTTTTTTCCAACAGAAAAATACTACTGATGTTTTGAGGCGAAAATCAAACCTTGCTGTTCTCATGTTACATCTCTGCTTGTTCTGGTCTCTTTTTCAGGCACCTGATATTTACAAAGAAGACATTTTGCGTCGCGTAAGACGTCAGATCCTCTGAAGCTTGAGGTAAATTCTTTAATTTTATTGACAGATTTATGCTTGGATGGTTTTTGGGCCGTTTGTAGTCATTACGATTTTTGCATTATTTGTGGCCTTTGAGAAAACATTTAGTGTCCTCTGTGAAGCTGGATGAGAGTTCTTCGTCTGATGTTTACTAAATATACAGAATTTGTTCTTTTGCGTTTGGTTTTGAAAAATGTTGCAAAGCGATTTTCTTTATAACAAGCACCATCTCACGCTCAAAAGCCGAGCCCGTGTAGTGAAGAATTAATCTTTAGAAACTATTAAGTTTGGAATAAGGGAACAATTATTGTCAACATGATTCTAACAAAAAACACGGAACACATGGGTATGAAGCACCGGGATACTCAAACAGTCTACTTTGGTAGCTTTTTTTACACTCTAAAGTGCAAATGCTGAAATAGTTTGTTAAAGTAGTACTTTGGCTGACTTGTCTTTCTTTTAAAGTCTGTAGGGGGTTTTGTTTAGCAATTTTTTCATGTTTAGCCTGAGTACAAGACATTAATTGGACTTGCAGAAATATGACTGTTTTGTTTAGCAATTTTTTCGTGTTTTCTTTGTCTTTTAAGTTTAAAGTATAGACATACTTCAAAACTGTATCTTTTAAACCGACCTCATTGAGTTGCTTGTTGTGCACTGCTTACTTCTTTTTTTTTTGCTATTTTTAGTCATCTGATTTGTATGAGTCGTATGAGGATGATGATGATGATGAAATTGACGAAAGAGTCGGGACTATCTCTACCTATAAACAGAAGATGATTGATGGTATTTATTCTCTCCCTCTCTCTCACTCCATCTATCTGTCCACCTATCTTTCGATTTACCTATCTATCTATGAGTATGCGGAGCGGTCATGGGAAGCTACACTAAACACAATCTTAAAGAAACATAAGAAAAGCTCTGAAAACCCAATTTTAAAATTTTAAAGAAACCAACTTACTATTTTGCATGTCGTGCTAATCAAGTCGTTGCGTTAATGGTTGACGAATATGTTTATATTTGTTGTGTACTAGCATGTAGTATATAACTGGCCCATCTTTATGTTGAAAACAAAGAATAAATCGAGTGTGGTATTTAATGTTTTTTTATTGGCCTGCCTGCATTTTTATAGATGCATTAGACATGCTCTTTGAGAAGCTTGGACTAGATCCTTATGACACTGTTTCGAAGAATGTGTTGGTGAAAGCACTTCACCGTTTGCCTATCAGAGATCCAAATGAAGGGGAAAAAAGTGCACGAGGAAAGTAATAAGAAGAACCAAAGTACTTTTGTGTCCGGTAGTTCCTGATGAAAGGGATACAATGTATTCTTTGTGAAATACAAGAGCCTTGTTGCATTTTAATTGTGCACAACATTGTATCATCATTGAGTACGTTTTTTGTAAATGCAAATAGAAAGATAATTAGTTTTATTCTCAGGTGTTATATAAGGATTTGTCTGGCATTTTATATGAGGATAATTTTTGCAAGCCTACACAAAATAGAATAGAACACATTAAATATTGGGAAAATTGCCAAAACATACAACTATTTTAAACTAATTACCAAAAAATTATACCCCAACACTTTATTCTCAAAACATACAACTAATTAAAATTATAAATATTAAATCACTTATATTTTTTAAACGGTCTCTCTCTCTTTCTCTTATTTAAAAACAGAGCTCTCTCTCTCTACTCTTTCTTTAAAAACAGAAATCTCTTTTTTTTTCTTTAAAAATAGTTCAATCTTCTTCTCCGATCAGTTCACATGTCTATATCCGAGTTCAATCTTCTTCTCCGGTCAATTCACGTCTCGTTATTGTCTTTTTCGGTCAATTCATTCGTCAATTTTCAGTTATTTTGATCATCATCTTCAACAATTCACTGGGCAATATGTGTCAATTTTCTCGTCAATAGTCACCCGTTCATCTGTCAATTTTCGAGATATTTTTTTATTTTTTAAAAATTACTGTAATTAAATTTATATACTTAATAATAACATCTTTTATACATGTTCTTTTAATACATGCATATACAATACATTTTTTATACATGTTTTTAATACATGCATACATAATACATGTATAAAACATGTTCTTTAATACAGGCATACACAATACATCTTTTATACACATTTTTTAATACAAGCATACACAATACATTGTTTATCCATTTACACTTTTGTGTGTTTTGTTTTATGTTGTTTTGTAGTGCAATGGACAATATTTTAATGATGTGCAATCTAGATGTTGTCACGGTTGGTAGTTTTAAGATGGTTATAATTGCAATTCAAATCGATATAAGTTTTGAAAAATTGCTGGATAAAATTTGTGATATTTGGCCGAATTTGGATAAAGGTGATGTGTTGTTGACATATTCTATTACTCGATATGAAAAATGCCGATTAACTTGTCAATATAGTGTTTATAAATGCTCTTTAATACAGTAATACACAATACATATTTTATACATTCTATTTAATACAGGCATACACAATACACAGTTTATACATGTTTTTTTTTTAATACGGACATACACAATACATTATTTATACATGCTCTTTAATACAGACATACACAATACACAGTTTATACATGTTTTTTAATATGAACATACACAATACACTATTTATACATACTCTTTAATACACGCATACACAATACATATTTTATGCATGCTCTTTAATATAGGCATACACAATACACAGTTTATACATATTTTTTTAATACGAGCATTCACAATACATTATTTAGACATGCTCTTTAATAGAGATATACACAATACACAGTTTATATTTATTTTTTAATACAGACATACATAATACACTATTTATACATGCTTTTTAATATAGGCATACACAATACATATTTTATACATGCTCTTTAATACAGGCATACACAATACACAGTTTATACATGTTTTTTTTTTTAATACGGACATACACAATACATTATTTATACATGCTCTTTAATACAGACATACACAATACACAGTTTATACATGTTTTTTTAATATGAACATACACAATACACTATTTATACATACTCTTTAATACACGCATACACAATACATATTTTATGCATGCTCTTTAATACAGGCATACACAATTTATACATATTTTTTTAATACGAGCATCCACAATACATTATTTAGACATGTTCTTTAATAGAGACATACACAATACACAGTTTATACTTATTTTTTAATACGGACATACATAATACACTATTTATACATGCTCTTTAATATAGCATACACAATACATATTTTATACATGTTTTTTAATACAGACATACACAATACATTGTTTATACACATTCTTTAATATAGTCATACACAATACATTCTGTATCTATTGACACTGTCTATTTTTTGTGTTTTTCTTATTATTCATACACAATACACTTTTTATACATGTTATTTAATACATGCATACACAATACATATTTTATACATATTTTTTAATACGTGCATACACAATACATTATTTATACATGTTATTTAATACATGCAAACACAACACACAATTTATACATGTTTTTTAATACGGGAATACGCAATACATGCATACACAATACATTGTTATACATAATACATATTTTATACATGCTCTTTAATACAGACATACACAATACACAATTTTTATACATGTTTTTTTAATACGGGCATACACAATACATTATTTATGCATGTTTTTTAATACAGACATACACGATACACAGTTTATACATGTTTTTTAATACGGACATACACAATACAATATTTATACATGCTCTTTAATACATGCATACACAATACATATCTTATACATGCTCTTTAATACAGGCATACACAATACACAGTTTATATATATTTTTTAATACAGGCATGCACAAAACATTATTTATACATGCTATTTAATACAAATATACACAATACACGGTTTATACATGTTTTTTTAATACGGGCATACACAATACACTATTTATACATGCTCTTTAATACATGCATACACAATACATATTTTATATATGCTTTTTAATACAGACATACACAATACATTATTTATACACGCTCTTTAATACAGTCATACACAATACATTATGTATCAATTGACATTGTCCATTTTTTTGTTTTTTTTCTTATTATTCATACACAATACACTTTTTATACATGCTCTTTAATACAGGCATACACAATACATAATTTATACATGTTTTTTAATACGGGCATACACAATACATTATTTATACATGTTATTTAATACATGCATACACAACACATAATTTATACATGTTTTTAATACGGAAATACGCAATACAGACATACACATTAATTTTTTAACCATTTTTTGGCCTTTTTCGGGTTCCCGACTTTTTTGAACTTTTTTTATTTTTTTGTGATTTTGGATATTTTTTGGGTTTTTTTGGTTACCGACTTTTTTAAAAGTTTTTTCAGCATACACAATACATAATTTATACATGTTTTTTAATACGGGCATACACAATACATTTTTTATACATGTTATTTAATACATGCATACACAACACACAATTTATACATGTTTTTTAATACGGAAATACGCAATACAGACATACACAATACTTTTTTTAACCATTTTTTGGCCTTTTTCGGGTTTCCGACTTTTTAAAAGGTTTTTCCAGCCTTTTTTGGGTTTTTTCGGGTTCTCGACTTTTTTGAACTTTTTTCATTTTTTTGTGATTTTGGATATTTTTTGGGTTTTTTCGGTTACCGACTTTTTTAAAAGTTTTTTCAGCATATTTTGGGTTTTTTTGAATTCTCGACTTTTTAGAACTTTTTTATTTTTTTTTGTAATTTTGTAATTTTGTAATTTTCTTGTTTTTTTTTTTGTTTTTTACCATATTTTTGGGCTTTTTTTCGGGTTCTCGACTTTTCTGAACTTTATTTTTATATATTTTTGTAAATTTGGGTTTTTCTTGGTTTTTTTTTTATTTTTTACCACTTTTTTGGAGTTTTTCCGGGTTCCCGACTTTTTAAAGGTTTTTTGAGCACTTTTTTGGTTTTTTCGGATTCTCGATTTTTGTGAACTTTTTTCATTCTTTTTGTGATTTTGGATTTTTCTTTGTTTTTTTTTTACTTTTTTAAACCATTTTTTGGGCTTTTTCGGGTTCCCGACTTTTTAAAAGGTTTTTCCAGCATTTTTTGGGTTTTTTCGGATTCTCGACTTTTTTGAACTTTTTTCATTTTTTTGTAAATTTGGATTTTTATTGGTTTTTTTTATTTTTTAACATTTTTTTTGGATTTTTTCGGGTTACCGACTTTTTTAAAGGTTTTTCCAGCATTTTTTGGGTTTTTTCGGGTTTTTGACTTTTTTGAACTTTTTTTATTTTTTGTTGTAATTTTATTTTTTTCGATTTAGAAGTCATTTTAATATTAAATAAGGTAGTATTTTGTGGGAAAAAAATGATGATTTAGAAAGAAAGAGGAGAGAGAGGAGAAAAAGAAATTTTTTGGTAGGTAAGGAGAAATATATATTTTTTTATATTTGGGTCAATTGTATGTTTTGGGAATAACTTGTTTGGGTTGTATGTTTTGATAATATTTCATAACACATTATATGTTTTGTGAATTGACCCTTAAATATTTCAACGAAGACTCAAATAACCTTTTTTACAAACACTAGGTAAAGAAGCTCCTGCAAGGCAGGTGATTTTATATTAAATATAGTTTTCCTTTCTTTTTTTTTGATATAGTATTATATTAATTTGAAATAGAAAATTGCGCAAGTTGGCTTTTACAATGAAAAGAGGTAGATTAATACATAGATTATCCACATTTCATCTTCAAATTAGACCTACCCAGAAAAGAAAAGAAAAGAAAACTTTCAAGTACGTCTTTTTGATTGTTTCAATCACTCCAATTCTACGAATATATATATAAATCTAACATTTTTTATCAATATGAATGTTTTTGGCAAAATGAAGTAATGGTATTATGCATGGATATACAAACACTAGTAATCGTGCATGTGCGACGCGTAATACAATTAAAAATATCGACGCGTAATACAATTAAAAATATAGAAAATATGTATAGTTATGATATAAATATGTGTATAATACAAAAAAAATATAGTTTAAAATTTAAACGAATGTTTTAAAATAATGCAATAAAAACGTAGTTTAAAAGAGTGATAAATAGTTTTATTAGTTTTTACTTTTTATATGTTTATGCGAGTATGGTATTACATGTAATTAATATAAAGGTGTAGCGGTATTCTTGAAAAAAAAATGGCTAAGTTGGACAGACTCATTTGACTCGGATTGACTCGTAGAATGCTAATCTAAAATATTAATAAACCTTACTTCCATTAATTAGTTCCATATGTATTAGAGAATACTAGGGATGGAATTTTTGTACCGATTTGTACTAACCGACCGATTTTTGAACCGAATCAAACAAGTTGGTACCGAAAGTTCGGTATACCGACTTTTCGGTACGGTACAACCGAACCAAACTTTAAAAGTCGGTTCGGTTTCGGTATCCATTTCGTATGTTTGGTACAATACCAAACCGAACCAAACATTAAAATTATAAAATATATAGAAATGTACACATAGTTATAACTTACAAATAAATTGTCTTATAGTTTATTTTAATTTTTCTTACGACTTACTTTCCTATTTACGAAACCAAATACAATAATTTCGTATTTCTCTATTTTCTTGTCTAATATTTTAAAAGAATTCTTATTTTATAAGTATTTACTATTTTAATCAAATTCACAATAAATGTAGCAAATATAAGAATAGTTGTACACATTTTACTTTTTACAAACTTTTTTGCTATTTTATTGTTATCAAGAATTATCTTTTAATAATAATAATATTTCGGTATAAAACGAAAAACCGAACCGTACCAACCGAAAAAGTCGGTATACCGAACTTTCGGTATACCGACTTTTTCGGTTCGGTTATGGTATAATTTTTTTCAAACCAAACAAGTTCGGTTCGGTATTGGTATATGGTCAAAAAAGTCGGTACCGTACCGAAGCCATCCCTAGAGAATACACCCTCTAATCTCGGTTTACATGTAGTGTTTGCTAGTCGAGTCACAAAATTAATAAGACATATCTAATTAACAAATTAAATGTATCATGTATGTGCAACATAAATATTGTTGACATAGAGTTTTATGATCTAAATATCATGTGCTGTAGTTTATTTATCTACTCGCACCGAATAATTTTTATAAGTTTAAACGTTCAATTTTTTGTACTTTTGCGGGTATTTTTTGAACTTTTTGGCGGTTTCATTCTTTTTCAAATTTATTTGGGTTTATTTTGAGTTTCTCTATTTGTACGTTTTTTTAATTTAGGTTTAGCTCTTTTCTTTTGGGTGGGCAGATTATTTACTCATTAATTTAACATTTTTAAAACGTATTTTGGTTTTTGTGTAGGAAAAAGAGTTTATGTAAAATAATGAATACAAATCAGTTTTTTTTTTTTTTAAAGGAATACAAATCAGGTTAAAGTATCAAATAAGTACCATAATATGTTTAGTAGACCCTCCGATATTTTATCCGACACTTTTGTCTTTCTCTTTCCATCTATATCTATATCTGCCATTGTACAAACAGGGTTAAAGTGGTTTTCATTTTGTGCGGTTACACTGTTATACGACACATTATACTGTTAAATGGACCACCATTACATTAGAAAATGAAGGGTTAAATGGTCTATTTTCAATAACTAATTTATTTTTTCTATTTTTATTATATATCAGACAATTTATCTTTTGATAAATTAAAAACAAACATTACAACAAAATAAAAACTCAAATAAAAATATAAAACCTTAGTGTAAACTACTCTAACCTTAAATACTAATTACATTTTAAAAAAATATATTATTTTGAAAGATTTTTATATGAACGATACATTGTGTCGTCCATTACCATGACTGGACAAAAGAAATTCTCAGGGTTAAAGTATCAAATAAGTACCATATAAATTTAATATATAAATATATTAGTGCTTATATTGAAATAAGTGGACGAAATCTGCTTATTTGTTGTTATTAGGGACCTATTTGATGTAATAAGAAAGTTTATTTGTCATGTTTTCTATATGTAGTACTGTTACTGTAAATAGTTTTTCAGCCAGTTGAGAATGGTCACGTGGCAGACTGTGATTGGTCCAACTGTGTCACAGCTCACCACTGAATTATAAATATCTGTATGTAAGCTCTATTTCGCATTTAATGAAAATATAAAAACTTTACGAGCAATTGCTCAATCTCTCTATAGATTCTGCAATTGTACATGGTATCAGAGCTTAAATGCTTCTTTTCCGTTGCGAATTTATGTTCTTTTAGATAACATTCTCATTCCTTATTGTTGATATTTCTAAAGAGATAGTAGAGCTGTTGATTTTTCGTGCTAATTTTTCGATACTTCTTCTATTATTTCGTCGATTCAATAGTCTATAAATGGGTTCTCCTTCGCATGATAATGATAATGGTGTGCCTCGTTTTGTTAATAATCTGAATACTGTGGGAAATGGTATGTACTTGGGTATTAGTGCATCTCCTTATTATGTTGATCATGGTGATACCTCTATTACTAGTTTGGTAACACATATATTAACTGGTGATAATTTTCATACATTGAAAAGGGCCATGGAAATAAATAGCCTTGGGAGCCAAGTATAAGCTATGTTTTGTAAATGGCACTTTGTCTTGCCCGATTGTTACAGATCTTTTGTATCAACAGTGGATTAGTTGTAATTTGATAGTTCAATCATGGATTCTCAATTCTGTGTCTAATGAGATTGGGCAATCAATTATTATATACACTGATACTGCGGCAAAGATGTGAACTGTTTTAGAATATAGGTTTGCACAAGTAAATGAGCCTAGAATATTTGAGTTACAACAATCTCTATATTCTTTACAGTAGGAAAATTTGAGTGTTTCTGCATATTTTATAAAGTTAGAGATTATATATAATGATCTGAATTTGGCTTGTCATGTGCCAAGATGTTCTTGTGGTGTGCTAGCTGGTTGTTCTTGTACATTTCTGGAAAGGTTGTTTGAAAGTAAACATAAACTGTTTAGAATGATCTTTTTTTATGGGACTTAATGAGAGTTATGCAAGTAGAAGAGGTCAGATATTTATGATGAAGCCAATACCTAGCATAAGTGAAGTATATAATCTGGTTAAACAAGAGGAGAAACAAATAAGTGTAGGTTATTTAGTGAAGGGTATAAATGAGGGAGTTGTTATGGCAGTAGAAAAAGCTGAGCCACGGTCTGCTCAAGTTGCTTATGAGAATAGATACCAAAAGGATCAAAGGAGTTTGTTGAAATGCTCTTATTGTGGTGGTGTTAAACATACCAAAGAAAAATGTTGAAAAATTCATGGTTATCCTCCTAATTGGAAACCAAGAGGTAATAATGGTGTTTGGAATGTACCTACTGCTCATTTACCTACCACAGATCAACCAATCACTCAAAGACATTTCCAGCAATTGTGGACTATGTTTAATGCTCAAGTGAGAGTTTCTTCTTCTAAAGATAACAAAGAGGTGCCTCAACTTGCAAATTTGGTCTACAAAGGTAACAATGCTAGTATTTTCTCTTCTCGTTTGGCTTTAACTACTATTCAAGGTGAAATGTTTGGTGAAAGTTGGATTGTAGACACAGGAGCAAGTGAGCATATGGTTAACTCTATTAGCTATTTCACTGATATCTCTGGTGTACAAAATTCACAAATTCCCTTGCCTAATGAAAGTAAAGCTATTGTGACACATATAGGAACACTGAAATCTAAAACTGGTCTCTCTCTTTACAATGTACTATGTGTTCCTAGTTTTGGTTTTAATCTGATTTCAGTCGGTAGACTAACAGAACAGTCCAATTGCTATCTGAATTTTCATGCACATAAGTGTGGTATACAAGATCTAAGAACTGGGAAAATGATTGGGGAAGCTCACCAATATAGAGGATTGTATTTTCTTCAAAATGTTGATAGGATTTCTTCATCAGCATTGGTGTTTTCTGCTGTTTTGTGGCATAAAGGATTGGGGCATCCATCTAAACAAAGTATGTACTTATTATCTAGAGAGCTTTTGTTGAAAAATAAAGTGGAGATAAATCCATGTGATTTGTGCCATTTTGCAAAGCAGCATAGATTGTCATTCCCAGTTAGTAGTATTTATACTGATGGAATTTATCATGTTGTTGATATGGACATTTGGGGACCCTATTGTAAGACTACTGTACGTAATTATTCTTATTTTATTACCGTGGTTAATGATTTCTGTCGATGTACTTGGGTGTTCCTTATGAGAAATAAATCAGAAGTTTCTACTATTGTGCACAGTTTTTATCAGATGGTTATAACTCAGTATAACAAGAAGATTAAAATATTAAGGTCAGATAATGGACCAGAATTTAATCTTGTGGAATTTTATAAAGAAAGAGGCATGTTACACCAAACTTTTTGTGTTGAAACACCCCAACAAAATGGTGTACTAGAAAGAAAACACCAAGACTTGTTGAATAAGGCCAGAGCTTTTAGATTCCAAGCAAACTTATCTATCAGCTTTTGGGGAGACTGTATTCTTACAGCAACACATGTAATTAACATATTACCTACTCATTTATTAAAAGGTAAATGTCCTTTTGAAATTGTTAATGGTACTGTACCAGTTTACACTCAACTAAGGGTGTTGGGTTGCTTGTGTTATGCTACAACTTCAGTAAGAAGTAGAAAGAAGCTTGATAGTAGGGCCAGAAAATGTATATTTCTTGGCTATGCTTTTGGGCCTAAAGGTTATAAATTGATGAATTTGGAGACAAAAGAAGCTTTTATTTCTAGAGATGTGGTATTCTATGAAGACATTTTTCCTTATGCTGAATCTACAGTGGACAATATACCAATGTTCACATCTTTCCCAGAAGTAAGTGAAGAGCTAGTATCTGATGTTCCTGCATCTACTATACACACCACTAGTGAGCAATCTACTACTATTGATGAGTCTCCTGTTGGAAAAACATGTGAAAACATGGGTGTTTCCGAATGGTCACTGGACCAACTTCGAGTCATTATTTCGTGTAACAGCGCTGAGTTGTTTATACCGTAATCAACGTGGTTGAGTAGCCCGTGTGACGAGCTTCGTAACGGTATATCACATGACCTATTCGGAGAATGGGTGTGAATACAAAGTGGCTTCAAAGTTGGTACCTCGGAAGCTCAAATCTGGAAAAAATCTGGAAAAACCGAAATGGTTAATGAGAAAACCATTTTGATTAATCCCATATTGGAAGATTAAGAGTTAATCTTACAATATATATACCTTACCAACCCATGTAGTTATTAAACTAACATGTCCACATACACCTAAGAGTATTAGTGTGTACCACA
This sequence comes from Primula veris, assembly GCA_963682055.1. Taxonomy (NCBI): domain Eukaryota; kingdom Viridiplantae; phylum Streptophyta; class Magnoliopsida; order Ericales; family Primulaceae; genus Primula; species Primula veris. Next base: position 23,978,992 of record OY821747.1, on the reverse strand, counting down.
CACGCGCGCTCGCTCGTGTCTCGTGTCTCGGGTCTCGGGTCTCGGGCACGGGCGTGGGCGTGGGCTTGGGCTTGGGCTTGGGCTTGGGCTTGGGATTTGGGATTTGGGATTTGGGATTTGGGATTTGGGATTTGGGGAATGTCTCGGGTCTTGGGTCTCGGGTCTTGGGTCTTGGGTCCAAACCCGAATAGGGAGTTTTGTATCAAATACAAAAGGAGTCCCTAGAGTTTCCAGCAAGAGAAAACGTCAGCAATGAATTAGAGTAAATGCTGCGGTTTCAGAATTGATTGAGCGGATTCTAGGGGTGTAACTCCCAGAATTAAAGACCAACATTTATGGTTGCGGTTTCAGTAGAGCCTATAAAAGGCAGCCATCCCCCTCTCATTTCAGTACACTATCAAACACACAACTCACAGCATAAGCATACACTTAGTGAGAGAGAACCGCACCACCAACAGCTCGACCTGTGGTTCGGTGCCGGTTTCCATACGAGCCACTCTGAGATAGAAGTTGTACCTTGGGAACAAAGTCCCGAAACCAGAAACCTTTAAAGGTGGTTCGGGAAATATTGTTTAAGGGAAACTGCTCAGCAGTTGCCTCTTCTTTTAATTTCTGTTATTTACTTTCAGTCCTTTATTATTCTGTCCATTTAATTTCAGTACTGTTTCCTTTTTGTATTTTTCTTTCCAGTACCTTTAGTTTCTGTAATTTACATTTCAGTCTTTCCTATTCTGTAATTTACTTTCCTGTAATTTAATTTCCAGTATTTACATAACAGTCCGAGCAGTTTATTTAATAACAGTCCGGGCAGTTTTTTATTCGTTAAAACCAGTCCAGTTTGTTTTATTTACAAAACCAGTCCGGCAGTTTTTTATTTGTTAAAACCAGTCCGGCAGTTTGTTTAAAACCAGTCCGGCAGTTTTTTATTTGTTAAAACAGTCCGGCAGTTTGTTTAAAACAGTCCGGCAGTTTCTTTTTTGTTAAAACAGTCCGGCAGTTTGTTTTATTTACAAAACAGTCCGGCAGTTTTTTATTTGTTGAAAACAGTCCGGCAGTTTTTTGTTATTTCCAAAACAGTCCGGCAGTTTGGTTATTTGCGAAACCAGTCCAGCAGTTTAATTTAATTCTGTACGAGTCAGGAATTGTTATTCATATTCCAATTGTGAGAAATAAATTGTTATTTCCATTGCGTTCCTGTCTTCTTTATTTATTGTCCTTTACTTTATCGTATTCGAAATAGTACCAAAACCAACAATCTTAAACAATAATATTATTTGGTTTTACTATTTTCGAATAGAAAAGGACTTTTGTTTTTGTTTTATTGTTGTTGACGTCTCGGTTTTATTCTTGCAAAATCATTGCTAGTTTACTAGAAATTGAAATTTGCAAATAGAATAAAATCCGAATTGGTTTTAATCTTTTAATTCTAGAATATAATAAAGAATTCTTAGTGAAATCAAAAGTGATTTGATTTTCACGCTAGAATATCTTTTATTGTTTTTATTCTTTTGAAGCAATCTAATTAAGTTATAATTAGTATTTGCGATAAAGAATTTAGTTTTCTTGCGAGAAACTAAACGGTTTTAAATTTGTCATTTCAGATGACTAATGATGATCAAACACCCACCGTTCCTTCGGGAGACGTGCAGGGCGCACTTGTGATTGGCAGTAGCCATAACAATGCGAGCGCTGCGAGTGGGGGGGCTCAGGCTCAAGCTGAGGCCGAAGCTGCTGCGGCAAAGGCTGCGGCCGACGCCGCTGCGGCAGAGGCCGATGCTATGGCTGCGGCTGCGGCCGCAGCACAGGCTGCTGCTAAGGCTGCGGCCAAGGCAGCGCTTGTAGCTGCGGCCAGGGCAAAGGGCAAGGCTCCGGCAACGCCGGCGATGCCAATGTTGCCAACCTCTCAACTGGAGAGACCGGAAAAGTTTAGGGGCAACAACTTCAAACGTTGGCAGCAAAAGATGCTGTTTTATTTAACTGCCCTTAATCTGACCCGGTTTCTTAAGGAGTCTGCACCCGTCCTAAGCGAGGACGATGAGGACGTGCAGACGGTTTCGGCGGTGGAAGCGTGGAAACACGGCGACTACCTATGCCGGAACTACATCCTGTGTGCTCTGGATGACACTCTCTTCAGTGTATTCGAGCCCAAGGCTTCTGCAAAGGAGCTTTGGGAGTCTCTCGAACGAAAGTACAAAGTGAATAACGCTGGCGCAAAGAAATTTGTCGTCACGGACTTTCACGAGTACATGATGACTGATGGGAAGAGTGTTATCGAGCAGGTTGAGGAACTCCAACTCATATACCATAGGCTTGAGGTTGAAGGGCTAGTTATCAACGAACCTTTCCAAGTGGCATTAATGATTGAGAAACTGCCACCTTCTTGGAAAGAGTTTCAAAACTACCTGAAACACAAGCGAAAGGCTATGACCTTGGAGGGACTCATTGAGAGGCTCAATGTTGAGCAAAGCAACCGCCGATCCGGAAGGAAAGGCGGTGGCGGAGCAGGCAACGCGGTTGCCAAGGCCCATGTGGTTGAGGACGCTGTGTCTAAGCGGAAACGCTTTGACAGCGGAGTCGGTGCCTCTCTCAAGAAGAAATTCATGGGAGACTGCTTTGTGTGCAACAAACCGGGCCATCGTGCCGCGGATTGTAAGATGCGCACCGACAAGCCCAAACCCCCCCCCAAAGAGGAAGTTCCAAGGGAAAGGGAGGAAGAGGGCACCTGCTCAAGCTAATGTGGCTGAGGGAGGAGATGATGCTGGACAGGACTATATGCACCTGAGTGCTGTGGTCTCGGAAGTGAACCTGGTGGGGAGCAACCCAAAGGAATGGTGGCTGGACACAGGCGCCACTAGTCACATCTGTGCCAGCAAATGGATGTTCAAGACCTATACGGCCGTGGACAATGAGAGCTGCTTCATGGGGAACTCGGCTACTTCCAGGGTGGAAGGAAAAGGAACCGTGCTGCTGAAGATGACATCGGGAAAGGAGCTCACACTGAATGGCGTGCTCCATGTGCCAGAAATTCGCAAGAATCTGGTTTCCGGGTCCGTGATGGTGAACAAAGGATTTAAACTTGTATTTGAATCTGCAAAAATTGTAATCACTTTAAACGGAATGTATGTAGGCCGTGGCTATATGACCAACGGCATGTTTAAATTAAATGTTGGTACTCCGGCTCCTAAAGCCGAGTTAGCTATTGAGGGTACTAGGGCTGAGGCCAGTACCAAGAATAATGTAATCGTGAATGTTGCCCAAGTGGCCAATAAAACTTCGTTTGCTTATTCTTGCGATTCATTTAATTTATGGCATGGTAGATTAGGTCATGTGAATGCTAATTCTATGAAGAAATTAATATCACTGAATCTACTACCTAATTTTGTATTTGATAAACAACATAAATGTGAGGTTTGTGTTGAAGCAAAATTAACCAAGTCTTCGTATCAACATATTGAACGAAGTACTGAACCTCTCGGTCTAATACACACGGATGTATGCGACTTAAAGTTTATACAAACGCGAGGAGGGAAAAAGTATTTCATCACGTTTATAGATGATTGTACTAGATACTGCTATGTCTACTTAATGAGAAGTAAAGACGAAGCGGTAGAGAAATTCGCTCTTTATAAGACCGAAGTAGAGAATCAACTCAATAAAAAGATTAAAATATTGAGGAGTGATAGAGGCGGTGAATACGAAGCACCGTTTGCGCAGATATGCGCAGAAAATGGCATTATACATCAAACGACAGCCCCATACTCTCCGGAGCAGAATGGGGTTGCCGAGCGTAAGAATAGGACGCTCAAGGAAATGATGAATGCTATGTTAATAAGTTCTGGGTTACCCCAGAACATGTGGGGGGAAGCGCTGCTTTCCGCCAACTATGTATTGAACAAGCTACCACATAAGAAACGTGATAAACCACCTTATGAACTATGGAAAGGCCATAGGCCGAGCTATAAATTCTTAAGGGTTTGGGGTTGTCTCGCGAAGGTCCTTGTCTCGCTTCCTAAAAGAACGAGAATAGGGCCAAAGACGGTAGACTGTGTGTTCATAGGATATGCACAAAACAGTAGTGCTTATCGTTTTCTCGTGCACAAGTCGGATAATCCCGATGTGCATGCAGATACTATCATCGAAGCTCGAGAAGCTTCTTTCTTCGAGGAGATCTTTCCCCGCAAGTCTTCCGTAACTGTAGAGACTGAGGAGTCAAACAGTGAGGAAAATGTGGGGGCAAGTGAACCGTTGGAGGAAGAAGAAGAAGAGCCTCGACGTAGTAAAAGGGCTAGAAAGGAAACGACTTTCGGTCCAGATTTTGTAACCTTCATGATAGAAGGCGAACCGGCGACATTCAAACAAGCAATGTCATCCCCGGAAGCCCAATATTGGGAGGAAGCGATCAACAATGAGGTTGAATCGATATTACAAAATCACACTTGGGAACTAGTGGATCTACCACCCGGGTGTAAGCCACTAGGACACAAGTGGATCTTCAAGAGGAAGAGAAAGCTCGATGGAACAATCGAGAAATACAAGGCTAGGCTTGTAGTGAAAGGTTTTAGACAAACCGAAGGTGTCGACTATTTCGACACCTATGCTCCTGTCTCCAGGAAGACGTCAATCCGGATAGTCATTGCTCTCGCAGCACTGTTCGATCTGGAAATACATCAAATGGATGTTAAAACGGCGTTCTTGAATGGTGAGTTGGAAGAGGAAATTTACATGGAACAACCGGAAGGGTTTGTGGTTCCAGGTAAAGCTCACAAGGTGTGTAAACTTGTGAAGTCCTTGTATGGACTTAAACAAGCACCTAAACAATGGCACGAAAAATTTGATAGAGTGATGCTATCAAACGGTTTTCGGATAAACGAATGTGACAAATGCGTCTACGTAAAAGGAAATGAAAAGGACTACGTGGTAGTCTGCCTCTACGTAGATGACATGATTATAATAGGGAGTATTGATAACATCAACTCCACTAAGAAAATGTTGTCACAAAAATTCGAGATGAAAGACTTGGGTGTCGCTGATGTTATACTTGGTATGAAAATTACCAAGACATCAGACGGATATGCGCTATCTCAAACTCACTATGTCAGACAGATGCATGACAAATTTGATAAAGATAGTAGAGCTACATCCAGAACTCCGATAGAGATCTCAACCACCCTGAAAAAGAACTTTGGGGAGAGTGTGAGACAATTGGAATATTCTCGAATAATAGGCAGTCTGATGTACGTCATGAACTGTACTAGACCAGACATAGCCAACTCAGTGAGTAGACTGAGTAGGTACACCAGTAATCCCAATGAGGAACACTGGAAGGCCATCATGAGACTTCTCAGATACATGAGATACACAGCAGACCGAGGGTTGCATTATACCAGATATCCAGCTGTACTGGAAGGGTATTCTGATGCAAACTGGATCTCGGATTCCAACAGTACACGATCCACTAGCGGATATGTGTTCGTGATGGGAGGAGCAGCTGTCTCATGGAGATCATCCAAGCAGACGTGCATAGCTAGATCAACTATGGAATTTGAGTTCATAGCGTTGGATCTAGCAACAGAAGAGGCTGATTGGCTGAGAAGCTTTCTGGAAGGAATTCCAATGTGGCCGAAACCTGTCCCAGCAATAAGCATGCACTGCGATAGTCAGTCGGCTATTGGACGGGCGCAGGATCATATGTATAATGGAAAGTCCCGACATATTCGTCGGAGACATAAATCCGTAAGAGAATTGTTAGCTAACGGTGTGGTGTCCTTAGATTTTGTGAGATCTAAAGACAATATAGCGGATCCATTTACAAAAGGCTTGACTCAGGTAGGAGTTGAAGTTTCATCGAGGGGAATGGGGTTGAAGCCCATTAAACTGGAAACCTCCTCAGAGGCAACCCAACCCGAACTGGATTCTCCAGCGTCGGGTTCAACGGGAAAACCGAACTGTGGGGGTGACCGAACAAAGCACTCGGGAACTTAAGTTCCCAGCCCATTTCTAGGATGAAAGAGTGATAGACCTAGACCATCTTAAGGGTGAGCATGAGGCTCTTAATGAAAACAAGTATCTCGAAGATCGAGAGGGGTGAGTCAGGACACCCTTGACTTGAAATCACCTATGACGAGTGTGTATGGCCGATACTATGTGATGAGCCATGGGCTAAATCACTAGAGCACTCGGTTGAACTTTGCCAAGGCAGTCCACGGCCAAATATGGACAACAACCAAAGGGCTTAGTAAGTGGTGTAGAGGGGACACTGTGTGCGTATTACCTTGGTATGCACAAACGCTAAAGGGTTCAAGGCTTAAAGGCTACCCAATAGTAGCATATCAGATTTTACGTCACTACGGCAGGTTCAAGGCGCGCGCTACCTGTCCTTATGCAGTGAACTCTTGCGGTTTTCTCTCGTATGCATTTAGGAGCATTTTATTTTCAGCCAATTGCATTCATGTGGGGGATTGTTGGAAAAACATGTGAAAACATGGGTGTTTCCGAATGGTCACTGGACCAACTTCGAGTCATTATTTCGTGTAACAGCGCTGAGTTGTTTATACCGTAATCAACGTGGTTGAGTAGCCCGTGTGACGAGCTTCGTAACGGTATATCACATGACCTATTCGGAGAATGGGTGTGAATACAAAGTGGCTTCAAAGTTGGTACCTCGGAAGCTCAAATCTGGAAAAAATCTGGAAAAACCGAAATGGTTAATGAGAAAACCATTTTGATTAATCCCATATTGGAAGATTAAGAGTTAATCTTACAATATATATACCTTACCAACCCATGTAGTTATTAAACTAACATGTCCACATACACCTAAGAGTATTAGTGTGTACCACACACGCGCGCTCGCTCGTGTCTCGTGTCTCGGGTCTCGGGTCTCGGGCTCGGGCACGGGCACGGGCACGGGCACGGGCACGGGCGTGGGCGTGGGCGTGGGCTTGGGCTTGGGCTTGGGATTTGGGATTTGGGATTTGGGATTTGGGATTTGGGATTTGGGATTTGGGATTTGGGATTTGGGGAATGTCTCGGGTCTCGGGTCTTGGGTCTTGGGTCTTGGGTCCAAACCCGAATAGGGAGTTTTGTATCAAATACAAAAGGAGTCCCTAGAGTTTCCAGCAAGAGAAAACGTCAGCAATGAATTAGAGTAAATGCTGCGGTTTCAGAATTGATTGAGCGGATTCTAGGGGTGTAACTCCCAGAATTAAAGACCAACATTTATGGTTGCGGTTTCAGTAGAGCCTATAAAAGGCAGCCATCCCCCTCTCATTTCAGTACACTATCAAACACACAACTCACAGCATAAGCATACACTTAGTGAGAGAGAACCGCACCACCAACAGCTCGACCTGTGGTTCGGTGCCGGTTTCCATACGAGCCACTCTGAGATAGAAGTTGTACCTTGGGAACAAAGTCCCGAAACCAGAAACCTTTAAAGGTGGTTCGGGAAATATTGTTTAAGGGAAACTGCTCAGCAGTTGCCTCTTCTTTTAATTTCTGTTATTTACTTTCAGTCCTTTATTATTCTGTCCATTTAATTTCAGTACTGTTTCCTTTTTGTATTTTTCTTTCCAGTACCTTTAGTTTCTGTAATTTACATTTCAGTCTTTCCTATTCTGTAATTTACTTTCCTGTAATTTAATTTCCAGTATTTACATAACAGTCCGAGCAGTTTATTTAATAACAGTCCGGGCAGTTTTTTATTCGTTAAAACCAGTCCAGTTTGTTTTATTTACAAAACCAGTCCGGCAGTTTTTTATTTGTTAAAACCAGTCCGGCAGTTTGTTTAAAACCAGTCCGGCAGTTTTTTATTTGTTAAAACAGTCCGGCAGTTTGTTTAAAACAGTCCGGCAGTTTCTTTTTTGTTAAAACAGTCCGGCAGTTTGTTTTATTTACAAAACAGTCCGGCAGTTTTTTATTTGTTGAAAACAGTCCGGCAGTTTTTTGTTATTTCCAAAACAGTCCGGCAGTTTGGTTATTTGCGAAACCAGTCCAGCAGTTTAATTTAATTCTGTACGAGTCAGGAATTGTTATTCATATTCCATTTGTGAGAAATAAATTGTTATTTCCATTGCGTTCCTGTCTTCTTTATTTATTGTCCTTTACTTTATCGTATTCGAAATAGTACCAAAACCAACATCTCCTTCTATTGCCAGTGAGTCTAGTAATTTAGCTGCTGAATAGAAAGATAATGTTGAAGTAATTGAACCTGTTGTAGTTCCTAGACATTCTGAAAGGGTTAGAAGAAGACCTACCACTCTGAATAATTACGTATGTCCTACTTTGGATGATTCTCGTATTAGTACTTTGCATCCTATTGAAGGTCAGCTTTCTTATAATAATTTGTCACCTTCTTATAAAGCTTTCTGTTTATCAGTAGATACAGAGAAAGAACCTGCTACTTTTCTTGTAGCATCCAAAAATCCTAAATGGGTGTTTGCTATGCAAGATGAAATCAAAGCATTGCAAGTTAATAACACATGGTATGTGGTTGATCTACCAATAGGTAAAATACTCATAGGGTGTAAATGGGTTTACAAGATAAAATATAAAGCTGATGGCAGTGTTGAAAGGTATAAGGCTAGATTGGTAGCTAAGTGATATACTCAATTAGAGGGTATGGAGTTTGAAGAGACATTTAGTCCTGTGAAAAAATGACTACATTAAGAGCTTTATTGGCTCTTGCTGCAACAAAGGGTTGGTTATTATATCAATTAGATATCAACAATGCATTTATTCATGGAAATTTGAATGAATAAGTCTATATGAAAATGCCATCGGGTTTTGATACGCATGGGGTGAACAAAGTGTGTAAACTGAATAAGTCAATATATGGTCTTAAACAAGCTAGTAGGCAGTGGTTTACAAAGCTTTCTACAGTTTTGCTAGACTTTGACTTTGTACAATCTTATGCAGATAATTTTCTTTGAAGAAGAATAATGATTTTCTTGTGCTATTAGTATATGTTGATGACATAATACTTGCTAGTGTTTCTGAGAACCTTATAAGTACAGTGTACTCTTTGTTAAGTGGCCACTTTCATCTTAAAGATCTAGGACCAGTCAAGTACTTTCTGGGTTTGGAAGTTGCTAGGTCGGATAGTGGAATTTCACTTTGCCAAAGAAAGTTCACTCTAGTACTTCTTGAAGAAGCCGGTCTAATGGGTTGCAAACCAGTAGATTTCCCGATGGATACCAAAATAAAGTTAAGCAAAGATGATGGTGCTACATTAAATGATGCAGAGCCTTATAGAAGATTGGTGGGAAAATTACTCTACCTTACTATTACTAGGCCCAGGGGCGAAGTCAGGATGTGTAAATGGGGGGTGCCAAAAATATATGTACAAGTAACATATTTTTATGTGGGGTGCCAAATCTACACCTAAAAAGAAATTGTACTAAAAAAAAATTGCGTCACTTGGGATTTCTAAAATTATGGGGGGTGCCGTGGCACCCGATCGTCCGCACTTAGCTTCCCCCCTGATATTACTTTTGCAGTTGGTTATCTGAGTCAATTTGTCAGTAAACCTAATCAAAGTCATTTAGATGCAGCTTTGAGAATGATTAAGTATCTTAAGAAGAGGCCAACTCAAGGGTTATTTTTTCCTTCTGCAAATGACTTGACACTCAAGGGTTATTGTGATTCAGACTGGACTTCTTGTGTTGATACTAGGCGCTCTATCCCTGGATATTGTCTTTTCTTGGGTGATTCTTTGGTTTCCTGGAAAAGCAAGAAGCAAAATGTGGTTTATAAAAGCTCTGCAGAAGCAGAGTATAGAGTCATGGCTATAGCAAGTTGTGAGTTTGTTTGGATAAAGCAATTGTTGCAAGATTTGGGAATTATTTTGTCTAAACCTGGTGTTCTATTTAGTGATAGTCAATCTGCCTTGGCATTGGCTGCTAATCCAGTTCATCATACTCGTACCAAGCATGTGGAGATTGATTGTCATTTCATCAGGGAGAAATATGAAATCAACTGGACATCAATTGGACTTCCAGAAATATGACTGTTTTGTTTAGCAATTTGTTCGTGTTTTCAACGCTTTATAAGCCTCGTACTTCAAAAGTGTATCTTTTATACCGACCTCATTGACTTGCTTTTTGTGCGCTGCTTACTTCTTCTTCTTTCTTTTTTTCCTATTTTTAGTTATCTGATTGGTCTGAGGATGATGACGACGAAATGAATGAAGGAGTCGGGACTATCTCTACCTATAAACAAAAGATGATTGATGGTATTTATTTATGTTCTCCCTCTCTCTCTCTCTCTCTCTCAATCCATCTATCTGTCCACCTATCTTTCGATTTACCTATCTATCTATGCGGAACGGTCATGGGAAGCTACACTAAACGCAATCTTAAAGAAACATAAGAAAATCTTTAAAAACGCAATGCTTTTTTTTCCCTGTTGTGTTTATGATTGGTTTTGTGTGTACTGTCTCATGATACATTCATGCTTTTATGTGGTGCGCATGAAAGTTATGACGATTTTGCATGTTGAGCTAATTAAGTCGTTACGTGAATAGTTGATGAATATATTTATATTTGCTTTGTAATATCATGTAGTATATAACTGGCTATTTTTATGCTGAAAACAAAAAATAATGTTCGATATGGTATTATATGTTTTTTATCGACATTTATGGCTTGCCTGTATGTTTGTAGAGGCATTAGACCTGGTCGTTGCGAAGTTTGTACTAGATCCAAATGACACTGTTTCGAGGAATGTGTTGTTGAAAGCATTGCGCCGTTTGCCTATCAGAGATCCAAATTGAGGTAAAAAGGTGCACGAGGAAAGTAATAAGAACAATCAAAGTACTTCTGTGTCTGATAGGTTCCCTGATGAAAGGGAAAACAAGAACCTTATTGCATTTTAATTGTGCACATTGTAACGTCATTAAGTAAGTTTTTTTTTTGTAAATGCAAATGAAAAGTTTAGTTTTAGTCCCAGGTAATAAATATGGAATTTTCTGGCATGAGGGGGATGTTATACTAGCCTTATGGGGGTCTTGCTCATTGGTTATGACTAAATTACACCTAATAGAAAAAAACACATTAAATATTTCAATGGGGACTGGAACCACCTTTTTATAAGGAAGAAACCGCATTAAAGTACAAGTCTTAATGTTTGTGGTGTTATTTTGTATTAAGCTATTTATAACATCTAATTTCATCTTCTATCTCTAATTCGCTCATGTTGTACACCAAATTTAAGGTGATTCGTGAATCTTAATTGTTACTCGATAAATTCGTCCTCTGGAATCTCGAGATTACAATTATACTCGTCACTTTCTGATCTCGTTTTTTGCTTCCACTTCATAGTAAACCGATACCAAGTTTCCACATGTCAATAGTTGGGTGAGATATGTGATCTTTTTACAGGATGTGAATTTATAAAACCATGTATCTATCACGGTAGACTGTTTCTGATGATTTTCCGAACTCTTTGAGCTAAGTTTCATTTAATCACTTATTAGTATGCTGAAGAAGAACATCGTATTGTAATCTTGAGTCTTGCCATTTCTGCCGGAGATCGCGGTAATGTACTATCTAGAAACTTGGTTGTAAATAATTCCTATTACATATTTGAGAGTTTACAAAACAAGAAATGCTAAACTGTCAACCACCAAAGAGGTGGTAAGAAAACTCATTGTTATCATAACCGAACAGCACATACATGCACCATATAAATGTACAAATTTGATGATAAAAACCAATGGTGCTATAATTTACACACACAATGTCACGATTGTTATGGTACAAAAAAGCCTCAATTACAAATTATTGACATCAAACTTCTTCGGAAGTTAACAAATCAAGACGAAGGCCAGCCGAGTAATACCAACCATCATTTTTACATATATCAAACCATACCGCAAACATCACCCAAATTATTGCTATAAACATAAGATCTATTAACAACATAGTGACACAAAATCAGCACTGTTTTTTTTAGTGTTTCTGTAACTATTTGTTTTGCAATGATTTTTTTTTCTTCAAACCTCGGAAGCTTGGAGGAGAGGGTTGCGCCTATCACTGCTACCTTCGGAATATTGAATTGGCATTAAAGCTGGATCTCGATATGCAGTGACTAACTTATCCAGGAACTCAGCCATATCAGGATCGTTTTCATCATTTCTGTCCTTTTTGATTAAACACTGCACAACACGTTAACAGTTTCATCTTATTTAGGTATAAAATATTTGTTATTGCTATTTGGTTTTGTACACTCAACTATTATTACACAAATATAATCTTGTACAACATAGAGGGCTAGACCAATAGACCATACTACTAATAAACTTTTTATATATGAACTGTTGAGTTTCTTTGTCAACTCTACTAATTACACATATTTTGAGAATTTATAAATGAAAATTATTCATCTTAGAAAGTTGAACTACCGTGTAAGCAGGGAGCCAACAGTTGAATCAATAGTACTAAATTGAACTTCTTTTGTTTTTTTCAGCACACTAAATCAAAATTTTCATAAATTGTTGTAGAATATTGAATATAGGTAAAAGAAAAGAGTCAACAAACAGAGTGAGAATATATTTGGTAAGCCACGAGTATACCTCGGCAGGGTAAGCTCTGAAAATCGGTAGAAACCTTTTTCGACAATAGTCATTGAACAGAAGAGTGAGAACTAGAGGAGGAAAGCTCAACGTTGATGCTAAAGGAACTTTCTTGATACCAAATATTCCGATGGCAATTGTATGCATCAACAGTAAGGAAAAGATTGTTGAATTATAAATAATTGGCCAAAAAGTTCCACCTGTATCGAACTTGGGTGCATACACATTTAACAGCTGCAGAAGATAAATGTTAAACATCATTACATCAACCAACCAAATATCCACATTAAACTCGATATAGAAACACAAAATTTCTAACCTGGTTACGGTAGATGATATATCCTAGGCAATAGTAAACCAAGATGAATGGCAGAATTAAGGGTGCCAGGAAAAAGTAAGTAACACCAATAAGTCCGAAAAACACGATTCTGGGAATTTCACTATGATACGGAACTGAAGGCGCCTCAAAATCATCATTATCTTTTCTTACGAATATCATTCTAATGGAATTTTTTATGAGAGGGAACATTTGAAACAGTTCCGACGACATGCTTGTCCAACCAGATGTCACAACATAAGCAATAAAAAAAGTCGCCTGCAATTTCAAGGAGTATCAGTCTAAACGAAAAGCTATTAAAAATCTACAAAAGTATGTTTACTCTTAGGACAGAGTATCATTTTTTACACCAAGCCTATCAGTTCTAAATTTTAATAACCAATACATCAGCCTATCAATATTCTCAATATTGGGATCTATCTAGAAAAAACCGAACAATTAGTACACAAACCCTTAAGATTTACGATTGCTTAGAGTCTAAATTTAATGTTGGTTGACAAATTGTTCGATTTTGTACAGAATGGCGTTTATCAAACAATTCATACATAACCCTTAAGATGTACTAATTGTTTCATATTACGTAGATTTGTTTGTAAATTGTGAAAGTTGTCAGTTATGTATGGTGAACTGTTGATAGGTTGGTGTATAAAAGTGGAATTTACCCCAATTTTTTGGTTCAAAGTGACCGTAGAGATAACATTTACAAAGCTGAATAAAAAGGGATAATAATATTAACCTGCGCTGGAACAGCTTCAGCTAATACACGAGGAATTTGCTTAATCTCAAGGATAATGTTGAAAAGGTACACTGCCGATCCGGACAGCACATTTGCGAAGAATATATTCCATATTGTAAACCACAACATTTTAACACAAGCACTTTTTACTATCTGACTAAGTGAAATATATCCTTGAATCGAAGAAAGCATTATCATAATAGGTGGCACAAAAGATAGAAACGTCTGTAGAATTAGACTAGGGAGGTACCCAGTAACCAACTGACTAACTACTTCCCTGTAGATCATATAAATTTTGTTCTGGTAAGTTTTCGACATAAGAAACCAAAATGTCTAACCAATATAAGCTCAAGTATTTTGAGGATTTTCACAAACATAACTGATGAGAAGATGTAGATTATTGAAAATCTTGTTAACAAGTTACTATAGGCTGATTGTGCAAGAAAGTCATAACACATTTCATGGTACCTTAAAAACAAAACTGTGATTTATCATATAACATTAAGGCAGGGCTTGTTTGGCAGAAGATTTTAAGCAAAAAAGGTTTAAAGCTGGCCAACCAAATACTGTCTAACCTTTAAGCAAAAACAAAAGAACAAAGACGAGCTTAAAATCTGCAACCAAAATAGGTCTATGTATATCTGATGAACATTAGTACTTAGTAGTCATCAATGACGAATGTGTTTTTTTAATAAAATATTATAATGCATACAAGTACATAAAAGATCTTATAGGTATCAAAAGCATTACTTTGGTAGTTTGGCCTTATTTGGTTGCAGCTTTTAAGTTCACTTTTTGCAATTTTTTCTCAAAGCTGGAATGGATTAATTTATCAGATGTTCAGACTTATGCTAGAAGCTTTAAACAAATTGAACTCTTCTTTTCTCAATCTCAAAGAACCAGCTTATTCGATGAGAAGAGCAACCATATAAGCCTTTTATAATAAGTAGCAAGAACCGGCAGAGAAGAGAAAAAACGACTTACATTCTCAGTATTTTTTTCAGAAAAGGTAAATAAGTCTCCAGTTGTTCAAGATGGGTGAGCCCTTGCACGAGAAATACCGGAATGAGAAATAATACTGTCAGAACAATACACGCAACAACGACAATCACTTTGCTAATCCAACGTCTCACGAACGACGCGGAAAAAAAGGGCCAATATACATCTTGTGGCTCGGGAGCTGGCTCAGTGACCCATTGAGTTGGGTCAACCCCTTGCTGTATGTGAAAAGCTTTTGCAGCACCATACCGGGTTTTGAAAGAGACAAAGGCAGCTGGCACTTGCTATTTGGTAACAGAAAAAAAAAACTTAAACCAGGAAAAGATAATTATAACACCGATGATTAATATGTTTCAAGTTTTTACATTTACCTATTACAAAATTTGGTGATGCGTATACTGATTCATTTTACCGAGAATTAGTACAATGAGTGTACCAAATAGGAGAAAAATTATACGTTAGGATACTAAATAAATTGGAAAACCAAATAGTATATACACTATTCTATTATATCTTTTCATTCTGAACTTTTCTATCATACTAGAAACCAAAAAGCTATAGTTTCTCATCTAAATAGTGTACAAAAGCAGTAAAAGATGTAAGATTACAGTCCTAATTGCTAACTTTGATAGGTTGGTACACAAAATCAAAATATGATGATACATTAGTAGACAATATTGTAAGAAGGCCTTTAGAGAAAGCCTACAACTGTCGTATCTCAGGGTTGATTACATTTTAGTTCATTAAGTCATCACTTTTCAATTTTTGTACACTATACTACAAAATTATAATTAATACATGAATGTTGCATTTATGATTTATTGACGATTTAATAAATTAGTGCACCGATTCAAAAATAAATTAGTTGGTTACTAGTAGTTATTAACTACGAAGACAAGGATTTTGAAATATTCGATAGAATCTATACGGTGTTAGAGTGGTGCATAAGTTACCCTTTTTTGTATACTAATGTAAAATCCATATGTAAGTTTATATGATGTCGTCAGTATACAAAACTTTAATTGACCCCGTATGTCAACCATGATGAAAACGCCAACTGGCTATAATTTTCCCAACAGACAGTAACAAAATCACTCACAAGTCACAACTATACTTTTAAACTTTTAACATAAAAATTTATATAAAAACAGATTGCACCACCACAGTCAACCATGATGCAAGAATAGCAAGTATTTATAACCTTTACAGAAATAATGACTAATTACCTTTCCCATTAGTGAAGATTGCTCTAGTCGGACAGTATCTTCTAGATCTAGAAGCCTTTTTTCATGTTCGTCTAAAAGATCACTTCTATTTTTGGACTTCAAGTGAAGAAGCCTCCTGGATAATTTATCTGCATCATTCTATACAAACATTTTAACCAAATATATTAATTATACACAAAGCATATTCAAATTGCAAAAACTGGGAATGCTCAACTTTGGAAATCCATAGTATACACGACAATTCTTTTTGAGTGTTTATTATTTGTGTGACAACAAACTCAAAGGAACATAAAAAAAAGATTAGCATTCAACCACACCCGTGCGTTTTTGAGTTATCGCGACCCAAAAAACCTTTGGTAAAAATAAATGGATGTGGATGGGAACATACACCTCAGACCATTCGTGATATTCGAGACATTCCAGAAAAAAAAAGTTATTCCAATTGGAAAGAAGGAATGAAAACTTACATTTCTAAATGGTTGAAAATAAATACCAGAACAAACTCAGAGAATTCAACAATTCACATAGCGCAAAAGTTCATAACTAGGACAAAACCGACATCGCAATGCAAGGAGGCTTTTATTAAGATAAGAAAGCATTATTGACGGCCATCCTGGAAGGAATAAATCCCAAAATGAACTAATATATTTTCTAGCTCATTTCAAACCAAAAAATAGTGCAGAAGGAGATGGTATCCTTGCCAAAAAATTTGAAGTAAAATTTCATGATGTGGCATCTCTTATCTTCACAACAAGTAGATCAAATGCAATAGAAAAGAAAATGCAAGTACAGCTAATGCACATAATGCTTACAATTAGGCCCCGAAGTTGACTTGTTCGACGAATAACAGCATGTGAGAGATATGTCAAAGGATGAAATTCTGTGAAAAAGCTGTCGATGCTTTCAGAAAAGCTGCCATTTACTGAGGCTGGAATGCTTCTTACGATTACCGTAAATTGATGTGGCTGAGGTTTTGACGCATAGAAGAATGAGATTCTTTTTGAGGAAACATATTTATATTCCTGTATATGCATGTCTAACTTATGTCAGATACGATTAAGTATTTGCACTGCCGAATGTGTAGCCACGGACATATCAGTGATAGAAGAGATAGTTTGAAAGGAGAAATTACAGTTTTGTACACCAATGTATCTCTAGATCTCGGTTCGTTCATATAACAGCAATCAGTTCGTCAACATTACACTTCTCGATGATTTTAGAACATCTCATAGGGAAAGAACCATAAAACGGGGATTATGATTGAAAAAACATAGATTATGAATTAAATAGGGAAAAGGTGTAAAATAATGTAGAAAATAAAAAATAAAAACCTAAATATTGTATAAATCTTTTCTTTCATGAGTATTTAGCGAATCAACCGTAGACTTTTTTTCCAAATTGCTACACGGAGTACTAAAATCGCCGATAACTATAGCATGAGTGAACCGACTGCTACACTTGTAGGTTAGTGTGCAAAACCGAAATCTGGTGATACGTTACATTGGTGAACAATACTGTAATTTACTAAGATAAATGACTCACAGAAAGAAGAAGATAGCAGACGAAAGCCGTGAAAACATAAATAGCACACAGATGAATCCATAACCTACCGGAAAAAAAAAATTGTCAAAGTCAGTGATGCTTCTATCTATTAAGCAGAAGAACACATGATTTTAATTTTCACAGGTATTTAACAAGAAGCATGGCCGTTTATCACCTGTTTGATCCATTGTCGATGTTTGAGATGCTGAAAGAATCTATGGTTGTGTTTGACAACTCAGAAAAGCTCAGCTGATTCCCCGAATAATTAACAGGAACAAGAATAAAAACTCCAATCACCACGGCAAAGGAGAAAACTTTTAAACTGCGAAGTTAAATAATATCAAAATTGCTAGTCTGATTGCATTTTATAACTACGTAAATATACTTTCCTTAGAGAAGGTCAAAAAGTACACTTTTAGGTATTTAGTAGAAAGATCAAAGGCAATTTTGTTGCATTCGAAGTGAAAAACAGTTTACTGTAGTTCAAGACTTCAAGTTATATGAAAGTATATATCAAAAAGAGTATGCATGAGTACACTTCTACAGAACTACTACTTTTTTGCCTCAAAAATACAGATAAGTATACTCTTTATCTATACTCCATACAAACATGTAAGTAAATATTAAAAAGCATGGATTTTTTTGCCTCACCTAAATACGAATATGCGCATGAAAACAACACCATCAAGACCAGAAATAGACAATAATTCATCTTCTGAGAGTTGCCATGCTCTTTTGACCCAACCAGGAGTGGGTAATAATCTTTCGATATCGAAATAATTTCTCTGTTGCGATTTTTCGCCTTTAAGCCACCGTGGCTTATAAACAATTGCATTACTTGGCTGTTTCCTTAGAATAGAGTATAGTGTAAAAAACAGTAAACAAAGGCCCAGGTTGATTCCAACTGATGTTAGTAGTGCTGAGAGAATCATCCTTGAAACCAAGTCTCATATCATGATCTTACAACTCTTCCGCTCGTTTAATTTAATCTGATATAAATCAACAGTGAGATTTTGAAAAAAAAAAATCAATGTCCAAGAAAAATACGTCAAAGCACAATGTATAAACAGATCACATTCATATATCTCATTGTATTTCACATTATTAAAGTGAGGTCTCAAAGGACTAAAACGTTCATAACATATGCTCATAATCTCAGATCCTCCTTGTTCTCATAATAACTCGAAAGAAAAAAGGTGAACATGGAGAAAAAAACAAGACACTGATTTTCCAAATTGACTTTGCGGGAATCTTCACAAAAGAATTAAAATCGACAAGATTCATACCTAACTACAAAATACATCTGCCTACAGTCACGCCCTGGAAAGATGAAATTTTGGTGAAATGGTGTGAAATTAACTGCTTCCGATTACTTACCAACTGAGTGTGCTACGTAGATGCTTATGTGAAAATAAAACTGGGAACTTTGCAATTATCCTAATAAAAATCAGTGTCCCCTTTCATTTTACCAGTGTCTTTCATCCACAGAAATACAACAAAATGACAAAAAAAGTAAAATAAACTTAAAAATTACCTTCAAACTGATATACATTCATACTCAAAAAACACCAAATACAGCTATCTGCAGTACTTCAAACTGGTGAAATATATAAATACTAGAGAGTAGAAACCATCAGTATTAAATTAAAAAAAATATATATATATAACAACTAATAAAGCATAATCAGTCAACTATTTTAAACACTATTAAAGGAGGCCATGTGGTGACACAAAGGGATGACAACCTCATATTTAAAAAATAAAATAAAATCTCTTAATCTAGTAAGATAACATTCTAAACATTAAAAAAATATTATTTGTCAGCCCTCTTAATAAAATAAAGTCATCCACGCGGAATTCAACCCTTCCCCTCTTGGTTTCGTCGACTAAATAAAAAACCTAACAAAAATGAAAATTTGACACCTATCCTCACTCTTTCAGCTGAGGTGCTATAATTCTAGAACTCATAATACGTGGAACTAATAACATAAAATAAAATAATCAAATATCACAACAAAAGTATAATTTAAAAACATACTCGTGGAAGAAGCTAATAACAATGGAGTTCAATATTAAAATTACACATTCGGGTCATCACATGAAATTTTTATTTGGGCTCGTTGGCACCAGTTTTTTCAGCTTCTTGACCCAAAAGCTAATACCAAACGCTAATGAATTTTTTTAATCAAAAAGCTACGGAAAAAAAGCTGATGCCAAACATGTACTATATAAAAACAATTTTTCATTTCTTAATCTTATATGCATGTATATGCCATAACCTCAAATTTTCTAACAAATTAGACAAAACATTCAGCTAAAAGAGATAAAAGCTGAATATAAACCAAACCCATGATAGAAAAAAGGAAATTACAATAAAATTAAATGGTTAAAAGGAATATAAAAATACCAGAAGCAAATCTAATGATGAGAATGAAACCAGAAGACGGGAGCAAGTGATTTGTCATTATTATGCCCATTATTATATGTTTTTTTTAAGACCAAAGCAAATCTATCTAACCGACTTTTTATTTAAAAAAAATACCATTTTTGCCCTTTTTAGTTAGTTATGATTTATTTATTTTTTGCGTGTTTTTATCCTTTTCGGGTAAGTACGCGCGTGTTTATCAACCGCTAAAAATACAAAAGTTATGTGCCTTCAACCGTTTTTATAATTTCGTTTTGGATGCAAATTGATGTCGGAAAAAACATTATGTACTAAACTATCACCTTGATAATAATTTAAATATTAGTACCACTTTTAACAATTAATCTATCAAGTTTTGTCCAATTAAGAGACCAAACAGTATAAATTGCTAAAATTACGGTTATTTTTCGAGATATATTTTTGACATATGTTGACATAATTACACTCACTATTTAATATATGAAAGAACGTGACTGCAATTCCGTCATTTTGTTTAACGTCAGGTTATCAATTGTGACAAACATATAGATTAATACCTAAATTGTTAAAAGTGAACTCTAATACTTAAATTGTTAGCCACTTATAATACAGTACACCGATGTGTTTTTTTTCATGATATACAGTTTAAACATTTTTTTAAGAACTTGTAAATTCTATAAAAGATAGTATATATATATAAAGGTTGTAAATAATAGTATTTATTTAAGTACACTTTCATATTAATTCATCAATATAATCTCTATGAAATATTAAGTTTTTATTTTTTATGATATCATACTACACGAGCCGAAATACACACCCGTTTTTTTAATATATATATATGTAATAATAATAATTACCCAATGTGATGTAACATGCATCGAACTCTCATCACAAATGGAGTATACGACCCTAACCATTTGGGTGACAGGTGACTCACTTAGGATCAAACCCGCACTCCACACCGCTAAAACAATCGCTCTCCTTACAAACATTTGCTCCCGTTTAGCTAAAACCCAATTGCTAAATATCATCGTTGTATAAGCTTTAAGCCACTAAACTAAGTAACATTATACTATTAATTATCTTTTCGTAATCTCTTCCGTTAGATGACCTGAAGGGTGGGACCTTATGCGTGATTGTCATATGTAAGTACTAGAAATCGTAAATATGATCGGACACAAATAAATTTAACATTTTCAAAAAGTTTACAAAAATAATTGGATAAATAACGTAAAAATATAATGTTTTATTGTTATAGTAATATAAAAATACATGATTTGTTTGGGAGATGATTTGATATGTGTGGAAAAAAAGAATATTTATTTATTTATTTAAATTGCATTAAGTTATTTTAGTAATTAGTAAATTAAAATATGAGTATTTTTAGAAAAAAATGGTTAAAATTGGGCAGTCTCAAGATTTCTTTAGTTCACTTATATTAATAGTATTGTTGTAGTATATTATTGACCATCTTGGGGCTTAGTAGTCCATGAGATTTACTTATGTCTAAGTTGGGCTTTCTAGGTCTTGTAACCCTACCATTTACTATATAATAAATGTCTAAAATTGACATATTGGAGCAATCATTCACCAAAATACTAGCTTGAAAATTGTATTTCATAAGCAGTATTGTGAATTTATATTCACCGTGTTCTTTTATCGCTCATCTGTTATTGGATAAGAAAATTGCCCGGGTGAGTAATTTTTATCCTATTGGGTCAATGGCGAATTGTTTACCTGATATTAATGCTCTTCGTGTATATTTTTTTCCACGAATCGAGAACCGAGACAAGTGTTATTTGTTTCGAACTGTCGTGATACCGACGAATCCCCTAGCCAAGCGACGTTTTAGACAATCGTCAAAATCGAAGACATGTGGCTTCAATATAGTTCTTGAAATGAACAAATATGGTATGTTGTCCCAAAGCAAGAGATAATGGTCAAGGAGCCAACTCTATGCTATAAAGACAAAGATCATGCACGGTTACCCCTTACATAGTTCAAAACTATTATAAAGGTGGAAAATCCGATGATAATGTGGTTAAAGCTAACTGAAAGAAAACTCTTGAAACCCCTGATTTTGTGGCTCAAATGAGTTTGTTACATTTCTTTATTGATTTTGATAAATTATTGAGCCATTTTTTCGCTCATTTGGATTATGTTTTCCATTTGGATTATTATTTTTACATTTGGACCATACTTTTGGATTATGGTTTGCTTGTTTTCGAAATTTCTCGAAATAATTTAAAGTGTTTTGAGCAAATTCCTTTGACAAATGTGACCAAACTTTAAATTATGAAATTTTAGGAAATACTTGTAGGGATTTTGGTTTTCTGAAAATAGTGGGTAACTGTATACCACGTAATTTCACCAACTAATTGCCTAAAAGAGTCCTTTGTGACAATGATTCTGGACCTGTCGTTCCAAATTGAAATCTTTGGCAAAACCAAATTGATTTGTCAAATATGAGGCCTTATACTCATATAGGTTCTGTCGTACCTTGTTGAGTTATAAAATATTCGAGAAAACCAGTGTTATCTGTTAATAGCTCATGAAAGAATTAATTTTTTTTTTACATAGCCTCATTCAATACTACCAAAAGCGTATTTTACAGGAGTTGAAATGTATTTCAAGTGGTTGCTACCTCATTTTTTAAAGCATTTAAAGTTACCTTATCATTTTGCCTGTCGTCGAAATGGTAAATGATTTAGATGCTAAGACATGATTGTCTGTACTATCATTCGCCCGTCGTCGATTGATAAGAGCATTTTGATATTGCGGCATTGACCGGATGAGATATTCCCGGGTCAAAAGGCGATGCTTGATTTATAATTGCATCGCATTTGGATTCTCTTTGAGGATATATTTCGTGATTAATCCAAAATTCATGCCACTAATGATCACTTTGAAAGACTAGTATGTGTAAAGATAAGGAAAATGACTCGTAGAATTCTTGTAAAGAATTGAAGGAGTTATTGTGGACTTATCCAACCATAAATATAAATGGTTATGGTTGATGCATCGACAATATGGTCAAATTTTACTGTTGTCCACATAAATGCAGCATTTCCCAAACTCCTAGCCTTATCATTAAGTTGATGGCTCATGATCCGGATTATCCTAAAAAGTCTAGTCGACTTGATAATGCCGAAGAGTAAGAATCGAAATTTTGATTTGTATTACTTGACTTTGGGAATTGAAATTGAACATAATGTTGATTATGTTCCGACCCAAAATGGACTCACAGAAACTTTAAGTGGTTGCAAATGATTGCATGCGTTATTTGGTGATGCGTACCTATATATTTCTGTGTGGGGTCACAATACATTGCATATTGCTGCATTGGTCCGTCTGAGGCCCATAGTCACTTAAAACGCTAAATGCGTACCACTTGTTTACTGGTTATGAGCTAGACGCCTCATATGATTGTGTGTTTGAGTGCTTAATGTTTTGATTGAGCCGTTATAGCGTTCAAAATATAAACATTTGAAGGGGGCATAAGTCGATTATGAATCCCCTGCCTATCATTTGATAGAGTAACATTGGAAAGCGATCTCTTTACCACATGATATGCGAAAGTGACATCGCTAAGACTGTTCTCCCCGTCGTTAGGGGAAGATTTGCTTACCGTTGATAAGGAACGACATGAAGTAACGTGGCATAACCTACTCGGTCTTAGCTTGATCCCCAAAACTGCACTTAGTGATAAGTAAGTGCATAGACTCCCTCAAGTCTAACTAAATGCCAAATGCATTTAATGACTTTATGAGATGTCACGAGATCATTTATACCTGCTGCAAAATGCTTGCATGGATAGACGTCCCTGTCGGACGCTGTGTTCCTGTCACAACACGTTGCTTTGGCCGAACCAGCCAAGCAAAAGACGCTACCGTCGGCCGTCAGTCTGTTGTCCTTCCCAAGATAAGAGGAACTTGACCGGTTCTTAATTCATTCAGCCCTAGAGGTGGTGAACTGAAACTCGTTTGTCGCACGAGATTATAAAGGATCTAGGAGATGTGTGATTCCTTCTCATCTTGAGAATCTTGAAATATCTGTCGATCATGATATCTTAGACGATATTGAAGCGAAAATGAGACTGTCATTGATTATTTGTTCATATATTCGGTGACGACTGATAATATGAACAAATTATGACAGGGAACCATGTACCGTTTCCTGAAGTCAACGGAGAATAGACTGGACTAATGGAAACTTGCAATCCAAGTAGACTCCTTAGCGAAAGTGTGTTCGGACCTGTGGATCTAACACCACCAATGTTAAACGAGTTCGTTTATTTTGTTATTCGTAAGGAAGAGTGATGAGAATAATGAGATTGTAGAATGTTTGTCTAGTATCGCAAGGCTTATATCACACATTGGAATTGATTACGAGATGATTTATTTCCTCGTAATGGACGTTATAACGGTCTCCTACTTTATCAGTTTAGTAGTTTACGGAAAACTGATTATGCAGCATGTGATTGTGGTCACGATTTTATCTCTGTGGGGATTTAGACTAGAGATGTGGATAAAGTCACTATGTGACTTCATAATGCTTGAATCAAGTAGTTCCTGATTAGCTTGGGATACTTGAACAAGTATTATGCCCTTGCGTGTTTTATTACGTGATCCATTTTTAGATTTGCCTTCGAGATGAAGGATCTTGGGAAGACACGGTAGTGACTCGGCCTGATGATCGAGTCCCGTAAAGATTGAATTTAAGTCCATGATTCAGACTACACCCAGAAGGTGTTATGACGTTTTAGTCATCATGACGCTAAGTCGTCAAATTCTCCCATGATCGTTCGATCACTAGACATTGATATAGACCAAGTCCGTCCCTAATGTGATGATGAAGAGATATTGAACCATGATGTTCAGATCTAAGTACAATAAGCGCATTATTGTACTTGGTCTAATGTGCTAGGACGAACATCTCGTCTGCTGTGAATGG
This sequence comes from Primula veris, assembly GCA_963682055.1. Taxonomy (NCBI): domain Eukaryota; kingdom Viridiplantae; phylum Streptophyta; class Magnoliopsida; order Ericales; family Primulaceae; genus Primula; species Primula veris. The sequence goes on along the minus strand of OY821747.1, from coordinate 23,954,221 downwards.
TATAGTTCGACACAGCATCGCACTAACACACTGCCATCGAAATGGCATAAGAGATATTTTCCCATTACCTTAAGGTAACTATGGATGAGGGCTTATCTTATCCCATTTTGTGTCATCGAGTGTACCTACCCTCTTCGGTACTCGAATTAACGCAACCCTTTTTTGGTTATATCGATGCCGGTTACTTATCAGACCCGCATAAGGGAAATTCCTAACATGGTCTGTCTTTACCATTAGGAATAAGGCGATATCTTGGAGGTCTTGGAATGACTCCAAATGAATCATTCTGATCTACTCGTGCCCTATGAGACGACTAGAGAGTGTATATGGCTTCGAGCTAGTATTAGCCATATTTGAATTACATATGTTCTATCTCACGATCCAGATAAAACACTTGTCTTATTTAATGACAACTTGTTGTTATCGATCAAGAGAGACATGATTAGATTATGCTATTTAGCATTTCTCGCCCAAATAAATCTTCACATATGAAGTTTAAGGACATCCAGTTGAATGCTCGTTCTATTCCACGTTAGATTTTCTTGCATCCAGTCGTGTGCAAGTAAATGAAACATCCAGTCGAATGCTCGTACTCTTTCTTGAAATATGAAATCCTTGCACCAGTAGTGTGCAAGTAAGGGGGAGCACCCAGGTGAATGCTTATTGCACTAATTACTACTTAGTCGAAATCCTCGCACCATGTCGTGTGCAAGTGAGGGGAGCATCCAATCGCATGCTCGTGTACTCCTTTTGTCCTTAGACCAATGTTTTTCCCACTGGGTTTTCCTTGGCAAGGTTTTTAGCAAGACACGTTCCCATCATATCTCAATTAAGATTGCCGAAATTAGGGGGAGTATCATGTTGTACACTTCTTACCACTGTGTACTCTTTTGTCATTCGACTAGAGGTTTTTCCCACTAGGTTTACTCTAGCAAATTTTTGATGAGGCAGCTGTTTTGATAAGGCACCTGTTTTGTGGTTGATCCCATACTACTACCACTGTTGCACTCTTTTTCCTTCGATCAGAGCTTTTCCCATTGGGTTTGCTCTGGCAAGGTTTTGATGAGGCACACTGTTTTGTGGTTAGTTAATTACATGGAATTTTGGCTACACAGTTTCTCCTAGGTACCGATTTTGTCCCACACTGGGTTTTTCGGTCCTAATGTTTTTATGTGTTTAGCATTGTGAATGAACTCGACTCAGATCGACTGCATGAAGACGAAGAAATTAAGACGTCCAAATGGGGAGTGTTGTACGATATTATTGGCCATATTGGGCCTTAGTCCATGTGCTTTACTTATGTCTAAGTTGGGCTTCCTAGGTATTGTAACCATACTATTTACTATATAAAGAGGGTTATGGGCTCTCATGTATCTATCACTCCACAAACATTCTGATTAATAAATCATCATTTATTGTTGTCTCTCACACCTCTTTCTATATCTTTACATATCACTATATATATTTATAACGATCTAATATGTCACACAACAAGTATGATAATTAATACTGCATTATTGAGTATTTTTTTTTAATGTTGTTTAGTACCCCAACCTATTTGATTTTATCAATTAGGTACCCAATCTATTAATTTTATCAATTAAGTAACCAAGTTACAAACTTTGTCCCATTCATGTGCCTGCCATCAAATAAATTGATAAAAATTTGATGTCAGTGTACCTGATTGCGATGAAGTTTGTAACTTGGGTACTTAATTGGTAAAATTAATACGTTGGGTACCTAAGTGATAGAAGCAAATAGGTTTGGGTACAAAACAGCAAAACCAACTTATGGTAGTATACATGTACTATTCAAAACCATTTGGGTAAATTTCGATAATACTCAAAAGACCATGGGTGTAATTGTAATTTACCCAAAACTTGGCTTCGTTGTCTAAACTCCTTTTTATCGTTAATCGTTAATAAAAGTAACATTATTCATTTTTTTTGTTTGTCACATTAAAATTAAATAAAATCGTCAGATCCATCGCCCAATCTCTCTCTAATCTCCAGTTAGATTCCGATCACGATCATCTCCATGTAATTATCTCTCTCTCTCTCTTTCTATATATATATATATATTTATATAATTTTATGTATATACGTTAATGGGGAAAAATACGTTTACCTAACTATTGTTTTTAATTCTTTGGGTTGATTCGACATTTTATTTTTTTCCTGATTTGGATAGATGATTAGACAAATTAGAGGAATATATTAGTGGGTTTTGATTTTTATCTAAGAAAAATACATTTTTTTGTACCATCTGCTTTAACAAAAATGGGTTTCTTAGAATTTAGATAGATAATTATATAAATTAGAGAAATATATTATTGGGTTTTGATTTTTATTAGAGAGAAATACATCTAGTACACTGACCTGATTATTTTTGTTACTGTCTGGTTTATCAAAACTGTTTGTTCTTATAATTTAGATAGATAATTACATAAATTAGAGGAATGCATTAGTGGTTTTCGATTTTTATTAGAGAAAGATACATTTAGTGCACCCACCTAAGTTTTTTGTTATTTTTTTAATGGGTTGCTTTAACAAAATGGTTCTTTTTTCTAATTTGGATTGATGATTACACGAATTAGAGGAATAGATTTGTGGGTTTTATATTTATTTGAGAAATATATATTTAGTACATCCACCTTGGTATTTTTTTAGAACAAAAAATGGGTTTTATTATAATTTGGATAGATAATTACACAAATTAGAAGATTTTTTTTTGGGGTTTTAATTCTTATTGGAGAAAATAGAATTAGTATAGCTATGGTTAATATTAAGGTTGCTTTAACGAAATGAGTTTCTTCTAACTTACCGGAAAAAAAAAACGAGTTTCTTCTAATTTGGATTGCTAATTGGACAAACTAGAAGAAAAAAACTTGTGGGTTTTGGTTTTTATTGGAGAAATATAGTACACCCACCTAATTTTGTTGCTTTCACAAAATGGGCACTGATCAAAATAGGGTCTTTTTGTAAACTGCATAGATATTTGCACAAATTAGAAGAAAGGACGTAGATTAATATCCATTAAAGTATAATTTTGTCTTATAGTTTTTATATTTTGGGTACTAAATCTACGTATTTTATTCTAATTTGAGTGATTATCCTTCCAAATTAGAAGAAAAACTCATTCTGATCAGTACCCATTGTAATTACCCATATTAGAGTAAAATGGTAGATCACTGCCCTTTAATGTACAATTTAGTTCAATAGTTGGTAATTTTTTGGTACCAATCGACATTTTCAAATTAGAAGAAAAAATCTAGATCAATACCCATTTTGTGAAAGCATGTAGCTTGGTAACCAAAAAATCAATATCAGATAGTGGATATGCCAAATTTATATTTTCCTATGTTTAAATATATATGCCGTATGTTGTTTTCCGGGTAAAATTAAGCAGAGTTGTTAGAAATAGGTCAACTGATTTGATAAGTTGATTTTGTAGTAAGTTATTATGTTTTGCTTGTTTATTGATGAGATTACATGTTGATTTTGACAGAGTTGCATTGGATTATAATATTTGAGAACGATGAGTGAAGTTTTCGAAGGGTATGAGCGGCGATATTGCGAGCTCTCGGCGAGCTTGTCCAAGAAATTAACCTCTGCTACTCTTCTAGATGGAGGTGAGACCAAATTTTTAACATTTTATGCATTGTGTACTTATAAATTGTAGTTTATCATTTTTATTTTCAGATAAGTAATTGGCATACATGATATTGTAAATGCACAACGGAGTGACGATGTAGCTATGTAATTTTGAGGGACAGTTTCTTAACTGTTTGATACTTAATTGGTTTTTTTAAGGATTGAATGAGATGATGTCATTTTAACCTTGTTTGCATATCACCACTCTTGCTTTTTAACACCACTTATCATGTCGGAGGTTATGGCGAGACCATTTTCAGTAGATAGTCTTAAAAAATGGTAGTAAATGGAGATAACTGAAACTCATAAAAATAAGAGTACCATAATTCTATTATGTATTAGATACTAGAAACACGCAAATGAACGATAGACATGGTTATATCGATACATCATGGTTTAATTTGAGCCTTTCCAGACATGCGTTTCGCGTCTAAAGATACTATTCCCGAGATAGGTGCTGGAATTGATGCCTGGCCTTTACAATTTTCCGCTTGTTCTGGTTCACTTAAGCTTTATTGGGTATTTAATTTTACTTCTTTTGTGTACTTGTTAGGGATATTTATAGATGTGGTAGCTGAAAGTACTTGACTTTTGCTGATCATACATGAAACTTGCTCTTTGAAGCTTCTAGACATATATAGTGGTAACTGGTTCATTCACATTTAAGAAAAGGTTAGATTTGAGGTTTATCTTAAAGTCTGGATCGTTCAACTTAAACTCTAGCTTTGCATGCCATCAAACAGAAAAGCTCAGAACTTTCGTAAAGAAAAAACTCAGGTTCAAAATGAACAACCAGATGTATTGCAATATTCAAGTGTCAAATAAGTTAAGCTCTGAATCTGCTATCAAACAAGCCCATAATTATTTATGCACTTATAATTTGGCAGTTGGAATATTGTAACTTTGAGCTGTAATCTTATATTTTAAGGCATTTTTATGAGTGGTTTCCTTTTAGATGAGTGTATGAGTGGTTGCTAACTAAATTTTTGACATTATATTAGGTATATGTAGCACTTACGTAAAGATGCACATATATAAAGTACTATATACACTTTTTTTTTTTTTTTGAGAATTGATTGTCAAATTGTCATGCATAATTATGTATAAATAGTTTTAAGTGGTGTGTTTTTGCAATTGTGAGACACTTTCATGGAGTGGTTCTTGTTCAGAAGAGCGGATGAGAAGCTACCAACAAAATTATAGATACACATAAAATGTTTGCCTGATTCTTGTTTCTTATAACCACCTATTACTTGGAACTTTTCCTGGCCCACTACCGCAGACACTAATAGAAAAAAAATGAGGTTAAATGAAAGGGGGACGTAGGATCAGACTTACTGAAAGTAAGCAACGACAATAATCATGATAGTTATTGATTTAAAAAAAATCCCAAATAAAAAAAAGTGTAACATCTATACATCATCGTCTAATCTGAGTAATTTCTTTCGCCTTAGAAAGATAATTTGCTCAAGTATCTGCTGGAAGAGACGGCATGCTATCAATTGATAGAAAACTTTGGTTTGTCTTTCAGTTGGGAAGCATAATTTGGAAGTATGCTGGCTGAAAGTATTCGTTATTTATCTGTACATAAGTTGTTGTTTGGAGCTTCTAGTCATATAAGTAAAGTATTTCAGGCAGTTAACCCAACTTCAAATCTGGGTCATCCAGCTCGAAACTTTTATTTTTTATTTTTTTAACTTGTCATCAAACCAGAAAGGCTCAAATGTTTAGATGGGCAACCAATTACACCACCGCTTATAAATCAAAAGGCAACTAGGCAATCAATTAATTTTCTTGACGCATCACACTTTTGCAATCCGATTTGACATTACTAATTTTTAAATCATTTTTATGAGAATTTCCTTCTAAACCGAGTCTATGATTTGTGGCCAACTAGAATGTGTATGTATCAATGTATGTATACTTAAACCATATACTTCCTATGTGTATGCATTTTATTGAATTGTCTATTGCTTGTTTGGATAAATTTTTGTAATAATGAAACTCTTATGTCTTTGAAAGGTATAAGATGGGGTCCAGGGGATGATGCTACATGTTAGCTCTGTGTTTTTTGCTTAAATTGAGTCAGAGAGCTCAACTTTTAAGCTTTGTTGTTTTCCCCTTTAAGCCTGAAAACTCTTGATTGTTAAGCTGGATACCCCAACTTTTTCCCTAATTTTTAAAGCAGATCATTTGCTTAAGAGCTCAGCCAGACAAGACCATATTCCTATAGTATCATCAAGTCTGTGTAGACTAGGAATACACTAGTTTCTATTTGCAGTTAATTACTTTAGAAATATTAGGCTTGGATGTACATCTTGTACTAAGTCGTGCCTTACTTAAAATTTCTGATAGACTTGAGCCCAATACTGTAATAAATGATGTGTGTTACCAAATTAATATCTGGAGTAACAGTGATGAAGTAATGAACATGGTTGTCTGACACCGATGGGGGTACTGATAGTATGCCTGACCCCAAGCTTCACAGTTATCGTTGTTGCAGTACATACTTTTCTATATATTAGACATTATCTATCACTATTTGCAATAACAGTTTCCATAATTCATTGGAGATGGACTTCAGGACATCAATCTTATTTGTTTATTATCACCCTGACTTCCAGAGCAAAAGAAGCAAAAAGTTTCTGAAGTAAAGAACGGATTGGATGAAGCAGAAGCTTTGGTATAGTACCCAACCTTCTCTTGTTGCGTCGATTCTTTCAAGCCTTGTTTGGTTGCATCTTTTAAGCTTGGGATTTTTTTTTTCAAAAGATGGACTGCTTTTGGGACAACAGCCTTAAAAGCTTGGTTTTTCTGGATATTTGGGTTGAACAAGGTTGAAGCTTAAAGCTGGATGAACCTGTTTTCCCCTGATGCTCCAAAATTCCAACTTATGAGCATAAAAGCTGAAACCAAACAAGCCTCAATTTTCAAATTCTTGGGTTTGACTTTGACCCTTATTTTTTGTTGTTTAGATTCGGAAAATGGACTTAGAGGCAAGAAGTTTGCAGCCAAATGTGAAGGCTGTGCTTCTAGCTAAACTGCGAGCATACAAAGCCGATTTGAACAATTTGAAATCCGAAATTAAACGAATTACATCCACAAACTTGAATGCGGATGCTAGGGATGCATTATTGGAATCTGGAATGGCCGATACATTAACGGTATGTTAGATCTGGTACAGTTGTGTGCAGTTGCTGTTGCTCCTGCATTTTGATTAGTGTTGTATACTAACAAATGATCAGATTCCTTTTTTTTTTTTGTCGGAAGTTATCAGATTCCTATACTTGCACCAACCTACAAAGTTAGCAAACATTGAATAGTAACTATCATATAAGTATTTCATTATCAGTAATATTTTTTACCCCAACTTAATTTATTATTTGTTTGGTATAAGTGTACTTAATTTCAAGAAACGTAACCCAATTACTGAGTTTTGTAGTAAATTCAAAAACGAAATCGCATTTTTTTTGTGTGAAGTAGTTTTCTTCTTCTATCTCGGTTGCATGAAGTTCTTATTTTGGATCAATTTCAGTAGTAACTTAAGTATGCACAACTGCATATTCAGTTCTACCTGGAGAAAAAGGTGTCTATAGAGCTGTTATAGCATTTAAGACATTCCGAGTTCTTTTCACATGCCTAATGCCACCATTCTGTTTGATTCTGGAGTTTTTTTATATATGTAATATTTCTGCAAGGAACTGGTACATTTGTTGTGACTCTTAGTTTTGCACTTTGCTTCTGATTGCTTGATTATTTTGCATTCTTCGACATACGTTGGTTTGTTAACTAAATTCTTCTGTGAAGTAGTTTTTCTTTTTCATTTCGGATACGATAAAGTTATTATTTTGACCAACTATATAGTAACTTTATTTGGGTTAATTACAGGTTTTATACTTCGATTTCGTACAGTAACTTGTAAAAGCTGACATTTAGTGTACTAACATGACATTTGTCAATGATATGTACATTTAGTTACCAAATACAGAAAAAAAAATAGTTTTCAGGTACTAAAGTAGTCAAGAACAAAAAAAATTATCTATTGTATTGTGTTTTTTTATTTGTTTTGTAGACTATTCTATCATATGATTTTTATTTGTAGCCCCCCTATCAGTGGTTTATTTTCTCTTTCTAATGTACATCATCATCATCAAACTAAGTCTTATCTGTCTAATGCGCAAAATCGTTATTTTTTGAGATTGTGGTCTAATTGCTAAATATGTAAGATTGGTGTTTAAATTTTGAAATCTGGCGATACTTTAGTGTGCGGATTTTCAATTGTTCCACTTAAACATGAATCAGCCTCTACATGTTTCACATTGAAACTCCTCAAAATGGTGTGCCATAAGATTTTGTACATATATATATATATACATATTCCTAGTTACTCTCATATGAGACTATCTTGTTTGATTCTGAAGGTGTTTATTTGTAAATTATGTGCATGTACGAATATGGAAGGTATCTGCCGATCAGAGGGCAAGATTGATGATGTCCACTGATAGATTAGGGAAATCAAGTGATCGAGTTAGAGAAAGTAGAAGGACCATGCTTGAAACTGAGGAGCTTGGTGTCTCAATTCTTCATGATTTGCATCAGCAACGCCAGTCTCTATTACATGCCAATGACACGGTAATTATTGACTTTTCCTTTTTGATTCCTTTTTCATGTCCGATTTTTAATTTTCATGTCTCAATTCTTCATGATTTGCATCAACAACGCCAGTCTCTATTACATGCCAAGAAAGAAAGAAAAAAGAAAAAAGAAAAAAGAAAAAAGAAAAAAGAAAAAAAGAAGATAGAGGTGTCTCTAGTACAGGAGGAGATGGATTCTAAATGAGAGAGAAATTAGTGGAACAGAATATAGACTTTTTTCATTTGAATAGTTACGAGAACATAACACTGTATATAGGAATTTTGGATCAATTCATATAGTTGTGGCAGGATCTGGTTCGAACATTCAAAATTAATTAAATCCTGAAAAGCGGTGAAAATTGCAGCTGAGAAAAGCAACAAAAAAAAAGTTTAGCTTTATGCTTTCTTGCTGTTTTAGCTTTTACCAGAATATAATGCTTATTTTAAGCAAAAGACTTGAGAGCCAAACATTATTTGCCTTTCTAAAGCTTTTAAGCTGGGTGTCACTTGTCAGACGAGCCATATGTCCAAGTTACCTCTAAATATTGCTTATTTAGCTGTGGTAATGCCCAATACGAAAATTATATTGATTTTTTAGTTGTCTTATATATTTTCATCTTTTCTTGCAGCTTCATGGAGTGGATGACAACATTGGAAGGAGCAAGAAGATTTTAACTAACATGTCGAGGAGGCTGAGCCGTAACAAGTGTATTATCAGCTCAATTGTCACAGTCCTTGTTATCGCTATCATCGTCGTATTGTACTTCAAACTTGTGAAATAGTCGGAGGAATTCTTCTTGTGGTTTGCAAGTGCTTTCCCGAAAAAAGACAATTGTATCTTTATTGTCATTATTTTTTCAAGTTTGCTTATATCAGTATATGTATTAAAGAGAATCAATCATTCAAAGTCATGTCGTGCCACCTTATATTTACATGGGCACTTTTGTCGTGTTACTGCAATGAGGATCTGAAAATTTGTAATGATAAACAAAGATTGTTTGATTGGTGTGAATTTGATCAAGGATCTGGTTTTTGAACAAGTCTTGTAGCTTTTTTGTGATTGTTGTTTGTTATTCTTTCATGTCTTTGTATAGAGAACACAAAAGTGGTGCATGATTTACGCGAATATGATTCCATTCTGATTCCTTTTTCATGTTCATGAATCATGATCGTATTACTAATGGGGTGTGCAGATGTTCCTCTACATTTTATACTGCCATTTTACAAATTACAGAATTCAATATTCATTATCTACCCTGAGAATTGAGTTTGAATGAGATCCCGCAAAATGAATCTAGTTATCAGTACAGAAGTGGAGTCGTACATGACTTTTCAACTTACATAATGAAGTAGCAATAGTATTTTCTTGGTAATTTCCAATGACTTTCCCAACAAAATTTCTCAGACATATTTTCCGTCAGACTTTTATCACTTCCACCTGACATCTAATTGATAATATCTATTTATAATTTGTTTTGTACCAAAGAAAGCATTGGGAAATTAATTTAATTGCCAAAACAACAAAAGAGATGTTGAAAACTCTAATATTTACAGTTTTTATCCTAGAACTATTATAATTATGATAAGTTAAACAATGGGGATGTAGCTCAAATGGTAGAGCGCTCGCTTTGCATGCGAGAGGCACGGGGTTCGATCCCCCGCATCTCCATTTATTTTTGTTTTATTCTTACAAATATTAAAGAAATAATGTAACAAAAAGAATATTTTGGAAATTAAGGAAAAGCATATGAAGAACTGCTTCTATGCAATCTTCAACAAACATGTAATGTAAAAGCATTATCTCAAGCAATATCCTTCAGTTTATCCCGCTTGAATAAATTATAATCAGCCAACAAGCTTTTGTTAATTCTGTGCTTCATGTTCACCATCAACCTTTCCAGGATCTGTTTATATATTAAAAAACAAAATAAAAAAATCATAGGTTTAAATATTAAAATGCCACACCAGAGTTTTATGACAGAATCACAGAATCATATGCTTTTATCACATGAAAATATACTTTTTTTTTGGAAAAGTATTGTTAACAATGACGGAAAATTAAAAATTAAGGGAGTGCAGTGTCGCTCTTGTATAATGTGATTATGTTGCAACTGAGTGTCGGATAAAACTTTGTTTTATGATTTTGAATGCAATTAAAAAATTGTGAGTTTCAAAAGTTTATTACCCCATTAAGTGTGGCTCTTTATTGGAAAAAAGAATTACAATAGAAATGCATAAAATAATGGTTTCCAACATTTTTTTTTTTTGTTGAAGCTTTTCAATAAGCTTTTTATGAGAAATAAAACACATGACATATACACATTCACACACATACACATGCATACATATAGAGAAAGAGTACCGCACCACCAACGGCCCGACCGTGGCTCGGTGCCGTTTCCGTCGAATCACATGCGATAGACGTTGTACCTTGGGAACGAAGTGTCCCATTTAACCAGAAGCAGAGGTGGCGGGGCAAATATCGTTTAAGGAAGACTGCTTGCAGTTACCTCGTCTCGGACTTTAGTCCATTTCGGTATCATTTACATTATTTTATGTTAAATCTTCTATTTGATATTTATATATTTGAGAAAACCATTTTCTGTTTATTTGTCCTTTTTTTTCCGTAGAAATTATTGTGTTTATTTACAACGTACCCAACAATCTTAAACGATATTTTTTATCTTCACGTTAATACAATAATTTTGGTGTTTGGATAGACAGAAAATTATTTCTGTGGCTTAGACATTTTTTTAGAAAAATCATTTTCTAATAAACTTTGGTTTTTGAGAAATTGGTGTTTCCGCTTGTATTGTCGAAGCGGTTTTTTATTGGTTTGACCTTGTTTGGGGTTTTTGTGAAAATCTCTTTTTGCGGTTTTAAATTGTCCATATTTTATGTATATTTGTGTACAAGCATGCTTAGATATATTTTATGTTAAATATATGTATTGAGATTGGCATGTTTATATGCTGTTTTGTACGTCCATGACTATAAGTGTTTTTATACATGGTATGAATTTTGTGTACTTAAATGTTGAGATAGTATTTTGTCCAGGAATTTAAATGCATGCTTTTATATACATGTGGACGAATATATGTATGATTATGGATTATTTGTCTAGGGGATTTGTATAAGCTACTGGTAACTTAATGGTCTTAGTCTCTGATGTACAGTTGTCCTTCGTATGCATAGTATGATGTCTTTGTATATTTGTTATAAGACTTATAAGATTTTCAGAATTGCTATTTTGATTAGTAGTAAGGTGTTGTATATATTAAAGCCATTGTTTTACTTTGTCTTTAATTAGTTCTATAAGACAATTTTGTAAAATTAAGATAGTAATTTGTTTGTACTTGGTTGTTCAAACGTTTGGCTTATAATGAGTTATATGAGTTTCAATGTGCATGTGATGTACGTTTTGGTTTTTTAAATCTTAATGATTAATTCTGGAATGGTATGATAATAATAATGGTATGTTGCTGGAATTGTTATAGCATGTGTTTCATATTTGTCTTTAGTAGTTCTAATGCAAAAGTTGTAGAATTTATATAGTCATGCTGTCTATCTTGACTTTGTTAAACGTTATGGCTACAATAATTTGATATTATTTGTATATGTGGATAAAATGGCTCATAACTAAATGCATAAGTTACATTCTTAAATTCATGACACCATTTATAAAATTGCTGATAATGACTAGTCATCAGTTACGAAAGGGGTAAAGTTAATGTCCATTTTACCAACTGTTGGAAATTTTGTAACATTTGTGTTTAGATAAACATTTTGTATTACACGTTGCAGCGTTACTTATACCGGTAACGTGGTGTGTGATTTTATTACTTAACAAGTGCGAATATTGTTAGGCTGTACATACGTGTATGAATTGAATTTTGAATTGAACTCGGTCACTATGCTATATTTGTTTAGTTTGTAGCAATTTATAAGGTGACAGAGTTGTGTGATTTTTGGATAGTATCTTTTACATGGTTATTAGAAACGGTTTAGTTATTCACTAAGGGAATTTATTACTTTGCCTGTATATTTGGTGCCGATTAAATTTCCAGTGTATTGACTGTTACCTTGCCTATTTAATGGGTTTGAAAACGTTCGTAACTATTGTTGGTTTAATTGACTTTACTTCAAGGTCAAGTGGACCGTGTATAAATGTTATGGAAAATGAGTTAGTAAGATGTGCTAATGAGATTTCATATTGTGTTAGTTATGAAACCGTTTATTAAATGGGTTACGTATATGTTGTGAACATGACGTTTGTGATAATTATATTTTCTAGAGTTCTAGAATTTTATCTGAGCAATCTGGTTAGACACTATATTTATATTGTTAGTGATTTATATATGTTTATTGTTTTCATGTTAATAAAGGACTAACAATTTCCAATGAGTTTTTGTGTAGTCATATGGAACTATGCAATGGAATTGGAGAATCGGTGATTATTCGAAACAGTTCTAGTAAAAGCCATTAAATTGGGGATTACGACATAACTGGTTTCGAAATAGTTCTTGTAAAACCATTTTCTAATTTTCAGAATTTGGGGCTTACGACAGAACTGGTTGAATTCTGAGATTGTTCTGTGTAAAATCAGATTTATCTGGTGTTTACGGCTGAATAAATCTTTCAGAATTTGATAATCTTTTTCGGAAATGAACTAGAATACTCTTGCAGAATCAGTTTCTTAAAACCATGCGTGGTTATAGAAATTTGGTGTTTGCGAAAGAGGAGTTTTAGTTTCATTTTCCGAAATTAGATTGTGCCTGTTTGTTATTTTTCCTGCGGGAAATGTCCGAAACACAGTGGGTGCTGGAACTGACCAGAACATTGTGGGTGTCGGTGTAACTCATATTAATTTTGCATGAGTGCATATTAATGACGGAGGTTACAAATTCGAAATCACCATTATTGAAGACACTAATGTGGTGATATAATGGGTCATATTCTTATTAATTGTGATTTATTGCAATTTAATTTGGAGGGTTACAAAATTTGTAACGGTGATCATTAATGAGATTAATGACGATTATTTATAACTTCTTATTTATTGTGATTAATCGCAATTTAATTTGGAGAGTTATAAATTATTGTAACGACAGTCGTTGTTGGCATTTATGGAAATTTTTATTAGCTACCTACGAATTGTATTGACGAGTCGGTTACATATTTCGATAAAAGGTTATTTAATAACAAACTTTGTTCATCCAAGAGCAAATAATTTGATAATTGGACAAATTATAAATGGCTGTTGAGTTTTATTTTAAGAATAAACAAGTATCGGCTATTTTATTATTTGTTGAAATAACATCTTATTGATTTGTGGGAAAAACATTTAATAATTTGTTGAAATAACATATTATTAATTTGTTAGTAAAACATATTGTGAATATGTTTAACTTGCTATTATTGAGAATAGTAATTTAGTAATATTATATTACTATTATTGGGGAAGAACCCCAAGTGTCCCCAAATGTGGGGGCAATCCGTCGATCCTGTAGATCAAGAATTTAAACGTACCCCAAATCGCCTACAGGCGAGTGGGAGAATATCTAACGGTTCAGTGGTATGGACTTAAAACGTCTGAAATAAATGATACCGTTTCATTTACCACATTGAAATCGATTAAGTTTCTCCATGAAAATGTATATGTCCTGAGTGAGGACAAGGAGAATGCATGAACTGTGGGGACGTTAATGTGTGAAAACGTTTTAAACGTTTGGAAATCCACTAACAAGTGAAAGCATACAAATCCGAATCATGTCTAGTGGTTTTTGAAACCTAAAGGGCAGTAGCCTTTTGGTAGCCAAAATCAAATTTTGATAAGTTTGCTTGTTTGTGGCAATACATGAGTGACTATTTGTTAAAAATGAGTATTTTAGTCGATACTCTTGTGGTCAATAATGACATGTTGAGTTATTCAACTAAGTCACTAATTTGACATGATATAGTAGGTCATGAAAATATAAAAGCATAAATGTTTTATTTTGCTAAATCTATTATTTAAATTGAAACACAAATATGAGTTTGTGTTCGAAGTAATGTATTGCTAAGTTTTCAGTTCAAAGTTTCGAACGGAGTACATAACCTAATGGTTTGATGCATTTGAGATGCGTGCAAACCAAGAAGGGATTAAAAAGTATTTCCTCATTTTATTGATGGTTGTACTAAACACTGATATGTCTACTTGATGAGAAGTAAAGACAAATCAGTCGAGATATTCTTTCAAGTAAGAATGAATACGTGAATTCTATTGTTGAGGATTAAATCTTGTCAGAAAACATGTTTAATCATGGGTATTCTGTTGTGTTAATCTACCAAGTTTAATCAAATAATTAAGTGTTAATCATTAAATGATAGACTATTTTTGGACGTGTTAGATATTGTCTAACTAGTTCCGAAACGGTATGTACACATGGATATGAATACATGGTCAGTGTAAATGAAATGGTGAATATGAGACGCCATTCACACAATTGTGTTGTTGGAATGACACCAGTCGTTAAAGAACGACTTATTATGCTCTCGAGCAAAAATGTATTTCTTAAACGATGAATATCTTGTTGATAAGTTCAGGGTAAAACTCTGAATTTGTGTGGGAAGTGAGCTTTCCGCAAGGTATGTGTTGAACAAACTACCGCTTAGAAAGTTGGACCAAACAGTCAGAATTATAGAAGGCATGATGCCTGGCTATAAGTTCGTGAAAGTTTGGTGCTACCTAAGAAAGGTCGCAATCTTGCTCCTTGAAAGACTTGGATAGGATCGAAAACGGTAAATTGTGTGTTCATCGGATAAGCACAAAATATAGTGTTGATCGGTTTCTAGTGCATAAGTCAGATGACTTTAAGCTGCATATAGAGTTCTATGTCCGAGAAGCATATTTTCTAAAAGAGGAGATTTCCCGCAAAACTCTAACGCCTGGTGAGTGTAATTAATACGTTGAGGGTTCAAAGCATTACGCTACCCAAGACAAGTGAACACTCAAACGGTGCTGGAAAAGTGAGGGCAAGTGAATCTTGTAAAGAAGATGAAGTGCCTCGGCATAGTAAATGGTGATAAAATAAACTTTATTCGACCATTGACCTTCATGAGTGAAGGTAAATCGATGACATTGAAATAATCAATATTATCCATATAATGCGTATATGGGAAGAGACCATCAACAATGAGGTTGATAGGCGCGTGAGACATATAGTCAATGACTATAAGTAAATTGTCGATGTTGATAATTTCAATAGTTATACTCCAATCTCATGGAGGTTTTTGTATAGACCTGCATAGTTGGAGAAACTATAGAATTAGAATTCATAACGTTGAATCAAGCTACAGAAGAGGCAGATTGGCTGAGAAGTCTTGGAAGGTATTCCAAGTGGCCAAAATCTGTTCCCGCAATAAACGTGCACTACTGTAATCAGTCAGTTATCAAACGGGATCAGAATAATTTGTATAATGGAAAGTCCCGACAAAGTCATGACATAGTCGTCGGAGACACAAGTCCGCAAAAGAAATTGCTAGCAAACAGTGTGGTATCTTTAGAGTTTGCAAGGTCTAAGGATAATAATACGGATCCATATACAAAATGCTTGACTTGTGGAGGAGTTGGAGCATCATCGAGGAAAATGGGGTTTGAAGCCCAATAAATTGGAAACCATCGCATAGGTAACCCAACCTGAACTGGAAACTTCAACTCGGGTTCAATGGGAAACTGAATTGTGCGGGTAACCGAACAAAGCAGTCGAGAACATAAGTTCTCAGCCCATTTCTATGATGAAAGAGTGATAGACATGTACCATTGTAAGGATGAGCGTGAGGCTCTTAATGAATCAAGTATCTTGAAAATCGAGTGGGGTGAGTCAGGACACCCTTGACTTGAAAATCACCTATAACGAGTGTGTATGGCCGATACTATGTGATGAGCTAGGGATAAATCGCTAGAGCACTCGGTTGAATTTGCCAAGGCAGTCCAGGACCAAATATGGACAACAACTAAATGCCCTAGTAAGTGGTGTAGAGAAGACACTGTGCGGGTATCATTTTGTTATACACAAAACGCTAAAGGTTCAAAGCATTACGCTACCTAAGGCAAGTATATCCGAAAGGTATTTCGCTATGGCAGGTTCAAGGCGCGCGCTACCTGTCCTTATGCAGTGAATTCTCGTTGTTCTCTCGATTGCATTTAGTTGCACCTTGCATGTTTTATAATTGCATTCATGTGGAGGATTGTTGGATAAAACTTTGTTTTATGATTTTGAATGCAATTAAAAAATTGTGAGTTTCAAAACTTTATTACTACATTAAGTGTGGCTCTTTATTAGAAAAAAGAGTTACAATAGAAATGCATAAAATAATAGTTTTCAATAATTTTTTTTTTGTTGAAGCTTTTCAATAAGCTTTTTATGAGAAATAAAATACATGGCATATACACATTCACACACATACACATATACATACATATAGAGAGAGAGTACCGCACCACTAATGGCCCGACCGTGGCTCGGTGCCGTTTCCGTCGAGTCACATGCGATAGACGTTGTACCTTGAGAACGAAGTGCCCCATTTAGCCAGAAGCAGAGGTGGCGGGACAAATATCGTTTAAGGGAAACTGCTTGCACTTAACTCGTCTCGGACTTTAGTTCATTTCGGTATCATTTACATTATTTTATGTTAAATCTTGTATTTGATATTTATATATTTGAGGAAACCATTTTCTGTTTATTTGTCCATTTTTTTTTTTTCTGTAGAAATTATTGTGTTTATTTACAACGTACCCAACATTGAGTTCTTACTTCTATAGTGTACCTGTACCAAATTTTCGGAAGTTTAATCTAAATTGGAAACGAGCTAAATATTTGGTTGGTTTACTCACCGAGTCTGCAACATCTTGACGTATATTTTCTGGGATCAAAGCAAGGACACGGGGGAAAACAAAGCTTACGCTCATTTGAAATTGACCTTTGAGCCATATTCTTGGTCCGTGCCTGTCCGGGTAAAAAGTCCCTTTTACCCCGAGGGAGAAATCAGATGCTTTCAAAATCTTATCTAGGCCTTGCATATCCCACTTTATCTGCACACAGTCATGTCACATGAGTTTCCATGCTAATAAAGAAAAAAAAAACGAAGAATCACAAAAAATCTGTTGATAATAACAGTCCTTTTTTACATGTGTGTACATAGATTTGTGAGGTGATATTCAGTAACACAAACCAAACAATTTTTACAATTTTCGGTGGGATCGACCAACTGTGAAGTAGTGAATTTGTGTAAAAAATTGTAAAGAGATGTGTCCCTTTCTCTCTTGTAAACTTACAATGTCAAGTTCAAGAACTTTGGTGATATCTATAGGAACACCAGGTGGATAATCAACTCCCCCTGATTTGTATGTTACTCTCATATCTACAATTGGCCAAGCAGTTAGCATTGGGAACTCTATAGGTAACATCTGTATTCTCCAGTCGTCCTATAAAAATCAAAAAATAAAAGAAAAACGATACGGAATTTTGATTAAACATGTCGATGATGCACAAACGTCTATCAAAAGAAAAAAGGATACCCAAAGTCATGAATACTAAAAATAGGTGGTCATATGCATCGTTTGACATAAGAAAATGATATGACCAAACAACACACATAAGCATGGTGCATTGCGAATAATGATGATTATCAGCCGCTTTTCTTAAAATTTGGGATTTAAACCGGTTGAAATGTAGGCTCTCTGAACCCTGAAGAAAAGCCATTACGATCGAAGTAAAAATTTACTTGAACAAAACGTTTGATAAACATAAATTAAATTTTACAATGCGATAGGGGACTATGTTAAATGTAATATGCAAGATCATGGCTAAATCACTATCAAAACCAAAATTATCACATGATTATTTATAACATACCTTCATTACTGACATTTCTTGATACTTTAAAATTATGGACTGAGAAGAAAAAGAAAAGAATATACAAAAAGTAAGGTTTGTCAAGGGAAAATGAGAATACCTCGTTTAATCTTTGACTTTTCCCTTTCTCAGGAAAAATAGCTTTAAAAACTCTTGGTTTATCATCCAAGTAATGATCTAAAGAAGCCTGCACAAACAGTACAAATAAGTGACCTTTTTATGCTCGTTCTTTTTTCTTATCAAAAAAACAATCTCCACGCACAACAGTCATTTGGTCCAACTCAATATGCATATATTCTCTTTCTACTTTTATGTTAAATAAAATAAAAAACGTTAAATGAACATATTGGTGTTTTGCTAATCACCTATATATAAATGTGATTTGATTTCTTACCATGCATGAGTCCATGACCAACGTTGAAATTCTTACTTTTATAGAATATTTTGTCAATTGCCATTGAATCTTGTCACAAAGTATTTTTGGCTCGATGCTTCTGCTTGAAGAACTGTTTTTTTTTATTTTTTATTCCTCGTTCTTAAGAGGCGTGGCACATGAACTTATAAAACTAATTGATTTCTTTCTACCTTTTAGGATTTGGATAAAACATCGGTTTTTTTTTTTTCGTTCACCATGTGTTTTTGTTCTCCGTCAAGCATAACAAAACATTCACCGCAAGTATTTAATGAGCGGACGAGGATGGCCAATTGAAATAGTCAAATACTCCCTCTATTTCGATTTAGCTGTCGCAATTTACAAACAAACATCTTGTATCTAAATTACCAAAGTAGAGATTTTCAAAAGTTAAGTACATAGTTTAACATTTAGAATATGTGATTAACTTTTAAAAAAAGTCAATCTAGGCAATTCCGATACGATCCAAGTGAAGACTGGACAACTAAATTGGAAAGGAGTATACATGAAATCATTTCAGATTATCTGTAAGTATTGTTGTAAAAACTTATCAAAACTTTTGCATGTCTTGAACATATCCTTTTTTCGTTGTATATCTTGATTACAACTTAAATAGTGATAACCATAAATAAAAACGATACTCATTATATATGCGTCATGAACTTATGATTATCGTAAAAGTGAGGGGAAGAATACCAGAGGTGACTCATGTATAGGGATCATGATATCATTGGAAATGCAAGAGGAGTAAGTTGCAGGTTTCGCCACCATTTTGTTTCTTATCACTATCGTTTTGTTCTTTTTTCTCCACTGCCATTCTTTTCTCGCAATGCTTACTTGCGCACCGGTGCTAATTTTGTTTAATAAGGGAACCATTGTAGTACTCATCCCCACCATACTCATTATTTTGTTCTTCTCTCTAACGTTGAAGAATTTTAAATACCCAACATAGGTTGCTCTATAATTAACTAACTGTGGTTGCTGTCTAATATAGTTTCAATTTTTGTGATCACTGAATGAAACTTAGCTTTCATCATCATAGTTTTATATTTGTTAGATATAAATTAGTAACAGAATAACAAGAAAACAAAATTGTTTTTTTGTTATTTATTCTGCTAGTAATTTAGCATGATCTTTTCTAAATATCCCATTTTCTTATAGTGGATTTCGCTCATTATGTATATTATGTGAAATAGTAATGATATATGTGGAGACTAAAATACAAACACTTTGATAGAAAGTAAACAATATGACTCTTAGGTGCACTTTCATGCATGGACACTCAGCCCTTCAAATACCAACGGGATTAGTGACGGTATTTTTTGTTACGAGTTTATTAGCGACAGTTTTTGTGACGGATTTATGACAGTTTAATCAATTTGCGACAGATTTGTGATAACTTTTTAAATTAGTGACAGACTTGTGACAGTTTTTGATTCTTACTAAATTAAATATTATTGTAGAATGATTATATGTTCATTTTGTGTTTATAAAAACTCATATGTACTATTTACTAGACATCTTTGTTTAAAATTATTATTTTTTGATTGGTTATTTTTTAAAATTCGTACTTTTTGTAGTGTTCACATTTAGCAGTGACGAGTTATACACTCACTACTAAAAAGAGAATCAAACTATTATATTTAACTTTACATTACTCATCTCAATTACGGTCCTATAATATTATATTTGAGCTTTATTTTGTTAAATGTTCCGTCAAATAAAATATATTAAAATTATTAAAAAAAATTAATTTTTCTTAATTAATATTTAACTTTAAGATAGTCTCAAATAGGGTTGTATAATATTATATTTAGAATTTTATTGTGTTGTAAATTTTAGTCTCAATTAAGGTTTTATAATAATAATTTTTGAAAGAGAGATTTACCAAAATAAAGAATACGAGTTGTATGAGTTTTTTGTTTATAGCAAAATTTGGATGGAAAAAGTATTTTGAAAATTACAATTGGACTAGATGGGCATTTAGTGTATGTGGCCCAATAGTAGTGCTGAATCTGAAAGGCTTCCTAGATTTATGGTGTTTGAAAGTTTTGAAACTAAATCTAATCTCTAAACATTACCCAAAAAAAAAGAAAATCAAGTGCTAACATGAGTGTGCTTCTTTTTATTTACAAAACTCTTTTGTAGCGTTTCAAAATTTATGATGTTATATCCCACAATACTTGACGAATTTTAAGAAAAAGTCATTGATAATAAAAATAGTGTTGCTCGTGAAAATTATAAATATAAATTGGAGAAACACGATAATTTATCAATTATCATATGCCAAACGGCCCAAACATATTCAGAAAATTGCTCATGGAGCTTTTCAAAATCATCGCAAGTCATTTTCTTTTCTAATAATTTTATTTTTCTTGGTCAGTAATCGAGTTAAAAAGTCAAAACTCCGATACCAAATTGAAGCATGACAGCCACCGTCCGTACAACAATCAATACAAAAACTAAGAATAACAACCCGTGAAGGATGTAAAACAATAGAAAGTAATCAATTCCACAAGGAGATCTTTGAGTTCCAGTACACTCAAATAAAAGAAATTAGTTCAAGATAACCACACTCTTTTATAAATAAAATTAACGAAAACCACTTTATTCAAAAGGAACTACAATGTCCCTATTCATTCATGAATTTACATTACTAGGCAGCAATAGTAGTGTGCCAATATACTCCATAAATAGAACATAACACTCTTTTACCATAATATTTCAATGGTAAAACCTCTATAAATTACTACAGTGAGGACCATGAATATTTATTAATTAATCTATAAATTAATAATTATTATTTTAGGCTTTTATCGATCCAATAATTATATTCGTTAATAACATAAAATTCGTTATATATTACTAAAAATACTCGTTAATTAGTAAATGCAAATACATTAATTCACTTACTAATATATAGATTTTGTTACATATTAAATCGCGTAACAAACTAAAAATACACATTAAATACATCAAAATTAGTGATGAACTCCAAGTAGGTTTAAATTTTAAGAAAAACCAAACGACTATAGAGTTATATTTCACTAAATCACCATAGTAATGTTTGCCATTTTGAATAATTATTAATTTATGATTTTGTGGGGTCTTTCGCAAATTTATTATCTTATTAATTTATCAAAATTAGTGATTTTTTACATTAACCCAAGTCGGGACCGGAGAAAAATATTATTTTAAAAAGTTTATTAATTTAGTGAGTATTTATTTACAGTGGTTCGGTTCTACTTTATTATAAGGGTAATTTGATAGCTTATGATATTTTCTAGTTGGCGTTGTTCTTCTAAGTTCTATTATGATATTTTGCATCTTTTAAAGTTGCTTTTAGTTTCAGTACTGTTAGTACACGGTAGTGGTGGAACCGGGAATGTGAAATGGTGGAGAAAAAATGCTGTGGATATTTTCATATTAAGAACTAACTCACAAAGTAAAAGAATTAAGTTTCCATCAAATTTTATCGAAATGGAAGAGGTTAGAGCCCTTACTGTCTCTGGTTTGCACCTAATTTCTTCCGTGTACATGATGTTTTTTTCCCGGAAAGGAGTTTCTAATGTTAACAATTGACTTCATCGGCTAAAGTTTGTGCTATGGTCGTTAGATCGAATTCTAACCGTTGAGATCTTAGATAACAAAAAAGAACAAAGTTGTTCGTTTCCGTGTTAGCCATTAATTTTTAATCCAATGGCCGTAAAGCAAACTTCAACGACTTAAGTTAATATTTTAGCGTCACCGACTTGGTCCGAATTTTTATCACCAACTATATAATGTTGTCATTTTGCTGTCTAAAATACATTTATTGTGAACTACTGATTTGGCTATATAAACATATGCCTATGCGCAACTATCTAATGTTGCAGTGATATTTAGTTCAGAATTTGAACATTGATAGTGATGTAAAGTAACATGTTATGGTTAGACAAAATTATTTATTGAGTTTGAATATTGATAGTGATGTAACATGTATAGGAGGAACTTACCCAAAAAAACATGTAATAGGAGAAAGCATGCTTGGTTGAATTCAACAAAAAAATTATTTCGTACCCCTTACAAATGATGTGATATACTGTGAAAGCGCCAAAACCCATCAGAACTCGACAGTTTTTCGATCATATGTAGTTCGATTTATAATAATCAGATTCAAACGTATTGGTCCGAATCAGATCCAAAACAAATTTTTACCCCAACCCTATTTCGAGCCACTTTTAACATGTTGGCACAATGTATTGTGTGCATCAAACTCACCTAAAACTCCCAATTTTACGTGTACTCAGACGGCCTTATTTGACTCGACAGATACATGAATAAGGGTCGCCAAACCCCTCACGACCTTCTCGTGGCAAGATCACAAAAACGAAGACATGAAAATGATTGCGTTATTTCATATTTTTGTCCTCGACACACTTACAGGAAGTGCACAAACCTTGTATAATCTTGTCTTACCGACATTGTCTGATATCATTTGCAATATGGAAAGATTCAACGTAATACTAAAATAATACAGATTTGGAACACAGTTATCCATAAAACGTTGGATTTTCGCCTTCAAAATTTCCAAACAAGAATACGCGTAACGAATTCGAACCAACTCCATCCTTCTTTCGACTGAAAACAGTGTTATAATTTATGAGATATTCCATATAAGGAACATTTTCTCAAACAGCACAAGACAAAATGAAAATTAGCTCAATATTGAACAGTCCCTAAAAAGCCTAAAACTATCAAATGGGGCACATGGCCATTCTTGAAGAAGCAAAAATATATAACATCTTTCTCAGTGACAACCGATGTGTTCCGTATGTCTCCTAAGATAGTCGAGAGATAATAAGGAAAATGACAGAAAAAGAAACTAAAAACTAGAAAGGTATTGTCATAAAACCCAAAGCAGTACAGTATTGTGAAAGTAATAATGCGAAACCCAATCCACCAAAATGCATTTACATTCGAGATTAAGTTGTCGGGGTTTTAAGTAAAATTCCACCTGAAAGTTGATTGGCTTCAAGAAGTTCGTGAGAAGTCATTAAAACACTTTATATGCCACACAATAATGCAATAGCTAAGTTCTGGAATACAATCCACTAATACTGCATTGATATATGAGATTAGATAGCAATGTTGCAAAGCCGGACTCGGAGCCAGATCAATACCCAGATGAAGAGGCATGTCAAGACACTCGCTGCTACGAGTTCTAATCTGGATAAAACGTTCATCGAATATTTAATTTCAAAATATGGTGAATGGAGTTGCTACGAGTTCTAATCTGGATACCAATTTGGCTACCAATCTTGATAAATACTCGAGACCAACTGTCAGCTTCTTAAAGTACCATTCCATCTGAATGTTTAATAGAGGTCTCCCCAATTTCATTTGGAAAGTGACCAAGATTCCACCATTAACTCATTAAACGAAATTTATGTTATAGATATGAACTTTCCCCAAAAGTTATGCTCATTAGAAGGTACATGCCAGATTTATTTCACACAAATTAATCCAAACAACAATATAATACATCAACTCTTCAACAAGCTTTATTAGAGATAACATTATAATAGAAAATCTCTTGTATCTACATAATAGAAGTCGGATTTAAGCAGAGTATGGTATCCTCAAGGCCATTCTCTGAGCTAGCCAAGGTCTTTGTTGATCTGTATCTATAAAACTATGTGAAACAAACTGCTCTGCTTCATCATCTATCAGCTCTCTCGCCCATGTCGCACGCTTAGATGGGCAACTACCAGCCCCGTGACACCTAAAGTTGAAAATTAAAATATTGTAAATTGATTAAGCATAGGAAAAGGATAACTCATAAGACGAAATTTCCAGAAACGGTTCACATATATCCTAAATTATTGCATGCAAACATAGATATTCTCCGATTCCCACAACATCTAAATGGCGTAAAATTCAGGAGAAAATTACTATAAGGTGATATTAGTAATTATTATTCAGTTACACAAAGAGTTGTTTCTCTTTGAGTAGCTCCTTTTCTGGACATGCAGTTCAATGAACTGATTTTCTATTTTCTTGTTGATCATTTATTTAATTTCCCATTAGATGAGCATGCTACTTCAATAAACAAAATTTCGACTGGGAAATTGTTCAATAAGCTGCTTTCACTTTTAATGCTACTTAAATGGAAACGAAATGCTAAACTAGCACATAACAGGAAGTAGGTTCAAGACACGTCATAAGGGAACAACTCGTAAATTCAAATTCAAATTCAAATTTAAATTATAAAGCACTCTCTTTATGAAACTATCATGGGAGATCGACTATTTGTTGGACCTAAAATTCTACTGTAATATATATAACAATATCGTGATTATATATAAAAATACCTGTACTCGTAAAAGCAGGCGGTTCTTTCGTTTTCATTTTTCCCCCAATTATTCCAACCTTCATGCCTTATACATGCATCCATCCAGGTGTATGCAAACACTACCCTTCCAAAAGGTCCCCATGGCCGCCCAAGGTATGAGTATGATTTCTCTCCATTCCCAGTGATTATACATCTGTAGTAATATTTCATAGCACAAGATCAAGCAACTGACAAAGAAAATGAATTGGAAACGTGAAAAAATTGGAAAAACAAAAAAAACCTTAATTCTCCGATGTCCGTGTAAAATAAACCTAATTAAACTTTCCCGTTCCTGGTTACTTCAAGCTTAACATGTAGTTCAAACTAATTATCAGTAATATCAGGATTGTTTAGTTGCAGCTCTAACGAAATAAGAGGGAATCTTTTAGGTACTGAAAGAAGCTAGATTCTTCAAGTTTATAGCTTCGAGCTTTTTGCTTTGGTTAAGTTTGAAGCTTCTACATTATTTAGGTCAAAAGAACTAATCTTCAGCTTTAAATTGGTTAACCATATAGTATAGTCGTTCTTTCAAGCAAATATAGTAAGCTTATAAGCTGCAACCAAACAAGGTGAATGTATTACACTTTTCTACTTATGCTCTTAAGTATGATCAACCTGAATAAATCTTTAAACAAATATTGCCCAACCACAATGGAAAAAACTCATCTCGGTCGATTTTAAAGAGCGTCGGGAATGTCATTGGATGAGTGCCGTTAGAAGATTCGCCAACATAAGTACTTTATGTTTGGAAAAAAAAGACAGAACTAGGTTCCGATGATGAACGTCAAATTCAATAATATCCAAGGATTACCTTAAGAAAACATAGCCAGTGGACTCTTGAGAAGATTTTCTGCTTTGAGCTGTTATAAATCCAGGTGATTTGCAATGAATATGGCAATGCTCAAGAAGAGCAGTGCTATTACCGAAAATGAAGTCGACACTTCCTTCAATATAACAATCTCTGAGATATTGTCTTCCATAATGCAAATAAAGAGTGTCCTGAAATCAAATAGCAAAATATAGGTTCTTCCAAGGAAATCAACAGTCTATCTGTTAGTCTATAATTTCGGTGAACCCTGAAAACTTTCAGTAACTTGAAACGGCATATACAGCCAATCCACTTGCTGCTAATTTACATTTTATGGATTAACTTCCCTTTGGTCCTAACATATCCTCATTTCTATCACCCTTTTCTATTTTGTACACTATTCTATCAAGTTCTTCCTATTTTAATTCCCAAACTAGGAGTTTTTTCCTATGTAATGTACAAAAGCAAAAAAAGAATGTTGGGTTACAATACTAATTGCTAAGTTTTTCATGTCAGTGTACAATATCTGGATCTGATACTACGTGAGTATACAAAGTTATTTTGCCCTTTCAGAAAAAGGATTCAGAGTATATCTTCTAGGCATGAGTACAAGTAGGTGACTTTAGTTCCACTATGTCAATAATCATTTTTTGAATTGTTGGAAATAATTTAAGCTTATATGAATTATTACAAACGTTTCCTGTAAATTCTAATCACCAACTCAGTATTCAATCTGCCAAACCTTGTGGTGACATGTAATCCAATATGGTTTCATACTGGGCAACAGTCTTTTAATTCCAAAGTACATGGATGACTTTAATACTGTTATTTTTTTTTTCGTTTACAAAAACAAAGACAACCCGATACAGGCAAACACTGAACCAAAAGAAGGATTTTCTATTTTTCTTCTTCATTTTAATATACCTGCCAACCGAGAAATCGGCAATTATAAAATGCACAACGATCAGCTGTCACCCTCAATGCCACAGCTTGTCCTGAGCCCTGTCATGCAAAAACAAACGAGTCATGAATATTGAATAATAAGTAATAATGGCTATATTTCAGACCTTTAGCTATATCAGTCGACCTCGGATAATGACTTTAAAACTGATTACAGAGTACTCTACAACTTCCCAAACCACAATTTCCTAGCATAATACTAAACTGACCAGTCAAGTGCATAAACTTCTGAACTGCAATCCATTTCCAATCTTACAACATATATAGAGTTTGAAAAGGCAATTTCAAACTATTGATCATGTGTAAAGTCCAAAATGAGAAATAATTAAAACTTTATTCTAGCTTTACCTGGGTAGCGGAGTTCTCAAACGTTATATTCTCAGCAATGAACTCTTCCCCTTCGACTATAGTACTCCCACACCCAAACGTCCCCGTTCCAATCAAACGTGAATTCTGATAAAGTCAAAATATAACAGTTTCCATCGTTATCTGACATTAAAAGGTATCATTTAGAACTGACAACAACTTAACTGTTCTACGAATATTGGAGTTAAATTGGCAACCCTTGCACAAATTGCGCTCCGCCCATGCTACAATCTATAATATATTGTTAAGAATACACCGTATATATCGGTTTTCACTCAATATTGGGACGCTAAACCCTGCCAGCCTACTTCTAGATCCTCATAATGTTTTGCAACCCCGTAGTGTAACATTTTGTATTAGCAGAAACCCAAAATTAAAGAACACCAGCTCCGGCGCTGTTTACCTCTATGGAAAAAATGATCATTTAATACAAAGATTGACACTTCATTGTGAAAAACCCATGGTTAAAATCTATTTTTAACATTCGGTACAGATGGTGCCTCTTGTGTCTAACTTTCATGCTCATTGATGTTACACTAATATGTAACAATTCTTAAACAAAAAACACGGGGGGTTTTGATAATTAAGTCTGAAGAAAGTATGTACTCAACATTAACTTTCACTTGATTGATCACTGTTTGCATACATAATCTACATGTATAGCTTATTTCTATATACCTTCAAAGATCATGGTTTTAAAAAGCGCATTTCATAGTTAAAAAAAAAGTTTGATTCAAAGCTTAAAAAGACTGATTTCCTCTTTTTAGGCCGCCAAAAGCTTACACCTTTTTGTGCTTTTAGCGTAGCTCTTACAAAAAACGCTTTAGCTAAGATTTCACTTTTTTTGCAGACATAATTTACATGTATATCTTACCTCCAAAGATCACTTTACTATACAAATCCCAAAAGGTTTCATGCTCACTGATGCTAGATTAACAAGAAAACAAGGGGCTTTCGATAGTTAAGTCTGAAATTATGTACTAAAAATCAACATTTACTTCATTGATCACTCTTTGCATACATAAGCTGAATATTAACCTTCAAAGATCATAGTACTAAACAAAACCCGAAAGGGTAATAAACAAATAAAAAAAAAACATTGTAAACCTGGTGGTGTTGGATGGAGGTAGCGGTGTTGTGCCACGTCACAACAGTATCCTCGGGTCGTATACCAGCAAGGGTGATGAAGTTTTTGGTCTTAGGTACATACAGAGGCTGTTTGTATATCCCTGGAGAGATTCTGATCACCGTTCGCCGCGTGTTTCCTAACGGCACAGCATCGATTGCTTCCTGAACTGTTTTGTAATCTCCGGTCCCGTCTTGCACAACCATTATCACACATCCTGACATATTTATAAATATGTATGTATATATGTATATATATATTTATATATTATATATATGTGTGTGTTGTTTCTCTCTCTAGGAGTGAGGAGGAACTGAGAAGTGAGGAGACGAATCTGGTTCTGTTTTTTTTGTTTTTTGTTTTTTATAATCAGAATCTATTTCTGTTTTGTACTTCTGTTAGTTAAGTTGTGTTTGGAAAACTGTGATTTTACCGGAGATACATACATTTGGAAATTGCTTGTCATTTGAGAAGACACTCCTTCCCTGCAGCATAAAAGCAAAAGCAAAAGTAAAACGCACTAAAACGCACTATGAGCGCACTAAGGTGATAGACAGGGAAAAGCGCACTAACACGCATTATAACAAAGAGCCAAAACATGGGCGGCTCTTTTTTCATACTGGCCAACATCCTGACCCACATATAAAGAGAGATTCTCAGCTTTTCCATAAATCACGCCGGGTGCTCATTGGGCCCCATCGAACACGTGAAAAAGTGGTAGTGATTGAAGGAATCATTCTTTATAAATAATATAAATAAATAAAAATTACAAAATGATATATTTTAAGCCTTAGCTTTGCCTTTGTCTTTTGTAGCTTTTGTAGCTTTTGAAGCATTATTATTCTCATCCATATTGAGAGGGTTGCGCAAGGTGGCGAGGTTATCTAAATAGTCCTCCATATCTTCATTATCTGTTTCTTCATCTTCTTCCATGAGAGATTCAGATTTAGAAGAATTAGCTTGAAAACATTTAGAAAAATCAACATTTAACTGTTGTTGAATAAATTCCAAATATTTTTCCTTAAGTTTAAAATTGGATACAGAATGAAATAGATCTTTAAAGTCAGACATAGATGGGATACCCACAGTCTTTTTCTCGGGAGCATATTCCCGTTCCATTTTCTTAAAGTCTTCAATGGCCTCTTGTATTTTTATAATACTAGTTTGCAATCAAACTTCGCCCACCATTTATAATAAGATTGCCTTGTTAAGGCCATAATACCAATATCAGTTCTTTTTATAGCATAAGACCATTGCCATATCCAAGGTAAGCTGAATGTGGTAAGAAAACGAAGTAAATGACTTCCTGTAACCACTTTGGCCCCCGTAATTTTTGGATTACTGGAACAATGAAGGGTATATTTTTCAGCAATATCAGAGGGAAAAATATCCTCATTAGGCCCAATAAAAGAAAACCAATCATAAAACCAATATGGTAAGTCTTGGCCCAATAATGTTGGTTCCAATCGGATAAACCAAGTATGTTTTTCGGCCCGATTTTGATAATAAAAGGCATGACGCCAGGCAGACATATAATCCCAATAATTATAGTGTTGGTGGGAAAATTTAAGCTGCATAGGCTTATTAGGGTTTAATCCCCATTCAGTAATAGAGATGACCTTTCTAATGAAGGCTTTGCTAAAAGCAATATCCCCAGTGTTTTTATGTTGATTCATATGATTGAACACCATTGAACCAGTTTCAATAAGAATAGACTGAAAATATTTCAAGTTCTTATTATCAATAAGAGAAAAATGTTCCTCAGTATCAAAATATCGCTTAGCCAAGGTATTGGGTGAGGTAAATAACCTCTCATCTCCTTTATTCAGAAGAATAATAATTTCTTCGTTCACTTTTTGCTTGCCAGGAATAACTGGTTCCTTGAGTGCTTCTAAGAAGCTTTCTTGTGTTTTACCGGAGGATAAATAATCCTCATAATTAGCAGGCTCTCTTTTAGAGTGAGCAACCGATCCCCTAGACGAGCCGGAGTCGGATTGGGAAGAGGAATATCTCTTCTTGTCGAATTCATGGCGATCATGCGAAGAGGATAATCCTCGACGCCCACGGCTAGACTGGCTCATGAGGAGCTAATAGGGCCAAGAATATATTCCCTAGTGAGAAAATCAGGAAGAGAATTATGTTCTCTGATAGAACATAAAAATTAGACCCGAATATTTTATTCGGGTAATAATCAACCCACTTTATAAATGGGTATCCAACGCTTAAATGGGTCATCTCATACTTTTTATAGAAATTGAGGTGTTACTACCAAAAGCCCAAGCCCAATCAAATGGGGACCCATGTCTGAAAAATCCCTGGGATGAAGACATTTGTCAATATTCTAGAAGGCGCAGTTGCCTATAAATAGCCAACTACCCCTCATAGAAAAGGACCAGAAAATCTATCCAAAAAATATAGAGAGAAGTTAAGAAAAGAGAGAAACTAACCAAAGCATATCACTTCGAGAAATAAACCGAGAAAAGACAGCCGAGCACCGAATAAAAGGGGAGAAAGATCAAGACGAGAGATTAAATAGTCATATCGAGCACAATTGTAAAACCGAAATACTAATCCGAGCAAATGTAATAGTCCGAACAAGGACAATAATCCGAGCAATAATAAAGATCAGGAAGTATCCTTTATTCACGGTTGATTTACCATTATATCATTGTTGAAAAGCCTAACGCGACCGACCAAAGTTATGGCTTTATCAAATGGCGCCGTCTCCGGGAATCATCTAGTTCCCAACTAGTTTAGAATTCGAATACCAATACTCTGCCAGACGAGCGACAATGGTTACCAATGTAGAGGAAACCCATCCCGAGATAATAGAAACCAATAACCAAAACACGCAAATTAGCCAACAAGACCTCGACGATCTACTCGCCATCCGCGACAAATATGAAGCTATCCAATCCGGAAACCAACCAACAACCTCCTACGTCAACCAAGAACAACCGGTCGAACCACCCCGACATTTCATCGAAGGGATTGTCGACGAACACCCTTCGTCAACGGAGGACGAACAAGACGTGCCCGTATTAAGGCGTGCACGAAGACGCTTAACCGGGTCCCAAGCAGGGCCGAGCTCAAGAGTCCCTTTGCCTACGGCCTCGGTCAACTCCGGTGCTCGTTTACAAACGGACGAGGCTCATCAGTTTGGCATGCCCGAGGATCATGTACTCGGACAGTTGCCCCGACTACTGACTAATTCTCCGAGGATGATTACACCACCCACGGTGGAGGTACAACATGTTGTTCCATTAGCCGATGAAAGGAACTACGCCCAGCTACAAGCTCAGCTGGCGGCATGCATGACGGCCATGACAGCGGCCAGCATCGTATTGCCAGTTATCCAACCCGACAAAGACCCACGCCATGAAGTGGAAGATTCTGCCTACAGGGCCGCCCTAGAGGCAGCGGGTCGGCGACCCGATACAAGAGTCCCCCACCAAGGGGGCAATGTCCCAATAACTATCGTCCATCCGAACACTCATATGGAACGTGTCCACACAAACACGAAGGACGGTAGATATCCCGAATACAGGATCGGGGAAGGATATGGCCCATCACCACATCAGGGAGGATACCCTCCCCCCTACCAAGTCACGGATGACGCGTTCCAACAGGCTTGGAACGTATGCCAAGAAACCCCGTGTGCTGAACATATCACGCGATACCGCAATCCTATGGGATTCGTCATCCCCGAATTCAGGCTCTATGATGGGAAGAGTTGCCTTATCGACCATCTGAGGCACTACAAGACGAAGATGGAACTGTGGAGTGATGACCATGCACTGATGTGCAAATTTTTCAAAAACAGCTTGGGTCAAGAGGCTTCGTCATGGTATCATAACTTACCACGGGGCTCCATTAGAAACTGGGCAGAATTGCTAAGAGCATACTCCACCCGATACGCTGCTCATCGGAAAAAGAAGGTTAGTATCGAAACCCTTCTTAAAATGACGATGATGCCAAATGAAAGGCTCAACGATTACTGCATACGTTTTATCGACGTAGCAAACCAGATTCCACGATATGCCAATAATATAGCCATCCAAAACTTTATCAATTCCATCCCTAATGGCTATTGGGCGAGAAGGAAGTTCATAGGCAAAAACTTCCCGACCACTGATTCCCTGCTAGCCTATTGTACCCACCTCACCGATAAAAACGACGAACTGCGTTTCCTCAACCGAACTCTACCGAGAAGAGAGTCGGTATGCGAGGCACATGTGGGTCGCAAAAGAGTTAGGAATAACCAGGAAGAAGCATTCCAACCGATCAGAAAGGGCAAAGAGCCCGAGGTCCATAGCAGGGTAGAGCGACCACGAGCACTAGAGCCCAAACCGCTCCAGATCGCATACCCAACACCGACCAACGAACATAAACCGCTCCATCTCACCTACCCGATGCCACCCAAGCCATTTCAACAGGTTCGGCCCCAAGAGAGGGAACACCGAAATACTTTCGGACCGGTCGAGCTGCGATACACTTTCAACCTATCTGCTGAAGATATCCTCAAGGATATATGCAGGGAAAGTTGGTATTCCCGACCACAACCGATCATCTCTCCCCCCAATCAGAGAGATTCCAAGCTCTTCTGCGCATATCACGAGGATCACGGCCATCTCACTGAGCATTGCCGTAACCTGCGATGGAGAATGAACCAGTGGGGCGATGCAGGATACCTAGCCAAGTTCATCAAAGGAGCTGGGAATAAAGGTAAACAACTGGCCATCGAGGGATCTGACAACCGGCAAGGCAAAATGATCAACGTCGTTCATATGTCACGACCCAAGGGCCCAGGCGGGGAACGATCACGACAACGGCAGCTGGCCCACTTTGGCCAAGTAGCCAAGACATCACAGGTGTCGACCTCTAAACGACAATGCACACCACGATGACATCCGCCCATTTCTTTCTCGGATCTTGACGAAGAAGGGGTGATTTACCTCCACGGAGACGCCATTAACCTCCGTGTTCAAATCGGCCTAGACACAGTCAGCAGGGTACTTGTCGACCAAGGAGCCTCTTGTGATATCATGTACAAGGAGCTCTTCGACAAGATGGAACTCAAGCTGCAAGATCTACAGCCTACCGATGTCACACTGATCGGATTCATCTCCGAAACGACCAAACCGTTGGGTAAGATCGTCCTCAGTGTCACAACAGGGTCCATGTCGGTTCCCGTGGAGTTCTTAGTGGTCGACGACCACTCCGGGCACAACGCAATATTGGGCCGACCTTGGTTACATGCCATGAAGGTCATACCCTCGACCTATCACCAAAAGGTCAAATACCCAAATGATAGGGGAGCGATCGAGACAGCCAGAGGATGTCAAGAAGATTCAAGACGCTGCGAGGACATCACCGCGACTCTCCAAAAACAACGAAGCCCTGTGGAACAACCCACCAGCACAAAGAAGCTGATCAACCAAATATCCAAAGCCGAAAGGGTTGTCGAAGAACAAGTAGGAGAGACACTCAGGAAGGTGTATATACCAGATATGGACGAGGAGCATTACTTCCTCCTCGGCGACAACCTTCCAAAATAGGAATCCGAAGAGTTGAAAGCATTCCTTCTCAGCAACACTGATAAATTCGCCTGGAGCCCTAAAGATATGCCGGGCCTAGACCCCAATACAGCATGCCACCACCTAAGTGTAAACACCGAGTACAAGCCGATAGCACAGAGGAGCAGGAAAGTGGCTGTACAGCACAGAGCAGCTATAATCGCTGAAGTACAAAAGTTATTGGAGGCTGGAGCCATAAGAGAGGTTTACTATCCAAAATGGTTGTCCAACCCGGTTGTCGTCCCTAAGAAGAACGGGAAGGAGAGAGTATGTATAGACTTCACAAACCTCAACAAAGCCTGCCCGAGGGACCACTTTCCCCTTCTGAGGATTGATCAACTGGTGGACGCAACTGCGGGGGCAGAACGGATGACCTTCCTTGACGCATATTCAGGATACCATCAAATTCCCCTCGCCCGCGAAGATCAAGAAAAGACTTCGTTTATATCACCTTTGGGAAATTATTGCTATACGATAATGCCGTTCGGCCTATGCAATGCGGGAGCAACATACCAAAGGATGATAACAAGAGTATGTCGAGATCTTATAGGGAAGACGATGGAGGTATACATAGACGACATGGTCGTCAAAAGCGAAAGAGCCACATCCCACCTTCAAGATATCAGGGACGTTTTCCGAACGCTGGGCGAGCACAAACTGAAACTCAATGCGAGCAAGTGTGCATTTGGCATCAGCAAAGGGAAATTCTTGGGGCATATGGTTAGCCGACGAGGAATAGAGGCTAATCCCGATCAAATAACGGCTCTACGAAACCTAGCAGCGCCCAAGAATAAAAAACAGGTACAAGAGCTCACGGGAATGATGGCCGCGCTGAGCAGGTTCATTAGCCGATCCGCAGATAAGGGACGGCCATTTTTCGAATCACTCAAGAAGGATAGAAAATTCGTCTGGGACCCGGAATGTGAAGCTTCATTCAACAATCTCAAAGAGTACTTGAGGACATTGCCACTGCTAGTAAGGTCGAACAGAGGAGACATTCTGGCATGCTACCTAGCAGTTTCCGCTACAGCTGTGAGCGCGGTCATCCTAAGAGAAGAAGGTCGCGAACAATTTCCGATCTACTTCGTCAGCAAGACTCTGGTCGAAGCCGAAACGCGTTATCTACCCTTGGAAAAGCTGTGTCTGGCATTGGTCGTCGCAACCAGAAAGTTGCCACACTATTTCATAGCTCATCAGGTCCGGGTATACACAAAATTTCATATTAAAGAGTCACTTCGACGGACGGACATTAGCGGCCGAGTTGCCGCCTGGGGGGTCGAGCTATCCCAATTTCATATCGAGTTCGCACCCCGCCATGCCATAAAGGGACAAGTCCTGGCCGATTTCGTCGCAGAATTCACCGAAGGCTATGACAAGCCTTTGGCACTCTCTCCACAATCACACTGGCAGATACATGTCGACGGATCAGCCACCAAGGACGGATCAGGAGCAGGGATCGTCCTAAAGTCTAGAGAGGGAGCAATCATCGAAAAAATCATAAAACTGGGCTTCCGAGCTACCAACAATGAGGCAGAATACGAGGCCATGATAAATAGCATGCTTATTGCCCGGTCCCTCGGATGCTCCCACTTAATTGCAAGCTCAGACTCCATGCTCATCGTCAATCAAGCCATCGGCGAGTACCAAGCGAAAGATGATAGAATGATCCTCTACCAAGAGAAAGTCCAAAGCTTGATGGCCACCTTCGAACAGTGCGAGTTAGTAAGAATCAATCGCACCGAGAATGCACATGCCGATGCATTGGCCACCCTAGCCTCGACATTAACATTGACCGACACCCGGTCGATCACAGTGGAACTACTGCCGACCCCGAGCATAATAAAAAGGGTAAACCGGGTGACATCGATACAGTACGAACTAGGATGGATGGAGGACATGACCCATTATCTGCGAAGTGGAACGCTTCCGGTCGACAAGATAAAAGCGCTGAAAATTACAGGAAAAGCTCCTCGCTTCTGGCTATCCGAGGACGATAAACTATACAAATCCAGTTACCGGGGACCACATCTACTGTGCGTCTCGACCGAGCTACAACTGCCGGTCTTGGAGGAAATCCACGAAGGATCTTGCGGAGCACACATCAAAGGGCGATCCCTTGCAAACAAGGCAGTGACCCAAGGATATTGGTGGCCCTATATCAAGCGAGACGCCGATGCATACGTCCAACGATGCGACAAGTGCCAACGATTCGCCAAGATACCACGGCTCCCTTCATCTATGATGACCCCGGTATCACCACCATGGCCGTTCGCTCAATGGGCAATCGATTTAGTCGGTAAACTCCCAAGAGCACCTGGGAATGTGGAATATCTGATCGTTGCGACTGATTACTTCACCAAATGGGTCGAAGCTAAACCCCTCCGAGAAATCAAAGCCAGCAACGTCAAACAATTCATTTGGGAATACATCATAACTAGGTTCGGTATACCGTACGCTATAGTCGCCGACAACGGAACCCAGTTCAAAGATGCCAATTTACAGCTGTGGTACGAGGAACTCGGTATCCGAAAGTTCTATTCGACGCCGACATACCCACAGGGAAACGGGCAAGCCGAAGTGTCAAACCGAACAATATTAGACGGCATCAAGACCACCCTTGAACAAGCAAATGGGAGGTGGCCCGAGCGGCTACTCAACGTTTTATGGTCGTGCCGAACTACACCCAAGACGGGCACCAAGGAAACCCCGTTTAGCTTAGCATACGGCGTTGAGGCCATCATACCGACAGAGATCGGGATACCCACACTCCGAACGACGTTGGTCGAGCAGGGAAATAATGAACAAAGAATGAGAGAAGAGCTCGACATGATAGACGAGAAACGAGAGATAGCGGCCCTTACCCTAGCTAAGTACCAACAAAGCGTAAAGCAAACCTATGACAAGAGAGTAAAAGGATCTAAAGAATTCATGGTAGGAGAACTGGTGCTGCGACGAGTGACGGTCTATACCCGCAACGAAATACACGGCAAACTAAGCCCTACCTGGGAAGGCCCATACGAAATCGTCAAGCAAACAAGTCCAGTCTCCTACAAAATCAAAAGCGTCCTGTTCGCCAACAGCCGAGGGGAAAAGAATTCTTGGAATGTGGCTAACTTAAAGAAGTACTACGTATAGGCAATGCTCCGAATACAAGTACAGGTGCTACCTTACCCTTCTTGCTTAATGGCATTATCTTTCTTCTTTTGAATGAATA
This sequence comes from Primula veris, assembly GCA_963682055.1. Taxonomy (NCBI): domain Eukaryota; kingdom Viridiplantae; phylum Streptophyta; class Magnoliopsida; order Ericales; family Primulaceae; genus Primula; species Primula veris. The sequence continues at coordinate 23,917,203 of OY821747.1, read as the reverse complement.
AAATATATTATTATGCTGTCTACTAATACTATGAAATTCCCAACATGGCCGAAGTGCCTAGGAATACTATGAAATTCCGTAAATGGCGTGTTACCGAAGGAACGTCTAGGAATACTATGAGATTCTCAACATGGCCGAAGTGCCTAGAAATACTATGAAATTCCGTAAATGGCGTGTTACCGAAGGAACGTCAAGGAATACTATGAAATTCTCAACATGGCCGAAGTGCCTAGAAATACTATGAAATTCCGTAAATGGCGTGTTACCGAAGGAACGTCTAGGAATACTATGAGATTCTCAACATGGCCGAAGTGCCTAGAAATACTATGAAATTCCGTAAATGGCGTGTTACCGAAGGAACGTCTAGGAATACTATGAGATTCTCAACATGGCCGAAGTGCCTAGAAATACTATGAAATTCCGTAAATGGCGTGTTACCGAAGGAACGTCTAGGAATACTATGAGATTCTCAACATGGCCGAAGTGCCTAGAAATACTATGAAATTCCGTAAATGGCGTGTTACCGAAGGAACGTCTAGGAATACTATGAGATTCTCAACATGGCCGAAGTGCCTAGAAATACTATGAAATTCCGTAAATGGCGTGTTACCAAAGGAACGTCTAGGAATACTATGAAATTCTCAACATGGCCGAAGTGCCTAGAAATACTATGAAATTCCGTAAATGGCGTGTTACCGAAGGAACGTCTAGGAATACTATGAGATTCTCAACATGGCCGAAGTGCCTAGAAATACTATGAAATTCCGTAAATGGCGTGTTACCGAAGGAACGTCTAGGAATACTATGAAATTCCCAACATGGCCGAAGTGCCTAGGAAGACTATGAAATTCCGTAAATGGCGTGTTACCGAAGGAACGTCTAGGAATACTATGAAATTCCCAACATGGCGTGTTACCGAAGGAACGCCTAGGAATATTATGAAATTCCCAACATGGCCGAAGTGCCTAGGAATACTATGAAATTCCCAACATGGCGTGTTACCGAAGGAACGCCTAGGAATACTATGAAATTTATATGCAGGTACAATGCAAGGAATTATTCAGGTCCACATTACGGCGGCGATGCAATATAAATTGGCTAAAACAATGAAGGAGAATCAATCTAAACAACAAAATATCAACAAGAAGCATCTCCAAAACAGGAATAACGAAATAACAAATGATTTAGCAAGGAAAAATCGATCCAATCAATTAAATAGCAATACGACAATGGAAAGGTACAAAACAGGAATAAAGAAATAACATAAATAGTCCTCGCCCGCATTACGGAGGCAACAAGAAGATCATCGACACTAAAGAGATTCGTTTAAGAAGAGCTACTGCAGGAGGAGCACGACGGTAATTGACCGAGCTCAATCTCTTCGTCATCCGTCGTTGTGTACCCATCAGACTCATCACCATCAAAACGCTCCTCAAAAATGAGGGCATCAAAATTGGTCGTATGAGCCCCAACACAAGTCAGCGTCTGAAGCCGCGCGTTGAACTCGGCTTCTTTGGCGAACTCGTGAGTATCCGAGGCCGCTTTACGGCGATCATCGTCAAAGGAGAGGTTACGGCGAGCTTCGATCATAGCTGCGGAAGCATCGTATCTGGCACGGGACAAACGGAAATACTTCACCAACACGTTGGCCTTGGTCACAAGCAACTTTAATTTGCCGAAGTACTCGTCCTTTGCACGCCAATATCGATCCAAACGACGCTCCTGAACCTCAACAGCATGCTCGGCACGGCAAACGTATTCTCGAAAAGGGGCCGCCTGGGTTTTCAGCTTGGTCCGCAGTCGAGCACATTGGTCGGTCAATTTGACATTTTTGCTCATCAAAACAATGTAGGGCCACCTGTCAGGCACCTCACTAGCCGCACCAGATGAGACCTCGTCCCGGGCAGCACCAGTAGGTCCTAACCCCGGGTTAACTAGGCATGGAGAACCAGCCTGGTGCGACATAGTAGTATGTGCCTATAAAAAAAAGAGTGGGGGAGAAGAACGAGAAGAGATGAATATAAAAAAAAAAAAAAAAAGAGGAAAAAAAGAAAAAAAAAAAAAAAAAGAAGCTACAAAAAAAAAAAAAAAAAAAAAAGAGAGAATTTTTTATACAAGCTACAAAGAAAACGACAAAACAAGCTATTTTATTAATCCGACAACCCCTCAACAGACGCCGAAGTCTCTACTACATCGGCAAAATGAATATCTCGCAATGAGTTAATTTGCGTCCCCAAACGCTCACGAATGACCGCCTCGATTCGGTTCAAGGCAACAGTGGTTTCAGTTACCCCGGCCTTCGCATCCACCATGCGCTCTGCCCGGGACACACCACTCATTCCTTTTATATGCTCCAGCACCTCTAAGGCGCGAGCTCGGGCCCAATACGCTTTGGCAAAAGATAGCAGCAGATCCGCGTCCTCGAAAACGGCCCCAAGGACCAAGCTCAAGCTCGTCACACGACCTCGGGCTTCATCACGAGAACGTCGTAGGGCACCGAGAAGTTCCTTTGCTTTACCCTTATTTGCCGTATAATGGGCGGTCTTTTTACTAAATTTCTCTCCCAAATCACGTAACCGGATCGCCAAGTTGGAAATATGAATATTCAGACCCTCGATTTCCTGATAAGCACAAGTCAATTTCGCGGTCAGGGACGCGTTAGATCTTTCCAAATCTTCCATTACGTCACCTACACTACGACTAGGCGAGGTCCAGACCACCATGGCAAGGGGGTTATTTGGTACCTGACAATATTTTGTTTTCACATCCTTCAAAATATGACGACCATCAAAAGAAATTAACCCAAGAAAGCCCAACAGAAAGAAACCACAGCACCTATATTATCACTTCCCCAAAAGAATCTGTTTCTAGATACACAAGAGACCAAAAAAAAAAAAAAAAAAAAAAAAAGCAATAATACATACTGCTAGAAAGATAGTCAAGGTTCCACCTGAGGAGATACTAGTGGGGGAACAACAGTAGCATCCGGTCGAGGAGTGGACGGGGTCGACATAGAGCGAGGACGCAGCGCTGTCGAAATTGTCTGTCCCTGTAGCCGAGGAAGCTCTTCTTCACGAAGATTCGCCCAGTCCAAGGGTTTCGGCGGTGCACCATGCGGACACGGGTACACCAACTCCGACCACGCCCTATCCGACAAAGGAACATTCGCGAAATTGAGCGCCCGCACATGAGCGCAGTATACAGAGAAGTTGGCCATCATCGCTAACTTTGTCCGCTCCTCCGCATGTGCCGTTTTCAGGGCAGACACCTTAGCCTTTTCGGCTTCCACGTCCTCTGCCAAGAGCAAGTTCTCCTCCTCTAGTTCGCCGTACTTAACGACCATGCTCTCTTTTTCCGCTTTCCATTTCTCGACATCCTCGGTCAGGTGCAGAAAGTCCACCGACAGCTTGTCATAATTCTCGCCCAGGGTTTTCTTCTCGGCGACCAATTTCTCCTTCTCGGCCACCAGCTTCTCTTTCTCAGCCCCTAGAGCTCCCAGCTGATCCCGTAGCGCCACGGTACTCACAGCAATCTGCACTTCAACACATTAGATTCCAAATAAAATACACGTACCATACCTATATAGTGATATACGAGCCCCACGTACCCTCAGCGCATCCGCGTGGGCCTGCTCTATAACCGACATTGTAGGTTGGGCAGATAGTCTTTCGGCATCCTTGAACACAAGGGGTTTCAGAGCCGTATACCCCATCTTCAAGGTTCGCGGTTGCTCCAGCAGTTCACCCCTACATCGGTCAATGTAACGGGTCATTGCAACCCCGTCAACCAACACCTTCTCGGATCCGTCGAGAGCCTCATCCTCGACACCCGTCACAACATCCCCGGCATTCTCTTCGCTGCCTTCCATTTCCACCCCCACGTCCTCCAACTGCTCAATCTCAGGGGCCCTATGCTCGATCTCTTCCTCAGTACGGAGGGGCGAGCAAACGGGCAAATCTATCGGACCCTCGGTGGGGATAGGCGAGATGACAGGCAAAGTCATCGTACCCTCTCCCATGTTAGTCAAGAGGTTCATATGTCCGAATACATCGTCGATCGACCCCTGAAACACAATAATACCCATAGACCGGGCAAGAGCGAGGGTAACCAATGGAGAAGTCAGTAGCTGAAACAAGATGACTAATAAAGCAAAGCACTAGCGAACAAAATGACAAACAACCAAAAGACAAGAAAATCATAATACATATACACATACCTCGCCCGGCGCAGAGGCATCCTCGGCGGTATCCCCTTGAGAAGCAGCAAACACCCCCCCTCCCGAGCCAATGTTAGCATCTTCCTCGGTAACCGATGTATCGGTCCCCCTAGCCCTCTTCGTTGTTTCAACGACAGGGTCCGATGCACGACGCTTAGAACGAACGGCTTTTTTCCCAAGCCGAGCAGTACTTCGAGCCCGGACCACATTCAGGAACTCTTCCTCGAGCTCTTTGGGGATCTCGGGTACAGGATTCCCCTTGGTCACCGACCCCATCGGGTACCCGAGCAGCATCGGGGCACTACGACTCGCCGGATCCGGCGTCGGTCCCGGCCCCCACCATTTCCAAAGCGCTAACAGAGCCTTTACATTGGGAGCGCCGAGGTCTGGCATGGTGGGAGCATTGGTAGCCGGCCCAGGAATCTGGTGTCCCGGACAAGCCCATTCACCAGACGCAATCACAATACCAAGATTGCGCTCTTTGTTGGTATCCGGCAAACCGATAACGAGCCGGCAAAAGGAACGCAAGGTCTTCAAATACGAGCTGCGACGCTCAAAGCTCAAACTATAGACTCCAAAGACGTCCTTCAGTTCAATCGGTATTCCGGACAACTCCGATAGCCTTTGGATACCATTCAGAGTACGGTAACCATTTAGGGCCAGTTGGGCCGGAGCAATTTGGACGGTCTCAAAGAACGAGGCCACCCAATTTGTAAAAGGAAGTCGAAGACCCCCAGTAAAGAATTCCGACGAACGCACAGCTACCTCGCCGGCAGGAACAAATCCCAGCACCTCCTCGTCCGAAATAGGAAGCCGAATATGTACGTTGTCGGGTATTCCGGCGAGCTCTTTAAAATCCTTTTCCACGAATGTGCCAACTTGGGCCACACTTTGGGTCAAAATTTCCTATCCAATGATCATCAAAAGTCCATCAATATACTAACCAAATACACAAACCAGAACCACATCAATAGAACGAGAGCCACCACCCCCCCCCCCCCACACACACACACATTACATAAGAATCATCAGACATATATAGATAACCTGAACCATATACCAACGACACACCTATGACCACAACGACAAATCAAATACAACTCCTAAAAGAGGGACGGGGGGAGAACTAAAAATCACTTACAGTAATCATTATGAGCAAGCAAGCGCGAACAGCAGCAAGTCTTCCAACAAAACCACGAAACCCTAGATCAAGCGGCCGAACTCTTTTCCTTTTTGGCGGGAAGAATATTCTTTAGAGAGAGAGAGATATTTTCTTCAGCAAATTCTGTGATAAAAATAAACAGGATTACTTGGCACAATAGAAAGGAGTGGAGTCACAAAAGGAATAAAATAATAACCGTCCTTTCGTGTAACAGAGGTTTACCTTTTTTCCAACCATACAAAAGTCAACAACCGCTGCTCTTTTTAACATATAAACGCTCCAGATTTTGCCACGTCAGCGCGTATCCCACTACCCAAGGCAGTTCACATCATTAGACCTACATAAACGGCCAGTGGACCCTACCACGAAAAGCTTCCCACATACGCTACCACTACTATCACACCGAGAATATCCCCCGATTAAAGTTCCTCGACTCCCCACCAATCCTTACCAAAAGGGCACACCGAACAAGGTGGATGAAGACCGTTTCTAGCTTGACGACAGGGAGCATCAAGTCTAACAACGCTCTCCGGGGGGATAACCGGGCATATTGTTCGGTGTATGCTCAGAAACATAAAAGAGAAGCAAACAGGAAATAAAATAGGACAGAATCAAGTGCAAGACAAGTTTTATTCATCCACAAAGGGGGAAACACAAACAATACAACAGAAAAAGAAAATACACCCATCCTACTTTTTCGAACTATCCCCCATAGCAACATCCCTCTTCGCCAAAAGTTCCTCCAGACGCTCCTTCTCCCTAACCAACCGAGAAATCGCCATCTCAGCCTGTTTCAAGGCGTAAGACTGAGACTCGTATTTTTGCTCGGCCTTGAAACGAGCAGTGCCCTCCTCGTCCCAATATTGTTTAAACCTCCTCGCTTCAGTCCGAGCACACATGAGATCATGTTTCAGCCATGACATCTCAATTTCTTTTAGTTGAAGAGGAGTCAAATCCTCCTCCCCAAAGCCAGGGGGATGAGGTAGCAAAAAGGTAGGCTCCTCTTCCATAAGGGCTTTCTTTTTGGAGGCAGACCTAGTGACGGGAGCCATCTCACGCAAAAGAAAATTATAAAACAAGAGAGAGGTGGAAATTGGTAATGAGATACAGGCAATAGGTAGCATTTATAGAGAATCAAAAGGCACAAAGTACGAAGCGTTACAATGGTTCACAAGACAGGCACGAGACGAGAAAAGATACAACTGATTCATCAAATATAGAAGATAAAACACAAATGGCAAAAGGGGAAATACATAAGAAAACCAGCCCAATCTAAGGATCAATGGGTGGAAAAACCGAACTGCCAGACCGAGAGAAAGCAAAACGAGCAGAACAATTCAACCGAGCTTGGTAGGAATCGTTCATGGCGACCAAATCGTCATTCTCCGAGGAGAGCCTGTTGTTTTCCGTAGTAAGAACCCTGACGCGCTCCATGAGCCGAGCATTCTTTACCATTATGCTAGCTAGGCCTTGAGGAGAGTTGTCAAACTCATCTTGAGAATGGTCCCAAATTTCCTCGGCATCATACCAAGAGTTGGCCATATGGTTTCTCTGTAGCAAAGTGATCGAGCTGGCGAATCAGTGCCAAGATCTCGGTCCACTTCACCGTCTCTTCGGGATAAGAGCTGAATAAGCTCAAGGCCAAAACGCCATACTCTTTCTCAAGCCTTGCCATCCGACGGCGGACCCGAGATACCTCAGTGTCCAAGCCCTTCATCTGAGCATGATATCTCACCACAGGTCCAGACATTCTGGGAAATTGTTTAGTACGGAAGAAAATAAAGGGCTGAGGAAGAGAGAAGCAAAAAGAAAAAAGAGATGATAAACTACCAAAGAAAAGAGAAGTACTTATAGAACGGAGAGTATGATATTTTATGACCTTGCTTGGGAAATTGCATATTTCCTGACATGCTTGGGGGCATGCACATTTCCTGACCTACTAGGGAGCATGCACATATGTTTGACAGTGATGGGGACATCTACTGACATCTGAGACTACAGTGCAGAAGAAATAAAGACGAGATATTCAAAGATCTAGCTTCCAGACAAACAACAAACCACAGGTACAATATAAAAAGAAATGCAAAAATAAAAGGGCAAAAATACTTTTCATTAATGAAGATGGAATACATCATTGTTCATTACATCAAAAGAAAACCTATTACATCCGAGATAAAAACCTATTACATCCGAAAAGAAAACCTATTACATCCGAAAAGATCTATTACATCCGAAAAGATCTATTACATCCGAGAAGAGCTAGTACAGAAGATCAGGCAAATGATCAACTATATCAGCTGACCAAGTGAGCAGGAGACGCCAAAAATAAAAAGTAAGAAGAAAGAGAAAGGAAAAGCAAGAAGGGGAAAAGAAGAAAAGTGCAAGAAAAGAAGAAGTGATAAGAAAGAAGAGTCAAAAAGAAAAATGACCAACCCTAAATGTAACACAAAACCCTTGGGATCACAGGGCCGATTGTTACATCGTAGTGGTGCAAAAAAAAAAAAAAAAGTGTGATGGGAGAGAAGATGAAGAAAAAGAAAGAGGAGGCACAGAAGAAAAACAGATGAGAAGAAGATAAAGAGATGAAGGAGACAGACAACTAAAAAGGAAGTCAATGAAACAAAAAAGAAAGGGGAAAAGAAAAGAATAAAAAGTACGAGAGAACAGAGTATAAAAAAAAAACACAAGAGAGGAAGAGGAAGAAATGATGGAAACAGAGAAATAAAAAGAAGAAAAAGAAAGAGATGGGAAAAGATGTGGAAAAGCAGAGAAAAAGGGAAAAAAGAAGGGGGGAGGTTAGGGGGAAGTCGATCGGTATCGATGAGAGGGCCCGGAAGAGACATCCCTGTCCCTCAGTGTCGGGTTCCCCCTTAGCATCTCATTCTCTTCGACTAGAGCCTGACGAGCACGTCGGCAGTAAGCCAGTTCGGATCTTAGCCAAGTTAATTCCCGAACCATCTCGGTATGGTGATAACGCATCACCTTCAATTCCTCCTCGGCATCCCTCAACAGCCTTTGTACATGGTTATAGGAGGCTTCAAAGGCCTCCACTTGCAAAGCTAATGCTGATTGGGTGAAAGGACCAGACATCTTAGGGAAATTATAAGATGAGGGTCTATATATGGGGGAAAATAATATGATGAGAATTGTGGATGAAACCATGCTCTAAGCAGGTATTTATAGATCAATTAGATGAGGGCTGGGATTGAGAGTCGCAACCGTTCGCCAATGGGTGTTCAGAAGCGACGGCACTCAAAAGAGGTGTCTGTTCAAGAAAAACGTTTGGATTCCCAAAAGACTCTAAAGAGCGTGAGTAATTAAAAGCCACTCTTGTTCACAAAATGCTTGGATTCTTACCAATATTTAAAGAGGGCAAGTAATAATGGCATTGAAACACGCATCATTTCTGGGGAAAGGCATTAGGTTCAAATAAATATCCCAGATCTTTTGCACGAAGCTCAAGAAAACTCTGGTGAATAAGATTTTTTATGCACACGGCTCAAGAAATCCTATTGGTCCCTAGATATAAAGAGTAAGAAGGTCCAATGGATAAGATCAAATGCAAGGCCCAAGAAAAGCATTAATGAGGCCACAAGCGTGCGCAGTCAAAATAAATTGCATTGGGAAAGTAATTCAGATATAAACAAGAAAAAGAAATCTTTATTGATTGGTTGATACTTCGTTACAGAAGAAGCACAAAGAGGAAATACAATGAAAACAATAAAATCATTTCATAGAAGGGCCCGCTTCGTCATTCGGCTTCCTTTTCGACCGAGCATACACTTCCTTAAGGGCCAATTTGTAAGCCCTCTTGGAAGCAAGCTGCCTATCTCTGGAGGCCTCGAGCTCTTTGATCCGGGCACGAGCACGAATACTGTCGAGCAAAGACCTCTGGTGCTCCTTCTCTAGGGCATCCAATCGCTCGTCTAGTTCGGCGGCCTGACGAGCTTCCACCGACAGCCGGGCAACCCTCTTCTCGAGATAACGCACCTTCTGAACTTCCTCTTCCAGACGGGCAACGTACTCAGGAAGGTTGTCACCATAGTTTTCAAGAGGAGAAGCCATTTGTTCGTTAATAAAGAATGAACTGCATAAAGAATACTGGGACAGTCCCCTTTTATAAGAAGAAACAAGGAGTAGATCAAAGGTCATCTCAAATAAATGCAACCTCTTGAACTTCCCAAGAGCATTTAAGGCGAATTAACCACAGTTCCAAATCCAATTAAAGTCATCCAAAAAGACATCAAGAAGATAAACAGACAAGAACAAGGAAAGGGAAATATTTTATTAATTTCAAAAACTTCGATTACAACTGAGGAGAAGACTCCCCATTCAAGAGAAATTACGACAGAAATTACAAAAGACTAATTATTTCGAGAAAGAGCCTTCTTCATCGTCATCCGAACTCGGTTTAGACCGAGCATGCAACTCCTTGAAGGCAAGCTTATAGGCCCTTTTTGCTGCCTTCTGCTTGGCTAGATTAGCCTCGAGCTTCTTTATATGCTCGTAGGCCCAATCCCGATCGGCCATCGTCACATGATGATCAGAATCCATGTTAGACAACCTTTTCTTGTAGTCTGAAACCTTGGCCACGAGTTTCTTATTCGCGGTACGAGATTTCTTGATTTCCGTTTCTAAATATGAAATATAATTAAAGGAGCTCTCACCAGTAGAACCTGAAGAAGCCATTATGTCACGAGCAAATTAGTAAGTAAAATGACTAAGTATGGGGGGAGCACACCCCTTTATAGGATTTTTCCTCGAAGAAAGATATTAGATAGGAAACATTAAATGTGCCCCCTAGGAACTGTCATAAGTCTATTGCGTTTCTCGATGAAGCATTGGGAAGGACAAGACCGAAGTAACGTTATCGACAAACCAAACATGACTCCCCCGACATGGAAACCACGCCGAGGAAGTCAGGGAGCACTTGATAGAACATAAAAATTAGACCCGAATATTTTATTCGGGTAATAATCAACCCACTTTATAAATGGGTATCCAACGCTTAAATGGGTCATCTCATACTTTTTATAGGAATTGAGGTGTTACTACCAAAAGCCCAAGCCCAATCAAATGGGGACCCATGTCTGAAAAATCCCTGGGATGAAGACATTTGTCAATATCCTAGAAGGCGCAGTTGCCTATAAATAGCCAACTACCCCTCCTAGAAAAGGACCAGAAAATCTATCCAAAAAATATAGAGAGAAGTTAAGAAAAGAGAGAAACTAACCAAAGCATATCACTTCGAGAAATAAACCGAGAAAAGACAGCCGAGCACCGAATAAAAGGGGAGAAAGATCAAGACGAGAGATTAAATAGTCATATCGAGCACAATTGTAAAACCGAAATACTAATCCGAACAAATGTAATAGTCCGAACAAGGACAATAATCCGAGCAATAATAAAGATCAGGAAGTATCCTTTATTCACGGTTGATTTACCATTATATCATTGTTGAAAAGCCTAACGCGACCGACCAAAGTTATGGCTTTATCATTCTCCTTTAATATATTCAATATCGAAATCAAAAATAGACAAAATAGATTGACATCGAGCAAATATTTGCTTGGATGCCAAATTTTTGACATCTTTTTCTAAAACTTCCTTAGCTGCTTTACAATCAATTCGCAGGAGGAATTTTTGATTTAATAAATCATCTTGGAATTTAGAAATACAATTGACTATAGAAAGAATTTCTTTCTTTATTGTGGAATAATTGATTTGGGCAGAATTCCACTTGCCAGAAGTATAACGAGATAATATCTCTTTATTTTGGGAAGGAAATTTTTATTTTAATATTCCTCCATAACCAATATCTGATGCATCAGTTTCTACAATTTTAAAACTTTTAGGAGAAATTAATGCTAAACAGGGTAAACTTTTAACTTTAGACTTAATAAGTCTAACTGCATTTGTATGAATATCAGTCCATAAAGGAGGATCTTTCTTTAATCTCTCATATAAAGGAGAGCTGTCTATAGCAAGATTTTTATAATAGTCAGCAATATAATTGAGGCTTCCCAAAAACCTTTGTAATTGGGTTTTCTCGTGTAAAATATCAGGAAATTTATCCGCAAATTGTATAGCGCGATCAATAGGGATAATTTTTCCCTGGTCAATTTCTTGTCCCAAAAAACGAATATGAGTCTGAAATAAAGACATTTTAGTAGCAGATACTACTAAGCCAGCATTTTTTATTAATTTTATAAAAATATTTATGTGCTTAAAATGTTGATCTATATCTTGAGAAAAGATGAGAATATCATCAATATAGACAATGCTAAAGGAAGAATAAGGATAAAAAAAATATCATTCATAATGTTTTGAAACTCAGAAGGAGCATTTTTAAACCGAATGGCATTACATTCCATTCATAATGTCCCATAGGAACAACAAAAGCAGTTTTATATTTATCTTGCTCAGCTATCTGTATTTGCCAATAACCAGATTTTAAATCAAATTTTGAAAAGACATTAGCAGATTGAATTCTGGTAAGTAAATCTTTTTTATTGGGAATAGGATACCTAATCCATTTAAGAACCTTATTTAAAGGTTTGTAGTTAATAACTAACCGAGGAGCACCTCTTTCAATTTCAGCATTTTTATAAACATAAAAAGCAGTACAGCTCCAAGGGGAATAGGATTTACAAATAAGTTTTTTATTTAATAAAGAGTTTATTTTCTCTTTACAATATTCAATTAAATCTGGACCCATTTGGGCAGGCCTAGCTAATGTAGTAATATTACTGTCTTGAAAATCTTCCACATAGGGAAGTGTGACAATATGTTTCTTTCTTTCCCAAAAAGCAGTAGGGAGATCACTGCAAATCTCTCTTTTGATGAGATTAGTGATAATACTAATTTTAGTCGTTTGATGAGCTATAATGGTCGAGATTGTGAATGCAAGGATAATACTTATAAAGCTATGCTTGATATGAATGGTTTAAGTTTGAATGTTCTTACTTCCCATGAAAAATCTATATTAGATCTTATTAATGAAATTGATAATGCTGAAATAAAAAAGAAATTGATTAAACATTATCTAGATGTCCTTACAAAAGACAAGAAAAAGGACACTCCTTATATTCCTCAGGAAGCTTATTCTCTAAAACATGTTTTTCAAGGACTTCCATCTCCTTCCAAACAATTTTTTAGTGAAGATATTTTTAAAGAGGTAAAAGCTCTTAAAGAAGACAGTAATAGCAAAGCTATTTCTATCTCTGATTTATATAGTGAAATTCACATCTTAAAAAATGAAGTTAAATTCCTACGAAATATCATTCAAACAGAACAGGATATTCCTTTTATAGAAGAAAAAGAAAAGGACACTTTTTAAATATAATTGATAAAATTACTTATCAGAAGTGGCATTCTTATGTCACAATTGTTATTAATAAAGAATTTACTTTTTCTGGTCCTGCACTTATTGATAGTGGGGCTGATTTAAATTGCATATGTGAAGGGTTAATTCCTACCCACTATTATGACAAAACTACACAATCTTTAAATACTGCTGATGGATCTCGTATGAAGATTCATTATAAATTGTCTAATGCATATATTTGTAATTCTGGTATGTGTTTTCAAACAACATTTGTTATGCTTAAAGGTCTTACTCAACAAATCATTTTGGGTACTCCTTTTTTAAACTTAATAGAACCTTTTATGGTTACCTCAAAGGGTATTAGTTTTGAAACCAATGGTCAAGAAATTATATTTGACTTTATTACAAAGCCACAAACTAGAGAAATTGATATGATCAAAGAGACTTTGGTTTTTAAAGAAAAGCAAATCAATTTCTTACAAAAGGATTTAAAAGTTATGAATATTTCTAGACAAATTATTTCACAAAAAGATAAAATTAGTATTATCACTAATCTCATCAAAAGAGAGATTTGCAGTGATCTCCCTACTGCTTTTCGGGAAAGAAAGAAACATATTGTCACACTTCCCTATGTGGAAGATTTTCAAGACAGTAGTATTACTACATTAGCTAGGCCTGCCCAAATGGGTCCAGATTTAATTGAATATTGTAAAGAGGAAATAAACTCTTTATTAAATAAAAAACTTATTCGTAAAGGACACTCCTTATATTCCTCAGGAGTGTCTATTTCTAAGGTTTTTGTTTAAATGTTTTTATAAAATATCATTTTTTTATATTTTTTTATGCTTAATTGTTTGTTTGACAACTTATAATTTAGTAATATTAATAAATATGCAAAAAAAATATAAAACATTAAAGTTTATGAATACATATGAAAAAATCGAAAACCTGACAATTTGAACCTGATAAAATTTAAACCCGAGAAAAATGAGAACAAATTTACTCAGGTTCTTATTGCCAGCTTTTTGTCAGTTTATTGGTTTTTTGACATGTAATTGTAAAAAAAATTCGTTTTTTTTTAAATCACCGTATTATTTTATTTATATAGTGTTTGTTCAAAAAAAAAATCTAGAAAATTTGACCTTTTATATATATTTTTATGTTTAATTTTTTTTTGACAATTAATAAGATAGTAACATTAATAAATAACAAAAAATATATATATAAGGTCAAATTTTGTAAAAAAATTAAACAAGCACTTTAGAAATAAAATAATAGTTGATTTACAAAAAAAAACTGAATTTTTTTACAAATACATATCAAAAAACCGATAAACTGAACAAAAATATGACCATATGAACTTGAATAAATTTGAACCGAGAAAAGTACATAAACACACTAGATTTTGTCTTTTTTATTGATTTGGTCTTAAAGTTTCATTTATATCTAATTTAGTATTTATTTTTTTCAATAAGTAAGAGTAGTTAATATAACTATACTTTAGGATAACCAATGTTTGAAAAGGCGGACGAGACTATCACCTAGATGCTAGGCGGCATCTGGATGCCCAGCTTTTTATATAGTCGTTTGACTTTGTAGTTTAATTCTAGTCGACTTGTATTTTACGTGTCAAGTCTTTTTTAAGGGGTTTAAACTTTAAAATAACACCTAGTAAAAAAAAACATATTAACTGTATTAAAACTTATCTCTGAAACAACCATCAACAAGATTAAGAAAAGAAAGGGTAAGGAAAAGCCATCGATGAAGGGTGCACCTACATTTATTATCAACTGCTCTGAATGTTGTTTTACCTATGATTTATTTAGTTGTAATAATTATATGCTAATAGATTTGATATACTTGATTTAACATGATAATTATAGTCACAACGTGTCATGAGAATTCAAAAAAACAAGTAAAAAAGCACTTTAAAGTCGTTTTTCAACATATGCATTATTCAGGTGGACAGACGACCAGACGGCCTATTCCCGTCTAGTGTCTTTTGAAACCTTGATGATAACATCATAAGTATTACTATTTTATACGGTTATAACCCTTGTTAGCATGAAATGTATTATAATTAGTATTAAATCTCATTATGAATTTTATTTGTATATTTATATTTATTCATTAATTTAAATAAAAGGCCTTCAAAATCTTTATAAAACTAACTACAATATGGCAAGATGACCTTGATTGATGAATTGGAACATGTCGTCTGTCGATGAAATTAATAATGAAACGAAACCTTAAGCTTGAAATTGATAAAATATAAAACCTTAGGGTATTTTTTTTATTTTATCTTTTTGTAGTTTCTTGATTAGATAAGAATTGGATCTTTACGTTTAGATGTTCGCCCCACTTGAAAATTCTTTTCTTTGGGACACTTTTACGAGTGGAATTTGTAAGTAAGGGTTTGTTTGGCTGCAGTTTTAAGCGGAAGAGCTCCATGTATATCTTCAAAAAAAAATCAGGTCAAAAGCCAAACAGTTCAATTTTTAAGCAGCTGATCAACCTAGCATATAATTTATTACTCACTTAAGAATTATATAAGGATAATCACTTATTAAGAATTATATAAGGATAATCATTTCATTCATATTTTGAACAAAAAAATGAAATTAGGAAACCAAAATAATTCGGAAGTAGGTCTACACTCATGTTACTTTGGACAGATAAAACATAATTCCATAACCTACAAGTACACCAATACAATTATTTTTTACTTTTTTTTTAATCTTCATTTGCCTTTTTGTATTCCTTTCTTGTTTGGAAAAATTCCTCTGAAGTATATGACGTTCACGGTTGCATTAGGTCCTAAGAAGCAACTTTAGTTGATTATATATATATATATATATATATATATAAGTATTAAAGCTGGGTTCGTATTCATATTAATGATGAATCATATATCAGTCGAAAGATTTGTTAACTTCTAGTGTATATATATGGTTATTAGTTTTTCTGCTCATAATATTAAATTGAAATATGGAAGTATTCATTTTTTTTTTGAGATTTTGTATCATGGTAATTTTGCTAGTATATATATAGACCGAGGATGGCAGTACAATATTAAACCAAAATCATTCTACCTATAACAAAACATTTCTAACTTTAAAAGTGTACTCCCAAGTCCCAAATATTAAGTGTGACTGATGTACATGTAATATTACATTTTTTCTTTCTTTAGATTTTGTGAATTGTGTGATCTTCAATGATTCTTTATATATAATTTATAATTATATCGTGCATAAAAAATCTTACCCTGTTACGTACGTTCATAACAAACTCAATCAAAATACACAAGCTAATAAGACTGGGACAGCCATATAAAATATCTCGATGTACGTTACCTATTCCCAAATAATGTCAAACTAGAAACTGCATATATCATAAATGCAAGTTTTACTTTCAAATATATAATATTTAAATTATCCCAAAAAAAATTAATCACATAATTTAAGCACCAAAGTATATGATTAACTTTCTTAAAGATTGATTAGACAATTTAGATATAAATCTATAATCTTTTACGAGTTTATATAAGAAATCATATTACCGTATACAGTTATTTATAAACAACTCATATTGTATATATAAATTGTTATTCCTTATAAAAAAAAGTGTTATTGCTTATAAAAGAAGTTGTTATTTATTGGAAAGGTTAAACTAAAACAGATCTTATTCCTGAACCATAAAAATTTTGTTTGGAAAATTTTGCAGGCACGTGGCATGGTCAGTCTCCCGCGTTTTTTACGCTCACCGTTTATTCAAAGTAAGGTGACAAATGATAAAATGATATAAACTCATTTTTACTAACTGTGATTATAAACATTGCCAAAACAACAACAACAAATCAAACCAAACAACAAGAGATTCTAAACAAATTATACCAAAAAGATGTCGTATTATCCTAAAGGTCACCACCAAAGTCATGACGATGTCACCGACTTCGACGAGCATGACCCTACGCCCTACAGTGGCGGATATGACATTACCCTGACCTACGGACGCCCTATCCCGCCTTCCGATGCCACCTGCTACACCTACACCAACTCATCTGCTGCCAATGATGGTTTGAATAATACCGGCTCTTTTTGTTATTTACAATATTATTTATTCGACTATATTGTTTCTTGTAATATTCTCACTGTCGATTCTTTTTACACATGTTTGTAGAGTGTTTTAGCTCTCAATTTTATTACTATTATGTTGATTAAGTAATTGAAAATGGGTGAACCCTAAGTCTATTTCTTGTCTATATTTTTCTGTTTCACATCTATTTTTTCTTTATTTCTCGTCTATATTTCCCCTAAAACCTACGAGTTTTATCAGGTTACGACTACAACCGCCCACATTACACTTCACAAGCCGAGCCCTCGGCTTATTCTGGAAATGCCTTGGAAAACGAGTACAAGAGCTATATGCGCCCCGCACACCGCCCTACCCCTCATCATGCGCCACAACCCGATGGTGGGTCGGGGTATGGGAGGAAAAGTGAGCATGAGAAACATGAGTCTGGGTATGGAAGGAAGGGCGAGCCTGAGAAGTACGGTTCTGGGTATGGGAGGAACGACGAGCACGATAAACCGAGTTCTGGGTATGGATCTGGATACGGTAACAAGGATGAGCATGAGAAACAAGGGTACGGGTATGGGAGGAAGGACGAGGATGAGAAACACGGTTCTGCGTATGGATCCAGGTAATCAGCAACGAAGCTATGTGGAGACCATCAAGGACTATCTATAACTCTAAAATTTATGATTTATTTCATCTTTATCATGTATTTTTACTTAACTTTGTTAAAAATGATAATTTGGCACTGTGATGATTTACTTTTTAACTTAACATCATCTTTTATGCAAATTCATCGCCTCACATTCATAATTCCTGGTTTCGCCCATGCAGGTATGAGAAGAAAGACGAGGATGAGAAACATGGTTCTGGTTACGGATCAGGCTATGGGAGGAAAGACGAGGATGAGAAACACGGTTCTGGTTATGGATCTGGATATGGGAAAAATGATGAATACGAGAAACCTGGGTCCGACTCGGATTATAAGTCTGGGTATGGTAGGAAAGACCCGTACGATATAACCGAGTCCGGATATGAGAGAAAGGGTGAGCATGAGAAATCTGGATATGGGAAGAGTGGGAGCCCAAGTTATGGGCGGCCCAAATACGAGGCCCAAGAAGGGGAAGGGTATGGTAGGTCGGCCCATGAAAGGCCCAGCTATGGGAGGACTGAGGAGGAGGATTATCGTAAACCTAGCAGTTACGAGAGGCATAGTCGTCATGATGACGACGAAGATCGTGAGAGTAGTGGTTATGGTCACAAAAAATATGTAAGTTTTATCTTTTTATCATTGCCTTCTTTTGTTTCGGTTAGGATTAGAAAATTGATCAGATATAAGCTTCTAGCTACAAAAAAAAGTAGTCTTACAGACATTTTCAGATCTCTATAAAATTTGGAGAAAAAACATGAAAGAAAAACTAGAAGTGCTATAGTTGTTTTTGGCTAGGTTCAGTTGTGCTACGTTTGTGAGACTGACAACATTGTTTTTAGCATGTTAGATTTGATTTTTTTGCGATTTTCTATACATACGAATTACGAAATCTAGCTTGCCATATGGACTATTAAGATAACAATAACTACTCCACAGGACCGGTACTGTGGATTTCAGAAGATAATATATTTTTGTAGTTAGTCGTCCATAGTGTCACCAGTCAACGCTTATTAGTCCATACTGCATTAGTTGACACAAATTATATTTTATTTTTGACAATAATCTTTCTCATACGGCAGGGGAAAGATAAATCCGACAATGATGATGACGATGACGACGATGATGAGGAAAAGAAGGAGCGTCGTAAGAACCGCCACAACCGCAAACATTATGACGAGTAAATGAAATGCTCGATTAATCTTAATTTGAGCCTTCTTGCATTTGCTAGCTAAGAGGGCTTGATTTCTTCTGTTACTTGGTTCAAATTGTTTTGTTACTAGTATAATAGTATTACATTATTCATTAAGTTTTGATTTTTGATTGAGGCCGTATATCATGATTTGTATTGCATCGTGTGAAATTTTATGAGCTTCATATGTAATAAAGTCCCACAACTTTGGGTTAATTTCAGCGAATCTGATTCATTTTCCACATTGAATATTTATAGATCTCATTTTAATGTGACCCAAATCAGAAATGCCTATATCACTTGCTCAAACCCACTGATACAAACATCAATGCCTTGTTTGGTTGCATAACTTGTGAGGTGAAATTGTACATGAATTTACCGACCTACAAAAAAAGTGTTTTGAGTACGTTTTTGTGTTCCGGCTAGTATATGATAATGGGTCCTATTTTGAAATTTCAAAATAGGATTTGGCAAAAGAAATGATTTTACTTCCAAAACAAACTGATAGTACCAACAGAACAGCAATGGGGAAAAGATAAACCATTGTCAATATTTCATAATTCATGCCTCAGAATTCATCTCTTAAAAGCGTTTACATTGGAATGGAACAAAAAATATTTTATTATTAGGAATTACACCAAACGAGAAAACAAAACAATCAACAATGCAGGTGAAATGCTGTCTATATAGCATCCAAAGCTTGCAGGATATCAGCCTTTAAGTCTTCAAAGTCTTCTATGCCGAAGCTGAAGCGGACCAGATTGTCCATAATCCCATAGCTGGCTCTCTCACTCTGGCTCAGATCCCTGCATCAACATAAAACACGTAAGCATGAGTGTTGACACTACAAAAAATACATTTATTTTCATTTCGAAGAACTACGTTCATCTCCACCACTTTTTAATTTATATAAAGCATAAGCTATATATGCGAAACGAGCGATTAAAAAGGTGTGAAACTAAGGAATGTTAAATCTACATGCTCTTACATTTAGTTATTCGAAGAGATTTAATAGTTTCATTTTAAAATACACGTATCTTTAGTTATCAAAGAGAGACAAATTTTGTATTTTAAATATACAGCACAAAGGTATTCGAAGAAACATAATATATATCCAGTTGTAGATTTCTAATTTATTATGCCCATCATGCAAACTGGAAACTTTAAATAATTAAGAATTCCTTTGTTTTAAACCAATCTAATTCCATTCAGAAAAATGTTTCTCAAGTTTAAAATGGCCTATATGCAGAAAATTAATAAAAACTATTTAGAGAACAATGCATCCAATGAGTTTCATGCATAAGCAGACATGAGAAACAAAGAAGTTCTTAAACCATCAGATTCATCACCGAACACATTAAATTGTACAACTAGCTATAAATCACCCAAGACCAGAAACAAATTATAATTATTTACACAGTACAGTTGAGAGATTATAAAAAACGTCCGCACAGAAACTTAGAATATCCCCAAATTTTCAGCTGTACTTTCCACTCTCAGTATGCTCGTTAAGCAAAATTTACCCTGTGAGTTTCTTGTATAAGCAGTTTAGGTAAAAGGAGCATCTTTAAAACTTTTACCTAACACGTTAAAACCTTACAACTAGCTCTCACTACGATATTAAACCCACCTAAGAACATTTCACTACACTTCCAATGGATATTTCTTGCAGAAAATAGTGAAAACTGTACAAGAGCTATAGTATGAAGAAGCAAAGTTAGTACCAGTAAGACATAATTGCTGGCTGATCCACAATACTTTCACATCCTCCAAAAGATGGAGCAATGTAAGGTATCTTCAACCCGTCAACAAACTTAATAGTTGTGTCCAAGTCTCCGTCAACCTGGATAAGAAAGGATTAAATTTCAACAAATGAAGGGGAAAACTATATACAAGATGTTGACAAAAGTAAAATTGACACCCAATATGCATCCAAGTTCTAATAATTACCAACCTCAAAACTGACCACACCGCCAAAGCCAGTCATTTGTCGCTTGGCAAGGTCATGCTCAGGATGACTTGGCAACCCTGGATAATAGACGTGTTTCACCTGTAAAGTGCATCGAGTCACAAAGTAAATAAAGATAAAGTATAAGCCATATCAATGTTTAATTATAGTAAAATCTTGATTATGTCATTATACACAAACCATCTAAGAGCACATAAGAAATATTTGATCTCTAAATAAGAACAAATGCGAAGGAATACCTTAGGATGAGCCTCTAAAATTTCGGCCATCCTTAATGCAGTTGAATTTTGTTGCTGTACACGAAGATGCAATGTCTTCATGCCTCGAATGATTAGATATGCGGCATTCTAAAGAAAGGAAAGAATATTAAATCATTATTCACTCGTTATAATTTTACGAACTCAGATAAATATGCGACGTTATAATTTGTTCGAGGAATCATAGAAGGTACGGAAAAGGCAAAGCCACTAAAGGAACTCTATCATCTATATTCTTGAAAGTAAGCTCTGTTGAAGGTTTTGCCTAAAAAAACCGTGTCTCAATATGCTTTAATTGGTAGTTACAAGATACCCAACTAATATTAAGATCATACGCTGAAAAAAGCAAAAGAAGTGCTAACATACAGGGTTAAGAGTCCCGCCCAGAATATGATGGAAGTTGCGAATAACTGAAATTACTTTCTCAGAACCACTTATGCATCCTCCAAGGACCTGAAGAACACATAGGGCACAATTATTAACCATGACTTAATGATTACTGTAAACCCCAGATTTGCAGAGCGAATAAATATCCTACATCATTATGTCCTGCGATGAATTTTGTTAGAGAGTGCAAAACCATGTCAGCTCCAAGGGCAAGTGCCTTTTGGTTCAGAGGTGTAGCGAATGTACCATCAATACAAACAAGTGCTCCTTTTTCGTGGCAAAGTTTCGAAACCAGTTCAATATCAACACATCTCAGGAATGGATTAGTTGGAGATTCCGTGAAGAAAAGAGTAACCTACAGACCACAATAGTGTCAAATCAAAAAGACCTTTAATATAGCATGGGTTACTTTAACGTTTGGTTCCTAGACTATGGCCCGTGTCTCAATTTATCACTGTTCTTCTATTTACTCAGTTTAGTCAAGAATTCTTCTCCTCAGATTTTATATCTTATTTTAACTATAAGTTGATTAATTAGAACTAGTATTGTCTTAAGGGTGTATAATACTATTTCATTTAGCATAAAAACCAACGCCAATAAGTCAATGTACCAAAAGTATACAAATCTTTTAGCTTGAGGACTAAAACTGAAAGATTTGTGTATCATGTCTCCTCAAATTCCATGTCTTATTCTCATTATAAGTTGATTAAGGAGTATTTCATTTAGCGGAAAAACTAACGCCAATAAGTCAAGGTTCCAAAAACACTCAAATCGTTTAGTTTGAGAACTAAGACTGAAAGATACGGAAGCATAGGGACAAAAGTGGGACATGAAATTTAGTTTAGGGACTAAATAGATTTATCCCATGAACCTGGTGAATATTTCTATTGAAGGTAACATGAAATAATAAAAACCAAATAAGTGATACATAAGGTGATCATGCTGCTAAGCTTACATTATGCTCATCCAATGCACGTTTAAGACCTCCCACATCAGCAGGGTCGATTACAGTGAACTGCATTTCATCAACAAAGGATATAGAGATAATCAATTCTAAAGAACCAAAAATATGCTTTATTTTAGACCATAAAAAACTGCATCATACCGTGATTCCCATTTTCGGAAGGAATGTTTGGATAAACACACGAGTCTTCCTATAGCAATCTGTGGTGGTAACAATATGCCCACCAGCTGGGACCAATGCCAAGAACATGACAATACTAGCACACATTCCAGAAGCTACAATTACAGTTGATTCCGCTCCCTCTAGTGCACTGTCTCGGTCCAATCATACATAAAAAAAACAGTTATGGGGTGCACCAAAGGACAAAGCTATACAAGGTATAGGAAAGTTTCAAATACAGACCTTATCTTATCCTCTAAGACCACTGTTGTTGGATTCCCGTATCGTCCATACTCAAAACTAACATGGCGTTTCTCCTGATACAATTTTAAATCACAAAATTAATTTCATAGTCCATTTTAAGCCTTTTATTCTACAATTTTACAAATGAATGAGAGCAATATGTTATACCTTGAAATCGATAAGCTCAGCAGTGTTTTTGAAAAAGTAAGCAGACGTGTTAACCACTGGGGTAGTAATTGCATCAGTAACAATACCGCGACCTAACCTTTCACCTGAAAGTTTTTAAGTACATAAAAGACCATCATACTAATGCAAATTTCTTTAAATAAATGCAGATAAATGTAGCTTGGAAACTTATATGTCAGAGAGAATTCATTATCCTGACATAAAAACAACTCAACATGACCCATTTTCGCTGACGTATGAATGGGTACAGTATTTAGGCTCATCTTTTGCTTCTTTCATTATTAGTTGTAATGCATTGACAACAAATACAAATATGGGATTATTTATTAAGCGGCTGAAAAAGCTCAAGGTATTAAGCTGAATGATACTCCCTCCGTCCCAAAAAAAAAGAGATGGTCTTGTTTGATTTTTTTCTTGTCCCAAATTATGGTCTCGTTTCCAATTACTAGGTGGTTTTTATGGTTAAATTTCCAAATGTACCCCTTTTAAATAAGCATTAATAACAACTAATATTAAGCATTAATATTAGTCAAAGGGTAAATTAGTATAATTATAACCATATTAATTATTCTAACTAAATTTTCTTAATATTGATAAAAATCCAAACAAGACCATCTTTTTGGGACGGAGGGAGTATCATTTTATGTTTTCTCAGCCTCAAATTACTTGCGGCTTATTTTCATAAAATCTGCAGCTAAACAAACTGGTAATCTGCTCTTATGGCCTAAACACATCTTAACGCTTTACTCCTCACTGCAACAGTTTGTCAAAAAGCTTCTTTGATAAATTATGCAGCCAAATGAAGTACAAACACCCTAAAACAGAGAAAAAACCTTAGCATTAACATAAGGGTAAACCTCAGTTAAACAAAACCACAAAATATACAATACGTAGATAGTGGCACAAGCGAATAAAATCCTAAATAAGAACTGGTTTAAAATCAGAGAAATAAAGAGTTACACCATTCAGAGAACTCGTTATGACTCCTTTCCATCAAGGTTTTGTCAAATTAAAGCTTTTCTGTTATTTTTTGCTTTTTATAAATTAAAATAGTAATGAGGCGTGCACACACGCACACATTAACATTACACATATATAAGGAGTGTATATATATATATATATATACAAATATAGATAGTTACCAGCATGAATTGCGACGCTCCCATCGGAGGTCAAAAAAGAATACGGACCCTTCTCCTGTACACTATCATCTAATTCCCCCACGGCAATAGCCGCCACGTCATGGTCGTCTTCCCCAGTCAAAACCGGAGCAGCAGCGACCGAGACGTGACTCGGCTCTCTGCTCCTGCCGTGGGACCATGAGGCAGCTACCACCTGCGCAAATCCATAAGAATTTAAATAAACACGTGTAATTATATGCATATATATACACAAACGTATATAGCATTATGTTAAACGCCTAAAAAAAAAGGAAAAATAATCTAAACTATTCTCATCTTATAAATAATTAGCTTATTTGCTCAAACTTTACAACCAAACAAGCTAATAAACACCTACCATAGACTAAAGTCCAAACAAAATCATAATTTAATTCTCAATTGCAACAAATTTAGCTCCGCTGCTAATATGTGAGCCAAAACAGCTTAATACATTTTAACATATTAATACATTTTAATACAGCTTAAACAGTTAGATAGCAGCTAATTGTGAAACAAAGAGGCTACATTTAATACATTTTCTATTTACCATTTTGCAATCTACATATGATGATCTTATTAGAGTTTAACATATCTAAACAACTTAAAAAAGGGTTAATCATTGAGAAAAGAAAATAGTAAAGACACTCAAATTAAATTAAATCATGAGAAATACAAATAAACACATACATGTATGTGTGTGTGTGTGTGTATATATATATGTATGTATGTATAAATGCACACATATATACAAATATCAGCTAGCTGTGAAACAAAGCGGTTAACGTTCAATACATTTTCTATTTACCATTTCTAATCTAAATAAAAAAATTACATGATGATAAATACAAATCACACACATAGAGATATACATACATACAAATATCAGCTATCTATGAAACAAAGAGGTTAAATTCAATACATTTTCTGTTTAGCATTTTAATGTAAACAAACAAATGAAATGAAAGAATAAATCATGATCAATACAAATTAACACATACTGTGTATATATATATAAATATACAAAATCGTCTTATGTGTAATTTGAATATCAAACTAAACATTATATTACTCACCGTTGTTAATTTAATATATTCATTCAATCAATATATATGTTAAAATAATAACTTTATTTACCCGGATCATATATATATATATATATACGCAACTATAGGCACCGCACACACATCGCGTGGACAACAATTACTAGTATAATAATATACGAATATCAGTAATCAGGTAGCTGTGAAACAAAGAGGTTAAATTCACGACATTTTCTATGTTAGCATAAATATATAGATATATAGATATATATATATATATATATATATATAGAGAGAGAGAGAGAGAAATAGATATGAAACCTGTGCGACACCGATATTGCTGCAATTTCTTCTAGCTTTAATACTGAGCTGGCGAACGAAATTTGGCGGGAAACGGAGGATAGAACAACCGACTCCGATAAAACCGCCGGATAACCCGGAATGAATACCGAAGGACCGTTTGGGTGAGGGTTTATGGTAGTTAGGGGGTGGGGCGGAGAAATCTGGATCTGAACGGCATTCGAATGAGGACGATGGTAATATTACCCTAGCCGATATCGGCACCGCCATTCTAATGAGAGAG
Source organism: Primula veris (assembly GCA_963682055.1). Lineage (NCBI taxonomy): Eukaryota > Viridiplantae > Streptophyta > Magnoliopsida > Ericales > Primulaceae > Primula > Primula veris. Next base: position 23,891,635 of record OY821747.1, on the reverse strand, counting down.
ATAGAGAGAGAAGATGGAGAAAATAAAAGGTAAATTAGGGGTTGGTTAGGAGTCTTAGGACTTTGGGGGTTGTTGGGGGTGGTGGGGTATTATCTTAAAACCATTTAATTAATTAATATCTTTTCTTTTATTAATACGGTACAGTTATGTAATAAAAACTCAACCTACTAAAAACTCAAATAAATAGTATATTGGAACACTAGTGAGTCTATCCTAATATTAATTTATTTATTTTTTTATTTTTTTATTTTTAATAGATTGAGTTTTTATTACGTGGCGTGATTTATATCCTATCAATACAGCCGCCCACCAATACAGCAGCAGTATTATTTAGCTTATGGCTTAATTTACATGTTTTATAAAATTTGACTTTCGGTAAAAGCAACCGGCATCAATTACCATGTTTTTACTTTCACTAGCAACTTATTTTGACGTATCTTTTCTAACTAAATAGTTTGTTATGTTTTATTAACTAACTACATCTATCTCCATAAATTGTAATATTATATTGTTGAGGGAGTCATTTGTTTTCCGAGTTGATATAAACAGAGTATTGGGTAATCGATGTAGTGGTTTTTTTTGTTGTAAAGTTTCCACAAAATAAGAAAATAATGGTGTTTACTTACATCATACATTGATGCAATTGCTCTAACCAGAACCGATCCATAGGTCAGCCCAGTCAGATGGGTTTTCTAAGACGCCGGCCCAAATAGGCACAATCCATTTAAAAAAAAAAAAATTAATTGAAATTATTGGAATTTAAGGGGAATCGAACTCAAAACTCTTATAACAAAAATAAGTACTCTCCCGTCTTAACTACTTTCACTCTTTAAAAAAATATAGAATATGATCTTATATATTAATAAATAAAATTTATATCATATCAAACAATTGATTATTTTAATGTTTGGTTATTATATATCTTTGGTAAGACGGAGAAAAAATTTTGAGGTGCAAAAATATTTTTTTGTTTGAGCGTTCAAACCCTCCGGGCTGGCACTGGCTCTAACCATTTTGTTATTGTCGACTTTAACAATTAGGTAATAGAAATTTGGTTTCAATCAATGACATGACGTTATACAAAATGACATAATTACACTTGCTTTATCTCACTTGCCATATAGTGAGTGTAATTCTAACAACATTTTTTGAGGAAAAAAAGTGAAGTATGATGCCTGCAGTTTTGTCGATTAATATTGTCATGTCCTTAATTGGACGAAAGTTTGTATATCGGTAGCTCAATTGTTAAAAGTAGTAGTTCGTCCGTCAGCATACGTGTATACAAATACACAAACTCGGACGTGAGTTAGTGGTATGAATAAAAGAGTAGTAATAAGCAATACTGAAGGTAAAATGATTGATCATTTGGTCTTAGTAATTAATAAAAATTATGCTATTTTTATTTTTGGTTTTGGAATATCGCGATCAGTAGGATTTCTTAAATGATTGATCAACATCATTGTTTTGGCAATTCCAATTCTAAAACAACTACAACCAATTATTAAACATAGAATTCCTACCAAAAGATTTTATTTGATTATCATGGTGACATTTCAAGTATCACTCAATTTTTTTCGCTAAAATCTTGTTTACTTAAAAGTCCTAAACTCAAGTGAGGCCAATGGACAAGTGGGCACTAGTTCCATGGTTGTGATTGGTTCAAAAGATTTTATAATGGAACCAATTTCGGAAACTTACAAAATTAATGCCTGTCCAAGACTCAAAAGGCCAGATTTATGTATAGTAGTATTAATTAAATTATCTTCTGGTAGGATTGGTACTCCTATAATATAACTTTTTAATGCTAGTTTATCGGTAGGATGCATTCAGCAGTGGCGGAAGCGGAACCAGAATTGATAAATAGGGGCTGATTTTCTATATAAAAAAATCTCTTATATGAAGTTATTTTACAAAATGCGAGCGGCTGAAACATTAAAATTTAAAGGTTTTGATTAAAATATTAAATACATAGAAAAAATCAATTTTTTCATCAATTTTTTTCAGAACGAAAGCTGCAACCTCGTCTTATGCATGCGTGCATGGGATATACTTAACAAGTCATTGGATCTTGCGTTATGCAAAATTGGTCAAGCTACTGATAAATTCTAATATCATACTGTATCTTTAGGCCTTTTCTAACCATTTTTAAATCGTTTTCAAAGACGAAGCAGGTAAAGAGTGATAGCAAGGACAATGAGTCGAGTACCATGAATTTAGTGGATCATATCATGAATTTAGACATGAAGTACCGGCCCCAAGCCACATGTAACTATTTTCCAGCCCAAGGTACTGACATTTTAGAAGCCCGATTGGAATGTTTCGAAAGGGGCTAAATTTACATGAACCATGATTACACACTGAACCATAGTTGTTACTTGCTAGTATGTGAGACGGGAACGACAATGACCAAAAAAAAATCCGGAAACGACACATAATATGAAAATTGAAAATGCAAACCCTGGCTTAAGAGAAGCTCAAAGTTTTTTTAACAAAAGTAAGGAAAAGGAAGCTGGCAACGAATTATGATATGAGAAAACGGTCAAAGAAAAGCTCTTCATTCACTAGAGCAGTGAACCCAACATTGGCAAAATTATTTTTTTCATGGAGAATCAATAATTGATTGCAAACACTAGTAGTAGTACGCATTTTAAGTTATTTTAGCTAGTAGATGAATAATGAATAATAAAGACAGTTACTTTCCGGGTTCACAAAATATAGCGGTATTATGCCTGATGTTTTACTTCATTTTCAAATCGGCATCAGGAAACTTTTTTAACGATGTTTTCACGATCTCATAGGTATTTTATTTACTCATCTAGTCATCTTTTCAGTAAATAAATGATAAATAAAGGTAGTGATAGCTTTATTGATGTAATTTCACCTCCAATGTCTATCCATAATTATACTATATTAGTATGCAGGTTTAGTGAAGGCTACATGTATAAGAATATAAGAAGGTACGATAAAAGCATTTTACTACTGTAATAAATATATATCGTCCCTAGCAAAGCGGATTGTGCAACATGGTTAATATACCTTAGTATACTTAGTTCATCACTGGTTCGATCCTGACACACCCAAAACGTTCCCCGCTAAGCGGGCAACGATTTTCCAACATGTTGGAATTGCAAAAGTAAGTCAAATAATCCACTTTGCATCATTGAACTTTTAAACGCTAATTTATTTCCTTCAACATCGACGTTCAGAGAAAGAATTTTTCACTGTAAAAGTGGAATTGTGGCAACTATGCAATTCTAATGAAAAGCTACATGTTACAATTTACGTACACATTTTTTTTCTCGTCTAAACTTTAGTCTCTCTCTTAACAAACTTCAAAGCTTTATCTTTCTGTTGATTATTAACAATTTGTCCATTTGCTTACATGGAGATGGAGTTTAGATTAAGAAGATATACATAATTACATATATGCATTAGTAACATTTTATTCGACAGGTCATTCACTTGTAACTTATGACCAAATAATTCCTAATCAACTTTTTAATTTGCAACTAGTTATTAACTGAACCTTATATAGCAGAAAATAATCAGAAAAGGATCATTTTCATATTTTTCTTGAAGTAATATCCCGCCGGAGACCCTATTCCAAGCAAATGCTACAATCTGACTCGGAAAATGTGAATTTTTTTAATGCAAGCCAAACGATAAATCATTAATTTTTAAGAAATATACATAAAGGAAACTTTAATTTATAAAGAAAATCAGATTAATTTTTTACGCAAAGATTTAAAACTTATGAATATTTTTAAACAACTTATTTCTCAAAAGGATAAAATTAATTTTCTTACAAATCTTATTAAAAGAGAAATTTGCAGTGATCTACCTACTGCTTTTTGGGATAGGAAAAAGCATATTGTCACTATTCCCTATGTGGAAGACTTTAAACACTGTTTTTTGGGATAGAAAAAAGCATATTGTCACCCTTCCCTATATGGAAGACTTTAAAGATACTGATATTACTACTATGGCTCGGCTGCCCAAATGGGTCCCGACCTTATTGATTATTGTAAATAAGAAATCAACTCTTTATTAAATAAAAAACTTATTCGTAAATCATATTCACCTTGGAGTTGTACTGCTTTTTATGTTTATAAAAATGCTGAAATTGAACGCGGTGCTCCTAGATTAGTAATTAATTACAAACCTTTAAACAAGATTTTAAAATGGATTAGATACCTTATTCCAAACAAAAAGGATTTATTAACTAGAATTCAGTCTGCCAATATATTTTCCAAATTTGATTTAAAATCAGGCTATTGGCAAATTCAGATTGATGAAAAAGACAGATATAAAACTGTTTTTGTTGTTACTATGGGACACTATGAATGGAATGTTATGCCATTCGGTTTAAAAAATGCTCTTTCTGAATTCCAGAATATTATGAATGATATTTTTTATCCTTATTCTTCATTCAGTATTGTTTATATTGATGATATTCTCATTTTTTCTAATGATCTAGACCAACATTTTAAACATATTCATATTTTTATAAAATTAATTAGAAATGCTGGATTAGTGGTTTCTGCTAGTAAAATGTCTTTATTTCAGACACACATTCGCTTTTTAGGTCAGGAAATAGACCACGGGAAAATTATTCCTATTGATAGAGCAATTCAATTTGCAGACAAATTCCCTGATATTTTACAGGAAAAAACCCAATTACAGCGATTTTTGGGAAGTCTCAATTATATTGCTGACTATTACAAAAATCTTTCTATTGATAGTTCTCCCTTGTATGAAAGGTTAAAAAAGAATCCACCTATGTGGAGTGATATTCACACTAATGCGGTACGACTTATTAAGTCAAAAGTTAAAAGCCTATCTTGTTTGGCTCTTATTTCCCCCTCTAGTTTTAAAATTGTTGAAACTGATGCATCTGATATTGGTTATGATGGTATCTTAAAACAAAAATTTCCATCAAAAAACAAAGAGATATTGTCTCGATATACTTACGGTAAATGGAATAGTGCACAACAAAATTTCCATCAAAAAACAATGTAGCTATTTGTTTACCTTTTTCAATATTAAGCCTTTCTAATTGCTGGGTTAACAAGATAATAATATCAGTATTTTGATTAGATATGGTGATATCAATCCTTGGTTTTAAAATAGTTGGTTCAATAACCGTTTGGTGATGTGTAGTAGACGAACTAGCTACATCTGATGTTTCCTTATGAACTATAATAGTACCATTGTCTTCTATACGACTGAGTTGTGAACAAATAGTTTGGAGGGTTAAATTAGTAAAATTGAGTTGTTTTTCATCTTTTGAAAATGCAACGGACTCAATAATAGGCTCACCGGCACGAACTTTTAAATGTTCAAAAGGAGGATGAACAACAGAAATAACTTCTCCTTTGGCCGTAGTCCAATTTCTTTGGAAAGTTTTTAAAACATTTAAAAAAGGACTTTGTTCAAGAGTTGCCTGGTTAATAAACCATATAGGAAAAGAAACTAATTGTTGAGTATAATCAATATGATTATAAAATAAAGTTTTATAAGTTTGTTGTTCTTCTTTATTGTAAGTAGAGAAAAACCATGTTTTAAAAGAAGTATATTTTTCTTGGTTAAGATCGTTAACACAATCTTGTCTATCATATATAAAAGAAATAGATAACATATTAATAGCAGAAATATTGTCAAACTCAGATAAAATTTCTGCTTCATTTTTCTCTTCGTGATAAATAGCACGAGGAATACTTTGTTGAGTATTAGAAACACCATCAAAAACTAAATTAGAAGTTTTGAAAGATGCTAAAGAAGGGTTTGGAATATAAAACCTGGCAGATTGATTTTGTTTAAAATAACTTTCGTAATCTGAAAAAGAACTTCTAGAAGCTAGTATTTTTCCTTTGTCAAATTTAACGAAAATATGTCCTACTTTGGTTTGAATAATATGTTCAATAATTTCACTTGTAACTTATGACCAAATAATTCCTAATCAACTTTTTAATTTGCAACTAGTTATTAACTGAACCTTATATAGCAGAAAATAATCAGAAAAGGATCATTTTCATATTTTTCTTGAAGTAATATCCCGCCGGAGACCCTATTCCAAGCAAATGCTACAATCTGACTCGGAAATTGTGAATTTTTTTAATGCAAGCCAAACGATAAATCATTAATTTTTAAGAAATATACACGAGGCCACCTTTTTTTTTTCTTCCAAAAAATTGCTATACCGGAATAGTGCAACAGAAATTAAAGAATCATAATAGAACTGTGGAGAATACTCAAAAGAAGTTGTTTGATTGCAGTTATTATAAGCTCAAAACTATTCAATAAATTTCACTACTGTATTTTGTTTTCACTACGAGTCTATATGATTTATTATTATATATACTGCAAGATATGCTCAAAATTCTTCAATGTATAGTAGAAGGGTCCTCACCTCATATTTCGCTTATCTTCACCATTGAATTTTTGTCACATTATGGTGAACATTTTCAATATTATCTTTTACTATTAATTAAAATGTGGCATTACTCATACCTTTAGGTTGTTCCTGTGTGCATGAGGCAAAAGTGATGGTGACAATTCTTGTATAGCTAGTGAGCTCTGAAGAAGGTATTATTGTATCAATCCCTATTAAATGCATAACTATATATACCCAACATGCTTAATTACTTGATCTGCCTAAGCACCATATTTCTCACATTATAATGTACAATGAGAGATATATAGACAGAAATTTGCAGATCGTCTGCAAGATCTATTAATGACTTTACGGCTCATGATTTCCATATGGTCATATTCATTGATTAGCTATGTTTGACAACAATTCTTCTAATACAAAATCAGCTTAAAAAATATGTTTCAAAAATCTATTTAAAATCCAGATTTTTGATATTTTAGTTTTTTTTTTTTTTTTCCTAAAAGTTTGCTTTTTTAAAGGTAAATTATCTGAATGTCCAAACACCCACTACTTTTAAAATATCAACCAAGAAAACATGTTTTCAAACGGACCCATAGTTTACGAGTGTGTTGAAAATATAACACACGCCATGAGAAGATAATTGCATATATTCATTACAAATGTGAACCAATTCAAGACAATTGTTTCTTTTGGATTGTTTTTTTCATTGCTTGCAAATGAAAAGTATACTATTTTCTGTATATCTTGTTTTTCAAAACATAAATAGCTTTATAATTTAGACGGAGAATCTAATTATTTTTATCTGTTTATTTCTACAATGCAAATCAGTTTGATCCCAACATTTTTTTCATCCTTCATAACAAACACTATTCGATTTCACTTAAAAGTCACTGAAAAAACAAATAATACCAGGATGATTTCGAAGTCGTCACCTCAAATTCGTTCGAAATAGTTCAAGGGAGCATTTTTATTCCAATTCATTTTTAACAAAGTATAATATGTATAGTATGTTCTAAGCGAGGTTTGCTTTTGGCTTATTTTTGAATAAGGATTTTTACTACAATTATTTTTCGTACCTCAGTACTTTTGATTTACTTGTGTATGGCAAAAAGAAAGTTGACAACCAAACAAGGACCAGTGTTTTGTGTGTTTCTCTGTACCTAGAATGCGACATCAAACTAACAGCATTTATAATCTTTTACTACTAAATGCACCTTTGTTAGCACATGCCCTCCTTTTCCACGATATGATTCTTTCGTATACAGTAAGCCAGTATTTTTTGTTTTGCTTTTCTATGACATAATATAAGTTGCTATAGTCAATATTTACTCATCTGACTATCCATTCTTCTCAAGTAAAAGAACACTCTAATTATAATTACATTGGTATACTTTGAGGTTGTAACTTGTATGCCTATTAGTAATTTATTAAGTACTTCAGTTAGTAATTCATTTATTTGGTCTACTGAAATTGCTGAGTTTTCCAGTACTAAATTTTGAAAAGGCTAAAAGAAATTGAAACACGATTTTTAATTATTATTTATCGCTCGTTAAACTCGAATAACCCATTTTTTACTCTAATAACGATCAATTGTGTTACATGTTTCCACAATCAAGTATAAAGCACATTTTAAGCGTCATTTTGATCGGTTAAAGCGTGTCTTTTTGGAAGGTTACATGTTAAGGTGGTCGTATCATTTGTGTTCCATGTTTGCACACTCAAGTTTTAAGTTTTTGTTGATTGTTTAAACCCAATTTAAATGCTTGTAAAGTTTTGTGACGGGTTGTATTTTTCAATAAAATATATGCAGATGGGACGTAATATAAAGGGAAATCTCTTGATCGAAATACATATAATGTGCAAGTTTTTGTTTGTTTGTTTGTTTGTAATCATATAATGTGTAAGTACTATTATAGTTTTTATGACAATTTAAGGGGCGTATGGCAACTGATACCTTTGTGTCAACAGCTGCTTCCTCTTTGTCACGATTTTGACAAGAGTATATATATATATTATTTTATTTAAGTTTATTAGGTCGAAAAAGTTATAAGTAATTTGAGAGACGGCAAGAGCGTCCGAGCTTTATTACAAATATAATAGGGTAATATATAAGTTACAAAGAAAACCAGAAAGTACTAGTTTTTTTACAATTAGAACTCTAATCTATCGAAAATTCACATGAACGAATAAGAAGAAGCAATCAGTTCAGTACACACGGAATATAAGTAAATAAATTTGAGAACCAATGAATTTTCCGGCCGCCGATACGAAATGGTTCGCTAGTTCAAAGTGAGTCTTACCAAATTATTTTGAAATGCATGCAAGATTTGTTGGTGATGAGTCGGCATAGTTAAGAATGACATTCCGAGTAATTTTCGGTATCCTCGTATTATTCATTCCCACGTATTAATTTGAGAGGTTTTGCATACATTCATTTTAGAACGTCGGCGAATTTGTTGGTGAAGAATTCACTAAGTTAAGAATACTATTCCAGTAATTCTTATTATCTTCGTAAAACACGCTCCCGCTTAGTCTCCCACTTTCCAACTCTCTATCACCATTCGAGAAACTCCGGTTATTGGCAACAACGTCGGTTGAGTTATTTAGCAATAGATCCGTAAATTTCGTCATGAAATTATCTCCGTTCACATTTTCCATGAAACTAAATTGCGACAAATCCGTCGAATTCTCCATATCATTCCACCCCTCTTCGCCTTCTGATTTCAATAAAGATCCCGAATTCCCAACGAATTCGATAAATGTGGCCGGATTCTCTAAAATTTCGGTACCGGCCGAAGTTGGCGGGATGACGTCGGAAAAGCTAAGCGTAGACGTCGGCGACTCTAGGTCGTCGCCGTCATTTGAGCGGGGACCTGATTCAGGTGGATTAGTCCAAGTCCCACTCCAGGCTTTCAGTATGTCCAGGCAGGGGGGCGGGGCCGCCAGTCTGGCCGTTGTCGAGATAGGATAATCCGGCGGTGGCGGCACTGGAGAGCATGCAAGGGTGCTGGCTCGGATCTTAGATTGTCTTGCGAGCCGGGCCTCGGCTTCAAGCCGAGCGCTCTCCCATTGGGCCATGTGGCTCAAATTGGCTGCATTTTTGGATGGCCCGTCAGTGGATGAAAGGGCTTCATTTTTGGGCTTATGGGTAACTGGGTCAATGCCCATTTTGTCTAGCCTTTTCTTGAGATGAGTATTCCAATAGTTTTTTATCTCATTATCCGTTCTTTTTGGCAAGTGAGTAGCAATGGCCGACCACCTAAAGAAAAAACAAATTATTAACAAGTGTATGGTTTTGTTACATTTTTTTTTTTTTTTTGGTTACATATATAAACAAAAGTAGGACTATAAAAAGAAATATCCTATACTTAACCATATACATGAAACCAGATGTTTTTTTTAGAATTGTCACTTCAATTAGGACAAAGAAGTTTGGCATATGCCACCTCATATTTTAATTAGAAAAATGCTTCTCATACATAATCAAGTAGCTGCCTAATGATGAAATTTTAGGTCATTCTATGGGTACCATTTTTCTTTTGTTAAATGAGTAGACCAAGACAATATATATATAGTCTGTAATAACGAGTTCTTGTTCTGAAATTTTAGGCCATTCTATGGGTACCTTTTTTCTTCTGTTAAATGAGTAGACTAAGACAGGTAGTTGTGAACCAAATTTTTTTGTACATGTTATGTAAATGGTTACATTATCATTGAATTTTGTATCATAAGACGTGATAGGAACTTGATATATTTTAACAGGATATCATTAATGATGGACTTAAAGGAACACTTATATTAGCAAATTATGCTGGAATAGGGTATCTTGTCCCAATTTTAAAACTTTGATTAAAAAGTGTATAGAACTCTGACTGCACATCAGTTGTGTCCTACTGTATATATATTTAATACAGATGAACCAAATTAATTGCTGGTTTATGGTTTGATATTGACCGCCAACTGAGAGAACAAGTATGAAGCAATTTGGCAAACAAGACTACAAGAGTGAATGGTCCAAATTAGTCCAACTAAATGAAAATAATTAATCATTGTGAACTCTATATATTTACTATTATTACCAATTTAATTTAGAAGCAAAAGGTCCACCATCATTATGACTTATAGTAGTTTTTGTAATTAATTTTGACAGCCAGTTGAGAGAACAAATGTGAAATGATATGAGACATAAAGAGAAATGAAAAGTCCGACCACGGTAATGAAAATTTTGAATTAATTAAGGTGCATATGCTAAAAAATCCTCAGCTATTATGAATTGTAATTCTTTTGAGTTTCAAGTTCAACTGTTACAACACTCCATATTTATATTTTTTGAAATGGAAATACGACATTTTGTATTAGTAATATTTAAATGACAGAGCAAAACGTTACCTGTTGCCTAAGAGTGCATGAAGCTGAATGATAGTTTGTTCTTCTTGTAAACTGAACTTTCCTCTCTTAATATCAGGCCTCAGATAATTAGTCCACCTCAACCTGCAACTTTTCCCACACCTTTGTAGCCCTACAAAAGATAGAGATATCTTATTGTAAAATACACAACTTTTGTTTAATAATTAAAGTAGCTTCACTTACATTATATCTCAAAAGTGTTTTGCTCTTAGATGCGAATACATTTTAAAATAAAATAAAACATTTTATGGTTTCACAACTGCATTTGCTACAAAGTGAAGAACATGTATTGGCAAGTGAAGAAAGTACGTATATAGTAAAATGTTCTTTAGTAAAACGCTTGAATTTATGGAACAAATAATTATATCTCTCAAGTTAGGATCGAGTATATATATCTTTATATTTTAAGAACCTAAAAAAGAAGACACAAGTTCAATCAGTGTCACCAAACTAGTTTCTTGATTCTGCTTTATATTTTCCGGCAATGGCCAAAAAAAGATCCACAGAACCGTTTCTTAGTTTCAAATGGATAATTTACCTAATAGATTGATACGTACATGAGGTGCTAAAAGGCTATAACTCGCTAGTTTTGACTAAACATGTATTTTTTTGTTACTATGCGAAGGTGACAAGTCTAGAATTGGTCATTATTTGTTGAAGTACTTGGTATATAATCGGTTTGATCTTAATATGAGACACAGTGCAACCCCTTCCAACATACACGTACTACAAGAAAATAACAAGATATAGACTGATCTGTTACTATACAACTTCTTGCCATACTGCTCAAAATTCAGTAACTAGTAACAGTTTGTGTTGTTATACTGCATGTTACTAAATTTAAAAAACAAGTCGTATAATACAAACTGTTGCTATCATGATGTTCTTGCAGCGATACTTCCAGTTCGATAATGCGGATATAGGAAAGAAAAGGAACAAAATGATAATTTACTAACCAGCTTTTCCAGGAAGAGCTCTCCAGCTCCCATGACCATGTTGTTCAATGTAAGCCAAGAGTTTTTGGTCTTCTTCTGGTGTCCATGGACCTTTCTTTAAACCTATTTTATCACAACATGGAGTTCTCCCCATCTTCTCACTCACTCAACTCACTCACTTACTTACTCACTTAGTCACTATACCAATATATTTATATATTTATGTATGAATATATTGTGTGTAATATAATGTTGTGTATAATGGTGATCAGTGATGAGGATTGTACCCCTTTGCTACTTATAATACAGCCAAAGTGATGTAAAGAAAGGTCAGCGACATAGATGGGGATACATGCAATAAATATGACAGCTTATGGGAAAATAAGATAGGACACTAGTGCCCCGTTTCATTTATGACTTTGCTTTTTTTATGTTTACCACCATATGCTTTTGTTACATTTTTATTTCATTACTATTTCACAGTGGAGTTTAAAGGCTTCCATGGCATAGGGAGTTCATTATTCTCTATACGGTTGAAGTTAAAAAAGAAATGTACAAATTAGATTTGGCATATTCAAAAGAATCCATTCTTCGATCCTTCATACAATTATGAAAGGAAAATGACTACTACACCGATACTAATTTATCCAAATTTTGTACTCTGCTTGTGTTTCATTTTTTTTGGGATGATTAAAGAGGCTATCTCCAAATTAATAATTTTTTAGGGACCAAAGGGCAAGCTCATAGCTGATTTTACTAAACACGAGTGATACATCGAGCAAAATGTGTGATGCACAGTTGCATACATAGACAAATTAATAAGGACACCAGAAGAAAAAAAAATATTTTTACTTTTTTTTCTCTATATAAGTACATGAGGGTTAATTTCATCCATATGGCCTCACATATAATTGCACATTAATAGGGGATTAAGTGTACAATAACTAAAAATACGAGACCTATTTGTGAAATAAGTAAAACTATGGGGACTAAAAAGAAATCTTCATCATTATTGTAATTCACTCAAATAGCAAATTTAAACAAACTTATTTAAAAGAAAGAATAAATTTAGTTGAATATTGTACAGATTAGATGTTAGTTCGGATCGTAAAATGTAACAAAACAGCAGCTATATTTAGCTATATGCAAAACACCTGTTATTCTGGGAGAATCCATAGATTGATGCACATTTTGTATGACTAAGCCTCGTTTGTTTGAGGTAAAATAGGTTGAAAAAGAAGTTTACCGGTAAAATGAACTTTTTTCTTATATAGTAAAAGCTACGTTTTAGGAAAATATTTCCCAAATTAAGAGCAAAATCAAAAGAAATGATTAGACCAACAGGGAACATTTTACTTTACTGAGTTTACGTTTTTCAATGAAGTAAAATGAAAACCCTGCAAAAGTTTTTCAAAGAAATATTTTCTTCCAGTAAATATTTTACTTGGAAACAAAAAGAGCCTTAGAGAAATGCTTGCAACCAATGCAGAAAAGGTTGTCAAGTGACAAAATTTTATTCAGAATCCATTTTCACGGAAATACACAAAGGTTACACCTTGAGCTAGAAAGTTGATCAAGTACTTTACTGATAATAAAATCTTTTTTAAGCATGTAATAATGGCAACTTTTTGTGCCTTACTTCTTTTACCCAACATGATCAGTTATAATCATTGGAAGTGGTGTGATATTGACGACTCTCCAGTTCTCATATTTATATACCTAAATAAAATATATAATTCTTTCGTGCTTTTAGATATGAACCGAAATGAACCCTCACATCGTCTCTAGAGTCACCCCGTCTCTAGTCTCCCGTCTATGAGCCAATCGTAAAAAAAAGATATAACTCGCGTGTTTAGTACTGACCGTGGTTTCATTAGCAAAAAAGAAATCTTATCAAGTAAAACTATTAATCACACTGCAATTAGTGACCTTGGATAATAAATCTCAATATAATAATAGATAATCTAGATCTCAATATTGTCGAAATTCCAAGTAAATCAAACGTAATAAAACTTTAGTTCTTAATATATTCAGTTAGATAAAAAAAATACTAGTAAATCAAAACTCAACGAATCAAGTTATTGATCGACTTCTATAAACCAATTAAATGCTCACTTTAGTTTTTGTTGAAACCAAAAAGTGCTCATTTAGCCTAATCTATTTCGAAATATGTGCGCTCACATGCACCTAAGTTAATCGCGGGTCAAATGTACTTATAAGTTCATTGGTTAAATATTCAAGAAGTGTCGGAGTTACATGATCTGGTTATAAATAAATAAAACTAAATGAATTTTATATTATTAATTAAAAGTACACCAACTATATGTATATCACTAACTAATATATCACATTTACCCTAACAAGATTCAAAACGAAAAAAATAAAAATGAGAGTATTTTACGAGACAAGATTCTACATGATTGAGTATATATTACAATTAGCAAGGGTGTAGCAATAGTAATTTAACGGTAAGTTTCGACAAGTTAGGTTTTGGTGAGGAGGAGCGATTTGTCAAGTTTAACAGTATTGAGTTCATATATGAATTTCAACTCTTTTATATGAAGTAAAATAATAATAAAAAATATAAACTGTATACAAAATCAGTATTAATTAATACCTTGACTGCTTCAATAAAATAAGATTTAAGGCGGTGGTCAGTTTGCATTCAAAACGAAATAAAAAAAAACATTTTTTTTATTTCTTGTGAGACTGTTTATTTAAATTTCAAATTAAATAATATATATATATATATATTTTTTTATATTAGAACCGGGGGAAGTCGAGTTTGTTTTCTCTCTACGGTTCCGCTGAAAGGATCAGTGGCTCTCAAAGGAACCATTAAACATTCTCTAATTATACCTGATTAATTATTACTTCTTTTTTTAACAAAAGAAAATTTCATTTAAAATTTTGAGTGAAAACAGCTCACTCATAATAGGCAACGGAAAACAAGTTAAAACATCTCCAAAACCAGAGATAACAACTACTGCATATAAATAAAAACTAACACTTGTAACAAACACCACATACATTTATATTGATGTAAGAGAATTAGTCCCCAAGAATAGTCTCCAACCAACCAAAGCCATTTTCGTCTGCATTTATACCAAAAACTGGAGCTTTAAAAGTCCAAGTAGCCCTATGCCCCTTAGTGATCATAAAATGTTTTTGAATTTTCAAGTTCCGTTTATTTTTATTAATAGCTCCAAAATCCGAAAGATTTCCAATAAGTACTTATCCGACGATGAACTACCAAGTCTACCATTATCAATAGAGTAGGACGAGTCGAGATTATAATCTCCCATTAAATTCTTTAGAGTGTTGTTAAATGGCACATAAATAATCCGTAGCATTTCTAAAAGGAGCTCCTTCCATTTCATGGTTATTTATGTGCCATTTAACAACACTCTAAAGGATTTTAGTTCCATTTCAAAACTCTAAAAAGAGCTCATTCCATTTCATAGTTATTTTGGTTCCAAAGTTTAGTAAAATCTGTAGCATTTCTAGTTTTGATGAGGACATGTCTATAATCTATAAGACTGACTATCGGAATTTCAGATAAACCTCAATTCTTAGTGATATGATCCCTAATAGTTTCGGTCTTGGGTCTGACTCTACTAAACTTAGTAATAAGGGCAAATTGAAGGGATGAGCCCGACCTTTGCAGTTCTAAGGAGGAGAAAATAATTACAGATTTAGAGTATTTAATCTGAGTTTGTTTCAAAGGTAGCTGAATATCGTTAATTTTCAGCGTACGAAGATCCAATTTATAGTTATTAACCTCCTCTAGATCTAGGTTAGATTGATTACTTTTAACAGCGGAAACATAGGACATGTTAATCGATGATTGAGAGACCTCCGGAGGAGCCTGTTCTACTTCTTTACTTTTATCTGCAGTGGCGGCCGCCATGGAGAAAATTCCAAATTAATTTGTTAGAACCCTAAAAGCTGAATAGAAGGCAAGAGATGTGAGATCTATCTAAGTATGCATATGATATTGGGAGAATCGAAGAGCAGACGAGACCCTAAGGCTCCGTCATTCTCTGTCTCTCTAGGTCTATCTTAAAAAGCAATCAGTTGATTTATTATTACTATAAGCTCTTGCACAAACTTTCGATTTAAATCATGATTGGACTAGTAAGATTTAAAATATTACAAAACTTTAAGTTTTTACCGTTCTATTATGCATACAAGGATAAATCAACCAGTGTACATGCTCGTGTTTCAAGTTTTCAATTTTTAAATCAAACCTTAAGATTCTTCCCATATCCAATAAATGTGCTATCCTATCATCTTCCCAAAACTTAAATGCTCCGTGGAACTACACCGACTTATGTTACATTTATTCTATTTCTTGACAGTGAAAAATCCATCTACCTTGTATAAAAAATTAATATATAAACAATTATGAGAGCCAGTTCCCATTATTTCTGAAGTTTTAACAGGCTAAATAGGGGGTGGGTACATATAATTCATCTGATGCACTATTTATTTATATATATATATTTTTTTATATGCACAGTGAAGCATGCCTAGAAAAATAAATACTACTATTATGCATAGTTCAGAATTAAATTCAAATCGAATTACGATGGATGGGTCCCAATTTTTTTTATATTTTAGTCTAGCTAGGAGCTTTCATTTCTTGCCTAGCTTTTGCTGGGCCACGGATCAATGGCTAATATCAGTGGTCCACAAAATGACTATTCTATTACAAGTTCCTTTTTTTTGGGTAATAAGTAAAAAAGTAATATTATTAACAAATGCTAGTATGTGACAACTAGAAAGCCCTATCTTCTTTTTTTTTTTTTTTTGGCAGGTTGGTAGCATGTCTTATCTTAAGTTCAATTTAAATATTAATGTGTTTATTATGTTCAAATTGCATTATGTTAATTTGCATGTTTTAGCTAATGTTCAGCGCTTGTTTGATTGTACAATGTTGATCTGATAAAAAACTACTAATCTTTTAAGATGACTGAACTCATCATTAATATCCAAATTCAAAAAACCTGGCTTATTTGTTTAGTTTGACTGTATTTAATTTCACATTTCACATTTGAAATTGGCAAATTAGTTATTTAATTATGGAGAGTGAAAAAAAAACTACAAACGAAGAAGTGGCATTTTATGCAAATGTTCTATTGTTCTTCACGCTATAATTTAAAAAGGGCATTGAGATCCATCCAGTTTGTTTTTGTTTTCAAGTGGTTCTTTTAATTTTTGCATTTTTATGAAAAGTACTTTAAGTTACTAATGTAAGTGTTAGAGATGAAATGGCAATACGGTAAAGATAGATTATTCTTTAACTAATTTGGGAAATCTTACATCAAAATTTGGCATGCCATTCAATGGAAGGAGCAACTAATTAATTTTAATTATAATATGATTTACATATCGAAGCCGTTAAACAAGCTATGAATTATCACCAACACCATCATAATTTTAGCCTAATCTCACTCATTCTCACATCAAAATGAACATACTTAAAATGAATAGCCAGAGATTGTTTTTGTGGAAAGAAGTAATACCATTAATGAAATTCGACATTTACGCCATAAAATTACCTCGTAACCAATTTTCTCTCTAATCCTCACACTCACATTGGTCAATAGAAGTAAAAGTAATGCATGTACAACAAATGTTATTATCCCCTTTTATATATATATATATATATATATATACTTGATAGAACATAAAAATTAGACCCGAATATATCTATTCGAGTATGAATCGACCCACCCATTATTAGAGGCTACCCAAAGCTAAAACCCAAAAAACCATGATTTAATGGAGCTTTTCTAACATGCCATTATATATAAGGGACCAGCCCAGTAGTAAAGATCCACAATGGAAAAGCTCATGAGCTGGCTCTTAAGATAACGACATTTGTCAACATCCTATGAGGCATAATTGTCTATAAATAGCCAACTACCCCCTAAAATAAGGACCAGAAAATATATCTAAAAAATATAGAGAGAATGAGAGAAAAGAGAAAAATTTGTCATAACTCACCCCACTAGAAAGCAGACCGAGCAAGATACAAGACCGAACACCGAGATCGAATAAAGATCAAGATTAAAAGAGCAAGTTGTAATACCGGGCACAAATGCAAATAGAAAATTGTAATCCGAACAATTATACCACCGAGCGTAATAAAGATTAAATAAGTGTTCATTATTTATTCTATTTGATATATTATATTATTATTGAAAATGCTAACGCTACCGACCAAAGTTACGGTTTTATCAATGCTCTTAACAAGCTGTTCATAAACTGTCAAAGATCAAGATATGCATCTTTATAGTGACCCTTAATAAAATGTCAACAGTAAAAAACACATTATCGACTATTATGTAACTAGTAAATTCCTAATACAATAATATTTACATTAATATTACCCTCAGCTTTTAATCCCACAGGCCACAGTATTTTCTCACTGAGCCCTCCATATTGTTGTAATGACCATGACTCATAAGTCATGATTCATGACCCTACCTCTAAACTTGTAGGCTAATTTATGAATACAAAAAAAATAACTAAAAATAGTATCTAAATTAAAATTCATTATAATCGTTAAAACTGGGGTTTTCATATCTTTAAATACGATTATGAACGGGTTCCATTTGGTGACATTTGGCATGGTGAAAAGCGGAATGGAAACAAAAAAGCATATAATATAATCAATTAGATCGACGTTGTTATAACTAGCTGCCAAAAATATTTTGCATAAAATAAGAAATTATCGATCATCGTCTTTTAGGCAGTGAAACGAGTGGTTGTCTAATGGGTATAAAGATGCAACAAATTTTACACCTCCGACGGCACCAACTCAACATCTTTCCTACTGTCATATGTGCGCTTATAACACAACAATAATTAAATGTTTCACCAAATTTTTTTCCTACTTTTATACCATAATCCACATTATACAAATAATCAGTATGAATCGAGGGTGCAAACACTTCGAATGAGCCTTAGACCTGTTCATATTTTGTTCGCCACGACAGAGGTTATAGCTAGTTCATGTTCGATAATGTTTGTTCAAAACGAATTAGCGTGAATCAAAAAACGAATGAGTGTGAATCAAATCTTTAACTTTCGGTTCCTTTTCTCTGATGAGTTATTGTCCGAGATCAGCCAACAAACCTGCTCATTCGATAGCAAGTGCTCTGAAGTTTAACTCTCTTCCCTGATATTGGGCTTACAGTACTACTACTTGACAATTGAAAGAAATAGTTAAGGATGACATTCTTGTAGGTGTATGTAATCAAATTTTTTGTTTCTATTTAATGTATCTTTGAACAAAAAAAAAAAACAAATTTTTTTTTAACGAGTCATTCAGTCAAACACAAATTTGTTTGCTAGATGTTTGTTTAGTTAGAATATAATATTACCATATTTAGTTGGTCGTCTTTTGCTCTACGTATCTGGAAATGACAATTTTGTGTTAAATACATACCAGCTCTATAAGTTGGATTAAGATAATAATGTAAATTAACTCATAAATAAAGTATAAGAAAATGTATGGCGCAATCAAAACCAACAGATTGTATGAATTAGAAAGAAAACATCCTTATCAATTATTCGACGTGAAAAATGGTTGAAAATATGTATCTAAACCAAAAGTAATTTTTTTTTTTTACTTTTTACGGAATTATTCGTCCTTGGGTGGGATTTCCAATCTAGTCCGTCCGGAGTGTTCACATCTCATTTAAAACGTATCTGAGTAAAACCTAGTCGTGGGAGAATAACTGAGTGAGTGAGTGAGAGAGATACTGTGAAAGGCCGACGACGGAACCTTAATGTTATTCAAGCGATGAAGCATCGACGACGGTGAGACAACATTGTGATTAAGGGCGGGGTTTTAAAAAGAGAAAGATCAATTGTTAAAAATGAAGGAAATCAAATTTAAACACCTTAATATATTTTTCATAATTTTTTTAAACCTAAATATTAAAAATGACCTCAAAAAACATTGAATAAGTAAAAAGGAACAGTAGGTCCACACAACTTAAATTGCCTTTTAATCAATGCCAACTCAGACGTTTTCTTAATGGTCCAACATTGTCTTAATTGCAGCTTTCTAAAATAACCCCACTAGAGATTTGTCAAATTGTGATGTTTCCACGTGTTTTTTTTTAGCTAGATGTGTTCTTGTGAAACTTAAAATCTGAGTAACAAGTACTACGTATCTTGACATAACATATTAAATTTTGCTATTTTTTATTACTTTTAATACTATTATTATTATTTTAATTGTGGCAAGGTAATTGTTGACTTACCCGTAGACCATCTTTATCACGCAACAGTATAAGTATACAACATTATATATACAGCCATACTGGATATGAGCTATATGTGAAATATGATTCACATAGTTATCGAAAAACTCATTTTTTCTTTTAAAAATTACGTTTTGGACCCGTTGTCAGTATCCTCTTATTCGTTTTACCACTTACTATTATTTCAACTGTAGATTTTAGATTTTTTTTTGCATTTTTTGCACGTTTCCTGTATATATAATACTAAGTTGATAGCGTTAATCTCACATTTCCAAGATGACATTCGTTAACGTGAATCTCACATATAATATCACTATCGTATGTTTTCTTATCTTCACTCAATTATTAATATATGGAATGCTAAGTAAACAGTTAACTACAAAAAACATACGACAAAAGGTGAAGGAAAAAGCCGACAGAGTGATCAAATAAAAAAGAAAATTATTAACTATTCGAAATAATAAAACTAACATGCTTTTGTTTTTTTAAAACCATAAATGACAAGATTATGGGACATTTTAATTTATTAAGGGTTCAATCTTAATTCTAATGCTGTCAAAGACTCAAATGAGTATATATAGTTGTGCATTGTATGGATGGGGAGTATTTGCAGTCCGTTATAATTGCAGCGACTGAAATGCATATCTCGACACCTCGATCAAAACCGATAGCCCAGATGTATTGTATTTTCAGAAAAACTCCCAATTATTTTTACTAAACATATCGATTGTCAGATTTCGAGGCCAAACCCCACTCTAGGCCAAACCCGAAGCCACCGGTCCGGAAATCCCCTCGAGAGGCTAAGGAGAAGCCTATCAGGCCTGGTCAAGCTGTAGACACAGGGGCACCCCTATGACCAGGGGTTACGGCAACCCCATAATTTTGAAAAATAATTTTTTTTTATTAATGTTTTTTTACAATAATTTATATATACGGTATTCTGACAACCCTTTAAATATTTTTTTTGGCATCCCCTTCCAAAATTATATATTGTTAGTGCAATAACATACAATAATTGTGTATGTGCTGATAATATATAAGTAATACTTAAAAAATTAACATATACAAGTGATTATAAAAGACAGTTTACACCAGCTTATCATGTTGACACGTAACACGCATCTTTAAAAAAATTAAACAAAATAATAATTAGAGTAGTGGTGAGTGCAAACAAAATTTATAAAAGAATTTTTGATGGTTTGTATTTTAATTGAAGTGAATATACTAAAATTGTGTAATAGATATTTAATTGTTCTTATATATTTATTATTTAATATACGTTTGTTTTTTCATGTTTTTATTTATATTATTTTATCTTCGTGTCTTAATCTTTTTTACTTGTTATAACTTGATTTATTAAATTTAACTTTTATATCTTTTGGGTTTTAATTTTATTTATTTTTTAGTCAATTTTGAAACGCTGAAACTTTCGACACATGACTGCACGTGA
This sequence comes from Primula veris, assembly GCA_963682055.1. Taxonomy (NCBI): domain Eukaryota; kingdom Viridiplantae; phylum Streptophyta; class Magnoliopsida; order Ericales; family Primulaceae; genus Primula; species Primula veris. The sequence goes on along the minus strand of OY821747.1, from coordinate 23,870,167 downwards.
CATTATTGTTGTGGATTTTTTTGGGAGTTTGAAAAAAAAGTCGAAATTGAGCGAAAAGCAAAAAAATAGAAATCAAATACATTTTAATAAAGAAAACAAGGTAAAAAAAATGAAGAAAAGATGGTAAAAAAGGTAAAAAAAAATCCGGCTTTTCCGTGTTTATATTTAGAAAAATATTATACGTTTTTATTAATGTTGGCAAGAGCAGATATTTGGTTATGGTTCCGGCCCTGTGTAGACATTATGGAGAAGCCTAGCGTGCCTGGTCAAAATGTAGAGGTTAAGGAGAAGCCTAGCGAGCCTTTTGAAACTACAAATATAATTACCGGGAATTACTCCTATAATATTGAGGGCGGTTTTAAAGATACCTATCTGTTTGATATAACTAGTAGGGATATTGAGATTCCATCTGATTCGGCGGAGCAAATTTCGATTATTGCATTTGATTCTTCAAAAACCGATGATGCCCCCGAGTTAGCAGATTGTTTAAAATGCTCTCAAAATTATCCACATGTAACGATTTTTTTCTTTCTCAATAGAGAAGTTAAAGAGAATGCGATAAACATGGGAGGATGTCACATTTTATTTTGACCGATAGAGTTGTAAAAGACCTCAAGATGTATTCGGATGAAATATTTGCGAAAAACCCACAGCCAAATAATGGTGTGAAGAAAAAATTTCGATGGTGTTTAGAACAATTTGCTTGGTGCTTGCTTTCGTTTTAGTACATAAGGAAAATTCTCTATTCTGAGCTTGTTTCGTTTCGGAACACTCTCCGTAAATGAAGACGGGAAAGCTCGGATTGCCTTTATCACTAAATCCAGAGGTATGAACTTTCATTATTATGACTGTTGGGTTTCGTGTACGTAAAAGCAATAATCGAAAGTGCAAGGTCTAAAAAGAAACAAACAATTTTATTTCTATTAAACGGAATGTGACTCTATTACAATATTCTGACACTTGCAGAATGTAAATGCAATTAATTAAAAATCCAGACATATTAATATGACTTATTAAATTGCTGAGCTGATTTATAATTAAAAGAAACTGCCAGACAGAATAGTATAATTACTAATCTACTTGACTGTTTCTGTAAATAAATAAAATTACAGAACTGAAATGTAAATTACAGAATTGGAAAGAACTGAAATGAAATTATAGAACATGAAAAATAAATTACATAATTGAAATATACAGAATATAAAATTGCAGAAATATAAATATGGAATAAAAAAGCATAAATGTAAAAGACAAGACGACTGTTTAATAATCTGCCCTTAACCGATATTCACCCAACCACCTTTGGTTTCTGCTTACGTTGGCGCTTCGATGCCAATGTACAACGTCTCGGATGACTTGCCGAAAACTGGCGATGAGTCAAGGTCGAGCTGTTGGTGAGTGGCACTCTCTGACTAAAATGTAATGCTATTTAGAGAGATGATATATGCTGCCGTGTTTGATTTCAGAATGTTGTTTTGACATGTGGGGGGTCTGCCTATTTATAGGCTGGCTGAGAAAGTGGATGGCTCTCACTAAAATGTAATGCTATTTAGAGAGATGATATATGTTGCTGTGTTTGATTTCAGAATGTTCTTTTGACATGTGTGGGGTTTGCCTATTTATAGGCTGGCTGAGAAAGTCACACTTTAATATTGTCAGTTTTTTCGAAATTTGAAACTGCAGTATTAACTCTGCAATGAATTCATATTTATTGCATCAGTTACAGCTTTGCTGAAAACTTTCAGGAGACGCGCTCCCGACGAGCAGACGCGCGTGTGATACACAATACACACATGCGTATGTGGACACAAAACATAGTATCCACAAGGGATAGCTTTGTATATATATATTGTAAAAATGACTCTTTATTTTTCAATGTGGGACAATTCTCAATGAGTTATCTTCATTTAACCCATTTTCCAGCATTAAGAGTTTTTTTCTTTCTCAACCCTAATATTTGACACCCATTTCCATTCACTCCCATTATCCGAATAGGTCATGCGATATACCGTTACGAAACTTGTTATACCATCTACTCAAACGTCTTGAGTATGGTGTCAAAAGACAACGACTGTCAATTGAAATATTGATTTAAAGATGATCATGTGATCATTCGGAATCTACCATGTTTCAACATGGTTTTCCAACAATAACTTCAAAAAAAAACTTCTATTATAAAGTCTGTGTCTTTACCTTTAGCATGTACAAAAGTCTTTGTTTGATGTTTAGCTATGTATTGTGGTTTGAAACTTTTATGTCATATGATGCTACTTTTTGGTGAAAATTTACTATTTTTATTAGTATTTCATTTGCTATTTATGTACTTTAATTAATTATTAATTTTGAGTTGTAGTTCTTTTATCGAATAGAAGAAACGAGATGACCGATCTTACAAAAACGATGATAAAATTCATAACGGGAGATGAGAATGAATAAATTAAATGGAATGGAAGGAGAAATGAAATGCTTTGCAAGTTCCGGAAAACCTTATCAATTACATTGAAAAATGCCTATCGAGGACAGCGGTGTAAGTGCACAACTCTTTAATTACTTACATTCTACAGCGGTGTAGATGCTTATACACTTTACAAGAATGCGAAGATAACTAGATATAGATGATTATAAATAGGGGTAATTACTTATTAGTCACACTTTTAATACCCTTTTAGAATCATAAATAAGGTGTCTTTAGTACACTACTTTGTTCTCTATGAACACTAAGCAACTTCGACCTTTTCTTTTGACACTATTTATTGGAATGAAAATCATAAAAATGTTCTCAAAGTGTGTCTCGGTGTTTGAATTTGGTTACTTCATGTAACTTTAGATAAGTGTTCACCCACAACAAATCAAAAGTTAACTCTAATTTGCAACTCTACTTTCAAAATGTGTTTTTTTGGTCATGTTGTTTATTATTACACATTACTCTTTTAAAGTGTAGGACCAAACTTTTATTTTAGTATCACTAAAATAGGGAGAATAGTATCACAAAAAGAGAGAAACTAGTATTATAAAAGAAAGAGATAACTATAAATTTGTGATCAATATAGATTGTTTGATTTGTAATTTTTTTTATAATATTAATATAAAGGTCACGTGTAATGGCTCTGAGAAAGTAACCATTTTTGAATGAATATAGTTAAAAGTGTTTGAATTTTACGTTTCTTGTCTGTTTGCGGTGTGCATTGATTTCCTAACAAAACACAAATAAGACAAATGAATTTTTATAGAATTCGACACACGCGAAAACAAATTAGGACTAATTCTTTTCCCCCGTATAATTAGGTGTTTAAATTAGCAAAATACAGAAGTACTAACGAGTGGTGGGAGTTTAGGGATGTAAGACTTTGCAAACTAGAATCACATTTGAAAGAAGGTTACAATAGTAACTTTATACTTTGGTTGAAATTTTATAGTTTCAAGTTTTTAGTATTGTTCTAATTTAAGAAAGCAGATCGAAGGATCATCGAACAGACTAAGTGACACGCTCTGATTTAGTGATTTAAAAATAATAACTAAGTTTAGAATACAAGGTTTTTTTTTTTTTTTTGAAGTAGGCTTTAATTTTAGGTGCTATCATTATCAAATAATTATGTGAAAATTGAAGACACTCAATTATTTCAAAAACTAGAGGACCATTAGACCCGTACAATTTGAAACCCCGAATTGACTATATATAGAGACTAGAGTCCTTTATGCCATAAATTAATTGGAGACATAAATGTTGATCATGTGAGCTCATTAAATAGCCGAAAACAATTTTTAGTACATGTAATTAGGTTGTTTAAAATATCACTATATTACACAAATGTTAGCTATTGCTGGGATCAATGAAACTTATCAAAACTCTCATAAATATGGTTTCCCTTATTTGAGAGCTGTTGAAAGTTTTACCAATAATCTGCGGCTATATACCGACGATAGTGTATATATATATATATATATATATATATTACATTATTGTCATCATTTAAAAAAGAAAATAATTAATATTACCCAAATTTATGGAAATCTTGCGCCCATGTTCCATGTGACAATAAATTCCCCGTCCCCTCTTATTCTAAGCCATGCAGACTTGATGTAACAATAATATTGTGGACTGGGAACCAAAATATATAAAATATAGCTTAATATAAATACACATTATTTCATGAAAGCAGCCTTAAATCTATGTACTTTCCACGATTTTATTTTCCTCAGACCCTACTACTTAATAAGTCAAGCCACAAAGTGAAACAAAAGGTGGTCTAATTCACCAGCTTAGTTTTTGATAATTATATACAAACTGGGAACTAAATATATATATACACACACCTCATAATCGTTATCTTGCCAATATCAGTGTGATCGAAGCCTGCATTATGGCAATCGGATCAGATATATATATATATATGCTTTAGGCACAGTGCGACATTTTGGAGACCCAAAGCGAATAAAAAAAAGACACATCATTTTACTTGCGCGATCACAAAGTATAGCTCCACGTCTAGTACTGCTACCATTACCTAAGGAGGATCTATCAAGATTTAATTTTTAATATAGGGGGGAGGGGTCCAGTGGGATTTAAAGACACTAAAAAAAAGGAATAGCATTTAACCCCTAATTAGAGTAATAATTTGTGAAATTTTTAATGGTTATTTAGGATTAGTGGAAGGAACTAATTAATATATAACTTATTGTAAGGAGCTGATCGATTTTTCTAAAGTTCGTTGCTTGATTTTGCTTTTGTGTTACAAGAAAAGTAAACTTGATTTTCATATGTATTTATTAATTAGCAACAACGTACAACTCATTCTCGCAATGTTGTCTAAACTATATTCTCTCGGCCCCGTAGTACTATTATCGACTTTCTACCTCACATATATCTACAAATTAAATGTGACAATAACTAAGAGATGAAGAAAGTATATGTCAATTGAACAAGACCTGGTTTCTATATTTATCGTTTCGGTCTCTTTGTGAGCAAATGACTTGATTGATGGGCATAAAATTTTATGTTGTCTTGATCTCATTGTTCCATGTGAACTTGTGAAAGTATTGTCACAACTAAAACATTAATATTATAATATCTTTTGTTAAGTTATAAACTCACTAATTCAACTCACAAAGCCTAAAAATTAATATTATTGTTATAATTTCTAATCTTTTTGGCGTTGGTCTTGGCCAATATAGAAGTCTATATACTACTTGCAATTTCTAAGTGTTTGGTTGTGAAAAAAATTTGGTTCTAAAAAGACTGCTGGCCTATTAAGCTGGATGGCCTTAAACTGACTTAAAAGTAGTCGGCTATATATATATCTATATCTATATTATGACCACGATACCTATATTTCTCTTTACTTTGATGAATGATTTTTCTCTATATGTCAATCATTAAAAGTATATTGCAATTGATGAATGAAATAGTGGGTCTTTCCCACGTATATAAAAAAAAAAAATAGCGAGAATCATTGATTTGAACATAAAAAACATATTTAATTTTTAAAATCCCGAATTCTCAAGTCTTGTTTAAGATTTGATACATATAATATAACATGCGGCATTTAAGTTAAAAATAAAGAGTAAAAATAAGTAGTATCATGCAGCATATGCATTAAGATAAATAAATATCACTTATATGTATTTTTTCATCATTTTCTCAAAAAAATTACTTAACATAACCTACATCTGGTGATTGGTTAATTTAAGGGCTTCAGATTTTTTACATCTTTGACATGAGTTCTCAAATGAAGTACTATAAAAGACAATTTGCTCAGTCAACATTAGGGAATGATACATTAGGTACTCAAGAATAATCGCTGATTAGGACCTGTGATCACTTTATTCTGGTAAACAAATTTTGTGTTACTATATATTCAGTTCTCTTAACTTAATTTGTCAGGTTAGATAATCAGAAACTCTACATTTCTCATTTGAGTGTAGGCATACTTCTTTCATACTAACCATGAAGAACTAAGTTGTTATACAAGATTACAAGGGAGTCCTGCCCCGATTCTATTTCGACAAATTAACAAAAAAAATGTTCTCGTCACAAATATGATGTTGAGATTATAGGCTTATAGAACTCTAGTTAGCCTTTCTCAAATGAGAGAAAAATCGATACATAAATTTCAAATCTTTTGTACAATAACCAAAATATATACCTATTAATTGGTTACGTTATACTAACTAATGTGTCTGCATTTTCTAACAATTTGAGATCAACGAGCTGTATACTGGCCCATTATTCTATTTTCTAAAACTTAATCAATATGCTTATCAAGGGGTTATCTTAGTCGACTTGCAAGCATTGGACAATCATCAGAAAATAATTTTATTCGGATAATTAGTTTAAGGAACCAATTTGCCAGAAGTACTAAATCATAGTACAAGGTTTCACCATCTTTTTTATCCAGTGTGTATATATACACTAAGACTTCAGTTGATCCAATATTAAATTTATTTTCTCCTCAAGGCATTACTCCTTTATTAAAAATTGATGAGAATAAGATAGTAGATCACTTTAAAAACGATGCAATTAATACAATTATATTAGTATTTTATCATGTTGATTTCATACATATTGCTAAAAGAAGGATCTGTTAATGTGTTACAGCAACTAATTAACATAACTTATACTCCTAAACTGAATGATAGGTTAATATCCAATCGTTTTTTTATATATATAAATAAACACCACATGTCATGATGGAGGTTCTACTGAGCCTAAATACCTAATACGATAAATTGATGACGGTGATAATGTACTGTAAAATATAAATAGTAAGAAAATCTAATCAATTTCTTCTTCTTCGTACTCGCTCTTCGAGGAAGTTTCAGTTCGAGCATTTGTAATTAATTTTGGGTTAGAAAAGAGACAATTTTAAGAAATTCAAAGGAAATATAGAAGAAAAGCCATATATGATATGGTTTATCTATATGGTTAATCATGACCATGTCATGTATTCTCCTAAAAGAGCTTGTAATTAAACTTAATAATATAGTATCAATTATCAAATGCACAGTAACATTTAATTACACAAGACAAGCAAAAACATATTTCCATTAATAGTCACACAATATTTCAATCACTCACACTTAAATAACACAAACACAAATGCTTATAAGAAGATCACAAGTAGACTCATTTCAACATAAATGCTCAATACTCCAACCGACTTAAATCTCAACTCAAATCGAAAGATAGACTTTTGTCTTGTTTGTCTATGGACGAGAAAGTGAAACCGCTGATAAAACTATTAAGAGGACGAAGATCACAACCCCTATATAGGCCCCGATAAGAGATCCAGAGACTCGCTCACAGAAAGAGTTGTACTGTTGGCATATAGCGAACCAGTTGGCTTTCGTGTTCCCCTTATGAGCTAAGTACACGATAGCCGCAGCTGCTGAGGACCCGGCAGATAAAAGACCTAACATCACCTATGACATGCATAAAACAGTCAAAGGATATTCGTATTACTACATACGAAGTACTTTATACAAAGATACAGTTTGATGAATATATAGTTACCTTTACGTAACATTTTTTGACTTAACTTCCATTGAGTTTCACGAAAAACATTGTTTGCTCTCATTTACACTTCAATAAAGTTACTACTTTCATTTCTGGTGGTAACAAATTTCTAAAAACCGAGAATTGCAAAATATTCAATATTTGAAGTTGGTTTGTCACAATTTTTTTTATATAACTGTTGGGGAAAACCCACATTTTTATTAATAGATGAATAAAAATGTGGGGGAAAACCCCCACAAAATACAAGAAATAAAAAGGTCTGAAATTGCTGCAATTAAAAAGTTACAGCTTAAAGTTGGTTTGTCACATACATGCAGTTAAACGTACTGATTTTTCATATGAATATCGAATAGTATGTAGTGTTACTAATTGAAACTAAAAATTCCTTACTAACACTTTAACACCAAAAAGTCGAAACTATGTCTTTTAGTGGTAATAGCCTCTTGAAATAACGTGTTTCTGTATGACCATTTACATTTTTTTTATAATTTTATGCATAAAATGGAGAGTTGCAGTGTGACTGTCAGAGAATTGTTGCAGAAAAGAAATACCGTGTCGAGTAAGACCAAGACTACCCTAGTTCCTTGAGCAGCACTTTGGACAATGTGGACAATGGAAAGTGCTAAAGATAGCACGAGATAGGCGCATACAATCGCATTTGCTACCACAAAGAACCTGTTCAAAGTATATCACGCATTAATCAGATATAGCATGTAAAATAGCATGTAGTTATACACTTTTTCTACTACTTCAAGTGATAGATTGAGAGTGTTACTACAATAACTATTTTTCATAGGTACGTATAAGGACTAATAAAGAAATATAAAAGATACAACTGCATGTACGCATATCGAATTTAATTCAAAAACAGGAAAACCGATGCAAATAATGACTATACGTTTAAGAAATACTTACGTGAAAGTTGGGAGATCATTGTACCTAGCCCTAAACCTTATGAACTGGGTTAAAAAGGGAAGAGTTTGATTAGTTGTTCCCATGATAGTTGCACTAACAAGAGTGCAAACTATAGCAATGAGCCTCAAGAAGAAGTCCAATATAGATGCACCTTTGTGCATCCCTTTGTTTGGGGTTACACTCTTTGAGGCAACACCAAGCTCAACAACACCTCCCTTCATGTTTTGCTAGTAATATTTTAGTAACTGTAAAAGGGTAATTTATTTGGAAATATTAGGGACTTAAGATTTTACTCAATTAGGATTGGATGTGAAGGTGTCTATGGAAGAGTATTGTGAATTTATAGGCATTTGAAAAAAAAAAAACAAAAGTGGATGTAGTGGTATCTAAACCACTCTTAAATTAAGAAAGAAATAAAGGTTTTGTTATGTAAAAGGTAATTGATCACTTTATGGGTTGGTTGTTTTAGTAAAATAAAATCATCATGCAGACATGCAGTCATGCTTGAGAATGTTTCCGAAATAAAATTGGGTATGATGAAAGAAAAACGGTTGAAAATTATAACTTGTTTCATTTTAATTTTGTTATTTGGCTTTATTATTTAGCCTTCATGTTATTTTTAAGTTACCAACTCTTTAGTTTCATGTAACCTATGACTTTTTATTTTTCCTAAATTTAAGATTTGAGTTTTTGGTTTTAGTATAAATAAGAGATATTGCTACATTTGTAACACACCACAAAATAAGAATATAATAAAAAAGTTTGTTTTCTTTTTATAATTTGTGAGTTGTTTTCCGACAATCATTTCTGTTCCAACAGTGGTATTAGGGCTTAAAAGATCACATTCCATGGAATTTGTTTCCGAGAGGTTGATGTATTCAAATTATCCAAGATTGAGTACCATCATTAGATGTTATCTCGGAGGGTGTGATTAGTGGGACGTGGTCGGTGAAACATCACAAGATGACATAAGCAAAAAGGTCCGTGAAATGAAAGAGAAGAGAGTTCTTTTTATTTTAGAAAGATCCATACACCCAAATATTTGGGAGAAGATCGGAAAGCAAAAGTATCTGAGTGTTGTATGAAAACTGCTCGAAATTGTCGTCTCAAACAAAAGAGACGCGGTTTTACCGAAAAAGTATTGGATACAATGTTTCGAGAAAAAAATGAATTTATCATTGAAGAGAATGAAAATGAGAAAGAATTCGAAAATTTGGATTTGTGCGAAAATGATGAAGATAAAGATCTGAATAGTAAAATTTGTAAAAATAAAAAAGAGGGGAAAATAGTTGGAGAAGGCGAAGAGTTAATGGATGGGAAACAAGATAAGAGAGATAATGAGAAGTTACAAAATATCGAATGTGAAGGAGATGCGCAAAATGCATCAAAGATAAGTACATGTTTACTATATACATATCAAAATGAGCGGAACGAGAAAGAAAATAAAGATTTTGGAGGTAAAAGTATTTCCAATAATGAGTTAGTTAATATGTTAGAGAAAAATGATGATAAAGTTGAAAGTATAATCTTATTTGATGAAAACTTATAAAAGATAGAGAGAGATCGTAGAACTAAAGTTTTGGTTGATGAGAAATTAGAACTTTTTAATGTCAAAATGGATGTAAAATCCGAGTATAAAGTGTTTTTGAAAAAATTGAAGGTGCAAATTAAAATTGATGATAGTTGGCAAAAATATTTTCACATCGAAAACAAAAGTGAGAATTGTCATCATATTGAAAATGAGAAGAAAAAAGATTATATTAATTTGGATAATGATTTTGAAAATGACTTTTACTAGATATAGTTTGATAACATTATGAGTTTGTGTATTGAGTATGATAAAATTATTACTTTGTGTATTGAGTATGATAAAATGGTACATGAAAAAGGAGAACAATTTGTTTTGGAGAATACTAATTTCGATACGGGATGGATAGACATGTGTCTATATTTCGATAATCGTGAGATGGATAATCTTAGATTTGCGAATTATGAGAAAGAAAAATCCTGAGATGCGAAAAAAAAAAAGACTACATGACGAACACGGCATATTGTATAAAGTGCGTCAGTTTAGTAAAAATATGTGAAAAGCGCTACAAATCGACCGAAATGTTTATGCAGCTTGTCGCGGTTGAAGAAGATGCGATCGAAAGTAAGAGAAGTTGTGAATATGGTGAAAAAAAGGAAGTTGAAGTGAAATATGCGAAATCACAAGACCAAGTAGCGGATAGTTTTACAAAGACTCAAGTATGAAATTTTTTGAACATTGAGGAGTTTGCTACGAGATATCAAACAAGATCAAGGGGGGTGTTGAAAATTATAACTTATTTGCCTTTAATTTTGTAACTTATTTGGATTTACTCTTTAGCGTTTATGTTATTTTTAATTTATCAACTCTTTAGGTTCATACATGTAACCTATGACTTTTTATTTTTACTAAATTTAAGACTTGGGTTTTTGATTTTATTATAAATAAGAGATATTGTTATATTTGTTAGACACCACAAAAGAAGAGTATAATAAAAAAGTTTGTTTTCCTTTTATATTTGTAAGTTATTTATATAATATTTTGTGAGTTGTTTTGCGACAATCATTTCCGGTCTAACAAAAGCCAGATAGAGTCATAGAACAACAATCGGCTATAAACCTATAACTCATTCATGTTGAATTTATATAATTTTCTTATCATCACTCCTCTGTACTTATTTTTTCAACAATAAATATCAAACGTCTATTATTAATAATATAATATTGTATATAATTTTTATACAACAGAATGAAAGAAGATTATATTAATAATACTTTTACAAGAGAAATTCTGTTCAAAGAGGAGAAGGCAAAAAGACTTTACACTGTGCAAACCCCAAAGTATTACTGTACTCTCAAAGCCACCACTGATATAATTTCATTCACACTATTCAAGTTTAATTTGATTTGTTTTAGTGGATTTATGCATTTCTCGTTAAAGTTATTGAATAATTTTTACACTTTTTCGCACACTCCTCGTCCGAGAGAAGACCGATGAACTGAAGCTCACAGTGTAAACTGACCAAAACATGTCCGAAAATGGCAGTAATAGCATTTTCAGAAAAGAAATACAATAAGAACATTTTTACAACTTCCAGCAATTTCTTATGATAAAGTCATGAATTTCAATAATTGGGCAAGTACATGATGTACTTACTAAAGCTAGACTATAATGAATGTTTTTTTTTATCAAGAATATGTACCTGCTCACCGTGTTATACCATTTGGAGTTGTATACCATACATGATTCTGGTATATTCCAACTCCACCAAATTATGCCTGAAATAGGCCTACATTATCGTTCCCATTTGTAGAATGGTTTGGTGACATTTCTTAGTTATCTTAGCTTTAAAATAAAACAAAAAAAAACTTAAATTACACTACAATCCCCTTACTCTTAACCGAAATATTATACTGTCCCTTTAGTTCAATGAAGCAGTGAAAATTCCAAAATAAAAATAAAAAAAATATTGACCTAAACACTATAGACCAAGTTTTTTTTGTGCATAATCATCTATATATGTTGACGTCTTCTTTTTCATCTAGTGCTTTACGTTTGTTAATATTCGAAAAACTAAAGAAAGTGATCTTGATCTTAAGATGTGGTAACTAAACTTTTGTCGTAACTTGGCCATTATTACAATTGAAACTACACATTCATATTAAATACATATATATTTAGATACATTGCCGTTTTAACAATTTACATATCCTTAATAATAACAAGTGTCCCAAAGCAGGTGTAGTTAGTTAAATGTGGCAAAGAGGGGCAGTTGTAGTCAGCAACATCTTTTATTTAGACAATATATTTATTATGAGCAACTAGGATTTGGTTTGTATTGTCGTATCGATTATCATCCTACATTCCTATGGAAATATTGATGCTGATACTAGCTTTATTATCCTTCATTTCATGCACCGTAACAACAAAAATATCATCATCAATGAAATATTAATCAGATAAAGAAATGTGATTAATTCAATACTGTGTAAAACATAGCTTGAAAATTGATACTATGGTGCCGCCTTTGATTTTTAAGACAAGCATTAGTTACAACACTAAGCATGATGATGTTCTTTCGAGAACTTCTCCTTTAGAATTCATTAAGATTCAGAAAACTAAGACCGGAACAATAGAAAGTAGAATTTCAAAGCGTGAATTTGAAACTCCAAAAAAGAATTAAGCCTTGAATAGTCCCAAATCCAAGCCAAAAGCACGAAAAATACACAATATCACGTTGTAAAACTATTATATTAGATCTTCAAGAACGTTTCAATTTTTTATCCAATTACGTTTTACAGCAATGGGACCACATGCTTCCCCTCCTTAAACTTAACAAGATATAAGCAAACACATCTTCCAGAAAGTACACTGCTAGTGGAAAACACAACTTCTTTGCCATAAAAATCAATCCTGTTACACCACTCTTAACCATAATATGGATGTTGTTGACCTATAATAGGAGCATCGCCAGATGGAATATTTGGCTGACACACAGGTTGAGATCCGCCTATGGTTTGGGCCTACTTGCCCACGAAACTGCATTGCTCGTTGAGAATTCTACCAAGCTGGTACTGTATAAACGCCACTACACCAGGAAACTTTTGCATCGCTAGCATATTTTGTTGGGGATCGGTATAATCTCTACTTTTATCACTGAACCCCTATACCAAATATAAACAACTAGTTAAGCTTAGTGGAAAATTTTCAGCAGATAACAATTTAATTGGAGAATCAAGTTTCAAGAAGCATACATTGTATCGACAACCATTATATGATACTTGGAACCTGGTCTTTTATTGTGAGTAAAACCGAAGTCCAAATTGTTTCTTTTCGTGCCCGGTAATTTTAACCAGAAGCATTATTTAAAAACACTAATTATTACCTACAAATTGAGATCATTATGATAGATGAAGCTTACAATAGCCAGCATCATGCAGTGTCCCTCTAGATATTCTTTGGCAACGGAAGCTGTTGTTACATCTGTGTTACCAAAAATAAGTATATGAATAAGAATAAAAGGATTACAAATTTGTAAAAGCAATAAATGTTTAAATACACAGCATTGATCTGTGAAGTGTTCAAGTACAGAACCTACCTGGATTTTGTATAAGAGCTCGAGTCCCACCGTTCTTATCAATGTGGTTAATTTCTGAATGTACCATATGATGAGAAAACCTAAATCATGTCAACATAACATAAGTACCTCGCACCAAATTAATCACACATTTGTATAGGAAAAAAAACTAAGTAGCGATATTAATAACCATAGGAAGAACGTCCACTATAACAGCCTATTGCATATTTTCAATAGCAGCGAGGAGGACACAACTGTTGAGCTCTATCTTTTTTCGATCGGGACCCATACCCGCCTGCATAATGATGCTAATTAATTCTTTCCGAAGAGATCTTATAAACAATGAACCTGAAAGTGAATACAACTAACTTGAACTGTTCCCTCCATAGCAGCAGGATTAACAGGAAGGTATGGGGTTTGTATAATCCCTGTAAAATTTAAAACATGAAAACATATCCACATTACTATGTAATAGTTAAGAGTTTCAACAACAATGATAAATTTACAGGATATCTAGAAATACATCACCATTGTTTTCAATGTTAATAAAGGTACCAGTTTAAGAAAGAAACACTCAAAGAGGAAGCAAACAAGTCTAGTAGTTTCATAGCAGTATTGGTTGAAGATGCACACGTGAATGATAGAGATAGAATAATAACAATTTTTGGGAGAAAGAAATCTAGAAATAACAAATCTGACCCCCACATAAATTTCAATAAAAATCATGAGATAAATTATGGAGAAGTTCTCAATAAGGCAGTGGTAGTAAAATTATGTTTTAAGCAAGGTGATGAGACAAAGAAAGATATTAAGAGGCCATGACAAAGACATTTGTATTAGCTGTTAAACCCCATATACCTTACCATTAAAATGCCTCATAATGGTAAGGATGGTAACTCATTTATAAACCACAGGCTTGATCGATATTACATCGATGTGAGATAATATAAACTCTAACATTAGCTGCCTAGCTAAACTTGACCCTTAAATGACAGAAAACAACAGATGTTGACAAGAAACATCTCATATGTCAAGTCACAACAAAGAAATGTAGAGATGAAAGGGAAAATATTACATGTATCAAACCAAAATAGGAGGACAAAACTCTATAAAATTAAGGTCTCCGATAAGTAAGTAATTTACCTGCTTTGATGAGATTGAAACTTGATATTTAGGTGGGTATGAGCAGAGTGTGAAATCCGTACATTACAAGAAGAAACACCCTCTGGCAGAAGGTACCTGAAATTTGTTATATTGAAGCTTGAGATTTGAAGCTTTCATCCAAGTTAGTAAAAACAAATATTGAAGTCTGAGATTATAGAGCATTAATCTAAGTTAGGTAGGCTAAAAACAAATATGGAAAATATATTGTACTCAGGTATGCTTCTTCCATGTAGCGCTTCGCTTCAGGGGAAGCTGTAGTCTGAACATCACTGAATTGAATAAGTGCCTGCAAACAAATAAGTTTAGCACCCAAAAGGACAAAACTATATCGTACGTGAGAATTAAAAAGAAAACTACAGATGAACCACCCGAAAGCCACTTGGTTTCTCAAAGGTGGCAATTTTATGCACAAAGCCGAAACTTGAGAATATTTGCAACATGTTTTTACTGATGTATGAGCATGAGATCCAAGTAAGAGTAACCAAATAATTTACTATTAAGCAGAAATCCTTTAATAGCACAAAGGATATATGCTGAATTAACAATCAGATGAGTGCAGAATGACATCTCTATATAAAAGCGTGAAGCACATGATAACAAATCCAGACTGTCTCAGATGAAAAAAGCTAAATAAGAACCATTATAACTAGTTCATCAAATTTTATAGAAATGATATCACTATCTATAAAGAAAAGCAACCATAACAAGATTTCAAGTTGTCTGGCAATAAAATATAACAAAAACAACAAAGATGACCAGTCATGTGGTTTTTACTGGTCCTTTTCTTCTCCTCTTTCTTTTTACGAGGAGTACGCAAAACAAACCAAAATACAATTGAGCACCAGCTATATTATACTTTTCTCCACTTTGTCTTCCGAATTTAAAGGGTCAGTTTAATGCAACTATGTTACATGGGAAAATGAGGCTGAAAAGAACTTGTTATTCCTAGGAACAAAGTTTATTCTTAAGAGATTTCTCTTTCATAACATTTTCCATAGTTGAATCCTTGCACCAAACGGAGCCTAAGGGTAGCAGACAGAAAAAATCTTCCAAGATGGTACACATAAAAAACCGAGTAAAAAAATTAATTGCATAGATTCCATAGTTAGTAATCCACGACAAAATAACTGTGAGCAAGACAGAACATAAGATCTGTACTTCAAAAAGTAAATTGCAAACTTATATCACATACTAAATGAATAACATCAATGCTTACGCCTCTAAACCTTCGATTTAGACCAATACGACATTTCCTGGTACATCTCCTGGACCCTTTCTGTAGGTAATTTCATTTCTATTAGAATACTGAATATACACTGTTCTTTCACGAATCTGCGCTGGATCAGAGGATGAAGCATAATATGATAATGAAACCATGTTAATAGCCTGACTTTGCTCTGCCTGTAATGCAAAATCATTTTACTTTAGAGTTTCTTCAAGTAAAAAAACAAAAGTGCAAACAAAACATAAACTTGCTGCCCTTGATACTAGACATTGTGCATAGCTAGGCACTTAATAAGCAGTAAACATGTACCCTAGCAGCAAAAAAATTCGGACTTCTAGTTCACAATAAAGAACTGATTGAAAATTAAGTACCTAAATGAATATTAACTTGTTCTTCTACAAAAGGAATGTTATTTGACGCTCATGAAACTTTAGGACATCAAACTCGAAGTTCATACCATAAGTGTTCTTCTGAATGAATTTTAGTCCTATATTAATTGGTTGATGGAAACTACAACAACAAACATGCCTGAATGTTTTTAATGAAGGACATAAAAAAATTGGAAGCTTAACCATTATTTACGAGCAGAAGAAATACACTTAAAGATTAACTTAATCAAGCAAAAGGTGATGTCTTACAGTCTAGCATCCTAAGAATTATTTTACTATCCCTTTAGATCATTGCATATCCTGGAATCCCATCTTACTGTTTCAATAAACGTTCTGTAATAAGGGCTTACTGGTCTAATTGGCCAAACTCTGACAATACTATACAGTATGCATGAAGGTAAATGTTAGTGTTTAGATATGTGCTTACTTATTTTATTTGTTACAAAACTGAGACGAGTTACAAAATATGTACTGTGAATGTGTGTGCGTGGTGTGTTTGTACATCTATTGCGACTCTTTAAGTGATTGCAAAATTTAATGGGTGAAAGTGAAACCAACATAAACTCAAGAAAGAATATGAATGATTGTATATGTAATTTTATTGTCGGTGTATACTAATTCTATTTAGCCAAAATGACATTAATTGTAAGACGGTAGTATAAGCGCATATGTTATTATAGCTGCTTACTAACTTCAAACCTCTAATGGGCTAAACTGATATAAATTCTAACACATTTCATATTCTTATATGCATGAACATATACTAAATCAAAGTCAGTAGGCGGGGGGAAGATGGAGATAGTGGCTCAGTTGGACTGTGCAAAAAAAGGGCAATTTTTCAACTCTTTTTTTTGGGGGGATTCTAACATATATCATCAGAGTAAATGTAATTTGCAAGTTAAGTTTAAGACACATTTAATCAAACATAAACCAAGAAAACATCCAACAACATCTGCCAAAATTAAAAAAATTGTATAAACATATGAACATATTTCCAAAAGTATTATATAAGTGCCAAATCGGTAGCTCAAGGTGACATGACAATGCATAGCACAAAGCATTAGAAACGTGCTAACTCCTAATTGTCTGGATTGCCAGAATGACATAATCTCTAACATATACAAGTATGCAGTCATTACACATGTATGGAAAATGTTGTTATAAATCCTTACTGAATCTAATGGGCGAAACTGCATAAACTCTAACACACTGTTATATGTAATGAATGTATTATCAATTATGTTGTCATCGGCCTTGATAATCCTAAGCCAACTGAGATAAATTCTAGCAGCACTCTATGCAGGAATATATATATAAATTGCTCTAAAACTAGAAAACTGATGTAAATTCCAACAAAATAAAATAACTATGAACTAATTAAATTTGTGTTAGACTGAGCCAAAATATAAAAACAGAGTGAGAGGCTGCAGGCTGGTAACTCTAGTGATTAGCATGCTAATTATTTATTTTGTAAAAGACTAAAATGTTGCTATAGGCTCCAATTGGCCAAACCGAGTTGATGCAACACGCAGTAGTATAAGTAAATATACATAAATATAGGTGCAGTTATATAGAAATGTGGTTACGAATTCAACGAAGGCCTGGTTGAACTTGAACTTAGTGCCGCCGCAAGGACTAAAGTCTAAAACAAAAGGTTTTCACAAATTTGTTAAAGGGCTTCTTTAACACAACATAGAAAGTACGTGTGTCTGCATAATGTTGTTACAGGCCTTAAAACTCTGATTGGGCAAACTAAGATGAGTTCTTGCAGCATCGAGTTCCATTCTCAGCAGACAATTAAGTTCCAAGAAAAAACCTATCTAGGATGGTCAACCATAAATTGCCCAGCCTTCAAGCAAAAAAGAAGAAATCCAAGCTTAGAAGTTGCTACCAAACAAAAGTTCACTATGTTAACAAATTTCTTTTATGTTCAACTATTTTTAATTATTTTTTAATTGTTAATTTACAATGGAAATTGTAACCTATACCTTAAAAAACTAATGATCTATCATCGTGGTTTGGCCTTAAAATCCTTTTTCGGAGCAAACCCACAATTCGATAATAGCCTTGAAAGAAAATATCGCCCACTCTTGCTGCTATTCTCATCAGTTTTAGTTTTCAGATTACTAATAAGAGACCAATGTGTACTAAAGTCGGGCTCATGCCCATTTTGTTGCATTTTTTGCATATACTCCGACGCTTTATTTAGATTCTTTTCATAAAAATATCTATCAATCAACGAGCAATAAATCTCCCTTGTAGGTTTTTCTCCAATCTCAGTCATTATGTTGAATAATTTTTCCCCTTCGATTGTACGCCCAGTTTTGCAGGCATGGTAAATAATCATATCCCATGTTTTTGTGCTGGGTACTAGGTTTAAATCCAATAATTCGTAAATCAAATCTAGCGCTTCATCTAATTTAAGACGTTTACAACAACACTGGATCAGTCCATCGTAAGTTGATGAACTTGGAATATTTTCCTTCTTCAACATTATATTCAATAGCTCAATGGCCTTGTCATATTTCTCACTTCGACAAAGCTGTTTAATAACGCTATCATAATTGACTTTATCAGAAACTAGAGATTTTTCTATCATTCGGTCTTCATCGAGGTTATTTTGATCCAAAGCATCATAAGTTTCAGAATTTATGTATAAATTCCTTCTCGACATTCCTTCAAAAACAGTTGTTGCTTTATTTATATACCCCTTTTCGCTTAGTGCTTGAACGAGGAGATTCAGAGTTTTTTGATCAAGTTGATTGGTAAAGTTGGGCTTTCTTTCAACAAGACTATAAACCGTCTTCATACTAAGCCTCAATAAACAAAGACCTTTAATTAGTTCGGCAAATGCAGAAAAGGATAATTCTTGCCCCCATTTAACCATTTCTTCGATAATTATAATTGAATTTCTAAAATTCTGTTTACGACAATTATTCAACATAAGGGAGTTAAAATCAGGAACGAGTGTATTTTCAAGAACTTCATCCACAACCTTTTCATACTTGGTTCGATCAGTTTCTAAATAAAGCCCATTTCCGATCTTATCATAGAACTCGGCTTTCAATAGGCCCACACTATTATCCCTTCTCAATTTAACAGACAATGGATCTAGTCCTAGCAATCTAAATGCTTTCGAGAGAGGATCATCAGCAGAAGAGAGAGAAACAAATCTAGATTTAACCATTTGATCTATGACCTCTTTTACTTCATCAAACCGTCTAGCTTTAGAATATCCTGCTAAAAGAACTTTGAAAGTTTCGTAATTGGGTAACACTCTCCTATCATCCATTTCATACAGAATATCTAGAGCATGTTTCCACATACCCTCCCTAAAAACACCGCTAATGAGAGCATTATATGAACGAATATGCGGTTTTAAAGATTTTGACAAAATATCTGACAAATAAATGAAAGCATTCTTTAATTTACGCCCACGACAACTCCAACCTATCAAAATCCCGTAAGTGATTTCGTTGGGGCAAAAACCAATATTTTCCATTTCACGAAGAAACAAATTAGCTCTTTCTACACCGAAATCATTACAAAAAGAATGTAACATCTTATTACCTAATAATAAACCAGGCTTACACCTTGCTTCTGCAAAAAACTTCAACAAATCATCATAATCCTTCTTTTCACAGTATCTACTTGCAATTTCATTGAGTATTAAATTACTAGGTCTAGTTCCGGAAAGTATAACTCTCCTAACAAGAGTTCTTGCTTCTTTAAATTTTCCATTTCTGCATAATAGTAAAACGACGTTTTCAAATAGACCTGTTTGTTCTCCACTTAATCCCAATCCCATCTCCTCCATATCAATAAATATTCGAACCGACAACTGAATATCACCTTTTTCTATCAAACAATTCAAAAGAACACAACAGCACTTTACAGATGGCACTAAAACCCGAGTTCTCATTCCATCATATACCGAAACCGCTTTCGCTGCTTCCCCTTTTTTCACATACCATTCAATTAAATTACTTAAAATTTCATTTTCATTACTATCCAATAAAACACCTTTATTATCCATTCTAGAGAACAAACACTCAATCTCCCTAAGTAATCCCGCTCGAACAAGCATACCCGCCATGATCTCGTACGACTTAGGCAAATACTCAAAAACCTTAGAATTTTCACAAACTAAATTGAACAAACCCCACAAAGACTTAACCTTTACAACCTCAACTTCAATTTCCTCACACTCAGGCTCAAAACCCACTAATATTTCCAAAACATCTTCGGGTTTTAAGTCTCGAACACGCCGAAACCTTCGGATAATTTCCGGGTTTATGGTAAAAAGCCTAAAGATACAATCTTTGAAAGAGGGCTTGAAAAATATTTCATTTTTATTATCCCTAACTTGTGGGTTTGTAGAAAGAATAGATTTTTTTGAAATAGAATAAAATTTAACTAAAGGTAAATTAGTAAGTGGGTTGTTTTTTGATTTTGGGGAAAATTGGGTTAAAATTGTGTAAAATTGAAAGTTAGAGATATAGAGAGAGAGAACCTGAGGTGGTCGGAGTGTAGAGAGAGAGTGACGGAGAAGGAGCGAAATGGGTGCTCTCATTTATAATAATTATTATTATTTACATCTTCTGGTTTTTTGTTTAAAATGTGGAAGCGGTTATAAAACCGCCCTATAATAACGAATTAATTATTGAAAATGTAAATATAAAATGAACACGACATATAACGTGGTTCGGCGTTTTAACACTTTTGGTTTAAACACTACTCTACGAAAATATCATTACCTTTTTATATATACGAAAATGAAAAAATACATAATACAAATTTCGCTGCTTATTACTCTATCCTTTTTGGTATTTTAATGAACAAGTGGGAATCAACCCTATTATTTACAGGCACATGAAGTTTATGGAATTGCGACATTTGCCACTTGTTGGACACATGGTTGGTTTATAACTAGCCATGTGTTCATGTGTCGTAATATCAATTTGTGACTCATAACACTCCCCCTTATGATCACAACTGGATTTCATTTTCGATGATTATATTCCAAGTCTCCCCCGATGATGAACTCAAAGTGATTATTTCAAAACTTCTTTCAGGCTTCTCATCCTAATACTGTATACCAATTTCTTAAACGTTGTTGCAGGAAAAGCCTTAGTAAATAAGTCAACCAAATTATCTGTTGATCGTATTTGGCGAACGCCTATTTCACTGTTCTTTTGGAGATCGTGGGTATAGAAGAATTTTGGAGAAATATGCTTTGTTCGATCTCCTTTAATATACCCTCCTCGAATTTGCGTAATACACGCTGTATTATGTTCATATAGTAACGTTGGCTGAGTTTTTATCGACGTTAAGCCTGACTGTTCCTGTACATAATGTATCATTGATATTAGCCAAACACATTATCAACTTGCTTCATGAATTGCAAGTATTTTCGAATGATTCGAAAAAGTTGCGGTTAATGTCTGTTTTACAGAACGCCAAGAGATTGTACTACAAGCATATGTAAAAACATATACGGTTTGTGATTTAGCATTATGTGGATCTGATAGATAGCCAGCGTCTGCATATCCAACTAAAATTTCATTTCCATTGTTCGAGTAAAATAATCCTAAATCGACGGTTCCTCGTAAATATCGCAATATATGTTTAACACCATTCCAATGCCTTCGAGTTAATGCTGAACTATATCTTGCAAGTAGATTGACAGAGAATGCAATGTCTGGTGTCACGCCCCAGATTTGGGTAAACCCGAGTAGTGAATATTATTTTTAAAAAAAGATTTAAATATCAAAACATGCAAAAGTATTTGATAACACACTAAATAAAAACCAAACGGATCCTTTAGGACATGCCGATAGTCATATTTGAGTCACTATTGGCCTAAGGGTAGCCAACAACGCTCAAATGTGACGATACGAAAAGAAAGCAATTTTAATAAAATGATATATAGAAATTTTGGCATGACTTTTACGTATCTATTTATTTCCACAAAAAAATCAACCTATTCAAACAACATGATATAGATAATTAAAACTCGCCAACGCGATATTTCTAAAACCAATCCAACAATAAAATGTCACATCCAACCCAGCTAACCATCAAGATCAAGAACATATGGTCAAAATAAATAAGTTACGAATAAAGTATTTGTATGCAAATAACGAACAAACTCGCAATAAACACTTATTAGGCCAACATGGCTCAACTAAATAAATAGTTCCAACGTGAATAAAAAGTCTAACGTGAGCGCGATCAAGTGTAATCCGATAACTGAGCCACTAGCAATCACTCTAAGCTTCGTCACGGCTTACGTCGGCACCTGTACGTCGATTGAAAACAAAACTTACAGGAAACAAAGAAAGGAGGTAAGAAAACAATCTCGCTTTAAAAGCGGCGCATGCTACTAAGCACGCACACACAATCCTAACATGGCAAATATATTATCATGATAAATAATGACAAGACAATTTTATGGGAAATGTAACCACCTCAGTAACTCACGCATTCACAATCAATGAACAAATAAACAAGGTTTAAATAAATAGATTATGATAATCAAAATAAAACTCAACGAAAACTAAGTCGGGATTGATCACATACGTACCCACCTTTAGAGCCACTGCTCAAGGACCCATAATACAATGGTACCCCCACCCACACGCTGACACGACCGTATGTGACTAGAGATATGGGGCCGGCTTTAAGGGCACTACCCCATTGGTACCGATACACCTAATACTTGCGCAAGTTTCCGGGCTCTCACCGTAATCCTCCGGGGCTCATCCTTAAATACACAATGGTATAAATGTACCCACCTTTAGAGCCACTGCTCAGGGACCCATCATACAATGGTACCCCACACACATTGGTACTACAATCTCAGAAAATATATATATAAAAGCTCCAAAAGGGCAAAAAAAAGTAAAGTCCACACATCGAAAATAATACACAACACTTTGTAATGTTATAGTTAATTAGTTATTGAATGTCACTCGAAACACATCATTTTGATCACAGTACTACCACAAAAACATATACACTGTCACCAACTTCACATTTCTCAAAGGTTTAATTTATATCACATTTTCACAAATTATATGCTAAGCATAGTAAATACAAAATCATTAGTCATTATACTGCAACTGCACCACCATATTTGTTATAACAACATATATCAATATCTGAACCTAAATTAACATGCAACAAGCAACACACAAATCCCGCTTTTAGAGTGAAATCATATTCTTCCCCCTTACCGAAACAAACGAGAGCTTGTTTGTAAAAAAACTCCCAAACTCGAGCCGTACCACCTAATAAAACCTGAACAGCCTAGAGACAGTCCTTAAACACCCCTATTATGTAATTAAAATAAGGAACGAATCAATATAAAAGACCAAATTCGGATTATTAATAAAATCTTAAAAACTGGGTTTTTATAAAAGTGAAAATCGGAGAAGAAGACTTACACAGGTAGATAGATATCGACGAGTAGATTAAGAAAATGTATTTGATTGCGAAAAACGGACACCCGAAAACCTCGATATCAGCCTCCGAAGCGATCACGTAGAAACCCAAAAAAACACCCAACTACACCTCCCTGATGGTCGCTGGTTTGTCACCGGTCTGACCACGTCTCCGGCAACTCTTCTCTGTCGGCCCTTCCTCTCTCTCCCTCTCTCTCTCGGCAGTATATATGTATATCTATTTGTGTATGTAGGTTATATGTATATGTGTATTATATATGTGTATATGAATATGTATTTACTGCATAAGTTATATTAGGTTTAACTTTTTATTTTTATTATTTTACTACACTAGTCCACTTACTTATAATATCGTACCAATCACCCCCAAACTATCAAATGCACTCTATTAAATATCCCAGACATATATGCATGTACATATATTTCACACAAATAAATAAATACACTAAAACGTAATATTACCATTTCCTTAATAAAATTAATAATAAACTACTGAATTTCCGAGTCGTTACATTCTTTCCAACTTGAAAGGATTTCGTCCTGAAATTTAACACGCACCTGAATCGAAAAACAGGTCTGGATACTTAGCACGAATTTCCGGTTCTCGCTCCCACATTGCCTCTTCATTTCCATGGTGGCTCCACAACACTTTCACCAAAGGAATAACATGCCTCCATAATACCTGTTCACGGCTATCAAGTATACGGACCGGGCTAACCACATAAGAAATATCCTCCTCTACTTGAAGATCAGAAAAATCCAAAATATGTGACGGGTCCAGTTCATACTTCCGGAGCATCGAAACATGGAACACAGGATGTACATTCGCCAATTGCGGTGGCAATGCTAAGTGATAGGCCAGATCACCAATTCTCTCCAAGATCAGGAAAGGTCCAATAAAACGCGAGGACAACTTTCCACACTTCCCAAAAGGCATAATGCCCTTACGAGGCGAAATCTTAAGGAACACATGATCACCCACCTCAAACTCCAAAGGTCGCCTTCTTTTATCCGCATAGCTCTTTTGACGGCTTCTTGTTGTCTCAAGCTTTTGCTTTATCAATAAAATCTTCTTTGTAGTCTCTCGAACCACATCTGGTCCTAATAACGCCGATTCACCGACCTTCATCCAACACACTGGAGACCTACAAGGTCGCCCATATAAAGCCTCATAAGGAGCCATCTCAATGCTCGAATGATAACTATTATTATAAGCGAACTCAATCAATGACACATGTTTCTCCCAACCCCCACCAAAATCAACTACATACGCACGAAGCATATCTTCCAGAGTCTGGATAGTCCTCTCCGACTACCCATCGGTCTGAGGGTGATAAGACGTACTCAAATCTAGTTTCGTCCCTAACGCCTTCTGAAGACTCTGCTAGAATCGAGACACAAAGCGGGGATTACGATAAGAAACAATAGAAACCGGGACACCATGTAAACGAACAATGTCCCGGATATATTGCTCACATAACTGTTCAACTGGGTCACTAACACGCATTGGTAGAAAGTGGGCTGATTTGGTCAATCGATCGACAACGACCCACACTGCATCTTTCCCTCTATTAGATCTCGGCAACCCCACTACAAAGTCCATAGTGATACGTTCCCACTTCCACTCCGGTATAGGCAAGGGTTTAAGCAAGCCTCCCGGCTTTTGATGTTCTATCTTCACCTGCTGACAAGTAAGACATTTACTAACAAAGTCTGCCACATCCTTTTTCATTTCACTCCAATAAAACTGTCGAGCTAGGTTGTGGTACATCTTTGTGCCACCAAGATGAACTGCCAATCGAGAATGGTGGAATTCTTTCATGACCTCCACGCGCATACTCACAGGTACCAGTAGACGATCCATAAATCTCACTCCCCCATCTGAGCCAATCTTCCATTTGTCGAGTCCCAACTCACCCGAGACTTTAACTCGTAAGTCCCTAGATTCCTCATCCCCTTGTTGGGCATTAATTACCCCCGAGACTAACGACGGTTGCACCTTCACCGACAACAACACGGCTGAATTTTCTTCTTCACCCATCTCCAAGTTGAAGTCGTTAAGAACATTCAACATACCCCATTCACGAACAACTATGCATGCCAAAGAACACCTAGTCTTGCGACTCAAGGCGTCCGCCACCATATTTGCTTTACCAGGATAATATTGCAACTCAAAGTCGTACTGCTCAAGATACTCCATCCACCTTCTTTGTCGTAAGTTTAGGTCACGCTGTGTGAAAATATACTTAAGACTCTTGTGATCCGAAAATACGTTAAATCTCTCCCCAAACAAGTAGTGTCACCAACACTTCAAAGAAAACACTACTGCAGCCAATTCAAGATCATGAGTGGGATAGTTTTTCTCATGAACTTTTAACTGCCGAAAAGCATAAGCCACCACCTTGCCCTCTTGCATTAACACTGCACCGAGGCCTTCCTTCGAGGCATCACAATAGACACTATACTCCACACCTCTCTATGGGATAATGAGGATAGGAGCAGTGTCAAGCGACGCTTCAATTCCTGAAAAGAAAGTTCACATTTCTCGTCCCATTCGAATTTAACACCTTTCTTTGTAAGCCGAGTTAGGGGAGACGCCAAACGAGAAAAATCTTGGACGAACCTTCGATAATAACTCGCTAGTCCCAAGAAGCATCGGATCTCGAACACACTTTTTGGTTTCCCCCAATCGGTCACCGCCTCAATCTTAGAAGGATCAACCGACACTCCACCCGCAAACAACACGTGGCCAAGAAACTTCACCTCCGTCATCTAGAACTCACACTTGAAAAACTTAGCATAAAGCTTATGCTCTCGCAAAAGATTAAGAATAATACGGAGATGCTCGTTGTGTTCTTCCTCAGATAAAAAGTACACTAGAATATCGTCAACAAACACCACGACAAAGTTATCCAAAAAGGCTCTAAAGACTCGGTTCATCAAGTAGATAAATGCAGTTGGTGCATTCGTTAACCCGAATGGCATCACTAGAAACTCATAATGACCATACCGAGTAGGAAATGCAGTATTAGGAATATCAACTTCACGAACACGAAGTTGGTGATATCCAGGACGGAGATCAATCTTAGAAAAACACTTTGATCCTTTCAGCTGATCGAAGAGGTTATCGATTCTCGGTAGTGGGTACTTATTCTTTATAGTCACCCGATTCAACTTACGATAATCGATGCACATACGCATACTACCATCCTTCTTTTGCACAAATAACGTTGGTGCACCCCACGGAGATACACTAGGATGTATAAAACCCTTACCTAACATATCATCCAACTTTTCTTTTAACTCTTTTAACTCAGCTAGTGCTAAACGATAAGGAGCCATAGCAATCAGAGCCGTACCAGGTGCTAAATCGATGGAAAACTCCACCTCACGTTGAGGAGGAAGCTCGGCAAGATCATTAGGGAAAACCTCGGAATACTCACAGACTACAGATAGTAGCTCGAAATCTGTAGTCACTTCCTCACTAACAGACAAACTAGCCAGTAAACAACTCAAGTCATCAACAATGTTCCACGATGGTGAAAAACGGATACACCGGTTCCTAGAGAATATAATACGATCACCAAAAGAATTAATAAAAGATAAATGTCTACGCTCATAATCAATAATGTCCTAGAAGAAGGAAAACCAGTCCATACCAAGAATAACATCGAAGACAGTCATATCAAGAGCAAGAAAATCGAACACAAAAGGGTGTTCAGAAATATAAAGTACACAATCTCGACATATGCGATTAAGCGGCACACTACCATGAATAGGAGTTTCAACTAAAATAGCAGGATCCTGAATGCTGAATACTAAACCGATAGATAATTCAAAATGAGAAGAAATAAAAGAACGAGAAGCGTAGTATCAAATAAGACGTTAGCCCAAGAAGAGCTAACGAGTAAGGTACCTCGAATAATAGATGGTTCACCCCTATCAGGCTTAACCTAAGAGAGGGCAAACACACGAGCATGGGAAGCATGTGAAGGCTGAGCAGACAAAGATTGTTGATAATTACCACGACCAGAACCTTGAAAGCCACCGGGAGTAGGTTTCGAGCCTTGAGAAACAGGAGCCCTAGAACCAAAAGAATAAGAAGGTGTAGTACGAGTAGGAGCCTGATAAGAATTAGCACCAGTCTTTCCAGACCTGCACTGGTCCTGAAGATGTCCCAAACCCCCAAACTTGTGACACCTAGCCATAGCACAATCTCAAACCTTATCATCCAGAGATCCACAAGAATAGCAATCGAAATTTGCTTGGGGAGCAGAAGCAACATAACCTGTACCCGAATAATTCCTAGGTTGAGTGTATCCCTGAGAACTAGAAGAAAAATCTCTCGGCCTCTTACAGTCACCACTGGAATTACCACCATTCCTATTATAACCCATGGACTGTCTATGATTACTCAGAGAATGACATGTAGAAAAATTTGATGTCGACTGCTTAGAACTAATAATACGATTGTCCACTTCGTCATTTTTCTTAGCCGCCATCGCACGTAAGACCAACTTGTCGAACTTCTTACACATAAATGTCGCCACCCTACCCTTTATTATCAGTCGTAAACCCTGCTCAAAATGTCGACAACAGAGTTCCTCTGTTTTAACCAACTCTGGATAATACTTTGATAACCTCAAAAATTCAAGTTGATACTGACGCACCAAATTGTTGCCCTGAATCAGGTTCAGAAATTCCATTTGCTTGTCATTACGCAATGGCTGAGGAAAATACTCTTTCAGAAATATATCTCTGAAATCCTTCCAACTCATAACCCCAACGTCCCCGAACTCCTTCACACTCTTCCACCACTGACTAGCCTCACCCCGCAAATAACGAGTCGCACAAGAAATTCTCAAGTCATTATCGATCATAAGAAGAGCCTCAAATATATTCCCTACATCTTCCAGCCAAGTTTCCGCAACTTCAGGGTCTGCACCTCCCTTAAAGATCGGGGGTTCCATACGCTGGAAGTGTGTTTGGGCCGCATGCCCTCGTCTCCCCGCCCCTAAGACCATTCTGAGCACCTTGCCCCATGCAATTAATCGTCTTTGCCATAACTTTCATGAACTGTGTAATTATCGGATCATTTGTATTCGCATTATCCCCCGCATTCGCATTTCTGTTGTCGTTCTCATCCACGTTATGAAAAATCTGAGGAGTCTCCTCCGGTGGAGCTACCCCTGGAACATCTTCAGGAGGAATCTCAGCGTTGGTCCTGATGACCATATTCGGGAGCTTCCCCTGGACTCATAACACCCCCCTTAATGATCACAACTGGATTTCATTTTTGATGACCATATTTCAAGTCTCCCCCTGATAATCAGAACTCAAAGTGATTATTTCAAAACTCATTTTAGGCTTCTCATCCCAATACTGTATACCAATTTATTAAACGTTGTTGTAGGAAGAGTCTTAGTAAATAAGTCGACCAAATTATCTGTTGATCGTATTTGGCGAACGTCTATTTCACTATTCTTTTGGAGATTGTGGGTATAGAAGAATTTTGGAGAAATATGCTTTGTTCGATCCCCTTTAATATACCCTCCTCGAATTTGCGTAATACACGATGTATTATCTTCATATAGTAACGTTGGCTGAGTTTTTATCGACGTTAAGCCTGACTGTTCCTGTACATAATGTATCATTGATCTTAGCCAAACACATTCTCGACTTGCTTCATGAATTGCAAGTATTTCCGAATGATTCAAAGAAGTTGCGGTTAATGTCTATTTTACAGAACGCCAAGAGATTGCACTACCAGCATATGTAAAAACATATACGGTTTGTGACTTAGCATTATGTGGATCTGACAGATAGCCAGCGTCTGCATATCCAACTAATTTTTCATTTCCATTGTTCGAGTAAAATAATCCTAAATCGACGGTTCCTCGTAAATATCGCAATATATGTTTAACACCATTCCAATGCCTTCGAGTTAATGTTGAACTATATCTTGCAAGTATATTGACAGAGAATGCAATGTCTGATGTCACGCCCCAAATTTGGGTAAACCTGAGTAGTGAATATTATTTAAAAGAAAAAGGTTTAAATATCAAAACATGCGAAAGTATTCGACAACACACTAAATAAAAACCAAACAGATCCTTCAGGACATGCCGATAGTCATATTTGAGTCACTATTGGCCTAAGGGTAGCCAACAATGCTCAAATATGACGATACGAAAAGAAAGCAATTTTAATAAAATGATTTATAGAAATTTCGGTATGACCTTTACGTATCTATTTGTTTCCACAAAAAAATCAACCTGTTCAAACAACATGATATAGATAATTAAAACTCGCCAACGCGATATTTCTAAAACCAATCCAACAATAAAATGTCACATCCAACCCAGCTAACCATCAAGATCCAAAACATATGGTCAAAATAAATAAGGTACGAATAAAATATTTGTATGCAAATAACAAACAAACTCGCGATAAACACTTATTAGGCCAACATGACTAAACTAAATAAATAGTTCCAACGTGAATAAAAAGTCTAACGTGCGCACGATCAAGTGTAATCCGATAACTAAGCCACTAGCAATCACTCTAAGCTTCGTCACGGCTTACGTCGGCACATGTACGTCGATTGAAAACAAAATGTACAGGAAATAAAGAAAAGAGGTAAGAAAACAATCTCTCTTTAAAAGCGGCGCATGCTACTAAGCACGCACACACAATCCTAACATGGCAAATATATTATCATGATAAATAATGACAAGACAATTTTATGGGAAATGTAACCACCTCAGTAACTCACGCATTCACAATCAATGAACAAATAAACAAGGTTTAAATAAATAGATTATGATAATCAAAATAAAACTCAACGAAAACTAAGTCGGGATTGATCACATACGTACCCACCTTTAGAGCCACTGCTCAAGGACCCATAATACAATGGTACCCCCACCCACACGCTGACACTATTGTATGTGACTAGAGATATGGGGCCGGCTTTAAGGGCACTACCCTTATGGTACCGATACACCTAATACTTGCGCAAGTTTCCGGGCTCTCACCGTAAGCCTCGGGGCTCATCCTTAAATACACAATGGTACAAATGTACCCACCTTTAAAGTCACTGCTCAGGGACCCATCATACAATGCACCCCACACATATTGGTACTACAATCCTAGAATATATATATATATACACACACATATATATATATATATATATATATATACATATATATATATACATATATATATATATATATATATATATATATATATAAAAGCTCCAAAAGGGCAAAAAACAGTAAAGTCCACACACCGAAAATAGTACACAACACTTTGTATTGTTATAGTTAATTAGTTATCGAATGTCACCCGAAACACATCATTTTGATCACAGTACTACCACAAAAGCATATACACTGTCACCACCTTCACATTTCTCAAAGATTTAATTTATATCACATTTTCAGAAATTATATGCTAAGTATAGTAAATACAAAATCATTAGTCATTATACTGCAACTGCACCACCATATTTTTTATAACAACATATATCAATATCGGAACCTAAATTAACATGCAACAAGCAACACACAAATCCCGCTTTTAGAGCGAAATCATATTCTTCCCCCTTACCGAAACAAACGAGAGCTCGTTTGTAAAAAAACTCCCAAACTCGAGTCGTACCACCTAATAAAACCTGGACAGCCTAGAGACAGTCCTTAAACACCCCTATTATGTAATTAAAATAAGGCACGAATCAATATAAAAGACCAAATTCGGATTATTAATAAAATCTTAAAAACTGGGTTTTTATAAAAGTTAAAATCGGAGAAGCAGACTTACACAGATAAATAGATATCGATGAGTAGATTAAGAAAATGTATTTGATTACGAAAAACGGATACCCGAAGACCTCGATATCAGCCTCCGAAGCGACCACGTGGAAAACCAAAAAAACACCCAACTACACCTCCCTGATGGTCGCTGGTTTGTCACCGGCCTAACCACGTCTCCGGCAACTCTTCTATGTCGGCCCTTTCTCTCTCTCCCTCTCTCCTTCGGCAGTATATATGTATATCTATCTGTGTATGTATGTTATATGTATATGTGTATTATATATGTGTATATGAATATGTATTTACTGCATAAGTTATATTAGGTTTAACTTTTTATTTTTATTTTTATTATTTTACTACACTGGTCCACTTACTTATAATATCGTACCAATCACCCCCAAACTATCAAATGAACTCTATTAATATATCATAGACATAATATATGCATGTACATATATTTCACACAAATAATTAAACACACTAAAACGGAATATCACTATTTCCTTAATAAAATTAATAATAAACTACTGAATTTCTGAGTCGTTACATCTGGTCTAGTGCAATTTGTAAGGTATATAAGGGCAGCGATTGCACTTAAGTATGGCACTTCGGGGCCTAGTAAATAATCTTCCCCGCCTTTTGGACAAAAGGGATCTTTCTTGATATCGAGTGAGAGAACAACCATATGTGAATTTAGCGGGTGTACTTTGTCCATATAAAACTGGCGAAGTACCTTTTCAGTGTAGTTAGACTGATGAACAAATATACCATTAGATGTATGCTCGATTTGTAAACTGAGACAATACTTTGTTTTCCCAAGATCTTTCATCTCAAATTTCACTTTTAGGTAATTAGCAGCCTTTGAAATCTCTTCAAGAGTCCCAATTATATTTATATCATCCACATAAATTGCAATAATAGTGAACCCATAATTTGCTTTCTTGATAAAAATGCATGGACATATCAGACTATGTACATAACCTTCTTTTAAGAGGTAATCACTGAGCCGATTGTACCACATGCGTCCAGACTGTTTTAAGCCGTATAACGATCTTTGAAGCTTAATCGAGTGTAAACTCCTATCTTTTACTTCAAGTAATTTAAAACCTTCAGGGATTTTCATATAGATGTCACTATCTAATGACTCATATAAATATGTAGTGACCACGTCCATTAGATGCATTTCCAGTCGTTCAGTGACTGCCAAACTGGTCAAGAATCGAAAATTACTCCCATCCGTTACTGGAGAGTATTTTTCTTCATAATCAATCCCTGGTTTTTGGGAGAAACCTTGAGCAACAAGTCGTGCTTTATATCTTACGACTTCGTTACGTTTTCGTACAAATACCCATTTGTACCCTACGGGATTGACATCTTCTGGTGTCAGGACTACTGGTCCAAATACTTTCGTTTTGCTAAAGAGCTTAATTCGACTTCAATAGCATTTTTCCATTTTGGCCAATCACTTCTACGTCGACATTCTTCGACGAAAGTTGGTTCAGGATCCTAATTACCAATAATTTCTAGAGCCATAGCATATGCAAATTTTTCATCGACGACCATATTACTAGGATCCCATCTCTCCCCATAAAATATTGAGATCTGATTATTGTTTTCAGGTAACTGTATCTCTTCAGGTGATATAACCTCTTTACAAGGAATTTGTCCTGGGGGTGGTTGGGACGAAGTCACTTGTGGAGCCTCTTCAGGGGCATTTTTATTCGTCTCTTTACTCCTTTCCGGGGTTCTTACTAATTTCCCTTCAGGAGAATTACTTGGAAAAGTTTCATCTGCTGGAGGATTACTTGGTCTCAGTTCTTTCCTTTTTTGGGGCAATTTATCTTTTGCACCCACTGGTCCTCCACGCTTCTGGCATGGTTTGGGTTCATTCATTATTGGTTCCCTTACAGGAACATCAATGCACGCCATAGTGTTAGATGCAGGTACATGTGACTTTAATACTTTATGTGTATCAGTAAATGCATCGGGTAAATTATTAGCAATGCTTTGCAAGTGAATGATTTTTTGAACTTCTAATTCACTTTGTCTGTTACGAGGGTCCAGATGAGACAATGATGGTACATTCCATTCAACTTCATGTTCTACTATGTGTTTAGAGTCTACTCCCCCTAATGGTGGGAAAACAGTCCCATCAAACTGACAATCTGCGAAGCGAGCCTTAAACGAATCACCGGTTAACGGTTCAAGATATATAATAATAGATGGTGAATCAAAACCAACATAAATACCTATGCGTCGTTGTGGACCCATTTTAGTACGTTGTGGTGATGATATTGGAACGTATACTGCACACCCAAAAATATGTAAATGAGATATATTTGGTTGGTGACCAGATACTAGTTGTACTGGGGAATAAACATGATGGGAAGATGGGCGAATACGAATTAAAGATGCAGCATGTAGAACAGCATGCCCCCACGCTGACTCTGCTAATTGAGACTTTATGAGTAATGGTCGGGATATCAATTGTATGCGTTTAATGAAAGATTCTGCTAGGCCATTTTGTGTATGAGTATGTGGGACATGATGTTCAACATCTATCCCTACAGCAATGTAATAGTCGTCAAATGCTTGAGAAGTAAATTCACCAGCATTGTCAAGACGTATTGACTTAATTGGATAATCGGGGAATTGAGCTCTTAAACGAATGATTTGAACTAAAAACCTAGCAAATGCAACATTTCTCGTTGATGTAAGCAGACATGAGACCATTTAGATGATGCATCTATTAAGACCATAAAATAACGAAATGGACCACATGATGGATGAATTGGTCCACAAATATCTCCTCGAATGCGTTGCAAAAAACTTGGTGATTCAACACCGATTTTTAGAGGAGATGGTTTCGTAATCAATTTACCCTTTGAACAAGAAACACATGTATACTCACTAGGCAATGGAATCTTCAGGTTCCATAATGAATGACCGTTTGAACCTTCTACTATTCGGTTCATCATAGTTGAACCCGAACGACCGAGACGATCATGCTAAAAGATAAAAGTTCGAGAATCAGAATGAATCTTTTGAACTTTTGCGCACTTATGGTGCTGTTCACTAATGCACTTCAGGTGCTGCGCTTTAGTGCACTTCTGGTGCGATGGTTCAATGCACTTAAGGTGCACTATAGAGTATGATTCAATACACCTTATTATTTTGTAATATAACCCTGAAAAATAATTACTTAGTCTTTCAAGTACAAGCTTCTGGCTTGCAACCAAACTTGTTATACCGAGATAATCTTTATCTCCCTTATTTCTAGTTTCAATATGATATCCATTACTGCGAATATGTTTGAAACTCAATAAATTTTTATTTGACTTGGGAGAGTATAATGCACATTCAATGCGGCTCTTTGTACCTTTGGGTAGTATCACATATGCTCTTCCGGAGCCTTCTATTATGTCTGTTGGCCCGCTAATCGTATTTACGTTGGCAATAGAAGGGTCTATGAACTAAATTTTTTTTTAAACTCGGAATATGCTATGAGTTGTTGCACTGTCCACCAAACATAAGTCATGATCATGCGTACTGCTAGATTGGAAATTCATGGTTTCTACAAATAAAAGACATATATTATTATTATTTTTAGATTACATTCGAGATAACACGTGACTATCTGAAAATACACGACCAGCTGAAAATACACGACCAGGTGAGACAACTAGCTAGCTTATTTTGGAAAATAACACAAACACTTTTACAAGAAACTGATTGGTTTAGTATTCTATGGGACCATCAAAGAAATCACCGATATCTAGGTGAGTATTAGTGAGGGTTATGCCCATGTTTTCAAAAACAACAAAATTTGTTTCCTTATCATTCATTTTTCCTTTGAGAGAGTTTTGATATATTCAAAGGTTCCAAAGATTCCAATTCAAAGGTTCCAATTCGCCGCCCTGAATGTATCTGGTAGTAATTACTTATCCTGGGTTCTAGATGCCGAAATTCATTTGGCTTTTATGGATCTTGGGACCACCATAATTGAAGTACATGACCCGTCCCCACAGGACAGGGCAAGAGCCATGATATTTCTCCGCCACCACCTCGACGAGGGTTTAAAAACTGAATATCTCACGGTAATAACCCTCTCGAGTTATGGAATAATTTGAAAGAGCGCTATGAGCATCACAAGCTTGTGTTGCTTCCAAAAGCTCGATATGACTGGTTGCACATGAGGTTGCAAGATTTTAAAACGGTCAATGAATTCAACTCGACAATGTTTAAAATTACCTCTAAAATGAAACTGTGTGGAGAAAATATCACTGAGTCTGATATGCTTGAGAAAACCTTCTCCACATTCCACGCCTCGAATATGCTCTTACAGTAGCAATATCGAGAGCAGAGGTTTAAGAAGTACTCCGAGTTAATTGCATGTCTTCTTCTTACAGAAGAAAACAATGAAGTTTTGTTGAAAAACCATCAATCTCGGCCAACTGGTTCCACACCATTTCCTGAAGTAAATGTTGTCGATGTAAAAGGTTTTCAACAAAAGAATAATCGAGGTCGAGCTTGCAAAATTAAGAGTTTTAATCATAGAAAATATGCTGGAAAGTTTCATATTGGTAACCACCAGAAGTGGACCAAAGGTCAGCCTGTGAAAATGAAGGCTGATGGGCATTGGTCTCGTGCATGTCGTACTCCAAAGCCTTTGACTCTTTTCTTCAACTAATTCTCTAATAAAATGATGTCTTAGATCAATGTGCTTAGTTCTGGAATGTTGAACAGGATTATAAGCTAAATCTATAGCGCTTTTATTATCACAAAAAGAGTTAGAATTTCTTGTTTTATATTATAATCGCAAAGCATTTGTCTAATCCATAAAAGTTGGGTACATCCATTCCCTCCAGCGATATATTCTGTTTCAGCAGTTGATAAATAAATATAGTTTTGTTTTTTACTAAACCAAGAAAACAGATTATTACTAAAGTAAAAACAACCCTCGGATGTACTTTTTCTATCATCAATATTTCCAGCCCAATCAGCGTCACAATATCTCGCTAGAAAATTATTGGTGTCTTTAGTATACCACAAACCCAAATTAATTGTCTCTTTGACATATTTAATAATTTTTTTAACAGCTAACAAGTGAGTTTCAAGAGGATTAGCCTGATATCTAGCACAAATTTCAACACTCAAGCATATATCAAGTCTACTAGCAGTCAAATAAAGCAAGTTACCAATCATAAATCTATATAATGTGGGGAACAAACTTTTGCTTTTATCATTCTTAGACAATTTAACAGTAGTACTTATAGGAGTTCTTTTCTTTTTAGCATCATTCAAACCAAATTTCTTTATAAGATTATCAGCATATTTACTTTAACGAAGAAAAATTCATTTATCATTTTGTTTTACTTGAAGACCAAGAAAATAGGTAAGCTCACCACCTCCACTCATCTCCAATTCAGTTTTCATATCATCAATAAAGTCAGAAATTCTAAAGTCAGAAGTGGAGCCAAAAACAATGTCATCAACATAAATTTGAGCAATAATAATATCCTTAGCAGTTTTCTGAGTAAATAGAGTTTTATCAACTCCCCCTCTATTAAAACCTTTTTCAATCAAGTATTTCGTTAATCCATCATACCAAGCTCTAGGGGCTTGTTTCAATCCTTACAAGGCCTTTTTCAAAAGATAACACATGCTCAGGAAATTTTGGATCTTCAAATCCTTTAGATTGACAAACATATACTTCTTATTGAATATTACCATTTAAGAACGCACTCTTAATATCAAGTTGAAACAATTTGAAATCATACAAGCAAGTCAAAGACAAAAAGCATTCGTATAGATTATATTCTAGCTACAGTTGCAAAAGTTTCATCAAAATCAACTCCTTCAATTTGAGTGTATCCTTGTGCTACTAACCTCGCTTTGTTTCTAACGATTATTCCATCTTCATTGCTTTTGTTTTTAAAAACCCGCTTTGTTCCTATAATATTTTTATTAGTAGGCCTAGGCACCAAAGTCCAAACATTATTTTGTTCAAATTGTGAAAGTTCTTATTGCATAGCTAAGATCCATTCAATATTATTTAAAGCTTTTTTAATTTTTTGGGTTCAACTTGAGAGATGTAACAAGCAAAATTAACCACATCAGAATTTTTGTGTCTAGTTTTCATACCTTCATTGACATCGCCTATGACATCATTTAGAGAGTGATTTATTTGAGTTCTTACATACCGATGTCTCCTTTCAATTTGAACTGCAGCGTTTTGATCAGTTTCTGCTGCCTCTTCACTCTCGGTTATAACTATTGTTGTAACTGAACTTGTAACCACTCTGGAACCTTATCCTTGCTTTTCTCCCCTGTTTGTTCCATGTTCCAACGCTCATCTTCATCACATGTGATATCAGATATATTCTTAGATTCATCAAACATAACATTATATGACTCCATAACAGTGTTTGTTCTTAAATTAAAGATTCGAAAAGCTCTATTGTTTTGAGCCTAACCAAGAAATATTTCTTCATCACTTTTAACATCAAATTTCCCAAGGTGTTCTCTATATTTTAGAATATAGCAAACACAACCAAACACATGGAAATATTTAACACTAGGTTTTCTACCTTTTCAGATTTTATAGGGAGTCTTATTGGTTCCTTTTGTTAAATAGACCCTATTCACAATATAACATGCAGTACTAATGGGTTCAGCCCATAATCTTTTAGCTAATTTCTTAGAATTTAGCATGTCTCTAGCCATTTCTTGAATAGTTATATTCTTTCTTTCTACTACACCGTTTTGTTGTGGAGTTTTAGGAGCAGAAAATTCATGTCTTATACCAATAGTACCACAAAAATCTTTAAACTTACTATTTTAAAATTCAGTTCCATGGTCACTTCTTATGCTCATAATTTTACCAATTGTAGAGTCTTTCTCTATTTGAAGTTTTTGACACAATTCTCGAAAAGCTTTAAAAGCATATGAATTTTCTCTTAAAAAATCAACCCATGTAAATCTAAAAAAATCATCAACAACAACAAGAATACATCTTTTACCGCCTATGTTTTTAGTTTGTATTGGGCCCAAAAAATCAATATGAAGCAATTCAATTACTTGTTTGGTATAAATTTGATTAGTACATTTATGAACACTCTTAGTCTGTTTTCCTTTAGCACAATCACCACAAGTAACATTATTTTTAAAGCTCATCTTAGGAATATCTATAACAAGATCCATATTGACTAATTTACTTAGAGTTTTGTAATTCACATGCCCTAATTTCTTGTGCCAAATCTCAGTATTATCAGTAACAACTTGATTGCAAGTATTTTTTTATAGATTCAGTGTTCGATGCAACATAAATATAACAATTATCAGTAGATCTAACACCGGTCATAATCAAGTTACCATTTTTATCAGTAATAAGGCATTTTTCTATATTAAAACTAACGTGCAGATTATTATCACACATTTGACTTATACTGAGTAAATTAGTCTTTAACCCATCCACAAGAAATACATCATTAAGTTCAAGCATTCCAGGTTTCTTCAATATTCCTTTACCAATTATTTTACGTGTATCTCCACTACCAAAAGTAACAGTTTTACCTGTAGCTTTACAAATATATTTGAGAAATTCTACATTACCTGTCATGTGTTTATAACAACCACTATCAAAATATCAGGCATTAGATGATGAAACTTTTAAAGAAGCAATAGATGCAGAGATACATTGAGCCTTGTCAGTTTCCCTTTTAGGTATCCAAATCCATTTGAATTTTTGATTAAGACTCAATTTAGCAGTGATATCATGGGCAATAGAATTTTTGTGTAATTTCAAATAACATTCTCTTTCAAAGTGATCTGAATTATTGTAAAAATTACAATTTTTGAAAACAGACTTGTTATTAGTAAAGCTACTTTTACAGCTCCTGTTCTGACTGGTTACAACCGTGGTTGTAACTTTACTTTTAACCATATCCAGTTTGGGTATTTTTAAAGTTTTAACAAAAATAGTTTTCCCTTTTTCTTTGAAACCAATATAACTTAATCCACTATTATCTTTTGAGGCCCTAGAGTAGGATAGCATTTTATCAAGTTTTTCAGTGGCAGAGGCGTTTAACAGTTTTATCTTTCTTTTGGCCTCATTTAACTCAACTTGTTTCCTAGAAAGTTTTTCAGTAAGATCTTTTACTTGATTAATTAAATCCTCATTCAGTTTATTAATAGAGAGAGACTTTTTACTGAGAGCCTTGTACTTTTCATATAAACAGATATATTGCTTTTCAATTTGTTTTTTAGAAACTTCTTGTTCATCACTTTCAGAGTCGGTTTAAAGTTCAGTTCTAACTGTGGTTGTAACTGACTGATTATCACTATCAATTTTAACCATAAAAGAAGTTTCTGTAGAAAAGTAACTATGACTATCCTCATAATCAGAATTAGTGTTATCATTGTGAGTAGCCATTAGAGCAGATTTGTTCCTTTTCAAAGTATTAGCGCATTCAACTTGTATATGACTAAATCCTCTACATTCTCTAAATTGGATATTACTGATTTTGTTTTTAAACTCTTTCTCCTTGAATCCCCATTTATCATGCATTTTATTCTCATAATTATCAGACTGGGTTTTCTTGATTTTCTGCCTATCACTATATTGCTATTACTAAATATCTATCACTCAAATGATTAATAGCATCCCACCATTGATCTTACAAAGTTGTTGTTTCTCACGTGTCGAATATAGTAGAGTTCTTTATAAGTTTAGGACTCGTAATCTTTTACAAGCAAGTATGAGACTATTTATAAAAATAAAAGTCTTTAAAATCTTCGCATTCCTTTTCTTTAATCTTCAAGAATCTCGTTGCCCATTGAATGAGGATTTGATCACCATCTTTGTAAGATCTTTAGAAATTAATCTTGTTAGGAACACATGCCTATTTTAGCTCCAAATATCTTAGAAAATTCGGCTGACTTAGCTTGTAACAAAGAGTTTTAGTTGGCTTGTTTTTAGAAGATAAACTCCTTCCAATATTCAAGATATCTTGTTTATAATTCACATAATTACAGCACAAACAAATCTAATCAAATCTGTTAGTCAAGGTAGTATATATCTTGAAGTAAGAGATAATATATTTGATAGTTTTATATGTAGAACAATATATCTCCAAAAGATTCAAACTTATACCGAGTTAATCAATATCTAATCATCTGTATAAGACTGATCTTGTGATAAAAAAGAAAAGATTTTATTTGGCAGATTTTAAGAAATGGAACAAATCTTTTCATAAAGTAATATCTTCTTAAAAATAAATCTCTCATAGTTTGAAAAGATAATTCCTTTTCTTTAATACACATATACTCTTAAAACATATATCATATCTGCATACAAAACGTGAGAATATCATGTGCAATAATTCAATATTCTGTAAATCTATTCAATGCAGTAAACCCAGATTTCTGCAGAATCTGCATAAGCAGGTTGCAACTGCAGTTGCAAACTGCCAGTTGTAACAAGTAACTTTCCTGCAAGCATAAAACAAGTATTTTGGCAGAATACAATACGACAACAAATTAAGTAAGTTTAACAAGTCAACTTAAGTTCTAACAGAAAGAAAGGGGAAGAGGGGGGAAGTTTGCTCTGTCGAGATGAGCTGGCAGTTGGAAGCTGACTAGTCGAGGGCAAGGTTTTCCATGAGATTAATTGCCACTTCGTAATATTCAGATTTTATCTTGACGTATGCCTTCCAATTCCATAGGGAACGAGAATCTCCGGTTGTATAACCATGGCAAGGATAAGCAAATTGCGCTATTAGGAAGGATAATCTAATTTTTCATTTAGTGAAAGGAGATTTAAATCTTTTAAAGGACATAATTTGTAATGATTACTTTTCCTTGCCGTATATTTCAGCACCTTAGAGCAACTGCATCTCTTTTTGTAAAACATTGAAATTCCCTTTTTCAAGGGTTTTGTACAAAAAAACACTATGTATCTGGTTCCCTCACTCACCTCAAAATAAGCATTACTTCAAAACTTATCGTGTATACAAGGAACCAGAAGTTTCACAGACAAAACCCTATAACCACATCTCTCTTTCTTCAAGATCAATCTCTCTCCCTCTCTTCAAGATCAAAACAAACATGAGTTCAACATAATTTTCATATCAATCATAAGCCACTTTTATCTCTTCTATATTTATATTGTTCATATAATTCATTAATTCTAACAATTTGGAATACAAACTTTTAAATCAATTAAATCCGGAATTTATTTTCATCAAGTAAATTTTGCTTGGTTTTAATTTTTGATTCTCCATTTAATTGGCTCTAATTTAGAAGTAATTTTAGATTTTCTTTTACTATTTTTATACAATTGAAATAGAATAAGTTTTTCAAATGGGCAAATGATGAATATAGCATCTATTTGACCTGAATAGATTAGAAATATACATTTCTTTGTATATTTTTGCTACTGGATACCATGAATGCAAATTATGGAAGTGACAATCACACCGGTGAACCATGAGCTGCTTTTAGAAGCACCGCACTCTCTTTTTATATGTAGTAGATTAACCTGTTTTTATTTAAGAAATAAATAAGAATTAGGAACAAGAATTAAATAGATGGACCCACCGGTAGTTATAAATGTATGAATGGAGGAAAATAAGTTAATAAAGAAATGAAAAAAAATAATGTATGGTTATTATAAAGAAATTTATATGGAAGCTGAAAATTTGTATAAGTCAAAATAGTTTCTCAAAATCTATAAAAATGTTAGATTTAAAGAAATGTTTAGGGTAGGTTATGCGTATGCTCTTATATAGCACCCACAACTGAACGCACAAAGCCCGTGCAATACATGTATGCCTGTTGTATACGTACCA
This sequence comes from Primula veris, assembly GCA_963682055.1. Classification (NCBI taxonomy): domain Eukaryota; kingdom Viridiplantae; phylum Streptophyta; class Magnoliopsida; order Ericales; family Primulaceae; genus Primula; species Primula veris. The sequence continues at coordinate 23,827,723 of OY821747.1, read as the reverse complement.
CTACAAAAAAAAAATCATTAACCATCAGTTTTTTTTAAAAAATTGTTAGTAGGACGAGTGTCGCTAAATTTTAGTAGTAGAATAACAACTAATTATGTTACCAAACTATTGTTTAAGTTTAGGGATGCTCGGTCTACCAACAGTTTAAAAAAAAAAAAGTTGTTATTAAATAAACTTTTTCTTCTAGTACTAAACTTAAGCAAAATTAAACAAGACATTCAATGAACTTTTGACCATACTCGTAACAAAGCTTGTGAGTATCAAGCATGAAAATCACTTTAATTGCTTAAAATTTCATCATACAAACTGTCACCCTACTGGACACAAAATAAATAAGATTTCTAATCAGGATACACAAAGTCTCAGAACTAAAAAAGCTTTAGTAGGGAACTGAAATTTCATATTATACATGGAACCCTTCAAAACCATGAAAACTTCAGTAATAGACTAATAGTGAACAAGAAGGAACAGTAAATCATACCAAAACATAGTGTCTCTGAGTAAGTTTATATTACCCATACAATCGAAATTGTGCAAATTGAGTTCATAATAAAAACTTTGTATTTTGAGCATGTGTATCTGCACTGCAACTACACTTTTTACGGACTAAATTTTACCGAGCTCGTTACAGAATTGGATTGAGCTATGGTTGAAGCTTGTTAGCATGGCAAACAACTATTATTGATAACCATAATAAAGGACATGTTTGTGAAACCCCTATAATGCAAACACCAAACAACATGACACAAAAAATCGTTAATGCTCTTACTGCTCCTTTCTTCTCCCAAATAAACGAATCTAATAACAAAATTTTGTATTGATATTTAATAACATGGAAATACTTCTATCAAAACTGATGCTGATTATATTGCAACCAAAGTTCATATCCAAAAAATTCAATATTACCAGAATCGCATCCCCCAAATAAATGCACAGAACATGAAGCCAGTATCGTCTATACAACCTATAGTCTACTAAGTAGACATGATCTCACAAGTTGTTTATATAACATCATAATTCAGAATTTATTTTGACGTATGCTTTCCAATTCCATAGGCCAGGGACCGGAACCTTGGTTGTATTACCATCGCAACGGTAAGAAAATCACGATACGGATGACCAAAATTTTCATCTAGTAAAAAGAGATTGTATGTGATTTTTTTTCAAGTACGAAATAAAGCTAATTAAACTGCAACAAACATTTTTTCTTCATATCTAGAAATCAAAATACATGCTAAAGAACATAAACAATAGTACGATCCAGAGTCCTTTGGAAATAAAACAAATTACACATAAGAAATCCCCAATAAAAAGAAAACGGTAAAAAACACTCGGATCCTCAGTGTCGTGTTACACAATCAGACGCGCCAAGCAAGTCGTGTCACCTCCTTCTTCCCTCTCATCATTGTGTCCCGGGTCTCGGCCAGATACCAATAACAATCCTTCTTCATCTTGATATATAATCTTCTGGTCTCGCTCTTAGGACCCTCCAAGGGGATCAAAACCTTGTCAAGCAGATCCAATATTCTAGCACATACTTTCTTGCCTTCTCTAATTTTTATTTTTCCATCTCTTAACGAGTCGACTTTGTGTTTGAGAGTACTCAAGAGGACCCTTTTCTCACTCGGGGTAAGTTGGCTATTTGAATGGCACGAGTCATAAACAAGTTTTTCCATGTAGTCGAAGGACACGTTGTAGTTCTCTGATTTTAGAGCAAGATTTGCTTCGAAGAGGAGGAGAAAGCGGAGGGGGTTTTCAGGCATAATCGACATCTCAATATATTTGAGAAAATAGTTGTGAAAATATAGTGTTATGTAGAATATGTTTTGAGTATGAGAATTCATATTATGCCTATAGTATATATAGGCAAGTATTAAAGCAAAAAGGAAATACAATTTGTTTATAATAACTGGTCCTAGTTTTGAAGGGATTATGATTTTTGGTCAAATAGATTGTGGGCCACACAACTTAAAAAGGAAATTAATATAAACAAACTCAATAAAAATTTAGTTGTCAAATTTTATTTTCTAGAATATTATTTGACTATTGGACTTAAGGGCTTGTAAGTCTAATTTTTTCAAAAATATTCTCACTCTATTTTAATAATTAGCAAGGTAGCTAATCTAATTAATTAACAATTTATCTTCACTATATTTTTCTAATTACGGATGTAATATAGATTAATTAACAATTCGTTTTAACCTGCATAACTATTATGAATGATATCAAATCTGAATATTATGTTAAATAAAATATATTACGAAATTCGTATGATTACGCGTCTCAGCGTGGGTAACTTTTACCAATATAATTATATGGGAGTAATTGATTTACAAATATTAAAGAAAATACCTACCTGCGTGGTGTTAATATAAACAGAAATCGTTTACAAGTTATAAAATATGTGACACATTTTTTTCAAAAAGCTTAACAAAAGGACAAAATATGTAAAATCCAATATATTTTTACATGTGTTTGTTGATCTGGTCTGTTTCAGTGGTAAATTATTAGGAGAAACGCACAAAGGTAATTTATTTAGATAAAGGGAATCATTATTCAAGTTTCAAGTAGATTTTATTTATTTATATAAGAGCATTCATAATAGTTTTGTTAACTTTTTATTGTTAACTAGTGACACATCATCATTTAAAATTCTATTAAATAACAAATAGATATATTAAGTTAAAAACCCACATTAGTTTTAATTTTAACAATGTTATCTAAAATAAATAGCATTATAATAGAGATATAAAAGATATACGTAAGAAATAAGAGTTAATTGTGGATGTGTATATATTTTTTTGCCATGTCATCAAGTAATGATTCAATCATGAAAACAAAACTATTTAAGGATTGGTCCGGCTATAAAATTTAATTAAGGATTGATCAATTATTTCTAAAACTAATTAAGTATTGGTCAATTACTCATTAAATAGAAAATGTATCTCAATTCTATTTATCTCATTTATCACCCTCTCTCTAAAAAAAACCCACATAAAACTACCACCACAATCTCTCATCCGTCGCCGTCTCCACCTCCCCCGCTGCTGCCTCTCCTTTCCGTCGTCTCTCGACGCTGCCTCCACCGCCACATGTCTTCTATCTCTTCCACTCTCTCTCTCTATATACATATATGTATATGTATATCTATATATATATATGTGTGTGTCTATGTATATATATATATATATATGTGTGTCTATGTATATATGTATATATCTATATAATATATCGTGGCGGCGGTGGACGGCGGTGGACGGTGGTGGTATATCTATGTATATAATATACAATATATATATATATATATGATTTAAAAGAGTTCAGACTCTTTTAAAAGGGTTCAAAAGGATTCAAACTCTTTTTAAAAAGTTTTAAAATGATTCAGACTATTTTCAAAAGGGTAAGGGTTCAAAAGGGTTCAGACTCTTTTTAAAAGGGTTCAGAAGGGTTCAGACTCTTTTCAAAAGAGTTCAAAGACGTTCAGACTCTTTTTAAAAATGGTTTAAAAGGGTTCAGATTCTTTTCAAAAAAGTTCAAAAGGGTTCAGACTGTTTTTAAAAGGGTTCGGAGTTTTTTTTTTTTTTTTTTGTAATTTTTTTTGACACGTGGCGCTCTCTGAATGAGTGTCGCTAAAATGTACCAATCCTTAATTAGTTTTTGTTTCATGGACCAATGCTTAATTAATTTGTACATAAGGTACCAATCCAAAATTTACCCTGTTATGTTTTTAACATATATAAAGTTAACACACAATTTAACACAACTAAGAGTGAGACAAAATTGTATTGTTAGCTAACATTTTTAGTTAACAATAGATATAACAACACTATTATAAATGCTCTAACCCAACATTTAAATGGGTTTTTTCAAGTAGATGCCGACTCCAACATTGAGAATCCAGATCGTGGAAAAGAACTTTAGGTTATTTCTATCAAATGCTTCGTCATTTTCTATTTTACTTGTGGAAACTAGGCAATATATAAAAACATACCAAACAGCCCACAAAAGAAAAACAGTTATTTTCCGCTGCCGGGAGTCGAACCCGTATAAGACCAAATTCTGGTAAATTTTGCTACAGCGAATTGTTAATTAATAAAAAAAATAATTAACTTGTAAATTTGGGTCGTAAGAAGCTGGTTCCGAGCAGATTGAAAGAAACAAAGGGGGAGAGAGTGGGTAAGTTCCGCTTAGTCGAGATGAGCTGGCATTTGCAAGTGGACTAGTCAAGGGCAAGGTTCCATGAAATTAATTGCCGATTCGTAATATTCAGATTTATCTTGACGTTGTATTGCCATCACAACAGTAAGCAAATTACAATACTAGAGAGGTTAATCTAATATTTCATTTAGTAAAGGGATATTGTATGTGAATCTTCACAATTACCTAATTTGTAATGATTCCTGTTCTTCGCCGTATATTTCGGCACCTATATATACACCCACGACCAAACGCACAGAGCGTGCAGTACATGCACTTTGTATATGTATGAAACTTAAGCATAAACACGACATTCTATTAATTTTTGACCATACTGTAACAACCCTTTATCACTATCAAGCATGAAAATCACTAAACATTACATCATACAATTGTCACCCTAATTGACACAAAAAAAAAATTCCAAATCAGGATACAGTCTCAGAACTAGAAAATCTTTCGCAGGAAACTGAAATTTTATATTTAACATGGAACCCTTCAAAACCATGAAAACTTCAGTAATAGTGAACAAGAATGCGTTGTCAGATAAATCATAGTACCAAAAAGTAATGATCAGTGACAACCAAAACCTAAAAATGCAGAGAACATAATTCAAGCAACTCAAAAGAAGCATGGCTAGTAACTCCAAATATGGTTTTAAAAATTCAAGTATCGGCTTAGTCAGATCCAGGACTTCGGAAAATGAAGAGGATCAATTTATTAGAAAACCCAAGAAGGGCAAAAAAACATCCTTGCCAAATGCCAAGTGCAAGGGCCAGTGCACCATTTAAAAAAAACACTAGAATTATGGCTCAAAATAAAATTACGCAAAGCCATTTGTTCTCTCCAGTTCACCTTACGTTAGGAAAAAAAACACTAAAATGCATAAAGCTGAAAGAATTTATATAATCTATTCACATACACGGGTTCACTTACCTGAGAATTATCGTAAATCAAGAATTAACCTGTTTTCATAATTAAGGTGAAAACTATCGAGTAACCCTGTTCAGTGACAACTGACAACCAAAGCCTAAATTAACAACGTGATAAACTCAAGCTCGTGGAGGAGAACATAACACTGCTATTATATAATAAATCACGAGTCTGTTAATGTCACGTTCCAAAATTTAGGACATCTTTCATCACAAGTATCCAAGTTCCATTCTGTTCACAAGCTCCAAATTCAGATCAAGCATCTTCAATACCCCAAATTGCATTTTTTATTTTTATTTATGGATAAAATAGGATTAACCGACCCTAACGTCTCTTCTTAAGTCACCTAGCAAGTACTTAACTCTGTTTGTCATTAGTTTCTTTTTAGAAATAGTTGTAGGCAATGGTACTTGGCAATCTAGAAAGAAACGGGAGAAGACAAATTTTGGGAAAGATAAACTAGGAGAAATATTAATCCCACATAAACTAGAAGAAGAATTTGACTCATTAAACAGTCGAAACTACAACTCTGAAACAAAACACGACAAAACCAAAGGTCCAAACACAACTACTTGGGGAAAAACAAAGCATAACATGGCAGGCTGGCTGCATAGGTTCTTGGTAGCACAAGACAAAAGAAACTTGGTAGATTAAGGTCACAGGTCATGGAAAGTCTAAAAACTAAGGTCTTCCATTATTCGGTCTGTCATAGAAAAGCATCAAGGCTGGCCAATAGTAATCCAATCATCTTTTTGTCTTCTGGTTTTGACAGGTGGCACTAGTAGTTGTAGGCTGGCTTCAGGCTTCGAGGAACTGAGCTGTTTATTTGGGAAGGGAAAGGGAAAAAATGGAAATACGAGCATTAGAATCTTATGCATGGGATACAGGTTAGGTTGAGACAATAAACTTGTGCACAATTATCCTTATAATGGAATAATAGTAACGAATGATACTACTTTGACGGTGTTGGGCAATAGCTTTGGCAGGGAGAGAAATTCTACCTGAAGGTCGCCTTTATATCAGTTTTAGTAATCGTAATTTTTCCTTCGAGGAACGTGACTCTGGCTTGAATAACTGTAAGATTGGATATAAAGGAAGATCACTATTATATAAGCGGAATTAGCATTTTTAACAGCAGTAACAAAGGGTCAAGACAGGGAAGATTGACCAAAAAAGATAGAACTGATATGGAGAACTAACAGGCTCTTATGTGAAAATCTTAGTAACTAGTCAATGCCTTCTTGACATGTATAGCTTGTTTGGTTGTAGCTTTAAATCAATAAGCTGGATTTAGGTTCGGTAAAAAGCCAGAGGTTCATGAATTTAATGCTTCAAGCTTATTCAGAACCAAAACACCAGAGAACATTAGATTAATCTGGTGATACAGTCCAAATTTCAAGCAAAAGGGCACAAAAGCTGAATTATAAGTAGCAACCAAACAAGGCGATACTGATATGATAAAAAAGAAGCTTTAAGAAAATATGTGACACGTTAGGACCCGCACTAGTGATATTAGCATTAAAATATCAAATACAGTAATTATAATGGAACTTATAGAAACAAACATGAGTCGTAGAGAAGTATACCTGGCGCTACCACTACGGCCAGATGAATAGTCACCATAGGATCCATACGCACCACCACCACTACCACGACTCTGCAATATATAACACAGGCATATGTATGATTAACATGTGGTAAAAGAAGGTGACAGGCAGGCAAAAATAATTGCAAATTATTTACACACAAATATCACTTGTAAGAAGAATTGTTTAAACTAATAAAATAATTTGAGTAATACCTGCACGCCACTATAGCTACCATAACCATCATAAGCAGGTACATCATCAGCTCGATATCCACCAGAATGTTCACGAGAATATCTTCTCTCTCTACTTTCGTATTTTAAACTATCTGGAGAATCTACAGGCATGGGAAGGTAAGGAAGCACCGGCACAAGAGCAGGCACATAACCTTCTCTATCCCTATCAAAAATATTGGCCCTCAACCTTGAAGTAACCTGTACAAGCGCATCCTTGGCTAAATCAAGCTCTGCAGAAATCTGGTACAAAAACAAAAGGATTGTGTCACATCTCAATACAGTATGCAATTACAAATGTAGGTAAATAAAAATACCCACCTGCACCATCTCATCATCTTCAGCTGCAACTTTGGGAAGATTTTCCTTTGAAAGTATGCGAATATTGGCTTTGGTGATTCTCCTCATCTCAGAGACAATTGATCCACCTTTTCCAATAAGGCAACCAATTCGAGATGTATGAACTAAGAGACATGTTGTATATGAAATAATTCCAGAATCTCTCTCTACTTTTTCGCTGCACCTTGGCTGCAAACGAATAGCTGCTTCGATAGCTGGAGATACTGTATCTTCAAAGTACTGTAAGAGCAGACGAATGATTCAAGATCCAATTTAAAGGCTTTTCAGCAACTAAGCTATATATAATGAGGTTCAAAAGATAAAACAAGGTTCATCCAGCTTTAAGAGCAGAAGAATCATTCACGCTGCAATCTGACAGCTAATTTGATTGCAGTTAAGCAAATAAGCTGGAGTTTTTAGTTTCAGGAAAAAAACAGGGGCATCCACTCTAAAGTTACAGGCCTTTTTAGGTCAAAAGAACCCACAAAAGCTCACCTTTTAAGCTGATCAACAGAAAAAGTCAAAATTTAAGTAAAAATACTAAAGTTAATTTCAAAACCAATAAATAATCCAACTTTAAGTAAAATAATACTCCCTCCGTTCCCAATTAATTGTCCACTACGAAACTATGTGCAATTTTGACTGGCCAATAACTTGTATCAAAATTGTCGGAATGAAAATTTTCAAAAGTTAATCATATAGTTCAAACATTAAATTATATGATTTAGTTTTGAAAATTTTCATTTCGACAATTTTGATACATATTATAAGCCGGTCAAAATTGCACGTAATTTCCTAGAGGACAATTAATTGGGAACGGAGGGAGTAATAATTATAAGCTTAGAAGCTGAATCCAAAGGCTTGTTTGGTTGCAGCATTCATGCAAATAAGCTGGATTTTTGTGGTTGAGAAAAGATATGAATTCACATTGCTTAAAGTTTCTAGCCTTTTCATTATCAAGCTAAAATAAAACCCTCAGCTTTCAAGCTGAACAACAAAATACCCCACCTTCAAACAAACTAACAAAATAGTTAACCTTAAAAGCTACCGCCAAACAAGGTCTAAATTCTTAAAATGAAAAAGAGACTGCATAAAAGTAATACTCTCTCACCTCTTTTGACGTGATAGATATAATGCAATCATCTCCCTCGGTCGATGAGCTGTCAACTTTAATACCAGCTCCAGATTCTTGTCTAATCTGATTAATTATAGTACCACCTTTTCCAATCACGGCACCAATATTTACTGTAGGACAGATCATACGTATAGTAAATTCTTTGGAGGGAGAGTCTCTCCTTGAACCCGAGTAATAAGAACGTGGCCAATCAGTGTCACCTCTGTAATTTCCATACATTGGAGCCAACCCCATCATAGCACCCCCACCAGGTGGACCCATTGCAGCGTACATGTTGGGCCCTGAAGAAGCTAATAAGTGCTGGGATTTAGATGGATTATCGTGAAGACGGGATGCAATTAGGTATAGGGCTTTTCGCACCACATGAGGCTCGCCGGAAATCTGCAAAAGAGGAGAGGGAGGGAACGGAGGTGATTATATTAGAGAGAACGAAGAGTTAAGTTATGGCGGAAAACAATTAGAAAGCGGATACTAAATAAGATCCAACATGAGGATTGGCATGAGATAGCATAACAACCTTTAAAGCTGTTTTGGGAAAGAAAAAGAACCCGACAATTCCCGGGAGTTATTAAACATATTTGTAAAATCTGGGATAAACCAAAAAGAGCTTTGCTGTATATGGTCATTGAAAGAACTGTAGCCACTAATCTACTTCATACATAGTTCAAAGCTGATAATTAACTAATTACTACATTGTTTTCAAACTAGCAACGAAAGAAATCAGGTAGCAAGTTTAAAAGATTCTTATAATAAACCATATATTATATAAAACCGTAAGGAATAGGCATAAATCCGTCTACAGCAAGTGATGTCTTTTAAAGTACAATAAAAAGGAAAAAATATACCGAAATATAGATTTTTAAGATAAGTTGTTATAATCCCAATTACTATTTGGTATTTATCATTCCAATTCCAACATGGAAACTGGCGTGAAGTGCACTGCGAGCTCTTTGTGTGGGTTTTTGGAGAACAGACCGTGAGTTCAATAATCTAAGACAGACGAGAAAAATTATGGTCATAGCATAATTAGCTATGTAAGCCCTACTTGTTTTTAAATATGCATGTAAGAAATAACAACTCCTGAGAAGAAAACCTCTGTGAATGTTTCCAAATAAACAATCACATACAAGCATACGTGGATACATGTACAAATGCAAAACAAGAGAAACTAAAAAATGTTAACGATACCTGGACAAGTTCATCGGACTGCAAAGCACAAGCAGGCAAGTGTTCATCTTTCATAATACGAACTTGAGCACCTGAATCACTACGTATATCTTGAACTATTTTTCCTCCTTTCCCTATAATGCACCCAATCTGATCAGACGGCACAATAAGTCGAGCAATGACATGCGCATCTTCACCATCCTTCTCCGCCTCCACGTCATCAGCAACAACCCTCTCGTGGATCTTATACAGGGCATCTTGGGAAGGACAAACATGATCTTCGCTGCCATCTACATCGTTTGTCTCTTCGCTCAAGCTATATATAGTAACGACGCGTTCGTCACAACCAGGCACTGTTTCACCGATCCTAATTTTGGATTTTGTATCTGAACGTAACTGTTTTACGATTTCCCCTCCTTTTCCTATAATGCTTCCAATTCTTTTTCCGGGACAGAGATAACGGTACACTGTATCGTCTGGTCCGATAGCAAAAGATTCTCTCTCTTCACCAGAGTTTCTCCTTTTATTTCTTCCACCATCATCATCATAATCAGAACGAGAATTTGATCGTTTTCCATTGTAGTTTCTCTGACCAGCCATTGGCTAGAAATCTGTTAAAAAACTAGCTTTAGTACATTACCTTGATGAACCATTTGTTCATTGGCAAATGGCAGACAAAGAAAGATACGACTAGAGGGGGTAAAATAATTAAGGTATACGAAAAGAGCTGGCCAACAAGATAATACGAAGTATTATTTACTGACACCCATCGTTTCGTAATTCCATATTTCATATGCGAAGCATAATTATGAATACAACAACTAAATCCACCATTAAAATCTCCATGGGTTCCAAAATGCATTCAGAATTACAAGAGTTTAAACACCATAGAAATAATTTCAAAAGCTTACAGGCTTTGAGCTTTCCCCACTACCTCAATTTCAGGTGCTAGCAGGTTCAAAAATAATAATCACTTAAATCAAAATATTACAGATTTTGAAAGTACGTTTAGTTCAATCACGAATTAAAACAACAATTTAAGTCAATTAAAAATCAACCTGCAGATTTCTAAACAGAGCTTGGAAACACCTTTAAATAAATTAAGAATTAATCCAAACAAAACCAAACAACTTTTTGCCAGTAACTCAAATTATATGCTTACAACAAATTAATCCCACAAAACTCCAAAAAGTAAAAGGAAAAAAACATTAATTAAACTTTTCTTAAGAGGCTTAATAAATCTAGAAATATTAAAAAAATAGAACTTTTTCCAGTACCTCAAATTGTATGCCTACAACAAATTAAGCCCATAAAACTCCAAAACGTAATTAAAAAAACTTTTTTGAAGTATCTTACTAAATTTTGAAATGCTTAAATTTTCACCATAAGCTTACAAATTTTCTAATGAGAGCTTGCAAGTACTTTAGAGAGGATTAAGAAAAAATAAAAACTTACAAATTCTCCAAAAGGTTAAAAACCCAATCAACTAAACCTTTTCTTTTACAACTAAAAATAATACAAGTTTTTGTCATATAAAGTAGCATTAAACTACAAAAAAAAGGTCAATTAAACTAAAAGGGTATAAAATTAGAGTAATTCGAGTTCATTAGCAGATTAAACAAAAAAACGTCAATTAAACTAAGAGGGTATAAATTAGAGTAATTCGAGTTCATTAACGAATTAAACAACAAATTAGGTCAATTAAACTAAAAGGGTATAAATTAGAGTAATTCAAGTTCATTAACGAATTAAACAACAAATTAGGTCAATTAAATTAAAAGGGTATATATTAAAGTAATTCGAGTTAATTAACGAATAACAAAAAAAGAAGATAAATTAAGCTAAAAGGGTAGAAATTAGAGTACTGTAATTCGAGTTCATTAACGAATTAAACAAAACATTAGGTTAATTAAGCTAAAAGGGTATAAATTTGAGTAATTCGAGTTCATTAACGAATTAAACAAAAAAAAAAGGTTAATTAAACTAAACGGGTATTAATTCTTCAAAAGAGAAAAAAAACCCATCAATCAAACCTTTTTTTTCCACTTCAAAAACAAATTTTCATCAAATAAAATAGCATCCAACTACAAAAAAAGGTCAATTAAACTAAAAGGATATAAATTAGAATATATCGAGGTCATTAACGAATTAAACAACAAATTAGGTTAATTAAACTAAAACGGGTATAAATTCGTCAAAAGATAATGGATTTACTTACACAGATCGCGAAATTATATTTTGGAGAGAATAATATGATGCAATAATTTTCTCTTTCTATATCTATATAACTGTAAATATAGGGTTTTTGTTTATATTTATATGGGCTTTAATTTAATTATTGGGCCGGTACAAATATAGGCCTCGTTTGGCAACCCGTAAAAAGTCGACTTTTTTTTTTTATTACTTTTTTACTTTTAAGCGAGTCTCGTGTTTGATGAGTCACGATTAAGTACACTTATTTGTGTTTCCCAAGCAGAATAAAAATACATTTGAAATGTAATTTTTTTTATAATCTCTACCTAAAAGTATAGCTTTTTAATTTTATATACTATCATACTTTTCGATTGCAGAAATTATTTCCGAAGCAGAATAAAAATAATTTTGAAAAGTAATTTTTGATAATTGCTACCTAAAAGTATAGTCTTTATACTAATATCATACTTTTCGATTGCAAAACATTAAAAAGGAAAATTTCTTTTTAGATCTGTTAATAAGTACACTTTTGTACTCGTAGTATATCAACTGAACTAAGATACAACATCATCTCTGCAATCTATCCGCTTTATTTATTTTGGGAAAATTAAGTAAAATTGGAACAATTTTGAAAAATATATAAGAATATTTAGGTGTACAATATTTATGAACGTACAGATGCACCACTGATGCAAGTACACTACTTCAGATAAATTGATTAATATATATAAAACACGATTTCATCAAATGAAAGAATAATTACGGTGCGGAAAAAAAAATCATGATAGATAAACAAAAAAAATGACACAAATCTAATAAAACTAGTAAAACATTATCTGACATTTAGTGTAAACGAAATCCGTTTTTTACATTATATCTAAACTTAAATTGCAGTTAAGGGTCAATCACAAGTTACTGACAGTCGGATTATATTCTCAAACATTACATTCAGAGTTACACTAGCCTTATGACAGCAGTTTCTTGAAAGATCTATTACACTGTCAACAACAAATCGCGAGTTCTGTGTATTAATATACTCAGGCAAGATACCAAACTATTAAAGCTGAATGTGTGTATCCATTTATAACAGGTCATTCAACAGCCAACTTCGTGAAATTTCATATATTGGCAAACTCTCCCAAATTAATGGACTTCGCATCACACTGAACGTGGTCCTTCCCTCTTGTTATTTTCTTCCTGTCACATAGTTTTCATAGTTCAAAAAAACCAAACATAATCAACTATTTCCAAATTAGAGAAAAAACAAAATCGGAAGACGCAAAAGATTTTCTTCAATCAAATTGTAAATAAGAAACAACCCCAAACAAGCAAAAAGAGGGATAAGAGGTCTGAATATCCTCTCCGTGTCATCTAATCAGCGACTCTAAAAAGGTCACAGAGTGAACAGATAAACGTTTTGAAATATATCATTGATAGCATTGTATCAGATCTGTGTCTTTAAAAAAATATTAACAGTGTGAGCATAATATCAGATCTGTGGACCATAAGTGGGCGGGAACCTACCAAAAATTACTTCACGCCTTCACCTTGACAGCCAAGTAGACAATACCACCAATGGTAGCATTGTAACTAAACCATACTTCACCAATGAGTCAGCATTTTCAAATTCCTCCAACCGTGTATGAAATTTTCTCATCATGCGTGCGTAAGGACAAGCTACCAGTGCATCCTGCATGATTGTCTGCTTTCAATAGAATCACGTAAAAAATTTAACAAAAATGCTAATAAGGATAAAAAGCAGCACTAACCACAGAGTCGGAGTCTGTGTCTGAAACTTTTTCTTGCATATTTGAAGTTGTAGATGATTTATGCTTGGCGGATTGATAAGAAGACGGTTCTTTGCTGCCAAAGTCTCTGTCAAAGAACGCTTTATAAGTTGAATGAGTGTGAATTGTTTCCATCACTGAGCCAAAGAAGTTGGTTACTGGGACCTGCAAAGATGAAAATAACACTTGCATTGGTCATATCAAACTGTCAAAAATGGACTACTTGCTTCAGCTCATGATATACGAGTTTTACTGATTAGGTTTTAGAGTCTGTTTCTAATGTTACTTCATTTTCCTTTTCTCCTTTTTTGTGATCTTTTTGCAGAGAAGTTAAGTCAATGCACCTAAAGAAAATTTCTATATCTTTCAACTCAATAAATCCTTGTTTACCATGAGTCTGTTTAGACCCATGTATTTCATCTTTTAAAAGAGCAAAAAGTGATACATAGGCATAGATTTATTCTAATGTACTAATACTTGAAAAGATTTATTCTAAGGCACTAATACTTGAAAAGATTTCTGAATCTCTGAGGTCACTTTTGACACCCAAAAAGGCAAGTTGACTAACCCTTGTTCTTAGTGCTAGTTATTCGAGTGACTGACGTTACGAGGTGTCGTTGTCGAGCAAGCATAGCGTACAATTTTAAGATTAGACATAACATCTTCCCCTTACAAATCCAGACAATTAATCTTAAATTCCAAAGTTCCAAACTACAAAAATATCTTTTTTGCTTTGTCACTGCTTTAGCATATTGTACTTAGTTGCAATCTGTGTCCTTCTCATATCATAAGCATCTGAACACATAAGGGAAAAAATGTAGAGCGATGTAAATGGGAAAATGTATACCTCCTCCAATGACCGCTGGTATAGATCTGTACGATAGGACGCAGTGGACATCAACATGTTTGGGTTATATGAGCCAAATAGACTGTAAACAAAAACATATCAGTTTTGAGGGTTTTCCCAATGTGATGCGGCAAGGAAAAACCGGTTAGATAAATTTTCATATTATGCAGGAATAAAGCTTCCACTAAAATCTAACCTTGCAAGTTCAATGGTTACTTTTTGGTATACATTAAAAACAGTACTTGAAGAAACCAAAGAATTCTGGTTCTGGCATGATCCATTTTCTTTTTTATTCATAATCTAACCAAATTTTCAAACAAAGAAAAATTCCAATCCAGCGACTAACCTGCTCAGTGAAGCATTGTCATATATGTTTAACCTTTCAAAGAAAGCAAGTGTATAAAACGTGAAGCGATCAACAACAGAGACGCCAACCTGCATAAAGAAATACTTTTAGTAGCAGACCACTAAATGATATATCATATATTTTTTTGACAATGAAAGTCAACACAAGGATTCAAGAGCTCCCCCTGGTAAATATTAAGTAAAAAGTTAGTCTCGCAAATGGAGAAAATAGTATATTCAACCGTACATCAGAGTCCAAATGATGTGAGTACGAATTTTCTCCTTTCATGCTACTTCCGATAGTCAAAACCCCAGGAGATTGAAGCTGTAAAAGAACACATGCAGTTAAATCGTTTAAAGTACAAGACCACAATTATAGGATTTATATGTTGAGTGGACTCAAAGTATGTCTGAAAGTAATTTAAGTCTTTCCGAGAAAAAAAAGGCTAAACCAACGGTGTGTACTAGCACAAATTATTAAGGTTCATTGATTTGCCTCAATATAACAAATGGCTCTCAATGATCCTCCTGAATGAGTGTGTCTCAAAAAGTATTTACCATTATCATCGTCCTTCCACTTATCATCATAAACCATAATAAACAATGAGAGACAATGACTTATAAAACCACTACCTGTGAAAAAAGTGTTGAAGCTTGGCAAGTGTCTACCATTATCAGGAGTTCCTTAAATCTGAAATTTCATTGTTAAGTAAAAGCCGTTAAGCCAATTACTAAGGATGCTTATGAGCAAAATAGTTCAGAAAACAAAGTACACTCCAAAAGAAAGCAATTCCAGCATGAGTGTTATATATCCTGAACAGAAGAAACATGCATCTCACATTAGGTACTTTCCCTTTAACAAAGAACTATATAGCAAACGGTTAATCTCCAAGAATTCAATGGCATAAAAAGATCTTATAGCAGCTTCGATATATCGCCTCACATCGCATGCCAAAATGAAAAAATACCAAGGGTTTGATTTATGTAAAATCATCAGGAATGACACTGAAAGATGTAATGTATGACACAAAGCCGCAAAATAGAATACGCTATAGACTAAGAAATCAAACCCAAAAATGAAAACTAAACATAACTCAATAAAAAGAGTACTAAACTCTTCTCAAGAAACTATTTCATTCAGCTCCAAACAAAAGTTATCTTGAGGATGCATATTTATTTCTACTACACTGGGAAACCAAAAGGACTACCTACTTAAGAAATTTAAAGGAGAAGGTTACTAAGACAAAAATCATGGTAATGAAAAGACAACAAACAAAAAAAGAAAAAAAAGGGACACTGAACTGCATCAAAATGCCTCTGAAATCAGTTTGCAGGTATTACATCACACAAAAACAAACTGAGTTGAAAAAGATGTACATGCTCACCTACGTTTTTCTTTCATTTGTTTAACAGCGTCAGCCAAGTCATGACTTTGGAGTTCCTCAGAGTCCTGAAACTTAAGAAATTCGTCTCCTCCATGCCCTGTCATATATACAAGTATGTGGCTTCCTTCATCACTAAGAAGCCTTTTTGACCTTGGAACTGCAGCTTCATGACGCCCAGTTAAAACTCGCAAAAAGTTCTCCACTGTCACCTCATAACCTCGATAATCTACCTGCCATATTCGGCAACTAAGTTTATTATATAAAAAACATAAGCCTTTGGGACAGAATCCCACAGAAGTCTAACTAAAAAACAAAAGCCACCTCTACATTATCCCCATATAAGTTAAGTCTGTGATTTTCATTGTTGAAAACTTGTGCAGGGTACTTGTTTCGAGTATTGCAAGCCATGTCATCAGCTAACATGAGGATTATTCTCTCATCAGGTATTCCGAGCCTTTTTACTGTCCTGAACAATTAACCGAACAAATTTGAAAATAAACAGAAGGATCATTTATATAAGAAATAAATTTGCTGTTGGAAACAAAAATAGAATGACGGTAAATGCTACGATCCTCACCTGTATAAAGACAAAGTATTGGCCATATGACGATAGTTAAACCTGGATAGAGAAATAGATAAAGATCATATTGAATATAAGGTTATTTGTATGTAAATCACGCAACCTTAATAAATACGATCACGGATAAAAAGTACAAAAGCATAAAAAGCATTGGCGTGGAACTCATTTTGTAGATGGTTCTCACAGTACTACAGTAGCAATTGATTTAATCTTGGCAAACAAACACACAACTTATTATACAAAAACCAAAAATCTACTTAAACCCTTTTCCGGACAACATATATTATCTGACTCCCTTTCATTTACAGTTTCATTTCTTCAATTCTCATGCATCAAAGCAGTAACACTATAAGTTCTACAGTTGAAATCTCGTTATACTTATGTAGTCATCACCAAGTTGGTGTATTCTTCTCAATGTAACCAGATCAAGATATTATCTCCAATTATATACTAGTATAATTTTCTTTCAGGCCCACACCATCAGATACACTACCATACTTTGCTATAACGTCACATTTCACCCAGACTTTATACATATTGTCTCTGTCTCCCTCTCTTTTTTGGCAATCCATACTTCTTTTTGGCAGGGGCACCAGCCAGAGTTTTTAAAAAAATGAAAGGCATGTCTAACACAACCATTTTGGTAAACATTAATACTCGTAGTTTTTTAATTCTTCAAAGTTTGGATGAAACTACAAACATACAAAACCCTATGAAAATCAATTTCCTAACCTCTTGCATAAAATGGTAAAACCAACTTTAGAAGTCGTTACAGTTCATCAAAGAATACATAATCAGTTAGAAATATAAAATATAAAATATACAAGTCATGATAAATTTGGAACCAAAAAATGGAACAAAGTTAAGAACCTTCTGTACAAATTCGAGTAGAAAATGTTATGCTATGAATTTACAAAGAGTATTTTTCTACGAACAAGGACACATTTCCAACCACAAAAAATAGAACCTTCACCAAAAAGATATTAAGAGATTTCCCTGACAGTTGAGCTATGTAAATTTCATCACTAATTGTGCCGGGGATATTGACCACAGATCTGTCAGGTTAGTAAATTATGGGGAAATTAGCAAAAGCTCCCCTTTTTGCCCAACGTTTTTAGGAAAGACTCATTTTAACTCAAGACATTGTGTTCCGAAATATAGTGTAACAATACAATATCTGGTGACACCATAAGTAGCAAAATTTGTATAGCTTGAGAAAACAAGAGTAAATCAGGATTGCCCCTAAACTATAATCTCACGAAAATTGGAAAACTGGACTACGAATCCATAAACGTCATTTCTGCCTGATGCGGCGGGACTGTATTTTTCTGATGTGAACAGAATTAGTTAATCAGTTTATACACAAATTCTGATGACTACTACTACACAGTACACACTTTATAGTACTACATTAGTTATGTTAGTAATTAATCAGATATATGTCTAAAATAGTATGTCTACCTGCTTGATTTATCTAATCAAAGAAATTGGGGAGATGAAAGGGGCTTACCAGAAGCGAGAGGTGCAGACAAGAACAGCCCAATTATTAGTGTGCATACTAGTTTCTGCTGAAACCATCAAATTGCCCATATATATGGACATTAGGAGAAAGAATGTCAATGCCATTTTCAGTTGAATCCTCGTCATCACCAGTTAATCCGTCTTGGATCTGGAAAATAGTACTAATATATTCACTTGGGAAGCCACTGATGCTCTAAAAAGTCAAAACCAAAAACTAAAACATTTTACTGGAACCTCAAATATTAGAATGTCATCATACTAATAGAAAATTGAGCATTATTTAAAAGTTTCTACCTTTTTCCAGTAAGTCAGATTCTAATTCAATTGCAAGTAGTTAACAGAAATCCCATAAAACTCCAAAAAGATAAAGGGGGAAATAAAATACTTAAACTCTCACGGTGCATCAATGCATCTCGAAGTACAAATTCATCATTCAAAATAACAAACCTGCTTTCTAAAAGCTAATTAATTTGACTGACTTAACAGTTAATACACACCTAAGTGATTTTAAAATCAAAAATCTAAAAATCAACCCAAAAGATCTGTTACCAAACGGAGCCTAAAACTGCTGCAATAATAATCATCTGAAATGAAAAGATGACAACTTGCGTGAGTACATTTGAGTTCATTGACGAATGAAGAAAACAAATTACTAACTACTGTTTTTTTAAAAGAGAAAGTTAATAAAGAAACAATCAAAACTTTACAACTTTCAACTGTAAGTCTGTAACTAAATTCTAATTTCAATTCTGAAGCCCATAACTAAAATGAAGGCATAAAACTCCATAAAGGTGAAAACCCATAAATTAACAATTGTTTGGAATTCTAATTCAAGGAGAAAGTTAATTAACAATTAATCAAAAGTTTACAACTTTCAACAGTAACTATAATTCTAATTCAATGCTAATCTCAGATCTAAGCCCATAAACTAAAACCAAGGCCATAAAACTCCATAAAGGTAAAAACCCATTGATTAAGCCTTTTTTTAATTAAACCTTATTTTAAATTATAATTCAAGGAAAAACTTAATTAAGAAATAATCAAAAGATTACAACTTTGAACAGCAACTATAATTCTAATTCAATGCTAAACTCATTTCAAAGTCCATAAACTAAAATTAAGGCCATAACACACTAAGAAGATGAAAACCCATTAACTAAAACCTTGTTTTAAATGCCTAAATGCAAGTTAAACTACAAATTTTCATCATATAAAAATAGCATACAACTAAAAGAGTTATTCAAGTTCAATAACGAATTAAACAACAATTTAGACAATTAAAATCAATAAAGGTGAAAACCCATGAATTAAACATTGTTTTTAAATGCCCCAATGCATGTTGAAAAACAAATTATCATCATATTAAAATAGTATACAACTAATATGAAAATAATTCTAGTTCAATAAATAATTAAATAGTAATATAGGTAATTAAACTATAAAGGAATTGGGAGTCACCTTTGGGTGTTACGCAGATCGTGGAATTAGGGGCTTTTTAAAAATAAATAAAAATTGGAGCGAAATAAATAATTATATAGAGAGAGGGCTTGTGTTTGTACAAATTTTAATCTTTTGGAAATCAATAAACTTTTAAAATTCGCCAAAGAAAAATAGGGGACCGTTAGTGTAAGTATTTTAAATGAATAAGTATGATTTTTTAAATTATTACGGAATGAACCCATGATATTTCAAAATGAGAAACATTAGGTCCATAATTAACCATTGAATTGTTTGAACGCGTCGTTTAAGTCTACATTTCCTAACTTAAAATGCCACTAAGGGTGTGTTTGCTAACATATTCTTTAGTCCAAATCATATTTTAAAAATCCAATGAAAATGTAGATTTTAAAAGTTTGTATTTTTTAAAATATTTTTTTGGCTAAAAATCAGAATTTTAGAAGTTAAATAATTAGTCGGTTCGATTAAATTGACTGTTTTTATGAAATTGTTTTCTTTTAGATCTATGTAACACATGGCCGACCTGCTGAGGGCTCAATAGAAATTTATGTTGGCTTCATTTGGAGACTCGCGTAGTTTGTTATGTCGTATTATAACGAATTCATAGTAGAGTAGTGAACATTAGTTAGTAAATGCTTCGAGTATTCGGTAATAAGTATAAAAAATTGTGAAAAAAGCTCAATATACAAAAATGGATTTGCCCAAAAGTTTAACATGGCAGCAATTTTTTTTACCAAGACGTGTTTGACAATGTTATCCAGTGTATTGTTTATTTTTCCTAAGATATTGCTATTTTACACTGAGTCACTCTTACTTTTAATTTGTACGAAGTTTTGGTGGTTTTTTTTTTTTTTTTTTTCTTCATTTTTCTCAAGGACCCTTTTTTTTTTCTTCATAGGGACACTCCACTCTTTGTAGCGTGACATTCTTTTTCTCAATGTTCTCAATTTTCTTAATTCTGTGATTTTTATATTAAACAAAGATATATCTGTTTTACGCCAAATTAGCTCAATAATTTGTGTAAGAGAGAGAGAGATAATGAGGGCCAAAACATATATATTCAAGTGTGTTGTAGGTGTACCAACTCCATAGCCACAACCTCTTTATATAGGCTAGAGGTTTGAAGGTTACAAGCCAAATACTAATGACAAGAAATGAAAAGGTTGTAACATACAAAGGAGCAAATGCTCATACTAAATGATATGTAACTCAATGGACAATCCATTATTTACAACACTCCCCCTTGGATGTCCAAAAGTATATTTAATCACATTTGAGCTCCTCCGTCTTGTAGCTTGTTGGTACGAACTAGCCACTAACAAACGCCTCGTTAAAACCTTGCAAGAGAAAACCCATTGGGAAAAACCTCTAGGCGAATGACAAAAAGAGTACGATTTGGTTAGAACAATAGGGGTAACCACATACATAAAGTGCCTCATCAAAACCTTGTCAGAGTAAACCCGATGGGAAAAACCTCTGATCGAGGAAAAAAAAGTACATTGTGATTAGAAGTATTCGACTGGATACTCCCCCTGATTTAGGCCATCATTAGTGAGGATTTTCTCGATTTAGTGTCTGAGAAATCGAGCATACATCAGGATGCTCCCCCTCACTTGCACACGACAGGGTGCAAGGACATGTCACTTTAGGATAGCTCAGAAAGCTTCCTAAGACTAATTGCTTTGACATGTTTCTGAAATGAATACTTTGGCAGTGACTTAGTCAACAAGTCTGCGTGATTATTCTCTGATCCAATATGCTTAACTTCAATCTTTTAAAGCGTTTGTTGCTCATGTGTAAAGAACAACTTTGGCGAGATATGTTTGGTGGCATCACCTTTGATGTAACCATGTTTTGCTTGATCAATAACAGCGGTGTTGTCCTCATAAATAACAACTGGTTCATCAGGATCATAAGCTAGGTCACACGTACTTCGAATATGGCCAATAACTGCTCGAAGCCATACACACTCTCTAGTCGTCTCATAGAGCGCGAGTAGCTCAGAGTGGTTCGTCGAAGTAGCCACCAAGGTCTGTTTACGAGACCTCCATGATATCGCCGTGTTCCCAATGGTAAAGACATAACCAGATTGGGAACGTCCCTTATGCGGGTCTGATAAGTAACCCGCATCGGCGTAACCGACAAGGGTCGCGTTATTTCGAGTGCCAAGGGGGTTGGACTCACTCGTTGACACGTAGGGATAGAACAAACCCATATCCGTAGTACCCTTAAGGTAACGGAAGACGTCTTTAATGCCATTCCAGTGGCGGCGTGTTGGCGCGGTGCTGTGTCGAGCTAGACAATTCACAGCAAACGAGATGTCCGGTCTAGTACATTGAGCCAAGTACAATAGTGCGCCTATTGCACCCAGATATGAGCACTCAGGACTTAATATCTCTTCATCGTCCTCCTTTGGACGGAAGGGGTCCTTATTAATGTCTAGAGAGCGGACGACCATGGGAGTGGATGACGGTTTTGCATCGTGATGACTAAACCGTCTCAACACCTTCTGGGTGTAATTTTCTTGATGGACTAAAATTCCATCTTTACGGTACTCGATCTGCAGGCCGAGGCTATACCGTGTCTTCCCAAGATCTTTCATCTCGAATTCCTTTTTCAGGAGTTCGGCAGTTTCGAACAACTCTTTCGAGGTTCCTATGAGATTCATATCATCTACATAGACTGCGATAATAGCGTATCCTGAAGTGGATTTCTTTATGAACACGCATGGGCATAATTCATCATTAACATATCCCAAGCCGATCAAGTATTCACTTAGACGGTTATACCACATCCGTCCGGATTGTTCAATCCATATAGTGAACGTCTCAGCCTAATAGAGAATGTGTTCCGTGGCCGGGAACTACTTGATTCAGGCAACTTAAGTCCTTCAGGGACTTTCATGTATATCTCTGTGTCCAGATCCCCGTAGAGATAAGCTGTGACCACATCCATGAGCTGCATATTCAGTTTTTCAGAAACTACTAAACTGATTAAGTAGCGGAACGTTATAACGTCCATTATGGGAGAATACGTCTCCTCATAATCAATTCCAAGGCGTTGAGAGAAGCCTTGCGCCACTAGGCGAGCTTTGTATCTAACAATCTCATTACTCTCATTACGCTTCCTTACGAAAACCCATTTATAACCAACTGGTTTAACATTGGGTGGTGTTGGAACGACAGGTCCAAACACTCTTCGTTTCGTGAAGGAATCTAATTCAGCCTGGATTGCTTGTTTCCATTGAGGCCAGTCCGTTCTTCGCTGACAATCAGCAACGGTACGTGGTTCCATGTCATCATTGCTCATAATGTCAGTGGCCACTGCGTATATAAACACATCATCGATGACAATTTCGTTTCGCTTCAAAATATCGTCTAAACTAGTATACTCGACGGATATTTCGAGGTTATCGGGATGATTAGGAACTGGTGTTACATCAGGAACACGCTCCTCTAATACATCACCGTGATCCTTAATGATCTCATGTGGCAAAACGGATGCAACAGGATTTCTCCTCCTCCGAGGCAGAACATCCTTGGAACCAACCGGTCTTCCTCTTTTCTTGGGAAGAGCGGCGGACTGGACGGCCGACGGCAGCGTCCTTTGCTCGGTGGGTACAATGGGAGCAACATGTTCAACATGAACATGGCGTCTCACAGGAACGTCTATCCTTGCAGGCACATTTGCAGCAGGTATATGTGATCTCGTGACATTCGCTAGGTCATTAAATGCGTCTGGCATTTGCTTTGCAACATTTTGCAGACCTAGGATTCTCTGCACTTCCTTATCACTATGTGCAGTTAGGGGATCTAGATGAGACATAGTGGGTACATGCCACGTTAATTCACGTCGTTCCTTATCAACGTTAACGTGCATTTCTCCCCCTAACGACAGGAAGAGTGTCTCATCAAAGTCACAATCCGCATGTCTAGCGGTAAAGAGATCGTCTGTCAAGGGCTCTAAATAGCGTATTATGGACGGGGATTCATAACCGACATATATTCCCCGTCGTTTCTGAGGTCCAAATTTTGAACGCTTTGGCGGCTCAATTGGAACATTTACTAAGCACCCAAACATGCGTAAATGTGAGACATCGGGCTCATATCCAGTTACCAACTGGTACGCAGATAGTGGTTGGGTGGCCATGGGCCTCAGACGGACCAACGCAGCAGCATGCAAAATTGCATAGCCCCATGCAGAAATTGGAAGTTTGGTGCGCATTACCAAAGTTCACGCAATCATTTGCAAACGCTTAATGAAAGCTTCTGCAAGACCATTTTGGGTGTGAACATAAGCAACTGGATGTTCAAGATCAATTCCCAATGTCATGCAATAATCATCGAAAGTTTTCGATGTGAACTCCGCGGCATTATCAAGTCTAATAGACTTTATTGGATAATCCGGATGGTGAGCCCTCAACTTAATGATCTGGGCAAGGAGTTTAGGAAACGCTGCGTTTCTTGTGGACAACAAAGCTACGTGTGACCATCTTGTCGATGCATCAACCAAAACCATGAAATATTTAAATGGTCCGCATGTTGGTTGGATTGGTCCACAAATATCTCCTTGAATTCATTCAAGGAATTGGGAAACCAATTTTGTAGGTTTCACGTGAATTGGTTTGAGATTTGTCTTTCCAATAGAGCATGCTTGGCATAGGCTTTTCGGATTGATCACGAAATTTTTTCCTCTAAGAGGATGCCCATGTGATGCGTTCATCGTTCGAAGCATCGTATTTTGACCCGAGTGTCCCAGCCGGTCATGCCATTACATATAAATGCTCTCATCAATCGGCGCCCGCCGAATGATTAGATTGCTTTCAATGTTTCGTATCGTGGTAACATACAAACCACTTGAAAGACATCTCAACTTCTCCAAAATACGCTTTTGGTCGTATTGAGTGGAGGTGATGTAAAGGTATTCAATACCATTTTCACGAGCAGTTTCAATATGAAACTTGTTTTCTCGGATATCCTTAAAACTCAACAAGGTTCGACTGGACCTCGGAGAATATAAGGCCTCAGATATGGTCAAAAGAGTACCATTTGACAACAAGACTTGGGCTTTACCAAAGCCTTCAACAAGGGTCGACGGGCCCGAAATTGTTGTCACTAAGGTTACTTTAGGCGTAAAGTTGATAAAATAGCATTTATCTTTTACGAT
This sequence comes from Primula veris, assembly GCA_963682055.1. Classification (NCBI taxonomy): domain Eukaryota; kingdom Viridiplantae; phylum Streptophyta; class Magnoliopsida; order Ericales; family Primulaceae; genus Primula; species Primula veris. The sequence goes on along the minus strand of OY821747.1, from coordinate 23,802,851 downwards.
AGTGTGTGTAGTACCACTATCAGCCAGACAATCAACTGCCCCACAATTCATGCCTAAAAGTAAAAATAATTTAAAGTTGGTCACACTAATAAAGGAATCGCTTAACGAAATAACTTTAAATTATTGCGAGAAAAATTTATTCATAATGCAAAACCACATAATCCAAAAGAAACAAAATCGAAGGAAAAAGTATAATCCGAATGAAAATTAAAAACATAATCCAAGAGCTAAACAAGTGCTCAATTATTAACGAAAAATGAAGAATTTTTTTTTTATTCTTCCATTTGAGCCACGAAGTCCGGGGTCTCAAGAATTTCTTTTCCGCTCGCTTCAACCATATTTGCTTCGACATTTCTACCCCTATGATAGTTTTGAACTTCTTGGGGAGTTGCCTTGCAGGTCCTTTGCATATGACCATAAACACCACATTTGTAGCACAGAATTTGTCCTTGAGCATTTTCTGTTACTTTGGGACGACTGGCCCTGTTGTTGTTTTTCCTACCACGAGACTGCCTAGGAGCCAAAGGTCTTCGGTTCGGACGATTATCCAAACCTCGCTTGGCTGGGCGAGCATTACGCTCCCCATGATTCCTTGGCTGACGGGACAACTGGCCCTTGTCTCGGTTCCCATATCGTGGAGGTGGTCCACGAACAGTATAAGCATCAGGCCTTGGAATAGCCTTTGTCCCAGCAGGACGAGAATTGTTGTTCCTCATTAAAACGAGGCTATTTTTCTCGTCTAATAACAGCTGGGTGATGAGCTCAGGGAACTTGGTATACTTAGACTGACGATATTGCTTTTGGAGCAAGTTGTCAGAGGTAGGAAATGTGGTGTAGGTCTTCTACAGCAAGTCATTGTCGGTTAATGTTTCACCACAATACTGGAGAAGAGCACAATCCTGCATAATTCAGCATTATATTTCGTAACGCTCTCGAAGTCCTGAAATCGCAGATTCAGCCAATCATGGCGGGCTTCAGGAAGCCATATGGTCTTTTGATGGTCGAAGCGCTCTCTGAGAGAGTCCCACAGCATCTTCGGTGAGGTGATTGCTATGAACTCAGACTTCATTGCATCTGATAAGTGGCGGCGGAACAGAATCATCGCCCTCGCATTCATTTCACGCGACACTTCCACTTCACGTTCATCCTCAGCGTAGATGACGTCCAACAAGCCTTGGGCATCTAGATGGTTCTGGATATCTTGAGTCCAGTCCAAATAGTTCTTGCCAGCGGCATCGAGGATCGGAAAATCAAGTTTGATTGACATTTTTCTACAACGGGAGAAAAATACTGGATTAGTTATCATATAAATCAACAGGTTTATATGTTTATGGTTTGCATAAGCACAAACTTGTTTCGAATCGACAGGTTCGAAAAATACTAGTTTTGCTTTCAATTTGAATAGGTACTCGCTAATCGAACAACGGGCCGATACTGAGACACCAATTCAGTGAAAATACACCTATATAGACACATTCGGGGAACTTATTATTTACTCAACCCCTTTCGGTAGCTCTACTTGAACACGACCAGGGAAGACGGTGGGGGGGTGGCACGAATGCCTCTTAAAAACCGACCTCATTAGGAGAGCGACTTCCGCCTTTATCTTTCCTAGACATCGTATCCAAATAGGTGAGCCTATTTGGGGAAGATTCATAATTATTCCAACTTTCACACGTATGTTGATGAAGACCGATAGAACAAATTTTTACCCAAAACTTTCAAAAGTTTTATACCCAATAATTCTCCAAGGTTTATACCCAAAATTTCTTCTACCTTGTATTTGAATACTCTAAATTTTATTTTATTTTACTGTTTTTTCGAGAAAAGTGCCGATAACGTGTTTTACGCCAAATTAGCTCAATAACATATGTAAGAGAGAGAGAGATAATGAGGGTCAAAACATATATATTCAAGTGTGTTGTAGGTGTACCAACTCCGTAGCCACAACCTCTTTATATAGGCTAGAGGTTTGAAGGTTACAAGCCAAATACTAATGACAAGAAATGAAAAGGTTGTAACATACAAAGGAGCAAATGCTCATACTAAATGATATGTAACTCAATGGACAATCCATTATTTACAACAATATCTATCTTTTTTTTTTTTTTTTTTTTTATCTTTTTTAGTTTTTGCACGAGGATACCATGTTTGCCTCGTATCAGGGTATGACACTAGTTTTATGGCTTTCTTAACAATATCACATTTTTGTATCTTTACACAAGGAGATTTTTTTTAAAATATTTTTGTTTCTTTACGTGGGGACATATTTTTGTAAAAATATTACAGAGTCATAATTCTCTAATCAAAACCCAAAAGTCGGTGAGCTTAATTTGTCATTACATCCGGCTTACGGTTGGATTAGTCTAAAAACACATAAGCTCGCAAATGATTTTTCATATTTTTGTTTCTTTACACAAGGGCATTGTTTTCTTTTACTATAGTTGGATGATAAATTTTCACTCTACTCAGTTTAAAAACAAGTCAACAAACTAATTATTTCTACTTAAAAGAATAAAAGTTTGAAAGCAAGTAAACCAAGTTCTGAACTTTTTGTTTTATTTTTTGTTGATAATTTACCCAGCTTAAAACCAAGAAACTAAAGAGAAAAAATAAAAGCTGAGTTAATTTTACTTAAGTGACATGTATTTTGGACGTTTGTTGATTAAGTGACCTGAGTGATGAAAAACTTATTGTAGTCATCCAAGTTTAGAACAATTATTGATTTTGTGACCTGATGTCCAAAAACTTAATAGAAAACGTCACACGTGCTATCACGTGCCTGTTTACCGTAACCCTTAAGGGTAAAACAGTCATTTCAATTTTAAAATGGGAATTAAGTTGAAAGTCGTCCTCTCCAAAATAAAATTAGGGTTTTTATACTTCAAATGAGAGAGTGAGATAGTGAGACCAATCACTTAATCCCGTTAAATTGGTACCATATTGTAGTGCAATCGAATCGCAACCGCATCGGCAGTTTTTCCAAATGGGTTGGATTCTTCGTGAAGATAATTCTTCACCTCTTTACTATGAGTTTTATTTCCCTCATCTTAATTTTATGCTGTTAAATTAGTTTAATGAGTTAATGGGTTATATTTATATTAATGGGTTAGGTTTTACTCTATCTGAAATTTTGTTTTGATTATCTTAATGCAGCAATATACAACCATTTATTTACAATAGAACTTCACCATGAGGGAAATTTGATAATGGGTGAAAAAATTGCATATGTTAAAATGGAAAAGTAGACTATATAGATTATTGTGATCCTAGAGAAATTACGTGTTATGCTATAGAAAGGTTATATTTTAAAGGGTTGGATTCTCTTTTGAGACAAATATGGGTATTCTTACACTTGACCATAAAGCTAGCGAAGTAGAAAAAATTACTGATGAAAATAGGGTTGTTGAGGTACTAAAGGATTTAATGGACTTAGTTCTAGTAGTTCTGAGTGTAGTGATAATTATGAGAATTGTGTTGAATCTGACTTGGAAAGATTTAGTGGCAGTAACGAGGATAAGAGGAGAAATGATGATAGTATTGGTATTGCTGACATAGTTGTTGATGAGGTGAATGTGTTTGTTTTATAAGGTAAGAGTAAGTATTCAAAAAATAGTAATGATAATGGCAATGCAAAAGTGATATGTAGGCCAAAGTATAAGGCAAAGGGGTCCACATTTGAATAGTGAAAATGATGTTGATATTGATGATGGTTATGTAACTACAAGTGAACTTAATAGTGAGTGTGATTAAGATGATAATGATGAGAGATAAAAAGAGTCTTGCTTGTATTTTTCTAAGAATGAGAAAAACCAAATTGTATTCAAAATTGGTATGAAATCTACAGAACCAAAGAACTTTAGGGACGCAGTGAAATTGTATGCCATTCAACAAGCAAAAGATGTGCATTTGTGGAGAAATACAAACAAAAAAATGATTGGAGAGTGTAGGTTTGAAGGCTGTTTTGTGGTACATATATGCTTCCAAACGATTGAATGAATGGACAATGCAAATTAAGACTTATAGGGACATTCATAGTTGTCCAAAATCTCTTACTAACAATAATTCAAAGCATAAATTCATTACAAAACAGTATATGAGAACTCTTAAGAACAATCCTAAATGGGATGTTCAGAAATTTAGAAATGAAATTTTTGAAAGTTTAGAGGTAGAAGTGAGTGTAGGGTGTGCTTATAGGGTTATGAATCATGCTAGAAAAATGAATTAAGGGTCATCAGCTGAGCAATATAATCTTTTGGAAGATTATATAGGTGAAATAAAGAGAGAAAATCATGGTATCACAGTACAGTTGAAAGTTAAAAAGAGGGTAGGGCGCAATACAGATTTAAGAGAATTTATATATGTTGGGGAGTATTGAAGAATGTGTTTTTGCAATGGTGTATGCCATTATTTGGGGTTGATGGGTGCCATTTAATTGGACCTGATGGTGGTGTACTCTTCACTGCAGTGACTATTGATGCAAACAATTGTTTGTATCCATTTGCTTATGCAGTGGTGGGTATTGATAACTATAAAAATTGAAAATGGTTTTTGGAGTTGCTGAAAATCGATGTAAAGCTTAATAATGGGGGAACATATACATTGATGTATGACAAACAAAAGGTACTTTTCATTTATATAACATTTACATTATTTTAATAACTTTTCATTTAGAGTTGATGTTATAACTTTCAATAACTTGTAACATTTATATTTTTTAATATATTTGTCCACTTACAATAACTTGTAAGGACTCATCAAATATGTGGAGGAAATATTGCCTTACATAGAACATAGATTCTGTGTAAGGCATTTATATAACAATTTTAACATGAGTCACAAATGTCAAGTGCTTAAAGACTTGCTATGGAAGGCTGCGAGAGCTTCTAATGTTGAATATTTCAACCTTGCATTGGAGGAGATGAAGAATTTAAACGTGGCTGGCTAATAAGTCAGGTATATTTTTCTATCTCCCTTGTTTGCATATGTATTTTCTCTCTTTTTTTTTTACCATAAGCATGTGACTTATTAGACTTTTAATGTCAAAATATTATAGGTGAAAACTGGAGTCGATCTCACTTTTCCACTTATCCAAATTCTGATCTTTACTCAACAATTTATGTGAAAGCTCTAATGCATGTATCAAGCTTGCTAAATGTATGTCTGTACTGACAATGCTTGAAAAGTTGATGATGTATCTAATGGACTTGTTCATGAGAAAGAAAGAGGCAATGAGTAAAAAAAAACTATTATTTATGTCCTAAAATATATGACAAAGTTGAAAAAGTAAAAAAAATACAGTCATTCCTGGTCATGTAAATTTAATGGTGATAAATTACATGAAGTTGAGGAAAACAAAATTAAATTTGCCTTTAAAAGAGTGTGCATGTAGAGTATGACAGTTGAGTGGGATTGTTTGTGTCCATGTCATAGTGGATTTGCATCATATGCCTCAAGACCCACATAAATGGGTACATCAATGCTATACTAGGAAAACATATATGAAAACTTATTCTCACACTATGAAACCAATAAATAGGGAAGATACGTGGGATAAGACCAAATCGCATGTACTTTTGGGTCCAGTAGTGAGAAAAAAAAAAGGCAGGTAAACCTAAAAAAAATAGAAGAAAAGATGTAGATGAAATCAATAAGGCCAAAGAGGAAAAGGCAAAAAAATCAAGACCCTAACAAAATTTCAATGACAGGTTACAAGGTCAAATGTAAACAATGTAGTAAATTTGGGCATAACTTTAAAGGTTGAGAAAAAATGGATAAAAATAGATAAGTAAGGGGTGATGAGGTTGTGATTAATGAGCCACAACTCTATGATGAGAGTGACAGTTCTAGTAGTAGTGATGAGAGAGAGAGAGTGGTGAAGAAACCGAACTTAACAATGTTAATGTGACTGAAAATGTGTATATACATGTGCATATCACTAAAAATGATGAAGACTGTGATAGATATGATAAAGAGCTTGTGTTGGATGAGTGGGTAGATTTTGTTAATGATGGTGGTGGTAGTCAAGTTAAAAATGTGTGTGTTAATGATTCTGCTAATAATGTGGGAGGTGGCTTTGAAATGGAATGTGTTAGTGAGAGTTTTTGGGATGAATTAGCAATAAATGAAGATCTTATTTACACTCAAAATTCTCAGTCAACAAAAGGTACAGAAGTAGCAAGTGGGAGTGTGAAAAATGCACTTAAAGTTCATAGTGTTCAAGATAACTCATGTGAGGGTGTAGCCATGCCATTTCTCTTTGTTGGAAAAGAGGCAACTAGTGGGGTGAAAAGTGTTTAGAAACTGCCTATCAAAAGAAATAAAACCTTGGGGGTAAGTAACAATTTGTTTATTATTCAAATTGTTTACATTTGTGTTGTACTTTAACCATGCTTATATTATCTCCATTTGTTAATTTTATTTTTTTATAGATAAGAAAAACCAATAGACTGTTAAACTCATGCAAAATCAAAGGACCTAGCGGACCTGCTCCTACTATAACTCTAAGTGATGATGATGAGCCAACACAACCAAATGAGCCAACACAACCAAATTTTTTAACTCATGGAGTAGTGTTTTAGTCAAGAGTGTTGCAAATGTTGTGGCAAATAATGAAGAAAAAACTACAGATTCATTTGGTGGAAGACTCCATGCTGGCATAATGGGTTCACATGAAAAAGAACTCAAATCTGGCCATATAGAAAGAAAGGGAAAAGTGTTGACCATGACTGCAGTTAAAGAAGAAATAGCTAGAGAAAATGAGTTGAAAAAACAAAAAGGTGGTGGATTAGTGATTTTATGAACTAAAATGTATTTTGTTATTTTGGTTGATGCGATTTAGTGACTTTGGTATTTGAGTTATTTAAGTGAATGTGTAAGGTTAATGTTTATGTTCATCAGAATTTATGTAGTTGGATGATGGTATTTTGGTGTTGTTAAGTGACTCTAAATTGTTCAAATTTAATGTTTAATGTTATCTGAATTTGTGTTATTATTATATTTTGTTGTTTGGGTTGTTTAAGTGAATGTGAAAGCTGATATTTTGGTGTTCTCAATCTAATATGATGAGTTTCTATGACCAGTACATTAGTCTGATATGATTAGAATTTATGTTGATAAGAATTTACATATGTTGATCAGAATTTTATTATGATTTTGGCCATTACTGGTCAGAAATTATGTTGTGATGATTTGATTGTGATAAAAAATTTATGTTGATCAGAATTTCATAGATTATGTTATGATCAGAATTTGATGGTTCTGATATGATCCATAATGTGATGGTTCTGAAATGATCCATAATGTGGCCGGAATTTGTTATGCTTTGGTGTGAAATTAAGAGTTCTGATATGGTACATAATGTGGCGGATTTTGTTCTCATTTGATTTGTACATTTGTTGTGATATGATCACAAAAATAGCAGTACAAACCCACACAATTCTTATCAAACTTTTATATTGTTTTTACCTCATTTTGGTCATGACAAAAACACACACTCACTGAACACTCAAAATAAATTCCGATCAAACACACACACAAAGCACAGGTATTTAAGCAACAAATTTCATTTTATTTCTTAACATAATTCCAAACACACAAAACACACGTACGAAAGTACAAACCAATACATCACAAATCGCTAAAAAAGATTAAAGTTGGGCTTGTTCTTCATCTTGTCCAAATTTCACCAACACAAACAAAATAACCCTAACACAAATATTGAAAAATATCTTACGAACCACCCCATTAACTTTAGTTTTGACTTTCAATTATGGTAAATCTTCTATTTTGACTTTCACTCCTGATAAATCTTTCATTTTGCATTGCATGGTTGTTATATCTTTCTTTTCACCTTTCACTCCTTGTAAAGCTTTCATTTTTTCATGCATGTTGCTTATTTGCCTTGACATTGCATCTTTTTCACTCAAAAGTGTCTTTTTTTCTTCCTTCAACGCATTGACTGAATTTAGCAGACATGGTTTCGATTGGTCCATGACATAATAATAAGTGCTTTGTTTTGCCAATAACGCTTCATTGATCAAAATATAAAGAATATAGAGAGAGACAGTAGAGGGAGGGAAGAGAGAAACATAGGAGATAGATAGAAGATACAATATATATAAAGTGAGAACATATTTCAGTTTGGCGGGAAGGTAGTTCAGTTTTTCCCTCCAAAATGAGGGGTATATTAGTAATATTGCCCTTAAACAGGCACGTGACAGCACGTGTGATGTTTTCTGTTAAATTTTTGGACGTCGGGTCACAAAATCAACAATTGTTCATAACTTGGATGACTAAAGTAACTTTTTTAAAACTCAGGTTACTTAATCAACGAACGCCCAAAACACAAGTCAGTAAATTAAAATTAACTAATAAAGCTATAAAAGAGTTTTAGAAACATCACAAACAACCCAATACAGAGTTTCCACCTCAAACGAGCCATCACTACCTAGAAAGTGATGTAAGTAGTATTATGTTTATCTAGTCTTAAGTCACTCAAAGCAAAAATATTCGTGTTTCTCCATTTTTTGTCTCTTAAAGAATATATTCTAACAGGGTACGGTACATTTAGAGTGACATACTCTTAGCGCATGTGGATGATTCTCACCACTTTGTAATCCTCACTTTTATGATCATAACCAAATGACAATGACGTGGTACATGAATCATAGTAAGGTGGATAGCTTGAATATGGAGGTGATGGTGGTGGTTGAAGATGCTTGAGTTCTCTTGTTGCTGGGTTTACTATAAGGTAATTCGCGGTATAGATAGCACATATGCAAACCAACCCATTACAAAAGTTTGAGACACACACGTTCCCTATCCCATATGCACTTAAATTTATTTCTTTTGTGACATTAAATGTGCCACCATATAGTAGAAGAGCACAATACCCATCTCGAGACCCGGTGACCATACAAGAGATACTTATCTGTGTATGAGATATAATGGTGCGATTGAGGTGAAAGTTGGTGAAAAGGGAGCTTCTGATCAAATCATACCACATTTTGCAAACAAACTTGTATCGTAATATATATTTGACAAGTAGCCGAGATAGAATATCAATCTCTATCTCTTCTGGTAACTTGAGGTCCTTCATTGCATTAGCTATAATTGTTGTCCTTTCTGCTGGTCAAGAGTGGGATTGCGAAATTAAATGGAATTAAATCTCTGTAGAAATAACAACTTTAAAATATTTGAAACAAAAAAAAAAGGCAAATAAGTCGAGCATAAAGCTACTAGCGAAGAAAAACTAAATAGGCAAAACTCGCAACCCATGGAAGCTTGGATTTAAACTCTGCTACTGCTTTGTCATGTGTTGAATGGTTAGTTCAATTTGCAAAGTCAAAAGCCAATCTTTCTCTAATGAACCCGCAATAGACCTTCGGATTCAGGCACGTATTCAGTACCGGTCAAAGTTTCTTGACACCTTAGCCTGGATTGGAAATTTTTACTCTTATACATTTATTGAACCAACAAAATAAAACACCCTTTTGTATATTTTTTGTCAAAAAAAATAATATTTTCGGACCGTCACGTGCAGAGCCGTTGGGTGTTTTGACGAGCCAACAGTCTGGCTCTTGAACTTGTTCACTCGTGCTATACTCCTCTTATAACAGCAATGTTTTAGAAAGCAAAAACGTAGCTATAGTGTTTTTTACACATCTTCACCCACATAATCTTCTCTAATATTAGCAATGTTTTAGAAAGCGAAAATGTAGCTAAAAAGTTTCTGTCAGAGTTTTGCTAAAAGGAACAGCTTTATCGGCTTAAAAAGTGAATCATTATAAAAAAGCAAATACGCCGTGCATAGAGCTACAAGCAAAAAGGCAAAACTCGCAACCCATGGAATCTTGAATTTTTGTTATGAGTAGCTTCATGTACCGAATAATTTGTTCAATTTGCAAAGTTAAAAGGCAATAGTTTTTTCTCCAATCAACCCACAATATAACTTCGATTTAGGCACATATACACCAACATGATCTTACTCCATTGGTATCAATGTTTTAGAAAACAAAAACGTCTTTTTAGGTTACATATTTTTTGGTCCAAAATCAGGTTCAGAAAAAAATGTTATAAAAATCTACTAAAAATCCAGATTTTAGATTTCTTAGCCTTAATATAAGAAATAACACATGATTGTCCGAACATACACAAATTTATTAGAATCACAAATCTAAAAACCAACTGCGAAAAGTTGTTGTCAAACAGACCCTTAGAGTGTTTTTACAAATATTCACCCGCACTATCTTCCTCTAATATTATCAATATTTTAGAAAGCGAAAACTTAGCTAACACTACAAGAAAACACTTCATTACCAACTTAAATTCCCAACTGATTTGGTAGTCACTGTATTACAATCGAATTACCATCTAAACATGACATAACTAAACTTTACCAACTAATTACTAATTTCAATACATTTAGTTGGTAAATAACAAGAGAATAGTGACTGCTATATTTTCGGTTGGTAAATTCCAACTAATCATTAACTTCCATATTTTCAGTTGCTGCAGAACAACTAATTAGTCACTTCACTACTTTTGGTTGGTGTATATATACCAACTTATTAGCAACTAAAAAAAATTCAATTGCTATTTGCCAACTGATTTAAGTGTGCCATATATATTATAATAGATTACCAACTAAAGAGAATCTCACTTTTTATCATTTTCAGATTTTATGGCATAAGCTTGTATCTTATTCGCTAGTTTCAAACCAACTACATGTTAACTATGTGTGCTAATACTTGGCTAAAATTATAGTAATTTGATAGTTTGTGTTGAACTTAGAGTTCAATAATGATTTTGATTATAACTTTGATTATGTCTTTAATGATTTTACGATTTCGATGATATAATGCTTGTCTTTTCCAAAAGAAGTAAATGAAAATTTCATAACGCCAGAAAGATAGAGCACAGAAAAACGAAGCCACAGGTTCAAGCGGAACCAGAATCGGAGCTAAAACGAAGGAGTTATGGGCATTCGAAGAATAGCGAGAAAACCGAGAACGGCCAGAAGAACACGACCGATCGACTGGACAAAAACGACCGATCGTTTTTGGTCCAAATTCTTCCAGTGAGCAGGTCGAAAAAAAACGACCGATCGTTTCTCAGAAACGACCGATCGTTTTCTGAAAAACGACCGATCGACTGTAGAGAACGATCGATCGTTTTCTATAGATTTCGAAAACAGCTTTTCAGCTTTTTCTGGAAAATAGCTTAAAACAGTCTCAACCACTTCTAACGGTCATAACCCAGAAAAACAGACATTTGGTCTACATATACAAGCCCAATCTCTTTTCCAAACCACCAATAACAATAACAATCAATCCTTCAACCTCTCTCATATACAAAAACCCAAAATCACCATTTTGGTGAAATACTTCAAAAAAAAAAAAGAGAAATTGAAGATAAAGAGATACAAGCTCCAACAAAGATCAAACATCATCGAAACCACATATTAGCTTATTTTAGAAGCAATCGATTGTGGGTGTTGTTTCAATTTTTGATAAAATTGTAACGAGTATTTTATAAACTCATTTTTGTGAGCGAGTGATCGGGTAGAGGCTTTGTAAGCAAGTGAAGCTTAAAAGCTCTAGGTATTTTCATTCGGGACACTCATAAAGTGTGGGGGAGCTTAATCGGTTGATTAGCTCGATAGGATTGTAACATCCGGAAGAAGATTATTTTAGTGAAATACTCGGTAGTACCGAGGAGAGGACGTAGGCCGTTTGCCGAACCTCTATAAATCTTGGTGTCATCTTCTTCCCTTAAACTTTTATTTTCTGTAATTATTTATTCTTGCTTGCGTTTAGTACTCCTAGCAATTTATTGACTCTTGTTAAAACGCTTAAGCTTAAGAATTGCATTAGTTGGGTGGTTAGTTGCTTAGAATTTTAAATTAGGCAAAAACGCCTAGAAACCTTATTCACCCCCCTCTAAGGTTTAGCCGCACACGGGCCAACAATTGGTATCAGAGCCGAGGCTCTTGCATATAGGAATTTAACGATTCTAGAGTTAAGATCCCGATGGCTAATCTATATAATTTTACTTCCGCTATTGCTTCATCACCCAATACTCCACCATATTTTGATGGGGTAAATTATTCATATTGGAAGGATAGGATGAGTATGTTCCTACAAAGCTATAACGTTAATCTTTGGAAAATTATTATAGTAGGATATTCCGCTCCTAAACACGAAAATAGCGAAAACCCAATCCCCGTAGAAGACCTAGATAACTCTCAACTAGAAGTCTACTCTACTAACGCCAAAGCGATGTACGCTATTGTTTGTGCCGTTTCTCCTAACGAGTACAACAAAATTTCCGTTTGTAAAACCGCTAAGGGTATGTGGGATAAGCTAGTAGTAATGCATGAAGGGACTAACCAAGTTAAGGATTGCAAACTCCAACTATTAGTTCATGACTACGAGCTTTTTAAAATGAGCGAGGGTGAAACTATTTCCGATATGCTTGCTAGATTTACCACTATTACTAACGGATTAATGTCTCTTGGTAAGTGTTTGTCATGTAAGGAAATGGTTTCAAAGGTGATTCGAAGCTTGCCAAAGAAATGGGAACCGAAGGTCACCGCAATTCAAGAGGCACATGATATGAACACCTACACCCTTGATGCATTGACGGGTTCACTCCTCACTCACGAAATCACCCTCAATAGTCACAAGACAATCTCGAAAAAGAGGGAGATAGCTTTCAAAGGAACAACTTGTGACGAAAGGAATGAGCTATCCAATGACGACGAAAATTCAATGCAAATCATTCGAATCGTCAAGGAAATACTCAAGCTAAAAGACCACCGCAAACATAAAGGTAAATCGTCAAATAATTCAATTTATTCTAACGATTTTGTTTGCTACACTTGTGGTAATGAAAGACACATGGCGAGAGATTGCGTCATGAATCGCAAGAGCAAATGAAAGAAGAAGATATCCGCTTCATGCTCTAGCGATAGCTCCGACCAAGATGAAGTCGCTCACCTTGGTTGCTATGTGGCCTTGGAAGACAACAATGAGCCTAACCAATCATCTTCAAGCGAAAGTGAAAGCAAAGCCGATGAGGTAAATGATCTTTCTTATGATGAATTACTTCATATGTGCGATGTTTATTCTAAAAAATTTCCTAAACTTTCGGATAAGCTTGAATCTCTTAAAAGGATAAATTCTTCTCTCAATAAAGAAATAAGATCCTTGAAAAGAGATAAAAATGAAAATGAGTCTATTCCAACATCGTCATTTTCCTTACATGATGTAGATGACGAAAATGAAGACTTAAAAGATAAAAACAATGATCTCGTCATTCATAATAAGTCTTTACAAACCGAGATCAATTTTATTAAATGTGAAGTCTCTAGACTTACTAAAACTCTTTCAAAACCATCTTCTTTAGATTGTGATTTATTAGAAAATTTTGAAGAGTTAAAGGATGCTTTCGATAAAGTTAAAAGCAAAAACAAGGTTTTGAGTTCTCATGCTTTTAACTTAAATGACAAGGTCAAGGTTTTAGAAACCGAGAATGAATCGTTGAAAACTAAAAACAACGATCTTGTCATTTCCATTGAAAAACTTAATTTAACAATTTCAAAGTTTTCTAAGGGTAAAACCGTTTTAGATAACATCTTGAGTTGTCAAAAAGATTTCAAGGATAAAAGCGGTATAGGTTTTGATTGCATTGGTTCTACTTCAAACAAAACCCGCTTCGTTAAAACCTCTAATATTTCTACAACTCCTATTCCACCTAAACAAGAGGTTATTTTTCCTAAAAGGAGTACGTCCAAGAGTTTTCAAAAATCTTGTAATGATAGGAAAGGTATAGGTTTTAAAACCAAATTGGATACTCCGAAAAACCTTTCCAAAACTTCGTATAACACTCGTTATACTAAAAAGTCTAGGCATTGCATACATTGTAGTAGAAGTGAGCATAATTCTTCTAAATGCCCAAATCGCTTTCATGTTAGTAGAAGCAATTTGAAATGGGTAGTAAAGACCCGAGCCACTAACAATGTCGGACCCAAAAGAAATTGGGGACCAAAGGACAAAACTTGTGTTGTAGGTATCTCTATTCAAAAGGAGAAAATCAACAAGTGGTTGGCAACACCGGCAAAAGTCATGGAAGTCAAGAAGATCGACTCCACCATCAAGAATGAAGTGCCGTTGATCGACAAAGGTGGAAGGCATACCAACAAATGGTACCACCTATTTGGAATCGGCAATGCTCAATGCAAATGCCATTAGCGAGCGGACTCAACATCACATATTCGGTATACTCTAATCTAATATCTACATATATGTGATTAGTTGGGTAATATGCATAATAATAACATTTTTCATGTCTTGGTTTTTCGTTGAAAACCCTCCACATTAACCCCATATTTTTTATTGCATTTTGATAATGCCAAAGGGGGAGAAAAATTATATTTGTTGTAAATGCATTTTTTTTTAAATGGAGGAGATATTTTTCTTGTAAAATCATCATTAGTTTGTCATAATCAAAATGGGGGAGATTGTTGAACTTAGAGTTCAATAATGATTTTGATTATAACTTTGATTATGTCTTTAATGATTTTACGATTTCGATGATATAATTCTTGTCTTTTACAAAAGAAGTAAATGAAAATTTCAGAATGCCAGAAAGATAGAGCACAGAAAAATGAAGCCACAGGTTCAAGCGGAACCAGAATCGGAGCTAAAACGAAGGAGTTATGGGCATTCGAAGAATAGCGAGAAAACCGAGAACGGCCAGAAGAACACGACCGATCGACTGGACAAAAACGACCGATCGTTTTTGGTCCAAATTCTTCCAGTGAGCAGGTCGAAAAAAAAACGACCGATCGTTTCTCAGAAACGACCGATCGTTTTCTGAAAAACGACCGATCGACTGTAGAGAACGATCGATCGTTTTCTATAGATTTCGAAAACAGCTTTTCAGCTTTTTCTGGAAAATAGCTTAAAACAGTCTCAACCACTTCTAACGGTCATAACCCAGAAAAACAGACATTTGGTCTACATATACAAGCCCAATCTCTTTTCCAAACCACCAATAACAATAACAATCAATCCTTCAACCTCTCTCATATACAAAAACCCAAAATCACCATTTTGGTGAAATACTTCGAAAAAAAAAAAGAGAAATTGAAGATAAAGAGATACAAGCTCCAACAAAGATCAAACATCATCGAAACCACATATTAGCTTATTTTAGAAGCAATCGATTGTGGGTGTTGTTTCAATTTTTGATAAAATTGTAACGAGTATTTTATAAACTCATTTTTGTGAGCGAGTGATCGGGTAGAGGCTTTGTAAGCAAGTGAAGCTTAAAAGCTCTAGGTCTTTTCATTCGGGATACTCATAAAGTGTGGGGGAGCTTAATCGGTTGATTAGCTCGATAGGATTGTAACATCCGGAAGAAGATTATTTTAGTGAAATACTCGGTAGTACCGAGGAGAGGACGTAGGCCGTTTGCCGAACCTCTATAAATCTTGGTGTCATCTTCTTCCCTTAAACTTTTATTTTCTGTAATTATTTATTCTTGCTTGCGTTTAGTACTCCTAGCAATTTATTGACTCTTGTTAAAACGCTTAAGCTTAAGAATTGCATTAGTTGGGTGGTTAGTTGCTTAGAATTTTAAATTAGGCAAAAACGCCTAGAAACCTTATTCACCCCCCTCTAAGGTTTAGCCGCACACGGGCCAACAGTTTGGAACCACACCTAATATTTCTAATAGCATATAAATAAGTAAAACCTATATAACACCATAATTTACTTTTGGCCCGTGCGACTAAAGCTTAAAGGGGATAAATAAGCTTTTAGACGTTTTTCGCGGAATTAAAATTCTAAGCGCAACTAACAACCCAACTAGCTCAATATATATTTGCGATAATAAATATGCAAAGATAATCTATGACTAAATTGAAACATGCGCACAATCACAAATAATATAAGTTAGTAAAGAGATTGACACCACGATATATAGAGTTTCGGCAAACCCACCTACGTTCTCTCCTCGGAATTAACTTTACCGAGTATTTCACTCTAATCTTCTTCCCAATATTACAAATCCTATCGAGCTAATCAAACGATTTGCTCACCCTCTACCCGAGAATACAATCTTGATACAAGTGCAAGAGTACACAAAAGACAAGTCAACGACTCCCCATCAATCTATGAGTACTCAATTATTTAACCTAGAACGTTTAAGCAACACTTTATCTTAAAAGCTTCTACCCAAACAGTCACTCGCAATTGAGTTTATAAATTTGCTATTTACAATTTTGTTACAACAATCTAACCACACTCACTATTTTATTGCTTCTAAATAAGCTAATTGGTGAGTTTCTGATGTTGGTTTAGTTTGATAACTTTTCTCCTCATTTTCCCTTTTTGAGCTTTTTTTGTTCAACAATGGAGTTTTTTGTGTTTAAGATAGAGAGATGGTGATTGATGTATTTTAGAGAGGGATTAGGGGTGTTTTATAGAACCAAAATTTCCATTGGTCCATAGATGACCGTTTTTAGTTGTTGGGTGTATTATACAATGGGTAATGGTTTATTTTCGAAAGAGCAAAAACCAATTTTTTTTAAACGGACTGAATCTCGATGGATCGAGATTTCTGGAAAAATTTGTTACTTGTATTTTTCGATCGATCGACATGTATCTAAATGGGTCGAAATGAACTGTAACTTTTTGGACCATTTTCGATAGATGGACTTTATCTTGATGGATCGAGATTTCTGAACTGATTTTTTCTACTTTTTGAAACACTCGTAATGTACTCGTTCGGACTCCGAATCGACTTCCGTTTGAACTGTTAGCCTCATTATTGAATGCTCTATCCTTTTAAGTCCTGAAATATACATTTTCTCTTTTTGGAAAAGATCAAACATTATATCATCGATTTATAAAATCATTAAATCATAATCACGCTTATAATCAAAATTAATTATTGAACTCGTGGTTCAACAATCTTCCCCATTTTGATTATGATAAAATAATGATTTTACAAGTATAAAACATATCATCCTTAGTTTAACAAATCGTTTTTTCTCTAAATAGCATTTTTCTCGTCCTTTGGCATCATCAGTGCAATAAAAATTGGAGTTTGGTGGAGGGTTTTGAAAGAAATAATAAAACATGAAAAATGTAATCATGATGCATATAACCCAACTAATCACATATATGTAATGATTATAGAGTATAATGTACCGAATATGTGATGTCAATTCTGCTCTCTAATGACATTTGTATTGAGCATTTCTAAGTCCAAGTATGTGGTACCATTTATTGGAATGTCTTCCACTTTTGTCAATCAATGATACTTTATTCTTTATGGTGGAGTCGATTTTCTTGACTTTCACGAATTTTACCGGTGTTGTCAACCAATTATTGATTTTCTCCTTTTGAACGGAGATAACCACAACACGTGTTTTGTCCTTTGGTTCCCAATTTCTTTTGGGTCTTACATTGTTAGTGACATGGGTCTTTACTACCCATTTCAAATCACTTCTACTAACACAATAACGATAAAGACATCTAGAAGAAATATTCTCATTTCTACTACAATACACACAATGCATACCTTTTTTCGCATAACAAGAATTATATGATTTTTTGTAGGAATTTTTAGAAGTTTGATGAACGGTTTTGGTTTGAAAACCTAAACCTCTTCTATCATTGCAAGAGTTCGGCAAAACTCTTGAAATGCTCCCTTGTGTAAAAACAACATTTTGTATAAACGGAATAGGAGTTGTAGACATGCTAGAAGATTTGACAAAGCGGCTTGTGTTTGAGCCAAAAGTGTTGCAATCGAAATTTCATCCAACACGGTTTTTCCTTTGAAAAACCTTGAGATTGTTAACTCGACTTTTTTGACCGTAATGACAAGCTCATCGTTTTTCTTTTTCAAATAATCATTCTCGGTTTTTAAAAACTTCTTTTGAAGAACAAGAGTATTGTTCTCATATTTCAAGTCTTGCTTTTCATCATCAATGTCATTAAACGAAAATGATAATTTGGGATTAGACTCATTTTCAATTTTATCTTTTTTCAAGAATCTTATTTCTTTATTGAGAGAAGGATTCATCCTCTTAAGAGATTTAACCTTCTCTACAAGCTTAGAAAGTTTTTCGGAATAAATTCCACACATGTGAATTAATTCATCATGAGATAAATCTTTTACCTCATCGTTGTCACTTTCGCTTGATGATGAACAATTTTGTTCATGGTTCTCTTCCATGGCCATATAGCAAGCAAGATGACCGACTTCATCTTGGTCGGAGCTATCGCTAGAGCTTGAAGCGAATATCTACTTCTTGGTGCAATCTCTCCCCATGTGTCATTCCTTGCCACAAGCATAGAAAACAAAATCGTTAGAAATAACTGAATTATTTGATGATTTACCTTTATGTTTGCGTTTGTCTTTAAGCTTTAGTACTTCCTTAACGATTTGAATGATTTGCATTGAATTTTTGTCGTCATCGGATAGCTCATCATTTTTGTCACAAGTTGTTCTTTTGAAAGCTATCTCCTTCCTTTTCGAGATTGACTTGTGACTATTGAGGGTGATCTCGTGAGTGATGAGTGAACCCGTCAATGCATCAAAAGTGTATGTGTTCATTTTGTGCGCCTCTTGAATTGCGGGGATCTTTGGTTCCCATTCTTTCGGTAATCTCTGAATCACCTTTGAAACCATTTCCTTACAAGACAAACACTTACTAAGAGATGTTAATTCGTTAGTAATAGTGGTAAATCTAGCAAGCATATCGGAAATAGTTTTTCCCTCGCTCATCCTAAAAAGTTCATAATCGTGCACTAGAATTTGGAGTTTGCACTCCTTAACTTGGTTAGCCCCTTCATGCATAACTACTAACTTATCTCACATACCCTTAGCTGTTTTACAAGCGGAATTTTTGGTGTACTCATTAGGGGAAATTGCACAAACAATAGCGTATATCGCTTTGGCGTTAGTAGAGTATGCTTCTATTTGAGCGTCATCTAAGTCCTCTACGGGGATTGGGTTCTTACTATTTTCGGATGTAGGTACGGAATATCCTACTTTTACGGTCTTCCAAAGTTTAACGTTATAACTTTGGAAGAACATATTCATCCTATCATTCCAATAAGAAAAATGTAACCATAAAAAAACAGTGGAGTGTTGGGAGATGAAGCTATACCGGAGGCGAAATTAAGTACGTTAGCCATTGAGATCTTAACTCTTAAATCGTTAGATTACTATATGCAAGAGCCTCGGCTCTGATACCAACTAACCAACTAAATCTGGTAGCCTTATAAAAAAAAATTTGCTTATAATATCATTCAGATTATTTAGTACTTAAACTTAAGTTATGTCTCATTAATGAGTGGTTAGCATCTAGTATCGTTAACCATCCCAATAATCGAAAATATTATTTCATGATTTTTATAACTACTACAAGAAAAAAACTTGACATGACCAAAAATTCAAAACAAAGCTATTTGTATAATCTAGCGATACAGTGTTTAGTGGTTTTGGTTTAGGGGTTACAAAAAGGAAAAGTTATTGTTTATGGGTTTGAGTTTAGAGGTTATAGTGGTTATATTCCAACGATAATGAAAATACATTTTTTTTCAATCGTCTATAGATGTGACGAGGTTTTAGTTAACAAGTTTTTATAAGGATTAATGAAAACCAAAATACACGCTCGAGGATATTTGTCTAATATGTTTAAAAAGTGTCGGTAAACTAGATTCAAACAAGAACAAAACATTTGCCTAGGGTTTTCAAACTTTTATCGGCCTAGTGGAAAAGCGAGCATTTTCAAGATTTGTTAACTGTTTTGCCTCAAAATAAGTGTTCTGCTTTGAAAACTCTAATATTTAAGCATTTGAATCAATTTCACTTAAAATTTAACAAATTTTTTTTTATTTATCAAAAAGCAAAATTTTCAAAAAAGAACCATTTCTTTGATTATATAGGAGGCTATAAGTGTAGATTTGGCATGATTTAATAATAAAAAAAAGTATATTCAAACAAAATAAAATAAAAAATTATTAAAAAATGACAATAGACACTTATTTTGGACGTCTCCAATATAAAATCAGGACAAGAGACAGATGGACTAATAACTAGACCAAATAATTTATCAAAAAATATAAAAGAAAAGGCTAAATAACCAAAAGCCTCATTTTCCCCATCTCTCTCTATATAACTAGACAATGGGCATATTAATAATTACACTAAATAATTTAGCCCGTGTATTTACCAAATTACCCTTGAAAATTAACGGAGTGACTTTTTTCCATTTATGAAATAGACGACGATGTATAAAATGAATCAATTTCGTAAACTGAGTAGCTAAATCAATTATTTAGAAACTGGGGGATTTTATATAATTTTATATCTTCATTTCTTTATTTTTTTCTCGTTGTGTAGCTTGATTTTTTTATTTTACTACGCTTTGTAGTTTTGTACCATTGTTTACTTTTTTTTTACATTTGCTTCTTAATTTTTCTTTTTTTTTTTACATTGCTTTATATATATTTTTCTTTTTTTTTTGCAATTTTCAACCACTGACACTGGGATACAAAAAGGAAGAAAAAGTAAAAACCAAGATAAAAAAAAAGTTTAAGAAATAGAGCTACGAAAAGAAAAAAAGTAGGAATCGTGATATAACAAAGAAAAATAAAGAAACCAATGTATAAAACGAGAAAAATAAAGAAACTATGTACTAAAAGTGAATAAACCCCAAACCGAGTCTATAAAGGGGAAAAATGCTAAAATTGTATTAAATTTACCAACTTTTTATGATTTGTTATCCAACCTGACATACTTTCTAATTTGATACTCAACCTATATATTTTCGCTCCAATTAAGCAACTCGACACACGTCCGCTCATTTTAACTTATTTAACTCAAGCATATTAATTATTAAGTAGTAGTTTCAATTAAATTTTTTTTATACAACAATTGAACATTTCACGTATGTTAATCAATAATAAACATGACTTAATATGCATTAAAAACCGATGAGCGAAGGCATATTGAGTCCGTTAATTTGACTGAATACTTATAGGTTGGGTACTAAATCAGAAAACGTATTCGGTTGGATAGCAAATTAGAGCAAAACGTATAATTTAGATATCAAATTAGAAAAAATTGTTAGATTAAATACAAAATGGCTAAAAAAATAAAAAGTTACAGGGTTGTATACCAGTTTTAGCATTTTTTCCGTCTATAAAATCAATGTTTTTTTTTTTAAACTGGATGTAGAAAAAGTGAAATTTTATCAAATAATGTATAAAAAAATATAAAAACAAAAGGTTGAAGAACCAAACAAGCCCTCATCACCCCCATCTCTCTCTATCTATTTGTCTAGTCTCCCGGGAGATGTCAGGGCAGTTCAGGAGCACTCAGATACCATCAAAGGTGTTACACCTTCGTAATTTACCATGGGAGTGTACAGAGGATGAGCTTATCCAGCTCGGTAAACCCTTTGGTCCCATTATCAACACCAAGTTGAGTGTCGGTGCTAATCGTAACCAGGCTTTCGTTGAATTCGTACAATACCCTCTCTCTCTCTCTCTATATATATATATATATCTTTATTTGCAATCTGGGTTTTTTTTATAGTTTTTTTTTTTTGTGTGACTTTCCTTCATATATGAGCAATTAGTAGCTAGTTTTTATGTGGGCAGTTGTTAGTTTGTTGGAATTTGGCCCAATTTTAGCTGTACACTAGAATATTAGCTTCTGCAATTTAGGGTAAGTGGGTTTTTCTGAATTTTGCTCAGATTTGGGTTTTTAGGGCTCTTTTGATTATTTATTTGCCTTTTTGGTATGTGGGTAGTTGTTAGTTTCTACTAACTTTACCCAATTTGAGCCGTACTATATTTTAGGGCACGACTGCTTAAATCGATGAAATTGCAGTTGCAGTTATGTGACTACATTTTTGTGATTTTGTTAAACATTACTCCCATAATTGTACGAAAATTAGTAGGTTGGGACCCATATTGGTACCGAGTTGGTAATACTCATTATTACAGGTACTAAACAACTTTTTTGCTCTCACTTCCCATCCTAAGTTTCAAACCCAAAAACCTCATCTCTCTGTCTCTCCCAGGAGATGTCAGGGCAGTTTAGGAGCACACAGATACTATCAAAGGTGTTACACCTTCGTAACCTGCCATGGGAGTGTACAGAGGACGAGCTTATCGAGCTCGGTAAACCCTTTGGTCCCATTATTAATACCAAGTGCGGTGTCGGTGCTAATCGTAACCAGGCTTTCGTCGAATTCGTATAATACTATCCCTTTTCTCTCTCTATATATATATGCACACATGTTTACACATGTACTTAATATGTTATGTTAGATTTTTTTTAACCTGGGTTGCCTAGTTTTGTAGAATAGAGGTTATATTCATACATATTACTGCTAGGATTTATCTGGATTTTTACTAGAAACCTGTTTGGTTGCAGAGTTTAGGCATATAAGCTGGAATTGTTGTAGTGTTAGAAAAACCCCGCTTAATGTGTCGAGGTTTTCTGAATTAGAGAGAAACCCGGCTTAGTTTACTTTACACATGCATTCATACACAAGGCTGCTGGAATTTATCTGGGTTTTTCCCAATTTCTTGTATTTATAAATATATTTATTTACGCATATACATACACATGTAATTACTTATTCTGTTGTGTTTAAATTTATCTGGGGTTTGCCCAATTTTGTAGAATGACATAGATATTCATATATGATACTGTTAGAATTCATCTGGGTTTTGCCCAGTAATTTAGAATAACAACATTTAAATTGTTACACAATGCTGCTAGAATGAGTTTTGTTCAATTCGAGTTATTAAGCCTGTAACAACATTATGCATACATACTTACTCTGTTGTGTTATACTTTCAAGTTACATCTCAGTTTGC
This sequence comes from Primula veris, assembly GCA_963682055.1. Classification (NCBI taxonomy): domain Eukaryota; kingdom Viridiplantae; phylum Streptophyta; class Magnoliopsida; order Ericales; family Primulaceae; genus Primula; species Primula veris. The sequence continues at coordinate 23,779,932 of OY821747.1, read as the reverse complement.
CCAATAAAATGAAACTAGCTAAAACTGGACTGGATTTTGTTGACAAGCTTAAAAAGTTAGGAAGCAACTATGCCGATTAGCCTTTGCTAGGTTGTAACATTTACGCTTCGTTTTTTTGCTCTTTTTGCTTACAATTTTCATTGCATCTAAATTTAATGGCTTGTTTCGTTGCAACAACCTTGGTTTACAAATTTGTTAACATATGGTTTAATGAGGTATTGTTTGGTTGCAATTTTTAAGCATGACTTTCTTCGTTGTTGCTTGAAGGCTGGCAATTTTGGTTGACCAGCTTATTTGCTTTAGGAATGCAAGCAAAAAAGTCCCTAGTTAGTTTTTCTTTTAAACTTAACGATGCTGCGAGGACTCATCTTAGTTTGCCCAATCAGATTTATTAAGGCCTGTAACAACATTATGCATACAAGCGTACTTACTATGTCGTGTAAGAGAAGCCCTTTATCAAATTTGTGAAAACCTGTTCTTTAACTCCTTGCGGCGGCACTAAGTTCAAGTTCAACCAGGCCTTTGTCGAATTCGTACCCACTTTCTATATAACTGCACCTATATATACGTGTCTTTATTTTTACTACTGTGTGCCTAGTTAGAGCCTATAACAATATTTTACAAAAAAATAGTTAGTGTGCTAGTCGCTAGAGTTACCAGCCCTCTCACTCTCTTTAAATTTTTTTGGCTCAACCTAACACAAATTTAATTAGTTCCCCTACATGGGTATTTATTTTGTTGGAATTCACATCAGTTTCTCAATTTTAGAGTAATTTATATTTATTCCTGCGTTGAATGCTACTGGATTTTATCTCAGTTTGCTTACGGATACCAAGGCTGATAACAAAATAATACACTCATTATCTATAGCTGTGTACTAGAAATTATGCAGTTTCGCCCATTAGATTCAGTAAGGACCTATAATGCAGTAATATTGTCCATACATGTGTAATGACTTCATATTTGTATATGTTAAGAGTTTTTGTCATTCTGGCAATCCAACCAATAAGGAGTCACGTTTTTAATGCTTTGCACTAGGCATTGGCATGTCACCTGGAGCTGCCGATTTGGCACTTATATTGTACTTTTGAAAATATGTTATGTTTATGCAAATTTTAATTATGTCAGATGTTGTTGGATGTTTTATTAAATCATGGTTGAATAAACGTGTCTTTAAACTTAACATCTCATGTTAGCTTGCAGATTATATTTACTCGACGATAATATGTTAGAATCTAAAAAAAAAGAGTTGAAAAAATGCCTCTTTTGCACACAGTCCCCTATGTTCATCTTGACCCGCCTACTGACTTTGGTTTAGTTTATGACTTTATGTTCATGCATAGGGCTGGGCGAAAAATTGGAAAAACCGAACCGAACCGAAAAAGACCGAAACCGAAAAAAATTCGGGTCGGTTTCGGTTTTCAATAAAACCGAAAAAGACCGAAAATCCGAAACTGGACCGAAAAAAACTGGTCCGGTTCGGTCCAAAAAATAAAAAGACCGAAACCGGAAAAAACCGAACCGAAAAATATGCTCGGTTTCGGTTTTGCTAAAAACCGAACCGAACCGGACCGAAGCCAGCCCTATTCATGCATATAAGCATATAAAGTGTGCCAGAATTGATGTAAGTTTAGCCCATTAGAGATTTGGAGTTAAGTAAGCAGCTATAATAACATTTTCCATACTCGCATGCTTATTGTATGTGTTAAGAAGTTCTAGTCGTGTTGGCCAATTAAAATTTAAAACTGTTAAGCACATATTTTAACATCATAGTAATACATTATATATACATATGTACTTACTCTACCATCTTACTATTAATTTCATTTTGGGATAAACCGAATTAGTAAGCATCTATAGGAACATCATGTACACATACTTGAGTCAATGTGCTAAATCCTGTTAGGCAAATTTAGAATTAGTGTACACCGATGATAAAATTACATATACAATCATATGTACATCAGTTTATGTTAGTTTCACCATGCATTAGATGTACAGACACACCACCACACACACACATTCACATTTCACAGGACATATTTTTTGATTCATCTCAGTTTCTGTACAAATAAAATAAGTATGCACCTACTATAACAACAACATATACCTTCATGCATATTTTATAGTATTGTCAGAGTTTGGCCAGTTAGAACTAGTTAGCCCTTATTAAAGAATGTTTAATTGTTTATTGAAACAGTAGATTCCAGGATATGCAGTGATCTAAAGTGGTTAATAAAAATAAAATTAATAAATCTTAAGAGCCAGGCTGTAAAACAGCACCTTTTTCTTTAGTAAGTTAATCTATAAGTGCAGTTCTTCTGCTCATAAATAATGGTTGAGATTCCAAATTTTTTTTAATGTCCTTCATTGAAAGTTTTTTCTGTTGTAGTTTCCATCAACCAATTAATGAAGGACTGAAATTCATTCAGAAGAACAATTATGGTATGAACTTCGAATTCGATGTCGTAAAGTTCCACGAGCGGGCACATAACAGTTCTTTTATAGAAGAACATGTCAATGTTCATTTGTACACTTAATTTTCAATTCACAGTTATATTGTGAACTAGAAGTCCAAAATCTTTTGCTGCTTGGTCACATGTTTACTGCTTTATTAAGTGCCTAGCCATGCACAATGGCAGCAAGTGGGCAGCAAGTTTGTATTTCGTTTGAACTTTTGTATTTTTTATTTGAAGAAACTCTAAAGACAAATGATTTTGCATGACAGGCAGAGCAAAGTCAGGCTATTAACATGGTTTCATATTATGCTTCATCTTCCGAGCCAGCGCAGATTCGTGAAAAAACAGTATACATTCAGTATTCTAATAGAAACGAAATTACTAACAGCAAGGGTCCAGGAGATGTACCAGGAAATGTCTTATTGGTCTCAATCGAAGGTGTAGAGGCTGGTTCTGTCAGCATTGATGTTATTCATTTGGTATGTGATATAACTATGCAACTTACTTTCCGAAGTACACATATTATGTTCTGTCTTTCTCAGAGTTATTTTGTTGTGGACTATCAACTATAAAGTCTATGCAATTCATTTTTTTCTTTGGTTTTTTATGTGTAGCATCTTGGAAGAATTTTTTCTCTCTGTTACTCTTAGGCTCTGTTTGGTGCAAGGATTCCACAATAGAAATTGTTACGGATGAGAAATTTCTTAAGAATAAACTTTGATCCTAAAATAACAAGTTGTTTTCAATCTCATTTTTCAGATGAAATAATTGCAATTAACTGACCCTTAAATTTCGGTAGACAAAATGGAGAAAAGTATAATAGACTGGTGCTCATTTTTTTTTTCCGCACTCCTCGTAAAAAAGAAATAGGAGAAAAAAGGAGCAGTAAAAACTACTCGACTTGTTGTTTTTGTTATATTTAATTGCCCGGCGACTTGAAATCTTGTTATGGTTGCTTTTCTTTATAGACAGTGATATCATTTCTATAAAATTTGATGAACTAGTTATAATGGTTCTCATTTAGCTTTTTTTATTTGAGACAGTCTGGATTTCTTATCATGTGCTTCACGCTTTCATATACAGGTGTCATTCTGCACTCATCTGATTGTTATTTCAGCATATTTCCTTTGTACTATAAAGGATTTTTACTAAATTGTAAATTATTTGGTTACTCTTACTTGGATGCCATGCTTATGAATCGGTAAAAACATGTTGCAGGTTTTTTCAAGTTTTGGCTTTGTGCATAAAATTGCCACTTTTGAGAAAGCAGCAGGCTTTCAGGTGGTCCATCTTTAGTTTTCTTTTTAAAATCTCAAGTACTGCATAGTTTTGTCCATTTGGGTGTTAAACTTATTTGTTTGCAGGCACTTATTCAATTCACTGATGTTCAGACAGCATCCTCTGCAAGCGAAGCACTACATGGAAGAAGCATACCTGAGTACAATTTCATATATTTGTTTTTAGCCTACCTAACCTGGATTAAAGTTCTATAATCTCAGACTTCAATATAATAAATTTCAGGTATCTTCTGCCAGAAGGGGTTTCTTCTTGTAACTTGCGGATTTCATACTCTGCTCATCCTGACCTAAATATCAAGTTCCAATCTCATCGAAGCAGGTAAATATTTACTTATCAGAGCCATTAATTTTATCGAGTTTTATTGTGCCTATCTTGGTTTGATCCATTTAATTTTTTTACAACTGTCACTACATTTTTTTGTTGTGACTTGACATATGAAACATTTCTGGTCGACATCTGTTGTTTTCTGTCATTTAAGGGTCAAGTTTAGCTAGGCAGCTAATGCAAATGTCTTTGTCATGGCCTCTTAATATCTTTCTTTATCTCATCACCTTGCTTAAACCATAATTTTATTTTAACTGCCGTACTGAGAACTTTTCCCTTGATTTATCTCATGAATTCTTCAAAATTTATGTAGGAGTCAAATTTGTTCTTTCTCCCAAAAATTGTTATCATTCTATCGAATCTATCCCCTATCATTCCCGTGTGCATATTTAACCAATCCTGCTATTAAATTAGACTTTTGCTTCCCTCTTTGAGTTTCTTTTCCATAAACTGGTACCTTTATCAACATTGAAAACATTGAAAATATTGGTCATGTGTTTCTAGATATCCTGTGAAATTTAGCATTCTTGTTGATTACTCTATTATATAGTAATGTGGATATGTTTTTCATGTTTTCAATTTTACAGGGATTATACAAACCCATACCTTCCTGTTAATCCTACTGCTATGGAGGGAACAGTTCAGGTAGTTGTATTCACTTTTAGGTTCACTGTTTATAAGATCTCTTAAGAAATAACTAATTAGCATCATTATGCAGCCGGGTATGGGCCCCGATGGAAAAAGGATAGAACTCAACAGTTGCGTCCTCCTTGCTGCTATTGAAAATATGCAATACGCTGTTACAGTAGACGTTCTTCATACGGTGATTAATATTGCTACTTTTTTTTTTTTTTTACAAAAGTGTAGCTAATTAATTTGGTGCGAGGTTCTTATGGTATGTTGACATAATCCAGGTTTTCTCGTCATATGGCACTGTTCAGAAAATAACCATATTCGATAAGAACGGTGGGACTCAAGCTCTTGTACAATATCCAGGTTGGTTCTGTACTTGAACACTTCATGGATTAATGCTGTGTATTTCAATATTTATTGCTTTTACAAATTTGTAATCCTCTTATTCTTATTCATAAACTTATTATTTATTACACAGATGTAACAACGGCTTCCATTGCTAAAGAATCTTTAGAGGGACACTGCATATATGATGGTGGCTATTGTAAGCTTCATCTATCATACTCTCATCATACTGATCTCAATATAAAGGTATAATAAATTAGTGTTTTCAAATAATGTTTCTGCTTAAAATTACGGGGCATGAAAAGAAACAATTTGGACTTTGGTCACAGTAAAAATTTCCATGTACCATATAATGGTTGTCGATATAATGTATGCTTCTTGAAATTTGATTCTTCAATTAATTTTTTATCTGCTGAAAATTTTCTCTAGGCTTAACTAGTTGTTCATATTTGGTATAGGGGTCCAGTGATAAAAGTAGAGATTATACCATCCCCCAACAAAATATGCTAGTAATGCAACAGCCTACTGGCGTTTATACAGCACCAGCTTGGTATAATCCTCGAGGAGCAATGCAGTTTCCTGGGCAAGTAGGCCCCGCCCAAGGCGTATCTCAACCTATGTATCAGCCAAATATGCCACCTGGCGGTGCTCCTGTTCCAGGTCAACATCCATATTATGGTTAGAGAGTGATGTAAACAGGATTCAATTTTATGGCAAAGAAGAAGTGTTTTTCATTAGCAGTATACTTTCTGGAAGATGTGTTTAGTGATTTGTTAAAGCTTGAAAGGAGGAAGCATGTGGTTCTATTGCTGTAAAACATATTTTGATAAAAATTTGACCGAATTCATTTTATTCGCAATATGTTAATGGTTCTTCAATGATTTTCCTATTGGTATTTTTGTTACATTTGTGCGTGTTATGTGTTGCCAGCATGCGTTCTTAGGAGCATAGATCATGGATGCGATCTTAGGAGCATAGATCAATTGTGTCCCTATCATTTATGCATGTTTCTTGGGTAGGTTTCCATCATTGTTTATGAATGTGGTTGTAATGGTCCTGTGATCTGTTGTGCACTTTCTCCTTGTGCCTGTGTTGAGCTTTATTTGACAAAATTTATTGACATTTTTCTAATTGAAAATCATCTTTTTTAGTTGTTGAAAGCCCGCTATACAAGCTAACACTACGACTCCCCTTGTGCTACTCCCCTTGTGCCTACAAGGATCTGCCCCGATACAAAGTTGATCATTGTTCAGAACGTGCGACACATTATACCATTACCGTGTTATTAGTTAATGATGGATTATCATAGACAAATTCCCCATTTATAGTTTATAGTTTATACCATATGATGGTGATTTCATGAATCTATTAACAAGAAATGAAAATCTAATAATGGTTTTCTGGATAAACACGCCATTTGATTGCAAATTATTTTCTAGATTAACAACTCGCCCCCTACATAATTTCCTTCAGAAAAGTTTTGTGATATCATATTCCGGCTTTAGTGAGGAGGGTCCATTTCAGTGAGTTCTTAATCTATGCTCACTGTAAATGTATTTGTTTCTAACGATGACCCATCTTTGCAGTTAGCATATGGTCCATTTATTTAATGACAATAATTCATTTTTTTCTGGAAAACAAGAAACCATACTTACAATAGCTGGAAGATTTAAGGTCAATTAAGAAATGGATCTTAGATGCTGGTTGGTGATCAACCCACACTGACATACACATGGAGTTTTTAATTTATGATATTGGCCATAAAATTGATTGTGAAAATTGAATTTTCTGATAGAAAACCCAAGTGATCATTCTGTATTCAAAATCCGAAAGCTACATTCTCCCAAACACATTCATGAAGGCAACGATTGCTGCAAGGAGATTACCGCGACTTAAAAAAAGAGAATGTTCTCCTTGCATCGATTTATACCTTTTTGTCATATTTTTATATAAAAAAGTGAGTGAAAACCATAGAATCATGAAACCAAATGGCCGTTTCATATCAAATTCAATTCATTTGCTCCGACTCAATTGTGTTTCAAGTACCAAAAGTCTATACAGCCGATTGCCATTTGAGGAACTACCTTTAGTGTGATTCTATACTAAACAGTTTTAAGTGCGCCGATGCCCACTGACTCACTTCAGCAAGGGAAGGAGAAGGACTAAATAGTAATATTCACGACTAGCAAACTCTAAATGAAAATTCCGCATCATTTTAACATAGTTAGCTCGTTCAGATATTTATCTACAATAAAGCCAATTTGCAATTTTGAAACTACAGATCATTTGCTCTCCACGTACGCAATCCTACACGATAGGTATTGAATTCCATCATACTTAACACAAATTATCTATATTCTGTAAGCGCAAGGTAGGTTGTACACCGAAATAGGTCGTCAAACGCTTAATTACAGTTAATCACGCCGAATCCGCTAAGTTCCGTCACATCTGTTAGTCTCCTAAGTTCCGCCTACCATTCAAGCTCTGCCCAAATTACGCTTAAGCTCGCTTTATAGAACCCTTCTCCTTAATGTTAGACAATCTTCTTTTAGCCTTTGTCTTGTAAGATGCTAAAATGAAAAGTATGATATGAGTTTTCAAGTTATGAAACCAGCATTAGTCGGTGTCCTCACGAGCACAGTGAATACAGGGAAATAATTTTTACAAATAGGTCCCTAAAATGACCACAAGGTAACAAATTTGAGGTCCACTACAAGAGTTGCATCAGTCTCAAGCACCCCTAAAAGGCCCACATACCCATGTTCATACGTTAAACTTTCACTATTTTTGCATAGTACTACAATAAATATGTTGTTGTTTTCCCCCAGTCACCAGAATTACTCATGCCAAGTCATTTTCTTCCGAGAAAGCAACTTTTTTTGAGTCATAACTCATACCGTATTTTGGGAAGCAGAAATTGTTTCTTATGTTTGAAAAGGAAACTTCCTTAGTTCCATTCTGTGTATTATATTTTTCGTAAATATATAGAGTATATATTTTTCGTTTTCGAGTGGATGGTTTATAAGAATGGACAAATACAAGAAACCGAAATCGAGTAGCTGATATTCTATATCGTTTTTTTCCCCCCACAATATTGGGGGCTGGAACGCTATCGAGATTTTAATCAGACTAAATAGAGAAAAATCGTAATCAATTTTTAATTTCAAAACGGGGTGGAGACCGCATCCCGACTATCCACACCTAGTTAATTCCAACTTTCAAGATAATATGGAAGAGAAGATTGAAGTTTGTTATAATCACAGTGCTGATTTCATATCACAATTAATGCTAAAGAGCATATCACTCTGATATCTAGCACTTTGAATCTTGTTTCTGCAATTTCGTATTTAATACATTTGGATCCATCTTTTTTACAGATATACTAAGGTCAATAAATGATAACTAACTGCCGACACATGCAAATAGCAAACTAGTCATATGCACATCTTTTATATATTCCCTCGCACAATGACACAAAACACACCTAAAAAGTAAAAACTAAAATGGAAAAAAAGAACTACTGAGCTGCAAATATTATCCTGCTGGTTGAAAAGGGCGCACTTTGCATAATACGGAAAACACGAAAAAAAATTCATATATTTTACTGAAAGTTTGACTATTATAGTATTCAGCACCCCTATAATTACAAAGTAGCATATACATGTAATTCAGCTCACTCATAAATAAATTCTGGTTCCGCCTTTCATCTACGCTAGTCACTCATGAAAGTGGTGAATTTATGGGATTCCCACTATGAGTTTAGCCGGTCTCTATTTTCCAAATGGCACTAACTAATTGCATAAGATTTAAGATTTTCTGGTCACATGCATGTTTCCAACTTTTTCTATATGTCAAGACAATTAGAAAAATATCGCAATCAAAGGATAAGTATGTTGTATACACCTTAAGAAACTTTTCATCTCAGTCACTCATGTTATATCATGTTCTTGTTACCTTTTGTATTTGAGCTAATATTTCAGCAAACTGAAGTTTCGAATACGCCAAGATACCAGTGATCGTAAATTTTACGTGTCAACATTAGAAGAAAATGAACAGCTGGACTTAAAAAAAATCATAAATTGATGATAAACTCTAAGGGGAACTAATTTGGAAATAAAAGTTGCTCTTAACACATTTTCAAGACATTTGTTTATGTAAACCAGTTAGACACATGGCTGCAATTTTTTGGTCACACCTACGTTATCACTACTTTGACGGAGCTAGAATTTATGTATGGGTGAGACTGAATTATATGTATATAATATTTTGTAACTATGGATGATGCTGAAATATTATAATCATCAAATTTATAGTAAAATACATAAAATTTTGTGTGTCAGTTTCGTAATATGATGACTAATATTTTATATATGATGACAAATTTCACAACTAAAGGATAAGGAGGGGTGTGACACCTTTTTTATAGTATTCACATCAGTGGCTCGTTTTATAGGTACTCATTTCTCCATATCAGTGGTTCCCTTTACATGCAAGCAGGAACTGCAATAAAATGCACTTTAAATAAACCCGTCTCAAGCTTTGACTTTATTATAATAATATAACTATTGGAAAAGATAACTTTTAAGCTTAGGTACACATTAGAAAAACTGAAGATCAATTTTACTGGACACTTTTATTTAATACTCACAAGGGTTATATGGGGCTGCTAAAATTTAAAATATTAAAATGAGGGGGTGTCAATTCATTAATTTTAATGTATTTTAGTAAAAATACATGATCAAACTTGAAAAAAATCATAATTTTCGAAATTATGGGATGTTGTCGCCCACCGATGAACTGCACTTAGCTTCCCCTAAATACTCCCCTAAGCTAATAAGGTAAGTAAGAGAATGTAAAAACGAGTATTAATAACACAACCAATATACTGAACTTTTCCCCTAGACATGGGTTTCATTAAAACCACCAAGATATTTGATCGCAACATAGTACACACCATCATGTGCAAGTGTGTCCTTGTAAAAAGGAGTGGTCCATCTAAGTCATTTCACAACGTTAACTTTAATGAAACCTCACAACTTGATTATTGTAGATCCATATGATAGTTGCTTCAATAGAAGTTTTCACTTGATTATGCATGCTTATGTCTAGAAACTTGATTTATATCTAGATGGAATGCGATTTTTTTGCAGAAACGGTAAAAACACTTATGACATCAGGAAGTACTTCTGTTCTGTCAAACTCCCCTGATTTTCTACCAGAATATTTATAACTACTACTTAAAAGTTTACCTTTTTTACCCCAACAAAGAAAAAAATAACTTTTATAATTATAAGATGCAATGCTATTAAATATTCAAAACCACATTTGTCTCTTTATTTTCTCTAATACTGTAGTAGAATCTTGTCGATTTTGACAATCACAAATCTTATGCCCATTAAACCACTTGCATTTCCAACTTGTACGACTTCTTTAACCCCCACTAAAGCCAACCAAAGTCCAAATTTTGTTTGGTTGCAACTTTCAACCTCTGTAATGTGTTAGTAAGTCAGCTTAAAAAGCTGAGCTTTACAGAAGGTGACATCTAGTTTAAAGTATGAAAGCCTACTACAAAAGCTCAAGCTGAATATACTTTGGTATTTTCCAGTCTAAAACAAGACAATTTATTTGCTTAAAAATTACAGCAAAAACCAAACAATTCATCAATTATGTGGTCCCCAAGCACTTGATGAACCTTGTCATATATGTCACCTTGTATTGCTCCTTTGAAAGCTCACTCCCACTAGTCCAACTCTCTATTTATTCACCCTCAATACCCCTTCTAATTTCATCACAACTCAAAAACTCATTTCCATCTAAGTAAATTTCATTTAACTTCTCTTGTTACTTTCACTACTTACACTGCAGATAACTTTTTTTATAAGGCTTTATATTAATTTATGCAGGCAAAAAATGGCAGTGTTTGGGGTAGTACTAGTGGGAATGCTGTTTATGTCCTCATTAGTGGAAGGGCACAACTGGGGTTGGAGTAATGCTCATGCCACTTTCTATGGAGGTGGAGATGCTTCTGGGACAATGGGTATGTTACTATGTTGTATATATATATATATGAAACTATACCTTTTTTTATATATAAAATCTTATTGTGTTGTTACATATATGAAACTATACTTTTTATGAAACTATACATCTATATAACATATGACATTGTGTTGTTACAGCTTGTAAGCTAAAATGGTTGGCTAGATTGAAAGCTGAGAGTTTTTAAACTTTCGATATTGTGGCTTCCTCTGGTTGTGGCGTTTTTATAATTAAGATTTTCATTGTTGTACTACAAATGGTTGGCTAACTTAAAAGCTGATATTTTGTGTTTTCTAGATTGATGCCTTGTTTGTTTGCAGCCTTTTAAGGTTAGTTTTTTGCTTGAACTGAAAAGCTGGCAGCTTTAAGCTAGGTAAGAGTATCTGTTCACTAAAGTCCAAAAACTCAAAGACAATCCAGATAATTTGTTTAAGAGCTGCAACCAAACAAGCTTAGACAGAAAACTAAAGATATTAAGCTGGATGAGCACAATCTTCTTTCCTAGCCTCAAATAAGCCAGCTTATTATACTGAAAAATGCAACCAAATAATACCCATGTACACTGCACAATATGATACAACCATATGTATATACTCAATAATGATACAGGTGGGGTTTGTTGGCAATTATTTCAGTAATTAAACACTTGTCTTTGCATAATAGATCACATAATTATTGTGCACTATATGGGCTTACTTGGCAGAACTTAGTAGCTCAAAATTCAAATGGTTTGCTTGAGCCTGAGAAAAAGGTTTAAGTTCATTTACTTAAGCTCCCATTTTTCAAGGGCAAAAACATTTTTTGAAAAAAACACCTTTTAAGCCAGCGAGCCAAATGCAAAGCAATTACGAGTAAAAAAAATGGAGCTTAAAAGATAAAACCAAATAACTGTCGCAACCAAATAAACTCTACGATGCATTCAAAGGTATGTTTTGATACAGGCGGGGCTTGTGGGTACGGGAATTTGTACAGTCAAGGGTATGGCACGAATACAGCGGCACTAAGCACAGCAATGTTTCAAAACGGGTTAACTTGCGGTGCTTGTTATGAAATCAAGTGCGTAAATGACCCAAAATGGTGCTTACGTGGGACTATAACAGTAACGGCCACTAATTTTTGCCCACCAGGAGGGTGGTGTGACCCTCCAAATTACCATTTTGACCTTGCTCAGCCTGTTTTCCTACACATTGCTCAGTACAGAGCTGGGATTGTCCCTGTTGCCTTTAGAAGGTAATCTTATATGCTCACATAAGCTACATGTCTAACAGATTTGCTTCTTTTTTTCCTTCAAGAAAATGCTACACTTATTATGTGGAAGCTCTTTGATACCTAATTTATGATACGGTCAAAGAGCGGTAGGGGACACCATGACATGCAAAATCTTGAGCAATTTTAGAAAATTCCCAAATTCACAGTGCATCGTCCTCCAAAACACCAAAAAGCGTAATATGACTCTTAGTTTTCCCCTTCAACCAAATCTTGGCCTTGTTTGTTTGCGATTTTTATAAGGTTATTTAAGAAAATGCTAAAAAGTTGGACTGTATTCAAGTATCCAGCTTAATCAGAAACTTTGGCCTGAAAAGCTAGATTTCTGGATCCGACGAATCAAGCTTTTCTTCTTGTACTCAAATGCTTAAAAGCTGCAACCAAACAAGCGTTCAAGTTCAGAATTGTTGAAGAGAGCAAAAGAACAAAGATTATGATTATACTTTTACCAAATTGCAAGCACATACATCTAAGCCTGTTTAGCAACAGTTCTTAAGCTAAGCTTATAAATTTCCTTATAAGTTGCAGTGCACTATGCATATGGTTAGACTTCGCTAACTAATAATCTTCGTTCACTAAAAAGAAGGAAATGTAGAATTGAATGGACAAAAAGTTTCTCAAAGTCACATATGTTAACTTACTTAAAAGTTTCAGCCAAACAAACGTTATGTATATAGTTTCCTCATTCTAGTTTATCACCATACTTGGCAATTGAAATAAACGGTTGAATTGTTTTTTTGTAAAAGTTGCAGCGCAGTCGGTTTGCCAACTAACTTTTCTCTTGGTTAAGTGATCTATATACACCTAGAACTTTAACTGGACGAATCTATTTTTTCCCTCACTATGAAAAAGGTAGCTTATCTGCTGCAACCAAACATGCCTATCATTTTCCCCGTGCTAGTTCATCACCTTAAGTGCCAATTAGCACTAATGGACAATCACCTCCATGTCACTGTAGAGTACTCAAACTCAAAACATGTATTCAGCTAGCTGAACCTATTTTCTTCTTTGACTCAAATAAATCAACTTGTTGATTGAAATATGCAGCAAATTAATTAACCTTTTTAATAGATTTTCCTGAGCAACTTCAACACCTTACTTCCTTAAAATTTGGTACTGATGGCAAATTACCCTTTTGTCTATTCCTAGGGTGGCCTGTAGAAGAAGAGGAGGGATAAGGTTCACCATCAACGGGCACTCCTACTTCAATCTTGTACTGGTTACCAACGTAGGTGGAGCTGGCGACGTTCATGCTGTATCTATTAAGGGCTCGAGGAGCCAATGGCGACCCATGTCTAGGAACTGGGGGCAAAATTGGCAAAGCAACTCGTACCTTAATGGACAAAGCCTCTCTTTTATCGTCACTACGAGTAATGGCCATAGTGTTGTGTCCTATAATGTGGCCCCACCTAGCTGGTCTTTTGGGCAGACTTTTACCGGAAGACAGTTTCTTTCGAGACATCATTATTAGTAATTATTGGGTTATTTGTTTATCAAGCGAGGGTAAATTTTTAAAATGACCCTTTTCAAGATTTTTCAATATGCCTTTGCGGCATTGTTTAGTTCATGGAATACATGACTACTATATAGATAAAGAGAGTTTCTCTAAATCTTAATTAAGGATAACTAGAGAGGGGTGACGATTTTCTCCAAACTAGTGAGTAAGAAACATAAAGCTATACTAATTGTGTTTGTTGGGTGATTGTATCGAACTTAGTTAAGCTCTGCAGCTGAAAGCTACCGCGAGCAGAATAAAGGTTTATTTGTTTGTATGGCTATGTAAGTTTTATTGAAATTTCAATGCTTGCTATTTGTCATATGATCTTCTCTCCTTTTAGGTTTGCTCCGTTTTCTTCTATATATTATTTTGTACTGTAAGGTACAAATCTATAGATTGGTTAGAAGTTAAAACAAAAAACATCACAAGAAATGACAGAAGCACTTTGAGTAAAGTTAGACAAGATAACATGAAAGAGTTGAAAGGAAACCAAAATATCCAAGAACAATAAATATTAACATGGATTAGGTAAATCTTATATGGGACATACCATGAGAGTCTGGTACTAGACTAAGACACTAATGTCTATTCACTGTGTAATTGTCTCTGAGATCATTCTCAACCTTATTTGATACCCTGGCTGAACTCACTTGTTAGAGTATATCCCACATCGTCTAGATAATAATCGAGCCTGTGGTTTATAAAGAGATATCCATCCTTACCATTACGAGCCTTTTAATGGTAAAAGAATATGGATTTTAATATGGTATAAGAGTGGGCCTAGTGATGTTGGGCTCACCTCCACCCATTAATGTCGGACAACGAGCGAGGGGGAGTGTTAGAGTATATCCCACATCGTCTAGATAATAATCGAGTCTGTGGTTTATAAAGAGATATCCATCCTTACCATTACGAGGCCTTTTAATGGTAAAAGAATATGGATTCTATTATCACTAAGGGATTGTCTGGTCAAAATTATTAACTAAAAGAATAATTTTTTGTTTAAAAGTCCCAATTCTAACACTGATACTTTTTCTTATGTTTTCTGGCTGAAAAGGGAAAAGTTAACCCAACTTCTACTAGACCTTAAAGAAGCTTAGATAATATGCTTAAAAGTTGCATCCAAGCATTTGCTCTTTAAGTAGCAAACATTTGCTCTTTAAGTAGCTAACATTTGCTCTTTTACCAACTTTGTTTGGGTGGTATGACCGTATGATGTACAATCAACTACATGTACATACACATGGAGAGTGCCAATCATGTCAGGTGGTTAAGGAACAGTCAGAATCCATCTCCTTAACTACTGTTCATACAATTTACAATTTATTTTCCGTTACCAGTCATCTTTTGGCATTATTGCTTAAAAATTATACAAACAAACCAAATTAAATTCAGCTCAATTCAATAGGCAAAACATTTAACAATAAGCCATGTTAAGTCCCAGACACAATCATATAAATTAATCAAATTTGTTATTTTATTCATAAGATGTGTAGTTGTACAATGGAACATGATCCAGTTTAAGGGTTCATCTAACAATCTTTATGTAAATATGAAAATCAAGAGCTTGTGAATCACTAAGCAGGTTACAAAATTCACTTCCAAGAATTGAGAATAAGTAGTCACTATGGGAAAAAAATTCTCAAGAATGAAAAAGCCAAACCAGGTGTTTGCTATTGCTCAAGATCCTGATCCAATAATAGCCTAGTCGAGTGAACAAAATCTCCATCTTTTGTAGCATTATTAATATCAAAATCAACAGGTTTCACTAAAAATTGGCTGCCGATTGCTTCGATTGTTTTACCAATAAATGTTGGCCTTGAAATATAGTCCTTCATTCGACATATAAATTCTACGTGGCTCCTTGCCTGTGGATGTTAAGTTCAAAAATTAGGAGCTTATTTCGGTAGAGCTTATGAGCTCTTCATAGATTTTATTTGGATATCATTTGGTTGTTCAGCTTATAAAACCAACTAGTTTGCTGTTTTTGACAAGAAAACCAGAAGTTTAAAGATAGATTTATCTAGCTTTTTCTCCAATGGAGAAAAGCCGCAACCAAACAACTGAAGTTTCTGTAAAATGTAAGCTCAAGAAAACCTTTACAAATTTTGAATTTATAAATCACATTGTTTAAGACAAAATGTATAGCAGTATAGGAGTAAAATAAGTGTCAGGTGATAATTTCGAAAAGAAAAAATATACATACAGATCTGTATTCTGGAGTTCTAGTAGGAAGCTTCAAGTAAGCCATGTTGTTGGGTTCAAAATCCCACAAAAATGATGTGTGGTGAATCCATCGTTTTCTAATAATAGACTGAGCGTTGCCACCAAACTTCCGATTACCAAAGACATAATCTGCACAAAAAATTGGTAAGATGATCATGAATTAAAAGTTTAAAACCCTCTTCTGCAAAAAGCCAAAAACAGAACACTACTATATAAAAATTTAAGGTAATTCCCATTAAGTTTCAGTAAGTGTGAGTGATAACTTCTCATTGCCACTTAGTGGTATTGAGTACTTTTCAATATGCATATCAGAAATAGTTTATCAAAATGTATGCCCAACATCAAGTTTCTAGTTATGACTAAATGGGAGTTTAAGTCTTCCTTTAGTAAAAAAAATCTGTAATGTTTTAAAAATTAAGCTTCCGTTATCTTAGTACCATTCTCACAGAGTTGAAAATCACTGATTCCTTTGAAAACTTCGTCATATAGCAGACCACTCCAAGACATAATCGAACGTGGATAAGGTTGCACATTCGGTACATCGTCTCTATTGCATATAAGAGTGACAAATATTGTATTGATATCAACAATAACAGTGCCTCCACCAGTAAACCTTTTTATGACAGGAACTTTATCACGTCTCACAGAAGCGAGTTCAAGAAGTTCAGAAGGCTTCCTACAATAAAGGTAACCCGAGTTTTATTATGGGACATAAAGAACATGTCTTTACAGGAGACTTTACAGTTCTGTATATTATAAATAGTATATCAACGTTACATTTCTCAACGAATTTAGTACACTACATAGGAAACAACAAAATATGGTGGACTAAATTAGAAATATAACCTATGGATTAGTGATTAAAATATGAAAATGTGATAGGATAGAGTACGAAATATGATATTATAATAGTTTATTAATTCCTTTCCATATTTCATACATATATGACTCCCAATATATGATTTACTTCCAATTTGGTACCCTAAGTCAACTAAGATCGTCCTGAAATAAATACAAGTTTACTAATTACTATTTTTGTAGGTTTCTGCAGATAAATTTGAACCTGATGATACGTCATTTACCCTGTAATTATATAACTACAAAAGGTTATGAAACTTAACAGTATAACCAATTTACCCGGACAGACCCATGACGATGTTTGGAGAATCTGTCCCGTCATTAATAATACACCAATTATCTGTAGATCTACGAAGCAGCTGCTCTTCCAACAATAGTTGTTTAAAAATGGGAACTTTCTTCAATTTAACAAGATTGATCAATGGTAGTCCAACTTTTCTAACTTCTGATAAATTCATTATTGATCACAAGAACTCAAAAGTTCCTTTCAATCCAGACCTCAGGTGAATCAGAATATGTCATCTCATTCTTGTTAAGAATCACCCGAAATCGCTACTCTGACATTGACAAAAAGAACCCTCCTTAGGTGATTCATTAACAATTAACATCACAATTGACGTTGACAAAGTTGTTAAATCTTAAAAGAGAGTATTCAGTTTTAGATGATACAGTTGTAAAATTTCAAAATTCCATGTAATTCCTCGTTAGGTAACAATTAACATCACATTTCAATCAGCATTTTTTATGCCAAGTTCGAAAAACGGATAAAGAGAAGGAATAACAAAACAAATTCTTTTAGCAGTTAGGATACATAACGATTTGTTTCAAAGACTTATTGGTAGATAAGCCAACACACGATTGAAATATCTTTTTCATTTGCACCCCAATAAACACCAAGGGAAAGATTCAACTTTTATAATACAACTATGAACTATTACTGGATAAGTTTCCATTTTCTTCAAAGGGCAGAATATTAAAAAAAAAAACTTCGAGCTTTTCAGGCAGAGAAAGGTAGGCTCAGCTCATTATCAATTTTCACGAAAAAATTCATGAATATTTATAAATCTCCAACCGCATAAAAAAAGTTACGAAAACATATACATTACCAAAAAAAGGTTAGATTTTTTTCTGTTTAGCCTAGTACTAGAAAAAACAGGGTTCATAAAAAAACACTGTTTTAAAAAGCACAAGCTCGACTCAAAGCTTAAGAAAAGTTTAAAAGAAGCTTAAAAAGCTCAACTCAAAGCTTAAAAAAAACTTAACAGAAGCTTAAAAAGCTCACTTTTCCACTTTTTAGGCCGTTAAAAGCTTACTCTTTTAACTCTTTTAACCTAGCTCTTACAAACACGCTTTAGTTAAGATTTCGCTTCTTAAAACACTGAAAAAAAAATCAGTATATTAGCTAAACAACCAAATTTTTTAACAAAAAAAATACTACCTGAGCTTAAAAGTTGCAACCAAACAAGTTTATTTGACAATGAAGTAATTGAATTCTAAGGGAATTTCATCAAACAGTTGAAGTGCATAAATTTAAAAAACCCAAAAGTAATAGCCAAAATCAATCCTATCATAAATCTTAAATACATACAATCATCAAAACCCAGATAAAGAATTTCAATTCTCACCTAGTATAATTAAATAGATAATGATCAAAGTAAATAAAAAGCATCAAAATATAACAATATATCTCTATTTAAGCGTAAAATGTAAATACTTTACCTTTCGCAATGCTCCCGGTTCTTCAGCAATATTAATATGTGTATCAACTTATTAAATAGAGCCGATAAATTGCCGACTCGGGATAGTGCTAAATTAATAATTGTTAAAATTATAACATACTACATTTTTTATAATGTATTTAAATCGGTATAAAATATAAATTAATAATTCCTTATATATATAGCCTACTATAACGTGGAAGACTGAAGTTTTTTTTCAAATTGGGCCCTTCATTTGATATACATGCATTGTAACTATGCATTTGATATACATGTATTGGAACTATTCATAACTCCTACTTATTTGATATACATGCATTGAAACTCTTTATTTTACTAAGGTTAATTGTACAATAATTAAGTGGAAGCTTGAAAGGTGTTTGTAAACTAAATATTTTACTATAAATTAATAAAATATTAATTAATATATAAATTAATAATTATTAATTTATCGATTAATTAATAAATTTTGGTGGTTCCAAGTTTATTATTTTATAGAGTTTCTACCGTATGTAGCGATAAAATTATTTCCCATGAACTCTGTGTATATATTTAACTACCTCCCATAGTTTATATAAACTTCTAATTGATATTTACTGTTTTAATTAATACAGTAATAGTCCACGTGACTAACAAGTCACATAAGGTATTCCGAGAATTGACTGTTTTTTTTACGAGAAAACTTGTAGAGAACGATATGTATTACATGATGTTGGTAAAGCGAAACACACCCCTTAGCTTCAAAATATCTGTTTAAATTTAATCGAGGCAGCCCATTGGTAGACAAATTCTAAGGGGACTCCAGGATACAGCCAATTGAGGGGCAATAAAAAAATTACACAAAACAACGAGGTTTTGGTCAGAATTTTTAGGAAAATAAATTTTAATATTTTCGACCCAAAAAAAAATAACGATCAGAAAAAGACGAAAAATATGATTTATTATCCCATTCGACAAGTAGGTGGGTTATTTTTAAAAGTCGAGAGACACCAAAACAAAAGGTATATCTTACCTTTTATGCATAAAAGTTGACGGTCAATTGACTTACGTAATACTTTATTGAGCACTAAGGTCTGTAATAACACGATGAAGTTGAGATTTGGATAGTCACTTTGCATCTAACCGGTGTCGAAACCATATTGGTTTAGGCAGAAAGTCATGTATAATTTTATTTTGGGTTAAGTGATGTGAAAATGTTGTGAGAGCATGATTTAAACTAATATGAATGGTAAATAGAGTAAATATTAATCTCATTTTTCTTAAAATAAGGGGGATGTCGCACTCGCATACTATTGAGCTCAAGTCTTGACTCTACCTCGTAACTAATCTTGAAAGTTTCATCTAGGGTAAAAGTTGTAAAAGATCGATGTTAATCCTTACAATTATCTGTTAAGAAAGATATGATTATTTGATGGTTCTCATTATTAAGTGACACGTTTTTTTTTACATCCCGTGAAATTTGGCCGTTTTGATTGCAGCGAGCTCTTTCTGTCATCGGATCATATGTAAATTTAATTATTATTCGGAACTGCTATGATTATAAACAGCTT
Source organism: Primula veris (assembly GCA_963682055.1). Lineage (NCBI taxonomy): Eukaryota > Viridiplantae > Streptophyta > Magnoliopsida > Ericales > Primulaceae > Primula > Primula veris. The sequence continues at coordinate 23,759,717 of OY821747.1, read as the reverse complement.
GTTAGCAATGTAAATGCATAAAATAAATCTACTGTAACTTCTTTTACTGAGTATGTTTTATACTGGCAAAATGAATACTTCATAGTAAGTGATAAAAATGGTAAAATAAATCCATCAACAAATAACGAGGCTAATGTCAAGACTCAAGAACATTAAAAAGGAATGAAGATATTATAGATGTGTTTATTCATATCTTTTCTCCATACTAAAACAACTGATCAAGACTTGCTCTCGATAACTTTCACGAATTCGCTAAAATCTATCCTATCGTCTCTATTTTCATCGAAAACTTCGATCATCATCTTACAACTCTCCATCTCGAACCCCTCTTTCATTCCCAAAATACAAAAAAAAACTCTATGCAACTCCTTTACATCAATAAGACCATCTTTATTTTCATCAAAAACATCAAAAGCACCCTTCAATTCTTCAAAACTTGGATCCACTTCCTCGAACAAATTCGATATTTCATCTGAACAAAAACTCTCGTTTAGGTTCTCATCTTGAGTGTTGCGAAAAAGACTTAGTTTCTCCATCACTACTTCTATATCTTCTCTAGTAACAACATTGTCATATATTTTTAGATTACTTGAGCATGAGCTATGACTTGAAATATCGCATTCACGTTCTTGACTATTTTATGCTCCATCAATCTTGAAAACATCGAAAATCACGAGTTGCGATTTGACGAAAGAATCATATCTTATTAAGAACTTTCGAAATCCTCCAACACGGGTAGAGCATGGAACAAGATAAACTCAACTTTGAAAAGCACCACAAAAGAAACAAGTAAAATAAGATCTAGTGATAAGTTTTACATTGAGATTTAAATTAACCAATGTGAAATTAATTAGTTGTACTACTATGGAATGATGAGACTTGAGAGAGTTTTGGTGTGAAGGTTTATCTATTTATGGAGGATAAAGTTGGTAGATTATTATGGGGAAGGTGCAATTGTCAATTTAAGTCTTTGGAGAAGTGACAGAAATTGAACAATAAGTTTACAAATTGAGGACTTTAAAGAAAAATAGGAAATTTTCATGTGGCCTTCAGTAATGGAGTTTGAGTTACGTCGAATACGTCTTTTCCTTTTTTTTTTTTTTAAGGTGATACTTAAGTTTTAATTTATATGTTTACACATGTTAAGCGATCCGTACGAGCAAACTTTTGTCATCCAAATTATTCGAACAAACATGAATGACATGTTAACGAACGAAACACGATATGTTGTTGATAAATAGTAGAGAATTCAATTACGTCAAAATCAAAGTATATTGCTTGTTTGTGCTTGGTCCATAAATTGTCTAAATTTATATATAAATAAACAAGATATATGCTGTTTTTTTCTTTCTTTCTAAATCTTCATTTATCTATTATTAGCATAAATTCAATATTCATTTTAAGCAAATTAATACTACATACAGGGAGAGGGGTTTCATAATCAACTGACCATGTAAAGTACTGGTGAAAGTACCCGAACCAGTGGTGACATCGGCAGGAGAGGCTCTAGTACTAGTAGGTAAGAGTGAAGTAAAGTGGTTTACTGCGCCTAGGAACGACCATTGGTCAGGGCCGTGAGCTTTTAAGAAAAATGCATCGTTTTTCGCAATATCCATCTTCTAGTTAGCCTCCTTTTTAAGGAAGTAAGTCCGCCTTCGGGATCTAGTTTGTTTAAGTTAATAATAATTAGCAGGATCCGTTAACTATGCTCCTAGCTCAGAAGGTTGATTCTTAAGCCCGGTACTTTATAATCGTTCGTATCTCGGCCCTATTAGCGGTTGGCCAATGTTACGAAAGTCATGTATTCTAACCCACTGCTATCTAGTCTTAATATCTTACTTAGTAAATACTTAGTCAATATCTTATATACTTAATCATCGCTACTTTCTAATAGACTACTGCATTCTTCATTCAATATAAGGGATTATAATATAGGAAATGAATGGCTACTAAACAATTAGTTTTGATTGATAAAACTTTGTAACAAAATAAAAGATAGGAGTATTATCTTATATTCATATTCAAAACATTTACCATCTCATAAGATAGTAATCTATGTACACCAAATATGATCAAACTCTAATCCAACTAATGAAATTATAATTATCATATACCTACTTTTTTACTACTACATACAAAAATTTGGATTAGTTATCCTCTAATCCAACATTCTCCCATTTTGACTAAATGTCAGACGTATTTTGAATAGATCAATTATTTCATTCGCGTATCACAAGCCACATTATAATCTTTTAGTTATTAATTTACCCAAACAATAGATGTCAATTTTGTTTTCTAAAAGTTCAATTTTTTTTTTTAGTAACATGGAGGGTGAGCAAAAATCGACCCTAACCGACCAACCTAATCAAATCGAGTCAACCAACCAAAAAGCGAAACCAATCAGATGGCTAACATGTTATGGCTTGGTTTAAAATTTAAGGACTGACTTAATTGTTCGATTTGCGGTTTCAGTTTATATAAAACCAAAGCAAAACAAGCTCAGTTGAATTGATTATTTAAATTATACTTAATGAATTTTCAATAAAACTGGCAAATGCAATGTTACATAAAGCTCAACAAAATACGTGCTAATATCAATTACACGTAAATAGATCCGGTCGCCTTCATTCTATTTCGCTAAAACGCACAAGTAAACCATAATGAAATTACACATAATTGATATTTTTACAAAAAGCTACTTCATTTATATCGTAGTGAAATAAAACAATACTCATTCCGTCAAAAAATTAGTGTACTGCTTCGAAAACTGTAAAATTTAATGATTTGAACCAATTTCTTTTCAAATTCAAAAAAATATATTAAAAAAATCCAAAATTTCAAACAAAAACCATTCCTTACTTAAAATATGTGATTAGAAGAACAATTTTGATATGATTGAAGTAGCAGCATAAGGTGATATTTCAAAATAAAAATAAAAAAATAAAAATCTTGTTGTGTGACATATTAGCTCGTTATAGATATATATAGAGATATGTATAGATATAGATAGAAGTATGAGAAATAACAGACGAAGTGTTTATTCATTAATTATGATTGTACAGAGAGATACATCAAGAGACCCCTGACCCTCTTTATATAATAGAGGGTAGGGTTACATATGCTAGAAAAGCCCAAGATAGGCCCAATAGAGTAAGATCCAAAATGGCCAATAATATCCTACAACACTCCCCCTTTGTACGTCTTGATTTCTTCGTCTTCATGTTGTCGATGTGAGTCGAGTTCATTCGCCGTGCTAAACATATAAAAACCTTAGGGACGGAAAACCCAGTGTGGGACAAAACCGGTACCTAGGAGAAACTGTGTAGCCGAATGATATAGGCCGAAATTCCATGTAATTAACTAACCAGAAAATAGTATGTCTCATCAAAACCTTGCCAAAGCAAACCCAATGGGAAAATCTCTGATCGAAGGAAAAAGAGTGCAACAGTGGTAGTAGTAGGGGATCAACCACAAAACAGGTGCCTCGTGAAAACCTTGCTAGAGTAAACCCAGTGGGAAAAAACTCTAGTCGAAGGACAAAAGAGTACACAGTGGTAAGAAGTATACAACATGATACTCCCCCTAATTTCGGCAATCTTAAGTGAGATAAGATGGGAACGTGTCTCGCTAAAAATCTTGCAAAGGAAAACCCAGTGGAAAAAAACCTTGGTCTAAGGACAAAAAGAGTACACGAGCATGCGGCTGGATGCTCCCCCTCACTTGCACACGACAGGGTGCGAGGATTTCGACTAAGTAGTAATTAGTGCAATAAGCATTCACCTGGATGCTTCCCCTCACTTGCACACGACTGGGTGCAATGATTTCATATTCGAATGAAGAGTACGAGCATTCGACTGGATGCCTCATTTATTTGCACACGACTGTATGCAAGAAAATATAACGTGGAATAAAACGAGCATTCGACAGGATGCTCTTAAACTTTATATGTGAAGATTTATTTCGGCAAGAAATGCTAAATAGCATAATCTAGTCATGTCTCTCTTGATCGATAACAACAAGTTGTCCTCAAATAAGACAAGTGTTTTATCTGTATCATGAGACAGAGCATATGTAATTCAAATATGGCTAATACGAGCTCGAAGCCATATAAACTCTCTAGTTGTCTCATAGAGCACGAGTAGATCAGAGTGATTCGTTTGGAGTCATTCCAAGACCTCCAAGATATTTCCTTATTTCTAATGATAAAGACAGACCATGTTAGGAATATCCCTTATGCAGGTCTGATAAGTAACCGGCATCAGTATAACCGAAAAAGGGTTGCGTTAATTCGAGTACCGAAGGGGGTAGGTACACTCGATGACGCAAATGGGATAAACTAGCCCACTTCCAAAATTACCATTAGGTAAGGGAATGTGTCTTTAGAGCCATTTCGATGACCGCGTGTTAGCGCGATGCTGTGTCGAGCTATACCATTCACAACAGACAAGATGTTCGTCCTAGTACACTAGACCAAGTACAATGATGCGCTTATTGTACTTAGATATGAATATCATGGTTCAATATCGCTTTGTCGTCTCATCAGGGACGGACCGGGTCTATATCAATGTCTAATGATCGAACGATCATGGGAGAATCTGACGACTTAGCGTCATGATGACTACAACGTCATAACACCTTCTGGGTGTAGTCTGAATCATGGACTTAGATTCAATCTTTACGGGACTCGATCATCAGGCCGAGTCACTACCATGTCTGTAAGAACCCGTAATTTTATTTTAATTTTTCCATATATATTTATTTAGCTATAATACCAGTTATTAATTTAGCTTATATTAGGGGGAAAATAAATATTTTAGCAAATAATAGTAGTAGTGTATAATTATGTAGAAGTTTGAGGTCTAAATGGTTAGTTCTCCTAATGGTTGTATGCGTTAGATTAAATAGAAATAAAGAGTGAAAACCCATTACATGGTTAAGAGTGTTTCAGCTTCTAGTTTGCAGTTTCAATTAGAATTAACCCTGTATAAACTGGAGAACAGAGGGAAAGGTAAAACAGAGGAAAAGAAATAAAACACAGATAATCTAGAGAGAGAGAGAGAGCTGTGAAGATTGATAAATATCTTGCTTTTCCTTCACTAAGGTACCATTTGATCCTAAATTCATTTTTATTGTAGGCTTATGGCTGTTATTAGGTTGGGTATAAGATAGCTAATTGGGTAACCATTGATTCATACTATCTATGAGCTGCCAGTTAGAATAATTAAGTTTTTATGTAATTGGCTTAATGGGTACTATGGGATCAAACTGAAACTTATATACCAGAGATTGCACATGTTATTGAATCATCATGTACGTAGGATGTTGTTGAGTTTCACACTGTTTCTAATTACAGTAGTATAAGATCCTTGATGGTTAGTTATGGCTAATTAGATATGTTCAATTATAGTTATACATGTGTACTCGTGGTTACTGATAGTTGTTAAGTCAAGTGAATTAGGGCTTTTGAAACGTTATGGGCAGAGGGTGGAGTAAAAAGGTAAAGAATAACTAACTGATAGTTTTAGGAAGTAAAAACGGAAAAGGTTATTCTAACACAGCTATTTAAAGTTTTGGTTTTGCCTTGGTAGTTTCGAAATAAATCGTCACGTGTATAAATTTAGTCTCAACTAAAAAACTGGACCGTTTAGAATGTTTTAGTTTAAAACGGGTACAAACTTATTTGAGTTTATTGATGATCTGGTTGACTAGTATATGGGTTGATAATAGTATTACATAATAACATTGGTTTATAGTAAAATTTGGTACCGGAGATGAATGCTACAAGCTTAAATTTTAGGATATTGAACTCAAATAAGCTAATTTGAAATAGCTTTATCTTACAGTTTACTTGATGTATCTTTTACATGTAAGTTTAATCACATATCAACCCAGATTTTTAAGAGTGAGACGGGTATAAAAGTATGATTTCTTTGATGTTTGGTTACCTATGATAGCTGATAAGATTAATACACTCGCATAGTTGTTACGGTTATGGTTGTTATATCAAATGAAAAACTGTTAACTTGATTATTAGGATACATATCGGTTACGGAAGTATTTATTGAAAACTAAGATAACTATAATAGTATAGGAATAAAATCAGTACAATTATGTACAAGGAAGGCCATATATCTTAGATACGTTAGTTCATTTTGAATTACTGTTGTAAACTGATTAAAGTAATGGATTCTTTAAAGTTACTAACCTTTGGACTTAGGTAGCATTTCAGAATTTTCTTTTGTTGCTGTGATAATTTAGAACCAAATTTAACCTTGTTAACATTTGTACTTGAATAAGTGTTAGCGTATGGAGTACTGAAAGTTAGATTTGGGAAGTAACAGTCCATATATATAATCGAGGATTGTTCGTAAAGTACAACAATTGGGTGAGTCGTAAAGAAGGCAGGAATAATTGTTCTATCATCTTAATATACATGTTAGGTAGTAATAAGTATAACAGCAGGCGACTAATGAGCTTATAGTATTTTGTTTGGCGAATTCGCTTTGACAGTAGTGTACCGGGTTGTTTTAAGCTTGTTGTAGTTTAGTTCCAGATTATTTACAGTACATCACATGATGTTTCAGGTTGCAGCAAGTTTTCGGGTAGCTTATAAACCGACGGGCAGGTGAGTGGTCTTGTCTTACTAGTATAAAACCCCATTATGTATTCGACCAAAAATGCAGACTTTGGCATTATTTTCAGAAATATCTATATATGTAAAAATTGTTTTTTTTTTTATGTCATTGTGTAAGAAAGAAACGACATAACAGAAGTTATGTATAAAGTTTTGAATGATATATTGTTTTTATGATTGTATTGGGACCATGAGGAAAAGTCCAACGAAGAATCCCCTAATAAGGGGAAGTGGGGTGACGTTGGCAACTAAACGAATGAGTTTAGTTCTCAACGGTTAACTTAACGATTGTACATAGTTTCGTTAACCGGAACGTTTTAAGGAATAGACCCAGCCGTCATGCTGCGGTGACCTTAACTACGTAGTGCACGTATGGTTTATACACCTGAGAAAAAGATCGACGGTAAAGAGATTGAGGAAGTCAATCGGGCTTGGTACCCTAAGATATTAATACTATTATACTTGCTTTTATCATAGTAAGAAAGAAAAGATATTATAATTTTTATTTTTATTTTGCAATTGTTTTAAGAACTTTACCTTGTCTGATGGGAAATTTTACATAAATCAAAAAGCTTATTTTCAAGAAAGAAAAGGAATGAAAACCCTATTTTCGACCCATATTATTATTGTAAGACTTGTCACTCACTAAGCTCGTTTAGCTTACCCTCGTTTTTATAATGTTTTCAGGTAATTAGGCAGATTCTTAGAGTCGGACTAGAGTTAGTCGGGACCAGCCAACCTCCTAGGATTTTCTTTTATTTTCCGCTGCTAATAAGGTTTTAAACCAAGTTTTGAATTTGAAACGTTGTTTTACATTTCGAGATTTCAGAATAATAAGTTGAGGTTAAATTTTGGATTTCATGGGTTGTTATCGAAATACGCAGATATTGAATATTATTATTTAAGCCTTTATTTCATCGTTTTTGAATTACAATGTTGGTCCTTCAGTTTCTAGTTTTTTTGGCTTAGTCTAGCACGTGTCAAGACACATGCTATTCTGCCGTGTGACATCATATTTAGGTGCGGTATTGTGCGTCAGTCCCACATCGCCCAGATATGAGAGTACTCTTGTGGTATATGAGCTTAAAGATCCATTTTCTATTAACAAGGCCTTTTAAAGCTGTGCTGCACAACAGCGAGGACGAAATTCCACAGTTAAGCGTGCTTAACTTGGAGTAGTACCAGGATGGGTGACCCCCCTGGGAAGTTGTGCCAAAGCGGACAATATTGTTGATACGGGCGTGGCGGTTCGGTCCGTAGGGCCGGGTCGTTACAGAGCCTTATATTTCGTCCAAGTTCACAGAGATAGGAACCTACTAGCTAGTGTAACATTCTCTACTTCCTGAGGTTATTACTATTTCATACTTAAATATTATACTAAATAAATATATGTGTATATATAATGATGGAAGTCAGTGAGCAATATATGAGAGAAATTACAAGTTTGTGTCGATCAAGAGGAAATGTTAAGTGAAATGTTTATATACGTTGATGAACGTATAAGATTTTGAAAGAAAGTTTATTTTATTTTTGTGATCATTATGATATTATATTTAAGATCTAAGTTGAGAAAAAGAAATGATATAAAGATATTTGAGAAGTGCCGGTACAATGAATAAAAAGAGACCTATAGAGTCCACGTAGGATTGGGAAGTCCAATCATAGAAAGGATATTCGAAAAGTATGAATTCAATGAATAAAAGAGATCTCTAGCATCCACCTAGGATTGGGAAGTCCAATCTAGATAAATATCTAATTTGTATTATCGTATTGATCACACCTTTTAAAATATTTAATATTTTTATTAATTCGAGAATGTTTCAGTTTTCAATAAACGTTTTATATTACACTATGCTTTGGAAATTTTGTAAAGTTAAAAGTATTGATTTTTCGAAGGAAATTGATTAAAGGATTAAAATCTATTTTCGACCCTATATTGTATTGCAAGATTTATCGCTCACTAAGCCTTTTAGCTTACCCCTCGTTTTTTGAAATGTTTTCAGGTATACAGGTTCTAAGGAGTCGTTCTAAGGAGTCAGAGTTAAGTTAGTTGGGAATCAGCCAGACCTTCATAGGATTCCGTTTTATTTCCGCTGCTAATAAAGTTTCAAGATTATAATTTTCAATTCATGTTTCTTTAGTATTACAAGATTTTCTTTTAAATAAGTTCCTACCGATATTTGAATTTGATTTTAGCTTTTGAGATATTCAGAAATAAGAACGAATGTTTGAAGTTATTGTTTTAGAGTCTAAATTAAAATTTTTTTTATTTATCTTTAAGTTATAGGCCTTCGTCTAGCACGTGTCAGGCCACGTGTTAGTCGGCCGTGTAGCACCCTTAGGTTCTGGGATGTTACAATGTCTTTCCAAGATCCTTCATCTCGAAGGCAAATTCAAAAAAAATGGATCGCGTAATAAAACACAGAAGGGCATAATACTTGTTCAAGTATCCCAAGCTAATCTAGTACTCAGTTAGGCGGGTATACCACATCCGCTCGGATTATATTAATCCATATAGTGAACGTCTCATTTAATTGAGATCGTGTTCCGTGGTCAGGAACTACTTGATTCAAGCATTATGAAGTCATACATGGACCTTCATCTATATCGCTTTGTCTAAATCCCCATAGAGATAAAACCGTGACCACATTCATGGCTGCATACTTAGTTTTTCGGAAACTACTAAACTGGTAAAGTAGGGGACTATTATAATGTCCATTTCGAGGAAATCAACCATCTCGTATTCAATTCCAAGGTGTGAGAGAAGCCTTGCGCTACTAGGCGAGCATTCTACAATCTCATTATTCTCATCAATTTTCTTTACGAATAACCAAATAAACGAACTCGTTTAACATTGGTGGTGTTGGATCTACAGGTCCGAACACACTTTCGCTAAGGAGTCTACTTGGATTGCAAGTTTCCATTAGTCCAGTCTATTATACGTTGACTTCAGGCAACGGTATATGGTTCTCTGTCATAATTTGTTCATATTATCAGTCGTCACCGATTATATGAACAAGTAATCACTGACATTCTCGTTTCGCTTTAATATCGTCTAAGATATCATGATCGACAGATATTTCGAGATTCTTAGGATGAGGAGGAAATCACACATCTCCTTGATCCTTTATAATCTCGTGCGACAAACGAGTTTGAGTTCACCACCTCTGGGGCTGAACGAATTAAGAGCCGGTCAACTTCCTCGTATCTTGGGAAGGACGACAGACTGACGGCCGACGGCAGCGTCCTTTGCTTGGCGGGTTCGGCCAAAGCAACGTGTTACGACAGGAACACGGCTCCGACAGGGACGTCTATCATTGCAAGCATTTTGCAGCAGGTATAAATGATCTCGTGACATCTCATAAAGTTATTAAATGCGTCTGGCATTTAGTTAGACTTGAGGGAGTCTATGGACTTACTTATCACTAAGTGCAGTTTTGGGGATCAAGCTAAGACTGAGTGGGTTATGCCACGTTACTTCACGTCGTTTCTTATCAACGCTAACGTGCAAATCTCCCCCTAACGACGGGGAGAACAGCCTTGTCACTTTCGCATATCATGCGGTAAAGAGATCGCTTGCCAAGGTTACTCTATCAAATGATAGGCAGGGGATTCATAATCGACTTATGTCCCCTTCAGAGGTCCATATTTTGAACGCTATAGCGGCTCAATCACAATATTAATTAAGCACTCTGACATGCGTTAATATGAGACTTCTGGCTCATAACCAGTAATCAGCTGGTACGCATATGGTGTTTAAGTGTCTATGGGCCTCATGACGGACGAATGCAGCAAAATAGCATGACCCCACACGGAAATATAAATCTTTGTGTGCAAGACCAAGAAGTGCGTGCAACCATTTACAGTCGCATCATCAAACTTTTCGTGAGTCCATTTGGGTCTGAACATAATCGACAGGATGTTCAATTTCAATTTCCAAACTCAAGTAATTCAAATCGAAATTTCGATTCTTACTCTTCGGAATTATCAAGTCTACTAGACTTTTCAGGATAATCCGGATCATGAGCCATCAACTTAATGATAGGGCTAAAAGTTAGGGAAATGCTGCATTTCTGTGGACAACAATAATCATGTGACCTATTGTCGATGCATCAACCATAACCATTTATATTTATGGTCCGTCTTATGGTTGGATAAGTCCACAATAACTCCTTCAATTATTTATAAGAATTCTACGAGTACTTTTTGTGATCTTTACACATACTAGTCTTTCAAGGTGAGCATTAGTGGCATGAATTTCGGATTAATCACGAAATATATCCTCAAAGAGAATCCAAATGCGATGCAATTATAAATCAAGCATCGTCTTTTGGCCCGGTAATATCTCATCGGGTCAATGCCACAATATCAAAATGCTTTGATCAATCGACGACAGGCGAATGATAGTATAGACAATCATGTCTTAGCATCTAAATCATTTATCATTTCGACGACAGGCGAAATGATAAGGTAACTTTAAATGCTTTAAGGAATGTGGTAGCAACCACTTGAAAAACATTTCAACTCCTCTAAAATACGATTTTGGTCGTTTTGAATAGAGGCTATGTAAAGAAATTTTAATTCTTTCATGAGCTATTACCAGATAACACTGGTTTTCTCGAATATTTTATAACTCAACAAGGTACGGCAGGACCTACATGAGTATAAGACCTCATATTTGACAAATCAATTTGGTTTTACCAAAGATTTTGATTTGGAACGACAGGTCCAGAATCGTTGTCCACTGTTAGGCAAATAGTTGGTGAAATTATGTGGTACACTGTTACCCACTATTTCCAAAAAAAATCAACTACCCCATAAGTATTGCCTAAAATTTCATAGTTTAAAGTTTGGTCACATTTGTCAAAGGAATTTGCTCAAAACACTTTAAATTATTTCGAGAAATTTCGTAAACAGGCAAACCATAATCCAAAAGTATGTCCAAATGGAAAAATCATAATCCAAATGGAAAAACATAATCCAGATGAGCGAAAAAATGGCTTAATGATTTATCAAAATCAATAAAGAAAGGTATCAAACTCATTTGAGCCATAAAATCGGGGGTCTCAAGAGTTTCTTTTCAATTAACTTTAAGCACATTAGCATCGGTTTTTCCACCTTTATAATAGTTGTGAACTATTTAAGGAGTAATCGTGCATGAGATTTGTCTTTATAGCATAGAGTTGTCTCCTTGAGCATTATCTCTTGCTTTGTGACAACGGGCCATATTGTTCCTTTCAATTACTGTCTTGGAGCCACAAGTTTTCGATTTTGACGATTGTCTAAAATCTCGCTTGGCTAGGCGATTCATCGGGATCGCGACAGTTCGAGACAAATAACACTTGTCTCGGTTTTCGATTCGTGGAAAAAAATTTACACGAAAAGCATTAATATCAAGCAAACAATTCGCCATTGACCCAATAGGATTAAAACTACTCACCGGGGTAATTTTCTTATCCAATAACAGATGGGTGATAAAGGAATATTGTGAATATAAATTCACGATACTGCTTATGGAATACAATTTCCAATCTAGTATTTTGGTGAACGATTGCTCCAATATGTCAATTTCAGACATTTGTTCACTATAGACGTCATCACGTCTCAAATGTGGCGGCGGAATAAAATCAATGCCTTAGCATTCATTCTGAGGGTAACAACAAACTCGTATTTTACTCATGGCATCCAAAAAAAATTTTGGCATCACATTTTCACACATCAGGGTGAGTAACATGTGGTGACGGATTAAAATCAACGTTTAAACAGTCATTTCGCAAGTATGTTTTACGATTTTTCTCATCATAGATGGCATCGAACATGTGTTGGGAGTTCTCGATTATTTATTATATAAAACGATTGGTTTATATGTTTATGGTTTGCACAAGCATAAACTTTATTTCGAAACGACATGTTCGAAAAATAGTTTTGCTTTTAATGTGAATAGGTTCTCATTGATCGAACGACATGTCGATACAGAGACACCAATTCGACGAAACATACATCACTATATAAACACACTCGGGAAAATTATTATTTAGTCAACCCCTTTCGGTAGCTCTACTTGAAAAACGACCAGGAAAGACGGTGAGGGTGGAGGGCACGAATGCCACTTAAAACCCGACCTCATTAGTATATCGACTTCCGCCTATATCTTTCCTAGAAATCGTATCCAAATAGATGAGCCTATTTAAGGAAGATTCATAATTTTTCCAACTTACGCACAATATGTTGGTGAAGGTCGATATAGCAAAACCCTAAAAATCCGGATAAACCTCAAGGTTTATAAATACCCAATATCCGTACGTTTATAAAAAATCTCCAATATTCGCGAGCGTATATCCTATTCTCCACGAGCAAAGTGTTGATAACGTGTTGTGTGACATATTAGCTCGTTATATATATATATATATATATATATATATATGTATAGATATAGATAAAAGTATGAGAAACAATACACGAAGTGTTTATTCATTAATTATGATTGTACAGATACATCAACAGACCCCTGACCTTATTTATATAATAAAAGATAGACTTACATAAGTTTCTATTAGGCATAATATGACCAATAATATCATACTTATTTATATTTGTAGTTTTAGTCTAACCCGACCCGGTTCATTTACACATGATGCATACAATATATATATATATATATATATATATATATATATATATATATATATATATATATCACCACCCCCAATCATCTCTCTGAGCAACGGTAACATACACACGGAGTACATATATTTATATATTTACGTATACGCTTACTTTAAATACCCAGTTAATAAAATCTTGAAACAAGTACAAATACTCAATCAAAATTTAATCTTTTTTTAAATTGGGTAATAGAGTTTCGTCCCAATGAGGCCGATCGTTTCGGACCATTTTGATATCTTCGAAATTTATCACCGTTATTGTGGTAATCTTTTAATTTTTATATTTAATTCAGCTTCATTTTTTAATTTAATTTAGTTGATCAGTTATAAGGGGAATTATAATTAGGCATATTATGTTTTAATTATTCAGCTTAAGTTGCTATTTATTTTTACTAAGCTACAAGGTTTTTTGTTAGTATTGTTTTTTTTTGCTATTGGATTTTTAGTTAGTCAAAAGAATTATTGTTGTTGTTTTAGTATTTCAGCTTCTTGGTTGTAATTTATATTTGACTAAAATGATGTTTATATGTAGTCTGATAATCTCTTAATTTTATATTTTAATTCAACTTCATTTTATAGTTTATTTTCGTTGATCAGTTTTAAGGGGTACTATAGTTGGTCAAAATTTGTTTTAATAATTCAGCTTATTGTTTTTTTTTTTTAATTTATAAAGAAGGGTTTTTGCCACTATTTTTGTTTTTTGCAATTGGGTTTTTTAGTTAGTGAAAAGAATTATGTTTGTTGTTTTTAGTATATGAGTAATTATGTATGTATATATACACTTACTTGAATACCCAGATAATAAAATCTCGAAATAAGTACAAATACTCAATAAAGATTTAATCTTTAATTAAATTGGGTAATAGGGTTTTGTGCCAATGAGGTCGATCGGTTCGGACCAATTTGATATCTTTGATATTTATCAGCGTTATTGTGGTAATCTCTTAAATTTTAGTTTTAATTCAGCTTAATTTTATACAGTGGTTTATTTTAGTTGACCAGTCTTAAGGGGAACTGTAGTTAGTCATAGTATGTTTTATTATTTTAGCAATTCAGCTTATTGGGTTGTGTTTTTTTATTTATTTATATAGAAGTGTTGTTGTCAGTAATTTTGTTTTTTTGCTATTGGGTTTTTTTAGTTACTGAAAAGAATTATGTTTGTTGTTTTAGTATATGAGCTTATTTTTAGTATATGAGTAATTATGTATGTATATATACACTTACTTGAATACCCAGATAATAAAATCTCGAAACAAGTACAAATATTCAATAAAGATTTAATCTTTAATTAAATTGGGTAATAGGGTTTTGTGCCAATGAGGTCGATCGGTTTGGACCAATTTGATATCTTCGATATTTATCAGCGTTATTGTGGTAATTTCTTAAATTTTACTTTGAATTCAGCTTAATTTTACAGTTTATTTTAGCTGATCAGTTTTATGGGGAACTATAGTTAGTCATAATTTGTTTTAATAATTCAGCTTCTTGGGTTGTGCTTTTTAACTAGGATTTTTGTCAGTGTTTTTGTTGTTTGCAATTGGGGTTTTTAGTTAGTGAAAAGAATTATGTTTGTTGTTTTTAGTATATGAGCTTATTGGGTGTAATTTATTTATTTTAAAAATGATCTTTATGAGTATTTAGCTTATGTTGCCAATGGGTTTGTTTTGTTACTCAGAAAAAAATTTCTCTTTGTTTTAGTATATCAGCTTCTTGGGTGTATTTTATATAGGACTAAATTGATCTTTATGAGTAATTAGCTATTGTTGCAATCGGGTTTGTTTACTTCATGCGCGGAGTGTTGTTATTGTTTTAGTATTTTTAGCTTCTTGGGTGTAATTTATATTTGACTAGTATGTTTTTTATGAGTAATTTGCTTTTGTTGCAATTGATTGGTTTTGTTACTCCGCAGAATCTTGTTTTTGTTTTAATATATCAGCTTCTTGGGTGAAATTTATATTTGAATGATATCATTTCTATGAACTGTTATCTTATGCTGCATTTGGGTTCGTTTTGTTACTCAGAAGAATCTTCTTTTTGTTGGTAGTATTTCAGCTTCTTCGCTGTAATCTATATTTGACTAAGATGATCTTTACGAGTAATTAGCTATTGTTGCAATTGGGTTTATTTACTTCGTCCACAGAATTTTGTTTTCGTTTTAGTATATGAGCTTCTTGGGTGTAATGTATATATGACTAATGTAATTATATGAGTAATAAGCTTAAGCAAAATATTATATAATATTTTCCTAATAGAATGATGAAGTTATCTGCATTCGTTATCAAAGATTTGGATATAATTACGTATGTATGCACTAACTATGAAACCGAGATATTAGGTGAAGAAATAAGAGCAAATAAGAATTATCAAAATATTCTGTCATTTTTTGAGACTTATCATCCGTATTGTGATCTGCACTCGGTCCGATTTTTTATTCAATTTTATGTCGTACATTTTTTTCCCGGTGATCACTAGTTGAGGGAGCTATTATAAGTTACTGTTCTCCATATAAAGTTGCAGTTGGGTTTGTTAGTTACTCAGCATAATCTTGTTGTTTTTCCTGGTTGATTGATTCAAGTTTTATCTCTCTAGTCTAAGAGGTTTACAGTAATGTAATTATTCATATACAATATGCATATTTGTATGTTGTGTGTATAATCATATATGCACCTCTGTATATAACTATATATACACTCACTGCAAAACCCAGACGATAGACGAAGAAACAAGAAAAAACTAAAGAAGTCTTGTCTAATTTGTGTTAAACGATTTTGTTCCTTGCAAAACTTTATCTACATAAGTTTGATACACGTGGCAAAGGGGTTGATCGGTTTGAATCAATTTGGCATCTTTGAGATTTATCGACCTCATTCTGGTGATCCCTTAAATAACATTCAGATTATATTTTGTTTCGACTTTGTTCGGGTTTTTTTTATCCTGATGTTAGTTGGAGGGGAACTTTGATACATCAGGAATAGTATAAAATTAAGGACTACATATCCGGCATCTTGATATGATATACCTTTTAAATGATAACTTTGAGTAAATAGCCGATGTTGCACTTGGGTTTGATTACGTTCTCAGTAAAATCTTGTTTATTGTTGTTTCTCATTGGATGATTTAAGTTAACTCCATACCTAATCAAAGGATGGAGTACTATGTATTTGGTATTTCATGTATATTCATTGTTCAATGTTTTATGCAAGAACGATTTTGGGTTTGTAATTTGTAAATACCATTGCTGGATTATAGTTATTCAAAGGAGGAAAGACAAACTAATATTGTTTGACCAAATCACAAATGATTAACCGAACAATAAAACGGAGATATCAAGATATGATCCAGTTGTCGTTTTGTGTCAATTCTTTTTTCGTTTCCTTACTGATATGCTAGACAATAGAAGTATTGGAGCATTATATTATTAGATACGTGCATTTTCACATTCCTTTAAGTTATAGGGCAAACTGTTAATTATTTTTATAAACATGAGGACAGTTCTTGAAAGTTCAGAATTTGTTTTTCATTTAAAATTCTGATTTTTTTTGATATTCATGGATATGTGATATGTCTTTTTGAGATATACATTATATTGATTTCTAATTTTATTTTATTTAGTAATTGGCTTATGGTTCTGTTCAAATTCTTGAGTTATAATTTGTTTATAATTTTGATTGAATGTTTCAAGTCTTTTTTGGCTTGTATGCATGATTTTAACTCTAATCCAACTACTTCTTTCAAGTAAAATCAAAGTACTTGTTTGATTTAATATGCAATATGCCACTAAGTATCGCCGGATGAGATGTATTTTAGTTCACCACATCTATTGATTCAGGGAAACAATATTAAATTTTATAATCTTAAACCCAGACCGACACGTAGTGGAAACCCCCGATTAAGTGCCATGTGATCCAGAACGACACGTAGTGGATACCCCCCAATTAGGAGACATGTGATACATAATGAACACAGAACGATACGTCGTAGAAACCCCCGATTATAAGAGCTGTATTCCAAAATGAGAATCATAAGCATATAGAGAAGATAATTACTCGTCATGATGTGCCTATTGCTACATTTTCTACTTTACTTTGCAGATTCTAGTCTATAAGCAATATTACCTAATTTAATTACCCAAACCGTTTGGTAAATTTTTATAACTAGACTTAGATTTTCTTTATTGTAAATAGTTCTCTTATGTTTTTTTCATGCCATCATGTTGTTAAAGGCTGTGGTGGGAGATCCATAGTTGTAATAGATTCACGGTATATTTGGGGAAGGGTTGATAGGCTGATTTATCTTTCATTAGGAAATAGAGAAAGGGCGGTAACGAGAAAAGAAGGGGGGGAGAGAAAAAATACATAAAAGGAGAAAATTATAGAAGATGTGACATTGTGAACATTGATTTCACAACACCAAAAAATGGTAAGAAAAAATTATGTTGCATGGCGACTAAGAAAGCTAGTATTCAGTTGCCTACTCTAGATGCTTGTCCATGATTTTGTTTGAATATATTACAAAAGGACATGCAAAATCATGGTTTTCACCAGTCATCTAGTAACTAAGGTAAACAATTTTAACATTTCTTATTTCAACGATTTTCACCAACTCGGAGCATGCTAAACTCCAAAATAGTATCAAGACAACTAGTGTACCACATACCTTTTTGATCCACACCCTGAAGTACAATGAGTATGTCTCCTGTTTTACTATGCATATTTAAACAAATTTGATGTTCTGAATATCTTCCTGGGTAAAAATTCTATATTCCCTAAGAATTCATTAAGAAAGGTTATCAATTCTTTCGACTGTTTTGTTGGCGCATGTTAAGGTTTCCATGCTAACTGAGGAGCTTGTGGAAGTTTGCTTTTCCAAAGCAATTTTAACCTATTTGGTATTATCTGCAATTCTACTGTCTGAGTATGAGTTGTCCATTGCAGATATTAAATGCCTTATAAGTTGCAGAAAAGACCAGGAATCTCAAAAAGGTGATAATTTTAGAGAAGCATTGAATCAACTATTGAAATTGGTGGAGTCGAAGTTGAACTCTAGGTATGTCATATTTGTTTTCATGTGATAATGTATGTGAAGTTTAATGAAAATCTAAGAAAGTTAATCAACATTGCTTTATTATAGTCCGGCTAGATTAATATCAGAGTCATGAGGGAAATGATTACTTCAGGCCATTTTTGGGTTTTCAAATAAGCAATCAGTTTCCTGAATTGGGCGTTAAAATTCCCGTCTCCCTCTCATTTTTAGTGAGTTAAATTAGCGTACTTACATAATATTCAGGGTGCAATCTGCTTGTTTTCTAGAAAGTGGGATTTCCCAAACATTACTTATTCTCAGATGAGGGGAAGTGTAAAAGTATATTGCATCTAATGAAATATTGATGGGCCATGAAGTTGCCCGATCCCTTAAATTTGAAGACACTAATTTTACATTTGACATCTTGTGTTCTCTGCTTAATTGAATCTTAATATCAATTGTCTTTAGCTATAGTTTCTTCTGTGAAGTGCTTAAAATTTGAGAATTCTACTACCCTGCTTGAAAATTTCAAGTCCTTAAATTGGGGGAGGGGGGAAGTTAGAACTGTCTGTCCATCCAATGTGAAACATAGGTATGGGTAGAAGCATAACAGTTTCAGCTTATAACCAGAAGGAGATTGGTTGTATGTGACGATTTACTATCACTAAAGATGTACTGCATCAAATACTAAGGTCTTCTCATGCTAGTAAAGTAAGTTTGACACGATTTTTGATGAACCAGTTTAAGTCTACTTAATCTTGGAACAATATTAAGCAAGAATTTAAGAAACACTTGATAGCTGAGTTTGTGGAACTATTAGAAAAGGAGAAAGCGGATTAAGCTGTTTTTGTTCTAATGACTCTAAGATTGGGTGGTTTCATTGTGGTGAAATCTGCTAGTCATACTTTTATCTAGGATTGTTGGATGCATAAACTGCAATTGGTGTTTGTAATGTGTGTTTAAATGGTATTGACATTTAACCAAAATGATTGTTTGATGGACCCAGGTTGTTGGTATTGGAACAAATATCCAAGCTTATGTCAAGACTGGGATTTCTGGTGAGTTATCCAATTTAAGTTTTTTGTACTCCTTTATTGTGTATGTCTTCTGCAACCCAAGATTTATTGCGACTAATGTATTATTATAGTAGTTCATAATTTCTTTTTGCAGAAAGACTCTTCAGAATTTACCCGTTTCTATGAATTCGTGTTTTTCATTTCCCGTGAAAATGGTCAGAAGAACATCTGTAAGTACTGTGGTTATATTCAAGCAGTTCATGACCCGTATTCTACTATGTGATCTATTATGTGATATTTATTTTGGGAAATTACATTCAGCTACAACCAAGGCAATATCATGTTGGAAGTTAATATTAGCTGGAAGATTTCGGTTGCTGAAGCAATGGTGTGATTTTGTTGAGGTACGGTGATTTCAACGATTTTGATAATTTAGATGTCCCTTTATTGAAGCCAGAATTAGTTGTTAAATTGATTCAAGGATATTTTTTCAATCAGAAAAACCAACGGCATAACATATCCGAGGACACCTGGAGGCAAGTTTTGGCGTTTAGCCGATGTGTCCATGAAAACCTTGACGGTTATGATCCTAAAGGTAAAATTACATTTTGAAATGTTATTTTTTGGGGAATTCCTTGATTACCATTTACCAATGTCATACGCTCATTTGATGAAACGATGAAAACGTTGAACTAAAAGCCAACTTTCAACTGCTATTCTTTACTTTGTTATAGATTTTTGAAAACTGAATTTAGTTTCTTGATTACTAATATCATACGCCCCATTTAACGAAAATGATGAAAATTTTGAACTAAACCCAGCTTTCGACTGAGTTCTTTCTTTTGTTGTGAACTTTTTAAAACACGAATTTCATATGTAACACAAACTTCATGATGGCAAGTAGTGGTTCTTATATTAAGTTTCATTTTTCAGGGGCTTGGCCTGTTCTAATAGACGACTTTGTTGACCACATGTACAGGTAAGATTTTAGTTTCCGAAAAAGTAAGAACACAATTATTCTGATGTTACCCAGTTATAAGCTAGGCAGGCTCATGCCATAAGGATTGTTTAACTAGTTTAATCCAGAACTCTAAACTGCGTCCTTTCAATTTGATTATTATTGCATCTGTTTTCTACTCCGTTAAACTTTAATCTTAATTACGTTATTTATATAATGCAGGACCGTGGGATACAGGCATGATAGAATTTCTACATGTAGTTGTGATGATTCAATAACTCAGATATTGGAAGAAGCTCTTCCTGGTAGATAGTACTTTCTAACAATACATATTTTTCCTTGTTGGAATCTACTTTTAATTTTGAGCCGATAAATGATTGGCATACATAAATATGCATAAAATTAACAGAGAGCAATGTTAGTTTTGTTGTTTTTAATGGCAGTTTCGTAATTCTGAGATATTTTCATGGTTGTTTGCTTTCCTACAAGTGTGAGAAACTGCCATAGAATATATTTACAAACAAAATTATTATTTAGATTGCCTAATTTCGGAAATTGCAGGGTTGAGGATGTTTCCAGGTGTCAAGAGAAAAATGAATGACGATGTGGAAATGAACGAGGTGGATTTGACGGACGAATTTGCGGGCTGCACTCTCGTTTTGCCTTGGAAGAGAAGACAGGTTATCACTGAAAAACAGTTCTACGTATCGAATGATTGTCTCGAAAACACGAAAAACGATAAGCTCTTGGATAGCTCAAAATCTCCTTGTGCTGTAGATAGTTGTTTGTCGAAGGGGTTCGCTGGTCTTCTCACAGGCGATTCATGTTTGCAGCTTGAGTCGAACAAGGACCTACTGAATATGTAGATAAACTCGGTTTTCATTTGATTATTCATTTTCTCATTATTTTCTTGCGATTGATCTTCGAAGATAAAATTTTGTTTCTACTAGGAAAATTCTGATTTGATATCGGGTTTAAGTCCCTCATTTTCTGTATCGATAGAAAGAATAATGAGAAAGGATGGTATATTCAATTTCGACATTCAATGAGAAAAGATAACAAATGAAGGTGGTATTAATAATACATATATGAAATATCAATGAAGTGTTCGTTTGCTTTTTATTGTGGTTGGATTATTTTACAAATTTACATTTATATCTATAATAAATAAAATTGCAAAATACATATACATATGATTTTAATATACAAATAATGCCCAATAGGTACCACTTTTGAACTTATATTACTCCTAACTACCTCCATAAGTTCATATTTACTATAGTTATCACTTTTTAATTATTTACTTTATTTAACAAAACACCATACACATTTTATAAAAAATGGAAAAAAACACATAAAATTATATAAAATGCAAAAAATCTCAAAATAAATGAAAAAAATCACAAAAAATGAAAAAAAATAATCACAAAAAAAATAGTCACAAAAAATTATAAAAAATGAAAAAATCACAAAAAATCACAAAATTTTTAAAAAATAATAAAAAAAATATATAAAAAATGAAAAAATCACAAAAATCACAAAATTTTTAAAAAAAATTACAAAATTTTAAAAAAAAGAAAAAAAATCACAAAAAAAATCATTTTTATTGAACTTTATGCATTTTCGACTGTATTAGATGCACTTTCGACTGAATCAGATGCACTTTTAGCTAGACTATATGCACTTTCAGCTGAACCAGATACACTTTTAGTTGAACCAGATGCAGGTTTTACAGAACGATATGCACTTTTATTGAACTAGATGCATTTTTGTCTGAACCATATGCACTTTCAGCTAAATCAGATACACTTTTAGCTGAACCATATGCACTTTCAGCTGAACCATATGCACTTTCAGCTGAACCATATGCACTTTTAGTTGAATCAGATGCATTTTTAACAGAACTATATGCACTTTCGACTGTACTATATTCATTTTCGACTACAATATATGCACTTTTGACTTAACTATATGCATTTTCCACTAAATTAGATGCACTTTAAGCTGAACCAGATGCACTTTTAGCTGAACTATATGCATACTCACTTTTATTGAACTATATTTACTTTCGACTTGTTGGCCCGTGTGCTAACCTTAGGGGGGGGGGGGGGGGGGGGGGAATAAGGTTTATGGCGATTTTCGCCTAATTAAAATTCTAAGCAACTAACACCCAACTAATGCAATTCTAAGCTTAAGCGTTATAACAAGAGTTAAAGAATTGCTAGAATTACTTAACGCAAACAAGAAAATAAGCAATAAAATAAGTTGCGTAAAGTAAAAGTAAGGGTAAGGAATTGACACCGCGATTTATAGAGGTTCGACAAACGCGCCTACGTCCTCTCCTCGGTACTACCGAGTATTTCACTAAAAATGTTCTTGCGGATATTACAAATCCTATTGAGCTCAATCGACCGATTGGCTCACCCTCTACCCGGGGTTCCTACTCTTGATACAAGTGCAAGAGAACACGTCTACGAGTCTACGACTCCCCCTCAATTTATGAGTACCCGAATGAAAAACCTAGAGCTTTTAAGCTTCACTTGCTTACAAAGCCTCTACCCGTTCACTCGCTCACTATTGAGTTTATAAAACACTCGATACAAATTTAGTTACAAAAATGTAACTTCGCTCACGATTCTAATTGCTTCTTAAAAAGCTAATTGGTGAGTTGTTGATGATGATCGAGCTTGAATCTCCTTTTCTTTGATTTCCCTCTTTCTCGAATATATTCACCAAAATGGTGATTTTAGGGTTTTTATGAGAGAGGTTGAAGGATGTTAATAGATATTGTAATTGGTGATTTAGGAGAGAGATTGGGGTGGTTTATATAACAGCAAAAGTCTGTTTTTCTGGGTTATGACCGTTGAAGATATAACAGCTCTTTTCCAGAATAAGCTGAAAAGCTGTTTTCGAAAACTGCAGAAAACGATCGGTCGTTTTCTACAGTCGATCGGTCGTTTTACAGAAAACGATCGGTCGTTTTCTGAAAACGATCGGTCGTTTTCTGAAAACGATCGGTCGTTTTTATACTGGACTCACTGGAAGAAATTGGATCAAAAACGATCGGTCGTTTTTGTCCAGTCGATCGGTCGACTGTAATCCTGGTCCCGTAAATCTTCGAATGCTCATAACTCCTTCGTTTTAGCTCCGATTTTGGTTCCGCTTGAACCTGTGGCTTCGTTTTCGAATGCTCTATCATTTAAAGACCTGAAATGTACATTTTCTCTTCTTTGGAAAAGACAAGCATTATATCAATGAAATAGAGAAATAGTAAAATCATTAAAACATAATCAAAGTAATAATCAAAATCATTATTGAACTCTATGTTCAACACGACTGAATTATATGCACTTTCAACGGAACTAGATGTACTTTCAGCTGAATTGAATGCAATTTCGACTCACTTTTATGCATTTTTGACTAACTATATACACTTTCGACTAAACTATATGCACTTTTATTGAACTATATACACTTTTGACTGAATTATATGTATTTTTGACTGAACTAGATGCACTTTCAGCTCATTTAGATTAAAAAAAGGCACATTTATCATGGAAAAACCATTTTTTTTGTATTAAAAAAATCACTTTTCGGTATAAAAAGTGTTATATTGATAAAAAAAAAAATTATATATTTTTTGTAATTTTTAAAAAAAATTATGATTTTTTCATTTTTTTTTATAATTCTTTTTTTTTTGTGTGAATTTCTCATTTTTTATAATTTTTATAATTTTTTGTGATTTTTGTTATTTTTTTTATAATTTTTTGTGATTTTTTTGTGATTTTTGTGATTTTTTGATTTTTTTAATAATTTTTTGTGAATTTTTATAAGTTTTTGTCATTTTTTTTTTATTTTTCGGTATAAAAAGTGTTATATTGACAAAAAAAATTATATATTTTTTTTGTAATTTTTTAAAAAGTTTGTGATTTTTTTCATTTTTTGTGATTTTTGTAATTTTTATAATTTTTTTGTGATATTTCTATTTTTTTAAATAATTTTTTGTGATTTTTGGTGATTTTTTTATAATTTTTGTTGATTTTTTATAATTTTTTATATCTTTTTTTATTTTTTGTTATTTTTTGTGATTTTTATAATTTTTTATGATTTTTTTATTTTTTTTATAATTTTTTATTTTTTTTTGTTATTTTTTATATTTTTTGTGATTTTTTTCATTTTTATAATTTTTTTGTGTTTTATTTTATTTTATTGTAATTTAAAACTATTTTTTTGGGTTTGTAGAAAAATAAAATATGTATATTATATTTTGGTTTGTATGACAATTTAGTAAATAAACTAAATAATTAAAAAGTGCTAATGTGAACTTATCAAGATATCTATGAGGAATATAAGTTGCTATGAGTTACTTATAGGAAATTATCCAAATACCCTCGTTTTCCAATATCATTCATCTATTACTCTAAATACCATAATTTTTCATCATTTTTAATCACATGTTACTAATACTACCGTCTTCATTTTTCATACCAAATACGGTATTTATGGTCCCGACAGTATTTCTAATACATATTATCCTAATCTCATCCTAATCTCATCGTACGAAACACCCCTATGTACTAATTCGTACATGGCATGATTTGCATATTATATTACACTATTACTTTTATCTCTGCTGTTTTAATGTCAAAAAATTACTGTAAAAAGGAAAATGGGAAGGATTATACCAGAGGGAAAAGGAAATTTGCTATACATGTTTTAAGTCTTGTGAGCTAAACATTTTAATCTAGGCATTACCAACAAATTATCACCATTTTTTGGGTTGGTGAAATAATCAGTCTTAGTTCATCCTGTTTATCATCTTATTTCGTGAAACTAGTAAAATGAGTCCGTAACTCTGATTTATTAGCTACAAGCCTACAACTATGTCCAGGGATAAAAGTAAAATAATTACACAAAAGATTATTTTTACCACCAACCACAATTTTCTGCTAGAAAAGGTAACATGGCACATCGAGTTACTGAATTCTAACGTTAATTAAAATCATGAAACTTTTATGCTATTACTTGTTCTATGATATTTGAATTGGCTAAGAAATTTTTATAAATTGAAATCATGTTCATCATGCTTCACAATAATTTGGGACTTGCTACAAACTGAATTTTCAATATTAAACTATGTTAAATTAAACTGAAATGAAAAATAAAATCATAATTCCTTATCAGTGACGGCATAAAGGTGCAACCAAAATTCCAAATCATCATCTATTTGTTTATTTCTACGAAAAATCACAACAGTACCAGAATTGATTTGACAACAAAAGACCTCTTTATCTAGTTTTCTAGTACTATTTGAGATTTTGACCTTTTTTGCCTTGCAAGAAAAAAGGAAAGTTAATTAGAAAATACGAAAAACTAAAATGTCTCGGATATATAGGTCAAAATATTTCTGTCCAATGCAAGCTTTTTTATCTTTCATTTAGGTCGTATTTCTGTTTCATATTTGCAATATTTTTTTTGCAGTACTTTATCATAAAAACTAAGGTGTGACATGAACTATATCAATGTGCCTGCATATATATATATATATAGTGACTTGTATTTGATTGATCATTTGAACAAAGATTTGTTGTTCTAATTTTCCCTCAACTTAAAGTTTGAATTTCTTTGGTCACATGTACTAGGCTACACTACTTTTCTGATTTTTTTTGCATAAAAATTAAAAAAATTTAAAAAAATGATCAAGAATCCTATTATTTTATTTTATTATCTCACTTTTTACAGTAAAAATAAAACGATAAAGAATCGTACCAAAGAAAATATATTAGTTGGGTACTTGCATTTATCTTACATTTTGTGACTAGCTAAAGAAATTTAACTTTTGTGCCAAACGATTAAATACCTTGGCATCAGGAAGAAATTAAAGTCTCATATCAGCACAAGATAATATATACACTTATCAAATATTAGCTTTTTAAAATTAAAAGAGGTAATTATTTTTGTATACCAAAAGCAAAAAGACCACTTCAAACCCTATCGATACTGTAGCTAGCGGTGATATCGGTTCGATACCGAACTTTTTGACTGTATACCGATACCATACCAAACTAGTTTGGTTTGAGAATTTTTATGTCACTACCGAACTAAAAAAATTCGGTATACCGAACTTTCGGTATATCAAACTATTTGGTTGGTTGAGTTCGGCTTTGGTTTTTATACCAAATTTTAGAGTTTACAAGTGATGATAGAAAAACAGTGCGTATGGAAAAAAAACATATAAGTATAAAGTTTTAAAAGTAGTAGATTAAAAATCTATATTGTATTTATTTATAGGATAAATTAACAAAACATACTATTTTTAAAACTAAATTAACAAAAATATACCCAAAAATTTTTAATTAACAAAAACATACCCAAAATTTCATACCCTAATTTGATAATTTAATTTTTGAGTGTATGTTTTTGTTAATATAATAGGTGTAGGTTATATTTATGTTAATTACCCTTTATTTATATCATTATTGTATTTCTTTGCATAAAAGAGTAAACGCTATTAGGCATTTCTAATAAATGTTATAAATAAAAGAAAATGTTATAAGTATATATTCAGTAGAAAAAGTAAATATCAGTATGTTAGTAAATGTATATAAGTCTTCTGGTTTATTTGTCTATATATTATATTTTAATATTTCGGTTTGGATCGGTACCATAACAAACTCACAAATTGAATACCGAAACCGACCGACTTTCAAATATCGGTTCGGTTGTACTGTACCGTAATGTCGGTATACCAAACTTTTGATACAGACTTAATTGGTTCGGCTCGGAAAGCGGTCGGTTGATATAAGTCGGTAAAAACACCCCTAACTCTAGCCTCTTAACCTGAGACTGTGAGACAAGTGAAATGTGTCTATATATAACACTAACTTATTTAACGACTTTAGTCAGGAAAATTTAACAAACATATACCTTAACAAAGTTATTAATAATGTGTAGTTGTTAAGGGATTGTAATTTATATAGCTTGCAACTTTATAATTAATAAGCTCGCCTATTTGAGAACTAGAACAAATAAAACCTTTTAGCTTAATTCAAGGCTTTGTTTTTTAGAATACACTGCCTACTAACTTATAACATAAGGCAAAAACAAACCGCAAAAAAATATAAAATTTCATTAAACTTCATAAAAAAAAAATATATTTATAGAACTTGCAATATTGATAACTTTGGAAATTATATTCACACAACATATGAAAAAATGTACTATTTACTTCACTACTTGACCGACCATAAAATAATTAAGAACCTTCTAAGATTCCATTATTATTATTTTTATTAAAAAATCTCTCTTTTTCCTCACACTTTCTCTCTATGCATGCATGAGATCATAACAACCTATATATATCCCAATCTCTGATACTCTGACAAGGCCACTAATTAATCTATCACTTTCTCTACGTAAATATCTCAACATTACCAATACTATGTTGATGCATGTGCCAAAATTAAGTAAATAAGAAATTGATGAGCCAAATATTTGTTTAGTACAGATTTACATATATTGTTGTATTGTTGCTATTTGATATGTTATAAATCATACTTTCTCTCTATGCATGAGATAATATATAACCACCTCTCTCTCTCTATATATATATATATATATGAGACTCTGACAAATGCCACTAATTAATCTATCACTTTCTCTACGTAAAATCTCAATATTACCGATATTATATACTCTATGCGTGTGCCAAAAGTAAATGAGAAATTGACGAGAGCCAGATATTTGTTGAGTACGTATTTTGCGTGGAGCTATTTAAATGAGATGAATTAAAGGGGTTATAAGTTAATGTGGCAAAGAAATATAATTTTAAACTGCAACTTTAGAATAGAATTAACATCACTACAAATAAGAAATTGATGAGCCAAATATTTGTTTACTACAGTTTTACATATATTGTTGTATTGCTGCTATTTGATATGTTATTAATAATATTTTTTTCCTGTAGTGTTTCGTGACACAATTCTTAACAAATGAACACACTAGCTTAGAGAGTTAGAACGATGCTCCCATTTTTTTATTAAAGCAAAAGAAAAATATTTATTGAGACATTCCTAATTCACACAAGAAAGTTAGTATTTAGACAGAAATTAATTTTATAGTTTGTAGACAATCCAAATTAGTCTCAAAGAGTACATTTTGTTGTTTTTGTCTCTAAATCTAACATTAAGGACCAACATATATATAAAATGTGTTGCCAAATACCTTCTTAAACCAAAATTTGAATTCTGATAACATCCCTGTACGTAAGTCTAGCTCTCAGAAAATGTGACCTAAATTTTATTTTACAAAACCAATTTTACTAGATAAAAAAAAAACTCTTTGGAAAACAAACATGTATTAAGCAAAAAGTTTGAAAACAAATGCCTGAATGCTACAAACTATTATATGGATAGTTAGCGCCAAACCGCAAAAAAAAAAAAAAAGGGTCTAACTTCCGAGCAACGTAATTGTTGCAAAATTCTTTACCTTTTTAACTTATTAGTAACTAGCTAATAGCTTCCTATATACAGTACATCACAAGTAAACATTTTATTTTTTATGACTTTCTCACAAATGGAGGACATACGGATTAATAAGTTCCTTAATTAATAGATTAGGTAGTTTTTTTTGTTTTTTGTTTTTTATGACTTTCTCACAACTATTACACATGCAACATTATTGAGGTAAATACTCGCAAAAGTTGGAAAATTTGGAAAAAAATGTTAGAATTGAAAGAATTACGCAACTCTTGTACACATCATTTCCACTACTTAATCAATTGTATCTTATAATTTATACTAGTAGCACAAAAACCGAAAAAGTTCCAATTTGTTTCTTACACAACTTGCAAGAGTAAATATATTATGTCATAATTTTGTGTTGTTATAATTTTGAAGTTGAGCCTTTAACTTTCCATGGCTACGTACTTTGCAAATCGCAAATAATTTATATTCATGCCTTATCCAGTTTTTTGTTGGGAGTATTTAAAGTTAAACTAAAATGTTTCTTGCAAATTTTTTGAGTTTTTTTTTTATTGTATCCACTAGTTTTTCTTGTATATGAATATGATAGTAACTATTACTTTCCTTTGGACGTCAAACATAAAAAAACAAATGATAATAAACACTTACACTTGGTCACTCTCTCTAGTGGCAATGATTTTCTTAGATAAAGACACTTAAGGGCTTATAAATATTGGTTCATTTCGTAGACAATACCTTAAGGTTGGTGATCACTGTTAGAAAAATGAAGCTAGTAATTCTTTTTTCAATTATTTTCTTATTTTCCTCTTTACCCATTTCCATCTCAAAGTACTATAGCCCTAAAGGGTACAAACTTGCAGTTCAGTGGCCAAATTCCTATTGCACAACCCCAAATTATCTCGGGGTTCTCCCCCCATGCAAAACACCGATACCCCAACGATTTACTATTCACGGTCTTTGGGGTTTTCATATGCTTCCTTGTAAAGTTGGCAAACCATTTGCAGATTCTCATGGTGTAAGTAAAACTCCTTTTCTTTTAGTTTACATCTTGCTTAGTAATTTAATCTATTCTTTTTGTCAATCAACTAGTCTATTTCCCGTTACAATATTTTCAATAAATATTTCAGGATACAAGCTACCAATATGGAGAACTACCAAAGTGGTGGCCTAATCTTAAAGGTCCTGATCTTGAATTTTGGGACTATGAATATGATAAGCATGCTAGATGTATTACTGGGATGAAACCTTCAAAATATTTCAACCTAGCCATTTCTGTAATGAGAGAAGTTGATCCAGTTATCGATTTGTTTGAACGAAGAGGTAATCCTATTTACAATCTCTAATTTCGGGTAAAGAACATAGTTCATAAATGTTCATATATATGACGTCCAAAAATCTTTTTTAGTTTATAAGTTCTTAATGCTGAAGTTTTTAATGCAAAAATGGTTATGTTGATTCTATAATATATATATATATATATGTATATATATATATATATGTATATATATATATATATGTATATATGTTTTCAATCTCTAACGGTGTAACCAATATGCGTAAGGGATAAAATTAAAAACTACGTTTATGTTTTATATGCCTCAAGGCTGCCCAACTCCATTTATTTGAGATGTCACGTCCGTGACACCTCTTAGTTATCACTATTAGAAATTCTTTATAGTTTCATAAAACCAGTGATTTTAATCATTTATTACTTGTTACGTTTGAAAATGTGACATTGGTGTGTCTAAACTCTATAAAAAGACATACGAATTGGACAGAAAATATGTAAAAGTATCAGCACGTACTTGCAATATTTTTGAAGGTAAAAGTTAATAAATGAATTAATTAATTGGTTGATTTTAGAGAAATAAAAATTAACAATCATTAACAAAGTAAATGAGAAAGTGTTATGGCAACTTTCAAAAAAGAAGAAGTTTGTTTCCACCTCTACCATATTAATGAAAGGGCTGTTTTCTTTTATACATTATTAAGTTTTGAAGTACACTAGTTTAGAGGTCTATATTTTTTAATTTGAAGTAGATACAGTTATGGTTAATATTGATTTTTGATCACTTAATTATTTAAAGTATATGCGAGTGTCTTGAACAAATTAAAAAAAGTTTCTGGGTTACCTTGAAAGATGAAGTATGATGGGTTACATTATTAAAGTGTTAAAAAGATATGAAAATGACCATTTACGAATTTCTTTTACTTATATATCAATCTCTTTTTTTCATCAATGTGTGTGAAAAAATACGTTTGCTGTACTGTACTATTAGTGTTTAACGATTTAAATACTGAACTAACAATTTTAATAACTGAGATAACAAATTATGAAATTTGTTACAATTGAGGACCAATCGTTAAACAAAATGATGAAATTGCACTCACATTCTTTTACCTATCACATGATGAGTGCATTTCTATCAACATCCATCAAAAATAAATCACTAAATATGAGATATAATGACTGCAATTTCGTTGATTTATGCCGTTAGTCTCTTAATTAGACGAAATTTCGTAGTTCAGTATCTCAATTGTTAAAATTGTTAGTTTAATATTTAAATCGTTAAGCAGTGATAGTATAGTACAATAAATGTATTTCTTCGTTCAATATGAAGGATTTACACCAAAGTCGGGTGAGAATTATTATGATCCACAAGCATTTCCGTCCGCTATTGAGAAAGAAATCAATGTTGTCTCCGAAATCAAATGCAAGAAGAACACCAAAGGTATTAGTCAGCTTTATGAAGTGCGCTTTTGTTCAACATCGAATGGAGTGCTCGTCAACTGCAGCTATGCTCGTGGGAATTCCTATACCGCTACAGATTGTACGACTCAAATTAAGTTCCCGTCTGATCCGCTTCCGCCTCCACAACTGCCAACTAAATATACACCACATGATGAGTTGTGAGAGGGTTTAGAAGGTCGTTATTTCTTCAATGACTTAGAAGTTATCCTTTTGTCTTTAGTGAATCTACAGAGGGTTTTTATCACTTAATTAGTTAAACCTTATATCGAAACCTATTTATGATTTCTCGGATTATTCTAAAGTTTCGTATGTTGTTCATTTTCATGTTGATCTGTCTTAGGTATTCACGAATGATATGGTTAAATAGTTACAGATTGCTATATATAAATGGTTAATTAAGGTACGTATTAACGAATTTATTATTTTTCTTCATAAAGTATTAAGCATAATAAGATTAAAAAGTAGTAATTTGTTCAGACATACCTTAGTCATTCTCTACCGTTGATAATAATTTTTTGTTTTATTTATTTTGACTGCATGTGGAAAGCTGGAAGTATTCTAAGTATGTTAATTTTTTGTTGTACGCATTACTTTGACGTGAGCAAATCTCTATTCATTAATGCATTTTCACGTGCCACAATTTTTATATGAGAATCAAATGAAAGCTTGCGATAATCAAAATGTTTAGAAATGGGAGTATATATGAAGATTAAAGGAAATTGTATGACATTATTGTACTTAATAGTTTTTTTATTTTTATTTTAAATATTGGTGGAGAAACCTACATTTTTAATTTATTTTATTTATAGTTGAAAAAATATAGAAATGTGGTGGAAAAATCCCCCAAACATGTTGTACTTAATACTTGAATTGAGAGACTTGTCCGCTGATGTTCGTATAGAAAGTTTAGGCCGGGATTGGACAAGTTGCTTTAAAGTTTAAACTATCGAAATTACAATAGTAGGTACTAACTAAGCTTCTCGAATAAATTAAATTGTTTGCAATTTAAATTTCTTTTAAAAACTTATTTGAACAACAACTAAATGCACCACTTTTCTTCGATTGTATGCATTTCGTTATTAATTTTAGACGTACTGTCCTAATTAAAAGTGCAAAAGTTTTAATTAGCCGCATAAATTTTACTTTAAATCCAATGCACATCCATATATTTATCTTACTCAGAACTAACGATTTAAATTTTGGCAAAAAAAGAAACTTTTGAACTCAATATATACTGATAGACTCATATGGAGAAAATTGGATATCGGTACACGTTTAATTTTTTTTATTAGGTTTTAGTACCTCCTATCTTTTATATTAGAAATCT
This sequence comes from Primula veris, assembly GCA_963682055.1. Lineage (NCBI taxonomy): Eukaryota > Viridiplantae > Streptophyta > Magnoliopsida > Ericales > Primulaceae > Primula > Primula veris. The sequence continues at coordinate 23,726,860 of OY821747.1, read as the reverse complement.
AAGTTATTGAAGTTTGATAAATGGCTTTATTTTAAGCATTAAAAATGGCGTTACTTTTGGCCAAAGAAGTAGCTTAACTTCTATTGTAAAATGTTAGTATGTCAATCTTGAAGTTCGAATCACGTACAATCATATATAAATGGTGGAGAAACCCACTTTTTTTCATTATAATAACGTGATCAAAACACTTATTATGCAACAATTTGAATAAAAACAAAATTAAACAAAATCTAAAAACATTCGCTACTAAACAAATATATTTATAATTAATCGATTGAAACTAAACTCTCCTGGTAAAAGGCAACTTGTAACATTAAACAAGACTCGTATATCTGATGATGCTTAAGTTCTTGAGTTTTAAGGTCGTATGAAACCAATTCTGCATCATAACTTCTTAGCAATAGCCTTTCTTCATCTTCCCAGAAACCTAATGGCTGGCCAAATCCCATAATCGGTCCAAATGCAGCTTTTTTAGTAAATTCTTTGCATGATTTTGTATCTGTCCATATTTCAAAGCAAAATGGTTGAGGCCATTGGTGGACGCTCAAGCTTTCTTCATGATAACGGATGATAGCCAATGTTCCTTTCCATGAAACTAACTCCAAAATATGATCTTGAGTCAGAAACTCTGGTAATTCTATTGTTTTGAACTCTTCCTTAGCCATGTCAAACGAAAGGATAAAACTTGGACCGTTAGGGATGTATGCAAACCAGTTATAAACTCCGTCAATGTATGTATTGTGTCGATTTAGCTTTTCCAAGACAGCTGGCACAACGATATCGGTGTTTCTCCATTTTTTGTCTCTCAAATAATATATTTGAACGGCTTTTGGTATCCGTGGAGTGCCACATTTTTCCCATTTTTTGCCTCTAATTAATTTCCACTTGTTAACGATCCTTACCACTTTGTAGTCATTGGTCACGCGATCAAATCCAAATGCTATCGATCCCGTATGTGACTTTTTGTGCTTGGGTGAATAGTTTGATAGTAGTGGTGGTGCCGGAAGATATTTGAGTTCTCTAGTTGCAGGGTTTAATAGTATAAACGGATTGTCGAAAGTAAAATCATGTATGCAAACCAACCCATTGCACGAACTTGCGATATGCAAGTCTGCTTTCAGAGGTGTTAGTGCTATGTCTTTGGTTATATTAAGTAAGTTATTACATAGTAGGGAAGCATAATTCATTTCACCAATATCGTCATAATAGTGAACTCGGGTCAGGAGAGAAGAATTACTCTTGCGTCGAGGAAGTATTGTGGAGCGACTCAGATGAAAATTGGCGAAAAAAGGGCTTTTGATTAAACGATGCCAAGATTTGCAAACAGACTGGAACCGCAACAAAGATTTCACAGGTAGCCAAGATAGAATCTCAATTTCTACGCTTTCTGGTATGTGGAGCTCCACCATTTTGCGTATTGTTCTAATTATCCTTTTATTGAATCGAGAGAGACTTGAGAATTTATAATGCATTACATTCTATTGAAAATTAATTAAGATTTTTAAAGATTTTCTTGCGTGCACATAGTTAATCTTCTCATGCAACAAAATTGAGGTATTAATTAGTGTCAAAATATTGGTCACATTCTCAATTTTCAAATCTCAAAATGACCTCATTCTATACGTTCTGGAACTCAATGCATTTGATTATTTATCATTTATTACATAATTATGCGTCGAGAATCGTCTAGTTAATTCTAAACTAATCCCTCTGTCCTAAATATTTCAATATTACAAAATTATTTTTAAATTTTACTTGTACACGTCTCGTGTCTAAATAACCGTAATAAATTTATTCAAAATTTCATCATATAGTTTAATTGGTAAACCTTGTGGCTGAATTTGGTCGATTTTTCATTCCATTAATTTAGGTAAGAGTTTCTTTTACAAATTAAACTTGCACTTAATTTCGTACGAATCAATTTTTTATGGACAAAGGTAATACATAACAAAACTCTGTACAGATTTAATTACGATATAACATTATTATTCTTCCTTATTCACTTATTTTGCTTATTCCATTAATTTTCCTTCTCTTCTCTCTCTATATCGATCAAACCCATCAAAAAATCTCAAGTTAAATATAATATATGAATTGGACTATTGGTGAGAGAGAAACCCAAAAATATCCAAAAAATAATATCATGAACCTAATTTACATCTAAATAAATAAGTGAAACTTACAAATAGTTAGATAGCAATCAACTTAATTACAAAAAACCAACCTATGTGTAGTTCTTTATAATTAAGTACATATACTTACTTACAATTAGTTACATATGTCATAAAAAATAACAAAATAAATAAAATAAAATAAAAAAAGTGTTTGAAAAAAATATTTAAAAATAATAATTTTTTTTTACATAGTATCAAACATGATTAGAAACGATTGTAAATGATTATATATGATTAAACAGTATTAAGCATAAAATATTGAACATGATTATATATACATGATTGAACATGATTAGTTTCTAAATATGTACTAAATTGTTATTTTCCCAACAAACACATCGCATTACTGAATTCCAAACATTAATTAAAACCATGAAAGTTTCATGCTATTACTTGTTCTGTGATATTTGAATCGGGGCTATGAAATTTTGATAAATCGAAATCATCAATTCATCAAGTTCATCATCGATCATGCTTTACAATAATCTGGGACTTGCTATATACAAACTGAAATTTCAATATTAAAAAATGTTAAATGTAACATCCCTGACCTAATTTGGGAGTCACACGGCCGAACAACACGTGTGACTACACGTGCTAGACAAAGCCTAATTTGCAAACATTCAGAAATAGTAGAATAATGAAATATATCCAAAATTCTATACCTTCATTAATAACAATTTTAACTACGGTACTTACCAAGTAATTATACATCATATAAGCTAAAGAAAAATTACATCGCAGCGGAAAATCTAACTTAAACCTCTATAAGGTCTGTCTGGTGCCAACTAATCGACTTCAAATCTAAATAACCGATCGCTTACCTGAAAAACATTTTAAAAGGGAGGAGTGAGATAAATGAGCTCAATGAGAGAGAAAAACTCACAATATATAATATGGGTTGAAAATAAGGTTTTCCTTTTCAGTTTCTTTAAAAATAATGCTTTATTTAAATAAAATCTCAATGCAAGTATCAATAACTTAAATAAACTTGGAATAAGAAGATAAATAACTTTTTTCTTTTTCTTTCATCAAAAATTGAATCCTTTTAAACCATCGCCGAATAATAATAAAACTAATTTCTTTCTTTTGATGATAAAAACAAATATGATAATATGTATATCTTAGGGTACCAAGCCCGATTGACTTCTTCAATCTCTTTACCGTCGATCTTTTTCTCAGGTGTATAAACCGTACGTGCACTACGTAATTAAAGTCACCGCAGCATGACGGCCGAGTCTATTTGTAACAACTCTGACCTAATTTGAGAGTCACACGGCCGAATAACACGTGTTGCAACACGTGCTAGATAAGGCCTAATTTACAAACATTCATAAATAGTAGAATAATGAAATATAACCAAAATTCTATACCTTCATTAATAACAATTTTAACTACGGTCCTTACCAAATAATTATACATCATATAAGATAAAGAAAAATTACATCACAGCGAAAAATCTAACTTAAACTTTTATAAGGTCTGTCTGGTCCCCAAACTGACTCGATATCAACTCTAATTAACTGCTCGTTAACATGAAAATATTTTAAAAATGAGAGGGGTGAGCCAAACGAGCTCAATGAGAGAGAAAACCTCAATATATATACAGGTCGAAAATAAGAATTTTCTTTTCAGTTTCTTGCAAAATAATATTTTCTTTAATAAAAATTCTCAATACATAATTATTTACAAATCACTTGAATATAAAAGATAAATAAAATCTTTCACTTTTCTTTCATCAAAATTAAATCAATCGCAATAGTAATAATAAAATCTCTTTCTTTTTTTTTATGATAAAAGCAAAATGATAACATGTATATATATTAGGGTATCAAGCTGGATTGACTTATTCAATCATTTACTGTCAATCTTTTTCTATGGTGTATAAACCGTATGTGCACTTCGTAATTAAGGTCACCACAGCTTAACGGCTGAGTCTCTTCCTTAACACGACCCGGTTAACGAATCTATATATAATCGCTAAGTTAACCGTTGAAAACTAAACTCTTTCGTTTAGTTGCCAACGTCGTCCCACTTTTTTCTTCCTCTTATTCGGAGATTCTCCATTATACTTATTCTCATGATCTCAAATACGAATCATAAGCAAATCATAAAAATAACAATCTCATTCAAATCTTTGTACAGAACCTGCACATAATCACTTTCTTTGTTCTTTTGTTCCTTTATTTCTTTGATACAAAAATCATATAAATATAGATAGTACTTTGATAATAATAAAACGAGCTTCTAATACTTGTCAAAATGTGCAACGAGATACTTTGTAATAATAAGACAAAACTCACTCACCTGATTCGGATTGTCCTTAACCCGAATATTCCTATTATTAAACGAAGCTACCAAGAACATCATAACCTGTAAATATATACAGTAGCTTATTGTCAATACAAGTGTGCAGCGAATTAATTTTACCTTACTTGTTTGGCTAATTCCGACCTATGTTCTAAATCGGTGTCATAGACTCATTCAAGATCTTTCAACACGTTCAACAGGTTTAGTAACACACATGGAATCACGTAAACTACTTTCTGGGTTGCGTATGAACATCTATACAAATACTAAATTTTAATGCAACGATTTTACAATCTTTAAGAAATAAACCCTTTTATTCCTATTCCTACTCAATTTTAATAGTAAGTAAACTCCCAAACCACTTATAAACAGTGTCCACCCATCATCTCAGTTTCTTGGTACAATTTTAATTTAACTAACAAACATGATATGATGATTAATCCTTATGTATCCTCTGATAACTAGCATATAAAATCCATCAAATAATCTTTGAAAACTCCAACTTTAACACTATAAATTGTAATCAATCCTAACTAAATTAAAGCTTACGAATTCTTACAGCTGGGATAAAAGGTAACATATACATAAGAACCGACTATGCTAGGATTATTTATATTCACCTTGATGAAGATAACAGGACAAGAATTGATCTCCCGGCTGGTCTCTCTCTCTCCAATATCGGTTCTTCTCTCATGTATTCGTATACAAATACAGGTAAGAAACCAAGCGGTCTCTCTCTCTCTATTATGTATTTATGTGTGCTCTCTTCTTCCCTCTGTATATCCCTCTATCTATACTATTACTTTATGTCAACACCCCTTATGAAGCCTTGAAACAACTATTTACAAAAAAAATCCTTCAATTACACAAATTGTAAATAAAATAAATACTAAATAAAACTGCTATGTTACGTTAACTGTCATCACACTTTCAAATTCATTTGTCTATTTTAGGTTTCTCTCTCCTCTTCTCTCCCTATCTCTCCAATTTTTTTACTATTCCAAGTATGAAAACTTCCTTTTTTTCCCAATAATATTATTGTTATTAATTTATGTGATTTCAATTTTATGGTTGTCAAGTTTATATTCGTTTTAATTAGTATGTATGAATATATGTTACCGTCAAACCAACGCATCGCGTGGGCAGGTTCGCTAGTATGTTTATATGTAAGGCAGGGGAAGAGAAATGGGCGGTTTCGATAACATAATTATATCTGCCTTTGTAAGTTACAACTTAAGTCATAACGACAAGCTTTTAATCTTCTACACGTTTTCTTTCTCTGAAACTCTTATTTCCTTTACTAATGCTCTTTATTACTAGCTTGGTCCATTAACCCCTAATTGAGTTAATTATCAAGCAACCCCACCATGTTACCAAGATATCCAACCAATCCTGAAATATCCCACATTAGTGACCTGATATAATAAAATAAAATACGTGATCTGATATAATAAAATAAAATACGGGATTTTACACTATTTCTTAAAACGTTCCGGTTAACGAAGTTATGTACAATCGCTAAATTAACCGTTGAGAACTAAACTCTTTCGTTTTGTTGCCAACGTCACCCCCTTTCCTCTTCCCCTTATTCGGGGATTTTTCGTTAGACTTATTCTCATGGTCCCAAATACAAATCATAAGCAATCGTAAAAATAATCTCATTCAAATCTTTATACAGAAACTGCACGTACATAATCACTTTATTTGTTCTTTTGTTCCTTTCTTTCTTTGATACAGAAAACATATAAATATAGATAGTACTTTGATAATAATAAAACGAGATTGAGATACTTGTCAAAAATGTGCAACGGGATACTTGTAAAAAATGTACAACGAAATACTTTGTAGTAGTAAGACAAAACTCACTCATCTCGGTTCGGATTGTCATTAATCCGAATATTTCTACTAATACAGCTACCAAGAACAGCTTAACCTGTAAATATATATATTAGCCTACTGTCAATACAAGTGCACAACGACTTAAATTTACCTTTATCGCCTAGCTAATCTAACCTATGTCATAAGCCACACTGTCATCAACTCAGTTAGGATCATATCTTAATCAAGAATGTATAGGCACTAAATAAGAAAACAGGAACACTAACTATAACATTACAAAAACTCATGGCTCAAAATTGGAGTTCTTAGTACCAGCAAGGTGTCAACTTATGGAATTTCAACCTAAATTAGTTATTAGTGTAACACTACTATTTTTAAGTACAACCGAGACTTTAAAAAAATATCCACTGATTCTTTAAACCCTTGAATCTTACAGTAACCCGTGTCTTTTGAACTCCATATATATATATATATATATATATATATATATATATATATATAACCCAGTTTGATCTTTAGCTTCTAACATACTAACTATACGTACAGTTTGCATCTATACCATTAGATAATTTTTATAATACTTTTAATTAACAAGGCTTAAACCACAAATAGTTACCAACATAATGACTATATCAATTAACCAGGGAACTTGTTCTATGCTATGTCGGGATTTTACACTTAGGGTCAAATAACACATGAGCTGTCAAACCATATATAATTAACGTATTTAACTAGCAAGAGCTAATAATGGAAATACGTCGGTAGAAAAATGAATAAGACTCGAAAACTAGACTCCTCTTTGATATCTTTGTCCTGACACCCCTTTGGTTGTATGCTTCCTTTCTCCCTCATCAAATATTTCGTTCTCTCACTTATAAAGTGTATTCATGTATTCATCTATTTTCCCTTTTACGTTTATAGAGGTCTAGAAATAAAACGACTAAAATGTCTCCGAGATCAAAATATCCTTGTCCAAATACAAGCTTGTTTTATCTTTCATTTAGGTCATATTTCTATTTCATATTTGAATATTTTTTAACAGTACTATATCATAAAACTAAGGTGTGACATGATCAACTATCGATATGCCTGCATATATAGCGAACATGACTTGTATTTGATTGCTCATTCGAACAAATTAAGATTAATTAATTTGTTGTTATAATCAAAGGCGGAACCAAAACCAAATATATAGGGTTGCCAAAATAATTAATAAAAGCAAATAATATTTTTCAAAGTATAAACACAGAGAAGCCGGATTTTTTTAAATATTTATTACCATATTTTCTTATTTTTTAGCCTTATTTTCTTAATTAAAATATATTTGATTTCTAATTTTTTTTCCTTTTCACTCAATTTTGATAATTATGACTTTTTTTTCAAACTCCCTAAAAAGCACACATCAGTAATATCACGTGCAGTCACGTCTCGAAAGTTTCAGCGTTTCAAAATTGACTAAAAAATAAATAAAATAAAAACCTAATCGATAAAAAAAGGTAAAATTAAGAATAAAGAGTAAAAAGATTAAGATGTGAACGTAAAAAAATATAAAACCTGAAAAAACCAAACATATATTTAATACTAGATATATACGAACAATCAAATATGTAATACACAATTTCATTATACTCACTTCACTTAATAAAAATAAAAACCATCAAAATTTTTTTTATAAATTTTATTTGCACTCATCACTATCTGTTGTTCTAATTATTATTATTTTTTATAATTTTTTCAAGATGTGTGTTACGTGTCAATATGGTAATTTGATGTAAAATGTATTTTATTATCATTTGTTTACATGTTAGTTTTTAAGTAGTACGTATATATTATTATCACATACAAAATCACAGTATATTATTGCACTAACAATATATATTTTTGAGAGATTTTGCTAAAAAAAATATTTAGGAGCTTGCTAGAATACCTTATATATAAATTATTTTTAAAAATACTAATAAAAAAATATTTTTTAAAATTGTGGAGTTACAACATATCATATGGTAGTTCCGCCCATGGTTCTAATTTCCCCCCAACTTAAAGTTTGACTTTTTTTTTTGTTACATGTACTTTTAATTACTGATTGGTTGGTATGATTTTCATTGCTCTTTTAAGTCTATTGTTTTATTTTATTATCTCACTTTTTACTGTAAAAATAAAACGATAAAAAATCGTACCAAAGAAAATATAGTTCCAAGCTCATATATTAGTTGAGTACTTGCACTTATCTAACATTTTGTAGCCACTCAAGTATACTATAGAAATTTAACTTTTGTGCTAAACGTTTTAATGCCTTGGCATGAGGAAGAAACAATAATCTCATCAGCACAAGATAATATATACACTTATCAAATATCAACTTTTTAAAAGACGCAATTCTTTTATTTAATTAGAAACGACTTTAGTCAGGAAAAGGTAACAAACAGATACCTTAACGAAGTAATTAATACTGTAGTTGTTTAGGGAATGTAATTTAGCATGCAACTTTATAATTAAAAGCTCGCCTATTTGAAAATCAGAGCACATAAAAATCTTTTAGCTTAATTCAAGGCTTTGTTTTTTTTTAAATCTAAAATTAAACTGCAAAAACAAAAATATATAGAACTTGCAATATTGACAACTTTGGAAATGATATCCACACAACATACGAAAAGATGTACCATTTACTTCATTACTTGACCGATAAAAACCTTCTATAATCTATCCCCCATTATTAATATTTTTATTGAAATCCTCTCTTTTTCCTCACACTTTCTTTCTATGCATGCATGAGATCACAATCACAACAACCTATATTATCCCAATCTCTGAGACTCTGAAAAGCTACTAATTAATCTATCACTTTCTCTACGTAAAAACCTCAACATTACTATTACTATGTTAATGCATGTGCCAATAGTAAATAAAAAAATGACGAGCCAATTATTTATTTAGTACTTTGCGTGGAGATACTTATTTAGATGAGATAAACTAAAGGGGTTTAATTATAAGTAAATGTGGCAAATAAATATAATTCTATACCGTAACTTTAGATTAAAATATCACTACAAGAAAACCTGTGATTAGCAACAAAGGTCATGTTGCAACAGATTATATTGCATAATTGCAACAGTTTTACATATATTGTTGTATTGTTGCTATTTGATATTTTAATCATATTTTTTCCTGTAGTGTTTCGTGACACATGCAATTCTAACATGCTCCCATATTTTTATTAAAATAGAAGAAAAAATTTGCAGAGACATTCTTAATTAACTGCAAGAAAATTAGTATTTAGACACAATTACTTTTATAGAGTTTATAGACAATCGAAATTAGTCTCAAAGAGTAGTTTTTATTTAATTTTGTCTCTAAATCTCACATTAAAGACCAGTATATATATAAAATGTGTTGTCAAATACGTTCTTAAACCAAAATTTGAATTCCGAGAACATCCCTGTAAGTCTAACTGATCAGAAAATGTGACCTAAGTTTTATTTTACAAAACCAATTTTACAAGAAAAATAAAAAAACTCTTTGGAAAACAAGTAAAAAGTTTGAAAACAAATGCCTAAATGCTACAAACTATTCTATGGATAGTTACTGCCAAACCGCAAAAAAAAAAGGGTCTAACTTCTGAGCAACGTAATTCTTGCATATAATTCTTTACCTTTTTAATCTATTAGTAACTAGCTAATAGTTTCCTTGTTTTTTATGACTTTTTCACAAATGGAGGACATACGGATTAATAAGTTCCTTCAATTAATATTGTAAAGGTAGCTTTTTCCTTTTTGAATCTTTGTTTTTCTTCTTCTTGTTATGTCTCATTACAACACCAGTAATTTATATAATTCGTCAAATCTGTGGAAATATAAGCTAATATGCACTAGAACTACAAGTACGTACATTTATTACACATGCAACGTCATTATTGAGGTAAATTTGGAAAATTGGTAAAAAGGTTAGAATTGTATACATATCATTTCCGCTATATAATCAATTGTATCTTATACCTTTTTTAAAATCTTATTAAAAAGAATCAATTGATTTCACACATAACTCATTTAACAAGACTCGAACTTTGTATCTAAACTATTTCTATCGAGTTCTTGCCCATACTAGGCTTATAATTTATACTAGTAGTCACTTAATTCTGAGCTATCTTTTTTTTAAATGAAAATTCTAATAAGTCATAGGGACCGTAAACAGAGGTACGTACCTTGTCCACAAAATCGAAAAAGTCCCAAATTATTCCTTACGCAACTTAAAAGAGTAAACATATCGTGTAATTTTTTGTTGCTATAATTTAGAAATTGAACCTTAATTTTCCAGAACTACTTTGCAAATCGCAAATAATTTATATTCATGACTTTTACAGTTTTTTGTTGGAAGTATTTAAAGTTAAACTAAAGATGTTTCTTGCATATTTTTAGAGTTTTTTATTGTCTTGTATTCACTAGTTTTTCTTGTATATGGAAATAATAGTAACTATTACTTTCCTTTGGAGGTCAAACATAAAAAACAAATGATAATAAACATTTTACACTTGTCACTCTCACTTTTCTAGTGGCAATGATTTTCTTAGATAAAGACACTTAAGGGCTTATAAATATTGGTTCATTTCGTAGATAATACCTTAAAGTTGGTTATCACTGTTAGAAAAATGAAGCTATCAATTCTTTTTTCAATTATTTTCTTATTTTCTTCTTTACCCATTTCCATCTTAAAGTACTATAGCCCTAAAGGTTACAAATTTGCAGTTCAGTGGCCAAATTCCTATTGCACAGCCAAAAAATGTAAACCCTCATGCAAAACACCTATACCACAAAGATTTACTATATTCCTGGCCTTTGGGGTAATAGTATGCTCCCTTGTACAGTTGGTGTACAACTTCAAAATCACAATGTAAGTAAGCTCATTAATTTAATTTTGTTTATTTTTCTTAATCAGCAATACATTTCTCGTTACATTGTTTTTTCAATAACAATTTCAGGATCAAAACTACAATGTGATCAATCACTTCAAAACTGGTGGCCTAACCTTAATGGTCCTGATCTTGTATTTTGGGAACATTAATATGATACGCATGCTAGATGTATTACTGGGATGAAACCTTCAGATTATTTCAACCTAGCCCTTTCTGTCATGACACAAGTTGATCCAGTTATCGATTTGTTTGTACTCAATTCCGTTTTGATTACTCAATATCGTCATGATCGGGTCAGGAGAGAAGAATTACTCTTGCTTCCAGGAAGTATAGTGGAGTGATTAAGATGAAACCTGGCGAAAAAAGGGGTTTTGATTAAACCGTACCAAGATTTACAAACAGACTTAAACCGCAACAAAGATTTGACAGGTATCCAAGATAGAATCTCAATTTCTACACTTTCGGGTATGTGGAACTCGTCCATTTTGTGTATTGTTCTTGTGTTTTTTTTAAATAAGGAGAGTACTTGAGAATTTAAAATAATACACTACATTATATTAAAATTCAAGACTCTTTAAGGGTTTGCTTGCGTGCACATAATTAGTCTTCTCATGCAACAAGATTGCGGTAATTATTAGTGTCAAATTAATTGGCCATAATTCTTAAAAATTACCTCATGGTCAATGCGTTCTAGAATCAATGCATTTAAAGACAGACTCAAACATAAATTCGTCAATTATAAAATATTTCATTCCTCATGAAATTTCGATGCAGTAGGTTAATTCATTTTCCAGTATTGGTGATTAAAGACTAGTTGACCAGTTGACAAATATAAATCAGTAATTATGCTTTTGGAAAAAGTGGAAATTATTTTGTATCTGTCCATACTTCAAAGCAAAATGGTTGAGGCCATTGGTGGACGCTCAAGCTTTCTTCATGATAACGGATGATAGCCAATGTTCCTTTCCATGAAACTAACTCCAAAATATGGTCTCGAGTCAGAAACTCTGGTAATTCTATTCTTTTGAACTCTTCCTTAACCATGTCAAACGAAAGGATAAAACTTGGACCGTTAGCTAGGAATGTATGCAAACCAGTTATAAACTCCGTCAATGTATGCATTGTGTCGATTTAGCTTTTCCAAGAAGCTGGCACAATGATATCGGTATTTCTCCATTTTTTTTGTCTCTCAAAGAATATATTTGAACGGCTTTTGGTATCTGTGGAGTGCCACATTTTCCCCATTTGTTGCCTATAATTAATTTCCACTTGCTAACTATTCTCACCACTTGCACAACCTAAAAAACGTATCCAAATTCTTAGGTTTACTATGTACGTATATTATTAATTAAATTCTGTTTTACCGTATAGGTTTAGATCATACCGAATAACAGAAGGGAACAGATGGCGGCTGTGATGGAACAGATTCGCCTCAACTCTTCTACCTTATTCCAGAACTAGCAACTTGCTTCTTGAAAGATGGTGGGCTCTTTCTCTCTCTGGACAATCTCGAAAAATAGTTATGAAAACTTATTCTGCCAAGAAAAGGGGTTGCTATATTTAGGATAAATTAGGGACTTGTAAACTGATTAGCATAGAGCTCCTTAAAAAGATTTCGTACTATCATATCACCTTAGAAACCGAGATAGACACAATCCATTTAAATCGTAATTTATTCCACTAAAGATCACGACTGATCTCTCTATCATAATCTGAATATCTCATTCGTTGCAATTGTCAAACATGTTCATTATCTCCTCATGTAAAGATTAATCAGATACTCATTTATTAAATTAAATCACCGACTGATTTTTTATTTAATAAACGTATTATCCCTAAGCATATCCGCTTAACTTATTCGTGTCGGATTATAAATCCACCTGCAGGGTTTACACGAACAAAACTTATAAGTTTTCTCAAGAGAGTATCATCAATCCCTTACGGGACGTGAATTTCTTTTATTACTAATAAACACTGATACGAATAATGCTGTCATCCAACTCATTTAGTTTATTGACTCGTGACGAATCTCACCATGTATGAATCAAAATGACAAACATATCCATACATGTCTAAATAGAAATAAGAATTAAGAGCATAAACAATAACCATGACAACGAGTTATAAAATCATTTTGTCTAGTCAGTCACCAAATGATTATTTCGTAACAGTCCTATTTAATACACACAAAGTGTACTAGTAAATGGAGTTGGAATTTATCCGTTCCCTGTAGTCAACACAGACCTACTAAAACCACGTACTACAACTCTACTGATGGTGTGTCCATGTCCATCTAAAGTTGTAAGCATATAACTTGTATTCTATTAGAACCGACAGTCTAATCTTTTGTGTGTAATCTGTACTCTACACAATAGACCATCTATTAAATAGGATAATAGACATTTATTTAATCATTTAAACAATAATGATAAATAACAGTTGATCATATTATTCTCATTAAATAGATCAATTCAAAACATTGTCAAATATAAATACAAAAACAAACATGTCTTTTAATGTATTTCTAACACCGTCAATGATCACACGATCAAATCCAAATGCTATCAATCCCGTATGCGACTTTTTAAGATTTTCTTGCGTGCACATATATCTTCTCATGCAACAAAATTAAGTTATTTAGTATTTACTAGTGTCAAATTAATTGGTCACAATCCTCAAAATTACCTCATTCAATACGTTATTATTGAACTCGACCCATTTGATCCATTTATCATTTATTACATAATAATGCGTCAAGAATCATCTAGTTAATTAATGGCAGTTTTAAGCAATCAATTTGAATGCTTTCTTTCTCAGGTGAGGCTAGACACACAACTTACACACAATTTCCATACTATGTATCCAATGTACATAAAATACAATCTATAATTTGATAAACCAAAATATAAATATTCACCATAATAAAAACTCAACCTACTAAAAACCCAAATAAAAATATAGTAGAACCCTAATTGAGACTACCCTAAATTTAAATATTAATTAAAAATAAGAAAAATTATTAAATATGGTATTACTAATATATATATATATATATATATATATATATATATATATATATATATATATATATAAACCCAAACTACTAAAAACCCAAATAAAAATAAGTAGAACCCTAGTTGAGACTACCCTAAATTTAAATATTAATTAAAAATAAGAAAAATTATTAAATCTGGTATTACTAATATATATATATATATATATATATATATATATATATATATATATATATATATATATATATATATATATATATATATATATATATATATATATATATATATATATATATATAAACTCAACCTACTAAAACCCAAATAAAAATATAGTAGAACCCTAGTTGAGACTATTCTAAATTTAAATATTAATTAAAAATAAGAAAAATTATTAAATCTGGTATTACTAATATATATATATATATATATATATAACTCACACACTCCATACATGTATATTTGGAGGAATAAAAATGTATTTTTTAGCAAAAATATATTATTATACATGTAAGGGAGTGTGAAATACATGTAAGGAAGTGTGTAACTGAGTGGCAAAGTTGTGTGAATATATTTTTTTTTTCTTTTTATGTATTTCACCTTCAACATATAAAAATGGACCTATTTCATTCAATGTCAAAATGTACGGACATATATATGATTTCTAATTGAGGTTTACAACTTTTCATTACTGTGTGTGTTCCAAATTCTGTTATTAGAATTAGGACTTCCAACTATATTGCAGTTACGTTCTTTGCTGAACATATTATAAAGTATAAACCAATTTTATTTAAATTAGTGTTACATTGATATTATATTTCATGTACTTAATTCCAATATTTCCATCTCTATATCGCAACAGGGTTCAAATGAAACGAGGCGTTTACAAACGAGCTCGTCTTCGGATCCTTAAAAACTCGGCTCGTTTTGATTCAATTATAAGTGAACCGAGTCCAAACAGAAGTGCAGTGCTCGTTTAATAAACGAGCTAAGTCTTAGCAACATGTAGTTCACCTCGTTAAGAGCACGGAGTCATTTCATTAAATAAATATATGTTTTTTTTTAATTTATAAATATATATGTATATATAAACACACAAATATCTATATATAACTTTCACAAAAAATATACTCGACATATAAGAAAATAATAATTATTTTACCAGCCGAGCCGAGTTTAACAAGTCTGGGTCGTTCATTAGAGCTTAACAAATCTAGTCATGATCACGAGGCTGAGCTTTCCAACTAAGTTACGAGCCGAGCTTGAACTTGTTTACTAAAACTCGTCACCAGTCCAAACCAAGCTTGATCGAGCATTTTGAGCAAACGAGCCGAGCCTGAACTCAGTGGCAGCCTGGCCCATATGAGTCCACGTGTCTCACCCTCATTGGAAGCATTCTAACAACCAATAGTAGCATGCATATATATATATATATATATCAGCACTCACACTTTCCATGCTCTATCACTTAATTAAGCTTGGTGAGCACGAAATAAATTAAAAAAACTTAGAGAGAGAATATCAGAGTTAGTGGGAGAATTAAAATGGAGGTGACGATAGAGAAGTCGAAGAAGACGGACGATAAGTACTGTACGGTCGATCTGGCAGAGAGAGGTGGAAGTCCCTACACCATACACGTGGACAACCACCGCATCCTCACCATCCACTCTTCCTCCCACCTCATCACCGCCAGGCACTGCTTTTTACCTCTTTATTTATTTATTATCAATAATAAATAAATGTTTATTATTGTCAATACCTGTCTAGTTCTGCGCTGGAGTACTTTATTTTATTATTATTATTATTATTACTTATCAATTTCCTATCTAAAACTACGTACTTTGCTGTCTAAGTATTATTACTCCATTTTTATTATCATTTTTATATAAAAGTAATTATCATTGTTATCGTTGTTATTATTCAATTATTATTATTATTATTATTTTCTTTCTCATTCTAAAAATTGTAGCGTCGTATTTAGTTTTTTCCAATATTCCAATTAGAGAGTAGTTAAACAATTAATTAAACATGTTGTAAACTGAGTCATTTCTTCTATTTTCCTGAAATGTAAATGTTATAGTATTATATCACCTCCAGGCACCGTACTCCATTATATTATCATTTTTTATAAATAGTTATTATTATTTCCTGTCTAAGATTATAAACGGGAGTTTAGTCTAATAATTAATATCATAATTACTATTGTTATTATTATTATTATTATTATTATTTATTTTCTGATTCTAAAAATAGTAGTGCTGTTTATGTAGTTTTTCGTGTTCCAATATTCTAATTAGAGAGTAATTAATTAAACATGTTGAAAACTAAGTAATCTCTAGTATTTTCCTAATACATAGTGTTATAGTATTTATTTATTTTTAGAGTTTTTGTAAAACATGTTATAGTTCTGTTTTTAGTTCCGAAATTTCAATTACAGAGTAAATAATTAATGAATTAAACGTGTTATAAACCAATTAATTTCTACTATGTTTCTAAAATATGTTATGGTATTAATTAGTTACTAGTGTTTTTTTTTTTTTTGTAAAACATGTTATAGTAGTTCTTTTTTCTAGTTCCGATTTTCTAATTAGAGAATTATTATTTGATTAATTTTTTGAAAACACGTTATAGTACTAATCAGTTCTTAAGTATTTTTGTTGAACATGTTAATTCTGCTTTTAGAATCTACAGAGTTCCAATATTCCAATTAGAGAGTAGTTAAATAATTAATTAAACATGCTGTAAACTAAGTGACTTCTAGTATTTTTTCTAAAGAATGTTATAGTTCTATTTTTAGACTCTACAGCATTCCGACTTTCAAATCAGAGAGTAGTTAAAAATTAGATTAAAAAATATCGTAATTAAAATAATATTCTAGTAGCACTTTCCTGAAACTGTCATAATTCTGTTTTTAGACCATACAGAGATCCAATTAATTAATTTGTCAAAATTTTGTCAAGCGTTGAACTATTGAGTTTCTGATGTTTGAATACTGGAGTAGTAGTTAATTAGCGTTTTAATATGTAGTGGTTTTGGTGGTTTTCTGTATTATTTTATATTTTAACTTTAGAGAAGTAGAAACTATGCTATTTTTGGGAAAATAGGTGAAACTTCCTCAATATTAATCGATATCTCTGACTCCTTATCAAATTACTGGAGTATGTAGTGTAGTGTTGCATAAAATAAATTCGTTGATCTGAATTAATGTTGTCAATAAGGACTCTTAACTGGGATGTATAATATTTCAGGTGCCCTTACTATGTTACAGTTGAAGTTAAGGTAATTAGAGTATCTGTTGATATTATTTTAGGTGTCGTAAAGGTGATGTTAATAGTGGTTAGGGTTATTATTAATTTGTCGTAAACTATAGAAGTAGAGCCTATGTTATTCTTGTCTGAATAGGCCTGCAAATTGAATTAAACGAGTTTTCTTATATTTTCAGTGTGGTCTCAATTCTAGTTTTGCTCGTAATGAGAATTTGGTTTATTTGGACTAGTAGCTCACTGATCGGAGAGTTATCTCGATGTATAATGACATACCATGTTATAACTTAGAAGTTCACTTAGATATCTGATAGTGTTTTGTGTTTAAAACTCTGTTAGTGGATTATGATTTCTATATAATAATAACATTGGGATCCCAACTTGTTAGTTGCTATTTCTGTCTCCAGTTATAATTAGGGCTTTAGCTCTGTGATTGATTCGACGGTAATATGGTCAACTTGACCTATCCAGTTCCGAGTTCAAATAGTTTACTATTTTCTCTCTGTTGAAATTTATCTTACTCAAAATGTCACAACTCTATTACATTTAGTTTCCGGATTTAAAAATGTTACTTGCTATTTCTGAAAATTGGGCTGTCCAATTTGGTGATTCCACGGAAATACTTTTTCTGTTTGAATTTCTTTACTCCGACCATATATTCTTTATTGCAATAAGTTTCTGAATTTTAAATTGTTTGTTGCTTACTCTATTTCAGTTCCTCTGTTCTTGCAATTACCTTAGTTCACCGATAAGACAGTAATATTGATATGCTAACGAGTTGTATAGTTGTTATAGTTGTTCTGTTTCGATTGCTTTTTATAGTTGTTCTGTTTAATTTTGTATAGTCGAACTATGATTTTTCTATTGCAGTTAGTTTTGATTTTGAATACGTTACTTGTTATATATATTCCAGATGCATTGCTTTCAAATTTTAACGTTGAACTAGTGAATCGTGATGTTTGCAAAATGTTTTTGCGTGTAGTAGTTAAGTCAGGGTTCTGACATGTGGTACACTTGGTGAATACGTTGGTGACATTTAAATTTACAAAAAAAGTAAATTCTATGCCATACTTCTGCGAATGGATAAATGCGGATTCAATTAGCCTATGTATCTTTTCTGTGTTCCAAAATAAGTTTTATACGCTCTACGATTTCCAATGTTACAAATAACTGTGACTGAGTAGTGAAGTTTAATTGATATGTCACTTTCTTACCAAACTTGTGAACCATGATTGAAGTATACAGTAATGATTAATGGTGCATTACAGTAGGTGGAAATTGGTTCAATTAGTTGTGTATCTCTCTGTTTTCAGACATTACAGAGAATTTCAATTTATCAAATAATTATTTTTTTGAAACATATTTAAGCTGCTTTTTGTTAGTAAGTAGTGATGTGCTACATTTGCCCAAGGGTTTATTTCGGACTTCAAAACAAACTAGTAGTATTTGGTTTATTTTAAATTGTTCTTTTCATGATAAGTTGCTAAATGTGGGAAGCAACATGATACTTTAAGTTGAAACGGATTCGACTACTCTCTGTATCTTCTAGTTGAGTTTTTATTTTGGTTGTGGACAGTACGAATTCCAATATTCCAATGTAGGCCTAAGTTTATCACTTGTTATAATTATAAGTTTGTTATCGCTGAATAAGCAGCGGTTTCCGCAACATTTTCTCAATGTTGCTTAAATTGGGAAGCTTGATTGCAATGTTTAAGTTTTCTTAATACATTTCCTTCTGACCTATAGTTGTGACTTGTGATAAGGAATTCCATTGGGATGATAATTGTTTTTTTTTACTCACTTTTTTTTGAGTTCATGCTTTGATTTAGGTTTACTAATGGTGGTTAGGGAGATTGTTAAGCACCAGAAAATACTCCTATTATTAAGATATGAGTATTAATTTGCAATACTTGCTTTTCCAGGTGGGTCAAAGAGGTTCTCAGATGCTACCGAAAGAGCAATAAAATCATTGTTGGAGTCACAGTCGACCGTGAGCCTGGCTACCGCTATGTGAGAGAAGGTTTTAAAGACAATCATTACGATCTCATCACCCTCTGTGTTGGGTCACAATGCCTTATGGTAGAGCTTGAACGACGCATTAATAAACCTAGCCGCGGCTATGATGACCCTAGAGTCGAGCTTCCCCTCATTGCCTTCTTTGCCAATCCAAAAGTCGTCGCAGTTGGTATGAAAATGAGACTTGTTGCTGATCATCTGCATGAGGATGAACGGATGAAATTTTCAAATGTGATGGACCTGAACGAAACAGCGGATGAGGTGATGGAAGATAGCCACTTGTATGATTTTAGAAAGTACGATCTGGACACGTTGGGGACAGCTGTGATGGGAAAGAGCTGGTTTGTTGATAGGATTGATGAGGCCGACTGGGAACCTGTACAACGTTGGGGCGAATATGAAATGGAGAAAGTGATGTATTCTACTTATGATACGTATTGCTGTTTATCGATCGCAGAGAAGTTGATGGAGATAAAGAGTCAGAAGCGCGGTGGTGGTTTGGGTGGGAAGAAGAGTAACAAAAAGAAAGGTCATATCAATTAGCGTAATTTGGTAACAATTGGAGCTAGTTGCAGCTGTTTAATCCTGCTGTTTGTTTCGTTTTCGGAACTGCAATTGAAATCTCGGGTAACTGTGAATTAGGAGGTAATGTGTCTGAGTTTGGTAGTTCACTAGAGTTTTAGTAAGGCAAATATTTGGCGGTATTTGGATTCTATCCTCGAGGGAAAACTGAATATGGTACTATGTAAGATCGAGTCTAGCTTTTATTTCCATGCTCCTGTTTTCGACTAATCTCTCTGTGATTGGTCAGTAATCTCGACTGGAATGACATATTACTTTATTTTATGAGTTCAATTACCGTGTTTTCTGTAACTGGATGTGACTCCTTTAATGCAATTTATTTCTGTAATAGAGCATGCTAATAGTTGCTACTTTTGTTCTGGTTCCACTTAAGGGAACAGTTCTCTGGTTTGATATCAAGTAAATCACGATCATATTTCTCCTGCTAATTGTGGTTAAGGTTACTGTATTATTTAGAAGTAACATGGTGGTAAACCTATTATATGGAATTTGAGATATTGTAGTTATGTTGTCTTTGTCTGGGTTGCGGTAGTGGTTAAGCCTTTTTCGGTTCTGTGCAAGGCTTAGTGTTTGAATAAGGCGTATATTGGTGGTAGCTAGTGTCATCCTATCCTTCAAAAGCAAAAACTGAATATAATGCCATATCGGTGTTTATTGCTGTAGCTTATATTCTAAATGCATTTTCTGTTAACTTTATTAATTGATTAGGTGATAACGTCTATCTATCATGTGGTGAAATTGTTTCGGCTTCAATAAGTGAGATTTTTTCCTCTTTTTACTTTGTGAGGATGCAAAATTGCAATGTTAAGAAGTTTAGTGGAGTCGTTATTTGGTTTATCAGTAAGCGGAACATTTGGTCGTATTTTAGTCATATCCTTAACTCGGATTATACTATGGTACATCGAGTCTGACTGGTTTTTATTCAGTGCTCTTTTTTTTTTTGGACCGTTAACCAATTTGCTCATTAATATCGAGTTCTACTAGTTTTTGGTATTTGTCGTGTTTAAATTGCATATGCAGAAATTCTCGTTTCATTATAGCAGATGATTTTAGGATGTTTTGCTGTTCTTATTCAAATTGCAATAGAGCTTTATTTTGGGAGGCATTGCTATCTGATGACATGTAGAGATTAAAGTTAAAATGAGGGTATAGAGATGTTGTTAGTTGTGGTTATGGTTTTTATAATATTAGTAGTACCTAGTTTGGGTGTGTTACGATGTGATTCCACTTTCCAGTGTCGTGGCAATGAAGTGGCCATCACCAACGTAAATAAATAATTCTCGAAACAACATTTTGACATTGAAATTTATTGTTTAATTTGATATTTTTCGAGGGAAGGATCTGTATACCATAAAAAACATTCAAATGGACATTTTTTTATAAAAACGCTTCAAATCAAGATTTGATTAATGTAAATCTCCACGATTTTACGACGGGAATACAAATATGCGTTTTTTTTTGTGAGATGTATAATGACATGTTTTGTGATTTTGGATTTTTCTTTTTTTTATTTTATTTTTTGCCACTTTTTTGGAGTTTTTTCGGATTACCGACTTTTTAAAGGTTTTTTCAGTACTTTTTTGGTTTTTTCGGGTTCTCGACTTTTGTGAACTTTTTTCATTCTTTTTGTGTTTTGGATTTTTCTTTATTTTTTTTACTTTTTTTATTCATTTTTTGGGCTTTTTCTAATTCCCGACTTTTTAAAATGTTTTTCCAGTTTTTTTTGGGTTTTTTCGGATTCTCAATTTTTTTGAACTTTTTTCATTTTTTTGTGATTTTAGATTTTTATTGGTTTTTTTATTTTTTACCAATTTATTGGATTTTTTCGGGTTTCCGACTTTTTTAAAGGTTTTTTCAGCATATTTTTTGTTTTTTCGGGTTATCGACTTTTCTAAACTTTTTTTATTTTTTGTTGTAATTTTGTTTTTTTGGTTTATAAGTCATTTTAACATTAAATAAGCTAGTATTTTGTGAAAAAAAAAATGATGATTTAGAAAGAGAGAGCGAAAAGAGAGAGAGAGAGGAGAAATATAAATTTTTTGGTAGGTGAGGAGAAATGTTTTTTTTTCTATTTGGATCAACCGTATGTTTTAGGAATAATTTGTTTGGATTGTATTTTTTAATAATATTTTATAGCACATTCTATAACCAAATTTCATCCTATTTTCTTCTATTACATGTTTTGACTTCATTTCATCGAGATATATATTTATATCATATGCAATTTCACTAATTACTGTAAAATTATAAGTCCACTACTGTGAGAGCATTCTCATCAGTAGGTATAAATATTCTATATAAATATAAGCTTATATAGCTTTATAAGCCAATAATTCTATAAGTTGCACATCAGTTCATATATAAACTCATATATATCTAAATAAAATAATACTATTTTTATAATTATTTTTTTATTTTATTTTTCAGTTTCTTTCCACTTCCATGGATACAGATGTATATGGAGATTTTAACTCAATCTTACAACCACATCTTCAATTTTTGAGCTTCTACTTATCGCTTTAATCCGAAACATACATCAATGAAAGATAAGTTATTTGTATTGTATGCAAACAAAGCTTTTATTAGGCTGAGAATCAATGATTAAATGAAGGCTAGGGTAAAAATGGAGGTGAGGATAGTTGAGTGTCAAAATCCCCCAAATCTGTGTGAAATTATAGAGAGGGAGAAATAAAACAGATTAATGAGTAAGAAGAGAGATAGCTGGAGTTTTGTTTACTAGTGGGTCCCATTTAGAAATTTTACAAAACCTCTCTCAATGTAGAGAGGAGTGGTATAATTCCAAAAATATTTTAGGTTATATGGTACCTTAACAAGACTGATGAGTAGAAAAAAAAAATAGATATATAACTTTGTAGATAAATAGGTATTGTTGAGAATGCTCTGACACTTTAATTAGACCACATTTCTCATCACACCACGTTTATATGACACAGAATAAAAAAAATTACGAGTACAATTGCATGTCATCATAACCGCTTCAGAGCTGCAGCCAATAAAAACCCGCCACGTGTAACACGCTCTGATAGAACATAAAAATCAGACCCGAATATTTTATTCGGGTCATAATCAACCCCCTTTATAAATGGGTATCCAACGCTTAAATGGGTCATCTCATACTTTTTATAGGAATTAAGATGCTACTACCAAAAGCCCAAGCCCAATCAAAGGAGGACCCTTGTCTGAAAAATCCCTGGGATGAAGACATTTGTCAATATCCTAGAAGGCGTAGTTGCCTATAAATAGCCAACTACCCCTCCTAGAAAAGGACCAGAAAATCTATCCAAAAAATATAGAGAGAAGTTAAGAAAAGAGAGAAACTAACCAAAGCATATCACTTCGAGAAATAAACCGAGAAAAGACAGCCGAGCACCGAATAAAAGAGGAGAAAGATCAAGACGAGAGATTAAGTAGTTATATCGAGCATAATTGTAAAACCGAAATACTAATCCGAGCAAATGTAATAGTCCGAACAAGGACAATAATCCGAGCAATAATAAAGATCAGGAAGTATCATTTATTCACGGTTGATTTATCATTATATCATTGTTGAAAAGCCTAACGCGACCGACCAAAGTTATGGCTTTATCAAATGGCGCCGTCTCCGGGAATCATCTAGTTCCCAACTAGTTTAGAATTCGAATACCAATACTCTGCCAGACGAGCGACAATGGTTACCAATGTAGAGGAAACCCATCCCGAGATAGTAGAAACCAATAACCAAAACACGCAAATTAGCCAACAAGACCTCGACGATCTACTCGCTATCCGCGACAGATATGAAGCTATCCAATCCGGAAACCAACCAACAACCTCCTACGTCAACCAAGAACAACCGGTCGAACCACCCCGACATTTCATCGAAGGGATTGTCGACGAAAACCTTTCGTCCTCGGAGGACGAACAAGACGTGCCCGTATTAAGGCGTGCACGAAGACGCTTAACCGGGTCCCAAGCAGGGCCGAGCTCAAGAGTCCCTTTGCCTACGGCCTCGGTCAACTCCGGTGCTCGTTTACAAACGGACGAGGCCCATCAGTTTGGTATGCCCGAGGATCATGTACTCGGACAGTCGCCCCGACTGCCGACTAATTCTCCAAGGATGATTACACCACCCGCGGTGGAGGTACAACATGTCGTTCCATTAGCCGATGAAAGGAACTACACCCAGCTACAAGCTCAGCTGGCGGCATGCATGACGGCCATGACAGCAGCCGGCATCGTATTGCCAGTTATCCAACCCGACAAAGACCCACGCCATGAAGTGGAAGATTCTGCCTACAGGGCCGCCCTGGAGGCAGCGGGTCGGCGACCCGATACAAGAGTCCCCCACCAAGGGGGCAATGTCCCAATAACTATCGTCCATCCGAACACTCATATGGAACGTGTCCACACAAACACGAAGGACGATAGATATCCCGAATACAGGATCGGGGAGGGATATGGCCCACCACCACATCAGGGAGGATACCCTCCCCCCTACCAAGTCACGGATGACGCGTTCCAACAGGCTTGGAATGTATGCCAAGAAACCCCGTGTGCTGAACAGATCACGCGGTACCGTAATCCTACGGGATTCATCATCCCCGAATTCAGGCTCTATGACGGGAAGAGTTGCCCTATCGACCATCTGAGGCACTACAAGACGAAGATGGAACTGTGGAGTGATGACCATGCACTGATGTGCAAATTTTTCAAAAACAGCTTGGGTCAAGAGGCTTCGTCATGGTATCATAACTTACCACGGGGCTCCATTAGAAACTGGGCAGAACTGCTAAGAGCGTACTCCACCCGATACGCTGCTCATCGGAAAAAGAAGGTTAGTATCGAAACCCTTCTTAAAATGACGATGATGCCAAATGAAAGGCTCAACGATTACTGCATACGTTTTATCGACGTAGCAAACCAGATTCCACGATATGCCAATAATATAGCCATCCAAAACTTTATCAATTCCATCCCTAATGGCTATTGGGCGAGAAGGAAGTTCATAGGCAAAAACTTCCCAACCACTGATTCCCTGCTAGCCTATTGTACCCACCTCACTGATAAAAACGACGAATTGCGTTTCCTCAACCGGACTCTACCGAGAAGAGAGTCGGTCCGCGAGGCACAGGTGGGTTGCAAAAGAGTTAGAAATAACCAGGGAGAAGCATTCCAACCGACCAGAAAGGGCAAAGAGCCCGAGGCCCATAGCAGGGTAGAGCGACCACGAGCACTAGAGCCCAAACCGCTCCAGATCGCATACCCAACACCGACCAACGAACATAAACCGCTCCAGCTCGCCTACCCGATGCCACCCAAGCCATTTCAACAGGTTCGGCCCCAAGAGAGGGAACACCGAAACACTTTCGGACCGGTCGAGCTGCGATACACTTTCAACCTGTCTGCTGAAGATATCCTCAAGGATATATGCAGGGAAAGTTGGTATTCCCGACCACAACCGATCATCTCTCCCCCCAATCAGAGAGATTCCAAGCTCTTCTGCGCATATCACGAGGATCACGGCCATCTCACTGAGCACTGCCGTAACCTGCGATGGAGAATGAACCAGTGGGGCGATGCAGGATACCTAGCCAAGTTCATCAAAGGAGCTGGGAATAAAGGCAAACAACTGGCCATCGAGGGATCTGACAACCGGCAAGGCAAAACGATCAACGTCGTTCATATGTCACGACCCAAGGGCCCAGGCGGGGAACGATCACGACAACGGCAGCTGGCCCACTTTGGCCAAGTAGCCAAGACATCACAGGCGTCGACCTCTAAACGACAATGCACACCACGACGACATCCGCCCATTTCTTTCTTGGATCTTGACGAAGAAGGGGTGATTTACCCCCACGGAGAGGCCATTAACCTCCGTGTTCAAATCGGCCTAGACACAGTCAGCAGGGTACTTGTCGACCAAGGAGCCTCTTGTGATATCATGTACAAGGAGCTCTTCGACAAGATGGAACTCAAGCTGCAAGATCTACAGCCTACCGATGTCACACTGATCGGATTCATCTCCGAAACGACCAAACCGTTGGGTAAGATCGTCCTCAGTGTCACAACAGGGTCCATGTCGGTTCCCGTGGAGTTCTTAGTGGTCGACGACCACTCCGGGCACAACGCAATATTGGGCCGACCTTGGTTACATGCCATGAAGGCCATACCCTCGACCTATCACCAAAAGGTCAAATACCCAAATGATAGGGGAGCGATCGAGACAGCCAGAGGATGTCAAGAAGATTCAAGACGCTGCGAAGACATCACCGCGACTCTCCAAAAACAACGAAGCACTGTGGAACAACCCACCAGCACAAAGAAGCTGATCAACCAAATATCCAAAACCGAAAGGGTGGTCGAAGAACAAGTAGGAGAGACACTCAGGAAGGTGTATATTCCTGATATGGACGAGGAGCATTACTTCCTCCTCGGCGACAACCTTCCAAAACAGGAATCCGAGGAGTTGAAAGCATTCCTCCTCAACAACACTGATAAATTCGCCTGGAGTCCTAAAGACATGCCGGGCCTAGACCCCAATACAGCATGCCACCACCTAAGTGTGAACGCCGAGTACAAGCCAATAGCACAGAGGAGCAGAAAAGTCTCTGTACAGCACAGAGCAGTTATAATCGCTGAAGTACAAAAGCTATTGGAGGCTGGAGCCATAAGGGAGGTTTACTATCCAAAATGGTTGTCCAACCCGGTCGTCGTCCCTAAGAAGAACGGGAATGAGAGAGTCTGTATAGACTTCACCAACCTCAACAAAGCCTGCCCGAGGGACCACTTTCCCCTTCCAAGGATCGATCAACTGGTGGACGCAACAGCGGGAGCAGAACGGATGACCTTCCTTGACGCGTACTCAGGATACCATCAAATTCCCCTCGCCCGCGAAGATCAAGAAAAGACTTCGTTTATCTCACCTTTGGGAAATTATTGCTATACGGTAATGCCGTTCGGCCTACGCAATGCAGGAGCGACATACCAAAGGATGATAACACGGGTATGTCGAGATCATATAGGGAAAACAATGGAGGTATACATAGACGACATGGTCGTCAAAAGCGGAAGAGCCACATCCCACCTTCAAGATATCAGGGACGTTTTCCGAACGCTGGGCGAGCACAAACTGAAACTCAATGCGAGCAAGTGTGCATTTGGCATCAGCAAAGGGAAATTCTTGGGACATATGGTTAGCCGACGAGGAATAGAGGCTAATCCCGATCAAATAACGGCTCTACGAAACCTAGCAGCGCCCAAGAATAAGAAACAGGTACAAGAGCTCACGGGAATGATGGTCGCGCTGAGCAGGTTCATTAGCCGATCCGCAGATAAGAGACGGCCATTTTTCGA
Organism: Primula veris; assembly: GCA_963682055.1. Classification (NCBI taxonomy): domain Eukaryota; kingdom Viridiplantae; phylum Streptophyta; class Magnoliopsida; order Ericales; family Primulaceae; genus Primula; species Primula veris. Next base: position 23,699,406 of record OY821747.1, on the reverse strand, counting down.
ATCACTCAAGAAGGATAGAAAATTCGTCTGGGACCCGGAATGTGAAGCTTCATTCAACAATCTCAAAGAGTACTTGAGGACATTGCCACTGCTAGTAAGGCCAAACAGAGGAGACATTCTGGCATGCTACCTAGCAGTTTCCTCTACAGCTGTGAGCGCGGTCATCCTGAGAGAAGAAGGTCGTGAACAATTTCCGATCTACTTCGTCAGCAAGACTCTGGTCGAAGCCGAAACACGTTATCTACCCTTGGAAAAGCTGTGTCTGGCATTGGTCGTCGCAACCAGAAAGTTGCCACACTATTTCATAGCTCATCAGGTCCGGGTATACACAAAATTTCATATTAAAGAGTCACTTCGACGGACGGACATTAGCGGCCGAGTTGCCGCCTGGGGGGTCGAGCTATCCCAATTTCATATCGAGTTCGCACCCCGCCACGCCATAAAGGGACAAGTCCTGGCCGATTTCGTCGCAGAATTCACCGAAGGCTATGACGAGCCTTTGGCACTCTCTCCACAATCACACTGGCAGATACATGTCGACGGATCAGCCACCAAGGACGGATCAGGAGCAGGGATCGTCCTAAAGTCCAGCGAGGGAGCAATCATCGAAAAAAGCATAAAACTGGGCTTCCGAGCTACCAACAATGAGGCAGAATACGAGGCCATGGTAAATGGCATACTTATTGCCCGGTCCCTCGGATGCTCCCACTTAATTGCAAGCTCAGACTCCATGCTCATCGTCAATCAAGCCATCGGCGAGTACCAAGCGAAAGATGATAGAATGATCCTCTACCAAGAGAAAGTCCAAAGCTTGATGGCAACCTTCGAACAGTGCGAGTTAGTAAGAATCAATCGCACCGAGAATGCACATGCCGATGCATTGGCCACTCTAGCCTCGACATTAACATTGACCGACACCCGGTCGATCACAGTGGAACTACTGCCGACCCCGAGCATAATAAAAAGGGTAAACCGGGTGACATCGATACAGTACGAACTAGGATGGATGGAGGACATGACCCATTATCTGCGAAATGGAACGCTTCCGGTCGACAAGATAAAAGCGCTGAAAATTACAAGAAAAGCTCCTCGCTTCTGGCTATCCGAGGACGATAAACTATACAAATCCAGTTACCGGGGACCACATCTACTGTGCATCCCGACCGAGCTACAACTGCCGGTCTTGGAGGAAATCCACGAAGGATCTTGCGGAGCACACATCAAAGGGCGATCCCTTGCAAACAAGGCAGTGACCCAAGGATATTGGTGGCCCTATATCAAGCGAGACGCCGATGCATACGTCCAACGATGCGACAAGTGCCAACGATTCGCCAAGATACCATGGCTCCCTTCATCTATGATGACCCCGGTATCAGCACCATGGTCGTTCGCTCAATGGGCAATCGATTTGGTCGGTAAACTCCCAAGAGCACCTGGGAATGTGGAATATCTGATCGTTGCGACTGATTATTTCACCAAATGGGTCGAAGCTAAACCCCTCTGAGAAATCAAAGCCAGCAACGTCAAACAATTCATTTGGGAATACATCATAACTAGGTTCGGTATACCGTACGCTATAGTCGCCGACAACGGAACCCAGTTCAAAGATGCCAATTTACAGCTGTGGTACGAGGAACTCGGTATCCGAAAATTCTATTCGACGCCGACATACCCACAAGGGAACGGGCAAGCCGAAGTGTCAAACCGAACCATATTAGACGGCATCAAGACCACCCTTGAACAAGCAAAGGGGAGGTGGCCCGAGCGGCTACTCAACGTTTTATGGTCGTGCCGAACTACACCCAAGACGGGCACCAAGGAAACCCCGTTTAGCTTAGCATACGGTGTTGAGGCCGTCATACCGACAGAGATCGGGCTACCTACGCTCCGAACAACGTTGGTCGAGCAGGGAAATAATGAACAAAGAATGAGAGAAGAGCTCGACATGATAGACGAGAAACGAGAGATAGCGGCCCTTACCTTAGCTAAATACCAACAAAGCGTAAAGCAAACCTATGACAAGATAGTAAAAGGATCTAAAGACTTCATGGTAGGAGAACTGGTGCTGCGACGAGTGACGGTCTATACCCGCAACGAAATACATGGCAAACTGAGCCCTACCTGGGAAGGCCCATACGAAATCGTCAAGCGAACAAGTCCAGTCTCTTACAAAATCAAAAGCGTCCTGTTCGCCAACAGCCGAGGGGAAAAGAATTCTTGGAACGTGGCTAACCTAAAGAAGTACTACGTATAGGCAATGCTCCGAATACAAGTACAGGTGCTACCTTACCCTTCTTGCTTAATGGCATTATCTTTCTTCTTTTGAATGAATAAAATATATTATTGTGCTGTCTACTAATACTATGAGATTCTCAAACATGGCCGAAGTGCCTAGAAATACTATGAAATCCCGTAAATGGCGTGTTACCGAAGGAACGTCTAGGGATACTATGAAATTCCCAGCATGGCCGAAGTGCCTAGGAATACAATGAAAGTCCGTAAATGGCGTGTTACCAAAGGAACGTCTAGGCATACTATGAAATTCCCAGCATTGCCGAAGTGCCTAGGAATACAATGAAAGTCCGTAAATGGCGTGTTACCAAAGGAACGTCTAGGCATACTATGAAATTTCCAACATGGCCGAAGTGCCTAGGAATACTATGAAATTCCGTAAATGGCGTGTTACCGAAGGAACGTCTAGGGATACTATGAAATTCCCAGCATGGCCGAAGTGCCTAGGAATACAATGAAAGTCCGTAAATGGCGTGTTACCAAAGGAACGTCTAGGCATACTATGAAATTCCCAGCATGGCCGAAGTGCCTAGGAATACAATGAAAGTCCGTAAATGGCGTGTTACCAAAGGAACGTCTAGGCATACTATGAAATTCCCAGCATGGCCGAAGTGCCTAGGAATACAATGAAAGTCCGTAAATGGCGTGTTACCAAAGGAACGTCTAGGCATACTATGAAATTCCCAACATGGCCGAAGTGCCTAGGAATACTATGAAATTCCGTAAATGGCGTGTTACCGAAGGAACGTCTAGGAATACTATGAAATTCCCAACATGGCCGAAGTGCCTAGGAATACTATGAAATCCCGTAAATGGCGTGTTACCGAAGGAACGTCTAGGGATACTATGAAATTCCCAACATGGCCGAAGTGCCTAGGAATACGATGAAATTCCCAACATGGCGTGTTACCAAAGGAACACCTAGGAATACTATGAAATTCCCAACATGGCGTGTTACCGAAGGAACGCCTAGGAATACTATGAAATTTATATGCAGGTACAATGCAAGGAATTATTCAGGTCCACTTTACGACGGCGATGCAATATAAATTGGCTAAAACAATGAAGGAGAATCAATCTAAACAACAAAATATCAACAAGAAGCATCTCCAAAACAGGAATAACGAAATAACAAATGATTTAGCAAGGAAAAATTGATCCAATCAATTAAATAGCAATACGGCAATGGAAAGGTACAAAACAGGAATAAAGAAATCACATATATAGTCCTCGCCCGCATTACGGAGGCAACAAGAAGATCAACGACACTAAAGAGATTCATTTAAGAAGAGCTACTGCAGGAGGAGCACGACGGTAATTGACCGAGCTCAATCTCTTCGTCATCCGTCGTTGTGTACCCATCAGACTCATCACCATCAAAACGCTCCTCAGAAATGAAGGCATCAAAATTGGTCGTATGAGCCCCAACACAAGTCAGTGTCTGAAGCCGCGCGTTGAACTCGGCTTCTTTGGCGGACTCGTGAGCATCCGAGGCCGCTTTACGGCGATCATCGTCAAAGGAGAGGTCACGGCGAGCTTCAATCACAGCTGCGGAAGCATCGTATCTGGCGCGGGACAAACGGAAATACTTCACCAACACGTTGGCCTTGGTCACAAGCAACTTTAATTTGCCGAAGTACTCGCCCTTTGCACGCCAATATCGATCCAAACGACGCTCCTGAACCTCAACAGCATGCTCGGCACGGCGAACGTATTCCCGAAAAGAGGCCGCCTGGGTTTTCAGCTTGGTCCGCAGTCGAGCACATTGGTCGGTCAATTTGACATTTTTGCTCATCAAAACAATGTAGGGCCACCTGTCAGGCACCTCACTAGCCGCACCAGATGAGACCTCGTCCCGGGCAGCACCAGTAGGTCCTAACCCCGGGTTAACTAGGCATGGAGAACCAGCCTGGTGCGACATAGTAGCATATGCCTATAAAAAAAAAAAAGAGGGGGGGAGACGAACGAGAAGAGATGAATAAACAAAAACAAAAACAAAAAAAAAAAAAAGAAAGAAGCTACCAAAAACAAAAACAAAAAAAGAGAAGCGAGAGAATTTTTTTATACAAGCTACAAAGAAAACAACAAAACAAGCTATTTTACTAATCCGACTACCCCTCAACAGACGCCGAAGTCTCTACTACATCGGCAAAATGAATATCTCGCAATGAATTAATTTGCGTCCCCAAACGCTCACGAATGACCGCCTCGATTCGGTTCAAGGCAACAGTGGTTTCAGTTACCCCGACCTTCGCATCCACCATGCGCTCTGCCCGAGACACACCACTCATTCCTTTTATATGCTCCAGCACCTCTAAGGCGCGAGCTCGGGCCCAATACGCTTTGGCAAAGGATAGCAGTAGATCCGCGTCCTCGAAAACGGCCCCAAGGACCAAGCTCAAGCTCGTCACACGACCTCGGGCTTCCTCACGAGAACGTCGTAGGGCACTGAGAAGTTCCTTTGCTTTACCCTTATTTGCCGTGTAATGGGCGGTCTTTTTACTAAATTTCTCTCCCAAATCACGTAACCGGATCGCCAGGTTGGAAATATGAATATTCAGACCCTCGATTTCCTGATAGACACAAGTCAATTTCGCGGTAAGGGACGCGTTAGACCTTTCCAAATCCTCCATTACGTCACCTACACTACGACTAGGCGAGGTCCAGACCACCATGGCAAGGGGGTTATTTGGTACCTGACAATATTTTGTTTTCATATCCTTCAAAATATGACGACCATCAAAAGAAATTAACCCAAGCAAGCCCAACAGAAAGAAACCACAACACCTATATTATCACTTCCCCAAAAGAATCTGTTTCTAGATACAAAAGAGACCAAAAAAAAAAATAAAAAAAAAATAAAAAAATAAATAAATATATATATATATATATATATATATACATAATGCTAGAAAGATAGTCAAGGTTCCACCTGAGGAGATGCTGGTGGGGGAACAACAATAGCATCCGGTCGAGGAGTGGACGCGGTCGACATAGAGTGAGGACGCAGCGCTGTCGAAATTGTCTGCCCCGGCAGCCGAGGAAGCTCTTCTTCACGAAGATTCGCCCAGTCCAAGGGCTTCGGCGGTGCACCATGCAGACACGGATACACCAACTCCGACCACGCCCTATCCGACAGAGGAACATTCGCAAAATTGAGCGCCCGCACATGAGCGCAGTATACAGAAAAGTTGGCCATCATCGCTAACTTTTTCCGCTCCTCCGCCTGTGCCGTTTTCAGGGCAGACACCTTAGCCTTTTCGGCTTCCACGTCCTCAGCCAGGAGCAAGTTCTCCTCCTCTAATTCGCCGTACTTAGCGGCCATGCTCTCTTTTTCCACCCTCAATTTCTCGACATCCTCGGTCAGGTGCAGGAAGTCCACCGACAGTTTGTCATAATTCTCACCCAGGGTTTTCTTCTCGGCGACCAATTTCTCCTTCTCGGCCACCAGATTATCCTTCTCGGCCACCAGCTTCTCTTTCTCAGCCCCTAGAGCTCCCAGCTGATCCCGTAGCGCCACGGCACTCACAACAATCTGCACTTCAACACATTAGTTTCCAAATAAAATACAAGTACCAAACCTATATAATGCAATACGAGCCCCACGTACCCTCAGCGCATCCGCGTGGGCCTGCTCTATAACTGACATTGTAGGTTGGGCAGATAGTTTTTCTGCATTCTTGAACACAAGGGGTTTCAGAGCCGTATACCCCATCTTCAGCGTTCTCGGTTGATCCAGCAGTTCACCCCTACATCGGTCAATGTACCGGGTCATTGCAACCCCGTCAACCAACCCCTTCTCGGATCCGTCGAGAGCCTCATCCTCGACACCCGTCACAACATCCCCGTCATTCTCTTCGCTGCCTTCCATCTCCACCCCCACGTCCTCCTCCAACTGCTCAATCTCAGGGGCCCTATGCTCGATCTCTTCCTCATTACGGAGGGGCGAGCACACGGGCAAATCTATCGGACCCTCGGTGGGGATAGGCGAGATGACCGGCAAAGTCATCGTACCCTCTCCCATGTTTGTCAAGAGGTTCATATATCCGAATACATCGTCGACCGACCCCTGAAACACAATAATACCCATAGACCGGGCAAGAGCGAGGGTAACCAATGGAGAAGTCAGTAGCTGAAACAAGATGACTAATAAAGCAAAGCACTAGCGAACCAAATGACAAACAACCAAACGACAAGAAAATCATAATACATATACACATACCTCGCCCGGAGCAGAGGCATCCTCGGCGGTATCCCCTTGAGCAGCGGCAAACACCCCCTCGCCCGAGCCAACGTTAGCATCTTCCTCGGTAACCGATGTATCGGTTCCCCTAGCCCTCTTCGTTGTTTCAACGACAGGGTCAGCTGCACGACGCTTAGAACGAACGGCTTTTTTCCCAAGCCGAGTAGCACATCGAGCCTGGACCACCTTTAAGAATTTCTCCTCGGGCTCTTTGGGGATCTCGGGTGCAGGATTTCCCCTGGTCACCGACCCCATAGGGTAACCGAGCAACATGGGAGCCGTACGACTCGCAGGATCCGGCGTAGGTCCAGGCCCCCACCATTTCCAAAGAGCTAACAGAGCCTCTACATTGGGGGCGCCGAGGTCTGGCATGATGGGAGCATTGGTCGCCGGTCCAGGAATCTGGTGTCCCGCACAACCCCATGCACCGGAAGCAATTACAATACCAAGATTACGCTCTTTATTGGTATCCGGCAAACCGATAACGAGCCGGCAAAAGGCACGCAGAGTCTTCAAATACGAGCTGCGACGCTCAAAGCTCAGACTATAGACTCCAAAGACGTCCTTCAGTTCAATCGGTATTCCGGACAACTCCGATAGCCTTTGGATACCATTCAGAGTACGGTAACCATTTAGGGCCAGTTGGGCCGGAGCAATTTGGACGGCCTCAAAGAACGAAGCCACCCAGTTTGTAAAGGGCAGTCGAAGACCCCCAGTGAAGAATGCCGAAGAGCGCATGGCCACCTCGCCGGCAGGTACAAATCCCAGCACCTCCTCGTCAGAAATAGGAAGCCGGATATGTATGTTGTCAGGTATTCCGGCGAGTTCTTTAAAATCCTTCTCCACGAATGTGCCAACTTGGGCCACACTTTGGGTCAAAATTTCCTATACAAAGATCATCAAAAGTCCATCAATATACTAACCAAATACACAAACCAGAACCACATCAATAGAACGAGAGCCCCCCCCCCCCCCCCCCACGAACATTACATCAGAATCATCAGACATATATAGATAACCTGAACCATATACCAACGACACACCTATGACCACAACGACAAATCAAATACAACTCCTAAAAGAGGGAAGGGGGGAGAACGAAAAATCACTTACAGTAATCATTATGAGCAAGCAAGCGCGAACAGCAGCAAGTCTTCCAACAAAACCACGAAACCCTAGATCAAGCGGCCGAACTCTTTTCCTTTTTGGCGGGAAGAATATGCTTTAGAGAGAGAGATATTTTCTTCAGCGAATTCTGTGATAAAAACAAACAGGATTACTTGGCACAATAAAAAGGAGTGGAGTCACAAAAGGAATAAAATAATAACCGTCCTTTCGTGTAACAGAGGTTTACCTTTTTCCAACCATACGAAAGTCAACAACCGCTGCTCTTTTTAACATATACACGCTCCAGATTTCGCCACGTCAGCGCATATCCCACTACCCAAGGCAGTTCACATCATTAGACCTAAATAAATGGCCAGTGGACCCTACCACGAAAAGCTTCTCACATACGCTACCACTACTATCACACCGAGAATATCCCCCGATTAAAGTTCCTCGACTCCCAAACCAATCCTTACCACAAGGGCACACCGAACAAGGTGGACGAAGACCGTTTCTAGCTTGATGGCAGGGAGCATCAAGTCTAACAACGCTCTCCGGGGGGATAACCGGGCATATTGTTCGGTGTATGATCAGAAACATAAAAGAGAAGCAAACAGGAAATAAAATAGGACAGAATCAAATGCAAGACAAGTTTTATTCATCCACAAAGGGGGAAACACAAACAATACAACAGAAAAAGAAAATACACCCATCCTACTTTTTCGAACTATCCCCCATAGCAACATCCCTTTTCGCCAAAAGTTCCTCCAGACGCTCTTTCTCCCTAACCAAACGAGAAATCGCCATCTCAGCCTGTTTCAAGGCGTAAGATTGAGACTCGCATTTTTGCTCGGCCTTGAAACGAGCAGTGCCCTCCTCGTCCCAATATTGTTTAAACCTCCTCGCTTCAGTCCGAGCACACATGAGATCATGTTTCAGCCATGACATCTCAATTTCTTTTAGTTGAAGAGGAGTCAAATCCTCCTCCCCAAAGCCAGGGGGACGAGGTAGCAAAAAGGTAGGCTCCTCTTCCATAAGGGCTTTCTTTTTGGAGGCAGACCTAGTGATGGGAGCCATCTCACGCAAAAGCAAATTACAAAACAAGAGAGAGGTAGAAATTGATAATGAGATACAGGCAATAGGGAGCATTTATAGAGAATCAAAAGGCACAAAATACGAAGCGTTACAATGGTTCACAAGACAGGCACGAGACACGAAAAGATACAACTGATTCATCAAATACAGAAGATAAAACACAAATGGCAAAAGGGGAAATACAAAAGAAAACCAGCCCAATCTAAGGATCAATGGGTGGAAAAACCGAACTGCCAGACCGAGAGAAAGCAAAACGAGCAGAACAATTCAACCGAGCTTGGTAGGAATCGTTCATGGCGACCAAATCGTCATTCTCCGAGGAGAGCCTGTTGTTTTCCGTAGTAAGAACCCTGACGCGTTTCACGAGCCGAGCATTCTTTACCATTATGTTAGCTAGGCCTTGAGGAGAGTTGTCAAACTCATCTTGAGAATGGTCCCAAATTTCCTCGGCATCATACCAGGAGTTGGCCAGATGTTTTCTCTGCAGCAACAAGTGATTGAGCTGGCGACTCAGTGCCGAGATCTCGGTCCACTTCACCGTCTCTTCGGGATAAGAGCCGAACAAGCTCAAGGCCAAAACGCCATACTCTTTCTCAAGCCTTGCCATCCGACGGCGGACCCGAGATACCTCAGTATCCAAGCCCTTCATCTGAGCATGATATCTCACCACAGGTCCAGACATTCTGGGAAATTGTTTAGTACGGAAGAAAATAAAGGGCTAAGGAAGAGAGAAGCAAAAATAAAAAAGAGATGATAAACTACCAAAGAAAAGAGAAGTACTTATAGAACGAAGAGTATGATATTTTATGACCTTGCTTGGGAAATTGCATATTTCCTGACATGCTGGGGGGCATGTACATTTCCTGACCTACTAGGGAGCATGCACATATGTTTGACAGTGATGGGGACATCTATTGACATCTGAGACTACAGTGCAGAAGAAATAAAGACGAGATATTCAAAGATCTAGATTACAGACAAACAACAAACCACAGGTACAATATAAAAAGAAAGGCAAAAAGAAAAGGGCAAAAATACTTTTCATTAATGAAGATGGAATACATCATTGTTCATTACATCAATAGACAATATTACATCGAGGTCTGTTACATCAAGGTCTATTACATCCGAGATAAAAACCTATTACATCCGAAAAGAAAATCTATTACATCCGAGATAAGATCTATTACATCCGAAAAGATCTATTACATCCGAGAAGAGCTAGTACAGAAGATCAGGCAAAGGATCAACTATATCAGCTGACCAAGTGAGCAGGAGACGCCAAAAAGAAAAAGTAAGAAGAAAGAGAAAGGAAAAGCAAGAAGAGGAAAAGAAGAAGAGTGCAAGAAAAGAAGGAAGTGATAAGAAAGAAGAGTCAAAAAGAAAAATGACCAACCCTAAATGTAACACAAAACCCTTTGGATCACAAGGCTGATTGTTACATCGTAGTGGTGCATAAAAAAAAAAGAAAAAAGAAAAAGAGTGATGGGAGAGAAGATGAAGAAAAAGAAAGAGGAGGCACAGAAGAAAAACAGATGAGAAGAAGATAAAGAGACGAAGGAGACAGACAACTAAAAAGGAAGTCAATGAAACAAAAAAGAAACGGAAAAAGAAAAGAATAAAAAGTACGAGAAAACAGAGTATAAAAAAAAACACAAGAGAGGAAGAGGAAGAAATGATGGAAACGGAGAAATAAAAAAAAAAAAGAAGAAAAAGGAAGAGATGGGAAAAGATGGGGAAAGAGCAGAGAAAAAGAAAAAAAGAAGGGGGAAGGTTAGGGGGAAGTCGATCGGTATCGATGAGAGGGCCCGGCAGAGACATCCCTGTCCCTCAGTGTCGGGTTCCCCCTTAGCATCTCATTCTCTTCGACTAGAGCCTGACGAGCACGTCGGCAGTAAGCCAGTTCGGATCTTAGCCAAGTTAATTCCCGAACCATCTCGGTATGGTGATAACGCATCACCTTCAATTCCTCCTCGGCATCCCTCAACAGCCTTTGTACATGGTTATAGGAGGCTTCAAAGGCCTCCACTTGCAAAGCTAATGCTGATTGGGTGAAAGGACCAGACATCTTAGGGAAATTATAAGATGAGGGTCTATATATGGGGGAAAATAATATGATGAGAAGTGTGGATGTAACCATGCTGTAAGCAGGTATTTATAGATCAATTATATGAGGGCTTGGATTGAGAGTCGCAACCATTCGCCAATGGGTATTCAGAAGCGATGGCACTCAAAAGAGGTGACTGTTCAAGAAAAACGTTTGGATTCCCAAAAGACTCTAAAGAGCGTGAGTAATTAAAAGCCACTCCTGTTCAAGAAACGTTTGGATTCTTACCAATATTTAAAGGGAGTAAGTAATAATGGCATTGAAACACGCGTCGTTTTTGGGAAGAGCAGCGGTTCAAATAAATATCCCAGATCTTTTGCGCAAGGCTCAAGAAAACTCTGGTGAATAGGATTTTCTATGCACAAGGCTCAAGAAATCCTATTAATCCCTAGATATAAAGAGTAAGAAGGTCCAATGGATAAGATCAAACGCCAGGCCCAAGAAAAGCATTAATGAGACCACAAGCGTGCGCAGTCAAAATAAATTGCATTGGGAAGGTAATTCAGATATAAACAAGAAAAAGAAATCTTTATTGATTGGTTGATACTTCGTTACAGAAGAAGCACAAAGAGGAAATACAATGAAAACAATAAAATCATTTCATAGAAGGGCCCGCTTCGTCATTCGGCTTCCTTTTCGACCGAGCATACACTTCCTTAAGGGCCAATTTGTAAGCCCTCTTGGAAGCAAGCTGCCTATCTCTGGAGGCCTCGAGCTCTTTGATCCGGGCACGAGCACGAATACTGTCGAGCAAAGACCTCTGGTGCTCCTTCTCTAAGGCATCCAATCGCTCGTCTAGTTCGGCGGCCCGACGAGCTTCCACCGACAGCCGGGCAACCCTCTTCTCGAGATAACGCACCTTCTGAACTTCCTCTTCTAGACGGGCAACGTATTCAGGAAGGTTGTCACCATATTTTTCAAGAGGAGAAGCCATTTGTTCGTTAATAAAGAATGAACTGCATAAAAAATACTGGGACAGTCCCCTTTTATAAGAAGAAACAAGGAGTAGGTCAAAGGTCATCTCGAATAAATACAACCTCTTGAACTTCCCAAGAGCATTAAAGGCGAATTAACCACAGTTCCAAATCCAATTAAAGTCATCCAAAAAGACATCAAGAAGATAAACAGACAAGAACAAGGAAAGGAAAATATTTTATTAATTCCAAAAACTTCGATTACAACTGAGGAGAAGACTCCCCATTCAAGAGAAATTACGACAGAAATTACAAAAGACTAATTATTTCGAGGAAGAGCCTTCTTCATCGTCATCCGAACTCGGTTTGGACCGAGCATGCAACTCCTTGAAGGCAAGCTTATAGGCCCTTTTTGCTGCCTTCTTTTTAGCCAGATTAGCCTCGAGCTTCTTTATATGCTCATAGGCCCAATCCCGATCGGCCATCGTCACATGATGATCAGAATCCATGTCAGACAACCTTTTCTTATAGTTTGAAACCTTGGCCACGAGTTTCTTATTCGCGGTACGAGATTTCTTGATTTCCATTTCTAAATATGAAATATAATTAAAGGAGCTCTCACCAGTAGAACCAGAAGAAGCCATTATGTCACGGGCAAATTAGTAGTAAAATGCCTAATTATGGAGGGAGCACACCCCCTTTATAGGAGTTTTCCTCGAAGAAAGATATTAGGATATGAAACATTAAATGTGCCCCCCTGGGAACCGTCACGAGTCTATTGCGTTTCTCGATGAAGCATTGGGAAAAACAAGACCGAAGTAACGTTCTCGACAAACCGAACATGACTCCCCCGACATGGAAACCACGCCGAGGAAGTCAGGGAGCACTTGATAGAACATAAAAATCAGACCCGAATATTTTATTCGGGTCATAATCAACCCCCTTTATAAATGGGTATCCAACGCTTAAATGGGTCATCTCATACTTTTTATAGGAATTAAGGTGCTACTATCAAAAGCCCAATCCCAATCAAAGGGGGACCCTTGTCTGAAAAATCCTTGGGATGAAGACATTTGTCAATATCCTAGAAGGCGTAGTTGCCTATAAATAGCCAACTACCCCTCCTAGAAAAGGACCAGAAAATCTATCCAAAAAATATAGAGAGAAGTTAAGAAAAGAGAGAAACTAACCAAAGCATATCACTTCGAGAAATAAACCGAGAAAAGACAGCCGAGCACCGAATAAAAGAGGAGAAAGATCAAGACGAGAGATTAAGTAGTTATATCGAGCATAATTGTAAAACCGAAATACTAATCCGAGCAAATGTAATAGTCCGAACAAGGACAATAATCCGAGCAATAATAAAGATCAGGAAGTATCATTTATTCACGGTTGATTTATCATTATATCATTGTTGAAAAGCCTAACGCGACCGACCAAAGTTATGGCTTTATCACGCTCATAAACCCGTCCCCACAAAATATCTCTCTTCCACCCCCCACACTCTCTCCCTATATATATATATAATATACATGTATATATATGAATAAATTAACAAAACATACTAATTTTTAAACTAAATTAATAAAAATATACTCAAAAAGTTTTCATTATCAAAAGCATACCAAACAAATTTAATATTGTTTATTCTATTATTTCTCTATCTCTCACCTTTACTCTCTTTCTACTCCATTTTTATCTCTTTCACAAATTCTTCTATGTATATATCTGATCTTACTCGCTCTCTCCTCTATTGTTTTATGTATTTTTATTTTATATCCCACTCTATCTCTCTCCTCCTCTACCACGAAAATCCGTCACTAACTACCGAATACCATCTAGATTATATAAACATACATATACATATAAATACATATATATATATACACACGTAATACACAAATATTACACTGGTTGATACCCCGTAATATATGAAAAATATATGAAATTTGTTAGATTGTTTTCTATCCCGTAATATATGAAAAATATATGAAATTGATGAGATCGTTTTCTATTTATTGAGATTTAAGACTATTGTAAAATTTGTGATTTTCAAGTTGAAGGAGGAGAATCCATATGTATTATGTACGGTATTTGAGAGAAATTCATATATAAGGTATAAAATTTTGAAATTAGGGTATGAAGTTTTGAAATTAGGGTATAAAAATTTGAAATTAAGTTATGAAGTTTTAAAATTAGGGTATGAACTCTTTTTTAGATATTTGATTGTGATCCAGAATATTTAGGGTATGACATTTTAAAATTAGGGTATGACATTTTATAATTAGCATATGAATATTTTGTGAGTTTTTAATTATTTTTAGAAAGAGATGGGTGATTAGCATATGTTAGAAAGATGTGCGATTATCGTGTGTTAAAGAGAGATGTGCGATTAAAGAGATAGTTGCGATTAGAGAGAGAGAGAGGTGGTTAGATTATGGTATTATTAGAATTAGAGAAATAATAAGTATATATAGGTATATTTTTGATAATTTAACTTTTGAGGGTATGTTTTTGTTATAATAGGGATATGATATGTTTTTGTTAATTGCTCCATATATATATATCACTCTCTAGTAAAATTTAGCCACACGTTGCGTGTGAGACGCGTAATGACATAAATATCGTAATATATTTTATTTTTAACATAATATTCAAATTTGTTATCATTTATTATAGTTATAGAGGTTAAAACATATTGTTAATTAATTTAGGTACATTCGTAATTAGAAAAATATAGTGAGAACATAAATCTTGTAATATATTTTATTTTTAACATAATATTCAACTTTGTTATCATTTATTATAGTTATGGATGTTAAAACGTATTGTTAATTAATTTAGGTACATTCGTAATTAGAAAAATATAATGAGGACAAATAGTTAATTAATTAGATTATGTATATTGGTAATTATTAAAATAGAGTGAAAGTATTTTTAGAAAAATTGATCAAACTTGGACCGTCTTAATTTTTTTTTAAATTTGGTTATACTAATAGCATCATATATCTGAATCGCCAAACTTGTCCAACACGAAATATGTACATTACTCCGTAATACATTATAAATATCATTTCCTTTGATGCTACGTCATAATTCCTTATCATAACTGCCTCAGTTCCCCCAGCCAATAGAATTCCGCCACGTGTCAAAGTCCCTCTCTCCCCTAACTCTCTCTCTCTCTCTCTATATATATATATATATAAACCTCACTCTCTCCGCTACTAAATCCCCAAACTTATCCAACACGAAATACACAAATACACAAATACATAAATATATATATATATATATATATATATAGTGAGAGAGAGAGATAGAAAGAGAGTAAAAATGAAGTTATCACTAGAGAAGCTGAAGAAGATAGACGACGAAAAATACACGGTGGACTTAGCTGAGCACGACGGTAGATTGTTTGCGTGTACTGTACACGTCGATGACCATCGTATCTTCACCCTCTTCTCCTTGTCTCACTCCATCACCGCTAGGTCTCACATTCCTTTTTATTCTCATTTATTTATTTATTATTATTTTACACCATTTCTTTTATTTTATTTTATGTTTTGCGAGAACAAATCATCCGAAAACTCAAGTTTTGCTGTATTGGGATATTCTATGTTTTACGTCCTTTTTCTACTATTATCCCCGAAAACTTTCATTTATTACGTGTTTAGCACAGTTTTTCTGTTTCATTTACTTTTTGCTCGAATAAATCATCAGAAAAGTGCATTTAATTTATTTATTTGATTTTAGAACTGCATTTTCTCTCTATTGTGATATTTAGTATCACTGTTAGGTCCATTTTTTTTATTATTATTATTATTTATCGAAATATTGCATTTCGGCTGTGTTGGATTTATAATATTTTAGTTGCTATTTTCAGACTTCGTTTTGAGGTTAAAGATTTAATTAGTGTGTATTTGATTATTATCGCATAACTTTTATTGATTTAATTACCACTAGTTCTTTTTTTACATTTATATTTAATTTTGCTAAAATAAATCATCGGAAAAGTGCATTTCGGCTATATTTAAAAATTTTAGGTGCTATTTTCAGAGACACCGCTAGGTCCATTTTCAACATTATTATTTATTATTATTTAGCACAGTTTCTCTGTTTTATGTACTTTTTGCTCTAATAAATCATCAGAAAAGTGAAGTTTGGCTGTACTGGGATATTCTATGTTTTAGGTCCTTTTTTATTATTACTATTATTTATTTTTATCCCTAAAAACTTATATTTACTATGTAGTCTACGTGTTTGGCAGTTATCACTCTGTTTTATTTACTTTTTGCGAGAATAAATAATCAGGAAAGTGCATTTAATTTATTTATTTGCGAGAATAATCATCAGAACTGCATTTTCTCTTTAGTGAGATTTTTAATATTTTAGGTGCTGTTTTTAGACTTCATTTGTGTGTACATGACTATGGTTTTGTATTTTTGTACTTTTATTGATTTACCTACCACTGTTTTGTTTAAATATTTGATTTTGCTAAATTAAATCATCGGAAAAGTGCATTTCCGTTGAATTGGGATGTTTAACGTTTTAGGTGTTGTTTTCAGACTTAATTTTGAGATTATTTCTTTATGTTATTGTTATTTTTTGCTGAAATAAACCTTCAGAAGAGCGTTGGCTTTATTAAGATATTTAGTATTTTAAGTGCTGTTTTCAGATTTCATTGTGAGACTATTGCTTTATTTTTTCTTTTATTTTACTGAAATAAACCTTTAGAAGTGCATGTCCGCTTGTTTTTTGGATTATCAGTTCTATAATTATAATTAAGTGGTTAAATAATGAATCTACGGTGACATGAAAATTTTCAGAGTTGTGGCGGATTATCGGTCTGGTTTAACATTATCTGTTTATTTTATTATATTTTTTGCTGTAATAAATCTACAAATTTAATCGTCAAATACTTTATTTTTTCTTTTATTTTACTGAAATAACCCTTAAGTATGCTGCTGCTAGTAGGATCGTCCTGTAGCTCTTTTTTTGTGCGCAATATATATGCATTAGGATTATCCGTTCTTGAATTATTATGTGATTAAATAATGGATCCATAAGGACGTGTAATTATTTCATTTTAGTATCTGAAGTTAATCATCGCAAGTGCAAATCCTCTGTAAATACTGCAGATGCGGTTTTATATTTTTCATATTTTATTGTTGTTTTCAGACATCAATGAGATTAAGGCTTTAATTAGAGTATATTGTTTTTTTTTTTTTTTTTTGTATTATCGAAACCGGAAATATGTTAAAATCATGAATCTATAATGACTGAAAATTCTCGGAATTCAGATAGAATTGTGTTAAATTAGTCTTTTACTATATTTGTGGTGTTTTAATTTCCGGTGCTGGAATTAGTATTTAATCGTTGCATTCAGTTTAGGTCAAACTTTTATTAAGCATTATTTTTTTCTTTTGCTGAATTAAATCTTCAGAAGCGAAAATCCACTGTATTTATTTTAGGTGCTGTTTAATAAACTGTAATTCTACTATTTTAGGTGCTATCCTCGGTATTCATTTATGAGATTAAGGCTTCAAATAGAGTATTGTTGGCATTTTTCAGTATATTCCTTTTGGATTATCAGTTCTGTAATTACGTGGTTGAACTAATGGATGGATAATGACATGAAAGTGTCCTGATTTCAGAGTTCAATTATTTTTTTTAAAATTTCTGGTGTTTAATTTCGGGTGCTGGCGTTAGGATTTTTCATTAGTGCAACTAATTTCCGTATATTGAACATGCTATTAGAGCTGTCATCTTGTTTAATATTATGATTTCCATCTTCATCCACGTAAGAAAAAGAAATCCACAAGTTAATATGTCGTACTTGTGACGTAATTTGACTTGATTTTCCATTTTCTTCTTTAAATCATTAGTGTTGAACTAATGATTTCTGAGTTTAAGTATTGTTTTCAGAGTGCATTTTTAAACCTAATTTCACGATTTGAACATTTCAGTTGCTATTTTCTTTTTCAGTTGTATTAACAATAGTTTTCGATTTTGTTTTCTTCAAATTTCTGTTACTGGAAATTTGGAATTTCAATTTCTTTATCGTAACTGATTTTTGGATTTGAAAATTTAGTTGCCATTTCTGTTCCAGTGGCAGTTAGTGCCTTTGAAAATGTTAGTTGCTATAAGCCTATATCTGTTCAAGTTGCAGTTAGTTTCTTAATTCGGGGATAAGACTACGATAATATCGATCTATAATTACGTTCTGAGTTCACATTTTTTTTTATAGTCGTTGTGTTTGTATTTCTGTTAGTCAAACTATCAATACTTAATTGCGAATAGTTTTTGAATTCGAATATGTCAGTTATTTATATCTGTTCCAGTTGCAGTTAGGGCCTTAGTTTGGTTATGAGACGCTGATAATATCGATCTATAACTCTGTATCACTTTTTGAGTTTGATTGGTTTTTGATTGTTGCGGTGTTTGGATTTTTTTTAGTGGCAATATGAATTCCTATTTGCAGTTAGTTTCAGGATTCTTTTTGGTTGAATTATGAACTCTTAACTCTTTGTTGCAGTTTTTTCCGGGATCATAACATGTTACTTACTTACTTGTTATGTTTGTTCCAAATGTAGCTAGGGTTTAAATCAGGCATATTGCTTTTAAATTTTAGTGTTGAACTAGTGGATTGACATGCTTGAACACTACTATCTACGAATTAGTAGTGATATGACACTACATTTTCTCAAGGATAAGTTGCTAAAAATTGGAAGCATGATTACAGGATGTACTGATTCATTATGAAGTTTGGTTTTGAACTACAGTTGAGATATGACTTCAATTGGGTTGTAACTGATAGTGTTTTTGTTGCTGTTTTTAGTCCATGTATAGTGATATATGCACTTACGTTTCTCAAGGATAAGTTGCTAAAAATAGGAAGCATGATTAAAGTATGTTCTGTTTCATGATAAAGCTTTGTTCTCTACTTTTGAAATAAGGACTTTTGATTGGGATAATTAACATTTAAGATTCTTTATTTTGGAGTTCATGTTGAGATATATATAGGCTTTATTTAGTAGTTGATAAGGGTTACTCTTTAGTTCATATGATGCTTATATTTGTTACCCAATTTTTGAATTTTGCAATTGAATGTCAGTAACTGTAGCTGTAATTTTCCTTGCTGTTTTCCAGGTGGACACGTGACATCCTCCGTTGCTTCAGGAAAAGCGAAAAAGTCATGGTTGGGGTGAAAGTCGACACCCATGTCCGTTACCGATGCAAAGACTTAAAATACCATACTTACGAACTCATGACTGTCTGTATGGGATCGCAGTGCCTTTTCGTCGAGCTCCCCAACCCTTGGGACACCCCTGATGCTGAGCTCCCTCTCTTCCCCTTCTTTGCTAACCCACGTGTTGTCGCAGTTGGCATGAACATGAAATCTGTCGCAGATAATCTTTTCAAGGACTACGAGATGAAGTTTTCAAACATGGTGGACCTTCACGAGATGGCAGAGGAAGTGCTGGAAGATAGCCACTTGTATGATTTTAAGAAATACGATCTGGACAAACTGGCAACTGCTGTGCTGGGAAAGAGCTGGTATGTTGATAGGCCGAAGAAGCTGAATTGGTATACTGAAAAGTATCGTTGTTGGGGAGAGCTGGCACCGAACAAAACGATCTATTCAACTTATGATGCGTATCTCTGCTATTCGATTGGGAGGAAACTGATGGAAATGAAGAGTGAGAAGAGAGGTGGTAGTTTGGCTGTGAAGAAGAGTAACAAGAAGAAAGGTGGTACCAATTAGTCCTAATCCGGTTTACTAAGTGAATTTTGCAAATAGGCGGTGCTTAATCATGCTGTGTTTGGCTCCTTTATATGATTTCAGTTGAATTTAGCTGTTAATTGTGAGTAAGAGGCAAGGTTTCTGAGTTAGAAGTATTTTAACTACTGTGTGAATAAGGGTACATTTCGTGTTGTTGTCAGGTGTAATCCTATCCTTAGCTGAAACTTGAAGATCGTGTTAGGTAAGATCGAGTCTGCTCTGTAGCTTTCATATCAGTACTCTTATTTTGGACCATTGGTTCTATTATGAGATGTTAAACTGATCTATAATGATGTCAAACTTTCAGGGTTCAGTCAGTTCTTGATATGCTTTGTGTTCAATTTTCTGTTGGTTAATTTGCGATTTCATTATTGCAGTTAAATTTCAGTATTTAGTTTGATTGTGACTTGAATGTTTCTGAGTTCAATGGTACAATTAGATATTAAAAAACGGGGTACATTGGGTGGTATTGTGGTATTTTTTTTAAACTGATATGGCAAGATCATATTCTTTAGCGAAATCTAATGGCGTATTGAAGTCTGTTGCTGTTTCTTTTATATTTGGTGCTCTTTTGCTAAACACGCTACTATCGTTCTATAATGTTGCGTCACAGTGGGTATTAGATTAGTATTGTGTATAAAATTTGTGTTAGTGATAGAGTAGTTTCTTTAGTGCTATTGATTTCAGGATTTGAATATGTTGTTCTGCTCCAGTACTTGCAGTACTTGGACTTATTTTTGGGCTCCGGAACTGCTAGTACGTAGTTGCGGTTATAGCTTTTATGAAGTATGGATTATATTGTTATGCCGTTGGGCACAACTTGTAAGGTAATACCGTAATATAGCGCTAATGTAATAGATGGTGATATTGACGGTAATACAATGTCGTGTCATGTTTCAGTTTTTCTCACTAATGTGTGTAATGTTAGCTAATAACAAATGACGATATTAAACTTGACCGATGTTTGTTACCTTATTTTGCTTTTCCCTTCAGTCCCCACCATATATATATATATATATATATATATATATATTGGTTTAGACTTCCGACATCATTTTCTTCAGTTTATGTTCAAGCTATGAAGGTAGCCTTTAATTGCAAGGTTTGAGATAATGTACGGGTGTTTAGTAGTTAATTACAGTTTCAATAAGCCATACATTTGGTGGTCTTGTGATGTGCTGTGTAAGGTCGAGTTCGTTTCTATAAAAATAAGTGTGTTGGCGACTAGTCTAGCGAACTGCAGTAGCGCGTCTACTTATCTATTATTGTTTTGATATTCGTCAACACGTCCGTCTATTTACCCTAAAAAAACTACTCCATAACAGGACTTCAGTTTATTACAGCCTAAAGGCCTAGTTTACTTATCGTTTCTTCTCCTTTAATTCTTTCAACGAAATTAGCTTCTCTGATGGATAATCCATTTACGCAATGCACTAATCTCAGTTTATTTCATATATGGGCAATGTACTGATGTGACTGTTGATCTGTGCAATCATTTAACCGATAAGTCTGAAACAATCTGATAGTCTTTTTCACTATGAAATTAACTTTACTCGTTCGTATATTTAATTTTGACAAAACTGAAAACCAAGAAAATTTCCTGTAATTTTATTTTGGAATAATCTCATTATTAGAAACGCTCTATTTGCATACCCGATCAGTTTGAGGTAACATGTTCCTATAATTAAAAACCCAAATAACCTCTCTAAATAAATGCAAATACCTCAAATGAAGTGCATTCTTTTTTTCTATTACACTTCTATTTGACAGCAGTGCCACTTAAAATAGCATAAAAAAACTTTTTGTTTTTGCACAATATATACAAAAAAGAGTAATAAACAAACTATTCACCTTTTGAGCATCTATTTTAGCAAACCTTCATTTAAAATAGGATGCAATCAGCATAAATAGTTTCAATTGTATCAATCTGCCAGAATTGACACAACCAAGCTCAACATAAAAGATAGTAAAAAGTATAATTTATCCTTAATTAAATTAGAAATTTATACGTACTTCAGATATTATATATTGTATTCATAAGTAGAACTACTATTAGTCTACATGTCACTTTTCTTCAAATAATAATTTGCGTAATTAAGTTGGATAATTTGGAATAATGAAACTATGTGACCTTCTCAGGGTGCACTACCATGCACGTAAATCGTAACACTAGCAACCTACCAAATCTAGTGGGCCCCATTTCAATATTTCCTCTTCTTGTTGAACCGACTTTAATTTTTTCTAATGAAAGGGTACGTTGTAACACCATCATTACCTACTGCATGTATTACTTTATAATATTTGTTATATAACTATTACTTATAGTACTAGTGATTAATGATTTAAAAGATATATATCAATATTGATGAAATTACAAATAATGTGAAACAACAGGTCGATCCTTAGCCATAACTAAATATAAAGATATTTATTCTCGTTAAAAGGCTGTAGACTTGTAGTGCAACTAGATTGATGAAGACAATTACAAACCTGAACTTATTCACACAACCAAAATGCCTTAGTGGCAACATTATCCAAAAAATGAAACTATTTTGCAAATTAATACAATGATATTTCATTTTTGAAGTTTTGGTACTCCAACTAATCAAATACAAAAACCACTTCCAAACAAAGTTGATTTAGCAAGGGACAAGTCCGTCAAAAAGCTAACACAATTTAAAGGTCCTCACAGAGCCGTTACAAAACGTCTAAACTATCACAAAATCATCACAAAAACAGCTCGTTATAAAAAAAAGCTATCATTATTGTCACTACTATTTAGACACCGACTCTTAGCCACCAAGCTTTATTACCAGAGGAATCGATTCTTCAAATTAGAACAATCCTAGCTTCCGTCTTAAGTTCGGATTAAATTTAATAACTTTTTTTCCCAAGTAATGAAACTTGGTAATTAAACTATATGGCATTGGAAGCTAGATCTAGTAAATTAACTTCATAAATTTTGAACTGTTAATATCATATTTGAAAGAATGGGCTTCAATTAGAACTTTAATAAAATACTATGGGGGTCATTAATTTCATCACTCTTGTATGAGTGTGTTAATTAATACTGATATCATATGTTATATATAATTAAATCATCTCCAAATCACTCGTGTGTTTTATATCCATTACTTCAAGAAAATATTTGAACAAAATGAGGGTAATCAATTTTCTAAGCCTATTTGTCATTTTCCTAGCAACCATCTTTTTTATCCTCTACCAACATAATAAAGAAGGTAGCCCTAGCACTGGACTTATAACTTGTATCACGAGACAAGATGGTAGTGGATACGAATTAGTTTTTATTTGGTTGAATATTCTTTGCAAAAATGGAGATATTAAATGCACTCAAAAAATCCCATACTTCTACTCTATAGGCGTTGCTTTTACCCAAGGAGTTGAAGAATATGAATCGTCTTCTAAGTATAATAATGGACAGGTAAATTATTTTTTGTGATTCATCAGTTTTTGTGTTAGGCCTGCATGCATGAGTTTATTTAAGAGGAAGTTATTGTTTAATACATACTTGCGGGCTTATTTATCAAAATCTTAAATTTGTGGTTTTTTTTAAAGATTTGGTACATATATGAATATCAACGTAGCATCAGTCAATATCAACGTTAAAAAGAAGTGTAACATTTATTGAACATGTATAGGTAATTTTAAAATAGATTTTAATTTATGGGTTTTGATAATTAAGTCTGAAAATATGCAGTAAATGACCATTTTTACTTTATTTAAATTACAATTAGCTAATTTTATTATTTAAATTACAGTTGATAAAGAGAGATGAAGTTGGGAAACAAACGTGGTGGGATGCATATGCGCACAAATACAGGCTCGGCCGTCGACAAGTTAGCTATTATTACTATGGATTAAAGTTCAACCAGAAAGAAGTTCTCTTGGAGATTTTCATTAACTCAGAAGATAGTTTCTTCTTTTCTGTGAATATACACATACATATATGAGATTGCGTATTAGTTCATGTATCTAAAGTACCATGGATAAGATTGGTACAATAGTTTATGTATTTAATTACAATTACATTAATTAGTTTCAGATGATTTGTTCGTTTCAAGTCTCAAGTAATTATTCTCTAGCTAGTAGAAGAATTGTCCTGATGAATTAGGGTGCTTTAATATTTGGACATGGTGTGTTTATCATGTTTTTAACTCATGGCATTACGTATATGGATTTTCTTTTTTGTTTGACAATGCTTAGTAATTTGAATAATTAAACTTGCAAAAAAAAATATTGTGATAAGGCTTTTGTACGTCAAACTGTGCATCATGAGATGTATTTAAACATTTACATTAGGTATATGATGTGCCCGGGATGCTAAGATGTCGGTAAGTCACTGAATTTTAGGAGAACTCAAGAGAGGAACCAACTTTTCGTGTTTGATAAGCCGAAGGCGCCACAAACAAGATGAGTTGGGGTTCTAATGAAACAAGCTTGATAAGCCCAAAGGCGCCACAAACAAGTTCCGTTAGGATGATTCACCACACTCCGGAGAGAGAAGAAGGGGAGTGATAAGAATCGGGGTTTAACTCGCCACTAACAATCTGAATTCCACAAATTGCAAGATAAGAGAAAAGGATAAACAAGCAAAAAAGCTTAATTCTTTATATCACTCTAGATATCTTATAACTTGATACATGTGGTTTTATATATAGCCAAAAATGTCATACTTAAGATAGGATAAGATCAACAACTTAGATTACATGAATCTAGTTAGATACATGCATAGAAACCCTTTACACTTATCTATAATATTAATTAATGACTTTGACCACTTAGAATCAATGAATGTGTGGATTCATGGATCGGATTATTGCGCTTCTCGAAATAGCCAAGATTCGACGTATTGGTAAAGCTGTTGTTCAAAGCTATTAAATGAGCTATTTCCTTTGTCATTAGCAGCTCATTACCTACTTCGAGCTTCTTAGATTTTGAACGAGTAACCGAACCCATATGAGGAATATTTAGCTTAGCATCTGAATCTAACACAACATGATGCACATCAGTATAGCTAGCTGGCTCACTTATCATTTTACTTTTACTTGATTAATCTCAATAATCATTGAAATTGCTAGAATTTCGCTCGTAATAACCGTGATAGGTTTGTAAAATGTTTAAGCTTCAAGGGGAATTTTGTAAAAGATAAATATTACAACGAGCATGCTTTATTTTTGAAAAGGTTGTAAATTTTTAATGTATATTTTGATTGATGATGGATAGCTCTAGTTATTCTTGTTTGATGACTATTGACGAGAAAATTGACACATATTGCCTAGTGAATTGTTGAAGATGGTGATCAAAATAACCAAAAATTGACGGATGAACTGATAGGAGAAGACAATACCTAGACCTGTGAACTGACCGGAGAAGAAGATTGAACTCGGATAGAGACCTGTGAACTGATCGAAGAAGAAGATTGAACTGTTTTTAAAGAAAGATAAAGAAAGAAAAAGAGCTCTCTGTTTTTAAAGAAAGAGCGCGGAGAGAGAGAGAACTGTTAAAAAAATATAAATGATTTAGTATTTATAATTTTAATTAGTTGTATGTTTTGAGAATAAAATATTGGGTTATGATTTTTTGCTAATTAGTTTAAAATAGTTGTATGTTTTGGTAAATTTCCCTTAATTATATATGGTCTATTGTATTTTTTGGGACGGGAGCAATTGTTTTAAGAGAAAATTACCAAAAGATACAACTATTTTAAATTAATTACAACTTTATTACTTTATAAACATGTCAATGATTTTCAAAATGTATTTCTGATAAATATTCGTCTCAAGCACTTATTGTACAAATATTTAATTTTCAAAATATACATAGAAATTATATGTTTTTATATTATCTTATTAAATTTAGGATATTAAATTCGTTTATAAATCATTAAATTGAGGTAATGCAAATGTATTATAATACTATTAATATAAGAAAACCCAAAAAAATTGAGACGGCCAAAATTTGCTCATTTTTATCAATAATACCCCTAATCTAATTTATTAATTACTCAAATATTTTAATACAATTCAAATACATAAATATGCTATTTTACACACATTAATTCATCTCCCAAGCAATCATCACACATATATTTCTATACTACTAAAACAATAAAACATTATATTACTTCTTATATTCGATTGTTAATTTATTTTATTCATTCCATTATTTTTTCAATTTTTTTGAAAATATTAACTTTATTTTTCTGAAATCATATTTATGCAATTAAGTATCGCACGCACGTTGCACGGACTACGATTATCACCGGTCTTTAAATAAGTTTGGAACTAAAAAACAACATTTATTAAAGAAAAAAATATATAACAGGGGACACATCACTTGCATCAATGTGTGTAAATCACATTATTTCCTTATTATAAGGAATTTGTACCAAAAAAGCATGTTGTATCAATTACCCTTAATTATCTCTATATTAAGTTTCATTCCAAACTTCCCTCAAATATAAAGAGAGTATAAACTCTATATATAAATTAAATAATGATATATATGAGTGAGAAATGTTTTGTTTTCATTATAACTAATGGTAGAGAGAGAAAATGATAATATAAGAGTATAAAATTAATGTTTGGGTGTGATAAATACGTTAAAATAGTGAGATTGATACGACTATAAAATTAAATTGTTATCCTAAATTTGTAAAAAATGTGTTATTTTAAGAAAAAGTGTATGCTAATTGATGCGGTTAGGAATGGTAATTTTTCGGGTTTTGACCCGACCCTATCCGTTGCAGGTCGGGTAAAAGTGTAATTTTATTTGGGTCGGTCGGGTCGGATCAAATTGGGTAAAAGTGCAACTTAAAAATTATAACCTGAATAGTACAACTTTACACAATTTAATACTCTATATCTTCTCTCTTAATATACATTTATTTTATATTTTTACATATATTAATATTTTAATTGACGAAATTAATGAGCCCAAATTAATTCAACAAACATGGAAATGTTAAAAAGAATATTGTAAAATTTAAATCTCTAAATTAATATGAAAGTTTATTTAATGCCACATTATTATTTATATATTATATTTCTAAATCAAATAATTTTTTACTTTATCATATGAGTTTTTAACAAATTTTCTTTCAAATCTTGACATCTATAAGATTTATTTTTTAAATGAGAAAAAAAAAGTGTTATAAAAAACGGGTCAAATGGGTAAAAATGCAAATTTATAGATGAGTCGGATTAGGTTTTGAATGACCCGACCCAATTAACATCCCTCATGCGGTTGACAAATGATTTCACTCTCTAAAAAGCCTCTCGGATGCTTCGGATGCTTCACAAAGCTATCAATCTTCTCAAACTCTTCCGAATCCTCTCCAGAGCTTGCTAAACACTTGCCAAAGCTCGTCAATGTTTCATCATAAATCTCTAGAATCAATGGTAGTGTCAACCAAAGAAAAGTATAGGTTGTGGTCAGTTTTATCTAGAGAAAAAATATTCGTTCAGAGATTGTGAGTTTAGTATATCGTGACCATTTATTGAGTGGTACATGAAGTAAGATCATTTTTTTTTTTTTTGAAAATTAGATGGACCAACTATATTAATAATAAAAAAAGTGTGCCTTACCCAGAGACGAAGCGATTACACGACCATGAGAAAAATCGGAGCTAGTTTACAACAAGTTTGGGCTTACTCTCCACACTCTAATAAAAAACCTATCTCGACAAAAATTACTAAATTTTTCATATCTATTCATACAATTGACTACAAAAAATTCAATCAAACGAAAAGTATTGCCGAGACTCGACTTTGCATTCCCAAACATCCTATTATTCTTTTCTCTCCAAATACAATAAACCGTTGAAGCAAATAAAATCTTTCCGAGCCTAGCCGAAGCCGACTCTCATTTGAACATGTCGGTAGCCCATTCTAACCATTGTGACCACAAATTTCTCGATCCAATAAACCAGGATTTGGCTCTTCCTAAAGCCCAAACCTTTTCGAAAATTCGCATTCGAAGAATAAGTGATCGATATTTTCTGCTTGCTTGAGACAAAGAGGACAACCGTTAACGCCTATGATATTCATCTTTTGAAGTCTATCCGACGTTGCTAGACGATTCAAAATAACAAGCCACAAAATAAAACTACACTTCGGATGAATGTAACTAGACCAAACAATACAATAGAAGTCCACATTTGGACTTGTCAAACTAATCAAGTCCCAAGCGGATTTGACGGTGAAACCATAAACCGGGTCCAGAGACCACACAATGGACGGTTTTATGTTCGGACCGGAGAAGGTGACAAGAGGGGTTGGAGTATTAGAACAATTAGTATTATTATTTGGAGGTGCGGAATGGGCTGACAAGTAGGGTATTGGGTTTGATAGTGGTGACGGAGATGGGTTTTTCGGCGATGATGGACGGTGTTGTTCCGGCATTTGGCGGTGGCTTTGGAGATGGCTAAGGGTAGGAGGTATGAGAGCTCGTCGATTGGAGGTGGTTGGGGGTGGTAGGTAGGACATTGGCTCCGGCGAAGGGGGTGGACGGAGCTCCGGCGAGATGGTCGTGCTCTGATGGAGGTGTAGATGGGTTCGGGGGAACCGGGTCGAAGAAATGGGTCCATTGATGGTGGTGTTGAGATGAAAGGGAGGTTGTAGTATTGTGAAATTAGAAGGTTTGTTTTTGTTAGTCAGTAAGTCACTATTTGCTATAGGTGAAAAAATTTGGCTAAGACATGGGAAAAACAGAGAGAGGTTACTAGGAAAAATTTGGCTAAGGCATTGGGTATGGAAATTAACACTATAAGAGGAGTCCATTAGTGGTGGGTCATTTCGGTGGCTAATGAGAGTTCCGGGGTATGTCGAAATGATGTCTCTGGGACGGAGACGGAAAAAAGGGAGACCCGAGAATAGGGTTCAACACACACGCACACAAAAATAGTTCACACTCAACACACACACATTTTTTAAAAACACACACAAAATAATTTTCAAACACCGGTCTTATGAGTAAAATGTTGCGCCAACACTACAACAAAAATAGCCTTTTGCAGCGTGTAAAAAGGCTATTCGCAGCGCAAAACGTTGCGCTGAAAAGTTAAGTGCTGTCATAGATGGATACCATCGGCAGCTCACGTTGCACGCTGCGAAAGAAAACTATTAGCAGCGCGCTTTGCACGCTGTGAAAGAAAACTATTAGCAGCGCGCTTTGCACGCTGCGAAAGAAAACTATTAGCAGCGTGCTTTGTAAGCTGCGAAAGAAAACTATTAGCAGCACACTTTGTAAGCTGCCAATGCATGGTTTTAACAGCTCACAATGTATGGTGCGAATAAAATATTATTAACAACGCTCATTGCACGCTGTTGAAGCTCCTTTTTAAAAAAAAATATTAAAAAAAATATATATATATATATATATATATATATTTACTGTATATAAAAAATATACCATATACTAAATTTACTATCATTACCATAACAATAAAAATCAATAATTATTTCATCCAAAACAAATAATTTACATGTGCGACATTACACCAAAAAGTTACAAAATGTTTTGTCTTAATAACCGTTACACCTCTCTTTAATAGTAAACTATAGACCCGGTGTGTGGAGTTGTATTGTCTTTCAAAACAGCATCTGCAAATTGCATTTACGTTCCCGGTTCAGATATGCTAAAAAAATTCCTACCTGAACAGAAACAATCATAAATTAGGAGCAAATTTCACAATGTTAAAACCACCGAAACTCATACTAACTATTAGCATTATAGAAATTCGAGATTCACATGAAACAAATCATCATACTCTAATTGACATGCTAAAGGCTTATCTGGATGTAACTGAACATAACCTGACCAATTTAAAAGGAAGAAAGAAAAAATTATGAGTTCTATGCTGAGTTTTTATAGCTTGAGATTTCAAGACTCGTCAAAATAACCGATTGATCTTCTAAAGTTAAATAAACTCAGTCTGACCAGGGCAAAGCAATGCTAGACTCTTTAACGTTTTCCTACAAATATTCCGCTATAAAAATTTCCACTGAGACATGTACAAATATTCTGCTATTAAATTAGTTTCTTGTATATGTATATATTGCAAACAGTAAGTGGAAGCAACTCACTTTGACAAGTGGTAATTGAGAAGTGTATATGAGACCTCAGAGTAACTCGATGCAAGAAAAAAAAAACCCTGATGAGAATGTATTCCATGACAGAAATAAAAAGCTCGATTCTTACACTCGCATCCAATTAACATATGGTAAATTAAATCAAAACAAAGACCGA
Organism: Primula veris; assembly: GCA_963682055.1. Classification (NCBI taxonomy): domain Eukaryota; kingdom Viridiplantae; phylum Streptophyta; class Magnoliopsida; order Ericales; family Primulaceae; genus Primula; species Primula veris. Next base: position 23,669,596 of record OY821747.1, on the reverse strand, counting down.
ATTTACTGAGATATGCCAAAAACAAGAGTTGTAAACGATTAATTAACAAAAATAATCTTATGAAAAACCAATTTACTGCCAAGATTCTCATCACTAATAAAAGCAGCAAAACTCAAAAGATTGCAACATCAACAAGAATCAAAACACGGCTTAAAAGAACTATTAAAGCAATTATATATGTGATTGTGAAAATTGGCACTTCCCACTAAATAACAAACTAAAATAGGTTTTAAGCCAAAGATATGAAAGAGAATAAGGCACGTAACTGTGACGAAACTTCGCTTTGGGATCTGTGGACGCAATTCATCCCTCGACAACAACAAATAGGTTTTCGAGCCAAATAGTTCTGTCTCAAAGGTAATTTCTCTCTTCGCTGGTATTCCTCGTTCCAGAACTTCTCTTTTGAAGTCCTCAGATTCTTTTACCCCAGCCCCGGTGAATGTCTCTACATCTGTTTTTCCTATAATTTCCTGGAAAAAAAAACAGTTTGAGGAATGGTATCTCAGATTAACGAATGTGCTCTGAAGAATCTAATAAACTATGATGTCAAAATTGGGAATGCCATAACTCGACTGCATTTTATTTTGCAAATGATAGCTGCATTTCACGAACTAAGAACCATATGGCCATCATTATGAGTTACAACTTCAAAAAGTTTGTGTCATATCATTCCAGAAGAAGATGTATGAGCAATATTTAACATTATGAATAAAAAAAAATCAAAAAGTAAAGTGAAGGAAAACACTCCATATTCTAAAATATTACCATATTCACTGCATAGAAAGTGAAGAGAACTATGAATAACCACCATAAATTAGGAACAAAGTTTAATTGCTAATCAGTTACCTCTTCGTTTAAACTTGGAAAGTGATTATAGATGAATCTGTATTTCAGCTCTTTATCCTGAAAGACAAAAAAGGTATTACTAGGATAAGGTTGAGTTGCAACCTCGTAAATATAAGTACAAGTCCAGAATTGAAGCCCATGGAAGCTCTCGAAATTTTATGATGACTGAATTCCAAAAACTACACTTGTTTCCCAAACTATTTACCAAAACTAGGCTATTTTCACAAGGTTTTAGCTATCCACTCAACTTAGGGAGTTCAAAACAAAACCAAAATAAGCCACTCAAGATGGCTACTAGCCTACTTAAAGAAACCATAATTTTACTAAAATAGTTTTTTTCTTTTTCTGAAAAACGCCTCTTTTAAATACTTTCTCAACAAGGAAGATCAATAGCAGTGAAATTATGTTTATGAGAGTGTATCTCTGCACTGATGCAACATCAAAATACTTGCATTATGTTTGGGCCTTTGTCTCACGGAGAAGAGCCAAAGTATGCTTGATTCCTGCAAGTTTATGAAGCGATTCATCATTCAAATTTCATATAACAAGAAACCAATAAAAAATCTTGCAATTTTTCACTACCTTAGATGACACATAGCACTAGTTCGGGTAAAAATTTCATCTTAAATGAATATTAGATAATAAGCTGCAGCTGATTTCACTTGTCAGCTTGGTAGCTGAGCTTTATTGGTTTTTCGCCAAAAAAAACTAGAGGATTTAAGCTGTATAAACCCTGCTTTCTCCTAAGCCTCAAAAGGCCAGCTTGTTCACTTAAATTCTGCAGCCTAACACGACCGTATCTGAAAGTCTGATAGCTTTCGTATTTATAAGTATAAGCCAGCCAGACTCATTCAAATCAATTAATTGTAAACCACGAAAAATGTGGTTTAAAGTAGTCTCATAGCTCAAAAACTTTATGTACCTCAAAAAAATGACACAAAAGTACTTAAATACGCATATACAGGGGAAAGTTCCATATCTTTTATTCAAAAATCAGTTTTTGTTGAGTTCGGAATAGCATACAAAGTAATAAAGTATAATATAAATTAGAAAACAATGAGATCCAATCAAAACGTCTGCTGAATTTACCTATGAAATTTCTGAAAACATGTTAGCAGTTTGTAGAATATGAAGATCAGTGGATGAAACTATTTATTGTTCAAAATCAGTAAAATTTAAGAACATGCAGGCGAGGAACTAGAGTAAACTAAAAGGGACAATAACAGGATTACAACACCCCCACATTGCGGAAAACCCAAACTTTTCGCATGTATTTTACTTCAAAGTTAGGGTTCCGGAACTCGACCCTAACCCTAAAAATAATATCCAAAAACACATAAATCCAAAACAAAGACGCTAAATAAATTGATGAAGGAAAAAAAATGACATACACAAATACCAAATTCACCCAACACATACTATTTAGGGCGTGTTTGGCGTCTGATTTTTTACTTAAAAAGCTGCTTTTAAAAATCAATGATAAAAGATTGCTTAAAAGAAGCTGCTGTTTGGCACCATCTTAGCTTTCACTAATAAGTGACATATTAACTTTTTTTTTGTTAATAAGTCATTTTTTACTTATTTGAACTTATAACTGACTTATAAATAAAATGATTTTGATTGGAAAAATTATATTGTTGGTAATTTTTATGTGTAAAAACTAAAAAAATCCCCAATTTGTTTCCTACCTTTTCTGCTCTAAGCTTTTATTTAATCCAAAAGCTAGCTTTTGAAAAGCTAAAGAATGAACATACCAAACACTCATAGCTCTTTTTTAATTAAGCTAACAAAGCTGAGGAAAAAAACTGCAGGCAAACAGGCACTTATTGACAATTAATGAACCAAATCACAAAGTTAGGGTTCCAAATCAAACCCTGGCCCTATCAGCGAAATCAACCCGTATAAATCCAAAACGAATACAGTAATTGAAAAAAAAAGTGTAATAATTACCATACGAATACAGTAATCGGATTATCACCGAGACAAGACTGGCAAATGATTGGGAAATCGGATCTCTCCACCCTTCTTTCTCTACGTCTCCCAGAAACCTATGCGCCATTACTTAGCCTCTCTCTATATACTATGTATGTATGTATGTATGTATGTATTAATTCGCAAGAACAGAACCCTAGCTGAGGAGAGAGAGTGAATCGATGATGATAATGTGATTTATAGTGATTCATGGTCAGTTTTAATTAGAATAATTTCTGTGTTTTATTTTTAGTTTGCTGTTATTGACAGCTCACCTGCACGCTGCTAAAATTTATTACTTGCAGCGTGCATACATACGTTGCAAAAAAATTATTTACAGCGTGCATTACCACGTCATTAAAAAAAATATTGCAGCTTACTTTACTCGTTGTAAAAAGTATTAATCGCAGCATGCAACTACCGTACGCTGCTGTTACTTTATACTAATATATTTCGCAGCGCGTTAATTTTAAGCACGCTGCTAATAATTGAATTTGCAGCTTGCTTTCCCTTTGTGCTGCTAAAGCCAAGCTGCGAAAACCCATTTTTCTTGTAGTGCAAGACCATCCACACTTAGAGAGAACTCTAAAAGACCAAAAATCACGACCCTTCAATCTATAGATTACCACCAAAGTTTTCCAAATGGACGAGTATATTGGGTTCAAAAGGAACCAAATGTGTTTACAAACCAACGCTTTGTTCCACTCCTTGATTTTTTTAATGCCCAAGCCCCCTTCACAAAATGGTTTCGTAACCTTATCCCAAGAAACCTTTGCTCATTTACTAGAAAGCTCCATCCCCGACCAAAGCACCATCCGTAAGACTCTCTCTATGGAATTGACGACTAATGTGGGAGAATAAAGTGGGTACTCCAATAGTCTTGGATACTAAGCAATACCGATTTGATAAGTTGGAGCCTACCCGCAAAGGAAAGGAACCGAACGGTCCAAGAAGTAACTCTCCTAGTGATTCTATCCACTAAATTCGCACAATCACCAGATTTAAGTCTCGTCGACACAAGAGGGACCCCAAGATACTTTATAGGAAGGATTCCCGCTTTGAATCCTAACCTAGCCGAAATATAGTAAGCTAGCTCATCATCTATACCCGCGGTAAACACCTCGCTTTTTTCACCGTTAGGGACCATTCCGGAGAAGCTAGAGAAATCATTTAAGGACGAATTCAAAATAGATGCGGAGGTGAGGTCACCCAAAGAAAATAGAAATAAATCGTCGACAAAACAAAGATGCGTCAAATTCAATTTATAGCATTCGGCATGATATCTAACATCGGGAGAGGTAGTTTGAATAGATAAAATCCGGGTGAGGACATTCATACATATAACGAAGAGGTATGAAGAGAGAGGGTCTCCTTGGCGCAACCCTCTCGCTCCCTTTAAGAATCCCACAAGTCATCCATTCAACGAGATGGAGAATGACGGGGTTGTGACACATTCTTTAACCCAACGAATATAAGAGTTCGGAAAGCCAAGAGCTCGAAATGTGTCCCATATGAACTCCCATCTCACCGAATCGTATGCTTTCATAATGTCGACTTTAACCGCTAATCTTGGAGGGCCTCCTTTGAGGTGGTAGCCTTGGAGGAGTTCTTGGGCAAGAAATATATTATCGCTTATTTGCATCCCTTTAACAAAAGCGGATTGATTCTCCTCAATAATCTCGGGAAGTAGTGGCTTTAGCCTATTCTCTAGGAGTTTAGAGATGCACTTGTATATCGTATTGCAACACGAAATCGGCCTAAAATCCTTGAGGGATGTCGGGTTTGGTGTTTTAGGGGCTAAGGTTAAAATAGTGGCATTCGCTTGCCTTAACAACGAACCCGAGCGTAAAAACTCCTTAATAGCTTCTATAATATCGCTCCCTAATATATTCCATGCCGTCCTAAAGAAAGACGCATTGAAACCATCAAGACCCGGATCCTTATTTGGGTGTAGGCTAAACATGCAATCTTTTATTTTTTTGTCGGAGAATGGGGCAGATAAAAAAGCGGCCATGGGACGAGTTATTATTTTCGAGACTACAGTGTCGACGGTACTTTTCCAGGGTACAAAATGGTGGATCTTCGCCCCAACAAATTTCTATAGAAATCTACCACAGGAATGCTAACGGACGGAGGGTCGGAAACGGTGGTGGTTTCGTTGATTTGCAATGAAGTAATTCTATTCGAATTGCTGTGCTTATTTATGCAATGGTGGAAAAAAGCGAAGTTTTTATCCCCCTCCTCTAGCCATTGAATTCGGCTTTTTTGTCACTTCTCACTCTCCTCTCTATTAAGAAGGAGTACAAGGCCTTCCTTAGCAAGGGAGATGTTAGTAAGGGTGTCGCTTTGTCCTCTGGAGTCAAGTTCCACTTGCAACTTGTGGAGCAGCCCCTTTGCTTCCATAATCTCGACTCGGTTTTCTTCTCTTTTGCGAGCCGCTAGACTTTTAAGCGCTTGTTTAACCATGAATAATTTCTTGTAAACTACGAACAATTTTGTTCCATCAAAAGAATGTTCCCACGCTTCTTTTACTGTTGGAATGAACTCCTCAAACTCTACCCAACTATTAAAGAATTTAAACGGTTTTGGAGGGCTCTGGAGATGGATCCTGAGGTTGACCAACATTGGGGAATAGTCTGAAACCCCACAAGGCAAGAACTCGGCGTCGGAACCCGTATAAACTTCATGCCACAATTCGTTAACTAGAACCCTATCTATTTTTTGTTGAATTAAGTTGTTCGGACTATTGTTACTCCAAGAATAGTAAATCCCTTTATATCTTAGGTCATCTAGCCTAGCCTCATTTATGAATTTTGGGAATTCATTAAACGTATTACCCCAAATGTTTCGCCCTCCTCTATTGTCGGTTGGAAAGCGAAGCGCATTGAAATCACCCAAAACCATCCACGGAACACTGCCAACTCTAGGCCGAACCGAAGATAGATAATCCCACAGTGGTCTTCTATGCTCAACTAAGTTTTCCCCATAAACAAATGACACACAGGTTTGTGAAGAGTCGGCATGCGAAGTCAATAAACACGTAATACATTGATTAATTTTAGAAGACATCGAAAGCGACCAAATTGTAGGGTCCCATCCTACTAATATTCTACCATTAATGCCTCGTCAAAATTTTCCACGAATTCCCACCTATTAGCAATAAACGTACACACATTGTCCTTGTTGGATAATGATACCTTTGTCTCAAGAATACCCATACACGACACTTTATTATCAATAATAAAAAATTTCACCTCTAATTTTTTCTCAAGACTGTTAAGTCCTCTTATATTCCAACAAGCGATCTTCGACATTAAACAACAAGATTAAAAAATTCCATGAATAAAAATATCCCCACTTCCTCCTACACTTTTCCATCCTCCCTCAAGGAGAACTAACATGTCGGTACCATTTGCCTCGTCGGTGTCCCAACCTTTTTTTCCCCCTGTCGCTGCTTGACTCAACTACTTCACCTTTCTCTTCAAGAGAGGAGAACTTGTTACTTAACTCCAATACTTTTTCCTTGCTTTCAATGTTGATAATCGACTTAGAAGATGAGATAGTCTTGGAACGGGAGGAATTCATGGGTAAATTATTATTCGGCTTAGCGATGTTGGAAAGGTGCTTTTTCGTGGGTTCGAAGTTTTTCGCTACCAACTTAAGAGAGTTCAGTTTAGATGTGGTGGGGCAGATTGTTTTCTGTTGGACGATATAGGGGGTAAGGGGGCGAGGGGGCACGGAGGCGAGGGGGAGGGTTGGTGCGAGCGAGGGCGAGGGGGCGAAGGTGATAGGGCGACGGGAATGGTGGTGGTGGGAGGGTCGGAGGCTTTGGGGTTGGTGGTGTGTTGGACGGATGCTAGAGTGTTGACGGTAGGTTGGTTAGAAGAGTGAGGGCGTTGGCAGAATTGTCGAGCTTGAGATGGTCGGCCGGAGAGTGGGGAGGGGAGGCGTTTTCTGATTTGTTGGGTGGGAAATGGGTTGTCGTTGATGGTATAATTTCATTTTTTTGGCACTCGGACTCCGAATGACCAAAGGAAGTTCACACCTTACACTTACTTGGCATCCAACTATAATTCACATGGACTTTAAAAGATTCACCAAATTCGGTTTTTACTTCGAATGATGTCGGAAACTCACCTCCAATTTTCATTTCCATATATATACGAGCGTACTCAAGCTTACTCGCCGAAGACGTAATCTTGTCTGCATAGAGAGGAATTCCAACAAAACTTGCAATATTACTCAACCCATCACCGGACCAATAGACTGCTGGGATGTTATAAAATCTTGTCCAGATCGGGATAGTACAAAAGTCGTAAGGGGAAAAATCCGCTTCCCTAGTCCATTTTTTAAGGTGCATCAAATATCCTAACATCTTTCATGGGCCACGACTAAGTACTGCAATGCGAGCGTGGTCGTCCCTAAATGTGAAGATGTAGAGCCCCTCTCCGGCGAGGGTTGACCCGATAAGTCCCAACTTTCTCCAAAATCTGTTTGCTAAGTCAAAAACCTTTGAGGCGATTGGACCATTACTCGCAAAATACCCCACCAAAGAATTGTTCCAACGAGCTTCGCCGGACTTGGACGTACCGGCCGGTAGCACAATCTTTCCAGAGACTATATTGGGGGAAGAGAATTCCAAGGAGAGGCAAGGTGTCGAGGCTCTTACACGGGTGGCCCAATTGGGTTTCAAAGGTGGGGATTGGTTGCGCGGTTGTCGAGGAGGAGAGGGAAGGGGCATAGTCTCAAGAAGAGGTGGGGTGGTAGGGCTATTTGGATTTTTGTGTTTGGATGTGTTGTTGGTTTCCGAAATAGTCACAGGAGAATAGAGGGGAAGAGTTTCTCCTTTTTTGAAAGGCAAGAGAGAGTTTACCTCATTGGGTGGTTCACAAGGGGTTGCTTTGCTAGTCACATGAGAATAGGGGGGGAAAGTTTCTCTTCTTTGAAAGGCAAAAAAGAGTTTACCTCCTTGGGTGGTTCACATGGGGTTGCTTTGCTACTGTTGACAGCCTCCGGGTTCAAACTTGTTAGAGGAGGGAATTCATCTTCGGGTAGGCAGTTGGGGCTTTCAACCGGCATTGGGCTTGGCAGCGGGGAAGCAATCTCTGGCGACGGCCGTGGACGGACTCCGGTTTGGAGAAACGCTGCGTTGGAAATCCTCACCACTTCCGTAAGATGGATGGACTCCGCTCCATAGAGGGACGGGGTGGGGGAGGAGGCGGGAGTGGTTACGGGGGTGGGGGGGGTGAGTTCCTATTGCTCTCGTTTGTCGCGGTTTTGGAAAGAAGTCTGGAGCTTCTCTCGTCTTCGTCGAAAGAGCTACAATCCTCATTCGAAGAGGCTAGGCATTTAGCCTCCATGTAGGCATCGATTTCTATGGAAATTTGATCGTCGTGGGCTCTTTTCCTCGCATTTTTATCATTTATCAATTCCGAGTGTTTTTCTTTTTGCTTAGCGGCTACCTTAGCTTCGATGTCGAAAAGAAGGTCTCGAAAAGTTGGGTAGGACTTAGATGGTGGGTTGGATGAGGAGGAGGGGGTTGTCGGATTCATGGGAGCTATCGGGAGGGAGGGGACGGGACAAAAGTTGTTTGTGTCGTAGGAAAAAAAAAGGTGGGGAGAAGGCACTCTATTTTCCTCTCTCACTCTCTCTCTAACTCATCCCTTTTACTGTTTATAGTTCGACCTAAGTAAGATCATTTTGTTAATTTGCCAGAATTATAACTCTATTTTGGTATAAATGCATTAAACTTATAAATTATCATAATATTTCATGTCAAATGCCCTTTGGGCATTGCCGGAAAATGAAGTGAACCGTTAAAGAACATATCGTGTTCGGTTTATTAATAGCTCGGACCGCTCGGTTCATGTTCGCTTGTTAAATAAACGAATCGAACATGAACATAATTCAACGTCGTTAAGTAAACGAACCGAACATGAGCACGATCCTATTCGTTCGTTAAAAGCTCGCTTCATTAATAATTTGAAAAAAAAAGTTACAATTATTAGCATTGTAGACTAATAAAGAATAAAGTATGATAAGAGTATTAATTTTTTTATCACCTGTAGATTGCAAAAGGCGTGGGGTACAAGTTATTGTTATTGAATAACGTGGCAAACAAATCATTATTTAACCACAACATTTGTTACTAATAATATGTGATTACCTTATTTAGCTGCAGCATTTACTACCAGTAATATTTCGAAAAATTTAATACTAAATATTTTGGTAATCGTTACAACATTTAACATACGTCTTAATTATTTTCCCAAACTTTTGTTTCATTTTCTTATATAAATTGTACATAGAAGTGGACCAATATTATTTTGTGGAACGGAATATAATTATGAGAATCTTTTTTCTGTCTGATAGGTTAACAAGTGGAATGCTTTGCCAAGATATATGGAAAGACATAATGAACAATCATTACAAGAAAAAATATATATAACAACAGTTTAGTTACAATTTGTCTGATACTATACTGCTTGTTGCTGAAATTTAGCAACAGTATAGCAACAAAAACTGTTGCTAAGTGTTGATAAATGTTGTTATACTGTTGCTGAATTTTCTGCAACAAGTCGTATAGTAACAGACGCGTTGTTGTTATCCTGTTATTTTATTACAGTGAATATTGCAAATATAATGATACGAGGAATGCGAATTGTTCAGTAATAAACATCAAGATTTTAACGTGATTAGAGCATTGACTTTAAGAATTGTCCAATTAATTAAGGCCTTTTAATTACATTGTATATGTATATATATATATATATGGAATATATTAGAATATGGACCCATATATGCATGCATGCATGAATATATGACCAAAATAATAAAATAAACCAAGTTTTTTCCTCGTAACACAAACAATATGGAGGCAAAATCTCAACTATTAGTGCCGGAAGATGTAATTGTGGAGATTTTGTTAAGGTTACCAATGGAATCTATAGCTCGGTTTAGATGATATGTTGGTCTTCTTTAATGAAAGACCCTTTATTTGTAAATGTTCATTTCAAGAGAGTAACCGCATCAAATGATTTGACGCGGGGGTACCTCTTGCATGGCCGTCTCCGTCAACCTTTGATGTACATCATTTCTCTACTATCTTATGATGATACTCGTTTTAGACTTTTCGCAGATATTGAAATACCAGATTTCTTAGGACCCCCGGTGTCACAAATATATGAAGATTTGGAGCGTGACGGAAGTGACTTGGAAGTAATTGGCTCTTGTGATGGCCTTATTTGTATTGGAAATTGTTTGAATTATTACACCCTCATAAATCCTGCAACCAGAGAACGTAAAACTCTTCCACATCCTCCAAATGAGGATACTTCACATCTAAAGGCTATCGGGTTTGGGTTTGATTCCAACAGGAAGGACTATAAGTTGGTCAGAATTTTTGACAACATTATTCATTTGTATAGCTTGCGGAGCAATTCCTGGAGAAAATTAAAAGTAGAAGATTGTAACAATCTCACGAAACTATCTTTTAAAACTATATGGGGAAGCGTTTGTATAAAAGGGATATGCCACTGGTAAGGTGAAGGATACAAGTCCTTCAATGATGAGTATTACGATACTTATTATAACTTTCATCTTGAGTACACAATTGTTTCATTTGATTTGGCGAACAACATTTTGCAGTTTGTTACAATGCCGAATCCCTTCCAATTTACTCAAAGGATAATTATGGAATGGAACGGAAATATTGGTGGTGGGAAACTACTTTCGCCACTTAGCAGAAAGGACTTATCCCATATGGAGATTAGAAGAGTATGGAGAACAAGAATCTTGGATCAGATTTTCAACACCTGCTGGGCCAATGTACAAGAAGGGGTGCATGTCATTGGGATTTTGGAAACAAGACGAGATATTATTCGTTACTAAAAAGAATAGTTGCTTAATCTCGTATAATTTTATCCAACAAGAATTTAAGAACCATTATATTCATGTAAGAGGTTTGGGAGGTTTTGGCACCTTGGTGGAAACCCTATTGTCCATAGAAGATCATGTCGACCACTAAATAACATAAGATTGAGGACAATATTGCAAAAATAGATTATGGTTGGTAAAAAATAAAACAAGATTTCTTTAAATGTTTAGTTCCTATAGTGATCATATTGTGTAATATATATGTACTTTTTATGTTTACGCGATTCATATGAGAACTCTATCTGAACTCCATTTTCCCTAAAACTAATGCTTGTGTTGGCGGTGGTGAGAGGCGAGATAAAATTAATACATGTTAGTTCTATAACTGCAAAAGTCGGGGGCGTCGCTCGAGATGAAAATTGAGTATGGGCAGACGGATTTCATGGGTGTCTAGGATGCTCATCAGTTGGAATAGCGGAATTGTGGACTACCTTTCATAGTGTTAAATTTGCTAGGGAAAAACGTTGGTTGGATGTTATCGTGGAGTTGGATTCGAAAGAGTTGTAAAAAGCTATTGAGAAACCTAGCATCAATCATCCGGCTTATAACCTCATATGCGAGATTAGTCGATTTCGAGATCATCAATGGAAATGTTGTGTTATTTGGATTCCAAGGGAGAAAATTTGTTGCGTTGCTCATTTTTTTAGCATTGGATTGCCGGTCGGAGGTGTTAAATGTAGAAATGCCACCGCGGGAAATAGCGCCTATTCTTGTGATCGAAGTCCTTATGATGAGACGAATTTTGTAGTTGTTTTTCTTTTTTCGGCATTAGCCTACAATGTACCCAAAAAAAATATAGAGTACCCAGTGAGTACACTATTTGTTCAAAATCTAAAGCTGAACCAAAATCCAAAGCTTTGTAAAGTTTCTTTTATTTGGCTTTTTACTACGCATTTACATTTTGTTGCAAGGAAAAAAATCCAACATTTCAAAATTTCCTCTATGACTATGAGACAACTCCATAAACCCAACACAGTCTCTTTTTGGAACAATATAATCAGAAAAAATGCTACTAAAAATTCCCCGAAAGAACCCTTACGAGCCTTCGTATCGATGAGGGCCCAAGGTATCCAACCCGATAACCTCACTTACCCTTTTTTGTTCAAAGCATGTTCTGCCTTAAAACAAGGAAAACATATACATTGTGACATTATAAAACATGGGTTAATGTCTGATATTTATATAAACAACACTTTGGTTAACTTGTACGGGTCATGTAAGAAGTTTTTTGATGCACGTAAGGTGTTCAATGAAATGAATGTGAGAGATATTGTATCTTGGAACTCTATTATTAATGCTTGTGTTGAGAATGTAAGGTTTTGTGATTGTGTAAGCATGTTTTGTAGGATGAGAGAGAGTGGGGTCGAGCCGAACGAGATCACAATGGTGGGTTTGCTTTCAGTTTGTGCGGAAGAAGGGAACTTGGGTTTGGGGAAATGGGTTCATTCTCAAGTTATGGTGACCGGTTTGCGTATTAATTGCGAATTAGGTACTTCTTTTGTAAATATGTATGCTAAATGTGGCGACATTTGTTCGGCTCGTATAATGTTCAGTATAATGAGGTACAAGAACGTGTGGACCTGGAGTGCGATGATTTTAGGGTTTGCCCAACACGGTTACGCTTTAGAAGCTCTTAAGTGTTTCGATGAGATGAAGAGATTTGGAGTAAACCCCAATTACGTAACGTTTTTAGGTGTCCTTTGTGCTTGTAGCCATGTTCAATTAGTAGAAGACGGGATTCGGTTCTTTCATGATATGCAATACGAGTATAATATAAAACCAAGAATGGCACACTACGGTGCTATGGTTGATTGCTTTAGTCGTGCGAATCGTCTTAAAGAAGCATACAGTTTTGCTAATCACATGCCGATTAAGCCCGATGCAGTTATATGGAGAACATTATTTAGTGCGTGTAATATTCATGATGTTAGCGATTATATTGGACTGGCTGATAAAGTAAGAAAAAAATTGGCCGAATTGGAGCCAAAAAGAGTTGGGAACAATGTAATGTTTGCTAATAAGTGTGCCGAGGTTGGGATGTGGGAGAAAGCAGAACTTTTGCGAAGCGGTACGAGAGAGAAAAGAGGGAGAAAAGTGGCGGCGGAGAGTTGCATTGAAATAGGTAGCTCTATGTATAGATTCGTCTCAGGTAAAAAGTGTGAAGGTTTTTATGACAGGATGTACGCATTGCTGGGTATGATGAGTTTGCATATGAAGACAATTAAGGATGATTTTGTACTCTCGCTTGGCTAATACTGCTTTTTTTATTACGAATAGTCATTTACTTTGATCAGAATCACATTCGAAATTGTAGGATCGGGAAAACTGGGATTGGTAAGCTTGTCCTTATTATAAATCGGAAATTTAAATCTCAATCTGACAAATTTCATGAATAAATATAATCAGTCACATAATTATGATATAATATATAACCAGTGAGGTTTTTTCTGATGCGGACTGGGCAGGTTGCCCTATTACACGAAGATTTACCACGAATTACTATACATTTTTTGGGAGTAATGTTATCACTTGGTCTACAAAGAAGCAGAATACAATACCAAATATCAATCCCGAAGTGGATATCGAGCCATGGCTCACACTACTGACGACCTGACACATATTGGGGGTAAGGATCAGGTGTACAATTAGATATCAGTCGGATACCCGACCCCGACCCGGAAACAATAACAAAATATTACTCGTAAATGTTTATATTTTATAGCAATATGTATTAAGTTAAAATTTGATCCCCCCACCCCCCCCTCCTCTCTAATATCAGTAAAAATGGGAGTTGTATTCAATTCAATTTATGTTTGATCTCCCATTGTAGTATTTTTTTAAATGGATTTATGATTTTATTCCACTTCAAGTTTAACGCATAAGAGTAAACATCAGTAGTAAGTAAGAGTACCATTTTTGTTTGAACTTCCTATTATAAAATATATACATATTTGTAGGTTTGTAAACTTTGAAGTATTTTTTCTTCTAAAAAAAGAAGTTTCAATATATTTTTGGTTTCTCGTAATCGAACTCCAGATCCAGGCCCGCCGGATATCCAAAATACCGAATATAAAAAACGTCAGGTCCCAATTGTTTTAGGGTCGAGATTAAAAAAATAATCGATGCCCAAAAACTTATCATATTGGGATTTGGGTTGAGGTTACAGATCGAATCGCAACTCTCTACCCCACCCCTAATAAATCTATTTTTTTAGCATACTCACCAATTAGTTTCATTTACTAAACCCTGCAGAACCAGCATAGGCCATTACCATCAATGAAGAAAAATGCGAGTTTAAAGAGGATGAGACAAGAGGAGGAACAAAAACCCAATTCAGTATCGAAGCCGTTTATTACATACCTACCGCAAGATATCATCATCGCGATACTCACTCTCTTACCGGTCAAAACCCTAATCAGGTTTACGTGTGTGTGCAAATCATGGCAATGTTTAATCTCAAACACCAATTTCATCAATACCCATCTCTCAAAATACAACAAACAACACACAAACCAAAGAGTTATGTTAACCTATTTTAGTGCAAGCGACGTTTCTCTACCTTCTTACTTTGTTAAGTCGTTTTCACTTGATATGAATGCTGCTAGTAGTAGTGGTGCTGTTTTACTTGATTACCCTGCTCGAGACCCTAAACATGAAGTATCGATAAGGGGATCATGTAATGGGTTGGTGTGTCTTGTTATTGACGATGTTGAAGTCTTTTTATGGAACCCTTGTACTAAAACATCAAAGGTGTTGCCGGATTCTGGTCATCAGTTCCAGCAAGATGTGTTGACCTGTTATGATGGATTTGGGCATGATCGCATTAATGATGACTACAAAGTCGTGTTGGTAGTATGTTCTGTTGATTCTATGGGTTACATGGGTAAGAAAGTGGTTCATGTTTATTCGTTGAAAGCCAACTTGTGGAGGGAAATCGGGGAGTTCCCGCTCCAAGGCTGCAATGGTATCTTTGACCGTGGGGCGAAATACGTCGATGGGGTGCTTCATTGGGCATTACCAAAACATTTAGGTGAAGGTAAATCTTCAATGGTTATTGTTTCATTTGATTTGGAGAACGAGACTTTTGGTGAGATCAAACTACCTTGGGATGGTGATTGGAATGTTTCTTTCATGAGTTTGGGGGTTTTTGAAGGATGCCTTTCCGTATTCTCTCATGTTAACAAACCTGACGACAAGATTTGCGTTGATATATGGATTATGAAAGATAATGGTGCTAGAGATACTTGGACGAAGCTGTCTACTACTCAGTATGAAACCAAGAGGATGTGTTCACCGTATTCTTATTGCATCCCGTTGTGTATATTCAAGACCGGTGAAATCTTGTTGGAACGTGGGTTTCGTTTATTTTTATACAACCCAAAGAACGGTAAATTTAGAAATCTTGATGTTGAAAACTTGTCCAGAAGTCTCACTCATCTTCAGGCAACTACATATGTTGAGAGCTTAGTCTCGCCCAACATTTATGATGAGGTGACCGCTGCACAACACTAGTCCAAGGTAGTTTTGCTTATATTCAATATTGCAGCTGCATATCCTAATATATATATATATATATATATATATATATATATATATATATATATATATATATATATATATATATATATATATAAAGTCTTGGAAGCAAAGTAAATTTCCTATAGTTTTTCTAAAAAGTTTGAAGTTGTTTCTACTTGATGAATATTAATATGTACCATGTAGGTATGGGCTTCGCTTTAACTGTGTTAAGGTTTTAATTTTTGGAATCTGCATATTGAGAAAAGGCTTGATCAGCTAAATGTTTAGAGCACTTTGAATATCTAATCACATATTAAAGCATCGTGAACCAAGAATGAGACTCTTATCGATATATTAGTCTCATATCCAGAGTGAACTTTTTTAATTTATTGGTCATCGAAGTCAGATTTTTATACGGCTTACTAGGTTTGGAAGGGAAATGATATTGATTATGAACAGAGGATTCAATTCGATAAATTAAACAATCATACAATAACCGTATTGAATGTTTAGACTGTGACCAACTTATCCAAACTCAAGTTAACAAAATGAAATGACAGTGTATAATGTATATGGATAATATGATCTCATTCAAGTTACTCCTTTGATGAGAACCTCAATACATGTGATACATTTCAATTGAGAAAATACCCAGAGATTACTCTTTCACGGTCACAATAAATTTCAACATTAATATAGGTTAGTAGTTATACTCTTTAGTTCCTGATCTCTGCACATTGGGTTGCATTGTCAAATTTTGATGTTTTGCTTTATTTCTTTAGAGTTTTAACTGGATTAATTCAACTTGGTCTTTCCTTTATTCTCTTCAAATGGAAGGTTACGCGAGGGAGCGTAATCTCACCTACTATTGAACTTATCTATTGCTCTTAAAACAGTTTCAGAACAAATCTATTACTTCTTCTGACTAGCAAAATGAATTAGTCTTAGAACAGACTTCCGACACGAAAGAAACTTTCATTGATAAGCAGAGCCCAAAATGATTTGTTTATTTGACAGCCTAACCGTTGTTCTACCGCTTTGGATTCTCCTTCTACTTCACTGCCTTAATAAAATAAACAGCATGAACTAAAATTTCGTTATGATAATTGTTGAATGATCCAATTCCTTATATATGTAGCTTGTTCACTAAAGCATAGGGTGTAGGATCGACTTTGTTGAGTCCTGGCCCTCTTTACGAACATTTATTATTCTACCCAGGAGGAGTTTACAAGCCAGCTTAATATCTCTGCAAAAGTTGCTCAGGCCGAGTTTGTAGCTTCCTCATCCTCCATACAAACATTTTACTAAAATTTGTCTACTCTATAAAACTAATTTTCAGACGTTTTCATGCCTGAAAATGACTTCTTTAACAAGTTCAGGTTAGAATTGTTTCTGCTTACCAAATATTGACTTGTAGACATGCCTGCTAGTCTGCAGTCTGCTTGCGTTCACACCTGTTGCGGCTTTCAATTTAACTGTTCTAAGCTATTATTACTTGTATGGTCCTCAATCCTCATAATTCTAACACAAATACTTTATTAACCTCAATATTCATTTGCACTTTTATAGAAAGCGGGCATGTCCTGGTGAGCTCATACTTGCGACTTGCCCTCTTATAGCCCCAAACTCCCTTTTGCCTCTTTCAAGAATTACTATAATCTCACGAAACTACAATACTAATCATTGTAGTTTCGGTTGGAGCTTTATTTAAAAAAATTAGTTGCAGCTTTTTAACAATGGTGCAACCAATTTTTAGAAAGATAAATGAAATATCAATACGTCCCTAACAAAGCTACCTTTTTCATACAATAATGAGATGAATAGCACAATTGACCCTTCCTATGATTTGAAAAACACAAAAAAAAATACATGTAGATTAGAAATTTACAATCTGAATTAGTCACTTTAGAAACGTTTTACAGCAAATTCATATTGTATATTTATAGATTTTTATTGCATATAGCTATTACGAACTGTTAATATAACTATTAATATGAATTGGTCATAAATTATGAAGAGAGAATTTATTAAACTATATATATAATATACACTTCATGAACATTGCAAAGTAAACTAAACGTGGTTATTTCATAGTTCTACTAAACTACTCCGAACTCATTTCAATATACAATCAACAAAATGAAAGACCCCGACCTTGCCGGGGCAGCTTTGCTAATAGTAAGTTTACGTGGATGTTTTGTTTTTTTACTAATTTACTTATATGCGGGACAGGTGAATTAATTTAATGGACGGAGTGTATTACTCTTTTCGCTTATACGAGTATATAGTGTACTTATATGGTTTGTTTACTTATATGCTTGATTGAATTCTTTAGTTTTAGTATAGTGTACTTATATGGTTTGTTTTTTTAACTGAATTTTTGATATGAGAGAAACTATATAAATTATATAGGCTGGATTAAGTCCCTCCTAGATATTACGATTTCTACTTCTAACCTGCTTAATTGAGTCCTATAGTTTTGATATGAGTGCACTTATGTGGGTTGGTTCTTCTTATTGAGTTACTGATATGAGAGATATATCAAGCTTATGCATAATTAATAGTAGTAGTAGTAGTATATTTGAAAAAGGTTAGAGCTAAACGATTGCGGCCTTCTTGGTTGCAACTTCTGAAGCAAATTTGCTGGATTAAATCCGCTATAGGTATCACTATTTCGGCTTATAAGCAGAACAAACAAAATAAAAAAACCCCGGCTTTGCCGGGGGCTGTTTTGCTAGTATTGAGGAAAAGACTGGATTGGCTTTAACACAAGACCAAAAATATTTTCAATTTTTAGCAAATTCCAAATCCTTTTAAAGCTTATGTAAACTCCTAAAGATATTTAAGAGTGGTAACTGCAATATGAAGTAATCCGTGAACACTGTGAACCTAATTTCTCATATATATTAAAGTTGGGTCCTGGTGTGATTTGCTAAGTCTGGTAGGAAGCAGGATGATTTAATTGTAACACGCCCTACAAATTTTAATAAATAAATGTCAACTATATTTTAAGGGTGTATAGTGGAGATGCATGTAACTTGTATAGATAGTTAATTTCCTTTTTCAGGTGAAAATTTCTAATTACTTTTTTTAGGTGAAAATTGCTAAGAAACGATTGGAGAAGCGGAATGAAGAATGACATGACAGTACTGGGACCAGAGATTGCATTTCATTTTATTTTTTAAAGGTATTTTGCATTTGAATTATCGATTAACAAAACTTGTGTTGGTTTTCTGCAAATTTAGTATTTTTACCTAAGCCTTATTATGAACAAATGTAAGCAGGTTCTCTATTTTCTTGCAATTTGCTATGTTAAGGTGTTTAGTATTAAACCTAAGGCTTATTATGAACATATGTAAGCATGTTCTCAATTTTCTTAGTCAAACAAAAATTCTGGTGTGTGAAATGTTTTGTTTGGTGCAGTTTTACAATTATGTATAGTTTGGCTTATAAGCCTTATTGATATTGCGTTGTTTCGTGAGCAGCAATAGAGTTACAGAGGAGTTAGTTATTTACTCAAAAATTCGGTATTTGTATCTAATCGGGTGCCTGATGTGTCCTATTGGTGATAGCAATAAAAGCTTATGTATAAGTAATTGCTTACCAGATTCCTACTCTTTTTGTTCTATACCCATTCACCAGAACAAATGTCATAAAAGCTTGTACTTTTCTTCAGAATAGTTTTTAATTTCCTGAACTCTTTGCAAAAATTGCTAGAAAGGCTTAATCGCAATCCAGTTCACTGGATTCGGTATATACCGTTGAGGCTGGAAAACACTTTCTTTTGTTGCCAATTATAAGCTATATCATCAGTATCTAAGGTATTGTTTGGTTGTGGGATTTTAAATCCCGTTACTAACAATCCAGGAAGATTATGAATGTGACTTGAAAAGAAAGCAGAACAAGCAATCCATTTGGAATTTGCGTTTTCATAGTATTGCTGAGGTCTATCAGACATTCAGACTCATACTCCGATCTCGAGTTCCAACAATCAAACATGGCTGCAATCTACATTTTGTGTGCCTTAAACATTTCGAATCTATGGAAATAAGAAAAAAAACATTGACAAAATTCTTAGGCAACAAAAGTATGATTATGGTTATTACTTAAAGTTTTAAGTTTCCACGTTCCCTTTTTATTTGATTCTTTGAGTTTAGTATAGTGCATTTCTCTTAATCGAATAGAATTACTTTAAAGAATATGGAGAAGACCAATGGTGTAGCTTTCAAGAAAGAAGAAATATTGTCATATAGATCATCACGAATAGTGATTATCAAAAACAAAAAAAGATAATCAACGAATAGTGATTATCAAAAGAAAAAAGATAATCAACGAATAGTGATTATAAAAAAAAAAGATCATCAACGAATATCAGGTCACAAAGTACAATACTATACCTTCACAAAGTGGTAACCATTTGTATTTGAATCCGTCTAATGCAACATTAAATTAAATTACAAAGCAAGCAAAGTCTTTAGACACTAAAATGTAGTTGAACAAGATGATTTAACTATTACTACCTTCATTTGATACATTTGATAGTACAATAGTTATGAAATCAAACAACCCATAAGGAAGAAATTCTATAAAGTAGTTTTTATTGACTATCTGACTGCTTTTAAAAGGTCAATTTTAAGCAATCATGCAAGTTTATTTGGGACTGAAAAAAGGCAAAAGGCATTATGAAGGAGTTAACTTATTTAATGCCAAATCAAAAACTAAACACAGTTCTTGTCGAAACAAACCCAAATTAGACTTAGAAATGTTCTAAAATATCCAAAATTGATACGTAAGTACCCACAATTACAATAACAATTACAATTACAACACCAACAAACACAATGAAACTAATACGTAAGCACGGGATTATAACCGACGCAGTCATACTAAAAAAAGCTCCAACAAGTGACATTAATTCCCCGAAAAAAGGTATAGCCACAGCGACAATAATGGTGCTAATAATAAAATTTGATCGGATGAAAATGTTAGCCGGTTCCTTTAGGTAGTATGAACAAAATTGGTTCTCGATGTTATTCACAACTGGGGTTACCATTAATGCATATTTTGCTATAGGATTGACTAGGGTTGTGTATATGGCCACTTTCGAGATGATTTTATTTGTTGGTAGGTTTAAGATTATTTGTGATTGCACCTCGGGGCCGAACATTAGGTATCCAACAATTGACATTGATGCGTAGGTAATGGTACACAAAAGAAAACAGACGATCATCACCTGATATAAGTTTAGTTAGTACACTGATGAAAATCATAACAAAAAAACTACTTTGAAAACTAACAAGTTGAACTACATTGTGGTTTCATAGATGGTCATTTACCTCAGAAAAGTATTTTCGGTTCTTCATCGAAGTGTAGAGAGTGGGAAACACTGGATGAGCACAATTGCAAAAGGCGTATAAGCTCACAGCATTAGGGATACCTTTCCAATTTAAAAGCTCTTCTTTATGCTGAAATCCGATCCTATCATATATTCCCCAGCCCAAAAAACTGAGCCCAAAATAATTATACACGCAAAAACTCCAGTGGCCGAGATATAAGAAAGCAGATTCAAACTGTTTAGCAAAATCGTAGGCAAGATAACAAGGGCAGCCAAGGCGACAAACATTTGTTTCCCACTAATTAAAACTCTGTCTATTTCAAGATCCGTGTTTGGAAACAAGTTAAAACTCCGCCTATTTCAAGATCAGTATTAAAAAACCTGTCGCGATAATGCATAGATCAATGTTCATGGAAATAGATACAATTGTTCTTCCTTTACTTCCAAATGCCAATTCACCTATGTCGGGATAAGATCGAATATTTGGTTGCACGTCCATACATCTTTTTATAAGGATTCCGGTATACAAGGATAGGCATGCGATTAATAGAAAGAGAATTATGCTTAACCAACCTCCGGAGGCTAATGCATAGGGAATCGACAATATTCCAACGCCTGTAGATAATGAGGTCTTTTAAAATATTTATCAAAATCTCATCAAAGATGTCGACAAAGTACTCTTACTCCAAACAGAAGAAACACTTCTAATAATCGAGAAAAAAAAAAGTTCAAATTAAGTGTTAGTTAAAACCTTTGGCCAGTTTGACTAGCTATTATAGTGCTCAAATTAAGCAAAGACATCCGCATTTTTGAAGGATTTGTCTCTTAATTCTTTATATGTACAAAAAAAACTTGTTACCGTATTGCACAAACAAAATAATATAGAAATAATACTAAAAGATGTGAACTATCTCATTAATGCACTCTAAATTAGTTAACCTCGTATGCATGCATTTGTGTCTAAAGTCTAAATTTTAAACTATTTATACCCTTCATAAATCATAGTACCATTTTTGTTTCATTTTGTTGGGTACGTTTTAAATAATACACAATAATTTTTACGGAAAATAAAAGAACAAATAAACAGAAAATGGTTTCCTCAAATATATAAATATCAATTACAACCTTCAAAATTAAGAGTATGTAAATGATACCGAAATGAACTAAATTCCGAGACGAGGTAACTGCAAGCAGTTCCCTTAAACGATATTTGCCCCGCCACCTCTGCTTCTGGCTAAATGGGACACTTCGTTCCCAAGGTACAACGTCTATCACATGTGACTCGGCGGAAACGGCACCGAGCCACGGTCGGGCCGTTGGTGATGCGGTACTCTCTCTCTATATGTATGCATATGTGTTTGTGTGTTTGTGTGTTTGTGTGTGAATGTGTTTATGATATGTATTTTATTTCTCATAAAAAAACTTATTGAAAAGCTCTTAGAAAAAATGGTTGGAAACCATCATTTTATATATTTCTATTGTAACTCTTTTTTCAATAAAGAGCCACACTTAATGGAGTAATAAAGTTTTGAAACTCATAATTTTTAATTGCATTCAAAACCATAAAACAAAGTTTTATCCAACAATCCCCCACATGAATGCAATTATAAAACATGCAAGGTGCAACTAAATGCAATCGAGAGAACCACGAGAACTCACTGCATAAGGACAGGTAGCGCGCGACTTGAACCTGCCATAGCGAAATATCTTTCGGATATACTTGACTTAGGTAGCGTAATGCTTTG
Source organism: Primula veris (assembly GCA_963682055.1). Lineage (NCBI taxonomy): Eukaryota > Viridiplantae > Streptophyta > Magnoliopsida > Ericales > Primulaceae > Primula > Primula veris. The sequence continues at coordinate 23,647,246 of OY821747.1, read as the reverse complement.
AACCTTTAGCGTTTTGTGTATAACAAAATAATACTCGCACAGTGACTTCTCTACACCACTTACTAGGCCCTTTAGTTGTTGTCCATATTTGGCCCTGGACTGCCTTGACAAATTCAACCTAGTGCTCTAGTGATTTAGCCCTAGATCATCACATAGTATCGGCCATACACACTCGTTATAGGTGATTTCAAGTCAAAGGTGTCCTGACTCACCCCACTCGACCTTCGAGATACTTGATTCCTTAAGAGCCTCATGCTCACCCTTAAAATGGTACAGGTCTATCACTATTTCATCATAGAAATGGGCTGAGAACTTATGTTCTCGAGTGCTTTGTTTGGTAACCCGCACAGTTCAGTTTTCCCATTGAACCTGAGACTGGAGTTTCCAGTACATGTTGGGTAGCTTATGTGAAGGTTTCCAATTTATTGGGCTTCATCCCCCATTTCCCTCGATGATGCTCCGACTCCTCCACGAGTCAAGCATTTTGTATATGGATCCGCATTATTATCCTTAGACCTTGCTAAGTCTATGGATACCAAAATTTTTGCTAGCAATTCCTCTTACGGATTTGTGTCTCCGACGAATATGTCATGACTTTGTTGGGACTTTCCATTATACAAATTATTCCGATCCCGTTTAATAACTGTCTGACTGCAGCAGTGCACGTTTATTGCGGGAACAGATTTTGGCCACTTGAAATACCTCCCAAGACTTCTCAGCCAATCTGCCTCTTCTGTAGCTTGATTCAACGTTATGAATTCTAACTCTACAGTTTCTCCAACTATGCAAGTTTATACAAAAACCTCCATGAGACTGGAGTATAACTATTGAAATTATCAACATCGTCAATTTACTTATAGTCGTTGACTATATGTCTCTGGTGCCTACCAACCTCATTGTTGATGGTCTCTTCCCATATACACATTATATGGATAATATTGATTATTTCAATGTCATCGATTTACCTTTACTCATGAAGGTCAAGGGTCGAAGAAAGTTTCTTTTCTCACCCTTTACTACGTCGAGGCACTTTATCTTCTTTACAAGTTTCACTTGCCCCCATTTTCCAGCACCGTTTGAGTGTTCACTTGTCTTGGGTAGCGTAATGCTTTGAACCCTCAACGTATTAATCACACTCGCCAGGCGTTAGAGTTTTTGCAGAAAATCTCCTCATTTAGAAAATATGCTTCTCGGACATAGAACTCTATATGCAGCTTAAAGTCATCTGATTTATGCACTAGAAACCGATCAGCACTATATTTTGTGCTTATCTGATAAACACACAATCTACCGTTTTCGATCCTATCCAAGTCCTTTAAGGAGCCAGATTGCGACCTTTCTTAGGTAGTACCAAACTTTCATGAACTTATAGCCAGGCATCATGCCTTCTATAATTTTGACTGGTTGGTCTAACTTCCTAAGCGGTAGTTTGTTCAACACATACCTTGCGGAAAGCTCACTTCCCACACAAATTCAGAGTTTTACCCTGAACTTATCAGCATGATATTCATCATTCAAGAACTACATTTTTGCTCGAGAGCATAATAAGTCGTTCTTTAACGATTGGTGTCATTCCAACAACACAATTGTGTGAATGGCGTCTCATATTCACCGTTTCATTTACACTGACCATGTATTCATATCCATGTGTATATACCCTTTCGGAACTAGTTAGACAATTTCTAACACGTCCAAGAAAAGTCTATCATTTAATGATTAACACTTAATCATTGGATTAAAGTTGATAGATTAACACAACAGAACACCCAAGATTAAACATGTTTTCTGACAAGCCTTAATCCTCAGCCTTAATTCTCAACAATAGAATTCGCGTATTCATTCTTACTTGAATGAATATCTCGACTGATTTTTCTTTAGTTCTCATCAAGTAGACATATCAGTGTTTAGTACAACCATCAATAAATTAAGGAAATACCTTTTAAACCCTTCTTGGTTTTGTACGCATCTCAAATGCATCAAACCATTAGGTTATATACTCCGTTCAAAACTTCGAACTGAAGACTTAGCAATACATTGCTTCGAACACAAACTCATGTTTGTGTTTCAATTTAAATAATAGATTTAGAAAAATAAAACATTTATGGTTCTATATTTTTATGACCTACTATATCATGTCAAATCAGTGACTTAGTTGAATAACTCAGCATGTCATTATTGACCACAAGAGTATCGACTAAAATGCTCATTTTGAACTAATAGTCACTCATGTATTGCCACAAACAAACAAACTTATCACAATTTGATCCTAGTGTTTTGGCTACCGAAAGGCTACTGCCCTTTAGGTTTCAAAAACCACTATTCATGATTCAGATTTGGATGCTTGCACTTGTTAGTGGATTTCCAAACATTTAAAACGTTTCCACACATTAACGCCCCCACAGTTCGTGTATTCCATTTATTCTCACTCAGAACATGCGCACTGTTATAGAGAAACTTAATCGGTTTCAAGATGATAAATGAACAATATCATTTATTTTAGACGTTTTAAGTCCTATACCACTGAACCGTTAGGTATTCTCTCACTCGCCCGTAGGTGCTTTGGGGTACGTTTAGATTCTTGATCTACATGATCGATGGGTTACCCCCACATTTATGGGACCCTCGGGGTTCTTCCCCAATAATAGTAATATACTATTACTCAATTACTATTCTCAATAATAGCAACCACAACATATTCATAATATGTTATTTCAACAATTTAATAAGATGTTATATCAACAAATTATTGAATATTCTTTCAACAAACTAATAAAATGTTAATTCAACAAATTATTAAATGTTATTTCAATAAAATAATAAGATGTTATTTCAACAAATAATAAAATAGCCGATACTTGTTTATTCTTAAAATAAAACTCAACGGCAATTTATAATTTGTCCAATTATCAAATTATTTGCTCTTGGATGAACAAAATTTGTTATTAAATAACATTTCATCCAAATATGTAACGACTCGTCAATGCAATTCGTAGATTGCTAATAAAGCTTTCCATAAATGCCAACAACGATTGTCGTTACAATACTTTATAACTCTCCAAATTAAATTGTGATTAATCACAATTAATAAGAAGTTATAAACACTCGTCATTAATCTCATTAATGAGTACTGTTACAAATTTTGTAACCCTCCAAATTAAATTGCAATAAATCACAATTAATATGGATACCACCCATTATATCCCCACATTAGTGGCTTTAATAATGGTGATTTCGAATTTGTAACCTCCGTCATTAATATGCACTCATGCAAAATTAATAGGAGTTATACCGGCACCCACAATGTTCTGGTCAGTTCTAGCACCCACTGTGTTCCGGACATTTTTCGCAGGAAACTGTTTGTTATCTCAAATAACAAACACGCACAATCTAATTTCGGAAAATGAAACTAAAACTCCTCCTTCACAAACACCAAATTTCTATAACCACGCATGGTTTCAAGAAACTGATTTTGCAAGAGTATTCTAGTTCATTCCCGAAAAAGATTATCAAATTCTGAAAGATTTATTCAGCCGTAAACACTAGATAAATCTGATTTTACACAGAACAATCTCAGAATTCAACCAGTTCTGTCGTAAGCCCCAAATTCTTAAAATCAGAAAATGGTTTTACAAGAACTATTTCGAAACCAGTTCTGTCGTAATCCCCAATTTAATGGTTTTTACTAGAATTGTTTCGAATAATCACCAATTCTCCAATTTCATGGTAGAGATCCATGTCTATACTGTTAGGACCAGATTTCTGGTCTATATATACTATTTGTTGTCTATTGGTTTTCACTAAATAATCCTAACTGTTTGTTGAGAACTAAGGCAGTGTTGTTTCAAGCAATGTTGCAACCTCAGTTACAACCAACTGAGATAAGTGTTGACAGGTTTCAAGCAATGTTGCAACCTCAGTTACAACCTACTGAGACAAGTGTTGACAGGTTTCAAGCAATGTTGCAACCGCAGTTACAACCTGCTAAGACAGCGTGGGTGGTTTCAAGTAGTGTTGCAACCAGAGTTGCAACCACAGTTCCAACCTGCTGTTTTGCAGGATTCTGTTTAGTTCTGTAAATCTGCATAACTATTCTTTAATGGTAATTATTTGTTTCAAAGTATGCAGGATATATTCTCATATGCTCTTAAAGGTTTAGTTCGTCTATATTGAGAATATCAAAGTGGTATGGAAAGATTTCCTAAAAGATATAAAGAGATTAGTTTATAAAGTTATGTTTCATTTACATAGATAAATCTATATCTCTATTCTTATGCAAATCTTTATCACTTGTTTCAATCTTTGTTCCTTATCAATTCAGTATGATATGTTTAAGATTGAATGAAATATGGAGTTAATGTTTCATATGTATATTTAAAGATATTATCCTATATGTTTCCTTGTTATAGGAAAAGACTAACTCCTATTTTCAATCTAGTTATTAAACATGTATTAACCAATGATGATTGGAGTCAATCCACGCTGAAGAATCACGTAATGTTTGGAAAGATTGAAGCCAATCAATAAAGTCAAAAGCAATCACAAAAGACATTGAAGATAGAGGATTGTTTTTACTTGCTTATATAGTTGATAACTTAGCTTGTAAAAAGTGTGTGTTCTAAATTATAAAGAACTCATTCTTGAGAGAATACACAGTGAGCTTTAAAAGAAAATAATGGTGGTATGCCATTGATTTATAATTGATAATTATAAGGTAGGAGCAATATAGAGATAGGCAGAAAAACCTAGAGGGAGTCTGAGTGTTTTTCAATAAGACTTGAATCTTATATTGTAAGCTTTTATAATATCATAAACTGGGTGAGTGCCCCGGAGACGTAGCCTAGTTGGGTGAACTCCGTTGTTAAATGTGCGTGTGATTTATTTCAAGTACATTTAACTTTACTCAGTTCTGTCCATTAATACACTTGGTTCCAACTGTGGTTGCAACATCACTTGGAACCTAACTGCAAAACTGCAACTAGAATAGCGGATAGGAATTTCAATTGGTATCAGAGCTTCACACTAGATCTTACTTAGTGTGGATCCTGTGTTCTGGTAAAAATGGACTTAATGAGGGAAGGAAACGCATTCAACAAACCACCATTGCTTGAAGGAGGAGTCAACTATGGAGTTTGGAAAATCAGAATGAGATCTTTCATTAAACAGCAAAATGAACATGCTTGGAAAACAGTACTGTATGGTTGGGAAGCTCCAACTGTTACTGATGGTGAAGGTGATCTAGTTTATGTGCCTGAAGACAGATGGTCTACTGATGAGGATAGAAAATCAAGTGCAAATTCAACAGCAATAAACTTGATCTTTGCTGGTGTCACTCTCAGTGTGTTCAGGTATATTTCTCATTGTGAAACTACCAAAGAGGCATGGGATATTTTGCAAGTAACCTTTGAAGGAACTGTTAAAGTAAAAGCCTTTAAACTCCAACAGTTAACTACTCAATTTGAAAATTTAAGAATGGAGGAAGATGAAACCATTGAACAATTTAATGGTAGAATTTGTCATATTGCCCATCAAGCTGGAACCTTAGGTGAAAAATACAGTGATGCTAAACTTGTTAAGAAAACTCTAAGGTCACTTCCAGAAAGATTTGAAATTAAGGTTACTGCTATTGAAGAGTCAACAGACTTAGATAATCTCAAACTTCAAGAACTTATAGGAAATCTAAGCACTCATGAGCTAAAATTCTTCAAACATAAGAGACCAGAAAAGGGAATAGCATTTCAGGCTAAGAAATCTTAACCTAATGTCTGTGAAAAAATGAGTGATGAAGAACAGTTAGCCTTCTTTGCTAAAAAGGTTTACAAAAAGTTTTATAAGAAAAAACATGATGATACTGGAACTTCTAAAAACTTTCAGAAAAGGGATAATCAAGTTAAGTCAGAATCTAGGTTTAATAATAATTCTACAGGAAAGTGGAATCCTAAAGAGAAGGATAACAAAGATTACAAGCCTAGAGAAATTCAATGCAGAGAATGTAGAGGTTTTAGTCACATTCAGTCTGAGTGTGCAAATACTTTAAAAAGGAACAAAAATGCTTATATAACCACTCACAGTGATAGTGATTCTGAGAGCAACAGTGATGAAAATGATGATTCTAATTTTGTTAATTTTATGGGAATAACCACTGAAATAGAACCTACTTATGAAAGTGACTATGAGTCTGTTTCAACCATAGTTACAACTGCTCTTAAAACCTATAGCAGTGATGAGGAAGAACCCTCTGATGAAAACATTACTCAGCAATATCTTGTCCTTTATGAAAAGTATCAATGCATGAGTAAGTAATCCTTGATCTTGAGCAAACTTAATGTTAATCTAAAGAATGAAGTTAAAAGTCTTACTGAGCAACTCAACCAACAGCTAGTTGAACTTGCTGAAACTAAAAAGCAAATAAAATTGTTGAATGTGTCTGCCTCAGAAAAATTAGATAACATGCTGTCCTATTCTAGAGCCTCTAAAGATAACAGTGGCTTAGGTTATTATGCCTATGAAAATACTGGAAAAACCACCTTTGTTAAAGCTCTTGTTAAAGCTGAAACTCATGTTATTAACAATAAGGTTAGAAGTACAGTTGCAACCAGAGATGTTAGAAGTACAGTTGCAACCACAGGTGCAACCAAGAAAAAACTGAATAGCCTTGAGGTTAAATCTACTTTTAGAACTAAACTGTGTAACTTCTGTAAAAAATCTGGTCATTTAGAAATCCAGTGTTATTTAAAAAGGAACATAAAGTATATTTCTCAGAAAAACTGGTTGGCTTCTGTCAATAAAAAATTGAACTGGGTCTGGAAAGTTAAGGAAAAATCTACCTTAATTGCTAATAACAAAGCTGTGATTACCTCTTTAAATGATGTTACTTCTAATGATTGGTATTTTGACAATGGTTGCTCTAAGCACATGACAGGTACTGCAGGTTTCCTAAAAAATGTCATTAATCTTACAGGAAACGTTGTTGTGTTTGGAGGTGGAGATACAGGTAAAATTGTTGGTAAAGGTACCTTAAACAAACCTGGAATGCCTAATATTGATGATGTTTTTCTTGTAGATGGTCTAAAAGCTAATCTTATTAGTATTAGTCAACTATGTGACAACAAGATGATTGTTAAATTTAACAAAGATAGGTGTCTAATTACTGATCTTAACAATGATATGGTCATGACTGGAGTTAGATCAACAAACAGCTGCTATGTTTTTGAAAAAGCTGAAAAAGAATTGCCTCAGAATAGGTGTAATCAATCTATTACTAATAATTTTGATATTTGGCATAAAAGGCTGGGTCATGTGAATTACAAAACCTTAGATAAGCTGGTTAAAGAAGAATTGATAAGAGGTATTCCTAAACTTAGTGCTAAAACTCAAAGTGTCTGTGGTGATTGTGCTGTTGGCAAACAAACAAAGAGTATTCACAAAAGTACAAGTCAAATCTACACTAAGAGAGTCCTAGAACTTCTTCATATTGACTTAATGGGTCCTATGCAAACTGCTAGTATATGTGGCAAAAAGTACATTTTGGTAGTTGTAGATGATTTCTCTAGATACTCTTGGGTAGTTTCTTAAAAGATAAGTCTGAAATTTTTGATCTCTTTAAAACTCTGTGTTTAAAACTTCAACTTGAAAAAGGTTCAACCAGTGGTAATATTGCTAGGGTCAGAAGTGATCATGGAACAGAATTTGAAAACAGTAAGTTTAAAGAATTTTGCAACTCCTTAGGTATTAGTCATGAGTTCTCTGCACCTAAGACTCCACATCAAAATGGTATAGTTGAAATAAAGAATAGAACCATTCAGGAAATGGCTAGAGTCATGCTTAACTCTAAAAAACTTGCCAACAGATTTTAGGCTGAATCTGTTAATACTGCCTGTCATATAGTTAATAGAGGTTATATTACTAAAGGCACTTCTATGACTGCTTATGAAATATGGAAAGGCAGAAAACTCAATGTTAAGTATTTTCAAGTTTTTGGGTGCGTTTGCTATATTCTTAGAGATAGAGAACATCTTGGAAAATTTGATTCTAAGAGTGATAAAGGGATCTTTCTTGGTTATGCTCAGAATAGTAGAGTCTTTAGAGTTTTTAATCTAAGAACAAACTGTGTTATGGAGTCTTATAATGTTATATTTGATGACTTAAAAGATGTGAATGAGACTACAGGTGATGATGAAGGGTCAGAAATGACAAGAAATGAGCCTGAAGAAAGTCAGCAAACAAGCAGTCCAACAGTGGTTGGAAGTCCAGTTGCAACTGAGGTTGAAACCGAGGTTGAAACCCAGAATACTGCTGAGTCTGAAAAAGAAGAAGAAAGTTCTCATGATCAGTCAACTAGCAAGCCTCGCTATGTAAGGACTCAGACTAATCATTCTCTTGACAATGTCATAGGAGAAGTAGCTTCAGGTATGAAAACCAGAGGTAAAAGAAATAATGTTGTTCACTTTGCTTGTTATATTTCTCAGTTAGAACCTAAGAATATAAAAGAAACTTTAGAAGATAGTGAATGGATTTTAGCTATGCAAGATGAATTGTCTCAATTTGAGAGAAATGATGTATGGACTTTAGTACCCAGACCTTCCAATAAAAATATGATAGGGACTAAATGGATCTTTAGAAATAAAAGTAATGAAGATGGAGTGATTATCAGGAATAAAGCCAGGCTGGTAGCTCAGGGTTATACACAAATTGAGGGAATTGACTTTGATGAAACTTTTGCTCCTGTAGCTAGAATTGAATCCATTAGAATGCTACTCTCTCTTGCATGTCTGTATGATTTTAAATTGTTTCAACTTGACATTAAGAGTGTTTTTCTGAATGGTGTGATTAATGAAGAGGTTTATCTTTGTCAACCTAAGGGATTTGAAGATCCTAAATTTCCTGAACATGTTTATTTGCTGAAAAAGGCCTTGTATGGTCTAAAGCAAGCTCCTAGAGCTTGGTATGATAGATTAACCAAGTTCTTGATTGAAAAAGGTTTTAACAGAGGGGGAGTTGATAAAAGTCTGTTTACTAAGAAAACTACAAAGGATATAATCATTGCTCAAATCTATGTTGATGACATTGTATTTGGCTCCACTTCTAATAAAAGGATAGATGAATTCATTTCTGATATGAATAATGAATTTGAAATGAGTGGTGGTGGTGAATTAACTTACTTTCTAGGATTGCAAGTTAAACAGAATGAAAAAGGCATATTTTTATGTCAGAGTAAATATGCAGATAATCTGGTTAAGAAGTTTGGTCTTAGTGAAAGTAAAGAGAAGAGAACCCCTATGAGTACCACCCTTAAACTGTCCAAAAATGATAAAGGTAAAGGTGTCTGTCCTAGTCTTTATAGATCCATGATTGGAAGTCTGCTTTATTTAACTGCTAGTAGACCAGATCTGTGCTTGAGTGTAGGAGTATGTGCCAGGTATCAGGCAAACCCTTTAGAACCTCACCTTCTAGCTGTCAAAAGGATTTTAAGGTATGTAAAAGGCACAATTCACCTAGGATTATGGTATTCTAAAGACACAAACCATTTTCTTGTTGGCTACTGTGATGCAGATTGGGCAGGAAACATAGATGATAGAAAGAGTACTTCTGGTAGTTGTTTTTATTTTGGAAACAATCTAGTTTCATGGTTTAGTAAAAAGCAAAATTGCATTTCTTTATCTACTGCTGAGGCAGAATATATTGCAGCTGGAAGTGGATGTACTCAACCTATTTGGATGAAACAGATGCTAAATGATTATAATGTTAAGCAAGAAATATTAACTTTGTTTTGTGATAACAAAAGTGCTATAGATTTAGCAAAGAATCCAGTTCAACATTCCAGAACTAAACATATTGATCTAAGGCATCATTTTATCAGAGAACTGGTTGAAGGAAAAAGCTTAATTTTAGAACATGTTTCAACTGAAAAACAATTAGCTGATATTTTCACAAAGCCCATTGATACTAATAAATTTGAATCTTTAAGAAGTTATATAGTGGTATGTCACTATGGATCTAATTGAATACTCTTGCTATGTATGTCTGCTTTGAGTCCCTTTAATACTTTTTTATTTCTAGAGGTAAGTCTTGATTGAGCTTTAAAGTTTTTATCTTGAAAAAGCCGCTTTTTGGTGTCTCAAAAACAGATGTGAGGTAACTTGTCTTAAAACCTCTCTGGTAATAGATTTGCAAGCACAAAGTGCACATTTTACATAGTGGTTGCAAGTACAGTTGCAACCCCAATTGAAACCACATGCTCGAAATACTGGTTGCAAGCTCAGTTGCAACACCAGTTGAAACCTCATACTCATAATACTGAAAAATTCAGTGATTGTCCAAACACTCTAAAATGAAAAAGTCAAGACAAAGTCTTGTTATTTTTGACATCACTTATACTCTTTCCTTGCTGAGATCATCAAACTAGTTTTTGTGTAGAGATGAAAATGAATTTGTTCAATTTGAGCTCTTAAAATGTAAATTCTATTTAAGCTATTCTATGATAAACATATCTTCTTGAGTAAATTGCTAGAGTTCTGTTTTTTCGAAAGTGCAAATATCTTCCTGATTTGCTATCTTCTCTTGAATCAAGTCAAAATTTCCTTAAAATCTTCAACTTCTTAGAATTCACAATTTTGGGTAAATCTGTTTACAAGGAATGTTTTTCTTTATTTATTGCTGGATTTATCCTTCTGAAAAACTGTTTCCTTCGTGATTTCATTGTGTTTACTTTTCAAATTTCTGTTGATAAGAAATTTCCTTATTTCTAGCACAATTTTGTTTCAAAATTGATTTGCGTGTATTTTTTTCTAATTGTAAAAAGATTTGGCCTTTATTGCTATTTATACAAACCTATTTTTTTTATTTCAAATCAATCACAATTATCAGAATTATTCTGTCTCTCTCGTTAACAAAACCCTAAGTACTCTGAAAAACCCACTGCGGTGTTCTAAGTCTAGTTGCAACCTTAGTTGAAACCATGTCTTCCAACTCTCCTAAAAACCCTAATCTCAACGTTAATGATGACTGTACTCTTAGGGATTTCTTGAATAAATCTCCAACCAGTCCAGGCTCTAAGGCCAAGGTAAGTGAGTCTTCTTCCTCTAAGAAACATAGGTCTAAAAAACGTGCTAGGAGAAACTTAGAGGATGATCCTATTTCTGCTGTTTTTACTTACAATCCTAAGTTTAATGAGGTTGATCCTAGGTTCTGGAGTAGGAAAATGTATAGAAGGTTTAGGGCTTTTGCAGGTAGGGAAATTCACTGTGAAAGGAGGCTTAATTTAGTCAGTTATCTACGCATACAGGTGTATGTTGAAAAATTGTTGTCTGCTGTTGGTTTAGAAAGAACTATTTGCTATGCTGATTCCTTTTACCCTGCTGTTGTTAAGAGTTTTATGCTAATCTAAGTAGCAATGTTTTTGATGAGGGTAACCCTGCTTATGGAAGAGTATTTTTGAGGGGTGTAACTTTAGATTTTACCCCTAAGTTAATCAATGAATTCCTTAGTGCACTCAATCCTTCTGTGGATAATGTTGATTATGACATGGAAGTCATTGCCCTGGTTCTCACTGGAAAGAACAACAGATTTGATGGCACTTCCATCAAAACATCCTCTCTCACATTGTGTGCTGCTGTGCTACACAAAGTTGCTAGGTTTAATTGGACTCCTACTAAACAGCCCTCTAAAGTGAACAAAGAAATGGCCATTTTTCTCTATAAGATCATGTCTTCATTGCCTATTAATTTTGGTCATCATGTGTTCAATCTCATAAGGGATTTCAGTGATACAAATTCACCCTCTATTCTGCTACCCTTTCCCTGTCTAATCACTGGGATAATTCTGTCTCAAACAATTCAAATATCTGCTCCAAATCCTATTAGAATCTCCTCTGAACCATCTGAAAGATGTCCTCCAACCCTGTATATTTCTGCAAAACTACTCAAGGAAGGGCATGTAAATGACATCTCTGGAGAAAAAGGAAAAGAAAAGGAGACACCTAGTGCTCCTTCAGAAAAGAAGAAAGGTGTGAGGTGGTATCTGCAACAAAAGTTGGCTTACAATCAAGAAAGAAGAGCTGAACTGGATGCTGATGATTATCAAATCAAGAAGCTACTAGTGAATCTCATAGAAAGTGAGGATGATGGGGATAGTGATACTACTCACAGTGATGATGGCTTCTCAATAAGCAGTGATGAAGAACATGAGGATATTGTCAGAGATGAACCTCTAAGGGAAAAGGCACCTTTTACAGACATACCTAGTGACTAGTTTGTCTGGCTTATGACAAATAGGGGGAGATGAAGTTTATGTTCGGTTTAATGTTTTCAGTTTCAAGCTTTAATTTCAAATTATGTACTAAGACTTCATGTTTGGAACATGCTCTTGTTTTTAAGTTTCTGTTTCAATTATAATTGTTGTATTAAGACTATGTTGTGCCAGTATTTTTGGCCTTAAAATTTCTGCAATTTCTTTTTGAAATTTCTTTTTGAAGTATGACTATCTTTAAAATTGAATCTGTTCTGAAACTCTGTGAATGGATATACTTTGTGCTTATATGATGCTTGCTATTCTAACTTGCAGGTGGAGCTTAAATAGTTTTCACAAAAGTACTGATATAAGATATACAGTAAAAGACTGTGTTGATATTAAACTTGCAGGTGGATTGATGTTTTATAAACTTAGTTGATTTGTCAAAACCAATGACAAAGGGGGAGATTGTTAGGACCAGATTTCTGGACTATATATACTATTTGTTGTCTATTGGTTTTCACTAAATAATCCTAACTGTTTGTTGAGAACTAAGACAATGTTGTTTCAAGTAATGTTGCAACCTCAGTTACAACCTACTGAGATAAGTGTTGACAGGTTTCAAGCAATGTTGCAACCTCAGTTACAACCTACTGAGACAAGTGTTGACAGGTTTCAAGCAATGTTGCAACCGCAGTTACAACCTGCTAAGACAGCGTGGGTGGTTTCAAGTAGTGTTGCAACCAGAGTTGCAACCACAGTTCCAACCTGCTGTTTTGCAGGATTCTGTTTAGTTCTGTAAATCTGCATAACTATTCTTTAATGGTAATTATTTGTTTCAAAGTATGCAGGATATATTCTCATATGCTCTTAAAGGTTTAGTTCGTCTATATTGAGAATATCAAAGTGGTATGGAAAGATTTCCTAAAAGATATAAAGAGATTAGTTTATAAAGTTATGTTTCCTTTACATAGATAAATCTATATCTCTATTCTTATGCAAATCTTTATCACTTGTTTCAATCTTTGTTCCTTATCAATTCAGTATGATATGTTTAAGATTGAATGAAACATGGAGTTAATGTTTCATATGTATATTTAAAGATATTATCTTTAAAAGATATTATCCTATATGTTTCCTTGTTATAGGAAAAGACTAACTCCTATTTTCAAGCTAGTTATTAAACAGGTATTAACCAATGATGATTGGAGTCAATCCATGCTGAAGAATCACGTAATGTTTGGAAATATTGAAGCCAATCAATAAAGTCAAAAGCAATCACAAAAGACATTGAAGATAAAGGATTGTTTTTACTTGCTTATATAGTTGATAACTTAGCTTGTAAAAAGTGTGTGTTCTAAATTATAAAGAACTCATTCTTGAGAGAATACACAATGAGCTTTAAAAGAAAACAATGGTGGGATGCCATTGATTTATAATTGATAGTTATAAGGTAGGAGTAATATAGAGATAGGCAGAAAACCTAGAGTGAGTCTGAGTGTTTTTCAATAAGACTTGAATCCTATATTGTAAGCTTTTATAATATCATAAACTGGGTGAGTGCCCCAGAGACGTAGCCTAGTTGGGTGAACTCCGTTGTTAAATGTGCGTGTGATTTATTTCAAGTACATTTAACTTTACTCAGTTCTGTCCATTAATACACTTGGTTCCAACTGTGGTTGCAACATCACTTGGAACCTAACTGCAAAACTGCAACTAGAACAGCGGATAGGAATTTCATATACAAATACTCATTGGAAATTGTTAGTACTTTATTAACATGAAAACAATAAACATGTATAAATCAACTAACAAAATAATCTAGTCTCTAACCAGATTACTTATAAAATACAATGTAAATAAAAGTTTCACTGTAAAAATAAACCTCATGATTTATTATAGTAACAACGCAAAAAAAATTCCAAATTAATATCTTGTTAATAATGATCAATTACAACATATCAATAAACCAGACGTTTTACTTTCCCAAGCAATAAAGCTAGCCGAATAAAACATTTAAATTGGAACCATGTTATAAGTAAATAAATAGGTAGAACAACCCATTACAAGAGCCTGTACCCATCAACCCATGATGCATGTTAATTTACATATCTTAACAAGGATTAATTCACCACAATACACATGTTAATTATTAATAACCGAAACGTTTCTGAAAAATTAATGCTCTCTTAAAAGGCCTATCACAAAGGTTTGAATATCATTACATAAGCAATAAATTTATACAAACCACTTTATTGAGTACACGCTGACCATACGCGTTGACCATACAGTGATACACAAATTAATTACAGTCCACACAAAAACGTAAAATACTCAATACAATCGTTCAAAAGTAGTAACCTCAATTATACTAGATTTTCCATGCATGGTATCACAATAACTTACGCCCCTATGTAATTAATCCAAATGTAACAGCAAACCCAGTGTATTTAACATTTGTACAAGTATAATATGCAAATGACAGAATTTTTTTTTTCCAAAAATGAATCAAATGTGCTAACAGACAAGTACAACCAAGTTAATGTCTAGAGCACACTAAAGACAAAATGAAACAAAAAACCTTAGTAAGTCCAGCAATTCACTACTAACATCAAAGCATCAATACTAAAGGTCTTTCATACACTTGTGCACTCATAGGTATTACATACATATTTCAAGACAAAAACTTATATTAACATGCATGTCCGGTACAGCCAAATATTATAGATAAACTCAATTTATATAGCCACTCAAAATATGAGGAAAAAATATTCTAACACCACCGTGCTAAAACAACATCCATGATTAACCATTTATATCTCCTAGATTATTATCACCAAACAAAATATAGATTATCCTCAAAATCCGAATGATGACAAAACATATTATCAAAACGCAGTCAACATGCTCGTATGCAAACAATAATATATATCATAAACATATTACTAACATACATACGATAAGGTTAAAAACCAAAAAATTGGAATTTCACAAAAATACCAAACAAGGTAAAGTAAACACAAAACGCTTTCGACAATTCAACCAGAAACACCAATTTCTTAAAACCAATGTTTGTTAGAAAAAGATTTTCCAAAGAACTATCTTAGCCACGAAAATAATTTTCTTTTTATCCAAACACCAAAATTATTGTATTAACGTACGAAACATAAACTATCGTTTAAGATTGTTGGGTATGTTGTAAATAATACACAATAATTTCTACGGAAAAGAAAAGGACAAATAAACAGAAAATGGTTTTCTCAAATATATAAATATCAATTACAACCTTCAAAATTAAGAGTTTGTAAATGATACCGAAATGGACTAAAGTCCAAGACGAGGTAACTGCAAGCAGTTTCCCTTAAAAGATATTTGCCCCGCCACCTCTGCTTCTGGCTAAATGGGGCACTTCGTTCCCAAGGTACAACGTCTATCACATGTGACTCGGCGGAAACGGTACCGAGCCACGGTCGGGCCGTTTGTGGTGCGGTACTCTCTCTCTATATGTATGCATATGTGTTTGTGTGTGAATGTGTTTATGATATGTATTTTATTTCTCATAAAAAATCTTATTGAAAAGCTCTTAGAAAAAATGGTTGGAAACCATCATTTTATGCATTTCTATTGTAACTCTTTTTTCCAATAAAAAGTCACACTTAATGGGGTAATAAAGTTTTGAAACTCATAATTTTTAATTGCATTCAAAACCATAAAATAAAGTTTTATCCAACACATTTTTCAAAGATGAGAATGGCAAGGTATGTGTTTAAGCTTAATTTAGGGAAGTGAATGTATAACTTGGGAGACATGAATATGCACATTATTTTTATCATTTGAAACTTGTTTGGTTCCAATATTAATGCTCTATTTTTGTAGCAACAATTTTTTTGGGTCTGACTATATATTTTGAGTGTTATTTTTCAGATATTTTTTAAATAATTCCAGTTTTGTTCCTCATATTCAAGACAAGCTAGCCAGTTTATTTCCTTAAATCTTCATTGAATAAATCCCAAGTTATTTTGCATCTTTCTGTATTAAGCAGTGTGTGTTGATTAGGTTCACTTAGTCATCATTGAGAAAAATGATACCAAATCTAATTATGTAGCAATTCCCCTTCCTAGAAATTAAAATAAACTTAAAACACATACACAAGCAAAAAAATTGAGGTTATTTTCCATTTAATAATTTACAAAAAAAAACGGTCTATCTAACTTTAACAACATGCATGCAAGCAGAAACATCAAACAATTACCTGAATCCTGATGTCCAAACTATATAAGTTCCAGAACTAGTGTGTACCAAAATCACAACTCAAAACTTTCAAAATATTCAAAAGAAAATAAGGGAAATAGAAGAATGACCCGATAGTGCATTGAGTCCATTGAAACAAGTCTTGAAAAAGGAAGTGTCCCCTTCAGATGGTTGATCCCCGAACGACTGTTTTACCTTAGTAATTTTGTGCACATTCTCTTGATTTTCACCACACAAAAAAGGAAGGGTAACAAAACAATCATCTCCATGCTCACCATTCATCTTTGAAAGGGAAAACAACAACAAAAAACTTCCTTATGCGTCTTAAATTGTTTCTGGGGGTAAATATAACTTTTGAAGGTTTTGCCTGAATGTACTTATAGTACATATATCATGTAACGATCCGATCCTCCGACCAGACCGCCATCATCTGCTTACTACCACCAATACTGTCCGCTTTGGCCCGATTTCGGCATCGCTTCTCGGGCCGCACGGTTTTAAAAGGTCTTGGTGATAGTAAATAGAGTTTCCTTAGGCTTATATACCATATAGGTGTACTCACATATCTATGCGATGTGGGGCAATACTCTCTCTTTACACCGGCATTTTCCTACAAAAATTCGAGTTTTTACACACTTCCCCCATTTAGGCATGCCGTCCTCGTCGGGCACGCCGTCCTTCCGGTGGGTGGTTCACACATCATCGGCTAGATAGCGGCTCTGATACCAATTGTAACGACCCGATACTCCGACCAGACCGCCACCATCTGCTTACTACCACCAATACTGTCCGTTTTGGCCCGATTTCGTTCTCGCTTCTCGGGCCGCACGATTTTAAAAGGCGTTGGTGATAGTAAGGATAGTTTTCTTAAGCTTATATACCATATAAGTACTCACATATCTAGGCGATTTGGGACAATAGTTTCTCTTTACACCGGCATTTTCTTATAAAAATCCGGATTCTTACAATGTATGTATGTATGCATGTATGTATGAACTCAAGTCTTTTAAAAAAAATTGTATTAAAAGTCTTTCTTTAGTACTGATGTATGTTATTGGAAAATCTCGATGAGTTGATTAATTTTGAAATTTAATTAAAACACACTTGTCATGTTGGCGCACTATTACCAAAGATGAAAAAAAAAATCGTACGTATGACATGCTATATACTGTACAAGTACATATACTATACAAGTACGGTGATAAAGTATAGATTTTGGTCGGTTAAGTCATGCTTCTCAACAATAGTTATTTAAGAGATTAAAGATGACAGTATGGACGAGCAGGTATATCGTATTGATTATTAAACAGTTTATCGATTACAGATCAATCTGGTTATAATATAATATCCACTATCTAATGTTCGGTATAATATCTGTCTCTTCTTATTCGACGTTAATCTTCGGGTTTTGACTTTACTTTGCATGCACATGTAATTTCTAGTGAAATAATCTCTAAAAAGTCTTTGTACTGATATGATTTTTTTGCTGAGAAAATCATAGGGATATTATACTGCTATTTGACATTATTTATAAGGGTACGTGCGATATGTGGCAATTTCATCTGTTGATCATAGGGTTTTGGTTCAGTGAGCTTCTATCATTTGGAGTCAGTCCAATGGGCCATTGTCTTTCTTCTTTTACGAAAAAAAAAGACCATTATAGCTTTAAATCAAATATATTTTCCATATCTCTCATGTATTGGGTACGCGTTTTGTTTATATGGATCAGGTTATTACTCAATACCACTTATCATCATACGGTGACTTAATTACTGGAAACTTTATTCAAAGACTTTCTTTTTCTTCCTTTTATTGGTTCGGACGAATAATTAAAATATTTTTTAATTACAGCAGTAGCATAGTGGTTATGTTGACATTCCTATTCGGCCCTATTATATTCAGTTGTAACAGTAGGGTCCAAAAAATAACTGTTAAAATGACTCAAGTGACCAAAATGGTCTAAGTTAATTAGTAATATTTATACTTGTACCGATCAATTAGATTGAGATTATCCTTTTATGAGCACCTTGAAGCTTCTTTAAGTTGCCTAAAACTGTCCCTTTCTTTAAAATTTTGATTGGTATGTATGTTTTAAGTTGATTTAAGGTTATTTCTGAAATAGCGAGTTTACCCACCAATTTATATAGTAGTATAAAAAAAACTACGAGCATGAAAATAAATTTCATTAAAAAATCAGAGTCATCAGTGTAAATTACCGTTAAAGCATGCATTTCCCGCTATATAATCGACAGTCGGTATATATCATGTCATCCTTCCTCATTTGTTTATTACAGTAATTTTCTTTTAAATACATTCTGTCATTGTAAATTAGAGACATGTAATGTGCAACCTATTTGGTCAACTCCCTGTAACTAATGTGTTAACAAATGAGAACTGATCAAACATATACATATGATAATATATGACCAACTACATGTAATTAAATAGCAGCAAATTTTTTACTTTGAAAGGTTTTTAATAAAACCTCATTTTTGGGGTTGATCAAAAAGTAAGAGAGGCGAATTGATCGAATTGACGCATAACGGAGTTGGGAACAATGTAATGTTTGCAATTAAATATTCCGAGGTTGGGATGTGGGCAGTGGTGGAGCTAAGAGCAATAGAAGGGGACTAAATTGCTATTTTTCGTTAAAAAAAACAGCACTGTAAAAAATTATTTTTTAATTGTACGGGATGATGTATCCCTCACCACCCACACCTATCTCCTCTGAGAAAGCATAATTTTTACAGAGCAGTATCAAATATTCAATCTCAAGGGGGAGAAAAGTGGCGGCATTCAGATAGGTAGCTCTATGTGTACATTAGTATTGGAAAAAAATTGTAAATATCTTATTTAGAAGGGAAAAAAATATATTTACTATACCAAACTATAATGTTAACGATTTGGGTACACACCTTTCAAAATTTTCAATTTAGCTACCACACTAATAACTTTCCAATTTAGGTACCACCGTCTAAATAAATCACGGAATCATGTCACGTGACATTTGACAAACATTAATTTGAGAGGTTAATTTGACAATTTTGCAAAAAAAAATATATCATCCTATAAAAACGTTTCACTCAATTTCACACAGCAAAAATTTGGATTATATGCTAATTTTTTTTATATGTGAAACGGTTGTTAGTTGCGATTGGAATTTTAATTCCGCGAAAAACGCCTAAAACCTTATTCAGCCCCCCTTTAAGGTTTAGCCGCACAGGCCAACAATTGAATACAATTGTTGGAGTCTCGAAGCCTTTATCGTAGTTGTTTCTTCATAGGCTACTACCAATGTGTCTCATGCTTCATTTGCTACTTCACAGTTACATATCAGTTTAAACTGGTTGAATTCAAAACCATTGAAAATAGCGTAAAGTGCTTTTGAATTGAAATTTGCCTTCTTGAATTCATCCGCATTCCATTGATCTTTCGGTTTTAGAACAGTTTTATCCCCTTCAACGGCCGTAAGCAGACTTCGTCCATCATCCACTACATCCCAAACTTTCTCATCCAATACTTTGAGACACACCTTCATCTTAACCTTCCAAAAGACAAAGTTTGATGTCCCATCAAGTAGAAGTGGCCTATTTTACATATTTCTTGAAACACAGAATCCACACCACGTATATTAGATGTGAGGCTCTAATACCAATTGTAAAATCCGTAATCCGAAGTTTCAAGTGCTATTACGCAGTTTCAGTTACGACCCCAGTTATAACTCAAGTTTTACACTGAGACACTCTATACAGATTATATAAATGAATTGAACACACGACGTTTAATTTCAAAGTTCGATGTGCTCACCACATATACGTTTTCGAGGCACTCACCTAGTTATATATTGATATTGTAAGGAACAATGGCAAGACTTGATAATTATAATACTATGACTCACTCACGTATATGCATATATCAACATTTTTAACTTAATAATTATCAATCTCTCTAGTACTACGTATTATAATTGTTTTTCTCAAATATTCACGAGTGTATTTTTCTCTCTTACTCTCTCTCTAAATTGTTCTCAATAGTTGTAGAAGAGATAAGTAAAATATAAAGCATAATCCGCTTATATAATACGGTTACAAATCTAATTCAAATCTATATAAAATATTCGTTCTTCAATATTCTAACTGATTTGATCTTTTTCGTTTATGTTACTGATCTAGAGTTTGAGTTTGAAAGGATATCACCTTAATTCAAAATTATTCAGAATTTTTCCTTTGTGATCGTTAAAGATATTTCTGTTGTAATTTTTAAAAATAGTTACTTCCTTATCTTTTCTTCTTATTCTGAATTGATTTGACTTTTTTTTAATATAATATCTTCAAATCTCTTTTTAAATTAACCTATAACTTAAGCACCACGCTGAGATTTTAAATCACCAATTTTTTCTGAAGAAATTTGTTGACCAAATCTTTTCTTCTTTATTTTCAAACACTTTTCATTCTTTATATTCAAATATTTTTCTCTTTCTCTCATTGATATTGATTGCATAATACCTCCTTAAATATATATTTAGCTCCAATTCTTCTCCAATCAATAATATTCGATATATATGAATATCTATCAATCAAATATCCCAAAAACGAGTTGACAACATTTATGTCTGTCACACCAAGTTAAATCCCAGTTATAACTGAATCTGTAGAAAATAATACTCAACAGAAAACAATTAAACCCAACTTTATATCATTAATTATTAAGATAAATAGCAGTTTTATTTTGACAATACAATGACAATAAAATAGGTCTTTAGAGCCTAACAAATAAGACCTAACATACAAGTTAGCTAATGATTTATGTAGTTGAACAAGTTATTATAACAGTCACTAATTGACACATACAATAGCTAAGAGCATCTATAATAGTATTGTTAAATTTTTATTGTTAATTACTGACATATTATCATTTAAAAATCTATTAAATGACACATAGTCATATTAAGTTAAACACGTACATTAGTTTTAACTTTAACAATGTTATCTATTTTAATCAAAAATTAATTATTCAAAATATATGACTTATCTGTTTTTTCTATGTTATAAATTAGCGCCAAATTTCAACACCAAATTTCAGAAAAATATAATTTTAGAAATAGTGAAATAAGTTATTCTATTTTCAACATATCTTTATTTTAAAATTCAATTGTAAGCAAAGGGCGGGGTCAAACAAACTGTGGGTTCAAGTGAATATTGAATACCAAGAAAATATGTAGAGTATTATGAATAGCTGCTAGAAGAAAATAAAATAAATAAATAATAGTATGTGTAGATAGAAAAAATTGTTATATTTAACAATGCTTTTTAACATTTATAAAGTTAGCACACATCACACTGCTAATGGAGAGACAAACTTGTAATTTAGCTATGTTGTAATACACTATTAGCTACGTATATAGGGAGACAGAAGTAGAGAGAGGGGAGAACAGTATGATATTATTAATGAATGAATGTGTGAATGAATGAATGAATACAAGACCCCTAGCCCTCTTTATATAAATAGAGGGTTAGGGTTACAAGCCCACCTGGGCCCATTAAGTAAAAGCCCAAGAGTCCAATAATCTTACAACACTCCCCCTTTGGACGTCTTGAATTCTTCGTCTTCATGCAGTCGATCTGAGTCGAGTTCATTCGCAGTGCTAAACACATAAAAAGCTTAAGGCCGGAAAACCCAGTGTGAGACAAAACCGGTACCTAGGAGAAACTGTGTAGCCGAATGATATAGGCCGAAATATCATGTAAGTAACTAACCACAAAACAGTGTGGCTCATCAAAACCTTGTCAGAGCAAACCCAATGGGAAAATCTCTGATCGAAGGAAAAAGAGTGCAACAATGGTAGTAGTAGGGATCAACCACAAAACAGGTGCCTCATCAAAACCTTGCTAGAGTAAACCCAGTGGGAAAAACCTCTAGTCGAAGGACAAAAGAGTACACAGTGGTAAGAAGTATACAACCGGATACTCCCCATAATTTCGGCAATCTTAAGTGAGATATGATGGGAACGTGTCTCGCTAAAAACCTTGCCAAGGAAAACCCAGTGGGAAAAAACCTTGGTCTAAGGACAAAAAGAGTACACGAGCATGCGACTGGATGCTCCCTCACTTGCACACGACAGGGTGCGAAGATTTTGACTAAGTAGTAATTAGTGCAATAAGCATTCACCTGGATGCTCCCCCTCACTTGCACACGACTGGGTGCAAAGATTTCATATTCCAAGAAAGAGTACGAGCATTCGACTGGATGCCTCATTTACTTACATACGACTGGATGCAAGAAAATCTAACGTGGAATAGAACGAGCATTCAACTGGATGCTCTTAAACTTCATTTGTGAAGATTAATTTCGGCGAGAAATGCTAAATAGCATAATGTAGTCATGTCTCTCTTGATCAATAACAACAAGTTGTCTTCTATGACAAGTGTTTTATCTGGATCGTGAGACAGAACATATGTAATTCAAATATGACTAATACTAGCTCGAAGCCATATACACTCTCTAGTCGTCTCATAGAGCACGAATAGATCAGAGTGATTCACTTGGAGTCATTCCAAGACCTCCAAGATGTCGCCTTATTCCTAATGGTAAAGACATACCATGTTAGGAATATCCCTTATGCGGGTCTGATAAGTAACCGGCATCGGTATAACCGAAAAAGGGTTGCGTTAATTCGAGTACCGAAGGGGGTAGGTACACTCGATGACGCAAATGGGATAAACTAGCCCACTTCCAAAATTACCATAAGGTAAGGGAATGTGTCTTTAGTGACATTTCGATGGCAGCGTGTTAGCGCGATGTTGTGTCGAGCTATACCATTCACAACAGACGAGATGTTCGTCCTAACACATTAGACCAAGTACAATGATGCGCTTATTGTACTTAGATATGAACATTATGGTTCAATATCTCTTCATCGTCTCATCAGGGACGGACTGGGTCTATATCAATGTCTAGTGATCGAACGATCATGGGAGAATCTGACGACTTAGCGTCATGATGACTAAAACGTCATAACACCTTCTGGGTGTAGTCTGAATCATGGACTTAGATTCAATATTTACGGGACTCAATCATCAGGTTGAGTCACTACCGTGTCTTCCCAAGATCCTTCATCTCGAAGGCAAATCCAAAAATGGATCGCATAATAAAACACGCAAGGGCATAATACTTGTTCAAGTATCCCAAGCTAATCAAGTACTCACTTAGGCAGTATACCACATCCGCTCGGATTATATTAATCCATATAGTGAACGTCTCAGTCAATTGAGATCGTGTTCCGTGGTCAGAAACTACTTGATTTAAGCACATGAAGTCACACAGGGACCTTCATCTATATCTCTTTGTCTAAATCCCCATAGAGATAAAACCGTGACCACATTCATGGCTGCATACTCAGTTTTTCAGAAACTACTAAACTGGTAAAGTAGGGGACTGTTATAATGTCCATTACGAGGAAATCAACCATCTCGTAATCAATTCCAAGGTGTGAGAGAAGCCTTGCGCTTCTAGGCGAGCATTCTACAATCTCATTATTCTCATCACTTTTCCTTACGAATAACCAAATAAACGAACTCGTTTAACATTGGTGGTGTTGGAGCTACAGGTCTGAACAAACTTTCGCTAAGGAGTCTACTTGGATTGCAAGTTTCCATTAGGCCAGTCTATTCTACGTTGACTTCAGGCAACGGTACATGGTTCCCTGTCATAATTTGCTCATATTATCAGTCGTCACTGAATATATGAACAAGTAATCAATGACAGTCTCGTTTCGCTTCAATATCGTCTAAGATATCATGATCGACAGATATTTCGAGATTCTTAGGATGAGGAGGAAATCACACATCTCCTTGATCCTTTATAATCTCGTGCGACGAACGAGTATCAGTTCACCACCTCTGGGGCTGAATGAATTAAGAACCGGTCAACTTCCTCATATTTTAGAAAGGACGACAGACTGACGGCCGACGGCAGCATTCTTTGCTTGGCGGGTTCGGCCAAAACAACGTGTTACGACAGGAACACGGCATCCGACAGGGACGTCTATCCTTGCAAGCATTTTGCAGCAGGTATAAATAATCTCGTGACATCTCATAAAGTAATTAAATGCGTTTGGCATTTAGTTAGACTTGAGGGAGTCTATGCACTTACTTATCACTAAGTGCAGTTTTGGGGATCAAGCTAAGACTGAGTGGGTTATGCCACGTTACTTCACGTCGTTCCTTATCAACGGTAACGTGCAAATCTCCCCCTAACGACGAGGATAACAGTCTTAGCGATGTCACTTTCGCATATCATGCAGTAAAGAGATCGCTTGCCAAGTTTACTCTATCAAATGATAGGTATGGGATTCATAATCGACTTATGTCCCCTTAAGAGGTCCATATTTTGAACGCTAGAGCGGCTCAATCAAAATATTAATTAATCACTCTAAACACGCGTTAATATGAGACTTCTGGCTCATAACCAGTAACCAGCTGGTACGCATATGGTGTTTGAGTGTCTATGGGCCTCATAACGGACCAATGCAGCAAAATAGCATAACCCCACACGGAAATATAAATCTTGGTGCGCAAGACCAAGAAATGCGTGCAATCATTTGCAGTCTCATCATCAAACTTTCCGTGAGTCCATTTGGGTCTGAACATAATCGACAGGATGTTCAATTTCAATTTCCAAACTCAAGTAATTCAAATCGAAATTTCGATTATTACTCTTCGGAATTATCAAGTCGACTAGACTTTTCAGGATAATCCGGATCATGAGCCATCAACTTAATGATAGGGCTAAAAGTTTGGAAAGTGATGCATTTATGTGGATAACATTAAAATATGACCATATTGTCGATGAATCAACCATAACCATTTATATTTATGGTCCGTCTTATGGTTGAATAAGTCCACAATAACTCCTTCAATTCTTTACAAGAATTCTACGAGTTCTTTTCGTGATCTTTACACATACTAGTCTTTCAAAGTGAGCATTAGTGGCATGAATTTCGGATTAATCGCGAAATATATTCTCAGAGAGAATCCAAATGCGATGCGATTATAAATCAAGCATCGTCTTTTGACCCGGGAATATCTCATCCGGTCAATGCCACAATATCAAAATGCTCTTATCAATCGACGACAGGCGAATGATAGTATAGACAATCATGTCTTAGCATCTAAATCATTTATCATTTCGACGACAGGCGAAATGATAAAGTAACTTTAAATGCTTTAAAGAATGTGGTAGCAACCACTTGAAAGATATTTCAACTCCTCTAAAATAAGCTTTTGGTCGTATTGAATGGAGGCTATGTAAAGAAATTTCAATTCTTTCATGAGCTATTACCAGATAACACTGGTTTTCTCGAATATTTTATAACTCAACAAGGTACGACAGGACCTACAGGAGTATAACGCCTCATATTTAACAAATCAATTTGGCTTTACCAAAGATTTCGATTTGGAACGACAGGTCCAGAATCGTTGTCACTGAGTACTCTTTTAGGCAAGTAGTTGGTGAAATTATATGGTACACTGTTACCCACTATTTCTAAAAAACCAACTACACCACAAGTATTGCCTAAAATTTCATAATTTAAAGTTTGGTCACATTTGTCAAAGGAATTTGCTCAAAACACTTTAAATTATTTCGAGAAATTTCGTAAACAGGCAAACAATAATCCAAAAGTATGTCCAAATGGAAAAATCATAATCCAAATGGAAAAACATAATCCAGATGAGCGAAAAAATGGCTCAATGATTTATCAAAATCAATAAAGAAAGGTATCAAACTCATTTGAGCCACAAAATCGGGGGTCTCAATAGTTTCCTTTCAATTAACTTTAACCACATTAGCATCGGTTTTTCCACCTTTATAATAGTTGTGAACTATTTAAGAAGTAACCGTGCATGACCTTTGTCTTTATAGCATAGAGTTGGCTCCTTGAGCATTATATCTTGCTTTGTGACAACGTGTCATATTGTTCCTTTCAATTACTGTCTTGGAGCCACAGGTTTTCGATTTTGACGATTGTCTAAAATCTCGCTTGGCTAGGCGATTCATCGGGATCGCGACAGTTCGAGGCAAATAACACTTGTCTCGGTTCTCGATTCGTGAAAAAAAATGTACACGAAGAGTATTAATATCAGGCAAATAATTTGCCATTGACCCAATAGGATTAAAACTACTCACCGGGGTAATTTTTTTTATCCAATAACAGATGGGCGATAAAGGAATATGGTGAATATAAATTCACGATACTGCTTATGGAATACAATTTCCAAGCTAGTATTTTGGTGAAGGATAGCTCCAATATGTCAATTTCAGACATTTGTTCACCATAGACGTCATCGCGTCTCAAATGTGGCGGCGGAATAAAATCAACGCCTTAGCATTCATCTTGAGGGTAACAACAAACTCGTGTTTTACTCATCAAAGATGGCATCCAAAAAAAATTTGGGCATCACATTTTCACACATCAGGGTGAGTAACATGTGGTGACAGATTAAAATCAACGTTTAAACAGTCATTTCGCAAGTATGTTTTACGATTTTTTCATCATATATGGCATCCAACATGTGTTGGGAGTTCTGGATTATTTATCATATAAAACGACTGGTTTATATGTTTATGGTTTGCACAAGCACAAACTTTATTTCGAAACGACAGGTTCGAAAATAGTTTTGCTTTTAATGTGAATAGGTTCTCATTGATCGAACGACAGGTCGATACAGAGACACCAATTCGGCGAAACATACATCACTATATAAACACACTCGGGGAAATTATTATTTAGTCAACCCCTTTCGGTAGCTCTACTTGAAAAACGACCAGGAAAGACGGTGAGGGTGGAGGGCACGAATGCCACTTAAAACCCGACCTCATTAGGATATCGACTTCCGCCTATATCTTTCCTAGACATCGTATCCAAATAGGTGAGTCTATTTGGGGAGGGTTCATAATTTTTCCAACTTAAATGTGAAAATATATGATTTCGCAAATTACCATATTTTACACAAGTGTACATGGCAGTAAATCAATACATAGATCGTACCTGCTTGCATGATTAAATAATATAGCAGTAGCATGGTAGTACATATTAGCACAATCTAAATTTACCAATTTACACTAAGCAAGATATTACTCAATATTTATTTATTCTATTGCTATATGTGTAAGTTCTATATATGGTAACTAAATCATTCATGTACGTAATATATTTTAATCATATCACGTGTCTGTAAACTGCTCTGTTTATTCATAATTCATATGTTCATACATGAAAAAAAAACAGGACGGGATGGTAAAAACATGCGAGGTTTACACTATCAATTAGTATTAAATGCTATGTGATGGTTTTAATAACATAACATGCTTCCAGTTTGTTTGCTTGATCACAATTCTATTTTATATAAGCCATTGATAGTAGATCTTCAATTGTACTTTATACACATGGCAGATGGATCATGTTACAAAGAAGAAAATAATCACGTAGTGGGATTTTATTTCTAACATATCATGCAGTAACATATATTAAGGGGATTTTCCACAAACAAAACATAGTACATGCAGTTTGTCGATTACTTTACACGTGCATAGATATCTATTGATCTTACAAGATAACAAAAATAATAACATACACAGTAACATTAATAGCATACACAGTGTAGTGTTAGGAATCAATTGAGTTTTTTAATTCGATAACTTACGCACAGTATGTTGGTGAAGGTCGATATAGTAAAATACTAAAAAAAACGTGATAAACCTCAAGGTTTATAGATACCCAATATCCGTGCGTTTACCCAAAATCTCCAATATCGGCGAGCGTATTTCCTATTCTCCGCGAGCAAAGTGCTGATAACGTGTTGTAATACACTATTAGCTACGTATATAGGGAGACAGAAGTAGAGAGAGGGGAGAACAGTATGATATTATTAATGAATGAATGTGTGAATGAATGAATGAATGAATACAAGACCCCTAGCCCTCTTTATATAAATAGAGGGTTAGGGTTACAAGCCCACCTGGGCCCATTAAGTAAAAGCCCAAGAGTTCAATAATCTTACAACAAGCTAATATTTTTATTTAACAATAGAGATAACAAAAATATTATAGATGATCTAGAGAAATTCACAACCCATACGTCCCATAGGTACGATATTTTTTGGACTCTTACCGACTACTTTTATATGGTCAAATATTAAGAAATATGCACGTTTATTTCAAATGGAAACTGCAAAAAGTAAAGTTGTCCAACTAAACACATTATAATTTAATACTACAGCAATTCAAGTTTCGCCATATGAAACTAAGAAAGTTGTGCATCAACCTTACAAACTGCCATTGAATAAATATTGCAAAAACGTTACAAAAATTCATCTACTCTATAATTTGTAAACAAATTTCTACCAATATACCCACATTTATGCTTATAGATGTCCCAGAATATCCAAAGTTGATGTGTAAGTACCAACTATTACCATTACAACACCAACAAACACAATTGAACTAATAATAATGGATTCAAACCTAACTCTGCGGTAAGTACCCGAAATCTTCAAGTAACACAAGCATGGTATTATAACCGACGCAGTCATACTCAAAAATGCTCCCACAAGTGACATTAGTTCCCCGAAAAATGGTATAGCTAAAGCGACAATAACGGTGCTAATAAGAAATATTGTCCTAATCAATAAGCTAGCATGTTTCTTTTTGCAGTATGATCGAAATCGGTTTTCAATAGCGTTCACGATTGGTGTTACCATAAGTGCGTATTTTGCTATAGGATTGACTAGGGTTGTGTATATCGCCACTTTCGAGCTAATTTTATTTGTCGGAAGATTTAATGTTATTTGAGATTGCACTTCGGGGCCGAACATCAGGTATCCGACAATTGCCATGGATGCATATGTAATGGTACATAATAGAAAGCAGATAAACATCACCTGAAATTAAATCGTCATAAGCATAAGTCGGCAGAATAATTGAAATGTTAGTTTCACATTTGTACATCATCTATAACTCTTAACAGTTTCTTCATTATTCTTCCAATATTTCTTTCGTCACTTGTGTGTTTCTTCACAATTGAGTCAATTCCTTGACAGAAATGAGACGGAACTACAGTTTTACTGAAATGCGCCAACTCATTTTGTCATGATGGTCTACAAATTGTTTTAAACGAGTACGTTCGTGTTTAACTTGTCAATAAGTGGATAGGTTGGTGTAACAAAAAAGCAATATTAACCCTTCAAAGTTCAAAACTCAAAGGATTAACCATTGCACAATTGATGGAAGTACCTCAATTGAAAAATAAAACACATAGATTATAGACCGAATTAGGAGTGTTGGTAGGAGGATTAGGATTTGTTCAAAGTTGATATGTTGATGTACAAAAATGAATTAAACCCCAAGTAAATAACAAAAGTAATCATCGGAACCCTTAAACTATTGTCGTTTGTCACATTGCCCCTAATAGTTTTTAAACTGTTAATCGGCCCCCTAAGCTACTTGAACATATATAGGACATTAATTATGATTTTAAAATGACCGATTACCTCAGAAAAGCGTTTTCGATTTTTCATCGAAGTATAGAGAGTGGGGAACACCGGATGAGCACAGTAGCAAAAGGCATATAAACTCACAGCATTAGGGATTCCTTTCCAATTTACGAGTTCTCCTTTATGTTGAAATCCAATACCATCAAATTCCCCAACCCAAAATATCGATCCCAGAATAATAATCGACGCAAAAACTCCAGTAGCCGAGATATAAGAAAGCAAACTCAAATTATCGAACAAAATCGTTGGGAAAATAACAAGGGCAACCAGGACGACAAACATTTGTTTCCCACCAATTAAAATTCCGCCTATTTCAAACTCCGCGTTCGGCAATAAATTATGTAAATTGTCACCTTCTACGATTAAAAATCCTGTAGCGACTATGTAAAGCTCAAGGTTCATGAAAATCGATACTATTGTTCTTCCTTTATTACCAAATGCTAGGTCGCCTATGTCTGGGTAAGATTGTATATTTGAGTCCATGTCCATACATCTTTTAATAAGAATTCCCGTATAAAATGTTAGACATGCGATGACAAGAAACAGAACTATGCTTAACCAACCTCCCGAGGCTAATGCATACGGAATTGACAGTATTCCAACACCTGTACATATGAGGTTTAGCTTAATTTTTATATTAGTCATCAAAGACGTAACAGTACCGATTAGCAAATCAAGGGAAAAAAGGTCATGTTAAATGATAGTTATGATCGTAAACCTTTTTAAGTGTGAGCAATATAATCGGCAAAAAATGATAGTTATTATGTTGCACCAAAAATGTATAGAATGTAAAAAAAGATACAAACAATCATTGCTGCAATAGAAATTTAACTCATATGCATTTGTGTCTGAAGTCTAAACACTTAACTACTGATGCTAACATTTTTGCCCTTCTGAGTATTCTTTTTTTCTTTCTTGGAGAAGGGAGGGGGCAAAGTTTAAACTATGATACATGAATATGCACAATTTTTTAATGCCATTGGGTACTCGTTTGCTTGCAACTTTTAACCTTACTTTACTTGCTTTTTTTATTATATGACTCTATGAGACAGCAGCCTTGGTTGACTACTTTAAAAATCTGTTGGATTCTAATGCCAAAGTGGGTGCCTAAGTGTAGATTTTTTGGCAAAAAATCTGATTTTTAAAATTCAAAAATCAAAAAATCCACGAAAAAGATGGATTCTGGATTTTTGGATTATTTGGATTATTTTGACTAAAAATCTGAATTTTAAGAATAAAAAAATCCTACTAACCAAAACACCTATTAAAAAATCTGGATTTTCAAAATCCAAAAATCCAAAAATTACCCAAAAAATCTGATATCAAACACACCCTTAATCTGAATAAATTTAGTTTTTTGTAAGTCAAAACACTCTAGATTGGAGGGGGTTATCAGGCGGATAAACATCAAATAGCAGCCCGTACATAGCAAGGGACAAAAACCAAATCTTCCGGACAAATTCAATTATATCGATCCCTTGTATTAAGCCAGTTTATTTGCTTCATCTTAATCCAAATTTCCAAATTTACCTTTTAGTCATTTTTCATATTACACCAATCAGCAGTGTGTTGATTACTGATTAGATTCACCTAGTCATCTGATCTATCATGCAAGTTCTATTTTTAAAGATTACAAACATTTTAAAATATCAAATACAAAAAAATTGAAGCTTATCTTCTAAATTTTTTTATATTTTAATTAAAGAGGCCCGCCATCTATTTATTCATGGGAAAAATACTAAAATGGCACCTAACTTTTAGTGATTTGGTACCCAACCTAACACATTTTCTAATTTGGTACCCAACCTATACATTTCGCTCCAATTTGGTACCCAACCTAACACTTTTTCTAATTTGGTACCCAACCTATATGTTTCGCTCTAATTTGGTACCCAACCTATACGTATACAGTCCAATTAAGGGACTCAATCTGTCTTCGATCATCGGTTTTTAACGCATAGGTTGGGTATCAAATTAGAAAAAAATGTTAGGTTGGGTACCAAATTAAAAAAAGTGTTAGGTTGGGTACCAAATTAGAGAAAAATGTATAGGTTGGGTACCAATTTGGAAAGTGTGTTAGACTGGGTACCAAATCACTAAAAGTTAATAGGTTGGGTACTATTTTAACAATTTTCCCATTTATTCATAGTAACCAAGCTAAACTTCCATTGAAAACCACCCAATAAAAGGTTAGATTGTAGACGGAAATATGACAGTTTTTGTTTTCCAACGTCTTGATAGAAGACGTCATGACTGCATATTTCACTTTCAGTGACATATATTATCATTTAGCGACATATTTGTAACACAATTAGGTTCAAATTATTGAAAACTGAAAACATGCAAGCAGAAATATATACTCTATGTTCAAATTAAGTTCCAGAAGATTAGCACAAAAATTTAAAACAACAAAATTCAAAAGGAATATGGTAATACAGTAGAAAAAAAACCTGATAGAGCATTGAGTCCATTGAAACAGGTCTTGAAGAAAGAAGTGTCCCCTGCAGATGGAGCTTGGTCCTCAAATGACCGTTTTACCACTGTAATTTTATGTATATTCTCATCATTTTCACCACACAAAAATGGAATGGTTACAGAATACTCATCTCCTTGCTCACCCTTCATTTTTGAAAGGAAAAGAAAATACTATCTTTGGTAGAAGAGGATATGTATATATATATATATGTTGAGTGGTGAATGTGTCTTAAGTTGCTTATGGGGACAACTTTTTGGAAGGTTATATGACAGGATATATTTATATATTTATATATTAATAAATCTACAGGTTGGCTACCGAGTGTATTTAGTGTAAATATTATTCTATTTATATCACAGCATATTTCGGATTGGTTTAATACAACATATTTACTAATTTTTAACTTTAATTCCTTTAATAAACCTAGAATAAGTTACATTACTCATAGTTATCACTTTTCTAAAATATAAATACCTCTGATTTTTTATTTTTTCTCACGCGTTAAATAAAAACATAAATCAGTTTCTCTCTCTCCTACTTTCTCTCTTCCCAATAAAAACGATGGAGATCAATTCAACAACAACGATTGCAGTAGGGGCATCGTCTCCGGCCACATCTCAGACGAAGCCACCTCATCATCGCCTCTGATGACGTCTTTGACAAAACCACAACACGATAGAGATCAAACCAGTCCTCGTCGCCGATCGGGAGGAAAAGCATGTTGGGATTGGATCTAACAGATTGGATCACAGGAGAAGACGGCGATCAGACCGCCCTTAGACTTTAGTCCGAGATTATTGTCTCCATTCCGCCTCCGTTTCCGTCGAGCTCGTGGTCCATTGTTGCTCTAGTTTTGAAGGTATGTGTCTATCTATCTACATATGTATGAAAAAAAATTCAACTTTGTTTTATATTTTGTAAATTCGTTGTTACATTTACGATTATGGTTCTGTCTTTCCAGATTTATACTTGAATCCAAATAACTAGCAATCTGATTTTTTTCAATTTTATTGGGACGGTTTATGAGTAGTTTTTGGAACGGTTTTGGGGTGGTTTGGGTGTTTTCGGTTTATTTGAACAAGAGCGGTGGCGGAACTCATTTGAGAACTGAAACATATATCGTTTTGGGCTGAAACGGGGCTCATTTCGGAACCAAGAGAGATTCCAGTTTGGGGCACTCCAAGTGTTCGAGGGTTTGTCCGAGAATGTTTAATAATTGGGCTATTTGTTTAACCGCCTTACGAGTAATTGGGAATTTTAGAGTATTTAAGAAAAAAAGACAATTTATTGAATTTTGGATTATAAGCTAGTCATGTTTGCTTATATGTGGTGCCATCCCTAAAACACGTTGTTTACCTGTTTTTTGTATTGGTTATTATGATATTTATGTACATGTATATTGCGTGTGTTGATGTAGAAGTATTTGCTAATCTTTTTATTTTAGTTTATACGTGGATAAATGTTTTGAGTTTTTATTTTTGAATTTGGCTTTTTTGGTGCTGAAACGGGCCTCGATTTTGGGCTGAAACGGGGAGCGTTTTATGGCTGATTTACGTCTGTTTTGGTGCTTAATCGAATTCCTTATAAGGCTATTTTATGGTGCATTTTGAGGCTGGAATAAGTCTGTTTTAGTGCTGATTTGGGGCCTGTTTTGGTGCTAAATCCAGTTCGTTTTAGGGTTGAATTGGAGTCTGTTTTGGGGTTGAATCGGACTCCGGCTCGAGGCTAAAACAGGCTCTTTATTCGGTAGTTGTTTGACAGAGCGTATACAACCATGTGTCTGGTTATGGTTGCACCAAATTATACCATTAAAGTGTTCGATGAAATGTCCGAGTTTCGTACGATAGATTTTATAGTTTTGAATTCGCTTGAATTTGGCGTGTTTATGTGTAGGTTATGTACAATACAAAAGTTCATAAGATTTTGGTCCGAATCGGAGCTCGTTTG
The DNA here is from genome assembly GCA_963682055.1 of Primula veris. Taxonomy (NCBI): domain Eukaryota; kingdom Viridiplantae; phylum Streptophyta; class Magnoliopsida; order Ericales; family Primulaceae; genus Primula; species Primula veris. Next base: position 23,612,797 of record OY821747.1, on the reverse strand, counting down.
AGGCTAAAATAAAATTTAGATAAATTTTTACTTTTCTAGATACCTATATTTTCTAAATAATTATGTACTTAATTATTTTTAAAAAAAAATTATGAGTTTATTATATTATGATTTTTCAACTTATTGAATTCATGTCAAAATGTGTTTATCTAGTTAAAGTAATTATGAACTTGTCTGTTAAATATTTGTGCTAGTTAGCGAAACAATATATACATTTATCTTATATTATACAAAAAAAAATATTAAATAAAATTATATTTTCTATATATGAACCTTCACTTAATAATAACCTCTATATATTAATATTTTTCTTTTTATCAAGCATATAAGAATATTTTCATCCGGTGTCGAGTTTGTTCATATACAGAGGTTATAATGTAGTAACATGTCATACAAACACGTGACTTGCTGAAAATTATTCAAACACTTTCATTTTGTTTCTTTTTTAATTAGAGTGATATCGTCTCTTTTTTCAAGCAATTTGAGGTTTCTTTAAATGTGGTCTAAAACTTCCTCATTTATAAAAATTGGATATGAATTTGTGTTTCATTATCAAAATTTAGAAGACTATATATAGGTGCAATTGAAACTATCACCATGACAAAAACTATTTTGTTTAAACTTATTAGAACGTTTACTTTAAATTGAGAAACAATTGCATAATTCCATCTGATCATCTTGAAAGTTGGTGTGTATAGAACCGATCAAACTTTTGACGTTTTATTTTTTATTAAATTCAAGGATAGTTACCAGTTACCACAATGGCATGAAAAAAATGATAATCGGGTTTAGACGCCAAAGTTAATTACTCGTGTAAATTGCTGGTAAAGCACACATCACGTCCTATTGTCGGCTATTTGTTTCATCCTTTCTCATTTTACTGTCATTTCTTTAAAATAAATATACTCCATAATTGTTAATTAGAAACTTATAATGTGCAAGTATTTAGTCAACTCAGTAATTAATGTGTTTAATTATTGGGAATCGAAACATTTACAGATGATCTTATAAACTAAATGCACGTACTATGGTAATAAACCTTCACTTTTAAAATATTCTCTCATATTCTGGGAGGTAACATGCCTGCAGACTGCAGTATATAGTACAAGAACTTTCACGAGTATAAATTTAGGGTCCATAATGAGGCGAAACTAGAGACCAAAACGGTTTATTTTGTTTCTGTTTCGTTTAGTTTTGATTTTTTTCGTTATCGTTTCGTTCTCATGACGAAGCGGAAAATTTCATTTTGGATATGAAAATTTTGTTTTGTTTCATTTCTTCTCATTAACCAATTTTTATACTATGTATATATATTAGATATAAATTCATATGTATATATATATATAAAGAACATGACTATGTCTATGATCATATTATTATCTCGTTTAATAAAGAATTGTATATTTTCTTTCAGAATTATTTCATTTAGTAATAAGTACTAAATGATGAGAGCCGATCTTGGTCTGGCGAAATTGGTCCCGTCTCATACCTAAATTAAATTGGCTTCCTACTTTTGTCAAATTTTGTCTTATATGCAAGATAGTTATATTTTTTTATACCACCATCCAATCCGTCGTAAATGAGTTTTGTGTAGCCACCATAAGCACAACAAATCATCATTAATTAAATGTAGCTAACCATCTTAAAACGGTGTGCATTCTATGACACTTCTCTGGAAAGTATACATGTGTAACATATGTAGTGTAGTGAAACATGGCCGCCATGCTTTTCTATTTGATAAATCGTTTTCAAGGATATCCTCATTTAAATCATTTTTGTTAGGTGGGGTCCTATTTGACGTAATTCAATTGATGAGGATCAATTGTTTCAATTTTGTTACGATTATGTCTGATGTTAGTGAAATGGACACCCATCACAGATAAAATCATTTACTTTGAAAAAAACATGTTTCTAACCATTTCTCTTTAAGATAAAATACACAAAAAAAAAAAATCGCCATCCATTATTTATGATTTGCAAATTACCCCTTGAACTGAACTTTTGTTATCGACCATCATGAAATTTCTAGCTTTTGGAAATAACCACATATTTATCTTTAAAATTGCATAACTTTGTTCTTATTTAATACAGTAAGCTTTTTGCTGCATGCCTAAGCTTCATCTTCATTCTGTTCTGCATCTTTCTCTTGTATATTACTTACCAAATTATTGATATCATCTTCATGAACTTCTTTTTCATTTCAACTCAAGGCAATCTTATCCATGATATCATCTTCAGCTCCTTTTTCATTTAATTCGTCGTAACTTTATCGATGTCTTCTTTAACATTCAATGCTCCGCTCATTTTAATTTTAGGTACCCTGGAAACAGTAATTCTATGCTTAATTAAAGGGTAAATGGTGAAGGAGAAGCTTAAGAAAACATGTTATAGAGATTTAAAATGGCGGTGACACAACATTTTGATACCAGGGCGCGACATTTATACTAATGATAATCTATAAAGATCAACAACTTCCATTCTGTTAAGTATCTGCCTTTCCTGGCCTAAGCAAGTATTCGGAACATTGTGAAAGAAATTATCAGATGATGCATCTCCCGACCCGACACATGTTAAGTTGCAACTTTGTGAGACCTTTCAAAAACCTTTTTTCTGTTAATCATCAAAATAACATAAATTGTAATTCTATGATTCCAGAAAAAACTGCTTTTCAACAACTATTTTGTTGTGTTAGAGGGTGGGTGCTAGTAGAAGTACCATGAGGTTATCAAACAATAGAGCAATACTAAAGTAGAGCAGGACATAAGCTAAGCTTATAATTATTCTCCGGAAAATAGTTCGCTAATTAAGTCTAGCTAAAAACATTTACTATCCTACCACTTAGAAAAACTTTCTTCCTTACAACTTTTATAATACCAAGAATGATTTATTCAATGGTATTAATTTATTTGACAGTAATAGTTTACTATCTCTAGCCTTGTTTGATTGCACATATATTAAGCTCAGCTGAGATTTTTCTAGTTCCGGGACTTAAAGTTTGCAGCTCGGTTGGCCTAATTAAAAGCTACAAACAAAAAAGGCCTCTTGCTCAAATCCACAACCCTATACAAGGCAAACCATGAGATAAAAAAAAAATATTACTCCAGTACTAGTATTATTTTGTTCAGAACCAATTACTAAGGTAACCACCACCGGCCCCTTCCGGGTTAGTTTGGTGGTAACTTTCAAGTAAAAAAACTGGATTATTAATTTTGACATGGTAAAAAGTTAGAATTTTAGTGCCTCCAAATTCTACAGGGCAAACAATGGCATCAAAAATTAAAATGTACAGTATATACTGTTTTGGTCAGAACCAATTACTAACATGACAACCACTGGCCCATTCATGGGGGTTTGTTTGGTTGTAGCTTTCAAGCAAAAAAGTTGTAGTTTTTTTGACACTACAATAAAATCTAGTAGCTGTTTGAATGCTTCTAAATAAATATTAGCTGGTTGTTAAATAACTAGTATAAGACAATAGTTCAGAAACAATTACTAAAACAACTACCATCGCCAATTTATGCATGGGTTCGTCTGGTTGCACCTTTTAAGCTAAAGACCTGGAATCTTGTTCAACTTGGTGAAACAATCCACTAGCTTAGTTGGTCACGCTTTGGCTAATTTAAGGGGCATGTTAAATTTTGAATTTTCCAAACTTATAGTAACTGGGATCCCAAACTTATAGTAACCGGAACACGGAGTGAGTTTAAATTATGTACACCCAAAAGTTAAACATAAGTTCATAGCATACAGCTTGTTTATGTCTCTTGTTTTAGTACCTTGCCTAACAGTTATTTTAGATATAAACTTCACATTTTTTTATTGTACAGCAGTTCAAGTACAAGAACTGCTATCATAGCCATTAGTGTAGAATATCCTTCAAGTTCAACAGTAAATTGGTATGATATCGTATCACTGTAGTTACATGCATGTTGTTTTCACACTCATGTACAAATAATTTTCGACACTCTTCGTCGTATACTTGTCTTCAAGCTTCTTGCACGGTACTTGAGCGTACATCTCGTTCATGACTGGATATATGACACCTTTTTGCCAGCAACAGTTGGATTGTCCGCATGTCGAAGTATTCTTTTTCTTACATTCTTCATCCGTCATTTCTTTGGACTCTTATATCATTTTGTCGTGTGGAAACTCAAACGAAATGTATATACACAAACAAAAGGAGGACGTCAAGGATTACCTCATGTTTGAAGCTTGTATGCCTTTTTACCATACCAAGGAGCAAAAATAAACTATTAATATAATAGTTGATGAACTACGATAGATAACTCTTAAGGCATAATTTTCTATGAAGTATTAGAAATTATAAAATCCTGCGAGTCTATTTACATCTTAATTTCTTTAAATAGAACCTCAATATTTTAGCTATGTGATGTGAGATAATATGTAACATATCAAAATAATAAAAGCCAACTATCCACACAGTTATAAACTTATACCCCATCAAAGCATCTGCTCTAGTGACCAAAGGAAATTCAAATGAACAAAAACTTTGAACTTCATGGAGAGCACTGTTTTTTCTTCAAATAGATACAGAATGTGTATTTTGTTTTCCACATGAATTCTTCAAAAACAGATCATTCTTATTCATTAAAATTTGATCAAAAGAACGAAATTTAGGGTCCAAGTGGTCCTAGCACTACAACACAACAGCAATACAGCGACGGATTTTTCCGTCGCTAAAACGTGAAATCCGTCGCAGATTGGCTCTTTGTGACGAAAATTTCCGTCTCTGATTTCCGTAGCTAAAGTGGTTGTGGCTAAATGTTTGCTACGGAAATCTTATTCCGTAGCTATTTAGTGACATTATAGCGACGGATTTTCCGTCTCTAAGTTTTGTATTTAGTGACATTATAGCGACGGATTTTCCGTCTCTAAGTTTTGATGTTGCTACAAAATTCCGTAGCAAAAGTCTCACAAAACCAATTATATAGAATAAATTACAATATAAATATAGTATAACAGTGAATAGTTACCCACGAATATACATGGCTATTCCGTCGCAATTTTTTTTATTATAATATATTTTTTATTTTGATATTTAATTTAATATATATTAGAAATTTATCAATATGACAAACCCGTGCCAATTCCGTCACACTAGTGTGATTATTTAAATAAAAAAATATTTTAATACAATTAACAGAATTAATTTTATTAATTAAATAAAAAATAAATTTATTAAGTAAACATTAATAGATATAAATAAAACTAATCCACAAGCCAAATAACATGCTATAATGATAAACAAAATTTAACTGAATTCATATTACATAACAGTACCGATACTAGCAAATATTACATGCCCAAAATATTAAAATGTCATAAAAGGTTCACATACTTCCATGACCCACTAAACATCAACGGTTCCTATGCAAGTAAGATTACATGCCCAAAATACTAAAGTCATAACCTACTCAGATGTTTCACATACTACCATGACCAATTAAATATCAACGCTACCGATACTTACAAGATGTATGCACAAAACATTAGTCATAACCTACTCGGATAAGTTCACATACTACAATAACATAATAGATACTAAGCATCGTCATAAAAACCAACATTACGCTCGCCACCGCTTTCAACACTTTCCCCCGCACCATTCTCACCTCCGCGGTTACCGAAATCGGATTGATCTGCTGGCGCATCTCGCGACGGTTGTGTGTTTTGACTGATACGTTGCAACAATGATTGGACCACAACTGGCATTTTCTCAGAAAAAGCCTGATTAACTAGGCGTGTCACTAGCTCCGTCATTTGGTCTGGCGTCATCGTAGTCGGAACTGATGCAGCAGATGAGCAAATGGCCTCATCATTCAAAGCAGACACTACATTACCTATCCCATATACTCGACCCTTAGATACGCCTCCAAGCTCAGCCATAACTTCAAGAAAAACCCGGTTCTCGTCGATGACTACTGGCTCGCCTCTAGCCTCCATATCTGTCGCAAGTTCACCCATTCTAGCCTCAATTTTTTCCTGTATTGAAGATGTAAACCATATGCATAACAAAGAAACATCGAGCGAGTATAACAAAAAAAAAAGAACTAAATCGGAAAAGTTGAAAGATAAAAAGTACACAATAAATATAGCTACTAAGGTTCAACTTTTTCCTGTTTTGAAGATGTAAACCATATGCATAACAAAGAAACATCCTAGCCTCAATATGTATATTTTCACCATTTTCAATAGCTACTGAGGTTCAAGTTTCCAACATGCACTTTGATTTATATTAAAACGTTTTAAGTTGTAAGTGACTTGTAACAATAAATATATTTCAAACTTGATAATTAAGTTGTATAGCTTAATTAAAACATGTAGGAGTGGCTAAGAATATTTCCAGAATGCATGCATGGTTCTCAACTTCTAGCTTTAAACATATTTAAAAATTTAAGAAAACTAACATTGATTCGGGCGGACTTTGGGTCACAGAACACTTTGTTACCATCTTTGTCCTTTCTCTGGTGCATATCTCTAAAATGCTGCCAAAGACTTGGCATCTTTCATGTAGCTTTAAAAGCATCCCTCAAATGCTCCAAATGAGATTTCGACCCGCCAACATGTATAGATGGCGTGGTGCCTTCTTTACCACGCCTGTTAGCTGCTTTTATCAAACTCATTTCCTTCACTGTTTCCTTTTCCCAATGAGCTTTCCATATATTCCAGACAGCGGGGTCGCAAAATGTTGGACACTCTGTACGCAATCGGAGCTTACTAAACCAGTCCGAATAACGAGTAGACGCTATATGCTCCCAGCAGGCACGAACGATGGCAGTGGGCTGATCCCAACAAACATGCTTCTACAAATAAATGCAATAACATGATAAATTAAAGGCATTGTCCCAAAACAGTCAAACTTATATACCATTTTATCTACAGAGCTATAAATTATCTACTGATGCATTTTAATTGTCAGATTACTAGTTTCACAACTAATAATACCACCTCTGTGGCATTCCATATAACACCCATTTTGGACCATTTGGTGTCCAAACCTTCATTTATAATCCTGATCTGCATTACCTAAGCAAACATGAGTTTTGTGGACCCCACTATATTTGGTGTCCCAGCCGTGAAATAACCCAACCAAACAAGGCCTTACATTCTTATGCCTTGTTTCTACTAGTACTTCCTTCCGGTAGGTTCTTACTGTTTTATGTCCATTTCAAATAGAAACTGTTTTGATAGTCTCTTTTGTGTCTCTAGGTGAATCATATGGTGCAACTATATGGCAGATTCCTGAGCTATATGGGCAATCGAATTCTCCTCAGTTAGCAATATTTAGAGGAACCATTAATGTTGGAAATTAAGTGAAAATTAATTAAAATGTTCAAAAGACTGGACTTCCAAAACTCCCAAACTGAATAAGGAGAAAATGAATAATGAATGCTAATGAGATTTCTAGTTTTTTGTCCAATCATGCTACTGCTAGTAATTAACTAGCAAGTAGTAATACATAGTAGTATGTCTCAGTGAAGGGGATACTCTATGCTAATATGCCTTCTCATGATTGCAAGATGTATGTCTTAACTCCACAGTAAAAATGTTTAATTTCAATGATATTATGACTGTATTTAAGATTAAAAAAAACGTATTTATAAATGTAGGGTTGCAATTGAATGATCCCTAGATTCTAATACCAAACACGAGCCCAACGCAATTAAACAAGGCGTAGCAATTCAACTTAACCAATGCTCAAAGTTAACAACCAAACAATCCAACAAAGGTAATAATAATTCATCATATATTCAGAAATGGATAGTAACGTAAACATTAATCTTATATGTAATACCTCAAACTCCCTCCAGTACCAATCCACCTTTTTTTGATTGAGACACTTCCAAGCAGTGTCTTTTTTACGCTGTTTTTGCTTAAAGCTTTTTGTGATTATAGTTGAAACCGACGGTATGAACCTATTAAATGAAATAATAAAATATAATAGAAGGCTCACAGTATTTCAAACAAGTAAACAGCTAGATAGAAAAAAAAAAGGTACAGTTACTTACACTGGTGGTTTCTTCAGACTAGACCGCACCACCTCAACTTTGGTTCTTACTTCTTGGAGCAAACCAACATTGATAATAATATTTTCAGAACTAGGAGGACTAGGCGCTTCAGTGGCAGGTGGCACAATTGGGCTGGAGGGAACATTACCTGAGCCCGAAGAGGATGGGCCACTCGATGGATGACGAACTCTAGATTCAGGGGTTGGGGATCGCATCTGATATTGGGCTTGCATATCTTGTGGCTGTGTCTCAGGAAAAGAGTTAAAACGCTGCCGAGAAATAGGAGTATCATGTGATTCACAACCACGACCATAAGATCGAACGCCACCTACGCTAACAGAGGTTCTACCTCTGCCAGAGAGAGAATAGCCAGGCCTAGTCATCTGCATTGAAAACGAGAAATAGTAGCAAGAAATAGTAGCAAGGAATTAATAGACACAACTAAAATATAGAAAGAAGCTCATGTATTATTATTGTTCACGAATACAAGTTTTTCACGCTGTCTCTTAACGATTCTAGGTTACTCAAGCAAAAATACCAGAAAGCTTAGTTTTTTAAGTTGATTATCCAAATATAGTCCAGCTTTTACCTAACATAAAACATAAGACCCGATTAAAGAATTTTTAACAGAAGTGGTTGCTGTACTATGTAACTCGAATCGAGCTAAGATTGTCTGGCTGCAGCTTTTAAGCAAAGAAGCTGGATTGTTAGAGGTTGAGTTAGATGCTGGGAAGCTTAAAGCTTTGAGCTTATTCAGACAGCAAATGCAGAAAAACTCATATATTTCTGCTCAACCAAACTATTATTTAGCTTTTTAGCAAACCAAAAGCCTGCAACAGAACAAGGGTTTAGTTCTTATACGAATGTAAATGCAAGGCTCACATACCTGCCAAATCAGTCCGTACAGGTGGTCTAGAAAAGTTTCTAAAGGTAAAATTTATGGTGGCAAACATATTCACAAAATAATATGGCTCTTAAATAGAGGAAGGGGTTAATTTACCCTTAAGTCTTTGTCCAGCTTTCCAGCAAGTGCCTTAAGCAATGTGGTCTTTCCTGAGCCTGGAGGTCCGAGCAGTAGTGCTATCCTGAAAAAAAATGGAGAGAGTTCAGATGAAAAAAATACGTGTATAAAAAATGTGGATATCGTGTCTGTCTGTGTCCATTTCTAGTTTGTCCTTAGCAACTATATTCATTCCCTGGTCTGATCCAGTCAATTTAATTGATATGAGTTATTTAAGTATGTAAAAATATGTAGAGCATAATATTCGAATCTTAAACTTATTTTGCATTTAGAATGATGTATAATTATGCACAGCAACTCCCTTGCCAAAATAACTTGAACTGGTTCCATATAATCATAATGCGTGTTTTAGTCGGCTCAAGAAAGTCATTTGCTAACTTGTAATCTTTCTACTCAAATAATCCCCCGTCTGTATGGCATTGAGAAGTTTTTACAAATTACGTAAACCCAATAAAAGATAAACGAAAACTGTATAGTCAAACAGCCCAACTAAGTCCACTGTTAAGTTAAGTGTTTTTGTTTTTAGGCTTAAAAAGTCGACTGCATTTGGCTAATATGTCTCAAAGCTGAGCATTGCTGGGACTTGGCCTAAAAAAGCTAGACACTTTAAGCGGAATGAACCTTTTTTTTCTTCTCAATATCAGAACTCCAGCTTATTTTCTTAAACCAAAGAAGCTGTCAACCTGAGCTTTAAAGACACTTTTATTGTATGTTTCGTTTAGCAAAAAGAATAGATTTTTAAAGGCTGATGAAACTGAGCTTAAAAACAGCAACCAAACAAACTCCTAGTCATTTCAAGTGTGTATTACTTGGGAGAAGAATAGTATATATCATCCAACTCAGTTTAATTTTTGCTTGGGAGAAGAATAGTATGTATCAACCAAGTTAAAACCATAACTAAACAACCTTTAGTTTTAGCTTGTATTATATCCATAATTATAGCTTGTATAAAATATAAACACAATAATATATAGTTCATACCACACTCAGTTAACTAAGCTCTGTTTGTTTTTCAGGGAAATTATTTTCCTCGAAATTGTTTTCCATCTATCCGTTTATTGAGTGTTTGGCGACACTTAAATTTTCCATGGACATCTTCGATTAAGGGCGCGTTTGGCATCGGCTTTTGTACTCAGAAAATTGCTATTTTTCCCTTGAAACAAACCTATGTGGATATAATTTCATTGCTATTTTTCATTAGCTTCTATTATACACATTTTTTAGCTTGTATATATAAATTTTTAGCATGTATAGTCACGAAAAACAGCCCAATCCTGAGTACAGAATCAAAGGAACTATATGCTACATGTATAATGTAATTCCTCAGCAAACCAAGTATCTTTTCTCTTAATTTAGCACCTAAAAGCAAACTGAGTTCATACTATTCCTTACCAAAATAGGAATTTCATAGCTGCAAACAAGATTCTCCAAAATAGAACAAAATAAAATCAGAGAGCAAAATAATTTTAAACCTCTGACTTATCAAAACAAAAAATGGAATAAGTCATATGAATCAATCAACCAAATTCGAGCGACTCAAACGAAATTAGAGAAAATAACTAAAAAATTTAAATCAAACTAGTGGACTCTATAACTAAAAACTTTAATCCCACAAAAGTAAAAAAAATAACAACCCAAGTGTTAATTAAATCACATATATATATATATATATATATATATAAGAATTTGAATTATAACACAAAATTAAAGAAATAGAGAGAGAGGGAAGGAGCGTAGAATACCTCGCGAAATACCAGAGATTTTGGGATTTTGGGATATACCTCGCAAAATTATATATATATAAGAAGTGTGATTTTCGGATTTTTGGGTCATAACCCAGAAAAACAGACTTTGCTGTTATATAAACCACCCCAATCTCTCTCCTAAATCACCAATTACAATATCTATTAACATCCTTCAACCTCTCTCATAAAAACCCTAAAATCACCATTTTGGTGAATATATTCGAGAAAGAGGGAAATCAAAGAAAAGGAGATTCAAGCTCGATCATCATCAACAACTCACCAATTAGCTTTTTAAGAAGCAATTAGAATCGTGAGCGAAGTTACATTTTTGTAACTAAATTTGTATCGAGTGTTTTATAAACTCAATTGTGAGCGAGTGAACGGGTAGAGGCTTTGTAAGCAAGTGAAGCTTAAAAGCTCTAGGTTTTTCATTCGGGTACTCATAAATTGAGGGGGAGTCGTAGACTCGTAGACGTGTTCTCTTGCACTTGTATCAAGAGTAGGAACCCCGGGTAGAGGGTGAGCCAATCGGTCGATTGAGCTCAATAGGATTTGTAATATCCGCAAGAACATTTTTAGTGAAATACTCGGTAGTACCGAGGAGAGGACGTAGGCGCGTTTGCCGAACCTCTATAAATCGCGGTGTCAATTCCTTTCCCTTACTTTTACTTTACGCAACTTATTTTATTGCTTATTTTCTTGTTTGCGTTAAGTAATTCTAGCAATTCTTTAACTCTTGTTATAACGCTTAAGCTTAGAATTGCATTAGTTGGGTGTTAGTTGCTTAGAATTTTAATTAGGCGAAAATCGCCATAAACCTTATTCACCCCCCTCTAAGGTTAGCACACGGGCCAACACCCTTCTCTCTCCTCCCTTTTATGAATTTTTCCTTATTCTTACGATAACGGTGGTTGTCTGGTAAAAATTTACGGTGGTTATCAAACCAAGTGATTTTACGTCCATGAGGCAAATAAAATGCATCACTATCTTCCATACAATGTGGACAAGCCAACCTCCCAGAAGTCGTCCATCCAGACAACATAGAATATGCAGGAAAATCACTAATAGTCCACATAAGTGCTACTCGTAGATAAAAATTTGTACCCAATGAACAATCATATGTCTCGGCTCCCTGAGTCCACCCAAACTTCAATTCTGCAATCAAAGGTTGCATAAACACGTCTATCATCTATCCCGGATCTTTCGGCCCTGGAATAAGAACAGTTAGAAACATAAATTGTTCTTTCATAACCATGCCTGGCGGCAAGTTGTATGGAGTAAGTATAATTGGCCAACATGAGTATTGCTCCCCAAACATTCCAAATGGTGTAAATCCGTCAGCCATAAGTCCCAATCTCACATTACGGGTCTCCGCTGCAAAGTCTGGATGTTTTTCATCAAAATGTCGCCAAGCCTCTGAATCTGATGGATGAACCATAAAGTCTGGATCCGAATGGTGCTCAGCGTGCCATCTCATATGGCTAGCTGTGGCTTTAGATGCATATAATCGCTGCAATCTTGGTAACAATGGCAAGTAATACATAACTGATTGCGCTGTTCCATCATCTTTATATCTCGACTCCCCACATCTATTGCACCGCTTTTTGTTACTATTTACACCCCAATAAATCATACACGCATTTATGCACGCATCGATTTTTTCCACTGGAAGTCCTAGACCATGTATAACCTTTTTTGTTTGATAAAAATTACTAGGAAATGTATTTCCCTCTGGTAAGTACTTCTTGAATATCCCAGCAACCCTGTCATATGACGTAGTTGACATATTAGTATCAGACTTTGCATTCACATCAAACATAGAGTATGTCGAACCTTCGTACAAAGGTTGCTCAGTTGCCCTCATCATATCATAAAATCCCTGAGCCTGCGGGTTAGGGGACTCAGGGGAATAATTTGGGTAAACAAACTCAGGGCCGGTAGCTGCCATTATCATCGTACGTGCTGAATTGCCTAATTCTTGAGCATACCCCACATGTCCAATCGAATACATATCGCTTGAAAAAGGTTCACCCGTACCCATTTCGTAATCGGATTCAAACATACGCCCTGATGTTTCCCCGTAATTAGGCAAATAATTTGATGATCCACCATAAAATTGATGATCGCTATCAAGTGGCAGCCATGATTCCCCATGGTTGGTCCATTGGTAGTAATTAGCAACAAACCCTTTGGAATACAAGTGGAGTCGAACTTCGTCAATGTGAAAAAATTGAGTGTTTTTACACATTCTAGCAGAACATGGGCACCTAATCATATTTCCATTCAGACATTTACCATTTTTAACTGCAAAATTTATGAAATCATCTACACCTAAGCGAAAATGTTCCGAAAGGCCGCCATCATGACCTATCCGTGCATACATCCATTGCCGAAGAATATTACTCATTTTATCCCTGAACAAATATGTATAATCTTCTTAATATACTAAGTAAAGTAAGACTAATTTAATCAAATATAGTATATTAATTAGTAAGATGATAATCATTGTATAATCATTTCACATTTTAACTTGCATTGTATATTGTATGCTTGCGTTTATTTTAAATGCTACATGATTAAATGCTACATGAATATTTGAAAATATATGAAAATGTATAATGATTAGCATTTAACAACATTAAATTTGTTGTATTAACTATCATAATAAATGGTATAACCCGGTAATAAATTTTTTTTGGAAATAAACTTATCTAATATGAACCGTACGAATTTGTATTTGTAAAGTTTGAACAAAATTTGTCAACTATTTAAGCAATATATAATTGTGTAAGTAGACAATCACATTAAAAATTAGGTGGACAAATATTTATTATAAAATACAATTAAAATAAAATAATGATTAGACAAGTACCTTAATTTATGGAGATATGGAGATATGGAGATATGGGGAAATGGAGAAATGGACGGTATATTGTTAATATTGAGAGAGAGATATCTTTGTAATAAATGTGTGGATGTGAAATAATACTATCTTTACAATTGAAATAGCTATGAAATAGCGAGTAAATAGCTACGGATATTGTGGACCCAATTGTTTTTCAAAATAATATGCAAAAAGAATAGCTACGAAATAGCTACGAAATAGCTTGAGAAATACGAATTATTTTCAACTCCCACCGACACTCGGTCAACTCATTTATTTTCATAGTTAATCCGTCGCAAATTTGTATTAAAATTTCACAAATCAAAATCCATCGGAAATCCGTAGCAATTCCATCGTTATATACTGTGACGGAATTTTCGTAGCTAATTTCCGTTTTCGTTTAGCTGTTTTTTTGTAGTGTAGCTTCGGCTGTTACTGCAGTTAGTCGGTTGTTTGGTGTTTTAAAATTTTAATGGTGATCAGATCGATGAGATAAAGTACGGAGGAAGCCTAGTAAAATTCAGAAATTATGAAGATAGAATTAGATATCATATATGTTCTTTTTTTTTTTTAGAGATTAAGCGTGTATATAAAGCCAAAGGCTCGAAAAATGTCTGGAGGCTACAACGAAGTCGTAGGAGAGAAAGCGCCTCATCGAAGGAATGATGGGCCTAACCTCCAAGCATTACAAATAAACTTATTTCTAGAATTATTTTTTACATTTTTTAATTTATTCAAGCTACTCGCAACAAACACCCAAATCTCCTTAATAATATTTCGGTAGTGGATTTAATTTCTCGATACAATCTAGCATTCCTTTCATGCCATATACAATAGACCGTAGAAGCGATAATGATATCAATTAACGAGTCGGACACCGTGCTTCCTTTGAAGTGGGCGTTAGCCCAGTTTACCCAAAAACTCCAAGATCCGTTTTGCGCTACGAAACCAAATTTTGAAAGGATAATACGCCAAATACTCTGAGAGAAAGAACACTCAAAGAAGAGGTGGTCTCTTGTCTTGGAATGATGGTAACAAATCTCGCATCGGTTCACTTGTACCACCACATTCTTTGTAAACGATCAAGAGTAGAGAGACGGTTTAAACAAGTTAGCCAAAGGATAAAGCTACATCTTGGGGGAACATTACGAGCCCAAACAAACCGAGTCCAACGCTTTATCGGTTTACGGATCCGAATAGCTCTATATGCCGATTTCACCGTGTAATCGACGGTGGGCAACGGACGCTAAGCATTACCGCCGGCAACATAAAAGTGGTTTCGAAAAGTCTCTCTTAATTGCAAAAGCTTACGTCATGTCCACGAGCACCTTGAAGGAATGGACATAGGCCAAAAATCTCCGCATCGAATAAGTTGAGTCACGGCCCATTTTTTCCAAAAAGAAACGATATCCGGACACAATAAAACCCAAATGTTTTTACCCATTAAATTTTTATTCCATTCCTTCAGCTTTTTAATATTTAGACCACCTTCCAAAAACGGAAGAGTAACATTAGACCAAACAACCTTAGCCCCAAATCGCTTAAGATCCGGACCACTCCAAAAAAACTGTCGGATTATAACTTCAACATCGTCAATAACTTTTACTGGGAGAATAAAATGAGAACATCAATAAGATTGCATCGCTAAAAGGACGGATCTAATGAGTTGAAGTCTACCGGCATAGGCCAGAAGCTTACCCGTGTAAGAAGAAACTCGAATAGTTATGCGGTCGACTAAGGAAGCACAATCACCGAAGGAGAGAGAAAACGTTAAAAGAGGAACTCCGAGGTACGTGATAGGTAAAAAACCCCTCGACAAAGCCAAACAACCCAATGATATTGCCACGGGTAACGGGATCGACTCCGGCGATGAAGACGTGGCTTTTATCCAGGTTAAGAGTTAACCCCGAGAATTCCCAAAAAATATCTAGAGCCTTCTTTAATATATTAGCCGAATTAACATTAGCTTTCGAGAAAATCATAAGATCATCGACGAAGCAAATATGGGTGATTTGTTGCTCTTTACATCTCCAACGGTATTTAAAGCCTCTATCTAACGAAAGAAGGTTCATACAAATAACGAAAATATGCGAAGACAACGGATCACCTTGGCGCAAGCCTTTGACGCCTCGGAAAAACCCCACCAATTCTCCATTAAGCGCAATCGAAAAACTGGGAGAGAATATACAAGCTTTAATCCATAAAATGAACTTAGTCGGAAACCCCATACATTCGAAAAGATTCCAAATGAAAGACCATCGAACCGAGTCATAAGCCTTCATCAAGTCGACCTTTACCGCTAACCGATGCGAACCGCCTTCCTTATGATACCCTTGCAATAATTCTTGAGCTAGTAAGATATTATCGCTAATACGAGGTAAGATATGTTCTTTATAGAGAAATTGTTCAGCAAGAAAAGAAGTAGTCTTTGCTGCAAGATCTTTTATTTTCTTGTGCATTATTCCCGAAGTAGCCACATTAATTTATTTTGTATGATAACCTCATGATCATCATCAAACTTTAGATTCGCCTCTTTTTTTTTTCTAAATGAGAACCTCCCATCACAAAATCCAAAATTATATGATACTTTTATATATTACTTAATTTTAGTAAATAATTTCACTAATAACTCTTTTTAATATCAGTAACCTTTGTGTGTGGTATCTCATATTTTGATAAAATGTGTAGAATTGAGTACTATTTCCTGGAACTTAATTCTTAACAAATTATATAGAAAGTTGAAGAAATAATCTAATTTCGTAAGACGAAAAACAACTCATAATTATACAAATTGGGAGCTTCTGCACAACCAGTCGTGGATCAATCTTGATAACCTTCAAGCAGAAAAAGATAAGCCCATATAATTAGCTAGGTTGACCAATCTATTTTTATTACTCAAAATAGTAGTACGTACTATCTCATTCATTGAATTAAACTCATTTTTGTCAAATTCATTGCAAATACGGAAGAACTATCAAGCTTGTTATTGTTTTCCTTTGGAAATGATAAAGCCCAAAATAGACTATTTGACATATACCAAAATATAAAGCTAACATAAACCTGAAATGTTCATGCATGATCAGTGACTAACTTGAGCCCTTTTGTAAGAAATAATTCACACGAAAAAAGTAACAAATTTTAAAAACATTCAGAATTTGCATAAAAGTAGGCCATATCACATGGAGTTGATACAATTTTTTTATTTTTTTATTTTTAAGCAAACAAACTTCTTCATTTCATATGAAACCAAGGGACCAAACCCAGCTTTTTACAACCAAATAAGCTAATATTCAAATCAAAATACTTCAACAACTATCTTTATCCATCTCCACACTAGCTAAGACAGATATATTAAAAACAAAATGTGTACAATCTAGCTGCATATTTCCAAGAGTAGAGTATGTTAGCTCCTTTAAAAAAAAGTATGTACCACTTCTTCAAGCAAAATCTGGTTGTAGCTTCGAATCACGGCAACTAAACTGTCGATGTAGATAACCGGTATTAAATCTAGATTTCAATAAAACTCAACCTCAATACACACTACCTTAGCTGCTGCATTGAAAGATGATCATAAGCAAAATATCGTCACCATTTGGTCCGAACTGTATGGCCCATAGTAGTCATATGATGCCTTTCGAACCCCCCTATTCCATTTCTTTTGACAGAACTTACGAAGATCATTTAGAGTGATTAGTCTGAATGTGATTCATTACTTTTCATTTCTTGTTAGGTTTTATAATTGCGGGTTTTTCCTAATTGATTCTAAGACGAATTAACATAATGTTAAAGTCCAGTACTGAATAAGCAAAGAATTAATATAAATACATACTCAGGAACATGCATCTTTATTTTGTTCTGTTATATTTTTGTCGGATCACATGCATTCATAGGCGATGCTAGTATGGCAAGGGTAGACACTTACCCAATGGCATATTTATACAGTCAGCATAATCTGAATCCAGTCTGAAACTCGTAGTTTGAAAAACAAAGTCGTAGTTCCGAAGTCAAACTCGTTGTTCTGAAATCAGAAGTACGAGGCTTGACCTTTTCTGAAAATGTTGATTTTTCTGAATTTCGTGATGCCAACACTTTTTTAAATCAATGGTGTCGGATCATCATTTCCTGTAGAGAGATAAATTGGCTTATATACAGGGGGAAAAAGAAGCACACTAACACACCTTATTGATCCGTTGTTGGATCGTTTGTGTGTTTGTGTTAATTAGGTGGATACGTTGGTTTATCTTAACACTGCAATACTATAATGCAAAATAATACTAAAAAGAAAGAAAATATTTTAAAGTGCCCCAACTAAATTTTTAAGCAGCTAAGAAGCAAAAATAAAAAAGTTTGAGCTTAAATAGTGACGAGTAAAATTTCACCAATATAATTTTTTTGTCTCGCTGCGAAATGCAGTAAATAGCAAAAAAAATGTTGTCAAATAGCAGTAAATAGCGAATATGTAATGGGAAAAATGTTATCAGATCTGGAAGTAGAGACGTCATTTGCAAAGCATACTCGTTAATAAAAGTACCGAGACAGCATCACGAAATCAAGAAAAATCAAGCCTCGTACTTTAGAAGTACAAGTTTGATTTCAGAACAACGAGTTTGACTTCGAAATCACAACTTACTTTCCTAAAAATGTTTATTATCCTGTTCCTTCTTTTAAAACATTAATCACGGAACTATTTTGTTTATGTTCCTAAAAGTGTTTATTATCCGGTTCCTTCTTTTATTTCCCGATGTATCTAAGAAACAATTAGTTCCCAACACTAAGAAATTTATAAATGATGTATTTGTTTTAGTAATGTATATAGATAAAAGAAATTTATAATGGTTTATAAGAAGTACCCTATGGTAATGCATGTTATTAGGTCATTTTACATGCAATCTATCTATCTACAGTTTTTCTATTTATATACTAGTAATCGCGTCCTACGCGTTACGTGTGCGGTACGTAATGCAATAAAAATATAAAAAATAAGTATAGTTATGATATAAATATATGGATAACAAAAAAATATATAGTTTAATCTTTAAAATAATGTTGGTTGTTAAAAAGGAATAAATAGTTTTTACTTTTTATATTTTTATGTGAGTATGGTATTATTATAATTAATATAAAGGTGTAGGGTATTTTTGAAAAAAAGTTGCTAAATTGTGCACACTCATTTGACTTGAATTGCTTTATTATAATAGAATGATGTATAATTTGTTGTGTGACATATTAGCTCACATATGTATATAGATATAGAGAGAGAATATAGAGAGAAACAACAATAGGGTCTTTATTAATCAGAATGTATGAATACAAGTGGACCCTAACCTTCTTTATATACTAGAGGTTAGGGTTATACAAGATAGAAAGCCCAACTTAGGCCCACTATGAGTAAGGCCCAATAGTCCAATAATATCTTACAACACTCCCCCTTTGGACGTCTTTAATTCTTCGTCTTCATGCAGTCGATCTGAGTCGAGTTCATTCGCAGTGCTAAACACATAAAAACCTTAGGGCCGGAAAACCCAGTGTGGGACAAAACCGGTACCTAGGAGAAACTGTGTAGCCGAATGATATAGGCCGAAATATCATGTAAGTAACTAACCACAAAACAGTGTGCCTCATCAAAATCTTGACAGAGCAAACCCAATGGGAAAATCTCTGATCGAAGGAAAAAAAGAGTGCAATAGTGGTAGTAGTAGGGGATCAACCACAAAACATGTGCCTCATCAAAACCTTGCTAGAGTAAACCCAGTGGGAAAAAATCTCTAGTCGAAGGACAAAAGAGTACACAGTGGTAATAAGTATACAACAGGATACTCCCCCTAATTTCGGCAATCTTAAGTGAGATAAGATGGGAATGTGTCTCGCTAAAAACCTTGCCAAGGAAAACCCAATTGGAAAAAACATTGGTCTAAGGACAAAAAGAGTACACGAGCATGCGACTGGATGCTCCCCCTCACTTGCACACGACAAGGTGCGAGGATTTCGACTAAGTAGTAATTAGTACAATAAGTATTCACCTGGATGCTCCCCCTCACTTGCACACGACTGGGTGCAAGGATTTCATATTTCAAGAAAGAGTACGAGCATTCGACTGGATGCTTTATTTACTTGCACACGACTGTATGCAAGAAAATATAACGTGGAATAAAACGAGCATTCGACAGGATGCTCTTAAACTTCATATGTGAAGATTTATTTCGACGATAAATGCTAAATAGCATAATGTAGTCATGTCTCTCTTGATCGATAACAACAAGTTGTCTTCTATGACAAGTGTTTTATCTGAATCGTGAGACAGATCATATGTAATTCAAATATGGCTAATACGAGTTCGAAGCCATATACACTCTCTAGTCGTCTCATAGAGCACGAGTAGATCAGAGTGATTCGTTTGGAGTCATTCCAAGACCTCCAAGATATCGCCTTATTCCTAATGGCAAAGACAGACCATGTTAGGAATATCCCTTATGCGGGTCTGATAAGTAACCGGCATCGGTATAACCGAAAAAAGGGTTGCGTTAATTCGAGTACCGAAGGGGGTAGGTACACTCAATGATGCAAATGGGATAAACTAGCCCACTTCCAAAATTACCATAAGGTAAGGGAATGTGTCTTTAGTGCCATTTCGATGGCAGCGTGATAGCGCAATGTTGTGTCGAGCTATACCATTCACAACATACGAGATGTTCATCCTAGCACATTAGACCAAGTACAATGATGCGCTTATTGTACTTAGATATGAACATCATGGTTCAATATCTCTTCATCGTCACATCAGGAACGGACTGGGTCTATATCAATGTCTAGTGATCGAACGATCATGGGAGAATCTGACGACTTAGCGTCATAACACCTTCTGGGTGTAGTCTGAATCATGGACTTAGATTCAATCTTTACGGGACTCGATCATCAGGCCGAGTCACTACCGTTTCTTTCCAAGATCCTTCATCTCGAAGGCAAATCCAAAATGGATCGCGTAATAAAACACGCAAGGGCATAATACTTGTTCAAGTATCCCAAGCTAATCAAGTACTCACTTAGGCGGGTATACCACATCCGCTCGGATTATATTAATCCATATAGTGAACGTCTCAGTCAATTGAGATCGTGTTCCGTGGTCAGGAACTACTTGATTCAAGCATTATGAAGTCACATAGGGACTTTCATCCACATCTCTAGTCTAAATCCCCACAGAGATAAGATCGTGACCACAATCGCATGCTGCATAATCATTTTTCTGGAAACTACTAAACTGATAAAGTAGAGGACCGTTATAATGTCCATTACGAGGAAATAAACCATCTCGTAATCAATTCCAAGGTGTGAGAGAAGTCTTGCGCTACTAGGCGAGCATTTTAGAATCTCATTATTCTCATCACTCTTCCTTACGAATAACCAAATAAACGAACTCGTTTAACATTGGTGGTGTTGGAGCTACAGGTCTGAACACACTTTCGCTAAGGAGTCTACTTGGATTGTAAGTTTCCATTAGTCCAGTCTATTCTACGTTGACTTCAGGCAACGGTACATGGTTCCCTGTCATAATTTGCTCATATTATCAGTCGTCACCGAATATATGAACAAGTAATCAATGACAGTCTCGTTTCGCTTCAATATCGTCTAAGATATCATGATCGACAGATATTTCGAGATTCTTAGGATGAGGAAGAAATCACACATCTCCTTGATCTTTTATAATCTCGTGCGACAAACGAGTTTCAGTTCACCATCTCTGAGGCTGAACGAATTAAGAACCGGTCAAGTTCCTCATATCTTAGGAAGGATGACAGACTGACGGCCGACGACAGCGTCCTTTGCTTGGCGGGTTCGGCCAAAGCAACGTGTTACGACAGGAACACGGTGTCCGACAGGGACGTCTATCCTTGCAAGCATTTTGCAGTAGGTATAAATGATCTCGTGACATCTCATAAAGTCATTAAATGCGTCTGGCATTTAGTTAGACTTGAGGGAGTCTATGCACTTACTTATCACTAAGTGCAGTTTTGGGGATCAAGCTAAGACTGAGTGGGTTATGCCACGTTACTTCACGTCGTTCCTTATCAACGATAACATGCAAATCTCCCCCTAACGACGGGAAGAACAGTCTTAGCGATGTCACTTTCACATATCATACGGTAAATAGATCGCTTGCCAAGGTTACTCTATCAAATGATAGGCAGGAGATTCATAATCGACTTATGTCCCCTTCAGAGGTCCATATTTTGAACGCTAGAGCGGCTCAATCAAAATATTAATTAATCACTATAAACACGCGGTAATATGAGACTTCTGGATCATAACCAGTAACCAGCTGGTACGCATATGGTGTTTGAGTGTCTATGGGCCTCATAACGGACCAATGCAGCAAAATAACATAACCCCACATGGAAATATAAATCTTGGTGCGCAAGATCAAGAAATGCGTGCAATCATTTGCAGTCGCATCATCAAACTTTCCGTGAGTCCATTTGGGTCTGAACATAATCAACAGGATGTTCAATTTCAATTTCCAAACTCAAGTAATTCAAATCGAAATTTCGATTATTACTCTTCGGAATTATCAAGTCGACTAGACTTTTCAGGATAATCCGGATCATGAGCCATCAACTTAATGATAGGGCTAAAAGTTTGGAAAGTGCTGCATTTATGTGGACAACATTAAAATGTGACCATATTGTCGATGCATCAACCATAACCATTTATATTTATGGTCCGTCTTATGGTTGGATAAGTCCACAATAACTCCTTCAATTCTTTGCAAGAATTCTACGAGTTCATTTCGTGATCTTTACACATAGTAGTCTTTCAAAATGAGCATTAGTGGCATTAATTTCGGATTAATCACGAAATATATTCTCAAAGAGAATCCAAATGCGATGCGATTATAAATCAACCATCGTCTTTTGACCCGGGAATATCTCATCCGGTCAATGCCACAATATCAAAATTCTCTTATCAATCGACGACAGGCGAATGATAGTACAGACAATCATGTCTTAGCATCTAAATCATTTATCATTTCGACGACAGGCGAAATGATAAGCTAACTTTAAATGCTTTAAAGAATGTGGTGGCAACCACTTGAAAGACATTTTAACTCCTCTAAAATACGCTTTTGGTCGTATTGAATGGAGGCTATGTAAAGAAATTTTAATTCTTTCATGAGCTATTACCAGATAACACTGGTTTTCTCGAATATTTTATAACTCAACAAGGTACGACAGGACCTACATGAGTATAAAACCTCATATTTGACAAATCAATTTTGGTTTTACCAAAGATTTTGATTTGGA
Organism: Primula veris; assembly: GCA_963682055.1. NCBI lineage: Eukaryota > Viridiplantae > Streptophyta > Magnoliopsida > Ericales > Primulaceae > Primula > Primula veris. Next base: position 23,589,821 of record OY821747.1, on the reverse strand, counting down.
ACGACAGGTCCAGAATCGTTGTCACTGAGTACTCTTTTAGGCAAGTAGGTGAAATTATGGGGTACACTGTTACCCACTATTTCCAAAAAAATCAACTATCCCACAAGTATTGCCTAAAATTTCATAATTTAAAGTTTGGTCACATTTGTCAAAGGAATTTTCTCAAAACACTTTAAATTATTTCGAGAAATTTTGTAAACAGGCAAACCATAATCCAAAAGTATGGTCCAAATGGAAAAATAATAATCCAAATGGAAAACATAATCCAGATGAGCGAAAAAATGGCTCAATGATTTATCAAAATCAATAAAGAAAGGTCCCAAACTCATTTGAGCCACAAAACCGGGGGTCTCAAGAGTTTCCTTTTAGTTAGCTTTAACCACATTAGCATCGGGTTTTTCACCTTTGTAATAGTTTTGAACTATTTAAGGAGTAACCGTGCATGACCTTTGTCTTTATAGCATAGAGTTGCCTCCTTGAGCATTATCTCTTGCTTTGTGACAACGGGTTATATTGTTTCTTTCAATTACTGTCTTGAAGCCACAGGTTTTCAATTTTGACGGTTGTCTAAAATCTCGCTTGGCTAGGCGATTCATCGGGATCGCGACAGTTCGAGACAAATAACACTTGTCTCGATTCTCGATTCGTGGAAAAAAATATACACGAAAAGCATTAATATCAGGCAAACAATTCGCCATTGACCCAATAGGATTAAAACTACTCACCGGGGTAATTTTCTTATCCAATAACAGATGGGCGATAAAGGAACATGGTGAATATAAATTCACGATACTGCTTATGGAATACAATTTCCAAGCTAGTATTTTGGTGAAGGATTGCTCCAATATGTCAATTTCAGACATTTGTTCACCATAGACGTTATCACGTCTCAAATGTGGCGACGGAATAAAATCAACGCCTTAGCATTCATCTCGAGGGTAACAACAAACTCGTGTTTTACTCATCAAAGATGGCATCCAAAAAAAAATTTGAGCATCACATTTTCACACATCAGGGTGAGTAACATGTGGTGACGGATTAAAATCAACGTTTAAACAGTCATTTCGCAAGTATGTTTTTACGATTTTTCTCATCATAGATGGCATCCAACATGTGTTGGGAGTTCTGGATTATTTATCATATAAAACGAATGGTTTATATGTTTATGGTTTGCACAATCATAAACTTTATTTCGAAACGACAGGTTGGAAAAATAGTTTTGCTTGTAATGTGAATAGGTTCTCATTGATCGAACGACAGGTCGATACAGAGACACCAATTCGGCGAAACATACATCACTATATAAACACACTCGGGAAAATTATTATTTAGTCAACCCCTTTCGGTAGCTCTACTTGAAAAACGACCAGGAAAGACGGTGAGGGTGGAGGGCACGAATTCCACTTAAAACCCGACCTCATTAGGATATCGACTTCCGCCTATATCGTTCTAGACATCGTATCCAAATAGGTGAGCCTATTTGGGGAAGGTTCATAATTTTTCCAACTTAAATGTGAATATATATGATTTCGTAATTCTACCATTCATGGCAATAAATAACAGGTATATCTTTTCTAGATAACCACATATATACAAGGCAGTATAAAATATATTCATGATATATATCTAATCATGCAGTAGATTTGGTGATAAACTAAATCAATTCAGGATTATCAATCACACAAATTATATCATACCAAATCAAATCAAATTAATTAACTGCCATATGGTATATTTATATCTATGGTAATATCAAAAGATATGTTGATTATACTAATAAGATATCAATCAATTATCTACGGTTTATTGCCATATAAGTAATTCTATACATGTTAGTTTTAACATGCAAGCAAGCAATATATTTTTAATTACCAATCAATTCTATATATGGTAAAAAAATATTTTAACATGCAAAAGGTTAAATTTACATGGAAACATATCAATTTATTCAATTAACATGCAATTTTTATTCACTTGCCTTTTTAATAAATATATATATGCATGTGGGTGAATATTTAGACCGAATATTGAGTTTTATAACACATATATACTGTTTTTATACATGTAATATATTACAGGGACTATCCGTGTAATTACAGCAAACTATATATCTATTTACAGCATTATTACAGCTTCAATCCATAATTTCAGACAAGTTTCAGTTTAGTCCTTGAGTAATTTACAGAATAGTTTACAGCTTTCAGAGAATTACAAATCAGTACATACGTTTCAGTTTGTTGCAGATTTAATCCGACAGATTAATACATGTTTTACAATTACATGATTTTAAACAAGGTCACAGTCTAAATTCATACGCAGGAAATTGATGCAGTAGCATACAAATCAGTACAACTACTGGAATTGTAATATGCAATACAGTGTAACATACAAACATGTGTTGTAATCATGCAATACAGTAGTAACATACAAACAGTACAGTAGCATACAAACATGTAATATGTAACTATAAAAAAAATTATATCCGGTTACCTTAGGCACGGTATGTTGGTGAAGGTCGATATAGCAAAACCCTAAAACCCGGTTAAACCTCAAGGTTTATAGATACTCAATATCCGTGCGTTTACCCAAAATTTCCAATACCCACGAGCGTATATCCTAGTCTCCGCGAGCAAAGTGCCGATAACGTGTTGTGTGACATATTAGCTCACATATGTATATAGATATAGAGAGAGAATATAGAGAGAATGTATGAATACAAGTGGACCCTAACCTTCTTTATATACTAGAGGTTAGGATTATACAAGATAGAAAGCCCAACTTAGGCCCACTATGAGTAAGGCTCAATAGTCCAATAATATCTTACAACATAATTAATTTATTTCAAAAAAGTTACACCACATTTGCTAAGATTTTCTTTAGCTGGATCTTTTGAATTTTTGATTGGCCAAAAAACAAAGAATACAACAACTTTTAAGGTTATAGTAATATTAAGACTGGGTAATGAGAGGGGACAAATATATGTAACGGCCAAATCTGAATAAAAGCACAAGATAATAAAATATAATTTTGGTTATTTCCGAAGTGGGTCGTTCTCTCCTGCTAAAAAAAAAGTATGTTAAAACTTAAAAGCAAGTCTTTTTACAATATAACTACGACTACAAGTAAGTTCTTACTCTTTTCTGATACCAAATGCAAACTTTTTTTTAAAGTGAGCGTTTATTGATAGGCCGAAGGTTAACTTAAAACAGACAAGTTAGCCTTTAGAAACGGCTAATTCACCAAACTTAAAATATTAATGACCAAAAAGATATAAAAGCATAGAGAATGCACTCACCAAGCCTAATTAAAACCATAACGCGTTACATTACAATATGCACACATAACCATTACTTATATAATCTTAGCAGGAAAAAAAACATTACTTATAAAAATCTAGAAATTAGCTCCCAATCTTGATATAACCACAAGAATGACCAAATAAAAGTAAAAAATAGTAAAAACCATGCAATATTCCAACTCTTCGTTTTTGTTGGACCATTAAATCCTTCCGATATGTATAACACTCACAAGACTTCTGCTGTGAAAATTATGGTGGCAGCCACAAGCGGCACATGTCAGCACGTTATTGGTCTCTTCGTCTGAGCTGGCCATGAACTCCCTGCACCCGTCCACAGCGTGACCCCCAACCCTAGCGGCATGGTTCCTTTGGCACTCCCCGTATCTCACTGTACGGAAGGTGAAAACCGAGGCTGGATGCTCTTCTTCTTTTTCTCTCGTGAGTGCTACATTGGGCTTATCCCTTGCTTTTGGAGCACCAGAAGTTGGCATCTCTATTGTGAAAAATGATTAGATTTGGAGAGAGGACTAATTAGGTATTTTTGTATATAAAAGTTGCCCTAGAGGGAGTATTTATAATGTGAAGAAATATATTAAGGGCAACTATGATTTGATCTAGTCATCTAAGGTTATGTCTGTATGGTTTCTGTTGTAACAAAGAGTCCCCAAATTCTGAACATTATGGCGCAAAAACAAGTTATCTTTTTAATTTCTTATTTGGTCACATATAACCTCATCGGCTCCGCTCACGATAACTAATTAACAAAACAAAACTATATATTGCTACTCTTTCATCTCTATTTTTTCAACTAATTATTATTAGAAATAACGTGCGTGTGCTAACCGGGATACAATATCAATGTACTATAACCAAGTTGAGCACCCCATGCACTTTTTTCAATTTTTGTCTTACATGCAAGATAAAGATTAGTATATATTACGGAATATAAAGTATGATTATATTTTTTGTGTCACCATCTAATCAATCATTCAACAATGAGTTTTCGTAGCCATCATATACAAACATAACAAATCATTATAATAAAGTGTAGGTACAATCTAAAACAATGTGCGGTTTATAACACTTTTTTTCTTTTTTTTTCTATAAAATTGGATTGGAGTTTGTTTTTACTATGTTTGCACTTGAAATTTTAAGTTTGAAATAAATCTGGTTTTATTCCTCGTAGAACTATTAGTGTAAATTACTGCTAAAGCATACATTTCCACTGTCCTATATGTTATATCATGTTATGTCAAGTGTCGATATATTGTCATCCTTCCTCATTTGATTGTTATTGTTATTTTGTAAATACATTTAGTAATTACTAATTAGAACATTGATAGTGCAAGTATTTGGTCAGCTCTGTAATATATGCGTTAAATCAGTGGCGGAACGAATTATATATGTACACTAATTTTAAATTATTAGGTGCGGGAATCTTATAATCTTCAAAAATTTCACCAAAATATATTAAAAATTTTAAGTGTTTTATTAATATGGGGTGTTGTAACCTCTTTTAACTTGTACCTACTTCTTCCGGGAATTAGTTACATAGATAATATCGTATATAACTAAAAAATCTGTATATTGCAATTCATTTCTACATTTGTTTTCTTTTTCTTTACTGAGTTTTTTCATTTGTGTCATGATTCAACATTGATTATAAGTGTGATATTCACTTTGGACAAATCACTTCTGTTCAATATATTGTGTGAAATTATATACTGTAGTATAGTCACTAGGACCAAGTACATATCAATATATCATGTATGACTTTCTTTTGTCATCACCTAATTAATCGGTCTTAAATGAGTTTCCCTAGCCATCATAAACATATCAAATTATCATAAAAATTAAGTATAGCTACAATCTAAAATAGCGTGAGGTCTATATAACCCTTTTTTTTAAATGTAGATTTGTAATATATGTAGTGAAACATGTCCGCCATGTCTTCCTCTTGATAAATCGTTCTCAAGGACATCCACATTTACTCATTTTTATTAGGTGGGATCCTATTTAACCTAATTTAGTTGATGATGATCAATTGGTTCAATTTGGTTACTAGTATAGTAGTATTTATTTTTTTTGAAAAGAAAACACTAGCTGCTATATCAGTGAAATGGCATCACATATATATAATTAACTTAGGGTCTAGCTTTTATGCAAAATTAATGTAAATAAAAAGAGGTCACAAAAATACTTTAAAAAGATAACAAGAAGACTATCTTTCTTGATTGTCGCCTACGTCCATAATTCAAGTCATTAATTAGTTCTTCTGTATTCACTTCCGTTATAGTAATATCCACTACAAAATAATGTTTGATTTAGTGAGAGTCAAAAGCTGTCACAAGTCTGTCGCTAATTTAAAAAGCTGTCACAAATCTGTCGCAAATTGACTAAACTGTCACAAAACCGTCATAAAAACCGTCGCTAATAAGCTTGTAACAAAAAATACCGTCACTAATCCCGTCGCTATTTGAGTATTTTTTTGTAGTGATCGTCCGGTCCCAACTTACCGACTAATCTTTTATCTTTCACTGCAAATAAAGTTAAATTAGTAAAAGGAGGGTGGGAAATAAAACTTGTAACAAGTAAACAAGAACATTACTTCATTATTTAGCACCGATTTTTTCTCCCAACAAAAGAAAACTCCGCCTTCAAAAAAGTTATTGTAGATTGTTTAGAGGACATCTCATGAAATGAAAATTGAGCAATAATCACATAATCAATCTATGGAGTTCAAATTTGAAGAGTTGACCCTTATGAAAAATGTGCATGATCCTAATTAAGAAAATCCATCAGTTTTGATGCCCAATATATGTGCATCAACCATGAATTCGTCACTGTGAGACGGGAAATTTCAACGCGATGCAACTAAAACTCATCACTCTAACATTTATAGTTGCAACAAACCAAATACATTTCTACAATGTCCTCTCTCTATTCCTCGCACTCTATTTGGCACGTGAGCCACTTTGGTATGTCATGCGTGAATTATTAACTTGCGGCATCGTATGTCGTATATGTAAAACCATAACATCTTTAGCTTGAATTGAATATTCTGAATACGATTATGCTATTCGAATTGAGTAACGAATGGGGAAAAAAAGAATTCTATTTTTTTTTTCATCTTAAATATTTGGTGCCCATTTTAAAAAGGGTATTTTAGAGACACTTTAATTTGAAAATTCTTAATAAGTATACTTTCACAAGTTTTATTAATCTTGAATGGTTCATACTTGTATCATACTTATACGATCGACTAATCGATATATATATATATATATATATATATATATATATATATATATATATATATATTCACACTTATCAAATGTGAAGTTAAGTTTTTTTATTTATTAATTTACATTACATAGCACCGAACAGTTTCACTATACTCATGCGTCATCGAATAACACTGTTATAAATCGGGTCTACTAAAAATGTGGGTGTGTCAACAAGTAAAAACTCAACACATATATGAGAACTCAAAAATAACTAGCATAAATTTAATTTAAAATTCAAAGTAAATTATTCTATTGATTGTCACACACTTAAAAAAAAAAAAAAATGTACATCAAGTTTATTTTTATACAAGTGTTTCTCTACGTAATCTAATATATTTCCATTCCGCACAACCATTCCGATAATAACTAGTTTGTTTCAACAACAAAAAGTGGGCTGAATTGGGCCCTTGCAAGTCATCCAAAAGCCCAAAAGTCTGCAACAACATCTCTTCCAATCTAAATCAAATGCATAGTGTAGTTTTTATATTAATTTACACCATACAGAACGGAGTGTCCGGTCCAGGTATTGAATACCATGTCCCATTGCCAAAAAAACCATTAAATTATTATTTTTTATTGATATTTAAATTTAGACTAGTTTCCATTAAGATTTTATAATTTTATTTGGATTTTTATTGTGTTGTAATATTTATTTTTATTTTATCAAATAGTAATTTGTCTAATATATAATAAAAATAGAAAAAGTAAATTAGTTATTGAAAATTGACCATCCAACCCTCCATTTTCTAATCTAACGATGTATGAATTAACTGGACATTGTATCGTACAACAAAGCGACGGCACAAAGGAAGACCCAGCACAGAATGATTCCAGTATAACCATAAGGCATGTTAGAGCCGGTTCCCAATTCCTATAAAAAAAACTAGCCCATTTAAAGAAAACAAAGACAAAAGATATTGGGCTGAACTTGGCCCTCGCAATTCATCATAAAAGCCCAAAAGTCCATAACCCCATATCTTCCAATATAAATCAAATGCATATATAGTGTAGTTTTTCTATTAGTGGTTCCTGACACATAACGGAACACTAGAATAAAAAAAATAACTTTTTCGTAACATATGAAGAGTGTTTTACTTGAATAGGTTCGGACGGACGTGATCTACTCGAATCTATCAGTAAAATACTTTATTGATTGGAAAATAATTGATTATCTTATAGCTTAACCATATGAGCATAAATATATATATATAAGCATAAATATATAGAGTTTATAATACCAATCCTAATCTAGTCGTGGATGAATTTCTATTCAAGCTTGTCCACACCGGTTTTCAATTCTTATAAATACTCTATCTGTTCTCATTTAATAGTACACTATAAAACTACGTGCAATTTTAATCGGTTTATAACTTATATCAAAGTTGTCGAAATAATTTTTTTTTAAAATCAAATCATAAATTTAACATTTGAACTATATGATTACCTTTAAAAAAAATTTATTTCGATAATTTTGATAAAAGTTTTGACAGATCAAGTTTCATAATAAACAATTAAATAGTAACGGATAAAACAAGTGGGCTGAATTGGGTTATTGCAAGTCTATCAAAAGGCCCAAAAGTCCATAAGATAAATACACAAATTCACTAAAAAAAAAACCACACACACTTATATTTTCCATTTAAGTCACAAAAAAAGCCAAAATCCAAAAAAAAAAAACAGAAACCCTAGCCTCTCTCAATCTCAGTCATCAAAAACCATGGCCAAAAAAAGAAAACTCCCTTATGTACCTGTTGAATACCAACCCCCAGAACAAGAAGAACAAGTTGATGATGAACAAAAAGAACAAGTTGAACAAGATCCACAAGAACAACAAATTGAAGATGATGAACATGAACAAGTTGAAGATGAGGAATATGAAGATGAAATAACTGACCAAGATTACCAAGATTTCCAAAAACAAGAAGAGGAAAAAGAAAATAATGATCAAAAAGAAGATGATGATACTATTATTCATGATGATGAGCCTCTTGAGAAGCTTCTAGACCCTTTAGCAAAAGATCAACTTGTTTCACTATTAAAAGATTTTGTAACAAAATATCCAGATTTAATAACTACTCTTTACTCCCAAGCTGATTCCGACCCGGCTCATCGAAAAATCTTCGTTCACGGGCTCGGATGGGACACGACAACCGATACCCTCAAAACTCTTTTCTCAGAATTCGGTGAAATCGAGGACTGTAAACTTGTTACAGATAAACTGTCTGGAAAATCAAAAGGTTACTCCTTTATATTATTTTAAGCTGTTTTTTGGGTTTTTGATTTTGAAAATTTTGTCACATTATTTAGCTTTCTCAAAACCATTTTTGCAACAGATTTTTTAAGCTGATTTTTGGGTTTTTTATTATGAAAAATTTGTGGGTGTTTGGACAGTCACATTATTTAGCTTTCAAAATGCAGATTTTTTTAGCCTAAAGAAGCTAAAAAATTTCAAAAATAAAAAATGGGGTTTGGTTGGATTATTGAAACTGATTTTGTAAGCTGATTTTTGGGTTTCTGATTTTGTAAAATTTGTAGGTGTTTGGACAGTCATATTATTTATAAAAAGCAGATCTTTAAGCCTCAAGAAGCTTTAAAATCCAGAAATGAGAAGTGGGTTTTGGTTGGATTATTGAAACAGGTTTTTTAAACCTGGTTTTTGACCGAATAATCTGTTGCCAAACAGAGCCTAAGTGCTAAAAAGGCTTCAAGTAAATAATTATCTGGTTTATAAGTAAACTGTTATCATGGCATTTTACAGGTTACGCCTTTATTGTTTTCAAGAGTAGAATCGGTGCTAAAAAGGCTTTGAAAGTGCCCCAAAAGAGCATTGGCAACAGGACCGCCTCGTGCCAGCTGGCGTGCGAGGGGCCTGTGCCTGCGCCACACCCATCGGCGCCTGCGGTGGTTGCTGCGCCGCCGGTTTCAGAGTACACACAGAGGAAGATATTCGTGAGTAATGTGGGGGCAGACGTGGATCCGGTGAAGCTGGTGGAGTTTTTCGGGCAGTTTGGGGAGATTGAGGAGGGGCCGCTGGGGATCGACAAGTATAGTGGCAAGTTCAAGGGGTTTTGTCTGTTTGTGTACAGGTTAGTCGAGAGAATTGACATTTATTATGTTTGATGTACTAATATTTGCAAGAAAATACTAATCTTTCATGTAGGCTTTATAATACTGTATGGATGTTAATCATTATCTGGCTTTAAGTAGACTGTTATTGTAGTTAGTTAGTCGGTTGGGCTTATTTGTTGTTATGATTTTGTGGCATTTACAACCCGGACCAATGCCTGAAAATAGAATAATTGAATTATATTGTTACTTTTAGGAAGTTAGGACTTAAAAGTTAATTTCTATAACCTATTATGACTAGTTAGTAACTTTCAGAATTTATGGAGTGATATTTGGGATAGATGTCAGTAGTAGGGGGCTTTTAAGGGATTGATAAGTTTAGTAGGAAGTTCTAAGGGATTCGTCTGTTTGTCTACAGGCCAGTCGAGAATCGGCGTTTGTTATGTTTGATGTACTTTGGAAGAAAGTACTAATCTTTCATTTAGGACACTGGGGATTTACAATACTGTATTGATGTGCAATTTGTAATCCGGACCAATGTGAATAGAAGTCTGAATTTAGGAAAATTGGGATTTAGTGTCACTTTTAGGAACTTAGGACTTAATTGTATTGCGGCTAGATAGTAATTTTCAGAACTTATGGAAAGTAATATTTGACATAGATGTCGATAGGAGGGGCTTTGCTGATAGATACGTATAGTGGGAAGTTCAAAGGGGTTCTGTCTATTTTTGTACAGGTCAGTCGAGAACCGGCGTTTATTAGTATGTATTTCTATTTCTGTACAGGTCACTTTCCATAAGTACTGATATTTTCTCGAAGTTACTTATTTATCATGTAGGACACTGGGGATTTACAATACTGTATTGATGTGATTCATTATCTGGCTTTAAAGTAAACTGTTATCGTAGTTAGTTAGTTGATTGGGAGTTTTTTTTTTATGATGTTGTGGCATTTTCCAATCTGGACTAATGTGAATAAAAAGTCTAAATTTAGAAAAACTGGACTGTAGTGTTGCTTTTAGGAACTTAGAACTTGATTGTAATTTCATAACCTATTGCGACTAGAAGGTAATTTCAAGAACTTATATGGAAAGTGACCTGTGGGATTGATGTCGGTAGGAGGAGCTTTGGGGATAGATAAGTATAGTGGGAAGTTCAAATGGTATTCGTGTACATGTATGAGTTAAGGCTGCCACTGTCGTGTTTGTTATGATTGCACGTAAATGCCAATTATGTGAATTTTAATGTAATATTTTTGGCATATTTGTATGATATTCATCTTAAAGTAGGTTTTTGTGACATTGGACATGTATTAATGTGAATAAAAAATGATAAAAATTAGTGACTAAACTTAGGTAACATAACGACTTAATTACAATTCCTAGACAGTTTGTAATTTCTATAAACTATTGTGTGCATGTAGTTCAAGACTGGGGTTTGTTGTATGTGATGGATTAGTCCATTGGCTGAAATGCACGGAAATAGTAATGAAGTAAACTGTAATAGTAGTTAGTTAGCCAATTTGGGGGAATATATGATGTAGTGTTTGTGGTATTTTACAATCTGTACCGGTGTGTTTATGAAATGTTATTGTGGGGCTGCTAAATACGTTAAGCATGCATCTTATAGTGCAATTCTATGACATTCTACAGCAAGTATGATTGTGAATGATAATCTTCCTGTCAATACCTATAGACTATAGTGTCGTATTTACTGATGCAGTTTCTTAATTGGAATTCCCAAACTATAGGAACTAGACAGTCATTTTAGGTCCTTCTGAGAGGGTACTTTGGGGATAGGCAAGCAGAGGAAAAGGCATTTTGTGTGCAGGTCAGTAGAGGATGATAAGCTATTTTGTACTTGATAATGTATCCTGTTGGCCAAATAGCATGAAATAACTAAGTTACGTAAAATTGACCCTAATTAATTACTTAATTCAGCATGTTTGTATCACATGCATATTGTATGACATTGTGGCACTTTTACTACTTGTATTAAGGCGAATAATAATATTTTCAATAAGAACTAAAGTGTCACTTTTACGAATTTAGGGCTTTAATTATACTGTTAACATACTAAAGGGACTGGATTGTATTTTTCAGAACCTTTCAGAAGTGACGTGGTGTTTCTTTCTGTGTACAGGTCAGTGGATGGGGCGAAGAAGGCATTAGAGGAGCCTCACAAGCCGTTTGAAGGGACAACACTGCACTGCAAGAAGGCTGTCGATGGTCCCCTACATGGCAAGCCGCAGCAGAACCAGCAAGGTTTTAGGAGAGAGAAGAGGCCATACGGTGGTCACGGTGGCGGGCGTGGCGGTGGACGCGGTGGCGGACATGGGCAAGGGCACATGATGGCTCCATCGGGTCCGTCCATGGGGTTCAACCCGGCTGCGTCTAATCTGGCTCCGGTACATTTCGAGTTTTTGGTGTTTATAGTTTCATTCAAAAGTCTATTTAGCTACATGCTTGCTTCTTATGAAGGTCTGATTGAATTGAGTTTAAGAAAATGATAATATTGTAGAGTATTATGGAAATGACCTAGTCTTTCTAATGCTAACAGATAAACTTTCATACTTATATTTTAATCATTCAATAACTTTCATACTAAAAAATATATATTGAGAGGCCTCGGTTTCAAGTTCTTTTCGAATCTCCAATAATTTTGGAGATGGCTCTCCGATGACCATTTGAACAAACTGATATAGTTTTATTTAAAAGTCTGTTTGATCCAGTAGTTTCTTTAAAAATAAATCTACGTTGAGTATGATATTGAAGTGTATTATAGGGAATGGGAATGTCTTTCTAATGTAAAAGGCTGTTACTAGCTAAATTTCAGGCATGTCTTTTATGATTTCATCATATATTGTCGTGTCCATATAGAAAGGCTTAGTTTCAAGTTCATCAAGTTGCTACAAAATTTTCGAGATGCTGAGATGACCAAATTGCTAAGATATGCTAACGAATATTTTACTGGCTCGTTTCTTTTTCGACACATGCACACCAAACTGCTTAAAAATAACCATGCAATTTAGAAATGCTATCACTAGTAAGAACTTTTTGTAATTTTCTCCACTATAATAGCATGATATATGCACAGATGAAGGAACAGATGGGTGAAATCTCCTACATATTGTTAGATAATTGCTGTAAATTTGGAGCAAAACAAAGAATTTAAATTTGGGTGTGTAAACTACCCTTACACTAGTACCCCATGTTCGGGATGCGTGTTCAGATTTTTTTTACTAAGTATCATATAAAGCATAAAAACAACATATCAGTACATCAAAAATTAACTTATATTATTACGCCAGTAAACACAAACACTAGTTGCAGTAACAAATTCTTAAACTTAACTTGATATTTACGTGTTTACTTGTATCAGGTACTTGGGCAGGCGTTGAGCGCGTTGTTAGCTAATCAGGGGGCAGGTGGGATCAGTAACCTCCTAGGTGGACTTAATCAGCAACAGCCGGGAATGAATAGTCAAGGGGGGTACAATCAGGGATATAATCAGCAGCAGTACAATGGCGGTTATGGTCCACCTCAGCAGGGTGGTGGGTATCAGAACCAGCAGATGGGGGGTGGTCCTCCTTACATGGGCCATGGCCGCTAGGTGATTAAACAAAAGAATTTAGTTTCCAACCCTGATGATTGTTCGAAAGTTCAAAACACTTCCTTAAAAAATGATCTCATCTATATTTTGTAGGAAAGTGCAGGGTTTGGTAAAACACCTGGATCTTTTGTCTGTTACGAGCAACTCTTTATGTTCAAGTACTTTATGCTTTAGTATGACGTGTTTGAAACTATTTAGCAATTTCAGTCTGATATGTTGGTTTCAAAACTTATTGATATGCCCCAAGCTATCTAGTTCCTATGACTCGTGGTGAATGTTCTGAAGTTTAAGACACTTTTCCAAAATGACATATCTATATTTCTTAGCAAAATGTTTTTATTATTGTTCAGCTACTTGTTGCATTAGTATGATATCCCACGAGTTTTTATCGTGTTTCTAAATTTTTTATGCGACTCGTGATTGTTCTGAAGTTCAAGATGCTCTTGCTAAATGTTGGCAGCTAATAGTTATAAATTGTAACAAAAATGCCGGGTTGTGTTTAGCACCAACTTTTATCTTGTACAGTTGGTATTTTTTTTGTTGAAGCACTTGCACTACTTTATGCCTTGGTGTATGATGTCTTAATAACAATGCATAGTTTCTATCTAATTTTTTGGTTTTGAAGACAGTATTCCACACTGATATGCACAGCATGTTTTGCATTAGTTAAGTGAAGTTCATGTCTTCGAAACAATGTGTTTCTATCTGGTAGTTTGGTTTTTAAACTTGTTAAGATTCCATTAAAAAAGATGCACAGTTTTTTTTTTACTTAGTTGTCTACTCTAGTGGTTTTTCCAAAGTCCAAGGCATTCTTCCAAATTTATGCATTTATATCTTGTAGCAAAGTGCAGTGTTTGATAAACCAGACAACCTTTTATCTTGTACTAGAATATGCTTTCTTTGTTCTGTTACTCTTAAGACTTACTAATGTCTTCAAAAGTATAGCAGTTTGGTTCTACTATGCAGGTAGCAAAGAAACAAGGAATGTTCCCGTGTTCGGGAATCTGATCATGTTTAAAAAAATTGGTAGAAAAATTAGGCATATTAAGTCACTTTATGGTCTTGCTAGTTGCTTCTAGCTCTACTTTCTGAGAGGCTTGAACAATTCTTAATTTCTTACAGTTATAGATGAGTTTCTTTATGCATTTTGGCTAGATATTTTTATATAATGGAAATGGAACGTTGTCCATCTAGAAACACATGTCGATTTGGTATTCAATTTTAATATAATATGCATACATAATTCTATCTTTAGTTGGATCTTTTTAATGTTTTCATCATTTAATTACATTTTGCTTGTTGCCTTTTTGGTGGATCCATTGAAAACATCGTGCAATTTGATGTAGAAGCTGAGCATTTGTGGGCAACGATTTACTGTCTTATTGTGTACTGAAAAACTGTGGATAATGCTCGTGTTTTAAGGTTGTTAAGTGACCATTTATGAACTTTCGATATTTGTCAAGCACTCCTACGTAACATCTGCACCTACTTGAAATAAAATGTACGTTTGTTCCTTCTGGTTCTGGAGTACGATTAAGCCTTTCTCTTTACATTTAGGTTAGTTATTTTCTGTCTATACGTTGATGAATAATCTGTGAATCTTGATGAGAAATGGTCTTACTGTTTACCTCTCAGGAGAAATGGAGTACCATTTGTCTTTCAGTTTGTTAATCGATTTTACAACACATGTCATTTGGAGTTTATAAATTGTCCTAATTATTACTAATCTATTTGAAATCACAATATAGTCGGCTTCAACTGTTTTTATTTTCATACCGAGACTCGCATTTCTTTTAACCATAATGTCCAGATATGAACTAAAAGCACTTTTCGTTATAGCTTAATGGATGGAAATGACGATTTCATAAATAGATCAATGTCCTTAAGTTTATCTTACGGATTTTACGAAATAGTTTTAGTTAATGGGAAAGTTACCGGTGAACCTAAATTTGTTCGGATAAACTGATGCGTGAGTAGTGGTGATCATAATTCTGAATTTTCTTTTGAGGTATTTCCACTCGTATTTGTTTTAAAAATGCATAGTTGACAACTAGATATTTTAGAAATTCTGCTAATTTTTTGTTTGCACCACTCTTTAGTTAATATAACAATTTGCATCACTCGTTGGGAGATATTTAATTATAGTATTAATTATTATAGTATGATTGTATTTGCTCCCTTGAAAAGCATAGAGACAAATGGAAAAGCAATTTTTTGTTGATTAGACATAGAGCGCCTTTGTGGCCAACATTATGTACCAAATGCGAATGTATTCGTAATTGTTAGCAAAGTTATATTTCTAGAAAACACTATTTTACTTGACTCATACATAAGCACTTTTAAGGGTTGTAACGGAGATCTCGAGCATATTTGGTCATGTTATCGTTTTTTTTATATGTATTTGTAATTTCTTTTTTTGAAATCAACATTTTATTTTATTTATAAAGTGTTTGTTTAAAAAAATCTATAAAATTTGATTTTTTAAATATTTTTTTGGGTATTTATTATTATTACTACCTTATAATTTACCAAAACAAACAATAAATACCCAAAATATATATATATATAAAAATCAAATTTTACAGATATTTTTGAACAAACACTATAGAAATAAATAAAAAATATTGATTTATGAAAAAACAAATTGAAAAAAAATTACAAATACATATAAAAAAGTGAGACCAAAACATAACATTACAAATATGACCAAATATACTCCCCTCGTCTATACGGACGTTGGACGATTGCCTTTAATGTCAATCATTATGGTCTTATCATTTGGCCTCTATGTAAAGTTCAACTATGATTCAACTCTAGAAATAAATACGTGTTCCTAATAATTTGCGTAAAAAAATTTAGAATGTTAATAAGAGGACGCATACCTTTAGGCTGTATTTTTGTACGTTATTGTACTAACCAACTATCATAGGCGTTCCTACTATTACCATTTTGTACCGATAACCGTTAATATGGTACGGCAATACTGTACCGATCAATATAATGGTATGATAATGATACTTGTTTTTCAAGTATCACAGTATTGTATCATTATTTTACCATTGCCACATATCACAATTAATAAACAATGTAAATACGTGTAATTTTGCAACGTAAAATTGATGCATTTTAAATGTTAAAATTGTAAATTTCAAAAGTTATTTATCTAATTTAACATGTTGACTATGTGACTAACTTTTAAAATTTAGAATTCCGACATTTGAACGACACAAAATTTGCATTGCAAAATTGCACCATTTTTTCTTATAAATTGGGACGGATGGAGTAAGAATTTAAGCAAATTTAGTTAATCTTTTCAAACTTATATATTTATTAGTTATGTGTGTGTTACAATTGATTAACTTTTTAATTAAGGTTTCTCTTTTAACAAAGAAAAATAATGGTTATTTTAACTTAAAAGAATCCAGATTTAAGTTTTTCCATGGAAAAAATAACTTAGATTAAGATGATTCAAAGAGTTTTTGGTTTGGTTAAAACACTTGGCACTATTTCGTTTTTTACTTTAGTTTTTTTAATTGTTTATTATTGTTCTCGGTTACATTACATGTGACTAAACATTTGTTTATGTCAAATTATTTTTAAAGTTGGTAATTTTGTACCGTACCATACAATTACCATGCCAACTTGCGACATGATACTGATATTATATACCGAGTGTATGGTACAGTAATGCTAATGAAATTTTCTCCTACCACGATACAATAATGATAATGACCAAAAATATCATGGTACTGTACAAAGTTCACCCCTACATAGCTGAACCAAGAATTTAAATGAGAGAAGAAGACAATCTATACGAATTTTTCTTGGTTATGGAAGAGGTTTTTTTTTTGTTTTTGAAATGAAGTTATGAAAGAGGTTGAAACGCTATTTTTTAAAGTTTTTAATTGAAATACATGGAGTTTTTTTTCACTTTTATCAATTTATGTCAAACTTGGAGGTGATGCAACCCATTCTTGGCGTTACCTAGTTCATTCCCTGGATGGGGTGTGTAGGATTTCTCAGTATACTACTAAGACCTGATAAAAAGATATATTTTCGTACTCTCATTTAACTAGCTAGTGAATGGATTTCAGTTATTGATAATACACAATGTGTTTGTTCTGTTACTTTCAAAAGTTGTATAACCGAGACAGAAAATTGATCCCTGCTATTTCTAGACGAGAAAATATTAAATTTTATAATTGATCATTTGTGTCATAACAATTCATATTGTTGTATTTTGATACTTATTATGCAGTTCACAAAACACAACACTTTCACTTTTGTGACATGGTGTACTGTTGTTAGTCTGTGGTGGATGATATTGAAGAGTTAGTGCAATAGTGCGAACACCATTATTTAAATATTGCCTCGTTTATATACACATAGAGTTCCTAATTACCTAGTTGAAGGTATTAGGTAATGCACAAGAGTTGGAGAGTATCGATAGCCGAACGGTATACTACAAAAGAAAGTGAACAAAATAAAATAATAATGGCAAATTATTATTGAAGAAGCAACAGTCTGTTTTAAGAACTTAAAACAAAAATTTGGGAGGCCTTGAGTATGTAATAATACTGAAGAAATTGGAAATTACATTATACATGAGCATAAGAGTTCAAACAAGAATTATAAATTATTAAAGCCATGAACGAAGAAGAATTCAAGAACAAGAAATTAAAATTTAGTGGGCCAGATGCACAATGCTAACTCTTTCATAAATAGAGGGAGTAGCTCCAAATGTTTAGGCATATTTTTCCTTGAAAGTGCTTAATTTCCATTACATCTTATGCTTGTTTTCATATTCTGAAAATTTGAAGTTGTTCTTCTACATAACCATAGCCAGCTTCTTATCACATCCTCCACCATATAAATACAAAAATACTGATATAGGAGTGTATTATTATAAAGAAATGGGGTCATCACACCAAAATATAGACCACACAGTCCATTTAGCCTCTTTGGAAAACCCAAATTCGAACACATTTCATTCTATTGGGAGACCTTTTGAACTACATTTTCCATCTGGATTTCACAAAAAGGTTACAAGATTTGTTTAAGTTTACACTCCTTTTTTATGTTGTTTTAGATGATGTCAAGAAATATAATTCTAGAATGTTGAAAAATGGAGAAATTGGTTTAAATGTGATGTATATTGCTTTACTAAAGATATGGGCCAAGTAGTTTTATGTGATATAAATTAGGCTTTGTTACACAAATGCTTTACACAACTTGTATTCCATTGGTCTCGATATACCGAAATAACATGATCCATTTTTCTAAACTCTATTTAGCATGTAAGAACCAGATAAACACACCAATAGTCTGATTTTCAGAGTTGAACTTTTAACTAAGATATGAAACAATGCTCATAATATCGATTGAAACTGTAATGGAGTAGCTTTCAAATTTAAAAAGAAGTGAGAGTTTTTTTTAAGTTGGTACGATGAATTATGATTATAGTAGCAGATATGAGTCACATAATTATTTATACAAAACCGATCCAAGAAAATCCATATGTATTTATCAATAATCAGAAAAAAAAGGACTCAAGAACATAGAAAACAAAAGCATTTTGTTCATGATGTTCTCTTAAAGCCAGTACTGTAATCATATAGCAGATAATAGCCACGTAAGTGTTTATAAAAAACCGATTTCCTTTTACGAAATCCAAATGTTTTCATCAACCATCTGTGTTCTTGAAAAATAAGGACCCAAGATAACAAAAAATAAAAGCAGTTTGTTCATTTTATGTTCTGGTTGAAAGTTGGTTCTTCATAAAACTCAAAGCTATTGGAGTTGTATAACTATAAACATTACACTCAAATCTATTCGAGTTGTATAATTATAAACATTACACTCAAGAGCATAAGCACATAAAAACATGGAAATCCATACTATCACAGTGGTGATCATAACTCCTGCTTAATCACCATAATATTTTTCGAAAAAGAAATGCCAATATTTAAGTGTGTACATATATGTGTGTTGATGTATTTTATACAGGTGGTCGCAGAGATGATAGCGACCTACCTATTGGTGTTTGTGACTTGTAGGTCAGCAGCGCTTAGTGCAAGGGATGAAAAAAGAGTGTCGAAACTGGGAGCTTCGGTTGCTGGGGGCCTAATAGTGACTGTTATGATATACGCAGTTGGTCATATCTCCGGTGCACATATGAACTCTGCTGTTACTCTTGCATTTGCCGCCGTGAGACACTTCCCATGGAAACAGGTAAATAATACTACGATAGCATTTCTGTATTACAAAATGGTATTTACGTAGTTTACTTTTCATCTGAAGGGTAATATGGTAAAATCATAATAAAAATGATGAAGTCACTGACACGTCGTGTTTACATCCATGTAATTGACGTCGGGTAGTGAACCGTGATAGAAGTGTAAATATGAGATACTAAACGGTAAAAATGTAAGTATAACGTATTAAATGAAAACTGTGTAAGTGCACGTACCTAAAACATAAAAAAACCGTTTTTTTATTGAACTTATTTGGAAACTAAAAAATATGTACCATTAATTAATATAAAAAAGAAATAGTCAGTTTTCACCTAGATAGCATAACTTTTATAGTTAAAATTTCCAAAAAGTTTATTTTTGTAAAAACATAATGAAGTTCTTTTAGATTCAAGCTGCATTTACTTTTTGGTCTTAACTTTCAACTACTGCTACTACTCAAGCAAAGAACAACCTTTAGTCTTTTATAAAACAAATGAAATTTTACTTCTATGTTACTCCTAAAAAGTCCATGACTAATCATGAGCAGATGCATCTAAATGGATAAAACTAAAGAAAAATAGAATTGGAAATGGCAAATTAGAATTGCTCCCAGTGATGGATACTCACATCATAACATACCTACTTGAAATATCATAGCTATGTAATTAAAAGTTCCAAATAGTATATATCTTGTAAAAACATATAATGTTCTTTTAGATTCAAGCTACAAGTACTTTATGGTTTCAATTACTATTAGTCTACTACTCTACTCAAGCAAAGAACAACTTTTACCAAACAAATGAAATTTTACTTCTATGTTATGTTAGCAGAACCTAAAAAGTCCATGACTAATCATATGATCAGATGCATCTAAATGGACAAAACTAAAGAAAAATAGAATTGGAAATGGCAAATTAGGATTGCTCCCAGTGATGGGTACTCACACCATAACATACCCACTTGAAATATCATTATACAATGGGACCCTCTTATAAGATGGATAGGTCATTTATTCAATTGTGACAATTGACATGGAAGTTATTAGCGGAACACTAAACAGCAAAGCATGTGAAAGCCTAAGCTTAGCTACTTCTTGTCTTGTTGATGTAATTTGTTAAATGCTGGTAGTGTATAGAAAAGAGTCACAGTGTGTGCATTTAACTTACACACACATTTGGTGTGAAATGTAGCTTTCACATAGATAAGGTTGGTTGTGTTGATGTGTTTACAATTCAAATTTTATAGCTTTGACAATTAAACTTTTACTCATAACATTGTTGCAGTTGTGCTCGTCTAAACTTCTAAAATTCCATATCCATGTTTCAATTGTGCTCGTCTGTCAAGTGTCACCTTACGCCTTCTTCACTAAATATCAACAAATTTCATCGTAAAATTGAAATATTGATGTGCTTCGTTTTGAAAAAAGAAATAAAAAAAGCTAAAAGGGATATCATAAAATGCAACTTAAGAGTAACTAAAACAAAATGTAGCATGTACACATTGCATTTTTATATTTCAGCTTTAATCATTGGGATTTTCCTTATACCCCCGATGAATAAATTGAATTATTTGTTTTACAGAAGCTTTGATCTGTCATGTAAAATTTAATGAACGTTTTTCGCGTTCTGATACCCAGAAACTAAACACTCTTTCTTTTCCTGCTGTTTGGTTTGTGTATCCAGGTTCCATTTTATGCAGTAGCTCAAGTAACAGGTGCTACATCAGCAGCATTTACACTAAGGGTGCTTCTTCACCCAATTACAAACATAGGCACAACATCGCCTTCAGGATCAGATTTTCAAGCCCTGATAATGGAGATTGTTGTTACTTTCTCTATGATGTTTGTTGCCTCTGCTGTTTCTGTAGATAACAAGGCTGTAAGAAAATTCACATTTTTGTATAAAAAGTTACCTTATTATTACATTTTTTTTATAAATATTATTTCATTTGTATTTCGGTACAGGTCGGAGAACTAGCAGGAGTAGCAGTTGGATCTGCAGTATGCATCGCTTCCATCTTGGCAGGGTAAAATCAAACTAGGCTCCTTTTTTCCGCATTTAAGCTCAACTTATTTTATTCTTGTAACTTGTAAGCTAGTGCATTGAGTTTACCTCTTTAAAACCTGTGTGTAATGCTTTTCTGATCAGAAAAGAAAATTAGCAGCTTTAAACTGAGACAAATCTAGATTTTGCCACTTAGATAAGGCAGCCTATTTTAAGCTGCAGCCAAACAAGACTAATGTTCTTATAGAAAAATAAACAGTGCCAGAGTTTATTTCTACAGGAAATATACGAGACGATTCATGGTCTTGGTTTAATATTTTTCCCCAAGTGTTCAATGGTCACGGCAGCATATTTTTTTAATAACAAATATGAACATATGCTAAAATTGTTTTGAATCTTTCAGGCCGGTGTCCGGTGGGTTGATGAACCCCGCAAGGACATTGGGTCCGGCTTTAGCTAGTCACCATTATAAAGGACTTTGGGTGTACATAGTTGGACCAGTTTTGGGAACTCTATTGGGTGCATATGCATTTAATCTTATCAGAGATTCAGAGAAGCCAGTCCAGAATATTTCGCCATGTTCTGTCTCGTTTAAACTTCGACGAATGAAGAGCGAAAATGATGAGACTAAAGCCAATGATTTATTTTAATTTATAAGCACAGCTTCAGAAGTACTTGTAAAATATGTCGGCGTGAGTGCGTTTAGTAGCAAATAGTATTATGTAATTTTCAAGAAAAAATGTAGCAGAAACCATGTTCATTTGGTTAGGTAACTGAAGATTAATTTATTCACAATCCCTTGCCCAACATGTTTAACAGGTAGTCTATTGTAGAAAACTAGCAAAACAAGATACAAATAATTTACAGATAAAAGCAGCATAGTTTCGAATCTCTGAGATAGAGCAGTCGTGGTTTAAGTTCCTCATACTTGTAGATTCTGTTGAGTACTGTCTAATCAACTTTTTGGCATACTACGAAATTGCATGTGTTGATTGTAATGCCTTTTGTGTATTGTCCTTTTTGTAGATTCCAACAAGTCGATTCGATAGCTCAAACATGTAGTTCCTAAGGGCTAAAGCAGCATAAAAGAAGGGCAACCGAGACATCAGCTTAAGAACACCAGCATATAACTATACATAACACTAAAGTGAAACTTACTTAGCACCTTATAAAAACAAACTGTGCATCCTTAGGATGATCATTCACTCAATGTCCAGCTATTGAGACATTCTTGGAAATCTGCCATTTATCATATGGATCAAACGTGGCGAAAAGGGCTAATGTACATAAGATAAAAGAAACAAAGAACTACGAGTAGTTGATTCATTTAACATTCCAAGATCAGCGCCAATCTTATCCATAACATAGAGCAAAGTAGGTGTGTAGTGGTCGAGTGCAAAAACAAGAGCTAACGAATTCAGTGTCTAAAATGAATATCATCAAACTATGCCTCTAATGACACTTCGATAAACAGATGAACAAAAAGGTAACAAAACTCACAAGAACAATTTTAAACAAACATACCTTTCGACCACCTGATAATTTTGCACTGTTTTTCCAGCCTTTTTGGGTGGCCTTACTCTAAAAACGACACCTTAAGAAAAATGGGTCAAAAGAAGCAACTAGTTCAAGTTCGGCATCATTTTCCGGTGTGATCTTCTGTAATAGCATGTTAGAAAGAAAAACATGTGGAGAAGGAGAGATGTGCAGAAGAGATAAACCTGATACATTTCTTTCAACTTGAGAGAAGTTATGTTAAATCTTGCCATAAACTCATCCAGCCTAAAAACATGACAACACCTTATATTAGGACCAATTAATAAAAGTTACCTCAATCTGATTAACAATCAAGCAGATAGTCTTAAGCTCATTATAAGTAACAACTGATAGGTACTTGAGTTCATATTAGAAGAATAGTAAAATACTACGAAAAATTTGGGATATCAACAAAAGAACAGTCAGTCATCAAGATTAGTATAAAAAACGAGGAATGAAATGAAAAGAAACAAGACTTCCCTCGTCTAGCAGCTTGTTCTAATAGAATCAGTTTTCTTGTTCTCTAAGACAATCCTGCAAAATTACGTGGTTTCACTATTTTTTCTTTTAGTATAATAATGAATTTGAATATTGAAGACAAAATATACATACCTGTTCCCTTTTACGCTTTTCTGATGCCTCAAACTTGTTTTTCTCGATTTCACCCTGATCACCCTGAAGGTCTATCAAACTTGCAGTTTTAGTCTCAATATCGTTCTTTATATTAGTCATCTCATCTGCTTTTGGGCATCTTCATAAGCGATACTACCGCTTCATGCTAAACAGCCAGCAGTTACTCATTCTTTTCACAAAGCTCACATACGTATTGGGATTCTTCTGTTTGTCAAGAAAACATGTCTGAAGCAACACTTGGAGAAAGAAATGACAGAATAATCAATCGTAGTACAACAATAAGTTGTTGAAAGAATATATAATTTCTAAAGCATTATTCCCAGTTTTAGTCCTTGTTAATTGCAGCTTTTAAGCTTTACCTTTTTTTCTTTTTTCACTTAGCATTTGCCTGATTAGCTTAAAACCTGAGCATTTCTCGGTTTTCACTCAAAAAGCTAGAAACTTCAAGTCAGGTAAATGCTGGTCATTTTTCAACCTAAAATATATACAGCTTGTTTGCTTAAAATCTGCAACCAAAAAGGTTCTTAATATGAGGGCAATAATCGAGGCTAGATTAAGGTTCGTTTTTCATTTTTATTCTGGAAAAGGAAATATAAGAATTCGAAGTATATCTACCAGTACATGAATACGAGTCTTATGTTAGAATTTAATAATTTATCAACTCACTTTCTCACTCACAATTTTGATCTCAGTTGATGCAACATCAAGTTTTGCTTTCTTTCTGCTCAATTAGCTAGCTGTTTCTCTCAAGGTTCTAGTTCCGCAACGATCTTTGCCAGCTCAGCATGACAAATCTCCGTTTCGGCTGTTAGCCACAAGAGGCAAAACACTTGCACGCCATAAACTTATTTTAAGAGAACAAAACTCGATGTACTGAAGTAACTGAACTCTCAGTAAATCCAACAATGAAACTTACGCAAATGAAAACAAGAAACAAAAATGAAATGGCACCTTTTGAAGCTTCTTTAACTACTTCCAAAACTCTCTTCTTCAACCAAAAGTGTGTGCAACTTCGGAATCTCTTCTTCTATCGAGGGTCATATAAATCGATTTCTCATTCTCCCTTTGTGGTGTCATCAATCTTTGATAAATCCTGTCAAGAAACACCAAAAGTAAGTTTAATGATTTTCGTAATTACCAAGTCAATTTAACTACTCAACTAACCGTCCAAGCTTTGTCTTCTGTTTTCTCCAAATGCTTAAAATCAATCTTGCATTGTCTTAGTCTGTTATCAAGTTCCTAATTTAGAAAACTGGCCTATAAAGGAAAATGTTATGGGATTAAACTAATGTCAGTAGTAAACTGGCCTTGTCGATTTGTGGTTATTCAGCTAATAATCTCAGTTTGTTTGTTTTTTTGCCTTTTTGCTTTTGAGATGGACTACATTTGGTTGACCAGCTTAAAGGCTGAGCATTTCTGGTTTTTCTCCTGAATAAGCTAGAAGCTTTTAGCTGGATGAGCTTAGCTTTCTTCTGAACCTCAAAAATCCAGCTTATTTGCTTATAAACTTCAACAAAACAAGATTCGTTTCAAACGCCAGAGGTAAGAAACTGTAAAAGAGAATCGTGAATTATTGGTTACAAATACAGACATTAAAGATCAATGTTTTAGTATTTTTTAAAATTTCTCCCTGGAAGTGTATCCACAAAAATTGTCTTCAAATCTAATTAGCCAAGTACCAAAACATTTTTTATACATGTATATTGTGAGTAAGTACCTGTCCAATCTCTTTTCTTCCAAAATTTTCACAATTTTCTTTCATTAGCATCATTTGGGAACTATATTTTTCAGAAGCCAAATTTGTTGCCTTTTCTTGCCATTTCAGCAGTGAAAGGTCTTTTAGCATATATGATTATTCCTCATTCTTCACATTCTGGTACAATTTCAATAATTCGAATTAGCGATCAGCCACTATGAAAATAGATTAGCGACACAATAATCAAATTACCTTCAAGCTCTCTCTTTCAAACTCATTAACCTCTAGGCATGTTATGGTTTATCATTAATCATCGGTAATTGGTATCGGCGAAATAGGAGTAATGAACTAATGATAGATTCATTACGCAAATATGAATATTGAATCTATCATTAATTCTCTAGGAGACTTTATCAAATTATATGACAATGTTATATGATTAACCAAATTGTCAGGACTAAAACAATTTATTCAATATTGCAACGATAGCTGCTGGTAAAGGAAGACTAGGGTACCCCAGGAAAGGTAAACATCAAACGCGACAAAAATGAAAAAACTCGGAAATTAATTTCCCACGTTAAAAAGTGCGAAACATGAAATGTAAATCAAGAAACGAGAAATCACATTTTTTGAATCGGAAACGAATTTCCCGATAATTATGTGGCAACTGTAATTAAACTCAATTAATCTGTTCAAATAGTTTATTATGACTAGTGTTTTTTTCTTTCTTTCTTCACTACAAGGTACAAAAAACTGGAAATTTCATTGCAAAAGTTGAAGCTTAACCAGAATACAAAGATCCTACGGAAAGTAGTTACAACGTAAAGATCCGTAGATCTAAATCTTATTAGTAGGTATAAAGATTTTTCATCCTTTCTCCGTATCTAAATAATTGTCCATTACAAAATTTTCGTACGTAAATTGTCGAAAATTCAAAAGCTAATCACATAGTTCATCATTAGAACTGTATGGCCGAATTTTAAAATTTTACATTTTGACAATCTAAATATAAGTAAATCAATGTTTAAAATTACATGTATTTTTATAGTATATATTTGCTTGCCTAGGAATATTATTATTATATCAAAGCAAAGCATTAAATAAAATGCAACGATCAAAGGCTTGGCTAATAAGGACTGAACATGCTCAAATATTTAAATAAGCAAGAGACGAGGGTTAAAGCAGAAACTGATGTGAACATTAATATTTTTTGCGTGTTTGACTGTACGTAAAATGTGACTTTTCAGCATACTCGCTGTTACGTCTTTTTCATAGGATTTTTAATAATGTGAGCAAATCTTTTTGAATTACTACTTTCACTTTTTTCTTGAAATTGAATTACTACATTCACTATTCGCTCACATTATCAATATTGATATACAGTATAGAACTATTCATAGTTGAGCAATCTCAATGAATAAAATAAACATGAGTAAGGTAAAATTATGTTATGACACGATATAGAATTAAATTTGATGCAAATATTTATTAAATTTACTACCTATGCTACATTTTAGCTGCATCGAGACTAAAGCTCACAGTAAGTCAGTGTTGACTTATTATGGTATTCTTATAAAATACTGCCCACAATACTAATAATATACACACAAAAAAAGGTTATATTACATGGTACACGTGTTGACACGAGTCCAAGCTTCTAACTACGTGGCACTTAGTGAAGGGCCTAATCAAGGTTATTGACGGGAATAGAATGGTCACATTTTCCGTTTTTTATATTTATTTATAAAAAAAATTTGATTTTTTTTTTTTATAAATCAGGATATTATTTTATTTTTAAAGTTTGTTTAAAAAAAACTATAAATTTTAAACTTTCATGTAGCGTTTTTATATTTAATTGTTTGTTTGACAATTTATAAGATATTAATATTAATAAATACAAAAAATATATATAAAAAATTAAATTTTACAGATTTTTTTTTAACAAATAATTTTAAAATAAAATAATAAATTGATTTAAAAAAATAAAATAAAATTACCAATAGATTAGAAAAAACTGGACAACCTGACAAAAACATGACTAATATAACTTTCGAAATTTCAACCCGTTATTCACTTGAAGTACTCAAATTACATGCAGTAGACGACAAAAGTCTCAGTCCCGGAAATTCCAAAATTAAGACAAAAATACCTTTGATTATTGCAACTAGCTAGTATATCATGCTAAAATAAAACAAAAAGGTTTGTTACTCCTAATAAAGACCACCACATGACCTAGATCTTTATTATCTTCATACATATCTCAAGAAAATCATCTCTTTCTCTTTCCCTCTCTATATCTATTCACAACCTTTCTTCACTTCCTCAATTATGCCACCAAATCTAATCACAAGTAGAAAAATAAAAACCAAAATTACCAAAAAAAAACATTTTATTTATTTCTCAATAGTAGTGTAACTAAATTGTCCTTATGGTGACCACCACATAACCAAGTTCTTTATTACTTATCTTCAAACATATCTCAAAATCTCATCCTCTTACTTCTCTCTATATACATCCCCATTCACAACCTTATTCCATTTTCTCAATTATGTTCCCAAACACTTAAAACCAAAATCTAAATCACAAAAACAAAAATTTTAACCAAAACTTTCCCAAAATAATAATAAAAAATGTCCACGGAGCAAAACACCACTTTGAAGTCACCACAAGATGATCCCGAACCCGACAGTCAAACCCCGATACAGCCCGCTAAGCCGATATCGTTCTCCAACGGTGTACTTAAGCTCAAAACCCCTCACGCACCACCTCACGCCCCCCACGCGCCATATTCACCAAGCACATATAGTGAGTATAACAAGCACCGCGCACCACACGCGCCGGGGGTTTACATGGAGTGTCTGAAGAACCATGCTGCGGCGATGGGAGGCAACGC
Organism: Primula veris; assembly: GCA_963682055.1. Lineage (NCBI taxonomy): Eukaryota > Viridiplantae > Streptophyta > Magnoliopsida > Ericales > Primulaceae > Primula > Primula veris. Next base: position 23,561,565 of record OY821747.1, on the reverse strand, counting down.
TGTGGACGGATGTGGCGAGTTCATGCCTTCTTCCCCCTCTACTCCCTCCCTCCTCTGTGCGGCTTGCGGATGCCACCGGAACTTCCACCGCCTCTCCCCACGCGCCGCCCCCTCCCCCCACGCGCCACCTCACCTCCCCCTCTTAGAGTACCGCCCCCACCACCGCCACCGCCCCTCCCCGCCTCGTTCCCCTTCCCCGCCGCCTATTTCCTCTTCGTACATGTTGCTCTCTCTTAGCTCGCCAAACCCTACAAACCCTAAACACTTGCCAAACGATAACGGTAACAACTCGAGTGGTGGTGGTAACTCGAAGAAGAGGTTTAGGACTAGGTTTACGCCGATTCAGAAGGAGAAGATGTACGAGCTGGCGGAGAGGCTCACATGGAAGATGCAAAGGAGGGACGAGGAAATGATTCACGGGTTTTGTGAGAAGATCGGGGTTGAGAAAGGGGTGTTCAAGGTTTGGATGCATAACAACAAGAATACGCGTGGGGGGAAGAAGGAGACGGTTTCGGTTAATGGGGTCGTTGGGAATGGGATTAATCTTGAAGATTATCGCGATAATAATAGCAATAGTACTGATGAAGTTAGTGGTCACCATGTTGGTACTAATGGTTCCTCTTCTTGTTCTTGATCATGAGGGTTAGTTAAATTACTTTGTTGAGTTTAAATTAAATGTTGTTTAATTATGGTGATTGTCAATGATTAGTGATTTGAGAAGAGTACAATTTGGGATTTTCAATATCCACAGGGAGTTTTAATCATGTTAACTAATTAACGACTTTTTCACAGGATCTTGTTGTGTTAATGGTATTTTGTGTCTGGCTATTGCAATTTCCGTGTGTTGTCTGATCTTACATTACATTGTGTAACTTTTGCTCCAATACTAACTAAGATCGAATTAGTAATTGTTTAATTTCCGAAAATTTTATGAGATATTATACGAATGCAGAATCTGATAAATGCGGAAGGTAAAACAAGATAAACCTTTTAATGTTTTTTAAATTCTAGTAATTAATTAGTACTTAGTATAGTAATGGTTCAACAAGTGTTCTTGAAACTAGATCTATCTTTACTTTTTAAATCATTTAAGTAAAAACCTTTTACCCCCAATTGATCAATAATTTCCTTCTGGTGATAGAAGAATAATAAAAAAAAACACAAACAAAAAACTAGGACAATCCAGTATTATCGGCTAAGTAAGCTAATTATTATCTGTCTTGAGTATTTGTTAATTTTAGCAACCCTAAAGGATAAGAAAAGTGTTTAATCTAATGAACCTTTTTAAGCTTTGCTTAATCTTCAAAAGTTGTTAATTCTTTAAATAATTGTTACTTAAAGAATCCTTTAGGGCCACGTGTACGACATACGTACAATGGACAATGTTTGGGTAAGCTAATTACAGGCTAAGTTAAGGTAGGTTGCAATTATTGTTTATGCTATTTTCTTTAAGCTCTTTCCATTAGTTTAATTCTTGTACTTAAGCCTTACTAAGGAAATCTAGTATGGGTTGTCGTTATATTTTATTTGACTTGCCTTTTAAGGTAAGATCCGTAAGAAGCTTTACTATGATTAGTGAAAGATGACAAATTTCTAAATTTGATTGTATTTGATCAAACAAGGAATATCATCCATCCATCTTCTATATACGATAAGTTGAAACCTTTTCGTTTTACTAACTTTTAACGTTTAGCATGAGCTAATATAACATGTAATGCATGTACTTAATGAATTAATCAAACCGAAAACTATAAATTATGTTAAGAAATATAAAGTAATAGTAGTAGTATTTCATTTATCAAACATGTCGGTCATTGAAGGAAAGGGTAATAGGAAGAATTTTAGAGCTAGATTTTTTATTATGTAATTATCTTAAATACTGTAGTGCGTAATTTCTAAGCATTTAATAGCCAAATTCTTTCTTGCGCGGTTTACTCGATGTGACTATTATTTATTTATTTACATGAAACCAATGACACAATAAATATGGTGTCTTAATAAAATTCGTTTCGTGCCTATAATTTTCTTATTTACTTTCAGTCTGACAAATATGAGCAGAAATGTAAAAGAGAGAATCCAAAAAGGAACTGTACGTACGTATATTAATTAAAGACAAGTCTTATATAATTCTTAATTAATCCTTCTTAATATAAACTCCTGATAGTCGTTGTTCCCACTTTCTTAACTATCAAAATTTCAGTAATAATGGCCAACGTATATAAAATTGTCTTAGAAAAAAATGCTATGGTAATTGTTGATACAAATATATAATCGTAAAATGATTCTGATTTATAATATAAGCTTGCATGATCACGTTTCAAGATATATACAACTACGGAGTACATGTTAGTAGTGTAATTAACCAATCTTTAAAGGTAAATAGGATTTTCTTATAGTATGAATAATTAAATATACTTATAATAATAAGATGACAAAATAAGTGGCTGTATATAGTCTAGATATGGCTCATCATATTGAATATTGAGTGCTTTGGTTACTTTTGGATTTATTTATTTTAAGTAATTAGTTTTTTTTTTTTTGGGTAGAATTATATTCAAGTAAGGGCATGCATGTTTGGTCCAATGGTGAGGTCAGTTGTCAGTATTTTTGTTAGAGGAGTTACATATTTTTGTCGTCTGATTCTCAACACTCAACCACCCAAGTATGGGATGATTCTGTGCTTGAAATTAATTTGAGAGAGAAAAAAAAAAAAAGAGTGCGCTATAGCTGGATTTATGGGATTCTACATGACCTCTTTAAACTCTTATCATTATGTTCAATGATTTATATTTTATACTATGTTATACAGTAATAACAAATTAAAAAAAACAAAAAGCAAATTCCCTATTGTTCTTTTTTTACTTCCTTGTTTCTTTCAGATTGTTTTAAACTTTTTTATATAAACCTTGGGGAGACCCAATTTCATTAATAACGAAATGCTCAAAACGACCCATGGAATAAATTCAAATAAAAAAAGCAAAATAACAAGAAAAATTACTTCCTTAAATCTCTTTAAGATGGTCTCATAATCTTGATGACTTTTAATGTAGACATGACTTTTAATACAGATTTTTACATCAAACGGTTTTTGGGGTTTATAACCTTCCATGATTAAATGAGTTGTTATTTTTTCCTTTTCTCTAGAGGATATATCATGATTTCTTCATGGTAAAACAAAAAAACTTGGTTCGAGCTCGGGAAAATTATCGATGTGACACGATTTCAAATTATTGACCATTTCTTAACAAGTTGTGCTCGTTTATTTATGAATATTTTGCAACTCAAACTGATCAGACTGTGACTGGTACTTTATCCTTAAGATTGGTTTTCATTTATATTTGGATTCATCTTAAATTACTAATAGAGTAAAAGATAGTAATACACCTTAAAATGTCGTAATATTAATACTTATGGATCCAACATTATGGTTAGTATAAGTGTTTCACCTCTTCCATAAGTGATGTCGTAATATCAAAATTATTGACCATTCTTTAACAAGTTTTGCTTGTTTATTTATGAACAATTTGCAAGTCAATCAGACCGTGCTAGTACTTGATCCTTAAGATCGGTTTTCATTTTTAATTTATATTTGGATACATCTTAAATTACTAATAAAGTAAAAGATAGTAAATACACCTTAAAATTGAATGTCATAATATTAATTCGATGGATCCAATATTATGAGCTCGGGACGATTTCAAGTTATTGACCATTTCTTAACAGGTTGTATTCGTTAATTTATGAACATTTTGCAACTCAAACTAATCAGACCGTGACTGGTACTTGATCCTTAATTAAGATCGATTTTCATTTTTTATTTATATTTGGATACACCTTAAAATGTGGTAATGTTAATACTTATGGATCCAATATTATATTTACTATGGTTAGTTTTTTTTTCAATCTATTACCATTACTATGGTTAGTAAAAGTGTTATAAGTTCTAACTTAGTACTTGGTGCAATTTATCAATGCTATGGAGACAACTGTCAACCCCATGTGCTAAACAATGAAAAAAGTACCAACTTTGTCTAACAAAACACGGCATTACAAAACTCAGCTAACCTGCAGTATTTCACATGCTTCTCTTCATTTCTGTTGTAACTTATTAATCACTTTCTGAAATTACATCCTTTCAAATGATTTTCTTTTTAAGAAAAGCAAATGATTTTGCATCATTAAACTAGCATTGCAAAATCAATTTCAAGAATAAAACAAAACGTTCCACTCTTTTTATATATATATAAATTGGTTGCTTTGGGTTTGGGCCAGTGATCCCAAATGAGTAAAGGTGTTTAACCGCACGAGTCACCTATTTAGAATTGTACCAAATTTGGAACACTGTAAAATAGAAAAAGGAACTATATATCCTATCAAGCGAAGTCTGTTTTTTAACATAGACGATCAATTAAATTAAAGTGGCAATTAAAACCATGAAAAAACCAAGTATAAACATCTAGAAAAATGCTATTTAAGTATAGTAACAACGCAAATTGCGAACTTACAATAACTGAGTACTAGACCAATTAAATCAAAGTTTATGTTTGGTACAATCACATTCTTCAATTGTAATTTAATCCCAAATTTCATTTTTAACTGATTTGGCTAGTTTAGAAAGTTAGATTTGTGTTGAGTTTTTTGTTTTGAAAAACTTGTCTTCAATGATTCTGGTTTCTTTTTCTTCAAATGTTAAATTAAAAGATTCATTCATTTGCTTCAAATTAACTCTTAACATTTTATTGCTTATAAAAAAATAAATTAACTCTAACATTTGTTTATAGAAATTGATGATGATCGCAACATGCCAACATCTTATTGGAGAATTTAGGTTGACCTATCATTCTAGCCTAAACATAAGCAGTATATGTGTTATTATATTAAATTCAATTGCTAATTATGTCTCTTATGATAGGGTAGAAGAAATTGAACAAATGCATCAAATTCTCGATGCCAAACGAATCCAATGCAAAAATAAGACATTCATAAAACATGTTACACGTTAAGCATTAAAAATACATGCTTAGAGCATCGGTATCAGTTTCTCTTGTAATTTCCTTAAGTTTAAAGTAAACTTAACACTTTTTTATGATTTTATATAGAGTTTTAAAATTTTACAAAAACTCAGATTTCTTATCAATTCCCCCTATTATATTTTAATAATATGGTTTTATTCTTATAGAGAAAGAGAAAGGAAGGAAGATGTCGTTGTTTTATGAATTCAAACGATTAATAAAAAGTGAATTATATGATTATTATAATTATAAGAGACCTATATTGTTTTATAAACAAAGAATGTCATGTGTTACCTTAGTTTTAAAGTCGATAGATTCCATAATTTTAAAGAAAATGTATCATTTGACAGAACTGATGTTGTTGATCCTAGAACGCATATGCTGTCTGTATCATCTATTAGCTGAAATGTACTGTATATGATTTGTATACAGAGAAACCTTTAGCAATATGTATTTGATTGGAAGATATTTCTACAGTAAATTGGTCCAATAGCAAATTACTGTAAAGCAAAATGTATGGAAAGTAAAATAGGGCCCATGAACCATAAAATCAAATAAAAGCGGGATTTTTATACTATATTATATTTTATCTTTATAAACGTATAAATTGTACAAAAAATATACGGTCTGGAGGAATTTTGTGCAAACCGTATATTAAATGTACGGTTTGCTGAAGTTTTCAGAAATTGCAGAATAGTTTATGCATTTCGAAAAAACTCAATATTGGTCATATCAGTTAAAATACTGAATATTTTTTACAAATTAAACATGAACTTTTTAAAAAAAAACTAGATGACATATTATTAAAAATATACATAAAAAAAGAAATATTTTTTATAAAATAGTAAATATTTTAAACATGATTTTTTTAATAAAAAAATTAAATGCCTTATTCTTAAAAATTTACATAAAATAAATTTTGTCAATTCTAAAAATCTCTCAAAATAAACACAAAATTTAGACAAATTTACACAAAAAAAGAAGTTGATTTGATAAATTTTATGTTTTTGGTTCATGTTACCTTTTTGTGAAGTGTATAAGTTGAGATTTATTGAAATATTAACTAAATCGTCAATTTTTGTAAAGTGTTTTTGGTTTGTTTTTAACACTTGGATAACGCAATATGAAACATTAACTAAATCGTCAATTTGGTGTCAATCGTCCATTTTGCTTGAATGAAACAATCATAAATTATATAAATTTCATAAAAGAAATGAACTCAATATGCAAAAATTAACTAAATTTCATAAAACATATTTATTAAACATGATACATCATATAAATTTACAACAACTTGGAAAAAAGAGTAATTTACATAAAATTAAAAATAAAAAACTAATTATGGACTTGATACGTCTATAGTTTCTTCTTCAGTTACAAACATATTTATTAAACATGATACATCATATAAATTTACAACAACTTGGAAAAAAGAGTAATTTACATAAAATTAAAAATAAAAAACTAATTATGGACTTGATACGTCTATAGCTTCTTCTTCAGTTACAATTTGCTTTCCCGATTGCATTTCTAGTGCCATATATGAGTTGAAATTTGCTTGAAAAAGTTTCTTTCATGGCTCAGCAGCCTCAGTGCGTATTTGTTCCCACCGTGCTATAATTCTTGGCATTGGAAAGATCACTTCTTTAGGAATAACTTAAGCATAATGACAACTGTTGACGTACACTATTACAGTATGGATGTAATATGTCGTTCCAGGAGGCGGACCAGTATAAAGAGGTAAAAAAGTGGCGTTCCATACTTGTACCCCTCCATTTTTATTTGGCCATAATGACAACAATACAATTGACATATTATAATGAGATGCAATTAAAAAATCATAAGATGAAAATCTCATCCATTTGTCACAAGGGACGGGATTTGTAGGATGATAAAAATTCAAACTGGCTAGAATATAATCATATCGATAACCCTCAAAATCGAGATTCTCAAACAGATCATAATAAACACCTTTCATTTGTTGCAGCTCTTGAAACAACTCATATATAACCGCATACCAATCATTTTCCCCATGTTCTTTACCCATCACATTTGCAATTACTCGGAACCCACAGTTACCATCCACACGCACATCATAAACCGTATCGATGCAATTATGTAACATGACCCATATTTGGTCACTGTACAGGAAGGTTTGCCTAGTGGTGGTGGGTTTATTTGTGTGGTTTCGCGTTCTCCTATTTGTGTTTACCTTTACCTCCTGTGTTTCTTCCGCCTTACATTTGCCCTTATCTCTACTAGCACTAGCACTCTGTTCCTCCACATACTCCCATTCTGACTTATCTATCTTACTAGAATTGTCTCATATTCTAGGTCTCCCCATAGTTTGTCTCACTTCGGGATCATTCATGGATGTTCTAAATGGTAAAGTTATCTCTCAGAGTTGTGTTTTCATACACCGTTTTTCAACATTAGTTTTGGTAGAATAAACACTTTTAAACTCTTCTAGATCACCCTCTACCCCATAATCATCGGTGTTCCCATTATCATCAATTACGTCTAATTTTTTCCAGAATGTATGAATATATTCTAGAGGAAGAGGCTTTCCGAATAAAATATGTTCACTCGTAATATGATGACAAGGTAACCCGTGAGACAATTTTATATCGCAAGAACAATTCTCATCAGACTGACCACTACATTTTTTGTGTTCTTGAAATAATAAATCAAAGGCATGGTGTGTGATATACGACCTAAGATTTTTAAATAGAGGTGTCCGTTCTGAATGTAGAAAATAAGACTTGCATTTATCCAACTTCATCTTAATATCCTCAAACTGTTTTTCTAGAATTTTATTCACCTCTACCCAAACATTTTCAAGCGTGCCAGTATTTGTGGAAATAGGTCTTTTTAGCTTTGCGTGTTGTTGTTCGACTCGATTGCTAGTTCTGTTACCTAGATGTGTTGTATGGTTGGTATAGCATGCAACAAACTTATCGGCATAATCATTTAACAGATTGTCTACATACTTAAGTACAGCAGGGTACGATTTGTAAGAGAAATTGAAAGAAGCTCTGTACTCTTCTATCTCCAATATGAAAAATTTATCTCATCAAAAAATGGTGGAGTATTGGGCGATGAAGTAATACCGGAAGTGAAATTAAGTATATTAGCCATCGGGATCTTAACTCTTAAATCGTTAGATTCCTATATGCAAGAGCCTCGGCTCTGATACCAATTGTTGGCCCGTGTGGCTAACCCTTAGAGGGGGGGGGGGGGGGGGGGGGGGGGGGGGGGGGGTGAATAAGATTTTTGGCGCTTTTCGCGGAATTAAACTTAATGACGACTAACAACCCAACTTTCGCAATTCTAAGCTTAAGCGTTAAAAATCGTTAAACAATCCAAACGCAAGCAAGAAAATAAACAAAATATAAGTTGCGGAAAGTAAAAGTTAAGAAAGAAAATGACACCGTGATTTATAGAGGTTCGGCAAAACGGCCTACGTCCTCTCCTCGGTACTACCGAGTATTTCACTAAAATGTTCTTCCGTTGGATATTACAAATCCTATCAAGCTAATCAACCGATTAAGCTCCCCCTCACTTTATGAGTATCCCGAATGAAAAGACCTAGAGCTTTTAAGCAATACTCACTTACAAAGCCTCTACCCGATCACTCGCTCACAAATGAGTTTATAATTTACTCTTACAAATTTGTTACAACAATGTAACTACACTCACTATTTTATTTGCTTCTAAATAAGCTAATTGGTGAGTTTTTGATGTTGTTTGAGCTTGAGTCGCTTTATCCTTAATTTCCCTCTTTTTCGAATATTTTCACCGAAATGGTGATATTTTGGGTTTTGAATGAGAGAGGTTGAAGGATGATGAATGGTTATGAATGTATATCTTTTGGAGAGTGTTTGGGGTGGTTTATATGGCCAGCAAAGTCTGTTTTTTGTATTATGACCGTTGGTAGTGGTTGAGGGCTTTTATCCATTGGTTTTAAGCAATTCCCCAGAATAAGCTGAAAAGTTGTTTTCGAATTCTGCCGAAAACGATCGGTCGTTTTCTACAGTCGATCGGTCGTTTTAAGAAAACGATCGGTCGTTTTCAGAAAACGATCGGTCGTTTTTATAACGAACTCTCTGGAAGAATTTGGACCAAAAACGATCGGTCGTTTTTGTCCAGACGATCGGTCGTTCTTCAGTTTTCTCTTCGAGCTTGTAACTTCTTCGTTTTAGCTCCGATTTTGGTTCGGCTTGAACCTATGGCTTCGTTATCGAATGCTCTATCCTTTTAAAGTCCTGAAACATACATTTTCTCTTTTTTGGAAAATACAAGCATTATATAATTGAAATAGAGAAATCGTAAAATCATTAAAAACATAATCAAAGTTATAATCAAAATCAATTATTGAACTCTAAGTTCAACAATCTCCCCCATTTTGATTATGACAAACTAATGATGATTTTACAAGTATAAATAATATCTCCTCCATTTTAACAAATCGCATTACTCTAAATATCATTTTTCTCACCCTTTGGCATTATCAAAATGCAATAAATAAAAAATATGGGGTTATGTGGAGGGTTTTCAAAGAAAAACCGAAATATGAAAAATGTAAATATAATTCATATGCCCCAACTAATCACATATATGTAAATATTATAGAGTAGAATATACCGAATATGTGATGTCGAGTCCGCTCTCTAATGGCTTTTGCATTGAGCGTTTCCAAGTCCAAATAAGTGGTACTGTTGAACGTTGTTCTTCTAATCGATTATTTTGATGATAACAATATTTGTAAAACATGATAAAAGCTCGTTTTGCGTACTAATCATTTATCGAGTGTGTTAAAGGCTTAAAATGATAGATTACGTATATACGAAGCCAACGGTTCAAGCGGAACCTTAATCGGATTTGAAACGGACTAATTATGGGCTTTCGAAGTATGTCGATAAAACCGAAACTTTGCCAGAACAAAAATCGACTGATCATAAGGCTAAACGATCGATCATTTATGAACTTAATTCTTCCAGTGAGCAGCACACAAAAACGACCGATCGCTAGGCTTAAAACGACCGATCGTTTTAAGAAGGAATTCTTCCAGTGAGCACAGATGAAAAACGACCGATCGTTTTTCAGAAACGACCGATCGTTTCTGTAGAAATTCAAATTCCAGCTTTTCAGCTTATCCTAAAAATTGGGCGAACTGCTGCAAACTAGCAGCTAATCTACTCAACAACTGCCAACGGTTATGAATTAATTGTTGGACCTTTTTCACTCTACAAAAGGCCCCAAAATCCTTTATTGAAGACAACCAACAATTCACACAACTTCGAGCTTTCAAATTCAAAGATCATACAAGCTTATACTACTAAATTGTCTCACTTGTATCTATAAAATATTCTCGAGCATATTACTATTGTAATCTTATAAACATCGAGATATTATTTATTAGTGAGTGATCCATTCAAATTCAATCTTGTAAAAGAGTGTTTTATAAACTCATTTGTGAGCGAGTGATCGGGTAGAAGCTTTTGAAGCAAGTGTAGCTTAAAAGTTCTAGGCTTTTCATTCGGGATACTCATAAAGTGAGGGGGAGCTAAATCGGTTGATTAAGCTCGTTAGGTTGTAACCTTGGAACGATATTTTAGTGAAACACTCGGTAGTGAAAATACCGAGGAGAGGACGTAGGCGCGTTTTGCCGAACCTCTATAAATCTTGTGTTATTTCTTTTCCCTTAACTTTTACTTTTCGCATTTATTTATCGCTCATTTTTATTTCTTGCATAGATTAAATTAGCAATTATTTGTTAACGAAAGTGTATAAGTTATAATATCCACTAATTAGCTTAGTTAATAACCCATAGTTTTTATTCCGCGAAAAACGTACGAAAACCTTATTCACCCCCCCCCCCCCTCTAAGGTTTAGACACCTACGGACCAACAATTGGTATCAGAGCTTAGCTATTCTATTTACAAAAATCTAACGATTTTATAGTTTAAAGATCCGCTATCTCTTCGTACGCCGACTCTAAATCCATAACTAGGCCCCCGTTCTTTGACGGTACAAACTATCCCTATTGGAGAGATCTCATGAAAAATTTCCTTTGTGGTTTCGAAATAGACCAATGGATTAGCATTAGTAAAGGTTATAAAACGCCTAGGAGAAATGGCTTAGATAAACTTGTAGAGGAACTAGACACCGATGAACGCCTCGCCTTTTCTCTAAATTGTAGGGCTATGACCTCTATCACTTGTGTGCTCTCGCCTAGTGAATATGATAAGATTTCCGGTTGTGACACCGCTAAGCAAATGTGGGATAAGCTAGCTATTATGCACGAAGGAACTAGTCAAGTTAAGGACTCTAAAATTAGCATGCTTATTCATGACTATGAATTGTTTAAAGTTGATGATGACGAGTCTATTGCTTCTATGTACACTCGTTTTACTAAAATTAGTAACGATCTTAAAAGATTGGAAAAAGTGTATTCTAGCAAGGAGATGGTGACCAAGATCCTAAGGAGTCTACCGAGGAAATGGGAATCAAAAGTGACGGCTATACAAGAAGCCAAGGACATGAACACTCTCTCTCTCGACAACCTTATTGGATCCTTAAGCACTCATGAACTCGACATGACGACTCGAAAGCATGAGGATGACTCGAAAAAGAAGAAAGACATCGCCTTCAAAAGCACAACAAATGACGATAGCGACAATGATTCCTCTAGTGAGGATGATGAAATGGCACTCTTCGCCAAACGCTACAACAAATTCCTAAGTTGGAAAAAGAAGGGTGGACAACGATTTCGGAAAAAGGAGTATAAGGGAGAGCCTTCCGAAAAATCGAGCAAAAAGGACGAAATCATTTGCTATAAATCTCACAAACCCGGCCATATGCAAAACGAATGTCCCTTGAAGAAAAAGGACAAGTTCGGAAAGAAAAAGGAAAACAAGAAGGCATTCTTGGCTGCATGGGGGAGCGATGATGATAGCTCCGATAGCGACAATGAAGAAGTCGCAAATCTATGTCTCATGGCTAGAGACGATGATACCGAGGATGTAAGCTATCACTCCTCTAACTCTTCTATTTCTAGTGATGATGATTTTGATATAAATAATATGTTAGCCTCGTTAGAAAAAGCTAGAGGTAAAAACAAATCCTTTAGAAAAATGCTAATTACTCTACAAGATGAACTTGAAAATTTAGCTATAAAAAATGGCTCACTCACGTCTAAAAATGCCGAACTTACCTTAGAAAATGATAAGTTAGTTAATGACCTTAGTTCATGCAAACTTAAGGCGGATAGCGCCGAACTTACTCTCGCTAAATTCAATAAGGGAAGTAAAATGCTAAGTACTATATTAGCTTCTCAACAAGGCGCATATGATAAAACCGGTGTAGGGTACAACCCACTCTTAACGGCAAAGCATAAAAATCTATTCAGCAAACAAGTGGCGAAAAATGAAAGTAGACAACCAAATTACTCTCGTAAGAACAACTCGTATAAAAATAACTTAGTTTATAATCGTTTTGTTAAACCAACCATGCATGTTAAATGTATTACTTGCAACCGTAGTGATCACTATGAAGATTATGTTTATTGCCCTTATAGATATAAAATAAATAGAAATGATTTGGTTTGGATTCCTAAGGGTCGAGACACTAACCCTCAAGGACCCAAAAATGGATTAGGGTACCAATGATCATTTTGTCTTGTAGATATGCTTGAGGTCAAAAGTTAACGATGACAAGTGGTTCTTGGATAGTGGATGCTCAAGACATATGACGGGAGACAAAACAAAATTCACTACTCTTGCACCTAAAGACGGAGGTTTTGTGACTTTCGGGGATAATAGCAAGGGTAAAATCATCGGTATTTATAGCATTTCTAAACCTTCTAATGTTGTTATTGATAATGTTTTGCTTGTTGATGGTCTTAAACATAACTTGCTTAGTATAAGTCAACTTTGTGATTTGGGTCACAAAGTCATTTTTGAAAAATCGCATTGCATCATTCATTGTATTTCGGATAATAAAACTATTCTCATGGGTCAAAGACAAAATAATGTCTATATGATTGATTTGAATAGTTCGATGGATAATGAAGTTAAGTGTCTTGTTACTATCAACGACAATGGTTGGTTGTGGCATAAACGACTTGGTCATGCAAGTCTTGATTAACTTGCTAAACTTTCTAGTAAAGATTTGGTAATAGGTTTACCAAAAGCTCCTTATATAAAGGACAAACTTTGTCACGCTTGCCAATTAGGCAAACAAACAAAGATTTCTTTTAAGTCTAAAAATATTATATCCACTACTCGTTGTTTGGAGCTCATTCATATGGACTTAGTTGGCCCCTCCCGGACACTTAGTCTTGGCGGGCGTGCATATGCTTTCGTCATGGTTGACGATTTTAGTCGCTTTACTTGGGTGTTATTTTTAACTCATAAGCATGAAGTATTTAGAGAATTCTCTATTATTTGAAAAAAGCTCCAAACACGAAAGGGTTATATGATCAAAAGTATCCGAACCGATCATGGTAAGGAATTTGAGAATACTCCATTTCAAACTTATTGTGATAAAAATGGTATTGATCATAATTTTTCGGCCCCTCGTACGCCCCAACAAAATGGGATAGTTGAGAGGAAGAATAGAACCCTAGAGGAAATGGCACGGACCATGCTTTGCGAAAATAATTTGTCAAAGTATTTTTGGGCCGAAGCCGTAAATTCCGCTTGTTATATTTTAAATAGAGCCTTGATTAGGCCCATATTAAAAAAGACACCTTACGAATTATGGAATGAGCGAAAGCCCAATATTTCTCATTTACGTGCATTTGGTTGTAAATGTTATGTTCATAATAATGGTAAGGATAATCTAGGAAAATTCGATGCTAAGTCCGATGAAGGAATTTTCATCGGATATGCTATATCGAGTAAAGCTTATAGAATTTTTAATAAAAGAACCTTATTGGTGGAAGAGTCGGTACATGTTTCGTTTGATGAGAATTTACCGACGATTGATAAGCCTTTAATTGTTCATAATATTAATGATGATATTTTTCATAAAGTATCTTCTTCTAATCATGTTACATCTAGCTTAGAGTCTACGCCTAGCATAGAGGTTGAACCCGTTGTTGAAGAAGTCACTATAGAGAGACTTCAAACGGACTTAGAATCTAGCGTACACATTCATGAGGATTTGCCTCAAGAATGGAGGTTTGCCAATCACCATCCGCAAGATTTAATTTTGGGTAACCCGGGAGAAAGAGTACATACACATTCTTCATTAAGAAATATAGTCAATCATTTTGCATTCTTGTCTCAATTAGAGCCAAAGAACATTCATGAAGCGGAACTCGATGAGAGTTGGGTATTAGCTATGCATGACGAATTAAATCAATTCGAGCGTAGTAACGTATGGACTTTAGTACCTAGACCACGTGAGAAAACCATTATAGGTACGAAATGGATATTTCGTAATAAGATGGATGAATCCGGGGTAGTCATTAGGAATAAGGCTAGACTAGTAGCTCAAGGGTACAATCAAGAAGAAGGCATCGATTTCGATGAAACTTACGCACCCGTAGCTAGACTAGAAGCCATTAGAATGTTGCTTGCTTATGCTTCTTTTAAACGTTTTAAACTATTTCAAATGGATGTTAAAAGTGCATTTTTAAATGGCTTTATAAATGAGGAAGTTTATGTAAAACAACCACCCGGTTTTGAAAATCATGAGTTTCCCGATCATGTTTACAAACTTCGAAAAGCACTTTATGGTTTAAAACAAGCACCCCGAGCGTGGTATGAAAGACTTAGTAAATTTTTGATTAAAAAAGGTTTTTCTCGTGGTACTTTGGATACTACACTTTTTATTAAAAAATATGGTAAAAACATGCTTTTAATTCAAATATATGTTGATGATATTATTTTCGGTGCTACTAATGCTCGCATGTGCGAGGAGTTTTCTAAGTGTATGCAAGGTGAATTCGAGATGAGCATGATGGGTGAACTCACCTACTTCCTTGGATTGCAAATCAAACAAACAAAGGACGGAATTTTCGTCAATCAAGCGAAATACACAAGGGACTTGCTCAAACGATTCAACATGAGCGATGCAAAGCCACTAGGAACTCCAATGAGTCCGGCAACAAAACTAGACAAGGATGAATCGGGTAAAAGCGTGGACCAAAAGCTCTATAGAGGTATGATTGGATCTCTCTTATATTTAACCGCAAGTAGACCCGATATCATGTTTAGTGTTTGCTTGTGTGCTAGGTATCAATCTTGCCCAAAGGAATCGCATGTTGCCGTTAAGCGCATATTTAGATATCTTGTAGGTACTTGCAATTTAGGATTGTTTTATCCACATGATACTTCTTTTAAATTGCTTGGCTATTCCGACGCCGACTTTGCCGGTTGTCGATTAGATAGAAAGAGTACTAGTAGCACTTGCCATTTTTTAGGAAACGCCTTAGTTTCTTGGCATAGCAAGAAACAAAACTTGGTTGCGCTTTCTACGGCGGAGGCGGAATACGTCGCCGCGGGTAGTTGTTGCGCACAAATCCTTTGGATGCGTCAACAACTAAACGACTTTGAATTATCTTTTGATAGTGTGCCTATTTTATGTGATAATACTAGTGCTATAAATCTTTCTAAAAATCCGATCCAACACTCTCGTACTAAACATATAAATTTACGACATCATTTTTTAAGGGATCATGTTCAAAAATGAGATATTACACTTGAATATATAAGTACCGATAGGCAACTAGCCGATATTTTTACAAAACCCCTTAATGAGGAACAATTTTGTTTTATTCGACGAGAGTTAGGCATGTTTAATGTGTGAAATATACATATATATATGTATTTGATTAATTTAATATTTTTATATATTTTTTCTTTCCTAATTAGTGTCGTAAAGTGTAAAAAATTCCTATTCTGTAACCTATTTACAGTCGATCGATCGTCTGTAAAAACGACCGATCGTTTTTAAACAGACGACCGATCGTTCCTAAAAACGACCGATCGTTATTTAGGTCTGCTCACTGGAACATTTTCGTTCCAAAACGACCGATCGAAACATAAAAACGACCGATCGTTTTTATGTTTTTCAGTGTTTATTTTTGAAACCCTAATCAAATTCTTTCAAAAACTCTTAAAAATTCCACAGCCTCTCTCTCAAAAATTCGTCCCCTTCTCAAAATTCTTCTAAAAATCCCAATTTTTATCCGAAAATGGTTCGTACTAAGAGAACCTCCCTCGTTGATGAACATGAGGACGAGATCGTGCCTCCTTCCCCTCGGCTAACGCACGTTCCTCGCGGTCGCCGAACCGGTTCCTCCACCGCTCCACCCTCGGGTCCCGGTGCCTCCTCCGGCTCTCTACCTCCTCTCTATCCACCCATGATGGGTAAAAGAGGTATATTGTCTAACTTCACTCTAGACATGTCTCTATTCCGTGAACGTTTTCCCGCTCTCATGATAGATTTAAGTTTTCAAAAACTCGATTTTATTCTTAATCTCAAAATGCCCTTCTTCACTGAAAACATCTATGAATTTTATCATAACCTAGTTCTTGATAGGGATCATGATGACGCACTCCGCTTGCGTTCATCATTCAATGGCCAACCATTCGTTTACGGTATAGACCGTCTACGAAACCTATTACGCCTAGATAGCGATGGTGTCCATGAGTCTAGTGATGAACTTTGTGAGACTCTCAAGATCGATAACTTCAACGATCTCAAAAACGAAATTTTTCATCCCGTCCATAACAATCGCTCCAACAAGGCCCACGGCCTTCTTTTTCGCAATAAATTAGCCTATCATATCCTCTCTCATATTGTTTTACCTCATACTTCAAATTTTACGGATGTTACCAATGAGTACATCTTTCTTCTCGGGTGCATCCATTGCCGAGTCAAACTTGACTTCACGACACTCATGTTCTTTAAGATGGACTCGCTCAAAACGAAGTCTAAGAATGGGCTACCTTACGGTGCCTTGATTTCGGCCATCTTAAAGGACCTAAATCTCGTTCTCGGTGGAACTTTGTTCAAAAACAAGGACAAGCATATTTGGGACACTTCCTATCTTTCCCAAATGTCCATTAAATTCCATAATACCGACAAGTCCATAACTTGGTCCGGTAAGCGGGTGTCCGGCCCCGACTATGCTCCTCTTACCCCCGAAGAGGAAGAGTATGTCGGCCCTAAGCCCACACCGCGAGCTTCTCATGAGGACCTAGCTATCTCCTCCGATTCCATCCCTTCCACCAATATCCCTACCTCCTCTCGACGTCAAGGAAAAGCTCAAGTGGGATCTTCCTCTCGTGTCCCGCGCTCCGATAAGTTCTACGATGATCTCTACATCAACCAATATCGGAATGCACAAATGACTCATCGAATGTTTCGATTCTTGCAACCGGGTCAAGAAGAGCTCGACCAACTTGATCGCGAAAGTGCCGAGCAAAGGGCGCAATTCCACGGCTATTTTCCCGACCTTGCCGGGCCCCACGACGACAACGAAGACGAAGAGGATGATGCGACCTCCCACCGCGACTAGGCGGATATCTTTTTATGTTTTTTTTTTATGATGTCAAAGGAGCAGAAATACCCTCTTATGTTTTTGCGTTGTATTTCTAGTATTTCCATTTTCGTTGAACAACGTTGTTTTTTAATATAATAAGTAGCAGACGTTTTGCTTTATGTATCATGTTTATGTTGCTATTTATCATGCTTATTATAATCTATGACGTTGTGAGAATGTGCACTTATAGTATGCGTTTTTATCTTAATTGACTTTATTGAGATTGGTGCACATATATTGCTAGTTGATTGGGTTATGTGTATTTGTGTTTTCATTTGTGGCGATTGACCATTTTTAGGCAAAACTATGGCCGATTTTTCGCTTGCATTTGATCTTTCGTTATCCTTAATCATTTTAGCTTTGTTATACTTCGTTTTAAATCGGATGTTATGACATTTACTTGTTTCTTTTCTAAAAACCTTTTATCCAAGTAAAACGTCATCTACACATCTCGGTTACACTTGTTTTAGCAAAAAGAGCTTATAGTATGTCATAGTCAATATTTTGTCATCATCAAAAAGGGAGAGATTGTTGAACGTTGTTCTTCTAATCGATTATTTTGATGATAACAATATTTGTAAAACATGATAAAAGATCGTTTTGCATACTAATCATTTATCGAGTGTGTTAAAGGCTTAAAATGATAGATTACGTATATACGAAGCCAACGGTTCAAGCGGAACCTTAATCGGATTTGAAACGGACTAATTACGGGCTTTCGAAGTATGTCGATAAAACCGAAACTTTGCCAGAACAAAAATCGACTGATCATAAGGCTAAACGATCGATCATTTATGAACTTAATTCTTCCAGTGAGCAGCACACAAAAATGACCGATCGCTAGGCTTAAAACGACCGATCGTTTTAAGAAGGAATTCTTCCAGTGAGCACAGATGAAAAACGATCGATCGTTTTTCAGAAACGACCGATCGTTTCTGTAGAAATTCAAATTCCAGCTTTTCAGCTTATCCTGAAAATTGGACGAACTGCTGCAAACTAGCAGCTAATCTACTCAACAACTGCCAACGGTTATGAATTAACTGTTGGACCTTTTTCACTCTACAAAAGGCCCCAAAATCCTTTGTTGAAGACAACCAACAATTCACACAACTTCAAGCTTTCAAATTCAAAGATCATACAAGCTTATACTACTAAATTGTCTCACTTGTATCTATAAAATATTCTCGAGCATATTACTATTGTAATCTTATAAACATCGAGATATTATTTGTTAGTGAGTGATCCATTCAAATTCAATCTTGTAAAAGATTGTTTTATAAACTCATTTGTGAGCGAGTGATCGGGTAGAAGCTTTTGAAGCAAGTGTAGCTTAAAAGTTCTAGGCTTTTCATTCGGGATACTCATAAAGTGAGGGGGAGCTAAATCGGTTGATTAAGCTCGTTAGGTTGTAACCTTGGAATGATATTTTAGTGAAACACTCGGTAGTGAAAATACCGAGGAGAGGACGTAGGCGCGTTTTGCCGAACCTCTATAAATCTTGCGTTATTTCTTTTCCCTTAACTTTTACTTTTCGCATTTATTTATCGCTCATTTTTTTTGCTTGCGTAGATTAAATTAGCAATTATTTGTTAACGAAAGTGTATAAGTTATAATATCCACTAATTAGCTTAGTTAATAACCCATAGTTTTTATTCCGCGAAAAACGTACGAACACCTTATTCACCCCCCCCCCCCCCCCCCCCCCCCCTCTAAGGTTTAGACACCTACGGACCAACAGGTACCATTTTTGGTTTGCCTTCCACCTTTGTCAATCAATGTTTCTTCATTTTTTATGATGGAGTCGATTTTCTTGACTTCCACGAGTTTTGCCGGTGTTGTCAACCACTTGTTGATTTTCTCCTTTTGAATGGAGATACCTACAACACAAGATTTGTCTTTTTGTCCCCAATTTCTTTTGGGACCGAAATTGTTAGTGAGTTGGGTCTTTACTACCCATTTCAAATCGCTTCTACTAACACGAAAGCGATAAGGGCATATAGAGGAAATATGCTCATTTCTACTACAATGTATACAATGCCTAGATTTTTTCGCATAACGAGAGTTATACGAAGTTTTGGAAAGGTTTTTCGGATTATCCAATTTGGTTTTAAAACCTAACCCTTTTATATCATTAAAAGATTTTTGAAAAATCTTGGAAGTACTCCCTTTGGTAAAAACAACCTCTTGTTTAGGCGGGATAGGAGTTTTAGAAATTTTAGTGGCTTTGACGAAGTGGGTTTTGTTTGAATTAGAGCTAATGCAATCATAACCTAATCAACTCTTATCATTGAAATCTTTTTGACAACTCAAGATGTTATCTAAAACGGTTTTACCTTTAGAAAACTTTGAAATTGTTAAATCAAGTTTTTCAATAGAAATGACAAGCTCGTTGTTTTTGGTTTTCAAAGTTTCATTCTCTGTTTCTAAAACCTTGACCTTGTCATTTAAGTTAAAAGCATGAGAGCCCAAAACCTTGTTTTTGCTTTTAACTTTATCGAAAGCATCCTTTAACTCTTCAAAATTTTCTAATAAGTCGCAATCTAAAGAAGATGGTCTTGAAAGAGTTTTAGCAAGTCTAGAGACTTCATTTTTAAGAAAATTGATCTCGGTTTGTAAAGACTTGTTTTGAATGACGAGATCATTGTTTTTGTCTTTCAAGTCTTCCCTTTCGTCATCTATATCATGTAAAGAGAATGACGATGTTGGAATAGACTCATTTTCATTTTTATCTCTCTTCAAAATGCTTTGTATAGTCAGTTAGCTCATCGTTTGAGCCACTGGATGAATCAGCATTGTTGTAATTCCATTGGTTGTTGTCATAACCATAGTCGTAATTCATTTTTGAAAAGTGTTTGTTTATATTTTTTTTGGGAGAAAGAAGTATTTTTGAAGAGATTCAAGTGACTGTTTGTGTTTGATTTTTGAGATTGTTAGAATTGGCACAAATGAGTCATATTTATACACATAATTCATAAACCCCACAAGGTGTAGTCATTTTCAAACTTTAATAATGCATTGAGAAGTCATTTTCGGATAGGTTTGTTATCTCATAATAATTCAAAAGTGAGAAAATGTTGTCGGATGCATTTGATGGATATGGTATCCAATGTCATTTAAACTACAAACCGTAGATTACTTTTACGGTTTGTAGTGTTTTTTTTTACGGGTTGGTTAAATTTCAGAAACCCCACACGGTATAGTCATTTTCAAACTTTAATAATGCATTTAGTAGTCATTTTCGGATAGGGTTGTCATCTCATAATAATTCAAAAGTGAGAAAGTGTTGTCGGATGCATTTGATGGATATGGTATCCAATGTCATTTACACTACAAAACGTATATTAATTTTACGGTTTGTAGTGTTTTTTTTTAACGGGTTGGTTATTAACCAACATGAGTTTTACTGTTTTCAGAAATTGAAGAACAGTCCCTGCATTTCATAAAAACTCAATTTTGGTCCTGGCTCTAAATTTTTGATGCAAGGACTGACTGTGTAATTTTGACGAGAGGGACTGAATGTGTAATTTCTGAAAATTGATCCAAACCGTATATTAAATCTACAGTTTATGCGTTTATGAAGAAAAAATGTTGTACAAAATCCAGCCACAAAAGCAACTCAGTATATAAATTCAAACTTATAGTCATAAATTTCAGTTAAACTGTTAAACCAATTTTAAAATTTAACAAACGTAAATTTGAATTTATTTCATGCATCAGCTAGTGGTTTATTTTCACCATTTAAACTAATTTCATTTGAACTGTACTAGTACTATTTTTTAAATTATTGAGATCAAGTGTTCCATTTATATCCCTCATAATAAAAACGTGACATAAATGTTCAAATGAAACTTTTCATAATGTTCCCAAACATTGAAAATTTGAACAAAATTTAATTGATCTTTTCATAATTAGTGTTTACATTTAATAAGTGGATTACATTTAACATATGCTAAATATGATAATTAAAAACTTTTAATTAAAATAATTAGTTGGTGTATTTTTTTTTATACTTATCAATTAAGTATTCTTTTTAATTATTTAGATATTATTTATCTTAGAAAATATGTTGGAGAGAAAACTGTAAAATAGATATATGTATTTTAGATAATCTGTTATAAAAAAATATAATATAGATAATATGTAAAATGAAAATAAGAATTTTGATAAAGTAAAATAGACAGTCTTTATACAAAATATGTTGTGAATGATCTTACAAATCCAATTATTACATTTCTAAAGGAACGCAAATATTTCTTGGACACAAATTGATTATGCCTTAAGCATGTGAAATAAAAGCAGCAAATGTTTTTCTCTTAAAGGGGTTGCTTTATTAATGGACTGGACCATTGTCACAATCCCTTAATCAAACTTTTCAAGATCATTTATAGGTGTGCATATCTTAACGAAGGTATATATTAAAGTTAAAGACTCTTATCAACTAGTAGTATTTTGTGTAAAAATAAACGAACATCTTTTTCATTCCTCTATATGGTAGTCGGCTACAATATTTTGTGGTGTTCATACAAGTTTGTACCATCGTTTCTCACAAAAAAAAAAGTGAGAAATTAAAGTTTGTGTGTAAAATTACTCCATTTACTTTAGAATTGTAATAGAACACCTGGTCTTTGGCTCAAGCATTATTTACTCATAAGCAATGTTCTAAAATGGCATAGTCTGTTTCTATGCTTGAATATTTAAGTCTAACGTCTAATCCTACTTAATTCTGTCTAATCTGTTTAATCTGGAGGAAATTCATTATAAATAACTCATAACAATTTATATTTTTTCTAAATACCTCAATAAGTTCACATTACTCATAGTTAACACTTTTTTAATTATTTACTTTATTTACCAAAACGTCATTATACAATCCAAAACATAATAGACATATTTTATTTCTCTAAAAACCCAAAAAAATAGTATAAAATTACAACAAAATTCTATAAAACAAAAAAAAAATCAAGAAAAAAAAACACACAAAATTATAAAAAATGAAAAAATAACAAAAAATTATAAAAAATCATAAAAAAATCACCAAAAATGTATTTTTATAAAAAAAATCATAAAAAAATGAAAAAAAATGTATTTTCTAAAAAATCAGAGAAAATAAAAAATATCACACAAAAAATGTATTTTTTAAAAAATAGAGAAAATGAAAAATATCACACAAAAACTGTATTTTGTAAATAAAAAAAACATAAAAAAAACATATTTTTTCTAAAAAAAATATTAAAAAAATGAAAGAAATCACAAAAAGTGGGGTTTTCATGAAAATGTGCCTTTTTAAGTCTAAATGAGCTGAAAGTGCATCTATTTATGTCGAAAGTACGTATAGTTCAGTCGAAAATACATATAGTTCAGTCAAAAACGTATATAGTTCAGTAAAAGTGCATATAGTTCAATCGAAAGTGCATATAGTTAGTCGAAAGTGCATTCAATTCAGTTGATAGTACATCTAGTTCCGTCGAAAGTGCATACAATTCAGTCGAAAGTAAATATAGTTCAATAAAAGTGAGTATGCATATAGTTCAGCTAAGAGTGTACCTGCTTCAACTGAAAGTGCATCTAATTTAGTCGAAATTACTTATACTTAAGTCAAAAGTGTATATAGTGCAGTCGAAAATGAATATAGTTTAGTCAAAATTGAATATAGTCCAAATAAAAGTGCATATAGTTCAATAAAAGTGCATATACTTATGTCAAAACTGCATCTGATTCAGCAAAAAATCATCTCCTTCAGCTGAAAGAGCATATGGTTCAGTTGAAAGTGCATATGGTTCAGCCAAAAGTGCATATGGTTCTGTCAAAAATGCATCTGATTCAGCTTAAAGTGCATCTGTTTCAGTTGAAAGTGCATCTAATTCAGCTGACATTGCATCTAGTTCAGTCGAAAGTGCATCTAGTATAGTCGAAAGTGCATAAAGTTCAATAAAAGTGCATATAGTCCAGCACAAAAGTGTATTTACTTTACTTTAAAGTTAAAAAAACACAGGTGGATTCGAACCACCAACCTCTTCAACATCGGTATTGGGTGCAAGCGTTTTTACCAATTTGAGCTTACGGATCTAAAATTAGTTACTAAAATTAGTTTCTAAAAAGCCAATTCAAACTTTAACAAGCATTGAAATGAGGCAAACAAGACTTAAATACATAAGTAAAAATTCAGCTTAAAGCCACTACCAAACAAGACCCAAAATTTTCCAAATTAATTATTTACTACGTGAAGAAAGCTTAAATTCCGAGAATCCAAACAACCAATAAAGAACAAAATAAAAACGGATTCATTAGAAAAAGTAATATAAGTATATTATAACAATGTTAATAATTAAGTGTATATACGTCTTTTAGTTTATTTGTCTATGTAGTATATTTTAATATTTCGGTTTGAATCGGTAACATACCGAACTCACAAAACGAATACCGAAACCGAACCGACTTTCAAATATTGCTTCGGTTGTACCGTACCGTAATGTCGGTATACCAAACTTTTGGTAGCGACTTGATTTGTTCTGTTCGAAAAGCGGTCGGTTGCTACAAGTCGGTACAAAATGGTCACCCGTAAAAATGATTATATAAGCTGAAAAGTAAGTTTAACGCCACTGCCAAATAAGACTAAAACCCACCATATACATATGCATACACAAGATCAAATTGTATTATATACACGAAAAACAACGAAAAAGCAAAAACATACCTGAATTATAATCATGTGAAATTAACGAAACATAAATATTGATGAAATAACACACAACGTCAAACACCAATAAGAGCCGGATTATAAAATTATGAAAATACAAGGAATTACTCACCAAACAAATCTAATGAAAAAATCCCAAATTAATTGCAGTTTCTCTAATTAAAAGAGATCGTAGAGAGAAGTGGAGATCGAGACGGTGGAGTTACATACATATATATGGAAATAATCTTATTTATATATATATGTAAAGAAGGATAAATCTAGAAGATATCGGGATGGTGAAGATCGTAGAGAGAGGTAGAGATCGAGATGGTGAAAATCGCACCCTTTGAGAGAGAGAGAGACAGTAATTAGGGAGAGAGAGACGGTAATTAGGGAGAGAGAGGTGAGATAAAACTGTAGAGAGTGAAAGAGAGAGACCGAGTGTTGAGATCGTCAATCCAAAAAAAACAGAATTAGAAGGGTTTATATATTTAAAAAAAAAGGTGGTACCTAAAGTTAATGCAATTTAGTATAGATACATGGTGAGAATTTAAGTTTAAAAGTTGTACCTATGAGTCATTATTTATTTAATCTATTGAGTTTCTTATATAGCTCTGTCTACCTTCTACGCTCCATCAAGACTCGCTATTTATAGCACATGGAGGGAATACTTGCTCATTATTGGAATCCATATTTATTTACCATTAAAAGGTCTCGTAATAGTAATGATGGAAACTCTTTATAAACTAAATGCTTGATCGATAATACATCGATGTGAGATAATATAACTCTAACACTCTCTCTCGCTCGTGACCTGACATTTTAAGGGTCCAACGAGGGATATAATGAACGGGTGGATGTGAGGCACAACATCGATGACCCGCTCTGATAGCATATTAAAATCCATATTGCTTTATCATTAAAAAGCCTCATAAAAGTAAGGATGAAAACTCTTTATAAAGCATAGACTTGATCGATATTGCATCGATATGAGATAATATAACTCTAACACTCCTCTGGGCTCTATATTTTTAAATCTGAGGGAATACTTCTTAAGTTGCATGGTTTCTGTCAAATTCTAGCACATGGAGCAATTAATTATCTTGAGTTTTTCCTTTTCCTATTTTCTGGACTAAAACTTACTAGGTTTCTCCAAACTTGAATCTCATACTTGAAACAAGTTGCAACTAAAAAGGAGGGAATATCAAACTCTACTGGAAAAATCAATAAACGAGGGAATATCAAACTCTACTGGAAAAATCAATAAACGATCCGCGGATACATACCAAGATCACTTGGCCTTTTACAGTTTTACCGTTTAATTAGTAGTTATACAAATATTTTTCAATAAACTCAAGTTGTCAAAAATAGTCAAAGTAAGTAGGTTATTAATTAGGAAAGGGGACATCAAAGACTTGTTTATTTACTATCTGGATTTTTATCAGCTATTTAATGGAAGCAGGGGTCCTGACTCTGAGTCAGGGTGACTCAGAGTCAGAAATTGCGCTAAAAAATAACCACTTTTATATTTTAATTGACTTTAATTTTTAAAAATCAAAATTATATGAGTTTTTTGTATATGTAAATATAATAATATATAGATACAAAGTGTTGCTTGTTGTTTATCTTCATATTTGTAAGTTTTACATAATTTTGACTTTAAAAATCAAAGGCAATTAAAATAAAATTGAGCGTTTTAAAGGCAATTTCTGACTGAGTCAGCCTGACTCAGAGTCAGACACCCTGCTTTCCTATTTAATCTATCAGTTTTATCGTGTCGTAGGTGCTTTAGGAAGCATAAGTGGTGCAACAACAAACAAAGGCATATAACTCTTTCCAGGCCAATTCAGTTAAGAATCTTGCAGTCCAATCCGGTTTCACGGTTTTTTTACAACACTGACTCATATTGATTGAGAAGTTCTATATTTAAATCATGAAAAGAATACTATGATTCTGTAGCTAAAGTTATGAGAATCCTGAGAGCAATTTCTATAGATTGAATTTGTCTGATACGTTCATGTCAAGGGTATTTCAGAGTTCTGGAACTATTCTTGTGTTTATCTTTATATTTTGCTAAACTAACTGTGGTGACTGTTGAGTGAGACGCCAATAGAAATTTCTTGTTTTAGCCTTAGCTTATAAACAAATCGGAGTATAAAAGAACAAGAAAAGTAGAACATCATTTAGTATTCTGAAGAACTGAAGATTTTAGCCAGTCATAACTCCTGTTTATTGAAATGAAAGAGTATTATGTAATTTTGGCATTTGTTTCCCCCCCAGCAATTATAAGTACCATTGTAAATGAAAGATATTAATCTGCAATGCCTACTGCACATTGTGACAGAGATAAATAGCCTTCACGGCACAACAAACTGTATAAACAATACTAGCATCAACTAAACTACCTTAAGCATGACAATGATTGATTAGATACCGAACCAAAGAGAGAAAAACTGCATTTCAGGTAAACTAGATCTCAAAGACCCCAAGTAGCAATACAATCTTCATATATTTCTTGGTAGCATTCTCATAAATATCTCAACACAACAAAATTGTTTCAAAAAATCGCCAGAAGACATCCACTGTAGATAAGTATAAATGACATTTTTGTATAGTCCAACCACTTTCTTGTTTCTTTTGGACCTAGAAAACTCTCGATCACAATGGTTCAATTTTCATTTTCCCAAAATTGGTCCTGGATTTATCCCATTTGCAGAAACTTCTACCGAGAGTTTTCATTTGTCATGAATCAATGATGGCTACCTTCTGCAGAAATTAATACAGAAACGTAAACAACTCACAAGTAATTTACTTTTGGGGAAGTGCCTGCCAACCAATATCTCTTCGATAGAACCCTCCTTCCCAATTAATCTCCTCCACAGCCTCATAAGCTTTATCCCTAGCCTCTTGAAGGTCTCTTCCTTTCGCGGTTACTCCTAAAACTCGTCCACCTGTGGCCACAAAATTCCCATCAGAGTCGAGTGCAGTTCCCGCATGAAAAACCTTGACAGATGACCCAACTTGCTCGGCTTTTTCGAGATCCTTTATCACAGTGCCCTTGTCATAGCTCCCAGGGTAGCCCTTACTTGCCATGACTACCACCATGGCAGATCCAGGTGACCAATTCAAGATCATACCTTTAAGTTCCCCTTTGCAAGCTGCGAGTAAAACTTGAGCCAGATCAGATTCCAGACGTACCATCAGCACCTGAAAAAATATGATATATGATATCGGAAAAGGCAAGGTACTTTTACTATACTGTTGTTTAACAAGGGTAGTTGAACGTTTAAAACTATAAAATGGTGCGCTACCTTTTGAAGTATTATGTAACAACAGGAAGTACAAACAATGATGCAACAGCTATTACATAGATTCTAGTTCAGTCATGAAACCGACACATTGCTGTTTACTAAGCTTGTGTTAATAGCTATTTTTTTTCCATTAACCGTAACCTTAATGAAATTGTTCTATATAGATAGCTTGTATTTACATAAGGGTCGTTATGTGGCTCTGGAAGTTCCACAATGAAGTACTGTACAAAAACTTGGTCCCTTCAACTACTTAGGCGCAGGATGGAAAGATGATGGAAAAGAATGTGGGAACAAAACAAAGTCCCAATTTGAATAAAAACTAATTGCTTCTTTTTCATCGTGAGTTGATAAAATGAAAAATTCTAAAAGTGACACTATGGCTTCAATACACCCTTCACTTGTTAAGAAACGAGATTTTCATAAAAAAGCAATCCGGCTTGAAGTGGTAACCCACTCAATAGCACAAAAAATAGACATCAGTATAAATTATGTGTACCACTAGAAGTCTACAAACTAAAATTATCTTTTAGTTTACTTAGAGGTTGCACAGTTGAAGATTACACACCTGACATTCTGGATCTCCAAACCGAACATTGTACTCTATTAACTTAGGTAAACCGGACTCCTTCTCAATCATAAGCCCAGCATATAAAACCCCAACAAATTTATACCCTTCTAGGGCCATTCCTTTCACCGTTGGATTGATTATAGAGTCCATAACCAAAGACTCGAGTTCTTTTGTTAAAATAGGGGCCGGAGAGTAAGCTCCCATCCCACCAGTATTGGGACCCACATCACCATCACCAACCCTTTTATGGTCTTGAGCAGATTCTAAGGGTATAGCATTCTCCCCATCGACCAGGGCGAAAAATGAAGCCTCTTCTCCTTCTAGAAACTCCTCTACAATGACACGACAACCAGCCGACCCAAAATCTCCTTTGACAAGCATCGAGTCGATAGCTTCGTAAGCCTCGTCTAGTGACATGGCAACAACTACTCCTTTTCCAGCTGCTAATCCATCTGCTTTGATTACAATAGGTGATCCTTGCTTTTTAATGTACTCCTTTGCAGCTGTTGGGTCTGTAAAAGTTTGGTACTGCACCAAATCAATACCATATGCATTGGTAAGAAATGTTATGTGCGATTACAAAATTAATAAATAAGTAAAAGAAGTTACAAACTTAGATGAAATTCAACCTATGTTTTCAGATAAGAGGTAAAATGCATGCATGCAAGATTAATAAATAAGAAAGAAAGTTGCAAACTTCGATGAAATTCAACTTATGCTTTCAGCTGTAACACCATAGTGATACTTCCATGCTGGTATTGTCATTCTCAATTCTTTTATTCAAAAAACAAAGATTTTAATCGTATCAAGTGTCACCTGATATTACACAACCCACAGTATCTATAAATTTGAGGACTAAATCTCAAAACAATGAACTAAATAAAGCAGAATTTATAAAGCACTTTCACTTATAAGGCTAAATGTATCCCTGCTTGTCGTAGAAAAGATGTAGAAGTTACTGTAAGGCTCCAATTCTGTTAAACTGTTGGATCATTTTATGAGTATCAATAAGCAGGGTTAATTATACGTTTTAGAGGCTGAAGGCCATCATAAGAAAAAATTTCCCCCATTGTAAACACAACGGAAGTTATCTAATAGGAGTAAAACTTACCCAAGCACTATATTAAGCTCACTACAACCAAACAAATTTACCAAAAAAACTAATCATTAAGCTTTGTCAGACAACAGAACAGATAATATTAAACAAAATACATAAAAGAATCATAAATTGCTACATTTCTTGCTGTTCATTTACCAAAAACGGATTTACATTGCTACGATCAAGTTGAGCAACCATTTGTTAAATAAATTCAAATTTTCAATAATAAGCCATGAAAATCTGAAGATAGATAAATTAAAATCTAATTAGAAAAATATAAAATAAAATGATAATCATAAATAAGGTAAACCCTAAAAATTTTAAAAATGCTGATACAATCAAACTACCAAAAACCTAATTACAACCTAATACGCTCAAAACTTGGGACCCACGATGCCTTGTTGCATCCAATATTTGTAGCTTGAGTTCTAAGTTAGTTTAGAATTTTAAAGATGCAGGTACATGCCTACTTTCCCTACACGCATGAATCCGGATTTGTAACTATAGTACTATCAAAAGAAAAATATACATGGAAGCGAAGAGAAGATTTTAGCTGCAAACAAGGAAGCAGCATAAGGCCACTTCCTTAAACAAGTCGCCTATCTATTTACTTGATTACAATTACCTAAGTGGATCCACTGCATAATAATACTCCATAACTTCAAATTTCAGCCCTTATCCTCTCTATTCAATATGGTGGACAATGAAACCTGACACTTCCTTTCATTTCATTTCTCGATTTTTCTATATAAATGAATATCTATCTATCTATATAAGCAGGGGATTTAAAAACGTAAAGATTAATAGGTGTTCAGAAAGTACAATCGATTCATTCAAGCAATAAAGTTTTAGTCAGAATTTGAGAAGAAAAAAATCATCTTGTACTATGAAAACTGAACCCTCGACATGGATCTTTCAACTCAAAAATTGGTTTTTGTATAACAATACGTAGCTAGTCCAGACTTAAGGGAAATTTGTTTCTATAAGTTTGTACTTACTTTTAAGGCGGTGATGGTGTAAAGATTTAATGGAATTTACTTGGGCCGGTTGGGTGATATAATAGCATATGCAGTTTTAATGTATATTACTCAGATCAAATTGCAACAAATCTAGTAGAGAATGATGATTAAGGAATCAGCTACACGCTGCTTCCAGGACTGCAGCTAAGTTTCATAGCATCCACATAAAGTTATGATAGATAAAGGGCAAACCTTGGCAGTGGGAATTCCATATTTGTCGCACAAATTCTTCATAAAATTCTTTGAGCCTTCCAAAGCTGCAGCCTGTGACGAAGGGCCAAAAGCAGGAATCCCAGCCTTGACAAGATCGTTTGCAAGACCTGCGACAAGTGGAGCTTCTGGTCCAATCACAACTAAACCTACACCCCTCTTTTCACAGAACGAAATCACAGCTAAACTATTGGTAATGTCAAGATCCGAAATACAAGTTGCGTCTGCTGAGCTGGCAATACCAGCATTTCCTGGGGCGCAAAAAACGGTATCACAAGAAGGTGATCTTTTCAGGGCATGACAGAGTGCATGTTCCCTTCCCCCTCCCCCAATTACCAAAACGACCACCTTTTCTTCTGCCAAAGCAAGTGAGCATTAACGAAACAATATATATAAAGTTTTAGCAAAAAAGGATGTATTTTGCCTAGGAAAGTTTCATGTTGGCCATTTACCAATTACAACTTTTTATTTTTAAAATCGGATTCCATAGAACTCCTGAACCTTTGTTAGTGACTCAATTAATTACCTTTATCAAAGGCAAAAGACTTAAATTTAAATCAAACTTCCGTCAATAATCTTACTTTTTCAATTGACATGGAGATTCATATTGTACCAAGACACCAGTATCACATACCATGTTTATAGTTCTGTTTCTTGAGAACCTAGGATTTTTTTACAAGTTTAAGATAGCTCAAGTTCATTCATTTATCAAAACATCCAAAAGACTAATAAACTCAATCAACAGAAAAGAAGAAAATGGTTTACCAGAACACTCTAAGGTTCCGTTTGGTGCAAGGATTTTTCACGAGAATATGTAGAGAAAAGAAAACCTCTTCGTTATAAATCATGGCTCTAGTTACAAACCAGTTACAAATCACTTTCCCAACAATCTTATCAAACGGATATCTAGCACCAAACGCAGCCTAAAAGATTTTTCTCAAGAAAGAAACACTCCTATGGCCATGTTGAACATTTATCGAAAAATTGTATGCCAAAGAATAGTCATTCCCAGAAATCAACTATTCAAACACTTAGCTTTTCAACAACCCCTAAAGACTTCATTACCAAACTAGTTTGAATAAACATAAACTCCATTAAGTGACATAATTTTATGTTTTAACAATCTTTGTATTAACAAGTCAGTCAATTTTTTCTTACCAGTGTCATTGTTCGAAGAGAGGCTGCTGAATAAGGTGGAGTAGGAACGGTATTTGTTAAATCGAGAACATTCTTCTGGCTGAAATAGATTGTTTTTAGGACTAGAAATGGGTGACCATTGTGTTTTGAGAACGTGGGGTATATTGCCAAATACGCAGCACTTTGATAGTGTTCTCATTGGCTGCCTACGATGATTATCTAGCAGCTTCGCAGTAATCCCAATAGAGTTGTAAGAAACGCAAGCCATTATAAATGCCTTTTAAAAGATATCTCCTATAGATGCTGTTAAAGAAGACATAGATATAAGCCAGTCATAATATCAAGAGGAAAACGAGAAGAAGACCCACAGTATATCCAACTTTTTGCATTATAAGAATAAAAACACAAGTGAAAAAACAAAGAAAAGGAGGAAAACAATCAAGTAAATAGGCAGTCAAAACAGAACATATAGGATGCAGAAAATCACTCGACCAGCTTGTCATTCAATTATTACATTCTTTGTCAATATTCTTATTAAAACTCAGACATTCCTTAGATTCTCTTCTCCCCTAAACTTTACCAAATTAAACCAAAGGATGAGGAAAAAAAGGAAATATAAAGCTACTGGACCACATTCAGGGAAGAGACAAAGATTATGCTAAAATGGGCTACCACTCCTCGCATATTTAAATAAAATCGGTTTTTTACATGTTACTTTACCAAGAATACGCCGATTATAGTCTTTTGGCTCCCGCATAACAAGAAAAAAGTATCTAAGTTAAGTTCAGCCACTTCCATAAATGGATCATAGTACCGCGACTAACCACATTTGAAATGGTGAATGGTGTAATATAAATGGATATAAGTACTGCTAATAACTTGCAAGTTTTGACCGAGATATTCTTTGCAAAAGTATGAAAAAAAGTAACACTTTATATCTTCGGTTAGGACCCGGTCCAATAACCTCCAAACTGAATTCTGACCCACTGAAAGTCTGGAAATCAAATATTCACCCAAAACGCACATAGGATCAGACACGACAGTATAGTGTCGAAATGGGATAATACCAAAACAAAATATTTCAAAAACTAAGAAAAAAAATGCAGACTGAAATAAAAAATAGAAATATTTTTTGCTGATGCAACTTAAATAGTAACAGCTGCTGGAGTTAAATTCAAAGGCACTAAATAAAACCATAAGGTTCCTTACAGTGGCGGAACTTGAATTGTTTCTTTTCGTAATTATTGAGATGCTGAAATACTAAAATCGTTTTTCTTTTCAATATACATGGTCAAAGATTGTTTTTTTTATTAATAAATGGGGTGATGGGGTCACTGGCGAGATTTTCATTGGGGGGTGGGGGGGCACAATTTCATTGGAACCAACATATATAATTACTATCGGGAAATAAAAAAAAAAAGTGACAAAAAAAAAAAATTAACTTTCTAATTCATACAGCAATCATATTCTTGAACTCATCAGACTACTTTTTCTCGACTAAAACTACTCAACCACAATATGAGTATAGACATCTCACATACATGATTGAATCTACTTTAGCTTGACTTAAACTAACTCAATCTAGGAACTCATCTTTCACCCAAGTCTTCCATCCTAAATACTTATACAGTAGATAAACCTTTGCACAAACTATTTTCACTTGTAAAAATAATTGTTTTAGAAATCTCTGTATTTCACCTATTCACTGATTCAATTATGGATAAAGATAATATAAATAGAAGATTACCTAACAAACTATTTTCACTTGTAAAAATACTAAAATTTGTTTTGACAAGTTTACATGTACTAAATTTTACAAAATAAATACAACTTTAATCCATTAACAACTCACAGTAGCTATAAGCAGAAAAATAAATGTACACTATGTATCGGAAATTGATCAAACACTGATTCAATTACATCTCTTTATTCACCTATCCACTGATTCAATTACAGATAAAGGTAATCTAGACCATGCATGCAATAACCAATTAATACTAACAATACAAAACTCCCAAATTAAAATTCCTATATAGACCATGCATGCAATAACCAATTAATACTATTTAAATCTTCAAGTTTCTATTTATATATGAAGACTAGAACTTGAAATTACCATTCATAAAAGTAACTCTTAACGTAGCTAGGGGTATTTTGGTAACTTTCTATAATTTTAGCTTACTAGTTCTCCCCTATTCCTTAACCATATGCTTGTACAATAATGGGTCCGTTTGGCATCAACTTTTTTGGTCAAAAGGCTGCTTTTAGAAAGCAACTGTAAAAAAGCTTGTTTATAAAAAGCTGGTTAGTGCGTTTCGTAACAAATTTTTAAAAGCTAGATTTATTAAGTTTGTGTTCAGTTTTAGATTTTAGCTTTTGCTAATTCATTCAAAATGGCCAAAGTATCATCGCATCAATTTCCTCTTTTTAGCATAATCTATAGTTGTACTATCAAAAACTTGTTCCAAACACATACATTTTTTCTTTTCCTGGTTTTATAACCAAAATTAAGCTTTTTAAAAGCCATAAAAGCTAACATACCAAAGACCCAATGCTTTTTCGTAGCAAAAAAATCTAAAAAGCAATGAAAAAAAAACTAGTACAAAACACACACAATATAAATAAACAAATGAAACACAATACATAAAATTGGATTAAATAATAAGGTTTGGAGAAATTACCAGTAGAGAGGGAAAGAGATAGTTGTTTTGTAGAGAGAGAAAGATAGAGAAGTCGGCTAGGGTGTAGTGGCGGGACAACCTTTGAGGCTCGTTTGGTTGGCAGCCTATTTTTCCGCATCAAAATATTGTTTTTTTAAAAGACTAAAAATATTCAAACTTCAATAAAAATAAGTACAAAATTTAAAAATGACTCAATTTGAAACTCATTTTCTAACTTCTCTAACATTTTACGATTTTGTGATAAAAAAAATCCTTAAAAAAAAGTAAATAAAGTCAAAAACATCAATAAAATAAAATAATAAATAATAAATTTTTAAACTCGGTTTATAACTAGTAGAACTAAGTTTTATACATTTACGGTTTATAACTTAGAGTTACGGTTTTTCAGTGGAAAAATATTTTTTGATGTGGAAAAATACCTCCCCATCGTATCGAGACTTATGAGTGTCTGTTTGATAACAGTTTTTTTTTTTTTGAATTAATTGTTTAGCTTTTGGTTTAGAAAAAGCTGCAATGTTTGCTTTGCTAGACTTATTTTGTTTTTAAAAAGCAAGCTTTTAGAGTAAAAGGCCTGAAAAACAGAGAAGTTAAAAATTAATTGTTTTAAATTTTTTCACTTAAAATTATCAAGAATAAAAGTTTTCTAATGAAATTCTATATTTGTATATTGACAAGTCACTCTTAGTTAAAATAAGTAAAAGTCGATTTACCAATTAAAAATAAGTTAGAAGTCACTAATATGGTGTCAAATACTACTCATGTCAAACGCGCCATGAATACCTTTATTAAATTATTGGGTTTGCACTATTTTGCAAATTTTATTATTTTATTAGGGGAAAAATACACTTGATCAATACTTTATTTTCATATTTCCACTATATATTATGTTGTAATGTTTTTTGTAATATCTATTCAATTAATTACGTATGTAAACGATTATGAGCATGCCATTTGAAGTTACTATTGATTGCAAAATACAACTAACTTTTCTTAAGGAAAGTTTTACCAAAACATAAGGAAAGTTAGTTGCATTTTGCTAAATTGCAATGCATTTGGTGCGTATTTAAACGATTATGATCATCTTAAACTAGCTTTGCTTGTGCTTTTAAGAATAAAAAATACATATCATTGTTTAGTCGAATGTAAAATACTAACTTCTTCTTTTGACATTCGAGCAAAACTGATTTTTTTTTTAAAACAATTAAATTGTTTCGAAACTGTTTCTTTGGTGGCTTTTTCTTGATATGAAAGAATATCTCATGGGTTATTTTATTTTTTATAAATCAATAACAAGCCTATATATTAAAATAAAAGAGTTACTTTATGGGCTAGGCACCATGATTTATTTTCAAGCGTCTTGCACGGTACTTGAACGTACATCTCCTTCATGACTGAATATTTGACGTATTTTATTAGCAACAGTCGAAGTGTATAAACATTCTTTATCCGTCATTCATTTGTTAGCTGATATCATTAATCATCTTATTGTTTGTGGGGAAGGTTAAACGAAATGTATAAACATAAACAAAAGAAAATTGGCAAGAATTGTGTGATGTTCAATTCGAATGTTATAAACCATTTACTATATACATTTCATGAAGCAAGATAAAACAATTACTATATTATTTGATGAAGTATTAGAATATTAAATCTTGGAGCCTATTCATAACTCTAAAAATGAACTTAATCTTTTACCTTGATGTGTTGAGTTATGGAGCCAAATGTGTTTTGTTTATGTTTTTTAATTATCCCACATCACCATGTTTAGTGTTGATGTCCATGTTGGGTCATATATATACCCTCTTACCCCTTTTAATTTAGCATTACATATTTGAGAGAATATTTTAAAGATAAGAGTTCTAGTTGTTAAATAACCATAGCTTTATGATCAAGTAATGCTCTCTATAATATATATATATCGGCCGTGCAGCGGCCCCAGGAAATTAGCCAGTGTTGGGTGAACCTTCTAAACAAATATAGTGTGTTTGTGTGTGATTGCCTTTTCTATTCCTTATTTGTGTGCGTGTGAGTTTGTCTATCTTTTTTCGGTGAATCGTCCGAGTTACTTGTTTCCGCTATGCGAGTCTCGGACATTCCGAGATCCCTAACAAGTGGTATCAGAGCCAAGTTGATGCTTCCGAGTTATTTGAGCCGAGGTTCGAGGCGTCAGAGGTTTGTAAAGACAAGGTTCGTAGAGTCGAAGGGTGAGAAACTTGGGTTGAGTCGCTAGATCGGTATAGATCGTGAGTTTGCAGAGAAACGATGGCTGGAGAAGACAAGACTGTGTACGGATAGAAAGGTTTGACGGCCAAGAATTTGGGTTTTGGCGGATGAAAATAGAAGACTATTTGTACGGCAAAAAGTCACATCAACCGTTGCTTGATACGAGACCGACAGGTATGTCGGAAGAGAATTGGAAGCTTCTTGATCGGCAAGTCTTAGGACTCATCTGACTAACACTGTCAAGGAGTGTCGCACACAATGTCGCCAAGGAGACGACGACGAAAGGGATGATGACTATCCTATCAGACATGTATGAGAAGCCGACCGCGAACAACAAAGTGTTTTTTATGAAGAAGTTGTTCAATATGAGAATGTCGTAGAGTACGCCCGTGGATAAACATCTGAATGTGTTTAGCGATACCGTCAATCAATTAGACAGTGTTGACATTGATTTTGATGATAAAGTCATGGCTTTGATATTGTTAGCATCGTTGCCGAACAACTGGGAGCCCACGAGGGCGGCTATTAGCAACTCGATGAGAAAGGATAAGTTGACCTTCAGTGGTGTCCAAGATAGTGTACTCGCCAAGGAGACTAGGAGGAAGGACACGAGGGAAACTTATGAGGACTCCGATAGTTCCATGTTGAACATAGGTTCAAGTGGGAGTCATAGAGGTAGATCTCAGTCCCGAGATGGACGGAGACAGACGAGACAGTGCCAGTATGATTGGCACAAGACTGCCGAGTGTTATAATTGTCACAAAATCGGCCACATCGGCACATATTGTTCGGCTCCAAAGGTGAATAGGAAAACTGGCCAGATGGATGGAGCGAACGTGGTCAGCGAGGAAGACTTGTACAATTCGGGAGACGTTCTGTTTGCGGGTGCTGATTGTCTCGAGAATTGGTTTCTAGATTCGGGTGCTTCATACCATACCACCTCGAACCGTGAGTTGTTCGAAGGTTATGTGAGAGGTAAATTCGGAAAATTTTACCTGCCCAACGGAGAGGCCTTAGAGATTGTGGGTATGGGAGATGTGAAGATCCGAAGTTGGAACGGGTGCGTTTGGAAGTTGAACAAGGTGCGACATGTTCCGAAGCTGAAGAAGAATTTGATCTCCGTAGAATCGCTCGATGAAGATGGGTATTCGACTTTGTTCGGGAATGGGACATGGAAGGTTACGCGTGGAAGCCTAGTGATTGTACGTGACCGGGAGGGTCATTGGTGATGAGGCGACTGTAGAGTCGCGAACAAGGTCAGGTCCGCGAGATGACCAAGCTTGTTTCTCGGGCAAGAAAGGTGTTACCTTCTTGCATGGTGATGTTTTGAAAGAAACAATGGGAGAGACAAGGAAGTTGTGCCAAGCTTCAGTCACAAATATTAGACCTTGGGTGACACAAGGATCCATAGGTTATTCAACGTATGTTCATCATATCTTGTCGTTAGTTGGTGACAAACTCGGTAGTTTGAAGACTCTTGCAGTGACATCAAACCGAGGAGAGCTTGGGATGAAAGACATGGAGAAGTCATTGGGAAAGATGAGTACCAAGATTCGACATCGGGCCGTATTGTCGAAGAGGGATAACCGAAAGAGAGATAGTGAAATGCTTTGAAGACAAGCGAAGCAGGTCGGCATGAAGCCGAGAGAGAGACGCATCGACAAGGAGCTGGAAGCGAAGACCATTGGCAATGGGCCAATGAAGAAGATTTGGGTGTGTCGGGTGAAAGAGTTGCACATCGGCGTGAAGCCGAATTTGATCGATGAGCCAAAGTCGAAAGTTACCTCGGTCATATTCCATAATTGAGAGTTCTGGGTCGCCGCTGCAGTGGGAGTGTTTGGAGCTCGGGAATGAGCAAAAAGTTCAGACTATCTTATGAGGAGTTTAGAGACGTCAGTTGCTCATGGGTATGTTGAGTTCGGTGATTTGTTGATCGGTGATAATTAGAGCTCGGCATTTGTCTCCAAGTGGGAGATTGTGGAGTTGTGGAGCCAAATGTGTTTTGGTTATCTTTTCTAATTATCACACATCAACTTGTTTAGTGTTGAGGCCCATGTTGGGTCCTTTATATACCCTTACTCATTCTAATTTAGCATCACATATTTGAGAGAATATTGTAGGGAAAGAGTTCTATTTGTAAGAGAACCATACATTTGTGATCAAGTTAGATTACGTTGTAATCCTATTTTTAATATATATGTATATATATGCCGTGCAGCGGCCCCAAGAAAGTAGCAAGTGTTGGGTAAACCTTGTAAACAAATATAATGTGTTTGTGTGTGATTGCCTTTTCTATACCTCCTTATTTGATTTGTGTGCATGTGAGTTTGTCTGTCTTTATTCGGTCAATCGTTTGAGTTACTTTTTTCCGTTGTACGAGTCTCGGATGTGCCGAGATCCCTAATATGATGACGTGAGATCGTATACAACATATAAAAATAATAAAAGCCAACTGATTTTATACCCCATCAAAACCTCTACTCTAGTGACCAAAAGAAACTCAATTGAACAAAAACATTTAACTTTATATTGGAACATCACTGATTTTTCTTCAAATAGACACATAATGTGTATTTTGTTTTCCACACGAATTCATTTTCATAACTTATTCATTAAAGTTGATCAAATAAGACTGGAGAGAATTGTAAGGTCCAAATGGTCCTAGGTTCGGCTGTTACTTGAGCTTAGCCAGCTCTTTTGGTGTTGCTTTTAATGGTAAGAAAAAGATGATCGGTAAGGATGAAGCACTATCAAATTCAGAATATATGAAGACAGATTTAGAACCAGTTGTGCATTATTTCCGAAGCAGCCACATTTTACTAATTTATTTTGTATGATAACCTCATGATCATCATCAACTAAGTCTTAATCCAATAACTTTAGATTCGGGTATTTTTTAATTAATGAGAACCTCTCATCACAAAATTCAGATTTACATTGTACTTTTATATTACTTTTGTAAATTATTTCACTTGTACAACTCTTTTGATATTGATTATCTTTGATTAAGACCGTAACAGATATGTACATCTTGTATTTTGATATAATATGTAGATTTAGGTACTATTTCCCGGAACTTCTTAACAAATAAATAAAAAAAAGAGAGGAAATAATCCCATTCCTAAGACAAAAAAACAAGTGATCATAATTGTATAAATTGGGAGCTTCCCCACAACCAGTGGTGTATCGATCTTGATAACCTTCAAGCAGAAAAAGTAAAGGTGTAAAAGAGGTTCACATATAATTAAGTCAGACAAATCTATTTTTATTACTCAAAATAGTAGTATTATCTCGTTCACTGAATTCAACCCACATTTTGTCAAATTCATTGCAAAATACCGAAGAACTATCAAGCTTGTTTCCGTAGGAAATGATAAGCCAAAAATAGACTAATGCTTACAAGTTAGATTTGACATATACCAAAATATAAAGCTAACATAAACTTGAAATGTTCATGCATGATTAATGACTAACTATAGCACTTTTATAAGAAACAATTCACATGAAAAAAGAAACTAATTTTGATCACATTCAGAATTTGCATAAAAGTAGGTCATATACTACATGGAGTTGATACAATTTCTCTTTTCACAGAACTTTCCAAGATTATTTAGAGTGATTAGTCTGAATGTGATTCATTACTTTTCATTTCTTGTTAGGTTTTATAATTGCGGGTTTTTCGTAATTGATTCTTAGACGAACTAATTAGGTAAGGTAAAGTTCACTGAATAAGCAAAGACCTGGTATAAATACATACTCAGGAACATGCATCTCTATTTGTTCTGTTATATTTTGGTCGTGTCACATGTATTCATGCCTAACTATTTTGTTTATGTTTCTAAAAGTATTTATCATACTTGATGCACTGGCTTGAGGTTCCTTCTTTTATTTCCCGATGTATCTAAGAAACAACTGGTTCCCAACACTAAAATTTATAAATGATGGATTTGTTTTAGTAATGTACATAGATACAAGTTATATGGTTATAAGAAGTACTCTGGTAATGCATGTTATTAGGTCACTTTCACATGCAATATATCTACTGGTTCCTATTTATAAATGTATAATTAAATAAATTTCAAAGAAGTTACACCACATGTGCCAAGGTTTTCTTTAGCTATTTATTTGATTTTTTTATTTTCCCAAATGATTGTTGATTGGCCAAAACAAAAAATTCAACAACTTTTAAGGTTAGTAATCAAGAGTTGGGTAGTTGTATATGCATATCAAGATCAACTAATAAGTTTTTAACGACATAGTTAAAAGACTTAAAGGACAATTCCACCATAACAACCAACATGATTATATTTATATGGGGACAATATTCTTGGTAATATCTAAGCTGTTATATTTGGAAAAATAAAAGTCATTCATAGTTAAAGGATAATGTGTCATAAACAAAACGCCCACTTTAACAGCAACCTAAATACATAAAATCAACTTTTAAAAAGATGGATACAATGTCCTATCCAACTATCTAGAGCTATAAGACTGGGTACATTGAGAGGGGGACAAATATATGTAATAGGCAAATCTGAATAATAGCACAAAATGATAATTTATTATTTGTGTTATTCTGAAGTTGTGGTTGTTCCTTTCCTGCTAAAAAAAGTATCTTCATAGTAAGTTTTTTTACAACATAACTACGAGTAAGCTTTTTTACCACAGAATTACTCGTTTCTGATACCAAATGCAGACTTAAAATGTTAATGACAAAAAAGATATACAAAGGCGGAAATTCAATCAAACGCATGAAACTTAAGTACAAAAGCATAGAGAATGCACTCAAAAACATTTTCTCCTCATTACAATCTCTGCATATAGAGCCTTAACCATACACCAAGTGAAACAAAATAATCTTAACCAAGCCTAAATCACAAAATTACATTACAATATGCACATCCATTACTTATAAATCTAGAAATTAGCTACCAATCTTGATATAACCACAAGAATCACCAAATAAGTAAAAATAGTAATAACCATGCAATCAAATTCTGTTTGTTGCCATTTTATCCGCCTGATTATAAGTGTATTATAATCCGTCGGATTATAAATGTATAACACTCACAAGACGTCTACTGTCTCAAGCTCCATCCTATGAAAATTACGGTGGCAGCCACAAGCGGCACATGTCAACGCGTCATCGCTCTCTTCGTTTGAGCTGGCCATGAACTCCCTGCATCCGTCCACAGCGTAACCCCCCACCCTAGCGGCATGGTTCTTCTGGCACTCCCCGTATCTCACCGTACTTAAAGTGAAAACCGAGGTTGGATGCTCTTCTTTCTCTCGTGTAACCGCTACATGGCGCTTATCCCTCAGTTTTGGAGCACCAGAAGTTGGCATCTCTAGATTGAGAAGAAAATGAAAATGATTAGATTTGGAGAGAGAACTAACGTATTTTTGTGTATTACCTAGAGGGGTAATTCTGAAAGAAATATATTAAGGGCCACTTTTTTTTGGGTACATATATATTAAGGGCTACTGTGATTTTATCTAATCATCTAGGGTTCTCTTTATGGTTTTTGTTTAACAAATGGTCCCCAAGTTTTAAACAATTTGAATATTCGGCCTCATTATGACGCAAAAAACATTCTAAATTAACAAGAAGTTTTTCAAAGTAATAACAATTAACAATATTATTTACTACTATTAGTTATTTTGATTGTACCCTAACTTTTTCCCTTTATAATATTTATACAATAATGAATATAAAGGGTACGAAAAATCTAAATGTAATTACTTTACTTGAGACCAAATCCATGTCATTTGTATGTTTTAGGAGTCACTACAAAAAAAAATTCATTTATCAACAATTTGTTATTTGAAAACTGTTGATAAAATTAGTATCGCTAAATTTAGTTGCAGAATAACAACTAATTCGGTTACTAAACTGTTGTTAAAATCTAACTATACTAAGTTCAGGACCGTTTTCAGAGTTTTGGGGGCCTTAATCCACCTTAAAAATGAGCATTTTTTTTCTTCGTAAAAAAAAAAAAGATATTTAAACAAAACTTATAAAATACGATTAATAAATGGTAAAATATCAAGTTAGAAAACATTAGATGCAATAAATTGAGCACATTTAACAAAAAAAAATCAGTAATACGAAGCAAATTTTTTATAAACTTCGCAATCGACCTAAAATTATACTATGATTTTTTAAAACGTAAATCATAGACCAAATTTGTTATCTATTTAACAAATCAGGTCGTTTCTTATTTTCTTTAATATATGAGAGCACATAGAATCTTACATAAAATTAAAGGGTTCATTAGTGTACTATAAATTCTATAATGAAATAAATAAATAAAATCCTGTCTCCGCAAAAACTCGAACACAGATTTACTAGACTTTTTAGTAAGTAAATCAACCACTCGAACACAGATAGACTAGACTTTTTAATAAGTCAATCAACCACTCGAACACAGATAACTATTTATTAGAGAAACAAAATAAACTATATATATTTAATATTTTGCCAAACGAGGATTTTAAAAATATACGTTTTTTGAGAACTTTAGTCACTTGCTTCTTAGGCCTAGCCCCAAAGCCGGCCACTTAGTTTATCAATAGTTTTAGGTAAATGATTTTCTTCTTAATTGTAGTGAGTACTACTGCTAAACGAAAACTACAGATGCCTAAAGAATAATTATTTTTAAAGTATTTAGGTTTGTCAGTGTAAATTTTCTCAAGTCTTGGTCAAGAGTACAAAATGTTCAATCCGATACCTGTCACCTTTGAGTTAGAACAGCAAATGAGACGAGGTGAGATTTGATGTGATCAAGCTCTGATCGTCTATTAAATGAATCTTAAAATATTTCTCAAACTCGATTTGTTCATAGACAACTTGTTCACGATACTGTTCATGAGTATTTTCTCAACACGTTTTTTTGACAAATTTAATATGTTTTACATAATAGAATCTTTTTTACTTAGCTAAAATAAGTGTTAAGACAAGCAATAATAAATTTAGTTATTATGATTTTAGTTTTAGTTAGATTTAGTTTAAAAAATAAATTTATTATTTAAATTGAATAGTATTTATTGATAATCAACATTATATTAGATAAAATTTACATATAAGCAGTAATATATATTAAAAATAATTAAATGAGTTTTCAAACGAACCGAACATATTCATGAGCCTTATTATTGTGTTCAGACCCGACTTGTTAGTAAATGAACGAATACGAACCGAACAAGAATATCATGTTCATGAACGGCAGCCTACTTTGAGTATCTTTGCATTAGATACGCATAGAGTTTGGACAAAAGTTCTACTAAGTACACGTAGATTAAACTGGGATACATAATTTAAGAGAGTGTACATATTTGCCTAGTTGTAGTATTTAGTATTTAATCAAGTTAGAAAAGAATATTCGACCACCCTCGTGTTTCGAAAGAATAAAAATTTGTTACCCTAATTGAAGGCATATTAGGAATATTTCACTCTCATCTTGAGAACAAGATTATGCGAAATTTGTATATCTTCCATGTACGGCAAGAGTATAACAATAGTAAAACATAAGAACTAAGTCTCACGCCTAATATGAATAAAATAATGAAGACTCAAATAAACTAAACAATAAATGAA
Source organism: Primula veris (assembly GCA_963682055.1). Taxonomy (NCBI): domain Eukaryota; kingdom Viridiplantae; phylum Streptophyta; class Magnoliopsida; order Ericales; family Primulaceae; genus Primula; species Primula veris. The sequence continues at coordinate 23,517,470 of OY821747.1, read as the reverse complement.
CTCGACTGAGCCGGAGCTTGGTCTCATGCGGGTCCAATTAGCAAGGGCTAGGCAAATAAACTCGAAACCTGAACGTAACCGAAAACCGAATGGTTACCCATATTATACATTCTTGCTAAAATATAGATAAATTAATCAGGGCGTCAAAGTGAACGGAATGGAATCCATAATTTGGTAGAAACCAAAATAGAATTTGACCTCATTTTTCAAACAAGGAGTACATATATATGCATTAACATCTTAATTGTATCTAATGAAATCAAGTTTTCAAACCCAAAACTCTTATCATAGCATGTGATGGTTGATTGGTTACAACTCTTAAAGCTCCGTACTTGGTAATTTTTACCAGAATAAAATCTACGAATAATTGGAAGAAGATAATAAAATTAATCTGTGAACTTATTTAACAAAAACACATGTATCTTCGTGATCAAATTTAACGTTGGCACTGCTCAAGATAACTCAACAAAAGAAAACTATGTCGCCCCTTTCTTATCTCCAATTTCTCTCTATTTATTCGCTCCTCTCTCACCACCACCGATGATCACATGGCCTCCATACATGCGAGCCCCAATTTTGTGTGCATGCATCTCATCCCTTTCTTTTCGCACCGGCTTGCCACTTTTTTGGAGAACCACGACCATGCACCTCGCCGGAGATATGACCTCCCTAAGCATGTTAGAACATTAATTTGTCATTATTAGGTGTTGGATTTGATAGTATTTATATAGATCTTTCACGTACATTATTTGTATAGATCTTTGTTAATTGTTGCGTATATATGTGTATTGAACTATTTATGCAGATGGGATCATCTATGTACGTATGCATATATGTGTGTGTGTGTTTTGAATCAACCAAAATTGAGAATGTGTTTGTCGAATTTGAGCTTCTAGCTAGCATGACATTATACTTATTAAATCTGACAATGCTAACCTAAATAAGAGTCCTTACATTGTATTTGCACACTCATGGTTATTTATGTTGTGACAGTAGTCCTAGTCGACCACTTTGTGTTGTGATAAAATAAAACTTATTTTCATACCTAACTTTGACTTGACCAATATTATAAAGTCGGTTCTGGAAGGGGTGAGAAAGTGAAAATCAAGATGTAAAGAAAGCCATTACTTTATAATTTGCTACTGAAGAATTTAAAATGGGATAAACAAATAGTACGAAGAAATCGTTTTAGTAAGAAAAGAAAATCTAATATCTTGATGAACTTGCTGAATTTTTTTTTATTTCAACTTCCAGTAAATACGTGATTCATTGCATAAGTAGAAGGTATCAATGTGAATCTTTTGATTGATGTAACATTTTTTTTGGGTACATATCGATTGATGCAATAATTGATGTAACATTATTATAATTAATTAGCCATTCAAATAATCGGGATTATGTTAAATATATATACCGTGAGGAGGACATATAAGAATGAACGATCAACAAAACTTTGTGTTACTCACCCACCGGACCCATCTTGTGATACAATCGCTAATCAATAATATAGGACCACATGTATAGCATCTTAATCACTAATTCACACTTTACTTTCTTAAAACCGACACTATCAAGTTCATAAGTGACTTGATTTGTTACTTGATGAAAACTACTTTTTAATTACTTTAATGTGGCATATTTTTGGCTTCTCAGTGATTTAACTTCATTTTTCATTCTTTTTTTTTACTTCGTATGTTGAGACGAAATTTTAGGATAAGTCCAATTAACTTTTTGTGCTTGGAAATAAACTACAGTATATGTTTAATAATCTTAAGGTACAACCAAAAAGATCATGAAGCTTTTGGACAAAATGATATTGACCCTTTTGGATGAAGTTAGCGTGTAATATAGCCAACGTTAAAATGCACTTAATTAGGCTAGACCTTATAACATGATTGCTTTTTGCTACTATGTTATCCTAAGATTTTAGGATCGAGTTTTCAAATGTTAAGTAAAATTATATTTCTAGTTAAATTTTGTACTCCTTTAGAGCTATTAAGACTAGTGGTAACCATGAAGCCGATTACCTTGAGAACTTTCCCATGGAATGCAATATCGTGATGGATCATATAAATACATCTCGATCTGGCCAAATATAACACGGCGTGGTACGTATATATGTAGTCAAATAGTAATAATGTTAAGTTACATTTTTACTTCTTCTCACATTCAGCCATTTTAACCAATGCCCGCAAAGGCGCGCACCTCTACCATAAGTAGACCCGGAATTACATCGGATGTTAGACCAAATTTGTCTCGGGTATACAAGAGAAGAAAATGTGGTCTCTAGTATCCCCACTCTTCGCCCACAAAGCTTGCATCTATTGACTTGAACAATATCCAGTTTTTGCGATCGATCTATATAGAGGAAAGTCTGTTCAGGTCTGCTAGCCAAAGGATAAAATTTGATTATGGGGTAAGTTTCAATTCTGCACTACCCGATTCCACCTAACTTTGGGCCTCTGAATACACATGGAGTTCCATGCCAAACTTATAGGAGTACCTTTTGCTCGGCCCAGGGGGTCCACACCACAGTCCCATTTTTGCCAATTATGAAGTAGTCCATGTTTCCTAAGTCGAGGGGTTATACTCCACCTCTGAGAACATCGAAAATATGATAATTAGCTTAAGTTGATAACACTTAACGTAATGAGAAATAAAATTCCATGCAAGTAACCAAACAATACCGTTTCGTGAAGTTTAAACCATCAAAACCGGTCTATTAATTAAGTTTGAAAATTCCATTTTTTATTTATTTAAAAAAATCCAACAAAAATTATATAATTGTAAGGAAATCGAGGTACAAATCAACAAAGGTACTACGCTAGGCCCAAATTAATCACAAAGCTTAAATGGAAAAAAGACAAACGTAATTAGAGGAACTTCATTTCATTGTAGGTGCAAAACCCGCAATTGTGGAATCATGAATTATTACAATTCAAGGACTATACGTACCATGCAAAACTCTCTTTTAAGCTACTTAGTCAGAGACTCATAGCCAGACAGAATCGTTCATCTGCTCGTGAAAATTATGAAGGATTTAGTGAAGCTCCTTTCATTTCTTTCCAAATTCCGATTCTTAAATGGTACTATTTTCTTTATATTTAATAGATCGCTTCGTATATTGTAAAATAGTGAGCTCCGTTAGTCTAAGCTGGATGAAAAGAGAATTTGGTCGGGGTTTCGCTAGATGTGTCTTGCCTCTATTGAGTTATATATGCTACTTTTGTGTATGCACAATCACATGGTTTCATTCTCAATGCAACAAAATATGGATCCTGGTCTTTTGCTATGGTCCTAAAATGATGTTTTTACTTTATTTTGGAGTGATACATAGGTTAGAAATATACTAAAATACATGTTTGTTATTTATCATTATTGTTTAAATGAGTAAATAACTGTCTATTATTCTATTTAGTAGACGGTCTAGTGTGTAAAGTATAGCTTACATACGGAAGATTAGACTGTCGGTTCTAATAAAATATAAGTTATATGTTTACAATTTTAGAAGAAAATGGACACACCATCAGTAGAGTTGTAGTACGTGGTTTTAGTAGGTCTGTCTTGACTATAGTGAACTTATAAATTCCAACTCCATTTACTAGTGCATTTTGTGTGTATTAAACAGCACTGTTACGAAATAATCATTTGGTGACTGACTAGACAAAATGATTTATAACTTGTGGTCATAGTTATTGTTTATGCTCTTAATTTCTATATTTCTATTTAGGCATGTATGAATGTGTTTGTCATTTTAATTCATACATGGTGAGATTCGTAACGAGTTAATAAAATTAATGAGTTAGATGACAGCATTATTCGTATCAGTGTTTATTAGTAATAAAATAAATCCACGTTACAGGGATTGATGATACTCACTTGAGTAACCTTATAAGTTTTGTTCGTGTAGACCCTGCAGGTGGATTTATAATCCGACACGACAAATAAGTTAAGCGGACAGTATTAGGGATAATACGTTATCAGTCAGTGATTTAATTTAATAAATGAGTATCTGATTTATTTTTACGTGGGGAGATAGTGAACATATTTGACAATTGGAACGAATTAGATATTCGAATTATGGTAGAGAGATCAGTCGTGATATTTAGTGGAATAAATCACGATTTAAATAAATTGTGTATATATCGAGTTTTAAAGAGATATGATCGCACGAAATCTTTTTAAGGAGTTATATCCTAATTAGCGTACAAGTCCCTAACTTATCCTATATAGCAGGTCATTTTTTTGGCAGAATAAGTTTTTCATAACTATATTTCGATATTGTCTATAGAGAAAAAGAGTCCGTCATCTTTTAAGAAGCAATGTGCTAGTCCAAGAATAAGATAGAAGAGTTGAGGCGAATCTGTTCCATCACAACCGCCATCTGTTTCCTTCTGTTATTCGGTATGATATAAACCGATACGGTAAAACAGGATTTATTTGATAATATACGTACATACTAAATCTAAGAATCTGGACACGTTTTTTCCGCTGTGCAAACTGATTTTCTATGGACATAACCTTCCTCTCATGGTCTCAAGATTTCAGATTTGAACCTCCAAAAGCTATCGGAATTTGTTTATGTGCTTTTGTGTTTTAATGTAGCTCCGATGAGAATTATCATCTTAAAATCTAGAAGTATGGAATAGGTTTTGAAGTTTATTAAGTGTTTAACTGATGTAACTTTTAGGTGGGTAAGTTTGTAGCTTGTTATTTTTTAAAAAAAGTGTCTTCATTTTCGACTTATTTAGCATATCAATTAAAGTTACTTAAAAAAAATAAAATTAAAAAAATCTACAAATTGCAGAGTTAAATGCTGCAAGAGGCTAATAATGGTTTATACGTCAAGGTAACCAAACCATTCAGCTATCACTGAATTATCTAACAATCACGCCTTACGGTTAATTTTAACGATGTTTAGTTGCAATTTTTTTTCTCAGTTTTCTTATTGTTTCTCAAATTTTGGACTTTACTGTGTACAACTAAAAGTCTACAGTTTTCTGATTTAGCTTGATCCTTGATGAACCCAACTTTTTTCTCTTACTTAACAAATTACTACCTTATTCGCTTAGCTGCAACCAAACGAGTCCTAGAAATGAACGTAAGAGGGCAGTAATAATATGTACATAACTTGAAAATTTTGGTAAAACAAATTATACTCAACAATCTTGGGGCAAAAATTTAACTACCAGCCACACTTTACCGTTGGAACATTAAATGTTATATTATGCAATTAATTACGGTGTAAGACACCTGGTGTAGGGCTGGTAAAAAGTGGAATATTTTGTTCTATCACATTAATTTCCCGAGAAAAACAATGTACAATGGTCATTTTGTTGGTTTCTATGTATTCTCTGACCTTTCCTTCTCTGGTCAAAAGTCACTCAAAGACTTATAATATTCATGTTTTTTTTGAAGTGACATATAAAAATGTTTCATGGTAGGAATGTTCGCGGTTGGATTGACGACTCGAAAACACATGCCGAAACGATTAGAAGTCATCAATTTGGTTGGGTTCGATTTGGACCAAATAATAATTGAAGCAGAATAAAACCAAGTCAATCGCAATTGGTTTGATTCAATTCAAATAGGTTGGTTTAAACTTTGAAGAAAAATAAAAAACTAAACGTCAAAATTACGATACATATAACTATTTCTACTCAATTAAAACTTAATTGTGTTTTTAATACCACTTACAAGAGAGAGTTTCTTAATTATAATTTCTTATACACAAAATTTATATTTGTAAATATAGTTATATGTTTTTAACTATAAGTATAAAAATATATATGTTTATAACTACATAGCTCCGATGAACTACTGATGAATACCTTTTCCGTTCTCAATTAATTGTTCTATATGAAATTACGTGCAATTTTGACCGGCTTATAACATGTATCAAAATTGTCGAAATAAAAAATTTCAAAACTAAATCATATAATTTAATGTTTAAACTATATGATTAACTTTTAAAAATTTTCATTTCGAAAATTTTGATATAAGTTATTGATCGATAAAAATTATACGTAGTTTCGTAATAGATAATTAATTGGGAACGGCGCTAAATAATGCTTCATTGCCTTCTTGAGACTCATGATTAGTTGAGCGTTTAATATTAACAATAACAAAAAAAGAAGAAGAAGACTAAATCTCTATAATTAGCTATTTCTGTTTCACATTTACTATTCTACTCTACCGTTTTATCATCATATCTACATCATTTTTGAGGTGTTAGTTTTATGAATATTTGTAAATGGAAAGTATTTACTATTGCATAATGTAACGCGTGAAAGTGATGTTTTATTATTCTAAATGGAAAGTACGTACTATTGACTCTTTGTGAGAATTTTCATTACCGCGTAAATTAAATTAAGCTCTATGATGGAAAGAAAACCGACCCCTACCACAATAATGTAATGGAAAATTATTTCAACCGACTAACTGAGATATTTTTTAGTATCCCTCGTTACTGTGTCATACATTAAATTTGTGAAAGTTAAAAGAATGTCTTTTTGGTTAGACCGGTATAAAATGTACTGTAATCAACTACCATTTAATTTGTACAAATTTATGGTAAATCTAAATTAGCATTTAATTGTACAATTTAGAAAAATAAAAACAAGTTTCTGACTATTTTGTTTCATTCATAAAGAATAAAGAATTTGATAAACACAAACTTTCAGTTTAAGAAAATGTACACAAATAGGTACTCTGTTAGTTAGTGTGACGCTATAATAGTTGCGGTTAAACCGATAACAGAACAATAAGATAAACCGTTTCTATTACGTAACAAATGTCCGTTTTTAGACAATTTTTTTATAATGTTTGGCATACAATAATGATCCAAGATGAAACAAAATTCTGAAATCCGATAAATATCCCAATAAATATGGGGAAAAAATACACTTTCCTATTTAATCACAAGTTTACCAAAAATATGAAACTATGTGGAATGGACCCAATTTCTCCAGTTTCCACATTAATACTTTTACCATAAATATTTATAAAGTCAAATACTCTTATGTTATGTAACAGAAATAAAAAACCAAATTCAATATTTTTCACCACACGTAAACATTCAATCTCTGTCTCTCTCTCTCTTCACGCTTTCATTGAATTTGCAGAGAATAAACATAAAAAACATACCATTCACCTTACAAATACACACATATACATACATAATATGTATAATATGTTTATGTAAATAAATAGTAACAGAATATCAGTTTTCCAAGCAAACTCATAAAAACCAAGTCGTTGGGTTGTAATTATCACCACCTTAAATCTTGCACCCCCTTAATATTAGGTCAAATATCTCTCATTTCTTCACTATAATGTTGGGTCAAATTCATTTTTTTGAAATATTCAACAAAACTCTCGAGTTCACTCAACTACTCTGTTTTTTCTTCTTCTTCCTTGCTTAGAAATTAATTAAATATAACTTTTTGGGAGATTAAAAATAGATGTGTTTTGTGTGTTTTTGAAAGAGTGATTATGGGTTTTTCAATATTACTGTTTTTGTGTAAAAAAACTGTTACTTTGGTTGGCATTATATTTATCTCTCTTTACAAGTATGTGCCTCCCCTGTTTCGGTCACACTTATTCAGGTATTATTCAAATACTCATTCATCTTTATAAGTTTTTTTTAAGATTATTTGTTTGTAGATTGTTAGCATATAAGTTGCCTTGTAACTTAAATTTTTTTTTTTTTTTTTTTGCATTATGAATTGTTTCAAATCAGTGGCGGAGCTAGGGTTCATACGAAAAAATATACGAGGGCTAAACCATTTTTATAAATTTATAGGTAAAATAAACATGGAATGATGTGTTTTTATTTTATAATACGGGGTGGTTGTAGCCTGCCAGCCCCCTCCTAGCTAGTCCTTGTTTGATAGTTCAAACTTTTAAGCTAGTTAGTCAAATACAGTACATTATAAAAGTTGGCTTATTTGTTTGTAGATTGTAATAATTTTAGCTGGCTTGTTATTTAAATTTTAGTTTTTTCACTCTTTGAGTTATTGGGAAGTAACTTTTTAGGCTAGTTAGTTAAATACAGTACATTATAAAGCTGAAACTGTAAGATTAAAAGCTGAGGAAATAAGCCTTTCTAGTATATATTTTCTGAGGCAGTTTAAGTATCATTACTTTTTAACATCCCAACTACTGGTTTCTGTTATTTCATTAGAGTTATAAACTTATAATATTGTTCAATCAAAATTACTCATTCTAGGGTCAAACATTTTTAAATAAGTAGTATTTTACCTCTCTTTTTTTTCTTCTTAGTTTTGAGCAATATATTTATGTGTATGGTTATATTCCAGGAAAGACGAGGTTTTGAAAAAGCAGAAATCGGAAAATTTGGAAATTTCTTCACATATAGTAACCGACTCGAAATCGAAACATGATTTGGGGAATTTGCCAGTCGGGTTTTTGGAAAAAGAGGAAACTGGGATCTGTTTACAATTCAAGTTTCCATCTTATGAAGAATTTTGTCAAAACAGAGGAAATAATGAAGAAAAATCGGTTTCGGAACCTAAGGTTTTAAGTGATTTTATTGAAAAACAAGATATTTTGGAACTTAAAGATGAGAATGAAGCCTTTGGAAATAGTGAGAGGATTAATGATGGGGGTTTATATATTGATGAGATTTATATGCAAATTAAGTCAGAAGAAACGAAAGAGTTACCAAAAGTAACGGAGAAAAAAGAGAATCCGGGTGAAGAAACGGTCTTTTCGAGTTCTCCAGAATCATTGACAAATAGCTTACTTGATTCATATAATGACGGGGTTTTATCGGATGATGATTTTGGAGATGAATGTGAGGTCGAAAAGGAACATGGGTTAATTGATAAAATGCATAAACTAGACGAAGACGAAAAGAGCTTGGTTGATGAAGAAAAAATGTACACGATCGAAGAGCTAATGAAAATCCAAGAGGCCTATTACAAAGTTGTTGGCAAGAGCGACAAGGAGTTTCTGTTAAAAGATTTTTGTGGCGAAAGTGAAAGCAGTTCTGAAAAAGTGAAATCGGAAAACAAGTGTGAGTTGGTTGAACCATGTGGAAACAAAGATTATGCGGATAAAGAGGAAGATATATACACTATGGAAGAGCTTAAGGAAATCGAAGAGACCCATTTTAAAATCCTAGGCAAGTCAGAATCGAAGTTTTTACCAGAGAAAGACTTCTGTGATGAAAGTGGAAGCGATTTAAAAAGATTCGACACGATAAACAAGTCCAAGTTAGCTAGACTAGACGAAAACACACATAATTTGGTCGATGAGGAACATAATTACACAATCGAAGAGCTGAAGAAAATCGAAGAGGCTCATTACAAAGACTTACGCAAGTCAGAATCGGAGGTTTTGTCCGGAAAATATTTTTGTGGCGAAAGTGAAAGTGATTTCAAGAAACCCATCATGAAAAATGAGTCCAATATGGACACATTAAACGAAAACGAAAAGAAAAGCAGTATGGTTAATGAGGAAGATAAGTACACTATTGAATATCTTCGGAAAATAGAGGAGGCCCATTGCGAAAACGAAGGAGTATCAAAATCCGAGTTTTTATCCGAAGAAGATTTTGTTGACGAAAACAAAAAAGCCGATACGAAAATTAAGTCGGAGTGGGACTCAGATGAGCTATGGGAACATCAAGAGCTGATTGAGCAGTTGAAAATGGAGCTTAAAAAGGTAAAGGCAACAGGGTTACCCACTATTTTAGAAGAATCCGAGTCCCCAAAAATTGCCGACGATTTCAAACCTTGGAAAATGGACGAGAAATTCCATCACGTTGATCGCGCTGGGGAGCTCCAAAAATTCTACAAGAGCTATGCCGACAGAATGCGAAAACTGGATATATTAAATTACCAGAAGATGTATGCTATCGGTATGTACCAAAAGAAGTACCTTAAGTTATTTGTTTTTCGTTGCTTTACTTAATTTATCATCCTGTCTAAAATTTACACAAATATCAGATTTTTAGGCTAGTAAATTAGGCTGAAGTTATATATATACTTGTATGTTTTTCATTTTTTCAATGTTCATATTCATATATATCCCTTATTCCTCCATATGGATAGATGAACATGTTGTTTAAAAGCCCCAAGGGTTTGTTTGGTTGTAACTTTTTAGTTTAGCCTTTGTAATATTTTCCTTGTAAAGTTTATTGTTTCAGTTGACCAATAGTTTAACCTTATTTTCCAACAAAAGGCCCATCCTTTTTTGCTTACAAAAGCTACAAACAAATAAGCCTAAAATATAACGTCAAAGTCCAGCCCCACGTGTGTTGAACAATATGGAGCTGAAACTAACAAAGATGAAGGGGTTCCCTTGAATGCACACCTAATTTTTTCCAACTTTTATTAAGTTTATGTTAGTGTTAGTTGTCCTCATGATAGGTGTATGACTATTTCTGGTTTGTTCATAATATCAACTAACTATATAGGTCATGAAAGGGTGAATTGTATCTAACTCTATTTACTGCTCTTAAATATTAGTAAGTCCTCATGCATAAATAGAATATACTCCATAAGACACATTTTCTTCAAGACTGAGAATATTTATATGTGAATTTAGCACTTTCTTTATGGCTTACAGAAACAGTAGTAGTTTATGCTAAAGTTTACACATGTAGCTAGCATAGTTTATTTAAATCGTAAGGAAACCTTGTCACTAATTTAAAGGTCACACTCACACCCCTAAAATAATGATATACCACCTAAGTTTCTCTAAGTTATCTCAACCTTTACATTGGTATACACTACTTATTTGAGTAGAATCAAATAGAATCACCTAATTTCTATTAATTTTGTTAGCTTAAAGTAATCTATTCTCATATAGCGGCTACACGAAATCATGTAGGGGCGACTTCATTTGTTTATTGTGAGCATGTACACACATAAATTAATGGCAAGCACACAATCTAGGGAAAATGGTCAAGGTAACTTATACCTCAAGGTTTACACTTTATATACTTGTTTATACTAAAAAAATATGATAATTTTGTCTTGTTCATCCACAGGTTTTCTACAGTTAAAGGATCCGCTTCAGTCGATTCCATCAGTATCAACGCTTCTTACGCACAATATATTTCCGTCAAAACGTAAAAAAATTGGAAACGACCCAATGATGAAGTTTATAGTTGAACTGCAAAGCGATTTAGAAATCGTATACGTGGGACACACGTGTCTGTCGTGGGAAATCTTACATTGGCAATACGGAAAGGCCTTGGAATTATGGGAGACGGACCCAAGTGGCGTACGCATGTATAACGAAGTTGCGGGTGCTTTTCAGCAGTTTCAAGTACTAATGCAGAGATTTATCGAAGATGAGCCTTTTCAAGGACCTAGAGTTCAGAATTATGTCAAGAGCCGTTGTGCTTATCGTAATTTACTCAATGTTCCTCTAATAAAAGGTAAGACATTGAGTACTTAACAATCTAGTGTGCATATTTTTCTGTACGTACATGGAATATGTTTTTTACTTGTACAATTCATCACGACCTCATACCGTTATTTATTAGTCATATGAAAACTGCAAACCCGCAATGTTAACATACATATATGATTTTTATCCATATAGAATTAAGAATGAACTACAATTTGCACTCTCGCAAATGATCTTAAGCATTACTTTAATCCCCATGAATTCAATTATGTACTACAACAACTTACATAATCCTAGTCGCAGATGTTCTGTTCTTAAGAAAATTAAGATCTTTACTTTTATGCAGAGGACAATTTCAAGGATAAAAAGAAGTCACTCAAGAGAAGAGAGATGGGTGATTTTGCTATTACAAGTGATATACTGGTAGAAATTTTGGAAGAATCCATTAGAATTTTCTGGCGATTTATTAGAGCTGACAGGGACTCATCTAACGTGACGATAAAATCTCGGAAAGGGATTCACATACAACTTCAAGATCCTTCAGATACTGAGCTCTTGATTGAGGTCCATTCAAATCTTCAAAAGGTTTGTTTTCATGTAGTTTCACTTTTACCGATACTGTTCTCAAGCTCGAGTTTGTTCTGTGGAAGAGGCAAAAAATTTAACATTTTTGATATTTAGAACGCCGCAACTTGCAAACCAATTATACTTCCATTGTTTTGTTGAACTTTTACCTTAGCAATGGATTTAGCCTCAATTTGGGTTTGTTTAGTTACAACAACTAAGTGATCAGCTAGCTTAAGCTAAAGAATAACTTGTTATTCAGGTTATAACTTCAAAATTTTCAGGCTCGAACATAAATAAGAAAAATCAGTTAAAGCTTATCAATTAAACGCAGAAAAAAAACATTATACCAATAACAACTATTTTTCAATGCAGAAGGAAAAGAAGCTGAAAGATTTGTTGAGAGGAGGAAACTGCATATTGAAAAAATTCAAAAAGTGCGAAGAAGATGATACGGACCAAGTGCTTTATTTCTTTTCGCAAGTGGATATGAAGTTAGTGGGTCGGGTTCTGAACATGCCCAGGATTACAACAGACCAGCTAATTTGGTGTCGTAACAAATTAGATAAGATTAGTTTTGTAAGCAAGAAAATACAAGTTGAGACATCGTTTTTGCTCTTTCCTTGTTGATTTTGTAGGACCCTTCTTGCTCTCTAGTTGTTTTGAGCCAAATCTAAGTTAGGACCATGTGCATATAGAATAATAGTGTACTTTTTTTTTTTTTTTTAAATAGAATAATAGTGTACTTTAGAGAAGATGTTTTTGCACTTTCTTGGTGTACTAACCAAATCTTGAGTTTGTTGGTAGATAAAGGTATATATAGTCGATAACCCAATTTTGTAATTCGTTTTCTTGGATCTAGTCGCTTGTTGGTTAAATCAAGAGTCTAATCGGATATTATCTTTTGTCATATTTTTGAAAAAACAAAATTGAGTACCCATCCAATTTTGTAATACTAGAGACCGGGCAGATAATAATTTTGTCCGTTAAATAAGCGACAGACTTCATATATAGTATGTTCATGATTATCACTAATTTGGAATGACCGAACATCATCACTGTCTCTAGGCTGAAACTGTTCGCCTCGACGCTCTTTTTTTTTTTTTGGCAATTGGCTCTCGCCTCTAAAGATAGGGTATTGATTCTCAAAGAACAAAGTTTATTGAAGGGAAGCGGAGGACTATGAAAACATTTATTTACAAAAGGTCATTTTTATTGATAATTTTTACTTACATGTATAAATTCCATCTTAAGGTAAAAATTATAATCACAAATCATTATGCGACCAAACAAGCCATTGTTGGTCTCCCAAACTTTTGACCAAATCTCATTTTACGTTTACAAGAGACATGTAGCAAGTATTATTTACTTTGAATAACAATAACTTTATATACTTACATGGATGATGCTGTGATTAGGGCCAACCCTAGTATAAGCCCAAACAGTCCTTGAGCTTAGCTGCCGTCAAAATCGATAGGCACAAAAAAAAATTCATAATTTTAGTGAATATATAGAATAAAACAGTAAATATGTATATATATAAATTTGGTCAATACTTAACATAAAATTAAGTGTGGTCCAATGGTATTTCTTATTGTTGAACTCCTTTTTTGCATTGTGTGAGGTCATGGTTGGATCCCAAGGATGTTTAACTTATTACACTAATTTTTAGCTCTTAAACTAAAAAATACCGAATTAATGAGAGCTAGCTAGTAAGGGTTGAACTCTATTCTCTAATTAACTTAAAACGCTCAATTTTAACATTTTAATAATGAGGTTTGTTGATATATAAGTTACATTTTTAATACTTTAGCATATATTTTTATTTGCCAAATATTTTCCCCAAATTAAGTATAAAAAAAAGGTGCCAAATTTTTCATTACACTTAGGTGCGGAATTTCTATGGCCGCCCCTGGCTGTGATTCTTATACGAGGGGGGTCTAAATGTACAAAACTACCAAAATAAGTAGCCTCTTCAAATTGTTAGAAAGTTGAGAGTTCAGGGTACTAATTTGTAAATTTAAAATTTTATATGTGTGGCATCATGACTTCATGCTAAATTCTAGGCAAACTGCGAATTCACAGTGTACTTGCTTACTTATGTGTACGTAGAGATGATCTTTAGCACGACTTTAGTCCACACGAATTCAATTATGTATATAGCAACTTACATATATAATCGTAGCCGAAGATGTTCTGTTCTTAAGTTGAATATGAAACTTATTTGATGTGCCAAACTAGAAAATTAAGAGCTTAAATTTTTTACAGAGGGAAATTTGAAGGATAAAAGAAAAGGCGCTCAAGAGAAGAGATGTGGGTGATTTTGCTATTACAAGTGAGTGATTTCATTAGTGGGAATTTTAGAAGAATCTATTTTTGTGGCCGCGTTTACGTTTTGTTCTAGCTGACAAGGAATGTTCTAACGTTACGCTAAAATCTGGAAAAGAGCTTTACGTACAACTTCAAAATCCTTCAGATTCCGAGCTTTTGATGGAGTACCACGTAATTGGTAACTTCGGGTTAAAACTTATTGTTTTTGGCTAGAAAGTAAAAGAAAAAATACTTCAATCTTAGTATTTTACCGATTAAAAACCAAAAAAGAAAAGAAAATGCTAAAATAACTTCTTCCTTTTCCCCAGTAAATGCAGAAAGGAGAAGAAGCTGAAATACATACAGAAGAGGAAATTGCATTTAAAGAAATTCAGAAAGTGCGAAGAAGATGATACGGACCAAGTGCATTATTTCTTCTCGCTAGTGGATATGAATTTAGAAGGTCGGGTTCTGAACATACCTAAGATTACAACAGTCCAGCTAATTTGGTGTCCAAAGAAAGAGTGCAAATTTACTCAAATTACAGGTTTCATCAGTTTATCGGGGTTTACAAGTGTATTCATAATTATTTTTCGATTATATTTTTAAAATCAACGTTTTATATTATTTCTAAAGTGCTTATTCAAAAAACTCTGTAAAATTTAATTTTTTTTGGTATTTATTAATATTACTAACTTATAAATTGTCAAACAAACAATTAAACACAATAAATAAAATATCAAATTTTACAGATTTTTTTTGAACAAACACTTTAGAAATAATATAGAACGTTGATTTAAAAAATGTAATCAAAAAAATAATTACGAATACACTTGAAAACCCCGATAACAATTATGAAAACATGTTGAATCTAAGTTGAGAAAATTTACACTTCCAAACAGATTACAGAAGATTAGTTTTGTAAGCAAGAAAATACAAGTTGTGCCGTCAATTTTGCTCTTTCCTTGTTGATTTTGTAGGACCCTTCTTGTTAGTTGCTTTTATTTTATTTTATTTAGAAATTCGAATAATAGTAGTTTAAAGAGAATGTTTTTGCACTTTCTTGGTTAAGGGACCAAATCTTGAGTTTGTTGGTAAAAGTAATTTAGTTAAAGGTGATAATCCACTTTTAACTCGTTTTCTGAGTATTCTTTTGTTTGCTAGAAGAGAGTTCAATTCTCTACTCGAATTTTATTATTCATTCAACTCTTTTGGCAACGATTGGTCCTCAATGTTGTCTAGAAGTCTAGTTATGTGTCCACTTTTCTGACCTAGCGCCCGAATTTTCCACTTTTCTGAGTAATTCAACAGTTATGTGTCCGTTATGATAGATAATATCGTGAATACGCAAGCAAATAATACCAAGGTCGAGAAAATATTAATATCGTTCATTAAAAAACATGATGGACTTCGGAAATATCTTCATGATTGTCACTAATGTGGAATGACCAAGTATTGTTACTATCTATAGGCCGAAATTGGTCGAGCATGAGCTCATTTTGTTGGTAATTGTATGGCTCTCACCGTTAAGTAGCGGTATTAGATATTAATAGCCAAAAACAAAAAGGAACGGGAGGAATTTTTATTTTATTTGCCATCATGTAAATAATTATATGGAAAAGTTCATATTGTTGATAATTGAACTTACAGGTATAGCTTTTCATCTCCGCGAAACTATATACTGTAATAGCATTTCAAGTTCACGTGCGACCAAACATTAAGCCTCGTTGGTCTCCCAAAATTTTGACAAAATCTCATCTTGCCTCTATAATTTCTTTAAAATACATAGCCTAATACTTCTTTGGTGGTCCGCACGAGTTTCATACTCATGGTTCTTTGTTTATAGTCTCTTTCTGTAAGAAAGACGAGCTATCAAAGTTTGAAAGGAAGGGAGATATGCGTTCAGATCCCTTTATTGAAACGAAATTAAGCATGTAATTACTAATTATTATCTTTATAGCCAATGCCCCAACGATATGAGTACTTTCAGTATCATTCTTTTTATGATCAAACAATACAATCGTCCGTGAATTGTCTTCCAAAACTACTCGTCCCCTTTTCGAACACCCAAGCACTCTCGTAATTCACTGAGGGAAACTAACCATGAATACCCAATGCCACGACCCCTTGTTGTCCATTACCAACATATTAATAGTTATCTCTGATTTTTCATTCATGAAACCTAACCCCAAATATGAACTAGTGAACGATAGTAAATTAAGAGAAGAATCCATGAGATGAGCTAATGAATTCTTATAATTTACTAACATTGCTTCTTCATCATGTTTATTAAGTCCCGTAATTGTTAAATTAGATACCCGCCTAAAAATCGTATTGTAAGTATCAAACCATACTAATACTATAATACTAATTGGGTTGCCGTCATAATCAGGACGTGCCAATCAATACAGTTCACCCTTTTTGGTTATAGGGTTCCATAAAACAAAACCTTCAAGCTAAAAATTACATCTCAGACAGACTAAGCCATTACTCGAACCTATTAAAACCATTCCGCTAAATATTTTGTTAAACGAATGTTCAAGATTGATACTAGTTTTAGCCTTTTCGGTATGCACAAGAGAAATACGGTTGCACGAAGTAGTATGAGTATCAATGTTTTGGACGATTAAGTATTCATTCTCTTGATCTTCTTGGCTAATTTTGGCATGATCAAAGTGAGCTTTAATAATATCAGCACATGAAAAGAGGGTTAACCAAATCCGGCAAACACTCTTGAACCTAACGATGGATAATGTTGGAAGCTTTGCTAGGATTTACATCGCTATCTTGTTAGATAGTTTCGGAATAATATTTAAAGTTTGAGTTAGGTTTACTCCTTTGTGAAGAAAATAATTTTTTTTCATCATTATTCTAGTTGATATATGAAAAGAGAGACTAGTTTTCTTCTTCTCGTTGCAGAGAACGGGGACTATGAAAAGAGACGAGGGTTTGAAAAAAGAAGAATTCGGAAATTTAAAAAGAGTACTTCTAGGTGATACTTTTGGTTAAATATCTTTTGAAATTAGTCATCTCATTTATTTTCTTTTAAAAGTTACAAGACCGCTAATTACTCTTTAGGTCGGTAAAATACACAAACCATTATCCGATAGATCCATCTTACTCGGTGATCCCACCTATGTCGACTCCGATCTCGGATAAATCTCTAACTTTGACGATCGAGAAACCCCAAAATCCTATTTATGTCAAAAAAAACATCAATCAAATTTTTTCATTACCGAATCCCACGAGGGTGAAGTCGACCGAGTCATCGAAAGACAGTGGCAAATCCAACTTTCACCAGATAGGTTGATATGAACTTAATTTCATCACTAACTACGTAAAATTGTAGATTAAACACAAAGTTACCCATGTGATGTTGGTGTACATCACCAGAGCAAGTGAAAAGGAAATTTAGGTTGGAGCAATTTTGAAAAGTATTCGCAGGCTTGTGGCAAGTAAATATTCGATATTCTATTTGAAATATGCTATACATTCTTAAAAACGCTAAAAAAAAACCGTGTTTTTATTTAAAAAAGAGCAGCATATCGAAGTAACATCAACAACGATGCATTTTTTTTTTAGATATTCACCATTTTGCAATTTGAAGCACCTAAATAAAATTGACTCATTAATAAAGGAATTAATAACTTTTTGTTTCGTTCTACTTTTACAATGTGTACTCGGTTACATATAAATAGAATGGAAAACAAATGAACAATGAAACTATCATTGTCAATAATGATAAAATGATATTTTACAATTGATCGAGTATGAGTTGTTGACTATTGTGGCAGTGGATAGAACCCAAAAATTAGATCCGTTACAATCTATTCGGTTATGAATCAATTCACACATTGTCAAGAGGTATATAATGCTTAAATGGGTTACAACATGCCTTTATTTGAGAATAAGGGTGAATATAGCTAAAAGCTCAAGCCCACTTAGAAACCCATGTCTGAAAAATCACATAAGATGGAGACATTTGTCAACATTCTAAAAGGCATAATTGCATATAAATAGGGGAGATTCTCTTTTACATACCCAGAATGCTTATTTATATAACGTCTACATGGCACTGTGAAATATTTTTTTTTTCTTTATTTCATTTTTCTGTTATTTGTTTTGAAATATTAAAAACTTCCCCAATTTTAATCAAAAATTTACCCAATTTTATCCAAAAAAAAACCTAACCATCAACCATAAAACGTATCAAATTAATATATTTTTTTATCAAATCAACGTCACTCTACCACTAAAATTATATCCAATTTTACCAACAAAAAAAACCTCTCCCAATTTACTCAAAAAAAAACTTCTCCAATTTTAAACAAAAAAACTCTAACCATCAACCATCAAACTCTTTCGTATATAAAATTAATATATTTTTTTCTTAAATCAACGTCCCTCTACCACTACATTTATCCTCAATTTTACAAAAAAAAAAAACATATCCCAATTTACCAAAATAAAACCTTACACAATTTTATAAAAATCGACACCCTTCTGAAAATGGCAATGCAGCCGAATGAACGACTCAATGATTATTGCATACGTTTCATTGACGTGGCAAACCAGATTCCGCAGTACGCCAATAACATAGCCATCCAAAACTTTATCAACTCCATCCCTAGCGGCTATTGGGCGAGAAGGAAGTTCATAGGCAAAAGCTTCCCGACCACTGACGCTCTGCTAGCCTATTGTACCCACCTCACCGATAAGAATGAGGAAATTCGACTCCTTAACTGAACTCTGTCAAGAAGAGAGTCGGTCCGAGAAGCACAAGTGGGCTGCAAGAGAGCCAAGAACAATCAAGGGGAAGCCGTCAGACCAACCAGACGGGACAAAGGTCCCGAGGTCCATGACAGGGTAGAGCAACCCCGAGAACCCGAGCATAAACCACTCCAGCTCACATATCCGATGCCGATCAGCGAGCCTAAATCGCTCCGGATCGCCTACCCGACCCCCCCCCCCCCCCCCACAAACCACTTCAACAAGGCCGGTTCCAAGAGAGGGAACGCCGAAAAACCTTCAAACCGGTCGAGCTGCGATACACTTTCAACCTGTCTGCTGAAGATATCCTTAAGGATATATGCAGGGAAAGTTGGTATTCCCGACCACAACCGTTCTCTACTCCCCCCAATCAAAGAGACTCCAAGCTCTTCTGCGCCTATCATGAGGATCACGGCCATCTCACCGAGCATTGCCGCAATTTGTGGTGGAAGATGAACACATGGGGGTGATGCAGGATACCTCAACAAGTTCATCAAGGGTGCCGGGAACAAAGGCAAACAGCTAGCCATCGATGGAGCCGACAACCGACAAGGCAAAACAATTAACGTCGTGCATCTGTCTAGACCCAAGATCACTGGAGGGGAAAGATCACAACAGCGGCAACTGGCGCACTTTGGGCAGGTAGCCAAGGCGTCAACTTCTAAGCGGCAGTGCACGCCGCAGCGACACCCGCCCATTTCTTTCTCAGATCTCGATGAAGAAGGGGTGATATACCCCCACGGGGACGCCATTAACCTCCGTGTCCAAATTGGTATCGATACGGTCAGCAGAGTGCTTGTCGACCAAGGAGCCTCTTGTGATATCATGTACAAAGAGCTATTTGACAAGATGGATCTCAAGCTGCAGGACATGCAGCCTACCGACGTCACACTGATCGGGTTCATTTTCGAGACGACTAAACCGTTGGGAAAGATCGTCCTAACTGTTACGACGGGATCCGTATCAGTCCCTGTAGAATTCTAAGTGGTCAATGATAATTCAGGCCATAATGCGATCTTGGGCCGACCATGGCTTCATGCCATGCGGGCCGTACCTTCGACATACCACCAGAAGGTGAAATACCCCAACGCTAGAGGGGAGGTCGAGACGGCCCGAGGATGTCAAGAGGATTCACGACGCTGTGAAGACATCACCGTAGCTCTAAAGAGACAGCTGGTTGTTGTCGAACAACCCACGAGCACGAGGAAGCTCCTCAACCAAATAGCCCGAACTGAGAGGGTTGTTGAGGAACAAGTGGGAGAGACGCTCCGGAGGGTGAGCTTCCCTAATATGGACGAGGAACACTACTTCCTCATTGGTGATAGCCTCCCAAAAGGGGAATCCGAGGAGCTGGAAACGTTCCTCTTCAATAACATCGATAAGTTCGCATGGAGCCCCAAAGACATGCCGGGCCTAGACCCTAAAACAGCATGTCACCACCTAAGTGTTGACGCCGAGTATAAGCCAATAGCTCAAAGGAGCAGGAAAGTATCCGTCCAGCACAGAGCGGCTATAATTGCGGAAGTCCGAAAGCTGTTGGAAGCCGGAGCTATAAGGGAGGTGTTCTACCCAAAATGGTTATCCAATCCGGTCGTCGTCCCTAAGAAGAACGGGAAGGAAAGAGTCTGCATAGACTTCACCAATCTGAACAAGGCTTGCCCGAGGGATCCATTCCCCCTCCCCAGGATTGAACAACTGGTGGATGCAACGGCGAGAGCAGAGAGGATGACCTTCCTCGATGCATACTCGGGGTACCATCAAATACCCCTCGCCCGCGAAGATCAAGAGAAGACATCGTTCATATCGCCTTTGGGAAACTATTGCTACACGGTAATGCCGTTCGGCCTACGCAATGCGGGGACAACATATCAAAGGATGATAACGAATGTTTGCCAAAAGCATATAGGGAAGACGATGGAGGTATACATAGACGACATGGTCGTCAAAAGCGAAAGGGCCGCATCCCACCTCCAAGACATTAAGGACGTCTTCCAAACACTGTGCAAGCACAAACTGAAGCTCAACGTGAGCAAATGCGTGTTCGGTATCAGCAAAGGAAATTTTTTGGGACATATGGTCAGTCGAAGAGGAATAGAGGCTAATCCCGACTAGATCACAGCTCTACAGAACCTAGCAGCACCCAAGAATAAGAAACAGGTACAAGAGCTCACGGGAATGATGGCCACACTGAGCAGGTTCATCAGTCGATCCGCGGACAAGGGATGACCATTTTTTGAATCACTCAAGAAGGATAGAAAATTCGTGTGGGACCCGGAGTGTGAGATTTCATTCAACAACCTCAAAGAGTACTTAAGGACGCTGCCACTGCTAGTAAGGCCGAACAAAGGAGATATTATGGCATGCTACCTAGCAGTTTCTGCTACAGCAGTGGGCGCAGTCGTCCTAAGAGAAGAAGGTCGAGAACAATTCCCGATCTACTTCGTCAGCAAAACTCTGGTCGAAGCCAAAACACGCTACCTACCATTGGAAAAGCTATGCTTGGCACTGGTCATTGCGACCAGAAAGCTGCCGCACTACTTCATAGCTCACCAGGTCCAAGTCTACACAAAATTCCACATAAAGAAATCTCTTCGACGGACGGACATAAGCGGCAGAGTTGCGGCCTGGGGGGTTGAGCTATCCCAATTTCATACCCGACATGCCATAAAGGGACAAGTCTTGGCCGATTTCGTCGTCGAGTTCACCGAAGGATATGACGAGCCATTGGCCATATCCCCCCAGTCTCACTGGCAAATACATGTCGATGGATCAGCCACCAAAGACGGATCTGGAGCAGGCATCGTCCTTAAGTCCAGCGAAGGAGCAATCATCGAGAAAAGCATCAAGCTGGGCTTCCGAGCTACTAACAATGAGGCAGAATACGAAGCCATGATAAACGGCATGCTCATTGCACGGTCCCTCGGATGCTCCCACTTAATTGCTAGCTCCGACTCCATGCTCATCGTCAACCAGGCCATCGGTGAATACCAAGCCAAGGACGACCGGATGATCCTCTACCAAGAGAGAGTCCATAGCTTAATGGCCACTTTCGAACAGTGCGAATTAATCAGAATTAATCGCACCAAAAACGCACACACCGACGCATTAGCAACGCTAGCTTCGACACTAACGTTAGCCAACACTCGGTCAATCACAGTGGAACTTCTGGAAACCCCGAGCATAAATAGAAGAATAGACTGAGTAACATCAATACAATACGAACTAGGGTGGATGGACGACATGGTTCACTATCTGCGAAACGGGACGCTCCCGGCAGACAAGATAAAAGCGTTGAAAATCACAAGAAAGGCCCCTTGGTTCTGGCTATCCGAGGACGACAAACTATACAAATCCAGTTACCGAGGACCCCACCTTCTGTGCGTCCAGCCCGAGCTGCAACAGCCAGTTTTGGAGGAGATCCACGAAAGATCCTGCGGAGCGCACATCAAAGGGAGGTCCCTCGCCAACAAGCCAATCACACAAGGATATTGGTGGCCCTATATCAAGCGAGACGTCGACGTCTACGTCCAAAGATGCGACAAGTGCCAATGATTCGCCAAGATACCACGGCTCCCATCATCTTTGATGGCCCCAGTATCGGCTCTATGGCCATTCGCACAATGGGCAATTGATCTAGTCGGGAAGCTTCCCAGGGCACCCGACAGCGTTGAATATTTGATTGTAGCGACAGACTACTTCACCAAGTGGGTGGAAGCTAAACCTCTCCAAGAAATCAAAGCCAGCAACGTTAAACAATTCATCTGGGAATACATCATCACCAGGTTTGGTATACCATACGCCATTGTCGCAGGCAATGGCACCCAGTTCAAGGACGCCAATCTGCAGCTTTGGTATGAGGAACTCGGTATCCAAAAGTTCTATTCGACTCCAACATACCCACAGGGTAACGGTCAAGCAGAGGTATCGAACCGAACTGTCCTAGATGGCATAAAGACAACCCTGGAACAAGCAAAGGGGAGATGGCCTGAGCGGCTGCTCAACGTCTTATGGTCCTGCCGAACTACACCGAAGACAGGCACAAAGGAAACACCGTTCAGCTTAGCATAGGGCGTGGAGGCCGTCATACCAACAGAAATCGGCCTACCCACCCTCCGAACAACTTTAGTCGAGCAGGGAAACAATGAACAAAGAATGAGAGAGGAACTCGACATGCTAGATGAGAAACGAGAGATAGCAGCCCTTACCCTAGCAAACTACCAACAAAGCGTCAAGCGAACCTATGACAAGAGGGTGAAAAGGACCAAGGAATTCATAGTAGGAGAACTAGTGCTGCGACGAGTAACTGTCTATACCAGAAACGAGATACACGGCAAACTGAGCCCCACTTGGGAAGGCCCATACGAGATCATTAAAAGAACAAGCCCAGTGTCCTACAAGCTTAAAAGCGTTCTGTTCAAAAATAGCAGAGGAGAGAAAAATTCTTGGAATGTAGCTAACCTAAAGAAATACTACGTGTAAGCTAGCTTACCAGTACAGGTACCGCCTTACCTATGCTTCTTAATGACATTGTCTTTCGAACATATAAAATAGTTTGCCGTACTATCTAACAAGTGCAGATATGAAATTCCCAAAAGGCATACGTGCCTAGGAATACTATGAAATTCCCAAACGGCATACGTGCCTAGGAATACTATGAAATTCCCAAACGGCATACGTGCCTAGGAATACTATGAAATTCCCAAACGGCAGACGTGCCTAGGAATACTATGAAATTCCCAAACGGCATACGTGCCTAGGAATACTATGAAATTCCCAAACGGCATACGTACCTAGGAATACAATGAAATTCCCAACATGGCTAAGTGCCTAGGAATACTATGAAATTCCCAAATGGCATAAGTGCCTAGGAATATTAAGAAATTCCCAACATGGCATGTCTAAAAGAATGTCTAGGAATACTCAAGACCTCCAATAAACCGGAGGCACATATGCAGGTACCAACTGATCCAGTACGCAAGGATCGAAGAAAGCAAAGAGACTAGAAGAATAATTCAAGCCCGCATTGCGGAGGCGACCAATGACCAAGCAAAGAAAACAAAGGAAAAACAATCCAATCAAGGAAATATCAACAAGACAATAACAAGATCCAATACATGAATAAAGGAATGGAGCAAATAGTCCACGCCCGCGTTACGAAGGCAATAATGTACGACGAATAAATAAAGAAATCAACTAAGAAGAGCTGCTACATGACAAACACGCCGGTACATGACTCAGCCTTACCTCCTCGTCATCTGTCGCCGTGTCTTCGTCGGACTCTTACCCTCAAAACGCTCCTCAGAAACAAGGAAATCGAAGTTGGTCGTATAAATACCCACATGTTGCCCTACCTCGAGCCGGGATGCGAATTTTGTCCCCCTCGCGTTCTCATGGGCAACAGACGCACCCTTAAGATGAGCTTCGTCCATAGGGTGCTGACGAGCTTTATACAGTTCAGAAGAAGCATCATGTCGACGTGTAGACGCACGAAAGAATTTCATCAAGACATTAGCCTGGGGTATTAACAGCTTTAATTTACCAAACCACTTATCCTTTAAACGCCAATACCGGGCCAGGCGACGCTCTTGCACCTCATAAACATGCTCGGCGCATCCCACATAAGCACGGAATGACACAGATTGAGTTCGCAATTTTTTCTTAAGACGAGCACATTGGACTTGCAGCTTCTCGTTCTTTCCCATCAGGATATGAGGTAAATGGGCACGAGCTTCCTCTGCCGCATCAGACGAACACCCAACCCGGGCAGCACCTATCGGTTCTTGCCCTGCACTAACAGGGGGCGGAGAGCCAGTCTGCTGCACCACAGTAGGAAATGCCTACGAAGAAAGGAGGGAAAAAGACAGCGGCATCAATACAACTAAAGAACTGACAAAGCCGAATCCAAATAAATAATATTTTTATACAAGCATGGAGAAACTCAAAATGCAAACTACTCTCAAAACTCAGTCCGATAAACCCTCGACGAAGGCCGAGGTCTCTACGGCGTCAGTAAAATGAATGTCCCGCAGAGAAACTATCTACGTACCCAAACGACCCTTTACCGAGGCATCCAAGCTGTTCAACTTAGCCGTCGTTTCGATTACCCGGGCCATAGCATCAACCATACGCTCCTCTCGGATAACACCATGGGTGCCTTTCACATACTCATACACCTCTAGTGCCTAAGCACAATCCCAATAGGCTTTGACGAAGGATAATAGCAGATCCGCATCTTCGAAAACGGCCCCTAATACCAAGTTCAAGCTTGTCACCCGGCCCCGGGCTTCATCACGAGAGCGCCGAAGTGCACCAAGAAGCTCTTTGGCCTTACCATTGTTTGCTGTATAGTAGGCGGTCTTCTTGCTGAACTTCTCTCCCAAATCGCGTAACTGAATCGACAAGTTTGAAATATGAATATTCAGATCCTCGATTTCACGGTGAGCAGAATTCAATTCCAAAGTTAAGGACGCCTTAAGCCTTTTTGGATCACCTATAACAGTATCATCTACACTACGACTAGGAGAGGCCCAGACCACCATGGCCAGGGGATTAACAGGTACCTGACAAGATTTTTATGTGTCCTTCAAAAGATGACGACAACCAACAGACAACGAAATTAACTAAGAAAGCCAAACAGGAAGAAAACGGAGCACATATATTATCAACTTTCCAACAGAATGTCCTTATAGATACAAAAACGGCCCACAATCCGGGTACCAAAAGACCCTACACTAAGCTACACAAAAAATACTACAAGTATATGATCAGTGCTCCACCTGAGAAGATGCCGGTGGGGGAGTAGCAGCAGTAGCAGACCGAGGAGTAGAAGGAGCTGACCCAGAATGGGGACGGAGCGTCATCGATGTCGTGTGCCCCAGAAGCCGTGGGAGCTCCTCATCCCGAAGATTGGCCCAATCTAGAGGCTTAGGCGGTGCACCTTGTGGATAAACCAATTCCGACCATGCCCGGTCCGACAGAGGTACCCTTGCAAAATTCAGAGCACGAACATGAGCGCAAAAGACGGAAAAGTTGGCAATCGCTTTAAACTTTGTCCGCTCTTCCGATTGCGCCGCTTTTAAAGAAGCAACCTCGGATTTTTCAGCCTCCACATCCTCCGCCATGAGCACGTTATCGGCTTCTAATAGGTCGTATTTTTCGACCATACGCTCCTTTTCGGCCTCTAACCTTTCAACCTCCTCGGTCAGGCGTAAGTTATCTCCCACCATTTTGTCATAATCGGCGGCTAACTTCACCATCTGAGCTTTCTCCCCAGCCATTGACTTACTTTCGGCAATTAGCTTCTCTTTCTCAGCCTCGAGCATCTGAGCTTTCTCATCAGCCATTGCCTTATTTTCGGCAATTAGCTTCTCTTTCTCAGCCTCGAGGGCCGTCAACTGATTCCTAAGTACAACGGTACCCACAAAAGCCTGTAATAAAAAACATCAGACATCAGCCAACTAAGGGCATAACGAACTATATAACAAAAGGCGTGCGAAACATACCCGAATCACATCATCATTGGCCTGCTCAATGACCGACACTAAAGGACGAGCAGCCATTTCCTCTGCATCCTTGAAGAGAAGGGGCTTCAGAGCAGTATACCCCATCATTAAGGCTCGGGGTTGCTCCAGCAGTTTTCCCATACACCGATCAATATAACGGGTCATCACGACCCCGTCCACCACCACCTTTTCCGAGCCACGGGGAACCTCATCCTCCCCTCTCGTCACAACCTTCTCGGCAATCTCTTTGCCGGCTACCACCTCCACTTCCTCCCTAACCCCCTTCTCCGACGGAACAGTCTCAGCGGCCATGCGCTCACTCACATCCTCAGTTCGGATGGGCGACATGACAGGCAGGCTCATCGTATCCTCACCCATGTTCACCATGAGGTTGAGATGTCCGAATATATTATCGAACGACCCCTGAAACACAACAATACCCATTGACCGGGCAAGGGCAAGGGTAACCAATGAAGAATTCAATAGCTGAAACATGATAACAAATAAAGAGAGGAACAATGGAAGTAAAAGACAATTCACAAAACTAATACACGTACATCGACATTCGCAGAAGCCGCCTCGGTGGAGTCATCTTGAGGAGAGACAACCAACACCACATCTATGACGACATCAGGAACCTCCTCATTCACCGATGTATCCGACACCCTAGTTCTCTTTGGGGTCCCAGCAACGGGGTCTGATGCTCGGCGCTTAGGACGAACAGGCCTTCTCCCATCCTGAGAAGCGCTTCGAGCCTTGACGATTTTGAGGAATTCCTCCTCCGGCTCTATGGGAATCTCAGGCGCATGATTACCCTTGGTCACTGGACCCGCAGGATAACCTAACAGCATGGGAGCAGTACGACTTGTCGGGTCCTTCATCGGTCTAGGACCCCGCCACTTCCAAAGGGCTAAGAGAGCTTCGACATTGGGAGCGCCGAGGTCTGGAATATCGGGAGCGATGGTAGCAGGTCCAGGAATCTGGTGGCCAGCACAACCCCAATCTCCGGAAGCAATCACGATACCAAGATTATGCTCTTTGTTGGTATCCGGAAGACCGATTACAAGCCGAGAGAAGGAACGCAACGTCTTCAAATAAGAGCTATGGCGATCAAAGCTCAAACTGTAGACCCCGAATACATCTTTCAGTTCGACATGGATCCCCGACAACTCCGACAACCTTCGAATACCGTTCAGGGTGCGATAGCCATTCAGGGCCAATTGGGCCGAGGCAATCTGGACAGACTCAAAGAACGAAGCCATCCATTCAGTGAAAGGAAGTCTAAGACCCCCCGTAAAGAACGCCGAGGAACGAACAGCTACCTCGCCGGCAGGTACCACCCCCATAACCTCCTCATCGGAGATAGGCAGCCGAATATGTATGTGGTCGGGTATCCCGGCCAGCTTCTTAAAGTCCTCTTCCACAAATGGGCCAACTTGAGCGAAGTATTGGGTCAGAATTTCCAATCCAAACGTCATAAAAACTTCATCAATATACTAACCAAAAAAAAATCACACGAAGCGAGTTTCCTCCCCCCCCCCCCCCCCCCCCCCCCAATTACCAGAAACCCTACATTTTTCCACCAACCCAACAAACGAAAATCCTATACATAACGAAAAACCACCAATCACCAACCTAGATAGACATATATAGGCAAGCAGGACCACATATCCACGCCACATACATGACAGCAACAACAAATCAAACATAAGACCCTAAGCACAGAGATATACAGAAAACTCCACAGAATACGAAAACACTTACAGTCATGTTAAAGGGCAAACAGGAGAGAGCCGCAGGAAATATGTCAGCAATCAGAAGAAACCCTGGGTAGAGAGTCAGAAAATCTTTTGGCGGGAAGCACAAACCCTAGAGAGAGAAAATAAGAGATATTTTTCAGTAAATTATGAGATAAAACCAAAAAGAGTTACTCAGCGTAGTTAAAAGGAGTGGAGCCACAAAAAGAATAAAATAATAACCGTCCTTTCGTGTCACAGAGGTTTACCTTTTTTCAGCCACATAAAAGTCCACAACCGCTATTTTGAACAAATCAACGCTCCAGATCCTGCCACATCAGATAATATATCCCACTAACCAATGCAGTTCACATCATTACACCTATATAAACGGCCAGTGGACCCCACCACGAAAAGCTTACAGCATACGCTCCCCACATTACTACACCGAGGAGGCATCCCGATTACGTTCCTCGATGCCAAACAGTTTATTACCATAGGATCACCGATCAAGGTCGACGAAGACCGTTCCTAGCTCGACGGCTTTTAAGCATCCGGTCTAGCAACGCTCTCCGGGGGGATAACCGTGCACTTTGCTCGGTGTCCAATATTGGGGGGCATCGTATGGTTTCAACATGAAGGCAAAGCAAATAAAAAATAGCACCATGCACTTTGCTCGGTGTCCAATACTGAGGGGCATCGTATGGTTTCAACATGAAGGCAAAGCAAATAAAAAAAAAAATAAGGGGCATCGTATGGTTTCAACATGAAGGCAAAGCAAATAAAAAATAGACAGAATCAAATTGCAAAAGCAGAAGTTTTATTCATCCACGAAGGGGGATACAAACAAACACATACAACGGGAAAAGAAAAGTTTACAAGAAAAAAACACCCATCCTACTTCTTGGAACTACCCCCCACGTCGGCATCCTTCTTCGCCAAGAGCTCCCCCAGATGCTCTTTTTCCCTAATCAAATGGGAAATACCAATCTCCACTTGTTTTAAAGCATGATATTGAGACTTGAACTTCTGCTCGGCTTCAAAACAAGCAGCACTCTCCTCCTTCCAATACTGTTTAAAACGCCTTTCTTCGGTCCGAGCACATTTAAGGTCGGCTTTCAGCCATGACATCTCAATTTCTTTCAACTGAAGAGGAGTCAATTCCTCTTCCCCGAAACCAAGGGGGACGGGGTAGCATAAAAGTAGGCTTCTCTTCAAGAATGGCTTTCTTTTTGGCAGCAGATCTAGTGATGGGAGCCATCTTGGATAAAAGCGAATTAGAAGAAACACAATTATAAAACAAGAAAGAGAAAGGATTGGTAATGAAGTACAAACAATAGGGAGCATTTATAAGGAATCAAAGGGCACAAGAAACGAAGAAGCATAAAGTACGAGGCGTTGCAACAGTTCACAGGACGAAGGCACGAGATACGAAAAGGTACAACTTCCCAGATACAGAAAAAGAAATGAAATACAAATTACAAAATGGAAAATACATCAGAACACTGGCCCAATCAAATTAAGGATCAATGGGCGGGAAAACCGAACTGCCAGACCGGAAGAAAGCTACCCGAGCAGAGCAATCTAAACGAGCTTGGTAGGAGTCATTCATGACAACCAAGCACTCATTCTCCCTGGAGAGGTCAGTGTTCATCCTAGTAAAGACCCTGATGCGCTCCTCAAGCCGAGCATTCCTAACCGTCATACTAGCTAGGCCTTGAGGGGAGTTATCGAACTCATCCTGAGCATGATCACAAATCTCTTCGGCCTCGTACCAAGAGTTGGCCAGGTGATTTCTGTGCAACAACAAATTATCAAGCTGACGACTCAAGGCCGAAATCTCGGTCCACTTCATTGTCTCCTCGGGATGAGAGTCGAACAAACTCAAAGCCAAAACACCATACTCCTTCTCAAGACTGGCCATGCGGTGACGGACCCAAGATACCTCAGCATCCAAGCCCTTCAACTGAGCATGATATCTCACCATGGGCACATACATTCTGGAAAATTGTTAATAGTATAGGAGGAAATGGGGGATGAGAGAGAAGAAAACAATAAAATTTGTAAGAGGTGATAATTACAAAAGAAAAGATGAGTATTTATAGAACCAAGGTAGTATGGCCTTGTCTGACAATGCTTGGGAACATGCATCTTTGACCAACTTGCCATGTCTCAGATGTCACACGGCTACAGTACGGCAAAAAATAAAGATACAAGATATTCAAGGGTCCACATTCCCGAAAAACGATAAACCACAAGTGCAACATAAAAAGAAGTACAAGATAAAGGGGCAAAGATGATTTTCATTAATAAAGATGGGATACATAGCTGTTTATTACATTAGAGGACATCAAAAGAAAATCTATTACATATGAGTTCATTACATCGGACAACGTATTCAAATAAGATCGACTATATCAGCGAGCCAAGCGAACAGGAGGCACGAAGGAAAGAAGTAAAAAAAAAAAGAGAAGAAAAAAGGAAGAGGAACATAAAGAAGAAAACAAACATAAGAAGAAAAACGAAAATAACAAAAAACCAGAGGAACTCAGGGTTGATTGTTACATCGTAGTGGTGAAAAGAAGATGAAGAAAAAGAAAAGGAGATAAGAAAAGATGAAGAAATGAAGAAAATTGAAAAAGAAAGAGAAAAAGGAAAAAAATGTGAGAAAAAAGAGAAAAACAGAAAAAGAGGAAAAGAAGAAGAGTGCAAGAAAATAAGGCAGAAAAAAGTTATTAGGAGGAAGATGGTCGGTAATGATGAGAGGGCCCCGCTGGACTCGCAGCATCTTGGAGCGAAGGATTCCTCCTTAGAACGGTGTTCTCATCAAGCAGGGATTGATTAGCACGCCTGCAGTAATCCAACTCGGCCTTCAACCAAGTCAACTCTCTCACCATCTCCTTATGGTAACCACGCATTGTTTCTAAATCCACCTCAGCATCTCTCAAAAGCTTCAAGGCATTGCCATAAGAGGCCTTGAAAGCTTCCACTTGCAAAGTCAAGGAGGAATGGGAGAAGGGGGAAGTCATCGCAATATATAGAATAAAAATATATGTAGAAAGAAACTGGTATGAAGAGATTATGAAAAGATACAAGCTTCGAAGGGGTATTTATAGAGAAATTGATAAAGGTTTGAGGTGAAGAATCGCAACTGTTAGCTAGAAAGGGTTTGGAGAAGTGTGTGCATTAAAAGAGACGCGACTGTTCAAAAGAAACTCTTGGATTTGTGCCATTATTTTAATATTCATTGGGAAAAGCAGTTACACACGTGTCCATATAGGGAAGTGCAACAATCTCCAGGAATATTGAAAATATATATTCTCTGCACTGGGCTCGAGAAAACTCAGTGGATAAGGTCAAACACAGGGCCCAATAAAACCCATTAATGAAGCCACACGCGCGCACAGTAAAGACAGTGCATTGGAAGAATAAACCAGATAAGAACAAGAAAAAGATGAATCTTCATTGATTAATTGGAACTTCATTACCAGGTACTAGTCAACAAAAGGAAATTACAAAAAGAAAAAGGAAAAAGTTATTTGGTGGAGGGGCCTGCTTCATCACCCGGCTTCTTTTTAGACCGAGCATACACTTACTTGAGGGCCAATTTATAAGCCCTCTTAGAAGCAATATGCCTATCTCTAGAGGCCTCGAACTCTTTGATCCGAGCACGTGCCCAAGTATTGTCGATCAGAGACCTCTGGTATTCACTCTCCATGACATCCAAGAGCTCGTCCATCTCGACAGCGCGACGAGCCTCCATGGTCAAAGAGGCAACCCTCCTTTTGAGAATACGAGCCTTCCTCACATCCTCCTCTAGATGAGCAACATACTCAGGAAGGTTGTCACCACTAGTTTCACGAGGAGAAGCCATTTGATTCGTCAAATAAGGAGAGTTATACAAAAAAGATAGGTACAGCCCCCTTTTATAGGAAGAAATAATGGGGAAGATCAAAGGTCATCTCGAAGAAAGACTAACCCTCTTGAACTTCCCAAAGACATTTAGGGCCAACTAAGCACAGTTTCAGTCCAATTACGTCATTCAATAAATATTGGGAAGGTATACAAACAAGAATGAGAATAAAGGATTATTTTATTAATTTCAATAATTCAGTTACAACTTGGTGATGAAACCCTACAAAAAAAAAAGGGAAGAAAACTACAAAAGCTAAACTATCCAGAAGAAGAGCTTGCTTCGACGTTATCCGACCCAAGCTTCGACCTAGCATGCAGCTCCTTGAAGGCAAGCTTATAGGCCCTTTTAGCCGTCTTATGCTTATCCCGAGAGGCCTCGAGCCTATCTATTCGATCGAAGGCCCAATCCTGATCAGCCATAGTTACGTGATAAGACGCGTCCATATCAGACAGCCTTTTCTTGACTTCAAGAAGTTCTATGGCCATGATAGTGGACTTCTTTTTCACAATGCGAGCTTTCTTAAGCTCGCGCTCTAGATAGGCAATGTAGTCGGGAGAGTTGTCAGCAACAGGACCATTAGGAGAGGCCATGGTATTACTAGAAAGGTATTAAAAGTAATTGATGGATTATGAGAAAGGTGAAGCCCCCTTTTTTATGGGACAAATGGGGGAAGATTAAAAGTCACCTCGAAGCAAAAGAAAAGCATGCTTGAAATTCCTCATGATATTAAATGGCCTCCAGAGAAACGGACCTATATAAATCCATTGCACTACTCGATAAAACATTGGAAACGACAGAACTGAAAGAAAGTTCTCCAGAAAACCGATCATGACTCCCTTGTCGTGGAAACCACGCCGAAGAAGTCAGGGAGCACTTGATAGAACCCAAAAATTAGACCCGTTACAATCTATTCGGGTATGAATCAACCCACACATTCTCAAGGGGTATCCAATGCTTAAATGGGTTACAACATGCCTTTCTTTGAGAATAAGGGTGGATATAGCTAAAAGCCCAAACCCACTTAACAAGGGACCCATGTCTGAAAAGTCCCATAAGATGGAGACATTTGTCAACATCCTAAAAGGCATAATTGCCTATAAATAGCCAAGTACCATCATTTAAAGAGGACCAGAAAATCTATCTAAAAAATATAGAGAGAAGGAGAGAAAAGAGAAAAACTTGTCATAACTCAGCCCACTAGAAAGTAGACCGAGCAAGATACAAGACCGAACACCGAGATCGAAGAAAGATCAAGATTAAAAGAGCAAGTTGTAATACCGGGCACAAATGAAAGTAGAAAATTGTAATCCGAGCAATTATACCACCGAGCGTAATAAAGATTAAAGAAGTGTTCATTATTTATTCTATTTGATATATTATATTATTGTCGCAAAGCCTAACGCCACCGACCAAAGTTATGGCTTTATCAGTAGTGGAGTAGTTTGATCATCAATATATATTGCTCTAATACCTTGATAGAATTTGAAATAAAAGAATAAATAACTTTTTGTTTCGTTCTATTTTTACAATGTATAACCCCGGTTACATATAAATAGAATGGAAAACAAATGAACAATGAGACTAATCATTGTCAATAATGATGAAATGATATTGTGCAATTGAGTGAGTAAAAGTTGTACTTACCGTTGAACTTGTTATGATATTGGAGAAATTTGATCAGTATAGTGAGTGCTCTGATATCATGATAGAGTTTGAAAGAAAAGAATAAATAATTTTTTGTTTACTTATACTTTTACAATATATACTCGGCTACATATAAACATAATGGAATACAAGTAAACTAATTATTGTCAATAATAATGATGAAATTATTGTGTGACATATTAGCTCGTTATAGATATATATAGAGATATGTATAGATATAGAAAGAGGTATGAGAAACAACAGACGAAGTGTTTATTTATTAATATTATTGTACAGAGAAATACATCAAGAGACCCCTAACCCTGTTTATATAATAGAGGGTATGGTTACATATGCTAGAAAAGCTCAAGATAGACCCAATAGAGTAAGGCCCAAGATGGCCAATAATATCCTAGAACACTCCCCCTTTGGACGTCTTGATTTCTTCGTCTTCATGCTGTCGATGTGAGTCGAGTTCATTCGTAGTGCTAAACACACAAAAACCTTAAGGACAGAAAACCCAGTGTGGGACAAAACCGGTACCTAGGAGAAACTGTGTAGCCGAATGATATAGGCCGAAATTCTATGTAATTTACTATCCACAAAACAGTGTGCCTCAACAAAACATTGCCAGAGCAAACCCAATGGAAAAATCTCTGATCGAAGGAAAAAGAGTGCAACAGTGATAGTAGTAGGGGATCAACCACAAAACAGGTGCCTCATCAAAACCTTGCTAGAGTAAACCCAGTGGGAAAAACCTCTAGTCAAAGGACAAAAGAGTACACAGTGGTAAGAAGTATACAACAGGATACTCCCCCTAATTTCGGCAATCTTAAGTGAGATAAAATGGGAACGTGTCTCGCTAAAAACCTTGCCAAGGAAAACCCAGTGGAAAAAAAAACCTTGGTCTAAGGACAAAAAGAGTACACGAGCATACGACTGGATGCTCCCCCTCACTTGCACACGACAGGGTGCGAGGATTTCGACTAAGTAGTAATTAGTGCAATAAGCATTCACTTGGATGCTCCCCATCACTTGCACATGACTGAGTGAAAATATTTCATTTTCCAAGAAAGAGTACGAGCATTCGACTGGATGCCTCATTTACTTGCACACGACTGTATGCAAGAAAATATAAGGTGGAATAAAAGGAGCATTCGACAGGATGCTCTTAAACTTCATATGTGAAGATTTATTTCGGCAAGAAATGTTAAATAGCATAATCTATTCATGTCTCTCTTGATCGATTATAACAAGTTGTCCTCAAATAAGACAAGTGTTTTATCTGGATCGTGAGACAGAGCATATGTAATTCAAATATGGCTAATACGAGCTCGAAGCCATATACACTCTCTAGTCGTCTCATAGAGTACGGGTAGATCAAAGTGATTCGTTTGGAGTCATTTCAAGACCTCCAAGATATTGCCTTATTCCTAATGGTAAAGACATACCATGTTAGAAATATCCCTTATGCAGGTCTGATAAGTAACCGGTATCGGTATAACCGAAAAAAGGGTTGCATTAGTTCGAGTACCGAAGGGGATAGGTACACTCGATGACGCAAATGGGATAAACAAGCCCACTTCCAAAATTACCATAAGATAATGGAATGTGTCTTTAGTGACCTTTCGATGGCAGCGTGTTAGCGCGATGCTATGTCGAGCTATACCATTCATAGCAGACGAGATGTTCGTCCTAGTACATTAGACCAAGTACAATGATGCGCTTATTGTACTTAGATATGAACATGATAGTTCAATATCTCTTTGTCGTCTCATTAGGGACGGACCGGGTCTATATCAATGTCTAGTGATCGAACGATCATGGGAGAATCTGACGACTTAGCGTCATAATGACTAAAATGTCATAACACCTTCTGGGTGTAGTCTGAATCATAGACTTAGATTCAATCTTTACGGGACTCGATCATCAGGCCGAGTCACTACCGTGTCTTTCCAAGATCCTTCATCTCGAAGGCAAATCCAAAAATGGATCGCGTAATAAAATACGCAAGGGCATAATACTTTTTTAAGTATCCCAAGCTAATCAAGTACACACTTAGGCGGATATACCACATCCGCTCGGATTATATTAATCCATATAGTGAACGTCTCATTTAATTGAGATCGTGTTCCGTGGTCAGGAACTACTTGATTCAAGCATTATGAAGTCACACAGGGACCTTCATCTATATCTCTTTGTCTAAATCCCCATAGAGATAAAACCGTGACCACATTCCTGGCTGCATACTCAGTTTTTCAGAAAACTACTAAACTGGTAAAGTAGGGGACTATTATAATGTCCATTACGAGGAAATCAACCATCTCGTAATCAATTCCAAGGTGTGAGAGAAGCCTTGCGCTACTAGGAGAGCATTCTACAATCTCATTATTCTCATCATTTTTCCTTACGAATAACCAAATAAACGAACTCGTTTAACATTGGTGGTGTTGGAGCTACAGGTCCGAACACACTTTCGCTAAGGAGTCTACTTGGATTGCAAATTTCGATTAGGCCAGTCTATTCTACGTTGACTTCAGGCAACGATACATGGTTCCCTGTCATAATTTGCTCATATTATCAGTCGTCACTGAATATATGAACAAGCAATCAATGACAGTCTCGTTTCGCTTCAATATCGTCTAAGATATCATGATCGACAGATATTTCGATATTCTTAGGATGAGGAGGAAATCACACATCTCCTTGATCCTTTATAATCTCGTGCGAAAAACGAGTTTTAGTTCACCACCTCTGGGGCTGAACGAATTAAGAACCGGTCAACTTCCTCATATCTTGGGAAGGACGACATACTGACGGCTGACGGCAGCGTCCTTTGCTTGGCGGGTTCAGCCAAAGCAACGTGTTACGACAGGAACACGGCGTCCGACAGGGACATCTATCCTTGTAAGCATTTTGCAACAGGTATAAATGATCTCGTGACATCTCATAAAGTCATTAAATGCGTCTGGCATTTAGTTAGACTTGAGGGAGTCTATGCACTTACTTATCACTAAGTGCAGTTTTGGGGATCAAGCTAAGACTGAGTGAGTTATGCCATGTTACTTCACGTCGTTTCTTATCAACAGCTACGTACAAATCTCCCCCTAACGACGGGAAGAACAGTCTTAGCGATGTCACTTTCGCATATCATACGGTAAAGAGATCGCTTGCCAAGGTTACTCTATCAAATGATAGGCATGAGATTCATAATCAACTTATGTCCCATTCAGAGGTCCATATTTTGAACGCTATAGCGGCTCAATCAAAATATTAAGCACTCAAACAGGCGTTCATATGAGGCGTCTGGCTCATAACCAGTAACCAACTGGTACGCATTTAGTGTTTTGAGTGACTATGGGCCTCAGACGGACCAATGCAGTAAAATAGCATGACCCCACACGGAAATATAAATCTTGGTGCGCAAGACCAAGAAGTGCGTGCAACCATTTGCTGTCACATCATCAAACTTTCCGTGAGTCCATTTGGGTCTGAACATAATCGACAGGATGTTCAATTTCAATTTCCAAACTCAAGTAATTCAAATCGAAATTTCGATTCTTACTCTTCGGAATTATCAAGTCGACTAGACTTTTCAGGATAATCCGGATCATGAGCCATCGACTTAATGATAGTGCTAAAAGTTTGGAAAAATGCTGCATTTATGTGGAGAACAGTAAAATGTTACCATATTGTCGTTGCATCAACCATAACCATTTATATTTATGGTCTGTCTTATGGTTGAATAAGTCCACAATAACTCCTTCAATTCTTTACAAGAGTTCTACGAGTCCATTTCGTGATCTTTACACATACTAGTCTTTCAAAATGAGCATTAGTGGCATGAATTTCGGATTAATCACGAAATATATCCTCAAAGAGAATCCAAATGCGATGCGATTATAAATCAAGCATCGTCTTTTGACCCGGGAATATCTCATCAGGTCAATGTCACAATATCAAAATGCTC
This sequence comes from Primula veris, assembly GCA_963682055.1. Taxonomy (NCBI): domain Eukaryota; kingdom Viridiplantae; phylum Streptophyta; class Magnoliopsida; order Ericales; family Primulaceae; genus Primula; species Primula veris. Next base: position 23,479,673 of record OY821747.1, on the reverse strand, counting down.
TTATCAATCGACGACAAGCGAATGATAGTACAGACAATCATGTCTTAGCATCTAAATCATTTATCATTTCGACGACAGGCGAAATGATAAGTTAACTTTAAATGCTTTAAAGAATGTGGTAGCAACCACTTGAAAGACATTTCAACTCCTCTAAAATACGCTTTTGATCATATTGAATGGAGACTATGTAAAGAAATTTCAATTCTTTCATGAGCTATTACCAGATAACACTAGTTTTCTCGAATATTTTATAACTCAACAAGGTACGGCAGGACCTACATGAGTATAAGACATCATATTTGACAAATCAATTTTGTTTTACAAAAGATATTGATTTGGAACGACAGGTCCAGAATCGTTGTCACTGAGTACTCTTTTAGGCAACTAGTTGATGAAATTATGTGGTACACTGTTATCCACTATTTCCAAAAAAATCAACTACCCCACAAATATTGCCTAAATTTTAATAATTTAAAGTTTGGTCACATTTGTCAAAGTAATTTGCTCAAAACACTTTAAATTATTTTGAGAAATTTCGTAAACATGCAAACCATAATCCAAAAGTATGTCCAAATGGAAAAATCATAAACCAAATGGAAAAACATAATCCAGATGAGCGAAAAAATGGCTCAATGATTTATCAAAATCATTAAAGAAAGGTATCCAACTCATTTGATCCACAAAATCGGGAGTTTCAAGAGTTTTCTTTCAATTAAATTTAACCACATTAGCATCGGTTCTTCCACATTTATAATAATTGTGAACTATTTAAGGAGTAACCGTGCATGACCTTTGTCTTTATAGCATAGAGTTGCCTCCTTGAGCATTATCTCTTGATTTGTCACAACAGGTCATATTGTTCCTTTCAATTACTGTCTTGGAGCCACATGTTTTTGATTTTGAGTATTGTCTAAAATCTCGCTTGGCTAGGTGATTCATCGGGATCGCGACAGTTCGAGATAAATAATACTTGTCTCGGTTCTCGATTCGTGGAAAAAAAAATGTACACGAAGAGCATTAATATCAGGCAAACATTTTGCCATTAACCCAATAGGATTAAAACTACTCACCGGGGCAATTTTCTTATCCAATAACAGATGGGCGATAAAGGAACATGGTGAATATAAATTCACGATACTGCTTATGGAATACCATTTCCAATGTAGTATTTTGGTGAAACATTGTTCCAATATGTCAATTTCTGACATTTGTTCACCATAGACGTCATCACGTCTCAAATGTGACGGCGGAATAAAATCAACGCCTTAGCATTTATCTTGAGGGTAACAACAAACTCGTGTTTTACTCATCAAAGATGGCATCCAAAAAAAAATTGAGCATCACATTTTCACACATCAGGGTGAGTAACATGTGGTGACGGATTAAAATAAACGTTTAAACAGTCATCTCGCAAGTATGTTTTACGATTTTTCTCATCATAGATGGCATCCAACATGTGTTGGGAGTTCTGGATTTTTTATCATATAAAACGACTGGTTTATATGTTTATGGTTTGCACAAGCATAAACTTTATTTCAAAACAACAGGTTCGAAAAATAGTTTTGCTTTTAATGTGAATAGGTTCTCATTGATCGAACGACATGTCGATACAAAGACACCAATTCGGAAAAACATACATCACTATATAAACACACTCGGGGAAATTATTATTTAGTCAACCCCTTTCGGTAGCTCTACTTGAAAAACGACCAGGAAAGACGGTGAGGGTGGAGGGCACGAATGCCACTTAAAACTCGACCTCATTAGGATATCAACTTCCGCCTATATCTTTCCTAGACATCGTATCCAAATAGGTGAGCCTATTTGGGGAAGGTTCATAATTTTTCCAACTTAAATGTGAATATATATGATTTCGCAAATTAACATATCATAAACATGGCATGCAGTGTGACTAATTTATATGATACTCTAGTATATATATAGGTAACATCAGACAAGCAACAACATGTCATACCTGTTTTTTTTTCATAGTAATCCGGGGTGTATTTTTCATATGCAATAGTAACTGAATCCAAATATTAAGATTATTACTAGTACAAAAGAGTAGCAAGAATTGCATACCCATATTACCAAGTGCTCCACGGTTGATCAAAAACAAATTAAACCAATAGAAATTTTATACCCTAATATCCTAGCTTAAAAAAAACATCAATCTTCTGGTTTGATATTTTGGGAAAGATCGGTAAATAACCACAAAACCCTGACCGTGTTTTTATAACCCAAAACCCTGATCTTCAAGCAAATACCTAATCTTCGAGCATATATTATAATATTCGCGAGCATCGTGCTGATAACGTGTTGTGTGACATATTAGCTCGTTATAGATATATATAGAGAGAGGTATAGATATAGAGAGAGGTATGAGAAACAACAGACGAAGTGTTTATTCATTAATATTACATATGCTAGGAAAGCCCAAGATAGGCCCAATGGAGTAAGGCCCAAGATGGCCAATAATATCCTACAACTGAAATGATATTTTTCAATTGATTATGAGTTGCCTTTTGACCGTTGTATGGTAATGGAGAAATTTGATCAATATATACTGCTTTCCTCAATATAAAACATGGGAAATATATGTTGGAAAAAACCATGTTTATGGTCTTTTCCGAATTGGTTTCGGGCACGGGTCTAGGGCTCGGGCACGGGTCTTGGGCTCGGGCATGGGTCGCGGGTCGCGGTTTCAATAAATTCTAAGAGTTTTGGATAATAACAAAACAGTCACCAAAATTCCAGCAAACTTGTAACTGATGCAATTAAATGAGAATAATTACACCATTAATTCAGCAGTTTCGATTGCTAAATTAAGTAACCATTATGGCTGAGATTTCACCTTAGCCTATAAGTAGGCAGCTCTCCCCCACTCTCTAAACACACATTTTTACATTCTGAAAATACTGCATACTTTTCCCATAGCATATTAGAAAGAGAGAAAACCACCAACCAACGGCTCGACCTTGTCTCATCGCCAGTTTCTGGTGCGTCATCCGAGACGTTGTACATTGGGATCGAAGCGCCAACGCAACCAGAAATATTAAGGTGGTTGGGCGAATATCGGTTAACGGCAGACTGTCTAACAGTCGTCTCGTCATTTTTATTTCTATTTTTTAAATACTGCAATTTATATTTTGTCTTTTCAATTCTGTAATTTCAATTCAGTATTTTAATTTGCTGTACTAAGCTGTAATTTTTAATTATGTCATTTACCTTTATGTAATTTCTTTAAAGTACTGTTTCTATTATGTAATTTCAATTCTGTAATTTAATTCTGTAATTAGAATAGTTTCATTTCAGTCCTGTAATTTCAATTTCAATCAGAACAGTCCGGCTGTTAAGTTTATACTTTATAGTCCGAAAGTTTCTATTTATTGCAATTCAGTATATAAGATTATTAATTGATAATAATCTGAATAACGTTTGCTTTAATTTCTATTCAGTCCATACATGTTGTAATCTGTAATCTCAGTTTTAATTCTGAATTAATAAAGATTACACTGGTTTTGGTTATTTCTTTTTAGTCATTTATTATTGTTTAATTATTATTTCGTACACGGAAACCAACAATATTAACCGATACTCTGTTGTTTCTTTCGTGTACTAATTAGTACTATATTTTTAATTTTAATTAATAAGGAATAATGCTTTTTTTTATTTCAATTCTAAATCTTATTAGAATTTGATTTGCAAAGAAAAATTCCAAAATAATTTATTTTGTTTTAAGGATCTTGTTGATACCAACCGTATTAGTATTCAAGAAGAATCATTATTAATCCTTTTGATATCAACCATATTGGTATTTAAAATGAAACCGTTTAATTTTCTTTTTGTCGTTTAATAAAATTCTTTTACAAACCTAAATTTCAGTTTTGGTGTTTTGTTTATAGAATTTGTTGTACACGTATCTCATACGTTTTTTGTGTTATCGTATCAGATGACAAACACTTCACCTATTGAGTTGCCTGTCGGGAGTGAGCATGACTCAGTGGTTGGGGAAATGTCCATAACACTGGGGGCGATGCGAATGTGGGGGCTAACGTCGAGGACGTAGCTGTAGCGGCTGAGGCCGCCGCGGCTGCGGCCAAAGCCGAGGCTGCGGCTACGGCCAAGGCCGTGACCAAGGCTGCGGATAGAGCCAAAGCTGCAGCCAAGGGCAAGACACCGATGTATTCGGCAATGCCTACTTTGCCGATTTCTCATCTGGAGAAACCGAAAAATTTTAGGGGGGACAACTTCAAACGTTGGCAGTAAAAGATGTTGTTTTATCTCAGCACCCTGAATCTGACCCGGTTTCTTAAGGAGACTGCTCCCGTCCTAAGCGAGTACGATCTGGACAAGCAGTCGTTCTCTTCGGTTGAGGCATGGAGACATGCCAACTACTCAAGAACTATATACTGTGTGCTCTAGATGACATGATATTCAGTGTTTTTGAGCCCAAAGCTACTGCAAATGAGCTGTGGGAAACTCTTGAAAACAAGTATAAAGTGAATAACGCTGGTACAAAGAGATTTGTTGTCACAGACTTTCATGAGTACCGTATGACTGACACTAAGGGTGTCATAGAGCAAGTTGAGGAGCTCCAACTCATTTACTATTGCCTTGAGGCTGAAGGGCTAGTGATTAATGAGCCTTTTCAGGTGGCACTCATGATTGAGAAATTGCCACCGTCTTGGAAAGACTTTAAAAACTACCTGAAGCACAAGCGAAAGGAAATAAGGATGGAAGGGCTCATTGAGAAGTTCAATATCGAGGTGAGTAACCGTCGTTCTGTAAGGAGAGGCAGTTGTGCTAACATCTCGATGGCAAAGGCCAATGTGGTCGAAAGCTCCAACGCCAAGCCGAAACGCTTTGACAACGAAGGCAGTGCTGGTGTCGCAAAAAAATTTATGGGAACCTGTTTTGTTTGTAACAGGACCGGCTATCGTGTTGTGGACTGTTATGACAATAAAAGCATTGTTAATCCTACCCCCCCCCCCCCTTCTTTTGAAGAAATTCAAAGGAAAGGGGAAAAGAAAAGCTCCAGCTCAGGCACATATGGCCGAGGGAGGACGAGATGATGACCACTTCACTGTTGTGGTCTCTAAGGTGAATCTCATGGGGAGCAATCCCAAAGAGTGGTGGATGGATACCGACGCCATAAGCCACATCTACTCTAACCGGTGGATGTTCAAGACCTACGAGGCAGTAGAGGGAGAAAGCTGCTTCATGGGAAATTCGTCTACTTCTAAGGTAGAAGGAAAATGAACGGTGGTGATGAACATGACCTCTGGAAAAGAGCTGAGGTTGACAGGGGTGCTCCATGTTCCAGAATTCTGTAAGAATCTGGTATCCGGATCTGTGATGGTGAAGAACGGGTTCAAGCTTGTTTTTCAATCTGATAAAATTATAATCACCAAAAATGGTGTCTATGTAAGCCATGGCTATATGACCAACGACATGTTTAAGTTAAATATAGGGACACCTACTCCCAATAAAGGTGCTAAAGATGAGGCTAGCATAAGCAATGTATAGACATTTGCTCAAGAGGCCAATAATAAGAATTCTGATTTTGCTTATTACCTTGAGTCATTTCATTTGTGGCATGTTAGATTAGATTACGTGAATTATAAATCTTTAAATAAATTAATATCACTAAAACTAATACCAAATTTTGTCTTTAATAAGCAACACAAATGTGAGATATGTGTATAGGCAAAATTAACCAAATCTTCGTTTCAACATGTTGAACGAGAAAGTGAACTTCTTGGTCTAATACACATGGATGTATCTGACTTAAAGTTTGTACAAACACGAGGAGGGAAAAAGTAATTTATCACATTTATAGATGATTGTACTAGATACTGCTATGTTTACTTAATGAAAAGTAAAGACGAAGCGGTAGAGAAATTCGCTCTTTATAAGACCGAAGTTGAAAATCAACTCAATAAAAGAATTAAAACATTGAGAAGTGATAGAGGCGGTTAATATGAATCACCGTTTGAGCAAATATGTGCTGAAAGCGGTATTATACATCAGACCACAGCCCCATACACTCCCGAGCAAAATGGGGTTGCCGAGCGTAAAAATAGAACGCTAAAGGAAATGATGAATGCTATGCTAATCAGTTCTGGGTTACCTCAGAATATGTGGGGAGGAAGCGATAATTTCCGCAAACTATGTTTTAAACAAGTTACCACATAAGAAGCGAGATAAAACTCTATATGAATTATGAAAAGGTCATCAACCCAGTTATAAGAACCTGTGGGTTTGGGCTTGCCTCGCGAAGGTCCTAATTCCCACTCCTAAGAGGATGAGAATTGGTCCTAAAACGGTGGACTGTGTTCATCGGATATGCACACAATAGTAGTGCATATTGGTTTCTCGTACACAAGTCGGACAATCCCGATGTGCACGTAGATACGTATATGGAAAGTCGAGAGGCCTCTTTCTTTGAGGATATCTTTTCCCGTAAATTACCAATATCTGTACCAACTCAAGAGTTGAATAGTGAAGGAAATGTGGGGGCAAGTGAACCGACAGAGGAAGAGCATCGGCGTAGCAAAATGGCAAGTAGGGAAATTTCCTTTAGACATGATTTCTTAACCTTCGTGGTTGAAGGCGAACCGGTGACATAGAAACAAGCTATGTCAACACCAGATTGCCAATATTGGGAAGAAGCTATCCAAAATGAGATTGAGTCAATCATGCAAAACCACACTTGGAAACTAGTGGATCTTCCGCAAGGATGTAAGCTCCTAGGTCACAAGTGGATCTTCAAGAGGAAGTTAAGGGTTGATGGCACGATTGAGAAATGCAAGGCGAGAGTTGTAGTCAAGGGCTTCAGGCAAACTGAAGGTGTCGATTATTTTGACATGTATGCTCCTATCTCCAGGAAAACGTCTATCTGAATCGTCATTACTTTCGCAGTATTGTTTGATATGGAAATACATTAAATGGATGTCAAGACGACGTTTCTAAATGGAGAACTGAAAGAAGAAATTTACATGGAACAACCCGCGGAAGGGTTTGTAGTTCCTGGTAAAGAGCACTAAGTGTGCAAACTTGTAAAGTCTCTATATAGACTCAAACAAGCACCAAAGCAATGGCACGAGAAGTTTGATAGAATTATGCTGCCAAACGGTTTTCACATTAATGAATGCGATAAATGTGTCTACACTAAAGGAAGTGAAAGAGACTGTATGGTAGTCTGTCTCTATGTGGATGACATGATTATAAATAGGAGTACTGATAGAATCGCTCCACAAAGAAAATGTTGTCACAACACTTCGATATGAAGCACATGGGTATAGCTGATGTAATACTTGCTATGAATATTACCAAAACATCAGAGGGGTATGCCTTGTCACAAAGTCATTATGTTAAACAAGTACTAGACAAGTTTGACAAGGGAAGTAAGGCGATGTCCAGAAGCCTAATTGAGTTCAACTGTAACCTGAAAAATAATTTTGGTAAGAGTGTGAATCAATTGGAGTTCTCTCGGGTCATAGGAAGTCTCATGTATATAATGAATTACACTAGACCAGACATAGCAAACTCAGTAAGTAGACTAAGCAGGTACACCAACAATCCGAATGAGGAACACTGGAAGGCCATGAAGAAACTTCTCAAATATATGAGGTTTTCAGCCGATTATGGGCTGCACTATACCAGATATCCAGCGGTACTGGAAGGGTACTCAATTGCCAATTGGATATCAGACTCCAATAGCACAAGGTCCACGAGTGAATATGTGTTTATAATGGGAGGAGCTACCGTGTCTTGGAGATCCTCCAAACAGACATGTTTCGTAAGGTTAACTATGGAATCTGAATTCATAGCGTTAGACCTAGCAACCGAGGAGGCAGATTGGCTGAGAAGTCTCTTGGAAGGAATTCCAATATGGCAGAAACCTGTTCCCATGATATGCATGCATTGTGATAGTCAATCAGCTATTGCGTGAGTACATGATCATATGTATAATGGAAAGTCTCGAGATATACGTCGGAGACATAAATCCGTACGAGAATTGTTATGTAACGGTGTGGTATCCTTAGATTTTGTGAGCTCAAAGGAAAACATAGTGGATCCATTAACAAAAGGTTTGACTCAAGAAGGAGTCGAAACATCATCGAACGGAATGGGGTTAAAGCCCATTAAATTGGTGGGCCCCCCATAGGCAACCCAACCTAAACGGAATCTTTCCTTCTAGGTTCAAAGAAAAACTGAACTGTGAGGGCAACTGAACAAAACACTCGCAAACCAGTAGTTCTCAGCCCATTTCCGCGATGACAGAGTGATAGACCTGTACCACTGTAGGCGTGAACTTGAGGCTCTTAATGATCCAAGTAACTCGACGGTCCAGTAAGGTGAGTCAGGACACCTTCGACTTGGGACAACCTATAACGAGTGTGTAAGGCCGGTACCATGTGATGAGCTTGGGCTAAATCACTAGAGCACTCAGTTGAAGTTGCCAAGGCAGTCCAGGCCAAATATGGACAACAACTAAAGGACTTAGTACATGGGCAGAAAGGGCACTGTGCGGGTATCATACTGGGATACACAAAGCTAAAGGGTTCAAAGCATCTATGCTACCTAATAGCAGTATTCCGGATGATATTACGCTACGGCAGGTTCAAGGTGCGCGCTACCTGACCTTAGGCAGTGAACTTTTGCGGTTCTCTTAATTTTCATTTAAGGCATGGGCTTTCGAGCCAATTGCATTCATGTGGGGGATTGTTGGAAAAAATCATGTTTATGGTGTTTTCCGAATTGGTCACGAGTCCAAAAGTTTGGTCAAATTTCATGCGAAGAATCTAAAGTTTAGGCTCCGTACTCAAATGGTTTGAGTAGCTTGTGTGACGAGCTTCGAAACGGTATATCGCATGACCTATTCGGTGAATGGATGTTAATGAAAATTGGCTCCGAAATTTGACAATGGAGAGACGAAATTTGTAATTTTGAAAGAAAGAGTGGGAAAACAAAGGGATGGGGAAGCCACCCAAATGTTTATCCCACATCAAAGAGTAAAAACTATTTTGAATAGTTTATATACATATTCATCACTAGAGAGTGGTAATAATGTGTAGTCTCATAGGTGTGTGTAGGCAAGAGCACCACATACGCGCGTGCTCGCTCGGTCTCGGTCTCGGGCTCGGGTCGCGGGCGTGGGACTTGGGACTTGGGGAATGTTACGTTTCTGGTTCTGGTTCTAAAAAAGTCTAAGATTTTTGGATAATAACAAAACAGTCTCCAAAATTACAGCAAGCTTGTAACTGATGCAGTTAAATGAGAATAATTGCACCATTAATTCAACAGTTTCGATTGCTGAATTAAATGACCATTATGACTGAGATTTTAGCTTAGCCTATAAGTAGGCAGTTTCCCCCCACTCTCTAAACACACATTTTTACATTCTGAAAATACTGCATACTTTTCCCATAGCATATTATTTCTTTTGGGTTAATTCATGTTTTCTGTATCAAAATATCGCCTTTTAAGAATTTGCATACTCAACTACTATTTTTAACAATTTACATACTAAATTAACAACAATTGATCAATAACCATACTCTGAGTGACATGTCAGCAATTAAACAAACAGTTGGTAAAAAACTGATTACGTGTGCAAGCATCACAAATTTAAAATTTAACAGGAAAGATTTTTCACACAGCTTCAATTATATCACTTCTAAAATTTACCAGGAAATATTTTTCACACAGCTTCAAATATATCACTTCTAAATCAATCAAATCAGCACACACTAGCTGAACTAAATTATCTGCTGGTTAAAACAAATCAATTTAGCACTAGGAAACAATTACCCATAATTGAAAAACAGTACTGCTAATTAGTAATTAATAAGCAAACAGCCAAACAACTTCATAATTAAGCATAGATACCAACAAAACAAAAAAACCATCTTGGCCAAAAGTAAATAAAAAATAAAAATCACTTTCTTATTGAACTTATCAGAACCTTCTTCAGTGACTTTTCATTTAGTAGCAAAAAAAATTAACTAAAAAACCCCCCAAACTTGTCCATAAAAAAAAAGATACATATGAAGTAAACAAAATCACTTTAGGAACCCAAACATATAAATACAGAGATCCAAAAAGAGAATAAAAAACAGATCTTTATCCCAATAAATCATCCAAACACAAAACCATAAACAAAAATAAAAAATACCCAATAAGTAGAAATTTAACCTGATTGGACAAACCCTATATTTGTTTTTCGCAAATTAATTTAATTACGTATATAAGCCGCTGAAATAGAGGTGGGTTTTTTTTCTTTTATAAAAAAGACAATTAAAGTTATAGTTAAGAGTGTTTGAAGTGATTTATATATATATGTAAGTATGTATGCATATTACCTGGTGAGATTTCACCTATATATATATTTGAGATGATGACGAAGAACAAGACAAGAATATAGAGAAATTAAAAAAAAAAAAAAAAAATGTATAGAGAGAGTTATACCTATAGAGAGAGACACCTGCTTGTTTAATTGCTGTCGTGTAATATTGATAAGCACACGTAAGCAGTTTTTTTGCCAACTGTTTGTTTAATTGCTGACATGTCACCCAGAGTATGGTTATTGATCAATTGATGTTAATTTAGTATGTAAATTGTTAAAAATAGTAGTTGAGTATGCAAATTGTTAAAAGGCGATAGTTTGGTACATAAAACATGAATTAATCCATTTCTTTTTAGTCATTTATTATTGTTTAATTGTTATTTCATATACGAAAACCAACTATATACGCAACACACAACTTATGTAGCATGTGTTTTCATTGTTTTGTCTTCATAATTGGATGCTAATGTGCTATCAAATAGAGAAGATAAAAATGAGATATAATTGCATAAGACATATATTTCTAATAACAGTAGTTGCATAGAAAATATAGCATGGGTGGTAAATGTATACAACACATAACACAATACCCATCGCATAACACTAACAAGAAAAGTATTACAAGTAAACTTATTGATTTTTGCTCTAGTTTTTTCATGCTCAGCACCTTCTCAAGTTAATAATGGGGTGGACCTTAAATTCAAGTAAACGTGGATAAATTATAACTTGAAAACCAATCCAATGAAGTTAATAAATTAAAATATATCAGGTATATGAACAAATTAAATTACATCTCTTCTTCTCTATACCGAAAAATCTCTTTAAACTGCTCTGTATTTCATATATAATACATTAATAATTATTTTCAAATCGTTCAAATTAAAAAAAAAAAAAAGATTAGTAAGCAATTATGGTGGAACCCGACCTTCCGATAGGGCTCTCTGCACTCTCACCTGATAATAAACCAAAACTATTTAGAAGAATTTGGAAAAAAATTAAAAGAACTTGAAAATAATTAAAAAGGCTAAAAACACTTGATTGGTCAAACTAACTTGACACATCAAAGTTAAGATTTATTATATATTTTTTGGTCTTTTCTTTTTTCCAAAAGTTTTCTTTTTTCCAAAAGAGACAGGGGTTTAAAAAAGGAGAATTTCATAAATTAAAATAGGGAAATTATGTGGTATTTTTGGTTAAATATATTTTAAGATTAGCCATCTCATGTTTTTTTTTTAAAGTTAAGAGGCCATCGATTCCTTCTCCAATTAGTATAAATCAACGAACTAACATCGAGTGGACCCATCTCGGTGGGTCCAACGACTCCCATCTCAAATGAACCTCCAAATATGACCATCGAAAAACTCCACATTACTATTTATCTCGAAAAAACCATCATTCTATCTTTTTCATCACCGAATCACAAGGTGTGAGGTTGACCGAGACGATGAAGTTATCGGAGAAAAACGGCAAATTCAATTTTTATAGGAGAGTGATCTGAAATCGATTTCGTCACCAATTAGAAAATATTGGTCGATCGAGCACAGAGTTGCCCATGTGATGTCGTTGTGACGTCACTAGAGAAAGTGAAGAGAAATTTTAGGTGTTTGGAGCAATTTCAAAATAGGCGCATGGCAAGTAAATATGCGATATTCTATTTGAAATATGTTACACGACTTAAATAACCTAAAAGAATTCTCGTAGTTTTTATTTAAAAAAGAGCACCATATCGAAGTAACATCAACAAGATACAACTGTTTTCTTCAATTTTGTTTTAGATACACGCTGTTAGCATGTTTGTGCTAGCGTTCGTTTGGTTAGCGGATTGACACTTCGAAGGAACATTTGTGGGCACCGTTGGCTAATGATTGGCGTGTTGGATCGTCAAGGGCCGGGTTTGATATAGTTCAAACGACGGGCAGAATCAAGGAGAAACACCAAAGGCATTTGGCTGGTTTCGGGATGGTTTTGCGAAGCAGTTTGGCAATGGTTGCCAAGGGATTGGACAACGGATTTTGGTGCGTTCGTTGGGCTGTTCGATAAGGAGACTTTTGAGTATAAGTGGCTAGAATTTGGTTGGGTGTTGGATAGCCAAAACAGTAGCAAAACACAGCAGCTGTTCAGAGTGCGTTTTGGCGGGAACGGTTACTTTTGGAATAGTATTTCGTGGGCTGACTGTTGAGGGTTTTTAGGGACACTTGGTACACCACTTTGGCAGCATAATACACTCAAATAACTGCCATGGGCAGTTGTCAAGTATGGGGCTTGGCAGTTTTCTTTAAACAGTTTGTAAACTGCCCATGTATGTGTTATAAATACATGGCAGATTAGCATTTCGTTTTACATTGAGTTTATGAGAGAGTTTTTGGCAGAGTTGCTCTTGTAAATGTTGTAAACGAGTCCTTGTAATTGTTAACGGAATTATAATTTAAAGGTTGGCCAATTGGCTGTAATTTCGGTGTTCGTTTACTTACGTTTACTTGTCTAGATTCCTGCGTTTTCTTATCACAGAAACCAGCCCTGTTTTGTGTCTGAAACGGGCTGCGTTTGAGAGCGATACACGAGTGATTTGTGAGTGAAACACGAGTGTACACGGGTGTTGGTTTGGCTGAGCGAGTCGGGCAGCGATTAAGCCCCGGTTCGTGCCATCATGAGGGCTGTTTTCTGGAGCGAAAAACAGTCCCGTGACAACTGGTATCAGAGCGCGGTTGCGATGGCTGTGACAAGAACGGAATGAACAAGAAACTCTCGCTGAATGAATGACTCAATCGTGGTTGTTCTCTTATGGTAGAGGGCGAAGTTTTGGCAGCGTGGCGTTGCCAAAATCAACACGAAAAGGTGGCTGTTCGAAACTGGTTTGGGCAGCGATGTTCTATGGTGAACATCAATTTTCAATGTTCTCTTATGGTAGAGGGCGAAGGTTTGGCAGCGTGGCGTTGCCAAAATCGAAACGAAATGGATGCTGTTCGAGACGGACGTGGACAGCGATGTTCTATGGTGAACATCAAATTTTCGGAAGTCAATTGCGAAGAAAAATGGACTTACGCAAGGGCTGGAATTTCGGAAAACAGAAGTAGTGACTTCGAGTTAGTTTTTCGGAAAAAAAAATAGTGTAGCGTGGCGTTGCACGAAAAACTGAAATTGTTGGTTGTTCGAATGGAAACGGGACAACAACAAAATCAGGGATCAAAAGATTTTCGGTTGTCTTTGATCAAACTGCCTATTGGTTCGATGTGCGGCTGATTTCGGAAATCAAAACGCTGGAATAAGTGGCGGTTAATGCAAGTGAAATACTAGTTATCTTGCAACGGAAGGGGACCAAACTTATGTTTTGTTCGCCGGAATTTTCACATCGTTATTGGGCGTAAATTTCAGAATACAAATTACGGAAACAAAATGGCGGCATACGACAAACACGAGGTAGTTATGGGGTATCTTGTGCAAGTCGAAGGGCTGGATTTTGGGTTTGTATGCGCTGGAATTGTGGGATGTTCGAGACGGACTTGGACAGTTGGATTTGGAGCGGATTAGAGACTCCGCGACAATAATTATTTCGGAAACGTGATCTTCGAAATAGGAAGAAACCGGTGGCTGTTTAAGACGGACTTCACAGCGGGTTTCGAAAGGGAAAACAAGAGGAAACATAATGGTTGTTCGAGACGTATATCAAGGCAACAATGTTTCAAACGAGAAAAAAATCTGGGCTGTTTGAGATGGACTTCGGGCAGTGGGTTTTTGTGGGAAAAATCTGCCTAAGGAGTGAGGTTGGATTGCAGGTTTGGTACAACGGAAACGAGTTGCGGAAAATCTGATCTGTGCGAGAAGTATGGGCTATCCTGCGGGTTAGACGAGGACCGAACTTTGGTATCGAATGCTGTAATAAACACTTAATTCATCGAGGGCGATGAATGGTTTAGGTGGGGGAGGTTGCCCATGTGACGTCGTTGTGACGTCACTAGAGAAAGTGAAGAGAAATTTTAGGTGTTTGGAGCAATTTCGAAATAGGCGCATGGCAAGTAAATATGCGATATTCTATTTGAAATATGTTACACGACTTAAATAACGCTAAAATAATTCTCGTAGTTTTTATTTAAAAAAGAGCACCATATCGAAGTAACATCAACAAGATACAACTGTTTTCTTCAATTTTGTTTTAGATACACGCTGTTAGCATGTTTGTGCTAGCGTTCGTTTGGTTAGCGGATTGACACTTCGAAGGAACATTTGTGGGCACCGTTGGCTAATGATTGGCGTGTTGGATCGTCAAGGGCCGGGTTTGATATGGTTCAAACGACGGGCAGAATCAAGGAGAAACACCAAAGGCATTTGGCTGGTTTCGGGATGGTTTTGCGAAGCAGTTTGGCAATGGTTGCCAAGGGATTGGACAACGGATTTTGGTGCGTTCGTTGGGCTGTTCGATAAGGAGACTTTTGAGTATAAGTGGCTGGAATTTGGTTGGGTGTTGGATAGCCAAAACAGTAGCAAAACACAGCAGCTGTTCAGAGTGCGTTTTGGCGGGAACGGTTACTTTTGGAATAGTATTTCGTGGGCTGACTATTGAGGGTTTTTAGGGACACTTGGTACACCACTTTGGCAGCATAATACACTCAAATAACTGCCATGGGCAGTTGTCAAGCATGGGGCTTGGCAGTTTTCTTTAAACAGTTTGTAAACTGCCCATGTATGTGTTATAAATACATGGCAGATTAGCATTTCGTTTTACATTGAGTTTATGAGAGAGTTTTTGTCAGAGTTGCTCTTGTAAATGTTGTAAACGAGTCCTTGTAATTGTTAACGTAATTATAATTTAAAGGTTGGCCAATTGGCTGTAATTTCGGTGTTCGTTTACTTACGTTTACTTGTCTAGATTCCTGCGTTTTCTTATCACAGAAACCAGCCCTGTTTTGTGTCTGAAACGGGATGCGTTTGAGAGCGATACACGAGTGATTTGTGAGTGAAACACGAGTGTACGCGGGTGTTGGTTTGGCTGAGCGAGTCGGGCAGCGATTAAACCCCGGTTCGTGCCATCACGAGGGCTGTTTTCTGGAGCGAAAAACAGTCCCGTGACACACGCCATCTTGCATTTTGAATACATTGGAACCACCTAAATAAAATTGCCCAATTAAAAAATAAATACAATAAGTATAAACTTTTGAACACACTTTTTAGAAACTAACACAACTCCATTACTCTACCTTAATACAAATTAATCAAATGACTATTGACAAATCTGCGTTTAAGTGCATGTTAAAAGATAGGGTTGTTTGGTTGGGGTCTAAAAGTATGTTTTTGACATATTTTACTTTTACTTAAATTAGTTTGTTTGGATGCCATCTCATAAGTATACTTTTGGTGAAAAATAAATGTCTCTAAATAGACTTTTTAAAACTAAGTTTGATGATATTTTTACTAGAAAGGTAAAAACTTGATAATGTAGATGTATACTAAAAAAAAATTCATTAGTCATTGCTATTTGTCATCGCTCGTTTCCATTTCAAACTGAAAATTCATTCTTGATTTCGATTTTTTATTTATTTTGTCACTACTATAAGTTAGGTCACAAGAGATAAAGAATTTTTATAAAATTTAATTATTAGGCTTTGGAAGATAATTTTATAAAAATATATAGGTATGTATTTTTTGTTGTAATAACTCTACATTGTACGGTTACGGGTATGCGTATCGTACCCGATACGATACATGTATAGGGATACAACAACAATTTTTTTTTTTATGTGAATGGTACGTTAACGCAAAAACCATTTATTTATGTATATATGATTCATGAAACGAATTATAATCTTCTAGTAACATAATTAACAATCTTAGTGAACAATTTAACCTTAAGTACGACATTTTTTGCTAAATGATAATATAATTTTCATAGTTAATGTGTAAAATACATTTAATTAAATTCATTATACTTTTTTTATATTGATGGTGGGGAAAACCCACTCCTTTATTTATTAAAAAAAAGTAGGTGAAAAACCCCACAAAATAAAACAAACAATTGAAAAGTTCTTGAAAATTACAGTACTTGATAAACTAAAATGAGAACTTTCAGAGTAAAAGAAAATTCTTAAATTCTAGTAACTAAAATTATATTATCAGTGGACCGATCGATCGGAAAGACAGTCGATCGATCGCTTAAGGTCTCTGGAAAAAAATTCAGAGGCCGATCGATCGGCTGTTCTGTCCGATCGATCGGTCCACTGTAAAATTTTCCAGAAATATATACATACATACACACTCATATACACATGTATACATATATCTCTTTATATTACTCTAAATTCACCCATTTTCATCAAAAACACTCAAATTTTCAACAAAATCACTATTTTTTTGTTAAAATTCTCTATTTTCATCACTATAATACATAACTTTCACATCAATTCAACCCCAAATCCATTGATTTTCCCCAAATCAATTCGGTTTTTTTTTTTAAAAAAAACCCTAATTTCTCAAAAAGCCTAATTTCTCAAATTCAATAAAATGTTTCGAGAGAAAAGCTCTTCGAATGCGACTTCTAAAGATATCGGCTCCTCCGCTCCTCGTTTGGGTAAGTCTTCTAAAGTCGATAATTGTATATCGAATAGGACAATTGTCAATCATGTCTCTTTAGATTATTCAAGTTTCCTTCGCAAATTTTCGCTTCTTGAAGAGAACATCGGTTTGCAAAATTGGAAAAACTTGATTTGTTTATCTAATGATATATATATTGATGAAACTTATCAATTTTATCAAAATCTTATTGTTTATACAAATGACAATAATGAGCTCGAACTTTCAATTAAGGTCAATAAAAAGAAAATAGTTTTTTCCGCCTCTCAACTATGCGACCTCTTAGATTTAGAGTCTAGTGGCGTATCAAAAGTCGAAGAAGTCTTAAATAGGTGTACTTTTTCAAACATGTTTGAACTTCGTCAATCCGTGTTTCACTCCGATCATTGTGGAGAGCCAAAAGCTAATGGTCTCCACTTTCAAAATAAAGTCATCTTTTTTGTTGTCTCTAAAATTATTTTCTCTCATAGCTCAAATTTCACCGATGTTACGGAAGATAACATTGTTATTCTAGCTTGTATTCAAAAAAAAAATTAAATTGGATACCGCCACCCTAATTTTTAAAACAATGAGAGAATCTAAAGACTCCACAAATCACTCTCTTCTGTATGGCTCTCTTATTACCGAAATTCTCAATTATTTTAATATCAAGTGCAAATGCGTTAAACTCGAGTCGATTAGTGTTCTTGAGTCAAAAAATCTTTCGCAAATGAAAATTTGTGTCATCGGTAATAATATTCTAACTTGGTATGGCTGAGTAGTTATCAGTGAATTTTTTGCACCTCTATCTCTTCATCTAGAGCCCTATGTAGCCCCTAAGACAATCCCTATCGAACCCATTTTGGAACCCCGTGATCCTTCTCTAGGTCATAATACGGAACCCGATGGTCCTCCTTCCGACACCATTCCCTTATCTTCACATCGACAAAAGGGCAAAGGAATAGCGGGATCCTCCTCTCTTCCTCCTATTGAACTCTCTCATCCTCATAATACCGGAAATTTTCATGCGGATAAAATGACGATGGATTATGAATTTCATCGTGTGCATCGTCAATAATACCGTGAGTATAGAATGAGCAAGGGTGAAGATTATGGAGAAATCGATGCATATAGTGAAGAAGAGTATAAATATAATCGTGCATATTTTCTGAACTATTGTTGGCCGCTCTATGATGATACCGACGATGATGCTACTTCGAAACATGACTAGCATTATAATTTTCTTATGTTTCGATGTAATTTTTCTATCTTTCGAAGAATGTGTAATTTTATTTTATGTATTTTGTTAAACCGTGACTATTTTGGGACTCGTTGTATTATAAATGTTAATGTTTATTTTTCTTCATAAGTTAATCTTATTTTTTATCGTTTTTGCAATTGGGTATGTGTTGATTGGTGTTGTTTGTTGTTTGTTGTTTGTTGTTTGTTGTTTGTTGGTTGTTGGTGTTGTTTGTTGGCGTTGGTTATGTGTTGGTGTTATTTGTTGGTTTACAAGTACATGTAATTTTTGTATGGCGATATCCAATTTTAAGCGAAACTATGGCGAATTTTTTGCTCAACATTAACTTACCAATTTTATACTCTTTTCGGTGTTGTTTGTTGGTATTAGATGTAAATTATTTGCAAGTTTTTTATTTACAAGTATGGCGTTTAAATAAAACTTGAAAATGAGAGTTTTACGACCGTTGCAACATTTACAAAAATATCTGATTTATAGTATTTTTACTCAGCTAGTAATACGACATATAAAAACAATAATGAATCACATCAATCACATAAATAGCAAAGATAATTGATTTATAACTACACAATATTCAGAATATGAAAGATTACATCATTTAACTTCGGTCTCATTACAAACAATTATAAAAAAATAAAAAAATAGTATAATGAAAAACTAAGATTTATTGTCTAATTTGTATATGCTTTCAATATCGACTTCTTTTTCCATCTTGCCTTTGCAACGCTCTGTAAAAGTTGAAATTTGATCGAAATATTTGTTTCCACGGATCATCATCTGCAGTAAGTTCTTCTTCCCACCGACCTATAATTCTTGACATCGGGAAATTCTCGTCTTTAGGCACAACTTCAGCATAATGACATCCGTTGACAAACACCATTACAACATGGATGTAATGTGTCAGTTTAGGAGGCGCAATGTAAAGAGATAAATAGGTGGTGTTCCGACAAACTACACCCCGACTAGTATTGGCTAATTCCAATACTACAAGTGGTATATTATAACAAGATGCAATTAATAAACAACATGCAGAAAATCTAATCCATTTATCGATAGGGGCGTCGTTTTGAGTATTGCTATAATCCAAACTCGATAAAACATAATCAAAACATTTGTTGTCGCAGTTTTGGAACTGATTATAATAAACACCTCTCATTCGACAAAGCTCCTGATTCAACTCCCATCTAATTTCGAACCAATTTTCTTTCCCTCCATTTTTACGTAGCGCTTTTGCAATTACTTGAAAGCCACAGTTACCATCACCACGCACATATTACCGTATCAATAAAATTATATAGCATGTGCAATATTTATTCACTGTACTTCAAGGTTGTCCTAGTGGTGGGGTTATTTGTCGTCTTATGTGTCCTACTAGTTGGCTGAAATGCTGTTTCTTCGGCTTTCCCTTTCCCTTTATCTCGCCTAGCCACTTTGTCCGCTTCGACTTTTCCTTTATCCCGACTAGCAAGTTCTTCGTCCACATACTCCCAGCCTGACTTGTCCCTCTTACTAGAAGTGTCTCCTTTTCTAGGTCTCCTCCTACTTTTTTTCACTTATGGATCATTCATTGATGTTCTAGAGGGTAAAGTTATCTCTCGGAGTTGTGTTTTCATTCGCTGTTTTTCAACGGAGGTTTTTGTAGAATAAACACTTTTAAACTCGTCCAGATCAGCGTCAACCTCATAATCATCGTTTGACCCATTATCATCAATGACATCTAATTTTCTCCAAAATTTATGAATATCTTCTAGTAAAAGAGTCTTGACAAATAAATAATTCTCACTCATAATATGGTGACAAGTTAGCCCATGACACAACTTTATACCACAATCACAATCCGTAACGGACTGTCCATCACATTTTTTATGTTCTTCAAATAATAAATCAAATGCATGGTGTGATATATATGATCTAAGATTTGTAAAGATAGGTCTCCATTCTGCATATGAAAAATAAGATTTGGCCTTTTCCAACTTCATCTTAATCTCGTCGAACTGTTTACTAAGAATTTTATACAAAACGACCTAAACATTTTCAAGGGTGCCAGAATTGCTGGAAAGTGAGGATTTTAGCTTCGAGTGTTGTTGTTCAGCCCGGTTACTAGTTCTATTACCTAGATGTGTTGAAGAGTTGGTATAGCATGCAACAAACTCGGTGGCATATTCACATAACAAGTTCGTTATATAATTAACAACATCAGGATACGAATTGTAGGAGGACATGAATGTATATATGCTATAATTGTACTTCTCTGTCGTTTCAGCATCAACCACTAAACTCCAATCATCTAGAAACTTTTGCCAATTTTCCGAAAGAATTTTTGGTTTACACTATTTCAAAACGTTTTTTTGAAATATGGAAGGTGCATAACAAATTATAAGAATCGGGAAAAACAACGCAAATTTTTGGTTTACACAACACATTCATCAGGGCCATCTCTCTGTTAGTTATAAAAACCCTAGGTAGTGTACACCCCTCCAATGTATCTTTTAATTTTTACAGAGCCCAAATATAACTTCGTTCCGTCTCATCCCGCATAAAAACAAAATATAAGCAATATGTTTGGTTTGTCGAAGTCATCCCAACAATTTCTAGAAATGACATATTGAG
The DNA here is from genome assembly GCA_963682055.1 of Primula veris. Lineage (NCBI taxonomy): Eukaryota > Viridiplantae > Streptophyta > Magnoliopsida > Ericales > Primulaceae > Primula > Primula veris. The sequence continues at coordinate 23,458,908 of OY821747.1, read as the reverse complement.
GCGGTTTGTCCTATATGTACAATCCATTAACAATACATCAGAAAAAGGTTTGAACAACCTTATAGAATCGGGATGGGCAAAAAATAAGTTTTCTAGGTGATGGGTGGTTGGGTTCGCTTCATAAAGTAAACTATAATGATATTTGTTCAACAAATTAAGCAATTCTTGTGTCGGGGTCCTACCATCTCGCTGTTTAAATTTAATAGAAGCAAAAAAATTATGTAATATTTTTGCGTTTGACACATTGTCAGTGTCTCAAACTTTTAAAGCCTCTAATATAGCACTAACTTTAAAAGTATTTTGTCTTAATGACCTACACAATTCCTTTTCGGGTTAGGATAAACGAGCACGCCGTGCTTGCCCTTGTAGATAAGTGGGGGTTTATGATTATGGTTTTCATTTTTCACACACCTCCATTCATCATTAATCAAAAAACCCTTAATAAAAAATGGACAGCCTATTTTTTCATACCTGAATTAGTGGAAGACACGTTCTTTTGCTGGTAAACATCCGACCTATCACAACATATCTCAACATACGGTATTCTTGTACCGTAAACCCCCCGATCTACGAATAGAAAGAATAAAACCCTAATTTTCAGCCATGTCATAAAGATCTTTAACCATGTCATCACTTCTATACCAATACAAATCATCAAAATCAAAATATTGTGTATAATCGTTAGTTTCACATTTGAACTACTTGAAGAAGCAACGTAATTATAGTCCCAATATTGATTGTCGTCATGTTCCGCCATAGAAAGAGTTTGGTTTAATTGTAATAAATAATCGGTTTAAAACGAATTTGATGAAAATTTTGATTTGGTTTTTTTTGGTTTTTTTTTTTTTTTTTAAGAGAGTGAAAGAGTGAGAGTAAGAGTGATTTTAGTAAAATAACACTAAGCCGATCGATCGGCTGTAAATTTTCAAAATTTATACAGACCGATCGATCGGAGTTCACTGTAAATTTTGAAAGTTTCAACACAGTGCTAATTTGATAATTTTACAGCAAAATCCTAACAAAAATAAAATTAGGAACCTTAACTTGATTTCTAAAAAAAACTTAAGGTTGGGAAAAAAAAAAAAAAAATTAGGAACCGTAACTTGATTTCTAAAAAAAACTTAAGGTTGGGAAAAAAAAAATTTACGGTTTCAGCATGATAAACGTATACAGATATAAATATAAACGTATACAGATATAAATATAAAGATATAGAGATATAAATATATAGATATACTTATATATATATATATATATATATATATAGAGAGAGAGAGAGAGAGAGATAAACGATGGTTCAGAGGCTAACATACCGAGCTCGACACAGCTATGCTACTAAATCTAACCAACACAAAATCGTCAAAACCCCTGGTTTATTTTCTTATTCCTTTTTATTATTTATTTTATATTTAGCATATAGTAAATGATAAAACCCATCTGTTACTTTTCTTTTTTCTCTTTCTGTATTAGTGTCAAAATCCCTAGTTTTTAATTTTTTTTATTTTCAGCATAAACCCACTTATAATTGTTCATATTCTATGTTAGTGTTAAAATGTATATCTATGCTGTTATAATTTTGAATGAATTGTCAAAGTTCCTGTTATTTTCTAACTTTTTTTTTAGCTTAAACCTATTTTTAATATTTTTTGTATTTCAACTTTTATATTAATGTCAAAATGTATAAATGATAAACTGAATTGTTACTTTTATTTTTGCTTTACTGTATTAGTGTCGAAATACCTGATCTTTTCTTATTTCCAGCATAAACCCACATATAATTATTCATGGAAATATGATATCATTTAGTACATAATTGTTCATCTTCTAATATTAGTGTCAAAATGTATATCTATGCTACTCTTATGAATTTGACAGACCCTGGTTATTTTCTTATTATTTTTATTTATTTATTTAGCATATAAATGATAAAAACCCATTTGTTGCTTTTCTTTTTGCTCTTCTGTATTAGTGTTAAAATTTCTTATCTTTTCGTTATTTTCAGCATAAACCCACTTATGATTGTTCATTCTACTTCATCTTCTATATTAGTGTCAAAATGTATATTTATGCTGTTATTAATATGACTGAATTGTCAAATTTATATTTATCCTGTTATTAATATGACTGAATTGTCAAAGTCCCTGTATTTTGTTATTTTTTTAGCTTAATTCCACTTTTAATAATTTCCTATTTCATCTTCTATGTTAGCGTCTAATCATGAAATCCCCGGGTTTTGTTATTATCATCAATAGTGCCGTAACTAGATTGCTTTTTTCGTAATTATGGGGTGATGAAAGCCTAAAATCGATAAAAAGAATCAAGATACATGGTAAAGATTGGTTTTTTCTCAATATGAGGGTGCTAGAGTCCTTTTAGCATATTACTGGTTCTATTTAATCATAACCCACTTATTATTTTTGTTTTCGATTTTCTATACTAGTGTTTAGGGATGGAACTAGGAACTTTAATTGGAGGGGCAGATCTTCTATACGAGTTTTTTTGTTACATAATATGGGAGGGGTTGCAACGCTAATTTTGAAGATTTTAATCAAAATACATAGAAAAAAAGTATACTTTCATCAAATTTTATCAAAATGGGAGGCACTGCAGCCCCGACTATTTCCAACTAGTTCCGACCCTTCTAGTGTTTAAAGTATTAGCACTGGTTCTTTTTCATCTTTTAGCATGTATCAAATTATTGGCTTCCTATTTTGTCATATATATTAGTGCCAAAATGTAACTATGCTATTATGAATTGAGTTCATGTTGTTTACTTAATTTTTAGCCTAAACCCATTTTTTAGTAGCATCATAACCCACTTATTGATTTATTTTTACATGTTCTATATTACTGTCTTACGTATTTATGATACTATGAATTGCTTTCCTTCTGGATTTTTTTCAGTCTTTAGCATACACCCAGTTATTTATTTCCTATTTCATCTTATATGTATGTGTCAACATTTATCTATCTATGTTTTTATGAATTGGCTGAATAACATCCTTTGTGTTTTTTTTATTATCATAAACCCACCCACTCATTGGTTTTCTTTTACTTCCTCTATATTAGTGTCTAATGAACTTTCGAGACCCCTGTGTTTTTGTTCTTCTTAATTTTAGAATAAGACCCACTTATTAAATTTATGTTTGATCATCTGTAGATTCTGTACTAGTGTCTAATGTATCCATGTCTTCAGGAATTGACAGAACCGTTAAACCCCTGTGTTTTTCTTATATTTTATCATGTTCTAATTGTTAATTTTCTTCTACATCTTCTTTATTAGTGTCTAATGTACTTAGGAATACTGAATTGACAGAGTTGTGAAAAGCCTTGGTTTTAGCTTCTTACTTTCAGCATAAATGATGTAAATTCAAAAACTCAATTATTTTGTTTTTGTTTTTGTTTTTGCTCCTGTCAGTGTCCTTATGTATCTGCCAATTATCTGTTAATTGGCAGAATCGTTAGAACCCCCTGTGTTTTTCTTCTTATTATTATTATCATAAACCCACTTATTGATTTTCTGTCTCATCTTCTACTTCAGTGTCTAATATATCTACGGCATTATGAGTGATTGATGTCCGTTTATGTTTTATGTTTAGGGTGAAATTTACTATAGATATAATGTGGGCAACTTATATAGCGAAAAACATGTCCTCGTTTTTTTTTTCAATTGGGAAAAATACTACCAAATTATTTTGGTCAAATACTACTCTAAACTTATTTTTGGTACCATTTTGCCAAACTTCAATATATTAGGATAGCATATTATAATGTAAAATCCATGTTTGAAACTAAAATATTTTGACAGCTAGGTGCAAGATTTTAGGGACATGTGTGTTTGCTAAATAACTTCCCCATGTTTACGTAACTGAAAAATTTCAGGTATTTGTGTCTGTGTGTGCGCTCAATGAATGGTGTGGTGTGTTTAATTGGCTTGTTGGCTTGATTGTTGTTAGGGATTGGGTGTTTATCATATGAAAGAATTAAATTAATCAACTTTACATGGAAAAATCAATTCACTATTACAGATTGACTTTGTCCCTCCAATCGCTGTTCACTTAATTAAAAGAAATTGGACATTAAACTGATTTATTGTCAACAACGAATCTATCCCCCATAATGAAAAATAGATCAATATCCCTATTTACTTGATCAAAGCCAGAAATAAGCCTTCAAAAAACATGTATTGGGAAAGAAATTGATGGTTGTGATGGAGTTTAAGGAGAGAGTGGAGATAGATAGAGAGAGAAAAGAGAGTGAACAGGAGAAAAATAATAGACGTCAAGAACTATTGTAAATTTATAAATGTCGGTAGACTGGTAGTTCACTTAAGTTGCAAAACTACGCGGTTTATCCCTAAATGAATCTAGACCATTGATCATAAGGATTGACAGATCGTCAATCTTTCACGATTGCAGAGTAACTACATTGCAGCTTTTGTATCAATTTGACAATTTGGGTTTTGTTTGTTTTGACATCATTACTTTATAAGTAATTTTGGAATACTAAACCTTTTTGGTGTTGGGAGCAATAAAACTTGGTTGTTTATCAGAAATATAAGTTGTTCACTTTTTCGAGAACATAATAAAATTCTGCAGTTTTTGAGAAGTTCCCTACATTTCTTCTCATAAACAAAAATTATATAGTTTTTGGAGTGTCACCATGCACATGCATACACGGTATAAGCTTTCAGCATTAGTGTGTGTGTGTGTGTAAACTATGGTTTCATAAGTTTGATTCGGTTACTTCTTCTCAGTTTCATTATAGTCTTCTGGGTTTAAAGTTTGGTTGAATTAATGTTATTGCCGTATGATACTGATTTCTACCTATTGTGTGGTTGTTTTTAGTATGTATGGTTTATGACTTCAATGCTTATTATTTTGTGCATGTGCATATTTTAGGTGGTAAATTGGTGTATCAGACGACTAAGAAGAGAGCCAGTGGTCCCAAATGCCCTGTTACTGGAAAGAGAATCCAAGGGGTAAGAATCTACTTCTATAATGATACCATTTAGTGACCAGTCGCTTGATCAAGGAACTTTCGCTGCTTTACTGAAATGATGAGCGGTTTTAAGGCCCTGTATCTGCGGTTAATGCCGTGAAGTGTGAATTTATATTTGCTTGTATTTGAAGTCAAAATGATTGCGTACTTTGAATTTGTATTTTCTGTCCCGGTATGCTACTATTCATCCTTTCTGCCTACCATTTGCAGTTCTTTTTATGGCAAACATAGGTTACAGAATATATGTATTAAGACATGATACCACCATTCCTTTTTTGTCTTTTGAATTATGGTGTTCCGTCTTAATTCTGTTCGGCTACGATTTTTGGGTATGGTATGACGGTGCTACTTGAATTTTATTTGGTTCAGAGTTAGCCGATAGTCGCCAAAGTTTCCCTGATCCATGTTTTTAATAATTAGAATCTAGGTCTCTCATTTGTTAGTTGTGTTCTGAAGGGATTTGTTTATAAAGTCGAAAAATGCCAAGACCGTAACAGAAAATCCTCCATGTAAGATTTTCACTGGGTGGTCTGCCCACCTAGAAGTTTATATAAATTGGTCTTCCAAATTATTAAAACGCTGTCTCATTTTTTAACAAGTACTAAAAGTGGGTGAAGGGGTGAAAACTGTACAATTATAAATGATAACCTATCGACAATTCCAAACCAATTGCCCCAATGCGACTAAATGAGTTGATTAGAATAGTTGCATTCAACTACAGTACAGGGCTTTTGTTTGGCGTAAGATAATTTTATGGAGAATGATTTATCAATAGGAAGTTAGGAACTATGAGGTGTTATTTTGCATGAGGCCTCAACTGATACACTTGTATTAAGTATGATTTTATCGTCCTGGTCGTGTGTTTACTTTCTGCATTTTGATTTTTAGCGGTATTATTCGGCTAAAGGGTAAGTTGAGATGCACTCTATTTCGTGGTTCAGTCTTAGTTTAGCTTGTTTCTTTAGTAGAAACACACTTGCACAAGTATCCTGCTTTTATCATACTGGTCTTATGTTAACTTTCTGCATTTTGATTTTTAGCGGAATTATTCTGCTAACGGGAAAGGTGAGATATCTTCTATTTCATGGTTTAGTCTTACAATTAGCTTATTTCTTTAGAGTCATACGATGGCAAAGATTCGCAATGCTTATATATACTTTCCTTGACCTTCTTTTTCTATTTCTATTTTTCTGTTTACGAAAAAAAGGTGTAGGAGATCTCTTTCTGTGTTATCTTCCATTGCATACAACTTTACGGTCATTGTGTTTTTTTCTTCTCATTTAGGTGGATGTTAAGTTGCCGTAGTCGTAGGTTGTTTGTGAACTGTACCATTCTCTGATGTTTCATACTTTCATTAGAGGGTTTTTTTTTTGTTTGTTTGTTGTGTACAGTTTATTTATTCCATATGATTTACGACAGTGTACTTATGTGGTGCTAACTTTGGGTTAATTATCTTGTAGATTCCTCATTTAAGACCTACTGAATACAAGAGGTCAAGGTTGTCCAGGAACCGCAGGACAGTGAACCGTGCTTATGGAGGTGTTTTGTCTGGAAGTGCTGTCAGGGAAAGGTAATTTCTTGCTTCTAACAGAATTATTATCTATTTAAATGTATTCTTATTTGCAGCTTCTTTAATGGATGTATTGCCTGAAATATTCTATGTAGGATAATTCGAGCCTTCTTGGTTGAAGAACAGAAGATCGTTAAGAAGGTTTTGAAGATCCAAAAGTCTAAAGACAAGCAAGCTAAGAGCTAAAGAATAGCTTAAGCCCTACGCTTTATACGCTGATAATGACGATGAATTTGATAGTTGTTTCAAACCAGGATGCTTTCCGTTTTTGTTACTTGATCAGTATTTTCTAGTTTTGGTACCAATAACTACTTCAGTTTGTCGACTACTATTTGGTAGCATGTTCAAATACTTTTTGTACTTGGATGAATCACTAATGGAGGTCCTTGTTGACTTCATCAAATTCATTTTTTTTCTAGAAGATCTTGCAAAAGCCACTCATGTTGGATGACGTGTGTGCTTATGTAGTTTTGGGCATAAAAACCGAAAGCCAAAACAAATGGGAACCCAAGAATCAAGATCGTGTATTTTTTGTTTTTAATCTAATCATTAAATTTTTACATTTATATATATACTGATTTATCAAAAGAGTTGATGAACCCCAACCAAATTTAACTGGCTTTAAGTCCCAACAGAACATAAAATATTGCCTTGGATTTGAACTTCGATTGTGTCATTTGATTGGTTTTTAAAGGACCATTGTTAAGCACTTGGAGAGGCTGAGAATTGCCAAAACCCTGCAGAGTTACATGCATCGCTAATTTCTATTGTACGTAAAAAAAGCATATTTAGTTTTGCTTGCGCTTACTTATCCATTCAGATCAAATAATCAATTGCTGGTTAGGATTAGAAGAATCCATTAGTGTTGTTCACAAGTCCCAGATACCATAAAATTGAAGCAATTGAAGAAATGCCTGTCGGTCGACCAATAGTTCGGTATAACTGCTTCTCAGATGGACAACTGCAAACGGGAAGTCACGATAAGGCTTTTCTGGTTAGTCCAACTAATTTGCAGTGAGTTTCAGTAAATAAATTCTAGTTCAATGTTAAAGGCAGGAAAAAGTTTAAGAAGGATATATGTACAATATATACATAAAGTACTGATATTAGTATTTATATAGTAAATAAGACCAATAAAAAGCTTTTAAAAAGTAAAAATGTCAAGAATGGGATTCGAACCCATGCCCTTTCGGACCAGTACCTGAAACTGGCGCCTTAGACCAACTCGGCCATCTTGACTTATACAGTTACTTTTATATATTATGTATATATATTATAGTTTCTTGTTTCTTGAGTTTTTGAAAATACTGCCACTCGAGTATATTAGTATATTATATATAATATCACTAGTAGCAAAAAAATCAAATTTGGGTTTTTTGGAACTAAACCATAGTTTAGTATATATATTATTTATTTCTCTTCAGTATCGAGTGATCAACTTTTTTTTGGTAATATGCTTAATTTTCTTTATTTATAATTTTGCAGACATTTGTTGTCTTCGTCTCAGGTTCATATGCAGCACTAATGAAAAATACTCATTATGAGATTAAACCTTATATAGCAATGACTGGGAAATGAGAATGGACTAAGACAATTAATTAAGAAATCCTGGGAATCTCCCACAAAAAAGTTGGAAATAAATAAAATATTGATCAAATATGCGATTGATACCTCACTATTTTCATTCTTAGTCGAATTACAACGTGCATGTGTGATCCTTCTATGTATAATATATTCACCATCAGTCCATCATAAACCGATTCTAAGGTGTATGTCAATGCAAATGTTAAAAGCATTATCCTAGCTTAGGGACTTTGTATTGCAACAAACTTACATTGTGTGCAAATTTTTCAGCGTGTTTTTCTTAATTTTGGACCTTGAACGATAATTTCTTAATTAATTTATTCTTTTATGATATTGGTATCAGAGTGGAAAGAAGTTCGATTAATAAAGGCTAAAATTTTGTATTTACATCTGCATGGTGCTTAGTATAAGCAAAAGTGTAACATACAATGATCATAATAAGTGCCTTATAGCTATATACAAGCACCTTAACACCGAACCCATAGTGATACAAAAGCTACTTACCCTTCACAATCGAATTCAAACTAAAAAACATTTTTAGGTCGTCGAGAAAGTAGCTGAAATATCACTAGGACATTGAGGTGAGTCCCATATAAAATCGTTCTTCCACATATCTAACATATTCGTAGATAAACTAAAAGGAAATCCTGCTAATGCAGTGTTTCCCCACTCATTATCAGAAAATTCCATCCCCAGATTTTTACCCAAGTTAAAAAATTGCTTATCATCAATAGGTTGTTGTCCTTGAAAGTTGTTGCTCTCTGGAATTTTAGTAATATCTCCGCTTACCAAATTAAAAGCATCAATTGTGGGCGAAAGATATTCAGTTGAAAAGGGGAAATTGTGTGATTTAAGAAGTGCCGAGTTGATTATTGGTTTATATGTGGGTTGATCAAGAGGTGAAAAGGTAGCATTAGGGTTACAATTTATGTGATTATCGGTTATTAAGTGGATGGGTGATCCACTTTCGGTTGTGCATGAAATTGGGTCAGGGCTGAATAGGTTATAATGTGTATTTTGGTTGAGTATATGATCCGATATTGTTGTAGTGTCGTGAATTTGAGATACCCAAGAACGAGAAAGTGCTCGTTGTGCCATAGAGTTTGTTTTCTTGAATATTCGACAAATCGCCCACAAATCCTGTTTGCCAGAAGAAATAATAAAAGCTTATTTATGTTAACAGAAAAAAATGGAAAAAATTAAGAAGGAAAGATGCATTTTTATGAATAAATAAAATAACTTAGGTTTAAATGAGCGCTTTTGACTTATTTTATTAAGTACTGTGTTTTGGTAAGCAATATTTTTTGAGGTTGAAAGAAAATATTCTAACTTTTCCGGGCAGGCAAACCATAAAACTTCAGTTTTTAAGCTCATCAACCAATCATGAAATATTGTCAAGCTTTTTAAGCGAAAAACAATTTGCCAAACATAAAAGCTGCAAACAAATGAAACAAGTATGAAATCTGAAGGGGTTGTGATAGACTTGCATTTGGAGGGAGGCTTTTATCCGGCACGTTCTTAGTTGGTGGTGCTGAGGTGGCGCTAGAAGGTAGTCGAAACTCATGCATCATCCAATCTGTTTTGATCCCTTTTGCGGCTCTTCCACGGTAAAAAACAAGCGACTTTTTCAAACCAATACACTCGGTTCCATTGGAAGAGTAGATTGGCCTATCTGTTCCTGTGGCTTTCCAAAAACCAGCAACAGTTACGCGGTTTGGTCTTACACTGTTGCGGTATTTACGGTCCCTTGGACAGTAAAAATACCATTCTTTTTCGCCACTACATGCCAGTTCTGTTGAAGTTTGAGGACAAAAAAGAGAATGAACTTGTGTTAGTTCATAATACCCTCAAAATGTAAGTTTTCCTTTGTTTTCTTGTGGATATATATAGGAAATATGATAACAACTGAGGTTTTTATTTCGAAAACGACACCTAATTACCACATATGAAGTTCAACATTTTAAACATTTATACGTTAAAGTAACAAACTACTATACTTTATAACTAAAATGAGGATGAGAGATTAACAGTACTGATTTTTTGGGGTTACAAAATACATTTAACTCGTATTGGACGAAAGAAATTTAAAAGTTAGAAAGAAGATCACAAAGCAAGTTATGGTGTTTATAATCATATTAAAAATAAAAATAAAACACTGTTAAGGTATTTGTGATGGCTTACTTGGAAGATTGTAAGGATCATATATATTTCTCATTTAATCTAAACAAAAGGAAAACCTTTTCATGAAAGAGAGTTCAAAAAATATTTAGAAGATCATAGAGCAAGTTAGATGTCCATATGGAAGATCCCATGAATCATATTCATACCTTCTTTTTTTAAAATCATAACCTTGAAGAGGAGAAAAAACATTGAAAGAAATATATATTTGAAAGTTAGGGTTAATATGATGGCTTACTTGGAAGATCCCAAGGATCATATTTATAGATATCAACTTGCTTAATCAGTTCTATTGGAAGAGATCGGTGTTGAATCTTTCTCTTTAGGTAAAAACCGACAAGCTCCTCATCTGTTGGATGAAATCTAAACCCTGGTAACATGACATCATCCATCTTGCTCATATCACTCTCTCCTTCCATTTTTTATATGTTTAATTTTTTTTCTAAAGATTAATTAAATCGGAACTTAAACACGAAAGCTTTGTAAAGAACTCAAGCTTGAAAGTGTTCTTGAAGAAACTAGGATGATCTATGGAGAATATATATATGGCTTATATGTAGATTACTTGTCTAAATGAAGAAGCTTATGTGAAATAGATCCAAAAGGTTTGAAAATGATTAGACTATAGGTTTGGAATTTTATGAAGAGATTGGAACAAAACTGTTTTCACTTTTCACACTGTTTTTTCCTAATTACATGCCTTCTTTGTATCACCTTATATCTTCCTTCTATCAAGACAAACTGACTATTCCTATAATACTAATTATTAAGTATTATAATAGTGTTTGTTTGACTTGTTTTTTGTTTAGTGTGAATAATCATTTTCCAATGTTACTATTGAAAAGTTATATTTAATCTGGAGATTATATCCAAAATTCTTGTGAGACCCCTCTGAGATCTGTATCTATTTATTTCTTTTTTGTTATTTTTACTTGTTTCAAAAATGCCAGTTTCTATTCCATTCTTCTGACTCATTCTATTACCAGATAAAACTTATGACTTGTCAGAGTTGGGGAATATTATGGCTCGAATAGAAGCTCCTAAAGAATTACAATGATATTTGTCATAATTTGGGTCCACAACCTTAATACTGAATATAATTAACAACCATTTGACCTTGGCTAATTGCTAGAGGAGGTTAGTTTTACCTTCATAATTAGCCAAAATAATTTTATGTTTTGAAAAGAGAATTATTTGTCCTTTGTATTTGGTCTTAGTTTGCGTCTTTGTCAAATATTTTTTTGTGAAATTTAAGAATTCCTTTCTTGCAAGTTTAAGCTCACTGGTTTATTTGTTTTGCTAATATATATATATATATATATATAAGGTGTAGCATATATGATTGATCACCCAAAAATTGAGTTGTTTGTCTTCCGATGGAAAAGCTTAAAGTTTAAAGATCGACAAACTTGCTAGCTTTTTCATAAACGTGAAATTATAAGCAAAGTTGTTTTGTTAAATCGAAGCGAAACATGGCCTGAAGATGAACTGTTTCTGTGAAGTAAGTATGAACTTAGACCATCTGCACCAGCTATTTCAACCATTTTCTCAAACCTAACACATTTTATAACTTTTAACGAACCGTTTACATTTATACAAAATTACAGCTTGCTTATTAATTTTCTTATAATAACCCTATATTATTTATTTTTATTTTTTTATTATCTTTTAATAATCATAACAATATTACAACCACAAAAATATGGACTACGTTTATTACTATTATACTCCCTACGTGCCTAAACAAATATTCCCTACGAAAATACATGCAATTTGACTATTAAAATTTTCATATCAAAATTATCGAAATGAAAAAATTAAAAATTTCATCATATAGTTCTAACCATAAATTACGTGATTAACTTTTGAAATAATTTTTTCCGGCAATCTAAATATGAAAAAATTATCGGTCAAAATTGTACGTATTTTCGTAGGGGACGTTTGTTTAGGGACAGATGGAGTATTAATCTAGGTAATCATATGCATTTCTCATATATGAGGTGAATTTTGTGTTTTATTAAATTTAGGTAATTTATAGCGTTACTGATACATGTCACTTTTTATATCATAATTATCAGATTTTAGAAAAAAATATGTTTTGATAAACCAGATGCGAATGCTCTATCATGTTAGATATCTTTCCTTAAAAATTCTTTTTTTTTTTTTTTTTTTTATGAATCTTAATGTAGAGGTATTTGGATGAGGTAAGATGGTATCTTTATTTATGTGAACAATTTTGTAGCCTTCACACTCACAGCCTTACAAGTTAAAAACACAAAACATAAATAAAAATAAGTCTGTAACTTCTAATGGTGACTTATAATTGTTAATACCAAGCAAGCTGTCTGATCTAATTGGAAAGCTCAAGTTCTGTTTGGTTTTATATCAGCATTTCCATTTCTATTAAAGAAACTTTTGAGAAATCCATTGTTTTAATGTTTTTACATTTTCAAACCAAATAAAATTTGTATAGCTGGTAAGTTTTAGAGAATGAGCAATATATCATGCGTGTTAATTTTATGTCAGTTTAGTGCTTTTAGAAGTTAGTTAAACAATTTATTATCAAGAGTTAAAGGCTATGTGCTTTAAATAGACAAGTTATTCATGATAAAGCTCATATCATTATCAAAAACGATGCTGTTAAATAACTTACCCTAACATGTCTTATAATCAACTTAATCAAGCTTCAAGTTTGTCAAGATCGAGTCCTAGGCAAGTAGACAAATTTACAAGGGTCTAAGTAATAAAGATTTTTTAAGTATAAGAAAATTTGAAACGTGAATGAACTATATAAGCTATTAGATAAATTATTTACAATTATATAAATGCATATTATCTAGTTTTTTTTTCCTTTTTGGTAAGCATGCATATTATCTAGTTTAACACTCATTTCCACATTTAGAAAAAGATAATCGTCACAAGGGTTTTCAGATTACAGGACTGTTACTCAAAAATAGACATCAATATTGCCAACTAAATAGGGACAATACAATTATTGTACTATATTACATGTGTTTAACGATTTAGTTACCGTACTATTACTCTGTTACAATTAAGGTACTGAACTATCATAATGTTTACAATTCAGGTACCGACATTAAATTAATTGGATGAAAATTAGTTTCATTTTGACCTATTCTTTGTAATTTGTATAAATTTAATCATTAATTTTCGGAAATGTCTCATTTTAGTATAAATTCAGAAAAATCAGATTTTTTTTTTGAAAACAAAAAAACCAAATTTTTTTTGAAAAAACCTTTAAAAAATAGGAAACCCGAAAAAACCACGAAAAAATGGTAAAAAAACCAAGAAAAATTTAAAAAAACTGGGAACCCGAAAAAACCCAAAATCGATAAAAAAAAAAAAAAATTAAAAGGTTTTTTTACCATTTTTTCGTGGTTTTTTCGGGTTTTCTACTTTTTTAAAAGGTTTTTTCAAAACAAATTTGGTATTTTTGTTTTTTTTTTGGTTTTTAAAAAAAAATCTGATTTTTTTGAATTTATACTAAAATGAGATATTTCAGAAAATTAAATGTTAGATTTATACAAATTACAAAGAATACAACCAAAATGAAAAGTGAAACTAATTTCTATCTAATTAATTTAATGACGGTACCTGAATTGTGAACATTATGATAGTTCAGTACCTCAATTGTAATAGAGTGATAAACATGTGAAAGCTAGCAATAATTTTCGAAGGGATGGAATTTTCCATACACGTAAACGTGCTAATTCAAGTTTTCATGGTGACCATGTTGCATGAACAGTCCATGGTGGGGAACCCAAAAATTTGGGGAGTGGGGACTTGAAAGTCAATTTATTGAAATTTAGGTGTTGGAGTGAGAAAACCCTAACTTCCAAATAATGAGAAGGTCAAGATAATATACATGGTCCTTCTTTCCATTTTTATATATGAACACAATTACACAAATGCCAAAGATTACAATTTTCAAGTCTATGCAAGCCATGGAAATTTATACTAGCAATTAATTATTGGATTTCTCAGCTTTTTTTTTTTTCAAAATAAATAAGCTCGGTCTTCCTTTTTCTTTTTTTTTTTTTTTTTTTGTCAGACTCAAACATGAGACATTATTTGGTGAAAATTTGAGCTAAAGAGGCTCGGTTTGAGACCAAAAAAGGCTGTTCAACGCGTTTAAGACCTTCAATATTTACCAGCACATTATTATCATGGTTCGATCGTAAGCGCCTAAATGCATTCAAAGTTATGATTATATTATGACAAATAAGAAGTCGGTTTGAATCTCTTGTAGTAACTGACTGAATAAGTAGCTATTTGTGGATAGGGGTGTAAATGAGATGAGCTGTTCGTGAAATCGTTCGTGTTCGGCTCGGTTAATGTTTGGTTCATGTTCGTTTATTTATAAATGAACACGATAATGAACAAGAATATAGTGTTCGTCTATTAAGTGAATTGAATATGAACAACCCTCTGTTCGGTTCGTCTAAACTCGTGTTCGTGTAACTATATATAAAGTTTGATAAAATAAAATAAATAAATCTATTAATGATGTAACAAAAATTAATAAACTTATTTATGCTATAATAATATAAATGATATGTTTGTATTATTTTGAACTTATTATGTTAATTTATATCATCATACTATAAATACAGTCACCGATTTTATCGTTAAGTGTTCAACTCGTTAAAATAATCATACGTATGTAAAAGAATTTATACAATATATAAACTTAAAGTTATATGTGAACTAGTTTATCATAGTTAACAATATAGTAATATATAATAAAATTAAAATATATTTTAAAAAAAAGAAAAATATATATTTTTTTCAATTAGTAAATGTTTTGAAAGAAATTAGATGTTCACGAACAACTCGTGTTCGGCTCGTCAAATGTTCGGTTCATGTTCGTTAAATGTTCGTTCGTATTTAAATGAACATGAACCGAACATGAACAAGAGTTTTAGTTCATGAACTGAACATGAACATGAACAGACGGTTGTTCGGTTCGTTTCGTTTCATTTACGACCCTATTTGTGAAGTAATAAATTTAGTGCTTATTATAATTTTGGGATTGCTAACAATGTCTGCTAATTTGAGAACAAGCAATCAATTTTTAGATGAAGAGAAGGTGAAAAAACTTATGAGTCAAATAGGCATACTTGGGAACATCAAATTTAGTGCTATTCTCCAAATCAGGCCCCTCGTTTGAACCCCTTTTTGTCTATTAAGCCCATGGTATTGGGTTTATAACCCATTCGTGCAATTTAGGAAATTGGTCAATCTCTTAAAAACCAAACTTTTATGTTCTCTTTTCTTGTGAAACATTAATTTTGAAATACTTTTAGCAAATCACATCTTACCTGTCAACTAAATGTAGTATAGCATCATTTTTTAACACAACGGTAATATTTTTCAATTTAAACGTATGGTTTTCATTGCACCAAAGCAACATAACCGTATACGTGACAGAGAAAATAAATTAAATAATACGTGATCACACACAAGGAAAATCGGATGAGCATCTAAAAATTTATTTTTTACAAAACTGTAGTTGTTCGTAGACGTGTCTGTTTGACTACATTTTTAAGCTAATAAGCTATTTTAAATAAGATTTAAACAACAGGTGCATTGGTGATTCGGTGAAGTTTGAAACATTTAGGTTTTTAAGGCCGAAGAAGCTCAAATGATCGATTTAAGCTGACCAACCAAATGTAACGGAGTTTTTAGATGAAAAAATCTAAGTTGGGATAAAAGTTACGAACGGACAAACCTAATGCAATAACCCATATCTTTCAGCATTCATTTTTCAGGTTTGAGGAAAAAATAAACATAAGCTGGTAACTTGGTATGTATCAAGTATCACTGTATCAATGCCCCTCATTCACATAGAAGGTCTATTCAATTGTGACATTTGAGAGTGATTTTATCCTATAGAAGCTTTTAGCTTATCTGTGGTAACTTAGTTACAACTTCTATGGTATATTCCAATCAACTTCTTTTGATGGATATCTTTCTATAATGACAACTTACTGGGAATCAACCAATAAAACTAAGCTTACTCACTTGACATAATTTGCAAGAAGAACTGTAAAGAAAATGTTATTCTTATTTTAGGAGATCTTTTTGGCTGAAGCTGGATTATGTGGTTATTAACTTATTTGTAACAAAAAGGTGTGATAAACCGATAACTGTGATTTGGTGGTGACTGGTGATAATGGTTCAGCTAAAACCAATAAGTTGTATTTTTAGATTCTGAAAAAACCTCTGTTCATCCAGCTTGAAGTTTCTACCATATTGTTGTTGCCAAAAAACTTGAAATCTCATCCTTAATGGTGAACAACCAAGTACAGTTTCGCTTTAAAGCAAAATAGCTGAGCTTAAAAGCTGCAATCAAACAAAGCAAGTGTCTAAATTTTTTGACAGAAAAATTATGGTATACTGATGTAACTGCCAAATTTCTTGTGTGTTTGGTGGTTATGTCTTTCATTCCAGAATATCAATTAATAAAACATAACTTGGTGGACTTAAAAGTGTCTAAGTTTACTCACTCCATCTCATAATGTTACTCCCATGAACTGATTGGCAAACGGTTGGAATGTGGAAAGATACTAGAGAATACATATTTTTGGAAAATGATGGCTGATCCAGATTGATGGGATACCAGAAACAGATAAATTTAAGCTTTCATACATAATTCATAATTGTAATAGTATATTGGCACATAAGTAAACAACTACTGTATACTTCATTGTTACTTGTATAATATATCCTTTCACTATCATGGTATCTAACCATCAGTCTAAACAGTATTTTGCTTTCACATGAATTAACAAGAGGATATTATCTTTTTATCCTTGAAGCTTGGTAATTGTCATTAAAGTTCTCAAGAACTCTATCTGGCTAAAGTAGGGCTTGTATATCCGCAATATATAAGGAGGGCAACTTATTTTTGTGCTAATTGTGCATATATTTACATAACTGTGTATGTCTATCACTACTCTCTACCATTATGTCTTTCCTTGTGAGTAATGCTAATATGCACATCAAAAAGCATGCTAAGATTGTAAATCAGAATACATAGTTGCGAAATAGCGTGTACATCTCATTTTGCTTAATAAACAAAACTAATTGCGATTCCAACAATTACTATTTATTTTTAGGTCATAAATGTATATTACTCACCTACTGTGAGCAAAACTAGGGTGGTTTTTGCTTTGTCATGAATCTTTCTCCTCTAAAGCTATGGCTACTTCCAAGTTATCAGTACCCCTTCGAATCTTCAAAATCACATTATCCCCAACATTGTAATCGTCCAATACCTTATATAACTCAGCTTTACTCTTTACCTGCTTAAACAAAGAGCAATGAATGTCGGCTTATAGAGCACAAGTCATGTACCAGGAAAAAATGTTTACGCATTACAATCTTATTTTCAGAGTTTTCGCTACGATTAGCATGTAATTCATAATTTTTTTCCCACAGAATCTTGGAAACTAGAGAGCTTCCATATCAAATGAATGCGGAAGTCCCTGTCACTAAAAGATACAACAGCTTGTTTTTGTTGCAGCTTCTAGGCTCAGCTAATTTGCTTATGTGCTTATAAGATGTAGTCATTTGGTTGGCAAGCAGCCAGCTTAGCCGATGTTTTTTCTGGTTTTCTGAGTTTACTAAAGTAGACTTTTTAAGCTTTATGTACCCATCTTTTCTCTTAAAGAGTCATATTAGCCAACTTATTTGCTTAAACATTGCAGCGAAAAAACAACAAAGTACTATCAAGGCAAGTTTTCAGATGGATGGAACCATAGCTTTCCGAAGACTCAGTTAAGCCAACTCTATATGCTTTCTGCAGCCAAACAAAAAAGCGAAGTACTACAAAGATTTTCAGTTTTCTCTTTGCCAAGTAATCTTGTTCTTTCAACAATATTTTTCTCAAACAAAAGAGTTACTAGACAGAGTTTTCACAAGAATATTAGGTCAAATATGAAACAAAAATCATCTTTAGGGACAACTTATAAATTATAAAGAAAACAAAAGAGCAGACTGTAAAATTGAAAGAAGATTTAGCTCACAGATTTATTGTCCACTTCTTCAATTATATCTCCAAGGATAATGTTACCAGCAAATCCCCTTGTAGTAGGACGTATTCCAGCTTTGGCTGCAAGGCTATTCCCAGGAACCTAAAAATATAAAATAAAATATTTCGGGAAGAAAGTACAGTAAAAAAATACATACACGCAGAACTGGAATAATGGACAAATACCAGGAGAACAAGAGCTCCGCTTCGAACATTAAGTTGGCTAGCTATTAGGTCAGGAGCAATATCCAAATCTAAACCAGCTCGCACAGCCTAACATAATTGGAAAGGGGATTGTTTATTAATTCTTTTTGAGCGATAAAAGAAACTCTAAGAATTATCTTGCTTTTTATTTTTTCGTTCAGAAAACTCATTTCCTTCAGACCGGGTGTCTTTTCCAATATCCAGTAAAACCAAAGTTCAAATTGTAGTTGTACATACTCTGCCGGATTGGATCAGTTGAGGTACAATTTTTACAACTGTTGAGGATGGAATAGCAAATCCTACACCCGCAGATGTCCCTGATACATCAAAAAGAAAAAAATCATAGCTAAAACTAAAAAATGAAAGTTTATGCAATAACTAGTATGCTTAAAACTATTTACTAATACAGTACACCTAGACATGTAATGAGATGACAGTAAATACCTGTTTGAGTATATATTGCTGTATTAATTCCAATTAAGTCACCCTTAGAGTTCAGAAGCGGACCTCCACTGACATGATTAACCAAATAAGTTAGGTACACAAAGAAAAAGCTTTTAAGTAATGCTTTGGGGACAAATCAGTACCCAGATAAAGACCCGAATAGCCATAGCTGGGAGCTCTTACCAATATGCATTTTAGAGTAATGGTTTAATGCAATGTTTTAAAAATCGCGCTATATAGCGCGAAATAGCGCTTTTTGGGGAAAAAACGCAACGAAAAACCACTATTTGGCTGGAATTGCGCTAAAATCGCGCTATATGGGACCAAAAGCGCAAAAAGCACGAAATTCTGGACCAAAAGCGTAAATAGCGAGTTAGGAAAAAAAACAGTGAATCTAAATAATTAATATATATTGTGTAATTTTCATAAAAGTGTGTGCAGTCCAGATGGTTGTGATAGTGCTTTAGTTTACAGCGAACCCAAGTTCGAATCTCACGTACAACAATTTTTTTTGCGAATTTTTTTTATTATTACCTAATATAACTATACATTTTATCTTTTATTGTTATATATTCTAAAGTTTAGTGCATATTTAGGCAAAAAAAAAGTGCACCACAAAGCGCTATGTAGCAACGCTATTTGCGCTTTTAGCGTTTCTCTCGAAAAAACCCTACGCTAGCGATAACGCTATTTAAAACATTGGTTTAATGCTCTATATATCAAGATCTGGAGTGAAATTGAAAGCCAGATTGGAGGATGTGGCAACTCGCCTCACCACATGTTAAATTGTGTTGCCGGGACTATATTTTATATGGTATGTTGTAGGGCAGTCACATGCACCAATCTGGCCCACAATCTGCCTCTCAATCTTGGTATTGTGCTTGATTGGTCACATCTAACAATTACAAAAGTTTGCTAAGTACTACAGTGGCGAAAAGTTTTATTTTCAGTTTTATTTGATTTTAGGTATCTTTGGTAGAATGTGAAAAAACTTACTTTATACTTTGGGATTAGTACAATAAAATTGACTGTTTTGAGTACAAATAAATGAGAGTCATACTGTTTTGAAAAAAAGTGGAGAGATCGACTCACTTCTAAAAGGGTATAAAACTCAATCTAAAAAGTACAAATAAATACTATTTTGTTTGTCACACCAAACTATGTAAATTGAAGTAAAAAGTTGGTATACATGCACTTTTTGTGTACAACAAACTAGCCATTGAAATGTGTTAATTGTTATGGGGATGAATGAAATCTGAAAAGTATGTGACAACATGCGCTGCCACCTAAGGCCATCTGGGTATGGGTTCGATCTGGCTCTATAGCAATACTCAAAAGCTTTGTTATATATATTAATCCAGGAAGAATACCTATTTCCAGGATTGATGGCTGCATCTGTCTGAACTCCTCCGCCAATGGTTACACCAGTTTGACTAAAAATGTCTCGATTTAGCCCACTAATGACACCAACAGTAAGGGTATGATCAAAACCGAACGGATTGCCAATGGCTAAGCATTCTTGGCCGACTTTTAAATACGATGATTCACCCACTTTGATGGGTCTTAGCAGCTCTTTAGATGCATCCACCTATATAAATAATAATGTAATAAAACTTTCCCTCATTTTGCTCAACGGAAAGGGTTAATTACTACTCCAATATATCACGTGGATTCATTTTGTACACCTGCGGCTTGCCTACAAGCATACCAATCTTAAATATTTTTGGCAAATTAGTACACTTGGTGTACACAAAAAAAAATATGTTGAGGTAATTGGTTTAGAAAACTTAATATTTTAATAACTGTTCTATCGTTTCTTTAGCTTCTATACACCATTATATAACATTTTTCCTATTTAAGTCCCCTAATTATGTTCTTCTTTCGTAGTGTACAAAAGCGGAAAAAGGAACTGTTGAGTTAGGGTGGGTGCTTATTGCAAACCTTGATTGGTTGGCATACAAAATCGAGATCCAATGATATGTTAGTGTACAAATCGTAATTAACTCTATCGGAAGTTATGAGCGCATATGGTAACAAGAAAAAAAATACATAGCTTCAAGAATTTTGACCTACCTTCAATACAGCGAGATCCTTAGCACGGTCTGCACCAACCAATCTACCCTCGAAATTCTTTTGAACCCTTTACAAAAACCATGCATAAATACGAATGTGAAACTTTACGAGTAAGATGTGTCTACAATTTAATATCTAATAATAGAGGTCGGTATTTTATGAAAGGAAAAGTTACTGTGAATCTCACCCTTCGGATGCAAGAATATTAACCCTAGCAACGATATCTCCACGGCTTGGATTTCTCGAAAGAGAATTACCAATTACTGCATAATGTTGAACCATATTCAGAACCCAAAAGTCCATTCTATAATCGAAATGATTAATCAGTAGGAAATAGCATCAAATTCCAATTATGTAATGGTTTAACAAGTTGGGCCACAGCTATATGCACTAGTCTAAGGTAAACAAATCTTACTTAATGTATATATATTATATACAATTTAAATCTTTTGGCCAACTTACCATGATAATTTGTCACAATGTGACCTGAAGCATCCCAAACCACTCCAGAACCATTTCCTTCAGGTACCTGTCACAATGTAAACCAAATATACCTGCCATGAGAAACGCTTATACACAAAACGAATAAAAGCAAACTGGGCCATATAAAAAACCGCGTTGTAGTGTTAGTATCTGTAAAGGTATATAATTACCTCTACTGCTCCTGTAACATTAAGCTGTGGGCGCAATGTTACATCAAAAATATTGACAACTGAGTAAGTGTTCTTCTCAAATAATTGAACAATCCTTTCCTGTCGAATTAGAAAAAGAATCAAACAACGGCCAGGAATATATCACCGACAAGATTTTTCTTTTTTAACTAACAAATGGAAATTGTGGTTGTCTAGTTGGAGCAAAACCTCGGAAGGGAAGAGTGCCCCAGAAGGATAAACCATGGGTGTCACATCTTCGATTGTCACTGTTGGATCCCCTAAAGCATAAGCTGTGTATTCCAATTTGTATCATGTTATCAGAAATGAGTTTCAGCGATTAAACCTTTTTTTAAAACTAAAAGACTGAATACAGAATGATGACAGAGAAGTCCTTGATAACTCTACTACGAAGAAACAATCTCGGGAATCTGAACAGAATAATATTGTAAAATATGCTTATTATGTAAAAGTACATCGAAATTCCAACATTGGAAATCATAGTAATGAAGTGTCCCATGTCCAACACCATCAGAAACTCCCGAACTAAGTGAACCAACAATACAATTTTCCAGGGAAAAACACTTCATTTCAGAAGTTATGATGATTGTCGTAAAGAGGATAGTAACGCATTCAGGCTGACCACTCCATTTTTATGGTTTTGGGTGGTTGGTATATTAGCAAAAGGGGGTGTCTATTAAGTTATGGATACTAATATACTGTTCCTCACGCAGCATTTTTTTCAACCTGTTGGTGTTTGAAAATAAGAAATGTTGAAATGAAAGACAGATCCAGCCTAGATGAAATTGCTTAATAGTTCACAAACATCACCAAACTAGTAATCAAATTAGGAACTTAAAAGGGAACAAAAGGCAGGGTTTTGCGAACCTGCAAAGTACCTTGAAGGAAGATAAGATGAACAATACATGAAGAAACTGGAAAACAATGTCCGCCGAGTAGTCAAGAGAAAGTTGCTGCTGTCCACTACTTCACTCCTAAATTCAAAATATATCTGTCAAATTCTCTAATCCTAGAGAGAGAGCTTAAAGAAATATAAATGAACTGTATTTTTTATTTCTTGATTTCTCAGTAATTACAGAGATATATATATAGATTTGCCAGCTGGCACAATGTTATTCGAGCTAACTAACTAACTGTCACCACTATATGCTAATACATCCACTATGTTTATAGTATAAATTAGTACCACATATCTAAGAACTAGTGTATGTCCTAATTAAAAACTATACAAACATATCAAACTAGTCCCTGATTCTGCAGATAGTGACAGAATCAGTCCACATACTTCAATACACCCCCTCAAGATGGAGAGGTCAAGTCCAGAACTCCCATCTTGTATAAAAGAAAATAGAAAGGTTGTGATCCAAGTGCCTTTGTGAACATGTCAGTCAATTGATGAGAAGAGTAGACATGTAGCAAATGCATGTCACCATTAAGCACTTTATCCATTATAAAATGGCAATCCATTTCCACATGCTTGGTCCTAGCATGATGTACAGGATTAGCAGCTAGAGCCAGGGCTGCTTTACTATATCACTAAATAACACAGCAGGAGCTTCATTAAGCACATTCAAATCTCTCAATAGTTGCTGTAACCAAACCATTTCACAACCAGAAAGAGCCATTGCTCTATTTTCTGCCTCTGCAGAGCTTCTAGACACAACCCCTTGCTTCTTGCTCTTCCAAGAAATCATAGCATCACCAAGGAACATACAATAACCACTTATTGATCTTCTCGTATCCACACACGCAGCCCAGTCAGAATCACAAAAACCTTTGAGCTTTAAATCATTCTGAGAGGGGAAATAGAGGCCTTGTCCTGGTTTTAATTTTAAATACCTCAAAACTCTATAAGCAACGTCTAAGTGAGTTTGTCAAGGTGTACTAACAAATTGACTCAAACACCCTACTGCATACGAAATATCTGGTCTACTGATAGTCAAGTAAAGCAAACGACCCACCAATCTTCTGTATATATCAGGTTCTAGAAGAACATTAGCATCATCCTTGGAGAGCTTGAGATTACTTTCCATAGGAAAATGCACTGGTTTACAACTCATCATTCCTGTACTTTCCAATAGTTCAAGAGTGTATTTTCTTTGGCAAATTGTTAAACCTTGCTTAGACCTTGCTATCTCAAGTCCTAGAAAGATTTTAAATCCGCTAGGTCCTTGATATTGAAGCTGTGATCAAGAAATAACTTCACCCTTTTTATCAATACCAAGTCAGCACTGGCCAAAATAATATCATCAACGTAGACTAATAGAACAAGAAAACTCCCATCTTTAGCATAAGTGAACATTGAAGTATCAGCATAAGATTGCTTAAAACCAAAGTTAATAAGAGCAGTGGATAATTTGCTAAACCACTGTCTGCTAGCTTGTTTTAAGCCATAAAGAGACTTATGCAACTTACAGACCTTGTTCACCCCCTTAATCTCATACCCAGGTGGAGGTTTCATATAGACCTCTTCTTCAAGGTCACCATTTAAAAATGCATTGTTGACATCTAGTTGCTGTAAATTCCAATTTCTTGCTGTAGCAACTGCTAAAAGAGTCCTTTACAGTGGTCATTTTGGCCACAGGACTAAAGGTTGCCTCATAATCTACGCCCTCAGTCTGAGTATAACCCTTTGCTACAAGACGTGCCTTATACCTTTCTAGACTTCCATCCGATTTATATTTCACTTTCTAGACCTATTTACATCCAATAGCTCTTTTTCCTTGAGGTAATTAAGGTAAAGGTCCATGTGTGATTGGTTTCTAAGGCATTTATTTCCTTTTGCATTGCTACTACCCATTCTGGGTGTTTACCAGCTTCAACAAAAGTACTAGGTTCAACAACTTTAGCTACATTCAAGCAAAAAATCCTATACTTATCAGAGAGATATAGATTTGCCAACTGGCACAATGTTATTCGCCAGCTCAGCTAACTAACTAACTGTCACCGTTATATGCTAATACATTCACTATGTTTATAGTATTTACAAATTAGTAACACATATCTAAGAACTAGTGTATGCCATAATTAAAAACTATACAAACATATCAAACTAGTCCCTGGTTCTGCAGATAGTGACAGAATCAGTCCACATACTTCAATACTATAAGTAAGTTGGTCTGTATGAAGAATTATAATTCTGTCAAATCATTGAATACTCTGTCGACAACTTGGCTGTAGCGTATAAGCTTATGTATTTGCTTATCAGTTTAAGTGCATTTTGTTCATCGAGTTTTTCTTATTTTCATTTCTGATTTTTTAAAGCAACATCCAGGAGTGTCAATAAAAGACTGTTGTCTGCTTCACTTCTAAATAGAAACATATTTGATTAATTTGTATTTCGAGTATAACTCTTGTTACTCCATTCACTGTTTGTGCTGGAAAGCTCAATTGATTTTGTTTGTTTTATGTGGTTGAATGCGTTTTACAGGTTTAATACATTTAAAAGTTTGCTAGCTTTAAAAAAGAGTTACTGTGTTTTGGGGAGGAAAAAGCTAGAATCTTTTAATGAATGGACCCAGCCTATTTTTCCATTAGAAGGCAAGAAAACTTATTTGCTAAATGCCATAAGCCAAACGAAAATGCTCAGTTTTACGCAGGGGAAATAGGGAATTAATTCAAGGATAATGACAAACCTCAGATCAGTGAAAAGGCTAAAGTAATGTTAAGCCTTCTGATTTTTATCAAAGATCATAATCAGTTATTCCCAACATAATTCCCTATAAGGGTCTGTTTGGCTTCAAAACTTAAGTAAATAAGTTAGCTTATATAAGCCAAGTCTACTCAGCTTAAAGATTCAATTTTTCAGGCGAAAAGAAAAACAATTACATCATAGAAGCTAAAAATAGAAATGCTGAGCATAGGAGTTGCAAGCAATGAAGCCATAATTCCGATGAGAAAACTTGTTACAGTATATGAGTCTATGACAACAAATCCAAATATCTGAATTCCACTAATTTCTTTCTTTATCAATATTAGCTAATTTAAGAATAACAAAACTTATTTTTAGCCGGAAACGTTCAGTCAGATTAAAGCTTCTATCTTTTCAGCCCGAAAAAAGCCCAAATGCATCATAAAGGCTAAAAATGGAAATTTCGAGCATAAAAGTGGCATCCAAGGAAGTCCTAACTATCAATGTAAAAACCGAATACAGTAAATCACACAACTCCAATTTCCACTTAAACTATGTTCTCTATCAAAATTAGCTTAATTTGAAATGTCACATGTTCTCCAGGTCCGAAGGGATCCTGTGCCCAACTACCGACTCCTCCCGGAATTGCATTATCGGAACCGAGCCAGGAATGGCCGTTAGTGGACACCCACTACTTTTCACCGGTTAGAGAGGATGAATTCAATTAAGAGCTCATTTAACTATATTGAGAAACCCCGTTACAGTAAATGATAACAAATCAAATTTTCACCCAAATTCTTCTCTTTAACAAAATTAGCTATTTTAAAAGTTACGATCCTTTAACATGATAAAAGCTAAAAATAGAAATTTTAAGCAAAAAAGTTGCAGAGAACGGAGTCCTAACTATCAATCTGAAAACCCAGTGAATGACATACAACCAACTTTCACTACAGTTCCTTCTTTATCAAAATTAACCAACTAAAAAGTAATGAATTGAACTAAAAGCTCATTTACACACACAACCAAAAAAAAAAAAACTACAAATAGAATATTAGAGCTTAAAAGTAGCTAGCACCCGAAAAGAAGTCATAACTATCAATGTGAAAATTAAATATAGTACTATATGAAAACATTAAAAAATACACTAAAAATCCTATTTTGAATCAAAATAAGCTAATTTAAGAACAATGAATTGAACGAAAGCTCATTTACAAAATAAAATATAAGAAGCTAAATGTAGAATATCGGACCTTCAAAAATGCACTTTAACTATCAATAATCATTAATTTCAGCAAAATATATTGAAAATGCATGTAAAAACTAAAAAAATCAGTCTGATGGGGTGATGTGGCCCTCGATGGTCACCACTTAGCTTAATCAGTACAAAAACTAAACATAACACTAAATGACAACAAACAAAAAATCCTATCTTTAACCAAAATAAGCTAATTTAACAACAATGAAACGAGATTGAGTTGAATTACTTAAAAGGTTTTGAGGAGTGAGAAGCGGCGGAATCTTCGCCGGAATCTTCGCCGGAAAAGACGGCGTCGAAACATATTTCTCGTCGCAAAAAGTATCGTCTCTTTGAACCTTTTTGTAACGGTCGAATTTCGTTACAATAATAATGATTTGATAACTGAGCTGAGGAACTGCTAGCTATTATAACTTGCATTTTATTTTTATTCTTTTGCTCTTTTTTGTTTTCTTGAGGAAATTAAGCGAGGGATAACCAAGTTTTTTGTTTTGTTACAGTAGCTTGGGATTAAAAAATAAAAATAAAACAATAATAACATGCAAATAAGGAGCTTGGGGAAAATGTTTTTTGATAGCTATACCATTGCTTTTCAATAATATTTAGTATCTAAATTTTAAATTTTACCCATTTTGGTTATAATCTATCATTTTTTGTTCAATTAAGGATCCGACAGTATAAATCAATAAAAGTGCAGTCATTATATTTAATATTTAGAGATGTATTTTACGTCATTAAACTCACTGCGTGATAGGTGAAAGAATGATAATGCAATTGTGTCATTTTGTTAAACATCAGTCCTTTAAATGTATGAAAATCTATAGGTGAATACCCTAATTGATAAAACTTAAAAATTGAGTACTAAATTGGTACAAACTACTTAACAACTTTTTACCAAATAGGGACAAAATATGAGTGGTTTCCAAAACACATAGAATTTAGTAATTTTTAAAAATTGCAAATTATCTCCATGTTCAGTTTTTAAAATGGCATAAGTATTCAAGGTGGTACTCCTTTTTGGTTTATAGATCTTGTCTAATGTTTAATTTTATATATTTATGTGTGAGCGAACAAACTACAGGAGGTTTCCCAACAAAAAATTATAAAAGAAACTTTTACGTACTTGGTATTTATTTAACGTTTTTAAAATTTCTCCAAGCAACTTTTTTCTTTAATTCTAATATCTTATAGTTAGATACTATAAAAGTACATATTTGAAGGCAAAAAAACGAATTTACATGGAGTAGTGAATACAGAGATATTTTATTTTAAAGATCGATTTGGGTGTCATTCGAAAAAAAGTATAGTTTATATGAGTAAATTGCAAATCAACCAAAGCTTATGGGTGTTATTTGCAGTTTACCAATTAAAAAAATAAAATTTGTGAGTTAAGTACTAGAGCACATGACATCCACTGATACATTATTCTATCTGCCTATGATTGTACAACAGACAAAGAACATGAAATTAAGGTTTTGTTTGGTAACATTGGTTGTAGCTTTTAAGCTTAATTTTTTGTGTGGTCTAGAATTGGACATGTGGTTCTCAGCCTAAATATTGAGTTTTTCAGGATTTTGACCTGAAAAGACTTCAAGTGTATAAGGTTGGTAATTTTTTGGTAGGATCTACATTTGTAAAACTCTTCCAGAGCGATATTGGCTTTAGTAAGTTGTAATTTTGGTCCGTTGTGAAGAGTTTGAACTTTGAAGAGAGTTTACTGTTGGGTGGTAACTTGTATTTACCTAAGTTTAAACTAGTTGGTGCCATTTGTGGACACGGACGGAATTTGTTAAACCTTCCAAGTATGGCATAGTAAATCGTGGTGTTTATGTATCCTGATATAGTTCAGAATCTAAAAATATTGTATCTACGCTAACCCCTTGCTACTATGATTTTCATGTGAATAGCTACGAAAGAATTTTCTAATTTTACGTTCTCAGAACCAAACATATAATGATTGACAGAAGCATAGTTGTAAGTTACCGTGCTAATGCTGTCAAGAAGAGAAAACGGATGAGGTAAGTATGCAACCATTGTAATATTTGGGCTTGGCAAAATGACATTTTTAGAAGTCATTAGAAAGACCGAAGCCCCGCAAGAAACTCTGGTGCATGTATTCTGTTATAGTAATTAAGAACAGAAGTAAGAACTACTCCTATAATGCAGTTGTGAGAATACAATCGTATAATTTTCTGTCAGTTTATATAATATGATACAAATTCATACATCAGTACTAAATCCCCTTTACAAACAGAAGAGACTCGTGTCACATCCTCCGTATATGATTGACCGTGTGCTGATTGACAAACGCATCGTTTACAGTCAAGTACATTTGTCGGTTTCCAAGCTTGTGCTGTTGTTTGTCAACAAAAAGAAAACCAACGAGGTTAAATTTGCAATCGTTTCAAAATATGAGGTAACCAAATGGCATATTTAATAGTCATTAAATAGACCAAACACCAAACCCAACAAACTCTTATGTTTCTAGTCCTCCGGTTAATGACTAGCAATGTAATCATTGACAGAATCGTTATTAACTCGGCTTCGGTGCGGTGCCTGTGTTGTCAATAATTGAAAATTGGTGAGGTAAATACAACCATTGCCATAAATATGGTAACAAAATGACATTTTAAAACCTCAATATAAGGAAAAAGCCAAACAAACTCTAATGTACACATCCACTCCCCAAACTTCTATAAATACCCTCATTAGCCCCACTTCTCAAAACATAACATTTTCACATATTTACAAACCAAAAGAAAGTTAATCATGAAAGGAGCAGCTCTCATTCTCTTAACCATCCTTGCGGTGTCTCACCTCATGGTTGGCCCAAGCAAGGCCCTCACATGTAACCAGGTGAACGGGGCGCTGGCCTCGTGTGTCAGCTATCTTACCAATGGTGCTGTCCCATCAAGCCAGTGTTGTGCTGGCGTGAAGAACTTGAACTCCATAGCGACCACTAAGCCAGATAGGCAAGCCGCATGCAACTGTCTGCAACAAGCATCCAGTAATTATAAGAATATTAGGGATGATGCGGCAGTCAGCCTGCCTCAGAAATGTAACGTCCAAGTCAGCATCCCGATTTCTCGCAGCACCGATTGCAGCTCGTGAGTCTTGTTTTCTTTTCTTTATTTCACATTAATAAGACTAGAGATAAAAATTCATCAAACTTATTCCAAAACTTTTCGAGACAAAACCAATAGAAATTTTGGAACTGTTATGGTGAACTTTTTGTTAACAAGGAAAACATGACGACCTATAGAGAAAAAGTTAGTTTGACGGTCGAATGCACTTTCTGAGAAAAAAAGCTCGATCTTTTAACGTAGAGTATAAAATCGTGTCAACTAACTTAACATTTCTAGATTTATAAGTTCTGGAAAAACAAAAGATCGATATAAAGACAATCAGCCAAAAATTGTATAGCTTTTAAGCAAAAAATAAAAGAATATGAGCTAGAAAGTTGTAACTTGTAACCGGACTAGGATAATATGATAGCTACACCAAATAACTCTTCTAATGTTTTCCAAAAGCATGAAAACTCAATATGCAATAACAGTTTGAAAGCAAAAGTAGATTTTATTCCCACAAGATGGATATTAACACAACTACACTTCCAAACATCTTCGAGTGTGTGTACTAGTTGTGTATTTTCTTCTTTTTGTATCATATTTTAATTCCATCAACAAGAGAACACAATAATGATTGGCATGTGTTGTTATTGATACAATAATTTTCGCTATTCTGTTGCAGTATTGCATAAGCTGGATGGAAGTGGAAGATACAATAAAGTTGGGGAGCTTGTGTTATGGCACCTCATTTTGAGTTTATAAAGTTTTGCTTGTATGAACCTAAATAATTTGTACCTTTTCTGGTATACAAAGTGATATGTACTCTAAAAAAGAATGGAATCACTAGTAACACTTTTCTTACAAATGTGTTTGTGGATTTTCTATCATGCTTCATCTCTGAACGAGACAAAATAATCGTGATCGTCCATGTTAGATAAAAACAAATGCAGGGTCTAGATTTAAACTAGTAATTTTTACATCTTCGGTCGATTTTGATTAAATGAAAAATAAACAGATGGGAACGAGATAGGTTATTACTTATCCCATTCAAAGAGACCTTATTAAAAGTCGCGTGCGCGGTATGTCAAAGAGAGAACTCATATCACTACTTGACTAAATCATAAATCCAATCAAAAGAGGAATGCAATAGTCTTTAAGAAAAAAAGATCTTTCGGTAATTTACCAAATACATCATTTCCGTTTATATGGTTTTCCCAATATGATATCAGAAAACTATTAAACGATTTTCATGCTCGCATTGAGTAAACTACCGATGCGTAAGTATATAGTAATAATTTCAATAAATTATGAAGGAAAACCGGACGATGATTGTTCGAAAGATATTGCACTAATTCAATCTATTCCTCTTATCGATTCATGTCCATGTTCAGGGATGGATTATTAACAAATTTACACTATTCCAACCCAAAGAGTAAAAAAGAAGAGCAAATGAGTTAATCCACCAGTAACGCTTCAGTTTATCTAAGTCCCGACACCTCCAAAACGAGGGTTATCGATTATCCAAAAATAAAAGACTAAAGAAAAAGAGTTAATCTTTGATCTAGTCAATGGCTAATTGCGCATCAAAGAAGCAAGTGAGAGTCCATCAAGATGATCAAATAAACAATAAATCGGTACCCTTTTGATATGTGATGTAAAAATGACATTGTGGCCTCTGGTAAAAACTTGGAATGATTGGTACCTCCCTCAAAAGTTAGTTTATTGAGAAGCCCAAACAAGTCTCAGCCTAAAGAATAAAGCTTTTATTATAATTTTAATAAATTTCATTATAATTAAAACGCGATCTTGCAACTCAAAAATAAGTCAACCGGAAACATCAACAAAAACGAACAATAATGAAATGCAATATACGCAATCATATTCTGTCCTTTCTAGTTGTTCAACTGATTAATGTCCATTAGAACAGATCGATCGATAAACCATTTATCTATATGCCTTTTAGGCAATGAGAGCAAGGTGTTACTTTATATAGACTATAAACTCAACCGGTTCCATCCTTAATAGGTACCAACTCGACTACCACCATCCTCAAAACCTTCTTGATGTGCTGACCAAAACCTCCGGCCAATCCAAGATTTTATAGTATTATAACCATCCCGACTTGTTACTAACAGTTCGAGAAACTCTCGAACATATTGTTGTCCTAATGGAGACTAAAAACTCGGTCATTTCCGACAAGGAAAAAAAATACCAATTTCGGACATTGAAACTAACTTGTTACTTACTAGAGTCTTCAGATTAAGCTCATTCCATTCTTAACTAAGGTCAACTCGACTTATAACCTTCATAAAATTTACTCAACATAGTAATAAAAACCACTTATCGACTCCAAATTTACGTAAAAGAAAAAATGATATAAACCCGAAGTGCTACGTATACTATAACCTCTAGATTTGCAAATACAACAATTCGATATAATATTAATACAATACAACCTTGATATTTGCAAATATTTTTCATTTTTTTCTGATGATAAATGTGGTTTCACACATATTCTACTCAATAAGCTCCACTAATTTACATTGATCAAAATGCCATCTGCAAGTCTGATCATGCATGATTGTGTGTCAGAGAGTATTTAGATTTAAGTTTGTTTTCATTAAATATGACTAATTTGTGAAAATATATGTAATGTAACAAAATTATCAATAAAATACATGTTTATGTCAGTTACACGTAAACAAGTCCGTCCAAATTTAACGTCATCCGCTA
This sequence comes from Primula veris, assembly GCA_963682055.1. Taxonomy (NCBI): domain Eukaryota; kingdom Viridiplantae; phylum Streptophyta; class Magnoliopsida; order Ericales; family Primulaceae; genus Primula; species Primula veris. The sequence goes on along the minus strand of OY821747.1, from coordinate 23,426,440 downwards.
GAACACATAAGAAAAGCAACGTTGTGAAAACAGTCGCTGGCTAACAGAAGCTAGAGTCTCAGTTGATGCCACTCCTTCATGTACGCCATAAAAATATACTCTTCTGCAAACTTCGGATCACTTCGAAATAAAAAGCCCAAAACAATTAGGCCACTTGAGAAATTTTTACCAAATTTTGGTATCACTTAGAAAAGTAAAAAGACACAACATAACTCAATCTCGAGGGTTTGCCTAAAACCCTTTTTTTTCCCTCTTACTACAACAATAACACACCTGTCTTCCTGCCTCAAATCCTAGAGAGAGAGAGAGAGTGAGTGTTTAGGGTAAACCCCAACAAAGAACAAAGGGTAAAAAAGATGGTAGCTGATAAGGGTAAAAAACCAAAGATAAACGATGATGAAGATTCTGACAACCTCGACACCGACCTAGTACTCGCTATCGAGAAGTTACAGGAATTTCAAGATGAGCTTGATAAGGTCACATTCTCCCCTATCATATATATATATATGTTGTATCTATATTCGTGTCAAGTTTTATTTTGATTTGATCATTACCCATGTTTTGGTTGAGTGTTTTTTGATATCAACTTGGTGGAAATTGTGAGTTGATTGTGTTTTTGTGTATGTATACAAATGTATATCTATGCATTACAATACCCTTGTTTTGATTTGATGTTTTTTGATATTAACTTGGTGGAAATTTTATGTATAAATTCGTATATCTGTGCATTACAATACCCATGTTTAAGTTTAGTGTTTTTTGGTATTGAATTGGTGAAAATTGTGAGTTGATTCGGGTGTTTGTGTATGTATACTTTTGTATATCTGTGCATTACAATATCCGTGTTTTAGTTTAGGGTTTTTTGGTATTGAATTGGTGAAAATTGTGAGTTGATTCGGGTGTTTGTGTATGTATACTTTCGTATATATATGCACTACGATACCCATGCTTTAGTTTAGTGTTTTTTGGTATTAACTTGGTGGAAATTGAGAGTTGATTGGGTTTTTGTGTATGTAAACATTCGTATATCTATGCATTACAATGCCCATGTTTTGATTTAGTGTTTTTTGGTATCAGTTTTGTGGAAATTGTGAGTTGATTGGATCTTTGTGTATGTATACATTCGTATATCTATGCATTACAATACCCATGTTTTGATTTAGTGTTTTTTGGTATCAGTTTTGTGGAAATTGTGAGTTGATTGGGTCTTTGTGTATGTATACATTCGTATATCTATGCATTACAATACCCATGTTTTGATTTAGTGTTTTTTGGTACTGAATTGGTGGAAATTGTGAGTTGATTGTGTCTGTGTTGCCTCTTTAATAAGATTTTTTTCTTAAAAATACGTGTCTTTGTGTGTGTATACATTCGAATATCTATGCATTACAATACCCATGTTTTGATTTAGTGTTTTATGCTATCAAAATTGTGAATATTGTGAGTTGATTGGGTCTTTGTGTGTGTATGCACACATTTGTATATCTATGCATAACAACTCCCATGTTTTGAATTAGTGTTTTATGGTATAAAAATTGCGATATCAATTTTGTGAAAATTATGAGTTAATTGTGTCTGTGTTTTCTCTTTAATGAGATTTTAAAATAAAAACCGTCTTTGTATGTGCATACATTCGTAGATCTATGCATTAAATTACCCATGTTTTGATTTAGTGTTTTATGGTTTCAAGATAGTGATATCAGTTTTGTGAAAATTTGAGTTAATTGTGTCTTTGTGTTGCCTCTTTAATAAGATTTTAAAATAAAAACAAAAATTGTGTCTTTGTGTATGTATACATTCCTATATCTGTGCATTACAATACCCATGTTTTGATTTAGTGTTTTATGGTATCAAAATTGTGGTACCAATTTTGTGAAAATTGTGTCTTTGGGTCTGTGTATGTATACATTCATATATCTATAATTACATACCCATGTTTTGATTTATGTTTTATGGTATTAATTTAGTGAAAATTGTAAGTTAATTGGGTCTGTGTGTATGTACATATATGCATCACATACCCTTTTCTGAGTTTACTGTCTTTGTGTAAAGGTAATCATACCCATGTTTTGATTTAGTTTTTCTGAATTAATTTAGTGGAAATTGTGAGTTACTTAGGTTTTTGTTAATGTACGCATGTGTATATCAATGCATTACATACCTATGTTCAAAATTTACTGTCTTTATGTAAATGTGATCAAACCCATGTTTTGATTTAGTGTTTAAGGTATCAAGTATCAACATAGTGAAAATTATAAGTTAAGTGGGTCTGTGTATGTACATGTTCGTATATCCATGCATTGCATATCCATGTTTCGGAATTCACCGTCTCTGTGTAAATGAAATCATACCCATGATTCAATTTAGTGAAAACAGTGAGTTTATTAGGTCTGTGTATTTTTATATATTTGTATACTATGAATTGAATACACATGTTTGGAATTCTACTGTCTTTGTGAAAATGTAGTGGAAATTGCGAGTTACTCGGGTATTTAAATATATATGCATACTCATGTTTCGAGATTTGCTTTATTTGTGTAGATGTAATCATATCCATGTTTAGATTTAATCTTTAAGTTATCAGATTAGTGAAAATTGTGATTTTATTGCGTCTTTGTGTATGTACTTGTTAGTTTCATTACGTAGGCATGTTTGGAATTGACCGTCTTTATGTAAATATAACCATGCCCATGTTTGGATTTAGCCTGTTTGATATAAACTTTTTTTAATTTATGAGTTAATTGGGCCTATGTACGTGTCTACTATATAGCTATGCATAAATACTCATATTTCTAAAGAAACTGGCTTTCTGTCAATGTGGAGTCGAAATCACGAGCTATTGGGTGTGTGAATATGTTTATACTGTAAATGATATGTAGATGTAATCATACTCATGTTTCGGTTTAGTGTTTCAAGATCAATTTAGTGAAAATTATATTGGGTATGTGAATGTGTATATTGTAAATGATATGTAGATGTAATCATACCCGTGTTTCGGTTTAGTGTTTTAAGATCAATTTAGTGAAAATTATAAGTTAATTGGGCCTGTATTTGTGTTTACGTAAGTATAGCTATCGCTATATCATTGTATTGATTTTTGTCGGTTAACTGTGTTTACGTATTCAGACCCATGTTTCGAGATATACTTCGTATCAATGTATCGAAATGTGTCCGTTAACTGTGCATTTGAAATTTGAATTTGTACAAATATCGAAGTTTCCAACTTTTTTGTCTTTATTAGATGTACTGAACATTGCCACTTAATTTGGTATGTCGGAATCCCATGTTTCGAAATTTGTTCCTCTTAAAGTGCACTGAAGGTTGCTGGTTAATTGCTTACTCTACATGTGTATATTTAATACAAACTCATGTTCCTAAATACCCTTTTTTGTATCAATGTATTTAACATTGCCAGTTAATTGGGTATGCCATTTGTTTATGTGAAACAAATCCATGTTTTGATAATTTTATTGACATTATATCAATTTATAGGGCATCTCCCATTCATTTGTATGCATTAATACTCAGGTTTCAAAATTTATATTCTCTATCTCGATGCACTATAGAAGTTATAATGCTTTGATTCATATACATGTATAATTGTGTGCATACCCCCATCTTTGAAAACTTATTTGTCTGTATATCAGTCTGTGACGTTTTACTTGTGTTGCATCAGTTTATTGAAATGCTGGTTAATTGGAAATGCGTAAATGTAATGTACAGATACCCAGGCTACAAAATTTTATTATGTTTCGTGCTACTTAAACTGTGAAGAGCTCCCTAACGGGCTTTTGGTTGTGCTAATTTAGAGTTTGCTAGTTTCTTTATCCCCTGCTCCCCTCGAATAGGTAATATGTATGCATTCTTACATTTTATTGTTGTATGTATCTCGTTGATCATTGTATCAGAATTTGTGAGTTCTAACGTTCTAGTTCTTGATTCTCTTGCTTAGTTGAGGCTTGATCTTTCTCAATTACCTGAAATTCATCGGTTTTGCTCCACATATATACCATAACTCTTGGTTGCGATAGTTACGGGTTTTTCTCTTATAGCCAACCCCCTATTCTTGGGATTAAGGTTTAGTATGATGATGATGGAATTTTGTTGTCTTTGAACCAGATATATATTTCTCATCTATCTTGAGTTCCTCATTTCCTTTTTGCTTCTTCTATGGTTGTGTCTTGTAATGCTATCTATGTAACTTCACTACTGTACTTGGCTGATGTTACAATATAATCTGAAAAAGGTTCAAGTACAAAGTTTGCTCGAATATTGGCATTGATTTTGCATCTACTCCCTGAACTTGCATTAAAGCAAGAGTAGATAGCAAGCACATTGATTATAAACCTGTTAATTATTTAAACCCCACAAACTGTACCAATGTCCATTATAGGCTTACTAATAAGAAAGATACTAATTCCGGCAATTAAGTAGCTTGAACTTCGAACCTTTTTTGAGATGTAATTATCAAAAAATTCCATTTAGAGTTCTTACCGACTATTTCGGCTTATAACCTAAATAGTAAGTTTTCGTTCGTGTATCCACAGATCAATGAAGAAGCCAGTGAGGAAGTATTAGCAGTAGAACAGAAGCACAATGGGAGACGTAGGCCTGTTTATACTAAAAGAGACGAAGTTATCAAAAATATTCCCGACTTTTGGTTGAGAGCTGTAAGCAAACTAAGAAAACTCTTTGTTTTTCCTGGTTGTACATTATGTTTTTGAGTGATCATTATCTCTTTTTTTATTTTATTGCATTTTTAGTTACTGATTACTAATCTTCTTCGCAGTTCCTAAGTCATCCTGCCCTTTGTGACCTTTTGAGTGAGGAAGATGCTCAGGTTCGCACATTTATTATGGTCTATGAAATACTTTGAGAAGTTTAAAAGTTTGCATATTGTTCTTAATTTGCCTAATTTCCCATGTGGTGTAGATTTTTAATCATCTAGAGTCTCTTGATGTGGAAGATTTCAAAGATATGAAGTTTGGATACTCCATTACATTTGTAAGAGATCACCAGCACCTTGTTTCGTTGAGTTGTATCCTTGAAAACATGTCCATCATTCTATTTATCATGCTTAATCACTGTTTTGTTGTTGACTCTCTTTCATGTTTTATCGTGCAGAACTTTAACCCTAATCCTTACTTTGAAGATACAAAGTTGACAAAGACCTTTGCATTCTCTGATGAGGGAACAACTAAAATTACTGGCACTAATATCAACTGGAAGGCAGGCAAGGTAATGACAATTGACAATACACTTTATTGCTGTTGCTTTTACATTCAATTATTTTTTGGTTAAAGGTTGAAATAAGAAGTAAGAATATTCTTTTTCTATGTGAAGGGTCCTGCCAATGGTGTCAATGATGCAAAAAAAGGTAACAAAAGGCCGGCTTCTGAGGGCAGGTAGCGTATCTCGCCAACCATATATTCTCCTTTCTGCAACTCTTGTTTTTTTCCCCTTAACTAAGTGCATACATTGGTTGGTCGTCAAATTGATTAAAAGTGAAGGATTTTTTCTTTTCTTCTTCTTCGTCTATACATTTTATTATTCATTATTGTAAGCAATTTGCTGCACTCAAATAGAAAGAAGTAATAAGTGCACTCAAATAGAAAGAAGTAACGAGTGTATGACACATTTATACCTAAGTAATAAGGATAGTGAATTGTTCAATTTCAATGAATATTTTTGTCAATGTCTCGATTCGTGTGATTCAAATGCTAGAGAAACTCTAGTATACTAGGATTACCTGATGGCAATTTTTAAGCAAATAAGCTGGATGTTTTTTAGATTGGAAGAAGAGTTGGATTCTTCCATCTTGAAGCTCATACCTTATTTAAACTCAACTTTTAAGCTGGTCAACTGAGTGCAGCCCAATGTTTAAGCAAAAGAAACGGCGAAGTTCAAAACCTGGAACTAAACAAGGCCTAAATATTGTTGACCCTGTTTTGGAGCAAGTATAGCAACTCCATGGGTAGTAATGACCTCGACAAACACCCTTATCCTCCCATAGTATTACAAAAATTTATGTTAATTGCCCATACGAAATTGATAAGGGATCGCTATAGTAAGCTATATTAATGGGGATTCAACCCATTTTCTTGCTAAACTAATGTATTGTTCCTATTTTTGCAGTTTCTTTTCTTGGTTCAGTGAGACCCAGCAGAAAGATATAGCGGAGGAGCTTAATGACGAGGTAAATTATTTTCCTTGTTTAATTGCTTAATAATTTGATAATTAATGGTCAATTTAATTCTGTTTAACTGTTTCGCTTTTGTTATGGAATCACAGGTAGCAGAAATCATTAAGGAGGACTTGTGGCCAAACCCTCTCAAATATTTCAACAATGTGACTTTCTTTCCTTACAAAGGCTTCTTTAAGTTTATTTTTCCCTTTAATTATTATTTCCTATAGCTAAACAGAACTTTTTATTTTCAATGGGTTCAGGAAGCTGATGATGAAGAATCTGAGGGAGATGAGGACGAGGATGATGAGGTAATTTGATAAAATCATTGCTTGTTTGACTTGACTGTTTTATTCTTATTTTTCTCATTAATTTTGTTTTCAGTGAGTGGAATTTCATGTTAAAGTTCATTTCTTTTTTTAAGTTCTGTTACGGGAAATTTTCAGTCTGAAAAATTTAACCAAAATGTTGTCGCATGTTTTTTTTTCTTTTTGGAAATACTCATGTTGCTTCGTCTTTGGTGTTTTACTAGCAGACTTTTTCTTATATCGAACAAAGGGGCCTTCATTAAATAACATCATTCATCATTTCTTCTACTTAGGAAAATGGCAACCATGATGAAGAAGATGATGATGGTGAAGAGGAAGATGATGGTGATGAAGAAGAATAAACTACTATTCGACAAATATAGCTACCATCTATTGGACAAATATGTTTTTGGGTGAATTTTAAACTAATATATAGAATTTGCATCAGCCTGCAGACCAGCTCTTTCTCTACTAGAGAACTTTGCTTGTCCATTATTTTGTTGAAAGTGTTCCGGACAGCAGAGTTGTTTTGATTGTTGAAACTATATCAATCCATACTGTTATTTTTATTTGCGTTTTGATGCCAATTTTATCCATTCCTACATCTCAATTAGTTTTGTTTTGTTGTGTTTTGTTTCCCATTACCCTTGATATTTTTCATGTTTGTTGGGGGAAAAGAAAAGCACCCATCATCTGTAAGCCTCATGCCTGCCTTGTGTTTATGTACTCGTCTCTATAATCGTGCTGTCTATAATAACTGGGTGCTTTGCACTATCTCGGCAAAAAGTACTAAAAGTAGCACTGGTGTCAAAAATCTTTGCCGAGAAATGTACATCTGTGCTTGAGTGATTATAACCATGAGAGAGGCTTACATGTCTTTAAGCTTCAACTCATACTGAATGATCATTGGAATATACACAATGGTTTCGAACAGGGGATGAAGGAAATGGAGCAAGGAACAAAAGTTAATGCATCTCATCTTATAATTTGCACAAAATAGAAGGCAAGTTTATCTGCGGTTCAACCGTGATCAGTTTTGTTATCAGTTTACGACTGTGTGAAAAACATGATTCAAAAGTAATAAAAAATATTCTGTTAAAAACTTGTGAGATTAGACATGGTGATGCAAAAACTTTTAGCCTTTTAGCCTTCTTAATCTTACTGAAACGATGAGTAAAATTGGGCTTTGATACATACCCTTTAGTTTTTGCAATTTGCACCATACTGTCCGTACAGTAATGAGGAGATCAAGGTTCTAAAAGCTAAAACACCGAAGCACCGCACTTTACACACAGTTGTGTGCAGAATAATTTAACAGGTAGTCTTCTCGTGATAGAATGGCAAAAGTTAGATCACAATATCAAATATAGTATTTCATGATTTGATCCACGAATATAATTGACCTCAGAAAGATTAAACCCAACAATTTAGATAAGCAAGTTAAAATTTACGTTCAGAAATTCAGCAAAATGGGAAGATTATGTGCATTGCTCCATGTTTCGTGTCATACATTGTAACTATCCATTTGGCAGTAATATGTTCATAAATTTCTACACTAAATGATCAATAAAATAGCAAAAGTTCCAGACAATGATAACAGAGAAAGAAAAGGGGGGAAAAGGAGCTAATTTCATCCTGAAATTAACATTAGCCGATACATCCAAATTTTGAAACCACTTAAAATGGTTGACTGAGAACTTTTTCCCTCACCAATAAAATCCTTGGTCACAACTCAGTCTACACAAGACCAATATGCAGCAAGTGTACAAATACAAAGAACCCGAGTGAAAAATAGTATCAGAAGTTCAGAACTATCAGATACATATGACAAATATGCTACCTTCTGATCCTACTGCAACTTACTCGTAGTAAATTCGTAAAAAAAATGAATTTTACGAAATATTTGTGGTGGTTCCACATTATACTTTAAAAAGCTAGAAAACAGAATTTTGCATTTAAGTGCATCAAACAGGACGACATGAGTTTAATCATAATATTAAAGACACCAAATGCAATTACAAAGAACACAATTCCAAATAACCACCCGAGTCTGTAACGGTCCATTAACATGACAATCGATCTTAAAATTTTGCCATCAAGGTAGGTATAAAACAACCCATTAAGATCGAAACAGGTTAACCTTATAAGTTTTCAGCTTTTCAAGCAAGGTAACGATATGACTTCCTATCAACCTTATCCCTTTCCAAGAACTCACGCTCGATTAAAGACTCGATACGTTTCTTAATAACAACAGGATTTGGTAAAAACCTTGATTGGAGTTGCTTAGTCACCTCCGCAACGATATTATTATGATCTAACACCCTTCGTGCTTTCATAATTCTCACAATGGCAGCCTCAATTTGCGGTTTTCTATCTTCTTCAACTCTCTGTCTAGTCTCCAACTTCTCAGGCTCACTCTCCTTTTGTGCCACAACAGTTCCAATTTTCACCTTAAAAAGCTTGCTAGTAAATTTCTCATTAAACAGGAAAACATCATCTTCACCCACTTCTCTGCTCATAGGCTCTTTCCGGAGAACGTTTTTCCCCTTAACACAAGCTAGAGACTGCAAGGACCTTTTCAGATCCGAGGTCGGTATTTCCGTCGCTTGTTCTATTTCTTTATAATTCAATCTATCCGTATTATTAAACAGCATCAGGACACACATCTGATAAGTCGATACGTTAAGCTCATGTTTTCCCTTCCCAAACGTAGCTTTTATATCAGCAGTACCCATATTTGTTTGCCACGATAGCCTTCGACCCGTGTGTGTCCCGAGATAATAAGTTTTAAATCTATCGCATATTCCCATTATTTCCGAAGGCAGATTGCAAGTTACACTAGACTGAGTGGGCCAGGAGCCTGTAGTGAGAACTTGTACAGTTAGTGAGGGATAATCTCCTAACATAGAACCCATCATATTATAAAACCCCTGCATAGTATCTTGAGATGTTTTCATATCAGTAAACATACCCTCCAATTTCGATGTGAACTGATACCCACATTCGGTTTTCAATTTTACTATCAAACTCCTCTCGGATTCATCAGAAACGGTTTTTCCAGATAAAAGCCTTTTTGCTAAATGCTGCTTATAATATTTTTCGAAAACATCTTTTTCCTGAAGATATCTAAATAGCATCATCACCTTATCAAGCATAGCCTCAGCATCTTCCTCGCTCACCCCATTTAATCCTTTCCTCAGTTTATCATCGACAAACAAAGATATAAACTCTGGAGAACGGGGGTTTAAATTAATGAAATATTCGAAGGAGGAATTCAAGCCGTTTTGGAATGTCTTGTCGTTGTTAAATGCCAAATTAATGATTTTATCGTATTTATCCTTCGCATCCAAGAGTCGCTGCACAAAGTCGATGGGGTCCTTTAACCTTTCTGGATCAGAAACTAATTGTTTACCCGTATCTCTAATGTGAGAGGTGAGAACATCCTTAATTTTTTGAAGTCCGTTAGGGACCCTTTTGAATAAATTATACATTCTTCCAAGGTCATCATATTTATCATCGACAATCATGTCAACTAAACCTGAATTTTCCATATGGACTAATACCTGCATGTGGTTTTCAATCATCTCCTTTTCCACCACGTTAATTATTTTTGGTTCAGTTTTAGCATCCAAGTAATGTGACACTCTTTCTATCTCTTCATTAAGGCGCCTCTCAGCTTTTTTCAAATAATCTCCACAATCACAACACTCGATAAATTCTTGTGACTCGCCACGGTAAAAATCAGCTGAAACTCTAAGAAATTCTTTCTCGAAATCGTCTTGGTAGACAGAAGGACCTAAATCCACAAACATTTTTATGTTGTTTCTCATCAAACCCCTGTCTATAACTTCACCGTCTCTCTCTCGGCGCACGTGATCAAGCAGCGTGTCCTGTAGCCTTGACTTGATTTTATTAGAGCGGATTACATTGTCCCTCCACAGATTCAGCCCTAGCTCATGAACTGGGGTTTTATGTGTACTGGGGATAAATGTCCTATCCATATACATTAATATATCACGGATCATTTGTAATGCCTTGTTGTGTTCTGACCATTTTCTGTTTAGCTCTTCCAAAAACAAATCTCCTTGGGCAATATCAATAGATTTTGCTATAGATAGCAGATGTGATGTCATTGTTGACTTGAGCCCAGAGTAAAGTTTTTCTCCGAATTTGTGTAACACCATATTGTACGCACTCCTGAAAGCAAACCGACCCATTTAAGAAAATGAACATGAAATATATTTCATAATGTTTAATTGTAGCAAAACGAACACTCCCGAAACACATAAAAGGGCACGGTTAGCTGCTATACCAGTAACAACAAAATAAAGGTTACATAAATAAACACTCTATGAAGCCCTGGAAGAAGGTTGACATTCATCGTGTATGGAACAGATATAATAGATACAATTCCACCTATACAGAAAATCCTAACAGCATGTGAAATTGATTGCGATACGAATGTCAAATGTCTAGATGAGCTTAACTTTTGGACTTACTGCCCCTAGTCTTTAAAAATTAGATGTTCTAACAGTATACAGTCTACTGATCAAAGAAAAACTGATTTAGTCCTACTGGTTAATGGAAACAAAAAGTCTGGGACTATACCTCGATTCCATTTTAAAATTCCTAACAGTATGTGAAATTGATTGCAAAAGGAGTGTCAAATGGCCAGATGAGCTTAACCTTTGGACTTGGTGTCCCTAACCTTTAAATATTAGATGTTCTTACAGTATACAAGTCTACTGACGAAAGAAAAACTGATTCTATTGACTAATGGAAACAAAAAAAAACTGCGACTAAATCTCAACTCCATTTATAAGTTAATGAAATTATCAACGACAAATACAATGGTCAAATTCAAAAATTATTCAGCTGGCCACAAAAACCCAAGTGAAATAGAGATATCAATGCAGCTCAGAAGCAAAGGCAATAGTAGAGGTGATAGTATAACATAACGGGTCTTTTACTGTTTCATACACAGACCTATCACAAAATTTTGATTATGTACACTAAGCTATCCTTTAATGCCTAATGTAAATAGACCAATAAGAGTATCTCCGTCAAAACTAACACAAAACGCCACACTTTTATGATCACTTTGTACACTGACGTTTTGGTATCTATCTTCTTGGTCAATTATTGCTTCTGTAAACTAACATGTATGCTAAAATATCACTTTTGTACTGATTGAGTAATAAACCTTGGTGAGTGTACTAATTGCCAAAAAAATTAGGTTGGTATACAAAATCGAGTAAAATGTGGTAGGTTGGTGTACAGAATAGTAGAAACCTTAACATGACAGTGAAAACCATAATACTAACAGCAGTTCACGAATCTGCAATGCAGAAACAACTTCACGAAATGTTCCTATTAACTGAACAAGGATAAGGTTATATTATCCAATAAGTTTGTACTTTGAGCCAACTAAAGAAGGCTAGAGAGGTGTTCACGATATCTAATTTTACTTATGCAAGGATTTGAATACTTAATGATCATAAATCTTGAAGCTATTGATATTCATTATTCACCCACGGGAACAATATAAAACACAAAAAGATGAAGTTCAACCTCATGTACTAAAAAGGAGAAGTAAATTGGAAAGAGAAAAATCAAATGCATATCTCTTAGAGGAGGAGTTTCTGTGATGTCAAACTTACTACCCCGAGGATTATTGCATTAACAATGATAAAAGTCAAGTGTTGCAAATCAAACTCATACACCCCAACTCTCGCAAATTTGTATATATGGCCACAACAAGAACCAAAAAGTTGCAATTAAAACTCAAAAGTATTGCAATTTAAATCATATGCCCAACTCTCGAGGATTAGTATATTCTGGTCACCACTAGAGAGTGGTCTAGACAAAATTCAAAAGTTCTAATCAAACTCAAAACGAAGCCTTTTCTGGGGTATCCATATCTGCTTCTCCATACACTCCCAAATGGAGAAGAACCCTCAACTAATGTGTACTCTGAATCGACACAAAATCATATTTGTTTAAAACATATTCGCAAACCTGAAGAAAATAAAATTCACCCACTGCTACAGCCTATAGTACAAGGATCATCTTCTATAATACTACACGTACATTTAAAACAAAAAAAACAAAAAAAAAATCCCCTATTTATAATGAACTAGTCACGAGAGACAAAACTTAGTATGTACATAACCTAGTACGCAACTCATCCACACCCATGAAATGCGACAAAATTGCATAAGTTCTGAAAAAGAAAACTCAAAAGAAAAAATAAGTTCCACCAATCAAGCACCATCTACAATCTTTAGGTTCTCTTGGTCATAGCTAATTAGCTCAAATAACTAGTTCTGTTCCCTAAATGACTATTAGATGGTCAACTTAAAGCTGTGTTTTCAGATTTTTCGCCCAAGACAATTTAAGCAAGATATATTCAATTTTAGAAAAGCCAACTTATTTGCATAATATCTACATCCAAACAAGTTCTGAGAATATACACAATCATAATTAGCTGATAATGATTAAACACGAAAACTTTCGTAGAAGGCATATTTAAGCATTTCCACCTAAGATCCTTCAAAAAAAATTCATATACAGAAGAACCATCATATAATTCTCACCGAGAAACACTAAACCACTAAAAATTTCAAAAAAAGAAAGCGCAAAAAGAGATTCCACCAACTAAGCATCGTCACCATCTACCTTTTCGATTACAACTTTTAAGCTCAGCTTAACTGTTATAATCTCTAATGCATTAAAATGGTCAACTTAAAGCCGTGTTTGTAAATTTCCATTCTAAAATTACTTATGCAGGATACACTCAGAAACAAATAAGCGAACTTAATAGCATAACCTATAGTCAAACAATTCCTTCGCGTATGCTCAAAATCAAAATTTCCATCCTAAAATGACTTATGCAAGATAAACTCAGTTACAAATAATTCACTAATTAGCATAAACTTATATCGAAACAATTCCTCCGCGTATGCCCAATCCCAAAAGTAATTTTTGTTTTAATTAGACTCCTACTTATATACAATTAAGAACCTTTTAGTGAAAGGATCGCCAACAGTACTCTTTTCAGTACTCCAAATAGAGAAAACCCATCATTTAATTCCTACCCTGAATTACACTTAACCCCATAAAATCCAAAAAAATCAGAAAACGTAGAAAAGAAACTCTTGCTATTGGGCACCATCAGTATAAAGGGACTTTTTGGTTAAAGCTTTTTAGCTAAGGTTACTTGTTCATTTCTCTAAATGTTTTTGGAAATAAACCTTAAGAGGCATGTATAAGGGACTTTCTGGTTAAAGCTTTTTAGTTCAGGTTACTTGTTCTTTTCTCAAAATGGATTTGGATAGCATTTTTTTTTACAATATTTTTAGCCAAAATTGATTTAAGCAGGATATACTTAGTTTCAGATAAGCCAACTTATTCTCATAAAACCTACATCAAAACAAGTCCTGATCAGACACCCAAAATCAAAAGTAACCCTATATTTAATTATACTCCTGTACAGACAATCAAGATATAGTCACCAATTTCAAAATCACAATCCAATAATATTAATTAACCATCATCCAGTCAAGTCCACAAATGTTCATATGTAAATCAAATAGAGATACATAAAATGGAAAAGTAACTCCACCGATTGAGCATCATCAATCTTACGGATCTTTGGGTTACATCTTTTTAAGCTCAGATTACTTGTTCTTTTCTCCTAATGCATTTGGATGGTCAACTTAAGCCCTGTTTTATAATGACTAAAGCCCAAGATGAATAAAGCAAGTTTTATAATGACTTGCGTCTTCGCATAAAACTTGGCTACATTCAAACAAGTCCTGAGAAATGCCCCAAATCAAAACTAATCCCATATAAAAATAAAATAAAGATACAATCACCGATTTCATAATAGAAACTTAACAAATTCAAATACCCATCAAACCCAGTCAACTCAATAATTGTTCGTGTAAATACAGCATACAGATACATAAAAATGGAGATCAAGATAGATATGAAATAAAAAAACAAAAACACATGTAGTCTTGTCGAGCACTTCGACATTAAGTCCACTCGCATTATGATCGTAAATCTCTTATGAACAGTTTTAAGTATACTCCTATACATATAACAGTCAAGATACATTCACCACTTTCACAATCAAAATCCAACTAAATCAATGAATCATCAAACCCAGCCAATTCAACGATTATTCATGCATATCCAATTTCCACCTACAAAGCTCTTCTTAACTCAATCCACCAGCACCAAGAATATAAATCACTTGTTCCAAGTATTTATATATATGAAATCACAATTCAATTAAATCAACAAGCCATCAGGTCCAGCTAATTCAATGATTATTCATATTAGTATAACAAAAAAAATGAAAAACAAAAGAGATGACACAAAAAAAACCTGTATAGCTCCTCGAAAGTCGAAACTAAGTCCATAAGTATAGCTCAAACTCATAAACAATCAAAGATACAATCGAAATCCAATAAAACCAATTACTCATTGAATCCATTCAATTAAGGATGGTTAACATAAATGTATAAAAAGATTAATATATACAAATGGGAAAAAGTTACCACAAGTATAGCTCTTAAAAACTAAAAAGTCCACTGGTGTTATGATTTTAAATTTCCAATTCTAAAAATATACATACATACATCTAAATATCTAATACATACATACATAGCTAAAAAATCAATTCTTTACAATTTACACCAATTACTTATCAAACCCAGTCAACAATATATATTACATAAAAAATGAGAAAACATAAATAAAAATGGGGATAAATAGAGCTAGCGACCTGTAGAGCTCGTGTTACGAATATAAATCTCCAATTCTAACCATATAGATACATTATAATTACATACATATACACATACATACCTAAACAATCAATTCGATTACCTATCAAACCCAGTAAACAATATAAATACATAAAAACAGAAATAAATAAACAAAAGATGGCGATAAATAGACCTGTAGAGCTCTTCAAAACTGAAACCACTAACATTATAATTATAAATCTCCAATTTTAACTATATAAATAAATATACATATATATATATATATATATACCTAAACAATCAATTTGATTACTTATCAAACCCAGTCAACAATATAAATGCATAAAATGGAAATTAATAGACCGGTAGAGCTCTTCGAAACAGAGACTACCAGCGTATGATTATAAATCATTAATTCTAACTATATAAATACATAAACATATACCTTAATCCTTAACAATCAATTCGATTACCTATCAAACCCAGAAAATAACATAAATACATAAAAGAATAGAAAAAGATAAATAAAAAATGGGAATAAATAGGCCTGTAGAGCTCTTTGAGACTGAGACCACTAGTGTTATGATTATAAATCTCCAATTCTCACTATATACATACATATGATATATACGTATTGGAACAATTAATCCGATTACATCCATTACCTATCAAATCCATTAGACAATATAAATACATAAAGAAATGAAAATAAATATATAAAAATGGGGATAAATAGACCTGTATAGCTCATCAAAACTGAGACCACTGGCGTTATTATAAATCTCCAATTCTAACCATATAGATACATTATAATTACATACATATACACATACATACCTAAACAATCAATTCGATTACCTATCAAACCCAGTAAACAATATAAATACATAAAAACAGAAATAAATAAACAAAAGATGGCGATAAATAGACCTGTAGAGCTCTTGAAAACTGAAACCACTAACATTATAATTATAAATCTCCAATTTTAACTATATAAATAAATATACATATATATATATACCTAAACAATCAATTTGATTACTTATCAAACCCAGTCAACAATATAAATGCATAAAATGGAAATTAATAGACCGGTAGAGCTCTTCGAAACAGAGACTACCAGCGTATGATTATAAATCATTAATTCTAACTATATAAATACATAAACATATACCTTAATCCTTAACAATCAATTCGATTACTTATCAAACCTAGAAAATAACATAAATACATAAAAGAATAGAAAAAGATAAATAAAAAATGGGAATAAATAGGCCTGTAGAGCTCTTTGAGACTGAGACCACTAGTGTTATGATTATAAATCTCCAATTCTCACTATATACATACATATGATATATACGTATTGGAACAATTAATCCGATTACATCCATTACCTATCAAATCCATTAAACAATATAAATACATAAAGAAATGAAAATAAATATATAAAAATGGGGATAAATAGACCTGTATAGCTCATCAAAACTGAGACCACTGGCGTTATTATAAATCTCCAATTCTAACCATATAGATACATTATAATTACATACATACCTAAACAATCAATTCGATTACCTATCAAACCCAGTAAACAATATAAATACATAAAAACAGAAATAAATAAACAAAAGATGGCGATAAATAGACCTGTAGAGCTCTTGAAAACTGAAACCACTAACATTATAATTATAAATCTCCAATTTTAACTATATAAATAAATATACATATATATATATACCTAAACAATCAATTTGATTACTTATCAAACCCAGTCAACAATATAAATGCATAAAATGGAAATTAATAGACCGGTAGAGCTCTTCGAAACAGAGACTACCAGCGTATGATTATAAATCATTAATTCTAACTATATAAATACATAAACATATACCTTAATCCTTAACAATCAATTCGATTACTTATCAAACCTAGAAAATAACATAAATACATAAAAGAATAGAAAAAGATAAATAAAAAATGGGAATAAATAGGCCTGTAGAGCTCTTTGAGACTGAGACCACTAGTGTTATGATTATAAATCTCCAATTCTCACTATATACATACATATGATATATACGTATTGGAACAATTAATCCGATTACATCCATTACCTATCAAATCCATTAAACAATATAAATACATAAAGAAATGAAAATAAATATATAAAAATGGGGATAAATAGACCTGTATAGCTCATCAAAACTGAGACCACTGGCGTTATTATAAATCTCCAATTCTAACCATATAGATACATTATAATTACATACATACCTAAACAATCAATTCGATTACCTATCAAACCCAGTAAACAATATAAATACATAAAAACAGAAATAAATAAACAAAAGATGGCGATAAATAGACCTGTAGAGCTCTTGAAAACTGAAACCACTAACATTATAATTATAAATCTCCAATTTTAACTATATAAATAAATATACATATATATATATACCTAAACAATCAATTTGATTACTTATCAAACCCAGTCAACAATATAAATGCATAAAATGGAAATTAATAGACCGGTAGAGCTCTTCGAAACAGAGACTACCAGCGTATGATTATAAATCATTAATTCTAACTATATAAATACATAAACATATACCTTAATCCTTAACAATCAATTCGATTACTTATCAAACCCAGAAAATAACATAAATACATAAAAGAATAGAAAAAGATAAATAAAAAATGGGAATAAATAGGCCTGTAGAGCTCTTTGAGACTGAGACCACTAGTGTTATGATTATAAATCTCCAATTCTCACTATATACATACATATGATATATACGTATTGGAACAATTAATCCGATTACATCCATTACCTATCAAATCCATTAAACAATATAAATACATAAAGAAATGAAAATAAATATATAAAAATGGGGATAAATAGACCTGTATAGCTCATCAAAACTGAGACCACTGGCGTTATTATAAATCTCCAATTCTAACCATATAGATACATTATAATTACATACATACCTAAACAATCAATTCGATTACCTATCAAACCCAGTAAACAATATAAATACATAAAAACAGAAATAAATAAACAAAAGATGGCGATAAATAGACCTGTAGAGCTCTTGAAAACTGAAACCACTAACATTATAATTATAAATCTCCAATTTTAACTATATAAATAAATATACATATATATATATACCTAAACAATCAATTTGATTACTTATCAAACCCAGTCAACAATATAAATGCATAAAATGGAAATTAATAGACCGGTAGAGCTCTTCGAAACAGAGACTACCAGCGTATGATTATAAATCATTAATTCTAACTATATAAATACATAAACATATACCTTAATCCTTAACAATCAATTCGATTACTTATCAAACCCAGAAAATAACATAAATACATAAAAGAATAGAAAAAGATAAATAAAAAATGGGAATAAATAGGCCTGTAGAGCTCTTTGAGACTGAGACCACTAGTGTTATGATTATAAATCTCCAATTCTCACTATATACATACATATGATATATACGTATTGGAACAATTAATCCGATTACATCCATTACCTATCAAATCCATTAAACAATATAAATACATAAAGAAATGAAAATAAATATATAAAAATGGGGATAAATAGACCTGTATAGCTCATCAAAACTGAGACCACTGGCGTTATTATAAATCTCCAATTCTCACTATATACATACATACAACTTATACATAAACACGGGGATTTATACAGTAACAATACATTTTTTTTCCCGATTTAGTACCTACAGTGACAACTTTAATTTAACACCTTCTGCTACCAAAAATACTCAATTTAGTACCCCTCCGTCAATTGCTAAACAAAAAGTGGGTGATTTTGGTAATTGTAAGTACAAAATTGAAAAAAGTGTATTGCAAAGGGTATTAAACTGTTAAAATCTCAGCAAGGTGGCGGTGTTGACGTCATTGCCACGCCACTTTTGATTAAGCAATTGACGGAGAGGGTACAAAATTGAATGATTTTTGTAGTTAAAGGTACTAAATTGGAATTTTCATAACAGAAGGTAGTAAGCGGAAAAAAAAGTATTGTACATGGTATTATAAATCCCCATAAACACAAATATATACCTAAACAGTCAATTCGATTACATCGACTACCTACCAAACCAGTCAACAACATATAAATATACATAAAAAATAGAAAATGAAAATAAGAAATGGGGATAAATAGAGGTAGCAACCTGTAGAGCTCTTTGAAGCTCAATCCATTAGCATTTTGATTATAAATCTTCAATTTTAACTATATGCATACATAAGATTACATACACATACATATACATATACATATAAACCTAAACAATCTCCAATTCTAACTGAGACCACTAGCGTTATGAATATACATCTCCAACTCTAACTATTTACATAAATACATATACACATATATAGCTAAACAATCAATCCGATTACCCATCAAACCCAGTAAACAATATGATACATAAAAAATGAAAATAAATAAATAAAAAATGGGGATAAATAGACCTGTAGAGCTCTTCGAAACTGAAACCACTACCGTCATAATTACAAATCGCTAATTTTTTATTTTTATTTTGAAACGAAAATCGCCAATTCTATCTACATAAATAAGTATAATATACTCATATACATGTAAATATATATGTATATGAGTATATTATACCAATCAAACCCAGTTAACAATATAAATACATATAATGGAAATAAATAAATAAAACGGGGAAAAATAGACCTGTAGAGCTCTTCGAAACTTAATCCACTAGTGTTATGATTATAAATCTTCAATTCTAACTATATACATATACATATTAACAATCAATTCAATTACCTATCAAACCCAGAAAACAACATAAATACATTAAAAAAAATACAAGATGGGGATAAATAGACAACCTGAATAGCTCTTTGAAACTGAAACCACTCGCATCATAATAACAAATCACCAATTTTTTTATTTTTTATTTTGAAACTAAAATCGCCAATTCTAACTACATAAATTCGTATAATCTACTCATATATATATATAAATACATATAATGTACCTAAACGATCAATTCGATTACGGATTACCTATCAAACCCAGTTAACAATATAAATACATAAAAATGGAAAAATATAAATAAAAACGGGAATAAATAAATCTATCGACCTGTATAGCTCTTCTAAACTCAAATTACTCAATCCACTAGCATCATAATTATAAATCTCCAATTCTAACTATATACATACATATACACACACACATATATACCTAAACAAATAAAACAATCAATTACTTATTACCTATCAAACCCAGTTAACAATATGAATACATAAAAATGAGAATAAATAAAGAAATAGACCACTAACTTTATGATTATAAATCTGCAATTCTAACTACATAAACACCTTAACAATCAATTCGATTACCTATCAAACCCAGTAAACAATATGAATACATAAAAAATGAAAATAAATAAACAAATAGCACAGATAAATAGAGCTCTTCGAAACTCAATCCACTAGCATCAAACCTATAAATCTCCAATTCTAACTATATACATATAATTACAGTCTTACAGACATATACATACATATATAACTTAACAATCAATTTGATTTCCTATAAATACATTAAAAAAAAAATGGAAAAATATAAATAAATAATAGGGATAAATACACCACCGACCTGTATAGCTCTTCGAAGCTGAGACCACTAGCGTTAATGATTATAAATCACCAATTCTAACTATATATATACATATACACACATATATACCCAAACAATCAATTCTATTACATCTATTACCTATAAAATCAGTCAACAATATATAAATACATAAAAAAATAAAAATAAAAAGATTAAAAAAATGGAGATAAATGAAGATATAGACCTGTAGAGCTCTTCAAAACTGAGTCCACTAACTTTATGATTATAAATCTCCAATTCTCACTATATACATACATATAAATACATAAAAATGGAAATAAATAAATGGAGCTCTTCTAAGCTGAAACCACTATATAAAAAAACACACACACACATATATATATATATACCCAAACAATCAATTCGATTACATCTATTACCTATAAAACCAGTCAGCAATATATAAATACATAAAAAATGCAGAAAACAAATACACATATAATTACAAGTATATAATTACAAATATCCAGTTCTAACTATATATAAAAACACACACACACACACACACACACATATATATATAGAAAGGAATCAATTCGATTACCTATCAAACCCAGTAAACAATAAAAATAACAAAAAAGTAAATAAAAAAAAGGGGATAAATAAACGAGAGACCTGTATAGCTCTTCGAAGCTTAATCCACTAGCGTTATGATTATAAATCTCATGGATCGCATGGTCGAGAATCTTCCACGTCTTCTCCGCGTATTTAGGATCCACCACTACACGGTGCTTAAACGCCTCTATCTGAAACGGCCTCTTCTTCTGTGCACTCATCTCTCTCTCTCTCTCTATCTTTATAAATATATATATCTATCTCTGTAGATATATATATATATATATATATATAATTTATTATTATTATTATTGAAGAAGAAGAAGAAGAAGAAAAGGATGGAGTAATTCGATTACTTTATTATTTATATTAGGATTAATTTCAAATTGGTCCTATGTGATTTATGTAATTTTCAAATCACCCCGTGTACTATAAGTGTTTACAGTTGACTCCCAAAAATATATACAATGTTTGATTTTACCTCACTTTTGTACCTTTCCTTAAAATGACATAACTTTGCATTTTAAGAAGAACAAGAAGAAGTAGAAATTTGATTATTTATATTAGGATGAATTGCAAATAGGTCAAATTAGTCTTAAGTGTTTTGCTAATGGCCCATGTGATATTTGAGTGTTTACAATTGACTCCCATAAAGTAGTTCAAATGTTCAATTAGACATCCTTTTTATATTGAGAAAGAATAAGAAACAATTTGATTATTTATCATAAGATCAATTACAAATAGCTCTTATGGGATTTATGTATTTTTCTAATAACCTTGTGTACTATAAATGTTTACAACTCATTCCCTTGAAGTTTATAGAATGTTCGACTTGACGTCACTTTTGTACCTTTAAAATAACATAATTTTGTATTGTGGCAAGAATAAGAAGAAGAAACTTGATTATTTTATTGAGAGACATTGTAAATGCACCCTATGATATTTAGGTGTTTAGCATTTTGGCCCATGTGGACTTTACTGTTTACAATTGACTCATGTGAAGTACTTTAAATGTTCGATTAGACATCCTGTATTCGTTGGCATGTTTTTAACTATTCATCTCTCCCTCTGTATATAAATAAAATTTAAATTTGAGAAGAAGATGAAGGAAAATAAATAAGCAATTTGATTATTTATAAGGTTAATGGCAAACAGGTCTTATGGAATTTAGTTATTTTGCATTTGGCTCTAGTGAGATTTGAGTATTTATGATTGACTCAGATGAAGTATTTAAAATGTTTAATTAGAGTTTAGACATACTCTACAGGGAAGAAGGAAAATTGAATAAATTTGATTATATATAGGGTGAATTGCAAATAGCTTCTATAGGATTTAAGTGTTTTACAAATGACCCCCTTGAAATACTTATGATGTTCAATTAGCCATTTGTATTTAAGATTAACTAACACTTTGTGCTTAAACGTCTTTATCCCTGAAACGACTTCTTCTTCTGTGCACTCATTTATCTCTCCATCTCTCTATATATCTATAAATCGCAAATTCTTAGTACAAAATGCATGCTATTATACTCATACACACACGCGCGTGCGCACACACACACACATATATATACATATACATACAAATACATATACATATATACCTAAGCAATCAATTCAATCACCTATCAAACCAAGTTAACCAAATAAATACATAAAAAATGGAAATAAATAAATAGATAACTTGTATAGCTCTTCGAAGCTTAATCCACTAGTGTTATGGTTATAAATCTCGTGGATCGCATGGTCGAGGATCTTCCATGTCTTCTCCGCGTATTCAGAACCAACCACCACTTTGTACTTAAACGCCTCCATCATCTGGAATGGTCTCATCTAATGTGCACTTATCTGTCCCACTCTATACTTATGTAAATAAATAAATATATATATATATAACACAGTATGATACACACACATATATATATATATAATAATAAATTGGAGAAGGAAGAAAATCAAGAAAGACACAAAGCACATTTATTATTTATAGGCTTAATTGCAAATGGCCATTATGTTTTTTTTCTAATTAATTCAGGTGAACTTTTAGTGTTTACAATTGACCAATATGAAGTACTTGAAACGTTCGATTTGGACACATTTGTATTAGAGGGGAAGAAGAAGAATAATAAGAAGAAGAATTTTTTTAATTATCTATTGGGCGAATTACGAATAGGCCTTCAATTTAGATGATTTACAAATAAACGGGAAAAAATATGTTTATTGTATTGTACTACCAGTGTTTAAGGATTTTGGTACTGGACTACCACTTTTAACAATTGAGGTATTAAACTATGAAATTTCGTCCAATTAAGGGAATAACAGATAGAATCGACGAAATTGCAGTCGTTATATCTCATGGTTGTGATCTATTTTTGGCGTACGTTGATAGAATTGCACTCACCATGTAATAGGCAAGAGAACGTGAGTGCAATTTTATCATTTTATTTAATGATAGGTACTCAATTGTGACATATTTCGTATTTTAGTATCTCAATTGTTAAAATATATAGAAAGTATCTAAATCGTTAAACAGTGGTAGTATAGTACACTAAGTGTATTTTTTCACCAAATAAACCCCCATGTACTTTGAGTATTTACAATTCACTCGTATGAGAAACTTAAAATGTTCAATTAGACATCTATTTGGTACCGTTGAAATGATATAACTTTGTATTCGTTTGTCCATTTGTGTAACTATTTGTATGATGTGTGTATTTTGATAATGGTTAGTCTAATACGTGTTATTGGAAAATTGGATAAGGATTAAACGATTAAGAATACTTAAGTATTGATTAATGTTGATGCATGGTATATATATCGATTTTCATCACATTTCCTAAAACCGATAACATTGAATATGAAAATTCAATGACATTCAAATCTTGGACGATATTCGGGAATTATGTTAATGATTAATAACTGCAATTCATGCATTAGTTGTTTTAAACACGTTAATGATAATGATCACAGTGTTAGGCATTTAAAGCAATTTTACGCTAAAAAATCAAGAGTATAATATAGTGGAGATTTGTGTTTTTGTAAGTGTCGACTTGCATTCAGTTGCATTTAACTGCATAGACTTTACTCACTCTGTTTTCTCTAATTACTTTTTTATGAAATACGTGTAATTTTGGTCAGCAAAAAACTCGTGCCTAAAATACCGAAAAAAATAATCAAAGTTAACCATATAGTTCAAAAGTTTTCATTCACTTCTTAGTTGGTCGAAATTGCATTTAACTTTGTAGAGAACAACTAAATGGGAACATATAGAGTGAATAAATGAAAACAAAACACTTAACAAATATTATGCTATTTTTAAGGACGATGGGGTGATTGCAAAAGGTTGATAGATATTGGGGATATTCGAAAAAAATCACTCAAATTACATGCAGTTAATGCGTATTTTACCTTTTAATAGAAAGTTTATGTATGTGATTAAAAAAGGTATCCGGAAAAATGAGGCAGGACCGTTAGATTAAGACGAATATATGAATCTTATGGTTTAGTGGTCGTGTGAAGTAATACCAATGTTTAAATTCTTGGATAGTTACACATAGCTGCCCAAATATATTTGGTACTTCCATAACTGATTCATACCAAGATTGGCATGTATCATTTTTTTATGCCACAACCCAAAAACTAGTTAATATCATAAAAAAACGTGTTATGAACCTCTAGATCCCGAAAAAAAAGTTACAGTGTCGGACACTGGATAAGGCAGACGCGTCGGACATGACTCGAACACATGAAACATGAAATATACTAGAAAAATTCTATTAAAAACAACGAAAAAAGGGTATTCATGACTAATATTTGTGTGGATCGACTAATGTATTTATAGTTAACATATTTTAATTAATATGCATTAAAAATTTAGTAGTGGCATCCTTATTATGTCTCTCTAATATTTTTTAAAAATTACTTGATCAATTGCACCCATATCCAATCTTACGCACAACTTATTTACAAATGTATTTAATTTTTCACACAATGAAAGAGTATAATGATATACGCAATCTTACAATGTAAAAAGGAATCAACTCAGTAATATATAAGTGAATACCGATTATGTAAAACAAATTAGAGAAAGCGATTCTTGACCGATCAAAGAGTCTTTCCAATTTGCCGGATGTCTCCAACTAAACTGTGATAAATTATTTATTATAGAAAAATTATCAAAACTATAACTTTTCAAAACTAATTCTCAAAATATTCTAAACATTTCTTCTCAAAACATTAACTTAAAAAGAACACTCTTTATTCACTCACGTTCAAAACTCTCTCTACCTGTCTCTATGTTCTCGTTGATCTCCACATAAAGGATGGTGAACCTCTATTTCTTTATTCACTTAGCTATAGTCGGACTTTTTGGTTATGCTAGTTTTTGAGGAAAAATAGTTTTTTTTTTTTTTTTTTTCTGATTTGAACCAATTCAACGATTTTATGATTATTACCTTCAAATTCTCCTCTTTTCGTTGCCATATTTCTTTTCTTTTTGATAAATAGACAAACATTTTCGATATGTCCACATGTTGAACAAATCATTAAGTCAATATATTGTTAGCTTATTGTATATAAAACCACTGAATAATTAAGCAACTCGGAATAAAAGAAATAAACATTTTTATTTTTGAAAAGGAGTAAATGAATTAATTGAAATAAAACATAATCAAAAGGAGTAAAAATGAAAAGATAGAAATTGCTTGGCATAATTATTATAATTATTAAATCATCGGATTGAACTGCAAATAAACAGAACCTAAACTATTATATTGAATATAAACTAAACTCCACAAAATCAAAAATTACAAAAAGTAAAAAGGGGATGAAATGAAAATACGAAAAAGAAAAGAACATAGATGAAAATGACGAGTTGATTGTTAAACAAGTTCTCTTAAACTCTATTTGCCTTTGCCATTTTTTGCTTATGGCTGAAAAGTGCATCAAGTTCTCAAGTTACAATGTATGTCACGTGTGACTCGACGAAAGCGGGCAGTCAAGTCACAGTGAAGCAAGCACATTGAGCGTCCATGGCTTGGGCCCAAGTCCGAGTGCACACTTGTGTTGTAAACCCACCTTCATTTTCATGTGGTGTGACAAAGCTACACCTTTTATGGAGCATCATTGCATATAAACAATCCATGGACGTCATTTAAAATCGATGTTAGATAGGCTTCAAAGCTTTTCCTACTTTTCCAACTTCTAAGTTTTACACTTTCGCTTTTCAATTTTGAGGTTGATTTTCATTCACATCGACTATCCGTGAAGCCCAAGTGAATATAGCGTTTTGAAACTCGTCGTATAAAATTTCAAAATAAATTTTGAGAATGATACAAAATTTATATTGGTTGCTAGGCACTTACATTTTAGGTAAAAGTCTATAATTGATCATTTTAAAAACACCCATGTTTTGACACGTTTTCATACATATATAATTGTAAATTAATATATTTGTTTGTCTCGTTACTCTTCGTCTTGTTAGTATTCAGTAATCCTATATATTTTAAAGTGGAAGAGAGAGAAGGCTCGTGTATTATAAATGAAGAATTAGGTTTTACATAAAATAGATAAATTAACGCACATATAAAATATTAAGAACATTTACAATGCTGTTGTTATCTCTATTGTTAAATAAAATAGTTAGTTAACAATACATTTTTTTGTATCAATTAATTATGTTAAATAATTTGTTATCTTTATAGATGTTAAAAAAGTTGTTAAATATAATAATATTTTTAATGCTATTAATTGATGATGTGACAACCTTACCATTAATAAATTAAGTATTGGTTGTCAAAAACTAAAATATTTAAGTATTAATCTGTTTTTAAAATTTAATTAAGTATTACTCTAATTTTAATTAAAGTATTTAAGAATCTGTCTATTTGGATAAATATAAAGTAGTACAACTGCCGCCTTGAACCCCGCCGCCGTCTTAGACCCCGCCACCGCCTTGGATCTCCGGCGAAGCTCCGCCACATTCCTCCACCCTGCCACGTTCTCTCTCTGTATCTTTATCCATATATAAATATATATCTATGTGTGTGTATATATATATCTATATATATATATTTCTCTCTATATATATATAAGTATGTATCTCCATCAGAGGCGGAGGGGAGAAGCGGAGGAGTACGGCGGAGAAGACTCCTCTCTCTCTCTCTCTCTCTAAGTTTCAGATCCGTGAGGGTGAGGAAGATGGGACCAGATTGTAATTTCCAACAGTTTTTTCAAATTATACATCTGGTCCATTAGGTTTAAAATTAAAATTTATAGTCCTACAATGAAAACTAGTTATTAAAAATGTTTAAAACTTTAAATAGTAAAATCCGCTCCTTTCTAATGAAAAAAAAAAA
The DNA here is from genome assembly GCA_963682055.1 of Primula veris. Taxonomy (NCBI): domain Eukaryota; kingdom Viridiplantae; phylum Streptophyta; class Magnoliopsida; order Ericales; family Primulaceae; genus Primula; species Primula veris. The sequence goes on along the minus strand of OY821747.1, from coordinate 23,398,572 downwards.
CAAAAATGATCCAGACTAAATATTTAGACTGTTTGAAACGACGCACACCGTTTTTTAATGACCATAAAACTGACATGAATGACTAAATATTCTTTTTAAAGACTTAATCTTTTTTAAAAGTAGCTAATAATCTTTTTAAAATTATTTAAAACGACTCAGGGTTTTTTTTAAATTACCCGGACTGTTTTTAAAATGACCATAAACGCCCAAATGCCGTTTTAAAACAATTCAAACTGTTTTTAAAATGATTCAAAATTACAGAAATTGTTCTTAAAACGACTCATACTGTTTTTAAAATTACTTAAAACGACTTTGTCTGTTTTTAAAATAACTTAAAATTACTCAAATTATTTTTAACTCAGACTGTTTTTTAAAATTTCTTAGACTGCTTTTTAAAATTACTTTGTCGATACTTTGCTAATAGTTGCCACACAACACGTTATCGGCACTTTGCTTAACGAGGGAATAAAGAAATAGCTAGATAGTTTCATTAGAAGTGAGTATACGGATCTATTTCTTCCTCGACGAATTAGGAAGAGGGTTTATTGGGTTGTTAGATCACATATCGATCATCGTTTCGCATTTCCGAATTAAGGTACATAATTTCTACTTGTAATAAAACGTAGAAATTGCATGATTAATCGAGAATAGAACCGGAAATCTCATGTTTAAGATTTATATCACTTGATGGATGTTTTTTTTTTGATGAAAAATTGCTATTGGAACCCATGTATGTCACTTATTAAACGAGTTATAACTTGTAAAATTAGACATAATAAACTTTCGGACCTAAACTGTCATTTTTAGAACATTGGAGGACTAATCTGTGACTTACCGGAACTTTCGGGTCTCTCTGTAAATCTCCTGAAACTATAGGATCAGCACTGAAATTACCCTTAAAATGCATATAGTTTCCCTTATTTACACTCGTAGTCCCTGTGGTTACTCCTTATACACATAATAGTATAAATGTACGAGTTTACCCATTGTTTAGTCCGAAAATACTTATTTAAATTCAAATGATGTAATATTTAATTGCTACGACTTCTAAAATTTGTAGAAATCTTGTAGAAAACACCTCTTGCATGATAATATTAATTGCTTGTGTGACATAAACTAAATTTAGCCTCTTAGCATGCCACCATTTATTGCCTATGACTTGATATAACATATGCGATGTATTAATTACCCATAGAAAATGGCAAAAGTCACACTTTAGTGTTGGATTAAATAATAACTCATGTGATTTCATATTACTACTCCATGTTAGGACTAGTTTACATGAGTATGGCATGCCTTTATGTTACGATATTATTGAATGCTATTTTATCTTGTCACATAAAAGCTCGTAGACATTTATATGTTACGTGAGCTTATAAATTGCCTCGAATTTGAACATTTTACAATGTATCTTTTTTGAGTAGAAATTTTCCTCACGCTTAAACATTTAGATGTAGCTTTTGAGTTGAAAATTTGCGAAATCCGGTATATGTATTCACATTTAAGTTGAAATAATTATGAATATTCCCCAAATAGGCTCACCTATTTGGATACGATGTCTAGGAAAGATAAAGGCGGAAGTCGCTCTCCTAATGAGGTCGGTTTTTAAGTGGCATTCGTGCCCACCCCCCTCACCGTCTTTCCTGGTCGTGTTCAAGTAGAGCTACCGAAAGGGGTTGAGTAAATAATAAGTTCCCCGAGTGTGTTTATATAGGTGTATTTTTCGCCGAATTGGTGTCTCAGTATCGACCTGTCGTTCGATCAATGAGAACATATTCACAAAAGCAACACTTCTATTTTTTTGAACCTGCCGTTTCGAAAACAAAGTTTCTGCTTATGAAAACCATAATAGACATATAAACCTGTCGTTTTATATGATAATTAATCCAGAACTTCCAACACATGTTGGATGCCATCTATGATGAGAAAAATCGTAAAATATACTTGCGAAATGAATGTTTAAACGTTGATTTTAATCCGTCACCACATGTTACTCACCCTGATGTGTGAAACTGTGATGCCCAATTTTTTTTTTGGATGCCATCTTTGATGAGTATAACACGAGTTTGTTGTTACCATCAGGATGAATGCTAAGGCGTTGATTTTATTCCGCCGCCACATTTGAGACGTGATGACGTCTATGGTGAACAAATGTCTGAAATTGACATATTGAAGCAATCATTCACCAAAATACTAGCTTGGAAATTGTATTCCATAAGCAGTATCGTGAATTTATATTCACCATGTTCCTTTATCGCCCATCTGTTATTGGATAAGAAAATTACCCCGGTGAGTAATTTTAATCCTATTGGGTCAATGGCGAATTGTATGCCTAATATTAATGCTCTTCGTGTACATTTTTTTTTCTACGAATCGAGAACCGAGACAAGTGTTATTTGACTCGAACTGTCGCGATCCCGATGAATCGCCTAGCCAAGCGAGATTTTAGACAATCGTCAAAATCGAAAACATATGGCTCCAAGACAGTAATTGAAAGGAACAATATGGCCCGTTGTCACAAAGCAAGAGATAATGCTCAAGGAGACAACTCTGTGCTATAAAGACAAAGGTCATGCATGGTTACTCCTTAAATAGTTCACAACTATTATAAAAGTGGAAAAACCGATGCTAATGTGGTTAAAGCTAACTAAAAGGAAACTCTTGAGACCCCGGTTTTGTGGCTCAAATGAGTTTGGTACCTTTATTTATTAATTTTTGAGCCGATTTGTCGCTCATCTGGATTATGTTTTTCCATTTGGAGTATGATTATTCCATTTGGACCATACTTTTGGATTATGGTTTGCTTGTTTATGAAATTTCTCGAAATAATTTAAAGTGTTTTTTGAGCAAAATTCCTTAATAAATGTGACCAAACTTTAAATTATGGAAATTTAGGCAATACTTGTGGGGTAGTTGGTTATCTGGAAATAGTGGATAACGGTGTACCACATAATTTCACCAACTACTTGCCTAAAGAATCCTAACTGACTACGATTTTGGACATGTCGCTCCAAATCGGAATCTTTGGTAAAACCAAATTGATTTGTCTAAAATGAGTCTTTATACTCCAGGTCCTGTCGTACCTTATTGAGTTATAAGATATTCGAGAAAAACAGTGTTATCTGGTAATAGCTCAAGAAAGAATTAAAATTTATTTACATAACCTCCACTCAATACGACCAAAAGCGTATTTTAGCGGAGTTGAAATGTCTTTCAAGTGGTTGCTACCACGTTTATAAAAGCATTGAAGTTGCCTTATCATTTCGCCTAACGTCGATTGATAAGAGGTCTTAGATGCTAAGACATGTTTGTCTATACTATCATTCGCCTGTCGTCGATTGATAAGAGCATTTTGATATTGTGGCATTGACCGGATGAGATATTCCCGGGTCAAAAGCTGATGTTAGATTTATAATCACATCGCATTTTGATTCTTTTTGAGGAATAATTCCGTGATTGATCCGAAATTTATGCCACTAATGCTCTCTCTGAAAGACTAGTATGTGTAAAGATCACGAAATGAACTTATAGAATTTTTGTAAAGAATTGAAGGAGTTATTGTGGACTTATCCGACCATAAGACGGACCATAAATATAAATGGTTATGGTTGATACATCGACAATAAGGTCACATGATTATTGTTGTCCACAGAAATGCAGCATTTCCCAAACTTTTAGCCCTATCATTAAGTTGATGGCTCATGATCCGAATTATCCTGAAAAGTCTAGTCGACTTGATAATTCCGAAGAGTAAAAGAATCGAAATTTCGATTTGAATTACTTGAGTTTGGAAATTGAACATCCTGTCGATTATGTTCCGACCCATATGGACTCACGGAAAGTTTGATGATGCGACTGCAAATGATTGCACGCACATCTTGGTCTTGCGCACAAAGATTTATATTTCCGTGTGGGGTTATGCTATTTTGCTGCATTGGTCCGTCATGAGGCCCATAGACACTCAAACACCATATGCGTACCAGATGGTTACTGGTTATGAGCCAGAAGTCTCATATTAATGCGTGTTTAGAGTGATTAATTAATATTTTGATTAAGCCGCTATAGCGTTCAAAATATGGACCTCTGAAAGGGACATAAGTCGATTATGAATCCCATGCCTATCATTTGATAGAGTAACCTGGGCAAGCGATCTCTTTACCGCATGATATGCGAAAGCGACATCGCTAAGACTGTTCTCCCCGTCGTTAGGGGGAGATTTGCACGTTACCGTTGATAAAGAACGACGTGAAGTAACGTGGCATAACCCACTTGGTCTTAGCTTGATCCCAAAATTACACTTAGTGATAAGTAAGTGCATAGACTCCCCCAAGTCTAACTAAATGCCAAACGCATTTAATGACTTTATGAGATGTCACGAGATCATTTATACCTGCTGTAAAATGCTTGCAAGGATAGACGTCCTTGTCGGACGCCGTGTTCCATTCGTAACACGTTGCTTTGGCCGAACCCGCCAAGCAAAGGACGCTACCGTCGGCCATCAGTCTGTCATCCTTCCCAAGATACGAGGAAGTTGACTGGTTCTTAATTCGTTCAGCCCCAGAGGTGGTGAACTGAAACTCGTTTGTCGCACGAGATTATAAAGGATCAAGGAGATGTGTGATTTCCTCCTCATCCTAAAAATCTCGAAATATCTGTCGATCATGATATCTTAGACGATATTGAAGCGAAACGAGACTGTCATTGATTACTTGTTCATATATTTAGTGACGACTGATAATATGAACAAATTATGACAGGGAACCATGTACCATTGCCTGAAGTCAACGGAGAATAGACTGTACTAATAGAAACTTGCAATCCAAGTAGACTCCTTACCGAAAGTGTGTTCGGACCTGTAGTTCTAACACCACCAATGTTAAACGAGTTCGTTTATTTGGTTATTCGTAAGGAAAAGTGATGAGAATAATGAGATTGTAGAATGCTCGCCTAGTAGTGCAAGGCTTCTCTCACATCTTGGAATTGATTACGAGATGGTTGATTTCCTCGTAATGGACGTTATAACGGTCCCCTACTTTATCAGTTTAGTAGTTTCCCAAAAACTGATTATGCAGCATGTGATTGTGGTCACTATTTTATCTCTATGAGAATTTATACAAAGAGATATAGATGAAGGTCCCTATGTGACTTCATAATGCTTGAATCAAGTAGTTCCTGATCACGGAACACGATCTCAATTAAATGAGACGTTCACTATATGGATTAATATAATCCGAGCGGATGTGGTATACCCGTCTAAGTGAGTACTTGATCAGCTTGGGATACTTAAACAAGTATTATGCCCTTGCGTGTTTTTATTATGCGATCCACTTTTGGATTTGCCTTCGAGATGAAGGATCTTGGAAAGAAACGGTACTGACTCGGCCTGATGATCGAGTCCCGTAAAGATTGAATCTAAGTCCATGATTCAGACAACACCCAGAAGGTGTTATAACGTTTTAGTCATCATGACTCTAAGTCGTTAGATTCTCCCATGATCGTTCGATCACTAGACATTGATATAGACCCAGTCCGTCCCCGATGAGACGATGAAGAGATATTGAACCATTATATTCATATCTAAGTACAATAAGTGCATCATTGTACTTGGTCTAATGTGCTAGAACGAACATCTCGTCTGTTGTGAATGGTATAGCTCGACACAGCATCGCGCTAACACGCTGCCATCGAAATGACATAAAAGACATTTTCCCATTACCTTAAGGTAACTCTGGATGAGGGCTTGTCTTATCCCATTTTGCATCATCGAGTGTACCTACCCCCTTCGGTACTCGAATTAACGCAACCCTTTTTCGGTTATACCGATGCTGGTTACTTATCAAACCCGCACAAGGGACGTTCCCAATCTGGTTATGTCTTTACCATTGGGAACACGGCGATATCATGGAGGTCTTGTAAACAGACCTTGGTGGTTACTTCGACGAACCACTCTGAGCTACTCGCGCTTTATGAGGCGACTAGAGAGTGTGTATGGCTTCGAGCAGTTATTAGCCATATTAGAAGTACATGTGATCTAACTTACGATCTTGATGAACCAGTTGTCATTTATGAGGACAACACCGCTGTTATTGATCAAGCGAAACATGGTTACATCAAAGGTGACGCCACTAAGCATATCTCGCCAAAGTTGTTCTTTACACATGAACAACAAGCGCTTCAAAGGATTGAAGTGAAGCATATTGGATCCGAGAACAATCATGCAGACTTGTTCATCAAGTCACTGCCAAAATATTCATTCCAAAAACATGTTAGAGCGATCGGACTTAGGAAGCTCTCTGAGCTTTCCTAAACGACATGTTTCCATGCACCATGTTGTGTGCAAGTGATGGGGAGCATCCTGATGTATGCTTATCACCTTGTTGTGTGTATCCTCACATATGCTTAGCACCCTGTTGTGTGCAAGTGAGAAAGAGCATCTTGACATATGATTAGTTCTCACTAGTTATTATTTCCGCACCCAGTTGTGTGCATGTGAGGGGGAGCATGAATGGTTGCATGTGTACTCTTTTTGTCCTTAGTTCAAGGGTTTGTCCCACAGGGTTTACCTTGACAAGGTTTTTAGCGAGACACATTTCTAATCCCGTTCTCACTTATGATTGCCGAAATCAGGGGGAGTATCCAGTTGTATACTTCTAACCATCGTGCACTCTTTTGTCCTTCGATAGAGTTTTGTCCCTCAGGGTTTTCTCTAACAAGATTTTAATGAGACACACCATGTATGGTTATTTTCCCCGCTACTACTGATAGTTGTGTACTCTTTTATCCTTCGACCAAGTTTTTTCCCACTGGGTTTTCTTGGCAAGGTTTTGATGAGGCACATATTTTCTAGTCAGTTCATTAACGCGCTTGTATAGCATTTCGGCCCACTCCATTCGGCAACACCATTTTGTCCTATGATCCGGTTTTTGTCCCACATCGGGGTTTCCGGGTTTGAGGTTTTATGTGTTGACACTAGCGAATGCGACTCAACAACTCATCAGAGTCTATGAAGACAAGGAAGCTTGCAGCATGTTTGGACACCCAAGGGGGAGTGTTGTGATACATTGTATGTGGTTGTCCATATTCATGTATCGATTACATACATTGTGTATAACCTTTGAATTTATGACTTATGGCTTTCTAGCTTCTCGCATATACATGTATCTTGTTCAACCCCTCCACTATATAAAGGGGTTGCACTCTTCATAGTTTAACACATATTCATACTCGAATAAGACGACTTTACTCTCTCTCTATACATATCTTACTTTGTCGATACTTTGCTAATAGTTGCCACACAACAGATACGTTTTTTATCAGATTCTTTTAGTATTTATTTTTATTCACACAGACAACAATTATCATACTAAATGAGATACATTATCATTATAATTTTTATAATCAGAAAATAATAATCATTTATATTTCTTGAAAATAACAATATAATTTTGTAATTTAATTATATTTTTTATTTTAATAGTTTCATATATTCAAAACTATAAATCTATATTATATTTATATAATTATAAATAATATATAAAACAAAAAGGTTTGTAGCTCATGTGTTAGAGTGCTTACAATGCATGTTAGAGTTATAAGGTTCGATTCTCATCAATTGCATTTAATATAAATTAATTTATATTTTTATATAAAAATGAATTAATTAAAAAATCGGATCGGGTCGGGACACCCGACGAAGTCAAAATTGTCACCCGATCCCGAAGTTTGTCGGGTCGGGGCTATTCTCGGATCGGAAAATTTCGGGTCGAATGCTGGTAAAGACACGGATCGGATCGGAATTTTGAAAAAAAAAATTGACTCTAGTTTGTAGCATTGGGGATGAGATTAAATACAACCAACATGGAAATGCGCCCATCACATAATTGCCTTGTTTTCGGGATGATTATAACTTACGATAAGAAAAAAATTAATTTGTGAACTTTTGGTTTTTAATAAGTAAAAAAAAAAGGGTACAAGGATGGAAGAGTATGCACACCAGTTATATTACATTTTTTCTTATATTTAACTTAATTAAGATCACTTTTATATTTTTATGATAACAATTTAACTTTATACATTTTTCAGGTTTGCTATCAAATTTATTATAATAACTAAATATTACTATATTTAATATACTTCTATCAATTTTTTTCAACCCAAATTAATTTACTATAACAATCACATTAAATAACTTACAAATTTTCTCGTATTTAAAGTAAAAAGAATATTTTTACAACTTATAAGTAAACGTTTTGGTTTATACAAATTATCATCTTTTTTTTATCAATTTCTCTATCAAAATTATACAACTCATATTTTTGTTATTTTATTAATTTATATGTGAAAAGTACAAATAAATGAGAGAGAATAAGAGAAAATTAAGAGAGATAAATTATTATTTTAATTATAATAGAACATCTTAATCCCTTACACCTGAGTTATATTTGAGTTCATTTAAATTTAATATAATTGATAAAAAAACTGATGTGTGTACAATTTTAAAACAATCTCATCATATTTAAGTTAAATGAGTTATATAAGGGAACTGATGCAGTTGCTCTACGCATTAGCCACTAAAATAACTAAATAAGTACGGTACCTATTTAACTTTATCAGGAAAAAAAAACAATTTTTACATAAAAAACTTTTGCTCAAAAAAAAAAAAAACAATGTATTAAAACGCTAAATCATCGCTCAAGCGTTTTCATGAGAGTTTTACCCAAACGTAAGTTCCGACGCCAAAAGTGTAAGTTTTACTTAAAAAACGTGTATATATATATATATATATATATATATTCAATAATTATTAAATACATGAAAATAATTTGTTCAAAATATTATAAATAACTAATATTAGTATAGTTTAATCATGAGTATGTCTAATATAACAAGGAGCTATCGAGTTGCTCTTACGTTTGTACCAATTTAATTATGATACTATATATATTTTTGTGATAATATATATTTTTTTCTTAAATAAAGTTTAAACCTTTTGAGTTTTAAGGCGAGTTTTTAAGTACTGACGTATGAAAACGCTGTTTTTTGAATTTTTCGAGTTTTAGGCTAAAACTGACAATTTATTTTTTAGATTTGAGCTTCTCAAGTATCATAGCGTTTTGGGTCGAACTTTTTAATACATTGAAAAAAAGTAACATGAACTATAATATAACTTAATATAGTCTTCAAACATAATTCAAAACCAAAATGACATGAAGAAATACTTGATTTATTTAACTTATCTAAAGGAAGTATAGCTAGGCGCTTATAAAAACATTAGAAGAATTATTTATATATATTTGTTACGTTCTTTTCTGACGTAACACTTAAGTAAAAAGGAGGTTATTGCTTGTACAATTGCACTAGTATGGCTAGGGTACATATATTCGAAAAATCTTTAACTATTAAACAAAACAAAAGGAATAAAGATTTTTTCATTACATTCTTGGATAAACATCATCATAGTGATCAACTGCTATTTGCTCATCTCGTTTCAATCAGGCTTATTTTAAAAAGAGAAAAAAAGAAGGTTTATTTTCACCATTTTTAATTTTTATACTATTCCACTAATTAAAATAGACAAACACGTAAGTAGTGTAACGTGGCAAAAACCACTAATAGGATTAGTACAGATTATCACAAGAGATATTCCCCCAACCCATTAACACCAAACACGGATTTGAATTTTGACTGTCCGAGGATTAATATCCACATTTGATGAATAATTCAACAATATGAAAACGTGATTGGGCCACTTTTTTCTAACAACATATCACACGTGTTATACTCATAAGGTTCCCTCTCCACACATTTGAAACTATATATACACATCATATACCATCTATGATCTAACCATATGATCTACATACAAAATTTTCCATATCTAACAAAAACTATACATAAACCTTGTTTATAAAGTAAAAAATATTTATCAACATCTTTAATGAGGTGTATCATGGCCAAGATGGAGGCGGATCGAGAGAGTGCCAGAACAATATCGACGAACGGAATGGATGAGTATTCACCGAGATCCATGATGGTTGTGCACAACCAGATATTAAGAATTAGAGAGGAAGATTCACAATTTTTGGAAAATATAATTTGTGAGAGTTTTCATATGATGTTCGAAGATAAAATGTCCCATGGCTCTGATATTCATCGTCGCTTGAGATTCTCCCCCGCTTCACCCCTTGGTGGCAAGATTAAAGCTTGAACGCAAGCCGTTTTATGCTAAATTTGACATTTACTTGGAACAATATAATCATCAAATTATATGGTTATCGGCTAGCTAGTCACACGATGATCGTATACGAACATGTTACATAGTAACGTCTTCTTGTTACTTGTTAGGAAATTTGTGTGTGTCCGTTTCTAGATTTTACATAGTTGTTAAAAATATTTTGAAAGTAATCCTGCATGTACTTGTACATTACCAATCAATAAGATTGAGTATTTGACAGTTAATTTTGTAGTTTGGATAAGTTGTATTGTATAGTATAGTACTTGTTTGGGTTATCCTCTCGTGTCATAATTAAACTACTTGTTTGCTTATCGAAAAATAATAATTAAACTACTTGTTTCAAAGTATCTGTTTATACTTACACTACGTTTATTGTGCACATGTGAAGTTATATATCATCAGGGCCACGACACCCCCCTATAATTCCGATATTTGTGATTTTTTTAATTTTTTATCATGTATTTTTATTAAAGCATGTCAAAAATGATGGCTTGGCAACCTCCATTTTAATTATTTCGCTTAATATAATTGATTACATAAATTCGGCACCCCCACAAGTCATTTCTGACTCCGCCCCTGAATTTGTGCTCGTTCTTAATTTAGACAAACTACCTGTTGGACTAACTTAATTACCTAAGACAATTTCAAAGATTTCCGATTAATTTTCTGAATGTTTGATTTGCATCAAGAATGGTACATGACACAAATCAAACTAAAAAAACTACTAATAGTATAATTATCATTAGATTAACTAATTTTAGTTTTAATTAGATATCATAAGGTAAAATTATCACGTTACCTATGAATTCATAGGAAGTGTAACAAAATGGGTAAAGTATTTTTTTCCCAACGTCTCTAAGTTGCAATTTGAAATAACTTTATTTATTACTCCTACTGGTATTAATTAACTAGAATTGTTTTTATTATATTTTTATTCTAATCTATTAAAAAAGTTGTCTTAGCTTAGCCGGTAGAGTGCGTGTCTTTTAACCATGTGGTCGTGGGTTCGATTCCCATAGACGGACAAATAGGAAAAGTAGTTTTTTCTTCTTTTGAAAAACAGCTTGTTTTGTTTAGGGGTTAAGCCGTCTATGTGGGAAAAAACCACGATATTTTTATAATATAAATCAAAATTAGATATCAAACATAGGGGTTTTTCCACTTTTATATATCATACTATTAATTTTTTAGTTTTAATCAGATATCATAAGGTCACATTATCATGTTACCTATGAATTCATGGGAAGTGTAACAAAAGGGGTGAAGTATTTTTCCCCAATGTCTCTGATTGCAATTTGAAATAACTTTATTTATTACTCCTACCTGTATTAATTAAGTAGAATTGTTTTTATTATAATTTATTAAATAAGCCATCTTAGCTCAGTCGGTAGAACGCATGGTTTTTAACCATGTGGTCGTGGGTTTGATTCTCACAGACAGCGGATAGGAAAAGTAATTTTTTTCTTTTTTTGAAAAACAGCTTGTTTTGTTTAGGGGTTAAGCCGTCTCTGTGTGGGAGATGACCACGTTATTTTTATAATATAAATCAAATTATATATGAAACGTAGGGGTTTTTGCACTTTTATATATCATACTATTGATATTTTAGTTTTAATCAGATATCATAAGGTCACATTATCACGTTACCTATGAATTTATGGGAAGTGTAACAAAAGTGGTGAAGTATTTTTTCCCGGATGTCTCTGAGTTGCAATGTGAAATAACTTTATTTATTACTCCTACTTATATTAATTAAGTAGAATTGTTTTTATTATATTTTTATTCTAATCTATTAAATAATTCGTCTTAGCTCAGCTGGTAGAGCGCATGATTTTTAACCACGTGTTCGTTGGTTCGATTTCCACATACGGCGAATAGGAAAAGTAATTTTTTTCTTCTTTTGAAAAATACCTTGTTTTGTTTAGGGATTAAAACCGTCTGTGTGGGAGATAATCACGTTATTTTTATAATATAAATCAAAATTAGATATCAAACGTAAGGGTTTTTGCACTTTTATATATCATACTATTAATTTTTTAGCTTTAATCAGATATCATAAGGTCACATTATCACGTTACTTATGAATTCATGGAAAGTGTAACAAAAAGTGTGAAGTATTTTTTTCCAATGTCTCTGAGTTGCAATTTGAAATAAGTTTATTTATTACTCCTACTTGTATTAATTAAGTTAATTGTTTATATTATATTTTTATTCTAATATATTAAATAAGCCGTTTTAGCTCAGCTGGTAGAGCGTGTGGCTTTTAACCACGTGGTCGTGGTTTCGATTCCCACAGACGGTAGGTAAAGTAATTTTTTTCTTCTTTTTAAAAACACCTTGTTTTGTTTAGGGGTTAAGCCGTCTGTGTGGGAGATAACCACGTTATTTTTATAATATAAATCAAAATTAGATATCAAACGTCAGAGTTTTTATACTTTTATATATCATACTATTGATTTTTTTTGTTTTAATCAGATATCATAAGGTCACATTATCACGTTACCTATGAATTAATGGGAAGTGTAACAAAAGGGGTGATGTATTTTTTTCCCAATGTCTGTGAGTTGCAATTTGGAATAACTTTATTTATTACTCCTACTTGTATTAATTAAGTAGAATTGTTTATATTATATTTTTATTCAAATTAATTAAATAAGCCGTGTTAGCTCAGCTTGTAGAGCGCGTGGCTTTTAACCACGATGTCGTTGGTTCGATTCCCACAGACGATGAATAGGAAAAGTAATTATTTTCTTCATTTGAAAAACACCTTGTTTTGTTTAGGGGTTAAGTCGTCTGTGTGGGAGATAACCACGTTATTTTTGTAATATAAATCAAAATTAGATATCAAACGTAGGGGTTTTTACACTTTTATATATCATACTATTGATTTTTTAGTTTTAATCAGATATCATAAGGTCACATTATCACGTTACCTATGATTTCATGGGAAGTGTAACAAAAGGGGTGAAGTATTTTTTCTTCAATGTCTCTGAGTTGCAATTTGAAATAAGTTTATTTATTATTCCTACTTGTATTAATTAAGTAGAATTGTTTTTATTATATTTTTATTCTAATCTATTAAATAAGCTGTCTTAGCTCAGCTGGTAGAGCGTGTGGCTTTTAACCACGTGGTCATGGGTTTTACACTTTTATATATCATACTATTGATATTTTGCGAGTTTGAAGAACAAACTACCAGATTATTTAATTAATACGTCATACTACCACTTTCGGTGATTTTATACCCTTCCGTATTATAATTTCCGTTCACTCGATTTTCACATTTTACACCCATATTTTTTCGATGCATAACTTGATTCATGTAGTCTACTAATCTCAAACTTATTATGCTCATTTCATAACACAAACTAATTATATACAAACTCGTTTAAATTTTCAAGTCTAGCCTGTAATTTAGGACAAATGATAAATTATTTTCTTACCACATTATTTTTGGACGGAATTTTTAATTTTATTGGACGGAAGTGTATTAAATCACCGAAAAATAGTCGTATGCTGTACTAATTAAATAATCTGATAGTATGGTGTACAAAATCGCAAAAAGCCAATAGTATAATGTAAAAAAGTGCAAAACCCCCTCAAATGTAGTTTCTATAAATATGAGGAGTTGTACCAAGGGGCGGTCCGCCATTGTGGATTGCCCAATACTTGATTTTTTTTTGCCCTTTATAATTATGTACAACTAGGAAAATGAATTAATTACAACTAACAATAATCATTTGACTACACAACTACGTGTAATTATATACTTAATAAAAATTACTAATACTAATAAATGTATATGAATGGGCTGAAATTGCCCTTATAAAAATTTCGGATTTGCGTTGCCTAAGGCCCGAGTCTTGCTCGCCTTCTCCTTGGGCCACCCCTGGTTGTATCTCATGTTATTCCCCGCTCCTCCCAAGGTGGCGAGGTGCTAACTTTCTAATTTGAGAGATCTAATAAGTTTAAACAAATCAGCTTTTCACGGTTTCATCATGTAATATGCACTCGGTCGAAGTTGTAAACTCATAAGCCGCCATATTTGGACACAGATGACAAAATGTAATCCACAAAATGAGAAATTAATCAGCTTTATCATTACAGATGGGAAGACTTTAAACTCGTACCATACATTACTAATATGTTTCAAAAGGTTATCCCATCAATCCATCATAGATAGTACTAGTGTACCTGCCATGTTTTTTTTTTTTTCTTGGTTTTTAGCATCAATATTTCTAAATCACGTTAAGACGTTCACTCATGTGTTAAATTGATGCTTAACTAAGCAAAAATGGTTTTCCTAAGGCATGCTCGGGGCTCGGAAGTTTCATATTTACGGGAAAACTTGTTTCATTCCGTTTTACGTTTTTCGTTTACTGCTTCTCGTTTCATGCTTTTTATTATTTTGCATGTAATTTTTTAAATTTGTCTCATATTACACTTCTCGTATCTGTTTCGTTCATCACAAGTAGGGGTGGGCAAAAAAGCGGACCGAACCGTACTAAACCGCAACTCAAACCAAATCGCTGCGGGTTGGGTTGGACTTTTCAAAATTATGAACCCAAACCAAAGCGTACCGCATTTAATATATGCGGGTTGGTTTGAGTTAGGATTTTTAGACCGCGGGTCAAACCGCAAAAAAAAAAAAAATAGACCAATTAATATATTTAATAAACATATAAATATTTGTAACTTTTCATCATGTCACCCATCACCTCAAGTGACAGCCGTTCTTAATTAGAAATTTAATTTCATGTTAATTGTTTAAACCTACATTGTCACTATAATAATAATAGTTTTTATCATATTAATGAATGAAATGCTTCGTTTGCTTAAAAAAAACATAAGTACTTAAAATGCTCAAATACGAAATTAAGAAGATAAAGAATGGAATTGGTTATGGTTTGTATTTTTTGAATAACTTGTGATTTGTGTGACCCTGACTTATACAAATTAGCTATATTTTGTAAATGTTATGTCACTCGGTGAGAGTATTAATATAATTTTTTTAATGTATTTTTTCTTTTTTAATTCGGAATCCAAATAATAGTTATGGTCGGAGGTTTAAAGTCCAATGTTGTGATCGATCAAAACATATATAGTTTTGAGATTTCAATATACATTATCTTTTAATTTACAAATTTAACTTGTTTGGATATTTTAGGGTTCTATGTTGCACGTTTAAATTTTTATTTAATCGTTTCGATATTTGTTTAGCGGTGTAATGAGTATGAATCAAAAATATTATGTCAAAATATTAGTATGTGCATGCTACTATGTGTTGTTTTGAGAATTTTTAATATTTAAGTTTTTTTTTTCGAGTTTTATTACTTTTAGGGTTAAATTTGCACAATTTATAATTTTTAAGGTCTAAATGCAAAACCAGCAAACCCAATCCGCAACCAAACAGCTTTCAATGAATTGGGTTGGGTTGAAATTCGAAAATTTACCAACTCACACCAAATTAAACCGCTCAATTTTCACGTGTATTGGTCTCAAAACACACCAAACCAAACCGCACCAACCCTAATCACAACTGTATTCAAGACCATTTAACAGCAAGCCAAAATACAAAATACAAAATAAAAATACCAATTTAAACCGATGCATATTCATACATATCATTTTCTATAAAATACTTTCGAAAAAATTCGTACAAAATTTACAAAAGTATTCTTACACATTTGTTACAAAAATATAATGGGTCACCCTGTCAAAAATAATTGCTCTTCACCTGTCACATTCTAAACTAAATGAATTAAATAAGATAATCTGAAAACAAGTAGTATCACACTTCTTACCGACACAAAAATATAATATTTTAAATAATTTAAATCAAAAAAGAAAAACATTTGCCATCTGGTAACTGGGCAGTTAATTAGTTATTCTTATCATCAACTTATATCTTCACTTTCAAAATAAATAAATAAAAATAACTGAGATTTGAGTACGGATAAATATTTATCGGTGAAGTTGATTATCCTATTTTTCCTTCTCCATAGACTATTGGGTATGCAAAATATTTGATTTTTATACTTTAAATATATAGTTTGATGTTTTTTCTGTAATTAAGAAATTTATTTGTGTGTTATATAAATAAATTTCTTCTGGGTGTTTGTATTTTTGCTGGGTATGCAAAATATTTGATTTTTTTTTACACTTTAAGTAAAAAGTTTGTTGTTTTTTCTGCAATTCAGAATTTTATTTGTGTGTTATATGATTATATTTCTTCTGGGTGTTTGTATTTTTGCTGGGTATGCAAAATATTTGATTTTTCTTACTTTTTTTTTTTTAGTTTCTGATAAAAAAAATCCATGTTTTTTTTAGCTTTTGAAAAGTGAGATTTTGGATCAAAAAAGCTAAAAAAAAGCTCAATAGCAGAGAAGCTACAATTTTGCGGATTTCTTTAGCTTTTTGACATTAAATTTTCGAAAAATAAACTTTCTAAGAAAATGTGTTTGTATATCTACAAGTCACTTATATAGTTATATGCTAAAATAAGTGGCCAGTGTCTTATCAATAAAAATAAGTTAAAAGTCACTTATAAATTACACTACACTACAACTATTTTTAAGCAAGCTTTTTTCTCATTGCTTTTTTAAAAGCAGCTTTTTGACCAAAAAATCTGATGTCAAACGGGTATTCTTTTACCATTTGCTTGTTATGTTGTTCGAAACTTATTTGTGTTATATATTCCTTTGGTGGGTGTGTGTCTTTTGTTTAGCTGGTTCTATGGTTGTGGATTTTATAGTTTATTTATTTTTCACTGCTGTAATCAGAGGTAAAATTGGGTTATGATTTTGCTATTTGTTTTTGCGTCAAATTCTGGATTCTTAGTGTCGTTGCGTCAATGCTTTTACCATTTGCTTTTATTCAATATGAATCTTGGAAGGTTTTTACAGATTTTTTTTAAATTTGTATTCTAAGCATTAGGACTAGGGAGTACAAAATACATGTTATAAGGGGAACTTTTTAGTAAAATACTACTACTGCTTAAATCATTCGAAGGTAACATAGTTATACATGTTTTCGTTGTACACTTGTACAGATTATAGAAGAATTGGATTATGTTCTTGATTTATGAGGGTACAACTCAATTACTCTAAACAGATATTAGTAGGCTGATACGATTCGATAAGGTAATTCAATGCGTAAAATAATTAGAAACTACCTTAGGATAGGCCAAGGATACACCTATATGAGAATCAAAGTTTTAATTATTTTAAACTAAAGAAACATAAACCTTTACCTACAGAATCAAGCTCCAGTTTTCTGTGTATTTATACCGGTCATGTCTAACTTTGCCTGATCATTTATCTATAGAATTCTTATCCTAGAAGCATGTTTCTTTTACTAATTCTTTAAGTGATACCCAAGTCACAGTTATCTGAGAAATCAATAAAAATGGTTCTATACAAGTAACACAATGGTTCCTGCACGTATCTCACTCTTGCTCAGTGGTTTAATTTATAAACTAACGAGTAACGATTCAACATTTACACAAAGCATATTGGTGTACTGTGTCCATTTACGTACCTGATACACGATATGTTGGCATGTAGAAGCATCCGTGCACAACATATTTCAACTTTGAGGTTAATGCATTTCAACTTCTACTCTCTGTCCTGAACTTGGGGAAAAACTAAATATGTACTTCACTGGACTATATAGGTTAAAATAATATGAAGCTAGTGGCTCTTTTGTTATTTACTTTGTGATTGTATATAAGATGTCTCTGTGTGTTCAGATATATCAGGGGGGATTATTTGGTGGATGTGTATATAGATCAAGAACAATGTATCCTGGTGGTTACACAGCAGAAGTCACGTGCCTGTCTCCAATAGCGACGGAGAATGAAATTTTTGACTTCTTTTCTCACTGTGGTGCAATCGAATATGTGGATGTCATCAGGTTTTTGTAACAATTTAGATTATGATAAAGCAACTGCTGTCCAGTGCTTATCATTGTTTTACACATTTTTACATCATTAGCTATTGTTCTCAGATCCTTTTGTTTGAAACTTGTTTTTCTTCAATTATAAGTCAGCATTGATTTTAAATGATTGTGACCAACGTTTTTTCATTGTGGTCTCAATTACATAGTAAACTCACCGACCGTGTTTGCAGTGCTAAATGGAAAATTTTCATTTGATATAACAGATCAGATGAAAATGCTTGTACAGCTTATGTGACGTTTAGAGATGCTTATGCTTTAGAAACTGCTGCTTTGCTCAGTGTAAGTCACCGCCCCTTTGGTTGTTACAGTTAGGTTTTTATAGTTTTAATATATGTATGTTCAAAGATGTATTAAAATTCTCAACAGTTACATGATTTCTACTAATCTGTTCCTTTGTATCAAGGTGTTGCCATAAGACAGAGTTCAGAACTCGGTTATAATAGTCCTCTTCTACAAAGTCTTGCTAAAGGGTTATATTAATAGCTCTAAGTCTAAATTTCCCATTTTCAAGTTCTTAAACATCAGGAAAATAGATATAGAGAGCTAGTATTTTTTGAATTCTGTGAAATCTTTTTAGGAATTGAAGCCAAAAAGCTCTTGTACCTGTTGCTTATTTGATGGTAATGTTTGGTTTGCTTTTCAACAAAATATAAATCTTTATGTAAGATTCGAAAGAACAATTGTTCTACGAGTCGCTAGGTTCCCTTAATCACTATGCATACTGTGATTATGTTTGTCTGCTGCTCTTCTATCAACTCACGAAATCACAAGTCTATTCGCTAATATTAGATTAGACTTTATAAGTTCTGAATATATTGTAACAGTACCATTAATAAATGGGCGGGAACGTTTAAGACATGGGTAGTTAATCAACCGCTCAATTTGAATTTAAATGTTTGTGTAGTTATATATATATGTATGTAATAGTATTAGTTTGATGGAGAAAAAACCTGTGTAAAATACTTTTATTGTTTAGTTTCTATCAATCTTTGATTGAATTTCTACTTGTTTGAATGTATTGAATTAGAATTATCCAGTACATTACAAATTGGTACCAGAGCATCGATCCTATGGATGAAAAAAACAATTTCATCATGGAATCTACGACTAGAAAAAATCTAAGAAATTATTCAGGAAATGCATGAGGGGGAGAAAAGGTTTTACGATGATACAAACAAACTTATTGAAAGGCAGCATCGAGACTGGTCATTTGCAATGCAGCAGTATTCAGAAAAAGAAGAGAATCTCTACAATGCAATCCAAATGCAGCCTTCAATTTAAAGTCTAGCCCTTGTTCCAAAAAACTGCATTCCGATGATGGAAAGATAACAAATCTGTTATCTGATCTGGAGAAAGTTCGAATGCAGTCTGAAAGTGAAGAGTTAAAAATGGATGTTTGTTATGCAAGATTTAACTTAGCGTTTTCTGAAAATATTGATGGAAAAGATCTAACTTTTGCAATTTCCTATCACAAAAAGGAACATCATTATGTCATAAGAAAAGATGGACAATTTGAAGAGTAGTTTGGAGTTGGTCGAGATAATCCAAAAATCAGTAAAGTTTTGGAAAATATTTGGTGTTTTGATCCTGGAATAAAGTCTAGACAGCGCACAATAAATTATTGGTTACTTGACGATGATGTGTCCGTGCCACTAGATGGAATATATATCCAACGAATGAGGAAGCAACAAAAAGAAAAACGTTCAACAGAGACCAAAAAGTTTGGGCAGAATGAAACACAAGCCTGCAAAATACATATTCATGTGTGTACTAGAATTGATTTTATGAGATAGCTGCAGAGGGTGCCATGATCATTTTCTCCTAAAGATGTTTATCAAATAGTTATGAGTCTTATGACCTTGAGGGCAAGGCCAATTTCGCGTCGGGGATTGTAACAGTACCATTAATAAATGGGCGGGAACAGTTTAAGACATGGGTAGTTAATCAACCGCTCAATTTGAATTTAAACGTTTGTGTAGTTATATATATATGTGTGTAATAGTATTAGTTTGATGGAGAAAAAACCTGTGTAAAATACTTTTATTGTTTAGTTTCTATCAATCTTTGATTGAATTTCTACTTGTTTGAATGTATTGAATTAGAATTATCCAGTACATTACATACATATAGTCCTTATTGGATACTTTTAACTTTCAAGTTCTATTCTGTTCATTTTGGTTGTTATAATTTCAGGGAGCTACCATTTCAGGGAAACAAGTTTACATATCACATTGGGGTACACATGTCGATGATTCAGATATTTCGAATAACCCTTCTTGGCACCTAGGATATGAAAATAGCTCAATGGTTTGTTACTTCTCTTTTCATAAATGTTCTTCTTCGGATTCTTATCAAACCATTTCCACTGTTCTCGAGAAAAAAAACTTGTTTTCATCTGAGGACGGGGTTAAAGTGTTGATTTTTACTGGGGTTCCATTTTAAATATATTTGTACACTCACCCATACACAAATATTATCGCGTCTTGATAAACTAAAAGTTTTCATTTTCAGATAATTTGTGTCGTGCGAAATAACTTTACCTTCTAGGGCTGAGCCTGTATACATTGTGAAAAGTGCATACATTTGGAGAAATTCCCATTAAGTGACATCCTTTGGAGCTTATAAATTTCTGCGTAAAGTGTTAGTAGTAACTTTTTCTTCCCATTTACTTGTATTGTCGTACCAGGACAGCAATACGAATCAATTTGTTTCTAGCCCTGGTGAAGCTGTAACAGTGGCTCAAGAAGCAGTAAAAACCATGATTGCAAAAGGATACATACTAAGCAAAGACGCTCTAACAAAAGCCAAGGCTTTGGACGAGTCTTATCAAGTTTCCTCCGCAGCAACAGCCAAAATAGCTGACATCAGCAACAGAATTGGCCTGACCGACAAGATCTGTGCTGGCGTAGAGGCGGTTAGATACGTAGACGAACAGTACCATGTGAGAGAGAATACAAGGACAGTTGTATCGTATACGGGGAAAGCGGCTGTTACAGTTGCAACGGTGGTGGTTAATAGCAGTTATTTCTCTAAAGGAGCTTTATGGGTTTCTAGTGTTCTTAATCGCGCGGCTAAGGCTGCGCATGATTTAGGTACCGAGGGTATTAATAAGTAAACTACTTTCTCTGAGTTTTTTGGGTTTCTTAACTTTTGAGTGGTCGGTTGGTAATGGAAGATGGAATTGATTGTATATTTTCAAAACTTCTCCTGTTAATAAGATCTAGCTTGATTACAAGATTTTACTTGTGCCTAACATGAATTTGTAGAATCTGAGTCTGTAAATAAGATTGCTAGACATTGGCAAGTCGATCTCTTTTTCGTTGAATCGTGTTTATGCTTAGTTATCTTTGTCACTTTCGATACATAATCATGAGTTTTTTGCAGTTTAAATTCAATCATCCTAAAAAATAAGAAAAGCCACATTTTCCAGCAGGTATCCATATCGTGGTCCTCTACGACTTGTGTATGCAAATGTATCCAAGACCAAGTAATTCTGTCATCAAGGGCTCTCGTAAACATTGCTATAAAGTGAGTAAAACAGTCAATATTACCTCACTGTTACGAGAAGTAAACGCAAAAAGTTACTATGTTACTGTTAGGAATTAAAGATGATACTTTAACGCACGAGTAATTACTGATTCCTCTTTGGCCTGGACATTGCTTAAGCCACGAAGAAGGAGAAATAAATAACACAACGATCTTTCTCGTTCCAGAACAAGGGTAGGATTGATAAAAGCAAATTATTATACACGAACAAGCTGGTAGTGTTGATAAAAGTAAATTACATATTGTACAATGTACATGAATACTAGATCCTTAAGAGTTGGCAAGGTGGTGTTTACTTGCTCTTGAAGCTAACAAAAAAACTATCTATACCTATTCAAGTACAAGTAGTTGAAAAAAAGTATGAAATTCTCAATAATACAATTTGATAAATTTTGTGACTATGTCAAGTAATCAGTTGCAACAAATCGGGCAATGAACAATCCCGTTTTCATTGCAATCAGGGCATCTCTTAAAACCGAAATGTCCATCACACTGTTCTTCATTTTCACCATCATAATATATTTTACAGCTACCTGAACACGTCTCACATGGCACAAACCTTACATCCCCACAGGACTCGCAAACTCCATTTCCATTATCGTTCATTTCACATTCTTCTAACAACTTCTCGACCTTACCCTCTTCGTGTAATTTCCGTATCTCGTCGGCCTCACCAATATACTTTTCTCCCACGAATACCCTAGGCAATCCTAGTCCTTTACTAAAATAGCCTTCTCCGAGTAACTCCTTGAGCTCCTCCTTATAACCCGAATGCATAGAAATATCTCTATCGTATGTACGTACACCTATCCCCTTCAAGATCACTCTTACCTGACAACAGTCCTCGTATGTTTTCCTAACACCTCTCAAGCTCGTAAAATACAAAACTACCCTATCTTTCGTTTTCGAATCGAAACTATTTAAATTACATGCTATCACATGCTTCTCTTCATCCTGGATCAGATTCAATGCCAAGTGATTTGTGTTTAAACAGTTATCACCAATTTCATCCAATTTCGACGAGAAGTTGCGACGATGATGACGTGGCACCCAAACTGGGCTATTTTCTTCCAAACCTTCCATCATTTCCCACACATTTATCGTTTCATATTCACCCGAAGGAGTTCTCACGGGGGTCCTAGGAACGATCATAGCCTTTGCATTGTCCTTGGTCCAATGGTCCTCGTTGATCTTGGTCGAATCAAGGTTGAGAGAGCCCAATGTGGATGAGGTAAGAGCGACCACATGACAGGTGTCACTCTCTCGTTGGGGTGGGCGGTAGACCGGCATGGGGTATCTTTTTGATACCGGAGTTTGGCAGTTCTTGCAAACCGCTGATCGCTTTCTTGACATTGCACAACCCATTGAAGAACCGAGAATTCGGAACTTTAAATTTATTATAATTTAGAAGATTGAATCTTTTCTTATGGGTATTAAAGCAAAGATCAAAACAACATTGAGAAATCAATGAAATGGATAATGTAAGCTTTAATAGCAGAAACCAGATAACAAGAAAAAAACATAATTTTAATTCTTCCTTTGTAACATAGAAAAATTAATAAATAGGAGTTCAAGGAAAGAACAAAGAAACACTCCCAAATTAATGAGCTATATTGATACGAAAATAGAATAACCGAAATTGAAATTTAAAAAAAATAAAATTAGCTTCACCTATTCCCTTGTAAGTTTGTAATAGAGATATTTTAGACATACTCTTATAAAATAATATAAATGTAACGACGAAATTGATATATATCGTTAAAAATACAGACAACAAAATCAAAAGTGTGTTTGTACGGTGGGAGACAAAATCGAAATGGTGAGAGAGTTAGAGGAAAATGTGGGAATTAACGATAGAGTTTTTTTCATATGAAACTAAAATAGTCACTTCGTACTAAATTAATATCGAGACACTATATTTTATAACTTTAACCGGTAAATATCTCGTATTTAAATTGTTAAAATGTAAATTTTTAAAATTTGTTCATATAGTTTAACATTTGAACTATGTCATTAACTTTTCAAAAACTCGATTTCGACAAATTAGATATAAGTTATTTGTCGATTAAAATTACACGTATTTTCGTATTTGGAACGGAGAAAGTATTTATATATGGACTATACGTATAATATTATATTACTTATGTAGTTACGTATTTTATTTCAAAAAAGTTACGTATTTATAATTTCATTAAAAAGTATATTTGGTCCCTATAGTTTCAGTTACAACCCTAATAATTCCTATGCTTTGAGTATGCGACGTCATAGTCCTTTGTTATGAGCGAAAAGTTGTTCTAAATGATGTAAGAACATATAAACGTCTTTGGGTCAGTGACGTCTCCAGCATTTTGGAGGTCCAAATCGAATACATAAAATAGGTCATAAATATTAACTTTAATTTAAATGTTATATTAAAAAAATACATAAAAAAGTTTTTTACCATTCAGATTTAACATAGAAAAAGTCATTCATACACAATTAAAGTAAAAAAACATTAATATAAGAATATATAGTAAGAAAATTCAGATCTTAATCTTTAATTTTTTATGAGAAAATCAGTAAATAGATTCATAATTTTAAGTTTAGCCGATATTCAATACACTTTGAACAAATATTAAGTTTTAGCCAATATTTAGTAGTACATTTTAATGAATGCTTCTTTGGTTATGAGGAACGGGTGTGCGTTCCACGAATGCTTGTGTAGGGCTCCTCCATCCACTAAAATATTGGTCTCAACAAATCATAATTTAGTATTCTATTTTAATTTATTATAATTATAGCTCCACAAGAGTTTCATAATCTTTTTGTATGGTTTTATTAATTGGTATCACCAGATTTTGGTAGATCTATTCCACCAAATATTTACGTGTGTAAATCTGTAATTTTTATATAATATATGTTAATATTTTTATTTAATTAAAAAAAGTAAGAATAATATAGTAATTTACATAACTTATCAAAAAATGGGTGCTAAAGTAATAGGAGGCCCAAAGTCATTGCTTTGTGTTGTCCGTGCGGTTAAACCTTAAAAGGCGGGTGAGTTTGAATAAGATTTTAGCTTTTTTTTCGCGGAATTAAAATTCTAAGCACAACTAACAAATCAACTAGCTTGATATCTACTTGCGATAATAAGTATGCGAAGATAATGTATGAATAAATTGAAATATGCACATAATCACAAATAAATAAGTTGCGGAAAGTAAAAAGTAGGGAAGTGTTGAACGTAGTTTCTTCTAATCGATTATTTTGATGATAACAACATTTGTAAAACATGATAAAAGCTCGTTTTGCGTACTAATCATTTATCGAGTGTGTTAAAGGGTTTAAATGATAGAATGCATAATTACGAAGCCAATGGTTCAAGCGGAACCAAAATCGGATTCAAAACGAATTAGTTACGGGGTTTCGAAGTTTGTCGAGAAAACCGAAAACAAGCCCAGAACAAAAACGACTGATCCATAAAGGAAACGATCGATCATTTAAGTGAAATTTTCTTCCAGTGAGCTCAACGTAAAAACGACCGATCGCCAAGAGGAAACGACCGATCGTTTTTTAGTATACTTTTGTCCAGTGAGCCCTCAGCAAAAACGACCGATCATAAGTCTGAAACGACCGATCGTTTCAGTGCACATTTTGTCCAGTAAGTCCAATTGAAAAACGACCGATCGTTTTTCAGAAACGACCGATCGTTTCTGTAGAATTTCAAATCCCAGCTTTTAAGCTCTTCCTGAAAATTGGGCGAACCACTGCATTCAATTCTGCCAACAACCAGCAACGGTCTGAAATTAAATGCTGAAGCTTTTCTCCCTACAAAAAGCTCCCAATCCCTTTGAAGAAAATGATCCAAGCATTCAACAACTTATAAGCAATTCTTACAAAGCTATTCTTCAAGCTTATACTACAAAATCTCACTTGTATTATTAAATATTCTCGAGAGTATTATTCTTGCAATTCTATAAACTTCGAGATATTATTTGTTAGTGAGTGATCAAATTTGTAAAAGAGTAATTTTATAAACTCATTTGTGAGCGAGTGAATTGGGTAGAGGCTTTTAAGCAAGAATAGCTTAAAAGCTCTAGGTCATTTATTCGGGATACTCATATAGTGAGGGGGAGCGTAATCGATTGATTAAGCTCATTAAGGTGTAACCTTGGAACGAAGATTATTTAGTAAAACACTCGGTAGAGAATATACCGAGGAGAGGACGTAGGCGCGTTTTGCCGAACCTCTATAAATCTTGCGTTATTTCTTTTCCCTACTCTTTTACTTTTCGCAAACTATTAATTGCTTATATTCATTACTTGCATAGATTTTATTAGCAATTAGTTGTTAAATAAATTGATTAAGTCATAAAAACCGATATTAGCTTAGTTTATATCACATAGATTTTATTCCGCGATAAACGTACCAAAACCTTATTCACCCCCCCTCTAAGGTTTAGACACCTACGGACCAACAGGAAGAAATTGACACCACGATATATAGAGGTTCAGCAAACCCGCTTAGTGCTCTCATCGGTATTCACGCTACCGAGTATTTCACTATAACCTTCTTCCCAAGATTACAAATGCTACCGAGCTGATCAACTGATTTGCTCACCCTCTACCCGGTGATACAATCTTGATACAAGTGTCAGAGTACATAAAAGGCGAGTCAACGACTCTCCCTGAATCTCTGAGTATCCAAGTGTTTAACTTATAATTTTTAACCAACAATTTGGCTTAAAAACTTCTATCCAAACACCCACTCACAATTGAGCTTATAATTTGCTCTTTACAAATTTATTGAAAATAAAACAACACCTACAATTTGATTGCTTTTAAATAAGCTAATGTGTGAGATTTGATGATGTTTGATCTTGATTACAGCTTGAATCGCTTTCTATTCAATTCCACTCTTTTCGATATTTTTCTCAACAATGATGATTTTAAGTGTTTAGATAGAGAGAGTTTGAAGGATGATGATTGATGTATTTTGGAGAGGGATTGTGGTGTATTTGAATAGCCAAAATGTCTATTGGTTCATATATGACCGTTTAGAGTTGTTGGGTGTATTATACAATGGTTAATGGCTTAAATTAGTGACAGACTTTTAACCGTTTTTGACTCTAACTAAATCAAACATTATTTTATAATGGGTTAGCACTAATTTACTCATTCGGACTCCGAATCGACTTCCGCTCGAACCGTTAACTTCGTTATTAATTGCTCTATTAAATCCTGAAATATACATTCTTTCTTTTTAGAAAAGGTCAAGTATTAAATTATCGAAACGAGAAATTGTAAAATCATTAATATATAATCACATGTATAATCAAAATTAATTTTTGAATCCAATGTTCAACACTTTAGTTATCAACACTATGGAGACGTCCCTGTTTTGGGTGAAGCTATTAAGTTTGTTATTGTTGCTATTTTCCTTTTAAGCCGTGTTGAATTTAGCTGTTTACATCGTAATATGTCACACTTTTGTAAAATTCAATCAGTTTACAAAATTATCATTACCACAACATATAAATTATTATTTCTTTCTATTAAAAAAAATACATATAAAAAAATAACAATATTTTCAAAATTACAAAAAATGCATAAATGTTTTTAAAAAACTCACAATCTTTTTCACCAAAAAAAAAATAAATTCTTTCTTAAACAAATAGTTTTTTCACAAAAAAAATAGTTTTTTCAAAAATAAAATAAAAAATTATACGGGTATATAGAAAGTATATAAAAAGTGCATATGTATCAATAAAAATACATAAAATTGCATACATGTGCATACAATTTAAATAAAAGTGCATACGAGTGCATAAAAGATGCATTAAAAGTCGATAAAATTGCATGCACGCATAAAAAATGTATGAAAGTGCATAAAAATAGATAATGGTGCATAAAATCTCCATACAAGTTCAATAAAAGTGCATAGAGGTGCATAAAATGTTAATAAAATTGAATACACGTGCATAAAAATGTCAAAAAATATAAAATTCTCAAAAAAAATCAAAAAACCCAAAATAAATAAATAAAATCAAGAAAAAATAAAATAAAATAAAAAATCATACGAGTCAATAGAAAGTGTATAAAAAGTGCATCCGGGTCACTAAGATGGCATAAAAAGTGCATAAAACGTGTATATGAGTGCATAAAAGTGCATAAAAACTGCGGGTGCATAAAAGATCAACAAAAGTGTATAATAGAGCATAAAAGGTCAATAAAATTGCATACGGTTGCATAAAAAGTGCATAAAAGGCGCATAAATTGGATACGGGTGTAGAAAACGTGTATAAAATGTCAATAAAAGTACATACGAGTGCATAAAAGATGCATAAAAAAATGTCAATAAAATTGCATACGAGTGCATAAAAGTGGATACAATTGCATAAAAGGTAAATAAAATTGCATACGCATGCATAAAAATGTCAAAAAAGATAAAAAATCACAAAAAAAATTCAAAAATCCGAAAAAACCCGAAATAAATAAATAAAATTAATAAAAAAAAATATACGGGTCAAAAGAAAATGCAAAAAAAGTGTATACGGGTCCATAAAATTGCATAAAAAAATCAATAAAATTACATACGGGTGCATAAATTGGTAAACCAATAAACACAATAAACTAAAAACCAAAAGTACCCAACATTATTAAACCTCAGGTAAACACATATGTAAATAATATCTACACATATACACATAAATCAAATTATTCTTTTTCACGCACTGCCTCCATAGCTCTGCCGCACCGCTGAACCGTCTCAGGCGAGTCAGTCCAAACCATTGCCATCAGTCCTCTTTCCTCATCTCGCATCGCCTACTGAAGATCGACGAATGAGCTCGTTATCTACATAAAACCTAACTTTAAAATAGTATATAACGAAGAGCAGCAACATAGGGTTGCCAATCCATCATCGTTTCTCCGACGGAATCCCCCACCGTCGTCCACCGCCACCGACGAGATCCATCTCCGATGCCAACTGCCGAAGCTCTGGAGCCGAGCTCTTCTGAGATGGGGAAGGAGAGAGAGAAATAAATCGGAGGTGAGGGAGAGATCGGAGGAGAGAGAAAGAATTATACTGATTATTTGATCTAAGTGGTAATAATAAGCGTGCGTTAAAAATTAGAATTAAAAAACTATTTATATTAGCTAAAAGTGTGACATTTTGGGAAAGCTCATCTTATTTATGATTTTTTGGGTATTATGTTTCAAAAGTGTGACCTTTTGGCTGTTTTTTCTTTTAAAAAAATATGAATAATATAATAATTTATATAACTTGTAAAAAAAATGGGTTTTAAAGTAATAGCAGGCCCAAAGTCATTGTTTTGGTCATCAACACTGTGGAGACGTCCCTGCTGTGGGTGAAGCTATTAAGTTTATTATTGTTGCTATTTTCCTTTTAAGCCGTGTTGAATTTAGTTGTTTTGTGTCTGAAAAAGTTATGTTTTTCAAATAAGTTAACTTAATTACTTGTTTATTTTATAATCAAATTTAAGTAGAAAATAATAGTAGTACTATAGATGCAAGAGTGGTGGCTTGTCATATGATTGGTTGGAGTGGTGGAGTCAGGATAGAACAGTGAAAGACTGAATTTTTTAAAAAAATATATGAAAAAAGCAAAATCTATCACTATTTTTGTTTGCGATCTAATTTTTTTTTTTTTAGTAGCGTAAACCACTTTGTTTGTAATGTCAGGTGTGGTTTTTTAAAAATATGGAGGAAACTTAATTAATTTAGACTTAATTCAGAGCTAAGTAGGAAAGACAAGTGGATGATACCCGCTCATAACTGCTTTCATCTCATTTTTATTGTACATGTGATGTAGTGTATATAGTTTTACTAAAGTAGAGTTATATTTTGTTGTAACGTGTAAGTAGTATAGTTTTATATCACGTAATACTCTAATACGAAATGAAAATGCTGCATAGTAATGAAAATAATGAATCTCCACATGACAGCCATGCTGCATTCAAAAAAAAAAAAAAATGCAACAGTTTAGTAACTCATACTATACGACTTGTTATAGAAATTTAGCAACAGTATAGCAGCATAAACTGTTGCTAAGTGTTGATAACTGTTACTATATTGTTGTTAAATTTTCTGCAACAAACTGTATAGTAACATATCACTTGTTATCCTGTTATTAATATTGCTCTTCACGATCTTCTACTTGAGCTCTCTATTTGTGTGTTCTATAATTTAGTTCTTATCTCTAAAAAGTGCAGTGATTTTTTTTGAGTTCGATTTTGAACTTTAACAAGGACCTATTGATTTCCGTTCGCGCAAACTTACTCAGAGATAATATGTTCGGAAAATGTGGCTCGGGAATAATTGTTTATATTGAATTTGTTTCTAGTTAATCACATTTTTACATGTTTCCTATCGATATATAGATGTGTCATCTGTCCAAAAAAATTGGCGGAAGAAAGGCGCAAGACAGTTTGATGTTTAGATCGTTTCAGTTTATGCATCATTTCTATTATGGCGTAATTATAAGATTGACAGCGTATTTTCCATCCCAAAATATTTAGATTCAGTTCCACTAGTATAGTAACCCGGCCCGAGTTGTGATTTTGAATTCGGCCACGTTAAAATCAACTAAATTTTCTTTCGACAGCCCAAAATAATTACCTCGTGTTGCCCTAGAATCATTTTTGGATTAGGCGCCGTCTTACTTTTCTATAAATACCATTTTTTCCCTATAAAAACTTATGTAATGCATCTTATTTTCAATCGTATCCGCCGCCGCTACTCAGATTTCATTTTTTTTTTATATCCATCGTAACCCTAGCTAGTCCATTTCTGCAACATCCTCTCGAGTGAAATATCATAAAGCCGCGGTGAATCCCTATTTTAAACCTTGTTACATAGGATCCAACGTATTGCATATTTTTTCAGCTTAGAAGTGCTACATATGCAATCCAGATGTGAGGATCATCAAGGCACAAAGTAAGATAATCTAGCATTTATCATAGGTATCTTCCATTTTTTCCTCTTAGATCTTTCTCTGTGTTAATTTATATATAGTTTCTAACATAATTGCTTCCATTTTTTTATTATGTCCACTGATCCATGAAGTAAAACCACTCTAATTCTGGTTTATCTTCCACTTCTTGGTAATCCATTTCAATTTCTACATTTTTGATCTGAAAAAGATAAAAGTTTTATCATAAAGGGATTAATTTCTTAGCTTATAAAGACAACTTAATTGTTAAAAAAATTATAGTCATGCAAAGCGCACACTGTTATTGTTTTCTTCATGCTTTAGCATATCTATCATTTTTTAACTTTATGTTGTATATATACTCGTCGAAAACAGCAATTGATTAGAATCTATGTCTGAAACCTGATGACCAGATGAGAATTGATCAAATGATAAACTTTGCAAAAAATATATATATATATATATATTTCTATCTTAACGAATACTCACGATTAAAAACATTTTATCTTGCAGGAAATCAGATATAATGACAAATATCAAATCTGTACGTAGCTGCTTACATGTGGTTTATACTCCTATTTCAAATAAGGTAAGAGTACGATTTTATATACGCCTCTTAACTCTTAAGTAAGAAAAAAAAAATGAACACCGACTTATAATGCATAATGATTGTTTTGATTACATGTGAATATGTGATCAAACTAATAACTCTGTGATTAACTCAATACTAATCATGATGATGAAGTCATTCAGCGCTGCTTAATTAATTAATTATATGTAACTCTTCTCAAATGGGGATCGAGGGATGGTCTTTATGCATATAAAAGGGGAAAAAATATTTGAGATGTGAGTTTGTATATACAACTTGAAGTTTTACTTGAGGTTATCATGTAATCTTTTGTAATAGTTTTGCTTGAGGTCTTGTACCTCCTTACTTAATAATATACACGGTTCGTTTACCCTTAAAAAAACACTAATTAACATAGTATTCCATATGTGCATAATTGATAGACTAATACATACCTGTATGTCTAATGCACTTCGGATTGGGTTATCATGGTAAAAAATTCTAAGATGTCCTAAACAAGTAAGAATGGAACCGTAGACCGAGTTTATAAGAACAACTTTTTTGTAATTTTCCCCTAAGAATGCATAAACTATTAGTTAGCTTACTGGTTAACTTTGTTTTGTGCTTTATGTGTTATGTTGTAGTTGATAATTTGCTTTCTTTGATAAAAAAAATCTTGTGATCTTTTTTACTTGTTTTTTTTTATTCAGATTTTGCCACAGAACACTATGGGTATCCTAATCCAAGATGAAAACAAGAACCAAGATCGTTGTTCATTTCATTTCAAACAACACCTAATAACAGGTATGAAACTGCCACTTAGATTAATAAATATCTTCGGCTTAAATGGTTTTCCTACATATTTGAATCTAATTATTAATGTCAAAAATTTATTTTTCCAGCCAGCTAAAAGAATCTTCCTAAAAACAACTGAACGATAAGAACAGGGGGATTTTCATTTTTTTTTTTGTGTAATTAAAATTTTTCTAACATATATATACATTGATGGCCCATCTAATTAAACAAAAGAGCTATTGGTGTAGTGCTAAAATTGGCTTTACGGTAGTGGAAGATTAGGAGTTCAAATCATGTTAGTTGATTTTTTCTAAAAATTTTTGCTTTTTAGGTTGCAATTATCAAATTTCGTAAATAACCATTGTATTTTCCCAAACAAGATTATTAAAAATATTATTTTATTACCCAATACCGTTTGTATTAACTTCATATTTATTTTATGATATGTTAAATATATATAAAAAATATTTTTGTATTAGAGCCTATTTATTTTATTTTCTATCCGATATATTTTTTACATCACGACCCCTCCTAAAATTATTCTGATTCCGCCCCTAATAAGAAGGTTGAACCGCATAAGCAACACATTGCTTATAGAAGGGTTGTGAGTAAGCCCCAACAAACAAACAAAAAATACTTTGAAGAAAAAAAAAAATTACGCTAAAAACTAGTAAATTTGCACATATATATATATATATTAATAATCGTTTAGCACGTGTTACTTGTGCGACGCGTGATATATATATATATATATATATATATATATATATGATCCGGGTAGATAAAATTTTAAAAAACATATTGATTGAATGAATATATTAAATTAGAAATAGTGAGTAATATAATATTTTTGTTATACAAATTACACGTAAAACGATTTTGTTTGGTATAGTATTATAATTGTTTTGAAAAGATAATGATTTTTTTGTGCTTTTTATATTTTGAATTCAATAAATGTAAATGAGCCGTTAGTGAAAAAAAGTGGGGGGATTTTTGAAAAAAATATCCAAAATTTGGCAGGATTTTTTTTTTTTTTTGAGTTGACTTATATATATAGTATGATATATATATATATATATATATATATATATATATATGTATGTGTGGAAAAATCAACCCACACTTAAAAGTTAAAACAACAATTAAAAAAACACAAAGTTTCAAATTTCAATATATTTCAAAATAGTGGCTAAAATTGAGCAATTAAATCAACTCCCGTATGCTCACAACATGCAACAATATGTTAATTCTCTTACAAAATCTCTCGGTAACAAATTTATACAACCACTCCCCTAGATTCCCCCAATCCACAAATTTATCGTGAACCGTTTCTTTTCACGATACATATATTTATGTGGTGGTTTGTATTTTTTTCTAATGAAAAAAATACAAACCCCTGCATAAATATTTACCATGTATACAAACTCCACAAAATAATCTATCTTGCGTATTTAAAAATATTAATATTTGAGACTTTATGTTTTTTAAATGTTGTTTCAAGTGTTGGTTGATTCTTTCATATGTATTATTCTATTATAATAAAGCAACTCAAGACAAATGAGTCTGCCCAATTTTGCTCATTTTTTCTGAAAATACTCATACTCTTTTTTACTAATTACTCATTTATATTTATTCAATTCAAAATATAAAAAAGACACAAAAATCATTATTTTTTCAAAACAATTATAATCATATAACAAACAAAATCGTTTTTATGTGTATTTTGTATAAAAATAACATTATATTACTCATGATTTTTAATTTAATATTATTATTCAATCAATATATTTTTAAAAAATTTATTTATCCGGATTATATATATATCACGCGTCGTCCAACGATTACCGGTATAATTATATGGATAGTGTCAACAAACTACCGTACTCACCTGCAAGCCTCGCCTCAAATGGAAATCCCCGCCAAAAGTGAGCTACTATATATCTAATCATTAATTAACAATGCCTCATGAAATTAAAAATTCTTTAAACTTGCCCATTACATAATATTTTATTGGTTTCGTAACCACTTTCGTTTAATTGCTTTGAGTCATAGTTGGCTCGTGGGCGCTGGTGAAGAAAATGCAGAGGTAGAAACTCAGCAACAAAGGCGAAGGAAAGTTTATCGTCGCCCTTCTCACATTATTTCTAGGTAAATATATTCCTTTTTCCATTGTCTCATGAAAAAGATTAATAAACAACTCTTTGCATTTGTATTGAACTGTCTATTTCTATTGGAGTTTTCTTATGTTTTATTTTATTTTTAAGGAGAAGCTTTCATAAATTAAAAACATATAACGTGGTATGGAAACTTCTCCCCCTCCTTTTTTTTAACTTTGTCAATACGATAACACTAAGTGGTGGATCTGCCCTAATTTTTGGACTTCTAATACTTATTTATTTTCACGTCTTGACTAACTAAGTTAATTTTCCAAAAACACAGTTGGCAAAGGCAACAAAAAAATTGGAAAAGATTCAAAGAGAAAACAGGATCAAGGTTCATAACACAGCTGACATATGCACATGATAATCATGTGCTGAAGCTGCAGTTGGA
This sequence comes from Primula veris, assembly GCA_963682055.1. Taxonomy (NCBI): domain Eukaryota; kingdom Viridiplantae; phylum Streptophyta; class Magnoliopsida; order Ericales; family Primulaceae; genus Primula; species Primula veris. Next base: position 23,363,989 of record OY821747.1, on the reverse strand, counting down.
GGCGAATGAATAGAGAATTGCGGTGTTGCAAAATCGATCTCAGTATAATGACACCTCAAGAACAATCGGAAAATAGGGTTAGCTAGTAAAACTAAGTTTTCATATATATAGGATCTGATGTTATGTATTGAGTATATTATATGTTATCAAGACTGATTTGTTATTGAATGTAAATAAGTATTTGTTTCTGTAAGATTTTATATTCAGTGGACTGAATAGAACTAGACTGTTACTAATAAGTTTGTAAATCATAGGACTAAATAGAAACTATGTTGTAAATATATATATGGATGTACACAGAGAAATAAAATAACGTTTTCAGTATTTTCATTATAATCTCTCTCTCTCTCTATACATATGTGTATATATATATCTCGTATAATTTCAGTTATATCTTGATCTTTATAAGACCACCAGAACGTGGCTTATATAATTCCACATGGTATCAGAGCGTTGATTGGCTCTTCCGCTGTTCTTATCCAGAATTCTGGGTTTCTATTATTGGAGGGTTTTTTTTAGGGTTCTTGTTAGACAAATTTGGGGTTTTTGTTTAATTGGTTGTTTTCTCTTCGATTCAATCGGTTCTACGCTTGGTATTCACTACATCTCTCCTTTCTTTTATATTTCTTAGGTCTGTTAATAATTATATTATCAGATATCTGAATATTGAAATTAGGGTTTCGTTTTGATTTCTGGTTGTTATTAATTGGGAATCTTGATTTCAAAATTATGTCTGGATCAGAACAAAATCAAATAGGGAATAATTCTAGGGTTAATAATAATCTTCCTGTCACTACTATGAGTCTTTATTTCATTGGTTCTAATGAAAACACTAGTACCAGCTTAGTCAATCCTTTTTTGAATGGTCTTAATTAATATTCTTGGAGGAGAGCAATGGAAATTTCAGTAGGTGCTAAATCAAAATTAGGTTTTGTTACTGGTTCTTTATCTTGCCCACCTGAGAGTGATCCTATGTATGGGGCTTGGTTGCAGTGTAATTTGATTGTCATGTCCTGGATCATAAATTCGGTTAATAATGAGATAGGACAATCTATTTTATATGTTGATAGTGCATTTAAGATGCGGAAATAATTGACATAAAGGTTTGCCCAGGGTAGTGAAGCTAGAATTTATGAATTACATCATGATATTCATACAATGGTTCAAGATGATCTTTCTGTATCTTCTTATTTTACCAAACTAGAAACTTTGTGGAACCAACTGAGTGTTTTAAGTCCTATACCTAGTTGTACTTGTGGTACTATTGGTAGTTATGGTTGTAATTTCATGGCTGCTATAATAGCAAGAGAGCATAGGGTGTTTAAAATGATATTTTTAATGGGTTTGAATGAAAAATTTGCTCATGTGAGAAGCCAAATTTTGTTAATGAAACCACACCCTAGTGTGAATGATATGTATCGGTTAATGGGACAAGAGGAGAAACAACAGAATATAGGTATTCATGCAGTTGTTAATCATCAAAATATGGTTCTTGCTTCTCAGTTTAATCAAGGTAGTCATGTTAGGGGTTCAACTAGTCAGGGTTTTAGGCCACCTACATCTGCTGCAAATAATTTCAGACCTTTTAGGCCTAGTATGGGGAGGGGTAATCCTATGAAGTGTTCACACTATGGTTCTAACAGGCATACCAAAGATAGGTGTTACAGGTTGCATGGCTATCCACCAGGTTGGACACCAAGGCCAAGAGGGTTTAGTCAAGGTTTTTCTGGAGGTAATATGGCACACCAAGTTTCATATCAAGGGTATGATAGTCATGAGGATGATGGAATGCTACCTATGCCTAATTTTGACATAGGAAGAAATCCTACTCTTTTACATATTCAAGGGTCTATTGATCAAGGGAAGAAGCAAGACACTGGACAACAACAAGCTGTAAATACTTCTACTGCACTGTCTAACATGGTGTATACTGGCATGACATGTATGCCTATAACCTGCTCAACTTTTCTTTTAGATAAAAATGAACATGCATATAATTATAATTTATGGATTATTGACAGTGGTGCAAATGAACACATGGTAGCTTCTTTAAGTCATCTTAGTCATTATAAATCAGTTGATTCTCAAGTTAATCTACCCAATGGACAAGTTGCTGCAGTAACTCATATAGGAAGTGTGTTTTTTAGAAATGGAATAGTGTTAAAAAATGTCCTCTGTGTTCCTTATTTTGGTTACAATCTTGTTTCTGTCAATAAGCTAGCTAGGGATTCTCATTATTCTTTGTTATTTGATTTAAATGCATGTTATATTCAGGACCGGGTATCCTTGAGGATGATTGGTAGGGCAGAAGCAGAGAATGGCTTATATGTTTTCCTAAGAAAGGGTGTTCATAGATCATCTCATATTAGTTGTAATAGTTCTTTCTTACACAAAAAGCCTAATCTTTGGCATTCCAGACTAGGACATCCTTCTATATCTGTCTTAAATTTGATTTCAGATGATGTAAAAGTAAAATTTAATGTTCAAAATTGAACTCCTCGTGATATTTGTCACCTTGCCAAGCATCAAAGATTAAGTTTTCCATTAAGTAGTACTCATGTTAATAATGCTTTTGATCTTATACATTGTGATATTTGGGGTAATTATTCTGTTCCTACTTATAATGGTTTTGTTTATTTCCTGACTATAGTAGATGATTATACTAGGTGTATTTGGATGTTTTTATTAAAGCATAAGTCTGAAACATCAGTAATATTACCTGAGTTTTGTAAAATGGTGGAAACTCAGTTTAATGGTAAGATAAAAATATTGAGAAGTGATAATGGGACTGAGTTTAACTTAGTGGATTTTTATTCTAAAAATGGTATTATTCATCAAACTAGTTGTGTAGAAACACCACAACAAAATGTTATAGTAGAAAGAAAACATCCATATTTGTTAAATGTTGTAGAGGTTTAAGATTTCAGTTCTCTTTACCTATAAAATTTTGGGGAGAATGTGTATTAAATGCAGCTTATATTATTAATAGAACACCTACTCCTTTATTAACCAATAAAAGTCCATATGAGGTTCTTTATGGCCATAAACCTACTTATAATCATTTAAAGGTATTTGGATGTTTGTGTTATGCTAGTACCTTAAAAAGAAATAGGTCTAAGTTTGATGCTAGAGGAAGAAAATGTGTTTTTCTGGGACATGGAACAAGTACAAAAGGTTATAAATTGTTAGATCTGCATACTAATGAATTTTTTCTAACCAGGGATGTTATTTTTTATGAGGAAGTTTTTCTTTTTCAAAAACAAACTCAAGAACATTCTTTTGATAACAATGATGTTAATAATGATAATGATAATGTTTCTAATGTTCAGGAAACTCATAATACAGATAATGATTCTGTTATTATACCTATTAATTAAGAGGACAAAAAGAATTGGTAAAGCTCCTGCTTATTTACAAGATTATCATTGTAAAATAAGTAATAATCTTTTACCTACATCAAATCCTGTTCATGCTTTAAGTTCTTGTATTATATATGATAACATTTCACATGTTTATAAATCTTTTTGTTTATCTGTTTCTTCTGCTGTGGAACCTAAAACTTATAAGCAGACTAGCACAAATCCATTATGGATTAAAGCAATGAAAGATGAGATTATAGCTTTGGAAGTTAATAAAACTTGGTTATTAACTGAATTACCTAATGACAAACAACCAATTGGTTGTAAATGGGTTTTTAAAATTAAACATAAAGCAGATGGGTTAATAGAGATGTATAAGGCTAGGTTAGTAGCTAATGTTACACACAACTTGAAGGAATAGATTATGAAGCTACTTTTTCACCTGTTGCTAAAATGACTACAGTTAGGTTTTTTTTAGCTGTTGCAGCTTCTCAAAAATGGTTTTTAGTTCAAATTGATGTTAACAATGCTTTCTTACATGGTGGACTTGAAGAAGAAGTTTATATGTTGCCACCACCAGGTTTTTTACAAGACAATAAGAAGTTAGTTTGTAAATTACAAAAATCCTTATATGGATTGAAACAAGCATCTAGAGAGTGGTTTTCCAAGTTAAGTAGTGCACTTCTATCTTTTGGTTTTCAGGAGTCAATTGCAGATTATTCTATGTTCACTATCTCTAAAAATGATAGTTTTTTAGCTTTACTGGTATATGTGGATGATATTATTCTAGGTAGTTCATCTAAGAGTTGATAACAGAGGTTAAGTTTTTTTTGGATAATAAATTCAAATTGAAAGACTTAGGGAATTTAAGTTATTTTTTAGGACTTGAAGTAGCAAGAAACTCAACATGTATTCACATTTGCCAACGTAAATATGCACTAGAGGTTTTAGCAGATACAACTTTATTAGCTTCTAAACCAACCTCTTTTCCAATAGACACCAAACAAAATTTCACAAATTCTGATGATAATTCTTTTGAGGACATTACTTTATATAGAAGACTGATTGGTAAGTTATTGTATCTGACCATTACCAGGCCAGACATTTGTTATTCAGTTCATGTGCTGAGTCAATTTTTAGCAGCACCAAGCCAGTCACACTATGCAGCTGCATTGAGAGTTCTCAGGTACATAAAGAAATATCCAGCTCAAGGTATATTTTTCTCTTCTAAATCTTCTTTGGATTTACAAGCATTTAGTGATTCTGATTGGGCTACATGTGTAGATACTAGGAGGTCAGTTACAGGGTTTAGTGTTTTTTTAGGCAAATCTCTTATATCATGGAAGAGTAAAAAGCAAAAGGTAGTTTCAAGAATTAGTGCTGAGGCTGAATACAGGGCATTAGCAGTTACTAGTTGTGAGGTTTTATGGTTACTTAGTTTGTTAAAAGACTTAGGGATTAAAACAGAAAAAACAGTTTCTTTGTTTACAAATAGTAAATCTGCTCTTACTTTAGCTTATAATCCAGTAAATCATTAGAGAACCAAACATGTTGAAGTTGATTGTCATTTTATTAGAGATTTGATTGTTAAAAAGGTTATTCATCATCTTCATGTCAATACTACTAACAATATTGCAGACTTATTTACCAAAGCTCTTGGAGCAGCTTCTTTTCAGCATTTATTGTTCAAGATGGGTGTACTGTCTCTCCACAATCCATCTTGAGGGGGGCATATTGAGTATATTATATGTTATCAAGACTGATTTGTTATTGAATGTAAATAAGTATTTATTTCTATAAGATTTTATATTCAATAGACTGTTACTGATAAGTTTGTAAATCATAGGACTAAATAGAAACTATATTGTAAATATATATATGGATGTACACAGAGAAATAAAATAACGTTTTCAGTATTTTCATTATAATCTCTCTACTCTCTATACATATGTGTATATATATATCTCGTATAATTTCAGTCATATCTTGATCTTTATAAGACCACCAGAACGTGGCTTATACAATTCCACATTATGTTTTCTATTTCATGTTTTTCTGGAGGGTAATGAAAATTTATTTGATGTTGCATTTATAATTATTGTCGTTCAGTTTTAATATTATATATATACTGCTAAAAGTACTCATGCGTTGCGTTGCGTATAAAATGGGTAATGACATAAATTCCGTAATATATTTTATTTTGAACATAATATTTAGATTTGGTATCATTTATTGTAGTTATGCAGATTAAAACGAATTGTTAATTAATTTAAGCTACATCCGTGATTAGTAAAAGGTTAAAACGAATTGTTAATTAATTTATGATATATCCGTAATTAGTAAAATATTATGAGGATAAATTGTTAATTAATTAGATTAGCTACATTAGTAATTATTAAAATAAAGTGAGTATTTTTGAAAAAATTGGACAAAATTTGACTGTTTTTGTTGAGTTTGCTTATATTAATAGTATTATATATATATATATCGACACATAAAAAAACACACAATGTTTACATTTTAATCCTAACCATCTATTACATATGTTTTTAAGGGTTGTGATGATTTCTTTGTTTTAGCTAATCTTGGCCATTGAAAAAACTAAATACATGGTTAGAATTAAAATGTAAACATACTGTGTTTTTTTATGTGTCGATATATCATTCCCTATATATATATATATACTAGTAATCGCGCCCCACGCTTTGCGTGTGAGACGCGTAATGCGATAAAATTTAGAAAATAAGTGTAGTTATGATACAAATATTGAAGAATAAAAAAAAAAAGTATAAGATAAGAAAACTCAAAAGAATTTTGAGAGATTAAATAGGGATAAAAAGTGTTATTAGTTATTACTTTTTCTCTATTTTTTATGAGAATATGTATTGTGGTAATTAATAAAAAAGTGTAAGGGTATTTTTAGAAAAAAGTGGTAAAATTTAGCAGTCTCAAAAAATGTTGTTTCGTTATTTGCCACGCAATGCACGTGTTCTTTTGCATAGTTAAAGTATTATTTAATGAATATTTACTTGACTGGGGTTCCATAATTATTAATGTCGACGAAAAAGTTAAGACATGAGTCGAAATTCAATTACTGGACCAGTGAGAAAAACTATTGAAGTCGTTATCTTGACGAAATTTTAAACAAATGAATATTAATGATGTTCAATTTTATCCACGACCAAGTGTTTTGAGAGGAAGAAGATGACTGAAATGCAGTTTCTGATTTTTTTCTTCTTCTTATTTATTGATTAATTATAAAATTAACCCACCAAAAATTAATATGAGGCACTAATTAAGTCCAATAATGTGACATTTAAGTTTGTTTTTAAAAATGCCCTATATATAGCTAGCAAATCGGATGTTCAATCAAGATGAGTTTTCTTTTGCAACGGTGTCCACTATGTTTTAAGGATTTATATTCAATCCAATTTTTAAAACTGGATTCAACACTGTTTGTGTCAAAAAAAGTACGACATTAATTTGAATCAAGCAAGTGTTATCATTTTTTTTATTTATCAAAAGTGACTCGGATATTGCCCGATCAAAGATAATTTTGAATACTCTGGACTTTTCATTTACTAATGAGGCAATCATATAATAAGCAATAATCTTCAAAGAAACTAGCTTTTTGAGCTTGCTTTGAATATGCTTTACGAATCTTATCTGAAAACTAGCTTCATGTTATTAGTTATTGGTGCTCTAGGCCCTCAAATAGGCGATAAAAATAGTTATTGTATTACTAAATCAAGCTGCTAATTAATTAAGACCTCTTGATCCTTAAAGCTCAAGATTAATGCTTGTAGCTGAATCAAATCCTGAGCCTTGAATGATCTTTTCCTAGGCTAGAAGCATCACACGTAGCATGAATAGCTGTTCTCATCTATAATCATCTCAACACTCGCAATACCCTCAACAACTAATCATAATTCACAGATAATGTAGTTACGACAATTAGCATGTCGTAGCGAAATAATACAGGAGCACAAGGAGTGGGATCATGGATCTGAAGATTAAGTTTGTAGATTCATGAAAGTGAGAGCGGGTGTATTTGTTCGAGCTACCTAGTAATACCAAGTTATGCAGCTCTTACATTCAATCCACACCGACATATCATGTCATCAAACTTTACAATAAGCTAATTGGTATTTAAATGAATTTGTTTACTTATCTTTTAAACACTTCAAAATATAATTAATGATGTGTCAAGTATGATCATGAGTGTTAAAATAATGAATATATATAACTATGAAATAGTCCACATATGTCTTCCCCTATTATTGTTGTCGATTGTTGAATTAGATTTATATATGGCCTTAATTGTTTGGGCCTAACATGAATATATGTCATTGTTAACCAAATAGAGGAGTAGACCGATAGTAGGAGGGTCAGATTAGGCGTTAATGGAATTAGTTGAACCTTAAGTAGCCCAACAATAATACATCAAAAAGTACTACCGATGACAAAGCAGGGAGAAAACTTTAGAACTTGCATCAAAACAACACAAATGAAATGATCTCGGATGTGGTTAGGGATGACAATTTTACGGGTTTCAACCCGACTCGACCCGATCCAAAAACAAAGTAACACTTTTACCCATTTGACCCGTTTTTAAATTTTTTTTTTTTTACTTTTAAAAAATAAATCTTATAAATGTCAATTATTTCAAAGAAAATTTGTTAGTTAGAGTAAAAAATTATTTGATTTATAAATATAATATAAAAATACTATAAAAGAGAGAGTTTAATGTATATGAAAGAGAAGAGAGAGAGAGTCTTAAATTACACTTTTTAAGTTTTAATTTTACCATTTAAACTATAAAAGAGAGAGTTTAATTTATATGAGAGACAGAGAAGAGAGATGGTGTTAAGTTATACTTTTTAAGTTGCACTTTTACCCATTTAAATGTATGTTTTTTTATTATTATATAAGAGATAGTTTAATGTATATAATAGAGATAGAGAAGAGAGATGGTGTTAAGTTACACTTTTTAAGTTGCACTTTTACCCATTTAAATGTATGTTTTTTTATTATTATATGAGATATAGTTTAATGTATATATTAGAGATAGAAGTGTGAGAGTGTTAAGTTGCACTTTTACCCATTTAAATCCGACCCGAATAGAATTGCATTTTTACCCGACCCGCCGCGGGTCGGGTTAGGTTGAAACATGTGAAATTGTCATCCCTAGTTGTGGCGATAAGTATATTCCCATCTCAAATACTATACTTCACACGTCCCAAATTACGAAGACTATACGAAACCACGTGCAAATTTTACCGGATAAGAACTCGTATCTAGATTGACGAAATAAAAAATTTCAAAATATGTTTACATAGTTCAAATGTTAAATTATGTGATATAATTTTTTAAAAATTTATTTTAACAATTTAGATACGAGTTATTTGCCGGTTAAAGTTGCGCGTAGTTTCGTATAGACCTTATAATTTGGAACGCCGAGAGTACAATTTAAGATGTTGATTTTAGTTTTTCGTTTATTTGTGACACTCTTGTTTTTTTTGTCAATCCATAATCTTTGTCTAATATATGCTTTGTATGTATGAAATTATAAGTTTTTTGATTGTTGAAGTTTTCCCCAATTATTTGTTGAGATCGGATAACTCAACAAGTAAATTAAACATGCTTTTTTATTGGAGAAAACTCAGAAAAGTAAGCAACCATTGCAACTTCGCAAAGTATAAATGTTCATATCATGAATAATTTTGTTTTTTGTTTTGCAAAGTTATCATCATAGAAGCTATATGCAGATAGAGGAATTGGAGTTTCATTTAATTAAAAGGCATATATTTGTTGCTCAATCCTATTGACATTCGGCTTCTTCGAGTATGTTTAATTACAAGGGGCAACTAAACTAAACATACCATACACCTATTATATTAACAAAAACATACACTCAAAAATTAAATTATCAAAAACATAACTTCCATTGATAATTAATAAAAAACACAAAATCTCATTCATCATGGCTGATCTCTTTCCTCTATCTCTTCTCTTCTCACTCTCTCTCCAATTTATCTTTCCTTCTCCTTCTCTATCTATCTCCGATCTCTCTCTCCTACTCTTTCTCGCTCTCTCCGATCTCTGCTTTTTCTTCTCTCTTTCCGATCTCCCTCTCATCCGTTTTCTCCCTGTCTCCAATCTTTCTCTTCTCCTTCTTCTTCCTCTCTCCGATCTCTCATCTTTCTTATTTCTCTCTCTTCCTCTCTGCCTCTTTCCGATGCTCTCTGCTCCTCTCTCTCTCTTTCCGATCTTTCTCTCCTCCCTCCCTCTCTCCGATCTCTTTATTTGGTGGAGATTGAAATGGAGACATCCATCGGAGTACCCGATGAGGGTGTAGAGCGAGATCGAAAACTCAAATTTGATGCCGACGGAGATGCGGTCGTCAAACAAGAGACCCACAACGACGATGTGGTAGTTCGAGATCGGAGGACGAGAAAATCTTGAATTTGTTAACTAGTGTATAAGATTGAAAAATAAGTGTATGAATTCCGTGAATTAAAAGTATGAAGTTGAAAATTGTGGATATGAATTATGTAAATAAGGATATGAATTCTGTAAATTGGGGTATGAAATTTGAAAATAATGGTGAATTTTACGACTTAGGGTATGAACTTTTGAAATAAGTGTATGAGCTTTTGGAATAACCGTATGAAAATATACAAATCAGAGTATGAACTTTTTAAATAAGTGTATGAACTTTTGGAATAATGGTATGAAAATATAAAAATTAGGGTATGAAATTTTAAAATAAGGGTATAAACTTTTTGAATAAGGGTATAAAATATACAATTTATGGTATGAACTTTTGGGTATGTTTTTGTTAATTAAAATTTTTTAGGTATGTTTTTATTAATTTAGTTTCAAAAGTAGTATGTTTTGTTAATTTATCTTAATTTAATTAGAATATAGACTACGGAGTATGGCCTGTTAATTTCATAAAATTTTAATAAATTCATCTTCTCGGGGGTTGATTGTTTTCACCTAGTTTTTTTGCATGTTTCTAAATTTCATCAACAACTCCTATAGTATCATGTACAAACTTTACTAGCTAAATTGTTGTTATACTCAGATTTTCTTTATTGTGTATTAATTTGCCATTTTTGAGAAAAGTCTTCTATTCGTTTTCTTTTATGAAAGGCCTACCATTTATTCATATAATTTAAAAGGTATGGGGCTTGCTCACATGCTAGTAAATCCCATAAGAATTAGATCTAAATACGAAACAGCCAAACTTAAAACACAAAATACAATCTCAAAGGCCTACAATTATGATTAAAAGACAAAAACAGAACGGGTAGTTCACTGAAAAATACATTGAGCTCGACACACTCACCATTGCGCTTATCATTATTTTCTCTCCTTATACCCGCTAAACCCTTATCACTCATGATCAAAGTGATCAAAGTGATCAAAGTGAGATCGTTGATAGCTACAATAATACGTTCATGGAACTCGTAACTCGTATTTTCAGTAAAACAACAATACTAAAAAACCTCTAATCATAAGCTACAAAATGTCTAGCACCAGCTTAGTATTTCAGAATAGAATACAACCAAAATGATATTTAAATACTTAGTAAACTTTGAGAAAAATTCCTCTATGAACATTGAAACTGTTATACTTTAAATTTATAATCAGCAAGCAACTTATTCATATAGCTCCAGATGAGATTTTATTCTTCCAGTTTTTCAGCAATTGCTTCTTCTAACCAAGCTCATTTCACCATAAAATTAGACCTGAATAACTGAAATAAACTAATTACTGAGAAAAAACAGCTTCAGATAAAAATCATCATAAGGCTTTTGTCAATTACTTTGCTCAAAAAGAGCTACTTCCTTCTATCAACTGACCCTCTGTGAAATTTGATACAATAACATTTGCTTCAGAATAAATTAATCATTAGCCTCTCAGAAAACTTATCTTCTCCATAATACAAATGAAACACAAAAAGTTATTCCTACTAACAATGATCACATTATTAAGACTTATTAATTGTCAACCATCCAATAGTAATCAAGATTATAGTTTTTTTTTAATCAATTGTTAAGATTAAACTAGTTGACATAAAGGAGAGAAAAAAGATGTAGAAGGAAGTGGCACATGGGAACATGTAAACACATGTGGAAATATATATAAAAACCACTCCCCCTAGTTTTATTTAGAAACGAATAAGGCAGTAGTGGAGTAACATGGAACCAACCTATTCCAAACAAGAAACCCTCTCAACATCCACCTAATATTGCCATGTTGAGAAGCAGCAGGTTCAACAATTAAACAAATATGTATCACATATGTTTTAAATAATTATGTATAACTTGTAATACTTTTTAAAATATAAATTAGTGGGTAATGTTTCATTAATAATTAATGGTCGTAACGACCTTATTACAAGTTAAAACAAAATTTTGATGAAATAAAAGCTTATAATGCTAAGAAAATAATAATAAAAAAACCAGAATTCCATATGTTATTCCACGCAGTTCTTGTTATAACTTTTCCACACCTTATAATACTATCGTAACATATAAACATTGATTAAATATGCTGCAAAAGTAATTGGAATATGAAATGTTTTCCATGAATGTTTTGGGTTGTGACTCACATACTAGACACTTTATAATAATCTTTTTGTTAGAATGAGAAATTAGAATAGTGAGGTGGGTCATTTCACTTAGATTCCCTACAAATATGAAAGCAACTAGTGAATGTCTTAACATCTCTAACACCATGATATATTTATTGATGTCTGGACTACCTCTTTTTTTAGAGGCCTTTTTGTAATATTACTTTACCACTCCCAGAATCCATGGGTAAAAGTTGAAGAGAGAGGGAATAACGACGTGTACCGATTTAATTTTTATAGGGTTAATAATATAGCTATATATTTTTTGACACACATTTATGCAGAAATTCATGGAGAGCTATATCCAGTCAGATCAATAAACATGAATGACTTGCACTAGAGTGTGTGCCAAAACATCTTTATCTATATCATCACCCTTTTACTCGTTTCTTTTTTTAGAGTATGTTTTGAAGGAAAAAGAAATTGATCTTTTTGCGAAAATAATTTTATGTGTCTGGCTAATAAAAAATAATTTCCACGTGAAGATTTTTATAATAAAATCCTAATTTATAACAACATAGAGTACTCTATACCATTATATGATCTGTAAATTTTCTACATTTACAACGGTTTCAACGTTTATATTTGGTAGAGAAAAAATCCTTTGAAAATTGAGCAAAGTTTATTATGGTGGATACAGTTTTTCTCCCAAAGTGCGTTAACGGAATTGAGCCTGGAAATGAATTTGTGAGTTAGGTCCCGTTTTAACCATAGTGGCGAGGGGATGTCGGCACCCCCTCATCCGGGCCAATACCACCTCCACAGCAGGCGATCCGGGCCTGTCAACCATGAGTGACGCATCACCCCGGATCTTGAGGGGCCGAGCTGTGTCTAGGCCGGCCTAGAGAACCTTGTCGAGTACACTTCCCCAATTAATGTTGCTGCTCCCTTGGGGGACCCTTCATGTGTTTCATCGACGTGGCCCAATCACAAGCCATCTCCAGTGAGCCCCGGGAAGGACAGTACTCTTGTCAGAGTCATAAATGACCTAACGCCGTTGGATCAGTATTTTATAATACAGTGATCCAAGGGTTAGTATACCTCTGATCACACTATAAATACCCCCACTAACACATCTTAGAAGGGGAGACAAAAAAAAGAGAGAGAGGAGAGATAAAGCTCAAATCATCCGGACCCCCTAAACACGACATCTGACACCCGATGCCACAGCTGTAACCGGTCCGACCCCTCCCTTTTCGTTATCAACCTACTTTCAGTCTTACCCAGTACTGACTTGATCGTCGGAGAGGGAAAACCTGGTACCAACCCCAGGCCCCTGTTCGTTTCTTGTGCAGGAACGGAGAGCATCCCCTCGTCGAAGCAGATATATTCTACGATGGACACCTCAGAAGATTGGAGCCGACACGAATTGATTAAGCCGAGCCTTGTAAGAAAAATAGGCTCACCAATTGGCACCGTCCGTGGGAAATTTAGAAGGCGTTAGCTCTGACATTCCGTCCTCGAAGAAAACATGTCTGGCAATAACCGATTCGACACCCTGTCGTCTCGACACACTCCCGTTCTTGGGATGCCAAGGACACTCTCTTTCGGTGAGACCCCGAGAACCGCGTCTACGAGGGATCCCGCTCCCTTAACGGCAATAGCTGCAACACCCCGATCGCGGACCGAGCTGACAGAGATGATGCTCGATGTCCATGAGAAGGAGCTCATCGCGCTTGCGGCCCAGAAGGCATTGATAGCCACGCTGATGGCACCAGAGCCCGAGCCCGGCCTCCAAGACGCAAGCCAAGTCGAACCGGTCCTCAGACCAACCAAAAGCGTGATGTCCCGGCTGGGACCCCACCGACGACCCCCCCTAGAGACTCCCAGAGAGCCAACTAGGGGTGAGGAGTCGGAGCGCTCCCATGAAGGGAACTCTCGTCGTGGCGACGAGCGAAGCGTGCACTCACGAATCCGCTGGCCGAATGACAGTTATGAATCACAGCCAGAGTCGAGTCGTGCACGAACCGAAAAGCCTCCTCGTAGACGGAGACGCAGCCGCCGCGCTGGCCGAGATAAAGCCGCCGACGAAGCAGCGTTAAAAATCGTAGACTCCACCCATAGCACCCCGTTCTCAGACGAGATAGAGTACAACGCGCCCACCGGAAATTTTACTGCCCCCGTTCTCCAAGTCTTCAATGCGAATTCTGACCCGGAAGCTCACTTCCGGCACTATCGATACCAGATGAATCACTGGTCCCACCTCGATCGGCTTATGTGCAAATGCTTCCCCGCCAGCCTGGGGAGGTTGGCAAGTAAATGGTTCCAGTCTCTGCCTGCCAACTCCATCCACTGTTGGGATGACCTATCCTATGACTTTGCACACCGGTTTATCAACTTGAAAGAAAGGGTTGCCCAACCGGAACAATTGTACCAAGTTAGGGCCCAACCTAAAGAGACTCTCGAGAGTTATGATAATCGGTTCTGGCAGAAGCACGCGGAGTGCGCCGACTGTCCCGATTCAACTGCCATAGCTACTTTTAGGCAGAACATGATCGTAGGGAGCAGGATCCGCAAAAAAATAATAGCAACCCCTCCGAGCACGGTTTCTCAACTCCGATCACTGATAAAGCAGCATGTCGACATTGAGAAGGACATGAGATCTGCTGGGGCAATTCGTTCGGTCGCCAGCATCGAACAACCCCGTGAGAGGACCGTCTCAAGAAGCACCCGGAGAGATCACCCCATAGCGGAAAGGATGGGGAGACCTCGTATGGTAGAGAGTCCGCAACCGACCCCCAAGAGGAAAAGAGAGGAGCCCCGTCGGAATGGCCCTATGGTACCGGGAATTGCCTACTCTACCACCTTTCGCCTCCCGTTGACCGACCTGCTTGGCGAAATTGAGAACGAGCCGTTCTTCTCCTGGCCCTTCCCACTCCGGAACGAGCCGGCCCGAGGGCCCAATGATAAATTCTGTGACTATCACAGAGGCCGTGGCCACAATACCAACGAGTGTCATGGTCTGAAGGCGAGGCTCGAAGGATGGGTACGAGATGGCTTGATGAACAAATATGTCAAGACACGAAGGGACTCCGATCAAGGTCGAGAAGGGGCCGACGAGAGGCAACCAGACCTCCCCCCACCGGTGATGACCTGTCAGGTTATCCACTTCGGACCGAAGAAGCCCAACCCTAGTGGAGTCGAGAGGACTGAGGCCCGTAAGGCCGCAATGAAGCAGCATGTCTGCCTCGCCGAGAGATCGAGCCCTCGAAAGAAAAGTAAGCATGATGCCAGGCCGGATCTAAGCTTCACCGACTTCGACCTGGTGGGGGTAGACCTGCCCCATAATGATGCCCTTGTTATCACTGCCCAAGTCGGCCATTGCGCGGTGGGATGAATCCTTGTCGATCAAGGGGCATCGGTAAATATACTCTTTGGAGACCTCTTCCAAAAGATGGGGCTGGCGGAGGGGCAGCTAGATACAAACGCCCCTCCTCTTTACGGATTCAACTCTGAGGCTGTTCAGCCCAGAGGGAACATAACCTTGCCTGTTAAAACAGGAACCAAGGTTATGAGTGTGGAGTTCACAGTGGTGGACGTCCCCTCCGTTTACAACGTCATACTAGGGCGTGCGTGGCTTCATGAGATAGAAGGCGTCTCCTCCACTCTGCACCAAAAGGTCAAGTACCCAACTGTGACTGGAGTCGAAACCATATCGGGAAACCAAAAGGTCTCGAGAAGCTGTGCCATGGCCGTGTATTCCGGCGAAAAACCTGTTCCGGTCCAGAGTGCTATGAACATAGAAACTGAGGACCCCAAGCTGCTGAGGGAACTAAACAAAAAGATGGGGCCAGAAGCGGAGGACAAGGTAGAAGGAGGATTGCTGAAGGTCCAGATCCCGGGGTACGACGAGGACCACTTTTTCATGGTGGGCGCGAAGCTGAGCGAGCCCGAGATCACAGGTCTCGTTGAGCTCCTGCTTCAGTACCTCGACACCTTCGCGTGGTCTCCGAGCGAAATGCCGGGTATCAGCCCCGACCTCGCCTGCCACCAATTGAACGTCAACCCGGAGGCCAAGCCCGTAATGCAAAAAGGACGACATGTCAGTCCGGAGCACGCCGATGCCATAAACGATGAGGTACAAAGGCTTCTGTTGGCTGGAGCCATCAGAGAAATCTATTACCCCCGATGGCTCGCTAACCCCGTGGTAGTCCCTAAAAAGAACGGAAAGCTGCGAGTGTGCATAGACTACACGAGCCTGAACCGAGCCTGTCCAAAGGATTCTTTCCCCTTGCCCAAAATCGATCAGATAATGGACTCCACTGCCGGAGCCACCAAAATGAGCTTCCTGGACGCCTGCTCCGGCTATCATCAAATACCCATGTCGGAGGCTGATCAAGAGAAAACGTCCTTCATTACCCCAAGGGGAAATTACTGTTATAAGGTGATGCCCTTCGGGCTCAAGAACGCCGGGGCAACATATCAGAGGATGGTCACCAAGATATTCTCCAAGAATATAGGCCGGACCATGGAGGTCTATATTGACGACATGGTGGTAAAGAGCGTCCAGGAGGGGGACCACCTCTCCAACCTCAGAGAAGTTTTCGAAACGATCCGAAGACACGACCTCAAACTGAATGCTTCCAAATGTGCCTTTGGGGTTGGGGCCGGCAAGTTTCTAGGATTCATGGTGACGCACCGCGGCATAGAGGCAAACCCAGATCAAATCTCTGCCTTGAAAAATTTGAGGACGCCAGAAAAAAGAAAGGACATACAAAAGCTAGCCGGGATGGCTGCCGCCCTGAACCGTTTCATTGCCCGGTTTGGGGATCGATGCAAGCCATTCTTTACGGCCCTGAAGGCTCAGAAGAAGTTTGAATGGAACGATGAATGCCGGAGTGCGTTCACGGAGCTAGCGGATTACCTCGGAAGCGCACCCCTACTGACCAAGCCGGACACCGGCGATGTCCTTGCCCTATACCTGGCCGTGTCAGAGATAGCCGTCAGCGCCGTCCTCATCAAAGAGCTCGGGAGGGAGCAAAGGCCTATCTACTATGTGAGAAAGACCCTACTTGATGCCGAGGCTAGGTATCTGCCCTTAGAAAAGCTCGTCCTAGCCCTCGTCATGGCCTCACGTAAGCTGGCACACTACTTCTCGGCCCACAGTATCGTGGTGTATATCGATCAGCCCATCCGAGAAATACTCCAGAGTGGAGATCTGTCTCGACGTATGACGAAGTGGGCCTGCCACCTGAACGCGTACGACATCCGTTACGAACCTCGGACATCCGTAAAAGGGCAAGCTCTGACTGACTTTGTGGCAGAGTTCACAATCGTTGACGCGACCACCCTGAGTCCCGGCATTACAGGATGTACCCTTGAAACGTGGACCATGCATGCAGACGGGGCCGCTAATAAAAAAGGGTCCGGCCTTGGGGTGGTACTCCGGTCTCCACAAGGCGATGTGATCGAGAAATCAATCCAGCTTGGATTCCGAGCCACTAATAATGAGGCGGAGTACGAAGCAGTGATCGCCGGCTTAAGAATGGCACGTAGCCTTGGAGTCAAGAAAATACTCGTGAACACTGACTCCCAATTAGTCAGTGGCCAGATAAGTGGGGAGTTTCAAACGAAGGATGAGAGGATGGCACTCTACGTGGCTATCGCCTCGGGAATACTCCAAACCTTCGACTATCAAGAGTTCCACAATATCAACAGGAACGAGAACTCTCATGCCGACGCCCTCGCGACCCTGGCCTCGGCGATTGGTGACAAGCGAGAAAGGACTGTCACCGTTGAGTATGTCCCCTCGCTGAGCATCGACGTGAAATCAAAGATCAACGTGGTGACCGACATCCCACCGGAGCAAAGTTGGATGGACCCCATAATCACGTATCATATCTCCGGCGACCTGCCCAACGATAGGAAAGAAGCTGAAAAAATAAAGAGGAAGGCCCTCGGGTTCTGGCTGGCTCCGAACGAAAGGCTTTATAAGAGGTCGTTTTCCGGGCCCTACTTTCTCTGCGTTCACCCCGACATGGTCCTAAAGGTCATGGAGGAGATACACGAAGGAACGTGTGGAAGCCACACCGGGGGCAGGTCGCTGGCTAATCGAGCCTTGACCCACGGATATTGGTGGCTCCTCATGCAAAAGGATGCCAAAGCCTTCGTGCTCAGGTGTGAGAAGTGTCAAAAATATGCGCCCATGCCTCGAGCCCCGGCCCAAAAAATGAGCAGTGTGACCTCGCCTTGGCCATTCGCACAATGGGGCATGGATATCGTCGGACCATTCCCTCAGGCCCCGGGGGGAAAAAGTTCCTCCTCATGGTCACCGACTACTTCTCAAAGTGGGTAGAAGCCGTGGCATTAGCCAAGATAACGGAGGCCGAAGTGATCAGGTTCCTCTGGAGAGATGTGATCACAAGATTTGGAATCCCCTACTCGATAGTTGCAGATAATGGGGGCCAGTTCACCGGAGCTAAATTAAAAGCGATGTACACGAAGTACCACATCAGAAGCTATTACTCCACCCCTTCATATCCCCAAAGCAACGGACAAGCTGAGGTGTCGAATAAGACCGTTCTTGACGGAATAAAAAAGAGGCTGGATGAGTCCAAAGGACGATGGGCCGATGAACTGCAGCACGTCCTATGGGCCTACCGGACGACGAAAAGAAGGGGCACTCAACAGACGCCCTATAACCTCACCTACGGGATGAAAGCTATCATCCCGTTAGAAATCGGACTCCCCTCTCTCAGAACCGACATGGTGAAGAACGGACTGAACGAAAAAATGATGGGCCTCGAGCTCG
Source organism: Primula veris (assembly GCA_963682055.1). Classification (NCBI taxonomy): domain Eukaryota; kingdom Viridiplantae; phylum Streptophyta; class Magnoliopsida; order Ericales; family Primulaceae; genus Primula; species Primula veris. The sequence continues at coordinate 23,345,235 of OY821747.1, read as the reverse complement.
AATATGCTGAAGAACGAAGGGAAGTCGCGGCCATCCATAACGCCGAGTATAAGAACGAACTGGGCCGATCCTATAACAAAAGAGTGAACGCAAGGCGTTTTCAAGATGAAGATCTCGTGTTACGGAAAGTAAACAACAACACGAGAGTACAGTCCGACGGCAAGCTAGGCCCCAACTGGAAAGGCCCCTATCGAATCCTCGGGGCAGTAGGGAACGGGGCCTACCTGTTGGGTCGCCTTCCCAACGATGTCCCGGTGGATCGCCCTTGGAACGTCAACAACCTAAGAAAGTACTATCAGTAGGGCTCGACCTTTGTGTTTTGCTGTAAATACGAATATGATGTAAATATGCCTGAAGGCTTTATGAATGAAACTGTTGTCATTTCGAAATTACCCCGGTTTCTCTTTACTTAAATTTTACAAGTGTTTCAGAACACCCGAGCCTATACGGCACCCCGGTTTCTATTTATTTAAAATTTTCAGTTCATTTAAATTTTACAAGTGTTTCAGAACACCCGAGCCTATACGGCACCCCGTTTCTATTTATTTGAATTTTTCAGTTCATTTAAATTTTTACAAGTGTTTCAGAACACCCGAGCCTATACGGCATCCCGGTTCCTACTTATTTGAATTTTTCAGTTCATTTAAATTTTACAAGTGTTTCAGAACACCCGAGCCTATACTTGTGTCAGATTTCTAAAAATGTTAATTCGAATTGTGAGTTATATAAAATGAGCGCCCCAACGCCGAAGTATAAGGGCCCACTCATTTGGGAGCACGTATACATATGAAACACACAATGGAAGTAAAAAAAAAAAAAAAACAGAAGAATAAAGACAAGTCCAACAGGCCAAAATTGTTTTTCATTTCATTTAATGAAAAGCTATTACAAGCTAAGTACATAAAAGAAATTACATCGAGAACGAAAAGCTAAAACTACCCTAGCCCTGTCTTGCCTCGTCTTCATCTTCTTCATCTGAAAGAGCTCGAGGGGTCAGGGGAACCACCTCTGGAACGGAGAGCATCCCCTCGTCGAAGCAGATATATTCTACGACGGACACCTCGAAAGATTGGAGCCGACGCGAATTGATTAAGCCGAGCCTTGTAAGAAAAATAGGCTCGCCAGTTAGTGATTTCAAACAAAAGGCTAAAAATAAATTTTATAGATTTTTTATTCAGGTTGATGTTTAGAACATGATCCAATAAAACGTTAAATTTTCTAACAGCTTGTATATAATTAATCATACCGATTTGATTTTGAACCAATAGTTGAAATTTATACGATCTGGCAGTTTCTTTATAGACAAGACATGTGGTCCAACAAATGAATTGGCTGTTTTCTTTTGTTTTTTCCCTTTTTTTGGGTGCCTAATATGTTGCTTTGATCAAGCATGATCTTTCACTATCTAATTTTTTTTCCTGCCCTGATTGCATTAGATAAGAAACGTCTCACTCACTGGTGAGCTATAAAATAGTACATGTTAAATTAAACTTGTATGCAAATAAGGTCCAGTGACAATTGTAGCTATAAATTTTGGTCTCATATCATGGAACGATCCCTTAGCAATAGCTTGAACTGATACAAATTTCTAATCGTTAGGTATCGGTAAAACTTGATTGAACAATTAATAAATGTACAACTTTTGGTACTGGAGAACAGAAGTCAGATATATATTACAATATGCAGTTTCCGCTAAGAGTGGTCGGATTTTTTTGGTTGTCTCCGTGGGCTGAAACACTATAATAAGGAAATATTAGCTATAATATTTAGTAAGAAGAAATCTATTTTTCTCGCTTTCTTAATTAAAAATTGTAACACTCCATTTGATATCTTAAATTTCCAACTTTATTGTTATTAATTTGTAAAATAAACTCTATCCAACCATGCATACGTTGTAAGTTGTACTCTGGCGAAGCGCACCAATAAATATTACCCAATAACTGAATTCTGAATAAGAATATTAGCTAGTGGTCATTTTTTTATAAGATTTTTCGAATAGAAGTGCTGGATCAAAACTAATTTAAGTTTCAGTCGCTCGTCGGCCCAATAAAAAAGAGCTTAAATATTGTTTTTAATTTTAAAAAATACTTATAATCTATGAAAAAAACATATTAAATTATAAAAAAGAGCTTAAAAGTTGTTTTTAAGCTTAAAAAAATATTATAATCTACACGAGAAAGATATTAAAGTGTAAAAAAACAGCTTAAAAATGTTTCTTTAGGTTTTTTTTAGTATTTGTTTGAAGTATTAAGTAAAAGAAAAAATTACACAAAAGTTACAATTTTTTTATTAATTGTAAGGGGGCTTAGAGTTAAAAATTTTATAACAATATTGACATCTGAATAAAAATATTATTAACCCAATGTCCATTCCGAAATGGGTAGAATTAAAGGTGAATGCTTTTTATAATTCAATTGTGGCAGGCTAAAAAGTATATCATTTTTATACTTTTGTTGCGTGAAATTCTGTGCCACAATGATTGTACAGTATCTTTGTGGCTAAAAGTAATTTTGTACTTACTTTTTTCATTGTTTTATAATTGTTTAGAAGTTAGTGCGTTAATATTTAATCACATGCGCATATATACTCCGTCCGTTTTCAATTAATTATACATTACGAAACTATGTATAATTTTAACTGGATAATAATTTGTATCAAAATTATCGGAATGAAATTTTTTAAAAGTTAATCATATAGTTCAAACATTAAATTATATGATTTAGTTTTGAAATTTTTAATTTCGACAATTATGATACATGTTATAACCCGGTCAAAATTACACGTAATTTCGTAAAGAAGAATTAATCGGGAACGAAGGGAGTAGCATTATCAATCTTTCCAAAAAAATTCTCAAATCATGAGTGAAAATCTTATTACAAATAAGTGTGATGTGAATGGTTTTTTACAAATAAGTTTATCAAATTTAAAAAAAGTTAAGTTTAAAAAGTGTGATTCGAATGCTCTTTAGGTGATTAATATGACATGATAAAGTGGAATTTTAAAAAAAATTTGACATGATAAAGTGAATTGTTGTGAAAGATCCTTGCATATATTTTGTCTTCCTTTTGCCATTTGATTGTTTCTAAGAATTCTGATACACTGAAAAAAAAAACGATTTAGCTAGAATATCATTGCTTCCGTTCCAATTTAACGAATATTCCACAATTTAAAGAAACCTAATAATTATACACTAATTTTACTCATAATTGGAAAATTTGTTCATGCTCATACTTTAATAAATTTAATGTAAGAAGGGAAAATATGTAAAATTAACTAAAAGAATATTTCTATTTGTGAAAAATGGACTTATAAAGTGAAACAGCCCGAAATGTAAACATAGCCTTATTATTTGAAACGGATGAAAGAAAATTTCTAAAAGTTTTAAATGTTAAAAATAAATAAATTTCTGCATAAGACACTGAAGGTGAGATGCAACTACATCTACTAATGTTCATCCCACGTGCATACTCCTAAAAAAAAAAACAGTTGACTTTAAAATTCAACTTGAACTAATTACTAATTGTATCTATAACGGGCAAAACCTTTAGGTAAACGAAATATGAGTATTGAGAGAAATTAAAGGACCGATTTGTATTAGGTTGAGAACTTATTTATATAAAACGCATGTCTCCAATTTTTCCTTCATCAACTAGGTTAAATTCATATATTTCAAAAAAAAAAAAAACTAGATTAAATTTATTTTCAAATTGTTTTGGTAAAAAAATAAATTTGTAACGTTACATACTGATTCAAAGTTTGTGCCAAGTAAAAATAATAATAATAAAATGTGTCACCTAAGTAAACAGGTTGTAAGTCTAGCTAAGTTTCCCTAAATAAAAATAAAAATAAAATAAATACACCACACTTAATCTCTCACGCACTGTCTCCACAATCCCATCTCTATATCTCTCTAGCTCTTTCTCTTCATAAGTGTAAAGACTTTTGAACTCATTATCATTACAAACTTTTTAATTAGAGAGATCAAATTTAAATCAAAGCAAATATTTGTGTGAAAAGCAATAATAATGATATTTGATAATGTGGCATTTGCATCATCAACTCATGATCAAAACCACTATATGTTTCAGCCACGTCATCAAGAAATTCACCCTTCCATTCTTCTTCCTCCATGCTCTCCCCAAGACTTTCAAGGTCATCTCTCTCTCTCTATATTTTTTCAGAAAGTTATTGTTCATTTACATACTTTCGGTATTAATAATCAAAAACCTGATCAATATATGATTTTTGTTTAAGATTTGGTATATGTCAACGTCAGTAAGCATTAATGTTAAATACAAAGAGTAATAAGTAGTATCAATTTTAAAATAGAGTAATTAACAATATGGTTTTGATAATTAACAATATGTACGAAATGATCAATTTTCTAAATGGGTAATGATATATGTCTCATGAAGAGATTTGTCGAGACCTAATTTGTTAGGGTATATCGAGGTAGATCATTATATATTTATATCATACTATTAATATAAGTCAACTCAAAAGAAATGAAACTGTCAAGTTTTACCCATTTTTTCAAAAAATACCCCTATTCTAATTTACTAATTACTCATATATCATAATACAATTCAAATAGATAAATAACTAAACAAATATGTTATTTCTCACACGTACTTCTATTACTCCTTATATATGATTATTAATTTACTATATTCATTCCATCATTTTTTATATTTTTTTAAATTTTAAATTCATTTGTCCGGAATCCTATTTATATACGTATCACATACGTAACGCGTGGGCTACGATCACTTAATATTTACATAGGAGCTAGGAGCGTCGTTCAAGAGACAATACTAAGCAAAATTCTAAGAATAGTTAGGCTTTAAAGTTGTTGGCAATTCTGTACACAATTCTAAAAATATATAAGTGCTTACAAGAATAATTGTTTCATAAGCTTGTAAGCTGATGTCATTTACTTGTTCAAATTTAAATTTTTTTTTTTTTTGTTGCTTTCTGCCAAAATATACTACAAGTATTTAGTATAACTTATAAGCTTCATTGTCAGAATATATAATAGGATGATAACATTTTACTGGACTTTTAGCTCATAATTTAGCCAAAAATATAGAAAATTTATGTTTGATCCATCCTGTAGATTGAAAAGAGGCAGCTGCTTAATTGGTTTTTATTTTGGCTTACATGATAATAGTACAACACTAACAAATCCTTGATAATGTTAGTTTGTAATGATGTATGCATTAAAAGTACATTGAGCAATGGAACTAATTTAAGCTTGCATTTTCTTTCACATTATAAAGGTTAGCAAAGAAAATATTTCTGTTAAAAGTACTAAATGATTGACATGTCTATTATATATTTACACTTTTGGAGTGTTGTGGGTAGTTGTTTTTGGTTTTTGTAGACAGAGATTCGGTATTCAATATTCTACAAAATTTGGTGTTGAAATATGTTCCAAACCTATTTCTGTCAAGTCATTCTCTTTTACATAAGTGCTAATATGAGATTTTCTTTAGTGCAAAAATGTCTTTGTAACTACATTAATTGAATTGTAGTTGAATGTCTCTGTTGCTTTTCGTTTTATCAAAATATATTCATTCTTGAAGTGAAATGATTCTTAATTAACTGACTCAAAAACTTTGCTTCCTTATATTAATTAACTACACTCTTATGTACTCAAATGTTAGGATAATTCATTTTCTTTCAGGCGTGCCATCGGCCCAAATGAGAAGATCAATGTCGTTTTCAGAGGTCGGGACCAAATGTGACCAAGAGACAATGATGAACGGTGGAGATGATGATATGTCGGACGATGGTTCTCCTCTAGGGGAAAAGAAAAGGAGGCTAAGTATGGAACAAGTGAGGGCACTTGAAAAGAGTTTTGAGCTTGGGAACAAGCTTGAGCCCGAGAGGAAGGTCCAGTTGGCACGTGCCATTGGGCTACAGCCGAGACAGGTGGCGATATGGTTCCAGAACCGTAGGGCGCGATGGAAGACTAAGCAGTTGGAAAGAGATTATGAAGTGCTGAAGAGGAAGTTTGAGGCTCTTAAAGGGGAAAATGACGGCTTACAAACTCAGAACAAGAAGCTTCATGATGAGGTTAGGCTTTGAGCTTCTTTGTCTACAAGATTTTGAGCAAATAAATTTGGTTTCATAGTTTTTTTTTTTGGATTCATGAACTCTAAAACTTTTAATTGTATCATGTTACATAAACCAAAAGAAATAACCTTCAAGCTTGCTAACAAATATGCATTCACAATAATTCTACTTGCCCAATAAACCACATTTTGCCCAATTTATAAATAATTAACGCCTTTTTTTAGCAACCAAACAAAAGGGTTTTGTTTCTGAATTTTGAAAATAATTTTAACTGAACCTATTAACCTATATGAAATTTTCAAACATAGTGTTCAAGTTTTTGTAAAAAGGAAATCCACAGTAGTTCTTACTTCTAACTCACCATTTTCAATCAAGGAATGATTTATTCTGGGTCATACTAGAGGACTTTTAAAAAAATAAGTATTTATAGTACTAATTTACATGTAAACTTAAGTACTGTAATTAACTGAGTTTTTAACATTAATCGGTCAGATTGATTTTCAGAGACATGTTAAATGAGAGTTTTTTCTTTGGACTAAACTGTGTGTCACCGAATTAAAACATGAAAGTGCTTCATAAAGAATTTCACGGTACAATATAAAAAACAGTTTTATTTCAAACTTATAACCAATTCACTTGGGATTGATATAGCTTACATGAATAATGTGTGCGTGAATCTTTCTTGTAAAACTTGATCATTATCCAAATTTGTATACAGAAATTGCAACATCAAACGATTTAAACAATGAGACAAGTTATAACGGGTTCAAATATAGACAGTACACCAAATTTGAAAGTTTATTCAAATATTAAAGGATTTTCTTTGGTATTGGGATTTGGGATAGGATTCACTATTGTATCAGTAATTTGCTTCACAATCTGGTCTGGTGAATTGATAAATAGACATCGAAGTAACCAATATTATCCGTTAAACTAAAAAAAATGTAATAAGTAAGAAATGAAACTCATACTAAATATATACCGACTGGCACTATGAATTTATTGCAGCTATTGGCACTAAAAGAGAGAGAATCAAATGGACACCTTAACCTCAACAATAAAGAAAATGATCAAAACTCATGGAACAATGGGACTAATACTGATGACAATTGTGATGTTAATTTGGCCACATCACCACCACCCCAAGCATTACTACTAGACAATAACAATTCATTATTTTCTCATCATCACTTATTTACCAACAAAAATGTTTATGGGACAACACCTACTAGCCTCACCCATATATTGCAAAACTCGTCGAGATCGGACGGTCTAGAGTTCCAAAAGATTGATCAGACGGTTCAAGATGAAGGGTATTGTAACGATTTCAGTGGTATGGAGGATCAGACGGGGTTTTGGCAATGGCCTGAGCAACAACATTTTCATAATTAGACCGGATTTTCCAAGGAAAAAATGATAAGTCTGTTGGTCTAAACCATTTCTGAGGGTCACCAGGGGCTCCGACTGCGGCAGCTTGTTCTACGTACATTGGACTGCAGCAGCTTATTCTATATTTTTTAATTATGATTTTTTGACAAAGAAAAATAAAATATTCACATTTATGCAAATATTTTTGGTTGGTAAATTGGTGTAAAACATTTATGGACATCTGTAGTATGTTTTGTTGTAAACTTGAGCCTGTTACCAAAGGCAAATGTGTTATTTCGCATGTGTTTGTGAAGGCAAACTTATAACCATGTAATTATCAGCTCAGCTTCATCTTTTCTCAATTTTTTTCCATCAAATGTCTTCATCTTTATTCATTGTTGCCTTAAACTTAGTTAATGTATATATATCCATGTAACTTATTTCGTCTACCATGTAAAAGTAAGAATGGCGAATATTGCTCATATTAGCTGCCTATGAAGGCAATTTCAGTTGCGAAAGAAAAAACAGAAAATAAACTTTTTTTCAAAATCTCTGGCTTTATTTCGCTCAATCATAAATAAATAAACGATCTTTTTTGGGTATCGCTAATCGCATGTTTCTCCTTGTATCGATCATAATATTGTGTACAGGTAATTCAATCTCATTCCCTACAAGATGGAATAAAATCAAGTTGATAAAAGCCTCCTATCACGTACCAATGAAAATGCTGCATTTAGGCTTATGACTGATATAATTCTGAAGCTATTTCTCCATATTTTATTCTTAGAAGGACTTAGGTTCGAAGCTGCAACTGAAATTTGTGTTTTAAGTGGTCTAACCTTTGGGAGATATTAGTGCCTTCTGCAGATTACAATACTTAAGATGACGTCCATGCGAAAGTCTAATTAAGTACTTTTCTAAACCAAAGTTTTAACTTTCACACAAAATGATCGGAATCCTAATCTGTGATAAGTTATATTTTTTTAAGGCAAACAGCGTGGTCGGAATCTTAATCTCTGATAAGTTATTTTTTTGAAGGCAAACAGCATGTTACAAACTATTTCCCCATCTGTCTTACAAACTCACTAAAGTGCGCCCCAACTTGCCAACTTAGTAGATAAAAATTCTTGAAGCAAAGGAATATCGTCAAAAACTATTAGTAGAAATCAGTTCCTAAATTTCACCAGTAAAAGGAAGGACGGCTAGGCAATTAACAAATTAAAATGAAATGAGAAAGTTAACAAGTATATTGATAACTAATAAATATTCAGATGAGAAATGATGGCATCTTTACTATCTTATTTCCTATTCTAAACTCTTATCCTAAAAGTATTCTCATATTTCATGTGCAACAAAAATGATATCGGAATTCGATCACCTTAACTGTGTAGTTAGAAAACAAAATTTTAAAGAAATCAAAAAATAAATATATGTTTGTTACAACAGAACAATACATTATGAGACCTTCAATAGTTGATGAAAAGCTTCTTGAGGAATATCGACCGAGCCCACCCTTTTCATTCGTTTCTTCCCTTCCTTTTGCTTTTCTAACAACTTCCTCTTTCGACTCACATCTCCTCCGTAACATTTTGCCAGAACATTCTTTCTCATAGCTGAAACCCTGGCATAAGTAAATGCACAGGATTAGTTAAACTAAATTGCAGGTTGTAAAAGAAACAACAAGACACATATCTCAACCACTCTCAGGACCTTTATCATGCTCTCTCTCGCCATGAAATGAAAAATCTAAATATTTTTTTATAAAAAAAAAAAACACCTCATCTTGCATTTAAATAGACATGCCAGCTAGAGAAGTTTATTAGGGTCTGCACATTCAATTTAGTATATCATGTATTACCATCTTATAAGACTATGTACATATTTCTGTTTTGGTCAATTTAGTACAAAACCCATTATTTACATGGGTGGACAAATTTATTTTTCCAAAATGACCGAGACTATAGTACTAAACTGGACAAAAATTGGACAAAAATTGGACAAACTTTACACCAGTCAATGATTTAGTACTAAATTGGACAAAAATCATACGCTAAGGATTGAAACTAAAAAAATGCATGGCAGTATACGGTGCTATTATTGGATACAAGTGAATCATGATTGTACAGGAGACTATAGTGTAGGAAACCTTAGGCCCTTAGCTAAAGTCACAAACTGAAGTAAATCTCAACTTATAGATTGCTAAAGTCTATATAATCCAAGCAGAGTTTATACTTTCCATGACTGAAATGCAGCAAAAAGGGACTATTATAAACTAAGTCGTTTAGTAAGGGGAAAGGATCAGTCAAAACCCAAAATATCTCCATATATATTAGTTACCACCCATCTGTTACAGTCCTTGTTCTTTAGAAGTGTAATTTGTGAAGAAAATATTCATAACAGAAACATAAAAAGTTATTGCATTCTCCTATAGGTCGTTCATCAGACTCACCAACAAGAGAAACAGGAGTTCTACACTCTTATTTAGAAGCAGAAACAAAACAAATAAATTAAACTAGAACTTACGTCTCCCGTGCAACAACCTTTGATCCTATAGCAGCTTGTATTGTTATCTCAAACATTTGCCTGTTCATATTGAAAGTTAAAAAATCAACTACTAAAGATCAAATAAGTAGATTCACCAGAATATTAAGCATTCCCCAGAAAAAAAGTTTAACCTGTCAATAAATTTTTTGAGCTTCTCTACGAGTTCTTTACCAATTCGTTGAGCCTTCAAATTATGAACAATTGTTGCCATTGCATCAATTGGTTGACCATTCAAGAGAAGATCGAGTTTCACCAAATCAGAGGCTTGATAACTGGAGGAAAATATACAAAAAGATGCTATTTGAAAAACGAATAAGCCTTTACCTTTTCAGGTATAAAAATATCACACATTTAAAGTCGTCTTCAACTACGTAAATTCTTAATAGAATGGAAGGCATTAAAAATTACTCTGAATCTTCATAGTCGAATGAGGCATATCCCGATGTAATACTCTTCAGTTCATTATAGAAGTCAACAACAATTTCCCTCAAAGGGATCCGGTATTTCATAAAAGCGCGCTGACTGCATAAAAAAACATAAGTAATAATCATAATATAATTGTTTGTCTAAACAGTTGTTAAAATACTATTCTAGCGGAGTTTTTAGGATTATGCTAAGGAACGGCGTACCTGTCTATAAAAGAGTATTCTAACTGTTCTCCTCTTCGTTCCGAGCAAAGTGTGATAACTGCCCCCACATACCTTTACGAACAAACATTACTTATTAAGTACAGAAAATACTTATGAAGTGGTATAGTTCGAACTTCATTCCCATTTACTCAGAAGAAAACGTTATTTCCATTTAGTGGTACTTTTGATGGGCACACACTTCAACGAACTGATTTCTCATAGGCATACTTCTCAATTAACTGTTTTCACTTTCGATGGGTATGCACTTCAATAAACTAATTTTGGATTGGCATATTGTTTAATTAATTAATTTTGATTATGCACGCTAAACAGTATGCAATGCCATTAAATGGGAATAAAAAATTCACGCTAGCACTTAAATGAGAAACAAGTGTAAAATAGGTCACTTACTGGGAAATAGTCCTTTATTCACTTTGAACACACAAAACATGATAAACAAAGACGAGCTCGATGATTAAAAAAAGTTAAAAATCAAGGTATTGAGTTGGAAGAGAGCTTACTCACTAGGAATAATAATCGTGGCAATAACAGTCGGTTCCCATGTTTTTGTTACACGTTGCTTTGGACTTGATGGAAGTTGAGCAGGATTTTGAACTTGTAATTTGCTAACAAAGGCACCAACATATATAGATTAGTAAATCATGTGGTAGTTTAATTGTGGAAAAGGAACTATAAAAAAAGACAATGAATGGCATACCTTCCGTCTGAGTACTCAAAAACATATGGTACAGTTGGAACAGTGGAGATGACATGAGCTCCATACTCCTACCATCCAAAATGCTAGTATTGTCAAAAATGGGAACAAATTTCATTACTATCATCAATTATTTTTATTTCTAGCCACATTCTTTATCATCTTTTTCATGAGAAGGATTATTACAGAAGAACAATAATGTTCGACATCTACAACCCGCCAGAAGAAATATTTAGCCCAAATTCAATAAAATCTCACTGACAAGCTTGCAAGAATTTGTCTCGTTTCTTTTTCAATATTTGGCATGTGGAGAACGTGGTAAGCCACCAATATGGTTGGTAGCCCAACATCCATATTAGCACTAACTTCTTTTTTTACAAAATTCAACAAGACTTCAGTATCTAATGGCTTTGCATTCGTATTGTAATCATTAAAAAAATTCATGAGTGAGGACTTGTATGGATGCAGCTTTTAAGATAATAAGCTGGATTTTGAGGTTGAGGAAAGAAACAAATGAGTTTAAAATCTGAGTCAGTTGTCAGTGATTGTAGAAGAGGCTCATTGAAAGCAATACCTGTTCAAGTCGCTGATGAAAAACGTCCATATGAAGCAAGCCTAAGAAACCACACCTAAAAAAATTTAAGTGTAAAATTTTTTGGATCGACCATATAACAAGGTGCATGTTGTTTGATTAAAAGTAATTGTACCTAAAGCCGAGCCCGAGTGCTGTACTGCTCTCTCTAGTGACAGAAACACTAGCATCATTACAGGTTAATCTCTCAATAGCATGGTTAAGTGCTTCAAAGTCAGATCCATCGGCTGGATATACACCAGAAAACACCATGTGCTTCACGGGTTTGAAACCTAAATTTTTTATTATTCGTCATTCGGCAATATCAGAGCCCAAACAAGCATATATGGTCTACAAATAGAACACACCGAGTAGATCTTTATTTTTATTTTGAAAGAACACCAAGTAGTTCACAGCCATCTTTAGTGTGACAAACATTAAGGACCAGCAAATGGAACATGGCCAGGAATCCAACACCGCCATACAGGAGGTACTTATCTCCATATGAATTAAATAAAAAATAAAAAATGTAAATTACATTTTTGTAGTCGAAAGTATCATGTAATCTCAAATTGTACACCTACCTTTAAAAGTTAGCAAATAGTAACCTAACGTAACAATTCTTTTCGCTTTCATACTCTACAGAGGAAATAGGCATAGTTTGGGAGCCAAAATAGGAAAATTTTGGTAAAATAATGCACTAGAGCGAAAAAAACTGATAAAGTAGTGTTCAAAACATTTGGTTTTCTCACTTAAATAGTACCCCAACGTATGCTATTTTTTGTATTTGGTACACCAAGTGTACTAAATAGCCAAGAATGCAACTTTTCTAGTCCTTGGTTTTGTGGGTTGTTGTACAAATTAGAAATTTGGTGATACATAAGGGTAAAAGCGATAATAAACCCATCTAAATTATCATTAATAGAATTCAGACACTAGAAACAAATAAAGTATATATCCAATAATATTTATTTCCGAACAGAAAAAGGATCTAAATCGGCAGTTTACAACAATATACTCCTACATGTGCCTCTTTTTTTAAGAAGAGTAACTAGTGACTTATTTTTATTAAATTTCAACAGAAATAAATGTGTAAAAGATACCTGGGAGGGGTTTTACGACAATTTTGCTGTGATGTAAAGTATCACCCACACGTGCCTCTTTAGTAGAACGCATACCACTAACAACATAACCCACCTGTCCGGTTAAAAGTATTCCGGTTGAAGTTAACTCAGGGTGCATAAACCCAACATCTAAAACCTCATAACTCTGACCAGTGGCTGCTGAAGAAATTTTATCCCCTTTTCGCAAAGCACCATCAACAACCGCCACGTGGCATATCACGCCCTTGTACTCATCGTAATACGAGTCCAACAAAAGCATACGTAATGGTGAAATACATATCCCCTGAGGGTGAGGTATCCGTTCGATCACAGCTGGTAACACTAGCTCAAGACCTTGACCTGTTGATAATTTTCGAATCAAACCCTAATTTTATTGTATAACAGAAACTTAACCATTTACCGAACAGAGGAATTTTAGTTACCAAACCGAGATATAAGAGTACCAAACTTTTAATTTTTTAGTTCAGTCCACAGATTCAATTTAAAAGGGCAAGCCTTTGTTTTTTTGGCTAAGTAGGACATACCATTTTAAAATACACCCACCATTAAAACGAATCTAAAATCGAAAGACGCAACTATTTAAATTAGAAGGCACAAAAGTGAAATGAAGCATTATCATATTAAATAAGAGAAAGCATCACTTTTGTACGCCAATCTTTCAGCTTACCAACCTACCAAAGTTCACAATTTAGATACCAATCTTCACTAAATCGAACAATTACTACACCCCCTGTCAAAATTTACTGAGTGCTTAAATAGTTTATATGTGAATGTTTATGTACTAATTATTCGATATTGAGTAAGAAGATGCTTAGTAAATAACCGTAATCGAACAAATGAAATATAGCTAGTTCTTTTGAATGCAATTTGTAAGCACATGAACTAATTAGTAAAAATTCTGACGATTGGTGTATGACTTGTTAATTTGATAGTACAGTGTTTCTGTGTTTGAATGTTAAAAGTTGATAGGTTGGTGCAAAAAAAGTCAACATTGCCCAAAATTAAAAGGCACAACACTGAAGACACGTTTCTTAAGAAAATTAATACAGAAAAATCAATCTGCATCACCTGTCTTAGCAGAGGTCAAAAGAGCGTCGTTTGGGTCAAGATCAAACATTGATTTTAGCTGAGCTTTAACACGATCTGGATCAGCCGTGGGCTGATCTATTTTGTTTATAACGGGGACTATCGCGAGGTTAGATTCAAAAGCAAGATAGAAATTTGCAACTGTTTGAGCTTGTACACCTTGGGCAGCATCAACGACTAAAAGTGCACCTTGACAAGCTGCTAAGGATCTCGATACTTCGTAGCTGAAATCTACATGTCCAGGAGTATCAATTAAATTTATCAAGAAACTGGAATCTTCGTCTTTGTCTTTGCTGTTGGGGCCTTGAAAGCTGTGCTTGTGAAACATGGTTGCGGTTTGGGCTTTTACTGTTATCCCCCTTTCTCTCTCAACCTGTAACAATCCTTTTTGTCAAATGGTGAAAAACTGAAACAATAAAGAAGATAAGATAGTAAAAACGAGTAAAGAAAAGGTTTTAATTGCAAGGAAAGAGTTTAATCCAAAGGCAGTTTATTTAGAAATGAAGACCCCACCAATATGGTGAATTCAGATGTGTTACTAACTAATTATAGCTGCAAATTCATAATCAAAACCATACATTACACATAAACGAATACAGGAAATCTATTAAGCTTAAAACCGTGCTCTCTTTTTTTTCATACTACGACACTAATAAAACTGATAGGGCCATTAAGTTATGCAATGAACAAACTTTCTCATCCCCAATTTCCAAAAGAAAACATAGAGAACGTTCTGTATAATTGGCATAAAACTGAAAATGTGGATAATGCTAAAAAATATTTATGGTAAAATCCGTATATATGGAAACTTAAGCTCATTGTTTGTGACAGCACACTATTAAAACACAGCAGAATAATAGCATATAGCCCTTTCGCTTTAACTTTTCATGTACTTGTTACAAACATGCAGAAATTGGAACAAAAATGCCTTTCATATCATCAGCAATTACATCTCATTTTTACACGAAACATAAAAACTCAAAAAAACTTATTTTCAGTTCTCTACATGTTGTTTGTGTCATGATTGCTCTTATTTGTGTGCAATTGACAGTAATAACATTTCACATTTCATCATAACACTGGAAAACTTATCACATTTCAATAAGCATTCATCATAACTGGAAATGTTTTATTGACTACGCTATTAAACACAAAAAGCGTACAATCCAAAAAAAAATTGTATCAAAGTTGTACGCATCGCTGCTAATACTTTGGTGAAACTTTCGATACAAAGCAATGACATGTAGATTCTGATAGTTGGTTTAGTTTTACAGGTTTTCTTCACACCAACAAAAAATGCTAGACGGCTTTTGCCTGTTATAAGCCAAAAAATAGAATTGAGCTCAAAAATTGACATGACAAATGCCACCTAGTTAAAAAACTAGAAAGGAAAATAATCTTAAGTTTTTATAAGTTCAACAAACAAGCCCTAGTTTATTGTCTGTCGGCAACGATCGCCATATGATATAGCATTTCAACAAGGTGCTACCTAGATCAGTATTACAAAAGCAAAAGAACTAAGCTTATAAATTATATTATTATACCTAAAAAACTCAAGTTCACCATCTTCTGGAAACACAAAATAAGCAACAGAATTTTTACTTTCATTCTTTTAAAATAAGAACCCAAGAGAATATATTAAAAAATAGAAAATGTTAGTAAAAATTGGGCCATGGTTCTCAAATTGACAAAAAAATCAAAATTTCCCCATTTATTAATATAAAATATTTTCAACTTTAGCACTCTATACATGAATTTCAACACATTTAACCGAGAAAATCCTCATGCGAGACTGCACGCACCCCCTAACAACACATGTATTAATTATATTGCTACTTCTAAACAAGCCTCAATTTTCATTTTCATTTCCATTTTTTTTTTTACAAGAGCACTATAAAAATACTGCAAATATGGAAAAGTTGGCAATAAAATTTGTATACCTGCAACAGTGCAACTTATCAAGATACTAAACACCAAATGCAACCAGCTTAAAAGATAAATCACAAACGAATCTAAGCTTACAAGTTCTATCCAAACAAGACCTAAGTTATTGTCTTCCGGCAACAGATGCCACATGATACTGTTTTTCAGCAAATGTTACTAGCTTATAAGCTAAAGCAAAAAATGCGAAATTAAATAAAAGTGTACATTCTATCAAAACAAGCCCAAATGTAATTGTCATTTCACAACACAATCGTCATTTTCATCCCTTCAAAACTATAGCCCAAATATAAACAAAATTGTGATTGGTCATTGGTGACTTACAGGGACATAGACTCGTTCATTAACAAAATTGTGATTGGTCATTGGTGACTTACAGGGACATAGACCCATTCATTAACATAATATACATTGTCGCCGTTTATATTAGTCAACACCTTTAACTGGTATAATTCGTGTACCTGCAACTTATCAAGATAAACTGTGTACCTGTACTAATTGTATCCAAAAAAATCTACTAGACAAAAATGCATTTTCTTAAATTGTGGGATTGTGATGGCAACTCTCAATACGTTTCTAGCTCCTCCCCTACGGGCTGCGGCTTATATTACTAGTTTCAAACAAGCCTCAATTTCCATTCTGTTTTACTTCTTATCCTAGTGTTTTTTTTTTGGCATCGCATTTCCCAGTTAGGAGGACGTTACCATTTTACTTAAACAAGAATATAAATAAAACACTGCATATATTAGAAACAGTAATTGTTGGATAGTGCATTACCGGTTTCTACTCCAAAAAGTCCTGTTTAGTACTCCCTACTTGAACAATCTTACGGTTTTATACCCTACCGTTAATTATTGGAGATATTACATATTCTCCCCTGCCGCTTATATTATTGGTTTAAAACGACCCTCAATTTTCATTTTCATTCTGTTTTCTTCTTCGCCTAGTGTTTTTTCCCGCATTGTAACAAGGCGTTTACCAGTTACAATGACACTATCATATTTCTTAAACAAGAATATGAATAAAACACTGCAAATTAGAAACATTAGTTGTTGGATAATACATTACCGGTTTAGTGCCCTCTACTATAAAAAGACCGGTTTAGTACTCCCTACTTGCACAGTCTCATAATTTTATAACCTATAGTTAATTATAGCAAATAGGACAACCCAAACAAGCCAGTTAGCTTAGGCACTGGTGCTTAAATAGGCGCAAAAAAAAGAAAAATTAATTTTCCCCCCAGAAATAAGTTGTTTTTCCTGCTAATAACCATACAAGAGGGACCTAATGAATGTTCTCGATCAAAATTAAAAAGGCATCAAAAATCTGTACGTCTTAGTTGTAGAAAGGCGGCTGACGTATTACATATTTCCCGGAAAAATCTTTTCCACAGAAAATCTTTTGATTTTTATTCTGTTTTTCTTCTTATCCTAGTGTTTTTCCGCATCGTAACAACGCATTTACCAGTTACAATGACATTATTATCTTTCTTAAACAATAATATGAAAAAAAAATGCAAATATTTTCAGTTTAGTGACCTCTACTACAAAAAGTCCTGTTTAGTACTCAAACAATCTCGCGGTTTTATACCCTACAGTTAATTATCGGAAACATAAAAAAAAAAATATTAAAATTTGTATACCTGCAATTTATCAAGATACTGAGGCTGCCCAAGTCCCCTTTTAATCGTCCCGGTGAGCTCCAAAAGCCGGTCAGCAAGCGTCGACTTCCCATGGTCCACGTGCGCGATTATTGAAAAGTTGCGTATCTTTTCGGGAGGGTATCGGGTCAAATCCACACCTTCCCCACTCTCTCTCCCACTTTTTGAGCAATACTCATTATAGTTTAGGCCAAATTGAGACCAAAGATAGGTGCTTTTTAATGAAGAAATGGGAGATAATAAGTGGGTTTTGGGTTTTTTAAGAGGTTTTGAAGCTCGCCAGAGGGAATTCATGAAGAGGGTTTTAGGGATTTTAATTGATTCTGATTTTGGGGGATTGTTTAATAAGTTTGAGATTTACTAAATTAAAAAAAATGAGATTTTTGTTGTGTAAAATTGTATCCTTTTGTTTCTGTTAATTTCATATTTTACCCGGTTTGTTAGTTTATAAAAAGGCTCTGATGCGGATTTCAGGAGTAAATTGACCGTTCTTGTTTCCTAATCCGTTTAATCTTGCATAATATTTAAGGTTTTTAAGTTCCGTCTATTGTCTACTCTTTATGGAATTTACATTTAAGTGTTCCTTGAACACTAGTTTCTCTCATTGTCTAAAATGTCTAAAAAGTAGGAACGTATCCAATCATGGTCATGTAATGTCTAATTTTGCTTAATACTACGCTTAATAATGCCTAATCTGTTACCCTATACTATCTTTTAAGAACAATGGGTTATCCATATATATAAAATTTCGAGAGATCGAGAGAGACTCGGGATATGTTTGGTAACGGATTTTTTTGTCTAAAATCAGATTTTAAAAATCTGTATTAAGAATCTACTGAAAATCTGTATTAAGAATCTACTGAAAATCTGGTTTTAAAAATCTCGATTTTTAAGCTTTTTCAGCCTAAAAATCAGATTTTTAGAAGATGAATAATCTAGCTTGCTTGCCAAATCACTCACATATTTTTAAAATCTAAAATCCAAAAATAAAATGAAAAAATATGTTACCAAACAGAAGTAAAAAATAAAAAATTATCACTTTGTACCAAATGGCTATACTATCTTTTAAAAGTAATGGTCTCTTCAAATATAAAGAGTTTTGAGAGAGACTTATAGTAAACATTAAAAAATTATCTATGTATCAGATGGTTTGACTGATATAAAACAACTTGCAATTTTAACCGATAAAAAATCCGTATCTAACTTGTCGAAATAAAACTACCAAAATATTGTTCATATAGTTAATTAACATTTGAACTCTGAAAAATAAATTTTAAAAAATTTCATTTCATAAATTTAGGTATATTTTTTTTATCGGTTAAAGTTACACAAATCAAACAATTTGAGATCAAGCGAGTTTGTTGTTTTCTCATTACTTTGTATGCGACTAAATTAGCAACTATGTATCAATGTTTTAAAGTAAACTGTTTATTGTCATCTTTTGTTATCTACTTATCTTTATATTTTCGTGTCGTGAAATAATTATATCTGAATTTTGGAAGTATGCTCATTTGGGGACAATATATGGATGACGGATCGATTAAACACTTGTCAAAATATGGTGTACAAAATTTGTACAGAATGAATAATATTCGAGTAACTTATTTCAAAATTTGTACACAATAAATCAAAATATCATTTATAATAATACAACGAGTTCTTGAATTTCGTGATTGAAGTTAGCAAACTTCATCGAAAACTTCAAAATGATTAAAAGTACTAGTATTGCATCATGGTCTGTCTGAGCCACCCTAAATCGACTGAAAATAACAAAATGCATGCATGGTAGTGTAGATTTATTTGCCATGCAAGTTACTCTCTTATTGATGTTAATTCTTAACGAAATGGTCTTGACGATCTCGGGAATGTATCAGTATTAACTATTATCAAAGAATTCCTCAACTTTTAGGCGGGGATCGTGATGTAATGAGGGTTCAAGAGGCTCAAATTGAGGAATATAGGCGAATACTCTTTTCGTTGTTTTGGTAGTCCTTCTTATATAAAACCTAAAACTTGATCTAATTTCCCAAAATACAAACTTACACTGATTTTTTACTTTTTCACTTCCCATATACACGTTCCTATTTTGAAAAGGTTTGATCAGTATAGCCCGTAGATTATTTACAATTAGCAAGTGTTCCAAAAATTTGAATTTTTCAAGGGCTTAGATTGTTGAAAATATTAAAAGCCATAAACCATGTTTCAAACTATTTTCCAATAATCAGGAAAACCTAATGAAGAGCTCATAAACTTGTTCGTGTTAAGTTAACATGATTTTTGAAGAAAATTTCTCCTATTATGATCCAATTTATCATAAACTAAACTCATAATAAGCCAATTTTACTGCATATGTGAAACAACAAAATATTCAACCTCTCCACAATTACGTCTCTAACTCACAAGTAAGAGGAATTATCATTAAAAACTCGTCCATAAATGCACAATTTCTTCATTTCTTCTCCAACAACAATCTTTCATTGCAACAATCAAATTTGAATCATGAACAAGGTAAATTTTCTAAATTCAAGTTTCCTTTTAATTTTTGAATTAACAAGCAATGCCTGGCTTGCAACCACCGATAACCCCAGCAAAGCGGGTCATACTCTTAACTGCCTTCGCGCGCTTTGGTACGACTCCATCAAGTCTCCCGTATCGTTTAACACCGTTAGGGTCACCAGATTGAACAAAGAAAGCGCCTTTTTCGAAAAGATCCCCTTGTGATCTCCATGTCCATTTCTTCCAATCGTTTGCTTGGACTGTCCTATGTGTAACCTGTATACACTCACACGAACAAAAAAGAATAAATAATAATAATAAATCCTCAAGCTATCGGTCTAAAAACCTTACTTATCAAAAAGCATCAAATGAAAATGTTTTATTACCTCTTTGAAGAATTGTTTGGGGGGAGCGATAAAGCGGTTGCCCTCACTGATGAGTGTGGCATGGTGGCTTCCACCAATAGCGTACATTTCCCAGTGAGTGTAGTCGTTGTTGACGATGTGTACCAATCCTGACCTGACACGTGGCATTCTCTGGATGAGCCTCTTTCCGAAATGATTATACACGACTGTTATCTTCATCGAGTCATCTGCAACATTTGTGTCACGAGCACCGAATAGTAGTACCTACATAACGATATCACACATCAAAACCTTATATTCGAAACCTCATATTAATCCAGTAGATAATTACAATTTTTAAACAATTATATTTACTTATGCTTTTGTTGTAAAGATAAGTAAAAATTAGATTGTTCATTAGCCATCTAAAGATAACAAATTAGTTTAGAGATTACAATATATAATATCCCTAACAAATGAAACGAGACCTTAGAAGGTAGATATCTTAGTCTTATAAAAACTATCGTGTGAAGGTTTTTCAGACCGAAAATCTAGAAAATGTAGTTTTATAGTTGGTAAAACAAACATGGTCAGATTTTCATTTAACCAAGTCACCAACAAGGACATCGAGTACCTTATCATGATCGGTCCAATGGCAATTTGAAATGGTGACAGCATCGGATCCTTCAACCACATCTATGATCCCATCTGCACACCTTTTCATGGAAAGGTGATCGAGCCAAATATCTCTTGACCCGAAAACAGAAATTCCATCTCCGTCAGCTTTGGTCCTAAAGCCAATATGGGCAAGAGAGTCTCTAATCAAACCACCACTAGTCACAAAGATGTCGTGAATATATATGTTGTGTATGATAATGTTCCTGATGTTTTGGATTGTTATTCCGGCCCCATGGGCAATATGGACTTTAGAACCACGCCCATCGATAGTCTTGTGGCTGGTCATTATGAGCTCTTGCTTCAACTTAATCATCATATTGCGCTTGAAAATGATCCACAATGGTCCCTTTTGGATAACTGCATGGCGTAGGGTTCCCGGTTTAGGGCTTCTAACGTTATTGTCACTTGGATCGGTGACGACGTAAAACTTTCCGTACTTTCCCCCAGTGGCTCTTTTGCCGAACCCAATGGCACAGTCCGCTAGGTGCTTGCGGTTAAGGTGCCAATTAGGGCGGCATCTCCAGCACTTGTCGATAGGGTTTGTGGCCTTGCATGGGCCATTATGCTTTTTACTACGCATTAGTCCCCTTCTTGTAGAATTGCTCGTTAAAAACTCGTCCTCAGCCATTAGCATAGGCATTATCGAGGCGAAGGTGAGAAACAACACGAGGAGAAAGGTCAATTTTGTTGAATCCATTTTGAAATTAATTCTTTTTTTTTGAAAAGTAATTAATAATTTTTGCAGGATTATATATTTTTTTGGAGTTGTAAAACTCAAAGGCCTAGGGTCGAGCCCTCGAATGTGTAGGGCACAGACCTGGCGGGAAAGTTCACGTCCAAAATTTTCTAGGCAGACGTCATGGTCACGAACTGCCTTAATTGGTGAGTGAAAATTTTGGTAAGCGATTTATCATTGAAAACTCGGTAAATATAGTATTTTGATGGTCTAATTTAAGGTGGTACTTCTTTTAGCGGGGAATAAGGACAGCCCTTAATAACGGTTGGTCCATTATTAAGACTCGAGAGATATTTTTGGTTGACTTTGTCTTTACCATTTATTAGATAGGCCAATATTTAGTATATTTTTGAAAGTACAGAAAATTTAGTGTTGTCTTGTATTAGTTGTTGAAAGTGGTTGGTTGACTGGTTTGAAATAATATTTGTACTATAAATAAATCTCCATCGATCCTTACAATCTTGATGAGAAAAAAGAAGTTAAAAAGTCTATTAACGGCATGTCTCAGTTTTTGGAGCATCTTTTATCTAATTAATTGCCGTTTGCAGCCATAATTAATCCCGGCTCTCATTTGTAGGGGTGTACTTTTTGTACCGATTTGTACCAACCGACCGATTTTTGAACTGAACCAAACAAGTTGACCGACCGATTTTTGAACCGAACCAAACAAGTTGGTACCGAAAGTTCGGTATACCGACTTTTCGGTACGATACAACCGAACCAAACTTTAAAAGTCGGTTCGGTTTCGGTATCCATTTCGTATGTTTGGTACAATACCGAACCGAACCAAATATTAAAATTATAAAATATTTAGAAATGTACGCATAGTTATAACTTACAAATAAATTGTCTTATAGTTTATTTTAATTTTTCTTACGACTTACTTTCATATTTACGAAGCCAAATACAATAATTTCGTGTTTCTTCATTTTATTGTCTAATATTTTAAAAGAATTCTTATTTTATAAGTGTTTACTATTTTAATCAAATTCACAATAAATGTAACAAATATAAGAATAGTTGTACACATTTTACTTTTTACAAATTTTTTTGCTATTTTATTGTTATCAAGAATTATCTTTTAATAATAATAATGTTTCGGTATAAAACGGAAAACCGAACCGTACCAACCGAAAAAGTGGGTATAATGAACTTTCGGTATACCGACTTTTTCGGTTCGGTTATGATATAATTTTTTTCAAACGAAATAAGATTGATTCGGTATTGGTATATGATCAAAAAAGTCGGTACCGTACCGAAGCCACCCCTACTCATCTGTATCTTATGGATTATAACAAAAAGAGCATATCAAGTTTATCCAGACCATTCCACACCAGATAATCCACCTCATCTTCTCTCAAATAAAATAAGATAATACTCACTAGGCCCCACTAGTTTACTAGTACTACATTTAACAACATTTAAAAAAGTAAACTCATTTGGATATAAATTTGGCGTGTGATTAAAATTGCAACGATTGACAAGGTTTTTTTTATTATCTGAGAATCATCAATTTTTTTACCACTACAACTCCAGAAATATTAGTTGTTAATTTCTCTTTAATATATTAAACCAATTTTATTTTGTGAAATTCTGAACTAAATAATCCCTAACTAAAATCCCATTGAAGTCTGAACTAAATGATTTGAGAGAATTATTTGTTATCAAACTTTTTCAATATCATAATTATCCAAGATCTAACAAATGAGTTTGAGTTTCCTATGACGCATTAATTCAGAAAGATAGAAAAACTTTTGGGTAATTCTGATTTTGAATTAGCTTTTTGTGACAAAACAATATAATGGGTTTCTAAATTAATTAGTGATTTTTTTATCTGGATATTAATTAGTGATGAGGAAGTAAGTAAATGGAATTGGCTGAGTTTTGTGGAATATTTGTGAGAAACTTTAGTACGTAGAGCAGTATTTAATTAATTAAGTCAAATAGTCATGGGGCTCATTTTTTGTTTTGAAACCCTTTGATGTGTATGCATTTGTTGGCTCACCCACTTATAATGTGCAGTCGTATTTATAATTATTATATTAAAAAATTAAAGGCTAGATGATATATTTTTAATAACTAATTTAATTTTTTATTTTTTATTATATATTAGACAAATTAGCATTTAATAAATTAAAAACAAAATTTACAACATAATAAAAACTCAAATAAAACTATAAAACCCTATTAGATACTACTATAAATTTAATTATTAATCAAAATTTTAAAAAAAATTACAATTGAATATTTATTTTTGAAAACAAGATTTTGTTCCGTTCAATTCATTGATTGCACAAAAGAAAACCCCATTTGATGAAATTGTAAGGCCACGATTAAAATGGCCGCATATATTGCCGCAACATAACTGTTACATGCCCGCTTGCAAGAGTTCATAATGCGTACACGTAGTCTACAGTTTCATCTAACGGATGAAATTAAAACAATACAATGGTCTATATCTATGCATGAGTTTTGTAAAAAAAATTATATAATTTTAATATATAAAATAAAATATATTAAAATCATTGATTTTTTTTACTATTTTTAAATAATACTTAAATTTATGCTAGTTTTAACTAGGCTTCTATAATTTTGTTTGAGTTTTTATTGTATTATAAAGTTAATTTTTAATTTACAAAATTATAATTTGTATTTTATATATTAAAATTATATAAATATTTTTTACAAAACTCACGTATAAATGTAGACGATTTGATTGCTTTAATTTCATCTGTCAGATAAAACTCTAAATGATGCGGGTGAATTATAAACTCAGGATAATTTGAATCCAGAATCTTGAGCCTAGCTAGTTGAATTTTTGACAGGCTAAATACTGTTGTGTAGATTTTTTTTTCCCTTTTTCTTTACGACTTCATGCATGTTAGCGCACTCTAAAGTTACACCATTAATTTCGGAAATTAATAATTATGCAACAAGTACAGATATTGCTGGTATATATATATATACTCAATTTTTTTAATCAAAAATATAACAAACCTGATCAAAACGTTTGTCAAACTGATACATGCAGTCAAATAAGTGTGCAAATATGCCCGTCTAATAAACGAGTAAACCTAAGGTGACAAGGTCCTAAAAAAAGTTTAATCTTGTACTTTCTTAAAAAATTTGTACACATAAGTCATGAGCTGAAAAATAGTCGTAATTGCACAAATTTAAACAACTCTCATGTATGGTGATTCCATGAAAACATTTAGTCTGCCCACTAATAATCGAATAATATCTCTCCTTGTATATAGTAGTTTCTTTCGCCATTTGTATTTCTATAGAATTTAATTTATATAGATCTAAAATTTCTGGACTAAAGTGGTTTCGCTATTCGGAATAAGAACCAAAAAGTTGCAATTCAAACAAAAAAGTATTAATTGCAATTTAAATCATACGTCCAACTCTTGAGTATTAGTATATTCTGGTCACCACATGAGCGTGGTCTAGCCATCTAGACAAAACCCAAAACAATCAAACTCAAAACGAAGCCTTTTCTGGGTATCCAAGTCTTTTCTCCGTATTCCCAAATAGAGATGAACCGTCAACCTAAAATGTACCGTGAATCGACACTAAATAATATTGTTTAACACATATTCCCAAACCTGAAGAATAGAAAGATCGTCCTCTATGATACTTAACACGTACGTTAAGAATAGGAGTCCAAATCTTCTACCCCATGTTCTCTATGTACTTCAGTAACCTCTTGATTATTTTCATTCAAATTTTAAATTTTCACAACTTATTCCGCAAATTTATAAACTTTTATATGATATTGTATTAAAATTTTAAAACATTTGTACATAATATTATTTTAGATAATTTTTCTAATATTCAATGTTTAATTTACACTAATTTATACATTTATTCCAAAATAAATTGTGTTTGAATTTTCTTTTAAAAATAATTATTGAAATGTATTATACTAATTTTACAAAAAATTTCAAGTTTTTTAGAATTTTTTTTGGGATAAAATAAGCAAGGTGACACGGAAATGGTAGAGAATAAGGGGTAGAAGATTTGGACTCTATTTTTAGAGACCAAAATAATTTTGTAGTCCAAAATAGATATAAATTGCTGCTTAAAAACAATCTCGTACCAACATTAACGATCTACTCAACCGTGTGTTTAAAAAATTAATGTCCTGGAAAAACATTGTTCCAAAAATAAAATCTTAACAAAGGAATGTCCCAAAATAAAACAATGTATTTTATTTGTGAATAAACTAATTTTATTAAAGAAAAGGAAGCACCTATTTGTTTTTAATGTTTTTTTTCAAGATTTTGGATGATTTTTAAACATTTTATTTAGGAATTTTTGAGTTATTTTGTAAATTCTGGTCGATTTGTGGCTAAAAACGTATCTAAATTTTTTCCATAGTTTCTAATTAATGAAAACCGTCACAGAAATTTCCTATAGATTCAAAAAAGTTTTTAAAGTGATTCTTAAAATTACCAAAAACCGTTAAAATTGCCGATAGAAATTGCCCAAAAGTTCGAAACGAACCCTTCATTAATATTTTTAATGTTTCTGCTTTTGTTTATGGGAATCTGTAATAGTTGCAATATACAATAATTAAGTATTTATGGTTAGAAGATTCTTACATATCATATTTTTATTATTATAAAAATTCTTTCCTTAATATAAATTTTAAAGGAAGAGAATCAAGGGAACACGTAACAAGGTAGTTACGGATGAGTTATAAGAAAAGAAAGAATTGTCAAAGATGGAATTCTGATTACTATAAGGACTCCTATATCAAAGGGTGTTTGGCAACATCCAACTTTATTTGTATTCTATTTAGGAAAAGAAGCAATCTCAGAGATATATATATATACAATACTTCTGTCAATTATTATTATTTAAGCTTACAACAATCATAAACATGTGTGCTTCTTCTCTTAAATATTGTGAGGAGAAAAGAGAGATGTATTTTCCAAAGGAAATAATAGAGGAGATTCTCATAAGATTGCCACTACTTAAAAACCATCATAATGTTCAAGTGCGTTTCCAAGGATTGGAACGATGTCGTATCAAGCAACGAGTTTCGCAGGCGTTACCAATTTCTACGACGCAAGGATGTACTTCCTGCTGGATTCTTTTACCATCATAAAAATCCTCACTTTTCAGACCGTAATCCGTGTATGCCTGTTCAAGGCCAGGCAAAATTTATCAATACATCCAATGTTGGGAAAAAATATTCAGGTTTATGCCATAATATGCAGCAAATTGGCTACATCATTGGCTCTTCTGAAGGACTTGTTCTTCTTAGTCGTAACCCTATGAGTTATCATGTGTTCGATCCCCTCACCAAAAAGCACGTTCAACTTCCCAAAAGCCTTAGAAAATACTCGTTTGTTTGTACGGGGTTTATCTGTAAAAAACTTGAACAAATTGGTTCAAACAATATGAATGGTAATAGTTCTCACCTTACATACAAGGTAGTTCGTGTTGGAATTCCCACCCCAACGGAAGAAAATTTATCGTACAAGGTCGAAACTTATTCATCTGAAACTAGAAAGTGGCATAAATCAATGATGACAATCTCTGAAGAGTTTTGTCTCATTCCCCAATCAACAGCAAAGGTGATAGGAGGTGTTTTTCACTGGAGACATAGTTGGGGCTGTAGTGCAATTGCATATGACCCAGAGGATTCCGTGGGACATGCAACAATAATTGAATATCCACATTCAGTCTGGTCTACAATTCTTACTGGCTCAGTGTTGGTTTCCGTATACGAAATAACAATTAATAATAATAAAAGGACTAAACAAGAATTAATTAAAACCAGTGTAATCTTTATTAATTTCCAAATGAAATACAATAAACTGATTACAACATGTAGGTACTGAAAATAATTAAAGCAAACGTTATCAGATTATTATTAATTAATAATCTGATGTACTGAATTGCAATAAATAGAAACTGCCGGACTGGAAAGTACAAACTTAACAGCCGGACTGTTCTGTTTGAAATTGAAATTACAGGACTGAATTGAAACTATTCTAATTACAGAATAGTAATTACAGCAAAAAACAGAACTTTAAACTAATTTCAGAATAGTAAAAACTGGACAGAATTGAAACTGGACAGAATTGAAAACTGGACAGAATTGAAAAAAAACTGGACAGAATTAAAAAACTGAACAGAATTGAAAAACTGGACAGAATTAAAATAAACAAGACGAGGCTACTGTTAACAGTATGCCCTTAACCGATATTCGCCCAACCGCCTTAGGTTTCTGGTTGCGTTGGCGCTTCGATCCCAAGGTACAACGTCTCGGATGACTCGCCGGAAACTGGCGACGAGTCAAGGTCGAGCTGTTGGTGGGTGGTTCTCTCTGGTTCTAAAATGTAATGCTGATTTTTGAGAGATGATATATACTTATGTATTTTATTTCAGAATGTTATGTATTTGACATGTGGGGGGTCTGCCTATTTATAGGCTTGCTGAGTATCTCAGCCATTAAGGTCACTTTACTACTGTCAGTTTTCGAAATTCGAAACTGCAGTATTAACTTTGCAATCAAATCATATTTATTGCAATAGTTACAGATTTGCTGGAAGTTTTTCCCGAACAGGCGCATTTTTTCCGAACAGGCACGCTTTTCCCGAACAGACGCACTTTTTTCCGAACATGCACGCTTTTCCCGAACAGGCACGCTTTTCCCGAACAGGCGCACTTTTCCCGTTGAGTTAAAAACCCGTCGAGCAAGCCCGCCCGTCGAGCAAGCCCGCCCGTCGAGCAAGCCCGCCCGTCGAGCAAGCCCATGTGTGGTACACAATACACACATGTGTATATGGACACACTACTTGATATCCACATGGGATACCCTAGTATATATATTGTAAAAATCACTCATGATTTTCCAATGTGGGATAACCCTCATGGGTTAAATCCCATTTCTTTTCTCATTTTCCAGCATTGGCTTTATTGCCTCTTTCGAGTACCAACCTTCGAGTCCAATTATCATTCACACCCTTCCTCCGAATAGGTCATGCGATATACCGTTGCGAAGCTAGTCGCACGAGCTACTCAACCGCATTGAGTATGGCCTCAGAAAAACTGAGGAGTCGCATTGAAAATTGAGTCAAAGATGGTCCCTGACCAATTAGAACAACCATGTATAAAATACATGTTTTCCTACATTTTTCCAACAATCCCCCACATGAATGCAATTGGCTCGAAAGCCCATGTCCTAAATGCAAATCAAGAGAACCGCAAAAGTTCACTGCCTAAGGTCAGGTAGCGCGCGCCTTGAACCTGCCGTAGCGGAATACCACCCAGAATACTGCTATTAGGTAGCTGTAAAGCTTTGAACCATCAAGCTTTGTGTATCCCAGAATGGCACCCGCACAGTGCCCTCTCTACCCACGTACTAGGCCCTTTAGTTGTTGTCCATATTTGGCCTGGACTGCCTTGGCAACTTCAACTGAGTGCTCTAGTGAATTAGCCCAAGCTCATCACATGGTACCGGCCTTACACACTCGTTATAGGTGTTCCAAGTCGAAAGTGTCCTGACTCACTTTACTCGACCGTCGAGTTACTTGGATCATTAAGAGCCTCAAGCTCACCCTTACAATGGTACAGGTCTATCACTCTGTCATCGCGAAAATGGGCTGGGAACCCCAGGTTCCCGAGTGCTTTGTTCAGTTGCCCTCACAGTTCAGTTTCCCTTTGAACCTATCAGGAAATATTCCGTTTAGGTTGGGTTGCCTATGTTGGGGCCACCAATTTAATGGGCTTTAATCCCATTCCGTTCGATGACGTCTCGACTCCTACTTGAGTCAAGCCTTTTGTTAATGGATCCGCTATGTTTTCCTTTGATCTCACAAAATCTAAGGATACCACACCATTGGATAACAATTCCCTTACGGATTTATGTCTTCGACGTATATGTCGAGACTTTCCATTATACATATGATCCTGAGCCCGTGCAATTGCTGATTGACTATCGCAATGCATTCTTATTGCGGGAACAGGTTTCGGCCACATTGGAATTCCTTCCAATAGACTTCTCAGCCAGTCTGCCTCTTCGGTTGCTAAGTCTAACGCTATGAATTCAGATTCCATAGTTGACCTTGCAATACATGTCTGTTTGGAGGATCTCCAAGACACAACAGCTCCTCCCATTATAAACACATATCCACTCGTGGATCTTGTGCTATTGGAGTCTGATATCCAGTTGGCATCTGAATACCCTTCTAGTACCGCTGGATATCTGGTATAGTGCAGCCCGTAATCGGCTGAAAACCTCATATACCTGAGAAGTTTCATTATGGCCTTCCAGTGTTCCTCATTTGGATTACTGGTGTATCTGCTCAGTCTACTCACTGAGTTTGCTATGTCTGGTCTGGTGCAATTCATTATATACATGAGACTGCCTATGACTCGAGAGAACTCTAATTGATTCACACTTTTACCGAAATTCTTTTTCAGGTTACAGTTGAACTCAATTGGGGTTCTTGACATAGCTTTACTGTCCTTGTCAAACTTGTCTAAAACTTGTTTAACATAGTGACTTTGGGACAAGGCATACCCTTCTGATGTTTTGGTAATCTTCATACCAAGAATTACATCAGCTATACCCAGATCCTTCATATCGAAGTGTTGTGATAACATTTTCTTTGTGGAGCTGATTCTATCATTACTCCCAATTATGATCATGTCATCCACATAGAGACAGACTACAACACAGTCTCTTCCACTTCCTTTAGAGTAGACACATTTATCGCACTCATTAATGCGAAAACCGTTTGATAGCATAATTCTATCAAACTTCTCATGCCATTGCTTTGGCGCTTGTTTGAGTCCATATAGAGACTTTACAAGTTTGCACACTTGGTGCTCTTTACCAGGAACTACAAACCCTTCCGGTTGTTCCATGTAAATTTCTTCTTCCAGTTCTCCATTCAGAAACGCCGTCTTTACATCCATTTGATGTATTTCCATATCAAACAAAGCTGCGAGAGCAATGACGATTCGGATAGACGTTTTCCTGGAGACAGGAGCATAAGTGTCAAAATAATCGACACCTTCAGTTTGCCTGAAGCCTTTCACTACAAGTCTCGCCTTGTATTTCTCAATCGTGCCGTCAACCTTTAACTTCCTCTTGAAGACCCACTTATGACCTAGGGGCTTACATCCTTTCGGAAGATCCACTAGTTCCCAAGTGTGGTTTTGCATGATTGATTCAATTTCATTTTGAATAGCTTCTTCCCAATATTGGGAATCCGGTGTTGACATAGCTTGTTTATATGTCACCGGTTCGCCTTCAATCATGAAGGTTAGGAAATCAGGTCCAAAGGAAGTTTCCTTCCTTGCCCTTTTGCTGCGCCGAGGCTCTTTCTCTTCCTCTTCCTCTGTCGGTTCACTTGCCCCCACATTTCCTTCACTGTTCAACTCTTCAGTTGGTACAGATGTAGGTAATTTCCGGGGAAAGATATCTTCAAAGAAAGAGGCCTCTCGGCTTTCCATATACGTATCTACGTGTACATCGGGATTGTCCGACTTGTGCACGAGAAACCGATATGCACTACTATTCTGTGCATATCCGATGAACACACAGTCCACCGTCTTAGGACCAATTCTCATCCTCTTAGGAGTGGGAACTAGGACCTTTGCGAGACAACCCCAAACCCGCAGGTTCTTATAACTGGGTTGATGACCTTTCCATAATTCATATGGAGTCTTTTCTCGCTTCTTATGTGGTAACTTGTTTAAAACATAGTTAGCGGAAAGTATCGCTTCCCCCCACATGTTCTGGGGTAAACCAGAACTGATTAGCATAGCATTCATCATTTCCTTTAGCGTTCTATTTTTACGCTCAGCAACTCCATTTTGCTCGGGAGTGTATGGGGCTGTGGTTTGATGTATAATGCCGCTTTCAGCGCATATCTGTTCAAACGGTGATTCATATTCACCGCCTCTATCACTTCTCAATGTTTTAATTTTCTTATTGAGTTGATTTTCAACTTCGGTCTTATAAAGAGCGAATTTCTCTACTGCTTCGTCTTTACTTCTCATTAAGTAAACGTAACAGTATCTAGTACAATCATCTATAAAGGTGATAAAGTACTTTTTCCCTCCTCGCGTTTGTATAAACTTTAAGTCGCATACATCCGTGTGTATTAGACCGAGAGGTTCACTTTCTCGTTCAACATGTTGAAACGATGATTTCGTTAATTTTGCCTCTACACAAATCTCACATTTGTGCTGCTTATCAAAAACGAAATTTGGTATTAGTTTTAGTGATATTAATTTCTTTAAAGAATTATAATTCACGTGACCTAATCTACCATGCCACAAATGAAATGACTCAAATAAATAATTAAACTCAGAATTTTTATTGGCCTCTTGGGCAACAGTCATTACATTGCTAGTGTTAGTCTCAGCTTTAGCACCTTTATTGGGAGCAGGTGTCCCTACGTTTAACTTAAACATGCCGTTGGTCATATAGCCACGGCCTACATAGACACCATTTTTGGTGATTACAATTTTATCGGATTCCAAAACTAGTTTGAACCCGTTCTTCACCATCACCGATCCTGATACCAGATTCTTGCGGATATCCGGAACATGAAGCACATTTGTCAACCTCAGCTCTTTTCCAGATGTCATCTTCATCACCACCATTCCTTTTCCTTCCACCTTGGAAGTAGCAGAATTTCCCATGAAGAAGCTTTCTCCCTCTACTGCTTCGTAGGTCTTAAACATCCACCTTGTTGAGCAGATGTGGCTTGTGGCGCCGGTATCCATCCACCACTCTTTGGGGTTGCTCCCCACGAGATTGACCTCAGAGACCACAACAGTAAAGTGGTCATCATCTCGTCCTCTCTCAGCCAGATGAGCCTGAGCTGGAGCTTTCCTCTTCCCTTTGCCCTTGAAGTTCCTCGGAGGGGGCTTAGGCTTAGCAGCGCCTTTATTGTCATAACAGTCCGCGACACGATGGCCGGTCCTGTTACACACAAAGCAGGTTCCCGCAAATTTCTTTGCGACAACAGCACTGCCTCCGGTGTCAAAATGTTTCCGTTTGACGTTGGAGCTTTCGACCACATTGGCCTTTGCCATCGGGATGACAGCACCACCGACTCTCCTCACGGAGCGACGGTTGCTCACCTCGATATTGAGCTTCTCAATGAGCCCCTCCAACCTCATTTCCTTCTGCTTGTGCTTCAGGTAGTTTTGAAAGTCTTTCCATGACGGCGGCAATTTCTCAATCATGAGTGCCACCTGGAAAGGCTCGTTTATCACTAGCCCCTCAGCCTCAAGGCGATGGTAAATGAGTTGGAGCTCCTCAACTTGCTCCATGACACCCCTGCTGTCAGTCATACGGTACTCATGAAAGTCCGTGACAACAAATCTCTTTGTGCCAGCGTTATTCACTTTGTACTTATTTTCGAGAGTCTCCCATAGCTCCTTTGCAGTAGCTTTGGGCTCGAAAACACTGAACAGCGTGTCATCTAGAGCACACAGGATATAGTTCTTGCATAGGTAGTCGGCATGTCTCCATGCCTCAACCGCAGAGAACGACTGCTCGTCTAGATCGTCCTCGCTTAGGACGGGAGCAGTCTCCTTGAGAAACCTGGTCAGATTCAGGGTCGTGAGATAAAACAGCATCTTTTGCTGCCAACGTTTAAAGTTGTCTCCCCTGAACTTTTCCGGTTTCTCCAGATGAGAAGTCGGCAAAGTAGGCACAGCCGAATACATCGGTGCCTTGCCTTTGGCCGCAGCCTTGGCTCTTGCCGCAGCCTTAGCTGCGGCCTTGGCTGTGGCCGCTGCTTCGGCCGCAGCCTCAGCTTTGGCCGTAGCATCCGCCATGGCCGCAGCCGCGGCGGCCTCAGCCGCTGCAGCCACGTCATCGGCGGTAGCCCCCACAATCGCATCGCCCCCAATGTTATGGACATCTCCACCAACCATTGGGTCATGCTCACTTCCGATAGGCAACTGAATAGGCGACGTGTTTGTCATCTGAAACGACAACACAAAACGTATGAGATACGTGTACAATAAATTCTATAAACAAACACCAAAACTGATATTTGAGTTTGTAAAAGAATTACCAAACAAAATAAAATTAAACTTTTATCCTTTTAAATATCAATACGGTTGATATTAAAAGGATTGAACGATTCTTATTGAATACCAATACGGTTGGTATCAACAAGATTCAAAAATAAAATTAAAACTGTTTGGAATTTTTTCGTTGTAATTCAATTTCTAATATAATTTAGAATTGAAAACAAGAAAGCATTATTCCTTATAAAAAATAAATAATTGTATTAATCAATACACGAAAGAAACAACAGGTAATCGGTTAAGATTGTTGGTTTCCGTGTACGAAATAACAATTAATAATAATAAAAGGACTAAACAAGAATTAATTAAAACCAGTGTAATCTTTATTAATTTCCAAATGAAATACAATAAACTGATTACAACATGTAGGTACTGAAAATAATTAAAGCAAACGTTATCAGATTATTATTAATTAATAATCTGATGTACTGAATTGCAATAAATAGAAACTGCCGGACTGGAAAGTACAAACTTAACAGCCGGACTGTTCTGTTTGAAATTGAAATTACAGGACTGAATTGAAACTATTCTAATTACAGAATTAAATTACAGAATAGTAATTACAGCAAAAAACAGAACTTTAAACTAATTTCAGAATAGTAAAAACTGGACAGAATTGAAACTGGACAGAATTGAAAAACTGGACAGAATTGAAAACTGGACAGAATTGAAAAAAAACTGGACAGAATTAAAAAACTGAACAGAATTGAAAAACTGGACAGAATTAAAATAAACAAGACGAGGCTACTGTTAACAGTATGCCCTTAACCGATATTCGCCCAACCGCCTTAGGTTTCTGGTTGCGTTGGCGCTTCGATCCCAAGGTACAACGTCTCGGATGACTCGCCGGAAACTGGCGACGAGTCAAGGTCGAGCTGTTGGTGGGTGGTTCTCTCTGGTTCTAAAATGTAATGCAGATTTTTGAGAGATGATATATACTTATGTATTTTATTTCAGAATGTTATGTATTTGACATGTGGGGGGTCTGCATATTTATAGGCTTGCTGAGTATCTCAGCCATTAAGGTCACTTTACTACTGTCAGTTTTCGAAATTCGAAACTGCAATATTAACTTTGCAATCAAATCATATTTATTGCAATAGTTACACCTTTGCTGGAAGTTTTTCCCGAACAGGCGCATTTTTTCCGAACAGGCACGCTTTTCCCGAACAGACGCACTTTTTTCCGAACATGCACGCTTTTCCCGAACAGGCGCGCTTTTCCCGAACAGGCGCACTTTTCCCGTCGAGCAAGCCCGCCCGTCGAGCAAGCCCGCCCGTCGAGCAAGCCCGCCCGTCGAGCAAGCCCGCCCGTCGAGCAAGCCCATGTGTGGTACACAATACACACATGTGTATATGGACACACTACTTGATATCCACATGGGATACCCTAGTATATATATTGTAAAAATCACTCATGATTTTCCAATGTGAGATAACCCTCATGGGTTAAATCCCATTTCTTTTCTCATTTTCCAGCATTGGTTTTATTGCCTCTTTCGAGTACCAACCTTCGAGTCCAATTATCATTCACACCCTTCCTCCGAATAGGTCATGCGATATACCGTTGCGAAGCTAGTCGCACGAGCTACTCAACCGCATTGAGTATGGCCTCAGAAAAACTGAGGAGTCGCATTGAAAATTGACTCAAAGATGGTCCCTGACCACTTGGAACAACCATGTATAAAATACATGTTTTCCTACATTTTTCCAACACTCAGAAGACGGACGCCTCCTATCTATTTCTGAGTATTTTGCTGGAATTGATGTCTGGGGTTTAGGAAGACAATACGAGGGAAAAAGCTATTTAGATGAAGATATTATCAAACGCAGCGAATGGACCATGTCCTATAAAATCAATTTTATAGAACTAGGATTGCGTGTGATTGATTTCGGACCCAATGAACAAACTTATATGGGACATACTGTCGACATTCACCCTCAAGATTCCAATATTCTTTTCTTTGAAAGTGACAATGAGGTTTTATCCTATAATCTTAACGATAAAAGCATCGAAACTAGGTCGTTAAAGACTGACGAAGAAGTGCCATTTATGGATCCATATGTATACACATATTACTATGTTGAGTGGCCGTCATGGCCTTGCCTTTCATAGTTTACTCATGTGCAATTGTTGAATTTCAGTATTTTGATCGTTTGTTGCAGTCCTTATATTATTCTTAATAGTCCTTATATTATTGCAGTCCTATTGTTTATTAGATTTATTTATTTGGTCCAGAATTTAATATGGCTTTGTCTTCTGTGTGTTCAACTATTAATTGTTGCATTAATGGATCATTAGGATTTTTAAGTTATGCATTAGTCTTAAACAGTGTCCCCCCGGGGAGGGCTTAAACAATGTGGGGCGGGGGTATCCAAACCGTAAAAAAAAAGCATAAAATTGTTATTTATCCTTTACGTATTAAGAAGTATTAAAGGTTCTATTTTGACTTTAATACATATCAAAATGTTTTTTTGTCGGTTTATGGCAATTTAGATTTATATTTAGAATAATGATGAAAATAATTTAGTTACCCATCTGAGCCACCATGTTCAACTCAATTAATTATAATAACAAAATGTTACTCCATCCCTTCACCAAGCAAACCCAACTTATTAACAAAACACAATAATAACATATTTTTAAACCATCTTTCCACTTTTATCTCCATTTTTATTAATGCATATTCTACTATAAACTTAAAATTATAGGTAAACATGAGTTTTTTTTTTATCTGTATTAACACCACATTTCGTCTTTGAGCCGCTATTACCATTTTTTTTCTTACGCTTCTCTCTACTTACTATTTTTCTCTTTTTTGGAAAACAGATGGTAAATAATTAACAGAATTGACAACATGTATTGTCACGTAATCCATTTCCGTTAATGATCGGGGCAAATATTGTCAATTAAGTGGCAAACTTAAAAAAATTGTTGGATAAAGTTAAAAAATGCACCAAAAAAAGTACGCATTAGCTGTAAAAAAAGTCGGACCGGTCTTGATTTAAACCTATTGTTAATGCGTTAACGGAAATGGGTCACGTGATAACACGTGTTGTCAATTCTGTTAAGTGTTTCACACCGGGTTCTCAAAAAAGACAAGGATTGTAAGTAGGGAAGCGGAAGAGAAAAATACTAGTAGTAGGCTAAAAAACGTAATAAGATATTAATAGAGGTAACAAAAACAAAAATAACCCGGCAAACATGTAATTTTACACAAGATTATTTTCTATTTTGTGAAAGTGAAATTATATTATGAAAAATGCTAAAATAGTATATTGTAATTATATTTTAAAACGGAGGGAGTATGATTTTTTCCTTGCAAT
The DNA here is from genome assembly GCA_963682055.1 of Primula veris. Taxonomy (NCBI): domain Eukaryota; kingdom Viridiplantae; phylum Streptophyta; class Magnoliopsida; order Ericales; family Primulaceae; genus Primula; species Primula veris. The sequence goes on along the minus strand of OY821747.1, from coordinate 23,307,858 downwards.
CACAATTCATGTTACTTGTTGATGTTAATTCTTAACGAAATGGTATTGATGACGATCTTTGAGTATGGATCAGTTCTAACTATCATCAAAGAATTCCTCAACTTTTATGCAGAAAACGTGATATAGAGGGTTTAAGAGGCTATTCAGGATAGACGAATGATCTTATTGTTGTTTTGATTATCCTTCTTATATATTTAAACCCAAAAACTTTTTTTTAATCAACAAAGTAACGAGCTTATCATTAAAGAAAATAACAAGATTACAAATATCAATGCATCTAGAACAAGCATTAAAAGACTAAGAAAAACGAGAAATAAATAAACAAAAACCCTTTTCTAAATCCTTCAGAGTTTTTAGTTTTGCACGTCCGTATACCTCCCTATTTTGAAAATGTTTGATCATTAAGTGTATATTTACAAAAATAGAAAGTGTTCCAATAGTTTCTTTTTTTATAAGGGCTATAGATTGTGGAAAGTCTTAAAAGCCATAAAGCAAACAAGTCAGTATATTCCTTTCAAAACAAAAAAACAAATCAGTATATTCAAAATAGTTACACTATTGAGGAAGACATCTCAGACAGACTAAATGCCCGACATATATATAATTGAAAAAATTGAAGATTTTATGCATCATAACTTGCTGTCAATGTTTCACATCATCACCTATTCTGCAAACGTGCTTGGTCAATTGGGTGGATAATTATAAACACTAAAAAAAAAATATCCATTTACTTACATAATACAGCAACAAATATATTTATGTTAATAAATTGTAACAGTATAGCAACATAACAGCAACACAATTAAGCATGTGCCATTTAGCAACTGATAAAACCATAACTTTTGGGGGTCACGTTAGGCTTTTCAACAATATAATAATGGTAAATCAACGGTAAAAAATGGATATTTCTTGATCTTTATTATTGGTCGGATTATTACACTTATTCGGATTGTTACACTTGCTCGGATTGTTACACTTGCTCGGATTAGTATTTCTTTATTACAATTGTGCTCTATTTGACTGCTCAATCTCTTATCTTGGTCGTTCTTCTCTCTCTTCGATATTCGGCTCTCTCGCTGTTCGGCTCGCTTCTTTTTAGGCTAAGCTTTGACTAGTTTCTCTCTTTTCTCAACTTCTCTCTATATTTTTTGGATAGATTTTCTGGTCCATTTCTTGGAGGGGCAGTTGGCTATTTATAGGCAACTATGCTTTCTAGGATATTGACAAATGTCTCCATCTCAGGGGGTTTTTCAGACATGGGTCCCTAGTTAAATGGGCTTGGGCTTTTGGTAGATACTAGCTTATTCTCTTATGAAAGGCATGTGATGACCCATTTAAGCGTTGGATACCCATTTATAAAGTGGGTTGATTATTACCCGAATAGAATATTCGGATCTAATTTTTATGTTCTATCAAGTGCTCCCTGACTTCCTCGGCATGGTTTCCATGTCGAGGGAGTCATGCTCGGGCTGTCGAGGATATTACTTCGGTCTCGTCGTTCCCAATGCTTCATCGAGAAACGTAATAGATTTATTACGGTTCCTTGGGAGCCCATTTAAAGTTTCCTATCCTAATATCTTTTTTCGAGGAAAACTCCTATAAAGGGGAGTGCCCCCTCCATAATTAGGCATTTTATTTCTACTTTGCTCGTGACGTAATGGCTTCCTCTGATTCTACTGGTGAGAGCTCCTTTAATTATATTTCTTATTTAGAAACTGAGATCACGAAATCTCGTACCGCGAATAAGAAACTCGTGGCCAAGGTTTCAGACTACAAGAAAAGGTTGTCCGACATGGATTCTGCTCATCATGTGACGATGGCCGATCGGGATTGGGCTTACGAGCGTATAAAGAGGCTAGAGGCATATCTGGCTAAGCAGAAGGCAGCAAAAAGGGCCTATAAGCTTGCCTTCAAGGAGTTGCATGCTCGGTCTAAACCGAGTGCAGATGACGATGAAGAAGGCTCTTCCTCGAAATAATTAGTCTTTTGAGATTTCTTTGTATCTGGTGTTATCACCAGTTGTAATCGAATCACGGAAGAATCTTAATAAAACATATTTTACTTACGTTCCTGTCTGTTTATTTCTTTGATATTTTATTGGATGACTCCATTGGATTTGAATTGCTGTAGTTAACCATAAATGCTCTTGGAAAGTTCAAGAGGCTTGTCTCTTTTTTTTTTTTTTTTTTTTTTAGATGACCTTTGATCTACCCCTTGTTCTTCTTATAAAAGGGGGACTGCCTATATATTCTTTGAGCAGCTCATTCTTTATTATCGAATAAATGGCTTCTCCTCATGACACTAATGGTGACAACCTTCCTGAATATGTTGCTCATCTTGAAGAGGAAGTTAAGAAAGTGCGTTATCTCGAGAAGAGGGTTGCCCGGTTGTCGGTGGAAGCTCGTCGGGCCGTCGAACTAGACGAGCGATTGGACGCCATGGAGAAGGAGCACCAGAGGTCTTTGCTCGACAGTATTCGTGCTCGTGCTCGGATCAAAGAGCTCGAGGCCTCTAGAGATAGGCAAATTGCTTCCAAGAGGGCTTACAAGTTAGCCCTTGAGGAAGTGTATGCCCGGTCGAAGAAGAAGCCCGGTGAAGAAGCTGGTCCTTCTACGAAATAATTTTATTGTATTTCCTTTAAGTTAACTGCCTCTTCTGTAACGAAGTATCAACCAATCAATAAAGACTTGTTTTTCTTGTTTATATCTGAATTACTTTCCCACTGTAATTTATTTTGACTGCGCACGCTTGTGGCCTCATTAATGCTTTTTCTTGGGTCTTGCGTTTGACCTTATCCATTGAACCTTCTGACTCTTTGTATCTAGGGACCAATGGGATTTCTTGAGCCTCGTGCATAAAATCTTATCCACCAGAGTTTTCTTGAGCTCTGTGTAAAAGATCTTTAACATTTATTTGAACTGCTGCCTTTCCCCAAAATGACGCGTGTTTCGATGCCATTATGACTTACCCCCTTTAAATATTGGTAAGTACCCAAGCGTTTCTTGAACAAGAGTGCCTTTTAATTACTCACTCTTTTTTAGAGCCTTTTGGGAATCCAAACGTTTTTTCTTGAACATACACATCTTTTAATTGCCGTCGCTTCTTAGTACCCATTGGCGAACGGTTATGACTCTCAATACCAGCCCTCATCTAATTGATCTATAAATACCTGCTTACAGCATGGTTATATCCACAATCCTCATCATATTATTTTCCCCCATATACAGATCCTCATCTTATAATTTCCCTAAGATGTCTGGTCCTTTCACCCAATCAGCATTAGCTTTGCAAGTGGAGGCTTTTGAAGCCTCCTATGGCCATGTACAAAGGCTGTTGAAGGATGTCGAGGAGGAATTGAAGGTGAGGCGTTATCACCATACCGAAATGGTTCGGCAATTAACTTGGCTAAGATCCGAACTGGATTATTACCGACGTGCTCGGCAGGCTCTAGTCGAAGAGAATGAGATGCTAAGGGGGAACCCGACACTTCGAGACAGGAATGTCTCTGCCGGGCCCTCTCACCGATACCGATCGACTTCCCCCTAGCCTCACCTTTTTTCTTTTTATTTCTTTCACTTTCTTTTCCCCATATTTTCCCATCTCTTTCTTTTTCTTCTTTTTATTTCTCAGTTTCCCTCATTTATTTCTCTTCCTCTTTTGTTTTTTATGCTTTGTTCTCTCTACTTCTTTTTCATTTTTTTCTTTTTCCCTTTCTTTTTTGTTTTGTTTCTTTGACTTCCTTTTTATTTGTCGGTTTCCTTCATTTCTTCCTCCTCTGCTCTTTCTCTTTCTTTTTTCTTCATCTTCTTTTTTGCACCACTATGATGTAACAATCAACCCTGTGATCCTAAGGGTTTTGTGTTACGTCTAGGGTTTTTGTCATTTTTCATTTGACTCTTCTTTCTTTTTCACTTCCTCTTTATGTTCCTCTTCATTTTCTTCTTCTGCTGCCCCTCTTATCTTCCTCTTTTCTTGCACTTTTCTTCTTTTCCTCTTTTTCTTGTTTCTTATGTTTTTCTTTTGGCGCCTCCTGCTCACTCGGCCTGCTGATATAGTTGATCTTCTTTGCCTGATCTTCTGTACTAGCTCTTCTCGGATGTAATAGATCTTTATCTCGGATGTAACAGATTTCTTTTTCGGATGTAATAGATTTCCTTTTCGGATGTAATAGATTTCTTTTTCGGATGTAATAGATTTTCTTTTCGGATGTACTCTGATGTAATGAACAATGATATATCCCATCTTCATTAATGAAAATTATATTTGCCCTTCTATTTTTGCACCTTTATCTTGTACTTCTTCTTATTGTTGAATTTGTGGTTTGTTGGGATGTGGACCTTTTGAGTATCTTGTACCTTTATTTATTGCTCGACTGTAGACCTATCCCTCACGTTGTCAATCATAGGTGCACGCTCCCAAGTATTATCAGGAAACATGCATGCTCCCAAGTATTTGTCAGATAACAACACTAACTTTTCTCTATAAATACTCAACCTTGATTATTCCTTACCCTAAACTTGTGTTGGCTTCACTTATCCCTCTTCTTTTATATCATAACTTATCATAATGTCTGAGCCCGTGGTGAGATATCATGCTCAGATGAAGGACTTAGATGCTAAGGTATCTTGGGTCCGTCATAGAATGACCAGTCTTGAGAAAGAATATGGGGTTTTGGCTTTGAGTTTATTCGACTCTCATCCCGAGGAGACAATGAAGTGGACCGAGATTTCGGCCTTGAGTCGCCAACTTGATAATTTGTTGTTGCACAGAAATCACTTGGCCAACTCTTGGTACGAGGCCGAGGAGATTTGGGATCATGCTCAGGACAAGTTCGATAACTCCCCTCAAGGCCTAGCTAGTATGATAGTTAGGAATGCTCGGCTTGAGGAGCGCGTCCGTGTCCTTACTAGGGCGAACACCGAACTCTCCAGGGAGAATGAGTGCTTGGTAGTCACGAATGACTCTTACCAAGCTCGGTTTAACAGCTCTGCTCGGTTAGCTTTCTCTCGGTCTGGTAGTTCGGTTTTTCCCTCCATTGATCCTTAGTTGGGTTGGGCTAGTTTTCTGACGTATTTCTCGTCTTGTAATTTGTATTTTCTTATCCGTTTTTGGTAATTTGTACCCTGTTGTATTTCGTGTCTCTCTGTATATTGATCCGTTTGCAACGCCTCGTTTTTGGCGCTTTTTCGTATTTCGTGCCCTTTGACTCCTTATAAATGCTCCCTATTGTTTTGTACTTCATTATCCATTCTCCTTTTCTCTCTTTTGTTTCTCCTACTTGCGAGATGGCTCCCATTACTAGATCTGCTTCCAAAAAGAAGGCCTTCTGGAAGAGGAGCCTACCTTCTTGCTACCCCGTCCCCCTGGTTTCGGGGAAAAGGATTTAACTCCTCTTCAGTTAAAAGAAATTGAGATGTCGTGGCTGAAGCATGACCTTAAGTGTGCTCAGACCGAAATGAGGCGGTTCAAACAGTATTGGCAGGAAGAAAGCGCTGCTCGTTTTGAAGCCGAGCAGAAGTGCAAGGTTCAATCTTATTCTCTTAAACAAGTGGAGATTGGCATTTCTCATTTGATAGGGAAAAAGAGCGTCTAGAAGAGCTCTTGGCAAAGAAGGATGCGGATATGGGGGGTAGTTCGAAGAAGTAGGATGGGTGTTGTGTTTTATTGTAAACTTTTATTTTTCTGTTGTATCGTTTGTTTGTATCCCCCTTTGTGGATGAATAAAACTTTATGCTTTGCAAGTCGATCCTGTCTATTTTATTTTGTATCTGCTTTGCCTTTATGTTAATATCCTTCGATGTCGATCCTGCCTATTTTATTTTGTATCTGTGCCGAACACCGAGCGAGGTGCACCGTGGTTATCCCCCCGGAGATCGTTGTTAGACTCGAAGCTAAAATGCCGTCGAGCTAGGAACGATATCCGTTCACCTTGTTCGGTGTGCTATTCGGGTAAGACACGGCTTGGCGTCGAGGAACTTAATCGGATGACATCCTTGGTGTGGTAATATTGGTAGCGTATGCTAGAAGCTTTTCGTGGTAGGGTCCACTGGCCGTTTATTTAGGTGTAATGATGTGAACTGCATTGGGTAGTGGGATACACTCTGACGTGGCAGAATCTGGAGCGTTTATCTGTAAAAATAGCAGCGGTTGTGGACTTTTGTATGGTTGCAAAAAGAGGGAAACCTCTGTCACACGAAAGGACGGTTATTATTTTATTATTTGAATGACTCCACTCCCTTTTACTGTGGCAAGTAATCCCTTTTGTTTTTATCACACAATTTGCTGAAGAAAATATCTGTCTCTCTCTCTAAAGTATATTCTTCCCGCCAAAAAGGAAAATCATTCCGCTGCTCGATCTAGGGTTTCGTTGTATTGTCGATAGACTTGCTGCCGTTCTCGCTTGCTTGCTCATAATGATAACGGTAAGTGGTTTTCCTTTACTCATTATTATATATATTTTGTTTTTTTTTTGTTTTTAGGGTTTGTATTTGATTTGTCGTTGTGGTCATAGATGTGGCGTTGGTATATGGTCTAGGTTGTCTATATGTCTGATGGTTCTTATGTATTGGATTTGTGTTGATTGGGAAGGTAGTATAACGTAAGGTTTCCGGTTAATTTGAGTTGGGGGGGGGGGGGGGGGGGCTCTCGTTGCTTGATGTGTTTTTGGTTAGTGTATTGATGGATTTTTGATGTTTGGATAGGAAATTCTGTCTCAAAGTGTGGCCCAAGTTGGCACATTTGTGGAAGAGGACTTTAAGAGGCATGCCGGAATTCCGGACAACATACACATTAGGTTGCCTGTTTCGGACGAGGAGGTGATGGGATTTGTTCCTGTCAGAGAAGTTGCTGTACGTTCTTCGGCATTCTTTACTGGGGGTCTTCGGCTTCCTTTAACTAGCTGGGTGGCGTCGTTTTTTGAGGCCGTCCAGATTGTTCCGGCCCATCTGGCCCTAAATGGTTACCGTACTCTGAATGGTATCCAAAGGTTATCGGAGTTGTCCGGAATACCTATTGAACTGAAGGACGTCTTCGGAGTCTATAGTTTGAGCTTTGAGCGTCGCAACTCGTATTTGAAGACCCTGCGTGCCTTTTGCCGGCTCGTTACCGGTTTGCCGGATACCAACAAAGAGCACAATCTTGGTATCGTTATTGCTTCCGGTGAATGGGGTTGTGCGGGACACCAGATTCCTGGACCGGCTACCAATGCTCCCCCTATGCCCGACCTCGGCGCTCCCAATGTAGAGGCTCTGTTAGCTCTTTGGAAATGGTGGGGGCCTGGACCGACGCCGGATCCTGCGAGCCGTACTGCTCCCATACTGCTCGGGTACCATGCGGGGCCAGTGACTAAGGGGAATCCTGCGCCCGAGATCCCCAAAGAGCCCGAGGAGGAATTATTGAAAGTGGTCCGGGTTCGAAGTGCTGCTAGGGGAGGGAAAAAGACCACTCGTCCTAAGCGCCGAGCGTCGGACCCCGCTGTTGGCACCCCGAAGAGGGCCAAAGGGGGTGAGACCTCAAGTAGTGTGGAGGGTGTCGAAGCTGGCCGGGGTGTGGAGGTGGTCGCTTCGACTAAAGGTGATACCACCGGGGAGGCTGCTGCGAACCTCGATGTAAGTGTTTGTTTTTGTGAATATTTGCCTTTTGACTTCGCTGTTCCCTGCTTTATATGTCGTCTTGTTTCAGTTTTTGACTTCTTCATTGGTTACCCTTGCGCTTGCCCGGTCCATGGGTATTATTGTGTTTCAGGGGTCGATCGACGATATATTCGGACATATGAACTTCTTGGTTAACATGGGAGAGGATACGATGACCTTGCCTGTCATCTCGCCTATCCCGACCGAGGATCCGATAGATCTGCCCGTTTGGTCGCCCATCCGTACTGATGAGGCGATCGAGCATAGGGCCCCTGAGATCGATCATTTGGAGAAGGACGTGGGGGTGGAAGTGGAGGTCGGCAAGGAGAATGCCGTGGATGTGGTGATGGGTGTCGAGGATGAGGCTCTCGACGGATCCGAGAAGGTGTTGGTGGACGGGGTTGCAATGACCCGTTACATTGATCGGTGTGGGGGTGAACTGTTGGAGCAACCCCGAGTCTTGAGGATGGGGTATACTGCTCTTAAGCCCCTCGTGGTCAAGGATGCAGAGAAGATAGCTGCTCTTCCTGCAATGTCGGTTATAGAGCGGGCCAGTACGGACGCGCTTCGGGTATGTTGCGTATATATTTTATTATATAAGTCGTGATGCTCTTATCTCGGCTGGTGTCTGATGTTTCTAACTATAGGTTTTCGTGGAGATCGCGGTGTTAAAGGACCAGCTGTCAGCACTAGAGGCTGAGAAAGATAAGCTGATGGCCGAAAAGAAAGCCATGGTCGAGGATAAAGCTCAGTAAGTGCAGTTGGTCGCCGAGCTAGAGGCGGAGAAAGAGAAGCTGACGGCCGAAAGCAAAATAACGGCCGAGGAGAAAGAGCAGATGGCTAAGTTGACCTCTGATAATGAGAAGTTGGTGGGGGACAACTTACGTCTGACTGAGGAAATCGAGAAGTTGGGGGCCGAAAAAGAGGAGTGGGTCAAGAAGCACGACCTTAGGGAAGACGATAATTTGCTCCTGGCAGAGGATGTAGAGGCCGGAACATCCGAGGTGGTGGCCCTGAAAGCGGCGCACATAGAGGATAAGGCGAAGCTCACAATGATGGCGAATTTCTCCGTTTACTGTGCCCATGTTCGGGCTCTAAGCTTTGCTAAGGTCCCGTTATTGGATCGGGCGTGGTCGGAGTTGGTTTATCCCTGTCCGCAAGGAGCACCTCCCAAACCGCAGGATTGGGCCAATCTTCGAGATGAGGAACTCCCACGGCTGCCGGGAAATACTACTTCGACGGCCCCCCGTCCCCATTTCGGTTCGGCTCCTACGACTCCTCAATCTGCTGCTGCCGTGATCCCCCCACCCGTGTCCCCTCAGGTGGAGCCTTGACCATTTACTTGTAATATTTTTCTCTGTATCTTAGCATAAAGTCTTTTGGTACCCGATTTATGGGTCTCTTTTGTAACTAGAAAGATATTCCTTTGGGAAGTGATAATATATGTGCTATGTTTTCTTTCTGTTGGGCGTTTCTTGTTAATTTTCCTGTTCGTGGGTCGTCGTCTTTTGAAGGATGTAAAAACAATTTGTCAGGTACCTGCTAACCCCCGTGCCATGGTGGTCGGGAACTCGCCTAGTCGTAGCGAAGGCGATGTTATAAACGGTCTGAAAAAAGCTAACGCGTCCCTAACTTCTGAACTGGATTCTGCTCGTCGTGAAATCGATGGTCTGAATATTCATATTTCAAACTTGGCCATTCGACTATGTGACTTGGGTGAGAAGTTCAGCAAGAAGACCGCCTATTATACGACGAATAAGGGAAAGGCTAAAGGGCTTCTTGATGCGCTTCGGCGCTCTCGTGATGAAGCCCGAGGCCGTGTGACGAGCCTGAACTTGGTGGTCGGGGCCGTTTTCGAGGACACGGATCTGTTGTTATCCTTTGCCAAAGCGTATTGGGCCCGAAGTCGCGCATTAGAGGTGCTTGAACATGTAAAAGGAATGCATGGTGTTGCCCGGGCGGAGCGCATGGGTGATGCTATGGCCGGGGTAACTGAGACCACGGCTGCCTTGAACCGAGTGGATGCGGTCGTACAGGAACGTTTGGGGACTCAAATTGTCTCGTTGCGAGATATTCATTTTGCTGACGCTGTAGAGGCCTCTTCGTCTGTTGATGGGTTATCGGATTAATGATGTAGCAGCTTGTTTTGTCATGTTACTCGTAGCTTGTATAAAAAATCTTCATTCTTCTAAAATTTTTTTTTATTTTTTTTTTATTTTTTTTTTTTGAATATTCATTTGTTCCCTTTTTCCCCATTTTTTTTATAGGCACACGCTACTACGTCGCACCAGGCTGGTTCTCCATGCCTAGTTAGTCCGGGGCTAGGACCCACTAGGACTGCCCGGAACGAGGTTTCATCCGGTGCGGCTAGTGAAGTGCATGCCAAATGGCCTTACATCGTTTTGATGGGCAAAAACGTCGAATTGCTCGATCAGTGTGCCCGACTTAAGTCCAAGTTGAAAACCCAGGCGTCCTCTTTCCGGGAATATGCTCGTCATGCCGAACATGTTGTCAAGGTTCAGGAACGTCGTTTGGATCGATATTGGTGTGTGAAGGAAAAATACTTCAGCAAATTAAAGTCGTTGGTAACCCAAGCCAATATGTTGGTTAAGTATTTCCGTTTAGCCCGAACTAGATACGATGCTTCCGCGGCTATGATCGAAGCTCGTAATCTTCCCTTCGATGATGCTCGTCGTAAAGCGGCCTCGGATGCTCACGAGTTCGCGAAAGAAGCCGAGTTCTCCGCGCGGTTTAAGACGCTGACCTGCGTTGGTGCTCATACAACCAATTTCGACGCACTCATCTCTGAGGAACGGTTTGATGGCGAGGAGACGGATGGGGACACGACGACGGATGACGAAGAGGTTGAGCTCGGTCAGTTACCGTCGTGTTCCTCCTGTAGCAGTAGTTCTTAAATCCGTTTCTTCATTGTTGGTGATATCTTGTTGCCTCCGTAATGCGGGCGAGGACTATTTGTGTCTTTTTTTTTTTTTTTTTTGTTCTGAGCTTCCCATTGTCGTACTGATATTTCATTGATTGGATTGACTTTCCTTTGTTGATTTCTTCGTTTGATGTTGTGTCGCCTCTGTAATGTGGTCTATTTTCATTTGCTCTTTTCCTTTCTTCTCATTGTTTTTCGCCATATGTTAATATATCGTCTCCCTAATGTGGGCCTGAATTGTTCTTCTTCTCTCTGTATTACTTGCCATTCCTGCTCATTGGATCGATAGGTACCTGCATATATTTGAGTATTCCTAGGCATTCTTTTAGACATGCCATGTTGGGAATTTCACAGTATTCCTAGGCACTTGGCCATGTTGGGAATTTCACAGTATTCCTAGGCGCTTGACCATGTTGGGAATTTCACAGTATTCCTAGGCGCTTGGCCATGTTGGGAATTTCACAGTATTCCTAGGCGCTTGGCCATGTTGGGAATTTCACAGTATTCCTAGGCGCTTGGCCATGTTGGGAATTTCACAGTATTCCTAGGCGCTTGGCCATGTTGGGAATTTTATAGTATTCCTAGGCCTACCCGTAGGCATGCCGTTTGGGAATTTCAGCTGCACTCGTTAGACAGCATAACAAGATATTTTATTCATTCAAAAGATGAAAGATAATGCCATTAAGCTGAAATATAAGAGCATTTGTATTTTATTTATTCAACATACAAGATAATGTCATTAAACAGGAGGGGTAAGGTAGCACCTTTATTTGGAAGACAGCCTATACGTAGTACTTCTTTAGGTTAGCCACGTTCCAAGAATTTTTCTCCCCTCTGCTGTTTTTGAACAGAACGCTCTTGAGTTTGTAGGTAACCGGGCTTGTTTTCTTGACGATCTCGATGGTCCTTCCCAGGTGGGGCTTAATTTGCCATGTGTTTCATTTCGGGTATAGACCGTTACTCGTCGCAGCACCAATTCTCCGACCATGAACTCCTTGGTCCCTTTCACTTTCTTGTCATACGTTTGCTTAACGCCTTGTTGATACTTCGCTAGTGTAAGAGCTGCTATCTCTCGTTTCTCGTCTAGCATGTCGAGTTCCTCTCTCATTCTTTGTTCGTTGTTTCCTTGTTCGACTAAAGTTGTTCGTAGTGTGGGTAGCCCGATTTCTGTTGGTATGACGGCCTCGACGCCATATGTTAAGCTGAACGGGGTTTCTTTGGTGCCCGTCTTTGGTGTGGTTCAGCACGACCATAAGACGTTAAGTAGCCACTCGTGCCATCTCCCCTTTACTTGTTCGAGGGTTGTCTTGATGCCATCTAGTATGGTTCGGTTTGACACCTCTGCTTGGACGTTTCCCTGTGGGTATGTTGGCGTCGAATAGAACTTTTGGATACTGAGTTCTTCGCACCAAAGCTGCAGCTTGGCTTCTTTGAACTGGGTGCCGTTGTCTGCGACGATGGCGTAAGGTATACCGAACCTGGTGATGATATGCTCCCAGATGAACTGTTTGACATTACTGGCTTTAATTTCGCGGAGAGGTTTAGCCTCAACCCATTTGGTGAAGTAGTCTGTTGCCATAATCAGATATTCGAAGCTGCTGGGCGCTTTGGGGAGTTTCCCTACTAAATCAAGTGCCCATTGTGCGAATGGCCATGGTGCCGATACCGGGGTTATCATAGATGATGGGAGCCGAGGTATCTTGGCAAATCGTTGGCATTTGTCGCAACGTTGGACGTATACATCGGCGTCTCGCTTGATATAGGGCCACCAATATCCTTGGGTGATTGCCTTGTTGGCAAGGGACCGCCCTTTGATGTGTGCTCCACAGGATCCTTCGTGGATTTCCTCCAAGACTGGTAGCTGCATTTCGGGCCGGACACACAGAAGATGGGGTCCTCGGTAACTGGATTTGTACAGTTTGTCGTCGTCGGACAGCCAGAAACGAGGAGCCTTTCTCGTAATTTTTAGTGCTTTTATCTTATCTGCCGGGAGAGTTCCGTTTCGCAGATAGTGATTCATGTCGTCCATCCAACCTGGTTCGTATTGTACTGACGTTATTCGGTCTATTCTTTTGGTTATGCTAGGGGTTGGTAGTAGTTCCACTGTGATCGACCGAGTGTCAGTTAATGTTAATGTTGAGGCTAGGGTGGCCAGGGCATCGGCATGTGCGTTTTCGGTGCGATTGATTCTTATTAACTCGCACTGCTCGAAGGTGGCTATCAAGCTCTGAACCTTCTCTTGGTAGAGGATCATTCTGTCATCTTTGGCTTGGTACTCGCCGATGGCTTGATTCACAATCAGCATTGAGTCGGAGCTTGCAGTTAAGTGGGAGCATCCGAGGGACCGGGCAATGAGCATACCGTTTATCATGGATTTGTACTCAGCCTCGTTATTGGTAGCTCGGAAACCCAGTTTTATGCTCTTTTCGATGATTGCTCCCTCTATAGACTTTAGGACGATCCCTGCTCCGGATCCGTCTTTGGTGGCTGATCCGTCGACATGTATCTGCCAGTGTGATTGTGGAGAAAGTGCTAAAGGCTCGTCATAGCCTTCGGTGAACTCCGCGACGAAATCGGCCAAGACTTGTCCCTTTATGGCATGACGGGGTGCGAACTCGATATGAAATTGGGATAGTTCGACCCCCCAGGCGGCAACTCGACCGCTGATGTCTGTCCGTCGAAGTGACTCTTTGATATGAAATTTCGTGTATATACGGACCTGATGAGCTATAAAATAGTGTGGCAATTTTCTGGTTGCGACGACCAATGCCAGACACAGCTTTTCCAAGGGTAGGTAACGTGTTTCGGCTTCGACCAGAGTCTTGCTGACGAAGTAGATTGAAAATTGTTCGCGACCTTCTTCTCTTAGGATAACTGCGCTCACAGCTGTAGTGGAAACTGCTAGGTAGCACGCCAGAATATCTCCTTTGTTCGGCCTTACTAGCAGTGGCAGCGTCCTTAAGTACTCTTTGAGATTGTTGAATGAATTTTCACATTCCAGGTCCCACTCGAATTTCTTATCCTTCTTGAGTGATTCAAAAAACGGCCGTCCCTTGTCTGCGGATCGGCTGATGAACCTGCTCAACGCGGCCATCATTCCCGTGAGCTCTTGTACCTGCTTATTATTTTTGGGTGCTGCTAGGTTCCGTAGAGCTGCGATTTGATCGGGATTAGCTTCTATTCCTCGTCGGCTAACCATATGCCCCAAAAATTTCCCTTTGCTGATGCCGAACGCACACTAGCTCGCGTTGAGCTTTAGTTTGTGCTCGCCCAACGTTTGGAAGACGTCTCTAAGGTCTTGGAGGTGGGATTTAGCCTTTTCGCTCTTGACGACCATGTCGTCAATGTATACCTCCATTGTTTTCCCTATATGATCTCGACATACCCTTGTTATCATCCTTTGGTATGTTGCCCCCACGTTGCGTAGGCCGAACGGCATTACCGTATAGCAATAATTTCCTAAAGGCAATATAAACGATGTCTTTTCCTGATCCTCATGGGCGAGGGGAATCTGGTGGTATCCTGAGTATGCGTCAAGGAAGGTCATCCGTTCTGCTCCCGCATTTGCATCCACCAATTGATCGATCCTTGGAAGGGGAAAGTGGTCCCTCGGACAGGCTTTGTTGAGATTGGTGAAGTCTATACAGACTCTCTCCTTTCCATTCTTCTTGGGGACGACGACAGGATTGGATAACCATTTCGGATAGAAGACCTCCCTTATGGCTCCAGCCTCTAATAGCTTGTGGACCTCAGCAATTATAGCTGCCATGTGCTGCACAGACACTTTTCTGCTCCTCTGAGCTATCGGCTTGTATTCGGCGTTAACACTTAGGTGGTGGCATGCCGTATTAGGGTCTAGGCCCGGCATGTCTTTGGGACTCCAGGCGAATTTATCAATGTTGCTGAAAAGGAACGCTTCTAACTCCTCAGATTCCTGTTTTGGAAGGTTATCGCCGAGGAGGAAATAGTGCTACTCGTCCATATCCGGGATATACACCTTCCTAAGTGTCTCTCCTACTTGTTCTTCGACAACCCTCTCGGTTTTGACTATGTGGTTGATCAGCTTCTTTGTGCTGGTGGGTTGTTCGACAACGCTCAGCTGTGTTTGAAGGGCCGCGGTAATGTCCTCACAGCGCCTTGAATCCTCTTGGCAACCTCTGGCTGTCTCGATCTCTCCCCTATCATTTGGGTATTTGACTTTTTGGTGGTAGGTCGAGGGTATGGCCTTCATGGCATGTAACCAAGGTCGGCCCAATATTGCATTGTGGCCGGAGTTGTCGTTGACTACTAAGAACTCCACGGGAACAGACATGGATCCAGTTGTGACATTGAGGACGATCTTACCCAACGGTTTAGTCGTTTCGGAGATGAATCCGATCAGTGTGACATCGGTAGGCTGTAGATCTTGCAGCTTGAGTTCCATCTTGTCGAAGAGCTCCCTGTACATTATATCACAAGAGGCTCCTTGGTCGATAAGTACCCTGCTGACCATGTCAAGGCCGATTTGAACACGGAGGTTAATGGCATCTCCGTGGGGGTAAATCACCCCTTCTTCGTCAGGGCCCGAGAAAGAAATGGGCGGATATTGTCGAGGTGTGCATTGTCGTTTAGAAGTCGACGACTGTGATGCCTTGGCTACTTGGCCAAAGTGCGCCAATTGTCGTTGTCGTGATCGATCCCCACCTGTACTCTTGGGTCGTGACATGTGAACGACATTGATTGTTTTGCCTTGCCGGTTGTCGGCTCCCTCAATGGCCAGTTGTTTGCCTTTATTTCCGACGCATTTGATGAACTTGGCCAGGTATCCCGCATCGCCCCACAGGTTCATTTTCCACCGCAGGTTACGGCAGTGCTCGGTGAGGTGTCCGTAGTCCTCGTGATAGGCGCAGAAAAGCTTGGGGTCTCTAAGCTCAGGGGGGGTAGCGAGCGGCTCTGGCCGTGAATACCAACTTTCTCTGCGGATATTCTTGAGGATATCTTCAGCCGACAGGTTGAAAGAGTATCTCAATTCGACCAGTTCGAAGCTCTTTTGCTTTTCCCTTCCCTGGAACCGGCCTTGTTGTGACTGCTTGGTTGGTACAGGGTAGGTGAGCTAGAGGGGTTTATGTTCGTTGATCGGTGTTGGGTATGCGATCTGGAGCGGTTTGGGCTCAGGTTCTCGTGGTCGCTCTACCCTGTTATGGACCTCGGGACCTTTGTCCTTTCTGGTCGGTTGGAATGTTTCTCCCTGGTTATTTCTAACTCTTTTGCGACCCACCTGTGCCTCTCGGACCGATTCTCTTCTTGGTAGAGTTCGGTTGAGGATACGCAGTTCGTCGTTTTTATCGGTGAGGTGTGTACAATAGGCTAGCAGGGAATCAGTGGTCGGAAAATTTTTGCCTATGAACTTCCTTCTCGCCCAATAGCTATTAGGGATAGAGTTGATAAAGTTCTGGATGGCTATATTACTGGCGTACTGTGGAATCTGGTTTGCTACGTCGATGAAACGTATGCAGTAGTCGTTGAGCCTTTCATTTGGCATCATCGTCATTTTTAGAAAGGTTTCAATACTAACCTTCTTCTTCCGATGAGCGGCGTATCGGGTGGAGTACGCTCTTAGCAGCTCCGCCCAGTCTCTTATAGAGCCCCGTGGTAAGTTATGGTACCACGATGAAGCCTCTTGGCCCAAACTGTTTTTGAAAAACTTGCACATCATCTCATGGTCATCACTCCACAGCTCCATCTTCGTCTTGTAGTGCCTTAGATGGTCAATGGGACAACTCCTTCCATCATATAGCCTGAACTCGGGGATGACGAACCCCACAGGATTGCGGTACCGCGTGATCTGTTCGGCACATGGGGTTTCTTGGCATACGTTCCAAGCCTGTTGGAACGCTTCATCCGTGGCTTGGTAGGGAGGGGTGTATCCCCCCTGTTGTGGTGGTGGGCCGTATCCTCCCCCGATCATGTGTTCGGGATACCTATCGTCCTTCGGGTTTCTGTCGAGGACATGTTTCGTATACGCGTTTGGCTGGACGAAGGTCAGAGGGATTGTTATCGGGACGTTGCCCCCTTGATGGGGCACTTCTTGATCTGGTCGCCGGCCCGCCGCTTCCAAGGCGGCCCTATAGGCGGAATCTTCCGCTTCACGATGTGGATCTTTGTCTGCGTTGGCAGGTTGAGTACCCGGCAGTCTGATGCCGGCTGCTGCCATGGCCGTCATATACGCTGCCAGCTGAGCTTGCAGCTGGGCGTTGTTCCTTTCATCAGCTATTGGAACGATGTGTTGTACTTCCACCATGGGTGGTGTAATCATCCTTGGTGGGTGAGTCGGTAATCGGGACAACTGTTCGAGTTCATGACCTTCAGGCATACCAAGCCGGTCAGCTTCGTTTGTTTGTAAACGGGCACCAGAGTTGACTGAGGCCGTTGGCAAAGGGACTCTTGAGCTCGGTCCTGCTTGGGATCCGGGTATGCGTCTTCTTGCGCGCCTTAGTACGGGCAAGGTTTGTTCGTCTTCCGAGGACGTTTGGTATTCTTCGACGATCCCTTCAAGCTGTTGGGGTTGTTCGATCGGTTGTTCTCGGTGGACATTGGAGGTTGTCGGTTGGTTTTCGGACTGGATAGCGTCGTATCTATCGCGGATGGCGAGTAGATCGTCGAGGTCTGTTGGCTAATCTGCACGTGTTGGTTATTGGTTTCTACTATCTCGGGATGGGTTTCTTCTATATTGGTCACCATTGTCGCTCGTCTGGTAGAGTATTGGTATTCAAAGTCTAAGCTAGTTGGGAACTAGATGATTCCCGGAGACGGCGCCATTTGATAAAACCATAACTTTTGGGGGTCACGTTAGGCTTTTCAACAATATAATAATGGTAAATCAACGGTAAAAAATGGACATTTCTTGATCTTTATTATTGGTCGGATTATTACACTTATTCGGATTGTTACACTTGCTCGGATTGTTACACTTGCTCCGATTGTTACACTTGCTCGGATTAGTATTTCTTTATTACAATTGTTCTCTATTTGACTGCTCAATCTCTTATCTTGGTCGTTCTTCTCTCTCTTCGATATTCGGCTCTCTCGCTGTTCGGCTCGCTTCTTTTTAGGCTAAGCTTTGACTAGTTTCTCTCTTTTCTCAACTTCTCTCTATATTTTTTGGATAGATTTTTTGGTCCATTTCTTGGAGGGGCAGTTGGCTATTTATAGGCAACTATGCTTTCTAGGATGTTGACAAATGTCTCCATCTCATGGGGTTTTTCAGATATGGGTCCCTAGTTAAATGGGCTTGGGCTTTTGGTAGATACTACCTTATTCTCTTATGAAAGGCATGTGATGACCCATTTAAGCGTTGGATACCCATTTATAAAGTGGGTTGATTATTACCCGAATAGAATATTCGGGTCTAATTTTTATGTTCTATCAGCAACATAATTGAAACATTCCAGCAACAGGTATTTAGCAACAACAATAATATGTTGTTAAACGAGTTACTAGTGTTTCCCGCCTAATATTAGAAATACAATACCAACAAAATAGCAGCATACTCGATCCTAAAAATAGCAACATAAATATTTGATGCTGAAAAACTTGCAACCAAATTTTGAGCATCATAATTGTTTTTGTTGATAATTTATTACTTTTTTTTTTTTTACAAATAGGACCTTTTAATCTAATTCAAGCAAAGAAATCAGTATATCTATATAAAAGTAAATAATTTTTAATCTAATTTCAGCAAACCTATTTATTACATTGTTTTTACAACTAAAACAAAGAACACTAAGTAGAGAAGAGTACAATGAGGCATATTTCAGTCACTCATCTTTCAAACCATATGACGGAACAAGCCGCGACATTCCAAGATAATGAAATAATTAGACAAAGAGTTAATAGCACACACATTGATTCTGGTTCGCTAAATGATCCCCAACCTGGTTGAAAAATTCACGTGAGGGACAGTTCTTCTATAAACCAAATAAGTCGGTTAGCTTAGTTGTCGGTTCCTGATTGCGCAAAACAAAGTCGTTTTTCCCCTGATGCAACACAAGAATATTGTCTTTTACATTAAAAAAATATATACTATTTTATTTGATAGTATATTTTGTGCAATGTAAAAGTACAATATTTATATTTTAATATGACATGGTTGTACAATTCTACTTTTGTAATATGTTTTTTTATGTGATTTTTTTCAAACAAATCTAAAAATAACGCCAAAAAACTACGAATTAGAAGTAAAAAAGCACCCAAAAAGCTAAACATCCATTTTTATTAAGAATATAGTCAAATTATGTGAGTTTTATTAATATGTTGTTGGTTTATGCTCTATTTTAATTTTCTGCTATTATTTCCCACCTTTTTCCAAATGATGAGCTAAAAATTTACAAGTTCCGCTACTTATTCCGTATTTGTTTGGCTCCAAAGTATTGGGTGCTTGTGTTTAGTCTGCCACAATTATTTTGACGATATGTTATGCCAAAAATTTAAAAGTTGGGCCCTTATGACTTTTAATTATTTTGGCTCCAAAGGAATGGTCTTATATTTTGATTCAATTATTTTCCCCCCAAAACATAGTCTGAAAAGTGAAAGCCCTAGCCTCGCTCCTCTCTCTAAAAGCCAAAGGGCACACCCATCATCCCTCTAATTCGTCTCACAACTCACTCACTCAAATGTGTGGGATCTATAATCTTTCAACAATTATCTTCTCCTTCACTTTAGTTCCTATAATCTCTCTCTATTCATTAATTATATACTATATTTTCTACTCTTTCTGGATTTACTTATTTCAACGATTGTTATTTACCTTAATTTCTTTATGTTTTAAATTGTCATACTATTTGCTTCTTTTTGGTTTTAAGTTGAGTTTTGTTTGCCTGCATATTTTAAGCTCGCTTATTTGCGTTTAGTTAGAGTAGATTTAGTTGGGAAGATTAAATATTAAGTCCCCTCTTTTTAATGTAACTAGATTACAACTTTTAAGCATATCCTATTTGCTTTTTCTCTTTTCTTGAAAAACAACATACTTTTTTGGTTGGACAGTTTAAATAACCAAACTTATGTGCTTATAAGTTGTAACCAAACAAGCTCTGAATTTTGGGTTTGAATATTTAGTTTAATTGCATTTGGGGATCGAGAGGGTTTCAAAAATCATGTTACAGTATGTTGTAGTATTTGATTAGCTAACAAGTTCAAGCATGTGGGTATGATACTTTGTTTATTATGTTTAACAAGCCAATATAAAATGACTGAATTAAATCTGTGTTTGTAAAATTTATTTATGTACAAACTACAAATTAAGGTCTACAATGGACTAAAATCGAGTTAAAAGTACTATTTGGGTAATTAGAGTGACAGACCATGCTTGTAAAAGCTCTCCCCACAGATACCTCGGAGGTGTTTGTATTTGTGTTTTGTATTTTACTTTTAACCCCCTCCATCTTCTTGAGTTCCATAATCCTATAAAGTAACTTTTTTGATATGTGGTTTTCTCATTTTGTTAAGTAAACTGCTTTCTATATATCTGAACTTTTAAGCTCAAAGGCTTGCTATTATGTTATAGAACTAATAGTTTGTTTAATAATTTTGCTATCAAGGCATTATCAATGGTACATTGTTTATTTTTTAAATTCATTCTTTAAACTCGTTACCGCGGCCATACATACTGATTCATATGAAACTTAGTTCGTTAATGGATTCAAAGGGTGTAATGATCATATGATGCTCAACAGCTCAAGTTTATTAGTAAGAAACTTGGGCTTGGAATTTGACTGAAATGAATTTCAGTAGAGTTTGCTTGTAGGAATAGAGCAAGTAATAAACAGAATGTCAAATTTTGATGTATATTGATTGTGCCGGTCATAAATCTTGCACTTAAGGATCTGTGTGAATTTGTTAGGCAAATAGTGAAAGTTAGTGAAGAATATGATATTTACAAGTTTATTATATATATGTTAGTGAAAAAAAATATATAAACAAATATATATTATACACAAATAAAAAAACACATAATCTTGGCTATTAAAATTTAGTAAATGGAGGGTTGTGATTGATGTGTAAAGATAATGTGTTTTTTTATGTGTGTATAGATCCTTCTCCATATATATATATATATATATGTATATATATATATATATAAATATAAGGGAAAGTTTATATGAACATCAAATTAAACATCAACTTGAACACTTTTTCGTAAAAACGCTTCAATTAATAGGTAAATAAATGAAGTTCATATAAATTCATTATGTTGACATGTACCATATACGGAAATTACAATTATTATCAACAACATATTAGTAAAATAATATTGTAGCTTCCATACAAATGTCTTTCCATACAAATGTCTTTCCATATTATTTTATAAGTCAGTTAAGTTGTCTGTTTCAATTTGTCTGTCTCATTAGTTTTATCGTATTCAAAATCGTAAACATGATATTGTAACATGATTTTTGAAGAAAATTTCTCATATTATGATCTAATTAATCATAAATTAAATTGAATTCATAATAAGCCAATACATTTTACTGCATCTGCGTATCAACAAAAAAATTCAACCTCCATAAATCTCTCTTTAACTCACAATTACTAGGAACAACATTAAAAACTCGTCCATAAATGCACTATTTTTTTTCCCCATAAATAAGTATATATTAACAAAAAAAATCCAAACCCAAATTACATCGTGTAGAAACAATTAGGGGTGGGCACGGTCCGGGCCGGTCCGGTTTTTAGTAAAACCGGAACCAAAACCGAAATTAATTTCGGTCCGGTTATTTTCGGTTTTCGGTTTTTTGAAAATGTGAACCGAACCGAACCAGACCGAAACAAACCGGTTCGGTTCGGTTCGGTTCTAATTCGGTTTCCGGTACCGGTTTAGGTTTTCCGGTACCGGTTTTGGTTCAAAATCCAGAATTTACAAATCTAAAAGTAAAAGGTTTAAAAATAAAAAATAAATCAAGAATTTACAAATTTAATTTTCAATACGAAAAGGTATGAATTTACAAAATTCATTTTTAACACAAAATCCAGCTTTTTCCAATAAAACTACAACCAAACAATATGTTTCCATTCATAAAAGTCAAAACATCCATAGTTATAACTAATCATTTACTAAACATCCATAGCTTGTGTAATGATTTACTACTTTTAATAATTATGCAAAAAAAAAAAAAATACAAACAACAAATGATATAAGAGACTAAGAAAATATTATAATTGCAGTAGCTGGAAATTGGAATCAGAGAAAAAAAAAGTGCATATTTTTGCCCTTATAACTTTAAGTATGGATGCTCACCATTGGATCACACAGAGAGAGAGACTGAGAGAGAATGGTGGCTAAGAAATGAGTGATAAATGATAAGGATGAGGGCTAAGAAAAAGCCCTAAAAAACATTTACATTACTGGTCTTTTTATTTTGTTTGTTTGTTTCTTTATTTAACCAAATAAATTAATTTGTACATGTATGGTATAAAATTAATTACTATATTTTTTCGGTTTTTTCGGGTTTTTTTCGGTTTTTTCGGTTTTATGGTTTTTTCGGTTTTACGGTTTTTTTCGGTTCGGTTATGCAGTGAACCGAAACCGGCCAGAATGGTTTTCGGTCTTCTCGGTTTCGGTCTTTTTCGGTTTCGGTTTTTTCGGTTTCGGTTTTTTTCGGTTCGGTCCGGTTCGGTTTCCGGTCTGGGTCGGTTTTCGCAGGTTTTTGCCCAGCCCTAGAAACAATATTAAATCTCTCGAAAGAAAAGAAACAAAACTATCGGCGGGCCTGAACAAAATGGTAAGATTTATACAGGGGTGGCCCAGTATTATTGGTTGTCTAAGGCCCGGTCCAGTTTTTTTTTTTTTTTTGCTCAAGGCCTATTAAAAAAAATAAAAAAAATTTGCCGCAGTCCAAATTTTGCCACAGGTTCAACCCTTACTAGACTTGGGTGTGGGCCGCTCCTGGATCTATATCAAACTTTCATTTGCTGCGAGAAAAATCAACAAATTGCAAAACTACGACAGGCACATCCAAACCTCCCTAAATGTATGGGCAAAAGGCGGTGAAGAAAGAATAACGGTCCTATGTGACATGTAGACATCCAACCACATGAAAAAAAAAAAAAAAAATAAAAGAGAAAATTATACTTGAAGAGCTGAAATAGTTCTAGTTATCAATTTTTCGAAGGCAAAATCTCAAATATAAAAAAGAGGAAAGTACACGTGTAAAATAAATTATTTGTTGTTTATAACCTTTGTTTTCTATGAGTTTGTTTTGTTTCTATCTTTTACAAAAATAAAGTAGACAATATGCTTAAAGAAAAAATTATGTCCACTATTAGAGACATTAAAGAAAAAATTTGAAAAAATTCCAAATTTAATTGCAAATCAAGTGTTCAAAATCAAACTCATACACGTTACACCCCAACTTGTAAGATTTGTATATATGGTCAATAAGAACCAAAAAGTTGCAATTCAAACTCAAAAGTATTAATTGCAATTTAAATCATACGCCCAACTCTTAAGGATTAGTATATTTTGGTCACCACATGAGCGTGGTCTAGTCGTCTAGACAAAACCCAAAACAATCAAACTCAAAACGAAGCCTTTTCTGGTTAACCAAGTCAGCTCTCCGTATTCCCAAATGGAGATGAACCGTCAAACTAAAGTGTAACCTGAATCGACACTAAATAATATTGTTTAACACACATTCCCAAACCTGAAGAATAGAAGGATCGTCCTTTATGATACTGAATGCGTACGTTAAGAAAGGAAAACAAAATTCACCCGTTGCTACTTATTATGAATTGGTGCACGTCATTATAGATTGATAGTATTACTACTCATCGTGAACTATGGCACTAATCGCAATTGAAACTAATATAGTAATTAACAATTTGGAATCTGGAAACTGATTGCAATAAGAAATTAAAACTTCAAAACTTCGGCTACAAGAAAAGATACATAATATCAATCAAACTCAAACATGTTACCTAACAATTAATAGACCTATATTTTACGTTTTTTTCACCGATTTGAGGGCTGTAACTGCAAAAATTTAAATCGAGAAAACATTTACCGAAAAGAAAGTGTCATTCCTTTGTTCCAGTAATATAAATTTGAAGGTGAACATTTATAGAAAACTAAATATCCCACTCATTTATCAGGGTCAATTTTACTGTTGAGTTGTTGAACTAAAGCCCAAAAATGCAGCTGGAAACCGAGAGAACAACCGAAAACAGAACTATTTTTTTTTATACCACATACTACTCCGACCGTAATCATAATTTCTATTTTTTGGAAACTTGTCACGAATATACTAATATTCTAAAAAAAAGCCTGCATGTAATAGATTATTAAGAAGTATCGATATCATTTAACCATGAGAAAATATAATGCATCACTAGTAGGGGGAAGCTAAGTGGGGACGATCGGGTGCCACGGCACCCCCCATAATTTTAGAAATCCCAAGTGACGCAATTTTTTTTTAGTACAATTTCTTTTTAGGTGTAGATTTGGCACCCCCATAAAAATATGTTACTTGTACATATATTTTGGCACCCCATTTACACATACTGGCTTCGCCCCTGATCACTAGTCAATTTACAAATAGCAACTTACTGTTGCATGTTTCGTCAAAGTAGCTTTTTTATAATATTGGAAATGGTAGTGTCCAAAGATAAGATTGGGAGTAAATGAAAAAGTTACATAAGCTGATTGATTCTGTATTTACATAAATACAACCTAGGTTCTATTTTTTCCATATTTGTATGCCACTAAAACACAGCCAAAAATACCACAAATTATAATTCGAATTATCTACAAAACTTAAAACTATACCAAAATATCATGATTCACTAGTTTTAACACTAAAATTTGACAAAATGGCACCTGGATTGGTGTCATATTTGCATAGCACCAAAACGCCACCAAATATACCACATAATCAAACCTGAATAACTATAAAACTTAAAAAAAAAAAAAATCAAACATCACAATTTACTAGTTCAACAGTAAATTTTGGAAGCTATCTTGCTAGCTGAATTTGGACTATAAATAGCAGTAACATTTTTAAATCTGAAACATAAATAGCAGTGACATATTTAAATCTGGAAACGAACTGCAATTAAGTCCATAGTTACAGCTAACAAAAACTTTAAACACAACAAGTATCAAAAACCAATTGAACTTGTAAACATGATACTTCATCCACATGTCTGTTTCTAATGAATGTTGAGATCTTTCCAGGCCCTGGAAAGGTGTGGGGAACAAGGAGCTGCACGTTTTGCTGAAGGGTGCACCTCATAGGGGCAGGCGGGCAGCTACCGGGGAAATAACACCTCCCGGTAGCGTGGTACATCAAGCATTTACCAACCACCTCATCCCCATGCCTATCCGGGCAGGCAATCCCGAGATAGCAAAACCTGTTAGCATTAATAGCCTCACAAACCTGCAATGTACATAAACAGATTTAGAATTTAAACTATATAGATCTATGTTACCTAACAATAGACCTATGTTTTACCCTTTTTTTTTTACCGATTTGAGGGCTGTAACTGCAAAAATTTAAATCCAGAAAACAGTTACTGAAAAGAAAGTGTCATTTCTTTGTTCCAGTAATATAAATTTGAAGTGAACATTTATAGTAAACTAATCGCACTCATTTATCGGGGTCAATTTTACTGTTGAGTTGCTGAACTAAAGCCCAAAAATGCAACTGGAAACTGAAAGAACAACTGAAAACAGAACGACTTTTTCTATACCACATACTAGTCAGTAGTCATAATTACCATTTTTTGGAAACTTGTCACGGATATACTCTGCACGTAATAGTTTGTTAAAAAGTATTGATACCACTTAACCATTAGAAAATATAATGCATCACTAGTCGTTCACAAATAGCAACTTACCGTAGCATCTTTCAACAAAGTAGTTTATTATAATATTGGAAATTGTAGTGTCTGTAGCATCTTTCAACAAAGTAGTTTATTATAATATTGGAAATTGTAGTGTCTAAAGATAACATTGGGAGCAAAATGAAAAGATAACATTGATTCTGTATACACATATCAACACAGATATAAGTATATAACTAGGTTCTACTTTTTCCATATTTGCATGCCACTAAAACAGCCATATACATACCACAAATTATAATCCGAATTATCTACAAAACTTAAAAACTATACCTAAGCATCATGATTCACTAGTTCAACACTAAAATTTGACAAAATGCCGCCTAAATTAAAGCCTAGCTGCAACTGGAAGTAACATGCTCAAATTCGGAAACTAACTGCAATTAAGAATTCATACTTCGAACTAACAGAAATTTAAACACAACTTCTGAAAACCAATCAAACTCAGAACGTGATACGTCAGTACAATTACTAGTTGTGTATTAGTTCCAAATGCAATTAGTTTCATAGTTAATTGACTTTAGGACTTGAGAGGGTTTAATAACATGCTCATTCTTTGGTTCAGTGATTCAACACAATAGCGACAACAAGAACCCTCTCAGGCCCAGGTTACTGATGCGACAGTAATGTTAGGCGATGTGAGAAAAAACAATGAAAACTAGTTGACTTTAGGACTTGAGAAGGTTTTTTGTGTCGCTATTGTGTTGAATCACTGAACCAAAGACCAAAAACGCAACTAGATACAGAAATGAAAGGATACATAACAGTGGGAGCATAATGAAAAGATAACATTGATTCTGAATACACATATCCACACAAATATAAGTATATAACTACGTTCTACTTTTTCCATATTTGCATGCCACCACTAAAACAGCCATATACAAACCACAAATTATAATCAAAGTGATCTACAAAACTTAAAAACTATACCTAAACATCATGACTCACTAGTTCAACACTAAAATTTGACAAAATGTCGCCTAAATTAAAGCCTAGCTGCAACTGGAGGTAACATGCTCAAATTCGGAAACTAGCTGCAATTAAGAATTCATAATTCGAACTAACAGAAATTTAAACACAACTTCCGAAAACCAATCAAACTCAGAACGTGATATGCAAGTATAGATCGGTAACATTACTGTCGCATCACCAACCTGGGCACTAGCTGCAACTGGAACAGATATAGCAACTAACACTATCAAATCCGGGAACCTTTTCAATTTTTTTGTAATCAACAAATCCTGAAACTGATTGCGAATAGGAATTCATAATACCACTAAAAAAAATCCAAACACAGCAACAATCATAAACCAATCAAACTCAGGAAGTGATACATCTTTGTAGATCGATATTATTAGCGTCTCATAACTGAACTTACGCACTAACTGAACCTGGAACAGATATAACAACTAACATATTCGAATCCAGAAACCACCTACAATTACATATACATAGTTTGACTAGCAGAAATTTAAACACAACGATTATAAAAAAACATTCGAACTCAGAACGTGATACGTAACTATACATCGATATTATTATAGCCTCATCCCCGAATTAAGAAACTAACTGCAACTTGAACAGATATAGCAACTAACATTTGCATAACTCAACTAACAAGAGTTCAAAAGCAAAAACTGACTTGATATTACTGTGTTATCCCCGATATTAACAGGCCCTAATTGACACACTCGAACAAGAAGAGCAACTACATTTTTTAAATCCAGAAATAAGCTACTGTAAGGAAATTGTAATTCCACATATCAATCAATAAAAAAATTATGAGAAAAAACAATGAAAACTAGTTGACTTTAGAACTTGAGAGGGTTTTTGTCGTCGCTATTGTGTTGAATCACTGAACCAAAAACCAAAAATACAACTAGATACAGAAACAACAACTGGAATGGCAAATCCTGCAATTAGTCACAAAATCAACTGGAGAAACAACACCTACAATATCAAACTGACTTACAACCCTAATTAACTACTAGTCTAGACTCTAGAAAACAGTACACAAATAGATATTGCAAATCATTCATTCAACATTGGTAATTGAAGAAGAATATGCCATATTAAACATTTAACACACCCACACGTGCACACACACATAAATTTATATACAAGGACAAACTGCTCCAATTTTGAGGTTCAGGTAAAATTTACATGAGATCGATTACTTATTTCTTTAAGAAAACCAACTACAAAGATTCACATTCAGCTAGTATCACCTACTAATTGATGACAGCTTTAATAACATGCTCAATATACCGGAAGTAATTGCAATAATAGTAATTAACATTTTCAAATTCGGAAACTGATTGCAATAAGAAATTAATACTCGACTAAATGAAAATATACACAATAACGATCAAACTCAAACATGTAACCTAACAACATACCTATGTTTTACCGTTTTTCACCGATTTGAGGGCTGTAATAACTACACCTGGAACAGAAATAGTAACAAAAATTTTAAATCTAGATAACACTTACAGAAAAGAAAATGTCATTTGAAGTGAACATTTATAGAAAACTAATCTCACTCGTTTATCGGTGTCAATTTTACTGTTCAGTTGCTGAACTAAAGCCCATCATTTTTAAAATCTTATCGGTGTCAATTTTACTGTGGAGTTGCTGAACAGATATAGCAAGCAACTAACATTTGCATAATTCAACTAACAAGAATTCAAACGCAAAAACTGACTTGATATTACCGTGTTATCCCCGATATTAATAGTCTCTAATAGGCACACTCGAACAGAAAGAGCAACTACATTCTCAAATCCAGAAATAAGCTACCGTATGGTAATTGTAATTCCACATATCAATTAATAAGAAATTTACGAGAAAAAATAATGAAAACTAGTTGAGTTTAGAAATTGAAAGGGTTTTTGTTGTCGCTATTGCGTTGAATTACTGAACCAAAGACCAAAAATACAACTAGATACAGAAATAGCAACTGGAATGTCAAATCCTGCAATTAATCTCAAAATCAGCTGGGGAAACAACACCTACAATATCAAACTGACTTGCAACCCTAATTAACTACTAGTCTAGACTCAAGAAAACAGTACACAAATAGATATTGCAAATCATTCATTCAACATTGGTGATTAAAGAAGAATATGCCATATTAAACATTTAACACACCCACACGTGCACACACACATAAATTTATATACAAGGACAAACTGCTTCAATTTTGAGGTTCAGGTAAAGTTTACATGAGATCGATTACTTATTTCTTTAGGAAAACCAACTACAAGGATTTACACAGCTAGTATCACCTACTAATTGATGACAGATTTAATAACATGCTCGATATACTGGAAGTAATTGCAATAACGAGATTGCGATTCCAGCACCGTATTTTCAAAAAAAACTAAAAGAAAAACAGCATCGGATATATGAAAGAAACAGAATAAACACATTATTTTATTAGAATTTTAAAAATTGTAGTGTCTAAAGATAACATTGGAAACAAAATGACAAGTTACATTATTTTAAGTTTTTATGTAGTAACCAATGATTCTCCCTTCAATATTCCACATATTCAGACAACAATAAAGGTAATTTAATATGGGGTTTGCATCAAAAGTTCAAGCTAGATCTAGCCTTGAGACCGAAGCTAAAGACATTTTTTTAAGGCCTCCCAATCATTCAATAACAGAATCTGATTCTAAACAAGAAATCCCCCAGTGAATTAATTGAATTATTCAGCAAAATAAAGTACCTGGTTAAGGAGAAACAGATCGATCTGGTGAATTAAGAAGCAGACTTTATCGCAAAATGGGGAAGAGGGCTAAACAGAAATGGAACCCTCATTTCTTCTCAAATTAATGATTTTCAAGTAAATCTAAAATGGTTTTTATTGAAGTAGAAAAATGATAAGAAGTGCCCAAATATACGGTGAATATGTTGAGAAAATTAAGAAAAGAGTGAGCTGAGAAGGAAGAGGTGGAAGTCACCATTGAAAGATAGATAGAGAGACAATGAAAAGAGGTGGAACTCTGTCCTGGTCCTCTTGGACTAGACTAGATGTTGTTGTTTTTGTGCTATTTTGCTAAACTACTCCCTGAATTTTTAACAACTTATTTTTCAAGTTATGAAAAACAAAATTCACTAAAATTTGAAAGCTATGCCAACCTGAACTAAAGCCTAGCTGCATATAATTACTGTCTCATGACCAACCCAAGACATTAAATGCAACTGAAATAGATATACTAGCACGTTCTAAGTTCTACACCAAACCATACCCCATTTTAATCGGTAATAATTTATATACAAATTGTCGAAATAATTTTTAAAAAAATTATATTATATAATTTAGGGGGAATTTCATATAAATATCTCTTACCAAATTATATTTCTTCTAGATATCTTAATAATTTCATATTCCTCCTAGATATCACTTTTTAATTATTTAGTTTATTTACTAAATGGTCATATAAACCAAAATATAATATACATATTTTATCTCTCTGCAAACCGAAAATAATAATTTTAAATTACAACAAAATTCTATAAAACCAAAAAAAATCATAAAAATCATAAAAAATCATAAAAAATACAAAAAATTATAAAAAATCATAAAAAATCACAAAAAATAAAAAAAATATATAAAAAATCACAAAAGCTTATAAAAAATCACAAAAAATTATAAAAAATTATTAAAAAATCAAAAAATCAAAAAATCAAAAAATCAAAAAAAAAAACTTAAACTACTAGTCTAGACTAGAAAACAGTACACAAATAAGTTTCGGAAATCATTCGTTAGACACAGGTAATTTAAAGAAGAAAATGTCATATTAAACATTTAACACACACACACACGCATACATTTATATACAGCGACAAACTTCTTCAATTCTGAGGTTCAGGTAAAATTTACACCAGATAGATTAATTTTTTTGTTTAAGAAAACCAAGTACAAGGATCTACACTCAAGCTAGTATCACCTATTAACTAATTGATGACAGCTTTAATAACATGCTCAATAACGAGATTGCGATTCCAGCACCGTATTTTCAAAAAAACTAAAAGCAAAACATAGTAAAACATCAGATCATTTTCACAGTCATAACAAAACCAATAGTGAGTCATGATAATCCAAACATTGAAAAAAACGCAACGAAACAGAGTACTTATTTAATAAAACCTTTGTTTTGTAGTCACTGAGCAACGGAACAGAGTCAAGGCGGAGTTCCTCAATATGATGTGCCCACTGTATGTGGAAAAAATAAAACATAATCAATAAGAATATAAATTAAAATAATAAACTTATAGAAAATTTAATTAAATAGATGAAAAAAACAATAATCTTACTGGGCAAGCATGATGATGTGGACATCTTGCCTCAAAAAACCTCCTACACATGATCTTCTTGCTTGGTGCCATGTATGATATGAATATTAGTAAGTACTATTATATTATGAATATATATATATATGTAAATATAGGGGGAGAGAGTAGTGTAGTTTTCTATATATGTGAATATGTATCTATATGTACAGCTATGTATATATAATATATACTGCTGGGAGATATGAGTGATATAGATGAGAATGTATGTATGTATATGTATATGTATATGTATGTGTGTGTGTATGTAATATTATATATCTATCTATATGTGCTATATGTATATGCATTGCATTGTGCGTGCTTTTCTAGCTTAGTTAGTAAAATGGAGTAGCAGTACAATTCAATATTTTTGTCCTTTAGCAGACGAGACAATTATTCACTACTCCTGGTGCACCTCAATTTTTTGTCATTTTTTTATCACAAAAACTTTCATTATAATAATTAAAAACATTAAAAATATATATATCATAGTTTAACAATTTACAAACACACAGTAAGTCTTGGTTTTTTAGGACCTGGTAAGTTTGATATGAGCTTATTCTCACAATTTTCACTTTTATTTTTTGATCATACTCACATCGAGCTCATAACCAGTCTAATGAAACAAACTCAAACTTTGATCGTAACTTATTTGAAACTCGCAAGCTAAATATCAACAGTCTCGTTAAACTTGACTGATCCGGATCAGACCCATTATCAAGCTCGTTAAACTCACTTCAACTCTTAATTAATAAAAAATCTTAAAATTAATATTTTCTTGTATATGGAGTTTTTTCTATTATTATTATAGAAACTATAAATTTATGCATGTGTGTTGTGTGTGTGTGTAGTCATTTATACTAATTTAATTAAATGTTTCCCAACCTTAACAATCTAAACAGACTATTGCTCAAGCTCGGCTCTTTAACTGAATAAGCAAGTGTATTTTTATCACATATAAATGAATGAATACGAGTTGAGCTAATTCTAACGAGTCGAACAATAAAATATTTACGTCTTTAAAATTGAAAATATGTTGTCTCATTGTTTGGACTTTGGAACAATTGGATGCCTGTGTGATATATATATATACTTTCATACTTTGTTTAGCTAACTTATATATATTCTTAACAACTGGACGGCTTTCAAATGGTTTTTGTTCAAGTTAATAAAGGTGCCTTTTGTACAAGGAAAGCGGAATAAAGAGATCACCGGTGTTTTCGCAAATATGAGTTTCCATGTAAAATGCATTTTGGGATATGTTAACCCGCTAATCGGATCCGTGATGAACAATGGCCTTTGGGTTATTGGGTTCGATGGACAACTATTCGGAATAATGGAAAGTAAATTAACGATTCTTTATAGAAGCTTTCTTCTTTGTGTCCACCGTCAATTGTAGAAGAATTATCTCATATTGTTGAGAAATCCTCAGAAATGAACGGAAAAACAACGACGAAATGGACACTTAATTTAAGACACGACATGATCGTTTTTCTTAAAAAAATATTTAAATCCTCGATCGATTGAGTTAATTATTGATTTTCAGCAACCCGTTTACAAGATGTAACGAATTATGCAAATAGCAATATTTATGAACAATTCCTGAATTTCTTTAAAGGACAACCGGTGCTAAAGAAACTTGTTCACGTCTATAGCTTTTTTTCGAATCCTTTTGGCAAGTTTTTTACTTTCAGAAAAAGGTAATTACAAAATATATAAATGAATTTATAATGTTTACTAGCAATCTAGCATACATATAACAGTATACATGGTCACAATCCACTTAATTTCACTACTCAATACAGTTTTACATATAAATTAAAGCAAAATCTTAGCCGAAGACAACTACAAATTTACTATATGGTTTTTGACAACTTTACATGTTTTGA
Source organism: Primula veris (assembly GCA_963682055.1). Lineage (NCBI taxonomy): Eukaryota > Viridiplantae > Streptophyta > Magnoliopsida > Ericales > Primulaceae > Primula > Primula veris. The sequence continues at coordinate 23,275,174 of OY821747.1, read as the reverse complement.
TATTAAAATTATTTCATGTTTCTTTATTTCCTATCTGGTTTGAATAACTTTAAAATTTTGTATTGTAATAAACTTCACACTATTTAGCGAGTCTTTCGGGAGCACCGGTGTTGGGCAATTTTTAACACTGTTTTAAAAAGCGCACTTCGTAGTGAAAAATCTTCATAAAAACTCGATTTGAAGCTAAAATAAAACTTAAAAAAAAACTTGTTTTTCTGATTTTTAGGCCTTGAAAATCTTACTTTTTTAGTTTTTTAGCACATTCTCACAAAAAATGCTTTAGCTAATATTTTTCTTTTTAAAACACTGATTTTTAATAGAGGTTATTTAATACTACAATTTATATATATAAAAAATGTTTACAACTTTGCATAACTGTTCCAATATTAAAATTATTTTTTTGTTTAATTATTTCCTATCAGGTTTGAATAACTTAAAATTTTGTCCTGTAATTAACTTCACACATATATACGTATAAGTTATTTAGTAAGTTTTTCACGGGCGATTGTGAATAAAAAAAAGAGAAAATTAAGGATTGGTCCACGAAAACAAAAGTATTTAAGGATTGGTCCGGCTATAAAATTCATTTAAGGATTGGTCCATTATTTATGAAACTAATTAAGGATTGGTCCACTATATATACTATACATATTCTGTTTTTTTAAAGTGTATCTCTCTCTCTCTAAACCGTCTCTCTCCGTCTCTCTCTTTAAACCAACCCACCCTAAATAAATACAGAATAATATATAGAGATACAGAAAAGAGAAACCCATCTCTTTCTCTCTCTTTCTCTCTCTAAAACAGAGAAATGGACCCTCACTCCTCTCTTTCCTCCGATCCCTCCTCCCTCTCTCTCTTTCTTCCCCCTCCTCGTTTTTTCCCCAATCTCACTCCTCTGTTCAATCCGTCTCCAAATTCTACACCGATCTGTTTACGTACGTGTCTATCAATGCTGATGTGGCGTCCGAGGCTGCGGAGATTGTAGGGGATATTGTAGTGAATGCCATCGAGGATGAGTCTTCTAGGGTTGATGGGACGGTTTTAAGGGTGTTTTTACGAGCGTTGTCGAAGAGCGGGTTTGTGCCTGTTAATCCTGAATACGCAGATAGGTTTGTTGGTAGTCTTCTCGAGAACTATGTTCGTCACGTCATCAATGTTACAGGTTCTGATTGAGATGATAATGCTCGACTCTTTTTTTATGAATTAAACAAATTAGTTATTATTATTACGAAGGACTGTGTAAAATGTACGTTTGCCATGTCATCGTTGTTCAGGCTATTTTATTCACTACATTTTACAAAATCCTTATTCACTACATTTTTGATGGTTGAACTTTTATTCACTACATTTTGCAGTATGTTAGTGTTTTATTTTTGAGACTGTTTATTCAGACTGTTTTTATTTTTCAGACTGTTTTTATTTTTCAGACTGTTTTTTTTTTTCAGACTGTTTTTATTTTTCAGACTATTTTTATTTTTCAGACTGTTTTTTTTTTTTCAGACTGTTTTTATTTTTCAGACTGTTTTTATTTTTCAGACTGTTTTTATTTTTCAGACTGTTTTTTTTTTTTACGTTTTTGGATTTTTTTTTTCAGATTTTTTTTTTACGTTTTCAGACTGTTTTTTTTTTACGTTTATGAATTTTTGTTGATTTTAGATTTTTGTTGATTTTTTGGGATTTTTTTTGATTTTTTTAAAAAAATTCGTGTTTTTTCGGGGTTTTGCCTCTTTTATTTTTTTTTTTGATTTTTTCATATTTTTTTTATTTTTGTATTTTTGTATTTTTATTTTCTGGAATTTTTTCTGATTTTTTACATTTTTATTGGTTAGTTAGGGGAAATGGACCAATCCTTAATTAGTTTCAGTTTCATGGACCAATCCTTAAATACTTTTGTTTTCATGGACCAATCCAAAATTTACCCTAATATTTAGGGACAAAACTTAATTAAGATTTGTGTTTGAAGACCGTTTTGTACCAACCTAACAGGACATTTAAATTTTTCTCCAAATCTAATTGAGGACCAAGTTCCTTTATCCCCTTATATTGGTCAAAAAATGTATTTGTGGATAAAATTTATTAATTTTATGTCACTAAGCATTAGATGTAGAAAGAAAATAGGATTAATATTGAACAATAAAAAGTTTTGTATGCACTCACACGGGCCTGTGATGAAGTAAACATTACATATTTTTATATGAATACATAGCCGAAGCCAAGAATTATAAACATGATTCAAAAAACAAAAACAAAATACTAGAAGTGGAAAAAAATTATGAGAAGTACCTGAACACTATTTTAACAATTACAGTAAAAATATATGATAACAAATAAAAAATTACAAGAAAAAACATCAGTTTCATATGTCTATATTTGAAGCCAAAATGGGAGTTAATTATTGTTGAATTCAAAATTATTATTAATTGTTGGGAAAGTGATAATTTAGTACGTATTTAGAAACTTATTTACAAAAAACCCGGTTGTTTTGAACTTTATAACTCTTTTACAAAAAAGTAAATTTTGTGAACTTATTTACAAATAGGTACATGTCATTAATAAATCCAAAAAATCGAAAAAAATATTTCAAAATTAAAAAAAAAAAAATTTATTTAAAATACAGTTTTTATACAAAAAAATATGTGTGATCATGTATATTGCTATCTAATCTTGTTCAATCCTATATGTATAATCATGTTTAATTCTGTCTAATCATATATGTCTATACTGTTTAATCATATCTAATCATGTTTTGTCATGTTTAATCATATGTATAAATTTTTTGATTTTTTTTTAAAAAAAATTGAATATTGTTGTAGGATATTATTGAACTACTGGGTCTTACTCATAGTGGGCCTAAGTTGGGCTTTCAACCTTATATAACTCTAACCTCTTTTATATAAAGAAAATTAAGGTCCACTTGTATTGATACATTCTCATTAATAAAGATCATGTTGTTGTCTCTCTCATACCTCTCTCTATATCTATACATATCTCTATATATATCTATAACGAGCTAATATATCACACAACATGTTATCAGCACTTTGCTCATGGAGATTGAAGTATTTGCTTGGAGATTTTTGGTAAACGCACGGATATTGGGTATTTATAAATCTTGAGGTTTATCCGGATTTTTAAGGTTTTGCTATATCGATCTTCACCAACATACGTGAGAAGGGTATATATATTTTAACCCTTAACTTGTTTTGCCAGCCGTAATCTGTATGTTATGCATATCGAATATATTAACAAACCGCATGTAATCAAGATTACCAATCTGTCATGTGATAGTTTTAATACTAGGAAACAATTTGCATATGTATGCTACTTGGTTATTATTTGTAAGATGATATTTATGCATACATACCATACATAAATTATTTGTTATGTTGACTGTACATTTGTATGTATGTTTGGTATGATTAAAATCACTATAGCATGAAAAACAAAAAATTGTGTACTTATTACATGTATAACCGAGTTGAATCTCAAATAACAAAGTAGAATTGTATTTTTCATACAAACAAATCAGTAAAAGACATATAATTGATTTGTAAATCGAAAATCATGTAATTGTAAAACATGTATTAATCTGTCGGATTAAATCTGTAACAAACTGGAACGTATGTACTGATTTGTAATTCTCTGAAAGTTATAAACTATTCTGTAAATTACTCAAGGACTGAACTGAAACTTGTCTGAAATTATGGACTGAAGCTGTAATAACGCTGTATATAGATATATAGTTTGCTGAAATTACACGTATAGTCCATGTAGTATATTACATGTATAAAAACAGTATATATGTGTTATAAAAGTCAATATTCGGTCTAAATATCCATCCACATGCATATATATTTATTAAAAAGGCAAGTGAATAAAAAATTGCATGTTAATTGAATAAATTGATCTATTTCCATATAAATTTAATTCATCCTATTGCATGATTTAGTTACCATGTATAAAACTTACACATAAAAACAATAGATTTGTATAATATTAATTTATATCTATCTTGCTAGTGTAAAATTGGTAAATAAAATATATTACTAACATGCATAATTTAGTTAACATGAATAAAAATCTACACATATAACAGAATAATAATAATATATTGTGTTAGATATTGCTGGTGTAACTTTGGTAATACTAATATAGATTGATTACATTAATTTGGATTCCTTATTAGGAAATATGTACTGCCATGTTAGTTAATCATGAAACAGGTACAATCTATATAATTGATCACTGTCATGTAATATTTATTTACTGTCATGTGTAAAATATGATAATTTGCGAAATCATATATTTTCACATTTAAGTTGAAAAAATTATGAACCTTCCCTAAATAGGCTCACCTATTTGGATACGATGTCTAGAAAAGATATAGGCGGAAGTCGATATCCTAATGAGGTCGGGTTTTAAGTGGCATTCGTGCCCTCCACCCTCACCGTCTTTCCTGGTCGTGTTCAATTAAAGCTACCGAAAGGGGTTGACTAAATAATAATTTCCCCGAGTGTGTTTATATAGTGATGTATGTTTCCCCGAATTGGTGTTTCAGTATCGACCCGTCGTTCGATCAATGAGAACCGGTTCACATGAGAAGCAAAACTAATGTTTTCGAACCTGTTGTTTCGGAAAAAAAACGTTTGTGCTTGTGCAAACCATAAACATATAAACCAGTCGTTTTATATGAAAAGTAATCCAGAACTCCCAACACATGTTGGATGCCATCTATGATGAGAAAAATCGCAAAACATACTTGTGAAATGACTGTTTAGACGTTGATGTTATTCTATCACCACATGTTAGTCACCCTGATGTGTGAAAATGTGATGCCCACAATTTTTTTTTGATGCCATCTTTGACGAGTAAAACACGAGTTTGTTGTTACCCTCGAGATAAATGCTAAGGCGTTGATTTTATTCCGCCGCCACATTTGAGACGTGATGACGTCTATGGTGAACAAATGTCTGAAACTGACATATTGGAGCAATCCTTCACCAAAATACTAGCTTGGAAATTGTATTCCATAAGCAGTATCCTGAATTTATATTCACCATGTTCCTTTATCGCTCATCTGTTATTGGATAAGAAAATTGCCCCGGTGAGTAGTTTTAATCCTATTGGGTCAATGGCGAATTGTTTGCCTGATATTAATGCTCTTCGTGTACATTTTTTCTACGAATCGAGAACCGAGACAAGTGCTATTTGTCTTGAACTGTCGCGATCCCGATGAATCGCCTAGCCAAGCGAGATTTTAGACAATTGTCAAAATCGAAAACCTGTGGCTCCAAGACAGTAATTGAAAGGAACAATATGGCAAATTGTCAGAAAGTAAGAGATAATGCTGAAGAAGGCAACTCTATGCTATAAAAACAAATGCCATGCACGTTTACTCCTTAAATAGTTCAAAACTATTATAAATGTGAAAAAAACCTATGCTAATGTTGTTAAAGATAACTGAAAGAAAACTCTTGAGACCCCCGGTTTTGTAGCTCAAATAAGTTTGGTACCTTTCTTTATTGATTTTGATAAATCATTGATCCATTTTTTCGCTCATCTGGATTATGTTTTTCTATTTGGATTATGATTTTTCCATTTGGACATACTTTTGGATTATGGTTTGACTGTTTATGAAATTTCTCGAAATAATTTAAAGTGTTTTGAGCAAATTCCTTTGACAAATGTGACCAAACTTTAAATTATGAAATTTTAGGCAATACTTGTGGGGTAGTTGATTTTTTTTGGTAATAGTGGGTAACAGTGTACCACATAATTTCATCAACTATTTGCCTAAAATAGTACCCAGTGACAACGATTCTGGACCTGTCGTTCTAAATAAAAATCTTTAGTAAAATCAAAATGATTTGTCAAATATGAGGTCTTATACTCATGTAGGTCCTGCCGTACCTTGTTGAGTTATAAAATATTCGAGAAAACCAGTGTTATCAGGTAATAGCTCATGAAAGAATTAAAATTTCTTTACATAACCTCCATTCAATACGACCAAAAGCGTATTTTAGAGGAGTTGAAATGTCTTTCAAGTGGTTGCTACCACATTTTTTAAAGCATTTAAAGTTAACTTATCATTTCTCCTGTCGTCGAATGATAAATGATTTAGATGCTAAGACATTATTGTTTGTACTATCATTCGCCTGTTGTCGATTGATAAGAGCATTTTGATATTGTGGCATTGACCGGATGAGATATTCCCGGGTCAAAAGACGATGGTTGATTTATAATCGCATCGCATTTGGATTCTCTTTGAGGATATATTTCGTGATTAATCCGAAATTAAAGCCACTAATGCTCACTTTGAAAGCCTACTATGTGTAACGATCACGAAATGAACTCGTAGAATTCTTATAAGGAATTGAAGGAGTTATTGTGGACTTATCTAACCATAAGACAGACCATAAATATAAATGTTTATGGTTGATGCATCGACAATATGGTCATATTCTACTGTTGTCCACATAAATGCAGCATTTCCCAAACTTTTAGCCCTATCATTAAGTTGATGGCTCATGATCCGGATTATCCTGAAAAGTGTAGTCGACTTGATAATTCCGAAGAGTAAAAATCGAAATTTCGATTTGAATTACTTGAGTTTGGAAATTGAAATTGAACATCCTGTCGATTATGTTCAGACCCAAATGGACTCACGGAAAGTTTGATGATGCGACTGCAAATGATTGCACGCATTTCTTGGTCTTGCGCACCAAAAATTATATTTCCATGTGGGGTTATGCTATTTTGCTGCATTGGTCCGTCATGAGGCCTGTAGACACTCAAACATCATATGCGTACCAGCTGGTTACTGGTTATGAGCCAGAAGTCTTATATTAACGCGTGTTTAGAATGATTAATTAATATTTTGATAGAGCCACTATAGCGTTAAAAATATGGACCTCTGAAGGGGACATAAGTCGATTATGAAACCTCTGCCTATCATTTGAAAGAGTAACATTGGCAAGCGATCTCTTTAGCGCATGATATGCGAAAGTGACATCGCTAAAACTGCTCTCCCCGTCGTTAGGGGGAGATTTGCATGCTACCATTGATAAGGAACGACATGAAATAACGTGGCATAATCCACTCAGTCTTAGATTGATCCCCCAAACTGCACTTAGTGATAAGTAAGTGCATAGACTTCCTCAAGTCTAACTAAATGCCAAACGCATTTAATGACTTTATGAGATGTCACGAGATCATTTATACCTTCTGCAAAATGTTTGCAAGGATAGACGTCCCTGTCGGATGCCGTGTTCCTGTCGTAACACGTTGTTTTGGCCAAACCCGCCAAGCAAAGGACACTGCCGTTGGACGTCAGTCTGTCGTCATTCCCAAGATATGAGGAAATTGACCGGTTCTTAATTCGTTCAGCCCCAGAGGTGGTGAACTGAAACTCGTTTATCGCACGAGATTATAAAGGATCTAGGAGATGTGTATTCCTCCTCATCCTGAGAATCTTGAAATATTTGTCGATCATGATATCTTAGACGATATTGAAGCGAAACGAGACTGTCATTGATTACTTGTTCATATATTCGGTGACGACTGATAATATGAACAAATTATGACAAGGAACCATGTACCGTTGCCTGAAGTCAACGGAGAATAGACGGGAGTAATGAAAACTTGTAATCCAAATAGACTCCTTAGCGAAAGTGTGTTCAGACCTGTAGCTCCAACACCACCAATGTTAAACGAGTTCGTTTATTTGTTTATTCGTAAGGAAAAGTGATGAGAATAATGAGATTGTAGAATGCTCGCCTAGTAGCGCAAGACTTCTCTCACATCTTGGAATTGATTACGAGATGGTTGATTTCCTCGTAATGGACGTTATAACGGTCCCCTACTTTATCAGTTTAGTAGTTTCCCAAAAAACTGATTATGCAGCATGTGATTGTGGTCACTGTTTTATCTCTATGAGAATTTAGACAAAAAGATATATATGAAGGTCCCTGTGTGACTTCATGTGCTTAAATCAAGTAGTTCCTGACCACGGAACACGATCTCAATTGACTGAGACGTTCACTATATGTATTAATATAATCCGAGCGGATGTGGTATACCCGCCTAAGTGAGTACTTGATTAGCTTGGGATACTTGAACAAGTATTATGCCCTTGCGTGTTTTATTACGTGATCCATTTTTGGATTTGCCTTCGAGATGAAGGATCTTGGGAAGACACGGTAGTGACTCGTCCTGATGATCGAGTCCCGTAAAGATTGAATCTAAGTGCATGATTCAGACTACACCCAAAAGGTGTTATGACGTTTTAGTCATTATGACACTAAGTCGTCAGATTCTCCCATGATCGTTCGATCACTAGACATTGATATAGACCCGGCCCGTCCCTGATGAGACGACAAAGAGATATTGAACCATGATGTTCATATCTAAGTACAATAAGCGCATCATTGTACTTGGTCTAATGTACTAGGACGAACATCTTGTCTGCTGTGAATGGTATAGTTCGACAGAGCATCGCGCTAACACGCTGCCATCAAAATGGCATAAAAGACATTTTCCCATTACCTTAAGATAACTGTGGATGAAGGCTTGTCTTATCCCATTTGCGTCATCGAGTGTACCTACCACCTTCAGTACTCGAATTAACGCAACCCTTTTTCGGTTATACCGATACCGGTTAGTTATCAGACCCGCATAAGGGATATTTCTAACATGGTCTGTCTTTACCATTAGGAATAAGGAAATATTTTGGAGGTCTTGGAATGACTCCAAATGAATCACTCTGATCTACTCGTGCTCTATGAGACGATTAGAGAGTGTATATGGTTTCGAGCTCGTATTAGCCATATTTGAATTAAATATGCTCTGTCTCACGATCCAGATAAAACACTTGTCTTATTTGAGGACAACTTGTTGTTATCGATCAAGAGAGACATGACTAGATTATACTATTTAGCATTTCTTGCCGAAATAAATCTTCACATATGAAGTTTTAAGAGCATCCTGTCAAATGTTCGGTTTATTCCACGTTATATTTTCTTGCATACACTCGTGTGCAAGTAAATGAGGCATCTAGTCGAATGCTCGTACTCTTTATTCGAATATGAAATCATTACACCCAGTCGTGTGCAAGTGACGGGGAGCATCCGGGTGAATGCTTATTGCACTAATTACTACTAGTCGAAATTCTGTCACCCTGTCGTGTGCAAGTGAGGGGAAGCATCCAGTCGCATGCTCGTGTACTCTTTTTGTCCTTAGACCAAGGTTTTTTCCCATTGGTTTTTCCTTGGCTAGGTTTTTAGCGAGACACGTTCCCATTATACCTCACTTAAGATTGCCGAAATTAGGGGGAGTATCATGTTGTATACTTCTTACCACTGTGTACTCTTTTGTCATTCAACTAGAGGTTTTTCCCACTGGATTTACTCTAGCAAGGTTTTGATAAGGCACCTGTTTTGTGGTTGATCCCCTACTACTACCACTGTTGCACTCTTTTTCCTTCGATCAGAGATTTTCCCACTGGGTTTGCTCCGGCAAGGTTTTGATGAGGCACACTTTTTTGTGGTTAGTTAATTACATAGAATTTCGGCCTATATCATTCGGCTACACAGTTTCTCCTAGGTACCGGTTTTTTTCCACACTGGGTTTTTCGTCCATAAGGTTTTTATGTGTTTTGCAGTGCGAATGAACTCGATTCAGATCGACTGCATGAAGACGAAGAATTCAAGACGTCCAAAGGGGGAGTGTTGTAGGATATTATTTGACTATTGGGCCTTACTCATAGTGGGCCTAAGTTGGGCTTTCTACCTTATATAACCCTAACCTCTTTTATATAAATAAGCTTAGAGTCCACTTGTATTAATACATTCTGATTAATAAAGACCATGTTGTTGTCTCTTATACCTCTCTCTATATCTATACATATCTCTATATATATCTATAACGAGCTAATATGTCACACAACAAATATTTATTTTTTATTTTATTTATTTATTTTGTATATTTTGTTTTTTTTATGACATATGTAACTGATTGTAAAGAAAGTACACATCAGTGAGTTTTTGTAAGTCTCCCTGATTGTTAGATTCAAAAGTATTACATACAAAACTCTTTATTGTTTAGTGATGGATACACCATGAATTAATCTGGACCATCAAATTGTGTTTATTTTATCTGTTATATTGAACTTTATAGTATGTGAGTGCATTATAAATTCAAGATAATTTGAATCTGAGAAAATAATGTTTACGTCCCGGAATCTAATATTTGAAGGCAATTTTTGAATTGTGTCTAAATAAATAATTAGTTCTTCTAATGGAATTATAATTCTAGGTTTTATATCACTACAAGAAACTAAAGTTTTGGAGACTAATGTTTAGGAACAGTTTCTAAACCGGTCCCTAAATGATATTTTTAGGGACCAAAATAATTTTTTAGTCCCTAAATAAATATATTTCGAGACAAAAAATATAAAAATGGGTTCTTAAAAACAATCTGGTATCAACAAAAAATGACATAATTATTTAGTCCCAAAAAATATTTAGATACATAATAACGTGGTCACCTAATGTTGGTACGAGATTGTTTTTAAGGACCAATTTATATCTATTTTGGGACTAAAAAAATTGTTTTGGTCCCTAAAAATATCATTTAAAAACCGTTCCTAAATTTTAGTCACCAATACATCTCTCTTTTCTCCTCACAATATTTACGAGAAGAAGCACACATATGTTTATGATTGTTGTAAGCTTAAATAATAATAATTGACAGAAGTATTGTATATCTCTGAGATTGCTTCCTTTCCTAAATAGAATACAAATAAAGTTGAATGTTGCCAACTAATTACCCTTTGATATAGAAATCCTTAATCATATCCAATTAGAATTCCATTTTTGACTAATATTAAGGAAATTTTATATTAAGGAAAGAGTTTATTATAATAATTTTAACGAAAACTGAATTGGGTAAAAAATCGACTGAAACATTATTTTCAAGTGTGAATTGATCAGTAATGGAAATAATAATATATTTTTAGCAGGGAATTTGGACCGTAATCCTAACAAATAATCTGGTAAAGTTTTTGTTTATAATCCACTATTGCAAAAATGCAAAGAGACCTATAAATAGTTTCAGTTTCAACCTTTACTTGATTATTAAGTATATCTAACCAAAAAAACTAATGAGTTACATGTGTGACTGATCCACCTTCTAAGATCTCGTTTCAATTTTTAGGAATGGTATATATATTGTAGTCCCAAAACTAGTTTAAATTTTAATGTGTGATATCATTATGCAGGTACTCTACGATTCGGTACTCGTGACACAAATATTGCAGATGACTAGCTCGATGAAGACAGCGGTAGTGTATACTCATTTCGGAAAGAGGCTCATCCAGAAAATACCGCGTGTTAGGTCAGGATTGGTACACATCGTCAACAACGACTACGCTCACTGGGAGATGTACGCTATTGGCGGAAGCCACCATGCCACACTCATCACTGAGGGAAACCGCTTTATCGCTCCCCCAAACAATTCTTCAAAGAGGTAATAAAACATTTTCATTTGATGCTTTTTGAAAAGTAAGCTTTTTAGACCAAGAGCTTCAGGATTTTTATTTATTTATTCTTTTCTATTCGTGTGGGTGTATACAGGTTACACATAGAACCGTCCAAGCAAACAATTTGAAGAAATGGATCACATGGAGATCACAAGAGGAACAAAATAGTGCATTTATGGACAAGTTTTTAATATTGTTATTTTCCTTAATGCTAAGTTCGTTACTTTGTTGATTAAAAAAAAGTTTTGGGTTTAAATATATAAGAAGGATAATTAAAACAACAATAAGATCATTCGTCTATCCTGAATAGCCTCTTAAACCCTCTATATCACGTTTTCTGCATAAAAGTTGAAGAATTCTTTGATAATAGTTTGAACTGCTCCATACTCAAGATCGTCGTCATCAATACCATTTCGTTAAGAATTAACATCAACAAGTAACCTGAATTGTGATTGCAAGAAAAAAAATCATACTCCATCCATTCTAAAATGTAACTCTAATATACTATTTTGACCTGTTTAATAATATAAGTCAATTTTTCTAAAATAAAAAATAATCTTGGGTAAAATTACATGTTTGCGAGTTGTTTTTGTTACCTATATTAACACCTCAATTTCGTTTTTGAGCCCCGTATTACCATTTTCTTCTTCCGCTTAGTTCTACTTACAATTCTTGTCTTTTTTAGAAAGCAGATGTAAAATACTTAACATAATTAACAACAAGTGTTATCACGTGACCCATTTTCGTTAACGTGTTAACAATGAGTTTAAGTCAGGGTCGGTCAAACATCTTTTTACACTTAATGCGTACTTTTTTTGGCATATTTTTTTAACTTTATCCAACATTTTTTTTAAATTTGTCACTAAATTGACAATATTTGCCCCTGCCGTTAACGGAAATGTGTTACGTGACAACACGTGTTGTCAATTCTATTAAATATTTAACACCTGTTTTCCAAAAAAAAAAAAAATTGTAATAGACGGAAGCGAAAGAAAAAAATATTGGTAGTAAGAGGCTCCAAAACAAAATATGGTGTTAATACAGGTAAAAAAAACACTCATTTTTGCCTATAATTTTAACTTTTCAGAAGAATGTGAATTAATAAAAATAGGGATAAAAATGGTAATAGAATGTAAAAAACATGAAATAATTATGTTTTATTAATAAGTTGAGTTTCACATAGTGTTTGTATAACGGGAAGAATACCATTTTGTTATTATAATTAATTGAGTTGATCATAATGGCTCAAACCGACCATGATGCCTGAAGCGATACTATAGTGTCAAACATTTTGAATTTTTTTAATGAAGCTATCTTCCTTACATCAATCGCGACATTCTAGAACTAGTTGTATTAGATATGATATTTTTATTGTGTACGAAATTTTGTGATAAGTTACTACTCGGAAACTCGGAACTGAAGTTCTTAGCTCTTTGTAATGTACCGGAGTACTTTTTATACGGCAATTGTTGGTTTTTAAATGTTTTTTTTACCTCTAGTATATATACAACGCTCCTTTTGTTCTTTCAAATCTGATCACCATGGTTTACAAAGATGAATTTCAAGTGTTTTGGAGCTGCTGATTGTGCCTCACGGGAAACATCTCTGTTATACAGATATGTTAGGTCGTGAGAAAATTTGAGCACGAGGACCACATCGATCTAGTTTGATACCCAATGATTAAAAGTTTGAGATTAATCTTTGGAGCTTCGCCCGTGTATTTAATTCAATAGTAGAACATTCGAACCTTTTACCCTTTTGTCTTTAGACATATACTCTTATGTTTCGTTTTCTATAGCAAATTTTAAACCTAAGGGAGCTTGTCTCGTTAAATTAAATTATAGCTCTCATGTGAGTTATAGGTTGGGGTAAATTATAGCTCTCATGGTCTCATGTACTAACATTTCCGATTAAACTGGGAACAAAATAAACAAGTTACACTTATAATATGTCAAAAACTAGTTTCATAAATGATCGATATTCATAAAAAGTAGTATAATGTTGTTAAGATCACCAACACTACAAATGATCATATAATTTTATGATCAGTAAACATGAGATTTTATCGTCCTTTTTTTTATAACTAACAATTTATACGTTAAGCGTGTGGATATATACTTGAAACTTGATATTAAACGATCTTAATCAAACCATTCGCCCAGTACTTTGGGTCTTTTAGACTTTACTATTGGTGACAAGCACACTCGATGTCGTATATTAATTAAACCAATTAATCCCTGGATTGTTAGGATAACTTAAAATACTGGAACATGACAAGTGTTTGATCTAGAGGCGGATCCAAAACATTAACATTGGGGTTGTCAAAAAAAAAGTATCGGCAATACGTTTGTGGCATGAAATTTTCCGTTAAAATTTAAGTGGTTACTGAATTGTTTTATTTACAAATTACTCTAAAAAACATTATAGAAAAAATAAAATTAGTAAAAATTATGGAGTTGTCGTGGCAATCCCTGATCACATATTCCGCCACTGGTTGGATCCATCATCCATGATACCCCAAATGAAGATACTCCCAAAATAATATGGTTACTTAACTACAAGCTAACTAACGTATAGATAACACAAGATGACAATCACCAATTTATGTTTAAGCCTTGCTAATTTAGTCGCATACAAAGAACCGAAAATAAGAGAGCGTATGTTACTACTCCCTTCGTTTTAAGTTGATTGACCCCGTAAAAAACACAATTCACCCTAAAAGTGTCATATTGCTTAATTATGTTTGGAAACTGCTCTAAAGATAATATATTTTATTTTTTTGACGCGGACTTTGATTTTTTCATTACAGAAAGAGTCCATGAAAGTTAAAATATATTCGTGGGCACATTTAGTTATATAGGGTCTGTTCAGGGCGGAACCGGGGTGGTGTCAGAGGTGCCACATCCATCTCATAAATTTTTAAATAATTTTTTTTATACATAAGATTTTTAAGTTTATAAGGTAAATACATTTACGGTCCCCTAAATATAAGAAGTTATTCAATGGTATAGTTATACATATTCAATGGTACATTGGTATACAGGTAGACAAAACCATATTAATTCGGGGGTTTTCGGTCTTTTTTGGGGTTTTTCGGTCTTTTTCGGTTTCTGTTCGGTTTCATTGAAAATCGAAACTTATCCGAAATTTTTTTGATTTTTCGGTTTCGATCTTTTTCGGTTATCGGTCCGATTCGATTTTTACAGTTTTTCACCCGGACCTAATATATAGTACAACATGCTTTATCATAATGTTAGTGTACACATGTGATATATCGACAATTAATCTAGCCAATCTATGTACCAACTGATCATGAAAAGAAAAGAAAAATATAAGAAGATTTATTTCGCAAAAACTACAAAGAAAATACTCTTAAAATAGACGCATTATATTTTTGTTTGTTATGTACGCCAAATAAATAAATATTTTATGCATCTGCTGGGAAAACAAGCCCAACAGTTAATTTAGTACGTGAGAAAGGAAGAATGAATGTTTATGCGTATATGAATAAATCCAAAAAGAAACTATGACCAAGAGAACAAAATCTGACTTGTGATAATGACTAGTTTAAGATTATAAAAATTTCACTATTAAACAATAGAAAATAAGGGACACAGAGGGGACATTGGATACAATCATAAACCTGACAAATCCCCATAGGGATTCGTTAATTATACTATATATATCATTTATTTTTAAAATTTTTATACAACAAAAAAACATTTTCTCTTTTCTTCCTGAAAATAAATGCAAAAGTAATATCTTCACGAAATTTTACTATTAAATTTGTATACAATAAAAAAAATGTGTTCTGTTTTCTTGCTGAAAATAAATGCAAAAGTAATGCTTTCACGAATTTTTACAAGCACAATGGTGAAAATAAAGGCTATAGACGTGAACAAGCACCTACGTACAAGTTTCTTTGGCACCGGATTTCCCTTGGAAGAAATTTGGAAATTCTTCATAAATATTGCTATTTGCATAATTCATTACAATGCCTATATCTTGTAAATGACTTGCTAAAAATCAATATCTAACTCAATCCAGCGAGATTAATATATCATTTTAATAAAAAATAATTAAGTGGTGTCTTAAAGTGTCCATTTCATTATTGTTTTTCCGTTTATGTGTGAAGATTTCTCAACATGAGAATTGAGATCATTCCAAGTACAATCAACGGTGGACACAAAGAATCATTCTTCTATGAAGAACCGTTAATTCACATTCCATTATTCCGAATAGTCGTCCATCTAACCCAATAACCCAAAAGCCTTTGTTCATTGCAAATCCGATTAGCGGGTTAACATATCCCAAAATGCAGTATGGAAACTCATATTGTGGAAACTCCGGTGATCTCTTTATTCCGCTTTCCTTGTACAAAACTGACATCTATTAATATAAACAAAAACCCATTTGAAAGCTGTCCAATTGTTAATAATATAAGTTAGTCAAACAAACCATGCATAAAAGTATATCACACAAACTCTGTTGTTCCAAACAATGAGACGACATATCTTTCAATTTTCAAAGCCGTAAATATTTTACTGTTCGGCTCGTTAAAATTAACTGGACTCGTATTCGTTCATTTATGTGTGACAAAAATATACTTGCTTATTCAGTTAAAGAGCTGATCAGTTTGAGCAATAATCTATTTATTCGTTAAAGGTTCGAGTTCGTTAGATAAAATTAATATAAATGCACACACGCACACACAGGCACACAGACACGTGCATGTATTTATAGTTTCTATAATAATAATAATAATAAACTCCATATACGGGAAAAAATTAATTTTCATAGTTGAAGTGAGTTTAACAGCCTGACTTGGATTAGTCAAATATAACGAGGTTGTTGATCATGATTCTGCGAGTTTCAAATTAGTTACGATCGGAATTTGAGTTTGTTTTTTTAGGCCGGTTATGAGCCCGATGGAGTATGATCAAGAAATTTGAGCAAATGAGTAAAAGACAAACTCAAAACTCATGACTAAACTCAAACAAAAAACACGAGTATATAATCAACACAACCCAAATTCTGATATATGAACGAAAATGATACTACTAAACTTTTTTTGGGTTTATTCAGCTGTTACAAATATTATAGAATGACATGATTTTAAAATAATAATACTAATATTTATAGAATCATATATTGTGGAGAGAGGCAATGATAATAATAATGATCATCTCTCGGAAATTTATTAAAAAAAAAAAAAAAAAAAAAAAACTAGTAGTACATTGACACGTAGGAGAGAGGTTTTATGCGCCGTGACCCTGTAACAAATTAAAATCATGGGGTAAATTTTGGATTGGTCCATGAAAACAAAAGTATTTAAGGATTGGTCCATGAAACTGAAACTAATTAAGGATTGGTCCATTTCCCCTAACTAACCAATAAAAATGTAAAAAATCAGAAAAAATTCCAGAAAATAAAAATACAAAAATACAAAAATAAAAAAAATATGAAAAAATCAAAAAAAAAATAAAAGAGGCAAAACCCCGAAAAAACACGAATTTTTTTAAAAAAATCAAAAAAAATCCCAAAAAATCAACAAAAATCTAAAATCAACAAAAATTCAGAAACGTAAAAAAAAAAACAGTCTGAAAACGTAAAAAAAAAATCTGAAAAAAAAAATCCAAAAACGTAAAAAAAAAAACAGTCTGAAAAATAAAAACAGTCTGAAAAATAAAAACAGTCTGAAAAAAAAAAAACAGTCTGAAAAATAAAAACAGTCTGAAAAATAAAAACAGTTTGAAAAAAAAAACAGTCTGAAAAATAAAAACAGTCTGAAAAATAAAAACAGTCTGAATAAACAGTCTCAAAAATAAAACACTAACATACTGCAAAATGTAGTGAATAAAAGTTCAACCATCAAAAATGTAGTGAATAAGGATTTTGTAAAATGTAGTGAATAAAACAGCCTGAACAACGATGACATGGCAAACGTACATTTTACACAGTCCTTCGTAATAATAATAACTAATTTGTTTAATTCATAAAAAAAGAGTCGAGCATTATCATCTCAATCAGAACCTGTAACATTGATGACGTGACGAACATAGTTCTCGAGAAGACTACCAACAAACCTATCTGCGTATTCAGGATTAACAGGCACAAACCCGCTCTTCGACAACGCTCGTAAAAACACCCTTAAAACCGTCCCATCAACCCTAGAAGACTCATCCTCGATGGCATTCACTACAATATCCCCTACAATCTTCGCAGCCTCGGACGCCACATCAGCATTGATAGACACGTACGTAAACAGATCGGTGTAGAATTTGGAGACGGATTGAACAGAGGAGTGAGATTGGGGAAAAAACGAGGAGGGGGAAGAAAGAGAGAGAGGGAGGAGGGATCGGAGGAAAGAGAGGAGTGAGGGTCCATTTCTCTGTTTTAGAGAGAGAAAGAGAGAGAAAGAGATGGGTTTCTCTTTTCTGTATCTCTATATATTATTCTGTATTTATTTAGGGTGGGTTGGTTTAAAGAGAGAGACGGAGAGAGACGGTTTAGAGAGAGAGAGATACACTTTAAAAAAACAGAATATGTATAGTATATATAGTGGACCAATCCTTAATTAGTTTCATAAATAATGGACCAATCCTTAAATGAATTTTATAGCCGGACCAATCCTTAAATACTTTTGTTTTCGTGGACCAATCCTTAATTTTCTCCGATCAAAATACATTTTGGCCTCTGCATATTAAATTTAGAGATACAAATTTTGGTCCATAAACCATAACTTCTAAAGATAAATCTTGGATTATTCTCAACATAATTGATGTGTATATAATTCTTTAATTTTTTGTAGTGTTCACATTAGATCCAAATTTTATTTTTCTAGACTCGGCTCTAGTGATGAGCTATTGGCGGCTGCCACTGCGGATCACCGACAACCATTTTCTCTTTCTATCTCTTTGACCTCTCTCTTTTTCTAACTCATCTATTAACTCTTTCACTCATCAAGTTCTATGTGATTTGAGATCAACGAAAAGCTATTGGCGGCGATGGTCGTGGCTACGACCAATGGCGAGAACCCATATATCGTGCTACTGCAGCAACAAAACCAAGTCTGGATAAGACTCAGGTGTACCCGAATGAAGCCTAAAAATGTCAAAGTGAGATATTTTTCTACTCAACCGTGTGTTTACAAAATTAATGTCCTGGAAAAACATTGTTCAAAAAAAAAAAAAATCCGAACAAAGGAATGTCCCAAAATAAAACAATGTATTTTATTTGTGAGTAAACTAATTTTATTAAAGAAAAGGAAGCACTTATTTGTTTTTAATGTTTTTCTTCTAGATTTTGGATGATTTTTATACATTTGATTTACGAAATTTTAAGTTATTTTGTAAAGTTCTGGTCGATTTGTGGCTAAAAACGTATATAAATTTTTTCCATAGTTTCTAATTAATGAAAACCGTCCCAGAAATTGCCTATAGATTCAAAAAAGGTTTTAAAGTAATTCTTAAAAGTTTCTGCTTTTGTTTATGGGAATCTGTAATAGTTGCAATATACAATAATTAAGTATTTATGGTTAGAAGATTCTTACATATCATATTTTTATTATTATAAAAATTCTTTCCTTAATATAAATTTTAAAGGAAGAGAATCAAGGGAACACGTAACAAGGTAGTTACGGATGAGTTATAAGAAAAGAAAGAATTGTCAAAGATGGAATTCTGATTACTAAGGACTCCTATATCAAAGGGTAATTAATAAGTTTGGCAACATCCAACTTTATTTGTATTCTATTTAGGAAAAGAAGCAATCTCAGAGATATATATATATACAATACTTCTGTCAATTATTATTATTTAAGCTTACAACAATCATAAACATGTGTGCTTCTTCTCTTAAATATTGTGAGGAGAAAAGAGAGATGTATTTTCCAAAGGAAATAATAGAGGAGATTCTCATAAGATTGCCACTACTTAAAACCATCATAATGTTCAAGTGCGTTTCCAAGGATTGGAGCGATGTCGTATCAAGCAACGAGTTTCGCAGGCGTTACCAATTTCTACGACGCAAGGATGTACTTCCTGCTGGATTCTTTTACCATCATAAAAATCCTCACTTTTCAGACCGTAATCCGTGTATGCCTGTTCAAGGCCAGGCAAAATTTATCAATACATCCAATGTTGGGAAAAAATATTCAGGTTTATGCCATAATATGCAGCAAATTGGTTACATCATTGGCTCTTCTGAAGGACTTGTTCTCCTTAGTCGTAACCCTATGAGTTATCATGTGTTCGATCCCCTCACCAAAAAGCACGTTCAACTTCCCAAAACTCTTAGAAAATACTCGTTTGTTTGTACGGGGTTTATCTGTAAAAAACTTGAACAAATTGGTTCAAACAATATGAATGGTAATAGTTCTCACCTTACATACAAGGTAGTTCGTGTTGGAATTCCCAACCCAACGGAAGAAAATTCATCATACAAGGTCGAAACTTATTCATCTGAAACTAGAAAGTGGCGTAAATCAATGATGACAATCTCTGAAGAGTTTTATTTCATTCCCCAATCAACAGCAAAGGTGATAGGAGGTGTTTTTCACTGGAGAAATAGTTGGGGCTGTATTGCAATTGCATATGACCCAGAGGATTCTGTGGGACATGCAACAGTAATTGAATATCCACATTCAGGCTGGTCTACAATTCTTACTGGCACTGAAGACGGACGCCTCCTATCTATTTCTGAGTATTTTGCTGGAATTGATGTCTGGGGTTTAGGAAGACAATACGAGGGAAAAAGCTATTTAGATGAAGATATTATCAAACGCAGCGAATGGACCATGTCCTATAAAATCAATTTTATAGAACTAGGATTGCGTGTGATTGATTTCGGACCCAATGAACAAACTTATATGGGACATACTGTCGACATTCACCCTCAAGATTCCAATATTCTTTTCTTTGAAAGTGACAATGAGGTTTTATCCTATAATCTTAACGATAAAAGCATCGAAACTAGGTCTTTAAAGACTGACGAAGAAGTGCCATTTATGGATCCATATGTGTACACATATTACTATGTTGAGTGGCCGTCATGGCCTTGCCTTTCATAGTTTACTCATGCAATTGTTGAATTTCAGTATTTCGATCGTTTGTTGAAACTCTATTCTTAATAGTACTTATATTATTGCAGTCCTATTATTTATTGGATTTATTTATTTGGTCCTAAATTTAATATGGTTTTGTCTTCTATGTGTGTTCAACTATTAATTGTTGCATTAATAAATCAATCGAATTTTTATAACCCATAAATAACTACTGTACTTGAATTTGAGTTATGGATTAGGAATTTTAATACTCAGTTGTTTTGATATTGTAAATGTTCGTATCTTTAAAACTAGCTAGGACGAACTTTTCCTTCTTATCATAGAACTATGTCAGAATCTGTACGCACAAAAAACTCAAAATTAATTTTCCTATTTTCGATTAACAGAAGTATGTATAAATATTATGAAATTTAAGATATGGATAGTCGTATAGGTCAATTATAATATACTTTTTTAAATAATACTAATGTTTAATATACAGTTTCTTTATAATTTAGTCCTTGATCAAAATTCATTAATCGTTACTCACCCCTCCGTTTTCTATATTTGATTACTTTTTTAAAAAAATTGCCCTAATTTTTTTTCTCGTATTTTTGGCACATTATTATCCTATAAAATGCCAAATAAACAACCAGACACAAAACTAATAATATAAAAGGGCATCTTTTACAAATTATTTTTAAACAAACATTTTAGAAATAAAATAAAAGTTGATTTTAAAAAACGAACCGAAAAAATAATTTTGAATATAGAAAACGGATGGTGTGACACTCCCCGGAGTCTGATACCCCTCGTCCACTGACTACTACATAATATGTTTAGGTTAGCTGATTTAGTTCATCTGTTATAGATGCAATACTATACAAGACTAAGTATTTATGTTCAGTTTTATGCCATAATATGCAACAAATTTGGGCCTTTTCATATATGTACTTTTAGTTTTGTGCGATTATTACTACTAAATTTCGGATTATGGTCTTTCGATGTTGATTTAGCAGCGGACGTATTGCAGCCGTTTGTAATTGTTGGATTGATATTTTGGGTCATTGGTCTGTTTTATTCTTTGATCGGGTTTATTAGCGTGCTGACACACCGAAGGTTTTAGCTTGAGCTGTGATGTGCGTCTTATGGGTCATTTTAAACTTTTCGTGTACTACTGTTTGACCGTTTTATGCTCTTTTCTACGACCATCGATTAATTAGCTTATGTAACGCCTGTTACAGATTGATTTGCACGACAATATTTCATTTTTTATTTCGTAAGTTGATATGAGTATCTTATTTATTTACGACTTTGTTGGATTCTTTTTAAAAACAAAATAAGTCGTTTTAACTTATTTAAAAAACAGTATGAGTAATTTTAAAAACAGTGTAAGTCGTTGTTGAACTTAGAGTTCAATAATGATTTTGATTATAACTTTGATTATGTTTTTAATGATTTTACGATTTCGATGATATAACGCTTGTCTTTTCCAAAAGTTGTAAATGAAAATTTCAGAATAACAGAAAGATAGAGCTCAGAAAAACGAAGCCACAGGTTCAAGCGGAACCAGAATCGGAGCCAAAACGAAGAAGATACAAGCTTTCGAAGAAAACCGAGACCAGAAGAAAAACGACCGATCGACTGGACAAAAACGACCGATCGTTTTTGGTCGAAATTCTTCCAGTGAGTCCATTGGAAAAACGACCGATCGTTTTCAGAAACGACCAATCGTTTTCTGAAAAACGACCGATCGTCTGTAGAAAAACGACCGATCGTTTTTCTGCAGTTTTCGAAAACAGCTTTTCAGCTTATTCTGGAAAGTTGCTTAAAACCACTGTATTAAAGCCTCAACCACTACCAACGGTCATATTCGAAAAACAGACTTTGCTGGGCATAAAACCAACCCAAATCTCTCTTCCAAACTTACTTATTATCAACAAATTACAAAACAATCAATCCTCCAACCTCTCTCAATAAAAACCCTAAAAATCACCATTTTGGTGAACATATTCGAGAAAGAGGAAAATCAAGGAGAAAGAGATTCAAGCTTGATCATCATCAAAAACTCACAAATTAGCTTATTAAGAAGCAATTAGATTAGTGAGTGTAGTTACATTTTTGTAACAAAATTGTATCGAGTAAAATATAAACTCATTTGTGAGCGAGTGATCGGGTAGAGGCTTTGTAAGCAAGTGAAGCTTAAAAGTTCTAGGTCTTTTCATTCGGGTACTCATAAATTGAGGGGGAGTCGTTGACTCGTAGTCGTGTTCTCTTGCACTTGTATCAAGAATAGAAACCTCGGGTAGAGGGTGAGCCAATCGGTCGATTGAGCTCGATAGGATTTGTAATATCCGCAAGAAGATTTTTAGTGAAATACTCGGTAGTACCGAGGAGAGGACGTAGGCGCGTTTGCCGAACCTCTATAAATCGCGGTGTCAATTCCTTTCCCTTACTTTTACTTTACGCAACTTATTTTATTGCTTATTTTCTTGTTTGCATTTAGTAATCCTAGCAATTCATTAACTCTTGTTAAAACGCTTAAGCTTAGAATTGCATTAGTTGGGTGATTAGTTGCTTAAAATTTTAATTAGGCGAAAAGCGCTAAAAACCTTATTCACCCCCCCTCTAAGTTTTAGCCGCACCGGGGCCAACAGTCGTTTTGAGTCATTTAAAAAACAGTATGAGTAATTTAAAAACATTCTAATTCGTTTTAATTCATATTAAAAACAATCTAATTAATTTAAAAACATTCTTAGTTGATTTAAATCATTCTAAAAACAGTTTGAGTTAATTTAAGTAATTTTCAAAATAGTCTGAGTTAATTTAAATAATTTAAAAACAATTTGAGTTAATATAAATAATTTTAAAAACAGTCTGAGTAATTTTAAAAACAAACTAAGTCATATTAAGTTATTTAAAAAACAATATGAGTAATTTTAAAAACAGTCTGAGTTATTTTAAATTATTTAAAAAACAATCTGAGTAATATTTAAAATAGTATGAGGCATTTTAATTTATTATAAAACAATATGAGTAATTTTTAAAACAATATGAGTTGATTTAAGTCATTTTAAAAATAGTTTGAGTTAATTTAAATAATTTGAGTTAATATAAGTAATTTAAAAAACAATTTGAGTTAATATAAGTAATTTTAAAAAACAGTCTGAGTTAATTAAAGTCATTTTAAAAATTGTTTCAGTTAAGTTAAGTCATTTTAAAAATAGTCTCAGTTAACTTAATTCATTTTAAAAACAGTTTCAGTTAATTTAATTAATTTATAAATAGTTTGAGTTTGTATAAAAACAGTGTAAGTTATTTTGAGTAATTTAAAATCAGTTTGGGTTGTTTTAAAAATGTCCGGGTCATTTTAAAAATAGTATATGGCCTTTGTAAAAAGTCTATTAACATTTGAATTGTTTTATGGTCATTTTAAAATAATACATGATCATTCAAAATTGGACATTTTAGAGAGAGAAAGAAAATATAGAAATATAATTGATAGACTATTTATATTTAGCTAAAATTGGACTAATTCTTAAATAGTTTCGTTTGGATAGGTCAATCCTTATTTTCTCAAAATTTAATGAATGATCGGTTAATTATTACTAAAACTAATTAACCATTGGTTCATTGCTCATTAAATATAAAAGTCTCGCAACTCTATTTCTGCCATTTGTTTCTCTCTAAAAAAAATGACCCATATTCTCCACAACCACCGCCGGCCACCTATGCCGCCTTCCACCACCGTCGATGTCTCCGGCAAGGAGGAGAGTCCTTCGCCGCCGCCTTGTGCCACTTCACCGCCCTAATCACCGACCTCCCTCTGTATCTATATGTATATATTTTTGTACGCATCTCTCTCTATGCTATGCCTCTGCCTATGTTGGAGTTGAGGCCCACCTTCGCTAGTGGTGGCGGTGACGACGGTGACCTTCGATGGCGGCCAGACCCATTTTCAGAGTTTTAGAGGCCTTAGGCCACCTTAAAAACGGGGCTTTTTTTTTTATTCGTAAAAATAAAGTATTTAAATAAAACTTATAAAATACGATTAATAAATGGTAAAATATTAGGGTAGAAAATATTAGATGCAATAATTTGAGTAAATTTAACAAAAAAATCAATGATACGAAGCAAATTTTTTACAAATTTCGCATTGTAACTAAAATTATACTATGATTTTTTAAAAAGGAAATCAGGAACCAAATCTGTTATTTATTATTCAACAAATCAAGTCATTACCTGTTTTTTTTTAATATAAGAGACCACATAGAATATTACATAAAATTAAAACATTCATTAGTATAATAAATTCTATAATGAAATAAAAAAATAAAATCTTGTGTTCGCAAATACTCAAACACCGGTTGACTACACTATTTAGTAAGAAAATCAACCAATAACCCACATATAACTATTGATTGGAGAAGTGAAATTAATAATATATATTTTTTTTTATTTAATATTTTGCCAAACTGGGATCTTAAAAATATACGTTTTTTGGGGCTCTAGGCCCGTGACTCTTGAGCCTAGCCCAAAATCCGGCCCTGATGGCGGTGTGATGATTTGTTTATATATATTTGTATATATATATATATATATATATAGGGATAATTTCCTATAAGTATCTCATAGCAAATTATATTCCTCCTACATACCTTGATAATTTCACATTCCTCATAGATACCACTTTTTAATTATTTAGTTTATTACTAAATTATCATACAAACCAAAATATAATATACATATTTTATCTTTCTACAAACCCAAAAAAATAATTTTAAATTACAACAAAATAAAAAAAAACACCAAAAAATTATAAAAATGAAAAAAATCAAAAAAAATATAAAAAATAACAAAAAAAAAACAAAAAATCATAAAAAATTATAAAAATCACAAAAAATCAAAAAAATTATAAAAATTCACCAAAAATACCAAAAATCTCCAAAAATTATAAAAAATCACCAAAAATCACAAAAAATTATTAAAAAAAATACAAAAATCACAAAAAATGAAAAAAATCACAAACTTTTAAAAAAATTACAAAAAAAATATATAATTTTTTTCGTCAATATAACACTTTTTATACCAAAAAATAAAAAAAAATAAAAAATGACAAAAACTTAGAAAAAATTACAAAAAATTCAAAAAAAATTCAAAAAAATCAAAAAATCAAAAAAAATCAAAAAAATGAAAAAATTATATAAAAATAAAAAAAAATTTAAAAAAACCAAAAAAATCACAAAACATTATAAAAAAAACAAAAATCACAAAAAATTATAAAAATTATAAAAAAATCACAAAAATCCCAAAAAAAAGAATTAAAAAAAATTAAAAAATCATAAACTTTTTAAAAAATTACAAAAAATATATAATTTTTTTTTGTCAATATAACACTTTTTATACCGAAAAGTGATTTTTTTTTTATACAAAAAAATGGTTTTCCCATGATAAATGTGTCTTTTTTTAATCTAAATGAGCTGAAAGTGCATCTAGTTCAGTCAAAAATACATATAATTCAGTCAAAAGCGTATATAGTTCAATAAAATTGCATATAGTTCAATCGAAAATGCATATAGTTAGTCAAAAATGTATAAATTTGAGTCGAAATTGCATTCAATACAGCTGAAAATACATCTAGTTCCGTTGAAAGTGCATACAATTCAGTCGAAAGTAAATATAGTTCAATAAAAGTGAGTATGCATATAGTTCAGCTAAAAGTGTATATGGTTCAGCTGAAAGTACATCTGGTTCAGCTTAAAGTGCATCTAATTTAGTGGAAAGTACATATAGTTAAGTCAAAAGTGCATATAGTGTAGTCCAAAATGAATATAGTACAATCGAAAGTGCATATAGTTCTGTTAAAAATGCATCTGATTCAACTAAAAGTGCATCTGATACAACTGAAAGTGCATATGGTTCAGCTGAAAGTGCATATGGTTCAACTAAAAGTGTATCTGGTTCATCTAAAAGTGTATATGGTTCAGACAAAAGTGCATCTAGTTCAATAAAAGTGCATATCGTTCTCTAAAACCTACATCTGGTTCAACTAAAAGTGCATCTGGTTCAACTGAAAGTGCATATAGTTCAGCTAAAAGTGTATCTGGTTCAGTCGAAAGTGCATCTAGTACAGTCGAAAGTGAATAAAGTTCAATAAAAGTGATTTTTTTGTGATTTTTTTCATTTTTTTTTATAATTTTGTGATTTTTTTCATTTTTTTTTTAATATTTTGTGATTTTTTTTTTTCATTTTTTTCACTTTTTAATTTTTTTTGTAATTTTTTTAAAATTTTGTTATTTTTTGTGATTTTTTGTGATTTTTTCATTTTTTATAATTTTTTTGTCATTTTTTTTTGTTTTTTATAATATTTTGTGATTTTTATGATTTTTTCATTTTTTATAATTTTTTTGTGATTTTTTTTTCATTTTTTGTGATTTTTTTCCGTTTTTATATGAAATATGTGTATGGCGTTTTGGTAAATAAAGTAAATAATTAAAAAGTATTACCTATAGAGAATATGAACTTATGGAGGTAGTAGTTAGGAGGAATATAATTTCAAAAGTGGTATCTATTGGGCATTTTATATATATATATAATGTGTGTGTATATATATATATATATATACTAATTAGGGCTAGGGACCTTGTTTGTAAATTAGATTAGATCTAGGGACTTGGTTTGTAAATTAGACAAAGTTTGGTTCGTTTCATTCTGGTCCTTGTACTTTTAAAAGAATTGTGATTGAGCATATAATGGTAAAAACAACGAAATTTCTATCAAATTTTATTAATATGACCTTTTTTTTAAGTCTCAGACTGTTTTTTAAAAATTAACAAAATTGTTTTTGAAAGAGCTCGGAATGTTTTTAAAGAGCTCAGACTGTTTTTAAAAATAAATTAAAACAACTCAAGCTGTTTTATAATTACTCATATTATTTTTAAAATTACTCACACTATTTTTAAAAAATTAACAAACTATTTTTTAAAGAGCTCCGAATGTTTATAGCTCAGACTGTTTTTCAAATTACTTAAAACGACGTTTTATAATTACTCATATTATTTTTAAAATTCAGTTGATTTTTAAAATAACTTAAAACGACTCAAACTGTTTTTATAATTACTCAGACTATTTTTAAAATGACTTAAAATGTGTCAGACTGTTTTTAAAATGACTTAAAATGAGTCATACTTTTTTTAAAATGACTTAAAATAAGTCAGACTGTTTTTAAAATGACTTAAAATGGGCCAGACTATTTTTAAAATAAATTAAAATGGGTGAGACTGTTTTTAAAATAACTTAAAATGGGTCAGACTATTTTTAAAATAAATTAAAATGGGTCAGGCTGTTTTTAAAATGACTTAAAATGGCTCAGACTGTTTTTAAAATGACTTAAAATAAGTCAGACTATTTTTAAAATGACCTAAAATTACTCAGATGGGTTTTTTTTGTTTTTGGATTTTTATTTTATTTTAGATTTTTTGCTGTTTTTTAAAGGTTTTATTTGTCTTTTTTCAGGCTTTGACTTTTTTTAAAAGTATTTTTGGAATTTTATTTTATTTTTTCAGATTTTTTTAAAATTTTCTTGTTAAATTTTCTGAAATTTTCCTAGTTCTTCCAATTTTCATTTAATTTTTATGATTTAATGTATCAAAATTTCGATTTATATATACTTTTATAATTAGATTTAAAACTAAAGGGACTGAAATGATAATATCTAAAACTATTGGGCAACGCTGTAAATTCACCAAACAGTGGTGCAATGCTTATTTAACACGTGTCGCTATCTGAATGTGCATCGCTGAAATACACTATTTTTTAAGTAGTTTTAGTTCTATGAAACTATTTTTAATTAAGTTATAGATAATATATCAATTATGTTGTGCAACATATTAGCTCGTTATAGATATATATATAGATATAGAGAGAACATAGAGGGAGGAAACAGTAGGTCTTTATTAATTAGAATGTATCAATGTATGTGGACCCTAACCTTATTTATATATTAGAGGTTAGGGTTATACAAGGTAGAAAGCTCAACTTAGTCCCACTATGAGTAAAGCCCAATAGTCCAATAATATCCTACAACACTGCCCATTTGGACGTCTTGAATTCTTCGTCTTCATGCAATCGATCTGAGTCGAGTTCATTCGCAGTGCTAAACACATAAAAAACTTAGGGCCGCAAAACCCAATGTGGGACAAAACCGGTACCTAGGATAAACCGTGTAGATGAATGATATAAGCCGAAATAGCATGTAATTAACTAACCACAAAACAATGTGCCTCATCAAAACCTTGCCAGAGCAAACTCAATGGTAAAATCTCTGGTCGAAAGAAAAAGAATGCAATAGTGGTAGTAGTAGGGGATCAACCACAAAACAGGTGCCTCATCAAAACCTTACCAGAGTAAACCCAGTGGGAAAAATCTCTAGTCGAAGGACAAAAGAGTACACAGTGGTAAGAAGTATACAACAAGATACTCCCTCTAATTTCGGCAATCTTAAGTTAGATATGATAGGAACGTGTCTCGCTAAAAACCTTACCAAGGAAAACCCAGTGGGAAAAAAACCTTAGTCTAAGGACAAAAAGACTACACGAGCATGCGACTGGATGCTCTCCCTCACTTGCATACGACAAGATGCGAGAATTTCGACTAAATAGTAATTAGTGCAATAAGCATTCACATGGATGATCCCCCTCACTTGTACACGACTGAGTGCAATGATTTAATATTCGAATAAAGAGTACGAGCATTCGGCTGGATGCCTCATTTACTTGCACACGACTGGATGCAATAAAATCTAACGTGGAATAGAATGAGCATTCAACTGGATGCTCTTAAACTTCATATGGGAAGATTAATTTCGGCGAGACATGCTAAATAGCATAATATAGTCATGTCTCTCTTGATCGATAACAACAAGTTGTCCTCAAATAAGATACGTGTTTTATCTGGGTCATGAGACAGAGCATATGTAATTCAAATATGGCTAATACTAGCTCGAAGCCATATACACTCTCTAGTCGTCTCATAGAGCACGAGTAGATCATAGTGATTCGTTTGGAGTCATTCCAAGAACTCCAGGATATCGCCTTATTCCTAATGGTAAAGACAGACCATGTTAGGAATATCACTTATGAGGGTATGATAAGTAACCAGCATCGGTATTACCGAAAAAGGGTTGCATTAATTCGAGTACCGAAGGGGGTAGGTACACTCGATGACGTAAAATGGGATAAGACAAGCCGTCATCCACAATTACCTTAAGGTAATGGGAAAATGTCTTTTATGCCATTTCGATGGCAGCGTGTTAGCGCGATGCTGTGTCGAGCTATACCATTCACAGCAGACGAGATGTTCGTCCTAGCACATTAGACCAAGTACAATGATGCGCTTATTGTACTTAGATATGAACATCATGGTTCAATATCTCTTCATCATCTCATCAGGGATGGATTGGGTCTATATCAATGTCTAGTGATCAAACGATCATGCAAGAATCTGATAACTTAGCGTCATGATGACTAAAACGTCATAACACCTTCTGGGTGTAGTCTGAATCATGGACTTAGATTCAATCTTTAAGGGACTCGGCCATCAGGCCGAGTCACTACCGTGTCTTCCCAAGATCTTTCATCTCGAAAGCAAATCCAAAAGTGGATCGCATAATAAAACACACAAGGGCATAATACTTGTTCAAGTATCCCAAGCTGATCAAGTACTCACTTAGGCAGGTATACCACATCCGCTCGGATTATATTAATCCATATAGTGAATGTCTCATTTAATTGAGATCATGTTCCGTGGTCAGGATTTACTTGATTCAAGCATTATGAAGTCACACATTGACCTTCATCTATATCTTTTTGTCTAAATCCCCATAGAGATATAAACGTGACCACATTTATGGCTGCATACTCAGTTTTTCGGAAACTACTAAACTGATAAAGTAGGGGACTGTTATAATGTCCATTACGAAGAAATCAACCATCTCGTAATCAATTCCAAGGTGTGAGAGAAGGCTTGCGCTACTAGGGGAGCATTCTACAATCTCATTGTTCTCATCACTCTTCCAGACGAATAACCAAATAAAACAACTCGTTTAACATTGGCGGCCTTGGAGCTACAGGTCCGAACAAACTTTCGCTAAGGAGTCTACTTGGATTGCAAGTTTCCATTAGTCCAGTCTATTCTTCGTTGACTTCCGCAACGGTACATGGTTCCCTATCATAATTTGTTCATATTATCAGTCGTCACCGAATATATGAACAAGCAATCAGTGACAGTCTCGTCTCGCTTCAATATCATCTAAGATATCATGATCGACATATATTTCAAGATTCTTAGGATGAAGAGGAATCACACATCTCCTAGATCCATTATAATCTTATGCGACAAACGAGTTTCAGTTCACCACCTCTAGGCTGAACGAATTAAGAACCGGTCAACTTCCTCATATAACACGGCGTCCGACAGGGACATCTATCCTTGCAAGCATTTTACAGCAGGTATAAATGATCTCGTGACATCTCATAAAGTCATTAAATGCGTATGGCATTTAGTTAGACTTGAGGGAGTCTATGCATTTACTTATCACTAAGTGCAGTTTTGGGGATCAAACTAAGGCTGAGTGGGTTATGCCATGTTACTTCACATCGTTCCTTATCAACGGTAACGTGCAAATCTCCCCCTAACGACGGGGAGAACAGTATTAGCGATGTCACTTTCGCATATCATGCGGTAAATAGATCGCTTGCCAAGGTTACTCTATCAAATGATAGACATGGAATTCATAATCGACTTATGTCCTCTTCAGAGGTATATATTTTGAACGCTATAGTGGCTCAATCAAAATATTAATTAAGCACTCTAAACACGCGTTAATATGAGACTTCTGGCTCATAACCAGTAACCAACTGGTACGCATATGGTGTTTGAACGTCTATGGGCCTCATAACGGACCAATGCAACAAAATATCATAACTCCACATGGAAATATAAATCTTGGTGCGCAAGACCAAGAAGTGCGTGTAATCATTTGCAGTCGCATCATCAAACTTTCCACGAGTCCATTTGGGTCTGAACATAATCGACATGATGTTCAATTTCAATTTCCAAACTCAAGTAATTCAAATCAAAATTTCGATTCTTACTCTTCGGAATTATCAAGTCGACTAGACTTTTCAGGATAATCGGGATCATGAGCCATCAACTTAATGATAGGGCAAAAAGTTTGGGAAATGCTCCATTTCTATGGACAATAATAATCATGTGACCTTATTGTCGATGCATCAACCATAACCATTTATATTTATGGTCCATCTTATGTTTGGATAAGTCCACAATAACTCCAATTCTTTAAAAGAATTCTACGAGTCCTTTTCGTGATCTTTACACATACTAGTCTTTCAAAGTGAGCATTATTGGCATGAATTTCGGATTAATCATGAAATATATTTTCAGAGAGAATTCAAATGCGATGCCATTATAAATCAAGCATCGTCTTTTGACTCGGGAATATCTCATCCAGTCAATGCCACAATATCAAAATGCTCTTATCAATCGACGGCAGGCGAATGATATTACAGACAATCATGTCTTAGCATCTAAATCATTTATCATTCGACGACAGGCAAAATGATAAGGTAACTTTAAATTCTTTAAAGAATGTAGTAGCAACCACTTGAAAGACATTTCAACTCCTCTAAAATATGCTTTTGGTCGTATTGAATGGATGGTATGTAAATAAATTTTAATTCTTTCATGAGCTATTACCAGATAACACTGATTTTCTCGAATATTTTATAATTCAATAAGGTACGACAGGACCTATAGGAGTACAACGCCTCATATTTGAAAAATCAATTTGGCTTTACCAAAGATTTCGATTTGAAACGACATGTCCAGAATCGTTGTCACCCAGTACTCTTTTAGACAATTATTTGGTGAAATTATATGATACACTGTTACCCACTATTTCCAAAAACCCAACTACACCACAAGTATTGCCTAAAATTTCATAATTTAAAGTTTGGTCATATTTGTCAAAGAAATTTGCTCATAAGCTGATTGATTCTGTATTTACATAAATACAACCTAGGTTCTATTTTTTCCATATTTGTATGCCACTAAAACACAGCCAAAAATACCACAAATTATAATTCGAATTATCTACAAAACTTAAAGCTATACCAAAATATCATGATTCACTAGTTTTAACACTAAAATTTGACAAAATGCCACCAGGATTGGTGTCATATTTGCATAGCACCAAAACGCCGCCAAATATACCACATAATCAAACCCGAATAACTATAAAACTTAAAAAAAAAAATTCAAACATCACAATTTACTAGTTCAACAGTAAATTTTGGAAGCTATCTTGCTAGCTGAATTTGGAATATAAATAGCAGTGACATTTTTAAATCTGGAACATAAATAGCAGTGACATATTTAAATCTAGAAACGAACTGCAATTAAGTCCATAGTTATAGCTAACAAAAACTTTAAACACAACAAGTATCAAAAACCAATTTAACTTGTAAACGTGATACTTCATCCACATGTCTGTTTCTAATGAATGTTGAGATTTTTCCAGGCCCTGGAAAGGTGTGGGGAACAAGGAGCTGCACGTTTTGCTGAAGGGTGTACCTCATAGGGGCAGCTACTGGGGAAATAACACCTCCCGGTAGCGTGGTACATCAAGCATGTACCAACAACCTCATCCCCATGCCTATCCGGGCAGGCAATCCCGAGATAGCAAAACCTGTTAGCATTAATAGCCTCACAAACCTGCAATGTACATAAACAGATTTAGAATTTAAACTATATAGACCTATGTTACCTAACAATAGACCTATGTTTTACCGTTTTTTCACCGATTTGAGAGTTGTAACTGTAAAAATTTTAATCCAGAAAACAGTTACTGAAAAGAAAGTGTCATTCCTTTGTTCCAGTAATATAAATTTGAAGTGAACATTTATAGAAAACTAATCGCACTCATTTACGGGGTCAATTTTACTGTTGAGTTGCTGAACTAAAGCCCAAAAATACAGCTGGAAACCGAAAGAACAACTGAAAACATAACGACTTTTTCTATACCACATACTAGTCAGTAGTCATAATTACCATTTTTTGGAAACTTGTCACGGAAATACTAATATTTAAAAAAATAAAAAATCTGCACGTAATAGTTTGTTAAAAAGTATTGATACCACCTAACCATTAGAAAATATAATGCATCACTAGTCGTTCACAAATAGCAACTTACTGTAGCATCTTTCAACAAAGTAGTTTATTATAATATTGGAAATTGTAGTGTCTAAAGATAACATTGGGAGCAAAATGAAAAGATAACATTGATTCTGTATACACATATCAACACAGATATAAGTATATAACTAGGTTCTACTTTTTCCATATTTGCATGCCACTAAAACAGCCATATACATATCACAAATTATAATCCGAATTATCTACAAAACTTAAAAACTATACCTAAGCATCATGATTCACTAGTTCAACACTAAAATTTGACAAAATGCCGCCTAAATTAAAGCCAAGCTGCAACTGGAAGTAATATGCTCAAATTCGAAAACTAACTGCAATTAAGAATTCATACTTCGAACTAACAGAAATTTAAACACAACTTCCGAAAACCAATCAAACTCAGAACGTGATACGTCAGTACAATTACTAGTTGTGTATTAGTTCCAAATGCAATTAGTTTCATAGTTAATTGACTTTAGGACTTGAGAGGGTTTAATAACATGCTCATTCTTTGGTTCAGTGATTCAACACAATAGCGACAACAAGAACCCTCTCAGGTCCAGGTTACTGATGCGACAGTAATGTTAGACGATGTGAGAAAAAACAATGAAAACTAGTTGACTTTAGGACTTGAGAAGGTTTTTTGTGTCGCTATTGTGTTGAATCACTGAACCAAAGACCAAAAACGCAACTAGATACAGAAATGAAAAGATACATAACAGTGGGAGCATAATGAAAAGATAACATTGATTCTGAATACACATATCCACACAAATATAAGTATATAACTAGGTTCTACTTTTTCCATATTTGCATGCCACCACTAAAACAGCCATATACAAACCACAAATTATAATCAAAATGATCTACAAAACTTAAAAACTATACCTAAACATCATGATTCACTAGTTCAACACTAAAATTTGACAAAATGCCGCCTAAATTAAAGCCTAGCTGCAACTGGAGGTAGCATGCTCAAATTCGGAAACTAACTGCAATTAAGAATTCATAATTCGAACTAACAAAACTTTAAACACAACTTCCGAAAACCAATCAAACTCAGAACATGATACGCAAGTATAGATCGGAACATTACTGTCGCATCACCAACCTGGGCACTAGCTGCAACTGGAACAGATATAGCAACTAACACTATCAAATCCGGGAACCTTTTCAATTTTTTTGTAATCAACAAATCCTGAAACTGATTGCGAATGGGAATTCATAATACCACTAAAAAAAATCCAAACACAGCAACAATCATAAACCAACCAAACTCAGGAAGTGATACATCTTTGTAGATCGATATTATTAGCGTCTCATAACTGAACTTACGCACTAACTGAACCTGGAACAGATATAACAACTAACATATTCGAATCCAGAAACCACCTACAATTACATATACATAGTTTGACTAGCAGAAATTTAAACACAACGACTATCAAAAAACATTCGAACTCAGAACGTGATAGGTAACTATACATCGATATTATTATAGCCTCATCCCCGAATTAAGAAACTAACTGCAACTTGAACAGATATAACAACTTACATTTGCATAACTCAACTAACAAGAGTTCAAAAGCAAAAACTGACTTGATATTACCGTGTTATCCCCGATATTAACAGGCCCTAATTGACACACTCGAACAAGAAGAGCAACTACATTTTTTAAATCCAGAAATAAGCTACTGTGAGGAAATTGTAATTCCACATATCAATCAATAAAAAATTATGAGAAAAAACAATGAAAACTAGTTGACTTTAGAACTTGAGAGGGTTTTTGTCGTCGCTATTGTGTTGAATCACTGAACCAAAAACCAAAAATACAACTAGATACGGAAACAGCAACTGGAATGGCAAATCCTGCAATTTGTCACAAAATCAACTGGGGAAACAACACCTACAATATCAAACTGACTTACAACCCTAATTAACTACTAGTCTAGACTCTAGAAAACAGTACACAAATAGATATCGCAAATCATTCATTCAACACTGGTAATTGAAGAAGAATATGCCATATTAAACATTTAACACACCCACACGTGCACACACACATAAATTTATATACAAAGACAAACTACTTCAATTTTGAGGTTCAGGTAAAATTTACATGAGATCGATTACTTATTTCTTTAAGAAAACCAACTACAAGGATTCACATTCAGCTAGTATCACCTACTAATTGATGACAGCTTTAATAACATGCTCAATATACCGGAAGTAATTGCAATTATAGTAATTAACATTTTCAAATTCGGAAACTGATTGCAATAAGAAATTAATACTCGACTAAATGAAAATATACACAATAACGATCAAACTCAAACATGTAACCTAACAACAGACCTATATTTTACCGTTTTTCACCGATTTGAGGGCTGTAATAACTACAACTGGAACAGAAATAGTAACAAATTTTTTAAATCTAGATAACACTTACAGAAAAGAAAATGTCATTTGAAGTGAACATTTATAGAAAACTAATCTCACTCGTTTATCGGTGTCAATTTTACTGTTCAGTTGCTGAACTAAAGCCCGTCATTTTTAAAATCTTATCGGTGTCAATTTTACTGTGGAGTTGCTGAACAGATATAGCAAGCAACTAACATTTGCATAATTCAACTAACAAGAATTCAAACGCAAAAACTGACTTGATATTACCGTGTTATCCCCGATATTAATAGTCTCTAATAGACACACTCGAACAGGAAGAGCAACTACATTCTCAAATCCAGAAATAAGCTACGGTATGGTAATTGTAATTCCACATATCAATTAATAAGAAATTTACGAGAAAAAACAATGAAAACTAGTTGAGTTTAGAAATTGAAAGGGTTTTTGTTGTCGTTATTGCGTTGAATTACTGAACCAAAGACCAAAAATACAACTAGATACAGAAATAGCAACTGGAATGTCAAATCCTGCAATTAATCTCAAAATCAACTGGGGAAACAACACCTACAATATCAAACTGACTTGCAACCCTAATCAACTACTAGTCTAGACTCAAGAAAACAGTACACAAATAGATATTGCAAATCATTCATTCAACACTGGTGATTAAAGAAGAATATGCCATATTAAACATTTAACACACCCACACGTGCACACACACATAAATTTATATACAAGGACAAACTGCTTCAATTTTGAGGTTTAGGTAAAGCTTACATGAGATCGATTACTTATTTCTTTAGGAAAACCAACTACAAGGATTTACACAGCTAGTATCACCTACTAATTGATGACAGATTTAATAACATGCTCGATATACTGGAAGTAATTGCAATAACGAGATTGCGATTCCAGCACCGTATTTTCAAAAAAAACTAAAAGAAAAACAGCATCGGATATATGAAAGAAACAGAATAAACACATTATTTTATCAGAATTTTAAAAATTGTAGTGTCTAAAGATAACATTGGAAACAAAATGACAAGTTACATTATTTTAAGTTTTTATGTAGTAACCAATGATTCTCCCTTCAATATTCCACATATTCAGACAACAATAAAGGTAATTTAATATGGGGTTTGCATCAAAAGTTCAAGCTAGATCTAGCCTTGAGACCGAAGCTAAAGACATTTTTTTAAGACCTCCCAATCATTCAATAACAGAATCTGATTCTAAACAAGAAATCCCCCAGTGAATTAATTGAATTATTCAGCAAAATAAAGTACCTGGTTAAGGAGAAACAG
Organism: Primula veris; assembly: GCA_963682055.1. Lineage (NCBI taxonomy): Eukaryota > Viridiplantae > Streptophyta > Magnoliopsida > Ericales > Primulaceae > Primula > Primula veris. The sequence goes on along the minus strand of OY821747.1, from coordinate 23,237,619 downwards.
ATCGATCTGGTGAATTAAGAAGCAGACTTTATCGCAAAATGGGGAAGAGGGCTAAACAGAAATGGAACCCTCATTTCTTCTCAAATTAATGATTTTCAAGTAAATCTAAAATGGTTTTTATTGAAGTAGAAAAATGATAAGAAGTGCCCAAATCTACGGTGAATATGTTGAGAAAATTAAGAAAAGAGTGAGCTGAGAAGGAAGATGTGGAAGTCACCATTGAAAGATAGATAGAGAGACAATGAAAAGAGGTGGAACTCTGTCCTGGTCCTCCTGGACTAGACTAGATGTTGTTGTTTTTGTGCTATTTTGCTAAACTACTCCCTGAATTTTTAACAACTTCTTTTTCAAGTTATGAAAAACAAAATTCACTAAAATTTGAAAGCTATGCCAGCCTGAACTAAAGCCCAGCTGCATATATTTACTGTATCATGACCAAACCAAGGCATTAAATGCAACTGAAATAGATATACTAGCACGTTCTAAGTTCTACACCAAACCAAACCCTATTTTAACCGGTAAATAATTTATATATAAATTATCGAAATAATATTTTAAAAAAATTTATCATATAATTTAGGAGAAATTTCATATAACTATCTCTTATCAAATTATATTATTTCTAGATATATTAATAATTTCATATTTCTCATAGGTATCACTTTTTAATTATTGAGATTATTTACTAAATGGTCATACAAACCAAAATATAATATACATATTTTATCTCTCTATAAACCGAAAAAAATTGTTTTAAATTACAACAAAATTCTATAAACCTGTTACCTAACAATAGACCTGTGTTTTACCGTTTTTTCATCGATTTGAGTGCTGTGCTGTAACTGCAACTGGAACAGAAATAGTAACAAACATTTTAAATCCAGAAAACAGTTACAGAAAAGAAAGTGTCATTCCTTTGTTCCAGAAATATAAATTTGAAGTGAACATTTATAGAAAACTAATCCCACTCGTTTATTGGTGTCAATCTTACTATTAAGCTGCTGAACGAAAGCCAAAAAATGTAGCTGGAAACCGAAAGAACAACTGAAATAGAACGATTTTATTTATACCACATACTAGTCAATAGTCATAACAGATATTTACATGTTCGAATCCAGAAACTGTAACGACTTGAAAACTCACTGTTTAAACTATCTACACTTACATATTCATAGTTTGATTAAAACACATATTTAAACACAACAACTACAAAAAAACATTCAAACTCAGAACGTAATACGTCACCATAGATCGATATTATTATAGTCTCGTCCTCGAATTAAGAAACTAACTGCGACTTGAACAGATATAGCAACCAACGTTTGCATAACTCAACTAAAAAGAATTCAGACGCAAAAACCGACTTGATATTATTCCTGATATTAACAGGCCCTAACTGACACACTCAAACAGGAAGAGCAAGTACATTCTAAAATCCAGAAATAAGCTACAGTAAGGAAATTGTAATTCCACGTAAGAAATTTATGAGAAAAAACAATGAAAACTAGTTGAGTTTAGAACTTGAGAGGGTTATTGATGTCGTTATTGCGTTGAATCAGTGAACCAAAGACCAAAAATACAACTAGATACAGAAATAGCAACTGAAATGTCAAATCCTGCAAATAATCTCAAAATCAACTGGGAAAACAACACCTACAATATTAAACTGATACAATATTAAACTGACTTAAACTACTAGTCTATACTCTAGAAAACAGTACACAAATAAGTTTCGGAAATCATTCGCTCAACAAAGGTAATTTAAAGAAGAAAATGTCATATTAAACATTTAACACACACACACGCATACATTTATATACAGGGACAAACTTCTTCAATTCTGAGGTTCAGGTAAAATTTACACCAGATAGATTAATTTTTTTGTTTAAGAAAACCAAGTACAAGGATCTACACTCAAGCTAGTATCACCTACTAACTAATTGATGACAGCTTTAATAACATGCTCAATAACGAGATTGCGATTCCAGCACCGTATTTTCAAAAAAACTAAAAGCAAAACATAGTAAAACATCAGATCATTTTCACAGTCATAACAAAACCAATAGTGAGTCATGATAATCCAAACATTGAAAAAAACGCAACGAAACAGAGTACTTATTTAATAAAACCTTTGTTTTGTAGTCACTGAGCAACGGAACAGAGTCAAGGCGGAGTTCCTCAATATGATGTGCCCACTGTATGTGGAAAAAATAAAACATAATCAATAAGAATATAAATTAAAATAATAAACTTATAGAAAATTTAATTAAATAGATGAAAAAAACAATAATCTTACTGGGCAAGCATGATGATGTGGACATCTTGCCTCAAAAAACCTCCTACACATGATCTTCTTGCTTGGTGCCATGTATGATATGAATATTAGTAAGTACTATTATATTATGAATATATATATATATGTAAATATAGGGGGAGAGAGTAGTGTAGTTTTCTATATATGTGAATATGTATCTATATGTACAGCTATGTATATATAATATATACTGCTGGGAGATATGAGTGATATAGATGAGAATGTATGTATGTATATGTATATGTATATGTATGTGTGTGTGTATGTAATATTATATATCTATCTATATGTGCTATATGTATATGCATTGCATTGTGCGTGCTTTTCTAGCTTAGTTAGTAAAATGGAGTAGCAGTACAATTCAATATTTTTGTCCTTTAGCAGACGAGACAATTATTCACTACTCCTGGTGCACCTCAATTTTTTGTCATTTTTTTATCACAAAAACTTTCATTATAATAATTAAAAACATTAAAAATATATATATCATAGTTTAACAATTTACAAACACACAGTAAGTCTTGGTTTTTTAGGACCTGGTAAGTTTGATATGAGCTTATTCTCACAATTTTCACTTTTATTTTTTGATCATACTCACATCGAGCTCATAACCAGTCTAATGAAACAAACTCAAACTTTGATCGTAACTTATTTGAAACTCGCAAGCTAAATATCAACAGTCTCGTTAAACTTGACTGATCCGGATCAGACCCATTATCAAGCTCGTTAAACTCACTTCAACTCTTAATTAATAAAAAATCTTAAAATTAATATTTTCTTGTATATGGAGTTTTTTCTATTATTATTATAGAAACTATAAATTTATGCATGTGTGTTGTGTGTGTGTGTAGTCATTTATACTAATTTAATTAAATGTTTCCCAACCTTAACAATCTAAACAGACTATTGCTCAAGCTCGGCTCTTTAACTGAATAAGCAAGTGTATTTTTATCACATATAAATGAATGAATACGAGTTGAGTTAATTTTAACGAGTCGAACAATAAAATATTTACGTCTTTAAAATTGAAAATATGTCGTCTCATTGTTTGGACTTTGGAACAATTGGATGCCTCTGTGATATATATATACTTTCATACTTTGTTTAGCTAACTTATATATATTCTAATTAACAACTGGACGGCTTTCAAATGGTTTTTTGTTCAAGTTCATAGAGGTGCCTTTTGTACAAGGAAAGCCGAATAAAGAGATCACCGGTGTTTTCGCAAATATGAGTTTCCATGTAAAATGCATTTTGGGATATGTTAACCCGCTAATCGGATCCGTGATGAACAATGGCCTTTGGGTTATTGGGTTCGATGGACAACTATTCGGAATAATGGAATGTAAATTAACGATTCTTTATAGAAGCTTTCTTCTTTGTGTTCACCGTCAATTGTAGACGAATTATCTCATATTGTTGAGAAATCCTCAGAAATGAACGGAAAAACAATGACGAAATGGACACTTAATTTAAGACACGACATGATCGTTTTTCTTAAAAAAATATTTAAATCCTCGATCGATTGAGTAAATTATTGATTTTCAGCAAGCCGTTTACAAGATGTAGACATTGTAACGAATTATGCAAATAGAAATATTTATGAACAATTCCTTAATTTCTTTAAAGGACAAACCCGGTGTTAAAGAAACTTGTACGTACGAGAGGGACTATACAGTCTTGCTAGTTCACGTCTATAGCTTTTTTTCGAATCCTTTTGGCAAGTTTTTTACTTTCAGAAAAAGGTAATTACAAAATATATAAATGAATTTATAATGTTTACTAGCAATCTAGCATACATATAACAGTATACATGGTCACAATCCACTTAATTTCACTACTCAATACAGTTTTACATATAAATTAAAGCAAAATCTTAGCCGAAGACAACTACAAATTTACTATATGGTTTTTGACAACTTTGCATGTTTTGATATTAAAATTATTTCATGTTTCTTCATTTCCTATCTGGTTTGAATAACTTTAAAATTTTGTATTGTAATAAACTTCACACTATTTAGCGAGTCTTTCGGGAGCACTGGGGTTGGGCAATTTTTAACACTGTTTTAAAAATCGCACTTCGTAGTGAAAAATCTCGATAAAAACTCGATTTGAAGCTTAAATAAAACTGAAAAAAAAACTTGTTTTTCCGATTTTTAGGCCGCGAAAATCTTACTCTTTTAGTTTTTTAGCACATTCTCACAAAAATGCTTTAGCTAATATTTTTCTTTTTAGGGTAAATTAGTCTTTAGTGATCTGGGTTTTGGCCTATTTTAGGATAAGTGACCTAAGTTTTTTAATTTCGGTTTTGTGACCTAAGTTTAACTCTGTTAGCAATTTAGTGACCTGCTATCCTATTTTTCGAAAAAAAAACATATTTCTTGCTAAAATGACTAAAATATCCTCAGATTTTGGAGGGAAATTTCAGTTTGTTTTCACTCCAATTGTATATACAGCCAAATTAATTTTTTTTTTCTTTTCTTTTCTAATTTCGTTTTTTCTGTTATTTGATTTTCAGATTTCAAAAAGTTGCCCAATTTTACCTAAAAACTTTTCCAATTTTATCAAAAAAAAACTCTAACCATCAACCATCAAATTCCTTCATATATCAAATTAATATATTTTTTTATCAAATCAACATCACTCTACCACTACAAATTATCCCCAATTTTACCAAAACAAAAAACCTCTCCCAGTTTACCAAAAAAAAAAAACTTCCCTAATTTTACCAAAAAAAACCCCTATCAACCATCAAACTCCTTCATATATCAAATTAATATATTTTTTTTTCAAATCAACATCACTTTACCACTACATTTATCCTCAATTTTACCAAAAAAAAAAACATATCCCAATTTACCAAAATAAAACCTCACTCAGTTGATGGTTAGAGTTTATTTTTTGTAAAATTGGGTGAGGTTTATTTTGGTAAATTGGGATAGGTTTTTTTTTGGTAAAATTGGGGATAAATGTAGTGGTAGAGTGATGTTGATTTGAGAAAAAAATATATTAATTTGATATATGAAGGAGTTTGATGGTTGATGGTTACGGTTTTTTTTTTGTAAAATTAGGGAATTTTTTATTTTTTTTTGGTAAACTGAGAGATGTTTTTTGTTTTGGTAAAATTGGGGATAATTTGTAGTGGTAGAGTGATGTTGATTTGATAAAAAAATATATTAATTTGATATAGGAAGGAATTTGATGGTTAGAGTTTTTTCTTGATAAAATTGGAAAAGTTTTTGGGTAAAATTGGGCAACTTTTTGAAATCTGAAAACCAAATAACAGAAAAAACGAAATTAGAAAAGAAAAGAAAAAAAAAAAAAATTGGCTGCCACGTAGACGTGGGATTGCCAATCCCACGTCTGTTATATTTATTAGCATTTTGGATATGTAAAAGAGAATATCCCGTATATATGTGAGTATATATGTGTCTGTATAAGCCCTAATCTGGGTATATTGGTCATTTTGTTTAACTTAATTGGGAAAATACTGTTTTACCCTTTTAGTTAACAGACGTTAGGGCACGTGACTGCACGTGTAACGTATTCCGTCCACTGAATTAACACAAGGTTACTAAATTGCTAACAGAGTCAAACTTAGGTCACAAAACCGAAATTAAAAAAACTTAGGTCACTTATCCTAAAATAGGCCAAAACTCAGGTCTCTAAAGAGTAATTTACCCGGAAAATACTGTTTTACCCTTTTAGTTAACAGACGTTAGCGCACGTGACTGCACGTGTAACGTATTCCGTCCACTGAATTGACGCAAGGTCACTAAATTGCTAACAAAGTTAAACTTAGGTCACAAAACCGAAATTAAAAAAATTTAGGTCACTTATCCTAAAATAGGCCAAAATCCAGGTCACTAAAAACTAATTTACCCTTCTTTTTAAAACATTGATTTTTAATAGAGGTTATTTAATACTACAATTTATATATAAAAAAAATGTTTACAACTTTGCATAACTGTTCCAATATTAAAATTATTTTTTTGTTTAATTATTTCCTATCAGGTTTGAATAACTTAAAATTTTGTCCTGTAATTAACTTCACACATATATACGTATAAGTTATTTAGTAAGTTTTTCACGCGCGATTGTGAATAAAAAAAAAGGTAATGATTTTAATTTGTTACAGGGTCACGGCGCATAAAACCTCTCTCCTACGTGTCAATGTACTACTAGTTTTTTTTAATTTTTTTTTTTAATAAATTTCCGAGAGATGATCATTATTATTATCATTGCCTCTCTCCACAATATATGATTCTATAAATATTAGTATTATTATTTTAAAATCATGTCATTCTATAATATTTGTAACAGCTGAATAAACCCAAAAAAGTTTAGTAGTATCATTTTCGTACGTATATCAGAATTTGGGTTGTGTTGATTATATACTCGTGTTTTTTGTTTGAGTTTAGTCATGAGTATTGAGTTTGTCTTTTACTCATTTGCTCAAATTTCTTGATCATACTCCATCGGGCTCATAACCGGCCTAAAGAAACAAACTCAAATTCCGTTCGTAACTAATTTGAAACTCGCAGAATCATGATCAACAAACTCGTTATACTTGACTAATCCAAGTCGGGCTGTTAAACTCACTTCAACTATGAAAATTAATGTTTTCCCGTATATGGAGTTTATTATTATTATTATTATAGAAACTATAAATACATGCACGTGTATGTGTGTCTGTGTGTGCGTGTGTGCATTTATATTAATTTTATCTAACGAACTCGAACCTTTAACGAATAAATAGATTATTGCTCAAACTGATCAGCTCTTTAACTGAACAAGCAAGTGTATTTTTGTCACACATAAATGAACGAATACGAGTCCAGTTAATTTTAACGAGCCAACACTAAAATATTTACGGCTTTGAAAATTGAAAGATATGTCGTCTCATTGTTGGAACAACGGAGTTTGTGTGATATACTTTCATGCATGGTTTGTTTGACTAACTTATATTATTAACAATTGGACAGCTTTCAAATGGGTTTTTGTTTATGTTAATAGATGTCGGTTTTGTACAAGGAAAGCGGAATAAAGAGATCACTGGAGTTTCCACAATATGAGTTTCCATACTGCATTTTGGGATATCTTAACCCGCTAATCGGATTTCAATGAACAAAGTCTTTTGGGTTATTGGGTTAGATGGACGACTATTCGGAATAATGGAATGTGAATTAACGATTCTTCATAGAAGAATGATTCTTTGTGTCCACCGTTGATTGTACTTGGAATGATCTCAATTGTCATGTTGAGAAATCCTCACAAATGAACGGAAAAACAATAATGAAATGGACACTTTAAGACACCACTTAATTATTTATTATTAAAATGATATATTAATCCTCGTTGGATTGAGTTAGTTATTGATTTTCAGTAAGTCATTTACAAGATATAGGCATTGTAATGAATTCTGTAAATAGCAATATTTATTAAGAATTTCCGAATTTCTTCCAAGGGCAAATCCGGTGCCAAAGAAACTTGTACGTACGTGCTTGTTCACGTCTATAGCCTTTATTTTCAGCATTACTTGATTGTAAAAATTCGTAAAAGCATTACTTTTGCATTTATTTTCAGCAAGAAAACAGAACACATTTTTTTATTGTATACAAATTTAATAGTAAAATTTCGTGAAGATATTACTTTTACATTTATTTTCAGGAAGAAAAGAGAAAATGTTTTTTTATTGTATAAAAATTTAAAAAATAAACGATATATATAGTATAATTAACGAATCCCTATGGGGATTTGTCAGCTTTATGATTGTATCCAATGTCCCCTCTGTGCCCCTTATTTTCTATTGTTTAATTGTGAAATTTTTATAATCTTAAACTAGTCATTATCACAAGTCAGATTTTGTTCTCTTGGTCATAGTTTCTTTTTGGATTTATTCATATATGCACAAACATTCAATCTTCCTTTGTCACGTACTAAATTAACTGTTGGGCTTGTTTTCCCAGCAGATGCATAAAATATTTATTTATTTGGCGTACATAACAAACAAAAATATAATGCGTGTTGTGAGTCTTATTAGCTCAGTATATATATTATATAGGAGATATAGAGAGAACATAGAGAGAGGGAACAGTAGGTCTTTATTAATCAGAATGTGTATGAATGAATGTGAAATACAAGACCCCTAACCCTCTTTATATAGATAGAGGGGTAGGGTTACAAGCCCACTTGGGCCCATAAAGTACAAGCCCAAGAGTCCAATAATATCCTACAACACTCCCCTTTGGACGTCTTGAATTCTTCGTCTTCATGCATTCGATCTGAGTCGAGTTCATTCGCAGTGCTAAACACATAAAAACCTTAGGGACGGAAAACCCAGTGTGGGACAAAACCGGTACCTAGGAGAAACTGTGTAGCCGAATGATATAGGCCGAAATATCATGTAAGTAACTAACCACAAAACAGTGTGCCTCATCAAAACCTTGCCAGAGCAAACCCAATGGGAAAATCTCTGATCGAAGGAAAAAGAGTGCAACAGTGGTAGTAGTAGGGGATCAACCACAAAACAGGTGCCTCATCAAAACCTTGCTAGAGTAAACCCAGTGGAAAAAAACTCTAGTCGAAGGGCAAAAGAGTACACAGTGGTAAGAAGTATACAACCGGATACTCCCCCTAATTTCGGCAATCTTAAGTGAGATATGATGGGAACGTGTCTCGCTAAAAACCTTGCCAAGGAAAACCTAGTGGGAAAAAACCTTGGTCTAAGGACAAAAAGAGTACACGAGCATGCGACTGGATGCTCCCCCTCACTTGCACACGACAGGGTGCGAAGATTTCAACTAAGTAGTAATTAGTGCAATAAGCATTCACCTGGATGCTCCTCCTCACTTGCACACGACTGGGTGCAAAGATTTCATATTCCAAGAAAGAGTACGAGCATTCGACTGGATGCCTCATTTACTTACATACGACTGGATGCAAGAAAATCTAACGTGGAATAGAACGAGCATTCAACTGGATGCTCTTAAACTTCATTTGTGAAGATTAATTTCTGCGAGAAATGCTAAATAGCATAATGTAGTCATGTCTCTCTTGATCAATAACAACAAGTTGTCTTCTATGACAAGTGTTTTATCTGGATCGTGAGACAGAACATATGTAATTCAAATATGACTAATACTAGCTCGAAGCCATATACACTCTCTAGTCGTCTCATAGAGCACGAATAGATCAGAGTGATTCACTTGGAGTCATTCCAAGACCTCCAAGATGTCGCCTTATTCCTAATGGTAAAGACATACCATGTTAGGAATATCCCTTATGCGGGTCTGATAAGTAACCGGCATCGGTATAACCGAAAAAGGGTTGCGTTAATTCGAGTACCGAATGGGGTAGGTACACTCGATGACGCAAATGGGATAAACTAGCCCACTTCCAAAATTACCATAAGGTAAGGGAATATGTCTTTAGTGCCATTTCGATGGCAGCGTGTTAGCGCGATGTTGTGTCGAGCTATACCATTCACAACAGACGAGATGTTCGTCCTAGCACATTAGACCAAGTACAATGATGCGCTTATTGTACTTAGATATGAACATTATGGTTCAATATCTCTTCATCGTCTCATGGGAGAATCTGACGACTTAGCGTCATGATGACTAAAACGTCATAACACCTTCTGGGTGTAGTCTGAATCATGGACTTAGATTCAATATTTACGGGACTCAATCATCAGGTTGAGTCACTACCGTGTCTTCCCAAGATCCTTCATCTCGAAGGCAAATCCAAAAATGGATCGCGTAATAAAACACGCAAGGGCATAATACTTGTTCAAGTATCCCAAGCTAATCAAGTACCCACTTAGGCGGGTATACCACATCCGCTCGGATTATATTAATCCATATAGTGAACGTCTCATTTAATTGAGATCGTGTTCCGTGGTCAGGAACTACTTGATTAAAGCATTATGAAGTCACACAGGGACCTTCATCTATATCTCTTTGTCTAAATCCCCATAGAGATAAAACCGTGACCACATTCATGGCTGCATACTCAGTTTTTCAGAAACTACTAAACTGGTAAAGTAGGGGACTATTATAATGTCCATTACGAGGAAATCAACCATCTCGTAATCAATTCCAAGGTGTGAGAGAAGCCTTGCGCTACTAGGCGAGCATTCTACAATCTCATTATTCTCATCACCTTTCCTTACGAATAACCAAATAAACGAACTCGTTTAACATTGGTGGTGTTGGAGCTACAGGTCCGAACACACTTACGCTAAGGAGTCTACTTGGATTGTAAGTTTTCATTAGGCCAGTCTATTCTACGTTGACTTCAGGCAATGGTACAAGGTTCTCTGTCATAATTTGTTCATATTATCAGTCGTCACCGAATATATGAACAAGTAATCAATGACAGTCTCGTTTCGCTTCAATATCGTCTAAGATATCATGATCGACAGATATTTCGAGATTCTTAGGATGAGGAGGAAATCACACATCTCCTTGATCCTTTATAATCTCGTGCGACAAACGAGTTTCAGTTCACCACCTCTGGGGCTGAACGAATTAAGAACCTGTCAACTTCCTCATATCTTGGGAAGGACGACAGACTGACGGCCGACGACAGCGTCCTTTGCTTGGCGGGTTCGGCCAAAGCAACGTGTTACGACAGGAACACGGCGTCCGACAGGGACGTCTATCCTTGCAAGCATTTTGCAGCAGGTATAAATGATCTCGTGACATCTCATAAAGTCATTAAATGCGTCTGGAATTTAGTTCGACTTGAGGGAGTCTATGCACTTACTTATCACTAAGTGCAGTTTTGGGGATCAAGCTAAGACTGAGTGGGTTATGCCATGTTACTTCACGTCGTTCCTTATCAACGGTAACGTGCAAATCTCCCCCTAACGACGGGGAGGACAGTCTTAGCGATGTCACTTTCGCATATCATGCGGTAAAGAGATCGCTTGCCAAGGTTACTCTATCAAATGATAGGCAGGAGATTCATAATCGACTTATGTCCCCTTCAGAGGTCCATATTTTGAACGTTAGAGCGGCTCAATCAAAATATTAATTAATCACTCTAAACACGCGTTAATATGAGACTTCTGGCTCATAACCAGTAACCAGCTGGTACGCATATGGTGTTTGAGTGTCTATGGGCCTCATAACGGACCAATGCAGTAAAATAGCATAACCCTACACGGAAATATAAATCTTGGTGCGCAAGACCAAGAAATGCGTGCAATCATTTGCAGTCGCATCATCAAACTTTCCGTGAGTCCATTTGGGTCTGAACATAATCGACAGGATGTTCAATTTCAATTTCCAAACTCAAGTAATTCAAATCGAATTTTCGATTCTTACTCTTCGGAATTATCAAGTCGACTAGACTTTTCAGGATAATCCGGATCATGAGCCATCAACTTAATGATAGGGCTAAAAGTTTTGGAAATACTGCATTTCTGTGGACAACAATAATCATGTGACCTATTGTCGATGCATCAACCATTACCATTTATATTTATGGTCCGTCTTATGGTTGGATAAGTCCACAATAACTCCTTCAATTCTTTATAAGAATTCTACGAGTATTTTTCGTGATCTTTACACATACTAGTCTTTCAAGGTGAGCATTAGTGGCATGAATTTCGGATTAATCACGAAATATATCCTCAAAGAGAATCCAAATGCGATGCGATTATAAATCAAGCATCGTCTTTTGACCCGGGAATATCTCATCCGGTCAATGCCACAATATCAAAATGCTCTTATCAATCGACGACAGGCGAATGATAGTACAGACAATCATGTCTTAGCATCTAAATTCTTTATCATTCGACGACAGGCGAAATGATAAGGTAACTTTAAATGCTTTAAAGAATGTGGTAGCAACCACTTGAAAGACATTCCAACTCCTCTAAAATACGCTTTTGGTCGTATTGAATGGAGACTATGTAAAGAAATTTCAATTCTTTCATGAGCTATTACCAGGTAACACTGGTTTTCTCGAATATTTTATAACTCAACAAGGTACGGCAGGACCTACATGAGTATAAGACCTCATATTTGACAAATCAATTTGGTTTTACCAAAGATTTCGATTTGGAACGACAGGTCCAGAATCGTTGTCACTGAGTACTCTTTTAGGCAAATAGTTGGTGAAATTATGTGGTACACTGTTACCCACTATTTCCAAAAAAAATCAACTACCCCACAAGTATTGCCTAAAATTTCATAATTTAAAGTTTGGTCACATTTTTCATAGGAATTTGCTCAAAACACTTTAAATTATTTCGAGAAATTTCGTAAACAAGCAAACCATAATCCAAAAGTATGGTCCAAATGGAAAAATAATAATCCAAATGGAAAACATAATCCAAATGAGCGAAAAAATGGCTCAATGATTTATCAAAATCAATAAAGAAAGGTATCAAACTCATTTGAGCCACAAAATCGGGGGTCTCAAAAATTTCCTTTCAGTTAGCTTTAACCACATTAGTATCGGTTTTTTCACCTTTATAATAGTTTTAAACTATTTAAGGAGTAACCGTGCATGACCTTTGTCTTTATAGCATAGAGTTGCCTCATTGAGCATTATCTCTTCCTTTGTGACAACGGGCCATATTGTTCCTTTCAATTACTGTTCTTGGAGCCACAGGTTTTCGATTTTGACGATTGTCTAAAATCTCTCTTGGCTAAGCGATTCATCGGGATCGTGACAGTTCGAGACAAATAACACTTGTCTCGGTTCTCGATTCGTGGAAAAAATGTACACGAAGAGCATGAATATCAGGCAAACAATTCGCCATTGACCCAATAGGATTAAAACTACTCACCGAGGTAATTTTCTTATCCAATAACACATGGGTGATAAAGGAACATGGTGAATATAAATTCACGATACTGCTTATGGAATACAATTTCCAAGCTAGTATTTTGGTGAAGGATTGCTCCAATATGTCAATTTCAGACATTTGTTCACCATAGACGTCATCACGTCTCAAATGTGGCGGCGGAATAAAATCAACGCCTTAGCATTCATCATGAGGGTAACAACAAACTCGTGTTTTACTCATAAAAGATGGCATCCAAAAAAAATTTTGGGCATCACATTTTCACACATCAGGGTGACTAACATGTGGTGACGGAATAACATCAACGTCTAAACAGTCGCAAGTATGTTTTGCGAATTTTCCCATCATAGATGGCATCCAACATGTGTTGAGAGTTCTGGATTATTTTTCATATAAAACGACTGGTTTATATGTTTATTGTTTGCACAAGCATAAACTTTATTTCGAAACGACAGGTTCGAAAAATAGTTTTGCTTTTAATGTGAATAGGTTCTCATTGATCGAACGACAGGTCGATACAGAGACACCAATTCGGCGAAACATACATCACTATATAAACACACTCGGGGAAATTATTATTTAGTCAACCCCTTTCGGTAGCTCTACTTCAAAAACGACCAGGAAAGACGGTGAGGGTGGAGGGCACGAATGCCACTTAAAACCCGACCTCATTAGGATATCGACTTCCGCCTATATCTTTCCTAGACATCGTATCCAAATAGGTGAGCCTAGTTGGGGAAGGTTCATAATTTTTCCAACTTAAATGTGAAAATATATGATTTCGCAAATTATCATATCATAAACATGGCAATAAATTAAATATAGATTGTACCTGTCTATATTAACCACATATATATATAAACAGGCAGTAAATATATTTTATTAATGGTAATTACAACATGCAATGGTGCAGTATATTTAATTACTAATTTACCATATCACATGCAGGGAGGGCAAATTTTAATTATTATACAGTATACATGCAAGTTCTATATATGGTAATTTTTAAAACCAATTTACCAATTACACTAGCAATATCTAAATAAATATTATACAAATCTATTGCTTTTATGTGTAAATTTTATTCAGGGTAGTTTAAAAAAAATGCAGTACCATATACAAGGAAACAAAGTATATGGCAATTTACATATTATACGATTTGTATTCCTTTTTAAATATATACGGTGGTGTTAGCAGATCAAACCCTAAAGTACACAGGTCGTTCTAAATCAATAAAGAAACATGGCATTGTTTTCTTTGTCTAACAAGGGATTATGTAATAGTTTTAATCATGCTGCAGTGATCTAATTTGACTTTTCCAAGTCATAAACAAGTCCCTACATGCATATGTGCTATATAGTGTAACTAATTACGTTAATTCCTTATCATAACAACTTATATGTGAGGGCAGTACACATGTTTGGTTTCTATGTCTTCAATAAACATGCATTGTTATATGTTCTTTTATGGATTGTTTTATACATACACTGTATTGATTCGTGGATGGGTAGTAGTAAACAGTTTGATATTACGATTATGTTTCTACAGAAACACAAGATCTAAATCAAGTTTGATTACATGATGGAATAATTAACTATGACCAATTCCAGCATCTTTTAATCCAAGCATGCATAGACAAGCAATATATAGTTTTTATTTACAACAAACGTTTGATAGTTGGTAGATGTAAACATATAAAAAATATATATATATACCGTATCCTTGGTATGTTGGGGATGGCCGATAGAATAGTTTAAAAACTTCAAATCTTGGCCGTATGTTTATAATCTTGTGAGTCTTATTAGCTCAGTATATATATTATATAGGAGATATAGAGAGAACATAGAGAGAGGGAACAGTAGGTCTTTATTAATCAGAATGTGTATGAATGAATGTGAAATACAAGACCCCTAACCCTCTTTATATAGATAGAGGGGTAGGGTTACAAGCCCACTTGGGCCCATAAAGTACAAGCCCAAGAGTCCAATAATATCCTACAACAATGCGTCTATTTTAAGAGTATTTTTTTTGTAGTTTTTGCGAAATAAATCTTCTTATATTTTTCTTTTCTTTTCATGATCAGTTGGTACATAGATTGGCTAGATTAATTGTCGATATATCACATGTGTACACTAACATTATGATAAAGCATGTTGTACTGTATATTAGGAACCGTGAAAAACCGTAAAAACCAAACTGCGGACCGATAACCGAACCAAAAAATACCGAAATCGAAAAATCGAAAATTTTTCGGATCGGTTTTGATTTTTAATAAAACCGAAAAAGACCGAAAAACTCCGAAAATCTCCGAAAAAGACCGAAAAACCCCGAATTAATATGGTTTTGTCTACCTGTGTACCACTGTACCATTGAATATGTATCAACTGTACCATTGAATAACTTCTTATATTTAGGGGACTGTAAATGTATTTACCTTGTAAACTTAAAAATCTTATGTATAAAAAAATTTATTTAAAAATTTCTGAGGTTCGGTGGCACCTCTGACACCACCCCAGTTCCGCCCTGAACAGACCCTATATAACTAAATGTGCCCACGAATATAATTTAACTTTCATGGACTCTTTCTTTAATGAAAAAATCAAAGTTCGCGTCAAAAAAATAAAATATATTATCTTTAGAGCAGTTTCCAAACATAATTAAGCAATATGACACATTTAGGGTGAATTGTGTTTTTTACGGCGTCAGTCAACTTAAAACGAAGGAAGTAGTAACATACGCTCTCTTATTTTCGGTTCTTTGTATGCGACTAAATTAGCAAGGCTTAAACATAAATTGTGATTATCATCTTGTGTTATCTATACGTTAGTTAGCTTGCAGTTAAATAACCATATTATTTTGGGAGTATCTTCATTTGGGGTATCATGGATGATGGATCGAACTACTGGCGGAATATGTGATTAGGGATTGCCACGGCAACCCCATAATTTTTACTAATTTTATTTTTTCTATAATGTTTTTTAGAGTAATTTGTAAATAAAACAATTCAGTAAACACTTAAATTTTATTTCCGACAACCCCTTTCAAAATTATAAATTGTTTGCCAAATTTTTTAAAAAGTAGAACAAAATAAAACTGAAAAGTGATTGTTGTGACTTTAATTACAATAAAATTTATTATTATTGACCTACTATTCTCACATACACTAATTTAACCCATTTCCGGTTGATTATATCATTTTCATTATAGCATATATGTTCTAAGCCCCGATATCTAATTAATTAAATTATTATTACAAAAATTACAACAAAAAAAAAAACTCTCAAAATTAAGATTAAATAATTTTCTATTTATTACAAAGCATTTACTATATGTAAAGAAATCATGAAAATTTATTACAAAACATTATACCATTCCTAAAAATTGAAACGAGATCTTAGAAGGTGGATCAGTCACACATGTAACTAATTAGTTTTTTTGGGTTAGATATACTTAATAATCAAGTAAAGGTTGAAACTGAAACTATTTATAATGGTCTCTTTGCATTTTTGCAATAGTGGATTATAAACAAAAACTTTACCAGATTATTTGTTAGGATTACGGTCCAAATTCCCTGCTAAAAATATATTATTATTTCCATTACTGATCAATTCACACTTGAAAATAATGTTTCAGTCGATTTTTTACCTAATTCAGTTTTCGTTAAAATTATTATAATAAACTCTTTCCTTAATATAAAATTCCTTAATATTAGTCAAAAATGGAATTCTAATTGGATATGATTAAGGATTTCTATATCAAAGGGTAATTAGTTGGCAACATCCAACTTTATTTGTATTCTATTTAGGAAAAGAAGCAATCTCTTAGGAAAATATACATTGTTCGAAAAAAAAATCATAACAAAGGAATGTCCCAAAATAAAACAATGTATTTTATTTGTGAATAAACTAATTTTATTAAAGAAAAGGAAGCACTTATTTGTTTTTAATGTTTTTCTTCAAGATTTTGGATGAATTTTATACATTTTATTTAGGAATTTTTGGGTTATTTTGTAAAGTTCTGGTCGATTTGTGGCTAAAAACGTATCTAAATTTTTTCCATAGTTTCTAATTAATGAAAACCGTCACAGAAATTTCCTATAGATTCAAAAAAGTTTTTAAAGTGATTCTTAAAATTACCAAAAACCGTTAAAATTGCCGATAGAAATTGCCCAAAAGTTCGAAACGAACCCTTCATTAATATTTTTAATGTTTCTGCTTTTGTTTATGGGAATCTGTAATAGTTGCAATATACAATAATTAAGTATTTATGGTTAGAAGATTCTTACATATCATATTTTTATTATTATAAAAATTCTTTCCTTAATATAAATTTTAAAGGAAGAGAATCAAGGGAACACGTAACAAGGTAGTTACGGATGAGTTATAAGAAAAGAAAGAATTGTCAAAGATGGAATTCTGATTACTATAAGGACTCCTATATCAAAGGGTAATTAATAAGTTTGGCAACATCCAACTTTATTTGTATTCTATTTAGGAAAAGAAGCAATCTCAGAGATATATATATATATACAATACTTCTGTCAATTATTATTATTTAAGCTTACAACAATCATAAACATGTGTGCTTCTTCTCGTAAATATTGTGAGGAGAAAAGAGAGATGTATTGGTGACTAAAATTTAGGAACGGTTTTAAAATGATATTTTTAAGGGATCAAAATAATTTTTTTAGTCCCAAAATAGATATAAATTGGTCCTTAAAAACAATCTCGTACAATCTCGTACCAACATTAGGTGACCACGTTATTATGTCTCTAAATATTTTTTGGGACTAAATAATTATGTCATTTTTTGTTGATACCAGATTGTTTTTAAGAACCCATTTTTATATTTTTTATCTCGAAATATATTTATTTAGGGGCTAAAAAATTATTTTGGTCCCTAAAAATATAGGGACCGGTTTAGAAATTGTTCCTAAATATTAGTCTCCAAAACTTTAGTTTCTTGTAGTGATATAAAACCTAATTATTTATTTAGACACAATTCAAAAATTGCCTCCAAATATTAGATTCCGGTACGTAAACATTATTTTCTCAGATTCAAATTATCTTGAATTTATAATGCACTCACATACTATAAAGTTCAATATAACAGATAAAATAAATACAATTTGATGGTCCATATTAATTCGTGGTGTATCCATCACTAAACAATAAAGAGTTTTGTATGTAATACTTTTGAATCTAATATATACTTACAAAAACTCACTTATGTGTACTTTCTTTACAATTAGGTACATATGTCATAAAAAATAACAAAATATACAAAATAAATCAAAAAATAAATCAAAAAATATTCAATTTTTTAAAAAAAAAAATCAAAAAATTTGTACATATGATTAAACATGACAAGACATGATTAGATATGATTAAACAGGATAGACATATATGATTAGACAGAATCAAACATGATTAGACATATAGGATTGAACAATATTAGATAGCAACACACAAGATCACACATATTTTTTTGTATAAAAACTGTATTTTAATTTTTAATTTTTTTTTCGATTTTTTGGATTTATTAATTACATATGTACCTATTTGTAAATAAATTCACAAAATATTTACTTTTTTGTAAAAGAGTTATAAAGTTCAAAACAACCGGTTTTTTGTAAATAAGTTTCTAAATACGTACTAAATTATCACTTTCCCAACAATTAATAATAATTTTGAATCCAACAATAATTAACTTCCATTTTGGCTTCAAATATAGACATATGAAACTAATGTTTTTTCTTGTAATTTTTTATTTGTTATCATATATTTTTACTGTAATTGTTAAAATAGTGTTCAGGTACTTCTCATAATTTTTTTCCACTTCTAGTATTTTGTTTTTGTTTTTTGAATCATGTTTATAATTCTTGGCTTCGGCTATGTATTCATATAAAAATATGTAATGTTTACTTCATCACAGGCCGTGTGAGTGCATACAAAACTTTTTATTGTTCAATATGAGTATATAACATGATTAATCTAAACCATTAAATTGTATTTATTTCATCCGTTACCCTGAACTCTAAAAGATGTGGGTGTATTATGTACTTAATTTTAATCCTATTTTCTTTCTACATCTAATGCTTAGTGACATAAAATTAATAAATTTTATCCACAAATACATTTTTTGACCAATATAAGGGGATAAAGGAACTTGGTCCTCAATTAGATTTGGAGAAAAATTTAAATGTCCTGTTAGGTTGGTACAAAACGGTCTTCAAACACAAATCTTAATTAAGTTTTGTCCCTAAATATTATGATTAAGAGATCAAAATACATTTTGGCCTCTGCATATTAAATTTAGAGATACAAATTTTGGTCCATAAACCATAACTTCTAAAGATAAATCTTGGATTATTCTCAACATAATTGGGGTGTATATAATTCTTTAATTTTTTATAGTGTTCACATTAGATCCAAGTTTTATTTTTTCTAGACTCGGCTCTAGTGATGTATAATTTTGAAAAATAAGTGTATGTACTCCGTGAATTAAGGGTATGAAATTGAAAATTATGCATATAAATTATGTAAATAAGTATATGAATTATGTAAATTGGGTATGAACTTTACGAATTAGCGTATGAAATTTTGCAATAAGTGTATGAAAATATATAAATTAGGGCATTAACTTTTGAAATAAGGGTATAAACTTTTGAAATAAATATATGAGATATACAAATTAGGTTATGAACTTTTGGATATGTTTTTGTTAATTAGAAATTTTTCGGGTATGTTTTGGTTAATTTAGTTTCAAAAGTATTATGTTTTGTTAATTTAGTTTCAAAATTAATATGTTTTCTTAATTTAATTTCAAAATTAATATGTTTTGTTAATTTATCGTTAAATGTAATTAATTTTAGCATCGGAGTCAGACTGCTCCATTTGTAATAGGAGTCATGTCCTGTTTTCAAATTCATGAAGAATTCCCGAATTTCTTTAAAGGGCACACTCGATACTAAAGAATCTTACACTAAAAAAAATATCAACGGGATTAGTGACGGTATTTTTTGTTACGAGCTTATTAGCGACGGTTTTTGTGACGGATTTACGACAGTTTAGTCAATTTGCGACAGATTTGTGACAACTTTTTAAATTAGCGACAGGCTTTTGACTCTCATTAAATCAAACATTATTTTATAGTGTTATACGTACGAGAGGGACTCTATACAGTCTTGCTTGTTCCCGCCTATAGCTTTTTTTCAGTCATTTACGCAAGTTTTTTACTTTCAGAAAAAAAGGTAATTACAAAATATATAAATGAATTTATAATGTTTACTAGCATACCATATAACAGAACATTTGGTCACAAACCACTTAATTTCACTACTCATTATAAAGAAACTTGTACAGCTTTACATACAAATTAAAGCAAAATCTTAGCTGAAGACAACTACAAATTTAATTACTAGTTTTAATTTGGCACATGACTTCTAAATTCTAATGAATATTACGACATTAACTGAAAAGACTTCAATTATACATAAGGATTTACGTCTGTGTTTTATTTAAATTGTAACAAATAAAACATGAATGTACACTCTCAGATAGCAGGTTGTGAAATTTAATAAAATTATGGGGTTAAGAGTGCAGTCTGATATTACTTTCTTTAGATCGGATGATTGTAACACTCCAACATTCTTGTATCATTTTTGCCATTTATATAAATTTAATTATGTGCTTATTTGAATTTACCATATATTCCATTTGTTTTTTTTCATTATACTTCATTAGTCGGGAATTGTTTGGACCATAATAACACGGAAGGAAGGACGGAAACGGAATTGATAAAAGAAAACGTGAAACTTAAAAAAAGTTATTAAAAATAATTTATAGTAGCATTTATACGTGCATATGAAAAACGGAAAACGAGAAGCGGCAAGTGGAAAACGGTAAACATCATTTTTGAAATTTCATAACAAGTAGCTCCCGTACCTACGATTTGGACTGTACAGAAAATACGATGTCATGTTATAAGGATACAAAATATTGTAAATAAAAAGATGTAAGGACCCATTTTAGAAGCTAACTAGTTATAACATTTTATTACAATAAGCCAACTCTAATATTATAATTACTTTTAAATACCATCATTGAATTCAAATATATATATAACTTAAATACATGTTATTTTTCACACATTCATATTACAAACAAAATCGTCATGTGTATTTTTTTTATAAGTAAAAAATTATATTACTCTTTACATACGATTGTTAATTTATTATATGTATTTATTCAATATTAATTTTTTAAGAAAATATCAACTTTATTTGTCGAGATCAAATTTATGCCACTGCCTATCGCACACTCAACGTATTTGATACGATTACTAGTATATTATAATCTTACCTGAAGTAATTCTTTTGCTATAGGTTATTTTGGTAATTTAAATATATAAAAAAACATACCAAGAGAATACGTTTTTCCGTAGTCACCAAACAATTCCGGAAATAAGGAGTAATATTAATGTAAAAATTCGTGAAGGCTCGCATTTCATTTGCCGCAAGAAAACAGAAAATATTTTTTAAAAACTTGTATCGTACGTGATAGCTGTATCACACAGGGTGTATAAATCTCATAACCGTAATAGCACAACATTTCATGAGTAAATAAATAATAGAAAAAAAAAAATTAACAAAACATATTACTTTTGAAACTAAATTAAAAAAAACATACCCTCAAAAGTTTTGTTATAAAAAACATACCATATTAATACTAATGTAGCAGGTTAATTTTTTTATATCTATTTTCTCAAATTATTTTTCTATCTCTCTTCTTGTAACACTCTCTCCCTCTCACTTTCTATCAGCTAACATTACCCTCTCTACTCCAGTCTCTATATATCTCTGTCCCATCTCTATATTGTTTAAAATCCATCGTCGTTCTCCGTCACGTCATTGATGAAATCGACCTTGGTCTTTTTTTTTTTTTTTGTGGTGGCACCGTCGTCGTCGGTGTCGTCCTCCTCCTCACATGATTTGGATCGGAGTGTGTGAATATTTATTTATGTTTGTATGTGTGAATTGGAAAATTTTGGGATTAAATTTGTGAATGGAAAGTGTGAATTAAGTTAAATTAGGTTTAATAGCATATGTACCCAATAAGAGTAGTATATATAGTTTGATATTCTATTTATTTGTTTGCTGTCTTTTGTATTAAAAAAGAAAATGGGAAACAAAAACAAAGAAAATGTAACTTTTTTATTAAAAAAAACTTTAAAAACTATCATTTCACCTACTCTTAATATTATGAAAAAAATTGAACTCGTACTCCCGTTTTTCATGTTCATACCCTTATTTTAAGTTCATATTTCAATTTTAAAAGTTCATACCCTTATTTTTAAAGTTTATACCCAAATTTTAAAGTTCATACCCTTGTTTTTAAAGTTCATACCTCGATTTTTAAACTTCATACCCCAATTTTTATGTTCATACCCCAATTTTTAAAATTCATATCTCAATTTTTAAGTTCATACCCCAATTTTTAAAATCCATATCTCAATTTTTAAAATTCGTACTCCCGTTTTTCGTGTTCATACCCTTATTTTAAGTTCATATTTCAATTTTAAAAGTTAATACCCTTATTTTTAAAGTTTATACCCCAATTTTAATGTTCATATCCTTGTTTTTAAAGTTCATACCCCGATTTTTAAACTTCATATCTTGATTTTTAAGTTCATAACCAAAATTTTAAAATTCATATATCAATTTTTAAAGTAATATCCCAATTTTTAAACTCACACCCTAATTTTTAAAGTCATACCCCAATTTTTAAAATTATATCTCGTTTTTTTCGAGTTCATACCATTTTTTCCGATTTAATACCCTCTTTTTCTTTTTGTTTTCGAACAAATATTTTTTTATACCAATTTTTTTTCGATTTCATACCTATTTTTTTTGAGATTTCATGCCCTCTTTTTTTCAATTTCATATAATATTTTTTTTATTAAAGGTATGTTTTTGATAATATAACTTTAAATGATATATTTTTATTAATATAATAGAGATAATGTATGCTTTTGTTAATTGTATCATGTGCCCCTTATTTTCTATTCTTTAATTGTGAAATCTTTATAATCTTAAACTAGTCATTATCACATGTCAGATTTTGTTCTCTTGGTCATAGTTTCATTTTGGATTTATTCATATACACGCGGACATTCATTCAGAGAGGGGGAGCCAGAGGTATAGTCTGGAAAACTCTCCTCTGTGGAACCATTGGATCAACAGTGGGGTCCACAGACTGTAAGATCCAATGGTGCCACAGGGAGTGTTTTCCAGACTATACCAGTCTGGCACTCCTCCCATTCATTCTTCCAAATTGTGATTGTCCATCAAAATAAAGCAAAAATAAAAATAAAAAATGTCCCACATTGTTCCGGAGAGGTTTTTCCTTTTTATAATAAAAATTAAAGCCATGTCCAAAATTTCTTGACTTATACAAAACAACGTGCATGCAACTCTAATTAACCGGTAAAAAACTCGTATTTAACATTTCGAAATATGAGAATATGTTAGGTCCAAAATACAAGTTTATTATACCATATTTGTTTGTTATCATATTGCTAAAAATATATTGAGTTAACTTATATTTAACTTTTATTATGTTAATAGTTAATTTGTAACACGTTTGTTAAGTTGTGGTTAAATATAGGTTGAAGTCATAATCTCAGTTATAATTGAAACTGTGGACATATTACTTGACGATGAAGTCAAACATATTCTAGAAGGTTCACAAACGTGAGCAGCAAGTCGAAAACATTTCGTGTAAATATCAGAAGATTAGATTGAAGAGAATAAAGAGTTTGCTTTTTGGATTAAAAGACTTGAAAAGGAAAGAATAATCTTAGTCAAATAAGAAAATAGATAAATAGGAAATAATTATTTGTAAGGTTATAAATAAAGTCAATTATACTCTAATATTTTGTGTATATACATTATAGATTATACACCAAATTGACTGAGATCCACGAAATATTACAGAGAAAATATTATTATTTGAGTGATATTTTGTGACGAGATGTCATTAGATATTGAGAGATATTAGGTATGAGCAATAGTTTTATAGACAAATATTAGTGAGAGAGTCATTGGTATTGTAAGACTTGAGTCTACTATTGTAAGATTGACAACATCAATAAATACTGGATGAGTGGTTCAGAGACGTAGATGTGGTGAGCACATCGAATTTCGTAAGTAAACTTCGTGTGTTATTTACTATTCTGTCAGAACTCTTCAGTTATAACTGAAACAGAATATCGGTTACAAATTTAACGCGTAACAGCATTAGGCAAACGTATTTTTCAGAATAAATTTTGAAACTTCCAATTGCTGTAATTTAGGTTCAAATTTTTTGTCAGTAAAAGTTGTAAGACAACTTGAGATAGGGGGAGTAGTAACATACGCTCTCTTGTTGTCATTTTTTTGCATGTCACTAAATTAATTAGCAACTTCATAGCAATGCTTAAACGTAAACTGTTGATTGTCATCTTTTGTTATCTATACGTTAGTGAGCTTTTGTTATCTATACGTTAGTTAGCTTGTAGTGCAATAACCATATGATTTTGGGAGTATGTTCATTTAGGGGTATCATGGATGATGGATCAAACACTTGTGGTGATGATTCGAGTATAATAAATTATATTAACCATCCGGGGATTAATTGGTTTAACATCGAGTGTGCTTGTGAGTGATAGTAAAGTCCCAAAATACGCCGCGAATGGTTTGGTTAATTAATTAGATAATTTAAAATCAAGTATCCAGGACCTTAAGGTATAAATTGTTGGTTATATAAAAAAAGGACGATGAAATTTCATATTGTTTACTGATCATAAAATCATATGATCATTTATGTTGATCATAATAATACATACTAGCTACTTCTTTTTATGAATATCGATAATTAATTATGAAACTAGTTTTTTAACATTTTATGAGTGTAACTTATTTATTTTGTTCCCAATTAATCGGAAATGTTGGTACATGCCTATAATTTTAATGAGACAAGCCTCTTAGGTTTAAAATTTGTTAAAGAAAACGAAACATAAAGGGTATGTCTAAAGACAAAAGGGGAAAAAGTTCGTATGTTTTTACTATTGAAAAACCCGGGCTAAGCTCCAATTAAAGAGTACAAATGTTTAATGGGGTAATTCTCTATAAGTATCTATCACAACTTATATTCCTCATAAATATTTTAATAAGTTCACATTACTCATAAATAGCACTTTTTAATTATTTAGTTTATTTACTAAATTGTCATACAAACCAAAATATAATATACACATTTTATCTTTCTACAAACTCAAAAAAATAGTTTTAAATTACAACAAAATAAAAAAAAACACAAAAAAATTATAAAAATGAAAAAAATCATAAAAATATAAAAAATAACAAAAATAACAAAAAATTATAAAAAAAAATCACAAAAATCACAAAAAATCATAAAGAATTATAAAAATATAAAAAAATCACAAAAAATATAAAAAATATAAAAAATCACCAAAAATCATCAAAAATCACAAAAAATTATTAAAAAATTAAAAAATCACAAAAAAATTAAAAAATTATAAAAAATTACAAAAAATCACAAAAAATTAAAAAAATCAGAAACTTTTTAAAAAATTACAAAAAAAAATATATAATTTTTTTGTCAATATAACACTTTTTATACCAAAAAATAAAAAAATATATAAAAAATGACAAAAACTTATAAAAAATCACAAAAAATTTTAAAAAAATTAACAAAAATCACAAAAAATTTAAAAAAAATGAAAAAAATCACAAAAAAAAATAATTATAAAAAAATAAAAAAATCATAAACTTTTTAAAAAATTACAAAAAATATATAATTTTTTTTGTCAATATAACACTTTTTATACCGAAAAGTGATTTTTTTTATACAAAAAAATGGTTTTTCCATGATAAATGTGCATTTTTTTAATCTAAATGAGCTGAAAGTGCATTTAGTTCAGTTAAAAATACATATAATTCAGTCAAAAGCAATAAAAGTGCATATAGTTCAGTCGAAAGTGTATATAGTTAGTCAAAAATGCATAAAATTGAGTCGAAATTGCATTCAATTCATCTGAAAGTACATCTAGTTCCGTTGAAAGTGCATACAATTCAGTCGAAAGTAAATATAGTTCAATAAAAGTGAGTGCATATAGTTCAGCTAAAAGTGCATCTGGTTCAGCTGAAAGTACATCTGGTTCAGCTTAAAGTGCATCTAATTTAGTGGAAAGTACATATAGTTAAGTCAAAAGTGCATATAGTGTAGTCGAAAATGAATATAGTACAGTCGAAAGTGCATATAGTTCTGTTAAAAATGCATCTGATTCAACTAAAAGTGCATATGGTTCAGCTGAAAGTGCATATGGTTCAGCTGAAAGTGCATATGGTTCAGCTAAAAGTATATCTGGTTCAGTTGAAAGTGCATATGGTTCAGACAAAAGTGCATATAGTTCAATAAAAGTGCATATCGTTCTGTAAAACCTCCATCTAGTACAACTAAAAGTGCATCTGGTTCAGCTGAAAGTGCATATAGTTCAGCTAAAAGTGCATCTGTTTTAGTCAAAAGTGCATATAGTACAGTCGAAAGTGCATAAAGTTCAATAAAAGTGATTTTTTTGTGATTTTTTTTTATAATTTTGTGATTTTTTTCATTTTTTTCATTTTTTTAAATAATTTTTTGTGATTTTTTTCATTTATTATAAATTTTTTATTTTTATAATATTTTTATAATATTTTGTGATTTTTTTTCATTTTTTAAAATTTTATGTGATTTTTTTCATTTTTTATAATATTTTGTGATTTTTTTTCATTTTTTATAATTTTTATAATTTTTTTAGTAATTTTTTTAAAATTTTTTTATTTTGTGATTTTTTATAATTTTTTTGTGATTTTTTTTTTTTATTTTTCATTTTTTGTGATTTTTTTCAATTCTTATAATTTTTATGATTTTTTTTATATTTTTTTTATATTTTGTGATTTTTTTAATTTTTTTTATTTTTTTTTATTTTTTTTTGTAATTTTTTTAAAATTTTGTGATTATTTGTGATTTTTTATTTTCTATAATTTTTTTGTGATTTTTTTATTTTCTTTGTGATTTTTTTTATTATTTTGTGATTTTTTGTGATTTTTTTTATAAAAATACATTTTTTAACATTTTTACAATTTTTTGTGATTTCTTTTCATTTATTTTGAGATTTTTTGCATTTTATATAATTTTATGTGTTTTTTTTCCATTTTTTGTGAAATATCTGTATGTCGTTTTGGTAAATAAAATAAATAATTAAAAAGTGGTACCTATAGAGAATATGAACTTATGGAGATAGCTAGGAGTAATATAAGTTCAAAAGTGGTAACTATTGGGCATTATTTGATGTTTATTTGGCATAAGAAAACAAAGAGTAGAAATGTTTATTTGAGTATTTTTATTTATTTATAGTTTTTGCGAAATGAATCTTCTTATATTTTTCTTTTCTTTTCATCCGTTGGTACAGATATTGGCTAGATTAATTGTTAACTACACTAACATTATACTGGAATATTCTTTTTCATTATACAGAACTTCAACAAACGAGGCCATCGCCCATGATTAGCTACATAATTCAAATGATTAATATATACTACCAAATTAGCATATTGTACTGTATTAAATTATGTGTCACTAGCTACCCCATTTATATAAGTCTTTTATCGGTCTGTAAATGAACCGGTCATATACTTTTTGGTTGTAGTTTCGACAAATTGGCTTAATTTTCTGGTTCAACACGAATGTTTCATTACCGTGAGGGTGTTGCTCCTTTATTTTAAAAAATAATTATTGATCTATAATTGTATGGGGCAATTAATAAAAACATAACTTATCCCTATTATATTAAGAAAAACATAACCTAATAATTTAAATTATCAAAAACATACCTATATATATACTTATTATTTCTCTAATTCTAATCAGACCATAATCTAAACTCTTTCTCTAATCTAACATCTCTCTTTCTAAATGCAACTCTCTCTCTCTAATCGCACTCCTCTCTCTCTAACACACGATAATCGCACATATTTCTAACACTTGATAATCACTCATCTCTCTCTCTAAAAATGACTAAAAACTCATAAAATATTCATATAATAATTATAAAACGTCATAACCTAATTTTAAAACTTTATACGTTAATTTTAAAACTTTATACTCTAATTTTAAAACTTCATATCCTAATTTCAAAACTTTATACCCTAATTTCAAAAATTCATACCATAATTTTAAAACTTCATACCCTACACATAAATTTCTCTCAATACTGTAAATATGGATTCTCCTCTTTCAACTTGAAACGCACAAGATTTACAATAGTCTCAAAACTCAATAAATAGAAAACAATTTCACAAATTCCATATATTTTTTATATATTACGGGGTATCAACTAGTGTAATATTTATATATTACGTATGTATATATCTGTATTTATATTTATATGGATGTCTATATAATCTACATGGTATTCGGTAGTCAGTGACGGCTTTTCGTGGTGGAGGAAGTGAGAGAGATAGAGCGGGATATGAAAGAAAGATATAGAGAAGAATGGAGGAGAGAGATACATAGAATAATTGGTGAGAGAGAAGAATGAAGAGATACAGAGAAGAATTGGTGAGAGAGGGAAATGGAGGAGAGAGAGTAAGATAAGAGAGATAAAGAAGAGAATAAACAGCATTAAATTTAAATTTGTTTGGTATATTTTTGATAATGAAAAGTTTTTGGGTATATTTTTGTTAATTTAGTTTAAAAAGTGGTATGTTTTGTTAATTTATCCTTTCAATATTATACTTGTCCATCAAAATAAAGTAAAATAAAATGTCCCAAATTGTTTCAGAGAAGTTTTTCCTTTTTATAATAAACATTTAAATTTTTTTTTAGCTATATCCCAAATTGCTCGACTTATACAAAACAACGTGCAAATTCTAATTGACCGCTAAAAACCCCGTATTTAACTTTTTGAAATGAAAACTTTCAGAAATTTACCCATATAGTTTAAATTTGAAATAAGAGAATAAATTTTGAAAATTCCCATTGCGGTAATTTCGGTTCAAATTTTTTATCGGTCAAAGTTGTACGGGGTTAATCAACTTGAAACGAAGGGAGTAGTGACATACTCTCTTGTTTTCAGTTCTTTGTATGCGACTAAATTAACAATGTTTAAACATAAACCGGTGATTGTCATCCTGTGTTATCTATACGATAGTTAGCTTGTAGCGAAATAACCATATGATTTTGGGAGTATCTTCATTTGGGGAATCATGGATGATGGACCGAACACTTGTGATATTCGAGTATTTTAAATTATCCTAACAATCTGGGGATTAATTGGTTTAATTAATATACGACATCGAGGGCGCTTGTCACCGATAGTAAAGTCTAAATGACCCAAAGTACGCCGCGAATGGTTTGGTTAAGATCGTTTAATATCGAGTTTCAAGTATAAATTGTTTGTTATAAAAAAAAGGACGATAAAATCTCATGTTTACTGATCATAAAATCTCTATTGTTCGTTATATCCACGCCGCGACCCGGGCGACTCCATGCGACATGCAACATTAATTGAATATCCAGTTTTGGGTTCGTCTACAATTCTTACTGGTACACAAGACGGGAGCGCCTCTTCTGCATGTACGAGTATTTTGCTGGAATTGATGTGTGGGGTTTAGGAAGACAACATGAGGGAAGAAGCTAGTTAGATGAAGATATTATCAAACGCAGTGAATGGACCTTATCCCATAGAGTCAATTTTCTAGAACTAGGATTACGTGTGATTGATTTCGGACCCAATAAACCAATTTATAATTTATATGGGACATATTGTCGACATTCACCCTCAAGATTTCAATATTCTTTTTTTTGAAACTGACAATGAGGTTTTATCCTATAATCTAA
Organism: Primula veris; assembly: GCA_963682055.1. Taxonomy (NCBI): domain Eukaryota; kingdom Viridiplantae; phylum Streptophyta; class Magnoliopsida; order Ericales; family Primulaceae; genus Primula; species Primula veris. The sequence continues at coordinate 23,207,537 of OY821747.1, read as the reverse complement.
ACGAGAAAAGCATCGAAACTATTCTTCAAAGAGTGACGAACAAATGCCATTAATTTATCTTGCCATATGTGTACACATATTACTTTGTTAAGTGACCTTCATGGCCTTGCCTTCAGTAGTTTGCTCATGCAATTGATCAATTTCAGTATTTTGATCATCGTTGTGTTTGTTGAGACTCTATTCTTTATAATACTTATATTATTGCGGTCCTCTTGTTTATTAGATTCATTTATTTTGTCCTGAATTAAATATGACTTTGTCTACTATTGTATGGATAAATTTTGGATTGTTATCTTATTTATAACTTAATTAAATATTGTTTCATAAAATTGAAACTAATTAAGAATGGATCAATTTCTCCTAACCAATCAATAAAAACGTAAAAAATAAGAAAAATTAGAAAAAATCAAGAAAAAAAAAGGAAAAAAAAATCTGAAAAGAAAAACCTTAAAGAGGCAAAATTCCGAAAAAACACGAATAAAATTTTAAAAATCCCAAAAAATCTAAAATCAATAAAAATCCAAAAACGTAAAAAAAAAAAAGTATGGCTCGTCTTAGTTCATATTAAAAATAGTCTAAGTCATTTTAAAAATAGTGTGAGTTGTTTTAAATCATTTTAAAAACAGTCCGAGTCGTTTTAAGTAATTTTAAAAAAAAGTTTGAGTCGTTTTAAGTCATTTTAAAAATAGTTCGAGTTATTTTAATTAATTTTAAAAACAGTCCGACTTGTTTTAAGTTATTTTAAAAACAGTTTGGGTCGTTTTAAGTAATTTAAAAATAGTCTGGGTCGTTTTATGTAATTTTAAAAATAGTCTTAGTAATTTTAAAAAACAACCTGAGTCATTTTAAATCATTTTAAATATAGTTTGAGTAGTTTTAAAAATAGTTTGAGTCATTTTAAAAACAATATGAGTCGTTTTAAGTCATTTTAAAAACATTACGAGCCGTTCACTACAAAAAAATATCCAAATAGCGATGGGATTAGTGACGGTATTTTTTGTTACGAGCTTATTAGCGACGGTTTTTGTGACGGCTTTATGTCACTTTAGTCAATTTGCGACAGATTTGTGACAACTTTTTAAATTAGCGACAGGCTTGTGACAGCTTTTGACTCTCAATAAATCAAACATCATTTTGTAGTGGTTTTAAATCATTTTAAAAACATTCCGACTCGTTTTAAGTCATTTTAAAAACAATCTGAATCATTTTAAGTCATTTTAAAACAGTCTGAGTCGTTTTAAGTCATTTTAAAAACAATTTTAGTAATTTTAAAAAACAGTCTGAGTCATTTTAAAAAATAGCTTGAGTCATTTTAAAAATATTATAATTACTTTTAAAAACAATCTGAGTCATTTTAAGTAATTTTAAAAACAGTTTGAGTCGTTTTAAATCATTTTAAAAACAATCATTTTAAGTAATTTTAAAAACAGTCCGACTCATTTGAAGTCATTTTAAAAACAGTCCGAGTCGTTTTAAGCAGGGGTGGACTTTTTGTACCGGTTTGTACCAAACGAGCGATTTTCGAACCGAACCAAACTAGTTCGTACCGAAAGTTTGGTATACTGACTTTTCGGTATAGTACAACCGAACCAAACTTTAAAAATTGGTTCGGTTTTGGTATACATTTCGTATGTTTGGTACAGTACTGAACCGAACCAAACATTAAAATTATAAAATATATAAAAATTTACACATAGTCATAACTTACAAATAAATTGACTTATAGTTTAGTTTAATTTTTCATATAACTTATTTTCATATTTACGAAGTGAAATACAATAATTTCGTATTTCTCCACTTTCTTGTCTCATATTATAAAATAATTCTTATTTTATTAGTATTTACTATTTTTATCAAGTTCACAATAAATGTAACAAATATAAGAATAGTTGTACACATTTTATTTTTTATAAACTTTTTTGCTATTTTATTTTTACCAAGAACTGTCTTTTAATAATAGTAATGTTTCGGTATAAAATGAAAAACCGAACCGTACGAACTGAAAAAATCGGTATACTGAACTTTCGGTATACCGACTTTTTCGGTTCGGTTATGGTATACTTTTTTTCAAACCAAACAAGTTCGGTTCGGTATTGGTATATGGTCAAAAAAGTCGGGACCGTACCGAATCCAGCCCTAGTTTTAAGTCATTTAAAAACAGTCTGGATCATTTTAAACACAGTCTGAGTAATTTAAAAAACAGTATGAGTCATTTCAAAAAACTATTTTAGTCATTTTAAGTCATTTTAAAAATATTCTGAGTAATTTTAAAAACAGTATGAGTCATTTTAAAAAAATCTGAGTCGTTTTAAGTCATTTTAAAAACACTATGAGTCGGTTTAAGTCATTTTAAAAATATTCTGAGTCGTTTTAAACCTTTTTTTAAAGGAGTCTGAGTAATTTTAAAACCAATCTGAGTCATTTTAAGTCATTTTAAAAACAGTCTGAGTCATTTTAAAAATAGCTTAAGTCATTTCAATTTATTTTAAAAATAGTTCGTGTCATTTTAAATCATTTTAAAAACAGTCTAAGTCATTTTAAGTCATTTTAAAAAACAGTTTGAGTTATTTTAAAAACAGACTGAGTCATTTTAAAAATAGTTTGAGCCATTTTAAGTCATTTTTAGTTATTTTAAAAGCAAGCCGAGTCATTTGAAAAACAGTATGAGTTAAGTTTAAAAACTGTCATTTTAAAAAACAGTTCAAATAATTTTAAAAATAGTCGGAGTCATTTTTAAGTTATTTTAATTCATTTTGAGTCATTTGAAAACAATTGAAAGTTATTTTAAAGTTTTTAACATTGTTTGGACTTTCCAGCTTTTTCTGACTTTTTCGAACTTTTTTTCATTTATTTGTGATTTTGGATTTTTTGATTTTTCTTGGTATTTTTTTTTTACCATTTTTTGAATTTTTTTGGAGTTCTCAACTTTTTTGAACGTTTTTTTAATTTTTTTTATGATATTGGATTTTTCCTAGTTTTTTTTTTTAATTTTTTTTACCATTTTTCGGATTGTTTTTACCAATTTTGGGTTTTTTCGGTTTTCCGGTTTCTTTGAACTTTTTTTCATGTTTTTAGTGATTTTGAATTTTTTGACTTTTACCTTTTTTTCCAGAGTTTTTTTTCAGGTTTCCGACTTTTTTAAAGGTTTTTTCAGTTTTTTTTTGGTATTTTCGTTTTTTTAATAGTTTTTTTTTTTACTTTTTTCTGATTTGTTTCCATTTTTTTTTTAGCTTTTCCTATTTTTTCCTATTTTTTATTTTTATTGGGTAATTAGGTGGGTAGACCAATTCTTAATTAGTTTTTTACAAATAATTGACCAATCATTAATTAAATTTTATAGCCTGACCAACATTAAACAGAATTATTTAAAAATTTATGGGGTGGCAGTGACACCCTGACACCATCCCAGTTCCGCCCCTGAACAGAGCCTATATAACTAAATGTGTCCACAAATATAATTTAACTTTCACGGACTCTTTCTTTAATGAAATAATCAAAGTGCGTGCCAAAATAAAATAAAATATCTTATCTTTAGAGCAGTTTCCAAACATAATTAAGCAATATAACACTTTTAGGGTAAGTGGGGTTTTTGTACCCTATATTGTTGGGTTTATTTTGTTTACTACTTTCGAATATCAATTTTCATATTTGTACCATGTATTCGTGTATTCTTTTACATTTTGAATTTTCTATCAAATTAAATATGGAATACCACTCTGACACGAATGTTTTCCATATAAAAAAATTCAAAATATATTTAATAAAACACGAGTACATGGTAATAATTGCATAAACTAAAAATGTAAGGCACTTATCGATAAACACGCAACAATAAAATATAGAAATTACCTTATTATTTGCAATTTAATTATTTAAGATGGACACCTATACACTACAAGAAACTAGAGTTTTGGGACTAAAATTTAGAAACGGTTTCAAAATCGGTCCCTAAATGATATTTTTAGAGACCAAAATAATTTTTTAGTCTCAAAATAGATATAAATTGTCACTTAAAAACATAAAAATTGGTCCATAAAAACAATATGGTACCAGCATTAGTAGACCACGTTATTATGTCTCTAAATATCTTTTGGGACTAAATAATTATGTCCTTTTTTGTTGGTACATGATTGTTTTTAAGGATCAATTTTTATGTTTTTGGTCTTCAAATATATCTATTTAGGAACTAAAAAATTAATTTGGTCCCTAAAAATATCATTTAATTACCGATTTAGATACCGTCCCTAAATTTTAGTCTCCAAAACTTTAATTTCTTGTAGTGATATAAAACCTATAATTATAATTCCATTAGAAGAACTAATTATTAATTTAGAGACAATTCAAAAATTGCCTCCAAATATTCGATTCCGAGACCTAAACATTATTTTCTCAGAGTCAAATTCTTTAAAATTTATAATGCACTCAGATACTCTAAATTTCAATCTAATGGATAAAATAAAAACAATTTGATGGTCTAGATTAATTCATTGTATATATTTATCACTAAACATTAAAGAGTTTCGTATGTAATACTTTTGAATCTAACAATTTAATAATAATTTTGAATCCAACAATAAATAACTCACATTTTGGCTTCAAATATAGACATATGAAACTGATATTTTTTCTTGTAATTTTTATTTGTTATCATATCTTTTTACTGTAATTCTTAAAATAGTGTTCAGGTACTTCTTATAATTTTTTTCCACTTCTAGTATTTTGTTTTTTTTTTTGTTTTTTGAACCATGTTTATAATTCTTGGCTTCGGCTATGTATTCATATAAAAATATGTACTGTTTACTTCATCACAGGCCCGTGTGAGTGCATACAAAACTTTTTATTGTTTAATATATATTTTTTCTTTTTAAATTATTATTGTTTAATACGAGTATATAACATGATTAATCTAAATCATTAAATTGTATTTATTTCATCCGTTAAATTGAATTCTAGAAAATGTGAGTGTACTATGTACTCAATTTTAATCCTATTTTCTTTCTACATCTAATGCTTAGTGACATAAAATTAATAAATTTTATCCACAAATACATTTTTTACCAATATAAGGGGACAAAGGAAGTCTCCAAACACAAATCTTAATTAATTTTTGTCCCTAAATATTATGATTAAGGGATCAAAAGACATTTTGGCCTCTGCATGTTAAATTAGAGATACAAATTTTGGTCCATAAACCATAACTTATAAAGATAAATCTTGGATTATTCTCAACATAATTGGTGTGTAATTCTTTAATTTTTTGCAGTGTACACATTAGATCAAGTTTTATTTTTTTTAGACTCCGCTCTAGTGATGAGCTATTGGCGGCTGCCACTATGGATCACTGACAACCATTTCCTCTTTCTATCTCTCTGCCCTCTCTCTTTTTCTAACTCATCTAGTAACTCTCTCACTCATCAAGTTCTATCTGCATGGTTTAAGATCAACGACAAGCTATTGGCAGCGATGGTCGTGGCTACGACCAATGGCGAGAACCCATATATCGTGCTACTGCAGCAACAAAAGCAAGTTTGGATCAGACTCAGGTGAAGCCGAATGAAGCACAAACCGCAAACACTTTCCAGAACCTCACAGATCGGTCAGGCTGATCAAACTTGACCGATCATACTGATCGATTGGGTAACATAACATATATTAAAATAGATCACAATTGAGTTGTTTCAATTCAACTTTATATATCCCAGTTTATTACTTGTAAATACTCACCCAGTCATTAAATAAGTTTCCTATTTTTTTTGTGACTTCCAAAATAAGTGGCTGTTTTTCTTTTTTTAGCCAAAATAAGTGTGAGATTCCCTTTTTTAGTAAATTTTTCTATTTTTGAAATATTCGTTTTTGGTGGTGAAATCATATCAGCCTCATATATTTTCTAAGAAATGGTTTATGTTTGAAAATTTTGAGTTTTTTTATAATTTTTGTTAATTTTAAGCGAAATTATTTCAAATTACTAAATAATTCGAAGTACACCACTTATTTAGAGAACGAGGGACTTTGGACTTGTATTCAAAGTTGTATATCAGATTAAAAATGTCATTATAGTCTATATTTGAATCTAGAGAGTGTTCATCTTATTTTGGTCTTAAATTTGACATGAGTGACGATGGAGTTTTTTTTAAACGGTGTATTTTACACACACACATATATATATATATATTATTGTAATACACTATTAGCTACGTATATAGAGAGACAGAAGTAGAGAGAGGGAAGAACGGTATAATCTTCATTATGAATGAATATCTGAATGAATAAAATACAAGACCCCTAGCCCTCTTTATATAGATAGATGGGTAGGGTTATAAGCCCACTTGGGCCCAATCAGTAAAAGTCCAAGAGTCCAGTAATCTTACAACACTCACCCTTTGGACGTCTTGAATTCTTCGTCTTCATGCAGTCGATCTGAGTCGAGTTCATTCGCAGTGCTAAACACATAAAAACCTTAGGGTCGGAAAACCCAGTGTGGGACAAAACCGGTACCTATGAGAAACTGTGTAGCCGAATGATATAGGCCGAAATATCATGTAAGTAACTAACCACAAAACAGTGTGCCTCATCAAAACCTTGCCAGAGCAAACCCAATGGGAAAATCTCTGATTGAAGGAAAAAGAGTGCAACAATGGTAGTAGTATGGGATCAACCACAAAACAGGTGTCTCATCAAAACCTTGCTAGAGTAAACCCAGTGGGAAAAAATCTCTAGTGGAAGGACAAAAGAGTACACAGTGGTAAGAAGTATACAACAGGATACTCCCCCTAATTTCGGCAATCTTAAGTGAGATATGATGGGAACGTGTCTCGCTAAAAACCTTGCCAAGGAAAACCCAGTGGGAAAAAACCTTGGTCTAAGGACAAAAAGAGTACACGAGCATGCGACTGGATGCTCCCCCTCACTTGCACACGACTGAGTGCAAAGATTTCATATTCCAAGAAAGAGTACGAGCATTCGACTGGATGCTTCATTTACTTGCACACGACTGGATGCAAGAAAATCTCACGTGGAATAAAACGAGCATTCGACAGGATGTTCTTAAACTTCATATGTGAAGATTTATTTCGGCAAGAAATGCTAAATAGCATAATCTAGTCATGTCTCTCTTGATCGATAACAACAAGTTGTCCTCAAATAAGACAAGTGTTTTATCTGGATCGTGAGACAGAGCATACGTAATTCAAATATGGCTAATACGAGCTCGAAGCCATATACACTCTCTAGTCGTCTCATAGAGCACGAGTAGATCAGAGTGATTCATTTAGAGTCATTCTAAGACCTCCAAGATATTGTCTTATTCCTAATGGTAAAGACAGACCATGTTAGGAATATCACTTATGCGGGTCTGATAAGTAACCGGCATCGGTATAACCGAAAAAGGGTTGCGTTAATTCGAGTACCGAAGGGGGTAGGTACACTCGATGACGCAAATGGGATAAACTAGCCCACTTCCAAAATTACCATAAGGTAAGGGAATGTGTCTTTAGTGCCATTTCGATGGCAGCGTGTTAGCGCAATGTTGTGTCGAGCTATACCATTCACAACATACGAGATGTTCATCCTAGCACATTAGACCAAGTACAATGATACGCTTATTGTACTTAGATATGAACATGATGGTTCAATATCTCTTCATCGTCTCATCAGGGACGGACTGGGTCTATATCAATGTCTAGTGATCGAACGATCATGGGAGAATCTGACGACTTAGCGTCATAACACCTTCTGGGTGTAGTCTGAATCATGGACTTAGATTCAATCTTTACGGGACTCGATCATCGGGCCGAGTCACTACCGTGTCTTCCCAAGATCCTTCATCTCGAAAGCAAATCCAAAAGTGGATCGCATAATAAAACACGCAAGGGCATAATACTTGTTCAAGTATCCCAAGCTAATCAAGTACACACTTAGGCGGGTATACCACATCCGCTCGGATTATATTAATCCATATAGTGAACGTCTCATTTAATTGAGATCGTGTTCCGTGGTCAGGAACTACTTGATTAAAGCATATGAAGTCACACAGGGACCTTCATCTATATCTCTTTGTCTAAATTCTCATAGAGATAAAACAGTGACCACAATCACATGCTGCATAATCAGTTTTTGGGAAACTACTAAACTGATAAAGTAGGGGACCGTTATAACGTCCATTACGAGGAAATCAACCATCTCATAATCAATTCCAAGATGTGAGAGAAACCTTGCGCTACTAGGCGAGCATTCTACAATCTCATTATTCTCATCACTTTTCCTTATGAATAACCAAATAAACAAACTCGTTTAACATTGGTGGTGTTGGAGCTACAGGTCCGAACACACCTTCGCTAAGGAGTCTACTTGGATTGCAAGTTTCCATTAGTCCAGTCTATTCAACATTGACTTCAGGCAACAGTACATGGTTCCCTATCATAATTTGCTCATATTATCAGTCGTCACCGAATATATGAACAAGTAATCAATGACAGTCTCGTTTTGCTTCAATATCGTCTAAGATATCATGATCGACAGATATTTCGAGATTCTTAGGATGAGGAGGAAATCACACATCTCCTTGATCCTTTATAATCTCGTGCGACAAACAAGTTTCAGTTCACCACCTCTGGGGCTGAACGAATTAAGAACCGGTCAACTTCCTCATATCTTGGGAAGGACGACAGACTGACGGCCGACGACAGCGTCCTTTGCTTGGCGGGTTCGGCCAAAGCAATGTGTTACGACAGGAACACGGCGTCCGACAGGGACGTCTATCCTTGCAAGCATTTTGCAGCAGGTATAAATGATCTCGTGACATCTCATAAAGTCATTAAATACGTCTGGCATTTAGTTAGACTTGAGGGAGTCTATGCACTTACTTATCACTAAGTGCAGTTTTGGGGATCAAGTTAAGACTGAGTGGGTTATGCCACGTTACTTCACGTCGTTTCTTATCAACGGTAACGTGCAAATCTCCCCCTAACGACGGGGAGAACAGTCTTAGCGATGTCACTTTCGCATATCATGCGGTAAAGAGATCGCTTGCCAAGGTTACTCTATCAAATGATAGGTATGGGATTCATAATCGACTTATGTCCCCTTCAGAGGTCCATATTTTGAACGCTATAGCGGCTCAATCAAAATATTAATTAAGCACTCCAAACACGCGTTAATATGAGACTTCTGGCTCATAACCAGTAACCAGCTCGTACGCATATGGTGTTTGAATGTCTATGGGCCTCATGACGGACCAATGCAGCAAAATAGCATGACCCCACACAAAAATATAAATCTTGGTGCTCAAGACCAAGAAGTGCGTGCAACCATTTGTAGTTGCATCATCAAACTTTCCGTGAGTCCATTTGGGTCTGAACACATCGACAGGATGTTCAATTTCAATTTCCAAACTCAAGTAATTCAAATCGAAATTTCGATTCTTACTCTTCGGAATTATCAAGTCGACTAGACTTTTCAGGATAATCCGGATCATGAGCCATCAACTTAATGATAGGGCTAAAAGTTTGGGAAGTGCTGCATTTATGTGGACAACAGTAAAATGTGACCATATTGTCGATGCATCAACCATAACCATTTATATTTATGGTCCGTCTTATGGTTGGATAAGTCCACAATAACTCCTTCAATTCTTTACAAGAATTCTACGAGTTCATTTCGTGATCTTTACATATACTAGTCTTTCAAAATGAGCATTAGTGGCATTAATTTCGGATTAATCATGAAATATATCCTCAAAGAGAATTCAAATGCGATGCGATTATAAATCAACCATCGTCTTTTGACCCGGGAATATCTCATCCGGTCAATGCCACAATATCAAAATGCTCTTATCAATCGACGACAGGCGAATGATAGTACAGACAATCATGTCTTAGCATTTAAATCATTTATCATTTCGACGACAGGCGAAATGATAAGGTAACTTTAAATGCTTTAAAGAATGTGGTAGCAACCACTTGAAAGACATTTCAACTCCTTTAAAATACGCTTTTGGTCGTATTGAATGGAGGCTATGTAAAGAAATTTTAATTCTTTCATGAGCTATTACCAGATAACACTAGTTTTCTCGAATATTTTATAACTCAACAAGGTACGGCAGGACCTACATGAGTATAAGACTTCATATTTGACAAATCAATTTGGTTTTACCAAAGATTTCGATTTTGGAACAACAGGTCCAGAATCATTGTCACTGAGTACTCTTTTAGGCAAGTAATTGGTGAAATTATGTGGTACATTGTTACCCACTATTTCCAGAAAACCAACTACACCACAAGTATTGCCTAAAATTTCATAATTTAAAGTTTGGTCACATTTGTCAAAGGAATTTGCTCAAAACACTATAAATTATTTCGAGAAATTTCGTAAACAGGCAAACCATAATCCAAAAGTATGTCCAAATGGAAAAATCATAATCCAAATGGAAAAACATAATCCAGATGAGCGAAAAAATGGCTCAATGATTTATCAAAATCAATAAAGAAAGGTCCCAACTCATTTGAGCCACAAAACCGGGGGTCTCAAGAGTTTCCTTTCAGTTAGCTTTAACCACATTAGCATCGGTTTTTGCACCTTTGTAATAGTTTTGAACTATTTAAGGAGTAACCGTGCATGACCTTTGTCTTTATAGCATAGAGTTGCCTCATTGAGCATTATCTCTTGCTTTGTGACAACGGGTCATATTGTTCCTTTCAATTACTGTCTTGGAGCCACAGGTTTTCGATTTTGACGATTGTCTAAAATCTCGCTTGGCTAGGCGATTCATCGGGATCGCGACAGTTTGAGACAAATAACACTTGTCTCGGTTCTCGATTCGTGGAAGAAAATGTACACGAAGAGCATTAATATCAGGCAAACAATTCGCCATTGACCCAATATGATTAAAACTACTCATCGGGGTAATTTTCTTATCCAATAACAGATGGGCGATAAAGGAACATGGTGAATATAAATTCACGATACTGCTTATGGAATACAATTTCCAAGCTAGTATTTTGGTGAAGGATAGCTCCAATATGTCAATTTCAGACATTTGTTCACCATAGACGTCATCACGTCTCAAATGTGGCAACGGAATAAAATCAACGCCTTAACATTCATCCTGATGGTAACAACAAATTTGTGTTTTACTCATCAAAGATGGCATCCAAAAAAAAATTTTTGGGCATCACATTTTCACACATCAGGGTAAGTAACATGTGGTTACGGATTAAAATCAACGTTTAAATAGTCATTTCGCAAGTATGTTTTTACGATTTTTCTCATCATAGATGGCATCCAACATGTGTTGGGAGTTCTGAATTATTTATCATATAAAACGACTGGTTTATATGTTTATGGTTTGCACAAGCACAAACTTTTTTTCGAAACGACAGGTTCGAAAACATTAGTTTTGCTTTTCATGTGAATCGGTTCTCATTGATCGAACAACGGGTCGATACTGAAACACCAATTCAGCAAAACATACATCACTATATAAACACACTCGGGGAAATTATTATTTAGTCAACCCCTTTCGGTAGCTCTATTTGAACACGACCAGGAAAGACGGTGAGGGGGGTGGGCACGAATGCCTCTTAAAAACCGACCTCATTAGGAGAACGACTTCCGCCTTTATCTTTCCTAGACATCGTATCCAAATAGGTGAGCCTATTTGGGGAAGATTCATAATTTTTCAACTTAAATGTGAATATATACGATTTTCGCATTTTATATATGGCAATAATATTAAACAGCATAGAGAATATCTATTTAGATTAACCACACATATATAAACAGGCAGTAAATATATTTTAGAATCTATCTAATCATGCAGTAGATTTGGTGTTATAAACAAATCAATTTAAGATTATCAATTAATCCATAAAGATTCTAACATATCAAATCAAATCAATTTAAGATTATCAATCAATCCTTAAATATTATAATATATCAAATCAAATCAATTTAAGATTATCAATCAATCTATAAAGATTCTAACATATTAAGTCAAATCAATGAAAGATTATCAATCAATCCATGAAGATTCTAACATATCAAGTCAAATCAATTTAAAATTATCAATCAATCCATGAAGATTCTAACATATCAAGTCAAATCAATTTAAGATTATCAATCAATCCATGAAGATTTTAACATATCAAATCAAATCAATTTAGGATTATCAATCAATTCATGAAGATTCTAACAAATCAAATCAATTTATATGCATTTTTTTTTTATTCGTTTGCCTTTTAAGAAAAAAAAATTATATGCATGTGTGTGTATATTTACTAAATATTGTATCTTTATCAACCATATGTACTGTTTTCGTATAAGTATTATACTACAGGACCATGCGTGTAATTTCAACAAACTATATATTTATTTACAGTAGTACACATAATTGTGTATAACATAGTAATCATGGCAGTAATCATGGCAAGTTTTAATAACATATGAGTAGTATAATCACAGTACTAGTAACATGGCAGTAGCATAAGGTTTCTTTTTTTTTGTTTTTTTGTTTTTTTGTTTTTTTTAAAACCTACGCAGGCTGGAATTGTAATCATGCAATTGCAGTAGTAACATACAAACATGCTTGTAATCATGCAAGACAGTACTAACATACAAACAGTACAGTAGCATACAAACAGTACGTGTTGTAATATGTAACGTGTACGGTATAAAAAAAATTATATCCGGGTACCTTACGCACGGTATGTTGGTGAAGGTCGATATAGCAAAATCAGGTTTATTGAATCTATAATCCGTACTTCGATCTGCGAGAGCAGTGCTGATAACGTATTGTAATACACTATTAGCTACGTATATAGGGAGACAGAAGTAGAGAGAGGGGAGAACGGTATAATCTTTATTATGAATGAATATCTGAATGAATAAAATACAAGACCCCTAGCCCTCTTTATATAGATATAGGGGTAGGGTTATAAGCCCACTTGGGCCCAATCAGTAAAAGTCCAAGAGTTCAATAATCTTACAACATATATATATATATACTAGTAATTATAGCACACGCGTTGCGTGTGTGACAAGTAGTTATATAAATATGATCTGGTACAAATAAATTTAACATTTTCAAAAACTTTACAAAAATAATTGGATGAATATTGTAAAAATATAATGATTTATTGTTATAGTAATATAAAAATGCATGTATGATAATTTGTTTGGGAGATGATTTGATATATGTGGAAAAAAAGAATATTTATTTATTTATTTAAATTACATTAAGTTATTTTAGTAATTAGTAAATTAGAATAGGAACATTTTTGGAAAAAAAATTATAAAATTGGACAGACTTGAGTTCCCTTATATTAATAGTATGATATAACACAATTTACAAAAATGGATTTAGACACGGTTTGTGTGAAAATCAGTAAGATAAATTAACAAAATATATTACTTTTTAAACTAAATTAACAAAAAAATACCCAAAAAATTTCTAATTAACAAAAACATAACCAAAATTTCATAGCATAATTTGTATATTTTATACCCTTATTCCAAAAGTTTATACCATTATTTAAAAAGTTAATATGCTAATTTATATATTTTCATACCGTTATTACAAAAGTTTATACCCTTATTTTAAAAGTTCATACCATAATTCGTAAATTTCATACCCTAATTTATAGAATTCATATACTTATTTAAATAATTTATAGTCATAATTTTCAACTCCATACCGTTAACTCACGGAATTCATACACTTATTTTTCAAACTTATACACTAGTTAACAAATTCAACTCTTATCCGTCCTCCGATCTCGAACTTTCACGTCACCGTCGTGGGCCTCTCGTTCGATGACCGTCTCTCTATCGACATTAATCTCGAGTTTTCGAACTCGCTGTACACGCTCTCCGCATATTCCGACAGATGATTCCGTTTCAATGTTCTCCAAATAGAGAGATAGGAGAGAGGGAAAAAAGGAGAGAAAGATCGGAAGAAGAAAAAAAGGATGAGAGAGGGATCAGAAAGAAAGAGTAAGAAGGAGAGACCGAACAGATGAAAGAGGATGAGAGAGAGATGTGAGAGAGTGAGATCAGGAGAGAGATTGGGGAAAGAGCGTGAGAGGATGAAAGATATGGAAGTAATGAATGAGATTTTTTATTTTTTATTAATTATTAATTGAATATATGTTTTTAATAATATAACTTTTGATGGTATATTTTTATTAATATAATAGGTATACAGTTTTTTATCTTAATTTTTTTTTTTTTTTAAAAAAAAAACCAGCAAACCTTTATTAATCATAGAGTAACATCTCGTGAGCTAAGCCCTCACGATAACTAACATCTAAATCCTTTAACATTAAATCTAAAAACACAAACAAGGCATATACCTGCTTTTACTAAGAAACATAGCTTTTAAAAGAAAAGGAGAATAAAATTCAGCACATGGCAAGAATCTTCATTCTTCTTCAGCAACATACTCTTATGAAAGAGCTGTATTTGCATAACCTCTGAACCATTACTTAAATTTTCGAAAGAAAACAGCCAAGGGATGATTCAATACTTCAAGGCCTGTCTCTGAATTACGTAGGAAACTTTATTCTTCTTCAGCAACCTTCTCGCAAGAACCTTCATTCTTCTTCAGCAACTCTCTTCTAATGAACTATGCTTTTCATATCCAACTTCAAGGCACCAGCCAAGGGATGTATCACTTCAAGGCCTTTCTCTTGATTACACAAAAACCTTCATTCTTTTCTTATTATCTGTTATAAGAGAAAACAAAGTCTAAAAGCACAAAGGCTATTTGATCAGAAACAGCTTCGCAACTGCTAATTTGTAAAAAGACCACCAGCCATTTTTCACAAAGAAAAACAGCCTAGTGAGGGGTAAATCACTAAATTGTGGCTTTGCAACTGTCAAAGCTTGCAACTTCTCCAGTTTTAGAGCCATCTTAGAAAGGTACACTAAGTTCCCATTTGCCCAAAGAAAATCCAAAGTTAAATGATAAAAAATCAAGTAGATTTCCCCCTAAAACAGGGAGTCTCTTTTTTATCTAATAAATAGATGGCTTTGATTTTCTTAGGCAACCACTGTATGTCCATAGTAGAGAAATTTATACCTTTAGCACCAAGTTTAGCAAGACCATCTGCTACCTGATTTTGCTCTCTAAATATATGATCAAAATTAGAGCAAACATAAGGCATCATATAACAAATATCATACCAGATTTTTGCAAATTTAGGACCAGGACTTTTCTCCTTTTTCCACCAATTCACTATTAATTCTGAATCTGATTCAATTAATAATTCATTAAAGCCCATAGAAAACATAATGAGAAGTCCATTTAATAAAGAAACCAGTTCTGCATATATATGATTATTAGTGTCTAGATTAAGAGAAAAGGCGATGATAAAGTTACCCTTACTATCTCTTAATATCCCACCACATCCTGTTCTTGCACCTTTACTAACAGAACCATCAATGTTAAGTTTAAGTCTACCACTTGGTGGACATTTCCAGTAAACCAACAGTGGTCTTTTGACATTAAAAGCTTTAATATTAATACCAAGGTTTGTAAGAGTAATATTATTAAAAGACTTACCAATGGCTTTAGGGGTAATGAGATCATTTAAATCCCGTAGCCAATTGTTTTTTATCTTAATTGCCCATTTTTTAAATTAAATAAGTGTTATCCGTCTTTTATTCATTAAAAAAAGACTCGAGTGTTTGATCATTATGTTTTTTCTTACTATTGTTTAGATCGTGTATTTTTTAATTACTAATCCCGCCAAATTTACAAAACTGGATTTGGACATTGTTTGTGTGAAGATAATAAAGTTGGACACTGTTTTGAATTAAGGAAGTCTTATTGTTCTTTTATTCATAAAAATTGACTCGAGTATTTGATCGAGACGTTTTTTTTTAATCGTGCATGTTTTGAATACCAATCCAACCAATTTACAAAACTGGATTTGGACAATATTTGTTGAAAAATAGTAGGACATTATTTGGACTCAAGAATGTATTCTCGTTCTTGTAGTCATAAAAAATTGACTTTAGTGTTCGACTGTGATCATTATTTGTTAAATCTTGTATTTTTTAATAGATCTATATCCAAACCATTTTTAGATTGTGCAGTATTTTTTTACGATCTACTCAACCATGTTTAAAAAATTTAAAGTCCTGGCCGGAAAAACACTGTTCGGAAAAAAATATCCTAATAAAGGAATGTCCCAAAATAAAACAATATATTTCATCTGTGAATGAACTAATTTTATCAAAGAAAAGGAAGCACTTATTTGTTTTTAGTATTTTTCTTCTAGATTTTGGATAGTTTTTATACATTTTATGTAGGAATTTTTGAGTTTTGTAAAATTCTGGTCGATTTGTGGCTAGAAACGTATTTAATTTTTTTCCATAGTTTCTAATTAATAAAAACCGTCACAGAAATTGCCTTTAGATTCAAAAACGTTTTTAAAGTGATTTTTAAAATTACTGGAAACCGTTAAAATTGCCGATAGAAAAGCCTGAAAGTTCAAAACGAACCCTTCATTAATATTTTTAAAGTTTCTGCTTTTGTTTATGGAAATCTGTAATAGTTGCAATATACAGCAAGTATTTATGGTTAGATATATGCTTACATATCATATTCTAATTATTATAATAAACTCTTTCCTTATTATAAATTTTCCTTATTATAAATTTTCCTTAATATTAGTCAAAGATGAATTTCTAATTGGCTATGACTAGTTTGCAATATTCAACTTTATTTCTATTCTATTTAGGAAAAGAAGCAATCTCATAGATGTACAATACTTCTGCCATTTATAATTAAAATTAATTAATTATTAGTTCATAAAAACAAAATTATTTAAGTATTGGTCTTCTTACAAAATTAAAAGGATAAATTTCAGATTGGTAACTTATCTACAATTTAATTAAGTATTGGTTCCAAAACCTGAAACTAATTGAGGATCATTCCATTTTAACGAAAATCAACCAGAGTACGACACATGGCGGAAGATTGGCTATGCGTCCTCTGTTTCCTGGAATTACAGCGCTGCCCTTGTAGTTTCAAGTATTATTATTTCAGTTCATTTATTTGAAATCATAACAAAAAGGCTATATGATTTGCAAATTTTATACAAACGGCTATTATTTTAACCCCCTCTTAAATTTTAACATAAAAAAAAAATCGACTATCTGAAAAACACTATAAAATGATTAAAAAGGTGTGTGTTGTGTGTGTGTGTGTGTGTGTGTGTGTGTGTGTGTGTGTGTGTGTGTGGGGGGGGGGGGGGGGGGGGGGGGGGGGGGGGGGGGGGGGGGTGGGGGGGGGGGTGGAGTAGTAAAAAAAAAAACAGAGAAAAAACAACTTTAAAACAAAACAAAAACCTCTAAGAAAATATTTAGACAATTTCTAAAATCGTCTACAAAAAATATACTAGACAAATGAACTTCAAATAAATAGTGCGACTCGTTTTTAAAATAGTCCGAGTCATTTAAAACTGTTTGAGTGATTTTTAAAACAGTCCGAGTCATTTAATATACAATTTCGATAATTTTAAAAACAGTCTAAGTCATTTTATAAATAGTCCAAGACATTTTAAAAATAGTATGAGCAATTTAAGTCATTTCAAAATCAAACTAAGTTAATTTAATTCATTTTAAAAATAGTCTGAGTCATTTTAAAAACAGTCCGAGTTAATTTAAGTCGGTTTAAACACATTATTAGTTAATTTTGGTCATTTTAAAAATAGTTTGAGTCATTTTAAAAACAATCTGAGTTAGTTTAATTTATTTTAAAAACAGTATGAGTTATTTTAAAAACAGTTTGAGTTAATTTAAGTCATTTAAAAACAGTCTAAATCATTTTAAAAATAGAATGATTTAATTTAAATCATTTAAAAAATAGTATGAGTTAATTTAAATCATTTTGAAAACAGTCTTAGTTAATTTAAGGGGCAATTAACAAAAACATATCATACCCATATTATATTAACAAAAACATACACTCAAAAGTTAAATTATCAAAAATATACATATATATACTTATTATTTCTCTAATTCTAATCAGACCATAATCTAACCTCTCTCTCTAATCTAACATCTCTTCCTCTAACCGCAACTCTCTATCTCTAATCGCACATCTCTCTCTCTCTCTAACACATGATAATCGCATATCTTTCTAACACATACTAATCACCCATCACTCTATCTAAAAATGACTAAAAACTCACAAAATATTCATATGCTAATTATAAAACGGAATACCCTAATTTTAAAATACCATACCCTAAATGTTCTGGATCACAATCAAATATCTAAAAATGAGTTCATACCCTAATTTCAAAACTTCATACCATAATTTTAAAACTTCATACCCTAATTTCAAAACTTCATAACCTAATTTTAAAACTTCATACACTAATTTCAAAACTTCATATCCTAATTTTAAAACTTCATACTTTACATATGGATTTCTCTCAATACTGTACATATGGATTCTCCTCCTTCAACTTGAAACCCACAAGGTTTACAATAGTCTCAAAGCTCAATAAATGGAAAACAATCTCACCAATTTCATATATTTTTCATATATTACGGGGTATCAATCAGTGTAATATTTGTGTATTACGTATGTATATATCTGTATTTATATGTATATGGATGTTTATATAATGTAGATGGTATTCGGTGGTTAGTGGCGGGTTTTCGTGGTGGAGGAGGGGAGAGAGATAGAGTGAGATATGAAAAAAAGATACAGAGAAGAATGGATGAGTGAGAGAGTAATATCAGATAGAGAGATACAGAGAAGAATTGGTGAGAGAGAAGAAAGAATGAGAGAGAGATGAATGGATGAGAGAGAGAGTAAGATGAGAAAGAGAGAAAGAAGAGAATATACAACATTAAATTTGTGTGGTATGTTTTTGATAATGAAAAGTTTTTGGGTATTTTTTTGTTAATTTAGTTTAAAAAGTAATATGTTTTGTTAATTTATCCTTAATTTAATTTATTTAAAAAATAGTCTGCGTTAATTTAAGTCATTTTAAGCACAGTATGAGTTAATTTAACTCATTTAAAAAAGGATAAATTAACAAAACATACTAATTTTGAAACTAAATTAACAAAAACATACCCAAAAATTTTTAATTAACAAAAATATACTCAAAAGTTCATATCCTAATTTGTATATTTCATACCCTTTTTCAAAAAATCCATACCCTTATTTTAAAAGTTCAAAACTTAACTTGTATTTTTTTCATACACTTGTTCCAAAAGTTCATAATTCGAAAAGTTCATACCGTTCTTTCAAAAGTTTATACCCTAATTTTTATATTTTCATACTTTTATTCTAAAAGTTCATACCCTAATTTTAAAATTTTATACCCTTAATCGTAAAATTCACCCTTATTTTCAAAATTTATACCCCAGTTTACAGAATTGATATTCTTATTTATATAATTCACATCCATAATTTTCAACTTAATACACTTAATTCATAGAATTCATACACTTATTTTACAACTTTATACACTACTTAACAAATTCAACATTTACCCGTCCTCCGATCTTGAACTACCACGTCGTCATCGTGGGTATCTCTTTTGACGACTGTATCTCCGTCGGCATCAACCTTGAGTTTTTTATCTCGCTCTACACACTCGTCGCCCACTCCAACGGATGTCTCCATTTCAATTTTCACCGAATAGAGAGATCGGAGAGAGAGGGAGGAGGAGAGAAATATCGGAAATAGAGAGTAAGAAGGAGAGAGAAATCAAAAAGAGGAGGATGAGGAGAGGGAGGGAGGAAAGGGAGCGGAAGGAGGAGAGAGGAAGAATGAGGAGGAGAGAAAGATTGGAGAGAGAAAAAAAACGAAGGAGAAAAAGATGGAGGATGAGAGAGTGATCGGAAAGAGATAGGAAGGATGAGAGATCGGAGAGAGAGAGAATGAGTAGGAGAGATAGATTGGAGAGAGAGTGAGAGAGAGATGAAAAACCGAACCGAACCGATAACCGAACCGAAAAAGACCGAAACCGAAAAACCGAAAAAATTTCGGGTCGGTTTCTGTTTTCAATGAAACCGAACAAAAACCAAAAAAGACCGAAAAAACCCGAATTAATATGGTTTTGTCTACCCGTGTACCACTGTACCATTGAATAACTTCTTATATTTAGGGGACTGTAAATGCATTTAACTTATAAACTTAAAAACCTTATGTATAAAAAAATTTATTTAAAAATTTCTGGGGTGGCGGTGGCACCTCTGACACCACCCCAGTTCCGTCCTGAACAGACCCTGTATAACTAAATGTGCCCATGAATATAATTTAACTTTCATGGACTCTTTCTTTAATGGAAAAAATCAAAGTCCACGTCAAAAAAATAAAATATCTTATCTTTAGAGCAGCTTCCGAACATAATTAAGCAATATGACACTTTTAGGGTGAATTGTGTTTTTTACGGGGTCAATCAACTTAAAACAAAGGGAGTAGTAACATACGCTCTCTTATTTTCGGTACTTTGTATGCGACTAAATTAGCAAGGCTTAAACAAAAATCGGTGATTGTCATCTTGTGTTATCTATACGTTAGTTAGCTTGTAGTTAAATAAGCATATTATTTTGGGAGTATCTTCATTTGGGGTATCATGGATGATGGATCGAACCAGTGGCGGAACTTATATGTGATCAGGGATTGCCACGGCAACCCCATAATTTTCACTAATTTTATTTTTTCTATAATGTTTTTTAGAGTAATTTGTAAATAAAACAATTCAGTAAACACTTAAATTTTATTTCCGACAACCCCTTTCAAAATTATAAATTGTTTGCCAAAATTTTTAAAAAGTAGAACAAAATAAAACTGAAAAGTGATTGTTGTGACTTTAATTACAATAAAATTTATTATTATTGACCTACTATTCTCACATACACTAATTTAACCCATTTCCGGTTGATTATATCATTTTCATTATAGCATGCACTACAAAAAAAATACTCAAATAGCGACGGGATTAGTGACGGTATTTTTTGTTACGAGCTTATTAGCGACGGTTTTTGTGACGAATTTGTGACAGTTTAGTCAATTTGCGACAGATTTGTGAAAACTTTTTAAATTAGCGACAGGCTTGTGACAGCTTTTGATTCTCACTAAATTAAACATTATTTTGTAGTGATGTTCTAAGCCCCGATATCTAATTAATTAAATTATTATTACAAAAATAAAAAAAACTCTCAAAATTAAGATTAAATAATTTTCTATTTATTACAAAGCATTTACTATATGTAAAGAAATCATGAAAATTTATTACAAAACATTATACCATTCCTAAAAATTGAAACGAGATCTTAGAAGGTGGATCAGTCACACATGTAACTAATTAGTTTTTTTGGGTTAGATATACTTAATAATCAAGTAAAGGTTGAAACTGAAACTATTTATAATGGTCTCTTTGCATTTTTGCAATAGTGGATTATAAACAAAAACTTTACCAGATTATTTGTTAGGATTACGGTCCAAATTCCCTGCTAAAAATATATTATTATTTCCATTACTGATCAATTCACACTTGAAAATAATGTTTCAGTCGATTTTTTACCTAATTCAGTTTTCGTTAAAATTATTATAATAAACTCTTTCCTTAATATAAAATTCCTTAATATTAGTCAAAAATGGAATTCTAATTGGATATGATTAAGGATTTCTATATCAAAGGGTAATTAGTTGGCAACATCCAACTTTATTTGTATTCTATTTAGGAAAAGAAGCAATCTCTTAGGAAAATATACATTGTTCGAAAAAAAAATCATAACAAAGGAATGTCCCAAAATAAAACAATGTATTTTATTTGTGAATAAACTAATTTTATTAAAGAAAAGGAAGCACTTATTTGTTTTTAATATTTTTCTTCAAGATTTTGGATGATTTTTATACATTTTATTTAGGAATTTTTGGGTTATTTTGTAAAGTTCTGGTCGATTTGTGGCTAAAAACGTATCTAAATTTTTTCCATAGTTTCTAATTAATGAAAACCGTCACAGAAATTTCCTATAGATTCAAAAAAGTTTTTAAAGTGATTCTTAAAATTACCAAAAACCGTTAAAATTGCCGATAGAAATTACCCAAAAGTTCGAAACGAACCCTTCATTAATATTTTTAAAGTTTCTGCTTTTGTTTATGGGAATCCGTAATAGTTGCAATATACAATAATTAAGTATTTATAGTTAGAAGATGCTTACATATCATATTTTTATTATTATAAAAATTCTTTCCTTAATATAAATTTTAAAGGAAGAGAATCAAGGGAACACGTAACAAGGCAGTTACGGATGAGTTATAAGAAAAGAAAGAATTGTCAAAGATGGAATTCTGATTACTAAGGATTCCTATAGCAAAGGGTAATTAATAAGTTTGGCAACATCCAACTTTATTTGTATTCTATTTAGGAAAAGAAGCAATCTCAGAGATATATATATATACAATACTTCTGTCAATTATTATTATTTAAGCTTACAACAATCATAAACATGTGTGCTTCTTCTCTTAAATATTGTGAGGAGAAAAGAGAGATGTATTTTCCAAAGGAAATAATAGAGGAGATTCTCATAAGATTGCCACTACTTAAAACCATCATAATGTTCAAGTGCGTTTCCAAGGATTGGAACGATGTCGTATCAAGCAACGAGTTTCGCAGGCGTTACCAATTTCTACGACGCAAGGATGTACTTCCTGCTGGATTCTTTTACCATCACAAAAATCCTCACTTTTCAGACCGTAATCCGTGTATGCCTGTTCGAGGCCAGGCAAAATTTATCAATACATTCAATGTTGGGAAAAAATATTCAGGTTTATGCCATAATATGCAGCAAATTGGTTACATCATTGGCTCTTCTGAAGGACTTGTTCTCCTTAGTCGTAACCCTATGAGTTATCATGTGTTCGATCCCCTCACCAAAAAGCACGTTCAACTTCCCAAAACGCTTAAAAAATACTCGTTTGTTTGTACGGGGTTTATCTGTAAAAAACTTGAACAAATTGGTCACAACAATATGAATAGTACTAGTTCTCACCTTACATACAAGGTAGTTCGTGTTGGAATTCCCACCCCAGCGGAAGAAAATACATCGTACAAGGTTGAAACTTATTCATCTGAAACTAGAAAGTGGCATAAATCAATGATGACAATCTCTGTAGAGTTTTGTCTCATTCCCCAATCAACAGCAAAGGTGATAGGAGGTGTTTTTCACTGGAGACATAGTTGGGGCTGTAGAGCAATTGCCTATGACCAGGAGGATTCCGTGGGACATGCAACAATAATTGAATATCCACAGTCAGGCTGGTCTACAATTCTTACCGGCACAGAAGACGGACGCCTCCTATCTATTTCTGAGTATTTTGCTGGAATTGATGTCTGGGGTTTAGGAAGACAATACGAGGGAAAAAGCTATTTAGATGAAGATATTATCAAACGCAGCAAATGGACCATGTCCTATAAAATCAATTTTATAGAACTAGGATTGCGTGTGATTGATTTCGGACCCAATGAACAAACTTATATGGGACATACTGTCGACATTCACCCTCAAAATTCCAATATTCTTTTCTTTGAAAGTGACAATGAGGTTTTATCCTATAATCTTAACGATAAAAGCATCGAAACTAGGTCTTTAAAGACTGACGAAGAAGTGCCATTTATGGATCCATATGTATACACATATTACTATGTTGAGTGGCCGTCATGGCCTTGCCTTTCATAGTTTACTCATGTGCAATTGTTGAATTTCAGTATTTTGATCGTTTGTTGCAGTCCTTATATTATTCTTAATAGTCCTTATATTATTGCAGTCCTATTGTTTATTAGATTTATTTATTTGGTCCTGAATTTAATATGGCTTTGTCTTCTATGTGCGTTCAACTATTAATTGTTGCATTAATGGATCAATCGGATTTTTAAGTTATGCATTAGTCTTAAACAGTGCCCTCCCGGGGAGGGCTTAAACAATGTGGGGCGGGGGTATCCAAACCGTAAAAAAAAGCATAAAATTGTTATTTATCCTTTACGTACTAAGAAGTATTAAAGGTTCTATTTTGACTTTAAGGCTCTGTTTGTTTCGTAGTAAAATATTTACGGAGGGAAAATATTTTTCGGATAAAGTTTTACGGTGCAAACTTTTGTTTGCATTTTATTTATGGGTGTTTGGTGCGTCAAAGGTTTCTCATGAGAATTCTATTGAAATTCAAAAATCTATTAGTTATTTAAATTAGACAAATTCGATACATAAATAAATAAACATTGTTCATACTAAACAAAATATTTTAAGATAAAAAATATCAAAAATTAACTAAAAGTCACAAAAATGAATAAGTTCGTGAAAGTTTAAAAACATTAGTGATTAAAATCACAATTATTTTGACGGGAAAAAAGCTAAAAGTTCGTCTACTTTTCTGAAAGAAACTTCGTCAACATGTATAGAAAACTTAACTTAAACACATATTTTATTTCATATACGTCACTTATAATAACTTATAATTTTTCAACATATAAACTCATAAAATTATAAGTATAGAAGATATTATTGACTTTTTTTTAGCTTTTTTAAATTTTCTTGGGTTTTTTAGATTTTTCGGAATTTTTTGTTTTATTTTTTCCATTTTTTTGTTATTTTTTAGATTTTTTCCTATTTATTTATATTTTTATTGGTTAATTAGATTTTAGCTTTTTCAAATTTTCTTGGGTTTTTTAGATTTTTCGGAATTTTTTGTTTTATTTTTTCCATTTTTTTGTTATTTTTTAGATTTTTTCCTATTTATTTATATTTTTATTGGTTAATTAGATTTTAGCTTTTTCAAATTTTCTTGGGTTTTTTAGATTTTTCGGAATTTTTTGTTTTATTTTTTCCATTTTTTTGTTATTTTTTATATTTTTTCCTATTTGTTTATATTTTTATTGGTTAATTAGATTTTAGCTTTTTCAAATTTTCTTGAGTTTTTTAGATTTTTCAGAATTTTTTTTATTTTTTTTCCAATTTTGTTATTTTTTAGAATTTTTCGTGTTTTTTCCTTTTTTTTATTGGTTAGTAGATATAATTGGACTAATTATTAAATAATTTTGAAACAATAGACCTATAATTAATAATAGTTATAATACTAGTATTAGAAAGAATATAGAGAGAGGCTCCGTAAACCGTTTACAACTTTATTTGCGGGGTAATCGTTTCCTCCAATTTTACTGGATATGTGGAAAAAGTTTTCCCAAAAAAAATGTTTTACGTTAAACCAATCACCCGAAAAATCTATTTTACCCGTAAATGTTTGTTTACCCCTATTTTACAACAAAACAAACAGAGCCTAATACATATCAAAATGTTTTTTGTCGGTTTATGATAGTTTAGATTTATATTTAGATTAATGATGAAAATAATATAGTTACTCCATCTGAGCCACCATGTTCAACTCAATTAATTATAATAACAAAATATTACTCCACCCCTTCACTAAACAAACCTAACTTATTAACAAAACACAATAATAACACATTTTTAAATCATCTTTCCACTTTTATCTCCATTTTTATTAATACATATTCTACATAAACTTAAAATTATAGGTAAACGTGAGTTTTTTTTTTTTGTTATCTGTATTAACACCACATTTCGTTTTTGAGTCGCTATTGCCATTTTTTTCTTATGCTTTTCTCTACTTACTATTTTTCTCTTTTTTGAAAAACAGATGGTAAATAATTAACAGAATTGACAACACGTATTGTCACGTAATCCATTTTCGTTAATGATCGGGGCAAATATTGTCAATTAAGTGGCAAACTTAAAAAATTTGTTGGATAAAGTTAAAAAATGCACCAAAAAAAGTACGCATTAGCTGTAAAAAAAACGTCGGACCGGTCCTGATTTAAACGCATTGTTAATGCGTTAACGGAAATGGGTCACGTGATAGCACGTGTTGTCAATTCTGTTAATTATTTCACACCGGGTTCTAAAAAAGACAAAGATTGTAAGTAGGGAAGCGGAAGAAAAAATGCTAGTAGTAGACTCAAAAACGTAATAAGATGTTAGTAGAGGTAACAAAAACAAAAATAACCCGGCAAACATGTAATTTTACATAAGATTATTTTCTATTTTGTGAAAGTGAAATTATATTATGAAAAATGCTAAAATAGTATATTGTAATTATATTTTAAAACGGAGGGCGTATGATTTTTTCCTTGCAATCACAATTCATGTTACTTGTTGATGTTAATTCTTAACGAAATGGTATTGATGACGATCTTTGAGTATGGAGCAGTTCAAACTATTATCAAAGAATTCTTCAACTTTTATGCAGAAAACGTGATATAGAGGGTTTAGGAGGCTATTCAGGATAGACGAATGATCTTATTGTTGTTTTGATTATTCTTCTTATATATTTAAACCCAAAACTTTTTTTTAATCAACAAAATAACGAACTTAGCATTAAGGAAAATAACAAGATTACAAGTATCAATGCATCTAGAACAAGCATTAAAAGACTAAGAAAAACGAGAAATAAATAAACAAAAACCCTTTTCTAAAT
Organism: Primula veris; assembly: GCA_963682055.1. NCBI lineage: Eukaryota > Viridiplantae > Streptophyta > Magnoliopsida > Ericales > Primulaceae > Primula > Primula veris. Next base: position 23,181,016 of record OY821747.1, on the reverse strand, counting down.
CCTTCCATGTGGGGTAGATAAAACCAAATCAATCAGAAAAAAACATAAAATACAAAATAAAAATTTACACAGAGTTTTTAGTTTTGCACGTCCGTATACGCCCCTATTTTGAAAATGTTTGATCATTAAGCGTATATTTACAAAAATAGAAAGTGTTCCAATAGTTTCTTTTTTTATAAGGGCTATAGATTGCGGAAAGTCTTAAAAGCCATAAAGCAAACAAGTCAGTATATTCCTTTCAAAACAAAACAATAAGTCAGTATATTCAAAATAGTTACACTATTGAGGAAGACATCTCAGACAGACTAAATGCCCGACATATATATAATTGAAAAAATTGAAGATTTTATGCATCATAACTTGCTGTCAATGTTTCACATCATCACCTATTCTGCAAACGTGCTTGGTCAATTGGGTGGATAATTATAAACACTATAAAAAAAATGTCCATTTACTTACATAATACAGCAACAAATATATTTATGTTCCTAAATTGTAACAGTATAGCAACATAACACCAACACAATTAAGCATGTGTCATTTAGCAACATAATTGAAACATTCCAGCAACATGTATTTAGCAACAACAATAATATGTTGCTAAACGAGTTACTAGTGTTTTCCGCCTAGAAATACAATACCAACAAAATAGCAGCATACTCAATCCTAAAAATAACAACATAAATATTTGATGCTGAAAAACTTGCAACCAAATTTTGAGCATCATAATTGTTTTTGTTGATAATTTATTACTTTTTTTTACAAATAGGACCTTTTAATCTAATTCAAGCAAAGAAATCAGTACATCTATATAAAAGTAAATAATTTTTAATCTAATTTCAGCAAACCTATTTATTACATTGTTTTTACAACTAAAACAAAGAACACTAAGTAGAGAAGAGTACAATGAGGCATATTTCAGTCACTCAACTTTCAAACCATATGACGGAACAAGCCGCGACATTAACAACTCAGCGTTGTCACATGTAATATCGACTCGAAGTTGGTCCAGCGACCATTCGGAAACACCCATGTAAACATGTTTTTCAACAATCCCCCACATGAATGCAATTGGCTGAAAATAAAAATACCCCTAAATGCATACGAGAGAACCGCAAGAGTTCACTGCATAAGGACAAGTAGCGCGAGCCTTGAACCTGCCGTAGTGACGTAAAATCTGATATGCTACTATTGCGAGCGCACGTATGTGGTACACACTAAGACTCTTAGGTGTATGTGGACATGTTAGTTTAACAACTACATGAGTTGGTCTTGTATATATATTGTAAAATTAATTTTTAATCTTCCAATATGGGATAATCCTAAATGATTTTTCCATTTTCCATTCCATTTTCCAGCATTGAGCTTTTCTCCTTTTTCGAGCGCCCAACGTTGAAGCCGGTTAGTATTCACACATATTCTCCTCTTTACGTTTTAAATTGACATACTATTTGCTTGTTTTTGGTTTTATGTTGAGTTTTGTTTGCCTGCATATTTTAAGCTCGCTTATTTGCGTTTAGTTAGAGTAGATTTAGTTGGGAAGATTAAATATTAAGTCCCCTCTTTTTAATGTAACTAGATTACAACTTTTAAGCATATCCTATTTGCTTTTTCTCTTTTCTTGAAAAACAACATACTTTTTTGGTTGGACAGTTTAAATAACCAAACTTATGTGCTTATAAGTTGTAACCAAACAAGCTCTGAATTTTGGGTTTGAATATTTAGTTTAATTGCATTTGGGGATCGAGAGGGTTTCAAAAATCATGTTACAGTATGTTGTAGTATTTGATTAGCTAACAAGTTCAAGCATGTGGGTATGATACTTTGTTTATTATGTTTAACAAGCCAATATAAAATGACTGAATTAAATCTGTGTTTGTAAAATTTATTTATGTACAAACTACAAATTAAGGTCTACAATGGACTAAAATCGAGTTAAAAGTACTATTTGGGTAATTAGAGTGACAGACCATGCTTGTAAAAGCTCTCCCCACAGATACCTCGGAGGTGTTTGTATTTGTGTTTTGTATTTTACTTTTAACCCCCTCCATCTTCTTGAGTTCCATAATCCTATAAAGTAACTTTTTTGATATGTGGTTTTCTCATTTTGTTAAGTAAACTGCTTTCTATATATCTGAACTTTTAAGCTCAAAGGCTTGCTATTATGTTATAGAACTAATAGTTTGTTTAATAATTTTGCTATCAAGGCATTATCAATGGTACATTGTTTATTTTTTAAATTCATTCTTTAAACTCGTTACCGCGGCCATACATACTGATTCATATGAAACTTAGTTCGTTAATGGATTCAAAGGGTGTAATGATCATATGATGCTCAACAGCTCAAGTTTATTAGTAAGAAACTTGGGCTTGGAATTTGACTGAAATGAATTTCAGTAGAGTTTGCTTGTAGGAATAGAGCAAGTAATAAACAGAATGTCAAATTTTGATGTATATTGATTGTGCCGGTCATAAATCTTGCACTTAAGGATCTGTGTGAATTTGTTAGGCAAATAGTGAAAGAAAGTGAAGAATATGATATTTACAAGTTTATTATACATAAGTTAGTGAAAAAAAATATATAAACTGTTATAGGATATTATTGGACTATTGGGCCTTACTCATACTGGGCCAAAGTTGGGCTTTCTACCTTATATAACCCTAACCTCTTCTATATAAAGAAGGTTATGGTCCGCTTGTATTCATACACTCTGATTAATAAAGACCATGTTGTTGTCTTTCTCATACTTCTCTCTATATCTATACATATCTCTATATATCTCTATAACGAGCTAATATGTCACACAACACGTTATCAGCACTTTGCTCGCGGAGAATAGGATATACGCTCGCGGATATTGGAGATTTTGGTTAAACGCAAGGATATTGGGTATTTATGAACCTTGAAATTTATCTAGATTTTTAGGGTTTTGCTATATCGACCTTCACCAACATACCGTGCGTAAGTTACCGAATTCAAAACTTAATTTATTCCATATATGTGATCGCACGTATTATTTTATGGATAACTAAAACATGATCAAACTGTCTATAAAAGTCTATTGATATGTAATATGTATCGTGCACTGTAAAACTGTATTTTTATACCAAAAAAAAAATATTAGTAAAAGACATATAATCTGGTTGTAAATCGGAAATCATGTAATTGTAAAACATGTATTAATCTGTGGGATTAAATTTGTAACAAACTGAAAACCGTAGGACTGTTTTGTAATTCGCTGAAACTATTGACTGTGTATGTTAATTACTAAAGGACTAAACTGAAACTTGTCTGAAATTATGGACTGAAGCTGTAATAATGCTGTAAATAGATATATAGTTTGCTGAAATTACACGGATAGTCCCTGTAGTATATTACATGTATAAAAACAGTATATATGTGTTTAGCACTGCGAATGAACTCGACTCACATCGACAGCATGAAGACGAAGAAATCAAGACGTCCAAAGGGGGAGTGTTGTAGTATATTATTGGACTATTGGGTCTTACTCATAGTTGGCCTAAGTTGGGCTTTCTACCTTATATAACCCTAATCTCTTCTATATAAAGAAGGTTATGGTCCGCTTGTATTCATACATTCTGATTAATAAAGACCCTGTTATTGTCTCTCTCATACTTCTCTCTATATCTATACATATCTCTATATATCTCTATAACGAGCTAATATGTCACACAACATATATATATATATATATGGGAGAGGTTATATTAATATCAACTTATACATCAACTTGAACACTTTTTCGTAAAAACGATCCAAATCAAGATTTTGTTAATGCAAATCTCCATATTTGTGTTCCCGTCATGAAACCGTTGAGATTTGCATTAATCAAATATTGATTTGGAGCGTTTTTACAAAAAAGTGTATATTTGCGTGTTTTTCATGGTGTTCATATATCATTCCCATATATATATATATATATAAAATCAATATTTTGTTAATACAAATCTCCATATTTGTATTTCCGTCATGAAACCGTTGAGATTTGCATTAATCAAATATTGATTTGGAGCGTTTTTACAAAAAAGTGTATATTTGCGTGTTTTTCATGGTGTTCATATATCATTCCCATATATATATATATATATATATATATATATATATATATATATATATATATATATATATATATATATATATATATATATATATATACTAGTAATCGTTACCCACGCGTTGCGTGTGCGACGCGTAATATATATATGATCCGGATAAATAAATTTTTAAAAAGTATATTTATTGAATGAATATATTAAATTAGAAATCATGAGTAATATAATGTTATTGTTATACAAAATACACGTAAAACGATTTTGTTTGGTATATGATTATAATTGTTTTGAAAAGATAATGATTTTTGTGTGTTTTTTATATTTTGAATTGAATAAATGTGAATGAGTAATTAGTAAAAAAAAAGTGGGGGTATTTTCGGGAAAAACCGGCAAAATTTCAATTAATAGGTAAATAAATGAAGTCCATATAAATTCATTATGTTGAGATGTACCATATACGGAAATTACAATTATTATCAACAACATATTAGTAAAATAATATTATAGCTTCCATACAAATGTCTTTCCATATTATTTTATAAGTCAGTTAAGTTGTCTGTTTCAATTTGTCTTTCTCATTAGTTTTATTGTATTCAAAATCGTAAACATGATATTGTAACATGATTTTTGAAGAAAATTTCTCATATTATGATCTAATTAATCATAAATTAAATTGAACTCATAATAAGCCAATACATTTTACTGCATCTGCGTATCAACAAAAAAATTCAACCTCCATAAATCTCTCTTTAACTCACAATTACTAGGAACAACATTAAAAACTCGTCCATAAATGCACTATTTTTTTCCCCATAAATAAGTATATATTTACAAAAAAAAGTCCAAACCCAAATTACATCGTGTAGAAACAATATTAAATCTCTCGAAAGAAAAGAAACAAAACTATCGGCGGGCCTGAACAAAATGGTAAGATCTATACAGGGGAGGCCCAGTATTGTTAGTTGTTCAAGGCCCAGTCCAGTTTTTTTTTTTTGCTCAAGGCCCATTAAAAAAATAAAATTACTGCAGTCCAATTTTTGCTACAGGCTCAAGCCTTATTAGACTTGGGCCTTGGCCGCCCCTGGATCTATATCAAACTTTCATTTGCTGCGAGAAAAATCGACAAATTGCAAAACTACGAAAGGCACATCCAAACCTCCCTAAATGTATGGGCAAAAGGCGGTGAAGAAAGAATAACGGTCCTATGTGACATGTAGACATCCAACCACATGAAAAAAAAAAAGAATAAATAAAAGAGAAAATTATACTTGATGAGCTGAAATAGTTCTAGTTATCAATTTTTCAAAGGCAAAATCTCAAATATCAAAAAGAGAAAAGTGCACGTGTAAAATAAATTATTTGTTGTTTATAACCTTTGTTTTCTATAAGTTTGTTTTGTTTCTATCTTTTACAAAAATAAAGTAGACAATATGCTTAAAGAAAAAATTATGTCCATTATTAGAGACATTAAAGAAAAAATTTGAAAAAATTCTAAATTTAATTGCAAATCAAGTGTTCAAAATCAAACTCATACACGTTACACCCCAACTCTTAAGATTTGTATATATGGTCAATAAGAACCAAAAAGTTGCAATTCAAACTCAAAAGTATTAATTGCAATTTAAATCATAGGCCCAACTCTTGAGAATTAGTATATTCTGGTCACCACATGAGCGTGGTCTAGTCGTCTAGACAAAACTCAAAACAATCAAACTCAAAACGAACCCTTTTCTGGATAACCAAGTCTGCTCTCCGTATTCCCAAATGGAGATGAACCGTCAACCTAAAGTGTAACCTGAATCGACACTAAATAATATTGTTTAACACATATTCCCAAACCTGAAGAACAGAAGGATCGTCCTCTATGATACTGAACACGTACGTTAAGAAAGGAAAACAAAATTCACCCGTTGCTACTTATAATGAATTGGTGCACGTCATTATAGATTGATAGTATTACTACTCATCGCGAACTATGGCACTAATCGCAATTGAAACTAATATAGTAATTAACAATTTGGAATCTGAAAACTGATTGTAATAAGAAATTAAAACTTCGGCTACAAGAAAAGATACATAATATCAATCAAACTCAAACATGTTACCTAACAATTAATAGACCTATATTTTACGTTTTTTTCACCAATTTGAGGGCTGTAACTGCAAAAATTTAAATCGAGAAAACATTTACCGAAAAGAAAGTGTCATTCCTTTGTTCCAGTAATATAAATTTGAAGGTGAACATTTATAGAAAACTAAATATCCCACTCATTTATCAGGGTCAATTTTACTGTTGAGTTGCTGAACTAAAGCCCAAAAATGCAGCTGGAAACCGAAAGAATAACCGAAAACAGAACTATTTTTTTTATACCACATACTACTCCGACCGTAATCATAATTTCTATTTTTTGGAAACTTGTCACGGATATACTAATATTCTAAAAAAAAAAGCCTGCCTGTAATAGATTATTAAGAAGTATCGATATCATTTAACCATGAGAAAATATAATGCATCACTAGTCAATTTACAAATACCAACTTGCTGTTGCATGTTTCGTCAAAGTAGCTTTTTTATAATATTGGAAATGGTAGTGTCAAAAGATAAGACTGGGAGCAAAATGAAAAGATAAAATTGATTCTGTATACACATATCAACGCAAATATAAGTATATAACTAGGTTCTACTTTTTCCATATTTGCATGCCACTAAAACAGCCATGTACATACCACAAATTATAATCCGAATTATCTACAAAACTTAAAAACTATACCTAAGCATCATGATTCACTAGTTCAACACTAAAATTTGACAAAATGCCGCCTAAATTAAAGCCTAGCTGCAACTGGAAGTAACATGCTCAAATTCGGAAACTAACTGCAATTAAGAATTCATACTTAGAACTAACAGAAATTTAAACACAACTTCCGAAAACCAATCAAACTCAGAACGTGATACGTAAGTATAGATCGGTAACATTACTGTCGCATCACCAACCTGGGCACTAGCTGCAACTGGAACAGATATAGCAACTAACACTATTAAATCCGGGAACCTTTTCAATTTTTTTGTAATCAACAAATCCTGAAACTGATTGCGAATGGGAATTCATAATACCACTAAAAAAAATCTAAACATAGCAACAATCATAAACCAATCAAACTCAGGAAGTGATACATCTTTATTAGCGTCTCATAACTGAACTTACGCACTAACTGAACCTGGAACAGATATAACAACTAACATATTCGAATCCAGAGACCACCTACAATTACATATACATAGTTTGACTAGCAGAAATTTAAACACAACAACTATCAAAAAAGATTCGAACTCAGAACGTGATACGTAACTATACATCGATATTATTATAGCCTCATCCCCGAATTAAGAAACTAACTGCAACTTGAACAGATATAACAACTAACATTTGCATAACTCAACTAACAAGAGTTCAAAAGCAAAAACTGACTTGATATTACCGTGTTATCCCCGATATTAACAGGCCCTAATTGACACACTCGAACAAGAAGAGCAACTACATATTTAAATCCAGAAATAAGCTACTGTAAGGAAATTGTAATTCCACATATCAATCAATAAAAAAATTATGAGAAAAAACAATGAAAACTAGTTGACTTTAGAACTTGAGAGGGTTTTTGTCGTCGCTATTGTGTTGAATCACTGAACCAAAAACCAAAAATACAACTAAATACAGAAACAGCAACTGGAATGGCAAATCCTGCAATTAGTCACAAAATCAACTGGGGAAACAACACCTACAATATCAAACTGACTTACAACCCTAATTAACTACTAGTCTAGACTCTAGAAAACAGTACACAAATAGATATCGCAAATCATTCATTCAACACTGGTAATTGAAGAAGAATATGCCATATTAAACATTTAACACACCCACACGTGCACACACACATAAATTTATATACAAGGACAAATTGCTCCAATTTTGAGGTTCATGTAAAATTTACATGAGATTGATTACTTATTTCTTTAAGAAAACCAACTACAAGGATTCACATTCAGCTAGTATCACCTACTAATTGATGACAGCTTTAATAACATGCTCAATATACCGGAAGTAATTGCAATAATAATAATTAACATTTTCAAATTCGGAAACTGATTGCAATAAGAAATTAATACTCGACTAAATGAAAATATACACAATAATGATCAAACTCAAACATATAACCTAACAACAGACTTATGTGTTACCGTTTTTCAACGATTTGAGGGCTGTAATAACTACAACTGGAACAGAAATAGTAACAAAAATTTTAAATCAAGATAACACTTACAGAAAAGAAAATGTCATTTGAAGTGAACATTTATAGAAAACTAATCTCACTCGTTTATCGGTGTCAATTTTACTGTTCAGTTGTTGAACTAAAGCCCATCATTTTTAAAATCTTATCGGTGTCAATTTTACTGTTGAGTTGATGAATAGATATAGCAAGCCTCTAACATTTGCATAACTCAACTAACAAGAATTCAAACGCAAAAACTGACTTGATATTACCGTGTTATCCCCGATATTAATAGTCTCTAATAAACACACTCGAACAGGAAGAGCAACTACATTCTCAAATCCAGAAATAAGCTACCGTATGGTAATTGTAATTCCACATATCAATTAATAAGAAATTTACGAGAAAAAACAATGAAAACTAGTTGAGTTTAGAAATTGAAAGGGTTTTTGTTGTCGCTATTGCGTTGAATTACTGAACCAAAGACCAAAAATACAACTAGATACATAAATAGCAACTGGAATGTCAAATCCTGTAATTAATCTCAAAATCAACTGGGGAAACAACACCTACAATATCAAACTGACTTGCAAGCCTAATCAACTACTAGTCTAGACTCTAGAAAACAGTACACAAATAGATATTGCAAATCATTCATTCAACACTGGTGATTAAGGAAGAATATGCCATATTAAACATTTAACACACCCACACGTGCACACACACATAAATTTATATACAAGAACAAACTGCTTCAATTTTGAGGTTCAGGTAAAGTTTACATGAGATCGATTACTTATTTCTTTAGGAAAACCAACTACAAAGATTTACACTCAGCTAGTATCACCTACTAATTGATGACAGATTTAATAACATGCTCGATTTACCGGAAGTAATTGCAATAACGAGATTGCGATTCCAGCACCGTATTTTAAAAAAAAACTAAAAGAAAAACAGCATCGGATATATGAAAGAAACAGAATAATAAAAATTGTAGTGTCTAAAGATAAACAAAATAACAAGTTACATAAGCTAATTGACGATTACATTATTTTAAGTTTTTATGTAGTAACCAATGATTCTCCCTTCAATATTCCACATATTCAGACAACAATAAAGGTAATTTAATATGGGGTTTGCATCAAAAGTTCAAGCTAGATCTAGCCTTGAGACCGAAGCTAAAGACATTATTTTAAGGCCTCCCAATCATTCAATATTAAGTTTATAAAGAGAGACTGAAAAAGTATATTATTCAGTGATCATTTAAACGCATATATACAAGAGTAATTAGCATATAATCCGTCTAAATTGATCTCACTAATTATTAACAGAATAATATCTAAACTGTTAAGTAAACATAATAAGCATGATATATATACAAAGAATGGAAACAATATATTACAAATCTTCGGTAGGCTTCTCTATTTCGGATGGGGCCATGATGGATCCATTTATAAAGCCAATTTTGTTTTTGGCTGTAAGAGCATGAATCATGGATTTGCTCCAGGATTGGTAATTGGCCCCATTTAGTTTTGTTTGAACCAGCATGTGTCTCGGATGATCTGAATGATGAACATAATATGGACTTGAAAATTCCATACGTGAATCGTTTCTGTTGATGGTAGATTGCTGGGTTTGAGAAGGTCGAGTATTTGGTTTTTCTGGGGATTTGTTTGAAAATTGATTATCTAGCACTGATACCATATTAATTTTATAAAAAAAAGATTGAAAAAGTATATTATTCAGTGATCATTTACACACATATATACAAGAGTAATTAGCATATAATCCACCTAAATTGATCTAACTAATTATTAACAGAATAATATCTAAATTGTTAAGGAAACATAATAAGTATGATATATATACAAAGAATGGAAACAATATATTACAAATCTTCTTAAGATTCAATAACAGAATCTGATTCTAAACAAGAAATCCCCCCAGTGAATTAATTTAATTATTCAGCAAAATAAAGTACCTGATTAAGGAGAAACAGATCGATCTGGTGAATTAAGAAGCAGACTTTATCGCAAAATGGGGAAGAGGGCTAAACAGAAATGAAACCCTCATTTCTTCTCAAATTAATGATTTTCAAGTAAATCTAAAATGGTTTTTATTGAAGTAGAAAAATGATAAGAAGTGCCCAAATCTACGGTGAATATGTTGAGAAAATTAAGAAAAGAGTGAGCTGGGAAGGAAGAGGTGGAAGTCACCATTGAAAGATAGTTAGAGAGACAATGAAAAGAGGTGGAACCCTGTCCTGGTCCTTCTGGACTAGATGTTGTTGTTGTTTTTGTGCTATTTTGCTAAACTACTCCCTGGATTTTTAACAAGTTTTCTTTCAAGTTATGAAAAACAAAATTCACTAAAATTTGAAAGCTATGTCAGCCTGAACTAAAGCCTAGCTGCATATAATTACTGTCTCATGATCAAACAAAGGCATTAAATGCAACTGAAATAGATATAGTAGCACGTTCTAAATTCTACACCAAACCATACCCGATTTTAACCGGTAATAATTTATATCCAAATTGTCGAAATAATTTTTAAAAAAATTCTATCATATAATTTAATATTTGAATTATGTATAGAAATTTTTAAATTTTTCGTTTCGGCAATTTAGTTACATGTTCAAATCCGATCAAAATTGTACGTGATTTTGCATATGGCCGGGTTTGTGACACTTATAGCAAATAATTTCATCCTTCTTGTTCGATTTGTCGGATGGCTCTCCCTTCTATTCCTTTTTCCGAAATCGTTGTCCGCCCTTCTTTTTCCAACTTAGGAACTTGTTGTAGCGTTTGGCGAATAGTTCTATTTTATCATCCTCACTAGAGGAATCATTATCGTCATTCGTTGTACTTTTGAAACCGATGCCTTTCTTCTTTCTCGAGCCATCCTCTTATTTTCGAGTTATCATGTCTAGTTCATTGGGCAGTCGTGACATCATAAGAATAGTGCTTCGGACAATGTTGTATCTGTCATTAAGACCCATAAGGAATTGCATCATTCGATCTTCTTCCTTCTGTTCAGTATGACCCTTGAATTGGTCAGATATAGGAATTGATCTACATGTGTCCAATTCGTCCCATAAACCTTTAAGCTTTGTGTAATAGGCTGAGACACTCATATTGCTTTGTGAGAGGGAGGCTAAGGCTTTTTGAATCTTGTAAATTACTGGTGCGTTCTTTTGAGAAAATTGATCTTTGAAATCCTCCCAAACTTGATAGGCTGTTTTGGCATGAACAACCATTTTATCGAGGTCGGGTTTCACAGAATGAGTAAGCCATGACAAAATCATGCTATTACATTGATTCCACAAAGCAAATTCAGTAGGCTTCTCTATTTCGGATGAGGCCATGATGGATCCATTTATAAAGCCAATTTTGTTTTTGGCTGTAAGAGCATGAATCATGGATTTGCTCTAGGATTGGTAATTGGCCCCATTTAGTTTTGTTTGAACCAGTATGTGTCCCGGATGATCTGAATGATGAACATAATATGGACTTGAAAATTCCATACGTGAATCGTTTTTGTTGATGTTAGATTGCCGGGTTTGAGAAGGTCGAGCATTTAGTGTTTCTAGAGATTTGTTTGAAAATTGATTATCTAGCTCTGATACCATATTAAGTTTATAAAAAAAGACTGAAAAAATATATTATTCAGTGATCATTTACACACATATATACAAGAGTAATTAGCATATAATCCGCCTAAATTGATCTAACTAATTATTAACAGAATAATATCTAAATTGTTAAGGAAATATAATAAGTATGATATATATACAAAAAATGGAAATAATATATTACAAATCTTCTTAAGATTCAATAACAGAATCTGATTCTAAACAAGAAATCCCCCAATAAATTAATTGAATTATTCAGCAAAATAAAGTACCCGGTTAAGGAGAAACAGATTGATCTGGTGGATCTGGTGAATTAAGAAGCAGACTTTATCGCAAAATGGGAAAGAGGGCTAAACAGAATTGGAACCCTCATTTCTTTTCAAATTAATGATTTTTAGGTAAATCTAAAATGGTTTTTATTGAAGTAGAAAAATGATAAGAGGTGCCCAAATCTACGGTGAATATGTTGTGAAAATTAAGAAAAGAGTGAGCTGAGAAGGAAGAGGTGGAAGTCACCATTGAAAGATAGATAGAGAGACAATGAAAAGAGGTGGAACCCTGTCCTGGTCCTCCTGTACTAGATGTTGTTGTTTTTGTGCTATTTTGCTAAACTAATCCCTGGATTTTTAACAAATTTTCTTTCAAGTTATGAAAAACAAAATTCACTAAAATTTGAAAGCTATGCCAGCCTGAACTAAAGCCTAGTTGCATATAATTACTGTCTCATGACGAAACCAAGGCATTAAATGCAACTGAAATAGATATAGTAGCACGTTCTAAGTTCTACACCAAACCATACCCGATTTTAACCGGTTATAATTTATATCCAAATTGTAGAAATAATTGTTAAAAAAATTCTATCATATAATTTAATATTTGAATTATGTATAGAAATTTTTAAATTTTTCGTTTCGGCAATTTAGTTACATGTTCAAATCCGATCAAAATTGTACGTGGTTTTGCATATGGCCGGGTTTGTGACACTTATAGCAAATAATTTCATCCTTCTTGTTCGATTTGTCGGATGGCTCTCCCTTGTATTTCTTTTTCCGAAATCGTTGTCCGCCCTTCTTTTTCCAACTTAGGAACTTGTTGTAGCGTTTGGCGAATAGTTCTATTTCATCATCCTCACTAGAGGAATCGTTATCGTTATCGTCATTCGTTGTACTTTTGAAAGCGATGCCTTTCTTCTTTTTGGAGTCATCCTCTTGTTTTCGAGTTGTCATGTCTAGTTCATTGGGCAGTGGTGACATCATAAGAATATTGCTTCGGACAATGTTGTATGCGTCATTAAGACCCATAAGGAATTGCATCATTCGATCTTCTTCCTTCTGTTCAGTATGACCCTTGAATTGCTCACATATAGGAATTGCTCTACATGTGTCCAATTCATCCCATAAACCTTTAAGCTTTGTGTAATAGGCTGAGACACTCATATTGCTTTGTGAGAGGGAGGCTAAGGCTTTTTGAATCTTGTAAATTGCTGGTGCGTTCTTTTGAAAAAATTGATCTTTGAAATCCTCCCAAACATGATAGGCTGTTTTGGCATAAACAACCATTTTAGCGAGGTCGGGTTCCACATAATGAGTAAGCCATGACAAAATCATGCTATTACATTGATTCCACAAAGCAAATTCGGTAGGCTTCTCTATTTCGGATGGGGCCTTGATGGATCCATTTATAAAGTCAATTTTGTTTTTGGCTGTAAGAGCATGAATCATGGATTTGCTCCAGTATTGGTAATTTGCCCCATTTAGTTTTGTTTGAACCAGCATGTGCCCCGGATGATCTGAATGATGAACATAATATGGACTTGAAAATTCCATACGTGAATCGTTTTTGTTATTGGTAGATTGGTGGGTTTGAGAAGGTCGAGCATTTGGTGTTTCTGGGGATTTGTTTGAAAATTGATTATCTAGCTCTGATACCATATTAAGTTTATAAAAAAAAGTCTGAAAAGGTATATTATTCAGTGATCATTACACACATATATACAAGAGTAATTAGCATATAATCCGCCTAAATTGATCTAACTAATTATTAACAGAATAATATCTAAATTATTAAGGAAACATAATAAGTATGATATATATACAAAGAATGGAAACAATATATTACAAATCTTCTTAAGATTCAATAACAGAATCTGATTCTAAACAAGAAATCCCCCCAGTGAATTTATTAAATTATTCAGTAAAATAAAGTACCTGGTTAAGAGAAACAGATCGATCAGGTGAATTAAGAAGCAGACTTTATCGTAAAATGGGGTAGAGGGGTAAACAGAAATGGAACCTTCATTTCTTCTCAAATTAATGATTTTCAAGTAAATCTAAAATGGTTTTTATTGAAGTAGAAAAATGATAAGAAGTGCCCAAATCTAAGGTGAATATGTTGAGAAAAATAAGAAAAGAGTGAGCTGAGAAGGAAGAGGTGGAAGTCACCATTGAAACATAGATAGAGAGACAATGAAAAGAGGTGGAACCCTGTCCTGGTCCTCCTGTACTAGATGTTGTTGTTGTTGTTGTTGTTGTTTTTTTTTGTGCTATTTTGCTAAACTACTCCCTGTATTTTTAACAAGTTTTCTTTCAAGTTATGAAAAACAAAATTCACTAAAATTTGAAAGCTATGCCAGCCTGAACTAAAGCCTAGCTGCATATAATTACTGTCTCATGACCAAACGAAGGCATTAAATGCAACTGAAATAGATATAGTAGCACGTTCTAAGTTCTATACCAAACCATACCCGATTTTAACCGTAATAATTTATATCCAAATTGTCGAAATAATTGTTAAAAAAATTCTATCATATAATTTAATATTTGAATTATGTATAGAAATTTTTAAATTTTTCGTTTCGGCAATTTAGTTACATGTTCAAATCCGATCAAAATTGTATGTGGTTTTGCATATGGCCGGGTTTGTGACACTTATAGCAAATAATTTCGTCCTTCTTGTTCGATTTGTCGGATGGCTCTCCCTTCTATTCCTTTTTCCGAAACCGTTGTCCGCCTTTCTTTTTCCAACTTAGGAACTTGTTGTAGCGTTTGGAGAATAGTGCTATTTCATCATCCTCACTAGAGGAATCGTTATCGTTATCGTCATTCGTTGTACTTTTGAAAGCGATGCCTTTCTTCTTTTTCGATTCATCCTCTTGTTTTCGAGTTGTCATGTCTAGTTCATTGGGCAGTGGTGACATCATAAGAATATTGCTTCGGACAATGTTGTATGCATCATTAAGACCCATAAGGAATTGAATCATTCGATCTTCTTCCTTATGTTTAGTATGACCCATGAATTGGTCACATATAGGAATTGATCTACATGTGTCCAATTCGTCCCATAAACCTTTAAGTTTTGTGTAATAGGCTGAGACACTCATATTGCTTTGTGAGAGGAAGGCTAAGGCTTTTTGAATCTTGTAAATTGTTGGTGCGTTCTTTTAAGAAAATTGATCTTTGAAATGAACAACTATTTTAGCGAAGTCGGGTTCCACATAATGAGTAAGCCATGACAAAATCATGCTATTACATTGATTCCACAAAGCAAATTCGATAGGCTTCTCTATTTCGGATGGGGCCATGATGGATCCATTTATAAAGCCAATTTTGTTTTTGGCTGTAAGAGCATGAATCATGGATTTGCTCCAGGATTGGTAATTGGCCCCATTTAGTTTTGTTTGAACCAGCATGTGTCCCGGATGATCTGAATGATGAACATAATATGGACTTGAAAATTTCATACGTGAATCATTTTTGTTGATGGTAGATTGCTGGGTTTGAGAAGGTCGAGCATTTGGTGTTTCTGGGGATTTGTTTGAAAATTGATTATCTAGCTCTGATATCATATTAAGTTTATAAACAAAGACTGAAAAAATATATTATTCAGTGATCATTTACACACATATATACAAGAGTAATTAGCATATAATCCGCCTAAATTGATCTAACTAATTATTAACAGAATAATATCTAAATTGTTAAGGAAACATTATAAGTATGCTATATATACAAAGAATAGAAACAATATATTACAAATCTTCTTAAGATTCAATAACAGAATCTGATTCTAAACAAGAAATCCCCCCAGTGAATTAATTGAATTATTCAGCAAAATAAAGTAAATGGTTAAGGAGAAACAGATCGATCTGGTGAATTAAGAAGCAGACTTTATCGCAAAATGGGGAAGAGGGCTAAACAGAAATGGAACCCTCATTTCTTCTCAAATTAATGATTTTCAAGTAAATCTCAAATGGTTTTTATTGAAATAGAAAAATGATAAGAAGTGCCCAAATCTACGGTGAATATGTTGAGAAAATTAAGAAAAGAGTGAGCTGAGAAGGAAGATGTGGCAGTCACCATTGAAAGATAGATATAGAGACAATGAAAAGAGGTGGAACCCTGTCCTGGTCCTCCTGGACTAGATGTTGTTGTTGTTGTTGTTGTTGTTGTTGTTGTTGTTGTTGTTGTTGTTTTTGTGCTATTTTGCTAAACTACTCCCTGGATTTTTAACAAGTTTTCTTTCAAGTTACAAAAAACAAAATTCACTAAAATTTGAAAGCTATGCCAGCCTGAACTAAAGCCTAGCTGCATATAATTACTGTCTCATGACCAAACCAAGACATTAAATGCAACTGAAATAGATATAGTAGCACGTTCTAAGTTCTACACCAAACCATACTCGATTTTAACCGGTAATAATTTATATCCAAATTGTCGAAATAATTTTTAAAAAAATTCTATCATATAATTTAATATTTGAATTATGTATAGAAATTTTTAAATTTTTCGTTTCGGCAATTTAGTTACATGTTCAAATCCGATCAAAATTGTACGTGATTTTGCATATGGCCGGGTTTGTGACACTTATAGCAAATAATTTCGTCCTTCTTGTTCGATTTGTCGGATGGCTCTCCCTTCTATTCCTTTTTCCGAAATCGTTGTCCGCCCTTCTTTTTCCAACTTAGGAACTTGTTGTAGCGTTTGGCGAATAGTTCTATTTCATCATCCTCACTAGAGGAATTGTTATCGTTATCGTCATTCGTTGTACTTTTGAAAGCGATGCCTTTCTTCTTTTTCGAGTCATCCTCTTGTTTTCGAGTTGTCATGTTTAGTTCATTGGGCAGTGGTGACATCATAAGAATATTGCTTCGGAGAATGTTGTATGCGTCATTAAGACCCATAAGGAATTGGATCATTCGATCTTCTTCCTTATGTTTAGTATGACCCTTGAATTGGTCACATATAAGAATTGATCTACATGTGTCCAATTCGTCCCATAAACCTTTAAGTTTTGTGTAATAGGCTGAGACACTCATATTGCTCTGTGAGAGGGAGGCTAAGGCTTTTTGAATCTTGTAAATTGTTGGTGCATTCTTTTGAGAAAATTGATCTTTGAAATCCTCCCAAACTTGATAGGCTGTTTTGAAATGAACAACCATTTTAGCGAGGTCGGGTTACACATAATGAGTAAGCCATGACAAAATCATCATATTACATTGATTCCACAAAGCAAATTCGGTAGGCTTTTCTATTTCGGATGGGGCCATGATGGATCCATTTATAAAGCCAATTTTGTTTTTGGCTGTAAGAGCATGAATCACGGATTTTCTCCAGGATTGGTAATTGGCCCCATTTAGTTTTGTTTGAACCAGCATGTGTCCCGGATGATCTGAATGATGAACATAATGTGGACTTGAAAATTCCATACGTGAATCGTTTTTCTTGATGGTAGATTGCTGGGTTTGAGAAGGTCGAGCATTTGGTGTTTCTGGGGATTTGTTTGAAAATTGATTATCTAGCTCTGATACCATATTAAGTTTATAAAAAAAGACTGAAAAAGTATATTATTCAGTAATCATTTACACACATATAAAGAGTAATTAGCATATAATGCGCCTAAATTGATCTAACTAATTATTAACATAATAATATCTAAATTGTTAAGGAAACATAATAAGTATGATATATATACAAAGAATGGAAACAATATATTACAAATCTCCTTAAAATTGAATAACAGAATCTGATTCTAAACAAGAAATCCCTCCAGTGAATTAATTGAATTATTCAGCAAAATAAAGTACCTGGTTAAGGAGAAACAGATCGATCTGGTGAATAAAGAAGCAGACTTTATCGCAAAATGGGGAAGAGGGCTAAACAGAAATGGAACCCTCATTTCTTCTCAAATTAATGATTTTCAAGTAAATCTATAATGGTTTTTATTGAAGTAGAAAAATGATAAGAAGTGCCCAAATCTACGGTGAATATGTTGAGAAAATTAAGAAAAGAGTGAGCTGAGAAGGAAGATGAGGTGGAAGTCACCATTGAAAAATAGATCGAGAGACAATGAAAAGATGTGGAACCCTGTCCTGGTCCTTCTGAACTAGATGTTGTTGTTGTTGTTTTTGTGCTATTTTGCTAAACTAATTCCTGAATTTTTAACAAGTTCTCTTTCAAGTTATGAAAAACAAAATTCACCAAAATTTGACATTAAAGTAAATAAAAAAAGACTCATAAAAGTAACAGCTTAAAACCTTTAATTGGCAGCACCAGGGTTTTCTATTTTACTTTTGATTAATTTAAAGATAGTTTACCACTAAGGCTCTGTTTGTTTCGTAGTAAAATATTTACGGAGGGAAAATATTTTTCGGATAAAGTTTTACGGTGCAAACTTTTGTTTGCATTTTATTTATGGGTGTTTGGTGCGTCAAAGGTTTCTCATGAGAATTCTATTGAAATTCAAAAATCTATTAGTTATTTAAATTAGACAAATTCGATACATAAATAAATAAACATTGTTCATACTAAACAAAATATTTTAAGATAAAAAATATCAAAAATTAACTAAAAGTCACAAAAATGAATAAGTTCGTGAAAGTTTAAAAACATTAGTGATTAAAATCACAATTATTTTGACGGGAAAAAAGCTAAAAGTTCGTCTACTTTTCTGAAAGAAACTTCGTCAACATGTATAGAAAACTTAACTTAAACACATATTTTATTTCATATACGTCACTTATAATAACTTATAATTTTTCAACATATAAACTCATAAAATTATAAGTATAGAAGATATTATTGACTTTTTTTTAGCTTTTTTAAATTTTCTTGGGTTTTTTAGATTTTTCGGAATTTTTTGTTTTATTTTTTCCATTTTTTTGTTATTTTTTAGATTTTTTCCTATTTATTTATATTTTTATTGGTTAATTAGATTTTAGCTTTTTCAAATTTTCTTGGGTTTTTTAGATTTTTCGGAATTTTTTGTTTTATTTTTTCCATTTTTTTGTTATTTTTTATATTTTTTCCTATTTGTTTATATTTTTATTGGTTAATTAGATTTTAGCTTTTTCAAATTTTCTTGAGTTTTTTAGATTTTTCAGAATTTTTTTTATTTTTTTTCCATTTTTGTTATTTTTTAGAATTTTTCGTGTTTTTTTCTTTTTTTTATTGGTTAGTAGATATAATTGGACTAATTATTAAATAATTTTGAAACAATAGACCTATAATTAATAATAGTTATAATACTAGTATTAGAAAGAATATAGAGAGAGGCTCCGTAAACCGTTTACAACTTTATTTGCGGGGTAATCGTTTCCTCCAATTTTACTGGATATGTGGGAAAAATTTTCCCAAAAAAAATGTTTTACGTTAAACCAATCACCCGGAAAATCTATTTTACCCGTAAATGTTTGTTTAGCTCCATTTTACAACAAAACAAACAGAGCCTAACTGTTCAGTATGTGTTGGGTTGTAAATTGAAATTGGTTGACACATTATTTAAGATAGTTAACTTAATTTATGTAAATATTAATATGTGGTGTATATATACAAGTTATAATTAAGTAAATATAAATATACCACAGGGCACGTAAAAAAAAATTGGACTCATGTAAAAAATTGGACTAAACATTATTTTCGCACTCATGGCTTTTTAAGGAACCCAAATTTTCTAACAAAGTTAATGATCACATCGCTTTAATGCATAAAGTTTCCCAAATTCTTTTTTCTAGTTGTACGGATGCATAGAAGACAAGTTAAAATAGATGTATCTTTATTTCTTAAGGTGGTCATTTAAATAAATATATATAACGAAACAGTCGTGCTAAGATTATGAAATACAAAGTACTACGTACATACTTATCTACTTGATTAATCACTAGTGTTAATCTATAACTCGCAATTTGTCTATTAATTCGTTTTTACTATAAAAAAAAATTGGGCATGTTTCTTATTTTTTAAGAACTTTTGAGTGACAACAAGACAAGTAAATCAGAATAAATCCTCTTTTAATTAACAAACGTGGGAGACTCTTATTGGCATTGACCAAATCGTATTGTTTTTTATTTTACCAATTCGTATATTCATAATTACTTATATTGTATAAACTTTTGATTTGAATACTACTGGTCTTTATATTTTGATTATGTCATCTTACTAGCTCGAGTATATTTAACTTGGAAGTAAGAACCATATTTATCAATTTACTTAAGGGTGAAATAGAAAGAATGCCTCAAAATACTTATATCAATATTTGATTATGTCACTATTACTATCAGTACTATCTCTTCATATTTCCGGACGTTAAAAGCTAACAAGTGCCCCAATATATTGGTTAATAGTGTATTGAATTTGTTTAAATTTTTTTATTATAGTAATACATTGATAGCATTTCATTAATTAAGTAAATCAAATAGATACAAAGGGTAATGATATAATGTTATTGTATAAATGCAACTAATGTTTATATTAGATGCAAGTAATGTTTATATTAGATGCAACTTGATAATATAAGTGTATTTAATGCTTAAACAATGCCCATATGCACTCGGTAGAAAAACGGTTTCCAAAATACTCAATTTTGTATTAACGAAATAAACATAGAAATAATGGTCATGTCTGTAATGTGTGGAAGAAATAGTGTTTCAATTTAACTACACCTACCATATATACAATTTCATTAAATTATGGTATTATTCATGTATTTCATAGATTTAAATATCCCAACGTTAAGAATATTCAACACACCCTCCCATTGACTCGGAGTACAAAATCCCAACAGACCACACGTGGCTTTATAATACCAATCTTCCCCTAACTATATTGAAAAATAAGCTCACTCTATCCCTATCTTAATAAGTACAGAGTACATATCTTTTTTTTTGTACTTATATATATCTACCATGTTTTTTGGGTAAAGAGTTTTAGGAAACAAGATTTTCTTTAAAATATGACAGTAAAAGGGGGTACAAGCCCCGCTTGTGCTGCATGTAAGTACCAAAGAAGAAGATGCAGTTCTCAATGCCCATTAGCTCCTTATTTCCCAGCTAGTGACACTCGTATATTCCAAAATGCCCATAAGCTTTTCGGCGTTTCGAAAATCATGAGGATTTTAAAAAATCTCAATTCTCGAGCCGATATGGACAATGCGATGAAATCAATCATATACGAGTCTAATTTACGTCAGAGATTCCAAGTCGGTGGATGTTTAGAATATATACATCAACTCCAGCAACAAATAGCTCAATCCACTCAAGATCTTCACCATGCACTTACCAGGCTAGCGATCTATAGGGATGAAGGAAAGGATCATGTGAGAGAATACGCGCCATCGTCGGAGCTACAGTTAGGGATGATTTCTAGTAGTAACCCTAGCAGCTCTATGTCAATGTTGTCAAATGGTATGCTAATGCCGTATGAGCTAGGGAACTATGCGATTAATGAGGATTATAAGGGCGTTTATGGCGATAGTGAGGACGAGCTTGTGAAGCAACTGTGTGCACAAGATCTTAATTATAACAACGGCGTTGACGATCAAATTGCAATTCAAATGCAAATGAATCATTCTCAAGCATATCAAACTCAACAAGAAACGGAAATCGATTACAATGACATGCCATTTGATTCAATGGCATGTGACTCCAGGTATGTTTATGTTATGTTATTTTATTTTTTATTTTTTGTAACAATAATGAAACTATAATTATATCAAAATCTCCACCTAGATATATTAGTTTTTTACTATATAATTAAAAGAGCAAATAAATTAGGGCAAACCTGATATTGCTAAAACTTTTATTTGAAATAAACAATACTATTATACTCATGCTTATCTTTGATGGATTGACTATTATGTTTGATATGATCATATACTAAAAGTTTCCAGGGTAGATAATTAATTCATGGTTTTCCAATTTTGTTCGAAAACTTTCACCACCTGCTTTCTATGTTGTGGAGCCATAATATTCAAAGGAATAGTAACTTCTTAGAAGGTTAAGATTAGTTAGGAAATGTAAAATATTGTCTGTGGTGTTCATTAACAAAAGTCCTTACTGTATTAATAATTTGGTCAAAACAGAAAATATTACACTGAATTAGAAAATATAGCAAAGAAAAATACCTAGGGAAAACCGAAAATGAGCCACTTGCAATTATGAGAACGAAGCTTGCTTTTCAAAATGTTTAATATATACAAAGTAAGATAAGCTAAAGACCTATGCTACATCTATTGTTTAAATTTGTCAATGAAAAATTATCTTACTCGGCCATGTTGTTTGCAAAATAGTATATAAGGGTATAGTTTTTGTTTTGTTTTTTATTTTATAACTACGTACTATTGGTGGGATAGATAATACCATCATATATGTGATATTAGTTATACCCCATTATTAGCATAAATTATAGTATAATTAGTAATATCTCTTATATAATACCAAATGTAATTTGTATAAACAAATAAGTTATAATATGGGTCTCACAATACTAATAATCATATACTACCTTTTATATTGCAAACAAACATGTCCTTAATACTATGAAAATTATACTCCAAAAGATCAATCATGCAAACTATCTTTTCTAAAACACGTACAGCCCAGTTAGGTTTAGTAAGACTATCGGTGTTAATTTCACTTTTACCTCTCCCTAACTCCTTTATTTTCACGAGAACCATATATATTTCTCTCCGTTTTCATTTCACCGTATATCCCCTCCCCCCCCCCCCCCCCCCCCCCCCCCCCCCCCACACACACACACACACACACACACACACACACTTCCCTCCCTCCCTCTCCATCCCTCTCATTGTGAACCAGACCGACTATATCTCTGTATTTCTATGTCATGCTACTCTCTTTATTTACCAAGATCCCACTCGATTGACTCGTGTAGGGATCTCTTTGGATGAGATATTATTCTGATTGGTGAAATATAGTATAGAATCAAATTCAGATTACAAATGGTTATAGAAAAAATCATAACCCTATTAGTTTTGTGACAGAATTAAGAAATAATTATTATTGAGTCATTTGAGTTAAAAAAAAATAGGGTATAATTTTTTATTTGTTTGCATGAACTGGGTAAAAAAGAGTATGAAATGAGAGGGGAGTGTGTGAACTTTAGAAAAATGTATGAAGTCTAAAATAAATGTATGAAAGTATGAAAAAAAATGTCATACAAAAGGGGTATGAAGTCTTAATAAAAGGGTATGAAATATGACAAAAATAGTATGAAGTCTAAAATTTAGGGTATTATGTCTTAAAAAATGGTATTTTAGAAAAAAAAAAAATTGTACAAGATTTTTTTATAAAATGTATGAATGAAAAAATATGGGTATATAAAATTTAGGGCATTATGTCTTTAAAAATGGTATTCTAGAAAAAAAAAAATGGTACAAGATTTTTAAAAAAAAAATGTATGAATGAAAAAATATGGGTATATAAACTCTGAAAATTGGATATATGAACTAAATCAAAATGGTATGCACTTTTGAATAACCAAATGGTTATGAATTTAGAAAGAAACTAAATCGTATGGACTCCTAGAGTTCTTAAAAATACGTACAAAAGTTTAAAAAAATTGGTTATGAACTTCGATTAACACACTGAATCACAATATGATTAAAAGATGTATGATTTTTTGTTAGTCGGTTATGAGCCCATTAGAAATTCAGTCAATTATATATGAGGTTTAAACGGCCGAATTTATGATCTTTAGCCAAAATTCATAAATTTAGCACTAACTCAAAACCCAAAATTGCAAATCATTAGTTTATTTGAAACGCAAATAGCATGTTCTCATAGAGAGATTATATTGCATGCCCCATATTCTACGTGACAAGGTCTATTGCAGGTTTGCATCAATAGACCCATCGAAGATCGCGACTGTGGACACGAAATCATCACTTGTAGATGGAAATTGACTTATGTAAAACTTTAAGTTCTTATATGTCGGCATTTTAAAGATTAATCATTTACAGATCTTTGATTATAGATGTATGATGGAAAAAGAGAGAAGAAAAAGAAAGAGTAATAGAGACTTGACAGATTAATCATTTGCAGATCTTTGATTATAGATGTATGATGGAAAAAGAGAGAGGAAAAGAAAGAGTAAGAGAGAGTTGACGGAGATGATGTTGTGTGAGATATAATTGTACGCATCAAAACTTTTAAAGATATGAATTATCCGTTAAAAAAAATATTTTTGAAAATAAATAGTTTATTGCTTGTGTTTGCCCTATATACAGATTGTGTTTTTTTCAATTTTTGATCTTATCGATTTATTAAATCGTAAATGTTAGTCCGTTAAATCATTTTCTTCTCACACCAATCATATATCAAATTTAAATTTAAATTTTGCTATGTTTAATCTTGGATTAATAAACTTCTACATGCAGTTGTGGATCATCTTGGAAAGATACAACGGAAGTCGTTTCAAGAAATTATGAACTCAAGAATGCTGCTGCTTGTTTTACCCTCACTAGTGTCAACTAGTTCAGTTCGAGTTTTCAAGAATAATGTAGATATGAATTTTGCAAAATATATTATTGTAATGGAATGCATTTTGCACGTAAACATGCAATGGTTGGCTTGACTTGTTTTCTTGTTTTTGTTTTTTTATTTGAATTTATGAATAAGAGCTGTAAATAAATGTTAATTTTCTTTAGATGAGAGTACTTTTGAATCTCTCCCGAGCTTGTTTTAAATGGATGTTGTTTATCATCATGTTTTTTAAGGTACCAGGGTCAGTACTTATTTAAGCGTTCATTTCATTTTCTGTTTTTTTATACAATGGCTCGTTATCCCTTAGTTTAGTATCATGCGATAGAAATTTACATGCTATTGGTATTTAATTAAATAAAACTTATACTCTAAAAACAATTTTAAAGATTACTACATATGTTATATGGTGGTAGTATGTGGAGTAAAATTCTCATCAATACGTGTCAAGGGAATGGCCCCCTGGCCTCGTATTTCCATATAAAGAACACGATGAGCATAAATACCTTCTTTCACTTCTACTCACACAGACTGAATATCCTTTATCAGAAATTGGAGGGACAAATCCATACTAATGCAAGGCAAATGCCTACACTTAGTTTTGAAATAACAAATTACAAAAAAGCCCCTAGATGTTAAAAATAAATGCCTACCCTTAGTTTTGAAATAACAAATTACAAAAAAGCCCATAAGGATGTTAAAAATACTTTTAAAAATATGTCTAGGTGTATGGTATAGTTACAAAAGAAAGAGCAAATTTTACATAATAATAAAGGGTATTTTTGGAATTATGTTTTCAAACTTAATTTCACCTTTACTATCGGTTCACGTGTAAATAGATTTTTTATATTAACAAATTGTGCTCCAATAGTCTAATAATATACTATCTGATAAAACTTGAATTTTAGGTATACTGCGTGAACTCCAGTCACAGACTGTGAGCCAATGAGAAAGCTCATTTTAGGGCTTGATCCGGACTTCTTGGTAGCTCTTTATAACCTGCGCATAAATAGGTAAGATAAAGGGAGACTTGATGGTTTGACCACCGTTTAACCTACTCCGCTTAACGGAGAAGTGAGAAGGTTAAACCTCTTAGGGTTTTGATAATGAATGTAAATATGTATTGAATATAAGTAGGGTTAGTAGTACCCGATAATTAAATATATGTCTGAGTTCGTATGAGTTGAGATGATTTCTTTCTTGGATTATGAGCCCCTTGTATAGGTGATGAGGGCGATTTAGGGAGTATATTTCATGATTGGTATGATCTTATCAATCATATCTTCGTTATATCTTTCGTTTTCTTAATGCCATGTTGAGATATATCCTACCATATTTTTTCTATCTTTCCACCTACTTGGCTAGCCCAAAGGGGCCCCACTTCTCTTCGCTGGCGAGTGGAGCTCTTTCGAGAGACCATGTC
Source organism: Primula veris (assembly GCA_963682055.1). NCBI lineage: Eukaryota > Viridiplantae > Streptophyta > Magnoliopsida > Ericales > Primulaceae > Primula > Primula veris. The sequence goes on along the minus strand of OY821747.1, from coordinate 23,154,847 downwards.
TCTTTCGTTAGCCTTCGAATGTGTTGATTTTATAGCTTCATCCAGATAGTTGAATATCACTCGGCGAGAAGGCCCTCGCCTTTCTTTTAGTCTTACTTTCGGGTATGCTTTCCTTTATGCACAATTAACGTATCTTTAATGGTTTGACCTTATTCTTATGAGATATGTCTGTATAGAGTTGTTGTCTTTTTTCATTATTGGAATATCTGATTGATTATCTTAGATATTCAGTATCTTTCGGAGGTTATCTCGTTGATAAGCCCATCGGCAAGAGAAGCGGGTTCAGAACCCTATCTGCTCATTTCGATTGGGCCATTAAATGCTCATTAACTTCGTCTTTATTGCTATGTTTCAGGCCGCATGTATTACAATCGCTGTAATCTCATATCCCTAATTTTTAACATTCATCACTATCAGTTCCGTTCTTACAGTTTCAAAATAAATGACAATAATTCCCGATTTGTAAATCATCATACATCGATAGCCTCGCAAGGTAATCAAGTAACCTATACAATATTTTATGAAAAAAATAAATATTAAAGGACCAACTTAGCAACTAAATGAATGATTTTTTGACAAATAATTGTATGGTGTTGTTTAAAATAAACTAGATGTGTTTGGCACAATAGAACATATATAACATATTACATATGGCTAACCATGGAGATTGATTATAAAAAAGTGATGCTTACAAAACCTTTTAAACTTTTTAATATTTTCATACTTATAAGTTTTTGCCCACATTTATTTGAAATCCTAGATTTGCCACTGATGGTACGTATGCTGCATGTTTTATTACTTTTTTACTGTTTGTTTAAACTTTGATACTATATAATATTATATTAATATATAAACCAAACCTTAAACAAGACTTGATAATCCAAAATTTTAAAAATTATGTTTTTATGTATCTCCCTTTTTCTAATCATGCCTATTTTGTCTCTAAAGCTTATCAATAATATATCATTCCTAGATCCAACAATGTTTGCTTTTTTATTAGACATTTGTTATTTAGTTTTAAAACTCTGAGTTTAGTTCATTTTAATTCTGAACCTACGAGTGTTAAATTGAATATTTATGTTTATTTCATTTATTTATGATACAATTAACTTTAGAACTCCGACGATTTTAATGCGACATCAATAGTGGCAGAACTACGATTCAATTTTTTAGGGGGTATTGATTTTTTTTTTGCCATTAGTAGAATAAAAACAAATTGTAAAAAAACAAAGATATTTATTTTTAATAGTAACCTAATAATCATAAACAATCACAAAATATTCACAATTGGGGCATTTGAATAATCTAAAAAAAACATAAAAAGCGACAAAGAGACAAACAAACGCATAAAAAGTTGTAAAAATCCAAAATTACTATATAAAAAAAATAGGAAAACATGTAAAAAAAAATCCTCAAAGTCGAAAAAAACATTCAAACATGACAAAAACTTTTAAAATGATAATGATCTTTTAGTAAAACAGTTTGAGTGGTTTCAAATGTTTTTAAAGTCGTCTAAGCGATCAAATAACCAGCTAATAACCGAAAGTGAACAGTTTGTGGTAATTTCAAAAACAGTTTATGACGGTCGTTTACAGTCCGAGTTATTTTAAAATAGATATGACTCTATGATCATATGAAAACAATCCATAATCATTTAAAAAACATCTTAAATTATTTAAAAACAGTCTATGATCATTTAAATCAGTTTTAGTCATTTTTAAAACACTGTATAATCATCCTTAAACAAAATGATGAAATGACACACGCGTTATTTTGTCTATCACATGGTGAGTGTAATTATGTGAACATCCGTAAAAAAAAATCACCAAATGTAAGATAGAACGACTATAATTTTGTTAATTTACGATGTAAATAATTACACTTATATAAAAATTTAACATACTAAGGGCTCATTTGGTTGCGGTATTAGTAGTAACGGACGGGACTATGAATATCTTCGGACTATGGCGGGATAAGAAATGAAAGTGCGATTAATAGTACATACATGAAATAACAATGAAGTGTTTGTTTGCTTTTTATTGGGGTTGGACTATTTTACAAATTTACATTTATATCTATAATAAATAAACTTGCAAAATACACACACACACACACGCATATATATATATATATATATACAACATCTCATTTACTTCAAATACCCACATTTTCCAATACCACACCCCCTATTGCTCCAAATAACATATTTCTCATCATTTCTAATCTCATTTTACTAATAGTCTCGTTTCCACTTTTTGTACCAAACGCGATACTTGTAGGTCCGATGATATTTCTAATCCCATCTCCCTAAGAGCATGTTTAACGGTGCGTTAGTTTATGGTGTTGGTTTAACTTAAATTTTGGGTGTTGGTTTGTGTGAAGCGACGGGTCAAGTTTATTGGTGTGTTGGTTTAAGGTGTTGTTTAACTTTTGAATGTTATTGAAATTATTAAAGAGGTCCTAACAGTTTTGAATGTAATTGTAAATAGCTCTTAACAGTTATAATTGTAATCAAAACTAAATAATTAACAACTAAAAATTATAAATTTAAATAAATAAAATTAAATATTCATTTCATTAAAATTACATCAAATAAAAAATAAAAATTACATCAATAACATAAAAAATAAAAATTACATCAAAAAAAAATTAAAACTACATATATTAAACCGAAAGATTTCGTATGATTTCAGCTTGTTTTGCTAAGATCCAGTTTATTCTACCTGCCATGATATTCGGATCATCAGAATCTAATCCCATAATCCCCTCTTCCATCTCCCAAAGTTGTGCACACGATTTCTCTCTATCTGCATCCGTTTTCCTCTTTAGCTGCAGTCGCTTTCTCTATAGCTGCAGTCACCATTGCCGACATGTTTCTCACTGATATTTGATACCTCACAGTTTGTTCCTCTCTATAAGAATTCATAAAATCTATCATACTAGATGACGAACTAAAATTTCTAGAGGCCTCCGCCTTCGCGGCTTTTCTACCTTTTGGCCTCTCTATCTTATCCAAAACCGATACTTTTTCAATGACGTCATCATCGATATCAAAACCGGTTGATTTTGATCCACCCTCTACATTAGTTTTTTGTTTTATCTTCTTGAATATGGGTGTGTCATTTTAGTTGATCTTTCAAAACGATAAAACAACGATAATTTTTAAAGGATTTACCCGTATCTTCAAAAAAATCAAGTTCCGCGGCTTTATACTAAAAATTTATAAAAAAAATTATTGTAATTAGTCTAAATAAACAAGTTGATAATTAAAAAACTAATTTATATTACTAATTAAAAAATTATGCAAAAGTTTATAAAATCATACCAAATCGTTGTCGACTCTCCCGCTTTTTTGCCTATTTTCCTCGTGGTTAAAACATGCTTGAATTTTTTTTCACCTTTTTACTCACATCGCCAAAGTGATGGCGTAACATATCCGATGAACGCTAAGAATTCTATCCATCGGGTAACTCGTGGTGGTAATCAGCATGAATTTTCAATCAGTATTTGCCCGTTCATTGCCGATAATCCTATCGGTTGATATATTACACCAACTTTTACAAAGTCACTCATCTTCGTATTCGGTCCACACTTTTCGATCAACCGTATTCTTATTGATTTGAGTTTGGGTTTTTTTTTCTTGGTTTGCATTTTGAAGGTTGAGAAAATTGGGGTTCGAAAGGTTGCGTTGAATATTAAGGTGAGTTGCCGTATGTATATTGGGAGGAAGACATGTAACACGTTTCATCATCGGAATTTATTGGGTAATTGAAATTATCACCATCATAATTGGTCATTTGTAGAGAATAAATATGTTTAGTGATATATGAAAGGTAATAAGAGTGAGAAAATTGTGTGGTTTGAATGAAAATGTGTGTGTGTGTTTATATAGGGAGATTAATGAGTCAAATTTAATTTTTTAAAACATTTTGGACTGAAAAAAAAAATACAACTAGCCGTTATTTAGGACCAATTTGTATAAAAGTTTAGGGACCTTAAAAAATACTAATATTACTGTTTATTACCGTTATAGGGACTAAATCGTAATAATATGAAACTACAAGACCAGCGGAGTAATTATAACGGTATGTTTTTTTTAATACAATACAAAATACAGGGACTGGTTTGTAATTATACAGGGATCAATACCTGTAATTATCAATATGCAGCCAACACGAATACAGTGTAGGTTAGGAGAAAAGAGAAGGAAGAAGAGAGAGAGGGAAGCTACAGACCCTCCGCAGCCAACATTCCGATAAAGACGGCGACGTGTTGGCTGCGGCTCCACCCACCACAACCACAACCCCGGTAAACATGCTGTAATCCCTCCACATGTATTTTCAAACAAACACCCCATAATACTAAGGTCTCCTTTGGTACCGGGATTAATAGCCCCGGGACATGATGTTGAAGGAGTATTATTAATGAAGGTAGGAGTAGTGATGTACTATGAATACTATTGATGAGTCCAATTTTGTCTTTGTTTGAATGGACTACTGTGCATAGTATTTGTTGTTCAAAATCACGTTTGTTTACATGACTATATTTCTATTGGACCAATACGCATTCAATTACTATTTTATCCTTTTACTATGTTTATTACATGTTTGTTTAAATTAAACTTGTTTCATTAACAATACATACAGTTTTATAAAATAAAAATTCATTACATCATATCATCGGTATACAATAACTAGCTACATACATTGTATTTCAGTGATTAATAGTTAAACTGAAATACAGGGTCAATACATGAGTAACATAAGTTACCAATTCATATTTCTCAAAACTTCCACATTATGAGCTGTCTTTACTATCTATATGAGATTAATGCAAAATTTAATTAACCAGCAAACCAATTCATATTTCTCAAAATAAGCTCATAAATGGTATTCCCAGTAAATTCTAAGAATCTATTGCTAAAACCTCGCCAATGAGTTATCGGATAAGTCATTATTGGTCCTGATTAATCCGATAAGCAAAATTAGCAGCAAAATTAGTCTAATCCCAGTCTATTAACCCTGTTAACAAACAGGGCCTAATAGTAGTAATAGAGAGCAAATATTATATTATAGAGATACAAAAACAATAATCATGTATACATTATATTATACACACACTCCTCTTCTACTCACCCCTTCACTCCACCGCCACGTTACCCTCCGTAAAACCAGCATACCCGCCACGTCACCTTACCTCTCCCCGACCCGGCAAAATCACATCATGACCGTACACGTGGACATGGACGAACTAGTGGGTTTAATCCAACGGTCACAAAACGAGCAGGAGCTGTTTAAAATCATGTCGAGATATAAAGATAAAAAGGTTTTATCGATTAGTTTTATGGTAAGGGTGTTAAGCAGGGAAGGGGATTGGAGGAGGTCGGTGGCGATTATGGACTGGGTGAATGACGTGGCGGGGTATGCGCCTTCTGTTTATGTTTATAATGTGGTGATAAGGAATGTGCTGAGGGCAAAGCAGTGGGACCTCGCGTTCGGCTTGTTCGAGGAAATGCGCGACAAGGGTGTTTCTCCTGATAGGTACTGCCATAAGCCCATGTTTTTGTTTTCTGTTGTTGTTAAGATTAGGAATTTATTAATTATTATTACAAACAGGGAAAGAAATATAGAAATATGTGGAGAAAGTGAGGTAAATAAATATTTTGCGTTTTTTGTTGTTGTTAGGGTTACGAATTTTGTTATTATTAACTAACAGGGTAAGTAACTAAGTGGAGACCGTCGAGAGCTCGAGGGTCTGCCATTTTGATGAAAAGGTAAATTTTAGGTACCCTGAAAAAAAGACTCAAACCCGCTTTCTTTGTGTGTTTTTGTTGTTATTGTTGTTAAGATTACGAATTTATTAGTACAAACAGGGAAGTAACTAGGTGGAGACAGTCGGGAAACTAGGTGGAGACAATCGAGAGGGGAAATAACTAGGTATAAGGATTGAAAATTTTTTTTCGATAAGTTTTATGATGAGGGTGTTGAGCAGGGAAGGGGACTGGAGGAGATCGGTGCCGTTGATGGACTGGGTGAATGTGGCGGGGTATGCGCCTTCGGTTTATGTGTATAATGTTGTTATGATAAACGTGTTGAGAGCGAAGCAGTGGGAGCTTGCTTATGGGTTGTTCGAGGAGATGCAACACAAGGGTGTTTCTCCTGATAGGTACTATACGGAAAAATAAGGAATTAAAACCGCCCGCTTTTTGTGCTTTTTTAATTGTTACAATGACCCGCATTCTCTTGCATTTGGGCTGTAACGATGAAATACTAGTGAGGGGGTAATTTTGCCTGATAAGTATCGGAAATAAGGACTGAAAACCAGTTTTTTTGTTTTTGGTTGCTGTTAATATTAGGAATTTATTACTACAAATGATCCGTACTTGCTTGCATATGGACTGTTAGACGAAATTACCCAGAGGGCTATTTTTCCTGATACCCCAAAACTCATATTTGAGTTTTTTTTAAAGCCTGTATTTGAGTGTTTATTTTGTCAAGATTAGGAATTTACATAGTTGCAAGAAGAAGAAACGGAAACATGAATGTTGAAAAAAAACTAAAAGATTCTAAAATTTACAATAATAGCAAACGGGAAAGGAATTTCTGGGTAATTGTGGCAATTAACAAAGGTCCGTATTGGATATTTATATGCAGCAGTGGGAGATACTTGCATATGGATTGTTCGATGAAGTGCGCCAGAGGGCAAAAAAGGTGTATTTGTGTTAAGATTAGGAATTTATTACTACAAATAGACCCGTATTTGATTTTTATATGCAAGCAGTGGGAGCTTACATATGGACTGCTACGATGAAATGCGAATGAAAGGGCTATTTATTTGTATGCGGGTTTCTTAGATTAAATTGTACTAGTATAGTTAGTTACTGAATCTTAATTTTTTTTTACTAGGTTGAATTAGTTTCAGATATAGAGTGATTTATAGTATATATTTGCCTACTTTGTTGTCTACTTTATATATAACTGTGTATGGACTAAAATGCATGAGAGGGCTATTTCTTCTGATAGGTATGGAAATTGAACTTTTTTTTGGTAAGTTTGTTTGTTTTTATGGATTTTGATCAGTGGTTGATCTATGGAAAAGTTAGGGGTTAGTATATAGTCTTGGACTATATTATAAATACATGTATACCTGTATTCGTGTTTTTTGTTTAAGATTGGGTACAGAGCATCCATTTTGTATTGAGGAAGAGTTTGTTCTTGTACTTGATTGGTGATGAGACTCCATTTTGTATTACGTGCTAATAATGTTGTTGTTGTTGTACTAGATAAGTTGGGCGTGCGTTAATAATTGTTCAATATTGTTTAGATGTATTTGTTAGCACAGAGTGGTCTACCCTGTCTGTTGTGTAATGTTACTCTTTTTTGGTCGACTTGAAAATGTATACTTCTAAGCAATGGTTATAGGATCATTCTTTTGTCGTAGAACAGTTTTTATACTTTTTAGGTGAGCTGAAAGCCTGAAACCAGTATGCTTGTGAGTACTCACAGGTGCATTTTGTAAAATACTGATCTTTTTACATCTTTCTTTGTTCAAAATTAGCGTCTATTGGCCAAAAATACATACAAATTTCGAAGAGTGTCGAGCCATGCTTTAAAAGATATATATTTTGGCGGCTATAAAAGGTTATGCCTTTGAGTAAAGAGTATTGACAAACAACAATTGTACAATATTACTTAAAAGTAGATTGAGGAAGAGTTTGTTCTTTTACTTGATGTTGATTGGCAACGAGACTCCATTGTGTATTTAATGTACTTGCAGAATAAGCGCATTTAGGTTAATGTGATTTATGTGAATATATACACTCGTTTACTTGTTCATATCTTACTGTTTATGCTTGACTACATTAGGGTTTTTAAGTCATGATTTCCAACAATTTGAAACACCCATTTTAAACAATATTATGTGACTTAATAGGTACACATATTCGACCCTCATAACACATTTCGGAAAAGAGGGACGGTTCGACGATGCACTGGCTTGGTTACAGAAAATGGAACAGGACCACATAACTGGCGACCTTGTCCTCTATAGTAACTTAATCGAGTTATCACGGAAATTACGGGACTACTCAAAGGCAATATCAGTATTCTCGAGATTAAAAAACTCGGGTATTACTCCCGACCTCGTTGCATATAATTCGATGATTAATGTTTTCGGAAAAGCTAAGTTTTTCCGTGAAGCACGGGAACTTATTCAAGAAATGAAATCAGTAGGTGTAGTACCGGATACAGTTAGTTACTCGACACTTTTATATATGTATGTTGAGAACCAGAGATTTGTAGAGGCGTTATCGGTGTTTTCAGAAATGAAAGTTTCGAATTGTGAACCAGATCTTACTACCTGTAACATTACGATAGATGTTTATGGACAACTAGATATGGCAAAAGACGCCGATAGGCTCTTTTGGAGCATGAGAAAAAGAGGTATTGAGCCAAATGTTGTTAGCTACAATACCCTTTTACGTGTTTATGGTGAGGCCGAGCTTTTTGGTGAAGCGATACATTTATTTAGATTAATGCAAAGGAAGGAAATTGAGCAAAATGTCGTTACTTACAACACTATGATTAAGATGTACGGAAAATCTCTTGAGCATGAAAAGGCAAATAACCTTATCAAGGAAATGCAAAGTAGAGGGGTTGAACCTAATGCTATTACGTATTCAACAATTATATCTATATGGAGTAAGGCTGGGAGATTAGACAGAGCAGCTATGTTGTTCCAAAAGCTAAGATCTTCTGGTGTAGAGATAGATCAAGTGCTTTATCAGACTATGATTGTGGCTTATGAAAGAGCTGGTTTAGTTGCTCATGCTAAACGACTTTTACACGAGCTTAAAAGGCCTGATAACATACCTAGAGAGACTGCTATTTCAATCCTAGCTGGCGCGGGTCGAATAGAAGAAGCGACATGGGTATTTCGACAGGGCTGTGACAATGGAGAAGTGAAAGATATATCGGCATTTAGCTCTATGATTGAGCTATATTCCAGGAACAAAAAGTACACGAATGTGGTCGAGGTTTTCGACAAGATGAGGGGAAAAGGTTACTTTCCCGATTCAAATATAATTGCTCTAGTACTAAATGCGTATGGTAAATTGAGGGAGTTTGATATAGCAGATGATGTGTATATGCGAATGCAGGACGAGGGTTGTGTTTTTCAAGACGAGGTTCATTTCCAAATGTTAAGCCTTTATGGTGTGAAAGGAGATTTCGAAAAGGTGAATTTGTTGTTTAAGAGGCTCGAGTCTGTTCCCAATGTTAATAAAAAGGAATTGCGTCTTGTTGTAGCTAATATTTATGAGAGAGCCAATAGATTTAGTGATGCGTCCCGGGTGATAAATAAAATGTATGATGTCCGGACAATGTTAAGATGAATACCATGTGGAACTAATGTTGTTTGAATTGGGAATTGATGCAAATTTCCAACTTTTGTGTGTATAATTCAAGTTAATGATCAATTGATCTTATTTTTGTTCTGGATATCTTTTGCAGCAGTGTTAATTGAATGTATCGATACTGACAGTTACATTGCGATATTGATGTAATCACAACTTTCTTATTGATCTTTTTCTAATGTTACAGCTTAAAGCAATTAAAAAAATTCAGTTATAACTTATACTATCGACTGTTGATGCTTGTTCAGTTTGTTAATTGGGGTCTCGGTTGTATAATCTTGGTCTTATTAGTATTCCTCCCCTCCGTTCCTATTTAATTATTCAGTACAAAACTATGTGCAATTTTGATCGGCCAAGAACTTGTATTAAAATTGTCATAATTAAAAGTTTTAAAAGTTGATCATATATTTCAAATGTTAAATTTTATGATTAGATTTAAAAACAAAATTATTTCGACAATTTTAATAAAAGTTATAAGATAGTTAAAATTGCATGTAGTTTTGTTGCCTGTGAGGGAGTACTATTAAGGAGAAACTGCGCTAGTGATCCCATAGCTCAATGGAATTTGGATATGGTCTCATCATAATCACAATAATATCCAAATAGTTTCTAAGTTTCCAGAAAGTGACTCGGTTGGTATTATTTATTTGATAAATGACAAACGTTGGTCTTCTCTCGTAAGACATTGATACTTCTAACATGCTCGCTCCCATTTTGAAAATTACGGAGGAAAGCAGAATGTCAATGTTGCTTAATTTGGTCGCTTCTTAATGGTTTAATTTACAATTTTATATGCTGTTATACTATCATGACTTTTTGAGTTATTCACTCAAAATTCGTTTGTTCTTCTCTAGTATTTTTGCCTAAGGAATTTGTCAAGATAGTTATACAAAATCGAATACAAATCCTTAACTAAACCAAATTTAAGGGACATGAAATGAATATTTTGAAGTGCAACGAACTATGCACTTGGTCCGTAAAAGGGATATGACGAATATGAACCTATCTTTACCCTGTATATTTTTTTTTACCACTGTCTGGCTTCACTACTCGAACATCTAATCTTCAAATGACATGGCGACAACTTCTCCATCAGTACATGTCTCACCCTGAACGTACGAATCCGTAGCTAAACTAAGTTAAAGAAAGGGACATGAAATCGAAATTTCAAACTGCAGTAATCTTCAGATGGCACAGCAACAACTTTTCCCTTCGGACAAGTCTCACCATGAACGTACTAATCCGTAACTAAACCATATTTAAGGGGGAAAAAAATATAAAATGAAGATTTACTTTAGGAAACTACACTATTGGTCAACGAATTCATGGTTAACTGTCAATTAAATCTTGTAGTTATCTTGTATTAATTGAAAGTGAACTACTTAATTAATGTTTGTTGAAAGACCAAAAAAAAGTAAACAACAAACTTGCTTCCATCACACCCCACCTGCTCTTCACCTACACTCCAAAATCATACAAATATACACACAATACATACATTCATATATATATATATATACATATAGATTACCAAAAAAAATATACATATATACATACATGCATTATCCATGATTCATACATACATATAATATAGAGAGATAAATATACAAAAAAAATGAAGAAACTGAACAACATTTACAAAGAAAAGATGAGAAGATACAGACTTTCATCTCACTCCCGCAAAACCAGGATCATAATCTTCTCTCTCTTCACTCTACTCTCCCTCTACCTCCTCCTCCTTCGCAACTCCTCGTTTTCCTCGCCCTCCGTTTTCGTGGAGTCCAGGCTAAGACCACTCCCCCTCTCTACACTCCCTCCTCCTCCCCGGCTCGCCTACTTTGTTTCCGGGTCAGCTGGAGATGGGGAGGCATTGAAGAGGACTTTGCTTTCTATTTACCATCCAAACAACCGGTATGTTGTGCATTTGGATGCCGAGTCATCAGTTGAGGAGAGGATGGATGTTAAAGGTTTCGTCGAGGGGCATCGGGTATTTTTTCAAGATTTTATTTTTTATTTTATTTGGAATTTATGATGGGTTTGCTCTCATTTGTTTGAGAATTAAGACTTCTGATGTTGGTTTTTAGTGAATTTTGGAATGTGGGTATTTGTTGAATTTTTATAATATGCTGATTAATGAGTTTGGTCTCATTTGTTTAAGAATTAACACATGTGATGTTGGTTTTTGTTGAATTCGGGAATGTGGGTATTTGTTGAATTTTGATAATTTGTTTATTTGGTCCCATCAGTTGGAAAATTGACATATGTAATGTTGGTTTTTGGTGAATTTTGGAATGTAGGTATTTATTGAATTTTGATAATTTGTTGATTGATGGGTTTGGTCTCATTTGTTCGAAATGTAAAATATGTGATGTTGGGTTTTGGCGAATTTTGGGATGAGGGTATTTGTTAAATTTGGATGATTTGTTGAATTTGGATGATTTGTTGAATTTGGATAATTTGTTGAATTTGGATAATTTGTTGAATTTGGATAATTTGTTGATTTTGGATAATTTGTTGATTTTTGTTTTAAGCTCTTTTGAGAAAAATGATGGGTCTGATCTCAGTTGTTTTAAAAACACCATATGTGATGTAGATTTTGGTGAATTTGGGAATGTTGTGATGATTATTCTTGCAATTAGATTTGACTACATAGTTAAGTTTAAGCTCCGTCGGTCTCTCTCTTCTCTCTTCCCCTCCTCCATGCCTCGCGTACTTCGTATCTGAGTCAGCTGGAGACTGGGCGACATTGTAAAAGACTTTGTTATGGATTTACCACCCGAATAATTGGAATGTGATACATTCGCGGTTTCGTTGAGGGGAATCGGGTTTTTGTTGGATTTTGATTATTAGTTCAAAATTTGGTTTTCAATGTTTATGAAATAGTTATGGGTTTGGAATTTGAGAATGTGGACTTTTTGTGAATTTGAGATAGTGGTAATGATTAGTCTTGCATTAGATTTGGATACAAAGTTCAGTAGATATGTAGTTTAAATGGTTGATTCTGTTTTTAGTTTGGTCTTAATGTTTTGTAAAGCCACTTACTGCATTGAAAAACTGAAGCTAGACTTTGTGTTTTGGAATACAGTTGATGTATGTTCGATGGTCATCAGGTAATGTTAAAATTGGATAGTTAGTTTGATTGGATAGATTTTATTTTTAGAGTTTTTAAAGATCCGGTGAGATTGGTCTTAGTTTTCTTAAAAAAAATCTCATCGGGATCAATAATGTAGCTAACAACTACTAGCTTTTATTTCTGCTGAACTTGAAGAATGCATTTATTTGCAGCTTTTGAAATTTGTGCCAATTACTCTTGCAATTAAATTTGGATACATAGCAATTGAAATAAATATATACTACATTATATAAAATTGTTGGGCTACTGATATAGTTAAATAAATTTCTTGAAATACTGATATAATTTCCCTCTCTAGCCTCTTACATCCATCCCAATTCCCTTACTTCATGTCTGGGGCCTCTCGACCACCTGGATGCAAAATTGCCTGTTGACGAGAGTATGGAGGTTTGGGGTTTCGTCGAGGGGCATCAAGTATTTGTTAAATTTAGAGAGTTGGTTGAATAGAGATAGAGTTTTGGAAAAATGACTGGCTTTGGTGGTCTTGATTTGGTAAGAAATTACACATGTGATTGATAATGTAGTTTTCTCGAACTATGGACGTTCCAGATCCCGTCGAGGTCCTCAAGGCTAATTGGGTATTTGTTGAATTTGGATACTTAGTTAATTTGAAACTGATTTAATTTTTGAGTTTTCTTCAAAAAATTATGGGTTTAGTCTTGATTTGTGAAAAAATACATATGATGGAGTCAATGGACTATTTAGTTTCCTCAAACTAAGTATTAGAGGATGAAGATTTTTTCGAGGGTCCTTTCTGTTTTTGTTACAAATGGATACTTAATTGAATTAAAACAGATTTAGTTTTTAGAGTTTTTGAAGAACCGAGAGATTGGTCTCAATTTTTAATAGTCACTTATATCATTGGGAAGCTGCAGCTAGACAAACAGGGAAAAGTCACTGATTTCCTGTTTTTGCTTATAATTTGTTATTCACTCGAGAATTCGATAGATTCATCAGATACTTGCTTAATTTGGATACTTAGTTCAATTGAAACAGATGTGATATCTTAACTTTTGGAAAGACTGATGGGTTTCGTCGTAGTTTGCTAAAAAAAAATAACACATGAAAGATAATATAGGTTTCTTTAAAAAAATTTGGTGTATTCGGGAATTTGATGATGATTAAGCAAGGACACTATGGTCAAACAATATCACTCTAATTTCATTTTTGACAATTAGTCTTACAACCAAAAAACTGATGCCTAGTTCAAGGAAACGGATTCCAAGTTTGAAACTTTTAAAAAAACTCATGGATTTGATCTCATTCTTTTAGAAATAAGATAACAAACGTGATCGAGAATGTTTTGTTATTCTGTAGGTTTTTGGTGAATTTGGGAATGTAGTGATGATTACGAAGGCGAATATGGTGACGTACCGTGGGCCGACGATGGTGGCGAACACGCTGCATGCGGCCGCCATTTTAGTGAGAGAAGGATGGGATTGGGATTGGTTTATTAATCTCAGTGCCTCGGATTATCCTCTTGTTACTCAAGATGGTGAGTCTCGAATGTTGAAATTGATAGTTGAAACTTTTAGGTCAGGTAGTAACTAGTAACTAATTTCTGAAACTATTTTAGCTTTAAGATACAACTTGCCGCAAATTTGACTGGTGTTGTTTCGCTATAGCCTTTTGTGTTCTCTCTTTACTTTGTTGAGCGTTTGGTATGCTCAGCTTAAAATCATGAGCTTTTAGCCTTTAACTATTAATTCACTTATTTCCTGCTTTGGAGAAGCTATTCTTTTTTACTTACAATCTGTAGCTAAGCATGCGATGAAGTTGATATATGTTTTAAGCTAGGTGAACTTTGTTTAATCTTGAGCTTATATTTTAAATATATCTTAAATGTTTAAAAGCAGCAGTCCCACTTGATTAATTAGTTTTGGCCTCAATAAGTTGAAAGATTTAAACTTTATAGCATTCACCTTCTTTGTCCATGACGAACGAAGATCAAGTGTTTTAGTTAAACATGAAGATCAAATGTCTTTTTGGCTATTTTGCAATCATGCAAACATAAATAAATAGTTTAAATTGAGTGATCCCTGAACTTGGGTGATATTATTTTGTATATACTGAAATTGTCCATTTGTCTTGGATTGTTAGATTTGCTCCACGCTTTCTGGAACTTGCCACGAGATCTTAACTTCATTGATCATACCAGCACTATTGGGTGGAAAGAGTATGTAATTATATACTTAATCTCTAATTTGTTTTTTTCCCTTGGTGTTTTCAATAACTGCAGTAACTTTTTGATTGAAATTTAATTGGAAAATGTAGATATCAAAGAGCAAAACCAGTAATTGTTGATCCTGGGTTATATATATCGAAGAAAACTGATGTTTTCTGGATTACTCAGCGGAGGAGTGTACCAACGGCCTTCAAGCTCTTCACAGGTGCACTTTAGTTAATCTAATAAATCTATTAATCATTGTGTGCATTGAGAAATTAATCTTAAATGGTAGATGCTTTTGCAATCACCATGTACTAGGAGAATTAAGCATGTCCTGAGTTTTCCCTGTACTTAAGATTTTAGGTATTATTCTCTGCCAAATACCTAATCTTATTTTTTTTTGTTATACGTATGGATTAAACCGCAACTCCATTATAGGATTTGAAGGTTTAGTTTGAGCTGTCCTCTGTCGCTTATCTAATATTAAATATGTTCATAGAAATCTTTTTTCTGTTTTGGAAGTTAAATCAAAAGAATTCCTGCATGCTGCACAAACATAAAAAATCTCTATGACCATGTTTATGTCTTATGTGTTTTGCGGACTCCGATTGTAGATCATTTTTTAAGATACCGTTTGGTAAGTGTGTTTGTTAAAGTTTTATGCTTTCATATCTATTCTATTTTCTGGAAAAGGCTTTCACAAACCATTACTCATAATATGTTAGAGTAGAAAATTTTGCGTAGGGTTGCATTGCGGTTGGCATGTTGGTTGTTTCTTGCCTCTTTCCCTCCTTATAAATCTGATAAACTGACATCATGTCACAGCAGTGTGTAACGATTAGCGTTAGATATGAACGAATGGCGAAAGAAAATTCAGAGTTGTGAGTCAATGTGTTGTTTCATACGGTTCATATAGCCTACCCCAAATTCTTGGGATTATAGTTAGATAATGAGGATACTGATGATGATGTCACAGTAATGTATGGGTTTCTTCCTCTTTAGTAGTGAGATTCAAATTTTCAGAAAAAAAAAAAGAGAAACGGATTTTGGATTTAAGTTACTGTGGAAAATTTACTTTTAGGATATTGTCCATTCTTAGTGTTACCAAACAGTAGTAAATTACTAAATTTGATAAATGGATGTTACACAGAAATCATTTTTAAAGAAAGTCTATTTTGGATATTTCTCTTAGTACTTCAGAATGTTCCTATTCTGTTGAGAACTTGGCTGTAATTGACTGCTAAATGAACGAACCTATGGTCATTGTGTCAAGTTTTAGAATTCTTCATATATTTCATTGTTCTGCAAATGTATTGATTACATTTTGGATTAGCAACGATTAGAAGTAAATGATTTATGTCGATGCCCTATTATGGTTTCTTTAACAAATGTCCAATAACTGAATGAATGTACATGTGTTACCTGTTGTTGGAAAAGTAATCTTCAAAACAAAAAACAAAAACAAAAAAACTGGGTAAATTTCTTCCTCGTTTTCCTGTAGGCTCTGCTTGGATGGCACTTTCTAGGCCTTTTGTTGACTTTTGTATTTGGGGATGGGACAATCTACCTCGAACAGTACTCATGTACTACGCAAACTTTATCTCCTCCCCAGAAGGCTATTTCCACACTGTCATATGCAATTCTCAAGAATTTCGAAATACGTTAGTAAATAGCGATCTTCACTTCATATCCTGGGACAATCCACCTAAGCAACATCCACACTACCTTACCCTTGATGACATGTCGAATATGGTGAACAGTAACGCCCCATTCGCTAGAAAGTTTCACCGGGACGATCCAGTGCTGGACAGAATTGATGCAGAGCTGTTGTTTCGTGGAAAAGACATGATCGTCCCTGGTGGGTGGTGTGTGGGGAGCGGCGAAAATGGGTCGGATCCTTGTTCTGTTGTGGGTAATATTTCGGTTCTCAACCCTACTGATGGTGTGAAAAGGCTCGAAAAACTGATTCAGTCATTGTTATTTAATGAAACCTTACAAGCAAAACAATGCTTATAGTTCAAAATCATATAGGAAATGCACTCTTTATGTCAACCCGTCCGTATGGGAAATAGAATGTGCAACTGGCTAATGTAGTGTAATTTTGCTACTTTTTTGTCCAGACTACTTTCGAAATTCTGTAAATTGGTGAAAGGATTACTTACAAATAGCGGAAAACAACAAAGATACCAGGAAAAGTCCGAGGAGGTGACTTTTAGTTCATTCGATTGATAGGTCCTCCAAAAGGATTGGCGCGTGAATCGCCTTGCAATTTTCTGTCTGTTGGACTTTGCATAACAGACTTTGCATTGCTATATGTGGGACAACTGGTTTGGGGAAATCGCGAAATATGAAGGAGCCGATTTTTGGTTCATTAGATTGAAGGATGTTGTTATAAAAATCAGATTGATTAGTGTTGTATCAATATTTAGATCAAAGAGCTAGGACAATGATGTAATCCTTCTTAAAACATTGATATGTTGTTCAGTTGGTATACCAGTAACAGATCTATCCTGTATTTCTTAATTACTGTAGTTAAATCTCATCTGGCTAAATCTTGTCAGTTGATGGACGAATCGGATTATAACTCATGGTTATATTGCCATATATATAATCAATTCATTAATTAGTTGCTAACACACGATTTGCAAATGGATCTTTTTCCAATACCAGGAGCAAAATGTTATTTTTTGAAATGAGAAAACGCATTGGCAGAAGTATATGTAGTCAAAATCTCAACAAGACAAGTTAGGAAGTGCATTGGTGTTCCATATTTCTTCATAAACAACTCGAGTCGAGAGACGATGTATAAAATTAACTCAAAAGTAAAATTCCTCAGATATCGAAAGAGAAAATACCTTGAAAGTACCTTCGGTTGGGATTGAACTGAAAATGTAGGTGCATCAAAGTTATTAGGGTGTTGTCGCAGGAGAGTGACACTTATTTTATCTTTACATGATAAAAAAAACAAGTGCCATCTCTCCTGCGACAAGAACCTTTCAACCTCTTTTTTTCCTCTCTTTCTAAATTATAGCTTTTCCTTGCTTTGCATTACTCACTATACACACATATTTATAGTCGTATTACATAAGACCTGGTAGTATGTAAGTCAGAGGTGTTACCTTAACAAGTCTATGGTCCATTTCATCATGTTCAAAGGGTTGACTTACTTGCATTCACATGTTTAATATACTGGCAACTCAGAATAAATACAGACTACTTGGACTAAATTCTTTATTTAATTCTATTTATGTTAATTGTTAAAGCAATGCTATTTTATTTTAGAATAGGAAGATAAAACCGTGTCGATACTGGACATGAATATAATATTTACGATAGCATTGTAGCTGTCACATTGTCGATATTGGACATGAATATAATATTTACCATAGCGTTGTAGCTGTCACATTTTATGAGTATTGACAATGGAATTAATAATCAAACTTAAAGTTGGGCAGGTATCGAAAACATACAATTGCTAAGTCAGTTTTTTTCATTTTTTTAAAGTTATTTTGGTGAGGACATCGTAAGCATAGTAACCCATTGACTTGTGGTAAAGAACAATAAGTCTTTCGATTATGTAGCTCCCAGTTTAATTAAAGCAGACGAAACTATAAAAAAAAATTCATCTGTTTTAATTAAAATATTCAAAAATTCCATATACCAAATTAGAGTTTCAACCCTTTCTGGGCCCATCCCTGGCACCCACCCTGCTAACAACTTTATGAGTCTTGAAAATCAAGTCTTATGGGATTATAAATAAATCCAATAGGACGTGTGCTGTCATGTCGAGATTGGTATCACCAACGAAATAGGGCGGGCACCAGATATTAAAATTTTCCAGTCTTGACACACATTTGAATTTTTTGATTAATTTCAATGGCAATATTACGAGCATCCCCACTATCATGTCCTCTGGAAAATCCACGCTGGAAAAATTTCTCCTCGTGCCTATCAAACTAGATTGATAAACTAAACCACACCTTTAGATCAATAAAATGGATCTACGAATCTAATTAGATCTTATTGTTTTCGTTCCGAAGTCAATTTGGACTTCCACAATTGTTTTTTTGGAACAATTAACATAAACATATATTATCTCTATTATATTAATAAAAATATAAACAAAAAGTTAAATTATCAAAAACATATTTTTAATTAATAATTAATAAAAAATAAAAAATCTAATTTATCCCTCACAATCTATTTGCTCTCTCTCATCCTCTTACCTTCTCTCCAATCTCTCTCCTCATTCTCTCTCCCTCCGATCTCTCTCCTTCTCATTCTCACTCTCTCCGATCTCTCATCATTCATCTCTCTTTCCGATCTATCTCATCATCTTTCTTCTATTTTTTCGATCTTTTTCTTCTTCTCTCTTCGATCTCTCTTTTTAGTAGAGATTGAGACGGACACATCTGTCAGAATAGGCGACGAGTGTGTACAGGGAGATCGAAAAGTCGAGGTTGATGTCGACGGAGATGCGGTCGTCGAAAGAGAGGCCCACGACGACGACGTGATAGTTCGAGATCGGAAGACGGGTAAGAGTTAGATTTGTTAATTAGTGTATAAATTTCGTGAATTAAATATATGAAGTTGAAAATTATGTATATGAAATATGTAAATTGGGGTATGAATTTTGAAAATAAGGATGAGCTCATATGAACTTTTTAAACAAGGGTATGCACTTTTGAAATAAGGGTATGAAAAATACAAATTATGGTATGAACTTTTGAAATAAAGTTATGAACTTTTGGAATAAGGTATATAATATACAAATTAAGGTATAAACTTTTCAAATAATGGTATGAACTTTTGAAATAAGGGTATGAAATATACAAATTAAGGTATGAACTTTTAGATATGTTTTTGTTAATTAGAAATTTTTGGATATATTTTTGTTAATTTAGTTTCAAAATAGTATTTTTTGTTAATTTAGTTTTAAAATAGTATTTTTTGTTAATTTAGTTTCAAAATAGTATGTTTTGTTAATTTAACTTTGTTTTTTTATATTCTACCAAGGAGAATTACAGTCAGAAACGAAAAGGGAGCAATTGAATTTTAATCATTTTGAAAAAAAAAGTCATGGCAAATCTTCCATACCGTATTTTACAAGATAACGGATAGAAGTTGATCATGTTAATGGATATTTCAAGATAACTCAATATTTGGTAATAATTTACTATTATCTATAAAATAATCCGATTTTTAGTATATCTGTTCTTTCTAAGACGTAAAAATCATGGCAAAGTCAGTCGATAACAAAACCTTATACACATTTACTTTTAATAAACAACCATTAGATTAGGCATACATAGAAATTGAATTACATTAAATTTTTACTTTGGGCAAACTACCCAGTCCAAGACTGCAGTGTTACTTCGATATTGTCTAGCAAGAAGCTCGTAGTATAAAAATCGAAACATAATATTTTCCGACATTTTTCGATTCTTGTCAACTCGATCAGTACTTTTAGGCAAAGACCTCTATCATGAAATTAGCTAGAAGTCTTCAAGATTACCCTACACATGACCATTTTCCTTGACCAAGGTTCCGTTCTCTCCCACGACGCCTCTATCTTCCCTCTCATCCTCCCTTTTCTTCTCTAGAACATCGATCAAACCACGAAAACACTCATCTTCGTACCCCTCCCCAACTTCCTTCCGTATCAAATTCTCCGCAATGTCAGCAGGAGTAATTTCAACTTCCTCCAATAGTTTCTTGATTTCTGGTAAAAGCCCATGTTCCGTGACCCCCAAGTAGTTTTTTGCCAAAACCTTGAAAGCCTCGAAATCACAATACGACATCTCAATGTGTTTGTCCATTCTACCCCTTCTGATAAGTGCAGGGTCAAGATTCTCTAAATGGTTCGTGGTAAATACCATCAACCTTCCACCTTCATTGGCTGAGAAAATGCCATCGACGCAGTTTAAAAGACCAGAAAGTGTTACTTTCTCTATGATTTTGTATTCATCTTCTGGCTTAGCTGTCTCTCTGTTAGCCGTAACTTTACTAGCACAATCAATGTCCTCGATTACTAGAATAGAATTCCCTGGCATTCTAAATAAAAGCTTTTTTAAAGCGGCGTTGCTCATTACTGCAGATAATTCAAGGTCATAAACATCATAACTTAATAAATTAGCGATCGCTGCAATCATCGTGGACTTGCCGGTACCTGGAGGACCATAGAGGAGGTACCTGTAAAATACAAATAATGTGAACTGAATATTCACATAAACACGGCTATAACATGTTGTTAGTTCAGTCTTTAAACTGGAAAGAGTGTTTATGTCCAAAACCTTCTATGGTTTGTTTTCACACTTTTGAGTGCGTTTAGTACTGACTTCTATCGAGATTATGGTTTTGTTTGGTTCTAGCTTTTAATGAATATTCTAGACTTGTTGAAATTGTGATAAAAAAAAATTGAAATATTCGAGCTTTTCCAAGTCCAAAGAATCAAAATATCAGTTTTTAAGCTGATCAACCAACAAATGCAGTCCAGCTATTAAGTGGAAAACAAAAACAAAAACCAACTCTCAAAAGGTGCAATCAACAAGGCATCAACTCATATAAGTCTTTGTTTGTTTAAAAGCTGCAGCCAAACAAGCTTTAAATTTGTTATTTGTCCCAAAAAGGGAACTAAACAGTCCTGAAGAAAGAATAGACCAATTCTTTCTAGAGAGGATTAGTAACTCCATGATACATTACTTGGTCTATAAAACTGTACTCAATTCTAGACAGCTTTAAAACTGTACTCAAAATTTCAAAAATGATCACTCATTTTATCCAAATATTTGATCCAATTCACCATGGTATATAACCCCGCGAAGAAAACACCTTGAATTTTTCAAGTCTGTGTTTCCATTCTACATTAACATATTTTCAGAAATTGAATCTTGGGTTTAAAAAAGTTTGTTAAAAAAAGAATTACCCTCTTTTCCATGGCTTTCCAATCTGCCTATAATAATCTTTCCCATTTGAAAACCTCATTAAATCGTCGATAATATCCTTTTTCTTCTCCTCGGACATAGCCACAGTACCGAACGTAGCGGGATGATCCAAATCCATGATGTGGTTCCAATGTGCTCTCATTCTATCATTAGAATTATTCGAGTATAATTTTAAATGGCGATTCTTAGCTGCTGTTGCATTTCCCTCGTCCATCACGTGCTTCAAATACTCTGTCACTACAAATTCACGGTATGTTTTGCGAAAACTAAGTATGTAACATTTAGTAGTTGATGCTGCGTGGTAGGCATCGCCTTTTTCTTTCTCTTCATTCATTTGCCAGGAGACCTGTTTATTCAGGAACTTTGATTAAATCTTAAGTGTGTAAAATGAAAATTTGGAGTAATTAACTCCTTCTTAAGATAAATGATATCTCATTCAGTAACATTCGAGTCGTTGATGATTAAATTTGAGAATGTTCAATATATAGCAGCCCAATTAATTAAACTTTTCCTTTAAAAAAGCCTCATTTTCTAAGCCAAACAAAAAGGAACTACAGCAATATTGAACCTATTGATACTTGCTGAAATTTGATGTTGTCAGGTAAGAATTTTTGTTAGGGTAATTCCCTACAAATAACTCATATCAACTTATATTCCTCCTAGATATTTTGATAAGTTCATATTTTTTACCACTTTTTAATTATTTAGTTTATTTACAAAATTGTCATACAAACCAAAATATAATATACATATTTTATCTTTCAACAAACCCAAAAAAATAGTTTTAAATTACAACAAAATAAAAAAAAACACAAAAAAATTATAAAAATGAAAAAACTCACAAAAAATATAAAAAATAACAAAAAAAAACAAAAAATTATAAAAAAAATGAAAAAAATCACAAAAAATCCAAAAAATCAAAAAAACATTATAAAAAATATAAAAAATTATAAAAATTTATAAAAAATCACCAAAAATTATAAATATTATAAAAAATTTAAAAAATTACAAAAAAAAAATATATAATTTTTTTTGTCAATATAACACTTTTTATACCGAAAAATCAAAAAAAATATAAAAAATGAAAAAACTTATAAAAAATCACAAAAAATTATAAAAAATTATAAAAAAATCACAAAACATAATAAAAAAATAACAAAAATCACAAAAAATTATAAAAATTATAAAAAATGAAAAAAATCACAAAAAAAAAAGAATTATAAAAAAATGAAAAAATCATAAACTTTTTAAAAAATTACAAAAAATATATAATTTTTTTTTATCAATATAACACTCTTTATACCAAAAAATAATGGTTTTTCCATGATAATTATGCCTTTTTTTAATCTAAATGAGCTGAAAGTGCATATAGTTCAGTCAAAAATACATATAATTCAGTCAAAAGCGTATATACTTCAATAAAAGTGCATATAGTTCAGTCCAAAGTGTATATAGTTAGTCAAAAATGCATAAAATTGAGTCGAAATTGCATTCAATTCAGCTGAAAGTACATCTAGTTCCGTTGAAAGTGCATACAATTCAGTCGAAAGTAAATATAGTTCAATAAAAGTGAGTATGCATATAGTTCAGCTAAAAGTGTATCTGGTTCAGCTGAAAGTACATCTGGTTCAGTTTAAAGTGCATCTAATTTAGTGGAAAGTACATATAGTTAAGTCAAAAGTGCATATAGTGTAGTCGAAAATGAATATAGTACAGTCGAAAGTGCATATAGTTCTGTTAAAAATGCATCTGATTCAACTAAAAGTGCATCTGGTACAACTAAAAGTGCATCTGGTACAACTGAAAGTGCATATAGTTCAGCTAAGAGTGTATCTGGTTCAGCTGAAAGTGCATATGGTTCAGACAAAAGTGCATCTAGTTCAATAAAAATGCATATCGTTCTGTAAAACCTGCATCTGGTTCAACTAAAAGTGCATATGGTTCAACTGAAAGTGCATATGGTTCAGCTAAAAGTGTATCTGGTTCAGCTGAAAGTGCATATGTTTCAGACAAAAGTGCATCTAGTTCAATAAAAGTGCATATCGTTCTGTAAAACATGCATCTGATTCAACTAAAAGTGCATCTGGTTCAACTGAAAGTGCATATAGTTCAGCTAAAAGTGCATCTGGTTCAGTCGAAAGTGCATCTAGTACAGTCGAAAGTGCATAAAGTTCAATAAACGTGATTTTTTTGTGATTTTTGTGAATTTTTTTTAATAATTTTGTGATTTTTTTTATTTTTTTTCATTTTTTTTAATAATATTTTGTGAATTTTTTCATTTTTTATAAAAAAAAATTTATTTTTTTTTATTTTTTATAATATTTTGTGATTTTTTTTCAGTTTTTATAATTTTATGTGATTTTTTTCATTTTTTATAATATTTTGCGATATTTTGTGATTATTTTTTTTTTTATAATATTTTGTGATTTTTTTCATTTTTTATAATTTTTATTTTCTTTGTGATTTTTTTTTTTTTTGTGATTTTTTTCATTTATTTTGAGATTTTTTGCATTTTATATAATTTTATGTGTTTTTTTTCCATTTTTTATGAAATATGTGTATGGCGTTTTGGTAAATAAAGTAAATAATTAAAAAGTGGTATCTATATGGAATATGAACTTATGGAGGTAACTAAGAATAATATAAGTTCAAAAGTGGTATCTATTGGACATTATTTGTTTTTTTTATTGGTCTTATTTCCGTTACATTTCCAAAAATCTGGAGATAATACTCTATCAAAATAAACGAGGACCAACTGAGATAATTAGTGCAAGTTATCCAAAAAAGATACCATTACCAAGTAGTAGTACAATATTAGTTCACCAACGTGTCTCAAATTATTAACAATGGACCCAAGCAGAAAAAAGAATTTACAAATAAGACTAAAAAGGTTTACAAAGTCCAAATTTTCATTCAACAAAGTGTTAGTACTACGGATCGAATCATGGATTTGTACAAATAAACACTAAAAAGTTCAAAGAGGTCTATGTTTTTAATTTATAAACAAAAGTGTTCATTAAACTACCAGAGAATCATTGATCTATCACGTGTAATAAATTAACGTTTACTGTATGAGTAATATTGATTACTGCAAATGTTACTCTTTTAATGGAAATTATGTGGACAATATGACTACAGGTAACTCTCAGTTGATATACAAATAAAAATTATGCCACTTTCAGTTACGAAATATTCAAGGAACTCTCAGTTACGCCACTTTCTAGAAATTCTAGTAATTTTGACCACAGTATGTGTAATTTATGAAAAACATTCAAGTTTGTAACAAAATAGTTAGCACGTTACCTTGACACCCTTAAATTCGTCGGAGACTCCTTCGCCACCGTCTAAACACAAAACCGGAGTCCTAATATCTTTAACCGCGTTAGCCTTTAACCTCGCAGCATCAGCGGCACATTTAGAACCAAGATAGGTCTCGATAGCAGCGTAAGCCTGGTCGTTTTTCGGCCCACCATCATCAGTATCCTCCATGAATTTTATTTGCACAAAAGGGTCTAAAGAATTGATTAGTCTCCGAATTAGTCCCTCGATTTGTCCAGTCAAGTGCTTGAAGAAAAACTGCTGGACCATGGTAAGGACTACCGTGGATGCCGCTACCGCCATGGCGAACCCCGCTTGGTTCATCCCGCTTTGGGTAAATTGGGTTCCCATTAACACTTCTGGAAACATTTTTGTTTTTTTTAGTGAGGGAGATGTTTATTTTTCTTACTATAACAATCGTGTATTTTTGGTACTTTGAAAGTAGTGGTTGATTAAAGGGGGCTTGTGTTTATAAAGAATGAAAAATGGCAAAGAAATGATGAGTCATTTGTTTTGGACTTTTCTTGACATTTTTTGCTTTGTGGACACGCATAGAAACTCTCTGTGACCTTCAATTATTTGCTATTTCTTGGAAATTTTCAACATGTGAGACTAGTTTGTTTATTATATTTGTTAGATTCTATAATGAGAGTTTGAATCTTGTTT
Organism: Primula veris; assembly: GCA_963682055.1. NCBI lineage: Eukaryota > Viridiplantae > Streptophyta > Magnoliopsida > Ericales > Primulaceae > Primula > Primula veris. Next base: position 23,129,207 of record OY821747.1, on the reverse strand, counting down.
GAACTCATATGAATGATATGCAAAACTACACAATACCACAACATATTAGCATGAGCTTGTTAAATGATATTCCACACATATTGATTTTGTTTTTTCCATCGACGAACAATGTTACTCTTATTAATAAAAGACATACAGTAATTGTAATATATTATTCATACTTAATGTGTCAATGTATCAATTTTATACAATGTTACTCTTATTAATAAAAGACATACAGTAATTGTAATATATTATTCATACTTAATGTGCCAATGTATCAATTTTATTTTCTCAAGAAAGTAAATTTTAATTTGTACAGAGTTTTATTTATTAAACCCTACAAACACTAGAGTGGGTAGTCATGAACAAATTTCATAATATATTCGTTTGTTATTTTGGAGTATTTGCGAGGTAAATAACGTGTGATTGGGGAATTTTACATGAATATCCAATGGACCGTGAACAAGTGTCTCTTCCTATTTAATTGTCTATTATAAAAATATGTGTAATTTTAACCGGTCAATAACTTGTATCAAAATTGTTGGAATAAAATTTTTTAAAAGTTGATCATGTTAAAGTAATTGGTATATTAGTTAATTGAAAAGGTAGCAGAGTGCTGCTGAGTTGAAAATGATATAGTATATAAAGTGAATAGTGATGTTTTTTTACCATAAAATGCGAAGAATGGATGAGTCATCTAAATTGATTTTTCTTGCCTTTATTTTCGTTTGGGCCAAACAGAGGAACTTTATTGTCACTTTGCCTTTTTTTACATTTTGGAGTAACACGCACGAGGTATTGGCTTTTTACTTATTATTATTATTATTATTTCAATAATTGAAGTGTCCACGTAGGAGTATGATCTTAATTATACCATTAGGATGTACGGTAAAACCTCAATAAATTAATATTATTGACACAATGATTTTTTATTAATTTATAGAGTTATTAATTAATCGATAAATTCTTCTTATTTTTCTTAGTTTTTTATTGTTGCTGAACCATGAGGTTCAATAATTGATTTTGATTATAAGTTTGATTATGTTTTAATGATTTTACGATTTCTCTATTTCGATGATATAATACTTTGTCTTTTCAAAAAAGAGAAAATGTATATTTCAGAACGTCAGAAATATAGAGCATTCGAAAACGAAGCCAACGGTTCAAGCGGAACCAAAATCGGAGCTAAAACGAAAAAGTTACGGACTTTCGAAATTTAACGAGAAAACTGGAAATACTGAAGAAACGACCGATCGTCTGGACAAAAACGACCGATCGTTTTTTGTCCAAATTCTTCCAGAGAGATCGTTATAAAAACGATCGATCGACTACAGAAAACGACCGATCGTTTTCTGAAAACGACCGATCGAAATGCAGAAAACGACCGATCGTTTTCTGCAGATTTCAAAAACAACTTTTCAGCTTATTCTGGGAAACAACTTTAACCTCTGGATAAAAGCCTCAACCACCCACCAACAGTCATAACACAAAAAACAGACCTTTTGGTCTATAAAAATAGCTCAATCACTCTCCAAATGAGACACATTAATCATCCTTCAACCTCTCTAAATCAAAACCCTAAAAATCACCATTTTGGTGAAATAATTCGAAAAAGAGAAAAATTGAAGAAAAAGCGATTCAAGCGCAAATCAAAGATCAAACAACATCAAAACCACAAATTAGTTTATTTAGAAGCAATCAAATTGTGGGTGTTGTTTTAATTTTTGATAAATTTGTAAATAGCAAATTATAAGCTCATTTGTGAGAGAGTGTTTGGGTAGAAACTTTTAAGCCAAAGTGTTGGTTAAAAGTTCTAGGTTAAACACTTGGGTACTCATAGATTGAGGGGGAGTCATTGACTCGTAAACGTATTCGCTTGCACTTGTATCAAGAGTAGGAACCTCGGGTAGAGGGTGAGCCAATCGATTGATTGAGCTCGATAGGATTTGTAAAATCGGAAAGAAGATTTTTAGTGAAATACTCGGTAACTTGAATACCGAGGAGATGACGTAGGCCGTTTTGCCGAACCTCTATAAATCGCGGTGTCAATTTCTTTCCCTTACTATTTACTTTCCGCAACTTATATTTTTGTGATTGTGCGTATGTTTCAATTAGTTCATACATTATCATCGCATATTTAGTATCTCAAATATATATTGAGCTAGTTGGGTTGGTAATCACGCTTAGAATTTTAATTAGGTGAAAAACGCCTAAAACCTTATTCACCCCCCTCTAAGGTTTAGCCACACGGGTCAACAATTGTCATAAAACATCAGTTTTTGATCAGCTTGATCTGTTTGGGAAGACATAATGTTAGGGGGTATATGGAGAAAATTAGTGTTTTTTGAGCTCAAATTAATTTTAAAAATGAGAATGTGAAAAGTGATTTTGAACTAACTTGTTTTCCCACAAGTTTTTGGTTTTAGGTTTATTGTAACCGTCAAGTTATATTAGTGCGCTTACTCTTATCGGATTCGATCTCAATTATTGCTAGCATGGGGACACTTGTCCCATGTAAAAAGAACGATTCATATCTTTAATAAAAAAAATTTATTAAAAAAATTTAAAAATTTAAAAATTTAAAAATTTAAAAATTTAAAAATTTAAAAATTTAAAAATTTAAAAATTTAAAAATTTAAAAATTTAAAAATTTAAAAATAAAAAAATAATAAAAATAAAATAAAATAAAATAAAAATAAAAATAAAAATTAATCGATAAATTAATATTTTTGTTGTAATACAACTATTAGCTATGTATTTAGGAAGACAGAAGTAGAGAGATGGGAGAACAATATAGTCTTTATTATGAATGAATATGTGAATAAATGTATAATATAAGACCCCTAGCCCTCTTTATATAGATAGAGGGGTAGGGTTACAAGACCTAGTTGGGCCCATAAAGTATAAGCCCAAGAGTTCAATAATCTTACAACACTCCCCCTTTGGACGTCTTGAATTCTTCGTCTTCATGCAGTCGATCTGAGTCGAGTTCATTCGCAGTGCTAAACACATAAAAACCTTAAGGCCGGAAAACCCGGTGTGGGACAAAACCGGTACCTAAGAGAAATTGTGTAGCCGAATGATATAAGCCAAAATTCTATGTAATTAACTAACCACAAAACAATGTGCCTCATCAAAACCTTGGCAGAGCAAACCCAATGGGAAAATCTCTGATCGAAGGAAAAAGAGTGCAACAGTGGTAGTAGTAGGGGATCAACCACAAAACAGGTGCCTCATCAAAACCTTGCTAGAGTAAAACCAGTGGGAAAAACCTCTAGTCGAAGGACAAAAGAGTACACAGTGGTAAGAAGTATACGACAGGATACTCCTCCTGATTTCGGCAATCCTTAGTGAGGTATAACAGGGAACGTGTCTCGCAAAAAACCTTGTCAAGGAAAACCCAGTGAGGGAAACCTTGTACTAAGGACAAAAAGAGTACACATGCATACAACAGGATGCTCCCCCTCACTTGCACACGACAGTGTGCGAGGATTTCGACTCCGACATAAAATGTCGCTCTAAGGTAGCTCAGATAGCCTACGTAGGCCAATTGCCCGTGCGTGCTTCTTAAAAGAATGCTTTGGCAATGACTTGGTGAACAAGTCAGCGTGGTTATTCTCTGAACCAATATGCTTCACTTCAATCTTTTGAAGCGTTTGTTGTTCATGTGTAAAGAACAACTTTGGCGAGATATGCTTAGTGGCTTCACCTTTGATGTAACCATGCTTCGCTTGATCAATCACAGCGGTGTTGTCCTCATAAATAACAACTGGTTCATCATGATCGTAAGCTAGATCACAGGTGCTTCGAATATGGCCAATAACTGCTCGAAGCCAGACACACTCTCTAGTCGCCTCATAGAGCGCGAGTAGCTCAGAGTGGTTAGTCAAAGTGGCCACTAGAGTCTGTTTACGAGACCTCCAGGATATCGCCGTGTTCCCAATGGTAAAGACATAACCAGATTGGGAACGTCCCTTGTGCGGGTCTGATAAGAAACCAGCATCGGCATAGCCGACAAGGGTTGCGTTATTTCGAGGATCAATGGAGCTAGATCCACTCGACGCAAAGGGATAGAATAAGCCCATGTCCGTAGTACCTCTAAGGTAACGGAAAATATCTTTTATGCCAGTCCAGTGGTGGCGTGTTGGCGCAGTGCTATGTCGAGCTAGACAATTCACAGCAAACGAGATGTCCGGTCTAGTACATTGGGCCAAGTACAATAGTGCGCCTATTGCACCCAGATATGAACACTCAGGGCTCAATATCTCTTCATCGTCCTCCTTTGGACGGAAGGGGTCCTTATTAATGTCTAGAGAGCGGACAACCATGGGAGTAGAGGACGGTTTAGCGTCACTATGACTAAAGCGCCTCAACACCTTTTGGGTGTAACTTTCTTGATGGACTAAAACTCCATCTTTACGGTGCTCGATCTGCAGGCCGAGCCAATACCGTGTCTTCCCAAGATCTTTCATCTCGAATTCCTTCTTCAGGATTTCAGCAGTTTCGAACAACTCTTTCGAGGTTCTTATGAGATTCATATCATCTACATAGACTGCGATAATCGCATATTCTAAAGTGGCTTTCTTTATGAACACGCATGGGCATAGTTCATTATTAACATATCCCAAGCCGATAAAGTATTCACTTAGACGGTTATACCACATCCGTCCGGATTGTTTCAATCCATATAGTGATCGTCTCAGTCTAATCGAGAACGTGTTCTGTGAACGGGAACTATTTTATTAAGGAAACTTAAGTCCATCAGGGACTCTCATGTAAATCTCTGTGTCCAGATCCCCGTAGAGATACGCTGTGACCACATCCATGAGCTGCATATTCAGTTTTTTGGAAACTACTAAACTGATTAAGTAGCGGAACGTTATAACGTCCATTACGGGAGAATACGTCTCATCGTAATCAATTCCAGGGCGTTGTGAGAAACCTTGCGCCACAAGGCGAGCTTTGTATCTAACAATCTCATTATTCTCATCACGCTTCCTTACGAAAACCCATTTATGACCAACTGGTCTAACATTGGGTGGTGTTGGAGCGACAGGTTCAAACACCCTTCGTTTCATTAAGGAATCCAATTCAGCATGTATTGCTTGTTTCCATTGAGGCCAGTTCGTTCTTCGCTGACACTCAGCAACGGTACGAGGTTCCATGTCATCATTGTTCATAATGTCAGTGGCCACTGCGTATATGAACACATCATCGATGACAGTCTCGTTTCGCTTCAAAATATTGTCTAAACTAGTATGATCGAAAGATATTTTGAGGTTATCGTGATGATTAGGAACTGGTGTTTCATCTGGAACACGCTTCTCTAATACATCACCGTGATCCTTAATGATCTCGTATGGCAAAACAGATGCGACAGGATTTCTCCTCTTTCGAGGCAGAATATCCTTGGAACCGGACGACCTTCCTCTTTTTTTTGGAAGGGCGGCGGACTGAACGGCCGACGGTAGCGTCCTTTCTCGGTGGGTACAACCGGAGCAACGTGTTCAACCGGAACACAGCGTCTCACTGGGACGTCTATCCTTGCAGGCACATTTGCAGCATGTATATGTGATCTCGTGACATTCGCTAGGTCATTAAATACGTCTGGCATTTGATTTGCAACATTTTGCAGACCTAGGATTCTCTGCACTTCCTTATCACTATGTGCAGTTGGGGGATCTAGATGAGACATAGTGGGTACATGCCACGTTAATTCACGTCGTTCCTTATCAACGTTAACGTGCATTTCTCCTCCTAACGACGGGAAGAGTGTCTCATCAAAGTCACAATCCGCATGTCTAGCGGTAAAGAGATCGCCTGTCAAGGGCTCTAAATAGCGTATTATGGACGGGGATTCATAACCGACATATATGCCCCGGCGTTTCTGAGGTCCAAATTTGGAACGCTTAGGCGGCTCAATTGGATTATTGACTAAACACCCAAACACGCGTAAATGTGAGACATCGGGCTCATATCCAGTTACCAACTGGTACGGAGATAGTGGTTGGGTGGCCATGGGCCTCAGACGAACCAACACAGCAGCATGCAAAATGGCATAGCCCCACGCAGAAATAGGAAGTTTGGTGCGCATAACCAAAGTTCTTGCAATCATTTGCAACCGCTTAATGAAAGCTTCAGCAAGGCCGTTTTGGGTATGAACATACGCAACTTGGTGTTCAAGATTAATTCCCAAAGTCATCCAATAGTCATCGAAAGTTTTTTATGTAAACTCCGCGGCATTATCAAGTCTAATAGACTTTATCGGATAATCCGGATGATGAGCCCTTAATTTAATGATCTGGGCTAAGAGTTTTGGAAACGCTGCATTTTTTGTGGACAACAAAGCTACGTGTGACCATCTTGTCGATGCATCAACCAAAACCATGAAATATTTAAATGGTCCGCATGTTGGTTGGATAGGTCCACAAATATCTCCTTGAATTCTTTCAAGGAATTGGGAAACCAATTTCGTAGGTTTCACACGAATTGGTTTGAGATTAGTCTTTCCAATCGAGTATGCTTGGCATAGGCTTTTCAGATTAATCACGAAATTCTTTCATCCAAGAGGATGCCCATGAGATGCGTTCATCGTACGAAGCATCGTATTTTGACCTGGGTGTCCCAGCCGGTCATGCCATAGCATAAAAGTGCTCTCATCAATCGGCGCCTGCCGAATGATTAGATTGCTTTCAAAGTTTTGGATAGTAGTAACATACAAACCACTTTGAAAGACATCTCAACTTCTTCAGAATACGCTTTTAGTCGTATTGAGTGGAGGTAATGTGAAGGTATTCAATACCATTTTCACGAGCAGTTTCAAGATGAAACTTATTTTCTTGGATATCCTTAAAGCTCAACAAGGTACGACTGGACCTCGGAGAATATAAGGCCTCAGATACTTCAACAGGAGTACCATTTGACAACGTGAATTTAGCTTTACCAAAGCCTTCAACAAGGGTCGACGGGCCCGAAATTGTTGTCACTGAGGTTACCTTAGGCGTAAAGTTGATAAAAAACCATTTATCTTTTAAGATAGTGTGTGTAGTGCCACTATCAACCAGACAATCAACTGCCCCACAATACATGCCTAAAAGTAAAATAATTTAAAGTCGGTCACACGAATAAAAGAAATTGCTCAATGAAATAACTTTAAATTATACGAGAAATGTTCAAAACATTATCCATAAAACAAACCGTAATCCAAAAGAAATGAACAATATCCAAAGGAAAAAACATAATCCGAAATGGAATTGAAATAACATAATCCAGGAGCAAAACAGCTCAATTATTAAAAGAAACGAAAAAAAAAAAAACTTTATTCTTCCATGTGAGCCTCAAAGTCAGGGGTCTCAAGAGTTTCTTTTGCACTAGTTTCAATCATGTTGGTTTCGACCCTTCTACCCTTGTGGTAGTTTTTGACTTCTTGGGGAGTTTCCCTACAAGTCCTTTGCATATGACCATTTCCACCATATTTATAGCACAGAGTTGGCATATCGGCCGGTTCTCTTGCTTTGGGACGACTAGCCCAGTTGTTCCTACCACCACGAGACTGCCTAGGAGGAGCCACATGTCCTCGGTTCGGACGATTGTCCAAACCTCGCTTGGATGGACGAGCATTACGCTCACCCATGTTCCTTGGCTGACGGGACGACTGGCCTTTTCTTGTTTCCCATATCGTGGACGAGGTCCACGAACAGCATTAACATCAAGCATTGGAATTGCCTTTGAACCAGCAGGACGAGAATTACTGTTCATCATTAAAATGAGACTATTCTTCTCGTCCAATAACAACTGGGTGATGAGCTCGGGAAATTTGGTGAATTTAGACTGACGATATTGCTTTTGGAGCAAGATGTCAGAACTAGAAAATGTGGTGTACGTTTTCTCCAATAAGTCACTGTCGGTGAGTGTTTCACCACAATATTGGAGAGTAACACGAATTCTGCATACTTCAGCGTTATATTTTTCAACGCCTTCAAAGTCCTGAAATAGCAGATTCAGCCAATCACGGCGAGCTTCAGGAAGCCAAATGGTCTTTTGGTGGTCGAAGCGCTCTTTCAGAGAGTCCCACAATGTCTTTGGTGAGGTGGTCGCTATGAACTCAGATTTCATGGCGTTTGATAAGTGGCGGCGAAACAGAATCATCGCCCGAGCACTCATTTCGCGCGTTACTTCCATTTCACGCTCCTCCTCATCATATATGACATCCAATAAGCCTTGGGCATCTAAATGGTTTTGGATATCCTGACTCCAATCCAAGTAGTTCTTGCCAGCAGCATCCAAAATTGGAAAGTCAAACTTGATTGACATTTTTCTACAACAGTAGAAAAGAAAAGAAAGACTGGATTAGTCATCATATAAAACAACGGGTTTATATGTTTATGGTTTGTATAAGCACAAACTTTATTTCGAAACGACAGGTTCGAAAAACAAGTTTTGCTTTTAAGTGAAGTGGTTCTCTTTGATCGAACGACAGGTCGATACTGAGACACCAATTCGGCAAATACATATCTATATAGACACATTCGGGGAAATTATTATTTACTCAACCCCTTTCGGTTGCTCTATTTGAACACGACCAGGAAAGACGGTGAGGGGGGTGGGCACGAATGCCTCTTAAAAACCGACCTCATTAGGAGAACCTTCCGCCTTTATTTTTCCTAGACATCGTATCCAAATAGGTGAGCCTATTTGGGGAAAATCATAATTTTTCCAACTTAAATGTGAATATATACGATTTTCGCATTTTATATATGGTAATAATATTAACAGCATAGAGAATATCTGTCTAGATTAACCACACATATATAAACAGGTAGTAAATATATTTTAGAATCTATCTAATTATGCAGTAGATTTGGTGTTATAAATAAATCAATTTAAGATTATCAATCAATCCATAAATATTCTAACATATCAAATCAAATCAATTTAAGATTATCAATCAATCCATGAAAATTCTAACATATCAAATCAAATCAATTTAAGATTATCAATCAATCCATAAAGATTCTAACATATCAAATCAAATCAATTTAAGATTATCAATCAATCCATAAAGATTATAACATATCAAATCAAATCAATTTTTTTTCTCTATCCGGTTACAGTTTGCATGCAGTTCTATATGTTTATGCAATTCTACAGTTTGCATGCATACCCATACCATAATCCAGTACTTATGTTAACATATAATTAATACAAGCATGCAAACGTGTGTCATAGCCATATACTTTTATCAAACGTTAAAAATTATGTAGCTTACTCACGTATGTTGGCGAATTTCGATATTACAAAATCTTAAAAACCCTGATAAACCTCAAGGTTTATTGATATCTAGAATCCGTACTCCGATCTCCGAGAGCAGTGCTGATAACGTGTTGTAATACAACTATTAGCTACGTATTTAGGGAGACAGAAGTAGAGAGAGGGGAGAACAATATAGTTTTTATTATGAATGAATATCTGAATGAATGTATAATACAAGACCCCTAGCCCTCTTTATATAGATAGAGGGGTAGGGTTACAAGACCTAGTTGGGCCCATAAAATATAAGCCCAAGAGTACAATAATCTTACAATAATTTTATTATTTTAAAGAGGTTTTTATCTATTCAAGAAATATAATTGTTAATGAAATAAAACTCAACGTATATTCCTAAGAAAACTCGTTTGTAAATGCAAATAAATTAATTCACTTACTGATATATAAATCTTTTTACATCTTAAATCGTGCAGCAAACTAATAATACACATTAGATATATTAAATATGTATCATCAATTCATTTACATTGAGTATATTTTAAGAGGTTGTATGTTCATTGCTTAATAAAATAATATTGAATGTGTAGTTTAACTACAAATAATATTTATTGAATAAAATAACTACAACTCATTCTTTAATCGCGTATATAACTTTTCATAATTTTTTATTCCATTTCGACAACTCAACACTAAGCTTTTTCATGCAATAAGAAAAGTTAGACATGATGTTTAAGTAGATTTAAATTCTAATAAGACTCAAACGACCAGAGATTCATACTTCACTAAATTGTTTTAATATTATTTTTTTATCATATTAATTAATTATTAATTTATGATTTTATTTGGACCAAATATTTATACAAGGATTTTTTAAAATTTTATTATCTTATTAATTTATCAAAATTGACGTTTTTTTACACTGGTCCAAGTTGGACCGGATAAAAATATTATTTTGTAGAGTTTATTAATTAAACGAATATTAATTTATAGAGGTTCTACTGTATTATAAAACATAAGATGGCTCTACATGGTGTTTAATTACCCTAGCAAAAGTTAACTTGATGATGAGATGCTAGGAAAGGGACCGTTTAAATCATAGTTATAAAAAAAAAAAACTCGTGTTTTTCGCTTTTGGCTTCTTGTTTTTTCACGTGTAAAATTTAGAATTCTTTCATTTTTTTAACATTGCAAGTTTTTGTTTTCAGTTTCGTTTCCCGACTCCATTCTCATCCTGACAGCCATGGTTTACACTCAATTGAAGTTAGAGACGAGTCATCAAATGGCTAAGAAGTTGTACAAACAAACATAAATAAGGCACATCCCATCTAATTTAAATTATCGAAAATGAAATTTTAGCAGCATCAATTGCATTTTCGTTAAACAACCTTTAAAAAAGGGGCAGAGGCGATTCCAAACAGACGCCAACAATATACACAATTGTGTCGAACCTCCAAAATTTTGTATTTATTTTAGACCTCAATTTTTTGCATCAATGTAAATATATACTATACATAAAACACATGCATGAATTTTTTTAAAATAAATGATACGATCAATATTGAGTTTTTATAAAATGCAGTGATTGATTTGTAATTTTCTGAAATTTACATGCAAACTGGATGTACGGTTTGCATGTATTTTGTGCAAATCGTACATTAAATGTACGGTATGTATAAAATGACCGTAGATTTTTTTTACGGTTTGTACGTTTTTTCAGAAAAAATGTAATATAAAAATACAAACTCTTTTAAATTTGTGTCGGGTCTTTAAAATCATAGAGACAGCTGGCTCTGATAGGTGGCTCGGTATATAGTTTCATGTCATGTCAATGATGAGCAACATTTTACCACATAATTTATTTATTTTTAGTTTTACACTTTTATGCCACTTCCATGAAACTAGGTATATATATATAGTAACTTGTCTACCACTTTGTGTGGCTAAAAGAGAAAGGAAAGAACCAATTTACGTTTACAAGTCTTTCAAGTAATGATATTTATATAAGCAAATAACACCTTGTTAGATATATTATATATATGGAAAAGCTAAATTCCGCTGCAATTACATGCATGTTTAAGCAAGATTATTTCAACTTAAAAAAATTGAAATTCAACAAGTGGGTGTATATTGTCGGCGAAATACTATTTCGCTTCTTTATAGTATATGGTCCCATAATGAATATTGCCGTATTGGCAAGCTAGATTAAATTGTTAGAGCATCATGATGTTTTTAATAATTATGGTATAAAAAGTGACATGCATCAGAAATTATATAATTTTTTTAAATTTAATAAAACACAAAATTCACCTCATATACGAGAAATGCATATAATTCCCTAGATTAATAATTCCTCCGTCCCTAAACAAATATCCCTACGAAAATACGTGTATAATTTTGACCGATAATTTTTTCATATTTAAATTGCCGGAAAAAATTATTTCAAAAGTTAATCACGTAGTTTATGGTTAGAACTATATGATGAAATTTTCAAATTTTTCATTTCGGTAATTTTGATATGAAAATTTTGATGGTCAAAGTTGTATGTATTTTTGTAGAGTATATTTGTTTAGGGACGGGGGGAGTATAACAGTAATAAACTATTATGCGGTCCATATTTTTGTGGTTGTAATATTGTTATGATTATTAAAATATAATAAAAAAATAAAAAATAATAATGTAGGGTTATTATAAGAAAATTAAAATTTTGTGTAAATGTAAATGGTTCCTTAAAAGGTATAAAATGTGTTAGGTTTGAGAAAATGGTTGATGTAGCTGATGCGGATGCTCTTAGACCACTTGCATCTGTTCAGTTTTCTTATATGACTCATTTAACTTAAATATAAAGAGATTGTTTTAAAATTATACACGCATCAGTTTACTTATCATTATCTTAAATTTACATGAACTTAAATATCCCTCAAATATAACGGATAAAGTTGTTTTCTTATAATTAAAATAATAATTTTCCTCTCTTACTTTTCTCTTATTCTCCCTTATTTATTTGTACTTTTCATATATAAATTAATAAAATAACAAAAAGATAATTTGTATAGTTTTGATAGAGAAATTGATAAAAAACTAATAATTTGTATAAATCAAAACGTTTACTTATAAGTTGTAAAAGTGTACTTTTTACTTTAAATACGAGAAAACTTGTAAATTATTTAATGTGGTTATTCTAGTAAATTAATTTGGGTTGAAAAAAATTGATAGAAGTATATTAAAATATAGTAATATTTAGTTATGATAATAAATTTGATAGGAAAGCTGAAAAATATATAAAGTTAAATTGTTACCATAAAAATATAAAAGTAATACTAATTATATTAAATATGAGAAAAAATATAAAGAAACCTGTGTACGTACATGCTCTTACACAGTTGGGTTTGCTAAAAAAAGTTTTGGACTTACACGGGCATATATGTTAAAATAAGGAGATTAATGACTAATGAGTATTTGGACTAATGAAACTTTATTAATTAACGTCATCATAAATTCATATAAACGTCACTTATGATGAAAACCACCATTTAATTTGGAAATATGGTGAAAATGTATATACTGTTGTTACTTAATTATGAAAAAATACATATTATAAATCTCTTTTAAAGTTTAATACAAATGTTGCATGATATTACTATATATGTTAAATGATGCTAATTATTTTTACTCTTAGTTTTGAACTTTGATGATAGCTGATGTTAAATTATATGTAATAAATGATAAACAAGATTTGAGAATGTGTGTTTTTGAAAATTAAGTATGTTTTTATGTACTAATCAATGATTCACCTTTGGAGCATATTTTTTCGGTACAATTAAACACTTCTTTATATGCGTGCATTAATGAATATGTAAGAGTTGTATGAGCACGCGCGGTAACGTCCATGTATGGCTCCGTGAGAAGAACGGCGGACAGACTAGTTGATATAATGATATACGCCCCTGGTGCTTAACCGATAATATATACATACACAACTCCATGCTATATACCCATTGTGGCAAAAGTGATAAAAAAAAAAAAAGAATATTAACGATAAAACTGAATTTTGTCTTCATTTCCATCATAAGGAGTGTATACAAAAGTGTAAGGCGTGTTTACAAATAATTATTCGGGTGAGTGTCTACGATGGGGCGAAAACAAATTTCCGTTTGGTCCACCGAACTTTTAGCAATTGCAAAGGAACCCTTGGTTCCACCAATAACAAACTGACGCATCATGGAGTGCTGAATTATGTCCAAGTTCCTGGGTCAGCAATCATTTTCCAATATATCTGTAGGATTTTATGAGCAACAAGATTTTTGGCTAGTCATTTGAGCCAATCTGATATATGTAGTTAAAAGCCTAAAAGTCGAGCAATTTCATTCAGTGTCCTGAATTTATCATTCAACTCTTTTAATTTTAAGGACACTAAACAAACGCACGCCAAACACGTCTAGATCAACTTTCGATAAGCAAGAAAACTACTTTGTTATTCTGACATTGCACTTTGTAACCTCGAGAGCCAAAGAAGCATGGGTAACCATGACACAGGGAGCATCTGAATGAAAATGAATAGAATGGGAAGCGATGGTATGAAACTTATCCGTAAGATTAGTGCCAAGTTCGATAATTGTGTGAATGGTGTAGCGTTGTAACGCAACAATGTATTCACTTCAAAACGAGGAAATGAATCGAGCAAACTACCGTAATCAACGACTTACCCCAAAAGAAGATTACAGCTAATAAAAGAGGGATTACGCACACCTATTTTATTACTTATTAAGTTAATCAGTTTAAGCTTAATTTTACCAACCAATATATCAAGGTTTCAACTATCCTTCTACTTCTATTAATTCACTAGTAATCGTTGCACACGCGTTGCTTGTGCGATACGTAGTGATATACATATGATCCCGACAAATAAACTTAATATTTTTTAAAAATTTAAATATCGAATGATTAAATATAATTAATTAACAATCGTATATAAAGAGTAACATAATGTTTTACTCTTATAAAAAATGCACAACGATTTTGTTTGGAATATAAATGTGTGAAAAATAACATTTTTTAAGTTATTTATGTATTTGAATTGAGTGATAATATTTAAGAGTAATTACAATATTAGAATATGGGTATTTTTAGAAAATTTAGGTAAAATTGGACAGTTCTCAAAATATTTGGATTGATTTATATTAATAGTATGATAATTGGTTCCGTACACATTATCCAATAGTAATAACTTTCGTGGATGCTCAATCCTTTCTAAAAGCAAGGAGCCTAGCCCAAAAGCTACTTGCAACAGCCTTTGGCGTTATAGATAATACATCAAACTATCTGCTTTAAACGATTTGGTTATTCACATTTCAAATTTTTTAATTTAGCTACCACACTATAATAAATTTCTAATTTAGGTACCACCGTCTAAATAAATCACGGAATCACGTCACGTGACATTTGACAAACATTAATTTGAGAGGCTAATTTGACAATTTTGCATAAAAATATGTCATCCTATAAAAATATTTTCCCCAATTTCACAAATAACAAAAATTTGGATTATATGCTAAAAGTTTGTCTAATATGACATTTTTGTGTAAAATTGTCAAATTAGCCTATCAAATTAATGTTTGTCAAATGTCACGTGACATAATTTCGTAATTTATTAAGACGGTGGTACCTAAATTAAAAATTTATTATAGTGTGGTACCTAAATTGAAAATTTTAAAATGTGCGTACCCAAATCGTTAACCGTATTATAGTTTGGGATAATAAATGTATTTTTTCCCATTCAAAAGGAGACTTAAATTTGAATTAGCAAAAATGGCTAGGTAACAAATAAAATACTTTTGGTATGTGTAGAATAACAATAATTACATTTTCGGAAAGTGATATAAGTATGATTCTTCCCTTTATTTGAAATGACTAGTTATATTTTAGAAGAGACCAACTTGTAGCCGTTATTTTTGCTTGAAGAAATTGATAATAGCGATAGAGGAAGCATAGGATTGAAAAGGGCTATGGAAGAGAAGAAGGCGACGACATAGGAAAAGGACGGAGTAGGGATAATTCCTTATTCGTCACACTTTTGATAATTTATTCATAAAAAGTCATACATCAATGTTTACATTCTCATTAAGTCATATTTTTTTAAAATTCAACCAATTTACAAAATTACCATTATCTCAACCTAGAAATTCTTATTTCTCTCTAGTAAAATCTAAAAAAAAATATACATATGAAAAAAATAACAATATTTTCAAAATTACAAAAAATATGCATAAAAATTATAAAAAAAAAACTCAACTTTTTTTTTCACAAAAAAAAAAATTAGATTCTTTCACACAAAAAATAGATTCTTTCACACAAAAAAAAAGAAGTTTTTTCACAAAAAAATTATAAAAATTCAAAAAAAAAATCGAAAAAACCTGAAATAAATAAATAACATCAAGAAAAAATAAAAAATGATACGGGTCAATAAAAGTGTATAAAACGTGCATACGAGTGTATAAAAATGCATAAAAAGTGCATACGGATTCATAAAAAGATTAATAAAAGTGTATACGAGTGCATAAAAGGTTAATAAAATTTCATACGAGTGCATAAAAAGTGCATAAAAATGGATACGAGTGCATAAAAAATCAATAAAAGGGCATACGGGTGCATAAAATATGCATAAAAGGTTAATAAAATTGCATACGGATGCAAAAAAATGCATAAAAAGGTCAAAAAAATATATAATTAACAACAACAAAATCGAAAAATCGAAAAAACCAGAAATAAATAAATAAAATCAAGAAAAAAAATCATACGGGTCAATAGAAATGGCAAAAAAGTGCATACGAGTCAATAAAAGTGCTTATAAAGTGTATAAAACGTGCATACAAGTGCATAAAATGTCAATAAAATTGCATACGGGTGCATAAAAGTTGTATAAAAGTTGATACATGTGTATAAAAGGTCAATAAAAGTACATACAAGTGCATAAAAGTCGATAAAATTGCATGCGTGTGCATAAAATGTGCATAAAAGGTCAATAAAATTGCATATGGGTGCATAAAAAGGTCAAAAAATATAAAATTCACAACAACAAAAAATCAAAAAATCGAAAAAACTAGAAATAAATGAATAAAATCAAGAAAAAATAAATACAAAATCATACGGATCAATAGAAAGGGCATAAAAAGTGCATACGGGCCAATAAACTTGTTTATAAAGTGCATAAAACGTGCATACATGTGCATAAAAAGTGCATACAGATACATAAAAGGTCAATAAAAGTTTATACAAGTGCATAAAATGTAAATAAAATTGCATACGGGTGCATAAAAAGTGCATAAAAGCTGTATAAAAATAGATACGGTTGCATAAAATGTCAATAAAAGTGCATAAAAGATCAATAAAATTACATACGGGTGTATACAAAGTACATAAAAAGGTCAAAATTCACCCAAAAATTCATACAATCGAAAAAACCCCAAATAAATAAATCAAATCAAGAAAAATAAAATCATACGGGTCAATAGAAAGTGCATATTTGCATACGGGTCAATAAAAGGGCATAAAACGTGTATACGGGTGCATAAAAAGTGCATACGAGTGCATAAAAAATGCATAAAAGCTGCATAAAACTGCATAAAGAGTGTATACGAGTGCATAAAAGGTCAATAAAAGTGCATACGAGTGCATAAAAGGTCAATAAAAATGCATATGGGTACATAACAAGTATGCATAAAAGTGGATACGAATGCTTAAAAGGTCAATAAAAGTGCATACGGGTGCATAAAATATGCATAACATGTCAATAAAATTGCATACGGATGCATAAAAAGTGCATAAAAAGGTCAAAAAAAAAAAAATCATAAAAAAATCAACAAATCGAAAAAACCCGAAATAAATAAATAAAATCAAGAAAAGATAAAATAAAAAATAAAAAATCATACGGGTTAATAGAAATTGCATTAAAGGGGCATACTGGTCAATAAAAGTGAATAAAAAGTGCATAGAATGTGTATACGAGTGCATAATAAATGCATATGGGTTGATAAAAATGCATAAAATGTGCATACAAATTGTATAAAAGTACATAAAAAGAGCATGTGGGTCGATAAACAGCATAAAAATTGCATACTAGTCGATAAAAATGTATAAAAAGTACATAAAAGTGCATAAAAATTGTATAAAAAATGAATAAATAAAAAATAAATACAATCACTAAAGTGCATAAAGTTTAATAAATTGCATAATAAAGTGCATAATAAAATGCATAATATAGTGCATAAAGTTCACTAAAATGAATAGTAAAGTGCATAAATTACAATAAATTGTATAATAGAGTACATAAATTTCACTAAAGTATATAATAAATTGCATAAAGTTCACTAAAAATTGCATAATAAAGTTCACTAAATTGCATAATAAAAAGCATAAACTTAAGTTTTAAGTGCATTAAATTCACTAAATTCAAAAAAAAGAAGAAAAATTCACAAAAGTGCATAAAATACACTAAATTGCATAATACAGTGCATAAATTTCATTAAAGATCATAATAAAGTGCATAAAATTTAATAAAATGCATAATAAAGTGCATAAAGTTCACCAAAATACATAAAAAAAATGCATAAAACGAGTATGCATGTCCATCATTTAATTAGTTTTCCTAAAGTATATAATTCCAATTGCGTTTCAAAACTAAACAATTACCATCAACTATAATAATTATTTCACCGAACACCTTAGGTGCATAAATTTGTACAACCAAACTTAATTCACAATTGTGAAATTGTAGACAAACAAATAAAAGAATATCACATAATAAAGCTCACATACAAATAAAAAAGAAAACATTATTATAGAACTTAAACATGTTATTATCCATAGTTGATGTACTTAAATAATAATGGACCGGGTTCACGGTATTGTTACTCGTTCGATGTTCATTCCAAAACATTAAAACCAAAATATTTTTTCATAATTTTTTTTTTACCATTAGATTGAATTGATTTTGATTGAATGGTACTAAAAAATTTAGCACATACTATCCTAAAAATATTAGGGTAGCAAAAATGGATGCATAACGATCACACTAGTTGACACAATTTATGTCAGTAGTACTTGCGATTATAACAGTGTTTTTCAGTTTTTATTTTTTGTAATTTCCCATTATTAGTTATTACCGTCAGAAAAAAAAAAAGTGTGAATAATAGCAGTCAATCGCTATAAAGGTGATGACACATTAATACATTATAGAACCAACTTGTGCATACTTTTTTATTTATTTTTTATCTCATGAACATTTTTTTATTTTTTTTTAACGGAACATGCTCATTGTTATTAAAATAACGGGCGGAGATACAGATTATGGTGCCTCTGGAACAGACTACAAGAGACTAAACAAAATAAAATAATACAAAACCACAAATGGTGCCAAGAAATCCTATAACTCATAAAACACCTCCTAATCAAACCATCCATGCAAATAGTTTAAAATACGCCAAAACGACAATCTCAACTATTAAAAGGATTAAGTACGGAAATATTACCAAGCACGCAAATCGAAGAGACACGATGTAGACCAAAGAGACATAAGAATACCCTACGATAAACAACACATATTATCTCAAATAAAACACCATCGCGGTACCAGCACACAATACAACCGATCTAAAACAAACCAACCCTGATGTAGGTACCAAAAAAAGGCAGCAACTCAACACTCAAATAATCCGATCTAAGAAACTCATCCGATCAAAGCAGGGCAAGCTCTGTCAATACTTTAAAACCAAGAGACATCATAATGTGTATAATAAACTAAATAAAACGGATCTGATACAGAGACAAAACGGTCTTACTCGAAATAAACAAGATCTACAAACTGATGTGAAGGCCTAAGAGACAGACGACATAACATATTACGAGTCTACTCAGGCAGTGGGAGCTCAAAAAGTAACCGACAAAGTCTGGTCTGAAGTCGCAATCGATCGAGGTGCCAACACACTGATTAATTTGATCTACTCGGACCTATAAGGTCGAAAGCTGATAAACATTCCACGATCCTAAACAAAACACATAATGGCTCTACCGACCGAAGATAGCCAAGCTTCGATTGAAAAACTGTTATAACCAATAAGGAAAACTTCGGCCTCAATCAAATTCTAAAGGTGTAAGAAATTGGGAGCAAGTGGAATGGATAAGCATGTGATAATAGGGGTATAAGGGTCCAAGAAAAGGAAAAGGGTGAGAGGAGAAAACGAAAGAAGAAATAGAGGATGAGGGAGAAGGGGATGAGATGAGAACAATGGAGAAAATTAGAGCAGACGGAGGTGAGGGATAGAGATGCGATGAAACGGGAGTGAGGGACGGAGGTGAGAGGCGAGTAGAGAAGGAAGGGACGAGGTCGTGAGATGAGGAGAGAGATGGGCGGGGGAAAGGCCCAGGACAGGAGGTACGGCCGGAGGTGGGAAGCGGCAACCTCCTGCCCCAGGTGGTGGCGGCGCAAAAAGGGATTTAGCTTTAAATAGGAGGGGTTAGGTTAGAGAGAAACCAAACAGAATATCTCATGAACATGTTCATATAATTAAAGATACTCAAAAGTAAAATGGATCGCTCTTCGATTAGTTGTAGGCTTCTAGTGACGTTAAGGGTCAAGTGCCAAATGCAACTTTTATTCATTAATTAATACTATAATACAACCTTGTTGACGAAAAAGGTAAACGTATAAAATACATATACTATACTAGATATTATGATAATTCTCTTCACTATTTATATTTATAATCCTCTTAATGGTCCTCATGAAATCGATTTGATATTTCTACACGTCGGTAGATTTCTCATTTCTGCCCCATTTGGTAGGACAAAACGTGATTAAATACACATCTGCAGGGCAATTCACAAGAGGAGATGGCGAATCGAATGCATAGCTATAATAGGATGGGCAAGCCTCTTTAAAAATCTTTGAGTACACACTGGGTTTGCATTTCTTTGGTGTCCCATACGCATTCCTGCAACAGAATTTGTCCGCGTTGAATGCCAAGCAAGCGCTCTTGCACGCGACTACTTCTCCCGTGTCGTTCAACATCTGGAAAAAATTGCCTATTCAGTATCCTTTTTGCAATTTTACTATTTCGCAAATCTTTGGACCAAATGTATTCATGTGCGTCCGTTCCTGCTTTAAACCAACACGCTATTTGTACTTTTAAGTACTGGCTTTAATCAATAGTTGTTGCAAGATACCTAAAAAGGATCATTTATTTTTGGAAAATTCTCCATATTAAGTGACCATATTCTATGGTACTTATTTTCAACAAATGCTAGTGAGAAATTTTTATTTACTTTTAGTGTTGTTGTAATACTATTTAATATGCATATGTACTTAGATAAGTTTATTGATGTGTAAGCCCATAACAAAAACAATAGTTCTGATAAATCAAGAACCTATATATATAGAAAGTAGAAACCAATTGAAATTAGCTTTTGAAAACAATATTTCAATAACAAATCAGTTTATAGGAACTTGGAAGGAACCGGGTATAGACTGAAAAAGGTTAAAAAAAAATGTACTTAGATTAAAATTTTCAAAAAAACTAGCGTTTCAGCGCTTCCCATATTATTAAGAAACTCGTATAGACTATATGAGCGTAAAAAAAATCTATATGAAATATCAGTCTCTCCTATTTAAAATTAGAAACAAGTTTTATACTAAAGTATTTAATTTTTGAAATATTACCTGAAGTTCAGTCGGGCACAAACTCTTCAAATTCTTGACGCATCCCATGATCCCACACTTCTTATCATGCGGGACCGTAGATACAGAGACGGGAATATTATACCCATCAACCAAGCTCACGTCGTAAAAATTCGGCTTGCGCTTGTCAACTTGTAACGAAACCTCGACCAAAGTCGCCGGAGGAGTCCCTATTTTACCATTGCACTCAAGTTGACCGTCACAATCGCCTGTCTCACAAGCCATCATCTTAGAGTTTGAGTTGAAATTACAGCCTGTGCGTGCCCATATACGACCGTTCCATAGGCCAGGGGCTTTAAAGCTCTTGGTTTGGCCCGATGGAAGATAAAAACCGCCATTGGCCAATACGGGTTGGCCTTTGTTAGGAGCAGTTGCTGGCCATATTGGGAATGAACATTTGTTGGCTATGTAGATTGTGCAGGCTTCTGTTCCAAGATTAAAATTTAAAAGGTTTTTCAGTAAATTATAATATATATTCACGTCTTACAAAAGTTGAAACCTGAACTAATTAAGGCTTGAGACTTGTCCTAACATATCTTAGAGTGAAAAACTTATCCCAAAAACATATTATAGATGCATATACAACACATCGATAGTTTCGGTGTCGATGACAGATAAATAAAATGCACCCCAATTCTGTTGTACCGACAACTTACAATGTCGCAATAAGATAATTATATTATGAAAGTTTAGTATTATTCCGGATACGTACAACTAGTCAAGACTAAGTTGAAAGTACAGTATACTGTTTTATTTTTTTGGAAATGCGTCCAAATGTGTACAAAAGTACTCAAAGATTGACAACAACTTTTAAAGAAAAGAGATAGATTTTGTGTAAATTACCAGATGTTGCAAGATACCAAATGACGAAGAGAGAAAAGGCAGCAAAAGAACAGAATGTCCCCATTCTGACCAAGTTAGAATCGAGGTAGAATGTGTTTTAATCGGAGCGTATGGTTACTTATATAGTTATATGTAGTGAATTTGCTGGTTCTTAGATTTTACTTCAAGTAACATAGACAGTGGTCTAGATACAAGATAACCAATTTCCTAACTTGGAAGTGAACCAATAATCATTATACTCCTATATATGGCTAAGACACGTTAGGAAATTGGTTGGTGTTTATTTGAGTACTTATAGATATGATCAATGGAAAATGGTAAATTTAGAATGATTCAGATTCTTGTACATTCAAGATAATAGAATGATGTAAACTTTGTACATAAGTTTATATTTTCTTGATCCACTTTTTTTCTAATCATAAAAAATGAAAAACTAAATTACCTAATGTTAACACTAGCCTATATATAGTTATTCCTTTTTTCTGCCATATGAGGTCTTGCAAAATGTGAAACATAAATCTCAAGGGCTGATAGACCTTGAATTTTAGAATTTTAGGTTCAGTGCGTGAACTCTACTCACAGACTGTGAGTCAATAAAAAAGTTCATTTCTAGGGCTTGGTCCGAACTTCTTGTTAGCCATTTATGACCTGTGCATAAATAGTTAAGATCAAGTGAGACTTGATGGTTTGACCACCGTTTAACCTCCTCCGCCTAACGGAGCAGTGAGGAGGTTAAACCTCTTAGGGTTTTGATAATGAATGTAAGTGTGTATTGAATGTAAGTAGGGTTAGTAGAACCCGATATTTAAGTGTATGTCTGAGTTTGTATGAGTTCATATGATCTATTTCTTGGATTATGAGCCCCTTATATAGGTGTTGGAGGCAATTTAGGACGTGTATTTCATGATTGGTATGATCTTGCCAATCATATCTTCTTTATATATTCGTATATCCCTAATATTGTCATGTTGAGATATATTCCGCTTTATCTCCTGTATCTTTCCACTGACTTGGCTAGCCCGAAGGGGCGATGCTGCTTCTCCTCGCAGGCAAGTGGAGCTCTTCCGAGATATCATGTCTCTTTTGTTAGCCTTCGGATGTGTTGATCTCGTAGCTTTATCCCTTCATATAGTCGAATATCCCTTTTACGAGGAGGCCCTGACTTGGGCTCCTCGCATGTCTTCTAGTCTCGCTGACGGATGTGCTTTCCTTTGTACTTAAGGAACGTATCTTTAAGGGTTTGATCCTATATTTATGAGATATGACTGCATAGATTTGGTCTTTCTTTCCTTCGTAGAATATCTAACTGATTATCTTAGATATATGAGTGTCTTATATAGGATATCTTGCTGATAAACTCCTCGGCGATGGAAGCGGTTTCAGAACCCTAGCTGGTCCCCTCGATGGAGCCATTAAAAGCTCATTTACTCCGTCTTTATTGCTAGGTTTCAGGCTGCATGTATTACAATCACAGCAAGGTCCTAGCCCTAATTTTCAACCTCCATCAATAGCTCTCCAACTGTGGGAGTGCGAGGATCAGACTCTCGCAATTTCGAAGCCCTTATTCTTGCTCCTGAAGCTTTTATTTTATTCTTCTCATTGGGAGATCCTCGGCTCATTAAAGTTCTCAGCCTTACCCTTAATCGTACTCCCCTTCGCGCCATTCCTCAGCAGATTGTATGAGCTTTGGATCCCATGGGGCATCCCTTTTTCATACCTGTTGCCCTTGAATTCGTCGCGAGGGCGGAGCAGACATCTTGATCCATGCTAAGATCTTTTATTTTCCTGAGATCTCCCTCATCGAGGGATACAATAGTCAAGTAATGAGGGGTCGTAGGCCACCGATGTATTCAATGAGGTTCTCCCCTCGATACCGAGGCACGTCCTCTTCATTGACAAGAGAAAGAGCGTTATTTCCCTTTTGGGGGGAATCTGATATCGCTCATTACATTTTTATGACGGTTGCGCCTTATACGAGGTTTTTGACGGCGTAGTAGGGAGATGGAGAGCTTATCACTTATGGGATGCTGACATGTGGCCATGCCCAAAAGATGTTTCACGCTTTTTACTGCTATTCATGGAAGTAGTGGGCCTTTTGGCGATTTGTACACCCTTCCACTTTTCCCACTTCTACACAAACACCGAAACTTGGGGATTCCCTTCACATCATTGCAGAGAATTCTTCCTTGTCGGAGTTCGTGATTGTCTTTTTGTCTCATATAAATACTGGATCATTGGGGATCTTCTCACTATGCTTTTTTGAAATCCTCTCTCTAAGAACTAAACTGCATATCTCTTGTAAACACAAAAACTCCCAACTTTTTCTCATGGCTTCCCCGGCACACTCTTCACCTTCCCACCCCTTTGAACTTGTTACGGCTGAGTCTGCCTCTCATATGGATGTGCATTCTTCTGTCACCATAATTATCTTGCCTTTTGAGTGGCCCTCCGCTCAATAGTAGCCTATTGTTCAGGATGAGCCCCTCACTATGGAGGAAAACGCTCTTTAGGAGGACGATGTTATTCCCCTTGTTGCAATTGATGGGGCCATCGAGGAGGGTCCCGATGAGATCCTCGCTTGGGAATTCCCCATCCCCAAGGGCCCCTTTCTTCCATCTTCTTTCAACACGAGC
Source organism: Primula veris (assembly GCA_963682055.1). NCBI lineage: Eukaryota > Viridiplantae > Streptophyta > Magnoliopsida > Ericales > Primulaceae > Primula > Primula veris. The sequence continues at coordinate 23,104,754 of OY821747.1, read as the reverse complement.
CTTGCTGCGCCATGTGTTTCGACGGTGTCTGTCTCTCTCTTCAACAATATGGAAGAAGATGATTTCAAGGCGACTTATGGATCCCCTCATGGATCCAGGTTCGTAAGTCGGTTAATAATGCTGGGGTGTTGGGACTCCAGTTCTAAGCCTGGGGCTCTAGCTTTCTCTGCCTCCATCTTTATGCACTGCGGAGTGAGACTTCCTATGGAGGACTTCTTGGTGGACTTTCTGGTTCACTTGGGGATTCCACCCTTCCAGCTGGATTTAAACGCTTGGCGCATTCTCTTGGGAAGCCTTCCTCTCGCAGAGGAGGTTGGGGTTCCCTTCACCGTCAAGGACGTTATGGCATGCTATATGTACAATTGGGTAGCTCCGAAGGCCCCTAGTACTTCGAAGCTGAAGTTTTCGTTCTTTGGTATCCGCATGAGTTAGAAATCATGGAATTCGGATATGAGTTCGACGACCCTTTGCTGGTAAAAGATCATTCTTTTGTTTTTCGCTTGGAATTCCCCGAGGACTTGCCTGACGACGAGTTGAGAATCGGAGTGGGCGGTTAGATGTGTGCACCCGAGGTCATTGGCGAGAACCATCCCTACAATGAGGTCTTCATATTCAGCTTCGTTGTTTGTCGCATGAAAGCCCAGTTGCAATGCCTTTTCGAGAGTGATTTTGTCGCTGGAGATAAGAATTACCGCTGCCCCGGATCCGACCTTCGAAGGCGTTGATCTCGTAGCTTTATAACTTCAAAAAGTAGAATATCCCTTGGCGAGTAGGCCCTGACGTGGGCTCCTCTCATGTATCCTAGTCTCGCTGACATATGCACTTTACTTTGTTCTTAACGAACATATATTTAATGGTTTGACCCTATCTTTATGAGATATGTCTGCATATATTTGGTACTTTCTTTCCTTCGTGCAATATCTGATCGATTATCTTAGATATATGAGTGTCTTCTAGAGAATATCTTATTGATAAACTCCTCGAAGAGTAAAGTGGGTTCAGAGCCCTAGCAGCTCCACTCGATGGAGCCATTAAATGCTCATTAACTCCGTCTTTACTGCTAAGCTTCATGCCGCGTGTATTACAATCGTTGCAAGGTCATAGCCCTAATTTTCAACCTCAATCAGGGGCAATGCAAAAAAAGTCTCAACCAATGTCAAATATTCCAAAAAAGTAATACTTCAAACCCTTTTCTTCCATTTAGATCAAGCACTACAGATGCTCCCATAATATTACTCATATTTAGGAGAAAATTACCATTTTTTGAGTTTTACATTTCACTTTTTCCATTTACAAAACATCAGCTTATTTATAATTTTTTCATATCTTCAAAAGTATTTTATATTCATTTATTTATATTACTTAAATATTAAGTCATATCTTGTAATTATATGAGACCAGGTAGACCCATCAAAATTTATTATAAAAAATCATGAGTAACACTTTTGGTTACTTATATTTGATAAACATTTTCACTACATGCAAAATTTGGTGAATAATAAGAAAAGCTAATGTGTGATGTTTTTTGTCAAAAAAATAATTTTGTTCCTTATAATATAGATAAGTTATTCAAATAGTGATTTTATAGTGCTTACTCCTTGATACTACATTTTATTTTTGCACTCTCTATCTCAACTCTCTCTGCTCATCTAAAAACCACCACACTTCACTTCAACTCTCTCCCTCCTCAACTAAAGTTTGTATCTATACGTCGACCCAACACTTATCCATGGGTTGGCGGCACCGGTGGTGGTCCGTCAGAGCTCTGCCAGGTCGCCGGAGCTCCGACGGACCACCGCCATTGTCGCTAAACTCCACTCAAAAAAAAATTAAAATAAAACTTGTTAAAGAAATTCAGAAAATTAAAAAAATATACAAAAAACAAGTTAAAATAAAGAAATTGAGAAAAATGCATAAAAAATCCAAAAAATATAGTTACAAAATCGCAAAAAGGTGCATACACAATACAAAAAGTGTGCATACACAATTTCTAAGCTCCACTAAAAAAATCAAAAAAATCAAAAAACAAGGAAAAATATAAATAAAGAAAAGTGCATAAACAATCAATAAATTGCATACAAAATCGAGGAAAATTGCATACACAATCAAGAAAAGTAATTAAAAAATCGATAAAAGTGCATACACAATCGAGAAAAAGTGCATACATAATCGGAAAAATGTATACACAATTCAAAAAAGGGCATACATAATCGAGAAAGTGCATAAAGAGTCCACACTAGTGAATACACAATCAAAGGCAATCTATAATGTGCATACACAATCGAGAAAAGTGCACACACAACCCAGAAAAGTACATACACAATCGAGAAAAATGCATGCACAATCAAGAAATGTGCATAAACAATCGATAAAAATGCATAAACAATCGAGAAAATTGCATGCACAATCGGAAAAGTGCATACACAATCCAAAAAAGTGCATACACAATCCAGAAAAATGCATACACAAACAAACACAATCGAGAAAAGTGCATACATAATCCCGAATAATGCATACACAATCAAAGACCATCCATAAAGTATATGCACAATCGAGAAAAGTGCATACACAACCCAGAAAAGTGCAAATCGAGAAAATTTCATACAGAATTAAGAAAAAAATTAATTTTTTTGAACAAAGTTGATTTAAACCGTCTAATCTATAATTTAATGGTTAATAATACAATTTTAAAACAGTTTGGGACATTTTAATAATATTTTATAGTATTTTATGTCATTTTTTTGTATTTTTGTTCATTAGTTAGGATCGTATATTAGCAATTAAACATTATTTAGTAACTAGTTTAACTGGTGGACTGAAAGTTTAATTTTTTTGAAACTAGTGGCTGCGATATGAATTAAACCAAAGTATTCAAAATTACAATTCATTCCATCTTCTCACAAACAAATCTGCAACAATGCGTTGGATATATACGTGTGTGTAGGGGGGGGGGGGGGTATAGAGAGGGAGAGAGAAAGAGAGGCGGAGAACGACAGTTTGCTCCGTCGGAGACTGAAGTGGGGGTTGACGGAGATGAGAGAGAGTACAGTCATCGAGATCAACGATACACACACACACACACATATATATATACACATAGACTTAGATAGAGAGAGAACGCTCAGCTGTGTCTTTAGCCGGAGCTCCGGCATGTCTTTCGCCGGAGCTGCTGGCATACATACACACACACACACACACATATATATATAGGGGAAGGATATATCGACACATAAAAAAACACACTATGTTTACATTTTAATCCTAACCATCTATTTATGTTTTTTTCAATGGCCAAGATTAACTAAAACAAAAATATCATCACAGCCCTTAAAAACATATGTAATGGATGGTTAGGATTAAAATGTAAACATAGTGTGTTTTTTTATGTGTGTATAGATCCTCCCCCATATATATATATATATATATATATATACATACATACAGATATATATACATACATATATATATACATATATATATATATACATATACATATATACATACATAGATACATAAATATCATAATATTAATATAAGCGAACCCAAAAAAGTTTGAGTCTGCCCAATTTTACCCTTTTTTTTTCAAAAATGCTCATATTTTGATTTACTAATTAGTCAAATAACTTAATGCAATTTAAATAAATTGCTAGAACTTAAGGTGACTTACTAAAGTTACTTAATTTGTTGACGTATTGTATTATTCCAAAATACTTATGTATTATGCTTGCAGGAAAAGTTACTGATATTCTTGGTTACAACTGGCAGTTGCAACCTGGTTATGCAGATTCTTGCAGAATCTGTGTTTTCTGCATTTATTTGATTTGCAAAATATTTTATCAATGCAGATTATATTCTCACGCTTTTATATAGATATGTTATATGTTTTAAGAATATTTGAGTATTAAAAAAAGTAATTATCTTTTCAAATTGTGTGGGATTTGTTTTTAAAAAGATATTATCATATCAAAAGATTTGGTCTATATTGCTTAAACTTTGCTAAATAAAATCTTTTCTAATTCAGTTTATATGAATGACTTGCTATTGATTTGCTGAGTATAAGTTTGAATCATGTTAGAAGATATATTGTTCTATATATAAAACTATCAAAAAGATTGTCACAGGTGAATCTTTTGAATAAATATATTATCTCCTACTTAAATATATATATTAACTTATGCTAACAGATTTGATTAAATTTGTTTGTGCTGAATTTATAAGAATTATAGACAGGATATCTTGAATATTGAAAGGAGTTTTTCTCCTAAAAACGGAGCTAACTAATCTATTTCTTACAAGCAACAATCAACCAAATTTACTAAGATATTTTGAGGTAAAATAGACATGTGATCCTAACAAGATTTATCTCTATATATCTTACAAAGATGGCGATCAAATCTTCTATCAATGAAGCATGGAAATAGGTAGAATCTTTGAAGATTGAATATAAGGCATGCGAAGATTTGAAATACTTTTATTCTTATAAATAGTCTCGTACTTACTTCTAAAAATTTGTGTTCTAAACTTATAAAAAACTAACTTAGAGTGAATACACGTTAGCAAAAAAAATACGAGGGTAAAAATGACAGGATGTTACTGTTTATGAGTAGTAGTTATTTAATAATAGCAAAATAGTGATAGACAGAAAAATGTAGAGCGGGTCTGAGAGTTTTTCACAAGTCTTGTGTCCTATTTTGTACGCTTGAAATAATACATAAACTATGTGAGTGCTCCGAAAACGTAGCACTGGTGGTGTGAATTTTGTTACAAACGTCTTGTGTTCTTTTGCTTTCAAAGTTACAGGCGTTCTTTGTTCATCAGATTAATTTGGTTGCAACCACAGTTGTAACTGCAGTTGCAACCATCAGTTTTACAGCAACTAAGCAAGTAGAACTGCGGATAGCAATTTCGTAAATAAATTAGTAAATTAATATTCTTTTTTTCCACACATATCAATTTATCTCTCAAACAAATCATAATACATGTATTTTTATATTACTATAACAATAAAACATTATATTTTTACGATATTCATTCAATTATATTTGCAAACATTTTGAAAATATTAAATTTATTTGTGTCGGATCATATTTATGCAATTACGTGTCAAACATGCAATGCGTGGGCTACGATTGCTAGTATATATATATATATATATGTATGTATGTATATATTGAACATATATATATTCAGACGAAGGGAGAGAGAGAGAGAGATAAATGGCAGTTTGTCGACGGAGTCTGACGACAGAGATGGCGGTGACGACTTTTTTTCGTCGGAGCTATTTCAGGGGGAGAGGGGGTTTTGGAGAAAAAGTGATTGGAGAAAGAAATGTGAAGACATATGTTAAAATTGTGATGATGTCAACACATGGTACCTAAATGCAATGAAAAGTTTGACTATATGTTTTTTGGAATAAAGTTTAAAAAGTAAGAGTTATTTGGCATTTATTTTAAATTCTAACCCTATGGCCAACAAGTTTATAAATGTTATCCTTGAATCCAAATGCGTATGCATTTAGTCACTATAATTTGTTGATGTCTGTACGTAATACAAAAATATTATTGATGATCGTAACATATACATGTACAGTCTTGTATTTCCTATCAAAGTGAAATAAAAAATAAATATTACAAAATCTTTAATATATTAGAATCTATGTACGTACCTAGCTTGTGACAATGGCACATACGCAGCGTTTGTTCAATTTTGATTCATAATTTCATATTAATTAAAGACTACTTTAGAACGTGACATATTTCCCAAACAGTGTAGTACCCATTATAAAACTAATGGGCGATGCTATACTCTCCGTTTAAATATATTAGTAACTGTGTCCCACGTGTTATGTGTGCGGTACATAACGCAATAAAAATATAAAAAATATGTATAGTTGTTTCACACAAATTTTCATCAAGTGCTGAAGACAGGAAAAATGAATACGAAGCAAAGTAAACTCTATTTATCAATTAATTGCGGGTACAATCTCTGATAATTTCTAAAATAAAATATAGAAATAAAAGTCCTTTGATTCTCCTCTTCGAACAATTTGTGATGGCTCGAAATGCTATTGTAGACTCTCTGATGAATTTTGTTGAATTTGCTGAACTTGAGTAGAATTTTTCAGATTTGATGAAGAACTTTGTAGTTTTATAGATTTCGTTAATGATCTTGACGCTCTTCAGATTTGGTGAAGAACTTGGCGATTTTGATCTAGAGAAACGTGTTTTTGCCTTTGTGTAGTCGTTCCTGAAGATCGAATGCCGGTTTATTGTAGATTTCTTGGGAAGAGTTCTTCAGATTTGTTGAAGAAATTTGAAGACTTTGATTTGCAGAAACGTCTTTGCTAATTGTTTGTAGTCGTTCCTGAAGATCGAATGTCGATTTGTTGTAGATTTCTTGGGTGGAGTTCTTCAGATTTGTTGAAGAACTTTGAAGACTTTGATTTGCATAAACGTCTTTGCTAATTGCTTGTAGTCATTCCTGAAGATCGAAGGCAGATTTGTTGCAGAACTTCTTCAGATTTGGTGAAGAACTTTGAAGACTTTGATTTGCAGAAACGTCTTGCTTATTGCTTGTAGTCGTTCCTGAAGATCGAAGGCAGATTTGTTGTAGGAGTTCTTCAGATTTGGTGAAGAGCTTGAAGATTTTGATCCGTAGAAACGCCTTGCTTGCTGCTTTTAGACGTTCTTGAAGATCGAATGCCAAGTTTATTGCAGATTTGTTGCAGACTTTGAAGGCGTTCGTTGAGGCCGGAGTGTGCAGAGCTTCCCTAGGAGTTGATCTCTTGACGTTTGTGGAGGAGCGGAGCTGATTTCATGGCGGCCGTGGAGGAGCGGAGCTGATTTTCTGACGTCTGTGGAGGAGCTTCTCTCTCTAGTCTTCAAGACTTTTTGATTATTTTTTATTGTGAGAATTATGACACCCCCACCCCTCTATTTATAGCTTTTGGGGTGGGCTTTTAATTTAATTGCAAGGTCACCTCCTCAAGTTTGGGCCCATTATCATATATGACCAACACTTGTCATTTGATTTAAATTTAGTATTTATGGTTTAGAAACATTTTAATGAGTTCTATAATTTTAAGAAACTCTTTGTTTGATCCATACTAAATGAGTTTTAACAAAATAAATATTTTTATTTTATTTTAATTTACTATCTTAATTTTATGGGATAATAAATTATAATTTCTTTCCTTTTAAATTACTAATAACTTCTTTTTTATTTAAATTTACAGATTAGTAATCAATTTAATTTTGTTTAAAAGACACGTGGCGTATTTTTAATGGCCGTAAATTTTACGTGTCGACATATATGATAGTAAATTATAATTTCTTTTCTTTTAAATTACTAATAACTTTCTTTCTATTTAAATTCGGAGATTAGTAATCAATTTAATTTTGTTTAAAAGACATGGTGTACGACCGTAAATTTTATGTGTCAACAAATGCCCCCTCGAGACTTGTTTAGTTGCATTAATTTATTTTTTTTTGCAAAATGAACGAGTCTCGATTTTTTTTTTGAAAGGAGTCAGAATTTTTTTTTTGAGAGAAGAGAATCTCTTTGTTCCTATATGATAAGGTAAAACCAACGCTAGGAAAAACGACTTTCATTTACATTATAATTCGCATTATTATTGTTGCTAAAGAAGAGAGCTCCAAGGCTTTGATTGATGATTTTCAAAAGAAAATTGCGGACGTTGATACAAAGATGGAGCAATTGAAAGCTGTCAAAGAGAAAATGGAGGCATCGTTGGCGAAAGAAGAAAGCAAGATAGGCAGTACACAAGGTCGCATCTGTTTTCTCGAGTCAGAATTGTCGAAACTAAAAGACCAGTGCTCCAAGAGTAATGAAGCTATGAACCAAAGGAAGAAGCTTTCACGTGCGTTAGAGCATCAATTTGAGAAGTTAAAGACTTCGAACTTATTTCCTTAGTTTTTATTTAGCTATTTAATAGCTTAATCGCTTAGTTTTTTTTCGCATTGTCGTAAGTACTTTTCGTATTGAATCTTTCGTAGTGGATTTTTTTTTGTAGTGGCTTTATATGAGAACTCATTTCTTTCTTTACGCGTTTGTGTACTTTTGCATAACTTAACTTTTGTTTTGTCATTTCTTTATGTACTCTTTCGTATTTTTGAGCTTTTCTTAAACTTGTGGGATGTTTTTTTTTTGTTATGCTATGACTGATCTTGAAATAAATTTCAAGATGCCTACGTACCCGTGAAGGATCAAGCCAAACGTAGTTCATTTTTTTTTATTTTTTTTTATAATTTATATTTTTTTTGGATTTTTATTTTTTGTTTGTTGGTATGACTGAACTTGAAGCAAGCCTCAAGATGCCTACGTACCCGTGAAGGATCAAGTCAAACGTAGTTCATTTTTGTTACCTCAATATTTATACTCATTCGAGCGACGAGTAACATGCACTTTATACTCTTGCGTCAAGGAGTGTCTTCCCTTCTTCTTTATGGGTAGTAACGCTTCAAAAATCTGCCGTTGATGGGGTCAATCTTTAAACCGTCTTCGCTTTGCAACTTGTAGGCGCCATTTGTGTAAACTTCTATCATTGTATGCGGTCCATCCCACTTGGAGAGAAATTTGTTCCCAGTGCGTCGTGTTGTGATGATAGGCCTTCTAACTGCTAACACCAAGTCTGCCTTTTGGAACGATCTTTGCTTAACCTTTTTGTTGAATGATCTTGACATTCGTGCTTGGTAACATTCCAACCTTTGTTGCGCTTCAAGTCTCTTTTCGTCGAGTGCTTCAATTTCTTCGAGGCGAAGGCGAACATTATCCTCAAGTGTCAATCCTTCTTGGAGGGCGATTCTAAGCGACGGGATTTGCGTTTCCAGTGGCAGGACAGCTTCTACTCCGTACACCAACGAATATGGGGTGACTTGAGTTGATGTTCGATATGTCGTTCGATATGCCCAAAGAGCTTCTTTGATCCTTTCGTGCCAGTCCCTTCTTGATTTTGCCACAACTTTCTTTAGCAAGTTTCCAAGCGTTTTGTTGAAAGCTTCTGCGAGTCCGTTAGCTGGCGCATTATACATCGAAGAGTTATGCTGTTTGAAGCCGAATTTCTCACATAGATTTGTCACCAACTTATTGTAGAAAGGCGTTCCGTTGTCGTTGATGATGTAGTGTGGAACCCCATACCGAAATATGATATTTGATTTGATGAAGTTTATCACCGTTTCCTTTTTTACAGCTTTCAAAGGCACCGCGTCTGCCCATTTTGAGAAATAATCGGTTGCTGCAAGTATGCAAAGATGCCCTCCAGAGGACTTAGGGAATGGAAATTCATCTTTGGGGCATGCGATGTTCAGGTCTCGAAAGTTTACGCAAACTCGTATTTGTCCATTTTTCTTCTTGACTGGAACTATGCTCGAGATCCATGTTGGATATTTGACTTCCCTTATGAAACCTGCATCGATAAGTTTGTTGACTTCCACTTCAATCTGTTGAGCCAACACTTCTCGGAATCGTCGTTGAGCTTGCTTTATTGGTCTAGATCCTCGTTTTACTGCGAGATGATGAACTGCTATTTTGGGATCGAGTCCTGGCATCTCCTCGTAACTCCATGTGAACACGTCTTTGTAGTCCCTAAGAAGCTTGACGTAATCTTTTTGGTCTTCTACACTTAAAAGTGCACTTAGGTATGTAGGTCGCGGAGCATCCGTCGTGCCAAGGTTGACTTCTTTCAATTCATCCACAGTAGATCTAACACCTTCTTCGAGTTCTTCAGGAGCATCTTCTACCTCTTCTTCGATATGATCTTCCTCGTCGATCCCCGTGATGTGGTAAGACGTTGTGACTTGTAAGGTTTTCGTCTGTGTGGTACCTTGGACAATAACGACTACTCGGACCTTTCTTGCGAGACGCCTTTGAGAAACTAATGTATTCGTTGTCGTGCCTAGCCGGTCAAAAATAGATCTTCTTCTACCAAGTCGTCCAAATACTGATGGTCGCCTACTTGATAATTTTTTAAATACATACCGTGAAATCACATTTGCCCTCATTCGTTCAAGAACCAATTTCCTTTCAAATGACTGTTGACGAGTCATTGGTGGCAAGTTTTGTAATCCCTGGTGATCTATGACAGGAACATCATTTTCTCCTATTGATTCAGTATCCTCGAATGTAGTATAACAGTTATTTGACTTTTTTATGATGATACGAGCTGGAACATGCATCTTGTAGCCAATTCCAACACGAGATTCTTTTACCGTGAAAACCTTTTGCTTGAGCATATTTTGTGTTGGATTTAAACTGTGAACCTTTTCTCCAGTTACTTCGGGAACAAGCTTTCCAAGCAGATTCGAACTTTCCTTGGAGTATCCACAATTTGTAAGTATCTTGCAGGTTTTTTCGCAAAAAGATTGAGTGCTTGAAGTCTCTCCATGTTCACTAACAGGGCCATGTGTTTGTCGCATAAAACCTTTGAGTATTGTTGTTCGTTCTATCGTAGTGAAAGGAATTGTTAAGTCTTTGAAATTCAGATCGTCGATGTTACTTGACTTGGGAGCGTAGCAAACCACTGGAGTTTCTTTCTTGTTTGTTAGCAAACTCTTACTTTTCGTACTCTTGCCTCCTTGGCCTTCTTTAGTTTTCGTTTCCACAACAGGTGGTGAAAGAGATTCAAGGGCGTCTCCCTTCTTTGGTTTATCCACATAGAACTTGGCCTCGGCGAAGTAAGCTTCCACTCCGTTGAAGGGATTGTTATCAGCTTCAACTTTCTCCACGACATCATTTTGGCAATACTTAAAACATTGGTGAAGAGTTGATGGGACGACTCTATTCTCGTGAATCCAAGGCCGACCAAGAAGCATGTTATATGAAGTCTTCGCATTGAGGACGTGAAACAGAGCAGTTGATGTAAGGTCGCCGATGACAAGCTCCAGACGTATTGTGCCAATCGCTCTTTGTCCATCTTGGTTAAATCCTTGAATCATTAGGCGGCTGGGAGATAGCTCATCAATCGTGTTCCCAAGATCATTAACAATCCGTAGTGGTAAAATATTGACGGCAGATCCTCCATCTAGTAAGATCCTCTTTACTTTCTTCTCTCGTGAGTAGCCAGAAACGAACAATGGACGATTATGGGGTTTTGCATCGAGTAACAAGTCTTTGTCAGAGAAGTTGATGGTCATCACGTTTGTTACTTCATTTACTTCTTCAGATTGAGTGGGTGTTGCTGAGAGTGTAGTGGACTCATCCTCATTTTCTTTGGGGAGCTCTTCGATAGTTACGACGTTACATGAGGCAGCATACCAGTCATCTTCATCCTCTTCTTCAGAGTATCTATCATTTATGCAACCATCACATTCACAAACATCCCAGAAGCAATGACCGTCATCATCTTTGAACTTGTAAATAGGATTTCCTCGATAGTAGTAGGCGATTGGAACCTCCATGCCTGGTCTTTCCGGTGTGGATTCTTCAATCACTCGCTCTTTGTAACGTAGAACGTAGTAGTCCCCATCAGTTTCCTTAAGTTTCCCAACTTGTTTATCATTGGCTTCATATCTTTCTTTAAGAGCTTGTTGGTATTCTTGACAAAGATCTTTGCAAGGCTCAGACGTATGCGGAATCTGGCTGATTTCTTCTATTTTGCACACTTCATCAGGAACTTCAGAGGCACTGTCAAAACTTGAGGATTTTCCAACTTCGTTTGCATTTGATTCTTCACCAAATCCGTTGTTAGGGTGCTTTTTAGATGAAAATGGATTCACTTCTTGTGCTTTGCCATACTGGACGTAGTAATCGAACTTTCCAAACGATTCTCCAAGGAGGCCAATTTGCGGGTCTCCAGCTTCGTACCTTTCCTTGAACAATTGCTGAGTATTTTTCTTCTTATTTTTCTTCTTCCTAATATTTGGCTCTTCGTCTTCGTCTTCGTCGTACCATTCCTTCCATTGGTACTCTATGCAGTCCTCACAATTGCAGACATCGAAGAAACAATGACCATTCTCACTGAACTTGTATCTTTCCCCCTCTTGTTGATGCAAGTGGATTTGATTATTTTCCAAGGACTTGAGTTCAGATTGTTGATGTTGATCTTCGGGAAGGTTTTCTAGAATCACGTCCCCATTAGTTTTGTAGTCTTCATTTTGTGTTGAATTTACAGAGGCATGTTCTTCAACTATGAATTCCGTTGGTGGGAAGGAGCCAAATTGGATGAGCATTGTTGTTGGGTTGCGTACGCTTTCAACCGGAGAATCACTAATGAAGGTTGCATAATGAGCTTTTGCTTCATCTTCTTCTTCCAACAAAATCTTTCCTTGGCTGGCTAGCTGGACGATCTTTTCTTTCAGCACGAAACATCGATGAGTTGGATGGCTGAGTAGACGATGGAACTTGCATTAATTTGTGTCGTTCACTTTATCAGCCTCTTCCGGATGCTTCATTTCTAGGAGTTCAATCAAGTTGAGGGCCAAAAGTTTGTCTAGCATTCTTGGTACTTCGGTATCTGGAAACGGATATTCCTTCTCTTGCATTTCCTTCAGGGTGAGCCTTCTCTTTCCCTTCCATTGATTGTCAAACTTTTCAACTTCAACTTTCTTTATGCTTGTGTTAATCTTGGAAGATGAAGAGGACTTTGGCAGACTAGCAGAAATAACGAATGACTCCTTTTTGTCAGTGTTTGAACGAGCCCTGCCCCATCTCGTGCTTTCGGGTTTACTTTTTGTTTTATGTGACATTTGAATCGGCAAAGCTTGATCTCCGCAAGTTGAAATGCTGAACTCTATGTCATGAGCTTGGCTTGCTAGTTCTCCAAAGGACTTCGGTTTTATTCCTTGAAGAATGTATCTCAATCCCCAATGCATGTCTTGGATACACATTTCGATGCCGGATGACTCACACAATCTATCTTTGCAGTTGAGGCTCAATCCCCTCCATCTGTTGATGTAATCGGTGACAGGCTCATCATTCCATTGGCGAGTGTTGGTTAGTTCGATCATGCTCACTGTCCGGCGAGTGCTGTAGAAGCGATTGAGAAATTCATCCTCGAGTTGTTCCCAGCTGTCAATTGATCCAGGTGCTAAGTCGCAGTACCAATCAAATACGTTGTCCTTCAATGTCCGGACGAATTGCTTTACGATGAGGTCTCCTTCTGTTCCAGCATTGTTGCACGTTTCTACGAAATGATCTACATGTTGCTTTGGATTTCCTTTACCATCGAATTGCTGAAATCTTGGGGGTTGATATCCCGCAGGCATTTTCAAGTGCTCTATCCTCCTACTATAAGGCTTAACATAACTTAATGAAGAATGTGTCACTTCTTCGTAGCATCCCTTAACGGTGCCAACTATGAAATCCTTCAGTTGATCAACAGGAATTGAACCATCAGGAAGAACCTCTATGTTTTTCCTCTTCCCTTTATCTTTGCTTGAAGATCCTTCGACTTCGAATGGTTTCTCTTCATTTACAACGGTTTCACTAGTCTGTGCCAGGAATTCCACCTTATTCATTAACATTGCAAATTGGGTGTCTCGCTCTGTTGATGCCTTCATGAGACCTTCTAGAGTTTTTGTTAGGATGGAAACTTGTTCTTCCAATGCCAATGTATTTGTAGTCATGGCCGGCATAATAGTTGAGTCAGAAGATCGCGGGCTGTTAAGTGGAGACTCCGAGTCTGAAGTAGTGACCCCATCTTTTTCATCGCCCTCTTGTTCACATTTGCCTAGTTGTTCATATATGAATTTTGCAGCAGCTTTTCCATCACGAGTGAGAGCCTTTTGAGGTCGTATACGTAGGTACTCTGCTGAGTTTAAGTTGCCCCCAAGTTCGATGCCTTCCGCGTGAGTTGTAGACTCTCTGATGAATTTTGTTGAATTTGCTGAACTTGAGTAGAATTCTTCAGATTTGATGAAGAACTTTGTAGTTTTATAGATTTCGTTAATGATCTTGACGCTCTTCAGATTTGGTGAAGAACTTGGAGATTTTGATCTAGAGAAACGTGTTTTTGCCTTTGTGTAGTCGTTCCTGAAGATCGAATGCCGGTTTATTGTAGATTTCTTGGGAAGAGTTCTTCAGATTTGTTGAAGAACTTTGAAGACTTTGATTTGCAGAAACGTCTTTGCTAATTGCTTGTAGTCGTTCCTGAAGATCGAATGCCGATTTGTTGTAGATTTCTTGGGTGGAGTTCTTCAGATTTGTTGAAGAACTTTGAAGACTTTGATTTGCAGAAACGTCTTTGCTAATTGCTTGTAGTCGTTCCTGAAGATCGAAGGCAGATTTGTTGCAGAACTTCTTCAGATTTGATGAAGAACTTTGAAGACTTTGATTTGCAGAAACGTCTTGCTTATTGCTTGTAGTCGTTCCTGAAGATCGAAGGCAGATTTGTTGTAGGAGTTCTTCAGATTTGGTGAAGAGCTTGAAGATTTTGATCCGTAGAAACGTCTTACTTGCTGCTTTTAGACGTTCTTGAAGATCGAATGCCAAGTTTATTGCAAATTTGTTGCAGACTTTGAAGGCGTTCGTTGAGGCCGGAGTGTGCAGAGCTTCCCTAGGAGTTGATCCCTTGACGTTTGTGGAGGAGCGGAGCTGATTCCCTGGCGGCCGTGGAGGAGCGGAGCTGATTTCCTGACGTCTGTGGAGGAGTTTCTCTCTCTCTAGTCTTCAAGACTTTTTGATTATTTTTTATTGTGAGAATTATGGCACCCCCACCCCTCTATTTATAGCTTTTGGGGTGGGCTTTTAATTTAATTGCAATGCCACCTCCTCAAGTTTGGGCTCATTATCATATATGATCAACACTTGTCATTTGATTTAAATTTAGTATTTGTGGTTTAGAAACATTTTAATGAGTTCTATAATTTTAAGAAACTCTTTGTTTGATCCATAATAAATGAGTTTTAACAAAATAAATACTTTTATTTTATTTTAATTTACTATCTTAATTTTATGGGATAATAAATTATAATTTCTTTCCTTTTAAATTACTAATAACTTCTTTTTTATTTAAATTTACAGATTAGTAATCAATTTAATTTTGTTTAAAAGACACGTGGCGTATTTTTAATGGCCGTAAATTTTACGTGTCGACATATATAATAGTAAATTATAATTTCTTTTCTTTTAAATTACTAATAACTTCCTTTCTATTTAAATTCGGAGATTAGTAATCAATTTAATTTTGTTTAAAAGACACATGGTGTACGACCGTAAATTTTACGTGTCAACAATAGTTATAATAAAATTAAATATGTGGATAATAAAAAAAAATATAGTTTAAGATTTTAAAAAAATGTTTGTTAAAGAGGGATAAATATATAGTTTTATTAGTTTTTACTTTTTATATTTTTATGTGAGTATGATATTATTGTAATTAATATAATGGTATAGAAGTATTTTTGGAAAAAAGTGACTAAATTGGACAGACGACTTGGGTTGTCTTATTATAATAGAATGATATTTATAGATATGATTATATATATGTATTTGTATTTGTATTTATATTTATCTATACTATTATTTTATATGAAAAATGGTTTATGAAGGCTTTAAACAATTATTTATAAAAGACTCCTGTTAATTTACAAAATTATAAAATAATATTAGACACCTTTTTTACAGGAGAATTAAAAAAAAAGGAACTGCCATCTAATTATTAACTTATATTCTCATAAATTATCAAATTCATCACACCTCTGTCTCTCAACCATAATTGTTTCTTACTTCATAAAAAATTCTATCCTAACGGGTTATATATATTTTTTTGAATTCATACCCATTGGGTGGACAGATCCGCTAGTATATATATATATATATATATATATAGAGAGAGAGAGAGATGGAGAGGTGAAGTAAGAATAGCGGCTTTGAGAAAATTCGAGAAATTTACTTACTCAAGAAAAAGGTTTTCACTTTTTAATGACGTGCATATTTTGAATTTTGTTACGATGCGCGGTAAATTGAAATTACCAGCCATTTTTCTTTTTGTACTTACTTAATTTGTTGGTAATTATTACTTCTGTTAATTTATTACTCAAGTTTCACACAACTCCTACATATTACTTAATAAAAATTCATATTTATCATTCTAAATATATATAAAATACAATTTATAATTTGATAAATCAAAATATAAATATTCAAAATAATAAAAATTCAACCTACTATAAAAACTCAAATAAAAATATAGTAGAACTCTAGTTAAATCTATTCTAAATTTAAATATTAATTAAAAATAAGAAAAATAATTAAATTTAGTATTACTAATATATATATATATATATATATATATAACTCACACACCCTATATATGTATATTTGAATGGATAAAAATATATTTTTTAATAAAAATATATTATTATACATGTAAGTTAGTATACAATATATGTAAGCGAGTATGCAAGTGAGTGGTAAAATTGTGTGAATATTTTTTTCCAAAATTAAAACATAGCTATGTTCAGTTGTTCCAATAAACCTCCCAATAAATTTACTCTTAATTAGGTAAAGAATATATCCAAACCATATACTCATATACATATTAATTGTGGAGAGACTAGTGAGGCATGAGCACTAAATTTCTGTAGTCATGTTCCATTTGCTTTTAGTTTATGGGAAAATTTATTCACTAGGTGAAATGTGAATATATACTGTATTAGTACAATAATGTTTCTGAGTAGTACTTACTCCATAATGTTTCTTTTGATGAGTATATATAGACGTATAGTAGACATGCATTATTTAGTAACTTTTGTCCATCAATGTAATCAAGTACTGTAGAATTAAAAAGACTGAAGAATACAGATGCAATCACTTTTTGATAGGGACTCAAAAGAACCTTATAGTTTGTGGATTAACACAATATATACCAAAGTAATAATTTATTTACACACAAATGTTTTTTTAAACGCCAACTTATTTTAAAAAAAAAACATTTTAACTTGTTAGTGGATTAACATCTAATTTACACAATGTAAACCGAAGTAATAATTTATTGGCTCGTGCAGCTAAACCTTAGATGAATGAATAACCTTTTAAGCATTTTTCTTGAAATTAAAATTTAAGCGCAACTAACGTGATTATACTATGCAATCAATGAACGTGTGCAATAATGATAGATATTAAAACTAAATCATTCACACAAACATTAAAATATATATGGAAAATAAATAGTAAGTGAAGAGATGACACCGCAATATATAAAGGTTCGGCAAACTCGTATACGTTCTCTGCTCGGAATTAACGTTACCGAGTATTTGACTATAATCTTCTTTCTAAGATTACAAATTCTACCGAGCTAATCAATCGTTTTTCTCACCCTGTAGCCGATGTTACAATCTTGATACAAGTGCAAGAGTACACAAACTCATGCTTAATAGCTCCCCCTCAAACATTGATTACACCCGAATGTTTAACTTAGAGCTTTAAGCCCCAAATCGACTTTTAAGCCTCTATCCAATCACTCTCTCAAGTTTGAGTTTATAATTTGCTCTTTACAAATTTATCGAATAAGCCAATTACTTCTAAATAAGTTTGAACTTATAATAAAACAACACTCACAAGTTAATTACTTCTAAATAAGCTAATTTGTGAGATTTGAAGATGTTTGATCTTGGTTTGAGCTTTAATCATTTTCTTCTCGATTTTCCTATTTTCGAGATTTTTCCTCAACAATGATGATTTTAGTGTTTGTAATTGAGAAAGGTTGAGTGAGGTATATTGGTTGATTTTGGATAGTGTTAAGTGTGTATGGAGAGCGCGAGAAATGGGTATATAAGTGTTTTAGAGTTTATTTCCGTTGGGTGTGTTTACCGATGCTAAAACATCAATTATGCGGATCTGGAACACATTCGGAACATGTTCTAGTAGAAGCAAGAACATGTTCTACCAAAATATATTTTTGCACTGATTTGAGCTTACTGGTCAAGAACATCTTCCTGAAATATCTTTAGAACATGTTCCACCTGAACGTGTTCCGGAACTGTTCTACAACTGAATTTGAGATGCTTTTAAATTGCTCTTTTGGAATCCAAATCAAATTTCGTTTGAACCGTTGATTTCGTTATCGAATGTTCTATCATTTAAGTCCTGAAAATATATAATTTATTTTTTTGGAAAAAATCAAGTATTAAATCATCGAATAAGAGAAATCGTAAAATTATTAAATTCTAATCATACTTATAATCAAAATCTATTATTGAATTTATGGTTCAACATAATTTATTTGCACACGTATTAATCAGATGTTATTGTATTGCCCACAAAACTTCAAATTTTGCATTTGACAAGTAAAGATATGAGTAGATTGATCTTTGAGGATGGAGTTGTTACAATAGAAATTGAATGGGAGGCAAATACAATTTATTCAAAAGTATTTAATGATGAGCAATAAATATTGCATCTAATAATTGTCAGAGCGGTCCAAAAAATAATTTATTTATGTGTTAGCTTTTTGATTTTTTTTACTATTTGGCCCGGTTTGTTTTGGGGTAAAACATGTGTAAGCAAATATTTATGGGTAAAATTGAAATTGCAGTTGTTTGGTTGGATGTAAAGTAAAAAGTTTGGGAAAATATTCCCCCATATCAAGTAAAAGTGGTGCAAACAAATTACCGACAGAAAACAATGGAAACAATTTACACGAAATGTTAAGTTGTCACAATTTAAATAGAAAGTTATATAATTTATGAACTTTCCTTTTTAGTTAACGTCATATCTATAGATAATACCAATTATATCATATCATACTTCAATTCTATTTCGGTGGACTAAAAATATTTTATCTCATTTCTCTATCTCATTCTGTGTCCCTTTACTTATTTTATCCAAAAAAAATCTAAAAAACTTGAAAAAATTTGTACAATTACTATAATACATGTATCAATACATTCCAATAATTATTTTTTTAAAAAAATCCACACAAAATTTATTTTGGAATAAATGTATAAATTAGTGTAAATTAAACATTGAATATTAAAAAAATTGTCTAAAAGTTTATAAACTTGCGGTATAAGTTGTGAAAATTTAAAATCTGAGTGAAAATAAGAAAGTAGGCACGGAAGGAGGTAAAAGATTTGTACTCATTTGTGTGCATATAATTTTCATTTGTCCTTTTTGACTTTTCTTTTAACTTTTTGATGCTGTTTTTTTATTATTATACTATCTCACTTGTTACATAATATTAATTTTTTTAACACTTTATTGTGGTCCCTGTAATTATTTTCTAGTACATGTTTTTCAAATCAATAGTAACAAACAACCAATTTAAAAGCATATATGAACTGATAGGTTTATAAAAAGAATTTTCTTTCCATACTATTTGTTTGTTGCAATCATTATTTGTAATTTTTTTATCTTCTAGATTTATATTCTCTCTGTTTTTTTTAATCTTTTCTTGAAGTCGATTTTGTCCTATAAGTTTATTGTAGAAGGATGAATGAAATAAAGGGGTTCCAAATAAAATGAAAACTTTCTAAAATTTTACATGGAAAAAGTATGTATGCTCTAAACATCCGAAAATAGATTGTAAACAAAAGAATTCATTGCAAAACGTTATCACATAAAAGTTTTCCCCTTGTAAATATTTTACTAACAAACAAACTAAATAAAATCTTAAAAATACATAGTATTTATTTTATTTTTTTCAAAAAATTATTTGTATCTGCGGTGGGATGCATAGTCCACTCGAAATATTTGCATTCTGTAAAAGACCTGCCGTGATAATTGTTGCCACAGCAATTTGAGTAACGGTATTGGACCTATAGGTTGCCTGCATGGTGATATCTTTAAATTCACTTTTTTAAAATTACAAAAATGTTAATGGCTTTTGTCCTCCTCGAGACTATCTATCTAGTATTTATCTGCCATTTTCATTTATGGGACAGTGCAATAGATAAACCCACTCCCATGTTCAGTTGACTCATTGGGTATCTAAAAGTAAATAATGTAATTAAATATGTTCCCTCCATGATTTCAAATTTGAAAACTACTATTTAATTCCCTCTTTAAATCTCACTCACCTGTACATTAATATCATTACCCATAGATCGAAACTGAATATTATCTGGTCCTTATTTATTAGTCCACATGTTAAATTCCTTAATTCTAAAATTTAGGCCAAATTTGATCACAATTTTTTATTATATGAAAAACTAGAACCCTTTCATGGTACTTTTCCAACCCTTTGGTATCACTACTATAATCATACTGAA
This sequence comes from Primula veris, assembly GCA_963682055.1. NCBI lineage: Eukaryota > Viridiplantae > Streptophyta > Magnoliopsida > Ericales > Primulaceae > Primula > Primula veris. Next base: position 23,084,589 of record OY821747.1, on the reverse strand, counting down.
TACAACATTACTTAATTTCGTTAAGGTCAAATAAAGATGTTATGGTTCAAAAATTAACTTTCTCATAAAGCATATTGCTTAATTGTTATGATATTTAACGTTTCGGATGAATTTTGTCCTTAATAGACTCGATCTTCTCTTATTTCTAAAAGTATATATAGTAACAGAATTAAAAATCAACGAGTTTTGGCTGTCTCGGATTCAAATCAGTAAATCTCTTGGCCGGACGAAAAAATTTGAAACCTTTTTTTTGTCGGTTCCATTTATGTATTGTAGCGTTAAATAAAAAATAGAAACAAGATTTACCATGAACTCCAATCAAACCCTTTATAAAACTACTCTAAAACCATACTCAATCGAAACGACTTAAAATGACTACGGTCTACAATTACCAAACATTGTCATATAATTAAAATAAATACGCATTAAACTTGTAACCAAACACGAATTATGGCTTTTTCTCGATTACAATAACTATCATCTATAGTACAAGTAACAATGATAGGTCCATATTCGTAACCTAACGAACTCTTTATTGTCAATTGGTTTGATCAAAGTAATCTAAGTTAAGTGTTAATTATTAAAACAATTTTATGTTTACGGGTGAAGTTGCAATGTCAGTTGCAACCATAGTTACAACCGGCTGATACGCATAATTATGTCTTACTACATTACTTGTTCTTTAATTTAAGTATTTTTTTAAATTATGCAAAGCATATTCTCATATATCTATAGAGATTTTATTTATGTGTTGAGAATATTTAGCTGATAAAAAACGAAAGGTTTTTTAAAGATTTAAAGAGTTTAGTTTTAGAATATATATCTTATCTAAATATATTATCTTATTCATTTTATTATATTAACTAAATATTCTATTCTTATGTAATATTTATCACGTTTCAATCTATGCTGATTAATATCTTTTATGATTCTGTTAGATTGAATTATATATAAGATTTTATTTTCAAACTATATTATTTTATATGAACGTTTTAAAGGTAACAATATATCATATTGTTAAGCAAGCTACAATTTCGTGCTATCTAATAAAAATTGAGATCAATCAAATAGCTATATTAGCTCGTGTGATTATGAAAAGATTGACATCAATTTAGAGAGTACAAGTCAATTAAGAATATCTTGAAGAACAAAGGTTAAAGAATAAAAATTTATAAAAATCGTACAAGATTAATTTTTTACTCTTATAAATATATAGTAGTTGTGCTTGTAAAATATTTATACTCTAAACTATAAATAACTCAATCTTGAGAGAATAAACGTGAGAACTTAAAACGAAAAACAATTGTGTAATGACATTGATATTTTTAGTGATAGTTATATAATATGAGCTATACAGATAGGCAAAAAAACTTATAGTAAGTCTGAGAGTTTTTCATAAGACTTAAATGTTGTATTGTATGCTTTTATAATATTACAAATTTGGTTAGTTGCCCCGGACACGTGCCCCAAGGATTTAGTAAACTCCGTTGTTAAACGTGCGTGTAAATTTACTTTCACGTATGTTTAATATTATGTTCAGTCCATCATTATACTTAAGTTGAGACTGTATTTGCAAACTGACTGCATAACAGCAATTAAAACAACGGATAGTAATTTCAAACACTATCATGAACCCGATTCACTATAATTAAGGGTGTGTCAACCATTAAAAACTCAACACATATTGCTAAACCAAAAACAAACTATTCTTAAATTAATTCAGAATAAAAACTAAAAAATGATAACTAAGGGAAAGAAGGGAGAATATTAGTCATATGTCACATTTTACAAGATTTTTTAAATTGAGGTACTGGGCCGAAACTTTTTTAAGTTTCAGTCACCCGACCCAATAAAAAAGAACTTAAAAGTTGTTTTTAACCTTAAAAAATAACTTATAATCTATACGAAAGATATTAAAATATAAAAAATAGCTTAAAAAATTATCCTTAAGCTTAAAAAACGATATTATAATCTACACAAGAAAAATATCAAAGTGTAAAAAAATAACTTAAAAGTTATTTTTTTAGTTTTTTTTTTTGGGTTTGTTTGAATTATTAAGTAAAAAAATAATAATAACAAAAAGTTACAAAAATAATATATATTTTTATCACTTGTAAGCTGACTTATACTTAAAAATCTTACGAGAATAGTGACATACGAACAAAAATATTATTCAAATATGATATTTCACCAATTTCACTACCCTAACTAAGCACACCCTAAAAAGTAGTGAACGTAGTTTATACTATTGTTTCTCCTACTACTGATCATACTGTCTTATTTAAAAACAAACCTATCAAATATACATTTTGTTGAAAGTAAACGAGTACAATAGCTAATACTTATAACTGAACACCTCTATTTATAACACTCTATATATATATTTGACCACCTCGGCGACGTCGCAAACCCATTTGACCAAACCACTAAACGCTCCCAAAATACCCATATAAAAAAACCCTAATCTAACTCACTTATTTTATCAAACACCTTATCTTCACTTTTCTAAACCATGAATAATCAAACCATAAATCCCCCTAAAATAAAATTCCAAGATATGGGTATTGAAGATAATACCAGCATTGATGAAAACAGCCCAGTTAGTGAAGTTATTAATGGTTTAGAATGTGACAATTCATTAGAAACAAGTGAAAAAAACAGTTCTAGTAGTTTAAATAGTAGTTTTAGTGGTTATGAACAATCGAAACCTCATAAAGGTAGCGACTTTAAATGGGACGCGGTTCAAAATGTGAGAACGAGAGACGGGGATTTGAGTTTAGGACATTTTAGGCTCTTGAAAAAGCTAGGGTTTGGTGATATTGGTAGTGTTTATTTATCGGAGTTGAGAGGTGATGAAAGGTGCTTGTTTGCTATGAAAGTGATGGATAAAGGGATGTTGGTAGGGAGGAAAAAAGAGGCAAGGGAGAAGACGGAGAGGGAGATTTTGGGTATGTTGGATCATCCGTTTTTGCCGACGCTCTATTCGCATTTTGAGACGGAGAAGTTTTCGTGTTTGTTAATGGAGTTTTGTAGCGGCGGTGATTTGCATATTCTCAGGCAGCGTCAGCCTGGCAAGTGTTTTTCGGAGCAGGCCGTGAGGTTAGCTTTCCTGTTTCTCGTATCGTGTATCTATTGTTTTTGTAATGAACTTCGGTTTGATTCCTCTTGTTAAATTACGGTGTGTAGCTGAATTAGACTTATTTCGTTGAAGTTTAAAGCTCGGAATTTACTCTTTTTGCTTATAAGATGAAGTGCATTTTAAGGATTATTTTGCCTTATAAAACTATTCCCGTTGTTCCTTTACTTGTCTTTTTTGGAAATAAGTGCAAATTAAGATGCAAATATCCGTACCTAAAAATTGCTAAATTTGACTAAATGAAAGTTTTTTCAATTTAATCATTTCAGCAATTTAGTCATGAAAATGCATCCCAAAATGCACGTATTTCCAAAATGTACAATTAATATGGAACGGAGGGAGTAGAAGCTTTAAAGCTCGGAATGTACATTAAAGATTTTTTGCCCTAAAAAACTACTCCTAGAAGCTTTAAGCTGGATATACGTAACTTTTATCTAATTTTCAAAAGATCCAGTTTTTAGGTTTAAAAAAAAATGCTGCAACCCCAAGCACTGTCATATACTACCTTTTTGATTGGACCTTTTAGTTTATATCTTTTGCTTATTAGTTCTACTGCATTGGGGTGAATACTCGAAGTTTGAAGACGATAAAAACAACTTTTTCCTCATGCACAAATAAGCCAACTTTCTAGTCTACTTAAAGTTGCAGTGAAGCAATCCTTTACTATTGCTGGCGAAGGAAAAAATGAAAATGATGTATATTTGACATGTGTTCGGTTTTTAATGATAGTTGGCAACAAAATCTATATTACATTATCTTTTATACTTGCTTTAGGCCTACAGTATCCCTTTTTCCAATCGTAAAGTTGGATAGACTCCATGTGTCTATGTACTAAAATGTTCCAATAGTTTCATGCTTGAACTAGTCATAGAACTTCGAAAATTACCTTCAATATTATTATTTATGGTAGTAGCTTATGGAAGATAATGACATTGAGCCACTTTAGAAGTATTTTATCTTCAATGGTGAACTCTATACATTCTGGTTAATTTGTACAAAGTAAATACATATGTCCGACAGTGTGCTTATAACCAGTTTTTTTTTTCTTAATAGGTTCTATGCTTCTGAAGTACTTCTAGCTCTCGAGTATCTACATATGATGGGTGTGGTTTATAGAGACCTGAAACCCGAAAACGTGATGGTCAGAGAAGATGGTCATATCATGCTTACAGATTTCGATTTATCGTTAAGATGTAAAGTTAATCCCACACTTATTAGATCTTCTACTGAGCCGTATTGTACAGGATCTTCATATTGTATCGATCCTTCAATTAAATTGCCAGCTTGTGTAGAGCCTTCTTGTTTTCAACCGTCCTGTTTGAAGCCTGTGTTCTTCAAAAATAAGCCAAAAAAAAGTAGAGGCGAGAGAACAACAGTGGTTAGTTATGGTTCTCTCCCTAGTTTTATTGCAGAGCCGACTATGGCAAGGTCCATGTCATTCGTTGGGACTCATGAGTATTTAGCCCCCGAGATAATCAGAGGCGATGGGCATGGGAGTGCTGTTGATTGGTGGACTTTTGGTATTTTTTTATACGAATTATTGCATGCGAAAACGCCATTTAGAGGGAATGGAAACCGTGAGACGTTGTTTAATGTTGTAGAGCAGCCTTTGAAGTTTCCTGAAAATTCAACAATAAGTTTTGTGGCGAAGGATTTAATTAAGGGTCTTCTTACGAAGGATCCCAAGAAAAGGTTAGGGTATAAAAAAGGTGCAACAGAGATAAAGCAACATCCTTTTTTTGAAAGCCTTAATTGGGCGCTTGTACGAAGTAATGACCCTCCTGAAATTCCAAAACCGGTTGATTTGTCGATTTTTAATCAATCAATAAAGTCATCATTCCCCCAAAATGGTAAGGGAGCTTCTGATTCAGACAGGACATCGGGTCCCTATTTGGATTTCGAATTTTTTTGATGAAATTTTTTAGTTATATAAATTTGTATGTTTGGAGACCATGCGTATTCTCTTTGCTAATCTGTTGTCATATTTCAATGAAATTTTGTTCTTGCAAGATCTCCTAAGGTTTCTGTTGAATCGCAGTAAGATATATACGAGAAAGTGTGTACTTTTTTAATCAAGTAAAGGTGCTAGAAAATTTGCAGTTTTTGTACTTGTGCCACTTGATCTTCTTGCTTTTTGAGTTTACCTTCAAGAGATATAAAGTAATACGGTAGAACCTCTATACAGTCTTAAGGTCGGGACCAGAAAAAATTATTACTAAATAGAGGTTATTATTAAATAGAGGTTTATATATGAAAAATATAATTTTATTTAAATATATATTGTGTAATACAAGATAAATGTAAGCATTGTTTCACTAACTAGAGCAAATATTTAAAAGACAATACATATTTTTAGTTTACCAGTGTGTTAATTAAAGGAGGTGGAAAATTATGATATAATAAACTCATAAGTTTAAAAAAAAATTAATTAAGTACAAAATTATTTAGAAAATCGAGTATATGTATCTAGAAAAGTGGAAATTCGTCTAAATTTTATTTAATGCTTTTTTATATGTATAAACACTATGTATAATTTATCATAGAAAACTGTCTTGAAATTTACATATATATAATTTTACAAATTTATGCTATTTATCACTGTATAGAGGTACATTTCCTTAAGGCGGAGCCTTAAAAAATTATGAATTATTACAATGTGGAGATTATTTCTATTTATAACTGGTTCTGAGTTGTGACGAGAATTTTTATTTCTATATAGAGTTTATTCTTATATGAAGTATTCTTATAAGCAGGTTCTACTGTACAGAGTATTGTTTTTGAGGTTTTCCATGACGAGTTTCTTTATGTGGTCCTTTTGGTTCCCATCCCTTTTCAAAAACTTTGATGATTTCCTGGACCTTACTCTTGCCACAGAGCTCTTTATATCGACAAAGAAAAAACTTGAAATTGACGGTTCACAATTAAGCCTCCTACATATTCTTTTCCGTTGTTTGTTAGAGATTTGTTGTATCTATTCTTCTTCTTGACTGGCATGCTTCAGGACGATACTTCCTCTTTTACGCTTGGCAATTTGCTCTTTAGAATTTAAACTGCTGTATATTTGTTGTCCAACTTTAAGCCTGAGTTCTTCTGCATTTACTAGAAGCTTCAAACATAAGCTGAATAGACCCAAGTTTTCAACGAAATAATTGAAACGTTTTCCTTCAAAAGCTACAATAAAGAATATTCTTTCGATTACATTATGAAATTAATCTGCTTTTCTATATTCCTAATCTTTCCACATTTTACAAGTAAAGAAAAGTGGAAAGATGAATCGTTTTTTAACTTCCTTCTTTTGGCTGCAACTATCAAAACCATGAAGAAAAATACTATACTACTGGCTTTGTCTGATCCCTTCCGCTTTGATTTTATGAAGTTACTGTTTTCTCCGCTGCTTGCTAAATTCCAGTGAAGTTATAGATACATCTCTATGAAGATGACTATACAGGTCACAGAAAAACGCATTTCTGTGGTATTTATTTCTCATATCTGAGTGGATTTTCATTTCTTAGCTTCAACCATCTTGCTTTATAGAATCTTGTTTCTCACCCTCTCATTAGGGAAGAGGATGTCTATATATTTAAATTTAAATTTTGACCCTCGGAACAGAATGAAACAGTTATGAGCTGCTTCATCTCAGGGAAAGTTGATTGTGGGGTAATATTGGACAGGAATGGGGAGATTTGCATTTTGTATTTTCTGTAGAAATTGAACAAATAGTTCATATATTCAGACCATATGGTTTTTTAGTCATTTTTTTCTATATTATCATCTTGGCGTAGCTTCTTCTTTACTAATATTTGCAGAAAGGTTCAAAACTGCATTATCATGCAAGCATATCTTTGCTACTGAATATTACTGCTATAAAGTGCTTTGAATAAGATTGGCTTGTGTGCTGTTAAATTTCATTTCAAGCTTCCTAGTTCCATATTCTTTTTGGAGTGATTGACAAAAAGCAATATATTTTGGGTGGGCAGAGATCTGTACTTACGGATAAATGCTTATCCGACTATAACATAAGCAAATAAGTTGGCTCATCAACGGTACATTTTCAGGTAAAAAGAAAAAACCACACACAAACACTCACATTTTATCTGGTCAAGCAAATGCACAAGCTTTTAATGAGCTTTCACAAATAGTTAGTCATATCTACAAATTTAACTGTATGACATTTCCCATCTAAGTATCTAGCCTCTAATGTTATAAACTTTATTTTTTCTTAAAACATTATATTGCTCGTTATTAAAGTAGTAGATTATTAGCTACATCATACATGTAACCAGACACAAATTTTAACCTCTGTTACTACTAATTCAACTTTAGACATAGGCAGATTTATCTTTGGTATTTGCGTGAAAATGCACAAACAAAAGAGAGAACAGAGTAAAGAGTTATTCCAGTGGACCCAATCAAATCGAAAGCAACTAAGGAATATCCCAACTTTATTTCCTTTTTCTCTTTTTCCCTCCCTCAATCTCCCTTCAAAAATGCCTCTGAAACACTCAACTCTTTGGCATATAAACTTATAAAGAAACGAACCAAGAACTGTCCTTACTCCTTACATTCCATTTTCAGAAAAATAAAATATTTATTTGCAATAGAAGAGGAAATACATGGCATGTAAAAGCAAGAGTTTGAAGGCATCATTCGGAGCTGTATTGTTAATGTGTTTTATGATTTACTTATTGTTTTTGGGAGTTTTGACAAGTACAACGGCAAGAACGATGACTAATCAATCAACTATTATGAAAGGGAGGGAGGAATCTGATCCGAATTTCGTAAGCAAGAGGAGAGTGCCAACTGGACCTGATCCTATACACAACAGGTAATTATTAATATTTACTTCGAATCTACATGCAAGTATGTAGTTATTACTATCGATTTTTTTTTTGTGTACGTAGTTTACGATACGGCTTGTTTGGCATCATTTCCGGAGCAAGTAAACAGAATCATCTTTGGAAAATACTGAGTTTACTAGCTTTTTTCAGAAAGACCAAAGAATCTTGGCTAGCCAAAAAATAATGCAACTTATAAACAGAATAACAGTAAGTTGAGCCCAAAAGCTGGAACCTATAATAAAATCATAAACTTATTGCATATACTAGAAATTTCAACAAGTTTAATGAAGTGTTACAAACAACTGTTTACTTTTCACGGTTTATTTTCTTATACATCAAGAAGAAATCTTGTTCAGGATCTGAAACTGCTATTGTTCTTATCTTCATTCCGCATGTGTTTAAAATTGTATCTCAGGGTGTAGTTATAATTTTCAGTTCTTTGTGCTCGAATGGTATCCAACTTATTAGGTGATGCTATTTTAAAATTTAAATACAACATGAATGGGCATACACGAAACTTTTGACCGAAAAGTTAAGAATCCGTGAGTGTGTATATCCTAATGGTAAGATTTGCATAAGCATTAGTCCAAAGTTCTAACATTAACACAGGAAGGAAACTCGTGGTCAATTACTAAAAAGAAATAGTAGCTCCTTGTGCTCTTTTAGAAAAGCTTCTTTAACATATCAATCTTTCTCTTATTTTCATAACAGAGAAATAAAGACACTGCTAAAGGCAGGGGCACCTAACTAAAGCTCTTTTCCTTTTATGTTTAGATACATTAGGTTTTTAGTGTACTTTTAATATGAAGGGCCAATCTATTTCTTACATATCACAATTATGTCTTTATAGGAGAGCAGGGAAAGACAGGCAACAACCTGGGAGAGTATAATTGAGGTGTGACCATAATGGAATACACAAGGTTATGCTTGGACTAGGTTCAAACATCTAAATTGGATTTCGATTGTATTATTATTTAGTAGTATTAAGATATTGATATGAAAGTATGGTAGCTATTACTATGATTGTATAGGCATGTACGATACTGTAACGAGAATTTGCTTCATGTTTCCGTTTGATGTGATATTTCTAAGTTAAAACACATTTACTTTGTTCTCTAACAAAAGGCAATAATATCCCCTCAAGTTGGTCATTTTTAGAAAAGGATTACAATAAATATTGAAGCAAACTGTTACGAGTTTGGCAACAGATACAATCAAGGTAGTGTTTATGTATGTGCACAGATATATCAACTTACAATAAAAGAAATTCAAAATGATAGTATAAATTTATAATGAAAAGGGAACAACTTAAAGTTGCATTACTTTTGAAACTTGGAGACTCTACCTTTATATATCTACGAAAATCGAACCCTTTTCCTGTTTACAAATTCACGCAATTTAGAGTACATTTTGGTTAAGTAAGTATAAACTTTTGCTTCTTTAACAAAGCAAAAGGAGAACCACATTAGCACTCAAACGTTAATCTCTAGATTCTGGTGTTTTCAGATGTGGTCAGTGCATCACCCTTTCCGTGATCAAAAACATATCTTACTTTTATAGCTTTACTTTCACCATGATGCAAAATACACCTATTTTATATATAGTTGCATAGATCCTCTCGGTCAACGATAATCTTTGTTACACCTCCAATTTGACTACAAATCGTCCAAAGGAATACTTGAGGGTATAATAAGCCTTCAACATAAAAAAGGTCACCGTATCTTAGAGTACAAACAAAACAAAGGAAGCTTCGAGTACTTGTACGTTCACAATGTCCTCCCTTGTGTAACACCTTACACAGATTAAAAGGCACTGTTTCTTAGCTACAACCTAAACATCCATACTAATGGACTACATACAGTCTCCACTTCAAAAATTTGAAGTACAATTATCTCAAGTCTGACATATCCATCCCACAAATCATGTATTTCAAAACAAGTATTCTTTGCCTACATCATTTGCACTTCATAGGAACTTTACACCTCAAACTAGAAAAGAAACTGTGCGTTGCATCAACCATAGATTCACAATTCTAAGGTAATATACTTGCATTACACTTGTCGTAAACCGTTATAAAATGCTACTCTTTTTAGACTTTAGTAGACCACTTACGGGTTTAAACTCCATCACCTCCCTGAAGAATACCACCCACAGCTTCGACATTGTTGAGATGACAACGGGGACATACACACCTCTTCTGCAACTCCTCTCCCAGAGAAGCACACATCTCTTCACACTGCGAAGTCTGCTTGTTCCGAGTCAAGGACAAATCAACTATAAAATATTAACTATTGCATATAAAGCTACCATAGTAAAATATGCACTGCACGACAAAGAGGGTTAATCACAGTTTTGAAATCCAACCACTAGAGGTTGCATATTAGTACACTGTCTAACATTTTGTCATTTTCTCTCGCTTTTGGTGCACTACTTAGGAAATAACATAGTTTGGTGGCAAAAACTGGAAAATTAAACTATTTGATATAACTGTTTTCTTAAGTAATACCCAGCCTATGATTTCACTGTTTTAATTTGGAAGTTTACTAAATCGCTGAGAAATGTAACTTCAGTGTACTAATTGCTACCCTGGTGTACAAATTCGAAATCAGATGATAGGTCAGTGTGTAAACGTGTAATTAACCCTCACATAGATGTATAATCAACTCAGTAAATAAGTAAGGATTTTGAGAAGGATATTTGGTCAAGTCCTGCAATGCGATGCCTTCTTTCATAATTGACTCCATCAGGAATAACTTCCTGTGCAAAGTAGCTAGCTCCTCCTGGGACTTGTTAAAGAACAAACAGCTTATGAAATAATTTTCTGAAATAGTATTTAACTACATAACTTTTATTAAATGGTGATAGGAACTTATCTTACCTGCTTATGAGCAATCTGTGCTTCTTGACACTCTTTCTCAGTGGAGCTGGTTTCAGTGATGATTTCAGCAAGCTTTTGCTCGATAGAGATTATTTCAGCATGAGCTAGTTCTTGTCCAGCTTTAAAAGGTAGAATGTGAAACGATGTTAATCTTTTGTGAGATAAACGCTGCTTATAGAAAAGAAACTGAAATCTGCCTTTGATATACTATTACCCTTAAGATGAATTCATTGATGCATAAACTCTAGTTTACTGAAAGTTTAACATTCCCAAACAAGACAAAGGTGGAACTTTAACTATCCCAGAATTTTAGGCAAAATACCCGCGGTTCAACAATCGTAATATAATGACCTATAAATGAGTACACAAACCATATTTAGTAGACGTTCCAGTACAATCGCCTACAGAAAACACCGGGGCTGTTTCCTTTTGAAATTTCCTGCACCAAAGGACCCCAAATACTAATTAGTTTAACAGACTCTAAAGTCTAAAGACTTCATACCAAGTTTAAAGAAGCTGTAATTTTCCATGGATACCCTATAATCAATCTATAGACAGAAAAAGAATAGGCTGGAAAAGACTTAACCTATAACACTGCTTAAAACATTTTTATTAGCAAGCTTTTTTAGGTTATTGTTTTAAATTTTAAATTATTATTTTATCATAAAGGGCAAATTACGACAAACATTTTAAATCTTCAAAATATACAGGTTAGAGAAAAATATCATAACCACATACTCGAGGTGGAAAAACCTCAGGATCCTGCAAACATAAGCAGTGAGATGTCGGCCTTTGCTCTTATCATGCAAATATTATGCACACTGCTAGCAATATTTTCCTTTTATAATAATGAAACAGTGCGAGTAGAGTATCAAACCTTTTTTATAATGATAAAAATCACTTTTTTTTTATAATTAATTGTGGGGAAAACCCACATTTTATTTATATTGATTTTCGAAAAATAAAATGCGGGGGAAAAACCCCACTACAAATAAAGTAAGATGTACTAAATCCGTTACATCAGTAAACGCATAACTTAAATGCAATAAAACAAAAACTTGGAAGTCCATTTTGATAATAACTTGAGAAGCTTTATCCTCTTGCCACATAGACTGATAAAAATCACTCTCTGCCGCCAAGATATCATACAAATAGTTGCTTAAACCGGTTGATTGTGAAGATGACTTACAGAAAATGTAGTTAACAATCTTAATAGGAAATGCATAAATACTAAGTTTATAGTACTGTTTAGGGAGCTACAGCTACTAAAGCTCAGAATTACAAGACTACAATAGCTAGATACACACTAACCTTATATCAGCATTGAGCTTGTACATTTTGTTGATGAATTCATCTCTGCACAGAGAATCAAAACTTCACTTAAAAATCTATAGTTTGCTCATGAAGCTTCCAGCTCTCCTAGTTAAAATTAAATCAATTTGTAATCTATATTTAAAGTGGCAGTTCTGTACCTTAAAGCTTCTTCTTCACTCTGATCAGTTGCTCACAAACACACATGTTGCAATAGCAACAACATAAAAGCAACATTAGATAACAAAACGAAAAAATGACTAAAGATAGTTCAGCTATTGCGACAAATACCTTAAGAGCTTCCAAATTAGAACTAGAAACAGATATCTCCTCCTGAATTAGAGAAACCCTAGCCTGAAAATAGTAAATATTAGTGATATACACACAACTTAGTCTGCATGTGATCATGTCTTGTTGTCGCTTCTGTAATCCAGAATCAACTATATTGGTTACTGATAAAAGAGCACATATAAAAATGCTCTGTAAGTACAGATCCTCATAGCCGTATCATAAAAGTTATGGATGACTGACAATTCTAATCATAGAACATATTCAATTCAATACTTCATATAATTTCGGAAAAGTTCAAAATATGCTAAGAATCCGAGGCGTCCAAACCCCCTAGAGGTTTAGAAGCTTCATTATACATTTTAGCATTTGTATATAGAACTGTGCTACACATTTTAATTTCGTTAGACCTTAATACCGTAGGTGCACTTTCAAAACTGTCAACTTGGTGTGGAAAACTTTTCCACTGTGGCACATTGCCTCGTGAGACAAGAAACAACTGTATAAATACTTCCTAAAAAGCTATGAAACACGGGTACTTCAAAACGGCCGCGTACCCGGTACTTTAGACATGTAGAGGATTAGATCAATACCAATTATAATTTTGACAATACTAATACATATAAAATTATGCACAGGGGACAATTTTCAAGCATATGATGTGATAAGATCAGACCAACCAATAATATACATAACTGTCATTGTCCTGTTAAGGCATATACAAAAACGGACAGAGATCCTCTGCCATCAAAGACAGACAGATTTTAAAAGCAATTTTTGGGGTTTCAAATAACAGCAACTAGCAATACACATAAAAATATGGACTCGTCGTATCAGTCCATTAATCTGAACACTTTTAGCTTCGTTTAACTATGTTAAGAAATAGAAACTAGCAGTACACATCAAAACATGGACGAATCATTATCGTTCCTCCTATTAATTACAGAGGGTCTGTTTCGTACTTAATTATGGGGTAGCGTAATTTATTTCACATATTGTATTAGTAGTAAAACAGACCTAACATAATTTCGATTCATAAAAACTAATAAAAAGATTCATAAACAAACTTTTATATCCAAAATTTTCAATCACATAGTGAAACAGTGTCAAATATTAATACAAACAAAACTACGGATGGGGAACAATCGATGCCATACGGGACGGAATTATCAATGCCACGTCATAATGCATATTCTCCACATATATTACAATAGACCTAATATATTTTCGACAAACAACGACCTCTATAATTTCAATTCATAAAAGACATAACAAATTTCGAAAAAATCATAACGCAAGCGGATTTACATTATTCTCATTGTCCTGTCATCATACACAAACGAATACCAATACTATGTGCCAGCATTTGTCACGTTTAATAATTCAGACCTTACAAAATTTTGAAAAATAACGCCTAATATAACTTCGATTCATAACACGTGACACAATTTCGACAAAAAAAATATAATCCAAATATACTCAAGTGAACTAACCTCTCAGATCTCTCTCAGTCGTCCCTTCATTCTATGCTAACATTTTCACATATACAATAGTAAAACACACCAAATTTAATTGGGAGAAACAACACCTGATTTAATAAACAAATTTAATATAATTTCAGATTCATAAAACCTAACATGATTTCCACATAAATTATAACCAATCGAAGCTCTATTTAACATTTTTCAAACATGTAATTGCTAGTCTACAGGACTATCACTGCCATGTCATCATAAACTTACTAAATTATTATGTATCTATATAAAAATTCAAAATATAAAGAAGCAGACCTATTATTTCAAAAAATAGCACCTATCAACAAATAACATCTCATTACATTGAATTTATGTAATAATTATATACTAAAATCAGGAGAACATAACAGAATCTAACCTGTAGGGCATGGATTTGAGTATCGGTGAAAGACGATTTGACTTCGAATCCCTTGAAATCTCTCTCAGTCGTCTCTTTTACTCTCTTTGCTTCTTCCAAATCAGCGTTTGCAGATTCCAACTCCGATCGAAGCTCTTCTGTCCTCTTCTTTAGCCCTACTATCCTCCTCTCTGCATATTATCATATAATATATATATATACACACATATATGTATAAGTAAATATATAAATATAAATTACTATAAGTAAACACCGAAGTAAATCGAGAAAGATAGAATCAATTATTTACTAATCCACCAGTCAATTAAACACTAACCAAAGTAAAACATATAGATATATGATATTATAAGTATACACCAAAGTAAAACGAGAAAGGTAGAATCAATTACTATTTACAAAAAAAAAACACAACAAGAATTAATTAATAATTATTCACCAGTGAATGAAACACAGATACATACTAATTTAGCAAACTAATCACTGGAAAACTAATTTATCTCTAAAATAATCAATTAATTACTACTAAAAACACTATAGATTTAATTAATTACTATTAAGTTACAACAATCAGTTAATTACTACTGATAACACTATAGAATCGCTTAATTAGTAAAAACCACTATAATAATCAAATAAATAGTAAAAGCACACAAAAATCAATCAATTAGTAGTATTTAGTAAAACCTCAACAATAATCAACTAGTTAGTAAAAACACTACAAGAACAAAAAATTACCAAAAACAGCAGAAAAATAAATTAATTACTATTAACCAGCCAATTACTACAAACACTAGAAAAATCAATCAATGAATTAAACACTAACCAATACTTCTATAAATCCATTAAATATATAAGTAAACATATAGAAATATAATATCATAAGTATACACCGAAGTAAAACGAGAAAGGTAGAATCCATTATTTACTATAAAAAAAAAACACAAGAATTAATTAGTTACTAATTCTCTTCCCTATAAATTTTATTTTAAATCCAAAAACACTCCATATTACTATCAATTAAAACAAAGGCCAACTAATTACTACAAACACTACAAAAATCAATCAGTGAATTAAACACTAACCAATACTACTATAAATATATTAGTATGGAGTATATAATTAAATATGTATATATATATATATATAATTCTATAAGTAAACACCGAAGTAAAACGAGAAAAATAGATATAATAAATAGATATATATATAATATATATATATATATAGAGAGAGAGAGAGAGGTAACCTCCGTGAGACTTCTCGGTGGCAAAGTTGCGGATGAGAGATAGAAATTGCTTCTTCGGATCACTCTCCGTCGTCATTATTATTATGGATTATTATTATTATGGATTATTATTAATATTAGGTGTTTTCTTTGTGGAAAATTGATTTTCGCGGTTAAAATGTGTATATAACGTGTGTTTCGAATTTGAGAAGTTATACAGAGAATGAGAAAAATGGAAGAGCTACTAGATATATATAGATATATATATAGTACTGAGTTTTGTATCTGGGCCTTTTGAGCGCGCTTTCGTTTATTTCAATTGGGCCTTTATCCCATAAATCCCGCCCGGTTATAAATACAGGTACCTAAGAGACCGGAACGAGATAGAGTCCGTTATAACATATTTTTTTACACGTGCTTATTTTATTTTTCATTTTTAAAAATTCATGTGTTTGGATAACAAGATGTTCTGCTTTTTGAAAATAAAGATTTTTGGACTCAATAATCTAAAAACCAATAATTTAGCATTTTTTTTGAATTTTTTGCCACTTTTAAAGTAGTTTAATGAAAAATGGACGGACATACTGAAATACCCTTCAGTTTTTAATCAAATTACGCCTATTTCTTTCGTAACAAACGCCTTCCCATAAGGAGTCTCGAACTCGGTACCTTAGAGTATGAAGAGAATAAACTCAGTGTTATCTAAACTTGACCATTTTTAATGAAAGCAAATATATTTTAATATATGACATCAAATTATGGTAAAAAAAAGCTCTTGTAAAAGAAACATCGCTTTTACATCAAGTCGGGCATAAGTAGGCCGACTTATTTCGCTTATACCAAACCCATCTGAATAAATCTGACAATTTTTTTTACATGTGCATCTGTGTATTTTGATGTATTTTTTTGTAAAATAATAGCGCGTCATCCTCCAAACTCTGAAAAAACTAGCATATAGTAGATATTAGTGACCTCAATTTAAATTTTTTGGTTCCGTCTCTGTTGAACGCTAATATGCTCCACTAATACTTAATTATAATATATAGTGTGCAGTCTGGCACCATAATCACCCATGCCAACAAAACCATGGGCCGAATGACGGAGGCTGGACGATTTTGAGACAATTCGTCGGCAAGAAAATGGCGCTAAAGCTTATTGGAGCTCTGGATCAAGTGTAACGTACACAAGTAGCACTTGGACGTAATAGTTCACTAATGAAATGAGAGGAATATATATATATATATATATATATATATATATATATATATATATATATATATATATATATATATGCTATAAGTAGAAGTTATTGACAACACCAATTTTCTAAAAGTTGCGTTCATGGGCACATTAGGCGGGGTTTAGGCGATAGGTGGATTCTAAAAGTTTAAGATATTATACAGGATTAAGCTGATTATACGTTAATTAATTGAGCATAATTATTGTGAGAACCCATATTTCCATAGGAAATAGCGTGGCAAAGAGATAGATAACTATCTCACATTACTTAGATATGTGAATATATGATATATAAGGTATACGTATCCTCCTTCTTATCACCGGGCCTTTTAAAATCGTATGACCCAAGAATCGATGACAAAATTGGGCCAAATCGGAAAGTATTGATGGTATGAAGCAGATGATGGTTGCTCGGTCGAAATATAGGGTCGTTACAATTAGGCGCTAGTCCAATTTCCGCCTGAAATTCGCATTGCGTCTTTTAAACATTCAACAACACTGAAGCTCACTTAATGTGAAAATAGAACGCGTCCTCTATCTTATAATATTCTTTTTGAAAAAAAAATGAAGGGATCTTTCTTATGTTGATTTCTGTTTTTGCCTCTAAACTTTATTTAATTTGATATTATTTTCTACTTGGATTGCTTGTTCGTGAAAGAATCCCGCGGCTTGTATCCTTTGGAATTCGATTCACCAATAGCTAAAAAAATAGGGGGAATTAGTGTTTGATACGATGCTATGAACTTAATATTAAGAAACACATATTTGGTTTCTTGTTTAACATTTAGTACATTTTAAATGCTAATGTACTGAAATGCCCTTCCCTTAAGAAATTCCCTTTTAAATATTTTCCTCTCACTTGCTAATTGACTTTTCTTTTTCATTAAAACTATTTGAAATCTCTAATTTAAATTGTACTCCATACAAAAGGGGAAAAAATTACAGAGCACTAAGTAAAAATATAAATATAAATAGATAGCATTATAGAGTATCAATTGAAAAAAAAATGAAAAAAAATATATAAAGAGATAAAAACAAAATAAAATATATATTACTCAAAAGATTATATAAAACAGGGCAACTCGGATCATCAAATAGCATCACTTAATATCGCATAGCATCAATGGGAATGACATAATTCATAGCATCATTGGGGCACCAATTGAAACTCTTAAAAAAACAATAAAAAAAATATATGAAGTAAGAATAAAGACTTAAAAGCATCAAATAACACCAAACTAAAAAAAAAAAGAACACCAAACAAAATAAAAATAAAAATAAAGAGCATCTAAGATGTATTAAACAAATAACTAAGGAGCATCTTAGAGAATCCAATAGAGCATCTAAGAGCACCGGCGAAAAAATAGAAAATATCAGACAAAAAAAATAGATCATCCAAGAACAAAAAATAGAAAAAGAAAACTAGCAACTGAAAATAATACATGTACCATACGGGAATAGAGACGGTAGGAAATTGCATGGGAAGATAAATTAGAAAAATGCGGTGTAATTATTCATGTGATGGTCTGTAAAATTTAATGTGTTACACATTTCGAATTGATGATATGTTCATGGATATATGAATATGCACGATACGGGGCTACAAAATAGGAGATTAGTTAGATAAATTAGTTAGTCCATGCGGTGGTTGCCCGACTCCACGAATTGCCCAAAACTCAAATTATTTGGTTGTCCGTAGCATTTTTATCAAGCAAAAAAAAAATATCAGCTTCATTTTAATTGATATATATATATATATATATGTATGTATAGGTATAGGTATAGGTATAGGTATAGGTATAGGTATAGGTGGGTATTTTCTTTTGCAGGTGTTAAATTAATCCAATTGCCAATTTGGGCTAAAAATGAGTTTATAATAAACGCAGAATGGGTATATAAAATGAGATATGTACCGATTGTTAAATTAGATTTTAGGCTTGGGTTTTTAAAAAATAAATATGTAACACTGTATGTTTTGATAGTTTTTCCTAAAAAAAATAACTAAGTTAAATGCATGCATGGCTACTGTTAGGATCTTGGTGTCCGGGTGACTTGGTCAGCGAGTTTGCTCTTCATATGGTTGGTTTGTGAACGTTATTGGCAAGTGATTGGCGTGTTGGATCGCCAAGTGCTGAGTTTGATATGGTTCAGACTCGTTAACGAATTGGACTTGAAGGCTAAGTTGGTTTGAGGAAACATGGCTGGTCATGAAACATTGGATACGGTTCCGATGCTGGTCCGTTTGTATAATCCGTTGGCATGAGATTGATGTGTAGAAGCATCAATGAGTAAGTTTGATATGGTTTAAGCTTATGGACAGATTTGAGAGTAAAATAACGTAGTAGGTTGGTTTAGACGGATAGCTGGATTTGAGTCGATTCAGTGGGTTAGATATGATTCTAATGCTGGTCGGTTTAGACGACAACGAGTATGATCGGGAGGATCATGCGGGCTGATTGTTTGGACATTCATAGCGCTACTGTATAACACATTATCCAGTTGCTGGAGTGTTAAAGAAAAGGCGGGAACAGTTGCAAATAACGGACAACCCCTTTAGAGTTACTTGTAATCGCCACAACAGTTATTTTCCGTATTATTCTGTCATGTAACTACATATGCACGAAATTATAAGTGCTAGTACAGATTGTATTCATATTACAGAGTCTCATTTTCAAGGTTCAGATTATGTAAATGTGTATAACGGATCATTTGTATTATTTACGGTAATAAAACAAAGGTTGGTTGCGGTCGTACGTGTGTGCTCGTTTACGTTTACATACGTTTATCCTGTCCATATACTTGTCTTAATTGTGATTATCATCGTTGTGTATTGAGTGTAATCTTTTGAGTGAAACACGAGTGAATTGCGAGGCAAACACGGGTGAAAAAGAGACAAACACGAGTGAACGAGTGAGTCGTTGTTGGACTGAACGAACAGACGACTAACGTGGAATTTAACCCTGTTTCGTACCATCAGTTGGTTGATTTTGAAAACGAAAAATTAACCTTTTGACAGCTACGATGGTAAAGTAATGTGTTACTTTTTTCGTGAATTAGTTACAATATGCGTAATTAATATACCTCATCAAAAGAAAAGGAAAATATGAATTCAAATGTAGAGCATATGGCTTAGAAAACTATACCAAAAGTTTTACATCTCCAATCGATTATACCACATGCGTATAAATTTATCATGAGTCTCATGTATATTCTGTCAATAGGATATATAATATTGTTGGTTGAAGATAGATTCTCTCGTATGATATAGATTACGAATATGTACGTAATCGTCACTAAATATGTGTAACCTTCTTAATTATTCTTACTTACTTTCTTCGTCCCATATACGATGTAATTTTGATCGGTAAATACTCATATCTAAATTGTTGAAATAATTTTTTTTAAATTATATCATATAATTTAACATTTGAACTATATATAGAAATTTAAAAAAAAAAATCGTTTGGACAATTTAGTTAGACGTTTAAAGCCAATCAAAATTAGACGAGATTTCGTATATGAGTTAAGTGGTGGGACGGAAAGAGAGAACATAGTTTGAATGTTTTGTTTGTAGTTAATACAGTAGATTAAAATATTTCCTTATAACACCAAACAAGTTAGCAACAGCCAAATGCCGAATATACCAAATAAATTTGTTCAGATTAACTATTTGCCAAGTACTTGTTTAATATATTTGGTGTTATACCTGGGCACACGCTCTGTCGCTACATGCAATTCAGTTTTGTCGCTAGTCTTATACTTTAAACAAAAACTATTTTCACTAATTAAGTTCTATCAAAAATTAATTACGGAAACAAGACCAAATAAGGAGTAGTACTTTTATTAAGTTGTCGTGACTTTGATTCTAATATCAGTGATGAATCTAAATTTTATCAAGATTAATGATAACGACACAAAATGCATAAAGATTAATTATCTCCAAAGATTCATTTTCAATGTGCTAAGAGCATTTGTAATACTGCTATTAAATCAATTGTTATATAAAATTGTTAGTTAATATAAATATTTTTATTTGACAATAGTATTGTTAATTAACTCATGTTGTTAACATTGTTTGTTATATTTAACAACAAAATTAACATAGTTAAGTAAACATGTTAATTTGGTTGACTAGCTGCTATATTAAATCATACAATAAAGCAAAAATAACACATTCTTCATTTCTTATTTATTTACTATAATATTTTTCTTTATCCGAAATCAATTATTTATTATAAATCAATAGATAATGTTGTTAAAAAAAAGCACTAATGTGACATTTGTATGGTTGGTAAAATTAACATATATACGTGTCATTTAACATGTACATGTATCACTATTTAACAATAAAAATTTAACACAACTATTATAAATGCTATTAGATATTATATTATACTATAAATGTACTTAAATAATTGTATTACTCGGCAGAGATTCGTTTTAGCTTTAGTGCTAGTTTTGTTTCGATAATCCTCATTGCAAAAAGGCAATAATAGTTTAGCTTTTCTACTTGGCAGTTCACAATAGACACATGCGCCAAGTAGAATAAGTTGAATAACTGAAATTTTTCAAACATTTTGGTAGCTAATTTCTGCTCGCTAGCTACCTGATATAAGTGTGAGTACTTTTGTAAGTAAGTATTGTAATCATATAGGAGATAAAAATTGAAACGATGACTAAAATCGAAAGCAAAGGGTACTCTGTTTGTTCCATCTTCATGCATGCAGACGGTGTGGATAAGCTGTTGATGGGACTCGGTTTAATCGGGGCCGTTGGTGATGGTTTCTCTCAGCCGATGGTGATGTTTGTCACAAGCAAGCTTATGAATAATATTGGTCTATCCGATTCTTCTGGGACCGATTCTTTCACTCATAACATTAGCAAGGTCTTCATACGTATAAATAACTATATATATATAGATGTATTTACGTACATATCAGGTTTAAAATTGGACTAATTTGGTTTATTTATCGGATTCAGAATGCCAAGGCCATGTGTTACGTGGCATGTGTACAGTGGATTGCCTGTTTCCTTGGTGAGTTTTAGTTATTGAACAAAAATATTTACTTTAGTAATTTCTACTATTTAATTTGCTAATTGTATATCTCCAAGAAAGGTTATCCTCTCCCTTTTTCCGTTAAATTATTGTGGCAAAACGACAATTTGTTAGTGATACTAAAGGTTTATGTTGAGAAGAACGCGCTTCTTTTATTAAAAAAAATTCACTTTATTCTTTTAATTTTGTGTAATATTAACAATAGAGGCAACCCAAATCTTTTTATTAGTTAGGTACTCCTATTAGCTAGCAAGGACCTCATCTAAGAAAATCGGAAAAGTTTAGCATCCGGGAACCGGTAACTGCCTAAATGTAAACGAAAATTGTTTATAATTAATTGTAAGCACTAAAAGGATTTCCTAGATCAGTTTCTGTGACAATGGCTGTTACAAAAAATGATGCTTTTGATTCTTGGTTCAACCTTGATTGATTTTCTAAAAATAACGCGGGTCATCTTAATTATGACATTTTTAGAGGGATATTGCTGGACAAGAACAGCAGAGAGACAAACATCAAGAATGAGAACAAAATATTTAAAGGCAGTGTTGAGGCAAGATGTTGGTTACTTTGATCTGAATGTGACAAGCACTGCAGAAATTATTTCTTGTGTTTCTAGTGATAGTCTTGTTATTCAAGACGCTATCAGTGAGAAGGTTAGTGCATTGGAATATTGTGCTTCAGTAATAACGTTTTTTGATATGTAGTACATGTAAACTTTCTTTCTGTTTATATGGCAGTATTTTATATAAGTTCCTGTTTCTGCGGGTTTCTTCGTATGATAGTCTGAAGAACAACTTATTCTGGCCTGAGAATATCTAGTTTTACTTGCAAAAATCTTTAATAAAACTAACACTTCATCGCTAGTTAAAATCGAAATGTTTTTTCGAATACCACCGACACTATATGAATGGACTTCTTGCATGGCATGTCGGGATTCTTTACGTAGTGTTTTTATGGGGTTTTCCCCCTTGTAAATTAGACTACTTATTTCCTTGAAATTTATACCCGGACAAGCCAATTTCCGTTTCGAAGACCTAACAAGTCTAAGACAAATTACATTTTATCAAATAATTTTTCCTGGGTTGTATGCATAAATCTATTGGTGAAATCTGCAGAAATTTATCACATTTTTTTCTTTTTTAAAATGGCTTTAGGTGCCTATGTTGGTTATGAACATGTCAACCTTCATAGGAGGATACGTAATGGCATTTGCAATGCTGTGGAGACTAGCTATAGTAGGTTTCCCTTTTCTCTTACTCCTAATCATACCCGGCCTAATCTACGGTCGAACACTAATGAAAATAGCTAAAGAAATGAAAATTGAGTACAATAAAGCCGGGACTATAGCAGAGAAAGCCATATCCTCAATAAGAACAATGTACTCTTTCGTGAGAGAACGAAAAACAATAGCCGAATACTCGTTGGCTCTACAAGGGACTGTGAATTTGGGGCTAAGACAAGGGTTGGCTAAAGGGTTGGCTATTGGGAGCAATGGGATTGTTTTTGCTATTTGGTCATTTATGTGTTATTATGGGAGCAGGATGGTGATGCACCATGGGGCACATGGAGGAACGGTTATCTGTACAGTGACAGTTATCACCAACGGCGGACTGTAAATATTTCAGAACCTCAGCTCTTATTAGATTTTTTTGCTTCCTTTGATAACTTTATTTTTTTACCTCTTTATTACACTGGCGGAATCAGAACTATTTTTCTTGTATATATGGGGGTTCTGAAAGGCTGAAATCTTTGTTTTTTTCCAAAATACATGTTAAAAAAACACATTTTCCTCAATATGGGGTGTTGTTGTAGTCCTTTCTATCCGATTAATAGTTACTCCCCTACTTTGTACCTCTATTTTTTAAGTTGGCCATATTATGTATAACAAAGAGGACAGAGCTAGCACTACAATAATGTTGTATTGTTAAAAGGTTTGAAAGAGCACTTCTTTTTTTAGCTATAGCCTTTAATAAGAATGTTTTGATCATATGCATGATCTAGCACCTATATATTGTATCAGTACTCCTGGTATGCTAAATCGCTATCGACATGCAAACCGTTTTCTTTTGAAGAAAATACGATAAGTTGTTCACTGAAACAAATCATTTTAATAATGTTTATCAGGGCACTCGGCGCGAGTTTATCCAATGTAAAGTACTTTGTTGAGGCATCAGCAGCCGGAGAGCGAATAATGAAGATGATAGAAAAAATACCAAAAATTGATTCTGAGAACATGGATGGCCAAGTTTTACAAACTGTATTGGGAGAAATCAATTTCAAGCACGTCCAATTCGCATACCCATCAAGACCGGAGACATTAATTTTAAAAGACTTTAATTTAAAAATCCCATCGGATAGAACAACGGCACTGGTTGGTGGGAGTGGGTCCGGAAAATCAACATTGATCGCTCTTTTACAAAGATTTTACGACCCTATAGGAGGTGAGATTCTGTTCGACGGGGTAGGAATTGATAAGCTACAACTTAAGTGGCTTAGGTCTCAGATAGGATTAGTAAGTCAAGAACCGGCTTTGTTTGCCACTAGTATTAAAGAAAATATACTTTTTGGTAAAGAAGATGCTAGTATCGAAGATGTTATCGTAGCTGCAAAAGCTTCGAATGCTCACAACTTCATTAATCAGTTGCCTCAAGGATATGATACTCAGGTTTATTTCAGTTCCTATTAATAATTTCAACAGTTAATCACATTTGATAAAAGCAGTACTACCACTAGTTTTCTTTTTGAGGTTTGATTTTGTTCATAAATGACTTCATTCACTTAATAACAATAAAATCACTACATTTTATTTTTATAATTTTGGTGTATAGGTCGGGGAGAGGGGTATCCAGATGTCCGGGGGCCAGAAACAGAGAATCGCAATTGCTCGAGCCATTATCAAGTCGCCTCGTATCCTCCTCCTAGACGAGGCCACAAGTGCACTAGACTCCGAATCTGAACGAATTGCCCAAAACGCCCTTGACCAAGCTTCCGTGGGCCGCACCACCATCGTCATCGCACATCGCCTATCCACCATCCGTAATGCTGATGTCATAGCGGTCATCCAAAACGGCGATGTCATCGAAAAGGGTCCACATGACAACCTTATCCAAAATAAGAATGGCGTATACGCGTCCCTAATCCGGCTTCAACAAACAAATAATGATTTAGATGACGAGTTACCAAGTAATTCAATTTTTAATTTTGACACAAACGACACAAGTAGGTTATCGACGTTTAGCCAGTCCAACTTAGCAGGCTCGGTTACACCTGGAAAATTTGTGAAAGAGGGAAATATAATTCACACCCCTTCTTTTTGGAGGCTATTAGCTATGAATTCACCTGAATGGAAACAAGCTACTTTGGGGTGCTTAAGTGCAGGTTTATTTGGTGCGGTTCAACCAACGTATGCGTTATGTTTGGGAATGATGGTGTCGGTGTATTTTTTACCCGATCACAATGAGATTAAATCTAAGACAAGGATATACGCATTTTTATTTGTAGGGTTTGCAATTTTATCGCTTTTGATAAACATATGTCAGCATTATAACTTTGCTTACATGGGGGAGTATCTGACCAAGCGAATTCGAGAAAAAATGTTGTCTAAAATACTCACATTCGAGCCCGGATGGTTTGATCGTGATGAGAATGCTAGTGGGGCTATTTGTTCTCGGCTAGACAGAGACGCAAATGTGGTAAGTTAAGTGTTGCTCAGGCTAAAACATTTTACGATATAGGCTTCTAGCACACTACTTGATTTGGTTTTTCGAAATGCGCATCTCTTTCAAACTCGGTTCATTGGTAAATGAACGAACACGAGTCAAGCCTTAAATGAGCCGAACATGAGTTTGTTCATGACTCGGTTCATTTGCAGCCCAGAGACGATCAATTTTTTTTCTCACTTCTAATGTCACCGACTCCCCAGGAGATATATAAACAAAGTGTGCTTAAAAGACAGGATAAGCATTTTAATGCTAGCTAGCATGAAAATATCGAACTTTGCTCATATTAATCGATCATAAGTCCCTATCAAGTAATATTGTGATTTTGACAGGTGAGATCTTTGGTGGGTGATCGAATGTCCCTTCTCGTACAAACTTTCTTGTCGACTATAATCGCATTTACAATAGGCATGGTCATAGCATGGAGGCTCGCTCTTGTCATGATAGCGGTGCAACCTATCATCATCGCGTGCTATTACTGCAAGCGGGTCCTACTACTAAACATGTCTGAAAAGGCTATAAAATCCCAGGACGAAAGCAGTAAGCTGGCAGGCGAAGCAGTCTCAAATCTTCGTACCATAACATCTTTCTCTTCCCAAGCCCGAATACTCAAAATGCTCGAAAAATCACAAGAGGGTCCTCGAAGAGAAAGTATACGACAATCTTGGTATGCAGGTATCGGGCTCGGTACCTCACAAGGCCTCATGACGTGTACTTGGGCTTTAGATTTTTGGTATGGAGCAAAACTTATATCACAAGGTCATATTGCACCCAACGAGTTCTTCAAAACCTTTATAATTTTGGTCAGTACGGGACGAGTCATAGCTGATGCAGGTAGTATGACGAATGACCTGGCAAAAGGATCTGAGGCCGTTGCATCAGTATTTTCAGTGTTGGATCGGTATACCAAGATCGATCCTGAAGATCTCAAAATGTACAAGTTCGAGAAAATAATAGGAGATGTTGAATTACATGATGTCGAATTTGCATACCCAGCTAGGCCCGATGTAATGATATTCAGTGGATTTTCTATCAAGATGGAAGCAGGAAAATCGACGGCCCTTGTTGGTCAGAGTGGATCCGGAAAGTCAACAATCATCGGATTGCTCGAACGATTCTACGACCCAGTTAAGGGAGAGGTGAAAATCGATGGGAGAGATATAAGAACCTATCATCTTAGGTCGTTGAGGAAGCATATAGCTTTAGTTAGCCAAGAACCGACTTTATTGTCCGGGACTATACGCGATAATATCACATACGGGTGCGACGAGTCTGATGAGACAGAGGTTGTCGAGGCAGCAAAGGCGGCCAATGCTCATGATTTTATAGCGGGGCTAAAAGACGGTTATGACACATGGTGTGGAGACAGAGGAATGCAGTTATCCGGTGGACAGAAGCAACGTATCGCTATAGCACGTGCTATTTTAAAAAATCCATCGATACTATTGCTTGATGAAGCCACTAGCGCACTTGATAGTCAGTCTGAGAAACTTGTGCAAGACGCGCTTGAGATGGTAATGGTCGGGCGGACAAGTGTGGTGGTGGCACACAGGCTAAGTACAATACAAATGTGTGATACGATTGTGGTTTTAGACAAAGGGGTTGTAGTGGAGAAAGGAACCCATTCTAGCTTGCTGGCTAAAGGACCATCAGGAAAGTATTACTCTTTAGTTCTTCTTCAAAGAATGCACAGCGTTATCCACACATAAGTTATTTCCGCTAATCGTGCCCCCACGCGTTACGTGTTTGATACATGGTACGATTAAAATATAGGAAATAAGTATAGTTCTAATACAAATATGTGAAGAATAAAAAAAAAATATATAAGATGAGAATACTTAAAAGAATTTTGAGTTGTTAAAAGATAAATAAAGAGTGTTAATTAGTTTTTCATTGTTCTATTATTTATGAGAGTGACATTACGGTAATTAATAAAAAAATGTATGGGTAATTTTGAGGAAAAAAAAAGACAAAATTTGACGGTTTTAAAAAATATTGGGTTGTTTTATTATAATAGAATGATATTTAGAGCGTCATTTTTGTAGAGTACATGTTTTAGCTCTGTAATTTCATGTTCTCAGCATGACTTAATAAATTTTGGGCATTCATTGCCACTATCTTGGAATAAATTTTATGGAACGATCACTTAATAAACTAGCGTTATTATTGTACTTGAAAGTTACACAAGTGAAAAGTATCATCTTGAAATAAAACAGAAATCTGATAGAAATCTGGAATGATATAGATAATCACATAGTTTCAAGACAAAACAAATATGGTTTTTCCATGTAGTCACAATTCAAGAGTAATTATTCCTCGGTGTCATCCTAGAAATATTTAGCGCGCATAGTTTTGTTAATGACCAGGGTCCAGGGTAGGAAACAATACGGGCATAGCTAGCTGATCATAAAGTACAAAACTAAGCCGAGATAAATCACTTATTTACCCCAATTTTAGACAGCATAGCTGTAATCAATATGAATAAACGTTAATTATAACTTCTTAGAGAACTCTTGTGGAGTTGTATTTCCATTGAAACTTGAGCGACCAATAGGGCTGGCAAAAATAACCGAAATCCAAAGTCCGATGCCAATCTGATCCGAATCCGATTCGGATTTCTTTTTTATTTCAAGAGGAATCTTGAACCTAACTTTATTGCAGGCCAAACACTGCACCAAATCTTTTGGTCCTCATTTCTATTATTTTCTTAAAGTAGTTTGATCTAACTGCTATGTTTAACCTTAAAATTCCATGGAACTGGGAACTTATAACTATTACTCCTTTTAATTGTAAAGGTGATAGTTTAATTCTTACTAGTAGTACTATTGTGTTTGCTATATTTCAATTTTGATGCTCATTGCTCTGGTACCATTTTTAAGAATGGTGAAGTAGACATAAACTGAAGAAGAAAGAGAGAATTAATGGTCTTCTACTTTTTTTTTTTTTAACAACGCTACAAGCCTTCTCATACAATGTGAAGAGCTACACTAGTAATTAAAACTCACTTCAAAAAAACGGCTCCCCTTTACCGATGACCACCTCTCTCAACTCTGCCCGACTGTGAGCTTCTTTTATAGCCCGTCTCAACGACCGCTTTGCTTTCCTGATCGTCATTTTCCTAAGGAAGGTTTGTCTCAGAAATCCACGATGGGTCTTGCTTTAAAGAAAAATAAGAGTTGTCGAATGATAAAAGAGTTTTATAAGTCGATGAACACAAAGTTAAAAGACGATCACAACCTGTAGGGGCTCATTTTGCGACCTTATGCATCGAACAACATGGTATGGGGTTTTGTGGACAATCCTGAATCTATCATTATTCCAATTCCCGCATATGTATTTGGTGGGCTCAAATAAACAATGGATATATGTCCGACATAGCTAACTCCAAATACGTACTTAGCCGAATAAATTTAGGAATCGAGAGGTTAGCTAACCAGCTAGGTATAAATTTTGAGTTAAAAGAGTTTGTGAGTTGTTATCACGTGGTGCGCGGAGATTCGATCCGTCATAAAACGCCTACGGGTTTAAATTTGGTTGTGGGTTTGCCGGAAAATAGCAAGCACTATAATAGGGACCACATGGTAATTTCCGGTAATTGGAGGCCGGAACGTGATGACCTTGATATTCCTTGTTTTCAAATCGCGTTCCGTATTACCCGACTTTTCCGCCAACGGATCCCAAGAGAATTTTTACACTTTATGATCCATAAAGTTATGGAGGCGGCGGTCGTCTCCTATCCGCTGGTAGAAAAGTCTTGGATCCGCTGGCAGAAAAATCAGGTAATATGGAACGCGATTTGGACAACAAGATTATCACGTTCGGTCTACCGGAAATTACCATGTGGTCCATATTATAGTCCTCATTATTTTTTGACCAACCCACAACCAAGTGTAAACCCGGAGACGTTTTAAGACTGGTCGGATCTCGAGTTAAAAGATTTTATGGCTTGTTATCATGTGGTGCATGGAGCTCCACACACTACCTGATAACATGCCATAAAATCTTTTAACTCTAAATCTATACCTAGCTGGCCATCTAACTTCTTGGCTCCTAAACTTATTTGTACGTATCTGGATCTAACTATGTCGGACATATCCGATTAGCACAAAAATATTCAGCTATGATATTATCCATCGTATATTTGAGCCCACCAAATACATATGCGGAAATTGGAATAACAATAAATTCAAGATCGTCCATAAAACTCCTTACCTAGTCATTCGATGCACAAGGTCGCAAACTGAACCCTTGCAAGTTGTGATCGTTTTTGAAATTCGTCTCCTTTGACTATAAAAACTCTGTTAGCAATCGACAACTCCTAAATCTCTTTAAAGCAAGACCCATCATGGATTTCCGAGACAAATCCTCCTTCATAAAACGTATCAGGAAAGGAAGGTGGTCGTTGTAACAGGGAAAGTTGGCCCAAAAAAATAAAGAGATTCAAGAACCAAAGTAAGGGTGGATTATAAAAAAAAAAAGTGGTTTTCAATTTCAGTTAAGTGAGGGAGAGACGAAATGAGAAATGTCGAGAAAGACCAAAAGTATAATGGGAAAAAACTATTGAGTTCTTCTATTTATGGTAAAAATATATGTTACGTATTATAATAGTACTACTATTGAATTGTTACCAGACAATTAGAACATTCAAGTTTTACTCAAACACGAAGGTCGCATTCAACAAAGCACTTATTCAAGTTTTTTTTTTTTGTTACCTAAAAAGAAGTTATCACGTAAGATATTAGCAAAAATATTAGTAGTGAAATTTGAGGTAATTTTGATTGGATGTTTGTATGGCGTTCAAGATCGACACACGATGTTGCCCACTATTCAGCTAAATTGCCGAAAATTAATGTTAACTTTCTTTAATGTCGCAGCCTGGCCTGACAGCTGTGGTCTCTTATTTTGGATGACTCGATTTAATATAATATCCATTTTCAAAAAAAAAGTTGTCCCGTCAAATCGAAACATTGACCTTGATATGGGAGCAGCTCTTGACGGGCCTCAAAAAAATATAATGTCAGTCTAATTACAAAACGAGAGACCCAATATGAAAGGTTGTACCAATCCCCACAAAGATAGGGACAAACAACATGCATGGGACCCACGAAGGGCAAGGTGGTGATCCGACCAGTCTCAACCACCTGGCTAGGAAAGCCGAGTCCAGCAAGCTGGTCGGTACAGTTGTCCGACCAAATATCACTAGTCAAACCGTGTCCGGCATGGTCCTTTGGCCTCCGATGAATAACTCGATCCCCTTGCACGTTGGATTCTAAGTCTGACCTCTCCATAGCGATAGAGTGGAGAAGATAAGTTGTCCAGGCAGGTCGGATGGTACGTCATCTAATCTTTAATTTATTAGTCTTTTACTAGTCCATGCAAACCAATAACAACATGACATGCGTTGCTAATCAGGACGTAGGGTAATTAAGGTAGTGATCGTCCGACCAGTCTAAGAATTGTCCGACCAAATCATGCCTGAGTCAGTTCATACGGTCCGACGAATTAACCGACCCTTCTAGGATTCTGGGTCTAACCTCTCCATGACGACCGTCATGAGAAGCTTATAAGCTGCTCAGGTAGCTTGGACAGCCTGTTTGACCAAGGATTCTTCACAAGTCCTTGTCGGACCGAGCAAGTCAATGGTGATGTGACACGCATCATCAATGAAGTATGGAACGATTTCTCAAGGTAGTTTAAGTTTATCAGTTAACATTGTAATCAACTAGTTAAATATACACTCATCAAATTCTTGCCTTAAACCAGAAACAATAATATTTGACTTGCTCAAACTTCCTACAATTCTATGCGACTTTATTCTAATTATTTTTACCGGATCTTACGAATATGTAATATAGAGCTTCCAACATACTTTCCAAAAAAAATAATATAGAGCTTCCAACTCTACCTCACTGTTCAACAAATTAGCAAATTAGCCTCGTCATTCTTTTTCTTCTTTTTTCAAAAAAGTTGAGAACAAATCCAAAGTATAGGGACTTGATGCCGGAATCGACTTCACATCTCATTCCAGACTTGGACTATCCTGATAAGAACCACCTAGAAAACTCAGTCATGTACGTAAAGAACTAGCCTAATAGCCTAATGAAGTGCTGCAATACGAGTGCATTGCTCCACTGGAACAAGTTTCCGGGGTATTATTAAAAGCAAAGTATAATCCCCAACGAGTGGGCACATTCTCAATTTATAGTTGCGGTCCGGTTCGATTCCTCTGTCCATATGAATAAAGCTATGGAATCTTTTTTTCTTGAAAGAAAAAAAAGGAAGTCACAAGTGTCAAATGATTCGATTAGCATTTTGTCTAGTTATAAATTATAATGAGACAAATAAATATGCACCAAACATGCAACAGCCGTCCAACTTTTGTCCAATATGACAGGAATTCATATTTTATTGTTAAATTTGTACAAATTCAATTTCTTTCTAGAACACAACGACTTTTTAATACACCTCGTATCTTGGAAAATAATGTACAAGCTCCATCAAGAAATTTAACAATCATTAGCCTCCCCCAAATATCTCTCATCATGACAAAAACTGATCAAATCAAAATCCATGAAATTTGTAAAATCGCTCCGAACGATCCACCCTCCCATTTCGCTCTCCCTCTTACGTTTCTTGATCTGGGTTCGTCTTGAACCTGCACCTCGCTTGTTTTTCTACGAGTTCATCGAACCGAACACGGATTTCTTGAATATTGTTCTTCCTAAGTTGAAAAAATCTTTATCTATCACTTTACAACACTACCTTCCCGTCGCAGGGAACCTTACTTGGCCTCAAGATTCTAAGTATCCAGTCATTTGATACGAAACTGGCGACGGTGCTTTTCTCACTGTAGCAGAAACTCAATCCGATTTCCATTCTATTTCAGAAGATGGATTTCGCGACAGTGTGGAATTACTTTCATTTTTACCGGAATTTACAACCACCGATATTCAAGCTCCTGTGATTCTTCTGCAGATCACTTTGTTTCCTAATTCAGGATTTTCCGTTGGTTATGTGGGACACCATGGTGTTATGGACGGAACTTCCGTATCATTGTTCATGAAATCGTGGGCTTATATATGCAAGAACAGAGATGATTGCGTTTTACCTCCTGAGTTAACTCCGTGTCTTGATAGGAGTTTCGTTGAAAAACACTCTGAGTTGGAAAAGAATTATCCGCAAAGCTTTGAAAAGCCAATAGATCCTGAAAATAGGTTGCTAGCTATACCGATTAAGAATCTTCCATCTGATGTTATGCTTGGAACGTTCAGGCTAACACGTGAAAATATTGGCTCTTTAAAAAAGTTGGTATCCGGTTATAGGAAAGAGAAAGATTCACGTGTATCGACTTTTACTGTCACTACTGCTTATGCGCTGGTATGCTTAATTAAAGCTGCAAATTTTACATCAGAAAAAGCTTTTCTTGGGATCAACGTGGATGCTAGGCATCGATTAGAACCTCCTAATCCTTCGACTTATTTTGGGAATTGTATGGTTGGTTGTGCTGGTATCGGAGACACGAAAGACTATCTGACAGAAGAGGGATTTGCTATAGCGGTCGAAAACATAACTCAAGGTTTATCTTGGTTAAACGACGGACTACTAAAATTGGCTGCAAAGCTAAATAAAATGTTGGAAGATTTGAGAAAAGGTAAAAAAGTTGATATGAAAGGATTTGTTGTCTCGGGTTCACCACGGTTTGAGCTTTACAAGACGGATTTTGGATGGGGGAGACCGAGGAAAGTGGAAATGGTATCAATTGCCAAAACCAGTGCTTTTTGTCTTTCGGATAATAGAGACGATAACGGTGGTGTTGAGATTGGGATAGCGTTGAATAAACATGTAGCCGAAGTGTTTAAGTCTGAATTCGCTGGCGGGTTAGAAGCTTGTTAGACGCGCGTTGTCATGGTTTTTCGTTTTCTATTTTTTGTGTGTGACAGGCTGCTTTCCAAAACATAGTAAAAAAAACATCAAAACATAGTTTCTCTTGATTTGGTTCTTAATACTTGTCTCTACTTCTGTGTTGGAAAGTTTTGAGCATCAAAGTTATTGTTAGCACTATTATAGGAAACAGAGTTTGTTGAATTTGCAATATTTTACTTAACGTTTGCGCCCATCGTTCAGTAAAGGGGCAAATATTGGGTGATTTTTCTTCTAAACATGAAAATTCTCCCCCTTAAAACTCCCTTATGAATTGATATTTGTCGATTCAATATTTTTTTCTCAATAGATCCCACAATGAAGAGCTCACATAAAGTGCAGTAACAATTGGGTTGGTGCCGTTCCATATATATTTGTCCGTGTGGTCGAGTGGTGGCTTGTCAATGGTTTAGATCCCCCTTCGGTCACAGACAAAACAATGGCAGGCAATTTTGATAGCCCATTGGGTATTTATGTTTTTTTGTATCTTAGTTTTTTACTTAATTTTTGTTATTAACCTTTCGTCTCGTTTGGTTGACGTCCGTTTTCCTGGCCTTGTCCTTGTTTCAGTGAAATTTACTTGTCAAAAAATGGTACTATCAGACTACATACATGAAACGTATAAATCAAACTTGAATACCCAATTATGTCGTTGCTGGAAGCTTATTAACCGTGCATACAACTGTCCAAAACTTCGTGGTCCGCTCGGTGTTAGAATATGAAACGATTTTCATTTTGGTTTCTATGTTTAAATTTATGACTTTAGGAACCAGACTCCATATATAAAGTATCACCTTCTTCATACTAAATTAATTAGCAATAGTTGTTTGAAATTCTTCAGTCTCATATTGGCATAAAAGAAATTGCGGATGTCATTTTAGTGGGCATATCGTCAAATTTTGATTATTAAGGCTATATTGGAAGTGAGTTTCGAAGTTATAAATTCCTCATTTTGTCTTTGTTAACCTAGTATTGAAGGATTGTCAAGTGACAAAAACACTCGTCACTCACACTCAATACTTCTAATTCCCTCATTTGTTTCCCTTTCGTAACATTTTTTAATATTTTAAGAATCAAACAATAATATTGTTCAATTTGTATGTCACAGTTTTTAATAAATTTAAACTAATCCTATATATAAATGCAAATCGGTAAATGGCATGTCTAAGGGGAGCTTTTAATTGTGTCGTACTTTTGAGCCAGAGACAATAAATTTTTCTTTAATTCTTTTTAATGATTTTGAGTTTAAGTGTTATGATCGATTCTATAATGTGCTTTTGAATGGGTATAAAGAAACTGGCAACAATTTATTTTCAATTAGATTTGAGAAAGTAGTCGTTTGTGTAATTATGCTATTTAACTTGGTCTTATACGGGATGACATCGGTTCGACATCGGTTCGTTACCGAATTTTTTTTTTAATATATACCGATGTTATATCAAACTATTTTATTTTGAGAATTTTTACACCATTACCGAATCAAAAAATTTGGTATAGACTCGTTATTAGTAGCAATTAATTACGAATTTCTCTGTCTGAAAATAAACTCGTTATTAGTAATTTAAAATCGAGAAAGAAAATATATTTTATCATCTAAAAAAAATCTATGATGATAATTTATATAAAATAAAAGTATTTCTTTTTCTAAAACCATTAAATATGGTACAAATGAAGAGTTACTCAAATTATAATACTCATTTATAATGTTTTCAAACATAAATACAAGTTTAATTTATTTACATAAATTATGTGATCTTTAAGATAATGAGCTCAAATTTGAGGAGATGACATTATAAATAAAATTATATCCCAAAATCTATAAATAAATGGTGGGGGTGCCATATTTATCACAATCAAAAAAGTATTTAAGACTAGAGAGAGAAGTTTCTCCACATCCGTCAGCAAATCAGCTCCGTTACTCCACGGCCATCAGGAAATCAGCTTACTCCTCCACAGCCGCCAGAAAATCAACTCTGCTACTCCACAAACGTTGGGGGATCAACTCTTAGGGAGAAACTCTGCACACTCCGGTCTCAACGAATGTCTTCAAATTCTGCAACAAATCTGCAATAAACTTTGTATTCGATCTTCAGAAACGTCTAAAGGCAGCAAGCAAGACGTTTATAAGGATCAAAATCTTCAAGTTATTCATTAAATCTGAAAAAATTCTGCAACAAATCTGACTTCGATATTCAGAAACGACTACGAGTAATAAGCAAGACGTTTCTGCAAATCAAATTGTTCAAAGTTCTTCACCAAATCTGAAGAACTCCACCCAAGAAATGTACAACAGACCGGCATTCGATCTTCAGGAACGATTACATAAAAGGCAAAAACACGTTTATTTATATCAAAATCTCCAAGTTTTTCACCAAATCTGAAAAGCGTCAAGATTATCAACGAAATCAACAAAAATGCAAAGTTCTTTATCAAATTCGAAGAATTCTACTCAAGTTCAGCAAAATTAACAAAATTCATCAAAGAGTTTACAATAGCATTTCGAGCCATCATAAATTATTCGAAGAGGAGAATAAAAGATTTTCATTTCTATATTTTATTTTAAAAATTATGAGAGATTGTATCCATTAATTAATTGATAAATAAAATTTATTTTGTTTCGTATTTATTTTTATGTTTTCATCACTTACTGAAAATTTGAGTAAAACAATATGTTCTACCATTTTGTGCAAAATAATTTTCTAAATTTTTGTGACAAGATCGGTGCACGAGTTGTTTCTTGGATTTATGTGTTAGATTCTTATCCATATAGGATGATGATTTACCTTACTTTTCCAAAGGCAATTATGTAGAGCATCCGCATTACCTTCTTAACAATCCTTCCTAATGTGAAAATGCTATTTTTACATATTAACTTAATTATTTAAATTTTTTACAAAATTTCAGTTTTTCTTTCATTTTCCCCATCACTATTAAATATTAATATTTTTATTCTATTAAAAAATTCTATAAAAAAGAAGAACAAATAGATAATTATCTTAATAATATAAATACTATTATAATACTATAATGAAATCATGCACTTGCCCTCTATACAAGGAGGTATTTTGATTACTCATAATTTAGAGTTAAATACCATGCCAATTTTTTTTAAAAAATTTATAGATTTAGGGAATATATTGGTTTTGGGGCACCAATGCATACGGTGGAAAATATGTTTGTACACGAATAATAGAAGACGAATTGATTGATTATTATATATATAAGTGAAGTGAATGAGAAATTTTTGGGAAAGATATAAATCAGATATAGAGCGTGCTTTGGGGAAGAAAGATAATAATATAAGGTTAAAATGGTATTCATGCATGCATGATTAAGGAAGTTTCTTAATTGGAAGATTGATTTTATATTTTTGTGGTTATAAAATTTAATTGGAAGAAAATGAAAATTTACAACATGTTTTTTTTTTTTTTTTTTGCAGAGGTGAAGCGGATGAAAGGGTCGTTCGGGTCGTCTCGCATGGAATCATAAGTTATCGTGGTTTTATTACTACTATTTTCTTCACATTTGTAGTGTGCTTGTATATATGTGTGTAGTTAAATGGCAATAGTTGATCGGCTTTGTTTCGAAGTTTGATAGTGTTGGGGTGGTTCATTTTGTCACCTTGTTCCATTTTTTTTTGTACTAAGTTCATGATTTGTTGTTTCTGTTTTTACGGTTGTAGGGTTAGTAACATAGGGCTTGTTTGGTTGCAGCTTTAAAGCAAGTAAGCTTAATGAGGTACTCATGCTACTTAAAAAAGTGTAGGTGTGTTCAGCTTACAACTTCTATTTTTATGCCATTTAAATTTCAACTTTTTAGATGAACAATCGCAAATTATAAGCAAAAAAAGTTCAGTTTATATATTTGTGTTTGAAACTAGACATGCCCTTATTAGTTGAACTGGCGAGGTTTTAGTTTGGTTGTATTAGCTAGGCTTAATTCGCGTATGGAAAATATTGTCCCGTTGAAATTTAGAAAGAAAAAAATCGGAACCTGATCTAGTTGTATTCTTTTAGACTTTTCGACGTGTGTTTGCTACTTTGCGTGACTATCTGCTGTGGTTGAAAATTAATACTAAGAAGGGCTTTTAGTGAAAGTAGTGAAATTAGGAACTGTTTTTTTTCCTCCCATTGATACCTTTGGAAAATAGTAAACCTGGTTATAAAGATTATGATGAGGAAAAAGAAACTCAAAGGACGTATATTTGAGTGTGGTGAATCATGAATGTCAAATATCTAACCTCCTAAAAGAGGTGGATATAAAAAGAGTAGACTATTTTGTTCCATGATTTAGTTATAACTTTCTATGAGACATGTGCAGCTAGAAATGAATATTTTTTACAGATTAATAAAGTTACTTTGTAATCCTAAGTTAAAACAGTTAGATGCTGAAGATGAGGTTAATCAATATGAGTACCTTCAAAAGCAAAATGATTGACAAAGAAAATATTATGTGTAATATAAGTGGAAAAATGGCGTGTCAGCGCTACAATGGCTAATGAGAAACATCACTTTTGAAATAACGTTTAATCCGTAGTTCCGAGTGCTGTTATGCAATTTCAGTTATAACTTAAATATGCTTCACTTGTAACTGAAAGTATATGACGGAGTTGATAAATAAAACGTAAAGATGATCAAACGTACTGAATAAGAGATTAAACACAACACATTTGATAACAGAGTTCGACCGGGTCTACTCTCCGGAACTCTTGTTCAGATTAATGATATTGAGAAGGCTTACAATGTTTGACTCAAGACTTACAATACTCAAGCATATACGCATATCTCTCGGTGCTCCTATCTCTCAACTACCAATGATAAATTTAATGGCATCCCAGCATTGATATTCTCTCACCAAGTATATTATTTTTCAATGTCTCTCTATATATTCTATGAATTATATTTCACACACCCATTATAATGAACATGTACCAACATATATACACGTCCATAATATCTGTATTCCCATAACAGATTATCTCTAATCATATAAAAGATATAACTGAATAATATCTTATTTTTAGTTTTTAATTTCGTTCCTTGTCAATCAAGTAATATTTTTCAATATCTTTCCAAGAGATATGCTTGTTTCAGCATTATACTTGTTTCAGCATTATACTTGTTTCCTTTTTCTTCTTTAACTTGATTGTTTTTCTTTCCTTATTTTCTTTGTCTTGCTTTAACCTTTGTGCAATATATTTTTCAGTATATTTCTCGTTATAATACGTCCTTATTCCATACGCATCAAATCTGAACAAATAAGATCTAAAGATACGAAATATATATTAGCAAAACCAGCTCCAACAAAATTTGATTCGTTTCAGTCGCACTTCTCAGTTATAACTGAAACTCCCAGCAGTCTGCATTATCCAACAACTCAATAACAAACTCTCATTAGCTCAATAAACACTTTAAGTATAAAAAATGTCAAGTTTTATTTTGCCAATATAATGATAATAAGATGAGGTCTTATGACCTAGAAACTAGGACCTAACAACTTCATATGAGTAATGGTTGAAGAACTTTATATTTGTAATTTCTATTATCTTTTTCTGTTTTTTTTTTTTATATTAGATTTCTCACAAGGTATTCAAACTTTCGTAAATTATTATTTACAGGGAAAAAGGGTGGAGAAGGAGGGGTTGCACAAAAACGAACCACCAGCGATGCGTTAACCTATCTCAAGAAAGTTAGGGAGATGTTTCAAGATGAGCTAGGAAAATACGACATGTTCCTTGATATTATGAGAGACTTCAAATCTGAGAGGTTTATCACATTTTTCCTTAGTTTGCAACATCTAAACAATTTGGAAATTTTAAGTTTAAATTCAGAAACTTAATTATTATTTTACCTTGCAGAGTTGGTACGGACTATGTAATAGATAGGGTCAAAGAACTCTTTAAAGAGCACAACAATTTGTATCATGGGTTCATGACATTCTTGCCAAAAAGTTTTAAAATTACAAATGTTGAGGATAACGCTGTCGATGAAGACGCTATAAGTTTCGTGAACAAGATAAAGGTAAAATTCTTGTCCTGAATCCTAAACTACGGCATTGTTTCTGTTGTTTGACGGCCACTTGTAAGCAAATAAACTGGATATTTCGAGTTTGAGAAGGAAAACGGCCTTGTTCACAGCTTAAAGCTTCTACCTTTATCAGGCCAAAAATACAGAAAATCTCAGTTTTTTAGCTGTTCAACCAAATATATAGTCTAGCTTTAAAAAATGCAAAAAAGCTGAGCTTAAAAGCTGCAACGAAACAAGGTATTTATGGGTCATCTAACCAAATGACTTTTGTTTTGCAGAAACGTTTCCAAAATAACGAACGTGTATATAGAATTTTTCTCAAGATCTTAAATATGTACAAAAAGGAGCATAAGGTCATCAGTGAGGTCTACCAGGAGGTATATTGTGTTAGATTCAACATGTGGCTACTATTGTAGAGCATTTTATTTGATGACTTTTACGGTTTAACAAAAGCCCCCTTGTTTTATAGGTAGCTGCTCTTTTTAATGGCCATCCAGATTTGCTTGATGAGTTCAGTAGATTTTTGCCCAAAAAGAAGGTTAAATCTTTCGGTCTTTTTCTTATAATTACTCTATTATCTTGAGGGGCTAAATAAATTTTGTCTAACAATGACCTAGAGGGCATTAAAGACTTGTTTTATTGCAAGGTTTTAAGCCCTGCTTTTTTGCTTAAGGCGTAGCTGCATTTGGTTTGTTAAACCTTTTGGCCAGAAAAAAGCTAGAGGTTATAAATTGTTTGAACACTTTTCCCTTCATCTAAAAAACCCACCTTATTTCCATAAAAGCTACAACCAAGCAATTCCCAAATGCGACAAGTTTGCTTATCTACCCTATTTCTTCCTTGTGACCACATGATCTCGCTTTTCTGTGACCTAGAGGTCATTTAAGCCTTTTCACCCTTGGATTTTTTGTTCTTGTGTTGAAAAAACTGTACTGAATTTGGTTGAACAGCTATAAGCTTTTTTGCTGGATGAACCTACCTTTTTTTCCAACTCAAAAAAACTGCCCCATTTCACATCAAAGCTTCAACAAACCAAGTCCTAAATGCGACGGCATATTTTTTGTCAAGTAGGCCTGCATATGTTTTAGTTCTTACCCTCACACTGCTAGCAGTGAAAGAGTTGAGAGTTCACTCCTCTTTACACTCATTATACTCTTATCTAATTAAAATGCTCATATGAATAATATTTCTGTTTTAGCAATGTAGGCGAGACAGGATTGTGGTTTCGAACATAGACCGTGATGCAGCTGAGTGCAATGACGTGGAAGATGACAAGACGGTGGTTAAATTGCAAAAGGAACAGATGAGGCGTGCTGGAAGAGAGGCTGGGGAGAGAGGTAAAATTTACACTATGTTATTTATAAAATTTACATTTTAAGGTGTTTCCGTGAGATAACCCTATTTTGTACTAAACCATAATTAAATAAATATAAGGTTGAGGTAATAAATCATAAGAACGATAGTTGGGGGTATTAAATAGAATATAAAAGAAAATAGTTAGGGGTATAAAAGTACATTTAATCTTTTTGGAATTTTGAACAGTTACCATTTCTTAATTGTTTAATCGAACAAATTAAGGCTGATTCTGATTAGTGATTACGCTTATGTAGGACTTATGTTTAGATGAATTCGTTCAAGGTTTATGACTAAAAGTAGGTACCTGTCTTTCTTGTTTAACGTTTTTAATCTTGTTTACACTGATACACGTGGCTCTATGACAATCGATGAAGTGTTATTTAGAGGCGAACAATCTTTGTTCCTTCATAGATTCTTGGATTTTACTTGTAGTGATTGGAACATTTTGGACTTTTAACAATACAATTAAGATGAACAAATTTAGATGATTTTATTAATTCTTACACCGTGCTATGATCTATCACATTTAGCCTTCAATCTACACAAAATTGCACAACTTGTATAAACATGATTACAACTTCAACTAAAGTAGTAGTTACTAAATTTTTTATTTGATCAAAGCTGGTTTACTAATTTAATCAAAGTCAGACAATTTGTACACTGGAGTTGAAATTTTAACTATTAAGTCTCGTTTTATATTTGATCCTTTGATCTTGTTTGTGTAATAATTGCTTGATTTTGTATAGATTGTATTCTGAATTTTGATAGTATGATGACTATTTGTTTGATTTTGTGTAGATTGGTTTCTAACATATTAATTTTTATAGTTTTGTGTACAAATACAAAAGTTTCATGATTTATATTTTTAACAGAACCTTCTGGGACTGACAGAGCGGTACCAAGATCTGTAAAGATAGAAGAAAGGGAGAAGGAGAAGAACTGGGAAGCTGGTTTGTTGAGAAGAATTGATGAAATGGAGGATACCATTTTAGGGTTAAAAGTGCAGACAACAGCTTTAAAGTTTGAGCTTAAAAAGAAAGAGCAGAAAATGGAGCCCGAAATTTAGATGAAAACAGTAGCTTTTTCAAATAAGAAAATGATACTTGTGTTGTGTGATACTGGTGGTTTTTCTTTTCCATGCAATATTGAAGGTTTAAACCAAAACAAGCTGCTATAATTCTGGTTTGGTTTTTATGATTTTGATCTCTGAAATGAAATGCACTTTGGTAGAATGGTGTAGTATGTCTAATGCAATGAATTAGTGTTGATTTCTGCAATTCCTTTCATATTATCTCTAAGTTTTGGGTCATAGGTGCAATGAAGTGTGGCCAGAATGCTCATCTGAAACACTATTCAGACCATTGTTCTGACAAAAATAGGCTTATATTTCTGATAACACAAATGCACATGCAAATCCGTTATGTAAAATCTAATCTCCTCAAGCACAGTGAGGACTCATTTATTCATAGCCTCCGGTATTCATGCATTTAAACACACCTAAAGAATTTGGTGTACAGTTGCTCAAATATTAATACAGTCCGAGATTCGTAATTTCAAAAACAAACTCGTAATTCTGAAATCAAACTCGTACTTCCCAAGTACGAGGCTTGACTTTTTTTATTTTGTTGACTTTTTCCCAATTTTTATGTTCCTTTGTGAATTAAAATACGTACAAATATAATGAATTGTTGAATTGTATCTAGTTAAAATTAAGCGTTCCTCCTCTACAGTGAGCTTCTGTGTTGAATTGAATGTAACACAAATGCCCCCAAGTACTTGCAATCTTTTGGTTTCTAATTTACTTTTTACTCGCAAGATAAAATAACCAAATAATTATAATTATAGCTTCCAAAGAAAGCTTAAGCAGGAGGCCACATAATTACTCATTATTTTATTTTATTGATTACACGTTTGGTCTGTATTATAATTCGAATTAGTTGGTTCTTGTCTTGTGTAACTAATATGAGACTAACCTTAACCAGATACAATTCAATAATTCATTATATTTGTATTTTAATTCTATTCACAAAATAACATAAAAATTGAGAAAAAGTCAACAAAATGAAAAAAAGTCAAGCCTCGTACTTGGGAAGTACGAGTTTGATTTCAGAATTACGAGTTTATTTCTGTATTAAAATTTGAGCGACCATATAAATACGCTACCAAATAATTTAACAAAATATTAGATATGAAATGACTTGTTGATTAATGATGTGCAACTCTTTCAACTAACCAATCATGTCATGTGTTTGGGGTCTTAAGCTTTCAAAACCTCTATTAAGATTTTGAAAAGTTGTAGTGTGCTTGCCCCGGCATCTTTCTAAAGTTGTAATTTGTGTTTCGATTTTTATTGGAAACAAAATTAAAGAGAATTGTACTATTTTGCCCTTACGAAACAGTTGAATCAATGCACATGCAGTCACGTGGCTTAATTTTCGTTGTCAATTTTGACGGATTGTCCTAAATTGGGTAATATATTACCATTGACGTCAATTGGGAAACCAATGTGGATTTAAATGCTAAATCGCTACTTTGAATACCTCATGGTACTAATTAATGCGGTAGTTAACTTTTTATCATTCTAATATAATAATAGAAGCAAATAATTGACAATTACCCATAAGATTGCCAAAAATTGGCAAAGTTTTCTAGTGCCGGCCGCCCATAATCTAATAATAACTATTATCCTTATCACCAGAGAAAACCATATTGTTTTTATAAAAAATTACGGCTAATTCCATTCATATGT
This sequence comes from Primula veris, assembly GCA_963682055.1. Lineage (NCBI taxonomy): Eukaryota > Viridiplantae > Streptophyta > Magnoliopsida > Ericales > Primulaceae > Primula > Primula veris. The sequence goes on along the minus strand of OY821747.1, from coordinate 23,040,955 downwards.
TAAAGATGGGATAAAAAAATAATGTTCCCATGTTCTATTTCACAAGTAAATTTCTCATATTTATTTCAAAAACGCACACATTCCTAATCCCTACCCATTGAGATAAATCACGTCACTACGCGTCGTACACGTAGTGCATTTACCACGATTACTAACATATATCATTACCTTTTATCCTTCATTCTTTATCCTTAGTGAACATTATAGAAGCTTTTTTACACACTAACACCTTGTCCACATAGCGAAGAAAGTGCGAATATAAGTGTCCATCAAGGGTGGTTGTAAATCAATAGCTAGCCAGTTAATATCGGAAAGCTGCATACAAAAGTAATACCTAAATCCCACGTATTTCCGGACCAAGCCAACCGGCTATTTCTGACAAGTTTTTTTTTTTTTTTCATTAGGAGAGCAAGAGCAAGAAGCGAAACTATAAGTATGAAATGAAATGTGTTTCTCGGCTCGGCCCAACTTATGAACCTATACAAGGCTTGTATTTAGAGCATAACAACCCAAGCCCAACTTTAACACATATGTTACATTTGAAAATGAAGGGTACCAAAGCATGCTTTTCATCACCAAGTTTCCTTACATACCAAGACCCTGTTCATACAACCACAAAAGCGGAATGGAAGAGTGCCTCGAGGGTGGTTGTAAACCAATAGGTAGCTAGTTAACATCGGAAACTGCATACAAAAGTAATACCCAAATCCCACATCTTTCCGGACCAAACCAATCGGCTATTTCCGGCGACTCTTTTTTCTCATTAGGAGAGCAAGAAGCGGAACTACAAGTATGAAATGAAAAACGTTTCTTGGCTCGCCCCAACCTACGGGTTAAAAAGCCCATACAAGCCTTGTATTTGGGCCATAACAACTCAAGCCCAAATGTTACATTTAAAAAAAAAAAGAGAACCAAAGCAAGCTTTTCATTTAAATTTTATATTAAACCATTATTTAATAATACAATATATATATATATAACACACTGTCACGTAAAGAACAATATATACAAATTCTCTCTCTCTCTCTCTTTCTCTGTCTTATTTTCCTGAATACGCTGTTTTTGCAAAACACAAAACCATAAAACCAAAAACACTTAACAAACCCATAAATTATACATTTGATCGAATATTATTTAATCTTATATACTATCCTGCACCTTGTTTCTAACTAGATCTGCTCACTATCTCTCATTTGTTTCTTTTCCTAGCAAACCCAAGATTTTTTTGGTGGGTTTTTCACTTCTTGCAGAAAGTTTTTTTCTTGATTTTTTTGTGTGTGTGTGGTTTTTAACTTTAATTGGAAGAAAATGGGAAATTAACAACTTGGGTTTTGTGTTTTTGCAGAGATGAAGAAGATGAAAGGGTCGTCTCGAGTGGAATCGTGAGTTTTCGTTTTTTATTACTATTTTGTTCACATTTGTAGTGTGCTTGTATATGTGTGTTTAATTAACTTGGTAATCGATAGTTTGATCAGTCTTATTTTGAATTTTAGATTGTGTTTGGGAGGTTCATTTTGTACCAAGTTTTTTTTTTGTTTGGGGTACTAAGTTGATGATCCATTGTTTTTGTTATTAGGGTTGTAGGGTTAGTAACATAGAGTTTGTTTGGTTTCAGATTAAAAGCAAGTAAGCTTAATTAGATATTGAGGCTAAGTAAAAAAAACTAGGTTTGTTCGGCTACAACTTCTATTTTTGTGCCCATATAATCTCAATTGTTGAGATGAAATCATGAACAATGAATATATAGTAAATTGTAAGAGAACAAAAAGACGGCTGCTTTGTGCTTGAAACCAAACAAGCCCAACATTAGTTGTCTTGGGTGGTTTTAGTTTGGCTGTATTAGTAAAGTCAGTAATGAATTATTTGAGAAGTTGCTTGATTTGCGTGTGGGAAATATTTTCCTATTGAAATTTAGAACGCGAAAAAATTGGAACTTGATTCGGTTGTATCCTTTTCGACGTGTGTTTGCTACTTCGTGTGACTATCCGTTGTGGTTGACAATTAGTCCTAAGAAGGGTCTTTAAGTGAAAGTATAGATTTTAGATACTTTTTCCCCGTAATACTTTAGAAAAATAGTTAACCTGGCTATAAATATTATGATGAGGAAAAAAGAAACTCAAAGAACGTATATTTGAATATGGTGAATGTCAAATATCGAACCTATTAAGAGAGGTAGATATAAAAATAGTAAACTATTTGGTGCGATACTTTTGCTATATGAAGCTTTTTATGAGGCATGTGCTGCTAGAAATGAATATATTTTACAGATTAATAAAGTTACTTTGTATCTTTGTAATCCTAAGTAAAAAAATTAGATGCTGAAGATGAGGTTAATCAATATTATTACCTTCAAAAGCATAAAAATTGACAATGAAATTTTTCATTGTAAAAAAAACTGGCCAAATGGTACCAGTACTACAATGGCTAGTGAGAAACATCACTTTACCACTGTGAGTAATGGTTGAGGAACTTTATATTTGTCATTTTTAGTACCTTTTCTGTTAATTTTTTTGTTTGTATAGTATCATCCTCACAAGGTATTCAAACTTTCGTAATTTATTATTTAAAGGGAAAAAGATGGAGAAGGAGAGGGTGCACAAAAACGAACCACCAGCGATGCCTTAACCTATCTCAAGGAAGTTAGGGAGATGTTTCGAGATGAGGCTGGAAAATACGATTTGTTCCTTGATATTATGAAAGACTTCAAATCTCAGAGGTTTATCACATTTCTCCTTAGTTTTCAACATCTATACAATTTGGCAATTTTAAGTATGAGTTCAGAAGCTTAATTTTTTTTTTCCTTGCAGAGTTGATACTAGCGATGTAATAGATAGGGTCAAAGACCTCTTTAAAGAGCACAGAAATTTGATTTATGGGTTCAACAATTTCTTGCCAAAAGGTTATGAAATTAAAGTTGTTGAGGACGAGCCTGTCGATTTTGATGACGCTATAAGTTTCGTGAACAAGATAAAGGTGAAATTCTTGTCCTGAATCCTAAGCACCGTCCTTATATGTGTTGTTTGACTACAACTTTTAACCAAATAAATTGGATATTTTGAGTTTGAGAAGGAAAACGGCCTTCTTCACAAGCTTCTAGCTTTATAACTTTATTAGGCCAAAAATACAGAAAACCTCAGTTTTTTAGCTGATCACCAAATATATAGTCTAGCTAAAAAAATAAATGCAAAAAAAATTGAGCTTAAAAGCTGCAACGAAACAAGGCCTTTATGGTTCATCTAAGTAATTAATTTTTGTTTTGCAGAGACGTTTCCAAAATGACGAACGTAGTTATAAAAGATTTCTCAAGATCTTAAATATGTATAGAGTGGAGCATACAGTCATTGATGACGTCTACCATGAGGTATTTTGTGTGGTATTCAACTGTGCCTACTATTGTAGAGCATTTTATTTGATGATTATTACGGTTTAAGAACAGCCCCCCTTGTTTTATAGGTAGCTGCTCTTCTCAATGGCCATCCAGATTTGCTTGATGGGTTCACTAGATTCTTGCCTAATAAGAAGGTATAAGTTTTAGCTCTTTTTCATTTATTTACTCTAATATCTCGAGGGGCTAATTAAACTTTGTCTTGCCAGTGACCTAGAGGGAATCAAGGGCTTGTTCTATTGCAGGTTTTAAAGCTCTGTTTTTGCTTAATGCTTAGCTGCATTTAGCTTGTTGAACCTTTTGGCAAAAAAAAGCTAGAGGTTATTAGTTGGTTGAATATAGCTCTTCCCTTTATAAAAAAAACCCAGCTCATCTACATAAAAGCTACAACCAAGCAACTCCCAAGTGAGACAAGTTTGCTTATCTACCCTATTTCTTCCTTGTCACGTGATCTTGCTTGACTGTGATCAAGAGGTCATTTAAGCCTTAGGTTTTGAGTTTTTTTTTTGTTTTTTGTTTTTAAAAAAAAAAAATTGTACTAAATTTGGTTAAATAGCTTTAACAGCTATAAGCTTTTTAGCTGGATGAACCTAGCCTTTTTCCCAACCTAAAAAAAAACTTCCTATTTCGCATATAAAAGCTACAACTAACCAAGCCTTAAGTGAGACGGCATATTTTTTGTCAAGTAGGCCTTCATACGTTGTAGTTCTTACCCTCACACTTCTAGCAGTGAAAGAGTTGCGAGGTCACTCCTCTTTATACTCATTATACTCTTTATCTTGATAAAATGCTTATGAATAAATTTGTTGTTTTAGCAATGTCGGCGAGACAGGAATATTGCTTCGAACATAGACCGTGATGCAGCTGAATGCAATGACATGGAAGATGTCAAGATGGTTGATAAATTGCAAAAGCAACAGAGGAGGCGTGCTGAAAGAGAGATGAGAGAGAGAGGTAACTGCGAGCACAATCATAGAGATTTAGAACATGTTGGCAATAGGGAAATTTTACCAAAAATTATATTTCGTGAGCGTATGATGACACAGATGATCTCATAATTGCATTTTACCAAAAAATATATTTCGTAAATTTTTAATTGTAAGGACAAACTGTGGTTTTAGGTTTGTCTCATAAACAGGAGGAGATAGGGAAAAATGATAAAGAACAAAGGATATGATTGGAATCAGAATTAAAAATGTTATTTTTTTCTTCTTATTTTTTTGAATATTGTTGTAAAGTCTCTTAAGCAGTATTGATAGATTGTGTGTTTTTTTGCCTTGAAAATCCTTGTAGGTATTTATAAGCAAGAGTATATTTTCTTTGAGAAAGTGAAGGAGAGGATGGGGAGTGAAGACGAATACCAGGCTTTTTTGAAATGCCTCCATATCTACAACACAGAGGTTATATCAAGAAAGGAATTACAAAGTTTGGTATGTATCTCTACACATGTTAAAATTCTACTACTATGGATACTTACCGAGTCTTTTGAAGAACTTATAAAATAAACTATACTTTTGCTTTATCAAAAGAAAAGCAAGTTCTTTCCGTTGGGAACATGTTTGGTTGGATGGCCTTGTTGTATTCTGAAACCTCTTTTGTAAAAAAAATGATCAGGTGACTGTCTTTGTAGGATATATCAATCTTTTATGCTAACCTAACAGCTTTTGATAAATACCACACCACACTGCTATATTTCACAAGCTACACATCAATTTGTCAAAAGATCAAACAATTAACTACACCAAATTCAAAACTTCACAATTTTCTTACACAAATCCACTCATCAAACAGTAGAATAAGCCGTGCACCAATCTATCAAAATTGATGAGTGCTTCGAAGTTTAATATTGGTGTACTAATTGTTCGATATTGTGTAAATCTGTGTTTAGTAATAGGTGTGATCAAACTATTAGTACATAACTTATGTTTTTGAGTTGAAAATTCGAAGTACAGCATTGGTTTGAGCTTGTGAAATTAGCAACCAAATTGTGAAGTCAGTAGTATGGTTAATCATCTGTTAGAAGCTGATTGGATGGTGTGAATGAATATTTTCCTTTGTAAAGGACAAACATACTCATCTAGTTTCCCTCTATTGGATGTCTATGACTAACTGAGGACTTTCCTTTTTTTTTTGTAATTAGTTATATGGGTTGGGTTCATTTCAATATTTTTTCTAATTTCAGGTTGTTGATGTACTTGGAAAATATCCTGACCTTATGGAAGGGTTCAACGACTTATTAAATCATTGTGAAAATATTGGTAAATTCTGAACAATTACTATTTCTTAATTGTTTTGACCGAACATATAAAGGCTGATTCTGATTACGCTTATTTATAGATGGATTCCTTGCAAGGTTTATGACTAAAAGTACGTACCCTGTCTTTTTTTTTTCTTAATATAAACTTTTAATCTTGTTTACTCTGATACACATACATGGCTATATAACACAATTGATGAAGTGTTAGTTAGAGGTAAACATAATTTGTTCCTTCTTAGATTCTTGGATTTTTCTTGTGACTGGAACATTTTGGACTTCTAACGATACTTTCAAGATGAATTTTTTTAGATGATTTTATTATTTTTTACACTGCTATGAAAATTTACATTTAGCCTTCAATCTACAGAAACTTGCACAACTTGTATAAACATACTTATAGCTTCAACTAAAGTAGTGGTTACTTAATAATATTTGATCAAGCTGGTTCACTAATCTAAAAAAAGTCAAACAATTTGTATACTGGAGTTGAATTTTAAGGTTTTAGGCCTGTTTTATACCAATTCTTTGATCTTGTTTGTGTAATAATTGTTTGATTTTGTGTAGATTGTATTTTAAATTGTGATTTTTTACAGTATGGTGACTAGTTGTTCGCTTTTGTGTAGATTGGTTTCTAACATTTGAATTTTTTTAGTTTGGTGTACAAATTTTGAATAACTAGGTTAGTAATAACAGTGATAATTTCCTGGTAAACTTTCTACTGTATATACAAAAGTTTAATGATTTATGTTTTTAACAGAACCTTCTGGGACTGAAGAACCGGTGCCTAGATCGGCAAAGATAGAAGAGAGAGAGAAGGATAAGAACTGTGAAGCTGAGGTGGCAAAAGAAAATAGATACAATGAGAAGTATTTATGGAAATCTAATCAAGAACTTGATCTTTCTGACTGTAAACGCTGTACACCTAGTTACCGCCTTCTGCCCGAAGACGTAAGTATTTAAAAACAATGAAATAGTTGGAGAAAACAATGTTTTATACTTAATAACCTATGTATTTTCTCAACTAATTAGAAAACAAAAGACGCAATTGAATGGTCTATTAATGTGTTTGGTTTTCTCAACTAATTAGTAACCTATGTATTTTTTCCGATTTGGTACACTAAGTTTACTAAAATGTCAGAAATGTACTGATTGTTAATTTGTTTGTCTGTTAAAAAATGGAGTATCGTTACCGTAGTTTTAATAACCTTTTTTTTTCTCCAGGCAGCTGATGTTTATTTGTGATTTTCTTCTTTTTCTTTTGCAGTACCCTATTCCTTCGGCAAGTCTAAGAACCGAGCTTGGTGCGCATGTTTTAAATGACAATTGGATTTCTGTAACTTCTGGGAGTGAAGATTATTCTTTTAAACATATGCGCAGAAACCAATACGAAGAGTCTCTATTTAGGTGCGAGGATGATAGGTAAGGCCTAATTTCCTGTTTTAATATAGTGAGCCATTTTGGACACTGTTGTTTCATAATAAAATATGGTTAAATCAATTTTGGGAAATATCCCTTTCGTACACCAACCTATCAATTCTAACACCTAGTCTACCATATTTTTAAAATTCTTTTTAGGGCAATTAGGACACACGTTAAAGTGTCACTTTAGAATCACTAGTTATGTACTGATTTAGTAATCATGTTGGTGCACTAAGAACCAATCTCTAGAAAATCAAACATTTAGCACAATAAGTGTCAAAACTTGATCTTTCAAGCACTTGTGAGTTTTGATAGGTTGATGTGCTAGTTGTGATAATTATTAAAACTGATATGTAGATTGTGTAGTTTTTTAGGCTGGTGTAGTAATTGTTTGATTTTTTGTAGATTGGTTGCTACATTATGAAACTTACTATCAGAGTATATTACTCGTTTAAAGATGTTAGTTTGGCTTACAAAAGTGATATTTTCCCTTAATTTGCCCATATCTCTCGTATTTGATTAATTATTATGGTTTTTTTATTTCTTATTTTCAGGTTTGAGCTGGATATGTTGTTAGGGTCTGTGAATGCGACTGTAAAACGGGCAGAAGAATTGTTAAATTGCCTTGACAATAATTCTATTGATCTTGACAAACCAATCTCCCTTGAAGATTACTTTACAGGTTTATTATTTAGTATCATAATGTTGCAATTTCTCTCTGTAACTCTTGACTGGGCTTGTTATCTTAATTTTGGTGAATTCCAGCCATGGTCCTCAATCCTCATAGTCCGCACTGATAGTCCGCACTGTATTAGCTACAACTTACAACAGTAATAGTCTCTATTGTTCCAGTAGGATACACTTGTGGTCCCTTCCTATGGGAACTAGTAATGTTATACGTAGGGACCACTCGTGTAACCTGTTTAAAATGTGCGGATATAGTGTTACAATTGAAACTATGTAGATAAAATTGAAAATCAATCCAAGGAATGGGGACTATTCTCGTACTTCATCCATATAGTTCTGATAATTGGCATGCATGTTTATCCTCTCTTTTTCTCTTTTTTTTTTGAATAGCTATCGATTTGAGGTGCATTGAGCGTTTATATGGTGATCATGGCCTTGATGTGAATGATATATTACGGAAAACACCATCAGTTGCATTGCCCGTTATATTAACTCGGTTGAAGCAAAAACAGGAGGAGTGGAATAAATGTCGTGTTGATTTTAACAAAGTTTGGGCAGATATATATGCGAAAAATCATCATAAGTCCCTTGATCACCGCAGCTTCTATTTTAAGCAACAAGATTCGAAAAACTTGAACACGAAAGGTAAACTAATGTTCTGTATCATTGTTACAAATTGGTGATCTCGTGCTATTTTGACCATATGCTGATTTGATGGTAAAATCGTGGGAAGTCTAATCCTACCCCATTAATTTTTCAAAAGGATTTTTGAATTGTTATAGCTTGTATTTTTTTATGGTGAATTTGAGGGAAAACAAGCTTATTTGTGCAAATATTTGAACCACATGGATATTTTCCAGAAGTGTCCATTGTCACAAAATTTCCCGAGTTTCATTTGATGAATGACTGAATGGCACTTTCAATCAGCCTTGCCTAAAGATTTTCACCATTGCACGTGGACTTATATCTTATACAGTATCTCTCTCTGTATAAGCATGTAGGTGTAGTTATAGTATTAAATATATAGCTAGCTGTGGAAGACTTTTGCTTGATAGTCCACCTTCTCACTGCGCCTCAACAATATCTAAGAGGTTCTTATTGGTTTTATTTTTTGCTTAAATCACCAGCGCTGGTTGCCGATATAAAAGATATTAAGGAAAAAAGGCAAAATCCGGATCATGTGGTATTGGCTTCTATATCTGCCGGAAGTAGACATAATATTTGTCCGAATATTGAATTCGAATATTCAGACAATGAAATACATGAAGACTTGTACAAGCTTGTCAGATACTCTTGTGAAGAGGTTTGCACTACGAGAGAACAATTACACCAAGTGATAAGGCTATGGACAACATTTTTAGAGCCTATGTTGGGAATCAATTCCCGGCCTTCAAGTTCAGATAGTATAGACGAGGATGGAGAAGCTAAATCTTCAGCAGAAAAAGAAAATATTGGCACTATAAATACGGCAAATGATGCAACTTTTGATTCAGAGAAAAAGAGTGTTGATGGACAAATTGATGCTAGTGCTTCACGTGCTCATTTGGCGAATAATACTCATGGAAATGATGGTATCAACTTCTCTTTCTCACTTTCTATTGCGTTTATAATGGTCCTTAGGTCTTTTATGGTTGCAGCTCTTACGAGTTGGATATTTTGAAGCTTTCTAACCCAGCTTAAATCTTCTAGCTTTTTCACGACGAAAAAAAAAGAAGAAACACTGAGCTTTTAAGCTGATCAGCCAAATGCAATCCAACTTTTAAGCAAAATAGAAAATAGGACGATTAAAGCTGCAACTAGAGAAGGCCATAACTAATCTTTTGGTTGGTGTGTTATTTATTAATCTGTAATTGACAGGCCATGGGTTGTCTGCTGGATCTATTCATACTGATGACAATAACAAAGTGAGCTCTGATATTAAAGGTGCTACTTCCTCAAAGGTATGCAGTAGGCTTAGAGCACTTTCAACTGTCTATACTACCTCATATACATCACTAAAGTTGTATATTCGGGTCTTAAAGTGTTTCTCATCTGTTCTTACTGGAACTCCGATACATAAATTAATGTATACATTTACCCATTTCCTTAACACGTGTAAAGGAATTGTATCTATGCACACCATTATTTTGTAAATTTTCTTTCAACCCAAAAAATGCTCCTTTTTAATATTCTTAGCATTTGTTTCTCTCTCTGTACAAAGGAAACCGCTCTTCTTCATCTCATTCGGTTTGGACCAATCACCTGGCTACTCTTTCCATCACCCCCTGAAAACTCATTGTTTATTCCAGGATTGTCCTAGGTCACGAGATTGGAGACAACAATTAAATCATAGAAACGAAAATTTGTGATGATCTGGAAACCCCCCTAAAATAGATGTTATAGAAAAAAAACCTAATTCCTGCTAAAACCACAAATTTGCTCGAGTCCCTCTCTATCAAACTGAAGGATTAGAGAAAACAATTGGGACGATTAGTAGAACATGAATGTTCTTGTTACCCCTCTTTCCCTGTGTTGTGACCATGGGAAACTGAAGAAAAAACATATGATTTGATTATTTATTTATTTTACATAACCTTACACAGACTGTTGCGCAACAGACACAAATATAGCTTATACAAGCAGTGTGTAGGTTTCATATAATGACTGTACTTGCTGTAGAGAGGGCTTTTATACATTCAGTTAAATTATCACCCTTTTGCATGGTAATTCATACAGTAAAGCTGTGCTAATGATCTATTTTCTTTTTTTGCCTTGCTTTAGGTTGGGAGTATTTCGAGAAAGGGGACTCTGGCAAACGAGAAATTCAGAAAAAGTAAAAATATTGAGAAAGAAAAAGGTGAGCTGTCACCTAATGTTGATTTTGAGGAGGATAATTTTGCCGTTTTTGGAAATAACGGTTCGTTGGCTATACCTACTAAGACTAAGCCCGCGGATGAGCTGGAAAATGAAAAAAATAGCGAAAAAGAAGATGTTTCAGGTAGTGAGTCGGCTAATGATGAGTGTTCTCGTGAAGAACATGAAGAAGATGAAGAACAAGTGGAGAGAGAAGGTGAGGAGAGAAATGGAACATCAGAATTGAATTTAGAAAGTTTTGTTGGGACTTCGAAGCCTCTTGTTAAGCATATTTTTTCGAGTTTTTTATCTAGCAACGGAAAGAAAGATGGCCGAGTGTTTTATGGAAGTGATGCTTTTTATGTGCTTTTTCGACTTCATCAGGTCAGTTTCATATTTCTATTTACTTTAAGTTTTGAAATAGGTTTGATGGTAGCTGTCAGTTCGTTGTATGTTAAGGAAAATTTTCTTTGTAGTCTGAATAAGCTACATTCATGGTCCTCAACCGTTTCTGTAACTTACACCAGTAGTCTCTTTCCCAAGAGTATGTATGGAGATTTCTGTAATCCATTCAAAACATGTCGACACTTGATGTTCCTTATTTGATTATCAGGGACCAATAGTGTTTCACTTGGAACTTTGGGGACCAAATAGGAATTTTACCCAAAGTATGGGGACCTTGATTGTTGTAATTAAATGTAAGGGGATTATTTTGTAACTTGGTCCCAAAGTATCTCAACCAATGCTGCATTTTCCCCCTTACTCCGGGAGAAACTTCGACCTGGTCCCAATAGTTTCAGTTGCAACACTGTTGGTTAGTTTGAATATCTGCACCCGCGATCCCCATTATCAAAATACAACAGGGTTGATTCCCGTAGTTTTTGTAGCTATCATTAATGATTTTCCTACAAATTTATTAGTTTTATACAAGGAAAACATTGATGTACCCCATTCAAAACATAGAGACTACTTGTAACACCTATTCAATTCACGGGACCAGTATTACTTCATTTGAAATTATGGGGCCAAATAAATTTCACCCAGAGTATGGGGAACTTTAGCGTTGCTAGTGAAAGTGAAACTATGGTCTATGGGGATCATTCTGAATGTTGGTAGGAAATATGGGTACCATTACTGAATGAGATGTAATATAATTTCCCGTGACAGGTTCTGTATAATCGATTACTATCAGCAAAACTGAATTCAACGGCTACTGAGACGAAAAGGAAAACAAAAAAGGACACAGACCCTTCTGATTTTTATGGCAGGTGAGTATAGTAACTAAATTTTAGTAATAAATTGGAGAAATTATTTCCAGATATTAATTATTTATTAATAAGCTAGCTGCACGTGTTTTTGCAGATTCATAACTGCTCTTTATAGTTTGTTGGATGGATCAATTGACAATGCGAAATATGAGGATGATTGCCGGGATATAATTGGAAATAAATCTTATGAGTTATTCACATTGGATAAATTGATTTATAAGCTGGTGAAACAGGTGAGATTTTGATATTTTTTCTTTTCTTCGACGTTCCTGTTGAGAATTTTCCGCAGCAAATTTCTAACATTTTATCTGCATTATAGCTTCAAACGGTCACTGGAGATGAGACTGATATTAAGCTTCTTCAATTATTCGAGTACGAAAATTCACGGACACAAGAAAAGTATGTTGATAGAGTGTATTTCGATAATGTACACATGGTCCTTCATGACGAAAACATATACCGAATTGAAAGCGTAAGCTCCGTTTCCCCCCTATAATTATCTGTCCTTACATCTTTTTTCTGGTTCTTCCAACTAGTCTTGTATATGGAATTAAAAAATTTCCGTTTTTGCAGTCATCTGCCCCATTCCGTTTGTCCATGCAGCTGATGGATGATGGAAATGAAAAGATTGAAGTTTGTTTGGATTCCAATTTCCCGGCCTATCTGTATAATGAATACTTTTCGATTGTTTCCAGCAATAAGGAACCACCTAACATCTTTCTAAAGAGGTATTTATTTTCTGAGTTGATTGCAAAATTAATTTTCTCTTTTCTGTATTGGGAAAAAACAAAAGTTAACCATATCTTTTGCTTATTGAGGAACATGTATTACCCAGTGGGTGCGAATGGATTTATAACTGTCACCCTAATGGTCGCATCTTTTGTATTTGATTTCTCATATGTTGTAAAACTTGGTAGCTAAATTATAAATGCATTTTTAATTGAATGGGTGAGGATCCCTTGAGCCACCTACAGTATGTATACTACCAAATTTCATCTACTGCTACTTAATTCTCTTAAACCACCCGCGTATCATGTACTGGAACGTGGTACTATACTTCTATCGCATCTTAGTATATACCGATTTTGGCAACCCATCTGTCTCAGTATGTCTTTTTTTCAGGCAAAATTTCACGAAATCTAAAGTAACTTCGTTAAATTGAATAATTTTTCACCGATTATAAGATAACTATGGTAAACTGAAAACCTTTTCGCTTCATCATAGTATTGATCACTCCCGAGTATGTCTACCCAACATGTATCACATACCTGACAACTAATGTACCACGTTCCAGTTCCATGTAGCATGATCAACTGTGACCTGGGTAAAATTAGTCTAAGCACCACCTTAAAGATGCATTTTTTCTTGTTCCATTCTTGTCTTATGATTGTATAGAGGAGTTAATGTTCTATAAGCATTTTTGTAAAACTCCCATATTTAGATATTTTAGCCTCCGAGGTATGAAAAAGTTGAAATGAGATGTCCTTTTATCTTTCTTAAGACTAAGATGAATATGGGTGCGAAATGTCATATAAGCTTCTTTTTCTGGCGACTTTAATGGTCCTTTTGCTTGTTTACCAATCAGCTATGAAGCATCAGTATGGGTATTGGGTATGGTACAGTACCGTATGGATACGGGAATGTGCTAGTTTTGAAATTTTTACTGTACGGGTACGACAAATAGCTAGTGTTTTTTTATAGAGTCTCCGAATAGAAACGACTAACATTAGTAGAAAAAATAACTCAAAACACTGGGTGGTGTGTGTATGTGCGTGTGTTAAGTTTCAAGGAAAGAAAATTTGTTGGACCATGAACTTGATAGAGTATCTTGACATTTCAGAAATAATGGCAAAGTATATATACCTTATAAATGTACTTTCTATGGCACGAAATATTTCAAAGATAAAAACAGGAGTAAATGTTGTAAAGGCATGCTTTTCTTGGGACTTCGTGATAACTTTATTTCTTTTTCTTTTTCTGATGTATTTTAATTCATTATTAACTATGAATGTAACAGAAAATGGTTTTTTATTTTATTTATTGCAGAAGTAAACGCAAGTATGCCGGCCTTGATGAATCATCTGCCATATGTAAAGCTTTAGACGATGTTCACTTGGTCAATGGTCTAGAATGTAGAATGTTGTGTAATTCATCATACGTACGTTCTTATCCTACTTTAGATTTAGTACTGATTGTTATGTCATCAACAGAACTTGAAATGTTGGTTCATGTGATAATTCAGTATTTTGTCTTAACTAATTGTGTTTTTTTTTTTGTTAGATTGAATATGTTTTCGATACAGAAGACTCCTTCTATCGCGTGAAGAGAAGACGAAGAGTTTCTTCATCTCATGATCAAGCAAAAAAAGAACGTTTCAACAAATTTCTATCAGCTGCATAATATCCCCTATTTACTCCTCAAAGTACGCCCTTTTCTTTTTTACACATCTTTTTTTTAAATGTTAATATCAGAAATCAGATTGTTGCAACATGTAAAAGAAGCTAAACTTCTGTTTTTGTAATGGTTTTAATTATTGATGCAGGACTGATGTACATGTAAAGATTGTCAGCTCGGCTTGATCCTGTTATTTGATATAATGGGAAAATAAAGTCAGAAAAGTTCTCGGGGTTGATTTCATAAACTCATGAGTTCCAACTTCAGATCCTTTCTTATTTTTGGCCAATGTTCTCTAGATAGTTTTACCGATGACTTTATTTATGGTTCTGTATTGCTACCCTTTTGTTTTCCCCGAGTGGTGGGTGTTAGTTGTATCAAGTTCTGTATAGTTACAACTTGATCTAGATATATCTAATTTGAATTGTTATATTTAAAAAGAGAAAGGAGGAATATAAGCACAGACTTGCAGTTATCCTTTCTTTTCATTCACTCAAATGTAGTGAATTGTATTTACCATTTTTTTCTCATTAAAAGTTGTGGCTGTTTTTTGCTCCTCTTTGCTTGGATTCTAGCTTTGTTATATTCATCCTCTCTTTTTCTCTTTTAGTTTGTCTGAGAAACTAGAAATCTTTAAATTGGATGAACTGATCTTTTTTATCAGTCTCATACAAGTCCAGCTTATTTACTTGAAAATCACAACCTGTATCCATGAGTCGGTTGTCCAGTTTAGTTTGAACACTGTTTTCTTCTCTGAACACGCTCCCTTTTTTTTTCTTGATCTCATTTGGCTTGGTGTTGTTACTGTTGTATGATGCCTTTTCGGAAAACTTGATACAACAAAATAATATTTTTGTGTTGCTTTGTAATAAAATAAAACATAAAAGAAGCCGTAAAACTGCGCTTGGCGGCTGTTAATGCTATTAGCAAGGATAAAATCTTATTTTAACGAGCATTATCAAAGGTAGCGGCTTTTATGTAATCCCTTAATTTAATTCTTATTGCTTCACCAAATTTAAGGAATCCGTGTGCCACGGTTACCAACTAAAATAGTTCTATATTTCTATAATTCTACTGGTTTCTCAGTCGTGTTACCATTCCCGTTTCCCTTGTTTATTATTCGAATTCTCCTTTTTTACATTTTATTTTAACCATCCCTTTCATGAACCTGTTTCCCATGAGACATTAAATTTCAATATATTTTCAAAAGTTCAATCACTCAAAAAACATAAATATTTTTTTGTGCATTATCATTTATAAAACTACTTTTACAAAATTTCCTCACTATCCTATGTACAGCTCTAGTACGAAATTCTCCCATACACAGCCAAACAATATTATAAAAAAAAACATAACAAATTTCCATTTAGCTATTATCATCTCTGTTCTTCTCATCTTGATACTCGAAAACCATAAATAATTTGTGCATCATAACATCGATAAAACTACTTACAAAATTTACTCACTATCATATGCACCCTCCTATTTACGAAATTCTCCCAAATATATACAAACAAATATTTAAAAACAACATAAAAAAATTGAATCAAGCTATTATCATCTTTGTTCTTGTAACTCTATCTGAGTTCTACTAAGGTGCAAATCATAAGGAACCCATAAAATATCAACAGGACAATAATTCCTTGCATCCAATCTCACCCAGGGCTTCCCTTTTCCACTCCAATGAAGTAAACTAACCCGACCCGAATGAATCCCTCTACAGTTATTTACCAAATTATCCCCTCCGAGCCCGTGCTGGTTCCACCTGTGATCAATCTGCTGAATATTTCCTCCGAATACGAGCAAGAAAGGCGGTAACGAACCTAACTCGTATATCCTCTTTTCCTTCTGTACTTTCATCCAATTTTCAACTTTTTCTCTCGTTTTCCCCTCACGGAACTTTACTAAATCCATCACCATTACCCCCGTGTTGAAATAGCATGGCCTTTTTCCTTTGAAAATGCTCGAAAGACTCGTATCCGACCAAAATTTATTATTGAAATACTTCGTGAAGTTAGTATGGCAATATTCTGGAGCTCCAATTGCTATCGACCCGGGTAAGGAAATTTCCCAAAGGGTACGAATCTCGTCAACTACTATCGTATCAGAGTCTAGATAAATCACACGACGAATACATGGGTCAAGCATATCAGCTATGTATGTTCTCGCGTAGTTTAAAGGGTTATCAAGAGCTGGTCTAATCGACGGTGAAATCAAATCCTTCACTAAATTGTCATCAAAAGGGTAGACTTTGAAACTAAGATAAGGGAAAGTGGATTTGACTATCTGGGTCAGTTTTTTTGGACCAGGTTTCGATGTTTTCGAGGCGATGAGGTGGAAAAATAGCGCTTTCGGGCAATGTGTGTGTTTTAGAATCGAGTGGATCAATGCTACTGAGCCTCTTAGATACTCTCTATCTAGTGTTATCGCTACGTGAACTAGGTTTGGATCACAAACCGAGTTTCTTCTTGAAACCGCACATTGTGGTTCGTTTTGGTAAATAGGAGCCTCTTGAAACCGAATAAAACTCTCTTTCCAAAAAGCTTTGTTTTCGACTAACGGAATAGAGTAAACAGAGGAGCTTAAAAAGAGAGTGATTGTAAGTATAGCTATGATAAAAAGAGCTTTGCAAGCCATGTTAATGGCTTTGTTTAGATATAGAAAGAGAAGGAATAGTTTTTGTTGAATTGTTCTTAACCTTGTTTGTGTGTGTAAGAGTATATTTATTTATATCTAGACTATATATCAGAGAAGAAACGCGTAGGAAAAGGAAGAGACTATTCAAAATTAGTATACAAATTTAATTTTATAAATTGGAAAAAGTCAGGGTGTTTGCAGGGTTCGAGAACTATGGATTGATAATGGTCAACATGCTCAGAATATTATAAAATCAATTTTTGCATGATTTTTTCATAAAGATACAAAAAATACAGCATGTTTCCACTTTCCTGGTTCCCTTTCTTGAGGTATAGCGCGTTATTATTACATAGAATGAAATTTAAGGCCTTTTAGAATTATTTTCGGTACAGCATAGTACTATTTACTTCCTCAGTCCAAAAAATGGTCTTCAATAATATGAATGAATATTTAATGTAGACTTGTTAACGCTGCTTGTAAAAGCCGTGTTTAGACGCAAACTAGGCGTTGGCTAAACGATAGACGGATCTTAGAAGTTTAAAATATTAAACGAGATAAAAAAGAATTAAACAGAGTAGACAATAATTAAGCAGAATTATACGGTGATTAGGTGCTTAAAGACTGATTTCGCCTAAAGTCGAGATGCGTATTTTAGAACATTAGGCACAACTAATACCATGAAAACAGAAAACATAAACCATACTATAATTTTGAGGACAAATAAGAAATAAAACGAAACCGAATTTTTGAGACGGATGGATATTAAATACAGACATCGTACATATGTATATACGTGGGAGTGTATGGACACGTAACACGTTGACTCGTTGAAAACGGCACATGGCCGGTGATTGCTTAGATATTAGAAAATCTCATTTTCAAAAAACAAGTAAGATATTAGAAAATCTGAGAATCTCTTACTCCCCAAAATTTGATAAGGATAAATTTCCTGGTTACCGGAAAATGTTTCATCTCGCTGCTATGAAACTTTAAAATATTGAGTCCGTGTTTAACGTTTACTCCTTCCGTCCCATATACTATACTATTTATCTACATACAACTTTGATCTTACATGACAAATATCTCTTATTTAGATCGTTGAAATATAAATTTTTAAAATTTATACATATAGTTTAACCTTTAAACTATGTAATCAACTTTTGAAAAATTCGATTTCGACAACTTAAATATGAATTATTTGTCGATCAAAATTGCACGTAGTTTCGTATAGCCCCCAACAATTTGGAACGGGAGAGTATTTAATAAAACTTGTGAGATTTAATATACTATCAATTACGTAAAACATCAATTATCTTAAAAGCTGGCATATTTCTAAAGATTATATTTAGACGAAACAGTATTTGCGTGATAATCCAGGGCCTTAGGCCATCTCTTTTTGCCTAATTCTTGACTAGTAAGTCTAGTAATACGAAATATCCAGCTAAGACATATTTTGCCAAATGATAGCCATAAAGTGTTTTACTCCTAATAGCAATAACTGCTGGGACGCGTTATTGGCTTTAAAATAAGTAATAATAAGTTTATTTTTTTAAGTATAATAAGTTCACAAGCAAAATTAACTTCAACAAATTTGCAGCTGTTTGTATTTATCTAAGTTTATTTTTATTTCTGAATAAACTGTCACTGATTGTCTCTAGCAAGTTCGGTTTTTACGATCTATATCGTCATAGATGACTCGGAAAGAAGAGAACGCGAAAGAACCATACAAGTTTTTATTTATGGATAAATTAAATGTTTATATTACATAAACTGACAGGAATTTTTCAAAACTTAGGGGGGGGGGGGGGGGGGGGGGGGGGGGTAAAAATATACACTTTCTACCTTGCTTTAAAACTTACAACAAGCCAACAACGCAACTTAGATGCAATCTATTCTCCAACCCTCTTAAATGATGACCCAATAACATACACCTGCAAAACCAATGTTTGAATGAGAGATTTTTTTGCCAGAATCATGACAAAAAACTAATATCAAATAGCAGGTTTTATGAAAATAAGTTGGCATATTCGAGGCTGCGACGAATATTTTAAGTTCATTCCGAGCAAAATAAGCTTAAAAACTTCTAAATAGAAGTACCAAAAAGGTGAGCTTGAAATGACATTTAAGTAAAATTGTGTTCATTCAAAGCAGATAGCTATTCCAGGCACGAAAAAACCAAAAGTGAATATTTAAGCTGGCCAGCCAATGTAGAGCCCAATTTTTAAACAAAAAACCAAAAATAGTTGAGCTTAAAAACTAATAACAATAAGATTTAAGATGAAAACTAACCAAAAGAGTAGCTTCGCTAGGTAATCGCGTGAGGCACACACAGTGTTGGGACTTTCCTCGTCCCCGTTTTGTTCATTCCCACTATTCATTGCAGCAAAATCTCCATTAAACTCGCAACTAGATTCGTCTTCAAAAAAATTCCTCAAAATATTTTGAACGAGATGGTGAGTAATTTCCTCGACTTCTATTGATGAGGGCCGAGATAGCTCATTCACCTTAAGGAATGCCAATTACATAAGTTCAGGAACCCACGTTGAAGATAATTCATTGGCTTTATTTGGTTGTATCTTATAAGTAGAAAATTTTGTATTTGGTAAAATGTGACAAAAGTGAATAGCAACTGAGGCTAGTGTAAATTTATGGAGAAAAACATACTTTAACGAGAAAAAGAGTATCGAACTCTATATTTTTTAGAAGTACACTTCTATCAAAAAAATATGCGGGCCAATTTGGTTTTTGTACATTTTAAGTAATTATTAGTGCAGCCAAACAAGTCTTAATTGTACACGAGTCGAGCTTCTAGTGAATACCATATCTGCCTCCAAAGACCTTAAATACTCCAATAGATCATTATGACTTTCTCTGTTACATTCCATTTGCATATTATCCTGCTTCTTGGCATCTAATTCCTGCAAACGTATAAATACCAGGTAAGATTTAACGGTTCAAAAGAAACACAAAGATAAAGGGGAAAAGGCAATGGAGTTCATGATTACTCCGTACATGGATAGATTGTTGACATATAGAGAGACGCGTATAACTTTCTAATTACTCGATTTTACAAACTTATTAATGAAGGCTTCTTGAAGAAGTCACCACACTTGAACTCGTCTCAACCAGTCAAATATGGAAACCCACTTCTGACCTTGCTTGGTTGCAACTTTTAAAATAACATGTTTTTGCTTAAAAACAGGACCACAGGTTCACAAGTAATTGATCAGCTTAAAGCCTAAATTTTCAGCCTAAACAAACTAGAAGCTTTGGATAAACAAACTAGCTTTTTCTGAACTTAAAAAATCCGAACTCTTTGTTTAAAATCTGCAATAACACAGATCCATTAAATAAAGTTAATGGCCACCATAAGCCGATCGTGCTCTCATTCTTTAAAAAGGACCGTCCACTTCTTTTATGAAAAATGGATTTGGTATTTATTATTCAACTATGTACCCCCAAAAGCTCTCTTAATATATCTCTTTTATACATAATAAGTCCAACTCGAAGCAGTTCATCTAGCATCGGATCTCAATGATAGGGATCAAATTCACATCGAAGCTAATACGTTCAGCATCTTGAAAATATTTAAATGACCCAAACCTTCTCCTGAACTTACAAAGAGAAACACTTTCACCCGTAGCAACACCAATTAGCTTTCCCCCCTCATAGTAACAGTATCGTTTCAGCTATCTTAGGTTGCCAATTATAAGCAACAAAGCTCTGGACTTTTGAAGGTTGAGAAAAAATCTGGCCCCATCTAGTTTAAAGTTTCTATTTTATAGCCTTTTCAGACCAAACAACCAAAAAAGCTCGGCTTCAGAGCTGATCAACCAGATAACTTCCAACTCGTACAAAAATAAAATCGAAAAATTCGGGATGAAACGTTTTGAGCAATCTCAAGTGTAAATGAAAATTAAAATCTCACCTTTTTGGCTAAAGACAACTCCAGTTTGAGCTCCTGAATGTAGCTTTGTGCCTCTGGGGACAAATTTTCAAGACTCTGAAGGCTTATATTCTCCATACCTTTTAGGTAATTGCCAACGCCATTCTCGCCACTCTCTTCTTCACTATTTTCTCTCTTCTCTTTCAAAACCTCACTACTCTGTTCATCGCCTGGCCTTTTCCAATTTTCTGTGGGTATATTAAAATTCCTCATCAGCGAAATCCTATACTCTGCATTCCAGAGAGTATACCTATTGCAACAAAACACTAACCAAATCAGTGAGATAAATCTTTATATCATTCTATTATAATAAGCAAACCCAAGAAAAGCAAGTTATTTTTTAGGCTGCCAAAAAGGCCAATTTTTTCCAAAAATACCCTCACTACTTGTCTGAAATTACCAAAATAATCTTCAATTTTTTTAAAAAAACTACCATAAGAAACTACCCCATTGCAATGACACGCAGATGAATGCCTTGGGTTACTAGTGTATAAATATATACGGAGTAATAAATAATGTCACAAAACCAAACTTGTACGAAACACATAAGCAAACACCAATTTTGCGACAAAACAAAAGTAGAATTGTTTTTTTTACATATCCTAAATTGTAAAATTAAAAGAAACACAAAGAATCAATGATTTTACCAATCTTAGACATACTATTTTGTAACAAATTCAGTTCTCTTACAATCCATAGGATTTCCAAGTACTAACTTCAGTAAAGAAGAAAGAAACTATACCAAACTTTATAGAATCATTTATATTGAATCTTAACAAAAGCACTCGCAAATTTATTTTCTGAAATACATACACACTGAAGAAAATTAATTCTTTCACCATTAACTATATAGCAAAATAAGTCAAATATACTAAAGTCTAGTAAAAACTCTGGTCGATTTTCTCTTTCACAATTTCTAAATACTTAAAACACTAAGCAAATCATTTTTTCAGCATTAGTAATAGTACAGACACTTGGTTACTAACTCGGTGATGATTAAAGACATGAACAGCCTATCTAGTGGCTGCTTCAAAACCCCAACGCTAAAGGATTTTACGTATATATGTATGAGCAGTGAAGTATCGTGTAGTGTATTTATTAATATTAAAAAAAACTAGTATATAAGGAAAACTATTAAAAATAGTTGTTTACACAATTTATATACTGAATTTAGGAAAAACACGGGCAAGCTCATTTGTTTCACTTTCACCATTCAAATACACTAAAACCATACCCTTAAAAAAAAAAAACACTAAAACCACTAACTGATAAACTCTTAACACAATTCAATATATAAAGTATGCATAAGTAGATGTGATAATATAGTTGATCACTAACCCAGTGATGATGGAAGACATGAGTTGCTAATTGAGTGGCATACTGACAGGAATTTTACATATAAATACTAACCAAAACACGCTAGTCCCTAGCAAAATATATCTCATAGTATACTTTGGCGAAAACGCAGGTTATCTCATTCTTTCACAATTAATATACACTAAAACCAGTAACCGAAGAAAACTCTTTCACAATTCAAATCATGCCCAATTCAAACCAGTGAAGTTCCATATATAAATTGACTAACTTTTATATAAGAAATACTAACAAAATCAATTCTTGATAAAAATATATTTAATGAACTTTAGACACTGGCCATCTTTGTTCTTTCACAATGGAGTATACGCTATAACCACTGACTGACAAAAAAAGTCTTTCACCATCCAGTTATGTATTGTTTACATATGTAAGTATAGGTGATAATTAGGTACCCAGTGATGATGAAAGACATGAGTAGCCGATCAAGCAGCTGTCTTAAAACCCTAATACTAACATCAAACTGCAACGAAAATCATTTGTTTAATCGACTCCTTTGCCGATACAGAAACCCACTCTGATATAACTTACCCGTTCCACTCTGATATAACTTACCCGTTCAAAGGCTCAATTCTCCTCAACATATCTCCAATCACCACCAATTCCCGCCCAGTTTTTGCAAAAACACTGGGCAACTAATTTATCTCTACAAGAATCAATTAATTACTAACAAAAACTCTATAGAATCAATTAATTACTAACAAAAACACTAAAAAATCAATTAATTACTATGAAACTACAACAATCAGTCAATTACTAAAAACACTATAGAATCAAGTTTTCACTAAAAACCACTATAATAATCAAATAAATAGTAAAAGCACACAAAAATCAATCAATTAGTAAAAAAAAACACTACAAGAAATCAGCTAAATGCTAGAAACACTACAAAAATCAGCTAATTACTCATTCACACATTATTAAACACTGGCAACTAATTACTACAAACACTACAAAAATCAGCTAATTACAGATTTACCAGCTAATTAAACACTGGCAACTAATTACTACTTTTTTTTTTTAATAATTGACAACTAATTACTACTAACACTACAAAACAATCAATTAAACACTGGTCAAAACTACTATAGTCTGTTAATCTAATAATATGCACATACATACACAAACACACAAACACACACATACATATATATATATATATATATATATATATATATATATATACATATAATCACCCGGTGATGATGGATGACATGAGTAAGCGATCGAGAGGCCTCTTCAAAACTCTAACACCAACGTCAAACTGCTCGGCAGGCAACAACTCTTAACATCTTCGAAATCGTCTGCTTCATCGAACCCTTCGCCGATATAGAAACACCTTCACACATTACTGAACCGTCCAGAGGCTCGATCCTCCTCAACATGTCGCCGATCACGGCAAATTCCCACCAAAAACCTCAATTTTAGCAAAATCACTGGCCATCTAATTTATTTCTATAGGAATCAATAAATTACTACTAAAAACACTATAGAATCGATTACTTACTATGAAACTGCACTATTCAAGTAATTACTAAAAACCACTACAAAATCAAATAAATAGTAAAAGCACACAATCAATTAATTAGTAAAACCTCAACAAGAATCAATTAATTACTAATAAGTCACTACAAAAATCAAATAAATAGTAAAATCAAACAAAAACCAATAAATTAGTAAAAAACCAAATGGTCAGTAAAAACACTACAAGAAATCAGCTAAATGCTAAAAACAGTACAAACACTGATTAACTGGTAAAAACATAACGAGTTTTTTTATTACTAATTCACCCGTTAATTAAACACTGGCCAGCTAATTACTAAAAACATTAAAAAAATCAATCAATGAATTAAACACTAATCAAATACCCGGTGATAATGGAGGCCATGAGCAACCGATCGAGCGGGTTTTTCGAAACCCTAACGCTCATGTCAAACTGTTCGGCAGGCAACAACCCTAACATCTTTGAAATCGTCTGCTTTATCGAATCCTTCACCGATACAGAAACCCCTTCACATATAACTGAACTGTCCAGAGGCTTGATCCTCCTCAACATGTCGCCGATCACGGCAAATTCCCGCCAAAACCCCACTAATCAGTTAATTACTACTACAAACTCTATAGAATCAATTAATTACTAAAAACACTATATAATCTAGTAATTACTACTAAAAACACTATAGAATCAATTAATTACTAAAAACACTATAGAATCAATTAATTACTAGTAAAAACACAATAGAACCAGGTACTAACTACTAAAAACACTATAGAATCGGTTAATTAGTAAAAACACACAAAAACAAGTCAATAAGTAAAACCACAAAATGAATCAACTAGTTAGTAAAAACACTAGAATAATTCAGCTAAATGCTGAAAACACTACAAACACCAATTAACTGGTAAAAACACAACAATAATCAACTAACTAGTAAAAACTCAACAAGAATCAATTAAATAAACACTATAAATCTGTAATTTATATATAAATAAGTACCCGGTAATGATGGAGGACATGAGCAACCGATCGAGCGGACTCTTTGAAACCCTAACACTCACATCAAACTGCTCAGCAGGCAACAACCCTAACATCTTCGATATCGTCTGCTTCATCGAATCCTTCACCGATACCGATACGCCCTCAGATATAACTGAACCGTCGAGAGGCTCGATCCTTTTCAACATATCTCCGATCACAGCAAATCCACGCCCAAACCCCAATAGTCAGTTAATTACTACTACAAAATCTATAGAATCAATTAATTACTATGAAACTACAAAAATCAATTAACTATTACTAAAAACACTAGATAATCGCTTAATTACTAAAACCACTACAACAATCAACTAACTACTACTAAAAACACTATATAATCGCTTAATTACTAAAAACACTACAAAAACCGATCTATTAGTAAAAACCATAACAACAATCAACTAGTCAGTAAAAACAGTACAATAAATCAGCTAAATGCTAAAAACACTACCAGAATTAGTTAATTACCAAAAACACAACAAAAATCAATTAATTACTAATTCACCAGCTAATTAAACACTGGCCAACTAATTACTACTCCTAAATCTATAATACATACATACATAAAATTAATTACCCAGTGATGATAGAAGACATTAATAACCGATCGAGAGGCCTCTTTGAAACCCTAACGCTCACATCAAACTGCTCGGCAGGCAACAAACCCAGCATCTTCGAAATAGTCTGTTTCATCGAGTCCTTTGCAGAGACTGATACGCCTTCGGATATAACGGAACCATCTAAGGGCTCGATCTTCTTCAACATGTCTCCGATCACGGCAAACTCACGCCCGATACGGGTTTTTCTGAGGGAGGTGAATTCGCCTCCGTTGTCGACGCCAGAGAGGAGGCAGCTGACGGCGAGGCGGCGGCGGAGGGGTGGATACGATGGGCGGAGGAGGAGGAGTGACATGGCGGAGATGGCCGCCATGGATAGAGATAGATATAGTGAGAGATAGATATATATATAGATAGAGATAGATATATATATAGAGGGGAGTCGTGAGCCTCACAGGGGGAGATTCTGAATCTTCCGTTCTCTCTCTCTCCAATTTATTTTTATTTATTTTCCCGTTTAAACCATATTTTTTTTTTTAGAATCCTAATTTTAATTTTTTTTTAGGAACCGTAAATCAAAATTACGGTTTAATTTACGGTTTGTAAGTTTGAATTACGGTTTTAACTATTAAATTACCAAATTGTCCCTATATTGAAATCTGAAAAATTTACAGTAGATCGATCGGCTCTCATCTCTGATCGATCGGCTGTCACTCCGATCGATCGGTGTTTTGTAAAATTTTACAGTATGTTCAGCCGATCGATTGGAGTTGATCGTCTGAACATTTTGTAAAATTTTACAGAATATACACACACATACATATACATATATATATATACACATCTTTCTTTTCATATTACCCAAAATTCGTCATTTTCGTCAAAAACCATCCAATCTTCAACAAAATCATGTTTTTTTTGTTATAACTCTCTATTTTTCATCACCTTAATACATATCTTTCAAATCAATTCAACCTAAAATCCATTGATTTGCCCCCTTAATTCGTATTTTTTTTTAAAAAAAACAATAATTTCTCAAATTCAATAAAATAGTTCGAGAGAAAAGCTCTTCAAAGACGACTTGTAAAGATATCGGCTCATCCGCTTATCGTTTGGGTAAATCTTCTAAAGCCGATAATTGTATCTCGAATAGGACAATTGTCGATCGTGTCTCTATTGATTATTCAACTTTCATTCGTAAATTTCCGTTTCTTGAAGAGAACATCGGTTTCCAAAATTGGGAAAACTTGATTTATTTAGCTAATGATATATATATATATATATATATATATATATATATATATATATATATATTGATGAAACTTATCAATTTTATCAAAATATTATTGTTTATACTAATGACAATAATGAGCTCGAACTTTCAACCAAGGTAAAAGAAAATAGTTTTTTCCGCCTATCAACTACGCGATCTCTTAGATTTAGAGTGTACCAAAAGCCGATGAAATATTAAATAGGTGTAATTTTTCAAACAGGGTTGATCTTCGTCAATCCATGTTTCACCCCGAAGATCGTGGAGAGCCAAAAGCTAATGGTCTCCACTTTCAAAACAAAATCTCCTTTTTTATTGTCTCTAAAATTATTTTTTCACATAGCTCAAATTTCACCGATGTTACGAAAGATAACATTGTTATTCTAACTTGTATTAAAAACAAAATTAAATTGGATACCGCCACCCTAATTCTTAAAACAATGAGAGAAGCAAATGACTATACAAAACACTCTATTCCGTATGGCTCTCTTATTACCGAAATTCTCAATTCTTTTAATATCAAATGCAAATGCGTTAAACTCAAGTCGACTAGTGTTCTTGAGTCAAAAAATCTTTCGCAAATGAAAATTCGTGTCATCGGTGATAATATTCTAACTTGGTATGACCAAGTAGTTACCGGTGAATTTTTTGCACCCCTCCATCTTCATCTAGAGCCCTATGTAGGCCCTAAGGCAATCCCTATCGAACCCGTTTTGGGTATGGGTTGATTGGTGTTGGTTGTTGGTGTTGTTTGTTGGGGTTGGGGTTGGTGTTGGTTATGTGTTGGTGTTATTTGTTGGTTTACAGGTACGTGTAATTTTTGTGTGGCGATATCCAATTTTAAGCGAAACTAGGACGAATTTTTCGCTCGGCAATAATATCCAATTTGGACGATTACCGTTAATGTTTATCTTTTGTTATCATTTTATCGTATGTTTCCATTTGTGCGATTGGTTATTGTGGTGTGTTGTATTATTATTTTTTATGGTATTATTTATTTGATATATTGGGTTGATCATTGTATTTTTTTTTTTATTTGTGACGATGATCCATTTTTAAGCAAAAGTATGGCGAATTTTTTGCTCGACATTTACTTACCAATCTATTGTATCTTGATTTATACTCCTGTCGGTGTTGTTTGTTGGTATTAGATGTAAATTATTGGGTTGATCATTTTGTTAATCTTATTTGTGATGATGCTCTAATTTTAAACAAAACTATGACGAATTTTTTAATTACAAGTATGTCGTTTAAATAAAACTTGAAAATGATAAATTTTCATTTACATAAAAAGAGTTTTACGACCGTTGCAACATTTACAAAAATAACTGATTTATAGTATTTTTACTCAGCTGGTAATACTACATATAAAAATGATAATGAAAAATAGCATGTAAATTATAGCTACACAATATTCAACCTCGAAAAAAAAAATGAATCACATAAATTTACACCAACTCATTTTCTTCGGTCTCATTACAATCACATAAAAAAATGAATCACATAAGTTGTTAAAGCGGAGAAAATTATTAAGAATATGAAACATTACATCATTTAACTTCAGTCTCATTACAATCAGTTACAAAAAGTTGGAAAAATAGTATAATTAAAAACTAATATGCATCGTCTAAGTTGTATATGCTTTCAGTATCGACTTATTTCCATCTTGCCTTTGCAACGCTCTGTAAAAGTTGAAATTTGGTCGAAATAATTGTTTCCACGGATCAGCATCTGCAGTATGTTCTTCTTCCCACCGACTTATAATTGCTGGCATCGAGAAATTCCTGTCTTTAGGAACAACTTCAGCATAATGACATCCGTTGACAAACACCATTACAACAAGGATGTAATGTGTCAGTTTAGGAGGCGTAGTGTAAAGAGGAAAATAGGTGGTATTCCGACAAACTACACGCCGACCAGTATTGGCTAATTCCAATACTACAAGTGGTATATTATAACAAGATGCAATTAGAAAACCACATGCCGAAAATCTAATCCATTTATCAATAGCGGCGTCATTTTGAGTATTGCTATAAACCAAACTGGATAAAACATAATCAAAACCTTTGTTGTCGCAGTTTTGGAACAGATTATAATAAACACTTCTCATTCGACAAAGCTCCTGATACAACTCCCATCTAACTTCGAACCAATTTTCTTCCCCTCTATTTTTACGCAGCACTTTTGCAATTACTCGAAAGCACAGTTACCATCACCACGCACATCATTTACCGTATCAATGAAATTATGTAGCATGGGCAATATTTTCTCACTGTACTTCAAAGTTGTCCTAGTGGTGGGGTTATTTGTCGTACTACGCGTCTTACTAGTTGGCTGAAATGCCATTTCTTCGGCTTCCCTTTCCCTTTATCTCGCCTAGCCACTTTTTCCGCTTTGACTTTTCATTTATCCTGACTAGCAAGTTCTTTGTCCACATACTCCCAGCCTGACTTGTCCCTCTTACTAGAAGTGTCTCTTTTTCTAGTTCTTTTCCTACTTTTTTTCACTTCTGGATCATTCATTGATGTTCTAGAGGGTAAAATTATCTCTTGGAGTTGTGTTTTCATACGCCGTTTTTCAACTGAAGTTTTTGTAGAATAATCACTTTTAAACTCGTCCAGATTAGCGTCAACCCCATAATCATCGTTCGACCCATTATCATCAATGACATCTAATTTTTTCCAGAATTTATGAATATCTTCTAGTAAAAGAGCATTGCCAAATAAATAATGCCCACTCATAATATGGTGGCAAGGTAGCACATGAGACAATTTTATACCACAATCACAATCCGTAGCGGAGTGTCCATCGCATTTTTTTATGTTATTCAAATAATAAATCAAATGCATGGTATGATATATATGATCTAAGCTTTGTAAAGATAGGTCTTCGTTCTGCATGTGAAAAATAAGATTTGGCCTTTTCCAACTTGATCTTAATCTCGTCGAACTGTTTACTAAGAATTTTATGCACAACGACCCAAACATTTTCAAGGGTGCCAGAATTGATGGAAAGTGATGATTTTAGGTTCGAGTGTTGTTGTTCAGCCCGGCTGAACGAACTTGGTGGCATATTCACATAACAAGTTCGTTATATAATTAACAACATCAGTATATGAATCGTAGGAGGACATGAAGGTAGCTACGCTATAATTGTACTCGTCTATCATTTCGGCATCAACCACTAAACTCCAATAATCTAGAAACTTTTGCCAATTTTTCGAACTGATTTTTGGTTTACACTGTTTCAAAATGTTTTTTGAAATGTGGAAGGTACATAACAAATTATAAGAATCAGGAAAAACAACGCACAACGCATTCATCAGGGCCATCTCTCTGTCGGTTATAAAAACTCTAGGTAATGTACACCCCCCAATGTATCTTTTAAGTTTTACAGAGCCCAAATATAAATTCGTTCTGTCTCATCCCGCATAAAAAACAAAACATAAGCAATATGTTTGGTTTGTTTAAGTCATCCCCATAACTTCTAGAAATGACATATTGAAGCGATTTGTCCTATATGTACAGTCCATTAACAATACATCAAGAAAAGTTTTGAACAGTCTTATAGAATCGGGATGGGCAAAAAATGAGTTTTCTAGGCGATGGGTGGTTGGGTTTGCTTCATAAATGAAACTATAATGATATTTGTCCAACAAATTAAGCAGTTCTTGTGTCGTGGTTCTACCATCTCGCTCTTTAAATTTAATAGAAGCAAAAAAATCATGTAATGTTTTTGCATTTGACACATTGTCAAGGTCTTGAACTTTTAGAGCATCTAATATGGCACTATTAAAAGTAAAGGCCTTAATGACCTACACAATTCATTTTCGGGCTCCGATAAACAAGCATGTCGTGCTTGCCCTTGCAGATAAGTGGGAGTATATGATTATGGTTTCCATTTTCCACATGACACCTACATTCATCATTAATCAAAAAACCCTTAATAGAAAATGGACAGTCTGTTTTTTTCGTACCTGAATCAGTGGAAGACAACTTGTTTTGCTGGTAAACACCCGACCTATCACAACATATCTCAACATACGGTACTCTTGTACCGTAAACCCCCCTGATCTACGAATCGAAAGAATAAAATCCCAATTTCCAGCCATGTTAGAAAGATCTTTGACCATGTCATCCCTACTATCCCAATACAAATCATCAACATCGAAATATTATGTATAATCGGTTAGTTTCACATTTGAGCTACTTGAAGAAGAAATATAATTACAGTCCCAATAGTGGTTGTCGTCATATTCCGCGGTAGAACGAGTTTGGTTTAATCAGAATAAATAATCGGTTTAGAACGAATGTGATAAGTATGTTGATTTGAGAGTTTTTTAAAGTGAGAGTGAGAGTGAGAGTGAGAATGGGAGTGAGAGTGTTATAAAGTAAAACAGCACTCGGCCGATCGATCGACTGTCAACTCCGATCGATCGGCTGAACATTATGTAAAATTTTACAAAATACCGATCGGTCGGAGACGACAGCCGATCGATCGGTCCATTGTAAAATTTTCAAATTTCAACACAGGGGCAATTTGGTAAATTTTACAATTTTTTTCCAAAATTACCGTTTTTTATTAATTACCATAATGTCACTATCATAAATAATAGTAGAAAAATGAAAAACTAATTAGCACCATTTATTCATCTTTTGACAACTTAAAATTATTTTAATTATTATCATCTTATATTTTTTTTACTCTACATATTTGTATCAAAATTATACTTATTTTCTATATTTTAATCGTATTACGTGTCGGGGCACGATTACTACTCCATCCGTTCCCATTTAATTGTCAACTACGAAACTACGTGCAATTTTGATCGGCTTATAGCTTATATCAAAATTGTCGAAATCAAATTTTTTAAAATCTAATCATAAAATTTAACATTTGAACTATATGATCAACTTTTGAAAATTTTCATTCCGACAATTTTGATAAAAGTTCTTGGCCAGTTAAAATTGCACGTATTTTCGTAGTGGACAATTAAATGGGAACGGATGAAGTATATACATAATCAGTGTTCAAGTTACACTTTTTTTAGACCAAAAACGCTCCTAATAGGCGGTTTCAGACGGGAATACAAATATACGTATTGTTTTTTTTTTCAAGATGTATAATGACATGTTCTGAGTTTTATTTGCTCAGTATAGATATAGATACAAAAGTAGAGAGAGGAACAACAATAGTATTATTGATGAATGAATGTCCAAAATAAAATACTCTAACACTCTTTATATAGATATAGGAGTAGTTTTACAAAACTAATTGGGTCCAACTAAAGCCCATAAAGTCCAAGTGTGCAATAATATGCTACAATATATATATATATATTTATTGGGAACCAAAAAAAATATTGCTATTGTTGTAAGATTATTGGACTCTTGGGCTTTTACTTAATGAGCCCAGATGGGCTTGTAACCCTAACCCTCTATCTATATAAAGAGGGCTAGGGGTCTTGTATTTATCATTCATTCACATATTCATTCATAATAAAGATCATACTGTTCTCCCATCTCTCTACTTCTGTCTCCCTAAATACCTAGCTAACAGTTGTATTACAACACGTTATCAGCACTGCCCTCGAAGATTGGAGTACGGATTCTGGGTTCAATAAACCTGGTTTTTTTAGAATTTTGCTATATCGACCTTCACCAACATACCGTGCGAAAGGTACCGATTTTTTATAATAAAAAAAAAACTCAATTTATACCGTAACAGTAGTGTAACCATACGTTATATATTTGCATGTAGTCACGGCTGTAAATTGCATGTTATGTAATCACAATGTTACTAGTACTACTTGTTAATATATATATATATATATATATGCAAGTTGCCATGTATCTAGTACTATTGCCATAAATTACTACTAGCATGAAAAAAAAAAAAAAAAAAACTAGTACTATTGCCATATTTACTACTAGCATGAAAAAAAAAACATATACTAACAAGTATAACAAATTGATAACAGTACATATTGTATATTATGTGTATATACTGACCATAGTTAATCCACAATTTACATCAATAAATGATTTGTATAGCATCAATGAGTTGTGTACTTATTATATGTATAACCGATTTGTAAATCGAAAATCATGTAATTGTAAAACATGTATTAATCTGTCGGATTAAATCTGCAACAAACTGAAACGTATGTACTGATTTGTAATTCTCTGAAAGCTGTAAACTATTCTGTAAATTACTCAAGGACTAAACTGAAAGCTGTCTGAAATTCTGAACTGTATATGTAATAATGCTGTAAATATATATATAGTTTGCTGTAATTACACGCATGGTCTTGTAGTATAATACTTATACGAAAACAGTACATATGGTTGATAAAGATATAATATTTGGTAAATATACACACACATGCATATAATTTTTTTTATTAAAAGGCAAACGAATAAAAATTCAATGTTAATTGAATAAATTGATATGTTTCCATGTAAATTTAACCCCTTTGCATGTTAAAATATTTTTTTTTACCATATATAGAATTGATTGGTAAATTAAAAATATATTGTTTGCTTGCATGTTAAAACTACAATGTATAGAATTATTAATATGGCGATAAATATAGATAATTGATTTGATATGTTAGAATCTTCATGAATTGATTGATAATATTAAATTGATTTGACTTGATATGTTAGAATCTTCATGGATTGATTGATAATCTTAAATTGATTTGATTTGATATGTTAGAATCTTCATGAATTGATTGATAATCTTAAATTGATTTGATATGTTAGAATCTTTATGGATTGATTGATAATTTTAAATTGATTTGATTATAACACCAAATCTACTGCATGATTAGATAGATTCTAAAATATATTTACTGCCTGTTTATATATGTGTGGTTAATCTAGATAGATATTTTCTATGCTGCTAATATTATTGCCATATGTAAAATGCGAAAATCGTATATATTCACATTTAAGTTGGAAAAATTATGAATCTTCCCCAAATAGGCTCACCTATTTGGATACGATGTCTAGGAAAGATAAAGGCGGAAGTCGTTCTCCTAATGAGGTCGGTTTTTAAGAGGCATTCGTGCCCACCTCCCTCACCGTCTTTCCTGGTCGTGTTCAAATAGAGCTACCGAAAGGGGTTGACTAAATAATAATTTCCCCGAGTGTGTTTATATAGTGATGTATGTTTCGCCGAATTGGTATTTCAGTATCGACCCGTCGTTCGATCAATGAGAACCGATTCACATGAGAAGCAAAACTAATGTTTTCGAACCTGTCGTTTCGGGAAAAAAAGTTTGTGCTTGTGCAAACCATAAACATATAAACCAGTCGTTTTATATGAAAAATAATCCAGAACTCCCAACACAAGTTGGATGCCATCTATGATGAGAAAAATCGTAAAACATACTTGCGAAATGACTGTTTAAACATTGATTTTAATTCCGTCACCACATGTTAGTCACCCTGAAGTTTAAGAGCATCCAGTTGAATGCTCGTTCTATTCCACATTAGATTTTCTTGCATCCAGTCCTATGTAAGTAAATGAGGCATCCAGTCGAATGCTCGTACTCTTTCTTGGAATATGAAATCTTTGCACCCAGTCGTGTGCAAGTGAGGGGGAGCATCCAGGTGAATGCTTATTGGACTAATTACTACTTAGTCGAAATTCTCGCACCCTGTTGTGTGCAAGTGAGGGGGAGCATCCAGTCGCATGCTCGTGTACTCTTTTTGTCCTTAGACCAAGGTTTTTTCCCACTGGGTTTTCCTTGGCAAGGTTTTTAGCGAGACACGTTCCTATCATATCTCACTTAAGATTGCCGAAATTAGGGGGAGTATCCTGTTGTATACTTCTTACCACTGTGTACTCTTTTGTCATTCGACTAGAGATTTTTTCCCACTGGGTTTACTCTAGCAAGGTTTTGATGAGGCACCTGTTTTGTGGTTGATCCCTACTACTACCATTGTTGCACTCTTTTTCCTTCGATCAGAGATTTTCCCATTGGGTTTGCTCTGACAAGGTTTTGATGAGGCACATTGTTTTGTGGTTAGTTACTTACATGATATTTCGGCCTATATCATTCGGCTACACAGTTTCTCCTAGGTACCGGTTTTGTCCCACACTGTGTTTTCCGGCCTTAAGGTTTTTATGTGTTTAGCACTGCGAATGAACTCGACTCAGATCGACTGCATGAAGACGAAGAATTCAAGACGTCCAAAGGGGGAGTGTTGTAAGATTATTGGACTCTTGGGGTTTTACTTAATGGGCCCAGATGGGCTTGTAACCCTAACCCTCTATCTATATAAAGAGGGCTAGGGGTCTTGTATTTATCATTTATTCACATATTCATTCATAATAAAGATCATACTGTTCTCCCATCTCTCTACTTCTGTCTCCCTAAATACCTAGCTAACAGTTGTATTACAACAGCTATCAATTAGTTTATTTATATAGTACTAAAAATATGTTAAGAAAAAATGAATTGAAATTAAAATTAAAAAAATAAAAGAGAATAAATTTGTTCCAAGAGATGGATAAAAGATACCCATTTTTTTTTTTTAGTTTCACAGGAAAAAAAATGGGAGAGAGAGAGAGAGGTGTGTGTGTGTGTGTGTGTGTGTGTGTGTGTGTGTTAATACTCTTGAGACAATGAGCATTTTTTATTTTTTTTTTGAATTTACAGCATTTTTTTGTTTTGAATTTATAGCAGTTTTTTTTTTAAAAATTCTTTAAGGTTTACGGGCATTTTCGGAGCAGAATGTTTCAAGTCTTGACAAGTGGGTGTTCACTTAAATAATAGTATGATGTCGACATGGAAGCTAGCACCAACATCAGACATACTAGAAAAATATAAATTAATAAATTGGAAACTATTTTATTTAAAATAAAATAAAATAATGTTCAACATCTTTTTTAATTTTAAATTAAAAACCGTCACTGAATTAAATTTTGAAGTTACATAAACTGGTCTTTGTAATTAATAAAGGTCGGATTTGTTTTATATATATACTAGTTTGTAACGTTTTAGAATAACGATATGTTTCTTTTAATTACATTATAAACTAGTATATGGACTGATATGTGATTAATATAGGGACATGTTATTGTTATTTGAAAACAGAGAAAACGGAACGATACCCTTCATGTTTTCGCAGCTGCAACCGACACTGTTTAAGGTGACGAATTCAAAACTCCGGTGCTCCGGTGGCCGCATCATCCTCTGATAACACATGCTCTAATTAAGAGCGTAATGGAGTATAATTTGATCAAATTAAACTAGGAATTTAAATTAGGTACGATTAATTAAAAAATATATATACACAAAAAAAATTGATATAATTTGGCAATTTGATTTTTTTTTTTTTTGACATTCATATATAACCTATTTTGTGAGGCTAAATATTCGAATCATGGTTGGTGATAAATGAATATTGGAGTTTGGTTAGACTAACCAACCCATATGCTTGATTTTATCAACTAATTTGTAATCGACAACCTTAAATATAAAATTAATCCATTCTGTTGGCATGCACACTGATGTATAGTACTATAGTCTCAATCAGTTGGACGAATATGATTATTTGACTTATATTTTTCACTTATGCAGGATACAAACAATTCCAAAAAAAAAAAAAAATTGTCTAATTTAACAATCCAATGTCAATTTGTTTATATAGTACTTGGTAGTTTGACAATATTTATTGCAATTTGCAAGGCAATATGGTCAGAGCTCAATACCAAAGTTTCTACTGTACAGTTGAGTAAATTGTGGATGAGCATGATATCGGAGGCGATAGTGCTTGTTGGTCGCTTGATAACAAGGAATGCTGTGGCGGTGACCGAGTGAGATCATGGTGGCGGAAATTAAACCAAGTTGTATATAAAATGGGTTTTTAGGGTTTTGGTTCATGGAATGGCGATTTATACATTTTCATTTCATATTAAAATGACCTCAGTAAAATAAAAATTTAACCACTTATTTTATTGCTACATAATTTGTATACTTCAAATCTGTTTGAAAATTTCCCCCATGAAGGAAAAATTGAACCCGAAACAATGAATAATTTTCTGCTCTCATCAAAATATCAATTAATAGTTCTTCCCCTAAAATACGGAAACTTATGGACATTTAACTATAACTTCATAAAACTTAGGGCAAAAATATGTAAAAACACAACTAATTCCCATAATCGTACTTTTGGGTTACTGATAATAAAAAGGCAATAGGAGAAGAGTCAAACTAGGTCATCATTATCTCTTTCTCTAAAACCTCTCTAAATATATATATTACATATTCTCTCTATATATAATTATTTGAATATATAAACTATTAATTTCTACGTCTGCAAAACATGGCTTCATCAACCTTAACCCGTTGGCTCAGGCCAGAGGTTTGCTAAACCCTATAATATCTCTGTGTAACTTTCTTTTTATTTTCATGTGTACAAGTTATTTATTTGGCTTTGTTGAAATATAGCAGAGTAACGTTGTTTATTTTCATTTTTTGAGGGATATCTGTTAACGTGTACGTTCTTTTTTGTTATGTTGTAAGAGTTATTGCGTATAGCTTGTTTGTTGGTATAGGTTGTTGTTTATAGGTTTTTGTTCTATACCATAATTAACACATACATGCATACATACATATATATATATATTTATAAGTTTGTTATTATGTGGCAGAAATAAGATTTTTTAAAGCATTTTCTTGAGTGACTAACGTGACCTAGGCCTACCCTAATAATTTCACACGTCAGCCTGAAAAAAAATAGACACTTTTATTTACCTTTAATGCAAAATAAAATAACAATATTATTTATAGGGAAAAAAAAAAATGTAACTACGATTATAATATAACCAAAAATTATCCTGAAACATAATATAAAACCTAACTCAACTTGTTTGAGATATATTTATCTAATAAAAATGAAACATTTTTTTTAAAACAAAATAAATAATAAATAATAATTCGTCTTTTTTTGGCGACTTTAGTTTCGTCGGCACCTAAGCAAAAGGGTTTTGGCTCATACTAGGGCCGAACCCTTCTCATGACACAAGCAAAATGGTTTCGAATCTTGGTGCTTAGGGTAAATATCATTATTTTATATATGTATAATGTACTTGTATATTATTTGTATATAGAGATTTGGCTTGTTGATCATAGGATGATTTAAGTTAAATCTTGGGAGGAATCTAATGTGAAATGTGTAAGCTGTGAGGATAATTGCTAAATTGTCTATGTTTGTAGATGTTTAAAGATTAATGTTTTATACCACATGTGATTATGATGTGATCAGGAATAAGAAATATTCATTTTATGAGCATATTATGGCGTGACTCGTGTGACAAAAATGATATGGTTCCCAATCATGGGACTAAGGATCGTACTTTTCTTCCCGATGTATAAATTTAACTAGGAATTTGCCTGAGTTAAGTTTTTTCAATTGAAGGCTAATTTTATAATTTTCCTGTGTTGTTAGGCATTTATAGAATAATGGTATATACCAATTAAATACATTTCAAGATTGCTAATTAGATTATGTATATGCCTTATATGATGTGGTATCCAAATTTCAATTAGAAACAACTTTTTTTTCTATGCAATTTGAGTTGTAACCCATGTAACATTATTTGTATACCTATTTGTTCCCGATAGGAATTTGTCTTCTTGGTATTATCATTTGAGCTAAATGTTTGTGACATGGACATGGATTTGATATGAAGGGTAATGGTATCATTTGTTTTGGATGGAAGTTGGCCACGATAAGAATTCAAGCTATTTTTGTAGGGGATTGTTTTAAATTTTAATTGATTAGGGGTGTGAATCTGGACCATTCTTGTTTAAGCTGAAACCAAACTTGAATCATTCTTTAGAGTTTTTAGTATACTGAAAACGATCCAAACCGTTGGCATGTCTGAATGGAAAAGACCATATGGTTTGATTTGGCTCAGTATTGGATTAAACAGATTTTAAAGGACTTGGATCCCGTAAGATAAAAGTTAATCTGCTAAATGAATAGAACAAAAAACTGATAAATGTTACCGAAGCACAATCATTATCAGGTCTTCAATCAACTAGATTGCTAAGAATAATTACATAGCGAAAGGCTCCCAACATACATTATCTTGTTCCTTGATAAGATTGCAAATAAAAATATGTAAAAGAAAATCGGGTATTTTCCATAGTTTTACGGGGTATACAGGTCAAATTGGTCGGTTCTGATTCACTGTATGGTTTAGTTTTCAATTTCTGAACATGAATTTGAACCATTGCGAATAGTTTTTGAAAATTTTAATTCTGAACATTGAATGATTGAATTCCCTTATATGATTTGGTCCGGCCTTTTTCTTTGTTCAAACTTCCGTAAAAAAAATTATTGGATCGATATGCTAAATGCAAATGTGTTAATCTGTGTATATTGTTAGGTATATCCTCTGTTTGCGGCGGTGGGAACAGCTGTTGGGATTTGTGGGATGCAATTGATCCGCAACATCACTACCAACCCTGAAGTCAGGTCTGTCTCGCTTTCTTACACCCATTACGGTAGATTGTTAGTTATCTGAGAATCGTTTAGATATTCTTCATTTTTGTAAATTTGGCCACAGGGCAAATGCTTCTTTGGTTTTGACTAACGATAAGCATAGAAAATGGGTATGTAAATAATCAGATTGACGAGTTTTGTGCACTGAAAGGCCTCGAAGTTGCATAAATGCCACCCAAAAAAACTATGTTTTTGGCAACTTTGTATGCCTAACATTTATCTTTAAGTATAATTAAGTATGCTTGACTTTTTGTTGCTACGATATTCGTTCCTAGAAATCAGATTTCTTGTCTAAAAATGTGTCCAGTTCAAACCCCCAAAACTTGTCAACATTTAGGTCTCCGTAGCAGTGTTTTAAATAGCGTTATCGCTATTGTAGCGTTTTTTCGAGAGAAACTCTAAAAGCGCTAATAGCGTTGCTATATAGCGCTTTACGGTATATTTTTTTTTACCTAAATATACACTAAACTTTAGAATATATAACAAAAAAAAAAGAAATGTATAGATAGTAATAAAAAAAAATCAAAAAAAAAATTTGTTGTTTGTGAGTTTTGAACTTGGGTCTGTTGGAAATTACAGCACTGTCTTAATCATCTGGACTGCAGACACTTTTATGAAAATTACATAATATATATTAATTATTTATATCTGCTGTTTTTTTTTAACTCGCTGTTTACGCTTTTGGTTCAGAATTTCGTGCTTTTTGCGCTTTTGGTCCCCTATAGTGCGATTTTAGCGCAATTCCACCCAAAATCGTGATTTTTCGTTGCGTTTTTTACCAAAAAAACGCTATTTCGCGCTACGTAGCGCAATGTAGCGCGAATTTTAAAACAGAGCTCCGTAGTAACTAAAAAATATTTACATATTTATTTACGGTATATATGTGAGAAATCAGTTTTATCACGAAGATATATTTTAGGATAGCAATTAAATAAAATTTCTTAAACATTACCCAGGATAAAATTGGGGCTTAAGCCCACTCACTCCCTACTAAGATGGGAGCCTATGTCATTACATTATTAACCAACTTACTCCTCCATAGGTAGCTCGTATGAATGCAGAATCTTCGTTTTGTATAGGACTTTCTTTAACAAAATATCATAACCTAGGGTCGAGCACATATGGCAATGATGGTGTAGAGTCGTCAAGTGCTAGGAAAATGCATGCTTATGGTAGATTAGGAATTGTTGATATCAAATATTATGACTGCTTTCAAGTTTCAATTGGTAGGGATTATGAATTAACAGGATGCAATTTAAGTTTAGTTTGAGATATTGCATTGGCTGATTTGTGGTCCAGTCTACCTAACCTAAATTAATGCTAAACTTGTCTAAAATCGCTACATAATCATGTGGGTTGTTTGCAAAATAAATATTAGGTGTTTGCTTTAAAAAAAAAAAAACTCTATATTAGGTGCCCATGTCCTACCCCCTTTTCTTCCCACGGAAACATCAGTGAAGAATTAAGGCTATATGTGATCACTAATTTGACGCGAGTACTCGTACATTCCCACAATTTAAAGCCATTATCAGGCTTTATATGAAAATGATTTGCTCCCAATATTAGCAAGACTAACCAAACCAGATAGACTGTAGTGTCTATACTCGTACTCAAATAAGTCCAAAACGGCAAGATACATCTATCTACTAGTGAGTATTTGATATGTATTTCCAACTGCTTAAGAAATGAGTTACTGATACGTATCAAATACGCATACAAAACACCAGCTTTCGCTTCTTTATATAGAATTTGTGTAGACTGTGTATTTCATCTAAGGTAGTTAAAGAAGTTGACTTGTTTGTGGAATAGTTGGGGACAACATGGAGTTGTTTGTCTATTTGAAGTCTTAACTCTTAAGGTTTGCTCTTATGTTGGGAGTCTAAATTACAAATTTAAATATATTTGTTAAACAATAGCAAGGTTCCAGGAAATATAAGAGTTGATAGACGGTCAAATCTAAACGCACTTAATGATCTGCTAGCACCAGAGCAAAACACAGTTCATGTCATTTTAGGTTGTGATAAAAATATGGGTACATCCAGTTTTAAAATTTCTAGTCTTTTTTTGTAGAAAACCAAAATAAGAACACCTTTTGAACTGAGTAGCCAAATGTTTGTGTCTAGTGCATGAACTTGATTGTGACAAAAATTAAATTGAACTGATGTTCCTTTGCATAAGAAAAGGATAACAGAAAAAAGAGAGCTGCTGTGATATGAATCATTTCATCTTATTTCGTTTATTTTTATCTACTAAGGGTGACAAAGGAGAATAGAGCTGCTGGAATATTGGATAACCATGCGGAAGGGGAAAAGTATTCACAACACTTTGTGAGGAGGTTTGTGAGGAATAAGTCACCGGAGATCATGCCGTCCATCAACAGTTTCTTTGCCGATCCAAAATTCGAAGAATAATATTGTTACTGATTCTTATGTTCACATTGAGCAGAATGGGAATTTAACATTTGAAAAACGTTGGTTTTGAATGTGAACGAGTTGGAGATTTAATAAAATATCACATTGAACTGTAATATTGAAGACTTCTGTTGGCTTGTACATGTTTTTGGTTATCTCTGTCATTTTTTAATTTTACTATTTTTAAAATTGTTAGTCTGTGTGGGTTTGGTTTCTGCTGCAAAATATATCTTGTGTTGGCACAGTTAAACTTCATTAGCAATTTTTTTTTCCTTCTGAATTTGATTTCCGAATGACTGTTTGGCATGAGTTTGCTTTTAAAAATTCTGCATTAAAACTTATTTAACTTAATTTTTTTCACTACCGAACTAAAAATCAAAATCAAAAATAAAGCTTGCATCAAAATAAATTGTTACTGCATTGAGCAAATTGGGGTCGTTTGGGATTTATACATTTGAATATGAGGGTTTTGCGTATTAACTACTTGGAGATGTACTAGTATATACGTCGAAAGTCGACACTGAAGATAATTCTACTGTCTTTAGTATATGCTGCGTTTTGTTTTAGCTGCATAGTAAAGATGGGGATATTAGCCATTGGAATGAAAATGTGTTCAAATGGCTTAGTATTTTAACACGGAAAAACTTAGGCCGATTTTCCTAGTGAAATCCAGCAAAAAATGATCCCGCAGAACTCGTCCTGTATAGTTGGGTTCACCTCTCCATAAGTACTTCCTTTGAATTCCATGTACTGTGGGCCTGTCTGGCTGTAACTTTTAATTAAATAAAGTTGCTTAAATAGCTAGATTTGATGAGCTTATAACATGGTGTATGTTTTTTTATTAAGCCCGTTAACAAAATGCAGTAATCTTCAAAAAGAAAGAAAATAAATCAAGAACTGAGCTTAAAGGTTATGATCAGAACTGAGCTTAAATAGAGAAATTAGTACGCATAAAACTTCAAATATGCTGTAACCTAAGAAATCACAAGTTTACATCACTACATTAAGAAAGAAACGCAAACAACATTCAAATGTATCTGATCACAATTCGTGACCAATTCTAACACACTATTACTCATTCCTACTCTGAAGTGCAATGAGAATATGCACATAACATGAAAATTCGTTCTCCAGAAAGATCAACAATTCTATTAAAATTTCTCTAGTTGAACACAAATTACCTAATCAGAACTAAATCCGCCAAATATCATGAGACTTGTTGAACATTTTTCTTCTTACCGGCCTCGACATACCATGATTTCCAAGCCGATACATAGTGAGTGAAAAGGTCACTGATAGCTGGCATAAGAAAACAGAATAAACATTAGATGAAGAAGAAAATAAAACAATGACATAGAAATGATTACCCAAGAATTCTCAGCAACATTGACATAATAGAAAAACTTAAAAAAAAAGTTATGAGTGTGACAACAGGCTACTTGAAAAGAATGTGATTTTGTATTATCAAAGAAGCGGTGTCCTTATTTGGAGAAAACAAAACAAAAAAGAATGCAGAGAGTGATTTGTTCCCATAAGTCATAATTACAGAAAATACTCAATATCTAATTAGCTCATGGTACAAATTGCTTATATATCACAGTAGAAGTAATCAAACACGTATAGAAAAGGAGTAGATATAGATTCCACTTGAGAGTATACAAGACACTCAATGTTTCGTAATGTATTAAGTTAATTTGGCATAAGAGTTGGATCCTTCTACCGTTTAATTTCTTCAAATATTGTGTGTACGGAAAAAGGCTATTGCATCAAACTCTGGTAGCAGTACTCTAGCAAAAGCCAAAAAATCTTCTCAATATCCATCCATTTATGAACTGTAATTTCCAAATGAATGATAAATTGTACCTTGGTTGTGATACTGAGGCCGATAAGAACCCAAGAGTTCCAAGGTTTGAGTTAACCTGGTATTTTTATTTAATGATGTTTCTTTGGGCACATTAGCTGGTGTAAAAGGTCCAAAAACAAAGCTCGTGTTGCTATGTTTCTCATGCTGCTCCACTAAGCTCTTTTCCTGTTCATCTTTCTCAGATTTGCATCTATCTTGTAGTAGCATGACTTTTTTTAGGTTTTCAAGTGAATTAATCGAAGGATTTGCTTTGCTTTTCTTAGAAAGAGTGTTAGTGATCTCAGTTCCAAATTCTCTTTTCTTTAACTCCTTCTGATCTGTAGCATTCTTCACATATTCCCCTTTACCCAACCATCTAAATGCCGGCTTTCTGTTTTCCGGGTGTTGAATCTGCAAATACAAGCTCACGGTGAGTAAGAAAACTTTATAACTAACACCTAATTTGGTTGCAGGTTTTAAGCTCAGCTTATTTGCTTAGAACTGGACTTTATGGAGTTGGGTCGCACTAAAAACTGAGCTTTTCTTGGTGTTTCTCCTGAAAAGTTTAGAAGTTTAAAGCTGGATACACCCTTATTTCTTCTCAACTTCAAAAAGTTTTGTTTTTTTGCTTAAAGAGCTGAAACCAGACAAGCCCTATGTACTATTTTGCAACTGAAAGTTCATGAACATTTTTTTTGTTTTTACCTTTTCAATGAGATTCATAGCCGAGAAGACATTTGCAATATCATAAAGACGCCTTACTTTAGCTGCAGAAGCATCTTTGTCTTGGTCAAAATCATCATTATTATTGAATATTGATAGCCTTTAAATGTACAAGAATAAGAAAAATTGAAAGGATAATTACTTCTCATAGCTGTTGGATCATGAATATCACCAAGCAATACTGTTGCAGCGTCATCAAGAGAAATCAATTCCAACTATCAAGAAGAACCCAATTAGTTCAGCAGACTTTTTTTTGGTACATAAATTAGTTCAGCATATAACAAATAAGAAAATGACCATTTTTATTGAATTCTTGTTTGATTTACCTTGGAACAAAGGAAGAGCTTGACGAATTGTTGAGCAAGAAGACCAAGAGATTTTTC
Source organism: Primula veris (assembly GCA_963682055.1). Taxonomy (NCBI): domain Eukaryota; kingdom Viridiplantae; phylum Streptophyta; class Magnoliopsida; order Ericales; family Primulaceae; genus Primula; species Primula veris. Next base: position 22,996,506 of record OY821747.1, on the reverse strand, counting down.
TTTCCTACTATTATCTGTTAAAATCAAATATAAACATCATAAGTACATATACTTGAATAAAAAGAATTTTGGTTTTCTATTGATGACTTGCAGTTGAATAGAGGATATACAGAGAAAGAAAATGAGGAAAAATGAAACTACCTGGTTTAGATGACCAAGGTCTGTTTTCCATATCGTTTTTAGGCTTTGGGAATCCTCTATAATTATTTTCACTTAAACTCTGGTGAAAGAAACTCGTAAGATAGTACAGAAATGAATATGCATATTATATGTATTATTAAATTTCATCTCATATCATTGAACACCAACCTACAGAAATTTAAAAGTGAACAGCAAACAAATCTAATTCTACGCTATGTCTAGTGCAATACCAATACCAACTTGCTACAGGCTAACAAATCACCGTAGCAGGATGAAATATATCCAGTGCAATAACCGTGATTATTTCATTGTCCAATTTTTTTTTAATAAGGTGCATATTTCATTTCTAAAACCCAAAACAAAAGCTAACAATATGGCTGCACAACAAGTGTGTAAAAAACCACTCTGCTGCAAAAGAAGAACCTTATTAAGGTACATTAACAAAAAGAGAGAGCTTTTATATCTCCTGAAATATGCCCATCGAGTTCTATGATGTATACATTAAACACGATCGAAAATAGTACCCATTCGAATAAAGCACAGATAAGTAAGCTTTTAGAATAAAGATCTAAAGTTCCAACTCTTCACGAATGATTATGTCATTCTTACTTTCATATTTTTTAAGTACTCACTACTTTGCTCAACTAAATAGCTTTTAAACATAGTTGAGAAAACAAAGCGATGCATATGTTGTCAAAAGTAGATGGAAAATAATTCAATAACATACATTGGATGAATAGCTACAATTTGAGATTGACCAGTTCTCTGTCAGACCTTCTTCCTAGGCACACGAATCAAAAGAAAATTTGAGAACATTAAACAGTATGATATTTTGTTAATAATTGGACTTGACTAGGGTAGAACGTACAAAGCTTTTCAATAGATGTAAATATTCCATTTATATGCATAATGATTCGTAAAAGAATCATTTAAGTTTAATCTTACCAAACATCAAATAAAACATTTGTTGAAATATCAGTTAAATTGTATGTGAAATTGCTCTTATGGTCAATATTCAACAATAGACAGGAAGACAAGAAATTTTAATTACCTTGAGTTCATGTAAAGCCTTAGGAATTGCACCAAAACCATTCCAATAATATTGATTTTTTGCTTTTCTGCTCAAAACCTAGGAACAACAAATAGTTCGTCTAAGGAGAAGATTCCATATTAACAAAAAACAGAATTTTATTCGGAAAGAACAGTGCTAGTTGTACAAATTTATGTATATACTGATGTACGTAATCAAGTTGGCAAGTATTCACATATTTAGAAGACTCCGTGTAGTGCGGTAAAATTGCATTGTCGTGATACTGATCCGAGAAATACAATTGCCAAATCGTTAAGTACATATATAATTTTAGTCTGTTATACTTTCTTATAGGAAACACATACCCCGACGCTTTCAAAGATGTTCACAATGTCATATATACGCCTCCTTTCAACACCTGCTAGGTTATTAAAACTCAATAAACAGAACCAACCAAAATTTTCAAAGCAAAACCTAAATTGGGTAGTAAGTAATGACCTAATCGACTCGCTGCATCATCTAATCCGATTGTCTTCACATCGTCTCGGTTATATAGCTTCAGAAAGCTGTAAAGAATCAACCTTTTTAGAAACAACCAAAATCCAGATAACAAAGCAGAAGTGCATCATTTTGTACATAGTTTGAGACTTAATTACTCCGTATAAAAAACCTGATGTTAAAATCATTTTCAAAATTAGGTAAGGATGCTGATGCTGCCTATTTTTCTCTTTGTTTTTATCGTCCATGCCCAATGATGCTACTATGATATGTACAGATTATTAAACACAAGAAACACAACTTCGGTTCTTGATAATTAAGTCCGAAAGTATGTACTAAACATTAAGTTTCAATAGGGGAGTAAATGGAAGTGACAGAAGGGGGGTCATAAATGGAAGTGTAATTTTCTCAATATGTCTTTCAGTGATTCCATTTTAACCCCCAATTCTGTCTTAACAATTTAAATAGCAATCCACACTATTAAGTAAAGAATCAATCTTTTTAGGCCACAAAAAATCCTCAGATAAACAAAGCAGCAAATAAAATAGTACACACACACACACACACACACACACACACACACACACACACACACACACACACACACATATATATATATATATATATATAAATATAAGAGAGTAAAAAAAGTAAATATAAGAGAGTAAAAACAGTGCCATAAACTTCCTAAAACGAAAAAAACACAAAAGTCACTGTATTTTACTTAAATTCTTTCAAATATATCACTTTTACCCCCATTCCCACGTAAATAAATGAAACTGGTCTGAATTCTCTCCTTACACAGAGTTTTATAATGATGTAAAGAATGAATCTTTTTATAGCAGGAGCAAAACCCAGATTTTTTTCTTAACTTTGATGATCACTGATGCTACATTAATATGTACCAAATTCTTAAACAAAAACCGCAAATTGAGGTTATTGATAATTAAGTCCGAAAGTAAGTAAAACAACAGCTTTCCCTTTTAATATACAATTAGTATGAATAGAGCTTTAGAAATCTGCATAGAATTAATCTTTATAGGGTACAAAAAACCCCAGATTAAAAAATGTTCCAAAGTTGATATATGCAATTAATATGAATAAATTTTTTAGGGCACAAAGGAAGCCCAGATGAACAAAGCAACAACATATTTTCAACATATATTCACAGTTAATAAAAAATATATATTGAGGGTGTCATAAACAAAAACAGAACTTTTGAATTATGCCATTTTGACCCCTAATCCCAATTCAACAAAATAATCAATAATGAAACCATATTTAACAAATGTAGATATATAGATATAGATATAGATAGATAGATATAGAAAGAGGGGGGAAAAGAGGTACTTGGAGCAGAGAACAAACAAAAGAAAAATTGATAAAAATACAATTAATATGAATTGTATTTTTATCAATTTTACGGCACAAAAAAAAACCACATGAACAAGCAACAATTCAATTAAAATATATTTACAGTTAATAAAATAAAATAAAAACACAACTTTTCAATTATGTCATTTTGGCTTCTTATCACAATTCAAAAAAATAATGAATAAACAGAAACAGACCCTAAAACATGTACATACATATATATATATATATATATCAAATGTAAATAAATAAGAATAAAACTATTTTTGGTATAATGTTTTGAATTATGTCATTTTGGCTCCTAACCCAAATCAACACTAAAACAGACCCTAACAAATGAAGATATATAGATACTATATATATATATAGAGAGAGAGAGAGGTACTTGGAGCAGAGAAGACCGAGTGATTTATCTTTACGGCTGTATAATTGTGGATTCTCTATTTCTGATTTAGATATACTCTCCATTTTAATATATATACTTAATACTTATATATATAATTATTTATATATTTATATATATATCTATAGAGAGAGAGAGAGAGAGAGATGGAGAGGGGGAGTTCTTTTTTACATAGGGTAAATGCTGAAAAATATAAGGGACGTGGGATCTCAGATCCCACGTCTACGTGGCCGATTTTTTTTTTTTTTTTTTTTTTTTTTTTTTTTTTTCTTTTTTTTTCTTTTCTTTTCTTTTCTTTTGTGAGTGGCTGCAAAAAAATTTTTTTTTTCTTTTTTTTCGCTCAGTTCGTTTGTTATGTTATTTCATTTTAATATATCAAAAAAAATTACCAATTTTACTCAAAAACTTTTCTAATTTTATCCAAAAAAAACCCTAACCATCAACCATCAAATTCCTTCATATATCAAATTAATATATTTTTTTATCAAATCAACATCACTCTACCACTACAATTATCCCTAATTTTAACAAAAAACAAAAACCTCTCCCAATTTAAAAAAAAAAAAAAACTTTCTCAATTTTACCAAAAAAAACTCTAACCATCAACAATCAAACTAATTCCTATATCAAATTAATATATTTTTTTCTCAAATAAACATCACTCTACCATTACATTTATCCCCAATTTTACCCAAAAAAAAAACTATCCCAATTTACCAAAATAAAACTTCCTCCAATTTTACAAAAAAATAAACTCTAACCATAACCACCAAACTACTTCATATATCAAATTAATATCATTTTTTTTACTGAAGTATTGATAACAATTATAATATTTGGGGAATGGATCTTAATTTATCACCTCCGGATAATACTTCCGAAAACACCCAGTATTATCCGGAGGTGATAAATTAAGATCCATTCCCCAAATATTATAATTGTTATCAATACTTCAGAAAAAAAAATGATATTAATTTGATATATGAAGTAGTTTGGTGGTTATGGTTAGAGTTTATTTTTTTGTAAAATTGGGGGAAGTTTTATTTTGGTAAATTGGGATAGGTTTTTTTTTTGGGTAAAATTGGGGATAAATGTAATGGTAGAGTGATGTTTATTTGAGAAAAAAATATATTAATTTGATATAGGAATTAGTTTGATTGTTGATGGTTAGAGTTTTTTTTGGTAAAATTGAGAAAGTTTTTTTTTTTTTTTAAATTGGGAGAGGTTTTTGTTTTTTGTTAAAATTAGGGATAATTGTAGTGGTAGAGTGATGTTGATTTGATAAAAAAATATATTAATTTGATATATGAAGGAATTTGATGGTTGATGGTTAGGGTTTTTTTTGGATAAAATTAGAAAAGTTTTTGAGTAAAATTGGTAATTTTTTTTGATATATTAAAATGAAATAACATAACAAACGAACTGAGCGAAAAAAAAGAAAAAAAAAAATTTTTTGCAGCCACTCACAAAAGAAAAGAAAAGAAAAGAAAAGAAAAGAAAAGAAAAGAAAAAAAAAAAAAAAAAAAAAAAAATCGGCCACGTAGACGTGGGATCTGAGATCCCACGTCCCTTATATTTTTCAGCATTTACCCTATGTAAAAAAGAACTCCCCGAGAGGTGAAGTAAGAATAGCGGCTTTGAGAAAATTCTAAATTGGATCTCATAAATTTACTTACTCAATAAAAAGATTTTCTACTTTTTAATCACGTGCATATTTTGAATTTTGTTACAATCCGCGGTTAATTGAAATTACCAGCCACTTTTCTTTTTTTTTTACTTACTTAATTTGTTGGTAATTATTACTCCTATTACTTTATTACTCCTACCAGTACTTCTTTTCACAAGAAATTATTACTTGTTAGTAAATTTTCACGGAGAGTTTTATAAAATTATGTAAATTACGAATATGTGCGAGATAGGAAGGGGCTCACATGGAGATAAATTCCCATGTTTTGTATAAAAAAAATCACACTCGATACGTGTTTTACATATAAATTATTATAAATGGTAGCTTAGCGTCTTTGTTTTGCGATTGAAGTTAGAATTTATTTGGAATTCTATCACCCGGGACCGTTTGTTGAATACTAGGTCCGATACTGGTTGCGAATTGACAAAAAAATCATTTGTTTTAAAAGCATGACAAGTACTACTATGATTTGCATTGATAAAAAAAATAGTTTTTTTTAGCCTGACCATAAATTTACTAAAGGAAAATAAAAATTGTTTAGATGGACGTGACAATTTAAATGACAATCAATATTGTAATTTTTGTTTGCAGTGATTCTGTTTGAATTAAAATTAAGTTGTGTAATTAGTAAAGGATAAAATTTCGGGTGGGCAAAATAATCACTTTTCTATAAACTACACGGCTACTTTTGTAATCTCAATTTACCATTCTTCTTTTACCATTTTCATCTTCCAGGAATAACAGATTAATGATACTGGATGATGTACCTTTTATTCCTAACAATTTCCCAAGTTTTCTAGTAGCAGTAAAGCTTTTATTTTATGTCATTTCATTGTTCACATAACGCTACGTTTGTTTCGTAATAAAATATTTACAGGGGGAAAATATTTTTCGGGTAAAGTTTAACGGTGCAAACTTTTGTTTGTATTTTATTTACGGGTGTTTGGTGCGTCAAAGGTTTCCCATGGGAATTCTATTGAAATTCAAAAATCTATTAGTTATTTAAATTAGACAAATTCGATGCATAAATAAATAAACATTTTTCATACTTTAAACAAAATATTTTAAGATGAAAAACATCAAAAATTAACTAAAAGTCACAAAAATGAATAAGTTCGTGAAAGTTTTAAAACATTAGTGATTAAAATCACAATTATTTTGACGGAAAAAAAGCTAAAACTTCGTCTACTTTTCTTAAAGGAACTTCGTCAACATGTATAGGAAACTTAACCTAAACACATATTTTATTTCATATACGTCACTTATAATAACTTATAATTTTTCAACATATAAACTCATAAAATTATAAGTATAGAAGATATTATTGACTTTTTTTAGTTTTTTCAAATTTTCTTGGGTTTTTTAGATTTTTCGGAATTTTTTGTTTTATTTTTTCCATTTGTTTTGTTATTTTTTAGATTTTTTCCTATTTATTTATATTTTTATTGGTTAATTAGATTTTAGCTTTTTCAAATTTTCTTGAATTTTTTAGATTTTTCGGAATTTTTTGTTTTATTTTTTTTCATTTTTTTGTTATTTTTTAGATTTTTTCCTATTTATTTATATTTTTATTGGTTAATTAGATTTTATCTTTTTCAAATTTTCTTGGGCTTTTTAGATTCTTCGGAATTTTTTGTTTTATTTTTTCCATTTTTTTGTTATTTTTTCCTATTTATTTATATTTTTATTGGTTAATTAAATTTTAGCTTTTTCAAATTTTCTTGGGTTTTTTAGATTTTTTGGATTTTTTTTTTTCCATTTTTGTTATTTTTTAGAATTTTTCGTGTTTTTTCCTTTTTTTATTGGTTAGTAGATAGAATTTGACTAATTATTAAATAATTTTGAAAGAATAGAACTATAATTAATAATAGTTATAATACTAGTATTAGAAAGAATATAGAGAGATGCTCCGTAAACCGTTTACAATTTTATTTGCGGGATAATCGTTTCTCCCAATTTTACTGGATATGTGGGAAAAGTTTTCCCAAAAAAAATATTTTACGTTAAACCAATCATCCGAAAAATCTATTTTACCCGTAAATATTTGTTCACCCCCATTTTACAACAAAACAAATAGAACCTAAATAGTTAGATGAGATACATACAGCAATTAAAATGAAAATATTATTTTTAGTACTCTGCTTTCTAATCAGAGTCACTTTTTTGTTAACATTAAATCTTTTTACGAAACTGTTCGTGATCAGTTGAAAACAAGCGTACTTCCAAAGAGATCAATGTGCGATTCAAAAGACTTATGTTAACCAGCATCTAACAGAAAAGCAAGTACTATAATCTTTGTACTACATTTATTATTTCTTGCAACTCAATTAGGTAAAAAACTGAGAAAAAAACCGATTAAACAGATAACACGACTCAACTAGCTTCACACGCCATGTTTAAAGAACAACCAGAAAATCACAAAGATGTTTAGTTACTTCAGCAATCATTAACAATACATAACCATAAAAACCAAAAGAAAAATAGGCCTGTATTATTTCGACCTCTTTAATGTCTACCTTTTGACAAGCCACTAATCACAGTAACCTTCCCAAACCGAAATATCCAAAAACAAAAAGTAAACGAAACTCAAAACTAGTCGTCGCAACTGCCAGAGACGAAACACATATATATAAAACCGAAAAAGGATGAATTAAAAAAATCAATCAGCAGTCTGCACCTGCTGCCATTCCCCGTCAACAGCTTCTTTCCACAAACTGACATTATTATCCCCCGCAGCTACAGCCAACAAGTTCCCAGTCAAAGACCACGACACCCTCCAAACAGGGGTATTAAAGTCTTTCAACACTTTCCCTTCCCACTGACCACCCTCTTTCGCCACCGTCCATATCACCACAGTACCATCCTGAGAAGCACTAGCGATGGTAGACTTAGGTAAACCCAAGTTCGGAGCCCATGCGACATCCCTTACCCAATCAGAATGCATTTGTAACGCAGGAAAACAGTCCATTAACCAATTTCCGTTACTTAATTTCCAAACTTTCACTGTATTGTCACATCCACCGGAACATAGCTTCTGAACAGGGTCCAACATCCCAACTCCCACCAGTGCACCAGGAGCTGTTGATGGGGCCCACGAGACAGATGTCACTCCCACAGGGTGGGCCTGGTCGATTCTCGTCGTGTCCCAACCACCGTCGGATCTGGCGGTGAAGACTGAGATGTTTCCATCCGATGATCCAGAAGCCAAGCAGAGCCCGAGCTCATGTGGGGCCCAAGCGATGGAGTTAACGGATGATTGGTGGTCGGTGAAGACATGGGCCTGGGTCCACTCATTGTGGGCCCCTTCTTTCCAGAGTATGACCCTCCCATCGTAGGAACAAGAGGCTAGGATTGAGCCGAACTTGGGGTGGGCCCAAGCAGCTTGCCAAACAGGGCCGTGATGACCTGTTGATGCAAAACAAGAAGGATGAACATTTGTATAAAGGAAAAATGGGGAACATAAGAATCAGTGTTACTGTACTTGTACAAAGGAAAGAGAATCTCACTTTTGTACTTTTAACCCCTTAATAGTAACATGCACTATTTCAACAAAAAAAAAAAGTAACATGCACAATACATATACCAATACACACAAAATTGAACAACAACTATACTACTTCAGTAAAACTCGCCATCTCGACACCGATTCACACAGAATCTAACAATTAATACACCAACCTATCAAAATCACGAGTGCTTAAACATTTAAATGTAAACGTTGGGGGTACTAACACTAGCATGATCAGAAAATTAGTACTCAAGTAGTTAGATGAAGTCGATATTGTTTAGCTTGATTGCGAGATCGTAAATTTTGATTGCGTGATGTACTAGTTGTAAAAACTTGATACATTGCTAAACAAAGTTATACTTTCAATAACACATAAATAGATATAAGTTTGGATGTATTTATATGCATATTCTGTTTCTGTTTATTTCTGGTTCAATCTTTTATTTTGAGCGACATCTGTGGTTCTAACTTTTATTTTGAATGACATCTCTGGTTCTGAGTTACCTGTCAAGGTGGCGAGGTGTTGAGAGGTACCGCTGTTACTTACGCCTGTGATCTTTATAGTGGCGTCAGATGAAGCAGTTGCCACACGTTTTCCGTAGTAGTCCATTGATACATCATGAATGGTGTCGTTGTGACCTGTCTCGATCTTCTGGGCTGGCATCTTATTATTTTTTTTCAAATACCGAAATCCTTTCTTGATATCCTCTTCGCTCCTGGTTTTCTATTGAATAGAGCCATAAAACAATTAAACGTAAGTAAATTATAATTCAATCATGTGCATAACGGTAGTTTGTATAACTCCAGCCAAAGAGCGGTGAATATAGATTGTAATAAACTTCGCTTTAAGAACGGTGAGTACATAAACTAGATGGTGTAAACTAAACAGTATAAAAGTCGTTGCAGACAAAGTAAAGGAAAATGCTTCAAATGTCTAGACAATTCCCACTTATCAAATTTTCAGAAACCCATTTATTGGATAGCAGCAATCAACACACAGAAAAAAAAGCATCTTAACCTGCTCGACCAGTTCTTGGTAATGATTACTCCTCCATCAGCTTATAGTACTCCTACTCTGTGGTCCCATTATTAATCAAAAGACGGTTTATGGGAAGAAAATGCAAAACCCTCTGCGCTCTCTCTCCATAAGCAAAATTAAGTCAATGACAGCATTGCTCAAGAAGTTCCTCCTCATTTAGCTTTTCTATAGCAACAAACTTTAGGTAATTTAAAATGCTCATACAAGCTGCCCATTATGTATATTCAACCTTGGTCTAGAAAAAACTTAAATTGGACTCGGGGCACATTGTCAAATAGTTTCAGATAAAACAAGCACAAAACTTGAACTACAAGGAACTTGATACTATATGAGAACTAAATTCACTTGATCGATTAGTTGTCTAGTTCAAAAGCAAAAGCTACCAGCAAAGGTTGATAGATGTTGTTATAAAGTTGCAATATATAACTGCATATTTAACGAGAAAACAAACATTCACAAGGAATAGTAAGTTTCTGACTAGTGGCCACTATTAGAATTCTTTTATTGTAATATGTTCCCAATTAAAGATTTCATGAAAATGAATTCAAATTTCAAGTCATAGCATACTCTTAAGGACTTTCCCTAAATGGAGGCTGAGCCCAGGACTTGCAGGCTCAATTGCTTCACTGATAAACATAAGAATCGTAAAAGCCAAAATAATATGACAATCAGCTATATAAGTATGCATGTAATCAAGTGCCCAATGGTAGTTTTGCATCTTAATGTGCAGTTGCAGCTTCAATCCATATACGGGTGCTTTCTTTCCAATTGACTGGACCTAACTTATGTATAGTACGATTGAGCACTGATACCAAATCAGATAACATGTGAGCATTTATCTTGGAATAAAAATGAGTATTAGATATTTTACTAATAAGATCATTATACGTATCCAAATGTTCTAAAAATTGCAAGGCAGGTTCAGGTGGAAATAGATGGCCTAATGCCTAATTACCAATTACCGCCTAATCTAGTTTATCTCGCCTAATTTCCTCCTGATCTCACCTAAAGTGCACTTTTTAGAATACTGTATGTATCTATATTGTCCCTTAGGATGAACAATTGTCAAATAGAGTAATTTACGTTGAACACAGATTTTGCTAACCGAGTTTTCTATCCAAGACATTACCCTTAACGTGGATGTATGTGGGTTAGTTTCTAATTACTGCTTCTGACATTAAAATACCAAAAAATGTATGATTGGTCAATATATCCACCCACAAAAGCAAGGTACATATTTTAAATTAATCTAGCATCAATCTCATGTACATAAATATGTTAATTTAGGCGTCACTACTAAAGACTGTCAGGTAATACATCTTTTTTTTTCCAAAACTACACAATATTTACTAATTTCAGATCCAGCAAAACTCATATTATAACTAAAAAAAACCACATAAACAAGATACTTGTAGTATCGAAACAAGCCACATAAAATTCATATAATCACTCAATAAGAGGGTGCATGTTTCCCAACTAGACTATATACATATACACATGTAGGTGAATAACTGATTATTCATGCAAAATAATTTCTTTTTATTTTTATCCCGAAATCACGCAAATCATGATCATACCTGTTAAATAACTTAACTAATTTCAGATCCAGCAAAAACCCATTTCATAACTAAAAAACCCACATAAACAAGCTACTTGTAGTATCGAAACACGCCACATAAAATTCATATAATCACTCAATAAGAGGGTGCATGTTTTCCAACTAGATTATATACATATACTGATATACACAAGTAGGTGAATAACTAAATATTCGTGCAAGATACATTCTTTATTTATTTTTGCCTGAAATCACACAAATCATGATGATACCTGTCAAATAACTGAGCTAATTTCAGATCCAGAAAAACGCATATCGTAACTAAAAAACAAAACAAATAAACAAGCTACTTGTAGTATCGAAACAAGCCACATAAATTTCATATAATCACTCTATTAGAGGGTGCATGTTTCCCAACAAGAATATATTATTATACACACATACACAAGTAGGTGAATATTCATTCAAGATAAATTCTTTATCTATTTTTGCCCGAAATCGCGCAAATCATGATGATACCTGCAAATAACTGAGCTAATTTCAGATTGAGCAAAACGCATATCATAACAAAAAAAACCACATAAACAAGCTACTTTGCTCAAGAAGTTCCTCCTCATTTAGCTTTTCTATAGCAACAAACTCTAGGTCATTTTGAAATGCTCATACAAGCAGCCCATTATGTATATTCAACCTTGGTCTAGAAAAAAGTAGACTTGGGGCACATTGTCAAGTAGTTTATATAAAACAAGCATAAAACTTAAACTACGAGGAACTTGCTATTATACAAGAAGTAAATTCACTTGATCGATTAGTTGTCTATTTCAAAATCAAAAGATACAAGCAGATGTTGATAGATGTTAAAAATTTACAATAAATAACTGAGTATTTAACGAGAAAACAAACATTCACAAGGAGTAATAAGTTTTTGACTAGCATCATCCATTGTCAGAATTATTTTATTGTAATATGTTCCCAACTAAATTTTCATGAAAATGAAATCGAATTTCAAGCCATAGCATACTCGTAAGGACTTGCACTAATGGAGGCCTAGCCAGGACTTCCAGGATCAATTGCTTCACTGATAGACATATGTACAATATAGATACGTATTGGTAATAGGCATTAGGCGGCCTGTTTTAGGCGAGATCAAGTGGTAATTAGGCGAGTAGACGAAATCAAGTGGTAATTAGGCAGTATGCGGCCTGTTTATACCTAAAACCCACCTTGCCACTTTTAGAACATTTAGCTACGTATAATGATCTAATAAGTACAATTTCAAAGACTTATTTTTATTTTAAGATTAATGCTCATATGTTATCTGATTTGGTATCAGTATTAAGTTGTACTATACATAAGTCAGGTCCAGTCAATTGGAAAGAAAGCACCCACTAATGAATTAAGCTGCAAAACTGCATATTAAGATGCAAACCTACCATTGGGCACTTAATTACATATATAATTATATAGCTGATTGTCATTATTTTGGTAAAATTTGGTTAGCATTGATGATTGTCATATTATTTTGGTATCTTTAGTTATTTGATGAATAATCGCCAAATAAATAATTTACGTTCAAAACAGGTTTTGCTAACCAAATTTCATATCCAAGACACTACCCTTAACGTGGATGTGTGCGGGTGTTAGTTTCTAATTACTGCTCCTGACATTAAAATACCAAAAATTGCATGATTGGTCAATATATTCAGCCACAAAAGCAAGGTAAATTTTTTTTTAATTAATCTAACATCAATCTATGTACATAAACAAGTTAACATGTTAAACATGTTTCTTTTTCCTCAAAAACCACACAATATTGTCGATGATATCCACCAAATCAGGATGTGCTAATTTCAGATCCAGCAAAACACATATCATAACTAAAAAAGACCACAAAAACAAGCTACTTGTAGTGCCGAAATAAGCCATATAAATTTCATATAATCACTCAATAATAGGGTGCATGTTTCCCAACTAGATTACATACATATTGTCATAAACACAAGTAGGTGAATATTCATGCAAGATAAATTCTTTATATATTTTACCCGAAATCACGCAAATCATGATGATACCTGTCAAATAACTGAGCTAATTTCAGATCCAGCAAAAAAATCACATAAACAAGCTACTTGTAGTATCGAAACAAGCCACATAAATTTCATAAAGTCACTCAATAAGAGGGTGTATGTTTTTCAACTAGATTGTATACAAATACACAAGTAGGTGAATATTCATGCAAGATAAAAAAAATTATTCATTTTACCCGAAATCACGCAACATCGTGATGAAACCTGTCAAATAACTCAGCTAATTTCAGATCCAACAAAAACCCATTTCATAACTAAATAAAAAAAACATAGACAAGCTACTTGTAATATCCAAACAAGCCACATAAATTCCATATAATCACTCAATAAGAGGGTGCATGTCTTCCACTATAATATATACATATACATATACACATGTAGGTGAATATTCATGCAAGATACATTCTTTATTTCCTTTTTGCCCGAAATCGTGCAAATCACGATGAAACCTATCAAATAACTTAACTAATTTCAGATCCAGCAAAACTCATATCATAACTAAGAAAAAAAACACATAAACAAAGCTACTTGTAGTATCGAAATAAGTCACATAAATTTCATATAATCACTCAATAAGATGGAGCATGTTTCCCAAATAGATTATATACATATACACAAGTAGGTGAATATTCATGCAAGATATATTCTTTATTTAGGATGCGTTTGGAACCCGGAAAACTCATGGGAAAATGAAAATGATTTCCCGAGAAAACATTTTCTTGTGTTTGGTTGCATAGGAAAACCAAAGGAAAAGAAAATAAAAGAAAGTGAGGGAAAACTTTGTGTGTATAATGAGAGAAACCATTTTACTTCCAAAAGTGGGAGGAAAATGAAAACAAATGCGAAAAGTGGGACTAGCTCCCTCTCTCTCCCCTTATTTACGTTTCTTTCTCTTGATTTCCCAACCTTCCAAACACATGACCAGAAAATGATTTCAAGTTCATTTTCCTTGGTTTTACTTTCTTTTCTTACTCTTTTCCTTTCCGTGGCATTTTCCGGGTTCCAAACACACCCTTAATGTTTGCCCGAAAATCACGCAAATCATGATTAAACCTGTGAACTAACTTAACTAATTTCAGATCCAGCAAAAACCCATTTCACATCTAAGAATACCCACTTAAACTAGTTATTTCCAATATAGAAAAATTCAGCAAAACTCAAATTATAACTAAAAAAGGCAACATAAACAAGCTACTTGTAGTATCGAAACAAGCCACTTAAAATTCATATAATCACTCAATAAGAGGGTGAATGTTTCCCAACTCGATTATTATATACATATACACATGTAGTTCATTAGGTTAATATTCATGCAAGATATATTCTTTATTTAATTTTTGTCCCGAAATCGCGCAAAACCATTATGAAACTGTCAAATAACTTTAACTAATTTCAGATCCAGCAAAAACCCATTTCATATCTAACAATACCCACATAAACTGGCTATTTGCAACATTAAAAAATAACAGATCTAGCAAACCCTATGATTATTTATCCTCACAGATGTTAAAAATAAAATTAAAAAATCTGGAAAGGAAAACGTAAATGGGTTATGAAGGTTGGTATAACCTGGGTTGAGATCAACGGTGGAGATTGAATCACCGAACGGAGCTAAATCGACTGGTAAAAGAGAGAGAGAGAGAGAGGGGTAAGTTTGCGAGAAAATTACAAGAAAGGTGTAATTTAATTTTAGTATTTTGGAATATTTTGATTTGTTAATCGACCTCCTAAGAAATGAAAATATTAGCCATGATGCATATTTATAAATTTATTTAAAAAAAATACAGTTATTTTGAAATTGATGAATATTTTATAAAAAATATATATATTTTGTGAATTTATTTACAAATTGATACATATGCCATTAAAAAATTCAAAAAAAATCCAAAAAAATATTTAAAAATTAAATAATTTAAAACCAAAATCAAAATTTTAAAAAAATACATTTTTTGTATAAAAAAAGTGTGTGATCATGTCTAATCTTGTTCAATCATGTATGTCTAATCCTGTTTGATCATGTCTAATTATGTCCAATCATATCTAATACTGTTTGATACTATGTATAATTTTTTTGCTTCTTTTTTAAACATTTTTTAAACATTTTATTTATTTTTTGAATTTTTTTTCTATATTTTGTATATTTTTTACGACATATGTATCTAATTGTAAATAAGTATATGTATCTAATTGTAAATAAATATACATACATGAATTTTTTATAATTAAATTGATTAGTATGTAATTATTTGTAAGTCTCTCAACATCATATCATATCATATCATATCATATCATACTATTAATATAAGCAAACCCAAGAAAAGTTGAGGCTCCTCAATTTTGCCCAATTTTTCTAAAAATACACTTACTCTATTTTAATAATTACCAATATACATAATATAATTAATTATTTATTTATTCTCACTATATGTTACTAATTACGGATGTAACCTAAATTAATTAACAATTTGTTTTAACCTCCATAACTATAATAAATGATATCAAATCTGAATATTATGTTAAAAATAAAATATATTACGAGATTTATGTCATTACGCATCTCATACGCAACGCGTGGGTAATTTTTACTAGTATATTAATAGGTCCGTACTATTTCATTTTCTCCACTTAATATGTTCTTAGTAGGTTTTATCATTTTAATACTCGACCTTTAAGTTAGCCAAATAGAGTCCAGTTTATCAAATTTAGTCTAACTAGGAGATTGGTGTTTAACAAAATTATGAAACTACAATCAAGTTCTCGTGTCTATCACATAGTAAATACAATTGAGTCATCATCCATCAAAAATATATCTTCAAATATAAGATATAGTTACATCAATTTCGTCAATTTATGCTGTTAAACCCTTAATTTGACGAAAATAAGTAGTTTTGATACTAAATTGATAAAACATAAAGATTGAGTACTAAATTGATAAAAATCAATACCATGTTGTCCTAAATGACTTTTTTTCCTTACAAAAATAATATGCACTTTGATTATCTCTTAATTTTTTTGAAATAATCATTTTTGTTAGTTCAATTATATTTGAAATAGGTCTGTACTATTTCATTTTCTCCACTTAATATATTCTTAGTAGGTTTTATCATTTTAATACTCGACCTTTAAGTTAGCCAAATAGAGTCCAGTTTATCAAATTTAGTCTAACCAGGAGATTGGTATACAATCAACTTCTCGTGTCTATCACATAGTAAATACAATTGAGTCATCATCCATCAAAAATATATCTTCAAATATAAGATATAGTTACATCAATTTCGTCAATTTATGCTGTTAAACCCTTAATTTGACGAAAATAAGTAGTTTTGATACTAAATTGATAAAACATAAAGATTGAGTACTAAATTGATAAAAATCAATACCATGTTGTCCTAAATGACTTTTTTTCCTTACAAAAATAATATGCACTTTGATTATCTCTTAATTTTTTTGAAATAATCATTTTTGTTAGTTCAATTATATTTGAAATAGGTCCGTACTATTTCATTTTCTCCACTTAATATATTCTTAGTAGGTTTTATCATTTTAATACTCGACCTTTAAGTTAGCCAAATAGAGTCCAGTTTATCAAATTTAGTCTAACTAGGAGATTGGTGTTTAACAAAATTATGAAACTACAATCAAGTTCTCGTGTCTATCACATAGTAAATACAATTGAGTCATCATCCATCAAAAATATATCTTCAAATATAAGATATAGTTACATCAATTTCGTCAATTTATGTTGTTAAACCCTTAGTTTGACGAAAATAAGTAGTTTTGATACTAAATTGATAAAACATAAAGATTGAGTACTAAATTGATAAAAATCAATACCATGTTGTCCTAAATGACTTTTTTTCCTTACAAAAATAATATGCACTTTGATTATCTCTTAATTTTTTTGAAATAATCATTTTTGTTAGTTCAATTATATTTGAAATAGGTCCGTACTATTTCATTTTCTCCACTTAATATATTCTTAGTAGGTTTTATCATTTTAATACTCGACCTTTAAGTTAGCCAAATAGAGTCCAGTTTATCAAATTTAGTCTAACTAGGAGATTGGTGTTTAACAAAATTATGAAACTACAATCAAGTTCTCGTGTCTATCACATAGTAAATACAATTGAGTCATCATCCATCAAAAATATATCTTCAAATACAAGATATAGTTACATCAATTTCGTCAATTTATGCTGTTAAACCCTTAATTTGACGAAAATAAGTAGTTTTGATACTAAATTGATAAAACATAAAGATTGAGTACTAAATTGATAAAAATCAATACTATGTTGTCCTAAATGACTTTTTTTCCTTACAAAAATAATATGCACTTTGATTATCTCTTAATTTTTTTGAAATAATCATTTTTGTTAGTTCAATTATATTAAATTTGCATTTTTAGCAACATGTGATTTTTGTTTGAATATTTTTTGATGTCTTGATGGTACTTGTAGGATTCGTTGGTGTTGATTATTTGATAGAGAGTTATCGTTTCAATATTTATAGAGTATTTTTAGAATATACATATTTGGTGGTGCCTGATTTGGCTGAGGTCTGCTTTTTTGTTTGGAGGTTGCATCATGATATTTAGCTACGAACAGTACGCTTGTTTTTTAGTTTATATGTGGTATGGAGATACACTTGTGGTGTTTTAACATATACCTATTTAATTATTATCCACCTACGAGAGAGGTGTGGGTGCACTTCAGCTGGGTTATAATTGTTCCATTAATTCTATTCTCGAGGTGTTTTAGCGTTGGTGTAGGGAACTTACATATACTATTACTTGCAACATGCTACATCGTGCCATCATGTTTGAAAGGATCGTAACAATTTCAAATTTGAAAAATCGGATTATTTTGTTAGCGAAGCAATGATATCGAGTGGTCAATGATATCCGTTTGTTAGTAGTTGTCTATGGTTTTTAGCTTCAATAGCTTAGTGGAGGGAATGTTGATTTTGTAACTTAGCTTAGGGTACCTCATCGAGTATGTCATTTGTGTTTAGTGGCTTTGGGCTTAAATTTATGTGGGCCACCTCAAGCTTAACATGGGCGAATGCTCCGAAGACAATAATAACCATCAATTGATGGTGTGGTCATTCGTGGCGAGTATGGCCATGAAGTGAAAGATTTCATGAGTTTTTTGGGCTGAGATAGAATGAAAACATTGAGTTAAATGCTATTTTGATTGGTTTTGAGATGTCGACTGAGATGAGTTTTAGCCACTTAAAGGTTGAGTCTCATTTGGTGACGTTGAATTCTTGGGTGACGATGAGTTTGAGAGACGGTTATATTCTATCTCCCATACGTAAGTTGTGTACTCTTGAAATATTAGTTTGACACGTTCTTTTCGAGAGTTAAAACAGGTGGCAAATTTTACGCCTAATTGGGGGTGCCCTCGTGAGACTAACCGTTCTTTAACAATTTGATATTTTCCCACACAAAATCATAGGATACTTGTACTATATATATTCGAGGCAGATGGCTCAAATCAAACGATAATATTCGATCTTTACTTATATTTACTCTTTTCGCTTGTTAATTTTGTATGTTAGTAGATTTTGTTTCAATTCTTAGATTTCATGTTCTCATTATTAGGGGTGGGTGCGGTTCGGTTTGGTGCGGGTTGAGGCCAACCCAAACCAAACCACGTACAAAATGAGCGGTTCGGTTTGGTGCGGGTTGCTAAAATTTTAAATTTCAATCCAATACAACCCAATCCATTTTAAGTGGTTTGGGTGCGGGTTGGGTTCGCGGTTTGTTCCTTTTGGTCCCTAAACTTAAAAAAATACAAATTCAACCCAAAAATAGAAAAATGAAACTCGAAAAAATAAAAGTCAAAAACTTTAAAATTAAACATTCACAAACTAAAACATAGTTGCATAATACATGCACAAGACTAATAGATTGACATAACATTTTTTATTCATGTCCTTTACGCCGCTAAAATAAGATCGAAACGAAGAATAAAAAATTCAACATGCGACATAAAATCATAAAATAGCCAAATAACTTAAAGTTGTAAATTAAAATATGGTGTAATCCGAAATCTTATGTGCTTGATTGATCACAATATTGGGGTTAAATGGTTTATTATAGGGGTGGGTTAGGGTCGGGACCCGACCTGTAAATACTCAACCAGTATCCCGACCCGATTACTTTTGGAATTGAAAAAAAATCCCGACCTTGACCCGATAAAAGTCGGGACCTGACTTTTTTGGGACCCGAATTTTTGGGATCCCGTAGGGTCGGGATAGGTTTATCCCGAATCTCACGACATATATTTTTTATTTTACGACAAGATCATTTTTTATTAACAATTTTCATTTGAGAAGTCTAAAAATGTTATTAACACGAAAAATAATCATCGTTTAAAAATAACACTTCTAATAAATGAAAAAAGAAATAAACATTTAGTAGAAAAAATAGTGTGAAGGTACAAATAAAGTAGTAGATAAAAAAATTGATACGTTTTTTATCATATTCTTTTAGTATTTAGTTTTATTCACACAAGCAACAATTATCATACTAAATGAGATACATTATCATTATAATTTTTATAATCGGAAAATAATGATCACTTATCTTTTTTAAGTAACAATAAATTTTTTTAATTTAAGTATATTTTTTATTTTAATAGTTTCATATATTCATAACTACAAATATATATTATACTTATCTAATTATAACTAATATATGAAACAAAAAGTATTGTAACTCATATGGTAGAGTGCTTCCATTACATGCTAGATGGTACAAAGTTCGATTCTCATCACTTGCATTTGATATATAGATGAACTTACATTTTAGTGTCGAGATAAAAAAGATCATGTTATATAATATAAAATAAAAAATTAATTAAAAATTCTGGTCGGGTTGGGATTTTTCGGGATTTTTCTCCTGCCCTAATTTATTATATATATTTGATCATTCATATTATATTTAACTAATTTATATTTTTTACGGTTCAACGATTTGGCCCGCGGTTTAAAAATTGTCACCCGAACCAAACGTCGGGTTAATATTGTTTTGCATTAATCTCACTTCAACTAGGAATAGGTCAAAAACTTATGTTATTTTATAATATATATAAATGTCACATGCAGCGATTCGTGTACACGTAGTTAGTATTGGATGAACCTCATTAACAAATTGTGTTATTGTGTGTGATTCTTTTTATTCCATATATAAGTGTATGTGAGATTATTTGTTTGTTTAGATCAATCACTTTGTTGTTGTTTCGCTGTACGGGTCTAAGAGGTGTTTGGATCCCTAACAATTATTTTCTAAAAAGGTCAAACTTTATATATGTTTTGCTATGTACTTTGTTTGGCTCTGATCGATGACAATCTATTGGGGTTAAATGATTTATTATGTATATTTGAAGTCTCCATAAGAACAAATGTTATGTTAAAAATAACAAAATGTCTTGTTTCTCTTGGGATAATACACGAATATGCATTTAATAAAAATGTTACTAACAATCATGGGTGGAACCACAGTAGGCCCAGAGGGATCATGTGACCCGTCTGGATTTTGGTCTGTAATTACTAATCTACCCCTACTCTGTTATATAATTACAATAGTTACCACTTCATATAAATAGCCCATTTTTTAATTCTTGTTTTTATTTGTTAAAACTAATTCTCTTTATAGTTAAGCTCTAACACAACAGGCGAGTGTCTCCCCCTAGTCTCTGAGCTTGTCTTTTGTTTATTGAAGATTTGTCTTTATTTATCTAACTACTATTTTTATTTATCAAGATCATTCATAATATTTGTGTTAAATTTTTCTTGCTAAATAATGACACGTGTGTATGTTAAATGACACTTATATATGTTAACTATAACAAATATAAGTCTCACATTAGTGTATTTTTCTTAACAACGTTATCTATTAATTTGTAATAAATAAATAATTTCGGATAAAGAATAACATTATTATAAATAAAAAAGTAAGAGATAATGTGTTATTTTTGCTTTAATTTATAATTTAATATAGAAGTTGGTCAAGTAAAATGTCATGTCATAGTTAACAATATTAACTTTGTTGTTAAATATAACAAAAATGTTAACAATATTAAGTTTAATGAGTTATTTAACAACACTATTGTGAAATAAAAACATGTCCGTTAAGTAATAATTTTATCTAACAAGTGAGTTGATAACACTATACTCTAATTGATAGAACATAAAAATTAGACCTGAATATTCTATTCGGGTAATAATCAACCCATTTTATAAATGGGTATCCAACGCTTAAATGAGTCATCTCATGCTTTTTATAGGAAAATAAGGTATTACTATCAAAAGCCCAAGCCCACTCAACTGGGGACCCATGTCTGAAAAACCCCCTGAGATGGAGACATTTGTCAACATCTTAGAAAGCATAGTTGCCTATAAATAGCCAACTACCCCTCCTAGAAAAGGACCAGAAAATCTATCCAAAAAATATAGAGAGAAGTTGAGAAAAGAGAGAAACTAGTCAAAGCTTATCACGCCAAGAGATAAGCCGAGCAAAGATAAAGTCGAGTATCGAATAAAAGGGGAGAAAGACCAAGAAGAGAGATTAAGTAGTCAAATCGAGCACCGTTGTAATACAGAGATACTGATCCTAGCAAGTGTAATAGTCCGAATAAGGATAATAATCCGAGCAATAATAAATACCAAGAAGTGTCCATTATTTATAAGTTGATTTACCATTATATTATTGTTGAAAAGCCTAACGTGACCGACCAAAGTTATGGCTTTATCAAATGGCGCCGTCTCCGGGAATCATCTAGTTCCCAACTAGCTTAGACTTCGAATACCAATACTCTACCAGACGAGCGACAATGGTGACCAATATAGAAGAAACCCATCCCGAGATAGTAGAAACCAATAACCAGCACGTGCAGATTAGCCAACAAGACCTCGACGATCTACTCGCCATCCGCGATAGATACGACGCTATCCAGTCCGAAAACCAACCGACAACCTCCAATGTCCACCGAGAACAACCGATCGAACAACCTCAACAGCTTGAAGGGATCGTCCTAAAGTCTAAAGAGGGAGCAATCATCGAAAAAAGCATAAAACTGGGCTTCCGAGCTACCAACAATGAGGCAGAATACGAAGCCATGATAAATGGCATGCTCATTGCCCGGTCCCTTGGGTGCTCCCACTTAATTGCAAGTTCAGATTCCATGCTGATCGTCAATCAAGCCATCGGCGAGTACCAAGCCAAGGATGATAGAATGATCCTCTACCAGGAAAAAGTCCAAAGCTTGATGACTGCTTTCGAGCAGTGCGAGCTAATAAAAATCAACCGCACTGAAAATGCACATGTCGATGCCTTGGCCACCCTAGCCTCGACATTAACATTAACTGACACTCGGTCGATCACAGTGGAACTACTGCCGACCCCGAGCATAACCAAAAGAATAGACCGAGTAACATCAGTACAATATGAACTAGGTTGGATGGACGACATGATTCACTACCTGCGGAGCGGAACCCTCCTGGCAGATAAGATAAAAGCATTGAAAATTACGAGAAAGGCTCCTCGTTTCTGGCTGTCCGACGACGATAAACTGTACAAATCCAGTTATCGAGGACCCCATCTTCTGTGTGTCCGGTCCGAAATGCAGCTACCGGTATTGGAGGAAATCCACGAAGGATCCTGCGGAGCACACATCAAAGGGCGGTCCCTTGCCAACAAGGCAATCACCCAAGGATATTGGTGGCCCTATATCAAGCGAGACGCCGATGTATACGTCCAACGTTGCGACAAGTGCCAACGATTCGCCAAGATACCTCGGCTCTCCTCATCAATGATGACCCCGGTATCGGCACCATGGCCATTCGCTCAATGGGAGATTGATATAGTCGGGAAGATTCCTAGAGCACCCGGCAGCGTCGAATATCTGATCGTGGCGACGGACCACTTCACCAAATGAGTTGAGGCTAAACCTCTCCGCGAAATTAAAGCCAGTAATGTCAAACAGTTCATCTGGGAGCACATCATCACAAGGTTCGGTATACCGTATGCCATCGTCGCAGATAATGGCACCCAGTTCAAGGAAGCCAACTTGCAGCTTTGGTACGAAGAACTCGGTATCCGAAAGTTCTATTCGACGCCAACATACCCATAGGGTAACGGCCAGGCAGAGGTATCAAACCGAACCGTACTAGACGGCATCAAGACAACCCTTGAACAAGCGAAGGGGAGATGGCCCGAGCGGCTACTTAACGTTTTATGGTCGTGCCGAACTACACCAAAGACGGGCACCAAAGAAACCCCGTTCAGTTTAGCTTACGGCATCGAGGCCGTCATACCGACTGAAATCGGGCTACCAACACTACGAACAACTTTAGTCGAGTAAGGAAACAATGAACAAAGAATGAGAGAGGAACTCGACATGCTAGACGAGAAACGAGAGATAGCAGCTCTTACGCTAGCTAAGTATCAACAAGGCGTTAAGCAAACGTATGACAAGAGGGTGAAAGGGATCAAGGAATTTACGGTCGGAGAACTGGTGCTGCGACGTGTAACGGTCTATACCCGAAACGAAATACATGGCAAATTGAGCCCCACATGGGAAGGACCATACGAGATCGTTAAGAGAACAAGCCCAGTTACCTACAAACTCAAAAGCGTCCTGTTCGACAAAAGCCGAGGAGAAAAGAATTCTTGGAACGTAGCTAACCTAAAGAAGTACTACGTATAGGCTGTCTTACAAATACAGGTGCTACCTTACCCCTCTTGTTTAATGACATTATCTTGTATGTTGAATAGATAAAATACAAGTGAATAAAATATCTTTCATGGCAATATCTTTGGAATGAATAAAATATTCAGCTTAATGGCATTATCTTTCATCTTTTGCATGAATAAAATATCTTGTTATGCTGTCTAACGAGTGCAGCTGAAATTCCCAAACGGCATGCCTAAGGGTAGGCCTAGGAATACTGTGAAATTCCCAACATGGCCAAGCGCATAGGAATACTGTGAAATTCCCAACATGGCCAAGTGCCTAGGAATACTGTGAAATTTCCAACATGGCCAAGTGCCTAGGAATACTGTGAAATTCCCAACATGGCCAAGTGCCTAGGAATACTGTGAAATTCCCAACATGGCATGTCTAAAAGAATGCCTAGGAATACTCAAATATATGCAGGTACCTATCGATCCAATGAGCAAGGATTAAAGGCAGAAAAGAAACTAGAAGAATAATGCAGGAAATAAAGTAATCAAATGAACAGCAATCTCGTCAAAAGGAGCAAACAGGAATAAAGAAATACAACAAATAGTTCTCGCCTGCTTTAAGGAGACCAAAAAAAAATAAAAAAATCGAATGAAGAAATCAGTACAGGAAAAATCAATCCAATCAATGAAATAGTCCTCGCCCGCATTACGGAGGCAATGAGATATCACCAACAATGAAGAAACGGATTTAAGAACTACTGCTACAGGAGGAGCACGACGGTAACTGACCGAGTTCAACCTCTTCGTCATCCGTCGTCGTGTTCCCATCTGTCTCCTCGCCATCAAACCGTTCCTCAGAGATGAGTGCGTCGAAATTGGTCGTATGAGCACCAACGCAGGTCAGCGTCTTAAGCCGCGTGGAGAACTCGGCTTCTTTCGCGAACTCGTGAGCATCCGAGGCCGCTTTACGACGAGCATCATCGAAGGGAAGATTACGAGCTTCGATCATAGCCGCGGAAGCATCGAATCTGGTTCGACTTTAATTTGCCGAAGTAGTTTTCCTTCACACGCCAATATCGATCCAAACGACGCTCCTGAACATCAACGACATGCTCAGCACGGCGAACATATTCTCGAAAAGAGGCCGCCTGAGTTTTCAGCTTGGTCCGAAGTCGAGCACATTGGTCGATCAACTTGACATTTTTGCCCATCAAAACGATGTAAGGTCACTTGGCAGGCACCTCACTAGCCGCACCAGATGAGACCTCATCCCGGGCAGCACTAGTAGGTCCAAACCCCGGGCTAACTAGGCCTGGAGAACCAGCCTGGTGCGACATAGTAGCGTGTGCCTATAAAAAAAAAACGGGGAAGAAGGAGACGAGATGAATATACAACCGCAAGAAATGAAAAGACGAAAAGAGAAAAACGAATATTTTTATACAAGATACACAAAAAACGACAAAACAAGCTACTCAGTCATTAATCCGATAAACCGTCAACAGACGCTGAGGTCTCAACGACGTCAGCAAAATGAATATCTCGAAGAGAAACAATTTGCGTCCCCAAACGCTCACGAACGACCGCATCGACTCGGTTCAAGGCAGCCGTGGTCTCAGTTACCCCGGCCGTCGCATCAACTATGCGTTCTGCCCGGGCCACACCCCTCATTCCTTTTACATGCTCCAGCACCTCTAAAGCGCGAACTCGGGCCCAATACGCTTTGGCAAAGGATAGCAGCAGGTCCGCATCCTCGAAAACGGCCCCTAGGACCAAGTTCAAGCTCGTCACATGGCCTCGTGCTTCATCACGAGAACGCCGAAGTGCACCAAGAAGTTCCTTCGCTTTACCCTTGTTTGCCGAATAATATGCGGTCTTTTTGCTGAGTTTCTCTCCCAAGTCACGTAACCGAATAGACAAGTTTGCAATGTGAACATTCAAATCCTCGACTTTATGACGAGCAGAATTCAGTTCAGCAGTTAGGGCAGCCTTAGATCTTTCAAGACTATCTATAACGTCACCTACACTACGACTAGGCGAGGTCCAGACCACCACGGCAAGAGGATTATTAGGTACCTGACAATATTTTGTTTTCACATCCTTCAAAAGATGACAACCCTCAAACAGGAAAATTACCCCGAGAAAGCCCAACAGAAAGAAAACACAGCACCTATATTATCACTTCCCCAAAAGAATATGTTTCTAGATACAAAAGAGACCCACAAGTCGAATACCAAAAGACTACACAAAAACAACAAAAATATATATATACTGTCAGAAAAATGGTCAAGGTTCCACCTGAGGAGATGCGGGTGGGGGAGTGACAGTAGCATCAGGTCGAGGAGTGGACGTGGCCGACATAAAATGAGGACGGAGCGCTGTCGAAATTGTCTGCCCCGGCAGCCGGGGAAGCTCCTCTTCACGAAGATTCGCCCAGTCTAAGGGTTTCGGCGGTGCACCATGCGGACAGGGATACACCAACTCCGACCACGCCCGATCCGACAGAGGAACATTCGCGAAATTGAGCACCCGCACATGAGCACAATAGACAGAGAAATTAGCCATAATTGCTAACCTTGTCCGCTCCTCCGCATGTGCCGTTTTCAGAGCGGCCACCTCAGCCTTTTCGGTTTCCACGTCCTCCGCCAGCAGCAAGTTCTCCTCCTCTAGTTGGTCGTACTTAACGACCAGGCTCTCTTTTTCAGACATCAACTTATCGACATCCTCGGTCACGTGCAGAAAGTCCACCGACAGCTTGTCATAATTATCTCCCAGGGTTTTATTCTCGGCGACCAGTTTCTCTTTCTCGGCTTCAAAAGCCACAAGCATGTCCTTTATCTTCCGATCGTTCTCCTCGACCATTTTCTCTTTCTCCGCCTCTAGCTCGGCGACCAACTGCACTTGCTGAGCTTCATCCTCGACCATGGCTTTCTTTTCGGCCATCAGCTTATCGTTCTCAGCCTCTAGTGCTGACAGCTGGTCTTTTAATACCGCGATATCCATGAAAACCTGTATTTAGAAACATCAGACACCAGCCGAGATAAGAGCATCACGACTTATATAACAAAATATATACGCAGCATACCCGAAGCGCGTCCGTACTGGCCCGCTCTATAACCGACATTGCAGGAAGAGCAGCTATCTTCTCTGCATCCTTGACCACGAGGGGCTTAAGAGCAGTATACCCCATCCTCAAGACTCGGGGTTGCTCCAATAGTTCACCTCCGCACCGATCAATGTAACGGGTCATTGCAACCCCGTCCACCAACACCTTCTCGGGTCCGTCGAGAGCCTCATCCTCGACACCCATCACAACATCCACGGCATTCTCCTTTCCGACCTCCACTTCCACCCCCACGTCCTTCTCCAAATGATCGATCTCAGGGGCCCAATGCTCGATCGCTTCCTCAGTATGGATGGGCGAGCAAACGGGCAGATCTATCGGATCCTCGGTAGGGATAGGCGAGATGACAGGCAAGGTCATCGTATCCTCTCCCATGTTAGTCAAGAGGTTCATATGTCCGAATACATCGTCGATCGACCCCTGAAACACAATAATACCCATGGACCGGGCAAGCGCAAGGGTAACCAATGAAGAAGTCAAAAACTGAAACAAGACGACATATAAAGCAGGGAACAGCGAAGTCAAAAGGCAAATATTCACAAAAATAAACACTTACATCGAGGTTCACAGCAGCCTCACCGGTGGTACCACCTTTAGTCGAAGCAACCACCTCCACACCCCGGCCAGCTTCGGCAGCTTCCACACTACTTGAGGTCTCACCCCCTTTGGCCCTCTTCGGGATGCCAACAGCGGGGTCCGACGCTCGGTGCTTAGAACGAGTGGGCTTTTTCCCAAGCCGAGCAGCACTTCGAGCCCGGACCACTTTCAAGAATTCCTCCTCGGGCTCTTTGGGGATCTCAGGCGTAGGATTCCCCTTGGTCGCCGGCCCCATAGGGTACCCGAGCAGCATGGGAGCAGTACGGCTCGCAGGATCCGGCGTCGGTCTAGGCCCCCATCATTTCCAAAGAGCTAACAGAGCCTATACATTGGGAGCGCCGAGGTCTGGCATAGTGGGAGCATTGGTAGCCGGTCCAGGAATCTGGTGTCCCGCACAACCCATTCACCGGAAGCTATAACGATACCAAGATTGCGCTCTTTGTTGGTATCCGGCAAACCGATAACGAGCCGGCAAAAGGCACGCAGGGTCTTCAAATACGAACTGCGACGCTCAAAGCTCAAACTATAGACTCCGAAGACGTCCTTCAGTTCAATAGGTATTCCGGACAACTACGATAACCTTTGAATACCATTCAGAGTACGGTAACCATTTAGGGCCAGTTGGGCCGGAGCAATCTGGACGACCTCAAAAAACGACGCCACCCAGCTAGTAAAAGGAAGCCGAAGGCCCCCAGTAAAGAATGCCGAAGAACGTACAACAACTTCTCCGACAGGAACAAATCCCATCACCTCCTCGTCAGAAACAGGCAGCCTAATGTGTATGTTATCCGGTATTCCGGCGAGCCTCTTAAAGTCCTCTTCCACAAATGTGCCCACTTGGGCCAGACTTTGGGACAGAATTTCCTGTCCACACGTCATCAAAACTCCATCAATATACTAACCAAATACCCAAACCAAAACAACATTACCATAACGAGAGCCCCCACCCCCCACTCAAATTAACCAGAAACCCTACGTTT
This sequence comes from Primula veris, assembly GCA_963682055.1. Classification (NCBI taxonomy): domain Eukaryota; kingdom Viridiplantae; phylum Streptophyta; class Magnoliopsida; order Ericales; family Primulaceae; genus Primula; species Primula veris. Next base: position 22,967,793 of record OY821747.1, on the reverse strand, counting down.
TACTATCATCCCAATCCACACAAATCCAATACATGAGAACCATCAGACATATATAGACAACCTAGACCATATACCAACGCCACAAAATAATAATAATGAGTACAGGAAAACCACTTACAGTTATCATTATGAACAAGCAAGCGAGACCAGCAGCAAGTCTATCGACAAATACAACGAAACCCTAGATCGAGCGGCGGAATGATTTTCCTGTTTGGCGGGAAGAATATACTTTAGAGAGAGAGACAGATATTTTCTTCAGCAAAATTGTGTGATAAAAACAAAAGGGGTTACTTGGCACAGTAAAAGGGAGTGGAGTCACTAAAAGAATAAAATAATAACCGTCCTTTCGTGTGACAGAGGTTTACCTCTTTTTGCAACCATACAAAAGTCCACAACCGCTGCTATTTTTACAGATAAACGCTCCAGATTTTGCCACGTCAGAGTGTATCCCACTACCCAAGGCAGTTCACATCATTACACCTAAATAAACGGCCAGTGGACCATACCATGAAAAGCTTCCAGCATACGCTACCAATATTACCACACCAAGGATGTCATCCGATTAAGTTCCTCGACGCCCAACCGTGTCTTACCCGAATAGCACACCGAACAAGGTGAACGGATACCGTTCCTAGCTCGACGCCATTTCAGCTTCGAGTCTAACAACGCTCTCCGGGGGGATAACCGATAACCGCGGTGCATCTCGCTCGGTGTTCGGCACAGATACAAAATAAAATAGGCAGGATCGACATCGAAGGATATTAACATAAAAGCAAAGCGAACACAAGAAATAAAGTAAGATAGATAGAATCAAGTGCAAGACAAGTATTATTCATCCACAAAGGGGGAAACACAAAACAATACAACCGAAAAGAAAATTTTACAAAGAAAATACAACCATCCTACTTCTTTGAACTACCCCCCATGTCGGCATCCTTCTGGGCCAAGAGCTCCTCCAGACGCTCCTTTTCCCTAATCAAACGAGTAATAGCCATCTCAGCCTGTTGCAATGCATAAGACTGAGACTTGCATTTTTGCTCGGCCTTGAAACGAGCAGTGCCCTCCTCGTCCCAATATAGTTTAAACCTCCTCACTTCAGTTTGAGCACACTTGAGATCATGTTTCAGCCATGACATCTCAATTTCTTTTAGCTCAAGAGGAGTTAAATCCTCCTCCCCGAAACCAGGCGGTCGAGGTAGCAGGAAAGTAGGCTCCTCTTCTAGAAGGGCTTTCTTTTTAGAGGCGGATCTAGTGATATGAGCCATCTCAAACAAAAGCAAGTTAAAAGCAGCAAAAATTTAGAAAGAAAGGAAGATTGGATAATGAAGTACAGACAATAGGGAGCATTTATAAGGAATCAAAGGGCACGAAGTACAAGGCGTCACAACGGTTCATAAGACAAAGGCACGAAATACGAAAAGGTACATCTGATTCTAATACAAAAGAAAATACAAGTTCCAAAACAAAAAAAAATATATACATCAGATAACCAGCCCAATCCAACTAAGGATCAGTGGAGGGAAAAACCGAACTACCAGACCGGGAGAAAGCTACCCGAGCAGAGCTGTCAAGCCGAGCTTGGTAAGAGTCATTCGTGACTACCAAACACTGATTCTCCCTGGAGAGTTCGGTGTTCATCCTAGTAAGGATACGGACGCGCTCCTCAAGCCGAGCATTCCTAACTATCATACTAGCTAGGCCTTGAGGGGAGTTATCGAACTTGTCCTGAGCATGATCCCAAATCTCCTCGGTCTCGTACCAAGAGTTGGCCAAGTGATTTCTGTGCAACAACAAATTATCAAGTTGGCGACTCAAGGCCGAAATCTCGGTCCACTTCATTGTCTCCTCGGGATGAGAGTCGAATAAACTCAAAGCCAAAACCCCATATTCTTTCTCAAGACTGGCCATTCTATGATGGACCCAAGATATCTTAGCATCTAAGTCCTTCATCTGAGCATGATATCTCACCACGGGCTCAGACATTATGATAAGTTATGATATAAAAGAAGAGGGATAAGTGAAGCCAACACAAGTTTATGGTAAGGAATAATCAAGGTTGAGTATTTATAGAGAAAAGTTAGTGTTGTTATCTGACAAATACTTGGGAGCATGCATGTTTCCTGACAATACTTGGGAGCGTGCACCTATGATTGACAACGTGAGGGATAGGTCTACAGTCCAACAAGAAATAAAGGTACAAGATACTCAAAAGGTCCACATCCCAACAAACCACAAATTCAACAATAAGAAGAAATACAAGATAAAGGTGCAAAAATAGAAGGGCAAATATAATTTTCATTAATGAAGATGGGATATATCATTGTTCATTACATCAGAGTACATCCAAAAAGAAAATCTATTACATCCGAAAAAGAAATCTATTACATCCGAAAAAGAAATCTATTACATCCGAAAAGAAAATCTGTTACATCCGAGATAAAGACCTATTACATCCGAGAAGAGCTAGTACAGAAAATCAGGCAAAGAAGATCAACTATATCAGCAGGCCGAGTGAGCAGGAGGCGCCAAAAGAAAAACATAAGAAACAAGAAAAAGAGGAAAAGAAGAAGAGTGCAAGAAAAGAGGAAGATAAGAGGGAAAGAAGAAGAAGAAAATGAGGAGGAACATAAAGAAGAAGTGAAAAAGAAAGAAGAGTCAAATGAAAAAATGACAAAAACCCTAGACGTAACACAAAACCCTTAGGATCACAGGGTTGATTGTTACATCATAGTGGTGCAAAAAAGAAGATGAAGAAAAAAGAAAGAGAAAGAGCAGAGGAGGAAGAAATGAAGGAAACTGACAAATAAAAAGGAAGTCAAAGAAACAAAACAAAAAAAGAAAGGGAAAAAGAAAAAAATGAAAAAGTAGAGAGAACAAAGCATAAAAAACAAAAGAGGAAGAGGAAGAAATGAGGGAAACTGAGAAATAAAAAGAAGAAAAAGAAAGAGATGGGAAAAGATGGGGAAAAGAAAATGAAAGAAATAAAAAGAAAAAAGGTGTGGCTAGGGGGAAGTCGATCGGTATCGATGAGAGGGCCCGACAGAGACATTCCTGTCTCGAAGTGTCGGGTTCCCCCTTAGCATCTCATTCTCTTTGACTAGAGCCTGACGAGCACGTCGGCAATAATCCAGTTCGGATCTTAGCCAAGTTAATTCCCGAACCATCTCGGTATGGTGATAACGCATCACCTTCAATTCCTCCTCGGCATCCTTCAACAGCCTTTGTACATGGCCATAGGAGGCTTCAAAAGCCTCCACTTGCAAAGCTAATGCTGATTGGGAGAAAGGACCAGACGTCTTATGAAAATTATAAGATGAGGATCTGTATATGGGGGAAAATAATATGATGAGGGTTGTGGATATAACCATGCTGTAAGCAGGTATTTATAGATCAATTAGATGAGGGCTCGTATTGAGAGTCGCAACCGTTCGCCAATGGGTAGTAAGAAGCGACGGCAATTAAAAGATGTGTCTGTTCAAGAAAAAAAAAACGTTTGGATTCCCAAAGGGCTCTAAAAAAGCGTGAGTAATTAAAAGCCACTCTTGTTCAAGAAACGCTTGGATTCTTACCAATATTTAAAAGGGGTAAGTCATAATGGCATCGAAACACGCGTCATTTTGGGGAAAGGCAACAGTTCAAATAAATGATAAAGATCTTTTGCGCAAAGCTCAAGAGAACTCTGGTGAATAAGATTTTATGCACGAGGCTCAAGAAATCCCACTGGTCCCTAGATATAAAGAGACAGAAGGTTCAATGGATAAGGTCAAACGCAGGACCCAAGAAAAAGCATTAATGAGGCCACAAGCGTGCGCAGTCAAAATTAAATGCATTGGGAAAATAAATCATACAAGAACGAGAAAAAGAAGAATTTTCATTAATCAAGGGGAACTTCATTACAAGATACTTCTCGACAAAAAGACATTACATCACAAAGAAAAATAGTATTATTTTGTAGAAGGACCAGCTTCTTCACCGGGCTTCTTCTTCGACCGAGCATACACTTCCTCAAGGGCTAATTTGTAAGCCCTCTTGGAAGCAATTTGCCTGTCTCTAGAGGCCTCGAGCTCTTTGATCCGAGCACGAGCACGAATACTGTCGAGCAAAGACCTCCGGTGCTCCTTCTCCATGGCGTCAAATCGCTCGTCTAGTTCGGCGGCCCGACGAGCTTCCACCAACAACCGGGCAACCCTCTTCTCGAGATAACGCACTTTCTTAACTTCCTCTTCAAGATGAGGAACATATTCAGGAAGGTTGTCACCATTAGCGTCATGAGGAGAAGCCATTTGTTCGATAATAAAGAATGAGCTGTTCAAAGAATATATGGGCAGTCCCCCTTTTATAAGAAGAACAAGTGGTAGATCAAAGGTCATCTAAGAGAAAGAGACAAGCCTCTTGAACTTCCCAAGAGCATTTATGGATAACTACAGCAATTCAAGTCCAATGGAGTCATCCAATAAGATATCAAAGAAATAAACAGACAGGAACGTAAGTAAAATATGTTTTATTAAGATTCTTCCGTGATTCGATTACAACTTGGTGATAACACCAGATACAAAGAAATCACAAAAGACTAATTATTTCGAGGAAGAGCCTTCTTCATCGTCATCCGAACTCGGTTTAGACCGAGATGCAACTCCTTGAAGGCAAGCTTATAGGCCCTTTTTGCTGCCTTCTGCTTAGCCAGATTAGCCTCGAGCCTCTTTATATGCTCGTAAGCCCAATCCCGATCGGCCATCGTCACATGATGATCAGAATCCATGTCAGACAACCTTTTCTTGTAGTTTGAAACCTTGACCACGAGTTTCTTATTCGCGGTACGAGATTTCTTGATCTCCGTTTCTAAATAAGAAATATAATTAAAGGAGCTCTCACCAGTAGAACCAGAGGAAGCCATTACGTCACGAGCAAAGTAGTAGTAAAATGCCTAATTATGGAGGGGGCACACCCCTTTATAGGAGTTTTCCTCGAAGAAAGATATTAGGATAGGAAACATTAAATGGGCCCTCCAAGGAACCGTCATAAATCTATTACGATTTTCAACGAAGCATTGGGAACGACGAGACCGAAGTAATATCCTCGATAGACCAAGCATGACTCCCTCGACATGGAAACCACGCCGAGGAAGTCAGGGAGCACTTGATAGAACATAAAAATTAGACCCGAATATTCTATTCGGGTAATAATCAACCCACTTTATAAATGGGTATCCAACGCTTAAATGGGTCATCTCATGCTTTTTATAGGAAAATAAGGTATTACTATCAAAAGCCCAAGCCCACTCAACTGGGGACCCATGTCTGAAAAACCCCCTGAGATGGAGACATTTGTCAACATCTTAGAAAGCATAGTTGCCTATAAATAGCCAACTACCCCTCCTAGAAAAAGACCAGAAAATATATCCAAAAAATATAGAGAGAAGTTGAGAAAAGAGAGAAATTAGTCAAAGCTTATCACGCCAAGAGATAAGCCGAGCAAAGATAAAGTCGAGTACCGAATAAAAGGGAAGAAAGACCAAGAAGAGAGATTAAGTAGTCAAATCGAGCACCGTTGTAATACAGAGATACTGATCCGAGCAAGTGTAATAGTCCGAATAAAGATAATAATCCGAGCAATAATAAATACCAAGAAGTGTCCATTATTTATAAGTTGATTTACCATTATATTATTGTTGAAAACCCTAACGTGACCGACCAAAGTTATGGGTTTATCACTAATGATTTATGTTAGATATAAATTTGGTGGATATTGTAACGACTCTAATGTTCACGTTTATGATTCTCTAAATGTCATAGGATTTATCTAATTTGAACTGGGCTTGTGAAAATTTATTGATTTCCGAGACAACTTTATACTGGTCGAAGTGTCTTTTATTTATTTATTTAACTAGACACTAATTGTTCTTTCCATACTCAAGTCTTCCATTTCTACAAGTTGTTTACGGGCTTCTGCCATTGATTTTCATCAAAATTTGTCTATTTAAAGTCATGGAACTATTATTTTTAGGATGTAAGCGAATGAAAACTTAGAAACACAAAATATATTAGCTTGATGATTTTATTTAGGGCTGACATCGGTTCGATACCGAATTTTTTGACTACGTACCGATACCGTACCAAACTAGTTTGGTTTGAGAATTTTTATACCATAACCGAACCAAAAAATTCGGTATACCGAACTTTCGGTATACCAAACTATTCGGTTGGTTCGGTTCGGTTTCAGTTTTATACTAAACTTTAGAGTTTACAAGTGATGATAGAAAAATGGTGCACTTTAAAAAAAAATACATAGTATAAAGTTTTAAAAATAGTAGATTAAAAATAAATATTTATTTATATTATTGTTACTTTTTTTGTTTCTTTGCATAAAAAAATAAACACTAGTAGATATTTCTAATAAAATTTATAAATAAATAAGTATTCACTCGAGAAAGTAATATAAGTATATTATAACAACGTACGTTAATAATTAAGTGTATATAATTGTTTTATTTTATTTGTCTATATAGTATATTTTAATATTTCGGTTTGAATCGGTACCATACCGAACTTACCAAACGAATACCGAAACCGAACCGACTTTCAAAGATCGGTTCGGTTGTACCGTACCGTAATGTTGGTATACCAAACTTTTGCTACCGACTTGATTGGTTTGGCTCGAAAAGCGGTCGATTGGTACAAGTCGGTAAAAAATGTCACCCCTAATTTTATTAAACCAAAACCTTCTAACTTACTTTTCTCGTTTTGTGTTCCCGTCGTTAGTCGAGACTAGTTCGCTTATAGGAGTACTAGTAATCGTACCATACACGTAGTGTGTGCTGCGCGTAATGCAATAAAAATATAGAAAATAAGTATAGTTATAATATAAATATGTGGATAATAAAAAAAAAACATAGTTTAATATTTAAAAGAATGTTTGGTTGTTAAAGAGTGATAAATAGTTTTATTAGTTTTTACTTTTTATATTTTTATGAGAGTATGATATTATTGTAATTATAAACGTGTAGTGGTATTTATAAAAAAAAATAGCAAAATTAGACAGAATTATTTGAATTGGATTAACTTATTATAATATAATATATTTGCATCTATTATATGAGTGGTTCATTACTAAAGTTGGTTTAGATTCGGAAAGTACTCAAATAAATCAGACACAATTCCTAATGTTTTGGGCGGTCAAAGTTGTTGATTTATTTATCTTTTAGGAAAGCTTTCGTCTAAAGCTTCTTTTTAAATCTCAGTGCATTATATAGAATTTCGTAATAAGGGTATACTCAATGATTTTAATATATCTAAACCTTAGGTTATGGTATTGTTTTCCAATTTACGTCCATAGTTTATTTTATAGGTAAAGTGACTTCGAGCGTGGATTAAAAAGTTTAGTTTGAATTGTGACCACACTCATAAAAGTTTCTGGCTCCGCCACTGCTAACAACTTAATATGGACAGTGGATTCATGTAAACGACTTCCAAAAAATATTTCATATTGAAATAGGATATACAGACTTTTATAATTGTAAAAGTAAAAAAATAAAAGATACAACAGATTGAAACATATTGAATGAGTTTGTGTAAACATGTTCATGCTGGGGTTATTATCCCTCACCACCTAGTAATTTTTTATGAGTATTATGATCATTTAATGATATTTATCATCATACAATGTAACAAAATATTACCAGAAAGCAAATTATATATGCAATAAATTCGGGAATTACTTCAAGAATAACTATACTTAATACAGTAGAAACAAAATAAATGTTATTTCGACATTTTTTTTAAAGGAAATGTTATAATTTAGACATTATTTACACAGAATCACAATCTTAAATGTTTTCTCAAATGTGCACACTATTACAACATAATTGCTATTTTAGGAAAAGAAACCAATTTGACCAACTCACAAATCACCAGCAATATAAACCCCTACATATACGGGTCACACTTTATTCTTTCCATCGAAAAAATATTAAAATTTTCTGTGTTTCTCTTCTCAGTTATCTCACAAAGTTAAAAAAAAGGTAAACCTATCTTTCTCGAACTATATATGTATCGTTGATTCATTGTATGCATGAATAAGTTCTTTTTATCTATTTTAACTATTTTTTTCTTTTTAGCTCAGGATATATATGAGTAATGGTTTCGTTTTCCTTTTCATTATCATCTTAGGTTCTGTATTCAGTGCCGGTTCCGACATAAGCCTATCTAGGCTCGACTCTCGAGGAACCTATTATTTATAATAATAGTATATAGGTAAACCTCTACTCCAAATTCTCATTTACAATTTATGTTGTAGTGTTAATTTTCAAAAAGGGATTAAATTTATCAAAAGTAGTTTCAAAATGAGGCAAACTAAAATATTGGTGCCGCTAAGGCATTCTAAGATAGGGGCATGTTTGTGATACCGTTAAACTCTTTTAATTTTATTTGGTTGGTGAACTCGGAAAGACGAGTATTTTTCTTTTCTTGTCTGATTAAGTGTAGAAGTTTATAAGCTAATTTGAACCGTAATTTCTTACTCAAATGAGCAATCTTGTTTGTCTAGATTTAATCTATAAGTACTCAACCTTTTTTGGCCAGTTAGTTGTAATTGCAAATGATACTAAAAGACTTAAAAAATTCACAAAGTAAATAGGTCTCTCACATTTTTCTGTCCCAAAACTTAATCATTATAATTTGGTTCATGCATGGATGGGGATGTAAGTGATGTCCTACTCATAAATCACCAAATTATTGAACACTCATCTACAGTAGTAAAAAGAGAAAAACATTGTTATTTTGAATACTAATGCGCGCTTTTCTTTTAGTGAATATATAAACCACCAATTGGAAAGCTAAAGTTATGGTACTTAATCAGATGGTTTATATCAGAAAAGTTTACAAATTCATCCTAAACCACTTTCATAACGGATAACGATAAATAAAACGATACGACTATGATAGAATTAATAGTCAAGTTCAAAACTTTCTCCATATTGGGCACATAAAAAAAATGCCACTCTCTGCACAAATTATTCCCTTTGATTGGATAAGGAACACTCAATTTATTTAAAAAATCAATTACATAACAATGCTTCTTTATGAATATGGACGGTCATTTGTCACGTTGCAATAACCCGACAATCACTCTTTAGCAAGTATAGGCTTATAAATGTGATCACGTCTTTCCATTGTAATTTAGACGAAAAACTGTCCGAGAAATTTTGATGTTTAAAATGAGGCTACTATCGAATTCTGGCCATCGGTATTTAATCGGAAAATAGTCCGGAAGTAATCATGCATGTTGTTATATTCGGTATCCATCACTAACGTTTTTCTTGTACGTCTAGTTAAAACTAGTTTTACTTCTAGTAGGAAAAATAACGTGGATATTCCAAATGAGACCTCTAATATTTTGTTAAATTTGGTATTTCAATGGAGTGCCGCATGCATATACATACAAATTGTTGAATTATACACATGTCAAATGTTGCATACCATGTAACGTAACATAAAAAGTATTTAGCATATGCTTTTAGATATGTTTTTTCTTTACATCGACAGTTTGACACGGTGGATATATTGCTTTTATTGGCAATTATCTTGTGACGAAGAAAAGAATTGCGTTAGTCTTTTTATTAGTGCTTTTTTTTAGTGGTTAGTCTAGTGTCCATTAACAAAAACAAACAAAATCAAGGTATATAAGTATATAACTGAATATATTTATATAAAAAAAAGTTATGTTTACGCATAATGGCAGCTCCATGACCAAATTTGGTAAATAAATAAATAAAACTAAAACTACTTCATGTATAAAGAATTAAGATCCCAAAAAATATCCACAAATTAATTTGTAATTACCACCTTTCTATGACCTTAGTATTGAATTTGACATCTGTTTTGATTGAATAACGATAAGAATTGTTTTAAGTGTTATAATTGAAGATTCGGTAAACTTCATCTTCTGATTTATTTCCTATTTTTTGACAAGGCAATGCCTTAAGAAGTCCAACACTTCCATATTTTTCAGACTTTCAGTTATATCTAAACTTGAATATTGCACCTAATATTTGATTTATTAATTTCAGCTTATGATGAAGCTCTTACGACATGATCATATGATTCATACTAGCACGTCACTTACACATAAGACATTGCACTAATATTTAAATTACTTTAGAAATAGTGAAAGATAACAAAATAAAACCAACACTGCAACATATATACATACACATAACACATATAAATACATATATATATTACATGAATGAAAAGGATTGTAGAATCATCATAAGTTTGTTTGTTAGTTAATGTGGAGACTGAGTGTTTGAGACTCTTGAGTCCTCAATATTTATTTCTAGGTAACACGTAGCAAGCCATATATAGTGTATATTTGGCCTTTTGTTGTTAATATAGTATGTTCTAATTAATCTTTCGTGTAAAAGTTTAACATTTTTTTTTCCAGAACTTTATTACTATACCCATGGCTGAAGAGAAAAACACAACTCAAAGACTCAACAAGGCATGTGCTCTCATCATAGGTAAATACAAAACCTTTTATTTTATTTTTGCAAATTTAAGTATATGTAATCAGTGGCGGAACGAGAATTTGAATATGAGTGAGGTTGTACTACATGTGTGTGTATTATGTTTTTTTTTTTTTTGTAATTAAGGGTTGCAACTACATGATACATTTCGGGGTTTTTCTAAATATGCGGGATGTTGTAGTCACTTTTAGCCGATACATACTTACTCCCTTGTATGTAATTTAAAATGTTATTTGCAGTTGTTGCTGGAATGGAGAGGTTTGCATTCAAAGGGGTGGCATCAAATTTGGTGACTTATTTAACAGATGTTTTGGGTATGAGCAACTCATCGTCGGCTATGATGATAAATACTTGGCGCGGTTATACGTTTATGTTACCTCTTTTAGTAACAACCCTAACTGATTCCTACTGGGACCGATATTCTACTATTTTAGCCTCCTCTTTCCTGTATGTTTTGGTAAGTTATTATGTACACTTTTAACTTAGTTATATTGTGGTTTTTCTTAGTTTGTACTTTCGTTGTATTTTTCCAATACTTTAGTACCGTCGTTGTTGTATTTCTAGAGTAAAATGATGATACTAGTACCAAATTATTTTCTCAGAGTTTTGAAACATTTAATTCTAACTGTAGCTAGTGTGTTGTTTGGGGATATCAAAGTTATTGAATAGTATGGCTTTTTATGTGTAGTTTGGCCAAGTTAATAATCTTTTGCCAACGGCGGAAATTTTTGTGACCTAGTTTTTTTTCAGTACTTGGACTTTTTTGGTTGCAAACCTTAAAGCTCAACTTTTCTTCTTAAAAGATGGCTGCATTGATCACATTAAAAACTGATTTCCCCAAGTTTTTTTGTTCTGAAAAAACTGTATGTTCAAAATGGATGAGCCCCTACTAAACTTACACATACATATTCTTTATTTATTTATTTATAATTATTTACGAGTTTATTATACAGGGTCTATCAGCTTTAACAATAACAACGACACTAAGGTCTCATGAGAACACAAACAAGGCAAGCTCTTTGTCGTACCTCTTTTGGTCACTTTACCTGATCTCAACAGGCCAAGGTGGTTACAACTCATCTTTACAAGCATTAGGAGCCGAACGAGCTGAAAAAGAAAATGAATATTCTAGCAGTGAAGACGACAAAAATTCTAATAAAAAAACATTGTTTTTCCAATGGTCGTATTTTGGCAATTGTAGTGGCACTCTATTGGGAAACATGATCATGCCCTACATACAAGATACCTTAGGGTGGAGTCTTGGTTTTGGCATTCCCACTATTGATATGGTCATATCCGTTGCGATTTTCTCTTGTGGGAACAGAATTTTCGGGTATAACGAAAATAATGTAGTATTTCTCGCGCCTTTCAAGAAAATGGTTCATGCCATCAAAGGCCATGTTTCCAAAATGAGGAATGATTCTCAATTTGCATTAGCAAGCACAAGGGAAATGGTCGAATTAGAGTAAGTTTCATTATCTTAATTCCAAGAAAGTTTTTGAAGGCATATATTAGTACTTTGTCGAGAGGAGTAATGCTAATTACAGATATGTACACAATTCCCTTAAACTACGAACCACCATAATCAAATGAGTATACAGATTTGTGTAAATGACATTACTCCTTACATAAACACACTCGAGTTTTTTTTGTTTTTTTTAAGCACTTATTATGGATGCTACTTGTGAGAAGAAAAATCACTCAGACAGACAGACACGTTAGTGTTACTTTTTTTTTTCTGTTGTAAAATAGCACGGTCTAAAATATAACTTCATATATGGTCTTATGTTCAACTAGTTCATAGAACTATGATCAATCTTAATCCCTTTTCATAACCATGTTCTTAACTACAAATTTTTTATATTCGGTAAGCCTCTAGAAAACCTTGCTATCTTCATCTTTCTTGAAACTAGCCATTTATTGCTTTAATTTAAAGGTAATGACATGTTCGCATTCCAGGCTTCAAGAAGAACCACTTTGTCACAAAGATATTGAAAAATCACAACCCTTGGAATGTAGCGGAAAACCTGGCCTTCATCTAGTAGAAATAGCGAAAGTTATATATCATCTGTTACCAATATGGACCACGCTCCTTATGTTTGCAGTGACTTTCGAACAACCTCCAACATTTTTCACCAAACAGGGAATGGCAATGACAAGAAATATAGGCCCCAATTTCAAAGTCCCCCCCGCAACTCTACAAGCTGCTACCACAATATCAATAGTGTTACTGATTCCCTTTTACGACAAAATGTTCATCCCCATGATACGTTTAATAACGCGTAACGATAAGGGCATTACGGTCATGCAAAGAATGGGGATTGGTATGTTCTTATCGGTCATAGCAATGGCAGTTTCAGCATTCGTTGAAGCAAAAAGGTTGGAAATTAGCTTTAAAACTAACGAAGAAATTGCGAGTTTAAGCATATTTTGGCTCCTGCCGCAATATGTATTATTAGGTATTTCGGACATTTTCACCATTGTGGGGATGCAAGAGTTCTTTTACAGTGAAGTACCGGTGAAAATGAGAACTATGGGATTAGGATTATATACGAGTGTTTTCGGTGTAGGGAGCTTTTTAAGTGCTTTTTTAATATCCATAATTGAATACTTTCTAAGGGCGAGAGGAGAACGGAGCTGGTTTTTGGATGATATGCGAGAAGCTAGGCTCGACAAGTATTACTGGGTTTTAACATTGGCAAGTGCAATAAGTTTAGTCGTATATATAATTTTGTGCAAATTTTACAGAAGTCGGGTGTGACAGGGAAGAAGAAAAATCTGATAATTGTACATAAGCTCGGTAGCATTTCGTTTCGGTTTTGAATTTAACTTTTTGATTTTGAATTCAGTTTGGTCTTAATTTTAATTCATGAACAAGTCTGCAGGAACATGTTTCAGAGGTGAAATTTTACTGATGTATCGTTAGCAAAGTTTAGTCTTGTCTATACCTATTGTATTGTAGGTTTTGTTTTGTTTTGTTTAGACAATGAAATATTGCCAGATCCAAGAATTGGGTTAATTAAGTAATGTAGTCTACATGTTTTCAACAGTTTTTTGGTTTATGTATGTCACACTGCAACATTAATGGTCTCGATATTTTGATAAATTGCGGAGTTGCTATGATTCTTAGTTCTTACATGTGTTGCTTTATTCAAACAAGTTTTTTTTTTGTTTTTTTTTTTTTTCTGTTTACATTGGTATAACTTCCCATGATGATTAAGGTAAGGTCTTAAGTCTTAAGAATACTGTTCTAAAAAGCCCACTTTGAAACTATAAAAAGTCAAAACGCTTTTTGAAGAAAACTTAAAAAGCTTGCGTTTTTCTATGATTTTTTCGCTTAAACTTGAGCTTTAGTAAGTTCTTGCGAAACGGACTTGCTACATTTTGCATTTTAAAACATTGCTAGTTAAATAAAATAAAAGAAGTTTTATGAGAGATGTAACCTCTTTTATAGACCAAGACAAAATCCCCAAGTTTTCCAATGTATACAAAGAACTGCATATGCCAAATGTAACGTTCCTAACAAAGCATGGATTTTAGTTTGAAACGAGAATGAACAAAAATAGATACCATACATGCCTTTAGCAAGATATACATATAGAAAAAAATTAAATACTTAACTTTCCATGAGTTACAAATGTGAGAATCATGTGAATAAAGGTAAGAATAGTCCATGAGTTACAAATGTGAGAATCATGTGAATAAAGGTAAGAATACGAATTGTTTTCGCTTTCGAGTTTATTGTATGCTACAAGTCTTTATCTATAAAGACAATATATATAGGCATGGGCCATTTAGTTTACAATATCAGCTTCTTTCATACTTGTCTACAAATGAAGCCAAGTTTCATCAACTTTCTTGTTTTCGTGAGTTTTTGTTTGATTATATTTCAAAATCCGGTGAATTGTCGTCACGTTTTGACCACTAGACCACAGCCAGATAAAAATGCTGCGTTTGCCCGGTGGCTAGTTTCTGAGAATACTTGGGGTGTTCTCAAGTATTATCTCTACCTCTCTAGTTTTTGCTTTTTACTAGTTTTTCATATTAATTGCAGAACTGTTTTAAAAATTTTTTTTAGGACCTCAGTTGATATACTAGGGGATTGTTTGGTTGTGGCTATGGGGAAAAACTAGTTGAGTAGTTTGAAGTGGAGATTAAAGCTGGGTTCATCTGGCTTTAAACTTCTGGTAGTATCAGATACCGAAAACGAAAAAACTTTTTAGTCGTATTTTCAGGGTAAAATAAACAAAATTTTCAGCTCCCTGATCAACCAAATGGAATCCAGATTTCAAGCAAACTATACTGACCTAAAATCTGCAAGACTGCAACCAATGCATGCCTAAAAAAAGATTATTCAAAAACAAACAACCACCTTCTTTTAACAGCATTATTAACTAGGGAGTATAACTTTTGTTGCATCTCAATGGAGTAATTTAGTAGTTTACCTTCTGTGACAGAAAAATCTACAAATGTACCAACAATAAAAAAAAATAAAAAATCTATAACAATAGAAAAATATTAAATTTGGGGATCTTTAGAAATTGGAGCCTCAGACAATGCCTTATTCGCCTTATTGTTAGTAAACCACTTAAGTTGTGGTTGTATATATACTAAAAGTTAACCTGTTATATCATAGATCTAAGAATCTTTTTCTGTGAGTTGTATAAAATCCTTAGGCTTTCGCCAATTTTAAAATTTATTGAACGGTTTCCGTTTTGCAGCACTCTTTCAAGTGACTTGGGAGGAGCACCATTCGGGTAACTTTACATTACAATCAATTACCCATTTTGTTTTTCTTGCATCTATTCGATATGGACACAATTATATGACTAAATGGTATTTTTGGCATGAATAAGCTATAAATATTTTAGGACAAACTTAACTTTAGACTCTTTATGAAAAGCTTAATCTTTGAAGCCAAAGCCAAAGTCAAACTTGCACTACGTTGAGATGGTACAAAACAGAATAGCTTGTTAGGTTGCAGTTTTTAATAAATAAGCTAGCTTGCTTAAGGTTGACAAATAGGCTGGGTACATACGGCTTCAAGCTTCTAGTTTTATCAGGGGAAACACCCCGGATAACATAGCTACGGGTCAACCAAGTGGAATTGGACCATAAAGCAAGAAAGATAAGCTTAAAAGCTGCAACCAAACAAGGGAACTTGTACATTAGCAACCTAGTCTTAGCTTAATATTAAAAGTGAATATATTTTTTCATTTTATGTGCAGAAATGTGGTTTCATTCAGCGATGGGCTACCAAACAAAGGCCGAGGCGTCCCGTATTTCTACTTAACAACTGTTGATCCAACAGCTCGTGATGCACTAAAAGATCCACGTGCTTCCTTAACCATAAGCGAATTCCCAATTGGAACATGTGGCAAAATTGACCCTGAAAACCCAACTTGTGCAAAAATTACCCTCAATGGAAAGGTATAAAACCCAAACGCTTTTTAAGTGTTTGTTTGGTTGAATCCTTAAGTAATTAAGCTGGATTTTTTTTAGCTTGGGTCATAAGCTGGGCTCATCAAATATAAGGTTTCTAGCTTATTCAGACCAAAATCCCAGAAAAACTCAACTTTTTAACTGATCAATTATTTTCACTCCAGCTTTTGTTGGGTCAAGAAACATAAAATTGGGTTATCAAGTAATACAATTTAGCTTTTTCAGGCTAAAGAGCCAGAAAATTCACGTAATAAACTCATGAACGAAATGCAGCCTCACTTTTTAGACAAAAAACAAAGGGTGAGGTTAATTGGCCATGCCCATTGAAGTGCTTCTTTGATTGAATCTTCTAAAGAAGCTTGATCTTTATAGCTTTGAGAAAAAAAGTGGCTTCAAGAAGTACTTTTTCAGGCGAAAAAACCACAAAGCTCAGTTTTGAAGGCGATCAATTAAAAGCAGTCCATCTTTTAAGCTGAGAAACATAAAAAATTGAGCCTAAAATCTGTAACAGGACTAGGCCTAAGTTGCATTACTTAATTAACAGTAATATTTGAAGACAAGATTGCTAGGTAATATATTTTTTCTTTTTGATGTTATTGATAAATATTTTTTCGTGCTAATGCAGTTGAAATTAGTTGATGAAAACACCACGGAAGCAAAATTTGCTCGAAATTCCCTGTTCACAAAGCATCCAGAGATGAAAGGTAAGCTCTGTTGGAAAGAAAAAAACAGTACCGGGAAAAGCTAACTCACAAAAATAAAATGGGAAACAAACTTTTTATTATAATATCTCCTTTTTCGGTGGTATTTACAAAAGAAGAATAAACACTTATTTATACTAATAGGAATAAAAATGAAAAGATATAAGTTATGCTTATTTTTAATTACATTGCAACTCAAATGTTTATAATTTAAAAAATTAAAAGTTGAACATTTAAAACCAAATAAGTTAGGAATTTCAACACTCCCCGTTAAACTTGTTTGGTAACTCCAAGCAAATTTCTCAATGTTCGAAAATCTTCATACTTGAGTGTCTTTGTAAAAATATCCGCTATTTGGTCTTGTGACTTTGTGTACTTCACTTCAACATACTTCTTTTCAATACATTCACGAATAAAGTGATAACGCGTGTCGATATGCTTACTTCGATCATGAAACACCGGATTTTTGGCAAGGGCAATCGCGGACTTTTTATCAACAAACACTTTCGTCGCTTCATTTTGTGGCATGCTCAAGTCCTTCAACAAATTTCGTAACCCGCATGACAAATACAAGAATTAACGGCAACATATTCGGCTTCATTCACATGTAGATAATGTCACAATTGGTTGTTTTTTCGAACTCCAATTAAAAGTCATATCTCCCGTAACCATGCCTCACAAAGTTCATCAACATGATCAATATGAGATAAACCTTTCACCATATTTTTACTACTCAACAATTTCAAGCCACCAAAATTATGGTGCCCAAATCTCAAATGCCAAAGCCACGATTTTTATTTAAAACACGCTTTCAAACATTTAGCCCCACCATTTTGAATATCCAAGGAAAACATTCTATTTTTCGACATCGGTACTTTTGCAACCAAATTTCCATTTTTATCGCTTAATAAAATATTATAATTTTATGAATGAATATCATAACCCTTTTTCAAAAGTTGTCCCAAACTCAAAATACTATACTTTATATTTGGTACATAATAAACGTTCGAGATAAAATCATTTTCTCCATTTTTCAATTGGATTAAAACTTTTTCCTTCCTTTTCACCGGAATTTTAGATTCATCATCAAAATAAATATCACCATTTGCCGTTTCATCAATTTCAGTAAACATATTTTTATTACCACACATATGGTTGCTAGCCCCCGTATCTAAATACCACGTAGTATTTTCTCCGCTTTTATTTTCATTATGCGCAAATAAAATTGTAGAACGTTCTTCATTTTCTCTACCAAAATGAGCCCTTTTCCCAAATTTATTATTACTCAATCTACACTTGGAAGCGTAATACCCAAAATTTTGACAATTATAACATTTAATTTGTGACTTATCATAACTCGGTTTTCCATTATAATTTCCTCCTTTCCCACGGCCTCTCGTCGGATAAGAGTTTTGTCTCCTCTCTTCTTTTTTGAAATAGTTGTAACCACGACGACCATAATTTTGACCTCAATATCTTTCTTGTTGGTTTTTCGAGTTGCCAAAACTTTTCTCGTTCATGCTAAATTTCGTTTGAAGAGCTTGCTCGAGCGACTCTTCTTTCACAACTCTTTTGTTGAGTTTTTCTTCATGAGCTTGGAGCGAGCCCAAGAGTTGATCTACCGTCATAGATTTTACGTTTTTAGATTTCTCGATAGCCACAACAATATAATTCCATTTGGAATCTAAAGAACGTATAATTTTTTCAACAGCACGGGTGTCGTCCAAATTTTCTCCGCATCTTTTCATTTGATTGACAACTTTTTGAACTCGTGAAAAATAGTCGTCAACCGATTCGGATAAAGACTCAAAATCACCACGTAAGGTTTGGAGTCAAATCTTTTTTACCTTGTCAACTCGTTTGAACGAATTCTTCAAAATATCTCAAGCTTCTGTCCTCGTGGTTGCACATGCCACATTTTCGAATATAGTTTCATCCAAAACTTGGTGGATGTTATTAAGAGTCTTTCGATCCTTCTTCTTTTAAGTCCTCCATTTGAGCCTGAGTTACGTCACTGTCTTCTTCGGGTTCATTATACCCGGTCTCTACAATTTCCCTCACATTTCGGGAACCGAGAAGCACTTTCATTCTTATGCTCCAATTATCGTAGAAATATTTCTTAAGCATGGGGATAAAAGGGGTCATTCCACCGGTCATTTTGGGACTGTTGGCTCTGATACCACTGTTGGAAAGAAAAAAACAGTGACAAGAAAAGCTAACTCACAAAAATAAAATGGGGAACAAACATTTTATTATAATCTCAACTTGTTTGTGATATGACAAGTTATGTTTATTCTTAATTACATTGCAACTCAAATGTTTATAACTTAAAAAATTAAAAGTTGAACATTTAAAACCAAATAATTTAGGAATTTCAACAATCTCAAAATTATCAGATGTGTTTTCTAATTGAAGAAATTAAATTTGTATTTTTGTTTTTTTGTTGGTTGACAGGATGGCCTAAGGATCATAATTTTCAGATATTCAAGCTGGAGATTGAGAATATATTTATGATTAACATGTTTGGTGGCCCTAAACCTCTTACAGTGGCTCAGTATCTACAAGCTAAAACATAAGTATTAGACAGGCCAAGATCTGTATACTTTCATGTAACAGAATCATCTTAAAAGTGAATGTACCTGGCATTGCCGTTGTAAATTTTCTGATAAGAAATGAAAGTTGAGTTTATGTTTCAAAATACTTTTCATGATAATTACTTCAGTTTAGTTACTGATGTACTAAAAATTATATTCGTCGCAGCTCCTTAGCAATAAGAGATTGATACAATCATAGTTAATCGCGGTACAATTAATCATACAAGAAATGTAAAATGACTGTTCTTTGCTCATTTAATTTTTGTACTTGCAGTCCCTTTGATTTGCATAATTTTTTAAGAGAAACTTAACGTCGAATCAAGAAAGGAACTTTAAAAATCATACTGTATTTCTCGTTGAAAAAAGTTACCAAACTTTTTGCAGGTTTGTTAAGTTTGAGATTAATGTCAAAGTTACAATTTGGAGATATTCATTACAAATGCGAATAGCTGTAGCATGTGGTAATATCGATACAACTGATTGAATTCAGTAGAATTATAGTACTGTATTATAGAACTGTTTTTGACATACAAGCTATGTTTATATATACATCATCCCCAAAGCAGAATTTGCTTCATAAGTTTCAGTGTAATTATTAGTTTATGATAATTGAAGTGGTAGTTAATGACTTAATGTTACATGATATAATAATAAAATTTACGAGGGAAGTCTATTTGAAGCAAATATTTTTACATGCATTCCTTTAAATAATGGTTTCTGTGTACTTTCCCATTCATTATAAACTCGGACTTGCGTAAAAAGAGTCAAACTTAGACACAATAAACAACAGAAATGATCAGATCTTCTTAAATAACTACACACGGATCACTGGAAATACTTTCCATTCACTTTTTCATCGATATAATAGATTTGCTCAAACATTTCGATGAGGATCAAATGGATGGTAGCTGGGGATAAGGATCCACTACTGAGATCAGTATCAAGGTTACTGAATGATGACTAGTGCTACTCATTTTAGTTTATTTGTAAAAAAATCATTCAGTCTAGTTGTGATTATTCTCAGCAAGCCTCAAGGCGTAATCATAATTTAGATACAATTAATGCTACATTTAGAATCTAGCTGTTTAACATCGATATACACAATCATGAAAGAAACACTTTTAAGACTACCTGGTATAAAAAACAGCACATATAGGGCAAATTGATTGCATAAATGTAGCCAAAAATCACAAATCACTCCCACATCAATTCAATGGTGGATCCAGTATTCCTATATGGGAGGTGCTGATAGTAAACTATATTTTGCTATTACGTGGGGTGGTGAAAATCTAAAACCAGTATAAAAAAATTCAAAATACATGGTAAATATCGGATTTAATACGAGGGATGGTGGATCTTGAACTGCATTCCCACCATAAGGCCTTGTGATAGGAAGGAGAGGAACTCATATATAAGCATAGAGTAGAATCAATAACCCATCAATGTGGGACAATATTCAACACTCTCCCTCACTTGTGGGCCGAGCTAAACAAACGCCTAATGGGCCAAATGCCCACAAGTGTAAACAACGAGACAATGAGGGAGCCCAACAAACAAGGGAAGCCCGCTCTGATACCATATTATAGTCCATCCATTCCCACCATAAGGCCTTGTGATAGGAAGGAGAGGAACTCATATATAAGCATAGAGTAGGATCAATAACCCATCAATGTGGGACAATATTCAACACTCACAATGCATGGATTTAGTTTGAAACGAGAATTAACAAACATAGATACCCATACATGCATGTAACAACATATACATGTAGAAAAAATTAAATAACTGCTTTTCCATGAGTTACACATGTGAGAATGATGTGAATAAAGGTAAAAATACTAATTGTTTTCGCTTTCAGGATTGTTGAATGCTTTCAGTCTCTATCTACGAAGACAATATAAATAGGCGTGGGCCATTTGGTTTACAACATCAACTTCTTTCATACTTGTCTTTAAAATGAAGCCAAGTTTCATCAGCTTTCTTGTTTTTGTGAGTTTTTGTCTGGTTATATCTCAAAATCCGGTGAACTGTCGTCACATTTTGACCACCAGACCACAGCCAGATAAAATTGCTGCGTTTGCTCGGTGGCTAGTTTCTGAGAGTACTTGGGGTGTTCTTAGGTACTATCTCTCTCTTTTGATTTTTTGCTTTCTTACTAGTTTTTCTATATAAACTGCAGAACTGTAAAGACTTTTTTAGGACCTCAGTTGATAACCAGGGGATTGTTTGGTTGTAGCTGTAGCTAGAGAAAAACTAGTTGAGTAGTTTGAAGTGGAGATTAAAGCTGGGTTCATCTGGCTATAAACTTCTAGTAGTATCAACTTCCGAAAACGAAATAACTTTTAGTCGTATTCTCAGGGTAAAAGAAACCAAATTTTCAGCTTGCTGATCAACCAAATGGATTCCAGATTTCAAGCACACACACAAAAAACTTAGCCTAAAATTTGCAACAAAACAAGTCCTAAATGGACCATTTGTAAAGACCAACTTGAAAAGATTATGAAAAGAAAAACAACAATCTTCTCTTTAACAGCACTATTAGCAATTACTTCTGCTGGGTCTCAATTGAGTAATCGGACAGTATACCTATTGTGACAAAAATCTACAACAATGGTAAAATATCAAATTTGGGTATTTTTAGAAATTGGAGCCTCAGGCAATGTCTTATTCGCCTTGTTGTTAGGAAACCACTTAAGTTTGTGTTTGCATATATACTAAAACTTAACTTGTTATATCAAAGATCTAAGAATTGTTTTCTGTGATTTCTATAGAAGTTATATGGTGCCGTAATTGCGGAGAATCCTGAAGCTTTTGTCAATTTTAAAATTCATATCTGTTTTCTTTTGCAGCACTCTTTCAGATGACTTTAAAGAAGCACCATTCGGGTAATCAATTACCATGTTTATTTTTCTTGCATCTATTCGATAAGGACACAATTATATGACTACATGAGATTTTTTGCATGAGTTAGCCATAAATATTTTGTGTAGGACAAACTAAACTTTTTCTCTATATGAAAAGCTTAATATTTGAAGCCAAACTTGCACTACATTAAAATGGTACAACACAAATAAGATGGGTGCATAACGGCTTCAAGCTTTTAGTTTTTTCAAGACAAAATCTCCAAAAAAACACAGCTACTGGTTAACCATATGGAATTTAACCTTAAAGCAAAAAAGGTAAACTTAAAATTAGCAACCTAGTCTTAGCTTAATATAAAAAAGTGATTTTTTTTTTCATTTTATGAGCAGAAATGTGGTTTCATTCAGCGACGGGCCACCAAACAAAGGTATCGGCATCCCGTATTTCTATTTAACAACTCTTGATCCAACAGTTCGTGATGCAGTAAATGATCCACGTGCTTCCTTAACCATAAGTGAATTCCCGATTGGAACATGTGGCAAAATTGACCCTGAAAACCCAACTTGTGCGAAAATTACACTCATTGGAAAGGTATAAAACCCAAACTGTTTGTCCCCTTCTAAGTACTTGTTTGGTTGAATCTTTGAGCAATTGAGATGGATATTTTTTTTTAGCTTGGCACATCCCTTTAGCTCATCAAGTTCAAGGCTTCTAGCTTTTCAGACCATAAACCCATGAAAACTCACTTTTTAGCTGATCAAGCAAATGCACTCCAGCTTTCTTGGATGAAGGAACATAAAACCGGCGACAAAATTTATCATGACCTTTTTATGTGTTTGCTGGGTTGCACCTTTTTAAGTAAATAAGGTAAAATAAATTCAGCTTGAGATAAAAACTGGGTTCATCAAGCTATAAAAATCTAGCATTTTCATCCTGAAGAGCAAGAAAAGTTAATGTAAGAAACTAATGAACCAAATGCAGCCCGACTTATAGCCAAAAAACAGAAACAGTGAGGCTAAATTGGCCATGCCCATTGAAGTTCTTGTTTGATTGCATCTTTTAAAATAAGCTGGATCTTTATAGCTTGAGAAAAAAAAGGCTTCATCAAGTACTTTTTCAGGCCAAAAAAACAGAAAGCTCATCTTTTTTTAAAGGCGATCAGTACTCCAGCTTTTAAGCTGAGAAACATAAGAATTGAGCATCAACTGAACTAAGCCTAAGATGGATTGTAACTTAAATAGCAATACATCATGAGATTGCTAGATACTCTTTTTTTATGCTATTCATAGATATTTTTCTTGCTAATGTAGTTGAAAATTGTTGATGAAAACCCCATCGAAATTAATTTTGCTCGAATTTCCTTGTTCACAAAGCATCCTGAGATGAAAGGTAAGTTCAAAATTGTCAAATATGTTATCTTTTTGGAGACATTAAATTTTTAGATTCTCTCTTAATTTTTGTCTACTTTGTTGGTTGACAGGATGCTCTAAGGATCAGGGCTTTCGGATATTCAAGTTGGAGATTGAGAATATTTTTATGATTAACATGTTTGGTGGCCCTAAACCTCTTACAGTGGCTCAGTATCGAAATGTTAACATATGAATATTGGCCGGACTAAGATATGCTTACTTTCATGTAACAAAATAATCTTGAAAGAGAATAAACTTGTAACTGCTGATGTTTATTTCATAATAAGAAAATAAATTTGGGTTTCCTTTTCGAAATGCTTTTCTAGATAGTAACTGCGGATTAGTTACTGATGTAGTAAAAACAGAACAAGACCGTTTTCATTATAGCTCCTTTGAAAATAAGGGAATGCCAAGATCGTAGTTATTGCAGGAACTTTATGCACACAAGAAATGTAAAATAACTGTTTATTTTGTTTTGCAAATTTGTGAAGTTTGAGATTTGACAATAAGGTTTTAAATTAGGAGACTGTCAGTATAGATGAGATGACATGCTGAGGAGCATGTGGTAATACAAGTAAAAACTGAAAACTGATTAAATTCAGTAAGAGTTGATAATAGAAGAAATATTTTCACATATATAATGTATGCATACATCTTCCCCTATATATATTTTTTCGTAAGCTTCAGAATTATTATTATTTTACTTTATTTGTTATTAAAAATGAGATTTTTTTAGTGTATGGAGTTATGATGCAGTAGGTACTGCACAATGAACATGTTATAAAAATAAAAAACTAACAAATATAGTTCCTAAAATATATGGATCATCCTTAATTGAAGCAAATTCTGTACATACATTCCTTTGAATAAATGGTTATTTCAAGCACTTTTATGTCTGATATACCTTCCACACTTCTGATTAAGCATCCCAACTACACAATAAGTACATAAAAACTAGTGAAGTTTTTTTCTTTATCACACAAAAACTAGCATTTCTTGTTAGCAAATGTTGACACCAATTAGTAAAATGTAGTACAAGTACCCAAAATCTTGAACGAAGTTATCAATAAATAACTAATGAAGAATAAAATACAAAAAAAAAAAAAAACAAAAAAAAATGGAGATCTGAGAGGTGAGAGGTGAGAGGTGAGAAGTATCCTAGGTAAGACAGGCAAAGTTGGATTTCCCATCAAACCGTCCATCACTTTCACCAACATAAAGTAATAAACTTACCACATGCACAATTCCAACCCCCATAAAAATCATCTCATTAATATCTCTCCTTGTTTTATTCAAGAAAATGTATAAAAACAAAGGGTACAACATTACATATGATTGCTTTTATTTTTAGTCCTAATGTTAAGCCCCTGTCACATTTGTCTCTGTTATTTTATAGTGTCATGCAGTTTTTATAGCTTTATTTACAAATTGTGCATTTCTAGACCCTACATAAATAAAGGAGTATTATATACTTCTAAAACAATTAAACTGTTGTGTGACATATTAGCTCGTTATAGATATATATAGAGATATGTATAGATATAGAGAGAGGTATGAGAAACAACAGATGAAGTGTTTATTCATTAATATGATTGTAAAGAGAGATACATCAAGAGATCACTGACCCTCTTTATATAATAGAGGGTAGGGTTACATATGCTAGAAAAGTCCAAGATAGGCCCAATAGAGTAAGACCCAAGATGGCCAATAATATCCTACAACACTCCCCCTTTGGACGTCTTGATTTCTTCGTCTTCATGCTGTCGATGTGAGTCGAGTTCATTCGCAGTACTAAACACATAAAAACCTTCGGGACGGAAAACCCAGTGTGGGACAAAACCGGTACCTAGGAGAAACTATGTAGCCGAATGATATATGCCGAAATTCTATGTAATTAACTAACCACAAAACAGTGTGCCTCATCAAAACCTTGACAGAGCAAACCCAATGGGAAAATCTCTGATCGAAGGAAAAAGAGTGCAACAGTGGTAGTAGTAAGGGATCAACCACAAAACAGGTGCCTCATCAAAACCTTGCTAGAGTAAACTCAGTGGGAAAAACCTCTAGTCGAAGGACAAAAGAGTACACAGTGGTAAGAAGTATACAACAGGATACCCCCCCTAATTTCGGCAATCTTAAGTGAGATATAATGGGAACGTGTCTCGCTAAAAAACCTTGCCAAGGAAAACCCAGTGGGAAAAAACCTTTGTCTAAGGACAAAAAGAGTACACGAGTATGCGACTGGATGCTCTCCCTCACTTGCACACGACAGGGTGTGAGGATTTCGACTAAGTAGTAATTAGTGCAATAAGCATTCACTTGGATGCTCCCCCTCACTTGCACACGACTGGGTGCAAATATTTCATATTCCAAGAAAGAGTACGAGCATTCGACTGGATGCCTCATTTACTTGCACACGACTGTATGCAAGAAAATATAACGTGGAATAAAACGAGCATTCAACAGGATGCTCTTAAACTTCACATGTGAAGATTTATTTCGGCAAAAAATGCTAAATAGCATAATCTAGTCATGTCTCTCTTGATCGATAACAACAAGTTGTCCTCAAATAAGACAAGTGTTTTATCTAGATCGTGAGACAGAGCATGCGTAATCCAAATATGGCTAATACGAGCTCATAGTCATATACACTCTCTAGTCGTCTCATAGAGCACGGGTAGATCGGAGTGATTCGTTTGGAGTCATTCCAAGACCTCCAAGATATTGCCTTATTCCTAATGGTAAAGACAGAGCATGTTAGTAATATACCTTATACGGGTCTGATAAGTAACCGACATCGGTATAACCGAAAAAGGGTTGCGTTAATTCGAGTACCGAAGGGGGTAGGTACACTCAATGACGCAAATGGGATAAGACAAGCCCTCATCCACAGTTACCTTAAGGTAATGGGAAAATGTCTTTTATGCCATTTCGATGGCAGCGTGTTAGCGCGATACTGTGTCGAGCTATACCATTCACAGCAGACGAGATGTTCGTCATAGCACATTAGACCAAGTACAATAATGCGCTTATTGTACTTAGATATGAACATCATGGTTCAATATCTCTTTGTCGTCTCATCAGGGACGGACCGGGTCTATATCAATGTTTAGTGATCGAACGATCATGGGAGAATTTGACGACTTAGCGTCATAATGACTAAAACGTCATAACACATTCTGGGTGTAGTCTGAATCATGGACTTAGATTCAATTTTTACGGGACTCGATCATCGGACCGAGTCACTACCGTGTCTTCCCAAGATCCTTCATCTCGAAGGCAAATCCAAAAAAAATGGATCGCGTAATAAAACACGCAAGGGCATAATACTTGTTCAAGTATCCCAAGCTGATCAAGTACTCACTTAGGCGGTATACCACATCCGCTCGGATTATATTAATCCATATAGTGAACGTCTCAGTCAATTGAGATCGTGTTCCGTGGTAAGGAACTACTTGATTCAAGCACATGAAGTCACACATGGACCTTCATCTATATCTCTTTGTCTAAATCCCCATAGAGATAAAACCGTGACCACAATCGCATGCTGCATAATCAGTTTTTCAGAAACTACTAAACTGATAAAGTAGGGGACCGTTATAACGTCCATTACGAGGAAATCAACTATCTCGTAATCAATTCCAAGGTGTGAGAGAAGCCTTGCGCTACTAGACGAGCATTCTACAATCTCATTATTCTCATCACTTTTCCTTACGAATAACCAAATAAATAAACTCGTTTAACATTGGTGGTGTTGGAGCTACAGGTCCGAACACACTTTCGCTAAGGAGTCTACTTGGATTGCAAGTTTCCATTAGTCCAGTCTATTTTACGTTGACTTCAGGCAACGGTACATGGTTCTCTGTCATAATTTGTTCATATTATCAGTCGTCACTGAATATATGAACAAGTAATCAATGGCAGTCCCGTTTAGCTTCAATATCGTCTAAGATATCATGATCGAGAGATATTTCGAGATTCTTAGGATGAGGAGAAAATCACACATCTCCTTGATCCTTTATAATCTCGTGCGACAAATGAGTTTCAGTTCACGACCTCTGAGGCTGAACGAATTTGAAACTGGTCAACTTCCTCGTATCTTGGGAAGGACGACAGACTAACGGCTGACGGCAGCGTCCTTTGCTTAGCGGGTTCGGCCAAAGCAACGTGTTACGACAGGAACACGGCGTCCGACAGGGACATCTATCCTTGCAAGAATTTTGCAGCAGGTATAAATGATCTCGTGACATCTCATAAAGTCATTAAATGCGTCTGGCATTTAGTTAGACTTGAGGGAGTCTATGCACTTACTTATCACTAAGTGCAGTTTTGCGGATTAAGCTAACACTGAGTGGGTTATGCCACGTTACTTCACGTCGTTCCTTATCAACGGTAACGTGCAAATCTCCCCCTAACGATAGGGAGAACAGTTTTAGCAATGCCACTTTCGCATATCATGCGGTAAAGAGATCGCTTGCCAAGGTTACTCTATCAAATGATAGGCATGGGATTCATAATCGACTTATGTCCCATTCAGAGGTCCATATTTTGAACGCTATAGCGGCTCAATCAAAATATTAGTTAATCACTCTAAACACGTGTTAATATGAGACTTCTGGCTCATAACCAGTAACCAACTAGTACGCATATGGTGTTTGAGTGTCTATGGGCCTCATAACGGACCAATACAGCAAAATAGCATAACCCCACACGAAAATATAAATCTTGGTGCGCAAGACCAAGAAGTGCGTGCAATCATTTGCAGTCGCATCATCAAACTTTCCGTGAGTCCATTTGGGTTTGAACATAATCGACAGGATGTTCAATTTCCAAACTCAAGTAATTCAAATCGAAATTTCGATTCTTACTCTTCGGTATTATCAAGTCGACTAGGCTTTTCAGGATAATCCGGATCATGAGCCATCAACTTAATGATAGGGCTAAAAGTTTGGGAAATGCTGCATTTCTGTGGACAACAATAATCATGTGACCTATTGTCGATGCATCAACCATAACCATTTATATTTATGGTCCGACTTATGGTTGGATAAGTCCACAATAACTCCTTCAATTCTTTACAAAAATTCTACGAGTTAATTTCGTGATCTTTACACATACTAGTCTTTCAAAGTGAGCATTAGTGGCATGAATTTCGGAGTAATCACGAAATATATCCTCAAAGAGAATCCAAATGCGATGCGATTATAAATCAACCATCGTCTTTTGACCCGGGAATATCTCATCCGGTCAATGCCACAATAGCAAAATGCTCCTATCAATCGACGACAGACGAATGATAGTACAGACAATCGTGTCTTAGCATCTAAATCATTTATCAATCGACGACAGGCGAAATGATAAGGTAACTTTAAATGCTTTTAAAAAATGTGGTAGCAACCACTTGGAAGACATCTCAACTACCCATGACTACGCTTTTGGTCGTATTGAGTGGAGGTTGTGTAAAGAAATTTTAATTCTTTCATGAGATATTACCAAGTAACACTGGTTTTCTCGAATATTTTATAACTCAATAAGGTACGACAGGACCTATAGGAGTATAACGCCTCATATTTGACAAATCAATTTGGCTTTACCAAAGATTTCTATTTGGAACGACAGGTCCAGAATCTTTGTCACTGGGTACTCTTTTAGGCAAATAGTTGGTGAAATTATGTGGTACACTGTTACCCACTATTTCCAAAAAAAATCAACTATCCCACAAGTATTACCTAAAATTTTATAATTTAAAGTTTGGTCACATTTGTCAAAGAAATTTCCTCAAAACACTTTAAATTATTTCGAGAAATTTCGTAAACAGGCAAACCATAATCAAAAAGTATGTCCAAATGGAAAAATCATAATCCACATGGAAAAATCATAATCCAAATGAGCGAAAAAATGACTCAATGATTTATCAAAATTAATAAAGAAATGTACCAAACTTATTTGAGCCACAAAACCGGGGGTCTCAAGAGTTTCCTTTCAGTTATCTTTAACCACATTAGCATCGGTTTTTTCACCTTTATAATAGTTTTGAACTGTTTAAGCAGTAACCGTGCATGACCTTTGTCTTTATAGCATAGAGTTGCCTCATTGAGCATTATCTCTTGCTTTGATACAACGGGTCATATTGTTCCTTTCAATTTACTGTCTTGAAGCTACAGGTTTTCGATTTTGACGATTGTCTAAAATCTCGCTTGGCTAGGCGATTCATCGGGATCGCGACAGTTCGAGACAAATAACACTTGTCTCGGTTTTCGATTCGTGGAAAAAAATATACACGAAGAGAATTAATATCAGGCAAACAATTCGCCATTGACCCAATAGGATTAAAACTACTCACCGGGGCAATTTTCTTATCCAATAACAAATGGGCGATAAAGGAACATGGTGAATATAAATTCACGATACTGCTTATGGAATACAATTTCCAAGCTAGTATTTTGGTGAAGGATTGCTGCAATATGTCAATTTCAGACATTTGTTCACCATAGACGTCATCCCGTCTCAAATGTGGCGGCGGAATAAAACAACGTCTTAGCATTCATCTCGAGGGTAACAACAAACTCGTGTTTTACTCATCAAAGATGGCATCCAAAAAAAAAATTTTGGGCATCACATTTTCACACATCAGGGTGAGTAACATGTGGTGACGGATTAAAATCAACGTTTAACCAGTCATTTCGCAAGTATGTTTTACGATTTTTCTCATCATAGATGGCATCCAACATGTGTTGGGAGTTCTGGATTATTTATCATATAAAACGAATGGTTTATATGTTTATGGTTTGCACAAGCACAAACTTTATTTCGAAACGACAGGTTCGAAAATAGTTTTGCTTTTAATGTGAATTTGGTTCTCATTGATCGAATGACGGGTCGATACTGAGACACCAATTCGGCGAAACATACATCACTATATAAACACACTCGGGAAAATTATTATTTAGTCAACCCCTTTCGGTAGCTCTACTTGAAAAACGACCAGGAAAGACGGTGAGGGTGGAGGGCACGAATGCCACTTAAAACCCGACCTCATTAGGATATCGACTTCCGCCTATATCTTTCCTAAACATCGTATCCAAATAGGTGAGCCTAGTTGGGGAGGGTTCATAATTTTTCCAACTTAAATGTGAAAATATGTGATTTCGCAAATTTACATATTATACACATGGCAGTGATTAAATATATTTAGATTGTACCTGCTTGTAGTACATATTATAACAAGATATTCTAATTCACACTTAACAATATCTAATATAATCAATCAATCTAAATTTATCAATCAGTACAAGGAAACAAATAATATTTTATGGTTATTGTCTAATTACATTAATAAGTTTCGAGATCGCATGTGCATGTATTGACCAACTATTAGACAGATTATAACATTCATACTGTTTTGTACTTAGGGATATACTTCAGGACCAACAGTGTAAATTTCGGTAAACTATACTATCCAGTTTTAGAGTTATTACTGTGACAGTTCATAAGTTACTGCATAATCTCATAGCAGTCCCTATTATTTATACAAGTACAAGTTTAGTTTATCAGATTAATACAGGTGGATTATTCTCAATTTACAATCATATATCGAGTACGCTTGTATACAATCAATTTCTTTCGGTGTACGCACTAACGCAATCATATAATCAGATACAGAACATGGCATGCAATACTATTGGAATTTATCTTAATCCAAGTTACACATGCGGGTAAAATATCTCATATTAATCAAACATGGTCATGAGCTGTATGTAATTTTCTACTAGGTAACTTAGAATATTTCTAAGAAAAAACATTAGCAATTTGAGGGTACATAATTCCATAGGCCAGGTTATATATACAAACTTTCTATGTACCAATCTACGTTTTATATACTAGAATGCAATTTCTCACAAGTTCACATAGTAGCAATTTTTACTTAGTACTATACATACAGTGATGAACATGTTCTGAGTTTATAATATATACTTTCGGATACATATATAGTAAACGTCTGGTTACAGGATACGGATTGAGTTTCAAAAAATTTATTTACCTTTCAATCGATGAAAGTCGATAGAACAAATTAAAACTTCAAACTTTGGTCGTATGTTTATAATTCAATCTTCGAACGTATACCCTCATCGATTTTTTTTTACCCAATATCCGCGTGTTTATCCGAAATCTCTAATAAAAATACCCGTAATCTCCTTAGCATCGTGCTGATAACGTGTTGTGTGACATATTAGCTCGTTATAGATATATATAGAGATATGTATAGATATAGAGAGAGGTATGAGAAACAACAGATGAATCATTAATATAATTGTACAGAGAGATACATTAGGAGACCTCTTTATATAATAGAGGGTAGGGTTACATATGCTATGAAAGTCCAAGATAGGCGCAGTAGAGTAAGGCCCAAGATGGCCAATAATATCCTACAACATAAACTTTTATTTAACCAAATTTTAAATGAAAATTAGACATGAAGTACGGGAGTATTTTATGCCTGTACTTTAAATAAAAGTTTATAAATAATACTAGGAGTAGTAATTGTGTCCCCCAATTAAGTCCTTTTTCCCTGATTACAAAAAAAAAAAAAAAAAGGTCCTTTTTCTCTGTTCCCTGCTTAATTTAATGCCTAATCACTGAAAAGCACGATAAATCTGACATAATTAATTTCTTTCTGATACAAACCTCAACATATGAGCCTCACATAAGAGTTAAATAAAAAAGTGGTACTCATTCCCTATATATCAAGTATTTTCAGCTTTAATATCGTGATACATTTGTATACATACAAAAAATCTTCAAGAATAATAACTTAGATTTCAATTTATCGAGTCGCACCTTCGCCTTATTTCTCCTCCACTCCCAGCAATAACCGCACGAACACTAAGTTTCTCCATTGCTCGTGAAAACGCCTCGAAAAAAGCGGTCTGGTTACTTGCATATATACTTACATATCTCCTTGTTCTCGGGTCGGAGTTCATAGAGCGGTCAGACGATAACAAACCCAACCCTTTGGGCAAGTTTTGGTAAAACGAGTTGTCGAATTTATTTGGTGTCATTATATCATTGAATACGGATAATGAAGGGTTTTTCTGGAAATTTGAGCAGGCCTTTTTTAGGCCGTCTGCATAACGGGGATTGTATGTGGGATCGGGTTTAAATGTTCGTTTA
Source organism: Primula veris (assembly GCA_963682055.1). NCBI lineage: Eukaryota > Viridiplantae > Streptophyta > Magnoliopsida > Ericales > Primulaceae > Primula > Primula veris. Next base: position 22,935,092 of record OY821747.1, on the reverse strand, counting down.
AAATTGTAAATATCTGAGCTAAATTCTTTGCAGTGACAGAAGCCAATCGTGTGTGCACCTGTTAAGGCTACCATTTCTTGAATTGTGAACCCTTTTGATGCGAATAGTTTGATGAGGTGGGTCATCGACATTGTTGGTCTAGGCACATTACCTATGACACAAATAATCGAATTGGAAATTAAGTCTATGTTTTTCAAGATAAGAAATGATAATCAATCTAAAGTAAGCATTCAATATTTCAAAAAAAAAAAGGTGTGCTAATGCATTATTTTAGCTCAGTAGCAGTAGAATAATATGAAATAGTAGAATGATGCAGAACGGAAACGTACTAAAGAAATATAAAATATGTTCGTTAATCACGAACGGGATTTGCTCGAGTTATCGCTCGAACGGACGACAAACAAGAGAGTTGCCAACAAGCAAAGACTCTTTTAAGGTTTTATTAATATCAGAAGTGAATAATAATGAAGGTCTAATGCCTTATTTATAGAGTTCTAGCTAGTCCATCCCCAAATAGGAATAAGACTTAAATATAAAATCCTAAAACAAAAAGGAAACAAATTCCAAAAGTAAATTCTAAGATAGAAAGGAAACAAACTCTCAAATAAACATACTCCTAAACTGAAAAGGAAACTAATATGGAAACGTAATTTGACCCACTAAAATAGTGCTATTATTCCATCAACTGCTTATCGAACTTTGCCTCAAGCTCAAGCTCATCCGTATCATAGAATGACAAGGACACAATTACCAGCAACATAAGGGCTTAATAAAGAGAAGTTTATCATGAGCATTTTGGTGTGGCCGGACTTTTTACTTGAAGCAGTTTTAGCTTGTATTGAACAATTATTTGAAAGATTCAAGAACTACGAGTCTATGATGAATTGTATATTCTCAACTGTTTGGCACTTGTTTTCATAGAAAAAAGCTAGTTTTCTTAAGTTTGACTAATTGATTTCCGAATACAATCAATCTCTTTTCAGAAAAGGAGTTTCACATGTATGAACATGGGAAGTAGTTGGTAGTTACATTGAAAATCTTAAATAGATTTCGATCAATTAATCATAAACAAATGATTTTTTTTTAATCCAAAACACAATAAGAAGGATTTTCTCTTTAAACGCCACTTCTATGTTTTCGGAAGATCAGAATACTCAATTTTTCTTCTCCAGGTAGACCCTAAACTTTCCTGCTCCAGGTATAGCCAAAATAACTAGTGTATACCAATGGTATCTCAAAACAAACATCTAGGCTATACAAGGAAATGCTCATAGTATCCATCGCAACAGTAGAAAACGTCTAAGTTTTATAAATTGAGAGATGTTGGACAACAAAATCTTAAAAGAGTGATAAATGTGATCATTCGTGTAGTTTTTATCCAACATTAAAAAAAATTAACTTGCTCAAACATGGAGATGATAAACAGCATAAATGATCAGAAAAAACCTAATTTGTCACTGGATATACTTCTCATCCTGTCATCCACTTATCATCTATAATGGGTTAGTCGATTGAAAAAAGAAGCTACGAGGGGTCAAATTGTCAAATGGGTTCGTTGGAAACACAGAGATCTTCTGTTTTAGGTGATTCGATAACGAGTAAAGCTAACTCATACCAGATCACTACAAAGAAGCTTCCACTCAATTAAAAATAAAATACCCAAGCAGGTTCATAAACTACCTCAATCTTAGTCGAATACTAGTATTTAAATAGGATTACTGCTACATTTAGAATCTAGCCGTTTAACAGAAATCTGCTCATTTACATAAAAATACTCCTAAAGACTAAAACTACTCTAAAATAAAAGAACATCTGTTAATATATACTATAATTGCAAACAAAATTTTAGCGGAGTGAGTAGTGTTGTCATTTAGTCATTCTCATTCCTATACGCAGTTTTATGTTTTTTCCATACATTATAAACTCTAACTTTCCTTAAACGGAGTCAAACTTAGACACAATAAATAACATAAATGATCAGAACATGACTAATTTTCTCTTAAATAACTACACACGGGTCACTGAAAATATTTTCCACTCACTTTTACATCTATACAATAAGTAGATTTGTTTAAAGTTCAAACAAACATTTTGTTCAAAACTAGAGAGCTAAACTACATGAGGATCAAACCAATTCTAGCTGGAAATAGGGATCTACATCTACTACTAAGATCAATATTAAGGTTACTAAATGACGACAGTGCTACTCATATTAGTTTATTTGTAATACAATCATCCAGTCTAGTTGTGATTGTTCTCAAAAAACCTCAAGACCAAATCATAATTTAGATACAATTAGTGCTGCATTTAGAATCTAGGTGTTTAACATCGACATACACATTCAGGGAAAAAAACACTCCTAAGACCACCCTGATTTAAAAAGAAAGCACATATAGGCAAACTAATTGCACAAATGTAGGCCAAAATCACAAATTAAATTACTCCCATGTCAATTCAACGGCGGATCCAGTATTCTTATGTGGGAAGTGCTAATAGTAAACTATATTTTGTTATTATGCGGGGTGGTGAAAATCTAAAATCGCTAAAAAAAATTTGAAATACTACATGGTAGAAATCTGATTTAATACGAGGGATGGTGGAACTTATTCTTAACTTTTCCGTTACACATCATACCAACAACATAGCTATTTTACATAATCAACATTATAAATAAATTTTCTTTTACCTTCGACAGTGGATGCTTTAGAAACAATCCCATCTTTTCTCCCCAACAAAACATTAAACCTGGGCCCACCCATCATCACCACCAAATCCCGTACCGCCATTGTCAATATATCTGCACACGATACCACCCCTGGACACTTAAGCTCCAACGCTGTTTTTGCCCTCACAACCACATCAAACCCGTCTCCAGGCAACGACAAATTCACATCTGCGTCTCTCTCCGCCTAGTTAAATGGAGTCGAGGATACCAGAATCAAAAAACCACAAAGTAAACAGACTAATTGCAGAAATATAACCCAAAAACGACAAAATAAATGACTGCTGCATCATTACAAGCATAGCTAATTTCATGTTTAGCAGCCGCTTTTTCCTGAGGTTTTTGCTTGAGAAAAGATATGGATGTTTGGTTTCCTAACTTTTTTAGCTTTAAAAAAGCTAGCTTATAGATTGAAAAGTAGAAAAGCTAGGAATTTGATTTTTTTTAGCTTTTTCCTGATTTTTTTTACTAAAACTAGAATTTTCTAATAAAAGTTAAAATTAGTCAAAATAAGATAAGACACTTATAAGTAAAAACTTAAGGTGGTGCCAAACACTCAATGTAGTATTTTTGAAGCAATATTTTCTTCACTACTTTTTAATGAAACTGGTGGTTTTTTTCTTTATGGTATTGCAAACAAAAATGACGAGGGATCTATAGTTGGAAATAGAGGGATGTACTGCTTAAACCAGTCCTAAACCTTGTTAAACATACAATTGCACAGATATCACATCCATTATAGTCTATGTTATCAAGTATAAACATAACCACTTTAGTACAAATCTTGTAACTTTATTAAAGAAAATCCGGGAATAAAAATTTGGCACTGAAGCTCAATAATGTTCAATGTACTTATTCTTAAACAAAAAAAGAAACACGGATTTTTTAACAAAGCCCAAAAGTATGTAGTAAAAATTAGGAAATACGATCATTGTGTAGATATTGTGAGACTTAATTATGATTAAAATATATTTTAAGATAAGTTACAGATGCATATTTGTACTCTTTGTTATTAACTTTGATTAATATGTATCATTGTCTTAAAAACCGAAATCTTAGCTAAAGCATTTAAACAAGAGTTGTGCTAAAACGTAAAAATCATAATTTTTCAACGGAATAAAAAGCAGAAAAACGAGCTTTTAAAGCTTTGAATCCGGCTGTTATCGAAGCTTTTTCATTAGGAACCATGTTTTTTTTAAAACAGTGCTATGTACTAATTCTTAAACAAAAAAACATAAATTGGGAGTTCTTTTATAATCAAGTCCAAAGAAACGTAGTAAACATTAACTTTCCCTAAAAATGAGTAGATTTCACTTTGAAGATTAAATAAAAAATAATACTACCTTGTTAGACAGAGTGGAGGATAATGCGGATAATCCTGAATGTACTTATTCCTTAAACAGCAAAGCAAAAGAACGGGTTTTTTTCTTAATAAAAATAAGGGGAAGTGATCATTTTGAGAGTTAAATATCAAAACTCAGATCCTATGTTTCTTTTTTACTCTATGTTTAAAACATTAAACAAAACAAAAAAGGGTTATTTTATAATAATAAAATCTAAAAGTAGCTACTTACTATATATAAACATTATAGGTGTATATCAGTTGAGTAATAAAACAAAACCTTATTAAAGGGGGTGGAGGAAATTAAAACGGAGGCGTCACAACCCGTAACCAAACAATCATGAAACATTAGCCGAAGAGCGGCAGCTGCGGTAGTAGGGGATTTAATCTGCTTGTTAGTCACGGTTTCGGCAACGATTTTGTCAAAATCAGGGCATGTTTTATAGTAGTAGTATGGGGAGAGTGCTTGGAGGAGAGAGAGAGGAGAGAGAATGAGAAGGAGGAGGAAGAAGAGGAGAGGTGGTGCCATTGTTGTAGAGAGAGAGAGAGAGAGAGAGAGAGAGAGAGTGAAAAAGATGGAGTGAGACTATAGAGACATGGCATGATTGTTACTTAAGCTGCTCTCTGATGTTAATGTTAATGTTAATGTTAATGTTAATGTTAATGTTAATGTTAATGTTAATGTTAATGTTTATGTTTATGTTTATGTTTATGCTTATGTTAATGTTAATGTTAATGTTAATGTTAATGATGACTGTTTTTTTTTTTTTTAAATTAATGTAATCATGACTGTTAGTTGCCTAAATTTTCCGAGTTATGCTTTACTAGGTAAGGAGCCCAATTAATTGTATTTTACTCTACAAAATTACTGTGCAAATATAATTTAATGTTTAAAATATATGATTAACTTTTGAAAATTTCAATTCCGACAATTTTTATACATTGATCGGTTAAAATTACACGTTGTTTTATAGTAAATAATTAATTGAAAACGGGACGAGTAATAGGTAAGTCTTTACTGTATTACTCTGAGCGAGTGATTATGACTCCGTTACATCATTTTTTTTTTGTCATAAATTTGATTTTATACCAATTAGAAAAAATCTAATCTTGCTGGAAAAAAGTTGTAGTCGTAGTGTTTGAAACTAATCACTATAGTAACTTTTTTATTTTTAGTGATAGGTCGTTACCCCCATATTTTAACATATAACGTATGTGAACGTTGCATATATATACGAACACCTTATATTAGAAAGATTTTTTTTTGTTTTCTGATAGATTAATGTGTTAAGCTAAAAAAAAGGGTAAATTCGTTGTTTCACTGCTTTTGAGCTTTTTTAACTTTTTTTTGACCAAAATGCTAAAAAAAGTTGATATATCAAGCACTCATGATTTTTTTTAATCAAACACCTAACAAAAACTATGAAAAAAATGCTGGAATAAGATAGAAAATGTCAACTATTGACGAGTGAATGGAAACAAGAAGTGTTTTGATACAGGAACATGGGCACAAATGTTTTTGAAGGGGAACTCAAAGCGTGTTTCTTAGCTAGCAAACTTGCTATTTCTTGTGAATGGGATCAAATAATCTTCCGTTCAGACTCACAAATGGTGTTTGATTCCTTCACAGGATTACAAGAGTGTGCGGATTGGAGATGCGAAGCTATTTTAAGAGATTGTAAAGAAAATCTCAAGTCGTGCAAATTGTGGAAAGTGGAAAAAATTAACAGAGTTTCGAACTCTTGGGTTCATTCTGTAGCTCATTGGGCCGCCGCCAACGATTGGGTTGACTGCATTCCATATACTTTGATTCAAATGCTTGAGTTTCTTTCTTTTTTTTTGAACTCGAGACAATTATTTATGCTTTTGTTTTATCTTTTGTATGTAGCCGGGAAGTGCGAATGTCTTTTGCAGACAGTTTTTCTGTTTTGGGTGTAACTTATTTTGAAGTTCTCTCCCTTTTAACGAAACTTTGCTTATAAATTAAAAGTGTTTTGATAATACTTCTTCGCTTGTTGATCTGTACACGATATATACGTAACTAACATGCACTTCATACCTGATTCACTTATCGAGTCTGCAGATCGATTTGTATAAGCTTGATTACCATCTTGGTTGTTCGAGCAAAAGAATATGATTATCACACTTAACTGAGTTAAACATTTAGATGGCATTTCTTATTGAATATATGAAAATTTTAACTAACTTTAATACTAGTTCCTTAATTTCACTTTTTTATCTTGAAATTTTGTTATATAATTACCTTTTTCTCTTAGACGGAAATTACAAAAAGAATACGAGTAATAATAACCACCTCATTTGACATGAAATAAGGGCAATGGTACAAATTTCTTAGAGAAACCCTATGTTCTGGTAATTTGCACACGTGGGAGATGTAAATGTAATTCTATTTAGTTTTTTTTTTTTTTATAATTAGTAACCTTCTTTGGGAGTTAAACCTGTTTTACAGGCATCAGGGTTCGAACCATGATAGTGAGCGTGATAATTCTATCATACTATTAATATAAGTCAATCCAAGCATTTTGAGGTTGCCCAATTTTGCTCAAATTTTCCAAAAATACTCTCACTCTAATATTATAATTACTCTTAAATGTTATCACTCAATTCAAATACATAAATAACTTAAAAAATGTTATTTTTCACATATTTATATTCCAAACAAAATCGTTGTGTATTTTTTATAAGAGTAAAATATTATATTGCTCTTTATATACGATTATTAATTAATTATATTTAATCATTTGATATTTAAATTTAAAAAAAAATATTAAGTTTATTTATCGGGATCATATCTATGTCGATTACTTTAGTTAGATCACAAGTCATCCTTTCAAAAAAAAAAAAAATTGATCCCTTAACTCCTTCCGCACAAGAAAATACTAGTATATATTTATATTGTGTTACATTATGAAAATAATATATTCTCTCACAACACCGGCCACGATAAGTGAGAGAGATAAGAAAAAAATGAAATACAAAAAAATATTGAACATATTTTAAAATTCACATTAATTATCAAACCAGAATCAAAGACAATATTCAGATTATAAATATTACACCACTAATGGCGCACAAACTTGCTCCTCCTCTGAAACCTTATTGAAGATGTATTATTAGTTGTAAATCTAGAAATTCAAATTTGTACACCAATCACGGGATATCCATTACGAGTGGGGACTACCTAAAACAACAAATATTCATAATATTCCAGCTGTTAGCAATGACTTGAAAAAAATTGCTCAAATTATATTATACCCACGTTTCAGGCAGAAATTAAAATACAAAGTTACATGTTTTATTTTACATGTTAGATCTACGTACAAGCAGTTCATACAGTCAATAGTTATACTTTTATTCTTGTAATTTCTAGGGAGGATCATTGATTATATTACATAAAAATATATTTAATTTTCAAAATTTCTAATTTTCAAGTCTTATTTAAAATTTAATACATGTAATGTAATATCAAATTTAAAAATATAGAGTAAAAATAAGTAGCATGTAGCATGTGTAGTAGCATTATTTAGCATATGTACTAATATTTAAAAGTGTTTTAGAGTCCGGATTTTTAATAGTTAACTACCACTTATATATACAATTTCATCATTTTCTCTAATTTGGAAGAATTATTGATTACCACTTAATTTTTCTACTAATTTCCCCTATTAGTTAGTAGTTACGCATTTAAGAAAGAACCGTCAAGTTAGAAGAAATTAAAGTGATGAACTTATTAAGTGGCTCTGGATGTACATATTAATTTGTGCCTTTGTACACCTTTTATTTTTATTTTTTATGCATGTGCTATTATGCCCCACAGATCATATTAATGGAGTACTATGCTACAATATAACTTTACATGAGCAGCTCATAATACGCGTATGATCGATTATGACTCTACACGTTTACACACTACAACTCTACCAAAAAATAATAATTAATGAGGAAATTAGGAAAAAATAGTAATGAACTGTCATTTACATAATTGCATTCAACTCACTCTTCTGGCTATGTGCACAGTTTTGGGTCATGATCGTCGGTTAATTTTTAGGTAAAAATATTGGGTGAGGAGTTGCGGTAATCCAAAATGGTTAACAATGGTCGAATCCATTACGTTGATTGTCAAATGAAGATCATATGGTCGAGATGCACCATGTTAATTAACATCTTACATATTTTCTTATTACGTTAGAACTCGGTGTTAGGAAATCAAGTCGAGCTAAAAGAAAGACAGAAACTCAAACCGAGCACACACACACTTTGATAACGGAGTTCATCCGAATTGGCTACATCTCCGGGCCGCTACACGTGGCACTTAATATTATTATAATAAGGATTACAACCATAATCTAGCACAAGCTATGGTTCTCTCGTAAATAGAACTCTCTCACTTATAATATATAAAAGGTGTTTAGGTGTAAAGGTGCAATTAAAATACAAGATATTGAAGCATATAAATAGAGCCCTTAGTGGGTCATATTACAATTCCAGGCGTGTGGGATAATTAGAAAACATGGCCAAACCTTATTTGGCTCCACAACTCAACAATCTCCCACTTGAAGTCAAATGTCGAGTGCTTCAAAAGAACTCCAATTATCCCCGACCACCGAACTCATTGTGCTCCACCGAGCAGAATGCTCCAATCGGTATCCTTGTATAGTAATTGATACTCTGCCGTCATCGGCGAGTTACTCAATTCTTCCAGTGTAGCGACGACCCTGAGCCTCATGCTCGGAGCCCTACTGAGGTTGCACGCAGCCTCAGTTTGTCGATTGTAACAGCATTCGTTAGCATATCGGCATGATTCTTAGCGCCCTCAATCTTTTCTAGCTCGAAGATTCCATCTTCTAGAACAACCCGGATAAAGTGGTAACGAATCTGTATGTGTTTTGTGCGTGAATGGAATACATGATTTTTAGCTAGCTGAACTGCACTTTGACTATCACAGTGCAGAACTCCCTTGTCGGTTTTCTGACCGAGCTCCTTTAAGAAACCTTGTAACCAAATCATCTCTTTGCTTGCTTCCGTCACCGCGACGTACTCAGCCTCTGTGGTCGACAATGCAACAATCTTTTGCAGCTTAGATGTCCAACTCACAGCAGTACCACCGTAGGTACAAACACATCCCGTTGTGCTCTTTCGGCTGTCCAGATCACCGGCCACGTCAACATCCACATAGCCGTGCAGGCCTTCCGAGGTCTTTCGGAAACATAATGCCGAACTCACTGTACCCGAGAGATATCTCAATATCCACTTCACAGCTTCGGAAACATGGCCAAATCTCCTTTGGCTCTACAACTCAACACTCGGCTGCTTAAACTTGATCCGACAATTCAGACGTAGATTTATGCCATTTTAATTTACAAATATTTGCCCAAAAGATGGTTTTGAAATTCTTAAAAAAAATTCGCCCGTAAACCAAGCTCAGTTTTCAAGCTGAGCTTGCATTAACAGTCAAAAACATTGAGTCAAGGAAAAGGAAAAAAAAATTCTAAGACCGAAGATCACAAATCGTACTTATAAAATACAACAAAGTTTTACAATAATTATTTTCTTACAAGACATGATTTGATGAACATGATCAAAATCCCAAACGTCAACTATGTCGTCTTATGATAAATCATAAATGCTACGCATACTCTTTGTAACTGTGATTCCTCATGTAATCAGTGAATGGCGAGCGATAATTATTACCTCTAATTTTCTCATAATTTTCCCACCACTTCATGAAGCTGCTTTGGTTCAAGAAGATCTCAGTAGACACCGCGTACCTTTCAATCAAGCCCATAACATAGTTTTCAAACGTTACCGAATCCTGAACCAATTTGTCTCTATTTTCAAGCGAACCGCCTTCGTTACAACTCAACATGTTACATTTGATTCTCGCCTCCTCAACATGAGCCCAAAAGCACGAATCTTCGGTCAAACTACAAGCCCTTGCTTTTACATCATTTTTGTTTTTCTGATCATCTTTCACCCATATTTCCAATAAATTGTAATGTTCCAACCTCGTTGCTAAATAGTTAGTTTTGCCCTTTCTGTACCACTCAGCTATATCAAGTGGCTCCACCATTCTTCTATAATTTGTACCCGCGTAAAGCGAGCCAACACCGAAATATGCGCCATCTTTTTTGGGCAGTTTTTCCACTTCTTTTACTAATTTAGCCCAGTATTGTGTAAGTATATTTTTCCTCTTAACAATCTCCTCTCTACTTTTCGTTCGCGTGCTTTTGAAACTATCGTAATAGCCCCCATTAGATACTGAGACCTTTTTATACCATTCCATATACGTCATGTGAATTTTCATGTCGTTTAGTTTCTTCTTTGGGTCGAAAACTTTTTTCTTACGCTCGAAAAGACCTACCATTCTCTTTTCAATCTCTTTAATTGCAGAATCATTTTCTGCGTTCGCCTGTTATTGCTACCAAATTAATAAAAAGGATAATTTATTTTGCGGACATGACATGTTCATGCTAGCCATTTTACATGGGTAATAACTAATAACTAATAAGGATTTAAGGAATGGTTTGTTGCTTTTAAGCTAGGACTTAAGAGCTTATTTATTTTCCCTCTTAATATTCGCTGTGTATTTCCTTGATCAATTCAGCAAATTCTCAACTTCAACCTAACAAGTTTTTTCCCTTAAAAGTTGAAGCCAAACAATCCCTAAAATAAAAAAATGTTAAAAGAAAAGACCAAAGTTGAAGCCATCAAATACTTAATGAACTTTACCTGTGTTTTTCCACTGATTGCATTAATTTGAATACTAATTCCTGCACGAAGAGGACTATAATCATGCTCACCAAGCTCCTCTCCTCTGATTATTGTTTCAAATTTAAGTTTTTCCAAAACATTTCCATAGTCAATGACCTTCAAGGGCTCGTTAGTACCAAGATTCGCTGTTTTAGTCTTCGCCATTAAGTCAAAAACCGACTCAGGTTCCTCAAAATATGCAAAACCGGAATCTGAGGACAAAAGGAATGCACCAAATGGCTTGTATACATCATTATATAGATACGGGATCGGGTCTTGGTCATAGACCAAGTGCAAAAAGCTCGAATGCCACGTGGGTCGTTCTAATATAGCTTGCATAAAATTATTATTGCCAAGAAACGGTGAACCAAAAGTTATGCATAGTGGGCGTTTATTGGATTTTGAAGACATATTGTCGAGTACATGTAAAGTGAATAGAGAGGCGATAGATCCTGATATAGAATGCCCGGTGATGATTAATGGACGGGTATCGATATACTGCAACAAAGATAAAACACGCAAAGCTATCAATTAGAACCCAAACCTCTTCGTTAAGTAACATAAAAAGTTGAGTAACTGGTTATATTTCTTAGTTAACGAGGAAGTATTAAGGCAAGGGTTGGCTCCAGGTTAAAGCAAACAAGTGTAAAACTTGGTTCATCATGTTAAAAATTTATAGTTCATATAGAAACATATGAGCTTCAGTTCACTAGACTTTCGTCTAACTTAGAGTTATAAGCCATGTAAAGTTCGCCTTTCTTAGTTCATGGGGAAAATCATTAAGGCTTGTCTATATGCAAGTTAAGCTCGAATCATTCTAACTGCTTCAAGTTATGACCGGCGTATTTAAAAGTCTAGCATTTTGGAACTTTTGGTCCCAAAAAAAAGTTAGAAGCGTTTAGTGAATAAACAGAACAGATTCTACGCTTTTAGGAGTATTAAGTAGCGTGTATATATTTGTTCAAAAGTTGCAGCCAAGCAATCCCAAAGCTTCTAATCCGATAGTTATTTCCAGAGGGTTTTTAAATTGCAACTTTTTCTATCCTTAACTTCATATTTTACGCACAAAATGATCACTACACAATCGATTGATAACGAAATAAAATAAACATTGAAATACCTGATTGAGAGAAGAGATCTGATCATGTATTGAGGAATACAGATCAATAGAAGCTTTATTAATGGAGAATGATGGGTTGAGTTTAGTACCAATAAAGTCAAAACTGGGAAGGTTTTGTTTTAGATATTCTGATGATGCCAAATCTTCATGAAAATGTTGTGTGGTACAAGGGTGAGTAGAAACAAAAGCAATAACTGTTCCAACTTCTGTGTTATGATAAACTTTGTGTCTAATTGAAAAGGGCATGTTTGGGTCATTTGAGTGATTTTCATTCTGTAGTTCCACAATTTTGGACCATGAATGATCTAACAAACCAGAGCCCACAATAAAATTTCCCAATTCGAGTCCACTGCTGAACCTGCAACCAAGATTAAGTAAACAAGCAACAACGGTTCATTCAGTTTAATATTTCTAATTTTTCACGTCACGAAGCAAGAAATGATCTGGTTTAAGCTGACCATCTAAGTACAAATGCAATTTCCCCAAAAGCTACAAAGTGTCATTTAGTCATTTATAAGGAAAAAAGCTAGAGCTAAATAGCTGAAACCAATCAAGCTAACAATAATGAGATTATCATGAAAAAAGCAAAAGTTTAGCCAATAATAGTGAGAACTTTGCTTACATGGATGTGTAGTTCATCTCCTATACTTTTGTTCAGATTGGTTTGGAGAATACACAACTACACATACAAATACTCATTTTTCATGAAGAAAATTATTATTTTTAGGAGACTTAAAACAGTTTCTTTCTAGTCAACAATACTTTTACTTTTAAATCTGCTAGTGGACCAGTGGTTGAATATAATGGATCCATTTTGTCTGCCCTGCTATTTGATTCCATTCGAGAGTTAATAAAAACTTTGCTAAAATTTCTATATTGTCCTGACATACGAAAAAATAATTAAATGAACCCGGTCTACTAATATTTATAGTGTGCCAATTAATAAATTTTTTTAGTTTTAATTTTGAATTAATTTTATGGTATATATTTTTTAGTTCATTAATTGGTGTTAGATTTTTATTGGGTGGCATACCCTAGATAATAGTAGATCGGGTTCACGATAGTGTTACTCCAATATACAGGTGAGGAGTGGCCCTGAGGGGGTGCAGGAGGTGCGACGGTACTGGATCTCATGATTCCGGTGAATCGTTGAAGGCCCCATTACGCCGATATACCAAAAAAATCAGTTTTTATATATGTATAAAAAAAATATACATGTAAATAGTATATACTAGTACAAAAAATTAAAAGTAAGTGAAATGACACAATTATTTTTATGTTAAAGATTTTTTTGGTTGAGAGTTAATTTTGAATTATTCTACTATTAAGATATTTTATTATGAAATTTTATACCGGGAACGACAATAGAAAAAAAGGCCATAAATTTTTTTTGTACCGGGGGTACAAAAATCTCAGGACCGGCCCTGATACGGATCGCATACACAATTTTTTTTAAGTTCCTGGTATGGATACGGTATGTCATTTCAAGTACGAAAAAGCACTGCATGTGTGTTGGAAAAAAATAAGAATATTTTTTTAGCATGTTTTGACTCAACCTCGGATTTATTATATTGTTATTAATTTTCTCGATTTTTTAAACATTTTCTTGAATCGATTTTTTTTTTTTTTTTTACCGTTACATTGCATTGATTTTGATCCAATAATACTAAAAAATATAGGAAAAACTACCTAAAAATAATAGAGCAGCACAAATCGATCCCAATATAATAGTTGCCGGTTGGGGGTTGTTATAATATTTACACGATCGAATTGATGCACTTCATGAGCGGACTGTTTTTTTATTAGTTATAGATAAATATTTATGCAATTGATTAGAAAAGTTGGGATAAAAAATGTAAGCCCTTTTTTCTTTTTGTTCATGACGGTACTATAAGCTAATAAAAACAATACAAATTGTGTAAATTATAAACGTAGAATAGAAACAGAAAAACTCAAAAAGGTACAACAGCAAAAGCCTTTTAAGTACAGTTTGGTTAGAAGGCTTGTGATCAATATGTGACTGATGATACAAATATTGTTGTTCTTAATTCCATGTTTCAGTTTGTTCTGACAAATTTTTCCACAATAGAATTTTGCACCTTTAAATTTTACTTAAAGCTAACAACATGTCAACATCTTACCAAAAACTTTCAGTTGAAGTGTAACCAAGAGAGTTACAGTCGTTTTAATGTGATGATCAAGCTTCAGATAAGAACCAAATGAGCAAATTACAAATTTCCCTAGAACAACACCTAGTACTTGAAGAAAACTGGTTTCAAGAACCATTTATTCATTACAAGATATCAAATTGACTAACAAATCTGAAAACCAACAAAACGAAAGAACACCGGAAACTAACTGAAGCGACAAACGACAAAAAAAGATGAGCAACTAGTTCAACAAAGGAGCTATTGTTCATCTAATGAACAAATAGTTTATTTCATGTATTTTCCTTTTGAGAAAATAAATTATGGGCACACGACTTGAACACCGTGATACATGATCGTATCCCAATTCCCACACTGATATAATCCGACGGTTGGGATACATTTACACTTATCGCAACACAATGAGCAAACCTTCTGGCAAGTTCTTTTGCTTTTGATCCCTGGTTTAGCTGCGCAGTACGTCACACAACCCCTAGCACAAGCTGCACGTATGATATCACATTGTGGTTTTGAGATAGAAATTAAACAAGATGAGAACGCCAAATGCATAAAAACAGAAAATATGGCTCTTCTGTTGCATTCTATATTTGATACACCCGGAATATATATTTTAGACATGAAATTAATTACATGTTCAAATAAATTTATTAATTAGTCTCGTAATATGAGAGATTTGATTTCTTGTATAGTACTCTTACAAAATGATTCACGTGTCATTGAGTAAAAAATAAAAAAAAAGCACTTGACATGTTTTTCATCGTGAAATATAACATTCTTTCCATAAAAGAGATCAACTACGTATCCCTTATTTGTTTGTATTCATAGATCAACAACTTAGAACCTTAAACGCTATTACTGAAACTTTTCGAAACAAAAAAAAAAATGATTGAAAAGCTTGAGACAACGAGACCGTTTGTGTAGTAATCACTTATTTGTTTGCATTCATGGTCAATCGAAACTAACCATATGGAGTTTAGCAGTACAAATTAATTCTCTCAGTGCCAAACCAATTGTCAATTATGACTTCGTACTATGATCTCGTTCGGTTGCAGTAGTAGCACTAATGAGACTATTAATATTCAACACAATGATGGCATAACAAATAAATGTTTGATTGATAATACATAGATAAAATACAAATGAAGTGCTTGTTTGATTTTCATTGACGTTGTACTATTTTACAAATTTACCCAGTAAAGTAGCAAAATACAATCAATCAGACAAATTATTTCGATAATATATTTCAATATAATTGAGACTTTTGTTTTAAGTTTAAGAATACATCTTATTTTTTAGTAAAATGTGCATCAAATTTGGGGTTTTTTAAATATTATTTTGTTATAAATGTATTTATTTTTAAGATGTAATCTATTTGGTTGCTTTTTATTGATATGAAACAATGCTTCATGAATTAATTCAAGCATAATTTGGTCATTTTTAATAAATGGGTTGGACTAGTTGTTATAATACCCACCCTCCCATAGTATTAGAAATACCCATATTTAGGGTCATTTCTAATCCCAACTTCATTTGTAGTATATGTCTCATGTTGCAAACAAACATGTTATTTGTGGTCACTAGGTACATGTAGTTCAATCCCAACACAGTTCTACCACAAACAAACAATAGTACGGAGTGATGATCATCCTTCTTTAACTAAGAAAAGAAAGCTACTTAAGCAACAAATATAAAACGATACTATCTACGTTTTTCACGTACCTTTAAGAATATGTGCTTTTGGCATAGTCATAGGAGGAGGTGCCGTTGTTGGAGGAGGAGGTGTCGTTGGAGGATGTGCGCATGCATTCGTTGGAGGAGGAGGTGTCATAGAAGAAACCTACAAAATAGAATCAAGTTAATCAAAAATGCTTTCCAAAAAATGATAATTAAATAGAAATGATAAGGGTAAATAATAGTTGTAAACTTGTAATGTGGTTAGTCACTTACCCTTGTAACCATCACAAGGACGAAAGAAAGAGACAAAATCATGAGCTTCATTGACATTGTGGATGAGAAAATAAAATTAAAAGCCAATTATTTTTTAGAAGTATGAAGAAGTTATTGTAGAAAATAACCTATATATAGAAGTAAAAAATATTTACGTTTGAAGTCCACTCTATCTTTTACATTAGTTTTTTCAACCGGTAATAAGTTTTATTCGCTATATGAAAAAATTCATTTAGCATTATAAATTTTTTTCGGTTATATTGCTAAAATGAGTGTGGCTAAATTTTAGCAACAAATTATGCTATTTATTACTAAACTGTTGCTAAAATTTAATCACACACAGTTTAACAATATAATTTTTTTATGATGCTAAGCTTCCCTAACTCAATGTTGTTATTTTAGTTTT
The DNA here is from genome assembly GCA_963682055.1 of Primula veris. Lineage (NCBI taxonomy): Eukaryota > Viridiplantae > Streptophyta > Magnoliopsida > Ericales > Primulaceae > Primula > Primula veris. Next base: position 22,918,616 of record OY821747.1, on the reverse strand, counting down.
AATAAATTCTATACAGTGCATCAAGTTACTTCTTTGAGGGTTTTGTCTGCTAACCTAGATAACCTAGTTCAATAAAAAAATGGAAGTCAATGGTATTTTGAGTGAAGATTACTCTTAAGGGATGTGCATCGTCATATGGAAATTAATACCCATACTTTCATATTGGTTTCCTCAATCATTTTATTATTTTTTTATATTCTGGATCTTGTTATACAATTGTCACTACACTTACTGTTTCACACAAATTTTCACTAAGTGCTGAAAACAGAGAAAATGAATGCGAATCAAAGTATAATTTATTATTCACTAATTTTGCGGGTACAATCTTTGATAATTTTTTTAAAAAAATCTAGAAATGAAAGTCCTTTGGTTCTCATGTTCGAACAATTTGCAGTGGCTCGAAATGCTGTTGTAGACTCTTTGATGAATTTTGTTGAGTTTGCTGAACTTGAGTAGAATTCTTCGGATTTGATGAAGAATTTTGCAGTTTTGTTGACTTCGTTGATGATTTTGACGCTATTCAGATTTGATGAAAAACTTGGAGATTTTGATCCAGAGAAACGTGTTTTTGCCTTTGTATAGTCATTCATGAATATCAAATGTCGGTTTGTTAAAGATTTCTTATGTGGAGTTCTTCAAATTTGGTGAAATTTTTTGAACACTTTTATTTGCAGAAACGTCTTGCTTATTGCTTGTAGTCGTTCATGAAGGTCGAAAGCAGATTTGTTGCAGAAATTTTCCAGATTTGGTGAAAAACATGAAGATTTTGATCCGTAGAAACGCCTTACTTGCTACTTTTAGACGTTCTTGAAGATCGAATGCCAAGTTTATTTCAGATTTGTTGCAGACTTTGAAGTTATTCGTTAATACCGGAGTGTGAAGAGCTTCTTTATAGGAGTTGATTCCCTGACAGCTGTGAAAGAGCAGAGCTGGTTTCCTGACAGCTGTAAAGGAGCAGAGCTGATTTCTTGACGCTTTGGAGAGACGGAGTTGATTCCTGACGGCTGTGGAAGAGCTTCTCTCTCTAACTTGTTTGAAAACTTCAAGATGTTGAGCAGGTTTTCATAGTCTTGAATACTTTTTGATTGTGAAAATAATAGTACCCCCTTATATTTATAACTTTTAGGGTGGACTCATATTTACAAGGCCACCTCAATTTTAGACTCATTATTGTTTTTGACCCATTGTTTAAAAAGAAATATATTTATCTCACATTTGTGTTTAAAACATTACAAACGAGTACTATAATTTGAGTAACTCATTGTTTGTAACTCATTTAATTATTTTTTGAAAAAGAAGACCTTTATTTTATATAAATTATCATCCTAAATTTTATGAAATGATAAAATATATTTTCTTTTTCTGATTTTAAATTACTAATAACAATTCTATTATCAGACTGAGAAATTAGTAACTAATTACTATTTGATTTGAATGACACGTGTCACATTTTTAGTGTATGTAAAATTTACATGTCAACACCTCCATATTGTAATATTTTTCTCTTCTACCAACGATATAACTGTATAGAGGTTTTAATGTATCTTTAAATATTTGTTATGCATTTTGCATAATCTATGCAATCTGAAAATGATTTTTGCATAGATGTTTTAATTTTAATTAACACTAATGTTTAAATAAGTCCACTACAGCCTACAGCAATTTTACAAAGTTACCATTTGGTTAGCACTAAATCAACACATAGTAGAGATTGGATTATCAACCATTAGTTCATATCTTTTTTAGATTTAGTTTTAAAAAAAAAAAAAAATTCTCATATTTAATTAGGTCCGTTTGACAACATATTTTTTTATTTGATTTTTGTTTTTTTGTTTTTAAAAAATATTTGGACAATCAGATTATTTATCTTTTAAAAAGAAGTTTTTTAGGCTGAAAATTCTAGAAATTTCAGATTTTTAAAATCTAGATTTTCAGTGGATTCATAGAACAGATTTTTAAAATCTGATTTTGAATAAAAAAAATTATGTTACCAAACGGACCTTTAACTTTAATTATTTTTTATGTTTTCGTGCTATTGTCATCATGATTCATGATTCATGATCATACATGTCTCTTATGAACTTATTGAGGTTTTATATACCAAACTATCTGTTTTTAACGATTGAAATTTTAGAAGGACCAATAATAAAAGTGGTGTTGGGGGTCTAATGTGAAATGATAAGTGAAGTTTATTTTAGGGTATTATACTTCAATCAACAACAACTCTGACATTTAATCTGATATGAAAGCACTTTTACTGGGTGTTCAAATTGTTGGGGAAAATAATATAGTTTTTCAATCAGATTGCTATTGGTGAATATTATCCAAGAGAATAGCAATTGCCCGTGGAACTTAATCTATCTTATGAATCTAATAAGCCAGCAATTCAAAATACGTGAATTAAAAATTATGCATATAGAAAGAGAATGCAACAAAGGAGCAGATCACCTGACGAATTTAGAGTGTGATGAAGACCCAATAGTTTTGAATTGATTAGAAGACTTCTCATATTATTTCAAGGGTGTAATTATCACTGAAAGTCTGGCGATTCCTTATTTACGAATCAAATGATTTTTGAAGAATTTTGAAAGAAAAAGAGAGACAGTTTCTCACTAAAAGAGGAAAGTGGTGGGTTCTTAATGTACGAAGAGATCAATATATCTGGAAAAGGGACGCGTGTTACAAGTTTTGGAATTTTATTTTTAAGTTCTCAAGTTTCTGTCGGTTTGCAGTTGAAGTGCTAGTTTGTAATTGCAACATTTTTCCACTTTTTGCTATTTTTTTTAGGGGTTTTCATCCATATTCCTAATAAATAAAATTGTGAGCTTTCCCCACTAATTATATATATAAAAAATTAACGATTTGGGTACCCACCTTTTAATTTTTCCAATTTGGATATCAAACTATAATAACTTTCCAATTTAGGTATCACTGTCTAAATTAATCAAGGAATCATGTCACGTGACATTTGACAAACGTTAATTTGATAGGGTAATTTTATGATTTTGCACCAAAATATATCATTCTAAAAAAACGTTTTCCCCAATTTCACACATAACAAAAATTAGCACATAATACAAATTTGGGAAACGTTGTTCTATGATGATATATTTTGATGCATAATGACAAAATTATCATCACATTCAAGTTTATCAAGCACGTGCTGTCATGTGACATGATTCCGTGATTAATTTAGACAATGGTACCTAAATTGGACAGTTTTTTATAGTGTGATGCACAAATTATAAAAGTTGAAAGATGGTTACACAAATCGTTAACAGTAACATCGTTTGGTGTAGTAAATGTTTTTTTTGCATGAACTTATCCCTCAGATGGATTGAATCATTTACAGCAGATTTTTAAAACTGATACAGTACTGATACTCAAATAAGTTGTAACATATCTTGTCATTCATATACCTTTCTGTCTTGTAGAAAAAGTAAAAAGATAAAATTACTTATAACTCATAAGGAACTTCTAATACACATATGTGGTGTAGATTGTAATATAATTGGACAATTGTTGTGGAACAAACGGAGTAAACTTAAACATTGATAAATATTGGGATGGCGTGCTAGGATAATTTTATAACTGGTACGTAAAACTATGAATTGATGTAATATTAATTGGATTTGTGTTAATGGGAACACTGAATCACCTAATAAACAGGTGTGGAGTAGGGCTTGTGATTAATGCATACACCCAAAGATTGATCCAGATGCTAAACGCATGAGTGTGGACTTCTGTATGAGGTGAGCTCATTGTACTACATTTTTTCTGTTTTTACGCGTGAACCGTAGATTAAATCTACGGTTTACAGTGATCCACTGTAAACCGTAGATTTAATCTACGGTTTGTATTCATTTAATGCAAACCGTAGATTAAATCTACGGTTTACAGTGGATCACTGTAAACCGTAGATTTAATCTACGGTCTGTGTAATTTCTGAAGAAATTACACAGTCAGTCCCTGCTTTTCAGAATTACACAGTCAGTCCCTGCACCAAAATTACACAGCAGGTCCCTGAAAAACAGAAACTTACGGTTTTTTTTTAAAAAAACATTTTTTATACTACATTCTCTCTCTTTCTCTCAAAAACCCCCAATTTTCAACCCAAAAAATCACCCAAATCAATCAACCACATTAACTATCAAATTTATTAACAAAAAACCCCAAATCATCAATCAAACTTATCCATAATTGAAGGTATATCTTTTATTCTCTAATTTATTATTTATTTTGTGTAATTTCTATTTGTAAAATAGGAAAAAATATATAAAATATGCAAATCCATAATTCACTTAGCTATATATAATTGTTTGTTGTTTGTTTATATTAATTATAGAAATTTTAATAATTGTTGATATTTGTCCCATTTTTGCATGTTTTTTTTATTTTGTTTGGTTAATTTGAATTGTTGATAATGTGTTTGGTTATGATTAAAAAATTGAGTTATTATTGTTTGGTTTATGATTAAATGTGTTTGGTTATGATTAAATGTGTTTGGTTATGATTAAAAAATTGAATTATTATTGTTTGGTTTATGATTAAATGTGTGTTTGGTTATGATTAAAAAATTGAATTATTATTGTTTGGTTTATGAAAAAATGTGTGTTTGGTTATGATTAAAAAATTGAATTATTATTGTTTGGTTTATGAAAAAATGTGTGTTTGGTTATGATTAAAAAATTGAATTATTATTGTTTGGTTTATGAAAAAATGATTGTTTGGTTATGATTAAAAAATTGAATTATTATTGTTTGGTTTATGATTAAATGTGTGTTTGGTTATGATTAAAAAATTGAATTATTATTGTTTGGTTTATGAAAAAATGTGTGTTTGGTTATGATTAAAAAATTGAATTATTATTGTTTGGTTTATGAAAAAATGTGTGTTTGGTTATGATTAAAAAATTGAATTATTATTGTTTGGTTTATGAAAAAATGATTGTTTGGTTATGATTAAAAAATTGAATTATTATTGTTTGGTTTATGATTAAATGTGTGTTTGGTTATGATTAAAAAATTGAATTATTATTGTTTGGTTTATGAAAAAATGTGTGTTTGGTTATGATTAAAAAATTGAATTATTATTGTTTGGTTTATGAAAAAATGATTGTTTGGTTATCATTGTTTGGTTATCATTAATTGGTTATCATTGTTTGGTTATCATTAATTGGTTATCATTGAGTTATCATTGTTTGGTTATCATTAATTGGTTATGTTATCATTTTTTGGTTATCATTAATTGAGTTATATTTGGTTATCATAGTTAGAATGGCAGACCCAGGTCCACATATTAAAGTGAGGTTGGGTATTTTACGACAGACTGGTCACATTTCTAATCAGACTTGGGATGCTGCCAGAGAAGCGGGTAGAGGAGATGCCAATAAGATTAGGGTTTATAATTATAGTTGGCAGTTACCGACGCCTGAAAGGGTAGTTCAAAATATCATTAGGGCTGGTTTTTACGGTATTTACAGTATAGGTAATTATACCGTAGACCGAGGGTTGATTACAGCCTTAGTTGATAGGTGGCGTGATGAGTCGCACACGTTCCATTTTGTCGGGGGAGAGTTGGGGATATCTTTACAGGATGTAGAGATTATGCTTGGTCTGAGGGTGGATGGTCTTGCTGTGACCCGGTCGGAGCGGAATGACACGAAGGCGAGCAGGTTGGCTATGATGGAGAGTTTGTTGGGTGTTAGGCCGGCTGACAATCAAGTCGATCAAAACTGTCTGACAGTTAGACTTGATTGGATGTTACAGACCTTCGGTGAATTACCCCCCAACCCTAGTGAGGAGCGTTTACTATATCAGTTTAGGGCTGCCATGCTATTATTACTGGCTGCACATGTGTTTTCGGATAAGAGCAGTGATCAGATTCCACTCTGGCCTCTGCCATTTCTGGAGGATTTTGACACATGTGCTGAGTATAGTTGGGGATCAGCTCTTCTGGCCTGGTTAGAGGCTAATCTATGCAGGGTGGTACGTTGTAAGACAACCGGAGTAAGCGGGGCTGTGATGTTTCTGGATATGTGGGCGATTACCAGACTACTGCCGGTTAGACCGTGTGAAGAGCTGCCGGAAGATGTCGAGCCACCGGAGGGCTTGCCTAGGTTCCCCCTCGGTTACAGGTATGATATTTATTTAGTTTTTGAATTGGATTTGCTTTTTTATATTATTGTGTCATCTATCATTTACTTAGCTGCCGGTTATATTTATTGTTTATCGGTTTTTATTTGTATATTACAGATGGAAGATGTGGAGGCAAACTAACCTTACGCCATATGTCTACGGACATAATGTGGTCCACATACGTGACCAGTTTGACAATATGTCGCCTGAACAGGTAAATTTTAATTTTCGTATTATATGTAACTTACGTATTATATGTTGTATATGCTTGCATTTGTCTTATGTTCGCAGAATTTATTACTCGTCTATTTTTACACCATTGTTTATATATTCTAACTTGATGATTACAGATAGTGTGGCAACCTTACGGGGATCTCAATCAGTACCCGGAATACTGCACGCGGGGCCGTTATATATGGCATTGTTCTGTGCCTCTCATTTGTAATGAGAAGATTGAGTACCACCCCGCGGACAGGTTCATGAGACAGTTCGGTTTTGTGCAGCGGGTCCCTACATATATTTGGAAACCCAGACATGGTCACGGCAAGGATAGAAAATATGGGATTGGGCAAAAACACGACTGGCCTTTACTAACCGGAGAATTTATAGCCGTGTGGAATGACCGCCACACCCGTCTTATTAACGGCGAATATGGCACGGGGACGTCACCGGATTACATGAAATGGTATAGAGAGCGGACCCGCATCTTCATAAACCCACCTGAACTTGCCCCGCCATCTCACGGTTTCCGGGAGCATACAGGGTTGTACAGTAAAATGGTAACAACTAATTAAAGTTCATTAATATTTGATTGTTATTTTTCTGTTTGTATATTTCAATACTTATAAAATCGTTTTTGATTGGTTTTTTTTTTCAGAAAGCGGTATTGCGCCGAAATTTCAAATCATTCAAACAGCATAAATTGAAAACGGAAGTGGACTTACTACGAAAGGACTTCGCTGAAATGGGATTGAATCCGTACGGGTCAGCTGATGAACAGTCGGATGGGGAGGATGACGACGACGACGACGACGACGATGGTGATGACGACCTACGTTACGACCCAAGAAATTACACTAGGTCGGCAAGTTGTCGGCGTCCCGACGAAAGAGGCAGAGGGGAAGGCGAATCTAGTAGCGGCGGTAGAAGAACCAGTGGAGGTCGACCCCCGACTACAGATCAGGGTCCGGGTCCGAGTTCAAGCGGTCATGGTCGTCGTGCTTCTTTTGCTGGGTCGGGCTACGTTCAGGATGATGTCCCGTTCGATCATCATAGACAATCATTTGGGTCGTACGAGCATCATCCTAGTCATCAGTCAACCGACAGTTGGAGTCGAGGGTTGACAGTTACATACCACGAGCGTGCGCCGCATCCAGAATCGCAGCAGCGACAAAGACGGCGTACGGAGCTAAACGAAATCGAAGAGTCTGCTGAGCCGTCATCCGATAGATTAACATCGGCGGGAAAGATGCTCCCTATGTCCAACTTTAAAACATTTAGTCGTTACAAAAAAAAATAAATGCACTGTTTTTGTATTTGATTTCTATGTTTGATTTGTCAGTTTTATTCTTAGCTAGGGTTGGAATATTATAAATTCGTAGGTTTAATTTGATTTCTATGTTTGATTTGTACGTTATAATTTCGTAAGTTTAATTTGATTCGTATGTTTGATTTGTATGTTTTAGGGTAAAAAATATTCTGTATTTTAATTGATAGGACCAATATTGAGTTTTTACAAACCCTAAACCCTAAACCCTAAACCCTAAACCATAAACCCTAAACCCTAAACCATAAATTACAAACCATAACCCCTAAACCCTAAACCCTAAATTACAAACCGTAAACCCTAAACCCTAAACCCTAAATTACAAACCATAACCCCTAAACCCTAAACCCTAAATTACAAACCGTAAACCCTAAACCCTAAACCCTGAATTCTAAACCCTAAACCCTAAACCCTAATTTACAAACCCTAACCCCTAAACCCTAAACCCTAAATTACAAAGCATAAACCCTAAACCCTAAACCCTAATTTACAAACCCTGACCCCTAAACCCTAAACCCTAAACCCTAAACCCCTAAAAACTAAATATTCTGAAATATACATACAAACCGTACATTTAATGTACGGTTTGTACAAATTTCATACAAACCGTACATTAAATGTACGGTTTGCTTGTTTTATGTGCAAACCGTAAAAGTAATGTACGGTTTGTATCCCTGATTTGAGCAGCGACGTTTTACGAATGTACTTTTTACACGGAATCACCATTAATAACGTAAAAAAAAAATAAACTACAAACCGTAAAAGTAATATACGGTTTGTAGTGTAAATTACATTGGATACCATATCTATCAAAATAATTCCGACAACACATTATCACTTTTGAATTATTATGACTTGACAACCCTATCCGAAAATGACTACTCAATGCATTATTAAAGTTTCGAAATGACTACTCCAAAAAAAACACTACAACCCGTAAAAGTAATATACGGTTTGTAGTGTAAATTACATTGGATACCATATCTATCAAAATAATTCCGACAACACCTTATCACTTTTGAATTATTATGATTTGACAACCCTATCCGAAAATGACTACTCAATGCATTATTAAAGTTTCGAAATGACTACACCAAAAATTCACTACAAACCGTAAAAGTAATCTACGGTTTATAGTGTAAACTTACCCTATAAATATGACTCAATTTTGCCAATTCTAACAAACCATAAAATCAAACACAAACACATTTCGGAAATCTCTAAAAAAATCCTCATTTCTCCCCAATAAAATATACAAACAAACACTTTTCGAAAATGAATTACAACTATGGTTATGACAACAACCAATGGAATAACAACAACAATGCGAATTCATCCAGTGGCTCAAACGATGAGCTAACTGATTATTCGGAGCACTTTGAAGTTGATGAATTGACTTGGAAAACAAGGGATGAAATGCTTGCTGATCTTGCTGATGTGGCTGGAAATTGGGGTTTCATCCTTACGATTCGTAGGTCTGGAGGGGGTGATGGGAGCAGAACACCGTATGTTGATATTGTGTGTGATAAATCGGGGGTTTACGAAAAAAAGAAACCATCTTCCGTAAAATCAGGTACAAAGAAAAAAGACTGTCCATTTTTCATTAAAGGTTACGTAGTTAATGGTGAATGGATGTGTCACGTAGAAAATGGACAACATAACCACCCACCTCCAACTTACCTCCAAGGTCAAGCACGACGTGCTCGTTTAACCCAAGATGAAAAAGAAATTGTTAAAACTTTAAGGCAAAGTAGTTTTAAAGTTGGTGCAATATTAGAGGCCATTAAAAATCGAAATCCTGACAATGTATCAAACACTAAAACGATACATAATTTTTTGGCCGGACTGAAATTTAAAGAACGAGATGGTAGAAACCCGACATAGGAACTTTTTAATTTGTTGGATAGACATCGCTACACATTCTACTATAATATGAACCCATCAACCCATTGCCTTGAGAACTTGTTTTTTGCACACCCCGATTCTATAAGGATGTTCAAAGCTTTTCCTGATGTCTTGTTAATGGATTGTACATATAGGACAAACCGTTTTAATATGTCATTTCTAGAAGTCGTAGGAATGACATCAACGAACCAAACATATTGTTTAGGTTTTGTTTTCATGAGTGATGAGACACAAGAAAGTTATATATGGGCATTGGAAAAATTTAAAGTTACATTGGAGGGGTGTATACTACCTAGGGTGTTTGTAACCGACAGGGAAATGGCCTTATCAAATGCTTTATCCGTTGTTTTTCCCGATTCTCATCATATTTTGTGCACTTTTCATATTGCAAAAAATGTTTTGAAAAACTGCCGTAAAAAGATCCCTGACGAGGAGTGGCAAACGTTTCTAGATGATTGGGGTTTATTGGTTGATTCTGAGTCGATAGAGGAGTACAATTATAACCGAACTAATTTCAATACCTCTTACAAATCGTACCCTGCTGTGATTAAGTATGTAGACAAGCTTTTAAATGATTATGCTGAAAAGTTTGTTGCATGCTATACCAACCACACAACACATCTAGGTAACAGAACTAGCAATCGAGCCGAACAACAACATGCTAAGCTGAAAAGATCCCTTTCCACTAATACTGGCACGCTTGAAACTGTTTGGGTAGAGGTGAATAGAATTCTAGAAAAACAGTTTGAGGATATTAAGACGAAGTTGGATAAATGCAAGTCTTATTTTCCACATTCTGAAAAAACGCCTCTATTTATAAATCTTAGGTCGTATATCACACACTATGCCTTTGATTTATTATTCCAAGAACACAAAAAATGTAGTGGCCAGGCTGATGAGAATTGTTCTTGCGGTTTTAAATTGTCTCACGGTTTACCTTGTCATCATATTATGAGTGAACATATTTTATTCGGGAAGCCTCTTCCTCTAGAATATATTCATCCATTCTGGAAAAAATTAGACGTAATTGATGATAATGGGAACACCGATGATTATGGGGTAGAGGGTGATCTAGAAGAGTTTAAAAGTGTTTATGCTAGCAAAACGAATGTTGAAAAACGGCGTATGAAAACACAACTCCGAGAGATAACCGTACCAGTCAGAACATCCGTCAGTGACCCCGAAGTGAGAGCAAATAGGGGGAGACCTAGAAAAGGCGACAAATCTAGTAAGAGGGATAAGTCGGGATGGGAGTATGTGGAGGAACAGAGTGCTGGTGCTAGTAGGGACAAGGGTAAAGGCAAGGCGGATGAAACACCGGAGGTAAGGGTAAACCCAACTAGGAGGCCGCGAAACCAGAACCCTAAACCCACCCCCAATAGGCCAACCTTCCTGTACAGTGACCAAATATGGTTCATGTTACATAGTTACATCGAAACGGTTTATGATGTGCGTGGGGATGGTAACTGTGGGTTCCGGGTAGTTGCAAATGCGACGGGTAAACAGCATGGGGAAGATGATTGGTACGCGGTAAGATGTGAATTGTTTCAAGAGCTGCAGCAAATGAAAGGTGTTTATTATGAGCTGTTTGAGAATCTTGACTTTGAAGCTTACCGGTATGATTACATTTTATCAAGTTTAAATTTTTATCATGCTACAAATCCCGCACCTTCTGAGAAATGGATGAGATTTCCGTCGTATGGTTTTTTAATTGCTTCTCATTACAATATGCCAATTGTATTGTTGTCCTTATGGGAAAATCAAAATGGAGAGGTAAACGTGTGGAACTCTACTTTTTTACCTCTTTATACTGGTCCGCCTCAGGGAACGACATATTACATCCCGACTGTAATGGTGTTCGTCAACAGTTGTCACTATGCTCAGGTTATTCCTAAAGAAGGGATCTTCCCAATGCCAGGAATTATAGCACGGTGGGAACAAACACGCACTGAGGCAGCTGCGCCATGGAAGGAACTTTTTCGACCAAATTTCAAATTATATATGGCGCTGGAAAAGCAATCGGGAAAGAAAAAAGCAAATGAAGAACCTATAGACCTAAGTCCATAATCGGTTTTTTATTTTTAATTTTATGTAAATTACTATTTTTTCCAATTTGTTGTAAATTTATATGATGTAAACAAATGTTTAATAAATTTGTTTTATGAAATTTAGTTCTATGAAATTTTGTTGTAAATTTTGTTTAATTTTGTTGTAAATTTTGTTGTAAATTTTGTTTAATAAATTTGTTTTATGAAATTTATAAGTTGATATTCATGTTTGCATATTGCGTTATACAAGTGTTAAATACAAACCAAAAAAACTTCACAAAAATTGACGATTTAGTTAATGATTCAATAAATATCAACTTATACACTTGACAAAAATATAACATGAACCAAAAACATAAAATTTATCAAATCAACTTTTTTTGTGTAAATTTGTGTAAATTTTGTGTTTATTTTTACAGATTGTTAGAATATTCGTAATTTATTTTATGTAAAATTTTTAAAATAAGTCATTTTGTTTTTAAATTTGAAAAAAACAAAATGTCTTATTTGAAAAAAATATCAACTTATACACTTGAAAAAAATCAACTTATACACTTGAAAAAAATATCAAATTATACACTTGAAAAAAATATCAAATTTTAAACATAAGGCATTTTTATGTAAAAAAAAATCATGTTTAATTTGAAAAAAATATTCAGTATTTTAATTTTAATTATTAGAATTTTAATTTTAATTTTTAATTTCAAAAAATCTGTGAAAACACAGAGACCGTAGATTAAATCTACGGTTTACAGTCAATGACTGTAGACCGTAGATTTAATCTACGGTTTCAGCGTTTTTTCAGAAATTATGTAGTACAATAAGTGCACCTCCTTCTGTATAGGTATGGCTCACTATTTTTTTTATTCACCCAATAAAAACTTCACTACAAAAAAATACTCAAATAGCGACGGGATTAGTGACGCTATTTTTTGTTACGAGCTTATTAACGACGGTTTTTGTGACGGATTTGTGACAGTTTAGTCAATTTGTGTTGGCTTTGTGACAGTTTAGTCAATTTGCGACAGGCTTGTGACAGATTTTGATTCTCACTAAATCAAACATTATTTTATAGTGCTTACTATAAAAAAACAGTGAAAAAACAAAAACTGTTTTGACTACCGTTCAAAAAAAGAAGTTATTTTTGTAAAATAAAGTTATTTTTTTTAAAGAAAAGTAGTTTTTTAAAAAATGTTATTTTTTTTTTATAAAACGTTATATAAATAGATATATAAATTGTGTATTTTTTGTATTTTATGTATATGTATGAGTATTTATATGTAACTATTTGTTTATAGGTTTGTTAAAAATTTAAATTTATAAATTTTTCGGGTTAAATTCATATGGTTTATAAAATTTGAGACTGAAATGAAATTTAAACTTAATTTTCATTTAATTAAATTGACGGAGGTCTCCGGTTTAAGAAAAAAAAATATAGTTCAGTAGCTCAATTGTTAATGTCAGTAGTTTGGTATCTATTTTGTTAATAACCGATAGTTGTGAATATTAAACCTATTTTTTTCCAAGGATAAAATTCTGTATGTAACCATGGCCCACCAATATTAACATCAGTCTACTATTGCGGTCAACGTCTGTAACAATCATACGTACTATGCAAACAGCTTAGGCGATGGAGTACGTAGCATCCTTTGTGAGGAATTTGGTAAGTTTGATAGGACTGTGGGGGTGTCAAATAATTATTTTTAAAATAAGTGGTATTAAATTATCTTTTTAACGTATTAGATGGTCAAAAATTGAAAAATTCATACTTTTTTATATTTATAAATGTTGTTTCGTACCTGATGGTCTTGCACATAGATATATGTTTGACCTTAAATCATTAATGTGCTATCAATTTTGAGTCAATTGCAGGCACCAATTACGAAAATCACAATATTATAGTATCGATTGAATATTTATTCATCAATAACGTGATCTGGTTTGTGAATACGAAGTTGCGTTAATATTTGCAAATACTATGAATTGCGTAACGTGAACTTTAAATGGTCTCATAAGTCAAGGCCAATAATCTAGTTTAAATATTTTTTTACTTGACTATAGTTTCTATTTCTGATGTACTAATAATTTAGTTTTTATAACCTTTAGCCTAAATTACAATATTAACAATTTGGTTAAATTACAGTAACACCAAGTGAGGAGTTCGGGTATGTGAAATGTGTATTGTAGTTTTTATTAAAAAACTTAAACCTTTAACTCTTCACAAATATAAGACAAATGACTCACTGAATGATCAGCTCTCAAGTTGATCTACCAAATATTCTCAGAGTAAAATTAAATTGAAAAAATCAACAGTTAAAAAGTACGATTATAAATGTTGTTTTAGTTCTTGATTCCATGTTTCATTTTGTTCTTTTACATTTTTCCACAATAGAATTTCGCACCTTTAATCCCCATGGAATTTAAATATAACAAAACATCTTACCAAAAACTTTCAGTTCATGAAATATACCAAGAAAGTTACAGTTGTAATGTGATAATCAAGCTTCAGATAAGAACCAAAGGAGCAACATTACAAATTTCCCTTAAACAGCACCTAGTACTTAAGAAAATTGGTTTGAAGAACCAAATTTATTCATTACAAGTAATCAAATTGACCAACAAAACAGAAAACCAACGAAACTAAAGAACACCGAAAACTAACTGAAGCGACAAACGACAAAAAAGATGAACAACTAGTTCAACAAAGGAAATTTATTTCATGTATTTTCCTATTAAGAAAATAAATTATGGGCACATGACTTGAACACCGTGATACATAATCTTATCCCAACTTCCACACTTAGTTAACCCGATGGTTGGGATACATTTACACTTATCGCAACACAATGAGCAAATCTTCTGGCAAGATCTTTTGCTTTTGATGCCTGGTTTAGCTGCGCAATAAGTCACACAACCCGTAGCACAAGCTGCACATATTATATCACATATTAATTATCAAAAAAAAAAATGCACATATTATATCACATTGTGGTTTAGAGATAGCTATTAAGCAAGATGGGAACGCCAAATACATAAAAACATAAAAGATGGCTCTTTTGTTGCTTTATATATTTGATAGACCTCGAATGAATGTTTTAGACATGAAATTAATTACATGTTTAGTGAAATTTATTAATTAGTCTCGTAATATAAGAAATTTGATTTCTTGTATAGTAGGTTTTTATTTTATCTTACAAAATGATTCACGCGTCGTCGAGTTAGAAAAAAAGAAGAAGCACTTGATCACATGTTTCTCATTGTGAAATATAACTTCCTTTCCATACCTTATTTGTTTGTATTCATGGACCAACAATTTAGAACTATAAACGTCATTACTGAAACTTTTCGAAAAATTTGATTGAAAAGCTTGAGACTGTTTGTCTAATAATAGCTTATTTGTCTCTATTTATGGTCAATCAAAACTAACCCTATGGAGTTTACCAGTACAAATTAATTCTCTCATAACTTAGTACTATAATGGTTGTAGTACGAAGTCATGATCATTATTCTTTAACTAAGAAAAAAGAAAGCTACTTAAGCAACAAATATAAAACGATCCTAGACATTTTTCACATACCTTTAAGAATATGTGCCTTTGGCATAGTCATAGGAGGAGGTGCCGTTGTTGGAGGAGGAGGTTCCATCGTTGGAGGAGGAGGTGTCATAGAAGAAACCTACAAAATAAAATCAAGTTTATCAAAAATGCTTTCCGAAAAATGATGATTAAATAGAAATGATAAGGGTAAATAGTAGTTGTAAACTTGTAATGTGGTTAGGTATTGGAAATTACGGTTAGTCACTTACCCTAGTAACCATCACAAGGACGAAAGCAAGAGCCAAAAACATGAGCTTCATTGACATTGTGTATGAGAAAATAAATTAATTAAAAGCCAAGTATTTTTGAGAAGTATGAATAAGTTATTGTAGAAAACAACCTATATATAGAAGTAAAAAAAAAATGCCGTTTGAAGTCCACTATATCTTTTACATTAATTTAATGAAATGGTAATATTAATATTATTGAGCTTCCCTAAAATGAAAGCTGTTATTTTAGTTTTAATAAATCCCTTCTAGTGCTCGAAGTTACTTCTTTGAGGGTTTTGTCTGCTAACCTAGATAACCTAGTTCAATAAGAAATGGAAATCAATGGTGTTTGAGTGAAGATGACTTTAAAGGACGTGCACATGCATATGGAAATTAATACCCATCATTTCATGTTGGTTTCCTCGATCATTTTTTTTTTTACCTTCGTAGATAATTAATTTTCGTATATTAAACTATCATGCATTTTCGATTTATTATACTAGACTAACAAGTTTTATCATTAGTATATTGAACTAAATAAATTTTTTTAATTTATTGATTTAGTATTTATTAAGGGTGACCTTTTTGCATCGAATTGTACCAACCGACCGTTTTTTGAACCGAACCAATCAAGTCGATACCAAAAGTTTGGTATACCGATATTACGGTACAATACAACCAAGCCGATATTTGAAAATCGGTTCGGTTTCACTATTCGTTTGGTGAGTTCGGTATGGTACCGATTCAAACCGAAATATTAAAATATACTATATAGACAAATAAACTAAAAATGTTATATACACTTAATTATTTACATTGTTATAATATACTTATATTATTTTTTCTAGTGAATACTTATAACATTTTCTTTTATTTAAGTTTTACTATAAATGTCTAATAGTGTTTACTCTTTTATGCAAAAAAAAACAAGAAATATAACAATAATATATATATATATATATATATATATATATATATATATATTGTTGTGTGACATATTAGCTCGTTATAGATATATATAGAGATATGTATAGATATAGAGAAAGATATGAGAGAGACAACAATAGATCTTTATTCATCAGAATGTATATGAATCAATGTGAAATACAAGACCCCTAACCCTCTTTATATAGATAGAGGGGTAGGGTTATAAGCCCACTTGGGCCCATAAAGTACAAGCCCAATAGTTCAATAATATCCTACAATACTCCCCCTTTGGACGTCTTGAATTCTTCGTCTTCATGCAGTAGATCTGAGTCGAGTTCATTCGCAATGCTAAACACATAAAAATCTTAGGGACGGAAAACCCAATGTGGGACAAAACCGGTACCTAGGAGAAACTGTGTAGCCGAATGATATAGGCCGAAATTCTATGTAATTAACTAACCACAAAACAGTGTGCCTCATCAAAACCTTGCCGGAGCAAACCCAATGGAAAAATCTCTGATCGAAGGAAAAAGAGTGCAACAGTGGTAGTAGTAGAGAATCAACCACAAAACAGGTGCCTCATCAAAACCTTGCTAGAGTAAACCCAGTGGGAAAAACCTCTAGTCGAAGGACAAAATAGTACACAGTGGTAAGAAGTATACAACCGGATACTCTTCCTAATTTCGGCAATCTTAAGTGAGATATGATGGGAACGTGTCTCGCTAAAAACCTTGCCAAGGAAAACCTAGTGGGAAAAAACCTTGGTCTAAGGACAAAAAGAGTACACGAGCATGCGACTGGATGCTCCCCCTCACTTGCACACGACAGGGTGCGAAGATTTTGACTAAGTAGTAATTAGTGCAATAAGCATTCACCTGGATGCTCCCCCTCACTTGCACACGACTGGGTGCAAAGATTTCATATTCCAAGAAAGAGTACGAGCATTCGACTGGATGCCTCATTTACTTACATACGACTGGATGCAAGAAAATCTAACGTGGAATAGAACGAGCATTCAACTGGATGCTCTTAAACTTCATTTGTGAAGATTAGTTTCGGCGAGAAATGCTAAATAGCATAATGTAGTCATGTCTCTCTTGATCAATAACAACAAGTTGTCTTCTATGACAAGTGTTTTATCTGGATCGTGAGACAGAACATATGTAATTCAAATATGACTAATACTAGCTCGAAGCCATATACACTCTCTAGTCGTCTCATAGAGCACGAATAGATCAGAGTGATTCACTTGGAGTCATTCCAGGACCTCCAAGATGTCGCCTTATTCCTAATGGAAAAGACATACCATGTTAGGAATATACCTTATGCGGGTCTGATAAGTAACCGGCATCGGTATAACCGAAAAAGGGTTGCGTTAATTCGAGTACCGAAGGGGGTAGGTACACTCGATGACGCAAAATGGGATAAGACAAGCCCTAGTCCACAATTACCTTAAGGTAATGGGAAAATGTCTTTTATGCCATTTCGATGGCAGCGTGTTAGCGCGATGCTGTGTCGAGCTATACCATTCACAGCAAACGAGATGTTCGTCCTAGCACATTAGACCAAGTATAATAATGCGCTTATTGTACTTAGATATGAACATCATGGTTCAATATCTCTTCATCGTCACATCAGGGACGGACTGGGTCTATATCAATGTCTAGTGATCGAACGATCATGGGAGAATCTGACGACTTAGCGTCATGATGACTACAATGTCATAACACCTTCTGGGTGTAGTCTGAATCATGGACTTAGATTCAATCTTTACGGGACTCGATCATCAGGCCGAGTCACTACCGTGTCTTCCCAAGATCCTTCATCTCGAAGGCAAATCCAAAAATGGATCGCGTAATAAAACACGCAAGGGCATAATACTTGTTCAAGTATCCCATGCTAATCAAATACTCACTTAGGCGGGTATACCACATCCGCTCGGATTATATTAATCCATATAGTGAACGTCTCATTAAATTAGATCGTGTTCCGTGGTCAGGAACTACTTGATTCAAGCATTATTAAGTTACACAGGGACCTTCATCCACATCTCTAGTCTAAATCCCCACAGAGATAAGATCGTGACCACAATCACATGCTACATAATCAGTTTTCCGGAAACTACTAAACTGATAAAGTAGAGGACTGTTATAATGTCCATTACGAAGAAATCAACCATCTCGTAATCAATTCCAAGGTGTGAGAGAAGCCTTGCGCTACTAGGCGAGCATTCTACAATCTCATTCTTCTCATCACTCTTCCTTACGAATAACCAAATAAACAAACTCGTTTAACATTGGTGGTGTTGGAGCTACAGGTCCGAACACACTTTCGCTAAGGAGTCTACTTGGATTGCAAGTTTCCATTAGTACAGTCTATTCTCCGTTGACTTCAGGCAACGGTACATGGTTCCCTGTCATAATTTGTTCATTTTATCAGTCGTCACCGAATATATGAACAAGTAATCAATGACAGTCCCGTTTCGCTTCAATATCGTCTAAGATATCATGATCGACAGATATTTCAAGATTCTTAGGATGAGGAGGAAATCACACATCTCCTTGATCCTTTACAATCTCGTGCGACAAACGAGTTTTAGTTCACCACCTCTGGGGCTGAACGAATTAAGAACCGGTCAACTTCCTCGTATCTTGGGAAGGACGATAGACTGACGGCCGACGGCAGCGTCCTTTGCTTGGCGGGTTCGGCAAAAGCAACGTGTTACGACAGGAACACGGCGTCCGACAGGGACGTCTATCCTTGCAAGCATTTTGCAGCAGGTATAAATGATCTCGTGACATCTCATAAAGTCATTAAATGCGTCTGGCATTTAGTTAGACTTGAGGGAGTCTATGCACTTACTTATCACTAAGTGCAGTTTTGGGATCAAGCTAAGACTGAGTGGGTTATGCCACGTTACTTCACGTCGTTCCTTATCAACGGTAACGTGCAAATCTCCCCCTAACGACGGGGAGAACAGTTTTAGCGATGTCACTTTCGCATATCATGCGGTAAAGAGATCGCTTGTCAAGGTTACTCTATCAAATGATAGGTAGGAGATTCATAATCGACTTATGTCCCCTTCAGAGGTCCATATTTTGAACGCTAGAACGGCTCAATCAAAATATTAATTAATCACTCTAAACACGCGTTAATATGAGACTTCTGGTTCATAACCAGTAACCAGCTGGTACGCATATGGTGTTTGAGTGTCTATGGGCCTCATAACGGACCAATGCAGCAAAATAGCATAACCCACACGGAAATATAAATCTTGGTGCGCAAGACCAAGAAATGCGTGCAATCATTTGCAGTCGCATCATCAAACTTTCCGTGAGTCCATTTGGTTCTGAACATAATCGACAGGATGTTCAATTTGAATTTCCAAACTCAAGTAATTCAAATCCCACAAGTATTGCCTAAAATTTCATAATTTAAAGTTTGGTCACATTGGTCAAAGGAATTTTCTCAAAACACTTTAAATTATTTCGAGAAATTTTGTAAACAGGCAAACCATAATCCAAAAGTATGGTCCAAATGGAAAAATAATAATCCAAATGGAAAACATAATCCAGATGAGCGAAAAAATGGCTCAATGATTTATTAAAATCAATAAAGAAAGGTCCCAAACTCATTTGAGCCACAAAACCGGGGGTTTCAAGAGTTTCCTTTCAGTTAGCTTTAACCACATTAGCATCGGTTTTTCCACCTTTATAATAGTTTTGAACTATTTAAGGAGTAACCGTGCATGACCTTTGTCTTTATAGCATAGAGTTTCCTCCTTGAGCATTATTTCTTGCTTTGTGACAACGGGCCATATTGTTCATTTCAATTACTGTCTTGGAACCACAGGTTTTCAATTTTGACGATTGTCTAAAATCTCTCTTGGTAGGTGATTCATCGGGATCACGATAGTTCGAGACAAATAACACTTGTCTAGGTTCTCGATTCGTGAAAAAAAATGTACACGAAGAGCATTAATATCAGGCAAACAATTCGCCATTGACCCAATAGGATTAAAATTACTCACCGGGGTAATTTTCTTATCCAATAACAGATGGGCGATAAAGGAACATGGTGAATATAAATTCACGATACTGCTTATGGAATACAATTTCCAAGCTAGTATTTTGGTGAAGGATTGCTCCAATATGTCAATTTCAGACATTTGTTCACCATAGACGTCATCACGTCTCAAATGTGGCGGCGGAATAAAATCAACGCCTTAGCATTCATCCTGATGGTAACAACAAACTCGTGTTTTACTCATCAAAGATTGCATCCAAAAAAAAATTGGGCATCACATTTTTCACACATCAGGGTGAGTAACATGTGGTGACGAATTAAAATCGACATTTAAACAGTCATTTCGCAAGTATGTTTTTACGATTTTTCTCATCATAGATGGCATCCAACATGTGTTGGGATTTCTAGATTATTTATCATATAAAACGACTGGTTTATATGTTTATGGTTTGCACAAGCATAAACTTTATTTCGAAACGACAGGTTCGAAAAATAGTTTTGCTTTTAATGTGAATAGGTTCTCATTGATCGAACGACAGGTCGATACAGAGACACCAATTCGGCGAAACATACATCACTATATAAACACACTCGGGGAAATTATTATTTAGTCAACCCCTTTCGGTAGCTCTATTTGAACACGACCAGGAAAGACGGTGAGGGGGGTGGGCACGAATGCCTCTTAAAAACCGACCTCATTAGGAGAACGACTTCCGCCTATATCTTTCCTAGACATCGTATCCAAATAGGTGAGCCTATTTGGGGAAGGTTCATAATTTTTCCAACTTAAATGTGAATATATATGATTTCGCAATTCTACCATTCATGGCAATAAATAACAGGTATATCTTTTCTAGATAACCACATATATACAAGGCAGTATAAAATATATTCATGATATATATCTAATCATGCAGTAGATTTGGTGATAAACTAAATCAATTCAGGATTATCAATCACACAAATTATATCATACCAAATCAAATCAAATCAATTAACTGCCATATGGTATATTTATATCTATGGTAATATCAAAAGATATGTTGATTATACTAATAAGATATCAATCAATTATCTACGGTTTATTGCCATATAAGTAATTCTATACATGGTAGTTTTAACATGCAAGCAAGCAATATATTTTTAATTACCAATCAATTCTATATATGGTAAAAAAAATATTTTAACATGCAAAATGTTAAATTTACATGGAAACATATCAATTTATTCAATTAACATGCAATTTTTATTCACTTGCCTTTTTAATAAATATATATATGCATGTGGGTGAATATTTAGACCGAATATTGACTTTTATAACACATATATACTGTTTTTATACATGTAATATATTACAGGGACTATCCGTGTAATTACAGCAAACTATATATCTATTTACAGCATTATTACAGTTTCAGTCCATAATTTCAGACAAGTTTCAGTTGAGTCTTTTAGTAATTAACATGCACAGTCAATAGTTTCAGCGAATTACAAAACAGTCATACTGTTTTCAGTATATAACATATTCAGTTCGGCAGATTACTACATGTTTACAATTAATCAGACAAGCCATATGTACTATGTAATTTTAAATTAATTAGACAAGCCATATGTACTACATGTTTACTACATATTCAGTCATACTGTTTACTACATGTACTATGTAAATTTTTTTAAATACTATAGTAATAATCAGACAAGCCGTGCCAATTATGTTCACAATAATACATGGTTTGATTTTTACAGTATATATGGGCCAATTCCAGAATCTTTTTAATTCAAGTGTACACCGATACAAGCAATTTATTTATATGCAATAAATTATACACACGGTCAGACAATTATGTTCACAGTCATGTTTGTATTTCATGTAACCTTTACTTAGATGCTCTGGTATTAGTTTTATATTGTAAAAAAATAGGATTTTATGTACCGTACTCACGGTATGTTGGTGAAGGTCGATATAATAATAATCCGATAAAACCCGGTTAAACCTCAAGGTTTATAGATATTCAATATCCGTGCATTTACCCAAAATCTCCAATACCCACGAGCGTATATCCTAGTCTCCGCGAGCAAAGTGCCGATAACGTGTTGTGTGACATATTAGCTCGTTATAGATATATATAGAGATATGTATAGATATAGAGAGAGATATGAGAGAGACAACAATAGATCTTTATTCATCAGAATGTATATGAATCAATGTGAAATACAAGACCCACAACCCTCTTTATATAGATAGAGGGGTAGGGTTATAAGCACACTTGAGCCCATAAAGTAGAAACTCAATAGTCCAATAATATCCTACAACATATATATATATATATTTAATCTATTACTTTTAAAACTTTATACTATGTTTTTTTTCCATTACGTACTATTTTTCTATCATCACTTGTAAACTCTAAAGTTTGGTATAAAAACAAAACCGAACCGAACCAACCGAATAGTTTGGTATACCGAATTTTTTGGTTCGCTAATGGTATAAAAATTCTCAAACCAAACTAGTTTGGTATGGTAACGATGTGTAGTCAAAAAATTCGGTAACGAACCGATACCACCCTTATTATTTACTATCCAAATTGACAGTTAAATTGAAACGTCATCAGACGTTTTCAGCTAAATTGAAGGGCAAAATGGTCTTTTTACATGCTAAATTAACTAAAACAAAATTAAACACCAAGCTAAAATGGTAACGATGTGTAGTCAAAAAATTCGGTAACGAACCGATACCACCCTTATTATTTACTATCCAAATTGACAGTTAAATTGAAACGTCATCAGACGTTTTCAACTAAGTTGAAGGGCAAAATGGTCTTTTTACATGCTAAATTAACTAAAACAAAATTAAACACCAAGCTAAAAGGATTCGAACCTAGGTCTCCTAAGTCCAACGAAGGGGTTCTTAACCAACGGACCACTACCAGTTATAATACATGAAAACCGTTTATATATTTATTATATCAGTATATATATGTGTATTTATATATTTGAGAGAATTCAAACTTTAAATTTGTTTTAGTTTGGTTCTTAAATTTTCAAATGTTTTGTAATTGGTATGTAAATTGTTTAAAATTAACAAAATTCATTCACAACATTAAAAAGAATTTGCAGCAAATATGAAAATAACTAAGTTAATCTTTTATACACATGCCAATTTGATTTGAACATTGAGTAGTATTTAAGCTATAAGTGTAGAGTTTTTTTTAATTGTTTTAAACAATTTAAATTTGAATGATAAAAAAATGAGTTATAGTTTTTACTGTCCATACATGACCAAATATAACAAATAAAAGTACCTATTATTTGTAGCGTAAGTTATTAGTCCTACAAATTATTTTTTACACTTTTTTTTAATGTTTGATACCGTTGAGATTATAAGTATTAGATTGATTATATTTTGAAACTACAAGGAGTACTTCATTAATAACGAATAAGTGTGAAATTGATAGAAAAATCAGTGTGCAAAATTGAAAAAAATATATTAGTACAATATATTAAATCAAAACTAATTTAAGTTTATAAGAGTAATTTTGTACTTTACTTATTTAAGTTAGACAATTGGACTGCAATATACTAAATCGAAAATTTTCATTTGGTGCAGTATACTAATCAGTAAACTTGTTAGTTCAGTATATTAAATCGAAAACGGGTGATAGTTGAATATATTAAAAATTAATTATCTCTTATATTCCCATCCCAAACAAAACAAGTTTTTTTATAACAATTGAACATTATATTTACTCCTTACATACAGTTGTTAATTTATATATTTTTTTAATCAATATTTTGATATTTTTTTTAAATATTTAATTTATTTGTCCGGATCATATATATGTCATTATCCGTCTTATACGAAACACATGGGCACATATTATAGTATTTATACATAATTTCAACTTCATGCAGGCCAATTGGTTACAACTAGAAATACATAGTAGTAGATATTGGATTAACAACCTTCAGTGCATACATATTTTACTCATAAGCAACGAAGTTTTTATTGTGATGACTTCGTCAATTTTGTAAATGGTACGTATAAGATTTTCATTTTAGGCAAAAGAACAAGCTTTATTCATGAAGGAACAAAACATTCACTATGAGACATGTTCTCATGGAAGCAGTAACAAATAGTCTCTGATAAAAAGTATGAAATGAACTGAATACAAACAAAGCAAAAATTAAATATGCAAATTGGACTTAACCACATATTCATGTAATTATAAATATTGATGTAATGAAATATTAGTTGGATGTGTGTTAATGCCTTAATGGGAACACCCTAAATCGACTTATACAGTAGGAGTAGTATTATTTAATTAAGGCCTTCAGGGGGAATAAGAGATGAGTTTTTTACGATAGGTTCAGGTTTGACTTTAATCATTAAGCTATCAATTTTAAGTCCATTGCATGCACCAATTACGAAAATCACAATATTACAGTATAATTTTTACAACTTTTAAGAGAATAAAAAATGCCCCACCGACTTAATTACTGTCTTGCTAAGAAAAAACAACTCAATTGACGGAATCTCTCAGTTGAGAGTTAATGAGACTGTACTATATTTGAGGGTTCCTGAGTTGTTTGTTATTATCTTGTTCAAGTAAATAAGTTATATACACTGCCTTATTTCAGGTTGGAAATAAAGAGGGGGTGACTCTGATCTAAGCCATATCAGCCTTTTAGATTATGTGCAGAAAGATTGTTAGGTGGTCGATATGTAATTTTTTTTTTAAACAGTTTTTTAGGTAATGAAATAGTTGACGGAAATTTAACGGTGTTGCGTTGCTAAAATAACAGGGCCGCCACCGGAAATAAAACAAAATTGATTCGAAGAACAGGAAAATGCACAACAACGTATTGCAATAATGTTGCAGTAGAATGGAGGAACAAGTAACTTGGTTTTCTGATTTTCTCAATTTTGAAATCACAACATTAGTTGAAATATAAAGGTTTCTACTTAAAAGAAAAACATATTGTACTTCAACATTAGCATGTCTATGTTGTTAAACATTAGAACTTGTTATTCCTGTTATTTATGTTGTGTCAAACTGCCAATGCCTTGCACTATCAAATGTCATTCTACAATATAACTAATTCTCAACTGATTTCTTTTATTCTACCCAAATTCGGAAAATCTTTCTGTTGTATATATTGGTTTTATTACAACATTCAGATGTTAAAAAATGACAATTTTTTACTATTGGTTAACCATTGCTAGACTGTCGAATTACATTTCCCTTTAACTCTAAATGGTAGATTTTATTTTAATTAAAGAAGTTTAACAAGTAGGAATAATGTTTTTTTATTACTAGATTATATTTCTTTTACTGATTTGGATCTTCTGATCCAATAAACCACGGTTACGAGGCAATCTCTTCCGTGCCGCAGGGGGTAAGTGAATGCATCCCGTACCGCATAACGTAAACTAATGAAAAAATGACATCTATATCTATTTATCAATAACATGATCTCGTTTGTGAATGCAAGGTTGCATTAATATTTGCAATAATTAACACTCGTCAAACCCCATTGGATCCGTTGAAATGTGAATTACTTAACGTGAACTATAATGGTCTCACAAGTCGAGGCCAAGAATCTAGCTAGTTTAATAATTTTTTTACTTGACTATAATTTTTTTTTTAGTTTTTATACATTTAGCCTAAATTACAATGAGAAAATCTAATCAATGTCTCATTTGGTTAAGCTATGATATTTGTTGTAACGTGTTATTTGTAGTAATTTCTTGGTAAGATTTCCACAATGTGAATAAATCAAATACATATATTTATATTTGAAAACCCAAAATGTTAGGCTATAATTGCAACAATATCAACTTGAATTTGGAAATAAATTTAATACTCATTAGCCAAACCCAATTACAATTACGGTTTTACTAACAATCTCCACCAGGGGAATCGTTTAAGCATTACATTAATTTACTAAAATGAAGTTACATTTACTACAAACATTACCATAACATTATTGCATTAACAATTATACGCATTTAATATATCAAATGTATGAAAAATAAACAAATATCATACATACTTAACCAATGAGATTACCTTTTCCCAATTACAATAAACAATTTGGTTAAATTACACCAACACTTGGAAGATTTGGGTCTTTGAGATATGTATTACTCCGTTAACAACCAAAGAAGCAACATTACAAATTTCCCTACAACACCACCTAGTACTTAAGAAAATTGGGTTCAATGACCATTTATTCATTACAAGATATCAAATTGACCAACAAAACTGAAAACCAACAAAACTAAAGAATATCGAAACTAAATGAAGCGAGACAAAAAAAATAAAAAATGATCAACTAGGTCAACAATAGATTTATTCCATGTATTTTCCTTTTGAGAAAATAAATTATGGGCACACGACTTGAACACCGTGATACATGATCTTGTCCCAATTCACACTCGGACCTGACCCGATGGCTGGGAGATATTTACACTCATCGCAACACACTGAGCAAATCTTCTGGCAACTTCTTTTGCTTTTGATGCCTGGTTTAGTTGCGCAATACGTCACACAACCCCTAGCACAAGCTGCACGTATTGTATCACATTGTGGTTTAGACATTGATATTAATCAAGATGGGATCGCCAAATACATAAAAACAGAAAAGTTGACTCTTTTGTTGCATTTTATATTTAAGACCCCCGAATGTAAATTTAAGACATGAAATTACATGTTCAATGACATTTATTAAATAATCTCATAATAGGAAAAATTTGATTGCTTGTATTGTAGATTTTATTTTATCTTACAAATGATTCACGCATCATCGAGTTAGAAAAAAAAACACTTTATATGTTTTTCATTGTGAGATATAACTTTTTTGTTAGAAAACATGTGGTTTTTTTTTTTTTAGTGAATGTTTTTAACTTTATGGTTATAAAAACATTTATTTCCCTATTTTTGTGTGCCTTTATTTGTAAAATAAGTTACAAAGAGAATGCTTTTTAAATATGATGGTCTATCATAATTTTTTCTTTGTTTTTTATAACAAAAAATACATACACATCATTATACACATGCACACATTCACACATTCACATATTCATACATATAAGTACCGCACCACCAACGGTCCGACTGTGGTTCGGTGTCGTTTCCGCCGAGTCACATGTGATAGACGTTGTACCTTGGGAACGAAGTGCCCCATTTAGCCAGAAGCGGAGATGGTGGGACAAATATCGTTTAAGAGAAACTGCTTACAGTTATCTCGTCTCGGACTTTAGTCCATTTCGGTATCATGTACATACTCTCTTTTTTTAACGTTATAATTGATATATATTTATTTGAGTAAATTAATTTTCTATTTATTTGTCCATTTCTATTTCGTAAAAATTATTGTTTTTAATTACGTGTCCAACGGTTTTAAACGATATTTTTATGTTTTGTACGTTAATACAATAATTTCGGTGTATGGATTTACAGAAAATTATTTCCGCTGCGAAGAG
This sequence comes from Primula veris, assembly GCA_963682055.1. Lineage (NCBI taxonomy): Eukaryota > Viridiplantae > Streptophyta > Magnoliopsida > Ericales > Primulaceae > Primula > Primula veris. The sequence continues at coordinate 22,890,737 of OY821747.1, read as the reverse complement.
AGTTATTTGGAAAATCATTTTCTAACAAACCTTGATTTTTAAGAAATTGGTGTTTCCGATTGAATTCTCAAATGTCGTCTTTGTTTGTTTTACCTTGTTTGGGTTTTTTTCCAAAATCCTTCTTTTTTTGTTTTAAACCGTCACTTTTGTATAGGGTGCATGCTTCTTGTGTATTGTATCGTATGTATGTTTAGTAATATTTAATTGTTTACATACGAGTATATTTGTTTGCGATTTGAGAACATCCTTTATCATCGTTTGGCTTTTGAGAAAATCTATTTTTTTTTGCTTGGTGTATAATATGTGGTTTGGTTTACCCGTGTTTTAATTTAAGTGCATGTATAGATGAGATTTTTGTCCAGTATATATGTATGATGGGTGGTTCACTTGTGTTATAACTTGTGAGCAAAATTTATATGTTGGCATATGTATACGGTTGAATGTTCAGTGGTCTTTTGTTTGCATGTGTTCAACAATTGTTTAAAATAATTGTTATTTTTTGCAATTGGCTTTTATCTTTTTTCAATTCATGTGTATGTCTTTACTGGGTGGATGAACATGAGATCTAGTGAATGACTTTATATATTTATTTTTATAAATGTGTAATGCACATGTACTACGTAATTGGGAATTTATTAATAGAGTCAGAGAAGGTGAAATTGCGTAAATTCGAGTGGGTTTATTTGTGTGTTATATACTCAACATATGTGTATGATGAGTCATGACATTTGTTGGTTCAGTTTATAACGCCCATAAGTATTATATTATGGGTTTGTTACTGGTTTTATCACATTTAAAATGTTGTTATAGTAACATTGAGTGAAATTGCATACTTAATGAAAATTGTATTTGTACGGTGCATATTTGATTATATATAACCAAGAATGCGGTGTTATGATAATTTATTGGAATGAAAATGAAATGGTATTATTAAGGCATGTGTTTCATGTTGGTGGTTAGAATATTGGTTGTAATGGGTACCGAGACACATTACGTAACCGTTTTTTTTTACTGTTACTATAATAAGTCATGTGTGTTGTAGGATATTATTGGACTATTGGGCTTGTACTTTATGGGCCCAAGTGGGATTATAACCCTACCCCTCTATCTATATAAAGAGGGTTAGGGGTCTTGTATTTTACATTCATTCATACATTCTGATTAATAAAGTCTCATTTATTGTTGTCTCTCATACCTCTCTCTATATCTATACATATCTCTACATATATCTATAACGAGCTAATATGTCACACAACACGTTATCGGCACTTTGCTCGCGAAGAATAGAATATACGCTCACGGATATTGGAGATTTTTGGTAAACGGATGGATATTGGGTATTTATAAACCTTGAGGTTTATCCGGCTTTTTAGGGTTTTGCTATATCGACCTTCATCAACATACCGTGCGTAAGGTACCGAATTCAAAACTTAATTTATTCCATATATGTGATCGCACGTATTATTTTATGGATAACTAAAACATGATAAATATCCCGTAGTATATAATCCATATGTATTAGACTTTGTTACTTGTATGGATAACTATATATGATCGTAACACACATATTGTTGATTATAAAACCATATTTGTTGATAAGATCATACAAAATAACCCAAATCATGTAATTGTAAAACATGTATTAATCTGTCGGATAAATCTGCAACAAACTGAAACGTATGTACTGATTTGTAATTCTCTGAAATCTGTAAACTATTCTGGAAATTACTCAAGGACTAAACTGAAACTTGTCTGAAATTATGGACTGAAGCAGTAATAATGCTGTAAATATATATATAGTTTGCTGAAATTACACGGATAGTCCCTGTAGTATATTACATCTATAAAAACAGTATATATGGGTTATAAAAGTCAATATTTGGTCTAAATATTCACCCACATGCATATATATATTTATTAAAAAGGCAAGTGAATAAAAATTGCATGTGAATTGAATAAATTGATATGTTTCCATGTATATTTAACCACTTTGCATGTTAAAAATTACCATATATAGAATTAATTGGTAATTAAAAATATATTGTTTTGCTTGCATGTTAAAACTACCATGTATAGAATTATTCATATGGCGATAAACATAGATAATTGATTGATATCTTGTTAGCGTAATCATATCTTTTGATATTATCATATATAAATATCACATATGCCAGTAAATTATTGGATTGGATCTAATTGATTTGATTTGATATGTTAGAATCTTTATGGATTGATTGATAATCTTAAATTGGTTTGATTTGATATGTTAGAATCTTTATGGATTGATTGATAATCTTAAATTGATTTGTTTATAACACCAAATCTCCTGCATGATTAGATAGATCCTAAAATATATTTACTGCCTGTTTATATATATGTGGTTAATCTAGATAGATATTCTCTATTCTGTTAATATTATTGCCATATATAAAATGCGAAAATCATATATATTCACATTTAAGTTGGAAAAATTATGAATCTTCCCCAAATAGGCTCACCTATTTGGATACGATGTCTAGGAAAGATAAACGCGGAAGTCGTTCTCCTAATGAGGTCGGTTTTTAAGAGGCATTCGTGCCCACCCCCCTCACCGTCTTTCCTGGTCGTGTTCAAATAGAGCTACCGAAAGGGGTTGACTAAATAATAATTTCCCCGAGTGTGTTTATATAGTGATGTATGTTTCGCCGAATTGGTATTTCAGTATCGACCCGTCGTTCGATCAATGAGAACCGATTCACATGAGAAGCAAAACTAATGTTTTCGAACCTGTCGTTTCGGAAAAAAAGTTTGTGCTTGTGCAAACCATAAACATATAAACCAGTCGTTTTATATGAAAAATAATCCAGAACTCCCAACACATGTTGGATGCCATCTATGATGAGAAAAATCACAAAACATACTTGCGAAATGACTGTTTAGACGTTGATGTTATTCCGTCACCACATGTTAGTCACCCTGATGTGTGAAAATGTGATGCCCAAATTTTTTTTGGATGCCATTTTTGATGAGTAAAACATGAGTTTGTTGTTACTCTCGAGATGAATGCTAAGGCATTGATTTATTCCGCCGCCACATTTGAGACGTGATGACGTCTATGGTGAACAAATGTCTGAAATTGACATATTGGAGCAATATTTCACCAAAATAATAGATTGGAAATTGTATTCCATAAGCAGTATCGTGAATTTATATTCACCATGTTCCTTTATCACCCATCTGTTATTGGATAAGAAAATTACCCCGGTGAGTAGTTTTAATCCTATTGGGTCAATGGCGAATTGTTTGCCTGATATTAATACTCTTCGTGTATATTTGTTTTTCCACGAATCGAGAACCGAGACAAGTGTTATTTGTCTCGAACTTTCGCGACCCCGATGAATCGCCTAGCCAAGTGAGATTTTAGACAATCGTCAAAATCGAAAACCTGTGGCTCCAAGACAGTAATTGAAAGGAACAATATGGACCGTTGTCACAAAGTAAGAGATGATGCTCAAGGAGCCAACTCTATGCTATAAAGACAACGGTCATGCACGGTTACTCCTTAAATAGTTCACAACTATTATAAAAGTGGAAAAACCGATGCTAATGTGGTTAAAGATAACTGAAAGGAAACATTTGAGACCCCCGGTTTTGTAGCTCAAATAAGTTTGGTACCTTTCTTTATTGATTTTGATAAATCATTGAGCCATTTTTTCGCTCATCATCTGGATTATGTTTTTCCATTTGGATTATGATTTTTCCATTTGGACATACTTTTGGATTATGGTTTGCCTGTTTACGAAATTTCTCGAAATAATTTAAAGTGTTTTTGAGCAAATTCCTTTGACAAATGTGACCAAACTTTAAATTTTGAAATTTTAGGCAATACTTGTGGGGTAGTTGATTTTTTTTGGAAATAGTGGGTAACAGTGTACCACATAATTTCACCAACTATTTGCCTAAAAAAAAGTACTCAGTGACAACGATTCTGGACCTGTCATTCCAAATCGAAATCTTTGGTAAAGCCAAATTGATTTGTCAAATATGAGGCGTTATACTCTTATAGGTCCTGTCGTACCTTGTTGAGTTATAAAATATTCGAGAAAACCAGTGTTACCTGGTAATAGCTCATGAAAGAATTAAAATTTCTTTACATAGCCTCCATTCAATACGACCAAAAGCGTATTTTAGAGGAGTTGAAATGTCTTTCAAGTGGTTGCTACCACATTCTTTAAAGCATTTAAAGTTACCTTATCATTTCGCCTGTCGTCGAATGATAAATGATTTAGATGCTAAGACATGATTGTCTGTACTATCATTCGCCTGTCGTCGATTGATAAGAACATTTTGATATTGTGGCATTGACCGGATGAGATATTCCCGGGTCAAAATACGATGGTTGATTTATAATCGCATCGCATTTGGATTCTCTTTGAGAATATATTTCATGATTAATCCGAAATTCATGCCACTAATGCTCACTTTGAAAGACTAGTATGTGTAAAGATCACGAAAAGAACTCGTAGAATTCTTGTAAAGAATTGAAGGAGTTATTGTGGACTTATCCAACCATAAGACGGACCATAAATATAAATGGTTATGGTTGATGCATCGACAATAAGGTCACATGATTATTGTTGTCCACAGAAATGCAGCATTTCTCAAACTTTTAGCCCTATCATTAAGTTGATGGCTCATGATCCGGATTATCCTGAAAAGTCTAGTCGACTTGATAATACCGAAGAGTAAGAATCGAAATTTCGATTTGAATTACTTGAGTTTGGAAATTGAAATTGAACATCCTGTCGATTATGTTCAGACCCAAAATGGACTCACGGAAAGTTTGATGATGCGACTGCAAATGATTGCACGCATTTCTTGGTCTTGCGCACCAAAATTTATATTTCCGTGTGGGGTTATGCTATTTTGCTGTATTGGTCCGTTATGAGGCCCATAGACACTCAAACACCATATGCGTATCAGCTGGTTACTGGTTATGAGCCAGAAGTCTCATATTAACGCGTGTTTAGAGTGATTAATTAATATTTTGATTGAGCCGCTCTAGCGTTCAAAATATGGACCTCTGAAGGGGAGATAAGTCGATTATGAATCTCCTGCCTATCATTTGATAGAGTAACCTTGGCAAGCGATCTCTTTACCGCATGATATGCCAAAGTGACATCGCTAAGACTATTCTCCCCTGTCGTTAGGGGGAGATTTGCACGTTACCATTGATAAGGAACGACGTGAAGTAACGTGGCATAACCCACTCAGTCTTAGCTTGATCCCCAAAACTGCACTTAGTGATAAGTAAGTGCATAGACTCCCTCAAGTCTGACTAAATGCCAGATGCATTTAATGACTTTATGAGATGTCACGAGATCATTTATACCTGCTGCAAAATGCTTGCAAGGATAGACGTCCCTGTCGGACGCCGTGTTCCTGTCATAACACGTTGCTTTGGCCGAACCCGCCAAGCAAAGGACGCTGCCATCGGCCGTCAGTCTGTCGTCCTTCCTAAGATATGAGGAAGTTGACCGGTTCTTAATTCGTTCAGCCCCAGAGGTGGTGAACTGAAACTCGTTTGTCGCACGAGATTATAAAGGATCAAGGAGATGTGTGATTTCCTCCTCATCCTAAGAATCTCGAAATATCTGTCGATCATGATATCTTAGACGATATTGAAGCGAAACGAGACTGTCATTGATTACTTGTTCATATATTCGGTGACGACTGATAATATGAGCAAATTATGACAGGGAACCATGTACCGTTGCCTGAAGTCAACGTAGAATAGACTGGACTAATAGAAACTTGCAATCCAAGTAGACTCCTTAGCGAAAGTGTGTTCGGACCTGTAGCTCCAACACCACCAATGTTAAACGAGTTCGTTTATTTGGTTATTCGTAAGGAAAAGTGATGAGAATAATGAGATTGTTAAATGCTCGCCTAGTAGCGCAAGGCTTCTCTCACACCTTGGAATTGATTACGAGATGGTTGATTTCCTCGTAATGGACGTTATAACGGTCCCCTACTTTATCAGTTTAGTAGTTTCCGAAAACTGATTATGCAGCATGTGATTGTGGTCACTATTTTATCTCTATGGGGATTTAGACAAAGCGATATAGATGAAGGTCCCTGTGTGACTTCATAATGCTTGAATCAAGTAGTTCCTGATCACGGAACACGATCTCAATTAAATGAGACGTTCACTATATGGATTAATATAATCTGAGCGGATGTGGTATACCCGCCTAAGTGAGTACTTGATCAGCTTGGGATACTTGAACAAGTATTATGCCCTTGCGTGTTTTATTATGCGATCCACTTTTGGATTTGCCTTCGAGATGAAGGATCTTGGGAAGAAACGGTAGTGACTCGGCCTGATGATCGAGTCCCGTAAAGATTGAATCTAAGTCCATGATTCAGACTACACCCAGAAGGTGTTATGACGTTTTAGTCATTATGACGCTAAATCGTCAGATTCTCCCATGATCGTTCGATCACTAGACATTGATATAGACCCGGTCCGTCCCTGATGAGACGACAAAGAGATATTGAACCATGATGTTCATATCTAAGTACAATAAGCGCATCATTGTACTTGGTCTAATGTACTAGGACGAACATCTTGTCTGCTGTGAATGGTATAGCTCGACACAGCATCGCGCTAACACGCTGCCATTGAAATGGCATTTCCCATTACCTTAAGGTAATTTTGGAAGTGGGCTAGTTTATCCCATTTTGCGTCATCGAGTGTACCTACCCCCTTCGGTACTCGAATTAACGCAACCCTTTTTCGGTTATACCGATGCTGGTTACTTATCAGACCCGCATAAGGGATATTCCTAACATGGTATGTCTTTGCCATTAGGAATAAGGCGATATCTTGGAGGTCTTGGAATGACTCCAAACGAATCACTCTGATCTATTCGTGCTCTATGAGACGACTAGAGAGTGTATATGGCTTCGAGCTAGTATTAGCCATATTTGAATTACATATGCTCTGTCTCACGATCCAGATAAAGCACTTGTCTTATTTGAGGACAACTTGTTATTATCGATCAAGAGAGACATGACTAGATTATGCTATTTAGCATTTTTCGCCGAAATAAATCTTCACATATGAAGTTTAAGAGCATCTTGTCGAATGCTCGTTCTATTTCACGTTAGATTTTCTTGCATCCAGTCGTGTGCAAGTAAATGAAGCATCTAGTCGAATGCACGTACTCTTTCTTGGAATATGAAATCATTGCACCCTGTCGTGTGCAAGTGAGGGGGAGCATCCATGTGAATGCTTATTGCACTAATTACTACTTAGTCGAAATCCTCGCACCCTGTCGTGTGCAAGTGAGGGGGAGCATCCAGTCGCATGCCCGTGTACTCTTTTTGTCCTTAGACCAAGGTTTTTTCCCACTGGGTTTTCCTTGGCAAGGTTTTTAGCGAGACACGTTCCCATCATATCTCACTTAAGATTGCCGAAATTAGGGGGAGTATCCGGTTGTATACTTCTTACCACTGTGTACTCTTTTGTCCTTCGACTAGAGATTTTTCCCACTGGGTTTACTCTAGCAAGGTTTTGATGAGGCACCTGTTTTGTGGTTGATTCCCTACTACTACCACTGTTGCACTCTTTTTCCTTCGATCAGAGATTTTCCCATTGGGTTTGCTCCGGCAAGGTTTTGATGAGGCACACTGTTTTATGGTTAGTTAATTACATAGAATTTCGGCCTATATCATTCGGCTACACAGTTTCTCCTAGGTACCGGTTTTGTCCCACACTGGGTTTTCCGTCCCTAAGGTTTTTATGTGTTTAGCATTGCGAATGAACTCGACTCAGATCGACTGCATGAAGACGAAGAATTCAAGACGTCCAAAGGGGGAATGTTGTAGGATATTATTGGACTATTGGGCTTGTACTTTATGGGCCCAAGTGGGCTTATAACCCTACCCCTCTATCTATATAAAGAGGGTTAGGGGTCTTGTATTTTACATTCATTCATACATTCTGATTAATAAAGTCTCATTTATTGTTGTCTCTCATACCTCTCTCTATATCTATACATATCTCTACATATATCTATAACGAGCTAATATGTCACACAACAATGTGGATTATTTAGTAATGAATGAATTTATTGTCATTTCATATTATGAGTAATCTCGTTAAAGACTACATTATATTATTTGAATTTTATACATGTTTATTGTTCTTCATGTTAATAAAATTACTAACAATTTCCAATAAATATTTGTGTAGACATGAATCTTTACAATGGAATCGGAGGTTTGGTGATTATTCGAAATAGTTATAGTAAAAGCCATTAAATCGGGAATTACGACAGAACTGGTTTCGAAATAGTTATTGTAAAACCATTTTCTGATTTTTAGAATTTGGAGTTTACGACAGAACTTGTTTGAATTGTGAGATTGTTTTTTGTAAAATCAGATTTATCTGGTGTTTACGGCTGAATAAATCTTTCAGAATTTGATAATATTTTTCGGGAATGAACTAGAAACTCTTGCAAACTCCGTTTCTTGAAACCATGTGTGATTATAGAAATCTAGTGTTTGCGAATGAGGAGTTTTAGTTTCATTTTTTGAAATTAGATTGTGCGTGTTTGTTATTTGAGATAACGAACAGTTTCCTGCGGGAAATGTCCGGAATACAGTGGGTACTGGAACTGACCAGAACATTGTGGGTGTTGATGTAACTCTTATTAATTTTGAATGATTACATATTAATGACGGGGGTTATAAATTCAAAACCACCATTATTAAATACACTAATGTGATGATATAATGAGTGATATTCTTATTAATTGTGATTTATTGCAATTAATGAGAGATGTTACAAATTCGAAACCACCATTATTAAACAGGTGATATAAAGGGTGTTCTTCTTATTAATTGAGATTTATTGTAAATTAATGGGAGTTATAAATTTGAAACAACCATTATAAAATACACTAATGTGGTGACATAATGACTTGTAACTCGTTATTATTTGTGAATATATTATAATTTAATTTGGAGTGTTAGAAAATTTATAACGGTGATTATGAATGAGATTAATGGCAAGATTTATAACTTTTTATTAATTATGATTAATTGTAAGTTAATTTGAAGAGTTATAAATATTGTAATGATAGTCACATATGCATTTATGATGAGCTTTATTAGCTAGCTACGAATTGCATTGACGAGTCGGTTACATATTTGGATGAAAAGTTATTTAATAACCAACTTTGTTCATGCAAGAGAAAATAATTTGATGATTAAACAAATTATAAATGGTCGTTGAATTTTATTTTAAGATTAACAAATATCGGCTAATTTATTATTTGTTGAAATAACATCTTATTAATTTATGGGTAAGACATATTGTGAATATGTTGAGCTTGCTAATAATGACATGTTGAGTTATTCAGCAAAGTCACTGATTCGACATGATATAATAGGTCATGAAAATATAAAATCATAAAGGTTTTGTTTTTCTAGATCTATTATTTAAATTGAAAAACAAATATGAGTTTGTGTTTGAAGTAATGTATTACTAAGTATTCGGTTCGAAGTTTCGAACGGAGTACATAACCTAATGGTTTGTTTCATTTGAGATACGTACAAACCAAGAAGAAGTTAAAATGTATTTCCTCAATTTATCGATGGTTGTACTAAACACTGATATGTCTACTTGATGAGAAGTAAAGACAAATCAGTCGAGATATTCATTCAAGTAAGAATGAATACGAGAATCTTATTGTTGAGGATTAAGACTAGTCAGAAAACATGGTTTAATCATGATTTTTCTGTTGTGTTAATCTACCAACTTTAACCCAATGATTAAGTGTTAATCAATAAATTATAGACTATTCTTAGACGTGTTAGATATTGTCCAACTAGTTCCGAAACGGTATATTCACATGGTTATGAATACATGGTTAGTGTGAATGAAACGGTGAACACGCGACACCGTTCACACAATTGTGTTTTTGGAATGACACCAATCATTAAAGAACGACTTATTATGCTCTCAAGAAAAAATGTAGTTGTTAAACGATGAACATCATGTTGATAAGTTCAGGGTTAAACTCTGAATTTGTGAAGAAAGTGAGCATTTTACAAGCTATGGGTTGAACAAACTACCACTTAGGAATTTGGACCAAACAGTTAGAATTATATAAGGCATGATGCCTAACTATAAGTTCATGAAAGTTTGGTTCTACCTAAGTAAAAAGTTTTAATTCTTGTTCCTTTAAGAGCTTGGATATGACCGAAAATAGTAGACGGTGTGTTTATTGGATAAACACTAAAGATAGCGCCGATCGGTTTCTAGTGCATAAGTCTGATGACTTTAAAGTGCATGTAGAGTATTGTTCTATACACGAGAAACAAACTTTCTATAAGAGAAGCTTTCCCGCAAACTCGAACGCCTGGTAAGTGTGATTAATACATTGAGGGTTCAAAGTATTACGGTACAAAAAACAAATGAACACTCAAATGGTGCTGGAAATGTGGGGGCAAGTGAATCTTGTAAGGAAGATAAAGTGTCTTGGCATATTAAAAGGGTGAGAAAGGAAACTTTTTCCGACCCTTGACCTTCGTGAGCGAAGGAGAAACGGCGACACTAAAACAATCAATGTTATACATATAAATTTTATATAGTAAGATGCCTTCAACAATGAGGTTGACAGCGCTTGAGACATATAGTGAATGACTATAAGTAAAGGATGGCATTGATGATTTCAATGCCTTTACTCTAGTCTCCATGAAAATACACCTCATGAACCAAAATATGTATTTTATGAATGGAGAAACCATGGAGTTAGAATTCATAACGTTGAATCTAGCTACAGAAGAGGCAGATTGGATGAGAAGTTTTGTTAGGTATTCCAAGTGGCCAAAATCTGTTCCCGCAATAAGTGTGCACTGCTACAGTCAGTCAGTTATTGAACAAGATCAGAGTAATTGTATAATGGAAAGTCCCGACAAAGTCATGACATAGTCGTCGGAGACACAAGTTCGCAAAAACAGTTGTTAGCAAACAGTAAGGTATCATTAGACTTTGCAAGGTCCAAGGATAATAATGCGGATTCATATACAAAATGCTTGACTTGCAGAGGAGTCGGAGCATCATCGAGGGAAATGGGGGTTGAAGCCCAATAAATTAAAAAACTTCACATAAGCTACCCAACCTGTACTGAAAACTTCATTCTCAGGCTCAATGGGAAACCTGAATTGTGCAGGTGACCGAACAAAGTACTCGAGAATATAAGTTCTCAGCCCATTTTTATGATGAAAGAGTGATAGACCTGTACAATTGTAAGGGTGAGCGTGAGGCTCTTAATAAATCATGTATCTCAAAGATCGAGTGGGGTGATTCAGGACACCATTGACTTGAAAATCACCTATAACGAGTGTGTATGACCGATACTATATGATGACCTATGGCTAAATCGCTAAAGCACTCGGTTGAAGTTTGTCAAGGCAGTCCATGGCCAAATATGGACAACAACTAAATGGCCTAATAAGTGATGTAGAGAATGCATTGTGCGGGTATTATTTTGGTATACACAAAATGCTAATGGTTCAAAATATTACGCTACCTAGTGCAAGTATATCCGAAAGGTATTTTGCTATGGCAGGTTCAAGACGCGCGCTATCTGTCCTTATGCAGTAAATTCTCGTGGTTTTCTTGATTGCATTTATTTGCAAGTTGCATGTTTTAGATAGCATTCATGTAGGAGATTGTTGGAAAACATGTATTTTTTTTTATTGAATGGTTTTAACTTTGTAGTTATAAAAACATTTACCCCCCATTTATGTGTGTATTTATTGTAAAGTTACAAAGAGAATGCTTTAAATATGATGGTCTATCATCATTTTTTCTATGCTTTTTATGAAAAAAAAAATACATACATAACATTATACACATGCACACATTCACATATGCATGCATATAGAGAGAGAGTACCGCACCACCAACGGTCCGACCGTGGCTCGGTGCCGTTTCCACTGAGTCACATGTGATAGACATTGTACCTTGGGAATGAAGTGTCCCATTTAGCCAGAAGTAGGGGTGGCGGGGCAAATATCGTTTAAGGAAATCTGCTTGCAGTTATCTCGTCTCATACTTTAGTACATTTCGGTATCATTTAGATACTCTCTTTTTTAAAGTTGTATTTGAGGAAATTACTTTTCTATTTATTTGTCCCTTTATTTTCCGTAAAAATTATTCTTTTTAATTACAATGTACCCAACGTACCCAACACGTAAAAATTAGTCGATAAACAACAGGTGAATATTTCTATACTACCCCTTGTTGGTCCCGAGGGACGAAGGAGGCTAGGTTAGCCGAAAGATAGTTATCGGTTCAATAGTGAGTGTAATTATTTAAACGTCTGTCAAAAATATATCACGAAATATGAGATATAATGAACCGATAATTAAGTTTTATTGAGCTCTCCTAAAATGAAAGCTGTTATTTTAGTTTTAATAAATTCCTTTTAGTGCTCCATGTTACTACTTCCAAAGACGTACATGGTACATATGGAAATCAATACTTGGTTTCCTCAATCACTCTTTTGTTTTTTTTACCTTCTGGATCTTGTTTCAGAATTGTCACTATATTGAGTCCATTTGACTCCATTGCATGCACCAATTATAGCTTTGAAGTAAATAGAAAAACGCCTCACTGACTTAATTAATTACCGTCTTGCTAAGAAAAGACTACTTAATATCGATGGAGTTTCTGAGTTGAGAGTTGAGACTACGACTATATACGAGGGGTTGTGAGTTGTTTGTTACTCCCTTACTTCTTATTTATAATTTTTTATACAAAATTACGCGCAATATTGATCGTTCAAGAACTTATACATAAAATGTTGAAATGGAAATTTTCAAAAGTTATTCTTATAGTTACATTTGAGCTATATGATTAACTTGCGAAAATTTGACTATATTTATGAGTTAAAATTGCGTGTGGTTTCTGTTATGTTATAGATTCGAGATTCTAGTGACACATTGTTTGTCATCATATTTGTAAAAATATTTTGTGATATCAATAATAAACTCTCAGTATACACACTCGTATTGTGTACCGTTTTTATCAAGATATGATCAAGTACATGTGTAAGTTGCAATCTCAGTTGCAACTGAAACTGGCGGACAGAAACTTAGAAATCAAGATTCGGTCAAATATATTCTATAAGGTTTAAAATCGTATTGACCAAGATATGATGATTTGAAGTTATTCAGAATGAGGGAAAGATAATATTTTTATTATTGAGTCAAAAATTTTGAAGACAACAAAAGAGATTATGGTGGAAAGATCTTGAAGATAAGGAAAGAAAATTTGGGAAATATTTCTTATTTAATCAATTTAGAATCTTTTGTAAATGATATATATAAAATCTATTAGCATTTGATATTTTGTGTGTGTGACAATGTAGATATTCTGATTATATATATCAAACACCCGCTGTATAAAAGAGACATAAAACAAGAGAGATAATGGCGGGAAGCCATTGATAAGAGTGATAGTTGTGAGGCAGGAGCAGTGCGAGATAGACATATACATGAGTGAGTCATGTTGTGACGACCCAGATTTCCCGGAAGGAAATGCTATGGTGCGGTGTTGTGCGTCAGTCCCACATCGCCCAGATATGAGAGTACCCGTGTGGTATATGAGCTTAAAGATCCATTTACTATCAACAAGGCATTTTAAAACCGTGCGGCACAATAGGGAGGACGGAACTGCACAGTTAAGCGTGCTTAACTTGGAGTAGTACCAGGATGGGTGACCCCCCTGGGAAGTTGTGCCAAAGCGGACAATATTGTTGATACGGGCGTAGCAGTTCAGCCCGTAGGGCCGGGTCATTACAGATGGTATCAGAGCCTCTATCTGGCCGGAGATGTGGGGACTAGCACGTGTGTGTGAGCTCCTGAAGGACGACGTGCCCGACGAGGACGTCGTGCCTAAAGGAAGGGTGAATGTGACGACCCAGATTTCCAGGAAAGAAATTCTATGGTACGGTGTTGTGCGTCAGTCCCACATCGCCCAGATATGAGAGTACTCGTGTGGTATATGAGCTTAAAGGTCCATTTCCTATCAACAAGGCCTTTTAAAGTCGTGCGGCACAATAGCGAGGACGGAACTCCACAGTTAAGCGTGCTTAACTTGGAGTAGTAACAGGATGGGTGACTCCCCTGCGAAGTTGTGCCAAAGCGGACAATATTGTTGATACGGGCGTGACGGTTCGGTCCGTAGGGCCGGGTCGTTACACATGTTATTTTGAAGTTTTGAGTCAAACATTGTAATGTTTCTCAATATCACATTAATCCGAGTAAAGGCTCTGGAGAAGTAGACTCGGTCGAACTCCGTAATCAAACGTCTTGTGTTTATCTTTTCATAAATTAATTTCGCCATATACTTTCGGTTACAACTGAAACTGCGTAACAGCACTCGAAACTCCGGACTAAACATTTTTTCAATTCGTATCAGAGATTCACATCAGATATAATTGGTGTGAATCTTGTATTATGAGAATATGAAGTTAATAAGACAGAGAGAATATTTCCGCAATCCGTCTCGAATTAAAGGTAGATCGAATTATGTATCATGAAAATATAGATTGAGGGTTTTCACTAAAATACAAAACGAGCAGCATGAAAGATTATTCTAAATGGTTGATAAGTTCAAATTCAGGGGAAGTTATGGTGATAATTATGGTTTCACGTCTCAAATTTTTTGCCAAAATAATGACAAATGATGATATTGTTATGTCATAGATCCGAGATTCTAGTGACACATTGTTTGTCATAATATTGGTAAAAATAGTTTGAGATATCCATAATAAACTCGTAGTGTACACACACGTACTGTGTACCATTTATATCAAGATATGATCAAGTGAATGTGTAAATTGCAATCTCATTTGTAACTGAAACTGGCGGACAAAAACTTGGAGATTAAGATTCGGTCAAATATATTCTACAAGTTCCAAAATTGTGTTGACCAAGATATGGTGACTTGAAAGTTATTCAGAATGGAGGAAATATAATATTTTTATTATTGAGTCAAATATTTTGAAGATAAGGAAAGAGATTATGGTGGCAAGATCTTGAAGATAAGGAAAGAAAATTTGGGAAATATTTCTTATTTGATCAAATATTTTGTAAATGATATATATAAACATATTAGGCTTTGATATTTTGTGTGTGTGACAATATAGATGTTCTGATTATATAGATCAAACATCCTCCGTATAAAAAAGACATATAAAACAAGAGAGATCATGGCAGTATGCTATTGATAAGAGTTATAATTGAGAGATATGAGCAGTGCGAGATAAGTATATACGTGAGTGAGTCATGATATTGTAAGTTTTAAATAAAAAATTGTAAGATTTTTCAATATAACAATAATCAGAGCAACGGCTCCAGAGAAGTATACTCGGTCGAACCCCGTAATCAAACGTTTTATGTTTATTTTTACATTTTATGCATTAACTCAGTCAGAAACTTTCAATTACAAATGAAACATATTTCATGAGTTACAACTCAAAATGCGTAACATGAACTCCAGACTAAACATTTTTTCAGTTTCATAAAGAACAGCTAAATAGAATAGAGAGACTATTGCCTTATTGAGGTAAATACGTTACTAACTTATTTGAGGTTAGAAATAAAGCAGAGTTGATTCGCATAACAGGAAAATGCACAACAAGGTATTGCAAAAATGGTGTAGACTTGTATATATAAATAATAATAACATAAACAATATATATAAATATCTACGGTTTCATGACGACAACATAAATATATGTATTGTTTTTTTTTCCGAGATATATAATGACATGTTTTGAATTTTTAAATTTTACTGTAATTTCCAAAACATGTCATTATACATCTCGAAACCGTAGAGATTATCATTAATCAAATATTAATTTGGAGCGTTTTTGTAAAAAAAATGTTCAAGTTGATGTCCATATAACCTCCCCATATATCAAAACCATATATATATATATATATATATATATATATATATATATATGTATATGTATATATATGTATTTATGTATTTTACTAGTTTAATTATTATGGATATAAAGCTAATTTTATAATAGTACAACCCAAATAAAAAACAAATAAATACTTCATTTGTATTTCATGTATGTACTATTAATCCCGACTTCATTTTTTATCCTGTTATAGTCTGAATGTATTGCTAGTCCCGGTACTACTAATACCGTAAAGAAACGAGGGTAGTATTATCTAGCAACAAACAAGTAACTTAGCTTTCTTATCGTTTCACAATTTTGAAATTACAACATTAGTTGAAAGAATTAAATTTCTACTTAAAGAGAAACAAATTAACATCTCTATTTCTAAGTTGTTAATATATAATAGTTGACAGGAGCGGATCCGGTGCATGTCAAGGGGGGCTAAAAGCCCTGCTGGATTTTGAACTATTAGTATTGTATACGTGATATCTAAGTAAATTTATTTATAGCCTATTGATTGAGTGCTGGTTTTAAAAATTATCTGGTCTTGGTCATGGGTTCAAATCTCTCGTCAGCAAATTTTATGCCTTTTTTGGCTGAATTTCTATTTTTTAGCTTTCAAAAAAGATAATAAAATAAAAATTGAAACTATTTGTTCCTTACATTTCGTAAATAGTTTTTTCTTTATATAACATTTCTTTTTAATTAACATTTTGCTTGCATAACTTTTTAGTTTTACATTTTAGCAAAAATATAATTGTCATAAAAATATTTTATAGCTTTTAAAAAAACGCGAGACTTCCATTTAATTAATTGTACTAAATATAAATAAAGTATATTGTCTGGATTTATCAATACGCAATTGAATAAAAAACGTCATATATGCACAATATAATCAATCAATGAAGCTTATTGAAGAGTAGAAAGCATCGTTTTGCAATACGCTTATCATATCCAGAAAAATAAGATATATATGTATATTTTCAAATGGACGTTTTGTGTCACCGCTCAACTGAAATTCTGGTTCCGCCCCTAATAGTTGGAGTTAAGAACTTGTTATCCCTGTTATTTATGTTAAGTGCCATGCACTCCTAACACTATCAAATGTTATTCTACGTAGGATATAATTAATTCTCAATTGATTTCTTCTATTCAACTCAAATTCATAAAATCTTTTTGTTGTATATATTGGTGAGTATTGGTCATGTTTTGTTTCAGCATTCAAATGTAAAAAAAAACGATAATTGTTTTAACTATTGGTTGACCATTGCTAAACTGTCGAACTACATTTTCCTTTAACTCTAATAGATTTTATTTTAGCCACTTTTAATATGTAGTAATGTTTTATTATTACTAAATTAAATTTATTTTTACGAATTTGGATTTTCTGACCAAAATCTAGAATCAGTTTGAGATAAACCACTGTTACAACTTACAATACAACCATCACCTGTTAACTCCAATATTTAATATTAATTTCATGAATAACGTGATCTGGTTTGTGAATACGAAGTTGCGTTAATATTTGCAATAAATAACATTCATCAAGCCTCATTGGATCCATCACAGTATATGAATTGAGTAACGTGAACTTTAAATGGTCTCATAAGTCAAGGCCAAGAATCTAAGTTTAAATATTTTTCTACTCGACTATAGTTTCTATTTCTGATGTACTAATATTTTATATTTTAGTTTTTATACCTTTAGCCTAATTTACACTTAACAATTTGGTTAAATTACACCGACACTGAAGAGATTCGGGTCTTTGAGATATATATTGTTTGACTACATATTTAAAATAATTTAAAATTTCAGTCAACTTAAACCTTTGACTTTTGAGAAATATATAATACAAATATTCTATTTCTGTTGTAGGATATTATTGGACTATTGGGCTTGTACTTTATGGGCCCAAGTGGGCTTATAACCCTATCCCTCTATCTATATAAAGAGGGTTAGGGGTCTTGTATTTTACATTCATTCAGATATTCATTCATAATAAAGACTATACCGTTCTCCCCTCTCTTTACTTCTGTCTCCCTATATACGTAGCTAATAGTGTATTACAACACGTTATCAGCACTGCTCTCGGAGATCGAAGTACGGATTATAGATTCAATAAACCTGATTTTGCTATATCGACCTTCATAAACATACCGTGCGTAAGGTACCCGGATATAACTTTTTTTTTTTAACTGTACAGTTATTACTAGTGCATGTTTGTATGTTACTATTGTATGTATATAACAATTCCAGTAGCCTGCCTATGAAAAATAAAAATAAAAAATCTTATGCTACTACTACTACTGCATGTTACTAATGTATAGAATTGCATGATTTCAATTATCTATACTGCCATGTTATTATGTGTACTACTGCCATGTTATTATGTGTACTACTGCCATGATTACAATTCGTGGTTATCGAATTGCATGTTTACTGTGACCTTGTTTAAAAGCTTATGTATAAACATAAACATGATCTATGTTATAATTTTGTTTATTAAACATACTAATATGCATCTGTCAGATTAAATCTGTAACAAACTGAAACGTATGTACTGACTTGTAATTGTCTGAAAGCTGTAAACTATTCTGTAAATTACTCAAGGACTAAACTGAAACTTGTCTGAATTTCTGGACTGTATATGTAATAATGCTGTAAATAGATATATAGTTTGCTGAAATTACACGCATGGTCCTGTAGTATAATACTTATACGAAAACAGTACATATGGTTGATAAAGATACAATATTTGGTAAATATACACACACATGCATATATATTTTTTTTATTAAAAGGCAAGCGAATAAAAATTGCATGTTAATTGAATTAAATTGATTTGATTTGATATGTTAGAATCTTCATGGATTGATTGATAATTTTAAATTGATTTAACTTGATATGTCAGAATCTTCATGGATTGATTGATAATCTTAAATTGATTTGATTTGATATGTTAGAATCTTCATGAATTGATTAATAATCTTAAATTGATTTGATTTGATATGTTAGAATTTTCATGAATTGATTAATAATCTTAAATAGATTTGATTTGATATGTTAGAATCTTTATAGATTGATTGATAATCTTAAATTGATTTGATTATAACACCAAATCTACTGCATGATTAGATAGATTCTAAAATATATTTACTGCCTGTTTATATATGTGTGGTTAATCTAGATAGATATTCTCTATGCTGTTAATATTATTGCCATATATAAAATGCGAAAATCATATATATTCACATTTAAGTTGGAAAAATTATGAATCTTCCCCAAATAGGCTCACCTATTTGGATACGATGTCTAGGAAAGATAAAGGCGGAAGTCGTTCTCCTAATGAGGTCGGTTTTTAAGAGGCATTCGTGCCCACCCCCCTCACCGTCTTTCCTGGTCGTGTTCAAATAGAGCTACCGAAAGGGGTTGACTAAATAATAATTTCCCCGAGTGTGTTTATATAGTGATGTATGTTTCGCCGAATTGGTGTTTCAGTATCGACCCGTCGTTTGATCAATGAGAACCGATTCACATGAGAAGCAAAACTAATATTTTCGAACCTGTCGTTTCGAAAAAATGTTTGTGCATGTGCAAACCATAAACATATAAACCAGTCATTTTATATGATAAATAATCCAGAACTCCCAACACATGTTGGATGCCATCTATGATGAGAAAAATCGCAAAACATACTTGCGAAATGACTGTTTAGACGTTGATGTTATTCCGTCACCACATGTTAGTCACCCTGATGTGTGAAAAATGTGATGCCCAATTTTTTTTTGGATGCCATCTTTTATGAGTAAAACACGAGTTTGTTGTTACCCTCATAATGAATGTTAAGGCGTTGATTTTATTCCGCCGCCACATTTGAGACGTGATAACGTCTATGGTGAACAAATGTCTGAAATTGACATATTGGAGCAATCCTTCACCAAAATACTAGCTTGGAAATTGTATTCAATAAGTAGTATCGTGAATTTATATTCACCATGTTATTGGATAAGAAAATTACCCCGGTGAGTAGTTTTAATCCTATTGGGTCAATGGCGAATTGTTTGCCTGATATTAATGCTCTTCGTGTATATTTTTTTCCACGAATCGAGAACCGAGACAAGTGTTATTTGTCTCGAACTGTCGCGATCCCGATGAATCGCCTAGCCGAGCGAGATTTTAGACAATCGTCAAAATCGAAAACATGTGGCTCCAAGACAGTAATTGAAAGGAACAATATGGCCCGTTGTCACAAAGCAAGAGATAATGCTCAAAGAGGCAACTCTATGCTATAAAGACAAAGGTCATGCACGGTTACTCCTTAAATAGTTCAAAACTATTATAAAGGTAAAAAAACCGATGCTAATGTGGTTAAAGCTAACTGAAATGAAACTTTTGAGACCCCCGATTTTGTGGCTCAAATGAGTTTGGGACCTTTTTTTATTGATTTTGATAAATCATTGAGCCATTTTTTCGCTCATCTGGATTATGTTTTTCCATTTGGATTATTAATTTTCCATTTGGACCATACTTTTGGATTATGGTTTGCCTGTTTACTAAATTTCTCGAAATAATTTAAAGTGTTTTGAGCAAATTCCTTTGACAAATGTGACCAAACTTTAAATTATGAAATTTTAGGCAATACTTGTGGTGTAGTTGGTTTTTTGGAAATAGTGGGTAACCGTGTACCACATAATTTCACCAACTACTTGCCTAAAAGAGTACTCAGTGACAACGATTCTGGACCTGTCGTTCCAATCGAAATCTTTGGTAAAACCAAATTGATTTGTCAAATATGAGGTCTTATACTCATGTAGGTCCTGCCGTACCTTGTTGAGTTATAAAATATTCGAGAAAACCAGCGTTATCTGGTAATAGCTCATGAAAGAATTAAAATTTCTTTACATAGTCTCCATTCAATACGACCAAAAGCGTATTTTAGAGGAGTTGAAATGTCTTTCAAGTGGTTGCTACCACATTCTTTAAAGCATTTAAAGTTACCTTATTATTTCGCCTGTCGTCGAATGATAAATGATTTAGATGCTAAGACATGATTGTCTGTACTATCATTCGCCTGTCGTCGATTGATAAGAGCATTTTGATATTGTGGCATTGACCGGATGAGATATTCCCGGGTCAAAAGACGATAGTTGATTTATAATCGCATCGCATTTGGATTCTCTTTGAGGATATATTTCGTGATTAATCCGAAATTAATGCCACTAATGCTCACTTTGAAAGACTAGTATGTGTAAAGATCACGAAATGAACTCGTAGAATTCTTGTAAAGAATTGAAGGAGTTATTGTGGACTTATCCAACCATAAGACGGACCATAAATATAAATGGTTATGGTTGATACATCGACAATAAGGTCACATGATTATTGTTGTCCACATAAATGCAGCACTTTCCAAACTTTTAGCCCTATCATTAAGTTGATGGCTCATGATCCGGATTATCCTGAAAAGTCTAGTAGTCGACTTGATAATACCGAAGAGTAATAATCGAAATTTCGATTTGAATTATTTGAGTTTGGAAATTGAAATTGAACATCCTGTCGATTATGTTCAGACCCAAATGGACTCACGGAAAGTTTGATGATGCGACTGCAAATGATTGCACGCACTTCTTGGTCTTGCGCACCAAGATTTTTATTTCCGTATGGGGTTATGCTATTTTGCTGCATTGGTCCGTTATGAGGCCCATAGACACTCAGACACCATATGCGTACCAGCTGGTTACTGGTTATGAACCAGAAGTCTCATATTAACGCGTGTTTGGAGTGCTTAATTAATATTTTGATTGAGCCGCTATAGCGTTCAAAATATGGACCTCTGAAGGGGACATAAGTCGATTATGAATCTCCTGCCTATCATTTGATAGATTAACCTTGGCAAGCGATCTCTTTACCGCATGATATGCGAAAGTGACATCGCTAAGACTGTTCTCCCCGTCGTTAGGGGGAGATTTGCACGTTACCGTTGATAAGGAACGACGTGAAGTAACATGACATAACCCACTCAGTCTTAGCTTGATCCCCAAAACTGCACTTAGTGATAAGTAAGTGCATAGACTCCCTCAAGTCTAACTAAATGCCAGACGCATTTAATGACTTTATGAGATGTCACGAGATCATTTATACCTGCTGCAAAATGCTTGCAAGGATAGACGTCCCTGTCGGACGCCGTGTTCCTGTCATAACACGTTGCTTTGGCCGAACCCGCCAAGCAAAGGACGCTGCCGTCGGCCGTCAGTCTGTCATCCTTCCTAAGATATGAGGAAGTTGACCGGTTCTTAATTCGTTCAGCCCCAGAGGTGGTGAACTGAAACTCGTTTGTCGCACGAGATTATAAAGGATCTAGGAGATGTGTGATTCCTCTTCATCCTAAGAATCTCGAAATATCTTTCGATCATGATATCTTAGACGATATTGAAGCGAAACGAGACTGTCATTGATTACTTGTTCATATATTCGGTGACGACTGATAATATGAACAAATTATGACAGAGAACCATGTACCATTGCCTGAAGTCAACGTAGAATAGACTGTACTAATGGAAACTTGCAATCCAAGTAGACTCCTTAGCGAAAGTGTGTTCGGACCTGTAGTTCCAACACCACCAATGTTAAACGAGTTTGTTTATTTGGTTATTCGTAAGGAAAAGTGATGAGAATAATGAGATTGTAGAATGCTCGCCTAGTAGCGCAAGGCTTCTCTCACACCTTGGAATTGATTACGAGATGGTTGATTTCCTCGTAATGGACATTATAACAGTCCCCTACTTTACCAGTTTAGTAGTTTCCGAAAAACTGAGTATGCAGCCATGAATGTGGTCACGGTTTTATCTCTATGGGAATTTAGACAAAGAGATATAGATGAAGGTCCCTGTGTGACTTCATCTGCTTAAATCAAGTAGTTTCTGACCACGGAACACGATCTCAATTGACTGAGACGTTCACTATATGGATTAATATAATCCGAGCGGATGTGGTATACCGCCTAAGTGAGTACTTGATTAGCTTGGGATACTTGAACAAGTATTATGCCCTTGCGTGTTTTATTACGCGATCCATTTTTGGATTTGCCTTCGAGATGAAGGATTTTGGGAAGACACGGTAGTGACTCAACCTGATGATTGAGTCCCGTAAATATTGAATCTAAGTCCATGATTCAGACTACACCCAGAAGGTGTTATGACGTTTTAGTCATCATGACGCTAAGTCGTCAGATTCTCCCATGATCGTTCGATCACTAGACATTGATATAGACCCAGTCCGTCCCTGATGAGACGATGAAGAGATATTGAACCATAATGTTCATATCTAAGTACAATAAGCGCATCATTGTACTTGGTCTAATGTACTAGGACGAACATCTTGTCTGCTGTGAATGGTATAGCTCGACACAGCATCGCGCTAACACGCTGCCATCGAAATGGCACTAAAGACACATTCCCTTACCTTATGGTAATTTGAAAGTGGGTTAGTTTATCCCATTTGCGTCATCGAGTGTACCTACCCCCTTCGGTACTCGAATTAACGCAACCCTTTTTCGGTTATACCGATGCCGGTTACTTATCAGACCCGTATAAAGGATATTCCTAACATGGTATGTCTTTACCATTAGGAATAAGGCGACATCTTGGAGGTCTTGGAATGACTCCAAGTGAATCACTATGATCTATTCGTGCTCTATGAGACGACTAGAGAGTGTATATGGCTTCGAGCTAGTATTAGTCATATTTGAATTACATATGTTATGTCTCACGATCCAGATAAAACACTTGTCATAGAAGACAACTTGTTGTTATTGATCAAGAGAGACATGACTACATTATGCTATTTAGCATTTCTCGCCGAAATTAATCTTCACAAATGAAGTTTAAGAGCATCCAGTTGAATGCTCGTTCTATTCCACGTTAGATTTTCTTGCATCCAGTCGTATGTAAGTAAATGAGGCATCCAGTCGAATGCTCGTACTCTTTCTTGGAATATGAAATCTTTGCACCCAGTCGTGTGCAAGTGAGGGAGAGCATCCAGACGAATGCTTATTACACTAATTACTACTTAGTCGAAATCTTCGCACCCTGTCGTGTGCAAGTGAGGGGGAGCATCCAGTCGCATGCTCGTGTACTCTTTTTGTCCTTAGACCAAGGTTTTTTCCCACTGGGTTTTCCTTGGCAAGGTTTTTAGCGAGACACGTTCCCATCATATCTCACTTAAGATTGCCGAAATTAGGGCGAGTATCCGGTTGTATACTTCTTACCACTGTGTACTCTTTTGTCCTTCGACTAGAGGTTTTTCCCACTGGGTTTGCTCTAGCAAGGTTTTGATGAGGCACCTGTTTTGTGGTTGATCCCCTACTACTACCACTGTTGCACTCTTTTTCCTTCGATAAGAGATTTTCCCATTGAGTTTGCTCTGGCAAGGTTTTGATGAGGCACACTGTTTTGTGGTTAGTTACTTACATGATATTTCGGCCTATATCATTCGGCTACACAGTTTCTCCTAGGTACCGGTTTTGTCCCACACTGGGTTTTCCGTCCCTAAGGTTTTTATGTGTTTAGCATTGCGAATGAACTCGACTCAGATCGACTGCATGAAGACGAAGAATTCAAGACGTCCAAAGGGGGAGTGTTGTAGGATATTATTGGACTATTGGGCTTGTACTTTATGGGCCCAAGTGGGCTTATAACCCTATCCCTCTATCTATATAAAGAGGGTTAGGGGTCTTGTATTTTACATTCATTCAGATATTCATTCATAATAAAGACTATACCGTTCTCCCCTCTCTTTACTTCTGTCTCCCTATATACGTAGCTAATAGTGTATTACAACAATTTCTATTTTTTATTTTCTTACTTATTTTCATTCAAATTTTAAATTTTCACAACTTATTCTGTAAATTTATAAGCTTT
This sequence comes from Primula veris, assembly GCA_963682055.1. Lineage (NCBI taxonomy): Eukaryota > Viridiplantae > Streptophyta > Magnoliopsida > Ericales > Primulaceae > Primula > Primula veris. The sequence goes on along the minus strand of OY821747.1, from coordinate 22,865,836 downwards.
TATATTATATTGTATTCAAATTTTAAAACATTTGGACATAATATTGTTTTACACAATTTTTCTAAGATTTAATGTTTAATTTACAATAATTTATATATTTATTCTAAAATAAATTACGTGTGATTTTTTTTTTAAAAATAATTATTATAATGTATTGACACTATAAAATAATATTTGATTTAGTGAGAGTCAAAAGCTGTCACAAGTCTGTCGCAAATTGATTAAACTGTCGCAAAACCGTCACAAATTGACTAAACTGTCACAAAGTCGTCACAAAAACCGTCGCTAATAAGCTCGTAACAAAAAATACCGTCGTTATTTGAGTATTTTTTTGTAGTGTGATACATGTGTTATAGTAATTGTACAATTTTTTTAAATTTTTTAGATTTTTTTTTGAATAAAATAAGCTAAGAGGTATGAAAAGAGTAGAAAATAGGAGTAAAATATTTGCACTGTGACAGTTGATCCACCAAATACTCTTATAAGAGGAAAATCAAATCGAAAATATTAGCAGCTAAAAAGTGCAATCATGCTTCTAAAAAGTTAGTCACAGAGAAGCTTAATACGACTAATATGTATTAATTACAATTATTTGGAAATTCACGAGACAAGTTTAGGATAAAAATTTGAGGGGTGCAAAGAGACCGGATTTTTATACTATTTTTTTTCTGAAAAAACGCACAAACCGTACATTTTTTGTACGAACCGTACATTTAATCTACGGTTTGGGCTGAATTGCAATTTTTTTGAATTTCAAGGACTGAAATGTAGTAATAATTATAAACTAGTACCCTTCAAAGTGCGGATTTTTAATTATAAACAAATAGTAGTAATTTTGTTTCCATATACATTAGGTTCGAAATTTTAAATAAAACAGAAACACTAAATATAGAAGAGACGTCTTCGGCTGTAAATCAACGAATCAATTCCAGTTCCAAATCAAGTTTCAAATTTATTATTTTTCTTAAAAAGTTATTTTTTTCGATTGCTGCTGCCGGCACACCTTGTAAATTCAAGGATAGGCCGAGCCTGATCCATTAGCCTGAATGTTGCGATTTCATTTTATTTTTTAGCGGGTCCAATTAAACTTTGCACAGGGGCGGTCCGGGACATGTAGACAGTGAACGTATATGCACATAGAAATCTGATATTCAAGAGCTTGGTTAAAAAACAAGCAAAGACTGATATAAAACACACTAGTCTGTAGATATTAATTTTTGCCTCTACACCTATATTGCATATAATAGCTCATATCCTCGGATCAGAAAACAACACACATTTGAATTAAAAAAGTTAACCAAAGGACTTCAATTGAGAATATGTGAAGTTTTACAGATGCAAAAAGGAGATGCCAAAATACAAATGATATCCAACTTAGGCCAACTACGAAAAGTAAATTAATTGCTAGATCAAACTAATAAGACTTCTTCATGATCCTCAAAGCTCAAGTTTAACGTATGTAGCTTAAATCCTGAACCTTGTATGATCTCTACCAAGCTAGAAGCAGCACCTGTAGCTTGAGTTATTTCTTTCATAAGCTGAAAAGCATATCGGTTAGTACACCAACATAACACACCGTCACGAATCTAACAAATGACAACTTAGCTTCTCAATTATGACAATGATTAAGTCGCTAATGCAAATAACATCCTTCGGTTGGTTTACTTTTATATTTAAGCAAAAAAATAACTTTTCTGTTACAACCCTTAAAACTTGTAGATTTTAGAGGCGAAAAAACAAAAAAGTTGGGCACAAAAGGTGAACAACCAAATGGAACCCATCTTTAAAATTAAGCCAGAAAAATAAATATGTTAAGGCTATAAGCTATATCCAAACAAGCCAAGAGTGCTTTCACCATGGAGAAAATCGAGAACTGCTTACCTCACAATATCATTACCCTCACACTTGGGAAAACTCAGAACATGCAATGGTTGTGCATAAAAGTAAACAACGAAATACAACCCAACTTAAAAGCTAGAAAAACAAAATAAGTCAAGTTTATAAGCCTATCTAAACAAGGCAATTATTGAGTTACCAAGGAAATATTAGAGCATTGCTTACCTCAACACTTGCAAGACCCTCAACAATTTGAACGTTTAAATTTGAGATACCCTCCATATTCTACAAATTCACAATGAGAAAGGAACAAAAAATATTAATTTAATCCAAATAAAGCTCAAGCTATCCACATAATACTTGAAATAACAATATAAATAAGGCGAGATTATTAGGTGGTCTACCTGTAAGGCTCTAGTCACGGTAGGAATAACTGCTTCGTTCATTGTTCCTTCCGCCTACACATTGAGAGTAATTAGTGGACTATGACAAAAAGGTACATTCTTCATACTTAGAAGTATCATGTGTGTTAAAATCAACAAAAAATGAATATCCTAACATAACTGCTTTTTGTTGACCCAATACTAGCAATTTTATTCATAAATTTATGGAGTCTCATACAAATATGTCCGTCCGTAGTGACAATTTTTTTCTTTTTGACAAATTGTAATGGACAGCGGTCCCAGGGCAGGTACGAGTTATGGGATCTGAAGATGTTGATCCAAGACAAACCAAGTTGACTACCGAAATGAGGACCTATGCTGAAGATTATAGTTATACAGTTGAATCGGTGCTAACAAAATACTAAATTAACTGTATGCATAATGTAGATAATCATTACCAGTCCACTCATTAAAAAAAGAAACATGCATATACAGGGATAACAATCAGTTAAATCGTAAGACTTGCATTAATACCCTTTACAGCGTGCATCACTTTTGCAATTGAAATAAGTACGACTTGCAACTATTGATAAGGAGAATCAGACTTTCATTTAACTTGTGGCACATTTCCCATACATATATGGGGAAATTTATTTTTCAACTATGAGTGATTTAGTATCTAATGAGTACATTTCTCCAGTTTTATGACTAGTATTAGATATAATATTTCAATAAAGTGCTCGATCAGATACTTACTGAGGCCTAGTTTAGTCGCTGATTCTAATCCCATCAACCAACCGCCTCCCCCCTCTCTCTCTCTTTTATAATCCGAATTGTTTTGGGTTGGTCAGCTTAAACTATGTTCTGTTATCTGGGCCTGATAAAGACAAAATTCTTAGGCTGGCTTCACCCACCTTCTTTCTCAACCTCAAAGAATTCTTCCTATTTTATTAAAAGCTGCAACCAAACAAGCCCTCAGTAAGGCAGTTTTTCGACCAACAAAATCTTAAAGGCTCCATCTTGTACCCCATTCAGATACTTTGTGAAAGAAAGGTCTTGAAATCCCTCTAAAACAAAATTAAAATAACATCAATCATTTCTGTCATAATTACTTCTTAACAGTTTCCTAAGCACCTTCCACCATTCCCTTAATGAGCATAAAGATCCTGCCAATCTAATATAAGTGACGACTTACGCAACCAAACTTACTCCAATAGAATTGCAAATAGTGATAAAATACTCAATTCATACATTATTTCAACTATTCCCAAAACCAAACTGAACAAGTGTCAACCAAACTGAGCACAGAAGCTGCTATCACACTAGCCACAGTAAGTCAGTAAGCAAGAAAACTTTTCTACTTGTGAAACCATAAAGGCTCCCACTTGAAGGCCGTCTCGGCAATTTTGTGATAAAATGACTAGGAAGGTCCTAAAAAAAAGAAGAAGTTTTGATTGTTTCTGTCAAATTTCTTCTTACTATTCACTTTCATTGCATCCTAGAAACCCTTCTTCTGTTATTCCATTCATTGGCATAAATACCCTGCCAATTCTATATAAGTGACAAATGACAATTCACTTGACCAACCTTATACCATTTATAATGCAATTAGTGATGAAATATTCAGAGTTCATGCACTGCTTCGACTATTCACAAAACCAAACTACACATAAAAAGCTGCAATCACAATAGTGTTTGTAGGTAAGACAGTTTCTCTACTTATGAGATAGCTCCTTCTTGAACTCCATTTCATACTTCTGTGAAAATGTTCTTACAAACCCCTTTACAATAAAAAAAATGATACCAAACTCTTTCTGTTAAATTTCCTTCTTCCTATTCACTTTTATAGTTTCTTAAATACACTCCTAACACTTTTCCTTGCAGAAGTACCCTGTCAATCCACATAAGCAACAATTCACTTGACCAACCTTGCTCCTTTTCTTATGCAATGCAATTGTGCTAAAATACATTATTGATTCACCAAACTATTCACAATAGTAAACAGTAGTTAAATCCAAATTAAAGCCAAGATGCTAAATTGCAAATTTATTTGTATATAAAAGAGCAAAATTAGAGATAAAGTACCCAGTGCTAATGTTCTAAAAGACGCAAAGCGTGGTTTAGGCGGAAATAGGTAACGTGTAAACGTCCTAGTTACTAAATATACATATTACATACTATATTCTCAACCATCACCCGGGTTCACCAAGTAGTTTACCCACCAAACCAAACAAAACTTGTAATCAGGGCTGGGCAGGACAACAACCACCCCCCCATATTATGAAAAACCCTACTAGCCGAGTCAGCGTATATTTTACATATAAATTTATAAAAATAGTGGGTTAACACTATCATAAAATTTGTTGGAATTCCATCACTCCTATTTCCGAATCTTAGCTCTGCTTGTAATCAGACACCCAAATAAAATTTAGAATACTAATGCTGGATATATATTCAAGGACGGAACCAGTACAGTTATAAATGAGAGGGGGCCGATATTCCAAATAATTTTTTTCGTAATATAGGGGCTCTGCCGAACACTAATTTGTTTAAAGATTACATAGATTGTTTTTACTTTTTCATCAAAACATAGTAAGAATTTAATGTCTCCACCTAGTTACTTCCCTGTATATATTTATATAAAAAAAACATAATAGTAAATAATAATAATAATCATTTGTCGCCCCATTTCCGAATCCTATCTCCGCCACTACTTGTAATCAAACACCCATAGTAAAATTGAAGGATACTAAATTAATTTGAACATATATTTACACAAACATAAAAACAATAATAATAATAATAAAAATAGAAAGATGTGAATTACCTGAAAGAACATAGTGGAGAGATCAGAAGGAGAATGGGTTTGGTTATATGAACTAATCATCACAGCCGTTCTTTTTCTACTCTTCTTTAAAATCATCAACGGCGGAGGATAGATAGTGACGTGGCATATGGGATGAAACTGGCGTAGCGGATGATTTGTTGTTTTGTAAACAGGAGAGAGAGTGATGAGTTTGTTTGTCAAACCCATTTGTTTTTATTCCCTTTCTTCCTTTCTATTTTTCTTTTTCCCCTTGTGTGTTATTGTGCAATTATTATACTATTCCATATAGTCCTTGTGAAATGTAAGGAGGGCATGTCCTCTTCGGATCGGTTTGCTTTTTCGGTTTTTTTCGGCTTTTTCGGTTTTTTTCGGTTTCTATCTTTTTCGGATTTGGTTTTTTTCAATTCGATTATCGGTACAGTTCGGTTTTTTCGGTTTTTTGCCCAGCCCTACTAGCGAGTATACAAATAGGTATGAAGTCTGTTTGTGTTCAGTTTTATGTTATAAGTGCATCCATAACATTTGATGTTCAGAACCTATTTTTACGAGTATTCACATCAGGTTATTCATATGATTCTTTATATTTGAGTTAAAATGCCAATTTTTTAAAATCTAACCACTCTTTTTACACTAACACAGAACTTCAGCTTTTCTATTATTATCTCTATATCTATTTTATATTGTTTTCTCTTTCTTATTTTTAACTTATAACATTACTCTTTAGAAGTCAACACAATTCTATGAGAGTTGTTTGAGAAATAATATAATTAAAAAAATAACAAAAGTTCAGTAGGGAAACTTTATCATGCCCTTGTTGTAATTGAAGTAACAATGCAATGGAAAGATTGATTCCCTTAATTACGAGGTGCACTTGAGGAACATGATGCATTACATTTTTAGTGAAAAATGTAACATTTTGAGCAATAAGTCAATTATCAAGATACTGGTGTAGTTTTTATAAAAATCCATTCTCTCTGTCACTCTCATCAAATTTATTTAGTATTGTTTTTCTTTTTCTTTATCATTAATATTTTTTATGATTATAATTTCTACTTTTACAACCACCCAAAAGATATAAGAGGAGAGAGAAAAAAATATATAATAATTATAAGGTAACTAAAAGTTTCTTTGTTTTTTTGTTGAAATAGGCATATCAATATAAATGAAAAGATCCATAGGGTACTAGATGCTACCCTGGTCCCTCATATTTAACCAAATGTATGGTTTTAATGAATGTGCCGGCTTGCTCTAAATAATCTGTTGAGTAATGTAGGTGGGTATATATTATTTGTACCGATAAAAAATACAGTTTTGTTTCGTAACGTTTCTATGTTTAACTGTGTGTTCCGTATCGTTTTTGTGTTTAACTATGTCACATGAAGTGTAATAAAAGATTGTAAGTGAGGTCATTATTTTTTATTGAGCCCATCTACAACAAAATGGTATTGATGGTAAAGAAGACTATTTTGTTGTTGTTGTAAACGTAGTTACAAACGGAAGCGGAAGCGGAAATCGATATAGCAGTCTGGGTGGGGGCGGATGAAATTTTAATGGGAAAAAGACAGACAAGGAAAAATTAGAATATTTTATAGAAGCTTTTTACGAAGTACCAAATATAAATATAAACTTATACGATAATTCTTATATACTACTATGAGATAGTGATAGCCAAAGAAATTGATCAATACGACATACAATATTATTTACTTTAAGAAGTACTATTAGTTACTGTTTTAAAGATTTAATTTCATCATATTTTCAATGCTCCTTTTTTACCACTTATTCGTACAAATATAGTATATGCCAAGTTTACTTAAAAAAATTATTCGAGTTTTTTTATATTATTACTAAAATTTCAATTAGCATTACTAACGATTTTTCAAGATTTCGCTTGAGCTTTCAAAACAGTCTCTAAATTTCTTACGAGAGTTACTTATCCGCTCTGGAAACACGCGTTAAGGATAACACCTTCCCGACCCTAACAAAGTTTTCCGGTAAGTATGGTCGTAATCGTAACAGTACAAAACACGCACACACAAACTGCAAACTGCAAATTTAATAGTACAGGGGGTAACTGTTCTAAGATACTCAAAAGGGATTTTAAGTTATAGTCAATATTTATTATTTTCTAAGTTCCAGTCATTCTTACAGAAAACAGATTACGAAGATTCTAAGTACATTAAAATGTGCGGAATCAATAGTTCCTGATCAATTTCGATGGAAAACTTGACACTAATACAAAGAACTTTATACCATGTGTTTGGTTATTTTATTCTAAACTTTGTTGTCACAAAATGTTCCAGAATGCAGAAATTGTGTATGGCAGATTGTTCTGTCATATCTTTGCCCTTTTTGGCTACAGCTTTAAAAAATATAAGGTGGTGTTAGGGCCTTTTCGAAAGAAGAATGGGATTAAACCTTTAGTTCTGGTTTTCAAGACCGATACCGACTAAAGAAATCAGTTTTCGTTCTGGCTAACTGAAACAGCTTCAGAACAGAAATGCAAATTCACTTAGGTAAAAAAGGTGCAAAATTTGTATGTTTCCGAAAGAGATCAGAGATCGATTTGTATTTAGCCATTGAGAGGTATACCACCTATTAACGAATTCATTCCGAAAAATTAACCTTTATTGAAGCTTATATCATTCTAATATTACAGTAACAACCTATTACAAACTTGAACAAGGGTTTTCTTTCGTATCGAATACACAGTTCAACAGAAGTTTCAGTATGAAATAATTATACGATTAAAAAATCAGCTCGTCTAGTAAGTAGTAGTATCACTCCTTGCTAATCCAATCTCCAATCATCTCTTTCCCAAGCTATTGACAAGAAAGAATTCAATTTTTAACAACATTATAGTGTCCAGAAACGTACCCGCAATTTCAAACTCTAAAACCACTGGCTGCTTTCAATTTATTTGCTCACCAATTAAGTCCAAGCCAACCACAAGAAAAGACAACCCTTGGAAAAGCAAGAAATAGAAATGAACTCCGTGTTCGGACAATAAGCTTCGAGCAGCTGCTGTAAGTAGCAAAAAAGCCAACGCAAGCTCTTTTCTATAAAGCTTATTTCTTTTCTTTTTAAATATTGGAATAATAACTTCTTCTTCTTTCATTTTCGAAAAAATTTCCAACCCAGATTCCGATAACCTCCTTTGTATCTTCTCTTGATTCATTTTCTCGGTTTCTCTTTCTGCAAGTGCTAATAAATCATTCTCAGAAGCCCTTCCGGTTTTTTTAGTCACTACCCATTCATAAGCACTGCCGAGTTGAAAAAGCCCACATATCATAGCATTGAATTTTGTGACAGACATAGTGTTTTCAAATAATAGATATGGGATTAAAAATGGAGCTGATTTTGGAGTTGGGATAATATTTAACAATGACATGAAAATTGGGATATAGCAGACTACCCAAAGAGGTAACTCGGCCTCGGGTATGAACATTGTTAAGGGGAGTATTACACAAAATAGAGTGAATGAGTAGAAAGGGAGTATCAGTTTCCGTAGAAGAAAGAAGAGTAGTATCAAGTTGGCTTTTTTCCACTTCGAAATCTGCAGAGAATAATTTAAACGATATTAAAGATATCAGTTTTACACCGGAGTTTAAATATCAGTATGAAGTTTCGAAGTAAACTTTTCTCAATACATAAATAATGAAGGTTTTTGGGTATGACTAACTATGCCAAATTTAACATTTAATGTAGCAGACTGTGTTTGGAATTCCTGTATAAATTTAGGATTGTTTGTTGCAGATTTTAAGCTCAGCTTTTTTGTTCTTTTATCCAAAACCTGGAGAATGTTTGGTTGATCAAATTAACAGCCTTGGTTTTTTCCTGGATTTTGGACTGAAAAAGCTAGAAGCACCAGGAATCACCCAGCATTTTTCTCAACTTCATAAAAATCCATCTTACGCTTAAAATATGCAGCCAAACAAGCCATCAGTAGACAGTTACTAATTATTAAGGCCCAGGGTAAACATAAAATAAAGAATTCCACTAAAATAATTTAGATTAGTTGTGTGGCAAGGAAACTTATACTAAAGCTGAAATGGCCTTGCTTGATTGAAACTTTTAAGCTCAGCTTTTTTCCTTTTCTGCTTTAAGCTAGACTGTATTTGGTTGGCCAACTTACACTCTGAGCTTTTCTGGATTTCTTGACCTGAAATGCCAAAAGCTTTTAAGCTGGAGGAACGCAGATTTTTTTTTTCTTCTTAAAGTCAAAATATCCAGCTTATTGCTCAAGAGTTGAACAAAACAGTCCAAGCTCACAACTCAGGTGACCTCAACGACAAAGAAATCGAAAAGAAAAAATATTACCTTTGCATGTAAAATAGCGGGAAGGCAAACTCTAAATAGCTGCATCGGACCCGAATGCCAACGATGTTGCTGTTTTTTATAAGCTTCATAAGACTCTGGTAATTCACAAAGAACTCTAACATCATTGAGAAATACAAATTTCCATCCATTTAGATGAGCTCTAACAGCAATATCCATATCCTCAACAGTTGTTCTTTCGAGCCAACCACCAGATTCCTCTAAAGCTTTAATTCTCCAAACACCAGCAGTTCCGTTAAATCCGAAAAAATTCAAAAACATGCCATTTACTTGTTGTTCAACCTCAAAGTGGAAACATAAATTTATGTTTTGCAATCTTGTTAGTAGATTCTCGTCCTTGTTCACGAAGGACCATCGAGCTTGAACAAGACCTACCTCGGGTTTACCCTGCACAGGAAAATTAAAAAATCAGCAAATTTCTTACATGCTTTGATCCACTGTAAGCCTTTAAAACAATCAATTATTTATACACTATTTTTTCACGTTTTTAATATTTTGTAAACTATTGTAACAAGTTCTTTTTTAGTTCCCAGCCTATATATTTTTCCCTATGTAGTGTACAAAACGAAATATCTCCATATATTCTAATATAGAGTTTAGCTGAACTAGAACTGGTTGTGGTTTTGTACACTAACACATCATAAGCTTTCGATTTGTACACCATCTTAAAAAGACAGCAAATAGTGCCTTTGCGTTTCGTGGCGATTTAGTACACCTAATATACCGAATACGAAAATGTTTGTATGTAGGATCAGAAGTAAGGTACGAATCCATATAATTTGTACATAATCTTTCATGTTTTTATACTGTGTACACCATTCCGATTTTCCTTTTCTATCTTAATTCTCGATCTATGGTTTTTCGCCTCCGTGTAGTGTACAGAAACGAGAGAGATGCTATGCTGAATACTAACTGCTAATTTACAGATCAAAAGATGCAAGGTTCGGATACTAACTGCTAATTTACATATCAAAATCTGATGATACTTAAGTGTCGTAAACTGTAAATAGCCCGTTGAACAAAGTACTAAATAAACCGGTATTACCTTGAAATGGGGTATGGTTTGCTTAAGGAAATCAGGATTGGGTTGAAAGTCTGCATCCAAAATCGTAACAAATTCGTAATCCTTGACATAATCGCATGACATGGCGGATTTGAGGTTGCCTGCTTTGTAGCCAGTTCTAATAAATCTATGTCTGTATATTATGTTTATCCCCTTCTGTTTCCATGAGGACACTTCATTTCTTATTAGATGTTGTACAGTTTCATCGCTTGAATCATCTAAAACTTGAATAAGAATTCTGTTCTTTGGCCAATCCAATTGGCAGGCAGCTGATATCGATTGCTCATATACCTATTTAGTTACAAGAAATATATGATAGCAGGAGAAATAACTGATAATTAGTTACATATAGGGGCTTCTAAACGGTCTTAGAAGTGTGTTTAATCAGTCCACGGAGTGGAGGTTTGTACTGGTGTATATTATTCTGATACTGTTGTATAGTTTCTAAGATATATACACACCTCTATATATGCATTCTGTAACTTGTTTATAGAAAGAATCTCAGAGTTGTGCTCCTAAAAACTGTCAACTTTAGATTTCCTCATGTGAAAATATCAAAATACACACAAATTAACCATTCTGTTTTTCTCCTTTCTTTCTGAGAACAATAACTTTAAATAAGTAATTCTCACCTATCTTGTTTGAATCCAAAGTGTTTATCATGAAATAAGATTAGCATACACACACTCAAGCACTCCAAGTTTTAAAGAGAGTGTGAACCCTTTTTGACTTCTTAACTGATTCATATCAAAAGAATTACCGAGTTTTCTCTTGTTCTTGGGAGCTAAAATCCTAAGCAATATTAGATCTCATCAATATGAAAGCAACAGATGAAACTGCAAATGAGCGTTCACTAGAAAAATGAAATCACCATTAACCATTTAAAGTCATACCTAATTAACATTTAATAGTTTGTCAACCCCTTTTGACTTTTATGAAACGATTTATACCAAAAAAAACCATTCGGAGTTTTTTTTAGGAGAAAAGAAACATTGATAAACTCAAACCTCACTGGATTAAAAACTTTTGAAGATAAATCAATATTAATTGACTGTTCACTGATAAACGAATTCAGCATATACTCGATTATGTAGACTAATGATTGCTAAACACAGAAAATTAGGATTTTTTAAATTTATTTTGATATGGTTACCTCTCTTTCATTGCACATTGGAATCTGAACAAGAACCATCGGGAAACTTGAGCAGTTCTCCAAATCACATTCTTTTGTTTCTGCCCTGGGCTTAAGTTTCCTACATTTCATCCAAAAACACCCCAAACAAAGCACAAGTCTATCGACCGATTGTATCAAGAAAAGCACAGTGCAGAATCTGGTGAGCATTACAACAAAAGGAGCAATATAATCAACCCTAAAAGACAACCAAGCCACATATGACCATTGGATCAAACCTTGAACCTCTAATGGATGGATCAGATTCAAGTTCCATTTCTTATAATGAGCAACAATTTCGAATATCAAAGCCGCTATGGAAATGGTAAGAAAAGCTCTTAGGAATCTATAAAGCCTCCCTTTGTTTTTTGTTTCTTCTTCTTCAACACCTATTTCGGATAAAATAACACGCTTTTTAACTAAGAAAAACACCGATTTCGACCCCATTGCTAGCCAAGATAAGCAAGTGAGAGCCTTATAAGCTTTAAGAACAATCACCCATGTGAATTGTTTAGGACTTGCAGCTTTTTGCTTATCCAAAAGCTTACTTGAAGCTGAATTTTCTAATGCAAGACTAGGATTTTGAACTGTTAGTAATACTGAATTGGGTGACATTGCTTATCAAAAGCAACCAAAATTCAAGAAAATAAGAGTGATCCTACTAAACTGAGTTTATAGTAATGTGTTAAGCCAAGAGAGTTAAGTCATTGAGTGTACAACATGAGTGAGAAATATGTGACTTATAAAGAGTACAATTATTTTTGTTCAATTAAATTAATCAAGAAAAAGGCTGACAGTTTGGATGGAAAGGGAGAGATGATGGAGTAGTGTTTGTTACAGTCTAAGAGTGTGAGAAAGTATATACTTAAGCAGAGTTATTGGGCAATAAAGATTTTTAGCAGATTTCTATACTTGTATCTTGTCTGGTGATGAACAAATTGGAAGGTTAACTGTAACAGTCATTGTCTCCAAATTGGCAAATATATAAGAATAGAAGTGTGATATACGCTCACTCAAGTCATATGCATGTTAAAAAAATATATAGTAAGTTTTATTAGAACCTCAAACTTTGCTTCAACCATTACTTTGGTCCTCCAACTTTATTTCCTGTCATTTTTTTCCTTCATGTTTTCATATATGTTTTTACAGCCAAATGATATTAACACCATTAGCTGACATGATGAAGAAACAATAACATGTAAAATAACTGTGGACCTGTAAATAATTTATTGCATATGAAAAAATAGCTATTTTTTCTTTAAAAAATACCCCTTGAATTTTTTTAATATAACATCGATAAATTGTTTTCACGAATTTAAGTAATTGTTTTTACCAAATATTTTAAAATGTAAGTTTCCAATTGTTAACTAAACTTGAGTATGGGAATATATTTTTGTTAAATTTGGGAAGTGGAAACAAAGCATTAAAAATGTTTAGGCACATGTTATTGATAAACATTATAAAAATTAATACATTATCATTTACTAATTTCCCACATCATTAATTAATTACTTTCCACACTAATAATTATTTTATTTCACGAATTGGCGCCACATCAAAAATTGCTGTTAGTAAATACTTAGATGGGAAACTAAATTGACCATTTATGTAAAGTGAAAATTTCCAAAATAGCAGAAAATAAAGTTTCAGGGCGATACCGATTCCTTATTTTTGTTTTTTGGGATTATTAATACTCCTAATTGAAACTATGAGATTTTAAAGAACTGTTCCCAAAAATATATGGACAACGAATGGTGTTCCTCTGTATGGGAAGATAGGCCTAAACATGAAATTTTCAAAGGTTCAAGAGGGAAGATTAATTGGGTAACAAGAAAACCCATAAAACTTCTTCAACTTGAATAGGAGTACTTGATTGAGGAAATTAAATAAGGTTTATTAACCATCCTTGATTAATCAAATAGCAAATTTATTTTTGCACTTGAAACTCATTCGGTTTGGTTGCTACTTGTACAAATTCTGAAATTAGTGACAGTAAATTGAATGTGTTAGTCGGCAACTATTTAAGGTTCATTTGAATCAAACCTCGCACAACAATTATAACTTAACTATACGAAGAAAAAAAATAAGAAAAAAATGGTAGTCACACTTCAACACTAGTACTCAAGTTAAGGGCCGGGTCCGGTCCGGTCCGGTTCGGTTTTTGGCAAAACCGAAACCGAGTATATTTTTCGGTTCGGTTTTTTTCGGTTTCGGTCTTTTTATTTTTTGGACCGAACCGGACTGGTTTTTTCGGTCCAGTTTCGGTTTTTTTCGGTTATTTTTCGGTTTTATTTTTTCTTTTTCGGTTTTTTTTCAGTTTTTTCGGTCTTTTTCGGTTCGGTTTTACTGAAAACCGAAACCGACCCGAAATTTTTTCGGTTTTTTTGGTTCGATTTTTTCGGTTTTTCGCCTAACCCTAATCAAGTTACTAAACTTTTAATTTGATTTCCTAGAATATAGTGACTTCATTAGATTGATGAATTAACGAAAGTATGTAACAATCTATAATCCGTACTAATACAAAATAAAACCGGTCGATCACATCGACTAACTAACGGCATAGCTTTGTTGTTCGTTTGGCTTCCATCTCAATGTAATCATTTCATCATTTTGTAATATAGTGAACATTGTTGTACTTTTATGCATATATACCAAATGATATAATCGCTCTTTGTTGAATTTAAAGGCCTGAACCATTTCACCCTGTAAAAAAAAAAAGGATATTCAAGAACTTTTGTATGTATGGTAAAATAAAAACAAAAACAAAAAAACATCGCACATTTAGATTTATTGGAATTATTTGAGCTTCTAGTACTGTATGAAGGTAGCTAGGTCCCAAACAAAAATATATATAAAATGTAGATCTCTTGAAGACAAGTTAAATGCTAGGCACATGCTAAATCTGGGGATTTGTTAAAATTTGAATAGAAGCTGCAAATTAAGAACTGACAACCAAATTTGCAGATACATATTTAAACTTCTAAAAGGACAAATATTACATCATCCCATGTGTTTTGTGTAAAGGAAGGTGGTTAAGGTTCGAACTCCTCCTTTAATTACCTTTAATTACATCTATTCCCTATATACAAGGATTTAATGCCAAAAATTATCATGCATCTGTTTTTCTAAATTCATCTTATTTTTAAAGACATTTTAAAATTTTCTTCCATATACTCAGAAAGATCTTGTTGCCCTTATAATTTTTTTATAATAATTATTATACCTTACTATACTTTAATATCTCTTTATGGTAGAATGTGTAATAATATTAATTTAAAACTAATAAAGTGAATATAAGATATAATAAAATATTGATATAATGAGGAATCTAGTGAAGTTGATATTTTGTATAAATATAAAGTAAATTTGTAAAATTATATGAATGATATTTTAAATTTGAGTTATGTTATAAGTAAACTGGTGCAGATGTTTGCTGCTACTAATTTATTGCAAGTTTGCAACAGATGAAGCTAATACTTTAGAACTAGTGTTTGAATAAGTTTATTTGAACAATTTAACAATTGTGTCCATAGAATATAGATAGGTGTATTGATTATTATAGACCAAGCCATGTCCTTACTTATATTTTTTTTCAAGAACAGGCATTTTATTAGTAATACTTAAGGGAGACAAAATATCCATATTATGGGACAAACCCCCATAATGCATAAAACTATCGGAAACACTAAACAGTAAAGATACATCCAAGTGACTGAAACTACCTAACAATTTCAGTAATATGTGGCCCTATGCAATACATAAAGAGGGGGAAATAGGAAAGTTAAAACATTTAAACTCGACCAAAACTGACTTTAGAAAATGAGCTCATTGAGTGCTTGACAATAAATATGTCCAAGTTTGTGATATGCCGATGTAAATTTAAAAGATGCCTATAAATTGTTTAGAGGAAAGTGATTTCATCTGGTGTATATATTATTCAAGTTTACTAATCTAAGAATTTGAGAAATTTCTTTATCAGCAGGAGTCACTTTTATACTGATTGGTTTTTACTGTCTTGAATTTTACAGAACAGTCTGTCATGCTTTTCTAAATCAGTAAATAAAATGCAATTTCATCCGAGTATCTATAAAAAGTTTGAAAATTTTTCTATATTGTTTTAACATATGAAAAAACAATTATATAAACCCGATACACTATTATTTAGGGTGTGTCAAACAATAATATTTTTTAACTTTAATTTTGAATTAATTTTAGGATAGATATTTTTGGGTTCATTAACATGTGTTACATTTTTAGTATTTTTTAGTTTTAATTTTGAATTAATTTTAGAGCAGATATTTTTGGGTTCATTAATATGTATTAGGTTTTTAGTATGTGACACACCCTAAATAATAGTGGACTAGATTCACGGTAGTGTTAATCGTTCGGATAGTGGACTAGATTCATCGTTCAATGTCCATTTCAAAATGCATTATTATTTAGGGTGTGTCAATCAATAATTTTTTTTAGTTTTAATTTTGAATTAATTTGAGGGTAGATATTTTTGGGTTCATTAACATGTATTAGGTTTTTAGTATTTTTTAGTTTTAATTTTGAATTAATTTTAGGTTAGATATTTTTGGATTCATTAATAAGTGTTAGATTTTTATTATGTGACACACTAAGTAACAATTGACTAGGGTAGTGTTAATCGTTCGGTGTTCATTTCAAAAGATTAAAACCAAAATCAAAGACATAAAATGTATATGCAAAATTTAGTTATTAATAGCAATTTAGTTATTAATAGCAAAATTTAGTTATTAATAGCAATTAGGACAGACTGACTTGAAAAATTGAAGGTAGCAAAAATGATTCCTTTTAGACAAGCAATAAGTGAGAGATCAAATTTATAATACCCAAGTGTACTAATTTAGTTTCTTAATTATTCTGTATAACTTGTCAATAAGAATCCTCCGAAGTTGTTATGTAACAACATGTAAAGGGGTTTTAAAAAAAATAAAAATAGTTATGTTATAAAATACAAATTAAGAAAAAGTGTCTTGGAAACCATACAATAAACTTGAACTAGAACCAAACCAGCACACATTAAAAAATTCACCTCCAAATGAAATTGAGATAATACTAAACAGTACTAGTTTATTTTCTTTAACAACAACTTGAAAGGCAGTGTGTTTGTGACACTAATTTAGCTGAATCTGTTACTGAATTAATCAAAGCTGAATCTGTTACGCTATGGCCCATACTCAATACATAAGCTTTGGTTGACACTATCAAAAACTTCCAAGCAGTACACAACATAATTGCATTGACGGTGAAGTTCTAGATTTAGATCTCTTTACGTTTTGAATTAAATCATAGATTGTCAATATTATATTAGACGTGGCAATGTTTGACCTCTTATAGGAAATATAGAAACTTATAGGAATATTCTTATGACTGTAAAATATCACTTCTTCTATAGCTTGCACTCTTTGAGATAGTTAATTTATCCATGCTAAGTTTAAAGAGTTACTACCATTCACACTAAATTGCTTAAAGTTTTATTGATCATCCCAACACACAGATTGTAGTGTTTTTTTTACAGAAAGTAACTTCCCATAGTCCATAATGAAATTAAGAAGCTCACACAAAAAATAAAATAAAAATGAAAATACAAATGTGGCTTGGGGACAATGCCGAACAAGCAATTAACCCCACATGACAGAAAATAGTGTGCAATGTTGCAAATTTGAGGGCCATATATGATATATATATATATGTACTTATGACTCAACTCTACTGTATAACTGTACTACTCTTATATTACTACATGTGAATATGTGATCATCAGCTACAACTGGCAATTCCTGTATTATATGCTATGTATAAAATAAGTATGTAAATAGCAGGTACAGTACGTACTCTCTTTCACTAATTAGATATTTAAGAACAATTAGAGATCTTATTTATTTAATAACCACATCGGTTACAGAAAAATTAGTAAATTTATGTGAGTACAACATGCATGTATCTCCATGTACTTCTTTATTTATTTTATATTTGATCGTTACGTGTTTTTATAAAAATCTACGTACAATTTAAAGTGTTCATCAGTTGAATCATTTACTAAGACCAATCACACCAGTTTGCTTACACTTTTCTTTATATTTAAGTTAATTAGTATCACTTTTATATTTTTTGGGTAACAGTTTAACTTTATACATTTTTCAACTTTTCTATCAAATTTATTATCATAACTAAATATTATTCTATTTTAATATACTTCTATCAATTTTTTTCAACCCAAATTAATTTACTAGAGCAACCACATTAAATAACTTACAAGTTTTATCGTATTTAAAGTAAAATGTATACTTTTACAACTTATAATGAAACATTTTGGTTTATACAAATTATCAGCTTTTTTATCAATTTCTCTATCAAAACTATACAACTCATCTTTTTGTTATTTTATTAATTTATATGTGAAAAATACAAATAAATGAGAGAGAATAAGAGAAAATTAAGAGAGAAAATTATTATTTTAATTATAAAGGAACATCTTGATACTATTTGAGGGATATTTGAGTTCTGTATATTTAAGTTAATAGATAAGTAAATTTATGCGTCTATAATTTTATAATAATCTTCTCATATTTAAGATAAATAAGTTATATAAGAAAACTGATACGAGTGATCTAACATCTATCGTGTTAAGTAAAATACTTGGTATATTTCTATGGGCTTTCTCTGTACATACTTTTTTCTAAACTAGTTTTTTTAGAGAAGTGCCCAGTTTTGTTGACCCAACAGAAAAATAGCAAAATAATGAATGACAGAGTTATGCAAGTTTATATGAACCAGGTTATGGGAGAGTGACCCACCTCTTTGTCCACTGCCACTTTAAAATACAAACTATCACATTGTCAACTGTTCTAGTTACTCTCAGGGCTAGTTTGGTTGCAGTTTATGCAAATTTTGTGGTTTAGAACAAATATGTATTCATGTTTTGTTAGTACAAAATTATCCTAGGTCATCGAGACAATGGATGAAATTACTATTAGACCCACGTAACGCTATTACGAAAGTGTTCTTTCTTCGGCATCGTCTCAGGTGCCGCCTCATCTGCCGTCCAAGAAAGAAGGACAAGACGACTAAGGTAGCATACCCCACTTTTGGCCGACCAGCCCTCCTTGCCAAAATGGAAAGAATGGAGGTCGTCAGTCGAGTTAGCATCAATAATTGCAGTCCAAGTCCTAAGCAAAATATACTAAACCTGAGCTTAAAAGCTGCAATGAAATAAGTCTTGTAAATGACCATTCTACATAGAGCGCCAAATCACCCCAATCACAATATGCGATGCTGACATGGCGCCTTTCCCTGGCCTGTGGTGTGGATGCGTTCTACATGAGATGAGGATATGCATCCAACCAGCATTTAAGGCCTTCAATAAGTGAAAATTTGATTTTCACAAGCAAAAAAAATATCAAAACAAAATAAAACAGCAGATACATAAGTCCCCAAACAAAGTAATGACTGCCAGAGATGTTATCATGATGTTTCTAAATAAGAAAAGAGTGTTTTTTTGTTTCTAACACAAAAACCAAATAGCAACTTACAGATTTTTACATTTTCTGTAAATTGAAATGATTACGTCAATATAACTCACAAAACAAACTGCTTTTAAAGGAAAAAAACATTTTTAAACAGTTCCTGCAGCAACCTTAGTCGCCATCTTTATATATCTCTTCACTTTGGAATGCGACTTCAGAAAATATTAAGGCCTAATATGGTGCTATAAACGTTTTTCAAGTTTCACTTATAAGGCAATAAGAGGAACAAAAACAAGAATATCGTACAGATCACGGATTCAGGACCCCTTCCTGATCAAGATTTGATCTCTATATTTACTTTCCCGTATCTCTAGATTGGGGTTGTTTAGCTATTTTCATTCTCTTTATGAACATCGTTTGTGTCTTGATGTCAGATATATTTGCTACATTCAGGTCTTAGTCTTCAGGTAACTGGTCTCGACTATAAAATATAAGGTTTTGTTCTTGTTTCAAGTTTTACTCAGCAAAAACATGTGGTAATTTCTCAAACAAGTGGTGTTGGAAACTTCAACCCCATGCTTAAGTTTGGTGAGGTGTCCAAATCCAAGATCAAGATTGCACTTATCTAATTCATTAACTAATCAAGTCACACACATACCCCCCATTGGGTACCATGCCATTTATCACACATGTATGGTTGCTCTTATTGTCATACCTAACTAAAAACTAGCATTTTAATATGATAGCTCATAGAATAGGTGTCCATTTAGTGATAAACTTCAAGTGAACACAGCAAACTCATAGCCCAGCTAGCTGATCTACCTATAAGACTAAACTTTAAATTTACTAAGGCCTTGTTTGTTTGAAGCTTATGAGCTCAGCATTTCTGCTTATTTGCTTAAAAGCAGGCTGCATTTGGCTGACCAACTAAAAAATCTGGCCTTTTCGGGATCTTTTATCAGAAGAAGCTACAATTTTCGAGTTGGACGAGCCTAACTCTTTTATAAAACTCAATTATCTAGTTATTTTTTCTTAAAAGCTGCAATCGAACAAGCCCGAAATGTTTATTTAGTTGCAGCGTATAAGCAAATGAGCAGCCTTGTTTGTGACTGAAAAAGGAAGGGTTTATGGAGAGATTCTAGCTTCTTAAAGTCTTTTTTTATTTATTTAAATCTTATTAAAGAGGATAGCTTCTTAAAGTCAGAAGCTGGAAAAGACTAGTTAAAAGTCGATGAACCAAATGCACTGTAGCTTATAAGTTATAAGAAAATAATACTAATAACGATACCGCGAGCTTAAATGGTGCAACCTAACAAAATGTTGTACTGATATCACAATAGCTGTCAAGTAGCATCAAGAATACATCCAAGTCTTTATCTGTTCCAAACAAAAAAACATCACACTTATTCTTGGCACGTTTGAAAGAACGCTCCTTTAAATTTTAGTAAAAATATCACTAAAGCAGGTTGGGTATTGTCTCAAGTATAAGCAGGGATTGGAATCTAATCTTTTCTGTACTAGCACAAACTTTCCGGAGATGCACAGAAAAAGGCTATTTTTAAAGCTAAAAACGCTTCATCAAACTCAAATTAGGTAGCATAATTATTCTTGGTTATTTAAGAATGACCAAAAATAGTAGCTTTTCTGTTAACAGTAATTGTTAAACTGCGATAGATGTTATTTAACGATGATGAACCAAACTAGAATGCCATGAACCCAATCCCCAGTGGCGCACTGTCAGCCCACGGACATTAAAATAAATACAGACAAGGCATAGAAAGATCATCTATTTCCTAAAATTCCATTATGAAAATTCATCTAGAAAATCCTCCCCATATCATCAGGAAAAAAAGGGAAACCATAGAAAAAACAGTTCCCACGATAAAGAATTTCCCAGAAGTTGAGAAAAAAAACTGACAGATCAATCCACCAGGATGCAAAAACTGATTCGGCTAAAAGGAAGCGGACTAATTGAATAAATATTGTATGAAAAAGTAAGAAAAGCATGTAAATGGAATACTGAAACATCAAGAAAAGCATGTAAATGGAATACTGAAACATCTACCATTCTCTAACAGTATGAAACAGTATAAATTACTAGATAAGTCGTGTTAATTAATCAATGAAGTTTGTTTCTCACAGAATACAGCAACAGACTAAATTGCTTCTACTGTTGTACACCTCTAATGGTGTAGCTATAATCGAAGTACGTATATGATATCAAGGTGTCCTTGTGAATATACCATTGGAACTGTGAAGTATATATTTAGCATACAAAATACAATATTGTTCCATCTTTTTCATGATTTGATATGAAAATGGGGGAATACCTCTGCGTTCTATACTGACCAGAGAGAGAGAAAGAAAAAGATCTGAACCAAATCTAATAGACAGAATAATAATATCAGAATCAAGTCATAAGTAAATAATGAAACAGTTGCTTAGTTTTGTTTTTGTTCAAACTCAATAAATAGTTAATGTTGCACAATCAGATCATCTAAAGAAGGCATCACTGGAATGAAATTTACTTTGTTGCATAATTTGTCACAAAATTACCAGATCAGACAACTTGAATTACTAGGGTCAACGAGTCAACATAAGGAACTCTGAGCAGCAAAATGTTTTGTTTCAAGTGTTAACAATGTGACGCAAAGAGAGAAAAAATCCATATCTGTAAGCTAATTCATAGGTGTTTCTCCAGATTTTTGGGAATTCTCAAATAAACAAGTAATCACGATTCACGGACAACAGAAGGAAATTAAAAAGCGAATTATATGAAATGAGGGATTTTACATTATCTGTCATGTTGCTGTTTGGGATCAATCAGAGATGGAAATGCCATGGAAACATTTCAACATGACAGAATTACCGAAAAGTAAATAGAAAAATTAGAAATGGATAATTAAAACTCGACTCTATATATTATCATGAAATCTTATCAACAAAAACTCTAAAATATGGTCTATTATCGCATACTAAGAATTTACATGGCGTAGCGACAAATATGGCGATTTAAACGAGGAAACATTCAAGTGATACACTTAACTTAATAGTTAATACCTTGAACTAAGAAGTTCTTATCTGTTCGTATGTTATTAATATCATGAACTAAGAACTATTTATCTGTCCGAATGCTACTGTTAGAATAAAACACTTCGAAATTTACAAGAAAAATGGATAAGGAAAATTTTGTTTTTGTTTTTTTATATTAGATTCGTTTTATTTCTATGCAATATAGAAACATAATATTTGGGTGGCATTGGGGGGTTTCTCATAAACAACAGAACCGAGTTCTAGATAGAACTCCCTAAATTTCTGTAGGAAAATTGGAATACTTTTCTGAATAGACTATGAATTGGATCCTAGGCTTTAATATTAGGTTCCATGTATGCGATCTTAGGACATGATACTAAAATTGCTTTAATTACTATAACTACTCAGCTGAGCTGATATAGCGGATCTCTCTGAATTGATCCTATGCATATCTCTCATTTGGCATTTGTTAAGAGGTAGTCTGAGTGTCTGAGTAGATCTGTACATCATTCCTCATACCGATCCTGTCAGATTCACCATTCTCATTGTGAGCAAATAATTACAAAGTAGTTCTTTTTACTGAATCTTTTACAATAACTCTTAATAACTATGCTATTACTTTATTCACTAGTTGGTCTGTTGAAAATGGAGCCGTAATCGGATATTTCCCTTGCAGTGACCCAACCATAAAGAGTCAAATGGGCAGGTTGCTGGTAAGGCAACACAAAAAAGTTATTGTTAATCGAATTTTGGGAGAAAAATCAACTTACGGTCCTAAATTTCAAACTTGAACCTAGGATACTGTGCAGTAAGCAAGATATGAAGCCACCCAGTTTTATCCGTAGGAGATACGAAAAGAGTAAAAGCACAAATCTTGAGCTCAATTGTTGGATTTAAACCTAGGTCAATTGGAACTAATATACTTCTTCAGTAAATTAGAACATTAACACCAAATGAAAGTAAACATCACTAAACCAAAATTACATAAAAATGTTAGGATTTCTTGGACCACTGGTGAATTTGCAACTTAACAAATTGATAACAAGTCGATAACTATTATTAACACTCTCGAGAGATGGCTTCGATTCCCTAGAACAAGCACCAAAAAATTGTTTTATTCTGATTCAATAACCAGACCAAGTTAAAACATAATATCAGTATCGTTCACTTGCTAAAATTGAAATCATATACGCACATATATTGAGTTCAGTCTTAAAGTAATATCCACTCCTGGGCAAATCTTGACAAAAGGATACTATGATTACGAAAAGGTGCATGTAACTTTCACTACTTTCAGTAAAACTCTTCACTATGCTCTAGCTTAAACAACTGATATGTCGCTATTTTGGAACATAGCTAACATGTATCCACATTCTCTAGTATCAACAACAGAAATATGCCTTAAAACCCTCACACTGTCAGTGCCACACACCTACTTTATCGCATGTTTTAAACTCTTCGATTAGTATAAAACATGCAATTCTGGTATTTGATAACAAAACCTGAGCTGATTTCTGATGGTTCTATCCATAGTATCCGAATAAGGCAAAAACCTAGGCAATATAAAACTATGGGTAAATAAATATCTCTTTCCCGAAAGAGAATTGGAGTCACATGCAAACATTACTTTCAAGAAAGAGCTGAAATCAGTTAAGAGAAAAACGACACAAAGCCAAAATTAAGCACAGCAAACATTCAAAATTTCAACCAGCATCCTTCATTATGTTCTAAATTAACCATTGATATCCCATAGACATAGTTCATCCTCTACATAATTGAAAAGGACCAAATATGTAAAGATACACGCTAACATGGCCTTGAAGAAATTAAAATGCTCTCAAATCCTCACCCATCAATTGTATTTCCAAGCATAAAAGAGAAAAGCTCTCGCACAGGTGAAAACTCCACTAATCCAATATCCATAGCATACCCATCAACAGGCAATTTCAGCTCTCGCAAAACCGTAAAAGCCTCTCCCATTCGATTCTTCGGCACATTCTCAGCTACAGGACAAAAGGGTATCCAACAATCTGGTTTATACTCGTCCCCAATATCAATCCCCTCTTTTTTCATAGCTTCACATAATTGCAAATGGAACTGAAGGAAAGGGATAGAAGGCGTAGGAGAAATAAAGAGGACATTTTTCTCATTTGGGAGGGTTCCGATTGAGGAGAGAGATAAGGGTAAAGCCTCTTGCTTTAAAGCTAGGGTTTTGACTATGTTTTCGAGTTTTGATGGATCAACATATGGGCTAGAGAAGAGGGTAATGTGTGGCCTGGATTCGATTTCGATTAGTTGGGTGCTGATCTGGCGACGTGCTAAGACATTCCAAGCCTTGAGGACCTGGTTCTCGAGTGCAGGGTCGAAATAGAGCTCAATAGCATAACCTTGCGCCATTGCTTAAAAAAAAGTTAAATTTTCAAATATTGAACAGAGACCAGGATACAAATTACAAATTTGGGGTTCCTAAATCTGATCAACACCAATCATGCAACATACAAACAAAACCATAGTCCAAAATGAAAAAAATTCGGTTGTTTAAAATTTAGACAAAAAATTCAAAACGATGGAAGATCAGAAATTAGATCAGCATTAGTTATCAAAAACAAAACCATAATCCAAAATAAATAAAAAACATGGTTGGCAAAATGTGATAAACACAATTTATCAAAATATAACCAGAAACAACAGTACAATTAAAAAGGCAAGGTTTTGCTGAAGTCTGATCACCAGTTACGAAAGATAGAACAAAACCCGAGTTACGAAATAAAAAATTTAGGGTTCCTAAAATCTAATAAGCACCACTTACTAACATTTAACAAAGTCCTGGATTAAAAAGTACAAATTTGGAGTTTCTAAAATCTGATCATCACAAATTATCAAAAAAATTAAAAGAAAAAACACCATAACAAGTGAACAAGATGTGGTTCCTAAAATCTGATCAGCACCAATTATTAAATAAAACTGGACAAAACCCAAGATAAAAAGATTAGTTTTGTAGGGTTTAAGTATCTGAACAGCACCAATTGTACAACTGAAATAAACCAACAAGATAAAAAAAAAGTTTAAAAGTTTAGTTTCTAGTTTTTTACGGTTTAGATATTTGATCAGCATCAATTATACAAATGAAATAAACCAACAAGATAAAAATTAAATCAAATTTTTTTTGGGGGGTCTTCAAAATCTGACTAGAGACAATAATGAGCAATTGCATGTAAATTATACAAACCCAGATTAAAAAAATGTACAAAGATGAAATATTACACTAAAAAAAAAAACTCCCAATAAAATTAACAACACACCCTACAATCATAGATGATAAAAAAATAAAATAAAATGAGGAAAAAAAGATTAAAAATGGGTTAAGAAGTTACCTAGAGATTGCAGAACTGAATAAGTAAATAAAGAGAGTGTGTGAGATTTAGAAATGGAGAAACATTTTTGTACTATTATTCGAGTTTAGGTAAGTATAGAGACAAACAAATGAAGAGAAAAATGAAATTTTAAGCTCGACAGATGGTGGTTGTTTTATTTATTTAGTTATAAGTTTTAAATACTTATCATTTTTTATTTTACTCCCCCCTAAAAGCTATTGCGTTTTGTTAATTTAGTCTAAAAGTTTTAAATCTTTATCATTTTTTTAATGAGGTTTCATAATCTTTATCAAGTACACATTTTGCCATTGAGAAAATGAATTTATAAATAGATCTCGTTACTTAATTACAAAACAAAAACAACACAAATAAGTTCTTTTGTAAAAAAATAATTTTAGGAAAACAATCGGTTTTTTATTCTAAGAATGTAAAACAATATATTTTTCCTATTAAATTCTAACCAGGATAGTTTTTATTAATGAGAGTCAACCAGTTAATTTTATAACAAACTAAACACAATATTACATTCTGACTTATAATAATCATAAAAAATGACCGCCTTAAAATTAGAACAAAATTAATACTTACATTTTTATCTTCCTACAAAGTTCAAACCATTTTTTTTATACGAAAACGTTGCATTTTCTCTTATAAAAATGATACATTGGCCGTACATATAAATATTAGAAGACATTTCTTTTGTGTTTTTAATAAAAATTCTAGTAGCTTTTTACTTAGGAATAAAAAAATAGTACTCTGTGATATTCTATTAAAATGTGATATTAACCTTTTTCTTATACAAGTTTATGTTTCGATTTCTTTTTAAGAATTTCAAGTTTACCCTTTCTTAGTTAAATAAAAAAATTTTGTTGTTTCGGAATATAAATTAAATTATGTTTTTTCAGTTAGAATTTACCTTTTTAAGGGAAAATGGTACATAAAGTGGAAAAAGGGTGGTGTGACTAAGATTTAAAACATTGGGAGAAATTCATAAAAAAACAAACTTTGAGATTATAAAGACAAAAGAACAAGCCTCCTCGGGGTGTTTTTTTTATAAATAATTTCTCTTATATTCGTGGGTTTAATGCAAATGACTTTTGTATTCCTTCTTCTGTTTTTGAAGTACCTACATTATTAGTCGGTCTATATATATTTGTTCATTTCAAAATGATGCAGCTTTATGTAATGGTCGTTTTTTGATAACTGTCTTTCTACGCACGCAAGCGGAAGCTAATGGCAGACGATCGTGACGATGACACTCTTCATAATTCAAAAAATTATGAGTTTTTCAATTTTTCATCATTTATTTTCACTAAAATATGTTAAAAACGATCATTCACAACCCTTATTTTTTTTTATTTCAGTTAACTTAGTAGTTAATGTAAACTTTGACACCCCCATAATAAATTCATGGCTTCGCCTCTGATAATGCACGTACAAATTTGTCAATATATGCGTATAAATAATAGCGGTTTATAGAGAATTACTCTTTTGCTAATTTTATAAAGAAAAAAAAACTGTCATAATGCGAACTTGTGTCCATGTAAAGTAAAATTGATGTAAATATGTTACATGTACTTGTGAGTGTTTGTCATGCATAAAAATCAATAAAGTGCATGAATAGAGTGAAAAATTGATCCATGCGGTAAAATGATTTTGGAATTCAACACTATGGTCTATGCCTTTTTAATATTTGATATGGGTAAGCGTCTGAGGGGTTAATAGGAGAGTGAATCGGAGGCCGGTTTCTGTAAACTAACATATTAAATATTAGGATCAACTTGAAACTATTAATTGCAAATCAGTACCCCACACTAATTACCAAAAGTCATGTGTTATATTGCGCAACACGTCCTCCATGTCATCCAGTCCCACACTTTTCTCACCCTTTTCACACACTCTCTCTAAAAACAGCGAAAACCGTCATTTTGTACTGTAAACTAATTAAAACAGCGAAAACAACCATTAATTCACAAAAATAGCCGATAAAACCTGCGATAAACTTGCCATCATCTTTGTCGCACAATCTAATCAACATAATCGAATCGAAACTTGAAGTAAAAACAAGCTTCTACAATGAAAGAGGTAAATTCACATTTTTTAAAAAAAAGAAGAAGTTATGATGTTATTCATATCAACATTCAATTACTTATATTAAAGTTCACAATTAAACTGTCAAAAATATAATTTTTTTACCAAAACTGTAATAGACTGGAACCCTAGCAAGTTTTATAAAAGTAGAAAAATTATATTCTGATGTTATTTATATTTATATCAACATTGACTAAAATTAGATTATCAGTTAAATTTGTCTATTAGATTGTTAATTTTAGAAAAAATTGGAGTCTGGTACCATTTAAAGATTATTATTATGTTTTAGTACCACTTATAATTTTATATTCCCAAATTTATATATGATTGCCAATTAATTTCGTTCGTAAATTTGTTTGTCAATTAAATTGTCAAGTGTTTATATATTAGATTGTGTATATTAGAGTGTGTATTACATTGTGTGTATAATAGAGTGTGTATTAAATTGTGTATATTAGAGAGTATATTAGATTATCAGTTTAAAATTAATTTATCAAATTATTCATATTAGATTGCGGATTAATATTTTTCTGTACCTTTGTTTGTCAATTAAATTCTCAACTGTGTAAATTTGTATATTAGATTATCAATTATCAGTTAGTTATTTTAAAAAAATTAGGGACGTTAATACCCCATTAAAATATGAACTGTGTAAATTTATTTATTAGATTGTGTATTAGATTGTCAATTCTGAGTTATTTTTTTTTTATCAAAAATTAATTTATCAAGTTATTCCCATTAGACTGCCAGTTCAGAATTAATTTATCAATTTATTACTATTAGATTGTTTATTAGATTGTCTCTTGTTTTTTTTTTTTTTTTTTTAATATTTGACTATGAAATGTGTGTATTACATTGTCATTTAATTTTGTTTATTAGATTATCAATTTCACTTCGTATTTTTTCCAAATTTATGATTGCCATTTAATTTGTTAATTTGGTTTGTAAATTTGTTTGTCGATTAAATTATCAACTGTTTCTATATTAGATTGTGTATATTATAGTGTGTATTAGATTGTGTATATTAGAGAGTTATTAGATTGTGTATTACATTGTGTATATTAGATAGTGTATTAGATTGTCAGTTCAAACTTAATTTATCAAGTTATTCCTATTAGTTTGCGGATTAATATTTATCTGTACATTTGTTTGTCAATTAAATTGTTAAATGTGTAAATTTGTATATTAGATTGTGTATTAGATTGTCAATTCGGAGTTATTTTTTTAAACAAAAATTAATTTATCAAGTTATTCTCATTAGATTGTCAGTTCAGAATTAATTTATCAAGTTATTCTTAATGGATTGTCTTTTGTCTTTTTTTTTCTCTCTCTATATTTTACTATTAAATGTGTGTATTAAATTGTCATTTTTATGTTTGTTTTTTTTATAAAATTTAATATATTAATACTCTCTAAAATTCTGAAGTTAACAGAAATCAACAACAATCTAATATACAATCCAATATAAAAAAAAATGCAATCTACTATTTATTAGACATTAGATTGTGATTTTTTAATGACAGTCTAATGTCTAATATATATTGTTAAATAACAGAGATCACAACAAAATTGTTAAATAAAAATAAAAACAACAAAGAGTAATTACAATTCCATTCATTAACTATAAAAAAACTCCCATTCAAAACGAACACAACCACCATCAACAAAAAAAAAATACATAGAAAAAAGTAAACATGAAAATTGGGGCATTGCCCCTTACGCCTGACCTTTTAACTCGACAAACTCTTTCTCGAGTTCTTCAACTCAAGCAGTGAGCCTGGTAATTTCTGTCAGGTTGTTTTCTTTCTCCTTTTTCAGAGTATGAATATACTCACATGCCTCGTCGACCTCTTCTTACTCCAACTTGTCTTCGAAGTTGGAGACTTTGTGCTCTAATTTCCGGACTTTCTTAGCCCTCTGAACTATTTTCTCCTCTGATTCATACTCTCACTCATCACTGTAGTCTTTTTCCTCACCACTGCTGGAGGAATGAGAAGTTGTGTCTGAGTTGTATCTTTTCATTTTTTTAGGGGAGATAAAAAAATTTAGATTAGAGAAATGAATGACAGATGAATGAAAAAAATCTTTATGAGGATATGAACAAATAATGTTTTACTTGAGTATTTAAAGAATTAACTGACAGTTCAGTTTCTCAGAATGTGAAAGGTTTCCCATAGAATAAAAAACCGTGCACCTTTAATGACGGAATGTGAACAAAATTTTCACTAAAAAAAATGAAAACCCTGTGCACTTTTGTTTGAAGAAATGAATGTAAATGATAAATTCTGAATCTATTACTATTTGTTTATTAGTTTGTCAATTCTATGTTAGTAGTTTATCAATATTATGGACGTTATACATCATTAGATTGTCAGATTCAGAAATAATATTTATATAAAACAAATATTAGATTGTGAATTTTTAATCACAAAAATTAAAACAAAAAAAATTGTGGTGTTACTGCGATTTTTAATAATTAGTTATGTTATTAGATTGTTAAATTTTTAATAATAGATTGTACGTGTTGAAATTGTTATCAATTATATTGTCAGTTATCATTTTGTTGATATGCAATTGTTTAAGTTAAAAACCCCATTAGATTGTCAGCGTTCAAATAGTTATGAATTATATGTTATTAGATACCCAATTAGATTATCAATTACATACGGAACTAGATTGCCCATTACATTGTCATTTACTGTGTATGTTTTTAATTAGATAGATTGATAGATTGTCAATGGTAAATACTTTTAATAGATTGTCAATTATTTTTAAACATTGTCAAATCTAATTAGATTGTCATTTATACACCATTATATTGTCAAAAATAAAAATAATATTTATATAAAACAAATATTAGATTGTGAATTTTTAGTCACAAAAATGTAAACAGAGACCAACAATAAAAAGTTGTTAAATAAAAATTAAAACAAAAAAATTGTGGTGTTACATAGTATTTTTAATAATTAGTTCTGCTATTAGATTGTCAATACTTAATACTTGATGTGTTTATTGCAGAATCGATTTTTAGTGCACTCATAAAAACCTCAAACACCTAGAGAAACAAGCGTTTAATACAAATCTAATCTAAAAGCATTGATCGAGGTCGTCAAGAAAATAGAACTAACAAAGCTACAACTCTCTATAATGAAAAAACACTGTCCATTCTGGACCCATTTTGATGCCATACAAAAAGAAAAAATCAACATAGAAAAGGCTGAAAAGAGTGATAAAAATCTCTACGAACTCGTTAAGAAGTGACAGCCTGAAAAGAAAGCCTTTAAAATAGGTGAAAGGTACGTCGAAATGACGTATTCGGATATTGAAAATGTATTTGGGATAAAGTCAGGAAAGGAAAATGTTATAGTTGGACCAGAAAACAAAGTCTGTGTATCCTTCAATGTCTTTGTTGAGAAATACTTCAAAAATGAAAAATTTCTTGTCAAACAAAATATTGAATTAGCTTTAACAACAACTACTGAAGAGACAAAATCAGGTGAAAAAATAAAACTAGCCGAAGATTTCTTGCCGATTATTAATTCTGTTCATGTTGAATATGCTATTCGTACCAACAAGATGTTCCAGTGCAAAGTGGGGTACCTAAAGATGGTTTGTGGAGACGTTAAGAAAATAAAAAATTATGATTGGGTAGGTCATTTTAATGAAACACTGATCGGTTGCTTAACAACACACCCAAAAGAAAATTGGCGGCTGCATTATGGTACTTCTGGTAAGGTTCATTAGAATTTTATCACATTAGATTGTTATTAGATTGTCAGATACTGTTTATTTACTACCTTTTATTTTGTCTCGGTACAGTATATTCTGCTTGAGAGATTTCATTTACAGAGACCCGACAAGAATGAATTTACAGATATTTTGTGGTCTACAAAATGGAGATTGCCAGAGTTTAGCAGGAAATGGGAAAACAACACATTGGAGGAATACTTACAATCATGTGTAATTAGTCCTTAATTAGATTGTCAATTATTTAATTAGATTGTTAGTTTATTGAGTAGATTTTCAGTTACTTAATTATCATTGTCATTAAATAGTCAATTCCTTAATTAGATTGCCATTTCCTTAATTAGATTGTCAGCTCCTTAATTAGATTGTTAGTTTCTTGAGTAGTTTTCAGTTCCTTAATTATGTTGTCATTATATTGTGAGTTCATTAAATAGATTATCAGTTCCTTTATATTGTTTAACGCGATAGATGTATGCTATTAGATTGTCAGTTGGTTAATTAGAATGTTAGTTCTTTAATTACATTGTTAATTCATTGAGTAGATTTTCAGTTCCTTAATTAGATTATATGTTTCTTAATTAGATTGTCATAAAATGTAACTATAAAAATTTCTACAAGTTGTATGATATTACATTGTCATTAGATTGTCAATTCCTTAATTACACTGTTAGTTCATTGATTTGATTTTCAGTTCCCTAAATTATATTGTCAGTTCTTTAATTAGATTGTCAGTTCATTAATTAGATTGTCATATAATTGCTGAAAATTGACATTTCTTTGAACCCGGTTGATTTAGAGTAGCAATGTCCATCTATTTATAATTCTTTACTAGCTGTGAATCGTATGAGGTTAGGTCCAAAACCCAAAAGAACAATACAGCAAAAACAAAAATACGACAAGAAGCTTGAAAAGAAAATAGATGATGACATTGCAGACACTAAGGAGGCGCTGAAAAATGGTACCGAAATCCCAGAAATTCCAACTACTTCTCCAACAGTTCTTTACTAGCTGATAGAGAAAAGGACTGGTTACGTACACCATCTATGTATACCGACACAGATACACAAAATGCTTCAAAAGGAAGAGAGGAAGTAAAAACTTGTACTGACTCCGATAGGCACAACCAATCTAGCTCTGAGACTGAATCAGATGATGAACTAAACTCACTACAAAAATACGAGATTGAAAGGCTGAAAAAGAGTCTAGAATAAGCTAGAGAAGAAATAAGGACGAGAAAAAAGAAATAAGGTGATGTGCCCGGGAATGCTAAGATGTCGGTAAGTCGCTGTTTTAGGAGTACTCGAATAGAGAAACCAACTCTTCGTATTTGATAAGCCGAAGGCGCCACAAACAAGATGGGTTGGGGTTCTAATGAAACAAGCTTGATAAGCCCGACGGCGCCACAAACAAGTTCTGTTAGGATGATTCAC
Organism: Primula veris; assembly: GCA_963682055.1. Taxonomy (NCBI): domain Eukaryota; kingdom Viridiplantae; phylum Streptophyta; class Magnoliopsida; order Ericales; family Primulaceae; genus Primula; species Primula veris. Next base: position 22,833,050 of record OY821747.1, on the reverse strand, counting down.
CACACTCCGGAGAGATAAGAAGGGGAGTGATAAGAATCAGAGTTTAACTCGCCACTAACAATCTGAATTCCACAAATTGCAAGATAAGAGTAAAAAGATAAACAAGCAAAAAAAGCTTAATTCTTTTTATCATTCTAGTGTGTTTAAAACTTGATACATATGACTTTATATAGAGCCAAAAACGTCACCCTAATGACATGATAAGATCTACAACTTAGATTACTTGAATATAGTTAGATACATTCATAAAAACCTTTTACACTTATCTATATCATTAAGTAGGGACTTTGACCAATATATACACTTAATATAAACCTATCCACGTCCATAAGCATGCACCAACAATGTCAAATGCTTAGATTACACCCCCTTGGCAGATTAGAATCATTGAATGTGCAGATTCACGCATCGAATTAATGCACTCCTTGAAATAGCCAAAATTTGATGTATCGGCATAGTTGCTACTCAAACCTATCAAATGAGTTAATTCCTTTGTCATAAGCACTTCATTACCAATTTCGAGCTTCTCAGATTTTGACCGAGTAACCGGACCCATATGAGGAATATTGAGCTTAGATTCATAATCGAATGCCACATGATGCACATCATCTCATCTGGGTTGATTAGCATTTGCCCTCAAATCCATATTTTCATCATCTTCAATGTATGGAGTCAAATTCCGAACATTGAAAGTGTTTGATCCTTGGTAACCTTCAGGTAGTTCAATCTTATATGTGTTATCGTTGACTTTAGACAACACCCGAAAAGGACCATCGGCCCTTGGCATAAGTTTTGATTTCCGCAGGTTTGGAAACCGCTCCTTCTTCAAATGCACCCAAACTAGATCGCTTGGTTCGAAAACAACACGTTTTCGGCTTTTATTCTTCACTCGCTCATTGATCTTATTTTGTTTCTCAATCCGTTCTTTCACCTTCTTATGTATCTCTTTAACAAACTCGGCTTTCTTTTCTCCATCCATACTAACCCTCTCGTTGATAGGTAATGGAGATAAATTCAAAGGTGTAATAGGATTAAAACCATAAACAATCTCAAAAGGGTTGAGTTTCGTAACTCTATGCACACTACGATTATAAGCAAACTCGGCCATTGCTAGAGCCCCATCCCATGATTTCAGATTTTTACTAATAAGACTTCGAAGTAAGGTAGACAAAGTTCGGTTTACTACCTCGGTCTGCCCATCGGTTTGCGGGTGACATGATGTACTAAATAGAAGGTTAGTACCCAATTTCTTCCACAACATCTTCCAAAAGTAACTCAAGAACTTGACATCCCGATCCGATACGATTGTTTTCGGAATACCATGTAGTTTCACAACTTCTCGAAAGAACAAGTCTGCAATATGAGATGCATCGTCCGTCTTGTGACACGGAATGAAATGAGCCATTTTTGAAAAACGATCTACTACCACAAAGATCGAATCCATACCCCGCTGTGTTTTTGGTAATCCCAATATAAAATCCGTACTTACATCAACCCATGGTTGATTCAGTATAGGTAATGGCATGTATAACCCTTGATTTGCTTCTTTGCTCTTGGACTTCTTACAAACTACACACTTCTTAATAACCCGATGTATGTCTTTAATCATAGCAGGCCAATAGAAATGTTCTTTGACCATTTCCAAGGTCTTCTTTTCCCCAAAGTGTCCTGCCAGACCACCACTATGAGCCTCTCGAACTAGCAATTCCCGAACTGAACAATTCGGAATTACAAGTTTTCCCATCCGAAAGAGATATCCCTCATGGCGATAGAACCCATTCACGGCCTCTTTCTCACATGCCAAATAGATAGAGGACAAATTTGAATCTTCTGAGTACTGATCCTTGATGAGTTCGAACCCAAGCAAGTTCGCACTCATCATTGATATAAGAGCATGTCTTCGAGAAAGAGCATCGGCAACAATATTCAAATTCCGTTTCTTGAATTTGATAACATATGGAAATATTTCCATAAACTCGACCCATTTCACATGTGTTCGGTTTAGTTTTGGTTGTCCCTTCAAATACTTTAAAGACTCATGATCGGTGTGTATTACAAATTCCTTTGGAAGTAAATAATGTTGCCACACTTCCAAGGCTCGTATCAAGGAATAGAACTCCTTGTCGTAGGTGGAATACTTGAGTCGAGAGCCACCCAACTTTTCACTGAAATAAGCAATTGGTCGCTTGTCTTGTATAGGGACAGCCCCTATGCCTACCCCGGATCATCACACTCGATTTCGAAAGTTTTTGAAAAGTCGGGCAGAGCCAAAATTGGAGCCGAACATAATTTCTCCTTTACTTTCTCAAAACTCTTACGAGCAGCCTTATCAAATTTAAAGGCACCATTAATTTTAGTACACTCGGTTAGAGGGGCTAACAAAGTGCTAAAGTTTTTCACAAAACGTCTATAAAATGATGCTAATCCATGAAAACTTCGAACCTCCGAAACACTAGTCGGCTCAGGCCATTCCTTGATTGCTTTTACTTTCTCCTCATCAACTTCAACACCCCTTTCTGAAACCACAAAACCGAGAAAGACGACTCGGTCTTGGCAAAAGTCAGATTTCTTCAAATTTCCAAAAAGCTTTTCTCGACGTAGAACGTCGAGGACCAGTCGTAGATGCTCCAAATGCTCGGCAAAGGATTTTCTATAGATAAGTATGTTGTCGAAATAAACAACAACAAACTGCCCAATAAACTTACGTAAGGCATGATTCATCAAACGCATAAAGGTGCTTGGTGCATATGACAAACCGAATGGCATAACCAGCCATTCAAATAACCCTTGCTTCGTTTTGAAAGCGGTCTTCCACTTGTCACCTTCTTTCATACGGATTTGATGGTATCCACTCTTAAGATCAACTTTTGAAAAATATATTGAACCATGCAATTCGTCGAGCATATTATCAAGGCGTGGTATTGGATAGCGATACTTTACAGTAATTTTGTTGATAGCCCGACTATCAACACACATACGCATGCTACCATCCTTCTTCGGCATGAGTAATGCCGAAACAGAACAAGGAATCATCGATTCCCGAACGTACCCATGATCTATCAACTCTGACACTTGGCGATGCAATTCTTTGGCTTCCTCGGGATTACAACGATAGGCTGGTCGGTTAGGTAAAACAGCACCGGGAATGAGATCGATTTGATGTTCGATTCCACGAATCGGTGGCAAACCAGGTGGTAATTCCTCGGGGAACACAACCTCGGATTCCTCCAAAAGTTTTACAACTTGCGGTGGGAGTGAGGACTTGTCGGTGAGCATAATTTCCCGCATGAGCAACACAAAAATCTGATCCTTAGCACCCAAGACTCGCTCGACTTCCCCGCGACTAACAACCAGATTTTCTCGATTCGTCTTGCCTAAAATATCATTTTGAATTTGCGCCGGTGTAAGTGGCGCAAGAGTATGCTTCCTCTCATTTTTTTCAAATGAATAAGTATTCTTGAACCCGTCATGAATCACCCTCCGGTCATACTGCCATGGCCGACCTAAGAGTAAATGACTAGCACTCATAGGTACAACGTCACAAAGAACTTCGTCGGTGTATCGGCTAATAGTGAAAGGAACCCCTACTTGCTCGGAGACCCGAATATCACCCACCTCGTTAGCCAACATAGTTTGTACGGGCTAGGATGCTTCATCATAGCCAATCCCAATTTCTCCACCAGCGTAGTGGATGCCACGTTTGTACAACTCCCTCCATCAATGATAACTCCGCACACCTTTTCACTCACTTTGCATCGAGTGTGAAATATGTTATCTCGTTGTTCATCGGTAGTGACGGGCTGTACGTTAAGAATGCGCCGAACAACGAGGACCACTCCATCTTCAGCCACATCTAAAGAATCCTCATCGGACTTTTGAACTTCCTCCTCGACTTCTTCACTCTCAATTTCAGATTCTTGGATAATCATAACTTTCCGATTTGGACATTCCAAAGCGATATGACCATGTTCTTGACAACGAAAGCATTTCAAATCCCGATGCCTCGGATTAGGTCTTGAAACATCATCTTTTTTTGGTCCAGCCATGGTGCTTTCCCCATGTCAACCCGTCTGACCCGGTTGGTGGTCGGGACAGTCTTCCCTTTAGACATTGTGGTGCTTGTGTACGTTCCACCACTTGGCTGAGAGGAGAATAGACGAGTGCTGACCTTTCGCTTTCTTTGACGCTCCACCTTCAATGCCAATTTAATCACGTCCTCCAAGAAGACAAATGGTTGCAACTCCACGGTATCCGCTATATCATCATTGAGACCCCATAAGAACCGAGCGATGGTTTGCTCTTGCGGCTCTTCAAGGTTACACCTCATCTTCACAGTTTTGAAATTCTTAACATACTCCTCTATGCTCATAGCTCATTGCCGAAGAGATTGTAAATGTAGGTACAACTCTTGGCGGTAGTACTCCGGTACGAAACGACGTTGCATAAGCCATTTCATGATCCTCCAACCTCGGACTTCCTCCTCTCTATCCCGACGTCTCTGCCCTTCCAAATTCTCCCACCACAAATGAGCATATTCGGTGAACTCAAGTGCGGCCAAGCGAACTTTCCTCTCCTCGGGTACATCATAGAATTCAAAGAGTTTTTTAACACCTTGCTCCCATTCGAGGTAATCTTTGGGCGAGCTATTACCCTTGAATGGAGGTATTTTTATGTTCACGTTACGAACGGGATTGTCATAACACCTTTGTTGACGTCTTGGTGCCCCTTCATATTCTTCTTCGGCATATTCACTCAAGTCACCGGTATGACCTTGGTGACTACGATCATCTTGCTCATATGGTGGTGGTTGTGGTTGATGGTTTTGGAGACGCATCTCCATCATCTCCGCTTGCATGGCCTCGATTTGACGCTCAAGCCGATAGATTTTTGGCTTGGTCGAGCGTCATGCCTCTTGGAATTCGAGCTTCATTTTCGTCGGACTGGTATGACTTGGTCGACATCCTTGCTCTAATACCAATATGATGTGCCCGGGAATGCTAAGATGCCGGTAAGTCACTGTTTTAGGAGTACTCGAATAGAGAAACCAACTCTTCGTGTTTGATAAGCCGACGGCGCCACAAACAAGATGGGTTGGGGTTCTAATAAAACAAGCTTGATAAGCCCGACGGCGCCACAAACAAGTTATGTTAGGATGATTCACCACACTCCGGAGAGATAAGAAGGGGAGTGATAAGAATCAGGGTTTAACTCGCCACTAACAATCTGAATTCCACAAATTGCAAGATAAGAGTAAAAAGATAAACAAGCAAAAAAAGCTTAATTCTTTTTATCATTCTAGTGTGTTTATAACTTGATACATATGGCTTTATATAGAGCCAAAAACGTCACCCTAATGACAGGATATGATCTACAACTTAGATTACTTGAATCTAGTTAGATACATTCATAAAAACCTTTTACACTTATCTATATCATTAAGTAGGGACTTTGACCAATAGATTCACTTAATATAAGCCTATCCACGTCCATAAGCATGCACCAACAATGTCAAATGCTTAGATTACACCCCCTTGGCAGATTAGAATCATTGAATGTGCAGATTCATGTATCGAATTAATGCACTCCTTGAAATAGCCAAAATTCGATGTATCGGCATAGTTGCTACTCAAAGCTATCAAATGAGTTAATTCCTTTGTCATAAGAAGTTCATTACCAATTTCGAGCTTCTTAGATTTTGACCGAGTAACCGGACCCACATAAGGAATATTGAGCTTAGATTCATAATCGAATGCCACATGATGCACATCATAAGGCATAAAGAAAAAGCTGCTAGTGAAGAACGGGAAGTAGAAATAGCAAGGCTTGAGAGGAGAAAAGAAGAAATGATGCAAGAGTACAAGGACGAGATAGAAAGGCTGAAACAAAGCCTAGAAGAGGCTATGCAAGAAATAGCAGTTCTGTGAAAAATGGTAGAGCAGAACAAAGATGGTACAAGTGTGAGCCAAACAAGTGAACAAAACCAACTCGTCCTAGAGCTAGAAAATGAAAATAAACAACGATATTATTGAAACGTTGAAGATTTGGGAGGTCTTTCATGAGAAGGATAATAAGCTAGAAATTTTAAAAAAGGTAAACATAGGTTTGTCGGTGGGAAAAAGAAGGCACATAATGAAATTGAGAGACTTCAAAGAGAACTCAAAGAAGCAAACCAAGAGGAGATGAAAGGTAGAGAAAACAGGGATGGACGGATGTTATCGGAGCTATTGAGGAATGCTGAAAAATATATTCAAAAGCTGAAAGCTGAGGTTGAAGAGAAAACCAATGATATGATAAATGCCAAAAAGGAAGCAGCTGAAAAGATAATGAAGAAAAATAAGATACTGAAACTTTTCAAAAATGATAAACTAGGAAGTGAAAAAATCATTGAAGATATGGTCCAAGAAAATGAAAATTACAAAAAAGGGTTGTAAGGTAACATATTATCTATATAATTGTTTTCAGCTATTAGATTGTCATTATATTGTTTGCTGTATATATATTTAGATTTATATGGTTTAACAGTGAAAGTTGTAATAGAAATTGCGATTTATATAATTGTTCCTTTCTAACAAGCATGGATGTTGAAATTGTTATTACAAGTTTTTTCAGTTGTAAATTATCAATAGATCACCTGATCCTTAATTAGATTGTTAGTTCATTAATTAGATTCTCAGTTCTTTAATTAGATTGTCAGTTTCATGTCATATAGATTAATGATAGACATATGCTATTAGATTGTCAGTTGCCAGTAATAAAGATTGCCATCTTTCTAATTATGGAGGTTAAAAAACTGTTACAATTTTATCTACAGATTTAATTCGAAATTATATGATATTAGATTGTTAGTTAGCAATTAGATTGTCAGTTCCTTAATATTGGGATTGAGCTTTGTTTTCGTTTTTTAATGCAGAGATTGAAGAAGAGAACAATTACTTAAAGACATCATTGGTTTATTTCAAATAGTGTATTAGAGAGCAACAAGAAAAACACAGTGATGAACTATTTGAAACATTGGCTGAACGTCTAGCATATGATCAAATACATGAATACAAATATCAATAGCAGATGGAGCAGCACACGGAGAGGACGTGTGAAGAATTAAGGTCGATCATAGCCAGAGTGAAAAACTGAATTAATAGAAAAATGAAAGGACCTTAAACGCCAACTCAGCTAGCAATGCCCATAGCTAGTGACGAGACTCAGAAAGATGGTTGCAAAAGGAAGCAGATTGACGAAGTACACTTAAATTCAAAACACCAAGGCTCGGGAATGCAGTAACAAAGTTTGATAAACCTAGAAGTGTGTCTGTCGAAGAAGAACATGAAAAACAACAACAAGAAGAAATACAAGCGGATAAAAAAGGTCCGATAACCCGAGCAAAGGAGAAACAACCTACACAGAATAAGCAATCTACAAAGCACAAGAAGGTTACACCGAAAAAAAGGCTATTCCAAAGAAGAAGGTTACACCGAAGGCCGTAATACAAGAAACAAATACTGAGAAATTGATAAGGGAACAGGAAGAGTTTTTGCAAAAAAAGGCACAAGATGGCAAAAAAATGCCTAGAGAAGGTGGATTCCCATAAGTAATAAACATGGTCTATCGGATTCAGTCTCACCAAAAGGCAAAGAGAAAGCACAGATGCTCATTACCAAAAGGAATTCAACTAAGATGACGTCAAGAATGCTTTGATCAAATGACGGCCATACATATCGAACATGGACCATGGTAAAAAAACGTTATATTAAATTATAAATATGATAACGGTTATGAAAAGCATCACTATTAAAATGCTAAAAATGTTGTTTTAATTAATTAAAATGTATGTGCAGGGTAGCACTGTTATATAAGCCAGGTAAAGCTACGTCAAACTAACATTTAGAACTGAACGACGTCTATAAGATCATAGATGGAAAAGAGGCTTGCAACATTGTGAGTTGTAAAAAAACTACAATGCTGGTATACGGGTTGATAAATGATATTTTTTTCTAACATTACAGTTCCTTGCAGGTTATAAACGGATACTCATATATGTTGGAGAAGGCATATAAGACAAAAGAGAACCACGAGTTCAAGATTTTCGATGCTTGTTGTTGGGTAAGCACTATCAACTTTAACACTTGATATATAGTTATTTATGGATTGTCTTGTTGATATTAGATGTCAGATATCAATTGTTAGATATCAAGGCATATGATGTTAGATGTTAGATATCAATTGTTATATTGTCAATTAGATAGTCAATTAGATTGTCAGTTAACTTTTTAGTTAAAAGTGTGAATATGAAATGTGTGTTCTTTTTTTACCCACAATCATTTATAGTGAATTCTATCTACAAATGTTCTCTGCAAAAGAAGGTAGGCAAGCCACTGGCAAAACATTGTGTAAACCCATACAAAATGCTACTATTCCCAATAAACTCAAATATGGGCCGGTACTTAAAAATACAACCAAATCACTGGACTTTGCTGGTGCTGCATGTAAAGGAGCAAGAGTGGCAATATTTCAACAACAACCTTCCAAGAGAAAGAGAAGACAGACCCGATCCCTATCAGGGTGATGCAGAAATAGTGGTAAGCTATTCGTCGCGACTTTTTCCCATATTTTGTGCATTTTTAAATATACATGATGCGCTTTTTTAATTGGAGGCGCATTATGTGGAGTCGAAGATACTAAAAACAGATTCTCAGCCTTCATTCGAGCTTGAACTAAAACTGAAATTAAAATTCATGCGCATGACTGATGTGCTAAATTAGGGGCAACGTAAGTAAACAAATTTTATTTGGTTACCAATTAGATTGTCTATTATATTGTAATATGACCAGTAATCGGTTGTATTTTCTGACCAGTAATCTGTTACATTTACAGGGTTGATTGTGGCATATACATCAGCTTCTTCATTAGCACTATCATCAGAAAAGTAATGCTCTCAAAGCACATCATCCCTCGTGCTTTCATTATAGATTTCAAGCTAGATATGATATGATACGAATGGTGTTTGAAAACTTCGTTAGACACCAACAGGAAACGAAAGGCCTGGAGACCACAAAATAAAGAAAGACAATATTAATAAAAGATACATCACATACAATTGCTGAGAACAAGGCCAATCTCATATTGATAGATGGTACACCTCAAAAAGCTGCTGAAAACGAGGACACGCCAATAGCATAGATACAGAAGATCAATTGAAAATATGTAGTATTTTTATATATTAGATTGTTAGACGGTATCAATTGTGAAATAATATGTATTAGATTGTTAGATATTATTGTTAGATGGTATCAATTGTGGAATACTATGATATCAATTAGATTGTTTACTTGGAAAGCTAATGTATTAGATGGTATCGCATTTGTTTTATTAGTTCAAATTTGTGTTTCTTTACTCTACATTTTCTATTTTTTTAACTATGGTGAAAAATTATGTCTTTGTTATATTTGTTGTCTATTAGATTGTCAAAATTGTTCCATTGAATTGTTTGTAAAATTGATGTTATTATAGCATAGAAAAACAAGAAAACAGGACAATCTATATTATATTCTATTAGATTGTTTAAAACATAACTAGATCGTAAATTGAATTTTCATTTGTTATTTGTAATTTTTGTGGTAATCTAATACACAGTCAAAGTTAAAAATTGATTATTTGGTAACTGAATACAAGAACACGACAATAATGTTTTTTTTAATGTTCCGATCATGTGTAATTTATTTGACAATCCAAACATGAATAAATTTACAATCTAATCATACTTTTTGACAATATAATCAATTTTTTTTGACAATCTAATAGAATGTAACATAAAATTGTAAAAACACATAAATTAAGTATTAAAAACACATAAATGTAACATAAAATTGTAATAACAACTAAACACAAAAAATGAGGCTCAAAAATTGACAATCTAATTATATAAATCACAGAAAACAAAATACTGCAAAACACAATTGAATGTCAAAAAAACATATTTAAAAATCCAGACAATCTAATACGGATTATTGGCTCTGCATATATGTCTGTTATGACCAGACTGTTTATATTTACCACAACGTACTGTCATTTTTTTCGTGCCTACGACTATTTCTATAGACTTACGCCTATTATGACCCACTTTCTTACAATTACCGTACCGAATAATCGGTATATTCAAACTCACACTCTCTGCAATTGTCATATGACGTTTATTCTCAGGTGGACTCCTCTTCTTAGTATCGACATCTGGTGGAAGAATTCTCAAACTAACAACAATTTCAAAATCATGCCACATAGAAATAGGCACTGGGTTTATCGACATCTTGTATGATTTCTAAAACGCCTATGCCCAGAACCATTTCTACACATATTATTTAATTGGCAATTTTCCCATCACAATACAAATAATGGCATGAGAACAGGGGAACCCCTCAAACTTTCACTTATGACACGAATACTTCTTCTCTAACAAATCGACGCTATGTGAATGGTTTGAAAAAACCTCAAAGTTAATAGAGTTCGATCTCAATACTTGCCAACCCAAGTTGTTGTTAAGATATGTTTCCCACTTCTCAGCATAAACAACACATAAAGGTCCAGTCCACTTACCTACATGAATAAATTACACAACAAATAATCTCTATCAAAAGCAGACAATCTAATAAAAATAAAATTCAACTCACAATGTAATTGACAATGTGTAATTGTATATGCAGTTGAGAAATTGTTTATCTGTAATAAACTTAGCAAGTATTAGCCTAATGACATGAAATTCAATTATAGCCTACTGACAATCTAATTGGAAATCTTCATAATAAATGACAGTTAATGGAAAATCTAACCGAGTATGTACAAATTTAAGTGACAATCTAATAGAATATAATTCATAACAATCTAACTGACAAAATGTAATTGGAATGGTTTCTTGGAAAGCTAATGAACATAGTAATTGACAATCTAGCTGAATATGTCATTGACAATCTAATTGATTATGTAACTGGAAATTTAATTGGGTATCAAATAGATATGATTCATAACAATTTGAACACTGACAATCTAAAGTGATGATAGATGGTCTAATTAACAGTGTATAAAACAGGACAGTGTGTTGTCAATCAAATAGAAAATACATATAAGAAACGTATGAAACACATACCTGACTTTGTCTTCCTCTCATCAAACCATTTCATAAGTTTGATCCTCAAACTATCAATCATCTCATGTCTTTGATATCTAATATCCAACTGTTAAAAGATTCAACTGCATTTGATGTCGTCTCTCCGTACCGACATGCTTTGCAATACACTTCAGTCCATCTCTCTAGATCAATACTATTAATAAAGTCTTCCAGCTTTTACCACCCAACACAAATAGCTTTGAAAGGTTTTATTCAAGCATCGGTATTGTTGGAGCAGTCACACATGATTGAAACAAATCAACAAGATCTCCCTTGCATACGTCAGTGCCATTAAAACTGGTCTTCAAATTTGCTTTTAAATGTTGCAAACAAAAGAAATGAACAAAATCTGGAAATACATGAGTCATCCCCTCTAATAAACCAGCGTGCCTATTCGGAAGGAAAGTCAGCGGTCGATCATTTCCAACTGTCAACTTTAATTGCATCAGAAACCATTCTCAATTAACAATATTCTCCACATCAACAACTGCAAATACAAGAGGGTAGAGGCCTCTGTTTCCGTTCTTTCCAACTGCAGAAAGTAGTGTACTCTTGACTTTACTCTTAAGAAAAGTACCATCTATAAAAAGCAAATGACGGACATGTTTGAATCCATTGATGCAGGCAGCAAATGCAAAAAAAAAAGCCTTTTAAATCTCCTCCCATCCTTAAGTTCCAAAACAACACGTGTCCCTGGGTTTTCAACCTTCAAAGCATCTAAATAACCCTCGAGATGGTTATAAGAATCACCAACATCTCCAAAGTTAATAATCCTTGCCTTCTTTAAACTATCCCATGCTTTATAATAACAGACACTAGGCCATACTCACATCTCAGTTTTGCAATCACAGAAGATGCTTTTAATTTTGGATATTCTCTAACAACATCTTTAACGCAATCCGCCACTAGCAAGCTGCTAAGCTGCTTATTGGGATCAATAGGCCTCATCCTCTCATAGGTATAGACCGGGTTAAACTTCCTAATACAAAACTGCCGATCATGTTTCCTATAACTGGCTTTTGCATACCAGCAACATCATGTATCCCCCCTACTCTTGCAAAATGCATTCACTTTATTAACATGATTCTTCTCCGACACTGGCTCGCGCCCATCATAAATACAATATTTGTGCAAAGATGTCCTAAACTCATCTACTCCCCCGACAAACACTTGACCCACATCAGTTAGCAATTTAGACCACTCTGCTGTTTTATAAACCTTCTTAACAACAAGACTTGACTCGGCTTCCCAATCATCAGATTCATCATCAAAAGTTACACCAGAACTGGAACAACTTACTTGACAACTCAAAGAAATATTTGCATCATTACATACAATTAAATCTACCAACTTTAGATTTAGTACAGTTAACAAATCTCACATATCATTAAGCTCATGGGTATTTCTCAGATAATTCCTCTCACCTAACTTAACCAGATAACTAAGAGAAACAAACGTAGGATTTAGACGAAACCTATCCCACACAACACGAACAAGATCAATAAAAGAAGTCTCCCTGTTTAGAGTAAAAGGAACCCTCTCGTTTTTAAACTTACAATACAGTACTAAAAGGTATGTATCAATAACCTGCTTCATATAGCCAATCTAATAAGAAATTTATCACAAAAAAAACATTGATGTTATAATTAAAACAGTTTTTTATATAGACAATCTAATAAGCAAACAAGAACATGCTGATAATATAAATAGTAACTGACAATCTTAATGACGATTAATAACCTGTTTCATATAAAAAATGTAATAAGAAATTTATGAAAATGTGATACAATAGATGCTGAAAACACAATTAAATGTCCTGATTGACAGTGTAATTAACGATCTAATTATTAAAAAATACTAACAAGTGTTAAATTGCGTATTAGATTGTGTATTAGATTGTCAATTAAAACAGTGTTTCATATACAATCTAATAAGAAAAACTTAAAAAACTTAAATGACAATCTAATAACAATCTGAAAAAAATTAATCAACGGTTTCATATAGACAGTCTAATAAGAAATTCATCAAGCAAAACAACTAAATCTAGAAAACACAATTAATACCACTGCTTAAATATAATAGTAACTGATAATCTAATGGCAAATCTGAAACAATTAATAACCTACGTTATATAGCCAATCTAATAATTTTATTAAGAAATTCATCACAAAAATGCATTAATGATATAATTAAAATAGTTATTTATATAGACAATCTAATAAGCAAACTCGAAACATGTTGATAATATAAATAGTAACTAAAAATCTAATGACAATTAATAACCTGTTTCATATAAACAATCTAATACGAAATTTATGACCTAATTGACAATATAAATATCGGTCTAATTAACCATAACTAATGAGGACTGACAATCTAATTTGCAATAAAAATAAAATAACCTTAATAATAATAAACAAGTGTTTTAAAATAAAAAACACACATAATTAACAAATTTAAAATCAAATTAAAAGACACTGACGTTATAATTAAAAAAAACAGATATAATAACCTAATTGATAATCTGAATAACAGTCTAATAACTAATGATTATTGACAATCTAATTTGCAATAAAAATAAATAAACTTAATAATAATCAGGTGTTTTAAAATAAAACAATAATTTAATGTACGATCAAAAGAAAAATACCTCTAATTAGATTGTAGAGTGAGATGAAGAAGTAGATCACGACGAGGCTGCGGCGGGGGTGGGGAGTAGCCGACGATAGAGAGAGAGACGAGTTTTCTAGAGAGAGACTGTTATGAGCTAAGGTGACGTGACGGATAAAAAAGAATTTGAATCTCTTTTATATTTAAAATAGCTGGTACCAAAATCAAATTAAAAACTTTCAAAAAAGTAACTTTTGCTAATAAAAATTATAAGTGTTACTAAAAGCTAATAATAACCTTTTAGTGGTACCATGCTCCAATTTTTTCGTCAATATGATGTATTCTTTTCAAACTACACATGCATTAAATTGTCAATATGCCATTGGTCTCAATGGGTTAACTTTAAAAGTTGAATAAATCAACGGACCAAACTGTAATTTTTTTTTTGAATTTTACACTTTGCAATGTATTTTTCTCTACAATAGTTTCGGGGAAAATATCAGTGTTTTTTCTGTAACAAAAATGATAGTTGCACCAGTACCAAATAAATAATAAAAAGATGTTTTTTAGGCCCGTGTAAGGGTCTTCGGTCTTCAATACTAGTCCTTAGAGGCTCCAACTTTGTATTTAATTTGATAATTCTTATTTAAATATCTGTATGAGTTAATTAAGGATTCTTCTATAAAAACAAAACTATTTAATTATTGGTCACCATATAAAATTTAATTAATTATTAGTCAATTATTTTTAAAATTAATTAAGAATTTGTCATCCAGCTAATTAACCAATAAAAATAAAAATAAAATGAAAAAAATAGGGAAAACCCAAAAATAAAAAGAATGCAAAAAAAAAAAAAAAAAAACTGAAAAACCTTTTAAAAAATCGGGAATCCGAAAAAAAACCCAAAAAAATAGAAAAAAAACCAAGAAACCAAAATAACAAAAAAAATGAAAAAAAGTTTAAAAAAAATCAGGAACCCGAAAAACACAAAAAATGGTAATTTTTTTAAAAAAACCCAAAAAAAAAATCACAATACAATACAATGAAAAAACGTTCAAACAAGTTGGGAACCCAAAAAAAACTCAAAAAATGGTAAAACAAATACAAAAAATCAAAAATCAAAAAATCACAAAATCAAAAAAAAATGAATACACGTTTTAAAAAGTTGGAAACCTGAAAAATGGTATAAAAAAAATCAAGAAAAATCAAAAAATCCAAAATCACAAAAAATGATAAAATGAAAATAAATTAAAAAATTCGGAAAAAGCCGAAAAGTCCAGATAGTGTTAAGAACTTTAAAATAACTTGCAATTTTGTTCAAATGATTTCAAATGATTTAAAAATGACTCAGACTCTTTTTAAAATTATTCGAGCTGTTTTTTAAAATGACTCAAACTGTTTTTAAACTTACAAAAAAGGACTCATACTGTTTTTCAAATCACTTAAATATGACTCAGACTATTTTTAAAATTATTTAAAATGACTCAGACTGTTTTTAAAATGACTGTAAATGGCTCAAACTCTTTTTAAAATAACTCAGACTGTTTTTAAAATGACTCAAAATAATTCAAATTGTTTTTAAAATTACTCACATTATTTCTAAATTACTCAAACTATTTTTAAAATAACTGAAAATGACTCAGACTATTTTTAAAATGACTCAGACTTTTTTTAAATGACTTAAAACGACTCAGATTATTTTTAAAATGACTCAGATAGTTTTTAAAACGACTTAAAGCGATTTAGGATGTTTTTAAAATGACCATGACTATTTTTAAAATGACTTAAAATGACTCAGATTTTTTTTAAAATGATTTAAAACGAGTCAAAATGTTTTTAAAATTACTCACACTGTTTTTAAAATAACTTAAAACGACTCATTTAAAAATGAATTAAAGAAACTCATACTATTTTTAAAATTAATCAGACTATTTTTAACATGACTTAAAACGACTCAGACTGTTTTTTAAAATGATTTAAAATGACTCAAACTATTTTAAATTTTTTAAACGGCTCAGACTGTTTTTAAATGACTTAAAATGACTCAGACTATTTTTAAAGTGATTTAAAACGACTCAGACTATTTTTAAAATGACTTAAAATGACTCGGACTATTTTTAAAATGATTTAAAACGACTCAAACTACTTTAAAATAACTTAAAATGAGTCAACCTGTTTTTAAAATGACTTAAAACGACTAACACTAGTTTTAAAATTACTTAAAATGACTCAGAATATTTTTAAAATTACTCAGACTGTTTCTAACATGACTTAAAATGACTCAGATTGTTTTAAAAATGACTTAGACTATTTTTAAAATTATTTAAAAGGACTAAGACTATTTTTAAATGATTTAAAACGATTCAGACTATTTTTAAAATAAATTAAAATGACTCGGACTGTGTTTAAATTTATTTAAAACGACTCACTCTATTTTTAAAAGGATAAATTAACAAAATATACTAGTTTAGAAACTAAATTAACGAAAACATACCCAAAAAATTCTAATTAACAATAACATAACCAAAAGTTTATATCATAATTTGTATATTTCATACACTTTTTCTAAAAGTACATACCATTATTTTAAAAGTTTATACCCTAATTTGTATATTTTCATACTCTTATTCCAAAAGTCGATACACTTATTTCAAAAGTTCATATCCTAATTCGTAGAGTTAACCCTGATTTTCAAATTTCATACCACAATTTACAGAATTTATATACTTACTTACATAATTTATATCCATAATTTTCAAATCCATACCCTTAATTCACGGAATTCATACACTTATTTTCTAATCTTATACACTAGTTAACAAATCTAATCCTTTCCCGTCCACCGATCTCGAACTAACACGTTGCCGTCGCGGGCCTCTCTTTTAACGACCGCATCTCCGTCGACATCAATCTCGAGTTTTCGACCTCGCTCTACACCATCGCCGCCCACTTCGACGGATTTTTCCGTCTCAATCCACCAAAGAAACGGATCGAAGAGAGAGAGGGAGGAGGAGAAAAAAATCAGAAAGATAAAGGAAAAAGGAAAGAGAGATCGCAAAAACAGAGAAACTATGAGAGATCAGAAAGAGTGAGAAAGATGAGAGAGATCGAATGGAGGGAGAAGGAGGAGAGAGATTTGAGAGAGAGAAAAAAAAAAGAGATTGAGACGGATGAATGAGATTTTTTAATTTTTAATTAATTATTAATTGAATATATGTTTTTGATAATGTAACTTTTGAACATATATTTTTGTTAATATAATAGGTGTAGTGTATGCTTATCTTAATTACTCTTTTTTAAAATCAATTAAAATAATTCAGAATGTTTGTAAAGTTAGTTAAAATGATTCAGACTGTTTTTAAATTAATGATTTAAAGCGACACTGTTTTTTTTTTTTTTTATAGATTTTTGTTGATTTTATATTTTTTGGAATTTTTAAAATTTTATTCGTGTTTTTTCGGGATTTTGTCTTTTTTAAGTTTTTTTGGATTTTTTTATTAATTAATAAAGAAAAATTGACCAATTTTTATTTAGTTTCAGTTTCATTTACCAATATTTAATTAAGGTTAAGATAACAATTCAAAATTTACACTAAATGTAACAAGTTAATACCATTCAACATATAGTGTTAGTTAGCTAAGCCATTAGGAGTGCCTATTTGGAATAGTCATCTTATTTGACTGTTTATGTAACAGTCAATTTAACCACCGCTAGATTAAAAAATTGATGGTTAGATAATGTTTTTCAATAATTAATTTATTTTTTCTATTTTCAACAAATTAGAATTTGATAAATTAAAAACAAATGTACAACACACTAAAAATCAAAATAAAAATATATAACCTTAGGGAGGCCTACCCTAAACTTAAATATTAATCAAAATTTAATTTTTTTATGCTAACGGGTTGTGAATCAGTCATATAGCCTAACTGTTTCATAGTAATTCCCGCCATTAGCTGTACCAATATAATAAGCTGAATATAAAATAGGAATGACATAATTGAGCGATGTGGGATTCATACAAGAAGAATATCTATTCTGTTTTACGTGAGATTAGAATGCCATATAGCTTGGTAGAGGAAATCAAAAACTTTTTGTATAGGCCTCCCAAAGAAAATATGACGACCTGGTCCTAATGACACTATTTTTCTTTTAAACTAATAAAATTATTAACTGATTTTTATAAATGTAGTAGTAGAAACAAAACTTTATTTCTATCTATGAAGTATGAACAGAAAACAATAATCAAATCAAACAGTTGCATCACATTTATTCACAAAGTAAAAAGATAAAATCACTATATATATATATAGTTTAGCCAAAGGGTGTAAAGCTTGTATATGGATATTGTGGTGGTACTCGATCCATTTGTTTATATCAATGTCTATTTTGTTCTTCTTAATATGCAAAATATGCCAAATATTTATGTCAAAATGGCTTATTCGAGCTAGCTAGTTGTACAACATAATCTACTCAAAACGATTTGAGTGAGTTATTCAACTCCATGCTTTTACTTGAATAATTAGGTATAAGTATATCTTAACACTAAGTTTCTACTTTCTAGTACTCAATATTTTCTTTTTGGGCATTGTAAAATAAAATTTTAGTCGAAGAAGGCATAGTTATTCACCGGTATATCTGTTATGGACATAGTTGCACTTCAATTTTGGTGTTACGTTGTTGTATGTTGATTGATGTAAGATTATATGGTTATGCATATACATCCATAGAGGATTTCTTAATTACAAATTTTAATTTGTCTTAGCCTTGTGATTACTTTGTGGTACGTCAATTTTGGGTATACGTTTTTGTATGTTGTTTAAAGTACGATTATATTGCTATGCATATACATCCAGAGAGGATTTTTTAATTACCAATTTTATTTTGTTATTAGCCTTGTGATTACTTTGTTGAGTTTCAACCCAGTCTACTTTTAAAAAAAACAGTTTATAGCTCGATTACGTGGAATTAAAAACTTAAAATTAAAATAGGAAGCATATAAATAAGCAATGTGGGATACATAGAAGAGAATATACAGATAATTAGATTAGACTAAATTAAATACTGAATGTGAAGTTCTAATGAAATTTGTTGTATAAGTTAACTTAAACTACCTGAAAGGTTCTCTTACATTATCATTACTTACCACAATTTTCAATCCACATCCACTAATTAATGAGTGGACTTAAGATAGCTATATTAAAGTTCGTATTGCAACAAATTGTCGACAATCCTCATGCCTAAAAAATATAGTAAAGCTACTTTTTGAGACAGAAGATGAAAATGGACTAATCCTTTTAATACGGATGGAGTACATATATGTAAATTGGAAATTTAAGGTTTAATACATACTTAATTATGAAAAACCCGAATTTGCGTTTTTCATTTAACAATTGCCGTGTCAATGTTGTACTGAGCATTGACGACAAAATAAAAGAGAAAAAAGAGGCAACATCATTGAACATGTGTACCTAATTTTAAAAGATATTTTAACCTCGGAAATTAATAATTAAGTATAAAAGTTTATATACTAAATAATCATTTTCCCTACCTTCAAGTGCAGCAAGGTCAATATGATGAGGTCTATCAGTCCAATTGATACAATTTGCCTTGCAAGTCCAATTCCTTCAAGTGCCTCTTCTCCATTATGTCCCACCATATTGGCCATAGGAATCCTAATAGATAAAAACAAAAACACTTATAAGATACTTATGCAATAGGCATGACAAAGAGATTTATTTATACTTCCTCCGCCTTAAAACAACTGTCCATTAACAATATTGCAATCCAGAAACTTAGAAAGACTTTCAAATGTATAAAAACTATACTTTTGGGTCAACGGTGGAGATTTGTTGGGTCCTGGTGATATAGAGATATCACGGAGGAGGAAATCATCAGGTAGAAGCGAGTGCATTCTGTACGAGCTCACAAATATTTCCGTTAACGAATACGGTACCACATAATCTTGTGGTTTCTTTAACCCTACAAGGCCCCCTAACTCACATTTCCAATGCGTCCAAATGTATCTTTGAATTTTTTTCCCAACAATCCGTTCCTGAAAATATATAAAAGTATAAGTTTTCTTCTGATTGCATCTTACAATTAACTACAGTAACTACAGGATATACTGTTGAGATATATATTAATAAAGAAAACGAGGAATGAAACGAAAGAAATGGCTTATAACAAAAAAAGAATTGAATCCAAGACAAAGTGTAGGGAAAAACAAAATGAATTAAGGGACACCTTCCGAACAAGCGTAAATAAATAAATATTATTTCAAAACAACCTCAGCCAAGATTTGTTTTTGAACAAAGAGAGCGGGATTCAAAAACAAATCCAGGCAAAGGGTAAAAGAAAAAAAATGTGTAACAATGGAAGGTACTTAAATAAAGCTTAAGAGAAGGATAATGGGAAAACTAAAATTTACAACTTAGAGAATATTGTATCGATTAATTATCAGTTTGTTACTTCTTACCAATTTGCACGAATTCCTGCAAGCAATGCATCAGTTTTAAGAAGCTCGATTGTCCAATGAATAGTGTGGATTTTTGCTATAACTGCTGAAGTCACAAGCCTTGCATAGTGGTATAAATCTTCATCTTTCAGCTTTGGGTATTCCCTCTGTAAATCATATTGATAAAAAATGGTAAGAAGATTAATTTCAAAGTCATCCTTACATCATGCTCAGTTTAAACACAACCCTTCAAATTTAGAGACATTCCTAATAGGCCTTATAATTAACTTTTACATATTGGAATATAGAAATAAAACAGACAAAAATCACAACTTAGGTGTGATTTGTTCAGTAACATTTGATCTTTTTCGGAACTCGTGCAAAAAGAAGGTACCTTAAGAGTATCACACACGGCATTGTGTTCGTGAACAAAGAGAGCCCCGGCCCAACTGTTACGAACGTCACCTGAAATTGCTACCCCGTTTTCTTCATGAAGGAGTAGCCCATTTTTGGATATTTTGAGCTTTCCATCTTTGAAAGTCCTTACTTTCGTCAAGCTCTCCCCATAACTTCCATAAACAACACTCCCATCCCTTGAATTATCACATAAAACAAGTACAAACTTGTTCAAAAATGGTTGTAAAAATAGTACTTATAAGTGGAGTAATTATCAACATGCAAATTTTGTAATTTCTATGTACGTATTATCTAGTTGGAAGACATTAAATGATCACTTATTTTCTAAAGAACTAAGAATGAAAATGTTCAAAACTACATACATAAGCATTGCCATGTCTTGTATATTTACACGAATTCCTATGACTAGTTTTTCCAAATAGTAATGTATCAAATCTAGTTTAAACGAAGGAAATCCCTTCCTCTTCAGTCGTAAATTAAGCTTTCACAAGTGACTACATGTAATTTCTCAAGGAGGAATGTTTCTTATTCGAAATCGGGCTGGATATGATCTATTGCTATGTGAAAAAATATATGCCTGAATTTCTGAGTACAGTTACGCATTTTCAGTTGCAACTACAATTATAACCACAGTTGCAACTGCTGAATATAATGAAGTTAATAAAAAACATTGAACACGAGACGTTTTTAAACAGAGTTCGACATGACCACCTTGTTTACATCTCCGGAGCCCTCACTCAGTATTTATTGATATTGAAAGTAACAGTGATAAGACTCGAGACTTAAAATATCATGACTCTCTCATGTATATGCATATCTTATCATCTCTAACTGAAAGAGAAAGTAATCAATGTTTATTTGCTCACACTTAATTAGTGTATACATCACGTAGCTTTACAGTGTCATACATACAAAAGATAAGAACTAAAACTTAGCTAACAAACTATTCAAAAAACTAATAGATATAGTTTGTTATACTATCTATCTTTTAATCAGATTAGGATGGATAGAAACAACGACTAAGTCTGTGAGTTGACTGTCACATCACTTGTATTGTCATTAAGAGAATTATCACTAATATGCCCCTGCAAGCGTAAAGGGAGTAAGCGAACTTGAAGCTTGTCACGTAAGGCTTCGAACTGGCTGCTTGTTAATGGTTTTGTGAAGACATCCGCGGTCTGGTCCCGTGTACTAATAAAAGAAACTCGAAGGGCTTTAGAAGCTACTTTTTCATGAACAAAGTGAAAGTCGATCTCTACATGTTTTGTTCGTGCGTGAAACACGGGGTTTGCTGCCATGTAGGTGGCCCCAATGTTGTCGCACCAGATGATGGGGGTGTTTGTAGTCTGAATTCCTAGTTCACGTAACAAAAAAGTCAACCAGGTAACTTCCGATGCCGTATTGGCCAGTGCCTGATATTCCGCTTCTGTGCTGGACCGTGCTACAGTCACTTGTTTACGAGATCCCTAAGATATGAGATTACCCCCAAAATAAATACAAAAACCCATTGTTGAACGACGGTTCTCAGGATCTCCTGCCCAATCCACATCTCCGAAAGCGTGGAGAGAGGGCGGAATGCTATGACGAAACATAAGACCCATCTGAAGTGTGTGTTTTAGATAGCGTAAGACCCGTTTTACAGCTTCCCAATGAGGAACTAAAGGACGATGCATGAACTGACAAAGACGGTTTAACGAAAAAGAAATATATGGGCGAGTAAACGCCAAATAATTTAAAGCTCCAATAGTACTACGATATAAAGTGGGATCGTCGAAAGGAACCCCGTCGGTAGTTGTGAGAATGTGTGACGGAGACATTGGAGAGGATATTGGCTTGGCGGCATCCATTCCTGTCCGAATTAAGAGTTGTGCGATGTATCGTTGCTGCGTAAGATGAAGAGTATCACGGTCCCTGTATACCTCAATACCAAGAAAATAGTGAATATCGCCAAGATCTTTAACAGCAAATTCCACTCCCAAATCCGAAATAAAAGTAGCAATATCTATAGAATGAGAACCGGTAATAATAATGTCATCAACATACACTAAAACGAACAAACAACCGGTGGTGGTGCGACGTATAAAAAGTGATGTATCGGCTCGAGAATTACGAAACCCAAGCGATAACAGCTTGGAACTTAGGCTAGAGAACCAGGCCCTCGGGGCTTGCTTTAGTCCGTATAGTGCTTTACGAAGACGGCATACATGATTCGGAAATTGTGGATGAATAAAACCCGGTGGTTGTTGCATAAGAACTGTCTCCGTTAAAAAACCATGTAAAAAGGCATTGGAAATATCAATTTGTTTTATACTCCAATTACAAGAAAACGCATAAGATAAAATTAAGCGAATGGTAGTATGTTTTACAACCGGACTAAAAGTCTCATCATAATCAATACCGTGATGTTGGTGAAAGCCTTTTGCAACCAAGCGGGCTTTGTAACGGTCAATAGTGCCATCGGCTTTGTGTTTTACACGAAACACCCATTTACATCCCACTATAGAATTAGTCGATGGAGAAGGGACTAATGTCTAGGTTCCGTTACGCATGAGAGCATCAAACTCATCATTCATAGCCTGGCACCATTTTGGGTGTTTAATAGCTTGAGTGTAACATGTCGATTCTTGTTCAGCGGGCATACAACTAGTAACAAGAGCTCGTGGCAATGGGTATCGGGTTGTTCTGTCAGTGTAAATTTTACGTTGGACTATGTTGTCTTTGAGACGAGTTCTCATTGCGTGTGTAGACATTGTCACATGGTCTTGAGGAGAACCGGGAGTTGGCGAGTGCTGGACTTGGGGTATGTGAGCGGGTTCACTAGGTTGGATTTGATTAGTGTTAGATGATGGAGTTTGAGAATTAATGGAAAATGAGTCACTTGAATTCAGTGGAGAATTGTTGGGAGATTGGTGTGGTGTCACAACGTGTGAAAATTGTGTCGGGTTTGGAGAGAGAGTTTGGGCTGTAGGTGGTGTAGTGGGACTGGAATGTTGAGTATGTGTACTATAAATTGGGTTTGGTTGAATGGTATTGGTTGGATTATTTGAAAACTTGGTTATTTCTGGTGGTTCATTGGATTTTAAAGTAATGTTAGTAGGTAGCTCATGGGTGAATGAAGTGGTGGTTTGGTCATTAGGTCGTTGTTGTGTAAGTGGGAATCGAGTCTCGTCAAAGACAACATGACGAGATATATAAATTCATTTGGTTTCAAGATCAAGGCAACGGTATCCACGATGTGATGGACTATATCCGATGAAAACACACATTTTTGAACGAAAATTAACTTTGAAACGATCGTAAGGTCGAAGATATGGCCAACACGCACACCCAAATGTACGTAGAAAAGTGTAATCAGGTTTTTTTGTGAATAATTTTTCGAACGGTGATTTATTTTGTAAGACCGGAGTAGGAAGGCGATTGAGAACAAAACAAGCTGTGTTAAAAGCGTCCTCCCAAAATGACATGGGGGCAAAAGATTCGGCTAAAAGCGCTAGCCCGGTTTCGACTACGTGGCGGTGTTTTCTTTCAACAATTCCGTTTTGTTGGTGAGTGTGAGTACAAGGATGACGGTGTATAATTCCATTTTCAATAATATGTTTTGTAAAAGAACGAAATTCCCCCCCCCCCCCCCCCAATCTGTTTGAATGACTTTGATTTTGCGATTAAATTGACATTCAACTTGCTTTTGAAATTGTAAGAATACGGAAAAAGCATCAGATTTCAAAGTTAAAGGGAATATAACGAGAAAAATGATCAACAATTCACATAAAATAACGCTTTCCATTAAAAGATAAATTTGGAGAAGGTCCCCAAAGATCTAAGAATAACAAATCAAGCGGAAATAAAGAAACTGACTCGGAAAGACGAAAAGACAATTGTTTACTTTTTGCCTGTTGACATGGACCACAAACAAGGGACGACTTTTTATTAATGCAAGGTAAAAAATGATGGTTAACGACGGAATTGGAAAGCGCTGAGTGGCCTAAGCGAGAGTGCCACACATCTAATGGAACTCGAATACCGTAATGGGCAGATGGCTGGTTTGTGATGGTTGGTTGAAATGGGTAGAGTCCAGACTCACATCTTCCCCGGTGTAGTATTCTCCCCGTAACCTCGTCCTTCACACAAAAATACGAAGAATGAAACTCAACATAAACATTATTGTCCAACGTAAATTTACTAATAGAAATTAATTTTTTGCATATATCTGGAACATGAAGAATTTTCGATAAATGAAACGACTTAGCAGGGGTAGATATAATCCTGTCATCAATATGATTTATAGCAAAACCTTTTCCGTCCCCAACTTGGAGCTGATCATTTCCATTGTACAGCTCCATTCCTAGATTCAAATTTTTCATGTCCAAAGTGATATGGTGAGTAGCACCAGAATCATGGTACCATGTGTCAACCGAAGGATAAGGAGCAATAGTGTACGCAGATGGTTGCATAGACGTTCCTTGAAAAGATTGATTAAATCGCATGGGGCACTGTACAACAAAGTGGCCGAACTCCCGACATAACTGACAGCGTGGTGTATAGGAATTCGATGAGCCGCGACCACGTCCACGAGAAAACCGTGAGCCACGGCTGATCGCACGGGTATTATAGCGGTTATCTCCATGACTTTAAAAGGTAGATCGTGGTTGGTTGGGAGGGTTTCGGGGTGTATGATTCGTGTGGTTGCGGTTGGCAAGGTTAGCTGTGGGATTTTCGATTGGGGAATGGTTTTTGGTGTTGCGGTTTTCTTGGCCTTTTAAAAGGTCATACACCACGGTTATGGGCGGGGGAGTTATCATGGTGTGGATAGCCGTGACGATTGGATCAAATGACGAGTCGAGTCCAGCAAGGTGGAAAGCTAGGTGATCAGATTCTCGAAGAGGTTCTTCTATAGCTGTGAAGTTGGTTGCAATTTTCTTAATACGGTCATAGTATTGATCAATAAAGTCGTCGCCTTTTTTGATAGAAGACAATTGGTATTTCAATTGTGTAGATCGCGCACGGGTGTTGGAGCAGAAAAGTTGGGCTAATATCTCCCAAACTTGTTTGGAGGTGAAATCTCCAACGACATGAGGAAGTAATTCCTCAGATAATGATGAAATGATCGCACTCAAAATGAGTTGATCTTGTTGGACCCAATTTGCGTAGGTCGGGTTCATTTGCGGTATTTCAGCCGTTGAGGAATTTGGGGCTTCCATGATATAGGCTGGCGGGCAGGGGCTTGTCCCATCGACATTACCGAACAAATTCTGTCCCTTTAGGTATGGGACTAATTGAGTTTTCCAAAGAAGGTAATTTTCTCTCGTGAGCTTTAAGGTAACGGTGTGGTGAAGTCGTATAAGTGGTGATGAAAAGAAAGATGGAGAGGAAATTTCAGCGGTGGTGGGTGTTGGTAGGTTGTTAAGAGGAGAGGCGGGGCTAGTGGTTGTGCCGGGGGTATTGTCGGTGATGGCCATGAGGAGAGGAAAAAAAAATTGACGTTAGTCAGAGGGCTCTAGATACCATGAAAGAGAAAGTAATCAATGTTTATTTGCTCACACTTAATTAGTGTATACATCACGTAGCTTTATAGTGTCATACATATAAAAGATAAGAAGTAAAACTTAGCTAACAAACTATTCAAAAAACTAATAGATATAGTTTGTTATACTATCTATCTTTTAATCAGATTAGGATGGATAGAAACAACGACTAAGTCTGTGAGTTGACTGTCACATCACTTGCATTGTCATTAAGAGAATTATCACTAATACTAACTCACAACTGTCAATCTCTAATGTCATCCCGCCACGATCTTTTTAAGTTTGTTTCTCTCTCATGTACAACGGGTGTTGTTGATCTATAATATCAGTATAACTATATTGTATTCAACATACGAAATATTAAAGGTTAATAGACTTTATATATAACATTTACAAAAGATCCTAACTTGATCATTAAAGAAAATATTTCCTTTATTTTCTTTACTTGCCCGACTTGTAAATCTTCAAATATATATCTTTTAGTTAATTAGTCTTTGTCTTCTAACAAATCAGATCTTTTTTAATTCGAAATTATACAGATCTTTAATTTAATTGTTTTCAAGATATCTCCAAATGATCTTTGCTTCTTTGATGTTTCCTTACTTGATATTGAGTCTTCCTTTTAAGTCTTCTATTCCAATAATAAAAGATCTTCAGTATATTCTTTCTATCATTCAGAGATGCATTCAAATCATTTAAACTTTTTTCTAGCACATTTTGATTCTTCTATAATATATTTGACCGAATATTACAGAATCTGTTCAGCATAGTCAGTTCCAACTGCGGTTGCAACTGAGGTTCCAACTGAATGCACAACTTGAACTTAATCGCTACACAATACATGTCTGTATATTGAGAGTTTATTATGAATATATAAAACTATATTTTCCAATATGATGACAAACAATATGTCATTAGAATCTCGGATCTAGGACCTAACAATCTCCCAATTTGTTATTATTTTGGTAAAACTTTGAATTGCAGAATCGATTATAACCAAAACTCCCCCTCAATTGAAGCTTCTCATCTCTTCAGAATAAGATCTCACACATGTAATTATTGCATTTTGATAAACACCACTATAATATTTCATAACGCATAATATTTCAGTTTACCTTCAAGTGTGAGGTTTATAGAAATATTCTCCTTCGCTTCTTAACTTCATATTCCCATAACACAGGATCCACACCAAGTATATCTAATGTGAAGCTCTGATAACAATTGAAAAAACATATGCCCAAAGTTCTGAGTGCAGTTACGGATTTTCAGTTGCAACTACAGTTGTAACCATAGTTGCAACTGACGAATATAATGAAGTTAATAGAAAACATTGAACACGAGACATTTTTAAACGGAGTTCGACATGATCAGCTTGTCTCCATATCTGAAGCCCTCGCTCAGTATTTATTGATATTGAAAGAAACAATGATAAGACTCGAGACTTACAATATCATGACTCCCTCATGCATATGCCTATCTTACCATCTCTAACTCACAACTATCAATCTCTAATGACATTCCGCCACGATCTTTTTAAATTTGTTTATCTCTCTTGTACAACGGGTGTTGTTGATATATAATATCACAGTATATCCACATATTATTCAACACACGAAATATTAAAGGCTAATAGACTTTATATATAGTCTGTACAAACGATTTTAACTTGATCATTAATAAAAATATTTCATTTATCTTCTTTTCTTGCCCGATTTGGAGATCTTCAAATATATATATTCTAGTTAATTAGTCTTTGTCTTCTAACAAATCAGATCTTATTTAATTCGAAATTATACAGATATTTAATTTAATTTTTTTCAAGATATCTCCAAACAATATTTCCTTCTTTAATGTTTTCTTACTTGATAAGAGTCTTCCTTTTAAGTCTTTTATTCCAATAATAAAAGATATTCAATATATTCTTTCTATCATTCAGAGATTACTTCAAATCATTTAAACTTGTTCAACACCTTTTGATTCTTCTACAATATATTTGACCGAATATTACAGAATCTGTCCAGCATTGTCAGTTGCAACTGCGGTTGCAACTGAGGTTACAACTGAATACACAACTTAAACTTAATCGCTACATAATACATGTCTGTATATTGAGAGTTTATTATGAATATATAAAACTATATTTTCCAATATGGTGACAAACAATATGTCACTAGAATTTCGGATCTAGGACCTAACACAATGGCTAGACACATAAAAAAAAATGTTTCTAACAAAAAACATAAAAGAAAATTGTTGTATGATTACAACATCATCTATATAAAATTATATACACCTACCTGGCTATCTTTGTATTTTTAAGCAGACCTAATTTTATTAATGATAAAGAGTTTCAAAGCGTTGCCCAGGCCCCCATGCTAGCCGCAATACGTTTTAATTCCGATAACCTTAAAATAAGCACACTTGGCTATCTTAATTTGTATAATTAAAATTTGAAAATAATTAACAATCTTTATAAATAAATATCTTACCACCATGGAGTTCTAGTGTTCAAGTGACCTTCCTTTAGGTCAGAGAGGTTTGAGGAAACCTTTTTAGTCTTGTAAAACTTGAAAGATTGTAGAGGGCACTGATTGACAATCTCACAAGGTGCAGTGATTTCTTCAATCTATAAAAATTAAACACACTTGATCAACTATACCAAAAATAAGAATTTACTCTAAGTTCCTATAATCCTGTACTTCGATTTTCAGGTAATGAAGGAAGATGCTAGTTAAACATTGTTGTTTTTGGAATAAGATTTTCAGAAAAAAATTTATTAGAAGTGTTTATAAACCTACTCGAATGCAATGCTCATGACGAACCTGATTTGTATCTTCGACATGATCAGTCCAGTCATGAATCATAAACTGTATCCAGGCGGTTGCTATTATGTTGAGTTGTTTTCCGGTGTCAACGAACTTTCTTCGTGCCAGAAGTTTTGTTGCAACAACTATAGGATCAGGCTTTAATAGCTGCGATCACATAATTAACTTTTCAAAACTGGGACATGATAGGGATATGATATAGTTAAAATTAAATAAGCACTAATTTAGTTGTAGTACGTGGAATCTTTTTCAAGCTTCAATTCTTTCTTGTAAACTTCCAGGCTTATTCCAATATTATACTTCACTTTTTTTTTCAACATAAGCTGCATTAACATGAATTAAACAACTAACTTTGGAAAGATTTTAATAATCTAACTCATTTTCTTAAAGGCTGAAATTATAAAGGAAGTCCATATCAAACCAATGGTCCATTGATATAAAAGTTTTAATTACTCGATGATACATAATTAGTAAACTATGTACCTTATCTTTTTGATCAACAGGGAGAACATTTCTGCCGAAGAAAGTTCCAATGTTATCATCAGAAAGTGGTTTAGGTGTCCTCCCGATGTCAATTAAGTTGTATTTTTGGTGAAGTTGTCGGCGCATTGCAAGATAAAATAAACCCAATATTACTGGTAACTTGTGCCACAATCCATTTTTATCAACCAAGTGAACCATCTGTATGCAAAGCAAATATATAAGAGAAGGATTAGAAAAATCGAAGCTAAAACTATGTGTAAACTTCAAAAACCACTATTCTATAAACCATATTTTATTAAACTGAAACTGTAGTGAAACGATGATTGCAAATTTGCAGCTTTCATCATTTTAAATTATGTATTTACAGACAGTCATGTTGTCACGCCCCAAAATCCATAGAACACGGACATCGAGTAATGACCTTTTTAAAACAAAGAAAAGAGAACTTGTTGGTACGAATTTAAAAATTTAAAAAGAAAACACTAACGAGCTAAAGGAACAATTAACGGATAAATAAAAAGTTTGCCAAACGCGGCTACAAGTCAGGATTTATAAAAGCTAAAAATAACGAACGAATGAATTTTTCCGTAGGCTACAACCTCAAAATAGAATAAAAATGAAAATAAACCGAAAGCCCCAAACTCATGATGTTGCAATGCAACAGCTCTTATCCAAACATGCCAACCTAATTGGTACCTGAAATACAAAATTGTAACGGTGAGTCCCACGCACGTAACTAGACGGGACGGCATCACAAATACCGTCACTCCATCCCTTAAATGCAAGAGCTCACAAATTCTACAACTACGATAATCGACGTATAAAAAGAAATATAATAACATTCTATAACGGGATGAATTAAATAAATTAAATAACGTCAACACAAATCTATAACAAACATGTACCTCTCATGCCACCTACCCCAGTCCGTAAGGTAGGTCATTCACTATCCCCTCGGCCGTCTTCTGTCCCCAGAATTAGGAAGAGACAGAGACCATTGCTAACATAAAAGTAGATTTAAAGTGCGCACTTGGACCTCTCATGCCACTCGTCCCAGTCCGTAAGACGAGTCATTCCCTATCCCCACGGCCGTCTACTGTCCCCGAAATTAGGAAGAGACAGAGAACATTGCTAACATAAAAGTAAATATAGTGCACACTAGGACCTTTCAGGCCACTCGCCCCAGTCCGTAAGATGAGTCATTCCCTATTCTCACTGCCGTCTTCTGTCCCCGGAATTAGGAAGAGACAGAGACCATTGCTAATGTATCAATATTAAGGCCTCAGCCAATAATATTATACTATTCATATAACACAATCTCATACGTATAAATATTAAGGCCTCGGCCAATAATATTATACTATTCAAATAACACAATCTCATACGTCACGTAACGTAATACAACATAATCCAAAAGCATAAGTGCTAGATTAACAACTAGCCAAACCAGTCTAATCAACATAAAAACTCATTCAGGCATTTTAACAAACACCTTGTATACGCAATATAAAACACATCTTTATTCAACAATAATTTACCCAATTCTATCAACAACCATAATAATCCATAATCAATGCATATAACACGCAACCCATTAATATTATCATTAATCCGAAATCAAAATACTAAATCCACAACTAATCCAAAATAAAAGAAGCGAATTAAAAATATAACAACTAACTCTAATTAACAATTTAAGAACATAATTAATATAAAAGGCAAAAACCCCCAATTTATACTAAACGTAAAACCTAATCCTAACATACACCCTCGTCTAGTCGCAATGGATAACCCCCGTTACCTTAGCGTGTAGAGGAGATGATTCCGGTAATAATCCGCTAACGTGGTTTCTCTTCTTCTTCTTCTTCTCTTTTCTCTTTTTTTTTCTCTGTTGGCTGATTTTTAGGTTTAAAGAATTGAAAAGTGGGCTGATTTTAGGTATAGAAAAAACTGTATTAACAAAGTTTGTGGAAGCGAACTATTTGGTCCCCAAAGTTTTAAAAGCTAACTTTTAATCAAAATTATTAATATACTACTCAATGATAACAAATCTTTAGAAACAAAACTATTGGGTCATTTTTATTTATAAAATTAGTAACATGTTTTAAAAATAAAGGTTTTCGGAAGAGGTTCGGTTTTTTTGGCTAAAAATTAGTCGAATGACCGGTTTTTGGTAAAATTTGTATAAAACGTTTTTGCATAATTTAAATCATGAATAAAAATTACTTATAAAAATACGGGATGTTACACATGTAGTCTTTGGGATGTTTTAGAATGAAATGGGAAATAATGAAATGGGATGCTAATATTTTTTAGGAAAATAATAATTTAAAAACCATTTTTCGTCAAGCATGTTTGTTGTAAATATAACTCATGTCATGTAACAACTTTAATCTCCTTATAAACAAGGAGAATACACGACTGCTCACTTTAAAAAAAAAAGGTATAAGAAAGTTTAACGAAATAAGAAATGAAGTAGAAAACTACTTAATTAGCGTAGAAAGAGATTGTATTACAAGGAAAATAAGCTTGTCTAAGAAAGCCATCTTTGTAACAGCTTCATGAAAATCTTTGTGTATGAAATGAAGAAGAGGTACGATATATTGAAAGGGCTTTGATAAATTCCATTGATTCAAAGTTTATTCTCTTTTGTTTTTAGAAAGATTATTATTGCAATGACTCTTATTATGGGTATCACACATATTTATACGCTCTGCCGAATCTGAGATTTTGAGTAAGGGAAGCAAATAGTCTTTCAAAGTGTAACAATGTATATAAATGTGTGATGTATTGTTTTTCAAAATTTATACCAATGTAGTCAAGAATAAAACCACCAAACAGCAATAAAAATATGAGTTTATAAGATTTTATATAAACTTGTGTATTAATTTTTGAAATAAAGTAAATTATTTAAATTTGAGAAAACTCATTAAGCAACTAGATATATATTAGGCCAATATGTGTTAACAATGATATAGTTGTAATACATAATATTGTTACGTATCAACTTTTATTTTTTAAAACAAAATAATCAATGTTGTATATTTTATATTAAAAGCAAATTATGCTCGAACTTTTTTAAGAAAAAAAAACTAAAGTCAAAATAAATTTAAAAATGTTAAAATGAAGTATAGCAAGTTAAAAGTAACAAGTACTTTTTAGTTTTTAATTAGAAAAATATATAAATAATAACATTGAACATAAAGTTATAATAAAATAATAATAATTGAATGTGACAAACGATTTGATCTTGACATCTTGGTACGTAAATAGATACTCTTCCACTGCACCAAGAGAATGGGTTTATTACAATTTTTATTTACTTTTATCTTTTGACTAACTGTTTTTATGAATAAATACTTAAAAATTAATATGAGGAAATATATATTTTTTTTTCTCCCTCCATAGATTTGTTCTAACACGTACGGAAATGTAGTAACATTTAACAAATTGACTTGCACATCATCAACTATTGAATTATTTTTTCTCTTTAAGCACACTCTGAAATTTTCATTAATCATAAAACGCGTCCTATTATAAGAGCCATTGCAAATTTGCAATAATAATCAACTGTTTAATTCAATAGTTCTAACAGCGCTAGACCATCTCCAATGGATATGTTAGAAATAATTTTAGTGTTATAAGTTAGTAAACTGTAACTTTTACCTCTATATTGATTATGTTAGTTATGATGATTTGTCAACTTTGTATTATCTCTCTATAGGTTTTATGTTAAATGTAGCAATTAATGAAGTTAACCATTGCTATGCGGGCTATGAGATATTGAATAATTTAAATAGTTGTACTATTCAATTTATATCCATTTTATAACTCATATTTTATTTAGTTATATAGTTTTTATAGCTAAAGTTAAGATGCCCATTATGATGTCAAAAATAAAGTTAACTATAATATGTCATGATGCAAGTTAAAATACACTTTTTCGCTTATGTGTCAATGCTTAACAAACAAAAACTAAAAATAGCATTGTAGATGCTCTTAATGGCGAACCAAATTATGTTCAATTATCAGATAATTCCTAGTAATGTCAGTTACCAGAGCGCGTTTTATTAATTTTTAGTCATTTTTTGTAAGAAAAATATAATCTCTTATTACCAGATTTGACAAGTAGTTGTTATACATTAATTATCAGTATATACTATTTCGTGCAAAGTTTTAAAGTCGAGATGAATGTTAATTTATTGGGTAAGTGATCTAGATTATTTTACAACCAATATCCATTTATAGAACCGTAAGAACATTCGCAGCTGAGTCTGTAAAATAATCATCTATATTACAAATTTTGTCCACTTTTATCTATTTACATATTTTATATAACACACATCTCCACATCATCTAAAATATAATACCGATTTACAAATTTATATATCCAGCAGATTCTCTAAAATACCGATTTTTTTAAATGCATGTGTACATTTTTGACATATAGTATTTACATGAAGTAAAAAAACTGATAATGCATTAAAAAAAATAGTATGCAAAATAATATTAGCATGGATATCGCAACCAGTTCTTTATAATACAAAGGTACGTACATTATAAATAAATAAAATTCAAAGAAAAATTAGAATAATATAATAAAAAAATTCAACAACATTAGTTTTTCAAAAAATAATTCACAACCTTTTCGGGTATCAAATATTTTAATTCTTTTTACATATGTTTAAAAGTAAACGATAAAAAGAACATGAAAGAAGAGGGAAAGGAAGGGATGAAAAAAGAAAAAGGAGGGAGAGATATGTTTTGGAAATCATGAATAGTAATTTTGCATGTGACAAAGTTACATGTAGGACAAATTTGGTAAAAGCTCAGACACTTGCTAAAAGCCTAAAATAACAAACTTTTACAAAATCAAAAATGTGTGATATGCAAAGACTCTTTTGATTGCTCTAAAACACTTCTTACATATATCACCTCAAATTTAAGGCACCGTTACTATTTTTTATCTTTAATTTTATCTTTATATTTAGTATCCACACTTCACAACACCCACATATTTATAAGAAAGATTATTACATAATATAATATAGTATTTTATTTTTATAATAAGGAACACGATAGGGTGACTGTAACCATTATATGACATTTAAATGTTATGTAAATTTTTTTAAAAGTGGGGGTTTATGTATTATGCTTTTAGAACCCGAAAAAGGATGTTGTTTAGGCGTAAGGGTCTTCAATCAGTCTTCAGCCATTCAACCTGGTATTTCATATAATGATTCATATTTAGATTGCTACCAAATCCATGTTGGATTGGATTAATGTAGCAACAAATACCATTCAACATGTTTATTGCCCCATTTGGTAATAAGTTGGTATTAATTAGCTCGGCAATTAGACGTAGCAATATAATACTCTCTCCCTGCTTAAATAAATATCTCATATGAAAATACGTACAAATTTTACCATCAAAATTTTCATATTTAGGTTGCCGAAAAAAATTCTTTCAAAAGTTAATCACATAGTTCGTACTTAGAACTATACGATAGAATTTTTAGATTTTTCATTCCGACAAAATAGATATGTTAAATTCGATGATCAAATTTATACGTATTTTTTATAAAAGACATTTATTTTACTGAGGGAGTAATTTAAATATAAAATAGGAAGTACATAAATAAGCGGTGTGGAATTCATAGAAGAAGAATATTTCTTGTTTACGTGAGATCATACATGACGTGAGATTAGAATGAATTGTTTTATTGGTTGATAAATGATAATAATTGTAAAATATCTGGACATTGATCTAAAACTTTTCGACACTGATTTTCTTTTAAACTAATAAAAATTATTAAGTGATTTTTACAAATGTAGTAGTACTACAAACAAAACATTATTCAAACTCTATGAAGTATGAGCAAGAAAATAATAATCAAATCAAACAGATGCATTACAACTTCTTTTCACAAAGTAAAAAGATAAAATCTCTATAGATGGATATTATTGTTGTTCCTACTCGATCCATTTTTTTTTATCAATGTGGAATTCGGAGGTAAAGTGGGATCGGATTGTCGACATTAGGTGGGGCATCCCACACAGAGAATGCACTCGTCGCGTTCAACCATGTGTCCGTCATCTTCGGATAGTGACGGTTCAAAACATCCTTCAAGCTCTCTGTAGTGTTCACCCATTGTAGCCCCTTCTTAGTGTACGTCTCTTCGGTGAATTTGCTTGTGAAGAATACATCCGACTCTAACCTCCTGCAATGTTGATATACATACAGATTACCATTATCGGGGTAACGAAATGAAGACCACAAGTGATTGAAATGTGAAATGCGTGTTTGTAATTTTTGAAATGGTAGATCAGTCCTGAAACCTAAGTACTTTTCGTTACATTATAAATAGAATGTGCAATAAAAACAATAATATCATTGCGTAAACTGTTAAGGCATATCAAATCCATGGCCTACTTCTTGTTATTAATTAGTGTAAAAACTTTTTAAGTTTCATTAAAATTCCGAGAATCAATATTTTCTCAATATGTTTTTTTGAAACTATTGGTACCAAAGTTTGTTCGTTTCAAAAGGGTGTTGAAAAAGTGCTTTACACTATTGCAAGGTGCTTATTTAACTGGTAAGTTTTAACATACCTTGAGGCCATAAGAAGGAATATGACAAAAGCTGTCTCACTAATGGCAAATCCTTTAATTTTTTTCTCTGCCATTAATCCCACTAACAAATCAAGTTCCTCTACATCATTACCATAAACTTCTTTAAGAGTGTTGATAGCTTCATTATCATCTGTTAGATCTTCCCATTTTGATATTGGAATCAACAGCAAAGATCTCCTAAACTGATTGTACCTAGCCACATTTCTTTCCCTGTCCCTGTAAACTGCACCATCATACTCATAGATTAGTCTTATATAGAAATAAATATTTACACTACAAAAAGTATTCGGGTAGCAAAACTTTAGCAATAATTACTTGTATTAATTGATACTATATGAGTTGCTGCTGCTAAGTGCTAACTATTGTTTCAATATTGCTAGGTTTTTAGCAACGACGCGTATAGTATAACCCACATTGATGTTCTCGTGTAATTTCTTTTAGTGTTAGATCTTTGGCTTCAAAACAAATGTTTAACTTATACTCGCCAACCAAATAAATTACAGTTACTAAATAAGTAAAAGATGAAGTAGCGCCTTGTAGCGGAAAAACAAAAAACGTCTCTATTTGTCCAAAAATTATTGGATCATTTTACATCATGCTCCAAAAATATAGTAAAACTATGTTTTGAGACAAAAATTACGAAAATGACTATTGTTTTGGTACAGATGGAGTATATATTTACCTTCAAGTGCAGCAAGGTCAATATGATGAGGCCTATCTGTGCCATCTACATTTTGGGGAATAAGGTCTCTAAACCACATTGGGTAATTCCATAACTCAAGAGAACCACAAGCTTGGTGACCCATTGATACAATTTGCCTTACCAATCCAATTCCTTCAAGTGCCTCTTCTCCATTATGTCCCACCATATTGGCTAGAGGAATCCTAGTAGATTAGAAAAACTTATAAGATACATATGCACGCAATGGGCCGTAAAACATGATCATAGCTTTATTTATACTCCTTACGCCCCTGAAACAACTGTTCACTTTATCTTACATATATTTTAAAAAGGTAACATAAGATATGAGATGGAGGGACTAATATCCGTTTGGATCACATTTAAAACAAATTAAAATTAAGATAAAAGCACAAACTTATTTGTCCTTATACAAGCAAAATAAATTGTAAACCGACGTCGATATAATAAAATTTTGATTGCAATTGATTATTGGTTTTCTTAGATTATTAACTGGATTAAAATTGAAAATTAGCAAACAGAAACTTAGTATGATTCAAATGTAAAAAACAATACTTTTGGGTCAACGGTGGAGATTTGTTGGGTCCTGGTGATGTAGAGATATCACGGAGTAGGAAATCATCAGGTAGAAGCGAGTGCATTCTGTACACGCTCACAAATTCTTCTGTTAACGAATACGGTACCCCATGATCTTGTGGCTTCTTTAACCCTACAAGTCCCCCTAAGCTAGCATTTCCGATGTGCCCAAATGTATCTTTGAAAGTCTTTCCCAACAATCCGTACCTGAAAATACATTAAAAGTATAAGTTCTCGTCCGGTTGCATCTTATAAGTTACTATACTTAGCTAAATAATACGAGTAATGAAACGAAGGAAAAGGCTTGAAACGTGTAACAATAATAGGTACTTGAATAAAGCTGAAGATTCAAGAGAAGGATAATGGGAAAATTAAACTTTCCATATTAAATAACAAGAGTTTTCAACTTGGAGAATATAATTGCATTTGTATGGATTTATTATCAGTTTATTATTTCGTTTTCATACCAATTTGCACGCATTCCTGCAAGCAATGTATCAGTTTTAAGAAGCTCGATTGTCCAATCAATAGTGTGGATTTTTGCTATAACTGCTGAAGTCACAAGCCTTGCATAGTGATATAAATCTTCATCTTTCAGCTTTGGGTATTCCCTCTGTAAATCATATTAATACAAAATGGTAAGATAATTAATTTCAATTAAAGTCATCCTTAAATTATGTTATAGTTCTAATTTTTTAACATAGCCCTTCAAATATAAAAGCATATATCAGGACTTATTTTACAGGTTGTGATAAATTCTTCATATTGTCATTGTATTGGCAAAGAACAGTTAGTATTTATATTGATAATTAAATTGTGTTTAATTGTTTCAATTCCAAGCAGGCCGGCCCTCTAGTTTTTATACAGTGGAATATAGAAATAAAATAGACAAAAACCACAACCTAAGTGTGATTTGTGTGAAGTAACATTTTATCTTTTTCGGAATCCGAAAAGAATGTACCTTAAGAGTATCACACACGGCATTGTGTTCGTGAACAAATAGAGCTTGTAGAGTGGAAACCCCCGCCCAATTGTTACGAACGTCACCTGAAATTGGTACTCCTTTTTCGTCATGAAGGAGTAGGCCGTTTTTGGATATTTTGAGCTTTCCATCTTTGAAAGTCCTTACTTTCGTCAAGCTCTCCCCATAACTTCCATAAACAGCACTTCCATCCCTTGAATTATTACATCAACAACAAGTACATAGGTGTTCAGAAATGATTGTAAAAATAGTACTTTAAGTTGAGTAATTATCAACATGCAATTTTGGTATTTTGTATGCACATATATATTATCTAGTTAGAAGACATTAATTCACTAATTCCGAAAGAACTAAGCATGAAAAGGTTCAAAATTACATACATAACATTGCCATGTCTTATATGTATTTAATGTTACGCATCCTGTGACTCAATTTTCAAAATAGTAATGTATTAAATGAAAGGAAATCATTTCCTCTTCGGTCGTAAGTTAAGCTTAATTTCACAAGAGACTACATGTAATTTCTCAAGGAGGAAAGTTTCTTATTCGAAATCGGGTTGGCTATGATTTATTGCAATGCCTAGACACTAAGATACATATAGAAAAAAAATGATGTATGGTTACAACAACAATATCTATAAAAACTAATAACCTGGCTATATTTGTATCATTAAAAACAATAATCTTTATAAATATATATCTTACCACCATGGTGTTCTAATGTTCAAGTGGCCTTCCTTTAGGTCAGAGAAGTCTGAGGAAAACTTTTTAGTCTTGTAAAACTTGAAAGATTGTAGAGGGCACTGATTGGCAATCTCACTAGGTGCAGTGATTTCTTCAATCTATAATAATTAAACACAGATCAACTATACAAAAATTAAGAATTTACTCTAACTATATCTATATGTTACCAAAAATATATGTTCCTATAATTCTTTTTCTTCGGTAATGTACGGGGTTTATTATAGTTGACTATCCTAAAGTATGATAGTGTTTTCGTTAACTAAGCTGAAGTATAAACTCTTTCTTTTACTATCCTCAAATTTAGTCTCCGTTATATTTTTTTTACAAAAAGACAATTCAAATGGACGGAAAAGTCAACAGTGGACGGAAAAATCAACACATAGCCATTTTACAAACAGATCAATTATTTACACTTAAATTTAAACAAAAAAAAATAGGTTTAGTGACTAGGACTATCATACATTAATAAAATGGGGACCAAACTTATGACAATAACAATTGAGGTAACGAAATATATATATTTTTCTAAATTGGGGACCTCCAACAATTTAATTGGACGAAAGTTAAGTTTAAATTCTATTTCAGTCTCAAATTTTATAAAACATATGAATTTAACCTGAAAAGTTTATAATTTTATATTTTTAATATACTCATAAACAAATAGTTACATATACATACTCACACATATGCATAAAAACAAGAAATGCACAATATATATATATATATATATATATATATATATATATTAACGATATAGAAAAAAATCAATTTTTTTGAATAAAAAATATATTTTTATAAAAAATTAACTTTAAAAAAAATAACTTTTTTTGAATTTTTTTTTTTTTTTAAATAAGTAACTATTTTTTTGAAAAAATTAACATTTTTTTTGAAAAAAGAAACCTATTTATGAAAAAATTAACTTTAAAAAAATTGCTTTTTTTAAGAATGTTTAACTTAAAAAAAAAATTATAAAAAAAAAGTTAATTATTTTAAAAAAAGGCAATTCAAAAAGTGCATACCTTTTAAAAAATATATTTAATTTTAAAAATATTAAAAATAAGTTAATTTTTATTTATAAAACGTTATATTTATATATTATTATAAATTGTGTATTTTTTATATATATTTTTATATTTTATGTATACGTATGAGCATGTATATGTAACTATTTGTTAATGTGTATGTAAAAAATATAAATTTATAAACTTTTCGGGTTAAATTCATATGTTTTATAAAATTTGGGACTGAAATAGAATTTAAACTTAACTTCCGTCCAATTAAATTCACGGAGTTTCCTAATTTAGAAAAATATATATATTTCGGTACCTCAATTTTGTTAATTATGGTAGTTGGAGTCATTAAATCTATTTTTTTCCTTTTAAATTTAAGTATAAATAAATAATCTGTTTGTAAAATAGTCACGTGATGACTTTTCCGTCCATTTGAATTGTCTTTTTGTACAAAAAAATAACGGAGACTAAACTTGAGTGTAGTAAAAGTAAGAGTTTATAATTCAGAATAGTTAACGAAAACATTGCATACTTCAGAATAGTAATGTATATTAAACATAGCAAGATGCTAGTTTGTGATGCAATAACAATGGTAATTTGAAAAGGTAATTTTTACTACTTGTTTTTGAAACATGATTTTCTTAAAGAATAATTATAACTTATAAGTGATTATACACTAGCCAAATGCAAGGCTCGTGACGAACCTGATTTGTATCTTCTAGATGATCAGTCCAGTCATGAATCATAAACTGTATCCAGGCAGTGGCTATTATGTTGAATTGTTTTCCGGTGTCAACGAACTTTCTTCGTGCCAGAAGTTTTGTGGCAACAACCATAGGATCAGGCTTTAATAGCTGCAATATATAACAAAACTAATTTTTCAAAATTGTTTCATGTAAACTTGCAGA
The DNA here is from genome assembly GCA_963682055.1 of Primula veris. Taxonomy (NCBI): domain Eukaryota; kingdom Viridiplantae; phylum Streptophyta; class Magnoliopsida; order Ericales; family Primulaceae; genus Primula; species Primula veris. The sequence goes on along the minus strand of OY821747.1, from coordinate 22,792,032 downwards.
CTTATTCAGATATACTTAGCTTTTCAGCTCAATTTGTTTTTCTACAAAATATGCTGGATTAGCAATAAATCCAACAACTAACTTTGAAAATATTTAAATGAGATAACCCATTTTCTTTAGAGCTGCAATGAAGGAAGTATATATCAAACTTCAAACCAATGATACAAACGTTTTATTAGTCAATGAAAAATAATTAGTAATCTATGTACCTTATCTTTTTGATCAACAGGGAGAACATTTCTGCCCAAGAAAGTTCCAATTTTATCATTGGAAAGTGGTTTCGGTGTCCTCCCGACGTCAATTAAGTTGTATGTTTGGTGAAGGTGTCGACGCATTGCGAGATAAAGTAAACCCAATATTACTGGTAACTTGTGCCATAAACCATTTTTATCAACTGAGTGAACGATCTGTATGCAATGCAAAAATATAAAAAAAGGATTAAAAAAGAAGCCGAAAACTATATATGTGCAAACTGTAAACCAATTTTCTAGAAACCATATTTTTGTTAAATTGAAACTGTATTGAAACGATGATTGCAAGTTATAACATTTATCCTTTTTAATTATGTAGTTACAGTCATGTAGTCTTTGGATTTTAGAATCAAAAGAGAACGAAAAATCCAAATGGTATTACTTTTTATGCTAATATTTAGGGAAAAAATAATTCAAAAAACCTATTTTCGTCAAGGAAGTAGTTGTAAATATAACCCATCTACCATTTTTGTGATCAAATAATTGGTACACAAATTTAATCTCCTTGTAGGACTCGGAGAATAAACGAATGCTCACCTTTAAAAAAAATAATACAAGAAAGTAAAATGAAATAAGAAATAAATCAGATTTAGTTAGGGTAGAAAGATATGTATTACAAGGAAAATAAACTTGTCTAAGAAAGCCATCTTTGTAATAGCTTCATGAAAGTCTTTGTGTATGAAATGAAGAAGAGGTGCCATTAAAAGGGATTTGATAAATTCCATTGATTCAAAGTTTATTCTCTTTTGTTTTTTAGAAAGATTATTATTGCAATGACTCTTATTATGGGTATCACACATATTTATACACACTAGACAGGTACGGAAATGTAACAAATTGACTTGCACATCATCAACTATTCAATTCTTTTTTACCTTTTAAGCACAGTACTGGGAATTTTCATTAATCATAAAAGGGCAACCTATAATATATAAGAGCCAAAAAGGTAATAATCAACTACTCTCCATTGAATTCATGAATAGTGGCCTATATAATAAGAACCAAAAAATTAGTAAGTACTCCATTGAATTCATGAATATATAGTTTCTAACAGCCTAATAGTCGCATGTGACTGAGTCACATGAACGTAAAAATAAGGGTAATATTAGGAAAATATTTTTGCTCGCCCATTTTTCTATTAAAAAAAATAATTCGGCTGATTTGTCATATTACATGGCATATACACATCATTAAGAGTTTTGATTGTTATTAATACTAGATTTAACTTTTTTTTGTTTTTAATTAATATTAAATTTAGGGTAAACACAGATAGAGTTCTATTGTATTTTTATTTAGATTTTTAGTATATTGAGTTTTTATTATGTTGAATATTTATATTTTGATTTATCAAATTATAGAATTTTATATATATTTGAAGAGATAAATATGTATTTTATTAGCCATTGGAGTGCGTGATTGTGTGCAAGTTGTGGGTTACTCGATAAATAAATGATAAAAAAAAAAATTAACAAATGAATCTGTAAATTGATAGAAAAAAATTAAATTTGGAATTTTTTCAAAATTTTTCTTTAATGTCTGGGATATTGGACATAATTTTTTCTCTAATCATACTGTCTAGTTTATTTTTGTAAAAGTTAAAAACAAAACAAACTCATAGAAAACAAATGTTATAAATAATAAGTAATTTATTTTTACATATGCACTTTTCTTTTTTGAGATTTGGGATTTTTCCTTGAGAAAATGACGATTAGAACTATTTCATCGAGGTATAATTTTCAGGTCACTTTTTGTAAGTTGGATGAAAAAAGAAAATAATTGGATCCGATCATTAAATATTGTTGGAAATATTTGTGGATTTCCGTGTTTAATTATTTTCATAAATGGGTAATGAATTAATCTGATAAGAAAAATCCACATCAACGAATTAAATTTGAAAATTGATTTTGAAGATGATAATAACAACACTCATACTATTACCCTCCTTATTGTTAATGAATAATGGCTGCCTAACTAATATATTTAACTTACCATTTGCCATGTGATTTGAGTCACATGAACGTAAGAATATTACCCTTATTGTTAATAATAGTCTTAATGACTGATCACTTAAATGGAAATAAAAGGCGTATATGTAATACATTAATACTATTTCGTGCAAAGTTAAGAATTAGAGCTGAATATGTTATAAATTTACTGAGTAGGTGATCTGGACTAATTCAATTGCAACCATAATCCATTTATAGAACCGTAAAACACTTGGTCATAATATAGCAGCACTCAAAAATTTTCGATAAGTTTTAATACAATTAGTATTCGTTGTGATAGGAACCTTAAACCACTTGGTCGGATTAGCACTCAAGTTCTTTTAACAAGTTGTCAGATTTTAAGCCAGCGATGGAGGCTTTGTTTCGTGGTATGAACTTGTTTTTGTTTCGATCAATGAAGTTTGGCCCGGTTTAATAAAAAAATAAAAAATTAACAAGTTAATATTATTTCATTATCAAAAAAAAAAATGTTAATATTTTTCAAAGCAGGGTAAACTTTTTCAATAGTTTCTATTGAATTCAGTAGTTTCTATTTTCAAAGAGCCGCAGTTAATGGCGAACCAAATTATTTCTAATTATCAGCAGACAATTCCAAATAATGTCAGTTACTAGAGCTGGATTCGGTTAACCGTTCGGTTTTTTATTTTTTGGACCAAACCGGACTGGTTTTTTTTAGTTTTTTTCGATTCGGTTTTATTAAAAACCGAAACCGATTCGAATTTTTTTCGGTTTTTCGGTTTCAGTCTTTTTCGGTTCGGTTTTTCCGGTTTTTCGCCTCCCAGCCCCTATCAGTTACAATAGCGTGTTTTATTAATGTTTATTCTTTTTGTGAAAAGATATAATCTCTTGTTACCAGCTTTGACAAAACTTGTATGTCTCAAGTATTAGTCTTGATGACTGCCTCAGAATGGAAATAAAAGGCGTGTGATTTTATTTTTTTGGTAGACATTTTTCTTAATTTATATTTCCTTGATTGCAATATATAATTGTTACACCTATATTTTTTTTTAACAAGCAAAAAAAGGCGTGTGATATTTGTTTACATTAATACTATTTCGTGCCGGTTTAAAATTCCAGATGCATGGTGTAGGCAATAGGTCTGTACGGGAAAGCTAAGTACAGACCATTGGGGGTAACGAAAGCTTTCATAATTCTAAGAATTATAACATTTTTAATATGTATTTTCACTAAAAAGGGTTAAAAATAATAATTTGATGTCCACACCCCTCATTTTAATATTATGAATTTTGACATTCAAATATAGCATTCATGTATTTGCCCTTGCAAATCTGTATTAATTTACAGTCACTATCCATATATGGAACGGTAAAACACTTGGTCACAATAACAATCAATAAGATTTTCAACCAGTTAAATACGACAAGATTCGTTGCCAGACCTTAAACCATCTGGTGGTCCAGATTAGCACTCAAATTCTTTTTAACAAGCTAATTAATATTATTCAAAATCATGGTAAACTTTTTTCTAAACAGTCAAAGTAGTATTAAAAAAAAAATGACAATTTACCATCAGAGCGTCTGTTGCTAAACTAATGGTAAAGTGGGTGTCGTTAAATTTAACAACAGATTTTGTTGTTAAACTGTTACTAAAATATAACGACACTCATTTTACCAACATTTTTTAAAAAATAAATTGTTGCTATCTTATTTTATATTTTATTTTAGTATATCACTTCAACAGTTTAGTTTTAACATATTTATTGTAATACTCTCAATGAAAAAATTTCAAAATAAAATCCAGTCACATATAACCCTGATACCCAGTCACACAGGTTCAACGGCATTAGCATATATACAGTATATAAGATTATTAGCCTAGACGATTGACCATCTTAGTCTCTCATTCCCTTCCATTGGTCGTAATTTATAATTATCTGAGTGATGATAGAAAATTACTGGTAAGTTTGCTATTTATTTTTTCCATAAGTTTAAAATGATCAAAAATTCAAGTGTGACATTGATTCTTGCAAGTCATTTAGATTCAAGTGTCGTCATAATGTAAAATTCAAATAATTGTCTACGGCAAAAAAAATTAAAATTGCTATATCTGCTTTTTCATCCTTGCTAAGAAAAGTAGGAAAAGAATGTTCAACATAAAGATAACGGACACAGAACTATTCGTCGTCATCAGGGGCCCTGACCTTTTTGTGTGGCCCCATGGAAAAAAAGATTAGGGTCTTTTTTTCTATTTACCTTCATATTATAAATTTCATAATAAAAAAAATTAATAGTAGAATAATTATTGTGTCATTTACTTGTAATTACTAGCATATTTTTACATGTTTATACATATATAATTTTTTTTAGCTTCATGGGCCCTATATGATTAGTCAAAATCGTGACACTCGGTACGGTCACAACTCGTGTACCCCTCACGACCATGCTTGATAGTCATTGAAAAATAAAAAATATAATTTTCCAGCAGTATGTATATGAGTATGTATATCCCTGTGGAATGATCCACATATTCTAATATTTCCATATTGCATGATCCACATATTGTGATATTGAACGGGTGTATCATGCAATACATGGAACGGTGAAATATATGCAAATCCACATTTTTATTTTGAGGTATGAAGATTTAATTTTATCTTAATGTCTGAGTTAAAATATTAATATTATAGTCATAAGTCATGTGTACCCACTACAAAAATAAATAAATATCAGTTTACTATAATTGCTAAATTGTTGCTAGCGACACTTAATTTACTATCGGTTTAACAATATGCCGTCTGACGATAAACTGATTTTTTTAGTGATATTCCGATAACAAGTAATAAACAAAGTTTGACAAATAAGGTCAAATGTATCTGATAAGTTGAATCCGGATTTCGCCACAGGATATTAATACTTATAAAGATAAGAAATGTACTTATTTTAATCCTTATGTGTGAACGTTGATTGCTCTGTATGTTGGAATAGTATTTATCTAATTTTTTTTGACACGTTAATGGCCTCTATTTAGTATGGCAAAATTGAAAATTTCTTCTGGCTGCAAATTAGTTGCGTGTACAACTATTTAGCTAGAAGATTCCAACCAGAAGTCTATGCATCCATCAACTGGCGAGGGAATGTCAGCGTCCACTCGTTCGGGGCAATACTATCACCACAATAGGCAATCCGGGCCCCTTCAAACCCAAGTGACGTGACGCCCCGAATTTGGAGGGGCCGGGCTGTGCTTAGGCCGACCTAAAGAAGCGTATCATGTACACTTCCCCAATTAATGTTGCTGCTCCCTTGCGGGACCCTCCTGGTGTTTCATCGACGTGGTCCAATCACAGGCCATCTCCTGTGGGCCCCGGAAGAGGACAATACTCTTGTCAGAGTTATAAATGACCTAACGCCGTTGGATCAGCATACAGTACAGTGATCCAAGAGTTAATACACCTCTGGATCACACTATAAATACCCCCTCTAACACTACTTAGAGGGGGACACAGAAAAAGAGCGAGAAGAGAGATAAACTTGAAATAGCCCGGACCATAAGCAATATAACCTCCGACACCAAAGGCTGCGTCTTGTAACCGGCCCGATCCCATACCCTTCACTATATACTATCTTTCAGTCTCCCATATACTGACTTGATCGTCGGAGAGGGAAAACCCGGCAACAACCCCGGGCCCCTGTTCGTTCCTTGTGCAGGCACGAAGAGCACCCCATCACCGGAGCTGACCTGACCCACGTCGGACACCTCGGAAGATCGGAGCCGACGCGAATTGATTAAGCCGAGCCTGGGAAGAAAATCAGGCTCGCCAATTGGCGCCGTCTGTGGGAAACCGTAGAACGCGTTAGCTCTGACATTCCGACCACGAAGAAAACATGTCTGGCAATAATCGATTCGACACCCCGTCGTCTCGACCCACCCCCGTTCTCGGGATGCCCAGGACACTTTCTTTTGAGGAGACCCCGAGAACCGCGTCCACGAGGGATCCTGCTCCCTTAACGGCGATAGGCCCAACACCCCGAACACGAACCGAACTAACGGAGATGATGCTCGATATCCATGAAAAGGAGCTCGTCGCACTTGCGGCCCAGAAGGCATTAATAGCAACGCTGATGGCACCAGAGCCCGAGCCCGTCATCCAAGTCGCAAGCCGAGACAAACCGGTCCGCAGACCCACTAAAAGCGTGCTGTCCCGGTTGGGACCCTTCCGACGACCCCCCCTAGAAACTCCCAGAGAGCCAACTAGGGGTGAGGAGTCGGAGCACTCCCACGAAGGGAATTCCCGCCGCGGCGACGAACGAAGTGTGCACTCACGGATCCACTGGCCGGATGACAGTTACGACTCTCGGCCAGGGTCGAGTCGTGCACGGACTGAAAAGCCTCCTCGGAGATGGAGGCGCGGCCATCGCACTAGTCGAGATGATGCCGCCGACGATGCAGCATTAAAAATCGTTGCCTCCACCCGCAGCACCCCGTTCACAGACGAGATAGAATACAGCGCTCCACCCAGGAATTTTACTGCCCCCGTCCTACAAGTTTTCAACGCGGATTCAGACCCGGAAGCTCATCTCCGGCACTATCGATACCAGATGAATCACTGGTCCCATCTCGATTAGCTCATGTGCAAGTGCTTCCCCGCCAGCCTGGGGAGGCTGTCTAGTAAGTGGTTCCAGTCCCTGCCCGCTAACTCCATCCGCTGTTGGGATGACCTGGCCTACGACTTTGCTCACCGGTTCATCAACCTGAAAGAAAGGGTTGCCCAACCGGAGCAGTTATACCAAGTGAGAGCCCAGCCTAAAGAGACCCTTGAGAGCTACGATAACCGGTTCTGGCAAAAACATGCGGAGTGCAACGAGTGCCCCGATTCTACCGCCATAGCTGCTTTCAGGCAGAACATGGTCGTAGGGAGCAGAATCCGTAACGAGATGATAGCGACCCCTCCTAGCACGGTCTCCCGGCTCAAATCGCTGATAAAGCAGCACGTTGACATTGAGAAGGACATGAGATCTGTCGGGGCAATCCGTTCGGTCGCCAGCATCGAACAGCCCCGTGAAAAGGCCGTCGTAAGGAGTCCCCGACGAGACCGACCCATAGCTGAAAGGATGGGAAGGCCTCGGGTCGAAAGGAACCCGCAACTGCCCACCAAAAGAAGAAGAGAGGAGCCTCGTCGGACTGACACCTCGAACCCGGGAACTGCTTAGTCCACCACCTTCAGCCTCTCATTGACCGACCTGTTTAGGGAAATTGAGAACGAACCATTCTTCTCCGGGCCTCTCCCACTCAGGAACGAGCCTGCTCACGGGCCCAACGACAAATTCTGTGACTATCACAGAGGCCGTGGCCATAATACTGACGAATGTCATGGCCTAAAGGCAAGGCTAGAAGGATGGGTCCGAGATGGTCTACTGAGTAAGTACATCAAGTCACGAAAGGACTCCGATCGGGGTAGAGAAGAAGAGGCCGATGAAAGGCAACTAGACCTCCCCCCACAGGTGATAACTTGTCAGGTTATTCATTCTGGGCCAAAGAAACCAAGGCCGAGTGGAGCGGAAAGAACCGAGGCCCGCGAGGCGTCAATGAAGCAGCACGTCTGCCTCACCGAAAGCCCAAACCCCCGGAAGAAAGTCAAGCATGGTAACAAGCCGGATCTGAGCTTCACCGACTTCGACCTGGTGGGAGTAGACCTGCCCCACTATGATGCCCTTGTTATCACGGCCCAAGTGGGCCATTGTTTAGTAGGACGCATCCTCGTCGATCAAGGGGCGTCGGTGAATATACTCTTTGGAGACCTCTACCAAAAGATGGGGCTGACGGAGGGGCAGCTAGATGCCAACGCCCCTCCTCTGTACGGATTCAACTCTGAGGCTGTACAGCCCAGAGGGAACATAACCTTGCCTGTTAAAACAGGAACCAAAGTTATGAGTGTGGAGTTCACGGTGGTGGACGTCCCCTCCGTTTACAACGTCATACTAGGGCGTGCGTGGCTTCACGAGATAGAAGGCGTCTCCTCCACTCTACACCAAAAGGTTAAGTACCCAACTGTGACTGGAGTCGAGACCATATCGGGAAACCAAAAGGTCTCAAGAAGCTGTGCCATGTCCGTTTACTCCGGCAACAAACCGGTTCCGGTTCAGAGTGCTATGAATATAGAAGCCGAGGATCCCAAGCTGCTGAGGGAACTGAACAAGAAGATGGGACCGGAGGCTGAAGAGAAGGTAGAAGGGGGCTTGCTGAAGATCCAGATCCTTGGATACGACGAGGACCACTTTTTTATGGTGGGTGCTAAGCTAAGTGAGCCCGAGATAAGCGAACTCGTTGAGCTCCTGCTCCAGTCCTCGACAACTTTGCGTGGGCCCCGAGCGAGATGCATGGCATCAGTCCAGACCTCGCCTGCCACCAATTAAACGTCAATCCGGATGCCAAGCCCATAATGCAAAAGGGGCGTCGTGTCAGCCCGGAGCATGCCAATGCCATAAACGAGGAAGTACAAAAGCTTTTACTAGCTGGGGCCATCAGGGAAATCTACTACCCCAGATGGCTCGCCAACCCCGTAGTGGTCCCGAAAAAGAACGGAAAGTTGCGGGTGTGCATCGATTACACGAGCCTTAACCGGGCCTGTCCAAAGGATCCGTTCCCACTGCCTAAAATTGATCAGATAGTAGACTCCACGGCCGGAGCCGCCAGAATGAGCTTCCTGGATGACTGCTCCGGCTATCACCAAATACCCATGTCGGAGGCTGATCAAGAAAAAACCGCCTTCATAACCCCAAGGGGGAATTACTGTTACAAGGTGATGCCATTTGGGCTCAAGAACGCCGGGGCAACTTACCAGAGGATGGTCACGAAGATATTCTCTAAGAACATAGGCCGGACCATGGAGGTCTATATTGACGACATGGTGGTAAAGAGCACCCAGGAGGAGGACCATCTGTCCGACCTAAGAGAGGTGTTCGAAACAATCCGAAGGCATGGCCTGAAGCTGAACGCCTCCAAATGCGCATTTGGGGTTGGGGCCGGGAAGTTCCTAGGGTTTATGGTAACCCATCGCGGAATAGAGGCGAACCCGGCCCAGATCTCTGCCTTGAAGAACTTGAGAACCCCTGAAAAGCGAAAGGACGTACAAAAGCTAGCCGGGATGGCCGCTGCCCTTAACCAGTTCATTGCCCGGTTCGGGGACCGATGCAAGCCGTTCTTTACGGCTCTGAAGGCTCAGAAGAAGTTCGAATGGAACGACGAATTCCGGAGTGCGTTCACGGAGCTTGCAAACTACCTTGGAAGCGCACCTTTGCTGGCCAAGCCTGAAACCGGCGACGTCCTTGCCCTATACCTTGTTGTGTCCGAGATAGCCGTCAGCGCCGTCCTCATCAAAGAGCTCAGCAGGGAGCAAAGACTTATCTATTATGTGAGCAAGACCTTCTTAGAAGCCGAGGCTCGGTATATGCCCCTAGAAAAGCTCGTCCTAGCCCTCGTTATGGCCACTCGAAAGCTAGCTCACTACTTCTCGGCACACAGCATCGTGGTGTACACAGATCAGCCCGTCAGGGAAATACTCCAAAAAGGGGATATTTCTCGACGTATGACGAAATGGGCTTGCCACCTAAACGCGTACGACATCCGGTATGAACCACGAACGTCCGTTAAGGGGCAGGCCCTGGCCGACTTTGTAACAGAATTCACTGGACGACCACATCCCCCGGCATCGACCGAGCCCAAGGAACGTGGACCTTGCATGCGGACGGAGCTGCCAATAAAAAGGGATCTGGCCTCGGTGTGGTACTCCGGTCCCCACAGGGTGAAGTGATCGAGAAGTCAATCCAGCTTGGCTTCCGAGCCACCAATAACGAGGCGGAGTACGAGGTCGTGATCACCGGCTTGAAAATGGCTCGAAGCCTCGGAGTCAAGAAGATACTGGTGCACACTGACTCCCAGTTAGTCAGCGGCCAGATTAGTGGCGAGTTCCAGACAAAGGACGAAAGAATGGCAAGCTACGTGGCCATCGCTTCCGGAATACTCCAAAGCTTCGAATGTCGAGAGATCGTCAATATCAACAGAAACGAGAACACCCACGCCGATGCACTAGTAACCCTAGCCTCGGCCATGAGTGACAAAAAAGAGAGAGTCATCACCGTAGAATACGTCCCTTCTCCTAGCATCCAGGCTAAGGCAAGAATTAACGTGGTGACAGACCCCCAGTCGGAGCTGAGCTGGATGGACCCCATAATCGAATACCACCGCTCCGGTGATCTTCCCGATGATAAGAAAGAGGCTGAAAAAATAAGAAGAAAGGCACTGGGGTTCTGGGTAGCTCCCAACGATAAACTGTATAAAAGGTCGTTCTCCGGCCCCTACCTGCTCTGCGTCCATCCCGATATGGTAGTAAGGGCCATGGAGGAAATACACGAAGGAACATGTGGAAGCCACACCGGGGTCAGGTCGCTGGCCAATCGAGCCTTGACCCACGGATATTGGTGGCCCCTCATGCAGAAGGACGCCAAAGTCTTCGTGCTCAGGTGTGAGAAGTGTCAGAAATACGCACCCAAGCCTCGAGCCCCGACCCAAAAAATGAGCAGCGTGATCTCGCCATGGCCCTTCGCACAGTGGGGCATGGATATCGTCGGATCATTCCCTCAGGCCCCGGGAGGCAAAAAGTTCCTCCTCATGGTCACCGACTACTTTTCGAAGTGGGTAGAAGTCGTGGCATTAGCAAAGATAACGGAAGCCGAGGTGATCAGGTTCCTCTGGAGAGATGTGATCATGAAATTTGGAATCCCCTACTCGATAGTCGCAGATAATGGGGGCTAGTTCACCGGAGCTAAATTAAAAGCAATGTATGCCAAGTACCACATCAAAAGCTATTATTCCACCCCTTCGTATCCCCAAAGCAACGGACAAGCTGAGGTGTCGAATAAGACCGTTCTCGACGGAATAAAAAAGAGGCTAGACGAGTCCAAAGGACGATGGGCCGATGAACTGCAGCACGTCCTATGGGCCTACAGAACGACGAGAAGATGGGGCACTCAACAAACGCCCTATAGCCTTACCTACGGGATGGAAGCTATTATCCCGTTAGAAATTGGGCTCCCCTCTCTCAGAACCAACATGATGGAGAACGGGCTGAACGAAAAAATGATGGGTCTCGAACTTGAATATGCTGAAGAACGAAGGGAAGTTGCGGCCATCCGTAACGCCGAATACAAGAACGAACTGGGGCGTTCCTATAACAAAAGAGTGAACGCCTTCCAAGACGAAGACCTCGTGCTACGGAAACTAAACAACAATACAAGAGTACAGTCCGACGGGAAGCTTGGCCCCAACTGGGAAGGTCCCTATTGAATTCTCGGAGCAATTGGAAACGGAGCCTATCGATTGGGCCGTCTCCCGGACGATATCCCGGTGGGTCGACCCTGGAACGTCAACAACCTTAGAAAGTACTATCAATAGAATGACTTTAACTTCGTGTTTTGATGTAAATCTGATGTAAACATGCCTGAGGGCTTTATGAATGAAACCGTTGTCCTTTAAGAATTACCCCGGCTTATATTTGTGTCAATTTAAATTCATTTAAATTTCACTGTGTTTTAGAACACCCGAGCCTGTACGAAACCCCGGATTATATTTCAATTTGTTTTCTAAAGTGTTTCAGAACACCCGAGCCTATATGGCACCCCGGCTTATATTTGTGTCAATTTAAATTCATTTAAATTTCACTGTGTTTTAGAACACCCGAGCCTATACGGCACCCCGAATTATATTTCCATTTATTTTCTAAGTGTTTCAGAACACCCTAGCCTATACGGCACCCCGGCTTATATTTGTGTCAATTTAAATTCATTTAAAATTTCACTGTGTTTCAGAACACCCAAGCCTATACGGCACCCCAGATTATATTTCCATTTATTTTCTAAGTGTTTCAGAACACCCGAGCCTATACGGCACCCCGGCTTATATTTGTGTCAATTTAAATTCATTTAAATTTCACAAGTGTTTCAGAACACCCGAGCCTGTACGGAACCCCGGATTATATTTCAATTTGTTTTCTAAAGCGTTTCAAAACACCCGAGCCTATACGGCCCACGGCCTTTTTCTGTGCGTAATTTCTATGTGTTACTTCGATTTGCGAGCTATAAGTTATATGAAATGCGTGCCCCAACGCCGAAGCATAAGGGCCCACTCATTTGGGAGCACATACACATAATAAACACACATTGGAAGTAAAAAACAGAAGAATAAAGACAAGTTCAACAGGCCAAAATTGTTTTTCATTTCATTTCATGAGGAGCTATTACATACTAAGTACAAAAAAGAAGATTACATCAAAGAACAAAAAACAAAACCACCCTAGCTAGCCCCGTCGTCATCTTCCTCATCCTCTTCGTCGGAGAGAGCTCGAGGAGTGAGGGGAACCACCTCAGGAATGGGAGCTGAGGGGACCGGAACGATAATGTTTTCCACGTTCCATACCGGATGCTCCGGTCCCGCCCTCATAAAGGCAGCCGCCTCGGACCACCCTTCGACATAGAAGGAGTTGAAATCATTCTGTGTCTTTTGGGCCCAGGCGGCATTCAGCTCGGCTTGAGCGGCCTGGACTGCAGCCTTTAGCTTATCAGCTATTCCAGCTTCGGCCTCCTTTAGAGCCGCCTCCGCAGCTTGAGCTCGCTCCTCAGCCTCCACCCTAGCCTTCGCGGCTTTAACCCTTCGAGCCTCAACCGAGGCATTGAGGCCCTCGGCCTTCTCCGCCCTGTTCTGGGCCTCCTCTGCCCTTTTCTGGGCCTCCTCCGCCCTTTTCTGGGCCTCCTCCATAAGCTTGGCATTAGCCTCGGCCTTCTTGGCCCATGACCTCACCAGCTGGCCTTGGTGATAGACATACTGGTTCATCATCAAGTAGGCCTACAAGGGAAAGAGCAAAACACTTAGCAAAATATTTGGGAAGAATATGAAAACATACAAAATAAAACTACAAGGGGTTACATAACTGAGGGATCATGGCCATGGCCGATGCCATGGAGGAGGGGAGGTCACGAACTCGGTGGTCAGCCTCGACGCTTTGCTGCTGAAGCGCAGCCAAAGCTAGTAGCCCGGCGGAAGGGTGAGCCTCCATTATGCTCTTGACCCCCGTGGCCGCCTTCACCTCCTTAGGTGTTTGCACAGGCATCCTGTGAGTCGGGGAGGCAGAGGAGGAGCTCGTGCTTTGAGTAGCGCCCGACGCCACCCTAGGCCTCTCCACGACCACAACTTCAGGCGGGTTGCTCCCCCCAACCCTGGCCTTCTTTCCCTCGCGGAGGGACTTCGTCCCCTCCACCTTTCTCTTCCCGAGCTGGGCTTTGCGAACCAGCCGGTCGAGCCTGGTCTGAGCCGCCAGGTCATCCATGGCCTCCAGGGGCTTCGCCGTCGCATCGGTGCCAGGTTGAGGCACTACCGCCACCTCCCTCTCCCCAGCCTCGACCACCTCCTCAGCAACCTCCTCCTCCACCTCGGCCTCAATCACCACCTCCTCGCCATCCCTGCCTCAGCCACCTCCTCCTCAGCTCTTTCTTCACCCTCAGCCTCGGCAGCAACCTCCTCCTCCTCCTCCTCATCAGAACGGACCACCTACATGGTTCAGACAAACAAGAAGTTAGAAAAATTCGGAAAAATCAGCAAAATCTAGCTAAGTGTAAAACTGAAGAGAGGAAGCTAACTCACCCTGGTCCGTGAAGTGCCCAAGCTTGGAACAATAGGTAGCGCCTCGGGGGAGCTATCTTACAGACGGAAGGAGCCCGCCGCATCCGGCTCCCTCGAGCTCAGGGGAAGGACGTCTGGTAATGGCTTCCCGTGCTGGTCGATATACAGCCGTGTCCCCCCCGGCCCCCTCCGGTAATGGATTGTTGTACCATCTGTCTGGGTCTCAAAAAATACCTCGGCTGTTTCAGGAGCCCCGACGATTTTCTTTGGGGCAAGTGTCGGCGTTGGCTTTGGCTTGGCACTCGACCTCAGAGCCTTTGGCACCTTCGCCATAGGCCTCTCTGTGGCAGATACTTCAGCGGCCTCGGTATCTTTGGGAGTCTTAGGGGGGAGGGTGGACTCCAATCCCTTCTCCTTCTCCCATCTGTCCCAGGAGTATCCCACAGGACAGAAAGTCGTATGGGGCCATCTGAAGTCGTTCCCCTTGCAAGTTGTGGGGGAACTGCACGTCAGCAGACGCTCCGCGTCACGTGCACCGGCATCATTGCCATTCGGGCCCCACCAATTAAGGGCCACCTCCAACGACTCTATGTTGGGTTCACCCAGGTCCCTCAGCTTAGAGGCCACTGTGGTCTTGTTTTCCTTGGTGCTCAGCACCCTCCCCGGCCTGGACGGGAGAATTAGGTCGTCCCGATGAAGCCAGTGACCTTCCACCACTATCACGTCCTGAGTATAACCCCGATTGGAATCGGAGTTACCCGTGATCAGCTGGTTATAAGCCCGGCACCTCAAGTAGGGTTGCCTGCTCTTGGATTGGGAGCTTGGCTCGGTCTGCAAAAATTCATAGTAGGCCAAGAACTCCCTAAGCCCCAATGGTTCCGGAAGGGCCTGGTCCAACATGACATTGTGAGCCTCCATCTCGGTGCAGACGCGGTGCGCCTGCAGGGGCCACTGGCATGGAAGAGTCTGCGTCCAAGCGCACAACTCTGCCAGCAACTCCGGGATGGGGAGGTGGGTGCCCCCGTACAGAAGAGTGGAGAGGGAGAGGGTTACCATGTTGTTGGGATCAGCCACCATCCCGTTCACCTCGTCGACACTCTCGCACTTCCGGATCTTGAATTCTTCTCCGATCCCACAGAGCTGTCGGAATTCGTCGAGGTCCGGCCCATGTAGCCTGACCATTATGCTGTTATCATTTACGGCCACCGATAAGGCCGGGTCAAGAACCATAGCCCGGAACGGCAAGGCATTGGCCATCACCGCCAAGCACCGTGGTTGGGGAGCAACCATCGGGCCCTTTCCGGCTCCGTGTGTTATCACCATGTTGGTTAGGTGTTTGGGAGAAAAATTTGCTGAAGTATAAGAAGAGAGAGAGAGAGAGTAATTTGCTGTGGAATTTTAGAGAGAGATTGAGAAAGTGAAAATGAGTTTTCACTGAGGGTATTTATAGACCCCTAATGGAAGGTGAAAAGACTTTTACCAGAAGGTGAAAAGACAGCGACGGCTCATTACACGAACTCCCACAAATAACCGCCGCCACTCAATCGACGCATTCCATGTGTACAACAGGCAGAGGTCATCTGCCAAGTGTCACTCATCAGCCATTTTAGCAATAATGACATTGATAGAATCGAAGAGACGGGGGCGACGCCCCATAAATGCACACGAGGCGTGCTCCACGTGTAGGAAATGCATAAATACCAGAACACGTGTCACAAGACAGGTCGTGCATAGGCATCTTCGTACCGCCAAACATGAGAACGGAATGACCGGAGCCCCCGTAACGACTGAAGATCCTCGCCGACCTCGTCCTTGATGACGGCTCCGGACAGGGAGCTGTTGGCGAGGGAATGTCAGCGTCCCCTCGTCCGGGGTAATACTACCACCATAGCTGGCAATCCGGGCCCCGTCAAACCCAAGTGACGTGACGCCCCGGATTTGGAGGGGCCGGGCTGTGCTTAGGCCGGCCTAAAGAAGCGTATCAGGTACACTTCCCCAATTAATGTTGTTGCTCTCTTGCGGGACCCTCCTTGTGTTTCATCGACGTGGCCCAATCACAGGCCATCTCCTGTGGGCCCCGGAAGAGGACAATACTCTTTTCAGAGTCATAAATGACCTAATGCCGTTGGATGAGCATCTCACAGTACAGTGATCCAAGGGTTAATACACATCTGGATCACACTATAAATACCCCCTCTAACACTACTTAGAGGGGAACACAGAAAAAGAGCGAGAAGAGATATAAACTTGAAATAGCCCGGACCATAAGCAATATAACCTCCGACACCAGAGGCCACGTCTTGTAACCGGCCCGATCCCATACCCTTCACTATATACTATCTTTCAGTCTCCCATATACTGACTTGATCGTCGAAGAGGGAAAACCCGACAACAACCCCGGGCCCCTGTTCGTTCCTTGTGCAGGCACGAAGAGCACCCCATCACTGGAGCAGACCTGACCCACATCGGACACCTCGGAAGATCGGAGCCGACGCGAATTGATTAAGCCGAGCCTGGGAAGAAAATCAGGCTCGCCATCAACATCGCAAATTTTTGCACATGCTTCGAAATTTCAGCCTCAGTGTATTAATAAAATAAAAACGATAAAATATGAAAAAGTACAGGCATTCTACCTTTGTCGAATCGGAACTAACCACCACTGCATTGGGATCGAAGAGGTAGTATTTAATTATCAAAAACTCGTATCATAATTATCAAAAACTCGTATCAAAATTTTAACCTATATATATATATATATATATATATATATATATATATAGTTTATAAAACACAAAAAAATTATAAAATAAATTCATCACAACTGATGTTCGATTGTCGCTTAGATAAAGTATTGACACAATAAAGTTTATCGTGTTTTGACAAATTGAAATAGTTTTACATTTGCCACAACTTTCGATTCTAAAAAAAAAACGTTGGTCATTAAAATTTGGTCTCCGTTCACGCTCTTATATATTTGGAAACTCGTGAATGTGATTAATTTACACTTTGCACTATTATACAAGGCCGCTAACCTAAATTTGATTTAAGCCTCCAAAATAGTAAAGACGACGTGCTGGCTCAGCTATATCATATATCCTTCAAGATTGCAAATTCTTGCGCATACGTGAAAATTTTAGGCTAACGCTTATAATAAAATAAAACTCGCCTACAAATTAATTACCTACCAAGAAGATAGTAGTCAAAGGTTCAAATTTTATCAAGTTCGAATGGTTGGTTTTTCGTCAGATTTTCGGTTTTTTCAAATGAATTCGTTATTTTTTTTATTTTATTTTTTGTAAATCAACGTACTATTTTATTTCCGAAGTGTTTCACTAGAAGAAAAAGTTCGACTGCTAACAAAAAATTATGATGCTAATTAAGGATTATGTTGCTAAAACTGATTTAGTGACAAAATAGCAACATAAGAATTTATCTTTGTAAAGTGACTGTGGCTAATTTCAGCAACATAAATAGTAACAAAGAAAAAAAACAGCAACATAAATCGTTGTCGGTAAATTCTCATGTTTTGGTCTTCAAAAGTGACACATTTGCAACATAAAGTTTGGTGTTGCTATAATTATAAACTGGTTTTTATTTCTATTTACCTTGCTTTATTTTTTGTGTTGCTAAATATTATGCTAAGTCATAAATTATTCCTTTTGAAAGCTGAATTTCATGTAAAAAAGAATTCAACAAAAACAAATTTAAACTCATGGGCAAACATTTAAATAAACTTACACAATAGTAGTTAATACATATTTAATCATCGAAGCTTACCAAATATTTTACATATGATACATAACCTTGTTCACAAACTACATTTCAGAACTGTATTTCGAAAATCAGTGCTATGTATATTGACAATCTTTGTTATCATCTCTAATCAAAACAATCAAACATAACCAATCAATCGTCGTGGTATAGTTAAAAAGCATAACATAACAATCAAAGTTGATTACTTGTTTAAACCTGCAGCCACCAAACAATCCAAACAAACCCAAAAGAATTAAATATTTTGCCAGAAATATAGTTAAAAAACATTTCCAGTAACTTACCTCAACACTCATAGCTTTGACAAATCCATGTGAACGTGGTGTCGTCTTTAACTTTTGAATGGTTGTGAGCGGACAAAATATGGACGGGGATACTCCAATATGAATATCCCCTGCAATACACTACCCGAATTTGCTCCGTTGTGCCTATGCACAACCACCCTAAATTAAAACAAGTGAACAAGGTTAACTCTAATCAAACGGTTATTTTCAAGAATCTATTGAGCAACAAAAAACAAAAGTTATGTTTTCCAGATACAACTTAAATTGAAGTATCAAATTTATGTATATAAACATATATAAAAGTGAAGTATCATTTCACCCTTTTAACACTTCCATATCTCTCTGCCACACAAAACTCATACATAAGTGTATAAGGACCAATATGAATGCCATCTTTCGAAACACATGCTTACACTTAAATTACATGAGTTTAGATTGGGGTTTTTTGCCTTAATTTTCCTTATGAAAACTTGTATCTAACCAGCTTATGTTACTTCCAGTCTTTCACAAACTAAAAAAATTCCAACTTATCTGTTCAAAAATTAACAACAAAAAGTTAACAAGCCTTGATACAAAATAATAAATTTCCAATTATACAAACTCGAATTTTTAGAACAAATAGTAACTCAATAATTCTTATAGGCAAATCATCAAACACCTTATATGCCATAAATGAACAATTTTCAACAGTAAATGATCTCAGTACGCTCACTTTAAATTTCCAAGCCCTAATTTCGAAATTAATTTTTATACAGGTAAACATAACCAAGCCCTAAATTCGTAATTTAAGTAGCAAAGAAGTTGAAATATGTTGTATGAAAATAATAAATAGAAGACTGAATTCTCAAATAAAAATACAAAAATAGAAAGCAAAATAGAAATTAAAAGATATAATGAACAGATCTCCGGAGTTATGTATAATTTTGTAAAGCAAGAAACTTCAAAAAAATAAAACAGAGAGAGAGAGATGACGTTTTACTACACATGATTTTATTTTCAAATTTGTAATTCTTTACTAATCCATCCTTACATATCCAATTCTCACAACTATAACCCAATAAAAATCATTAATTTTGTCCTTTTACCTTAATTTCAACAACTCAGTATCCGTAAAATATGATAAATAATTATGTATATTTTCTTATTCGCCTTCATCCACGTGAATTTTCCAACCATATTCAGGTTGTGGATCATTTAGTAAGTCGAACGTGTGTACTATTAATTATATGTACAATTTTTTCATCTTCTTAAAAATAAATAGCGTTAACTTGTTTTGTTACACTATTCGAAAGTTGAACAACAATGGATCTTGTTTCTGATTTTGCATATCGGACACCAATTTTTATTGTCCTTCTTATTAATCATTCCTTGCGGTTTAATATTTATTTCTTTTTTGTTTTCGGTTATGACACATAATGCATTTGCATTGCTTGCATAACTAGTAAATGGATCATATTTGGTTACTAAGACTTAATGTTAATATCAATAAGATTGTACCACTTGTGAACCTTATTGCATTTTGAACTCAGGTCAAACCACTACACATAAATATGACCATAACCCCTAAACCATTAAATTTTTTAATTTGGTATTAAAAATAATAATAAATAACCAGTGATGTTCAAGCCTTGCTACTTTGCTAGCTAGTTTTTCAGTAACAAAATTCTATATTACTATTTCTTGGATTGGATATGTTGCTAATATTGTTGGTATTGTGTTGTTACTAAATTAATGTTGCTGAAATATTTCAATTATGTTGCTAATGTTCTATGGTTAATTATGTCGGTGTTATGTTGCTATACTGTTGCAATTTAGCAACATAAATATGTTTGTTTCTATTTTGTTTAAGTAAATGAACTTTTTCTTGTAGTGTTTGTTCAAAAAAATATGTAAAATTTAATATTTTATATATTTTTTAATGTTTAATTGTTTGTTTGATAGTTTATAAGCTAGTAATATTAATAAATTTTAAAAATATATATAAAATATCAAAATTTACATATTTTTTTGAACAAACACTTTAGAAATAAAATAGTACGTCGATTTACAAAAAAAAAATCGATTTTTTTTACGGATTCATATGAAAAAAATCAAAAAACAGACCATTCGAACTTGATAAAATTTGAAAATTTGAACCCGTAGTCGAACTGTTTCTTAGTTTTAACATGTCCAACCCCAACTGAAATATATAACCAGACATTAAAAAAAAAAATGGATACCAACAACCTAGACAAAGTTTGCATCTTATTTATTAAGTTGTTGCTAAAATTTAGTAACAATACAAAAACAAAATTGTTGTTAATTGTTGTTTTATTGTTACTAAATATTTAGTAACAATAGTGACAAACAAATCTATCTTGCTATTACGTGTATACGATATTCAATAGAAAAAAATGTCAGTTTACTATCAGACGTCGTGTTGATAAACTGATGAAAAACTGAGTATTGCTAAATTTAGTAACAATTTAGCAAACATTTTTGTTGCTAAAATTGTGAAATCCCTCATTTTTATTCTTTTAATTTGTGTTAGTCATTAATAAGTCGATTTTTGTTTTAAGACTATTATTAGGATTTTGCCAAGTTCATGAGATGTTTTAGTAATAAGCAATAAGAAGGTTCTAAATTAAAATAGAATGTATTGAAGAAACACTTGTATCTAAATCCATATTACACGCATTTACTTGTAGCCACATATTCATTGTATAGAATTAAGTGGACACGGTAAGAGTTAAATATAGGATACTAAGGCCTTGTTTGTTTACGTCTTTTGGAGCCCAGGGACTAACAAATCCAGTGGGACTATGGTGTTAATAGAAAAGATGGCAGGATAGTTTTTCCAAAACTCAACCCCTCCTAGTATTACAAAAGACTCTAGTTTATGTCTTTTGTAGTCCGGTCTTCTCTATTAGTTCAATCCAAATAAAAACAATACAATCATCTTTTATGGGTCCCCCTTCTTTGTTAGTCCAATCCCAAATGCATAAACATATAAACAAACAAGGCCTAAACGATAGGGAGGTACATATACAACAATGTGTCGGTTTCAAGTCTTAAAAAAGTAGCATTAATAGAGCATAATAGTAGTATATAATAAATTTTATCATAGCCACTACAAAGAGAAAGGAAGTTTACCATCAGAAAAAAAAAATTGTTGTTAATTAACGAATTCTGTTGCTAATCAAAATTCAGCAACAGACCTGTAACAAATCGTAAACTGACGGTAATTAGAATTTCGCTGATTCCAGTAACAGTTTTTGTAACAGGCTAGGAAAAGAGGCAACAGATTCCCGACATGATTAAACTGTTGCTAAGTTTATAGTTGCTGGATACTTGCTGGATACAAATGAGCAACACTACTGTAACAGATAAATGTTGGTGATATGTTGCTATGAAAACATACATTAAAAGTGATTTTTTTCCATTCATTTTTTTCTGTTGCTATTTGATTTCCATCATGTTGGTGTGGTGTTGCAAACTTGATGCTAAATTTACAATTATATAAATGCCTTTTTATATATATATATATATATATATATATGAATAACCTGTAACACAATAAAAAAACAAAAATGACCTGATAAACTGCATTCAAGTAAATTCGACATATTTCAGAAGCCTGCTCATCAAGCAATTTCATTGGTTACGAACCACATGACTTGTTCATAAACTCAATACACCCAAATTTTCAACACCAAAATGACATAATACTTGATTGTTTTACAAAACAGTAGATTACTTGCCCACAAAATGAGACAATATCAAAATATCTGATCAACATACGTCGAGTGTCTTCACATTATCGGATCACTTTTCCACAAAATCTACCAAAATATCATATTCTCTACAAACTTAACCCTGCAAATATAATATTGAAATACCTGATCAACCTACGTTAGTGTCTTCAAATCATAGGATCACTTGTCTACAAAATAAGGCACCACAAAATATCATACCCTCCAACAAACTTAACCCTGCAAACATAACACTGCAGTCACTTTATGCTTCATTATCACCGATTGCCTCGTCACCTGTACCATAAGTTGCGTCATTCGGCATTTCAGTTGAACTCATGGTAGTGCTTACCGGCTACCATTTTCTAACAGCGTTTCATTGGCTCATCCATAGCTCTCATAGCCATTTGAAGTGTTTCTAAGCAAAAAAATGTAAAAACATTAAAAGAAGAAACACAAAAGAATGTAATTGTAAATTAAAACTTGGAAGAAAATAACAGATGTAATTGTAAATTAAAACTTGGAAGAAAATAACAGTGTCATCTTATAATCATATTTTAAGTTTTTCTTCCTTATAGAATTTTGAAATCGGGATTCAGTGATGGAGAAAGACATAATTTTTCCTTCTTTTTACAATTTAATTTGCTATTCCTTCAAATGCCTCTCACAAAGTGGCTATACACTAATATGTTTGTATGTATTTACTAAATACATATGCCTATAATGCACATAGCAAAAATATACTCACTTAAAGTCTATCAAATCAACACTAAGCACTGGTATAACCAAAAAGAGGATTCAAAGTAGAAAATATTGGTATAAAGCAAGAGTTTTAGTTAAAAATGGGCAAAAATGAAGGTAAACAGTTAACCTTAAACTCATCACAATAGAATTCCTTCATGGTTCGAGTGACTTTGGTCCAATTTGAACCCTCCTCGCATATATTTTCATGGATGATTTGTCCTAACCTTGAAGAAATAGATTGTTCGAAGCTGTTGAAAATAGTGGAAAGCTAAGAAAACAAACAAAAGAAAGATATAAACAATAACTTAAGAAAAATTAGTTACCTTTTAGTTCTCCTTGGCACCACCCTCAATGATATCAAATTGTCTTCCTCGAGGTTGTCATCCTGGTTGGCATGAGCAGCTAATACACATAAAACTTACAACCAAACAGGTTCATTGTATAATCAGTAGCCTTAAAACAAAAGATGTAGTATATGCTTGTTAGGCCCTATGCAAATGACATACCAAGAACTTGTACCAATTAAACCATTTCATATCAATACAAGGCAACTTAAACTAACAATATGTGAAAGCAAATAGGTATAGTAAATCTAGGGGTCATATATTACAGTAAAAAACACATGTAAATCTAGGGAGTTTTACATGTGTTTTCACTCATGTTGTATAAAAACACGAATGAAAAGTGAAAACACATGCAAAAGTAAAGCACAACTTGATTTATAAAAACACAACCAAGTAATCTGGATCAAAAATTCAAGCTTGTAGTATATGACACAAGTAACAAAAGTCATAGAATGGTAAGGGAAATAAGCGAGTGAAACGTATTTTCCCAAAGCAATACATAAAGTGAAAACATGTAAAATTCAATAGGTTTCAAATAAACAAAAATGAACACAGCTTGTTCAAATGCATACTTTAAGCCAATAAAGTCACTTGTTAGAGTTTTATTTTAAACGGTACATCCAGCTCAAAACTCCAATCGTTGTCGGACAAAAAATATAAACCACAATCTTAAAATTAAACTTATCAAGCAAGATGCAGTTTAAATACAACAACCTAAATGAAATGAACTTAAAGTTGCAACCAAAAAACCGCTATGTAGTCAGCATCACAGGAAACCAACAAAAAGATAAGACGGAAAAATAAGATACACATGAAAAAAGAACAATAACCTAGCTCTTGTTTCATCGCTTCTTCAATCAAAGAAGCTGACTTTTCTAAGGCTGAATAACAAAACTCAATTATTATGGGTTAAGAACTTCAACCTCCAAACTCGAAAGACCAAAAAAACTCTGGTTGTTAAGCTTTATTACCCAAAAAACTCAGTTAGCCAATATTATAAAATAATAATAAGGGTTTTTTCCCCTATATTTTGAGCATAAAAGACGAGATTTAGAGTATTTTGCTTAACAATGCTGGATTAGAAACATGAAATTATATAAATCAACCCACTAATTAATACCTACAAAAATAAGTCCAATGGAAAAATTAGCCTTGTTATATGCACAATGCGGATTAGATTTGCTTTGGATTAGATTAGCAATAATTAATCATTTGTTGCTGTTCACTGATGTATCTGAACATATTCTTGTAGTGAGCAACGTTTGAAATACCCCCTCATCAGCCATTTTGTGTTCTTATTAATTGTTTCAACTTAAAGTTTGTATGTAAATAAAGGAGTTAATGATATATAATTAGTAACATGAGTTATAATGTAATTAAATGTTGTAGTAATATTATGCTGTTTCATTTGTTTTCGCTAATTAGTTCTTAGCACTTCCCAATCGTATATAGTTTACATGCATATATAAAAGTAACAAGCTATATGTACATAGGAAATGGTGGAATAAATAGGATATAGGAGTATCGAATGTGACGGTTTTGAGATTTAAATATTAATTGTACTAGTAGTAGTGGTATGAGTTTTGTAATTTTGATTGGCTGGTGTCTCTTCTAAAAATACACCCAAATTTTGATGGTAGTTGAGTATTATCTTCTCGTGATAACTCAATTATGTGTTGCTTGCAGTCGAATTTTCTAAACATTCCCTCCATCTACATACATGACATCTTGAGCAGGAACACATTTTGCGGAGTGTCTCAGCATATTCGCTTACTCACCTCCAATAAATTCTCACTTTAGAAATATATTGTCTGTTAAAAAGCCACATTTGTCGTATTTTTTTCCATTGTAGCCATTGTGACTAACTTAAAATCGTCTATGCAGTTTGTTTTAGCACATTTATCGCATAAATACAGAAAGCTAGCTCTACTTCTTCGAGCATATCCATTTTTACCGCTATATGGCTTTACTTGTAATTCCGTCTTTCTCACTTCTTTAGCCTTAAACTGAATTACAGTACTAACATCCTTTGGGAGCAAACATCGTATGCACATCGAAAACACCAATAACCGACCCTCTATATGTATATTTTTCGGACCATCTGCCATTAGAACTTAAAAGAAAATAGAAACCAATACATTAGTTTTTTTTTTTGTTTATCTATACTATTACTTTATGTCAACACCCCATTATGAAGTCTTGAAATAAGTTTTTACACAAAAACCCATTCAATTACACAAATTGCAAATAAACTAAATACTAAATAAAACTGCTATGTTACGTTAAGTGTCATCCCACTTTCAAATTCATTTGTCTATTTTAGTTTTCTCTCTGCTCTTCTCTCTCCTCTTCTCTCCCTATCTCTCCATTTTTTTTACTATTTCAGATATGAAAACTTTTTTTTTTTTTTTCAATAATATTATTGTTATTAATTTATGTGATTTCAATTTTATGGTTGTCTGGTTTATATTCAATTTAATTAGTATCTATGAATATAGGTTACCGTTAGACCAACGTATCGCGTGGACAGGTTCGCTAGTATATATATATATTTACATAAACTACTACTACTTCCTTCCCCCCAACTAAAACCAACATTGCCCTCAATGCTTTACCAATTATATATGTTGGGTAAGGACATATATTTACGCGAAAACACGGGTACTACTTTTCTTCCTACTGTTTGAAGGTAAATGTACATAGTCCAAAAAGTATGTAGCTATACCGGACCATAATTGCTAGTTAAAATTTTAATTTTTGTAAACTGGATCAGTCAAACAGTCTGTTGTATCTTCCATTTTCGGATAAGTGAAAAATGGTTTTAATCGTTGGCCATCAGCAGGGAATTTATTTCCATTTTTTGGATTCTCAATTTCTACAACACCATAAGGAAATACTTTTATTACAATATAAGGACTGCTCCACTTTGTTCTAAGTTTACCAGGAAACAAATGAAGTCTTGAGTTGTAAAGTAAAACTTTGTCTAATGGTCGAAATTTTTTGTGAAGAATTGATTTATTGCGAAATAATTTCTGACGTGCCTTTTCAATTTTAGAATTCTAGTAAGCATCATTTATTATTTCTTCTAATTCGTTTAATTGTAGTTTACGTAGGTTTCATGCATCATCTTTTTCAAAATTTAGGTTTTTAATTGCCCAAAACGCTTTATGTTCTAATCCTACAGTGAGATGACATGCTTTTCCAAATACTCGACAATAAGGAGACATTCCTAAAATTGTTTTGTATGATATACGATATGCTCAAAGTGTATCTTTTAGTCGATTAGACCAATCTTTCCTATCAGGACTTACTGTTTTTTCTAAAATTCTTTTTATCTCTCTGTTTGCTAATTCATCTTGTCCATTTGTTTGAGGGTGGTAAGTTGTGGCAATTTTATGAGTAACACCATATTTTATTAAAATCCTTTCAAGCATCCAATTGCAAAAAATGTGTGCCATTATCACTAATTAAAGTTTTTAGAACTCCAAATCGAGAAATAATATTTTCCTTTAAAAAGTTTACTACAGTTTTGGCATCAACATTTTTACAAGCAATTGCTTCTACCCACTTACTCACATAATCAACAGCAACAAGTATGTAAAGATTACCAAAAGAATTAGGAAAAGGTCCCATGAAATCTATACCCCAACAATCAAAAACTTCGATAATTAAAATTGGTGTTAAGGGCATCACATGTCTTCTAGACATCCCCCCTAATTTTTGGCATTTATCACAAGCTTTGTAAAATTCGTAAGTGTCTTTAAACATTGACGGCCAGTAAAATCCACTTTGTAAAAAAATTTCCGTAGTTTTCTTAGATGAAAAATGACCATCACATGCTTCACTATGACAAAATCTAATGATACTATCAAATTCACTATCTGGTACATATTTTCTATAAATTTGGTCAGCGCAATATTTAAAAAGATAGGGATCATCCCAATAAAACTTTTTAACTTCATGCAAGGATTTTCTACGATCTTGTGAAGTGAAATGTGGAGGTAGTGTGTTTGTGACAAGAAAATTTGCAATATCTGCAAACCATGTTAGTTGTGAAACACTAAATAATTGTTCATCAGGAAAAGTGTCTCCTATTGATTTTTCATCATCTCTAAAATCATAAGTGAGTTTAGATAGATGGTTGGCAACTACATTTTCTACCCATTTTTTATCTTTTACCGATACATTAAATTCTTGTAATAAAAGTATCCAACGTAATAGTCTAGGCTTAGCATCTGACTTTCACATAAGGTATTTAAGAGCAGCATGGTCTGTAAATACTACTACTGAAGATTCTACCAAATATGAACGAAATTTGTCTAAAGCAAATACTACTGATAGCATTTCTTTTTCTGTTATTGAATAATTCATTTGGGCATTGTCAAGAATTTTACTTGCATAGGAAATGACATACGGTTTTTTATCTCTATGTTGTCCTAACACAGCTCCTATTGCATATTCACTAGCATCACACATAATTTCAAACGGAATACTCTAATCAGGAGGTTTTATTATGGGCGTAGAGGTTAACATATTTTTTAAAATATCAAATGCCTTTTGGCATGCCTCGTTCTAAATAAAAAGTATATCATTGCCTAGGAGATGACATAGTGCACGTGAAATAGTACTGAAATCTTTTATAAATCTCTTATAGAAACCAACATGTCCTAAAAATGATCTAATATATTTTACA
This sequence comes from Primula veris, assembly GCA_963682055.1. Classification (NCBI taxonomy): domain Eukaryota; kingdom Viridiplantae; phylum Streptophyta; class Magnoliopsida; order Ericales; family Primulaceae; genus Primula; species Primula veris. The sequence continues at coordinate 22,764,580 of OY821747.1, read as the reverse complement.
GTTCGTGGTGGAGGTAATTTTTCAATTAATTCTACTTTTGCTTTATCTACTTCCACATCATTAGAGGATATTACGTGACCTAGTACGATACCTTGATCTACCATAAAATGACACTTTTTCCAATTAAGCACTAAGTTTGTTTCTTCATAACGAATAAGAACTTTTTCAATATTGGCTAAACATTGATCGAAATTATCACCAAAAATTATAAAATCGTCCATAGATACCTCTAAAAAGTTTTCGACCATGCCACTAAATAGTGACATCATGCACCTTTGGAAGGTGGCGGGGGCATTACATAGACCAAAAGGCATAATTCAATATAAAAAAGTACCAAATGGACAAGTAAAAGTAGTTTTTTCTTGGTCTTCTAGGGCAATTTCAATTTGATTATATCCCAAATAACCATCAACAAAACAGTAATAAGAATGATCAGCTACTCTTTCAAGGACTTGGTCAAGGAATGGGAGTGGAAAATGATCTTTACGAGTTACAACATTCAACTTTCGGTAGTCAATGCACACGTGCCACCCGGTGGTGACACATGTTGGAAGGAGTTCATCTTTTTCATTAGTTACAACTTTAACACCTGATTTTTTAGGAACTACTTATGCTGGACTAACCCATTGGCTGTCTGAGATTGGGTAGATAATTTCAACATCTAACATTTTAAGAACTTCTGATCGGACCACTTGTTTCATGTTAGGATTTAGTCTACGCTGAGGTTGCCTAATTGGTTTTGCTTTTTCTTCTAATAATATTATATGTGTACATATTAAAGGACTTATACCCTTAAGATCTGCAATTGACCAACCTATGGCTGACTTATGACTTTTTAATATATTTATCAATTTTTCCTCCTGAATCGGCTCTAAGGATGAAGAAATTACGATACGGTAAGTTTTGTTTTCTCCTAGAAAAGTGTGCTTAAGTGTAGATGGTAATTGTTTTAGCTCTAACTTTGGTAGGATTTCACTAGAAGGTGATGGTTTTGTATCACTTGGTGGAAGTTCTTCAAAACGTGGTCTCCAATTTCCAATGGCAAATAATTCACTATTGTCTAAGCAGGATTGACATTCGGTAATATCATTCTCATAATTCATTTCATCTTTCTCATTATTACCTTCCAACTCACATTGTAAAAGATCTTCTATGATTGTTTTATCAAATGTGTTTTGGATTAGGCTATCTACATGAGTTATCTGATGGACAGTTTCTTCTTCCAAGGGTTGTTTTAACACATTAAAAATATTTAATTCGGAAGTCATGTTTCCAAACGATAAGTTCATTATTCTGTTTGGACAGTTAATTAATGCATTATATGTTGCTAAGAATGGTCGTCTAAAGATAACAGGAATATTTGACCTAGGGTCGTATTCAGAATGCGTGTCTAGCATAATGAAGTCTACAGGAAAGTAAAAATTCTCAACTTGGACCAATACATCCTCTATGATTTCTCTTGGAATTTTTATAGACCTATCAGCTAATTGTAATGTGACACGGGTTGGTGGTAATTATCCTAATCCTAGTTGCTCATACACGGTATATGGTAACAGATTAACACTAGCACCTAGGTCCACCAAAGCTTTTTCAATTTTATTGTTTCCAATAATATAAGAGATTGTTGGACAACCTGGATCTTTATATTTAGGAGGTGTTTTATTTTGAAGAATTGCACTTACTTGTTCCATAAGAAAAGCTTTCTTCTTAACATGATGATGTCTTTTAATAGTACACAAGTCTTTTAAAAATTTGGCATATGAAGGGACTTGTTTAATTGCATGAAGAAGAGGAATGTTTGTCTTAACTTGTTTAAACATCTCATAAATATTATCATTATTACTTGACGATATAGGTTTTTGGAGTTTTTGTGGAAAAGGTGCAGCGACTTTATATTGAGAATTTACTTTTATTTTTGGTGTGGTGTCTATTTCCATTTCTTTAGATTGATCTTTTACATTTTCAGTTACTTTTATAGAATTAGTTTTATCACTTCCATATAATACTGAAGGGTCAATCAAGAAATTCAACGGAATTTCTTGAGACGATTTGTCAAGAGGTTCTGAAACAATTGAAGAAACAGTCTTACAATTTCCTTACCGCTTCTTAGAATTGTTATTGATTGCACTGTTCATGGAGAGTGGACTCTCCGGACGATGAAGGAATATTAGTAACTTGAAATTGCCCTTATGGATTGGGCCTGATTTGGGCAGGAAATTTTCCTTTTTCTGGTAATTGAAGTGAATTAGTTAATTGTGAAATACTTGTTCTTAAGTCCTTAATTGCTTGGGCATTTTGGGAAATGAGAGCGGCATGGTCTTTTTGACTATTCATAGAAAATTGCATAAACTCTTTTAATGTATCCTCTAAACTTTTATCTCTTTGATAATTAGGAGATGGAGCTTGATAAGATTGTTCAACAGGGTTACTATGTCGTTGATACGGTGGGTATGCGACAGGTCCTTGTACATTTTGGAAAGGATTTTCAGTGAAATTATTTTCCCATATTAAATTAGGATGATTTCTCAAACCGGGATTATAAGTGTTTGAGCAAGGGTCATTTTCATTTCTTTTATATTAGCCTATAACATTTACTTGTTTTTTCTTATTATCAAGTATTGGCATAAGATTACATTCCATTGTTGTATGACCTACTATGGCACATATTCCGCATACTTCTGCTATTTGGATAGAGTTAGAGTGTGGTTTCTTTAATATTCATTCCACTACTTTTCTAGACAAAGCTGTAATTTTAGCATTTAGGGCGTCTTGTTCACTAAGTTGATACATCTCTCGACCCAGAGATGTATTTTTAGAATCATTTTTTAATGGACCTAAACATTCTCATGTTTGTGCATTTTCAGAAAAGGCGTTAATATAGTCAAATGCTTCGTCTGGTTGTTTTTTTAAAAATTGGCATTGACACGTCATATTAACAAATTGTCGTGTTTGAGAATTTAGACCATCGTAAAATAAACTTATAATATGCCATTTTTCAAAATCATGGTGTGGACATGTATTTATAAGATCTTTGAAACATTCACAACACTTATAAAAAAATTCTTTTTCGTTTTGAGAAAAACTAATAATATGTCTTTTTTCAGTGTTTGTTCGATGAACGGGAAAAAATTTCTTAAAAAATTCTATTGTCATGTCACGCCATATTCGGATAGAAAAAGGTTTTAAACCATTTAACCGTTCTTTTACTCTATCTTTAAGTGCAAATGGAAAAAATTTAAGTTTTGCTATTTCTATTCCGCAATTTCTATCTTTTATGGTTACGCACAAGTTCTCAAAATCTTTAATAAATAAGTATGGACTTTCAGAGTCCATTCCATGAAAAGTTGGCAAAAGTTGGATTATGCCCGGTCTAAAATTAAATTGGTTTGCGCTTTGAGGCAAAATAATACATGATGGAGTTGGTTCGCATTCGGGCACGAGATATTGTTCTAATGTTCTAGGTTCTTCATTTACAACATTATCTCCGGCATTACTTCTCCTATCATGTTCATTTTGTTCCATTTCAGGTTCGAAATTATGTTCGTTTGGTTGATTTTGATCCGTTAAATCATTAAATGTAAAATTACGTGGTAAAAGAGTGATACTATCTAGTTCTACGTGTTCTCTAATTAGTCGGCCTGCTTGACTACGGGTCCAAGATGACATACACTGTTTAAATTTAAAAAAAAAAACTACTATTATTGTATTGCACTATGCCTTGCAGTAGGCAAACTCAAATACTTAGATATTATAATAATAATTAATATATATATATATATTAATTATTATTATTATTATTATTATTATTATGTATTTATTTTATTTTTAGGTTGAAACTAATATGTTGTACTATAAATTCTTACTGCTGAGATTGACCAATTGTAATTTAGAGACATTAACGAGTACTTGATGCTTAAAATCTTGCTAACATGTTGAAAGTTTGGTGTGACTTTTTAAGATAATTAAGGCTATAATTAATGTGATAAAGTTATACTTCTAACAACATTAAATAGGATGTTTCCAAATTCAGTTGAACATTATTACTATAAAAGAAATGATGCAACTTTAGTTACTAGTACACTAAAGTGTTTATGAACTGTATCTACAAAGATTGTTACTACACTGCATATTTCGTTACTCCGAATTATTACTATTTTTTTTAACGTGCAAAAGTGTTGCAACCGTCAATATTTCACGAATTTTACCATGATTAAATGTTAGAATGTCGGGGTAAACTATTGTAGTTGTAAATAAAATTCTACTTAACATAGTATTTTAGTATTATTATTATTATTATTATTATTATTTAAAGAAAAACTTGAAATAATTACCTCAACATTATTATAAACAGAAAAGTTAGGTACGTAACAAGATACATGAGGAATATGAAGGCTAATAAATATTCTAATTCTCTAAGAGCACGATTAATATTTTGGTTCCATTTTTTTTTAATAATTTTTTTTTCACATATTAATTAACTAAAAACATACGTACAGTACTTGAAGACCTTAATGTATAATTCCCCCGCAGCGGCGCCAGAAAACTTGTCTCTTTTTTCTTTCTTTTTCGGTCATGTTTTCTTCCTTTGTTGTGCTATCTATTTATATCCAAGTGCAGCATGTTTAATTGTGGACAAATCCACGAAATTTTCAACAAAACTATACATCAATAGTTAGTAGCCTGTTTTTTTTCTTCTTCTCCGTGTGATAAGGTATTGGAAATGCATTGAAAGAATGCATAGAAAGCTCATCCATTCATTTATTGATGTTGACAAGTAGTTTGAAAATTTGCATTGAAAGAATGCATTTATGGCAACTTCTTTTTTCTTTTCCCTTCTTGTATTCATAGTTCGAATTTTTGTATCTCAATTAACGTCGTTAATATGATAGATTTTGTGAAAACTTTGTGATTAAAATTTGTGGGAGATTCTTCAAGCTTTCCGACAATATAAAGATCGTAATTTTTTGACTTCCGTAGCTTCTTTAATCACAGAAATATTAAACTTAACCTTTTTTGTATCCGAATTTATAACACCCCATTCAATATTGTCTCGTAGCGCCGGTCTCTTTATTTCTGTAATTATAATACAAAAACAAGTAAAATTATACAAAACAATAATTTACATAATAGTACTTAACTTGCACTTACTATTATAGATTTTTTCTTAAAACATTACACAATAATAGTAAAATAATGCAATATTTACAACTAATCAGCTGGTTAAATGGGTATATGTTAATAAATTTATAATTGAGATACAAATGGTTAGGAGTTTTATAACAATGTGAACGTATGTGCATGATGTGATTAGTTAATGTTATTATGATAACTTTATTTTCTTTGACATGTTATGACCGTTTGTTTTGTTTGCCTATATATGTATACTCTGATCAAAATGAGAAGTCATTGATAAAACAGACACTTTATGAACTTGAGGCCTATTATTAAAACACATATTTTTATTAAAAACCCCTATATAAAAAGTTAGGATTAAAACCCCTAGGTTCGGGCCTCCAACCAGGTGGATAAACATGTAGTTTATATCACTTATCTTTAGTATGATTAGTTGAATCACAATGAGTACATTTTATATTAGGTCTATCATTAATAGGTCTGTATTGAAATCCAACATTCACACTAACCATATTCTGTTTACCCAAATTCTGATTATAACCCATGCCACTCAGACCAGCGACTACCAAATTCTGAGTATTGCCCTGATTATGAATAGCAAGAGCCATACTATGACTATTATGAACACTATTTGCTTCTCATCTTGAGTGACCATTGAATATACCATTCAATGTAAGCATAAGCTTCCTTAATAGAATTTTCCCTCTAACCATATTATACTTGTCATTCAAATCCATCAAGAATATCATCTTCAAAACCCAATTTTCCCTAACAACAACAACAGCCATAAAATTACAAGAACAACCATTTATCACACCACAACTGCACCTAGGAACTAGACTAAGAACACTCAAAGCTTGGACTCAAAGCATTCCAAGCTATTTCTAACTTAGTGAAATATTCAAAAACAATCATATCACCCTGGGTAGTAGAATGTATTTCTTAGTGTAATTCATAAATTCTAACCTCATTCCCTTGTGAAAACCTTTCGGATAACTCTCTCGCATTGATGTCAAGCCCCAAACATCTGATCAGTTTCAATATGACAACAAAGGATACCATTAAGAAACCCTAGCTTAGACTTAGCCCCAATAGATATCTTCATTGCTCTCCTCCAATTATGAAAATTAGTACTATTAAGAACTGGAGTAACTAAACTATTACTGATATTTTCATTAGTAGCTATGAAATAAGGATTCATAGTAGTAATAACTGGTGCAGGAATAAGGTTAAGAGGTGTGATATTTTCACTACCAGACATGACTTAAAGATCCACAAGAAACCTAAATCTGTGTATCAACTGAAACAACACAGAAAAAGGAATAAAAACAAATCCAAATCATAACACTTATCATGTTCAATTTAATAGGAAATCGAACAATCTTATGGCAAATCAAAACTAATCAGCAACTTAATCAATTATTTTACCAAAACATTAATCATGTAACCAAATCCAATTATATTAAAATAAAGAATTACAATATCTCATACTCTGATCTAAAAAAAAATCAGAATAAACTTAATCAAAAAGATAATATGAGATCTGACTAAAACACATCCAGTCAATGAATTAATGACTAACAAATCCAATTAAAAAACTAACTAATCACAGAAAACCCTTTAATTCTTGAAGAATTTAGGAAAATTTTACTTATGTTTAAAAATCAAAGAACTACAATTATTAACCATAATTTAAAGAATATGAACAACTGATCTGAACAATTAGATCAAAATAAATAAATAAAATGAAACCCTAATTTAAACTGAGGGTAAAGAAAATTCAAATCATAGTTAAATTTAAGGCAAATAAGCAGCAGATTAGCCTTTATAGCTCTGATACCATGTAGAAATCGTACTTAATCGGAGAAAGAACAGCTGTTTATTCAGCTTTCATATATAAATCGTAATTCGCCTTATAGGCTTATCGTAGAGAGAGAGAAAAAAGGAAAAATTATTTATTATTATGAATTAATTAAAAACAAATAAAAATAGTCCTGGTCCTTTTATAGGTGACCTTTATAGTTTGCACATTTTACACAATTGATCTCTAATTGATTAATAATGTCACATTCGACCATGTATCTTCTACCTGATCTACATAGTTTGTTGACAAGTTCAATTAAGTCGTTTAGGTCCCGAAACACAACATTTACCTCCAAAGCATTAAATGTAAGTTAGTAATATTCTCAATAACATAAATAGCAATAAAAAGTTACAACAACCTACATTTTCTTTAAAATATCAATGAACTTCACTTTCTTACTCTCTTATATGTGAATATGTGGACACGTAAATATTAGTATACTATACAAATAGACAAAATATATAGTGTGTATAAAATTGTCGGTGCCTTATTTTACAGTCATTCCGCAATTATGTGAATGCTTTTGCTACTATTAAAATCGTATTTCATTTTCTAATAAATGTTTGCAGGCTCAAATATATTTTTAAAGTATCAAAATATATATGTATATATTGAATTGTTCGTCGCAGGTTCCAAAAGAGAAAAAGTTATTTGTTTATGTTGATGAATGTAAAGAAAAGTAAAAGGTTTATATGCGTCGATGAACGTATATGGTTTATTTGAGAAAATATTATTTTATTTTATTGATTTTTATGGTTTATATTTGGGATTTAGTTTATAGAATAAAAAAGATTTGGGAAGTACAGATCCAACGAATAAAAGAGATTCAGTAAGTCTGGATCCAACGAATAAAAGAGATTCAGAAAATCTGAATCCATATACGAGATTGGGAAGTCCAATCGAGTTTAATTTTTCATTTATATTATTGTATTGATCACACCAAAAACTTGTTATTTACTTCCCCATTTTTATATATACTCATGCTTTAAGAATTTTTAATAAATTTAAAAGTATTGATTTTTCGAATGAAAATGAGTAAAATCTACTTTCGACCCTATTATATATTGCAAAGTTTATAAGTCATTAAGCTCATTTAGGTTACCCCTCGTTTTTATAATGTTTCAGTTTTATAGTGTTGAGATAGAGTTAGATGGCACTAGACAGGCCTCATATGATTATGTATTAATTTGCGCTGCGATTAAAATTCTGTTTAGCTTGTTAGATTTTAAGTTATTTGTAAGAAACATGTATTTGGAGTTTGTTATAAATGAATTTTTAATAAAATTCGGTCATTTCTATTGGGTATTTTATAAGTGTTTTAAGTTTGGTTTTGTTTATCACGTGTCATCGCACGTGTTATTCAGTCGTATGACGCCCTGTAGGGTCTGGACTGTTACAAAAATGATGGTAAATTTAGTGATGACACCCCGTTTGTAAACTGATATTTTATTGTAAGTGATTTTGATTATGATTTGGCGATTTATATACAAAACTAATAAATTAGATCCACTACCATTTTTTATTATTATTTTAAGATTAACCACTACCATCTTCTTGATAAGTAATCTTGTACACGGGCTAATTTCTTTTAATGTCAACCTGAAAAATAGCAAGCAATATTGTATTGATTTGTAGGCTAGCTAGCAAGCAAGCAACCAAGATTTCCACCATTGTATTGAATTTTTTCATGTGTATGTAGGATAAATGTAGAGCAACATTATATTGATTTTAGGCAAGAAAGATTTCCACCACTGTTTCTATATAATTAATGCACTTTTTGTAGTTCTCTTCTGCCACCTCAATTGAATAACGTCTATTATTGTCTAATTTGTTTACGTCTAACTTGTGGAAATCAAAAGAAAATTAAACAAACTGATATTGCGAGTACGCAATAAACAAACTGATATTGCGAGTACGCAATAAACAAACTGATATTGCGAGTACGTCAATTTGCTCATTATAAAGGGTTTTTATTTTACCAATAATTGGCTCATTGGATGTCATTGGTCGATGTGTTGGAAAAGTGTTTGACAAACACAATTTTAATTATGTTCCTATTTTGAGGTATATGTATGTTCACACGAGCTACCCTTAAGAAATAGTCTGATTTTGATGGAAAATCAAACCTTAAAATGCGATGTTCGAAATGGTACAAGGTTTATCCAGGAACATACAACTAATGTCAATGTGATGTAAATGCCTCCAAAATCGGGTTAAAGAAAAGATCCCTATTTGCTTTCGCACATTGAAAAATTGTAAGAACTTCTTAGAAAGGTGTGAATGAGGGTTTGAGTCCTGTGGCATCCCAAATAGCAGCACAGAGCATGGACAAGATTAGCCTTAGTCTTGGCTACTTTTACAATCAACATCAAACCTTGAACCCCTACAAGCGCACCTAACACGAAAACTTAAGGCGTTTTACCTGTATGGAATCTATGTTAGATGTATTACGCCATCAGTGGCGGATGGTATGTATGGTAATGGGGTGCACTTGTACATTGCCGTCTCTGTCGTTTTGTAGGTCCAAATTAAATTTGAAAAATATGCCTTAAATTAAAGTTTTTTTTTTTAATAATGATCATTAATATGATTTTTTATTAAACCATATTTAAAGTAATTTTTTTAATTATAACTTATTAAATACAATAGACTATTCTAAGTAGACCGTTTCCCTTAATTATGTGTTATTTAATTAGGAGTGTTGCTATAACCATTCAAATATCTGACCCAAAAATCTTACCCGCTGATGTGGCGGATTAGATTTACCAATCATCTATTAAGTGAAAATTGTTTTTTAAAATCACAAACAAAAACATTGGTCCATCTCATACGCCACATTAGCGGATAAGGTTTTTGGGTTGAAAATTTGGTGAGAAAAAGCATTTTTCTAAATAGAATGTTTTCTTTGATATTTTTACTTCAGATGTGTCTAACGTCATTATATTTATTACAAAAAATATATGAGTCAATTATGTTTTTTTTTTAAATGAGAAACTGTTATTAAAAATTTATAAACTTTACATTCACATTTACTTATCTTTTAAAATTAAAGCGTGTTTTGAGTATTAATGTTCACTAGAGGTATTAAATAATTAATGAACGAAAGAGAAGAAAAAATTATTTGATGTACTCTAGTTGTCTAGTGGTGAACCTATATTACTCGTAATCAGTAAATATAAAACAAATACTACAAAATAATATTAATTTTGTAATGGTAAAAATCAGTCACAAAACTGTTACAAATTGACCATCATATCACAAAACTGTCACATATTGACGGTCCTATCATAAATCCGTCACAATTCTCATAGCTATTAAACTCGTCACAAAAAAATCGTCACAATTTCCGTAGCTATTTGTATATTTTTTTGTAATGAAATATATGTGATATTAAGCAATAACCAATAATTTTCCAATACATGTAATTGAAAAAATGGACCATTTATGGATTAGTGGCCCCAATTTAATGCCTCCTAAATTTGGCCATAAGGCCGTATTTGCACTTGGACCCCACGGTTTTAGAAAATATCATTTTTCAAAAAATAATTTTAAATGATGAGTCTCTCAACCTTATAAAATAACATTTTGATTTGCATAACTAAAAATGTTAATGTTGTCTCTGCGCCCCAGGTCTCCACGCAATATGCATGTTTGGTTGATTCTGAGTTGGATAGGCATCCCGCCATGGACTGAAATGTGTCGTCGTTGCAAGTTGGGAAAAAAAAATTTGTTTTTCTTTTATAGGTGTTTAAAACTCAAATGTTGTGTGTTTTGCAAGCAGAAAAATAGAATTTTATATTCAGCAACCCTTCATAAAAAGATGTTAAGTAAAACCCTTTATAATATGACCTTTTAATCAAAAACAAATCATAAAAATGTTGTTTAGGCGTAAGGAATATTAAATTTCAAATTTAGGTTCTAATAATTCACATAGGTTTGGTAAACATAACAATGTAGCAGCAAATAACATTCAATTTCTTAATTACCCATTTGGTCGGAAAACAATTATATGAAACCGATCCACTATTTTAGTTGTTGTGTCAACTAATATAAAGTTTTAGTTTTAATTTTAAATTAATTTTAAAATAGTTATTTTGGAATTCGTTAATATGTATTGAGTTTTTAGTGTATCGCACACCCTTAATTTTAAAGACCAGATTTAGGATACTGTTTCTCCTATTTCGTCATAAGGTTTATTAAGCGGTTGCTGCAATGTAATAAATTGGTCAAAGATTTAAAAAGAAACAAAATATTAGAAATAGATAAATGATTTGGGGATTGATCGACAAAAATAATGTATTCATTTCATATGAGATTACATGCATCTATATATCTAGGGAAAATGATGAAAAGTTATATATATATTTTTTACTTAATTAAAAAAACACGTAATATTGGTATATATGTTATACATGATACTACACATTTTTACTATTTGTTTTTAACTTTGATGTTATATTACTATACCAAATTTTAAGTAAGAGACTTATAAGAATTGAGAATTCAGGTTATTAAAAATTAAATATGTATTTATATACCAATCAATGAATCACTCTTAAAACTAACATTTAAGCTTTTCTCAAATGACATATATATTTCTATGACAAGCATAACAGATTTCAAATTTATCATAATTTCTATGACAAGCATAACAAATTTCAAATTTATCATAATTTGTGCAATCCTTTTATTCTTTCATCCTTCTTAATATATGCTATATATATATATGTTACGATATTTTCAAACGTACGCTACATATGATCGTAGTATTTAAGTATTGTAGCAAGTAAAGCTTCAAAATATGAACTTTTTTAAAAAATAAATAGAAAAAAGATGATGTTTAGGCGTTAGGGCCTTGGTCTTTTTCTTCGGATGCTGCATCCACATGACCACGAGTAAAATATATAATTTCACACTTCACTCTACCAATCCATAATACATAAGCTCATTATTCCACTTTTTCTTTCATATTTTCAAACGTATGCTACATATGATAGTAGTATTTTAGTCTTGTAGCAAGTAAAACTTTAAAATATGAACTTTTTTTTAAAAAAAATAAATAGAAAAAGATGTCGTCCAAAAGCTGTAGTGCCTTGAGTCCTTTTCTTGCTGCAAGATCAGCTAATTGATACTACCTATTTTTACTATTTGTTTTAACGTTGATACGACATGATGCTACATGATATGTATAAAATCTTAAACAAGAGCTTAGCATTTTAATTTAACAATATGATTAGTTAAAAGAGAAATTATGAAGTAATAATTAAGGAATGTGGTATATTAATCAGCTAATAATGTTTCTTTAACTCATATATATGAGACTATATGCTACCTCAAATGGTATATTTTTATGACCAGCATAACTTATTCAAATTGATAATAGTTTAATTTTGCGATCCTGGACTGCTCAAGAATTAGTAATTTTTTACTTGAAAAATATTATCTATATTAAATAAAATAGAATTGGTGCTCAACCTTTTGTTTATGGGGTATTATAAAAAAAACTATCAATTGACTTATTGACAACTATTGGTTAGGGTTTAATTGGTACTTCAACTTGGTATTTCGGTATATACTTATTAGAGCTTACATCGTTATACATGTTGTTGTTATATATGTATATATATATGTCTTGTCCCGTATTAGCTAAGAATATTACTTATATGATTTTTCATCAATAACCTCATGCACATAGAAAAATATTCGAAGGAACTTAAGGAACTATAAGAAAAAAGTCAGTCACACGTCACGCCATGTTATTAAACTGATGGCAAACTGAGTGTCTCTAAATTTACCATCGAATTTAGTAACAAAAATTGTTGTTAAATTTAACGACATTCGGTTACCATCAGCGTCTGACATAATTTTGTAGTGAGGTTGACGAGAATAATGAGAAAATTTATGGTGCTCTCCTGAATTGTTACGTACGTGTTAGAAAGGGTGTGCAGTTAATCTGAAGTTATATATGTACATTATGAAACAAATATTTGAGAATGTTTACAAGATGGAACGAGGAGATAACACTGTGTAGATGTAACATACAACTTGTGACACTTTCTTATTTCAATAATATGTATATCATGAATAGACAATCTCATGGCCTTTAGAATTTTTCCTCCTTATGACATGACTTTGTAGTAAGGGTACTTTTTATTAGCCGATGACTCCAAGTCTCCATTTTTATTACTAACCTTAACCATATCTTCTTTCAATTTTCTCACAACAGGTGTGAAAGCCGAACGATATAATCGTTGCTACTAAAAGAATGCAAAAAAGATGTCGTTTAGGCGTAAGGGTCTTCGTCCGTCTTCAGCAGCAACCATGATTTATATATAATTTCTAAGTTTAAATTGCTAGCTATCAAACCATAGTGGATTGGGTAATGTTATGTAAGCAACCAATACCACAAATTTATTGCCCCATTTGGTTATAAGCTAAAGTTATTTAGCTCTGCAATTGAATTTACCAATATGATAAATTAAAAGGACATTCTGAGAATCAGAAATACATAATTAAGGGATATGTGATTAATTAGCTAAGATTGTTTCTTGTAACTCATATGAGAGTACTAGTAATAACTCATATGGCGATGTAAAATAATTAAGGGCTCTGCGCATAGTTGCTATAGCGATGTACCTGCCGAAGGGATTAGCAATTAGTTTATACTACTTAGCTTGTTTTTATTTTATTTTTTATTTTTTGTAATCAATATACTACTTGCTTATATAATATTTGATGTATTTTGTGTAGTCAGTTGATGAATTAGCTGCTACAGAAACTGACGAATTAGCTGCTACAGCAGGTGGTAGTGATGTAGTTTTGTATATTTTACTTATCGTACTAGTATGGATGGTTGTAATCTCTGGGTTAGGTCCACATGTTGAAATGATCGATATGCTAGCTATGCCTCTTTTGCTTACAAAAGAAAAGAAAAAAAGTAATAACATTTTGCGCTACCTCAACTAACATAGTTTTATGACGAGCAAAACTTATTCCAAATTTTGAAATAATTAAGTTTTGGGATCCTGTGCTCAAGGATTAGTAGTATTTACTTGAAGAATAAGGTACATCTATTATAAATTTAGAAAATTAGTGCTCAGCCCTTTGTTTATTGGGTATTATCAACAACAAAAAACGTTAAGGCCGGGGTATCAATTGACGATATCGGTTTAGGGTTTAAGAGGTAATTCAACATGGTGAAAGATGGTATATATATACTGATTAGAGCTTACATCGTTATATATGCATGTTATTGTTATGAACGTATTGTTATTAGCTAAGACTATATATAGTTTATTTAATGGTTTTTCACAAATAACCTCATGCACGAAGAAATATATTCGAACGGAATAAATTAAGAAAGACGAGATTAATAATTAAAAGACTTAATTATGGCGCTCTCCTAAATTGTTACGTGTGACAATTAATAAGCGTACAGATAATCTGGACTATGTTCATGAAAAAAATCTACGGAATTTTTTACAGGATCGATCGTGGAGATAACACTATATAAATGTTACATACAACTTGTGACACTTTTTCTTGTATAAATAATGTATATATATGTCCTTGAATGATCAATCTCATGGGCTTTGGGTTTTTTGATCCTTGTGATTAATGTGACTTTGTAGTAAGGGTACTTTTTCGTTAGCCGATGACTCCAAGTCTCCATTTTCACCAACCAAAACCATATCTTCTTTCGATTTTCCCCACAATACGGTGTAAAAACCAATCGATATGATAGCTGCTCCTATAAGACTGCAAAGAAGTATTAAATAAAACTTATGAAAAAGAAGATAATTGTCCATCACAAACATATTTGGATTTGAATATAAGTGCAATGACCGAAATATTTTGCTGAACAAGCTTTAAACCAACATGTAAAGTTATTCATTTTGTCGATAGAATAATGTTTAAGGCGAGCAAGATCTTGATCAATAGAATGTGTTTAAATTTGTGTTATATATTAAAGTTGGGGTGATAATTACTTGAGGGATTATTTGGCTGAATATTTTCAAGTAATAAACAGGATTATATGAGACCAAAAATCTTGCTTGTTTGCACTTTTATGCTCGCCTTTTTTGCTTTTTAAAAGGCCGGATGCAGTATCCAAAACTCATAGCAATAAGTAAGCAAACCAAATGCATAACTTAAAAGTCTAAAATGTGAGCTTAAAAATTATAACCAATTTAGTCCTACTACTTAGCAGCTACTCACTCAAGTTAGTAAACAAACAATACACCTTAAAAAACACAGAAAACAACTATTTTTTTGAGTAAATTACCTTCCGAGATAAATCGCATCACCGAGGAAAATGACTCCCATAGCTACTGCGATAACGATAGATAGTGGCTTAAATGTTGCCACATAGACGGGCCCTCTCACACGTAGTACCCACGTATGCACAGCATTGTTTAAGCACGAACCAAAGAGGCCCTAAAGAATGAAACTTTTATTTGTTTAGACACTGCCTTACCAATTTTAACAAAACACAGACTGGTCTAAATAGTCAAATAGTCAATACTTACAGAGCATAATACAGAGGCCAATGCTACGTCGGATCTGATTTTCCAAGCGCTAGGATTCGGTTCTGTAATGAGAGCAATTATTGCTGCTAAAACGCTTACTATCAAGTTGTAAAAGAAGACAACTGTTAGTTCAGCTGGATACTCATTCATGATCTGTGCCTGGAAAATAAGCCATGAATTTGATATTCAGCAATTCCCTTTACATAAATAGACAATAATGTAACTAATGCAGCGATTGTTAACCCTGATACCAATCCTTAGAAGTCAATTTATCGAGGAAAATTAAGCAGTTGCCACCTCAGCTTATAGGGACTTTTCACTTTCACCACCAAATCGCATCACCTAGTTTCATTGAACATGCTACTCTGATGATATGATTATATTGTTACATTATCATATGCAGGAATAATGCTAATGCACATTTAGTTCCTATGACATAATTGTATGTCTACAAAATTATCCCCAAGGAACAGAAAACACAAAAGTTCATTGGGGCAATTGGTCAAATACCGTTTTTGTTCAATACATCTGCAAAATGAGACGCCTAGATAAAAAGGCAAAAGTGAAGAAAAGACTCGAGAATAGTTTGCAACTTATTTTTAAGCTCAGACCGACAGGTTGAGCAAAATATGCCTACAACATTTTGATTGAATTGCAAGTTGATAAGCAAATAAGGGTTAAAATGTACCTGAACAATATACCACATTGGTACAAGAATGTATTCCGTTGTGAGAAAAAGCCCACCCAAGATCCAGCTAGACTGTGACGAGCCTAGCGATTGATGAGGTGGCTCGGATAGAGACGAAATCATTGCAATCGGTTGGCCTTTGTAGAAAGTAACAACAAATGCTCCTGATATAGATACAACTGTGCCTACAATTTTCGCTTTACTGCTTGAGCTTTTAAGGTCTAGTAATTCCATCCTATCATACACCAAACTCTATGTTAATAGATGAAATTAAGAATTATCACTTAACAATTATTACAGCAACACAGATACATCTCACACACAAACCAACAACGGATGAATCTTAGAGAACTAGCAATCTTTAAGATTCACGAATCAATGTTTCATAACGAAAAATTAGTCTTGCATACACTTGTGCACTTATTCAAATTGCTTATAACAGCGGAAACGCTACTTAACACATGACTGTCATTGACATACCAAGATCATACATAATTACAGAAATGTCAGCAACAAAATTCAAAACGATTTGTACCAAACCGAATCACAATTTTTTTTCAGCAATTGAGTAAATTGTACTTTAGCTTGTAGGCAATTGAGGATGTCCAGTCTTTATCAAGTAAAAAATATTCGATCTATCAGGCAATAAAAAGTAAAAGGCTTCAAGTTTAAGCAATCAAGATATCAATGCACTCTAGCTTGTAAGCAACAAACATAAATAAGTTTTTTTTTGTTAACAGGCCTAAACCTTTAGTAAGAGATTAATTCTGCTCATGGGCTAGGCACCACGAAAGTCATTTCGGTTCAAGTGTGGACAAAGAAATTCAGAATACTGAAAATACACATAAAGATGCCTGTATATTAGCGAAAAGGCTAAATAGCACAAAACTAAGGCTCCAAATTATCACTTCATAACCAAACTTGCTACAATGATCTAGACTCTACTCATTATCACTTAAATCCTTATATCACTTCTTACGTCACCAAGATCGTTGTGATCTATAGTACTCAAAAAGGTAGAAAGTTAGAGGGCTCCAAAAGGAAAAGAACCTGAAAATGAGCGCAAGAATGAAAGTGAACGCAGGGACAAGGTTGCTGATTGCTGAAGCAAGTGTCGGAGAGCTATAACTTATCCCTGTATACCCCATTACTTGTGATGTACACCTATTGTAAAATTCAAATATTAAATTCCAAAAAGAAAAAGAAAATATTACTTTACCATCATTTTTATTATCATATAACATACACCTATAGCTGTAAAAAAATAATCTTACCCAATGATCCCAAGAAGTAATATTTTAGATGCGATGGAGAAGTTCATAGGAGGTAGCACTCTTGATCTGTCTAACAAAGCAAGTCAAAAATAGAGGAAAATACAGAGAGGCTAAATGGCCATCATAATTCAACAAAGTTTAATTCGTTCAAAACTTCAATATTAAAGGCATTTTAAGGTCTTGTAGCAATTAGACCTTTGTCATACTACCCTTATGAGCTTAGCACTTCTTGGTTTTGTTATAATGAGAAATTAATTAAAACATATGCGACCAAAAAATGTATGTTGATCAGATCTGTTCTGCTACATAAAATACCCAATGAGACATACAAATAATGACGCTTTACAATCTATCTCCTGGTAAAGCATAGTTTGGTTTATTTTGGAGATACCTCTTTTAAGCTAATCAGGACTGGTCTTGAGGGAATGCAGATAGTCCGAGTGGACTAGGCATCCCACTGCAAGGGCAAATAATTTCCCGAATAAAATAAAATTTATACTATGTTTTTTCGAGGTTTTCTTTAAGTAGGCAAAACAAAACAAAAATCGAAAGGCAACCCACAAAAAAATTATTTTTTGGGCCGGCACTGAAGCTAATGATGATGTTATTTGAAGCTTTTTCAATCAAATTCAGAATCCATGTGGTATTACTTGTGTGTTTTACTCTCAGAACTTTTTGTAGGTACATTCTGGTGAAGATGCAAAAGAAGTCGCAAATCAAAGTGAAATCTATGTTGCAGTATAATCGGAATACAAACTTTTGATGTGAGTGCTTTTTAAGCTTCTCTTTACTTTTCATCACTTTGAGAAGTATCTTAGCTCAGTTTCACTTGTCTTTTTGGCTAAGTTAGTTTTTGATAATACTCTGAAATGAGATTTTTACCTTCTGCTAACATGGATAAACTCCTATAGTCCTATATTAATTGATTTTTGGCTTTTGAATTTGCTCCTTAGACCTTGATCATGGATCCATAAGTGGACTCACAAAGATAGGGCGTATAAGGAGTAAGGGCTAAATCATCGTAACTAAATTTTGAATTAAAATGGAGTTTTCGAGTATTAGCAGAATGTTTTCTGCCTTGTTCTTAGTTTTTTTAGGCTCTTTTGACTGTATTACGCATTCAGTTACCATTTTTTGAACGTCGTTTCTATGATGGGAAGTTGGGAACCTGGCCCATGAAATAACTTCGTTTTTTTGATATTAATATATGGGCATGTTACTGATGAAAAAAAAGACGCTTTACAATCTAGATTATACAGTAACTAATCAATAGAATTTTGTTCAGCACCATATCTTACATAATTGATAAGCTGTTGTTTTCGGGCTTACAATTTGTTAGAACTCACAACTCTAGAGAGGTTACATGTGTTAATTAAAAGAGTAATGCTATTGGAGGTTGTACAATCATTTACGGATGTTTATAGTCATGGGATTTTGATTTATTGGATTTCGACTCGATTTAGAGCCAAAACTTTTTAAGCTTTAAAATAAAAAGATACCAATCCATATAGGTTGGCCAAATGTAGCGGCGGATCCATCTGAGTCTTCAGCAGCAACCATTGGATACATATTATAAATCAATTTAGAATAGCTACCAATCCATACAGGGTTGGTTAAGTATAGCGTCGTAAGGGTCCGTCCATCCGAGTCTTCAGCAGCAACCCATTGGATACAATTTATTAATTCAGTTTAGAATTGCTACCAATCCATACAGGGTTGGTTTATTGCCCCACTTGGTTATAAGCTAGTGTTACTTAGCTCGGCAACTAGATGTAACATCAGAATAAATCAAAAGGAAAACAGTATGTACATATATAAGTGATGTGAGATTGATTAAAAAATAATATTTATTCTGTTTACATGAGACTATAATCTATGATTCGACAGAAAAAGAATAAAGTCATTTAAGAGAATATTGTTCATCCCACTATCGTACTGATTAATAAGTTGTTCTTTTAGGGCTGACAATTTGTTGAAACTCACAACTCTGCAAAGGTATGTTTGTGTTCATTAAAAGAGCAATGATTTTGAAGGTAAAATATGTAATCCATTCTTCTCAAACTTTGTTTTCTTTTTGTTTACAGATTCTAAACCAAGTGTTATGAGTTGAAACAGTATTTCACCAATAACTTAAGACAAAAAATTGCATATTAAGTCCGTACATTACGGAACGTTTATAGTCATGTGATTTTGAATTATTGGATTTCGACCCGATTTACTTAACGTTTAAGGCTTAAAAATAAAAAGATGTTAAAAAAAGCTGGTGTTAGTCATGCGGATTTCACCAATAACTTAAGACAAGAAATTCCATATTAAGTCGGTACTTTACGGATCGTTTATATTCATGTGATTTTGAATTATTGGATTTTGTCCCGGTTTACTTAACTTTTAAGGCTTAAAAAGCAAAAGATGTTGTCTAGACGTCTACTTAAACGTTTAAGGCTTAAAAATAAAAAGAGGTCATGTGATTTTGAATTATTGGATTTCGGATCGTTTATAGTCATGTGATTTTGAATTGTCTAGGCGTAAGGGTCTTCGATCCTAGTCTTCAGCTGCTCCAAAGCTCAAGTACATTTATATCATAATTCTTAATTAGATTTGGCTACCGATCCATATAGAGTTGTAAAATTTGTAGCAACCAATACCATTCATCATCTTTAATGCCCCACTTGATAACAAACTAATGTAACTTAGCTCGGCAATTAGATGTAAGATCACAATAAATTAAATAGAAAATAATATGTATAGATATAAGTGATGTGGGATTCATTAAAGAATACTTTAGTCTGTTTAATTATATTGAAGCGTGTAAACCATAAATTTCAATCCCACTAATTAAATTGTTTTCAATCCCCATATAAATTAGTTGTCAATGTATTTATATCGTATGAGATTGGAATTTAAT
The DNA here is from genome assembly GCA_963682055.1 of Primula veris. Classification (NCBI taxonomy): domain Eukaryota; kingdom Viridiplantae; phylum Streptophyta; class Magnoliopsida; order Ericales; family Primulaceae; genus Primula; species Primula veris. The sequence goes on along the minus strand of OY821747.1, from coordinate 22,744,188 downwards.
TATTTTGTTCTTAAGTTAAATGAATTTCCTGGTTATAAATAAATTTGAAAATACCCAAACCCATAAAGTTTGGTAGAGGATAACTTAAAAGACTTTTCGCATATGCCTCCCAAATATACAGTTTTGCATATAATCATTTTTACCTATATTACTTATTTCTTTCGTTTCATGTGTGTTAAATCAGATTTAAAACAGCTCAATTCATTATTTGCACATCCCACGTTAGCAAAGAAGCAAAAAGTAGCTTAAAAAGTAAACTAAACAAGTTCATAGTGTTTTCAACTGCATTTATAAATATTAATGACCAAATAGAAAATTTATCCAAACTTTATGAGTTTGGGTGAACTCGGTAGACTATTTTGTGGGGGACACAAACTTTAATATTAAATGAAACACTAAAACTTCAATATATGGTTTGGTGCACTAGTTTTTATTTGTGGAGTAAACCCGGTTCATACAATAGTTTCACCACGAAGAAAAAATGTGCTAACAAAAGCTCCACCAAACCAAATATAGTTTTATAAATTCATTTTTATTAATTGTTATAAATTTAAAGATATCCATTGTCATAATTTATTTTCCTTAAGTTTTTATTGACTGACCGACTTGCTACAACAGTTAGTCCCTTGGTTCCCTTTTAAGTGTATTTCCTGAAACTAAATGTAGTTTAACAACTCATTAGGTTTATCAAAATTATCAGAATGAAAATGCACAAATGTTGATCATATAATTTAACTTCAAATGTTTGAAAATTTTCATTTCAACAAATTTGATATAAATTATTGTCCGGTTAAAATTAAAATAAAAAAAAACAAAGAGGGAGAAAGAGAGGGACCTGTGAGAGAAGAAGGGAGAAGGGAGTAAAACAATAGCAGCAATAGCATAAGCATATACAACAAACACATGATAACTCATCCCTTGTAAAGTTGCTGCTTTGAAAAGAGTGTTTAGTCCAACATTTGCACACTCCATAATCACCATAGCACTTAATGGAATTACATCTCTATAACAGTATTTTTCCCTCTCCATCTCTCTCTCTATATGAAACTTGAAGGCTTTCCTTCTGAATTTTGATTATTTTTGTTACTTCATTTTTCAAGTTTTATATAGACAAAAAGAGTACCTTTGACATTTGGTGTACATGTGCAAGTGCGTAACAAGTGATGATGACAATTACTACTGTATAATTTAAGGGGATTATTTGCCATATTGAGTATAGACATGTATACAGTACGAACTAGAGGTATAGTACTTCAATATTGACAAAAAAAAAAGGAATACTTTTTACTATTTGATAGACACAAAATATCAGTTATATTATAGCCTTTTTTTGACTTCGTGTGGTAACCATAAAAAAATGTCTACATAAAATTTATCCGGTCAAACACTCATATATTCAATTTAATCTAACTATTATTTTTATCTAACTAATTTTTATAAAATATATTTACATACATTGAGATACTAGATAACTGGTGAGAGATGAAGTTTTCTCAAAGAACATATTTTTAGTTCAGTTAAGGACTAAGGTCTACTAAGGTAATTGAGAAAGAAAAGGTTACTTAACTCTAGGACATTAAGCAATCCAGTAATTTCTTTTAATTATATTTATTCATCATTGGAAATCATCACATACATAAGTAACGTAACCTTCATGTTGAACGAAATATACTAAACTAGTAACCATCTTGAACATTCCATTTTATGATTTTCAATTACTGATACGATATGAAAATAATACCCGATAAGTATATTCGGTATCGACCAGACCCATATGATAAAATTGGGTATCCAACGCATCAAATATGAAAATCATATTCATTCTCTACTAAAGATAAAATGCAAGAACCCACTGCACTAATCTCAATTGATAGAAGTCCACTAAAAAAAAAAAACTCATGATCAAACAGATGAAGTGTCACATGTCAACATCCTGCGATGCACGTATCCCTATAAATAAAATTAAAAAGCAGTACAATGGGATCATCTGACTTCCTAGCAGAAAAAGATACATCAGTACATAGACTTTTCAGAGTTTGATCTCACTAGAAAATACATCACTTCAAGAAGTCAAGTCGAAGGCCGAAGATCTAAACCGAACATTAGATAAATTGAGATTATTGTAACCAAAACATATTGTAATTTACTTAATCAATCAATACAAATATATCTTCATTCAAATTATTACTGTCTACCATTTAAATTAGTATTGTTGAGAATCACGACTTGACCGACCAAAATCTATGTTTTATCAATTACACCAATAGTGTACATTATTTCATTTAAGATCCAATGTGATTATTATTGAAATTGCCATAGCGAATATCATAATTACGTTGAAGTTACCAATTAATTTGAGAATATCGGGATTCCGAAATTGAAAAAGACCGATAAATGCTAAGTTATTAAAATTTGAGACTTAATATGTTACCTTTCGAATTTGAGGGTCACACATTTAAATTAGGGGCGATAAATTTTTGTGAAAGCTATGGTGATCTATGATTGGAGTTATGCGTGTGATCTATGTACGCCCACTACCAATTACCAAAGCATTTGCCTTTTTTATTCTAATTATTTGATTGTGAAAGGATTCACTAAAAAACAACATGACCATTATGTTTTTCAACCCCTCAATATCAAGAACAATAAGTACATAAACAATATTTAAAGTTCAAACTCATTGGGCTTCTCCTAAAAGATTGCAACGTGAATGATCTTGGTTCATCGTTTAAAATACTACTCATTTAAGTTCGAACTCCGGAATTTCAGATTAAAAAAAACGAGCTTTATACTATATCCAAAATTCTAACCCCTTGTTGTTTAGCGGAAGACTCGGGGCCACATCAATTAATAAATTAAGTGAAATAAAAAAATTAGGGATGTAAAATCATCGTTTTTAATGTATTTTAGTGAAAATACATGGTTAAAAATTGAAAAAATCATAAATTTTGAAATTATGGCTGTCGTCGCTCCAGATGGTCTAGAATTAGCTTCCCCACCGTATTTTTTTTTTTTTTAAAGTTTTTATGGACCAATACAATAACAGTTTGTTGCATTTCTGGTATTAATTCTTTATTGTCTCCTACCATTTTAATAGTTGAATTTTGTTTTTTTATCTGGTTTTTTTGTTTTTTATTCTTATTTCAATACAAGATTCACCGTAAGTCTGTAACTTATGCACTTTAAAGATGTTTTGTTCACGACAACATAGACTCCTAATTTTACTATCATTTAATACTGACAACAATTATTGATGACATTTTTTGTTGTTGTCTATGACCCATAATAAGATGCTCGGTTTATGAGAACAAAGCTTGCTTCACAGATACATTCCCTAACGTAACCCGATTCTAATAATCTTAAAATCTTAACAATTTTTGGCTACATTTGTAGAGTAAGATAATGGTTAATTTTATGGAGTATATAATGTTGCGTGTGACAACAAATTTTATATTCTATCCTCATTTCATTATTTTTTTTACCCTGACAGAGATTGATGTCGACATACACACATAATGAAGGCAAGATAACATTCAAAATAATATTATGTTGCGTGTGATTTGTGGACACTTTAACATATGCAATTATGCATACACACGTTTTATACTTATTTTAACTAATTGGCAGCGCTCTTTTACAAAACAACAAACTTTCTAATTTTTATTAGCACTTTCGTCACCTTCCGTGCACATAGTGAGAATGAGAAAGATCCATACACCTTTCTTTTACGGTTACATGTGGTCAGGCATGTATAAGTCGTAACTTAATAAAAATAACATTGTTTCATAAAAGAGCTCGACAAGGACCGGTTGCAAGCATTTCTGCTTTAACTTTCCACATATCATATAGCTAGATACAGAGATGAAATTCATGAAATTAAGAGACAAATGAGTTTATGCAAGCTAGATTATAAACTGTTTGAAACCCAGATGAGATGAGATGAACAAAATATATACTATAAAGAAGCCTATTAACGTAAGAGTTATGCCTTGAATAAATTCAATTTGTAACAACATATTCAGATTTTCATCTGAACAGTGAACTAAATACAGCTATAATACAAACTTTTCCCCAACAGAACTTCAAACGACAAAAGTCACCACTTCAATAATCAAAAAGCTAAGAATCTAGTCTACTGAATTAATTTAAAAAAAGCAATTCAACTCTTTCTTCTTTTTCTTTTCAAGGCTGGCATAGCAAAGAGAGATTTTTCAGGAACTGTCGAACTATCTCCTTTATTACCTTGATAAGGAGACACGGGAACTGTTAAAGACTCAATCTCAGATGTAGGAACCGACGGATCAAGCTTGTGCTCACCTTCATATACGTATCTATCCTCTGTTACATCTTCTTCCAAGCAAAATCCTCCCCCAACCATGAGGTCCTCTTTGAGCAATTCTTTCTCGGACAACAATTTATCTTTTGGCTCGGAGCTTAAATTGCCAAGTTCAAACTCTGGATCATCTTCTACTATGCAAAATCCACCTCCCATTTGGAAGTAATTCCCGCTAGAACACTTTACTAATGAAGAATCTCCAACTTTTGCCTGATTTCTTTCTCCAAGGGCAGCAGCGTCATTCCCAATCACGCTATCGTCCTTGGGAGATTGTACTTCAACTGCCACTGGATTTCCTGAGCTCATTTCTTGTTGGTCTTCTTTACCTGGCTTGTCACTTTCTAAGTCATCCAAAGTGTATTTCACAGCCTTGCGTGATCGATTTGACTGGAAGGAATAAACAGGACAAAAACTTTAAACAACATGGAGGAGGAAAAGACACCAGGAAACAATATTTATTCTAGATTAATGTATGAAACTTCATTAATTTTAAAGCCAAGTACTGTAAGCATTTCTATGGACACTAAAAATTTATGAAATGATAGTTGCCCCATTAATTTTTCTGAGTACACCCTAGAGAGACTGAAGCTGTAATTTATGAAATCTAATGAGTCCCTCCTACTCAGGGAACACATAGTAAATGTCACTGGTCAAATAATTTGGTTGTAAAAGCACAAACAATATGTACAGCGATAGTTCCCCTCACTTGAGGAGAAATTTTGTTTCGGTCCCCATACAGCTAGTTTTTATAATTTCAGCAAGTTAAACTGTCAGTCCCTTGCTACGGGAACAAGTAGTTATACATAGGCACCACTTGTGAAACGTATTAAAAAATGTGCGGACTATTAGTGTTACTTACTCCAATTTATGTGGATCAATAAGTTCTCAGTTGAAACTATGGGGCCAAATAAAAATTATACATGAAGTACCGGGCCTCAAAATGTTGCAATTGAAACTATGGGCATTCAAATTGAGATTTATCCGAAGTATGTAAACTATTAATGTACTTCAGCCGAGAGAAATTTTCATAGTTAACAAATTAAGTCGAAAACGGACGACAGGAAAAGCAGAAGTTTCTGTCCAACTTAATGTGCTATATAGAAATACCTAATCAAGCCTTATAACTTCAAATGAAATTCTCAATAAGATAAAACAAGCACTTGAAAGAAAGAGAAAGGAAAGAGGACAAAAGCTACCTTCCGCACTTCACGATTTTTCTCTTCATTTTCGACTTGCATTTCTTTGTCAAAATCTCTATTGTTTCCATCATCAGAGCTTTTATCAGAATCCAGCTCAGGTGTCTTCATTCTCCTGCCTCTTGTTTCTCCTGTACCACTTAATCGTTTAACATTTCCCCCAGCTTTTGACCGTTTTCCAAATTCTTTAGCCTTTTCTTTAGATGTAACAATTTCCCCATGCTTCTTTTTGTTGGAAATTTTTTTACTTGAGTTGCTCTCACTTTCTCCTTTTCCCCTCAAAGTCTTTCTTGTCTCGTTTTCAGGACACTTTGCAGGGCCCATTTTTCTTTTCTTTCTTCCTTTAGAAGTTTCTTGATCGTCTCCGTCCATTATTTCCAAGGATATGTTCCCTTTTATTCCTTTAACAGCTTTCTGAATCCTCTTACTACGGATTTTCGCAAATTTCTCGTTGAAGGTGTAAAATGCTTCCAGCCGCAGTTGTGTCTTTATTGACAAAACACAAATTACATGTTATAAAAGATACAAGCATCAGAAAATACAGTATTAAAAGTACAAAGAACGAAGATCAAACTTACACATAAGGAAACAGACAGATGAGAGATAACATGTAAGAGCATCCACAATGGTTTTGTTATCTTTTTCTTGTTAAATATTGACACATCATGAATTAAATGATTTTTAAGTGACACGTGTATGTTAAAATTAAGTCACGTTAGTGGTTAATGTTAACAAGGTTATCTATTATATTTGTATTATATTTTACAAAATGTATTTTGATTCTAACCAAGAAGGAAATGAAATACGTGGCTCAATCTTTATTTGCAAAGAAAAAGGAAGTCACCAACGGATAATGAGGGCAGTGGGCTTAATTTATTGCCACATCATCAACTAAAAGACTTAAAAGTTCTTGTTAAAGTTAACAATATTTTTAACAAAGTTAAAGTTACTGGGTAGTTTAACATGACTAATAATGTGAACAAAATTTTGTTTGTTAACTAAAAATGTTAGTTAACAAGTGACTTAACATTATTACTGTGGATGCTCTAATGAGCCAATTGGTGGGAGCACCTAAATTCTATCAGATACTGAGAGAGAGAGCACCTAAATTCATGAAGAAGTGTTTTCACTATCTGTATGTCAATGCTTCAGTAGAGAGAGAGAGAGAGAGAGAGAGAGAGAGAGAGACCTCGCGCTTGTTATACTCCTTCAGCACAGGTACAAGTAACTCATCAGCCTTCTGCACGTTCCATCCAAACTTCTCCCAACACAACCTGTAAACAAACGTTAGTCAGTGCTTTCACAATCTCCATTATAACCTATATTCATTTCTGATTACAGAGGTTTTGTGTTTGCGTAAATAAAACAATTCTGACAAGCACTAGTAGGCACATTACTAGCAAGGGAGTACAGATTGAAAAAGAAAATAATTAACTGGAAATAGAAAATTAACCATCAAAGGTATACTCCAGTGCTATACAAAAAAATATCACACGAATTCTTGATTTAAAATATTAAGGTTAACATAAATTAAGGGGCATAAATAGCTTTACTAAAATTAGATCATATAGTATAACTAAACCAAAAATAGGCAGCAACAGAAAATACTAAAAAGGGAAAGATATAGAGAAAATATGAAGAGTAACAATGAAATTAGAAACTGCGCATAACAATCAAGGACATCATGAGATGTCACGACATATATAATTCATAAATATCCCAAAAGATTAAACAGAAAAACTCAAATATCAATAACTCACTTGCGAAGGACAAAATGATCTGGTTTTCCCCATGAGAATGGTTCTGTCGACTTGTCCACTTCTGGAGAAGCATAGGCAGAAATAACTACTTCATTAGGAAAAGTAGAAGGCATATGCCAGTTTTTGCTCACATTTCTCTGTTACAAATACAAAAAAATGTCATACTTCCAAGAAAAAATGAGCTGTAAAATACAAAATACTAGCGTAGCAGATGACCTTACATGTTTATTCATGAAAAGTCTCTTCGACTCATCCATGTTTTCCATATCAGATACTTCTGATCCTCTCTTTTTGGATTTAGATACTGTTTGAGTTCCAACTTTTCCCAAGATATTTGGATCTGGTGACTCAATCCACTCTCTAAACTTATGAAACCCATTATCCTCGGGAAATGCATTTACGACTTCAATAGCATTAACAATACCAATCCCACTGCACCCATTGAACACAATTCAACAATACTCAATATAAAAAGAACATACAAATATCACTTTTTAACCAACCTATCAGCAATACACAATTGTAATCCCGGGGTTTAAATTTTTTGGAATTGTGGTAGACTGGTGTTTCAAAAGTACAAAAAAACTCGATATTTGTGTTCCAGACTTATTTTTAATTATATATACATTGTGTTAATATTTATTGATAAACGAACGAATCGTATTTTACCAATTTAGAGAAAGAAAAAAAAAACCCGTTTAATATCTATATATAATTTGAAAAATAGTTATTTGGACAAAAAATGTACATAATTATTAAACTTGTCAAATAATAATGCAAAATGCTATGGACATGTTTATAAAGTTATAACAAGTTATAAATTCAGTCAAAACGAATAAGGGGGCAGAATAGGGACATATTTTAGGGGGCAGAAGATCTTGACTCCCCAGGATGAGACTTTCAGAAAACAAGAGGATTTAATTTAAACTACTTCTAATGATATACCTTACACCTTCAGTATAATCACTTCCAAGAAGCAACGCCATGCGCATTAATTTGTCTCTGTTTAATCCAAGCTCATTCTCAATGTCCTGACAAAAACGATATGCAATAAACAAGACACTTTAGAATGCATCCTATAGTTCACAAACAGATAAGGATGTGAAATTAAAGTTTTGTACACAAACATATCAGCATATTTCGATTTTGTACACTAATCAACAAAAAGAGCAATTAGCACACTAACAGTATATTTTTCCACAAGGGGTGGGAAAAAAAATCAGGAATAAAAAATGAAAAAGCATGATAGGATAATGTTTTAGAATAATTCAGTACAATAATGTAAATTGTTTCCACAACTGTTACCTAAGCCAAACTATGGATTTCTTCCAGTTTGGTACACTTAAGTGTACTAGATGGTGGAACTGGAATAATTGCTAATGTGTGTAGGTTAGCTGTTAGCATACAAAATAAAATCTGGTGATAGGTTTAGCTTTAAAAATACAGTAATTAACCACATAAAGATGGAGAAGCAGGTATCCGAGTAAAGCTAGTACTGGGGTTAAGCACAATAAGACTCTAAAATAAGCAATACAATGGCTACACACCTTCATTAGATAAGTTTCTACGTATTTTCGATCATCAAATATATTTTTGTAAACACTTTTTGCTCCAAATAAAAAAGCGTCCGAGTCATCCGTTACCACACCATCAACAAGACCTGCGAGTTCCATGTATGCACATTGAGCTTCAGCTTCCATTGGCGCAATAATGTAAGGTAACCCAAACATTTGAAGAAGCTCCTGCAAATTACATCAGATTAAATACTACTGTATGACAAATTTCACTTGAGGCTCTATTCTATATATCATCAACCAGTCGTGCAAAATTACAATGTCTTCAACATTTTAATTAAAAACTGTGATTTTTGAATACAATAATAGTGCTAAAAGCCTAAAACTGAAGTAAACAAGTTCCATTAGTCCTTATTACAAGGCAATACAAACAGAATATCACAATTCCAATACAAAATATGGGGTTAATTTCAGTTTTATACGCCCTGCTATTCATTTTCCATTTCGTACCACCAACTAACAAATTTATTTAATTAGAGCATCAAACTTTTGTTATTGCTCATTTATAAGTTGTGTTTTCCATCAAGTTATGTGAACAAAATCGAGAAGTCGTGATAGTTGGTAGTACGTAACTGTAACTAATCCTAACAGAAAATATCCATGTGATGGTACACGCCATCAACTGTTCAGGGAGAGAACTAAATGAGAAATCAAAAGTTCAGTGCATATATAAAACTTTTAGTTAGTTATAAGAAATTGTTAATTATGATAGTATGGTATATCAAATTGTAATCTAGGTTACAAAGATGTACCTGGCATTCTGCAAACATTTCACTGCTAACAGACTCCATGTTACGATTTAGCTTCCTCTGTTGATCTCCTAGCTCTACACACTCTTGGCTCAAATTTTGCATTTCCTCTTCCAAATCAGCTTTTGTAAATTGTACTGAATTTGTCAAGTCGTCCTCAAAGGGAAATTTTTCTATATCATCCCCTCTCTGAACAGAAATATTATCAAAAGCTTTCTGCTCCGGAAACTCTTGCGCAGTTGCATCGTTATCTGTTAAATCTTTAGCCTGGATTTCACTCTGTTTTGTTGTCCCTGAGGACATATGTATTTTTGCAGCTTCAACTGAATTTGGTTCAGCTACAGAAATGGTATTATATGTCTCTCCCCACACTATATCAGAAATCTGTGGTTCACCAAGTAATTTTTCTCCTTCACTTTTCTCTTTGACTAAAGGTACAAAATCAGATGAAATCTTACTATATTTTTCTTCTAGTTCCCCGGTTACATCACAAAAACCTGACACAGATGTGGAAAACTCTACAGATATATCATTGGAAATTATTTTATTTGCTATAGTATCGGCATCTATCCTTCCAACTTCATTAAGAACCTCATTAGGATATTCATCAACGTCAATTAATTTCTCAAAAACCCCTCCATTTTCATTTTCTTCATGCAAAGACCCAGCACCTGTACCCTCATGAATTATTCCGATAGCTTCTTCTAAATTATTGTCTTCCAATAGTACCTCATTGAACTTATTTCCACTTGATTCCTTTAAACTTCTCCTTAAGGCTTCCTGAAAATCAGCTTCTTCTTCTAAAACACCTTTAGACGCCATTTTCGTAGTTTCAGAAGAGAGAGAATTACATTTAGGATCGTATATATCATCTTCTTCCCATTCCACTTCACTCTCGTCATCAGCATCTCCAGCATGAAATGACAAATCACCCTTTGATGAACCATTATGCGATGATATTTCATTCGTTTCTCGTGCCACTAGACGAACAAATATATCATCATCACCTTCTAAGAATTTCTCGCCACCTTTAAATGCAGATTTCCCAGTTTCAGTAGGAGACAAGGAAGCACATTTAAGATTGTTTGAATTGCCATCTTCCCATTCCACTTCACTCTCATCATCAACATCTACAGCATGCAAAGACAAATCACATTTTGATGCACCACTATTCGATGAAGAAAAAATATTTGTTTCTCCTGCCACAAGACGAGCAAATATATCATCATCACCATCCAAGCATTTCTCACCACCATCATCCTCAAAGGATATCTCCATAAACTTCTCATTCTTAGATGTAAACATATCATTTAGGTCTTTTGGTTCGACATTCTTTTGAAGATTAGAAGCTATGTCAGGAATCTCATCAGTCGGCATGGTGTCTTGTTCGATCTCTTTAATTAAATCCAAATTACGTTGTAAATCTCGGGTCATCCGAATCCCCATTGCCCTAACTCTACTAACTCTAAGCCGTCCTCTATCATCCTTATATGTCTCAATTTCCTCAAGAAGTGCCTTTTCTCTATTATCCGAAGCTGATTCAGTTTCATTATTTGAAATACTAGTAGAAGAAACACTATCCAATAATGTCGAAGAAATTTCCGATGTTTTATTAAAAGAAGATTTCTTGTTATGTCCGTCTACTCCAACAGAAGCAAGTTCCCTTTCAAAAGAAGAAGAAAATGTCAGTGAGTAACAATGTCACTGAACCTATTACAACATATTTCGAAAAAGGGGATTGTTTGCAATCCAGCTTTGAAGCAAATAAGCTGGATATTTTGAGGTTAAGAAAAAGGCTAGTTTAATCTTCTAGATTTTCTGCCCTAATAAAACAGAAATTCCTAAGTTTAAGCGAAGCAAGAAGACAAAAGGACGAGCTTAAAATCTGAAATCAAACAAGGCGCACTCATAAAAAGACAATTGTTAGTTCAAAATCTTGAAAAACACACATGACTTCAGAAAGTATAATATATACATATATGTATATATTTGTGAAATCAATTTCTAAACCCATCTTAATTAAACCTCCAGGAGGACTAACCTCTAAAGAAAGAAATGAAACTGTATCCACTCACTGTTTATCTCCACTGAAAGTTGATAAGAAAACACTAATAGAAATCCCTACGTCATTTCTGCAACAGGTTTTAAAACACACGGAGAAAGACAAACGCTAGTTCATTCCCTGGAAATGCACCAGATACATCATCACAAAAAAATTATACTTGTGCGAAAAAATTCTTTTTAAATCTGAATAAAATATCCAGGAGACAAGCATATAAAGAAAGAAATGAAGCTAAATCTACTCGCTCTTTATCCCCCATAGAAAGATGATGAGAAAATAAACACTCAAAGAAAGACAATGTCACTGAACCTGCTGCAACACATTTCAAGCACTCAAAGCACCAAAAACATGACCTCATAAAAGTTAATGATATCCAGGAGACAAGCCTACAAAGAAAGAAATGAAGCTAAATCTAACGCTCTTTATCCCCCATTGAAAGAAACACTCAAAGAAAGACAATGTCACGGAACCTACTGCAACACATTTCAAACACTCAAAGCACCAAAAACATGACCTCATAAAAGTTAATAATAGTGAGAAGGATTTCCATTAAAATCGTCTTAGTTAAATCTTCGAATGAATAACATATAAACAATCAAATGAAGTTATATACATCCACTCACTCTTTATTCCCAGTAAAAGATGATGAAAAAATAAACTCTCGATTAGCTTCTGAAGCTATACGCGAGGTCTGGACCCCACCCATATCCTTTCCAGCTGCAATTTTTTGTACTTGGTTAATCTCTCTTCTGAAGGCTACGGTCTTGAGATAGGACTGTATTTGTAATTCTGAAAACTTTGCAGGGGCCTAATGTCCAAACAGAATGACAAATTTAGCCATAACCTCAATCAATCCTGGGCATAAGCCTTCATCTAAAAGTTTGTTTGGTAAAACTTCATAAAAATACATTTTACTATTTCATTAAAGTGTTTGTTTGGTAAACCAAGAAAAAAAATACCTGTTTCTACTTTTGAGGCGAAGAGATATACTTTTGCAATAATATCTTCACCCATGTTTTTTTTAACAATATACAGTTCATATAATTTACACTAGCGCTAATTTTTCTCCACTTTTAAATCTTCTTTGAAAGTTGTTGTTTTCCACTAACCCAATAATAAAAGCATACTTATTCTTTATTTTTCACCAAACACACTTATAAGAGTATCTAAATAGCTAAACTTTAACTGTTGATGTCCATAGAAAACATTAGCCTTGGTACTTATAAGAAGTAACCAAACGAGGCCAATAAAATAGCTGGACATAAACAAAACTGGGTACAAATTTTAGCGCCTTACCTTTTTTACTTTCTGATATTTCTGTCTGTTCTCTGCCATCAATCTTTCTCGCATCTGCAAGATAGGGAGATCTACGGTCAGGTCTTACTAGAAAACCCATTCCGATAGAGAGTTCTGGTGAGAGATTCCACACCTGAACAAGAAGGTCGAGTTGCATTGATGGAGGTAAAGAAGCCAAAACAGCTGGATCCACATTTCCACCCATAGCTGGCTGCAGGAATAAAAAAATATACAGTAATAAAAAGGCCAAGAAAGTACCAATAATCGGTTTCTATATAAAACAGATTTTCATTAACCTCCAAAACAACCCAGTATCTTTCAAATTTCTAAGAAGTAATTTTTTCTAGGAGAAAAGAACGTCCTAATGCATATTATCTTGACGGATAAAACGTTTTCTAGGGAATGCACTGTTTATCTTTTCATTTTTTTTTTTCGTGGTGAAAATGTTAAACAGGAACGTTGATGGTGGAGACACAGGGGCATATATGTATGTAAGCAATGCTAATATATACCCTAAAAATCAGTGAACATTTCAACTAGCCAACTTTTTACATCATGGAGAGTACTAAATGGCTGAGTAAAATCCCGCGAAAAACCCAACATGGTGCAACTTCTTTCTTGTTCATAAAAAATGTAAACAAATAAAATCTACATATTAAGGTGATCCACTCATTTAAAAATATGCAAGATTAATTCATACACACTCATCGTCTATAAGCAAAACCACAAGATAAAGACTTACAAGTATCATCTCCTCATCCTCATCGTCATCTTCCTCATCTTCATCATCTTCATCAAGAGTAACTCCTGCACCAGATGTTGAGGCATTGCCATTAATACTTCGGTGTTCCTCAGCCGCAAGAGATGCCGCCAACCTTAAATAGCTCATGACAAAGATTTAAACACAAACTTTGCTCGTAATACTTTATATTTAGTAGTATAGGAGTAAAAATCAAGTCTGAAGCTTACATTGCATCTAGCTCCTCCTGGTTGAGACTTGGTGGCATGCTTTTAGTTTCGATAACATTGTTACTTGCTATTTCAGTTTCATCATTGATTACCTTTTTACCCTTTGCATTGTTCTTCTTTCTCTGGTTCTCTAGATCATCGGCCAGCTCTTTTAACCTCATTGCCTTGAGCTACTCAAGAAAAAGAAGAAAAAACAGCCGCCGGGACACTTAGAACACTAACAATTTCTTGGTAAAACTTCAACTATAGTAGTCTAAATAGAACAAAAAATGTGAAAGAATATAGTCGTTTGTTCGTTGTAGTAAGCCAAAAAAGAAGATCAAAGGTATATACAGCTTTAAGGGATCATTTGCAAGCACATGTTTTAAGGTTATTTTCTATTTTTATGTTTTCAAAACCTGAAGGAAGAAATCTTGCTATTTCAGTTCCATTGTTCCCAAACATGGAACATGTTTCCAGAAAGACGGGAAAAATCATTGAACATCAAAAACACATCAATATGTTTTTTTGCCCTTTCGCATAGGTAATGTACGCTCTAACCAGACATATGTTTTAAAAAATTACTGATGTTTACATGTTATACTTTTAGGCCCTAGTTTAGAAACAAAATAAATGATGCATACATACACAAATGAAACTATCTACCTACTACAGTACCACACGTGCTACGATTCCTAATACCAACAATCAAAATCTAGAAGGTAACACAGAAATGAAAACTTTTTATCATAAAACTACCAACCGTAACCAAACCATAGTTACCCGAAAACAATGATATGAGAAGTTGCTAAGATGCTAGTAATCGTTACTGCCCTTGACCTTCTATTCATAGATTTTTTACTGTTGAAAAACTGAAAAACTGAAAAACACAAACACAGACAAAAATAATAACATAAATGTACTCACATGGTTAAGCAACAGTTTCTCGGCGGTCTTTCGTACTTTCGCCTTAGCATTCTCTCTCATCCTCCGTCTCGCGATAACAGTCCGTCTCTTCAAAGCCGGCGTGCCGCCGTCGAAGACGAAGACCGGCTTAGCCCTAAGAAACATGAGTTTACAGATCCTACGAAAGAATCCGATCAAATGAGCGTTACGTACCATCTCCCCTTTCTCGTCTCTCATCGCCTTCATAAACTGCACTATCCATATACTCGCATCTGCACAGAAGAAAATAATTGTAATCAAAGTAATTAAATCTTTACAAGCACACAACCAAAGTAGAGTGCATGTTTGGCAACTGCTTCTTTTCTTAGTTTGTTGTATAGCTTTTTCTGCTTAAAAAAAGGCTATGGTTGCTTGGTTTGTTAGCTTTTGGATTTAAAATACTCCAAAGTATAGAAGCCAGGATTTTGGTGCTTTTAATAGCTTTTTCACAGAAAAATTTAACAGAAACATAAATTTTAAAATAAAGATTGTTTGCATATTTTTTGGTCATTTGTAAGTTAAGAAAAATAAAAAAGGACTTAGCTGTAAAAATAAGTTATAAGTCACTTAAAAGCATAAAAGCTATGAACATTTTGTTTTGTTTAGCTTTTAAAAACCAAGCTTTGGGGTCAAAAAACTCAAAAAGAATAGAAGTTAGGATTTTGGTGTTTTATTTAGCTTTTCCAGAGGAAAAATTAACAGAAAACAGAAATTTCCAAATAGAACGTGTTTGCTTATCTTATTAGTATAAGTATAAGTCTTAAGTCACGTATAGGTAAGAAAATGCCCACACTAGCTTTTTTTCAACACGCATTTTTTGCGTTGTTTTTTTTTTTCGAGCATCCTTTCGATCAAAAAAGCCGACTCCAAACGCACCCTAAGTATTACTCCTATTAAAGTGATTACTTATCAATGATCAACCTGTATCTAATATTATGAGTCCGTTTGGTAACAGATTTTTTGGTCCGAAATTAGATTTTGAAAATCTGTTTATTAAATCCACTGAAAATCTAGATTTTTTAGCTTTTGAATTTCAGAAGTTAAATAATCTGACTGTCCAAACACACAGATTTATAGAATCAAAAATCCAAAAATCAACTAAAAAAAATCTGTTGCCAAACGGACTCTATATGATATACATGGTATACGTATATATATAATAAAAAATTGTAAACTGGGATATTAATATACTCGCATCTATACAAACAAACAAACTAAGGATTAATAAGTAATTAGTAACAATCGATTATCAAATATAAAGTGACTAAATAATTGGGGAATAAATAAATAAATAAAAATACCGATGGCAAGTTTTTTTCCGGTGAGGGTTTCGACGGAGACACGGCGACCGACGGGGGATAATAATTCCCATAACCCTTGCACTCCCATTTTCTTTTCTTCTTCAATTTACGACTTTTTCTTTTCTTTACCGCTACTACTCCTCCGTCACTAAATCAAAAAATCAAAATATGTTCCACTACGAAGAAATACCGCAACTCTGACCATGTACACTCCTCCTTTTTAAATAAATAATTAAATAATGTAGCACTCGTGCAATTTTTAACATTAAATTTTATTTATATATGTATTTTTACGTCACAAAATAAATAAAATATGTTTTATTATAAAAATACATGCAATTTTTACCCCATATGTAAATCGGTGGAAAAAATTCTTTCAAAATTCAATATCATAGTTAATACTTAGAATTATACAATAGAATTCTTGAATTTTCATTCCGATAATTAGTTAAAATTGCACATACATGTATGTAGGTACATAGACATGTATGCTCAGTATATTTGTGGTCGTGTTAAATAAATTGTGTTTTTTTTATATATACTTATGTGATTTATATTAATAAAACTGAGTAGACTAAAATTATTAAATATGAGTTTGAGATAAACGGATAACAAACTTAACCGCTAGTCCATTTTTAATAGCAAATCATAAACTTCTAAAGACATATTCAGCCGAAATTACACAACACATTTCTGTTCATAACTTTCTACACTCTCCTCATAAGCTCAACAAACTCCGTAGCTAAAAAACCAAATGTATCAAACGCAAAAGATATGAAACAGAGCTAATTGCTTGACATGTGTTCTCATGTTTCTCTATCTTCGCTGCCACTGCAGTAGTAGCTGCATGACTCAGGGTAAATTCTCTAATACCAAACCCCATCAAGGACGAAACATCGATAACATCAACACGCATGTTTCGCACCGCTCCAACTGTAAACAAGAACGCCGGCTACCTAAGGATAGATATACCCTCAGATGGATCCGTAAGAAAGTTCACGGTTGTAAACAAGAACGTATGCTATCTAAGGGTAAAATTTGACTTTATATGCATATTTTTTGGTATTTATTGTTTGTTTGGACAATTTTTAATAAAGCAATATTAATAAATACCCAAAAATATAAAAAGAGAAAATTTACATAATTTTTTAAATAAACACTTCAGAAATAAAATAAAAAAGTTAATTTAACAAAAAAAAATTACGAATACATGTAAAAAAAATGACAATATAACAAAAACAGAAAAATTTTAAAATGACCAAATGTGCTCCTCTTTTGTCCGTGCCCGAGTGTTCTGCTTTCATTCTTGCCACGTACTAAAATAAATGTTTATTTTATTTTATTTAATAATTTTTTCTATTTTTAGTAGTTAAATCTTATTAAATTTACACTTATTACCTCATGGTATTAATTGTAATAACTAGTTTTTCAAGCGAGTTCTCGTTTTGTGTCTCCTCCTTGTTAAAAGATTAAAAAAAAAGTCATATGCTATGACCTCGGGAGCATTAAATCGGAAGAAAATACATTGATGGTCCAGACTATACAAATCAACAGTATAACGAGTAGTTTTTATCCGACTTGAAGGTTCTATATATATATATATATATACGTCACTAGCAAGCAGGTCCACGCAATGCTTGGGGTCTGTTCTTCCATGGATTTTACATTAATAACTACATGTGAACATATCTTAATCACACGTGTTTGATTAACTCCTTTTTAGTATCCCATGTTGTGGTTGATACCATCTGTGTTGCGGTCAAAGCTAGCTAATTACATGACATGAAGCTACAGTAGCGGCAACACATGTTTATATGCTTCGCAACAACGTGTCGATGTTGGCATACATGAAGATTAAGCTTGTACAATTAATTTGTTCATCATAAGAAATAGATAAAAATTACACTCTACTCATTAAAGAGTAGGCTCATTGCAATCCTCATTGGATAACTGTAGCTCGAAATCAGTGGAAAAATTGCAATTATTCGGGACTCACTTTGCAAAAACAAAAATAATAATTAGACGAGGCTCGGTCTAAGAAGATGTACCATTCATCACTGGGACACAAAGGTTAACTCGCATATATTACATATGCAATTGCAACCTCTTAAATGACCTAAATCATATCACACGGTCTCTTAATTCTCATCTTCGATATACTTCTGAATATTGATTATGAGAGAATCAGTCCCTCTTCTCTACATGAAAAACAATAGCATGAGAACCCATCAAGAGAGAATTTACAAAAATACATTGTGAGCAAGCTCCGAAAAGAGTGAAAACATCTAAGATAATTAAATTTCAAGTGCAATTTACTTTCAATAATTACTGACCGGAGAAGAACTTTGACATGAATTATTAAAGTCCATGTGACGGGAAGTCACAATTTCTATTTAAAATTAACAACGCTAAGTAATAGTTCTGATATACTTTAGTTATTTGTTGATATTTGGTTATCAAAATCTTTCCATGCACACTATAGTAAACTGTTCTTACAGAATTTGTGGTATAGTTCTACAAATTCAGTCCCCTTCAAATAGGTAACGATTTGAGTAAATTCATTAAAAAATAGCAACTGATAATTCATTAAAGAAGGAGAACCATCGTAGAGATTGTCATATCTAAAACTATTAAAAAGTTGAAATCCTAATGTAAAGCTTTTATATCCTTTTAAAGGGAACTCAAAAAACAAATAGCAAATTTCCGAAAACACGGAGCGAGCGATCTATCATATTACCTTCCAACTCATGATTGATCTGTAGTGGCGCATTTCACGTAAGCCCCTCTCCGTTAGGTATAGAAATGTTTCATCACGCGTATTAACTGATTTCCGATGCTTTAAAAAAACAAATTTGTATAACCTGAAAGTGAGTGTAAAAAATGATCAGAACAATCGCAAAAGAAGAGACATGGGAAAAAAATGATCATGTGCTTATAAATCGCAAAAGAAGTTGGAACACAATTATTAGGCAATCATTAAATGTTATTCCAATAATCAAGTTATTTTTGCAAGCATTCAAACGGCAATGCATAAACATAAACAGAAAAACATCATCTCTTTTAAAAATCTGAAACTCTGATATAGACGGTTAACATCTAAATCAAAATACATTGTCTAAACATGGAATCCAAAATTTAAAAAACAACGAGAATCATATTTAATTTTCCTATTTTGATTACACATTTTAATCAATCCAGGTGGTAATTTCTCAATCATGAGTGCCACCTGGAAAGGCTCATTAATCACTAGCCCCTCAGCCTCAAGGCGATGGTAAATGAGTTGGAGTTCCTCAACTTGCTCCATGACACCCCTGCTGTCAGTCATACGGTACTCATGAAAGTCCGTGACAACAAATCTCTTTGTGCCAGCGTTATTCACTTTGTACTTGTTTTCGAGAGTCTCTCATAGCTCCTTTGCAGTAGCTTTGGGCTCAAAAACACTGAACAGCGTGTCATCTAGAGCACACAAGATATAGTTCTTGCATAGGTAGTCGGCATGTCTCCATGCCTCAACCGCAGAGAACGACTGCTCGTCCAGATCGTCCTCGCTTAGGACGGGAGCAGTCTCCTTAAGAAACCTGGTCAGATTCAGGGTCGTGAGATAAAACAGCATCTTTTGCTGCCAACGTTTAAAGTTGTCTCCCCTGAATTTTTCCGGTTTCTCCAGATGAGAAGTCGGCAAAGTAGGCACAGCCGAATACATCGGTGCCTTGCCCTTGGCCGCAGCCTTAGCAGCGGCCTTGGCCGTGGTCGCTGCTTCGGCCGCAGCCTCAGCTTTGGCCATAGCATCCGCCATGGCCGCAGCCGCTGCAGCCACGTCATCGGCGTTAGCCACCACATTCGCATCGCCCCCAGTGTTATGGACAGGCCCACCAACCACTGGGTCATGCTCACCCCCGATAGGCAACTGAATAGGCGACGTGTTTGTCATCTGAAACGACAACACAAACGTATGAGATACGTGTACAATAAATTCTATAAACAAAACACCAAAACTGATATTTGGGTTTGTAAAAGATTTATTCAAACAATAAAATTAAACTTTTTATCCTTTTGAATATCAATACGGTTGATATTAAAAGGATTAAAACGATTCTTATTGAATACCAATACGGTTGGTATCAACAAGAAAATAAAATAAAATAAAAACTGTTTGGAATTTTTCCTTTGTAATTCAATTTCTAATATAATTTAGAATTGAAAACAAGAAATCATTATTCCTTATAAAATAAATTATTGTATTAATCAATACACGAAAGAAACAACAGCGTATCGGTTAAGATTGTTGGTTTCCGTGTACGAAATAACAATTAACAATAATTAAAGGACTAAACAGTAATTAAATAAAACCAGTGTAATCTTTAATAATTTCCAAATGGAATACAATAAATTGATTACAACATGTAGGTACTAAAAAATAATCAAAGCAAACGTTATCAGATTATTATTAATTAATAATCTGATGTACTGATTTGCAATTAAAAGAAACTGCCGGACTGGAAAGTATAAACTTAACAGCCGGACTGTTCTGTTTTAAATTGAAAGTACATGACTGAATTGAAACTATTCTAATTACAGAATCTAATTACAGAATAGTAATTACAGCAAAAACCAGAACTTTAAACTAATTACAGAATGGTACAAACAGAATATAAAAGCTACAGCTAAGGACAACAATATAAAATACTGAAATTAAAATTACAGAAAAGTAAATTACGTAATTGAAATAACATAATTGTAAATGGACAGAATTGAAAACAATAGTAAATGGACAGAATTGAAAACACAAAATAAGACGAGGCTAGTGTTAACAGTATGCCCTTAACCGATATTCGCCCAACCACCTTTAGGTTTCTGGTTGCGTTGGCGCTTCGATCCCAAGGTACAACGTCTCAGATGACTCGCCGGAAACTGGCGACGAGTCAAGGTCGAGCTGTTGGTGGGTGGTTCTCTCTGGTTCTAAAATGTAATGCTAATTTGGAGAGATGATATATGCTACTGGTGTTTTATTTCAGAATGTTATGTATCTTTGACATGTGGGGGGTCTGCCTATTTATAGGCTTGCTGAGTATCTCAGCCATTAAAGTCACTTTACTACTGTCAGTTTTTCGAAATTCGAAACTGCAGTATTAACTTTGCAATGAATTCATATTTATTGCAACAGTTACAGCTTTGCTGGAAGCTTTTTCCGAACAGGCGCGCTTTTCCCGAACAGGCACGCGTTTCCCGAACAGGCACGCTTTTTCCGAACAGGCACGCTTTTCCCGAACAGGAACAGGCGCACTTTTTCCCTTGAGCTAAAAACCCAACGAGCAAGCCCACCCGACGAGCATGGCCCTCCCGCCGAGCAAGCCCGCCCAATGTGGGATAACCGTCCAATGTGGGATAACCCTCATGGGTTAAATCCCATTTCTTTTCTCATTTTCCAGCATTGACTTTATTTCCTCTTTCGAGTACCAACCTTCGAGTCCAATTATCATTCACACCCTTCTTCCGAATAGGTCATGCGATATACCGTTGCGAAGCTCGTCGTACGAGCTACTCAAACGCATAGAGTATGGCCTCAGAAAAACTGAGGAGTCGCATTAAAAATTGACTCAAAGATGGTCCCTGGCCACTTGGAACAACCATGTTTAAACTACATGTTTTTCAACTTTTTCCCAACAGCTGATACCATCTGTGTTGCGATCAAAGCTAGCTAATTACATGACATGAAGCTACAGTAGCGGCAACACATGTTTATATGCTTCGCAACAACGTGTCGATGTTGGCATACATGAAGATTAAGCTTGTACAATTAATTTGTTCATCATAAGAAATAGATAAAAATTACACTCTACTCGTTAAAGAGTAGGCTCATTGCAATCCTCATTGGATAACTGTAGCTCGAAATCAGTGGAAAAATTGCAATTATTCGGGACTCACTTTGCAAAAACAAAAATAATAATTAGACGAGGCTCGGTCTAAGAAGATGTACCATTCATCATTGGGACACAAGGGTTAACTCGCATATATTACATATGCAATTGCAACCTCTTAAATGACCTAAATCATATCACACGGTCTCTTAATTCTCATCTTCGATATACTTCTGAATATTGATTATGAGAGAATCAGTCCCTCTTCTCTACATGAAAAACAATAGCATGAGAACCCATCAAGAGAGAATTTACAAAAATACATTGTGAGCAAGCTCCGAAAAGAGTGAAAACATCTAAGATAATTAAATTTCAAGTGCAATTTACTTTCAATAATTACTGACCGGAGAAGAACTTTGACATGAATTATTAAAGTCCATGTGACGGGAAGTCACAATTTCTATTTAAAATTAACAACGCTAAGTAATAGTTCTGATATACTTTAGTTATTTGTTGATATTTGGTTATCAAAATCTTTCCATGCACACTATAGTAAACTGTTCTTACAGAATTTGTGGTATAGTTCTACAAATTCAGTCCCCTTCAAATAGGTAACGATTTGAGTAAATTCATTAAAAAATAGCAACTGATAATTCATTAAAGAAGGAGAACCATCGTAGAGATTGTCATATCTAAAACTATTAAAAAGTTGAAATCCTAATGTAAAGCTTTTATATCCTTTTAAAGGGAACTCAAAAAACAAATAGCAAATTTCCGAAAACACGGAGCGAGCGATCTATCATATTACCTTCCAACTCATGATTGATCTGTAGTGGCGCATTTCACGTAAGCCCCTCTCCGTTAGGTATAGAAATGTTTCATCACGCGTATTAACTGATTTCCGATGCTTTAAAAAAACAAATTTGTATAACCTGAAAGTGAGTGTAAAAAATGATCAGAACAATCGCAAAAGAAGAGACATGGGAAAAAAATGATCATGTGCTTATAAATCGCAAAAGAAGTTGGAACACAATTATTAGGCAATCATTAAATGTTATTCCAATAATCAAGTTATTTTTGCAAGCATTCAAACGGCAATGCATAAACATAAACAGAAAAACATCATCTCTTTTAAAAATCTGAAACTCTGATATAGACGGTTAACATCTAAATCAAAATACATTGTCTAAACATGGAATCCAAAATTTAAAAAACAACGAGAATCATATTTAATTTTCCTATTTTGATTACACATTTTAAAAGACTCTTTGAAGCAAGAGTTTTTTATAAAGAGAAAAATGTGTACATTTCCATCCACACCCCATACTGCTTTCTCTCTCTTTTCAATATGCGACTTTGTAAAGGTAAAAGTCCGACACCTTAATATTTTAATTTTTAATAACTATAAAAATTTAAGAGACATCTCATAAAATGAGTATTCTCTCTTCTACTCAGAAAACCTTGCATATGGAGCACATGAACATTGAATTAAGACATGTATCAAGTTCCCTCGAACATCCAATTGAAAAGGAAATAAAAATTCACAAATATTATCTCAAAAGATAGCTGAAAGCTCTAACTAAGAGTACATAATATGTGTATCACACCATTTACCGGTTCATGTAATGCAACACAATATAGCTCAAGTAAAACAACAACAGATTGCAGGGGGTTATGCGTATATATTATAAGAATTAAGATGAAACATAGATACTTATTCATAGAGATATAGGAGTGTATAACGCATGCTCAACATATGTGTATTACGTCGCCATATTTGTGCAGATACTTGAACTACATCCGAACACAAGAATTTCGGCAAATTCATTTAATGTACACTAATATCAACATCTGCTCTCATTACACTTGAAAATTAGATATGATCCTCTCTAACTCTTTATGGGATAACATTTAAAAAGAAGACCCAATTTATTAACAATTTGACATCAGAACAATCATTCTAAAGTCAAAACAATAAATAAATAGAATTAATAAGAAACAAATTTCAGATCACTATTTTTTAAGATAGAAAGATGGTAACGACAATGTTAGATACCGTTGCATAATCTGAAACATCATTTATCACTCGATGCGTAAACATAGATAATTCTTTTCGCAAATATATGAAATGTATAATTCATTTTTCATAATTTATATAAGAACTACATGATTTCTTTGAAAAATATATAAATAGTTTCTTTTAACTCAATCTGTTATCTAAGAGCATGAAAGCCACATTTGATAATATTTGAAATTACAGAACCCAAAATAAAAATTATAAAAGACTATAGTTCTGATATGTATTGACAAAACATACTGTGTAACTGTATGAGACATCGTTTTTCTTCCATCATTTGCGCAATGTGGCTTGCCAGAGATAAAAAAACACAAACTTAAATAGGATGTCAAGTTTGTCAACAACTAAATTGAAGGTCAATATAAAATCATGCAAAAACAAATTTCTAGCCTAACCTTTAGGCGTTAAGGGTTTCGTCAATGTGGCCTTCATCTTGTCTCTCTCTATTGATGCTTAAATTTTTTAGCGTAAATTTTGTTTACTTGGTGTTTAAGCTAGAAATGCTACAAACTTGAGAACTATTTGGTGGCAGCTCTTAAGTTTATTGAATCGTGCAAAGTGACTTAATCAGTTTATTGGAATAAAGATCTAATTAGCTCTAACTTAAAAGCTCATCATCTAAAGACTAAAACTTATCCAGATTAAAAAGTCACAAAACCTCCATTCAAATAACGAAAACCCATCAAAAGAACTATAACTACAAATCCCAAGAACATAAGAAAATTTGTGTTAAAATTAATGTAGTTTAAGGTAAGTGTTTCCATATTAACTCAATGAAAACAACACTCATAAGTGCCAGTCTAGGATAACGTGACATAATTTACCCAACTCTGAAAAGAATTGATTCCTTTGGTACATCGTAAATGAGTTGTATAAATCTATTTTATTCCTTTTGCTTTTTGTTGGCTCAACATGAAAAAAGTCATCACAGAGATATCTATATAAACTGCAATTGTCGCAGTTCATCAAACTGCTAGTGTGCATAATATAAAATCCAAAATATCATAGTCACAAAAAAACATGACCACACCCGCAATCTTACTATTTTGAAGCGATTAATCTCATTCATCGCAAAAATAATAACAATTGAAAACACGTATTAAAAATATAAGATTAGGAAAATAGATTAAAGGTTCAAAAATTACAGTACAGAAACTCCAAGTTTAAGATGCATTTGTTCAAAAAATAAAATAATAGTAGTATATAAGAATTTACGCAAATCCAAAAGAAGAAGTGACATAATAAAAATTCAAAGGTCTCAATTGACAATTAGAAAAATCTAAATTGCTGAGATCATATACAATTTCAAATGAGTACAAAAGTATCTTTGATTTTGATAGTGAAGGAGGGTGGACGATGGTGGAGATGGTAATCGTCTCCCTCCCTCTGTATTAGCTATCTCTCTGTATATCAACACAGGCGGCAATTTCCGTAACCGACATACTTGTATGATAGGCAGCTGCAACTTGTTGAAATCATTAAAAAGGGAGAGAAAAGAATGAGTATCAAATAAATAAAAGGGGCAATTAATAAAAACATACCCTACCGTTATTATATTAAAAAAAACATACCATAATAATTTAAATTACCAAAAACATACCTATATATACTTATTATTTCTTAATCTAATCTATCTCTCTAATTTAACATATATCTCTCTCACCTAACATCTCTCTCATCTAACATCTCTTTCTAACCTATCTCTCTCTAATCGCACCTATCTCTCTAACACACGATAATCGCACCTCTTTCTAACACGTGTTAATCACCCATCTCTCTCTAAAAATAATTAAAAACTCACAAAATATGCATATGCTAATTATAAAACGTCATACCCTAATTTTAAAACTTCATACCCTGATTTCAAAACTTCATACCCTGATTTCAAAAACTTCATACCCTAATTTCAAAACTTCATATCCTAATTTTAAAATTTCATACCCTAATTTTAAAACTTCATACCCTAATTTTAAAACTTCATACCCTAATTTTAAAACTCCATACCCTACATATGAATTTCTCTCAAATATTGTACATATGAATTCTTCTCTTTCAACTTGAAACATACAATCTTTACAATAGTATCAAAACTCAATAAATAGAAAACAATCTCACCAATTCCATATATTTTTCATATATTACGGGGTATCAAATAATGTAATATTTGTGTATTACCTATGTATATATCTGTATTTATATATATATGAATATGTATATATAATATAGATGGTGTTCGGTAGTTAGTGATGAGTTTTCGTGGTGGAGGAAGGGAGAGAGATAGAGTGAGATATTAAAGAAAGATACATAGAAAAATGAAAGAGAGAGAGAGTAAGATGAGAGAAATGGGTGGGAGAAAAAAATGAAAAGATATATAGAAGAATTTGTGAGAAAAAAGAATAGAAGAGAGAGATATTAAGATGAGAGAGAGATAAAAAAAAATAAACAACATTAAATTTAAATTTGTTTGGTATGTTTTTTATAATGAAAAATTGTAAGGGTATGTTTTTTGTAATTTAGTTTAAAAAATAGTATGTTTTGCTAATTTATCCTAAATAAAATCTCATTTGCTTACTATCTTTCTCTTCTATATCTTTTTCTATTTTTCTTTCTCATTTTAGTTTCTACAATACAGATGGACTGAACTGGCAAAGAAGATCTGTGTCACCGATGGAACAGTAGCAGCCACACGTATTATATTCTTACCGCAAATAACGCAATAAAAATATAAAAAATATGTATAATTATGATAAAATTAAATATGTGGATAATAAAAAAATATATAGTTTAAGATTTAAAAAAAATTATTTATTAAAGAGGGATAAATATATAATTTTATTAGTTTTTATTTTTTATATTTTTAGTTGAGTATGATATTATTGTAATTAATATAAATATGTAAGTGTATTTTTGAAAAAAAGTGACTAAATTGGGTAGACTCATTTGACTTGGATTAACTTATTATAACAGAACGATGAAGCTAGTTGCGAGTCACAACCACATAAGTATAGCATCACAAAAATAAATAAATAAAATGACCATAAGCATGCATATCAAACTGCCGTGTAATATACTCTTATTAGTTAGATTAGATATATATATAGGATCCTACCTGTTGATGTAATTGTAGTAACACTATATTTAAATTAAGTGTTTTGGCTACTGGAGTTTTTATTTGAACATTAATTATTATCCCCAAAATTTTAAGCATGTTTCACTCGGACTGGGGAAAACATTGTTTTGAACTAATAAGATTGGTGAAAATTAGGCCGTTTGACATATGCGTCTAGGTTTTGATAGGGATTAATTAGCTAATACTAGATGGTGATTAAGCAAAATTAGTCTTAAACGATCTTTGTTCCTCTTTGAAATCATCTTGGTTTTTTAGAACATCGGGACAATAATGTGGACTTTCTTTTATGTACCCTCCGAGTGGCAGGTGGGATTTGCTTGATTATTGAACAATTGTTAATCGTAATGTGCTTAAATGAATGATTAGACGCAGGCAATAAATCTACTTTCACCCGTTCTAAACTGCCGAAGGAGGATAATTTATTTTCTTTTCTTTTCTTCCTTTTAACAAAGGAAAATTTCATTTCAAATTTTGATTGAAAGCATCTCACTCGTATTATATACAAAGTAAACGAAAAAGAAATTAACATCTCCACAACCAGAGATAACCGCTACTACATGTAAATAAAAACTAACACTTGTAAACAAACACCACATACATTTATATTGATGCAAGATAATTAAAAGAATTGTCTCCAAGCAACCAAAACCATATTCATCTGCATTTATATCAAAAAACTGGAGCTTATATTGATGCAAGAGAATTAAAAGAATAGTCTCCAACCAACCAAAGTCATATTCATCTGCATTTATACCAAAAAACTGAAGCTTTAAAAGTCCAAATAAGCCAAAGAAACCACTACCAAAAATTACCATTCATGCAACCATGAAAAGAGACGACAACGACAAAGGGGCCTGATAGAATTTTAGTGTATATCAGTGTGGGTATGGGAGGAGTGTCAATAGTGCACGCAGATTGCGCATCCCACCCTACGGACAAATACTTTTTTGTAAAAAAGTTAATTTAGAATGTGTTTTTTCTATATATTTTTTAAATGAGCAAAACAAAAAAATTCACAAATTATTTATAACTGTGTCGATGAATTTTACTCTTTTTTCTTTTTATATCGAGTACTATTCGCACTAACAACATAGAACTCCACTTGTGTGATAAATTTAGGTAATAGTTAACTGATGTTTGAAATATATACTTGATATATATTCTTTGGATTATTTTTATTTTTAGAGATATGTCATATGCATGGAAGTTGACTCGATTGATAAAACTAGGTATACTGTAACATAATATGGGCAAACAGCTAGTTTAGAAAAATCGACACTTTCCATTATTTAATTAACTTCGGAATATGAAAGGTTTTAGCTTATTCTAATTTATAATCTAAAGAATGCAAATATTAAGTAATTCGCCTTTCCCACATTGAATTAATATTGTAAGTTATCGTAATTATAAAAAGATACATTACCTTATGATATTGTTGAGCGAGTGTCTCTTTGTAACAGTCAACTTATTTGACCACCGTTAAATTAGAAAATGTATGATTATATGATGTTTTTCAAAAACTAATTTATTTTTTCTATTTTTAACAAATTAAAATTTGATAAATTAAAAACAAATTGTACAACACACTAAAAATTCAAATAAAAATATAAAACCCTAGATGGGCCTATCCTAAACTTAAATATTATAATCGATTTTTTTTTATCCATTTGACAAAATTTGTACATACATATATATATATATATATATATATGTAATTGCAAATAATTGGGGATGATAAACCCTATGTCTTTTTGGTTTAACGTGATAGAAAGAAAAGTTACTTTTTTGGCTTTTAGACGTGGTAAATGTCAAAAAGACAAAATTACTCTTGCTTTTTATTAATTTTTTCTTCATGAAATTGCATTAAATCGAAACAAAATCTTAAGTTAATTATATGAATTGAGAAAAATTAGAGTGTATAATACTAAATGAGAATTGAAGGAAAGTTGAATATTAAACATCATTAATCTCCATCATAGAACTCATGATGCCTAACAATAATCTTTTTAATTAATGTGTCGAGAATTAGGAGTATATATATATTCTATATTATGAAATCGACTGGCAAGCCTTTGACTAATACAAGAATTTAGCTCCTTTTCAGCAGAACATTTAATCATTTTCTGAAGAAGGTTACTTATCCAGAACACTACCACGCGCGCATCGAGTTAGCAAATCTTAGCTTTCAAATGTATGAGGGTTTTGTGAAATATTTTTCTAGCTTTGAATTAGCACTACAAGAAATTAGAGTTTTAGGGACGGTTTCTGAATTGGTACTTAAATGATATTTTTAGAGATTAAAATAATTTTTCAGTACTTAAATAGATATAAATTCATCCTTAAAAACATAAAAATTGGTACTTAAAAACAATCCGGTACCAATAAAGGGGACTGAATTATTTAGTCCCTTATCAATGAAGACTCCTTATTAAGTAAGAAAATATTAAAAAAAGAAAGATTCTTTAAAGATATCTTGAATATAATTAAATTAATTATCTATATAATTTTGAATTAAACAAGATCTGATTAATTTGTTAGAAGAAAAAGACTAATTAATATATATTTGAAGATCTCAAAGTCGGACAACGAAAGAACAAAATGAAATATTTTCATTAATGATCAAGTTATCATCTTTTGTAAAAGCTGTATATTAAGCCTATTAGTCTTTACTATTTCGTGTGTTAAATACAATGTAGATATACTGATATTATAGATCAACGACACTTGTTGTACATGACGACACCCGTTGTACATGAGATAGAAACAAAATTAAAAAAATCATGGCAGTATGCCATTATAGATTGATAGTTGTGAGTTATATATGTTAAGATAGACATATATATATACACAAGAGAGTCATGATATTGTAAGTTTGAAGTCTTATCATTGTTACTTTCAATATCAATAAATACTCAGTGAGTGCTCTGGATATGTAGACAAGCTGATCATGTCGAACTCCGTTTAAAAACGTCTTATGTTTAATATTTTTTTATTAACTTCATTATATTCGTCAGTTGCAGCTGTGGTTACAACTGAAAACGAATAACTGCCTCGGGACTTTGGGCATATGTTTTTTCAATATCTATTTAGTGACTAAAATTTTAGTCCCTAAAAATATCATTTGAGGACCCATCGATTTAGAAACCGTCACTAAATTTTAGTCTCCAAAACTCTAGTTTCTAGCAGTGTAAAGGCTTTCTTAGGGTGGGGGAAAGAAAGAGCCTACTGAACTTTTTAGTTATTTGAAAGTTTTTTTATTATTGTATTTTGGTGAAGGTTAGATTTTGTTAGAATGATATCGCGGAACTAAGCTAACATTAGGTTTATAAAATGCATGCCTGTTAAGAATTTTGTCGGAAAATTTAGTTTGATAAGTGTTGAATTACCATTGACAACCAAACATACTAAAAGAATCGGGGAGATCTAGTGTGATAGAAATGTTTCCAACGCTGAAAAGAAAAACTAAATAATGGTTTTTTTCCCCTTAAAAATTACTTTTTTGATTTTGCCTTGGGACCAAAGCTGGTAAATACTATTAACACATCTGGACTAGCAAATATTGATCTCTGAGAAACTTGGTCAAGGAAAATTCAACATGTGATTCAAACCTGATCAGAAAGAATTCACAAAAGTCTGGATAGGCCATTGGAATATTGATTCCGTTGTGAGCTTTTTCTGATTTTTAATCGGCTTCTTAGGCAGTATATTATAAGCACATCAGCTGCTAATATATGCAACTTTACCTTGGAGGCAAACGAGTATGTGGTTGATACCATAGGCGAGCCCTCGAGATTCCATATTAATTTACTAATAAACCTCCGGGTATAACTGTCACGCCCCAAAATTCATAGAACACGGACATCGAGACGTGACCTTTTTAAACAAAAGGGAAAACAACCTGTTGGTACAAAATTGAAATTTTAAAAGAAAACATTTACAAGCTAATGGAACAATTAAATGAATAAAATAAACTGTTTGCCAAACGTGGCTACAAGACAGGATTTATAAAAGCTAAAAATAACGAACGAATGAATTTGCCCGTAGGCCACAACCTCAAAAACAATCTAAGTAAAAAGAAAGCAAAACCCAAACCCAAGTGATGCTTTGTTAAATCTCTTAACCATACGCCTCAACCTAAGTTATACTTGAAATACAAAATTATAACGGTGAGTCCCACGCACATAACTAGACGGGACGGCACCACAAACACCGTCACTCCATCCCATAAATGCAAGAGCTCACAAATTCTACAACTACGTTAATCGACGTATAAGAAAAAAGATAATGACATTCTACAACTACGATAAATTAAATAAATTAAATACACATCAACAGCATACATGAACCTCTCACGCCAGCTACCACAGTCCGTAAGGTAGGTCATTCCCTATCCCTTCGGCCGTCTTCTGTCCCCGGAATTAGGGAGAGACAGAGACCATTGTAACATAAAAGTAGATTTATAGTGCGCACTTGGACCTCTCACGCCACTCGTCCCAGTCCGTAAGACGAGTCATTCCCCATCCCTTCGGCCGTCTTCTGTTCCCGGAATTAGGGAGAGACAGAGACCATTGCCACTACAGCTAAATCACAAGGCCTCGGCCAATAATAATAAATCATCCAATTAACACAATCTCATACGTATAAATATTAAGACCTCGGCCAATAATATTATACTATTCAAATAACACCATCTCATACGTCACTTAACGTAATACAACATAACACATAACCACATGTACTAAATTCACAACTAGCCAAACGCTATAACAACATAAAATCACTTTCAGGCATTTTAACAAACACCTTGTATCCATAAACTACAATTCACCATTATTCAACATAAATTTATCCAATTTCATCAATAATTATATAATCACAATAATCAACGCATAAAACATGCAAACCCATCCATAATCTCATTAATCCGAAATTAATATAATTAACTCATCAATTTTTCCCATTCAAATAAGTGAATAAAACATACAACAAATAAAATCAATTAACAAATTAAGAACATATTTAAGATAAAAGGCAAAAATCCCCAATTTAAAATAACCGTAAGACCTAATCCTAACATACACTCTCGTCTAGTCACAATGGATAACCCCCGTTATCTTAGAGCGTAGAGGAGATGCTTCCGGTAAGAACCCGCTAATGGTAGTTTCCTTCTCATCTTCTTTTTCTTCTTCTTTTTCTTTTTCTCTCTTTTTCTCTCTTGTATTTGGCTGATTTTTTGTTTAATGAATTAAAAGTGGGCTGATTTGAGGTGTTTTTAGATAGTTTGTGGAAGCGAACTATTTGGTCCCCAAAGTTTTAAAAGCTAACTCTTAATCCAAAAATATAGTTTTACTACTCAAAAATAACAAATCTTTAGAAACAAATCTATTGGGTCATTTTTATTAGTAAAATTAGTAACAGGTTTTTTTTTTAAAATAAAGTTTTTCGGTTTTTGTCTAAAAATTAGTCGAGTGACCGGTTTTTGGTAAAATTTTGTATAAAACGTTTTTGGATAAATTAAATCATAAATAAAACCATTTATAAAAATACGGGATGTTACAACTAACCCTCCTTAAAAGAATTTCGTCCCGAAATTTCCTCTCTAAACAACTATACCCAGAAATTATACACTTTTATAAATAAGGCCATAAAATTTAAACGTATAATACGTGTCATCATCTAAGAAATAAAATACTCAGGGTACACAACTCATACCACTCTTCCATCCATAACTCAAGTAAGCGAAAGATACGTAATTATCTCGATAATGTAAAACAATAACTAATAAAATAAAAGACAATAATGTAACATAGATAAAATGCTTCTAGCTCAACAACTAAGATGACATGCTTCTACCTCAACAAATTCACAACGTCTACAAAACTCAAAATTCGGCCTTTTTATGTATATACACACACAGAGGTATGGTGCTGATTTTATGGTGAACACATTTTATACAGAGAATATATAAGCATGTAAAAAAAAAAATGAAAGGACCAACTCTTTAAGTCCCAATTATGCGTCCTAATAACTCATCTGTTACAAAACTCTCTGTCTTCTCATTTAATTAACTACCATAGCATAACATAATCTTAATACATGAATCCTAACTTATTGCCAATTACCAAACGATCTCGCTATCTATCCATAATATCAAAAATAGTCCCAAGAAGATCATATTATAACACTAATAGCAAATATAAAATAGAATTAAAATACGGGATTTCACACTCTTTCCCACTTAAAGAAGTTTCGTCCCGAAACTTAACATTAGTTCAAATCTCGGTGAATATATACCAGATGCAAAAATGTCTTTAGATAACAGCTCCTTATATAACTCAAACTCTGTTATCACCCTATCTCGATAAAGATGCCACTCCTTAAAATGTGTGAAACATTTACTCAAAAATGTTGATTAACAATAAATATCAGTGTTGTGCGAAGAGAAAAAAAAATTAAAAAAATTAAAATAAAAACAAACAAATAAATAAATTCATGACCGAGGTATCAACAACTATGGGTGTCGCATTCTTCCCCTGATAAGGTTTCGTCCCTTGAATTTATCGCCACAGTAAGTTACCTGCTAACCTCCACTCTTTATTTTTCCCTAGTGTAATAATTCCTATTTACCCAACAAGTGAATTTAAAAAAAAAAATAGTAGATCTTAGTTTTCACACTATCTCCGAATCGCGAAAGTTCCATCAATAAAACGAAATGACTCCTTTACCTTTACCTTAACATCTATTTCTATTTCCCGTGCTTCCGCTGCACACTCTGATAAAATAATAATAATCGTGGTGCTAACATTGTACTCTGTTTCTAATATCATCAGACTTGTATTTTAATCAGCTACATCCTAAAACACTCGGTTTTACTAAAGGAAGTACGGATACAAACATTTTTTCCTTTTTCGGTTTTCTTTCAGGGTTTCACCAAGCGTCAACAATCTTCCCAAATACTCAACACACACTACATATGATGAAAAAGGACTTGTCAAGAACTCAGATAATCTGTCTGTAGCTTAGAACCACTCACAGTAAGACATTAACACAAAAATAATAATAATTATAAAATGGGTATTAGTATAACAATCCAGATGACAATCCTGACCATTTTAACCGACTTTAATAACTGTACTAATTTGCCCGACAACTGATACACGTATGCCTTAATATTTTCTGGTCATATACAACTGCCCAGCTACACGGTCTCTACTAAAGTATACAAAAGTAACAAAACTATATCAAACAAGGTTTCGACTAACTCGCAAAATTACATATAACCAGAATATAAAACTTCAATTAATCGGCATCCTTTATGTTCTAACCAATGGTAGAAAACTCATGTACCCCCAACCTTATAACTTGTAAAACAAATCCAACTTCCAGTTTTCGATTTCTCAATATAGCTGTAAAATGAAAACAAGTTTCTCCCTAGTTAACATCCAATCAGAAACATCGGGTAACCAATTCCTTCTATGCTTAAACGTCTTATTCCTAACATGTCCCTACAAATACAAACAACAACTATAAACAGACCAGGGTTTATATTTTCTACGTAATTCAATGAATACATCCTTTAATCTAATGCCTAAATACCATTTAATCAGTTTCAATATCATTATAAACTATCCAATCAAATAAAAGAAGCAATTTTTCTCTATAACTACCTAAAATTATACCTACTCATCATTGAGAACCATCATCACGCAAGGACTTAACCAATTATTCTATTAGAACAAGACGTGAGCTAATCACACAAGGCTAGCATCTACTTGAATTACATCTCAGATTCTCAGCAAACTCGAGTTACACTCTTCCAATTCCTTTTGTATGTATAAATTCTCCCATGACCTTTCTTTTTACCACCTTTCTTTCATAGTTCACCAAGTAGTAAAAAAAAAAAATCTTTCCCAAACCTGGACATAAACTTTTGCATATGCTCAAACATGAATCTCTTGAAAACTAAATAGACACTTCTAATTTGTTACCCACAACACACGCCACCAAGAAAATGTTATCCAATTAAGCTTCATAATAACGGCCATAATAATCCTTTTGATATCCTTACCCTTTATAAGGGGCATAAATTGTACTAGATTGCCCAGCAAAAGATCCACCATTAATAATTCAGATTCACTTATGATATAACAGAGTGGAAGTACTCACTAGTTTTTTTAAAAAAAATCAGGAACATAACCTTTATTGATATCACAAACCCAATCACGATATTCACTATGTTTTTATTTAAAGTATCATGCAATCCGAACAAACAAATAGTTAATAGAAATTCGAACAACAATTGCAACTATCATGACATCGAGGCGTGACCTTTTTAAACAAAAGGGAAAACAACCTGTTGGTACAAATTTGAAATTTTAAAAGAAAACATTTACAAGCTAATGGAACAATTAAATGAATAAAATAAACTGTTTGCCAAACGTGGCTACAAGACAGGATTTATAAAAGCTAAAAATAACGAACGAATGAATTTGCCCGTAGGCTACAACCTCAAAAACAATCTAAGTAAAAAGAAAGCAAAACCCAAACCCAAGTGATGCCTTGCTAAAGCTCTTAACCATACGCCTCAACCTAAGTTGTACTTGAAATACAAAATTGTAACGGTGAGTCCCACGCGCATAACTAGACGGGACGGCACCACAAACACCGTCACTCCATCCCATAAATGCAAGAGCTCACAAATTCTACAACTACGATAATCGACGTATAAGAAAAAAGATAATGACATTTTACAACTACGATAAATTAAATAAATTAAATACACATCAACAGCATACATGAACCTCTCACGCCACCTACCCCAGTCCGTAAGGTAGGTCATTCCCTATCACTTCGACCGTCTTCTGTCCCCAGAATTAGGGAGAGACAGAGACTATTGTAACATAAAAATAGATTTATAGTGCGCACTTGGACCTCTCACGCCACTCGTCCCAGTCCGTAAGACGAGTCATTCCCCATCCCTTCGGCCGTCTTCTGTTTCCGGAATTAGGGAGAGACAGAGACCATTGCCACTACAGCTAAATCACAAGGCCTCGGCCAATAATAATAAATCATCCAATTAACACAATCTCATACGTATAAATATTAAAGCCTCGGCCAATAATATTATACTATTCAAATAACACCATCTCATACGTCACTTAACGTAATACAACATAACACATAACCACATGTACTAAATTCACAACTAGCCAAACGCTATAACAACATAAAATCACTTTCAGGCATTTTAACAAACACCTTGTATCCATAAACTACAATTCACCATTATTCAACATAAATTTATCCAATTTCATCAATAATTATATAATCACAATAATCAACGCATAAAACATGCAAACCCATCCATAATCTCATTAATCCGAAATTAATATAATTAACTCATCAATTTTTCCCATTCAAATAAGTGAATAAAACATACAACAAATAAACTCAATTAACAAATTAAGAACATATTTAAGATAAAAGGCAAAAATCACCAATTTAAAATAACCGTAAGACCTAATCCTAACATACACTCTCGTCTAGTCGCAATGGATAACCCCCGTTACCTTAGAGCGTAGAGGAGATGCTTCCGGTAAGAATCCGCTAATGGTGGTTTCTTTTTCTTCTTCTTCTTCTTTTTCTCTCCTTTTCTCTCTTGTATTTGGCTGGTTTTTGATTTAATGAATTAAAAGTGGGCTGATTTGAGGTGTTTTTAGATAGTTTGTGGAAGCGAACTATTTGGTCCCCAAAGTTTTAAAAGCTAACTCTTAATCCAAAAATATAGTTTTACTACTCAAAAATAACAAATTTTTAGAAACAAATCTATTGGGTCATTTTTATTAGTAAAATTAGTAACAGGTTTTTTTTTTTAAAATAATTTTTTTCGGTTTTTGTCTAAAAATTAGTCGAGTGACCGATTTTTGGTAAAATTTTATATAAAACGTTTTTGGATAAATTAAATCATAAATAAAACCATTTATAAAAATACGGAATGTTACAATAACTACTTGAAATTTACAACTCAATACAAAAGAACATTAATGGTTTCCCCTTACCTCTTTCACAAAATCATTCTATTATATTTGGTTTCGCTGTATTTTTGTATCGTAACTCGTAAGCTTCGATACTAACTTCATAACTGTTTACTGTTACTTACCGGAGAGAAAAAAACTTCATAAGTTTTACATTTGTCGTGCAGAAGACTATATCAATGATATGTTCCTTGAAGAATAAATGTGTAACATTTTCCTTAATCATTCGTTTGAAAGGCTTGCATGCATTAATGAGCGATGAATAAATGTGTAACATTTTCCTTAATCATTCGTTTGGAAGGCTTGCACCTAACATGTATTAATGAGCGATGACGGTTATATATTACACTTGGTTTTTGACATATATTTATTTTTTTACATTATAAATAAATAAATGTACAAATATCTATGGGAATTGTGACCGTTTTTTTTATGACGAGTTTATTAGTTACCGGTTTTGTAATAGAAAATTGAATTTGTGATAGGTTTGTGACAGAAAAGTCATTTTGTGAGAACTTTATGACCGGATTTCACTCTCATAAAATCAATATTATTTTATAGTGTTAGATACGTGAAAAGATGGTTATAATGAACGATAACGGAACTAGAACTTGATTATGGGTGACATGTTTATATATATATATATATATATTTTATCATGGGGTGTGTTAAAAATATACATATAATCATCAATTTTTTTAGTAAAATACATAAAAATATTTTGGATCGTTACTATGGAGGTGCTGCAGTCCCTTATAGCCTGTATTTTGTTTATGATAAGTCGATGAACTAATTGTTTATGGATGTAAACTATGCAACTAATATCAATAATTTTTTTTATAGTTATTTTTATTGTGAGTGTGCCATTGCTACTTTGCTAACCAATTTTCATGGACTGCCACATTAAATTCATTAAGAACTATGATTCACATGAGGTTTCTCCTACATCATAAACGGATCTCAGTGCCGTCCTCACTATTTTAGAGCCTCAAAACATATTAAAAAAATCAAGACCTTTTTAATTTTTGATTACTTACGAAAATCGAAAAATGGACATATAAATTATCAATATCCAATATATGAACAAAACATTAAACTTTAATTTATTATATACAACTAAATTAAAACTAAGGAAAAGTTTCTTTTGTTTTTCTTCTTTTTTATGGAGATTTAATTTTGTCAATAATTATTCTTATTTTGTTTGATTTGTTAAATTTAGTTTTAAAGTCCTCGTAGTGACCATAATATCCAGGGGTGACCCAGATCCAAGTCGAGTAAGACTTGGGACTTGTGCAATTTATTCGGAAAAAAATTACGGGCAACATCCGATTATATTTTTAATATAATTGATAATACTTAAAATAAAAATATTAAACATCAATTTGTTTACAATATGTTATGTATTATAATAGCTCAAATGGTAAAATAGTTTACTAGTTACCTAAGAGATCATGAGTTCGAATATCTTTAGTTACAAATATCATTTTGTTGTTATTTTGATTTGTTTTTATCGAGCAATGAAAAAAAATTAAGGCTTAGACATTCGAAAATACTGGACCGGCACTGATAATATCTTTAGAGATAAACCCACTACAACACCATTGTTGACTAGGGCCGGGTGAAAAACCGGAAAAAATGAACCGAACCAACCGATAACCGAACCGAAAAAACCCGAAAAAGACCGAAACCGAAAAACCGAAAAAATTGCGGGTCGGTTTCAGTTTTCAGTAAGACCGAAAAAAACTGAAAAAACCCGAAAAAGACCGAAAAATAAAAAATAAAACCGAAAAAAACCGAAACTGGACCGAAAAAACCGGTCCGGTTCGGTCCAAAAAATAAAAAGACCGAAACCGAAAAAAACTGAACTGAAAAATATGCTCGGTTTCGGTTTTGCCAAAAATCGAACCGGACCGGAATAGTATTTTTTTTAGAATTAATACTTTTCAAATACCACTTTTGAACTTTAATTCTCACTAAATAACTATTATAATTTGCATTCCACTTAATTATCACTTTTTCATATTATATAAATTAAAAAAAATCTAATTTCATAAAATAAAATAAAATATCTCTCTCTCTCTCCCTCATTAATGAAAAAAATCATAAAAAATTATAAAAAATCACAAAAAATCATAAAAAATTATAAAAAAATCACAAAAAATTATAAAAAATCAAAAAAAATTATAAAAAATAAAAAATCACAAAAATTATAAAAATCACAAAAAAATTATAAAATATCATAAAAAAATGTCAATATACCACTTTTTACACCGAAAAAGCGTTTTTTCATAAAAAAAAAACACTTTTTCATAAAAAAAACATTTTTTTTTATCAAAAAATGAATTTTATGTATTTAACTCTCGTTTGACTCATTTCAATGCTTGTTAAAGTTTGAATTGCCTTTTTAGAAACTAATTTTAGATCCGTAAGCTCAAATTGGTAAGAGTGCCTGCACCCAACACCAATGTTCAAAAGGTTGGTGGTTCGAATCCACCCACTGAACTTTCAGCTGAACTATATGCACTTTCAGCTGAATCAGATGAACTTTTAGCTGAACCAGATGCACCTTTTACAGAACTATATGCATTTTTATTGAACTATATGCACTTTCAACTGAAACATATGCACTTTTAGCTGAACCAGATGCACTTTTAGCTGAATGAGATGCATTTTTGACAGAACTGTATGCACTTTTATTGAACTATATGCACTTTCGACTATACTATATTCATTTTCGACTAAACTAGATGCAATTTTGACTTAACTATATGTACTTTCGACTAAATTAGATGCATTTTAAGCTGAACCAGATGTACTTTCAGCTGAACCAGATGCACTTTCAGCTGAACTATATACATACTCACTTTTATTGAACTATATTTACTTTCGACTGAATTGTATGCACTTTCAACGGAACTAGATGTACTTTCAGCTCAATTGAATGCAATTTTGACTCAATTTTATGCCCTTTTGACTAACTATATGCACTTTTATTGAACTATATACGCTTTTGACTAAACTATACGTACTTTCGACTGAACTAAATGCACTTTCAGCTCATTTAGATTAAAAAAAATGCACATTTTTATGTAAAAACCACTTTTTGTATAAAAAAAAAGCACTTTTTGTATTAAAAAAATTCACTTTTTGATGGAAAAAGTGTTATATTGACAAAAAAAATTATATATTTTTTTGTAATTTTATAAAAAGTTTGTGATTTTTTTTTTTTCATTTTATTTCATTTTTTTTTAATTTTTTTATTTTATTTTTCATTTTTTATATATTTTTTTTTTTTGAATTTTTTGATTTTTTATAATTTTTTGTGATTTTTGTGATTTTTTTATAATTTTTTGTGATTTTTGTGATTTTTTTATATTTTTTATAATTTTTTTGTTTTTTTTATTTATTTTGTTATAATTTAAAACTATTTTTTTTAGGTTTGTAAAAAGATAAAATATGTCTATTATTTTTTGGTTTGTAATATCTTTTAGTAAATAAACTAAATAATTAAAAAGTAATACTTATGAGAAATGTGAACTTATCAAAATATGTAGGAGAAATATAAGTTATTATGAGCTAATTATAGAAAATTCCTTTTTTTTTTTATATTAACTAATAGAAATAAGTGGTAAATCTATATTTTTTTTTAAATTTATGTGTCTTATTAGGGGAGGAGACGCCAACTTTTTACTTGGAGTCCCAATTACCGATGTAACTAGCTAACATTAATTAGTTTGTAACCAAATTGCTGCATTAAAGTTGCAAGGATTTGTTGATCTGATAGGAAAGATGGTGTGACTATTCCCGAATTGGTGTGTACCCAACTGGTCATTAGTTGGATTGCAATTATCATTAAAAATTATCAACCAGAATTGTGGCAGATCCTCCTAACGGAGTCACACACACCTCCTCCCTAACCCCACTCGTCAAAATCTACAACTTCCTACCAACAATCTTTTTACAAAAAGTTCAAACTTTCAACGTTTTTCTTAACAATTATCTTTTTGCTTTTTGTTATTTCAACACAAATTAATGTTTTGTGGATTTAGAAAAATCACATGTCTTGAGAAAAATCACAACTTAATGTTTGTTTTACAGGAACATACAGGCTGGAATTTTTTTTTCCATAAGAACTACAGTTTTATGTGTGTTTGCTTTATATGGAAATTTGTTTTTTTGGAAAACATTTTCCAGAATTGAAGGAAAAATAAGGAAATTAACTTCTTCTAAAATTCTCAAGAAAATGTTTTATAAGAACAAGTAACTAATGCTGAAATTGATTAATACAAACTTAACTAATTATGATAAAAATAACTTACAAGTTAAAAGTAAGTTACTTTTAAAAATAACTTAAAACTAATCCATAAATTAAGATAGAATTAACATGAGAAACAAGTAAATTACAGTTAACGCTTATAATAAAGATTAACTTAATTATAAGTGAAAACTAACAAAAAAATGGGACTTTGTGAATATCGAATCATACTGAAAGAGTAACTTAAATAAAAAGTTACTTATATATTTTCTTTCTAAAACTAAGTAGTTTAAAAATACTTGTAAGTTAAAATTGTTATATGACATTGGTTTAGAATAAATAAACTTAACTTATTGCAGCATTAATTCTAATAAGTTACTTTAGTTAGTAACTGCTAGAATAAATACATAAATGTTTGAAATTAAAATAAACTTATAGAGTTAGTTATAAAGCTATATTATATTTCTCGGGCAAGAACTTAGCCATGTTTGTTTACATTATTATGAGGGGTATATAGTTAGTTATCAAATGACCCCACTTAATAATTTGTTTGTAAGACAATTTGTATTAAAAGGGATATTTGACTATTACATGTATAATAGGGGTATTAGTTATACCAACTCATAGGCAATATTAATAGTACCTATAATCGGATTATTTATACTATACTACTAATAGTATATCATTATCTTATCCAGCAAACAAACATGACTTGAGTATGACCGGTTATTTTTAGTTTTTTAACTCTAATATAATATTGTCGAGTTAGGTAACAACAGCTAGCTTGTACCCGAGCGGAGCTACAGAGTGATTGAAGCGTAATGAGGTGCCTCCACCCAACTTTACAAGAGTT
Source organism: Primula veris (assembly GCA_963682055.1). NCBI lineage: Eukaryota > Viridiplantae > Streptophyta > Magnoliopsida > Ericales > Primulaceae > Primula > Primula veris. The sequence goes on along the minus strand of OY821747.1, from coordinate 22,701,814 downwards.
TGGTAGCCAATACAAAATTGAATCGGGATCTGATATAATTTGGAACCTCATATATGTGACAACCATTTTTTTTTTTTTATCAGATAGTGAAAACTAATTACAAATTATTTATCTTATATTGAAAGTATGAACTTTTCGTTTTCGTTTTTAGTCAATACATCAAGGTCGATAACAAAAGATCTTTCTACGCAAATAATTGCAGTAGATCAAATCATCAAACACCCTAGAATTAAGAGAATCTAGAATGTGCCCATGTCAATTATGTTCACAGTTAAAGAACTCAGACGTGGTCAACAGATATCACTATTGCGTTGATAAAAGCAAAAACAAATTAAGAATCAACAAATTTGTACCTCAACGTTACAAGGTTAGATTGAAAGACTAAAAGGCGTTACAATCATGCTAAGGACATAAAAACTCTCGTCTGAAAGTCCTAACCACAAATTGCTGGACCTAAACAGATAAATAGACATCTAAAATGTCAAAGGATGCATGCGTTAGAAAAATGAACTTAAATTGTCAAAAGCAGTCTTAGTCTCTTAGATAAATCACCCTTTCGATCATAGGCATCACTTGCAAACATCATAATATGAATAGATCATGTGGAATATGAACACAATAATAGTATTGCAATGTGAATACATATTTCATAGCCAAGAAGGATCAGCAAGTATAAAAAGCCTAGAACCCAAGTTCTGAACAAAATATACAACAACATGAACCATCTCAACCCTTCTCGTGATCTTCAAATCTCACGGGTCATGCGAACAACAGATCTTCTCATCCCAAATCCATCGAACCCTTACTGAATATATCGGGATCAACGATACCTGGACTGCTGGACAGGACATCTAACACCTGCCCCTAACATATCTTAAAGATAAGTACTTGTGGTACATTACACTTGGTTTTTGGCATACATATTCTTATTTTAGATACTTGTTTGTTGAAGATGGTTATAATTAATGAGAAGGAGAGGAACTGATTGTCTATGAATGTAAACTATGTAACAAATATTAGTTATTTTTTATCGTTATTTTTATTGTGATTGTGCCCCGTTAACCGGCCATTGTTCTGGACTAGTCGAAACAAGACTGGTAAATTCATTAAGAACTATATACTCATTCACATGAAGTTTCTCATACATCATAAAACCAATCCACAAATCTATTAAAAGAGCAAAATTAATACTTATTCAGTACAACCTATTGTACCCATGGATAATTGAGTTTGATTTGCACCGACTCTTTTTGTACGTAATTAGTTTTTCACCTATATATGTTCATTTTGTAAATTAATTTTTCACCTATATTTGTCCATTTTCACCTATTAATGCCTAGCTATAGGAACATAATTTATAACTAGAAGCCTTCAATGGACCTGTAATATAATTAATTTAGAGAATATTCTCTAAGTTGATGGTGAAATTCTACAGATATGTAATGACCAGGTATACCAAAATCGAAACCGATAATTTATGGTATTCTATAATTGGAAGCTATAAATTTAAAATGGAATACAACATTAAAAGTTTTACAGTTATCAAAATTATATTTGGATACCTGTTATGCTATAAGTGAGCAGGTCACAACAAATAGTCAGGAAGAGGGACCCCTGACTGTTTCTAGTAGACAGTTATCCTAAATGATAAACTACATCCAATATCTAAAGGGTGATATTAAACTACATCCAAATTTAAAGTGGAAATATATAAAGGGTGATATTAAACTACATCCAATAATTAACTTAAATCTTTAAACACTATCTTATTCTTTTAATCACTCTCTCTCCTCACCTTCTCAGTTTGCCCAAAGGTTAACTTTCTCCATAGTATTAGTATCTCTGTTTTTTTATTTCAAATTTTTTTTTCTAGTTTCGACCAAACTGGTGAAATACCCAAATTCCGTTTTAGACACTGTATGCAAACATTGATGCAGTTCAGTTCCATTTACTATTATGTTATATTAATCATCAAATAAATAATCAATGTAAATGATTAAATTTGAAGGGTAAGCAAGATTGAAATTGAGTTGAAGATAGTTGAAAAAATTCTGAGTATTTAAAGGATTTCATTATTCTTGATGATGTGAAATTTTATTTTATCTGATGGATTCTTTTTTGATTATGATCGGATAGATGGAGTTCAAAAAAAAATTTGGGGAAAAATAAGCTGTGAGAATTACAGATCAGTACAACTGAGAGAGAAAATTAATTACACTGTTTTTATGTTTGGAGGATTCGGAGAAGATTTGAAAATAATTTGGATGTAATAACTTATATCAAAATTGTCGAAATAATTTTAAAAAAAATATAATCATAAAATTTAACATTTGAACTGTATGGTCAATTTTTAAAAATTTTCATTCCGATAATTTTGATACAAGTTCTTGGTCGGTACCTGCGAAACTTTGTATGCGACAAGGTACGAACCCTGACAGTGAACATGATATATTCGGTAACAAGCACATAGCTACTAACCACCTGCTCAGGAAAAGGAAATGATTATCTTTTAATACCACGTTTTTTTTCTTGTTCTTCATTTTTTTATTGGTGGACCTTATTTAATATAAGCATTTGGATAATCCACTCATATTTAATGGCTGAGATGAAAACCAGGTAGGATAACTATTTAAAAAAAAACAGTCAATGCCCCTCTTCCGGATAGTCAAGTACTACAATATTGTTGTTTTTCAGTGTAAGAAGAATGCGCAAAAAAATGTATGTTCTCTCTTTTCTTCTTCTTTATAATAAAAAACCTTCTTCTTTATAATAAAAAATAATAAGGGAGGAAAGAAAAAAAAAATTAACTTCTGTGAAGTCTTTCTTTTTTTAATATATACTATTTTTTAACTTAAAATAAAAGAAAAGGAGAAGAAGTTACGTCGATACGTTTTCAAAATCAAAAAGCTAATAATAATAAAAGGAGTATAAATTCAATAATTCCAGTGAACCGTCTGTATGAACGAAGGTCTGACATACCAATGGACACTAAAAACTGAGTGAACAAGTTTAAAACAAAACATATTGTATAGATTAATGACACATTAGTTGGTTTGATAGCTGGTATACGAAATTGTCAATAATTTTTGGGAGAAATGCCACCATGATAAGGTCCGCTGGTGAATTAGTTGTTGAACTCTACTCTTCCAATTGGAAAACGGAAGTGGATGAGGAAGAACAGAAAAAAGAGAAAACAAGCAAAAGATATGGAAATGTTTTAAAATTTTCAAAGAAGAAAAGAAAATCAAAACTCATAGTAAGATCAATTAACAATCACTATGATCCTTGATTATTGGGACTATGAAAGTTGCTAATTAAGATATTAAGTGATTAGTGTACAAGTTTCGAAGAATAGTTCTACATAGAGGGATATTGAAAAGCTTTCTTTTTCACTTTCTTCAATGGTTATGATCGCACAGTGAAAAGATGAGACAGAAGAGAAGTTGGAAGATTGGCCTATTATCAAACAAGGATCTGGTCTTTATTGTTTTTTATTTTCACTCCCTAACTTTTTAATTTCTCTGGTTTCTGCTACTTGTTTTGTTTTACCTTATAATAAGTCGGTAGACCATTTAAACTTCTTAGCAATGAAAAAAATTGAAATAGTGTGTCTGCCACTTTTAATAAAAAAAAAAAAAAAACTTAGAAGTTTTGTTCAAGAAGCCTAGATAGTAACTTATTATAAGGCGATGAAAACCAAAAGACTGATTAATAGGTTTGTTACTCGGGAAAAGTATGCCTATAGATCATGATTACTGAACTCTCCAAGCGACCCTTGATTGTCCGACGATTCTCTTAGCTCAAACTTAGACTATTTTATTGCTATTTGATAATTTTATTTTATTGTTATAAAAATGTCTGAGCGCCTAAAAAGTTGTTTAATTTTTTTTTTTGATATTTGGATCCAGTACTCAGAAACATTTACTAACATTTTGATTGTTAACAACGAAGTTTACTCGGAACAAAAAAATGTAATTTTCCGTTGTTTTTTTGGAAATAATGTTTAAATAGTGGAAAGATATAAAGATGTAGGCTGCCAACAATTTTTATGTTATTGTATCTATGACAGCAAAATCTCCACTATAAATTCCAAAAAATTGATTTAGTCAATGTATGTAGTAAGGTACTGGTACTAAAATGATGTAGAAACTAAGTAGCGCGAATTTGAATGATAACCAATGCAATAGTAGCATTAGTATTATTATTCTGAAATAAGAAATCCGAAACTCGTCATTTCATTCATTATTAATGATACTAGTAAAACATAATTAGATTTGTGTAGTGGTAAAACTAGTTTTCCTAATTCAGCACCCAAAAATACACGAAGAATGTAGATATTTCACTCATTGAATTATTCAAAATTCAAATTGTTTGCAGTTATGGAAAAACCTTTTTCTTAAATGAAATAAATGTATCATCTACAAATTACAATCTGTTATGATTATATTTCGGACATATTGAACTCTTTATTGTTTGTCTTACTACATTACTTGTTCTGCAAGTTGTTTATTCTAACTAAATTATGTAGACATATTTATAGAGATTTGATTTATATATGTTGAGAATATATTGATGATAAAAAATGGAATGTTTCGAATTTAGTTTCATAAGATATAGTATCTAAAAGATATTATCTTGTTCCATATATTCTACTAACTAAATCTCATATTATTATGCCAGTGCTTATCACAATTTCAATCTTATTTGTTTTGAAATCTTATTATATGTTTCGTATAGATTGAAATTATATATTGAGATATTTTATATTTTATATGATTTATTTGTCAACAAGATATTATCATGTGTAGATCTTTTTGAAGGAAACAATATCTTCTATTGTCAAGTAAGATATTAACATGTGTTACTTATGAAGATTGAGATAAATCAAGAGCTTATCTCGTGCGTATAAGAAGGATTGAGATCAGTCAAAACTATAAATATTCAATAAAGAAGATCTTGAACAATGAAGATGGAAGTTTAAATACTCTCTCCGTTCCTATTTAATTATTCACTACGAAACTACGTGCAATTTTGACAGGCCAATAACTTGTATCAAAATTATCATAATGAAATTTTTTAAAAGTTGAACATCTAGTTGAAATGTTAAATTTTATGATTAGATTGTAAAAAAATTCATTTCGACAATTTTGATACAAGTTATAAGCCGGTCAAAATTGCACGTAGTTTCGTAGTGGACAATTAAATGGGAACGGAGGGAGTATTTAATAAGATCTTAGAAGATTGTATATTTGTTCTTATAAATAGTTAATAGTTTTGCTTGTAAAAAGCGTATGTTTTAAACTATAAAGAACTCAACTTTGACAGAATGCACGCAAGAGCTTTTAAAATGAAAAACAATTGTGATAGTTATTTAGTACAAGCAATATAGAGATTGACAGAAAAAAGTAGAGAGAGTCTGAGAGATTTTTTACTAATAATTAGATCATATATTGTAATATTTTATAATATCACTAATCTGGTGAGTGCCTCAGAAATATAGCCCAGTTGGATGAACTCCGTTGTTAAATGTGAGTGTGAATTTCTTTCAAGTACGTTTAACTTTCTGTTATGTCCATCATTATACTTGTAGTTGCGACTGTGGTTCCAACTGTAGTTGCAACCCAACTGCGTTATGACAACTAGAACAGTGGATAAGAATTTCAATTGGTATTAGAGAGCGTCACACCAGACCTTAATTGGTGTGGATCATGTATTCTGATAAAGATGGACTTAATGAAGGAAGAAAACGCGTTCAACAAGCCACCGTTACTTGAATGAGGAGTCAACTACAAAGTTTGGAAGATAAGGATGAGATCCTTCATCAAGCAGCAAGATGAACAAGCTTGAAAGTTTGTGCTATATGGATGGGAAGTTCCAACTGTTACTGATGGTGAATGAGATCTAGTTTATGTGCCTGAAGTCAAATGGTTTGCTGATGAGGACAAAATGTCAAATACAAATCCTACAACAATCAAGTTAATCTTTGCATGTCTAACTCTCAGTGTATTTAGGTATATCTCTCACTGTGAAACTGCTAAAGAGGCATGATATATTTTACAAGTAACTTTTGAAAGAACTGTTAAAGTAAAAGCTTTTAAACTCCAACAATTAGTTACTCAATTTGAAAATCTAAAAATGGAGTAAGATGAAACTATTGAACAGTTTAACGAAAGAATTTGTTACATTGCTCATCAATCTGAAACCTTAGGTGAAAAATACATTGATGTTAAACTTGTAAAGAAAACTGTAAGGTCTCTTCCTTATAGATTTGAAATTAAGGCGACTTCTATTGAAGAATCAACAGATCTAGAGAGTTTAAACTTGAAGAAATTATGGGAAATCTAAGTACTCATGAACTAAAGTTTTTCAAACCAAAGAAAATAGAAAAAGGAATAGCCTTTCAAGCTAAGAAACATGAGCCTAAAATCCGTGAAGATATGGATGATGAAGAACATGTAGCTTTCTTTGCTAAAAAGGTTTACAAGAAGTTTTACAAGAAAAGGCATGATGATACTGGAAACTCTAAAAACTTTCAATAAAGGGAAACTCAAAACAAAATTGATAATAACCTTAAACGAAAGTAGAATTCAAGAGAAAAAGAAAACATAGACTATTAATCCAAAGAAATTCAATACAGAAAGTGCAGAGGCTATGGTCATGTACATGCAGAGTGTGCTAATACTTTAAAAAGAAATAAAAGTGTTTATAAAGCCACCCACAGTGATAGTAAATCTGAAACTAATAGTGAAGTGGATAATGAATCTAACTTTGTTAATTTTATAGGAAGAATTACTACAGTTAAAACTAATTATGGAAGTGATTGTGAGTCAGTTTCAACCACAGTTATAAAGGCACTTAAAACCTATAACAGTGATGAGGAAGAACCCTCAGAAGAAAGTCTCACCAAACAAAACCTAGTTCTCTATGAAAAATATCAAAGTTTAAGCAAACAATATATTATTATCAACAAACTTAATGAGAATCCGAGAGATGAAGTTAAGAATCTTATTGAACAACTTAACAGAAAACAGATTGAGTTAAAAGAAAGAAAGCAAAAAGAAAATAAAATTGTTAAATGCTTCATATTCAGGTAAAATAGATGATGTGCTTTCTTATTCTAGAACTTTTAAGGATAACAGTGGTTTAAGGTATAATGGCTATGAAGGAATTGGAAAAACTATATTTGTTAAATCTTTTAAAAAGTCTGAAATTAATGATATTGACTGCAAAGTTAGAAATATAGTTGTAACCAGAAATGAGTTGAAAACATTTAAATCTGAACCAATGTATAATATTAAATTGTGTAGTTTTTACAAAAAACCTTGTCATCTGGAAATTAGGTGTTATTTAGAAAATCACAGGAAGTATATTTCTCAGAAAAATAGCTTATCTACTTCTTGGAATGAAAAGACAAATTGGGTTTAGAAAATTAAAGTTAATGCTGAATTGGTTGCCAACAATAAAACTATCATTACTTCTTTAAATGTTGTTACTTTTAATCCTTGGTACTTTTATTGTGGTTGTTCTAAGCATATGACAGGTAATGCAAGTGCTATCAAAAATGTCATTAACATTACAGGAAACACATTTGTGTTTGGAGGTGGAGACACATGTAAAATAATTGGTAAATGAACCTTAAACAAACCTGAAATGCCTGAAATCAATGATGTGTTTCTTGTAGATGGTTTAAAGGCTAATTTTCTTAGTATCAGTCAATTGTGTGATAACAAGATGTTTGTTCTGTTTAATAAAGATAGGTGTCTTATTACTGATTTGATTAATGATTTGATCATGACAGCAGTAAGATCAACGAATAGCTGCTATGTTTTGAGAAATCTGATATAAAAGTATATGAGAATAGGTGCAATCAAGCTATTACTAATATTATGAGATTTGGCATAAATGGTTAGAGCCATGCTTAATTCTAAGAAACTTGCTAAGAGATTTTTGGTTGGAGCTGTTAATACTACATGCTATTTTGGTAACAAGCTCTATCATACCAAAAGTACTAATATGACTGCTTATGAAATTTGAAAAGGTAAAAAACCCAATATCAAATATTTTTAAGTGTTTGAGTGTATCTGTTATATTCTGAAAGATAGAGAACATCTCGGTAAATTTGATTCTAAAAGTAATGAAGGAATTTTTCTTGGTTATGCTCAAAATAGTAGAGCCTTTAGAGTATACAATATGAGAACAAATTGTGTTATGGAATCATATAATGTGATATTTGATTATTTCAAAGGTGTTTCCGAGACTACAGGTGATGAAGATGGCTTGAGTATCAAAAGTAAAGAAGAAGGAGGAAATCAGTAAAAAGTCAGTCCAGTAGTGGTTACAAGTCCAGTTACAACTGAAATAAAAACTCAGAGTACAACAAATTCTGATGAAGAGGTAGATAGTTCTCAAATCCAAACTCCAAGAAAGCCTCGTTATGTAAGAACTCGGAAAAATCACTCAATTGACAATGTCATAGGAGAAGTCAATGCAGGTATGAAAATCGGAGGTAAAAGAAGTGATGATGTTCATTTTACTTGCTATATTTCTCAGTTAGAACCTAAGAATATAAAAGAGGCATTGGAAGATAATGAGTGGATTTCACCTATGCAGGAAGAACTGTCTCAATTTAAGAGTAATGATGTTTGAAATTTAGTATCCAGACTTAATAATAAAAAATTTATAGGTACTAAATGGATCTTTAGGATTAAAAAAAAATGAAGAGGGGATAATTGTTAGAAACAAAGCTAGACTTGTAGCTCAAGTTTACACTCAAATTGAAGGAATAAATTTTGATGAAACATTTTTCCCTGTAGCAAGAATAAAGTCTATTAAAATGCTACTTCCCATTGAATACTTGTATGACTTTAAATTGTTTCAAATTGATATTAATAGTGCCTTCCTTAATGGTAATATTCAAGAAGAAGTCTATGTTAGTCAACCTAAATGATTTGAAAATCCAAAATTTCCTGAGCATGTTTATCTATTGAAAAAGACATTGTATGGTTTAAAACAAGCTCCTAGAGTATGGTATGAAATATTGAGTAAGTTCTTAATTGAAAAAGGCTTTATCAGAGGCGGAGTTGATAAAACCTTATTTACTAAGAAAACCACTAAGGACATTATTGTTGCTCAAATATATTTTGATGATATTGTGTTTGGATCTACTTCTGATAATAAAATTGCTGAATTTATTTCTGACATGAAAAATGAATTTGAGATGAGTGGAGGAGGTGAATTAACTTACTTTCTAGGGTTGCAAGTAAAACAAAATGATAAAGGTATTTTTCTATGCCAAAGTTAATATCCTGATAATCTTGTTAAGAAATTTGGCTTGAATGATGCTAAACAGAAAATAACTCCTATAAATATCACTCCTATAAATTTGTCTTGAATGATGCTAAACAGAAAATAATCTTGTTAAGTTGAAAAGCTGGAATTTGAAATTCTGCAGAAACGATCGGTCGTTTCTGAAAAACGATCGGTCGTTTTTCATCTGTGAAGAATTCATACTTAAAACGATCGGTCGTTTTAAGCCTGGCGATCGGTCGTTTTTGTGTTGAGCTCACTGGAAGGATTTCTGCCTAAAACGATCGGTCGTTTTAGGGTGGCGATCGGTCGTTTTTAGGTTGTGCTCACTGGAAGAATTAAGCACATAAATGATCGATCGTTTAGCCATGATCAGTCATTTTTTTGTTGTTCTGGGAAAGTTTCGGTCTTCTCGACATACTTTGAAAGCCCGTAATTTGTCCGTTTCAAATCCGATTGAGGTTCCGCTTGAACTGTTGGCTTCGTATTTACGTAAACTATCATTCCAAACCTTTGACACACTCGATAAATGATTAGTACGCAAAACGAGCTTTTATAATGTTTTACAAATATTGTTATCATCAAAACAATCGATTAGAAGAACAACGTTCAACAATCTCTCCCTTTTTGATGATGACAAAATATTGACTATAACATACTATAAGCTCTTTTTGCTAAGACATGTATAACCGAGATGTGTAGATGACGTTTTACTTGGATAAAAGGTTTTTAGAAAAGAAACAAGTAAATGTCATAACATCCGATTTAAACGAAGTATAACAAAGCTAAAACGATTAAGGATAACAAAAGATCAAATGTTAGCGAAAAATCGGCCATAGTTTTTCCTAAAATTGGTCAATCGCCACAAATGAAAAACACCAAGTATAACCCAATCAACTAGATATTATGCGCACAATCTCAATAATAACAATTATAACCATGCATATATTAAAGAAAAAATCTCACAACGCATAAGCACTTATAAAAAGCAACATAATAATGATTCATAAAATAAAGCGTTTGCTACTTATTACATCAAAAACCAACGTTGTTCGAAATTGAAAGAAATGAGAACGCATAAGAAATACAAGGCCAAAACAAAAGATAGGGTATTTCTCCCCCTTTGACATCATCAAAAACAAAAAAAATATCCGCCTAGTCGCGGTGGGAGGTTGCATCATCTTCTTCGTCGTCATTGTCGTCGTGGGGCCCGGTAATGTCGGGAAAGTAGCCGTGGAATTGCGCCCTTTGCTCGGCACTTTCGCGGTCTAGTCTGACCCGGTTGCAAGAATCGAAACATCCGACGAGTCATTTGGGCATTCCGATATTGGTTGATGAAGAGATCATCGTAGAACTTATCGGAGCACGGGATACGAGAGGAAGATCCCACGGGAGCTTTTTCTTGAAGTCGAGAGGAGGTCGGGATATCGGTGGGGGGAAGGGACTCGGATGAATTATCCGCATGAGCGGCTTGTGGTGTTGGCTTAGGGCCGACGTACTCTTCCTCTTCGGGGGTAAGAGGAGCATAGTCGGGGCCGGATACCCGCTTACCGGACCAAGTTATGGACTTGTCGGTATTATGGAATTTAATGGACATTTGGGAAAGATAGGAAGTGTCCCAAATATGCTTGTCCTTGTTTTTGAACAAAGTTCCACCGGGAATGAGATTTAGGTCCTTTAAGATGGCCGAAATCAAGGCACCGTAAGGTAGCCCATTCTTAGACTTCGTTTTGAGCGAGTCCATCTTAAAGAAAATGAGTGTCGCGAAGTCAAGTTTGACTCGGTGATGGATGCACCCGAGGAGGAAGATGTACTCATTTGTGACATCCGTAAAGTTGGAAGTATGAGGGAGGACAATATGAGATAGGATATGATAGGCTAATTTATTGCAAAAAAGAAGGCCGTGGGCCTTGTTGGAGCGATTATTATGGACGGGATGAAAAATTTCGTTTTTGAGATCGTTGAAGTTATTGATCTCGAGAGTCTCACAAAGTTTCTCACTAGACTCATGGACACCGTCGCTATCTAGGCGTAATAGATTTCGTAGACGGTCTATACCGTAAACGAACGGTTGGCCATTAAATGATGAACGCAAGCGGAGTGCGTCATCATGATCCCTATCAAGAGCTAGGTTGTGATAGAATTCATAAACGTTTTCTTTGTAAAATGGCTCTTTTAGAGTAAGAATAGTATCGAGTTTGTGAAAACTTAAATCTATCATAAGAGCGGGAAAACGTTCACGGAATAGAGGCATGTCTAGAGTGAAGTTAGACAATATACCTCGTTTATCCATCGAAGGTGGATAGAGAGGAGGAAGAGGGCCGGAAGATGCACCGGGAGCGGTGGAGGAGCCGGTGCGGCCACCGCGAGGAATACGGGGACGAGGGGACGGAGGCACGTAGGCTTCGTCATCTTCATCCACGAGGGAAGTTCTCTTAGTACGAACCATATTCAGATAAAAGTTGGGATTTTTGAAGAATTTGGGGTGAAAGGGGGTGAATTTTGAGTGAGAGAGAGTTGATTTGGTTTGAGAATGAATTGACTTAGGGTTTGAAGAACGTTTTTAAAACAGAGAAACAGAAAAACGATCGGTCGTTTTGTGTTCGATCGGTCGAATTGGAACCAAAATGTTCCAGTGAGTGCACTTTAAAAATGATCGGTCGTTTTTAAGGAATGATCGGTCGTCTGTAGCAAAACGATCGGTCGTTTTTACAGACGATCGATCGACTGTAAATAGGTTACAGAACTGGAATTTTTTACACTGTACGACACTGATTCGGCATAAAAAGTATAAAAATACTGAAATATACATAAAATTAATCAAGTATATATATATATATGTATATTTCACACATCAAACATGCCTAACTCTCGTCGAATAAAACAAAATTGTTCCTCGTTAAGGGGTTTTGTAAAAATATCGGCTAATTGCCTATCGGTACTTATATATTCAAGTGTAATATCCCCTTTTTGAACATGATCCCTTAAAAAATGATGATGCAAATTAATATGTTTAGTGCGAGAGTGTTGGATCGGATTTTTCGAAAGATTTATAGCACTAGTATTATCACATAAAATAGGCACACTATCAAAAGATAATTCAAAGTCGTTTAGTTGTTGATGCATCCAAAGGATTTGTGCGCAACAACTACCCACGGCGACGTATTCCGCCTCCGCTGTAGAAAGCGCAACCGAGTTTTGTTTCTTGCTATGCCAAGAAACTAAGGCGTTTCCTAAGAAATGGCAAGTGCCACTAGTACTTTTTCTATCTAATCGACAACCGGCAAAGTCGGCGTCGGAATAGCCAAGCAATTCAAAAGAAGTATCATGTGGATAAAACAATCCTAAATTGCAAGTACCTACAAGATATCTAAATATGCGCTTAACGGCTATAACATGCGATTCCTTAGGGCAAGATTGATACCTAGCACACAAGCAAACACTAAACATGATATCGGGTCTACTTGCGGTTAAATATAAGAGAGATCCAATCTACCTCTATAGAGCTTTTGGTCAACGCTTTTACCCGATTCATCCTTGTCTAGTTTTGTTGCCGGACTCATTGGAGTTCCTAGCGGATTTGCATCGCTCATGTTGAATCGTTTGAGCAAGTCCCTTGTGTATTTGGCTTGATTGACGAAAATTCCGTCCTTTGTTTGTTTGATTTGCAATCCAAGAAAGTAGGTAAGTTCACCCATCATGCTCATCTCGAATTCACCTTGCATACCCTTAGAAAACTCCTCGCACATGCGAGCATTAGTAGCACCGAAAATAATATCGTCAACATATATTTGAATTAAAAGCATGTCTTTTCCATCTTTTTTAATAAAAAGAGTAGTATCTAAAGTACCACGAGAAAAATCTTTTTTAATCAAAAATTTACTAAGTCTTTCATACCAAGCCCGGGGTGCTTGTTTTAAACCATAAAGTGCTTTTCGAAGTTTGTAAACGTGATCGGGAAACTCGTGATTTTCAAAACCGGGGTGGTTGTTTTACATAAACTTCCTCATTTATAAAACCGTTTAAAAATGCACTTTTAACATCCATTTGATATAATTTAAAACGTTTAAAAGAAGCATAAGCAAGCAACATTCTAATGGCTTCTAGTCTAACTACGGGTGCGTAAGTTTCATCGAAATCGATGCCTTCTTCTTGGTTATACCCTTGAGCTACTAGTCTAGCCTTATTTCTAATGACTACCCCGGATTCATCCATCTTATTACGAAATATCCATTTCGTACCTATAATGATTTTCTCACGCGGTCTAGGTACTAAAGTCCATATGTTACTACGCTCGAATTGATTTAATTCGTCATGCATAGCTAATACCCAACTCTCATCGAGTTCCGCCTCATGAATGTTCTTGGGCTCTAATTGAGACAAGAATGCAAAATGATTAACTATATTTCTTAAAGAAGAACGTGTATGCACTCTTTCTCCCGGGTTACCCAAAATTAATTCTTGCGGATGGTGATTGCCAAACCTCCATTCTTGAGGTAAATCCTCATGAATGTGTACACTAGATTCTAAGTCCGTTTGAAGTCTCTCTATAGTGACTTCTTCAACAACGGGTTCAACCTCTATACTAGGCGTAGACTCTAAGTTAGATGCAACATGATTAGAGAAAGATGCTTTATGAAAAATATCATCATTAATATTATGAACAATTAAAGGCTTATCAATCGTCGGTAAATTCTCATCAAACGAAACATGTACCGACTCTTCCACCAATAAAGTTCTTTTATTAAAAATTCTATAAGGTTTACTCGATATAGCATATCCGACGAAAATTCCTTCATCGGACTTAGCATCGAATTTTCCTAGATTATCCTTACCATTATTATGAACATAGCATTTACAACCAAATGCACGTAAATGAGAAATATTGGGCTTTCGCTCATTCCATAATTCGTAAGGTGTCTTTTTCAATATGGGCCTAATTAAGGCTCTATTTAAAATATAACAAGCGGAATTTACGGCTTCGGCCCAAAAATACTTTGGCAAATTGTTTTCGCAAAGCATGGTCCGTGCCATTTCCTCTAGGGTTCTATTTTTCCTCTCAACTACCCCATTTTGTTGGGGCGTACGAGGGGCCGAAAAATTATGATCAATACCATTTTCATCACAATAAGTTTGAAATGGAGTGTTCTCAAATTCCTTATCATGATCGGTTCAGATACTTTTGATCATATAACCCTTTCGTGTTTGGAGCTTTTTGCAAATAATAGAGAATTCTCTAAATGCTTCATGCTTATGAGTTAAAAACAATACCCAAGTAAAGCGACTAAAATCGTCAACCATGACGAAAGCATATGCACGTCTGCCAAGACTAAGTGTCCGGGAGGGGCCAACTAAATCCATATGAATGAGCTCCAAACAACGAGTAGTAGATATAATATTTTTAGACTTAAAAGAAATCTTTGTTTGTTTGCCTAATTGGCAAGCATGGCAAAGTTTGTCCTTTATATAAGGAGCTTTTGGTAAACCTATTACCAAATCATTACTAGAAAGTTTAGCAAGTAAATCAAGACTAGCATGACCAAGTCGTCTATGCCACAACCAACCATTGTCGTTGATAGTAACAAGACACTTAACTTCATTATCCACCGAACTATTCAAATCAATCATATAGACATTATTTTGTCTTTGACCCATGAGAATAGTTTTATTATCCGAAATACAATGAATGATGCAATGCGAGTTTTCAAAAATGACTTTGTGACCCAAATCACAAAGTTGACTTATACTTAGCAAGTTATGTTTAAGACCATCCACAAGCAATAAATTATCAATAACAACATTAGATGGTTTAGAAATGCTACCAATACCGATGATTTTACCCTTGCTATTATCCCCGAAGGTCACAAAGCCTCCGTCTTTAGGTGCAAGAGTGGTAAATTTTGTCTTGTCTCCCGTCATATGTCTTGAGCATCCACTATCCAAGAACCACTTGTCCTCGTTAATTTTTGACCTCAAGCATACCTACAAAACAAGACACTCATTGGTACCCTAATCCACTTTTGGGTCCTTGAGGGTTAGAGTCTCGACCCTTTGGAATCCAAACCAAATCATTTCTATTTACTTTATATCTATAAGGGAAATATATGTAATCTTCATAGTGATCACTACGGTTGCAAGTAATACATTTAATATGCGAGATAGGTTTAACAAAACGATTATAAACTAGATTATTTTTATACGAGTTGTTCTTTCGAGGGTAATTTGGTTGTCTACTTTCATTTTTCGCCACTTGTTTGGTGAATAGATTTTTATACTTTGCCGTTAAGAGTGGGTTGTACCCTACACCGGTTTTATCATATGTGCCTTGTTGAGAAGCTAATATAGTACTTAGCATTTTACTTCCCTTCGTGAACTTAGCGAGAGTGAGTTCAGCGCTATCCGCCTTGAGTTTACATGAACTAAGGTCTTTAACTAACTTGTCATTTTCTATGGTGAGTTCGGCATTTTTAGACGTGAGTGAGTCATTTTTTATGGCTAAGTTCTCGAGTTCGTCTTGTAGAGTAATTAGCATCTTTCTAAATGATTTGTTTTTACCTCTAGCTTTTTCTAAAGAGGCTAATACATCATTTATATCTAAATCATCATCACTAGAAATAGAAGAGTTAGAGGAGTGAAAACTTACATCCTCGGTATCGTCGTCTCTAGCCATGAGACATAGATTTGCGAATTCTTCATTGTCGCTATCGGAGCTATCATCATCGCTCCCCCATGCGGCCAAGAATGCCTTCTTGTATTCCTTTTTCTTTCCGAACTTGTCCTTTTTCTTCAAGGGACATTCGTTTTGCATATGTCCGGGCTTGTGACATTTATAACAAATGATTTCGTCCTTCTTGTTGGATTTGTCGGAAGGCTCTCCCTTATGCTCCTTTTTCCGAAATCGTTGTCCACCCTTCTTTTTCCAACTTAGGAACTTGTTGTAGCGTTTGGCGAAGAGTGCCATTTCATCATCCTCACTAGAGGAATCGTTGTCGCTATCGTCATTTGTTGTGCTTTTGAAGGCGATGCCTTTCTTCTTTTTCGAGTCATCATCATGTTTTTGAGTCGTCATATCTAGCTCATGGGTGCTCAAGGATCCTATGAGGTTGTCGAGAGAGAGTGTGTTCATGTCCTTGGCTTCTTGTATAGCCGTCACTTTCGATTCCCATTTCCTCGGAAGACTTCGTAGGATTTTCGTCACCATCTCCTTGCTAGAGTATACCTTTTCAAGTCTTTTAATATCATTAGTTATCTTAGTAAAACGAGTGTACATGGAAGCAATAGACTCGTCCTCATCAACTTTAAACAATTCATAATCATGAATAAGCATGCTAATTTTAGAGTCCTTAACTTGACTAGTTCCTTCGTGCATAATAGCTAGCTTATCCCACATTTGCTTAGCGGTGTCACAACCGGAAATCTTATCATATTCACTAGGCGAGAGCGCACAAGTGATAGAGGTCATAGCCCTACAATTTAGGGAGAAGGCGAGGCGTTCATCGGTGTCTAGTTCCTCTACAAGTTTATCTAAGCCATTTCTTCTAGGTGTTTTATAACCTTTACTAATGCTAATCCATTGGTCTATTTCGAAACCACAAAGGAAATTTTTCATGAGATCTCTCCAATAGGGATAGTTTGTACCGTCAAAGAACGGGGGCCTAGTTATGGATTTAGAGTCGGCGTACGAACACATAGCGGATCTTTAAACTATAAAATCGTTAGATTTTTGTAAATATAATAGCTAAGATCTGATATCAATTGTTGGTCCGTAGGTGTCTAAACCTTAGAGGGGGGGAGGGGGGGGGGGGGGGGTGAATAAGGTTTTGTACGTTTTTCGCGGAATAAAAAACTATGTGTTATTAACTAAGCAAATTAGTGGATTTTATAACTTAAACAAATTCGTTAACAAATAATAGCTAATTTAATTTAAGCAAGCAATGAATATAAACAATAAATAATTTGCAAAAGGTAAAAGTTGAGGGAAAAGAAATAACACAAGATTTATAGAGGTTCGGCAAAACGTGCCTACGTCCTCTCCTCGGATTTCACTTCCGAGTGTTTCACTAAAATATCATTCCAAGGTTACAACCTAACGAGCTTGATCAACCGATTTAGCTCCCCCTCACTTTATGAGTATCCCGAATGAAAAGCCTAGAACTTTTAAGCCACACTTGCTTGAAAAGCTTCTACCCGATCACTCGCTCACAAATGAGTTTATAAAACACTCTTTTACAAGATTGAATTTGAATGGTTCACTTACTACCAAATAATATCTCGATGTTTATAAGATAACAATAATAATACACTCGAGAATGTTTATGAGTATAAGTAAGAAAATGAGTAGTATAAGCTTGAAGAATTTCTTTGTAGGAATTGCTTAATTGTTGTATGATGATTAGGTCCCTTCTACAATGGATTTTGGGGCTTTTTGTAGAGCCAAAAAGGTCTATCATTTAATGCATGACCGTTGGCAGTTGTTGAGTAGCTTAGCTGCTAGTTTGCAGCAGTTCGCCCCATTCTCAGGATAAGCTGAAAAGCTGGAATTTGAAATTATGCAGAAACGATCGGTCGTTTCTGAAAAACGATCGGTCATTTTTCATCTGTGTTCATTGGAAGAATTCATACTTAAAACGATCGGTCGTTTTAAGCCTGGTGATCGGTCGTTTTTGTGTTGAGCTCACTGGAAGGATTTCTGCCTAAAACGATCGGTCGTTTTAGGGTGGCGATCGGTCGTTTTTAGGTTGTGCTCACTGGAAGAATTAAGCACATAAATGATCGATCGTTTAGCCATGATTAGTCGTTTTTTTGTTGTTCTGGGAAAGTTTCGGTCTTCTCGACATACTTTGAAAGCCCGTAATTTGTCCGTTTCAAATCCGATTGAGGTTCCTCTTGAACCGTTGGCTTCGTATTTACGTAAACTATCATTCCAAACCTTTGACACACTCGATAAATGATTATTACGCAAAACGAGCTTTTATAATGTTTTACAAATATTGTTATCATCAAAACAATCGATTAGATGAACAACGTTCAACAAAGCGTTAACTTTATTTTGTGATAACAAAAGTGCTATAGACTTGTCAAAGAATCCATAACAACATTATAGAACTAAACATATTGATCTAAGACACCATTTTGTTAGAGAGTTAGTTGAAGAAAATAGCTTGATTTTATAACATGTCTCAACTGAAAGACAATTAGCTAATATTTTCACAAAATTCCTTGATACAACTAAGTTTGAAAATTTTAGAAGTGATATTGGGATATATCACTATAGATCTAGTTGAATATTCTTGCTATATATGCTTATATGTGAGTAACATTAATAAATTTTATGTCTAATTTAAATCTTATTGAGAAGTGAAGTTTTTGTGTTATAAAATCCGCTAATTGATTCCTCAAAAACAGGTGTGGGACTACATGCCAAATCTCTCTGGTAATAGAGTTGAAGTACACATTGCATTTTATTTATATTCAGTTGTAACCTTAGTTGCAAACACGATTACAATCTAAAGTCTAATATGCAGACAAGTGAGTGATTCTTCCCAAAGAGAGCCCATATTGTTAATGAACAAGTTCAATATAAGTTGATATTTTTAGTTAACTAAAATGATAAAAAGACAAGACAAAGTCTTGAAAATTTTCTTATGGCATCAGTTTTACTCTTTACTTGCTGAGGTGTTAGTTAGTTTTTGTGTAGAGGAAAGATGAATTTGCTTAATACACTTCTTAGTCATAATTTTTATTGTGTGGGATTTCATGGTAAAATATATATTCTTGAGTAATTTTTTAGTGTCTTGTCTTCAACATTCTATACTGTATAATTATTGCTATATTTCTTTTGAAACAAGTCAAAATTTCTAGATTTCTTTAACTCTTAAAATTTGAAAAGTTAGATAGATTGGTTTTAATTTGGAATGTTGTTTCTTATTGATTGTCTTGATTCTATGTTTTGAGAAAAATACGTATATGTTGATTACCTCTTTGCTAAATTTGAATATCTTTTAAAGGATACATATCTATTTTTGGGTAAAATTTGTTTCAAAAAGACATTTGATTATATCTTTATATGTTTAATAAAATTTGGACTTGATTGATACTTATTTAAACTGTTTTTATTAAACTAAAACAACCAATTTAGAATTACCCTCTCTCTATATATCTATTCTATTCGTATAAATCATATTTTCCAGAAAACCTAATTATTCGTGTTCCAAGTGCAATTGCAACTTCATATCCAATCATGTTTTCTTCTTCTCCAAACAATCCTGATCCAGCTATGAAGATGACATCACCATCGCTGCGTATCTAAAGAATTCCAATCTTTGTAAGTCTTCTAGGGCTAAGGTAAATACACCATCTTCTATTCAAGCTAAACAATGTAGGTTTAAATCTCGTTCTGGTAGAAATAAATAGAGAAATCCTATTTATTCTAAGTATGTCTATGATACTTTGTATAGTGAAGTTGATCCTAGGTTCTCGAATAAACTCATGTCAGATAGGTTTTCTGATCTAAGTGATATGGAGATTCATTTTGGGAGATCTTTAAATCTAGCTAGCTATAGAAATATTCAGGATCATGCTGTGAAATTGCTGAAAGATGTTGGTCTTGATAAAACACTAAGCTATCCAGAAATTTATTTTTATGAGTCAGTTAAGGAATTCTATGCTAATCTAAATGATGGTGTGTTTGATAAAGGTGATGTTGCTTATGGGAGAGTGTTTGTGAGGGGTCAAACTCTTGAATTTAATCACAAGTTAATTAATAACTTTCTAGGTTCCCCTAACATTTCTGAGGATAATCTTAATGATCATGACATTCATGATGTAGCTCTTGCCATTACAGGCAAAAAAAATCAATTTGATGGTAGCTCCATTAAATCTTTTGCTCTTACACTTAGTGCTGCTATTTTGCTCAAAATTTCTAAGTTTAATTGGATACCGACCAAAAAACCTTTCAAGCTAACCAAAGATATGGATGTATTCTCTATAAAATTATGTTTAAAATTTCTGTTTACTTTGGTGAGCATGTGTTTGAGCTAATTAAGGAGTTTACTGATGTAAAAGCTAGCACTGTGTTGCTACATTTTCCTACTTAATCTCTGCTGTTCTTTTCTCTCAATGTGTTCCTACACCCCCTTCTTCTGAAAATCCTCTTCTGAACCCTTTTGAGAAACCTACCAAGTTTGCTTCTGCTCTCTATATCTCTGCTAAACTTCTAAATTAAGGTCATCTAAATGACATTACTGGTACTAAGGGCAAATAAAAGGAAACTGCAGGAAGAGTGCCAAGACAAAAAAGGGAGAGATGCATGGTACTTACTTGAGAAAATCAAGAGCAATGATGAGAAAAGAACTGAATTGGATCATCAAGACTATGAGATCAAGAAACTGCTAGAACGGTTAAAAGACAGTGAAAGTGATGATGACACTGACTTCTCTTCTCAGAACTACGATGATGATGAGGATGTGGTGAGAGATGTACCTGTGTCATCAAAGTTTCCCCATTTAGGTTGCTTTAGTGTTCCAAGTGACAACAACTAGGTTTGTTATGGATATGGCAAATAGGGGGAAATATGAGAGCTTATGTGCTTAAAGTTCAGAACTATTTCTGTTTAGTTTTATTTGTTTTAAAACTCTGATGTGTTGTGCCAGTTTTTGGCTGTGTGTTTGAATAATTTGGTTTATGGTTTGTAGCTTATTTCTGTTATGACAATTATTTGAATTATATTTAAATAAGTTCTGTGTTTGGTAATATTGATGAATGCTTACTTGAGTTAATGCGTGATCAACACTTCTAATTTGCAGGGGGAGCTTAATTGTTAAACTCAAATTATATATATTATTTTGCAATTTTAATTTGCAGGGGAGTACTTGTGTCAAAATTTATAATTATTGGGACTTTATGTGCTAATATGTTTTGCTGGTGAAGCTGCTTTATAAACTCAGATTATTTGTCAAATCCAATGACAAATGGGAGATTGTTAGGATCATATTTCTAGCCTAGTGAACTATTTGTTTTCAATTGGTTTGAGAAAAACAATCTAAGTTAAGTGTTACTTAATAAGAGAGTTATGGTTACAGGTGAAGTTGCAAGCTCAGTTGCAATCACAATTCTAACCTGCTATTACGCAGAATTCTGTCTTACTGCATTACTTGTTCTGCAAGTTGTTTATTCTAACTAAAGTATGCAAGATATCATACTATTATAATAAGTTAACCCAAGAAAAATAAAACTGCCAAAATTTGTCAAATTTTTCCAAAAACATCCTCATTATATTTTACTAATTACTCAAATAATTTAATATAAATAACTAAATAAATATGTTATTTTTCATACATCTCAATTCATCTCCCAAACAAATCACCAGCATATATTTTTATACTCCTATAAAAATACAACATTATATATATGATTTTTAATTTACTATATTCATTCCATCATTTTTGTATTTTTTTTTTCAAATCTTAATTATTTTTTTTTGGGATCATATTTATGCCCATACGTTTCGCACATGCAACGCGTGGGCTACGATTACTAGTATTCTCATATATTTACAGAGATTTGATTTATATATGTTGAGAATATATTGATAATAAAAAATGAAATGTTTCATTAAGATTTAGGAAATTTAGTTTCATAAGATACAGTATCTAAAACATATTATCTTGTTCCATATATTGTACTAACTAAATCTCTTATTATTATGTAAGTGTTTATCAGAATTTCAATCTTATTTGTTCGGAAATCTTATTAAATATTTCGTATAGATCGAAATTATATATGGAGATATTTTATATGAATATGATTTATTTGTCAAAAAATATATTATCATGTGTAGATCTTTTTGAACGAAACAATATCTCATATTGTCAAGCAAGTTATTAACAAATGTTGACTTATTAAAATTGAGATAAATCAAGAGGTTATCTCGTGCGTATAAGGAGGATTGAGATCAGTCAAAACTATAAAGATTCAATCAATAAGATCTTGAATAATGAAGATAGAAGTTTAAAAATTTAATAAGATCTTAGAAGATTGTATATTTGTTCTTATAAATAGTTAATAACTTTGCTTGTAAAAAAGTGTTTGTTCTAAAATATAAATAACTCAAATTTGAAAGAATACTCATGCGAGATTTTAAAATAAAAAACAATACTGGGATGTTATTGATGTTTTTGATTGATAGTTATTTAGTATGACCAGAAAAAGTTAGTGTCTCTGAGAGTTTTTCACTAAAATTTAGATTCTATATTGTAAGATTTTATAATATCACTAACCTGGTTGATTGCACCGGAAACGTAGCCCAATTGGATGAACTTCATTGTTAAACGTGCGTGTGAATTTCTTTCAAGTACGTTTATCTTTCAGTTTTGTCCATCATTATAATTGTGATTGCAACTGTAGTTGCAAACCAACTGCGTAACAACAAGTAGAACAGCGGATAGAAATTTAACAATCCCACACCGAACAATATGTATGCAGAAAGTTTAGCTTGTCTCAGCTTGAGAAATTAAACGATTTGTCTAGTTGCAGGTTTTGAACTCATTTTCTGAACTCAGCTTGATAAGTTAACTAAAAAAACGTTCAAGTCTGTGTAAACTCATGCAAATAGAGTTCCCTTTTTAAACATTAGAAGAATTTGAAATTTCGCTTCCATGAACAACACAAATGAAGACTATGTGCAATAACAAATAGGAGTATATGGGAACACTTGAAAAAACACAAAAGATTTCACAAAATTGAGACCCTATAAAACTTTACTCATGAGAATTTGGCAATGTTATAATTTACTCAACCATTGCACATCGCAATCTGTCTATTTCCAAACACTTAATACATGTTATTAATTTTCTTCAACGATGTTGTACATGGCAAAGAGGTAGTAGTGGTAAAACAAAAGGTCTATTACAAGACTTTAACATAACACATGGGAGTTATTGTTAGTGAAATTTTAGGCGCACAGTAATTTTTGGTAATACTTTGTTTATTTGGTATGAGAGAACTTTTGATATGTACATATTCCTGTATAACATATATGGCAAACATTGCATTTGGTAATTATTATAGGGACTAATAATTTTAGAATCAAACAGAGGTTCATAACAGGCTATAATAGAAGGAGTAAAAAATGAATAATTCCAGAAAAACCATCTGGATGAACAAAGTGTTGGTTTTAATACTATTTCGAATAAATAATAAAGTAAAGAATAAGGACTGCAATGAAAATAAACAATTTTATTTCTCACAAATGGAATATAAATTACAATTCCCGACTCAACAAATAAACAAACTGCCGGACTGTTTTGTAATAAAACAAACTGCCGGACTGGTTTTAACAAATAAACAAAACTGCCGGACTGTTTTGAAACAAAAGAAACTGCCGGACTGTTTTGAAATAAAAGAAACTGCCGGACTGGTTTTAACAAATGTCGGACTGGTTTTAACAAACTGCCGGACTGGTTTTAAATAAACTGCCGGACTGGTTTTAAACAAAACCAAACTGCCGGACTGTTTTAACAAAACAAACTGCCGGACTGGTCTTGTAATAAATAAAAAACTGCCGGACTGGTTTTTGTAAATACTGGAAATTACAGAACTGAAAATAAATTACAGAATCGAAAGACTGAAAGTAAACAGTACTGAAATGTAAATACAGAAAAGAAACAGTACAGAAAAGTAAATTACAGAAAAGAAACGGTACTGAAATGAAATGAACAGAATGTAAATGACTGAAATATAAAAGAAGAGGCAACTGCTGAGCAGTTTCCCTTAAACAATATTTCCCGAACCACCTTTAAAGGTTTCTGGTTTCGGGACTTTGTTCCCAAGGTACAACTTCTATCTCAGAGTGGCTCGTATGAAAACCGGCACCGAACCACAGGTCGAGCTGTTGGTGGTGCGGTTCTCTCTCTCTATATGATGCTTATGCTGTGTTGTGTGTATTCTGGTGTGTTGAAATGAGAGGGGGAGGGCTGCCTTTTATAGCCTCTAATGAAACCGCAGCCATAAATGTTGGTCATCAATTCTGGGAGTTACACCCCCAGAATCCACTCAATTAATTCTGAAACCGCAACATTTAATCTCATTCATTGCTGGAGCATTTCTGTTGCTGGAAACTCTAGGGACTGCTTTGTATTTTATACAAAACTCCCTATTCGGGTTTTGACCCAAGACCCAAGATCCGAGACCCGAGATCCAAGACCCGAGACCCGAAACATTCCCCAAATCCCAAATCCAAAATCCCAAATCCCAAATCCCAAGCCCAAGCCCAAGCCCAAGCCCACACCCGCGCCCGCGCCCGAGCCCCGAGACCGGAGACCCGAGACACGAGACACGAGACACGAGCGAGCGCGCGTGTGTGGTACACACTAATACTCTTAGGTGTATGTGGACATGTTAGTTTAATAACTACGTGTTGGTATGATATATATATTGTAAGATTAACTCTTAATCTTCCAATATAGGATTATACTAAATGGTTTTCCTTTACCATTTCAGTTTTTCCAGATTTGAGCTTTCGAGACACCAACTTTGAAGCCACTTTGTATTCACACCCATTCTCCGAATAGGTCATGTGATATACCGTTACGAAGCTTGTCACACGGGCTACTCAAACACGTTAAGTACGGTATAAACAACTCAGCGCTGTTACACGAAATAATGACTCAAAGTTGGTCCAGTGACCTTTCGGAAACACCCATGTTTTCACATGTTTTTCCAACAATCCCCCACATGAATGCAATTGACTGAAAATAAAAATGCTCCTAAATGTATACGAGAGAACCGCAAGAGTTCACTGCATAAGGACAGGTAGCGCGCGCCTTGAACCTGCCGTAGTGACATAAAATCTGATATGCTACTATTGGGTAGCCTTTAAGCCTTGAACCCTTTAGCGTTTGTGCATACCAGGGTAATGCACACACAGTGTCCTCTCTACACCACTTACTAAGCCCTTTGGTTGTTGTCCATATTTGGCCGTGGACTGCCTTGGCAAAATTCAACCGAGTGCTCTAGTGATTTAGCCCATGGCTCATCATATAGTATCGGCCATACACACTCGTCATAGGTGATTTTAAGTCAAGGGTGTCCTGACTCACCCGTCTCGACCTTCGAGATACTTGTTTTTATTAAGAGCCTCATGCTCACCCTTAAGATGGTCTAGGTCTATCACTCTTTCATCCTAGAAATGGGTTGGGAACTTAAGTTCCCGAGTGCTTTGTTCGGTCACCCCCACAGTTTGGTTTTCCCATTGAACCCGACGCTGGAGAATCCAGTTCGGGTTGGGTTGCCTCTGAGGAGGTTTCCAGTTTGATGGGCTTCAACCCCATTCCCCTCGATGAAACTTCAACTCCTACCTGAGTCAAGACTTTTGTAAATGGATCCGCTATATTGTCTTTAAATCTCACAAAATCTAATGACACCACACCGTTAGCTAACAATTCTCTTACGGATTTATGTCTCCGACGAATATGTCGGGACTTTCCATTATACATATGATCATGCGCCCGCCCAATAGCCAACTGACTATCGCAGTGCATACTTATTGCTGGGACAGGTTTCGGCCACATTGGAATTCCTTCCAGAAAGCTTCTCAGCTAGTCAGCCTCTTCTGTTGCTAGATCCAACGCTATGAACTCGGATTCCATAGTTGATCTAGCTATGTAGGTCTGCTTGGATGATCTCCATGACACAGCTGCTCCTCCCATCACGAACACATATCCGCTAGTGGATCGTGTACTGTTGGAATCCGAGATCCAGTTCGCATCAGAATACCCTTCCAGTACAGTTGGATATCTGGTATAATGCAACCCTCGGTCGGCTGTGTATCTCATGTATCTGAGAAGTCTCATGATGGCCTTCCAGTGTTCCTCATTTGGATTACTGGTGTACCTACTCAGTCTACTCACTGAGTTGGCTATGTCTGGTCTAGTACAGTTCATGACGTACATCAGACTGCCTATTATTCGAGAGTATTCCAATTGTCTCACACTCTCCCCAAAATTCTTTTTCAGGGTGGTTGAGATCTCTATCGGAGTTCTGAATGTAGCTCTACTATCTTTATCAAATTTGTCAAGCATCTGCTTGACATAGTGAGTTTGAGATAGCGCATATCCGTCTGATGTCTTGGTAATTTTCATACCAAGTATAACATCAGCGACACCCAAGTCTTTCATCTCGAATTTTTGTGACAACATTTTCTTAGTGGAGTTGATGTTATCAATACTCCCTATTATAATCATGTCATCTACGTAGAGGCAGACTACCACGTAGTCCTTTTTATTTCCTTTTACGTAGACGCATTTGTCACATTCATTTATTCGAAAACCGTTTGATAGCATCACTCTATCAAATTTTTCGTGCCATTTTTTCGGTGCTTGTTTGAGTCCATACAAGGACTTCACAAGTTTACACACCTTATGAGCTTTACCTGGAACCACAAACCCTTCCGGTTGTTCCATGTAAATTTCCTCTTCCAGTTCACCATTCAAGAACGCCGTTTTAACATCCATTTGATGTATTTCCAGATCGAACAGTGCTGCGAGAGCAATGACTATCCGGATTGACGTCTTTCTGGAGACAGGAGTATAGGTGTCGAAATAGTCGACACCTTCGGTTTGTCTAAAACCTTTTACTACAAGCCTCGCCTTGTATTTCTCGATCGTTCCATCGAGCTTTCTCTTCCTCTTGAAGATCCACTTGTGTCCTAGTGGCTTACACCCGGGAGGTAAATCCACTAGTTCCCAAGTGTGATTTTGTAATATTGATTCAACCTCATTGTTGATCGCCTCTTCCCAATATTGGGCTTCCGGGGAAGACATTTCTTGTTTGAATGTCGCCGGTTTGCCTTCTATCATGAAGGTTACAAAATCTGGACCGAAAGATGTTTCCTTTCTAGCCCTTTTACTACGTCGAGGCTCTTCTTCTTCTTCCTCCAACGGTTCACTTGCCCCCACATTTTCCTCACTGTTTGACTCCTCAGTCTCTACAGTTATGGAAGACTTGCGGGGAAAGATCTCCTCGAAGAAAGAAGCTTCTCGAGCTTCGATGATAGTATCTACATACACATCAGGATTATCCGACTTGTGCACGAGAAAACGATAAGCACTACTGTTTTGTGCATATCCTATGAACACACAGTCTACCGTCTTTGGCCCTATTCTCATTCTTTTCGGAAGCGAGACAAGGACCTTCGCTAGACAATCCCAAACCCTTAAGAATTTATAGCTCGGCCGATGGCCTTTCCATAGTTCATAAGGTGGTTTATCACGCTTCTTATGCGGTAGCTTGTTCAATACATAGTTGGCGGAAAGCAGCGCTTCCCCCCACATGTTCTGGGGTAACCCAGAACTTATTAACATAGCATTCATCATTTCCTTGAGCGTTCTATTCTTACGCTCGGCAATCCCATTCTGCTCCGGAGAGTATGGGGCTGTGGTTTGATGTACAATGCCACTTTCTGCACATATCTTTGCAAACGGTGCCTCGTATTCACCGCCTCTATCACTCCTCAACATTTTAATCTTTTTATTGAGTTGATTTTCTACTTCGGTCTTATAAAGAGCAAATTTCTCTACCGCTTCGTCTTTACTTCTCATTAAGTAGACGTAGCAGTATCTCGTACAGTCATCTATAAACGTGATGAAATACTTTTTCCCTCCTCGCGTTTGTATAAACTTTAAGTCGCATACATCCGTGTGTATTAGACCGAGAGGTTCAGTACTTCGTTCAATATGTTGATACGAAGACTTGGTTAATTTTGCTTCAACACAAACCTCACATTTATGTTGTTTATCAAATACAAAATTAGGTAGTAGATTCAGTGATATTAATTTCTTCATAGAATTAGCATTCACATGACCTAATCTACCATGCCATAAATTAAATGAATCGCAAGAATAAGCAAATGAAGTTTTATTGGCCACTTGGGCAACATTAACGGTTACATTATTCTTGGTACTGCCTCAGCCTTAGTACCCACAATAGCAGACTCGACTTTAGGAGCCGGAGTATCAACATTTAATTTAAACATGCCGTTGGTCATATAGCCACGGCCTAAATACATTCCATTTAAGGTGATTACAATTTTAGCAGATTCAAATACAAGTTTAAATCCTTTGTTCACCATAACAGACCCGGAAACCAGATTCTTGCGAATTTCCGGCACATGGAGCACGCCATTCAGTGTGAGCTCCTTTCCCGATGTCATCTTCAGCAGCACGGTTCCTTTTCCTTCCACCCTGGAAGTAGCCGAGTTCCCCATGAAGCAGCTCTCATTGTCCACGGCCGTATAGGTCTTGAACATCCATTTGCTGGCACAGATGTGACTGGTGGCGCCTGTGTCCAGCCACAATTCCTTTGGGTTGCTCCCCACCAGGTTCACTTCAGAAACCACAACACTCAGGTGCATGTAGTCTTGTCCAGCATCATCTCCTCCCTCAGCCACATTTGCCTGAGCAGGTGCCCTCTTCCTCCCTTTCCCTTGGAACTTCCTCTTTGGGGGGGTGGGGGGTGGTTTGGGCTTGTCGATGCGCATCTTAAAATCCACGGCACGATGGCCCGGTTTGTTTCACACAAAGCAATCTCCCATGAATTTCTTCTTGAGAGAAGCACCGACACCGCTGTCAAAGCGTTTCCGCTTAGACACAGCGTCCTCAACCACATGGGCCTTGGCAACCGCGTTGCCTGCTCCGCCATCGCCTTTCCTTCCGGATCGGCGGTTGCTTTGCTCAACGTTGAGCCTCTCAATGAGTCCCTCCAAGGTCATAGCCTTCCGTTTGTGTTTCAGGTAGTTTTGAAACTCTTTCCAAGAAGGTGGCAGTTTATCAATCATTAATGCCACTTGGAAAGGTTCGTTGATAACTAGCCCCTCAACCTCAAGCCTATGGTATATGAGTTGGAGTTCCTCAACCTGCTCGATGACACTCTTCCCATCAGTCATCATGTACTCATGAAAGTTCGTGACGACAAATTTCTTTGCGCCAGCGTTATTCACTTTGTACTTTCTTTCGAGAGATTCCCAAAGCTTCTTTGCAGAAGCCTTGGGCTCGAATACACTAAAGAGAGTGTCATCCAGAGCACATAGGATGTAGTTCCAGCATAGGTAGTCACCATGTTTCCATGCTTCCACCGCCGAAACCGTCTGCACGTCCTCATCGTCCTCGCTTAGGACGGGTGCAGTCTCCTTGAGAAAGCGGGTCAGATTAAGGGCAATTAAGTAAAACAACATCTTTTGCTGCCAACATTTGAAGTTGTTGCCCCTAAACTTTTCCGGCTTCTCTAAATGAGAGGTTGGCAACATTGGCATAGACGGCGTTGCCGGAGCCTTGCCCTTTGCCCTGGCCGCAGCCACAAGCGCTGCCTTGGCCGCAGCCTTAGCAGCAGCCTGTGTTGTGGCCGCAGCCGCAGCCATAGCATCGGCCGCAGCCTTTGCCGCAGCAGCTTCGGCCTTAGCCTGAGCCTGAGCCTGAGCCTGAGCCCCCCCACTTGCAGCGCTCGCATTGTTATGGCTACTGCCAATCACAAGTGCGCCCTGCACGTCTCCCGAAGGAACGATGGGTGTTTGATCCTCATTAGTCATCTGAAATGACAAAATTATCCCGTTTAGTTTCTCGCAAGAAAACTAAATTCTTAATCGCAAATACTAATTATAACTTAATTAGTTTGCTTCAAAAGAATAAAACAAAAAAAAGATATTCTGGTGTGAAAATCAAATCACTTTTGATTTCACTAAGAATTCTTTATAGTATTCTAGAATAAAAAGATTAAAACCAATTCGGATTTATTCTATGTGCAAATTTCAATTTCTAGTAAACTAGCAATGATTTTGCGAGAATAAAAACCGAGACGTCAACAAAACAAAATAAAAGAAAAAGTCCTTTTCTTTTCGAAATTAGTAAAACCAAAAAATAATATTGTTTAAGATTGTTGGGTTTTGATACTATTTCGAATAAACAATCAAGTAAAGAACAAGGACTGCAATGGAAATAAACAATTTTATTTCTCACAAATGGAATATAAATTACAATTCCCGACTCAACAAATAAACAAACTGCCGGACTGTTTTGTAATAAAACAAACTGCCGGACTGGTTTTAACAAATAAACAAAACTGCCGGACTGGTTTTAAACAAAACCAAACTGCCGGACTGTTTTAACAAAACAAACTGCCGGACTGGTCTTGTAATAAATAAAAAACTGCCGGACTGGTTTTTGTAAATACTGGAAATTACAGAACTGAAAATAAATTACAGAATCGAAAGACTGAAAGTAAACAGTACTGAAATGTAAATACAGAAAAGAAACAATACAGAAAAGTAAATTACAGAAAAGAAACGGTACTGAAATGAAATGGACAGAATGTAAATGACTGAAATATAAAAGAAGAGGCAACTGCTGAGCAGTTTCCCTTAAACAATATTTCCCGAACCACCTTTAAAGGTTTCTGGTTTCGGGACTTTGTTCCCAAGGTACAACTTCTATCTCAGAGTGGCTCGTATGAAAACCGGCACCGAACCACAGGTCGAGCTGTTGGTGGTGCGGTTCTCTCTCTCTATATGATGCTTATGCTGTGTTGTGTGTATTCTGGTGTGTTGAAATGAGAGGGGGAGGGCTGCCTTTTATAGCCTCTAATGAAACCGCAGCCATAAATGTTGGTCATCAATTCTGGGAGTTACACCCCCAGAATCCGCTCAATTAATTCTGAAACCGCAGCATTTAATCTCATTCATTGCTGAAAACTCTAGGGACTGCTTTGTATTTTATACAAAACTCCCTATTCGGGTTTGGACCCGAGACCCGAGACATTCCCCAAATCACAAATCCCAAATCCCAAATCCCACGCCCGAGACCCGAGACCCGAGACCCGAGACACGAGACACGAGCGAGCGTGTGTGGTACACACTAATACTCTTAGGTGTATGTGGACATGTTAGTTTAATAACTACATGGGTTGTTATTGTATATATATTGTAAGATTAACTCTTAATCTTCCAATATGGGATTATACTAAATGGTTTTCCTTTACCATTTCGGTTTTTCCAGATTTGAGCTTTCGAGACACCAACTTTGAAGCCACTTTGTATTCACACCCATTCTCCGAATAGGTCATGTGATATACCGCTACGAAGCTCGTCACACGGGCTACTCAAACACGTTGAGTACGGTATAAACAACTCAGTGCTGTTACACGAAATAATGACTCGAATTTGGTCCAGTGACCCTTCGGAAACACCCATGTTTTCACATGTTTTTACAACACGAAGGTCTGCCATACCGATGAACACTGAAAATTGAGTGAACAAGTTTAAACACAAACTGAGTGAACAAGTTAATCTTCATAGAGATTGACACATTAGTTGGTTTGATAGCTGGTCTACGAAATTGTCAATAATTTTAGGGCAAGTTTTTGGGAGAAAAGCCACCATGGTAAGTCCTGTGCCGGTGTAGAAAAGACTAGTGGTTAAGGTCCGCTACTCAGAAGTTTTGTTCAAGCAGCCTAGATAGTAACTTATCATAAGGAGAAAACCAAAAACCTGGTTAATAGCTAGGTTTGTTTTTTGGGAAAAAGTATGCCTATAAGATCATGATTACTGAACTCTCCAAGTGACCCTTGGTTGTCCGATGATTTTCTTAGCTCAAACTTAAGACTGTTTTATTGTTATAGAAATGTCTGAGCGCCTGAAAGTTTTTTTTTTTTTTTGAAGATTTGGATCCAGTCAGTAACATCTACTAACATTTTGATTGTTAACAATGAGGTAAAGCACAAGGAAGTCTATTCGGAACAAAAATAAAAGGAAATTTCCGTTTTTTTTTTGTGTGGAAAGAATGTTCTGATAGTGGGAAGATATAAAAATGTAGTGTGCTAACAATTTTTCTGCTATTGTATCTATGATAGCAAAATCTCCATTATAAATTCCAAAAAATTGATTTAGTCAATGTAGTAAGGTACTAGTACTAAAATGATGTAGAACTATAACTAGCACGAATTTGAAGGATAAAGTTTATTTGAACTTAAATTTGTATTTCACACACAGGATTATTCGAACTTCAAATTGTTTGCAATTGTGGAATACCTTTTTCTCAAATGATACTATAAATGTATCGTCTACAAATTACAATCCCACACTGAACGATATGTATGCAGAAAGTTTAGCTTCTCAGCTTGAGAAATTAAACGATCTAGATGCAGGTTTTGAACTCATTTTCTGAACTCAGCTTCATAAGTTAACTAAAAAAACGTTCGAGTCTTAGAAGATTTTGAATTTTGGCTTCCTTTAACAACCCAAATGAAGACTATGTGCAATAACAAATAGGAGTATATCGGAACACTTAAAACTTATAAATAAAACCTTTAACAACACAAAAGATTTCACAAAATTGAGACCCTATAAAACTTTACTCAACCATTGCACATCGCAATCTGGCTATTTCCAAACACTTATTACATGTTATTAATTTTAGCCAAAGAGGTAGTTGTGGTAAAACAAAAGGGCTCTTACATGACTTTAACACTCTGTTTTAAAATTCGTGCTACATAGCACTACGTAGCGCGAAATAGCGTTTTTTTGGTAAAAAACGCAACGAAAAATCATGATTTTGGGTGGAATTGCGCTAAAATCGCGCTATAGGGGACCAAAAGCGCAAAAAGCGCGAAATTCTGGACCAAAAGCGTAAATAGCGAGTTAAAAAAAAATAGCGGATCTAAATAATTAATATATATTGTGTAATTTTTATAAAAATGTCTGCAGTCCAGATGGTTGATACGGTGTTGCAATTTTCAGCAGACCCAAGTTCAAAACTCACCAGCAACAATTTTTTATTTTTATTTTTTTTTATTACTTTATAATATAACTATACATTTCTTTTCTTTTTTTGTTATATATTCTAAAGTTTAGTGCATATTTAGGCAAAAAAAAAATACACCGCAAAGCGCTATATAGCAACGCTATTAGCGTTTTTAGCGTTTTTCTCGAAAAAACGCTACGATAGCGATAACGCTATTTAAAACACTGCTTTAACATAACACATGGGAGTTAATTGTTAGTGAAAATTTAGGTGCACAGTAATTTTGGTAGCTAGGGTTCTAAGTCTAGGTATACTTTTTTTTATTAGGTGCACAGTAATTTGATATGGACATATTTCTGTATAACATATATGGCAAACATTGCATTTGGTAATTATTATAGAGACTAATAGTTTTAGAGTCAAACAGAGGTTTACAACAAATTATAATAGGAGTAAAAATTGAATAATTCCAGAAAAACCATCTGGATGAAGGAAGGTCTGACATACCGATGAACACTGAAAACTGAGCGAACAAGATTAAACACAAACTGAGTGAACAAGTTAATCTTCATAGAGATTGACACATTAGTTGGTTTGATAGCTGTTCTACGAAATTGTCAGTAATTTTAGGGCAAGTTTTTGGGAGAAAAGCCACCATGGTAAGTCCTGTCCCCGTATAGAAAAGACTCGTGGTTAAGGTCCGCTACTCAGAAGTTTTGTTCAAGAAGCCTAGATAGTAACTTATCACAAGGGGAAAACCAAAAAAACTGGTTAATAGCTAGGTTTGTTTCTCGGGAAAAGTATGCCTATAGGATCATGATTACTGAACTCTCCAAGCGACCCTTGGTTGTCTGATGATTTTCTTATCTCAAACTTAGACTATTTTATTGTTATAGAAATGTCTGAGCGCCTGAAAAGCTTTTATTTTATTTTTTGAAGATTTGGATCCAGTCAGTAACATCTACTTAGTATAACATTTTGATTGTTAAGAATGAGGTAAAGCACAAGGAACTCTACTCGGAACAAAAAAAAAAGTAACTTTCCGTTTTAGAGGCAAACATTGTATTTGGTAATTATTATAGAAACCAATAATGTTAGAGTC
This sequence comes from Primula veris, assembly GCA_963682055.1. Classification (NCBI taxonomy): domain Eukaryota; kingdom Viridiplantae; phylum Streptophyta; class Magnoliopsida; order Ericales; family Primulaceae; genus Primula; species Primula veris. The sequence goes on along the minus strand of OY821747.1, from coordinate 22,667,623 downwards.
ATACATAGGTTCACAAATACTCCATGTGATTACTAACATTTGAGTTCTATAAATACCGGCATATTCATCATATTCATATTCACTTATCGTTTTAACTACTTCTCTCACTATGGAGATTAAGTTCAAACTTGTTACAATTATTCCCATCCTAGTTGCTTTTACACTTTTTTTCTCTCATTCCCATTCGCAAAACCTTTCGCCACTTGTTCCTGCTCTATACGTTTTTGGTGATTCCATCGTTGATGGTGGGAATAATAGGCCAAACCATCCATATGGTGTCGACCTCGATGCGGAAATTAGCCCCCACGCAACAAATGGTCTAAATATTGCGGACTATATCGGTATGATTAATGTGGTTCTTAACCACTTCTTTCACAATGAGTTTTTGCAATTTTCCGCTCTGGAAGCTTTTTTCATAATAATAAAGAGACATAAGAAAACAAACATCACTCATGTCAGTGAAGATTTGATCCAAATTATATATTATATCATGATGTACATATCAAAAAATATGGATACAAAATTTCCGAGTTCTAATTGCTTCTTCTTTTTTTCAGCTATGTGCCTAGAACTACCCTTAGTTCCTCCCTACAACAATTCGACCTCTTTAAATTCAACAACGGGGATCAACTTTGCTTTCGGTGGCTCCGCAGTTCAACCACAGACACATGTACATAGTATTTACAATGACAAGTTATAATTACAAATTTGATATATAGGTGGAGGAATATGTGGTTCAGTTTTATAAGCACAGAGAAACTGATGAACCTTCAAATATTCTGTATTTTGTTTTGAGTAACTAAAATTGTTTTTTGTGCAGCTTGCTTCATGGAACTTTGACGGACAGATACGAAAGTTCGAAAAAACAGTTTTTGATAACCTCTCTCACGTTTTCGGTAAAGAAATCGAAAAACACCTTCAGCAATCGATTTTCCTTGTTTAATATCCAATTAATGACTATATGAACTACATTGATTATCCGAGTACTTCAGGAAAGGCTCTATTATTGGACCCTATACTATTTTCGAAGTATCTCCTGGATTCGTTCGCAGAACGATTGACTGTAAGTAATTTTAGAACTAATATTACTAGACTCCGCAATTGTAGTAATCCCTTACTCCTAGCATTGCAAAACATCATATCAGGGCAAATTCATGAGTTTCTTCGATTGCAGAAATGACCTAAAATAACTATTACAGAATTCTTTAACAGGAAATACTTCACTGATGCTGATTTTTGTTCTCTTTTTCTGGTATATGCATGTTGCAGACGTTATATCTGGCTGGTGCACGAAAGTTTGTAGTGACGAATATATGGCCACTGGGGTGCATGCCATATTACAATAATTATCTACACACTTGCAATGAAAGAGTTAACGACCTGGTTAAAATATACAACAACTCAGTGCCTGAAGTGTTGAACGATTTGGCATCTGATCTGGATGGTTTCGAGTATGCATACTCTGACGATTTCTACTTTTTCCAAACCTTGAACCTCAATACTGACTTAACTGGTATGTAATAATAAAATTATTTGAATATTAGATTTATTGGCCAATAAGTTGCAAGAATTGTCTCAAAATTATTTTACATCTTAGTAAAATTAACCAAATCATTTGAATTTATTTTTCATGAAGAATCAAAAGTTTCTTTAGATTACTAAATAATAATTTTATGACAAATATCGTAACCGCACTTTATTCCTTTCTTTTCATTTTAGGAATCACAAATACTTTCGGGTATTGTTATGATGATGCCAAGAAAAATGTTTGCCCAGATAGAGACGTGTTTCTTTATTTCGACAAAATCCATCCAACTCAGGCAGCGAATCGCTTGTTTGCTTTGGAGTGTTTTAATGGAACGACCCTGTGCTCGCCGAAGAATATATTGGAGCTGGCTGGAGCTTAAAAGGCTAGTGGGGCGTTTATTATTTTCAGGTTCTAGTATTGTATTAACAAGCTGAAAGAAGTGTCTGTCAATAAATTGTCCCTTGAATACCACTTGTCAAATTTCAGAAAAAATTCAGTAATGGAATGGATGTGTGTTTCTAAATCTCTTTTCTGTTGTTGTATGATTGAGTTTTCCATGCCGCCTTTCCTTATAGTTAGTAATATGTATATCAACATAATATATTCAGTTTTCATTCCCGATATTCTCGTTCTAAACACACTTGTGAACACGATGTGTAATTGAATCTTACATGTGAAATGCACAACCCGTAGCTCAACTTGCATGATGTGTCGCAACTCGTATTGCACTGCCTCATAAGACAAAATAATGAACAGAGCTACAGTAATAAGTAAAAAGAGATTTTCTATTTAGAATATTGATTTCGATATTAGAAAGATCCTATTGTTGAGAAACTTTTCTGATGCAAGATCGACCAAGGTGACACAAGATCGACCAAGTGATGGACCTATCTATCAGGTTTCTTGAACAAATGCGGAATAAAATCAATGATAAAAAAAAAAACAATAAATAAAAGTCAAACTAAAGACCGCGACCCGTCACCTATAAAGAGGTGGGAACCTTGGTATGATTAGCTGGTATGGAACCTTGACCCGTCACCTATAAAGAGGTGAGAACCTTGGTATGTGAAGACGCCACAAACGGTTGCGGAATACCGATTGATAAGTCAGTTTTGAACGCCACAAGTTAACACCTTGATAAGTTCGGAAAGTTCAATGAAGAACAAAAGAGAAAACTCTCAAATATATTAATCAAAACTTCCTTTTTTACAATCTGATTTGACCCGTATTTATGCTTGGAACAAGCCTCCAAGAATGGGGAATGACATAGAAAAGCATTAATTAAAACTAGGTTCATAGTACATAAGACATATGACCTTCCAACTTATGTAACTCCTAGAAAACATCAAAATAAAAACATATACATTGTAATTCAGCATAACCACTCAATAATGAGTTCACCCCCTTTATAAATTCATGAATTTTTGAATAATGGACTTTAACACCTCCAAATGCATTGAATCTCAGCAAAGAAGCATTAATATTTTGATAACTTAAGCCCCTTGAAGTATCAACCTTAATGACCACCAAATTAACTTGATTAGAAGCTTCTTTAACTACTCCAATCTGATTAACAAAGTCTTGGACATTAATTGAGATCATATTCAGCTTCGTATTCGGCTTCGGTTTCCCTTTAGTCTTCATATCCGTGTAATCTGTCCGAATATCATGTCTAAGTCCATAACATGTCGCCTTAAACTCTTTAGCCATTATATTTGTAATTGTCGAAATAAGAGCTTGTGAATAACACTTCGTTAGCGCAATCAAGATCACATCAGACTCCCTCTCTTGAAAAAGATTTGTCCTCAAATCTGTACCTGCAATAAAACAAGATAAGTTAGAAATATCAAATATTTTACTAACATCGTACTTACCTCGATACTCCAGCTTATAAGTTCTGGTTACAATCCATTCAAGCATTAACACATGCCATTCTTTTATTAGGTGCAATATAGACACTCTTGTGTTATACCATACTCGTATCGAATTCCTATCTTCGGGATCAAACACAACCGTCTTAAATTCATTTTTACAGTTCTGAGAAGCTAAACGTTTAATTTTGAAATAAAAGTTATTTCGAGCATCCTCGTGGGCCTTCTTAAGGAATTTAACGTTTAATTTGACCACAAAATGTTAATATATATTAAAAGCAAATTTAACTTGTTTCAAACACTTTTCCCACATTTTCAATATCCTTTTTGTTATAGCATACAATAAACCAGATAGAATCACATCAATTAGACTTGTTATACTATCAGTTTGGATGTGACAAGGTTCTGATAACAATATATTACATCTGAACTTTCTAAACAAATTACTACATAAGTAGCTTAATAACTTTGTATTTCCTTTTAAAGCAAAATTCCTTGACTTGTCGTGCATTCTTAAAACTTCTTTGAAGTATAAAATAGCATTATAGATGGCCTTTTTACAAGATATAGGATCACCATCCTTAAAAAGTCTATCAACCACCAGAAAAGCAAATTCCACATAGCATAGCTTAAACTAAAATTTGTTTTTAGATTTAGGCAAGGCTAACACATGATCCGTATAAAGGAAGGAACTTAGCACATGATAATTAAACCGAAATTTGACTTGAAACTTGACATGCTTACGAGTAATGGTTTTCATTCCAACTCTATCCACAATAGCTCCTTTAATAAGATAGAGTAAAATCAGCATGTAGTCGCAATAAGCACACTTTATGACATAAAGACACGGATTTTCAGTTCTCAACAAATCAAGATTCATATTTGAATGCTTAACATCATATTTTAATTTTTTGTTGTAGAACATATTCTTTTCAAAGTATGCAAACACAACTATACCCTTAAATACTGTTATCTCCTGAATAATCAATCGTCTTAAAGAATTAGGAACATTAGTTAACTCAAATGGTCTTGCTAAAATACATACATGAAAAACGACTAGGGTCTTGGGAACACCAAAGTGTCTTATTAAATCACAACCATGAGTAACTCTAACAAGCAAATCAGATAATGAACAATGAGGCTCATACAATTCATGCTTTTTGAACAATAACGAATCAATTTTATCAAACTCGATAATTTCTACTTTGTTAAAAGCATTAAATACACTTTCAAAATCAGAATCATTAATATATAAATCTTTAGTGTATTCAAAACAAAATAATTTGGTATTTAAAGTTGAAAGCAACGTATACCTTCCCGTAGGCGCATCAACCATTATATTCTCATTACCTTTGTTATACTTGACTAGAAACGAATATGTATCAATGAACTTCACCCGTTTGGCATGTCTTTTGTTCAGTATTTGTATACCTCGTAGGTGTTTTAACAATTTATGATCAGCTTGAATCACGAACTCCTTGGGCCAAAAATAGTATTGCCACGTCTCCAACGCCCTCGCCAATACATATAACTCCTCGTCATATGTTGGATAGTTTAGGGCTGTCCCGCTAAGCTTTTCGCTAAAATATGCAATGGGACATTCTCCTCGCATTAGAACAGCTCCAACACCTTGTTCGTAGGTTACGTAAAGACCAATTTCAATGAAATACTCCAGCTGGATATGCATCTTACCCTCCTTGCATTGACAAGTCTGAATTCCAATTCCCTCTTTCGCCTTAACAAGGTGTTCGATTCCCTTAAATTTTCGCAGCCCAATAGCAATCTCACGGGGAACTAAAGTTTCACCAACCTGTAATAGATGTTGAAAAACACTAGGAAAACAATAGTTATTAGCGTTAGTCTTTAAACAATCCTCACTTGATCTCACATAAATGCTCACTTTTTTCCTCTCTTTTCTTTCCTCTCCAAGCATCTCTTCTTTTCCTCTCTCTTTTCTTTCTCTTTTTATCTTAAATTTTTTTAAACTCTCACTCTCTTTCTTTTCACTCTCATTCTTTTCTTTTTTCTCTTGTTTCTTTTCACACTCATATTTTTTTTCATTTTCTTTTAACCTCACTCGATTTTCAATTGTCATACTACACACCTCTTCATTAACAAAACAACTGGTCTCAAAGGCGTTTACTTTTTGTAATTCTAAATCGCTCCTAATCGTTCCATCTAGCGCGTTAGGTATGACTTTAGTCTCTGCATCAACCAACTTATCTTTTTCGTTAACATCCTTAACAAGCTCATGAGCCAATTCACTTTTAATTAAAACACCATTTTTTGGACATATACTATCATCGAGATTTTTTTTTAAAACTTTAAAGCATTCATCAAATATTTTTCCATAATCTCGAGTTTTAGTTTTACCTTGGTTCAACGTGATCACCTCCTTTTCATAGTTCAAGATATGAACTTTTGGCTCTAAATAATGTTTGTCATCTATTTCACTCCGTGATGACTTTTTATTAGAAGAACTTCCAACTCGCATTGGGCTGATCATTGTCGATTTGTGTTTATGAAACTCTTTGTTTTTAGTTTCCGATTTCTTTGGTTGGACTCTTCGTCTTTCACACAAGCTTGGGACCTTTTGTTGTTGTTTGTTAGGTGCGTTTTGTAGACCATCGAGTCGTTTGTTTAATTGCTCGAAATCAGTCTTAATCATTTTCCGCATCTCACCCATCATGGACTCCATTTGTAACTTCATTTCATTCTCTCCCGAATCCATTCGAAATTCTTTTTGCTGCAAATAAGATGTTAGGATAAAAATTAAATGGACCTCACACACTTTCTCACGTGTTTACACTCAATAATATGCACTCGTCACTCGTGTATCACTCGATCGGCTTTTACCCTCTATTAATCTCACACACACTGCCTTTTTCCACTCAAATATGTTCTCACTCGCTCAACCTTACCCACTCGTCGTTTCCTCTATAGGTTCTCTATGAACTTAATAAACCACAAGACGTTTACTTGTAGCGTTTAAGAGTTGGTAATACGAACAAAAGTTTTATAGAATGAAGTGACACACCTAAAAAATCATAATTTTAACAATAGACACAAGTACTCGAAACGACAATTAGACAATCCTCTTTCGTTGGCACTTTATATATATATATTTTTTGTGCTCTTTTTGGATTCCTTTAAATTTTTTTTTTTTTGTTTGGCACTTTTTTTTGTGTGTGCTCTTTTTGATCTTTCTCTTTTTTTTTTATATATTAACGAGGATAACAAGACTCAACAAGAAATAGAAATGACTCCCCTTTTTGACAACCTTTCAATAGAATTTTAACAAATCAGTTTTTTTTTTTTGTTGAAACAATTTTTTTTTTCTTAAAAAAAACAAAAATAACAAGACACTTAAAACCTTGATAGAGTCTAAGCTCTGATACCAAATGATGCGTGATCGACCAAGGTGACACAAGATCGACCAAGTGATGGACCTATCTATCAGGTTTCTTGAACAAATGCGGAATAAAATCAATGATAAAAAAAAAAACAATAAATAAAAGTCAAACTAAAGACCGCGACCCGTCACCTATAAAGAGGTGGGAACCTTGGTATGATTAGCTGGTATGGAACCTTGACCCGTCACCTATAAAGAGGTGAGAACCTTGGTATGTGAAGACGCCACAAACGGTTGCGGAATACCGATTGATAAGTCAGTTTTGAACGCCACAAGTTAACACCTTGATAAGTTCGGAAAGTTCAATGAAGAACAAAAGAGAAAACTCTCAAATATATTAATCAAAACTTCCTTTTTTACAATCTGATTTGACCCGTATTTATGCTTGGAACAAGCCTCCAAGAATGGGGAATGACATAGAAAAGCATTAATTAAAACTAGGTTCATAGTACATAAGACATATGACCTTCCAACTTATGTAACTCCTAGAAAACATCAAAATAAAAACATATACATTGTAATTCAGCATAACCACTCAATAATGAGTTCACCCCCTTTATAAATTCATGAATTTTTGAATAATGGACTTTAACACCTCCAAATGCATTGAATCTCAGCAAAGAAGCATTAATCTTTTGATAACTTAAGCCCCTTGAAGTATCAACCTTAATGACCACCAAATTAACTTGATTAGAAACTTCTTTAACTACTCCAATCTGATTAACAAAGTCTTGGACATTAATTGAGATCATATTCAGCTTCGTATTCGGCTTCGGTTTCCCTTTAGTCTTCATATCCGTGTAATCTGTCCGAATATCATGTCTAAGTCCATAACATGTCGCCTTAAACTCTTTAGCCATTATATTTGTAATTGTTGAAATAAGAGCTTGTGAATAACACTTCGTTAGCGCAATCAAGATCACATCATTTTCTGAAAGAATACATTCTACAATCTCATAAAAAATAAAATTATTTTCTCAATTATAAAGTTATATTGATTTTAATAACCCTCATCCGAAATAGCAATGTTCATCAGACATTGAGAAACAATTATTTTTCTCAAACACTATCATCGCATGTTTTGTATTTAAGTACTAAAGAGAACTAACCCCAAACTGGAAGAAGATTCAGAAAGTCACCAAAGTAATATTGTAATCTTGCGAATGAACGTGAACACCACATTTAAAAGCTATAAATTGAAGGCCTACTATTGGTGTTATTTTCAAAAACAGAGAGCAGAGCTGAAGATTAGGATTGTATGCAACTCGAGAAACTTATGTTGTATTCGGTATTTTGAGAAGATAGATGAATTTGATAAAAAATTATCTTAAAATTGCCTTAGACTTCTGTCTAGAAACGGATGTGCTCTTGTTAAAGGTGTTCTCGATCGATTGCAACCGTAATAAATGGTTTAACAGGTAAATATAGAAATTGTTAGAGGGCATCCTATAAATCTTATCTTGCTCTCGGCTTCATAGTAAAAATCTGCCGTTTTCTGGCTTCACATATATTGATAAAATTGATACAACAACATGTTATTCATAATCAATTTATACAAATGAAAGCCTGTGAATCATGATAATAGGTTATTACTATTGTTTTTATGAATATTATGCTAAAAGAAGTTGATAGAGTCCAAAAGGAGAGCACGAGCCACCTGTACCGGCAACCAATCGTTCCACAATGACCCTATTCGCAGCCTGTGTAAAATGAAGTTCGTCAAAAAACAAGTACACTCGCTTATACAAACATACATATTCTTTATTCTGTCCGGTCCATTTCTGAGTTCTTTTCCACTCTTCGGGCATCGTGGGGTCCTCACAATTATATCGGTTGCGATAGGTCCAATGTTCTACATCTGGATTAGCGAAGGGTATACGTTGTTCAGATGGGGGAATATCTCGAAGTACAGTCTTTTCGCACAATCCTGTCCCGTTTTTAGCAATAGGACAACATGGGCATCTTGTTTCTTCAAATCCTAGCGTCATTAATAACAATAAATAAATATAAAATTCCACCTCAAATCTTAGCACTTTATGCAATAAGCTTATTATAGAAACAGGCTGGTAATTACACTGAACTAACAATGTTTCCAAAGTTCGTAAATGAATGCATATGATAAACATAGAGGATTGAAAAATCCACTTACCATAATCGCCTGGAGCTTCAACCATATTCTTAATGAGAGAAAACATTCTTGCAGTCACTAAATGTAAATCTTTAAGCTCATTTCTTAATTCCGTAATCTTGATATCGAGCTTCTTATTGAATTTAGATACCATTTCGTTCATATGGTCTGCGCATTTGGTTCTTGGTTTGAGTTTCTCTATCATGTACGGCAAACAACCCAGTGGACGAATTTCGAAAATTACCATTTTTCTTGCACCAAGATTGTACAAATCCTGGGGAAATATATGTTTTGGTATAAACAGATGGTAAATACACAATATGACAATAAGGAGTAAGGACAGCTATGGTAATTGGTTACCTTTATGTAGTTACTGTATTCCTTAGAAAGCAGCTCGGCGAATTTTTCCTCATTGTAGCGGTTACTCGTGTTATAATACTTAGGTTGCAAATAGTTGAAAATGTAGTCACTTTCGCCAATGTTAATCAAATATATTGATTTCGACAAATAATTCGATAGTTTTTCTCCCAATTTGTTCTTTAATTCCGTTTGCATATATTCCTTGAAAACACCGATTTGTTCCTTGAGACACAGATTATTTCCCTGTAAAGTGGATCACTTCATATATTGATCCCATTGGTCAAGATTGCAATACAAAATAAAATAAGAAAATTAAAACTTCCTGTTGGTATTTCCCTGTAAAGTGTTATACTAATTGTTGCTCACAAGCCACAAGATGCATGAGCACCAATTTTGTGACCTACTTAATGTGATCTTAGAATATTTTCAATAGGCTGTTTTCTAAATTGTACAATGACTTTAAAATTATACCATCTTTTAGTTCTTTAAATATTAGCTTACAATGATTTAATGGCACTTATCAGTGAAGGGAAATTCAAGAACCATAGATTACCACTGTCCTTTCAATTTTACTATAATTTTTAATGTGTTCACAAATTAGATTTAGTCAACCTATCTCACTTTTTTAATTAACTAGGGAAGTGTAGCAGAAAGTCAAGTTTTTTTTTTCATTTTATAAATGTTCCTTGTTTTTATTTTTTCATTTTATGTGTGTGTACTTACGAAGGCAGTTCCCGTTTCTGGAAGGATACCAGCTGTTGCAGATGCGTAATTAACTCCACGTAGGGTTTCAAACGGGGGATCACCAACTGCATCTATGCCATCGAAGGGGAGCCATGAAGAAGCTGCATTAAGATTTGACATCAGTTAAATATCAAAACAGTCATAAACTAACTTCTTAGAGGCGAGAAGATAATCTTGGTTAAAACCTCATATAACAATATCATATAGTACTTCAAAAGAATTATTCCGAATATTGTCATATTTAACCGCACAACAAGTAGAGAAGATTTCTTTTTGATACATTTCAAAGTCATTATTATCGGTCAAAAACAAGGTTTTGAGGTTATTTAGCAAAATTAGAAAGCTCAATGGAGCCATGATTTAACTTGGGAAGGGACACAATTCTAACCAATGTCAAATACAAATTCTAATTAATTTTTAAATAAAATTTCAATAAAATTTTATAGTTTTTTCCGCACAATAGCCCTTTGATAAATTAAGTATAATGGTTTGATAATAAACTGGGAAAATAACTTTGTAGGAGTAAATAATAAGTTCTGAGAATTGGAAATTTAGCCATTCTCATAGTCTTGAAAAAATCTAATCGAAAAATGGCTCACCAATTAATTCTGGAACAGTTTTCCCATCTGAAAATCTATTTCCACTAATATATTCACATGATTCACCATAGGGATAATAGTTTGTCTTCATCCACGACACATGATCCCTTGGCTTGAGATGGATATCACCGGTTTCGAAATTAGAATCTCCAAATGCATAAATATTTAAGTTTGGTTCAATTGGAGTTTGTAATCCTGGTGGTATTGACAAATCATCTATTTCACTTGTACTTATGGCAAATAATACATTGAAATGAAAGAATATGTAAAATAAGGTAATACACATTACTTGAGAATACGTTATATCCTATGTAATTTCTTTTGTTTTAACAAAAAATGATGCTAGGTGATCAGATTTAAACTAAACCATAGCTAGGGAGAATTTAAGGTTTAGTTGAAACTTGCATCATTTAATATGTGCGGTTATATATGTGCAATAAAGTTATCCATATTTATTTATTTTAAAAATTTGAGTTATTTTACAAACTTATAATATATATGGTCATAACTCCGTTGATTGGTCAAGATTTAAATGTACAATTAATATTAGTGAGCCTGGAATATTAGTGTTTCAACTATTTAGACCAACCATTCTGCTAAAAACAAAATAGATTAATAAACCCAAAAAATAAATCAAAACATCAACCATCATGTGATTAACACACCGTACTTAATGAAACATTGTAATGACTTAATTTACGACAATTAAACATCACCAACGAATAACAAAAATTTTGTATAAAACTTGGCACATATTGGAAAATCCTATAAAAAATATTGCTGTTTTGCTTTTTTGTACCTCATGCAGTCAATTCTCGTATTTTCCATATTACGGTTAACATACTTTGTATAAGAAATAAGTAAGCTCGGAGAGATTAAAAGCACAAACTGTTTCTACAAGATAGCTAAATCACGCCTAAATTTCTCTCACATTTTAGATGTGTCCCACCTATGCAACATAAATTAGTTTCGGTATTAATTAGGGTTTAGTTTCTCATTACTTTATCAACTAAACTCATATATCATGCACAGTTTGGAAGTTTTCTATTTTCTCCAGACACTAATTAGGGTGTGTTTGGAACCCATAAATGTGAGGGGAAAAGAAAAGAAAAGAAAAATAAATGAAGAGAATTAAAAATTAAAATAAAAAATTAATGCCCAATAGGTACCACTTTTGAAATTATATTCCTCCTAGGTACCTCCATAATTTCACATTCCCTATAGGTACCACTTTTTAATTATTTACTTTATTTACCAAAACGCCATACACATATTTCATAAAAAATGGAAAAAAACACATAAAATTATATAAAATGCAAAAAATCTCAAAATAAATGAAAAAAAACCACAAAAAATTGTAAAAAAAAATAATAATGTATTTTTATAAAAAAAATCACAAAAATCACAAAAAATGAAAAAAAATAAAAAAAATAACAAAGAAAATAAAAAAATCATAAAAAAATTATAAAAAATAAAAAAATCACAAAAAATCACAAAATTTTAAAAAATTACAAAAAAACTAAAATTTTTTATAAAAAATGAAACAAATCACAAAATATTATAAAAAAATAAAAAATAAATAAAAAATGAAAAAAATCATAAAAAAATCATAAAAAATAAAAAAATCACAAAAAATCACAAAATTTTAAAAAAATTATAAAAAAAATAAAAAAAATTATAAAAAATGAAAAAAATCACAAGAAATTATAAAAATATAAAAAAAAAATAAAAATTTATAAAAAATGAAAAAAATCACAAGAAATTATAAAAAAAAATGAAAAAAATCACAAAATTATAAAAAAAAATGAAAAAAATCACACAAAAAAATCATTAAAAAAAATCACTTTTATTGAACTTTATGCACTTTCAACTGTAGTAGATGCACTTTCAGCTGAACTATATGCCCTTTCAGCTGAACCATATGCACTTTTATTGAACTAGATGCACTTTCAGCTGAACCATATGCACTTTTATTGAACTAGATGCACTTTTAGCTGAACCATATGCACTTTCAGCTGAATCAGATACACTTTTAGCTGAACCAGATGCACTTTTAGCTGAACCATATGCACTTTCAGCTGAACCATATGCACTTTTATTGAACTAGATGCACTTTCAGCTGAACCATATGCACTTTCAGCTGAACCAGATACACTTTCAGCTGAACCATATGCACTTTCAGCTGAACCAGATGCACTTTCAGCTGAACCATATGCACTTTCAGCTGAACCATATGCAGGTTTTACAGAACGATATGCAATTTTATTGAACTAGATACACTTTTGTCTGAACCATATGCACTTTTAGCTGAACCAGATACACTTTTAGCTGAACCATATGCACTTTCAGTTGTACCAGATGCACTTTTAGTTGAATCAGATGCATTTTTAACAGAACTATATGCACTTTCGACTGTACTATATTCATTTTCGACTACACTATATGCATTTTTGACTTAACTATATGTACTTTCCACTAAATTAGATGCACTTTAAACTGAACCAGATGCACTTTCAGCTGAACCAGATGCACTTTTAGCTGAACTATATGCATACTCACTTTTATTGAACTATATTTACTTTCGACTGAATTGTATGCACTTTCAACGGAACTAGATGTACTTTCAGCTGAATTGAATGCAATTTCGACTCAATTTTATGCATTTTTGACTAACTATATACACTTTCGACTGAACTATATGCATTTTTATTGAACTATATACGCTTTTGACTGAATTATATGTATTTTTGACTGAACTAGATGCACTTTCAGCTCATTTAGATTAAAAAAAGGCACATTTATCATGGAAAAACCATTTTTTTGTATACAAAAATCACTTTTCGGTATAAAAAGTGTTATATTGACAAAAAAAAATATTTTTTGTAATTTTTTAAAAAGTTTATGATTTTTTAATTGTTTTATAATTCTTTTTTTTGTAATTTTTGTGATTTTTTAGAATTTTTAGAATTTTTTGTGATTTTTGTTATTTTTTTATAATGTTTTGTGATTTTTTTATGAATTTTGTGATTTTTTGTGATTTTTTGATTTTTTGTGATTTTTTGTGATTTTTTGATTTTTTGTGATTTTTTGTGATTTTTTGTGATTTTGTGATTTTGTGATTTTTTGTAATTTTTTGTATTTTTTGTATTTTTTGTGATTTTATGTGATTTTTTGTGAGTTTTTGTAAGTTTTTGTATTTTTTTGTGATTTTTTGTAATTTTTTTGTGATTTTTTGTAATTTTTTGTGATTTTTTGTGATTTTTGTATTTTTTAATAATTTTTTTTTGATTTTTGGTGATTTTTTATACTTTTTGGTGATTTTTTATATTTTTTTATAATTTTTTTTATATTTTTTGTGATTTTTTCATTTTTTTTTAAAAATCAATTACTAATAAAACTCATATAGTATAAAAAGTGGTACCTATAAGGAAATGCGAAATTATCAAGATACATAGGAGTAATATAATTTGCCATGAGTTACTTATAGGGAATTACCCCTAAAATGAAATCATTTTTCATTCATGTGTTTGAAATATTGGAAAAATAAATGAAAATGAAAATAAAAGAAAGGAAAGAGAGAGCTAGACTCACTTTTCTTATTTGTTTTACTTTTACTCCAATTCTGAAAGTAAAATGCTTTTCCTCATTCTACACACAATTTTTTCCATACTTTCTTTAATATTCTTTTCCATTGGTTTTCTTGTGTAATCAAACACAAAAAAATATTTTCTTATGAAATCATTTTACTTTTTCCATCAATTTTTCATGTTACAAACACCAGATCCGTCTCCAGTAATTACGAGACCCGACATAAGCTCCAAATTTAAGGCGTTTCTTGTATATGTATTTTTTTAAAAATAATGGAGGAAATCATATATATTCAAAAAAAGATGATGAAAGAGCTAGAAAGGAAAAATGCCGAGAGTGAGAAGAAAAATTTAGAGAACGAAAAGAAAATGGCTAAGACTGAACAAGACATGAAGGAGATCAGACATGCAAATACTTATTCACAATGTTATGTGCAAAGAGTTGCAGATTTGGAGGAGTGGGTTTCAGGGGAACTTGAGTTCAGGGCAAATTTGGAGAATGAAATGGAAGCTTTGATGAAAGAAAATAAGGCTCTGAAAAAAGAAAAGAAAATTTCGGGGTATGGAAATTATGGTTCAGAAGCTGGTACTAGTAAGGGTATATAGAATGTAGGTTCTTTGGTACCGATGCTAAATAACTACTAGTGGATATTTATGTGTGCTATGGGTAAGAAAATAATGAGGATGTTAAGGCTAGTTTTGGATCCTTTTGGACTTAGGTTGGTGCTACTTGGTTTACTTAGGTTGGACTTAGGAAGTTTTATCCACAACTAGCCCTGTTTTTATGTATTTGGCGATCCCATTTTGATTAATATCAATGTCTAAACCACAATGTGATACAATACGTGCAGCTTGTGCTAGGGGTTGTGTGACGTATTGCACAACTAAACCAGGCATCAAAAGCAAAAGAAGTTGCCAGAAGATTTTCTCAGTGTGTTGCGATGAGTGTAAATGTCTCCCAGCCATCGGGTCAGGTCCCAATGTGAATTGGGACAAGATCATGTATCACGGTGTTCAAGTCGTGTGCCCATAATTTATTTTCTCAAAAGGAAAATACATGGAATAAATCTATTGTTGAACTAGTTGTTCATCTTTTTTTTTTGTCTCGCTTCATTTAGTTTCGATATTCTTTAGTTTTGTTGGTTTTCAGTTTTATTGGTCAATTTGATATCTTGTAATGAATAAATGGTCATTGAACCCAATTTTCTTAAGTACTAGGTGGTGTTGTAGGGAAATTTGTAATGTTTCTCCTTTGGTTGTTAACGGAATAATACATATCTCAAAGACCAATATCTCCCAAGTGTTGGTGTAATTTAACCAAATTGTAATCGGGAAAAGGTAACTGTAACGACCCGGTCCTCCGACCAGACCGTCACCATCTGCTTACTACCACCAATACTGTCCGTTTTGGTCCGATTTCGTCCTCGCTTCTCGGGCCACACGGATTTAAAAGGCCTTCGGATAGTAAGGAGCGTTTACTTAACTTATATACCATATAGGTACTCACATATCTAGCCGATGTGATACATTACTTTCTTTTTACACCGGCATTTTCCTACGAAAATCCGGCTTCTTACACTCTTCCCCCCTTCAGGTACGACGTCCTTCCGGGGGGTGTTTCACACAACATCGGCTAGATAGCGGCTCTGATACCAATTGTAACGACCCGGTTCTCCGACCAGACCGCCACCATCTGCTTACTACCACCAATACTGTCCGCTATTGCCCGATTTCGTCATCGCTTTTCGGATCGCACGGCTTTAAAAGGCATTGATGATAGTAAGAAGGATTTAATTAACTTATATACCATATAAGTACTCACATATCTAGCCGATGTGTGACAATAATTTCTCTTTATATCGATATTTTACTACGAAAATTGGGTTTTTACAGTAAACTCATTGGTTAAGTATGTATGATATTTGTTTAATTTTCATACATTTGATATATTAAATGCGTATAATTGCTAATGCAATAATGTTATGGTAATGTTTATAGTAAATGTAACTTCATTTTAGTAAATTAATGTAATGCTTAAACGATTCCCCAGTGGAAATCGTTAGCAAAACCGTAATTGTAATTGGGTTTGGCTAACGAGTGCCTCCGAGACATCGTTTAAGTATTAAATTTATTTCCAAATTCAAGTTGCATTTAGTGTAAATATTGTTGCAATTATAGCATAACATTTTGGGTTTCCAAATATAAATATATATATTTGATTTATTCACATTGTGGAAATCTTATCAATAAATTACTACAAATAACACTTTGCAACAAATATCATAGCTTAACCAAATAGGACATTGATTATATTTTCCCATTGTAATTTAGGCTAAATGTATAAAAACTAAAATAAAAATTATAGTCAAGTAAAAAAAAATAATAAACTAGCTAGATTCTTGGCCTCCACTTGTGAGACCATTATAGTTCACGTTAAGTAATTCACATTTCAACGGATCCAATGAGGTTTGACGAGTGTTAATTATTGTAAATATTAATGCAACCTTGCATTCACAAAGGAGATCACGTTATTGATAAATAGATATAGATGTATTTTTTTCATTAGTTTACGTTATGCGGTACGGGATGCATTCACTTACCCCATGCGGCACGGAAGAGATTGCCTCGTAACCGTGGTGTATTGGTTAGAGGATCCAAATCAGTAAAATAAATATAATCTAGTAATAAAAAAACATTATTCCTACTTATTAAACTTCCTTAATTAAAATAAAATCTTCCTTAATTAAAATATCCACAAGCTATTTTGTGGCGAGTGATATTTTTATAATAAAACTTAGGTATATTTAGAAGTCTTATCATGATTTGATATAAGTAGGAAACTTATTACATTTTCTTTGATCTTGTAAGAGTGGGGAATGTAGTGTTGTTACTCAATTTTTTATTATTTTTTTAAAAAAAACCTTATTATTCCTACGGAAGTGAATAAGCATGTTATTTTTATTGTTTTAGTATTTACATACTCAGTTTAATTTGGCCTAGTTACCGCTTACGATACTCGAGTGCGAGTATA
The DNA here is from genome assembly GCA_963682055.1 of Primula veris. Classification (NCBI taxonomy): domain Eukaryota; kingdom Viridiplantae; phylum Streptophyta; class Magnoliopsida; order Ericales; family Primulaceae; genus Primula; species Primula veris. The sequence continues at coordinate 22,650,363 of OY821747.1, read as the reverse complement.
GGGCTAGTTGGGGTGTGTGATTCGACCTAGAATATGCCATTTTGAGGCCTTATTTATAGCATTAAATCCAACTTTACATTGCGTAAATAAGTTTTTTTATGCCAATTTACCATATTTATGTGTTTTGGAGCTATTTGTCTATTTTATGTGAAAATTATCCTTTTTAGGTGCAAATATGTGAAAAAAGGAAATGAAATAACTCAAGACGCAAGTTGGAAGAGCTAAATGATCTAAAAGAAGAGAATAATAAAATTATATTCAGTCAAAAGAGCTAGAATTGGGGAGAAATGAATAAATCTACCCGAAAAGAAAAGAAATTTTGTTTTCCGTCACATGATACGAATCAAGCTCGCTTATTCGAATAAAAAGATATTCCGCCGCCACAAATTTATGATGTGTCAGAATTCTATTGGACGAATGATACCTTATTTGAATAAGACCCCCTTATTCAAATAAACAAATATTAGGGTTTAGTTTCTGAAATTTTGTGAGCTGAGTTGTATAAATATGCTAAGCCTACAGTAATTTTGTAGGCCATTTTCATCAACGAGAGCCATTACTTTTCATTTTATTTTTCTTTCTTCTTTCTCTCTAAAAATAATCCTTTTAATAAATTATTCCTTTATAATTTATATACCATTGTTGGCTGAGTATTAGTGTTTTCCTCCATTATCAATTTGCTGAGTTCTTACATCCTTCTACTTGTGATTTACTTCACAAGTAACATCTATCCTTTTTATTTTTATTCGTCTTTTATTTATTTTTACGTTATGAATTGCATGCTTGTTAGTTCATTGCTTGAATAAGGATTGACAACCCTTGTTTCAATATACTTATCATCTTTCAATATACTTATCTTGAATAGAAAACCATAAAATCGTATCTTAAATAATATTTAAAACAATTTAACATTGTCTCCGTGGAACAAATCTTACTTATCACATTAAAACTATGGTCAACCCTATTACTCTTGCTAGGTAAAAAGGATTTTAATAACACGTTTTAAGTCCGACCACATAAGGCATCAACGAAGATCAAACAAATTATATTATCAAAGCTTTTATGCATTTTATCTTAATTATCCCATTATTTCCATTTATTTCTTAGGAGTATATCTAATTTAGAAATCCACTTCGTTTACGATGTACCGTCTATCTGTATTCGAGCCAAGTTCAGTTATTAATCAAGTGATTTTACATTTAATTACGTTTGCCATCTATCCGTTCTTGGCAAAATTCCTAGATAAGTCCTTAACTAAGGCATTTTTCTATTAACCAAATCTATATTGCGTGAGTAACGCTGGGTTTGATATTGTTCCTATAAGTTGGCAAATTCCCCAGTAACAATCTTTTGGCGCTAAAAGGAGGGAGTTAACTTATAATTCAGGATGTCAGGAACTACTCGCAAAAGTAAGAGAAACAATCACCCAGATGAGGGTGAGGCTCAGGAAAGTCTCGAGATGTTAACATCTCAAGGAAAACCCCCCATGAAAGACCCATCAAGGGGTCAGGAAACCAATCGGGAAGATACTAACCCAAGGAAAGGCCCATCGCAAGGGCAGACACAACCAGAGTTCAGTGACTTGTTGAGGCAACTTGCTCAAGCTTTAATCAACCCAGATAACGACGGGACAAAGGAGTTAAAAGCGATGCTACAAGATCTAGTGGAGACAACTCGCGGGAACATGGAGCAGGCAAGGCAGGACAGGGCTAAATCGCATGAACAGGTACATACTGATCCTTTCACTAATGCAACTTACAAAGAAGTAAATTTTGAAAATCAAGAAAATAATGAAAGTGAAACATACGTGAAACCACACTAACAAAACAAAAATTTCCCGGATGAAAAAGGGATCCCTGTTTGGTACACGACACCTATTAATGAAATCGTGTCATATCCAAAAAACGCATCCCTAAGGGTCTAGAGGCCGTTTTCCCTACACTAGTCACCCCGGGCCACAATGCAGTTTTTACATGCCAGATCCGAATTATAACCCACCACAAGAGGGTTACTATAGGGGTTTCGCACCGAATACTAGTCAGTACCCAACGCAAGGGGGCAGTATACGGGTGGCACACCAACCTCAATCCAAAACCCAACGCAAGGATGGCAGTATATGGGATACGTACCTGGTCCAAACTCGAATCCTGTAAATGGCAGTTGCCCAACGGGAAACGCAACTGGTATGAACTATAACCCCACGCAAGGGGGGCACGGCCTTAGCTACAATAACAAACCCCAAAACAGTCATTATAGGATGCACGAAAGAACATCAAGGTCCTATAATACTGGTCAATCATGTTACCCAGCATAAAAGGTACCCGAACCGGATGTTATTCCGATACCTGTTGTTGATGAAACATTTTGTGATGGACCAAGGGGACCAGACGTTGAGGCATTAAGATGCCAAGTGAGGGATGCATTACTAGAGGAATTAGGATCTGGTATGCAAAGGACTAATGTTCCGGCTTATCATAGCCCACTGACCCGGAGGATTGAAAATACAGAATTTCCTCGGGGTTTTAAAATGCCAAAGTTTAGTTTGTTCTCTGGGGAGGATAATCAGTCTATGCTTGAACACATAGGTTTTTTTTTAAACGTAGGAGAATTTGGGAACAAGGAAGATTTAAAAACCAAATTGTTCCTAGCGTCGCTAACTAAAAGTGCATTCTCTTGGTACATGAATTTACCTCCCAGAACAATTGACTCATGGCACGAACTAGAAACAAAGTTCCACTCCCAATTTCATAAATTTGAACCGGAAGTCTCGATGGCAGACTTGGATAAAATTAAAATGAAAGCAGGAGAAACAGCAGAATCATATATGAACCGTTTTAAACTAGTACGGAGTAGGGTACATACCCAGATACCGGAAAAAGTTGTAATCGAACTAGCCTTAGAAGGTTTAAGTTTTGAATATAAGAAAAAGTTCAACAATACAAGGATAAATAACCTATTCGAACTTGTTAAAACCGTAACTAATTACGAGGAAGTTATTTTAGAAGAACAATGCGCACATAAGCAAGTATATGAGACTTATTACCATGACTTAGATGGGGATTTAGAGGTGGACGTGGCGCAAGTGATAGGGAAAAATCCCATAGTTTGCGATACGCTAACTGAATTGGAAAAACCAATTAATTTACCATCTAAGTACCATGAATAAGAATAAACCACCTCCTACAAGGCCTTATTCATTTGACTTCAATAAATCAGATGATCTTTTCGATGAATTAATCAAACAAAAGTTTTTCGTTTTAACAAAGGGACATGAATTCCCGAAAAAAGAAGAACTAGTCCGAAAAGATTACTGTAAATGGCGCAACAACACCTTTAGACATTTGACGCGGAATTGCATGACATTTAGGAATAATGTTCAGGACCTAATTAATAAATGTTTATTGCGGTATCTAACAACGGTTGATCGGATGGACATCGACGGAAACCCGTTCCCAAAAACAGAGGTTAACATGGTAATAATAGGGGACATAGCATTTGATATCCCAAAATCATCGAGGTTGTACTCTGACGACATGGACCAGGACCAGGACCGAGAACACCCGAAAAGGAGCAAGATCCAAAGCGAGTTGGTCATTCTGGAATGAAAAACAACAAACAAGTTCAATGGCAGCGACCAATATGTGTGCCTAAGATGTCATGAAGTAAAAAGCCAAGATGTTAAAAGGGCTAAAAAAGAGGATAAAACCCGATACTATATGGCCAGGTTGCGTTTTAACACAATAGGTGTCGGAGACCTCAAAATATATGTGGGGGCTAAAATGATCTATGAGGGAATCGACCCAGGTATTTTTGGTCCAAGTCGTAGTCACATGTACCACCCAAGGAAAGCCTAAAGGTTAACACCACAGTGATTAATTAAAAGGGCAAAATAAAAGGTAAATAGAACTGCTAAACACGTAAAATAATCAGAAAGGGGGTAAAATAAACCCTACAACGTTGTAATTACTAAAATATAACAAGCAGTCACAACCTAGAAGAAACATTGTAAAGCCATGAAATGAAAGAGGTTACAAATAAAAGGGACACAACAAAAAACCCTAAGAAATCTAAGAAGCTGAGTTCGCGTCGTCCACATGCTGGATCTGAGATTGTTGGGTAGCAATCCTCCTCTTAAGACGAACAATTTCTGCTTTCAACTCCAATTTGTCAAGACGCAGCAACATGTTGGCATGCTCGAGACGAGAATTCATGCCAGCAAGGAACTCGTTTTCACGCTTCAAGATGGCTATTTCGACAGCCAGAGGGTTACGCGTAACAGTGGTTGAAGGTTTATTGGATGATTAGGGGGAGGAACAAGGGTTGAGGGGCACAGAAGCCTGATTTTTGTCCATGATCGCAAAAGGTAGTAAGAGATATTGAAAACAAAGTATGTCCGTGGTATTTATATAGATGACAAGGTTTGTTTTGGTCCAAACCAAAGAGACGCGATGATTTAGGTTAATATACCTTTTGCTAAGATTGACACCGTGTCAATTAAAAAACACAAGACATTACGAATTATATCACATAAGGGCTATATGTAAAATCAGAAATTTTCTTAAAAGACAACCGTATGAACCACAGTCACATCGAAAGACTAAAGGTTTACATCACAAGTCTTGAGCATACAGACATTTAAAAAGAGAAAAAATAAATAAATAAAGATCAAGACAAATGTGAATCATCTCTACAAGGTGACGCGTCAGGGGAATCAAGAACATTAACGCTAATATAATTCGGGTGAGAGTTGGTTCCACACTTTGCAGAGGTCAGGTGATCAACGAGATCTTGAAGTTTCGAATTGTTTGCTTCAAGATCGAAAACTTTTAGTTCTAAGGTGGTTACTTTAAGTTTCAGAGAATCATTATCCTTTAAGAGCAAAACATTTTCGGACTGAAGGTTAGATAGCTCTTGGTAAAGGCAGCGATTTTAAGGGCTTCATCCATTTTGTTTAGGAAGAAATTACCTAAACCTATAGGGGAGTTAGCCTGATTAACAGAAGGATAATCCTTTTTATAAGAAAAGGTAATGAGGAATGAAGGACACTTCGTTAAGTTTATATTTACAACTGTTCAAGAGCTAAAACCTTATCCAAGAAAGGTCAAAAGCAGGGGTGAACCGAACCGCTTTCGAGAGAATAGAAAAAGGCGTTACAAAATTTACTAATAATTCAAACAAAGAGGATACATAAAAGATAAAAGGTGCGAAACATAAGTCAAAATGGAAAGCAAGACAAAACATGACTAAAAGGTATTTTATAGATTAATACCGGAAAGTCACGATACAAAAGATAATAAAGACTACGTAAAAATCACTAGGGATCATGGGAGCGACGGCTCAGGGGTTATACTTAACCCTTTTAGGGACTTAGAGGAAGTATGTCGCGAAGGACCAGTAGACATGTCAGAGGAACTGCCACAAATTTATCAGCAAGGACTAGAGGAAGAGCTTCTAGGCCTGGTAGGCACCCTTTCAGATCGATGGGCGGCGGCTACTGCAATCAATAGATCAACATTTTCAATTTTAAGGCGATCGACCTCACAGAAAGAGTGTCAATTTCCTGCTGGGCAGAAACCAGATCCTCTTGAGCCGAAGTGAACAGGTCAAAGTTAATTCGATCGTTCTCGACATACTTTTTCTATAAGGTTAGTATTGGTGAGCCTATTTTTCTTTCTAGCCTCGGCTTATTCTATAACTCGCGTCGGCTCCGGGGTTGTTAGAAGGTCCGGTGATGATATGGTCTGCTTCAGCAACGGATGTCTGTCGTACCTGCACAAGCAACGAACAGGGGGCCCGAGTTGATCTCAGGATTTTCCTCTCCGACGATCAAGTCAGTACGGTGGAGGTGGACCCAAAAACTTGATACAAATATGTAGCTAAAGGGAGAGGTGGATCGGGCCGGTTACGTATGGTGAAGTCAGGTTTGATGAGTTGTGTATGCCGGGTTCTTTTTGTTCTCTCTCCCTTCCGTTTTCCTGTACCCTTTAATGTGGTGTTGGTGGAGATATTTATAGTATTACTCAAGGCATATCAGCCCTTGGATCATTGTACCGTTAGATACTGATCTAACGGCGTCAGAGTTATTTAAGATTCTGACAAGGGTACAGTACTTGAACAGGGCCTACAGTTGGCTGCTTGCGACCGGGCCACGTCGCTAAAAACGTCGGGGGCCCCTCAAGGGAGCAGCAATATTAATTGAAGAAGCGTGCTCGATACACTTCTTTAGACCGGCGTAGGCATGGTTCGGCCTGTTAAGGTCCGGGACAGCGCGCCACATCTCTGTTAGAGGCCCGGACAAACTGTTTTGGTGATGAAGAGGTCCCGGATAAGGGGATACCGACATTCCCTCGCCAAGTATGTTCTTTTAAAGGAGCGATAATTTGGGAGTTAGAAAAAGTGTCATCATTCTAAGTTTCCTAATGCGAGAACCCAATGACATGATGATCCTCCGTAAAGTCATTATGTTATGTGAAATTCCTATCCGCTGTTCTAGTTGCAGTTTTGCAGTTGGGTTCCAAGTGATGTTGCAACCACAGTTGGAACCAAGTGTGTTAATGGACAGAATAGTTTGTTTAAATGTACTTAAAGTAAATCACACGTACATTTAACAACAGAGTTCACCCAACTAGGCTACGTCTCCGGGGCACTTACCCAGATTATGATATTATAAAAACCTTACAATATATAGGATTCAAGTCTTAATGAAAAACTCTTAGACTCCCTCTAGGTTTTTCTGCCTATCTCTATAACTATCACTTAAAAATCAATGGCATCCCACCATTGTTTTCTTTTAAAGCTCACTGTGTATTCTTTCAAGAATGAGTTCTTTATAATTTAGAACACACACTTTTTACAAGCTAAGTTATCAACTATATAAGCAAGTAAAAACAATCTTCTATCTTCAATGTCTTTTGTGATTGCTTTTGACTTTATTGATTGGCTTAAATTTTTTCAAACATTACGTGATTTTTCAGCGTGGATTGACTCCAATCATCATTGGTTAATACATGTTTAATAACTAGCTTGAAAATAGGAGTTAGTCTTTTCCTATAACAAGGAAACATATAGGATAATATCTTTAAATATACATATGAAACATTAACTCCATATTTCATTCAATCTTAGACATATCATACTGAATTGATAAGGAACAAAGATTGAAACAAGTGATAAAGATTTACATAAAAATAGAGATATAGATTTATCTATGTAAAGGAAACATAACTTTATAAACTAATCTCTTTATATCTTTTAGAAAATCTTTCCATACCACTTTGATATTCTCAATATAGACGAACTAAACCTTTAAGAGCATATGAGAATATATCCTGCATACTTTAAAACAAATAATTACGATTAAAGAATAGTTATGCAGATTTACAGAACAAGACAGAATCCTGCAGAACAGCAGGTTGGAACTGTGGTTGCAACTGAGGTTGCAACATTACTTGAAACCACCAACGCTTTCTTAGCAGGTTGTAACTGAGGTTGCAACATTGCTTGAAACCTATCAACACTTGTCTTAATAGGTTGTAACTGAGGTTGCAACATTGCTTGAAACCTAACAACACTGTCTTAGCTCATAATAAATAGATAGGATTATTTAGTGAAAACTAATAGACAGCAAATAGAATTTAGACCAGAAATCTGGTCCTAACAATCTCCCCCTTTGTCATTGGTTTTGACAAATCATCTAAGTTTATAAACACATCAATCCACCTACAAATATAATTCAACACAGTCTTTTACTGTGTATCTTTCATCAATGCTTTTGTTACAACTATTTAAGCTCCCCCTGCAAGTTAGAATAGCAAGCATCATATAAGCACAAAATATATCCATTCACAGAGTTTCAGAACAGATTCAATTTCAAGGACAGTCATACTTCAAAAAGTAAATTGCAGAAATTGTAAGGCCAAACAATGCTGGCATAGAATAGTCTTAATATAGCAATTGTAACTGAAATTTAAAAACAGCAACATAAAGTCTTGAAATTGAAATTAAAGCTTGAAACTGTAAACACTAAACTGAACCATAAACTTCATCTCCCCCTATTTGTCATAAGCCAAACAAACTAGTCACGAGGTATGTCTGAATGTGGTGCTCTTTCCCTTAAAGGTTCATCTCTAACAACCTCCTCCTGGTCTTCTTCACTGCTTATGGAGAAGTCATCACCACTGTGAGTAGCATCACTATCACCATCATCCTCACTTTCTATAAGATTCACTAGTAGCTTCTTGATTTGATAATCATCAGCATCCAGTTCAGCTCTTCTTTCTTGATTGTAAGCCAACTTTTGTTGCAGATACCACTTCACACCTTTCTTCTTTTCTGAAGGAGCACTAGAGGTCTCCTTTTCTTTTCCTTTTTCTCCAAAAATGTCATTGACATGCCCTTCCTTTAGCAGTTTTGCAGAAATATACAGGGCAGAGGGACAATCTGTGATTGGTTCAGTGGAGATTCTAATAGGAGAAGTTCCAGATAAATGTGAGACTTGAGACAGGATCACTCCAGTGATTAAAAAAGGAAAAGGTAGCAGAATGGAAGGAGAATTAGTATCACTGAAATCTCTCATGAGATTGAAAACATGATTACCAAAGTTAATTGGCAATGAAGACATGATCTTATAGAGAAAAATGACCATTTCTTTGTTCACTTTAGAGGGTTGTTTGGTAGAAGTCCAGTTAAACCTAGCAATTTTGTGTAGCACAGCATCACACAATATGAGAGAGGATGTTTTGATGGAAGTACCATCAAATCTGTTATTCTTTCCAGTGAAAACAAGAGCAATGACTTCCATATCATAATCAACATTATCCAGAGAAGGATTGGGAGCGCTTAGGAATTCATTGATTAACTTAGGGGTAAAATCTAAAGTTACACCCCTCAAAAATACTCTACCATATGCAGGGTTACCCTCATCAAAGACATTGCTACTTAGATTAGCATAGAACTCCTTAACAATAGCAGGATAAAAGGAATTAGCATAGCAAATAGTTCTCTCTAAGCCAACATCAAACAGCAATTTTTCAACATGCACCTGTATGTGTGGATAACTGACTAAATTAAGCCTCCTTTCACAGTTAATTTCCCTACTAGCCAAAGCCCTAAACCTCCTATACATTTTCCTACTCCAGAACCTAGGATCAACCTCATTAAACTTAGGAGTATAAGTAAAACCAACAGAGATTGGATAATCCTCTAAGTTTCTCCTAGCACGTTTCTTAGTTCTCTGTTTCTTAGATGAGGAAGACTCACTTACCTTTGCTTTTGAGCCTGGACTGGTTGTAGATTTATTCAAGAAATCCATAAGAGTACAATCATCATCAATGTTGAGATTTGGGTTATTAGGAGAGTTTGAACACATGGTTTCAACTAAGGTTGCAACTGGACTTAGAACACCGCAGTGGGTTTTACAGAGAACTTAGGGTTTTTGTTTAATAAAAAGAGAGAGATAATAATTCTGATAATTGTGTTTGATTTGGGATATTAAAAGAGGTTTGCATAAATAGCAATAAAGTCCACATCTTTTTGTAATTGGAAACAGATATACTCAAATCAATTTGGAATTTTGCTAAAATAAAGGAAGTAATTTTGCAACAGAAATTTGAAAATATAAATCACAATGAAATCACAAAGGAAACAGATTTCAGTAAGATAAATCCAGCAAATTATATAGATAAACATTCCTTGTAAACAGATTTATCCAAAATTTGAATATTAAGAAGTTGAAGTTCTTAAGGAAACTTGACTTGATTCAAGAGAATATAGCAATAAAGCAAGATATTTAAACAATTAAAAAAAAACATGAATCTAGCAATTTACTCCAGAAGATAAGTTTATCATTGGATAACTTTAATAGAAATTAGATTTTAAGAACTTAAATTGAGCAAATTCGTTTTCATCTCTACACAAAAACTAGGTTGATGATCTCAGCAAGGAAAGAGTATAAGTGATGTCAAAAATAACAAGACTTTGTCTTGGTTTTTCATTTTAGTAGTTCACTATCATGTGAATCAAAGAAGGTATAACAATCTTTGGACAATCACTGAATTTTTCAGTATTATGCGAATGTGGTTTCAACTGGTCTTGCGACTGAGTTTGCAACCAGTATTGTGAGCATGTGGTTTCAACTGGGGTTGCAACTGAACTTGCAACCATTATTTAAGAAGTGCACTTTGTGCTTGCAACTCTATTACCAGAGAGGTTTTAAGACAAGTTACCTCACATCTATTTTTGAGACACCAAAAAGCGGCTTTTTCAAGATAAAAACTTCAAAGTTCAATCAAGACTTACCTCTAGAACTAAAAAGTATTAAAGGTACTCAAAATAGACATTCATAGCTAGAGTATTCAATTAGATTCATAGTGACATACCCCTATATCACTTCTTAAAGATTCAAATTTATTAGTATCAAGGGGCTTTGTGAAAATATCTGCTAATTGTCTTTCAGTTGAAACATGTTCTAAAATTAAGCTTTTTCTTTCAACTAGTTCTCTGATAAAATGATGCCTTAGATCAATATGTTTAGTTCTGGAATGTTGAACATGATTCTTTGCCAAATCTATAGCACTTTGGTTATCACAAAACAAAGTTAATATTTCTTGTTTAACATTATAATCAGTCAGCATTTGTTTCATCCAAATAAGTTGAGTGCATCCACTTCCAGCTGCAATATATTCTGCCTCAGCAGTAGATAAAGATATGCAATTTTGCTTTTTACTGAACCAAGAAACAAGGTTGTTCCCAAAATAAAAACAACCACCAGAAGTACTCTTTCTATCATCTATATTTCCTGCCCAATCAGCATCACAATAACCAACAAGTAAATGGTTTGTGTCTTTAGAATACCATAGGCCTAGGTGAATTGTACCTTTTACATACCTTAAAATCCTTTTGACAGCTAGAAGGTGAGGTTCTATGGGGTTTGCCTGATACCTGGCACACACTCCTACACTCAAGCACAGATCTGGTCTACTAGCAGTTAAATAAAGCAGACTTCCAATCATGGATCTATAAAGATTAGAACATACACTTTTACCTTTATCATTTTTGGACAGTTTAAGGGTGGTACTCATAGGGGTTCTCTTCTCTTTACTTTCACTTATACCAAACTTCTTAACCAGGTTATCTGCATACTTACTCTGATATAAAAATATACCTTTTTCATTCTGTTTAACTTGCAATCCTAGAAAGTAAGTTAATTCACCACCACCACTCATTTCAAATTCATTCTTCATATCAGAAATGAATTCATCTATCCTTTTATTAGAAGTGGAGCCAAATACAATGTCATCAATATAGATTTGAGCAATGATTATATCCTTTGTAGTTTTCTTAGTAAACAGAGTTTTATCAACTCCCCCTCTGTTAAAACCTTTTTCAATCAAGAACTTGGTTAATCTATCATACCAAGCTCTAGGAGCTTGCTTTAGACCATACAAGGTCTTTTTCAGCAAATAAACATGTTCATGAAATTTAGGATCTTCAAATCCCTTAGGTTGTCAAACATAAACCTCTTCATTAATCGCACCATTCAGAAAAGCACTCTTAATGTCAAGTTGAAACAATTTAAAATCATACAGACATGCAAGAGAGAGTAGCATTCTAATGGATTCAATTCTAGCTACAGGAGCAAAGGTTTCATCAAAGTCAATTCCCTCAATTTGTGTATAACCCTGAGCTACCAACTTGGCTTTATTCCTGATAATCACTCCATCTTCATTACTTTTATTTCTAAAGATCCATTTAGTCCCTATCACATTTTTATTAGAAGGTCTGGGTACTAAAGTCCATACATCATTTCTCTCAAATTGAGACAATTCATCTTGCATAGCTAAAATCCATTCACTATCTTCTAAAGCTTCTTTTATATTCTTAGGTTCTAACTGAGAAATATAACAAGCAAAGTGAACAAAATTATTTCTTTTACCTCTGGTTTTCATACCTGAAGCTACTTCTCCTATGACATTGTCAAGAGAATAATTTTTCTGAGTCCTTACATAGCGAGGCTTGCTAGTTGACTGATCATGAGAACTTTCTTCTTCTTCTTCAGACTCAGCAGTATTCTGGGTTTCAACCTCGGTTTCAACCTCAGTTGCAACTGGACTTCCAACCACTGTTGGACTGCTTGTTTGCTGACTTTCTTCAGTTTCATTTCTTGTAATTTCTAACCCTTCATCATCACCTGTAGTCTCATCCACATCTTTCAAGTCATCAAATATAACATTATAAGACTCCATAACACAGTGTTCTTAGATTAAAAACTCTAAAGTCTCTACTATTCTGAGCATAACCAAGAAAGATCCCTTTATCACTCTTAGAATCAAATTTTCCAAGATGTTCTCTATCTCTAAGTATGTAACAAACACACCCACAAACTTGAAAATACTTAACATTGAGTTTTCTACCTTTCCATATTTCATAGGCTGTCATGGTAGTGACTTTAGTAATGTATACTCTATTAACTATATGACAAGCAGTGTTAACAGCTTCAGCCCAAAATCTGTTGGCAAGTTTCATAGAATTAAGCATGACTCTAGCCATTTCCTGAATGGTTCTATTCTTTCTTTCAACTATGCCATTTTGCTGTGGAGTCTTTGGTGCAGAGAACTCATGACTAATACCTAAGGAGTTGCAAAAATCCCTAAACTTACTATTTTCAAATTCTGTTCCATGATCACTTCTGACCCTAGCAATATTACCACTGGTGGAACCTTTTTCAAGTTGCAGTTTTAAGCACAAAGTTTTAAAAAGATCAAAAATTTCAGACTTATCTTTTAAAAATACTACCCAAGAGTATCTAGAGAAATCATCTACAACTACCAAAATGTACTTCTTGCCACCTATACTGGCAGTTTGCATAGGATCCATTAAGTTAATGTGAAGAAGTTCTAGGACTCTCTTAGTGTAGATTTGACTAGTACTTTTATGAATACTCTTTGTTTGTTTGCCAACTGCACAATCACCACAGACACTTTGAGTTTTAGCACTAAGTTTAGAAATGCCTCTTATCAATTCTTCTTTAACAAGCTCATCTAAGGTTTTGTAATTAACATGACCAAGCCTTTTATGCCAAATATCAACATTATTAGTAATAGATTGATTACACCTATTCTGAGGCAATTCTTTTTCAGCTTTTTCAAAAACATAGCAGTTGTTTGTTGATCTAACTCCAGTCATGACCAAATCATTGTTAAGATCAGTAATTAGACATCTATCTTTATTAAACTTAACAATCATCTTGTTGTCACATAGTTGACTAATACTAATAAGATTAGCTTTTAGACCATCTACAAGAAAAACATCATCAATATCAGGCATTCTAGGTTTGTTTAAGGTACCTTTACCAACAATTTTACCTGTATCTCCACCTCCAAACACAACAGTGTTTCCTGTAAGACTAATGACATTTTTTAGGAAACTTGCAGTACCTGTCACATGCTTAGAACAATCACTGTCAAAATACCAATCATTAGAAGTAACAGCATTTAAAGAAGTAATATCTGCTTTGTTATTGGCAATTAAGGTAGATTTTTCCTTAACTTTCCAGACCCAGTTCAATTTTTTATTGACAGATGCCAACCAGTTTTTCTGAGAAATATACTTTCTGTTCCTCTTTAAATAACACTGAATTTCTAAATGACCAGATCTTTTACAGAAGTTACACAGTTTAGTTCTAAAAGTAGATTTAACCTTAAAGCTATTCAGTTTTTTCTTGGTTGCAACTGTGGTTGCATCTCTGGTTGCAACTGTACTTCTAACATCTCTGGTTGCAACAGTACTTCCAACCTTATTGTTAATAACATGAGTTTCAGCTTTAACAAAGGTGGTTTTTCCAGTGTTTTCATAGCCATAATAACCTAAGCCACTGTTATCTTTAGAGGCTCTAGAATAGGACAGCATGTTATCTAATTTTTCTGAAACAGAAACATTCAGCAGTTTTATTTTCTTTTTAGTTTCAGTAAGTTCAACTAGCTGTTTGTTAAGTTGCTCAGTGAGACTTTCAACTTCATCCTTTAGATTAACATTAAGTTTGTTCAAGATCAAGGATTGCTTACTCAGGCATTGATACTTTTCATAAAGAACAAGATATTGTTGAGTAATGTTTTCATCAGAAGGTTCTTCCTCATCACTATTATAGGTTTTAAGAGCAGTCGTACCTATGGTTGAATCAGACTCACAGTCACTTTCATAACTAGGTTTTTTTTCAGTGATTATTCCCATAAAATTAACAAAATTAGAATCATCCTCTTCATCACTGTTGCTCTCAGAATCACTATCACTGTGAGTGGTTATATAAGCACTTTTGTTCCTTTTTAAAGTGTTTGCACACTCAGACTGAATGTGACCAAAACCTCTACATTCTCTGCACTGAATTTCTCTAGGCTTGTAATCTTTGTTATCCTTCTCTTTAGGATTCCACTTCCCTATAGAATTATTGTTAAACCTAGATTCTGACTTAAATTGATTATCCCTTTTCTGAAAGTTTTTTGATGTTCCAGTATCATCCTGTTTTTTCTTATAAAACTTTTTGTAGACCTTTTTAGCAAAGAAGGCTAGCTGTTCTTCATCACTCATTTTCTCACAGACCTTAGATTCAGATTTTTTAGCTTGAAAGGCTATTCCTTTTTCTGGTCTTTTCTATTTGAAGAATTTAAGTTCATGAGTACTCAGATTTCCTATAAGTTCTTCAAGTTTAAGATTATCTAAGTCTGTTGATTCTTCAATAACAGTAACCTTAATCTCAAACCTTTCTGGAAGAGACCTTAGAGTTTTCTTAACAAGTTTTGCATCACTGTATTTTTCACCTAAGGTTCCAGCTTGATGAGCTATATGACAAATTCTGCCATTGAACTGTTCAATGGTTTCATCTTCCTCCATTCTTAAGTTTTCAAATTGAGTGGTTAACTGTTGGAGTTTAAAAGCTTTTACTTTAACAGTTCCTTCAAAGGTAACTTGTAAAATGTCCCATGCCTCTTTGGCAGTTTCACAATGAGAGATATACCTGAACACACTGAGAGTTACACCAGCAAAGATCAAGTTTATCGCTGTGGAGTTTGCACTTGATTTTCTGTCCTCATCAGCAGACCACCTGTCTTCAGGTACATAAACCAGTTCACCTTCACCATCAATGGCATTTGGAAGCTCCCAACCATACAACACTGTTTTCCATGCTTGTTCATTTTGTTGTTTGATGAAAGATCTCATCCTTATTTTCCACACTCCATAGTTAACTCCTCCTTCAAGCAATGGTGGTTTGTTGAACGTGTTTCCTTCCCTCATTAAGTCCATCTTTACTAGAACATAGGACCCACACTAAGTAAGGTCTAGTGTGAAGCTCTGATACCAATTGAAATTCCTATCCGCTGTTCTAGTTGCAGTTTTGCAGTTGGGTTCCAAGTGATGTTGCAACCACAGTTGGAACCAAGTGTGTTAATGGACAGAACAGTTTGTTTAAATGTACTTGAAGTAAATCACACGTACATTTAACAACGGAGTTCACCCAACTAGGCTACGTCTCCGGGGCACTTACCCAAATTATGATATTATAAAAAGCTTACAATATAGGATTCAAGTCTTAATAAAAAACTCTTAGACTCCCTCTAGGTTTTTCTGCCTATCTCTATATTGCTCCTACTCTATAACTATCACTTAAAAATCAATGGCATCCCACCATTGTTTTCTTTTAAAGCTCACTGTGTATTCTCTCAAGAATGAGTTCTTTATAATTTAGAACACACACTTTTTACAAGCTAAGTTATCAACTATATAAGCAAGTAAAAACAATCTTCTATCTTCAATGTCTTTTGTGATTGCTTTTGACTTTATTGATTGGCTTCAATCTTTCCAAACATTACGTGATTCTTCAGCGTGTATTGACTCCAATCATCATTGGTTAATACCTGTTTAATAACTAGCTTGAAAATAGGAGTTAGTCTTTTCCTATAACAAGGAAACATATAGGATAATATCTTTTAGAGATAATATCTTTAAATATACATATGAAACATTGACTCCATATTTCATTCAATCTTAAACATATCATACTGAATTGATAAGGAACAAAGATTGAAACAAGTGATAAAGATTTACATAAGAATAGAGATATAGATTTATTTATGTAAAAGAAACATAACTTTATAAACTAATCTCTTTATATCTTTTAGGAAATCTTTCCATACCACTTTGATATTCTCAATATAGACGAACTAAACCTTTAAGAGCATATGAGAATATATCCTGCATACTTTAAAACAAATAATTACCATTAAAGAATAATTATGCAGATTTACAGAACAAAACAGAATCCTGCAGAACAGCAGGTTGGAACTGTGGTTGCAACTGAGGTTGCAACATTACTTGAAACCACCAACGCTGTCTTAGCAGGTTGTAACTGAGGTTTAATCTACGGTCTGCAGCAATTCTGTGTAAATTACACAGTCAGTCTCTACTTTTTAGAAATTACACAGTCAGTCCCTGCGCAAAAATTACACAGACAGTCCCTTGAAAACAGAATTTCACGTTTTAAAAAATAAAAATAAACTTTTATACTATACTCTCTCTCTCTTTCTCTCAAACCCCCCCAATTTTCATCCAAAAAAACCACCCAAATCAATCAACTACAATAACTATCAACTTTATTAACAAAAAACCCCAAATCATCAATCAAATTTATCCATAATTCAAGATATTTCTTTTATTCTCTAATTTATTATTTATTTTGTGTAATTTCAATTTGTAAAATAGGAAAAAATATATAAAATATGCAAATTGATTATTCTCTTAGCTATATATAATTGTTTGTTGTTTGTTTATATTAATTATAGAAATTATAATAATTGTTGATATTTGTCCCATTTTTGCATTTTTTTTTGTGTAATTTCAATTTGTAAAATAGGAATAAATATATAAAATATGCAAATTCATAATTCACTTAGCTAGATATAATTGTTTGTTGTTTGTTTATATTAATTATAGAAATTATAATAATTGTTGATATTTGTTCCATTTAATAAAAAAATTATGGTTTTTATTGAAATTTGTTTATTTAGATATTTATTACTAATGGTTTGGTTATGATGTTACACATTTATGATGATTATTTGTTTTGATTGAGAAAAATAAAAATAGTTACGTTTTATTAATATTTACCTGTTTTGAAAATTAGGGGTTTTTATAAAATTATGTTTTTTAATTAGTTTGTTTGCCCAAATCACCAATAAAAATTGGGGTTGTTGATATTTTATCCGTTTTATAAAAAAATTGAGTTATTATTGTTTGATTATCATTAAATGTGTTTTGTTATGATTAAAAAATTGAGTTATCATTGTTTGGTTATAATTGAGTTATCATTGTTTTGGTTATTATTAATTGATTATCATTGAGTTATCATTATTTGATTATCATTAATTGGTTATCATTGAGTTATCATTGTTTGGTTATAATTAATTGGTTATCATTGAGTTATCATTGTTTGGTTATCATTAATTGGTTATCATTGAGTTATCATTAATTGGTTATCATTGAGTTATCATTGTTTGATTATCATTAATTGGTTATCATTGTTTAATTAGATAATTAAAATAATTGTTTGGTTATCATTAAATGTGTATGTTTCTTATGTTGTTTTTATTGTTAAAAATAAAAATAGTTAGGATGGCAGAGCCAGGTCCACAGATTAAAGGCAGGTTGGGCATTTTACGACAGACCGGTCATATTTCTAATCAGACTTGGGATGCTGGAACAGAAGCGGGTAGAGGAGATGCGAATAAGATTAGGGTTTATAATTATAGTTGGCAGATACCGACGCATGACAGAGTAGTTCAAAATATGATCAGGGCTAGTTTTTATGGTATTCACACTATAGGTAATTATACCATAGACCGAGGCTTGCTTACAGCCTTAGTTGATAGGTGGCGTGATGAGTTGCACACGTTCCATTTTGTCGGTGGAGAGTTGGGGATATCTTTATAGGATGTAGAGATTTTGCTTGGTCTCAGGGTGGATGGTCTTGCTGTTACCCGATCGGAGTGGAATGATAACAGGGCGAGCAGGTTAGATATGATAGAGAGTTTGTTGGGTGTTAGACCGGCTGACAATCTAGTGGATACAAACTGTTTGACAGTTAGACTTGATTGGATGTTACACACCTTTGGTGAATTACCCCCCAACCCTAGTGAGGAGCGTTTGCTATATCAGTCTAGGGCTGCCATGTTATTATTACTGGGGGCACATGTGTTTTTGGATAAGAGCAGTGATCAGATTCCACTCTGGCCTCTGCCATTTCTGGAAGATTTTGACACATGTTCAGAGTATAGTTGGGGATCAGCTCTTCTGGCCTGGTTAGAGGCTAATCTATGCAAGTTGGTACGTTGTAAGGCAAACGGAGTAAGCGGGGTGGTGATGTTTCTCGATATGTGGGCGATTACCAGACTACTGCCGGTTAGACCATGTGAAGAGCTGTCGGAAGATATCGAGCCACCTGAGGGCTGGCCTAGGTTCCCCCTCGGTTACATGTATGATATTATTTAGTTTTTGTTTTGGATTTGTGTTTTTTTTATTGTGTCATCTATCATTTACTTATCTTATTTATATTTATTGTTTATCGGATTTTGTTTGTATATTACAGATGGAAGATTTGGAGGCAAACTAACCTTAAGCCATATGTCTACGGACATAATGTGGTCCACATACGTGACCAGTTTGACAATATGTCGCCTGAACAGGTAAATTTTAACTTTCTTATTTCCTACATGCAACTACGTATTATATGTTGTATATGTTTGCATTGGTCTTATGTTCGCAGAATTTATTACTAGTATTTTTAAACCCTTGTTTACATATTCTAATAATAATTTTGCTGATTACAGATAGTGTGGCAACCTTACGGGAATCTCGATGACTATCCGGAATACTGCACGCGGGGCCGTTATATGTGGCATTGTTCTGTGCCTCTCATTTGTAATGAGAAGATTGAGTTCCACCCCGCGGACAGGTTCATGAGATAGTTTGGTTTTGTTCAGCGGGTCCCTACATATATTTGGAAACCCAGACAGGGTCACTGCAAGGATAGAAGATTTGGGATTGGGCAAAAACACGATTGGCCTCTACTTTTTGCAGAGTTTATAAGCGTGTGGAATGACCGCCACAACCAGCTTGTTAACGGCGAATTTGGTACGGGGACGTCACCGGATTACATGAGATGGTATAGAGAGAGGACCCGCATCTTTATAAACCCACCTGAACTTGCCCGGCCATCTCACGGTTTCTGGGAGCATACGGGTGTGCTCAATAAAATGGTAACAACTAGTTAAAGTTCATTAATATATGTTTGTTATTTTTTCGGTTGTATATTTCAATACTAATAAATTGTTTTTTATTATTATTTTTTTCTTCAGAAAGCGTTGTTGCGCCACAGTTTCAAATCGTTCAAACGGGCGAAAATGAAAACGGACATGGACTTACTACGTGCGGAGTTCACTGAAATGAGAATGAATCCGTATGGGTCAGCTGATCAACAGTCGGATGAGGAGGATGACGATGACGATGACGACGATGATGGTGATGACGACCTATGTTACGACCCAAGAACTTACACTAGGACTTCAAGTTGTCGGCGTCCCGACGAAAGAGGCAGAGGGGAAGGCGAATCTAGTAGCAGCGGGCGTAGCGGGGGTAGAAGATCGACTGGAGGTCGACCCCCGACTACAGATCAGGGTCCGGGTCCGAGTTCAAGCGGTCATGGTCTTCATGCTTCTTTTGCTGGGTCGGAGTACGTTCAGGATGATGTTCCGTTCGATTATCATAGACAATTATTTGGGTCGTACGAGCATCATCCTAGTCAGCATTCAACCGACAGTTGGAGTCGAGGATTGGCAATTACATCCCACGAGCGTTCTCCGTATCCAGAATCGCAGCATCGACAGAGACGGCGTACGGAGCTAAACGAAATCGAAGAGTCTGCTGAGCCGTCATCGGATAGATTAACATCGGCGGGAAAGATGCTCCCTATGTCCAACTTTAAATCATTTAGTCATTACAAAAATAAATAAATGCACATTGATGTTTTTTGTATTTGATTTCTATGTTTGATTTGTAAGTTTTATTCTTAGCTGAGTTGAAATATTATAAATTCGTAAGTTTAATTTGATTTGTATGTTTGATTTGTACATTATAAATTCGTAAGTTTAATTTGATTCGTATGTTTGATTTGGATGTTTGTAAAAAATATTATGTATTTTAATTGATAGGACCAATATTGAGTTTTTACGAAATGCAGGGACTGATTTGCAATTTTATGAAATATACATGCAAACCGTACATTTAATATACGGTTTGCATAAAATACATGCAAACCGTACATTTAATGTACGGTTTGCACAAAATACATGCAGACCGTAGATTAAATGTACGGTTTGCATGTATTTTGTGCAAACCGTACATTAAATGTACGGTTTGTACCCTTGATTTAAGCAGTGGTCTTTTTACGAATGTACTTTTTGCACTGAATCACGGTTAATAATGTTAAAAAAAAAACACTACAAACCGTAAAAGTAATATACGGTTTGTAGTGTAAATGACATTGGATACCATATCCATCAAAATAAATCCGACAACACCTCATCACTTTTGAATTATTATGAGTTGACAACCCTATCCGAAAATGACTAGTCAATGCATTATTAAAGTTTGGAAATGACTACACAAAAAAAACACTACAAACCGTAAAAGTAATCTACGGTTTGTAGTGTAAATGACATTGGATACCATATCTATCAAAATAAATCTGACAACACCTTATCACTTTTGAATTATTATGAGTTGACAACCCTATCCGAAAATGACTACTCAATGCATTATTAGAGTTTGGAAATGACACCACCTTGTGGGGTTTCTGAAATTACCACTATAAATATGGCTCATTTTTGCCAATTCTAACAAACCCTAAAATCAAACACAAACACTTTTCAATAATCTCTTAAAAAATACTCCTTTCTCCCCTCAAAAAAAAATAAACAAACACTTTTCGAAAATGAATTACAACTATGGTTATGACAACAACCAATGGAATAACAACAATGCGAATTCATCCAGTAGCTCAAACGATGAGCTAACTGATTATTCAGAGCACTTTGAAGTTGATGAATTGACTTGGGAAACAAGGGATAAAATACTTGTTGATCTTGCTGATGTGGCTAGAAATTGGGGTTTCATTCTTACGATTCGGAGGTCTGGAGGGGGTGATGGGAGCAGAACACCGTATGTTGATATTGTGTGTGATAAATCGGGGGTTTACGAAAAAAAGAAACCATCTTCCGTAAATTTAGGTACAAATAAAAAAGATTGTCCATTTTTCATTAAAGGTTACGTAGTTAATGGTGAATGGATGTGTCAAGTAGAAAATGGACAACATAACCACCCACCTCCAACTTACCTTCAAGGGCAAGCACGACGTGCTCGTTTAACCCAAGATGAAAAAGAAATTGTTAAAACTTTAAGGCAAAGTAGTTTTAAAGTTGGTGCAATATTAGAGGCCATCAAAAATCAAAATCCTGACAATGTATCAAACACTAAAACGATACATAATTTTTTGGTGGGACTGAAATTTAAAGAACGAGATGGTAGAAACACGATACAGGAACTGTTTAATTTGTTGGATAGACATCGCTACACATTCTACTATAATATGAACCCAACAACCCATTGCCTTGAGAACTTGTTTTTTGCACACCCCGATTCTATAAGGATGTTCAAAGCTTTTCCTGATGTCTTGTTAATGGATTGTACATATAGGACAAACCGTTTTAATATGTCATTTCTAGAAGTCGTAGGAATGACATCAACGAACCAAACATATTGTTTAGGTTTTTTTTTCATGAGTGATGAGACAAAGGAAAGTTATATATGGGCATTGGAAAAATTTAAAGTTACATTGGAGGGTTGTATACTACCTAGGGTGTTTGTAACCGACAGGGAAATGGCCTTATCAAATGCTTTATCCGTTGTTTTTCCCGATTCTCATCATATTTTGTGCACTTTTCATATTGCAAAAAATATTTTGAAAAACTGCCGTAAAAAAATCCCGGATGAGGAGTGGCAAACGTTTCTAGATGATTGGGGTTTATTGGTTGATTCTGAGTCGATAGAGGAGTACAATCATAACCGAGCTTCTTTCAATTCCTCTTACAAATCGTATCCTGCTGTGATTAAGTATGTAGACAAGCTTTTAAATGATTATGTTGAAAAGTTTGTTGCATGCTATACCAACCATACAACACATCTAGGTAACAGAACTAGCAATCGAGCCGAACAACAACATGCTAAGCTAAAAAGATCCCTTTCCATAAATACTGGCACGCTTGAAAATGTTTGGGTAGAGGTGAATAGAATTCTAGAAAAATAGTTTGAGGATATTAAGATGAAGTTGGATAAATGCAAGTCTTATTTTCCACATTCTAAACGAACACCTCTATTTATAAATCTTAGGTCGTATATCACACACTATGCCTTTGATTTATTATTTCAAGAACACAAAAAATGTAGTGGCCAGGCTGACGAGAATAGTTCTTGCGGTTTCAAATTGTCTCACGGGTTACCTTGTCATCATATTATGAGTGAACATATTTTATTCGGGAAGCCTCTTCCTCTAGAATATATTCATTCATTCTGGAAAAAATTAGACGTAATTGATGATAATGGGAACACCGATGATTATGGGGTAGAGGGTGATCTAGAAGAGTTTAAAAGTGTTTATTCTAGCAAAACTAATGTTGAAAAACGGCGTATGAAAACACAACTCCGAGAGATAACCGTACCATCCAA
Organism: Primula veris; assembly: GCA_963682055.1. NCBI lineage: Eukaryota > Viridiplantae > Streptophyta > Magnoliopsida > Ericales > Primulaceae > Primula > Primula veris. The sequence continues at coordinate 22,627,539 of OY821747.1, read as the reverse complement.
AACATCCATGAATGACCCCGAAGTGAGACAAAATAGGGGGAGACCTAGAAAGGGAGACAATTCTAGTAAGAGAGATAAATCGGGATGGGAGTATGTGGAGGAACAGATTGCTGGTGCTAGTAGAGACAAGGGCAAAGGTAAGGCGGATGAAACACCGGAGGTAAGGGTAAACCCAACTAGGAGGCCGCGAAACCAGAACCCTAAACCCACCCCCAATAGGCCAACCTTCCTGTACAGTGACCAAATATGGGTCATGTTACATAGTTACATCAAAACGGTTTATGATGTGTGTGGGGATGGTAACTGTGGGTTCCGGGTACTTACAAATGTGACGGGTAAACAGCATGGGGAAGATGATTGGTACGCGGTAAGATGTGAGTTGTTTCAAGAGCTGCAGCAAAGGAAAGGTGTTTATTATGAGCTGTTTGAGAATCTTGATTTTGACAATTACCGGTATGATTATATTTTATCAAGTTTAATTTTTTATCATGCTACAAATCCCGCACCTTATGACAAATGGATGAGATTTCCGTCTTATGGTTTTTTAATTGCTTCTCATTACAATATGCCAATTGTATTGTTGTCCTTATGGAAAAATAAAAATGGAGGGATACAAGTGTGGAACGCCACTTTTTTACCTCTTTATACTGGTCCGCCTCAGGGAACGACATGTTACATCCCGACTGTAATGGTGTTCGTCAACAGTTGTCACTATGCTCAGTTTATTCCTAAAGAAGGGATCTTCCCAATGTCAGGAATTATAGCACGGTGGAAACAAACACGCACTGAGGCTTTTTCGACCAAATTTCAAGTTATATATGGCGCTGGAAAGGCAATCGGGAAAACAAATTGCAAATGCAGAAGAAGCTATAGATCTCTCAAGTCCATAATCAGTTTTTAATTTTTAATTTTATGTAATTCTTTTTTCCAAGTTGTTGTAAATTTATATGATGTAAACAAATGTTTAATAAATATGTTTTATGAAATTTAGTTCATGTTTGCATATTGAGTTAATTTCTTTTATGAAATTTATATAATTTATGATTGTTTCATTCAAGAAAATTGACGATTGACACCAAATTGACGACTTAGTTAATGTTTCATATTGCGTTATACAAGTGTTAAAAATAAACCAAAAAAAACTTCACAAAAATTGATGATTTAGTTAATGATTCAATAAATATCAACTTATACACTTGACAAAAATATAACATGTACCAAAAACATAAAATTTATCAAATCAACTTTTTTTGTGTAAATTTGTGTCAATTTTGTGTTTATTTTGAGAGATTGTTAGAATATTGGTAATTTATTTTATTGAAAATTTTAAAAATAAGGCATTTAGTTTTTTTATTAAAAAATTCATGTTTAATTTGAAAAAAAATATTCAGTATTTTAATTTTAATTATTAGAATTTTAATTTTAATTTTTAATGTGTAAATTCTGAAAAATGATCTAGACCGTAGATTAAATCTACGGTTTACAGAGATTCACTGCAAACCGTAGATTTAATCTACGGTCTGCATCATTTTTCAGAAATGGCTGTAAACCGTAGATTAAATCTACGGTCTGCATTGAATCAATGTAGACCGTAGATTTAATCTACGGTCTGTGCGTTTTTACAGATATTTTGAAGTTTAAAAATCCATCCTCAACACAAAAGTCAAGAAAATAAATTACATCGATGAGAAATGGCTAACGCACAAAAATCAAGAAAATAAAATTACATCGATAAGAAATGGCTAGACACAAAAGCCAATGAAGTTTAATGGACAGAAGAGCGATTAGGAGAATACCGCTTCACCTCACTTTGAAGAGTGGGCGGATGAACCACAAGGGCCTTCGAGGGAGTCCCTAAAAGAAACAGATATCCGTTTTGGGCTTTGGGAAGGAGATAGCATAAGATCCCCAGAGTGAGCGTTGGCGAAATCGATGCATAAATCGATATTCTCACCAGTCGGTTTTTCATTTTTAACCCTGAGTTCTTCAGCGATTTCTTTGGCACGCTCAAAGTGGTTATCGAAGTCCATCTGGTGAGCCTCCATTTCGCCATGACACAAGTCAACCAAGTTTCTGGCAATACTAAGAAGTTTCAGGGCATCTCCTTCCCGATCAATGAATGTTTTGACGAGATCACCAAAATCCCATGAAAAGGCAATAAGACGAGCATGAGAGATGGAGTTTTCCGATTTCATGTCTTGCAGACTAGGACTAAGGGAAAAAAGTTTACTTGCAAAAGACATTATAAAAAGATTAGTTGGGAAGTTTACTAGCACTTAGGGAAAAGTTTTTTTTTTTGAAACGAGAACAATGTTTAATTAAATAGAATCTGAAGTGATACACGACCAAATCTGGTCAGGTTATAATAAAACACTACAATTTGAGATAGTTTCTCTAGTAAAAATAGCTTAACAATTAGTCGGGCAATTTGTTGATCTATGTTCTCATATAAAGCTCCAATCAAAGTCGACTCGTATAGCCTTCACATCTTCAATAATGGCTTCGATCCCCAAGGAATAGATACATAAAGTGACTATTTCCAAGTTGTCGGATTGCAAAATCACTTTTCTCCAATTATTTTGCTTTGCACGAATACAAGCACTTCCTAAAGCCAATACTTCCGCCATGATAGGAGAAGATGCTACGAAGCAGCTACTCCATATGTCGATCAAATTCCCCAGATCATTACGAACAATGATAGCTATACCTTCACTTATAAGTATATCAACATCTTCCGGAGTTCTTAAGAGGTTATTCATGAACACCACATAATTACTAACATATGTTGTGTGTGTACTCCGACATTTGCTCAAACGCGATTTGGTTATGGAAAAATATCTGTCCATTCATTAACTGTCAATATTGGTATAGCTAGAACGCCATCCACGAAACGTATGAACGTCATAGAATATTCCGGGTCTTCTTCGGCAAATCGAACCCAATTTATTTTCAGATCTGCTGCGCACGACACAAAGTAGTTGAATCTCCCACCTTTATAGAAGTCCTCTTCATTTATCGGCTTGTGGGCATCCCAGAAAAATTCAACAAAGTGCCTCGGGTCAATTCCCCATAAACCACCTAAATTAGGGAATTTCCCTAATTCTTGAATGTATCTATGGACAAGCTCGCTAAACATTTTGTTCTTCCCGGTAGAGACTATGTATTTATTGTAAATGTTGCTGCAGATGTATATTGGGACTTGGGTGAACATGTATTTATTGTAAATGTTGCTGCAGATATATATTGGGACTTGGTTTTCACCCAAAATCATATCGTGAAGCAAGTCATTGCACAACCACTGTTTCTCGAATATGTGGTCTTTCTTTTCCTTCTTCAGGAGGAGCTCAACAATGAAAATGCTATCCAATAATATCATCTCGCAGAAATCCTTGCTTGTGAGGTCATCCTCTCTAAGCCCATGGTAAAACCCCTGATCTTCGCCTCCTCACTCGCTACAAATTGACGAAGGAGACAGCTTTAGGAGCCCTTTTGAGGAAATCCTACAGAAACTTGAGCTTGAGGTCCTCACCAGATCGAAACTCGGATTTTCCGTAATGAAAAGGCCGAGGGAGACGATCCTTGGAGTAAAAGCTTCTGGATTACGTGTACGGATCCTTAGTGGAACTTTGCATCTTCAATTCTATCTCCAAACCTTTTTGTTCTTGTAAAGTTGAGTAAACTGTAGTTTCTTGTTATCGTCAATACCTACAATAAATCTATGATTTCTACTCTTATTTACTTGTAAATATTATAATGGACAGAGACCTTCAGATAAATATCATCATAAGCAAGTAGCTTCATCTTAGAATCATCAACTTAAAATAATTTAAACCTCGGGATGACTTCATTGGTAATAATCACATAAGACTTTACAAACCAATTAACCTGCGCAAAGTTTCAGTAAAAAACTTCATTAGCTTATCTTAAAGCAAGTTTTTACATTAAAACAAGAACCACTAAATGAAGGAGTCCCATTCTGATTAAGAATAACACAAGCTTTCACTATGCTTGGCATCTCATCAACATCCAAAAAAGTTGTGTCAACACCACTTGTACCAATTTTTGCCAATAAATCAGCCACTTGATTTTGTTCTCTAAAAACATGATAAAAATCACAGCAGAGAAAATCAATTAGAACCAAAATATTTTCCCACAAATTTTGATACTTAATACCAGGACAAGAACCTTCCCTACACCAGTTCACTATGATCTCAGAGTTTGATTCCATGATGATATTACTTAAGCCAATACCATAACATAACATGAGGCCATTATAAACAGCCATGAGTTCTGTATAGTTGTTAGTGTTAGCACCAAGAGAAAAGGAGAATGCACAAACCATGTTGCCATTTTCGTCACTCACAACACCTCCATACCCCGCCAAACCTGGATTCTCATAAGCGGGCCCATCAATATTCATTTTAAGTCTCTCATAAGGTGGGCAATTTCATTTAACCAAAAAAGTCTCTTGATAGTATAAGGTATATGCGTTATCTGAATATGAAGAGTGAGTTTTTGAAAAGAACCAGTAACATTTTTAGGTTTGATAAAATAATAAGTCTCTTAGCCATTTCAAAACTTTTTCAATAATACTAGTGGTTGGCATGTTTTCATTTTCAAATCTATCCTTATTTTTACTAAGCCAAACTTCCCACAAAATAATAAAATGAGTGATTGCAGCTAATTTTCCATAATGAGAACTATCACATTGCTTGCACCAATTAATCACATGATTTTTTCAGCCATAGCCATTTTTAACCAAACAAAAAATATTAGTAAAGTGATCCAAAACTTTATTATACACACTACTATGACCCATTAAATGATCAATGGAATCAAGAGAGTGAAAGTCACAGTAAGAACATTTAGTAGCCATAAATATGCCATATTTCTTAACATCCTTATCCAATTTAATAGTTGAAAACCACAATTTCCACACAAAAATAGAAATTTTAGTAGGTAAAATGTGATTCCAAATAACTTTCGCCATATCAAATGCAGGTTTTTTAGCTCTGGAAAAATGAAAAGCATTTTTAGTAGTAAAATTACCATCAACTGCATTAGGCCAGTATCTGATATCAGTACCTTCTCATAACAGAATAGAGCAATCACTAACCCATTTAACCAAGTCTTTGCCCCCCATGCTTTTAAGTAATTCTATATCCCAATAATTTCAGATCAAAACCTGCTTTAAAAGAATATTAGGAATCACAACATCAAAATAATGAGCCAGAATGCCTTTGCCACTCCAGTTTTCATACCAAAAATTGATTGACCCTTCTTTGATGTTCCATGCACTATTCTCAATTAAAGGCTTAAAATAAGAGCTAAAAAACTTCCAAGCACTAGAATGATGAGTTCTCACTATTGGCTCTCTCTAGTTCATGTAAGTTCGTAAATACTTTTGATAAATAAACATAGTCCATGGTGAATCAATGGTAAATAGTCTCCAACTCATTTTAGTATGCAAAACTTTTAGAAAATCATTAAGATTTCTCACACCTATACCCCCCTCACTAGTAGAATAAGCTAACTTAAACCATTTTATCCAATTATGCTTGTTTTTGGACTCAAATGATCCCCAAAAGAAATTATAAAAAGCCATCTCTATTTTCTCCATAACAATTTGGAGGGATTCATAACAGAAAGCAAATGTAAAGGAATAGAGGAAAGTGCATGCTTGATTAAAGTGAGTTTAGCCCCTTAGATAAAAAACCACTTTTCCACGTATCCACTTTTCTATAAATTTTATGAATGACAGGTTCATACATAGTGGCGTTCAATTTAGCGTAATGAAGGGGCACGGAGGGAAAAGTTTACTAGCAACCGCATCAGTTTTTTTATATCACAAAATTACTATGAGAAAATTGTTCTAAAATTTTACACGCATCAGTTTTCTTATTCATTAACTTAAATATACATGAACTCAAATATCACTCAAATATTAGATAAGAGATCAAGATATTCTCTTATAATTAAAATAATAATTTATCTTATTCTCTCTCATTTATTTGTATTTTTCACATATAAATTAATAAAATAACAAAAATATGAGTTGTATAGTTGTGATAGAGAAATTGATAAAAAAAAACTGATAATTTGTATAAAACAAAACGTTTTCTTATAAGTTGTAAAAATATACTTTTTACTTTAAATATGAGGAAACGTATAATTTATTTAATGTCTTTGCTCTAATAAATTAATTTGGGTTGAAAAAAATTGATAAAAGTATATTAAAATATATTAATATTTAGTTATTATAATAAATTTGATAGAAAAGCTGAAAAATGTATAAAGTTAAACTGTTACCCTAAAAATATAAAATTGATGCTAATTACTTTAAATATGAAAAAAAATGTAAGAAAACTGTTACGGTTGCTCTAAGGGAAAAAGACCATGTGTGGGGTTACGCCTCAACAACACTGCAACGTTTTAGTTATCTAATTAAAAAGATACTGGATTTTCATACTACATTTTTTCTGAAAAAACGCATAAACCGTAAATTTTTTGTACAAACCGTAAATTTTCAGCGTAAATTTTCAGTGCAAACCGTAGATTAAATGTACGGTTTGCAGCTTCAGTGTAAACCGTATATTTTCTCTACAGACCGTAGATTTTGCACTGAAAAATTACACAGTCAGTCCCTGCAGTCAAATTACAGTTGTTTCTCAAATTACAGTCCGTCTCTACCTTCTCTTTCTCTTTCTCAAAATCCCAAATCATCAATAATTAAAAAAAAACCCCAAATCACCAATCAAATTTCGTCAAAAAAAAATCTCAAATCGCCAATCAAAAAAAGATACCATAATTCAAGGTATTTCTTTATTCTAGTTTATTATTTATTTTATGTAGTTTTAATTTTTAAAATAGGAAAAAAGATATAAAATATGCTAATTGATTATTCACTTAGCGATTATAATTCCTTGTTGTTTGTTTATATTAATTAAAGAAAATTAGATTTGTTGATATTTGACCCGTTTTATAAAAAAAAATAGGGTTTTTATTCAAATTTGTTTATTTAGATATTTATTACTAATTGTTTGGTTATCATGTTACATGTTTATGTTCCTTATTTGTTTTGATTGAGAAAAATAAAAATAGTTAGGGTTTATTAATATTTACCCGTTTTGAAAATTAGGTGTTTTATAAATTAGGTTTTTTTTAATTACTTTGTTTGCATAAATATTAGTTGTATATTAATTAAAAAAAATTAGGTTTGTTGATATTTTTCGCCTTTTATAAAAAAAATAGGGTTTTTATTGAAATTTGTTTATTTAGATATTTATTACTAATTGTTTGGTTGTCATTAACTTTGTATGTTCCTTATCTTGTTTTGATTAAGGAAAATAAAAATAGTGAGGGTTTATTAAAATTTACCCGTTTTGAAAATTATGTTTTTTATAAAATTTATTGATTTATATGTTAATTACTTTGTTTGCATAAATATTAGTCGTAATTTGTTTTTGTGGAATTCTAGCTAATCTAATACTTTAGAAAAGCGAGCATAATTTGTTGGCCTAATTACTCTTTAGATGGATATATTTTACCAACTATATTTTATAGGCTAACATTTTTCGACAAATTATTTAATTTTATATAATTTTTAATACAGGTTCTTCATGGCTCGGCCAGGTCCACAGATTAAAGGTAAGGTGGACATTTTACTCTAGGACGATCATATTTCAAATCAGACTTAGGAGGCTGGGAGAGAAGCGGGTAGAGGGGATGCGCATAAGATACAGTTATATAATTATAGTTGAGAGATACCGACGCATGAAAGAGTGGTACAAAATATGATTAGAGCAGGTTTTTACGGTATTCACATAATAGGTAATTATACCGTAGATCGAGGCTTTCTTACAGCCTTAGTTGATAGGTGGCGTGATGAGACTCATTCGTTTCATTTCGTCAGTGGAGAGTTGGTGATATCATTGCAAAATGTATAGATCATGCTTGGTTTGAGAGTGGATGGTCGTGCTGTTACCCGGTCGGAGAGAAATGATATCAAGGCGAGCATGTTGAATTTGATAGAGAGCTTGTTGGGTGCTAGACCTCCTGACAATCAAGTTGATACAAACTGTTTGACAGTTAAACTTGATTGGATATTACATACTTTCGGTGAATTACCCCCCAGCCGAGTGAGGAGCGCTTGTTATATCAGTCTAGGGCTGCCATGTTATTATTGCTTGGTGCACATGTATTTTCAGATTAGAGCAGTGATCAGATTCCACTATGGTCTTTGCCCTTTATTGAGAATTTTGACACATGTGCAGAGTATAGTTGAGGATCAGCTCTTCTGGCCTGATTATGCAAATTGGTGCGAGGTAAATCTAGTGGAGTAATCGGCGCGGTTATGTTTCTTGATATGTGGACGATAACCAGGCTACTGTCTGTTAGACCGTGTGAAGCCTGCTGATATCTCCCCATCTGAGGGATTGCCTAGGTTTCCCCTCGGTTACAACTATGATATTATTTAATTTTCGTATTCGATTTGTATTTTTTGGGGTGCATTTATCATTTACTTATTTTATTTATATTTGTTGTTTATCTGCTTTTATTTGTATATTACGGATGCAAAATGTGGAGGCTTGTTAATATTAAACCATATGTCTACGGACATAATGTGGTCCATATACGGGACCAGTTTGATCAAATGTCGCATGAATAGGTAAATTTTCACTTTTTTATTTCCTACATGTAATTTACGTATTATATGTCGTATATGATTGTATTGGTCTTATTTTGATAGTATATAATTTTTGAAGCAGTTTTTGACACATTTTTTAACTTGCTTTTAAAACAGCTTAAAAGGTGTTTTTTTCACAGATATTAATTTGTTTTTTAACAGCTTTTAAGCCGTGTTTTTAGATTTTTTAAAACATTTTTTAAGGTTTTTTAAACAGCTTAAAAGCTTTTTAAATAGCTTAAAAGCTTACAGCTTAAAAAACAACTTTTAAAAACAACTTACAAGCTATTTTTAAACAGCTTAAAATTTGTTTAAAAACAGCACAACTTAAAAGCTGTTTTTAAAACAGCTTGTAAAAACAGCTTACAACTGTACTGTAAACAGCTTAAAAGCTGTTTACAGTACAACTCTTAAGCTATTTTTAAACAGATTTTAAGCTGTTTTTAAACAGCTTACAAGCTGTACTGTAAACAGCTTAAAAGTTGTACGATAAACAGTTTAAAAGCAGCCTTACAGTACATCGATGTATTTTTAAACTTTTGTTTACATATTTTTATAATAATTTTGCGGATTACAGATAGTCTGGCAGGCTTACGGAAACATTGATGACTATCCGGAATAGGGTTAATTATGGTTTGGTGACCTGTGTTTTGGCCACTTTTAGGATTGGTGACCCAACTTTTTACAATCCCATTTTAGTGACCTAAATTTATAGTTTGACTTGTTTTAATGACCCACTGTTATATTTTTTGGATGAAAACCGTTTTAAAGTTTCAATTTAGCCCATATAGTTTCAAACTTAACGATAAATGCTACACACTTATATAAACTCACTTAAATTACACACTTATATAAAACATGCGTTTAAATGAGTTGCACAGTTAGCAAATAAAATGAATAAAAGTATCGAACAACATATGAACTCTATTAGTTGGGATGATATAAATATATCTTTACAAAATCATTGAATTGAAAGTATACTTACTAACAACTCAATTTCAATGATTTGTTATTTTTTTTTCATTTCTTCATGTATAATTAAATAGATAGAATAAAGTAAAAACTTGTTAATATCATCCTACATAAATAAATTTGGATATAATAAAACCAAATATATATGGGTTAGAATCTAATTAAACTCTTATTTTATTTTAGCATAAAACTCGTCATTAAAAAAATTCATTAGTCTTCAAAAAGTTTAATAATGAACTTACATAACACGGAAAAAAAACGATTTAGCTTATATTAGTTAATTTATAGCATGTTATTTGATAATTTTATATCATTTTAAATTTCCATTAACAAAAATTGTTTTTTTTTCAATTTACATATGAAGATGTAATTTGCATTTGATAGTTTTATAAGATTTCATATAAGTGTTTTTATATTTGTGTAATTTTTGTAAATTTTTAAACTGTACGGACTAAATTGAAACTTCAAAACGGTTTCCATCCAAAAAATGTAACGGCAGGTCATAAAATAACCCAAACTATAAATTTAGGTCACTAAAACGGGATTGTTAAAAGTTGGATCACCAATCCTAAAAGTGGCCAAAACATGGGTCACCAAAGCATAATTAACCCTCCAGAATATTGCATGCGGGGTCGTGATATGTGGCATTCTTGCGTTCCGCTCATTTGTAATGAGAAAATTGAGTTACATCCCGCGGATTGATTCATGAGACAGTTTGGTTTTGTTCAGGTTGTTCCTACAAATATTTGAAAAACCAATCAGGGTCACGGCAAGCATATAAGATATGAGAATAAATCTGACCAAAAACACGATTGACCTGAACTTTTCAAAGACTTTATAACCGTGTGAAATGACCGCCACAACCGCCTTATTAATGGTGACTTTGGTACAGGGACGTCACCGGATTACTTGGGGTGGTATAGAGAGAGGACGCGCATCTTCATAAATCCACCTGAACTTAGACTGTCATATCACGTTTTCCGTGAGCATACGGGTGTGCTGAATAAAATGGTCACAATTAGTTAAAGTTCAATAATATTTGTTTGTTATTTTTTTTTGTATGTCTCAATACTTATAAATTATATTCGTTTGTTATTTTTATTTTTTTTGCAGAAAGCGATGTTGCGCCGCAGTTTCAAATCTTTTAAACGACTGAAATCTAAACCGGATGTGGATTTATTACGTTCGGAGTTTACTGAACTGGGAATGAATCCATATGGGTCAGGTGATGAACAGTCGGAGGAGAAGGAGAATGACGATGACGACGATGGTGATGACGATCAAGGTTACGACGATAGAACTTAAGACGATCGCAGATACGATAGTGCAATATTAGAGGCCATAAAAAATTAAAATCCTGACAATGTATCGAACACTAAAACGATACATAATTATTTGGCTGGTCTGAAATTTAAAGAGCGAGATGGTAGAAATTCGATACAAGAACTGTTTAATTTGTTAGATAGACATCGCTATACTTTCTTCCATAATATGAACCCAACAACTCATAGCCTAGAGAACTTGTTTTTTGCCCACCCCGATTCTATAAGCATGTTCAAAGCTTTTCCTGATGTATTGTTAATGGACTGTACATATAGGATAAACCGTTTTAATATGCCTTTTCTAGAGGTCGTAGGGATGACATCAAAAAACCAAACATATTGTTTTGGTTTTGTTTTCATGAAGAGTGAGACTCAGGAAAGTTATACTTGGACTTTGGAAAAATTTAAAGAAACATTGGAGGGTTGTACACTACCTAGGGTGTTTGTAACCGACAGAGAAATGACATTGATAAATGTTTTATCCGTTGTTTTTTCCGATTCTTATCATATATTGTGCATTTTTCATATTGCCAAAAATGTTTTGAAAAACTGTAAAAAAAAAAATCCCAGACGAGTAGTGCCAAACGTTTCTAGATAATTGGGGTTTAGTGGTTGATGCTGAGATGATAGAAGAGTACAATTAAAACCGATCTTCTTTCAATTCCTCCTACAAATCATATCATGTTGTGCTTAAATACGTAGACAAGCTGTTAAATGATTATTCCGATAAGTTTGTTGCATGTTATACCAACCATACAACACATCTAGGTAACAAAACTAGTAATCGGGCCGAACAACAAAACGCAAATCTAAAAAGATCTCTTTCCACAAATACTAGCATGCTTAAAAATGTTTGGGTAGAAGTGAATAAAATTCTTAATAAACAGTTTGAGGATATGAAGATGAAGTTGGATAAATGCAAGTTTTATTTCCACATTCAGAACGGACACCTCTCTTTAAAAATCTTAGCTCCTATATCACACATCATGCCTTTGATTTGTTATTTAAAGAACACAAAAAATATAGTGGTCAGTCTGATGAGAATTGTTCTTACGGTATAAAGTTGTCTCACGGGTTACCTTGTCATCATATTATGAGTGAACATATTTTATTCGGAAAGCCTCTTTCACTAGAATATATCCATACATTCTGGAAAAAATTAGATGAAATTGATGATAATGGGATCAACGATGATTATGGGGTAGAGGGTGATCTAAAAGAGTTTAAAAGTGTTTATTCTACCAAAACCAATGTTGAAAAATGGCGTATGAAAACACAACTACGAGAGATAATCTTACCATCTAGAACATTCATGAAGGTTCCTAAAGTGAGACAAATTAGGGGGAGACCTAGAAAATGAGACAATTCTAGTAAGAGAGATAAGTCATGAGTGAAATATGTGGAGTAAGAGAGTGCTAGTGCTAGTAGAGATAAAGGTAAAGGTAAAGCGGAAGAAACACCGGAGGTAAAGATAAACCCAACTAGAAGTACGCGAAACCAGACAAATAAGCCCATTACCACTAGGCAAATCTTCTCGTACAGTGACCAAATATGGGTCGTGTTACATAATTACATCGATACAGTTTATGATGTGCGTGGGGATGATAACTGTGGTTTCCGAGTAATTGCAAAGCTCATGGGTAAAGAACATGGGAAAAATCATTGGTACGCAAATAAATGTGAGTTGTTTCAAGAGCTTCATCAAATGAAAGTTGTTATTATGATCTGTTTGAGAATATCGATTATGAAGGTTATCGATATGACTATATTCTATTCAGTTTAAATTTTTATCATCCTACAGATCCTGCCCCTTATGACAAAGGGATGAGATTTCCATCTTATGGTTTTTTTAATTGTATCTCATTATAATATCTCAATTGTATTGTTGTCATTATGGCATGCCACTTTTTTATCTCTTTATACTGAGTCGCCTCCTGCAACGACATATTATATCCCTACTGTAATGGTGTACGTCAACAATTATCATTATGCTGAAGTTATTCCTAAAGAAGTGATCTTCCCAATGACAAGAATTATAGCACAATGGGAACAGATACGTACTGAAGCTGCTGAGCCATGGAAGAAACTTTTTCGAGCAAATTTCAACTTATACATAGCCCTAGAAAGACAATCGGGAAAGCAAATCCTAACCGAAGAGGATGCTATAAGCGTATAAGTCCATAATTATTATTTTTTTATTTTTTTTATGTAGAGTAGTCTTTTTTCCAAGTTGTTGTAAATTGTTTTTGATGAGACTCAAATAAAATTATGTGATGTATCATGTTTAATTAATATGGTTTATGAAATTTAGTTAATGTTTGCATAGTGAGTTAATTTCTTTTATGAAATTTATATAATTTATCATTGTTTCATTCAAAAAAATTGATAATTGACACCAAATTGACAATTTAGTTAATCTTTCATATTGAGTTAATCTTTCAACTTATACACTTCACAAAAAGGTAAAAAACATGAAATTTATAAAAAAAATTATTTTTATTTTATCTATATTTTTAAGAATATGACATTTAGTTTTTTATAAAAAAAATTCATCTTTAATTAAAAATAAATCATGTTTAATTTTTAAAATTGGAGTATTTTTATTGATATAACCAATATTGCAACTCTAATAAACTAAAAAAATAATCAACTAATTATAAAACATTCATGTCTAAAATATTCATGTATAAAATTAGATTATTTTTATTGATATAACCAATATTTCATCTACTTATAAAATATTCATGTCTAAAAATCCGTCAACAACATTTACTCACTTATGAACATTTACTCATTTTTATGGATAAGGTATCCAAGAGCATTTACACTATAAACCGTAGATTTAACTTACGGTTTGTATTTTTTTTTACAGTTCGCTATTCGTAATTAAAAAAAATCATGTTTAGTCATTTTCAAGTTTTAATCATGTTTAATTTTATAAAAAAGATTTAGTATTTTATAAAAAATTTATTTTTATTGTATCTATATTTTTAAGAATATGGCATTTAGTTTTTTATAAAAAAAATTCATCTTTAATTAAAAAAAAATTCATCTTTAATTTTTAAAATTGGAGTATTTTTATTGATATAACAAATATTAAAACTCTAATAAACTAAAAAAATTATTAACTAATTATAAAACATTCATGTCTAAAATTGAAGTATTTTTATTGATATAACCAATAGTTCAACTAATTATAAAATATTCATGTCTAAAAAAATCATGTTTAAAAGATTTAGTATTTTATAAAAAAAAATATTTTTATTTTATCTATATTTTTAAGAATATGCCATTTAATTTTTTATTAAAAAAAATCATGTTTAATTTTTAAAAAAATTCAGTATTTTTATTGATATGACCAATATTGAGTTTTTACGAAACGCAAGTACTGTTATGCAATTTCAGAAAACTTCAGAAAAACCGTAAATTTAATCTACGGTATGTAGAAAAAATCTACGGTTTGCACTGAATCTGCAAACCGTATATTTAATAAACGGTTTGTACTGAAAATTTACGGTTTGTAAAAAAAAATTACGATTTATACGTTTTTTCAGAAAAAATATAATATAAAAATTCAGCATCAATTAAAAAAACAACGCCTAGAAAAGGCACCAAATACAAGTGGCAATTCATTAGCATAGTTCGCAGTTACATTAAAATAATGGTCACACTATGAATGCATTAAACAGAAAAGTCACATGACAACAAATTAGAAAGACTTGTTTCTCTTAAAAACTACATTGTTATTAAGAGAACGGTCTTCCAAAAGGTTGATCAAAGAACCTTCAAAAAAGGTTAAAACCTCTTCAAGGGAAGCGATGTCTTGCTTCAAATTTTCAATTTCATGATTGGCGATATCTAAGTTTAGTTGAAGAACTTTAAGTTTTAAATCGAACAGACTTAGAGAGAAGGTAGATGGATGCCTTGTCATTATGGTAAGAAATATGATTATATTTTGAGGAATAAAGTTCATCAAATAGTTTATAAAGAGCAAGTCTTGAAAAACGGAACGATGAATTAAATTAAACAAGCATAAAAGACTAGAAGAATAAAAGTCGCAAATACACTAGTAAGATAACCTGGTCAAATATTGGATTACAAAAGGTGATAATTGCGAAACATAATTCATACAAAAGCATTACAAATCTAAAGACATAAGAAAATCAGGGGAGGCCTGCAAAGCTATTTGATAGGAAGCGCTTCAAGGCATCCCATTTCTTGGAATAAAAAGTCTTAGTGGCGTTAGCTTGGACCTCAGTCTGTCGAGCCTTTTTAACCTCAGACCTCTGCTGGGTAATAAGACCCATGGTGGAACGACAGTCATAAGTGGCTTTAGAAAGAGTTTCTTTAAGGGTCTTTTCCTCAATTTCTAAAGATGCCAACCGAGCCAACATAGATTCTTTTTCTTTCGATAGCTCCGAAAAGGAAGCACGCGTATCTGTGTAGATAGCCTTGTGATGGGAAAAATGATTCTGCAGATCAGTGAACTCGCATCGAAAAGAATGGATCTGAGAAAGGTCGGACTCAGCCAGTTGGAATTGATCGAAGGAATGGCGAGCGTCCTCGAGGAGCAAGTTTAAAAGAGCCTTTTTCTCGACTGGAAGTTCGTGTTTTAATATGTCCTTATGATAGTTTGAACCTGACCAATTTGGAAAACCGCGAACCCAATCAACGCGGTCGAAAGGATCTTACGAAGGTGCGCTATCAGGGTCAAACACTCATCAGAGATGGAAGCAGCAGCATCCGGCGGGACATCCGCAACCTGGTCAGCGGCATTAAACTGACTGTGTTCATCAAAGAAAGATGAAAGGTCAGGGGAGTCATCCATTCGAGACGAACTCGGAGGACAGCCAGAGTTAGAAAGGTCAAACCACCCTGTAGCAACAAAAGGTCAAGACTAATGCCTTGGCGCTCTGGAGTAAGTGTAGAGAAAGAGGGTCAGATGTCTGTCTAACCTCAGAAACCTGATTAAATAGGGTAAAAGGGATAGGGTTAAAAAGACGTTAAAAAATAAGAAGCATGGACCAAACAAAATGGGCCAAACATAAATAAAATCCCACCTTCATCGACGAGTCAAAGGGATATCGGGGGAAGATTCCTCAATCTCATCGTCATCAACCATGACAAAAGGAGGAACTTGGGTAATGGGAGTTATGCGCCTGGCTCGGCCTTTGCGGAGACCCTCGTAAAGGTTTAGGACAGAGGTTGAGGGCCTCTTGGGTAAACCAAGAGGAGCATTTGATCGATGAATGGGTGTGCTACCACGGGAGCCACCGTCGACTTGAGCTGAACGCCAAAAAGATATGGTCGTAAAATAAAACAGGTAGGAAACACCATTGAAAGGTAAACGACATACCTGCTACAGGGTTATTGGCACCTTGAGTAAGAACCCGATTAAGGGTATCCACTAAGGTAGAGGGAAAGAGAAGTGTTCTCACGCATTCCCACCATTCACCAAAGCGATTATAATATCCCGGAGAAGGTTGAAAATGGATCAGTTCGAACCTATGAACGCAGTTCAGATAACTGGTCAAGAGGGCAGTTAGTTCTGAAGGATCAGTAGTCTTTGTTTTCCGACGATATATCTCACGGAATTTATTGTCAATAAAAAGAGTAGGGACGCTTTGAGTAAGCCCAAACTGTCTAGCAAACTGGCTAGGGGTATAGGGCTCAAGGAGAAAGTTCTGGCTCCTGCCGGCTGGTCGAGCCTCAGAAAAGACGGTCGAGCTCTTCATCGGAAAGAACCCCGGGCTCCAGTTGCAAACTCTTAACCACGTCGACGGAGTACTCAGGACAATGGTTGTAAGGGGGTCAATAATAATCCCATCCATGTCAAGTTAATAAAGAGGAGAAGTATGCGCTGAAATCAGAACCTTCAATAGGGAAATATAGAAAATACTCAGCATGAGAGGAGCATGCGTTAAAATCAAAGTCGGAGGGAAGGGAACTCCTAAAGAGAGGAAAGTAGGCCATGAGCCAAGCTTGGAAAATCCACATAGGGCAACGAGCAGAAGTGGCGATGTATGAAATTCCTATCCGTTGTTTTAGATGCAGTTTTGCAGTAAGGTTCCAAGTGGGGTTGGAACTGCAGTTTGAACCAAGTGTATAAGGTTTCAAGTGAGGTTGGAACTGCAGTTGGAACCAAGTGTATTAATGGACAGAAACTGTTTTAAAATTAAATGTACTTGGAAATAATTCACACGCACATTTAACAACGGAGTTCACCTAACTAGGCTACGTCTCCGGGGCACTTACCCAGATTATGATATTATAAAAAGCTTACAATATATGACTCAAGTCTTAATGAAAAACTTAGACTCCCTCTATGTTTTTCTGCCTATCACTATATTGCTCCTACTCTATAACTATCACTTATAAATCAATGGCATCCCACCATTGTTTTTCTTTTTAAAGCTCACGTGTATTCTCTCTAGAAAATAAGTTCTTTATAATTTAGAACACACAACTTTACAAGCTTAAGTTACTAAGTATATAAACAAGTAAAAACAATCTTCTATCTTCAATATCTTTTGATTGCTTTTGACTTGGTTGATTAGCTTCAATCTCTCCAAGTATCACGAGATTCTTCAGCATGGATTGACTCTAATCATCTTTGATTAACACCTGTTTAGTAACACACTTGAAAGTAGGAGTTAATCTTTTCCTTTGAAAGGAAACATATAAAGATATGATCTCTTAAAGATAATATCTTTTCATAAACATATGAAACATTTAACTCCACATATCAATCAATCTTTATACATATCTTTACTGAATATTATAAGAATCAAAAGATTGAATCAAGTGATAAGGACAAGCATAAGAATAGAGATATATAAATTAAAAGGAAACATAACCTTATAAACTAATCTCTTTATATCTTTTATAAACATCTTTCCTTAACACATTAGTATTCTCAATAAACACATATACACGTTTAAGACCTTATGAGAATATATCCTACATACTTTAAAACAAATGATTAGCATTAAACAATTAGTAATGTAGAATAATGAAACAAGACAGAATTCTGTTTTAACAGCAGGTTGAACTGTGGTTGCAACTGAGGTTGCAACTGGTACTTGAAACCTGTCACCACAGGTTGTAACTAAGGTTGCAACCAGTACTTGAAACCTAATACTACTAACTTAGTAGGTTGTAACTGAGGTTGCAACTGGTACTTGGAACCTGTCAATCCTGTCTTAGTTCTTAATAACAGTTAGGATTTATTTAGTAAAAACCAATAGACAATTAACAATATTTAGACCAGAAATCTGGTCCTAACAATGTACTTATCAGTAAAGTCATCAAGGTCGTGGTAAATCTAACCAAGAAGCGCAGGAGCCAATGTCAGTGGCTCAACTTGGTACAACCAAAGAGCTAAAGAAACAAGCTCTTTGCTAGGTTTATCCCCAGGCACGCAGAACACGAAGAGCGACAACCAGTAAACATAAAAGGCTACGACTTCCTCTTTACTAGGAGGTTCCTCCGAGCCAAGCTGAGCATAATTATCAAGGAAGGTGCCATAACTGGGAGAAGTAGGCAAAGGGAGAGTATATCTGCTGTCCTCAGGGGGTGGAGACATAAGAACACTGACATCGCGTTAAATATCCTGGCCCATTAGAGGGAGCCCAGTCATCTGCACCACATCGAGAAGGGTTGGAGCCATAAACCCACAATTTAGAAGCATGGCGTTACACGACGGAGACCAGAAGCAAGAGGCAGCGGCAATTAACCCTAGGTCAGGGTAGCCCACAACCGTCGAGAGGCGAATCATCTTAGAGATACCCAGAATATGCCATTCATCGGCAATGAATTCATTCATCCGACTAACCCAAGTAACCCACTCATTTCTAGGAAGTGGCCAGGTACGGATACACCTTTACCGACACATATTTAACCGGGTTAACTTAAGAGTGGTTAAATGTGGGTAGGTAAAGGTGAAATAAAATAATGACGTGTATGGTTTTTGGGGACAATTTAATTATTTACTCGAAAATAACAAAATTAATAAATAAAAAAGTGCAAAATATAAATTACTTGAAAGTGTTAACTTGATATAATATTATGATTATAAAATATTTTAATTTTGTATTTAGTTTGAGTGAAAAAAAAACAGAGTAATGTATTAATTAATAGTGTGATAGAGTGAGTAAATTTATTTATTTTGTAGATAAATGAAGTGTAATAAGATGTAATAAAATGGTGTTAGAGTTATTTATTTTGTAATGATATTGAATAGAATGAATTGAAAAAATAAATAAAAATAAGATATGACGTGGACTTGAATTTTTTTTTATAGATCCTCAAATAAGTGATTTGAGTTCTCAAAAAAGACTCTGCCATAATAGAGAGCAAATAATCAGAGGAAGGACAAGCTAGAGAGAAGAGGGATAAACCCTCAAGCAGAAGATCAGTGGGATTTATAAGGCCATCTAGCTTAAAAAAGACAGAAAGACCGATGCAGTTCCCCAAAGGCTATAACCGTCATAGGGATTCACGAAAGGTGTGGACTACTTTTCACTTCTCAAGAAGGAATAAAATATATATATGGCTCAGAGGGGGTTGGTCATTCATCTGATTGGCTACGAAAAGATATTATTCACGCCAACCAAATGAAGAGAGCATTGTTAGTATCAGAAAAAAAATACTTGGGACCAATTAGAAAGAAAACCAAATAAGAGGACCCGATAATATAAGTTATAAAGGGTTAGGACGGCAATCGATGCTAATATGTCAAATATTGGGACTAAAATCATAAGAAGTCTATAGAAGGCCATGTGTCAACAGAACAGAAGAGAGGCAAACAAAGAAAATGGGGAGTTCGCAAACAAGCAGCGGCAGTTTGGAGTCAAAAACTAAGAAGAAAAGAGATAACCGTCAAATGGCAGTTGAAGGCTCCACTCTATAAATAGAAAGTTTCCCCAAAGGCAAAAGGCATCAACAAACATAACAGGAAAAATTGTCTATGCCGACGAAACAAAGACGAATTTCAAAACTTAGTCGGGCAAAACTTCGGCGCTAAATTATGGGGTATCTGTCGATAAAAAACTGCCGACGAACAAAGTTTTTTTTGGGCAAAATTAATTTTAGCCGACGAAATTCTAAACTTTGTCGGACAAAATCAATTTTAGCCGATGAAATTCAATACTTTGTCGGGCAAAATATCGACACGAAATTATGGAGTATGGTAAACTTCTACCGACGAAATAGGCGACGAATTTCTTTTTGTCACGTTAGTTCCCACCGACGAAATTAATGTTATCCTTCAAAATAGTTGTGTTAACCACCTCCTGCGCTGGTATTGTTCAAAGTTTGAAATTTTGCATAATTTTCTTATTTTCCTCAATAAGCTTGACGATAATGAAACCTTTGGAAATTACTACTTTCAGGTTTTTTTTTCCTATGGAAACTTATGATTTATGAAAATAGAATTCTTCTGTTTTTTTTTAATTTTTCCATAGCAATAGGAAAATAAAATAGGCAAAGGATTCATACACCAGATCTAAACGCTCTTTAGTGTATGTTGCCAAGTGCCAACTAAGCTGAGAGAGATTTGTGATAATTTTTGCGCTTAATATCTTTAAGTAGTTTTAAAAATCAAAATTTTCAATTTCCCTCTTGCTTTCATTAAAAAGGGCGGATTATGTTTCAAAAAAAAAATTGCAACTTAGGCACTGTAAATAAAACTAAGGTCCCTCTGAAATGACTAAATTATTTATCCTCTAGTACACGAATGAATTCTTTTGTAGTTTCTCAAAAATTAAAGAAACCCAATAAATACCCAAAAATTGTAGTAGTTTATAACATTAAACCTTTATTATAATTCGGTAGTTATAGTTTTAAGAGAACGGAAATATTGAATAGTAGTAAATTTATGTAGCTTATAGTTATAGTACAATTAAGATGATTATTTAATTAATATAAGAAATAAATTTGCAACATGTTGATAAATATTGCAAAAAAATGGAATAGAAATAGAAGCAACAAGGCTCGAACCTCAAACCTCTTGTATGCAATAGAGGTGTGTAACCCATTAGAGCACCTCTAGAACCGAATATGTATAATCGTTCAAAAGCTATATATCAGTAAATACTGTATTTATTTATGTATATACCTACTCGTTTTCAAACTATTTGACCCCTTATTTCTCGAGATCCGGTGCCTTAGCACAGCTCGCACAGGCCCACAACTGGCCCCGATCGTATATAATATATAAATATTCTACAATGAATTGTATATTTCTTATATAAACAAATATACTATTGCTAAGTCAATTATTATTTATTCGATTACGAAGTTGAGTCTCTAAACCATTATAATAATAATAAAATTAAACTATTTTATCACCGTACAGCATTGAAGTAAAAAAAATGACTCATGTCCTCTAAAATATAAAAAAAAACAAGCGGGGCAGTAATTTTTTTATTTTTTATTAGTTTATTATTATTATCAGGGTTGTCTATTATGTGTTGGTTTTTAATTGGTTGGCATTCACCATTATAAATACTGAACTAAATTTATATAAGCGTTACTCGTTAATCAATGTTTTTATTATGAAATGTATATTTTAAAATTTATAATTAATTATATATTAAAATATCTCAGGGATATTTTTGTAAAAGATTGAAGGGGGGGGGGGGGGGGGTGTTTGCACCCCATGTCCAATGTTGGATCCACCCGTGATTGTAGAGAAATTCGAAATTTCATGTAGTGTAGTGTAGCAAAACGAAGCGAATAAGAATTTACATGTTCAGATTTATTTGAAAGGTTTAGGATATACGTTTAGGGGTTTAGTATCATATTGAAATAGTAAACTTATTTATATATAAAAATCAATATAGTAGTTTGTTATTATATTACAAAATCATTATTATTTCAAAGGTTACATGTGCACTATTATAAAAATTGGAGGGAGGAGGGGGTTTGACATGTGCACCTCATGTCCTATGTTGGATCCATCCGTAATTGTAGAGACATTCGAAAGTTGTTACCCTCACAGTGATAAAAAGAAATTATGAAAATGTAGTGTAGTAAAACAAAGCGAATAAGAATTTACATGTTCATGTTTATTTGAAAGGTTTAGGGTATACGTTTAGGAGTTTAGTATCATATCGAAATAGTAAACTTACTTATATATAAAAATCAATATAAAAAACTATCTGGTAGTTTGTTATTATATTACAAAACCATTATTATTTCAAATATTACATGTTCACTATTATAAAAATTGGAGGGGGGGGGGGGGGGGGGGGAGGAGAAGTTGGGGAAGTTGTTACCCTCATAGTGATAAAAATTTTTTATGAAAACGTAGCGTAGCAAAACGAGCAAATAAAAATTTACATCTTCATGTTTATTTGAAAGGTTTAGGATAAATGTTTAGGGGTTTACTATCACATCGAAATAGTAAAGTTACTTATATATAAAAATCAATATAAACAACTGTATGGTAGTTTGTTATTATATTACAAAATCATTATTATTTCAAAGGTCACAAATCTATTATTATCATCATTATTATCATATCGAAATAGTAAACTTACTTATATATAAAAATCAATATAAAAAACTATCTGGTAGTTTGTTATTATATTACAAAACCATTATTATTTCAAATATTACATGTTCACTATTATAAAAATTGGAGGGGGGGGGGGGGGGGGGGGGAGGAGAAGTTGGGGAAGTTGTTACCCTCATAGTGATAAAAAATTTTTATGAAAACGTAGCGTAGCAAAACGAGCAAATAAAAATTTACATCTTCATGTTTATTTGAAAGGTTTAGGATAAATGTTTAGGGGTTTACTATCACATCGAAATAGTAAAGTTACTTATATATAAAAATCAATATAAACAACTGTATGGTAGTTTGTTATTATATTACAAAATCATTATTATTTCAAAGGTCACAAATCTGGTTTGAAATTCACCATTATAAAATGGAAATTTGGTTTGAAATTATTATATTAGTATACAAATCTATTTTTTAATGTATTATTTACTGACTAAACAAATTGAAATTTTTCATGATTGTAGAGATATTCGAAAGTTGTGGGTTCACACCGATAAAAAAAAATGAAAATGTAGTATAGCAAATGAAACGAATAACAATGTACATGTTCATGTTTATTTGAAATGTAACATCCCGTATTTTTATAAGTGTTTTTAATTAGGAATTAATTTATCCAAAAACGTTTTATTAAAATTTTACAAAAACCGGTCACTCGACTAATTTTTAGCCAAAAAACGAAACTCTTCCGAAAAACATTATTTTAAAAACCTGTTACTAATTTTATAAACAAAAAAGACCCAATAGTTTTGTTTCTAAAAATTTGTTATTATTGAGTAGTATATTAATAATTTTGATTAAAAGTTAACTTTTAGAATTTTGGGGACCAAATAGTTCGCTTCCACAAACTATCTAAAAACAGTTTTTCTAAACCTCAAATCAGCCCACTTTTAATTCATTAAACCAAAAACAAACCTAAAACAAGAGAAAAGAAAAGAGAGAAAAAGAAGAAGAAGAAGAAGAGGAAACTACCGTTAGCGGGTTCTTACCGGAAGCATCTCCTCTACGTGCTAAGGTAACGGGGGTTATCCATTGCGACTAGACGAGAGTGTATGTTAGGATTAGGTTTCGCGTTTATTATAAATTGGGGGTTTTTTCCTTTTATATTAATTATGTTCTTAAATTGCTAATTGAGGTTATTTGTGGTAATTTTAATGGACAAGGAGTGCCAGACTATACCAAGACTATACCTTTGGTATAGTCTGGAAAACTCTCCCTGTGGCACCATTGGATCTTACAGTCTGTGGACCCCACTGTTGATCCAATGGTTACACAGAGGAGAGTTTTCCAGACTATACCTTTGGTATAGTCTGGCTCCCTCTCTTGAATTTTAATTCCATTATTTGAATTGGAGAAGTTGATGGGTTAGTTATATTAATTTCGGATTAATGAGATCATGGATGGGTTTGCATGTTTTATGCGTTGATTATGTGATTATATAGTTGTTGATGAAATTGGGTAATTTATTGTTGATTAAAGATGAATTGTAGTTTATGCATATAAGGTGTTTGTTAAAATGTCTTAATGAGGTTTATGTTGTTAGACTTGTTTGGCTAGTTGTGAATCTAGCACCTATGCTTATGGGTTATGTTGAATTACGTTAGAGTGACGTATGAGAATGTGTTATTTGCGTGGATTTATATTATTGGCCGAGGCCGTATGAGAATGTGATATTTGCGTGAATTTATATTATTGGCTGAGGCCGTATGAGAATGTGTTATTTATGTGGATTTATATTATTGGCCGAGCCCGTATGAGAATGTGTTATTTGCGTGGATTTATATTATTGAGTGAGGTCTTGTGATTTAGCTGTAGTGGCAATGGTCTCTGTCTCTCCCTAATTCCGAGGACAGAAGACGGCCGAGGGGATAGAGAATGACTCGTCTTATGAACTGGGGCGAGTGGCGTGAGAGGTACTAGTGTGCACTATATTTATTTTATTGTTAGCAATGGTCTATGTCTCTCCCTAATTCCGGAGACATAAGACGGCCGAAGGGATAGGGAATGACTCGTCTTACGGACTGGGACGAGTGGCGTGAGATGTCCAAATGCACACTATAAATCTACTTTTATGTTAGCAATGGTCTATGTCTCTTCCTAATTCCGGAGGCATAAGACGGCCGAAGGGATAGGGAATGACCTACCTTACGGACTGGGGTAGGTGGCGTGAGAGGTCCATGTATGCTATTGATGTGTGTAGAAGTTATTTATTATTCTCGTTGTAGGATGTTATTATATTTCTTTTTATATGTTGATTATCGTAGTTGTTGTTTGTGGGTTCATGCATTTATGGGATGGAGTGACGGTATTTTGTGGTGTCGTCCCGTCTATTTATCTGCGTGGAACTCACCGTTACAATTTTGTATTTCAGGTACAACTTAGATTGAGGCGTATGGTTAAGAGCTTTAGCAAGACATCACATGGGTTCGGACTTTTGCTTTCTTTTTACTTAGATTGTTTTTGAGGTTGTAGTATACGGGCAAATTCATTCGTTTGTTATTTTTAGCTTTTATAAATCCTGTCTTGTAGCCGTGTTTGGCAAATAATTTATTTTATTCATTTAATTGTTCCATTAGCTCGCAAATGTTTTACTTTAAAATTTAAATTTTGTACCAACAGGTTTCAGTTTTCTTTTATTTAAAAAAGTCATGTCTCGATGTCCGTGTTTATGGAACTTGGGGCGTGACATGAAAGGTTTAGGGTATAGGTTTAGGAGTTTAGTATCATATCGAAATAGTAAAATTATTTATATATAAAAATCAATATAAACAACTATAGTAGTTTGTTATTATATTACATAACCAATATTATTTCAAAGGTTACATGTAATTTACCATTATAGAATAAAATGTTGCTTTAAAATTATTTTATAAGTATACAAATCTAAATATATATGTATTAATATTTACTAACTAAACAAACTGAAAATTTTCAAATTAGAGGAGCTTTGCTCGTATCGTCTTGTTTAATAAACGAGTTATACATTCTTGATTCATTTAGAAACTTAACGAACATGAACTTATTATGTTACGACACTTTTGACTAAAAAGTCAAGGTATTATTATTCTTATTTCCGCTTTATACAGTAGAAACTCGATAAATTAATACTCGATTATTTAATAAACTCTCTAAGATAATATTTTTGGCCGGTCCCGACTCGGGGATAGGGTGCTAAATTAATAATTCGCTAAAATTATAAGATAATACATTTTTGATAATTTCTTTAGACCCCATATAAAATATAAATTAATAATTCCTTATATATAGCATATTACATGAATGATTTACGAAGGTTTCTTGAAAAATGACTCAATTGTCTTTTGTTTTTTGTTGAAATCAATTTTCTCTTGAATCTCGTCTCTAATTTTCCTTAGCATGGTAAGAACTTCTGGTGTTGTTTTCTCATAGCTCAACAAGAAATTGTTCAATGTGATTGCCGCTTTAATAGCTTCGTTTCGCGAAGGGGGCTCCATTATAGAACTTTCATCATCTTGTTCATCGATATCATCTTTATTAATTCCAATAACGCTTTTAATAATTTCTTCATCAGTCAACAACTGTGCATTGGAACTCTTTATTTTACTAAGGTTAATTGTACAATAATTAAGTGGAAGCTTGAAACGTGTTTGTAAACTAAGTATTTTACTATAAATTAATAAAATATTAATTAATATATAAATTAATAATTATTAATTTATCGATTAATTAATAACTCTTTTAATTAATAAATTTTGGTGGTACCAAGTGTATTATTTTATAGAGTTTCTACTGTAATTATTTCGACATTTAAATTGATTTTAAGCCCCCATAAAATCTAATTATAGAATAAAAGCAAATTTCAAAACACATTTGAAGTTCACAAAATTTTGGATTTCAAGCTAAAAAGATCACTTTAATACTAAAGCAAGATGGTTTTAGGAGGAAGGTGGATACGTTTAAGTTTCACATAAATATTGTATTTTTTTCACTTATTTTTTTCCTTTGCCGCTTCTTTTATTTATCATGCGCGGGCGGGAATACACGTCTCATATATTCCCACGAATTACTCTCCCTCAATTCTCTTTCTTTCTCCAACTGAATCTCTCAAAAGTTAGGTTTATTATTTTTTCTTAACTATTGAAGTAGTCTATTATAAATGTTTTAGTGATCTGATCAAATAAACTAAGATTTTGCTACAATTGATTTGGTTTTTAATTTGCACGATAGTTGTTTACTCAATTGACAGGTACACTGTAATTGATTACTCATATCCTATGTATCATGGGATTCATCCTTTTTCTTATCTATTTGTTTATTAATTTTTTTTATATCCTGTTATTGGTTTCACTTTTATCCTTAATTATTTGAACTCATTTTTGGTATTGTTTTGGATTCAAATGCCTTTCTTCAATATGTTGTTTTCAAACTATAATTAATTTCTTTTCTTTTGAGCGGTTACATTCAGAAACCAAAATTCAGGTTGATGGTAGGAATTTGTTGAGTTCAGTATTTTTGTGCAATTGAGATAGACGTTTGTGTTTGATGTGTTGAAAAAAACCATGAAACATGGTGTTTCCGAATTGGTCACGAGTCCAAAAGTTTGGTCAAATTCCATGCGAAGAATCTAAAATTTAGACTCCGTATTCAAATGGTTTGAGAATCTTGTGGGACAAGTTTCGAAACGGTATATCGCATGACCTATTCGGTGAATGAGTGTGAATGAAAATTGGCTCCGAAGTTAGACCATGGAGAGACGAAATCTGGAATTTTGGGAGAGGAAGTGGGAAAACAAATGTGTTGGTCCGTAGGAGTCTAAACCTTAGAGGGGGGGGGGGGGGGGGGGTGAATAAGGTTTTCGTACGTTTTTCGCGGAATTAAAACTATGGGTATTTAACTAAGTTAATTAGTGATATTTATAAACTAAACTCTTTTGTTACCAAATTAACGCTAAAATAATCTAAGCAAGCAATAAATATAAGCGATAAATGAATATGGAAAGTAAAAGTTAAGGGAAAGAAATAACGCAAGATTTATAGAGGTTCGGCAAACCGCGCCTACGTCCTCTCCTCGGTATTTTCACTACCGAGTGTTTAACTAAAAATCTTCGTTTCAAGGTTACACCTTAACGAGCTTAATCAACCGATTACGCTCCCCCTCACTATATGAGTATCCCGAATAAATGACCTAGAGCTTTTAAGCTACACTTGCTTAAAAGCCTCTACCCAATTCACTCGCTCACTAATGAGTTTATAAAATACTCTTTTACAAGTTTGATTTCGAATCGCTCACTAACAAATATTATCTCGATGTTTATAAGATTACTATAAGAATATACTCGAGAATATTTTTGATTACAAGTGAGAAATAAGTAGTATAAGCTTGAAGGATTTTCTTGTAAGAATTGCTTAAAAGTTGTGAATGCTTGGATGAGCTTCTTCAAAGTGTTTTGGGGCTTTTGTAGAGTCACAAAGGTGCAGCAATAAATTTCAGACCGTTGCTGGTTGGTGAGTTCATTCAATGCTGTTTTTGCAGCAGTTCGCCCCATTTTCAGGAATAGCTTAAAAGCTGGATTTTGAAATTCTACAGAAACGATCGGTCGTTTCTGAAAAACGATCGGTCGTTTTTCAATTGGACTTACTGGACAAAATGTGCATTGAAACGATCGGTCGTTTCAGATTAATGATCGGTCGTTTTTGCTGAGTGCTCACTGGAAGAAATCATCAATAAAACGATCGGTCGTTTTATTATGGCGATCGGTCGTTTTTGTCCTATGCTCACTGGAAGGATTTTTCGTATGTATGATCGATCGTTTAGGGTTGATCAGTCGTTTTTTGTTGTTCTGGGTTATTTTCGGTTTTCTCGACAAACTTCGAAACCCCGTAACTAATTCGTTCCAACTCCGATTTAGGTTCCGCTTGAACCAATGGCTTCGTAATTACGCATTCAATCATTTAAACCCTTTAACACACTCGATAAATGATTAGTACGCAAAACGAGCTTTTATCATGTTTTACAAATATTGTTATCATCAAAATAATCGATTAGAAGAAACTACGTTCAACAATCTCTCCCTTTTTGATGATGACAAAATATTGACTTCAACATACTATAAGCTCTTTTTGTTTAAACAAATATAACGGAAATGTATAGATGACGCTTTACTTAGATAAAAGTTTTTAGAGAAAAAGCAAGTAAATGTCATAACATCCGATTTTAAAACGACGTATAAACAAGCTAAACGATTAGGGATTATGAAGATCTATATGCAAGCGAAAAATTGGCCATAGTTTTGCCTAAAAAAGGTCAATCGCCACAAAAGAAAAACAATATTTATAATCCAATCAACTAGCAAACTATGCGCACTAAATGCAATAATATCAAATAAGGTTCAAACGCATAGTTAAAATCGCAATCATATAAACAAGAGCAAATGTAAGAAGAAACGCATCATAATAATCAAGTAAAACCGTTTCCTACTTATTACATCAAAAACAACTTGTTCAACTCAAAGGAAATAGAAATACAATGCAAAGAGAAAAACAATAGAGAGGTATTTCTCCCCCTTTGACATCATCAAAAACAAAAAAATAATATATCCGCCTAGTCGCGGTGGGAAGTAGCATCATCCTCTTCGTCTTCGTCATTGTTAGGACCGGCAAAGTCGGGAAAATAACCATGGAACCTTGCCCGTTGCTCGTTGCTTAACCTTTCGATTTCGTCCATATCTTCTTGACTAGGATGCATGGAGCGAAACATGCGTCGTTGAAGTCGCGCATTCTGATATTGATCAATATAGAGATCGTTGTAGAATTGTTCGGTGCGTGGAGGAAGAGTCGAAGATCCTACTTTAGCTTTTCCGCGACCTCGAGAGGGACGGGAGGAGGTAGGGATATCGGTGGGAGGGAGAGACTCGGAGGAGAATTCCTCATGAGCGCTTTGAGGTGTCGGTTTAGGGCCGACGTATTCTTCCTCTTCGGGGGAAAGAGGAGTATAGCCGGGGCCGGATACCCGCTTACCGGACCAAGTTATGGACTTGTCGGTATTGTTGAATTTTATGGACATTTGGGAAAGATAGGAAGTGTCCCAAATGTGCTTATCCTTATTTTTGAACAATGTTCCACCGGGAACGAGATTTAAGTCCTTCAAAATGGCCGAAATTAAGGCACCGTAAGGTAACCCATTCTTGGACTTTGTTTTAAGCGAGTCCATCTTAAAGAAAATGAGGGATGCAAAGTCAAGGCGGACTCGGCGATGGATACACCCAAGAAGAAAGATGTACTCATTAGTAACATCCGTAAAGTTGGAGGTGTGTGGGAGTACGATATGAGAGAGAATGTGGTAGGCTAGTTTATTACGGAATAGAAGGCCATGGGCTTTGCTAGAGCGGTTGTTATGGGCCGGATGAAAAATTTCATCTTTAAGATCATTGAAGTTTTCGATCTCTAGAGTTTCACAAAGTTCCTTGCTAGACTCATAGAAACCGCCGCTATCTAGACGTAAGAGAGTTCGTAAACGGTCTATACCGTAACGAATTGTTGTCCGTTAAAGGATGAACGCAAACGGAGTGCGTCATTGGAGTCCCTATCTAGAACTAGATGATAATAGAATTCATAGACATTCTCTTTATAAAAGGGCTCTTTGAGAGTAAGAAGGGTATCAAGTTTGTAAAAGCTTAAGTCTATCATAAGAGCGGAAAACCGTTCACGAAAAAGAGGCATGTCTAGAGTGAAGTTGGTCAATATACCTCTTGTACCCATTTCGGGTGGATAGAGAGGAGGTAGAGGGCCGGAGCGAGAAGCGGAGGAAGAGCCGGTGCGTGGGGCACGAGGAATAGCCGGGCGGCGAGTGGGTGGAGGCACGATCTCGTCGTCATGCTCATCAACGAGGTTGAGTGAGGCTTTCTTTGTGCGAACCATTTGATTGATTGGATAGAAAATTGGGTTTTGTTTGAGATTTTTGGGTGATTGGGAAAGGAGTGGACGAATTTTGAGAGAGAGAAGAGATTAGGGTTTGAAATGAATTGGTTTTGGGGTTTGAAGAATGATTTTAAAAACTGACAAACAGAAAAACGATCGGTCGTTCTGGGATTCGATCGATCGAAATATAGCCAAATTCTTCCAGTGAGTGCAACATAAAAACGATCGGTCGTTTTTAAGGAACGATCGGTCGAATGTAATAAAACGATCGGTCGTTTTTACAGACGATCGATCGACTGTAACAAGGTTACAGACCAGGAATTTTCTGCACTTTACGACACTGATTTGGCAAAGAAAATGTAAAAATACTTAAAAATATATATATAAAGACAATCAAATATATATAAATATATATATATATCACACATCAAACATACCTAACTCTCGGCGAATAAAGCAAAATTGTTCCTCATTAAGGGGTTTTGTGAAAATATCGGCTAATTGCCTATTTGTGCTTATATATTCAAGTGTAATATCCCCTTTTTGGACATAATCCCGTAAAAAGTGATGACGTAAATTAATATGTTTAGTGCGAGAGTGTTGGATCGGATTTTTCGAAAGGTTTATAGCACTAGTATTATCACACAATATAGGTACACTATCAAATGATAATTCAAAGTCGTTTAGTTGTTGACGCATCCAAAGGATTTGTGCGCAACAACTACCCGCGGCGACGTATTCCGCCTCCGCCGTGGAAAGCGCAACCGAGTTTTGTTTCTTACTATGCCAAGAAACTAAAGCGTTTCCTAAGAAATGGCAAGTGCCACTAGTACTCTTTCTATCTAATCGACAACCGGCAAAGTCGGCGTCGGAATAACCAAGCAATTCAAACGAAGTATCATGCGGATAAAACAATCCTAAATTGCAAGTACCTACAAGATATCTAAAAATGCGCTTAACGGCTATAACATGCGATTCCTTAGGGCAAGATTGATACCTAGCACACAAGCAAACACTAAACATGATATCGGGTCTACTTGCGGTTAAATATAAGAGGGATCCAATCATACCTCTATAGAGCTTTTAGTCCACGCTTTTACCCGATTCATCCTTGTCTAGTTTTGTTGCCGGACTCATCGGAGTTCCTAGCGGCTTTGCATCGCTCATGTTGAACCTCTTGAGCAAGTCCCTTGTGTATTTGGCTTGATTGACGAAAATTCCGTCCTTTGTTTGTTTGATTTGCAACCCAAGGAAGTAGGTGAGTTCACCCATCATGCTCATCTCGAATTCACCTTGCATACACTTAGAAAACTCCTCGCACATGCGAGCATTAGTAGCACCGAAAATGATATCATCAACATATATTTGAATTAAAAGCATGTCTTTTCCATCCTTTTTAATAAAAAGAGTAGTGTCTAAAGTACCACGAGAAAAACCCTTTTTAATCAAGAATTTACTAAGTCTTTCATACCAAGCCCGGGGTGCTTGTTTTAAACCATAAAGTGCTTTTCGAAGTTTGTACACATGATTAGGAAACTCGTGATTTTCAAAACCGGGTGGTTGTTTTACATAAACTTCCTCATTAATAAAGCCGTTTAAAAATGCACTTTTAACATCCATTTGAAATAATTTAAAACGTTTAAAAGAAGCATAAGCAAGCAACATTCTAATGGCTTCTAATCTTGCTACGGGTGCGTAAGTTTCATCGAAATCGATGCCCTCTTCTTGATTATACCCTTGAGCTACTAGTCTAGCTTTATTTCTAATGACTACCCCGGATTCATCCATCTTATTGCAAAATATCCATTTCGTACCTATAATGGTTTTCTCACGCGGTCTAGGTACTAATGTCCATACGTTGCTACGCTCGAATTGATTTAATTCGTCATGCATAGCTAATACCCAACTCTCATCGAGTTCCGCCTCATGAATGTTCTTGGGCTCTAATTGAGACAAGAATGCAAAATGATTAACTATATTTCTTAATGATGAACGTGTATGCACTCTTTCTCCCGGGTTACCCAAAATTAAATCTTGCGGATGGTGATTGGCAAAACGCCATTCTTGAGGCAAATCCTCATGAATATGTACGCTAGATTCTAAGTCTTTTTGAAGTCTCTCTATAGTGACTTCTTCATCAACGGGTTCAACCTCTATGCTAGGCGTTGACTCTAAGCTAGATGTAACATGATTCGAAGAAGATGCTTTATGAAAAATATCATCATTAATATTATGAACAATTAAAGGCTTATCAATCGTCGGCATATTCTCATCAAACGAGACATGTACCGATTCTTCCACCAATAAAGTTCTTTTATTAAAAATACGATAAGCTTTACTCGATATAGCATATCCAACGAAAATTCCTTCCTCGGACTTAGCATCGAATTTTCCTAGATTATCCTTACCATTATTATGAACATAGCATTTACAACCAAATGCACGTAAATGAGAAATATTTGGTTTTCGCTCATTCCATAATTCGTAAGGTGTCTTTTTTAATATGGGCCTAATTAAGGCTCTATTTAAAATATAACAAGCGGAATTTACGGCTTCGGCCCAAAAATACTTTGGCAAATTATTTTCGCAAAGCATGGTCCGTGCCATTTCCTCTAGGGTTCTATTCTTCCTCTCAACTACCCCATTTTGTTGGGGCGTACGAGGGGCCGAAAAATTATGATCAATACCATTTTCATCACAAAAAGTTTGAAATGGAGTATTCTCAAATTCCTTACCATGATCGGTTCGGATACTTTTGATCATATAACCCTTTCGTGTTTGGAGCTTTTTGCAAATGATAGAGAATTCTCTAAATGCTTCATGCTTATGAGTTAAAAACAAGACCCACGTAAAGCGACTAAAATCGTCAACCATGACGAAAGCATATGCACGCCCGCCAAGACTAAGTGTCCGGGAGGGGCCAACTAAGTCCATATGAATGAGCTCCAAACAACGAGTAGTAGAAATAATATTTTTAGACTTAAACGAAATCTTTGTTTGTTTGCCTAATTGGCAAGCGTGACAAAGTTTGTCCTTTATATAAGGAGTTTTTGGTAAACCTATTACCAAATCTTTACTAGAAAGTTTAGCAAGTAAATCAAGACTTGCATGACCAAGTCGTCTATGCCACAACCAACCATTGTCGTTGATAGTAACAAGACACTTGACTTCATCATCCACCGAACTATTCAAATCAATCATATAGACATTATTTTGTCTTTGACCCATAAGAATAGTTTTATTATCCGAAATACAATGAATAATGCAATGCGATTTTTCAAAAATGACTTTGTGACCCAAATCACAAAGTTGACTTATACTAAGCAAGTTATGTTTAAGACCATCAACAAGCAAAACATTATCAATAATGACATTAGATGGTTTGGAGATACTACCAATACCGATGATTTTTCCCTTGCTATTATCCCCGAAGGTCACAAAGCCTCCGTCTTTAGGTGCAAGAGTGGTGAATTTTGTTTTGTCTCCCGTCATATGTCTTGAGCATCCACTATCTAGGAACCACTTGTCCTCGTTGATTTTTGATCTCAAGCATACCTACAAGACAAAACGATCATTGGTACCCTAATCCATTTTTGGGTCCTTGAGGGTTAGAGTCTCGACCCTTTGGAATCCAAACCAAATCATTTCTACTTACTTTATACCTATTAGGGCAATATATATAATCCTCATAGTGGTCACTACGGTTGCAAGTCATACATTTTATATGCGAGATAGGTTTAACAAAACGATTATAAACTAAGTTACTTTTATATGAATTGTTCTTAAGGGAGTAACTTGGGGTTCTATTTTCATTTTTCTCCACTTGTTTGGTGAATAGATTTTTATGCTTAGACGCTAAGAGAGGGTTGTAACCTACACCGGTTTTATCATATGCGCCTTGTTGAGAAGCTAATATAGTACTTAGCATTTTGCTTCCTTTAGTGAACTTAGAGAGAGTGAGTTCGGCGCTATCCGCCTTAAGTTTACATGACTTAAGGTCATCAACTAACTTATTATTTTCTAGGGCAAGTTCGGTATTTTTAGTTGCGAGTGTGTCATTTTTCATAGCTAAATTTTCAAGTTCGTCTTGTAGAGTAATTAGCAATTTTCTAAAAGATTTGTTCTTACCTCTAGCTTTTTCTAAAGATTCTAACACATCATTAATATCAAGACAATCATCACTAGAAATAGAGGAGTTAGAGGAGTGATAGCTTACTTCCTCGGAATCATCGTCTCTAGCCATGAGACATAGATTTGCGACTTCTTCATTGTCGCTATCGGAGCTATCATCATCGCTCCCCCATGCGGCTAAGAATGCCTTCTTGTTTTCCCTTTTCTTGACGAACTTGTCCTTTTTCTTCAAGGGACATTCGTTTTGCATATGGCCGGGTTTGTGACATTTGTAGCAAATGATTTCGTCCTTTTTGCTAGATTTTTCGGAAGTCTCTTCCTTATATTCCTTTTTCCGAAATCGTTGTCCACCCTTCTTTTTCCAACTTAGGAATTTGTTGTAGCGTTTGGCAAAGAGAGCCATCTCATCATCCTCACTAGATGAATCATTTTCGCTATTGTCATTTGTTGTGCATTTGAAGGCAATGCCTTTCTTCTTTTTCGAGTCATCCTCATGCTTTCGAGTCGTCATGTCGAGTTCATGAGTGCTTAGGGATCCAATGAGGTTGTCGAGAGAGAGAGTGTTCATGTCCTTGGCCTCTTGTATGGCCGTCACTTTTGATTCCCACTTCCTTGGAAGACTTCGAAGGATCTTCGTCACCATCTCCTTGGTAGAGTATACCTTTTCAAGTCTCTTAAGATCATTAGTAATCTTAGTAAAACGAGTGTACATAGAAGCAATAGACTCGTCATCATCGACTTTAAATAATTCATAATCATTAATAAGCATGCTAATTTTAGAGTCCTTAACTTGACTAGTTCCTTCGTGCATAATAGCTAGCTTATCCCACATTTGCTTAGCGGTGTCACAACCGGAAATCTTATCATATTCACTAGGCGAGAGCGCACAAGTGATAGAAGTCATAGCCCTACAATTTAGGGAAAATGCTAGGCGTTCATCGGTGTCTAGTTCCTCTACAAGTTTATCTTCGCCATTTCTTCTAGGCGTTTTATAGCCTTTACTAATACTTATCCATTGGTCTATTTCAAAACCACAAAGGAAATTTTTCATAAGGTCTCTCCAATAGGGATAGTTAGTACCGTCAAAGAAGGGTGGCCTAGTTATGGATTTTGAGTCGGCGTATGAAGACATAGTGGATCTTTAAACTATAAAATCGTTAGATTTTTATGAATAGAATAGCTAAGCTCTGATACCAATTGTTGGTCCGTAGGAGTCTAAACCTTAGAGGGGGGGGGGGGGGGGGGGTGAATAAGGTTTTCGTACGTTTTTCGCGGAATTAAAACTATGGGTATTTAAATAAGTTAATTAGTGATATTTATAACCTAAACTCTTTTGTTACCAAATTAACGCTAAAATGATCTAAGCAAGCAATAAATATAAGCGATAAATGAATATGGAAAGTAAAAGTTAAGGGAAAGAAATAACGCAAGATTTATAGAGGTTCGGCAAACCGCGCCTACGTCCTCTCCTCGGTATTTTCACTACCGAGTGTTTCACTAAAAATCTTCGTTTCAAGGTTACACCTTAGCGAGCTTAATCAACCGATTACGCTCCCCCTCACTATATGAGTATCCCGAATAAATGACCTAGAGCTTTTAAGCTACACTTGCTTAAAAGCCTCTACCCAATTCACTCGCTCACTAATGAGTTTATAAAATACTCTTTTACAAGTTTGATTTCGAATCGCTCACTAACAAATATTATCTCGATGTTTATAAGATTACTATAAGAATATACTCGAGAATATTTTTGATTACAAGTGAGAAATAAGTAGTATAAGCTTGAAGGATTTTCTTGTAAGAATTGCTTAAAAGTTGTGAATGCTTGGATGAGCTTCTTCAAAGTGTTTTGGGGCTTTTGTAGAGTCACAAAGGTGCAGCAATAAATTTCAGACCGTTGCTGGTTGGTGAGTTCATTCAATGCTGTTTTTGCAGCAGTTCGCCCCATTTTCAGGAATAGCTTAAAAGCTGGATTTTGAAATTCTACAGAAACGATCGGTCGTTTCTGAAAAACGATCGGTCGTTTTTCAATTGGACTTACTGGACAAAATGTGCACTGAAACGATCGGTCGTTTCAGATTAATGATCGGTCGTTTTTGCTGAGTGCTCACTGGAAGAAATCATCAATAAAACGATCGGTCGTTTTATTATGGCGATCGGTCGTTTTTGTCCTATGCTCACTGGAAGGATTTTTCGTATGTATGATCGATCGTTTAGGGTTGATCAGTCGTTTTTTGTTGTTCTGGGTTATTTTCGGTTTTCTCGACAAACTTCGAAACCCCGTAACTAATTCGTTCCAACTCCGATTTAGGTTCCGCTTGAACCAATGGCTTCGTAATTACGCATTCAATCATTTAAACCCTTTAACACACTCGATAAATGATTAGTACGCAAAACGAGCTTTTATCATGTTTTACAAATATTGTTATCATCAAAATAATCGATTAGAAGAAACTACGTTCAACAAAATGGATGAGGAAGCCAACCAAATGTTTATCACACATCAAAGAGGGAAAACTATTTTGAATAGTTTATATACATATTCACCACTAGAGAGTGGTAATAATGTGTAGCCTCATAGGTGTGTGTAGGCAAGTGTACCACATACACGCACGCGTTCGTTCGGTCTTGGGCTCGGTCTCGGTTTCGGGCGCGGGACTTGGGACTTGGGGAATGTTCCGGTTTCAAGAAAATCTGAGAGTTTTGAATAATAAAAAAACAGTTACAAAAATTACAGTAAGTTTGTAACTGATGCAATTAAATGAGAATAATTGCATAATTAATTCATCTGTTTCGAATACTGAATTAAGTGACCATTATGGCTGAGATTTCAGCTTAGCCTATAACTAGGCAGCTCTCCCCACTCTCTAAACATATATTTTTACACATTTTGAAAACAGCACACAACATTATTTTTTTCATAGCATATTAGAAAGAGAGAGAACCACCCACCAACAGCTCGACCTTGACTCGTCGTCCGTTTCCGGCGAGTCATCCGAGACGTTGTACCTTAGAATCGAAGAGCCAACGCAACCAGAAACTTTAAGTTGGTTGGGCGAATATCGGTTAAGGGCAGACTGTTTACAGTCGCCTCGTCTTTTCAATTATGTCTTTTAATTACCACAATTTATATTTTTGTCTTTTCAATTATGCAATTTTATTTTAATATTTTAATTTGCTGTACTTAGCTGTAATTTTTCAATTCTGTTTTTACCTTTCTGTAATTTCTTTAAAGTACTGTTCGTATTATGTAATTTCAATTCTGTAATTAGAATAGTTTCAATTCAGTCCTGTAATTTCTATTTCAATCAGAACAGTCCGGCTGTTAAGTTTATACTTTCCAGTCCGGTAGTTTCTATTTATTGCAATTCAGTATATCAGATTATTAATTGATAATAATATGAATAACGTTTGCTTTAATTTCTATTCAGTACATAAATCTTGTAATCTGTAATTTCAGTTTCAATTCTGAATTAATAAAGATTACACTGGTTTTTGATTATCTCTTTTTAGTCCTTTATTATTGTTTAATTGTTATTTCGTACACGGAAACCAACAATCTGAACCGATATCCTGTTGTTTCTTTTGTGCATTAATTAATACAATTAATTATTTTATAAGGAATAATGTTTTTTTGTTTTCAATTCTAAATTATTTTAGAATTTGATTTACAAAAAAAAATTCCAAACAGTTTAATTTTTGTTTTAAGGATCTTGTTGATACCAACCGTATTGGTATTCAAGAAGAATCGTCATTTAATTCTTTTGATATCAACCGTATTGGTATTCAAAAGTAAACCGTTTAATTTTCTTTTGTTGTTTTAAATAAAATTCATTTACAAATCCAAATTTCAGTTTTGGAGTTTTGTTTATAGAATTTATTTTACACGTATCTCATACGTTTGTTGTGTTGTCGTTTCAGATGACAAACGTTTCACCTATTGAGTTGCCTTTTGGGAGTGAGGATGACCCAGTGGTTGGTGGAAATGTCGATAACACTGGGGGCGATGTGAATGTGGGGGCTAACGCCGATGACGTAGCTGCAGCAATGTCGGATGCTACGGCCAAAGCTGAGGCTGCGGCCGAGGCAACGGCTACGGCCAAGGTCGCGGCCAAGGCTTCGGATAGTGCCAAGGCTGCGGCCAAGGGCAAGGCAACGATGTATTCGGCTGTGCCTACTTTGCCGACTTCTCATCTAGAGAAACCGAAAAAATTCAGGGGAGACAACTTCAAACGTTGGCTGCAAAAGATGTTGTTTTATCTCACCACCCTGAATCTAACCAGGTTTCTTAAATAGACTGCTCCTATCCTAAGCGAGGACGATCTGAACGAGCAGTCGTTCTTTGCGATTGAGGCATGGAGACATGCCGACTACCTATGCAAGAACTATATCCTGTGTGCTCTAGATGACACATTGTTCAGTGTTTTCGAGCCCAAAGCTACTGCAAAAGAGCTGTGGGAAACTCTCGAAAACAAGTACAAAGTGAATAACGCTGGCACAAAGATATTTGTTGTCATGGACTTTCATGAGTACCGTATGACTGACAGTAGGGTTGTCATGGAGAAAGTTGAGGAGCTCCAACTCATTTACCATCGCCTTGAGGCTGAAGGGCTAGTGATTAATGAGCCTTTCCATGTGGCACTCATGATTGAGAAATTGCCACCGTCTTGGAAAGACTTTCAAAACTACCTGAAGCACAAGCGGAAGGAAATGAGGCTGGAGGGGCTCATTGAGAAGCTCAATATCGAGGTGAGCAACCGTCGCTCCGTAAAAAGAGTCGGTGGTGCTAACATCTCGATGGCAAAGGCCAATGTGGTCGAAAGCTCCAACGTCAAGCGGAAATGTTTTGACAATGGAGGCAGTGCTGTTGTCGCAAAGAAATTTACGGGAACCTGCTTTGTATGTAACAGGACCGGCCATCGTGCCGCAGACTGTTATGACAATAAAAGCACTGTTAAGCCCAAACACCCCCCCCCCCCCCCCCGCAAAGAACTTCAAAGGCAAGGGGAAGAGGAAAGCTCCAGCTCAGGAAAAACTATCCGAGAGAGGACGAGATGATGACCACTTCACTGCTGTGGTCTCTGAGGTGAATCTCGTGGGGAGTAATCCCAAAGAGTGGTGGTTGGATACCGGCACCACAAGCCGTATCTGCTCTAACCGGTGGATGATTAAGACCTACGAAGTGGTAGAGGGATAAAGCTACTTCATGGGGAATTCTGCTACTTTCAAGGTGGAAGGAAAAAGAACACTGGTGATGAACATGACCTATGGAAAAGAGCTGAGGTTGACAGGGGTGCTCCATGTTCTGGATATCCGTAAGAATTTGGTATCCGGATCTGTGATGGTGAAGAATGTGTTCAAACTTGTTTTTTAATCTGATAAAATTGTAATCACCAAAAATGGTGTCTATGCAGGCCGTGACTATATGACCAACGACATGTTTAAGTTAAACGTAGGGACACCTGCTCCCAATAAATGTGTTAAAGCTGAGGCTAGCACAAGTAATGTAATGACTGTTGTCCAAGAGGCCAATAATAAGAATTCTAATTTTGCTTATTTCTTTGAGTCATTTCATTTGTGGCATGATAGATTAGGTCACGTGAATTATAATTCGTTAAAGAAATTAATATCACTAAAACTAATACCAAATTTTGTCTTTAATAAGCGCACAAATGTGACATATGTGTAGAGGCAAAATTAACGAAATCATCGTTTCAACATGTTGAACGAGATAGTGAACCTCTCGGTCTAATACACACGGATGTATGTCACTTAAAGTTTATACAAACACGAGAAGGGAAAAAGTACTTTATCACATTTATAGATGATTGTATTAAACACTGTTATGTTTACTTAATGAGAAGTAAAGACGAAGCAGTAGAGAAATTCGCTATTTATAAGACCGAAGTAGAAAATCAAATCAATAGAAAAATTAAAATATTGAGAAGTGATAGAGGCAGTGAATTTGAATCACCGTTTGAGCAAATATGCGCTGAAAGCGGCATTATACATCAAACCACAGCCCCATACACTCCCGAGCAAAATGGGATTGCCGAGCGTAAAAATAGAACGCTAAAGGAAATGATGAATGCTATGCTAATCAGTTCTGGGTTACCCCAGAACATGTGGGGGGAAGCGATACTTTCCGCAAACTATGTTTTAAATAAGTTACCACATAAGAAGCGAGATAAGACTCCATATGAATTATGGAAAGGTCATCAACCCAGTTATAAGAACCTGCGGGTTTGGGGTTGCCTCGCAAAGGTCCTAGTTCCCACTACTAAGAGGATGAGAAGTGGTCCTAAAACGGTGGACTGTGTGTTCATCGGATATGCACATATTAGTAGTGCATATCGGTTTCTCGTACATAAGTCGGAAAATCCCGATGTGCACGTAGGTACGTATATGGAAAGCCGAGAGACCTCTTTCTTTGAAGATATCTTTTCCCGTAAATTACCTACATCTGTACCAACTCAAGAGTTGAACAGTGAAGGAAATGTGGGGGCAAGTGAACGACAGAGGAAGAGGAAGAACCTCGGCGTAGCAAAAGGGCAAGGAAGGAAACTTCTTTTGGACCTGATTTCTTAACCTTCACGGTTGAAGGCGAACCGGTGACATATAAACAAGCTATGCCAAC
The DNA here is from genome assembly GCA_963682055.1 of Primula veris. NCBI lineage: Eukaryota > Viridiplantae > Streptophyta > Magnoliopsida > Ericales > Primulaceae > Primula > Primula veris. The sequence continues at coordinate 22,586,330 of OY821747.1, read as the reverse complement.
ACCGGATTCCCAATATTGAGAATAAGCTATCCAAAATGAGATTGAGTCAATCATGCAAAACCACACTTGGAAACTAGTGGATATTCCCCCAGGATGTAAGCCCCTAGGTCACAAGTGGATCTTCAAGAGGAAGTTAAGGGTTGATAGTACGATTGAGAAATACAAGGCGAGACTTGTAGTAAAAGGCTTCAGGCAAACTGAAGGTGTCGATTATTTTGACACGTATGCTCCTGTTTCCAGGAAAATGTCTATCCGAATCGGCATTGCTCTTGCAGCTTTGTTTGATATGGAAATACATCAAATGGATATCAAGACGGCGTTTCTAAATGGAGAACTGGAAGAAGAAATTTACATGGAACAACCGAAAGGTTTTGTAGTTCCTGGTAAAGAGCACCAAGTGTGCAAACTTGTAAAGTCTCTATATGGACTCAAACAAACACCAAAGCAATGACACGAGAAGTTTGATAGAATTATGCTATTAAACGGTTTTCGCATTAATGAGTGCGATAAATGTGTCTACACTAAAGGAAGTGGAAGAGAGACTGTCGTAGTCTGTATCTGTGGATGACATGATTATAATTGGGAGTACTGATAGGATCAGCTACACAAAGAAAATGTTGTCACAACACTTTGATATGAAGGATCTGGGTATAGCTGATGTAATACTTGGTATGAAGATTACAAAAACATCAGAGGGGTATGCCTTGTCACAAGGTCATTATGTTAAACAAGTACTAGACAAATTTGACAAGGGCAGTAAGGCGATGTCTAAAACCCCAATTGAGTTCAACTGTAACCTGAAAAAGAATTTCGGTAAGAGTGTGAATCAATTGGAGTTCTCTTTGGTCATAGGCAGTCTCATGTATATAATGAATTGCACTAGACCAGACATAGCAAACTCAGTAAGTAGACTGAGCAGGTACACCAGCAATCCGAATGAGGAACACTAGAAGGTCATCATGAAACTTCTCAGATATATGAGGTTTTCAGATGTTACGGGCTGCACTATACCAGATATCCAGCGGTACTGGAAGGGTACTAACATGCCAACTAAATATCAGACTCCAATAGGACAAGATCCATGAGTGGATATGTGTTTATAATGGGAGGAGCTGATGTGTCTTGGAGATCCTCCAAACAGACGTGTATTGCAAGGTCAACTATGGAATCTGAATTCATAGCGTTAGACTTAGCAACCGAGGAGGAAGACTGGCTGAGAAGTCTTTTGGAAGGAATTCCAATGTCAAAACCTATTCCCGCAATAAGCATGCATTGTGATAGTCAATCAGCTATTGCGTGGGCTCAGGATCATATGTATAATGGAAAGTCTCGACATATACGTCGGAGCCATAAATCCGTAAGAGAATTGTTATCCAACGGTGTGGTATCCTTAGATTTTGTAAGATCAAAGGAAAACATAGCAGATCCATTAACAAAAGGCTTGACTCAAGTAGGAGTTGAGGCGTCATCGAACGGAATGGGATTAAATCCCATTAAATTGGTGGCCCCCTCATAGGCAACCCAACCTAAACGGAGTCTTTCCTGCTAGGTTCAAAGGGAAACTGAACTGTGAGGACAACCGAACAAAGCACTCGAGAACCAGTAGTTACCAGCCCATTTTCCGCGATGACAGAGTGATAGACCTGTACCATTGTAAGGGTGAGCTTGAGGCTCTTAATAATCCAACTAACTCGACGGTCGAGTAAAGTGAGTCAGGACACCTTCGATTTGGAACCACCTATAACGAGTGTGTAAGGCCGGTACCATACGATGAGCTTGGGCTAAATCACTAGAGCACTCAGTTGAAGTTGCCAAGACAGTCCAGGCCAAATATGGACACGTGGGTAGAAAAGGGCACTGTGCGGGTATCATGCTGGGATACACAAAGCTACGCTACGGCAGGTTCAAGGCGCGTGCTACCTAACCTTAGGCAGTGAACTTTTGCGGTTCTCTTGATTTGCATTTAGGGCATGGGCTTTCGAGCCAATTGCATTCATGTGGGGGATTGTTGGAAAAAACCATGAAACATGGTGTTTTCCGAATTGGTCATGAGTACAAAAGTTTGGTCAAATTCCATGCGAAGAATCTAAAGTTTAGACTCCGTATTCAAATGGTTTGATAGCTTGTATGACAAGCTTCGAAACGGTATATCGCATGACCTATTCGGTGAATGGGTGTAAATGGAAATTGGCTCCGAAGTTGTACCATGGAGAGACGAAATCTGGAATTTTGGGAGAGAAAGTGGGAAAGCAAATGGATGGGGAAGCCACCCAAATGTTTATCACAACTCAAAGAGGAAAAACTATTTTGAATAATTTATATACATATTCGTCATTAGAGAGTGGTAATAATGTGTAGGCTCATAGGTGTGTGTCGACAAGTGTACCACACAAGCGCACGCTCGCTCGGTCTCGGTCTTGGGCTCGGTCTCGGTTTCGAGCACGGACACGGGCACGGGCACAGGCACGGGTCACGGATCGCGGGTTGCGGGACTTGGGACTTGGGACTTGGGCCTTGGGGAATGTTTCGGTTCCGGTTCCGGTTCTGGTTCCAAGAAAGTCTGAGAGTTTTGAATAATAACAAAACAGTCACAAAAATTCCAGGAAGCTTGTAACTGATGCAATTAAATGAGAATAATTGCATCATTAATTCAGGAATTTTGAATACTGAATTAAGTGACCATTATGGCTGAGATTTTATCTTAACCTATAAGTAGGCAGCTCTCCCCCACTCTCTAAACATATATTTTTACACATTCTGAAAACAGCACACAACATTATTTTTTCCATAATATATTAGAAAGAGAGAGAACCACCCACCAACAGCTCGACCTTTACTCGTCGTCAGTTTCCGACAAGTCATCCGACGTTGTACCTTGGGATCGAAGCGCCAACGCAAACAGAGACTTTAAGGTGGTTGGGCGAATATCGGTTAAGGGCAGACTGTTTACAGTCGTCGTTTTTTCAATTCTGTCTTTTAATTACCGCTATTTAAATTCTGTAATTTATAATTTTATCTTTTCAATTCTGCAATTTTATTTCAGTATTTTAATTTACTGTACTTAGCTGTAATTTTTCAATTCTGTTTTTACCTTTCTGTAATTTTTTTAAAGTAGTGTTTCTATTCTGTAATTTCAATTCTGTAATTTAATTCTGTAATTAGAATAGTTTCAATTCAGTCCTGTAATTTCTATTTCAATCAGAACAGTCCTGATGTTAAGTTTATACTTTCCAGTCTAGCAGTTTCTATTTATTGCAATTCAGTACATCAGATTATTAATTGATAATAACCTGAATAACGTTTGCTTTAATTTCTATTTAGTACATACATGTTGTAATCTGTAATTTCAGTTTCAATTCTGAATTAATAAAGATTACACTGGTTTTTGATTATTTCTTTTTAGTCCTTTATTATTATTTAATTGTTATTTTGTACACGGAAACCAACCTATGGTTTCTACTTCATTCTCGATGTGATTTCAATTATTATGTGAATTAATTTGGAAGTTTTGATTGGAATAGGCTGTTTAAGTTGGCTTTACTTCCTTTTCCAATTTGTGGTCCTTCATAGGTCGATTAATTAATTTTCGTCAAACACAATTAGGCCAATTCTATGTTAATAGACGTTCTGTTTCTAGTTATGGGTTTCTTTTGTTGCATAATGTTTCATCTTGTTCTTTTAATAATCCTCAGGAACTCTCAACTTAATCATGTTTATTTTTAATAATGGGCTATTTTCAAAAGATTTATCTACTTATTGTGGGGTTGAAGGTTATTGCTGTGTGATTGGTGAAGTGTCGCTATCCACAATTCACGAATTGAAGAGGGTTTTATTAAAAGATGGTCAATATTTGGTTATTGCTGGCTTATTAGTGTCTTATTCTCAAAAGATTTATCTGTGTTATAGTGGGATTTAGGGTGTATTGATGTGTGATCGGTGAAATTTAGCTATGCCTAGTTCATGAACTTAAAAGGGTTTGTATAATAATGATCAATCTTTTCGGTCCCTAGTCTTTTGTACATTTTGGGGATTGTTTGGATGCAGCATTTAGGTTTTTTAGCAAACAATATGGACTGTTTGTGGCTGAAAAAGGTTCTTCAGGTTAAAATTTGTAGCTTCTATGGTCCTAATTTATGAAGATATTTCTTTTACATTGAGAAAAAAATGGGTTCTATATGCTTGTTGCATTGGTTAATTTCAATTTGTGTGGAAGTTTATTGCTGGGTTTTTAGTGTCATCTACTTAAATGACTTGTCTATGATATTGTAGTATTTAAGATTTGCTGCTAGATTAGTTATATGATTGTTATGTTATGATTGCACATTTGGGATTGTTTGGATGCAGCTTTCAAATATTTCTGTGAAAAAAACTGGGTTGTTGTACTTGTTTCGTTTGGTAGTTTCAATTATTATGTTTCATCATGCTGGAAAGTGTATTGCTGATTTAGTAGCGTCTTTTTTCTAAAATTGTTTTTCTATGACATTGTAGGATCTAAGGTTTATCGCTATGTGATTGGTGAGTGTTAGCTATACATAGTTCATGAATTAAAAAAAATTCTTAGAACAATGGTCAACTTATTGTGTATATTGGTGTGCTTTATTAGTCTTCTTTTTCAAAAAATTTATCTATGTTATTGTAGGAAACCTCAACGGCTTTTCGACCATTAACGGAGACTTATCATCCCCTCTAAATCCCACATTCACATCTTCCTTAAATAAAAGATTCAACCCTTTTATTAACCTCTCGAACTGCGACTTTGTACTATATTTTTGTACTTGTTGAAGAGTTCTTGCATTACAAGAATAAAAAGAGAGAATTAGAAAAAGGAAAAATGTGACAGGGGACATTATTGGTTTCACACTTATATGACATGTTTTTTAATCATTTTCTGGTTTTATAATTGTTCATCAGACTTCCACAATTTCATCAAAAAACGGTAGATCTTTGTCAAACGTTTCTCCTCACCTCTCAGAGGCAACGCCCAATGGCACACGAGGTGGAGGCAATATTACAATTGATCTGGCCAGTATTCTTAACAAAAAAAATATTGATCGACCTATTTCGAATGATATTTCCGGTGGTCTGCAATCAGAAATCATGGACATGAGACAAAAATTACTCCTAACATAAAAAAACCATGATCCACATATTTCGAATGAGGTCGAACACAATTCTGCCATTCTACGTCATAAAAAAAAGTCATTAGCTCAAGCATGAATGATGGTTCCAGCTCTGAAAATGTGGATATTAATGGTGTCCTTGCAACTGGATTTGGTGGTAAAAGTTTCTTTATGTAAAATTACTTAGAGCTAGATAATACTTCAAGCATGTGTAGTTTATTTTCATTTCTAAGAGACTTTTTTGTTAAGTATACAAGTATATAAGCCAACTAAGCCAATTAGATTTATATATGCAACCTTATTCATTTGTGTATTAGTGTTGGACTTTGAATGATGAAATTATTGATTTTTGTTTTGGTGTTGAACTAGAACTTTTTTCATTACAATTAACATTTTATCTTTTTTTTACATACTGTTATGATTTTGTCACTTGGTAGTAACTATTGCTTATTTTTCATGTGTTTAGCAGGAGATGGTATCTCAATAACAGATATTACTTGGCTACAGGATATCCCGAAGGCACATATGTTGATGAAATTATTGTTCCTTCGGATGCTGGTCAAAAAATAATTATGAGAACACTAGATACTAAGCCTGGAAAGGAGATTCGCGGGTTAGGTTCCGGCAGGTTTCGAGACCTTGGATCTTCTAAATCCACACAAGGTGTTGCATCGTCCAATCGCATAAAGGAGTTGGAACGACAAGCGGTTGATGAGAAGACAGCTAGGCAGGTCCTACAACGACGTATGCATGTGTTGGAGGTAAGCACGAACGCGTTAGCAAAATCTTTCTTTGATCAAGGATATTCACTTCCTTAAGAGTTTGATGAATTTGAAGAGGATGATGACATTACATCTGCATGATATATGATTTCTATTTTATGATTTAAAGTTTATGTTAGAATTATTTAATTTATTAAAACATGTTTGTTGAATATTTGACATTGGGAATCCTTTTATTGAATGCCTACGTCGTTTGTTCAAATGTTATTTTGTTTATTGATTCGATAAATATATAATTTGTTGGCCGAGATTCAGATTATCAACATAAATTATAGAGATTAGACTAAATCATGTACCGACAAATTATTAGCCTAATGAGAGTTCTCCAGAAAAACCATTCGTCCCAGCCAAGAGTTCTGCCGATAAAGCATTTTGTTACTAATCCCGGCTGCCGACAAATATTTCGTCGCCGGTTAGTATCGTTTTTGTCGTCCCTTGGTTTTTTACCGACGAAATATTCGTCGGGAGAACTTATCTTAAGTGACTCTGTCCATGTCTAGCGACGGACTTTTTCGTCGAGTAAAACATATCCCAACAAAACATTTTCGTCGGCATATCTAACTTTGCCGACAAATTTCTATTTTTGTCGCTTCTGACCTATCCCGACTGGGCTGACTCGTCGAATCTTAGCCGACGAAATATTCGTCGCCAGAACTTCAAGCCGGCGAAATGTGGGATGTCGCGACGATTTTTTTTGGTCGGCTTAGCTAGTTTTTCTTTTAGTGAAAGATCAAACAAATTACATTATCAAAACTTTTCAGCATTTTATCTTAATTATCCAGTTATTTCCTAAGAGTATATCTAATTTAGAAATCCACTTCGTTTATGAAGTACCGTCCGTTTGTATTCCAGACAAGTTCAGTTATTAATCAAGTGTTTTTACATTTAATTACGCTTGTGATCTATCCGTTCTTGGCAAAATTCCTAGAGAAGTCCGTGGGCATTCTTCTATGAACCGAATCTATCTTGTGTGAGTAACGCTAGGTTTAATTTTATTCCTATAAGTTGGCTAATTTCCCAGTAACATATGGCTACCAAAATTCCTTAGTCACGGAAAAACAATACGGCTTACAAAGTTATTAAGTAACAATTATCAATTTTTCCCATGCAGTACAGATTCTATAAGCACTCTCAAAAGGTAAAAGAGCATTTTTAATATCTTCAAATAGGTCTTCTAGCTATCATCATAAGCCCAAAATCTTCAGAATCAAGTTAATTAAGCCACCGTTACTTCAGATAAATCTCTGAGAAGCTTCGTCAAGCAAAACGTTCGCCTCGTCTATAGGTGCTTCAAACCTGATCAGAAAAAGAATTCACAGAAGTACCGGTTCGAGTAGATAGGCCATTGGAAAGTTGATTACGTTATGAGCATTTTTTAAATTTTATCGACTTCTTACGTAGTACATAAGCAAATAAACGACTAATATATGCAACTTTACCTTGGAGGTAAACGACTTGATACCACAGGCGAAGCCTGAAAATCCATACTAATTTATTAATTAATTCATAACAACTAACAAATCAGCATTTTATGTGGAAAGTGCAGCAAAAAAGGTATTCCCAGAGTAATGAACCTAGAATTTTTGAGTTAAAACAAGATATGTACTCATTGAAGTAAGGAACTATGACTGTATCTGCTTATTTCACCAAGCTTGAGAGTATTTGTAATCTCATGGAAAAATTGAAATAAAGAGAGGAAAGCCATTTTAGAATAGTATTTTTGATGGGTTTACATGAGAGTTTTTCTGCAACAAGGGGTCAAATATTGTTAATGAAGCATATACCTCCAATAAATGAGGTTTTCCAGCTTATAGCACAAGAAGAAAAACAAAGGGTTTTGGGTGCTCAGAATAGGGATATAAGTGAACACATGGCTATGAGTGTTAATATGGGAAGCAATGTAGCTGCTGCTTTCGGTGGAAGAAATTTTAAACCAGAAATTAAGTATATACTTTGTTATAAATTGGGTCACATGATGGATAAATGCTACAACCTTCATAGATTTCCTCCACACTGGAAGTTTGTATCAAAACCTTTTGATAATAAGGGAAGAATGAATACAAATGGGGGTTCTTATGCACATCAAGCTATGGTTTTGGAGCTATATCTTATGAGCAAGAAAGCCCTTTAAATATGCCTTACAATGGACATGAAGGAAGTATGATGACCCAGGCTCAGTTTAACCAGTTCTATCAAAATTTTCATAAGCAAGGTGGAAATATTGCTGCACCAGTTCAATCTAATCTTGCTTACACAAACATGATAGGTACAAAGTATTGTTTACATGCATATAATTGTGCTACAGCTAGTATTTGGCTATTAGATACAGGAGCTAGTGAGCATATGGTTAAATCACTAAAGTATTTTGATAGAAATGTGATAGAGGTACAATCCAAAGTATATTTGTCAAATGGTCAAAATATACCAGTTACACACATTGGGAATGTTACTTTGAGGTCTGGTCTACAACTGAAAAATGTTTTGTGTGTACCTAGTTTTGGGTATAATCTTGTATCTGTTAGTAGGCTCACTAAAGATCACACCTGTTCCTTCTGTTATGTGGCAAATGGTTGCACAATACAGGAGCTGAACTCAATGAAAATGATTGGTCAAGCCATTGAGAAAGGTGGCTTATATTTTTTTTTTAGAATGCAAATCCTCTAGGTGCATCTTCTTTTGTTGCTGCTGCACAAGTTACTCCTCTTATTTGGCATCATAGATTGGGACATGTTTCTAATGAGCAGACAACCAAACTTGCTGGACTAATACGGTTTCAACTGTGTAAATAAGTCTCCTTGTGATATATGTCATTTCTCTAAGCAGCATAGAAATAAGTTTCCTATCAGTTCTATTCAGACTACAGAGTCTTTCTTTTAGTATGATACATGTAGATCTTTGGGGGGCATATTATGTTGTATCACATGGAGGTTATCAGTATTTTCTTACCATCGTTGATAATTTTACAAGATGTACTTGGGTTTATTTGATGAGGAACAAGAATGAAACATATGTTTTAACTCCTTATTTTGTGAAAATGGCACATACTCAAATGGTAAGGTTGTGAAAATCATAAGAAGTGATCAAGGTACTGAATTCTTTCTTACAAATTTCTTTCAACATACTGTTATTCAACACCAAACTAGTTGTGTCAACACACCACAACAAAATGGTGTGGTAGAGAGAAAGCATCAACACCTGCTTAATGTGGCAAGAGCATTAACATTTCAAGCTGGCTTATCCTTGGATTTTTGGGGAGATTGTATACTAACTGCTGCATATTTGATCAATAGATTGCCTAGTCAAAATCTTAACAATAAGACTCCTTATGAACTTCTCTACTCTAAGTTACCTTGAACATTTGAGAGTATTTAGGTGCCTTTTTTATGTTGTCTCTTTGCCTAGAAATAGAACAAAATTTGATAAAAGGACAAGAAAATGCATTTTTCTGGGGTATCCTTATGGGATCAAAGGTTATAAGTTGATGAATATAGAGACTCAAGAGCATTTTGTGTCAAGAGATGTTCAGTTTTATGAAGAGTTTTTTCCTTTGAAAGGCCTTATTGTGGATGAAATAGAGGTTCATGTTCCTGTATTTCCTAACAAGTCTGTTGTTTTAGCAGAAACCAATAGCATGCCTCCTTTCAATGAGTCTTCTGAACAAGGTAAAAGTCTAAATACTCCACCTCTTATTAGAAGATCAACTAGAAGTCATAAATTGTCTAGTCATTTGGCAACTGATTATGAATGTAATATTGTCTCTAAAAATAAGAATATTGGAAAATTTTCTTTACAGTAATATATCCCCTGCTCAACAAGTGTTTTGTAATGCTATTTCTTCACTTATAGAGCCTAGTAGCAATAAAGAGGCATCTAAGAATCCAGAATGGGTTAATGCTATAAAAAATAAAATCACAACACTTGGGATTTAGTTGAATTGCCACAAAATAAAGAACCTATAGGTTGCAAATGGGTTTATAGAATTAAGTATCATGTTGATGGTACTACTGAAAGGTTTAAAGCTAGACTTGTAGCTAAATGGTATACACAGGAAGAGGGCATTTGACTATGAAGACACTTTTAGTAACGTAGCCAAAATGAGTACAGTGAGATTATTATTAGCAGTAGCAGCTTCTAAAGATTGGTATTTGGAACAATTAGATGTCAGCAATGCATTTTTACATGGAGACTTAAATGAAGAAGTATATATGAGACCTCCACCAGGTTTTTTTTTTTACAGAAGAATGGTTCTTTAGTATGCAAGCTTAATAAATCTTTGTATGGCTTAAAACAAGCAAGTAGACGATGTTTTTTCAAGCTAACAACTGCTCTTTTGGTTTTATTCAAGTCAAAACTGATACCTCTATGTTCATAATCAATCAAGGTACTGTCTTCCTAGCGTGTATGTTGATGTTGCTATACTTGTTGGTAATAACATTGAATTAATGCAAGAGGTTAAGACTTATTTGAATGAGACATTCAAGCTTAAAAATTTGGGCAAATTAAAGTATTTTCTTGGAGTTGAAATAGCAAGATCTACAACTGGTTTGAGCATCTGTCAGAGAAAATATACCTTGGAATTACTAGCAGATACATGGTTTTTAAATTGTTCTCCTGTTAATTTTCCCATGGAAAGTAACCTTAAACTCTCCAAAAATGATACTGATCCTCTAAGTGATCCTAGTATTTATAGACAATTGATTGGAAAACTCATGTACCTAAACCATCACTAGGCCTGACATTATCTATGATGTGCATAGTTTAAGTCAAATTTTGGATAAACCTTGCAAAGTCCATTATTATGTTGCATTGAAAGTTTTGAGATACCTAAAGGGTACTCCCTCTCTTGGACTTTTATATCCTAAAAATTGCAGTTTTAAAATTAAAGACGTGTGCATTCTGATTGGGCTTCTTGTGTTGATACAAGAAGGTCTGTAACTGGTTTTTGTGTATTCTTGGGAGATAGCTTAGTATCTTAGAAGAGTAAAAAGCAAACTGTGGTATCCAGAAGTTCTACGAAAGCTGAGTACAGGGCACTTTCTATTTGTATTACTGAAGTAGTATGGCTGATAAAATTGATGCTTGATTTGGGAATTTCTCAAGAAAAAGTGATGGTTTACACTGACAGCAAGTCTTTAATAGCTTTGGCAGAAAATCCAGTACATCATGAAAGGACCAAGCATATTGAAATAGACTGTCACTATATACGTGAAAAGATACAAGATGGAACAATACATTTGATGCACCTTTATTCTGCCAATCAGGTTGCAGATGCATTGACAAAACCCTTGGGAGCTTTTCTGTTCAAAAGCTTTGTTAGCAAGATGGGAATATTTGATCTTTACTCTCCATTCTTGAGAGGGCATAATGAAGTATGGTTGCTTAATTGATCTGTTTTAGTTGATTTTGTACCTAATTGTAATAATTAGATTCCTATTTCTGTCACTATTGTAACATATATGACTATTACTGTAAACTCTAATAGTTGTTAGTTAAATATGTTAGGAGATGATAGGTGTCATCATCTGACTGGGTTTTCCTATTTAGCTGTAACAAACACTGAAAAACAGTTAACAAATTTATCAAAAATTTCGTTCAAATCTCTCTCTTGTTCACTGGCGATTTGCCAATTTATTGTTTACGAATTTTAGATTTATCATATACCAAGCAGCCATCTATTTTTTTAACAAAAAGATGCACTTAATCAAAGCTTTAATCCCGATTATTTTTGTAACGGGTAGCAATTTTTTGTTAATAAATCACCTAGCTCTTAAAAAATGAAGTTATCATGTTTTTTTAATTAAAGGCGAACCGGATAACTAATAAGATTTGTTTTGAGCCGACGTGCTAGTCTTTTGCCCACAAATGATTCTTTGATACCAACGTATAAAAGTTATAACATTCATGTTTTGTAAAATTCGATTACTTTAGTATACCATATTTGATGATTCTATTATTTGTGCGCATGCAGTGTTCGTGAATTTACTATTTTCCCTCTTTCACAACTTATCATAATATGTTCAGTTTCACCCGTATTAATTGTGTTGTAAGCTCCGATACTAACTTCAGAGCTTTTACATTTGTTGTGTAGAAGCCTAGAACACATTGATATGTTCCATGCAGAATAAGTGTGTGAATTCTGCTTGAATTCTTAACAGCCCAACTCTAGCAAAGAAGCAATATTCATTAAATCCAAAAAACTATTAGTGCTGATCAGAAGAGGTTAGCATGTGATAAAGTCAAATACGATGATATTATTTGTGGGCTACCGAAAAACTTATTGGACAACATTTTAGAACGTTAGCCTATTAGAGACGTAGTCAGGACAAGTATTTTGCCTACAAAGTGGAGGTATCTATGGTCCACGAGAACAAGTCTACAGTCTGACCAACAGTTCTTCGAAACAAACTTCAAAAAGAAAGAGAACTCTGCTTGTCTTTACACGATACTGATTACAGATATTCTCATGCTTCGTAGTGAACCTGTTCTTAAGTTCTCTCTGTAAATCCCAAATATAGCTTGGAGTTGGGATGTGCACATAGATAAGTGGCTCTTATTTCTATCAAGAAACGGTATTACTGAATTCAAGCTATGTAATCTAGCTGCGAGTCCTTATAAGCTCCCTTCTTGTGTTTAATCGTGCATGAATTTGAATGTCTTGAAAGTTGCGAATTGCTTATTTAAACTGCCTGATAAGAAGTTTGAGTTTGCATAATTAAAGACCCTCGAGTTCAGAAACATGTCATTTGTTACCAAACTGTGGTGTGGTGCCGTCCTAGTCTTGCCAATGCTTAGAATTTTGTGCTTTCATGGTTGCAGAATGATAGAAAATTTTGCAATTTCCTCCCCTTATCTTAATGTGTTTATCGCAAGTCACTGTCATGATAGTAAATCAATCTCTCTCGATAAGTTTTCTTACTTAGGTATGGTCAACCTTGCATTTGGAAGTATAGTCTACGAGCAAGGAAGCAATAGTTCGTTCAATTTAAGTGAATTTCTCATGAAGTTGCCATTTGTTAAGACTCTCATACTAAATGATGCTTGGTTGAAATTAGAGAAAATAATCAATAGGTACATATCAATAATACTTAATTAGAGAAAAATACATACATAAAAACACTATTAGAGATAGGCACATATTGCTTATTATATACCAATTATACCCTTAAATCATTTGTACAATACTTTAATTAATGATTCCTTGTTTTAAGCTATGTAGCATATTTGTTTTTTTTTTCTTTTTATATATTTGATATTCTAATGTAACTATTCATTAATTCGTATTTAAAAGAAAAAGATCGAGATGGTTCGATGGTTCAATATGTATTGTCTATATATATGTATATATATTACATAATGCTACGTACATAATACTACTATATATGCTACATGATGCTACTACATATGCTACATGATACTACTTCTTTTACTTTTTATTTTTAACTTTGTAATGCATATACTTTGTAATTCGTCGTAATGCGACATGATTCTATTATTATTTAATTTTAAAAAAAAAAAGCATTATCGAGAAGAAAAAACAAATATTGTATTTATATAGTATCATATAACATCATTTAACATTATTGTATTACTCCTATATAGTAATATTAGTGAGAGAGGGAAAAGTATCACGTAGCGTAACATTATATTATATAGGTTTAATTATGTGAGATATTTTGTATTTTTCTATAAATAAAAAAGAATAAAACATCATGATGCATCATGTACGAAGTATCATTTAGTCTTATAAATTTTAAAGTAAAAAATAGCATAGAATCATGATGCATCATGTATTATCATTTAGTCTTACAAACGTGAATATCACGTACATTATCTAGTCCGATACTATAAGAAACTTTTGATTTTATTTTATTCTATTTAAAATTTTCTATAAGGCTTCTTGCTTTTTAAACAAAATGTCTTCACGAACTTAATTTTTTCTTTTTCTTTTCTCTATGAATTTAATAAAATAGTTTTTGAATTTGAAATAGTTTTATTTAAAGTTAGTAAAAAAGGAAAGTATTATTATGATAAACACATAGAAACGGAAACTAAAGATGTTAATGTTAATTAAAGAGTGATTTATGGAACATTAGGTGTGTTATGATATTGTAACATCCCGTATTTTTAAAAATGGTTTTATTTATGATTTAATTTATCCAAAAACGTTTTATACAAAATTTTACCAAAAACCGGTCATTCGACTAATTTTTAGCCAAAAACCGAAACTCTTCCAAAAAGCTTTATTTTAAAAACCTGTTACTAATTTATTTAATAAAAATGACCCATTAGTTTTGTTTCAAAAGATTTGTTATTTTTGAGTAGTAAAACAGTATTTTTGGATCAAGAGTTAACTTTTAGGACTTTGGGGACCAAATAGTTCGTTACCACAAACTTTATCAAAACAGTTTTTCTAAACAAAAATCAGCCCACTTCTTTCAAAAACAAACCTAAAACCAGCCAAACATAAGAGAGAGAAAAGAGAGAAAAGAGAGAAAAGAGAAGAAGAAAAAGAAGAAGAGGAAACCACCACTAGCGGGTTCGTACCAAAAGAATCACCTCTACGCTCAAAGGTAACGGAGGTTATCCATTGCGACTAGACGAGGGTGTATGTTAGGATTTGGTTTTGCGTTTATTAGAAATTGGGGGTTTATGTCTTTTATCATAATTAGGTTTATAAATTGTTAATTGGGTTTAGTTGTTATGGTTTTAATTCACTTCTTTGGTTTTGGAGTAGTTGTTGATTTAGTGTTTTGATTTCAGATTAATGATATTATTAATGAGTTGCGTGTTATATGCTTTGATTATGTATTATTATGGTTGTTGATAGAATTGGGTAAATTATTGTTGAAAAAGGATGAGTTTTGTATTGCGCATACAAGGTGTTTGTTAAAATGCTTGAATGGGTTTTTATGTTGATTAGACATGTTTGGCTAGTTGTGAATCTAGCACCTATGCTTTTGGATTATGTTGTATTACGTTAAGTGACGTACGAGATTGTGTTATATGAATAGTATAATATTATTGGCCGAGGCCTTAATATTGATACATTAGCTATGGTCTCTGTCTCTTCCTAATTCCGGGGACAGAAGACGGCAGTGGGGATAGGGAATGACTCGTCTTACGGACTGGGGCGAGTGGCATGAGAGGTCCTAGTGTGCACTATATTTTTTTTTGTTAGCTATGGTCTCTGTCTCTTCCTAATTCCGGGGACAGAAGACGGCCGTGGGGATAGGGAATGACTCGTCTTACGGACTGGGGCGAGTGGCATGAGAGGTCCAAGTGCGCACTTTAAATCTACTTTTATGTTAGCAATGGTCTCTGTCTCTTCCTAATTCCGGGGACAGAAGACGGCCGAGGGGATAGGGAATGACCTACCTTACGGACCGGGGTAGGTGGCATGAGAGGTCCATGTTTGTTATTGAGTTGTGTTGACGTTATTTAATTTATTTAATTTATCCCGTTGTAGAATGTTATTTTATTTCTTTTTATACGTCGATTATCGTAGTTGTAGAATTTGTGAGCTCTTGCATTTATGGGATGGAGTGACGGTATTTGTGGTGCCGTCCCGTCTAGTTATGTGCGTGGGACTCACCGTTACAATTTTGTATTTCAGGTACCAATTAGGTTGGCATGTTTGGATAAGAGCTGTTGCATTGCCACATCATGGGTTTGGGACTTCGGTTTTCTTTTCATTTATTTTATATTTTGAGATTGTAGCCTACGGGAAAATTCATTCGTTCGTTATTTTTACCTTTTATGAATCCTGACTTGTAGCCGCGTTTGGCAACATTTTTATCTAATTGTCAATCGTTCCTTTAGCTCGCAATTTATTTATTTTAAAAATTCAAATTTTATACCAACATGTTTCGCTTTCCTTTTATTTAAAAAGGTCATGTCTCGATATTCGTTTTACGGATTTTAGGACGTGACAGATATTGAAAGACATATATTGTTTGATATTATAATATGCTATTTAGTGAAGCATCAGTGTATTATAGTCTTAAAAAAATACATATGTATCAAATAATAAGAGACATTTAGGAATTCGGGTTTTTAAGATTAAGTCTCTTTTTAATGTATTAAATGGCGATTCTCCCTTAAAACTACCAGTGGCAACTCCTTTACACAGAAGGCTTCCCTTTATGCTACATTATCTGATGAGGCTTGGGCTACATGGGCTAAAGTTTGATGATCTGGAACGGATTTTATGTTTTCTTTGCTTACTTAGAAGTTCCTCATGCTTGCGTTATCTGACTATTTCAATATTACCTTCCGAAGGCACTTCTCTAAATTCAGTTTCAAGCCACCTGGAAGCACCGGACTGTATGGACATGATGTCAAACATTTTAACGGTGACAATTCGTTCCATTAAATTTTCAAAACCTGTGATGCTGTTGGTGAAATGCATCCTAGCTCGTTCCCCTAATCTCCTCTCTATAGATTTTGAATACATATATACGAAGGGGCGGAATCAGGATAATTTTTTTTTTGGGGCTGTATTGTAAAAAATATGTCGAATATAAGATAAGATAAATAAGGTCTAATACAAAAATAAAGAATTTTTTCTATATTTAACATAACATAAAATAAATATAAAGTTAAGACAAATGGTATTGAGTAATAAAATAATTTTTTTAGTAATTTTGTTTGGTAAAATACAATGGTCATTTATGAAATTTGGTAATTTCAAATTAAAAAACAGAAACTTTTAGAAAAAAAAAACATGATTTGAACTTCTAACCTTGCACAACTTTAAAGCCAGTTTTACCACTACATCAACGGCTCTTTTGCTTAATTAAGAGCGACAATCAATGTATATATCTTAAAAAAAATTAAATTACACATAAAAAAAATTAAAAATCGTCACCGGAACCACCCTCAGCCACCCAGTTTAGGGTGTGTGGTGTTAATGCTTAGCTAGCCGATTCTATAGGTACATTTGTGGTACATTACACTTGGATTTTGACATACATTTATTCTTTTAGATACTTGTTATTGAAGATGGTTATAATAAAAATATGACCAATTGTCTCTGTGGATTTAAACTATATAACAAATATCTAGCATTTTCTTATTGTTATTTTTGTCGTGATTGTGCCCTGGCTAACCAATGATTATGGTTTCTGAACCGGTCGATACAAGTCTAGTAGATTCATTGGGAACTAATTATCATTCACACGAAGCTTTTCATACATCATAAACCGATTCACAAATCTTTTAAAACAGCAAAACTAATACTTATTCAGTACACTCTATTTGTGACAAGTCACAAAACACACAAAGAATTCGCAGGTATATTCACATAATTTAAGCCATTTAAAATGATTATTATTCACATTAACTTTTCGGTATTGTTGTTATTCTTCATCTGGCAATGAACTATTTCAGTTTTGAAGATGCTTTAATAATTTTTTTTTATATAGTATACTTTTCTTTTGGTCTTACATGCTTGTTTTTTTTGTTTTTTTTTGTTTTTGTTTTTGTTTTTCAGTAACTTCCTTTGGAAAAAAATTCTACTTTGTTCTGATAAGTAGTATTTACGATACAATTTCTAGACAAATGGGTTTTTATGTTATAAATAATTTAAATTTGAATGGAAAAAACGAGTTCTTGTTTTTATCATACATGCATGACCAAACATACCAGCTAAAATTATTATTATTTTATTTTGAACGTCCATTTTTTTAATTATCGACTTTCTTAAATAAAATTAAAAGTGTGCAAACAAATATGATTTTTGGTCTAATTTTTTACATTACACGTTATCAATTTCACTAACTAAAAACTATATAAAGAACTCTGCCACTATATCTATATATACATGTACGTATATCTCTGTATATATATATCTGTATATATGTTATATATTATATGTCTGTATATATATACACTTATGGACTGATTTCGTAAATGTGAGACAATTCAAATTTTAAGTTTATTTCAGTTTAATCCTTGTATTTTCAAATATTTTGAATTTAGAATATAAATTGTTCAAAATTAACAAAATTCATTAACAACTTTAAAAAGAATTTGCAGCAGATGTGAAAATGACTAAATTAATTTTTTATACAAATAAAATTTTAATTTGAACATGTAATTTTTTCATTTTAATTTTCAGTTTTCTCAAATAAACTAAAAAACGTGCAACAAAAATATGATTTTTGTCTATTTTTTTCATTACAAGTTATCAGTTTCACTAACTAAAATTATTTTATTTTTTTAGTATAATTTTATGTTGGTTGTATATGTTTTTTTAAATGACTCCTTTTTTTAAACATTTCTACCGATGAGTAGTATTTAAGTTATAATTTCTAAACATAGATTTTTTTTTTTTGTTATAACAATTTAAATTTTAATGAGAAAAAAAATGTGCTATAGTTTTTATTTTCTATACATGAAGAAATGTACCAAATAAAAATACTTATTATTTGTAGTGTAAGTTATTAGTCATACATATTATTTTTTACACTTTCTTTTATTTACTATTTGGTGCCTTTTGAGATTATAAGTATCAGATTGATTATATTCATAAACTACAAGGACTACTTCATTAATAATGAATAAGTGTGAAGTTGATAGAAAAAAATAGTGTACAAAAGTGAAAAAATATATTAGTAAAATACACTAAATCAAACCTAATTTAAGTTTCATAAGGGTAATTTTGTACTTTACTTATTTCTATTAGACAATTGGACGGAAATATACTAATTCGAAAGTTTTCATTTAGTCCAGTATGTTAATCAGTAAATTTGTTAGTTCAGTATACTAAATCGAAAATGCATGATAGTTAAATATAGTAAACATTAATTATCTCTGTCTAAAATGTTACATTAACTACAAATTGCCCGACCTAAACAGATAAATAGACATCTAAAATGTCAAAGGATGCATGCGTTAGAAAAATGAACTTAAATTGTCAAAAGCAGTCTTAGTCTCTTAGATAAGTCACCCTTTCGATCATAGGCATCACATGCAAACGTTATAACATGCATAGATCATGTGGAATGAACACAATATTAGTATTAATTGCAATGTGAATATATATTTCATAGCCAAAAATGATTTGCAAGTATAAATAACCCAAGTTCTGAACAAAATATACAACAACAAGAACCGTCTCAATCCTTCTCATGATCTTCAAATCTCACAGGTCATGCGAACAACAGATATTCTGTTGGAAAGCATGTATTTATACATGGTTGTTCCGAGTGGTCAGAGACTATATTTGAGTCAATATTCAATGCGACTACTCAGATTTTCTGAAGTCGTACTCAAAGCGTTTGAGTAGCTCGTGCGACGAGCTTCGCAACGGTATATCGCATGACCTATTCGTAGAATGGGTGTGAATGATAATTGGACTCGAAAGTTGGTACTCGAAAGAGGAAAATAAATCAAATCTGGAAAATGGAAAAGAAAGTGGGATTAAACCATGAGGGTTATCCCACATTGTGAAATCATGAGTGATTTTTACACTATATATACAAGTCCATCCCATGTAGTTGTTAAACTAATCAACTTCACATAACCATGAGTGGGTTAGTGTGTACCACACGCGCGCGCTCGCTCGGGTCTCGTACTAAACCGGAAAAGTGACTTTTGTATATTTACAAGAGAAGTCCCTAGAGTTTCAGAAAGTTTGAAACTCCAGCAGTAATGGAGGCGGATTTTGGGGATGTAACTCCCAGAATTAAATGACCACAATTAATTCTGCGATTTCAGAATTCCTCAATAAAGAGGCAGCCTTCCCTCACATATTCATACACGAAAAATCTCTCTTCTCTCTAAACAACATTATCTTTTTTCATAGCATATTAGAAACCAGAGAGAACCACCCACCAACAGCTCGACCTTGACTCGTCGCCAGTTTTCGGTGAGTCATCCGAGACGTTGTACCTTGGGATCGAAGCGCCAACGCAACCAGAAACATCAAGGTGGTTGGGCGAATATCGGTTAAGGGCATACTGTTAAACAGTAGCCTCGTCTTTTCAATTCTGTCCATTTACAATTCTGTTATTTTAATTCCGCAATTTACTTTTCTGTATTTTTTAATTCAGTATTTTAATTTGCTGTACTTAGCTGTAGCTTTTCTATTCTGTTTGTACCTTTATGTAATTTCTTTAAAGTTCTGTTTTTTTTTGCTGTAATTTTAATTCTGTAATTTAATTCAGTAATTAGAATAGTTTCAATTCAGTCATGTAATTTCAATTTCAATCAGAACAGTCCGGCTGTTAAGTTTATACTTTCCAGTTCGGCAGTTTCTATTTATTGCAATTCAGTACATCATATTATTAATTGATAATAATCTGATAACGTTTGCTTTAATTACTTTTCAGTACCTACATGTTGTAATCAGTAATTTCTATTCCAATTTGAAATTAATAAAGATTACACTGGTTTTTGTTTATTCTTTTTAGTCCTTTAATTATTGTCTAATTGTTATTTTGTACACGAAAACCAACATATTCTTCTCATCCCAAACCCATCGCACCATTACTGAATATCGGGATCGACGCATACCTGGACAGGACATCAAACACTACACCTAATATATCTTAAATGTTGTGTGACATATTAGCTCGTTATAGATATATATAGAGATATGTATAGATATAGAGAGAGGGAACAGTAGGTCTTTATTAATCAGAATGTATAAATACAACTGGACCCTAACATTGTTTATATACTAGAGGTTAGGGTTATACAAGGTAGAAAGCCCAACTTATGCCCAATATGAGTAATGCCCAATAGTTCAATAATATACTACAACACTCTCCCTTTGGACGTCTTGATTTCTTCGTCTTCATGCTGTCGATCTGAGTCGAGTTCATTCGCAGTGCTAAACACATAAAAACCTTAGGGCCGGAAAACCCAATTTGAGACAAAACTGGTACCTAGGAGAAAGTGTGTAGACGAATGATATAAGCCAAAATATCATGTAAGTAACTGACCACAAAACAATGTGACTCATCAAAACCTTGCTAGAGCAAACCCAATGGGAAAATCTCTGGTCCAAGGAAAAAGAGTACAACAATGGTAGTAGTAGAGGATCAACCACAAAACAGGTGCCTCATCAAAACCTTGCCAGAATAAATCTAGTGGAAAAAACCTCTAGTCGAATGACAAAAGAGTACACAGTGGTAAGAATTATACAATATGATACTCCCCATAATTTCGGCAATCTTAAGTAAGATATGATGGGAACGTGTCTCGATAAAAACCTTGCCAAGGAAAACCCAGTAGGAAAGAACCTTGGTCTAAGGACAAAAAAGAGTACACGAACATGCGACTGGAAGCTCCCCCTCACTTGCATTCGACTGGGTGCAAGGATTTCTTATTCGAAAAAAGTGTACGAGCATTCGAATGGATGCCTCATTTACTTGCACATGACTGGATGCAATAAAATCTAACGTGTAATAGAATGATAATTCGATAGGATGCTCTTAAACTTCATATGTGAAGATTTATTTCGACAATAAATGCTAAATAGCATAATGTAGTCTCTATTGATTGATAACAACAAGTTGTCCTCAAATATGACAAGTGTTTTATCTGTATCGTGAGACAGAGCATATGTAATTCAAATATGACTAATACTAGCTCGAAACCATATACACTCTCTAGCCGTCACATAGTGCACGAGTAGATCAGAGTGGTTCATTTTTAATGTCATTCCAAAACCTCCAAGATATCGCCTTATTCCTAATGGTAAAAACATACCATGTTAAGAATATCTCTTATGTGGATCTGATAAGTAACCGGCATCGGTATAACCGAAAAAGAGTTGCATTAATTTGAGTACCGAAGGGGGTAGATACACTCGATGACGCAAAATGGGATAAGATACGCCCTCATCCACACTTATCTTAAGGTAATGGAAAATGTCTTTTATGCCATTTCGATGGTAGCGTGTTAGCGCGATGCTGTGTCGAGCTATACCATTCACAACATACGAGATGTTCGTCCTAGCACATTAGACCAAGTACAGTGATGCGCTTATTGTACTTAGATATGAACATCATGGCTCAATATCTCTTCATCGTCACATCAGGGACAGACTGGGTCTATATCAATGTCTAGTGATCGAATGATCATGGGAGAATTTGACGACTTAGCGTTATGATGACTAAAACATCATAACACCTTCTGGGTGTAGTCTGAATCATGGACTTAGATTCAATCTTTACGGGATTCGATCATCAGGCCGAGTCATTACCGTTTCTTCCCAAGATCCTTCATCTCGAAGGCAAATCCAAAAATGGATCGCGTAATAAAACACGCAAGGGAATAATACTTGTTCAAGTATCTCAAGCTAAACAAGTACTCACTAAGGCGGGTATACCACATCCGCTCAGATTATATTAATCCATATAGTGGACGTCTTATTTAATTGAGATCGTGTTCCGTGGTCAGGAACTATTTGATTAAAGCATATGAAGTCACACATGGAATTTCATCTATATCTCTTTGTCTAAATTCCCATAGAGATAAAACAATGACCACAATCACATGCTGCATAATTAGTTTTTCGGAAACTACTAAACTGATAAAGTAGGGGACCGTTATAACGTCCATTACGAGGAAATAAACCATCTCGTAATCAATTCCAAGGTGTGAAGGAAGCCTTGCGCTACTAGGCGAGCATTCTACAATCTCATTATTCTCGTCACTCTTCCTTACGAATAACCAAATAAACGAACTCGTTTAACATTGGTGGTATTGGAGCTACAGGTCCGAACACACTTTCGCTAAGGAGTCTACTTGGATTGCAAGTTTCCACTAGTCCAGTCTATTCTCCGTTGACTTTAGGCAACGGTACATATTTCCCTATTATAATTTGTTCATATTATCAGTTGTCACCGAATATATGAACAAGTAATCAATGACAGTCTCGTTTTGCTTCATTATCGTCTAAGATATCATGATCGACAGATATTTCAAGATTCTCATGATGAGGAGGAATCACACATCTCCTAAATCCTTTATAATCTCGTGCGACAAGCGAGTTTCAGTTCACCACCTCTGGGGCTGAACGAATTAAGAACTGATCAACTTCCTCATATCTTGGGAAGGGCGATAGACTGACGGCCGACGGCAGTGTCCTTTGCTTGGCGGGTTCGGCCAAAGCAACATGTTACGACAGAAATACGGCGTCCGACAGGGACGTCTATCCTTGCAAGCATTTTGCAGCAGGTATAAAGGATCTCGTGACATCTCATAAAGTCATTAAATGTATTTGGCATTTAGTTAGACTAGAGGAGTCTATGCACTTACTTATCACTAAGTGCAGTTTTGGGGATCAAACTAAAACTGAGTGGGTTATACCACGTTACTTCACGTCGTTCCTTATCAATGATAACGTGCAAATATCCCCCTAACGATGGGGAGAACAGTCGTAGCGATGTCACTTTCGCATATCATGCGGTAAAGAGATCGCTTGCCAAGGTTACTCTATCAAATGATAGGCAGGGGATTCATAATCGACTTATGTCCCCGATTTTCAGAGGTTCATATTTTGAACGATTTAGCGACTCAATCAAAATATTAAGCACTCAAACACGCGTTCATATGAGGCGTCCGGCTCATAACCAGTAACCAAATGGTACGCATTTAGTGTTTTGAGTGACAATGAGCCTCAGACGGACCAATGCAGCAATATGCAATGTATTGTGACCCCACACAGAAATATATAGGTACGCATCACCAAATAACACGTGCAATCATTTGCAACCGCTTAAAGTTTATGTGAGTCCATTTTGGGTCTGAACATAATCAACATTATGTTCAATTTCAATTCTCAAAGTCAAGTAATACAAATTGAAATTTCGATTCTTACTATTCGGCATTATCAAGTCGACTAGACTTTTCAGCATAATCCGGATCATGAGCCATCAACTTGATGATAAGCCTAAGAGTTCGGGAAGTGCTGCATTTATGTGGACAACAGTAAAATGTGACCATATTTTCGATGCATCAACCATAAAAATTTATATTTATCGTCCGTCTTATGGTTGGATAAGTCCATAATAACTCCTTCAATTCTTTACAAGAATTATATGAGTCCATTTCGTGATCTTTACACATACTAGCCTTTCAAAGTGAGCATTAGTGGCATGGATTTCGGATTAATCACGAAATATATCCTCAAAGAGAATCCAAATGCGATGGGATTATAAATCAAGCATCGTCTTTTGACCCGGGAATATCTCATCCGGTCAATGCCACAATATCAAAATGCTCTTATCAATCAACGACATGCGAATGATAGTACAGAAAATCATGTCTCAGCATCTAAATCCTTTTTCAATCGACGACATGCGAAATGATAAGGTAACTTTAAATGCTTTTAAAAAATGTGGTAGCAAGCATTTGAAAGACATTTCAACTCCTCTAAAATACGCTTTTGGTCGTATTGAATGGAGGCTATGTAAAGAAATTTTAATTCTTTCATGAGCTATTACCAGATAACACTGGTTTTCTCGAATATTTTATAACTCAACAAGGTACGGCAGGACCTGCATGAGTATATGACCTCATATTTGACAAATGAATTTGGTTTTAGCAAAGATTTTGATTTGGAACAACAGGTCCAGAATCGTTGTTACTGAGTACTCTTTTAGGCAAGTAGTTGGTGAAATTATGTGGTACACTATTACCCACTATTTCCAGAAAACCAACTTCCCTACAAGTATTGCCTAAAATTTCATAATTTAAAGTTGTGTCACATTTGTTAAAGAAATTTGCTCAAATTATTTTAAATTATTTCGAGAAATTTCATAAGCAGGCAAACTATAATCCAAAAATATGGTCCAAATGGAAAAATAATAATCCAAATGGAAAACATAATCTAGATGACCGAAAAAATGGCTCAATGATTTATCAAAATCAATAAAGAAATGTACCAAACTCATTTGAGCCACAAAACCGGAAGTCTCAAAAGTTTCCTTTCAGTTAGCTTTAATCACATTAGCATCGGTTTTTTCAGCTTTATAATAGTTTTGAACTATTTAAGGAGTAGCCAGGAATGACATCGGTCATTTATAGCAGAGATTGGCTTCTTGAGCATTGTCTCTCACTTAGCCAATTGTTTCTTTCAAAATTGCATAGATGCCACATATCTTCGGTTCAGACAATTGTCTAAACCTCACTAGGCTAAGCGATTCGTCGGGATCGCGACAGTTCGAGACAAATAACATTTGTCTCGGTTCTCGATTCATGGAAAAAAATGTCCATGAAGAGAATTAATATCAGGCAAACAATTTGCCATTGACCCAAATAGAATTAAAACTACTCATCGAGGCAATTTTCTCATCCGCAAACAGATGGGCGATTAAGGAAAGGAACATAGTGAATATAAATTCAAAATACTGCTTATGGAATACGCTTTCCAAGCTAGTATTTTGATGAAGGATCACTCCAATATGTCAATTTCAGACATTTGTTCACCAAAGACGCCATTACGTCTCAAATGTGGCGGCGGAATAAAATCAACGCCTTAGCATTCATCTCGGGAGTAACGACAAACTCGTATTTTACTCATCAAAGATGGCATCCAAAAAATTTTTTTGGACATTACATTTTCACACATCAGGGTGACTAGCATGTGATGACGGATTAAAATAAACTTTTAAACAGTCATTTCGCAAGTATGTTTTGTGAATTTTCTCATCATAGATGGCATCCAACATGTGTTGGGAGTTCTGAATTATTTATCATATAAACCGACTGGTTTATATGTTTATGGTTTGCACAAGCATAAACTTTATTTCGAAACGACATGTTCGAAAAATAGTTTTGCTTTTAATGTGAATAGGTTCTTATTGATCGAACGACAGGTCGATACAGAGACACCAATTTGGCGAAACATACATCACTATATAAACACACTCGGGGAAATTATTATTTAGTCAACCCCTTTCGGTAGATCTACTTGAAAAACGACCAGGAAAGACGGTGAGGGTGGAGAGCACGAATGCCACTTAAAACCCGACCTCATTAGAATATAGACTTCCGCCTATATCTTTCCTAGATATCGTATCCAAATAGGTGAGTTTAGTTGGGGAAGGTTCATAATTTTTCCAACTTAAATGTGAAAATATATGATTTCGCAAATTAACATATTTTACACATGGCAGTAAATAAATATTACATGGCAGTGATCAATTATCTAGATTGTACCTGTTTCATGATTAACTAACATGACAGTACATATTTTCTTATAAGGAAATCAAATTAACGCTACCATTCTAGATTATTATTTACCAATTTTACACTAGCAAGATCTAAATTAATATTATACAAATCTATTGCTTTTATGTGTAAGTTTAATACATTGTAACTAAATCATGCATGTTAGTAATATATTTTATTTACCAATTTTACACTAGCAAGATCTAAATTAATATTATACCAATCTATTGCTTTTATGTGTAAGTTCTATACATGTTAGTTTTAACATGCAAGGAAGCAGTATATTTTTAATTAACAATTAATTCTATATATGATAATTTTTAACATGCAAAGTGGTTAAATTTACATGAAAATATATCAATTTATTCGATTAACATGCAATTTTTTATTCATTTGCCTTTTTAATAAATATATATATGCATGTGAGTGAATATTTAGACCGAATATTGACTTTTATAAAAATATACTGTTTTTATACATGTAATATACTATAGGGACTATCCGTGTAATTTCAGTAAACTATATATCTATTTACAGCATTATTACAGTTTCAGTCCATAATTTCATACAAGTTTCATTTTAGTCATTTAGTAATTAACATGCACAGTCAATAGTTTCAGCGAATTACAAAACAGTCCTACTGTTTTTAGTTTGTTACAAATTTAATCCCACAGATTAATACATGTTTTACAATTACATGATTTTCAATTTACAACCACATTATATGTTTTTTACTAATTTTGTGTGTGTATGAAAATACAATTTTACAATACACGATACATATTACATATCAATAGGCTTTTATAGACAGGTTGATCATATTTTAGTTATCCATACAAGTAACAAACTCTAATACACATGGATTATATACTACGGTATTTTTATCATGCTTTAGTTATCCATAAAATAATATGTACGATCACATATATGGAATAAATTAAGTTTTGAATTCGGTATCTTACGCACGTTATGTTGGTGAATGTCGATATAACAAAATCCTAAAAACCAGGATAAACCTAAGGTTTATAGATACCTAATATCTGTGCGTCTACCAAATATCTCCAATATCCGCGAGCGTATATCGTAGTCTCCGCAAGAAAAGTGCTGATAACGTGTTGTGTGACATATTAGCTCGTTATAGATATATATAGAGATATGTATAGATATAGAGAGAACAGTAAATCTTTATTAATCAGAATGTATGAATACATTGGGACCCTAACCTTGTTTATATACTAGAGGTTAGGGTTATTAAAGTAGTAAACCCAATTTAGGCCCACTATGAGTAAGGTCTAATAGTTCAATAATATACAACAACATTAAAGAGATTTTAAGGTACATGTTACACTTCTTTATTGAAGATGGTTATAATGAGAAGGGGAGGAACTAATTGTCTATAAATGTAAACTATGTAACTAATATTAGTCATTTTCTTATCGTTATTTTTCTTGCGATTGTGCCCCGCTAACCCATTGTTCTGGACTGGTCGATACAAGACCGGTAAATTCATTAAAACTATATACTCATTCACGTGAAGTTTCTCATACATCATAAAACCAATCCACAAATCTATTAAAACAGCAAAATTAATAATTATTTAGTACAACCTATTGTACCCATGGATAATTGAGTTTGATTTGCACTGACTCTTTTTGTACGTAATTAATTTTTCACCTATATATGTCCATTTTGTAAATTAATTTTTCACCTATATTTGTCCATTTTGTAAATTAATTTTTCACCCATATATATGTCCATTCTGTAAATTAATTTTTCACCTATATATGTCCATTTTTCACCTATTAATGCCTAGCTATAGGAACATAATTTATAACTACAAGCCTTCAATGGACCTGTAATATAATTAATATAGAGAATATTCTCTAAGTTGATGGTGAAATTCTACAGATATGTAATGACTAGGTATCCCAAATCGAAACCCATAAGAGTTAATTAAGTATTGGTCAATAAAAACAAAGATATTTAACAATTGGTCACCATACAAAATTTAATTAAAGATTGATCAATTATTTGTAAAACTAATTAAGGATTGGTCACCCAACTAATTACCCAGTAAAAATAAAAATAAAATAGAAAAAATAGGGAAAACTTAAAAAAACAAAAAACTAAAAAAACTAAAAAAAAAAAATTACCAAAAAAACTGAAAAAACCTTTAAAAAAGTCGTGAACCCGAAAAAATGGTAAAAAAAAAACCAAAATCACAAAAATAATAATAAAAAGTTCAAAACAATCAGGAACCCGGAAAAACCCAAAATTGGTAAAAACAAATTATAAAAAAACCCTAAAAATCCAAAAAAAGTCCAAAATCACAAACGATGAAAAAACGTTCAAAAAAGTTAGGACCTCGAAAAAAACCCGAAAAGTGGTAAAAAATTAAAAAAAAAGAACCACGAAAAATCCAAAATCATAAAAAAATTAAAAAAATGTTCAAAAAAGTCAGGAACTCGAAAAAATTCCGAAAAATAAAAAAAAAAATTAAAAAAACCAAGAAAAATCAAGAAATCCAAACTCACAAAAAAATGAAAAAAAGTTCGAAAAAGTCGGAAAAAACCAGAAAGTCCAAAAAATATTAAAATTTTCAAAATAACTTGCAATTGTTTTCAAATGACTTCATCAAATGACTTAAAAATGACTTAGACTGTTTTTTTTTAAATTATTCGATCTTTTTTTTAAAATGACTCAGACTATTTTTAAACTTACCGAAAATGACTCATACTATTTTTAAAATAATTTAAATATGACTCAAACTGTTTTTAAAATGACTCAGACTGTTTTTAAAATTTTTTAAAATGGCTCAGACTACTTTTTAAAATGGCTCAGACTACTTTTTAAAATGGCTCACATTGTTTCTAAATAACTAAGACTATTTTTAAAATTATTTTAAATGACTAAGTCTGTTTTTAAAATTACTCAGTCTGTTTTTAAAATAAATTAAAATGACTCAGACTGTTTTAAAAGTGACTTAAAACGACTCAGACTGTTTTTAAAATTACTCAGGCTGTTTTTAAAATGACGTAAAACGACACAAAATATTTTTAAAATGGCTTAAAACGACTTTGACTGTTTTTTAAAATGACTCATATTATTTTTAAAATGACTCAGACTATTTTTAAAATTACTCTGACTGTTTTTAAAATGCTTCAAATGACTCAAACTATTTTTAAAATTACCCTGACTATTTTTAAAATGACTTAAGATGAGCCCGACTATTTTTAAAATGACTTAAAACGACTCGTACTGTTTTTAAAATGAATTAAAACGACTCAGACTGTTTTTAAAATGAATTAAAATTACTCAGACTATTTTTAATATGAATTAAGACGAGTCGGACTATTTTGTTTGTGTTTTTGGATTTTTGTAGATTTTAGGTTTTTTGTGATTTTTAAAATTTTATTCGTGTTTTTCGGGATTTAGCCTCTTTAAAGTTTTTTTTTTTCCATTTTTATTTTCAAGATTTTTTCCATTTTTTCTTATTTTTTACATTTTTATTGGTTAGTTTGGGAAAATGGATCAATTCTTAATTAATTTTAGTTTCATGTATCAATTCTTAATTAAGTTGTAGATAAGGTAACAATTCAAAATTTACCCTATAATTTATGGTATTTGTTGTAGAATATTATTGACCATCTTGGACCTTAATCTATTGTGCTTATCTTGGACTTTCCTATCCTATGTAACCCTACCCTCTATTATATAAAGAGGGTCAGGGGTCTCTTGATGTATCTCTCACACACTTATTAATGAATAAAGAACCGTCTTGTTGTCGCTCTCTATATTCTCTCTCTTTATCTATATACATATATATGTGAGCTAATGTAACATCCCGTATTTTTATAAATGGTTTTATTTATGATTTAATTTATCCAAAAACGTTTTATACAAAATTTTACCAAAAACCGGTCACTCGACTAATTTTTAGCCAAAAACCGAAACTCTTCCGAAAAACTTTATTTTAAAAACCTGTTATTAATTTTACTAATAAAAAGAACCCAATAGATTTGTTTCTAAAGATTTGTTATTTTTGAGTAGTAAAACAATATTTTTGGATTAAAAGTTAGTTTTTAGAACTTTGGGGACCAAATAGTTCGCTTCCACAAACTATCTAAAAACAGTTTTTCTAAACCTAAAAATCAGCGCACTTTTAATTCTTTAAACCTAAAACCAGCCAAATACAAGAGATAAAAGAGAGAAAAAGGAGAAGAAGAAGAAGAAGAAGAAGAAGAATAAGAAGAAGAAGAAGAAGAAGAAGAAGAAGAAGAAGAAGAAACCACGTTAGCGGGTTCATACCGGAAGCATCTCCTCTACGCACTAAGGTAACGGGGGTTATCCATTGCGACTAGACGATGGTGTATGTTAGGTTTTGGTTTTGTGTTTATTATAAATTAGGGGTTTTTGCCGTTTATATTAATTGTGTTCTTAAATTGTTAATTGGGGTTATTTGATGTAGTTTTAATTCCATTATTTAAATTGTAGAGGTTGAGACCTTAGATATATTTATTTCGAATTAGCGAGATTATGGATGGGTTTGCATGATTTATTAGTTGTTTATGGGATTATATAGTTGTTGGTGGAATTGGATAAATTTATGTTGAATAATGGTGAATTGTAGTTTATGCATACAAGGTGTTTGTTAAAATGCCTGAAAGTGATTTTATGTTATGTTGGCGTTTGGCTAGTTGTGAATTTAATACATGTGGTTATGTGTTATGTTGTATTACGTTAAGTGATGTATGAGATGGCGTTATTTGAATAGTATAATATTGTTGGCCGAGGCCTTAATATTTATACGTATGAGATTGTGTTAATTGGATGATTTTATATTATTGGCCGAGACCTTGTGATTTAGCTGTAGTGGCAATGGTCTCTGTCTCTCCCTAATTCCGGGGACAGAAGACGGCCGAGGGGATAGGGAATGACTCGTCTTACGGACTGGGGCGAGTGGCGTGAGAGGTCCCAGTGTGCACTATATTTACTTTTATGTTAGCAATGGTCTATGTCTCTCCCTAATTCCGGGGACATAAGACGGCCGAAGGGATAGGGAATGACTCGTCTTACGGACTGTGACGAGTGGCGTGAGAGGTCCAAGTGCGCACTATAAATCTACTTTTATGTTGCTATGGTCTATGTCTCTCCCTAATTCCGGGGACATATGATGGCCGAAGGGATAGGGAATGACCTACCTTACGGACTGGGGTAGGTGGCGTGAGAGGTCCATGTATGCTATAGATGTGTGTTGATGTTATTTGATTTATTTAATTTATCCCGTGGTAGAATCTCATTATATTTCTTTTTATACGTCGATTATCGTAGTTGTAGAATCTCATTATATTTCTTTTTATACGTCGATTATCGTAGTTGTAGAATTTGTGAGCTCTTGCATCTATGGGATGGAGTGACGGTATTTAATGGTGCCGTCCCGTCTAGTTATGTGCGTGGGACTCACCGTTACAGTTTTGTATTTCAGGTACATTATAGGTTGAGGCGTTTGGATAAGAGCCATTGGAATGCATCACATGGGTTCGGGGCTTTCACTTTCTTTTTATTTTAGAACAGTTTTGAGGTTGTAGCCTACGGGTAAATTGCATTCGTTTAGTTCTTCTTATATAATTTTGTTAAAACCTTTTAGTCGTGTAGCCGCGTTTGGCAATCATTTTATTTATTGTTTAATTGTTCCTTTAGCTCGCAAGTCTTTTTCTTTTAAAATTTTTAAATTTTGTACCAACAGGTTCTCTTTTCTTTTATTTAAAAAGGTCATGCCTCGATATCCGTGTTTATGGAATTTGGGGTGTGACAGCTAATATGTCACACAACACGTTATCAGCACTTTTCTCGCGGAGATTGGAGTAAAATCTAGAAGATTGAGCTATTTATTTGAATATCATGGTTTATATGCTCGAAGATGGGTTATAAATATACGGCCAAAGTTTTAAAAAAAAATCTGCCGGTCTTCACCAAAATACTATGTGAGTATGGTACATAGACAAACCTATTTTTATAAATTGTGAAGGTTGAAAATTGCATGAGGACCTAATTTGCTACTGCATAAAAAAAACAGCATGGGTTATATATATAATATGTGATTCTTGTGATTATTTTGGGTGTAGCAACCATGCATGTATGTAGGTCTTCTGTTTGTGACTTTGTAAAAGTCAGATGAATCATTGCATGAGAAATAAATATATAGATATACTTACTGAAAAGAAAAGGAACATCCATGGTTTCAAGCGTATACAAATATGTCTTGCTATATATCCCATATTGTATGGCCATTATCTAGGTTCATATCTTGTTTTAGAACAAACTTGTAATTTCGTGCTTCAATCTGTAATTGCATGCTTTGCTATGTAAAAGTGAATGGGTATTTGATGTAAACAGTAAGGATTTAAACTGACATATAAACAAATTCTAGTGCTACCGTATTATTAAAATTTTCTCGCCCGCATGTGATATGGTAAATTAGTAATTAAATATACTGCATCCAGGCATGTTGTAATTACCATTAATAAAATGTACACATACGACAGAAATAATAAAAGATTGAGTTATATCTTGCTAGTGTAACTTGATAGATTTAGATTGATAACCTTAATTAATTTTTTTATTAGCAATATGTGCTACCATGTTAGAATTATTAATCATGGCAACATGTACAATCTAAATATTTATTACTACCATGTTTACAATATTGTAATTTGCGAAATCACATATTTTCACATTTAAGTTGAAAAAATTATGAAGCTTCACCTATTTGGATACGATGTTTAGGGAAGATATAGGCGGAAGTCGATATCCTAATAAGGTCGGGTTTTAAGTGGCATTCGTGCCCTCCACCCTCACCGTCTTTCCTGCTCGTGTTCGATTAGAGCTACCGAAAGGGGTTAACTAAATAATAATTTCCTCGAGTGTGTTTATATAGTGATGTATGTTTTGCCGAATTGGTGTCTCAATATCGACCCGTCGTTAGATCAATGAGAAGCAATTCACATGAGAAGCCAAACTATTATTTTCGAACCAGTCGTTTCAAAATAAAGTTTGTGCTTGTGCAAACTATAAACATATAAACCGGTCGTTTTATATGATAACTAATCCAGAACTCCCAAAAAATATTGGATGCCATCTATGATGAGTAAAATTGCAAAGCATACATGCGAAATAACTGTTTAGACGTGGATGTTATTCCGTCACCACATGGTAGTCACCCTGATGTGTGAAAATGTCATGCCCATTTTTTTTGGATGCCATCTTTGATGAGTAAAACATAAGTTTGTTGTTACTCAAAAGATGAAGGATAAGGCATTGATTTTATTTCGTCGCCACATTTGAGATGTTATGACGTCTATGGTGAAAAATGTCTCAAATTAACATTTTGGAGCGATCATTCACCAAAATACTAGTTTGGGAATTGTATTTTATAAGCAGTATCGTGAATTTATATTCACCATGTTTCTTCACCGCCCATCTGTTTGTGGATGAGAAAATGCCCCGATGAGCAGTTTTAATCCTATTGGATCAATGGAAAATTATTTGCCTGATATTAATGCTCTTCGTGTACATTTTTTTCCATGAATCGAGAACCGATACAAGTGTTATTTGTCTTAAAATGTCACGATCCCGATGAATCGCCTAGCCAAGCGAGGTTTTAGACAATCGTCAAAATCAAAGACCAGTGGCTCCAAGACAGTTCTTGAAAGGAACAATATGGTCCGTTGTCTCAAAGTAAGAGATAATGCTAAACGAGCCAACTCTATGCTATAAAGACAAAGGTCATGCACGGTTACTCCTTAAATAGTTCAAAACTATTATAAAGGTGGAAAAGCCGAAGCTAATGTGGTTAAAGCTAACTGAAAGGAAACTCTTGAGACCTCCGATTTTGTGGCTCAAATGAGTTTGGTACCTTTCTTTATTGATTTTGATAAATCATTGAGCTGGTTTTTCGCTCATCTGGATTATGTTTTTCCATTTGGATTATGATTTTTCCATTTGGACATACGTTTGGATTATAGTTTGCCTGTTTACGAAATTTCTCGAAATAATTTAAAGTGTTTTGAGCAAATTCTTTTAACAAATGTGACCAAATTTTAAATTATAAAACTTTAGGCAATACTTTTTGGGTAGTTGATTTTCTTGAAATAGTGGGTTGTGTACCATATAATTTCACCAACTACTTGCCTAAAAGAGTCCTTTGTGACTGATTATGAACCTGTCGTTCCAAAATCGAAATCTTTGGTAAAACCAAATTGATTTGTCAAATATGAGGCATTATACTCATGTAGGTCCTACCGTACCTTGTTGAGTTATAAAATATTCGAGAAAACCAGTGTTATCTGGTAATAGCTCATGAAAGAATTGAATTTTTTTTACATATCCTCCATTCAATACAATCAAAAGTGTATTTTAGAGGAGTTGAAATGTTTTTCAAGTGGTTGCTACCACATTTTTTAAAGCATTAAAGTTTCCTTATCATATCGTCTGTCGTCGATTGATAGAGGATTTAAATGCTAATACATGATTGTCTGTACTATCATTCGTCTGTCGTCGATTATGTTCAGACCCAAATGGACTCACGGAAAATTTGATGATGCGACTGCAAATGATTGCACGCACTTCTTAGTCTTCCGCACCAAGATTTATATTTCCATGTGGGGCTATGATATTTTGCTGCATTGGTCCGTTATGAGGCTCATAGACACTCAAATACCATATAAGTGTACCAGCAGGTTACTGGTTATGAGTCAGAAGTCTCATATTAATGCGTGTTTGGAGTGCTTAATTAATATTTTGATTGAGCCACTATAACGTTCAAAATATGGACCTCTGAAGGGGACATAAGTCGATTATGAATCCTCTGCCTATCATTTGATAGAATAACCTTGGCAAGCGATTTCTTTACCGCATGACATACGAAAGTGACATTGCTAAGATTGTTCTCCCCGTCATTAGGGTCACATTTGCATGTTACCATTGATAATGAATGTCGTGAAATAACGTGGCATAGCCCACTCAGTCTTAGCTTGATCCCCAAAACTGCACTTAGTAATAAGTAAGTGCATAGACTCCCTCAAGTCTAACTAAATGCCAAACGCATTTAATGACTTTATGAGATATCAGCAGATCATTTATATCTGCTACAAAATGCTTGCAAGGATAGACGTCCCTATCGGACACAGTGTTTCAGTCGTAACACATTGTTTTGGCCAAACCCACCAAGCAAAGGACGCTGCCGTCGGCCGTCAGTCTGTCGTCCTTCCCAAGATACGAGGAAGTTGACCGGTTCTTAATTCATTCTGCCCCAAAGGTGGTGAACTGAAACTCGTTTGTCGCACGAGATTATAAAGGATCAAGGAGATGTGTGATTTCCTCATCATCATGAGAATCTTGAAATATCTATCGATCATGATATCTTAGACGATATTGAAGCGAAACGAGGCTGTCATTGATTAATTGTTCATATATTCAGTGACGACTGATAATATGAGCAAATTATGACAGGGGACCATGTACCGTTGCCTGAAGTCAATGTAGAATAGACCAATCTAATGGAAATTTGTAATCCAAGTAGACTCCTTAGCGAAAGAGTGTTCGGACCTGTAGTTCCAACACTACCAATGTTAAACGGTCCCTTGATCCTTACAAATGTTATTCGTAACAAAGAGTGATGAGAATAATGAGATTGTAGAATTCTCGCCTAGTAGCGCAAGGCTTCTCTCACACCTTGGAATTGATTACGAGATGGTTTATTTCCTCGTAATGGACGTTATAACGGTCCCCTACTTTATCAGTTTAGTAGTTTCCAAAAAATTGATTATGCAGCATGCGATTGTGGTCACAATTTTATCTCTATGGGGATTTAGACCAAGAGATATAGATGAAGGTCCCTATGTGACTTCATGTGCTTGAATCAAGTAGTTCCTGACCACGGAACACGATCTCAATTGACTGAGACGTTCACTATATGGATTAATATAATCCGATCGGATGTGGTATACCCGCCTAAGTGAGTACTTGATCAGCTTGGGATACTTGAACAAGTATTATGCCCTTGCGTGTTTTATTACGCGATCCACTTTTGGATTTGCCTTCGAGATGAACGATCTTGGAAAGACACGGTAGTGACTCGGCCTGATGATCGAGTCTCATAAAGATTGAATTTAAGTTCATGATTCAGACTACAACCAGAAGGTGTTATGACGTTTTAGTGATTATGACGCTAAGTCGTCAAATTCTCCCATGATTGTTCGATCACTAGACATTGATATAGACCCGGTCCGTCCCAGATGAGACGACGAAAAGATATTGAACCATGATATTCATATCTAAGTATAATAAGCGCATCATTGTACTTGGTCTAATGTACTAGGACGAACATCTCGTCTGCTGTGAATGGTATAGCTCGACACAGCATCGTGCTAACACGCTGCCATTGAAATGGCATAAAAGACATTTGTCCATTAACTTAAGGTAATTGTGGATGAGGGCTTGTCTTATCCTATTTTGCGTCATCGAGTGTACATACCCCCTTCGGTACTCAAATTAACGCAACCCTTTTTCGGTTATACCGATGCCGGTTACTTATCAGACCCGCATAAGTGATATTCCTAGTATGGTTATGTCTTTACCATTAGGAATAAGGCGATGTCTTGAAGGTCTTGAAATGACTCCAAGCGAATCACTCTGATCTACTCGTGCTCTATGAGACGACTAGAGAGTATATATGACTTTGAGCTAGTATTAGTCATATTTGAATTACATATGATCTGTCTCACGATCCAGATAAAACACTTGTCTTATTTGAGGACAACTTGTTGTTATCGATCAAGAGAGACATGACTAGATTATGCTATTTAGCATTTCTCGCCGAAATAAATCTTCACATATGAAGTTTAAGAGCATCCAGTTGAATGCTCGTTCTATTCCACGTTAAATTTTATTTCATACAGTCATGTGCAAGTAAATGAAGCATCCAGTCGAATGTTCGTACTCTTTCTTGAAATATGAAATCCTTACACACAGTCGTGTGCAAGTGAGGGGGAGCATCCATGTGAATGCTTATTGCACTAATTACTACTTAGTCAAAATTCTCACACTCTGTCGTGTGCAAGTGAGGAGGAGCATCCAGTCGCATGCTCGTGTACTCTTTTTGTCCTTAGACCAATGTTTTTTTCCATTGGGTTTTCCTTGACAAAGTTTTTAGCGAGACATGTTCTCATCATATCTCACTTAAGGTTGCCGAAATTAGAGGGAGTATCCTGTTGTATACTTCTTATCACTGTGTGCTCTTTTGTCCTTCGACCAGAGATTTTTCCCACTAGGTTTACTCTGGCTAGTTTCTGATGAGGCACCTATTTTGTGGTTGATCCCTACTACTACCACTATTGAACTCTTTTTCCTTCGATCAAAGATTTTTCCATTGGATTTGCTCTGACAAGTTTTTGATGAGGCACACTATTTTGTGGTTAGTTAGTTACATGGTATTTTGGCCTATATCATTCGGCTCAACAGTTTCTCCTAGGTACCGGTTTTGTCCCACACTGGGTTTTCTGGCCCTAAAGTTTTTATGTGTTTAACATTGCGAATGAACTCGACTCAGATCGACAGCATGAAGACGAAGAAATCAAAACGTCCAAAGGGGGAGTGTTGTAGGATATTATTGGTCATCTTGGGGCTTACTCTATTGAGTCTATCTTGGTCTTTCGTAGCATATGTAACCATACCCTGTATTATATAAAGAGGGTTAGGGGTCTCTTAATGTATCTCTCACACACTTATTAATGAATAAAGAACCGTCTTGTTGTCTCTCTCTATATCTATATACACTAGTAAAAGTTACCCACGCGTTGCGTGTGAGACACGTAATGACATAAATCTCGTAATATATTTTATTTTTAACATAATATTCAGATTTGGTATCATTTATTATAGTTATGGAGGTTTAAACGAATTGTTAATAAATTTATGGTACATCCGTAATTAGGAAAATATAGTGAGGACAAATAGTTAATTAATTAGATTATACATATTAGTAATTATTAAAATAGAGTGAGTGTATTTTTGAAAAAAATTGGCAAAATTGGATAGTCTCAAATTTTCTTGGGTTTGCTTATATTAATAGTATGATATTTATGTGAGCTAATATGTCATATAATAGTATTCTATTTTTTAAAATAGAATACAACTTTGAAAGTTTTCATTTAGGTGATTAAATTTGGATATGTCACAACAAATAGTCAAATACTACAATATTGTTGTTTTCCAGTGTAAGAAATAATACGCAAAAGAAATAAATATCTATCTGACTAAACCCTATCCCCCCTTCTGTTTTCTTTTTTTTTTCTTCTTTATAATAAATATTTATAAGGGAGAAAAGAGAAAAAATATTTTTTTACCTTCTGTTACGCCGTTCTTTTCTTAATATATACTATTTTTTTTAACTTCCAAAAAAAAGGGAAAAGGAGAAGTTACGTCGACACGTTTTCAAAGTCAAAAAGCTAATAATAATAAAAGGAGTATAAATTCAATAATTCCAGAGAACCGTTTGTATGAACGAAGGTCTTACATACCGATTGACACATTAGTTGGTTTGATAGCTGGTCTACGAAATTGTCAATAATTTTAGGGCTAATTTTTTGGAGAAATGCCACCATGATAAGGCCGCTACTTGGAAGTTTTGTTCAAGAAGCCTAGATAGTAACTTATCATAAGGCGATGAAATCCAAAAAACTGGTTAATAGGTTTGTTTCTCAGGAAAAATATGCCTATAGGATCATGATTACTGAACTCTCCAAGCGACACTTGGTTGTCCGACGATTTTCTTAGTTCAAACTTAGACTGTTATACGTTTTATTGTTATAGAAATGTCTGAGCGCCTGAAAAGCTTTTTTTTTTTCTCGAAGATTTGGATCCAGCCAGTAACATCTATGCACTAACATTTTGATTGTTAACAAT
Organism: Primula veris; assembly: GCA_963682055.1. NCBI lineage: Eukaryota > Viridiplantae > Streptophyta > Magnoliopsida > Ericales > Primulaceae > Primula > Primula veris. Next base: position 22,547,278 of record OY821747.1, on the reverse strand, counting down.
GAGGTACTAAAGTACCAGGAAGTCTACTCAGAACAAAAAAAAAGTAATTTTCCATCTTTTTGTGTGGAAAGAATGTACAAATAGTGGGAAGATATAAAAATGTAGTCTGCTAACAATTTTGATAGCAAAATCTCCACTATAAATTCCAAAAATCTGATTTAGTCTAGTAAGGTACTAGTACTAAAATGATGTAAAACTAAGTAGCGCGAATTTGAAGGATAAAGTTTATTTGAACTTAAATTTGTATTTCACACACAGAATTATTCAAAATTCAAATTGTTTGCAATTGTGGTACCTTTTTCTTAAATGATACTATAAATGTATCATCTACAAATTACAATCCCACACTGAACGATATGTCTGCAGAAAGTTTAGCTTGTCTCAGCTTAAGAAATTAAACGATCTAGTTGCAGGTTTTGAACTCAGCTTGATAAGTTAACTAAAAAACGTTCGAGTCTTAGAAGATTTTGAAATTTCGCTTCCTTTAACAACACAAATGAAGACTATGTGGAATAACAAATAGGAGTATATCGGAACACTTGAAACTTATAAATAAAACCTTTAACAACACAAAAGATTTCACAAAATTGAGACCCTACAAAACTTTGCTCAACCATTGCACATCACAATCTGGCTATTTCCAAACACTTATTACATGTTATTAATTTTAGCCTAAGAGGTAGTTGTGGTAAAACAAAAGGGCTATTACATGACTTTAACATAACACATGGGAGTTAATTGTTAGTAAAATTTTAGGTGCACATTAATTTTTTATAGGGTTCTAAGTCTAGGTATACTTTTCTTTATTTGGTACACTTTTTTTAATTTGATATGTATTCCTGTATAACATATGTGAAATGTTGCATTTGGTAATTATTTTAGAGACCAATAATTAATACTTCATGTGATTTACTAACATTTGAGTTCTATAAATGCCGGCATATTCATATTCATTTTCATAATCACTTATCGTTTTAGCTACTTCCCTCACTATGGAGATTAACTTCAAACTTGTTACAATTATTCCCATCCTAGTTGCTTTTACACTCTTTTTCTCCCATTCCCATTCACAAAACCTTTCGCCACTTGTTCCTGCTTTATACGTTTTTGGTGATTCCATTGTCGATGGTGGGAATGATCGTCCAAACTATCCATATGGTGGCGATCTCGATGAGAAAATTACCCCCCGTGGAACAAATGGTCTAAATATTGCGGACTACATCGGTAAGATTATGGTTCTTGACCACTTCTTTCACAATAAATTTTTGCATTTTTCCTCTCTGGAATCTTTTTTTCATAAAAAAAAAAAGAGACATCATAAAATATGGAGATAGAAAATTCCGAGTTCTAATTGCTTTTTTTTTTCCAGCTATGTGCCTAGAACTACCCTTAGTTCCTCCGTACAACAATTCGAGATCTTTAAATTCAACAACGGGGATCAACTTTGCTTTCGGTGGCTCCGCAGTTCAACCTCAGACACATGTAGTATTTACAATGACAAGTTATAATTGCAAATTTTATAAATAGGTGGAGGAATATGTGGTTCAGTTTTATAAGCACAGAGAAATTGATAAACCTTAAATATTCTGCAACTAGTTTTGAGTTACTAAAATAGTTTTTGCGCAGCTTGCTTCATGGAACTTTGACGAACAGATACGAAAGTTCGAAAAAACAGTTTTTGATAACCTCTCTCACGTTTTCGGTAAAGAAATCGAATATCACCTTCAGCAATCGATTTTCCTGGTTTCATATCCAATTAATGACTACATGAACTACATTGATTATCCGAAGACTTCAGGAAAGCCTTTGTTATTGGAACCTATACTATTTTCGAAGTATCTCCTGAATTCGTTCGCAGAACGATTGACTGTAAGTAATTTTGGAAAAATGTAACCATACATAAGTAAACCTTATTACTAACTGTACTAGACTCCGCAACTGTATTAATCCCTTACTACTAGCATTGCAAAACACAATATCAGGCAAAATCATAAGTTTCTTCGATTGCAGAAATGACCTAGAATAACTATTACAGATTTCTTTAACAGGAAATACTTTACTGATGCTGATTTTTGTTCTCTTTTTCTGGTATATGCATGATGCAGACGTTATATCTCGCTGGTGCACGAAAATTTGTAGTGACGGGTATATGGCCATTGGGGTGCATGCCATATTACAATAATTATCTACACACTTGCAATGAAAGAGTCAACGACCTGGTTAAAATGTACAACAACTCACTACCTGACGTGTTGAACGATTTGGCATCTGATCTGGATGGTTTCGAATATGCATACTCTGATGATTTCTATTTTGTCCAATCTTTGAACCTCAATACTGACTTAACTGGTATGTAATAATAAAATTATTTGAATATTAGCTTTATTGGCCAAAAAGTTGCAAGAATAATTGTCCGAAAATTATTTTTCATCTTAGTTAATTAACCAAATCATTTGAATTTTATCTTTCATGAACAATCAAAAGTTTCTCTAGATTACTAAATATTATCTTTTTGACGAATATCGTCACCTGCTCACCACACTTTATTCCTTTCTTTTCACTTTAGGAATCACAAATACTTACGGGTACTGTTGGGATGATGAGAAGAAAATACATTGCCCTGATAGAGACATGTTTCTTTATTTCGACACAATCCATCCAACTCAGGCAGCGAATCGCTTGTTTGCCTTGGAGTGTTTTAATGGAACGACCCTGTGTTCACCGAAGAATATATTGGAGCTGGTTGGCGCTTAAAAGGCTAGTGGGGCGTATGTTGTTTTCAGGTTCTAGTATTGTATAAACAAGCTGAAAGAAGTGTCTGTCAATAAAATTGTCCCTTGAATATCGCTTGTCAAATTTCAGAAAAATCAGTAATGGAATGGATGTGTGTTTCTAAATCTCTTTTTTGTTGTTGTATGATTCAGTTTTCGATGCCGCCTTTCCTTATAGTTAGTAATATGCATATCAACATAATATATTCAGTTTTCATTCCCGATATTCTCGTTCTAAACACACTTGTGAACACGATGCGCAATTGAATCTTACATGTGAAATGCACAACGCGTAGCTCAACTTGCATGATGTGTACGCAAATCGTATTGCACTGCCTCATAAGACAAAATAATGAAGAGAGCTACAATAATAAGTAAAAAGAGTTTTTCTATTTAGAATATTGATTTTGATATTAGAAGGACCCTATTGTTGAGAAACTTTTCGGAAAGACTAGATTCTACAATCTCATAAAAAAAATTATTTTCTCAGTTATAAAGTTAAATTGATTTTAATAACCCTCATCCGAAATAGCAATGTTCATCAGAAAGTTATATTGATTTTAAATTTTTAATAACCCTCATCCAAAAAGGCAATGTTCATCAGACATAGAGAAACAATTATCTTTCTCAAACACTATCGCGTGTTTTGTATTTAAGTAAAGAGAATTAACCCCAAACTGGAAGAAGATTCAGAAAGTCACCAAAGTAATATTGTAATCTTGCGAATGAACGTGAACACAACATTTAAAAGCTATAAATTGAAGGCCTACTAGGCTACTGTTGGTGTTATTTTCAAAAACAGAGAGCAGAGCTGAAGATTAGGATTGTGCAACTCGAGAAACTTAGGTTGTATTCGGTATTTTGGTAAGATAGATGAATTCGATAGAAATTTATCTTGAAATTACCTTAAGACTTCTGTCTAGAAACAGATGTGCTCTTGTTAAAAGGTGTTCTCGATTGATTGCAACCGTAATAAATGGTTTTTGGTGGCAAGTATGAGAAATACCCTATGACGAAAACTACCAAATTAAGGAACAGTCGAACACTTAGCATATCTCCCAGATTTCTCAATTACCGAATTCTACAACACTTACCATATGTCCCAACAACAGATTTAACTCTTTCATCTAACATACAACAGACTCATACCTTTATCTTCCGATTTCAAATAAAAGTTTCAATTTCTCACAACAGAAAATTTTGAAAAAATTGGAACTTGACTAGTGATCAGATAATAAAAAACATCACAGAAAGCCTCAGTATTGATGATTGAAAGCCTTAAGCATTTCATCTACTTCAAATTATCCGTCACTTGTGTCTCTAAGAGTGGGATAGGAAAAAACAATAGGAGTAGTTTACATTAATATCCTTAATTAACAAACTTCATGAATTATTTAACAGGTAAATATAGAAATTGTTAAAGGGCATCCTATAAATCTTATCTTACTCTCGGTTTCATAGTAAAAAACTGCTGTTTTCTGTCTTCACATATAACAACATGTTATTCATAATTAACTTATACAAATGAAAGCGTGGGAATCATAATATTAATAGGTTATTACTATTGTTCTTATGAATATTATGCTAAAAGAAGTTGATAGAGTCCAAAAGGAGAGCATGAGCCACCTGTACCGGCAACCAATCGTTCCACAATGACCCTATTCGCAGCCTGTGTAAAATGAAGTTCGTCGAAAAACAAGTACACTCGCTTATACAAACATACATACTCTTTATTCTGTCCGGTCCATTTCTGAGTTGTTTTCCACTCCTTGGGCATCGTGGGGTCCTCACAATGATATCGGTTGCGATGGGTCCATTGTTTTACATCTGGATTAACGAAGTCTATACGTTGTTCAGATGGGGGAATATCTCGAAATATTGTCTTTTCGCACAATCCTGTCCCATTTTTAGCAATAGGGCAACATGGCCATCTTGTTTCTTCAAATCCTAGAGTCATTAATAACAATAAATAAATATAAAATTCCACCTCAAATCTTAGAACTTTATGCAATAAGCTTATAGAAACAGGTTGGTAATTACACTGAACTAACAATGTTTCCAAAGTTCGTAAATGAATGCATATGATAAACATAGAGGGTTTAAAAATCTACTCACCATAATCGGCTGGAGCTTCAACCATATTCTTAATGAGAGAAAACATTCTTGCAGTCACTAAATGTAAATCTTTAAGCTCATTTCTTAAATCCGTAATCTTGATATCGAGCTTCTTATTGAATTTAGATACCATTTTGTTCACGTGGTCTGCGCATTTGGTTCTTGGTTTGAGTTTCTCTATCATGTACGGCAAACAACCCAGTGGACGAATTTCAAAAATTACCATTTTTCTTGCACCGAGCTTGTACAAATCCTGGGGAAATATATGTTTTGGTATAAACAGATGGTAAATACAGAATATGACAATAAGGACAGATATAGTAAGTGGTAATTACCTTTATGTGGTTACTGTATTCCTTAGAAAGTAGCTCGGCGAATTCTTCCTCATTGTAGCGGTTACTCGTGTTATAATATCTAGGTTGCAAATAGTTGAAAATGTAGTCACTTTCGCCAACGTTAATCAAATATATTGATTTCGACAGATAATTCGAAAGTTTTTCTCCCAATTTGTTCTTTAATTCGGTTTGCATATATTCCTTGAAAACACCGATTTGTTCCTTGAGACACAGATTACTTCCCTGTAAAGTGGATCACTTCATCACGTTGATCCCATTGGTCAAGATTGCAATACAATCTTCCGAAATAAATTAAGAAAATTAAAACTTCCTGTTGGTATTTCCCTGTAAAGTGGTATATATACTAATTGTTGCTCACAAGCCACACGATGCATGAGCAACAATTTTGTAACCTAATTAATGTGATCTTAGAATAATTTCAATAGGTTGTTTCTAAATTGTGCAATGACTTTAAAATTCTACCATCTTTTTGTTCGTTAAATATTAGCTTACAATGAGTTAATGACACTTATCAGTGAAGGGAAATTCAAGAACCATAGATTACCTCTGTCCTTTCAATTTTACTATAATTTTTAATGTGTTCATAAATTAGATTTAGTCAACCTATCTCACCTTTTTAATTAACTAGGGAAGTGTAGTAGAGGGTCAAGGTTTTTTTTTTCATTTTATAAATGTTCCTTGTTTTTGGTTTTTAATTTTATGTGTGTACTTACGATGGCAGTTCCCGTTTCTGGAATAATACCAGCTGCTGCAGATGCATAATTAACTCCACGTAGGGTTGACCACGATGGATCGCCAACTGCATCTATGCCATCGAAGGGGAGCGAAGAAGCTGCATTAAGATTTTGCATCAGTAAAAATATCAAAATAGTCATAAACTAACTTCTTAGAGGCCAGAAGATAATCTTAATTGAAACCTCATATAACAATATCATATAGTACTTCAAAAGAATTATTGCGAATATTGTCATATTTAACCGCACTGCAGCAAGTAGAGACGATTTCATTTTGATACATTTTAGAGTCATTATTATCGGTCAAAAGTAAGGTTTAGAGGTTATTTAGCAAAATTAGGAAGCTCGATGGAGCCATGATTTAACTTGGGAAGGAACACAATTCCAACCAATATCAAATACAAATTCTAATTAATTTTAAATAAACTTTCAATCAAATTTTATAGTTTTTTTCGCACACTAGCCCTTTGAAAAATTAAGTATAATGATTTGATAATAAAGTGGGCAAATAAATTTGTAGGAGTAAATAGTAAGTTCTGAGAATTGGAAATTTAGCTATACTCATTTTTCAGTCTTGAAAAAATCTAATCGAAAAATGGCTCACCAATAAATTCTGGAACAGTTTTCCCATCTGAAAATCTATTTCCACTAATATATTCACATGATTCACCATAGGGATAATAGTTTGCCTTCATCCACGACACATGATCCCTTGGCTTGCGATGGATATCACCGGTTTCGAAATTAGAATCTCCAAATGCATAAATATTTGAGTTTGGTTCAATTGGAGTTTGTAATTCTGGTGGCATTGACATAACATCTATTTCACTTGTACTTATGACAAATAATACATAGAAATGAAAGAAGATGTAAAATAAGGTAATACACATTACTTGAGAATACATCAAAATCTACAAAGGAAAAGGAAAAAATTGAGTCAGATTTTCAAACATAAGCAAACTTTACTTGAGAATTAAAATGACTCTAAATTAAAGTTATTATTATACCGTACGTAAATTCTTTTTATTTAACAAAAAAGGATGCTAGGTGAGATTTAAACTAAACCATAGGGAGAATTTAAAGCTTAGTTGAAACTTCCATATTTAATATCCCGTGTTCGGTTATATATGTGCAATGAAGTTATCCTTGTTTTTCTTTTGTGAGTTTTTTGGGAGCATAGTGTAAAAGGATATAGTTTATAATAACTAGTTATTATTAGTGGGATAGATAATATCACCATATAGGTGGTATTAGTTATACCTTATTATTAATATAAATTGTAGTATAATTGGTTCTATCTTTTATATAATACCAAATATCATTTGTGTAAACAAAAAAATTATAACATGAGTCTCATGTTACTAATAATCCTATAACATCTCTTATACCGCAAACAAATATGGTCTGTCAAAAAACACGCAATTGAAAATTTTGAACCGGGATAAGATTAAATGCTTTGCAAGGTGCGCCGCCTAAAAGCAAAATTGATTAATAAACCCAAAAAATAAATCAATACGTGAAAGATGTGATTAACACACCGAAATACATAATGGAACATTGTAATAACCTAATTTATGAAATTAAACATAAGTTTGTATAAACTTAGCACATATTTGAAAATCCAGTAAAAAAAATTGCTGCCTTGCCTTTTTTTACCTCAATTAGTCAATTCTCGTATTTTCCATATTATGGATATCATAACTTGTATAACAGTATAAGGATGTACGCTCGGAAAGCCTAAAAGCAAGAACTATTTTTACAAGATAGCTAAATCACGTCTTAATTTCTCTCGCACTTTAGATGTGTCCCGCTCATGCAACATAAATTAGCTTCAATATTAAGGTTTAGTTTCTCATTTATTTATCAACCAAACCCATATATCATGCACAGTTTGGAAGTTTTCTATTTTATATACACACTTAATTTGGTCCGAAGGGCTGGTAAAATGGTAATAAACATGACTGCATACGTTATCGGCTCCACATATATAGCAAACACTATATTTATTTCATGATGTAGGAGCGAAAATGAATAGGATAGTAAGAAAAATTGTAATGTGTATTTTAACCTTATTTGTTACATAAAAAATTTCAACCCAAAAACATAACTCATTCAATAATAAGCACCCTTTTACACAGCTTAAATTACACAACAACATCTTTGTAGCAAGCATGCGTGATGGCTAGGGTGTGAAAGTTCTATAGCAGTGAAAAAAATATTTCCAGAAAACTTATTAAATTTGTGTACAATACTATTTAAAACTGTTATTATTGTATCCTTTATGTTTAGAAGGTTACAGTGATACCGAGCTTGTCTTTCTGAAAGAATCGAGTCTTCTAACGTATTCCTAAAAAAAATGTCTTACTTCTGGAAAGATGGTGGACTCTCTCTCACTAAAAAAATGTATATTAAAAATCTCACTTTTCATAGTGATACGAAGCATGTTTATATAGGCTACGTTAGAAATCTGATAGGCTGAATAAATAATAGATTATTCTAATCAGATTCGAACTTAAACTTATAAACATGAATCTTTTCTTATCTGATTAAGTTATGGTCCATTCCACTAAAAAAACTCTAACCGAAATCTCTCTCCTATATTTCCAATCTTCTATAAGATAATTCGTTCCATGTTATTATGTTGAAATGATCCACACGTTAAGATTAAAAAGACACGCATTTACCAATTTAAATCACTGACGATTTATATTTATTAAGCATATTTATTCCTTAATAAATAACACTTAACTTAATTAATGTATCGGATTAATAGATCCACCTGCAGAGTTTGATACAAAAATACGTATAAGCTTTTAAGTGGGTATCATCAATCACAATACCGGGACGTGAATTTCTTCATTTACTAATAAACACTATACTTGAAACGTCACCGCCCAACTCACTGAATTTATGACTCGTAAATAATCACACTCTTTTATGAAATAAAATGATTATTATTTCTCGTACATATTTAATTAATAAAATCAGAATTAAAGTTTAAACAAATTCAATGACCCAGAGTGCACTAACGTATAAAGTTGGAATACTCCATTTTCTGTAGTCAAGACAGACCTACTAAAATTATACACTACAACTGTACCGATGGTTTGTTCATTTCCATTTAAACTTGTAAACAATTTACTTATACTATATAAGAACTGATAGTTTAATCTTCCGTATGTAAGTCGTACTCTACACACTAGACTATTTACGAATTATAATGTTAGAAACTTATTTGCGCATTAATAAATAAAATAAATAACATATTGTCAATATAAAATCTCATAAAAATGTAACAACTTCTGATAAAGAAAATAATAAACTAAAAACAACATGTCTTTTAATCGTATTTCCTAACAAGGGGAGGGTCGGACAATGCGTCGTCAAGTATGGCTTGAGCAACTATGCAATTTGCAGATTCAGTGTAATGTATACCTTCCCATAATAAATAGTTTGAAGGATCCGGACATGTACTGTTCGCAGTTTTGCAAATACCTAAGGGCTTTGTAAAGCATGTTATATTAGAAGAAAGACGTGTTAGATATGAAAGGAACATACGTATATCAAAATGAAAACATAAATACAAATTGTGGAAAATCGAATAGTTCAAAACTAAAGTGTTTTCAAATGGTTCACCTAGACTTTCGGCATTGGTAAACAATTTGTACTTGGCAGTGTAAATATCAACATATGTAATGGCGACGTCCTTGAGCTGAGTCCTCAACTCCACTACTTTTGTAACGTCTCAGAAATTTGGGAGTTTATTATTGCTTTTATTAATAAAATAGGTGTATATGATAGTTATGGGTGTTATTGGTTTTATTGAGTAAGTAAGAAGACTAATTAGTAAATTAGTTATACTTACACCTAATATATATATATATACATATACACCAAGGGATACATATATACATATACATATATACAACACATTTGCATACATATACACATAGATACATACGGAGAGAGAGAGAGAGTAGCAGAGGGACTAGACCAGCGGTAAAATCAACCGGAGGTCAGCCTGGTCAGGCAACGACCGGAGGTCAGCCTGGTTAGGCAACGACCGGAGGTCGTATCGGTGGTGGTTTCCGAGTTTTAGGACAACTATGTTTTGGGTTATCTCCGGTGCGTTCGGACTCCGTTTTTCACGACTAAATACACTATTTTGATCTACTCTTCGATATCTATCTAACCTGTGTAAGTCCGCTCCGCTGATTTTCACCTTTATCAAAACCCATTTTTTAGGGTTTCATTAATAATCCGAATTTACATCAATTTTATTGATCCGTAGCTCGTTCTAATTACGTTTAGGGACTACTTGAGGGCGATTAGTGGGCTGTCCATATCTAGCTTTGATTGTTCGGTGGGTTTTCGGTTCGAGGTTGGGATATTTTTACAAACGAGTTCTCATTTCTATAGGTAAGGGGGAAGAATATAGTTTCGCTTTAAAGGCGGTTTTTATGTGTTGTTTGTTGTATGCTAGGCTATGTAAATGGTTAGTTGGTTGGTTAGTGTGTATTACATCATGTTATTGTATTGTGCATGTGTAACATGCTTCCATGGTTTTATTTATGCTAATCATATTGTTTATGGTGATTATGTTATGTATGGCGATTTTACCATTTTTATTTGAAAAAGAATTGTGAACAAAAATGTGACGGTGGTGATATAGTGCGTGATATTTATTTTATTTTCGTTTGGTGGACTTTACCATTTATGTTTTTGGGACTCTTTTATATTTATTTTAGGGATTGCAGTACCAAGTGTTAAGGCAGAGCTGTGTCAGCTCACGGTGAGATCCCGGAAACTTGCGCAAGGATTAGATATATCGGTACCATAGGGTTAGTCCCCTTAAAGCCGGCCCCATATTTTCTTGGCCATGTGTTAGTGTCAGAATATGGGTGAGGAAACCATTGCACTTTGGGTCCTAGAGTAGAGTGGCTCTAAAAGTGGGTACATGTGAGGCAATCCCGACTTTGTTTTTTTTCGTGGAGTCTTGTTTTGTTTTGTTGTGTTTTGTTTTGTTTTGTTGTGTTTTGTTTTATCTTATTTTATTATTAATGCGGTGATCTCGATCATAAGTTCGTTTACTTGTAGTTGCGAGTTATATTTGTTGATGTGTTTTTCGTGCAATTGTCTTTGTCATTATTTGCCAAGATATCATATTTGCCATGTTAGGATTGTGTGTGCGTGCTTAGTAGCACACGCCGTTCTTAAAGCGAGATTGTTTTCTTACCTCCTTTCCTTGTTTTTTTGTACATTTTGTTACGATCGATATACATGTGCTGACGGAGACGGTGGCAAGGTGTAGAGCTCTTGTCTGAGGATCATTGTCATATTACACCTTATCGCATGCACGCTACTCTTTTGTTTACTCTTTTTGGTGTTTTCTTATTTTGAACTTTGTTCGCCTAGTAAGGGTTTGAAACGTGTATGTTTTTCTTTTGGTTAGAGTAACCTATCATGTACTTTTGTATATGTTAGATTGCGTTATTGTATATAATGTCAGCTGGGTTGAATTTGACTTAATCATGTTGAATTAGTGATAATCGCTTTGCGATTTTGTTATATGTTTTGTTGTCAAACAGGTCTAATTTATTGAAAACAAATAGATATGCGAAGCTCATGCCGAAATTTAAAAAAAAACGTATTGTATTGTTCGTTTGTCACATTTGAGCCCCGTTGGCTACCCTTAGGCCAACTTAGGGAATCATATGTGATTATCGGCATGTCTTGAAGTATTTATTTGGGTCTATTGATTAGCGTGTTATCGAATGACATACTTAATGTTTCTTTATTTAAATATTTTCCTTTTAAATAATATTCAGGACTCGGGTTTACCCTAATCCGGGGAGTGACAACTTGGTATCAGAGCTAACCGGGTTTCGATTACCTTGGTTTCCTGTTGGGTAAGATAGGCACACACGGATGGGTTGGGTAGTGGAATAAGATAGTACTACAGTCTTTCATGAAAACCTGCAATTGTTGGTAATTGTGCACACTTTCTTTATGACATTTTTGGTTCTATACTTTTGCTTGAGTGACTTATAGAGCGGGTCATATGTGTGATGACATTGTGTGGTAAATATCTTCTTATTTACACTTTAGGGTGATAGCTTCTAAATTTTAACCTTACTTTCGTAATGGTTATGTGTAGTTATTAATGGCTCCTAAGCGAAAGCTAACTCGCGGCACTGGCGGTATAAGTCAAGGTCCGGTGCCTACCCGTGCTCGTACTTTTAGGGGTCGGAATCCTGCTCCTAAAGAGGTACCTGGGGGTGGTTGTACGGCAAGTCGAAATCGTGGTGGTGGTCGTAGTGGTGGTCGAAGGAGAACCGATCGTGAGGTTCCACCCGAATATGTTCGCGATGATGCTCCATCCGAGGTTCGTAACTTAGAGGAGGAAGGGGGCGGAAATCTGACTGGAGATGGGAATGTTAATGTCAACAACCCTATGATGACCGAGTTTATGAAGGCTATGGCAGAGACTATGCGATGCATGGGTTCAGGTTCTCAAGGCGGGTTAATTGGTGGGGAAACAGAAGCTTCAGCTGCTCAAAAGCATTTTCAACGTATGGAACCTCCTATCTTTTATGGGGGTGTCGATCCTGAAGTTGCCGAGACCTAGCTATCGGATGTGGAGAATATTTTTGAGTCACTTCAAATCACGGAAGATAAATTAAAGGTGGTTTGTGCTGTCTGTTATTTGAGGGGCGAGGTGGGAGTGTGGTGGAAGAGTCGGAAGGAGTTGTTCGGTCTGCGGGATATTAGTTGGAAGATGTTCAGGGAGATGTTTCTAAAGGAGTATTTTCCTCAGCCTATGCGAGACTCGAAGAAAACCGAATTCCTAAAGCTTATTCAGGGTAATATGAGTGTGCGTGACTATCAGCTAAGGTTCCAAAAGTTATCTAAGTATTATCCAGAAAGCGTAAGCACTGAGGAGCTTCGCTGTCAGCGGTTTGAGCAGGGATTACGTCCTAAGATTCTCAGCAGTCTAGCATCGCATGTGTTTACATATTTTGATGTCCTTGTAGAACGTGCGCTGAAAGTCGAGGCGGCAGATGTTGAGGAAAAGCATATTCTGGCTAAAAAGTCACATAAGGCCCATTTTCCTTCTTCGGATCATGTCTCTGGTTCTCGGTTTCAGTCAGGAGGGACTAACCGTAAGTTGGGTAATAGTGGGGATGATCGTAAGAGGCCAAGGGAGGCTGACTCTTCTTCTGGTTTTCAAGAGCATTCCCAGCCTAGGAGTTATTCGGGTATGGGTTTTGTATCATCCGTTCCTCAAACGAATTCCGGATGCTATAATTGTGGTTCACGGGCTCATAGGGTTCGAGACTGTCCTAGGGCCAAGTGTCATAAGTGTGGTGGTTTAGGACATCTTCAGAGTCAGTGTATGTCATGGAGGACTAGTGCCACTTCTTCAGCTCTTATGCGTACTATTCTAGCTACTCAGACCTATTCGACTACGCCTTCTTATTCTGGTTCTACGGCTCCTAGTTCTTATAATTCAAGGGCAGGTTGTGGTGGTTTTCAGAGTTCTGGTCGTGGTGGTTATCAGCGGCACCAGTCTGCTCAGTCTTCTCAGGGTACTCAAGCTCGTGTGTTCGCCCTGCCTCAGGTTAATACTGACAGGAACGAACCTTCAGTTATTCAAGGTACCTTACTCGTTAGCTCTTCCTGGGCTACTGTATTATTCGATACTAGCGCTTCTCATTCATTTATTTCTTCTCGTTTTGCTTCATCTATGATTTATTATTCAGTATTCAAGATCCTGCTATTTTGGTTGAAACTCCTATTCATGGTAGTGTTCCGCTTAATCGAATATGCCGTGACTGTGTGATTTATATTTCTGAACACCCTTTTGTGTTCGACTTTCTTGTGCTTGATATAACTTGCTTTGATGTTATTCTTGGCATGGATTGGTTATCTTTCTTCCATGCCATTGTCGATTGTGAGCGTCGACGTGTATCTTTTATTACCCCTTCTGGTGATCGTATTATTTTCTCTGGGAACCGATGTATTCGTTTTCCCCGTCATGGAACGTGGTTGATGATTTGGGTTGTTTATTAGCTAGCTTATCGGTTAGTGATGAAGTGTCTACTGACATCGAGCTACCTCCGGTGGTGTGTGAGTTTCCCGAGGTGTTTCCTAATGATCTTATCGAACTTCCTCCTCAGCGTGAGGTGGAGTTTTCCATAGATTTAGCACCTGGGACTGCTCCGATTGCTATGGCTCCTTATCGTTTAGCGCCAGCTGAGTTGAAAGAGTTATAAGAACAGTTGGATGATCTGTTAGGTAAGGGTTTTATACGTCCTAGTGTGTCTCCGTGGGGCGTGCCAACATTATTTGTCCAGAAGAAGGATGGTGGTATGCGTATGTGTATTGATTATCGTAGGCTGAATCGAGTTACGATAAAGAATAAGTATCCCCTGCCACGAATCGATGATCTCTTCGATCAGCTGAAAGGGTCGAAGTGTTTTTCAAAGATTGATCTTCGCTCAGGGTACCATCAACTTCGAGTTCGTGAGGTGGATATTCCTAAGACTGCGTTTCGTACCGGTATGGTCACTATGAGTTTCTAGTGATGCCATTCGGGTTAACAAATGCACCTGCTGCTTTTATGGACTTGATGAACCGAGTCTTTAGAGATTTTTTGGACAAGTTTGTTGTGGTGTTTGTGGACGACATTCTGGTGTACTCTTCATCGGAGGAAGAACACATCGAGCACCTTCGTGTTGTGCTTAATCTTTTAAGAAAGCATAAACTGTATGCTAAGTTCTCCAAGTGCGAGTTTTGGATGTCAGAAGTGAAGTTTCTGGGCCACGTAGTGTCTGCGGATTGAGTGTCAGTTGATCCTTCTAAGATTGAGGTGGTGACTGATTGGGCTCAACCAAAAAGTGTGTTCGAGATCCGTAGCTTCTTGGGACTAGCAGGTTACTATCGAAGGTTCGTGCAAAAAATTTCTCGTCTGGCGGCTCCCCTAACTCGGCATACGAAGAAAGGTGTTAAATTCGAATGGGACGAGAAATGTGAGCTTTCTTTCCAAGAATTGAAGCGTCGCTTGACATCTGCTCCTATTCTCATTATCCCAGAAAGAGGTGTGGAGTATTGTGTTTATTGTGATGCCTCGAAGGAAGGTCTCGGCGTTGTGTTAATGCAAGAGGGCAAGGTGGTGGCTTATGCTTCTCGGCAGTTAAAATTCCATGAGAAGAATTATCCCACTCATGATCTCGAGTTGGCTGCGGTTGTGTTTTCTTTGAACTGTTGGCGGCACTACTTGTTTGGAGAGATATTCAACGTGTTTTCGGATCACAAGAGTCTCAAGTATATTTTCACACAATGTGATCTAAACTTACGACAAAGGAGGTGGATGGAGTATCTTGAGCAATACGACTTTGACTTGCAGTATTATCCTGGTAAAGCAAATATGGTGGCAGACGTCTTGAGTCGCAAGACTAGGTGTTCTTTGGCATGCGTCGCTATTCGTGAATGGGGAATGCTAAATGTTCTTAACGAGTTTGACTTGGAGATGGGGGAAGAAGAAAATTCAGCTGTGTTGTTCTCGGTGAAGGTGCAACCGTCATTAGTCTCGGGAGTAATTAAGGCCCAACAAGGGGACGAGGAATCTAGGGAAGTACGCGTTAAAATCTCGAGTGAGTTGGGACTCGACAAATGGAAGGTGGGCTCAGATGGCGGGGTGAGATTTATGGAACGTCTGTTTGTACCTTTAAGTATGCGTGTGGATGTCATGAGAGAATTCCACCACTCTCGATTAGCATTTCATCCTGGTGGTACAAAGATGTACCATGAGTTAGCTCGACAGTTTTATTGGAGTGGAATGAAAAAGGATGTAGCGGACTTTGTTAATAAATGTCTTACTTGTCATCAAGTGAAGATAGAACATCAGAAGCCGGGAGAGTTGCTTAAACCTTTACCTATACCAGAGGGGAAGTGGGAACGTATAACTATGGACTTTGTAGTGGGGTTGCCGAGATCTAGTAGGGGGAAAGATGCGATATGGGTCATAGTGGATCGATTGACAAAATCGGCTCACTTTCTCCCGATGCGTGTTAGCGACAAAGTCGAGCAGCTATGCGAGATTTATGTTCGTGAGATTGTTCGCTTACATGGTGTCTCAGTTTCTATTGTGTCTGATCGTGATCCTCGATTTGTGTCTCGTTTCTGGCAGAGTTTTCAGAAGGCGTTAGGGACGAAACTAGATTTGAGTACGGCATATCACCCTCAGACCGATGGGCAGTCGGAGAGGACTATCCAAACTTTGAAGGATATGCTTCGTGCGTGTGTACTTAATTTTGATGGGGGTTGGGAGAAACATGTGGGTTGATTGAGTTCGCTTATAATAATAGTTATCATTCGAGCATTGAGATGGCCCGTTATGAGGCCCTATATGGACGACCATGTAGATCTCCGGTGTGTTGGACGGAGGCCGGTGAATCATTGTTGCTAGGACCAGATGTGGTTCTAGAGACTACAGAGAAGATTCTTTTGATTAAGCAAAGGTTGGAGACAGGGAGAAGCCATCAAAAGAGTTATGTGGATAGACGAAGGCGGCCGTTGGAGTTTGGGGTGGATGATCATGTGTTTCTTAAGATATCACCGCATAAGGGCATTATGCGTTTTGGGAGGCGTGGGAAGTTGTCACCGCGGTTTATTGGACCTTTCTTGATTTTGGAGAGAGTTGGTGATCTGGCCTATCAGTTAGCTTCGCCACCACAATTGGCGAACGTACACCCCGTGTTCCATGTTTCGATGTTCCGGAAGTACGAACCGGACCTGTCACATATTATGGATTTTTCCGATCTTCAAGTACAGGAGGATGTTTCCTATGTGGTTCGCCCGGTCCGTATACTGGACAGGCATGAACAGGTATTACGGAGGCGTGTTATTTCTTTGGTGAAGGTGTTGTGGAGTCACCATGGGACTGCAGAGGCAACATGGGAGCGAGAACGGGAGATGCGTGCTAAATATCCAGACTTATTTATTGATTCGGGTATGTGTTTAATTTCAGGACGAAATTCTTTTAAGTCGGGGAGAATGTAACGTCTCGGAAATTTGGGAGTTTATTACTGCTTTTATTAATAAAATAGGTGTATATGATAGTTATGGGTGTTATTGGTATTATTGAGTAAGTAAGAAGACTAATTAGTAAATTAGTTATACTTACACCTAATATATATATATATACATATACACCAAGGGATGCATATATACATATACATATATACAACACATTTACATACATATACACATAGATACATACGGAGAGAGAGAGAGAGAGAGAGAGTAGCAGAGGGACTAGACCAGCGGCAAAATCAACCGGAGGTCAGCCTGGTCAGGCAACGACTGGAGGTCGTATTGGTGGTGGTTTCCGAGTTTTAGGACAACTATGTTTTGGGTTATCTCCGGTGCGTTCGGACTCCGTTTTTCACGACTAAATACACTATTTTGATCTATTCTTCGATATCTATCTAACCTGTGTAAGTCCGCTCCGCTGATTTTCACCTTTATCAAAACCCATATTTTAGGGTTTCATTAATAATCCGAATTTACATCAATTTTATTGATCCGTAGCTCGTTCTAATTACGTTTAGGGACTACTTGAGGGCGATTAGTGGGCTGTCCATATCTAGCTTTGATTGTTCGGTGGGTTTTCGGTTCGAGGTTGGGATATTTTTACAAACGAGCTCTCGTTTGTATAGGTAAGGGGGAAGAATATAGTTTCGCTTTAAAGGCGGTTTTTATGTGTTGTTTGTTGTATGCTAGGCTATGTAAATGGTTAGTTGGTTGGTTAGTGTGTATTGCATCATGTTATTGTATTGTGCATGTGTAACATGCTTCCATGGTTTTATTTATGCTAATCATATTGTTTATGGTGATTATGTTATGTATGGCGATTTTACCATTTTTATTTGAAAAAGAATTGTGAACAAAAATATGACGGTGGTGATATAGTGCGTGATATTTATTTTATTTTCGTTTGGTGGACTTTACCATTTATGTTTTTGGGACTCTTTTATATTTATTTTAGGGATTGCAGTACCAAGTGTTAAGGCGGAGCTGTGTCAGCTCACGGTGAGATCCCGGAAACTTGCGCAAGGATTAGGTATATCGGTACCATAGGGTTAGTCCCCTTAAAGCCGGCTCCATATTTTCTTTGCCACGTGTTAGTGTCAGAATATAGGTGAGGGAACCATTGCACTTTGGGTCCTAGAGCAAAGTGGCTCTAAAAGTGGGTACATGTGAGGCAATCCCGACTTTGTTTTTTTCGTGGAGTCTTGTTTTTTTTCGTGGAGTCTTGTTTTGTTTTGTTGTGTTTTGTTTTATCTTATTTTATTATTAATGTGGTGATCTCGATCATATGTTTGTTTACTTGTAGTTGCGAGTTATATTTGTTGATGTGTTTTTCGTGCAATTGTCTTTGTCATTATTTGCCAAGATATCATATTTGCCATGTTAGGATTGTGTGTGCGTGCTTAGTAGCACACGCCATTCTTAAAGCGAGATTGTTTTCTTACCTCCTTTCCTTGTTTTTTTTTACATTTTGTTACGATCGATATACATGTGCTGACGGAGACGGTGGCGAGGTGTAGAGCTCTTTGTCTGAGGATCATTGTCATATTACACCTTATCGCGTGCACGCTACTCTTTTGTTTACTCTTTTTGGTGTTTTCTTATTTTGAACTTTGTTCGCCTAGTAAGGGTTTGAAACGTGTATGTTTTTCTTTTGGTTAGAGTAACCTATCATGTACTTTTGTATATGTTAGATTGCGTTATTATATATAATGTCAGCTGGGTTGAATTTGACTTAATCATGTTGAATTAGTGATAATCGCTTTGCGATTTTGTTATATGTTTTGTTGTTAAACAGGTCTAATTTATTGGAAACAAATAGATATGCGAAGCTCATGCCGAAATTTAAAAAAAAAAACGTATTGTATTGTTCGTTTGTCACAGTTGAGCCCCGTTGGCTACCCTTAGGCCAACTCAGGGAATCATATGTGATTATCGGCATGTCTTGAAGTATTTATTTGGGTCTATTAATTAGCGTGCTATCGAATGACATACTGAATGTTTCGTTATTTAAATATTTTCCTTTTAAATAATATTCACGACTCGGGTTTACCCTAATCCGGGGCATGACAACTTTGTTCTTCAATTGTTTATTAAATTCTTTTGCCACGTTTTTGTAAGATATGAGACAACCAAATTTATCTAAGGCGTCGCTCATATATGGGGGGACGACCGTTATGGAATCCAACTAAGCAGCCAACTAGTCATGTATTGTGCATCCAAAATAATCTCGCCCCTTCATCGTAGAGGTTCTATATATTGTTTGCAAGAGTAAAACAATGAGAAACTTGAAAGATGTTAATCAGAGAAATGCGTTGTTGCCATTATTCAGATCTTTAAAATTTAATATTGTCACATTTCATCACATAAACGCTTACAGTAACTTCAATTCATCGGTAACATTGTGACAAAAAATTCAATTTATCAGTAAGTACGTTGACTCCAACGGCTAAATCTTTAATCATTGATGGTATTTCCTTAACATTACCACCATACATTGACCTGGTTACATCATTTTGCCCTATATCGATTGTATAAAGGGCTCTCGAAAAATAATCTGACTTGGGAAGTTTGCTTCCATTTCTTCCTGTATATACACAGGCGGGGACCAAAAGATGACATCAATGACTATCGATAATATTGTGCAAAGATCAAGCGTAACAAAAAAAAATCTTTCCAAATTACCCTCGATTTTTTTTTTCTAAAAAAAATCGGCTTGAAATATCATAAAAGAAGAATTGATGAAATAACCTATATTCGGAAGGGGGCTTTGGCCTTGAATTGACAAAATTTTGATATCTCACGACCAAGATACATGCCCGTTTCGTTTTTCATGTAGCGGATTGTTGAACCTCCGACAACAAAGTTTGCCCCCTGGCAGAAATTCGTTCTATACTTGTCCGCATTTTCACTAAGATATGATTTTCCCAACTTTTTAGCATCGTGAGCCATAAAGAAAATTAATAGGGAGCATCTTTCATTATCAATTGAAACATAGGGTCCGTTTGGCAACAGATTTTTTTAGCAGATTTTTGGATTTTATATTTTAAAAATTTGTGGGTGTTTGGGTAGCTAGATTTTTTAACTTATGAAAATCCGACCTTTACGCTGAAAAAGCTTAAAAAATCAGAATTTTAAAATCTAACTTTTCAATGGATTTTTAAAACAAATTTTTAAAATCTGATTTTGGAGCAAAAAATTTGTTACCAAACGGATCCATAAGCTTAAAACCATGCAACCCATGTTAGTAATTTACAACTTCAAAACCATGCTTATTTGTATGGTGAACGAACTGATCAAGTCAATTTTTAGAAAAAAAACTGGTGAAAGAAAACAGTACCAAATTAGTAATACTAATTTTCAGATAATTTTACAATAAATACCAATAAACTTTTTTGCTAGTTATACGAACGGTTCTCATTGTTTTGATTTCATATCTACTCCGTTATAATGGTCATATATATCACAATTACAGAAAGTTATGACAGACCTGTGTGATTTTTATGGTACTTTTTATATCAAAAATATTGTTAGTAATTTGATTATAAAAGAATATGATATTTAAATAAGCCAAATGTGATATAAGATATTTAAAATTTCAAATTGACTTATTATGTCAAAAATGATCATGTAGGGTTGAACGAATATATGGTTGGGGATGATTTAAAGAATTATTATTTAAGAAAAGTTATAGACTATTACCCCTACAGTTTAAATCAGCCAAGACAACAAGCTTTTATAATTTAATCAAAATAACGTATTCTTTTTTAATTTACCTTTGTAATAATTTGTACGACAATATTCTGTTCTATCAGGAAATCGTTACATATATATCATTGTTTGATATATGCAACGTTTTATTTTTTTTTGTGTATACTGTTGTCCTTTTTCTCCAATAAGGTTAAATAGATGCTGGATTTTAGGGTCGACCAAGGCGCTAATATTATATATAATTGCCTATGAAATCCACGATGAGATGACCATTACTTAATACCCTTGTAGGCTTTTGGTTAGCGGTTAAGATACCATTGCTCGTGTCAGAATTGGAGTCTCCAAAATTGTATATCGCCAGAAACATACAAGTTGGCAAGTTTTTCGCCTCAGCTGCGGCCAAAATAGCAAGAAAAGCGAAACCGGTGATCTTAGGAACGAAATTATTGTTGTTGGCCATTTTCTCTATCTCTATTTGTGATTTACAGTTTTTAGAAGCTGGATTTATAGAGAACAGCTTATATGCTTATTTCTGGAATTACAGGGTTTAAATTTTATCTATAAATAATTAATGCTTGTATTGCTTAAAAAATGTGGTTGTGAATTTGACAACCTTAGGCGGAATGCTTGATAATGAGTTGGATCATTTTATCTATTTGCACTAACAAGTAACAACATAGAACCCGATCCACTTGTTTGATAAATTTAGGTATAGATAACTGACTTGATTGAAATATATATAGCGTGGGCGGAACCAATGTAAGACCAGAGGGGGCACGTGCCCCTCTCTATTTTTCAAAATATTTACTACCTATGTGTTTTCCATTATAAGGTGGGGCACTAAAGTTATTGAAATGTGTTAATGATTCTATGGTGTGTAAACCAACTTGTCACAAGTTGGAAGCCATTTAAATCGAATAGGAAAACATTTCATCGGGATTAGTGAGGGCCTTAACAAGGCTCGACAACCGGCCAACCCTTAGTTGGGTTAGTTGGAGGACACAATCCCGTAATCGCGCCATAGAACTCATGACCTAACAATTATCTTTTTTGTGTGCCAAGAAACTTATTTTTAGTGACACATTATCATATTATGCCAAAGGGTTTTTTTTTTTCAGAACGATATCACGCCATAAGTTAGCTAATATTAGCTTTTTAATGTTTATGAGGGTTGTCAATTATCTTTTTAGTTTGCCATGAATTATGAGAATAAAATTCGTATTACGAAATCGACTCTTTTACCTAATTTATGAGTTCTTTTTTTCTTTTTAGTTCAGAGAAATAAGCGGCTTATGCAAGAATTTAGCTCCTTTTCTGAGAAGCTTCGTCAAGGAAGAAAAAAAAACTTCGACAATCAAAACGTTCGCCTCGTCTATAGGCGCTTCAAACCTGATCAGAAAAAGAATTCACATAAGTACCGGTTCGAGTAGATAGGCAATGGGAAAGTTGATTCCGCTATAAGCATTTTTTGAATTTTATCGACTTCTTAGAGCATGTGCACCAGTTTCTTTACATTTTTCCTCATATTTAAGATAATTAGCATCACTTTTATATTTTTAGGGTAACAGTTTAACTTTATATATTTTTTAGTTTGCCTATCAAATTTATTATCGTAACTAAATATTACTATATTTTAATATATTTCTATCAAATGTTTTCAACCCAAATTAATTTAATAGAGCAACAACATTCAATAACTTATCATTTTTCTCGTATTTAAAGTAAAAAGTACACTTTTACTACTTATAAGTAAATGTTTTGGTTTATACAAATTATCAACTTTTTTATCAATTTCTCTATCAAAATTATACAAGTCATATTTTTGTTATTTTATTAATTTATATGTGAAAAGTACAAACAAATGAAAGAGAATAAGAAAAAAATAAGAGAGATAAATTATTATTTTAATTATAAAGGAATATCTTGGTCCCTTATATTTGAGTGATATTTGAGTTCATGTAAATTTAAGTTAATGGATAAGGAAACAGATGCATGTACAATTTTAGAACAATTTACTCATATTTAAGCTAAATGAGTCATGTAATGGAAATGATGCGCTTGCTCTTGCGCAATACATAAGCAAATAAACGGCTAATATATGCAACTTTACCTTGGAGGTAAATGACTTGATACCATATGCGAAACCAACTGATACATGTACAATTTTAGAACAATTTACTCATATTTAAGCTAAATGAGTCATGTAATGAAAATGATGCGCTTGCTCTTGCGCAATACATAAGCAAATAAAGCTAAATGAGTCATGTAATGGAAATGATGCGCTTGCCCTTGCGCAATACATAAGCAAATAAACGGCTAAATGAGTCATGTAATGGAAATGATGCGCTTGCTCTTGAGCAATACATAAGCAAATAGAGCTAAATGAGTCATGTAATGGAAATGATGCGCTTACTCTTGCGCAATAGATAAGCAAATAAACGGCTAAGGGCAATTAACAAAAACATACTCTATCCCTATTATATTAACAAAAACATACCCTAATAATTTAAATTATCAAAAACATACATATATATACTTATTATTTCTCTAATTCTAATCAGACCATAATTTAACATCTCTCTCTAATCTAACCTCTCTCTCTAACCGCAACTCTCTCTCTCTAATCGCACCACTCTCTCTCTAACACACGATAATCTCATATCTTTCTAACACTGGCTAATCACCCATCTCTCTCTAAAAATGACTAAAAACTCATAAAATATTCATATGCTAATTATAAAACGTTATACCCTAATTTTAAAATTTCATACCCTAAATGTTCTTGATCACAATCAAATATTTAAAAAAGAGTTCATACCCTAATTTTAAAACTTCATACTCTAATTTCAAAACTTCATACACTAATTTCAAAACTTCATACCATAATTTCAAAACTCAATACCCTAATTTCAAAACTTGATAGGCTAATTTTAAAACTTCATACCCTACATATAGATTTCTCTCAATACTGTGCATATAGATTCTCCTCTTTCAACTTGAAACATACAAGTTTAATTTATAATAGTCTCAAATCTCAATAAATAGAAAACAATCTCACCAATTCCATATATTTTTCATATATTACGGGGTATCAACCAGTTTAATATGTGTGTATTACGTATGTATATATCTGTATTTATATGTATATGGATGTCTATATAATGTAAATGGTGTTCGTTAGTCAGTTGCGGGTTTTTGTGATGGAGAAAGTGAGAGAGATAGAGTGAGATATGAAAGAAAGATACATAGAAGAATGGAGGAGAGAGAGGGTAAAATTAGAGAGAGAGATACAGAAAAAAAATTGATGAGAGAGAGAAGAATAGAGGAGAGAGAGAAGAATGGAGAAGAGAGAGTAAGATGAGAGAGAGAAAGAAGAGAATAAACAGCGTTAAATTTATTTGATATGTTTTTTATAATGAAATTTTTTTTGTTATATTTTTATTAATTTAGTTTAAAAATTAATATGTTTTGTTAATGTAGCAACTTACAGATCCACCATTTTATATAGTCTAATTTCCTACTCCCAGTCCATTATTTGCTCCGTCTCCATTATCTCTAGGGCTTAAGTATATATGCAATTTCCCTTAGGACCCGTTTAACATTGGTTTTTTATTTTATTTTATTAAAAAGTTGATTAACAAATAATTTATAAAGAAGTTTCTTAAATTAAAAAAAAAACTGCATTGTAGTGTTTCACATTAGTGTTACTTATTAGGTGACTTGTACCTTATTTTTATTGGTAAGTACTGTTCCCCTAATTTAACTTAAAAGTGAGTTATAAATATACAAACACATCTTATTAAAAAGTTTTTATGCTTGAAAAATTAATGTGAAAAGTCTTAAACATATGGCAGGTTTTCAAACTTCTGTTTTTGAACTTTTTAAAGCTTTTGGACCCAAAAGGTAGCTTTTAAAAGTAAAAAAAAAAATTGGCATATACCAAGCGGCCATTTATTTATTTTAACAAAAAGATGCACTCAATCAAAGCTTTAATCCCGCTTATTTTTGGAGAAGGTTGGTGGTACATGAATATTTTGGTTTAGTGACCAACCCTTAGTTTAATACCTAAAGTATGCTTGATTAATTGAAGTTATGTGTATCCTTAGTTAAATGTAAAATTGTGAGCGAGTTGAAACCTTGTTCGATTTGGTTCCGCATACTTTAGTAGACAGTGTAGATGTGTAGTTTACATACCTAGTATATGTATTACTCCTAAGGTTCTTGATATGGGTGCATGAGTTAATTTGGAGATACGGGCGTGGATTAACAGGTACGGATAGCTTTAATAATGGGATACATAATTGTTGGATTATATGTCTAAAATTTTACTGTCTCGTTGGCTTCCAAGTTAAGAAATATTTATATTAATTTCTTTACACTTTACATTTAAGGATGCTCAGTTATCTTTGCAATGGGGGATAAGTAAATGATGTTTGAGTTGATTTGTTTCAATGAGCTAAATTTAGTTGAAGGGAGTTTTTGGTTACAATTAAGTTCTGGAAATAGGTTTATATTGGAATCTACATCTAAGTTTTGTTTTCTTTAGATATTGAAATATAGTATTGGACTTGTAATATACCAGGTTATGAGTGAAGAGAAGTAACTAGAAAATTTGATTAAGTCGGATTTATATATATATAAATACACAAATACCGAGTTCCGGCCTAGTAGTGTATATTTGGAGAGTAATGTATCATTATTGAAGCTTATCAGCTGTTCACAAACTGAGGAAATGGATTAGAGGTTAGGGTTTTGAAGTCAAAGTTTAATATACAGGAGAAAAGGAAGTTGGACAAGAATGGCGTATGTGCCGTCATTGATTAGTATTAGTTATAAGGTATAACTACTGGCAGGAATGTATGGGAAATAATAGACGCTAAAATCTTGGGTTCTGATATTAGCTTAAAATGTAGTCTAGCAGTACGTATATTGTTTATTGTTTGGCAAAAATTTATATGTGATAAGTTAACTTACGTAGTTGATTAGTCGGTTTGAAGAGCCAACTGAGTTGTTATTATTTTGCATGTATGCAAACGAAGTTCGCGGATTGTTTGAATAATTAGTGATTGCAATTGTTTTGTTAGTGTCAATGATACCCACTTTATGTTTTTATTTTTATTTTACTTTGAAGAGAGAAAATGTCGGATGGGTTATTGGCAATTGGTGGCTTGGTGATAAAATTTCTCTTAGTAGTGTAATGATGATAAATTCTGTGATTTTTTTTAGTAGCTGCTTGACTTGTTACATTTTGTAAACATGTTACTTTAGATGAGTTTTGATCACGAGTCTTTTAAAACTCTGAATTAGTTAGTTTGGTCGTGACTGTTGTTGTTATGTGTCCTTAGTGCCGTATTTGGTTACTGTTAAATGGTTGGAGAAGTATCTGTGATATTTGGCTGGTTGTATTATTGAAAGCAAATTGGAAAATATTTATGTAGCTAGTTCCTTGTTTAAGCTTATACTACATGTCTGAAATCTTGATTTAAATCTTATTATTCTAGCCTAGTGCTATACTTTTATAATTATCTCTTTCGGTGCGCGATGACAGTTTGGATCTTATATTGAGTTGTGGTGTGTGCACTAGTTTGTATAGCCATTACTATTTTACAATTCCATTTGAAAGAAAACAGTACCAAATTAGTAATACTAATTTTCAGATAATTTCACAATAAATACCTATAAACTTTTTTGCTAGTTATACGAACGGTTCTCATTGTTTTGATTTCATATCTACTCCGTTATAATGGTCATATATATCACAATTACAGAAAGTTATGACAGACCTGTGTGATTTTTATGGTACTTTTTATATCAAAAATATTGTTAGTAATTTGATTATAAAAGAATATGATATTTAAATAAGCCAAATGTGATATAAGATATTTAAAATTTCAAATTGACTTATTATGTCAAAGATGATCATGTAGGGTTGAACGAATATATGGTTGGGGATGATTTAAAAAATTATTATTTATGAAAGTTCATTATATAGACTATTACCCCTACAGTTTAAATCAGCCAAGACAACAAGCTTTTATAATTTAATCAAAATAACGTATTCTTTTTTAATTTACCTTTGTAATTAATAATTTGTACGACAATATTCTGTTCTATCAGGAAATCGTTACATATATATCATTGTTTGATATATGCAACGTTTTTTTTTTTTTTTTTTTTTGTATACTGTTGTCCTTTTTCTCCAATAAGGTTAAATAGATGCTGGATTTTAGGGTCGACCAAGGCGCTAATATTATATATAATTGCCTATGAAATCCACGATGAGATGACCATTACTTAATACCCTTGTAGGCTTTTGGTTAGCGGTTAAGATACCATTGCTCGTGTCAGAATTGGAGTCTCCAAAATTGTATATCGCCAGAAACATACAAGTTGGCAAGTTTTTCGCCTCAGCTGCGGCCAAAATAGCAAGAAAAGCGAAACCGGTGATCTTAGGAACGAAATTATTGTTGTTGGCCATTTTCTCTATCTCTATTTGTGATTTACAGTTTTTAGAAGCTGGATTTATAGAGAACAGTTTATATGCTTATTTCTGGAATTACAGGGTTTAAATTTTATCTATAAATAATTAATGCTTGTATTGCTTAAAAAATGTGGTTGTGAATTTGACAACCTTAGGCGGAATGCTTGATAATGAGTTGGATCATTTTATCTATTTGCACTAACAAGTAACAACATAGAACCCGATCCACTTGTTTGATAAATTTAGGTATAGATAACTGACTTGATTGAAATATATACTTGATAGCGTGGGCGGAACCAATGTAAGGCCAGAGGGGGCACGTGCCCCTCTGTATTTTTCAAAATATTTACTACCTATGTGTTTTCCATTATAAGGTGGGGCACTAAAGTTATTGAAATGTGTTAATGATTCTATGGTGTGTAAACCAACTTGTCACAAGTTGGAAGCCATTTAAATCGAATAGGAAAACATTTCATCGGGATTAGTGAGGGCCTTAACAAGGCTCGACCACAGGCCAACCCTTAGTTGGGTTAGTTGGAGGACAAAATCCCGTTATCGCGCCATAGAACTCATGACCTAACGATTATCTTTTTAGTGTGCCAAGAAACTTCTTTTTAGTGACACATTATCATATTATGCCAAAGGGTTTTTTTTTTCCAGAACGATATCACGCCATAAGTTAGCTAATATTAGCTTTTTAATATTTATGAGGGTTGTCAATTATCTTTGTAGTTTGCCATGAATTATGAGAATAAAATTCGTATTACGAAATGGACTCTTTTACCTAATTTATGAATTCTTTTTTTCTTTTTAGTTCAGAGAAATAAGCGGCTTATGCAAGAATTTAGCTCCTTTTCTGAGAAGCTTCGTCAAGGAAGAAAAAAAAAACTTCGACAAGCAAAACGTTCGCCTCGTCTATAGGCGCTTCAAACCTGATCAGAAAAAGAATTCACATAAGTACCGGTTCGAGTAGATAGGCAATGGGAAAGTTGATTCCTCTATGAGCATTTTTTGAATTTTATCGACTTCTTAGAGCATTTGCACCAGTTTCTTTACATTTTTCCTCATATTTAAGATAATTATCATCACTTTTATATTTTTAGGGTAACAGTTTAAATTTATACATTTTTTAGCTTGCCTATCAAATTTATTATCGTAACTAAATATTACTATATTTTAATATATTTCTATCAAATGTTTTCAACCTAAATTAATTTAATAGAGCAACAACATTCAATAACTTATCATTTTTCTCGTATTTAAAGTAAAAAGTACATTTTTACTACTTATAACTAAATCATGCATGTTAGTAATATATTTTATTTACCAATTTTACACTAGAAAGATCTAAATTAATATTATACAAATCTATTGCTTTTATGTGTAAGTTCTATACATGATAGTTTTAACATGCAAGTAAGCAGTATATTTTTAATTAACAATTAATTCTATATATGGTAATTTTTAACATTCAAAGTGGTTAAATTTACATGAAAATATATCAATTTATTCGATTAACATGCAATTTTTTATTCACTTGCCTTTTTAATAAATATATATATGCATGTGAGAGAATATTTAGACCGAATATTAACTTTTATAACACATATATACTGTTTTTATACATGTAATATACTATAGGGACTATCCGTGTAATTTCAGCAAACTATATATCTATTTACAGCATTATTACAGTTTCAGTCCATAATTTTATACAAGTTTCAGTTTAGTCATTTAGTAATTAACATGCACAGTCAATAGTTTCAGCGAATTACAAAACAGTCATACTGTTTTCAGTTTGTTACAGATTTAATCCCACAGATTAATACATGTTTTACAATTACATGATTTTCAATTTACAACCCCATTATATGTTTTTTACTGATTTTTTGTGTGTATGAAAATACAATTTTACAATATACGATACATATTACATATCAATAGACTTTTATAGACAGGTTGATCATATTTTAGTTATCCATACAAGTAACAAACTCTAATACACATGGATTATATACTACGGTATTTTTATCATGCTTTAGTTATCCATAAAATAATATGTGCGATCACATATATGTAATAAATTAAGTTTTGAATTCGGTATCTTACGCACGGTATGTTGGTGAAGGTCGATATAACAAAATCCTAAAAACCAGGATAAACCTAAGGTTTATAAATACTCAATATCTGTGCGTTTACCAAATATCTCCAATATCTGCGAGCGTATATCGTAGTCTCCACGAGAAAAGTGCTGATAACGTGTTGTGTGACATATTAACTCGTTATAGATATATATAGAGATATGTATAGATATAGAGAGAACAATAAATCTTTATTAATCAGAATGTATGAATACAATGGGACCATAACCTTGTTTATATAATAGAGGTTAGGGTTATTCAAGTAGTAAACCCAATTTAGCCTCACTATGAGTAAGGCCCAATAATTTAATAATATACAATAACATTAAAGAGGTTTTAAGGTACATATTACACTTGTTTATTGAAGATGGTTATAATGAGAAGGGGAGGAACTAATTGTCTATGAATGTAAACTATGTAACTAATATTAGTCATTTTCTTATCGTTATTTTTCTTGCGATTGTGCCCCGCTAACCCATTGTTCTGGACTGGTCGATACAAGACTGGTAAATTCATTAAAACTATATACTCATTCACATGAAGTTTCTCATACATTATAAAACCAATCCACAAATCTATTAAAACAGCAAAATTAATAATTATTTAGTACAACCTATTGTACCCATGGATAATTGAGTTTGATTTGCACCGACTCTTTTTGTACGTAATTAATTTTTCACCTATATATGTCCATTTTGTAAATTAATTTTTCACCTATATTTGTCCATTTTGTAAATTAATTTTTCACCCATATATATGTCCATTCTGTAAATTAATTTTTCACCTATATATGTCCATTTTTCACCTATTAATGCCTAGCTATAGGAACATAATTTATAACTACAAGCCTTCAATGGACCTGTAATATAATTAATATAGAGAATATTCTCTAAGTTGATGGTGAAATTCTACAGATATGTAATGACTAGGTATCCCAAATCGAAACCTATAAAGGGTTAATTAAGTATTGGTCAATAAAAACAAAGATATTTAACAATTGGTCATCATACAAAATTTAATTAAAGATTGATCAATTATTTGTAAAACTAATTAAGGATTGGTCACCCAACTAATTACCCAGTAAAAATAAAAATAAAATAGAAAAAATAGGGAAAACTTAAAAAAAAAAACAGAAAAAACTTTTAAAAAAAATTACCAAAAAAACTGAAAAATCTTTAAAAAAGTCGTGAACCCGAAAACATGGTAAAAAAAAACCAAAATCACAAAAATAATAATAAAAAGTTCAAAACAATCAGGAACCCGGAAAAACCCAAAATTGGTAAAAACAAATTATAAAAAAACCCTAAAAATCCAAAAAAAAGTCCAAAATCACAAACGATGAAAAAACGTTCAAAAAAGTTAGGACCCCGAAAAAACCCGAAAAGTGGTAAAAAAAAAAAACCAAGAAAAATCCAAAATCATAAAAAAATTAAAAAAATGTTCAAAAAAGTCAGGAACCCGAAAAAATTCCGAAAAATTAAAACAACCAAGAAAAATCAAAAAATCTAAACTCACAAAAAAAATGAAAAAAAGTTCGAAAAAGTCAGAAAAAATCAGAAAGTCCAAAAAATATTAAAAACTTTAAAATAACTTGCAATTGTTTTCAAATGACTTCATCAAATGATTTAAAAATGACTTAGACTGCTTTTTTTTAAAATTATTCGATCTGTTTTTTAAAATGACTCAGACTATTTTTAAACTTACCGAAAATGACTCATACAATTTTTAAAATGATTTAAATATGACTCAAACTGTTTTTAAAATGACTCGTACTGTTTTTAAAATTACTTAAAATGACTTAGACTGTTTTTAAAATTATTTGAAATGGCTCAGACTGTTTTTAAAATGACTCAGACTATTTTTAAAATGACTCACATTGTTTCTAAATAACTAAGACTATTTTTAAAATTATTTTAAATGACTAAGTCTGTTTTTAAAATTACTCAGTCTATTTTTAAAATAAATTAAAATGACTCAGACTGTTTTAAAAATGACTTAAAACGACTCAGACTGTTTTTAAAATTACTTAGGTTGCTTTTAAAATGACGTAAAACGACACAAAATATTTTTAAAATGGCTTAAAACGACTTTGACTGTTTTTTAAAATGACTCATATTATTTTTTAAATGACTCAGACTATTTTTAAAATTACTCTGACTGTTTTTAAAATGCTTCAAATGACTCAAACTATTTTTAAAATTACCCAGACTATTTTTAAAATGACTTAAGATGAGCCCGACTATTTTTAAAATGACTTAAAAAGACTCGTACTGTTTTTAAAATGAATTAAAAGGACTCAGACTGTTTTTAAAATGAATTAAAATGACTCAGACTATTTTTAAAATTACTCAGACTATTTTTAATATGAATTAAGACGAGTCGGACTATTTTGTTTGTGTTTTTGGATTTTTGTTGATTTTAGATTTTTTGTGATTTTTAAAATTTTATTCGTGTTTTTCGGGATTTAGCCTCTTTAAAGTTTTTTTTTCCATTTTTATTTTCAAGATTTTTTCCATTTTTTCTTATTTTTTACATTTTTGTTGGTTAGTTTGGGAAAATGGATCAATTCTTAATTAATTTTAGTTTCATGTACCAATTCTTAATTAAGTTGTAGATAAGGTAACAATCCAAAATTTACCCTATAATTTATGGTATTTGTTGTAGAATATTATTGACCATGTTGGACCTTAATCTATTGTGCTAATCTTGGATTCAGGGGTCTTTTGATATATCTCTCCCACACTTATTAATGAATAAAGAACCGTCTTGTTGTCGCTCTCTATATTCTCTCTCTTTATCTATATACATATATATATGTGAGCTAATATGTCACACAACACGTTATCAGCACTTTTCTCGCGAAGATCGGAATAAAATCTAGAAAATTGAGCTATTTATTTGAATATCATGGTTTATATGCTCGAAGATGGGTTATAAATATACGGCCAAAGTTTGAAAAAAATAATCTGCCGGTCTTCACCAAAATACTATGTGAGTATGGTACATAGACAAACCTATTTTTATAAATTGTGAAGGTTGAAAATTGCATGAGGACCTAATTTGCTACTGCATAAAAAAAACAGCATGGGTTATATATATAATATGTGATTCTTGTGATTATTTTGGGTGTAGCAACCACACATGTATGTAGGTCTTCTGTTTGTGACTTTGTAAAAGTCAGATGGATCATTGCATGAGAAATAAATATATAGATATACTTACTGAAAAGAAAAGGAACATCCATGGTTTCAAGCGTATACAAACATGTCTTGCTATATATCCTATATTGTATGGCCACTATCTAGGTTCATATCTTGTTTTAGAACAAACTTGTAATTTCGTGCTTCAATCTGTAATTGCATGCTTTGCTATGTAAAAGTGAATGGGTATTTGACGTAAACAGTAAGGATTTAAACTGACATAGAAACAAATTCTAGTGCTACCGTATTTTTAAAATTTTCTCACCCGCATGTGATACGGTAAATTAGTAATTAAATATACTGCATCTATGCATGCTGTAATTACCATTAATAAAATATACACATACGACAGAAATAATAAAATATTGAGTTATATCTTGCTAGTGTAACTTGATAGATATAGATTGATAACCTTAATTAATTTTCGTATTAGCAATATGTGCTACCATGTTAGAATTATTAATCATAGCAACATGTACAATCTAAATATTTATTACTACCATGTTTACAATATTGTAATTTACGAAATCACATATTTTCATATTTAAGTTGAAAAAATTATGAAGCTTCACCTATTTGGATACGATGTTTAGGGAAGATATAGGCGGAAGTCGATATCCTAATAAGGTCGGGTTTTAAGTGGCATTCGTTCCCTCCACCCTCACCGTCTTTCCTGCTCGTGTTCGATTAGAGCTACCGAAAGGGGTTAACTAAATAATAATTTCCTCGAGTGTGTTTATATAGTGATGTATGTTTTGCCTAATTGGTGTCTCACTATCGACCCGTCGTTAGATAAATGAGAAGCAATTCACATGGGAAGCCAAACTATTATTTTCGAACTAGTCGTTTCAAAATAAAGTTTGTGCTTGTGCAAACCATAAACATATAAACCGGTCGTTTTATATGATAACTAATCCAGAACTCCCAACAAATATTGGATGCCATCTATGATGAGTAAAATTGCAAAGCATACTTGCGAAATAACTGTTTAGACGTGGATGTTATTCCGTCACCACATGGTAGTCACCCTGATGTGTGAAAATGCCATGCCCATTTTTTTTGAATGCCATCTTTGATGAGTAAAACATAAGTTTGTTGTTACTC
The DNA here is from genome assembly GCA_963682055.1 of Primula veris. NCBI lineage: Eukaryota > Viridiplantae > Streptophyta > Magnoliopsida > Ericales > Primulaceae > Primula > Primula veris. The sequence goes on along the minus strand of OY821747.1, from coordinate 22,513,571 downwards.
AAAAGATGAAGGATAAGGCGTTGATTTTATTTCGCCGCCACATTTGAGATGTTATGACGTCTATGGTGAAAAATGTCTCAAATTAACATATTGGAGCGATCCTTCACCAAAATACTAGTTTGGGAATTGTATTTTATAAGCAGTATCGTGAATTTATATTCACCATGTTTCTTCACCGCCCATCTGTTTATGGATGAGAAAATGCCCCGATGAGCAGTTTTAATCCTATTGGATCAATGGAAAATTATTTGCCTGATATTAATGCTCTTCGTGTACATTTTTTTCCATGAATCGAGAACCGATACAAGTGTTATTTGTCTTAAACTGTCACGATCTCGACGAATCGCCTAGCCAAGCGAGGTTTTAGACAATCGTCAAAATCAAAGACCAGTGGCTCCAAGACAGTTCTTGAAAGGAACAATATGGTCCGTTGTCTCAAAGTAAGAGATAATGCTAAAGGAGCCAACTCTATGCTATAAAGACAAAGGTCATGCACGGTTACTCCTTAAATAGTTTAAAACTATTATAAAGGTGGAAAAGCCGATGCTAATGTGGTTAAAGCTAACTGAAAGGAAACTCTTGAGACCCCCGATTTTGTGGCTCAAATGAGTTTGGTACCTTTCTTTATTGATTTTGATAAATCATTGAGCCGGTTTTTCGCTCATCTGGATTATGTTTTTCCATTTGAATTATGATTTTTCCATTTGGACATACATTTGGATTATAGTTTGCCTGTTTACGAAATTTCTCGAAATAATTTAAAGTGTTTTGAGCAAATTCTTTTAACAAATGTGACCAAACTTTAAATTATAAAACTTTAGGCAATACTTGTTGGGTAGTTGATTTTTTTGAAATAGTGGGTAACAGTGTACCATATAATTTCACCAACTACTTGCCTAAAAGAGTCCTTTGTGACAATGATTATGAACCTGTCGTTCCAAAATCGAAATCTTTGGTAAAACCAAATTGATTTGTCAAATATGAGGCATTATACTCATGTAGGTCCTGTTGTACCTTGTTGAGTTATAAAATATTCGAGAAAACCAGTGTTATCTGGTAATAGCTCATGAAAGAATTGAATTTTTTTTACATAGCCTCCATTCAATACAATCAAAAGTGTATTTTAGAGGAGTTGAAATATTTTTCAAGTGGTTGCTACCACATTTTTTAAAGCATTAAAGTTTCCTTATCATATCTTCTGTCGTCGATTGATAGAGGATTTAAATGCTAATACATGATTGTCTGTACTATCATTCGTCTGTCGTCGATTATGTTCAAACCCAAATGGACTCACGGAAAGTTTGATGATGCGACTGCAAATGATTGCACGCACTTCTTAGTCTTCCGCACCAAGATTTATATTTCCATGTGGGGCTATGATATTTTGCTCCATTGGTCCGTTATGAGGCTCATAGACACTCAAACACCATATAAGTGTACCAGCAGGTTACTGGTTATGAGTCAGAAGTCTCATATTAACGCGTGTTTGGAGTGCTTAATTAATATTTTGATTGAGCCACTATAACGTTCAAAATATGGACCTCTGAAGGGGACATAAGCCGATTATGAATCCCCTGCCTATCATTTGATAGAATAACCTTGGCAAGCGATCTCTTTACCGCATGACATACGAAAGTGACATCGCTAAGATTGTTCTCCCCATCATTAGGGGTACATTTGCATGTTACCGTTGATAAGGAATGTCGTGAAGTAACGTGGCATAGCCCACTCAGTCTTAGCTTGATCCCCAAAACTGCACTTAGCAATAAGTAAGTGCATAGACTCCCTCAAGTCTAACTAAATACCAAACGCATTTAATGACTTTATGAGATGTCACCAGATCATTTATACCTGCTACAAAATGCTTGCAAGGATAGATGTCCCTATCGGACACACTGTTCCAGTCGTAACACGTTGCTTTGGCCAAACCCACCAAGCAAAGGATGCTGCCGTCGGCCGTCAGTCTGTCGTCCTTCCCAAGATACGAGGAAGTTGACCGGTTCTTAATTCGTTCTACCCCAAAAGTGGTGAACTGAAACTCGTTTTACGCACGAGATTATAAAGGATCAAGGAGATGTGTGATTTTCTCCTCATCATGAGAATCTTGAAATATCTGTCGATCATGATATCTTAGACGATATTGAAGCGAAACGAGGCTGTCATTGATTAATTGTTCATATATTCAGTGACGACTGATAATATGAGCAAATTATGACAGGGGACCATGTACCGTTTCCTGAAGTCAATGTAGAATAGACCAATCTAATGGAAATTTGCAATCCAAGTAGACTCCTTAGCGAAAGTGTGTTCGGACCTGTAGTTCCAATACTACCAATGATAAGGGAGAAAAGAGAAAAAATATTTTTTTACCTTCTGTTACGTCGTTCTTTTCTTAATATATACTATTTTTTTTAACTTCCAAAAAAAAGGGAAAAGGAGAAGTTACGTCGACACGTTTTCAAAGTCAAAAAGCTAATAATAATAAAAGGAGTATAAATTCAATAATTCCAGAGAACCGTTTGTATGAACGAAGGTCTGACATACCGATTGACACATTAATTGGTTTGATAGCTGGTCTACGAAATTGTCAATTATTTTAGGGCTAATTTTTTGGAGAAATGCCACCATGATAAGGCCGCTACTTGGAAGTTTTGTTCAAGAAGCCGAGATAGTAACTTGTCATAAGGCGATGAAAACAAAAAAATGGTTAATAGGTTTGTTTCTCAGGAAAAATATGCCTATAGGATCATGATTACTGAACTCTCCAAGCGACACTTGGTTGTCCGACGATTTTCTTAGTTCAAACTTAGACTGTTATACGTTTTATTGTTATAGAAATGTCTGAGCGCCTGAAAAGCTTTTTTTTTTCTCGAAGATTTGGATCCAGTCAGTAACATCTACGCACTAACATTTTGATTGTTAACAATGAGGTACTAAAGTACCAGGAAGTCTACTCAGAACAAAAAAAAAGTAATTTTCCATTTTTTTGTGTGGAAAAAATGTCCAAATAGTGGGAAGATATAAAAATGTAGTCTGCTAACAATTTTGATAGCAAAATCTCCACTATAAATTCCAAAAATCTGATTTAGTCTAGTAAGGTACTAGTACTAAAATGATGTAAAACTAAGTAGCGCGAATTTGAAGGATAAAGTTTATTTGAACTTAAATTTGTATTTCACACACAGAATTATTCAAAATTCAAATTGTTTGCAATTGTGGTACCTTTTTCTTAAATGATACTATAAATGTATCATCTACAAATTACAATCCCACACTGAACGATATGTCTGCAGAAAGTTTAGCTTGTCTCAGCTTAAGAAATTAAACGATCTAGTTGCAGGTTTTGAACTCAGCTTGATAAGTTAACTAAAAAACGTTTGAGTCTTAGAAGATTTTGAAATTTCGCTTCCTTTAACAACACAAATGAAGACTATGTGGAATAACAAATAGGAGTATATCGGAACACTTGAAACTTATAAATAAAACCTTTAACACAAAAGATTTCACAAAATTGAGACCCTACAAAACTTTGCTCAACCATTGCACATCGCAATCTGGCTATTTCCAAACACTTATTACATGTTATTAATTTTAGCCTAAGAGGTAGTTGTGGTAAAACAAAAGGGCTATTACATGACTTTAACATAACACATGGGAGTTAATTGTTAGTAAAATTTTAGGTGCACATTAATTTTTTATAGGGTTCTAAGTCTAGGTATACTTTTCTTTATTTGGTACACTTTTTTTAATTTGATATGTATTCCTTTATAACATATTTGAAATGTTGCATTTGGTAATTATTTTAGAGACCAATAATTAATACTTCATGTGATTTACTAACATTTGAGTTCTATAAATGCCGGCATATTCATATTCATTTTCATATTCACTTATCGTTTTAGCTACTTCCCTCTCTATGGAGATTAACTTCAAACTTGTTACAATTATTCCCATCCTAGTTGCTTTTACACTCTTTTTCTCCCATTCCCATTCACAAAACCTTTCGCCACTTGTTCCTGCTCTATACGTTTTTGGTGATTCCATTGTCGATGGTGGGAATGATCGTCCAAACTATCCATATGGTGTCGACCTCGATGAGAAAATTACCCCCCGTGGAACAAATGGTCTAAATATTGCGGACTACATCGGTAAGATTATGGTTCTTGACCACTTCTTTCACAATAAATTTTTGCATTTTTCCTCTCGGGAATCTTTTTTTCATAAAAAAAAAAAAGAGACATCATAAAATATGGAGATAGAAAATTCCGAGTTCTAATTGCTTCTTCTTTTTTTCAGCTATGTGCCTAGAACTACCCTTAGTTCCTCCGTACAACAATTCGAGATCTTTAAATTCAACAACGGGGATCAACTTTGCTTTCGGTGGCTCCGCAGTTCAACCTCAGACACATGTAGTATTTACAATGACAAGTTATAATTACAAATTTTATAAATAGGTGGAGGAATATGTGGTTCAGTTTTATAAGCACAGAGAAATTGATAAACCTTAAATATTCTGCAACTAGTTTTGAGTTACTAAAATAGTTTTTGCGCAGCTTGCTTCATGGAACTTTGACGAACAGATACGAAAGTTCGAAAAAACAGTTTTTGATAACCTCTCTCACGTTTTCGGTAAAGAAATCGAATATCACCTTCAGCAATCGATTTTCCTGGTTTCATATCCAATTAATGACTACATGAACTACATTGATTATCCGAAGACTTCAGGAAAGCCTTTGTTATTGGAACCTATACTATTTTCGAAGTATCTCCTGAATTCGTTCGCAGAACGATTGACTGTAAGTAATTTTGGAAAAATGTAACCATACATAAGTAAACCTTATTACTAACTGTACTAGACTCCGCAACTGTATTAATCCCTTACTACTAGCATTGCAAAACACAATATCAGGCAAAATCATAAGTTTCTTCGATTGCAGAAATGACCTAGAATAACTATTACAGATTTCTTTAACAGGAAATACTTTACTGATGCTGATTTTTGTTCTCTTTTTCTGGTATATGCATGATGCAGACGTTATATCTCGCTGGTGCACGAAAATTTGTAGTGACGGGTATATGGCCACTGGGGTGCATGCCATATTACAATAATTATCTACACACTTGCAATGAAAGAGTCAACGACCTGGTTAAAATGTACAACAACTCACTACCTGACGTGTTGAACGATTTGGCATCTGATCTGGATGGTTTCGAGTATGCATACTCTGATGATTTCTATTTTGTCCAATCTTTGAACCTCAATACTGACTTAACTGGTATGTAATAATAAAATTATTTGAATATTAGCTTTATTGGCCAAAAAGTTGCAAGAATAATTGTCCGAAAATTATTTTTCATCTTAGTTAATTAACCAAATCATTTGAATTTTATCTTTCATGAACAATCAAAAGTTTCTCTAGATTACTAAATATTATCTTTTTGACGAATATCGTCACCTGCTCACCACACTTTATTCCTTTCTTTTCACTTTAGGAATTACAAATACTTACGGGTCCTGTTGGGATGATGAGAAGAAAATACTTTGCCCTGATAGAGACATGTTTCTTTATTTCGACACAATCCATCCAACTCAGGCAGCGAATCGCTTGTTTGCCTTGGAGTGTTTTAATGGAACGACCCTGTGTTCACCGAAGAATATATTGGAGCTGGTTGGCGCTTAAAAGGCTAGTGGGGCGTATGTTGTTTTCAGGTTCTAGTATTGTATAAACAAGCTGAAAGAAGTGTCTGTCAATAAAATTGTCCCTTGAATATCGCTTGTCAAATTTCAGAAAAATCAGTAATGGAATGGATGTGTGTTTCTAAATCTCTTTTTTGTTGTTGTATGATTCAGTTTTCGATGCCGCCTTTCCTTATAGTTAGTAATATGCATATCAACATAATATATTCAGTTTTCATTCCCGATATTCTCGTTCTAAACACACTTGTGAACACGATGCGCAATTGAATCTTACATGTGAAATGCACAACGCGTAGCTCAACTTGCATGATGTGTACGCAAATCGTATTGCACTGCCTCATAAGACAAAATAATGAAGAGAGCTACAATAATAAGTAAAAAGAGTTTTTCTATTTAGAATATTGATTTTGATATTAGAAGGACCCTATTGTTGAGAAACTTTTCGGAAAGACTAGATTCTACAATCTCATAAAAAAAATTATTTTCTCAGTTATAAAGTTAAATTGATTTTAATAACCCTCATCCGAAATAGCAATGTTCATCAGAAAGTTATATTGATTTTAAATTTTTAATAACCCTCATCCAAAAAGGCAATGTTCATCAGACATAGAGAAACAATTATCTTTCTCAAACACTATCGCGTGTTTTGTATTTAAGTAAAGAGAATTAACCCCAAACTGGAAGAAGATTCAGAAAGTCACCAAAGTAATATTGTAATCTTGCGAATGAACGTGAACACAACATTTAAAAGCTATAAATTGAAGGCCTACTAGGCTACTGTTGGTGTTATTTTCAAAAACAGAGAGCAGAGCTGAAGATTAGGATTGTGCAACTCGAGAAACTTAGGTTGTATTCGGTATTTTGGTAAGATAGATGAATTCGATAGAAATTTATCTTGAAATTACCTTAAGACTTCTGTCTAGAAACAGATGTGCTCTTGTTAAAAGGTGTTCTCGATTGATTGCAACCGTAATAAATGGTTTTTGGTGGCAAGTATGAGAAATACCCTATGACGAAAACTACCAAATTAAGGAACAGTCGAACACTTAGCATATCTCCCAGATTTCTCAATTACCGAATTCTACAACACTTACCATATGTCCCAACAACAGATTTAACTCTTTCATCTAACATACAACAGACTCATACCTTTATCTTCCGATTTCAAATAAAAGTTTCAATTTCTCACAACAGAAAATTTTGAAAAAATTGGAACTTGACTAGTGATCAGATGATAAAAAACATCACAGAAAGCCTCAGTATTGATGATTGAAAGCCTTAAGCATTTCATCTACTTCAAATTATCCGTCACTTGTGTCTCTAAGAGTGGGATAGGAAAAAACAATAGGAGTAGTTTACATTAATATCCTTAATTAACAAACTTCATGAATTATTTAACAGGTAAATATAGAAATTGTTAAAGGGCATCCTATAAATCTTATCTTACTCTCGGTTTCATAGTAAAAAACTGCTGTTTTCTGTCTTCACATATAACAACATGTTATTCATAATTAACTTATACAAATGAAAGCGTGGGAATCATAATATTAATAGGTTATTACTATTGTTCTTATGAATATTATGCTAAAAGAAGTTGATAGAGTCCAAAAGGAGAGCATGAGCCACCTGTACCGGCAACCAATCGTTCCACAATGACCCTATTCGCAGCCTGTGTAAAATGAAGTTCGTCGAAAAACAAGTACACTCGCTTATACAAACATACATACTCTTTATTCTGTCCGGTCCATTTCTGAGTTGTTTTCCACTCCTTGGGCATCGTGGGGTCCTCACAATGATATCGGTTGCGATGGGTCCATTGTTTTACATCTGGATTAACGAAGTCTATACGTTGTTCAGATGGGGGAATATCTCGAAATATTGTCTTTTCGCACAATCCTGTCCCATTTTTAGCAATAGGGCAACATGGCCATCTTGTTTCTTCAAATCCTAGAGTCATTCATAACAATAAATAAATATAAAATTCCACCTCAAATCTTAGCACTTTATGCAATAAGCTTATAGAAACAGGTTGGTAAGTACACTGAACTAACAATGTTTCCAAAGTTTGTAAATGAATGCATATGATAAACATAGAGGGTTTAAAAATCTACTCACCATAATCGGCTGGAGCTTCAACCATATTCTTAATGAGAGAAAACATTCTTGCAGTCACTAAATGTAAATCTTTAAGCTCATTTCTTAAATCCGTAATCTTGATATCGAGCTTCTTATTGAATTTAGATACCATTTTGTTCACGTGGTCTGCGCATTTGGTTCTTGGTTTGAGTTTCTCTATCATGTACGGCAAACAACCCAGTGGACGAATTTCAAAAATTACCATTTTTCTTGCACCGAGCTTGTACAAATCCTGGGGAAATATATGTTTTGGTATAAACAGATGGTAAATACAGAATATGACAATAAGGACAGATATAGTATGTGGTAATTACCTTTATGTGGTTACTGTATTCCTTAGAAAGTAGCTCGGCGAATTCTTCCTCATTGTAGCGGTTACTCGTGTTATAATATCTAGGTTGCAAATAGTTGAAAATGTAGTCACTTTCGCCAACGTTAATCAAATATATTGATTTCGACAGATAATTCGAAAGTTTTTCTCCCAATTTGTTCTTTAATTCCGTTTGCATATATTCCTTGAAAACACCGATTTGTTCCTTGAGACACAGATTATTTCCCTGTAAAGTGGATCACTTCATCACGTTGATCCCATTGGTCAAGATTGCAATACAATCTTCCGAAATAAATTAAGAAAATTAAAACTTCCTGTTGGTATTTCCCTGTAAAGTGGTATATATACTAATTGTTGCTCACAAGCCACACGATGCATGAGCAACAATTTTGTAACCTAATTAATGTGATCTTAGAATAATTTCAATAGGTTGTTTTCTAAATTGTGCAATGACTTTAAAATTCTACCATCTTTTTGTTCTTTAAATATTAGCTTACAATGAGTTAATGACACTTATCAGTGAAGGGAAATTCAAGAACCATAGATTACCTCTGTCCTTTCAATTTTACTATAATTTTTAATGTGTTCATAAATTAGATTTAGTCAACCTATCTCACCTTTTTAATTAACTAGGGAAGTGTAGTAGAGGGTCAAGGTTTTTTTTTCATTTTATAAATGTTCCTTGTTTTTGGTTTTTAATTTTATGTGTGTACTTACGATGGCAGTTCCCGTTTCTGGAATAATACCAGCTGCTGCAGATGCATAATTAACTCCACGTAGGGTTGACCACGATGGATCGCCAACTGCATCTATGCCATCGAAGGGGAGCGAAGAAGCTGCATTAAGATTTGGCATCAGTAAAAATATCAAAATAGTCATAAACTAACTTCTTAGAGGCGAGAAGATAATCTTAATTGAAACCTCAATAACAATATCATATAGTACTTCAAAAGAATTATTGCGAATATTGTCATATTTAACCGCACTGCAGCAAGTAGAGACGATTTCATTTTGATACATTTTAGAGTCATTATTATCGGTCAAAAGTAAGGTTTAGAGGTTATTTAGCAAAATTAGGAAGCTCGATGGAGCCATGATTTAACTTGGGAAGGAACACAATTCCAACCAATATCAAATACAAATTCTAATTAATTTTAAATAAACTTTCAATCAAATTTTATAGTTTTTTTTCGCACACTAGCCCTTTGAAAAATTAAGTATAATGATTTGATAATAAAGTGGGCAAATAAATTTGTAGGAGTAAATAGTAAGTTCTGAGAATTGGAAATTTAGCTATTCTCATTTTTCAGTCGTGAAAAAATCTAATCGAAAAATGGCTCACCAATAAATTCTGGAACAGTTTTCCCATCTGAAAATCTATTTCCACTAATATATTCACATGATTCACCATAGGGATAATAGTTTGCCTTCATCCACGACACATGATCCCTTGGCTTGCGATGGATATCACCGGTTTCGAAATTAGAATCTCCAAATGCATAAATATTTGAGTTTGGTTCAATTGGAGTTTGTAATTCTGGTGGCATTGACATAACATCTATTTCACTTGTACTTATGACAAATAATACATAGAAATGAAAGAAGATGTAAAATAAGGTAATACACATTACTTGAGAATACATCAAAATCTACAAAGGAAAAGGAAAAAATTGAGTCAGATTTTCAAACATAAGCAAACTTTACTTGAGAATTAAAATGACTCTAAATTAAAGTTATTATTATACCGTACGTAAATTCTTTTTATTTAACAAAAAAGGATGCTAGGTGAGATTTAAACTAAACCATAGGGAGAATTTAAAGCTTAGTTGAAACTTCCATATTTAATATCCCGTGTTCGGTTATATATGTGCAATGAAGTTATCCTTGTTTTTCTTTTGTGAGTTTTTTGGGAGCATAGTGTAAAAGGATATAGTTTATAATAACTAGTTATTATTAGTGGGATAGATAATATCACCATATAGGTGGTATTAGTTATACCTTATTATTAATATAAATTGTAGTATAATTGGTTCTATCTTTTATATAATACCAAATATAATTTGTGTAAACAAAAAAGTTATAACATGAGTCTCATGTTACTAATAATCCTATAACATCTCTTATACCACAAACAAACATGGTCCGTCAAAAAACACGCAATTGAAAATTTTGAACCGGGATAAGATTAAATGCTTTGCAAGGTGCGCCGCCTAAAAGCAAAATTGATTAATAAACCCAAAAAATAAATCAATACGTCAAAGATGTAATTAACACACCGAAATACTTAATGGAACATTGTAATAACCTAATTTATGAAATTAAACATAAGTTTGTATAAACTTAGCACATATTTGAAAATCCAGTAAAAAAAATTGCTGCCTTGCCTTTTTTACCTCAATTAGTCAATTTTCGTATTTTCCATATTATGGATATCATAACTTGTATAACAGTATAAGGATGTACGCTCGGAAAGCCTAAAAGCAAGAACTATTTTTACAAGATAGCTAAATCACGTCTTAATTTCTCTCGCACTTTAGATGTGTCCCGCTCATGCAACATAAATTAGCTTCAATATTAGGGTTTAGTTTCTCATTTCTTTATCAACCAAACCCATATATCATGCACAGTTTGGAAGTTTTCTATTTTATATACACACTTAATTTGGTCCGAAGAGCTGGTAAAATGGTAATAAGCATGACTGCATACGTTATCGGCTCCACATATATAGCAAACACTTTATATTTATTTCATGATGTAGGAGCGAAAATGAATAGTATAGTAAGAAAAATTGTAATTTGTATTTTAACCTTATTTGTTACATAAAAAATTTCAACCCAAAAACATAACTCATTCAATAATAAGCACCCTTTTACACAGCTTAAATTACACAACAACATCTCTGTAGCAAGCATGCGTGATGGCTAGGGGTGAAAGTTTTATAGCAGTGAAAAAAATATTTCCAGAAAACTTATTAAATTTGTGTACAATGCTATTTAAAACTGTTATTATTTTATCCTTTATGTTTAGAAGGTTACAGTGATGCCGAGCTTGTCTTTCTGAAAGAATCGGGTCTTCTAACGTATTCCTAAAAAAAACGTCTTGCTTCTGGAAAGATGGTGGACTCTCTCTCACTAAAAAAATGTATATTAAAAATCTCACTTTTCATAGTGATACGAAGCATGTTTATATAGGCTACGTTAGAAATCTGATAGGTTGAATAAATAATAGATTATCCTAATCAGATTCGAACTTAAACTTATAAACATGAATCTTTTCTTATCTGATTAAGTTATGGTCCATTCCACTAAAAAAACTCTAACCGAAATCTCTCTCCTATATTTCAAATCTTCTATAAGATAATTCGTTTCATGTTATTATGTTAAAATGATCCACACGTTAAGATTAAAAAGACACGCACTTACCAATTTAAATCACTGACGATTTATATTTATTAAGCATATTTATTCCTTAATAAATATCACTTAACTTAATTAATGTATCGGATTAATAGATCCACCTGCAGAGTTTGATACAAAAATACGTATAAGCTTTTAAGTGGGTATCATCAATCACAATACCGGGACGTGAATTTCTTCATTTACTAATAAACACTATACTTGAAACGTCACCGTCCAACTCATTGAATTTATGACTCGTAAATAATCACACTCTTTTATGAATTAAAATGATTATCATTTCTCGTACATATTTAATTAATAAAATCAGAATTAAAAGTTTAAACAAATTCAATGACCCAGAGTGCACTAGCGTATAAAGTTGGAATACTCCATTTTCTGTAGTCAAGACAGACCTACTAAAATTATACACTACAAATGTACCGATGGTTTGTTCATTTCCATCGAAACTTGTAAACAATTTACTTATATTATATAAGAACTGATAGTTTAATCTTCCGTATGTAAGTCGTACTTTACACACTAGAATATTTACGAATTATAATGTTAGAAACTTATTTGCGCATTAATAAATAAAATAAATAACATATTGTCAATATAAAATCTCATAAAAATGTAACAACGTCTGATAAAGAAAATAATAAACTAAAAACAACATGTCTTTTAATCGTATTTCCTAACAAGGGGAGGGTCGGACAATGCGTCGTCAAGTATGGCTTGAGCTACTATGCAATTTATAGATTCAGTGTAATGTATACCTTCCCATAATAAGTAGTTTGAAGGATCCGAACATGTACTGTTCGCAGTTTTGCAAATACGTAAGTGCTTTGTAAATCCTGTTATATTAGAAGAAAGACGTGTTAGATATGAAAGGAACATACGTATATCAAAATGAAAACATAAATACAAATTGTGGAAAATCGAAAAGTTCAAAACTAAAGTGTTTTCAAATGGTTCACCTAGACTTTTGGCATTGGTGAACAATTTGTACTTGGCAGTGTAAATATCAACATATGTAATGGTGACGTCCTTGAGCTAAGCCCTCAACTCCACTACTTTGTTCTTCAATTGTTTATTAAATTCTTTTGCCACGTTTTTGTAAGATATGAGACAACCAAATTTATCTAAGGTGCCACTCATATATGGGGGACGACCGTTATGGAATCCAACTAAGCAGCCAACTAGTCATGTATTGTGCATCCAAAATAATCTCGCCCCTTCATCGTAGAGGTTCTATATATTGTTTGCAAGAGTAAAACAATGAGAAACTTGAAAGATGTTAATCAGAGAAATGCGTTGTTGCCATTATTCAGATCTTTAAAATTTATATTGTCACATTTCATCACATAAACGCTTACAGTAACTTCAATTCATCGGTAACATTGTGACAAAAAATTCAATTTATCAGTAAGTACGTTGACTCCAACGGCTAAATCTTTAATCATTGATGGTATTTCCTTAACATTACCACCATACATTGACCTGGTTACATCATTTTGACCTATATCGATTGTATAAAGGGCTCTCGAAAAATAATCTGACTTGGGAAGTTTGCTTCCATTTCTTCCTGTATATACACAGGCGGGGACCAAAAGATGACATCAATGACTATCGATAATATTGTGCAAAGATCAAGCGTAACAAAAAAAAATCTTTCCAAATTACCCTCGATTTTTTTTTCTACAAAAAATCGGCTTGAAATATCATAAAAGAAGAATTGATGAAATAACCTATATTCGGAAGGGGGCTTTGGCCTTGAATTGACAAAATTTTGATATCTCACGACCAAGATACATGCCCGTTCCGTTTTTCATGTAGCGGATTGTTGAACCTCCGACAGCAAAGTTTGCCCCCTGGCAGAAATTCGTTCTATACTTGTCCGCATTTGCACTAAGATATGATTTTCCTAACTTTTTAGCATCGTGAGCCATAAAGAAAATTAATAGGGAGCATCTTTCATTATCAATTGAAACATAGGGTCCGTTTGGCAATAGATTTTTTTAGCAGATTTTTGGATTTTATATTTTAAAAATTTGTGGGTGTTTGGGTAGCTAGATTTTTTAACTTATGAAAATCCGACCTTTAGGCTGAAAAAGATTAAAAAATCAGAATTTTAAAATCTAACTTTTCAATGGATTTTTAAAACAAATTTTTAAAATCTGATTTTGGAGCAAAAAATTTGTTACCAAACGGATCCATAAGCTTGAAACCATGCAACCCATGTTAGTAATTTACAACTTCAAAACCATGCTTATTTGTATGGTGAACGAACTGATCAAGTCAATTTTTAGGAAAAAAACTGGTGAAAGAAAACAGTACCAAATTAGTAATACTAATTTTCAGATAATTTCACAATAAATACCTATAAACTTTTTTGCTAGTTATACGAACGGTTCTCATTGTTTTGATTTCATATCTACTCCGTTATAATGGTCATATATATCACAATTACAAAAAGTTATGACAGACCTGTGTGATTTTTATGGTACTTTTTATATCAAAAATATTGTTAGTAATTTGATTATAAAAGAATATGATATTTAAATAAGCCAAATGTGATATAAGATATTTAAAATTTCAAATTGACTTATTATGTCAAAAATGATCATGTAGGGTTGAACGAATATATGGTTGGGGATGATTTAAAGAATTATTATTTATGAAAAGTTATAGACTATTACCCCTACAGTTTAAATCAGCCAAGACAACAAGCTTTTATAATTTAATCAAAATAACGTATTCTTTTTTAATTTACCTTTGTAATAATTTGTACGACAATATTCTGTTCTATCAGGAAATCGTTACATATATATCATTGTTTGATATATGCAACGTTTTTTTTTTTGTGTATACTATTGTCCTTTTTTTCCAATAAGGTTAAATAGATGCTGGATTTTAGGGTCGACCAAGGCGCTAATATTATATATAATTGCCTATGAAATTCACAATGAGATGACCATTACTTAATACCCTTGTAAGCTTTTGGTTAGCGGTTAAGATACCATTGCTCGTGTCAGAATTGGAATCTCCAAAATTGTATATCGCCAGAAACATACAAGTTGGCAAGTTTTTCGCCTCAGCTGAGGCCAAAATAACAAGAAAAGCGAAACCGGTGATCTTAGGAACGAAATTATTGCTGTTGGCCATTTTCTCTAGCTCTATTTGTGATTTACAGTTTTTAGAAGCTGGATTTATAGAGAACAACTTATATGCTTATTTCTGGAATTACAGGGTTTAAATTTTATCTATAAATAATTAACTTGTATTGCTTAAAAAATGTGGTTGTGAATTTGACAACCTTAGGCGGAATGCTTGATAATGAGTTGGATCATTTTATCTATTTGCACTAACAAGTAACAACATAGAACCCGATCCACTTGTTTGATAAATTTAGGTATAGATAACTGACTTGATTGAAATATATATAGCGTGGGCGGAACCAATGTAAGACCAGAGGGGGCACGTGGCCCTCTGTATTTTTCAAAATATTTACTACCTATGTGTTTTCCATTATAAGGTGGGGCACTAAAGTTATTGAAATGTGTTAATGATTCTATGGTGTGTAAACCAACTTGTCACAAGTTGGAAGCCATTTAAATCGAATAGGAAAACATTTCATCGGGATTAGTGAGGGCCTTAACAAGGCTCGACCACCGGCCAACCCTTAGTTGGGTTAGTTGGAGGACACAATCCCGTAATCGCGCCATAGAACTCATGACCTAACAATTATCTTTTTAGTGTGCCAAGAAACTTATTTTTAGTGACACATTATCATATTATGCCAAAGGGTTTTTTTTTTTCAGAACGATATCACGCCATAAGTTAGCTAATATTAGCTTTTTAATGTTTATGAGGGTTGTCAATTATCTTTTTAGTTTGCCATGAATTATGAGAATAAAATTCGTATTACGAAATCGACTCTTTTACCTAATTTATGAGTTCTTTTTTTCTTTTTAGTTCAGAGAAATAAGCGGCTTATGCAAGAATTTAGCTCCTTTTCTGAGAAGCTTCGTCAAGGAAGAAAAAAAAACTTCGACAAGCAAAACGTTCGCCTCGTCTATAGGCGCTTCAAACCTGATCAGAAAAAGAATTCACATAAGTACCGGTTCGAGTAGATAGGCAATGGGAAAGTTGATTCCGCTATAAGCATTTTTTGAATTTTATCGACTTCTTAGAGCATGTGCACCAGTTTCTTTACATTTTTCCTCATATTTAAGATAATTAGCATCACTTTTATATTTTTAGGGTAACAGTTTAACTTTATATATTTTTTAGTTTGCCTATCAAATTTATTATCGTAACTAAATATTACTATATTTTAATATATTTCTATCAAATGTTTTCAACCCAAATTAATTTAATAGAGCAACAACATTCAATAACTTATCATTTTTCTCGTATTTAAAGTAAAAAGTACACTTTTACTACTTATAAGTAAATGTTTTGGTTTATACAAATTATCAACTTTTTTATCAATTTCTCTATCAAAATTATACAAGTCATATTTTTGTTATTTTATTAATTTATATGTGAAAAGTACAAACAAACGAAAGAGAATAAGAAAAAAATAAGAGAGATAAATTATTATTTTAATTATAAAGGAATATCTTGGTCCCTTATATTTGAGTGATATTTGAGTTCATGTAAATTTAAGTTAATGGATAAGGAAACAGATGCATGTACAATTTTAGAACAATTTACTCATATTTAAGCTAAATGAGTCATGTAATGGAAATGATGCGCTTGCTCTTGCGCAATACATAAGCAAATAAACGGCTAATATATGCAACTTTACCTTGGAGGTAAATGACTTGATACCATATGCGAAACCAACTGATACATGTACAATTTTAGAACAATTTACTCATATTTAAGCTAAATGAGTCATGTAATGAAAATGATGCGCTTGCTCTTGCGCAATACATAAGCAAATAAAGCTAAATGAGTCATGTAATGGAAATGATGCGCTTGCCCTTGCGCAATACATAAGCAAATAAACGGCTAAATGAGTCATGTAATGGAAATGATGCGCTTGCTCTTGCGCAATACATAAGCAAATAGAGCTAAATGAGACATGTAATGGAAATGATGCGCTTACTCTTGCGCAATAGATAAGCAAATAAACGGCTAAGGGCAATTAACAAAAACATACTCTATCCCTATTATATTAACAAAAACATACCCTAATAATTTAAATTATCAAAAACATACATATATATACTTATTATTTCTCTAATTCTAATCAGACCATAATTTAACATCTCTCTCTAATCTAACCTCTCTCTCTAACCGCAACTCTCTCTCTCTAATCGCACCACTCTCTCTCTAACACACGATAATCTCATATCTTTCTAACACGTGCTAATCACCCATCTCTCTCTAAAAATGACTAAAAACTCATAAAATATTCATATGCTAATTATAAAACGTTATACCCTAATTTTAAAATTTCATACCCTAAATGTTCTTGATCACAATCAAATATTTAAAAAAGAGTTCATACCCTAATTTTAAAACTTCATACTCTAATTTTAAAACTTCATACACTAATTTCAAAACTTCATACCATAATTTCAAAACTCAATACCCTAATTTCAAAACTTGATAGGCTAATTTTAAAACTTCATACCCTACATATAGATTTCTCTCAATACTGTGCATATAGATTCTCCTCTTTCAACTTGAAACATACAAGTTTAATTTATAATAGTCTCAAATCTCAATAAATAGAAAACAATCTCACCAATTCCATATATTTTTCATATATTACGGGGTATCAACCAGTTTAATATGTGTGTATTACGTATGTATATATCTGTATTTATATGTATATGGATGTCTATATAATGTAAATGGTGTTCGTTAGTCAGTTGCGGGTTTTTGTGATGGAGGAAGTGAGAGAGATAGAGTGGGATATGAAAGAAAGATACATAGAAGAATGGAGGAGAGAGAGGGTAAAATCAGAGAGAGAGATACAGAAAAAAAATTGATGAGAGAGAGAAGAATAGAGGAGAGAGAGAAGAATGGAGAAGAGAGAGTAAGATGAGAGAGAGAAAGAAGAGAATAAACAGCGTTAAATTTATTTGATATGTTTTTTATAATGAAATTTTTTTTGTTATATTTTTATTAATTTAGTTTAAAAATTAATATGTTTTGTTAATGTAGCAACTTACAGATCCACCCTTTTATATAGTCTAATTTCCTACTCCCAGTCCATTATTTGCTCCGTCTCCATTATCTCTAGGGCTTAAGTATATATGCAATTTCCCTTAGGACCCGTTTAACATTGGTTTTTTATTTTATTTTATTAAAAAGTTGATTAACAAATAATTTATAAAGAAGTTTCTTAAATTAAAAAAAAAACTGCATTGTAGTGTTTCACATTAGTGTTACTTATTAGGTGACTTGTACCTTATTTTTATTGGTAAGTACTGTTCCCCTAATTTAACTTAAAAGTGAGTTATAAATATACAAACACATCTTATTAAAAAGTTTTTATGCTTGAAAAATTAATGTGAAAAGTCTTAAACATATGGCAGGTTTTCAAACTTCTGTTTTTGAACTTTTTAAAGCTTTTGGACCCAAAAGGTAGCTTTTAAAAGTAAAAAAAAAAATTGGCATATACCAAGCAGCCATTTATTTATTTTAACAAAAAGATGCACTCAATCAAAGCTTTAATCCCGCTTATTTTTGGAGAAGGTTGGTGGTACATGAATATTTTGGTTTAGTGACCAACCCTTAGTTTAGTACCTAAAGTATGCTTGATTAATTGAAGTTATGTGTATCCTTAGTTAAATGTAAAATTGTGAGGGAGTTGAAACCTTGTTCGATTTGGTTCCGCATACTTTAGTAGACAGTGTAGATGTGTAGTTTACATACCTAGTATATGTATTACTCCTAAGGTTCTTGATATGGGTGCATGAGTTAATTTGGAGATACGGGCGTGGATTAACAGGTACGGATAGCTTTAATAATGGGATACATAATTGTTGGATTATATGTCTAAAATTTTACTGTCTCGTTGGCTTCCAAGTTAAGAAATATTTATATTAATTTCTTTACACTTTACATTTAAGGATGCTCAGTTATCTTTGCAATGGGGGATAAGTAAATGATGTTTGAGTTGATTTGTTTCAATGAGCTAAATTTAGTTGAAGGGAGTTTTTGGTTACAATTAAGTTCTGGAAATAGGTTTATATTGGAATCTACAACTAAGTTTTGTTTTCTTTAGATATTGAAATATAGTATTGGACTTGTAATATACCAGGTTATGAGTGAAGAGAAGTAACTAGAAAATTTGATTAAGTCGGATTTATATATATATAAATACACAAATACCGAGTTCCGGCCTAGTAGTGTATATTTGGAGAGTAATGTATCATTATTATTGAAGCTTATCAGCTGTTCACAAACTGAGGAAATGGATTAGACGTTAGGGTTTTGAAGTCAAAGTTTAATATACAGGAGAAAAGGAAGTTGGACAAGAATGGAGTATGTGCCGTCATTGATTAGTATTAGTTATAAGGTATAACTACTTGCAGGAATGTATGGGAAATAATAGACGCTAAAATCTTGGGTTCTGATATTAGCATAAAATGTAGTCTAGCAGTACGTATATTGTTTATTGTTTGGCAAAAATTTATATGTGATAAGTTAACTTACGTAGTTGATTAGTCGGTTTGAAGAGCCAACTGAGTTGTTATTATTTTGCATGTATGCAAACGAAGTTCGCGGATTGTTTGAATAATTAGTGATTGCAATTGTTTTGTTAGTGTCAATGATACCCACTTTATGTTTTTATTTTTATTTTACTTTGAAGAGAGAAAATGTCGGATGGGTTATTGGCAATTGGTGGCTTGGTGATAAAATTTCTCTTAGTAGTGTAATGATGATAAATTCTGTGATTTTTTTTAGTAGCTGCTTGACTTGTTACATTTTGTAAACATGTTACTTTAGATGAGTTTTGATCACGAGTCTTTTAAAACTCTGAATTAGTTAGTTTGGTCGTGACTGTTGTTATGTGTCCTTAGTGCCGTATTTGGTTACTGTTAAATGGTTGGAGAAGTATCTGTGATATTTGGCTGGTTGTATTATTGAAAGCAAATTGGAAAATATTTATGTAGCTAGTTCCTTGTTTAAGCTTATACTACATGTCTGAAATCTTGATTTAAATCTTATTATTCTAGCCTAGTGCTATACTTTTATAATTATCTCTTTCGTTGCGCGATGACAGTTTGGATCTTATATTGAGTTGTGGTGTGTGCACTAGTTTGAATAGCCATTACTATTTTACAATTCCATTGGTTTTCTTGCTGTATGCAGTGTCAACGTAATAAAGGAATATCTTCGATGATTAGAAATCCTAGGAGAAAGAAAGGGTAAGTGATATATTTATCATTGCGCTGTAAAGGTGTAACAGATAGAGCTTAAGAGGTGTGATTATGCTAATCGTTAAGGCCAGCAAGTTTTATGGATGATTCTTTATTTTACAATGGAAGGAGGTAAAACTTTATAGTATCTTTTCCAGGTGAATTAAGGTGGAAAAGTATTAAGCGCCTTACAAGTGGAATTCAGTAGCTTTTGGGACTAAATGTAAATTCTTAGTTCTGCATTTCATGAATAGGTTCTGCACTTCGTATTGTTTCGAGATTCGTTGATTAAGTTACTACATTATTAATTGATATTATATCTTGGCTTATGAGCAATGAATAGTAATCATGAAATACATTGCACTCTTGGGATTAGTTACGGACACGTATAGTGAGATTAATATTAGTTTATGGATGATATATAGTTTTGATTTATGAAGAATATTGGAGTGTAACTGGGACTTGTTAGGAATATAAATAGTAAGCTATTTTGATGTTCGTTTTGTGCGGCTAGTTGAATTTAGATTATGTAATTGGTTAGCCTCTTAACAGTCAATTAGTCAAGGATAGAGCAAACGTTCGAGATATGCTATGTGTTGTTCTAGCTGTTTTGTTGCAGGAAAGGATTGTAATTTGTAAATTAAAGTTTATGTATGCACAATGTTCTTTGAAATGTTTATGACGCTGAGAGCTATTTTCTGGATGTTTGGTAAGTTATATACATTGTGTGTGGATATATTTGTAACGCCTAGATTTTGGAGTTTATTTTAGTTGTAACGCCTAGATTTTGGAGTTTATTTTGTTATAACGCCTAGAGTTTACGGAGTTGTCTTTTACTATGTTTGATATTGCATATAGGTGTTTACCTTATTTGAGATTCTTATGTGTAGCTCATGTATTTTGAGTTTTGTAGACGTTGTGGAGTTGTTGAGGTAGAAGCATATCATCTTAGTTGTTGAGCTAGAAACATGTTACCCTTGTTGAATTATTGTCTTTTATTTTATGAGTCATTGTTTTACATTATCGAGATACTTACGTACCTTTCGTTTACTTGAGTTATGGATGGAGGAGTGGTATGAGTTGTGTACCCTGAGTATTTTATTTCTTAGATGATGACACGTATTGTACGTTTAAATTTTATGGCCTTATTTATATTAGTTTATCATTTCTGGGTATAGTTGTTTAGAGAGGAAATTTGGGGACGAAATTCTTTTAAGGAGGGTTAGTTGTAACATCCCGTATTTTTATAAGTAATTTTTATTCATGATTTAAATTATCCAAAAACGTTTTATACAAATTTTACCAAAAACCGGTCATTCGACTAATTTTTAGCCAAAAACCGAAACTCTTCCAAAAAGCTTTATTTTAAAAATCTGTTACTATTTTACTAATAAAAAGGACCCAATAGTTTTTTTCTAAAGATTTGTTATTTTTGAGTAGTAAAACAGTATTTTTGGATCAAGAGTTAACTTTTAGGACTTTGGGGACCAAATAGTTCGTTACCACAAACTTTATCAAAACAGTTTTTTCTAAACCAAAAATCAGCCCACTTATTTCAAAAACAAACCTAAAACCAGCCAAACACAAGAGAGAAAAAGAGAGAAAAGAGAGAAAAAGAAGAAGAAAAAGAAGAGGAAACCACCGTTAGCGGGTTCTTACCGGAAGCATCTCCTCTACGCTCTAAGGTAACGGGGGTTATCCATAGCGACTAGACGAGTGTGTATGTTAGGATTAGGTTTTACGTTTATTATAAATTGGGGGTTTTTGCCTTTTATATTATTTATGTTCTTAAATTGATAATTGGGGTTTAGTTGTTGTATTTTTAATTCCATTAATTGAATTGTAGAATTTGAGACTTGAGACTAATTAATTTCGAATTAATGAGATTATGGATGGGTTTGCATATTTTAAGCGTTGATTATGTGATTATATAGTTATTGATGAAATTAGATGAATTTATGTTGAATAATGGTGAATTGTAGTTTATGCATAAAAGGCGTTTGTTAAAATGTCTTAAAGTGATTTTTATGTTGTATTGGCGTTTGGCTAGTTGGGAATTTAGTACATGTGGTTATGTGTTATGTTGTATTACGTTAAGTGACGTATGAGATGGTGTTAGTTGAATAGTATAATATTATTGGCCGAGACCTTAATATTTATACGTATGAGATGGTGTTATTTGAATGATTTTATATTATTGGCCGAGGTCTTGTGATTTAGCTGTAGTGGCAATGGTCTCTGTCTCTCCCTAATTCCGGGGACAGAAGACGGCCGAGGGGATAGGGAATGACTCGTCTTACGGACCGGGACGAGTGGCGTTAGAGGTCCCAGTGTGCACTATATTTACTTTTATGTTAGCAATGGTCTATGTCTCTCCCTAATTCCGGGGGCATAAGACGGCCGAAGGGATAGGGAATGACTCGTCTTACGGACTGGGACGAGTGGCGTGAGAGGTCCAAGTGCGCACTATAAATCTACTTTTATGTTGCAATGGTCTCTGTCTCTCCCTAATTCCGGGGACAGAAGACGGCCGAAGGGATAGGGAATGACCTACCTTACGAACTGGGGTAGGTGGCGTGAGAGGTCCATGTATGCTGTTGATGTGTATTTAATTTATTTAATTTATCGTAGTTGTAGAATATCATTATATTTCTCTTTATACGTCGATTATCGTAGTTGTAGAATTTGTGAGATCTTGCATTTATGGGATGGAGTGACGGTATTTGTGGTGCCGTCCCGTCTAGTTATGTGCGTGGGACTCACCGTTACAATTTATTATTTCAGGTACAACTTAGGTTGAGGCGTATGGTTAAGAGCTTTAGCAATGCATCACATGGGTTTGGGGCTTTCGCTTTATTTTTACTTAGATTGTTTTTGAGGTTGTAGCCTACGGGCAAATTCATTCGTTCGTTATTTTTAGCTTTTATAAATCCTGACTTTTAGCCGCGTTTGGCAAACTTTTTATTTATCCGTTAATTGTTCCTTTAGCTCGTTAGTGTTTTCTTTTTAAATTTTTAAATTCGTACCAACAGGTTCTCTTTTCTTTGTTTTAAAAAGGTCATGCCTCGATGTCCGTGTTCTATGGATTTTGGGGCGTGACAGAAAAGTCTTAAACATATGGCAGGTTTTCAAACTTCTGTTTTTGAACTTTTTAAAGCTTTTGGACCCAAAAGGTAGCTTTTAAAAGTAAAAAAAAAAATTGGCATATACCAAGCAGCCATTTATTTATTTTAACAAAAAGATGCACTCAATCAAAGCTTTAATCCCGCTTATTTTTGTAATTGGTAGCAATTTTTTTGTTAATAAATCACCTAGCTCTTTCAAAAATGAGGTTATCATGTTTTTTAATTAATGGCGAACCGGTTAATTAATTAATACGATTTGTTTTGAGCCAACGTCGTAGTCTTTTGCCCACAAATGCTTCTTTATACCAACGTATAAAAATTACAACATTCATGTTTTGGAAAATTCGATTACTTTAGTATAACATATTTGATGATTCTATTATTTGTGCGCATGCAGTGTTCGTGAGTTAATTACTATTTTCCCTCTTTCACAACTTATCCCATTATAGTTAGGTTCACCTGTATTAATTTTTGTGTCTTCAGAGCTTTTACATTTGTTATGCAGAAGCCTGGAACAATGATATGTTTCATGCAGAATAAGTGTGAATTTTTTTCTTAATAGTTTATTTGGAACACCTGCACCTAACATATCCTATAGGCACATTTGTGGTACATTACAGTTGGATTTTGACATACATTTATTCTTTTAGATACTTGTTGAAGATGGTTATAATAAAAAGGCGACCAGTTGTCTCTATGGATTTAAACTATATAACAAATATCTAGCATTTTCTTATTGTTATTTTTGTCGTGATTGTGCCCTCGTTAACCAATGGTTTCTGAACCGGTCCATATACAAGTCTAGTAGATTCACTGAGAACTAATTATCATTCACTCGAAGCTTCTCATACATCATAAATCACCCACAAATCTTTCAAAACAGCAAAACTAATACTTATTCAGTGCACTCTGCCCATGTTTGTTTACGGATAACAAGTGTTATATGATTATTAGTATCGTGGAACCCACATTATAACTTGTTTATTTACACAAATTACATTTGATATTATATAAAAGATAGTACTAAATGATATATGATAATATTTTCGTAAAGTAAGTTAATAATTATAGAAGTAACTACAATGATGCTAGTATCATTCTTGAATCTTTGAGAGTTAGTTATAAAGCTATATTATATTGTCCCACAGGGTATATAACTAGTTAATTTTAGTTTTAAATAATTTAATTTTAATATAAAATTGCTGAGCTGCTTGTAACGGAACGGAGCTACAAAGTGATTGAAGCATAACGAGGTCCATCACCCCAACTTGACATTAAGTTTGTAGCAAATACAAAATTAATAGAAACAATTTCGAGTAATTTAAGAATTGGTACCCTTTTCAAACTAATTATTGTAAATTAATACCATCTTGCTATTACACATAAACCCAATACATTTCACCAATAAAAGTTTGACCAATACCAAGACTATTGACCGGTCATCGGCGTTAATCAAAAAATCAAAAACTCAAAAAATCCGGAAAAAAAACAGTTTTTTAAAAAATTCCAAAAAAAAAATCAATAAACATTTTTTTTACAATACAATACAAATTTTAACTTCCGGTCTCCGCCGTTGACCAAAAAAATAAAAAAAAAATGTAAAAAATGATTAAAAAATAAAAAAAAATAAAAAAATCCAGAATTATTGAAAAAAAAATTAAAAAAATTGAGAGTTTGGAAAAAATTCTTAAAAAATCCAAAAAAAAATGTTTTTTTAGAAAAAATTAAAAAATCAAAAAAAAAAAATTCAATATTTTTGAGAATCTAATAAAAAAAAATTGACAATCTAATAGATAATGTAATGGATTTTTTATGACAATCTAAAAGACAATCTAATACAAAAAATTAGAAAAAAAAAAAATCCAAAAAAATTAATACAATTTTTTTAACAATCTAATAAAAGTTTTTGACAATCTAATACAATTTTTGTGAAAATCTAATAATTTATTTGACAATCTAATAGATAATTTTTGATAATATAATTCAATTTTTTTTTACAATATAATTCAAGTTTTTGGGCAATTTAATACGTTTTTTTTAAATCTAATATATATTTTTTGAAAATCTAATATATTTTTTTTGAGAATCTATTATAATTTCTTGACAATCTAATACAATTTTTTTAACAGTCAAATACAACATTATTGACAATCTAATAGAAAAAAATTTGACAATCTAATACAAATTTTTTGACAATCTAATACGATTTTTTTGATAATCTGATACGATTTCTTTGACAATCTAATACATTTTTTTAGAAATATTTTTAAAAAAAATCTAAAAAAATAACAAATTCTAAAAATAATTCAAATTCTAAAAAAAATCCAAAAATTTAAAAAAGTTGACAATCTAATACAAAATATTTGACAATTTAATTCAAAAATTTTGACAATCTAATACAATATTTTTAACAATCTAATACAATTTTTTTGAAAATCTAATACAAAATACAAATACACAAATTTTGACAATAATATAATTTTTTTGACAATTTAATATAATTTTTTTTTTACAATTTTTTTGACAATTTAATATAACATTTTTGACAATATAATACAAAAATTTGACAAACTTATTTTGACAATCTAATACAAAACTTTTGACAATTTAATTCAAATTTTTTGACAATTTAATATAATTTTTTTTAGCAATTTAATACAATTTTTTTTGACAATCTAATACGATTTTTTTGAAAATCTTATATAATTTTCTTGTGAATCTATTACAATTTTTTTGACAATTTAATACAATAGTTTTGGCAATCTAATACAATTTTTTTTACAATCTAATACAACATTTTTTACAATGTAATACAATTTTTTTCACAATCTAATACAATTTTTTGACAATCTAATATAAAAAAATTGACAATTTAATAAAATATCATGCATTATAATACTTTTAAACATGTTTTGGGGAAAATCTACATGATGTTAGCATTTTAAGTCTTAAATTAGAAAACATTCAATATAAGGACATGAACGTAACAAACTTAAAAGTTGTTTTTTTTTATCAAATTTACCAAGTAGAGGTCCCTGTACATATAGGTAAGATTTCAACAGTTACATCCCATTTTCGTCGCCACTCCCTTTTACCACCAACACCGCCGCATGCCTGTCATCAACGGTGCCAGAGAACACGCAAAACGAGAGAGTGAGAGGCAGCGGACGAGAAAGAGATAGAAAATCAGAACGATATATAACAACGCCGCCGTCAGTCATGGTCAACGTCGTGTTTGACCGCCGCCAGATCAAGCGACGTGCATTTTTCTCCACAATTGGTATAACAGCGATCTGTAATATAAATATGTATATGTATGTATACAGTATATATAAATACAAATAGAGATATGTAATATATATATATATATATATATATATATATATATATATATATATATATGTAAATACATATAGGGAGAGATTCCATGTGAGAAGGAGGGAAAGAGAGAAAAGGGCGGAGCAGCAGGAGTGAGGCAGAGAAGCTCAGTCCGTCACCGGAGCTCTGGCGACAGTGATGACATGGCGTTTTTTAGGCGGAGCTAATTTTAGAGAGATAAAGTGTTTTTGGGTTAATGGAGAAAAAAATAGAATTCGTACACTTTTTATATTTAGAGTAGATGGTACCAAAAACAAATTAAAATGTTTGAATATGAAAACTTATGCTAATAAAAAATACAAGTGCTACTAAAAGTTAATAATTCTATTAAATTGATACCGGACTCCAATTAATTGGTATTGTTCTTGAATCTTTGAGAGTTAGTTATAAGGCTATATTATATTGTCCCACATGCAGGGTATAACTAGTTAATTTTAGTTTTAAATAATTTAATTTTAATATAAAATTGCTGAGCTGCTTGTAACCAAACGGGGCTACAAAGTGATTGAAGCATATAACGAGGTCCATCTCCCCAACTTGACATTAAGTTTGTAGCCACTACAAAATTAATAAAAACAATTTTGAGCCTCATACACTACAAGAAAATAAAAAGATAACAGCAACTGCTCTGTTACTATATATATTTTTTCTTGTAGTGATATATATCTACAATCATTTTTGTCATTTTTTTCACAACAGGTTTGTTTAACTCAATATTTTCTTCCCCTTTGCTTTGTTCTTCATTTATTTTAATATTTTTTTCCTAATATTCAATTTCATTATTATTTACTCCAGCTTCGGTATTCGTTTTCATTATTTATTGCGTTTCAGTTGCAATCCTAGTACTTATACCGTACATGCATGCTAGGACTAACGACGGAAACCCGTTTCGACCCGTATTAACTCATTGAAAACTAGTTAAATGCTTAGGAAACACAATCGTACATCCATAATCTAGAAGTAGCTAGCTAGGACGTTACTAGTAATAGTCAGTTTTTAGATCTTTTATGTTTTTCGGCCATCGGCTGCAATCCTAGTTATACCGTACATGCATGTTAGGACTAACAACGATAACCAGTTTCGATCCCATTTTAGAAACCAGTTAAATGCTTATGAAAGACAATCGTACCTCCATAATCTAGTAGATTACTAGTATTAGTCAATTTTTAGATCGTTAATAAACAAATAATATAACCCCATGATGAAGGGTCCCCTAGATTCGCTCGCAAAGTTGATGTAGAGAGAGGATACAATTCGGTAATTAAATGGAGTTTTATATGAGACATGTGTGATATATTATATGGGTTTTATTGATAAGTTTGTATCTTGGGGAAAGGCTCGTATTAAAACCTCTTCCTTTTCTATTGCTAAGGCTCATGGTAACGAACTAAATAGAGACAGTCGGGATAGAATCCCTCCATTTTGAAAATTTTTTATGAAAAAATAGATTTTTACTATATATTTTGATCAAAATGTTTAAATTTTAGTGTTTCAGCCTCCAATTCCGTAAAATAACTTCATATAAGTTATAATTTTTTTTTATATAGAAAATCAACCCCTCCATTTCGTAATCCTGATTCCGTCACTACTAAGGCCTTGAAGATCCATTGTGGTCCTTCTTGTTTGTGATTTCTAATTTTCTATGATTTTTTTCTCTCATTCTTCGAAAGAATGCGGAAACTCACTCGTTTCGGTTTCACTCCCTTTGTAAAGAGAGTAATGCTACAATGGTAAATAATGGCTTAAAAGGTAGGTTGATCGATGTGTCCAGATCTGGCGATATGGTTGTTAAGTTCTGTCCATTGGTTTGAGTTTTGACCTCGAAACATCATCCGAATATCAAGTAACTCAGAAACAAGGTAGAGGGGAAACAACCTCTAGAGTCAAAATCTGAAAGACAATACTGAAAGTGATTATTTTGTACATTAATCTATAACATAGTCTCACTGAATTAGGCAAATAATGTGCAGCACAGCGAACACACTATACGAGAATCTATGTGCTCATATCAATTATGTTCACAGTAAAAGAATTCAGATATGGACAACAGATATCACTAGTGTCGATAAAGCGAAAACAGAATCAACAAAACCATACCTCAACGTTAGAAGGTTAAACTGAAAGGCTAAAAGGCGTAACAATCATGCCGGCATCGCAGAAGGACATAAAAATTCTCTTCTAAAAGTAACTGCATAAACTTAAATCAGCAGTAGCAGACTTAGATAAGTGACTCTTTCGATTGTAGGCATCGCATGCAAACGTCATAAGATGCATAGATCATGTGTAATATGAACACAATATTAGTATTTCACTGTGAATATTTCATAACCAAGAAGGATTATCATGTATAAAAAGCCTAGAACCCAAATTTTGATCACAAAAACAAAATTTACAACAACAGAGAAACCGTCTCAATCCCTCTAGTGATCTTTAAATCTTGCGGGTCACGCGAACAACAACTCTTCTCATCCCAAATCCATCGAACCCTTACTGAATATGGGGACCGAGTACCTGGACAGGATATCGAACAAGATATTAAAAACTAATAATTTCGCGTCAGAAACAGAAAAATTGAGTTAATTAGGACCCTATACTAAACTTGTTTTAAAAAACAAAATTCAAACATCAAACAACACTAGAACACGTTCTGAGATACGTGACAACCCGACTACTCTTCTGTCAAAATATTTAACAACGAAGTACTAAATCAACAAATAAGCCCTAATATTTCCATTTAGTCCAAAGATTTCATTGCCATTACTACGTTGACAATATGTCGAAGCATATGCTACCAAATTAATGTAGTTGTACGCTATAGTCTACGAACTATTCAATAAAAAAATAGTTAATAATAGAGTGAACGAAATGCATACCTGGACGAGAAATCCCTAAACGAGTCGCTAAAATGGTCGCTTTTCCCTACACCCTCATCGAAATTCAGCGAATAACTCATCGGATCATACTGGAACTTACCACCAACTTTCGGACCCACGGTCCCATACCGGTTCTTTCCAAACCGCCTAATAAAATTCTTCCATTTCGGACCAGCGACAACCTCAGACCATTCCCTAACCTTCTTGAGCCCTCTGACCCCTTTGGCCCACCAACTAAGTTCGTATTTTACTAACGGTCCGTGAGTTATTCGCTCCCACCAACAAGACCCCGGTGACATCCAATGACAACACCCTCCCTGATGGTTAGGGGAGTCTGGGTTGGCTTCGGACGCCATATATATGTGTATATATATTTTTTCCGGAAAATTAGGGGGTATACTAATTTTCCTTTGAAACCCTTGTTTGGTTTGGTATCTTTGTTTGAAAGTTGTTTCTTTGTTGTGTCTTTTTGTTGAGTTGGTTAAGCGGGAAATTCGCAGTGCATGATAAGTGTAACTTGTAAGGGTTATTTACACTCATGATGCTGTATGTTTTGGAGAAAGTTATATTTAATATTCAGAGCTTTATGTTAAGTACTACAGTTAACAGATTTTGCAAATTGATAAAGATTTTGCAAATTGATAAAGATTTTGCAAATTGATAAAGATTTTGCTATAAACTTTATTAGTAAAATGGGAAATTTTATGTTCTGTACTCCCTCCGTTCCTAAATAAGTCGAATTTTTCATTATTTAAATTGTCGATCAAAATTACACGTATTTTCGTAATTAACACTTATTTAGGGACGTAGGAATTACAAACTAGCGGTATCATTTTTTTTTAATATTTTAAATAGGTGACCCAATTTGTTTCCAAATTTTTAAGAAGGATTTTTTTTTAGTACATATGTATTAATTTTAAGTAGTTGACATTTACGTTTTCTATTAAGATGTTTTTTTTATAAGACTATTAAAATTTATTACATATCAATCTTGAGGGGGTAAACTTTGGTAATAGTTATTCTGGTCAAATATCATCTTTAAAAAAATCTGTTTCAAAAATCAAACGAAAATCCAGATTTCTGTTTTTTAGATTTTTTAGTTTTTTCGCAGACAAATTTACTTACTAAAAGCTATATAAATCATCTGACTGTGTAGACATTCATTGATTTTTAAAATAAAAAATATAAATATCATTTTAGAAATCAGTTGACAAACGGAGCCAAAGAAAATGGTTCAGGTAATATAAGGGGCAAATAAAGATGAAAAATAGTTAAAAGATTAAAAGAGGTAGTTGTATTTTGACGAGATTACATACGCTTGACTCGGAAAAAAAATTATTGCTTGTGTACGTCTGTGAATATAAGTTGAGTAACAATAATAACAAGAATTTTTCACAATTTTTGGATTTATTTATTGCATAACTGATCTATCGTGCATCATCCTTTAGTATTTTCTGAAATGATTTGTTTTGAAATTCATTATATTACCTGAAAATTGTAAAATAAAATAAAAAAAAATACTAAAATGACAAGAGATACCGTCAGCGGTGCGTATATATAGGGGTGTAAATAAAACGAAACAAGAAAACAAAAAATTACCCACGGTCATTGTCGTAAGTAAGTGGTCGCTATTAGCATTGGCTACGGGAAATGACTGTCGACAATCCGTCGGCATATTGACTGTCATTAATATTTTACCTACAGCTTAACTACCGCTTGGTTACGATATATTTCCGTCAACGTTTAGTGTAAATAAGCTATTAACAACGACAAACTCGGCATTAAGCCGTAGCAAAAAATACATATGTTTTATTAAGAATATTAAAAAAAAATTAAAATAAAATAACGACAACAATATAGTCGTCAATAATCGATTGTCGTAGGTAACAATATTTGTAGTAAAATCGTAGCAAAAATTTACTATTTTTTGAAAAAAAATATATTCATAAAAGCATGATTTAAAAGAAATGGTAATAGTAAATAATAGGAAAATAATAATTTAAAAAACTTTCAAAGAGATGATCAGAAAAAAATTATTCATATTAAAAGAAACACTTATCCAAGAGAAAGGTCGTTGAAAGACTATGTAACCCAAATAAATCATTATCGGAATATTACACAACCAAATTGTTCGAAAGTTATAACCTGAGTAAAAAACATAGAAACTAAGTTATGCTCGCTTGTCACTTGAATTGAGGTTTTCTGGAATATCATTGTTGTCGTTGAAAAAATCATCTTCGCCATTGACATCATCGAACCATGGTCGAGTCTTTTGCTCATTGTTGTTGCTATCCTTGTTGTTGTAACATCTCTGACCTAATTTGGGAGTCAAACGGCCGAATAACAAGTGTGGCGACACGTACTAGAGAAAGCATAATTTACAAATATTCAGAAATAGTAGAATAATGAAATATACCCAAAATTATGTACATTCATTAATAACAATTTTAACTACGGTACTTACCAAGTAATTAAACATCATATAAGCTAAAGAAAAATTACATCGCAGCGGAAAATATAACTTAAACTTCTATAAGGTCTGTCTGGTCCCAACTAATCGACTTCAAATCTAAATAACCGATCGCTTACCTGAAAAACATTTTAAAAGGGAGGGGTGAGCTAAACGAGCTCAATGAGAGAGAATGTCTTACAATATAATATAAGAGACATAAATAAGATTTTTCTTTATCTTTTCTTTCAAATTAAATGCTTTATTTTAAGTAAAATTCCCAATGCATAAGTATTTAGAAATTACTTGAATATAAAAGATAAATAAACTTTTCACTTTTCTTTCATCAAAATTTAAATCCATCGCAATAGTAATAATAAAATCCATTTCTTTCTTTTTATGATAAAAACAAAATGATAACATGTATATCTTAGAGTACCAAGCCCGATTGACTTCCTCAATCTCTTTACCGTCGATCTTTTTATCAGGTGTATAAACCATACGTGCACTACGTAATTAAGGTCACCACAGCATGACGGCTGAGTCTTTTCCTTAAAACGTTCCGGTTAACAAAACTATGTACAATCGCTAAGTTAACCGTGAGAACTAAACTCTTTCGTTTAGTTGCCAACGTCACCCCATTTTCCTTTTCCCCTTATTCGGAGATTCTTCGTTGGACTTATTCTCATGGTCCCAAATACAAATCATAAGCAAATCATAAAAATAATAAATTTGGAAACCTTATACAGATACACTGTATATAACATTTATCTTTATAAGATATAAACTCGTTCTTTTATCCACTATATATAAATCACTTCTTCTTTTTCATTCTTTTCTTTCTTTTATTTTCTTTGTTTTCGTAACAATATAAAAAAATGTTTCCATATATAAATAGTAGTTGAAAAATAATAACCATGAGCCTGTAAAATATTATCAAAAGTTGCAACGAGATATTTATAATAGCAAGACAAAACTCACGCACCTGATTCGGGTTGAAAAACCCGAAACACGTATATACCAAAACTGTTAACGGACCTGAAAATATAATTATCAACCATCTGTCAGTACCACAATACAAACTCCTCTAACTATTAAATAATTTTAAATAGTCAAGTATCAAACGTAGAACTAGCATCATCTTGGCGACAACCTAATCCGTTAATTGGGCAAGATAACCTCTCATATACATCATCTCGAAAATATAAGAAACTGCACTTTAATTAGAATTTGTAACAAATACAGATAATCACATAAGCTATTCTCTGGACCAAGTATAAACACCTTTACAAGCACTTAAAATTGTAACAATAGCAGAATACCCTTTTTTTTTATCAACTTCTAGAAAAACAGCACACAAGAATCAACCTATAATGGTGTCTACCTATCATATGTTTTTCTTAGTACACAACTTAATTCAACCACCCAACATAATATCATGATAAATTCTTATCTGATAAGTAGAATACAATTTCATTAAATAATCTTCAAAAACTCCAACTAATGCTGCTTAATTTCAAATTGTGACCAACGACTAAATCAGACCTTAGGAAATTATAAAGGCTAAAACCAGAACACTTTTAAGCTCAAGTAATAATGGACATATGAGAAACAGACTACGTTAGTATCATAGAATTACCTTGATGAATCTTAAACAGGACCCGTTATTTATCCACAAGCCCTTCCTTCCCCCCCCCCCCCCCTCTCTCTCTCTCTATATATATATATATATATAATTAGAAAGAATCTCTCCTTTCGGTCTGTATTTGTCTATCTGTCTATATGTATATGTATAGGGATATAAAACAATGGTTTGACCAGATGAACTCATCTCTCCCCCCTTACTCTCTCTTCCTTTACCCGCTTATAAATACAGACCGCAATGCTTGTGAACTAATGAGGTTATGACAAATACATTATATAATTTAAAGACGGCCTTTTAAGTTTCTACTTTTTCTTTTCTTATTCTCATATTCTCTTTAGATAATTGTAATTTAACTACTAATACTCCTTATTACTAGTTTGGTCCCTTACAAACTTGCTAAATTCTAAACAACCACACCAAGTTACCAAAATCTCAAAACAATCCTAAAATATTAAACATTATTAACTAAATATAATAAAATAAAATACAGGATTTTACAGTTGTCCTCTCTCTATTCGTCGTACACGTATATAGCATAGAAAATGTTTCGTCCCGTGCCATCTCCACAGCAAATCAGTGGCACTATTCCATCTCCCCTTCTTCGGACCTCCAATAACATCAAAATAAATAAATCAGTGGCACTATTAATGACAAGTATTGTTGCTTTATTTCCTCCAATTAGCATTATTTATTTTACTTTGTTACGTTCACGACACCTTATTTTTTTGGTATTCCTATATACATATGGAGTACTGTATAAGGTTACATCTTGATTTGCTTAAAACAAACTGTTGTCGATTAGGAGTAGGTATAAATATAAAGTAGTGACATTATATGAAATAATTTTGCTTAACAGTATAGATGAGAGTTTGCCAGAATCGAAATTTGCGAAATCAAGCCGAACCAGAGAATTACTTAGAAATTGAGCAACATATAGCAGGCTGTACCAGAAATTCTATTACATATGCAATAAAAGTCTGCTTTTCAATTTTAACATTTTTTTAAGTGATACATTACGTAAGTCGCTTTTTCATTTTCCCTTTTTCTTGGTAATGAAATTTAAAACGGTTTGGTTATCAATTTCAACTGACTTGTTATAAAAACTAAAAACAGTGTACATAATAATTCAATATTTTTTCTCTGTAAAAAAGCTTGAAACCAAAACAACCCAAAGAAGCCAACTAGCAAACAAACAAAAGGCAGAAATGTCTACCACAATCGCTTAAAAATTAGAACTATACAATGTAATAAAATATTACGTACGCTGTCACTACGAGGAATTAAAACCAAAAATCAAGCAATGATGAGCAAGTTAAGGTATAGTGTATCATTGTTTTCTTACCCGCGCTGTTTTTGCAGTCGAGTTGCACATCTCGCTTGTCGCTTGAATTGATAGAACATAAAAATTAGACCCGAATATTCTATTCGGTTAATAATCAACCCACTTTATAAATGGGTATCCAACGCTTAAATGGGTCATCACATGCCTTTTATAGGAAAATAAGGTATTAAAATCAAAAGCCCAAGCCCACTTAACTAGATACCCATGTCTAAAAAACCCCCTGAGATGGAGACATTTGTCAACATCCTAGAAAGCATAGTTGCCTATAAATAGCCAACTACCCATCCTATAAAAGGATCAGAAAATATATCCAAAAAATATAGAGAGAAGTTGAGAAAAGAGAGAAACTAGTCAAAGTTTAGCCTAAAAAGAAGCAAGCCGAACAGCGAGAGAGCCGAATATCGAAGAGAAAGAAGAACGACCAAGATAAGAGATTAAGCAGTCAAATCGAGCACAATTGTAATAAAGAAGTACTAATCCGAGCAAGTGTAACAATCCGAATAAGTGTAATAATCCGAACAATAATAAAGATAAAGAAATGTCCAATTTTTACCGTTGATTTACCATTATTATATTGTTGAAAAGCCTAACGTGATCGCCAAAAAGTTATGGTTTTATCAAATGGCGCCGTCTCCGGGAATTATCTAGTTCCCAACTAGCTTAGACTTCGAATACCAATACTCTACCAGACGAGCGACAATGGTGACCAATATAGAAGAAACCCATCCCGAGATAGTAGAAACCAATAACCAACATGTGCAGATTAGCCAACAAGACCTGGACGATCTACTCGCCATCCGCGATAGATACGACGCTATCCAGTCCGAAAACCAACCGACAACCTCCAATGTCCACCGAGAACAACCGATCGAACAACCCCAACAGCTTGAAGGGATTGTCGAAGAATACCAAACGTCCTCGGAAGACGAACAAGCCTTGCCCGTACTAAGGCGCGCAAGAAGACGCATACCCGGATCCCAGGCAGGACCGAGCTCAAGAGTCCCTTTGCCAACGGCCTCGGTCAATTCTGGTGCCCGTTTACAAACAAACGAAGCTGACCGGCTTGGTATGCCTGAAGGTCATGAACTCGAACAGTTGTCCCGATTACCGACTCACCCACCAAGGATGATTACACCACCCACGGTGGAAGTACAACACATCGTTCCAATAGCTGATGAAAGGAACAACGCCCAGCTGCAAGCTCAGCTGGCAGCGTGTATGACGACCATGGCAGCAGCCGGCATCAGACTGCCGGGTACTCAACCTGCCAACGCAGACAAAGATCCACGTCATGAAGCGGAAGATTCCGCCTATAGGGCCGCCTTGGAAGCGGCGGGCCGGCGACCAGATCAAGAAGTGCCCCATCAAGGGGGCAACGTCCCGATAACAATCCCTCCGACCTTCGTCCACCCAAACGCGTATACGGAACATATACTCGAGAGAAACCCGAAGGACGATAGGTATCCCGAACACATGATCGGGGGAGGATACGGCCCACCACCACAACAGGGGGATACACCCCCCCTACCAAGCCACGGATGAAGCGTTCCAACAGGCTTGGAACGTATGCCAAGAAACCCCATGTACCGAACAGATCACGCGGTACCGCAATCTTGTGGGGTTCGTCATCCCCGAGTTCAGGCTCTATGATGGAATTTTGTCCCATTGACCATCTAAGGCACTACAAGACGAAGATGGAGCTGTGGAGTGATGACCATGCGATGATGTGCAAGTTTTTCAAAAACAGTTTGGGCCAAGAGGCTTCATCGTGGTACCATAACTTACCACGGGGCTCTATAAGAGACTGGGCGGAGCTGCTAAGAGCGTACTCCACCCGATACGCTGCTCATCGGAAGAAGAAGGTTAGTATTGAAACCCTTCTAAAAATGACGATGATGCCAAATGAAAGGCTCAACGACTACTGCATACGTTTCATCAACGTAGCAAACCAGATTACATAGTACGCCAGTAATATAGCCATCCAGAACTTTATCAACTCCATCCCTAATAGCTATTGGGCGAGAAGGAAGTTCATAGGCAAAAATTTTCCGACCACTGATTCCCTGCTAGCCTATTGTACCCACCTCACCGATAAAAACGACGAACTGCGTATCCTCAACCGAACTCTACCAAGAAGAGAATCGGTCCGAGAGGCACAGGTGGGTCGCAAAAGAGTTAGAAATAACCAGGGAGAAACATTCCAACCGACCAGAAAGAACAAAGGTCCCGAGGTCCATGGCAGGGTAGAGCGACCATGAGAACCTGAGCCCAAACCGCTCCAGATCGCATACCCAACACCGATCAACGAACATAAACCCCTCCAGCTCACCTACTCTGTACCAACCAAGCAGTCACAACAAGGCCGGTTCCAGGGAAGGGAAAAGCAAAAGAGCTTCGAACTGGTCGAATTGAGATACTCTTTCAACCTGTCGGCTAAAGATATCCTCAAGAATATTCGCAGAGAAAGCTGGTATTCACGGCCAGAGCCGCTCGCTACCCCCCCTGAGCTTAGAGACCCCAAGCTTTTCTGCGCCTATCACGAGGACTACAGACACCTCACCGAGCACTGCCGTAACCTGCGGTGGAAAATGAACCTATGGGGCGATGCGGGATACCTGGCCAAGTTCATCAAAGGCGTCGGAAATAAAGGCAAACAACTGGCCATTGAGGGAGCCGACAACCGGCAAGGCAAAACAATCAATGTCGTTCATATGTCTCGACCCAAGGGCACGGGTGGGGAACGATCGCGACAACGGCAACTGGCACACTTTGGCCAGGTAGCCAGGGCATCACAGGCGTCGACCTCCAAACGACAATGCACGCCGCGACGACATCCGCCCATTTCCTTCTCGGATCTGGACGAAGAAGGGGTGATTTACCCCCACGGGGACGCCATCAACCTCTGTGTTCAGATAGGCCTTGACACGGTTAGCAGGCTGCTTGTCGATCAAGGAGCCTCTTGTGATATCATGTACAGAGAACTCTTCGACGAGATGGAACTCAAGCTGTAAGATCTACAGCCTACCGATGTCACACTAATCGGATTCATCTCCGAGACAACTAAACCGTTGGGAAAGATCGTCATAAGTGTCACTACGGGATCCGTATCAGTTCCCGTTGAGTTCTTAGTGGTAAACGACAACTCCGGCCACAACGCGATCTTGGGTCGACCTTGGCTTCACGACATGAAGGCCATACCCTCGACCTACCACCAAAAAGTCAAATACCCAAATGATCGGGGAGAGATTGAGACAGCCAGAGGATGTCAAGAAGATTCAAGACGCTGTGAGGACATTACCGCTTCCCTTCAAAAACAGCTGAGCGTTGTCGAACAACCCACCAGCACAAAGAAGCTGATCAACCACATAGCCAAAACCGAGAGGGTTGTCGAAGAACAAGTAGGAGAAACTCTTAGGAAGGTGTATATCCCGGGTACGGACGAGGAGCACTACTTCCTCCTCGGTGATGACCTTCCAAAATAGGAATCCGAAGAGTTAGAAGCATTCCTCTTCAACAACATTGATAAATTCGCCTGGAGCCCTAAAGACATGCCAGGCCTAGACCCTAAAACGGCATGTCACCACCTGAGTGTTGATGCCAAGTGCAAACCGATAGCTCAGAGGAGCAGAAAAGTGTCTGTACAGCACAGGGCAGCTATAATTGCTGAGGTCCACAAGCTATTAGAGGCTGGAGCCATAAGGGAGGTCTTCTATCCAAAATGGTTATCCAATCCTGTCGTCGTCCCCAAGAAGAATGGAAAGGAGAGAGTCTGTATAGACTTCACCAATCTCAACAAAGCCTGTCCGAGGGACTACTTTCCCCTTCCAAGAATTGATCAATTGGTGGACGCAACTGCAGGAGCGGAACGGATGACCTTCCTGGACGCGTATTCAGGGTACCACCAAATCCCCCTCGCCCACAAAGATCAAGAGAAGACGTCTTTTATATCGCCTTTGGGAAACTATTGCTATACGGTAATGCCGTTCGGCCTACGCAACGGAGGAGCAACATACCAAAGGATGATAACAAGGGTATGTCGAGATCATATAGGGAAGACAATGGAGGTATACATAGATGACATGGTCGTCAAAAGCGAAAAGGCTACATCCCACCTTCAAGATATTAGAGACGTTTTCCAAACGCTGGGCGAGCACAAACTGAAACTCAACGCGAGCAAGTGTGCATTCGACATCAGCAAAGGGAAGTTTCTGGGACACATGGTCAGCCGACGAGGAATAGAAGCTAATCCCGATCAGATCACAGCTCTTCGGAACCTAGCAGCTCCCAAGAATAAGAAGCAGGTACAAGAGCTCACGGGAATGATGGCAGCATTGAGCAGGTTCATCAGCCGATCCGTAGACAAGGGACAGCCATTTTTTGAATCACTCAAGAAGGATAGAAAATTCGTGTGGGACCCAGAATGTGAAGTTTCTTTCAACAACCTCAAAGATTATTTAAGGACACTGTCACTGCTCATCTCGAATTCAGCTTGCATACACTTAGAAAACTCCTCGCACATGCGAGCATTAGTAGCACCGAAAATAATATCATCAACATATATTTGAATTAAAAGCATGTCTTTACCATCCTTTTTAATAAAAAGAGTAGTATCTAAAGTGCCACGAGAAAAACCCTTTTTGATCAAAAAATTACTAAGTCTTTCATACCAAGCCCGGGGTGCTTGTTTTAAACCATAAAGTGTTTTACGAAGTTTGTAAACATGATCGGGAAATGCGTGATTTTCAAAGCCGGGTGGTTGTTTTACATAAACTTCCTCATTTATAAAGCCGTTCAAAAACGCACTTTTAACATCCATTTGAAACAATTTAAAGCGTTTAAAAGAAGCATACGCAAGCAACATTCTAATGGCTTCTAGTCTAGCTACGGGTGCGTAAGTTTCATCGAAATCGATGCCTTCTTCTTGGTTATACCCGAGCTACTAGTCTAGCCTTATTTCTAATGACTACCCCGGATTCATCCATCTTATTACGAAATATCCATTTCGTACCTATAATGGTTTTCTCACGCGGTCTAGGTACTAATGTCCATACGTTGCTACGCTCGAATTGATTTAATTCGTCATGCATAGCTAATACCCCAACTCTCATCGAGTTCCGCCTCATGAAAGTTCTTGGGCTCTAATTGAGACAAGAATGCAAAATGATTAACTATATTTCTTAATGATGAACGTGTATGCACTCTTTCTCCCGGGTTACCCAAAATTAAATCTTGCGGATGGTGATTGGCAAAACGCCATTCTTGAGGTAAATCCTCATGAATATGTACGCTAGATTCTAAGTCCTTTTGAAGTCTCTCTATAGTGACTTCTTCATCAACGGGTTCAACCTCTATGCTAGGCGTTGACTCTAAGCTAGATGTAACATGATTCGAAGAAGATGCTTTATGAAAAATATCATCATTAATATTATGAACAATTAAAGGCTTATCAATCGTCGGCAAATTCTCATCAAACGAGACATGTACCGACTCTTCCACCAATAAAGTTCTTTTATTAAAAATACGATAAGCTTTACTCGATATAGCATATCCAACGAAAATTCCTTCGTCGAACTTAGCATCGAATTTTCCTAGATTATCCTTACCATTATTATGAACATAGCATTTACAACCAAATGCACGTAAATGAGAAATATTGGGCTTTCGCTCATTCCATAATTCGTAAGGTGTCTTTTTTAATATGGGCCTAATTAAGGCTCTATTTAAAATATAACAAGCGGAATTTACGGCTTCGGCCCAAAAATACTTTGGCAAATTATTTTCGCAAAGCATGGTCCGTGCCATTTCCTCTAGGGTTCTATTCTTTCTCTCTACTACCCCATTTTGTTGAGGCGTACGAGGAGCCGAAAAATTATGATCAATACCATTTTCATCACAATAAGTTTGAAATGGAGTATTCTCAAATTCCTTACCATGGTCGGTTCGGATACTTTTGATCATATAACCCTTTCGTGTTTGGAGCTTTTTGCAAATAATAGAGAATTCTCTAAATGCTTCATGCTTATGAGTTAAAAACAACACCCAAGTAAAGCGACTAAAATCGTCAACCATGACGAAGGCATATGCACGCCCGCCAAGACTAAGTGTCCGGGAGGGGCCAACTAAGTCCATATGAATGAGCTCCAAACAACGAGTAGTAGAAATAATATTTTTAGACTTAAAAGAAATCTTTGTTTGTTTGCCTAATTGGCAAGCGTGACAAAGTTTGTCCTTTATATAAGGAGCTTTTGGTAAACCTATTACCAAATCTTTACTAGAAAGTTTAGCAAGTAAATCAAGACTTGCATGACCAAGTCGTCTATGCCACAACCAACCATTGTCGTTGATAGTAACAAGACACTTAACTTCATTTTCCACCGAACTATTCAAATCAATCATATAGACATTATTTTGTCTTTGACCCATGAGAATAGTTTTATTATTTGAAATACAATGAATGATGCAATGAGATTTTTCAAAAATGACTTTGTGACCCAAATCGCAAAGTTGACTTATACTTAGCAAGTTGTGTTTAAGGCCATCCACAAGCAATACATTATCGATAACAACATTAGATGGTTTAGAGATACTACCAATACCGATAATTTTGCCCTTGCTATTATCCCCGAAGGTCACAAAACCTCCGTCTTTAGGTGCAAGAGTGGCGAATTTTGTTTTGTCTCCCGTCATATGTCTTGAGCATCCACTATCCAAGAACCACTTGTCCTCGTTGATTTTTGACCTCAAGCATACCTACAAGACAAAACGATCATTGGTACCCTAATCCATTTTTGGGTCCTTGAGGGTTAGAGTCTCGACCCTTTGGAATCCAAACCAAATCATTTCTATTAACCTTATACCTATTAGGGCAATATATGTAATCTTCATAGTGATCACTACGGTTGCAAGTAATACATTTAACATGCGATATAGGTTTAACAAAACGATTATAAACTAAGTTCTTTTTATACGAGTTGTTTTTATGAGAGTGATTTGGTTGTCTACTTTCATTTTTAGCCGTTTGTTTGGTGAATAGGTTTTTATGCTTAGCCGTTAAGAGTGGGTTGTAACCTACACCGGTTTTATCATACGCGCCTTGTTGAGAAGCTAATATAGTACTTAGCATTTTACTACCTTTAGTGAACTTAGAGAGAGTAAGTTCGGCGCTATCCGCCTTAAGTTTACATGACTTAAGGTCATCAACTAACTTATCATTTTCTAGGGTGAGTTCGGCATTTTTAGTTGTGAGTGAGTCATTTTTCATACCTAAATTTTCAAGTTCGTCTTGTAGAGTAATTAGCAATTTTCTAAAAGATTTGTTCTTACCTCTAGCTTTTTCTAAAGACTCTAACACATCATTAATATTATGACAATCATCACTAGAAATAGAGGAGTTAGAGGAGTGATAGCTTACATCCTCGGTATCATCGTCTCTAGCCATGAGACATAGATTTGCGACTTCTTCATTGTCGCTATCGGAGCTATCATCATCGCTCCCCCATGCGGCCAAGAATGCCTTCTTGTTTTCCTTTTTCTTTACGAACTTGTCCTTTTTCTTCAAGGGACATTCGTTTTGCATATGGCCGGGTTTGTGACATTTGTAGCAAATGATTTCGTCCTTTTTGCTAGATTTTTCGGAAGTCTCTTCCTTATATTCCTTTTTCCGAAATCGTTGTCCACCCTTCTTTTTCCAACTTAGGAATTTGTTGTAGCATTTGGCAAAGAGAGCCATCTCATCATCCTCACTAGATGAATCATTTTCGCTATCGTCATTTGTTGTGCATTTGAAGGCAATGCCTTTCTTCTTTTTCGAGTCATCCTCATGCTTTCGAGTCGTCATGTCGAGTTCATGAGTGCTTAGGGATCCAATGAGGTTGTCGAGAGAGAGAGTGTTCATGTCCTTGGCCTCTTGTATTGCCGTCACTTTCGATTCCCACTTCCTTGGAAGACTTCGAAGGATTTTCGTCACCATCTCCTTGCTAGAGTATACCTTTTCAAGTCTTTTAAGATCATTAGTAATCTTAGTAAAACGAGTGTACATAGAAGCAATAGACTCGTCATCATCGACTTTAAATAATTCATAATCATGAATAAGCATGCTAATTTTAGAGTCCTTAACTTGACTAGTTCCTTCGTGCATAATAGCTAGCTTATCCCACATTTGCTTAGCGGTGTCACAACCGGAAATCTTATCATATTCACTAGGCGAGAGCGCACAAGTGATAGAAGTCATAGCCCTACAATTTAGGGAAAATGCGAGGCGTTCATCGGTGTCTAGTTCCTCTACAAGTTTATCTTCGCCATTTCTCCTAGGCGTTCTATAGCCTTTACTAATACTTATCCATTGGTCTATTTCAAAACCACAAAGGAAATTTTTCATAAGGTCTCTCCAATAGGGATAGTTAGTACCGTCAAAGAATGGTGGCCTAGTTATGGATTTAGAGTCGGCGTATGAAGACATAGTGGATCTTTAAACTATAAAATCATTAGATTTTTATGAATAGAATAGCTAAGCTCTGATACCAATTGTTGGTCCATAGGGGTCTAAACCTTAGAGAGGGGGGGGGGGGGGGGGGTGAATAAGGTTTACGTACGTTTTTCGCGGAATGAAATCTATGGGTTATTTACTAAGTTAATTAGAGGTTTTTATAACCTAAACTCTTTCGTTAACTAATTATCGCTAAATTAATCTAAGCAAGCAATAAATATAAGCGATAAATAAATACGAAAAGTAAAAGTTAAGGGAAAGAAATAATGCAAGATTTATAGAGGTTCGGCA
This sequence comes from Primula veris, assembly GCA_963682055.1. Classification (NCBI taxonomy): domain Eukaryota; kingdom Viridiplantae; phylum Streptophyta; class Magnoliopsida; order Ericales; family Primulaceae; genus Primula; species Primula veris. The sequence goes on along the minus strand of OY821747.1, from coordinate 22,470,033 downwards.
AAACGCGCCTACGTCCTCTCCTCGGTATTTTCACTACCGAGTGTTTCACTAAAAATCTTCGTTTCAAGGTTACACCTTAACGAGCTTAATCAACCGATTACGCTCCCCTCACTATATGAGTATCCCGAATAAATGACCTAGAGCTTTTAAGCTACACTTTCTTAAAAGCCTCTACCCAATTCACTCGCTCACAAATGAGTTTATAAAATTACTCTTTTTACAAATTTGATCACTCACTAAATAATATCTCGAAGTTTATAGAATTACAAGAATAAAACTCTCGAGAATATAGAATAATACAAGTGAGAATTTTGTAGTATAAGCTTGGAGAATTGCTTTGTAAGATTTGCTTATTAGTTTTGAATACTTGGATTAGCTTAATCAAAGGGATTGGGAGCCTTTTGTAGGGAGAAAAGCTTCAGCATTTAATTTCAGACCGTTGCTGGTTGTTGAGTTCATTCAATGCTGTTTTCGCAGTTGTTCGCCCAGTTTTCAGGAAGAGCTTAAAAGCTGGAATTTGAAATTCTACAGAAACGATCGGTCGTTTCTGTAAAACGATCGGTCGTTTTTGATCTGTGTTCTCTGGAAGAATTTCTTCCTAAAACGATCGGTCGTTTCTGGGTTTTCGATCGGTCGTTTTTGCAATGTGTTCTCTGGAAGAAATTCGCACTGAAATGATCGATCGTTTATTGCCTATGATCAATCGTTTTTTGTTCTGGGCAAGTTTCGGTTTTCTCGACAATCTTTGAAACTCCGTAACTAACTTGTTTCACATCCGATTTTGGTTCTGCTTGAACCATTGGCTTCGTAATTACGCATTCTATCATTTAGACCCTTTAACACACTCGATAAATGATTAGTACGCAAAACGAGCTTTTATCATGTTTTACAAATATTGTTATCATCAAAATAATCGATTAGAAGAAACTATGTTCAACACCTAGGAATACTGTGAAATTCCCAAACGGCCTTAGTGCCTAGGAATACTATGAAATTCCCAAACGGCCTTAGTGCCTAGGAATACTATGAAATTTCCAAACGGCCAAAGTGCCTAGGAATACTATGAAATTCCCAAACGGCATGCCTAAGGGTAGGCCTAGGAATACTATGAAATTCCCAAATGGCCCTTGTGCCTAGGAATACTATGAAATTCCCAAACGGCATGCCTAAGGGTAGGCCTAAGAATACTATGAAATTCCCAAACGGCATGCCTAAGGGTAGGCCTAGGAATACTATGAAATTCCCAAATGGCCCTTGTGCCTAGGAATACTATGAAATTCCCAAACGGCATGCCTAAGGGTAGGCCTAGGAATACTATGAAATTCCCAAATGGCCTTAGTGCCTAGGAATACTATGAAATTCCCAAACGGCCTGAGTGCCTAGGAATACTATGAAATTCCTAAACGGCCAAAGTGCCTAGGAATACTATGAAATTCCCAACATGGCATGTCTAAAAGAATGCCTAGGAATACTCAAACATATGCAGGTACCAGCTGATCCAATGAGCAAGGATTAAAGGCAGAAAAGAAACTAGAAGAATAATGCAGGAAATAAAGTAATCAAAGGAACAGCAACCTCGTCAAAAGGAGCGAACACAGGAATAAAGAAATACAACAAATAGTTCTCGCCTACTTTAAGGAGACCATAAAAAAAAATCGAATGAAGAAATCAGTACAGGAAAAATGAACCAATCAAGGAAATATCAGTACGACAACGAGAAGATCCGAACACAAGAAAAAAGAAATAAAACAAATAGTTCTCGCCCACATCACGGAGGCAACAAGGTACAATCAACCATAGCGACAATGATTTACGAACTACTACCACATGAGGAGCACAACGGCAATGGACCGAGCTCTACCTCCTCATCATCAGTCGCCGTATCCCCATCAGTCTCCTCGCCATCAAAACGCTCCTCAGAAATGAGGGCATCAAAGTTGGTCGTATGAGAACCAATACATGTCAGCGTCTTAAGACGAGCAGAGAACTCGGCTGCTTTGGCGACCTCGTTAGCATCCGAGGCCGTTTTACGACGAACGTCGTCGAAGGGAAGCGCACGCGCTTCAGTCATCGCCGCCGAAGCATCGTACCTGGATCGGGACAGACGGAAATACTTCACCAACATGTTGGCTTTAGTTACCAGCGCTTTCAGTTTATCGAAGTATTTTCCCTTTACACGCCAATATCGATCCAAACGACGTTCCTGAACCTTGACAACATGCTTGGCATGACGAACATATTCCCGGAAAGCGGACGCCTGGGTTTTCAACTTGGACTTAAGTCGGGCACACTGATCGAGCAATTCGACGTTTTTGCCCATTAAAACGATGTAAGGCCATTTGTCATGCACTTCACTAGCCGCACCGGATGAAATCTCGTCCTGGACAGTCCCAGTGGGTCCTATCCCCGGACTAATTAGGCATGGAGAACCAGCCTGGTGCGACGTAGTAGCATGTGCCTATAAAAAAAAAATGGGGAAGAAGAGAACAAATGAATATTCATATGCAAAAAAACAAAAAAAAAAACAAAAAAAAAAAAGTAGAAGAACGAAGATTTTTTATACAAAGCTACGAGTAAAATGACAAAACAAGCTGCTACATCATTAATCCGATAACCCATCAACAGACGAAGAGGCCTCTACAACGTCAACAAAATGAATATCTCGCAACGAGACAATTTGAGTCCCCAAACGTTCTTGTACGACCGCATCCACTCGGTTCAAGGCAGCCGTGGTCTCAGTTACCCCGGCCATAGCATCACCCATGCGCTCTGCCCGGGCAACACCACGCATTCCTTTTACATGTTCAAGCACCTCTAATGCATGACTTCGGGCCCAATACGCTTTGGCAAATGATAACAACAGATCCGCGTCCTCGAAAACGGCCCCGAGCACCAAGTTCAGGCTCGTCACACGGCCTCGGGCTTCATCACGAGAGCGCCGAAGCGCATCAAGAAGCTCTTTAGCCTTTCCCTTATTCGCCGTATAATAGGCGGTCTTCTTGCTGAACTTCTCACCCAAGTCACGTAGTCGAATGGCCAAGTTTGAAATATGAATATTCAGACCATCGATTTCACGACGAGCAGAATCCAGTTCAGAAGTTAGGGACGCGTTAGCTTTTTTAAGACCGTTTATAACATCGCCTTCGCTACGACTAGGCGAGGTCCCGACCACCATGGCACGGGGGTTAGCGGGTACCTGACAAGTTGTTTTTACATCCTTCAAAAGACGACGACCCACAAACAGGGAAATTAACAAGAAAAGCCCAACAGAAAGAAAACATAGCACCTATATTATCACTTCCCAAAAGAATATCTTTCTAGTTACAAAAGAGACCCATAATTCGGGTACCAAAAGACTTTACGCTAAGATACAGAGAAAAATATTACAAGTAAATGGTCAAGGCTCCACCTGAGGGGACACGGGTGGGGGGATCACGGCAGCAGCAGATTGAGGAGTCGTAGGAGCCGACCCGAAATGGGGACGGGGGGCCGTCGAAGTAGCATGTCCCGGCAGCCGTGGGAGTTCCTCATCTCGAAGCTTGGCCCAATCCTGCGGTTTCGGAGGTGCTCCTTGCGGACAGGGATAAACCAACTCCGACCACGCCCGATCCGATAACGGAACCTTAGCAAAGCTTAGAGCCCGAACATGGGCGCAGTAAACGGAGAAATTCGCCATCATTGCGAGCTTCGCCTTATCCTCTGCGTGCGCCGCCTTCAGGGCCACCACCTCGGATGTTCCGGCCTCTACATCCTCTGCCAGGAGCAAATTATCGTCTTCCAAAATGTCGTGCTTCTTGACCCACTCCTCTTTTTCGGCCCCCAACTTCTCGATTTCCTCAGTCAGGCGTAAGTTGTCCCCCACCAACTTCTCATTATCATAGGTCAACTTAGCCATCTGCTGTTTCTCCTCGGCCGTTATTTTGCTTTCGGCCGTCAGCTTCTCTTTCTCCGCCTCTAGCTCGGCGACCAACTGCACTTGCTGAGCTTTATCCTCGACCATGGCTTTCTTTTCGGCCATCAGCTTATCGTTCTCAACCTCTTGTGCTGACAGCTGGTCTTTTAACATCGCAATATCCACGAAAACCTGTATTTAGAAACATCAGACACCAGCCGAGATAAGAGCATCACGACTTATATAACAATATATATACGCAACATACCCGTAGCGCGTCAGTACTGGCCCCCTCTATAACCGACATTGCAGGAAGAGCAGCTATCTTCTCTGCATCCTTGACCACTAGGGGCTTAAGAGCAGTATACCCCATCCTCAAGACTCGGGGTTGCTCCAACAGTTCACCCCCGCACCGATCAATGTAACGGGTCATTGCAACCCCGTCCACCAACACCTTCTCGGGTCCGTCGAGAGCCTCATCCTCGACACCCATCACAACATCCACGGCATTCTCCTTGCCGACCTCCACTTCTACCCCCACGTCCTTCTCCAAATGATCGATCTCAGGGGCCCTATGCTCGATCGCTTCCTCAGTACGGATGGGCGAGCAAACGGGCAAATCTATCGGATCCTCGGTAGGGATAGGCGAGATGACAGGCAAGGTCATCGTATCCTCTCCCATGTTAACCAAGAAGTTCATATGTCCGAATACATCGTCGATCGACCCCTGAAACACAATAATACCCATGGACCGGGCAAGCGCAAGGGTAACCAATGAAGAAGTCAAAAACTGAAACAAGACGACATATAAAGCAGGGAACAGCGAAGTCAAAAGGCAAATATTCACAAAAACCAACACTTACATCGAGGTTCGCAGCAGCCTCCCCGATGGTATCATCTTTCGTCGAAGCGACCACCTCCACACCCCGGCCAGCTTCGGCAACCTCCACACTACTTGAGGTCTCACCCCCTTTGGCCCTCTTCGGGGTGCCAACAGCGGGGTCTGACGCTCGGCGCTTAGAACGAGTGGTCTTTTTCCCTCCCCTAGCAGCGCTTCGAGCCCTGACAACTTTTACGAACTCCTCCTCGGGCTCTGTAGGTATCTCGGGCGCAGGATTCCCCTTTGTCACTGGCCCCGCAGGGTAACCAAGCAGCACGGGAGCAGTACGGCTTGCCGGATCCTGGGTAGGCCCAGGCCCCCACCATTTCCAAAGAGCCAGCAGAGCCTCAACGTTAGGAGCGCTGAGGTCTGGAGTAGCAGGAGCCGTGGTCACAGGTCCAGGGATCTGGTGTCCTGCACAACCCTATTCCCCGGACGCAATCACAACACCAAGGTTACGATCTTTGTTGGTGTCCGGCAAACCGATAACAAGCCGACAGAAGGCGCGCATTGTCTTCAAATACGAGCTGCGGTGCTCGAAACTCAAACTATAAACACCAACCACATCCTTCAGTTCAATTGGTATTCCGGACAACTCCGATAACCTTTGAATACCATTCAGAGTACGGTAACCATTTAGGGCCAGTTGGGCCGGAGCAATCTGGACGGCCTCAAAGAACGAAGCCACCCAGTTAGTAAAAGGAAGCCGAAGACCCCCAGTAAAGAATGCCGAAGAACGTAAAGCAACTTCTCCGACAGGAACAAATCCCATCACCTCCTCGTCCGAAACAGGCAACCTAATGTGTATGTTGTCCGGAATTCCGGCACGCCTCTTAAAGTCCTCTTCCACAAATGTGCCAACTTGGGCCACACTTTGGGACAGAATTTCCTATCCAAACATCAAAACTCCATCAATAAACTAACCAAAAACACATCAAGCAACGAGAGCCCCCCCCCCCTTCTCAAATTAACCAGACACCCTACGTTTTACTACCATCCCAATCAACACAAATCCAATACATAAGAACCATCAGACATATATAGACAACCTAGACCATATACCAACGCCACAAAAACAAAAAAAACAAAAAAAACACAAACACAAAAAAAAAAAAAAAACTTACAGTTATCATTATGGGCAGGCAAGCGAGAACAGCAGCAAGTCTATCGACAAAACAACGAAACCCTAGTTCAAGCGGCGGAACGATTTTCCTTTTTGGCGGGAAAATATACCTTAGAGAGAGAGACAGATATTTTCTTCAGCAATTTGTGTGATAAAAACAAAAGGGATTACTTGGCACAGTAAAAGGGAGTGGAGTCACAAACAGAATAAAATAATAACCAACCTTTCGTGTGACAGAGGTTTACTTTTTCCAACCATACAAAAGTCCACAACCGCTGCTATTTTTACAGATCAACGCTCCAGATTCTGCCACGTCAGAGTGTATCCCACTACCCAATGCAGTTCACATCATTACACCTAAATAAACGGCCAGTGGACCCTACCACGAAAAGCTTCTAGCATACGCTACCAATGTTACCACACCAAGGATGTCATCCAATTAAGTTCCTCGACGCCAAACCGTGTCTTACCCGAATAGCACACCGAACAAGGTGAACGGATACCGTTCCTAGCTCGACGGCATTTCAGCTTTGAGTCTAACAACGCTCTCTGGGGGGATAACCACGGTGCACCTCGCTCGGTGTTCGGCACAGATACAAAATAAAATAGGCAGGATCGACATCGGAGGATATTAACATAAAGGCAAAGCAGATACAAAATAAAATAGACAGGATCGAGTTGCAAAGCATAAAGTTTTATTCATCCACAAAGGGGGATACAAACAAACGATACAACAGAAAAATAAAAATTTACAATAAAATACAACACCCATCCTACTTCTTCGAACTACCCCCCATATCCGCATCCTTCTTTGCCAAGAGCTCTTCCAAACGCTCTTTTTCCCTAATCAAATGAGAAATGCCAATCTCCACTTGTTTAAGAGAATAAGATTGAGCCTTGCACTTCTGCTCGGCTTCAAAACGAGCAGCGCTTTCTTCCTGCCAATACTGTTTGAACCGCCTCATTTCGGTCTGAGCACACTTAAGGTCATGCTTCAGCCACGACATCTCAATTTCTTTTAACTGAAGAGGAGTTAAATCCTCTTCCCCGAAACCAGGGGGACGGGGTAGCAAGAAGGTAGGCTCCTCTTCCAGAAGGGCTTTCTTTTTGGAGGCAGATCAAGTAATGGGAGCCATCTCGCGAGTAGGAGAAACAAAAGAGAGAAAAGGAGAATGGATAATGAAGTACAAAACAATATGGAGCATTTATAAGGAGTCAAAGGGCACGAAATACGAAAAAGCGCCAAAAACGAGGCGTTGCAAACGGTTCAATATACAGAGAGACACGAAATACAACAGGGTACAAATTACCAAAAACGGATAAGAAAATACAAATTACAAGACGAGAAATACGTCAGAAAACTAGCCCAATCCAACTAAGGATCAATGGAGGGAAAAACCGAACTACCAGGCCGGGAGAAAGCTACCCGAGCAGAGCTGTCAAACCAAGCTTGGTAAGAGTCATTCATGACTACCAAGCACTCATTCTCCCTGGAGAGTTCGGTGTTCGTCCTAGTAAGGACACGGACGCGCTCCTCAAGCCGAGCATTCCTAACTATCATACTAGCTAGGCCTTGAGGGGAGTTATCGAACTTGTCCTGAGCATGATCCCAAATCTCCTCGGCCTCGTACCAAGAGTTGGCCAAGTGATTTCTGTGCAACAACAAATTATCAAGTTGGCGACTCAAGGCCGAAATCTCGGTCCACTTCATTGTCTCCTCGGGATGAGAGTCGAATAAACTCAAAGCCAAAATCCCATATTCTTTCTCAAGACTGGCCATTCTATGACGGACCCAAGATACCTTAGCATCTAAGTCCTTCATCTGAGCATGATATCTCACCACGGGCTCAGACATTATGATAAGTTATGATATAAAAGAAGAGGGATAAGTGAAGCCAACATAAGTTTATGGTAAGGAATAATCAAGGTTGAGTATTTATAGAGAAGAGTTAGTATTGTTATCTGAAAATACTTGGGAGCATGCATGTTTCCTGACAATACTTGGGAGCGTGCACCTATGATTGACAACGTGAGGGATAGGTCTACAGTCCAGCAAGAAATAAAGGTACAAGATACTCAAAAGGTCCACATCCCAACAAACCACAAATTCAACAATAAGAAGAAGTACAAGATAAAGGTGCAAAAATAGAAGGGCAAATATAATTTTTATTAATGAAGATGGGATATATCATTGTTCATTACATCAGGGTACATCCGAAAAGAAAATCTATTACATCCGAAAAGAAAATCTATTACATCCGAAAAAGAAATCTATTACATCCGAAAAGGAAATCTATTACATCCGAAAAGAAAATCCGTTATATCCGAGATAAAGATCTATTACATCCGAGAAGAGCTAGTACAGAAGATCAGGCAAAGAAGATCAACTATATCAGCAGACCAAGTGAGCAGGAGACGCCAAAAAGAAAAAGTAAAAAGAAAAGAGGAAGAAAAAGATGAAGAGGAACATAAAGAAGAAGTGAAAAATACGAAGAAAAGAAACATAAAAAGAAAGAAAGAAAGAAAGAGAAAGGAAAAGAAGAAGAGTGCAAGAGAACGAAGAAAGAAAAAGGAAGAAAGTGGAGGGAACAGAAGTGAAAAGCAAGAAGAGGAAAAGAAAAATGACAAAAACCCTAGACATAACACAAAACCCTTAGGATCACAGGGTTGATTGTTACATCATAGTGGTGCAAAAAAGAAGATGAAGAAAAAAGAAAGAGAAAGAGCAGAGGAGGAAGAAATGAAGGAAACTGACAAATAAAAAGGAAGTCAAAGAAACAAAACAAAAAAGAAAGGGAAAAAGAAAAACAAGTAGAGAGAACAAAGCATAAAAACAAAAGAGAAAGAGAAAGGAAAAGAAGAAGAGTGCAAGAGAACGAAGAAAGAAAAAGGAAGAAATGAGGGAAACTGAGAAATAAAAAGAAGAAAAAGAAGGACCTAGGAAAAGATAGTAAGAAGAAAATGGAGGATAGAGAGAAGAGAGACTGAAAGAGTATAGAAAGAAAAGGATGAGGAAGAGGAGATGCAGCAGAAGAAAAAAATAAAAAAGAAGGGGGGAAGGTTAGGGAGAAGTCGATCGGTATCGGTGAGAGGCCCGGCAGAGACATTCCTGTCTCGGAGTGTCGGGTTACCCCTCAACACCTCATTCTCTTCGACTAGAGCCCGACGAGCACGTCGGCAATAATCCAATTCGGATCTTAGCCAAGTTAATTCCCGGACCATCTCGGAGTGATGATAACGCATCACCTTCAATTCCTCCTCGGCATCCTTCAACAGCCATTGTACATGGCCATAGGAGGCTTCAAAATCCTCCACTTGCAAAGTCAATGCTGATTGGGTGAAAGGACCAGACATCTTAAGGAAATTATAAGATGAGGATCTGTATATGGGGGAAAATAATATGATGAGGGTTGTGGATATAACCATGCTGTAAGCAGGTATTTATAGATCAATTAGATGAGGGCTGGTATTGAGAGTCGCAACCGTTCGCCAATGGGTACTAAGAAGCGACGGCAATTAAAAGATGTGTCTGTTCAAGAAAAAACGTTTGGATTCCCAAAAGGCTCTAAAAAAGCGTGAGTAATTAAAAGCCACTCTTGTTCAAGAAACGCTTGGATTCTTACCAATATTTAAAGGGGGTAAGTCATAATGGCATCGAAACACGCGTCATTTTGGGGAAAGGCAGCAGTTCAAATAAATGTTAAAGATCTTTTGCACAGAGCTCAAGAAAACTCTGGTGAATAAGATTTTATGCACGAGGCTCAAGAAATCCCATTGGTCCCTAGATACAAAGAGTCAGAAGGTTCAATGGATAAGGTCAAACGTAAGACCCAAGAATAAGCATTAATGAGGCCACAAGCGTGCGCAGTCAAAATAAATTGCAGTGGGAAAGTAATTCAGATAAAAACAAGAAAAAGAAGTCTTTATTGATTGGTTGATACTTCGTTACAGAAGAGGCAGTTAACTTAAAGGAAATACAATAAAAACAATAAAGTCATTTTGTAGAAGGGCCCGCTTCGTCATTTGGCTTTCTCTTCGACCGAGCATACACTTCCTTAAGGACCTGTTTGTAGGCCCTCTTGGAAGTAATGTGCCTATCTCTAGAAGCTTCAAGCTCTTTGATCCGAGCACGAGCCCAAATATTGTCGATTAAAGACCGTTGGTATTCACTCTCCATAACCTTCAAGCGCTCGTCCATCTCAGCAGCTCGGCGAGCCTCCATGTTTAAAGAAGCAACCATCCTTTCAAGGATACGAGCCTTCCTAACCTCCTCCTCGAGATGGGCAACATATTCAGGAAGATTGTCACCGCTATTTTCACGAGGAGAAGCCATTTGTTCGATAATAAAGAATGAGCTGCTCAAAGAATACATGGGCAGTCCCCTTTTTATAAGAAGAAACAAGGGGTAGATCAAAGATCATCTCAAAAACAAAAAAAAAGGAGACAAGCCTCTTGAACTTCTCCAGAGCATTTATGGTTAACTACAGCAATTCAAGTCCAATGGAGTCATCCAATAAGATATCAAAGAAATAAACAGACAGGAACGTAAGTAAAATATGTTTTATTAAGATTCTTCCGTGATTCGATTACAACTAGGTGATAACACCAGATACAAAGAAATCACAAAAGACTAATTATTTCGAGGAAGAGCTTTCTTCATCGTCATCCGAACTCGGTTTAAACCGAGCATGCAACTCCTTGAAGGCAAGCTTATAGGCCCTTTTTGTTGCCTTCTGCTTAGCCAGATAAGCCTCGAGCCTCTTTATATGCTCGTAAGCCCAATCTCGATCGGCCATCGTCACATGATGAGCAGAATCCATGTCAGACAACCTTTTCTTGTAGTTTGAAACCTTGACCACGAGTTTCTTATTCGAGGTACGAGATTTCTTTATCTCAGTTTCTAAATAAGAAATATAATTAAAGGAGCTCTCACCAGTAGAACCAGAGGAAGCCATTACGTCACGAGCAAAGTAGAAATAAAATGCCTAATTATGGAGGGGGCACTCCCCTTTATAGGAGTTTTCCTCGAAAAAAGATATTAGGATAGGAAACTTTAAATGGGCCCCCCAAGGAACCGTCATAAATCTACTACGTTTCTCAACAAAGCATTGGGAACGACGAGACCGAAGTAATATCCTCGACAGACCGAGCATGACTCTCTCGACATGGAAACCACGCCGAGGAAGTCAGGGAGCACTTGATAGAACATAAAAATTATACCCGAATATTCTATTCGGGTAATAATCAACCCACTTTATAAATGGGTATCCAACGCTTAAATGAGTCATCACATGCCTTTTATAGGAGAATAAGGTATTACTATCAAAAGCCCAAGCCCACTTAACTAGGTACCCATGTCTGAAAAACCCCCTGAGATTGAGACATTTGTCAACATCCTAGAAAGCATAGTTGCTTATAAATAGCCAACTACCTCTCCTAGAAAAGGACCAGAAAATATATCCAAAAAATATAGAGAGAAGTTGAGAAAAGAGAGAAACTAGTCAAAGCTTAGCCTAAAAAGAAGCAAGCCGAACAGCGAGAGAGCCGAATATCGAAGAGAAAGAAGAACGACCAAGATAAGAGATTAAGCAGTCAAATCGAGCACAATTGTAATAAAGAAGTACTAATCCGAGCAAGTGTAACAATCCGAATAAGTGTAATAATCAGAACAATAATAAAGATCAAGAAATGTCCATTTTTTACCGTTGATTTACCATTATTATATTGTTGAAAAGTCTAACGTGATTGCCAAAAAGTTATGGTTTTATCATGAACTATAACTTAGGCTTCCCTAACGCCAGAGCCCTGAAAACGAGAGTTACCATGCCTGATGTTTGCCATATCTGCATAAAACATCGTAAATAAAGGAAGAAAACAAACACAGTACAAAAAACTGCACTTCAGTTATTATAAGCTGTAAAGTATTTGCTTATTTGCATAAAAGCCGCAAGCAAACGAGCACTGTACAAAATTTGTTGCAACCAAACAGAGTCGTAGTAATCAATTCTTGGACAACCATTATTTTAATCTATCTACTAAAATCTATAGATAATTAATCCCTGGCTTTAGCTTTCGTGTACATTCATTCACCATGTGTACTAATTGGAAAACCAATTTTTTTTTTGTCTGATATCAGCTTATTAAGTACATGAAACTAAGTTTAACAGGTGAGACAAACTGTTCAACCCGGCCCCATGACCAAAGCTAAATGCTACTAATTAATTTGCAAAAGTGAAAAGTAGAAGCTTGTTTGATATTTTGATATGCAGAAGAGAATGATTACCTCCTTATATTAAATTAACTAGGAATGAGTAACAAACTAACAACTAACTTTTGCCTGTTGTCATGTAAATTTACTCATTTTTGGAAGCAGCGTCTGTGACTCTGAGTCAGAATGACTCAGAATCCACAGTCATTGGATATTGCTACAGTATATTTTATATTTTAACTGTAGCAATATCAAATGGTTCAGAAGCTGAGTAACTCTGACTCTTGAGTCAGGTACGCCAAATCCCTCATTTTTGTGGTAGTCAGTAAATAACTAAAAGTTGCACCGATTTGGTGTACAATCTTAAATCTGAGTTTTTCCTATATTTGATTTCCCAACCAAAATTAGAAGGTAGAAAACGATACATTATAAAGGGAGAGAGGGAGAGAGAAATGGGTTTTTATTTTGTGAAGATCGTTGTATCATTTAATTTAGATTTATACGGTTAGATTGAAGGGTAGAATAGTAATTTAAGGGTTTTTTTTTAATAAAATTTTAAATCATAGGTTCAGATCTAATATAAAGTGATCAAACTTTCTACGAATTAACGGTACAATGTGAGTCAAACACATTGACTGTACAAAATGGGGACCGCTAACTAACATATGAGATGAGACCATGGATATGGAAAGAGGCGCTCTTGTAGAGAGGGAGAAAAAAGATAAGATAAAAATTGTTAACCCCTTATGCCTTTATCCCTTGTAAAATGATTACAAATCTATTTTGTGTCCTCATTTTTATTCAAATTTTATTTTATTTAAATTTTTAAACATTTGGATATAATAATGTTTTAGATAATATTTTTAAAATTTAATGTTTAATTTATATTAATTTATATATTTATTTAAAAATAAATTTTATGTGAGTTTTATTTTAAAATTATAATTATTGTAATGTATTAATGATACAAATAAACAAGGAACACGGAAGGGGTTAAGAAGGGGTATAAATTAACTCTATTGAAATACTATACACCCCCCAGCTTTTAACATGTTTATTAAAAAAATTAAATGTAAACGCTTTATAACATTTTTTCACTGGTAATAAAAAATAAACTAGACGTTGCACATTGGACTCCAAAAATTAATATAATTAATTTCAACCTAGATATGTCATAACTTGAACTTTACAACCGATCCTATTATTTATTATACAAAATAAATAAATTCGGCAAGAGTTCTACTTAACCGATGTTATTACACTGCATCCTTGAATGGGTTATTCATGGTCATCTCCATCGTTATCTTCTGAATCACTACATGTATCGTCATTAATGTAATTTTCAATGACTTGTTGATCATCTGAATTATCTAACATATCCCATACCGTCTCACAATTTCGTTCTTGTATATGGTCTACATCTATTTGCAAATCTTTATCAGAGTTAGATTCTCCTATATTGGAAACTAGTATAAGGTTGCCAAGATCGTCAAACAAAAAGTTGTTAATAACAATTGAATATCCAGTTGCTTTGCATTCTTGAAATGCATGTTTGTTTTATGTATCAACTCTGTTAAATTTTGATGAATTACCGTCAAACGCCCTTGTGTCAAGCATCCTATTAACATTATATATGCTGAAAATTCATTAATAGTCGACATAGTAACATTATATATGCTGAATCATGGGATTCTGTCATTATGAGCTGTCATATGTCAAATCATTGTTATACCATAACTTGGTTTAACTCTGCAGTTTGAGCGGATAATCCCAAAGACTAAACAAACTTCATGATTTGGAACTCTCTTAGCCATTATACTACAAGAAAATGATGAAATAGCAACTTTATTTAGCAACTGAATTAGTAGTTAAAAAATAGTGACCGAAATAACAACTAAAATCATAGTTACTAAATTATACCAACTGATTTGTGACTGTGATGTATTCAATTGGTGTATAGTAACTGATTTGTAACTAAGACATTTTCACGTTTCCGGTTAGTAAATAGCAACTGAATAATTTTTCAGTAGTTAAATACCAACTACTTCATTTTTTAGTTGTTAAACAGCAACTGATTCAAAACTCATCAGTTACGAATTACTAATTAATCGGTTAGTTGCAAATTTATGATCATAAGTTTGACAATGAATCACTTGGTAAATTTCCCCTCACCCCCAATTTCTAATTGTTCCTCTCTCCTTCTATTCGTTTCTCAAACACATACACACACTCGAGTTTTTTGCCAAAATGGTCCAGTGGACCACACAAATTCCCAGAATGGGCTACCTTTCTGTAATATTCCCAAAATGGTCTACTTTCGAAAAACGACCGATCGAAATGATAAAAACGACCGGTCGTTTTTATCATGAACTCTCTGGAACAATTTGGACCAAAAACGATCGGTCGTTTTGTCAAATTCGATCGGTCGTTTTTCAGACCAAAAACGATCAGTCGTTCTGTACATTGCGATCGGTCGTTTTTGGTCTGAACTCACTGGAAGAAATCATACCTAAAACGATCGGTCGTTTCTGAAAAACGATCGGTCGTCTGTTGAAAAACGATCGGTCGTTTTTGACTGTCGACCGATCGACTGTAAAGAATTTACAGAACAAGGATTTTTTGCAGTTTTGGACACTGATTTGACAAAAAATATATAAAAACATGATCCCCTTTTTGAACATGATCTCTTAAAAAATGATGTCGTAAATTAATATGTTTAGTACGAGAGTGTTGGATCGGATTTTTCGAAAGATTTATGCACTAGTATTATCACATAAAATGATGTCGTAAATTAATATGTTAGGTAGAAGATGTGTAGGTGACGTTTTACTAAACATCCGATTTAAAACAAGGAAATGTCACAAAATCCGATTTAAAACGAAGTTAAACAAATCTAAACGATTAAGGAAAACGAACGATAAAATGCAAGCGAAAAATTGGCCATAGTTTTGCCTAAAAACGGTCAATCGCCACAAATGAAAACAACAAAAATAACCCAATCAACTAGATATATATGCGCACAAGTTATAATAACATCAAAATCGCATTTGTAGAATTATAAATACGCAATCTCACAACGTCATACAAATTAACACGTAATGATAAATAGCAACATAACATAAAAACGGTCAATCGCAACAAATGAAAACAACAAAAATAACCCAATCAACTAGATATATATGCGCACAAGTTATAATAACATCAAAATCGCATTTGTAGAATTATAAATACGCAATCTCACAACGTCATACAAATTAACACGTAATGATAAATAGCAACATAACATAAAAAAGATTCATAACATAAATGCAAAGCGTTTGCTACTTATTACATCAAAAACAACGTTGGAAGAAAATGAAAAACAAAGGAAATACAACGCAAAATAAAAGAGAGGTATTTCTCCCCCTTTGACATCATAAATGAAAAACAAATGAAATACAACGCAAAAATAAAATAACAGCCTAGTCGCGGTGGGAGGTCGCGTCGTCCTCTTCGTCGGCGTCATCGTCGGGACCGGCTAGATCGGGAAAATACCCGTAGAACTTTGCCCGTTGCTCGGAGCTTATCCTATCAATTTCGTCCAAGTCTTCTTGACTTGTGTTCATGGAGCGAAACATGCGTCGGTGGAGTCGCGCATTTTGATATGTATCGATGTATAGATCGTCGTAGAATTGTTCGGTGCGCGGAGGACGGTTGGAAGATCCGACTTGAGCTTTTCCGCGACCGCGAGTGGGACGAGAAGAGGAAGGCATTATGTGAGACGGGGGAAGGGACTCGGAGGAAATAGGCACATCCTCATGAGCGGCTTGCGGTGTGGGCTTAGGGCCGACATATTCTTCCTCTTCGAGGGAAAGATGAGTATAGTCGGGGCCGGACACCCGTTTACCAAACCAAGTAATGGTCTTGGCGGTAGTGTCGAATTTTATTGACATTTGGGCAAGATAGGAGGTGTCCCAAATGTGTTTGTCCTTGTTCTTGAACAGGATTCCACCGGGAACGAGGTTCATGTCTTTTAAGATGGCTGAAATCAAGGCACCGTAAGGTAACCCATTCTTGGATTTCGTTTTTAGCGAATCCATCTTAAAGAATATGAGTGACGCGAAGTCAAGTTTGACTCGGCGATGGATGCACCCTAAAAGGAAGATGTACTCATTGGTAACATCCGTGAAGTTTGAGGTATGGGGGAGGACAATATGGGAGAGGATATGGTAGGCTAATTTATTTCGGAAGAGAAGGCCGTGGGCTTTGTTAGAGCGATTGTTGTGGGCGGGATGAAATAGCTCATCTTTGAAATCGGTAAAATTAACGATGTTGAGCATTTCGCAAAGTTCGTCACTTTGCTCGTACACCCCCTCAGCATCGAGGTGTAGAAGATTTCGTAAACGGTCTATACCGTAAACGAAGGGTTGGCCATTAAACGATGAACGCACGCGGAGTGCGTCATATGACCCCTATCAAGAACTAGGTTATGGTAAAATTCATATACATTTTCAATGAAGAAAGGCTCTTTTAGAGTAAGAATTACGTTGAGTTTTTGGAAGTTTAAATCTTGCATGAGAAGAGGAAAACGTTCAAGAAATAAAGGCATGTCTAATGTAAAGTTAGTCAAGATAGCTCTTTTACCCATTGTAGATGGATAGAGAGGAGGAAGAGAGCCGGAAGAGGCACCAGGGCCCGATGGTGGAGCGGTGGAGGAGGCGGTTCGTCGACCGCGAGAAACACGGGGGCGGCTCGGGGACGGAGGCACGTAGTCGTCCTCATGGTCGTCGACGAGGTGTGGTTGAGCTTTCTTGGTGCGAACCATGGTTGGAATTTTAAAAAAATTAGGGTTTTTGAAAAATTCGTATTTTGAAAAAAAAGGGTTTCAAGAAATGGAAGCAATCGATTGTTGATTATAAGGATTAATAAGAGAATTGGGTTATATATATGTAGATATTAGGAATTTTTGATAGATTTTGATAGAAAGAGGCGATTTTGGAAGAGAGAGAGGGTGATATAATTGTTGAATGAAATAGAATTAGGGTTTGAAAGAAGTTAAAAGGCTGAAAAACAGAAAAACGATCGGTCGTTTTTGAATTACGATCGGTCGTTTTTGGACAAAATTC
Source organism: Primula veris (assembly GCA_963682055.1). NCBI lineage: Eukaryota > Viridiplantae > Streptophyta > Magnoliopsida > Ericales > Primulaceae > Primula > Primula veris. Next base: position 22,452,825 of record OY821747.1, on the reverse strand, counting down.
TTCCAGTGAGCACACTTAAAAAACGACTGGTCGGTTTTGCAGAACGATCGGTCGTCTATGTAAAAACGATCGGTCGTTTTTCACAGAGATCGGTCGTTTTTGTACAAAATTCTTCCAGTGAACACACTTAAAAAACGACTGGTCGTTTTTGCAGAACGATCGGTCGTCTGTGTAAAAACGATCGGTCGTTTTTCACAGAGATCGGTCGTTTTTGTACAAAATTCTTCCAGTGAGCACACTTAAAAAACGACTGGTCGTTTTTGCAGAACGATCGGTCGTATGTGTAAAAACGATCGGTCGTTTTTCACAGAGATCGGTCGTTTTTGGACAAAATTCTTCCAGTGAGCACACTTAAAAAACGATCGGTCGTTTTGTAATTATGATCGGTCGTTTGCACTTTTCGACACTGATTTGGCAAGAAAAATATATAAAAATATAAAAATATATATAAAATCAATTAAATATATATATTTATGTTAATTGCACTTATTTATTTATGTTGTTCATTCTACTTTTTATGTTAATTGCACTTATTTATTTACTCTCATACTTAACAAACCAGTTTATCTTCTCAAAAAACAGTATGAAAAAACACTGAGAATAAATATAGATATTTCATCTTAAAAAAGACAATTACAAGCGGAAAAATTAAAATAGTACAAGATACATATTGTCTCGTTTAAGCTACAGCTAAAATCATAAGCGTCGAGCACGTATTGGATACGGACACTTACGACAATCATGTCCTCGCCCTTGACAACTAGAACATCTCATAAGTGCTCGTCTCTCCGACTGATCCATACCATTATGAATACGAGTAGATCTTGGACGACCCCTTTCTCTTAAAAAAGTAACATCCGGAAGAAATAATCTATCACATGAATCCCAATAGTCTTGATGCCGAAGAGGACAAAATTGCGCCGAGTACGTACCTTCGTATGATTCAAGACTGTAATATTTTACTATGTAAGCTTCCCAATCAAGACGGTTTGCAGTGCATACGGAAAACACATGTGAACAAGGGATTCCATCACTCTGCCACTTACCGCAATCGCATTGCCAAAGTGAAAAGTCGACAACTTGAGTATTGCCTCCTCTGGAATTTCTTGAACTTCTACACACGGAATAAACCCCTCTTTCATAATCGAAAGTAACATTGGTATGACCAATGTCCGATCTACGTTTCTCTAAAATTTTGAGGATATTGGGACCATATCTTGTGCCGCTGTTTCTCATCCCGATTACTATCTTTTTCCGCTCGCAAAAATAGTGTACCAACTTATAGAAAATAAGCTGCACAGCAGCAGTGATTGGTAAATTACGAGCAGCTTTTAAAACATTATTGAAAATTTCAGCCATGTTTGTGGTCATGTTACCATGTCGCCTCCCTTTATCATGAAAATATGACCATTTTTCCGCAGTCTCTTTTATCAACCATTGATATGCTTGAGGATTCATCACTTTTATTGCTTCCATGATTCTTTTTAATTTTCTTTCTTGTAATTCCCAAATGACGTTCTCCACTAACTTGTGTAAGTCAGGATCTCATTTGAAAGCTTTCTTAAAATTATCCAAAAAATGATTTGAACAATATCGATGAACAAAACCTTGACCACGCCAAACTCCTCTCACTGCACTTAGAATACCAGCATGTCTATCCGAAATTAGACAAATATTCACGCGCTCTTTAATCACATGTCGCATAATGTTACAAAGAAAATAGCTCCACGAAATTCTACTCTCCTCAGCAACAAATGCACAACCAATGGGAAAAACATGATTATCTGCATCCGATGCCATGGCCAACAAAATCTTACCTTTATACTTCCCATATAAGTGAGTAGCATCAATAGCGATAACTGGCCTACAATACTGAAATGCATCAATAACGGCCTTAAATGTGAAGAAAAATCTGTTCAATACCTCACCCACTGGATTTCCTACCACATCGTAAACTGGGGTGGTCTCATAAGAAGCTACGGTACCGGGATTATACTTTTGAAGCGCTTTCATAAATTTAGGTAAAACCTTATACGAGTCTTCCCAATTACCAAATATCTCTGCGATTGCTTTTTGTTTACCTAAATAAGCTTTTTTGTATGAAACTGACATTTCAAAGCGGGCATTCACAATCTCTTTAACTAATAAAATCTTCATCATAGGATTAGTTGTGATGGCATTTCGAATGGTTTGGGCAACAAGATTGGAATCTAACTGTGGATGATCAGTTGTAAGCTCGGCATGAATGCATGTATGAGGACCGTTGTACACCGACACTTCAAAAAATCCATGTTTCTTTCTTAGTGAAGCTCGTAGTTTCCATTTGCATTTTTGAGTTTCGGCCCGTTTACAACGAATTTCCCAAAATTTTGCCTTCGAACTTTTAGTGCAAAAATGGATGTTACGTTTGATTGACCAAAGTTTTATTCCCTTTTTCAACATTTCTTTATCCCTAAATAAAATACCAATAAAAGGATCATTAACTTGAGGATCCCAAAATCCAGGATACATCATATAATTTCGTCTCTGGTTACTATAATTTTCTTGAGTGTCGAACGGTTCATTAAACAAACTTGACATTGGTTGATGCATAGGAATTTCATCGGGAATAGTATTATTCGGCAATTGTGACCCACTTGATTGGTCGTTTTCATCCTCATCCATATACAAGCCCATTTCAGATGATAATTCTTCGTACTCAACTTCTTGTACATTTTCTTCATCATCGTCAGACTCGTTTTTGCTAATATTGATGTCCGGATCTTCATCCTCTGGTTCATCCCCAAGTTCTATCGACCAACCAATATTATCTGCCAATCGACACACTGCATCCAAATGTGTCAAATCTGGTTCGTTGTTCTCAGAATATACCTCTGGCATTGACTCTTGTCGAATGGGTGTTCTACTTGATGTACCGATTTCATTAGTGGAAAGAATATTATAATACAACCCGTAATCTTGATCAGAAGAGTAAACTTGCTCAATTTCAACATATAACTCTATAAACGTTCTTCCATTTTCGTCTATTAACTCAAGCATGGTTTCCAACGAATCATTATCATCAACAGCCAATCGCATATATTTAAACTCAGTAAGTGTAGTCAGATATGGATAACGACATGTTAAACTCAAACGATTTGAAGTCGATGATACATCAAGTACCTTAAACAATTTTTCCAAAAATTTGTCATATGTCGTGTTTCTAGATACCTTAAAAAAAATTTATAAGAAATATCATAAGATAACCCCTCGCTAATAGTTTCCATTATCGTACCTCCCCAATAACACATAATTGTAGGATTTTTCATTTCGATAACCACACGGTAAAACTATCAATTTTACTCAAATAATACTCCAACAACACAAAATATTGAGCTTTTACCTGTTTTGGAAGAGATCTGAGATTTGCCCTAAAATGATCTAAGAGCTCTGTTTTTTTTATTTTTACAGTGGTCTGGGAAATGAGATGAGTTTTTTTAAATAGGAAAGTATTTCACAATAAAAACGACCGATCGAAATGGCCAAAACGACCGATCGTTGTTGGTCTGAAAAACGACCGATCGAAATGGTAAAAACGACCGATCGTTTTTGGTCCAAATTGTTCCAGAGAGTTAATGATAAAAACGACCGGTCGTTTTTATCATTTAGATCGGTCGTTTTTCGAAAGTAGACCATTTTGGGAATATTACAGAAAGATAGCTCATTCTGGTATTTTGGGCAGGCCACTGTACCATTTTGGAAAAAAACTCCACACACTCTATCTATCTTTCTCTCTCTTCAATTGATACTGACTTACAATTATCTTCAGCTATCGGATTCTCTCTCTTCAATCTCCACAGTTAAATCGTTTAATTTAAGTTTTTTTTCGTGTTTGTCTGTACTCAAATTGGAAACCCCAATTTTTTGTTCCACGAATTCTAGGGCATTTATTTATAAGTACTGTTATTTATATATATATATATATTGGATCCTTACCAGATGATAGAATGTTTGAGCATTACACTTGTTAAGATTGGACGCTTCTTTTTTATTTACTAAAAGATGAATTGCGTGATAGTGTTGTGTTTCAATGAATTTGGTATTCTTAATTAATAACCCCAATAAGCCTCGTTACTAATTATTGCTTTTATTTAGGGCTTGTTTCTCTGCAACTTTTATTTGGCTAAGGAAAAAATGCTGAGTTTTCTGAAAGTAAAAGTGATCAACTTTAAGCTGGTCAAGAGTACAAATTATTGTAAAATGGTTATATTAAAATAATAATTGCGTTTGGCTTAAAAGCTTCAGCCAGACAAGAACTTAATTTGGAAAAAGGGAAACTCAAATATCATTCAACATGTCATAACGACAAGGAATTTGAAGTATTATGATAGATGCTCTTTTGTTCACGATTATTCAAGTTTTCCTGACTTTTGTTATATTTAAGTACAAATTTTGTATTTAGATGATTTTTGGTAAGTCTGGTGGCCAATTTTTACATCTTTGGTATAAATCCATTTCTTAACAATCATAAATTAATTGCCTTTATAGATCTTTAAGTCTTGTTTTAGTTATTGTTTATGTTGCAATCTTTTGTTTTTGGCTGATTACATTGATGACGAGTCTCTTGACGTTGTATATAGGTTATTTAAATTTAATTAAACTACAAAATAGAGCTAGGAGATTGCAACTTATGTATTATAGAGATATGAATCTTTAACTGTGTTCACCAATTGCAAAGAAGACCAAATTAATCAATATAAGTATACCCATTTTCGTCAGATATATTCGCTGGATTCAAAAGTTGCCGGGTTGAGTTTTTTCTTCATAAAATTGAACACAAGTATTATGATCAAGAGTTTGATAATGTTCTGGAAAAGCAAAAAATAAGTGAAAAATTAACTAGTTGATTTAGAGTCTTAAAAATACTAGGAAAACGTTCAAGATTCTAGCATTGATTTTCCCTGGTCATACTGAGAATATTTAACTTTAGAAGATCAATTGGTTATTTTGACGACGGTTGAAATCTTAAGCTATAAAAACTCAGCATAGGAACTCAAGTTTTTTCTTTCTCCTTTTAAATTGGGCAGGTTATGTTCAGTTACATGCACACAAACCTTAAGCATATCAATTAGAGTTTAAATATGATTTGTTTCATATGAATCTCAAATTTCTGTAACGTTGATATTTGGTATGAATTAGTTTTTACTACTCCATCTTAGTTTTTTAACTTGCATCTTAGCTCAGACTATTAATTTGCCTTTGTGGTTTTGCTTTTTTGCTTGTTTTATAATTTCCCCTTCAATATAGCTGGATTTACCTTTTTATTTTCGGTTTCTAGCCTTTTCAGGCTTGTTACGGTTGTAAAACAAAAAAGCTTCTTACTCTTATTTTAGCTTTTAAGCATAGTCGAGATCCTATTTAGTCCAGTGTAATCAAGAACTATTAAAGTATTTTCATCAACTTTAGTCCAGTGTAATCAAGAACTATTAAAGTCTTTTCATCAACTTTAGTCCAGCATAGCATAGCTTTATTTTTTCTCATATCCAAGAAAGAAAAAAGTCCCCCATGAACAATTATTTCACGGTCGTAAGTTTGGGTGAAAGGTCATGCGAAAAAATTAGATGGAAAACTTAGTACTCAAGATGTTGTGGAGTAAATGATAAAAAAAAAAAAAAACCCATCATATATAGCTATTTATCCTTTTTACATTGGTTATGTTTTCATTAACTTAATTTATTTTTGTGCATGTACTTGGTTTTGTACCTGGTCAGTAAGCTCGAGGTCAAGTGCGTGGAATGGGTTTGGAGTTAAACCATCGCAAGTGATTTGGAGTCGTCAGGTTTGTGCTTTTTGTTCAACTAATACAGTGCTATAAAAAAAATTCAATATAGTTTGCTTGTAAAAATAGAGCAAGGAATAAGCAGAATATGTCGAATTTGATAACAACTTGGTCTAGCGTTTCACCATTTTGGATAATAATGCATTAATTCTTTCCCACACGGAAAATACCACGTGATCATATAATGCTTATATGCAAGTCCATGTCGGTCAACGATTTTGCACGTAAGGATCTGTGTAAAGTATATAAGCAAATATTAAAGGCTAGTGAAGAACATGGTCTTTACAAGTTCATTATATGCAATGTTTTTTTTCTCTCTCGTTGATGTTTGTTGGTTGTCGGTAGTTTTAGCATTTGTGTGAAATTTGCTCCTAATTTATGATTGTTTATGTTCAGGTAAAAAAAATTGAACATATATGAACCGGGGAACGTGAATGCAGTTTGCAGAGGCTATTTTGATACACATACCGGTTCTATAGTTTACTAAGTATTAAAGAAAGGTGTAACGGTTATTAAGACACAAATTTGTAATTTTTCGGTGTAGTGTCGCATATGTAACTTTTATTGGGCGTGTACTTTGATCCTGACTTAGTAATTATTTGATGAAGTGTGAGTTAGTAACGCATTGTTGTAATATTGTTGGGGTTGAATCTTTATTTATAATGAAATTATTGATTTGAAAAATGGTATTATTATTGTTGTTATTGTTGTTTTTATTATTATTATTGTTATTATTATTTTATTTATTTTTATTATTATATATTTATATAATTATGTTTGAACAACAATTGCAAAATAATAATTTCGTAACTGGTACTTTATATAGTCAGTTACTATTTTGCAACTGACATGTTAGTTGCACTTTTGTAACTATATGTTTAGTTGCTAGACGCTTCGGTTACAGATTACTAACTAACACATCAACTAACTTTGTAGTTGCTAAATATCAACTGGGTGCACAATTCAGTTGCTAAATTTGCAACTGATACACAATTCAGTTGGGCAAATTTTACCAACTAGTCTTTTAATAACCGATGTGGTAGATGGTAAATCAGTTGCTATTAGGAGTTTACCAACTAATTTTGGTGTTTAGCAATTGATTTTTCAGTTACTATATCAATATTTTCTTGCAGTACTAAAAACCTGATCATCAGATGATTGAGACCAACCATTTTGTAATTTGATAATACTCAATTGTATTCTAAATAGACAATCTAGTATGATTGCAACCACGATACATAAGATAATTTAATTTATCCATTGACTTTTTAAAAAAAAAATTACAGTATCCACTAAAATGTGTAACCTCTAAGCCCCAAACCCCTAAACTGTTGTAAAATTATAGACAAGTCATTGACAAAAATCGAATTATGAACTTTGTTTTCAAAGTGAAGTTATGTAGTATAAAAAATGGGCATTTGTGTAAAAAAAAAGGCGTACGAAAATTGTAGTAAAGTCGTAGGCAAGTCGTCGATAAAAATTGAATTATAAATTTTATCATATATATATTGAATACGCAAAATTGAATAAAAAATCTGTTGGTTTCCGTATACGAAATAACAATTAAACAATAATTAAAGGACTAAAAATAAATAATTAAAAACCAGTGTAATCTTTATTAATTCAGAATTGAAACTGAAATTACATATTACAACATGTACGTACTGAATAGAAATTAAAGCAAACGTTATTCAGATTATTATCAATTAATAATCTGATGTACTGAATTGCAATAAATAGAAAACTGCCGGACTGGAAAGTATAAAATTAACAGCCGGACTGTTCTGATTGAAATCGAAATTAAAGGACTGAATTGAAACTATTCTAATTACAGAATTAAATTACAGAATTGAAATTACAGAACAAAAACAGTACTTTAAATAAATTACATAAAGGCAAAAACAGAATTGAAAGTTACAGCTAAGTACAGCAAATTAAAATACTGAATATAAAATACAGAAATGTAAATTACATAATTTAAATACTGAATTGAAAAAGACATAAAAAATTAAAAGACGACGCGACTGTTAGAGAGTCTGCCCTTAACCGATATTCGCCCAACCACCTTAAGGTTTCTAGTTGCGTTGGCGCTTCGATCCCAAGGTACAACGTCTCGGATGACTCGCCGGAAACTGGCAACGAGTCAAGGTCGAGCTGTTGGTGGATGGTTCTCCTCTTTCTAATATGCTAAGCTGAAATCTCACACCCATAATAGTCACTTAATTCATATTCGAAACTGCTGAATTAATGATGTTTGCTGAAATTTTTGGTACTGTTTTGTATTTATTCAAAACTCTTAGACTTATGCTTGCTGGAATTTTTGGGACTGTTTTGTAGTTATTCAAAAACTCTCAGACTTTCTTGGAACCGGAACAAGTCCCAAGTCCCGCGTCCGAGACCGAGCGAGCGCGTGTGGTACACTTGCCTACACACATCTATGAGGCTACACATTATTACCACTCTCTATTGGTAAATATGTATATAAACTATTCAAAATAGTTTTTCTCTTTGATGTGGGATAATCATTTAGGTGCCTTCCCCGTCCATTTGATTTTCCACTTCCTCTTTCAAAATTCCAGATTTCGTCTCTCCATGATCCTACTTCGGAGCCAATTTTCATTGATATCCATTCACCGAATAGGTCATGCGATATACCGTTTCGAAACTTGTCACACAAGCTACTCAAACCAATTGAGTACGGAGTCTAAACTTTAAATTATTCGTATGGAATTTGACCAACCTTTTGGACTCGTGACCAATTCGAAAAACACCTTTTTTTCATGGTTTTTTCCAACAAAATCACCGACAGTTAACTACGGTTTACCTACGCATTAGTGACGGCAAGTCAACTCTCTATTTCACAATCTGACTTTGTAGCAAGGCCGTCGCAAAATTTGTAGTTTCTCCATTTCACAATCTGACTTTGTAGCAATGCCGTGGCAAAATTTGTAGTTATTGTTGTGGACGATTTGGGTTGGTTGTGGTCATAGGTAAGTGGTAGCTAAGTCGTCATTAAGTCATCCATTTTCTCTACGGCACATTTACGTAGTTAATCCTTTGTAGCTAATTCTGCATATTCTAGTAGTGGAAACAAGTAAAACATGTCTATGTTTATATTACTCAAAACACTTTTTCGTGTTCATTTCATATTCATTTAAATACGAACGAACATTTAACAAATATGGACCGAATATTTGTCGAGCCGAACACAAGTTGTTCGTGAACGTGAAATATATTATAATTTTATCATTTATTATTATATTGTTTAGTATGACAAAATTGTTTACAAATAGATAAAACGCTGGTTAATTAATTTATTGGACATTATAACATTAATTTTTCTTAGTTTTAAGTTTATATATTCTATTAATGTATAAATTCTTTTTTGCATACGTATAATTAATTAATTTAACGAGTCGAGCACTTAACAATAAAATCGATGACTGTATTTATAGTATGATGATATTAATTATTTTAATAAGTTTAAAATAATACAAACATATCATTAATATTATTATAGCATAAATAAGTTTATTAATATGTAGTGATACTAACTAGTTTTTGTTACATCATTAATATATTTAATTTTTTGATTTTATCAAATTTTATTTATATACAGTTACACGAACATGAGGCTAGACGAAACGAACAGAGTTGTGTTCATGTTCAGTTCAATTAATAGACGAACGTCATATTGTTATTTATTATCATGCTCGTTATAAATGAACGAATATGAATCGAAAATTAACCAAGCCGAACACGAGCAATTCCATGAACGGCTCATCTCATTTACAGCGCTACGTGTGTATATATATATACACACTTGACACTTCACTTATATTACAGTCACATCAAATGAACCAAAATCTTGATTTTGGACGTAAAAGTTTGGATTTTCTAAGCAACAGCTGCCTTCATGACGTTTTATTTTTTCAATACTTAATTCACTTACCAGAAACATGGAGAGCACAAGAAAAGAAAAGTCATAAGAAAATACTAGTTGATTTGAGTGGCCTGTTGGGTTTTTCTTATACCAAGTAAAGCTAGGGTGAGTCTCAATTAATGAATAGACCTTTTTGTTCAGCATGCACCCCAATCTTTGTTCTGGTTCAATTAACAATACTACATGGTTTTTGCAACTCTTATTTTTATTTACTTATTTTAAAAAGTTCAACTCTTTCACAAAACGATAGCCAATTACAAGTATTTCAATATTGGTAAAATCAGGTAGACATTATAATTAGTTGGATTTTATGCGTGATGCCCTACGCAACAAGAATTTTAACAACTAGCCTTGTTCATATTAGTCTCCAAAACCATTCATTGATGAGTATAAATATCAAAACCTCATATTTATTTTCTCTCCTTCTATGTTTCCTAAAGATTGTTTGCTTTTGATTTTCTAGTACGACTACAAAATTGTGAAAATAGCTTTTGTGTTTTCTAGCATGCGTGGTGGCAATACAAAATTCTCATTTGTATTGTTTTATTTATGCTTAACCATGTTCTTCATATTTGGTGATAGCCGGTCTTTTGGGGTTCCCAGGAACATACATCACATCACGAATAACTCGAGTCATATAAGAGTTTCGAATGGTCATATCTACGCTGTTAGTTTCACTGTGAACGATAATAAATATTCAGGACCAAGTCCAGGGACAGGGCATTCCTACGTTACCGATGTTCGAAACTAAAATCAAAAGTTTTGTTCAGTTGTTTATGTTTCAATGCTTTCATGTTTGGTGTATGTTTTGGGAGGGTATTCATGTTTGGCGTTGCTTTCATGTTTGGTGTCTGATTTAAAGGAAATCTTATGTTTGTTATGTTTATCGTTTCTCAGTTTTATACTATTTCATGTAAGCCCAGTGTATATCTTGAAAGTGTATATGTTTTGTATATACTTCTTGATTGTGTTTAAACAATTAATTTGGTGTAATAAGATTTTAATGTTTTTGATACTTAAGGTAATCATGATTTCAATCCCTTTTTATGTTTACCCATGATTTCATGCAAAACAATCGTTACTGAATTACCCATGATTTTATGTTTAATGGTTACTGTTTAGTTGACAAAATATATACAGTTTCTAATTTTCTATTAAAAAAATCAAGGTATATGTAGTGCTTGTTTTCCTATGACATGGTGTTAATTAAGGTCAAGTAGATCATGTGCCATTTGTCCTCATCGTTGTGAGCTTAAAATTTACTAATGCCATTCTAGAATTTTAAAGGGGCCATTTGATTTGAGCCTGAGAGAATAAGTATTCCCTGTACATTAGCAAAGCTGTCTTCATTTTACATTTTTTTAATTAATAGTACTAGTTACTACAATTTGTTTTTTATATGGGTAGTCGGAGTGTTCTGAGATATACAGCACCTAGTATTTTCCAAAATTTCTTTTCTCCAAACTGTAAATATACTAGAGCCCAAGAAAGATAAGATATGGCACAGTAATTGAAAGATAAGGCAACCTAAACAAGGTAAATAAGATATGGCACAGTAATTGAAAGATAAGGCAACCTAAACAAGGTAAGGGATATATAGATGATGGTTTCTGACATAGTTCAGGAAGGAAATAAAAAGCATTTATCGTATCATGTTGTGCCGTTTACATCCCCAAAAGATGGCTTTGTTCGATATGTGTGTATGTGTGCGTCTCCATATATATATATAAGTATATTATTTCGTTTCGGATCAGAAAGATTCGATGAAATATGTGATTAGGCATATATAAGGAATTTATATATGCAGATGGGTTGTTATCGCAATCTCAAATTAAGGAATTTATATATGCAGATGGGTTGTTATCGCAATCTCGAAAGCTACAACCAAACAAACTGATGGCAAGAAAAAGCTTAAGAAACATGCAAAACTTTTATGATGGACGGAGTGAACACAAATTTTACTCCACTAAACTAAACCTTCAAGCTTAAGATCTCATACAAGATACATCTTTTCTTCAAAAATTAAATTCGAATACCAAAAGCTCCTCACGGTGATCAATATCCATGTGAGTAGCCCATATAGTTATACCGAGATCGAATATCGTGATCACTATACATAGAGTTACTATAATCGACCGCCTTAATAACAACAGCGCCACGTCGCCCCTCTTGCTCTTGTACCTGTAGGTATTTAACTTAAATGATTAGAATTTCGTAAGCTATAACTCATGAATTACTAATATTTTGTAACAGATAAAAGCTAATTATAACAGTACCGCGCCAAACACAATCTCATTCGTCTCACGGCTTTGTTCGTAGCAAGTTTGAGGCTCGGATGAGTAATGTCTCTGATGATGTTGCATTTGATGTTGTTGTTGCTGTTGTTGCTGTTGGTATTGGTGGTTAAAATTACCATTCCACCCCCCATGAGAGCCTCGGGTTTGTTTGTACCGGTGGCTATATTCCATGTCCTTATTTGTATTTGGATACGTTCTTTTCGGTGTGTGACTTCGGGGTTCAAGTGAAGGGGGTTCGTCTTCGTTTGGAATAGCAAAGCTCTCTTGCATAGGCCAAGGGTCTTGGTACTTGATTGGTTGCTTTTGATTGTTTGCTTTTTTACTTGAAAATAAGCTGTTAAATATTTCAACCACGGATGATCCGGAGTAGAGAACTAGTTTACCAATTGAACCGAATAAACCATCTTCTGGTTTTTCATATTCATCCTCAGGTGGAATTAAAGGGGGTCGAACGGATTTGAAAGGCTTTTGATAAGGCGGCGGTTGTATGTCTCTTTTTATTCGAGCTTCCGAATCCTAATAACAAAAATAAAAAATGTGGAGAAAGTTAGGTATTAGTAATGAGAAAGTTTCGGAAGATTCAAGGAAATAGCAAGAAAAAGTAAAGAAATTGAAAAATTGGACGAAGCAATTTTAACTTATTCACATTTGATTTTCAAGCGATTTTGGCTTATGATTGAATTATAACACAGTAATGGGCTTGCTCAATTGTATCTTTTAAACAAAGAACTTGGCTATTTGAGATTGAGAAGAAGCTGATTCACAGCTTTTTAGCTTTAACAGGCAAGACGCAAGAAAACCAGGAAAAACCTCAACTGTTGAAGAAAAAAGCAAAAGTTGCAACCAAACTAGGCCTAGTTTAAAGAAAGGGGTTCCAATAGATTGCCAGGAATTTTCTTAAATTTTTCTGCACGAATCGAATGGTCGGACTGGACAATAAACATAGGCCGAATTAACATTCTGAGAACCTACTAAAGTTGGTCTTACAATAGTATTCTGTAAAAAAAAACGTAACATCGTTATAAAATTTACTTTTAACTATTGAAAACCATAAAATACTATAATTCATTTCTGAGAAATGTGAAAAATACTGAAATGGATTGAACTCACACTACTGGATGAAAATATGGATGTTACTCTTCTCTGTAATAACGCCAACATGTAACCGAAAAAAGCTGCCGCAACAAGCACTGCTACTCCTGTAATCATTTGGAACTCGTTGCATTATTTATCGCATTTCGCACTGAAAATTATTACTGTATTAGTATTTATTAACAATATAACCTCTTTTTTTTTACCTAAGGGGAGATCCTCGTCGGTTTGGTGGGTACAATCATTTTCATGCAACTGTATCTCGCGTATAGCTTGGTTTCCCTTGTCTATAACTAATAAGGAACAGCTACTACTAATATATACAACATCGAAATCGTCTGAGAATTTTGCATCTTCACTTGGCCCGTCCACATGGCCTCCTCCTCGGCCCCATTTTCCTCCCGCTATAGTAACAACCCCTAACATAGTAAAAGATATTCATTAACATTAGAAAATATTATTTTTGTGTGGGCTAGGTTCTTTATTACATAAAAGAAATTGCTTGCTGGCAACTTTGAAGAAGATAAGTTGGCTAATTTTGAGTCTTGAGGGTTTGTTTAGCTGAATATTTTAAGCAAATAAGCTGAATCATCAAGAGTTGAGAAAAAAAGTTGGGTTCAATCAGGCTCAAAGCTTCTAATTCTAACAGAAACGCTCAGTTTTTAAGCTGTTTATGACAGGAAGTAGTTGACTTTTGTCTTTTTTCAATCAATCCCGTGTCACCACACTTTCGAATCTTACTACATTATAGAAATTTACGCAACAAAGCAAAATCTTTTAGTTTAAAAGTTGCAACCGAACAACGCTCAAGTTAAATATTAGTTTCAATAGCTTAATAGTTGTAATTTTTTTAAGCCAAAGAACCAAAAGAGCTCATTTTTCAAGCTGTTCAGTCAAATGCATCTCCGGTTTTAGGCAAAAACAAGTAAACTCAGTTAAAAAGTGGCAACAACAGAACTTAGAATGTTGCATATAAAGTTTTACCGGCATCACTGATTTTCCTTATTGCCATATTTAACGTGTCTGCGATATATATATTTCCTCTATCGTCACATGTGATCCCTTTTGGATGGTTCAAGCGAGCTTCTCTTAGTCTCCCATCCACATGCCCAGTGTAACCTTCGGCTGATCCCGCGATTAACTTGGGTCGGCTATCTGAAAAATATAATCCCTTCTTATTAATCTTTTCATAATAAAATTATATAAAAAGGTATAGTAGACTGATTACAAGAGGGACAAAAAGCTAATAGTTCACTAGAGAATGTTTGGTCTTGGAGCAAAGTAAAAGATGGATATTGACTTTATAAAAGATGGAAATGATTGCGAACACATGAGCAATAACTAAAAAGTTGAGTCTTCTTCTAAACAAAAGTTAATTTCACTTTTTTTATTAAGTTCCCGCTAATAGAAAATTAGCTTCCTAGATCTCATGTAATAAGTACCTGAAAAGGGTAGGACTATAATGTATTCAACTAAAAAAAAGAGTTAGACTAAATCCAAATATGCAAGCCAATGTAAACAACTTTTTTGTTGTTGTTGGTAACTATCACCATTGAACTGGTAAGGCTGGTAACCTAAAAACAGTTGGTTCTATAAGAAAAATGCAAATTTATTGAATAAGATTATGTTGCTCCATATAACTAACAATTAAGGATCAATGTAGAACAAGTAGGCAGTCAACTACTAACAAGATAAAATTGCTAACTAATCTTTAGAAAAAAATCTTTGACCCCAACTAATCATAAGCTTGTTTGGATGTAGCTTTAAGTAAATAAGTTGCCCAGCTAAATGAAAACGATTTAAAAGCACAAAAGAAGAAAAAAGGGTTCAGAAGTTACAACGAAACCAGAATAATACATGGTAGAAAATAAAAACCAGCAAAGCAATTAGTCTTTTATAAAAAACTAAACCTTAAAAAGATAATCGAACTCACATTGGGACAACGGAGTTGAGATCTTGTAAATGTTGCTATTTTCAGAATCTAAAACCAAAACATCCCCATATTGAGTTATTTCAACAGAATATGGATCAATTCCCAATTTGCTCCCATCAAAGACAGTTTCCACATTGTAACCACTCTCGAATTTCACCATCGAACGGGTCGAAACAGCTGAAACAATAATTTCCTAAAATTAAAAAAACTACATATTTCCCCCCAAATTATTATGTTAAAAAAATGAGAGCTAGGTAAATAGTAAATACCTGGACTTGTTTTTGTTTCTGGTTTGAGAGACCATAACCATTTTGCTAAAGCATAAACCACATTCGAGACAACTCCGCTTATAATTTCTGCCAATATGTAAATTATCATGAGATATATACTCAAACCTTGATAATTGACGCTTACTTACCGGAAGAAAGAAAGAAAAAAAAAACCTTGATAATTTCAGCTTTCAAACTTTTATTCCCAATTTCTTAGCTTATAAATAGTACACCTATTGCACTTTGCTGACCATTTTTTTTAAAACTTTTTAGCCTGAATAAGTGAATACTTAGTCTTTTAACCCGAATGAACCACAACTTTCTAGTCTTTTTTCTGGCCTTAAAAAACCCAGATATTGCTTAAATGCTGTAAATAGCCACGTTATTTGCTCAAAAGCTGCAACTTATAGATCAGTAAAAATGACTTCAAAGAAAATAAAGAGGTGGTGATAAATACCAATGTTTTAAAAAGCACGCAAAATAGTTTTCTTGAAGTAATTTTTACCTTAAAAAGCGAAATCAAAAAAACTTAAAAAGCTTGATTTTTCGCTTTGTAGGCCGCTAAAATCTTACAGTTTAACGTAGCTTTTGCAAAAACGCTTTTGCTAAGATTTCGCTTTCTAAAACACTGACAAACACTTACTTGCAGGGGGTGTAGCTGAAGCTGATGACAACCCAGAAAATAAAATCACAGAAATGAGAACTAAAGACACAATATATCTCCCCATTGTTATATTTTCACAAGAGAATAGTAAGAGTAACAATGCTCATTTGAGATTTCAGTTTCAGAAAAAGAAAAAGACCCAAGTCACTTAACAAAGTAACGAACAATTTGGCTATTTGTTATTTAATAAGAGAATAAGGACAGAGAAATAAAGGGAGATAATTTATGAAGAAGTTAATAGTGGGGGAGGATAGTGATACAGAAGAAAAGGAGCTCTGTTCAAAGTAAGCTATTTTCTTTATTCTTTCAAAAAAAAAAAAAGAAAAAAAAAGAGGATTACATATTAAATGTTGTGTGTCTATTTTGTCTAATCATAGACTCAAAAGTAGACTAATAATGATACTATAAATCAAAGTTATATTAACTACTCCGTTATGGATCGCAAATTATTTAGTACTGTATCAACCGAATGTTTAATCATCTAAGATTGTTTACGTATCAGTTTTATTATCCATTATATTAAATATACATAAACTCAAGTATCACTCAAATATAAACTATCAAAATATTTCCTTATTATTAAAATAATAATTTATCTCTCTTCATTTTATCTTATTCTCTCTCCTTTATTTGTAATTTTCACATGTAAATTAATAAAATAACAAAAAGATGAGTCGTATAGTTGTGATAGAAAAATTGATAAAAAAACTGATAATTTGTATAAAACAAAACATTTACTTATAAGTTGTAAAAATGTATTTTTTACTTTAAATATAAGAAAACGTCTAAGTTATTTAATGTGGCTACTCTAGTAAATTAACTTGAGTTAAAAAAATTGATAGAAGTACATTAAAATATAGTAATATTTAGTTATAATAATTAATTTAATAAGCAATCTGAAAAATGTATAAAGTTAAATTGTTACACTAAAAATATAAAATTGATGTTAATTAACTTAAATATGAGTAAAAGTGTAAGAAAACTGTACGGTTACTGTTAGATGACAAGTGAGATAGTTCTATGCAACATTGCATAAATTAAATGACAATTGTATTTTTTGACCAGAGCTCTTATATCTCATAAATAAATCAAAAGTTATCCTCTCTCTTTAAAAAGTGGGTCCATTATATTAATAAATATATTCGTATATCATCGAAAGTAACAATATGCATTCTCTTTTTATTCTTAATTTACTATGGCAAACTTATTAAACCATACTATATAAATAACTAAGTAATTTTTTTTTGGGTAATAATTAAAATTTTCTTTTGTAATTTTTTTAATATATTTTTTCTCTTAATCTATTTTCCTAACCCAATAAGTTTAATTAGGTGAAAAAAATAATATTTTAGTATTTTTATTTTCCTTTAATTAATTATACTATAACTGAAAAAATAGAGATTGACATATGTAATATATTAATTTGTATTGTAAAAAAATAAGATGATCAAAATTTAATATTTATGTAATTATGTTAATTAACTTGGAAAAAAAATGTCACATTAAATATTGAAAAAGAGAACCAACACCTTAAATTATGTGTGATTATGACAATTTGAGCATTCAAACTTATATATATTAGTTTTTTTAGAAAAATATTATTAAATCAAGCAACATATACACTAGTTACTCGTCCACATTTTTAGTTTTAAAAATTTTAACACTCTTATTTTATTTTTGGATTTATAATGTTATAAAAACATCATATTTTTTAGAAAATAAAAATGCCAATATAAAACTAGTTTATTTATAGTTTGATTTGAGAAAATTAAGAAAAAAACTAGTATTATATGAGCTTAGTTCACGGGTTACCCTTATTCCAACTATTAATTAGTTATTTTTAAAAAATAGAATAATTCAAGGTTAAATTAAGAGTACTTGTAAATATGTGATATTGTATATATTTTTTCATGACAACACAGACGATTTAAT
The DNA here is from genome assembly GCA_963682055.1 of Primula veris. Lineage (NCBI taxonomy): Eukaryota > Viridiplantae > Streptophyta > Magnoliopsida > Ericales > Primulaceae > Primula > Primula veris. The sequence continues at coordinate 22,434,877 of OY821747.1, read as the reverse complement.
ACTTGTAAAATTTTGGTAAATTTGTTTTAAATTCTTGTAAATTAGTACAATAATTAAGTTTTTTTCCACCTATTTAAAGCTAAGTTTGTATACGAAAAAAAGGGACATAAAAAAACAAATATGATATTATCATTTAAATTTTGCACATTTGAATTTGTTTTTCTAAAAAAATACTTACAATTTTACGTTTCTCATTCTTGTGTGAGCATAAGTTGATAAGTTTATTTAGTTAATAGGGTTACTGCTTACTAGTATTAGTATTAGAGTGATTAAGTGGGTGAAGGAGTTATATTTAATAAATTAATACTACATCCGTTTTCAAATTATTGTACTGCTTTGGAAATTATCTATATTAATAGGATAAAATAATGACACAACTTTTTAATGTTTCTTCAAATGTTTACTTTTATAAAACAAACATTTAATTATAAAATATGTTTGGATCATAGATATATGTGTAATTGCAAAATATTAGAATTACTAATTATGAAAAGTGGACAATAATTTATAAACTTCCTAAAAAAGAATAATGGGACCGGAACAGATGCAGTACTAAGTTGGTCTCAATTTCTAGAGGAGAGAAAAAATAGATCTGATTTTTATAATAGTAAATAGAAATAATATGACCCACATTATATTTGGCTCTTAATGTATGGGATGGAGTTTCAACTCACTCGTTCTCCGTAAGGACTAAATAATTATCTACACAATTATTTATCAGGAAAATCAAATTTGATACCATTATTTATCTAAACAATTTTTTTAAAAATAAGTTTTGGGATGCTAATTTTTGAAAATCTAGATTTATTTTTTAGATAAAAAAATTGAAAATGGAGGAGGGGGACTCGACTGTCCCACATATTTTCTTCTTTAATTATATCCTACTTAAATTTTGATTAATTTTGTACACTCTTTTTTAATTGTTATATGGATAGTAACTAGTAACGTAAAAGGCTTGTTATTACTGTCACGTTCTATGTTTATAAAGTACAATAATTTTTTTATTTTTTCTGTAATTATATGTATGAAAAAACATTAAAGTTTCTTTATTTCAAAAATATATATTTAAGATTCTAATGGGACTCAAGTAAATCAAATTATTATCTTAACTATAATCATTTAAAGGTTTGCCTCATTGCAACTTTAAAGCTCAAGGCATATCTAAATATTGTCAATTTGGTTGGTCATCTAAACTTCATATTTATTTTATTTTGGTTTGAAGCTCTCAAAAGCTGAATTTTTAAATTGAAATAAAATAAAATTGATAGCTTTGCTATAGAGTTGTATACTTATATGACAACTGATAATTGACCGTAAAAAGTATCGAGATTGAAAACTAAATTTCATTTAAGTGACAGTGTACTAGTTTCTGTACAAAAATTTCTGGGTGAATTTATTTGATCAAATCTTGTTACAATGTTCCAATTCTTAACTTCTTATGCACTCTTTGATTTGACACTTTTGTTTAGCAAACAAGAAAAAAGAAAAAGAAAAGGGGTATGAATAAGGTAAGGGACAAAAATCTTTCGTACTTGTGATTTTGACGTGTATATCGTACAAGAATACAAGAAGTCATTTAAATAACACTAAAAAAATGTCACACCTCGTGCAACAAGATCATTGATGTAGGCAACTTTATAATTGCTTGGTCTAAAGTAATTTAAATAAATAAATAACAATATTATGTATATGTAAATAAAAGATGATCTACTCAATATGTAAATAAAATAAATTTTATGTCAATAATATTTAATATAATAATACTTATATTACAAATAATTATTTATTTTATTTAATGTTGGATAATGGACCAACCAGTTGATTGTCAATGTAATTTATTTCTTAAAGACCGAGCTCCCCACTCAATAGTAGGTGTGATATATGCGTAATTGACATTATCAATAACATCAAATAAGATTAGAATTGGTATAAACTATTTTTTTTGGTTAAAAAATGTATCATAACATGCTCGGTCTAATTAATACCATTATTTAATCATATTAGAATATTAATTGTGTAAGACTTTGTGCCTTACACTAGTTTAGATTTAGAATAATTATTCAATAATACTAATGAACCAAACTAGTTTAATCAGACTTCTTACCAGACTTTACAAGAAAATGAGTCAATTTATAACAAAACAAACTATGTGCATGTTATAACAGTTTTTATGACTTCATAATAATAATTTTGACTATTTCACATGTATATCCAACCTTTTTATGTGGTGCATTAATTTTACTTTTATTTTCTTAATTTTTTACCCACTTTCTTACTTTTCCACTCTCAATTGCCACAATATGTTTGAATTTGCTGGACACTTATGATGTGGAGTGAGATGAGCCATTAAAATTTAGTTTTTCAAAATGTTATATATAACTTTTATGAAAAATCGGGTAAGAAGTCTGACTGATTTGTCTTGGTAAATAGCATCATTGATAATTATTTGCACACCCCGTTACACTACTTCATACAATATTTGTGAGAATAGTAAGTACAAAAATACAATTTTTTCGTGTAGCGTTTTCGTTCTCACTCATGTCATAAGAGGATGTGTATAGAGCAGGGACGGATGCAGAATTTTGGTTAGTATATAACAAAGTATATTAATTAGTAATGTTTAGAAGATGGCCATGCAAATGTATTTTGTAATTGGAATTCTATTTGCACCGTAAACAAAGAACTGCATGCCAATATTTTTTTCTAAACACAAATTCAAGATGTAAATATGCTTGAAGTTCTTAAAAAGGTACTTCATTAATGGTTAATAAACAAACAAATAATTTTTTTTTAGCAAATGTTTAAATGATCAAGCATGTGATTATACCAACGCTAAAAATTAAAATGTAGGCTGAGATGGAATGTTAAACCCCTGACCTTTAACTTCCTAAGCTAAATGTTTACCATTTGAGTTGTTTACCATCTGAGCTAACATAATCTTGTGAACTACTGCTATTAATCTATTAATTATACAAAATTCCCCCTGCATCCGCCTGTGGTTATAAGGGGCGTGTGCATATCATTGTTCACTAGTTTATGGCCAGAGAAGCTTATCTGTCAATTTACATCTATCTTAATGAAGTTACTGGCGAGCCTTCTTTTCTTACAAGGTTCGGCTTAATCAATTCGCGTCGGCTCCGATCTTTCGACGTATCCGTCGTAGAATATATCTGCTTCGACGAGGGGGTACTCTCCGTTCCTGCACAAGAAACAAACAGGGGCTCGGGGTTGGTACCAGGTTTTCCCTCTCCGACGATCAAGTCAGTACTGGGTAAGACTGAAAATAGGTTGATAACGAAAAGGGAGGGATCGGACCGGTTACAGCTGTGGCGTCGGGTGTCAGATATCGTGTTTAGGGGTCCGGGTGACTCGAGCTTTATCTATCCTCCTCTTTTTCTGTCCCCCTCTAAGATGTGTTAATGGGGGTATTTATAGTGTGATCAGAAGTATACTAACCCTTGGATCACTGTACTGTAAAACGCTGATCCAACGGCGTTAGGTCATTTATGACTCTGACAAGAGTACTGTCCTTTCCCGGGGCCCACTGGAGATGGCCTGTGATTGGGCCACGTCGATGAAACACATGAAGGGTCTCCCAAGGGAGCAGCAGCATTAATTGGGGATGTGTACTCGACAAGCTTCTCTAGACCGGACTAGACACAGCTCGGCCCCTTAAGATCCGGGATGATGCGTCACCCATGGTTGACAGGCCCGGATCGCCTGCTGTAGAGGTAGTATTGGCCCGGACGAGGGGATGCCGACATCCCCTCGCCAACAGCTCCCTGTCCGGAGTCGTCGTTAAGGACGAGGTCAACAGGGATTTTTAGTCGTTACGGGGGCTCCGGTCATTGTGTTCTTATGTTTGACGGCGTGGAGATGTCTCGGCGTGGTCTGTCTCGTGACACGTGTTCTTGTATTTATGCATTTTCTACACGTGGAGCATGCTTGGTGTGCATTTATGGGGCGCCGCCCCCGTCTCTTCGATTCTATCAATGCCATTAATGCTAAGACGGCTGATGAGTGACACTTGGCAGACGACCTCTGCTTGCAGTACACGTGGAATGTGTTGATTGAGTGGCGGCGGTTATTTGTGGGAGTTCGTGTAATGAGCCGTCGCTGTCTTTTCACCTTCTGGTAAATGCCTTTTCACCTTCCATTAGGGGTCTATAAATACCCTCAGTGAAAATCATTTTAACTTTCTCACTCTCTCACTAAAATTTCACAGCAAAATTACTCTCTTCCTCTTCCTTCATACTCAGCAAATTTTACGAACACCCAACCACCATGGTTATTCACGGAGCTGGAAAAGGCCCGATGGTTGCTCCCTAACCACGGCGCCTTGAGATGATGGCAAACGCCTTGCCATTCCGGGCAATGGTCATCGACCCGGCCCTATCTGTGGATGTGAACGACAGTAGCATCATGGTGAGTAGGCACGGGTCCGATCTGGACGAGTTTCGTCAACTTTGTGGAATCGGAGAAGAGTTCCGACTCCGGACCTGTCAGTCCTCGGATGAGGTAAATGGGATCGTAGCTGATCCCAAGAGCATGGTAACTCTCTCCCTTTCTACTCTCCTATTCGGGGGCACCGACCTCCCTATTCCGGAGCTATTGGCAGAGCTCTGCGCCTGGACGCAGACTCTTCCGTGCTAATGGCTGCTGCAGGCGCACCGCATCTGTGCCGGAATGGAAGCCCTCAACGTTCTTCTGGGCCCGGCCCTGCCAGAACCGTTGGGGCTTCGGGAGCTCTTGGCTTGCTACGAGTTCCTTCAGAGCGAGCCGAGCTCCCAGGCCAAAAGCAAGCAACCCTATCTGCGGTGCCGGGCTTACAACCAGTTGATCACGGGTAACTCCGATTCTAATCGGGGTTATACCCAAGACGTGATCGTGGTGGAGGGCGATTGGCTCCGCCGAGATGACCTGACTCTCCCCACCAGGCCGGGAAGGGTGCTTAGCAACAAAGATTTTAAGGCCACGGTGGCCATGAAGCTGCGGGGCCTGGGCGAGGCCAACATTCAATCGATGGAAGTGGCCCTCAACTGGTGGGGCCCGGACGGAACAGACACCGGCGTGCGCGACGTAGAGCGTCTTTTGACCTACAGTTCCCCTACCAGTTGCAAGGGGAACGACTTCAAATGGCCCCACAGGACCTTCTGTCCTGTGGGATACTCTCGGGATAGATGGGAGAAGGAGAAGGGGTTAGAGTCTACCCTCCCCCCTAAGACCCTTAAAGAGGCTGAGGCCACTGAAGGGTCTGCCATTGAAGGGCCCGTGCCGAAGGCCTCGAAGGCTTCGAGGTCGGTGGCTAAGGCAAAGCCGACGCCTGCCGCCAAAATCGTCGGAGCTCCTGCGACGGCTGGGGTCTTTTTCGAGACCCGGCCGGATGGTACGACGATGAACTATAGGAAGGGGCCGGGGGGGACTAGGATTTACATAGACCAGCATGGGAAGTCACTGCTTGACGTCCCTCCCCTGAGCTCGAGGGTACCGGACGCGGCGGGCTCCTCCGTCTGGAAGATAGTTCTCCTGAGGCCCCACCCACTGGGCCAGCCTTGGGCACCTCACGGACCATGGTGAGTTAGCTTCCATTCTTCCATTCTTCAGTTTTACACTTAACTAAATTTTGTGAATTTTTCTGACTTCTTTTTGGTTTGAACAATGTAGGTGGTCCGTTCCGATGAGGAGGAGGAGGAGGTGGAAGGAGTTGTTGCCGATGCGGGGGGCGAAGTTGAGGAAGAAGAGGGGGCCGGAGAAGAGGGGGCAGTCGATGAGGTTACCGGGGTGGAGGATGGAGAGAAGGAGGCGGTGGAGGTGGAGGTTGAGGCGGGGGAGAAGGAGGTGGTGGAGGTGGAGGTTGAGGCGGGAGAGAAAGAGGTGGCCGTCGTGCCTCAACCTGGTGCCGATGCTGCGGATGATTTGGCAGCTCAGGCCAGGCTTGATCGGGCTGCCCGCAAGGCCCAGCTTGGGAAGAGAAAGGTGGAGGGGACGAAGTCCCTCCGTGATGGAAAGAAGGCCAGAGGCGGGGGGAGCGGCCCGATCGAAGTCGTGTTCGTGGAGAGGCCTAGGGCGACTTCGGGCCCTACTCAAGGCTCGAGCTCCTGCTCTGCCTCCCCGACTCACAGGATGCCTGTGCAGACACCCGAGGAGGTGAAGGCGGCCACGGGGGTAAAGAGCATAATGGAGGCTCACCCATCCGCCGGGCTGCTAGCTTTGGCTGCACTCCAGCAGCAAAGCGTCGAGGCTGACCACCGGGGTCGTGACCTCGCTTCCTCAATGGCATCGGCCATGGCCATGATTCCTCAGGTATGTAACCCTTTATAGTGTTTATTTCGTATGTTTTCATATTCTTCCCAAATATTTTGCTAAGTGTTTTGCCCTTTCCCTTGTAGGCCTACTTGATGATGAATCAGTATGTCTATCACCAAGGCCAGCTGGTGAGGTCATGGGCCACGAAGGTCGAGGCTAATGCCAAGCTTATGGAGGAGGCCCAGAAAAAGGCGGAGGAGGCCCAAAAAAGGGCAGAAGAGGCCCAGAGTAGGGCGGAGAAGGCCGAGGGCCTAAATGCCTCGGTTGAGGCTCGAAGGGTTGAAGCCGTGAAGGCTAGGGTGGAGGCCGAGGAGCGCGCCCAGGATGCGTAGGCGGCTCTAAAAGAGGCTGAGACTGGCATACCCGATAGGATAAAGACGGCAGTCCAAACTGGTCAAGCCGAGCTTAATGCCGCCTGGGCCTCAAAGACACAGAAGGATTTCAATTCCTTCTATGTCGAAGGTTGGTCTGAGGCGGCTGCTTTTATGAGGGCAGGACCGGATCATCCGGTGTGGAACGTGGATAATATCATCGTTCCCGTCCCCTCAGCTCCCGTCCCAGAGGTGGTTCCCCTGACCCCTCGAGCTCTTTCTGATGAAGAAGATGAAGACGAGGCAAGCCATGGCTAGGGTAGTTTTAGCTTTTCGTTCTCGATGTAATTTCTTTTATGTACTTAGCTTGTAATAGCTTTCCATTGAATGAAATGAAAAACAATTTTGGCCTGTTGGACTTGTCTTTATTCTTCTGTTTTTTTTTTTTACTCCCATTGTGTGTTTCATATGTATACGTGCTCCCAAATGAGTGGGCCCTTATGCTTCGGCGTTGGGGCGCTCATTTTACATAACTCACAATTCGAATTAACATTTTTAGAAATCTGACACAAGTATAGGCTCGGGTGTTCTGAAACACTTGTAAAATTTAAATGAACTGCAAATTCAAATAAGTAGAAACCGGGGTGCCGTATAGGCTCGGGTGTTCTGAAACACTTGTAAAATTTAGATGAACTGAAAAATTCATATAAGTAGAAACCGGGGTGCCGTATAGGCTCGGGTGTTCTGAAACACTTGTAAAATTTAGATGAACTGAAAAATTCAAATAAGTAGAAAGCGGGGTGCCGTATAGGCTCGGGTGTTCTGAAATACTTGTAAAATTTAGATGAACTGAAAAATTCAAATAAGTAGAAACCGGGGTGTCGTATAGGCTCGGGTGTTCTGAAACACTTGTAAAATTTAAGTAGAGAGAAACCGGGGTAATTTCGAAATGACAACAGTTTCATTCATAAAGCCTTCAGGCATATTTACATCATATTCGTATTTACAGCAAAACACAAAGGTCGAGCCCTACTGATAGTACTTCCTTAGGTTGTTGACGTTCCAAGGGCGATCCACCGGGACATCGTTGGGAAGGCGACCCATCAGGTAGGCCCCGTTCCCTACTGCCCCGAGGATTCGATAGGGGCCTTCCCAGTTGGGGCCTAGCTTGCCGTCGGACTGTACTCTCGTGTTGTTGTTTACTTTCCGTAACACGAGGTCTTCGTCTTGAAAACGTCTTGCGTTCACTCTTTTGTTATAGGATCGACCCAGGTCGTTCTTATACTCGGCGTTACAGATGGCCGCGACTTCTCTTCGTTCTTCAGCATATTCGAGCTCGAGGCCCATCATTTTTTCGTTCAGTCCGTTCTTCACCATGTCGGTTCTGAGAGAGGGGAGTCCGATTTCTAACGGGATGATAGCTTCCATCCCGTAGGTGAGGCTATAGGGTGTCTGTTGAGTGCCCCTTCTTTTCGTCGTCCGGTAGGCCCATAGGACGTGCTGCAGTTCATCGGCCCATCGTCCTTTGGACTCATCCAGCCTCTTTTTTATTCCGTCAAGAACGGTCTTATTCGACACCTCAGCTTGTCCGTTGCTTTGGGGATATGAAGGGGTGGAGTAATAGCTTCTGATGTGGTACTTCGTGTACATCACTTTTAATTTAGCTCCGGTGAACTGGCCCCTGTTATCTGCAACTATCGAGTAGGGGATTCCAAATCTTATGATCACATCTCTCCAGAGGAACCTGATCACTTCGGCCTCCATTATCTTGGCTAATGCCACGGCTTCTACCCACTTTGAGAAGTAGTTGGTGACCATGAGGAGGAACTTTTTGCCCCCTGGGGCCTGAGGGAATGGTCCGACGATATCCATGCCCCATTGTGCGAAGGGCCAAGGCGAGGTCACACTGCTCATTTTTTGAGCCGGGGCTCAAGGCACGGGTGCATATTTCTGGCACTTTTCACATTTGAGCACGAATGCTTTAGAATCCTTTTGCATGAGGGGCCACCAGTATCCGTGTGTTAGGGCGCGGTTGGCCAGTGACCTGCCCCCAGAGTGGCTTCCGCATACTCCCTCATGTATCTCTTCCATGACCTTTAGGACCATGTCGGGGTGAACGCAGAGCAAATAGGGCCCGGAAAATGACCTCTTGTAAAACCTTTCGTTCGGAGCCAGCCAGAATCCGAGGGCCTTCCTCTTTATTCTTTCAGCTTCTTTTTTATCTTCGGGCAGGTCGCCGGAGTTATGGTACACGATTATGGGGTCCATCCAACATTGCTCCGGTGGGAGGTCGGTGACCACGTTGACCTTTGACTTTACGTCGATGCTAGGTGTGGGAACATACTCTATGGTGACGGTCCTTTCTCGCTTGTCATTTATTGCCGAGGCCAGGGTCGCGAGGGCATCGGCATGAGAGTTCTCGTTCATGTTGATATTGTTGACCTCTTGATACTCGAAGGTTTGGAGTATTCCCAAAGCGACAGCCACGTAGAGTGTCATCCTCTCATCCTTCGTTTGGAACTCCCCACTTATCTGGCCACTGACTAATTGGGAGTCAGTGTTCACGAGTATTTTCTTGACTCCAAGGCTACGTGCCATTCTTAAGCCGGCGATCACTGCCTCGTACTCCGCCTCATTATTAGTGGCTCGAAAGCCAAGCTGGATTGACTTCTCGATCACGTCGCCTTGTGGAGACCGTAGTACCACCCCGAGACCGGATCCTTTCTTATTGGCGGCCCCATCCGCATGCCGGGACTTAGGGCCGTCGTGTCTGTGATTGTTAATTCTGCCACGAAGTCAGCCAGAGCTTGCCCCTTCACGGATGTCCGAGGCTCGTAGCGGATGTCGTATGCGTTCAGGTGGCAAGCCCACTTCGTCATACGTCGAGACAGATCTCCCTTCTGGAGTATTTCCCGGACGGGTTGATCGGTATATACCACGATACTATGGGCCGAGAAATAGTGTGCCAGCTTACGCGAGGCCATAACGAGGGCTAGGACGAGCTTTTCTAAGGGCAGATACCTAGCCTCGGCATCAAGTAGGGTCTTGCTCACATAGTAGATAGGCCTTTGCTCCCTGCCGAGCTCTTTGATGAGGACGGCGCTGACGGCTATCTCTGACATGGCCAGGTATAGGGCAAGGACATCGCCAGTGTCCGGCTTGGTCAGTAGGGGTGCGCTTCCGAGGTAATTCGCTAGCTCCGCGAACGCACTCCGGCATTCATCGTTCCATTCGAACTTCTTCTGAGCCTTCAGGACCGCAAAGAATGGCTTTCATCGATCCCCAAACCGGGCTATGAAACGGTTCAGGGCGGCAACCATCCCGGCTAGCTTTTGTATGTCCTTTCTTTTTTCTGGGGTCCTCAAATTTTTCAAGGCAGAGATTTGATCTGGGTTTGCCTCTATGCCGCGGTGCGTCACCATGAATCCTAGAAACTTGCCGGCCCCAACCCCAAAAGCACATTTGGAAGCATTTAGTTTGAGGTCGTGTCTTCGGATCGTTTCGAAAACTTCTCTGAGGTCGGAGAGGTGGTCCCCCTCCTGGACGCTCTTTACCACCATGTCGTCAATATAGACCTCCATGGTCCGGCCTATATTCTTGGAGAATATCTTGGTGACCATCCTCTGATATGTTGCCCCGGCGTTCTTGAGCCCGAAGGGCATCACCTTATAACAGTAATTTCCCCTCGGGGTAATGAATGCCGACATGGGTATTTGATGATAGCCGGAGCAAGCGTCCAGGAAGCTCATTCTGGCGGCTCCGGCAGTAGAGTCCACTATCTGATCGATTTTGGGCAAGGGGAAATGATCCTTTGGACAAGCTCGGTTCAGGCTCGTGTAGTCTATGCACACTCGCAGCTTTCCGTTCTTTTTAGGGACTATCACGGGGTTAGCGAGACATCGGGGGTAATAGATTTCTCTGATGGCTCCAGCCAACAGAAGCCTTTGTACCTCCTCGTTTATGGCATCGGCGTGCTCCGGACTGACACGGCGTCCTTTTTGCATTACGGGCTTGGCCTCCGGGTTGACGTTCAATTGGTGGCAGGCGAGGTCGGGGCTGACACCCGGCATTTCGCTCGGAGACCACGCGAAGGTGTCGAGGTACTGAAGCAGGAGCTCAACGAGACCTGTGATCTCGGGCTCGCTCAGCTTCGCGCCCACCATGAAAAAGTGGTCCTCGTCGTACCACGGGATCTGGACCCTCAGCAATCCTCCTTCTACCTTGTCCTCCGCTTCTGGCCCCATCTTTTTGTTCAGTTCCCTCAACAGCTTGGGGTCCTCAGTTTCTATGTTCATAGCACTCTGGACCGGAACAGGTTTTTCACCGGAATACATGGCCATGGCACATCTTCTCGAGACCTTTTGGTTTCCCGATATGGTTTCGATTCCAGTCATAGTTGGGTACTTGACCTTTTGGTGCAGAGTGGAGGAGACGCCTTCTATCTCGTGAAGCCATGCATGCCCTAGTATGACGTTGTAAACGGAGGGGACGTCCACCACTGTGAACTCCACACTCATAACCTTGGTTCCTGTTTTAACAGGCAAGGTTATGTTCCCTCTGGGCTGAACAGCCTCAGAGTTGAATCCGTACAGAGGAGGGGCATTTGTATCTAGCTGCCCCTCCGTCAAGAGTATATTTACCGATGCCCCTTGATCGACAAGGATTCGTCCCACCGCGCAATGGCCAACTTGGGCAGTGATAACAAGGGCATCGTTATGGGGCAGGTCTACCCCCACCAGGTCGAAGTCGGTGAAGCTTAGATCTGGCCTGGCATCGTGCTTACTTTTCTTTCGGGGGCTCGATCTCTCGGCGAGGCAGACATGCTGCTTCATTGCGGCCTCACGGGCCTCAGTCCTCTCCACTCCACTAGGGTTGGACTTCTTCGGTCCGGAGTGGATAACCTGACAGGTCATCACCGGTGGGGGGAGGTCTGGTTGCCTCTCGTCGGCCCCTTCTCGACCTTGATCAGAGTCCCTTCGTGCCCTGACGTATTTATTCATCAAGCCGTCTCGTACCCATCCTTCGAGCCTCGCCTTTAGACCATGACACTCGTTGGTATTGTGGCCGCGACCTCTGTGATAGTCACAGAATTTGTCATTGGGCCCGCAGGCTGGCTCGTTCCGTAGTGGGAGGGGCCAGGAGAAGAACGGCTCGTTCTTAATTTCGCCAAGCAGGTCGGTCAACGGGAGGCAAAAGGTGGTAGAGTAGGCAGTTCCCGGTACCATAGGGCCATTCCGACGGGGCTCCTCTCTTCTCCTTTTGGGGCCCGGTTGCGGACTCTCTATCATACGAGGTCTCCCCATCCTTTCCGCTATGGGGCGATCTCTCTGGGTGCTTCTTGAGACGGCCCTCTCACGGGGCTGTTCGATGCTGGTGACCGAACGAATTGCCCCAGCAGATCTCATGTCCTTCTCAATGTCGACATGCTGCTTTATCAGTGATCGGAGTTGAGAAACCATGCTCGGAGGGGTTGCTATCATTTCGTTGCGGATTCTGCTCCCCACGATCATGTTCTGCCTAAAAGCAGCTATGGCAGTAGAATCGGGGCAGTCGGCGCACTCCGCGTGCTTCTGCCAGAACCGATTATCATAACTCTCGAGAGTCTCCTTAGGTTGGGCCCTAACTTGGTACAATTGTTCCGGTTGGGCAACCCTTTCTTTCAAGTTGATAAACCGGTGTGCAAAGTCATATGCGAGGTCATCCCAACAGTCGATGGAGTTGGCAGGCAGAGACTAGAACCATTTACTCGCCAACCTTCCCAGGATGGCAGGGAAGCATTTGCACATAAGCCGATCGAGGTAGGACCAGTGATTCATCTGGTAACGATAGTGCCGGAGGTGAGCTTCTGGGTCAGAATCCGCATTGAAGACTTGGAGAACAAGGGCAGTAAAATTTCCGGGGGGCGCGCTGTACTCTATCTCGTATGAGAACAGGGTGCTACGGGTGGAGGCCACGATCTTTAACGCTGCTTCATCGGCGGCTTTATCTCGGCCAGCGTGGCGGCTGCGTCTCCGTCTACGAGGAGGCTTTTCAGTCCGTGCACGACTCGACTCTGGCTGTGATCCATAACTGTCATCTGGCCAACGGATTCGTGAGTGCACGCTTCGCTCGTCGCCACGACGAGAGTTCCCTTCGTGGGAGCGCTCCGACTCCTCACCCCTAGTTGGCTCTCTGGGAGTCTCTAGAGGGGGTCGTCGGTGGGGTCCCAACCGGGACATCACGCTTTTAGTGGGTCGAAGGAACGGTTCAACTTGGCTCGCGTCTTGGAGGACGGGCTCGGGCTCCGGTGCCATCAGCGTGGCTATCAATGCCTTCTGGGCAGCAAGCGCGACGAGCTCCTTCTCGTGGACATCGAGCATCATCTCTGTCAGCTCGGTCCGTGATCGGGGTGTCGCAGGTATTGCCGTTAAAGGGGTGGGATCCCTCGTAGACGCGGTTCTCGGGGTCTCACCGAAAGAGAGTGTCCTAGGCATCCCGAGAACGGGGGTGTGTCGAGACGATGGGGTGTCGAATCGGTTATTGCCAGACATGTTTTCTTAGAGGACGGAATGTCAGAGCTAACGCGTTCTAAACGTTTCCCACAGACGGCGCCAATTGGCGAGCCTTCTTTTCTTACAAGGCTCGCCTTAATCAATTCGCGTCGGCTCCGATCTTCCGACGTGTCCGTCGTAGAATATATCTGCTTCGACGAGGGGGTACTCTCCGTTCCTGCACAAGAAACGAATAGGGGCCCGGGGTTGGTATCAGGTTTTCCCTCTCTGACGATCAAGTCAGTACTGGGTAAGACTGAAAATAGGTTGATAACGAAAAGGGATGGATCGGACCGGTTACAGCTGTGGCGTCGGGTGTCAGATATCGTGTTTAGGGGGTCCGGGTGACTCGAGCTTTATCTCTCCTCCTCTTTTTCTGTCCTCCTCTAAGATGTGTTAGTGGGGGTATTTATAGTGTGATCAGAGGTATACTAACCCTTGGATCACTGTACTGTAAAACGCTGATCAAACGGCGTTAGGTCATTTATGACTCTGACAAGAGTACTGTCCTTTCCCGGGGCCCACTGGAGATGGCCTGTGATTGGGCCACGTCGATGAAACACATGAAGGGTCCCCCAAGGGAGCAGCATCATTAATTGGGGAAGTGTACTCGACAAGTTTCTCTAGGCCGGCCTAGACACAGCTCGGCCCCTCAAGATCCGGGGTGATGCGTCACCCATGGTTGACAGGCCCGGATCGCCTGCTGTGGAGGTAGTATTGGCCCGGACGAGGAGGTGCCGACATCCCCTCGCCAGTTACACCGTCAATTTTTTATAAGATCATATTAATATATATTTAATTATGAACACTGTTTTAAAAAGCACGCTTAAAGCGCTAAAACCTCGGTAAAACTATTTGCTAAAAAAAATGCCTATGTTGTTTCGTTTTTTGGCTGGTAAATCGCTATTAGTGCGCTTTTTGCGTTTTTATCACGCTTTTTGCGTTTTTATCATGGTTTTTGCGCTTTTTTAGGACTTGTAGTTTTTTTTAATTATTATTTGTCTAAAAAACTACGAAAATGACATTGATTTAGTGTTAGCAATTTCACGAAAAACATAATTGCTAACAAATTCTACCACATGTGCTAGTGATACTTAATCGCTCATTTTGACGAACTAAAACATTTGAAAATTTGAAGTATTAAAGACTTAAAGTTGTATTTTTTTACTATTTATGAAATATTTTAATTTTTTTTATATAGAAAATCATTAAATGATGTTTTCAAAATATATATTAAACATGTGTATTCTTTTACATATTTCTAAGATGTATATTTTTATACTATAAAAACTTTACGTGTAACGCTTCAAATCTACAATTTTAACGCTTTAAGCACATCTCTCGTAAAAACGATTTGATCAACTTATCACTTTTTAAAACACTGATTATGAAAGACATGTTAAAGAAGATGTTTTAAAGGAACTGGCAGCTTTGTAACGAGACTATATTCGTAAGATACTGATCAGATATCTCTAATTTGATTTAATTTCATAAAATCTTATCTCATGTCATTTAATGGTTGTGATTAATTATAATCTAACTTGGAGAAAAAGTAGTTATAAGTAGTCTTGTGGTAGGGTTTAGTCTTACACCCCCTTCTTATAATCCTTGATCGAAAAATAGTCAGGCAAAGAAAGAAATAGAGAGTGAGGATGGGAGTGTATGGATTTTTGGGTTATTATGTTTCATGTACAACACTGTATATGTGTTATATACTGAATAAACAGACACAGCAGATACATAATCCTCATGACTCATGAGGCAACATGGCACGGGAAGTCGTTCACACAAAGTCTCAATGCTGATATGAGGTTGGTGTGTATGTTGATCATATACATAACTTAAAGTTCACAGTTTAACAAAAACTAAAGATACCAAGTATAGTTTCTAATCCTATATAAAATTAAAATATTTTAAGCATACGAGAAAGAGATACACATAGAGATGGCAAAAAACTGGATTTTAGCCCGAGCCGGCCCACATGTAGAATAATTTGGGATGGTCTTTGTTTTACTGACTTCTTCTATTTTATGTAGAATATTCTTAATTTTTATTTATCTATGTAGGATTCGAAACTTAGTAATTAGTAATTAGTATGTAGAATACTCGAGCAGTTTTTAAAAAATTATGTTTTGAAAACTGCTTGAGCATGAAGATCACATCCATAACTTACTGAAGACATGTGATCTTCATACTCGAGCAGTTTTCAAAAAATGAATTTTTGTTATTACTGAAGACGGGTTCCTGGTGGATACTCTAGCCCCCATTATTACATCATTATGAAATGAAAATTTTGTTTCTAGTGTATGGTCGAATATAGGTCCATATCAGTGAGTCCCTGCTTATTTTTGCTATTTCCTGAGGGGTTTTTCACCTTGAGTAAATGTGGTAAATTTATTCCATCTTTCAGAATTATCCCAAATTCTTTCCATAACTGTGAAACAATTAGTTAATGTGCTGCAGAGCTTATAACTTACTGCTGAAAAGAAATGGTTTAAGCAGAGCCCTACATTAATTCCAGACGTTTTTTTTTTTTGATTGTAAAAATTCTTGACATCTCAGATATATCCTTTTTACTCCACGTGCAACCAATTTACACTTTTGGTCCAACTACTTCTATCTATATAAGAACACTCCAAAAATTCACTCCCATCTTCAATTACGCCCTCTGTTTGTAAATCTCAAAGAGACATCTTCATGTTGATTTAAACCAAACAGGAAAGGAAAATTATCACGCTCCAAGCTTATGATCAATGATCTCAAGGAAAATTAATTCCAGGCGTTTAATTAGAACTTCAACTGACGAAGGTTTGCGTATTACTTTATTCGTTATAAATGAACAAAGGAAATGTTTGCATTCTTCATTATATAAAGTAGCACCACGATCATTACAAATATCTTTACGTTATAATTGGTGAATGCCGAGTGATATAGCTGATATACTGTGATTGCTGAAATTCATTTGTCATTTAACTTGTCAATGCTACTTTTACCTTTCCCAGAACATATATGCTTATCTAGTTTTATTTTAAAGGTGACTATTAGTTTATGAGAAGCAGATATAGTTTCTTTTCGTCTCTAAAAGAATCATTTATCTGAAACACGGTTAACATCAAATCACATTCTATCTTTTAAGTGCTGACAAGCTCGAATTAGCAAAAGCTTTCTAAAATAATCACTGAAACTAGCTCCGCCAAGAAAGAGTGTCAAGAAGCATGGATTGCTCATAAAAAAGTCAAATAAGTTGATCTGATTATCAATTAAACTTTTATAGTTGAACACTATTTCAGAAAATTATTTATAAGCTGTTTTAGTTTCTCAAACAGGCCTGGCCAGGAGGAGCTAGCTACTGTGCAGAAGAAGTTATTCCTGATGGGTCAATTACGAATTTATGAAGGAAAGCATAGCATGGCAGGACTTGACCAGGTATCCTTTTCAGAATCCTTATTTATTTACTGAAATGATTAAACATCTTTGTGAGGGTTAATTTCACTTTTACACACCCTATTACTTTATTTCCATTTTGTACACCAGCCTACAAAAATTAGCAAATAGTACACCAACGCTACATTTCCTAGCCTAGTACACCTAGTGTACCTAATCAAAAATACCCATAATGTTGAATACTTAACTAATTAAGAGAACCAAATATTTTTGCATTATTTTGTCACCTTTTAAAACTTGTATACCCTATTTTATCAAACGTTTCTTATGGTAGTCACCAACTTTTAATGGTTGGTTTACAAATTTGAAATCTAACGATACATAAGTGTACACAATTGTCAATAGCATTCTTTCTGATGCAGTATCTCTGTAGTACGATAGCATTATTTGCAGCTAACTTTCCCTAAATTATTTCCAACTATGATTGATGTGTCCTTAACTCTAATAAGCAGACATTGTAATGTGAAGAGATGTGTGCTTCTCCGAGGGAGGAGTTGCAGAGAAGATGTGTAAGATAAAGTGGTCATCTCGAGAGTGTTTAAGCTTTGGGTGGAACTGTTCAGGGTGGTGATGGAGCCTAAAACAGTAACTGGTGTACGCAAAAGCCTTGCAGTTTATAATTGCTTACTTCTTTAGACAAGTGTAACGAGAGCCTGTTACCTAAGAATTGTGAATCTGTGGTTGATTCAGTACACACTTTCTTTTCTATTTAGGTGTGAAGTGCCTATAGAAGTGCAAATAGTTAAAGACATTACACATTGGAAGGTGTTTTTTATTTATTTAAGTACATGTACAACTATAGTATCAAACCGTTTTCATTAAGTCACTTATACTTTTATTTTTTTTCTTTAAGTCATCTATACTTACACATTTGTCACGGTCCCCTACCCTCTCCGTCATTTCGCTTACATAAGTTAAACACGTGACCGCACGTGAACAACTTCCGTTAACGGCATGGACACTTTAGTCATTTTCTCTCTTAAATGACTCAGATAAAAAAAAAAACCCTTAATAATGTTTTTCCTTTATTAAAAAAAGCATTTATCAACATATAAAAAAATAAAAAGTATCGCCTATCTCATATAATACTCTGCTATAATACTCTCATATAAAAAAACATCGTCTCTCTCCCATATACAAACAGAGATGATGTTTTTTATGTTTGTATATGTTGATAAATGTTTTTTTTAATAAAATGAAAACATTATTAAGGTTATTTTTCTTTTATTTTTTTATTCGAGAGAAATTGACTAAAGTGGTCATGCCGTTAACGGAAGTTGGTCACGTGCAGTCACGTGTTTAAATTTCTGTGAGCGAAATGACGGAGAAGATAGCGAACCGTGACAAATGTGTAAATACAATTGACTTAAGAAAAAAAATGAAAGTACATATGATTTAATGAAAACAGTTTGATAATACAAGTGACTAAAATATAAAAAAGCCGGCATTGGGATGTAAAATACTTGTTTGGAAACGCATGATCTGTTGGATGGAAGAGAAACATAGTCACGCAAGTATATGATGATTGAGCAAATTAAACTTGAGTTTTGATCATTTTAGCTGTGCGGGGACACCAACAGTTATTATGGAAACATGAACATAACATGAAAAACAATTGATAATGGCCTCGTTTGGTCGCGTCTTTTATATTCAAAAATATATTTTTTGTAAGTGAGTTGAAAAGTATACTTTTCTGTTTATTTTTTAGTAATTAAATGCTGTTTGGTGAACACCGTAAAAGTATACTTTTCATTAAAAATGTTGTTTGGTAAAATATATTTACTTTTACTTTTTGAGTGAAAATGAATTGTCTATTCAAATAATGCACGGTACCACTTTTGAACTTATATGTACCTCCATATCATATTCCCTATAGATACTACTTTTTAATTATTTACTTTATTTACCAAAACGCCATATACATATTTCATAAAAAAATGGAAAAAAAACACATAAAATTATATAAAATAAAATAAAATCTCAAAATAAATGAAAAAAAATCACAAAAAATCACTAAAAATGAAAAATAAATTAAAAAAAATCATAAAAAAAATAAAAAAATCACACAAAAAATAAAAAAAATTATAAAAAATCACAAAAATCACAAAATATTAAAAAAAAAAAAAAATAAATAAAAAATTTATAAAAAATGAAGAAAATCACAAAAATGAAAAAAATCACAAAAAAATAAAAAAATCACAAAAAAATTATAAAAAATGAAAAAATCACAAAAAATCACAAAATTACAAAAAAATTACAAAAAAAAAATAAAAAAATAATTTTAATTTTTTTTTTAATTTTTATAAGTTTTTGTTATTTTATATATTTTTTTTTGATTTTTCGGTATAAAAAGTGTTATATTGACAAAAAAAATTATATATATATTTTTTAAATTTTTTTAAAAATTTGTGATTTTTTTCATTTTTTGTAATTTTTTAAATTTTTTATAATTTTTTTTATTTTTTTTGTGATTTTTGTATTTTTTAATAATTTTTGGTGATTTTTTATAATTTTTGGTGATTTTTTATAATTTTTTGTTTTTTTTTTTTATTTTTTATATTTTTTGTGATTAAAGATTTTATTATTTAAAGATTAAAAAATACAAAATTAGGAAAATATAATGAGGATAGGAACTAGGTTTTGAACTGTACTTTAAAAGTACATTCAGATTAAAACCTACTTAAAAGTATCATCAAAAGTAAAAGTATCATCAAACTTACTTTTAAAAAATATCATCAAACTTATTTTTAAAAAGTATACTTATAGACATTTACTTTTCACCAAAAGTATACTTATGAGATGACATCCAAACAAACTAATATAAGTAAAAGTAAAAGTAAAGTCAAAAGTATACTTAATGGTTTACTTTTTAAAAGTAACTTAATTTTTTGACAGCCAAACAACATTACAATAAGTAAAAATAAAAGTAAAAGTAAGCAAAAAAACAGGCCAACCAAACAAGGCCAATGTCAACATTAGTTATTGAAACTGATACATCAGTTAAAACTGTAAAAGCAGTCTAATTGAGTTAACATGATAGACGAATTTAGTATCATAAAATCTGCACCTCTTATCAAACAGAACTAACATTTTTTTTCCCTTAGATAAGCTACGAAAAAAATATGCTAATCTATCTTTATTTTTCTCGACCTGCTTGCTAAAGACACGGCCATGTGGGCCACTCGATGTGTAGATAATCTGTCCCTGGACATAGATTTTGTGTAGATGTGAATACAATCCTTTTTTCCAGGTGATGATATCCATAATGTTTATAAGCGATCGTCAAGTAAACAATGTTAGTGTCAGCAGGATCAACGCCAATGATTTCTGAATTTGGGCTTTCCTTAAGGTCCCGAAAACAACCAATATCCCAAAGAGTAATGCTGCTAGCCAAGCGCCATTTGGCGACACCAATTATATGTTTATGCATGTAGTTTTGTCCAGGTATACTCATAATCCACACATCAACTTTCATTTCATTGATAGTGATATATTGGAGAGTCCCATCCTTTGTTCCTTCTAACTCGGTCAAACAGGCTTTGTAGGCGAAGTCTTCATTTTTGGATGGAATTTCAAGCAATACTGTATGTCCATTTGGATCGTCGCAATCATATGCAATGATGTGGTCTAAATACTTGTCGTGCCAGTGAAACACTCCCCCTATCACCTTCGCAATAGTATACGAATTAATAAAAAATCTTGACTTTGCTTTCATGATTGATTCAATCCAAGTACCAGTTGCAGATGAAAATATCCAGTTGGACTGTGTTGAGCTTTCCTTGTAGTTTTTATCTTCTATACAAACCACTTTATAGTGAAATTTATGTTGATGACTTGTTTCTTGTTCTGAACTTTCTTCTTCGCATTTAAATCCAAAACTTTCGCTACTCGTTAACCTTACATTGTGAATTCCTGGGAGGCTAACATGCTGCTTGGAAACTAAATCATAGATATAAAGACTCCCATCGTTTTTGTTAAGTAATAGAAGCCCTTTTAAAGCAGCTAAGATATTAAACCCCTTCAATAAATAAACGAGCGATTCAAGTTCTTCCTTCTTGGAATAACTTTTCGATGTATACAAAAACTGACGCCAAGTTTTAAAAATAAAACCAGTTGGCACATTCCCCTTGCTTTGTTGGGTAGAGTGGTAACGTTTGCGGAAACTGTCATGAGATATGAAATTATACCAATCCTTCAAAATACATTTAAACTTCATGAGCGACTTCACTGGCAATCTCATAAGCAACTCCTCCTCGATAATCTCCTTCGGAAGATCCATGTCAGTTTAAAACGAAAGGAGCATACAATTTATGAATCCTCTAAGATTGAGAATGGGTCCTGAAAATAACTTCTGGAGAAAGGTTTAGCGTGATAATTACACTGGTTTCTTATTTTTTGATAACTTGGAAGGAGTATTTATAGGATGAAATATATCGAGATACATAAGATTTTATTGTTACTTCCGTTATTTAGTTTGACCAAGGACTAAACGAATATAGAAACAAATAAAATATTTACATACATTAATAGATAACTAGCTTTAACACCAATTAGAAGCTAGATACGTTTTTGCAATTAATTCTGTTACCAAATTGATTGGAGAATAAGTGCATAAAAGATCTAAAGATCTTGTTCTTTCCATCGATCGTCCTGTTAGCCATAAAGGAAGCCTACATTCATATATTATTTATGAAGGGTTAGAAAATTGTATTATTTTTTCTGACGTTATTATTCAAGACTAATCATATATGAATAAGATGTAAAAAATAATGAATAGTTTTCTTTTTGTCTTTTTCTTCTTCTCATTATTTGCACCCATCCTTTTCCAAAATTAAAGAGCGATCTTCATAATTCAATACTATTTTGGTCCAACACTTTTGGGAAAATAACAATTTAATACATATTTAAAAACTTATTTACAAAAAATCTGATTGTTTTGAACTTGACGACTCTTTTATAAAAAAAACACATATTTTATGAACTTATTTACAAATAGATACATATGTCATTAAAAAATCCAAAAAAATATTTAAAAATTAAAAACCAAAATTTTTAAAAATATGTAGGATCTGGTCTAATCCTGTTCAATCTTTTATGTTTAATCATATTTGATCATGTCTAATCCTGTTTAATCTTATCTAATCATGTCCAATCATGTCTAATCCTGTTTGATACTATGTACAAATTTTTTGAATTTTTTATTTTTTGTATATTTTGTTACTTTATGACATATGTATCTAATTATAAACAAGTATATGTATACATATGTATCTAATTATAAACAAGTATATGTACCTAATTGTAAGGAAGTACACATATGTGGATTTTTTATAATTAAGTTGATTGATATGTATTTATTTGTAAATCTCTCAACAGTTTTGCCATGACACTATTGTCTTATGTGATGAACACGCTAAAAATATATATACAAGAAACAAATAAAAATTGGGACATAAAATAAGAACAGACCTTAGAGCATGTTTATCGGAGCTGTGGTTGCGGTGGATTGAGCCGCAGCCAACACATCGTCGTTTTTATCGGACGGAGCAGATGATTTTGGCCGACGAGGGTCTGTGGTTTCCCTCTCCCTCTCTTTTTCCTTCTCTCCTCTCCCAGCTAAAATGTATTCGTGTTGGTTCAGACTTCTTAATTACAGGGACTGACCCTTGTTATAATTACAAACCAGTCACTGTATTTTGTATTATATTAAAAAAAGAATATATGACCGTTAATAATTACAAAATGGTCGCTGTAGTTTCGAAATAATTACAAAAAAGTCCCTATAACGGTAATAAACGGCTAATTTGACTTTTTTTTTGGTCCCGAAAGTTTTTTTACTTATAAAATAGTCCTTATAACGGCTAGTTTTTTATCTTTAAAAATTTTTAAATTACAAAATAGTACAATTTAATTCCTATATAAACTCGCACTCTACTATCCTTCAAACCACATCATTTTCAAAACACTCTATCTATCTCAAATATATTATTCTATATATCATATAATTCAAACACTTTCTATTTGAAATATAAATGGATCCAATCCAATTCTCACCCTCTTCATCTGATTCCTCATCCGATTCCGATGATGCCAATTTCGCAATGATGAATGAAAATTTTCTCGTCGATGACCCTATGTTTTTACCTATTCTTGTTGCTTTCGAACATGAAGGAATTTCACAACAACGTCTGCGAAAACAACGAGTTGAGAGACCTCGATTAATTTTGGAAGGAGACGCTAAACTCCGGAGAGACTATTTTTTTGGAGAACACATGTATTCGGACGAAGTATTTCGACGGAGGTTTCGTATGGACAGGGAATTATTCGTCAGAATAACCGATGATATTATCAAGAAAAATCATTATTTCCAACAAAAATATGATGCTGCGGGACGTATGGGTGTCACCCCTTATCAAAAAATTATTGCTGCTCTCCGTATGTTAGCCGATGATCTCTCTGCAGACCCAGTCAATAAGAATTTTCGTATATCCGTAAATTCTACCCTTAATTGTATGAAAGAGTTTTCTCGTGCTATCGTGAGAACATTTGGCAAGCATTATCTTAGAGAGACAAATAAGGACGATATTCGTCTATTGAACATTATCAACACTCGTAGGGGATTTTTCGGTATGCTCGGAAGTATTGACTGCATGCATTGGAGATAGAAAAATTGTCCCACCGCTTGGGATGGACAATATCAAAGTGGTCACAAAAAAGAGACATCCATAGTCCTTCAAGCGGTTGCTTCTAAGGATTTATGGATATGGCATGCTTATTTCGGGGTATCCGGCTGTAATAATGACATCAATGTAGTGGAGGAGCCTAATTTATTTGATAGACTTATGGAAGGCGATAAATGGAACCCAATACAATATATGATACTACATTTCTGATGACATTTATCTTCCATGAGCTTGTTTCGTGAAAAGTGTTTCGTCATTTGTCACAAAAATATTGTACTTTTTCTCAATACCAAGAAGGAGTTTGAAAGGACGTCGAGCGTGCATTTGGTGTGTTGCAATCTCGTTGGCACATTTTAAGAGGTTCGACACGCTTGTGAGATCAAGAAGATTTAAAGTAAATTATGTTAGCGTGCATAATATTGTATAATATGATTGTTGAACGCGAGCCTCTGAAACAATTAGAGTCAAGAGATTTTTCAATGTCGGGTTCTGACGATCCTCCTCCGCCTCTTCCGGTCATTGAAAATCCTCTTACAATAACATTTAGAGAAAGACGTGTATCGTTTAAGAACAAAAAACACACGAAAACCTTCAAAATGATCTAATCGAGCACATTTGGCAATTACATGGTTCGAGAGTTTGAGTCCGACAATGTTCAAAGTCATGTTTTTTAATATGTAGCATTGATGTAATTTTTATTTTTTATTTGATGTAATTTTTATTTTCAATTGATTTAATTTTTATTTTTACTTGATGTAATTTTTATTTTTAATTGAGCTTCTCTTTTATTAATTAATAAAATGAATGTTTAATTTTTTTGATTTAAATTTATAACTTTTAGTTGTCAATTATTTAGTTTTGATTACAATTATAACTGTTAAGACCTATTTATAATTACATTCAAAACTGTTAGGAACTTTTTAGTAATTTCAATAACATTCAAAAGTTAAACCAACACACCAATAAACTTGACCCGTCGCTTCCCAAAAACCAACATTCAAAATTTAAATTAAAACAACACATGAACTAAGGCACCGTTAGTGAGAGATACTTGACCTTTATTGCCTATTGATCATAAAAAGCTAGATAAATTTCTAGAAACAGTGGGAACACAAGAGTCCACAAAATATAAAAGAAATACCAACAAGTCTAACACAAAAATAGAACGAATCTAAAGCTCCTCCTCTCATAGATAAATAGCAAAAACACGTCAAAAACGGACTTAATAGACGTGTTCATCATTCCCCTTCTTTTCGAGTCGAAACTTGTCCTCAAGGTTCACTTCGCACTCAGAGCCTTCTTTGACAACGCGTCATCAAGATGATTTTCCCGGCCTGGTTTGTAAACAATCCCATAATCAAAACCCTCCAGCTTCGCAATCCACTCATGTTGCTCAGTGTTGTAAACCTTTGCTCGAGCAAGGCGCACAAACTCTGTTGATCTTTCCGAATAATAAACCTCCTTTTAACCAAGTTCGAGAATTTGCTTTTCTTTGAGACTCAGATGAACCTAGCTTTTCTTTGAGTCTCAAAAACTCCTCCTTATTTGCTTAAAAGCTGATGCGAGCAAGCCCTATGGAACCATGTGGAGACTTTAAGGTGCCACATAATTTTAATTGTGATTAAAACTTAAGGTGACATACTATGTTCTCTGATTAAAACTCGTTTTAATAGTAATTTGGCACCCGCATAATTTTTTTCCTACGTGGTTGTCTCAGTCTGAATACCAATATTGAAAAAAAAACTGTTTCTGTAGCATTAGTCCAGGTCATAGGGAACTTGATATCACGGTGAACTATACACACTTCCGGATATATATGAAGAAACCAAAGTCCTCATGCGCTATCGACCTCAATGTAAAGCCTCTAAGTCCATGACAAGTTTTTATCCTTTCCTACATATATACATTCATAAC
The DNA here is from genome assembly GCA_963682055.1 of Primula veris. NCBI lineage: Eukaryota > Viridiplantae > Streptophyta > Magnoliopsida > Ericales > Primulaceae > Primula > Primula veris. The sequence goes on along the minus strand of OY821747.1, from coordinate 22,409,689 downwards.
TGATAATCAGTATAAGTATAGTTTTACGTAACATTCTTGAAATACAATAGTAATGCCAAAGCTTTGGCATATATGCTTTTGATTACCGAAATTGTTCACTGGGAGAGATTCCCGTATGGACATAATTCATAGACGAGGAACAATTGGTTATGTTTTTCACAACCACCGAGAAGTACCACTAGGTATGGGTGCTTATTATGAGAGACGCTTTCGATTGCTCTGAAGAAAGTATCTGGCATATCCATTGTTAATTAACAATGTGCTTAACTGCTACTTGCTTCTTGTTTGACAATACTCATTGATATACCTTTCCAAGAATTTTCACATATAGTTATTTTGGTTTAGATAAGTACATGCAAAATTCAACATTTATTTATTTAGTTTTAATATAAGTCATGAGGAAGATATGCAGATATAAATTACCCAAAGAATTGGCTTAAGCCTTGCTCATAAAATCGCACCTTGCCTTTTCAATGGTATTTGTGTACGTAATATCATATTACGGAACCTTTTCTTTTTTCATTTTCTTTCAAGCGGAACTTATGCACAAATATGTCACTTAAACATAATATGCATAAGCAGAATGCTAGATGTTGCCTATCGTATATTTGTCTCACGTAGCCACATAATGCTGTTTCTGTAGCATTAAGTCCAGGTCAAACGTACTTTTATATCACGGTGAACTATACACCCTTGCGGATACATATGAAGAAACCAAAGTCCTCCTGCGCTATCGACCACAATGTAGATGGTTGTTTAAACAAACACTAACTACTTAAATAGTTGCTTAGCTGATGTGTAGTTTAAATACATAATCGAAAGCTTCTGGTGTGTTATCTCCTTTTAATTTCGGACCAGCAAACCCTGTTATGCCGGATCTTGCCCGAACACATTCGAACTTTGTCAAAATAAAGGAATAATTCTATATTATTGTAGTTTATATATCATTTTTGTTTCCTTACAAGCTGATTCCTAATAAACATTTTTTTTATAAGTTTTTGTTGGAATTTGTTCCACATCACTTAACATTATCAAAACCAAAATTTAATATATGCCCCTCTCATTTCTTACTAATATGTTTTTTAATGGGAAATGGATGGGCTTCTACACTTTCTAATACTTTTTACGTATTTCATGCAACCTTTAAGCTCAAAATTTTATTTTTTTGCTTATAAGTTGCTCAAAATTTTGGTTGGTCAGTTTTTAAAACTAGGGATAGGAAAGGACTAGAAAAAACATTTTTGCTGACTTATACTACCTTTTGATTGATTGCAGCTGAGATCTTCGTGGGTGGCATTGGGTTTTCCATACGAAGAGGATACGTAGATGGTTGCAGAAGAGGATATGGTAGATGGTTTTCCATACGAAGTATCTGAAGAATATTGAGCTATGCCTTTTTTAAAAGGAAGAGGTTCCGTGGACACGAAGGTCAAGATTAAAGACAACCCCAACGCTGATGAGTACGTTTTTCATATTGTTCTAGATGGATATAATGCTCCGGTTACTGCTGGGAATTTCGTTATTTTGGTGGAAAAGCATTTTTATGATGACATGAAAATCCAACGAGTATATATATTACTTGGAGTTATCATAGCGTTGTTTGGTTGCAGTTTATTAGCTCGTTTTAGTCTCTAGATGGCTCACTATCTTAGAAACATGAGCTTTTTTGGTGTTTGGTCTGGGAAATCTAGAAGCCTATAGCTGGATGAACCCAAGGTTTCTCAATCCCTAAAATCCCACTTGTTTGCATAAAAGCTACAGTAAAAGCTACAGCGAGGAGAGCCCTATAATTTGATACTATTTCTTAATTATGTATATATGTAGTCTACTGAGGACTGCCCTTTCTTTCTAGCATATAATGTGAGGATTAGCATAACCAGCAAAACGCACCATGGAAAATGGTTGTTTCGAAATCACATTTTGTAATAGGAAACACGAGACACAGATAATTCTAGACTTTCAAAATCTAAAAGGAAACAATTCATTGCAATAAAACTTGATACTCAGATATGTCGACAATAGCACACAATAATCAGATACTATAGCAAACAATTCATTGCAATAAAACTTAAATAAATATTATAGCATACAGTACATTGTCGACAATAGCCTCCTAATCCTTTCTACTTTTGGATTTTCCTTTACTGACAAATAATCAGATATGTCGTTGTTGGCTAATGAGCAAGTACAATACTCTACCAGTTTATACTCCGTACGAGATAGCACCTCAAAGTCTCAAAGCTCATATTAGCTCTAGTCTGGGACACGAGACAAATTTAGATTTCCAGACACGAAAAGCAAAAACCAGTAAACTAATACTATTCTGCACTTATGCACGATTGCAAATCAATACTCCTAAATAGGAGCTAATGCCTAGTGGGATCTCATATTTAAACAACACAGGAACATATTAAAAGAACAACTAATAAAATCTGAAAACTAGCATTAACAAAAACCAGATAGTACTTAATTTTGGCCCTTTTGGCTAATAAACCAATAGCTCAAATTCAATATAAACAGCTAAAAACCATAGCTGAATATGAATTATGAGTACAACTACACAAGACGCAAGTAATACATCAAACAGAATTCAGTAACCAATTACATATTTAAAACGAGCTAATTGGACCCATATTTAACGATCTATACCCATAGTTCGGTAATATTTCAAACGAGCTAATTGGACCCATATTTAATGATCGATACCCATAGTTCTGTAATCTTTCAAACGAGTTTTGGCCTTTTACCAGCTCATGTCGCAAACTGGACCGGAAAGATGATAAGGGAAATCAGCTTCTTCTGCAACCATTTCAAGCCTCAAGGCACCAAGCATAAGTTTCTTCAAGCAAGCAACCAGATTTGATTGGAGATAATATGGAAACTCAAGACCCATTCTCCTGAAGATACAAATACCATCTACTGTAAGCAAAAAAGTAAATAATATAATGTTGGAATAAACCAACATATAATACTATAAAAGTTAAATTAGAACCCAAACTTGAACATATTAACTAATTTAAACATAGTCAGATAGGCAAGAACTTGGATATCCGATAGTCTACATCAAGACTATAAGAGCATCTCCAACGAAGTTATTATGCATTATGACAGCCAAAGTGGTAAGAAATATAGCATTTACCATATCTCCAATTAGTGAAAAGCAACCCATTTTCTACTCAACAGTTTTTTTTCATGTAATTTTATTGGACTGCATATTAAATACTTAACAAATTCATCATAGAACCATGCCTTTCGTAATCAAACTTGGAACATTGTTAACTTCCATCCAAGTGCTATTGTCATGAATGGCCGCCAATAGCACCCAGAAATAAATTGGACCGAATACATTACAATGATGCTCCTCAATAGAGTGAGAGATTGGAGAGAGCTCACTAATCTCACAGATTTGTTACTTACTGGAAATTACTTGCTTTTTCATTGATCTTCAGTTCCTTATATATACGGCCATATAACTGCAATGCCTATTTAAAAAGGAAATGCCTAAACTGATCTAAATGCAAAACCTATTTATAAGTATTTAAAGTAACTTCTATTTTTAAATTACTTAGTCACTTACGTCTCATGGCAGACTTTGAGTGTGGTACCCTCTTCGGAGATCACCCTCTTCTGGATAATTCCGTTTCCGAGATGCCTGGCAGCTCTTTCCAATTGCTCCTTGAGACTTGCCTCCAAAAACAGGTCCGGTGAATGGCCAAATACTTCAGCAAGGGTGCTTATGATGGCTGCTTTTGCCATCACTTTCGTCACCACACCACTCTTAAGAGTGGTAATTTTCTCAAATAAACCCATCTTTTTTTTTTTTAACAGACCCAAATTTAATTGAAGAAAAAACACAAATATCCATACCATGGAACAAGCCTCCATGGCTAGCATAAGTAAAAAAGCAAACAAAGAAAACACAGCAAATCTACTGCTGATATTACAGACGGAGTCCCAAATAGAAATTGCAACTATGAATCATGCTGAAATAACGTGTCTAAAAAATAACAAAAACTCTGTCTTGCAAGCAGGTTGTACAACCATCTTCAAACAAGTCTTATCTGGATTTGTTACCATCTTGTTTGTACCTATGTCCCCTAGTTATCATAGAATGTTTTTTATTTTTCTTAGCTCCATAATCCGAGAGATATCCGTATCCATCTGATGAGGAATGTTCATGTTCAACAAAACAAGAAGTGTCTAAGTTATACCCTCCCATCAAATCCTCTAATGTGTTGTTGAAAGGCACATAAGATTGACTAGTATGGATCTTGCTGGTTTCAACCTCCTTTTTCTTTTCTTTTTTCTTTTCCTTTTTCCTTCTATTTCTCTCAGTTCTTGCTGATTCCTCAATGAGAGGAGTGTTTTCCTTAGTTACAACCTTTGAAGTTATAGAAATATGATTGAAAGACTTATCATTTGGAAAAAGGGCAGATTCCCCACATTCCTCACTAGGTTTTTCCCCTATTGAGTTAACATTTGCATCTGGGCTAGCAATCTGCTCTTCCTCCAAAATTGATGTGTTTTTTGGCCCCATTGCACAACTCTGTTCAAGGTCCTTTTCAGAATCAACAAGATCATGAAACACTTCTGCTTCATTTGCTTGTTTCACAGGCTTCACAACTAAATGTTCTTCCTCATCTTCACTATCAACTTCCACTAGCTTTCCATTCACTTTTGTATAAAACTTGTTTGTATTTTTGGCATTTTGTGGCTTCTTAGCCACATACTCATGTCTAAACCCTTCATTTTTACCCATATTCTGAACCCTATTTGCATTCTTTTGAACATTCTGTGCAGTCATGCCATTTACCCCTTTTTCATCCTCATTCTGCATCCATAGTCCACATTCTCTTTATCTTTGGATGTCATATCAGGAGAAGAGTTGGTTTTTGGTTGCTGTTGGGTTTTTATAGATTTTTTACATTCACTGGGAGAATGACCCTGTAGCCAACATCTATCACAGTATTTAGGGAGTTTTTCATACTCCACTCTTTGCCAGAAACCATCGTTATGGGAAGTACCAATCCATACTAAGTCTTCTCTTTCATTTAATAGATCTATCTCCACACACACTCTAGCATAGGCAGGCCTAGCATGAGTGAGTGTGGCTAAATCCGCAACCAACAATTTACCAAAAGACTGAGTAATGGCTTTTAAATATGAGAGAATACAAAAATTCAAAGGCAAAAGGGGAAGCCTAATCCAAACAGGAGCTACAGCTGATTCTTTTTTTGGATTAAAATCTATTGTCCATTTGAAAATTCTAAAAAGAGCTCCTTCCATCTCATGATTATTTTGAGTCCAAACCTTATTGAAATCTGTAGCATTTCTTGTTTTAATAAGAACATGCCTATAATCTATGAGACTACAACAGGGGTTTCAGATAATCCCCATTTTTTGGTGATATGGTCCCTAACAATATCAATCTTAGGTCTTCCTCTACTGAATTTGGCAATTAGGGCATATTGGAGTGGGAAAACCGACCTCTGTAATTCCAAAGGCGAAAAAATAACTGCATGTCTAGATTCCTTTAATTGAGTTTGCTTCAAAGGTAATTGAATATCATTTATTTCTCTAAAGAGGTAAGATTCAACTTGTATTTGTGTAACTCTAAGTCGGGTTTAGATTGATTACCTTTTACAGCAGCTGCATAAGAGAATTTTGGTTGTCAACTCTCTGGTGGAGATTCGCACTCAAAACCATCTTTGACAGTCGCCATCAAAAGGCCCCAAATTAGGAGAAACTAAAACCCTAGAATTTGGTATAGAAGGAGAGAGGGTGAGAAGAGTTATCTGAATATATAGGGGGATTTGAGAAGAGAGGTGGTGGATTGATGGGAGACGAGCCTTAAGGCGCCGTCATGTTATTGCCATAGCCTCTCTCTCTACAGCTGTGACACATACCAAAATATCGCACCCAAATAAACCCACCTAAATAATTAAACATATAAGTTATCTTGCTACAATTAAACATACAAAACTCGATAAAAGAACTTACAATTTAAATCCATTCGAATCGATCAAAATATAGTGTTGCAATTAAAACTAGAGAACCACAATGAACTTTGGTCAAAACTTTGGGAACTTGGTGTTAAAAGCAGACCCTAACATTTGAAAATTTAGACTAAATAATTGTTCAAATTAGTGATTTTTTCTACCGCTGGTTTTTATTATAATCAGTATCTTAATTACTTTTATTCTAATTACATGAATCATTTAACGTTTTTAGGACTACTTATGAACTAATTTACAGTAACACGGCAACATAATCGGCTCATTACAAAAACTTAGCATGCATAAACGGATTCAAATTCCACCTTTTCATTATAGCATATTACGAATCATTAATTATCCAAAACAAATAAAAAGCTGGTACACTAACAAGATCTAAATACTCATTTGGAACTAGAGCTTGTATTTCGATTGTTCAAGTATACTGTATATATATGAAATTTCCTTCTCTCGGTAACTCTATGCTCATAATACTTGGCATATATTGTACTAAAAATGAACCCAAATATACAAAACAGGGCATTTAAATCAAGTGCATATATACATATTTGCGTATGTATTAAATTGCGAAAATGAACTAAACAGTGATTCAAATTGAAATCACTGGAACAGCAACTAATTAGCTAACTAATTCTTAAATCTGCTCTATAACATAAAATTGCAAACATAAACTCTAATTTTTTAACATCATCAAATTGAGATAACTTTATGAGCAACTAATTAGCTAGTGATGAAACAGAGCATATCACTCACCGAGCATAATTTCCTAAATATCCTATCATTTGCTTCTCAATCTCACTAATTTTTTTATTTGTAACATAAATTGCAAAAAAACAAAAACGAAAATATATATAATCAGCTAATTACGAAACAGAGTACATCACTTAAGTACACACGTACAAATTTGCCTGTTGGTATTGTACTAGATCTATTAAAAAAATCACATATAACGTAATCTTACACTCAAATATCTGCCAAAACCGAACTAAATTCACTCTAACAACAATTGAAGAGCTATATATCCAAATTTTACATAATTCATGCATAAAACGTAATCATGAACTGAATTTCTTTCAAAATCGTATTAAAATTACTCCAACAACAATTACTCATCCATCTAACCAAAAACCAGATAATTAATGCATATTTTACACAATGTCACATTTGCTTATGTATCTCCGTAACTGCTCCTGTATTACATAAATTTTACAAACAAACTCGGCTATTTGCAGAATCAAACTTAAATCATAAAACAAAAACAAAAATTGGCTCATAACAGTTAAAAAAACACTGCATAAAAAGGCACATATAGATACATATATATAGAAATAGTTGAATCAGAAAATTAGCTCATCACAATTCAAAAACGCCGCATAAAAAGGCACATATAAATAGATACATATATATAGAAATTGTTGTATTAGAAAATTTGGCTTGTCACAGTTAAAAAACACCGCATAAAAAGGCACATATAGATAGAAATAGTTGTATCAGAAAATTATCTCATCACAGTTAAATAATTGTCACTTCTGAACAGCAATTTGTACATTCTCAGCAAGATTCAACTCAAAAGCGAGTCACTATAGTTTTGCTTTCATCATTTATAAACAAACTTATATATCCAAAAGATTAAACAATCATATAGCGAATTAGTTTTGAAATACTATATTACTTAAATATACAAAATTATGTACGGAACAATTTTCAATTATATAATAAGATCAATCAACAAAAAACAGGACTACAAGATCATGTGTTAACATTCTCAACATATACTAAAACAGACCTAATATATTTTCGACAAAGAACAACATCAACTTGTATAATTTCAATTCATAAAAAAACTAATAAATTTTATAAAAAAAATCATAACACACGAAGTTACATAATTTTCATTGTCCTGTCACCGTACATAAACGAAAAACAATACTACGTGCCAACATTTGTCACATATAGTAAAACAGACCTTAAAATTTCGAGAAATAACGCCTAATATAACTTCAGTTCATAATATCTGACACAACTTCGACAAAATAAACAATTCAAATACATTCAACTATTCAAGTGAGTTAAACCTCTCAGATCTCTCTCACTCGTCTCTTCATTTTGTGCGAACATTTTTCACATGTAGTAAAACAAACCAAATTTAATTTTGAGAAACAACACCTAATATACTTTTCGATTCGTCAAACCTAACATAATTTCGACATATATTATAACGAATAGATGCTTCACTTAAGATTCTTCAAACATGTAATTGTTAGGCTACAGATTACTTTACTTCAGTATCTCAATATGAATCATATGATGTTTTTAGGCTATTTATGAATATTTTAGAGTTTAACAGTAATATAATCGGCTCATTACAATTTACAAAACATTGCATACATAAACTGAATCAAATTCCAGCATTTCATTTTAGCATATTATGAGTCTATATTATTGAAAACAAATAAAAAAATATGTACACTCTCAAACAGCAACTAATTCTCATTCGAGACAGAGCATGTTATTTAAGTATATATATGCAGTTTGCTTCTCTATCTCGGTAACATTATACTTGGCATAAATTATACAAATGAGCCCAAAATTTAACGAATTGGTGTTACATATATACAAAACAGGGCATTTAAATCAAGTGCACATATACCATATCTGTATATCTATTAAATTGCAAAAGTGAACTAAAATATATAGATACTCGAATTGAAATCACTGCAACAGCATCTCATTAGCTAATTACTAAACCGAGCGTATCACTGGTGTAATCTATGTAAAATTTGCTTCACTAACTTTTTAATCTTCTCATATATAATAATAAATCAGAAACATAAACTCTATTTTTTAACATAATCAAATTGAATTCATCACTTGATGAGCAACTAATTAGCTAGTGATGAAACAGAGCATATCATACATGCATACATACATGCATACAAATATATACATACATACATACAAATATATATATATATATATATATATATATTTGCTTCACAATTTCATTAAATAGTGCTCAATACTCACACGTAACGTGATCATGAACTCAAATATATGAAAAAATGAATTAAATTTACTCGAAAAGCTATTAATCAGCTAATTAACCAAAAAGCATACTCAATAATATTACATATTTTCAGAAAAGAACTCATATTTTACATAATGCAAAAAAAGAAGAAGAAAAAAATTGAATACATATTGTCTGTTTTGATGGGGAAGAGAGAGAGATTTCAAAAATAATGTATGGAATCTAAAGTGACGCAGGGTTAATTGGCAGTTATTTTGTAAGTAATTACTCCATAATGAAACAGGCAGAGCATGACACGTGTACTATTACTAGTATTAGTATTTATATACAAATTTGCTTCTCTGTTACATTAAATCTGGCTCAATAATCACATATAACGTGATCATGAACTCAAATATATGAAAAAATAAATTAAACTCAGTCGAAAATCTATTAATCAGCTAATTAACCAAAAATCCTTTAACTCAATATTACAGAAATTGCAGGAAATAACTCAAATGTAAACATAATCAGCTAATTACGAAACAGATCACATCACTTATGTACACATCTACAAATTTGCTTGCTATTGTACTAAATCTGTTAAAAAATCACATACAACGTAATTTTAAACTCTTAACATTTGAAAAACCGAATTCAATTTACTCTAACAACAATTGAAGAGAAATCTATCCAAATTTTATATAAATCATGCATATCTACGTAGATTAATTGCACTAAATCTGCTAAATAACCCAATATAACGTAATCATGAACAGAATTATCTTAAAAATCGAATTAAAATGAGTCGAACAGCAATTAATCAACTATTTTTACAAAAATCATACAAGTCATGCATAGTTTACACAACTCACTAATATCTCATGTATTGCATAAATTGTATAATAAACTCAGCTATTTGCAGAATCGAACATAAATAACTCAACAACAGAGAAAATTAGCTCATCACAGTTCAAAAAACACCTCATAAAAAGGCACATATAGATACACAAATATACGTGTATATGGCGAAACCAGGATGTGTAAATGGGGGTGCCAAAATATATGTACAAGTAACATATTTTTATGGGGGTGCCAAATCTACACCTAAAAAGAAATTGTACTAAAAAAAAAATTACGTCACTTGGTATTTCTAAAATTATGTGAGGTGCCGTGGCACCCGATCGTCCCAAAGTAGCTTCCCCCTTTAGAAAATGTTGTATTAGAAAAATTGGCTCATAACAGTTCAAAAACACCAATTTAAAAGGCAAATATAGATACACAAATATACGTATATATAGAAATTGTTGTATTAGAAAAATTGGGTCATAACAGTTCAAAAACACCAATTTCAAAAGGCAAATATAGATACACAAATATACGTATATATAGAAATTGTTGTATTAGAAAAATTGGGTCATAACAGTTCAAAAAAACCAATTTAAAAGGCAAATATAGATACACAAATATACGTATATATAGAAATTGTTGTATCAGAAAAAAAAAATGGCTAGTGATGAAACAGAGCATATCACTCACCGAGCAGCAATTAATCAGTTAGTTTCCGAAATATCATATCATTTGCTTTAATCTCATTAATTTTTCCATTTGTTATATAAATTGCAAAAAAAAATAGCTAATTACGAAACAGACAACATCATTTAAGTACACAAATACAAAATTGCTTGCTATTGTACTAGATCTGATAAAATTTATCACATATAACGTAATTTTAAACTCAAATATTTGAAAAACCGTATTAAATTCACTCTAACAAGTAACGACAGTTGAAGAGCATATATATCAAAATTTTACATAATTCATGTATAAACGTAATCGTGAACTGAATTTTTTTCAAAATCGTATTAAAATTATTCCAACAACAATTACTCAGCTATTTATCCAAAAACTAGATAATTAATGAATATATTACACAATGTCACGTTTGCTTATGTATTCCATAAATTTTACAAATAAACTCAGCTATTTGCAGAATCGAACTTAAATAACTCAAAAAAACCACAAAAAGAAAAGAAAATATAGATACACATGTATACATATATATTGAAATTGCTTTATTAGTAAAATTGAGTCATCACAGTTCAAAAACACCGCATTGAAGGCACATATAAATAGATACATATATATAGAAATAGTTGTATTAAAAAAATTAACTCATTACACTTTAAAAACAGTGCATTAAAAGGCACATATAAATATAGACATAGTTGTATCAGAAAATTAACTCATCACTGATAAATAATTTTTACTTTCTGAACAAAAAATACTTAAATCTTAGCAAGTCTATGCAGATTTTCAGTAAAAAAAACTCATAAGCTCGATACATAGATAAATATAATTCAATTTAAATGAGAAAAATAGGCATTACCTGTTGAGTTGTGGAGCCAAATGAGCTTTTGTCATGTTTTCTAATTATCCCACATCACTTGCAATTGTAATATGACCCACTAAGGGTTCTATTTATATGCCACAATATCTTGTATTTTAATTACACCTACACAAACACCTCTATATTATAAAGAGAGAGTTCTATTTGCGAGAGAACCATAGATTTGTGTTTAGCTAGATTACGTTTGTAATCCTCTATATATATATATTAAGTGCCACGTGTAGCGGCCCGGAGACGTAGCCAATTTGGGTGAACTTCGTTATCAAAGAGTGTGTGCTCGGTTTAGTATTTCTGTCTTTTCATTGATTCGCCTGTATCGACCCTAACAAGTGGTATCAGAGCTCGGAAGATCGATGGCGAAAGAAGACAGGACCGCACACGGGATCGAGAAGTTCGACGGGAAGGACTTCGCATTCTGGAGAATGCAAATAGAGGACTAACTTTATGGGAGGAAGATGCATCAGCCACTTCTCCTTGAGGAAAGGCCGACCACGACCACCGAGGAGGCGTGGAAACTCTTAGACCGTCAAGTGTTGGGAGTGATCCGCCTAACACTATCTAGGAGTGTCGCACATAACGTCGGAAGAGAGACGACGACGATGGGGATGATGAAGATCCTCACCGACATGTATGAGAAACCATTCGCGAACAACAAGGTACATCTCATGCGTAAGTTGTTCAACCTACGCATGGCTGAGGGGACACCTGTCGCGAGTCACGTGAACAAGTTAATCGACACCGTAAATTAGTTGGATGCGGTGGAGATAACTTTTGAAGACGAAGTGAGAGCCCTTATACTGCTAGCATCTCTACCGAACAGTTGGGAATTCATGCGAGCTGCTGTGAGCAACTCAATTGGAAAGGAGAAACTGACTTACAACGGCATCCGAGATCAAATACTCGCTGAGGAACTCAGGAGATTGGATATGGGTGAATGCTCAAATGATGGAGCAGTCTTGAACATGGGTTAAAGAGACCGGGGTAAGGCCAGGGTATGAGACGTTAGAGGACGTTCACAATCCCGAGGTAGAAGAGGGCTTAGCCGAGGAGGCAAAGATAGCGATCGAAGTAAGAAGAATCTTCGATGCTATAACTGCCAGGGTATGGGGCACTTCAGTCATGAGTGTAAGCAGCCGAAGAAGAGTACCGGCCGTGATCACGTGGCTAATGTTGCGAGCGACGAGGATTCAGATGACTGTTTAATGCTTGCCGTACAGAGAGACATAGATTCGTGGATTCTAGAATCTGGGGCATCATTTCACACTACCGCTCAGAAGGATTTATTCGAAAATTACACTGCGGGTAATTTCGGTAAAGTGTATCTAGCCGACGGAAAAGCGTTGGATGTTGTTGGAATGGGCGATGTGAAAATTCGCATTCCAAATGGATCGGTATGGAAGCTAACGAAAGTGAGGCATGTCCCGAGGTTGACCAAGAATCTGATTTCAGTAGGTCAACTCGATGCCGAAAGGCACTCCATTTCGTTTAGCTGTGGAGCTTGGAAAGTTTCACGAGGAGCTATGGTGATAGCCCGAGGGAGCAAGGTCGGTACGCTGTACATGACGAACGATGAGGAGTGTACAGTGGCGGCAGCTGTGTCGCAAGACTGCTCGGAACTGTGGTATCAACGGTTGGGTCACATGAGTGAGAAGGAGATGAAGGTGTTAGCTAAGGACATCAAACTTCCAGGCTTGAAGTCTGTCAACCTCGATATGTGTGAAGGTTGCATCTTCGGGAAGCAGAAGAAAGTGAGCTTCCGGAAAGGTGGAAAAGCTCCCAAGGAGGAGAAGCTAGCACTGGTCCACTCAGATGTATGGGGACCCTCTCCAGTAACCTCACTAGGAGGAGCTCAGTACTATGTGACCTTCATCGATGATTCGACGAGGAAAACATGGGTCTATTTCTTGAAACACAAGTCTGAGGTGTTTAAGAAATTTCAAGAATGGAAGGCCATGGTCGAACTGGAGACCGGGAATAAACTCAAGTGTTTGAGGTCCGACAACGGCGGAGAGTACATTGATGCGAAGTTCGTAGAGTTCTGTGCTCAGAGAGGTATTCGAATGGAGAAGACCATCCGAAGAACGCCACAGCAGAATGGCGTGGCCGAGCGAATGAACCGAACAATCAATGAGCGTGCTAGGAGTATGAGACTGCAAAGTGGGTTGCCCAAAGCCTTGTGGGCACATGCAGTAAGCACGGCGGTTTACCTCATTAACCGCGGACCCTCAGTGCCAATGGAAAAGAGAATTCCCGAGGAAGTCTGTATAGGAAAGCCTATCTCGTATGAACACTTGCGAGTGTTCGGTTGTCTGTCATATATCCATGTCGACATAAATGATCGTACCAAGCTTGACTCGAAATCCAAAGTGTGTTACTTTGTGGGGTACGGTGGAGCTGAGTTCGGATATCTCTTCTGGGATGGTCAAACGAAGAGGATCATTCGCAGTAAGGATGTCATCTTCAACGAAGGCATTTTGTACAAAGATCGACAAAGTGCAGTGGTGGAAGAAGATGCGCTCCCGTCCGAGGAAAGTGGTATGGTCGACATGAATGCGTTTCCAAGATTGGACTTGGAAAATGACACTGAAGATGAGCCAGTGGTGCTCGACAACCCTCCAGCAGATGCTGAAGAGGACGAGGAGATGCCCCAAACTCCCCGACCTGAGTTGGGCCGAGGTCAGCGCGAGAGGAGACCTCCTGCCCGATACTCTCCTTCCCTGCATTACATATTGCTCAGTGATGCAGGAGAGCCCGAAAGTAGAGAAGAAGCTCTGGAGCTGAAAGACTCGAGCAAGTGGGAGCTCGCGATGAAGGATGAGATGAAGTCACTTGAGAAGAGTGTGACTTGGCAGTTAGCTGAACTGCCCAAGGGGAAAAGGGCACTGAGCAACAAATGGGTGTTCCGTCTAAAGGAGGAACAAGATGGCACGAAACGGTATAAGGCACGCCTAGTAGTCAAAGGGTTCCAGCAAAAGGCAGGAATTGATTACACCGAGATCTTTTCACCAGTCGTAAAGATGACGACTATTCTGCTATTGTTGAGCATTGTTGTAAATGCGAATCTTCATCTCGAGCAGTTAGATGTGAAAACTGCCTTTCTCCATGGAGATCTCGATGAAGAAATTTACATGCTCCAACCTGAAGGGTTTACCGAAAAGTGAAAAGAGAAACTGGTCTGCAAACTGAGGAAGAGCTTGTATGGGCTAAAACAAGCACCACGGCAGTGGTATAAGAAGTTTGACAGTTTCATGGCGGATACCGGGTTCGAAAGAAGTGATAGTGATCACTGCTGTTTCGTGAAGAGATTTGCGAACTCTTCGTACGTCATACTACTATTGTACGTAGATGACATGTTGCTCGCCGGGTCGATCCTTGTTGAGATTAACAAGGTGAAGCAACAGTTGGCGAAACAGTTCGAGATGAAAGATTTGGGTGCCGCAAATCAGATCCTCGGTATGAGGATATCCCGAGGAAGGGATGGGTCCCTGTTTCTGTCGCAAGCCGAGTATGTGAAGAAAGTGTTGGCACGGTTCAGCATGAGTGATGCCAAAGCTGTAGGCTCACCGCTAGCCGCACACTTTAGCTTGTCGAAGAAACAATCACCCTCAGACGAGGAAGGAAAGAATCGTATGTCGAACATACCCTACGCTTCAGCAATTGGTAGCTTGATGTACGCTATGGTGTGTACAAGACCGGACATTGCCCATGCAGTGGGAGTTGTCAGTCATTACATGAGTAACCCAGGAAAGCACCATTGGGAAGTTGTGAAGTGGATATTGAGATATCTCTCGGGTACCGTGAGTTTGGCATTATGTTTCCGAAAGACCTCGGAAGGCCTACACGGCTATGTGGATGCTGACATGGCCGGTGATCTGGACAGCCGAAAGAGTACAACGGGATGTGTTTGTACCTTCGGTGGTACTGCTGTGAGTTGGACATCTAAGTTGCAAAAGATTATTGCATTGTCGACCACAGAGGCTGAGTACGTCGCGATGACGGAAGCAAGCAAAGAGATGATTTGGTTGCAAGGTTTCTTAAAGGAGCTCGGTCAGAAAACCGACAAGGGAGTTCTGCACTGTGATAGTCAAAGTGCAGTTCAGCTAGGTAAGAATCCTGTATTCCATTCACGCACAAAGCACATACAGATTCGTTACCACTTTATCCGGGCTGTTCTAGAAGATGGAATCTTCGCGCTAGAAAAGATTGAGGGCGCTAAGAACCCCGCCGATATGCTAACGAAGACTGTTACAATCGACAAACTGAGGCTGTGTGCAACCTCAGTAGGACTCCGAGCATGAGGCTCAGGGTCGCCGCTACACTAGAAGAATGAGTAACTCGCCGATGACGGCAGAGTATCAATTACTATACAACGATACCGATGGGAGCATTCTGCTCGGAGGAGCACAGTGAGTTCGGTGGTCGAGGATAATTGGAGTTCTTTTTTGAAGCACTCGACATTTGACTCCAAGTGGGAGATTGTTGAGTTGTGGAGCCAAATGAGGTTTGGCCATGTTTTCTAATTATCCCACATCACTTGGAATTGTAATATGACCCACTAAGGGTTCTATTTATATGCCCCAATATCTTGTATTTTAATTACACCTACACAAACACCTCTATATTATAAAGAGAGAGTTCTATTTGCGAGAGAACCATAGCTTTGTGTTTAGCTAGATTACGTTTGTAATCCTCTATATATATATATTAAGTGCCACGTGTAGCGGCCCGGAGACGTAGCCAATTTGGGTGAACTCCGTTATCAAAGAGTGTGTGCTCGGTTTAGTATTTCTGTCTTTTCATTGATTCGCCTGTATCGACCCTAACATTACCAGGACGTTGTAAGCCTCTTCATTGTCTTGTTTCAACTGATTAAGCTTCATCTCCTTCAATTTATAAAAGCATAATTAATTAATAATATAAACATGTGTATGTATATGCTTATATAAATATACATATATATATAGAGAGAGAGAGATGAGATTCGTACCAGCTGCTCAACCTCATGTGATTCAAAATTGGGGAATTCAATTTGAATTTGCTGAGTAGTGATATTAACCATTTTGAATTGTAGAGAGAGAGAGGGTTTGTAAATTTGAACTGAAAAGTGGTGGTGAGTGAGGTGGCTTTATATTGAGGCATTTCGCGAGAGCGCCAAGTTTTGTGCGGAGAGTTTTTTTTTTTTTTTTTTTATAACATGCGGCAACACTGTTATCTCTATTGACTAAAATTGTTAGCTAAGTATATATTTTTTTATCTTTATTAGTTGCGTTAAATTGTTATCTTTATAAATATTAAAAAAATTGTTAAATTTAACAATTTTTTTAATGCTTGTAACTGATGACATGACAAACACTGCACACAATTAACATTATTAGAGCATCCATAATAGTTTTGTTAAATTTTTATTGTTAAATAGTGACACATCATCATTTAAAAAACTATTAAATGACACATAGTTATATTAAGTTAAACACCCACATTAGTTTTAACTTTAATAATGTTATTTATTTTAACTAAAAATTAATTATTCAAAATATAATACTATGGATAGGTGCTGAGAGAAAATAAATAGCAGTATGTTAGATATATTAAAGATATACGTGAGAAATAACACTTAATTGTGGGTGTGGATATACTTTTTTGCCATGTGATCAAGTAATAACAATTAAAAATATTGTTATTTTTAACAATGTTTTTAACATCTATAAAGTTAACAAACACTTAACACAACTAATGGGGAGACAAAATTGCATTCTTAGCTAACATTTTTAGTTAACAATAGAGATAACAACACTATTGTAGATGCTCTTTATCTCTTATAAATTCTCCATAAGAATAGTGACCAATAAAATAAAAGAGAAATTGTTAATTAAAAATTAATAACATTGTTAACGTGAAATTAATGTGGTTATTAAATTTAAGATGCATATGTGTCATTTAACATATTTTTAAACGATGATGTGTCACTATTTAACATTAAAAAATTAACAAAACTATTATGGATACTCTTAGATATGGAGATGGATGAGAGAGAATGAAAGAAACTTGTGTCTCTTACAATACATATATCAATTATTATAGTGAGACTATCAAATTTTATCCAATTTTTCTAAATATACTTCCGCTCTCTTTTAATAATTACCAATGTACTTAATTTAATTAATTAACAATTTATGCTTACTATATTTTACTAATTACGGATGTAGGTTAAATTAATTAACAATTCGTTTTAGCATGCATAACTACAATAAATGATACAAAAGCTGAATATTATATTCAAAATAAAAAATATATTACGATATTTATGCTATTACCTGTCTCACACACAACGTATGAGTAAATTTTACCAGTATTATAATAAACAAACCCAATTACCATAAATTTTAAAAAAATACCTCTTTAACGGTCCAAACTTCTCTCAAGTCTTTTCAAGTCTTTTTTCCATCTTTTCATTGTATTAAGTCGCATAGCTAATGCGTGGACACAATTCCTATTACATATCTATATATACACAAACCGATAAATACTTATATGGTACCATCTATGCAATAGACTCATGTATGAAGCACGGTTACACTTATTGCTACAGTACAATACAAGTTCAAGGGTACAAAATATTTAAATCTTGAATTATACAACTAATAGCTAAAACAATTTGAGAACGAAAAATAACAATAAATAGTAGAAAAAATAACTCAAAACAGGTTAAATATTCTCAAACACTCTCCCCACTCTGACTAACAATGTGAATACCATAAAAAATAAGCTATCGACAATGAAAAGTTGTTTCACGAATGGGAATACCACTAATAAGAGTATATCGGTCATTCACATCAACATGACAATATCCCTGATATCTGTAAGATGAGCTCGCTTAAAAATATCTGAATTTTACTTACACTAGAAAAGAAGATATCATAAGTAGGGACAATTTTGAACCCGTGCAAACCGTGTCGGAGCACCGGGTCTCGAAAATTAAAAGGCCCAATATTTAGAAAAGTTATTAGTATATAGGAATTTATTACGGAATATATTACATTTGATCGACTTCAAATGGAAATTCAGAAACTTAAGCTAGATGTCTACAGTTCGATTCTTTCTACTTCCTCTTTTCTCAATTTTTTTCCCTTGGTTATAGTTTGGTGGTAACTATCAAATGAATCACCACAGTATTTAACAATTCTATTTACTTCCACCAGTTTGAGTCATTTGACAGTTAGAGCTGAAATACTTACTCTATTCAGTGCTTAAACTTTCACTTAATAAAATTTAGATCTACTACTTTAAAGAATCTACAAAATAAGTTCTTATTATCATGAAAAGTAATAAACATCATAACATATCCCCAATACATAATATTTAGATGTACATGTATTATTTACAATTTACTTCACTAATAGTCAAATAATGAAATGTGATCAGGATGTTTAAAACTAATCATATAATTTTTTTTGTTGGTTCCGCTTTAATTCTATTAGTATATTGCAAAAAAAATGATATAATATCAAAGTAAAAATTCAATACTAATGATGTTCCCACAATTCCAAGGCTAACCAATAATACCTCATTGCATATTTAGTGATGAAGTTGGTAAAAGAAGTTTAGCATTGTTTTCAAATTTTGGTGTAGAATAATAATTTGAGTAAAATATTATACGAAAGGCTTTTTTCAAATTTTAGCACAATATCATAAGTACGAACAAATAACCTCAATTACCAATAAATATCTTGAAGTCCCCAAACATTCGTATCAAAGCGACAAGATAAGGCGTGTTTCAATCTCGCAACATCAGCAAAATTATCTATAGTAATAGTCATACAATCGGCATATATATATAATAAGAACATTGTTCGATCTAGCTAACACACATAGCAACATCATGAGAACTAGACTTAAAATTAATAAAAAATGACGACTGTCACTTTTTTTTTATTACCATAATTAGATCGTGGTTGAGCTAGTTTAAGCCCGAAAAGAATGCCTTGTCTAGTTGTCTTTGAGAAACATCACGCTAACGAGTCATATAAACTTCCTGTGTAAAATCTTCGTTTAATAAGACAGTCTTAACATCTATTTTTTATTTATACCAACGGAGTAGATGCAACAGAAACAAGAATATAAATATACGCCATCTTAGCAACATGAATAAATGTCTCATTATAATGATATAATCCATGCCATACTAATCGAGAAGATCCCTTATCTATCAAACGAGCTTTGTATTTCTCAACATAACTATCAACTTCGGTCTTGATTTTATAAACACAACGAGAACCCAATAGATCTCTTACCAACCGAAGATATTGAATCTCGAGCACTAGTTGGGTCTTTATACGACAATTCCTCATTAATAACATGTTGTGAAAAAAGATCACGACCCGACTCTAAATAATAGGTGGGCTCACAAATAAGATCAATAAGAACTATATATAAATGAAGCAAAACAATGAGAATACCAAAAACAAGCAAATTTTGATAAAGTGCGAACTTAAAATTTCAAAGTTGCTGCGGATCCGCTATGAAAAAAAGTTCATGTGTAGGTGGTGTAGGTGTAGGGTGGGAGGGGGGTGCTTAGTATGTTTCTGTTGGAAAAATTATAGGAAAACATGTTTTAAACATGGTTGTTCCAAGTGGTCAGGGACCATCTTTGAGTCAATTTTCGATGTGACTACTTAGTTTTTCTGAGGCCATACTCAAAGCGTTTGAGTAGCTCGTACGACGAGCTTCGCAACGGTATATCGCATGACCTATTCGAAGGAAGGGTGTGAATGATAATTGGACTCGAAGGTTGTTACTCGAAAGAGGCAATAAAGCCAATGCTGAAAAATGAGAAAAGAAATGGGATTTAACCCATGAGGGTTATCCCACATTGGAAAATCATGAGTGATTTTTACAATATATATACTAACATATCCCATGTGGATATTAAGTATTGTGTCCACATACACATGTGTGTATTGTGTACCACACATGCACTTGCTCGTCGGGCGGGCTTGCTCGTCGGGAAAAGTGCGCCTGTTCGGGTTTCATCTGTTCGGAAAACGTGCACCTGTTCGGGTTTCACCTGTTCAGGAAAAGCGTGCCCGTTCGGGAAAAAGTGTGCCTGTTCGGGTTTTACCTGTTCGGGAAAAGTGTGCCCGTTCGGGAAAATGTGCGCCTGTTCGGGAAAAGCTTCCAGCAAAACTGTAACTGTTGCAATAAATATGAATTCATTGCAAAGTTAATACTGCAGTTTCGAATTTCGAAAACTGACAGTAGTAAAGTGACTTTAATGGCTGAGATACTCAGCAAGCCTATAAATAGGCAGAACCCCCCACATGTCAAATACAACATTCACAACATTCTGGAAAGAAATAAAACACAGCAGCATATATCATCTCTCAAAAATCTGCATTACATTTTAGAACCAGAGAGAACCACCCACCAACAGCTCGACCTTGACTCGTTGCCATTTTCCGGCGAGTCATCCGAGAGATGTTGTACCTTGGGATCGAAGCGCCAACGCAACCAGAAACATCAAGGTGGTTGGACAAATATCGGTTAAGGGCATACTGTTAACAGTAGCCTCGTCTTATTTTAATTTTTCATTTCTGTCCATTTTTAATTCTGTCCATTTTCAATTATGTTATTTAATTTCCGCAATTTACTTTTCTGTATTTTTTAATTCAGTATTTTAATTTTCAGTACTTAGCTGTAGCTTTTCTATTCTGTTTGTACCTTTCTGTAATTAGTTTAATGTTCTGTTTTTGCTGTAATTACTATTCTGTAATTTAATTCAGTAATTAGAATAGTTTCAATTCCGTCCTGTATTTTCAATTTAAAACAGAACAGTCCGGCTGTTAAGTTTATACTTTCCAGTCCGGCAGTTTCTATTTATTGCAATTCAGTATATCAGATTATTAATTGATAATAATATGATAACGTTTGCTTTAATTACGTTTCAGTACCTACATGTTGTAATCATTAATTTCTGTACCAATTCGAAATTAATAAAGATTACACTGGTTTTGTTTATTCTTTTTAGTCCTTTAATTATTGTTAATTGTTATTTCGTACACGGAAACCAACAATCTTAACCGATACTCTGTTGTTTCTTTCGTGTATTAATATAATTATTATTTTAAATAGGAATAATGTTTTTTTGTTTCAATTCTAAATTATATTAGAAATTGAATTACAAAGAAAAATTCCAAACAGTTTGAATTTTGGTTTTGAATCTTGTTGATACCAAACGTATTGGTATTCAATAAGAATCATTCAATCCTTTTAATATAAACCGTATTGATATTTAAAAGGATAAAAAGTTTAATTTTATTATTTGTTTGATAATTCTTTTACAAACCCAAATATCAGTTTTGGTGTTTGTTTATAGAATTTATTGTACACGTATCTCATACGTTTTGTGTTGTCGTTTCAGATGACAAACACATTGCCTATTCAGTTGCCTATCGGAAGTGAGCATGACCCAGTGGTTAGTGGAGATGTCCATAACACTGGGGGCGATGCGATTGTGGGGGCTACCGCCGATGACGTAGCTGCAGCGGCTGAGGCCGCCGCGGCTGCGGCCATGGCGGATGCTACGGCCAAAGATGAGGCTGCGGCCGAAGCAGCGGCCACGGCCAAGGCCGCAGCTAAGGCTGCGGCAAAAGCCAAGGCTGCGGCCAAGGGCAAGGCACCGATGTATTCAGCTGTGCCTACTTTGCCGACTTTTCATCTGGAGAAACCGGAAAAATTCAGGGGAGACAACTTTAAACGTTGGCAGCAAAAGATGCTGTTTTATCTCACGACCCTGAATCTGACCAAGTTTCTCAAGGAGACTGCTCCCGTCCTAAGCGAGGACGATCTGGATGAGCAGTCGTTCTCTGCGGTTGAGGCATGGAGACATGCCGACTACCTATGCAAGAACTATATCCTGTGTGCTCTAGATGACACGCTGTTCAGTGTTTTCGAGCCCAAAGCTACTGCAAAGGAGCATGGGAGACTCTAAAAAAAAAGTACAAAGTGAATAACGCTGGCACAAAGAGATTTGTTGTCACGGACTTTCACGAGTACCGTATGACTGACAGCAGGGGTGTCATGGAGCAAGTTGAGGAGCTTCAACTGATTTATCAACGCCTTGAGGCTGAGGGGCTAGTTATTAATGAGTCTTTACAGGTGGCACTCATGATTGAGAAATTGCCGCCGTCATGGAAAGACTTTCAAAACTACCTGAAGCACAAGCGGAAGGAAATGAGGTTGGAGGGGCTCATTGAGAAGCTCAACATCGAGGTGAGCAACTGTCGCTCTGTGAGGAGAGTCGGTGGTGCTGTCATCCCGATGGCAAAGGCCAATGTGGTCGAAAGCTCCAACCTCAAACGGAAATGTTTTGACACCGGAGGCAGTGCTGTTGTCGCAAAGAAATTTGCGGTAACCTGCTTTGTGTGTAACAGGGCCGGCCATCGTGCCGCGGACTGTTATGACAATAAAGATGCTACGGCCAAAGATGAGGCTGCGGCCGAAGCAGCGGCCACGGCCAAGGCCGCAGCTAAGGCTGCGGCAAAAGCCAAGGCTGCGGCCAAGGGCAAGGCACCGATGTATTCAGCTGTGCCTACTTTGCCGACTTTTCATCTGGATAAACCGGAAAAATTCAGGGGAGACAACTTTAAACGTTGGCAGCAAAAGATGCTGTTTTATCTCACGACCCTGAATCTGACCAAGTTTCTCAAGGAGACTGCTCCCGTCCTAAGCGAGGACGATCCGGATGAGCAGTCGTTCTCTGCGGTTGAGGCATGGAGACATGCCGACTACCTATGCAAGAACTATATCCTGTGTGCTCTAGATGACACGCTGTTCAGTGTTTTCGAGCCCAAAGCTACTGCAAAGGAGCATGGGAGACTCTAAAAAAAAAGTACAAAGTGAATAACGCTGGCACAAAGAGATTTGTTGTCACGGACTTTCACGAGTACCGTATGACTGACAGCAGGGGTGTCATGGAGCAAGTTGAGGAGCTCCAACTGATTTATCACCGCCTTGAGGCTGAGGGGCTAGTTATTAATGAGTCTTTACAGGTGGCACTCATGATTGAGAAATTGCCGCCGTCATGGAAAGACTTTCAAAACTACCTGAAGCACAAGCGGAAGGAAATGAGGTTGGAGGGGCTCATTGAGAAGCTCAACATCGAGGTGAGCAACTGTCGCTCCGTGAGGAGAGTCGGTGGTGCTGTCATCCCGATGGCAAAGGCCAATGTGGTCGAAAGCTCCAACGTTAAACGGAAATGTTTTGACACCGGAGGCAGTGCTGTTGTCGCAAAGAAATTTGCGGTAACCTGCTTTGTGTGTAACAGGGCCGGCCATCGTGCCGCAGACTGTTATGACAATAAAGGTGCTGCTAAGCCTAAGCCCCCCCCCCCCCCCCCCCCCCCCCTCGAGGAACTTCAAGGGCAAAGGGAAGAGGAAAGCTCCAGCTCAGGCACATCTGACCGAGGGAGGACGAGATGATAACCACTTTACTGCTGTGGTCTCTGAGGTGAATCTCGTGGGGAGCAATCCCAAAGAGTGGTGGCTGGATACCGGCGCCACAAGCCACATCTGCTCAACAAGGTGGATGTTTAAGACCTACGAAGCGGTAGAGGGAGAAAGCTGCTTCATGGGGAATTCCGCTACTTCCAAGGTGGAAGGAAAAGGAATGGTGGTGATAAAGATGACCTCGGAAAAAGAGCTGAGGTTGACCAATGTGCTCCATGTTCCGGATATCCGTAAGAATCTGGTATCCGGATCAGTGATGGTGAAGAACGGGTTCAAGCTAGTCTTAGAATCCGATAAAATTGTAATCACCAAAAATGGTGTCTATGTAGGCCGTGGCTATATGACCAACGACATGTTTAAGTTAAACGTAGGGACACCTGCTCCCAATAAAGGTGCTAAAGCTGAGGCTAGCACTAGTGATGTAATGACTGTTGCCCAAGAGGCCAATAAAAATTCTAATTTTGAGTATTTATTTGAGTCATTTCATTTGTGGCATGGTAGATTAGGTCACGTGAATTATAATTCTTTAGAGAAATTAATATAACTAAAACTAATACCAAATTTCGTTTTTAATAAGCAACACAAATGTGAGATTTGTGTAGAGGCAAAATTAACGAAATCAACGTTTCAACATGTTGAACGAGAAAGTGAACCTCTCGGTCTAATACACACGGATGTATGCGACTTAAAGTTTATACAAACGCGAGGAGGGAAAAAGTACTTTATCACCTTTATAGATGATTGTACTAGATACTCCTACGTTTACTTAATGAGAAGTAAAGACGAAGCAATTGAGAAATTCGCTCTTTATAAGACCGAAGTTGAAAATCAACACAATAGAAAAATTAAAACATTGAGAAGTGATAGAGGCGGTGAATTTGAATCACCGTTTGAGCTGATATGCGCTGAAAGCGGCATTATACATCAAACCACAGCCCCATACACTCCCGAGCAAAATGGGGTTGCTGAGCGTAAAAATAGAACGCTAAAGGAAATGATGAATGCTATGCTAATCAGTTCTGGGTTAGCCCAGAACATGTGGGGGGAAGCGATACTTTCCGCAAACTATGTTTTAAACAAGTTACCACATAAGAAGCGAGAAAAGACTCCATATGAATTATGGAAAGGTCATCAACCCACTTATAAGAACATGCGGGTTTGGGGTTGTCTCGCGAAGGTCCTAGTTCCCACTCCTAAAAGGATGAGAATTGGTCCTAAAACGGTGGACTGTGTGTTCATCGGATATGCACATAATAGTAGTGCATATTGGTTTCTCGTACACAAGTCGGACAATCCCGATGTGCACGTAGATACGTATATGGAAAGCCGAGAGGCCTCTTTCTTTGAGGATATCTTTCCCCGTAAATTACCTACATCTGTACCAACTCAAGAGTTGAACAGTGAAGGAAATGTGGGGGCAAGTGAACCGACAGAGGAAGAGGAAGAACCTCGACGCAGCAAAAGAGCAAGGAAGGAAACTTCCTTTGGACCTGATTTCCTAACCTTCTTGGTTGAAGGTGAACCGGTGACATATAAACAAGCTATGTCAACACCGGATTCCCAATATTGGGAAGAAGCTATTCAAAATGAGATTGAATCAATCATGCAAAACCACACTTGGGAACTAGTGGATCTTCCGAAAGGATGCAAGCCCCTAGGTCACAAGTGGATCTTCAAGAGGAAGTTAAGGGTTGACGGCACGATTGAGAAATACAAGGCGAGACTTGTAGTAAAAGGCTTCAGGCAAACTGAAGGTGTCGATTATTTCGACACGTATGCTCCTGTCTCCAGGAAAACGTCTATCCGAATCATCATTGCTCTCGCAGCTTTGTTTGATATGGAAATACATCAAATGGATGTGAAGACGGCATTTCTAAATGCAGAACTGGAAGAAGAGATTTACATGGAACAACTGGAAGGATTTGTAGTTCCTGGTAAAGAGCACCAAGTGTGCAAACTTGTAAAGTCTCTATATGGACTCAAACAAGCACCAAAGCAATGGCACGAGAAGTTTGATAGAATTATGCTATCAAATGGTTTTCACATTAATGAGTGTGATAAATGTGTCTACTCTAAAGGAAGTGGAAGAGACTGTGTCGTAGTCTGTCTCTATGTGGATGACATGATTATAATTGGGAGTAATGATAGAATCAGCTCCACAAAGAAAATGTTGTCACAATACTTCGATATGAATGATCTGGGTATAGCTGATATAATACTTGGTATGAAGATTACCAAAACATCAGAAGGATATGCCTTGTCCCAAAGTCACTATGTTAAACAAGTATTAGATAAGTTTGACAAGGGCGGTAAAGCGATGTCCAGAACCCCAATTGAGTTCAACTGTAACCTGAAAAAGAATTTCGATAAAAGTGTGAATCAATTGGAGTTCTCTCGAGTCATAGGCAGTCTCATGTATATAATGAATTGCACTAGACCAGACATAGCAAACTCAGTGAGTAGACTAAGCAGGTACACCAGCAATCCGAATGAGGAACACTGGAAGGCCATAATGAAACTTCTCAGATATATGAGGTTTTCAGCCGATTGCGGGCTGCACTATACCAGATATCCAGCGGTATTGGAAGGGTACTCAGATTCCAACTGGATATCAGACTCCAATAGCACAAGGTCCACGAGTGGATATGTGTTTATAATGGGAGGAGCTGTTGTGTCTTGGAGATCCTCCAAACAGACATGTATTGCAAGGTCAACTATGGAATCTGAATTCATAGCATTAGACTTAGCAACCGAATAGGCAAACTGGCTGAGAAATCTTTTGGAAGGAATTCCAATGTGGCCAAAACCTGTTCCTGTAATAAGCATGCATTGTGATAGTCAATCAGCTATTACGCGGGCTCAAGATCATATGTATAATGGCAAGTCTCGACATATACTTCGGAGACAAATCCGTAAGGGAATTGTTATCCAATGGTGTGGTGTCCTTAGATTTTGTAAGATCAAAGGAAAACATAGCGGATCCATTACCAAAAGGCTTGACTCAAGTGGGAGTCGAGACGTCATCGAACGGAATGGGATTAAAGCCCATTAAATTGGTGGCCCTCCCATAGGCAACCCAACTTAAACGGAATCATTCCTGATAGGTTCAAAGGGAAACTGAACTGTGGGAGCAACCGAACAAAACACTCGGGAACCTGGAGTTCCCAGTCCATCTCCGCGATGACAGAGTGATAGACATGTACCATTGTAAGGGTGAGCTTGAGGCTCTTAATGATCCAAGTAACTCGACGGTCAAGTAAAGTGAGTCAGGACAATTTCGATTTGGAACATCTATAACGAGTGTGTAAGTCCGGTACCATGTGATGAGTTTGGGCTAATTCACTAGAGCACTCAGTTGAAGTTGCCAAGGCGGTCCAGGCCAAATATGGACAACAACTAAAGGGCCTAGTACGTGGGTAGAGAGGGCACTGTGAGGGTGCCATTCTGGGATACACAAAGCTTGATGGTTCAAAGCTTTACAGCTACCTAATAGTAGTATTCTGGGTGGTACTCCGTTACGGCAGGTTCAAGGCGCGCGCTACCTGACCTTAGGCAGTGAACTTTTGCGGTTCTCTTGATTTGCATTTAGGACATGGGCTTTCGAGCCAATTGCATTCATGTGTGGGATTGTTGGAAAAATTATAGGAAAACATGTTTTAAACACGGTTGTTCCAAGTGGTTAGGGACCATCTTTGAGTCAATTTTCGATGCGACTACTCAGTTTTTCTGAGGCCATACTCAAAGCGTTTGAGTAACTCGTACGACGAGCTTCACAACGGTATATCGCATGACCTATTCGGAGGAAGGGTGTGAATGATAATTGGACTCGAAGGTTGGTACTCGAAAGAGGCAATAAAGCCAATGCTGGAAAATGAGAAAAGAAATGGGATTTAACCCATGAGGGTTATCCCACATTGGAAAATCATGAGTGATTTTTACAATATATATACTAAGGTATCCCATGTGGATATTAAGTAGTGTGTCCACATACACATGTGTGTATTGTGTACCACACATGCACTTGCTCGTCGGGTTTTTAGCTCAACGGGAAAAGTGCGCCTGTTCGGGTTTCACCTGTTCGGGAAAATCGTGCCCGTTCGGGAAAAAGTGCGCCTGTTCGGGTTTCACCTGTTCGGGAAAAGCATGCCTGTTCGGGAAAAGTGTGCCTGTTCGGGAAAATCTTCCAGCAAAGCTGTAACTGTTGCAATAAATATGAATTCATTGCAAAGTTAATACTGCAGTTTCGAATTTCGAAAACTGACAGTAGTAAAGTGACTTTAATGGCTGAGGTACTCAGCAAGCCTATAAATAGGCAGAACTCCCCACATGTCAAATACAACATTCACAACATTCTGGAAAGAAATAAAACACAGCATCATATATCATATTTCAAAAATCAGCATTACATTTTAGAACCAGAGAGAACCACCCACCAACAGCTCGACCTTGACTCGTCGCCAGTTTCCGGCGAGTCATCCGAGAGACGTTGTACCTTGGGATCGAAGTGCCAACGCAACCAGAAACATCAAGGTGATTGGGCGAATATCGGTTAAGGGCATACTGTTAACAGTAGTCTCGTCTTATTTTAATTTTTCATTTCTGTCCATTTTTAATTCTGTCTATTTTCAATTCTGTTATTTAATTTCCGCAATTTACTTTTCTGTATTTTTTAATTCAGTATTTTAATTTCCAGTACTTAGCTGTAGCTTTTCTATTCTGTTTGTACCTTTCTGTAATTAGTTTAATGTTCTGTTTTTGCTGTAATTACTATTCTGTTATTTAATTCAGTAATTAGAATAGTTTCAATTCAGTCCTATACTTTCAATTTAAAACAGAACAGTCCGGCTGTTAAGTTTATACTTTTCAGTCCGGCAGTTTATATTTATTGCAATTCAGTACATCAGATTATTAATTGATAATAATATGATAACGTTTGCTTTAATTACGTTTCAGTACCTACATGTTGTAATCATTAATTTATGTACCAATTTGAAATTAATAAAGATTACACTGGTTTTGTTTATTCTTTTTAGTCATTTAATTATTGTTAATTGTTATTTCGTACACGGAAACCAACAGTTTTATCGTATGATTGGCTAATACTATTTTTCCCTTGAAACAAACAAAATATAAAAAAACATGATAAGATACTAAAGAGAAATACACCGATAATTGGTGTTATTTTCCCGCTATATCTCTCTGGTATGAAGTATTAGTAAACAAGAATAATACGATGTACTATCATACATAAAAACATATATGAAGTGAGTCCAAATGCTGGAATTCCTTTTCAGAAAATAATTTCAATCGTATACGGTCATAGAACACGCACTATAAAAAAAATACCCAAATAGTGACGAGATTAGTGACTGTATTTTTTGTTACGAGCTTATTAGCGACGGTTTTTGTGACGGCTTTGTGACAGTTTAGTCAATTTACGACAGATTTATGATAGCTTTTTAAATTAGCGACAGGCTTGTGACAGCTTTTGACTCTTACTAAATCAAATATTATTTTATAGTGACGTCATTATTGACACTAATCATCTTTGTAAACTCATGTGTATTACTGTTATCTATAGAAATACAAATAGCATCATCCACAATTTACAGAACATTCGGACGTTGCATCCGAAATGTATGGTCTAAATATATGCAATTTTAACTGACCTTTTGCCCACTTAACTTTTCAGATATTTATTAATCCAGTCACGTGTGTAATGTGTGCAAATGCTTAAATGTGCCAATTTCAAAATTAAAACTCCATCACTCGTGCATATTGCAAGTCTGTATTCGCACAACTCGATTGAACTGGTCATTTTCATAACTGTTATTTATATTATTACATAAACGCTACCACGAAATCATGTACAATTCTGTTCGCCAATTTCATTCATATATCGCCTCTCACACATCTCATCAATCAGGTTATTTAGCGTTTTCCATGACGAGCCACCTTCCTCCATTGCGGACAAGGCGGCATCGCCCAACTCCTTTGCTCTTTTTCTAACTTTTTTTCCCATCTCTCCCTCCATCAGCTCTTTTATCGTCTTTACCAAACCTTCCCATTTCACAAAACCTCTCACCGATCCATCATATGTCTCCACTCGAATAGCTACCTTTATCTCCTCTACGACCATTCTTGTGTTTAGTGTCTGCTCCGCCATCATTGGCCATCCCAGAATCGGAACCTGTTGAAAATTAAATATTGTATTAGTGTCAGAAAATGATTTCCGGATATTAGGATCTTATAGGTATTGTTTTCAATGGCCTTTGAACTATTTCAGGAGTAGAAATAGTAGTGAGTACTATTGAGTTAGTTGCAATATTGTACTTCTGCAGTTTTTGTAATCCAGCTAAATTATGTATCACTATCTAGCTCCCCTGAGAAGGCTTAGCACCATTATGAACTTTAATATTTATCGGTTTCGACAGAAAAGTTAAACTAGTATATGCAACACATCATGTGAGATGAGTTTCATTTATAGCTATTTTTAAATGATTTAACTATAGATCTTATTTTATTCTTTGCTGTCCCGAATAAGGGTAACACTAATCTAGTAAACCATTTAAAAGAAATGCCATATATAAAATAAACAACTTTTTTTTCAAGAGCAGTGTATTGTCATGTAAGTAAATAAATATATACTTAATTGATTTACCTTTTAAGAAACTTCTTGTTTTCATGATTGTCTTTTTTTCTGATAATGTTTTTATGATAGTCTATACTTGGAGTATATTTTAAATGAAAAACCTTGGCACATATGCTTTCCATGGTCGAGTTCCACCCACAGTGACTCAAAAAACCCCGAACACAATCGTGTGCAAGTACTTCCTTCTGGTCGACCCAGTCTCGTACTACCAGTCCCTTCCCTTTCACTCTCTCCTCGAAACCGTCACTAAGTTCTGAGTTAATATTCCTTCTCATGACCCATAAAAAGTTCACTTCTGATTTTTCCAACCCGATTTCAATCTCCATAAGTTGCTCTTGCGATATTTCTGCTTGTGACCCAAACGCAACGTAAAGGACCGACTGTCCTTGTTGCTGCTTCTCATTCAGCCATTGGATCCATGAGGGTTTCTTTTGGGTTTGATAGTCCACCTTAACCTGTTAAAACATTAATAGTATTGAAACTTAATTAAGGTGTACATTTAACTTGAAACTTGGCCTTGATCCCTGCTTTTTTGTACATTTCTGCACCTATTAGTTGCTGCTTACTCAAGGGTCCCCCTTTGAGCAGATATATCAGACGGGCACTAGGGCGCGACCCATTGAGCTGCAGTTTTTCTAATACAAAAAATGACGTCGTTTTGATAAAAAATATTAAGAAAAACAATAATTTCCACAAGAAAGATTTTGCTATGATGGGGAAAAAAATTACTACACAAAAAAAAAAAACACAGTTAAGGTGCTCGATTAAAAGGAGAAGATAGAATATATACAAGACGAAGGTTTAATGCAGTTTCTCAAATAAATTTAAAACATTAAAACTATTTGCTATATAATTTTACAGAAATATTTCAAAAAGGAGTAGTTCTTAATAAATGAATGAGTGTAGAGTTGTTAAAGTGGTAAACAGTAAAGGCGGCTTCACCCGAAAAGGGTGGTTACCGATTTTGAGAGCATATGTCATCGAGTTTTAGTTTTCTTAACCTTGTTAATGAAACAGTTCGTTAAATAAGACCACTTCAGCATTTTCAATGCTTACCGGCTCAGATAAGCATAGCGGTCCAACACACCATGATTTCGGCCGAACACCATTATTCCAAAAGTCCACATAATGACTTTCCAGCCCATAAAAGCTATTGGTCACAAGCCCGTAGCTCTTGTACATACTCATCAAACAATCTTCAAAGAAATTATTACTCAGTTCATCCACCTCGCGGTTTGTAAAAGCTGGCTCGAAGTCGCTCCTACTCAGCTTCACCCACGGAAACTCACTCACTACGAAAAGCTCCTCTTCCGAACCAGCCTCTTGCAGAAATTGCCAATTTCTAGCATTCTTCTTCATCACGTGAAAAAGAGACGAGGCTTGGCTGCTCATCCCTGAGGACCGGAAAGGTATATACATTTATACTTGGTTTACTAGCTAGGAGCTTGCAAATCTTTTATTGAAATCTTTAATGCTTATTCATATATTAATAAGAGTGTTAATTTTCTAATATTTTTGTAGCACAAAGCATTTGTTCCATTTATAAAAAGTGAAGTAAGCAATGGTGCCATAGTAAACCCAATTTTTTTGGGTTCATTTCATCAACGTACATTTAAACAAGTAGTTTGTGCATTTCAAAAAAAAATGTGAATTTACAATTACTCAGTTCCTATTTTTTGGTACATTTTAACCGAGACTTAATATTTGTAACTTTTTAAAAGTTTCACATTTCAAGAAAATTGACAATCTATACTATAGCCGATTAGCCATACATTCGTAATGCTATATTTATTTTGATAGATTTACATGCAACCATGTTTAAGTATTGTTTAGGCGGCAATAGATTCGTCTGATTCTTTTTCAAATACTAAACTAATCAGTTTGAATCAGTTAATGATAGTTGAAAACGTTGCCTTGTACCAACTAAAACCTTATACTTTTTTTCATCCACGGACAAACGCTTTGTTGCTATTGTGACACTAAAGAGGTTACTGTTAAATGTTAAAATGGTAACATAAACATCTGCATAAAAACCGTTGTTATTTGTGGCGAATTCAGTCACAACCATTGTAAGGTCAGAATAGCAGCATAACGTTAGTAGAAATTTTCTTATAGCATGTGTACATGTACACATATTTATTAAAAGTTAATAAATATATACCATAATAGGCGAGTCGAGGGATGTCCAGTTTGGAAGCCGAGCCAAGGGTCCAGCCAAGAAAGACATCCGAGACCAAGAAAGTTGGTCTAGGTACAAGTTGCGATAAGGTATTTTCAAATAGCGGTTGTAGCAAAATCGTTGCAGAGGCAAAAGGGACAAACAAAGACATGGAAGGGAGAGCGTCGGTGCTCTCAACCCCATCAGGAATGCCCTGAACGGGGGCCGGGAAGGGGAGAGAGACGAGAGAGATTGAGGGTAGAAAGACGAGGGAGCGAGAGATGAAGGGGAGGTTGGCTGGGGTGGTGATTATGGTGACGCTAACGTGGCGCTGGCGGAGGAGGCGGGCCAGGTGGAGGAGGGGGATGGTGTGGCCTTTTGCCATGAAGGGGAAGAGTACAACATGAGTTTCATGTAAGGATGCCATATCTCTATATTATCTCTCTTTTTGTTTGAAGTTCTACTTATGTTTTTTTGGTTTTGGAAATGAGAGGGTGAGTAGAGAATTTATAGGCCAGCAAACTATAGTCAATTCGTACCCTTTATAGTTGTTAGCTGGGGGATTAGTGAAACTGGAGTATGCATGGGGAAGCTAAGTGGTGACGATCGGGTGCCACGACACCCCCCATAATTTTAGAAATCCCAAGTGACGCAATTTTTTTTTAGTACAATTTTTTTTTAGTACAATTTCTTTTTAGGTATAGATTTGGCACCCCCATAAAAATATGCTACTTGTACATATATTTTGGCACCCCCCATTTACACATTCTGCCTTTGCCCCTGGGAGTGTGTAAATAAAGTTACAATAATAACTATAGAAAAACAACTGTCCCGAAATGTAAAAGTTAGAATAATAATTTTAACAATGTTGTAGATTATTATTGGACTATTGGGCCTTACTCATAGTAGACCTAAGTTGGGCTTTCTAACTTGTATAACTCTAACCTCTAGTATATAAAGAAGGTTAAGTCCGCTTGTATTGATACATTCTGATGAATAAAGACCTACTGTTTCCTCTCTCTATGTCTCCTATATAATATATATACTGAGCTAATAAGACTCACAACATGTTATCAGCACTTTGTTCGAGTATAAACTTGGAGATTGAGCATAAAACTTTTGAAAGTTTTGGGTAAATTTGTTCTATCGACCTTCATAACATACCGGAAGAAAGGTATATTATCAAATTTTGTTATTGTCGTAGACCACTTCATAGCATCGCATGTTAACTGTCAAGTATAATATGTTAATAAAACTCCATGATCATGAAACTGCAATTAAATAAATTTGTACGTATAGTATGATGTCGTGCTAGCTTCTTGTGAATATATAACTAATACCGCTTAAATTGCCATGGGTATATAATGGTCTGTAAAAAAAAAAAAAGAATTGCATGTATATGTTGTATGATTCATAAGACTAAACCACCAACTAATACCACTTAAATTGCCATGAGTTCACTGAAAAAAGAATTGTATGTATATGTTGCATGATTCATAAGACTAAACCACCAATACGTTATTTTAATAACTATTAGAACCAGCCATGTGTATATATACTAATCCTATGCATATATGGCTGTGCCCATCTATATATATTACTGTTATACGAGGAATCCAGTAAACCGCATGCTAGAAACAAACTTGGATGATATCACCATGTAATATTCTTAAATTGCTAAGCTGACATGTATCATGTATGTATGAAATAAAATATATTAGCTACATAAATGATTTAGTTACCATGTATAGAATTTAAACATATAACAATAGAATAATTAAATATTAAGTAATATATTGCTAAGTGTAAATTGGTAAATTTAGATTGTCTGTACTACCATGCTACTGCTATATTATTTAATCATGCAAGCAGGTACAATCTATATTTAATTTATTGTCATGTTTATGATATGGTAATTTGCGAAATCATAAATTTTCACATTTAAGTTGGAAAATTATGAATCTTCCCCAACTAGGCTCACCTATTTAAATACGATGTCTAGGAAAGATATAGGCGGAAGTCGATATCCTAATGAGGTCGGGTTTTAAGTGGCATTCGTGCCCTCCACCCTCACCGTCTTTCCTGGTCATTTTTCAAGTAGAGCTACCGAAAGGGGTTGACTAAATAATAATTTCCCCGAGTGTGTTTATATAGTGATGTATGTTTTGCCGAATTGGTGTCTCAGTATCGATCCGTCGTTCGATCAATGAGAACCAATTCACATTAAAAGCAAAACTATTTTCGAACCTCTCGTTTCGAACCAAAGTTTGTGCTTGTGCAAACCATAAACATATAAACCGGTCGTTTTATATGACAAATAATCCAGAACTCCCAACACATATTGAATACCATCTATGATGAGAAAAATCGCAAAACATACTTGCGAAATGACTGTTTAGACGTTGATGTTATTCCGTCACCATATGTTAGTCACCCTGATGTGTGAAAATATGATGCCCAATTTCTTTTGGATGCCATCTTTGATGAGTAAAACACGAGTTTGTTGTTACCATCAGGATGAATGCTAAGGCATTGATTTTATTCCGCCGCCACATTTGAGACGTGATGATGTCAATGGTGAACAAATGTCTGAAATTGACATTATTGGAGCAATCCTTCACCAAAAATACTAGCTTGGAAATTGTATTCCATAAGCAGTATCGTGAATTTATATTCACCATGTTCCTTTATCGCCCATCTGTTATTGGATAAGAAAATTACCTCGGTGAGTAGTTTTAATCCTATTGGGTCAATGGCGAATTGTTTGCCTGATATTAATGCTTTTCGTGTATATTTTTTTCCACGAATCGAGAATCGATACAAGTGTTATTTGTCTCGAACTGTCGCGATCCCGATGAATCGCCTAGCCAAGCGAGATTTTAGACAATCTCAAAATCGAAAACTTGTGGCTCCAAGACAGTAATTGAAAGGAATAATATGGCCCGTTGTCACAAAGCAAGAGATAATGCTCAAGGAGACAACTCTATGCTATAAAGACAAATGTCATGCACGGTTACTCATTAAATAGTTCACAACTATTATAAAGGTGGAAAAACCGATGCTAATGTGGTTAAAGTTAAATGAAAGGACACTCTTGAGACCCCCGATTTTGTGGCTCAAATGAGTTTGATACCTTTCTTTATTGATTTTGATAAATCATTGAGCCATTTTTTCGCTCATCTGGATTATGTTTTTCCATTTGGATTATGATTTTTCCATTTGGACATACTTTTGGATTATGGTTTGCCTGTTTATGAAATTTCTCGAAATAATTTAAAGTGTTTTGAGCAAATTTATTTGACAAATGTGACCAAACTTGAAATTATGAAATTTTAGGCAATACTTGTGGGGTAGTTGATTTTTTTGAAAATAGTGGGTAACAGTGTACCACATAATTTCACCAACTACTTGTCTAAAAGAGTACTCAGTGACAACGATTCTGGACATGTCGTTCCAAATCGAAATCTTTGGTAAAGCCAAATTGATTTGTCAAATATGAGGAGTTATACTCCTATAGGTCATGTCGTACCTTGTTGAGTTATAAAATATTCGAGAAAACCAGTGTTATCTGGTAATAGCTCATGAAATAATTTAAATTTCTTTACATAGCCTCCATTCAATACGACCAAAAGCGTATCTTAGAGGAGTTGAAATGTCTTTCAAGTGGTTGCTACCACATTCTTTAAAGCATTTAAAGTTACCTTATCATTTCGCCTGTCGTCGAAATGGTAAATGATTTAGATGCTAAGACATGATTGTCTGTACTATCATTCGCCTATCGTCGATTGATAAGAGCATCTTTATATTGTGGCATTGACCGGATGAGATATTCCCGGGTCAAAAGATGATGCTTGATTTATAATCACATCGCATTTGGATTCTTTCTGAGAATATATTTCGTAATTAATCTGAAATTCATGCCACTAATGCTCACTTTGAAAGACTAGTATGTGTAAAGATCACCGAAATGAACTCGTAGAATTCTTCTAAAGAATTGAAGGAGTTATTGTGGACTTATTCAACCATAAGCCGGACCATAAATATAAATGGTTATGGTTGATGCATCGACAATATGGTCACATTTTACTGTTGTCCACATAAATGCAGCACTTCACAAACTCTTAGCCTTATCATTAAGTTGATGGCTCATGATCCGGATTATCCTGAAAAGTCTAATCGACTTGATAATACCGAAGAGTAAGAATCAAAATTTCGATTTGAATTACTTGAGTTTGGAAATTGAAACTGAACATCCTGTCGATTATGTTCAGACCCAAATGGACTCACGGAAAGTTTGATGATGCGACTGCAAATGATTGCACGCACTTCTAGGTCTTGCGCACCAAGATTTATAGTTCCGTGTGGGGTTATGCTATTTTGCTGTATTGGTCTGTTATGAGGCCCATAGACACTCAAACACCATATGCGTACCAGCTGGTTACTGGTTATGAGCCAGAAGTCTCATATTAACGCGTGTTAAGAGTGATTAATTAATATTTTGATTGAGCCACTATAGCGTTCAAAATATGGATCTCTGAAGGGGACATAAGTCGATTATGAATCCCATACCTATCATTTGATAGAGTAACATTGGCAAGCGATCTCTTTACCGCATGATATGCGAAAGTGACATCGCTAAGTCTGTTCTCCCCGTCGTTAGGGGGAGATTTGCACGTTACCGTTGATAAGGAACGACGTGAAATAACGTGGCATAACCCACTCAGTTTTGGATTGATCCCCAAAACTGCACTTAGTGATAAGTAAGTGCATAGACTCCCTCAAGTCTAACTAAATGCCAAACGCATTTAATGACTTTATGAGATCTCACAAGATCATTTATACCTGTTGCAAAATGCTTGCAAGGATAGACGTCCCTGTCGGATGCCGTGTTCCTGTCGTAACACGTTGCTTTGGCCGAACCCGCCAAGCAAAGGACACTGCCATCGGCCGTCAGTCTGTCGTCCTTCCCAAGATACGAGGAAGTTGACCGGTTCTTAATTCGTTCAGCCCCAGAGGTGGTGAACTGAAACTCGTTTGTCGCACGAGATTATAAAGGATCAAGGAGATGTGTGATTTCCTCCTCATCTTAAAAATCTCGAAATATCTGTCGAACATGATATCTTAGACGATATTGATGCGAAACGAGACTGTCATTGATTACTTGTTCATATATTCAGTGAGGACTGATAATATGAGCAAATTATGACAGGGAACCATGTACCGTTGCCTGAAGTCAGCGTAGAATAGACTGGACTAATGGAAACTTGCAATCCAAGTAGACTCCTTAGCGAAAGTGTGTTCGGACCGGTAGCTCCAACACCACCAATGTTAAACGAGTTTGTTTATTTGGTTATTCGTAAGGAAAAGTGATGAGAATAATGAGATTATAGAATGCTCGCCTAGTAGCGCAAGGCTTCTCTCACATCTTGGAATTGATTATGAGATGGTTGATTTCCTCGTAATGGACGTTATAACGGTCCCCTACTTTATCAGTTTAGTAGTTTCTCAAAAACTGATTATGCAGCATGTGATTGGGGTCACGGTTTTATCTCTATGGGAATTTAGACAAAGAGATATAGATGAATGTCCCTGCGTGGCTTCATACGCTTTAATCAAGTAGTTCCTGACCATGGAACACGATCTCAATTAAATGAGACGTTCACTATATGGATTAATATAATCCGAGCGGATGTGGTATACCGCCTAAGTGAGTACTTGATTAGCTTGGAATACTTGAACAAGTATTATGCCCTTACGTGTTTTATTACGCGATCCATTTTTTTTTTGGATTTGCTTTTGAGATGAAGGATCTTGGGAAGACACGGTAGTGACTCGGCCTGATGATCGAGTCCCGTAAAGATTGAATCTAAGTCCATGATTCAGACTACACCCAGAAGGTGTTATGACGTTTTAGTCATTATGACGCTAAGTCGTCAGATTCTCCCTTGATCGTTCGATCACTAGACATTGATATAGACCCGGTCCGTCCCTGATGAGACGACAAAGAGATATTGAACCATGATGTTCATATCTAAGTATAATAAGCGCATCATTGTAATTGGTCTAATGTACTAGGACGAACATCTTGTCTGCTGTGAATTGTATAGCTCGACACAGCATCGCGCTAACACGCTGCCATCGAAATGGCATAAAAGGCATTTTCCCATTACCTTAAGGTAACTGTGGATGAGGGCTTGTCTTATCCTATTTTGCATCATCGAGTGTACCTACCCCATTTGCTACTCGAATTAACGCAACCCTTTTTCGGTTATACCGATGCGGGTTACTTATCAGACCCGCATAAGGGATATTCCTAACATGGTATGTCTTTGCCATTAGGAATAAGGCGATATCTTGGAGGTCTTGGAATGACTCCAAACGAATCACTCCGATCTCGTGCTCTATGAGACGACTAGAGAGTATATATGGCTTCGAGAGAGTATTAGCCATATTTGAATTACATATGCTCTGTCTCACGATCCAAATAAAACAGTTGTCATAGAAGACAACTTGTTGTTATCGATCAAGAGAGACATGACTACATTATGCTATTTAGCATTTTTGGACGAAATAAATCTTCACATATGAAGTTTAAGAGCATCCAGTTGAATGCTCGTTCTATTCCACGTTAGATTTTCTTGCATCCAGTCGTGTGCAAGTAAATGAGGCATCCAGTCGAATGCTCGTACTCTTTCTTGGAATATGAAATCTTTGCACCCAGTCGTGTGCAAGTTAGGGGGAGCATCCAGGTGAATGCTTATTGGACTAATTACTACTTAGTCGAAATTCTCGCACCCTGTTGTGTGCAAGTGAGGGGGAGCATCCAGTCGCATGCTCGTGTACTCTTTTTGTCCTTAGACCAAGGTTTTTTCCCACTGGGTTTTCCTTGGCAAGGTTTTTAGCGAGACACGTTCCCATCATACCTCACTTAAGATTGCCGATATTAGGGGGAGTATCCTGCTGTATACTTCTTACCACTGTGTACTCTTTTGTCTTTCGACTAGAGGTTTTTCCCACTGGGTTTACTCTAGCAAGGTTTTGATGAGGCACCTGTTTTGTGATTGATCTCCTACTACTACCACTGTTGCACTCTTTTTCCTTCGATCAGAGATTTTCCCATTGGGTTTGCTCCGGCAAGATTTTGATGAGGCACACTGTTTTGTGGTTAGTTAATTACATAGAATTTCGGCCTATATCATTCGGCTACACAGTTTCTCCTAGGTACCGGTTTTGTCCCACACTGGGTTTTCTGTCCCTAAGGTTTTTATGTGTTTAGCACTGCTAATGAACTCGACTCAGATCGACTGCATGAAGACGAAGAATTCAAGACGTCCAAAGGGGGAGTGTTGTAGGTTATTATTGGACTATTGGGCCTTACTCATAGTAGACCTAAGTTGGGCTTTCTAGCATGTATAACCCTAACCTCTAGTATTTAAAGAAGGTTAGGTCCCCTTGTATTGATACATTCTGATGAATAAAGACCTACTGTTCCCTCTCTCTATATCTCCTATATAATATATATACTGAGCTAATAAGACTCACAACAAACAAGACTTTTTAATAAAAGCGGAAAATAATTCATTAATTAGGGACGTCAGTAACAGTGATTGATTAATTTATGACATACCCACCTATAGAATGGTGACCAGAATTTATATATTCCTCCGTTTCAATTCATAATATTTTATCAAATTATGTGTAATTTTAATCGTTTTATAATATGTATTAAAATTATCGAAATGAAAAATTTTAAAACTAAATTATATAATTTAATATTTGAACTATATGATTAATTTTAAAAAAAATTTATTCCGATAATTTTAATAAAAGTTATTGGAATGATAATTTTCTTATTTCACCACATTATCAGGTGTCATGTCCCATTCAATTTTTTGACACTTGTTTTTAGTCATATGATTCTTTCTTGCTATGGTTGTCTCTTCTCACTAATTAAAAAAGTTGATTCATAATAAGAAAAGCTTTGATATTATAAGAGCAATTGTATCGGTTCATTTATATTATCAATTTATCTTAAATATGAGAAAATTATTTTAAAATTGTACACGCATCAGTTTGTTTATTCATTAAATTAAATATACATGAACTCAAATATCACTCAAATATAAAAGATCAAGATATTTTCTTATAATTAAAATAATAATTTTTCTCTCTTACTTTTCTCTTATTCTTTCTTATCTATTTATACTTTTCACATATAAATTAATAAAATAACAAAAAGATGAGTTGCATGGTTGTGATAGAGAAATTGATAAATAAAAAAGATAATTTATATAAAGCAAAACGTTTTCTTATGATTAATCCGAAATTCATGCCACTAATGCTCACTTTGAAAGACTATTATGTGTACAGATCATGAAATGGACTCATATAATTCTTGTAAAGAATTGAAGGAGTTAT
This sequence comes from Primula veris, assembly GCA_963682055.1. Taxonomy (NCBI): domain Eukaryota; kingdom Viridiplantae; phylum Streptophyta; class Magnoliopsida; order Ericales; family Primulaceae; genus Primula; species Primula veris. The sequence continues at coordinate 22,368,527 of OY821747.1, read as the reverse complement.
TGTGGACTTATCCAACCATAAGACGGACCATAAATATAAATGGTTATGGTTGATGCATTGATAATATGGTCTCATGATTATTGTTGTCCACAGAAATGCAGCATTTCGCAAACTTTTAGCCCTATCATTAAGTTGATGGCTCATGATCCGGATTATCCTGAAAAGTCTAGTCGACTTGATAATGCCGAAGAGTAAGAATCGATATTTCGATTTGAATTACTTGAGTTTAGGAATTGAAATTGAACATCATGTCGATAATGTTCAGACCCAAATGGACTCACGGAAAGTTTGATGATGCGACTGCAAATGATTGCACGCACTTCTTGGCCTTGCGCACCAAGATTTATATTTACATGTGGGGTTATGCTATTTTGCTGCATTGGTCCGTTATGAGGCCCATAGACACTCAAACACCATATGCGTACCAGCTAGTTACTGGTTATGAGCCAGAAGTCTCATATTAACGCGTGTTTAGAGTGATTAATTAATATTTTGATTGAGCCGTTCTAGCGTTCAAAATATGGACCTCTAAAGGGGAGATAAGTCGATTATGAATCTCCTGTCTATCATTTGATAGAGTTACCTTGGCAAGCGATCTCTTTACCGCATGATATGCAAAAGTGACATCGCTAAGACTGTTCTCCCCGTCGTTAGGGGGAGATTTGCACGTTACCGTTGATAAGGAACGACGTGAAATAACGTGGCATAACCCACTCAGTTTTGGATTGATCCCCAAAACTGCACTTAGTGATAAGTAAGTGCATAGACTCCCTCAAGTCTAACTAAATGCCAAACGCATTTAATGACTTTATGAGATCTCACAAGATCATTTATACCTGTTGCAAAATGCTTGCAAGGATAGACGTCCCTGTTGGATGCCGTGTTCCTGTCGTAACACGTTGCTTTGGCTGAACCCGCCAAGCAAAGGACGCTGCCGTCGGCCGTCAGTCTGTCATCCTTCCTAAGATATGAGGAAGTTGACCGGTTCTTAATTCGTTCAGCCCCAGAGGTGGTGAACTGAAACTCGTTTGTTGCACGAGATTATAAAGGATCTAGGAGATGTGTGATTTCCTCCTCATCCTAAGAATCTTGAAATATCTGTCGATCATGATATCATAGACGATATTGAAGTGAAACGAGACTGTCATTGATTACTTGTTCATATATTCGGTGACAACTGATAATATGAGCAAATTATGACAGGGAAGCATGTACTGTTGCCTGAAGTCAATGTAGAATAGACTGGCCTAATAGAAACTTGCAATCCAAGTAGACTCATTAGCGAAATTGTGTTCGGACCTGTAGCTCCAACACCACCAATATTAAACGAGTTCGTTTATTTGGTTATTCATAAGGAAGAGTGATAAGAATAATGAGATTGTAGAATGCTCGCCTAGTAGCGCAAGACTTCTCTCACACCTTGGAATTGATTACGAGATGACTCACTTGCTCGTAATGGACGTTATATGTTCCACTACTTTATCAATTTAGTAGTTTCCGGAAAACTGATTATGCAGCACATGTGATTATGGTCACGGTTTTATCTCTATGAAGATTTAGACAAAGAGATGTAGATGAAGGTCTCTGTGTGACTTCATGTCCTTGAATCAAGTAGTTCGTGACCACGGAACACATTCTCAATTGACTGAGACGTTCAGTATATGGATTAATATAATCCGAGAAGATGTGGTATACCCGCCTAAGTGAGTACTTGATTAGCTTGGGATGGTTGAACAAGTAGTATGCCATTTGCGTGTTTTATTATGCGATCCACTTTTGGATTTCTTTTCGAGATGAATGATCTTGGGACAACACGGTAGCGACTCGGCCTGATGAACGAGTCCCGTAAAGATTGAATCTAAGTTTATGATCCAGACTACACCCAGAAGGTGTTATGACGTTTTAGTAATCATGACGCTAAGTCGTCAGATTCTCCCATGATCGTTCGATCACTAGACATTGATATAGATCTAGTCCGTCCCTGATGAGACGATGAAGACATATTGGACCATGATGTTCATATCTAAGTACAATAAGCGCATCATTGTACTTGGTCTAATGTAATAAGACGAACATCTCGTCTGCTTTGAATGGTATAGCTCGACACAGTATCGCGCTAACACACTGTCATTGAAATAGCATAAAAGACATTTTCGCGTTACCTTAAGGTAACTATGGATAAGGGCTTGTCTTATCCCATTGCGTCATCGAGTGTACCTATCCCCTTTGGTACTCGAATTAATGCAACATTTTTTCGGTTACACCGATGCCGGTTATTTATCAGACCCGCATAAGGGATATTTCTAGTATGGTTATGTCTTTACCATTGGGAATAGGCGATATCTTGGAGGTTTTGTTAAGGCTCCAAACGAATCACTCTGATCTACTTGTGCTCTATGAGAAGACTAGAGACTGTATATGGCTTCGAGCTAGTATTAACCATATTTGAATTACATATGTTCTGTCTCACGATCCAGATAAAGCCCTTGTCATATTTGAGGACAACTTGTTATTATCGATCAAGAGTGACATGACTATATTATGCTATTTAGCATTTCTTGCCGAAATAAATCTTCACATATGAAGTTTAAGAGCATCCAGTTGAATGCTCGTTCTATTCCACGTTAGATTTTCTTGCATCCAGTCGTGTGCAAGTAAATGAAGCATCCAGACGAATGTTCGTACTATTTATTGGAATATGAAATCCTTGTAACCAGTCATGTGCAAGTGAGGCGGAGTATCCAGGTGAATGCTGATTGCACTAATTACTACTTAGTCAAAATCATCCCATCATGTCGTGTGCAAGTGAGGGGGAGCATCCAATCGCATGCTCGTGTACTCTTTTTGTCCTTAGACCAAGTTTTTTGTCCTTAGACACGTTCCCATCATATCTCACTTAAGATTGCCGAAATTAGATGGAGTATCATGTTGTATACTTCTTACCACTGTGTACTCTTTTGTCCTTCGACTAGAGGTTTTTTCCACAGTGTTTACTCTGGCAAGGTTTTGATGAGGCACCTATTTTGTGGTTGATCCCTACTACTACCACTGTTGCACCCTTTTTCATTCGATCAGAGATTTTCCCATTGGGTTTGCTCTGATAAGGTTTTGATGAGGCACACTATTTAGTGGTTAGATCCTTACTTGGAATTTCGGCCTATATCATTTAGCTACACAGTTTCTCCTAGGTATCGTTTTTGTCTCATACTGGATTTGCTGGCCCTAAGGTTTTTATGTGTTTAACACTGCGAATGAACTCGACTCAGATCGACAACATATAGACGAAGAAATCAAGACGTTCAAAGGGGAAGTGTTGTAGGATATTATTGGTCTTCTTGGGCCTTACTCTATTGGGCCTATCTTGGACTTTCCTAACATATGTAATCCTACCCTCTATTATATAAAGAGGGTCAGGGGTCTCTTGATGTATCTCTCTCTACACATATGAATGAATAAAGACCAACTGTTCTCTCTCTCTATGTTCTCTCTATGTTTCCTATATAATATATAGACTGAGTTAATAAGACTCACAACAAAATTCACTTAAAACCCCACCCCAACATCCACCATTTTCCCCTCCGGCCACGACTATTTTCAACTACTGGTCGTGGTGCCAAACCAAGATTCCACAAGCTTACCGGAACTCCAGCGACCTATTTGGAGCTCTGACAAGACTTCATCGCTGCCCATAACTCCTACAGGGTGTCCGAAACTCGTAAAAATTGTTCGGAATCCAACAGGCTGCCAAGAGCTCTGGCAAGGCTCCAATAAGGCTTCAATGGTCGGTCGGGAACTTCGACGAGCTGTACAGAGTACTGTTAGAAATATACTAAAATACATGCTTGTTTTTGGATTTATATTTGATAATGTTTTGAATTGATCTATTTAATGAGAATAATATGAGCAATTGTTATTTATCATTATTGATTAAATTACTAAATAAGTGTCTATTATTCTATTTAGTAGATGGTCTAGTGTGTAGAGTTAGGCTTACACACAGAAGATTAGACTGTCGGTTCTAATAGAATATAAGTCATTTGTTTACAACTTTAGATGGAAATGGACACACCATCAGTAGAGTTGTAGTACGTGGTTTTAGTAAGTCTGTCTTGACTACAGGGAACGGATAAATTCCAACTCCATTTACTAGTGCACTTTGTGTGTATTAAACATGACTGTTACGAAATAATCATTTGATGACTGACTAGACAAAATGATTTATAACTCGTGGTCATAGTTATTGTTTATGCTCTTAATTCCTATACTTCTATGTAGGCATGTATGAATGTGTTTGTCATTTTGATTCATACATGGTGAGATTCGTCATGAGTAAATAAACTTAATGAGTTGGATGACAGCATTATTCGTATAAGTGTTTATTAGTAATAAAAGAAATCCACGTCCCGTAAGGGATTGTTGATACTCCCTTAAGGAAGCTTATAAGTTTTGTTCGTGTAAACCCTGCAGGTGGATTTATAATCCGACACGACAAATAAGTTAAGCGGGCAGGCTTAGGGATAATACGTTTATTAAATAAGAAATTAGTCAGTGATTTAATTTAATAAATGAGTATCTGATTAATTTTTACGTGAGGAGATGAACATGCTTGACAATTGGAACGAATTGAATATTCGGCTTATGCTAGAGAGATCAGTCGTGATCTTTAGTGGAATAAATCACGATTTAAATTGATTGTGTATATCTCGAGTTTTAAGTAGATATGATAGCACAAAATCTTTTTAATGAGCCTATTCTAATCAGCCTATAAGTCCCTACTCTATCCTATATATAGCATGACATTTTCTTGGTAGAATAAATTTTTCATAACTATATTTCGAGATTGCCTAGAGATAGAAAGAGCCCACACTCTTTCAAGGAGCAAAGTGCTAGTTCAGGAATAAGTTAGAAAAGTTGAGGCGAATCTGTTCCATCACAGCCGCCATCCGTTCCCTTCTGTTATTCGGTATGATTTAAACCTATACGGTAAAACATAATTTATTTGATAATATACATGCATATTAAAGCTAAGAATCTGGGCACGTTTTTTCCGCTGTGCAAACTGTTTTTCTATCAGCTTCGACGGGCTGCCAAAAGTTTCAGCATGTTGTTGGGAGCTTCGACAAGGATATGAAGGGCAGCCCATAGCACTGATAGGCTACACGGAGCATAGCATAATACTCCGACTAAACCAAAAAAGTTACAAAACTGAAAAAAAGAAAAGCGAATGTAATCTTATCGTAGCTTCTCATAGTTTTGACAAAGTAACAAAACACTACAATTGCGAGATTTATAAAAAAAAAAATGTTAGTTAAATGCGAATGATTTTCTTTGAAATGAATAGCCATTTTATATATATAAAAAAATCATATGCATACAACACTTCACAAAATGCACACTCTTTCTCTATAAAAGAAAGAGGGAGAGAGCTTTTCGCGTGGCTGGTTAATTTGTTATTTTTAGCTGTATTTTTTTAACAATAAGTTTGTGTGTGATTTTTTAGTAATTAATTAGGTTTTAAAAGTTGTATGATTTTATAATTTTCCGAATTAACATTTGGAAATAATCTGATAATCTCCTACTCCTTTTTGTTATCCAATTTAATCATTAATACACTTCATGTTGTTCTCTATATGTGTCAAACCCACCTTTATTCCCCTTTAGAATTAATGCATAATTAAGAATGTCTTACTTAGATTGTAATTTTGGCTCATTTTATTTTTTATGTCACAATTAGACGTGGTAAATGAAAGTACACGCAATGATTTATAAAATCTAAATAAATCAGTTATCTGTCTGAGTTCATCTTTCTACTTCTGTACATGACAAATAAGGTGATCCTGTTTTTATTTGTAGTTAGTAACAATAAAAGGAGGCAGGAAAATGATATGAAACTTGAAAAGGTGACACCTAAGCTGCTATAATGGCGGTTCATCTACCGTATTATATACCTATCAACATTACATATATTCTTATTCGTAAAGATACATTAATTATTTGTCCACGGACGTGTCTACGGAAAACTAAATCCATCTCATTGTGGCGACGACACCTCTCATAATTTCAATAATTTTTTTTAAAATATTTTTTTACTATCTATTTTCAATAAAAATATGTTTAAAACAATGATTTGGCATCCCCATTTTCACTTAATTTATTAGTTGATTTGAATTTTAATACCTTATAACGAATTTCTTCCATAGCCCCATTATTCTCTATCTATGGTGTAGTGAAGTTATTGTGCATTGTGCACTTTGAACATTGAATTCTATATTATATACTACATATTTTTATGTTCTATTGGGTATTTGATTTGTTTAAGATGTTGAAAATTCTTTATTAATTTTGACAAGCTAATGGCTGCAACACTTAGGGTCCGTTTGACAACAGATTTTTTTAACAGATTTTTTAATTTTAGCTTTTAAAAATATGTTGGTTTTTGGACAGTAAAATTATTTAGCTTTTGAAAATATGATTTTTAACCTAAAAAGTCTAAAAAATCCAAAAATAAAAAATCTGCATTTTGATTGGATTTTTAACCAAATAATCTCTTGCCAAATGGACCGGGTAAAGGCTTTAACTTCAAATGATTGATTATTTTGTCTAGTAATTCTTTTCTAAATTTTAATGTCATTAATTTGGCTCTAGCATTATTTCATTTTGTTTTACAAGTTAGAGAAAATTATGTTCAAGTGGAATCTTACGAGCATGTCTACATATTACACCACTTTTAACTGTTGGTGAAAAAATAATAGGGTAGCTAGAGATTCAAACTCATATTGTAAAATCGAGAAATCTCCAACCTATTAATTTTCAAAATTTATGGTTTTAAGCGTAAGGAAAACAAAATCTCACCAGGATGAATCGTAAGTGCTAAAACATCATTATCATGTGTCATTTTCGAACAATTTTCTACATGTGAGAGTTAGTTACATTGGATCTCTACCCCATTATTTTGGGATTTAAAATAGAATTAAATACGGGGTTATCAAAAGTGCATCTGTCATACTCACACCCCTGCATTTATAGGGTTTCGTACAGTATCCGTAGTGTTAATTCCCAATGATACACCACTGGTTTGGTCTCACTTGGCCCTTTCCACCGAGACAATCCCCGACTCAAACTATGAAATTTCTATCCACTGTTCTAATTCCTGTTATGCAGCATGTTGGAACTGTGGTTGCAATTGAGGTTGCAACCTCACTTGTAAACTTAAACCTGTCTCAATTCTTAATAATCAACTAGAATTATTTAGTTTAAACCAATAGACAATAAATAGTTCATAGGCCAGAAATCTGGTCCTAACAAACTATCAGAAGGTCTTAAGAAAAGGTATTTCAATAACTTCCTTGCGACAAATCCCACTCGTGAGCGCAAAGAACAAGAAATGAGTCTGAAATCCGCAAATTCTATCCTCCGGACGAGATCAAGCTCGACTCTAAGGATTTCTGCAATTTGATCCTCGTAGATGTCACCTTCATTGCAGAACTCATAATTGTCATGAAAGGAGAAGGAGACCCCATAGCCGAGAAACCCTGGCTTTTTAGCGATTTGCTCAATGATATCATCGTGATCGAAAACCAGATTCCCCTATTCATTATTTACGAATTAAATCTACTTAGAATTCTACAGAAAAATGTTCCGCTTATTATAGAATACAAGAAAAAAGACATTTTCTTTAATCATATCCACAAAATAATCAATATAGTGACGAATGTAATCTCCATGGACTAGACCATCCGGACGTCCATCGTAACGTTATCATTCATGCCAGAAGGGTACCTGAACCCAAAACAAGAAAAGTGCAGTCGTGATGTTACAAGATAAAAGAGAATCAAAAGCTTCCAGAAGACAGCCTTCTCCCTTTGTCTTCAGTGGACGGCCAGATGTCACACCGGTTATCCATAAAAGGAAAATAGCAGGTTCTAGAAGTCGGCATGCCACCTTTATCCCCAGAAGAAGAAGAAAATGGCCAGTCGTAAGGCCAAATCAGACGCTGAATCAAACTCTTTTACCGCCAAAAAAGAAGAAGAATTGAAGTCTTATATCATCACATCGTCGAGACTTCTGAAGTACGGGGTCCAATTCAAGGAAGGCACAACCACCTCGCTCAAGAACATCACATTAAATCCAAGTGAAGGGATCTTAGAAATAAATAAAGTAATAGTGAACGAGTCGACGAAAAACTGATTTCGTAATATTGTGGCATATGACAATGCGATCTTGTTAGTCAAACATATGTGAGTGACTACCTAATATTCATGGATAGCCTCATAGACAAACCTGAAGATGTGGACATTCTTATCAATGTCGAAATCATACATAATGATCTCCGGGGTGATGAAAAGGTCAGTCATATGTTCAACACTCTATACAAGGTGGTGATAAGCGAGGGGAAAGACTATCTTTTTGCTGCACAATCCCGCAAGTTGAAAGATTACAGGAAAGATTTGTCGCACTGATGGAAGCCCACTTGGTTTGATAGGAAGTTGATTCTGAAGCGTGATTATTTCAACTCCTCATGGTCAATTATAGCATTCATCAGCGCAACTATACTCCTGAGTTTGACTATTGTCCAAACTGTATGTTTCGTTTATCAGGTCAAGGGCAAAATGATGTTAGTAAAATGTGTAGGCTGAGAGGGGTTGATACACCCGTCATATCAAGAGTATATTGTTCTTTACCAGTTACCATGTATTTTAACGGAAAATCACATATTTTAAAATCTCTGTACCATGCATGATAATAATAATAAAATTAAAAAAAAAAAAACTAAAAAAACTTCCCATTTCCACCGGCAGATGGAATAGGAAAACTTGAATAACATATTTGCATCACAAGCTTAGGCTAGCCTACTCCTCGAGTAATAGCTTACCTTGCTCAAGGGGCTGAGAGTATGTTTTTTTTATCGGAAAATAATGTTGTTTGGCTATTATTTATTTTCTTAGTTTTATTGTCATTTGGCTCTAGCATTACTTGTTCTAGCCTTATTTGTTCCGGAGAAAATTTGATCCAGTTGCAATCTTACTAGCATGGCTATTCATTATACCACTTAACCGTATTCAAGAAACGTTATTTAAAAAAATAAATTCAAGAAACATTATTGTAGATACTAAAGAAACTAAAAGGTAGAGAATGAAACTTATTGTAAGACTAGCATGGCGGCCCACGCTACACGTGGATGGTTTTCCATCGATTTCAGATTAAGCAACATCCGATGGGTGTCATATTAGAACATATAGTGGGCATACATACATGAATTTTTGTGATCGATCAATCTGTTTGTCATCTGAAAATCTACAAACCGTGTTTTTGTTACAAAATAGTCTTGAATAAACTTGAACAATTTGAAAATTAAGCAATGTGAAAAGCATTCTGAATGAAAAAAAGAAAAGAAAAGTGAAAAGCAGTTAAAAAAGAAAGAATCATATGCATATTCATGTTTGGAAAACATTAACATACGCCATATAATTTACACACAAGTCACAAGTAAGGCAACTATATCAAGGTGAAATTCTGTCGCCCCATTGCATATGTGAGACATAAAAGAAAACAATTTAATTTACGACATCGGTAGTTAACCTGAGAACCTTAGAAAGCATTGTGAACACGGATTGGATTGAAAATGGTGTACAAAACACATGCATTATAAAACCATATGAAGTCTAATCATATTTATTATAGCATCTCGCGCCAATTATCAACTCAAAACTGCAGCTCCAAATTAAGGGAAAATTTCTATCATTCTTTACTTCATAAGGCAATCTCAGATAGCTCATAGTTTAATAGTAGCTTTATTCATATAGGTGTAATGTTTAACCAGTTAAATCTGCATCTTTTCACTGCCCTCTTGAACAAACTCGATGCAATCACGATCCATTAATCCTCAAGACCAGAAACATTACTTACCTTAAGTATTACAGGTGCATCTCTTGTCCCTGTAGGTTAGGTATTAGAAGAAAATGATAAAATAAAGAAGAAACCTTAAGTTACATGTATAGATATACAGATGTCTAAACTCTTAATGGTGATCATATGCGTAACTGAGTGCGATTGTAATAATGAAAACAATTACAAGTCTAAAATAGATTAGCAAAAAAAAAAAAAATACAAGTCGATATGTTATGCTACATGTTTTTATTAATTTTCCATATACTTAAACATACTGTCAAATATGTTCTCATTCATTTATGACTATTCAAGTGCAAATGATTAAGCTACTTAATTAGAGTGTAATTTATATTCGGTTTCTTAACATGCAGATTCAGTTTGACGACTCTTCTATAAGTTTTTATAAATCTCAGAAACTTAAATAAACAACAAAACGTTGACGATAAATTCAGGATCACAGACACAATTTTATATATATATAATAACACATGATTAAACGTACAGTGCGCCGTATAAAAGAAAGAATACTTGATTTGAGACCTAACTCAAAAAATAAACTCATATACCCATACAAGTATTAAGAAGTTACCGGATGAAAAGGTGATGGCCGTGAGAAGGATTGGTCATTCATCTCTCTCTCTCATGCATACAATCTATTCTCTCTGTAGTATCTGAGTTTAATTTTGTTTGGAGCGGTGGTGCAAACTTCTGGACTGTTCATGTAACATCCCGTATTTTGTGGTTTTATTTATGATTTAATTTATTCAAAAATGTTTTATTCAAGTTTTACCAAAAAACGGTCACTCGACTAATTTTTATCCAAAAACCGAAACTCTTCCGAAAAAAATTATTTTAAAAGCCTGTTACTATTTTTATTAATAAAAAGTACCCAATAGATTTGTTTCTAAAAATTTGTTCTTTTTGAGTAGTAAAACAATATTTTTGAATTAAGAGTTAACTTTTAGAACTTTGGGGACCAAATAGTTCGCTTCCACAAACTATCTCAAAACAGTTTTTCTAAACACTTTCCAGCCACTTTCAAAAGCTAAAAACAGTAAAAACAAGTAAGAAGAGAGAAAAGAGAGAAAAGAGAGAAAAAGAAAGAAGAAGAAGAAGAGTAAACCACCGTTAGCGGATTATTACCGGAAACATCTCCTCTACGCTCTAAGGTAACGGGGGTTATTCATTGCGACTAGACGAGTATGTATGTTAGGTTTAGGTCTTACGTTTATTGTTAATTGGGGGTTTTTGCCTTTTATCTTAATTATGTTCTTAAATTGTTAATTGGAGTTTATTTGCTGTACTTTTAATGCACTTATTTGAATTGAAGAAGTTGAGGATTTAGTCGTATTAATTTCGGATTAATGAGAATATGGATGGGTTTGCATATCTTTATGTATTGATATTGTGTTATTATAATTATTGATAAATTGGGTAATTTATTGTGGTATAATGCTGAGTTGTAGTTTACGCATACAAGGTGTTTGTTAAAATGTCTGAATGAGATTTTACGTTATTGGAGTTGTTTGGCTAGTTGCGAATTTAGTACATATGGTTATGTGTTATATTGATTGACGTTAAAGTGACGTTTGAGAATGTTGGTATTTTGAGATGTGATAATTGAATGGTTTTATATTATTGGCCGAGGCCTTATGATTTAGCTGTAATGGCAATGGTCTCTGTCTCTCTCTAATTCCGGGGACAGAAGACGGCCGAGAGGATAGAAAATGACTCGTCTTACGGACTGGGACGAGTGGCGTGAGAGGTCCTAGTGTACACTCTATTTATTTTTATGTTAGTAATGATCTATGTCTCTCCCTAATTCCGGGGACATAAGACGGCCGAAGGGATAGGGAATGACTCGTCTTACGGACTGGGGCGAGTGGCGTGATAGGTCCAAGTGCGCACTATAAATCTATTTTTATGTTAGCAATGGTCTATGTCTCTCCATAATTCCGATGACATAAGACGGCCGAAGGGATAGAGAATGACCTAACTTACGGACTGGGATAGGTGGCATGAGAGGTCCATGTATGCTATTGATGTGTGTTGAAGTTATTTAATTTATCTCGTTGGAGGATGTTATTATATTTCTTTTTATATGTTGATTATCATAGTTGTTGTTTGTGGGTTCTTGCATTTATGGGATGGAGTGACGGTATTTTGTGGTGCCGTCCCGTCTATTTATGTGCGTGAGACTCACCGTTACAATTTTATCTTTCAGGTGCTACTTAGGTTGAGACGTTCGGTTAAGAGCATTAGCGAAGTATCGCATGGGCTCGGGGTTTCTTCCAGTTGTTTTATTTCCGCTTAGACTAGTTTTGAGATTGTAGCCTACGAGCAATTATTCGTTTAGTATTCTTTTTCTATAAGTCTGTCAAAACCATTTTGCTTGTAGCCGCGTTTGACAAATTCTATATTTATTTGTCTAAGCTTTCCTTTAGCTCGCTAGTCTTTTCTTTTAAAATTTTAATTTTGTACCAACATGTTTCACTTTTCTTTTATTTAAAAAGGTCACGTTTTGATATCTGTGTTTTTCGGATTTTGGGGCGTGACACTTCACCGTGTAACAATAAATATCTATATTACAACCACGTGTATAGTACATCTGTACTTACCCAAAAAGTTACTCACATGTTTAATTATCTTTCCGAAATGTCACAGCTCTATGGCGTTAGCATTTCTGAGGACAAACGTGGTATGTTTTGACAAAAGTGCCTCTGGCAAACTTTCTAAGATTTTATATAAGCTTGTTTGAGATGCAAGTAAACATGATACTTCTTAATGTAAATCATCTAGAGCTTTTTTGTTGAGAGTTTTAATCTAGAAGATTGATGATTAATAGCAAAAAGTTACATATAAGTTTGATGCCCTTTGCGGCAGGATTAGATATATATTAGTTAGTCCAATAACTGGTCCTCATTTCCTTCTCTGCTCAGTACTGGTAAAAACATGGGTGGTAAAGTACGGAAATAGTAAGTACTTAAATAGAGAGCTGCTAAATTATTATAGTAAAAGGTGAAATATCAAAAACACATCATAAAAAACAAAATTAGAAACCATTTTAGCATAAGTAGAAAACTGAAAATGCTACCTTTTGTTTTCGGTGGCCTCCCAAAAATTATTATCCATCTGTGCAACTTGAAACCTAAGCGAAGAGAGCAATATCATCCCACGTCCAAACCGGAGAAATATATGCCAAAGATCAAATGGATACTGAAACATAACACCTCAAACAAAATAAGAGCGAAGCCAAGGTAACACCATTTGAGATCGAGTATTTCTACCCTAAAAAAGTTGTAATTAAGCACTTTTCTATTAAAAAAAAGTGGAAATTCAAACACAAGGATTTCAGCTCGAGCAAAAGCTTTTAAAAAAACTTGAGAAGAATTCTTTAGGAGCTACATCAAAGTTGGTAATTTCATGAACGTGTTCAAAGTAAAAGCAATATAAAAAACTATAAATATTCCAAAATTATTTCCTTCCAAAGAGCTGACACGAGATGTGATAAAGCCATAACTTTGGTCGGTTGCGCTAGACTTTTCAACAATAATATAATAGTAAATCAAATGTATATAATGGACACTTCCTGATCTTTATTATTGCTCGGATTACTATCCTTATTCGGATTATTACACTTGCTCGGATTAGTATCTCTATTTTACAATTGTGCTCGATTTGACTATTTAATCTATCTTCTTGGTCTTTCTCCCCTTTTATTCGGTGCTCGACTTTATCTCTGCTCGATTTATTTCTTGGTGTAATAAGCCTTGACTAGTTTATCTATTTTCTCAACTTCTCTCTATATTTTTGGGATAGATTTTTTGGGCCTTTTCTAGGAGGGGTAGTTGGTTATTTATAGGCAACTATGCCTTCTAGGATGTTGACAAATGTCTTCATCCCAGGGGTTTTTCAGACATGGGTCCCCATTTGATTGGGCTTGGGCTTTTGATAGTAACACCTTATTTCCTATAAAAAGTATGAGATGACCCATTTAAGCGTTGGATACCCATTTATAAAGTGGGTTGATTATTACCCGAATAGAATAGTCGGGTCTAATTTTTAAGTTCTATCAAGTGCTCCCTGACTTTTTCGGCGTGTTTTCCATGTCGGGGGAGTCATGTTCGGTCTGTCGAGAACGTTACTTCGGTCTTGTCTTTTCCAATGCTTCATCGAGAAACGCAATAGACTCATGACGGTTCCCTGGGGGGCACATTTAATGTTTCCTATCCTAATATCTTTCTTCGAGGAAAACTCCTATAAAGGGGTGTGCTCCCTCCATAATTAGGCATTTTACTACTAATTTGCTCGTGACATAACGGCTTCTTCAGGTTCTACTGGTGAGAGCTCCTTTAATTATATTTCATATTTAGAAATGGAAATCAAGAAATCTCGTACTGCGAATAAGAAACTTGTGGACAAGGTTTCAAGTTACAAGAAAAGGTTGTCTGACATGGATTCTGATCATCATGTGACGATAGCCGATCGGGATTGGGCTTACGAGCATATAAAGAGGCTCGAGGCTAATCTGGCCAAGCAGAAGGCAGCAAAAAGGGCCTATAAGCTTGCCTTCAAGGAGTTGCATGCTCGGTATAAACCGAGTTCGGATGACGATGAAGAAGGCTCTTCCTCGAAATAATTAGTCTTTTGTAATTTCTGTTGTAATTTCTTTTGAATGCGCACGCTTGTGGCCTCATCAATGCTTTTTCTTGGGCCTTGCATTTGACATTATCCATTGGACCTCCTTAATCTTTATATCTGGGGACCAATAGGATTTCTTGAGCCTTGTGCATAAAAAATCTTATTCACTAGAGTTTTCTTGAGCTCTGTGCAAAAGATCTGGAATATTTATTTGAACCGCTGCCTTTCCCCAAAATAACGCGTGTTACGATGCCATCATTACTTACCCTCTTTAAATATTGGTAAGAATCCAAGCGTTTTGCGAACAAAAGTGGCTTTTAATTACTCACGCTTTTTTAGAACCTTTTGGGAATCCAAACGTTTTTTTTTCTTGAACAGGCACATCTTTTAATTGCCGTCGCTTCTTAGTACCCATTGGCGAACGGTTGCGACTCTCAATACCAGCCCTCATCTAATTGATCTATAAATACCTGCTTACAGCATGGTTACATCCACAATCCTCATCATATTATTTTCCCCCATATACAGACCCTCATCTTATAATTTTCTTAAGATGTCTGGTCCTTTCACCCAATCAGCATTACCTTTGCAAGTGGAGGCCTTTGAAGCCTCCTATAACCATGTACAGAGGCTGTTGAGGGATGCCGAGGAGGAATTGAAGGTGATGCGTTATCACCATACCGAGATGGTTCGGGAATTAACTTGGCTAAGATCCGAACTGGCTTACTGCCGACGTGCTCGTCAGGCTCTAGTCGAAGAGACAGGGATGCCTCTGCCGGGCCCTCTCACCGATACCGATCGACTTCCCCCAAACCTTCCCCCTTCTTTTTTTTTATTTTTCTCTGCTTTTCCCCATCTTTTCCCATCTCTTTCTTTTTCTCTTCTTTTTTTATTTCTCAGTTTCCCTCATTTCTTCCTCTTCCTCTTTTTTTTTTTTTTTTTTTTTTTTATACTATGTTCTCTCTACTTTTCATTCTTTTCTTTTTCCCTTTCTTTTTGTTTCATTGACTTCCTTTTTATTTGTCTGTTTCCTTCATTTCTTTATCTTCTTCTTATCTGTTTTTCTTCTGTGCCTCCTCTTTCTTTTTCTTCATCTTCTTTTTTGCACCACTATGATGTAACAATCAACCCTGTGATCCTAAGGGTTTTGTGTTACATCTAGGGTTTTTGTCATTTTTCTTTTCGACTCTTCTTTCTTATCACTTCTTCTTTTCTTGCACTATTCTTCTTTTCCTCTTCTTGCTTTTCCTTTCTCTTTCTGCTTACTTTTTCTTTTTGGCGTCTCCTGCTCACTTGGTCAGCTGATATAGTTGATCATTTGCCTGATCTTCTGTACTAGCTCTTCTCGGATGTAATAGATCTCCTTTTCGGATGTAATAGATTTCTTTTCGGATGTAATAGATTTCTTTTCGGATGTAATAGATTCCCTTTTCGGATGTAATAGATTTCTTTTCGGATGTAATGAACAATGATATATCCCATCTTTATTAATGAAAAGTATTTTTGCCCCTTTATTTTTGCACTTCTTTTTATATTGCACCTGTGGTTTGTTGTTTGTCGGGAAGCTAGATATTTGAATATCTCGTCTTTATTTCCTTATGTACTGTTGTATCAGAGGTCAGTAGATGTCCCCATCACTGTCGAATATAGGTGCATGCTCCCTAGTATGTCAGGAATATGCATGCTCCCTAGTAGGTCAGGAATATGCATGCTCCCAAGCATGTCAGGAAAGATCGTGCTGTCTTCGCTCTATAAGTACTTCTCTTTTCTTTAGTAGTTTATCATCTCTCATTTTTCTTCTATTGCTTATTTCTCCCTCAGCCCCTCATTTTCTTCCATACTATAACAATTTGCCAGAATGTCTGGACCTGTGGCGAGATATCATGCTCAGATGAAGGGCCTAGATTCTGAGGTATCTCGGGTCCGCAGTCGGATGCCAAGGCTTGAGAAAGAGTATGGCATTTTGGCCTTGAGCTTGTTCGGCTCTCATCCCGAAGAGACGGTGAAATGGACCGAGATTTCGGCACTGAGTCGTCAGCTCGATCACTTGTTGTCACAGAGAAATCATATGGCCAACTCCTGGTATGATGCCGAAGAGATTTGGGACCATGCTCAAGATGATTTTGATAACTCTCCTCAAGGCCTTGCTAACATAATGGTAAGGAATGCTCGGCTTGAGGAACGCGTCAGGGCTCTTACCACGGAGAACAGCGAGCTCTCCTCGGAGAATGACAATTTGGTCGCCATGAATGACTCCTACCAAGCTCGGCTGAGTTGTTCAGCTCGTTCTGCCTTCTCTCGGTCTGGCAGTTCGCTTTTTCCACCCATTGATCCTTAGATTGGGCTGGTTTTCTTATGTATTTCCCCTTTTTCAATTTGTGTTTTGTTTTCTGTATTTGATGAATCAGTTGTATCTTCTCGTATCTCGTGCCTGTCTTGTGAACCATTGTAACGCTTCGTACTTTTTGTCTTTTGATTCTCTATAAATGCTTCCTATTGCCTGTATCTCATTACCAATTTCTACCTCTCTCTCTTGTTTTATAATTTCTTTCTTCTATCTTACTTTTGTTTGACATGGCTCCCATCACTAGGTCCGCTTCCAAAAAGAAAGCCCTTATGGAAGAGGAGCCTACTTTTTTGCTACCTCGTCCCCCTGGTTTTGGGAAGGAGGATTTGACTCCTCTTCAACTAAAAAAAATTGAGATGTCATGGCTGAAACATGATCTCATGTGTGCTCGGACTGAAGTGAGGAGGTTTAAACAATATTGGGATGAAGAGGGCACTGCTCGTTTCAAGGCCGAGCAAAAATGCGCGTCTCAGTCTTACGCCTTAAAACAGGCTGAGATGGCAATTTCTCGTTTGATTAGGGAGAAAGAGCGTCTGGAGGAACTTTTGGCGAAGAAGGGTTTCGATATGGGGGATAGTTCGAAAAAATAGGATGGGTGTATTTTCTTGTAAAAATTTTCTTTTTCTGTTGTATTGTTTGTGTTTTCCCCCTTTGTGGAAGAATAAAACTCTTTCTTGCACTTCATTCTGTCTATTCTATTTTATTTGATGTTTTTCTAGTATATACCGAACAATGTGCCCGGTTATCCCCCCGGAGAACGTTGTTAGACTTGACGCGGCATGCCGTCAGGCTAGGAACGGTCTTCGTCGACCTTGTTCGGTAGGCCCTTTGGGTAAGAAATGGTTGGGAGTCGAGGAACTTTATCGGGGGACATTCTCGGTGTGATAATATTGGTAGCGTACGTGGGAAGCTTTTCGTGGTAGGGTCCACTGGCCGTTTATTTAGGTGTAATGATGTGAACTGCCTTGGGTAGTGGGATATGCTTCGACGTGGTAAAATCTGGAGCGTTTATATGTCACAAATAGCAGTGGTTGTTGACTTTTGTATGGTTGGAAAAAAAGGTAAACCTCTGTTACACGAAAGGACGGTTATTATTTTATTCTTTTTGTAACTCCACTCCTTTTTATTGTGCCAAGTGAGCCCTGTTGTTTGTATCACAAAATTCGCTGAAGAAAATATCTGTCTCTCTCTCTAAAGTATATTCTTCCCGCCAAAAGAAAAAGCGTTCGGCCACTCGATCTAGGGTTTCGTGGTATTGTTGAAAGACTTGCTGCTGTTCTCGCTTGCTTGTTCATAATGATTACTGTAAGTGATTTTTCGTTCTCCCCCCTTCCCTTTTTTAGGAGTTGTATTTGATTTGTCGTTGTGGTCATAGATGTGGCGTTGGTATATGGTTCAGGTTGTCTATATATGTCTGATGATTCTTATGTACTTGGTTAATGTGAGTGGGGGGGAGGTGGTGGCTCTCGTTAAATTGATGTGGTTCTGGTTTGCGTATTTGGTTAGTATATTGATGGAATTTTGATGATGTTTGGATAGGAAATTCTGACCCAAAGTGTGGCCCAAGTTGGCACATTCGTGGAAAAGGATTTTAAGGAGCTCGCCGGAATACCCGACAACATACACATTCGGCTTCCTATTTCTGACGAGGAGGTGCTGGGATTTGTTCCTGCCGGCGAGGTAGCTGTGTGCTCTTCGACATTCTTCACTGGGGGTCTTCGACTGCCTTTTACAAACTGGGTGGCTTCGTTCTTTGAGGCCGTCCAGATTTCTCCGACCCAACTGGCCCTAAATGGTTACCGTACCCTGAATGGTATCCAAATGTTATCGGAGTTGTCCGGAATACCGATTGAACTGAAGGACGTCTTCGGAGTCTATAGTTTGAGCTTTGAGCGTCGCATCTCGTATTTGAAGACTCTGCGTGCCTTTTGCCGGCTCGTTATCGGTTTGCCGGATACCAACAAAGAGCGTAATCTTGGTATTGTAATTGCGTCCGGTGCCTGGGGTTGTGCGGGACACCAGATTCCTGGACCGGCTACCAATGCTCCCACTATGCCAGACCTCGGCGCTCCCAATGTAGAGGCTCTGTTAGCTCTTTGGAAATGGTGGGGGCCTGGACCTGTGCCGGATCCTGCGAGTAGTACTGCTCCCGTGCTGCTCGGTTACCCTATGGGGTCGGTGACCAAGGGGAATCCTGCACCCGAGATCACCAAAGAGCCCGAGGACGAATTCTTGAAGGTGGTCCGGGCTCGAAGTGCTGCTCGGCTTGGGAAAAAAGCCGTTAGTTCTAAGCGTCGTGCATCTGACCCTGTCGTTGAAACGACGAAGAGGGCTAGGGGAACCGATACATCGGTTACCAAGGAAGATGCTAACGTTGGTTCGGGCGAGGGGGTGTGTGCTGCTTCCCAAGGGGATACCTCCGAGGATGTCTCTGCGCCGGGCGATGTATGTGTATATGTATTTTGATTTTCTTGTCTTTTGATTGTTGTCGTTTTATTTTCTAGTGCTTTGTTTTATTAGTTATCTGATTTCAGCTACTGACTTCTCCATTGGTTACCCTCGCTCTTGCCCGGTCTATGGGCATTATTGTGTTTCAGGGGTCGATCGACGATGTATTCGGACATATGAACCTCTTGACCAACATGGGAGAGGGTACGATGACCTTGCCTGTCATCTCGCCTATCCCTAGCGAGAATCCGATAGATCTGCCCGTTTGCTCGCCCATCCGTACTGAGGAAGAGATCGAGCATAGGGCCCCTGAGATTGATCATTTGGAGGAGGACGTGGGGGTGGAAATGGAGGTCGGCAAGGAGAGTGCCATGGATGTTGTGACGGGTGTCGAGGATGAGGCTCTCGACGGACCCGAGAAGGTGTTGGTGGACGAGGTCGCGATGACCCGTTACATTGGTCGGTGTAAAGGGAAATTGCTGGAGCAGCCCCAAGCTTTAAGGATGGGGTATACGGCTCTGAAGCCCCTAGTCTTCAAGGATGCCGAGGAAATTGCTTCTCGTCCGCTATCGTCGTTAATGGAGCAAGCCGGCAGTGATGCGCTCCGGGTAATTTTTTTTTTGTTTTTTTTTTGTCTGATGTTGCATGTCTATTTTTGTGTTTGATGACAGGCTTTCTTGGGTTCCATTGTTCTGAGGGATCAGTGGAAGGCGCTCGAGGCTGAGAAAGAGGAGCTGCTGGCCGAAAAGAAATTCATAGTCGAGGAGAACGATCAGAAGATAAAGGATCTGCTTGCGGCTTTCGAGGTCGATAAAGAGAAACTGGTCGCCGAGAATAAAACCCTGGGCGATAATTATGACAAGCTGTCTGCAGACTTTCTGCACGTGACCGAGGATGTTGGTAAATTGATGGCTGAAAAAGAGAGCCTGGTCGTTAAGTATGACCAATTAGGGGAGGAGAACTTGCTGCTGGCGGAGGATGTGGAAGCCGAAAAGGCTAAGGTGGCCGCTCTGAAAACGGCACAGGCGGAGGAGCGGACAAGGTTAGCAATGATGGCTAATTTCTCCGTCTATTGCGCTCATGTGCGGGCGCTCAATTTCGCGAAGGTTCCTGTGTCGGATAGGGCGTGGTCGGAGTCGGTGTATCCCTGTCCGCAGGGTGCCCCGCCGAAACCCTTAGACTGGGCGAATCTTCGAGAAGAGGAGCATCCCCGGCTACCGGGGCAGACAATTTCAACAGCGCTCCGTCCTAATTTTACGTCAGCCACGTCCACTCCTCGACCTGATGCTACTGTTACTCCCCCACCTGCATCTCCTCAGGTGGAACCTTGACCATTTTTCTGACAGTATATATATATTTTTGTTGTTTTTGTGTAGTCTTTTGGTATTAGAATTGTGGGTCTCTTTTGTATCTAGAAACATATTCTTTTGGGGAAGTGATAATATAGGTGCTGTGTTTTCTTTCTGTTGGGCCTTCTCGGATTACTTTCTTTTGAGGGTCGTCATATTTTGAAGGATGTGAAAACAAAATATTGTCAGTACCAAATAACCCCCTTGCTGTGGTGGTCTGGACCTCGCCTAGTCGTAGTGTAGGTGACGTTATAGATAATCTGGAAAGATCTAAGGCTGCCCTAACTGCGGAACTGAATTCTGCTCATCATAAAGTCGAGGATCTGAATATTCATATTTCAAACATGTCGATTCGGTTACGTGATTTGGAAGAGAAATTCAGCAAAAAGACCGCTCATTATACGGCAAATAAGGGTAAAGCGAGGGAACTTCTCGGTGCCCTACGACGATCTCGTGATGAAGCCCGAGGTCGTGTGACGAGCTTGAATTTGGTCCTAGGGGCCGTTTTCGAGGACCCGGACCTGCTGCTATCCTTTTCCAAAGCGTATTGGGCCCTAGTTCGCGCTTTAGAGGTGATGGAGCATGTAAAAGGAATGAGTGGTGTGTCCCGGGCAGAGCGCATGGTTGATGCGACGGCCGGGGTAACCGAGACCACTACTGCCTTGAACCGAGTCGACGCGGTCGTTCGTGAGCGTTTGGGGACGCAAATTGCTTCATTGCGAGATATTCATTTCGCCGATGTAGCAGAGACCTCGGCGTCTGTTGAGGGGTTATCGGATTGATAATCGAGTAGCTTGTTTCGTCGTTTTATTTGTAGCTTGTATGGAAATATTTGTTTTTTCTATTTTCTTCTTTTCGTTTCTTGCGGTTGTATATTCATCTCGTCTCGTTCCTCCCCATTTTTTGTTTGTTTTGTTTTTATAGGCACGCGCTACTACGTCGCACCAGGCTGGTTCTCCATGCCTAGTTAACCCGGGGTTAGGGCCTACTGGTGCTGCCCGGGACAAGATCTCATCTGGTGCGGCTAGCGAGGTGCCTGACAAGTGGCCTTACATAGTTTTGATGGGCAAAAATGTCAAGTTGACCGACCAATGTGCTCGACTTCGGTTCAAGCTGAAAACTCAGGCGGCCTCTTTTCGTGAATACGTTCGTCGTGTCGAGCATGCTGTTGAGGTTCAGGAGCGTCGTTTGGATCGATATTGGCGTGCAAAGGACAAATACTTTGGCAAATTAAAGCTGTTGGTAACCAAAGCCAACGTGCTGGTGAAGTATTTCCGTTTGTCCCGAACCAGATACGATGCTTCCGCGGCTATGATCGAAGCTCGCCGTAATCTCCCCTTCGACGATGATCGCCGTAAAGCGGCCTCGGATGCTCACGAGCTCGCTAAAGAAGCCGAGTTCAACGCGAGGCTTCAGACGCTGACTTGCGTTGGAGCTCATACGACCAATTTTGATGCCCTAATTTCTGAGGAGCGTTTTGATGGTGATGAGTCCGATGGGGATACGACGACGGATGACGAACAGATTGAGCTCGGTCAATTACCGTCGTGCTCCTCCTGTAGTAGCTCTTCTTAAATGAGTTTCTTTAGTGTCAATGATCTTCTTATTGCCTCCGTAATGCGGGCGAGGACTATTTGTGTTATTTCCTTATTCCTGTTTTGTACCTTTCCATTGTCGTATTGCTATTTGATTGATTATATCGATTTTTCCTTGCTGATTCATTTGTCATTTTCGTTATTCCTGTTTGTGATATGCTTGTTGATATTTCATCGTTTAGTTTGATTCTCCTTCATTGTGTCAGCTATTTTGTATTGTATCGCCGTCGTAACGTGGACCTGAATTATTTCTTGCATTGTACCTGCACATGAATTTCATAGTATTCCTAGGCGTTCCTTTGAGAACACGCCATTTAGGCAATTTCATAGTATTCCTAGGCGTTCCTTTGGGAACACGCCATTTAGGGAATTTCATAGCATTCCTAGGCACTTCGGCCATGTTGGTAATTTTCATAGTATTCCTAGGCGTTCCTTTGAGAACACGCCATTTAGGGAATTTCATAGTATTCCTAGGCGTTCCTTTGAGAACACGCCATTTAGGGAATTTCATAGTGTTCCTAGGCGTTCCTTTGAGAACACGCCATTTAGGGAATTTCATAACATTCCTAGGCACTTCGGCCATGTTGGGAATTTTCATAGTATTCCTAGGCATTCCTTTGAGAACACGCCATTTAGGGAATTTCATAGTATTCCTAGGCGTTCCTTTGAGAACACGCCATTTAGGGAATTTCATAGTATTCCTAGGCGTTCCTTTGAGAACACGCCATTTAGGGAATTTCATAACATTCCTAGGCACTTCGGCCATGTTGTGAATTTTCATAGTATTCCTAGGCGTTCCTTTGAGAACACGCCATTTAGGGAATTTCATAGTATTCCTAGGCGTTCCTTTGAGAACACGCCATTTAGGGAATTTCATAGCATTCCTAGGCACTTTGGCCATGTTGGGAATTTTCATTTGCCTTCGCTAGACAGTATGATAATATATTTTATTCATTCAAAAAGACGAAAGATAATGCCATTAAGCAGGAGGGGTAAGGTGGAACCTGTACTCGGAAGATTGCCTACACGTAGTACTTCTTTAGGTTAGCCACATTCCAAGAATTCTTTTCCCCTCGGCTATTGGCGAACAGTACGCTTTTGATTTTGTAAGAGACTGGACTCGTTTGCTTGACGATTTCGTATGGGCCTTCCCAGGTAGGGCTTAGTTTGCCATGTATTTCGTTGCGGGTATAGACCGTCACTCGGCGCAGCACCAGTTCTCCTACCATGAATTCTTTGGATCCTTTTACTCTCTTATCATAAATTTGCTTCACGCTTTGTTGATATTTGGCTAGGGTAAGGGACTGCTATCTCTCGTTTCTCGTCTATCATGTCTAGCTCTTCTCTCATTCTTTGTTCATTGTTTCCTTGCTCGACTAAAGTCGTTCGGAGCATGGGTAGCCCGATTTCTGTCGGTATGATGGCCTCGACTCCGTATGCTAAGCTGAACGGGGTTTCCTTGGTACCCGTCTTTGGTATAGTTCGACACGACCATAAAACGTTGAGTAGCCGCTCGGGTCACCTCCCCTTTGCTTGTTCAAGGGTGGTCTTGATGCCGTCTAATATTGTTCGGTTTGACACTTCGGCTTGCCCGTTTCCTTTTGGGTATGTCGGCGTCGAATAGAATTTTCGGATACCTAGTTCCTCGTACCACAGCTGTAAATTGGCATCTTTGAACTGGGTTCCGTTGTCGGCGACGATAGCGTACGGTATACCGAACCTAGTGATGATGTATTCCCAAATGAATTGTTTGACGTTGCTGGCTTTGATTTCTCGGAGGGGTTTAGCTTCGACCCATTTGGTGAAATAATCCGTCGCGACGATCAGATATTCCACACTCCCAGGTGCCCTTGGGAGTTTACCGACTAAATCAATTGCCCATTAAGCGAACGGCCATGGTGCCGATACCGGGGTCATCATAGATGATGGGAGCCGGGGTATCTTGGTGAATCGTTGGCACTTGTCGCAACGTTGGACGTATGCATCGGCGTCTCGCTTGATATAGGGCCACCAATATCCTTGGGTCATTGCCTTGTTTGCAAGGGATCGCCCCTTGATGTGTGCTCTGCAAGATCCTTCGTGGAGTTCTTCCAAGACCGGCAGTTGTAGCTCGGTCAGGACGCACAGTAGATGGGGTCCCCGGTAACTGGATTTGTATAGTTTATCGTCCTCGGATAGCCAGAAACGAGGAGCTTTTCTTGTAATTTTCAGTGCTTTTATCTTGTCGGCCGGAAGCGTTCCATTTCGCAGATAACGAGTCATGTCCTCCCTCCAACCTAGTTCGTACTGTATTGACGTCACCCGGTCTACCCTTTTAATTATGCTTGGGGTCGGCAGTAGTTCCACTGTGATCGACCGGGTGTCGGTCAATGTTAATGTCGAGGCTAGGGTGGCCAAAGCTTCGGCATGTGCATTTTCGGTGCGATTGATTCTTATTAACTCGCACTGTTCGAAGGTTGCCATCAAGCTTTGGACTTTCTCTTGGTAGAGGATCATTCTGTCATCTTTAGCTTGGTACTCGCCGATGGCTTGATTGACGATGAGCATGGAGTCTGATCTTGCAATTAAGTGGGAGCATCCGAGGGACCGGGCAATGAGCATGCCGTTTATCATGGCCTCGTATTCTGCCTCATTGTTGGTAGCTCGGAAGCCCAGTTTTATGCTTTTTTCAATGATTGCTCCCTCTCTAGACTTCAAGACGATCCCTGCTCCTGATCCGTCCTTGGTGGCTGATCCGTCGACATGTATCTGCCAGTGTGATTGTGGAGAGAGTGCCTTCGGTGAACTCAGCGATGAAATCGGCCAGGACTTGTCCCTTTATGGCATGACGGGGTGCGAACTCGATATGAAATTGGGATAGTTCGACCCCCCAGGCGGCAACTCGACCGCTAATGTCCGTCCGTCGAAGTGACTCTTTTATATGAAACTTCATGTATACCCGGACCTGATGAGCTATGAAATAGTGCGGCAACTTCCTGGTGGCGACGACCAATGCCAGACACAGCTTTTCCAATGGTAGGTAACGTGTTTCGGCTTCGACCAGAGTCTTGCTGACGAAGTAGATCGGAAATTGTTCACGACCTTCTTCTCTTAGGATAACTGCACTCACAGCTGTAGTGGAAACTGCTAGGTAGCATGCCAGAACGTCTCCTTTGTTCGGCCTTACTAGTAGTGGCAGTGTCCTCAAGTACTCTTTGAGATTGTTGAATGAAGCCTCACATTCCGGGTCCCAGACGAATTTTCTATCCTTCTTGAGTGATTCAAAAAATGGCCGTCCCTTGTCTGCGGATCGGCTAATGAACCTGCTCAACGCGGCCATCATTCCCGTGAGCTCTTGTACCTGTTTCTTATTCTTAGGCGCTGCTAGGTTCCGTAGAGCCGTTATTTAATCTGGATTAGCCTCTATTCCTCGTCGGCTAACCATATGCCCCAAGAATTTCCCTTTGCTGATGCCAAATGCACACTTGCTTGCGTTGAGCTTTAGTTTGTGCTCGCCCAACGTTTGGAAGACGTCTTTAATGTCTTGGAGGTGGGATGTGGCCTTTTCGCTCTTGACGACCATGTCGTCAATGTATACCTCCATTGTTTTCCCTATATGATCTCGACATACCCGTGTTATCATCCTTTGGTATGTTGCCCCCGCATTGCGTAGACCGAACGGCATTACCGTATAGCAATAATTTCCCAAAGGCGATATAAATGAAGTCTTTTCTTGATCTTCGCGGGCGAGGGGAATTTGATGGTATCCTGAGTACGCGTCAAGGGAGGTCATCCGTTCTGCTCCCGCAGTTGCGTCCACCAGTTGATCGATCCTTGGAAGGGGAAAGTGGTCCCTCGGGCAGGCTTTATTGAGATTGGTGAAGTCTATACAGACTCTCTCCTTCCCGTTCTTCTTAGGGACGACAACCGGGTTGGACATCCATTTTGGATAGTAAACCTCCCTTATGGCTCCAGCCTCTAATAGCTTTTGTACTTCAGCGATTATAGCTGCTCTGTGCTGTACAGAGACTTTCCTACTCCTCTGTGCTATTGGCTTGTACTCGGCGTTTACACTTAGGTGGTGGCATGCTGTATTGGGATCTAGGCCCGGCATGTCTTTAGGACTCCAGGCGAATTTATCACTGTTACTGAGAAGGAATGCCCTTAACTCCTCGGATTCCTGTTTTGGAAGGTTATCGCCGAGGAGGAAGTAGTGCTCCTCGTCCATATCAGGAATATACACCTTCCTAAGTGTCTCTCCTACTTGTTCTTTGACCACCCTTTCGGTTTTGGATATTTGGTTAATCAGCTTCTTTGTGCTGGTGGGTTGTTCCACAATGCTTCGTTGTTTTTGGAGAGTCGCGGTGATGTCTTCGCAGCGTCTTGAATCTTCTTGACATCCTCTGGCTGTCTCGATCTCTCCCCTCTCATTTGGGTATTTGACCTTTTGGTGATAGGTCGAGGGTATGGCCTTCATGGCATGTAACCAAGGTCGGCCTAATATCGCATTGTGATCGGAGTGGTCGTTGACCACTAAAAATTCCACGGGAACCGACACGGACCCGGTTGTGACACTGAGGACGATCTTACCCAACGGTTTAGTCGTTTCGGAGATGAATCCGATCAGTGTGACATCAGTAGGCTGTAGATCTTGCAGCTTGAGTTCCATCTTGTCGAAAAGCTCCTTGTACATGATATCACAAGAGGCTCCTTGGTCGACAAGTACCCTGCTGACCGTGTCTAGGCCGATTTGAACACGGAGGTTAATGGCATCTCCGTGGGGGTAAATCACTCCTTATTCGTCAAGATCCAAGAAAGAAATGGGGGGATGTCGTCGTGGTGTGCATTGTCGTTTAGAGGTTGACGCCTGTGATGCCTTGGCTACTTGGCCAAAGTGGGCCAGCTGCCGTTGTCGCGATCGTTCCCCGCCTGGGCCCTTGGGTCGCGACATATGAACGACGTTGATCG
Organism: Primula veris; assembly: GCA_963682055.1. Lineage (NCBI taxonomy): Eukaryota > Viridiplantae > Streptophyta > Magnoliopsida > Ericales > Primulaceae > Primula > Primula veris. Next base: position 22,341,312 of record OY821747.1, on the reverse strand, counting down.
TTTTGCCTTGCCGGTTGTCGGATCCCTCGATGGCCAATTGCTTGCCTTTATTCCCAGTTCCGTTGATGTACTTGGCTAGGTACCCTGCATCGCCCCACTGGTTCATTCTCCATCGCAGGTTACGGCAATGCTCAGTGAGATGGCCGTGATCCTCATGATATGCGCAGAAGAGCTTGGAATCTCTCTGATTGGGGGGAGAAATGATCGGTTGTGGTCGGGAATACCAACTTTCCCTGCATATATCCTTGAGGATATCTTCAGCAGATAGGTTGAAAGTGTATCGCAGCTCGACCGGTCCGGAAGTGTTTCGGTGTTCCCTCTCTTGGGGCCGACCTTGTTGAAACGGCTTGGGTGGCATCAGGTAGGTGAGCTGGAGCGGTTTATGTTCGTTGGTCGGTGTTGGGTACGCGATCTGGAGCGGTTTGGGCTCTAGTGCTCGTGGTCGCCCTACCCTGCTATGGACCTCGGGATCTTTGCCCTTTCTGGTCGGTGGGAATGCCTCTCCCTGGTTATTCCTAACTCTTTTGCGACCCACCTGTGCCTCGCGGACCGACTCTCTTCTTGGTAGAGTTCGGTTGAGGAAACGCAGTTCGTCGTTCTTATCGGTAAGGTGGGTACAATAGGCTAGCAGGGAATCAGTGGTCGGGAAGTTTTTTCCTATGAACTTCCTTCTCGCCCAATAGCCATTAGGGATGGAGTTGATAAAGTTTTGGATGGCTATATTGTTGGCATATTGTGGAATCTGGTTTGCTACGTCAATAATACGTATGCAGTAATCGTTGAGCCTTTCATTTGGCATCATCGTCATTTTAAGAAGGGTTTCGATGCTAAACTTCTTTTTCCGATGAGCAGCGTATCGGGTGGAGTACGCTCTTAGCAGTTCTGCCCAGTCTCTAATGGAGCCCCGTGGTAAGTTGTGATACCATGACGAAGCCTCTTGACCCAAGCTGTTTTTGAAAAATTTGCACATCAGTGCATGGTCATCACTCCACAGTTCCATCTTCGTCTTGTAGTGCCTCAGATGGTCGATAGGGCAACTCTTTCCATCATAGAGCCTGAATTCGGGAATGACGAACCCCATAGGATTGCGGTACCGCGTGATCTGTTCGGTACATGGGGTTTCTTGGCATACGTTCCAAGCCTGTTGGAACGCGTCATCCGTGACTTGGTAGGGGGGAGGGTATCCTCCCTGATGTGGTGGTGGGCCATATCCTTCCCCGATCCTGTATTCGGGATATCTACCGTCCTTCGTGTTTGTGTGGACATGTTCCATATGAGTGTTCGGATGGACGATAGTTATTGGGACATTGCCCCCTTGGTGGGGCACTCTTGTATCGGGTCGTCGACCCGCTGCCTCCAGGGCGGCCCTGTAGGCAGAATCTTCCACTTCATGGCGTGGGTCTTTGTCAGTTTGGATAACTGGCACTACGATGTCGGCCGCTGTCATGGCCATCATGCATGCCGCCAGCTGAGCTTGTAGCTGGGCGTAGTTCCTTTCATCGGCTAACGGAACAACGTGTTGTACCTCCACCGTGGGTGGTGTAATCATCCTCTGAGGATTAGTTGGTATTTGGGGCAACTGTCCGAGTACATGATCCTCGGGCATGCCAAACTGATGAGCTTCATCCGTTTGTAGATGAGCACCGGAGTTGATCGAGGCTGTAGGCAAAGGGACTCTTGAGCTCGGCCCTGCCTGGGACCTGGGTAAGCGTCTTCGTGCACGCCTTAATACGGGCACGTCTTGTTCGTCCTCCGAGGACGAAGGGTGTTCGTCGACAATCCCTTCAATGAAATGTTGGGGTGGTTCGACCGGTGGTTCTTGGTTGACGTAGGAGGTTGTTGGTTGGTTTCCGGATTGGATAGCTTCATATCTGTCGCGGACGGCGAGTAGATTGTCGAGGTCTCGTTGGCTAATTTGCGCGTTTTGGTTATTGGTTTCTGTTATCTCGGGATGTGTTTCCTCTACATTGGTCACCATTGTCGCTCGTCTGGCAGAGTATTGGTATTCGAATTCTAAACTAGTTGGGAACTAGATGATTCCCGGAGACGGCGCCATTTGATAAAGCCATAACTTTGGTCGGTTGCGCTAGGCTTTTCAACAATAATATAATAGTAAATCAAATGTATATAATGGACACTTCCTGATCTTTATTATTGCTCGGATTAGTATCCTTATTCGGATTATTACACTTGCTCGGATTAGTATCTCTATTTTACAATTGTGCTCGATTTGACTATTTAATCTATCTTCTTGGTCTTTCTCCCCTTTTATTCGGTGCTCGGCTTTATCTCTGCTCGATTTATTTCTTGGTGTAATAAGCCTTGACTAGTTTCTCTCTTTTCTCAACTTCACTCTATATTTTTGGGATAGATTTTCTGGTCCTTTTCTAGGAGGGTAGTTGGCTATTTATAGGCAACTATGCCTTATAGGATGTTGACAAATGTTTTCATCCCAGAGGTTTTTCAGACATGGGTCCCCATTTGATTGGGCTTGGGCTTTTGATAGTAACACCTTATTTCCTATAAAAAGTATGAGATGACCCATTTAAGCGTTGGATAACCATTTATAAAGTGGGTTGATTATTAACCGAATAGAATAGTCGGGTGTAATTTTTATGTTCTATCAAGATGAAAGTACCCTGATAATACTATACCCTATCTTAAATAAACCTAACTTTAAAACCTAACATTACAATCTACATAATAAAAACAAGATCACATCATATGACTTTTTTGTGGGGTGTAAAACTACTATACATGGAATATTAACTTTTACGCGTGCAAATTTTTTACTGATCACAGTGGCATGATGGCCGCACCGTAACTACCTAATTCTCACAAGTTTGTGCCGAATAGACTGTAGATAAACCTAATTTAGAAGTAATATTTTCACCACTAAAAGTAGACGGTCACTTGAAATGTACTTAAATAAATCGAGGTGAAAAGACACCAATTCGATTTTGCTAGGTGAAGAGAATAACGATTGAGAATTAGGAGAAACAGTTTGATGGAACAGAGATCATCAAATCATATGCCCATGAATCCACAAATTAACAATTTTGATTAGAAAGAACATAGCAAGCACTTACTTGTTCCACCGGCAAAAGGTTTATGTAAACAATCATATTAGATATTTCAACAACCCAGTTGAAGTGCGTGTTTACTTTTTGGTACTCAAAACATGCAAATACATCATCTATTTTAGCACTTGCAAAATCTATTTATTTTGGAAATTAGCAAAGGTGGGTAAAACTTTATAATTTGAAACCCAATTTGAACATGAAAATACACAAGTGTTTTAATACGTAGTAAATTACACATAACAAATAAGAATTTAGTCAATTAATTTAATCAAGAGGTATACATTCAAAATTAAAAGGTATAAATGTAAGTGATAGAACATAAAAATTGGACCCGAATATACTATTCGGGTAATAATCAGCCCACTTTATAAATGGGTATCCAACGCTTAAATGGGTCATCTTATGCCTTTTATAGGAAAATAAGGTATTACCATCAAAAGCCCAAGCCCACTCAACTGGGGACCCATGTCTGAAAAACCCCCTGGGATGAGGACATTTGTCAACATCCTAGAAGGCATAGTTGTCTATAAATAACCAACTACCCCTCCTAGAAATGGACCAGAAAATCTATCCAAAAAATATAGAGAGAAGTTGAGAAAAGAGAGAAATTAGTCAAAGCATATCACGTCAAGAAATAAACCGAGCAGAGATAAAGCCGAGCACCGAATAAAAGGGAGAAAGATCAAGAAGAGAGATCAAATAGTCAAATCGAGCACAATTGTAAAAAAGAGATACTAATCCGAGCAAGTGTAATATTCCGAATAAGGATAATAGTCCGAGCAATAATAAAGATCAGGAAGTGTCCATCATTTACAGTTGATTTACTATTATATTATTGTTGAAAAGTCTAACGCGACCGACCAAAGTTATGGCTTTATCAAATGGCGCCGTCTCCGGGAATCATCTAGTTCCCAACTAGTTTAGAATTCGAATACCAATACTCTGCCAGACGAGCGACAATGGTGACCAATGTAGAGGAAACCCATCCCGAGATAATAGAAACCAATAACCAAAACACGCAAATTAGCCAACAAGACCTCGACGATCTACTCGCCATCCGCGACAGATATGAAGCTATCCAATCCGGAAACCAACCAACAACCTCCTACGTCAACCAAGAACAACCGGTCGAACCACCCCGACATTTCATCGAAGGGATTGTCGACGAACACCCTTCGTCCTCGGAGGACGAACAAGACGTGCCCGTATTAAGGCGTGCACGAAGACGCTTACCCGGGTCCCAAGCAGGGCCGAGCTCAAGAGTCCCTTTGCCTACAGCCTCGGTCAACTCCGGTGCTCGTTTACAAACGGACGAAGCTCATCAGTTTGGCATGCCCGAGGATCATGTACTCGGACAGTCGCCCCGACTACCAACTAATCTTCCGAGGATGATTACACCACCCACGGTGGAGGTACAACACGTTGTTCCGTTATCCGATGAAAGGAACTACGCCCAGCTACAAGCTCAGCTAGCGGCATGCATGACGGCCATGACAGCGGCCGACATCGTATTGCCAGTTATCCAACCCGACAAAGATCCACGCCATGAAGTGGAAGATTCTGCCTACAGGGCCGCCCTGGAGGCAGCGGGTCGGCGACCCGATACAAGAGTGCCCCACCAAGGGGGCAATGTCCCAATAACTATCGTCCATCCGAACACTCATATGGAACGTGTCCACACAAACACGAAGGACGGTAGATATCCCGAATACAGGATCGGGGAAGGATATGGCCCACCACCACATCAGGGAGGATACCCTCCCCCCTACCAAGTCACGGATGACGCATTCCAACAGGCTTGGAACGTATGCCAAGAAACCCCGTGTACCGAACAGATCACGCGGTACCGCAATCCTATGGGGTTCGTCATCCCCGAATTTAGGCTCTATGATGGAAAGAGTTGCCCTATCGACCATCTGAGGCACTATAAGACGAAGATGGAACTGTGGAGTGATGACCATGCACTGATGTGCAAATTTTTCAAGAACAGCTTGGGTCAAGAGGCTTCGTCATGGTATCACAACTTACCACGGGGCTCCATTTGAGACTGGGCAGAATTGCTAAGAGCATACTCCACCAGATACGCTGCTCATCGGAAAAAGAAGGTTAGTATCGAAACCCTTCTTAAAATGACGATGATGCCAAATGAAAGGCTCAACGATTACTGCATACGTTTTATCGACGTAGCAAACCAGATTCCACAATATGCCAATAATATAACCATCCAAAACTTTATCAAATCCATCCCTAATGGCTATTAGGCGAGAAGGAAGTTCATAGGCAAAAACTTCCCGACCACTGATTCCCTGCTAGCCTATTGTACCCACCTCACCGATAAAAACGATGAACTGCGTTTCCTTAACCGAACACTACCAAGAAGAGAGTCGGTCCGCGAGGCACAGGTGGGTCGCAAAAGAGTTAGGAATAACCAGGGAGAAGCATTCCAACCGACCAGAAAGGGAAAAGAGCCCGAGGTCCATAGCAGGGTAGAGCGACCACGAGCACTAGAGCCCAAACCGCTCCAGATCGCATACCCAACACCGACCAACGAACATAAACCGCTCCAACTCACCTACCCGATGCCACCCAAGCCGTTTCAACAAGGTCGGCCCCAAGAGAGTGAACACTGAAACGCTTTCGGACCGGTCGAGCTGTGATACACTTTCAACCTGTCTGCTGAAGATATCCTCAAGGATATATGCAGGGAAAGTTGGTATTCCCGACCACAACCGATCATCTCTCCCCCCAGTCAGAGAGATTCCAAGCTCTTCTGCGCATATCATGAGGATCACAGCCATCTCACTGAGCATTGCCGTAACCTGTGATGGAGAATGAACCAGTGGGGCGATGCAGGATACCTAGCCAAGTTCATCAAAGGAGCTGGGAATAAAGGCAAACAACTGGCCATCGAGGGAGCCGATAACCGGCAAGGCAAAACGATCAACGTCGTTCACATGTCACGACCCAAGGGCCCCGGTGGGGAACGGTCGCGACAACGGCAGCTGGCCCACTTTGGCCAAGTAGCCAAGGCATCACAGGCGTCGACCTCTAAATGACAATGCACACCACGACGACATCCGCCCATTTCTTTCTTAGATCTTGACGAAGAAGGGGTGATTTACCCCCACGGAGACGCCATTAACCTCCGTGTTCAAATCGGCCTAGACACGGTCAGCAGGGTACTTGTCGAACAAGGAGCCTCTTGTGATATCATGTATAGGGAGCTCTTCGACAAGATGGAACTCAAGCTGCAAGATCTACAGCCTACCGATGTCACACTGATCGGTTTCATCTCCGAAACGACTAAACCGTTGGGTAAGATCGTCCTCAGTGTTACAACCGGGTCCGTGTTGGTTCCCGTGGAATTCTTAGTGGTCAACGACCACTCCGGCCACAATGCAATATTGGGCCGACCTTGGTTACATGCCATGAAAGCCATACCCTCGACCTATCACCAAAAGGTCAAATACCCAAATGATAGGGGAGAGATTGAGACAGCCAGAGGATGTCAAGAAGATTCAAGACGCTGCGAAGACATCACCGCGACTCTCCAAAAACAACGAAGCACTGTGGAACAACCCACCAGCACAAAGAAGCTGATCAACCACATAGTCAAAACCGATAGGGTGGTCGAAGAACAAGTAGGAGAGACACTTAGGAAGGTATATATTCTTGATATGGACGAGGAGCACTACTTCCTTCTCGGCGATAACCTTCCAAAACAGGAATCCGAGGAGTTGAAAGCATTCCTTCTCAACAACATTGATAAATTCGCCTGGAGCCCTAAAGACATGCCGGGCCTAGACCCCAATACAGCATGCCACCACCTAAGTGTAAACGCCGAGTACAAGCCGATAGCACAGAGGAGTAGGAAAGTGTCTGTACAGCACAGAGCAGCTATAATCGCTGAAGTACAAAAGCTATTGGAGGCTGGAGCCATAAGGGAGGTTTACTATCAAAAATGGTTGTCCAACCCGGTCGTCGTCCCTAAGAAAAACGGGAAGGAGAGAGTCTGTATAGACTTCACCAATCTCAACAAAGCCTGCCCGAGGGACCACTTTCCCCTTCCAAGGATCGATCAACTGGTGGATGCAACTGCGGGAGCAGAAAGGATGACCTTCCTTGATGCGTACTCAGGATACCATCAAATTCCCCTCGCCCGCGAAGATCAAGAAAAGACCTCGTTTATATCGCCTTTGGGAAATTATTGCTATACGGTAATGCCGTTCGGCCTACGCAATGCAGGAGCAACATACCAAAGGATGATAACAAGGGTATGCCGAGATTATATAGGGAAGACGATGGAGGTATACATCGACGACATTGTCGTCAAGAGCGAAAAGGCCACATCCCACCTCTAAGACATTAAAGACGTCTTCCAAACGTTGGGCGAGCACAAACTAAAGCTCAACGCAAGCAAGTGTGCATTTGGCATCAGCAAAGGGAAATTCTTGGGGCATATGGTTAGCCGACGAGGAATAGAGGCTAATTCCGATCAAATAACGGCTCTACGGAACCTTGCAGCGTCCAAGAATAAGAAACAGGTACAAGAGCTCACGGGAATGATGGCAGCGTTGAGCAGGTTCATTAGCCGATCCGCAGACAAGGGACGGCTATTTTTTGAATCACTCAAGAAGGATAGAAAATTCGTTTCGGACCCGGAATGTGAGGCTTCATTCAACAATCTCAAAGAGTACTTAAGGACACTGCCACTGCTAGTAAGACCGAACAAAGGAGACGTTCTGGCATGCTACCTAGCAGTTTCCACTACAGCTGTGAGCGTAGTTATCCTAAGGGAAGAAGGTCGCGAACAATTCCCGATCTACTTCGTCAGCAAGACTCTGGTTGAAGCCGAAATACGTTACCTACCATTGGAAAAGCTGTGTCTGGCATTGGTCGTCGCCACTAGGAAGTTGCCGCACTATTTCATAGCTCATCAGGTCCGGGTATACACGAAATTCCATATTAAAGAGTCACTTCGACGGACGGACATTAGCGGTCGAGTTGCCACCTGGGGGGTCGAACTATCCCAATTTCATATCGAGTTCGTACCCCGCCATGCCATAAAGGGACAAGTCCTGGCAGATTTCGTCGCGGAGTTCACCGAAGGCTACGATGAGCCTTTGGCACTCTCCTCACAATCACACTGGCAGATACACGTCGACGGATCAGCCACCAAGGACGGATCCGGAGCAGGGATCGTCCTAAAGTCTAGAGAGGGAGCAATCATCGAAAAAAGCATAAAACTGGGCTTCCGAGCTACCAACAATGAGGCAGAATACGAAGCCATGATAAATGGCATGCTCATTGCCCGGTCCCTCGGATGCTCCCACTTAATTGCAAGCTCAGACTCCATGCTCATCGTCAATCAAGCCATCGGCGAGTACCAAGCCAAAGATGACAGAATGATCCTCTACCAAGAGAAAGTCCAAAGCTTGATGGCAACCTTCGAACAGTGGGAGTTAATAAGAATCAATCGCACCGAAAATGCACATGCCGATGCCTTGGCCACCCTAGCCTCGACATTAACATTGACTGACACCCGGTCGATCACAGTGGAACTACTGCCAACCCCGAGCATAATTAAAAGGGTAGACCGAGTGACATCAATAATCAATACAGTACGAACTAGGTTGGATGGAGGACATGACTCGTTATCTGCGAAATGGAACGCTTCCGGCCGACAAGATAAAAGCGCTGAAAATTACAAGAAAAGCTCCTCGCTTCTGGCTATCCGAGGACGATAAACTATACAAATCCAGTTACCGGGGACCCCACCTACTGTGCGTCCCGACCGAGCTACAACTGCCGGTCTTGGAGGAAATCCACGAAGGATCCTGCGGAGCACACATCAAAGGGCGATCCCTTGCAAACAAGGCAGTGACCCAAGGATATTGGTGGCCTTATATCAAGCGAGACACCGATGCATACGTCCAACGTTGCGACAAATGCCAACGATTCGCCAAGATACCACGGCTCCCATCATCTATGATGACCCCGGTATCGGCACCATGGCCGTTCGCTCAATGGGCAATTGATTTAGTCGGTAAACTCCCAAGAGCACCTGGGAGTGTGGAATATCTGATAGTCACGACGGATTATTTCACCAAATGGGTCGAAGCTAAACCCCTCCGAGAAATCAAAGCCAGCAACGTCAAACAATTCATTTGGGAATACATCATTACTAGGTTCGGTATACCGTACGCTATCGTTGCCGACAACGAAACCCAGTTCAAAGATGCCAATTTACAGCTATGGTACGAAGAACTAGGTATCCGAAAATTCTATTCGACGCCGACATACCCACAAGGAAACGGGCAAGCCGAAGTGTCAAACCGAACAATATTAGACGGCATCAAGACCACCCTTGAACAAGCAAAGGGGAGGTGGCCCGAGCGGCTACTCAACGTTCTATGGTCGTGCCGCACTACACCAAAGACGGGCACCAAGGAAACCTCGTTTAGCTTAGCGTAGAGTGTCGAGGCCATCATGCCGACAGAAATCGGGCTACCCACGCTCCGAACGACTCTAGTCGAGCAGGGAAACAATGAACAAAGAATGAGAGAAGAGCTAGACATGATAGACGAGAAACGAGAGATAGCAGCCCTTACCCTAGCCAAATACCAACAAAGCGTGAAGCAAACTTATGACAAGAGAGTAAGAGGATCCAAAGAATTCACGGTAGGAGAACTGGTGCTGCGACGAGTGACGGTCTATACCCGTAACGAAATACATGGCAAACTAAGCCCTACCTGGGAAGGCCCATACGAAATCGTCAAGCAAATGAGTCCAGTCTCTTACAAAATCAAAAGCGTACTGTTCGCCAATAGCCGAGGGGAAAAGAATTCTTGGAATGTGGCTAACCTAAAGAAGTACTACGTATAGGCAATCTGCTGAGTACAGGTGCCATCTTACCCCTCCTACTTAATGGCATTATCTTTCGTATTTTTGAATGAATAAAATATATTATCATGCTGTCTAGCAAATGCAAATAAAATTCCGTAAATGGCGTGTTTTCAAAGGAACGTCTAGGAATACTATGAAATTCCCAACATGGCCGAAGTGCCTAGGAATACTATGAAGTTCCGTAAATGGCGTGTTTTCAAAGGAACGTCTAGGACTATTATGAAATTCCCAACATGGCCGAAGTGCCTAGGAATACTATGAAGTTCCGTAAATGGCGTGTTTTCAAAGGAACGTCTAGGACTATTATGAAATTCCCAACATGGCCGAAGTGCCTAGGAATACTATGAAGTTCCGTAAATGGCATGTTTTTAAAGGAACGTCTAGGACTATTATGAAATTCCCAACATGGCCGAAGTGCCTAGGAATACTATAAAGTTCCGTAAATGGCGTGTTTTCAAAGGAACGTCTAGGACTATTATGAAATTCCCAACATGGCCGAAGTGCCTAGGAATACTATGAAGTTCCGTAAATGGCGTGTTTTCAAAGGAACGTCTAGGACTATTATGAAATTCCCAACATGGCCGAAGTGCCTAGAAATACTATGAAGTTCCGTAAATGGCGTGTTTTCAAAGGAACGTCTAGGACTATTATGAAATTCCCAACATGGCCGAAGTGCCTAGGAATACTATGAAGTTCCGTAAATGGCGTGTTTTCAAAGGAACGTCTAGGACTATTATGAAATTCCCAACATGGCCGAAGTGCCTAGGAATACTATGAAGTTCCGTAAATGGCGTGTCTTCAAAGGAACGTCTAGGACTATTATGAAATTCCCAACATGGCCGAAGTGCCTAGGAATACTATGAAGTTCCGTAAATGGCGTGTTTTCAAAGGAACGTCTAGGACTATTATGAAATTCCCAACATGGCCGAAGTGCCTAGGAATACTATGAAGTTCCGTAAATGGCGTGTTTTCAAAGGAACGTCTAGGACTATTATGCAATTCCCAACATGGCCGAAGTGCCTAGGAATACTATGTAGTTCCGTAAATGGCGTGTTTTCAAAGGAACGTCTAGGACTATTATGAAATTTCCAACATGGCCGAAGTGCCAGGGAATACTATGAAGTTCCGTAAATGGCGTGTTTTCAAAGGAACGTCTAGGACTATTATGAAATTCCCAACATGGCCGAAGTGCCTAGGAATACTATGAAATTCCGTAAATGGCGTGTTTTCAAAGGAACGCCTAGGAATACTATGAAATTCATATGCAGGTACAATGCAAGGAATAATTCAGGTCCACATTACGACGGCGATACGATACAAAAGGGGAAACACAATGAAAGAGAATCAATCTAAACAATGAAATATCAGCAAGAAGCATATCCAAAACAGGAATAACGAAATAGCAAATGAATCAGCAAGGAAAAATCGATCCAATCAATCAAATAGCAATATGACAATGGAAAGGTACAAAACAGGAATAACGAAATGACAAATGAATCAGCAAGGAAAAATCGATCCAATCAATCAAATGGCAATATGACAATGGAAAGGTACAAAACAGGAATAAAGAAATAACACAAATAGTCCTCGCCCGCATTACGGAGGCAACAAGAAGATCATCGACACTAAAGAAACTCATTTAAGAAGAACTACTACAGGAGGAGCACGACGGTAATTGACCAAGCTCAATCTCTTCGTCATCCGTCGTCGTATCCCCATCGGACTCATCACCATCAAAACGCTCCTCAAAAATAAGGGCATCAAAATTGGTCGTATGAGCTCCAACGCAAGTCAGCGTCTGAAGCCGCGCGTTGAACTCGGCTTCTTTAGCGAGCTCGTGAGCATCCGCGGCCGCTTTACGACGATCATCGTCGAATGGGAGATTACGGCGAGCTTCGATCATAGCCGCGGAAGCATCGTATCTGGTTCGGGACAAACGGAAATACTTCACCAACACGTTGGCTTTGGTTACCAACAGCTTTAATTTGCCAAAGTATTTGTCCTTTGCACGCCAATATCGATCCAAACGACGCTCCTGAACCTCAACAACATGCTCGGCACGACGAACGTATTCTCGAAAAGAGGCCGCCTGAGTTTTCAGCTAGGTCCGAAGTCGAGCACATTGGTCGGTCAACTTGACATTTTTGCCGCCTCGTGCGACGTAGTAGCGTATGCCTATAAAAAAAAAATTGGGAAAGAACGAGAAGAGATGAATATACAATCGCAATAAACGGAAAGACAAAAATAAAAATAAAAAATAAAAAATAAAAAATAAAAAATAAAAAATAAAAATATTTCCATACAAGCTACAAATAAAGCGACAAAACAAGCTACTCAATTATCAATCCGATAGCCCCTCCACGGATGCCGAGGTCTCTACTACATCGGCGAAATGAATATCTCGCAATGAAGCAATTTGCGTCCCCAAATGCTCACGAACAACCGCGTCGACTCGGTTCAAGGCAGTAGTGGTCTCGGTTACCCCGGCCGTCGCATCAACAATGCGCTCTGCCCGGGAAACACCACTCATCCCTTTTACATGCTCCAGCACCTCTAAAGCGCGAACTCGGGCCCAATAAGCTTTGGCAAAGGATAGCAGCAGGTCCGCGTCCTCGAAAACGGCCCCTAGGACCAAGTTTAAGCTCGTCACACGACCTCGGGCATCATCACGAGAACGTCGTAAGGCACCGAGAAGTTCCTTCGCCTTACCCTTATTCGCCGTATAACGGGCAGTATTTTTGCTGAATCTCTCTCCCAAGTCACGTAACCGAATAGACAAGTTTGCAATGTGAATATCTAGGTCCTCGACTTTATGACGAGCAGACTTCAGTTCAGCAGTTAGGGCAGCCTTGGATCTTTCCAGATTATCTATAACGCCACCAACACTACGACTAGGCGAGGTCCAGACCACCACAGCAAGGGGGTTATTTGGTACCTGACAATATTTTGTTTTCACATCCTTCAAAATATGACGACCCTCAAAAGAAAGTAATCCGAGAAGGCCCAATAGAAAGACAAAACAGCACTTATATTATCACTTCCCCAAAAGAATATGTTTCTAGATACAAAAGAGACCCACAATTCTACTACCAAAAGACTACACAAAAACAACAAAAATATATATACTGTCAGAAAAATGGTCAAGGTTCCACCTGAGGAGATGCGGGTGGGGGAGTAACAGTAGCATCAGGTTGAGGAGTGGACGTGGCCGACGTAAAATGAGGACGGAGCGCTGTTGAAACTGTCTGCCCCGGTAGCCGGGGAAGCTCCTCTTCACGAAGATTCGCCCAGTCTAAGGGTTTCGGCGGTGCACCCTGCGGACAGGGATACACCAACTCCGACCACGCCCTATCCGACACAGGAACATTCGCGAAATTGAGCGCCCGCACATGAGCGCAATAGACGGAGAAATTAGCCATCATTGCTAACCTTGTCCGCTCCTCCGCCTGTGCCGTTTTCAGAGCGGCCACCTTAGCCTTTTCGGCTTCCACATCCTCCGCCAGCAGCAAGTTCTCCTCCTCTAGTTGGTCATACTTAACGACCAGGCTCTCTTTTTCAGCCTTCAACTTCTCGACATCCTCGGTCACGTGCAGAAAATCCACAGACAGTTTGTCATAATTATCGCCCAGGGTATTATTCTCGGTGACCAGTTTCTCTTTCTCGGCCTCGAAAGCCGCAAGCAGATCTTTTATCTTCTGATCGTTCTCCTCGATTATGGCCTTCTTCTCGGCCACCAGCTTCTCTTTATCAGCCCCTAGAGCTCCCAGCTGATCCCGTAATGCCACGGTACACAAGGCGATCTGCACTTCAAAACATCAGATTCCAAGCAAAATACGAGTACCAAACCTATATAACAAAATACGAGCATCATGGTATATATTACAAAATACGCGCTCAACATACCCGTAGCGCATCCGCGTTGGCCTGCTCTATAACCGACATTGTGGGCAGAGCAGCTATTTTTTCTGCATCCTTGAAAGCAAGGGGTTTCAGAGCAGTATACCCCATCTTCAAGGTTCGAGGTTGCCCCAATAGCTCACCTCTGCACCGATCAATGTAACGGGTCATTGCAACCCCGTCCACCAACATCTCCTCGGGTCCGTCGAGAGCCTCATCCTCGACACCCGTCACAACATCCACGGCACTCTCCTTGCCGACCTCCACTTCCACCCCCACGTCCTCTAAATGATCAATCTCAGGGGCCCTATGCTCGATCTCTTCCTCAGTACGGACGGGCGAGCAAACGGGCAGATCTTTCGGATCCTCGTTAGGGATAGGCGAGATGACAGGTAAGGTCATCGTATCCTCCCCCATGTTAGTCAAAAGGTTCATATGTCCGAATACATCGTCGATCGACCCCTGAAACACAATAATACCCATGGACCGGGCAAGAGCGAGGGTAATCAATGGAGAAGTCAGTAGCTGAAACAAGATAACTAATAAAGGAAAGCACTAAAGAACAAAATGACAACAATCAAAAGACAAGAAAATCAAAATACATATACACATACATCGCCCGGCGCAGAGGCATCCTCGGTGGTATCCCCTTGAGAAGCAGCAAACACCCCCTCGCCCGAGCCAACGTTAGCATCCTCCTCGGTAACCGATGTATCGGTTCCCCTAGCCCTCTTCGTTGTTCCAACGGCAGGGTCAGATGCACGACGCTTAGAACGAACGGCTTTTTTCCCAAGCCGAGCAGCACTTCGAGCCCGGACCACTTTCAAGAATTCCTCCTCGGGCTCTTTGGGGATCTCGGGTGTAGGATTTTCCTTGGTCACCGACCCCATAGGGTAACCGAGTAGCATGGGAGCAGTACGACTCGCAGGATCCGGTGTCGGTCCAGGCCCCCACCATTTCCAAAGAGCTAACATAGCCTCTACATTGGGAGCGCCGAGGTCTGGCATAGTGGGAGCATTGGTAGCCGGTCCAGGAATCTGGTGACCCGCACAACCCCATTCACCAGAAGCAATAACAACACCAAGATTACGCTCTTTGTTGGTATCCGGTAAACCGATAACGAGCCGGCAAAAGGCACGCAAGGTCTTCAAATACGAGCTGCGACGCTCAAAGCTCAAACTATAGACTCCGAAGACGTCCTTCAGTTCAATCGGTATTCCGGACAACTCCGATAACATTTGGATACCATTCAGGGTACGGTAACCATTTAGGGCCAGTTGGGTCGGAGAAATCTGGACGGCCTCAAAGAACGAAGCCACCCAGTTTGTAAAAGGAAGTCGAAGACCCCCAGTGAAGAATGCCGAAGAGCGCACGACTACCTCGCCGGGAGGAACAAATCCCAGCACCTCCTCGTCAGAAATAGGAAGCCGAATGTGTATGTTGTCGGGTATTCCGGCGAGCTCCTTAAAATCCTTTTCCACGAATGTGCCAACTTGGGCCACACTTTGGGTCAGAATTTCCTATCCAAACATCATCAAAATTCCATCAATATACTAACCAAATACGCAAACCAGAACCACATCAATTTAACGAGAGCCACCACCTCCCCCCCACTCACATTAACCAAGTACATAAGAATCATCAGACATATATAGACAACCTGAACCATATACCAACGCCACATCTATGACCACAACGACAAATCAAATACAACCCCTAACAAAAAAAAAAAAAAAAAAAGAGGGGGAGGGGAGAACGAAAAAACACTTACAGTTATCATAAGGAGTGGAGTCACAAAACGAATAAAATAATAACCGTCCTTTCGTGTGACAGAGGTTTACCTTTTTTTTCCAACCATACAAAAGTCAACAACCGCTGCTGTTTTTAACATATAAACGCTCCAGATTTTGCCACGTCAGAGCATATCCCACTACCCAAGGCAGTTCACATCATTACACCTAAATAAACGGCCAGTGGACCCTACCACGAAAAGCTTCCCACATACGCTACCAATATTATCACACCGAGAATGTCCCCAGATAAAGTTCCTCGACTCCCAACCATTTCCCACCCAAAGGGCATACCGAACAAGGTGGACGAAGACCGTTTCTAGCGTGACGGCCTGAAGCATCAAGTCTAACAACGCTCTCCGGGGGGATAACCGGGCACATTGTTCGGTGTATACTGAGAAACATCAAATAAAATAGAATAGACAGAATCAAATGCAAGACAAGTTTTATTCTTCCACAAAGGGGGAAAACACAAACAATACAACTGAAAAAGAAAAATTTTACAAGAAAATACACCCATCCTACTTTTTCGAACTATCCCCCATATCAACATCCTTCTTCGACAAAAGTTCCTCCAGACGCTCTTTTTCCCTAATCAACCGAGAAATCGCCATCTCAGCCTGTTTCAAGGCGTAAGACTGAGACTCGCATTTTTGCTCGGCCTTGAAACGAGCAGTGCCCTCCTCGTCCTAATATTGTTTAAACCTCCTCGCTTCAGTCCGAGCACACATGAGATCATGTTTCAACCATGACATCTTAATTTCTTTTAGTTGAAGAGGAGTCAAATCCTCCTCCCCAAAACCAGGGGGACGAGGTAGCAAAAAAGTAGGCTCCTCTTCCATAAGGGTTTTCTTTTTGGAGGCAGACCTAGTGATGGGAGCCATCTCAAACAAAAGCAAGTTAGAAGAAACAAATTATAAAACAAGAGAGAGTAAGAATGGATAATGAAGTACAGACAATAGGGAGAATTTATAGAGAATCAAAAGGCACAAAGTACGAAGCGTTACAATGGTTCACAAAACAGGCACGAGATACGAAAAGATACAACTGATTCATCAAATACAGAAAAGAAAACACAAATTGCAAAAGGGGAAATACATAAGAAAACCAGCCCAATCTAAGGATCAATGGGTGGAAAAACCGAACTGCCAGACCGAGAGAAAGCAAAACGATCAGAGCTGTCGAACCGAGCTTGGTAAGAGTCATTCATGATTACCAAGCACTCATTCTCCCTGGAAAGTTCGGTGTTCGTCCTAGCAAGGACACGGATGCGCTCCTCAAGCCGAGCATTCCTAACTATCATACTAGCTAGGCCTTGAGGGGAGTTATCGAACTTGTCCTGAGCATGATCCCAAATCTCCTCGGCCTCGTACCAAAAGTTGGCCAAGTGATTTCTGTGCAACAACAAATTATCGAGTTGGCGACTCAAGGCCGAAATCTCGGTCCACTTCATTGTCTCCTCGGGATGAGAGTCGAATAAACTCAAAGCCAAAACCCCATATTCTTTCTCAAGACTGGCCATTCTATGACGGACACAAGATACTTTAGCATCTAAGTCATTCATCTGAGCATGATATCTTACCACGGGCTCAGACATTATGATAAGTTATGATATAAAAGAAGAGGGATAAGTGAAGCCAACACAAGTTAATGGTAAGGAATAATCAAGGTCGAGTATTTATAGAGAAAAGTTTGTGTTGTTATCTGACAAATACTTGGGAGCATGCATGTTTCCTGACAATACTTGGGAGCGTGCACCTATGATTGACAACGTGAGGGATAGGTCTACAGTCCAGCAAGAAATAAAGATACAAGATGCTCAAAAGGTCCACATACCAACAAACCACAAATTCAACAATAAGAAGAGGTACAAGATAAAGGTGCAAAAATAGAAGGGCGAATATAATTTTCATTAATAAAGATGGGATATATCATTGTTCATTACATCAGAGTACATCCGAAAAAGAAATCTATTACATCCAAAAAGGAAATCTGTTACATCCGAAAAGAAAATCTATTACATCCGAAAAAGAAATCTATTACATCCGAAAAGGAAATCTGTTACATCCGAAAAGGGCTAGTACAGAAGATCAGGCAAAGAAGATCGACAACATCAGCAAATCAGGCGAACAGCAGGAAACGAAGGAAAGAAGCATAAAAAGAAAACAAAAGGGAAGGAAGAAGCGAAGAGGAGGAACATAAATAAGAGATGATAAGAAAGAAGAGTCAAAAAAAAAAAAAAATGACAAAAACCCTAGATGTAACACAAAACCCTTAGGATCACAGGGTTGATTGTTACATCATGGTGGTGCAAAAAAGAAGAAAAAGAAAAAGAGTGATGGGAGAGAAGGTGAAGAAAAAGAAAGAGGAGGCGCAGAAGAAAAAGAAAAACATATAAGAAGAAGATAAAGAAATGAAGGAAACAGCAAATAAAAAGGAAGTCAAAGAAACAAAACAAAAAGATAGGAAAAAAGAAAAAAATGAAAAAAGAATTAGAGAGAACAGAGTATAAAAGAAAAAACAAAAGAGGAAGAGGAAGAAATGAGGGAAACTGAGAAATAAAAAGAGGAAAAAGAAATAGATGGGAAAAGATGGGGAAAAGATGGGGAAAAGAATAGAGAAATAAAAAAAGAAGGGGGAAGGTTAGGGGGAAGTCGATCGGTATCGATGAGAGGGCCCGGCAGAGACATCCCTGTCCCTCAGGGTTGGGTTCCCCCTTAGCATCTCATTCTCTTCGACTAGAGCCCGACGAGCACGTCGGCAATAAGCCAGTTCGGATCTTAGCCAAGTTAATTCCCGAACCATCTCGGTATGGTGATAACGCATCACCTTCAATTCCTCCTCGGCATCCATCAACAGCCTTTGTACATGGCCATAGAGGCTTCAAAAGCCTCCACTTGCAAAGCTAATGCTGATTGGGAGAAAGGACCAGACATCTTATGAAAATTATAAGATGAGGATCTGTATATGGGGGAAAATAATATGATGAGGATTGTGGATGTAACCATGCGGTAAGCAGGTATTTATAGATCAATAAGATAAGGGCTCGTATTGAGAGTCGCAACCGTTCGCCAATGGGTACTAAGAAGCGACGGCAATTAAAAGATGTGCCTGTTCAAGAAAAAACGTTTGGATTCCCAAAAGGTTCTAAAAAGCGTGAGTAATTAAAAGCCATTCTTGTTCACAAAACGCTTGGATTCTTACCAATATTTAAAGAGGGTAAGTAATAATGGCAGCGAAACACGCGTCATTTTTGGGGAAAGGCAGCAGTTCAAATAAATATCTAAGATCTTTTGCACAAGGCTCAAGAAATCCTATTGGTCCCCAGATATAAAGAATAAGAAGGTCCAATGGATAAGGTCAAACACAAGGCCCAAGAAAAAGCATTGGGAAAGTAATTCAGATATAAACAAGAGAAAGAAGTCTTTATTAATTGAATGATGCTTCGTTACCGAAGAAGCAGTAAAAGGAAATACAATAAAAACAATAAAATCATTTCGTAGAATGGCCCGCTTCGTCATTCTGCTTCCCCTTCGACCGAGCATACACTTCCTTAAGGGCCAGTTTGTAAGCCCTCTTGGAAGCAAGTTGCCTATCTCTGGAGGTCTCGAGCTCTTTGATCCGAGCACGAGCGCGAATACTGTCGAGCAAAGACTTCTGGTGCTCCTTCTCCATGGCGTCCAATCGCTCATCTAGTTCGGCGGCCCAACGAGCTTCCACCGACAGCCGGGCAACCCTCTTCTCTAGATAACGCACCTTCTGAGCTTCCTCTTCAAGATGAGCAATATATTCAGGAAGGTTGTCACCATAGTTTTCAAGAGGAAAAGCCATTTGTTCGTTATTAAAGAATGAATTGCATAAAGAATACAGGGACAGCCCCCTTTTATAGGAGGAAACAAGGAGTAGATCAAAGGTCATCTCGAAGAAATACAACCTCTTGAACTTCCCAAGAGCATTTACGGCAAATTAACCACAGTTCCAAATCCAATTAAAGTCATCCAGAAAGATATCAAGAAGATGAACAGACAAGAATAAGGATAGGGAAATATTTTATTAATTTCAAAAACATTCGATTACAACTGAGGAGAAGACTCCCTATTCAAAAGAAATTACAACAGAAATCACAAAAGACTAATTATTTCGAGGAAGAGCCTTCTTCATCGTCATCCGAACTCGGTTTAGACCGAGCATGCAACTCCTTGAAGGCAAGCTTATAGGCCCTTTTTGCTGCCTTCTGCTTAGCCAGATTAGCCTCGAGCCTCTTTATGTGCTCGTAAGCCCAATCCCGATCGGCCATCGTCACATAATGATCAGAATCCATGTCAGACAACCTTTTCTTGTAATTTGAAACCTTGACCACGAGTTTCTTATTCGCGGTACGAGATTTTTTGATCTCCATTTCTAAATAAGAAATATAATTGAAGGAGCTCTCACCAGTAGAACCAGAGGAAGCCATTACGTCACGAGCAAAGTAGTAAAATGCCTAATTATGGAGGGGGCACCCCCTTTTATAGGAGTTTTCCTCGAAGAAAGATATTAGGATAGGAAACATTAAATGGGCCCCCTATGGAACCGTCATGAGTCTGTTGCGTTTCTCGATGAAGTATTAGGAACGACGAGACCGAAGTAATATCCTCGACAGACCGAACATGACTCACTCGACATGGAAACCACGCCGAGGAAGTCAGGGAGCACTTGATAGAACATAAAAATTGGACCCGAATATACTATTCGGGTAATAATCAGCCCACTTTATAAATGGGTATCCAACGCTTAAATGGGTCATCTTATGCCTTTTATATGAAAATAAGGTATTACCATCAAAAGCCTAAGCCCACTCAACTGGGGACCCATGTCTGAAAAACCCCTGGGATGAGAACATTTGTCAACATCCTAGAAAGCATAGTTGCCTATAAATAGCCAACTACCCCTCCTAGAAATGGACCAGAAAATCTATCCAAAAAATATAGAGAGAAGTTGAGAAAAGAGAGAAATTAGTCAAAGCATATCACGTCAAGAAATAAACCGAGCAGAGATAAAACCGAGCACCGAATAAAAGGGGAGAAAGATCAAGAAGAGAGATCAAATAGTCAAATCGAGTACAATTGTAAAAAAGAGATATTAATCCGAGCAAGTGTAATATTCCGAATAACGATAATAGTCCGAGCAATAATAAAGATCAGGAAGTTTCCATCATTTACAGTTGATTTATTATTATATTATTGTTGAAAAGGCTAACGCGACCGACCAAAGTTATGGCTTTATCAGTAAGAACAATCGTGATTGTAGAAACCCGTACCTGAAATTGATAACAATTTTTTTGCCCTAATTTAGAAGGAAGACTTTGGGGGAAGGCAAGAACAGTAAGAGAGGGAGAGAGAGATAAACACATGTATTTTCCCTTCTTTTGACAGAAAACTCAGTCGATTGCCTGTGTTTGAGTTATTGGTGGTCATTAAAACTAAATAACTGCCAGGTAACAATAGCCTTTATAAATAAACGGACTAGAACCAAAGTAGCAAAGCAGGCATGTCAAAGTGTGGGTTATACTTTGAACGATTTTCTGCCTAGAGAGAGAAACTCTTGGCGATTTAGGGTTTTTGACTCAATTTTCTCCCAAATTGGTTCAATCGAATGCAAATTCTTAGTCCTTTCTGGTGAGAGAATAGAATCAAAGGTTCATCGAAGCTATTGTGTTCTTTGCTAGGATTTTTGCACGATTTTTCAAAAATTTTATGCAGGAATTTTGGCGGGATATCGAGGTTTTGAAAATTACTCTGGAAAATCGCTACTCATGGAGGGGTTTAGAGTAGATGGGTTATGTATTCTTGATTATCTCAAAGAGATTACTAAGTCTCTAGGCAAATTTTTGGCTGTGGATGATTAAACTTTAGCCCATGTTGGGCATGTGTTTGCGAGATGTTGCATTGAAATTGATTTGTTGAAGGAAAGGGAACCTTATATTTGGATTGTTAAGCCAATGGAAAATGGTTTTTGGCAATATGTGGAGTATGAAAATGTGTCTGGTTATTGTCAATCTTGTGGTATGCAAGGGCATAACATGTGGGAATGTAGAAGGGTCACAGGTCACAATAAAAATGAAGATAATTGAGGAAATGGTAACCAGAATCAGAGGAAAAAGACTGATGGTAATTTTGGAAAAAGAGCTGAAAGAAAGGAATATAGGCCAAAAGTAAAAAATATAGCCCAGTCTGATGAACTTACGAATAGGGTCAAAGTAACTATCTCTGATTATATTCATGTTGCTGTAAATGGTAAATCTCCTATGGTCGTGAAGCCAAAGGTAGCCACTAGAAATAAGGAGAGAAGGAGTAATATTTGTTTACTAAACACTTTTCAAGTGCTAACTGATAATTCATGTAATGAGGAGAATGGGGTTGATATGGCTTATTATGAATGTTCTCTAGCGGAGTTTTCTTGTTATGTAATGAAGCGTATAAATCTCCAAATGCTAAAGAAAATGGAAACATTATACAAGGAAGCTAATTTGAATACAGTTGAGTGGGTGACTTAAAGCCCAGTAGTCTGTTACAAACGCCTGTAGGAGGGTGATTGAGGAAAACTTTCAAGTTAAAAACAGCAAAAAAAGGAGATGAGTTCCAAAACCTGTAATGCCGGTGAAATGTTGGTAAGGAAATATAACAAGTAGGTCTTAAACAATCTTAATATAGACTCATGTGTGGAGCTTTTTGGAGAATCTGATGAACATACTCAGGATTATGGTTCTGATAATCAAGGAAATATAACTAAAAAACAAAGAAAAAATAGAAATAAGAAGCAAATTTATACTCCATCTAGAATAGTTGCTAAGAAGGGGAAGAAGAATAAACTGTCTAATAGATAAATTTCCTAATTTGGAACATTAGAGGAGTGGAAAATCAAGCCTCTCTCTCTCAATTGCATAAATTTGTAAAACATTATAAGGTGAAGATGGTGGTCCTTCTTGAGCCTTTTCTTAAAGTAGAAAAGGCAGTTTCTGTTATTAAAAAGCTGCGGTTGAATAATATTGTTAGCAATGAGGTATCTAGAGGAAAAGTTTGGTGTATTTTCTCTGAGGACATCAAGGTAAAGAAAGTGTTTGAATTTAATCAAATGCTTATGGTGGAAGCTATCATGGATAGTAAAAATATTTTTATGTACTTAACATATAAAAAGTGTACACATAAGGAAAGAAGGGAGCTAAAAGTGAGTATTCAATCTGGGGATCCTTGGCTAGTTGCAGGGGATTTCAATACTATAAGAAGTGATGAAGAAAAAATGGGGGAAGGAAAGAGATTGTCTGTTGATCTTTCTGATTTTAATGAGATGATACAAAACCGTGGGTTATGTGATATGAGTTTTTTGGGGTCAAGATATAACTGTTAGGAAATCAGTCGAGCACAAACAAAGACAGAAGTATTAAAACCGACCACACACACTTTGATAACGGAGTTCACCCAAATTGGCTAAGTCTCCTGGCCGCTACACGTGGCACTTAATATTATTAAGAGGATTACAAACGTAATCTAGCTGAACACAAAGCTATGGTTCTCTCACAAATATAACTCTCTCTTTACAATATATATAAAAGTGTTTGTGTACGTGTAATTAAAATACAAGATATTGGGGCATATAAATAGAACCCTTAGTGGGTCATATTACAATTCCAGGCGATATGGGATAATTAGAAAACATGGTCAAACCTCATTTGGCTCCACAACTCAACAATCTCCCACTTGGAGTCAAATGTCGAGTGCTTCAAAAGAACTCCAATTATCCCCGACCACCGAACTCACTGTGCTCCACCGAGCAGAATGCTCCCATCGGTATCCTTGTATAGTAATTGATACTCTGCCATCATCGGCGAGTTACTCAATTCTTCCAGTGTAGCGACGACCCTGAGCCTCATGCTCGGAGCCCTACTGAGGTTGCACACAGCCTCAGTTTATCGATTGTAACAGTCTTCGTTAGCATATCGGCGGGGTTCTTAGCGCCCTCAATCTTTTCTAGCGCGAAGATTCCATCTTCTAGAACATCCCGGATAAAGTGGTAACGAATCTGTATGTGCTTTGTTCGTGAATGGAATACAGGATTCTTAGCTAGCTGAACTGCACTTTGACTATCGCAGTGCAGAACTCCCTTGTCGGTTTTCTGACCGAGCTCCTTTAAGAAACCTTGCAACCAAATCATCTCTTTGCTTGCTTCCGTCACCGCGACGTACTCAGCCTCTGTGGTCGACAATGCAATAATCTTTTGCAACTTAGATGTGCAACTCACAGCAGTACCACCGTGGGTACAAACACATCCCGTTGTGCTCTTTCGGCTGTCCAGATCACCGGCCATGTCAGCATCCACATAACCGTGCAGGCCTTCCGAGGTCTTTTGGAAACATAATGCCAAACTCACGGTACCCGAGAGATATCTCAATATCCACTTCATAGCTTCCCAATGGTGCTTTCCTGGGTTACTTATGTAACGACTGACAACTCCCACTGCATGGGCAATGTCCGGTCTTGTACACACCATAGCGTACATCAAGCTACCAATTGCTGAAGCGTAGGGTATGTTCGACATACGATCCTTTCCTGTCTCGTCCAAGTGTGATTGTTTCTTCGACAAGCTAAAGTGTGTAGCTAGCGGTGAGCCTGCAGCTTTGGCATCACTCATGTTAAACCATGCCAACACTTTCTTCACATACTCGGCTTGCGACAAAAACAGGGACCCATCCCTTCCTCGGGAAATCCTCATACCGAGGATCTGATTTGCGGCACTCAAATCTTTCATCTCGAACTGTTTCGCCAACTGTTGCTTCACCTTGTTAATCTCAACAAGGCTCGACCCAGCGAGCAACATATCATCTACGTACAACAGTAGTATGACGTACGAAGAGTTCGCAAATCTCTTCACGAAACAGCAGTGATCACTATCACTTCTTTCGAACCCGGTATCTACCATGAAACTGTCAAACTTCTTATACCACTGCCGTGGTGCTTATTTTAGCCCGTACAAGCTCTATCTCAGTTTGTAGACCAGTTTCTCTTTTCCCTTTTCGGCAAACCCTTCAGGTTGGAGCATGTAAATTTCTTCTTCTAGATCTCCATGGAGAAAGGCAGTTTTCACATCTAACTGCTCAAGATGAAGATTCGCATTTACAACAATGCTCAACAATAGCCGAATAGTCGTCGACTTTACGACTGGTGAAAAGATATCGGTGTAGTCAATTCCTGCATTTTGCTGGAACCCTTTGACTACTAATCGTGCCTTATACCGTTTCGAGCCATTTTGTTCCTCCTTTAGTCGGAACACCCATTTATTGCTCAGTGCCCTTTTTCCCTTGGGCAGTTCGGCTAACTGCCAAGTCACATTCTTCTCGAGTGACTTCATCTCATCCTTCATCGCGAGCTCCCACTTGCTCGAGTCTTTCAGCTCCAGAGCTTCTTCTCTACTTTCGGGCTCACCTGCATCACTGAGCAATATGTAATGCAGGGAAGGTGAGTATCGGGCAGGAGGTCTCTTCTCGCGATAACCTCGGCCCAACTCAGGTCGGGGAGTTTGGGGCAGCTCCTCGTCCTCTTCAGCATTTGCTGGAGGGTTGTCGAGCACCACTGGCTCATCTTCAGTGTCATTTTCCAACTCTCTTGGAAACACATTCATGTCGACCATACCACTTTCCTCGGACGGGAGCCCATCTTCTTCCACCACTGCACTTTGTCGATCTTTGTACAAAATGCCTTCGTTGAAGATGACATCCTTACTGCGAATGATCCTCTTTGTTTGACCATCCCAGAAACGATATCCGAACTCAGCTCCACCGTACCCCACAAAGTAATACACTTTGGATTTCGAGTCAAGCTTGGTACGATTATTTATGTCAACATGGATATATGACAGACAACCGAACACTCGCAAGTGTTCATAAGAGATAGGCTTTCCTATCCACTCTTCTTCGGAAATTCTCCTTTCTAATGGCACTGAGGGTCCGCGGTTAATGAGGTAAACCGCCGTGCTTACTGCATGTGCCCATAAGTCTTTGGGCAACCCACTTTGCAGTCTCATACTCCTAGCACGCTCATTGATTGTTCGGTTCATTCGCTCAGCCACGCCATTTTGCTGTGGCGTTCTTCGGATGGTCTTCTCCATTCGAATGCCTCTTTGAGCAGAAAACTCTACGAACTTCACATCAATGTACTCTCCGCTGTTATCGGACCTCAAACATTTGAGTTGATTCCCGGTCTCTAGTTCGACCATGGCCTTCCATTCTTGAAATCTCTTAAACACCTCAGACTTGTGTTTCAAGAAATAGACCCATGTTTTCCTCGTCGAATCATCGATGAAGGTCACATAGTACTGAGATCCTCCCATTGAGGTTACTGGAGATGGTCCCCATACGTCTGAGTGGACAAGTGCTAGCTTCTCCTCATTGGGAGCTTTTCTACCTTTCCGGAAGCTCACTTTCTTCTGCTTCCCGAAGATGCAACCTTCGCACATGTCGAGGTTGACAGACTTCAAGCCTAAAAGTTTGCTGTCCTTCGCTAACACCTTCATCCCGTTCTCACTCATGTGACCCAACCGTCGATGCCATAGTTCCGAGCAGTTTTGCGACACAGCTGCCGCAATTGTACGCTCCTCATCGGTCGTCATGTACAATGTACCGACCTTACTCCCTCGGGCTATCACCATAGCTCCTCGTGAAACTTTCCAAGCTCCACAGCTAAACGAAATGGAGTGTCTTTCGGGATCAAGTTGACCTAATGAGATCAGATTCTTGGTCAACCTCGGAACATGCCTCACTTTCGTTAGCTTCCATACCGACCCATTTGGAATGCGAATTTTCACATCGCCCATTCCAACAACATCCAACACTTCTCCGTCGGCTAGATACACTTTACCGAAACTACCCGCAGTGTAATTTTCGAATAAATCCTTCTGAGCGGTCGTGTGAATGATGCCCCAGAGTCTATAATCCACGAATGTATATCTCTCTGTACGGCAAGCATTAAACAGTCATCCGAATCCTCGTCGCTCGCAACATTAGCCACGTGATCACGACCGGTACCCTTCTTCGGCTGCTTACACTCATGACTGAAGTGTCCCATACCCTGGCAGTTATAGCATCGAAGATTCTTCTTACTTCGATCGCTATCTTTGCCTCCTTGGCTAAGCCCTCTTCTACCTCGGGATTGCAAACGTCCTCTAACGTCCCATACCCTGGCCTTACCCCGGTCTCTTGAACCCATGTTCAAGGCTGTTCCATCATTTGAGCATTCACTCATATCCAATCTCCTGAGTTCCTCAGCGAGTATTTAATCTCGGAAGCCGTTGTAAGTCAGTTTCTCCTTTCCAATTGAGTTGCTCACAGCAGCTCGCATGAATTCCTAACTGTTCGGTAGAGATGCTAGTAGTATAAGGGCTCTCACTTCGTCTTCAAAAGTTATCTCCACCGTATCCAACTGATTTGCGGTGTCGATGAACTTGTTCACATGACTCGCGACAGGTGTCCCCTCAGCCATGCGTAGGTTGAACAACTTATGCATGAGATGTACCTTGTGGTTCGCGGATGGTTTCTCATACATGTCGGTGAGGATCTTCATCATCCCCATCGTCGTCGTCTCTCTTGCGACGTTATGTGCTACACTCCTAGATAGTGTTAAGCGGATCACTCACAATATTTGTCGGTCTAAGAGTTTCCACGCCTCCTCGATGGTCATGGTCGGCCTTTCCTCAAGGAGAAATGGCTGATGCATCTTCCTCCCGTAGAGGTAGTCCTCTATTTGCATTCTCCAGAATGCGAAGTCCTTCCTGTCGAACTTCTCGATCCCGTGTGCGATTCTGTCTTCTTTTGCCATTGATCTTCCTCTCCGTCTTCGACCTTGGTTCTGTGAACCTCGGGCTCTGATACCACTTGTTAGGAAATCAGTCGAGCATAAAGAAAGACAGAAGTATTAAAACCGAGCACACACACTTTGATAACGGAGTTCACCCAAATTGGCTACATCTCCGGGCCGCTACACATGGCACTTAATATTATTAAGAGGATTACAAACGTAATCTGGCTGAACACAAAGCTATGGTTCTCTCACAAATAGAACTCTCTCTTTACAATATATATAAAGGTGTTTGTGTAGTTGTAATTAAAATACAAGATATTTGGGCATATAAATAGAACCCTTAGTGGGTCATATTACAATTCCAGGCGATGTGGGATAATTAGAAAATATGGTCAAAACTCATTTGGCTCCACAACTCAACAATAACATGGTGTAGGCAACAACAAGATGAAGTTCAGCCAGGACATTTAGATAGAGTGCTAATAAATGCAGCTTGCATTAATCATATGAATTACGAGCTCACACATTTAGAAAGAAATATGTCGGATATTGCCCCACTCCTCTTTAGTATGAAGAATTACACTTATAGTGGCCCAATACCTTTCAAATTTCAAAGGGCTTGGATCACACGTGAGAACTTTTTACCATTGGTAGAAGATAATTGGAAAGGGACCTGTTATGCAAAGGGTATGGTAAAGTTTGTAATAAAACTAAACGGTTAAAACAGAGATTAAAGTAATGGAACAAAGCAACATTTTGGGAGAGAAAGATTGATGAACTGACTTTTTGGGAGAAAAAGATTGATGAACTGACTTTTTGGGAGAAAAAGATTGATGAAGAAGAGGGTATTTATAAAATCCCGTATTTAATTTTGCTTTAATTCAATATTTTTTTACGTTATTGCTATGATTTTGACAAGTTGACGTTTTGTCTAGTAATTAGCAATAAGTTTTGGGTTTTGTATTAGCTTAGGGTCTTAGGAAATAAATGAGGCAGATGAATCAAAATAGTAGTCGACGTACTCACTCCTAGTAATACCTAACGTGATAAATACTAAGTTGGCCGTTGTAAGTTTCATGCATAAAATAATTATTATATTCTTATAGGTTATTAAGAGAGAGAAACGGACACATTATTAATCATAACATTTTAATAACATGTTTGTATTAGTGTATTTACATTTATTCCTCCATGAGGGTATTGGGCTATATGGTTACAATGCAACATTGATTCATTTAGAAGTTACGTACATACAACAATTAATTCCTTGAAATCATTTAGTGAAAAGTTGAAAGTAATTTTTAGGCGTTTCAATAACACATGCCCATTCTTATTCTTATATCTATGAATATATATAAGATTATATGAGAAGACACATAAGCAGACTCAATGATACGCATCTCATCATCACTATCATATTTATATACCATTTCTATATTATCATGTTAAAAAAAAGCTACTCAGATTATTCTATACTTACTACTATATTAGATTTATTTATATGTATATTACAATAGAAATAAGATATTAAGAGAGGAAGGAAGGCATGTTGTGTAAGGTCAGAAGTTTAATTCGGAAATTCAGTGGTTAACAATATCCATTTATAGTACAATGTTTCGGTTGTTTCGGATCCGTATATAGATGAGTGGCTATCTTATTTCCGATTATAGAATCCCATTGCATTTTCTAATGTTGCAGCCTCAAATATATTTTCGAATATCAAAAGTTATATATGTATTTTGTATCAGAAAGTTATAGGTTCCAAAAGAGAAAATTTGTTGTTACGTTGATGAATGTAAAGAAAAGTAAACGTTTATGCCCGTCGATGGACGTATATGGTTATTTGAGAAAATGTTATTTTATTTTGCTGATCTCTATGTTTTATATTTGATAAACTTTATAGAATAAAAGAGATTTGGGAAGTCAAAATCCAACGAATAAAAGAGATTCAGTAACTCTGAATCCAAAGAAAAAAATAGATCCATGAAGTCTGTATCCAACGAATAAAATAAGATCGGGAAGTCTGAACCCACATAGGAGATTGGAAAGTTTAATCAAGCTTAATTTCTCATTTATATTATCATATTGATAAAAAACTCGTTATTTGCTTCCCCATTTTATTTATACTCGTGCTTTGGGAATTTTTATTAAAGTTAGATACCATTTTTGAAGGAAAAGATAAAAGGATTAAAAGCTATTTTCGACCTTATATTATATTGCAAGGTTAATTACTCACTTAGCTCTTTTAATTTACCTCTCGCTTTTTAAATGTTTTCAGGTGTATTGAGTTGAGTTCAAGTTGGCCGAGACCAGACATATCTCAAAGGATTTAGTTTCCGCTTCATTTATATATTGATTTAGATTCTAAGAAAGAAAGTTTAAGTGTTTGAAATTCGAGCTTGTATTAATATAAGTATATTTTGTTGATCAAATTATTTAAAATGTGTTTTAATAAAGTCTTTGTCTATTACGTGTCGCCGCACGTGTTATTCGGCCGTGTGACACCCTTTAGGCCTGGGATGTTTCAGTATAGAAGTAGTTGAGGGCTATAAGAAGACTTGCAGCCTATAATGATGCACTTATACAGGAGGATATTTTCATTAAGCAAAAGACAAGAGTTAAGTGGCTAGAAGAGGGGGATATAAACTCTAATTTCTTCCATCAATTGCTAAAACACAAAAGATCAAAAAATACCATTAAATCAATAACTAAAAGTGATGGTTCTGTTAGTGATGTTGCTGAAGACTCTCAGAAACCCAAGTTATTATGATGGATAGTATTCTTGAGATTATAACTAATATGGTAAATGAAGGTGATAATGATATGTTGTGTTGTTTGCCTACTGAAGATGAGATAAAAAGTGCTGTTTTCTCCACTCCACTAGATTTTTCCCTGGTATGGATGGTTACTCGGTCTCATTTTACACTGTTTGTTGGTCCATAATCAAGGAGGACTTAATTGAAGCTATTATTGATTTTTTTTTCCTGTGATGAGAGTTTCCCAAAATATTGGGTTTCTACTCTTATCGTACTCATTCCCAAAGTGGCTACTCCTCAGGATTTTCGACAATTTCGACCTATTAGTTTGTGTCAAGTGACATATAAGCTCATTTTAAAGATAATAACTAACAGATTATCATCCATCATGCCAAAGCTCATTACCCAGAATCAGCATGGTTTTGTTAGTGGGAGGATTATAAGTGATTGCATTTTATTAGCACATGAGCTGATGAGGCACACTGGGGACAATTATAGAGGAGGAAATGTTGTTTTTAAGCTTGATATGGCGAAAGATTTTGATAGAGTTAACTGGAGTTTTCTGAAAAAAGTGTTGTTCAAGTTTGGCTTTAATAGTAGATGGGTTTGCTTAATTATGAGGTGTGTTACAAAAGCTTATTACCCATTGACATTAATGGTGGTACTGTGGATTTTTTGGCTTCATCTAGAGGGCTAAAGCAAGTGGATCCCCTCTTCCCCTTGCTCTTTATTTTGACTGAAAAAGTTATGAGTAGAGGATGGATAAATTTGCAAGATAGGGGTCGTATTATACCGTATAAGTTGCCTAATGGTTGTATGAATGTCTCACATCTAATGTTTGCTGATGACGTTCTAATTTTTAATAATGATAGTAAAAATAGCCTGGATAATTTGATGAGTTTTATTCACAACTATGAGAAGGTGTCAAAACAACTCTTAAATGCATACAAGAGAATTTTCTTGACTCATATACATCAATCTCCTAGAAAAAAGTATTATAGCAAGTGCTACCGGATTCATGGATGGCTCTTTCCCAACTAGCTACTTGAGTATTCCACTGCATACTCAAAACAAACTGGGCACATGTATGATGAGCTACTTCTTAAAATTTATAAAAAAGTAACAAGCTGGAAAGGGAGTCTGTTAACTTCAGGTGGAAAATTAACATTGATAAAGTACGTGCTTAACATCATGCCTATTCACTTTTTGGATGTGCTAAACCCTCCTCAATTGGTAGTTGACAAGATTGAGGCCATTTTTGCAAAGTTTTTTTGGGGGTCTTATGAAGGAAAGGAAAAACATCATTGGATTGCTTGGTCGAAAATAGCAAAGCCCATAGACGAAGGAGGAGTTGGGGTGAAAGATATTTAAGAAGTTCTAGTAGTTTTGCAAGCAAAAATGGGTTGGAGACTTCTGTGTGAAGACTCAACGTGGACAAACTTTATGTATAGTAAGTATTTTGCCACTACTGCTGACTGGTCCAATCCTGTAATAAAAAGAAAACACTCCCCTAGTTGTAAGACTTTAGCCAGTTATTTCAAGACGGTGATCTCAAAAAGCAAATGGTTAATAAGAGAAGGATTGATCAGTTTTTGGTTTGAAGACTGGAAGAGTGATGGTTTTCTGAATTCTTCTTATGTGGTTGATAATAAAGATCTATTACTACAGCAAGTTTTTGATACAAATGTTAGAAAAAATGAAGTGGTAACGAATATGAATGATTCTGAGTTGAAAGAAGAAATGATTCATTGTAAGGTGAAACTAACATAAGGGATGGATGGAAGGTTTTGGACTGGATCCACTGATAGGAGATTTACAGCTAAAAATGCCTATAAATTTTACATAAAGAAAAATCCTAAATGGAATTTGGCAAATTTCATCTGAAATCCATTATTGTCACCTAAAGTTTCACTATTTGCTTAGAAATTGTGGAAAAATTGAATTAAATTGGAAGCTGACTAAAGAAGTATGCATCTCTTTGGCCTCAAAATGCGCTTGTTGTAAAAAGAATAAAGAGGAATATTTAGACCATTTATTTTGGTCAGGTGATATTACAAGAGCTGTATGGAGGCATTTTAGTAACCTTTTTGCTATGCCGTATTATGAGAATACAAATTGGAGGGAATATATTGGTATCTGGTGCTCAAAAGTCACAGGTAGAAGTCAACTCGATTATCTGACTGGCATTGTACCTATTTTGATAGTTTGGGAAGTGTGGATTGCTAAAGTGGATTATAAGCATAATAACAAAGATATGAATGAGGAAACTGTTATTGCTAAAGTCAAAAAATGAATTATGGATCTGAATGGTGGAATTAATCCTTTGAATGTTATGGATCTAGCCCAAAAAATCACTCTAGAGTTGCTAAACGTGAAGGAGCTCTCTGTTAAAGTGAAAAAATTCATGCCAATTAAGTGGCTTGTGCCATATTCGGGTAAACTCAAGTTAAACACAGATGGTATTTTTTTTAACCATAATAGGAGAGCAGGTGGTGGTGCTATCCTAAGGGATGAGCATTGTAAAATTGTTAAAGTTATATGATTTCTACTGATATGTCATTCTGCTATTGAAACTAAAAGTTTAGCTTTAATGAATGAGCTAGTAATGTGTTACAATCTTAGTATCGTAAATGTGCACATTTAAGTTGATTCTTTAACTATGGTTAATTGGAGGAAAAGGAAGACGAAGCTGCCTATAAAATTTGAAGCTTATTGGGAGGATATTTCTATCTTGTTGAGTTATATTGAACGGAGTTTTAAACATATTTGGAGGGAGCAAAATGTAGTGGCAGACGAGCTTGTCAAACTGGGTCTAAATGTAGGTGAATTTTTTTTTGACAATGGCTTATCATTGCTTCAGAAAATCTATGGAATGTACAGATCATGATGGGCATACGAGCTTTAGAAGATTTACAGAGTTTCCTCGAGTATTTTAATTAGATTTTTTTGTTTTCCATAAAGTTTTCTCTTGTAAAGTAGTGTTTGTTTTGTTTAGTACATTGATAGTTACCAACTTATAAGCTGAAAGAGAGAATAGTACTGTAAAAACTGGGTGAGGTCCCAATTTTAGTGAAATCGAATTTCATGGGGTGTTGTCCCTCTAAAAAAGAAAAATTGCCGGTTATTATATTAGTTAGATGTATCACTTCAGTGCCTTATTTTTCCTGGAAATTATGCACCCTAGGCATACAAAGAAATTTTACGGAATTTTTTCAAAGACGTCACGTTAGTTTTTCTTTTTTAAATAAAAAGTTTGTAAAAATACAGTAATCTAGTGACTCACATTCAATAGTTAAAGGAATAAGGATGGCTAGTCTCTTACATTTGCCAAATCACATTCCAGAATAATTAAAATAAAGAAAAGGTATAGACATGGAAATGTACAAAATATCTTTATGTATGTATTATAAGATTAAATGGTGAAGAGACAACGAATGCAAAATCTACTCTTTAGCGCTATCAAATAGTTACTGCTACATTCCCATAAAGCAAAACTGTGGCATGAGAAACATGAAACACAAACTTGGAAAAGCATAAGTATCACGGGACAGGTTATCATTATTAATAATAATATATAAACTACACGGATAAGCATTGCCGCTATTCCACACTGTTAATAAATGATTCAAATATTTTCTAAGGAGCCATTTCTTAAACACTATTGGCAGGAAATAGTAATACGTAAAATCTGTAAAAGAGAACCTTATTAAAGCTTCTCGTTTCATTTTTTTTTCGCTTTCAAACCTTTCGAAACATAAAAAAAAAATGACATAAAACTGGTAATATCAGTATTCTAAAGGTATGCTACATTAAACTAGAAAAGGGCATTGGACAACAAGAAAAAGCTCAACCCAAAAGTCAGTTATTATCTATCAGATTAAAATAGATGAAATGTAGGATAAGAGATTACACATTTTGGCGCACTGCGTGAAAAGCACATAGAAGCCTTGACTCGAATTTGACGGTTCTTGTGCTTATGATTATGTTTCAGTATTTATAAGAAAAACCCGGGATACCCAAGAAGTTATAGCTATTAAAGCTTTTCTACCTGCCTCATATACAAACCTTTTGTCTTGTGAAGACTTCATATGAACCTGCAGAGCTACTGATGCAAAAGAAATGATACAATATATATAAATAAAAAACCTAGTATACTCCGGATAATAGAAAGTTCAAAAAAGGAAATACCAACAAGGAGTCTACTGAATCAACAATTCGATCATATTTGTCGTCTTACATACAACGCTTCTTGGATTCTTTCAAG
This sequence comes from Primula veris, assembly GCA_963682055.1. Classification (NCBI taxonomy): domain Eukaryota; kingdom Viridiplantae; phylum Streptophyta; class Magnoliopsida; order Ericales; family Primulaceae; genus Primula; species Primula veris. The sequence goes on along the minus strand of OY821747.1, from coordinate 22,306,788 downwards.
ATATAACAATTAGGGGAATGACTTTATTCATGTTTATCGCAATAGTTACAGACACAGAAATATAGGCCTCGTTTGTTTGCAGCTCTGCTAGTCCAGTGATTAACACTACCAGTGCGATTATTCTAGTATTGGAAATGATATTTGGTCTATCAAACTAATTGAATATGGCGAGGGGATGTCGGCACCCCCTCGTCCGGGCCAATACCACCTCCACAGCAGGCGATCCGGGCCTGTAAACCATGGGTGACGCATCACCCCGGATCTTGAGGGGCCGAGCTGTGTCTAGGCCGGCCTAGAGAAGCTTGTCGAGTACACTTCCCCAATTAATGCTGCTGCTCCCTTAGGGGACCCTTCATGTGTTTCATCGACGTGGCCCAATCACAGGCCATCTCCAGTGGGCCCCGGAAAACGACAGTACTCTTGTCAGAGTCATAAATGACCTAACGCCGTTGGATCAGCGTTTTACAGTACAGTGATCCAAGTGTTAGTATAACTCTGATCACACTATAAATACCCCCACTAACACATCTTAGAGGGGGAGACAGAAAAAGACAGAGAGGAGAGATAAAGCTCAAATCACCCGGACCCCCTAAACACGACATCTGACACCCGACGCCATAGCTGTAACCGGTCCGATTCCCCCCCTTTTTTCGTTATCAACCTACTTTCAGTCTTACCCAGTACTAACTTGATCGTCGAAGAGGGAAAACCTGGTACCAACCCCGGGCCCCTGTTCGTTTCTTGTGCAGGAACGGAGAGTACCCCCTCGTCGAAGCAGATATATTCCACGATGGACACCTCAGAAGATCGGAGCCGACGCGAATTGATTAAGCCGAGACTTGTAAGAAAAGTAGGCTCGCCAATTGGCACCGTCTGTGGGAATCTGTTTAGAACGCGTTAGCTCTGACGTTCCGTCCTCGAAGAAAACATGTCTAGCAATAACCGATTCGACACCCCATCGTCTCGACACACCCCCGTTCTTGGGATGCCTAGGACACTCTCTTTCGGTGAGACCCCGAGAACCGCGTCTACGAGGGATCCCGCCCCCTTAACGGCAATACCTGTGACATCCCGATCATGGACCGAGCTGACAGAGATGATGCTCGATGTCCACGAGAAGGAGCTCGTCGCGCTTGCTGCCCAGAAGGCATTGATAGCCATGCTGATGGCACCAGAGCCCGAGCCCGTCCTCCAAGACGCAAGCCAAGTCGAACCGGTCCTCCGACCCACTAAAAGCGTGATGTCCCGGCTGGGACCCCACCGACGACCCCCCCTAGAGACTCCCAGAGAGCCAACTAGGGGTGAGGAGTCGGAGAGCTCCGACGAAGGGAACTCTCGTCGTGGCGACGAGCGAAGCGTGCACTCACGAATCCGTTGGCCGAATGACAGTTATGAATCACAGCCAGAGTCGAGTCGTGCACGAACTGAAAAGCCTCCTCGAAGACGGAGACGCAGCCGCCGCACTGGCCGAGATAAAGCAGCCGACGAAGCAGCGTTAAAAATCGTTGCCTCTACCCGTAGCACCCCGTTCTCAGACGAGATAGAGTATAGCGCGCCCCCCGGAAATTTTACTGCCCCTGTTCTCCAAGTCTTCAATGCGGATTCTGACCCGGAAGCTCACCTCCGGCACTATCGTTACCAGATGAATCACTGGTCCCACCTCGATCGGCTTATGTGCAAATGCTTCCCTGCCAGCCTGGGGAGGTTGGCGAGTAAATGGTTCTAGTCTCTGCCTGCCAACTCCATCCACTGTTAGGATGACCTCGCCTATGACTTTGCACACCGGTTTATCAACTTGAAAGAAAGGGTTGCCCAACCGGAACAATTGTACCAAGTTAGGGCCCAACCTAAAGAGACTCTCGAGAGTTATGATAATCGGTTCTGGCAGAAGCACGTGGAGTGCGCCGACTGCCCCGATTCTACTACCATAGCTGCTTTTAGGCAGAACATGATCGTAGGGAGCAGGATCCGCAACGAAATGATAGCAACTCCTCCGAGCACGGTTTCTCAACTCCGATCACTGATAAAGCAGCATGTCGACATTGAGAAGGACATGAGATCTGCTGGGGCAATTCGTTCGGTCGCCAGCATCGAACAGCCCCGTGAGAGGACCGTCTCGAGAAGCACCCAGAGAGATCGCCCCATAGCGGAAAGGATGGGGAGACCTCGTATGATAGAGAGTCCGCAACCGGCCCCCAAGAGGAGAAGAGAGGAGCCCCGTCGGAATGGCCCTATGGTACCGGGAACTGCCTACTCCACCATCTTTCGCCTCCCGTTGACCGACCTGCTCGGCGAAATTGAGAACGAGCCGTACTTCTCCTGGCCCCTCCCACTCAGGAACGAGCCGGCCCGAGGGCCCAATGATAAATTCTGTGACTATCACAGAGGCCGTGGCCACAATACCAACGAGTGTCATGGTCTCAAGGCGAGGCTCGAAGGATGGGTTCGAGATGGCTTGATGGATAAATACGTCAAGACACGAAGAGATTCCGATCAAGGTCGAGAAGGGGCCGACGAGAGGCAACCGGACCTCCCCCCACCGGTGATGACCTGTCAGGTTATCCACTCCGGACCAAAGAAGCCTAACCCTAGTGGAGTTGAGAGGACTGAGGCCCGTGAGGCCGCAATGAAGGAGCATGTCTGCCTCGCCGAGAGATCGAGCCCCCAAAAGAAAAGTAAGCACGACACCAGGCCAGATCTAAGCTTCACCGACTTCGACCTGGTAGGGGTAGACCTGCCCCATAACGATGCCCTTGTTATCACTACCCAAGTTAGCCATTGCTCAGTAGGACGCATCCTCGTCGATCAAGGGGCGTCAGTGAATATACTCTTTGGAGACCTCTACCAAAAGATGGGGCTATCAGAAGAGCAGCTGGATACCAACGCCCCTCCCCTGTACGGATTCAACTCTGAGGCTGTTCAGCCCAGGGGGAACATAACCTTGCCTGTTAAAACAGGAACCAAGGTTATGAGTGTGGAGTTCACGGTAGTGGACGTCCCCTCCCTTTACAACGTCATACTAGGGCGTACGTGGCTTCATGAGATAGAAGGCGTCTCATCCACTATGCACCAAAAGGTCAAGTACCCAACTGTATCTGAAGTAGAGACCATCTCGGGTAACCAAAAAGTCTCGCGAAGCTGTGCCATGGCCGTGTACTCCGGCGAAAAGCCGGTCCCGGTCCAGAGTGTTATTAACATAGAGACCGAGGACCCCAAGCTGCTGAGGGAACTAAACAAAAAGATGGGACTAGAAGCTGAGGACAAGGTAGAAGGGGGATTGTTGAAAATACAGATCCCTGGGTACGACGGGGACCACTTTTTTATGGTGGGTGCGAAGCTAAGTGAGCCCGAGATATCCGATCTCGTTGCGCTCCTGCTCGAGTACCTCGACAACTTTGCATGGTCCCCTAGAGAAATGCCAGGTATCAGCCCCGACCTTGCCTGCCATAAATTAAACGTCAACCCGGACGCGAGGCCTGTGATGCAAAAGGGACGTCGCGTCAGTCCAGAGCATGCCGACGCCATCAATGAGGAGGTGCAAAAGCTTCTGCTGGCCGAAGCCATCAGAGAAGTTTATTATCCTAGATGGCTCGCTAACCCCGTAGTGGTCCCCAAGAAGAACGGAAAGATGCGCGTATGCATAGACTACACGGGCCTAAACCGAGCATGTCCAAAGGATCCTTTCCCCTTGCCCAAAATCGATCAGATATTGGACTCCACTGCCGGAGCTGCCAGAATGAGCTTCCTGGACGCCTGCTCCAGCTATCATCAAATACCCATGTCGGAGGCTGATCAAGAGAAAACGGCCTTCATAACCCCAAGGGGAAATTACTGTTACAAGGTGATGCCCTTCGGGCTCAATAACGCCGGGGCAACATATCAGAGGATGGTCACTAAGATATTCTCCAAGAATATAGGCCGGACCATGAAGGCCTATATTGACGACATGGTGGTAAAGAGCGCCTAGGAGGGGGACCACCTCTCCGACCTCAGAGAAGTTTTCGAAACAATCCGAAGACACGACCTCAAACTGAATGCTTCCAAATGTCCTTTGGGGTTAGGGCCGGTAAGTTCCTAGGATTCATGGTGACACACCGCGACATAGAGGCAAACCTAGATCAAATCTCTGCCTTGAACAATTTGAGAACCCCAGAAAAGAGAAAAGATATACAAAAGCTAGCCGGGATGGCTGCCGTCCTAAACCGCTTCATTGCTCGGTTTGGGGATCGCTGCAAGCCGTTCTTTACTGCCTTGAAGGCTCAGAAGAAGTTCGAATGGGACGATGAATGTCGTAGGGCGTTCACGGAGCTGGCAGACTACCTCGAGAGCTCACCCTTACTGACCAAGCCGGACATCGGCGATGTCCTTGCCTTATACCTGGCAGTTTCAGAAATAGCCGTCAGCGCCGTACTCATCAAAGAGCTCGGCAGGGAGCAAAGGCCTATCTACTATGTGAGCAAGACCCTACTTGACGCCGAGGCTAGGTATCTGCCCTTAGAAAAGCTCGTCCTAGCCCTCGTTATGGCCTCGCGTAAGCTGCCACACTATTTCTCGGCCCATAGTATCGTCGTATATACCGATCAACCCGTCCGGGAAATACTCCAGAAGGGAGATCTGTCTCGACGTATGACGAAGTGGGCTTGCCACCTGAACGCGTACGACATCCGCTACGAGCCTCGGACATCCGTGAAGGGGCAAGCTCTGGCTGACTTTGTGGCAGAATTCACAATCGCGGGCACGACGGCCCTAAGTCCCGGTATTGCAGGACGCGCCCTTGAGACATGGACCCTGCATGCGGATGGGGCCGCCAATAAGAGAGGATCCGGTCTCGGGGTGGTACTCCGGTCTCCATAAGGCGACGTGATCGAGAAGTCAATCCAGCTTGGCTTCCGAGCCACTAATAATGAGGCGGAATATGAGGCAGTGATCGCCGGCTTAAGAATGGCACGTAGCCTTGGAGTCAAGAAAATACTCGTGAACACTGACTCCCAATTAGTCAGTGGCCAGATAAGTGGGGAGTTCCAAACGAAAGATGAGAGGATGACACTCTACATGGCTGTCGCCTTGGGAATACTCCAAACCTTCGACTATCAAGAGGTCAACAATATCAACAGGAACGAGAACTCTCATGCCGACGCCCTCGCGACCCTGGCCTCGGCAATAAATGACAAGCGAGAAAGGACCGTCACCATAGAGTATGTTCCCTCACCTAGCATCGACGTAAAGTCAAAGGTCAATGTGGTAACCGACCTCTCACCGGAGCAAAGTTGGATGGACCCCATAATCGTGTACCATAACTCCGGCGACCTGCCCGACGATAAAAAAGAAGCTGAAAAAATAAAGAGGAAGGCCCTCGGATTCTGGCTGGCTCCGAACGAAAGGCTTTACAAGAGGTCATTTTCCGGGCCCTATTTGCTCTGCGTTCACCCCGACATGGTCCTAAAGGTCATGGAAGAGATACATGAGGGAGTATGCGGAAGCCACACTGGGGGCAGGTCACTGGCCAACCGCGCCCTAACACACGGATACTGGTGGCCCCTCATGCAAAAGGATTCTAAAGCATTCGTGCTCAAATGTGAGAAGTGCCAGAAATATGCACCCGTGCCATGAGCCCCGGCTCAAAAAATGAGCAGTGTGACCTCGCCTTGGCCCTTCGCACAATGGGGCATGGACATCGTCGGACCGTTCCCTCAGGCCCCAGGGGGCAAAAAGTTCCTCCTCATGGTCACCGACTACTTCTCGAAGTGGGTAGAAGCCGTGACATTGACGGAGGCCGAGGTGATCAGGTTCCTCTGGAGAGATGTGATCACAAGATTTGAAATCCCGTACTCAATAGTCGCAGATAATGGGGGCCAGTTCACCGGAGCTAAATTAAAAGCGATGTACGCGAAGTACCACATCAAAAGCTATTATTCCACCCCTTCATATCCCCAAAGCAACGGACAAGCTGAGGTGTCGAATAAGACCGTTCTCGACGGAATAAAAAAGAGGCTAGACGAGTCCAAGGGACGATGGGCCGATGAACTGCAGCACGTCCTATGGGCCTACCGAACGACGAGAAGACGGGGCACTCAACAAACGCCTTATAGCCTCACCTACGGAATGGAAGCTATCATCCCGTTAGAAATCGGGCTCCCCTCTCTCAGAACCGACATGGTAGAGAACGGACTGAATGAAAAAATGATGGGCCTCGAGCTCGACTATGCTGAAGAACGAAAGGAAGTCGCGGCCATCCGTAATGCCGAGTATAAGAACGAACTGGGACGATCCTATAACAAAAGAGTGAACGCCAGACGTTTTCAAGATGAAGACCTCGTATTACGGAAAGTAAACAACAACACGAGAGTACAATCCGACGGCAAGTTAGGCCCCAACTGGGAAGGCCCATATCGAATCCTCGGCACAGTTGGGAACGGGGCCTACCTGTTGGGTCGCCTTTCCAACGATGTCCTGATGGATCGACCTTGGAACGTCAACAACCTGAGGAAGTACTACCAGTAGGCCTCGACCTTTGTGTTTTGATGTAAATAAGAATATGATGTAAATATGCCTGAGGGCTTCATGAATGAAATTGTTGTCATTTCACAATTACCCCGGTTTCTATTTATTTGAATTTTTCAGTTCATTTAAATTTTACAAGTGTTTCAGAAGACCCGAGCCTATACCGCACCCCGGTTTCTATTTATTTGAATTTTTCAGTTCATTTAAATTTTACAAGTGTTTCAGAACACCCGAGCCTATACGGCATCCCGGTTTCTATTTATTTGAATTTTTCAGTTCATTTAAATTTTACAAGTGTTTCAGAACACCCGAGCCTATACGGCACCCCGGTTTCTATTTATTTGAATTTTTCAGTTCATTTAAATTTTACAAGTGTTTCAGAACACCCGAGCCTATACTTGTGTCAGATTTATAAAAATGTTAATTCGAATTGTGAGTTATGTAAAATGAGCGCCCCAATGCCGAAGCATAAGGGCCCACTCATTTGGGAGCACGTATACATATGGAACACACAATGGAAGTAAAAAAAAAGACAAGTTCAACAGACCAAAATTGTTTTTCATTTCATTTCTTGAGGAGCTATTACATGCTAAGTACACAAAAGAAGATTACATCGAAAACAAAGTCTAAAAGCTACCCTAGCCCTACCTGGCCCCGTCTTCATCTCCCCCATCCTCTTCGTCTGTAAGTGCTCGAGGAGTAAGAGGAACCACCTCTGGAATGGGAGCTGAGGGGACGGGAACGATGATATTTTCCATGTTCCACACCGGATGATCTGGTCCCGCCCTCATGAAAGCAGCTGCCTCAGACCAGCCATCGACATAGAAGGAATTAAAGTCCTTCTGTGTCGATAGTTCCAAGGCGGCGCTCATCTCTGCCTCGGCGGCTTGAACCGCAGTCTTCACTTTTTCAGCCACTCCTGCCTCAGCGGCTTGGACTGCAGCCTTCACCTTATCGGTCATGCTTGCCTCGGCCTCCTTCAGAGCCGTTACTGCAGCTTGGGCACGCTCCTCGGCCTCAGCACCGGCCTTCGTGGCTTCAGCTCTCCGAGCTTCCAAAGACTCGACGAGGCCCTCGGCCCTCTCTGCCCATTTTTGGGCCTCCTCCGCCCTCTCCAGAGCTTCTTCGGCCTGCTTAGCACTGACCTCGGCCTTCGAAGCCCACGACCTCACCAGTTGGCCTTGTTGATAGACGTACTGGTTCATCGTTAAGTAGGCCTACAAAAGAAGAGAAACACTTAGCAAAAATTTAAGAAATAGACAAAGAACACTCAGGAATGGCACAACGAAAACAGAAATTTACCTGCTGGATCATGGCCATGGCCGACTTCATGGCAGAAGCAAGGTCGAGACCGTGATGGTCGGCCTCGACGGTTTGCTGCTGGAGCACAGCCAGAGCAAGCATGCCAGCAGAGGGGTGGCCCTCCATGATGCTCCGCGCCCCAGTTGCCGCCTTAACCTCCTCCGGGGTCTGAACAGGCATCATTTGCGACGGGGAGCCAGAGCCTGAGCTTGAGCCTGAAGCACTAGGTATTGGACTCTTTGCCTGAGTGGTTGACACCGCTCGCTCTTCGGCAATGACCACAGGCTCCCTAGGCTCCAGGATGGGCGCGACATCCTCCCTCGGCCCAGATTCCCCGGTCCGGGCCTTCTTCGCATCTCGAGGGGCCTTCGCCTCCTCCCTCTTTCTCTTGTCAGCTTCGGCCTTGCGAGCGGCTCATTCACGCCTCGCCTGCCCTAGAAAACCTCCCAACCTCTCTAAGGCCTTTGCCTTAGCATCAGCAGGAGCCACTTCGACCACCTCCTCATCCCTTGCCTCGGCGACCTCCTCCTCAATGGCCTCGGGCTCTATAACCTCCTCTTCCTCACCATCTCCCCCCGCATCGGCAACAACTTCTTCCACCTCCTCCTCCTCATCAGAACGGACCACCTACATCGTTCAAAACAAGAGAAAAGAAGTTAGAAAAATTCGCAAAATTACAAAATTTAGCTAAGTGTAAAACTAAAAATCTAAGGAAAACAAGAAGTGACTTACCCTGGTCCGCGATGTGCCAGGAGTCGGCCCGATCTGGCGTACCTCGGAAGAGCTGTCTTCTAGCCGAAGAGGACTCACTACCTCAGGCTCCCTAGACCTCAGGGGAAGATCCTCTGGCAGAGGTTTCCCATGTTGGTCTATGTAGACACGGGTACCGTCTGGCCCCACCCTGTAGTGGAAGACGGTACCATCCGGCCGGGTCTGAAAGAGAACCCCGGCCGATTCAGGAGCGAAAGAGGCCACCGTCACGACCTTCGCCTTGCTGCTTGGCTTCAGCTTCGGCTTCGTCGCCTTCTTCACCACAGGCATCGCCACGGTATCAGCCTCCTCTACAATCTTGGGAGGAAGGGTCGACTCTAGACCCCTCTCTTTCTCCCAGTTGTAGTAGGGGAACTGCATGTTAGGAGGCGCTCAGCATCGCGCGCTCCCATATCGGTCCCATCCGGACCCCACCAATTGAGGGCCACCTCCAGCGACCCAATGTTGGGTTCGCCGAGGCCCCTCAGCTTCGCGGCCACTGTGGCCTTATTTTCCTTGGTGCTAAGCACCCTCCCCGGCCTGGACGGGAGAATCAGGTCGTCGCGACAAAGCCAGTGGCCCTCCACCACAATCACGTCCTGAGTGTAACCCCGATTCGAATCGGAGTTACCCGTGATCAGCTGATTATGAGCCCGGCACCTCAAGTAGGGCTGCCTGCTCTTGGATTGTGAGCTTGGCTCGGTCTGCAAAAATTCATAGCAGGCCAAGAGCTCCCTAAGCCCCAACGGTTCCGGAAGGGTCGGACCCAACAGGAGGTTGAGGGCCTCCATGCCGGCGCAGACGCGGTGTGCCTGCAATGGCCATTGGCATGGGAGAGTCTGCGTCCAGGCGCATAACTCCCCCAGCAGCTCTGGTATGGGGAGGTCGGTACCCCCATACATGAGAGTGGATAGAGAGAGGGTCACCATCGTGTTGGGATGGGCCACAATCCCGTTCACCTCGTCAACGCTCTCGCATTTCTGAAGCACGAATTCATCACCGATCCCGCACAAGAGTCGAAACTCATTGAGGTCGGGCCCATGGAGCCTCACCATGATGCTGTTGTCGGTCGAAGCCACGGTAAGGGTCGGGTCTAAAATCATTGCCCGGAATGGCAATGCATTTTCCATAATGGCCAGGCGCCGTGGTTGGGGAGCAACCATCGGGCCTTTTCCCGCTCCGTGAATTATCACCATGTCGGCTAGATATTTGTGAATTTGTTAAGTATGAAGGAAGAGTGAGAGAGTAATTTGTTGTGGAATTTTAGAGAGAGATTGAGAAAGTGAAAATGAGTTTTCACTGAGGGTATTTATAGACCCCTAATGGAAGGTGAAAAGACATTCACCAGAAGGTGAAAAGACCGCGACGGCTCATTACACGAACTCCCATAAATAACCGCCGCCACTCAATCGACACATTCCACGTGTACTGCAAGCAGAGGTCGTCTGCCAAGTGTCACTCGTCAGCCGTCTTAGCATTAATGGTATTGGTAGAATCGAAGAGACGGGGGCGGCGCCCCATAAATGCACACCAGGCATGCTCCACGTGTAGAAAATGCATAAATACAAGAACGCGTGTCACGAGACGGACTACGCCGAGACATCTCCACACCGTCAAACATAAAAACACAATGACCGGAGCTCCCGTAACGACTAAAAATCCCTGTTGACCTCGTCCTTAACGACGACTCCGGACAGGGAGCTGTTGGCGAGGGGATGTCGGCACCCCCTCGTCCGGGCCAATACCACCTCCACAGCAGGCGATCCGGGCCTGTCAACCATGGGTGACGCATCACCCCGGATCTTGAGGGGCCGAGCTGTGTCTAGGCCGGCCTAGAGAAGCTTGTCGAGTACACTTCCCCAATTAATGTTGCTGCTCCCTTGGGGGACCCTTCATGTCTTTCATCGACGTGGCCCAATCACAGGCCATCTCCAGTGGGCCCCGGGAAAGGACAGTACTCTTGTCAGAGTCATAAATGACCTAACGCCGTTGGATCAGCGTTTTACAGTACAGTGATCCAAGGGTTAGTATATCTCTGATCACACTATAAATACCCCCACTAACACATCTTAGAGGGGGAGACAGAAAAAGACAGAGAGAAGAGATAAAGCTCAAATCACCCGGACCCCCTAAACACGACATCTGACACCCGACGCCACAGCTGTAACCGGTCCGATTCCCCCCCTTTTTTCGTTATCAACCTACTTTCAGTCTTACCCAGTACTAACTTGATCGTCGGAGAGGGAAAACCTGGTAATAACCCCGGGCCCCTGTTCGTTTCTTGTGCAGGAACGGAGAGTACACCCTCGTCGAAGCAGATATATTCTACGACGGACACCTCGGAAGATCGGAGCCGACGCGAATTGATTAAGCCGAGCCTTGTAAGAAAAGTAGGCTCGCCAGAATAGTCCAGTGACTATAGTCCAGACCTTGCTTACGACCCTGTGAGTGTATCAGTGTCAATGTTGCACTATCAATAGAATATTCCGGTAAAGTGTCTAACCAAATGAGACACAGTCAGACAACATTACATCCACATCAAGAAAACATACTATAATATTCGTTAAAATTCATCACGAGAAGAAGTTGATCCACAAGCATAACTGAACATCTAATGATTAATTCCTTGCTTTAACTTTGTGACTTGTATATGCATCTTCTACATCATTCAGATTCCTGGATTCGACATATTCTAGTTCTGTATTTGTCAGCTCAGCTTTTAAGCGCACATTATAATTATCTCAATTAGTGGAAGTTATGACCAATAGGGTGGTTCTTATATTGTACATTTCCTTAACATTTACATGCTCAATTGTAGGTGTATTAAATCCAGCCTTACTAAAGCTTCCATTTACCACTTAGATACATATACAATGTACTTGCATGTGTGAGAGCCATACAAGACATTACCAAGATTAAAAAAAATGCTGTAATATAATGAAAAAAAATTGCAAAGAACATCACCTAAGAAATTTCAGCTCAACTATAAAAAGTTATTTTAGGTACAGTAAAACCTCTATAAATTAATAATGTTGAGAGCATAAAAATTTATTAATTTAGACAGTTATTGATTAATCGAAAAATTATTAATTTCATATATTAAATAGTTTTTCTTGATTCAGTAAGTAAACTCGATAGTAACTTAAAACCCAATTATACATGACTAAAAATACTCGTTAATCTCGTTAGTAAAGACAAATACACTACTTCATTTGCTACTATATAAAACTTGTTACGTCTTAAACGTTTAACAAACTAAAAATATACATTGAATACATCAAATTAAGGATAACCTTCATGTATATTTAAAATATAAGAATAAGCAAACGACTTTACAGTCTTTTTATATTCATAATTCACTAAATAGTTATAGTAGTGTTTGTAACTTTCAAGAATTATTAATTTATGATTTTGTGGAGACTAAATATTTCTATAGGGATCTTTAAAAAAAATATTATCTGATTTATTTATCGAAATTAGTAATTTTTTACATTTGACCAAGTCGGGACCGGATAAAAATATTATTTCAGATAGTTTATTAATTTACGGAGTATTAATTTATATATAGAGGTTTTACTGTGAGCGTTTTATCAATTCTCAACATCATTATTTACATTCCACTACATTATTTATATTATTATGTACACATCCTCAAGATGCCACTACACCACCTAACGACGCTTGTTTATATTTCCATGGAAAATCACTTTGACAACATTTGGGAAGACAAAGATCCAAAATAACAAAAAATAAAATTGCAGGACTAAATTTACAGTTGTCATAATATTGAAGGTACGAGAATATATTACTAGAATACTAGTGTACTACGACTACTACCCAATTTTCTATACAACACACGGACACAGTTTCTCCCTTGAGGACTTTTTCCTTCTCAATTTCATTAAAATATATATATATATATATAACGATAGAATCTCGAATCCACAAAGCCAATTTGGAAAGCTGGTAATACGTTTCCGTCGATAACCTTCCAAGTAAAATGTACATAATTGGAATTTCATAACAAAGAGTACTAATTTGGAAATACACCATACTAAAACAAATAGGCGTTTATCCAAGTTCCTATATGGTTCAATTTCGCCAGCTTAGTTCTCTTTCTTCCCTTACAATTTGCCAAAAACAAGTAAAAAAAAATAAGATCTCTCAAACCAGAAAACCAAAACGTCTCTCTCTATACACATTCTAACGTTCCGTCAACATACTCTTAGATCTCATTTGTTTGTTAGACCAATTTTGTTGAGATAAGAATATGAGATTAGCGTTGTATAACTGAATTTTTAGAAAGACGCTAATAATAGTATAATACTATTGCCTTGCTTGGTTACAGATTTATAGCCCTGGTAATATGAATCCGGCTGTGATTAACTTGATATTGTGAAGTACCCCATCATTACGGGAGAAATTGCTAATTCAGTATCCAACCTATCGGGTTTTAGCAATTTAGGACCCAATCTTTCTATTTTTGTAAATTGATACCCAAATTTAATGCTTTATTTTCAATCAAGTCACTTTTAATTTTTGAAGTCTATTTTCTAATTTGGAAAACACTATTTAATAACATATACTATTATCTTTAACTAATTTGTTACTCAACTTACAGTATTGATCATGACCAAATTATTATCAAAACTTGTCAACACTTTAACAAATTAGTAACAGTCTATAATGCTTAATTGGACCTGAATACGTTGATTGTATGGTAAGCACAAATTTTAGGTACCAATTTAGCAAAATAAGGAGGTTGGGGACTAAATTAGGACCAAAGTCGATTGGTTTGGTACTTATTTAGCATTTTTGTCCATCATTAAGCATCGTATCCATTTATCTTTTGTCCTATCCTATGTTTGTTTGGAAACATTGGTAGTAGATGGACCAATAGTCAATTAATACAATGATGTCCGTTTACTTTTTCTTTTTAAATTAAGTTCGTTAAGAAAGACAAACACTAAGTGAGCTTAGTAGTGGGAACATTATTTTTTTATCATGAGAAGAAGATAATAAAAAATATTTTCCAAATGATTAAGTAGCTGGGCAATGAAAAATACTTTTCATATATATATATATATATATATCAAATATGGTAATGTTTTCTAAATAACTCAGTTGATGAAATATATATTGCTTTCATAATATACAAATGTGAATATTTTATTATCTACAAACATATATACATTTATTTAATGTTTTATGTTCAATCAAGCCACTTTTCTAAATTAGGCTCATCATAAATGTTTGTAGATTATAAAATATTCATATTTGTATATTATGAAAGCTATATATAGTTTATTTAGTTTTTATGGGGAAAAAAAAAATAACTCAGTTATGTCAGAAAAGTAGCCTCTCAAAGCTAAGTTGTACCGTGATGGTCAAAGACCGAAAAAAGTCAATATTACTTGAATTGACATATCAATTACTTGAAATGTCATATCGTATACGTACCACTACTCCACCAAAAGAATATCTAAAGTATATTTGTTTTTCAACGATGGGAGTTGCCCTTTCTTTTTGGTATTTGATTTCCTTCTCCTTTTGGCGAGGCTTGATCAATTACCGGTTGATTTTAGTTATATATATATATTATTTCCAACTAGAGAAACCGGCGTGGGAATGCAGGCTAAAAAAAAGTAATGGATTCTGCTAAAAATCAATTAATTGGTCAATATTTCCATTACCTTTAATCTGCTATTTGGTTTTCTGTCTACAACTAAAATATTTAATTGTAATTGATACTAGAGGTCTTTGTGGGTAGGGAATATATAAGGCCTTTAGTTTTATATTTGAGCTTTTTTTTGGAGGGAGTTAACCAATTGAAAAACAATATGGGAATTTTTTGCATATAAATAGCTCCACGACCAATGATCAATTTTGTCTCTTGTAAAAGTGTTGATTTGATTAAAAAGTGTTGCAACCAAATATTTGATTGATTGGTCGATTATTTCTTATGACTTGCTATTATCATTTTATTTTTTTACCTGGTATTATTATTGAGGAGTGGGATAATTTTAGAAGAAATAGAATCAATGGATAGAAGCATGATACGGTGTGAAAAAAAGGGAGCGGAGCTAATTCTGTCATTTGTGCCTTTAATGTTTTATACACCTGGACTTGGTGTATTGGTCCACTAGTAACAGTACAGAAACAGCAGCGTTCTCACCTTATAAAATTTGAACTCATATAATACATAACAGTAATTTATTTTTTAATACTGGTATATGAAAATGACAAGCAACCTACTTTTTTTTTTTTTTTTTTTGCAAGGTTAAATGATTTTATTTACCAAGTAAACAATTATAATAGTTACATAAACATATGGTGGGGATTGAAATTACATCTCCCTCACCCATATTAACTCATCGAGTTACATAAGAGCTTCTTAATCAAACTAGCCCTAGAGAGAGAAAAAAAAAGTAAAAGCCAAATTAAAAGCCACAATCTCTCCCAAAGTCATAGTCTTTCCCTTTATAATCAGCTATCTAAAATGGCAGAGATCATAAATACAGCCTCTTTCGCAATAAATTCCGCAGAGGTAATCGTTTGAGTATGAAATCTTGCGTTTCGTTCCATCCAAATCTTGTAAACAATAGTAGCGAAGAGGGTTTTTTCTTTTTTTTCATATTCAGTAGCACCCTTAAAAGTATATATACCCCAACTTATCCATTGATCCCATCTCCAATCACAGGTAAAAGAGTGGATTTTCAACTGACAAAAAGCCAATCGGAGCACTTCAAATGAATAAGAGCACCGAAAGAATAAGTGGTTCATATCCTCGACAGCATTTCCACATAATAAACATGTATTATCAGCTGCTACCCCAATATTATAGAGGAATTTCTTCGTATGTAGTTTGTTCAAAATAGCTAGCCATAATATAAAGCTACATTTAGGAATTCTTGGCTTTTTCCATACAAGGTAGTACCAATCCACCTTCTCTCTTTTACTTCTAATTTCAGTCCATGCTGAAGCAACCGTAAAACCAGAGTGATTAGGTATCCAAACAGCTTTGTCTTCATTGCTAATAGGATAGATGCAATTTAGCATATACTCTTTTAATTCTTGCATATAGATAGAGCCTGAGAAGGGAATAGACCATTCTCCATTTAACATAATATCACTCACTTTTGCTTTTCTGCTCAAACCAGAATTATATATAATAATAGGGTCCAGAACAGAACAAATAGGGGCATTATTGCACCAATTATCAAACCAAAGAGAGATATTAGTGCCACTGCCCACTTTATGCATTACAAGAGACCTACAACATTCTCTTAGCTTTAATAATTTATTCCATATCCAAGAGCATGACGATGGTGGTTTACATCCCAGAGGCTAAAGCCTTTTAAAAGCTCTAATTCAACCCATTTTTTCCAAAGTGAAGAGTATTCTGGATTTTGAAGATTCCAAATCCATTTCATTAATAAAGCTTTGTTCCACTCCTTTACTTTTTTAATTCCTAGTCCACCTTCTTCAAAAGGAATAGTTACATCATCCCATCTAACTTTAGAGCCGGTATGATTATCAGTATTTCCTTTCCATAGAAAATTTCTCATAATACTTTCAATAGTTTTATAGACAGCACATGGTAGAATAAAGTGTTGGCACCAATAGTTTTGCATACTAAAAAGTATAGACCTTATAAGCTGTAGTCTCCCCGCATAAGATAAGAATCTATTGGTCCAACAGTTAATTTTTGCCGTTATTTTCTCGATCAGTGGGCTACAATCACTTTCTTTCAAACGAGAAGTAATTAAAGGTACTCCAAGGTACCTCATAGGGAGTTCTCCTTCTTGATAACCAAAGATATTTATAATTTCACTCTTAGCATCATCTTCAACGCCTGATAAAAAAAATTGCTCTTGGTATTATTTGGTTGCAAGCCTGAAAGAGCAGTAAATAGAAAAATGGAATCCTTGATTAATGTTGCAGAAGTGACATCAGCATTACTCAATATCAGAAGATCGTCAGTAAAAGTAAGATGATTAATCTTTGCTTTTTTGCATTTCCAATGATACTTAAAATTTTGAGAGGACCCAATTTTATTTAATATTTTTGAAAGTACATCCATTCCCAGAACAAACAGATAAGGTGATAGAGGATCAACTTGCCTCAAACCTTTTTCTCCTTTAAAATAACCTTGAAGAGAGCCGTTAATATTCAAAGAGAAAGTAGGAGTAGAAACACATAGCTTAACCCAATGAATAAATTGTTGCGGGAAACCATGTAGGTGCAGCACATCCCATAGAAATTCCCATCTGATTGAATCGAAAGCTTTCATAATATCCACTTTTAGAGCCATCTTAGCATGAGTATCATTTTTATGATAGCCTTTTAATAGTTCTTGAGCCAAAAAAATATTTTCACTAATAAGTCTTCCCTTTACAAAGCCTGACTGATTTTCAGCTACAATTTGTTGCATAATATCTTGCATTCTATCTGCGATAAGTTTCGATATACACTTGTAGATATAATTACAACATGAGATAGGTCTATAGTCTTTTACCGTAGCAGGAGCAGTGCCTTTAGGAATAAGAGATATAGCAGTAGAGTTTATTTGTTTTAAAATCTTCCCAGAAGTAAAAAACTCATTTATAGCTGCACACACTTCTGTACCAATAGTATTCCAAGAGTCTTTATAAAATTGTCCATTAAAATTGTCCATTAAAATTGTCCATTAAAAAAAAAACAAGCAACCTACTTTAATAGTTTATGTAACAAGTTGTTCACTACTGTCCATGATCAATAAGCTGTTTCCCCGAATAACGCGATTAAGAACTAATTAATCTTTAAATGCATTGCCTATAAATTAGTCATTAGAGGAGTGATTAGACATATCTTAAGTCATCCCCTCTGTTTTCCTTTTCCGAAATGACATCTAGCTTTCTAGATGACGAAATCAACTTTGCAGAATCAAGCAAATACCAGCAGTTATGGCAGCAATACAACGCATTTTCATCTGAGAGGGAGGTATGTTGTGACTAAATCTGTATGCATGAATAAACATTTATGTCAGACTATCAATATTACATAGGAAGATATACTTGATTTCATGGTGTTGGATACGAGAACGGATTATATGCTATTGGTCTTGCACATACTAATTCTCTCTATCTATAGATATCTCTCTATTAATGAGATCTCTATCGATGGGAATAAACAATGAGAGTTGTTAGAGATTAGTTTCGTTAACCAAACCATATATTTTTTATATAGTCATATTAATTAGAATCCCATAAAAACTAATTAGTTTAATATTGTATAATACACATTACAAATCTCGTATCATACCGCATGTTTTATTGGACTATTAGTAGATCACTTAACTAACTCATTCAAAAATATTAACACAAATATAATTATTTTAATTAATTAGCCCACACGTAATGTATTGAATATATGTTTATATGTTGGACTGATAAGTGACATTGCAGAAGTTACAGGACTGATATGAAAGAAGCAGATTAGTATATTAGATATCAGGCAATTTCTGTAATTAAAGGATTGTTTGTGTAAAGTCTGAAAGTTTGTAATATGTTACTTTCTGTAATTAAAGGACTGTTTGTGTAAAGTTTGAAAGTTGTAAATCAGCACTATATAAAGACTGTAGATATCAGATTGTAAATTAAGAAAACATTTTATATCAATAACAAATATTGTTGTCTCTCTCTATATATATACACATTCGTATATACATATATATATATATATATATATACATATATACCGATCAATTTAGGTCAAATTAATCGAATTTATCCATCAGATTGTGGATTTCTACATGGTATCAGAGCAAAGACGCTATTTCCGCTGTTAATTTTGCCTGCAAATAAAGCTGGTTTGATCTTCTTTAAATCTTCAAATTAGGGTTTTTTTTATTTTTTTTTCAGCTTGGTTCTTTGTTTGAAGATAATTGTTTTATTATCTTGTTTATTACCCTGATCTAAAATCAGAAGTAAAATTTACCCCAATTCTTTAAAGAATTAGGGGTTTTCTGTGATAGATCTTTCTATTATTATAGTTTATTGAAAATTAATATTAATTTGTTGTTTAAGTATTTTCTGTTATTTCTGTTGTTTTTTAAATATTTCAAAAACATAAGTAAAATTTACCCCAACTCTTGAGAATTAGGAGTTTTCTGTTATAGATCTTTCTGATTTAAGATTAGTTTAATAATAGGTTTTCTTTTTCCTCAAAATAGGATTTCTTTCTTTTTTGAAACAATAGGTTTGATTCATTCTTTATTTTTCCAATTAGGGTTTCTATGGATAGTGTAACTGCACCTGTGATTACAACAATGAATCCATACTTCATAGGGACTAATGAGAATACTAGTTCTAGTTTAGTTTCTCCTGTTGTTTATGGTTATAATTTCCATTCTTGGAAAAAGGCAATGGAGATTTCAATTGGGGCCAAGTTTAAATTAGGTTTTATTAATGGTACTCTACCATATCCTGTTGAGGGGGATCAGATGTTTGGGGCTTGGCATCAGTGTAATTTGATTGTAATGTCTTGGATAATAAATTCAGTAAGTGAGGATATTGCCCAGTCTATTCTTTATGTAGACACAGCTACTAGAATGTGGATGGAATTAAATGAAAGGTTTTCTCAGGGCAATGAAGCTAGGATTTATGAACTTCATCAGGATATTAAATCTACCACACAAGGAAATATGTCTGTATCCACTTATTTTATGAAATTAGAAACTTCTTGGAATGTTTTATCTATTCTTAATCCCATTCCTATGTGTAGTTGTGGTACAATTGCTGGGTGTACTTGTAGTGTCATGGCTGCTATTGTTGCTAGAGAAAACAGAATGTTCAAAATGACTTTCTTGATGGGTTTAAATGAAAGGTTTTCTATGGTAAGGGGTCAGATTTTGCTTATGAAACTCATGCCTTCCATGAATAATATTTACTCAATGGTTAATCATGATGAGAAACAGAACAATGTTCATAATAACAATGTGGTACAGTCTCAGAATTTGGCTTTAAGTGTTCAATCTCAGAATGTTCAGGGTAGTCAGAGGGCAGTTGGGTATAGCCAAAGTAGTTATAGGCCTAATTTTGGAAGATGGGGTAATAATATGAAGTGTTCTCACTATGGTTCTAATTGACATACTAGGGACAAGTGTTATAAGGTTCATGGGTATCCACCTGGTTGGAGACCTAGACCTAAACTACCTTCCTTTCAACCTTCTTTTTCACCTAGGCCACAAACTTATTTAGCATCTGTTTCTCAACCTTCTGGAGTTTTTCAGTAGAATCTTCAGTCTCCTCATCTCTTGCCTTATCAGAATCAGTTTTATTATCAAGATACTTATCAGAATCAAGTTCCTCTGGTTCAAATAGGTCAAAATCAAGTAGTTGCTGCTAATTCTTCTCATTTTAATGATGCCAGTTCCTCACAGCAAGTTGTTGTTATTGACACACCTATCTCAAACCTTACCTTTACTGACATGACAGGTACAACTGTAGTTTATAATTGTTTTATTAATTCTATACATGATTCTTTGGGGCTTGATAATAATAAAAAATAGTTGGATATTAGATAGTGGAGCTAGTGAACATATGATTAATGATTTTTCTAAATTTTTTACTTACAAAACTAGTAATATTCCCTATGTAAATTTACCAAATGGTAATAAAGCTGAAGTAAGTTGTATTGGAACAGTAATTTTTGAGTCTGGGTTAGTATTATACAATGTGTTATGTGTTCCCTCTTTTAGTTTTAATCTAATATCAGTCAGTAAGTTAACTAGGGATGTCTCTTGTATTGTCAAATTTGAGTCAGATGTATGTTTTATTCAGGACCAGGGATCTATGAAGATAATTGGTAGTGCTGCAGAGAGAAATGGCCTTTATATTTTCCAGAATCCTGTTATTTCCAGTAAGACTAGTGTGAAACCTCTTGTTTGTAGTTCTTCTTCTCAGAATAAGCCATCTATTTGGCATTATAGGTTAGGTCATCCCAGTAGTTCGGTATTAAGACTTGCTATTAATGATGTAAATAGTAATTCTGATGTTGTTTGTGATTCATGTCATCTTGCTAAAAATAATAGATCTTCTTTTCCACTAAGTACTTCTTCTACTACTCTTGCTTTTGAATTAATACATTGTGACTTATGGGGACCTTATGCAGTAGAAACACATAATGGTCATCAATTTTTCTTAACTATTGTAGGTGATTATACTAGATGTACTTGGGTTTTCCTTCTTAAAAATAAATCTGACACTACTGCTGTCATTACACATTTTACCAAAATGGTTAATACTCAGTTTGGTTTGCATATAAAGTATTAAGGTCTGATAATGGATCAGAGTTTAATTTAAACAATTTTTACTTGAATAATGGCATTTTACATCAAACAAGTTGTGTAGAAACACCTCAACAAAATGGTATAGTTGAAAGAAAACACCAGCATCTTCTTAATGTAGCAAGGGCTTTAAGATTTAATTCATCTTTACCTTTAAATTTCTGGGGTTATTGTATACTTACTGCTGTTTATTTAATAAATAGACTGCCTACCCCCTTGTTAAAAAACAAGTCACCCTATGAAATGTTATATAATAAAAAGGCTTCTTATAATCATCTTAGGGTGTTTGGTTGTTTGTGTTTTGCCAGTAAACTATCTAGAAACAAGACTAAGTTTGATCCAAGAGTAAGAAAATGTGTTTTAATAGGTTATGGCACTAGTACAAAAGGTTATAAATTGTATGATTGTGAAACACATGAGATTTTTCTTTCTAGGGATGTAACTTTTTATGAACATATAATATTTTTTAATGAAAGAAGTGTTGATGATAATGTGAGAAATAATAGTGATCTATCTGTTAAAGAAAAATTTGAGTTTTTTACTGACACACCTAACTCTAAAGCTATTAATAATACTGATGTTGTTCATTCTATAGATTCTGTTAATAATAGACCAAAAAGGTCACATAATGCACCAGCATATCTACAAGATTATCATGTTGATTCTAATAAAGTGTCTTCTTTAGCTACTTCTTTATATCCTTTGTCTTCTTATCTTACTTATGAAAATACTTCACAAAAGTATAAATCTTTTTGCTTAGCTATTTCTTCTAAAAGTGAACCTAGGAATTATAAAGAAGCACACAGTGATCCTTTATGGCAAGAAGCAATGCAAAAGGAAATTAAGGCTTTAGAAGAAAACAATACTTGGGTTTTAACTACATTACCTATAGGTAAACACCCAATTGGTTGTAAATGGGTTTATAGAATTAAGTATAAGGCTGATGGTAGTATAGAAAGATACAAAGGTAGGTTAGTAGCCAAAGGCTATACATAAATAGAGGGTATTGATTATGAAGCTACTTTTTCTCCAGTTGCAAAAATGACTACTATTAGAGTTTTCCTAGCTATAACTGCTTCCAAAAACTGGATTTTATCCCAGATAGATGTTAATAATGCTTTTTTACATGGAGACCTAGATGAAGAGGTCTATATGCTTGTGCCACCAGGTTTTCATCAAGAAAATACCAATATGGTTTGTAGATTGCAGAAGTCTTTATATGGTTTGAAACAAGCCTCAAGACAGTGGTTTTCTAAGCTTAGTAATGCTTTGATTGTTTTTGGTTTCATTCAGTTCACTGCTAATTATTCTTTATTTACTTATAATAAGAATGGTAATTTCCTTTCTTTATTAGTTTATGTTGATGACATACTGATTGGGAGTTCATCTTCCACTTTAATTAATCAAGTTAAAACTTTTTTAGATAATAGGTTTAAACTAAAAGATTTAGGGCAACTTAAGTACTTTATGGGTCTTGAAATAGGCAGAAATAAAGATGGAATTCATGTTTGTCAAAGAAAGTATGCTTTAGAATTATTGGCTGAGACTGGCCAGTTAGCTGTTAAACCTACAGATTTTCCAATGGATACCAAAACTAAATATACTATAAAGAATACAGATTTACATGATGATATTACTGAATATAGAAGGTTAATTGGTAAGCTATTATATTTAACTATCACCAGACCTAACATTAGTTTTTCAGTTCATATACTTAGCCAATTTTTGGCATCTCCCAGTAAGCAACATTTTGCAGTAGCTATGAGAATACTGAGATATGTCAAGACAAATCCTGCTCAAGGTATATTCTTTTCTTCTTCTAATAATTTCAGTTTAAAATCTTTTAGTGATTCTGATTGGGCATCATGTATAGATACTAGGAAATCTATTACATGGTTTTGCATATTTTTAGATGATTCTTTGATCTCATGGAAAAATAAAAAACAGAACACAATATCTAGAAGTTCAGCAGAGGCTGAATATAGGGCTTTGGCAGCAACATCGTGTGAAATTATTTGGCTTTTACAGCTTATAAAAGACTTTAATTTGGAACATAAACAGGCTGCAATTCTTTATACATACAGTAAGTCTGCATTAGATTTAGCAAATAACCCAGTTCATCATGAGAGAACAAAGCATATAGAAGTAGATTGTCATTTTATTAAAGAGCAAATACAGAAGAAAATAATCCATCTTTTGCATGTTTATACTTCAAATAATTTAGCTGATATGTTTACTAAGGCTTTGGGTGCACCAATTTTTACAAATTTATTGTCCAAGTTGGGTGTTTTATCATTACACAGCCCAACTTGAGGGGGTATATTGAATATATGTTTATATGTTGGACTGATAAGTGACATTGCAGAAGTTACAGGACTGATATGAAAGAAGCAGATTAGTATATTAGATATCAGGCCATTTCTGTAATTAAAGGACTGTTTGTGTAAAGTCTGAAAGTTTGTAATATGTTACTTTCTGTAATTAAAGGCCTGTTTGTGTAAAGTCTGAAAGTTGTAAATCAGCATTATATAAAGACTGTAGATACCAGTTTGTAAATTAAGAAAACATTTTATATCAATAACAAATATTGTTGTCTCTCTCTATACACATTCGTATATACACACACACACATATATATATATATATATATATATACACATATATACCGATCAATTTAGGTCAAATTGATCGAATTTATCCACTAGATTGTGGATTTCTACATAATGTTATTAAAATAACCTAACAAGGTAACATTACCAATAACTGACGTAAGCAAATTCCCTCTTTAAGAATATTCAAAGCATGTTAATTAATTTGAGTATAGCGAACGTTTGTTATATTCACAGTAAATAAGATACACATTTGTTAAATGGGGGAAATGCGTTTACTGGTACGGTACGTAGCAAGAGCTTAATAAGAATTTGGCGTTTTAGAAGCTAACTGACCGTAACTTTGGAAAATCTCATTGAAAACTTGTAAAATTGCCATGCTGAAACTTTAGCAAAAGTATAAGAAAATGTTGAGACTGTCAATTTGTTATATAATGTAAACGAAAAAAAAAAAAAAAAAGGCAAGTTATGTTGAAATAATATTGTTCTTCTATCTTTCAAATAAGTGATCATTACATATTTTGTTAGTATATCGAAGATATATATTAAATAGAATTTTTACTAAATTAAAAAAAATGTATTGTGTAAGATATTAAACTCTATAAATCCTCTACTTAATATGTAATATATTACATGCATATGTATCAAGAAAAGCGGACCTGGAAACATAACAGTATTTAGCAAAGACAGAAATAATGTTTTAACTCGTATTCTCCTATCCTACATATATGGAGTAGTAACAGAAGTGTAACTAGTTATGGTCTACCATAACCTAAAGTACACCGTAGCATTACGAGTTTGAGATATAATCGCGGAACGACCTTGAACTAATGATGTCTATATATATATAATATTTTCTCAAATTTTATTGGCTCAGCCACTGTTTTAAAACATTTTAAAACAATGAATGAAAAATTATATGTGATGTTACCTGAATTCTGTTTTAAAAAGAGAGTAGAAAATGAGAAGACAAACAGCAAGTATTACAAAATTAAAAGGTCCTAATTTGGTGAGTAGCCGTTTGCCTGTTTCATTGAGATATCATGATTGCTGGTGGGTAGGGATGCTACATGGGTCGGGTCGGCCCCGACTTATGTACAAATTTGCTTTTTTACCCATTTACTCATTTACCCATTTGACCCAACCCAATCTATTTGACCCGTTTTTTATAACATGTTTTTGTTTTTGAAAAATAAAACTTATAAATGTTAAGATTTGGAAGAGAATTTGTTAAATATCTTTTCATAAATTAATAAATTTCATTTACATTTACCATAAGTATCGTTTTATTAATTAATAAATTAATTGTATATATAAGATTTTTTTTTTTTAATAAACTCACTAAAATGTATGTTATGTATTACTACAGAAGAGATAGTTTAATGTATACGAGAGAGAACAGAGACAGAGTCTTAAATTACACTTTTAAAGTTATATTTTTACCCATTTAAACTATAAAATAGATAGTTTAATTTACATGAGAGAGACATAAAGGGTGAGATTGTTAACTTGCAATTTTTAAGTTACACTTTTTTAAGTTGTATATTTACCCATTTAAACCCGACCGGCTATAATATAATTGCACTTTTACCCTACCCGTGTCGGGTCGGGTCGAGTTGAAACCCGCAGAATTTCCATCCCTACTTATGGAGGTATCGAACTAGAAATCTAGGTATGTGAATTTTAATTGGTCTTAAAATATACCATGCTTTGAATTGTTACATTATATACAACTTAATTAAAATTTAGTTTATGAAACTTTAATTAATTAAGTATTGGTCAATTTTTCCTAACTAATCAATAAAAATCTAAAAAATAGGAAAAAATGTGAAGAAAAAAATAATCCAAAAAAGCTTTAAAAAGGAAAAAACAAGAATAAAATTTTAACAAATCCAAAAAATCTAAAATAAAAAAAATTCCAAAAACGCAAAAAATAAAATAAAAAAATAAAGTCTTTTTAAATCTTTTTAAAAATAGTCTGAGTCGTTCTAATTAATTTTAAAAACAGTCTGAGTCGTTTTAAGTCGTTTTAAAAATAGTCTAAATAATTTTAAAAGCAGTCTGAGTCGTTTTAAGTCATTTTAAAAACAGTCTGATTCGTTTTAAATCATTTTAAAAACAGTATGAGTAGTTTTAAGTCGTTTTAAAAATGGTCTAAGTAATTTTAAAAACAATATGAATTATTTTAAATTATTTTAAAAACAGTCTGAGTCATTTTAACTTATTTTAAAAAACAGTTTGAGTCATTTTAGATGCTGTTTGGAAACCAAGTGCTTACTGAACAAGTGTTGCCCGGGGAAGTAGTGTTGAAAAGTGACTTATGTAAAAGTACTTTAGATAAGAATAGCGTCTGGTGGAAAAGTGATTTTGATGTTTATGAGTTATGTATACGTTTGATATGTAGAAGTTTGAAATGACTTAATAGCACAATTATTGATATAGTATGAAAAACACATAAACACATACTAAAATATTTAAAAACAATTATAAAATTAAAAAACATCGATAAAATTCTATTTTAAAGAAACAATTTCAACAATTATTTCTGAATGCAACAATAGAATTCGCAATTGCAATCCGAGAACACTTTTGTACGACATCAGAAAATATAAAATCAGAGAGTTCACATACGAATCAAAATATAGGTAGCCATTAAAGAATAGAAACAAAGATATGTTCATACAAGAGCTCTGTTAACTAAATTCATTCAAAATAACCTAAACACAATTAAATATTATAGGTCTATAAGTTTGTCATATCCCATTATGAATCCATCTATATAATTTATCTAAACCCGAAAAGGTAAAGAACACATGTACATCGACATTTCAAGCACATAATATTTACGATACAATGATAAACACACAATCGTCAGAGGTTCAAAGGCAGGCTTCAACCGCTTTTCTTTATTTTGATCGGCAAGGAAAGAGCATAGAAAACAAAATAAGTTTGGATAATGGAAATATAATCTAACTAAATATGACATAAATATAGATCTTTCAAAACCTATTAGGCTAATAAAGAACTTAGAATAGTTCTTATGTTGAGTAGTTTTTCACTTAAATCAATGAGATGCCAAAACACCTGCTTCTTAGACATGGACAAAGATGATCCGCCTTGCTAAATAAAACAGCTCAAAGGCTTGATTAGGTGATGCCTAGCTATACACACTAAACCATAACTCCATCAAATTTATCTTGATGGATTGATCGTGATCTAAATGAGCGAAACATGAAATAATCTTATATGGAATCTATATATAAGCACCTGAACAAGGAACTAACTTGATAAATATCACCTAATAGACCTAACTAACCACAACTTACCAACGCATACCACTATTTGAACCTAGTTTCATGAGAAGCAACCAAAATGGTTTAAACTAAACAAATTTTATATAAATGAGACCTTACGCAGTTCGCTTTATATGAGGCCGATACGTTTATAATTTTATGGATTATAGAATAACAACATCATCACTATATTTTTTTTTAAATAGCTAAATTACCATGACATTTTTCCAAACACGTATATATATATATATATAAATCCCTTTGAAAATCAATAAGTGCCAAATCATAATGATACATAAAGCGTATCATCAAGACAAATAGCACCGACAATTCAAAACGATACAATAATCAAACAGATAAGTCAAATTACCTTGACATCATGAGCAAATAGCTTATTCAATTAGTCCGCATTACAGCATGTGGTGCAAATAGCTTATTCAATTAGTCCGCATTCGATCAGAAAATTATCATTCTACTTCATTTGTATGCCCTTTGCCTGATAAATGGAACATACAGTTTGGACAATAGTCAAGCTCACGAGTATAGTTGTGATGATAAATGCAAAGGTGGACCATGGGGAGTAGAAATAATCACGATTTAGAATCAACTTCCAATCGAACCATATTGCCTGCAGTCGGTGCCACATATTTCTTCTGTAATCATTCAACTCGCGTGATTGTGCCAGCAAATAGGTAGTCTCTCCGCTCGGTTATTACCTCCTTGTGTAGGGTGTTGAACATTTGGCTGACCTTTTCATCATCTCGGAGATCATTCTGTATAATTCCTGCATCTGTGAGAATGTTCACATCTTCGGGTGTGTCTATGAGGCTATCCATGAATATCAGGTAGTCACTCACATATGTCTGACTGACGAGATTGCACTGTTCATAGGCCACAATATTACGAAATATGTTTTCTGTGGACTCGTTCACTATTACTTTATTGATTTTTAAGATCCCTTGGAACATACAGTTTGGACAATAGTCAAGCTCACGAGTATAGTTGTGATGATAAATGCAAAGGTGGACCATGGGGAGTAGAAATAATCACGATTTAGAATCAACTTCCAATCGAACCATATTGCCTGCAGTCGGTGCCACATATTTCTTCTGTAATCATTCAACTCGCGTGATTGTGCCAGCAAATAGGTAGTCTCTCCGCTCGGTTATTACCTCCTTGTGTAGGGTGTTGAACATTTGGCTGACCTTTTCATCATCTCGGAGATCATTCTGTATAATTCCTG
Source organism: Primula veris (assembly GCA_963682055.1). Taxonomy (NCBI): domain Eukaryota; kingdom Viridiplantae; phylum Streptophyta; class Magnoliopsida; order Ericales; family Primulaceae; genus Primula; species Primula veris. Next base: position 22,278,762 of record OY821747.1, on the reverse strand, counting down.
CATCTGTGAGAATGTTCACATCTTCGGGTGTGTCTATGAGGCTATCCATGAATATCAGGTAGTCACTCACATATGTCTGACTGACGAGATTGCACTTTCACCTTCTTATGTATCTCTTTAACCAACTCGGCTTTCTTTTCTCCATCCATACTAATCCTCTCGCTGATAGGTAACGGGGATAAATCCAAAGGTGTAATAGGATTAAAACCATAAACAATCTCAAAAGGGCTGAGTTTCGTAACCCTATGCACACTACGATTATAAGCAAACTCGGCCATTGCTAGAGCCCCATCCCATGATTTCAGATTTTTACCAATAAGACTTCGAAGTAAAGTAGACAAAGTTCGGTTTACTACCTCGGTCTGTCCATCGGTTTGCGGATGACATGCTGTACTAAATAGAAGTTTAGTACCCAATTTCTTCCACAACGTCTTCCAAAAGTAACTCAAGAACTTGACATCTCGATCCGACACGATTGTTTTCGGAATACCATGTAGTTTCACAACTTCTCGAAAGAACAAGTCCGCAATATGTGATGCATCGTCCGTCTTGTGACACGGGATGAAATGAGCCATTTTTGAAAAACGATCGACTACCACAAAGATCGAATCCATACCCCGCTGTGTTTTTGGTAATCCCAATACGAAATCCATACTCACATCAACCCAAGGTTGATTTGGTACGGGTAATGGCATGTATAACCCTTGATTTGCTTCTTTGCTCTTGGACTTTTTACAAACTACACATTTCTCAACAACCCGATGTACGTCTCTAATCATAGCAGGCCAATAAAAATGTTCTTTGACCATTTCCAAGGTCTTCTTTTCCCCAAAGTGTCCTGCCAGACCACCACTATGAGCCTCTCGAACTAACAATTTCCGAACCGAACAATTCGGAATTACAAGCTTTCCCATCCGAAAGAGATATCCCTCGTGGCGATAGAACCCATTCACGGCCTCTTTCTCACATGCCGAATAGATAGAGGACAAATTTGGATCTTCTGAGTACTGATCCTTGATGAGTTCGAACCCAACCAAGTTCGCACTCATCATCGATATAAGAGCATGTCTTCGAGAAAGAGCATCGACAACAACATTCGAATTTCCTTTCTTGAATTTGATAACATATGGAAATACTTCCATAAACTCGACCCACTTCGCATGTCTTCGGTTCAGTTTTGCTTGTCCCTTTAAATATTTTAAAGACTCGTGGTCGGTGTGTATTACAAATTCCTTTGGAAGTAAATAATGCTGCCATACTTCCAAGGCTCGTATCAAGGAATAAAACTCCTTGTCGTAGGTGGAATAGTTGAGTCGAGAGCCACCCAACTTCTCACTAAAATAAGCAATTGGTCGCTTGTCTTGTATAAGGACATCCCCTACGCGACCCCGGATGCATCACACTCGATTTCGAAAGTTTTCGAAAAGTCGGGCAGAGCCAAAATTGGAGCCGAGCATAATTTCTCCTTTACTATCTCAAAACTCTTACGAGCAGCCTTATCAAATTTAAACGCACCATTAACTTTAGTACACTCAGTCAGAGGGGCTAACAAAGTGCTAAAGTTTTTCACAAAACGTCTATAAAATGATGCTAATCCATGAAAACTTCGAACCTCCGAAACACTAGTCGGCTCAGGCCATTCCTTGATTGCTTTTACTTTCTCCTCATCAACTTCAACACCCCTTTCTGAAACCACAAAACCGAGAAAGATGACTCGGTCTTGGCAAAAGTCAGATTTCTTCAAATTCCCAAAAAGCTTTTCTCGACGTAGAACGTCGATGACCAGTCGTAGATGCTCCAAATGTTCGGCAAAGGATTTGCTATAGATAAGTATGTCGTCGAAATAAACAACAACAAACTGCCCAATAAACTTACGTAAGGCATGATTCATCAAACGCATAAAGGTGCTCGGTGCATTTGACAAACCGAATGGCATAACCACCCATTCAAACAACCCTTGCTTCGTTTTGAAAGCGGTCTTCCACTCGTCACCTTCTTTCATACGGATTTGATGGTATCCACTCTTAAGATCAACTTTTGAAAAATATATTGAACCATGCAATTCGTCAAGCATATCATCAAGGCGTGGTATTGGATAGCGATACTTTACAGTAATTTTGTTGATAGCCCGACTATCAACACACATACGCATGCTACCATCTTTCTTCGGTACGAGTAATGCCGAAACCGAACAAGGACTCATCGATTCCCGAACGTACCCATGCTCTATCAACTCTGACACTTGGCGATGCAATTCTTTGGCTTCCTCGGGATTACAACGATAGGCTGGTCGGTTGGGTAAAACAGCACCGGGAATGAGATCGATTTGATGTTCGATTCCCCGAATCGGTGGCAAACCAGGTGGTAATTCCTCGGGAAACACATCCTCGAATTCCTCCAAAAGTATTACAACTTGCGGTGGGAGTGAGGACTTGTCGGTAAGCATAATTTCCCGCATGAGCAACACAAAAATCTGATCCTTGGTAATCAAGACTCGCTCGACTTCTCTGCGACTAACAACCAGATTTTCCCGCTTCGTCTTGCCTAAAATATCATTTCGAATTTGCGCCGGTGTGAGTGGCGCAAGAGTATGCTTCCTCCCATCCTTTTCAAATGAATAAGTATTCTTGAATCCGTCATGAACCACCCTCCGGTCATACTGCCATGGTCGGCCTAAGAGTAAATGACTAGCACTCATAGGTACAATGTCACAAAGAACTTCGTCGGTGTACCGGCCAATAGTGAAAGGAACCTTTACTTGCTCGGAAACCCGAATATCACCCACCTCGTTAAGCCAACGCAGTTTGTACGGGCTAGGATGCTTCATCTTGGCCAATCCCAATTTCTCCACCAGCGTAGTGGATGCTACGTTTGTACAACTTCCTCCATCGATGATAACCTCGCACACCTTTTCACTCACTTTGCATCGAGTGTGAAATATGTTCTCTCGTTGTTCATCGGTAGTGACGGGCTGTACGTTAAGAACGCGCCGAACAACTAGGACCTCTCCATTTTCAGCCACATCTAAAGAATCCTCATCGGACTTTTGAACTTCCTCCTCGACTTCTTCTTCGCTCTCAATTTCAGATTCTCGGATAATCATAACTTTCTGATTTGGACATTCCGAAGCGATATGACCATGTCCTTGACAACGAAAGCATTTCAAGTCCCGATGCCTCGGGTTAGGCTTTGGAACCTCATCATTTTTTGGTGTAGCCATTGGCGCTTTCCCTATCTCATCCAGTCCGACCCGGTTGGTGGTCGAGACAGTCTTCCCTTCAGTCATAGCGTTGTTTGTGTATTTCCCCCCACTTGGCCGAGCGGAGTATGGCCGGGTGGTGACCTTTCGTTTTCTTTGACGCTCCACTTTCAACGCCAATTTAATTACGTCCTCCAAGAAAACAAATGGTTGCAATTCCATTGTATCCGCTATATCATCATTGAGACCCCGTAAGAACCGAGCGATGGTTTGCTCATGCGGCTCTTGAAGGTTACACCTCATCATCGCAGTTTCGAAATTCTTAACATACTCCTCCACGCTCATAGCTCCTTGTCGAAGAGATTGTAAATGTAGGTACAACTCTTGGCGGTAGTATTCTGGTACGAAACGACGTTGCATAAGCCGTTTCATGATCCTCCAAGTTTGGACTTCCCCCTCTCCATCCCGACGCCTCTGCCCTTTCAAATTCTCCCACCACAAATGAGCATATTCGGTGAACTCAAGTGCAGCCAAGCGAACTTTCCTCTCCTCGGGTACGTTGTGGAACTCGAAGAGCTTTTCAACACGCTGCTCCCACTCGAGGTAATCTTCGGGTGAGCTATTACCCTTGAATGGAGGCATTTTGATGTTCATGTTATGACCAGAATTGTCATAACGCCTTTGTTGACGTCGCGGTGCCCCTTCATTTTCTTCTTCAGCATTTTCACTCAAGTCACTGGCACGACTGTGGTGACTATGATTGTCTTCTTCATTTGGTGGTGGTTGGCGTTGTTGGTTTTGGAGATGTATTTCCGCCATCGCTGCTTGCATGGCCTCGATTTGCCGCTCAAGCCGATAGATTTTGGCTTGGTCGAGCGTCATGCCTCTTGGAATTCGACCTTCGTTTTCATTAGACTGGTGTGACCTGGTCGACATCCTTGCTCTGATACCAATATGATGTGCCCGGGATGCTAAGATGTCGGTAAGTTGCTGAATTTTAGGAGATCTCAATAGAGAAACCAACTCTTCGTGTTTGATAAGCCGAAGGCGCCACAAACAAGATGGGTTGAGGTTCTAATGAAACAAGCTTGATAAGCCCAAAGGCGCCACAAACAAGTTCCGTTAGGATGATTCACCACACTCCGGAGAGATAAGAAGGGGAGTGATAAGAATCGCGGTTTAACTCGCCACTAACAATCTGAATTCCACAAATTGCAAGATAAGAGAAAAGGATAAACAAGCAAAAAGCTTAATTCTTTATATCATTCAAGTGTGTTTATAACTTGATACATATGGCTTTATATAGAGCCAAAAACGTCACCCTAATGACAGGATAAGATCTACAACTTAGATTACTTGAATCTAGTTAGATACATTCATAAAAACCTTTTACACTTATCTATATCATTAAGTAGGGACTTTGACCACTAGATACACTTAATATAAGCATATCCACGTCCATAAGCACGCACAACAATGTCAAATGCTTAGATTACACCCCCTTGGCAGATTAGAATCATTGAATGTGCAGATTCATGCATCGAATTATTGCACTCCTTGAGATAGCCAAAATTCGATGTATCAGCAAAGTTATTGGCAAAGTTGCTACTCAAAGCTATCAAATGAGTTAATTCCTTTGTCATAAGCACTTCATTACCAATTTCGAGCTTCTTAGATTTTGACCGAGTAACCGGACCCACATGAGGAATATTGAGCTTAGATTCATATTCGAATGCTACATGATGCACATCAGATTCGGCCTCCGATTTTTGCCCCACGGCTTGCCATTTTCTTTTTCTTCTACTAGGGATGAAGATGGCAGACCAATTTCTATAACCTGCTCTTTTACTTTTATGGATTTCAGGCGTGATAGTTGGCCGTCGTTTAAAACCTTTTGCTTTCCTCTTATGTATTTTAGATGTAATTTCTCTTTTTCTTGTTTTGGGTTCATCAGGAGGGAAGATGGCATGATGTCTTTTAAGTCAGAAACTCCAAATCCATACGCTTGCCTCAAGTAATCTATGAAGTGCAACGGATACTCTTCTGGCATGGATGATGATGTTCGGGTGGATATTTCAAAGGGTACATCATCCATGATGATTACATTCTTCACATTCTTGATAAATTCGTGGATACGAATAAGGAAAGTGTTTTTTTCTGCGTAGAGCCCATAAGCTGGAAAACCTGAAGATTCTTCTCTGTAGAATTTTAAGTAGATATCGTAAATAATGAATAGGGGAATCTGATTTTCGATAAGGAGGATATCATTGAGCAAATTGCGGATAAACCAGGGTTTCTCAATCATGGGATCTCCTTCTCCTTGCAGGACAATTATGAGTTCGACAATAAAGGTGGCATCTAGGAGGATCATATGGCGGAAATCCTCATAGTTGAGCTTGATCTCTATTAGAAACCTTACATGCTTCGGTTGAACAACAAAGCGAAGATTGAACAGCAGAGAGAAGAAAGAAGAACAACAAAGAAAAAGCTCTTATGTCTTATTATTATGTTTATACATCTAATTTATGTAGTGATAGTATTTACATTAGAAGCCCATGTAGTACCCAACTAATGCATATGAACCTATAGATCATTCAAAAAGATAAATATAAATGATAATAGCCCCCCTCAAGATGGAGAATGAAGAGTCTGAATTCCCATCTTGTCTAACAAGGAATATAGCAAAGGAAAACTGAGGGCTTTGGTGAATATGTCCGCGAGTTGGTACCGTGAGTAAACATGTAAAAGGTGTATTTTTTCTTCAAGAATCTTATCTCTGACGAAGTGACAGTCGATTTCTATGTGTTTAGTTCGTTCATGTTGTACGGGATTGTGAGCTAACGCAATTGCAGACTTGCTATCGGTAAAGACAGCAATCGGGCCCGAAAAGGGAACTGTCAAATCAGCAAGCAATTGTGAAAACCAGACGGTCTCAGCAGTTGTCTGAGCAAGAGCTCTATATTCGGCTTCTGTAGAACTTCTCGATACGACGTTTTGCTTCTTACTTTTCCATGACACAAGAGATTCACCCAAAAATAAACAAAAACCAGAAATTGACCGTCTCGTGTCGATACACGAGGCCCAATCAGCATCAGAATATGTTTTCAAAACCAAATCAGTATGAGAAGGGAAAAAAATTCCTTGGGCAGGAGTGCCCTTCACATATTTAAGAACCCTAACAGCAGCATCCATATGAACTTTGCATGGTTTAGACATAAACTGACTCAACGTATTTACGGCATAACTAAGATCTGGCCTTGTAATGGTCAAATAGATGAGCTTCCCGACAAGTCGTCTGTAGAGTAGAGGATCTTGCAAAGGATCAGGTGCATTTTTAGTGAGTTTAAGATTTGGTTCCATAGGAGAACTTACAGGCTTGGAGCCTAAAAGACCAGAACTTTCAAGTAGCTCGAGAGAATATTTTCTTTGGCACAAATGTAACCCGTCTGTTGTTCGTAAAACTTCCAAGCCCAAGAAGTAATGTAAGGGGCCTAAGTCCTTTATTTTGAAAGATATATCCAGGAAACTTTTTGTAGTAGAAATGAGAAAATTGTCATTACCGGCTAAGATTATGTCATCAACATATACTAGAAGAGCCAAAAATGAATCATTCTTTTGTATAGTAAATAGAGAATGGTCTGCCGATGACTGTTTAAAACCTTTGTGACGCAAAGCTCCGGCTAATTTATTAAACCATTGTCTACTAGCTTGTTTAAGTCCATATAAAGACTTGTGTAATTTACAAACAAGATTACTATTTTCTTTTACAAAGCCCGGAGGGAGTTTCATGTAAACTTCTTCATTTAGATCACCGTGTAAAAAAGCATTATTAACATCTAGTTGGATCAAATTCCAATTTTTGACAACAGCAACAGCTAATAAAGTTCTAACCGTAGTCATCTTAGCAACGGGACTAAAGGTAGCTTCGTAATCAATCCCTTCTAGTTGAGTGAACCCCTTGGCTACTAGTCTCGCTTTATATCTTTCGACTGAGCCGTCAGCTTTGTGTTTGACTTTAAAAACCCATTTGCATCCGATTGGATGTTTGCCATTTGGTAGAGGCACAACACTCCCAAGTGCAATTTTGTTGCAAAGCTTCAACTTCGGTTTTCATAGCTTCAATCCACTTATGATCTTTTGAAGCTATACGAAATGATGATGGTTCGGAAATAGATGAAATAGCAAGACAAAATTTCTTATGTTTTTGAGAAAAATTATCATAAGAAAGGGAAAATTTTAAGTCATAAATAAGGGTGCGTAGATACTGGAGTTTGACCTTGAGCTAATGAACAGTGAAAATCCTTTAAATAAGTCGGAGGATTAGTTTCCCTCCTAGATTTCCTAACTTGAGGAAGTGGCGATGGGTCAACCGGGGACGAAATAGACGAGTTATGTGAGGAAGAGGATGGAGGTATAATAGGCTGAATTTGAAATGAAGGAGAATGAGCCACGTATTCAGAAGAAGTTGGTACTGAAAAATCATCTTCGACAGAAGAAGAAGAAGGAAATATATGAAAATCAGAAGAAGGTATATTTGTAGGTGAATTAGGAGTTTGAGAACGAAAAGGAAAAATGTCCTCATAAAATGAGACATCTCTAGAGACAAAAAGATGTCTCTTCTCAAGGTCGTATAGCTTATATCCCTTAACGCCATATGGGTAACCAACAAATATGCATTTTCTTGCACGCGGATCAAATTTTGATCTTTGTCTAGAAAGTGTGCAAGCATAGGCCAAACATCCAAAAACTCGGAGATGGCTGAGAGAAAGTTGTTTATTAAACAACATTTCGAAAGGAGATTTATTATGAAGTACCGGTGTTGGTAATCTGTTTATAAGATAAGCAGCCGCTAACACACATTCCCCCCAAAGGTGTTCAGGCAAATTAGCTTGGAACTTTAAAGCCCTAGCAACATTTAACAAATGTTGATGTTTTCTTTCCACAACACCATTTTGTTGTGGTGTTTCGACACAACTCATCTGGTGAATTATGCCATTTTCCTGATAAAAGGGAAGTAATATGAACTCGGTTCCGTTATCTGACCTCAACACTTTAATTCTTTGTCCAAATTGGGTTAGTACCATTTGATAAAAAGTAGGGATAATTACACTGGTTTCTGATTTGTTCTTAAGCAAATAAACCCATGTCGTTCTAGTATAATCGTCAACTATCGTAAGAAAAAAATGATAACCACCAATTGAAGCAACATTATAAGAACCCCAAAGATCACAATGAATCATCTCAAAAGCAAAACTTGTACGAATAGTGCTACTAGAAAAAGGAAGTTTATGTTGTCTTGATAAATAGCAAACATCACATGGTGTACTAGTTAAAGGTTTAAGACCAGGTACATATTTAGCTAACAATTGCATATTAGTCGGAGATGCATGGCCCAACCTATGATGCCAAATAGTAGGAGAACAAGTGACCTGGGAGGCGGTAGGTACCGCTTCAGAAACGACTCCAAAATCTTTAGAAACTAAGTCGGTATCTTCCAAAAAATAGTGCCCGTTCGCCTCTCTAGCAATCCCAGTCATCAGCTTGGTTTGTAAGTCCTGGATAGTGCAACATTGATAATAGAAGATAAGACAACAATTCTGATCTCTTGTTAATTTACTAGCTGATATTAAATTGAACCCAAAGGCGGGAACACACAAAACATGATTCAATATCAAACCGGACTTGAATACTACGTTCCCTACATGAGTTACTTGCACTTTACCCCCATTCGGTAAATAAACAAAAGTGTCCATGGTTCCAATGACATTGGTGAGAAGCATTAGGGAACTAACCATATGTTCACTCGCACCGGTGTCAACTAACCATGGGGTCTTAATGTTTTGAAAAGAATTTAATTTTGATAGACCACGAGTACTAATAGGCAAGGCATATTCTGAATTATCAGTGTAAGACTTTAATAGACTGCTACCTGTAAAAGCCATATTAGAGAAAGGGGTGTCAGCAACACTGTTTGTAACACTAGCTTGAGCACTGTTGTTTTGAGCACCATGTCCTTGAGATTGGACAATACTACAAAGTTGGTTGAACTGTGCTGGTGTAAAAGAATAGTTGGAGTTCACATGTTCTGTCATCCGAGGAAAATCGTGCATTGAATAAGAAGGACCATTGTAGTATGAAGCAGGAGATGTTGTGTTTGTATGAGCATGCATAGGAGATGCAGAGCGGATGTTGTGTGAGTTATATCCCGCAATAGCTCCGGCTGAAGGCATAGATACTGGGTTGGCTGAATGAGAATGAGGTTTGTAACCCAAAATTCCCCTGCCTTTGCCTCTTCCTTGATTATCTTTAAGTCTATAGTTAGGATCTTTAGCCCTGTAGTTAAGCGGATATCCGTGAAGCTTATAACATGTTTCACGTACATGGTTGGTTCCTTGGCAATAAGAGCACTGCATAGCTATTTTAGTCCCCTGAGCAAAAGAATTCTTCATATTTAGATTATGGTTAACAGCCAAAACCATACTTTCGGAGTAGTCACGAGAAGAAGTGTTCGCAAGTCTACTAGATTCCTCTGAGCATAAAAGTGAGAAGACGTCGTCCAACGGGGGAATAGGTTTCATCATTAATATCTGGCTTCTTTCTTTGGCAAAATCATCATTTAATCCCATAAGAAAAACCATACGAAAATGGTTTTGTTCTCTTTCTTGTAATTTACTCATAAAGTTACAAGCACACCCATTAATCACACCACAAGAAAAAGTGGGTAAAGGACTAAACATATTCAAACCATTCCAGATTATTTGTAGTTGAGTGAAGTATTCTGTAATAGACCGAGTTCCTTGGGTAAGGGAGTGCAAAGACTTGTGTAGTTCATAAATTTTAGGTTCCCTTCCTTGAGTATATCTCTGTTTCAAAACGTTCCACATTTTTTCAGCTGTATCGACATATAAAATAGACTGAGAAATACCTGGACTAACAGAATTTACTATCCAAGACTGGACTACCCAATTACATCTCTTCCATGAGTGATGCAAAGTATCATTGGAATTAGGACAGGCCAAAGAACCATCAATAAAACCCATTTTGTGCTTTACTCCAATAACCATAGTCATAGCTCTACACCATGTGTGATAATTTGCCCCATTCAAAATGGGATTAACTAAACTACTACCCACTGTATCACTAGGGTGAAGGTAATAAGGGCTGTGTATATCAATAACATTGTTACCAGCACTATTATTCGAAGCGGAAGCATTATTAGAAGGAGAGGTAGAAGTTTCGCCCATTGAAGACAACACTTTAAATAAGTTATAAATAAGAAAACCCCCAAATTACCCTTTAAGTTAAAAGTAAGAGGAGAAACTTACCGAGAAAAAAGGTTAAAACAATCGACAAGAAGAAGAGGGCATATGAACATCTGATACCATATTAGAAACCTTACATGCTTCGGTTGAACAACAAAGCGAAGATTGAACAGCAGAGAGAAGAAAGAAGAACAACAAAGAAAAAGCTCTTATGTCTTATTATTATGTTTATACATCTAATTTATGTAGTGATAGTATTTACATTAGAAGCCCATGTAGTACCCAACTAATGCATATGAACCTAAAGATATATAAACTAGTATACATCATTCAAAAAGATAAATATAAATGATAATAATCTCGTTTGGAGGATAGTGTTTGCGGATGTCAGATTCCATATCCGTCACAAGAAGTGTCATTTTGCGTAATTTGCTCTTATCAGTCGGTTTTCTGTCAAGAAAGTTATTGAAATACTTGATCTTGAGACCTTCCGTTAGTTTGAGTCGGAGATTGTCTTGGTGGAAAGGGCCGATTGAGACCAAACGAGGGGTGTAGCATTGAGGATTCAAATCACGGATACTATCTGGGACCCTATAAATGCAGGGTGGTGAGTATGACAAATGCACTTTGCTTAACATGTCATTGACAGAAATCTCAAGAAGCTCCGCATCCTGCTGAGGGTTGTCTTTTGTTTGTTGGATATCCTTCAATTCCTTGGCGATAACACAATAACACAATCATAAAATCTAACACTTAAACTTGGCAATTCCGTAAGACATGACGCCATAGGACAATTTAGAGAATAACCTGCAACTTTTAGAAAAATTGAACGTTGGGTTCTTACTTCTTACTATTAAAATTTCAATAGAACTCAAGTGTAAATCCTTTACATGAGCAATCGTTTAGACTGGTTTGTGTGCTTACATCATTGATTGACAAGGTCACCTGCTTCGCAAGTGAAGTTGCGCGCTACTGTTGGTGGAGGGTTTTGCTCGACTCTCCTTCTTCTGTACTCTCCCGATAGGGTGGTGGATCGTACGATGGTGAATCGTACGATGGCAGATCGTACAAGATCTCCATTTCGTTCTCTAAATATCTAGATGACATTTTAAACAGTAGTGAACGACTTGTTACACGGACATTTCTAAATTAGGTTGCTTGTCATTTTCATATACTTGTATTTATAAAATTCCACTTTCAGAAAATTAATCATGTTCTAATCGTAATGTTTAATACGATTCCAAATCTTTTAACCACTATTTTTTAGCTCATTTCATGCCCCTTGCTTATTTTCACTTAAATTTTAAATTTTCACAAATTATACCGCAAATTTATAAACTTTTATATTATATTGCATTCAAATTTTAAAACATTTGAACAAAATATTGTTTTAGACAATTTTTTTAATATTCAATGTTTAATTTACACTAATTTATACATTTATTCCAAAATAAAATTTGTGTGGATTTTGTTTTAAAAATAATTATTAGAATGTGTTGAACGATGTTCTTCAAATCGATTATTTTAATGATAACAAAAATTGTAAAACATGATAAAATCTCGTTTTGTGTACTAATCATTTATCGAGTGTATTAAAGGTTCAAAATGATAAATTGCGTAATTACGAAGCCAATGGTTCAAGCGGAACCTAAATCGGATTTGAAACGAGTTAGTTACGGGGTTTCGAAGTTTGTTGAGAAAACCGAAACAATTGCGAGAACAAAGAAAACGACTGATCTTGATATAGAAACGATCGATCATTTCAGTGATATTTTCTTCCAGTGAGCTCAACATAAAAACGACCGATCGCCAGGCTTAAAACGACCGATCGTTTTTAGTGTGATTTCTTCCGGTGAGCACAGATGAAAAATGACCGATCGTTTTTCAGAAACGACCGATCGTTTCTGTAGAATTTCAAATTCCAGCTTTTAAGTCTTTCCTGAAAATTGGGCGAACTGCTGAATAACCAGCATTCAATTCAGCCAACAACCAGCAACGGTCTGAAATTAATTGCTGAACCTTTTCACTCTACAAATAGCCCCAAAGTCCATTGGAGAGATCATCCAAGCACACACAACATTTAAGCAAATCCTACTAAGAAATTCTTCAAGCTTATACTTCCAAATTCTCACTTATTATTCATAAATTATTCTCAATTATATTCTAATTGTAATCTTATAAATATCGAGATAATATTTGTTAGTGAGTGATTTATTCAAATCAAACTTGTAAAAGAGTGTATTATAAACTCATTAGTGAGCGATTGATCGGGTAGAAGCTTTTCAAGCAAGTGTAGCTTAAAAGTTCTAGCCTTTTCTTTCGGGATACTCATTAAGTGAGGGGGAGCTTAATCGGTTGATTAAGCTCGTTAGGTTGTAACCTTGGAACGAGATTCTAGTGAAACACTCGGTAGTGAAAATACCGAGGAGAGGACGTAGGCGCATTTTTGCCGAACCTCTATAAATCTTGCGTTATTTCTTTCCCTTAAACTTTACTTTTCGTATTTATCTATCGTCTATATTCATTGTTTGCTTAGATTAATTTAGCGATTATTTGTTAACGAAAGAGTTTAGGTCATAAAAACCACTTATTAACTTAGTTAATAACCCTTAAATTCTTTCCGCGAAAAACGTACGAAAACCTTATTCACCCCCTCTAAGGTTTAGACACCTACGGACCAACAGAATGTATTGATACATGTATTATAGTAATTGTACAATTTTTTTCAAGTTTTTTAGAAAAAAAATTTGGATAAAATAAGTAAAGGGACACTGAAGGGGATAGAGAAATGGGATAAAAGATTTAGACTCGTTTAATACGCATCCACTATTACAAACAATGGAATGTAGAAAATAACATGACATTGTTAAAAAACTGTAAGATACGTATATTTTTAATGATGCTGAATCTCATTATAGAAAAGTACTTGATTTTTCCGATTCTACAACCCTTCATGCTTCATTTCTATGATAAACAAAATTAGTGTCTATATCATAGTTAACAAGAAACTATGGTTTGGGTAGTTAAAGGGTTTCCCCATGAAACTGTTTCGGAAAAGAAAATCATATTCTTTTAAAATGTTATGGGTAACTTTTCCGAAAACTTAAGGGAAACGTTGTATAAAATCTTAAATAACGATTTTTAGTAAATATAATATGTAATATGAAAGAAAAAGTTTATGAAAACTAAAAACCCTTTGTCTACAACTATAGCATATTGAAATCAAGTTACCTAAAGATGTTTATTTTATTTTTTTGCTATCCAACCCGTGTCGTGTTGGTCACACCATTTAATTAATTTTTGTATAGAGTCGCAAATATAATCAGCCTTGCTAGGTTAGAGTACTAATACCTTTTCAACAACTTTAATGTCCAATTTTGTTACAACTTTATGTTAACTTAGCTCGGCACCTAAAGATAATATATAATATTTAAATATGTTTAATTATTCAAATTCAGCTATTATATGTCGTAAAATATACAAAATTGAGTATTTGTGCGACATTAACATTGTGGAATTTATATTTATGAAAGAGTATATGGTATATTTTATTTTAGAAAATATTAACATAACGGTGTTTCATGTTTCACATAAATTTTAGGCTGCATTTTCCTCCGTTTCGTGTACCTCTTCCCGTTTCCATTTCACTAATTGTCAATACTCTATATACAAGTAAAACCAACCGCTTATAGGCCTACATGTCTAAAAAGAGAAGGAAATCAAATACCAAAAAGAAAGGGTAATTCTCAGTGTTGAGGAAAAAAAAATTACTATACGAATATGGATACGGTATGACATTTCGAGTACATGTTATTCAAGTACATTATGAGAATGTGAATATGTTATAATCTACATTTCCGATGATCTTAATTATACGTAGTAATTGATTTACACACTGGTGATGAATATGTAGGAACTAAAAATGATATTTTTATAACTGATACGATAAATAACATAAAATAGATTTGCATCTTACACCAAAGATACTTTCGGATAATTAAGCAACATAATTTTGACATGTATCGCACCGCCTATTGGAGCTCACGGTTGACCACTAAATTAATATCCCCTTACATTCATTATATTATTATTATTCTATTCCTATTTATCATTCTACAACACGTAGAACCAATAACTACCTTACAAAATTATAAACATTAATTAGCTAAGTGCCTAAGTGGTCGTTTTTATTATTGACAGATTGTATTAAATTAGAAGTATGTGGTACGAGCTCACATCAAAAGAGTAGACCTTCAATTGTTAAACGATTTCATTTTAGTATAATTCGGTCAGCTTATTTAGCAAAAATATAACTACTTGTTTTTTTTTCTTAGGTCAAATCAAATAATGTCAATGTAATTAAATACTGTCTAATTAATTACATACTATGACAACAATTTGACCGTACAATAACAGCAAATTGACAGTATAATCAGCAATTTGACAGCATAAACATATCAATTTGAAAGTATAAACACATATATCATTATGACAGTATAAACCATTGCTGATTAAAAAAACATTTAGGCAGTACATACATTTATGTGATTGTAAAATTCAGAGTATAGATACATTCATGTATGTATCGATCAGTCAACATCTAGCGAATTGACCTTTATGGTGGTTCTCCAATGGCAATGTATGTCGTAGGTGGCGGCGAAAGACGGGGTATCTCTACCAAATAGTTACTGCTACATTCCCATAAAGCAAAACTGTGTAGCAACTAAGTATGTTATCATTATAATAATAATAATAAATTAATTAATAAACGGAATAAGCATTGTTGCTCAAAACAAAACAAAAATGTTGCTCTTCCACACCGTAAGGAATGATTCAAATATTTCATGAGGAGTCGTTTATTAAACACTATCAACAGAAAATAATACTTAAAATCTGTAAAAGACCCCCTTAAACCTTCTCATTTCATTTTTGGAGTAAATCCTGCCTTATTAGACCTTTCATATTTTCACTCAGCTATATCTAGGTACAGTAATTACATCTTCAGATCTATATATACACGACATTACCAAGGTTGGAAAACTTTGAAAACCGAAATCAAATCAATATGTTTTGGATAATTATATATTTGGAGTATTACCCCTTCTTATATTTCATAACAATAGTTATTTTACACATCATCAAGACGTCACCACACCAACTAACTAAATTTGTTTATATCTCCATGGAAAACCACGTTAACAACCTTTATAATACCAATTAGCCAAAGAGACAAAATAGCATTAAAATAATTACATGCCTAAATTAACACTTAACACAAAATTGAATGTAAAAGAATATAGTACTAATAGGGGTGGAATCAAGACGGAACCCGACTCGAAAAGCCTTAACCCATGTCACGATCTGATAGTTTTCGGATTTCATTAAAAAGTCCTGATCCCGACCTAAAAATGGTTGAGTCCCGATAATATGGATTTCCGATAGTTCGGGATCCTGAAAGGTCGAGACAGGTATTTCCCGATAATTCATACTC
Source organism: Primula veris (assembly GCA_963682055.1). NCBI lineage: Eukaryota > Viridiplantae > Streptophyta > Magnoliopsida > Ericales > Primulaceae > Primula > Primula veris. The sequence continues at coordinate 22,262,810 of OY821747.1, read as the reverse complement.
ATACGAAAAAAAATTGTTAAAAAGTTACAATTAAATACTCGCAATTTTGTTAAAAGTTCCTTACACTTAACAAAAATAAAAAGTAAGACAATACTAAATGTTGATATTGTATCTGTTAATAAGATTATCAAAACAAGACAAAAAAATATTATTTACAAAAAAATTCATAAGATTATTCAAATTAAAATGAGCAATCAAATATTATAATTTTAGTTATTAAAGATATACGATGTATTAACTAACGTTCTCAAAAAATATAAACCCATAAGAACATAAAAAAACGAAAACATAGTAAATATGATGAAGGGTAATGAGTTATACTAAATTAATAAATATACTTCTACAAACAATTTAAATATATATATATTGGTATTTGGTAGATAGAATAAAGGTGCGGCTAATTTATTTTTTTAGCTTAAAAAAATTAACTAATACTATTCCTAATAAGAACTTAAAAAAAAAATGTATTTATTTATGTCGGATCGGGTTGGGAAATCCATCGGGATTGAAAATAAAAATCTGATCCTGATCCGAATTAGTTCGAGATGGGACAAAAATCCGACTTTTCGAATCGGGACAACGTCGGGTCGAGAAAAAAATGGACCGGGATTGGGTTGGGTGTCGGGTCGGTATTTTTTTTAACCCTAAGTACTAATGTACCACCCAATTTTCTATAGGACACACGTACACACTTTCTCCCTCTAGGACCTTTTTTCTTAGTTCTCAATTTCCAGAAAAAAAAAAAAAAAGAAGATATTAATGCTAAAATGTTACCCATCCTATTAAATTTTAGCTATATATTATACAATCTAACACTTTTTTCTAATTCGTTATCCAACTTATACGTTTCGCTCTAATTTGGTACCCAACCTAACATTTTTCTAATTTGGTACACAACCTATACGTATACAGTCCAATTAAGGGACGCAATCTGTTTTCGATTATCGATTTTTAACGCAGTCCCGTATTTGGAATTTGGTAATATTTTTCCCTGGATAACCTTCCACTTGACGATTCAATTAATGAGTTTTGGTAGTAAAATGGACTAAATTGGATTTTTCATAACAAATAGTACTAAATTGGAAATACATGGTATTAAAGTTTATAGTCTTATACAAGTTTCTATACGGTTCAATTTCGCTCTCTTGGTCCTCTTTCTTCCCTCCCAATTTTCTATATATTGTGATGGATGAGACGACGGACCACGACGAGTCGGCACTCTCGATCATCACCTCCTTGTGCGCTAATCCGACGCCGCCACGTGGTAAGCCGGTGGACCTTCAGTTAGAAACGGAACTTTCTTCTCCTTTTCCCGATGACCATGAAAACAGCTGTGTAGCTCTGAATATAGCTCACATGTCCTTGTTGAACATCCTCAACAGTCAGTTACAGGCCAAAGTGAGCACATTGGTGGACCCAAGTTCAGATATTAGAAAAGCCAAACCTAAACGGGAAAGAAAAAAAAGCATGGACTTTCATGTGCCTGTAATTGGACAAAGCCCAAATATGCCCTCTTTAAATGAATTGACTTGGCTAGAATTGACTAGAAGGTATCTTCTGGCTATGCTGTCAATGGATGATAGTATCGATGCATTACAATATGGGAAAGTATATAGGTGTTTGGTAGGTGATGGCGGAGAGCTTTGTGGTTCACTTCTGGGAGTCCTTAGCATGGATGCTGATGCTTTGGTAAGATTAGCTCGTTTCTTTATACTTTTGTGTATACCCTTCTATCCATGATATTCAAATTTGTACAAAATCACATATGTACAGTAATTTATAGTAGACTACATAGCAAAACAATCTTTAATCGTGGACCAATATAGAAAAAACCATACACAAGAGACTAAAGTAGGAAAAACTTGATAGAATACGTACAAACATAAAATTCAATAGTGTGTGGAACCTTTTTGGTTCGTAATTATTTGATACCCTAACTTATGATTATTTTTTGATTTGGTTCACCAAGTGTACTAAAATCGTCCAGAATAAAATATTAACCTACAAACTGCTGGTTTTTGTAGGATGGTTTACGAATCAAAATCGCTTGAAAGTAAGCGTGTAAAACACTATTTAACCCTATGTTTATTATCACCTTTTCCTGTTACATTGACAGATGTGCAAAGAACGAGATAGAGGTTTTATTTTATTTTTAAAAAAAATCAAACTGTACGCTGGTGTATACAATTGGGATACATGCATAGGTAGGTGTTGTACAGTGAAAATCTTATAAAACCATGCTTATTCCTCTTGGCTTCGAGTGTCTATTTTTTCTTGTTGTTGGAAATAAGGGGTTGGCTCGTTGGTGTGCTAATCTTTATTCTTTATTTTCAGTTACTTGCACATGCGAACAAAAAAATCTTCAGCTCGTTGGATAGGGAGGATGATATGCTGACCATATGTGATGAAGGAATGGATCAGATTAGTGCTTCTCAGAGCAGTAATCCCCCTGAAGGTTGTTAGCATAAAATTACATACATACATACATATGCATTATCAAAACCAACAAGGTTTACATTGATAATCTGAACCCTTAATTTAAGGGTTTAAATTTTAATGAAATAAATTAAAGAAAAAAAGACATGAGAAGCTAATTCCTCTTTTCCCATTCTGCAAAATTTTCAGTCTAAGACTATCTGTTTAACAATTAGTACGATCTCATCATTGAAATCTGCTAATACACCCCTACAATGTGTCTCTCACCTTTTCTCATATGTTATTTCACTGAAAAATCCAATTGCCCTCAATCCCCAATTGTTAGATCCGAAAAGTCGAACTAGTAAAAAAAAATCTAACAAACCAAATTTGCACTTACCCAGAGGCTAAAGGTTTGTCTCCAAAATCGAGCAAGGATTTTTGAGATTTAAATGCCTAGTTCACTTCTAAAAAAAACTTATCAAATTTGTGATTGAATTAAATGAAAGACAATAAAAAGAGTGAACAAAATTTCACTTGGTATGAAATACATGTGAATCAGTCGGTCCATGAGATAAATTACAAGGATTGAAAAAAACTATATATGAAAGATAAAGGAATAAAGAGGAAAATATATTATTGGCTTCCTGCTTATACAACTTACATGTATGTGCCTTATATAGCCAAGTACACAACGTAAAGGATAAACTCATATTCCACAAAGTGTGGAGATAGTTTCTGCTAACAAACTATACAAAGATAATGGGATAGAAATTTAAGTTATCATTTTGTTATTTTGTTGTGGCGTAGTTATCTCATATTAAGTATCGGATATGGTCACATTCTTAGCATCACTACTATTGTCACTAATACGCCCCCGCAAGCGTAAAGGGAGTAAACGAACTTTCAGCTTGTCACGTAAAGTTTCAAAACGGTTACTCATCAATGGTTTGGTGAAGACATCAGCGATTTGATCTCGCGTACTAATAAATGAGACGTGAATGGCTTTCGAAGCGACCTTTTCACGAACAAAGTGGAAATCAATCTCGACGTACTTAGTGCGTGCGTGAAACACTGGTTTGGCGGCCATGTAAGTGGCGCCAATATTATCACACCAAATGATTGGAGTATTAGCGGAACAAATGTTGAGTTCCCGGAGTAAGAAAGTCAGCCAAGTAACCTCAGAAGTTACATTAGCAAGTGCACGATATTCTGCTTCCGTACTAGATCGCGCCACCGTCGCTTGTTTGCGAGAGCCCCAAGAAATAAGATTTCCACCAAGGTAGATACAAAAACCCATTGTGGAGCGACGATTTTCAGGGTCCCCAGCCCAATCCGCATCACCAAAAGCGTGAAGTGACAGTGAGATGTTGCGATGGAAAACAAGACTCATTTATAGTGTTTGTTTGAGATAGCGTAAGACCCTCTTTACAACTGCCCAATGTGGTACTAATGGACGATGCATAAATTGGCAAAGCCGGTTTACAGCAAACGAAATATCCGGACGAGTAAGAGACAAATAATTGAGAGCTCCAATAGTACTTCGGTATAGTGTGGGATCGTCGAATGGAACTCCATCAGTGGTAGTGAGAACATGTGACGGAGACATAGGAGACGAGAGCGGTTTAGCAGCAGACATACCCGTTCGAGCTAAAAGTTGTGCAGTATAACGTTGTTGAGTAAGATGGAGAGTGTCGCGATCTCTATAAACTTCGATTCCAAGAAAATAATGAATATCTCCTAGGTCTTTAACGGCGAAGTCAGCTCCCAGTGCTGAGATAAAAATAGCAATATCAATTGAATAAGAACCAGTAATAATAATATCGTCAACATATACTAGCACATATAAACAACGATTCCCCGTGCGACGAATGAAAAGTGACGTATCTGCCCGAGAATTAGAAAAGCCAAGACTTATTAGTTTCGAGCTTAGCCGAGAGAACCATGCCCGTGGAGCTTGCTTAAGTCCGTAAAGGGCTTTCCGAAGGTGACACACATGGTTTGGAAATTGTGGATGAACGTAGCCTGGCGGTTGTTCCATAAGAACCGTCTCTGATAAAAAACCATGTAAAAAGGCATTTGATATATCAATTTGTTTTATACTCCAGTTACAAGAAAAAGCATAAGATAAAATTAACCGAATGGTAGTATGCTTTATAACGGGGCTAAAGGTCTCGTCATAATCGATCCCGTGTTGTTGATGAAAACCCTTTGCGACTAAGCGAGCTTTATAACGATCAATAGTTCCATCGGCTTTGTGCTTCACCCGAAAAACCCATTTGCAGCCAACAACCGAATTAGTCGACGATTGAGGGACTAAGGTCCAAGTACCATTACGCATGAGCGCGTCGAACTCCTCATTCATGGCCTTACGCCATTCAGGGTGTTTTATTGCCTGAGTATAACATGTCGGTTCTAAACTCGTCGGTGTACATGCAGCTAGAAGAGATCTTGGCAATGGATACCGTATCGTCCCATCTGTGTAAATTTTACGTTGAATAATATTATCTTGGAGACGTGTTCGCATTTGGTGATGAGACGGTGCCACAGGGGGTGAGCTGGACTGATCTGGAGAGAGAGTTTCAGGTGGATTTGGTTGTGTGTTGGAAGAAAAAGTTCCTGAATCTTGGGAGTTTGGTGAGAGATGTTCACTAGAATTAAAAGAAGTGGTGTTTGTAGCAATGTTAAGGTCAAAGGAATGACATGGGCTTGTTGGAGTGATATTCGGCAAGGAATTTAAGGATGAGCTGCCCTGGTTAGAGCAAGGAAAATGACTAGGCAGAGGAGTGAACTAATGGTCAAGTCTTCTGGTAATTTATGTATAGGCGGATGGACAGTGTATTTTTCGGGTTCTGAGTGTGCAAACGGAAATTGAGTTTCATCGAATACGACATGACGAGATATATATATGCGTTTTGTTTCAAGGTCAAGACACTGATACCCACGATGAGACAAACTATAACCAATGAAGACACACATTTTAGAACGAAAATTTATTTTGAAGCGATTATATGGACGGAGATATGGCCAACATGCGCAACCGAACGTGCGAAGGAAGGTATAGTCAGGTCTTTTAGAAAATAATTTTTCAAAACGGGATATATAATGTAAGACCGGAGTAGGTAAACGATTTAAAACGAAACAAGCCGTATTGAAGGCATCTTCCCAATAAGACTCAGGTGCCGATGATTCAGCTAAAAGAGCAAGTCCGGTTTCGACAACATGATGATGTTTTCGTTCTACGATTCCGTTTTGTTGGTGAGTGTGAGGACAAGGGTGACGATGAATAATTCCATTTTCATTTAAGTGTTTAGTGAATGATCGAAACTCCCCTCCCCAATCGGTTTGAATTACTTTAATTTTCCGATTAAATAGGCGCTCCACTTGCTTTTTAAATTGTAAGAATATAGAATAAGCATCAGATTTAAGTGTTAAAGGATAAATCCATGTATAACGAGAGAAGTGATCAACAATAGACAAAAAATAGCGCTTTCCATTAATCGATAAGTTTGGAGAAGGACCCCAAAGATCTAAAAATAACAAATCAAGTGGATATAACGAAACAGACTCTGAAAGACGAAAAGGCAATTGTTTACTTTTTGCCTGTTGACACGGACCACAAACACGAGACAAACTTTTATTGACACATGGTAAAAGACACCGACTAACAATAGACTTGGAAAGCGCAGAGTGGCCTAGGCGAGAATGCCACACATCTAACGAAACACGGACACCGTAAAAAGCATAAGGTTAATTGGGGGTTGTTGTTCGAAAAAGATATAGTCCAGCCTCACATTTTCCGTAGTGTAGTACTCTCCCCGTGGTTTCGTCCTTCACACAAAAATACGACGCATGAAATTCCACATAAACATTATTATCCAATGTAAATTTACTAATGGAAATTAAGTTTTTACATATATCAGGAACATGGAGAACTTTAGATAAGTGAAATGACTTATTTGAGGAAGGTATAATACTTTCACCGATATTACTGATATGCAAACCTGTACCATCACCGACTTGAAGTTGGTCATTTCCGGTGTAGGGTTCTGTTGCTATATTAAGATTTCGCATGTCTGAAGTGATATGGTGGGTGGCACCTGAATCGTGGTACCATGGGTCAACCGAAGAATACGGTGCAGCGGTGTAGGCAGAGGGCTGCACATTTGTCCCTTGATAAGTTTGATCAAACCTCAACGGACATTGCAAAACCAAGTGACCAAATTCACGACATAACTGGCAGCGGGGGGTGTAGGTTCCTGATGAGTGGCGACCACGACCACGAGAAAATCGAGACCCACGGCTGGGCATACGGTTATTATAACGATGATCATACCGGCTCCCATGGTCAGTCCTTCCATGGCTAGGTGAGTAGCGGGTGTTGTTGTTTGACGGGTTACGAGTGGCGACATGGGCTGCTGGGTTTTCGATAGGGGTATGATTTCTAGCATTTCGGTTTTCCTGTCCCTTGAGGAGTTCATAAACAGCATGTATAGGAGGGGGAGTTAACATGGTGTGAATAGAGGTCACGAGAGGGTCAAACGAGAAGTCTAGTCCGGCAAGAAGGAAAGCCAGGTGGTCAGATTCTCGGAGGGGCTCTCCAATGGCAGCAAGGTTTGTTGCAATTTTCTTGATACGGTCATAATATTGATCGATAGACTCATCTCCTTTCTTGATGGAAGAGAGTTGGTATTTCAACTGCGTAGACCGAGCACGGGTGTGTGAACAAAAGAGTTGTTCTAGTATCTCCCACACTTGCTTAGAAGTAAAATCTCCAACCACATGAGGAAGTAGCTCCTCGGATAACGAAGAGATGATCGCACTCAGAATGAGTTGATCTTGCTGAACCCAGTTAGCATAGGAAGGGTTCGTCTGAGGTATCTCAGTTGGTGAGGAAGGAGATGATGCCATGATATAGGCTGCGGGGCAAGGCGTTGTCCCGTCAATGTACCCAAAGAGATTCTGTCCCTTAAGATACGGGACTAATTGGGTCTTCCATAAGAGATAATTTTCTCGAGTGAGTTTAAGGCTAACAGTATGGTGAATTTTTATAAGTGGCGCCGATAGATATGAAGGAGAGGAAATTTCAGCGGTGGTGGGTGTTTCTGGGACGGATGAGGAAGTGGGAGTAGGAGCAACATTGGGAGCCATGGAGGAAAGGAAAAAAAATTGACGTTTGTCAATAGGCTCTAGATACCATGAAAGATAAAGGAATAAAGAGGAAAATATATTATTGGCTTCCTGCTTATACAACTTACATTTATGTGCCTTATATAGCCAACTACACAACGTAAAGGATAAACTCATTCCACAAAGTGTGGAAAAAGTTTCTGCTAACAAACTATACAAAGATAATGGGATAGAAATTTAAGTTATCATTTTGTTATTTTGTTGTGGCGTAGTTATCTCATATTAAGTATCGGATATGATCACATTCTTAGCATCACTACTATTGTCACTAATAATATATAAGAGAGAGAACGGATGATCTGAGAGCTTTGATAAGAGACAGAGCACTAGCTGCTCCGTTTATTTTTATATTATAATTAATTTCATTGAATCTCCAGCTTTCAGATAAACAGCTAAGATTAGCAATGTCAACTTTAATGTTTTGGTAACCTTCATATATTCTTTCCCTATATACATGCATTACGCAAACATACATACATATATATATATATATCCTTCCCCATATATATATATATATATACATACATATATATATATATATATACATACATACATATATATATTTCGTCATATTTGCATATATTCTATCATGTAATTCCTGATCTTATGATTACAAATATAACTCTCAGTCTCATTTTTCTTTTTCTCTTTCACTCTTGTCTGTATCATAGGATTATCAAATCCTGCTCAAGGTGATATTCCGGAGTGGGCTCAGTTATTACAACCTGTTCGAAAGTTGACAACGAATGTTGGTGCTAGGATAAGAAATTGTATACATGCTGCTCTTGGGAAAAGTCCCCCGGAATGGGCGAAAATTATTTTGGAGAATTCTATAAGTAAGGAAATCTATAAAGGAAATGCTTGTGGACCGACAAAGGTACATGTAATGTTTGTTTTCTTTCTTTTAATTATATTATTCTGGTAGATAATTTTTGTCGAAGACTAATTAATGAAAATACTTATCAACATACGTCCATCAAATTTGATAGTTATATAATTGCACAACACACGCGCACATATACATCTATGCATGTGTGTATATATTCGATATATATGATATTATGTACATATATTGGATATATATGATATTATATATATATGTATATATCCATTTAGAAGGCTGGAGAGTGGAATAAATGTTCTTCTATATGTACTGCATTGACTTTGCCTGTTAAACACATTTAGTATGCATAAATTTTTGTTGTTCCTTTTCTCTTTTACATACCGATTCATATTTTGCTTTTCTTCTATTCGGTGACAGGGAATTTCTCTATGTAAAGTTTTACTTTTAAATGATCTAGGACACCTATTTTCTGGTAAAATGAATTTGTGGAGATCGTTGGTGTACACCAGATTATTTAGTTAAGTTATGTCATGGTTTTAATTTTGCTAAAACAGGTCTGTCCGCTAATAACTCTATATTCAGTTATGCCATCAAAACTTAGCGATTGATTGTCTTGTCTTATATGTATTTTCATCAACCTCGTTTGTGTTTACTTTGTGGAAACCAGAAAGCCATAGTTTCAGTTTTAGCAACTGTCTGCGGTGAAGAGGAGGGGCAGAGACCTGTGAAGCAAAGAAAGAAACCCAACGAGGAGAAAAAGGGAAGGAAATATGTATCTATAAGTGATATAATTATGAGGCAGTGTCGTATTGTATTGCGACAAGTAGCGAACGCTGATAGTGAAAAAGTTTTCTGCAACTTGCTCAGCCGTAGAAAAAGCCATATAACTGAAAAAGAAGATAAAGGCTTTCTAAATTGCCCTGCTAATGTCTTGCGTCCTTTGGATATGAGAACTATTGATTTAAGATTGGCTGTTGGTGCATACAACGGTTCACATGAAGCCTTTCTTGAAGATTTTCAAGAGGTATTCTTTTTGTCCTTTATCTTTTTTATTTTTTTTAATCATACGTCAACTGTTTTCACCTTCTATCATTTTCAAGTTAAGAGTTCTAATTTCTTTGTTAATGACTTTTTTAATCATAGTTCAACTGTTTTCACCTTCTGTCATTTTCAAGTTAAGAGTTCTAATTTCTTTGTTAATTGACAGTTTTGGAATCATGCTCGCGATTCCAGTGTGGAGAAGCCCGACATCTACCGTCTGGCGAACATGTTATCGTCTAAATTTGAGGAAGTGTATGAACAGGAGGTGTGTCAGATATTTTCACTTCCCTTTCTAAACCTGATTTCAGTAGCTACTTTTTATAAAGATTTGTATTATTTCAAATTGCTCAAATGGACAGGCCCTTCATTAACAAAAACGAAAGTACTTGGATTGCAGTATGACACGTGGAGATTCTTGTAACCACACATCTTCCCTGTTAAAAAATTTAATAATAATCCTGAAATGAGAATATTTAGATATTTGTCTGAGATTTTGGCAGACTAGATCATACTTCTGCTATATTGTTTCGTAGGCTGCTTCAGTTTTCTCATAACTTCTTACTTCTTATTGTTCTTTTTTACATAATTTAAACTGGCAATATATAATGATTATTTGAACCTGAGGCCAAGAAATTGGACATGTTTACGGAGCTGGTTTATATGTTCCAGTAGACTAGGGAAACAAAAATATTTAATATTTATTGTATCACTATCCGTTCAGAGGCATTAACCGAATTCCATTTGTTAGCTATAGATAGTTAGATACTAAATTCTAAGGTCCTCTCCTGATTTCCAGTTTTTTGTCAGATCTAAACTGTTAATTGATATTGTATATAATGATGATTGATATTGTAATATTCTAATTATGGCAGTGGCAATCTCCAAGATATGTCACATGCTTATTACACACTACTATATAAAGAGATGGAGACAACCCTAATGGGTATGTACTCAGTTTATATCCGTGCACGGAGGCTCAGCCAAAGCACGTTAAATCTCTGTGTCCTTTTACTGCTTTATTTATATTTACATGGTATCAAGAACAGGTTAATTAACCTAACCGTCACTATAATAAAACCCTAGCCACCGCTATACACTTAACCTAAATTACAATATTTTTTTTCTCTCCTTCCGAGTACAATTGCCCATCTCTTTTCAGTGTTTACGCAAACTGTTATCTGCGTATTTTCGTCTGTTTATCGTCACCTCGACTGTTTTCGACACATATTCGTTGTCGCTGCTCCCTTTTTTAGCTCAAACCAGGTTATATTATTTCAGATCTGTGTTCAATTGGTATTTGGTATTTGTTTTTTGTTTTTTTGGCTTCGTTAAAATCTTTTCGTTGGCTGTTTGGCTTGCGATTCGTCTTTTTTCTGGGTTTGTTAAGCGTTTTCGCTGAGTTTTGTTCATTGGTTATAATAATATGGAAAAGTCTCATATGCCTATGCAACTCACTACTATTAAATTAAATGGTGATAACTATCAACAATGGGCTAGAACTATTAAAATGTCTTTAACTGGTCAAGGAAAAGAAAATCATCTAACCGAAAACAGTTCAAAAGAGGATAAAAACTGGAGTAAGGATGATGCTTGGATTGTTTGTTTAATATGGAATTCTATGGAGCCTAATATCTTAGATATGTGCAGCCATGTTGAAACTTGTAGTGAACTGTGGACTTATATCACTGAGTTATTTTCGAGTAATTTGTCGCGTATGTATGATCTATCTAGAGAGTATTTCGAGTTACAGCAACGTGAAAAATCTGTTAAGAGATTATTATGCAGGGGTTAAACGATTACATGAAGAACTTAATGTTGTTCTTCCCGTCTCTGGTGATGTTAAAAAAATGAATAAGCAAAGAGAGCAGATGTCTGTTCTGAAATTTCTTGCAGGGTTAAAACCAGAATTTGAGCCAATAAAAGCGCAGATTCCAAGTGGATCTGAATTACCATCCCTAGGTGAAACTTATGCTCGGGTGTCACGGGTTGTATGTCAAAAGCCGGCAATTAGTATAACTTCCGATCGATCAGCTTTGGCGACTCAATTACCACAATCCTCCTTTGCTCCTAATCATAATCGAAGTTTGAATGGAAATCGCATCGACAGTCGTAACTTGTATGGGAATCGTTTCGATAATTGGGGTAACAGTCGTACAAATCACCGGAATGATAATCACGGTACTCGCACTAATGACCAGGGGGGACGTGCTCCGAAAAAATATACGCATTGTGGGAAACTATATCATACAGCAGATCAGTGCTGGGATTTACATGGTAAACCAGCCTATGTAGCTAACAATGCTGTCAATGAACAATCCGGTATATATGAACATGCTTCTGGGACATCGAAATTAGTCAGTATCTCACCCGAGGATTATTTAAAGTATCAAAAGCACCAAGCTGATCAGCATAGTTCTCTTCCTATTGCTTCGTACGCTCGTAAAGGTAATCCAGTGGCATGCTTTTCTTCCAATTCCTCTCTACCATCTTCTTGGGTCATTGATTTCGGTGCTACGGATCATATGTCTGGTAAGATTGATCTTTTTTAGTACTATTCGTCATTCAAAAAACCTTTCTAATGTTGCATTGGCAAATGGAGCTACCACCAGTGTTGATGGTATTGGTATTGCTCATCCTAGTTCTTGTGTCAAATTATCCTCAGTCTTCTATATACCATCTTTTCCTTTCAATTTAATCTGTTAGCAAATTAACTAAAGACTTAAAATGTTCAGTGACATTTTCTCCTCATTCTGTCACCATTTTGGATTTGAAAACAAAGAGGACGATTGGCGTAGGGCGTGAAGAGGGAGGTCTTTATCGATTTAGCAAGCATTCACTTCCTTCAGTTGCTTGTCACATTGCAGCCTCCCCATTAGAGATTCATTTTCGTTTGGGACATCCATCACTCGATAAGTTGAAACAGTCAGTTCCTAGTTTGAGGCATGTCAAATCTTTAAATTGTGAGTCATGTCAATTAGGGAAGCATCATTGCGTTTCTTTTCCACCCCAGATCAATAAAAGGGTAAATGCTCCATTCATGATAGTACACTCTGATGTTTGGGGTCCGAGTCGTGTCATTTCGAATTTGGGATTTCGTTACTTCGTTACATTTGTTGATGATTTCTCTAGAACCACTTGGCTTTGTTTAATGAAAAATCGTTCTGAGTTGTTTTCTATTTTTTGTTCGTTTTGTGCTGAAATAAAAACTCAATTTAATTTATCTGTTCGCATACTTCGTAGTGACAATGCAAAAGAGTATTTTACCCAACCATTTGTAGAGTTTATGACCAATTCTGGTATTATTCACCAATCTTCATGCTCTTATACTCCTCAACAAAATGGAGTTGCCGAAAGAAAAAATCAACACTTAATTGAAACAGCTCGATGTCTAATGTTTCAAATGAACGTCCCTAAACAAAAATTGGAGTGACGCTGTCCTCACCTCGTGCTATTTAATTAACAAATCCCGCAATCTATATTATTTCCTCATATTTCACGGTTTCCTCTACCTCCTTGCATTTTTGGCAATGTTTTGTTCATCAACTTTCACCTGGAATTGACAAATTAGACCCTCATGCTATTAAATGTGTATTTCTTGGTTATTCACGAACTCAAAAAGGCTATCGGTGTTACAGTCCCACTTTATGTAAGTTCTTTACTTCATCTGATTTGACTTTTTTCGTGTCAACCCCATATTTCAGTGAGAGTTACACTTCCACCACTCTTAATGATTTTCTTCCGCTTCCAGTAATACCGCCGATGCCATTATCTCGATCTATCTCCGAAAATATTCCCGAATCATCACTTTCCCATCCTCCAGGTCCTTCGAGTCGTGTATGGCCAACAGACGTAAAAGTGTATGGCCGCCTCCAAATTGTTCGATAAGTGAACCTCCTTCTAATGATGCAAGCCCTTTGCCCTCGTCCTCGACGTCTCCAGATCATGCCACAGGCGATACTCTTCCAATTGCTATTCGTAAAGGTAAACGTGCATGTACCTCACATCCGATTTCTAATTTTGTCACTTATGATCATTTATCGACTGTTCATGCTTCTTTCATGACATCCCTATCATCGGTTTCTATTCCTAAATCTGTTTTTGAAGCATTGTCACATGCTGAATGGCGAGCAGCAATGGAAGACGAAATGTCTGCTCTTCATGAAAATAGTACTTGGATGCTTGTTCCTCTTCCTAAAGGGAAAACGACAGTCGGATGTCGATGGGTATATACGGTAAAAGTCCATTCCGACGGTACGATTGATCGCTTAAAAGCTCGACTGGTAGCTAAAGGATATACTTAGATTTATGGCTTGGATTACATGGAGACTTTTTCCCCGGTTGCTAAACTAACATCGGTTCGTTTTGTTATCTCGTTAGCTGCATCTTGCTCATGGCCATTGCATCAACTGGATATTAAGAATGCATTCTTTCATGGTGATTTACAAAAAGAGGTATATATGGAGCAACCTCCCGGGTTTGTTGCTCAGGGGGAGTATGGCTTGGTTTGTCGTTTAAAGAAGGCATTATATGGTTTGAAACAGTCTTCGCGTGGATGGTTTGGGAGGTTTAGTGAGGCAGTTATGCAATTCGGTTTGCAGCGATGTGGAGTTGATCACTCTGTCTTCTATCACCACTCTCCGGCTGGTAGAATTGTGTTATTGGTATATGTAGACGATATTGTCCTTATAGGTGATGATTCGAAAGGTATTGAAAGATTAAAATTGTTCTTAAACCGTCAATTCCACGCCAAAGATCTCGGTGCATTGAAGTATTTTCTTGATATCGAAGTTGCAAGATCTTGCTCGGGGATATCGCTTTCACAAAGAAAGTATGTATTGGATCTATTATCTGAGATAGGATTATTGGGAGCTAAACCACTTGACTCTCCTATGGATCCTAACACTAAGCTTATGCCAGACCAAGGCGACTTGTTAAATAATCCAGAAAATTATCGAAGGCTGGTTGGTAAACTAAACTACTTAACGGTAACAAGACCCGATATTTCTTATGCTACTAGTGTTGTCAGTCAATTTATGTCGTCTCCCTGGACAAATCATTGGGATACCCGTCATTCGTATATCAAGATATCTTAAGGGAGCACCGGGAAAAGGATTGTTATACCATAATCAGGACAATACCCATGTTAGGGGATTTACAGATGCTGATTGGGCTGGGTGTCCTTTTGATCGAAGGTCGACTACAAGATATTGTGTATTTGTTGGTGGAAATCTTGTATCCTGGAAAAGCAAGAAGCAAAATGTTGTTGCCAGGTCAAGTGCGGAATCAGAATATAGAGCAATGGCCCACATCTCTTGCGAGTTGGTATGGTTAAAGTATATTTTAGAGAAACTTGGTTTTAAATCTGCGAGACCTATGGATCTGGTTTGTGATAATCAAGCTGCCATCCATATTGCTAACAATCCAGTATTTCACGAGAGGACTAAACACAGAAGTTGATTGTCATTTTGTTCGAGAAAACATTATTTGTTATATCGTAAAGACTAGTCATGTGAAGACAGAAGACCAACTGGAAGATCTATTTACAAAAGCACTGAATGGAGCCCGGGTTAAATAAATTTGTAACGAGCTTGGAACATAGGATATATATGCTCCAGCTTGAGGGGGAGTATTAATTGATATTGTATATAATGATGATTGATATTGTAATATTCTAATTATGGCAGTGGCAATCTCCAAGATATGCCACATGCTTATTACACACTACTATATAAAGAGATGGAGACAGCCCTAATGGGTATGTACTCAGTTTATACCCGTGCACGAAGGCTCAGCCGAAGCACGTTAAATCTCCGTGTCCTTTTACTGCTTTCATTTATATTTACACAAATGTTAATTTAATTTTGCTAATGCAGGTGGTCGCCATATACCAGAAACTTGTCGGATTTGCAAGATTGGGATGCTTAACCCCATAGCGGAAAAAAGAAGTTGATGAGTTTATCGTCTCTTCATGCATATTACGAAAAGCTCCCTGGGATAAAAACATTTGCAAAATATGCAGAATTGACAAAAACGATGACCTTGTGCTCCTATGTGATACGTGTGATGCGGAATATCACACGTATTACTTAAACCCTCCACTTATGAGAGTTCCTCAAGGAAACTGGCATTGCCCTTCTTGTGTTTCCAAACTTGAGGATGGAAATGGTAAATATACTTCCAGATTATTATACTATTTTGTGATGTTTTGAATCTTGCCTTTTTTTAAGTATTGAAATAAAAGTAATTTTCAAAATAGTTTTAATTTTTTGAGGGTAATTTGATATTTTCGTGTTTACTAATTATGTTATTAAAGAGTTGGGTTTCTAATTTTTTTCTAGAGACGAGAGAGTATGTTCTGCAAATATGGTTAGCAAGAGAAAAAGGGTAGGAGATTTCACTGGCATCCACTCTAATTTGTTTGCTCGGTACGCATCTTTATTGGAGGATAAGGATTACTGAAAGTTCAGCGTGGAAGAGGTTAGCCTTTTTTACCCGTTTGGTCCCATCTTTTCTGTCTGATTTTATGTGAACTTTTTAATGGTTTTATTGAGTAGGGATTGTGGCCTTGTTTGGTTACAGCTTTTAAGCTCGTTGTTCTTGCATTTACTCTGATATCGGGTTAAAAGCTACAACCAAAAAATTCACTGAATTAACTGACAAGATTTTATTATGGATACATTGCAGCGGACCTCATTGCTCAAACTTCTTTGTGATGAGTTGTTGAACTCGGCTTTGATTCCTCAGCATCTTGAAGATTCAATGGAATCATCTTCTGGTTTGCAGCAGAAAGTGCGTAATGGTATCATGCATATTGGTGAGTTTATTAGCAACTTGGAGATGCAGATAATGAAGCTCTCTGGTCGAAGGGAGTTTTTAGGTGCCGACTCAGAAGGGCGTCTGTATTGGGTGTGGGCTAAGCTAGAACAACATGTGTTATCGTTAACGATGTTACTACGGGTTCTAGTCGTAACATGCATGAGAATAATGACGAACCTACCCTTTATCCTACATGGGTATTATACCAGTTTTTATTGGAACTTAGAGAACTAGTTGACTTTTTGAGAGATGAAGACCCCATAGAATGTGAACTGAAAAAAATTAATTTTGCAAAGACTGAAAATAAGATTCGAGAAGCTGATAATAAAGGATTGGATGCCAGTCAAAATGCTTTCGCCAGAAAAATTGTGTCAGATTCTGAATTACTTGCTACCAAGGGAGCTGGTATCCTTGGAAATACTTATGGCCCGTGGTTTCAGCTTGAGACCGTTCTAATGAACAAAAAGACGAGAAAAGCTAACGTAATTAGTGACGATAAGCTGTTCAGGTGCAATTGTTTGGAGCACATCTTTTTCTTAAAATTGCATTGTCTTTATTGTTATAAATCTTTTTTAACAAAAAGAGAATCTGATGGTCATAGCGGCGATCAATGCAAATCTGGTTTCAAAGCTCCATCTCAGAGCAAAAGCGACAGCTCATCGAAGGGTGGTGGTAGTTTTGCTGTTTTCCTGAACTTGAAAATTCTTGAAGACAATGGGTTAATATGTCCTTACAACTTTGAAGACGTGTTCGAAATTTGTGATAATGGATTCGTTAAAAGATTTAGTGAGAGAAATTGGGTTAATTCGTTCAAATGGGGTGCCACTTTTTCTCCCATGTGTATCGCCTATTCTCACTGACCCAGCATTAAAGCTAAACAACAATATTGGGTCGCTTCGAAGCTCATGTGGGGGTGAACCAGATGATAACCCTGGCCCTGATAAACCAGATAATATATTTTCAGATAAAAAGGATGAAAAGATCTCTGGTGATCAAGGTCGTGTTGTCCCCAACTCTGCTATGAAGCCCTTAGTGGGAAAATCTTATCAGGTTTTAAATCAGCTTAAAATGAGTTTGCTGGATATGGAAGCTGCACTTCCTAAAACCGCAGTGAGAATGTCTAAAGCTTGTGTTAAAAGGAGATTGACTTGGAGATCGTTTGTAAAATCAGCAGAGACCATAGATGCGGTATATTCTTTTATAATTTTCTCACTTTTTCAATTTTTCTTGTATGTTACTTATCAATTTGTGAAAATCAGCTCGCAGAAACAAAATTTCTTTTTTGTTCTTTACACCAACTTATCGGTTTTATTTTTTTATTTTGTAGACCAACTTAGTTTTTTCCCCTTAATTAGTAGACTAACGTAAAGGTTCTCCTTTTGTTGTACATTTGCGATAATTTTGGTTTCCAAAAATGCCAATAACCTTCTAGGTTAAAGTAATGTGATAATAGAACCATAGATCATGTCACCGTTTCAGTTAGATTTCATTTAAATGTACAAAATAGACAATAATCATTTAGTTTTATGTATTAAACTTAAGACTAAATAATTGTATTTTGGTGAACAAAATGGGCAACACGTGTATAGTTTGGTAAAAGAAAGTACATAAGCTTTTTCTTCCAAAAAATTGTTTGCTAAGTGATAAAATTTCGATTCTATTTCAGATGGTTCAACCGGTTATCACACTTGAGGACATGATAAAAGCCGTTCACTTAAAGAATGGGTGGTGGTACTGGTCATCACTTTCCGCTGCAGCCAAAACATCGTCCTTGTCTGCTCTTGCGTTGAGAATTTATGCTCTTGATGCAAATATTATTTATGAAAAAATTCCATCTGATTTCAGTACCGAGAAATCAGATTTAGCCCGGAGCATTGTTAGAAATGTTAAACAGAAGATATCAGGTTGAGTAGGTTTATACAGTATTGTTTAGTTTTCTTAGTTTTTTGGTTTTTATTTTCTTTTTGCCAAATGAGACCAAGTTTACCTTACAGTCGTGTAGACCATGAGAGGGGATCTTGGTCAAAAATTTGTGACAATTTTGTATGTCAATTTTGTATGTCAATTTTGCTACCATTTTCGATAATTTCATAATGTGTAGTACATTATGCATTTTTAGTATAAATGATAAAGCCATAACTTTGGTCGGTCGCGTTAGGCTTTTCAACAATGATATAATAGTAAATCAACTGTGAATAATGGACACTTCCTGATCTTTATTATTGCTCGGATTATTATCCTTATTCGGACTATTACACTTGCTCGGATTAGTATTTCGGTTTTACAATTGTGCTCGATATGACTATTTAATCTCTCGTCTTGATCTTTCTCCCCTTTTATTCGGTGCTCGGCTTGGTCTTTTCTCGGTTTATTTCTTGAAGTGGTGTGTGTTGATTAGTTTCTCTCTTTTCTCAACTTCTCTCTATATTTTTTGGATAGATTTTCTGGTCCTTTTCTAGGAGGGGTAGTTGGCATTTATAGGCAACTGCGCCTTCTAGGATATTGACAAATGTCTTCAACCCAGGGATTTTTCAGACATGGGTCCCCCTTTGATTGGGCTTGGGCTTTTAATAGTAAAACCTCAATTCCTATAAAAAGTAGGAGACGGCCCATTTAAGCGTTGGATACCCATTTATAAGGTGGGTTGATTATTACCCAAATAGAATATTCGGGTCTGATTTTTATGTTCTATCAAGTGCTCCCTGACTTACTCGGCGTTGTTTCCATGTCGGGGGAGTCATGTTCGGTTTGTCGAGAACGTTACTTCGGTCTTGTTTTTCCCAATGCTTCATCGAGAAACGCAATAGACTCGTGACGGTTCCCGGGGGGGGGCACATTTAATGTTTCCTATCCTAATATCTTTCTTCGAGGAAAACTCCTATAAAGGGGTGTGCTCCCTCCATAATTAGGCATTTTACTACTAATTTGCCCGTGACATAATGGCTTCTTCTGGTTCTACTGGTGAGAGCTCCTTTAATTATATTTCATATTTAGAAACGGAAATCAAGAAATCTCGTACCGCGAATAAGAAACTCGTGGCCAAGGTTTCAGACTACAAGAAAAGGTTGTCTGACATGGATTCTGATCATCATGTGACGATGGCCGATCGGGATTGGGCCTACGAGCATATAAAGAAGCTCGAGGCTAATCTGGCTAAGCAGAAGGCAGCAAAAAGGGCCTATAAGCTTGCCTTCAAGGAGTTGCATGCTCGGTCTAAACCGAGTTCGGATGACGATGAAGAAGGCTCTTCCTCGAAATAATTAGTCTTTTGTAATTTCTGTCGTAATTTCTCTTGAATGGGGAGTCTTCTCCTCAGTTGTAATCGAAGTTTTTGAAATTAATAAAATATTTCCCTTTCCTTGTTCTTGTCTGTTTATCTTCTTGATGTCTTTTTGGATGACTTTAATTAGATTTGGAACTGTGGTTAATTTGCCGTAAATGCTCTTGGGAAGTTCATGAGGTTGTATTTCTTCGAGATGACCTTTGATCTACTCCTTGTTTCTTCCTATAAAAGGACTGTCCCAGTATTCTTTATGTAATTCATTCTTTATTAACGACCAAATGGCTTTTCCTCTTGAAAACTATGGTGACAACCTTCCTGAATACGTTGCTCGTCTTGAAGAGGAAGTTCAGAGGGTGCGTTATCTCGAGAAGAGGGTTGCCAGGTTGTCGGTGGAAGCTCGTCGGGCCGCCGAACTAGACGAGCGATTGGATGCCCTGGAGAAGGAGCATCAGAGGTCTTTGCTCGACAGTATTCGCGCTCGTGCTCGGATCAAAGAGCTCGAGGCCTCCAGAGATAGGCAACTTGCTTCCAAGAGGGCTTACAAGCTGGCCCTCAAGGAAGTGTATGCTCGGTCGAAGGGGAAACCAAATGACGAAGCGGGCCCTTCCATGAAATGATTTTGTTGTTTTTTCATTGTATTTCCTTTTATTGCTTCTTCTGTAACGAAGTACCAATCAATCAATAAAGACATCTTTCTCTTGTTTATATCTGAATTACTTTTCCGATGCAATTTATTTTGACTGCGCACGCTTATGGCCTCATCAATGCTTTTTCTTGGGCCTAGCGTTTGACCTTATCCAGTGGACCTTCTTACTCTTTATATCTGGGGACCAATAGGATTTCTTGAGCCCTGTGCATAAAAATCTTACTCACCAGAGTTTTCTTGATCTCTGTGCAAAAGATCTTAGATATTTATTTGAACCTAATGCCTTTCCCCATAAATGACACGTGTTTCAATGCCATTATTACTTGCCCTCTTTAAATATTGGTAAGAATCCAAGCGTTTTGTGAACAAGAGTGGCTTTTAATTACTCACGCTTTTTTAGAACCTTTGGGGAATCCAAACGTTCTTTCTTGAACAGACATCTTTTAATTGCCATCGCTTCTTAGTACCCATTGGCGAACGGTTGCGACTCTCAATACCAGCCCTCATCTAATTGATCTATAAATACCTGCTTACAGCATGGTTACATCCACAATTCTCATCATATTATTTTCCCCCATATATAGACCCTCATCTTATAATTTCCCTAAGATGTCTGGTCCTTTCACCCAATCAGCATTAGCTTTGCAAGTGGAGGCCTTTGAAGCCTCCTATAACCATGTACAAAGGCTGTTGAGGGATGCCGAGGAGGAATTGAAGGTGATGCGTTATCACCATACCGAGATGGTTCGGGAATTAACTTGGCTAAGATCCGAACTAGCTTACTGCCGACGTGCTCGTCAGGCTCTAGTCGAAGAGAATGAGATGCTAAGGGGGAACCCGACACTGAGGGACAGGGATGTCTCTGCCGGGCCCTCTCATCGATACCGATCGACTTCCCCCTAACCTTCCCCCTTCTTTTTTTTTATTTTTCTCTGCTTTTCCCCATCTTTTCCCATCTCTTTCTTTTTCTTCTTTTTATTTCTCAGTTTCCCTCATTTCTTCCTCTTCCTCTCTTGTGTTTTTTTTTTATACTCTGTTCTCTCGTACTTTTTATTCTTTTCTTTTCCCCTTTCTTTTTTGTTTCATTGACTTCCTTTTTAGTTGTCTGTCTCCTTCATTTCTTTATCTTCTTCTCATCTATTTTTCTTCTGTGCCTCCTCTTTCTTTTTCTTCATCTTCTCTCCCATCACTCTTTTTCTTTTTTCTTCTTTTTTGCACCACTATGATGTAACAATCAGCCCTGTGATCCAAAGGGTTTTGTGTTACATTTGGGGTTTTTGTCATTTTTCTTTTTGACTTCTTTCTTATCACTTCTTCTTTTCTTGCACTCTTCTTCTTTTCTTGCACTCTTCTTCCTTTCCTCTTCTTGCTTTTCCTTTCTCTTTCTTCTTACTTTTTCTTTTTGGCGTCTCCTGCTCACTTGGTCAGCTGATATAGTTGATCCTTTGCCTGATCTTCTGTACTAGCTCTTCTCGGATGTAATAGATCTTTTCGGATGTAATAGGTTTCCTTTTCAGATGTAATAGGTTTTTATCTCGGATGTAATAGACCTTGATGTAATAGACCTCGATGTAATATTGTCTTTTGATGTAATGAACAATGATGTATTCCATCTTCATTAATGAAAAGTATTTTTGCCCTTTTATTTTTGCATTTCTTTTTATATTGCACCTGTGGTTTGTTGTTTGTCTGGAATCTAGATCTTTGAATATCTCGTCTTTATTTCTTCTGCACTGTAGTCTCAGATGTCAGTAGATGTCCCCATCACTGTCAAACATATGTGCATGCTCCCTAGTAGGTCAGGAAATGTGCATGCCCCCAAGCATGTCAGGAAATATGCAATTTTCCAAGCAAGGTCATAAAATATCATACTCTCCGTTCTATAAGTACTTCTCTTTTCTTGGGTAGTTTATCATCTCTTTTTTCTTTTTGCTTCTCTCTTCCTCAGCCCTTTATTTTCTTCCGTACTATAACAATTTCCCAGAATGTCTGGACCTGTGGTGAGATATCATGCTCAGATGAAAGGCTTGGACACTGAGGTATCTCGGGTCCGCCGTCGGATGGCAAGGCTTGAGAAAGAGTATGGCGTTTTGGCCTTGAGCTTGTTCGGCTCTTATCCCGAAGAGACGGTGAAGTGGACCGAGATCTCGGCACTGAGTCGCCAGCTCGATCACTTGTTGTTACAGAGAAACCATCTGGCCAACTCCTGGTATGATGCCGAGGAAATTTGGGACCATTCTCAAGATGAGTTTGATAACTCTCCTCAAGGCCTAGCTAGCATAATGGTAAAGAATGCTCGGCTCGTGGAGCGCGTCAGGGTTCTTACTACGGAAAACAACAGGCTCTCCTCGGAGAATGACAATTTGGTCGCCATGAACGATTCCTACCAAGCTCGGTTGAATTGTTCTGCTCGTTTTGCTTTCTCTCGGTCTGGAAGTTCGGTTTTTTCACCCATTGATCCTTAGATTGGGCTGGTTTTCTTATGTATTTCCCCTTTTGCCATTTGTGTTTTATTTTCTGTATTTGATGAATCAGTTGTATCTTCTCGTATCTCGTGCCTGTCTTGTGAACCATTGTAACGCTTCGTACTTTGTGCCTTTTGATTCTCTATAAATGCTCCCTATTGCCTGTATCTCATTACAAATTCTTCCTCTCTCTCTTGTTTTATAATTTGCTTCTAACTTGCTTTTGCGTGAGATGGCTCCCATCACTAGGTCTGCCTCCAAAAAGAAAGCCCTTATGGAAGAGGAGCCTACTTTTTTGCTACCTCGTCCCCCTGGCTTTGGGGAGGAGGATTTGACTCCTCTTCAACTAAAAGAAATTGAGATGTCATGGATGAAACATGATCTCATGTGTGCTCGGACTGAAGCGAGGAGGTTTAAACAATATTGGGACGAGGAGGGCACTGCTCGTTTCAAGGCCGAGCAAAAATGCGAGTCTCAGTCTTACGCCTTGAAACAGGCTGAGATGGCGATTTCTCGTTTGGTTAGGGAGAAGGAGCGTCTGGAGGAACTTTTGGCGAAGAGGGATGTTGCTATGGGGGATAGTTCGAAAAAGTAGGATGGGTGTATTTTCTTTTTCTGTTGTATTGTTTGTGTTTCCCCCTTTGTGGATGAATAAAACTTGTCTTGCACTTGATTCTGTCCTATTTTATTTCCTGTTTGCTTCTCTTTTATGTTGATATCATTTGATGTCCCTCGGCACACACCGAACAATATGCCCGGTTATCCCCCCGGAGAGCGTTGGTAGACTTGATGCTCCCTGCCAGCAAGCTAGAAACGGTCTTCGTCCACCTTGTTCGGTGTGCCCTTTGGGTTAGAATTGGGTTGGCGTCGAGGAACTTTAATCGGGGGACATTCTCGGTGTGATAATAGTGGTAGCGTATGTGGGAAGCTTTTCGTGGTAGGGTCCACTGGCCGTTTATTTAGGTGTAATGATGTGAACTGCCTTGGGTAGTGGGATACGCGCTGACGTGGCGAAATCTGGAGCGTTTATATGTTAAAAATAGCAGCGGTTGTTGACTTTTGTATGGTTGGAAAAAAGGTAAACCTCTGTTACACGAAAGGACGGTTATTATTTTATTCTTTTTGTGACTCCACTCCTTTCTACTGTGCCAAGTAATCCTTTTTATTTTTATCACAGAATTTGCTGAAGAAAATATCTCTCTCTAAAGCATATTCTTCCCGCCAAAAATGGAAAGAGTTCGGCCGCTTGATCTAGGGTTTCGTGGTTTTGTTGGAGACTTGCTGCGGTTCGCGCTTGTTTGCTCATAATGATTACTGTAAGTGATTTTTCGTTCTCCCCCCTTCCCTTTTTTAGGAGTTGTATTTGATTTGTCGTTGTGGTCATAGGTGTGGCGTTGGTATATGGTTCAGGTTATCTATATATGTCTGATGATTCTTATGTATCTGGTTAATGCGAGTGGGGGGGGGGGGTAGCGCTTGTTATATTGATGTGGTTCTTGTTTGTGTATTTGGTTAGTATATTGATGGACTTTTGATGATGTTCGGATAGGAAATTCTGAGCCAAAGTGTGGCCCAAGTTGGCACATTCGTAGAAAAGGATTTTAAGGAGCTTGCCGGAATACCTGACAACATACATATCCGGCTTCCTATTTCTGACGAGGAGGTGCTGGGATTTGTTCCGGCCAGCGAGGTGGATCTGCGCTCTTTGGCATTCTTCACTGGGGGTCTTCGACTGCCCTTTACAAACTGGGTGGCTTCGTTCTTTGAGGCCGTCCAGATTGCTCCGGCCCAACTGGCCCTAAATGGTTACCGTACTCTGAATGGTATCCAAAGGTTATCGGAGCTGTCCGGAATACCGATTGAACTGAAGGATGTCTTCGGAGTCTATAGTTTGAGCTTTGAGCGTCGCAGCTCGTATCTGAAAACCTTGCGTTCCTTTTGTCGGCTCGTTATCGGTTTGCCGGATACCAACAAAGAGCGCAATCTTGGTATCGTGATAGCTTCTGGTGAATGGGGCTGTCCGGGACACCAGATTCCTGGGCCGGCTACCAATGCTCCCACTATGCCAGACCTCGGCGCTCCCAATGTAGAGGCTCTGTTAGCTCTTTGGAAATGGTGGGGGCCTGGACCGACGCCGGATCCTGCGAGTCGTACTGCTCCCATGCTGCTCGGGTACCCTATGGGGTCCGTGACCAAGGGGAATCCTGCACCCGAGATCCCCAAAGAGCCTGAGGAGGAATTCTTGAAAGTGGTCCGGGCTCGAAGTGCTGCTCGGCTAGGGAAGAAGGCCGTTCGTTCTAAGCGTCGTGTATCTGACCCTGTCGTTGAAACAACGAAGAGGGCTAGGGGAACCGACACATCGGTTACCGAGGAGGATGCGAACGTTGGCTCGGGCGAGGGGGTGTTTGCTGCTTCCCAAGGGGATACCACCGAGGATGCCTCTGCGCCGGGCGATGTGTGTGTACATGTATTTTGATTTTCTTGTCTTTTGATTGTTGTCATTTTGTTCGCTAGTGCTTTGCTTTATTAGTCATCTTGTTTCAGCTACTGACTTCTCCATTGGTTACCCTCGCTCTTGCCCGGTCGATGGGTATTATTGTGTTTCAGGGGTCGATCGACGATGTATTCGGACATATGAACCTCTTGACTAACATGGGAGAGGGTACGATGACTTTGCCTGTCATCTCGCCTATCCCTTCCGAGGATCCGATAGATCTGCCCGTTTGCTCGCCCCTCCGTACTGAGGAAGAGATCGAGCATAGGGCCCCTGAGATTGATCAGTTGGAGGAGGACGTGGGGGTGGAAATGGAGGTTGTCAAGGAGAGTGCCGTGGATGGTGTGACGGGTGTCGAGGATGAGGCTCTCGACGGACCCGAGAAGGTGTTGGTGGACGAGGTCGCGATGACCCGTTACATTGACCGATGTGGGGGTGAGCTGCTGGAGCAACCGCGAACCTTGAAGATGGGGTATACGGCTCTGAAACCCCTTGCGTTCAAGGATGCAGAAAGACTAGCTGCTCAACCTACAATGTCGGTTATAGAGCAGGCCCACGCGGATGCGCTGAGGGTATGTGGGGCGCTTATTTCGTAATATATACCATGATGCTCGTATTTCGCTATATAGGTCTGGTACTTGTATTCTGTTTGGAATCTAATGTTTTGAAGTGCAGATTGCTTTGAGTACCGTGGCGCTACGGGATCAGCTGGGAGCTCTAGGGGCTGAGAAAGAGAAGCTGGTGGCCGAGAAGAACGCCATAGTCGAGGAGAACGAGCAGAAGATAAAGGATCTGCTTGCGGCTTTCGAGGTCGAGAAAGAGAAATTGGTCGCCGCGAATAAAACCCTGGGCGAGAATTATGACAAGCTGTCGGTGGACTTTCTGCACCTGACCGAGGATGTCGATAAATTGAGGGCGGAAAAAGAGTGCATGGTCGTTAAGTCCGGCGAACTAGAGGAGGAGAACTTGCTCCTGGCAGAGGACGTGGAAGCCGAAAAGGCTAAGGTGACTGCCCTGAAAACGGCACACGCGGAGGAGCGGACAAAGTTAGCAATGATGGCCAACTTCTCTGTATACTGTGCTCATGTGCGGGCGCTCAATTTTGCGAATGTTCCTTTGTCGGATAGGGCGTGGTCGGAGTTGGTGTATCCGTGTCCGCATGGTGCACCGCCGAAACCCTTGGACTGGGCGAATCTTCGTGAAGAAGAGTTTCCTCGGCTACCGGGACAGACAATTTCGACAGCGCTGCGTCGTCACTCTATGTCGGCCCCGTCCACTCCTCGACCGGATGCTACTGTTGTGCCCCCACCAGTATCTCCTCAGGTGGAACCTTGACTATCTTTCTAGCAGTATGTATAGTTTTTTTTTTTTTTTTTTTTTTTTTTTTTTGGTCTCTTGTGTATCGAGAAACAAATTCTTTTGGGGAAGTGATAACATAGGTGCTGTGTTTTATTTCTGTTGGGCTTTCTTGGGTTAATTTCTTTTGATGGTCGTCATATTTTGAAGAATGTGAAAACAAAATATTGTCAGGTACCAAATAACCCCCTTGCCATGGTGGTCTGGACCTCGCCTAGTCGTAGTGTAGGTGACGTAATAGAAGATTTGGAAAGGTCTAAGGCGTCCCTTACCACGAAATTGACTCGTGCTTATCAGGAAATCGAGGGTCTGAATATTCATATTTCCAACTTGGCGATTCGGTTACGTTATTTGGGAGAGAAATTTAGTAAAAAGACCGCCCATTATACGGCAAACAAGGGTAAAGCGAAGGAACTTCTCGGTGCCCTACGATGTTCTCGTGATGAAGCCCGAGGTCGTGTGACGAGCTTGAACTTGGTCCTTGGGGCCGTTTTCGAGGACGCGGACCTGCTGCTATCCTTTGCCAAAGCGTATTGGGCCCGAGCTCGCGCTTTAGAGGTGCTTGAGCATATAAAAGGAATGAGTGGTGTAGCCCGGGCAGAGCGCATGGTTGATGCGAAGGCCGGGGTATCTGAAACCACTGTCGCCTTGAACCGAATCGAGGCGGTCATTCGTGAGCGTTTGGGGACGCAAATTAATTCATTGCGAGATATTCATTTTGCCGATGTAGTAGAGACTTCGGCGTCTGTTGAGGGGTTGTCGGATTAATAAAGTAGCTTGTTTTGTCGTTTTCTTTGTAGTTTATATAAAAAAATTCTCTCTTTTTTTTTTGTAGCTTCTTTTTTTTTTTCTTTTTTGTTCTCTTTTTTTTTTTCTTTTTTTTTTTTGTATATTCATCTCTTCTCGTTCTTCTCCCCCCCTCTTTTTTTCTATAGGCACATGCTACTATGTCGCACCAGGCTGGTTCTCCATGCCTAGTTAACCCGGGGTTAGGACCTACTAGTGCTGCCCGGGACGAGGTCGCATCTGGTGCGGCTAGTGGGGTGCCTGACAGGTGGCCCTACATTGTTTTGATGAGCAAAAATGTCAAATTGACCGACCAATGTGCTCGACTGCGGACCAAGCTGAAAACCCATGCGGCCTTTTTTCGAGAATACGTTCGCCGTGCCGAGCATACTGTTGAGGTTCAGGAGCGTCGTTTGGATTGATATTGGCGTGCAAAGGACAAGTACTTCAGCAAATTAAAGTTGCTTGTGACCAAGGCCAACGTGTTGGTGAAGTATTTCCGTTTGTCCCGTGCCAGATACGATGCTTCAGCAGCTATGATCGAAGCTCGCCGTAACCTCTCCTTTGACGATGATCGCCGTAAAGCGGCCTCGGATGCTCACGAGTTCGCGAAAGAAGCCGAGTTCAACGCGCGGCTTCAGACGCTGACTTGTGTTGGGGCTCATACGACCAATTTTGATGCCCTCATTTCTGAGGAGCGTTTTGATGGTGATGAGTCTGATGGGTACACAACGACGGATGACGAAGAGATTGAGCTCGGTCAATTACCGTCGTGCTCCTCCTGCAGTAGCTCTTCTTAAATGAATCTCTTTAGTGTCGATGATCTTCTTGTTGCCTCCGTAATGCGGGCGAGGACTATTTATGTTATTTCTTTGTTCCTGTTTTGTACCTTTCCATTGCCGTATTGCTATTTGATTGATTGGATCGATTTTTCCTTGCTAAATCATTTGTTATTTCGTTATTCCTATTTTGGAGATGCTTCTTGTTGATATTTCGTTGTTTAGATTGATTCTCCTTCATTGTTTTAGCCAATTTGTATTGTATCGCCGCCGTAATGTGGACCTGAATAATTCTTTGCATTGTACCTGCATATGAATTTCATAGTATTCCTAGGCGTTCCTTTGAAAACACGCCATGTTGGGAATTTCATAGTATTCCTAGGCACTTCGGCCATGTTGGGAATTTCATAGTATTCCTAGGCGTTCCTTCGGTAACACGCCATGTTGGGAATTTCATAGTATTCCTAGGCGTTCCTTCGGTAACACGCCATGTTGGGAATTTCATAGTATTCCTAGGCACTTCGGCCATGTTGGGAATTTCATAGTATTCCTAGGCGTTCCTTCGGTAACACGCCATGTTGGGAATTTCATAGTATTCCTAGGCACTTCGGCCATGTTGGGAATTTCATAGTATTCCTAGGCGTTCCTTCGGTAACACGCCATGTTGGGAATTTCATAGTATTCCTAGGCACTTCGGCCATGTTGGGAATTTCATAGTATTCCTAGGCACTTTGGCCATGTTGGGAATTTCATAGTATTCCTAGGCGTTCCTTCGGTAACACGCCATGTTGGGAATTTCATAGTATTCCTAGGCACTTCGGCCATGTTGGGAATTTCATAGTATTCCTAGGCACTTCGGCCATGTTGGGAATTTCATAGTATTCCTAGGCACTTCGGCCATGCTGGGAATTTCATAGTATTCCTAGGCATTTCGGCCATGTTGGGAATTTCATAGTATTAGTAGACAACATGATAATATATCTTATTCATTCAAAAGAAGAAAGATAATGCCATTAAGCAAGAAGGGTAAGGTAGCACCTGTACTTGTATTCGGAGGATTGCCTATACGTAGTACTTCTTTAGGTTAGCCACATTCCAAGAATTCTTTTCCCCTCGGCTGTTGACGAACAGGACGCTTTTGATTTTGTAAGAGACTGGACTTGTTTGCTTGACGATTTCGTATGGGCCTTCCCAGGTAGGGCTTAGCTTGCCATGTATTTCGTTGCGGGTATAGACCGTCACTCGTCGCAGCACCAGTTCTCCTACCATGAATTCTTTGGACCCTTTTACTCTCTTGTCATAGGTTTGCTTCACGCTTTGTTGGTACTTAGCTAGGGAAAGGGCCGCTATCTCTCGTTTCTCGTCTATCATATCGAGCTCTTCTCTCATTCGTTGTTCATTGTTTCCCTGCTCGACCAACGTCGTTCGGAGCGTGGGTAGCCCGATCTCTGTCGGTATGATGGCCTCAACACCGTATGCTAAGCTAAACGGGGTTTCCTTGGTGCCCGTCTTGGGTGTAGTTCGGCACGACCATAAAACGTTGAGTAGCCGCTCGGGCCACCTCCCCTTTGCCTGTTCAAGGGTGGTCATGATGCCGTCTAATATTGTTCGGTTTGACACTTCGGCTTGCCCGTTTCCTTGTGGGTATGTCGGCGTCGAATAGAATTTTCGGATACCGAGTTCCTCGTACCACAGCTGTAAATTGGCATCTTTGAACTGGGTTCCGTTGTCGGCGACGATAGCGTACGGTATACCGAACCTAGTTATGATGTATTCCCAAATGAATTGCTTGACGTTGCTGGCTTTGATTTCTCGGAGGGGTTTAGCTTCGACCCATTTGGTGAAATAATCCGTCGCGACGATCAGATATTCCACACTCCCAGGTGCTCTTGGGAGTTTACCGACCAAATCAATTGCCCATTGAGCGAACGGCCATGGTGCCGACACCGGGGTCATCATAGATGATGGGAGCCGTGGTATCTTGGCGAATCGTTGGCACTTGTCGCAACGTTGGACGTATGCATCGGCGTCTCGCTTGATATAGGGCCACCAATATCCTTGGGTCACTGCCTTGTTTGCAAGGGATCGCCATTTGATGTGTGCTCCGCAAGATCCTTCGTGGATTTCCTCCAAGACCGGCAGTTGTAGCTCGGTCAGGACGCACAGTAGATGGGGTCCCCGGTAACTGGATTTGTATAGTTTATCGTCCTCGGATAGCCAGAAACGAGGAGCTTTTCTTGTAATTTTCAGCGCGTTTATCTTGTCGGCCGGAAGCGTTCCACTTCGCAGATAATGGGTCATGTCCTCCATCCAACCTAGTTCGTACTGTATCGACGTCACCCGGCCTACCCTTTTTATTATGCTCGGGGTCGGCAGTAGTTCCACTGTGATCGACCGGGTGTCGGTCAATGTTAATGTCGAGGCTAGGGTAGCCAAGGCATCGGCATGTGCATTTTCGGTGCGATTGATTCTTACTAATTCGCACTGTTCGAAGGTTGCCATCAAGCTTTGGACTTTCTCTTGGTAGAGGATCATTCTATCATCTTTCGCTTGGTACTCGCCGATGGCTTGATTGACGATGAGCATGGAGTCTGAGCTTGCAATTAAGTGGGAGCATCCGAGGGACCGGGAAATAAGCATGCCATTTATCATGGCCTCGTATTCTGCCTCATTGTTGGTAGCTCGGAAGCCCAGTTTTATGCTTTTTTCGATGATTGCTCCCTCTCTAGACTTTAGGACGATCCCTGCTCCTGATCCGTCCTTGGTGGCTGATCCATCGACATGTATCTGCCAGTGTGATTGTGGAGAGAGTGCCAAAGGCTCGTCATAGCCTTCGGTGAATTCTGCGATGAAATCGGCCAGGACTTGTCCCTTTATGGCATGACGGGGTGCGAACTCGATATGAAATTGGGATAGCTCGACCCCCCAGGCGGCAACTCGGCCGCTAATGTCCGTCCGTCGAAGTGACTCTTTGATATGAAATTTTGTGTATACCCGGACCTGATGAGCTATGAAATAGTGTGGCAACTTTCTGGTTGCGACGACCAATCCCAGACACAGCTTTTCCAAGGGTAGATAACGTGTTTCGGCTTCGACCAGAGTCTTGCTGACGAAGTAGATCGGAAATTGTTCGCGACCTTCTTCTCTTAGGATAACTGCGCTCACAGCTGTAGTGGAAACTGCTAGGTAGCATGCCAGAATGTCTCCTTTGTTCGGCCTTACTAGCAGTGGCAGTGTCCTCAAGTACTCTTTGAGATTGTTGAATGAGACTTCACATTCCGGGTCCCAGACGAATTTTTTATCCTTCTTGAGTGATTCGAAAAATGGCCGTCCCTTATCTGCGGATCGGCTAATGAACCTGCTCAGCGCGGCCATCATTCCCGTGAGCTCTTGTACATGTTTCTTATTCTTGGGCGCTGCTAGGTTTCGTAGAGCCGTTATTTGATCGGGATTAGCCTCTATTCCTCGTCGGCTAACCATATGCCCCAAGAATTTCCCTTTGCTGACGCCAAATGCACACTTGCTCGCATTGAGTTTCAGTTTGTGCTCGCCCAGTGTTCGGAAAACGTCCCTGATATCTTGAAGGTGGGATGTGGCTTTTTCGCTCTTGACGACCATGTCGTCTATGTATACCTCCATCGTCTTCCCTATATGATCTCGACATACCCTTGTTATCATCCTTTGGTATGCTGCTCCCGCATTGCGTAACCCGAACGGCAATACCGTATAGCAATAATTTCCCAAAGGTGATATAAACGAAGTCTTTTCTTGATCTTCGCGGGCGAGGGGAATTTGATGGTATCCTGAATATGCGTCAAGGAAGGTCATCCGTTCTGCCCCCGCAGTTGCGTCCACCAGTTGATCAATCCTTGGAAGGGGAAAGTGGTCCCTCAGACAGGCTTTGTTGAGGTTTGTGAAGTCTATACATACTCTCTCCTTTCCGTTCTTCTTAGGGACGATGACCGGGTTGGACAACCATTTTGGATAGTAAACCTCTCTTATGGCTCCAGCCTCCAATAACTTTTGTACTTCAGCGATTATAGCTGCTCTATGCTGTACAGACACTTTCCTGCTCCTCTGTGCTATCGGCTTGTACTCGGTGTTTACACTTAGGTGGTGGCATGCTGTATTGGGGTCTAGGCCCGGCATATTTTTAGGGCTCCAGGCGAATTTATCAGTATTGCTGAGAAGGAATGCTTTCAACTCTTCGGATTCCTGTTTTGGAAGGTTGTCGCCGAGGAGGAAGTAATGCTCCTCGTCCATATCTGGTATATACACCTTCCTAAGTGTCTCTCCTACTTGTTCTTCGACAACCCTTTCGGCTTTGGATATTTGGTTGATCAGCTTCTTGGTGCTGATGGGTTGTTCCACCATGCTTCGTTGTTTTTGGAGAGTCGCGGTGATTTCCTCGCAGCGTCTTGAATCCTCTTGACATCCTCTGGCTGTCTCGATCTCTCCCCTGTCATTTGGGTATTTGACCTTTTGGTGATAGGTCGAGGGTATGGCCTTCATGGCATGTAACCAAGGTCGGCCCAATATAGCATTGTGACCGGAGTGGTCATTAACCACTAAGAACTCCACGGGAACCGACACGGACCCGGTTGTGACACTGAGGACGATCTTACCCAACGGTTTAGTCGTTTTGGAGATGAATCCGATCAGTGTGACGTCAGTAGGCCGTAGATCTTGCAGCTTGAGTTCCATTTTGTCGAAGAGCTCCCTGTACATGATATCACAAGAGGCTCCTTGGTCGACAAGTATCCTGCTGACCGTGTCTAGGCCAATTTGAACTCGGAGGTTAATGGCGTCTCCATGGGGGTAAATCACCCCTTCTTCGTCAAGATCCGAGAAAGAAATGGGCGGATGTCGTCGTTGTGTGCATTGTCGTTTAGAGGTCGACGCCTGTGATGTCTTGGATACTTGGCCAAAGTGGGCCAGCTGCCGTTGTCGCGATCGTTCCCCGCCTGGACCCTTGGGTCTTGTCATATGAACGACGTTGATTGTTTTGCCTTGCCGGTTGTCGGATCCTTCGATGGCCAGTTGTTTGCCTTTATTCCCAGCTCCTTTGATGAACTTGGCTAGGTATCCTGCATCGCCCCACTGGTTCATTCTCCATCGCAGGTTACGGCAATGCTCAGTGAGATGGCCGTGATCCTCATGATATGCGCAGAAGAGCTTGGAATCTCTCTGATTGGGGGGAGTGTTGATCGGTTGCGGTCGGGAATACCAACTTTCCCTGCATATATCCTTGAGGATATCTTCAGCAGACAAGTCGAAAGTGTATCGCAGCTCGACCGATCCGAAAGTATTTCGGTGTTCCCTTTCTTGGGGCCGACCTTGTTGAAACGGCTTGGGTGGCATTGGGTAGGTGAGCTGGAGCGGTTTATGTTCGTTGGTCGGTGTTGGGTATGCGATCTGGAGCGGTTTGGGCTCTAGTGCTCGTGGTCGCTCTACCCTGCTATGGACCTCGGGCTCTTTGCCCTTTCTGGTCGGTTGGAATGCTTCTCCCTGGTTATTCCTAACTCTTTTGCGACCCACCTGTGCCTCGCGGACCGACTCTCTTCTCGGTAGAGTTCGGTTGAGGAAACGCAGTTCGTCGTTTTTATCGGTGAGGTGGGTACAATAGGCTAGCAGGGAATCAGTGGTCGGGAAGTTTTTGCCTATGAACTTCCTTCTCGCCCAATAGCCATTAGGGATGGAATTGATAAAGTTTTGGATGGCTATATTATTGGCATATCGTGGAATCTGGTTTGCTACATCGATAAAACGTATGCAGTAATCGTTGAGCCTTTCATTTGGCATCATCGCCATTTTAAGAAGGGTTTCGATACTAACCTTCTTTTTCCGATGAGCAGCGTATCGGGTGGAGTATGCTCTTAGCAATTCTGCCCAGTTTCTAATGGAGCCCCGTGGTAAGTTATGATACCATGACGAAGCCTCTTGACCCAAGCTGTTTTTGAAAAATTTGCACATCAGTGCATGGTCATCACTCCACAGTTCCATCTTCGTCTTGTAGTGCCTCAGATGGTCGATAGGGCAACTCTTCCCATCATAGAGCCTGAATTCGGGGATGACGAATCCCATAGGATTGCGGTACCGCGTGATCTGTTCAGCACACGGGGTTTCTTGGCATACGTTCCAAGCCTGTTGGAACGCGTCATCCGTGACTTGGTAGGGGGGAGGGTATCCTCCCTGATGTGGTGATGGGCCATATCCTTCCCCGATCCTGTATTCGGGATATCTACCGTCCTTCGTGTTTGTGTGGACACGTTCCATATGAGTGTTCGGATGGACGATAGTTATTGGGACATTGCCCCCTTGGTGGGGGACTCTTGTATCGGGTCGCCGACCCGCTGCCTCCAGGGCGGCCCTGTAGGCAGAATCTTCCACTTCATGGCGTGGGTCTTTGTCGGGTTGGATAACGGGCAAT
Source organism: Primula veris (assembly GCA_963682055.1). NCBI lineage: Eukaryota > Viridiplantae > Streptophyta > Magnoliopsida > Ericales > Primulaceae > Primula > Primula veris. The sequence continues at coordinate 22,228,265 of OY821747.1, read as the reverse complement.
ACGATGCCGGCCGCTGTCATGGCCGTCATGCATGCCGCCAGCTGAGCTTGTAGCTGGGCGTAGTTCCTTTCATCGGCTAACGGAACAACATGTTGTACCTCCACCGTGGGTGGTGTAATCATCCTCGGAGAATTAGTCGGTAGTCGGGGCGACTGTCCGAGTACATGATCCTCGGGCATGCCAAACTGATGAGCTTCGTCCGTTTGTAAACGAACACCGGAGTTGACCGAGGCTGTAGGCAAAGGGACTCTTGAGCTCGGCCCTGCTTGGGACCCGGTTAAGCGTCTTCGTGCACGCCTTAATACGGGTACGTCTTGTTCGTCCTCCGAGGACGAAGGGTGTTCGTCGACAATCCCTTCGATGAAATGTCGGGGTGGTTCGACCGGTTGTTCTTGGTTGACGTAGGAGGTTGTTGGTTGGTTTCCGGATTGGATAGCTTCATATCTGTCGCGGATGGCGAGTAGATCGTCGAGGTCTTGTTGGCTAATTTGCATGTTTTGGTTATTGGTTTCTATTATCTCGGGATGGGTTTTCTCTACATTGGTAACCATTGTCGCTCGTCTGGCAGAGTATTGGTATTCGAATTCTAAACTAGTTGGGAACTAGATGATTCCCGGAGACGGCGCCATTTGATAAAGCCATAACTTTGGTCGGTCGCGTTAGGCTTTTCAACAATGATATAATAGTAAATCAACTGTGAATAATGGACACTTCCTGATCTTTATTATTGCTCGGATTATTATCCTTATTCGGACTATTACACTTGCTCGGATTAGTATTTCGGTTTTACAATTGTGCTCGATATGACTATTTAATCTCTCGTCTTGATCTTTCTCCCCTTTTATTCGGTGCTCGGCTTGGTCTTTTCTCGGTTTATTTCTTGAAGTGGTGTGTGTTGATTAGTTTCTCTCTTTTCTCAACTTCTCTCTATATTTTTTGGATAGATTTTCTGGTCCTTTTCTAGGAGGGGTAGTTGGCTATTTATAGGCAACTGCGCCTTCTAGGATATTGACAAATGTCTTCATCTCAGGGATTTTTCAGACATGGGTCCCCCTTTGATTGGGTTTGGGCTTTTAATAGTAAAACCTCAATTCCTATAAAAAGTAGGAGACGGCCCATTTAAGCGTTGGATACCCATTTATAAGGTGGGTTGATTATTACCCAAATAGAATATTCGGGTCTGATTTTTATGTTCTATCAATAAAGGTTATTGTTACTTTTACCTTTCGGCGTATATATACAGAGTAAACAGCTCTACATTTTTTAAGCCTTGGTATCTCGGATCCATCTATATGCAAATAAGGTATGAAGGCAAGCTTGGTGATTACATTATCATCATCCACTTAGACTTGAATGTTTTCTACTCCTCCTTAAATATTACTGGTCAGTCTGTATGAGAAATTTGCGAGAAATTGTATTACGAGTTTACGACTAAGTACTGGCCATCTAGCATTTTGGATATTTTCTGGACCGATTTGCTTGTGATCAGTGGAAAGTTATTAGCCTTTTTTGCTACTTCGCGATCAGCACTTTATTGGCCTATTATACCATTTGCTTCTTGGTAAGGCGTGATAAAAAACTTGCAAGGCCTGTGAATACCAACTCTTGTATGATCGTATCATTGGTATACATTAAACATGAATTTTCATGACTTATTATGAAGAAAATCGGTTTTCCTTTTTATGTATAACTTTCCAACCATTATTATACGTCTCCCTTTAGCTTCACAAGTGAAGAAACTTAATTTTCGATTTATAATAGTAGTGTCATGTTTTTTTAACTAATTAGGCGCATGTTTCATTGACCAACAGTCTAAAAATAGTGGATTATTACCCCCATTTCTGTTGGAATTGGAGCAACCCATTTTCATATGCTAGCTTCACAACCGATTAAAAAGGATAAATATTAACTCATATTAGCTCATATCTCATGGGTACTCGATGAAAATAACCCAACGCAAAAACCTCCACCTACCTAAAACTGTAATTAGGTACTTTTGATGCACTAAAAAGGAACTGCTTCTTAAAAGTTTACCCAATTGTAGGAGTATTAGGGTAGCAAAATCTACTAAATCGTTCCTTCTCATAACAGAGGGTACTAAATTGCAAAAAACTAAACCCCAAGTCACATAAACAAAGTCTCTAAGTTTTATTTCGTCATATCTATGAGTTCTTTCTTTTATCCAAATTATCTTAAAACAAAAAAAAAACAAAAAACAAAATCACAAAATCAAACCCGTCCATATACTTCATATAACTAAGTTAACACTAAATGATAATTAGATTTTGAACTAAGCATAAAATGTTAATTAGTTACTTTTGGTAGGGCCGGGCAAAAAACCGGAAAAACCGAACCGAAAAAACCCGAAACCGAAAAACCGAAAAAATTTCGGGTCGTTTCGGTTTTCAATAAAACCGAACCGAAAAAGACCAAAACAGAAAAAGACCGAAAAAAACCGAAAAAAACCGAAAAAACCTGAAAAAAACCGAAAAAGACCGAAAAATAAAAAATAAAACCGAAAAATAACCGAAAAAAACCGAAACTGGACCGAAAAAACCGATCCGGTTTGGTACAAAAAATAAAAAGACCGAAACCGAAAAAAACCGAACCGAAAAATATGCTCGGTTTCGGTTTCGGTTTTGCCAAAAACCGAACCGGACCGAACCAACCCAGCCCTAACTTTTGGTACACTAAAATTAAAAAGGAATTGTTTCCCTTAATACCAGACCCAATTGTAGTACTAAATCGTTCATTTTTCATAACAGAGAGTACCAAATCGGAAAAAACCAAACCCCAGCGTCGCATAAACATAGTTTCACTCAAGTTTCTTTCGCCATATTACCTAGGGCCTCTTTTTTCCTATACATATATATACTCCGTATAACTATATATAATATATATATATATATATATATATATATATTGTTGTGATGGACAAGACCACGGACCACGACGAATGGGCACTCTCGATCGTCACCTCCTTGTGCGCCAATCCGACACCGCCACGTGGCGAGCCAGTGGACCTCCCTTCCTCCGCAGGTGACGGAGCGGTCGCCTGTGACGGGTGCGAGAGGGTTGTACACGTCAGCAGTTCCGAGGTATTCGCCGATGACGAGTGGCTGTGCGAGGAATGTGTGCGTAGCGGGGTCACCAGCAAACGATGGCCTCTAGGAATAAATAATAATATTAATAAGGATAATATGAAGAAACGTCGGTTGATGGGGTCTTATAGTGGCGAGGTTTCTCTGGTCAGGTACTATTTTCTTTTAATTACTTTATTATTAATTCATTTTGTTAGGATTTTCTTAGTTTCATTCTGCAATTGGTGGCCGTTATGAAAAATAATAGTACTAATTTTAAGAAGAATAATAATAATAAGAATACCGTGGACGAGGAGTGGCTGTGTGAGGAGTGTGTGCGTAACGGGGTTATTAGCAAACGCTGGCCGTTAGGCAAAAATAATAATATTATTATTAAGGATACTATTGAGGATAATAATAATAAATTTGTTTTTTAAAACTACATTAAGTCAGTTGATATTAAAACTCACAATACTTATTTGGATTATTAGTTATGTTAGCATTAATGTTAGCCTAGTAAACCATATTTTTTAAGTGAAACTAAGTTAAACGTGTCTGAAAACTGTTCGACTTGGGTCGTGAACAGGCTCGATAATAAGCATATAGTAAACTGTATATATAATAATTATAGTATAAGCATGGAAGGAATCTTAATTGAAAAATTGTATACATATAGTTTCGATATTGGACAATTCAAGCAATGCATATTTTTCATTTATGTGGTTTAAAATTCAGAAGCTTGACTAAACTGTTTTTGCAAGAGTTGAAGAATATGAAGCGTGTGTATATTTTTAGTAATAATTAAGTTAGATATGTGAACGCAATCAAACAAGTAGCTGAGTCCTGAATATGATTATCAGATCACTGAAATAAATAATGACAGGAAGGAAAATTAGGCAATTTATTCACGGTGGATAAGATTTACTTGTATTTCCCTTTATCTTTTCATTTGTGTGTTATTCTGCGGTTTTTGGGATGTTGGAGTGGTGTGATTTCAGCCGGTTTTTTAAAGCTTTTCAGTAATTAACAATGTAAATTGAAGTGAAATTACCTATTAAAACACGTGAAAGCAATCAAACACTTAAATGAATTCCAAAGTGCAAAGTTGTAATTTGAGAAAAATGAAAGAATTAAAGGGAAAAAGAGAAAATTACACGCTGCAATACACCTTACGTGTGTTACGTTACGCTTTTAGTTATAGCCAGCGAAGTAACCAATAATTATGAACTTAAGCTTGTTTATGTCTTACTGGATGCAAAGTTGGCAATTCAAATGCATTAACGCATGTCATATAAAATGGTTGTGTTTGAAATCTTGAATTTCCTAATTGGTCTTTAAAGTACATACACGTGTCTCCTCAATTCTTTTAGGAAGAAAAGTTATAATATTGGTAGTATAAATTAAATGTTAGGGTTGAATATTTCTCACTTGCATCATTAGTACTAAGGGTCATTAGCTACCGTTGTTTCTCTTCCTAGTATTCGCCATTGTTTCCGCCACCGATTAGGTTTATGACTCTCTCTCTTTATATATAATATCTATAGACCGTGATCTCCCTTTATGGTCAACTTTTCTCATTAACTGTACCGTTCTTTGTCGATTTACATGGTTTTTGTAGCTATATAAGGTTATCTTGATATATCCAGATTCCAGATTTGTAGTTTTACATTGGCAGTTTGTTAATGCATATGTTTGTCCATATATAGTTTTTTGTAGTCTTTGTATCGTTTATCTTGATGTATCCGATCCAGATTTGTGGTTTTATATTTATATATTAAATCACCCTTCTGTTAGTCCATAATCCATATGTAGTTTTTGTAGTCTGTAAATCATTTATCTTTGAAGTTTCTGTTCAGATTTTTGGTTTTACATTACCACTTTGTCATGTTTCAAAAAAAAACATTATCACTTTGGTAATGCGCCCTTACGTCCATGTTTTTTTTTCGTGGTCTTTATATGGTTTATCTTAATGTATCCGATCCAGATTCTTTTATGGGTAGAGGAATATTTGGTGTCATCCTTTGTTAGTGGTTGTGAATTATGGATTTGGCGATAGAATCCTTTCCCCACAGTATCGATACGCTATATCATAGCATGCACTATTTTAAAAATGTTTTTTTTTTATTTCTTACAGTTTACTCGTATTTTATGTTGTCCATTGTCTTTAAAATGTTGTTATTTAACTCTAATCGGCAACTTATAATCTGAATGACCTACAGAGCCATGGAATTGATTAGGCCATTTCTTGGCAATAATTGCTTAGTCCTATCAACTTATATAGCCATTAGTAATATTTTTTCTCTAGTAAGAATGGTCCGAGGGTTATTTTGCATTTTCTTTCCAACTCCTGAAAATAAGAAGTTAAATGAAAAGTAGCATTGGTTTTTGCTTATGAGTCAGTGCTGTCACGTTTTGAAATTGCTTCTTATGAAGGGCTCAGCTAAGCCTAACATTATGCCCAAATTTCTTATGATTTCACATGTCTATCCTTGTAAAATGAATTTTTTAGCTCCTTATTTTTTTGCTGCTTCATGTTTCTCCGATTGGTTGTTTTCCTAGGATTCACTCTTTCAAAAAATATTAATTTAATTTCTATACTAGCTACGCTTTGTTTGTGATTTAGAAAGCATACACCAGCTGATACTTCTTTTGCTGGGCTTCCATTTGGTGCCTCAGTGACATATTTGAACTCGTTAAACGCTAGATTGGAAAAAGCCTCTTGTCACTCAGCGGAGTTAAGCTTTGAAGATACATTTTGTGCTAAAGATTTGGTAGATATGGGCAAAAGACAGGTCGAGAAGGATTTAGCTACTAACAGTTTGTATCTGCAATTCAGTGTAAGTGAGATTGGTTTTGTGTATGTATCTGTCTTAAAGCTTCTTAAAAGGCTCGTGATTTGTTGTGAAGTAAAAACAGTAATGTGATATGTTTTGAGGATGCTCAATAAGCTCTTCGCTTATGCTTTTGAGGCGTGTTTTTTGTCCTCGAAAACATAAAAAGCTTATGGTTTTATATTTTTAAAATTATAAGCATAAATCTGTTCAATTTTGTTAATGAAGAAACTATGATATTGTAAAGCTTTTCTGTGATTAGTAGGAATTGTTATACTTGTTTAATTTCAATTATAAACCTATAAACCTTTGATTTCATTTTCTCTTATTATAAGTTTACTGAGTTATGTGTCTTGCTTTTGGGTTTGGATGAATGACTATGAATTATGCAATGTCGTTTGAGCTATACACTGAGATTTGTGTATATACATATACACACGCACACACACATACACACACATATATATAGGGGAATGATATATAAACACATAAAAACACACTATGTTTACACATAAATCTTAACCCTCCATTTAGTTTAATTTTAAGGGCTTAGATTTATCAAGATTAAGTAAGATAAATTAAAAACCTATCTCTCTCTTTTCTTTTTCTCACCCGTGAACCGCCCTTCGCCTCCTACTCCTTCAACCACCTTTCCACCACCACCGTCCTTCCTCCTTCTCATTTTTTAGACGTGATAAGTTTATTGTTGAATAGTTTAATTTTCATAGTTTGTTTGAAGGTCTCACTAACAGAAAAAGAATTGCAGTGAATATTACACGTATGTATCCATGTGAAATCACAGTGAATTGCAGTGAATAGTTGGTTTAATATCAATTTGAAATTACACGTATGTATACAACTACTTACACAAAAATATTATAGAAAAAAGAATTGCAGTGGCGGTGTTGTTTCAAAATTCAAAATATCTAAAAAGCTGGTGGTGGAGAGGTGGGGTCTGGTGGTGTGACGGTGGACGGTGAGGGGGAGCTCAGAGGTAATATCAAAAAGAAAAAAAGTCAGAGTTTTTATTATCTTAATTAATCTTGATTAATAATAGCCTTTGGATAAAATAGTAATGGAGTAAGATTTATGTGTAAACAGTGTTTTTTGTGTGTGTATAGATCCTTCCCCATATATATATATATATATATATATATATATATATATATATATATATATGCGTATGTATATGTATACACACTTTTATGCAAAACTCATGTTTTTCATCCATTGATGCTTACGTTTTGGATCCCTTCCAAAAAACATTTAGTTTCACTTTTGCATTACTGGGCATGCATATTTGCTATTTAAGTATCATTGTATCTTGTTTTTCCTTTTCAGGATTTACTTCCAGTTCAGTATGAAGATTTTTTCGTGCTTTCTCTGGGACGAGTTGACACAATGCCATCATACCATACCAGTAACCAGATATGGCCAATTGGGTATAGATCATGTTGGCATGATAAAATTACTGGGTCCATTTTTATTTGTGATGTATTGAACGCTGGTGATCGTGGGCCCGCTTTCAAAATTAGCAGGACCTCATGCTCTTCATTACCTATTCCATGTGGGTCCACATTATACTTTGCCATGAAAAATAGCCAAAACAGAGCTGGCTTTTGTTTTGATGAAGAGGACAATAGCAATTTGCAGATGTTAATTTCAGATCCACCCACAGAGAACGATAGCCGGTGTTGTTTGGATACCCCTCCTGAAATATCCACCAATATTATATCTTCCCTGCAGAAAGACGCTATTGGAGATTTTATTGTTGAAGAGTCGTCACCGGCTTTAGCTTGGAAAATGATTGCCAGGAAATTTGTTGACTTATTCCGTGGGACGCAAACGCAAAAGAACACTTTTAGCTTCCATTGTGAGCATGCTGGGGACTATAAGAATGAAGAGAGTGTTGCATCTTTGGATAAATTGTCAGGATTCTCAGGTTTCTTCAAATTAAACTATGATAGGTTAAATATTGAAGCTGTTTCTGAACAACTAAGAATATGGTTGGAACAGGATAGGTTTGGATTAGATGTTGAGTTTGTTCAAGAAATCTTAGAATTTCTTCCTGGTATTGGTGCCTGCTGCAAATATTCTCCGATAAAGAAAAGAAATAGCTATTCATCATATGTTACAGTTGGGAATGGCCATTTTCTATTGAAAACAAAGGATGGAAAACACATGAAGGGCGATGAAGCGTTAAGTATTTTATTTGGAAATCACAAAAAGGCCAAAACTGAGACCGTTCAAGATCCTGTGATGAAGAGTCGCAATCTTCCGTTAGGAAAGCCTGTATGTCCAAAGGTTCCTTCTGAAATTGTTGGCGATGTTATACAGGTAAGTCATGAATATCAACATGTCTATAGTTTTTCATAGCATGCCAGCTTTTATTGTTAACTTTTTAATTACGGGGTAGTTCTCATCGTGTATAGTACTATGGACTTCTTTTTGTTAAGTGCTAGTGGGAACTTTTCATATCTAATTAATGGTAATATTCAGTATGAGCATCCAAAATCTATTTTATTGACATGTACTGGATATTAAATATGTGAAATGAGCTTATTCAACACTATTTCAAGGAATTTATAGCTGTTTAATTAAAGAGTATGCCCATCAAAGGTGAAATCAGTTTATTGAACAATATGCTAATGAAACTGACTTTTTGTATTCCATCAAAAGTACCACTAAGGCTCTGTTTGTTTCGTAGTAAAATATTTACGGAGGGAAAATATTTTTCGGGTAAAATTTTACGGTGCAAACTTTTGTTTGCATTTTATTTACGGGTGTTTGGTGCGTCAAAGGTTTCCCATGGGAATTCTATTGAAATTCAAAAATCTATTAGTTATTTAAATTAGACAAATTCGATGCATAAATAAATAAACATTGTTCATACTTTAAACAAAATATTTTAAGATGAAAAACATCAAAAATTAACTAAAAGTCACAAAAATTAACTAAAAGTCACAAAAATTAACTAAAAGTCACAAAAATTAACTAAAAGTCACAAAAATGAATACCCTCATCTAGTGTGTTAAGTTCATCGGTATTTGACTTTGCGAAACTTCCCGTGGCTTGATCATCACCACAAATCAATGTAAACTCATCATACATTTCAATAGGCTTATTTAGATATGGAGAAGCCTTTGGATGAGCCTAAAATAACAGAAAAATTATATAAGAAAAAAGAAGACAGACTTGATTAAAATGATAAAAGTAAATATAACTTACTTCACAATATGTTTTCTGAACTTCGAGTGAGCATGTGAACATCTTTTGACTTTCAACCCACCCAAATCCGCTTCCGTTCATTTGAATTTTCCTTACTTCACCAAACTTCTTTTTGATTGTTCTCATTCGGTTTTCAACATGATCAGAATTACAACAAGTATTAAATTCCAATGAGATTGCTTTTGCAGCTTGAACGAATGAAGTTTTCTTGAAACTTTTATCTACTTTTCATCCTGCTTTTACCTCATCAACTAAAAAATTTATAAGCACTACTTCCATTGCATCAGTCCATCGAAATTGATATTTGGGTTTAGTATCAACATCGTCTCGTTCAGCCATCTAGGAAGAAAATTTAATACGAGTTGGTTATAAATATGAGTTATTCCCACAAACATCATGATATTAGTTCACTATGGTAAAATTAAAGAAAAAACAGTAATATAGCCGTAAATGCATAAAATACTAGCTAATTTGTATAAAAAGGTTGTAAACATAAATCACCACCACAATAATCAATATTATACCAGACAATAAGAAGCGAACAATCAAACTCAAACCAACCATTGTTTGTTATGACTATAATGAAATAGTCGTTTACAGTATGTTCAATTCCAATAAAAAAAATCTAGTTAGATCTAAATTCTGATTTTATTAATATAAAAAGACAATAAAAAAATAATTACAGTTTAACAAAATAAGTTGGTTCGAAATACTAGAAAAAACCCTTTTGTAAGTTCAATTGGATTATAATATATCTACGTAGAAGTATTACAGAGATGAGAAAGATAAAATACATACCTTTGTTTTTATGCTGTTTTGATAGGGAGAGAGAATAATTTTTTTATTTTAGATAGATAGTATAATAGGAGAAAGATTATACGTAGAGTATAGTAATATATATATATATATATATGTGCGAATAGGATAGAAAAAATAGCGCGTAGTTCTGTAAAATGTTTCCGCCCTTTTTTTTAAGGGATATGTTCCCCCTCTTTTTCCTTGATTTGAGGGAAAGATTTTCCTAAAAATTTGCTTTTACCTTAAAAACAATCAACTGTAATATTTGTTTTACCCGGAAAGATTTGTTTCCCCTTATTTTGCACCAAAACAAACAGAGCCTAAATGAAAACAAGTTTTTACGTGTTCCTGAATGAGATTTAAGTCCAAACTATTTCACTTAAATAGTATGTACTTTTTGTCCACTTATTAGGTGTTGGAGTTTTTTCGGCGCTTTTCTGAAACGTTAAGTATTGGTGATACTTTATCGGTGGAGCAGTTGGAAGCAGAGCTTTCTTCTCCTTTTCTCGACGACCATGAAAACACCTGTGTAACTCTGAGTATAGCTCACATGTCCTTGTTGAACATCCTCAACAGTCAATTACAGGCCAAAGTGAGCACGTTGGTGGACCCAAGTTCCGATATTAGAGAAGCCAAACCTAAACGGGGAAGAAAAAAAAGCATGGACTTTCATGTGCCTGTAATTGGACAAAGCCCAAATATGCTCCCTTTAAATGAACTGACATGGCTAGAATTGACTAGAAGGTATCTTTTGGCTATGTTGTCAATGGATGATAATATGGATGCATTACAATATGCAAAAGTATATAGGTGTTTGGTAGGTGATGGCGGCGAACTTTGTGGTTCACTTCTGGGAGTCCTTAGCATGGAGGCTGATGCTTTGGTAAGATTAGCTCGTTTCTTTATACTTTTGTGTATACCAATCTATCCATGATATTAAAATTTGTATAAAATCACATCTGTACGGTAATGTATTACCAGATTCTGATTTTGTACACCAACCTACAAAAATTAACAATTAGTACACTGACGTTATATATAAGTAAACTACATAGCAAAACAATCTTTAATCGTGGACCAATATAGAAAAAACCATACATGAGGGACTAAAGTAGGAAAAACTTGATAGATTATATGTACAAACATAAAATTAAAAAAATTGAATAGTGTGTGGACCTTTTTGGTCGTATTATTTGATACCCCAACTTATGATTATTTTTTGATTTGGTTCACTAAGTGTACTAAAATCGTCGAGAAGTAAAATATTAACCTACAAACTGCTGGTTTTTGTCGGTTGGTTTAGAAATCAAAATCGCATGATAAGTTGGTGTGTAAAACACTATTTAACCCTATGTTTATTATCATCTTTTCCTGTTAGAATGACTGATGTGCAAAGAACGAGATAAAGGATTTATTTTTTTCAAAAAGGAAACTGTACGTTGGTGTACACTGTACACAACTGGGATACATGCATATGTTGGTATAAAGGAACAGTGAAAATCTTATAAACCCCCTGCTTATTTCTCTTGCCTTCGAGTGTCCGATTTTTTCTTGTTGTTGGAAATAAGGGGTAGGCTCGTTGACATGCTAATCTTTTATTCTTTATTATTCAGTTACTTGCACAGGCAAACAAGAAAATATTTGGCTCGTTGGATAGGGATGATGACATGCTGTCCATAGATGATGAAGGAGCGGATCGGCCTAGTGCTTCTCAGAGCAGTAATCCTCCTGAAGGTTGTTAGCATAAATATACATACATAAATACATATTTCATACATATCCTCCCCCTATACTTATCCCCCTATTTCTCCCTATTGTAAGTATAGGGGGAAGATATGTGAACATCAATCAAAACACCAAGTTTGACATGAAGATCACAACCACGCATTTGGATGGTCTAGATTAAATCTTGACAAATTATAAAAAAGAAAAAGAATTAAGAAAGAGAACGGAATATACTTATCCCCCTATTTCTCCCTATTGTAAATCTCTCTCACTCGAACACTCATTCCAAGTCGCCAACAAACAATTAGTTGATTTTTTTTTTCAAATTCAAAGCTTTATTCTCAGAGTTGGATGGCTACAAATAATCTTTTAAATGAATTACAATTTGAATTAAATCAAAGTACAATTCGTGATTTTCCAATTCTTTTAATAAATTACAGATTTCATTCAAATGAAAGTACAATTGTGTGACTTTTCAATTCGTGATTTTATATGAAAGTAAAATTTGTAATTATCAAATATGTTCAATATATTGAGTTTTCTTTTAATTAGTTTTTTGAATAACACGTTGATTTTGGAGGAGAATATACGGAGAGAGAAAAAGTGGATCTTAGTTTTAATCTTAGCCATCTAAATGTATCCAAATGTGTGGTTGAGATCTTGATGTCAAACTTGGTGTTTTTATTGATGTTCATATATCCTCCCCCTATACAATAGAACCTTTATACATGCATAAGCTCGGGACCAGGAAAAAATATTACTATATAGAGGTTATTCTTAAGTGGAGATTCATATATAAAAAATATAATTTTATTTAAATATATATTTTGTATAATACAAGATAAATGTATACATTGTTTCACTAACTAGCACAAACATTTAAAAGACAAGTACATATTTTTACTTTAACTAGGTAAACACATGATGGCATTAATTCAGGTAGGTAGAAAATCATGATATAATAAAATCATCAATTTAAAAAAAATTAATTAAGTACATAATTATTTAGAAAATCATGTTTATGTATCTAGAAAAGTGGAAATTCATCTAAATTTTATTTAATGCTTTCTTTACATGTATAAACACAATGTATAATTTAGCATAGAAAACCGTCTTAAAAAATTAAATATATATAATTTTACAACTTTATGTTATTTATCACTATATAGAGGTACATTTTCTTAAGGTTTGATCTTAAAAGTTTATGAATTATTACAATGTGGAGGTTATTCCTATTTATAACTGGTCCCGAGTTGGGACCGAGAATTTTTATTCCTATATAGAGTATTCTTATAGGGAGGTTCTACTGTATATATATATATGGGGATTGATATATGAACGTAAAAAACATCAAGGTTTACATTGATAATCTCAACCCTTAATTTTAATGGTTTAAATTTTAATGAAATTACTTAAAGAAACAAAGACATTAGAAGCTTATTCCTCCTCTCCCCATTCTGCAAATATTCCCAGTCTTAAGACAATCTGTCTAACAATTAGCAAGATCTTGTCATTGAAATCTGCTAATACACTCCTATAATGTGTCAGTGTCTCTCACCTTTTCTCATATGTTATTTCGCTGAAAAATCCAATTGCCCTCAATCCCCAATTGTTAGATCCAAAAAGTCAAGCTATAAAAAAATCTAACAAACCTAATTTGCACTAACCCAGTGGCCAAAGGTTCTTTTTGAAAATCTAGCAAGGATTTTTTAGATTAAGAAAAAAGTTGGAATTTTGCAAAACTTTTAATGCCTAATTCACTTCTAAAAACAAAGTTATCAAATTTGTGATTAATTAAATGAAAGACAATAAAAAGAGTGAACAAAATTTCACTTGGTTATGAAATATATGTGAATTTGTCAGTCCATGAGATAAATTACAAGGATTGAAAAAAGGAAGAGGGGCATCTGATACAAGGATTGAAAAAAGGAAGAGGGACATCTGTGTATTTTATACAGTCAGGAAAACTTTTTTTTTTCTAGACCGTTGATACTTTTATATTCAATCCAATGGTGATATACAGATATGGTTCGAAAGAAATAAAACATAAAAAAAAAAAAAAAAAAAACTTTACCCCTCTGTCTCTTGTGTCTATAATCTCTTCCTTCCCCGAATTATTATGTTCTGTCTCACTAAATACACACGTTTTTCAGGCCAATTCACACCTAAATCTATGTATACTTTTTATTTGCACAAAATTTTTATTTAGAAATGAATTAGAAGTAGAAAGGTAAGTTAAGTTTATTGACAAATTCTTAAAATAGATTATTCAAAATTTCAAAAATATAGATCAAATATTTTCCAAATTATTTTGAGTTTCTTTTTAAGATTTCAATAACTTTAGATAATTTGTCTTTGAGTTTGATGAATATTGTTTGTGATTTGAGTTTTCATCTAACATGAAAGATTGGAGAAAAATGGAGTTACAGACTTACAGTGAGAGAGACTAGAGAGGGCCAAATAGAAAAAAAAAAGAAAGGAGAGAACGAAACTGGTTAATTTTACATTTTTTTAATTAAGACTGTTTTTTGTCCTTTTTATTCCACCGTACGATTAAAAGTGAAAGAATCAGAGGGTTAGGAAAAAAACAGTTTTCCGAACTGTTTGAAATACACAGTCAGATGCCCCTCTTCCAAAAACGGATTATCTGAGAGCTTTGATAAGAGAGAAGTAAGTGGTAGAATGGGAAGAGAGATAGAGCATTAGCTGCTCCGTTTATTTTTTATATATATTTAATTTCATTGAATCTCCAGCTTTCAAATAAACGGCTAAGATTATCAATGTCAACTTTAATGTTTTTGGTAACCTTCATATATTATTCCCCTATACATACATACATGCATATATATGTATATATATTCCAACATATTTGTATATATTCTATTATGTAATTCCTGATCTTATGATTATCAATATAACTCTCAGTCTCATTTTTCTTTTTCTCATTTACTCTTGTTTGTATCATAGGATTATCAAATCCTACTAAAGGTGATATTCCGGAGTGGGCTCAGTTGTTACAACCTGTTCGAAAGTTGCCAACAAATGTTGGTGCTCGGATAAGAAATTGTATACATGCTGCTCTTGAGAAAAGTCCCCCGGAATGGGCGAAAATTATTTTGGAGAATTCTATAAGTAAGGAAATCTATAAAGGAAATGCTTGTGGACCGACAAAGGTACATATAATTTTTGTTTTCTTTCTTTTAATTATATCATTTTGGTAAATAATCCTGTCGAAGACTAATTAGAGAAAATACTTATCAGCATATGTACATCACATTTGATAGTTACTGTATATAATTGCACAACACATTCCCACATATACATCTATGCATATGTATATATTTGATTTATATGATGTTATGTACGTATATTGGATATATATGATATTATATATATGTATATATCCAATGAGAAGGCTGGAGAGTGGAATTAAATGTTCTTCTATATGTACTGCATTGACTTTGCCTGTTAAACACGTATTTAGTATGCATAAATTTTCAGTGTTCCTTTTCGTTTTTGCATACTAATTTGTTTTTAGCTTTTCATCTATTCGGTCACAGCACTGACAGGAAATTGCTTTTTGTAAAGTTTTACTTCTAAATGATCTAGGACACCTATTTTCTGGTAAAATGAATTTGTGGAGATCGATGGTGTGCACCAGATTATTTAGTTATGTGATTATGTCAGGTTTCAATTTGCTAAAATAGGTCTTTCTGCTAATAAATAGATACATGTCCAAATGATTGATCTCTTAACTCTATATTCAGCTATACCATTCCACAACTTAGTAGTCGAGCGATTGATTGTCCTCTCTTATATGTATTTTCATCAATCTCTCATTTGTCTTTACTTTGTGGAAACCAGAAAGCCGTAGTTTCAGTTTTAGCAACTGTCTGCGGTGAAGAGGAGGGGCAGAGACCTGTGAAGCAAAGAAAGAAACCCAACGAGGAGAAAAAAGGAAGGAAATATGTATCGATAAGTGATATAATGATGAGGCAATGTCGTATTGTATTGCGACAAGTAGCAAACGCTGATAGTGAAAAAGTTTTCTGCAACTTGCTCAGCCGTAGAAAAAGCAATATAACTGAAAACGATGATGAAGGCTTTCTAAATTGCCCTGCTAATGTCTCACGTCCTTTGGATATGAGAACTATTGATTTAAGATTGGCTGTTGGTGCATACGACGGTTCACATGAAGCCTTTCTTGAAGATTTTCAAGAGGTATTTTTTTTGTCCTTTATCTCTTTTATTTTATTTAATGATTTTTTTAATCATAGTTCCAACTGTTTTCTCATTCTGTCATTTTCCAGTCAACAGTTCTAATTTCTTTGTTAATTGACAGTTTTGGAATCATGCTCGCGATTCCAGTGTGGAGAAGCCCGATATCTTCCTTCTGGCGAACAATTTATCTTCAAAATTCGAGGAGTTGTATGAAAAGGAGGTGTGTCAGATATTTTCACTTCCCTTTCTAAACCTGATTTTAGTACCTACATTCCATAAAGATTTGTATTATTTCAAATGGCTCAAATGGACAGGCAAACCTCCTTCACTAACAAAAACGAAAATACTTGGATTGCAGTATGACACGTGGAGATTCTTGCAACCACACCACATCTTCCCTGTTAAAATAATATAGTAATAATCCTGAAATGGGTTTATTTAGAATTGTCTGAGATTTTTAGCAGACTAGGATCATACTTCTGTTATATTGTTCCGTAGGCTGCTTCAGTTTTCTTTTCACTTCTTACTTGTTAGTGTTCTTTTTTACTTAATTTTAACTGGCAATATATAAAATTGATTATTTGAACCTGAGGCCGAAAAATATGACATGTTTACGGAGCTGGTTTATATATTCCAGTAGACTAGAGCAACAAAAATATTAATAAATATTGTATCACTATCCCTTCAGGCATTAACCAAATTCCATATGTTAGCTATAGATAGTTTGATACAATATTAATTTATATTGTGTCACTATCCCTTCTGCCAATCTCTAAGGTCCTCTTCTGATTTCCAGTTCTTTGTCAGATCTAAATAAATGTTAATTTAATTTTGCTAATGCAGGTGGTCGCCATATACCAGAAACTTGTCGGATTTACAAGATTGGGATGCTTAACCCCAGAGCGGAAAAAAGAAGTAGATGAGTTTGTCATCTCTTCATGTATATTACCAAAAGCTCCCTGGGATACAAATATTTGCAAGATATGTGGTATTGACAAAAACGATGACCTTATGCTCCTATGTGGTACGTGTGATGCAGAATATCACACGTATTGCTTAAACCCTCCACTTATGAGAGTTCCTCAAGGAAACTGGCATTGCCCTTGTTGTGTTTCCAAACTTGAGGATGGAAATGGTAAATATATACTCCCTGATTATTATACTATTTTGAGATGTCAATCTTGCCTTTTTAAGTAGTGGAATAAAAGTTATTTTCGAAGTAGTTTTAATTTTTTGAGGGTAGTTTGTAATATTTCGTGTTTACTAATTATGTTATTAAAGAGTTGAGTTTTAAAAACTTTTTTAGGGACGGAGAGAGTATGTTGTTCTGCAAATATGGCTAGCAAGAGAAAAAGGGTAGGAGATTTCACTGGCATCCACTCTAATTTAATTGCTCGGTTAGCATCTTTATTGGAGGATAAGGATTACTGGGAGTTCAGCGTGGAAGAGGTTGGCCTTTTTTCCCGTTTGGTCCCATCTTTTCTGTCTGATTTTATGTGAACTTTTTAATAGTTTTATTGTGTAGGGATTGTGGCCTTGTTTGGTTGCAGCTTTTAAGCTCGCTGTTCTTGCATTTATGCATATATCGGCTTAAAAGATACAACCAAAAAATTCACTGAAATTAACTGACAAGACTTTATTATGGATACATTGCAGCGGACCTCATTGCTCAAACTTCTTTGTGATGAGTTGTTGAACTCGGCTTTGATTCATCAGCATCTTGAACATTCAATGGAATCATCTTCTGATTTGCAGCAGAAAGTGCGTTCTTCTTACATCGATTTGAAAAATATAAAGCCAAGATGGGAAAAGTTATCTGAAAAGTTTGCAAAACTTAGTAAAGACTCGCATCTAGAGACTAATGAGATATGTGAGATACCTTCTACTTTGGCTCAGGGTCCTAGTGAGATTAGTTTAGGAGATTCCTCTAAGTATAGTATTGAGTTAAGTTCGATCAGAAATGGTATCATGCATATTGGTGAGTCTATTAGCAGCTTGGAGATGCAGATAATTAAGCTATCTGGTCGAAGGGAGTTTTTAGGTGCCGACTCAGAAGGGCGTCTGTATTGGGTGTGGGATAAGCTAGAACGACAACTATGCATTATCGTTAACGATGTTACTACGGGTTCTAGTCGTTACATGGATGAGAATAATGACGAACCTACCATTTATTCTACATGGGTATTATACCAGTCTTTATTGGAACTTAGAGGACTAGTTGACTTTTTGAGAGATGAAGACCCCATAGAATGTGAACTGAAAAAATTAATTTTGCAAAGACTGAAAATAAGATTCGAGGAAGCTGATAATAAAGGATTAGAAGACACTCAGAATGCTTTCGTCAGAAAAATTGTGTCAGATTCTGAATTACTTGCTACCAAGGGAGCTGGTTTCCTTGGAAATACTTATGGCCCATGGTTTGAGTTTGAGACTGTTCTAATGAACAAAAAGACGAGAAAAGCTAACGTAATTAGTGACGATAAGCTGTTCAGGTGCAGTTGTTTGGAACCCATCTTTCCCTTAAAATTCCATTGTCTTTATTGTCATAAATCTTTTTTAACAAAAAGAGAATCTGATGGTCATATCGGCGATCAATGCAAATCTGGTTTCAAAGCTCCATCTCAGAGCAAAAGAGACAGCTCATCGAAGGGTGGTGGTATTTTTGCTGTTTTCCCGAACTTGAAAAATCTTGAAGACGATGGGTTAATATGCCCTTACAACTTTGAAGACATGTGTTCGAAATTTGTGACAATGGATTCATTAAAAGATTTAGTGAGCCAAATTGGTTTAATTGGTTCAAATGGGGTGCCACTTTTTCTCCCAAATGTATCGCCTATTCTCACTGACCCAGCATTAAAACTAAATAACAATATTGAGTCGCTTGGAAGCTCGTGTGCAGGTGAACCAGATGATAACCCTGGCCCTGATAAACCAGATAATTTATTTTCAGATAAAAAGGATGAAAAAGTGTCTGGTGATAAATGCCATGTTGTCCCCAACTCTGCTATGAAGCCCTTAGTGGGAAAAGCTTATCGGGTTTTAATTCAGCTTAAAATGAGTTTGCTGGATATGGAAGCTGCACTTCCTAAAACCGCAGTGAGAGTGTCTAAAGCTTGTCTTAAAAGGAGGTGGGCTTGGAGATCGTTTGTGAAATCAGCAGGGACCATAGATGAGGTATATATTCTTTGAGAATTTTCTCACTTTTCCAATTTTTCCTGTATGGTACTTGTCAATTTGTGAAAATCAGCTGGCAGAAACAAATTTGTCTATTTCGTTCTTTACACTAACTTATCAATTTTTTAATTTTGTACACCAACTTGATTTTTTTCCGTAATTAGTAGACTAACCTATAGATTCTCCTTTTGTTGTATCTTTGCGATAAGTTTGTTTACTAAAATGCTAATAACCCTCTAGGTTATAGTAAAGTGATAATATAATCATAGATAATCACCGTTTCAGTTAGATTTCATGCAAGTGTACAAAATAGATAATAATCATTTAGTTTAGTGTATTAAACTTTAAACTAAACAATTGTATTTTGGTGAACGGATTGGGCAGCACGTGCATATTTCTGTAAAAAAATGAGTAAAATAAGCTTTTTCTTCAAAAAAGTCATTTGCTAAGTGATAAAATTTCAATTCCATTTCAGATGGTCCAAGCGGTTATCACACTTGAGGACATGATAAAAGCCGTTCACTTAAAAAATGGGTGGTGGTACTGGTCATCACTTTCTGCTGCAGCCAAAACATCGTCCTTGTCTGCCCTTGCGTTGAGAATTTATGCTCTTGATGCAAATATTATTTATGATAAAATTCCATTTGATTTCAGTATCGAGAAATCAGATCTAGCCCGGAGCATTGTTAGAAATGTTAAACAGAAGATATCAGGTTGAGTAGGTTTATACAGTATTATTTAATTTTCTTAGTTTTTTGGTTTTGATTTTCTTTTTCTCAAATGAGACCAAGTTTACCATTACAGTCGCATCGAAAATGAGAGGTGAGATCCTGGTCAAAATTTCGCCACAATTTTGTAGTCAATTTTGCTACCATTTTTTGATAATATCAGAGTATGTGTGTAGCAGTACAGTATGCATCTTCAGTAAAGGTTCTTGTTACTTTTTTTACCTTTCGGCGTATGTATAACAGAGTAATCAGCTCTACATCTTTTTTAACCTTTGTATCTCGGATCCATCTATGATCTATATATTTAAATAAGGAATGCTAGTATTAACTAGGGGATTAAAGGCAAGCCTGGTGATTACATGATAAAATTCCAGTTACCCTTGAATGTTTTCTACTATTAAATCAGTCTGTATGAAAAATTTACGAGAAATCGTATTACGAGTTCACAACTGAGTTCTGGGCCTACTGACCATCTAGCTTTTTGGAGATTTTCTGGACCGATTTGCTTGTGATCAGTGGGAAAGTTACTAGCCCTTTTTGCTACTTTTTGCGATCAACACTTTATTAGCCTATTTTACCATTTGCTTCTTAGTATGGCATGATAAAAAAAACTTGCAAGGCCTTGTATGATGGTATACCATTACACAGGGATTTTCATGACTTATTACGAAGAAAATTGGTTTTTTCTTTGTATAACTTCCCGACCATTATAACTATATCCCATTAGCTTCACAAGTGAAGAATCCTGATTTTCGATTTAGAAAATTTAATAATAGAATTGCACAATAAATTACCATCGTTTTAAGAGTATATATATAGTTTGATGAGGTACAAGTTTCTAGCACACCTTTGCTAAAATTATGTGTCAATCAATTAACTACCATAGAAGCCAGTAATAATACCAAAAGCTACTACTAAGCTAGTAATTATTGTCATGCTTTTTTTACTAATTAGGCGCATGTTTCATTGACCAACAATCTAACAGTATAGTCTTGTGCCAATTATATCGCAAGAAAGTTGCTGACTTTTTTTCTTCATTTCTATCGTTTCTTGAGAAATTGTTGCAAAGACCATTTCGTGTACACGACTGAAAAAGCAATAACTTGGACTATTACCATTGACGTCATATTACCTTTAACTAGGTAATGAATAAAATCATTAATCAACACAATTTTATAAATATTTCAGTATCTTTTTTATTAAATAAAATACTTATAAAAGATAATGTTTTCCAATATTTTAAAAGACTCGTACACAAGTACATTTTTTAATTTTTGTCATGTTCCGTATTTTTTATTTTTTATTTGAAAATGCCTGAATTTCCCAGTCTTGAACAAAAACAAAAAGTAATTAGTGAACGATGCTAAGTCGTGACGTGTTAAAAAATCAGTATACATATAAATTCAAAATTAAAATAAATAGGTATGGGATCTTATTTAGTTCAGGTTTCATGGATACTCGATGAAAATTATCTAACTCAGAAACGAGAAGAATTATGAAGCTATGATTATCCAACGGTCTATTAAGAGTTTAGATACACTTAGTTATCTAAAGGGTTACAACCATCCACATATTTTAAAAGTAGTACTCGGCGGGTCTATATTTTACATATAATTTTACAAAATTAGTCGACTAACACCTTCTTATTTATTTTTTTGGAATTGGAGCAATCTATTTGTGTATACTATCTCCGCAACCGGTTATAACAAATAAAGTAACATATATTAGGTCTTATCTCATAGCAGGTACTCAATGAAAATAACCCAATGCATAAGCCTTCACCTACAGTGTTAAGAGATCATAAAGTTGTGCGCATGGAATGATCTTTTAAGAGTTTAGATACTTTGGTGGTCAAAATTTAAATAAAAACCAATCCAATCCATACAGATGTAACGGAAAATATAACATTTTTGTTACTCGACCAACGATCAGAAGAAGCAAATACAACAAGTATTCCAATCAATGAAATTGACGACATAACAATTAGTGGTTAAAATTAAAATATACGAGTTTCATAAATACTCAATGAAAATTATTCAATGGAAAAGCTCCGTCTATTTATAAAGCGGGAAGAATTTCAAAACGATGCTCATTGAATGAGCTGTTAGGAATTTAAATACACTCAATGATTGAAATTAAATTATGGTAGAAACTGAGATGGAGCTGGTAGAGGCTACACCGATTCTATATTGTTAAAAACCCTACCAACCGGTATATATTTTATATATAAATTCATGAAAATAGTGGATTAGAACTCTTGTATATATTTTGTAGTAATTCCGGTCTCTCATTTCTGAATGATGTATTATTTAAATTATATAGGCACTGAAGTCTCATGGTATGATGGATATAGCATACTCAATAAAAATAATCCAATACAAAAGGTATCTATTGAACGAGAAGAATTACAAAACGGCGCACGTGGAATGGACTTTTTTTTAGTTAAACATGTCATTCATTAACATAAAAGTTAAAAAATATACGTTCACGTGGGTCATGCTCCCACGTTAGCAGATCCGGCCAGAGTCAGTTAAAACTAAATACAAAAACTGATTATTACAAGGCAACAAATGCTATAAGGCCTATGACTATATCAAGAGGAAAACACACAACCGATAACCTGGTTTTCTCAGGTACATTGAATGGACTGCTAACAGTTTATACACACTAGTGGTCAAAATAAAAAATACAGGGTATGAAATGATAGAATCCCAAATCTCATGGTACCTAAATGAAAACAAACAAACTGAAAAACTGCACTCCCGAAGCCCGCCAAAGCATCCAATGCATTTGCTAACTGAAAATATGCTTTCACGCGGAAAACATTTATCCCTTTTTTATTTATTAAATAAACTAAATTAATTTCCACATCAGCGTATCTCTCCGCGCCTATAAATAACCGCTCTGTATTACAGACTTAGCTCCATTTTCACTCTGAGCTCACGCTTTCTATCACTCTCTCTCTCTATATATATATATATAGATATATAGAGAGATATAGATATACAGATACATACTGTAATATATATTACAGTTTCTCTCTCTATAAGCGGAGAAGATGACGGGAACTGAGGCTGCGCGTATCGTCATTGGCATCATCGGTATATACTTATATCTCTCTAATTTATTTATTTTTTAAAATAAAACATATATTTCTATATGTTATGTATCAATATTTGCGTTTTTATGCGTGTCTTTGAACTGTGATTAGTTAATTTTCGTTTTTGAAATAATTTCCATATATATATATGTACTTATATGTATCCATATCGCTATATGTGACTTTTTTGCGGAGGTTTTGAACTGCGATGAGTTGATTTTCTTAATACGACTATTTCTATATATATATATTTATTTATTTATCTATATTTGTTTTTTTATGTGGTGTTTTTGAACTGTGATGAGCCTATTTTTCTAATACAACAATTTCTATGTATATGTATATATATGTGCATTTTTATGCGGTGTTTTTGAACTGTGACGAGCTAATTTTCTTTATTGTTAGTGATTTCAGTTTGATTCTGCAAATAGTTGAGTTTTTTGTGCAATTTACATAATAAATTGTGTAAACTATGCAATAATTATCTGGTCTTTGGATAAATAGCTGAGTAATTGTTGTTGGAGTGATTTTAATTTATATATATATATTTTTTTTCAGTTCATAATTACGTCATATGCATGAATTGTATAATTTTTGGATAGATAGCTCTTCAATTGTTGTTAGAGTGAATTTAAATAGGGTTTTCAAATATTTGAGTTTAAGATTACGTTATATGTGATTTTTTTTTTACAGATCTAGTACAATAGCAAGCAATTTTGTATATGTGTACTTGAGTGATGTGATCTGTTTCGTAATTAGCTGATTATGTTTACATTTGAGTTGTTTTCTGCAATTTATGTAATATAGAGTTATATAATTCTTGATTAATTAGCTGATTAATAGCTGTTTGAGTGAATTTATTTCGTTTTTTCATATATTTGAGTTCATGATCACGTTACATGTGTATATATATACATGGATGAATAAATGAGTAATTGTTGTTGGAGTGATTTTAATTCTTTAAAAAAAAAAACAGTTCATGATTTTATTTTATTTTTGAAATTAGTTCATGATCACGTCATTGCATGAATTATATGAATATTGGATAAATAGCTCATCGTTTGTTGTTCGGGTTTTTTTTTTTTCATTCGTTTTTTTTTTTCAAATATTTGAGTTTATGATTACGTTACATGTGATCATTTAGCAGATCTATTGTAATAGCAAACGAATTTGTACATGTGATGATATGCTCTGTTGTATAATTAGCCTATTATGTATATATTTTAGTTATTTTCTGCAATTTATGTAATATTGAGATATATTTTTTTGTGTGAAATTAACTGATTATTGCTTTTTGAGTGACTTTAATTCGAGTTTTTATATCTTTGAGTTCATGATCACGTATTCACCTTACATGTGATTATTGAGCCAGATAATGAAATAGAGAAGCAAATTTATGTATATATATATGCTTTGTTTCATCACCAGGTAATTAGTTGCTAATAAAGTGATTTCAGTTTGATTATGTGAAAAAAATTAGAATTTATGTTTTATATGAGCAGATTAATGATTTAGTGAAACAAATTTTGCATAGAATTCCATATATAACACGCCCTGTTTTAATTATCTAATTAGTTGCTGTTCTAGTGATTTCAATTCGAGTCTCGGAATATTTAAGTTCACTTTTGCACTTTAATAGATACGCAAATTTGTATATATGTACATAAATTATATGTTCTGTATTGTTAGTATATATGTAACACCAATTCCTTAAAATTAGGTTCATTTGTACAATTTGTGTTACCTATGATTGTTAGTATACCCAAATTTGTATATTAAGTTATAACACCAATTATTGTTAGTATACGCAAATTTGTATATATGTACATAAATTAGGTTCATTTAAACCAATTGGTCAAAATATTGACAAAAAAAATATTAAAATTAAGAAAAACGAAACTGCAAAAGGTCAAACATTGTTACTTAATCTAATGATCGATTCATACGGTCATACATATCTTAAAAGCGATGCATAATAACATCGTTCGACAAACTTTCAAATATATCATTTTCAATATAAACTACAAAATCATATAAAGAAGAAAAAAACCAACGAAATTAACTGGTTAAATAAGTTATAAAGCGAAACAGTAATTTTATTCTAAATAAATTAAAATAAGTCAAAC
This sequence comes from Primula veris, assembly GCA_963682055.1. Lineage (NCBI taxonomy): Eukaryota > Viridiplantae > Streptophyta > Magnoliopsida > Ericales > Primulaceae > Primula > Primula veris. Next base: position 22,203,254 of record OY821747.1, on the reverse strand, counting down.
AGTAAATTACCCAACTTAATTAATACGTGTAAATAACAAGATATACATTCTGTAAACAAATTACTAAACAACTAACTAATTTAAAAGTCACAACTGATTTATAAATGTTCCATTAAGAATTTATTTTAATAAAAAACTAACTAAATTTTTTCCAGATTTATACAATACCTATATTTTTCTAATAAAAATCTATTAAAAATTATCCTAACTTTTTTAAGTAATTAACAATTGTTAAGCAAACAATGATAAAATTAATAAATTACGTTAGATTATTAATTTTACGAACTACTTAAGTAGTTAGGATAAAAAACAAAGACTAAGAAAGAAGAAAAAAACAGTTGTGACTCTAACCTATCTTGTGTTGAGAATAACATGTATGACTAGTTATCGTATAAATGAGTGAGTTTGAGTTTTGTTAGTGTTAATGTATCGCTTATATATAGATAGAATTTTGTGTATGTATAATAGAAACTCTCTATTTAAATAGAATGCTAATTTTATAATTAACTTAATATCACGTGTATATTTAATTTTATAATTTTGTTAGTGAAATGCATGCTCTATTTCGAAATGAGAATTTAGCTCCTATTTGAAACTCTGTGAGTTGCTAGTTTTTTATTTGATTTAATAATAAATTATTCATCTATAATGAAAAGCTGAAATTCGACTCAATTTACGTATGCTATGTTTTGACAGTTTTGTAATGAGCCGATTCTGTTGCTGTTTTACTGTAAAATAGTTCGTCACTAGTCTTAAAACAGTCAATTGATAGATATTATTAGAACAAAAGTAATTAAGATACTGATTATAATAAAAATCGGATGTAGAAAAAATTATTTATTTAATCTAAATTCTGAATTGTTTGGGTCTGATATTACGAAGCTAGGTAAATTAACATTAAATTCCCAAAGTTTTGACAGAAGTTCATTATGGACCTCATAGTTTTAATTGCAACACTATTAGTTCATAAGTTTCGATTAAGAGACAGATTTTGCTCTGAAATCTATAATAAAATTGACATTTGACCCCATCTATAGTTTTCTCTCTCATATTAGAAACTACAAAACAGCACCAAGTAAGGAAATGATAGTAAATAACCATAACTTTATTAAAATTTCAGAATTTCCCCTTGAAATTTAAGGCCACTTGATATAATATTTTTTTTATTAAAATGACTATATGCATAAGATAATTACTGATAACTTCACTTGCTCATAATAAATCATGAGTTGATCATAGGGAATCTAATTTTATAACTTGTAGCCTTGGGGACAATTAGAAACTGGAATATATAAAATTGTAGCCTTGGGGACAATTAGAAACTGGAATATTAATGGAAGTTCTATCATTTGGAAAATTTTGTAGTCGAATCGAATGGTTTGAAGTTTGAAACTTTTTGATACATACTATGGTAGAACCTCTCTATAAGAATACTCCATATAGGAATAAACTCTAAAAAGGAATAAACTCTATATAGGAATAAAAATTCTCGGTCCTAACTCGGGACCAGTTATAAATAGAATAACCTCCACATTGTAATAATTCATAATTTTTTAAGATCCCGCCTTAAGAAAATGTACCTCTATATAATGATAAATAACATAAAGTTGTAAAATTATATATGTGTAATTTTTTAAGATGGTTTTCTATGCTAAATTATTATACATGTAAAAAAAGCATTAAATAAAATTTAGATGAATTTCCAATTTTCTAGATACATATACTCGATTTTCTAAATAATTATATACTTAATTAATTTTTTTTAAATTGATGATTTTATTATATCATGATTTTCCAGCTACCTGAATTGATGTCATCATGTGTTTACCTAGTTAAAAGTAAAAATATGTACTTGTATCTTAAATATTTGTGCTAGTTAGTGAAACAATATATACATTTATCATGTATTATACAAAATATATATTTAAATAAAATTATATTTTTTATTATGAACCTCCACTTAAAAATAACCTCTATATAGTAATATTTTTTGCTGGTCCCGAGCTCATGACTGTATAAATGTTCTACCATAGTACTTTGTATAGAAACTGATATATCAGATTTCAATTCACAGTTGCTAGTGTCGAATATTCAGAAAAGGAAACTACAAAATCTGATTTACGACTTTAAACATTTTTTTATATATACGAGTACTCTACATAGAAACTGATATATCAGATTTCAATTCACAGTTCTAATATAAATAAATTTTAAATTGCTAGTGTCTAATATTCACAGTTTTAGTTTTGTAGTCGAACCGAATGGTTTGACGTATTTCAAAAATACTAGTAGTACTCTATATAGGAACTGATATATGAGGTTTCAATTCACAGTTGATATTGTTTTTCTTTTTTTAATTCCTAGCCTCGGATATTCAGAAAAGAAAACTACAGAATCTTATTTCCCGTTATTTGTATATACTGAATCTTTTGTACTCAAATGGATCAATGTACCAATCAGTTCACTTTTTCATAATGTAGGGTATATTACTGTTTAGTTTGAAACTATGGTACCAAGTAGAATGTTAGATGGAATTTGAGTTAATCATGAGAATTCTTAGTTTATAGCCTGTAAGTGTGAGGGCAAGTAAAAACTGCAATACTGAGATTTTATTTAGAGTATTTTGAACTCAAATGGATTGTTTTTTTAATACAAAAAACACTAGCACACTATACAGAAAGTGCTACATTCTGATTTTCATAAAAGGAAACTAAATAACTTGATTGTAATATTTGATGCCTGAACATTAATGAACTGCCGTTTAGTGAATTCGAAATCTTGCGTAATCTATTGGATCGATTTGTTTGTTAATCAACACTGTTCTAACGCCTTTCAGTTTTATCTTCCTCTATTTTGTGCTTGAGTTTATAATCTTATTTTCTCGTCTCTTATAATTGCAGGGAATATAATCTCCTTCTGCCTCTTCATCTCGCCTGCGTATAGTCTCTTACCCTCTATTTGCTCATAGTCGTATATATCGATTTACATTATACATTAGAATTTAGAACTTATTGTCTTTTACATAGATATATACCTCATTTTTGTATACGTGACTCTTGCATATCATGAATTTCCAATGAATCCTGGCATACACTAATCTACTATAATGTAGTTTCAAGGATAATTTTTTTAAGTCGTGATCTAGTTTAGTATACCGAAGAGTATAGGCTTGATTTCAATTTAGTATGCTTACTTCAATAATTGCAAAAATGTAAGAGAAATTAGGCACCAGTTGCAGAATAAGCTTTTTATCTCTATTGTGGCAAGCATTACATTGAAAGTTAAGTGTCATAGTTAAGGAATCTGCTACTAAAATTTCGAAACATTTTGGTATGACTGCATATAGTAACTAGGTACAAAATAGATATCTCAAAAAAACAATATATCCCAAGTTCCAGCTACCAAAACTTTAGCATTTTCTCAATAAATTTGTCTTAATGTTATGGGTACCATAATTTATACCAGCGTCAGGCTATACCTTCAATAATCTGTTAAATTTCACTTTCAAAATCCAACATCTACAGAGAATAATTAAGTATCCCTTTCAATTATTATAATGTACATTTTTATGGTACATGTAAGATATTCTGGAACATTTTTATGGTTTTCCAGGCCTACTTTCTGAAGAATTGTCAATAAATTTATTATACCGTATTAATGTTATGTGTATCATTATTTATACCAGCTTCAGGTGATATCTTAAGTAATCTGTTAAATATTACTTTCGGAATCAAAATTCTAACAGAAATTGTTACGTATCACTTTCAAGTAATAAATACTGTTACGATGATCTCGAACACTTTTATGATATTCCAGGCCTACATTCAGGAGAATTGTCAGAAACATTTTGATATCACATAGCATATAGTAACTAGGTACAAAATCGAGTTTAAAAAAAAAACAATATACCCCGAGTCTCCCGCTACCAAAATAAAGCATTTTGTCAATAAATTTGTTATACTCTTGAGTAATCTGATAAATTTTATATTCAGAATCCAATATCTACTGAGAACATCTACCTTAAGTATCACTTTCAATTAATATAATTCAAGATATGCTTGAACACTTTTTATTTTCCAGGCCTACTTTCTGGAGAATTGTGAAAAACAAGTCAGTGGAGGAATTCAAGTCCGACCCGTACCTCGCAACAACAATGAACTGCATTTTCTGGATTTTGTATGGTCTGCCATTTGTTCACCCAGATAGTACTCTCGTGCTCACAATCAACAGCATTGGGTTGGCAATTGAGCTCATTTATCTCATAATCTTCTTCGTATATAGTGACGTTCAGAAAAGGGTATGTCCTCTATATCATACTAATAGTTACTCATAAGTGATGTACTGAAATCTATTTTTGGAATTTTCTGATAATTGTAACTAGGTCCTTAGATAGCCCGGAAATGACCACTTGTAGGTTTATCGATAATTTCAGAAACATATAGAAATAAGGGGAATTTGTGATAGTTGCACAGTAGTCCTAATAGTTGGAGAAAGTACAATTTGACCATGAAATTGCAAAATCATCACTTAGAACCTATTTTATATCATCATAGCAGAAGTTAAACATGCAAAAAGATAAATAATTTAGTCGTAAAATTCCTAATGTTATACATTTCATGAGCGAAGATCTTTTAGGGATTCACTTTACTTACTGATGCATGTTTAAAAGACTTTAGCAACTTAATAAGTTAATGAGGATGGGGTTTACTGATAACCTTTTTCATATATACTGTCGTTTGCAGAAAAGCACATGTCCTCTATATCAGACTACTAATTTGTGACAAGTGATATACTGTAATTTCTTTATGTATTATTTGAATAACTGCAATTAGGTTCTTAGAGTTTGGCCTTTTTTTACGTTCTCTGCTAGCGCGAAACACCTCTATTTATTGCACTTAAGTAGTGCCACTTAATTTTTCATTTATCCTTTTCTTTATCAGTTAATCCAGAAACATATAGAAAGGGTATGTCCTCTATACCATACTAGTTTAGTTTGTGACAAGTGAAGTGATATACTGTAATTTATATATAGAATTTTCTGATAATCGTAACTAGGTCCGTAGATTTTATCGTTTATTACTTTCTAGGCTAGACCAGAAAGGACCAATTAGGTTAATTGATTATTTCCGAAACATATATTAAAAGGCATTGTCAACTTAACAAGCCAACGTCGGTGGGGTTGACCCGATACTTCATATATGATCTACTAAAACGCCTAAATTCTAATAAATTTCTGAAAGTATCAAAAGTATTGTCAAGGGAGCTTAGTTCTTAATATCATAAAGAATTTGGTTCTGTAACATGCTGGCTGATATGTACTAATATAGGTTAAATATTTTTGGAAAATAACAGAAGTGGATTCTGGGATGGCTTGCTGCTGAGGTGATCTTCACCGTTTGCATTGCTTCTGCGACCTTTAGAGGCTTTCACACTCATCATTCGAGGTCTAACTTTGTCGGTGGCTTTTGCGTATTCTTTGGGATATTGCTGTATGCAGCGCCTTTAACCGTCATCGTAAGCTAACCTCGCAAAGTTTATATTCAGAATTTCCTGTATTTTAATTAAGATCTGATACTCGAGCTGTAATCTGTCCTTTTCTTCAACAGAAAAATGTTCTCAAGACCAAGAGTGTGGAATTCATGCCCTTTTGGCTTTCTTTTGCCTCTTTCTGTAACGGGGTCATCTGGACTGTCTACTCATGCTTGAAATTTGATGCCTACATCTTTGTAAGTATCTCTATATTACAAAATTTCGTTTTAAATGTACCACTTAAGCTCAACATCCTCTATGTAATTCAAAATAAGCTTGGTTAGCTCATATGTTTGTATATCAGCAAAATTGAGGTCATGAATAGATTTATACTGGAACGACACTTAGATCACGTGTTATGCATAAAAAAATTGTATACAAAGGCCTTGTTTGATCTCAATTTTCCTGCATTTTTACACAATCTCACTGAGAATATGATCAGTAAAATGCCAATGTGATTATGATTTATGCACAAATTTGTATACTAAGGCCTTGTTTGGTTGCTGCTTTGAAGCTTAGTTTTTGCATTTTTTTGCTTAAAAGATCATGAATGATGTCGTCAGTTGAATGCCGTTGTGAATAGGATTTAAGCATTGTTTGATTGTGGCTTCACACTTAACAATTTTGAGTAACAATTGAAGTTCATTTGGTTGATCAGCTTTAAACCTGCGTTTTTCTAGTATTTTGGCAAACTAAAAGCCACAAGCTAATAAACCATTGAACCTTATCCTTTCTTATGAACCTCGGAAAATTAAGGTTCTTTAGTTTAAAGCTTACCAGCAAACCCCCCTTTAAATGAATTTACAAGACTGTGAACATTATTTGCAAAACTAAGTATATCAAACCAAGTTACTGATTTTCTTCTTTACACGAGTAATTAAAAATAATGCTAATATATATCGTCTGGAAGTTTTGTCTGCCGAGGTGTCTTTTGCTGGAATAATGGTTTCTTAGCTGTATTCTTCTCCAACATATTCAGTGTCATGAACATTTTCACTTGACTTCCATTAAGAATAGAGACAAAAACTTGTTTGAAACTGAGAAGAATCAACTTTTCCAAATTGAGTTATTGAGACTTTCTTCTTTATATCAGCAAATTAACAGAAAACGATATAAATTGTCATAAGATTTTGTATTCAGAAGTGGATATCATGTCCCTATAGTCCCATGACAAAGTTTGCAACTGTTTAATTTTTTTGTAGACTGGGAATTGCATTGGAACAATTCTGGGAGTTGCACAGCTGGTTCTGTACGGGTATTATTACGAGGAAGTTCCAAAAGCTCTCTGTGGCAAGCCAGTTAAACCAACCCAAGAGAAGCAAAAGCCAACTCAAGAAAAGCCGCAAAAACCAGCTGCGGAGGTCTAGCGAGCCTGCACTTATTCATATGTCCTCATTTATGCACCATTGTTTAGACTCGGTTTCTGTTAATAGTAGGTTTCTGAATTTGGCACTAGTTATTTCCATATGTTCGTGAGCTCTAGGTTTGAAAACGATCGCTTTAGTTTTTAATAGTTGATTTGCAATGGTGCAGCAACTAAGACTTGTTTACGGGTTTCTCTCCTTGTTTTCACAATTTAGACCTTGTCTTGTGTAATTATATTCATATTCATATTCAGCTATGGTTTTGGCTGGTTTATGTTGAATTTGAGCAGTTCATTAGCCAAAAGGGCCAAAACTAAGTACTATCTGGTTCTTGTTAATAGTAGTTTTCGAATTTTCTTATTTATTCTATTAATCTGTTCACCCGTTATCTAAACAGATATCCCGTTAGGCATTAGCTGCTAGAGATTGATTTGCAATAGTGCATAAGTGCAGATTAATATTGGTTAACTGGTTTTTGCTTTTCGTGTCTGCAATCTAAATTTGTCTCGTGTCCCAGACTAGAGCTGTTTAATTTGAATATGAGCTTTGAGCATTTGAGGCTATTTTGTATTGGATAACTGGTAGAGTTTTGTAAAGGCTCATTAGCCAATAACGACTAACGAGATATCTGATTATTAATATCAAGCTAATGGAAAATCCAAAAGCGGAACGGATTAGGAGGCTTTTGTCGACAATGTATCATTGCTATAATACGGGTGATTGTGCACACAACTAGCACGCTCAGTACTATACTAAAATATATATTTATGCTTCTAAATATATATAAAATATAATTTTGATAAATAAAAATATAAATATTCAATATAATAAAAATACAAGCTACTAAAAACCCAAATAACAACATAGTAGATCCCTAGTTGAGCATACCCTAAATTTAAATATTAATTAAAAATAAATAAAAAATTATTAAATATATTATTACTAATATATATATATATAACTCACACACTCCATATATTTGAAAGTATATTATACATGTTAGCGAGTCTGCAATACGAGTGCATAAGTGAGTGGTAAAGTTGTGTAAATAGTCTATAATATAATCACGCTTATTCTCACATTAAATGCGACGAAGCAACGACAATTCTCCCTGTTAAACCCGATTTTTTGCTAATTTGGTCCGACACACATATTAGAATCTCGAGTGACAAGTGTAACATAGAGCAAATATTATTTTCCATATATAAAAGTAGATAATACGAATGATACATTTAGTGTGACGAAAGAATCTAAATTGAAAAAATAGCGCACTTACACAAACTACTCCATAGTATTATTTACACATTTACGTGGTCAACATTTGGCAAGGTTCAAGAAACCAGGCATTATTCAGAAAGAAGCATTATTGCATCAAATAATTTCACATCATTTTACACGTATGGAGTATAATTTTTAATAATTTTATAGTAATAGTTTCTACCAGTATCCTTAATAGAAAATTGACATTTTTTTTTATTACGGCTCTGTTTGTTTCATTAAAAAATATTTTATATGGAAAATTATTTTCCTGAAAAATATTTACCTGAAAAAAGTTTTATTTTCCCATATTTCCTGCTTGGTTGAAAGGTGTAAGAAAACTTTTGCGGAAATTTTTACTATTTTTTTGTATTGTGCATGTTTGGTAACTTTCTTAGTTTTTTTTAGCCTTTTGATTAAAAATTTCAGCGGTTTTTGGTATGTCAGCTATTTTAGCTCTTAAAAGACTAGCTTTTGGGTCAAAAAAACTAGAAAATCTCAAAAGCATAATAACTCAAAATTTACAGTTTTTTTTTAGTAAAAAATCTAGTAGAATGTGTTTGTCTATTCTTATCTCACTTATAAGTTAAGAAATGGCCAATAACTTACCAATGGTAAAAGGTTATAAGTCACTTCTAAGTAAAAAAAGTTATACTCGTGTCAACAGTACATTGCATTTTTTATTTTTTTTGTATTGTGCATGTTTGGTAACTTTCTTAGTTTTTTTAGCCTTTTGATTAAAAATTTCAGCGGTTTTTGGTATGTCATTTATTTTAGCTCTTAAAAGACTAGCTTTTGGGTCAAAAAAACTAGAAAAGCTCAAAAGCATAATAACTCAAAATTTACAGTTTTTTTTTTTACTTTTTTCATATTAAATTCCCCAAAAGTAGAAAAAAAATCTAGTAGAATGTGTTTGTCTATTCTTATCTCACTTATAAGTTAAGAAGTGGCCAATAACTTACCAATAGTAAAAGGTTATAAGTCACTTCTAAGTAAAAAAAGTTATACTCGTGTCAACAATACATTGCAATTTATTTTAATTAAGTTTTTTCCTCATTGATTTTTTCAACACAACTTTTTGATTAAAACAAATTGATGTCAAACGGGCCCATTATAAGTTACTTTTTTACTTATTACTTTTTATTTATACATATTAAATTAGCTTTTACTTATTGGTTTTAACTTGCACATTAAAAAAGTTAGTTTCAACTTAAAAGTTACTCGTAAAGCTAATTTGTAACTTTTGTTTACCTTATTAATACCATTTAACTATTGTTACGTTAAATTTAACCTGACATATTTATGTTTTTATTTTTAAGAGTTAATAAATTGTAAAGAAGTAACTTCAACTTATAATAACTAATATGCAATAAGTTACTTTTATTTATTCTCCATGTGATTTAATGTCTTTTAACAATTTTAATTTACAAGTTTTTGTGTGTGGTAAAAGTGTTATTTAGATATTTAAACTACCTAAATCTAGAGGAATAATAATATATAAGCTACTTTTTATGTAGTTTATTTTTCCCGTATGATTTGATATTCACTGAAGATAAGTTAAGTTTTTACTAGCAAAAAAGTCCCATTTTACTTACTTTTTGTTAGTTTTCAGTTTTCACTTATGTTACTTTTTTAAGTTATAGCCGTTATTTGTAATTTATTTGTTTATTATAAGTCACTTCTAGCTTAACTTATAGATCACTTTTAAGTTATAAGTTATTTTTCAGAATAACTTATTATTAAGTTTTAGCTTGTAAATATTTTTAATTAGTAGTAGTTAGATCTAACTTTGTTAATTATTTTTAACCATATATTACCTTTTGTTATGATCACACATTTGTTAGGAAAATATTACTCGACTATTTTAAAGGAAAATATTTTCCTCAAATTTTCTTCAATTGTGGAAAATATTTTCTTGGAAAACAATTTTCCCACGAAACAAACACACAGAAACTGTATTTTCCAAAAGAATATTTTTCAGCCTCTGTTTTCCTCCAAAACAAACAGACCCTACAATGAAAATGAAAAATGGAAAAAAAAGTTGTTTTAAGTTTTAACATCGATTTTTATAAATTTAGTATCTAAATTTTAAATTTAACTAATACGGGTCATATCTTACTAATTTTCATCCAATGAGAGACTCGTATATAACAAAATGACAGAATTAGTTATATTTTCTCACATATCACATAGTCAATGCATCGAGTCAACATACGTCAAAAGAGATCCCCAAATATAAGATATAATGAGTGTAATTTATTTGATCCATGCTATAAGACCCTTAATTATATGAAAATTGATAGATTAAGACCTCAATGAGTGAAATTTAATCAACACCCATAAAAAATTAGATCATCTAAATACAATTTTGTGAATTTATGGTGTCGTATCATTAATTTGCGAAGATTGATAGAACCAAATTTGATAAAACTTAAAACTTTATAGAAAAAAGTAAAAAAGAAATAGTACAAGTTACAAAAATATAAATATTTTCCCCCGGTGGAAATAATTTTCCCTCTTTATCCATTCATCTTATCTTGAGCTAAATAATTGGATACATATTCTGTGTTTCTCCATGATTTCCTTATCTATTTCTCCCATCTCTCTCTCTCTCTCTCACTATATCTACACATTTTCTCTCTCTAACTACCAATTATCTCATTTACAAACCTTAATTTTCCATTTCTAAGCTGCTAATTTTTAGCAATTAAATATATAATGGCAGCTATTATTTCTTCTTCTACTTGTCTCTCTTCCACTTCCAAGTTTATTTTCCCCAATTTAACCACAAATTTGACCAAAAACACCGCGTTTTCCCGAATTAGACCCCCGTGCTTTTCCGATAATCCTCACAGGGTATTTTTTTTTGTTTAAAACGAATTTAATTGCTTTATATTTCCTTGGTAAAAAAACTATTGTAATTTTTCAGTCTTAAAGCGTTTTTGCAACAGCTACTCTAATAGCATAAAAATCAGAAAAAAGCGATATTTTTTAAGCTTTTTTAGCGATCTTCAAATTGAGTTTTTTTTTACTACGAAGCGCGTTTTTTAAACAGTGTTATTTTCTAACAGTTTTGTGTATTTAGAAGTTTTTGGAGTGGCATTGAGTATTTATGACTACAATGTTAATGTTTCTTAGTTTTTTCTAAACTTTTGAGTTTTTTTTGAATTATCTAATAAATTGTTCTATATTGATAAGTAAGTCAAAATGTGATACTAGGATTTTGTTGGTTATTTTCAAAAATTGTAGTTGCTTTATATGTTTGGTTGGTAGCTAATTAGTGTAAAAAAATGTATTTGTTATTTTCTAGTAGTTTTTTGCAATTAGAGGTTTTTGGAGTAGCATAGAGTTTTTTTTTTTTACTACAATGTTAATGTTTCTTAATTTTTTTTAAAACATTGAGTTTTTGTTGAATTATGTAACAAATTGTTGTTATTGATAAGGATGACAAAATTGTGATAGTAGGGTTTTAATGCTTCTTTGCTTTTAAGTTGCATCTTCTTTTATGTTTAGAAGATGCAACCAAAAAAGCACATGAATTGTTACATTAGTATAATAGTTGAAGAAGTGGAAAATGTGAAATTTTGTTTATTGGCAACTGGAAACTTAATCAGAATAAAAAAGTTTGACATTTTTTTTCGAAATAATAAGACATCGTCAATACATTTACTTTTTGAAATTTTATTGAATTATCTAGTAGATTACTAGATTGTGATTAATTCATATGTAGGCCAAAAAGTAGTGATGTTAGGATTATTTTGTTGCTTCTTTGCTTTTAAGTTTCATTGCATTAGTTCCAATCTTTTAAGTTGAGCTAATCTAAATTTTCTCGAGAAAAAGTTTAATCAGGAAAAAAAATAAATTTTGCTTACTAGCTGCAACCAAACAAGAACAGAAATTGCTTGCCTGTTTATTTTTTTAACAGTTGAAGAAATGGAATATGTGAAATTTCATCTGTGTATTTGAATAACCTTATAAAGAGAAAAAGGTGAGTTTTGATCAGCTAAGCATTCTCGGTGTCCTTAGTAGATATATGTCCTTTCGATTATATATACAATTGAACCTTTAAGTAATTATCTCATTCGGTGTGATTATCCATTTTTTGCAGAAAAATAGATTGTTTCCCCTGAAAGAATGTGCAATTTCAATAGCGTTGGCTGCCGGATTATTAACCGGAGTACCTAACATGGGTTGGTCTAACAATGCAAATGCAGCAAATTTGGCATTTCCAGATTTAGCCGTTTTAATCTCAGGGCCACCAATTAAGGACCCAGGGGCATTGCTTAGATACGCTTTACCTATCGATAATAAAGCAATAAGAGAGGTTCAAAAACCACTCGAAGATATCACCGATAGTCTCAAGATCTCTGGGGTTAAGGCACTTGATTCAGTTGAAAGAGTGAGCTATCCATCATTACATTTAAACAATATTTGGAAAACACGCTTCAAGGCGCTTTAAAATTCGTTTACCGTCATAGAGTTAAAAGTATGTGCTATATCTGCTGAAAATCTCAAATATTACACTTTTACGTGTTGATCATGCTTTTTGCACTCCAGAACTTAGTTGCAGGGTACTCCAACATAGGTACCGCTCCGGCGTCGGGAACGCGTTCCATGCTCCGGACGCCGGGAACGCGCACCCAACAGACTGGAACCCGTACCGGTGTTGGAAAAGGTCTTTGGGTTAATTAAGTGTGAATTCAAAGTGTGACACTTATGTTGAAGAAAGATAAAGAAGAATCAAAGGATTCTTAGCTTATTTGATTTACAATTGAAGTAAAGGGAGACAAAGTAAATGAGACATTGTGTATATATTTCTAATATCCGATAAACAATACAACCCATAAGAGAATGAGTGCTCAAGATTAAATCAAATCTTATACGGTAAGTATTGCTCAAGATCAAATTAAGTGTTATATTGTTCAAGATAAAGTTATATTTGTCTAAGTATAAGACATAAAATATATAAATAAATAATAAGTTTCTCTAGACGCTCCCGCACTTTTGTAATCGTCCGCTCCTGTACACCCGCTCCCATTCCCACCCACGCACCCGTTTCGTGCAACTAAGCTCCAGAACATAAAAACCTTAAGCTTTGCTAATTTCTCAACAATTGTAAGCATAATTCTATATTTTTTTTGTCTTTAATGAGTAAATAACGAAAGCCTGATACAAACTCTTTTATGAGCAGTACACAATGGTGTTTCTTATTTAAAGTTCATTTACAAACCTTAGATTTTGTTTTTTTTCTGTATTTTTTATTCAGATTTATGTTTTATTACTTCTGAATTTGAACTTTATGAATATGAAAAATGAAAATGTTGTTTTAGCTAAATAGGTATCTCTATGGTTCTAAATATACCTCTACACAAAACTCATGTTTTTCACACAAAAGCTACTGGGTTTTTTTGAAACTACTGTAAAGAGGATGCATTAGGCTTTCGTGTTATAAAAATTGCTCTCAAATCATTAATTCTTATGAACTAATAAATTTAATTTGTCGAATGAGTATTAAGAGATATTTTTTTGTATGGTTTTAAGAATGTGAGGCAGGCATCACGGACACTCAAGCAAGGGAAAAGTCTCATTATTTCGGGATTAGCCGAGTCGAAGAAAGACCATGCAATTGAATTGCTTGACAAGCTTGAAGCTGGAATGGATGACTTACAAAATATCGTGGAAGATAGGAACCGAGATGCTGTAGCACGTAAACAGAAAGAGCTTCTGAATTACGTCGGAGGGTAAGAATTTACTAAATTCTAATGCTTTCATGCTAATTAAGCTCCAAAATTTAGACTATTAGATATATAGAATATGGAAACATACTGTTATCATTGCAATCCCGGGCATTGGTTTAGATAGGAAGTGATTCACTTGTGGAAGAGGCCAGGTTTACTTGTTGCTGGAGATATCAAATCATTGATTCTCGTTATTGTAATCAGTAAAAAGGGAAATGACTTTGTAATCAGTTGTTCAAACCCCTTGTAAATGTTGTGTCATCAGATATTCAGAACATATCAACATACTTTAGTGAAATGATCGAAGTTTCTAAGAATTATTGCTTGCGAATGAGAAATGCAAAGGGCAGCTGCTGCAATATATACATTTTTTTATCCCCTACTTTTGAGCAATGGGTTGTGTTTGTTAGTTGATTGATCTCAGTTTCTCTCAGAAGTGTTAAATGGCTCTCAATCTAGTGCTAGGATAAGTCTTGTAGAGTCTCATCGAGAGAAAACTTTGCTCATTAAGTGAAAGAGTAGTTTCTCTTAGTTTTGTTGTTTGAAAAATGAGAAATGGGATTATAAATGGCTATTCTTCGTCTAATCTAAGGCACCTGCCTCGTTATAAATTGCTATTGCTACTAAAATGTTATATTTAGTACCGGAGTATCTGAGTTGGCTTTCGTTTTTCGTCTTTTTCTTCAACTTTGGGCAATGGATTATTAGCAAAATGCTCAGTTTCACTCAGAGATTTGACCATGTGTTCTAGAGCTAGGACTAGGAAAGAACTCGCAGAGTTTCATAACTTTTCTAATATAGGAGTATATGGCATCATCATAGTAAATTATGGTTTTAATGAAATGACTGCTTGAGTTTGTCTCAGAACTAGTTCTTGTTGATGAAAAATGGGGTCTCAAGTGGCTATTGCTATGAAAATGCGTAGATATCAGGTTATCCAAAGTGACTTGCATTGTTTATGTTTTCTTCAACTTTTGGGTAATAGATTGCTAGTCGAATAATCACAGCTTCCCTCAGAAGCATGACCATGTGTCCAGAAACCAGGGCTAGATTGACTAGCATTCTGTACCATTTTTTTGGGCAATGTGTTTTTTATTGAGTGATCTCAGTTTCTCTTATGACTATGTACTGAAGACATAGGGCTAAGTTTACTCACCTTTTTTGTGTGTTTTCCTCAACTTTTAGGGATTGAGTTGTTAGTTGAATGATCTCGTTTCTCCCAGAAGTAGGATAATGTGTTTTAAAACTAGGGATAGGAAAGGACTGGATAAAACTTTTTTTGTCATTTTTTTGGGCAATGTGTTTTTTATTGAGTGATCTCAGTTTCTCTTATGACCAGGCTAAGTTTACTCACCTTTTTTGTGTGTTTTCCTCAACTTTTAGGGATTGAGTTGTTAGTTGAATGATCTCGTTTCTCCCAGATGTAGGATAATGTGTTTTAAAACTAGGGATAGGAAAGGACTAGATAAAACTTTTTTGCTCATTTATACTGCTTTTTGATTGACTGCAGCTGAGATCTTCGTGGGTGGCATTGGGTTTTCGCAGAGTAGAAGAGGATATGGTAGATGGTTTTCCATACGAAGTACCGGAAGAATATCGAGCCATGCCTCTTTTAAAAGGAAGAGCTTCTGTGGACATGAAGGTCAAGATTAAAGATAACCCCAATGTTGAGGAGTGCGTTTTTCATATCGTTCTAGATGGATATAATGCTCCGGTTACTGCTGGAAATTTCGTTGATTTGGTGGAAAGGCATTTTTATGATGGCATGGAAATCCAACGAGGTATAGATATATTGCTTGGAGTTATTATAACGTTGTTTCGTTGCAGTTTATGAGCTCATTTTAGACTCTAGATGGTTCACTATCTTACAAACATGAGCTTGTCTGGTTTTTGGTCTGGGAAAGCTAGAATCTTTTAGCTGTATGAACCTAAACTTTTCTTAATCCCTAATATCTCACTTCTTTGTGTAAAACTACAATGAGGAGAGCCCTATTTGTTGATACTCGTTTAATTATGTATATCTATAGTCTACTTGGCATGTGTAAGCATTGACCGATTCGTTATTAAAGAAACACAAATAAAATGCATTTCTTCTACCTCATAGTTATGCACATACACATTGATGTTTCTTCAACAATCCCTTTATTGTGTGTCTATGTGTGTGTATGTGTACTGGCCTACGGCCCTACTGGGTCTGGAACACGGCCAATGGGCACTTATTTTGACCCGGAAGTTTTCATAAAAGATCTCAAGATGCCGATAAATTATAAGTCATGGGCTGAGATGATTAAAAGTTTTCGGATTTTATATCGGCTCTTGATTTTAATGTTATGAACGACTCAGATCCTTGGTTTAACTAATCAACTTAGATATAAAAATGGTTTTGTACTCATTCCACTCCTTATAATAAATACAATTCCAGGGAAATGGTTCACACCCCAAGTACAATTTTTATACAGAAGCTGCTACTTCAGCACTACAATATATAATGAGAGATTAGTGGTTCCACCAGATCAACTGTTGAATGAATTCATATAAGGGTGCTTTCATGTGTAGTCTTATCATATATAATTATATCGAATACAATGCTTAGGATATGAATTTTGTTCTGAATTATCCTTGTTGTATTTTGTTGTAGCTGATGGATTTGTGGTTCAAACCGGAGATCCAGAGGGTCCAGCAGAAGGTTTTATCGACCCCAGTACTGAGAAAACTCGTACAATACCGTTAGAAATAATGGTGGTTGGTGATAAAGCACCCGTCTATGGAGAAACTTTGGAAGTAAGTAGTTTACTAATATTTTCTATTTTCACTCTCCTGTTCATATATGTGGTTTTTGGGTTGAAATAAATATGGACATTTTTATTATTCAGGAGCTTGGTCTTTACAAAGCTCAAACAAAGCTTCCTTTCAATGCGTTTGGAACAATGGCTATGGCTAGAGAGGTGAGAATTATCTTTGTTTTATGATTACTAGTATGTGCTTGTTTCACTACAGCTTTTAAGCAAATAAGTTATTTGTTTTGTGACTTAGGTTTTATTTGGTTGTAGCTTTTAGGCTCAGGTTTTTTTAGAAGGAGATGTACTACATTTGATTTATCAGCTTGAATCATGAGTTTTCCTGGTTTTTCAGCTTAAAAAGCTCGAAACTTGAAGCTAAATAAATTTAGCTCTTCTCTAAATCACAAAAAAATCAGCTTATTTGTTTGAAAGCTGCAACCAACAAAGCTGCGATAAGAAGCTGCTTTTTCCATCTTAAGATTTTAGGGTGGTTAGTAAAAACCCTGCCTTTTAAGATGATCGAAAAAATACTAATACAACCAAGCTTAAAAGCTTAGACCAATTAAGCCTTCTATTAGCTCCGTTGAGAAAATCACCGGTTTTAACTGTTTAATGTACAGGAGTTTGATAACAATTCCGGTTCAAGCCAAGTGTTCTGGCTATTAAAAGAAAGCGAATTCTCACCGGTTTTAACTGTTTAATGTACAGGAGTTTGATAACAATTCCGGTTCAAGCCAAGTGTTCTGGCTATTAAAAGAAAGCGAATTAACTCCAAGTAACTCCAACATTTTAGATGGCCGATATGCAGTGTTTGGTTATGTCACCGAAAATGAGGATTTTTTGGCAGATGTTAAGGTTGGAGATGTTATAGAATCTGTTCAAGTAGTCTCTGGTTTGGATAATCTTGTTAACCCAAGCTACAAGATTGTTGGCTAGTATGATCTTTCCCTCTCTCCCCCTCTAAAATGTGAGTATGTGTTCCCTTAATTCTTGTGCAAGAGAGAAATTGTTCCGTTGTTTATCGTGTGATGATCTATTACATTTGGATTTTGAACTCGAGCATGTATGATTGTTTCTTATAATGGGCAACTTATTTTACTGTGCAAGTCCGATTCTATTAGTTTCTAAAAAGTAGGATTCTTATAAGTAGGTAAAAGTGGGTTGTTTTTTTTGAAAGAATCTTGGTATATCTGAGAGTATCCAACTTAAACTTATAACATTTTCAGCCAAGAAAACAATAAAGACTATTTCAAGCTGATCGGCAAAGCATCACAACTTCTAAGCGAAAACTAGAGCTAATTCGACAACTAAACAAATGCTGGGTAAACGCGGGATACATTTGAAGACTTAGTAAATTACAAGGATGCCGTTAGCCTGGTATCTGGGGAAAGTTCAAATAGGTGTAGTCGTGTACCACAGAAAGGCGAACTTGGATTGAACCCCTTCTCTAATTAAAACGATTGTACAAAAGATAACTACGTCTAGTTGTGCATTAGTAAACCCAGAAACATGAAGCTTTTGATCCATGTAGTATCATTAAACTAAGATAGCCAAATCATTACCACGAGTAACAAACAATAACAAATTACAGTCAATAACTACACAATCAAATAATCCGGTATTCAGATTTTTAAATGGAAAAAGAGAGAGATCTTCATCATGAGATGCATAGAGACGCAAGTGATACACCAGTCTTGCCACGAAAAAAATTCCTTAACAACATTACATATTTCAAACAAATTAATTATTTTTGTTTCTCTTGTTTATGATCAAGAGATGTTGCTATAATTTTGGAAAACGCAATCTTCTAGTCCACAGACTCCATGCCCCCCCTGCGATAGACGGGTATATGTATATTTTTTTAGTTATTATTTAGCGTGTGTTGCGAGTGTCGCGAGTGTGTGAGTTGTTCTAACTTCTATGTAGCAATCAAATTGGGCAAGGTTTAAGTAATGATGCATCAGATTTTAGTGTAGTCTTCTTGCTAGATCCATATCATCAGGTCTTCGTTTATCCCCAATTTCAACACCAATTTCAAAATGAAAATTTTACGTGTCGTTAACTGTTTTTTGGGATACCAAGTTATGTGATTTTATAAATTGCCGATACTATGTACCAACTCCAATCTCCCACCATCTTTGAAAATAAATAAGCAAATAAATAAAACATATATTTTTTTAACACAAATTACTGTGTTAACATCCGTGTTTTAAAAAGCGAAAACTTAGCTAAAACATTATTGCAAGAGTTGCGCTAAAAACGCAGAAAGCAAAGCTTTAGCGGTTTAAAAAGCAAAAAAACATTTTTTTTAAGTTTTTAATAGAGTGTTTTTTACTACGAAGCTATCTTACATTGCATTTTGCTAAATAATTGTAGCATAGATTTCTTTTTCTTTTTATATAATTCGTTGACACTTGACATATAAACTTTGTTTAGTTTTTTTTTTTTTGTGAAAGATTTTTTTTAATCTTATTTGCAAACTTTGATAATCTTATTTTTCCTTATTCTTTTTTTATTTCCCCAAGAATCCCAATATGGCCAAATCAACTCATTTCCCAGATAAAAACCAAGAGGCCAAGAATTCTCCCCCCAACTTTCTCACTCCCCCTCTAGAAAACAAAACCATGGCATCATGCCTCAACACCACCACCATATACACTTCCTGCAAACCAACTTTCCCCTCTCTACTCTCTCTCCGTAACCACCGCCCCACCGTTAACCCGAACAAACATGTTTTTGTCCTTCAAGTTAAGTCTTATACGGAAGATTCAAGTACCTTATCAGGTTTTGTCAGGAAAGTTATCGGTTCGTTACCTGTTGTTGGGCTTCTTGCCCGTATCGTTAGTGATGAAGGTGGGTTAGGTGGCGATACGATAGACTTTGCAGAGTTTAGAAGGAGAGTGGGGAAGAAGTGTTCTGTTAATGATTCTAGAGCTTTTTACGAGTTTCAAGAACGAAGGGGAAAGGTATTAACAAGCATCAACAAATTATTTCTTTTGTTTCGTTTTCATTTTTGATTCTTGATTTTTGAGAGGAAACCTAAGTTTAGCTTAGTTAAGTCGGGTGGCAGAAATTAGAGAGGCTAGTATTAAATATGATTCACTTTTTGATAGTATATATATGAGGTGCTAACATAGAGTTTAGAAGGAGAGTGGGGAAAAAGTGTCCTGTTAATGATTCTAGAGCCTTTTACAAGTTTAAAGAACGAAGGGGAAAGGTACACAATGATCGACTTATCTCGTTTGTATACTTCTGAAGATTATTTTATTAAAATGTTATATTCAATTTACTGGATATGCGATTGTTATGCTAGTCACGGCTTCTTTTAGCACTTTTCCTTCACACACATTCCAATAGAGTTTGAAATAGATAATCAATAGTCACATCGTTGTGCTTGGATTGGAAATTAAGTTTTCTTGAAATTGGTATTTGTCTGGAAATATATACTAAGTACCAAGTATTTAACAAGCTTATCATGGGGATAACTTAATATTGGACTTTTTTTTCCATAGGAAGGGGAGCCATTGTATGTATTGTTATGCTGCTGGTTAGCTGCAGTTGGTGCGGGTCTGCTGAAATCTGAGGAGATCTTGGAGGGTGTTGCAAGACTTCGTTTATCGGATGATATTGAATTTGAAGAGGAGACTTTTCTTTCCTTGATAAAAGAAGCTAACGAGGTTAGTTCATTCATCTATTTCATGTATATATTACTGTTATACCCATATCATGTTATTATCTCAAGCAAATCGATATATTTAAGGTGCTATCCTAATTAACTTATTTAGTTTGTCTTAGTTCCCTAAGAGCTACTGGTACTTTTCATTCTAAACAGGAAACAAGTTTTTATTTTCAGACTAAGAGAATTCAGAGTTAGAATATGTTAAATGAATGGTGTTTTTTACATGTTTAAGAAACCTATGTACCAAACGTTTTGCTATTGGTGACTATGCAGAAACGAGCAAAGGTTAGAATCCCTACCCCAGTTGTTCCAATGGCGGTCCGAGTAGAGAAAGCTCTTGATGCTATATACGTATGTTGTTTTGGCAGAGACCCTATGGACGAAGATGATGAGAGACTACTTAGTATTATTCTCACTGCAGTTTTTCCTTCGGTTGGAGAGAAGGAAATAGAAAAGCTAATCAGCATTAAAGCTAAAAAAGTAGCCGAAGGGGGTGAAAATGTCAATTTCATAGAGACGAAATATACGAAAGAAGCTGTACAGGCTCAAATGAAGGATCTTGAATTTCTCAGACAACAAACCAAAACTTAATACACCACGCAGAGAACTAATTCTATTTCAAGGAAAATCAATGATTTCCATTTAGTTGATATGATTCTACTGATTTAGAAGAGGAAAGTTCCTTTCCGATGTTATAGAATTTTGTTTTTTTTAAAGAAATGAAGTGGAGTCTCATAACGCGTCTTATTTTTATTCATTGCTTTCCACATCAAACTTGCTTCGTTAATCAGTTCTTTTGCTTCATTTTTAATTTTGAGATCATGAAGTTGTGTGAAATTATATATAGTGTGACAAAATGATGAATACACATGAAGGGCAGCACTTATCTTTGTTATGCAAAAAAAGAGATGGTAGAAACATACAGAAGTAAAGCAATATATAATCTTACAACAATCAAATTGATAAAATTCAGGAGATGAGACTGCAGGAAAATATGAATCTGATGGCGTGATCACAGTTGCATCTTAGGCGTATTAACGAATTATTAGCCCGTGCTATAGGGGAGTTGCAAGTTCTGTTGCAAATACGAAATTACGTATAATCCAAGTTGCCAAATGCCGACTACAAAAGTACTTCTAACGTGTTCACATTTCAAACTAGTACGAGCGCAATGAAAACGTGAAACATCATCCTTCTTTTAACAAACTTAGTAAATTTTATAACATATGGAATTCCAGCTTTCTTTTAACAAACTCAGTAAGTTTTATAACATATGGAATTCCAGGTCTCTTTTAACAAACTCAGAAGTTTTAGTAAATTAGATTTGTTGAGTTGTGGAGCCAAATGTCTTTTGACTAGGTTTACTAATTATCTCAAATCACTAAATTTTTTAATAAGATCTACTATGAGTTCTATATATATGCCCCACTAATCTTGTATTTTAAAAATCACAGAATCACATATTTGAGTGAGAATATTGTAAAGAGAGAGTTCTAGTTGTAAGAGAACCATAACTTTGTGATCAAACTACATTACGTTGTAATCCTCCTTATAATATATATATATAAGCGCCACGTGTAGCGGTCCGGAGACGTAGCCATTGTTGGGTGAACTCCGTTATAAAATTGTGTATGCGCTTTACATTCTTGTCCTCTCTTTAGTCCATCGATTTCCTAACAAGTTGTATCAGAGCACGGGGTTGCAGAACCAAGGTTCGAAAATCGGGAGGAAGATTAATGGCGAAAGAAGACAGGAGTGCACATGAGATCGAGAAGTTAGACGGAAAAGACTTCGCATTATGGAGAATGCAAATAGAGGACTATCTGTACGGGAGGAAGATACATCAGCCACTTCTTCTCGAAGAAAGGCCGACCACGACCACTGAGAAAGCGTGGAAACTCTTAGATCGACAAGTGTTGGGAGTGATCCGACTGACACTATCTAGGAGCGTGGCGCACAACGTCGCAAAGGAGACGACGATGATGAGGATGATGAAGGTCCTCACTGACATGTACGAAAAACCGTCCGCAAACAACAAAGTACATCTCATGCGTACGTTGTTCAATCTACGCATGGCAGAGAACCCACCTATTGCAAACCACGTAAACAAATTCATCACCACCATAAATCAGCTGGATGCGGTCGAGATAACTTTTGAAGATGAGGTAAGAGCTCTAATACTGCTAGCCTCTCTACCGAATAGTTGGGAGTTCATGCGTGCTGTTGTTAGCAACTCAATTGGAAAGGAGAAACTGACTTATAACGGCATCCGAGATCAAATACTCACCGAGGAACTCAGGAGACAAGATATGGGTGAAAGCTCAAATGATGGAGAAACATTGAACACCGGTTCAAGATGCCGAGATAAGGACAAATTGGACGAAAGAGGTCATTCAAAATTGAGAGGTAGAAGGAGGCAAAGCCGAGGTGGCAAAAATAGCGATCGAAACAAGAAGAATCTCTGATGCTATAACTGACAGGGTATGGGGCACTTCACCCATGAGTGCAAGCAACCGAAGAAGGAAAGCGGCGGAGATCATGCGGCAACTGTTGCGATCGACGAGGATTTGGATACCTTTTTATTGTTTTTCGTACAGAGAAATATAGACTCATGGATTCTAGACTCTGGGGCATTATTTCACACGACCCCTCAGAAGGACTTATTCGAAAATTACAGTGCAGGTAATTTCGGTAAAGTGTATCTAGCCGACGGAGAAGCGTTGGATGTTGTTGGAATGGGCGATGTGAAGATTCGCATTCCAAATGGGTCGGTATGGAAGATGACGAAAGTGAGACATGTTTAGAGGTTGACCAAGAATCTGATTTTAGTAGATCAACTCGATGCAGAGGGACACTTCATTTAGTTCAGCGGTGGAACTTGGAAAGTTTCACGAGGAGCTATGATGATAGCATGCGAGAGC
Source organism: Primula veris (assembly GCA_963682055.1). Lineage (NCBI taxonomy): Eukaryota > Viridiplantae > Streptophyta > Magnoliopsida > Ericales > Primulaceae > Primula > Primula veris. The sequence goes on along the minus strand of OY821747.1, from coordinate 22,179,986 downwards.
AAGATCAATATATTGTACATGACGACCGATGATGAGTGTACAATTGCGGCATCTGTGTCGCAAAATTACTCTGCACTGTGGCATCGACGCTTAGGTTACATAAGTGAGAAGGGGATGCATGTGTTAGCAAAGGACATGAAACTTCCAGGCTTGAAGTCTGTCAATCTTGACATGTATGAAAGTTGCATCTTCGGGAAGCAAAAGAATGTGAGCTTCCAAAAAGGTGGAAAAGCTCCAAGGGAGGAAAAGCTAGCACTGGTCCACTCCGATGTATGGGGGCCATCCCCAGTAACCTCACTGGGAGGATCTCAGTACTATGTGACCTTCATCGATGATTCGACAAGGAAGACATGAATATACTTCTTGAAACACAAGTCTGAAGTGTTTAACAAATTTCAAGAATGAAAGGCCATGGTCGAACTAGAAACTGGGAATAAACTGAAATGTTTGAGGTCCGATAATGGCAGAGAGTACATTGATGGGAAGTTCGTAGAGTTCTGTGCACAAACAGGTGTTCAGATGGAGAAGACCATCTGAAGAACGCCACAGCAAAATGGCATGGACGAGAAAATTAACCGAACAATCAATGAGCGTGCTAAGAGTATGAGGCTGCAAAGTGGTTTGCCCAAAGCCTTATGGGCACATGCAGTAAGCATGTAGGTTTATCCCATTAATCGCGGACCCTCAGTGCCATTAGAAAAGAGAATTTTCGAGGAAGTCTGGATAGCAAAGCCCATCTCTTATGAACATCTGTGTGTGCTCGATTGTCTCTCATATATCCATGTCGATACAAACGATCGTACCAAGCTTGACTCAAAATCCAAAGTTTATTACTTTGTGGGGTACGACACTGAGTTCAGATATCGCTTCTGGGATGGTCAAACAAAGAAGATCATTCGCAGCAAGGATGTCATTTTCAACGAAAGCATTTTGTACAAAGATCGATAAAATGTGGTGGTGGAAGAACACGCGTTCCCAACTGAGGAAAGTGGTATAGTCGACATGAATGTGTTTCCAAGACTGGAGTTGAAAGATAACGCTGAAGATGAGCCAGTGGTGCTCGACAACCTACCAACACATGCTGAAGAGGATGAGAAATTACCCCAAACTCCTCAACCTGAATTGGGACGAGGTCATCACGAAAAGAGACCTACTGTCTGGTACTCTCCTTCCCTGCATTACATACTACTCAATGATGCAGGCGAGCCCGAGAGTAGAGAGGAAGCTCTGGAGCTGAAAGACTCGAGCAAGTGGGAGCTCGCTATGAAGGATGAGATAAAGTCACTGAAGAAAAAAAATGTGATTTTGCAGTTAGCCAAACTGCCTAAGGGGACATTGAGTAACAAATGGGTGTTCCGACTAAAGGAGAAACAAGATTGTTCGAAACGGTACAAGGAACGAGTAGTAGTCAAAGGGTTCCAACAAAAGGAATGAATTGACTACACTGAGATCTTTTCTCCGGTCGTAAAATTGACGACTGTTCGGCTATTGTTGAGCATTGTAGCCAATGAGAATCTTCATCTTGAGCAATTAGATGTGAAAACTGCTTTTCTCCACGGGGATCTTGAAGAAGATATTTACATGCTACAACCTGAAGGCTTTGCCGAAAAGGGAAAAGAGAGCCTAGTCTGCAAACTGAAGAAGAGCTTGTACGAGCTAAAACAAGCACCGCGACAGTGGTACAAGAAGTTTGACAGTTTCATGGTGGATACCGGGTTCGAGAGAAGTGATAGTGATCACTGCTATTTTAAGAGATTCGAAAACTCTTCATGCGTCATTCTACTTCTGTACGTAGATGACATGTTGCTCGCCGGGTCGAGCCTTGTAGAAATTAACAAGGTAAAACAACAATTGGCGAAACATTTTGAGATGAATGACTTGGCAGCCGCAAAGATGATCCTCGGTATGAGGATCTCCCAAGGAATAGATGGGTCACTATTTATGTCACAAGCCGAGTATGTGAAGAAAGTGTTAGCTCAGTTCAGTATGAGTGATGCCAAGACACTGTGCACACCCCTAGCCGCATACTTTAACTTGTCGAAGGACCAATCACCCTCGGACGAGGAAGGAAAGGATCGTATGTTGAACATACCCTATGCCTCAGCAATTGGTAGCTTGATGTTCGCTATGGTGTGTACAAGACCGGACATTTCCCACGCAGTGGGAGTTGTCAGTCATTACATGAGTAATCCGGGTAAGCACCATTGGGAAGCTGTGAAGTGGATATTGAGATATATCTCGGGTACCGTGAGTTCACCATTATGCTTCCGAAAGACCTCGGTAGGCCTGCACGACTATGTTGATGCTGACATGGATGGTGATCTGGATAGCCGAAAGAGCACAACGAGATGTGTTTGTACATATGGTGGTACTACTGTGAGTTGGACATCTAAGCTATAAAAGATCGTTGCACTGTCGACCACAGAGGCTGAGTACGTCGCGATGACGGAAGCAAGCAAAGAGATGATTTTGTTGCAATGCTTCTTAGAGGAGCTCGGTCAGAAAACCGACAAGTGAGTTATGCACTGTGATAGTCAAAGTGCAGTTTAGCTAGCTAAGAATCTTGTATTCCATTCACGCATCAAGCACATACAGATCCATAACCATTTTATCTGGGCTGTTCTAGAAGATGGAATCTTCGCGCTAGAAAAGATTGAGGGCGCTAAGAACCCCGCCGACATGCTAACGAAGACTGTTACAATCGACAAACTGAGGCTATGTGCCACCTCAGTAAGACTCCGAGCTTGAGACTCAGGGTCGCCGCTGTAGTGAAGTATGGGTAACTCGAAGATGATGGAAGTGTCCTAATTACTATACAAGGATACCAATGGGAGTATTCTGCTCGGAGGAGCACAGTGAGTTCGGTGGTCGGGGATAATCAGAGTTCTTTTGAAGCACTCGACATTTGACCCCAAGTGGGAGATTGTTGAGTTGAAGAGCCAAATGTTTTTGATCATGCTTACTAATTATCCCACATCACTAAGAATTGTAATAAGACCCACTATGAGTTCTATATATATGCCCCACTAATCTTGTATTTTAAAATTTATAGAATCACATATTTGAGTGAGAATATTGTAAAGAGAGAGTTCTAGTTGTGAGAGAACCATAACTTTGTGATCAAGATACATTACGTTGTAATCCTCCTTATAATATATATAAGCGCCACGTGTAGCGGCACGGAGACATAGCCATTGTTGGGTGAACTCTGTTATCAAATTGGGCCTGCGATTTACATTCTTTTCCTTTCTTTACTCCATCAATTTCCTAACAAGATTAAATAATTAAAAGTCCGTCAATGCAACAACATCTACTAGCAGTTAAATAGTGTTAATTCAGTAGAAATCGTATTTTTTTCACCACAAATATTATCCAAAAACTTTACGATGTTTCAGAGCAGGTTTACCACTAAAATGTTTCTTCCACTTGACAGGCATGGTTTTTGGATAAGATTTACATGTGAGAATAGCAATACTTAACTTATTATATCACCTTTTGAGATGTTAATTACGCTGAGTAACACACTTAATTACTACCTCAATTCATTGTGATCGAGCAAGCCTAGGGCGTAGTAGTAGCCATTCTAGGGCCTAGGGTGTAGTAGTAGTATATCGCGCCTGTGAGGATGTGATTATGGTTGGATCCCTGTGACTTCCAATGTAAGAGTATGTAATATTAAAAGAGAAACTATTGTGATTATTGTCTTGATCGGTGTAGTAGTAGCCATTCAGTTATATAACAGCCTAAGTCGTCGATCTATGAAACACCTTTTATGCTAAACTATTCTGTGTTATTGTTTTCCAATAATATAAAAAACAACATATCTAAAACCATTTCCATAATTTCCTGTATGCAATAACATGGTCCAGAAAATGATGAAACTGCCAAAATGGATGATCGGGGGTTGATCCGATATTATTTAGAGAGAGAACCTCTAAAATATTAAATGTATTATTTTGATCAACCAAGTTCTACAATTGACCCAAGTGAGCATTTATAGGCTAATCTAACTAACTCTATGTATGTTAACATGCCCTCTCAAGTTGGAAGATATTGAAAAATATCTCCAACTTGCACATAAAAAGAGCAACGAAAAATAAATGCCACAAACGGCTATAAAAGACCATGTAGGGCCAATAAATGCCACAACCAGCAAGAAACGACCATGTAGGGCCAAACAAATTGTAACATCCCGTATTTTTATAAGTAATTTTTATTCATGATTTAAATTATCCAAAAACGTTTTATACAAATTTTACCAAAAACCGGTCATTCGACTAATTTTTAGCCAAAAACCGAAACTCTTTCAAAAAGCTTTATTTTAAAAACCTGTTACTATTTTACTAATAAAAAGGACCCAATAGTTTTGTTTCTAAAGATTCGTTATTTTTGAGTAGTAAAACAGTATTTTTGGATCAAGAGTTAACTTTTAGGACTTTGAGGGCCAAATAGTTCGTTACCACAAACTTTATCAAAACAGTTTTTTCTAAACCAAAAATCAGCCCACTTTCAATTCTTTAAACCTAAAATCAGCCAAGAGAAGAGAGAGAAAAAGAGAGAAAAGTGAAGAAGAAGAAGAAGAAGGAGAAACCACGTTAGCAGGTTCTTACCGGAAGCATCTCCTCTACGCGCTAAGGTAACGGGGGTTATCCATTGCGACTAGATGAGGGTGTATGTTAGGATTTGGTTTTGCGTTTATTAGAAATTGGGGGTTTATGCCTTTTTATCTTAATTAGGTTTATAAATTGTTAATTGGGTTTAATTGTTGTATGATTTATTCACTTAGTTGAATGGGAGAAATTGATGAGTTAATTATATTAATTTCGGATTAATGAGATTATGGATGGGTTTGCATGTTTTATGCGTTGATTATTGTGATTATATAATTATTGATGAAATTGGATAAATTTATGTTGAATAATGGTGAATTGTAGTTTATGCATACAAGGTGTTTGTTAAAATGCCTAAAAGTGATTTTATGTTGTTATAGCGTTTGACTAGTTGTGAATTTAGTACATGTGGTTATGTGTTATGTTGTATTACGTTAAGTGACGTATGAGATGATGTTATTTGAATAGTATAATATTATTGGCCGAGGCCTTAATATTTATACGTATGAGATTGTGTTAATTGGATGATTTATTATTATTGGCCGAGGCCTTGTGATTTAGCTGTAGTGGCAATGGTCTCTGTCTCTCCCTAATTCCGGGGACAGAAGACGGCCGATGGGATAGGGAATGACCTACCTTACGGACTGGGGTAGGTGGCGTGAGAGGTCCCAGTGTGCACTATATTTATTTTATTGTTAGCAATGGTCTATGTCTCTCCCTAATTCCGGGGGCATAAGACGGCCGAAGGGATAGGGAATGACTCGTCTTAAGGACTGGGACGAGTGGCGTGAGAGGTCCAAGTGCGCACTATAAATCTACTTTTATGTTGCAATGGTCTATGTCTCTCCCTAATTCCGGGGACATATGACGGCCGAAGGGATAGGGAATGACCTACCTTACGGACTGGGGTAGGTGGCGTGAGAGGTCCATGTATGCTGTTGATGTGTATTTAATTTATCGTAGTCGTAGAATGTCATTATATTTCTCTTTATACGTCGATTATCGTAGTTGTAGAATTTGTGAGCTCTTGCATTTATGGGATGGAGTGACGGTGTTTGTGGTGCCGTCCCGTCTAGTTATGTGCGTGGGACTCACCGTTACAATTTTGTATTTCAGGTACCAATTAGGTTGGCATGTTTGGATAAGAGCTGTTGCATTGCAACATTATGGGTTTGGGGCTTTCGCTTTCTTTTCATTTTTATTCTATTTTGAGGTTGTAGCCTACGGGCAATTTACTTTCGTTTGGTAATTTTTATAAGTTGTCAAAACCATTCGGTCATGTAGCCGCGTTTGACAAACAGTTTTATTTATTCGCTTAATTGTTCCATTAGCTTGCAAATGTTTTCTTTTAAAATTTTAAATTCGTACCAACAGGTTCTATTTCCTTTTGTTTTAAAAAGGTCATGCCTCGATATCCGTGTTTATGGAATTTGGGGCGTGACAAGTTGGTATCAGAGCTAACTAGGTTCTTGTATACTTTGGGACGACGGGAAGATGGGTAACCATTGGACCAAGATCCATCGTATTATTTTTCACAAAACTTTTTCAAAAACTCAAACTTTTTCTAAAACGGGGGGTTGCATTTAGCTTAAGACATGTAGCTAGAATTTAGTAGTAGTTGATGAAAGGAAAGTCCACATGTGAGGCAAGTTGGGGACAATGAGGACGCTTGTTGATCCCGGCTCGCCAAACTAGTGGGTAGACCTCTCGTCGGTATGTGTGAAGGAATACCTTAGCGATGTGGAGTTCTAGAGTATGCGAGGACGCTCGGGTGCTTTAGGATAACGTATCGTGATGGGTTATCCCTCACACTTTTGTGTTGTTTGTATGCATGTGAAGATTGATATAGTGTGTATGAGGTATAAGTTTGCATGTCAGGTAGTAGCGAAGTATTAGAGTGCGAGAATTGTGTAGTTGATGGTTTTGTGTAATGTGTTTTCAAATTACTAACTTGTGTGGTAATGAACTTTTTATGCGAATAGATGTTGAAATATTGTGGACTAGAATGATGTGGTTGTATGATATGTTCCATGTAAGGAATTTACAAGTGTTGAGAAATTTTACGTTTTTGTATCGTTAATTTTCTGCAGAAAAATGATCGGTCGTGTTTCTAGATTAGAATTTCGAATTTTGAAGCAATAAATGGCAGGTGATGTGTACAAGAGTTAGTATTTAGGAATTCAGTAGGTTTAACAAGTTGTGGGTATGGTATTGACTAATGAGGAAAATAGTTTTGATGATTAGTATTCCAAGGAAAGAGAAAGGGTTGATGTTTAGTGTAGCTGCACTTAATAGTTTTACTCTCTGGATTGCTAGCTTCATATATGAAATGGAAAAAAAAAATTGTGGAAGTTTCGGCATTCATATTCTTTTAGATTTTGAGAATAGTTCAGAAGATCTTGGTTAGGTTTAGTACTAGACATGATAAGAAATTGTAGTTCTTGAAACTAATTAGGTAAACTTATGGAGGATAAGCATGATGTGTTTGAGAATGAGAATAAGCAGTGATATTATGGGTTAGATAAATTGGTTCTGTGTGATTCTTATAAGTTAATTTTGCAGCCAGATAGTTTCTCCATTTATGAGAATTATTTTACGATTTCCGCTGGTACGTATGATTTTTGGTAATGATAGTTTGGGTTTATTTTACTATTAAGTAGCATCTAAACCAAGGCGGTCCGAACCCTTAGCTAACAATTTTAGCTGTTACTTTCGGTTAGTCTGGTCCTGTATAGTATTCATAAAATTTGTTAATTTGTGTTTTAGAGGATAGAAATACACATAAGTCTTAAGTGTACAAAATTAAATAAGGTTGGATTATGCGATACCAAGTAGTATCTTTTGTTTGAGATTGTGTATGCTAGTCATGAACTTGTTCTGTAAAGATATGGTTATGGGAGATGATTAGTTAGAGAAAATTTTGCTAGCTTATTTAGTTGGTAGAAACGAGTTTAAGAAATATTTTAGTTAAAGTTAGTTTCGTGTTCAGTGTTAAGTACTCGTGATTTTGAAAGAGCTTTTGGGTGGTTCTTGTTGAATGATTTGATGGCGTGCTTACCTTTCTCTATCATTAGAAGATATGTTGTGAAAGAGAGTAAAATATTATAAGTTCCTTGCATGGTCAATTTGAGAAAATTGTATTCAGTTGTAACTTTAGACTTTATGCTAGTGTCTTCAAGCAGTCGGAAATAAGTAAAAGTGTAGATTTGCTAGAATTAAAAGCAATTGGTGACAACTAGATATTTGTACCTTACTGATGTTGAACATGTTGGTGGTAAATTAAAGTGAAACAGATTATTTAGTCAATAGTTTAACTGCAGTGACTTGTTGGATATTTGGTTGGAGAAGGTTGGTGGTACATGAATATTTTGGTTTAGTGACCAACCCTTAGTTTAGTACCTAAAGTATGCTTGATTAATTGAAGTTATGTGTATCCTTAGTTAAATGTAAAATTGTGAGCGAGTTGAAACCTTGTTCGATTTGGTTCCGCATACTTTAGTAGACATTGTAGATGTGTAGTTTACATACCTAGTATATGTATTACTCCTAAGGTTCTTGATATGGGTGCATGAGTTAATTTGGAGATACGGGCGTGGATTAACAGGTACGGATAGCTTTAATAATGGGATACATAATTGTTGGATTATATGTCTAAAATTTTACTGTCTCGTTGGCTTCCAAGTTAAGAAATATTTATATTAATTTCTTTACACTTTACATTTAAGGATGCTCAGTTATCTTTGCAATGGGGGATAAGTAAATGATGTTTGAGTTGATTTGTTTCAATGAGCTAAATTTAGTTGAAGGGAGTTTTTGGTTACAATTAAGTTCTGGAAATAGGTTTATATTGGAATCTACAACTAAGTTTTGTTTTCTTTAGATATTGAAATATAGTATTGGACTTGTAATATACCAGGTTATGAGTGAAGAGAAGTAACTAGAAAATTTGATTAAGTCGGATTTATATATATATAAATACACAAATACCGAGTTCCGGCCTAGTAGTGTATATTTGGAGAGTAATGTATCATTATTGAAGCTTATCAGCTATTCACAAACTGAGGAAATGGATTAGAGGTTAGGGTTTTGAAGTCAAAGTTTAATATACAGGAGAAAAGGAAGTTGGACAAGAATGGCGTATGTGCCGTCATTGATTAGTATTAGTTATAAGGTGGGTTCTGATATTAGCTTAAAATGTAGTCTAGCAGTACGTATATTGTTTATTGTTTGAAAAAAATTTATATGTGATAAGTTAACTTACGTAGTTGATTAGTCGGTTTGAAGAGCCAACTGAGTTGTTATTATTTTGCATGTATGCAAACGAAGTTCGCGGATTGTTTGAATAATTAGTGATTGCAATTGTTTTGTTAGTGTCAATGATACCCACTTTATGTTTTTATTTTTATTTTACTTTGAAGAGAGAAAATGTAGGATGGGTTATTGGCAATTGGTGGCTTGGTGATAAAATTTCTCTTAGTAGTGTAATGATGATAAATTCTGTGATTTTTTTTAGTAGCTTCTTGACTTGTTACATTTTGTAAACATGTTACTTTAGATGAGTTTTGATCACGAGTCTTTTAAAACTCTGAATTAGTTAGTTTGGTCGTGACTGTTGTTGTTATGTGTCCTTAGTGCCGTATTTGGTTACTGTTAAATGGTTGGAGAAGTATCTGTGATATTTGGCTGGTTGTATTATTGAAAGCAAATTGGAAAATATTTATGTAGCTAGTTCCTTGTTTAAGCTTATACTACATGTCTGAAATCTTGATTTAAATCTTATTATTCTAGTCTAGTGCTATACTTTTATAATTATCTCTTTCGGTGCGCGGTGTGTGCACTAGTTTGAATAGCCATTACTATTTTACAATTCCATTGGTTTTCTTGCTGTATGCAGTGTCGACGTAATAAAGGAATATCTTCGATGATTAGAAATCCTAGGAGAAAGAAAGGGAAAGTGATATATTTATCATTGCGCTGTAAAGGTGTAACAGATAGAGCTTAAGAGGTGTGATTATGCTAATCGTTAAGGCCAGCAAGTTTTATGGATGATTCTTTATTTTACAATGGAAGGAGGTAAAACTTTATAGTATCTTTTCCAGGTGAATTAAGGTGCAAAAGTATTAAGCGCCTTACAGGTGGAATTCAGTAGCTTTTGGGACTAAATGTAAATTCTTAGTTCTGCATTTCATGAATAGGTTCTGCACTTCGTATTGTTTCGAGATTCGTTGATTAAGTTACTACATTATTAATTGATATTATATCTTGGCTTATGAGCATTGAATAGTAATCATGAAATACATTGCACTCTTGGGATTAGTTACGGACACGTATAGTGAGATTAGTATTAGTTTATGGATGCTATATAGGTTTGATTTATGAAGAATATTGGAGTGTAACTGGGACTTGTTAGGAATATAAATAGTAAGCTATTTTGATGTTCGTTTTGTGCGGCTAGTTGAATTTAGATTATGTAATTGGTTAGCCTCTTAACAGTCAATTAGTCAAGGATAGAGCAAACGTTCGAGATATGCTATGTGTTGTTCTAGCTGTTTTGTTGCAGGAAAGGATTGTAATTTGTAAATTAAAGTTTATGTATGTACAATGTTCTTTGAAATGTTTATGACGCTGAGAGCTATTTTCTGGATGGTTGGTAAGTTATATACATTGTGTGAGGATATATTTGTAACGCCTAGATTTTAGAGTTTATTTTAGTTGGAACGCCTAGATTTTGGAGTTTATTTTGTTATAACGCCTAGAGTTTACGGAGTTGTCTTTTACTATGTTTGATATTGCATATAGGTGTTTACCTTATTTGAGATTCTTATGTGTAGCTCATGTATTTTGAGTTTTGTAGACGTTGTGGAGTTGTTGAGGTAGAAGCATATCATCTTAGTTGTTGAGCTAGAAACATGTTACCCTTGTTGAATTATTGTCTTTTATTTTATGAGTCATTGTTTTACATTATCGAGATACTTACGTACCTTTCGTTTACTTGAGTTATGGATGGAGGAGTGGTATGAGTTGTGTACCCTGAGTATTTTATTTCTTAGATGATGACACGTATTGTACGTTTAAATTTTATGGCCTTATTTATATTAGTTTATCATTTCTGGGTATAGTTGTTTAGAGAAGAAATTTCGGGACGAAATTCTTTTAAGGAGGGTTAGTTGTAACATCCCGTATTTTTATAAGTAATTTTTATTCATGATTTAAATTATCCAAAAACGTTTTATACAAATTTTACCAAAAACCGGTCATTCGACTAATTTTTAGCCAAAAACCGAAACTCTTCCAAAAAACTTTATTTTAAAAACCTGTTACTATTTTACTAATAAAAAGGACCCAATAGTTTTGTTTCTAAAGATTCGTTATTTTTGAGTAGTAAAACAGTATTTTTGGATCAAGAGTTAACTTTTAGGACTTTGAGGACCAAATAGTTCGTTACCACAAACTTTATCAAAACAGTTTTTTCTAAACCAAAAATCAGCCCACTTTCAATTCTTTAAACCTAAAATCAGCCAAGAGAAGAGAGAGAAAAAGAGAGAAAAGTGAAGAAGAAGAAGAAGAAGAAGAAGGAGAAACCACGTTAGCAGGTTCTTACCGGAAGCATCTCCTCTACGCGCTAAGGTAACGGGGGTTATCCATTGCGACTAGATGAGGGTGTATGTTAGGATTTGGTTTTGCGTTTATTAGAAATTGGGGGTTTATGCCTTTTTATCTTAATTAGGTTTATAAATTGTTAATTGGGTTTAATTGTTGTATGATTTATTCACTTAGTTGAATGGGGGAAATTGATGAGTTAATTATATTAATTTTGGATTAATGATATTATGGATGGGTTTGCATGTTTTATGCGTTGATTATTGTGATTATATAATTATTGATGAAATTGGATAAATTTATGTTGAATAATGGTGAATTGTAGTTTATGCATACAATGTGTTTGTTAAAATGCCTAAAAGTGATTTTATGTTGTTATAGCGTTTGACTAGTTGTGAATTTAGTACATGTGGTTATGTGTTATGTTGTATTACGTTAAGTGACGTATGAGATGATGTTATTTGAATAGTATAATATTATTGGCCGAGGCCTTAATATTTATACGTATGAGATTGTGTTAATTGGATGATTTATTATTATTGGCCGAGGCCTTGTGATTTAGCTGTAGTGGCAATGGTCTCTGTCTCTCCCTAATTCCGGGGACAGAAGACGGCCGATGGGATAGGGAATGACCTACCTTACGGACTGGGGTAGGTGGCGTGAGAGGTCCCAGTGTGCACTATATTTATTTTATTGTTAGCAATGGTCTATGTCTCTCCCTAATTCCGGGGGCATAAGACGGCCGAAGGGATAGGGAATGACTCGTCTTAAGGACTGGGACGAGTGGCGTGAGAGGTCCAAGTGCGCACTATAAATCTACTTTTATGTTGCAATGGTCTATGTCTCTCCCTAATTCCGGGGACATATGACGGCCGAAGGGATAGGGAATGACCTACCTTACGGACTGGGGTAGGTGGCGTGAGAGGTCCATGTATGCTGTTGATGTGTATTTAATTTATCGTAGTCGTAGAATGTCATTATATTTCTCTTTATACGTCGATTATCGTAGTTGTAGAATTTGTGAGCTCTTGCATTTATGGGATGGAGTGACGGTGTTTGTGGTGCCGTCCCGTCTAGTTATGTGCGTGGGACTCACCGTTACAATTTTGTATTTCAGGTACCAATTAGGTTGGCATGTTTGGATAAGAGCTGTTGCATTGCAACATTATGGGTTTGGGGCTTTCGCTTTCTTTTCATTTTTATTCTATTTTGAGGTTGTAGCCTACGGGCAATTTACTTTCGTTTGGTAATTTTTATAAGTTGTCAAAACCATTCGGTCATGTAGCCGCGTTTGACAAACAGTTTTATTTATTCGCTTAATTGTTCCATTAGCTTGCAAATGTTTTCTTTTAAAATTTTAAATTCGTACCAACAGGTTCTATTTCCTTTTGTTTTAAAAAGGTCATGCCTCGATATCCGTGTTTATGGAATTTGGGGCGTGACACAAATGCCACAACCTGTAATAAACGACCATGTAGGGCCAAACAAGCCAACTAAGGGCATCAAATGGTCACAAATGACCTAAAACGCCATACAATATGATATCAAAGCTATAAAAGGCAAGCCAACTATAGGCATAAAATGGTCACAAACAACCGAAAACGTCATAAAAGACGATATCAAAGCCATAAAAGGCAACAAACGCCACTCGAGCAAGCCAACAATGGGCATCAAATGGCTACATAGCCAATAAAATGGTCACATAAGACCTAAATGCCCTTAAAGGCAAAACAAAAGCCAATAAGGCATCAACTCCAAACTAGAAGGACCATAAACTGAATGATGAGCAAACTGCTAGACCATATTATCACGATTCCTAACTCTATAGGACCAGAATGTAACTCGAAACAAACTATTACGGACCAATATAGACTGATTTCCACAAATTATGTATCAAGTGAATTAACCCAAAATATGGAGATCCCACTGAATTTAATCCAGAACTTGAGGACCAAAGAGTAATTAACCAAAACTAAAAACTCAGCCCAACTTCAATGCATCACTTTGATGCCAACAAAGATAGATATACACATATAGATATAGAGAGAGAAAGAGAGAAGTAACCGCCTATGTATCATTGTCGGAGAAAACTCTATATCATCGTCGGAGAAACCTTAATAACATCGGTAAAATGGCGAATCGCCAGAGAAAACAAAATCAGAGAATAAGAACATCACTTCGTCAGAGATAGCGACACATCATCGCCGGATTAAAAACTTTTGTCGAATAAATCGTCGAAGATATCAGATCTGAATATATCTATGTATGCAAATGTGAGTTTGTATATATGTATATCGAAAAGAAGGATCTGAAAACTTATCGTTTGAGAAGACGATCGGAGAAACACAACCGCCAGAAATTAAGCGAACCAGAACCGATCGAAACTCATATGAGAAATATAACTGTCACCAGAAAACAAACGATTGCCGGAGAAGAAGGACAAAACTATCAGAGAAGATGATCGACAAATAACGGTCACCGAAAAACTCACCGGAATCTCGCCGAAGATGGAGAATAAACTCCAGATCGTATCGATCACGTAGGAAATGAAATCGGGGCAGAATGTAGGTCTAATCTGACCTCCGAACAGCCACAAAAACTGACGACGAAGTCGCCGGAAAATAGAATACCGATCACCATCGCAACGGATTGTATAGCGCTTATAACGCTCTGATACCATGTCGAAATGGGCGATCGGAGGTTCATCCGATATTATTTAGAGAGAGAATCTCTAAAATATAAAATGTATTATTATGATCAATCAAGTTTTACAATTGACACAAGTGGGTATTTATACGCTAATCTAACTAACTCTATGTATGTTAACAAAACTGCATTGAATAACAAATTTGTGGTATTCACTTATCTATATATGCTACTACATGTTACAAAATTTATTGATAGAACTAACATGTCTTATCCAAGGAAGTAAGAGCATATACAAAAGCCCTAATACTATATTACAAATTGAGATATAGAAAAGTTAATGTTAAAGACATAATTTTGAATTGTATCATAAAAGACTACTATTTTTGTATGCTATATTGTGATTATTATCTTGCTCGGTGTACGTAGTAGCCATTCAGTTCAATAAAAGTCTTCGTTGTCGATCTATCAAACATCTTTGATCGATGCTGAACAATTCGGTGTTATTGTTTTCCAATAACATCAAAAACAACATATCTAAAACCATTTCCATAATTTCCAATATACAATAACATGATTAAGAAAATATTGAAACTATATTGAATAACAACTTTGTGCTATTCGCCTATCTATGTATTCTACAACATATTACAAAATTTATTGATAAAAACTAACATGTCTTCCCCATGAGCATATACAAAAGTACCACCTTGGGAAAAAAAACCTTAATACTATATTACAAATTGAAATATAGAAAAGTTAATGACATACTGGATTTTATCATAAAAACTAGTATTTTTATTTTATTGTTTAAGAATGAGTACAGATCAATGTAACATGGTATCATCACTAAAAATTGTTGATCATCTTAAATAACATCAAAAAGAAAAAATACGAACCATTAGTCAACTTTATTGAACATTTATACTCAGTGTCGTCTCCAGCATTTTAGAGGCCCAAATTAAATTTAAAAAAGAGGCCTTGAATTAGAGTTTTTTCCAATAATGATCATTAATATTACTTTTTATTAAACCGTGTTTAAAGTAAACTGTTTTAATAATAACATATTAAATACAATAGACTATTTTAACTAGACCATGTCATTTAATTGTTTGTTGCAGTCTAGTTGTCTGGTGATGAACTTACACTACTCAGAACTAGTAAATATAAAACAAATATGAGTGATATTAACCAATAAACAATAAGCAATAACTTTCCAATGCATATAATTGAAAAAAATGGGCCCCTTGTGGGTTAGATGCCTCAATTTAATGCCTCTTAAATTGGGCTCTACAGCCGTATCTGTTTATACTTAACCTTAGAATATTAATTTTAGACTCCTTTTTTAAGAAAATTTTAAGACTTCATACTAAATAATAATTTAATAAATATTTAACACCCAAAAATAACCAACCATTTTATGTATTTATTATAATTTTGTAGACTCGAAGTTCTTTGTTAAGAATTGACTAATCCATAGGCCAACTCCATTAATGGATTTGAGCCAATCGTGGTGTATATCACTACTCTTTTCAGTATATGTTTTATCCCTTGCATCTACTTTATGTTGAAAGAATTCCTATCGACGGACAGTAAGCCGATCTTACTGTGAAATTTATGATTCAAATCCGATGTTCATGCATGCGTGTCATTAAAGGTCCTTTTCACTTTGCGAGTGGTACGACATGAAAATAATACCCGTTAAACGATATTCGGTAATAACCCGACCCGTATGTTTTTACTAGATACCCAACGCAAATATAGTTGGGATAAAGACATAGTGGTCTTTTCTTTTAATAGATATGAGAGTAATTATCTATTGATGTTAAAAGTCCTATTAACAGAGGCCCAACACTCAAAAAGCCCATGAGTTGACATATGAGAGCGACACTTGTAAACATCCTATGAAGCACGTACCCCTATAAATAGAGTCAAAGAGCAGTACAATAGATCATCTGACTTCCAAGCAGAAAAGGGGAGATTAGTATAAAGACTTTTCAGAGCTTATCTCACTAAAGAAGTACATGCCAACTATAAGTCAAATTCATCAACCCGAGGAATTATACCAAGAATCAGAGTATTAAAGATATTTGTAGTAAAGCATTGTAATTTACCCGATCAATAAAGAAATATAACAATGTCCAAATTATTATAGTCGATCATATTAATTATAACTGTTGACGAGCATAACTTAACCGACCAAAGTTAATGCTTTATCAAATTGCGCTGTCTTTACGATTCATCTAGTACTAACTAGTTTCGAAGTCGAACACACAACTCTATCAGACGAGCAAAATGGTCACTAATATGGAAGAAAATCGTCCCGAGGAAGTGGGAACAACCACAAACCACATCAACAAAGTAAGAATCAACCAGGATGAGTTGGATGCACTCCTAGCCATCCAACAAAGATATCAAGCACTCACGTCCAAGAACCAACTGTCTGCATCCAACTTTCCAAGCGAACAACAATAACCTCTAATGATCGACGGGATCATAGACAAGAATCTGTCAGACTCAGAGGAAGAGCGAGCTATATCCGGAGCAAGGCGGACAAGAAAACATCAAACAGTAGCTCGACAACTAGACAGTGCAGCACCCGTTACAAACGCTAGGCCAAACTCCAGGGCCCATCTACCCACTATGTCAGCCAACTCAAGTTCCCATCGAGGAAGAGTCGCTCGATTCTGAACTAACAATGAAGACATCAGGGAGTTCCACTCCAAAGATAACCACGTCGAGGAAACAAGGA
The DNA here is from genome assembly GCA_963682055.1 of Primula veris. Lineage (NCBI taxonomy): Eukaryota > Viridiplantae > Streptophyta > Magnoliopsida > Ericales > Primulaceae > Primula > Primula veris. The sequence goes on along the minus strand of OY821747.1, from coordinate 22,163,378 downwards.
AGACTCAGTAGCGACCGACTTATCCAACGACATTCCAATACGGAATGCCAGTTACCGACGCACAAGAACAAACAGCTCGATAGCCAATACACCCTCCATGAATAATTACACCATCCACGGTGGAATTCCAGCTGATAATGCAACCAACAGGAAATGAGGTGGTATTGTCCAGGACCGACGAGAGCTATCACGCTCAAATTCAAGCCTAGCTGGCAGCCTGCAAGTCAGCCATGGCAGCTGCAGGGATCCAAATCCCATTAAGCCAAACAGTCAGCCCACGGAAAGGGACCCAAAGAAATGAGCAAGGGGAAGATTCTACTTATAGGGCAGCCATGGAGGTGGCAAGACGACAACAGGAGGCTAGAAGGCCCTAACAAGGGGAACTCCCCCCCAGAACGACCCAACCAATATCCGGGTTTCAGGGCACCCAAACCGGATATCTCCTCGGTCTAACCCCAAACCGCAGAGGATACATTGAGAACAGGGTGAAGGGAGTACAAGAATACTACCCCCCCACACACACATTACGGCGGAGGGTACACCCCCACAATATCAAATGCAAGATGAGGTATTCCAACAGGCATGGGACGTTTGCCAAGAAACGCCATGTACCGAGCAGATAACATGGAGCCGAAACCCGACGGGGTTCGTCTTTCCAGAGTTCAAACTATATGATGGGAAAAGCTGCCCGATAGACCACCTAAGACACTACAAAACAAGGATGGAAATATGGAGCGACGACTCCACCTTGATGTGCAAATTTTTTAAGAACAGCTTGGGTCAAGAAGCCTCGACTTGGTATCATAATCTACCAAGGGGATCTATAGGGAGCTGGACTGAGCTGCTCAGAGCATACGCCACCCAGTATGCCGCTCACAGGAAGAAGAAAGTCACCATCGAAATGTTGTTAAAGATGGCAATGTTGCCCTATGAGAGGTTAAACGACTACTGTATTCGCTTTATTGACGTGGCAAATCAGATCCCTCAATACGCCAGCAACATAGCCATCTAGAATTTCATCAACTCCATTCCGAACGGGTACTGGGCGAGGAGGAAATTTTTTGGCAAAAGTTTCCCGACTACCGATGCACTTCTTGCCTACTGCACCCACCTGACGGACAAAAATGAGGAAATGAGAAACCTCAACCGAACTCTATCCAGAAGAGAGTCGGTCAGAGAGACACATGTGGAGCGCAAGAAAGCCAAGGGAAATCAAGGGAAGGCAATCAAACCGGCCAAGAAAGACAACCCATACAAAAGTCCCGAGGATCAGAGAAATATAGAGCGCCCTATAGAAGCTGACCGGAAATCGTACCAACTCACGTACTAGGTACCAAATAGGCCCCATCGGCCAGAATGCTTCCAAGAGAGAGAGCACAAGGGGAACTTTGAACCGGTCCTACTCAGATATAATTTCAACTTATCTGCAGAAGACATTCTAAAAGACATATGTAGACAAAGCTGGTATTCAAGACCGGAACCATTCGTATCTCCACCGAACCAAAGAGACTCCAAGCTCTACTGTGCCTATCATGAAGACCACAACCACCTCATCGAACACTACAGGAACCTCTGGTAGAAAATGAACCTATGGGGCAACGCTGGCTATCTAAACAAGTTCATCAATGGCGGTATGAACAAAGACAAGCAACCTGCCATTGAAGGACCAGAAGACAGAAGAGGAAAGACGATCAATGTCGTCCACCTATCACGACCCGAAGACAGAAGAGGCACTTCGGCCAGGTCGCCAGAGCATCTCAAGCATCCTCCTCCACCAAGAGAAAATGCACACAGCAAAGACACCCGCCAATCTCTTTCTCCGACCACGATGAAGAAGGGGTCATATACCCCCACAACGACGCGATTAACCTTCGGGTGAAAATTGGAATCGACACGGTTAGCAGAGTTTTAATCGACCAGGGAGCGTCATGTGATATAATGTATAAGGAACTCTTCGACAAGATGTAACTAAGTCTACAGGACTTACAAGCGACCGACGTAACCTTGACAGGGTTTATCTCAGAAACAACAAAGCCACTTGGGAAGATAGTTCTCAAGGTCACAACCGGAACCGTGTCGGTACCCGTAGAATTTTTGGTGGTCAACGACAACTCGAGCCATAATGCGATTTTAGGCCGCCCATAGTTCCATGCTATGCGCGCCATACCGTCGACTTACAACCAGAAAGTCAAATACCCGAACGGTAAAGGTGTGATTGAAACAGTCCGGGGATGTCAAGAGGATTCAAGACGCTGTGAAGACATAATCGCGGCTTTGAAGAAGCAATTGGTCATCGTGGAGCAACCATCCAACATTAAAAAGTGGGTGAATAAAATTGCAAAGGAAAAGAGGGTCGTCAAGGAGCAAGTAGGGGAGAAGCTAAGAAAGGTAAACATCCCGGGAATGGACGAAGATCATTATTTACTACTAGGAGAGAACCTTCCTGAGGAGGAAGCAAGAGAATTGGAGAACTTCTTGTTCGCCAATATCGACAAGTTTGCTTGGAGCCCCAGAGACATGCCCGACCTTGAACCCCGGACAGCATGCCATAAACTAAGCATGAATTCCGATTATAAGTCAGTAGCTCAGAAAAGCAGAAAAATATCAGTCGAGCATAGAGATGCAATTATAGCGGAAGTTCGAAAATTACTAGAAGCGGGAGCCATAAGAAAGGTGATCTACCCTAGGTGGTTATCCAACCCAGTGGTGGTCCCTAAGAAAAATGAGAAGTTAAAAAGTCTTTTTGGTTTGTCACCGTCCTTTGACCGTGGCGGTGAACGTTTATTTACAGGTACATTGCATTGTGAAGGTAATTGGAGGAGTGTTTCAATGTATAAATCCCAATAGGATCTCCTGAAGTCATGATTGTATAATGATTCCAATGATCCCGAAAGATGTGCATTATCACTTAACAACTCAAGTTTCCTCTCTTGTTAAATTTATAGTCACGACTTGGTCCAATTATAAATTAGAATAAATTAAATTTTGACATATTCTATATTTTGTTTAGGCCCCGTCTAATAAAATTGCCTTCTAGAGTAATAAATGTCATTATATTGCAAAAGTATATATATTTCACTCAAAATAATTTACAATATTTATCAAGGATTGTTTGCAACTATAATTTAACTTTTTTCTTATTAATGCATAATTTAACTTTTGTTTACGTAATAGCTCGTACATGTACCAAATATTATTATGTATTTAATTCACTTTTGAAAATTATACAACTATTTCTTCTATGCATCATTTTTTATTTATCATAATATGTTTTCGTGGTAAAATTGTAAATGATCTCCTTGTCCCTGTTTCACAATAGCTTTTTACTCAGCTTTTTAGCTTCTTAATTAAAAAAACATAGGGTATCGGTATGTTAGCTTTTCAAAAGCTAAGTGTTAGATGAAAAAAAAAACTTAAATTTAAATTTGAGAAACATTTTAGCTTTTTCACATAAAAATTTTCAAAAGTAGAATTTTTTCAGTTAAATCAATTTTGTATATTTCAAATTCAGTTATGTTAAAATAAGTCAGAAAACTATTTATCAACAAAATAAAGTTATAAGTAGAAAGTTAATAGAATGCCAAACAATTTAGTAAATTACTACACTTTCTTTAAAGCTAACTTTTCCTTACATTACTTTTTAAAGTCTTTAAAAGGTCTTCCTTCACCTGCCATTCTCTCTCTCTACAACACTTCTTCAGTCCACTCAGAAAACCAAATATCCCCAAAATAAATAAATAAATAAATAAACCCACTCCTATTAAATTAAATTAAAATGGAGAAAAAAACTGACAATAAATCCCCGTCATATTCGCCGGATTTATCCCCTCTCTCCTCCTTAAATCACCGTTATTGTCCACCGTCCGATCACCGCCACGTGTCACCATCTCACCCGTCCAAAACCAGCCCGAGAATCTCTTCTTCTTCATTGGAACTCTCCCCCCTCTCTTCTCCGCCGTCCGATCACCGCCACGTGTCACCATCTCACCCGCCCAAAAATAATATTAGTAATAATAATACAATCGGAAAATCCAGTTTTAAGGCTCCATCGGTGGACTCTTCACCATCGTCCGATCTATGCCACGTGTCACCATCACCGCCCCATAAAAACGTCATAATAAAACCCCATTTCGACAATCGATCATTGGACTCTTCTCCGCCGTCCGATCTCTGCCACATGTCACCATCTCCACCTTTGAAAAACGGCACAAACTATGTAAAACCCTATTTTCATACTCCGTCGGGGGACTCTGGTCTGCGCCACGTGTCACCGACTCCGACTCCGGCGAGGGGGGTGAGGAGGGAGAAGACGCTGTCGAGGTTGGTGAGGAGAGAGAAGGAGGTGAGGAATGCGGGACGTTGGGGGTTAGGTTGTTTGGGGCGGTTTTTTGTTTGGTGTCGTTGGTGGTGATGGCGGTGGATAAAGGAGAGAGGGTGGGCTGTCGACTCATTCTACCGATACAAAGAATTTAGGTAGGTTAAATTGTACTCGGCCCAAATTTAAATAGGTTATTAAATTCTGTGAAGTCATAATTTAGATGGAGGTTTCCTAAAATAGAAACTTAAAAAGTGAAAAAGTTACTTATTTAATGTTGTGCAAGGACAAAATATATTGATTTGAGTAAAGGAAGGGGTAATATGGACTAATACAAGTACACTCACTTGCTTTTATTAAATATTTGGGTTTCCCATACATTTTTATAATTAGGGACGGAAGGAGTATTTATCAACTCTTTTGTTTGATTATTTGGTTTAATATTTGAGCATTTGATTATGTTGGATTGTTGTCCCTCCGTTCTAAATTATTGGTCGAGTATTCCATTTTGGGCTGTGCCACTTTAAATGTCCGCTTTCCTAGATTAGAGAGGAATATTTCGGAAAATTTATAATTTGAGTTTTTGAAAGTAACTTTTGAAACTACTTAGTGTTTATAGGTATGATCAGTAATCAGGGTATTTATCATCAACTTTTTTGTTAGATTTTGTGCATGGATTGTGTTCTTTTTGGAGGGTGGCATAGACTGTGTTCAGTTGTAGTAAATTAGTAATAGCTTTGAAAGTATCAAATTTACACTTATAACCTCACATGTTGGGTACGAAATGGAGTAGTTTTTTGTTGTTGTTGTTTGTTGAGAATTTTGATGTTTTGGTCTTATTAAGTGAAATTGTTTCAAATCCTTAAACACCACATTTATCAAAGCAGGACTAAGGGGCGGAGGGAGTAGAAAATCGAATTTTTGTGTGTATTCTAACAAAACAAAAAAATACAGTTTTTAGCAGCATCCTCTGCATGATAACAAAAAAGTTTACATGGAATACATCCCCTGCCATAATGGAATCCAAGGTCCGCCACTGAATTAGTGTTAGGTTATTGACATATGCTATGGTTCTCGTATATCAAGTACCATAATTCAGGTATGATGCACATGAAACTACTGTTTGCTTTTGATATTTAGAATTTTTTTAGTAATATTTGACCAAAAAATCGGGTAGACAATCAAATTCTGAAGTAGATTTTCTGTTCTGATTTTGATTAATAATTCCCTGTTTGTAGTAGTTTGAACTTTGAATTAGAGTAAGATTGTGATCTAGTCAATTTAGTCCAGTGGTTTAGGGCATTTGATGGTTCGACCTTTGATGTGGTAGTGTGTTTTATAGTCTATTGTAGTGTAGGGTTGGACATTTGATTCGTTTTACCGGTAGAAAAGATGTAGGTATAAATAACGTTACATCTTGATTTTTTGTAATAAATTTGAGCACAGACTTGCCAGATTGTAGTGGTTTGAACTTTGTATTAGAGAAAGGTTATTGTTTTCTAGTCAATTGTAGATTAGTGGTATATGGCATTTACCACTGTTTACTTAATCTCTCAAATAGTCTTGTTGTCACATATCGAGTACAAGAATTCAGGAATAATTAGTATGATATATGGATTTTGGAGTATCTGTCGGAAAATCGTGGTATATGAACATTTAAGTCTCGGTATTTTTTAGTCAATTGTAGTGTAGTCATTATATTTAGTACTTAGGGCTGGTTTAGCTGCAGCTTCAGGCCTTCTAAGTTGGATTTTCCGAGAGTTGGATGATAGTTTCTCACTTGCTCAGCTGTTTGGAGAAGAAAACGAAGAAAAATATATTGTTATACTGGTGGACAACCAAATGATGTAAGCCATTTAAGCAGAGAAGTATTGTGGGTTAAGCAAAAGTTGCAACCAAATAAGTTTTAGTTATGCATAAGCAGGTACCCTATCGTAGTGTCACTGGCAGGATCTTCTGTTCAGAAGTCCAATTCGGGCTTCGATAGCTTGATCTCCATCCCTTTATTCCTTTCTATAAAATTTTCGTTGTGGCTATTATCATAATTTGGTCAGTTTTTCATTCCTACTGTTTGAACATCAACCGAGCCCACGGCAGTGGTTTTAAATGTAACGTATTCTAGTTAGTTGAATTTTAATTTATATTTGATGTGATATACCAGTTACTGTATCTTAGTGCCAGTGATAGGAATATTGTACTAATCAGTTGCTTCCTATATTTCTTAAATAATTGGCTTTGGTAAACATGCTTTTGTATGCGTACCTTTTGTTCAAATATTGAGTATCTGTTGGAACTTGACTAATATGCAGTAGTTTTTCTTTTCTAGTTGTAATTTTTGTTTCTAGGTATATTTGGAGAGGTGTTTGTAGTAACTATTTATTTGTTGATTTTATATTGATTCATATTGATTAATGAAAGCGGTTAGTTACTTTCTATCATTGCCCGTGTACAATTTTTGTGTTCAGCTGTCCAAACGTGCAACTTAGCTTTAAACAACTATTCCTACGTCAATTGTCCAATTTTTTCCCTTGTTTATAAGGATAAGACTGTAGTTTTATTGCCAAAATTTAGTTGAGTGTGAAGTTGCTATGCTTGATACTGATATATGGGCATATGCAGGTATTGTATATCCGTAAATATGGTTGGTTTTTTGTATTCGGTTATCCAAACTTGCGACTTAGTTTTCACGTTATGCTTAATACTGATATATGGACATATGCAGGTATTGTATATCCGTAAATGTGGTTGGCTTTTTGTATTCGGTTATCCAAACTTGCGACTTAGTTTTCACGTTATGTACTGGGAAGTATGTGTTTCGTCACCAATATCGCTTGTACTTCGATTTCTCCTTGGATCAGGCTAGTGTTTCTGACTTAAATTCGATCTAGCTGGTTATTTGTCAATTTTGGATTTTTTTGGTTTCTGAAACTGGTAATTTTTTTTAATCAGTCTTCTATTTTGATGTGATACTCTTTTTAACCTCTTAATGTAATTCAATAGTAGTGGTGGTCTATGTTCTGTGTTGTTAGTGGTAAACATTATACAAACAGAATATTCTTGTTCTAAAGTTAATAAAATATTTTACCATATTCTGGATGAATATTACTGCGTGCACTTAAAGCAGAAATAATTGGAATATATTTTAGACAGCTTATAAAGTAAGGAATTAGATGCCAATGGAGATACCTGGGGTTTTATATCATATGATTGCTTTTATTGGTAAGGGGATAAACGTAAGGACATATAACATCCATATGACAAATCTATCCCCAGTAAAATTAAGTTAAAATGTTGAGTTAATCTTTAAAAAGTACTACCGGTCATAAATCTGCATTTGAAGAGAAATTTAAATGGAATAAAGAGAGGGAAAATGAACGAGTTAAAATTCTCATTAATTGTAAAATGAAGTTTGTTACAGATATTTATAGGTGACAACTGCCTATTACATCTGCAGTCCCAATATATTTGAGCGAATATCAATCTAGTCATCTACGTCCAGAAAGTGTTAACAGACTTCATATTTACATACAAACTAGTCCACAAGGAAAGTAAACATCACACTTATAATACCATATATTCAACAACCAGCAAGAATAGTTGTGATGGTTGCTTGTTTTTTTTAATTAATTTTCTAAAATGGCTGCAGATATTGACTTACCTTCTAATGTCTGCATCGTCATCAGCTGCTACACGAGTTGATGACTGGGAATCTAACTGGGGCAAAGACCAGTTCCCTATGATGGCCAGTATATCTGTGGGATTATCCTTTATGTCTTTTGTAGCCTTAGCCGCCAGTACTCTTATTTCTGGTTATGCACTTTGCACTTGGTCATCAACGTAAGAATTCTCACGACCATGTTGGGAATCGATTTATATGTAATGTATCTCAAAAAGTGCTGTAAAGGAAAGGACCAAGATTTAAAACTCAGAAGGTTGGTAGCATATATATATATATATGTCAATTGTTTTTCGACGTTATTGTAGCCATAGTCAGTTGGGACAATGTGCAGACAATATTTTGATAGCATTATACCTCTTAGGGCTCCCTTTTCGATTTTCTTTTTGTAAATAAAACAAGAATCGCGCTTAATATACTTCTTGAATAGGTTTGGTCAAAGTATGTATATTTTGCAGTACTGCTTCTGATATAGCCATTGAATGTCTTTTCCCTTGTTAACAGTGTTTGATTAAACAGGAAAGATCTCACAGCACTTGCTAGTGCGACTTCTGTGTCTCAAACTTTGCTTAGTTAAACTTGTGATCTATTTATAGTTTTTACAGAGTTTTCAATTGTCTTGTGATGCTCGATACTAGATTATCATTTTGATTTGCGTTTCAGCTTTTTATTGAGAAATTTACACTGGGCCCAGTAAATGCCAATTGATTTTGTTTTTTGTTTACATCTAAAGAATGTCACAGAGGCCACAAGCAAAAAACTTACCATTAATTAATTGAATAAATCCGAGGCCGGTACCTCTTTAAAATAGTTATTAGGTTTTAGTACCCCTCTTATTATTTATCAGCATACGATAATTTTTTAAAATATTTTAATTTGGTTTTGGTATCATCTATTTTAAATATAAAAGAGGTTCAAATTATGTTTTACCTTATTACCCTCATTTACCCATAACAATTTATCTCTCTAGAAAATACCAACAATTATTCCGAGCAAACTCGCCTCCGTCGTTGCCAGAGCTCCGACCATACCACACCACCGCCACCTTCGTCGCAGCATCTGCTGCACCTCCTTCTCTGTTATGCTCTCTCACTCCTACTCTCATCTGCTTATCTGTATCTCACTATACGTACATATTTATTTATACATATGCATCGATATATATATAGGGGCAGGATCTATACACACATAAAAAAACACATTATCTTTACACATCAATCACAACCCTTCATTTACTAACTTTTAATGGTCAAGATTAGTTTATCTAATAACAAGAATAAACACATAATCTTGACCATTAAAAGTTAGTAAATGGAGGGTTGTGATTGATGTGTAAAGATAATGTGTTTTTTTATGTGTGTACGGATCCTTCCCCATATATATATATATATATATATATTTATCAGATCTGTATATATACATCGATCTATCTTTTTCGTCGTCGGACTGTGGACATCGTCGGCGGCCTGTGGTGACATCGTCGACAGTCTTACGAAGAGATCAACGCCAACTGGTCACAGACGGGGGTGGTGGTGTAGTACCAGACAGTCTAATAGGCAAATGGACCATTCTTGTGAATTTGATAAATTTAAATTATTCTTAATTAAGCTCAAAAATATTTGTTTATTTTTAATTATACCCTTATATATATATACGTGTGTGTGTGTATTAGGAGTCATTGAGGATACTTGGGGAACGAATACTACTAACAAGGAGGATTACTAACTTAAATATTGAAGTTTTGTCTATTTTGGAAAGGTGAGACATGGTGTGAATTATGTTGTCACAAAAATTACATTATATCGTCTATTAGATTGTTAAAAATTTGTATTAGATTGTAAATAAATTTAAATCAAATTGTCAAAAAAAAATTCCATAACATTGTCTATTAAATTGTCAAATAAATTATATTAGATTTTTAAAAAATTGTATTACATTATAAAAAAATTTGTATTAGATTGTCAAATTTTTTGTATTATATTGTTAAAAAAAGTTCATTAGATTGTTAAAAAAAATGTATTAAATTAGCAAAATATTGTATTAGATTGTTAAAAAAAATATATTAGATTGTCAAAAAAATTGTAATAGATTGTCACAAAAATTGAATTAGATTGTCTGTTAGATTGTCACAAATTTGTATTAGATTGTCAAGAATTTGTATTATATTTTCAAAAAACTGTATTAGATTGGCAAAATTTTTGTAAAATATTGTCTATTGGATCGATTGTCAAATAAATTATATTATATTTTCAAAAAATTTGTATTAGATTGTTAAAAATTTATATTGGATTGTCAAAAATTATATTAGATTGTCAAAAAAATGTTTTTTAATTTTTGTAAAAAAAAATGTTTGGAATTTTTTTAGATTTTTTAATTTTTTTCCAAATTTTCTAATTTTTTAAATATTTTTAAAAAAATTCTGGTTTTTTCCATTTTTTTTATTTTTTTATTTTTTTAGTTTTTGGTCAACGCCGGAGACCGACAGTGAACGCCGTACTCCAGTCAATGCCGAAGTCTGGTCAATGGTCTTAATCTTGGTTAAACTTTGATTGGGTTAAATGTATTGGACTTATGTGTATTAATATACGATATTAATTTGAAATAAATAGTTTGAAATTAATACAACTCTTAACTAAATAGTTTCAAATTATAACCATCACAAATTCACTCCTGAAGTAAAGCCTGAGAAACTTGTATTTAGTCTCATTTGGAACAAGTTACGACTGTCCTTGTTGCAGTTGTTGAATATAAGACAAAACTCTATTAAAAAAAAGATAGACTTTGTGCAAAATAAATTTTGATCTATTAAAAAAAAAGATAGACTTTGTGCAAAATAAATTTTGACGGTGTTGGTCGGTGAAGCCTAAATTCATTGATTTTGGCAGGCAAAGTTGTATTTTCGACTTAGTTACAAAATCTTCCATGTTACAGTAAAAGTTTAATTTTAGTATTGCAATAGTCTTGTTAAGACACCATGTGACACTATAAAATTTCTCTATAACTTTCATGCTAACTATAACAAATAAGTTAATAATATTATGTGGGCCATGTATATTCATTTTGATAAATTTATTATATACTTTCATTATTACTTTAATATTTTATTCCAAAATATAGGCAATAATAATATATAACAATATAATATGTTAGAATAAATAAAATAAAATAGATTTTATAGTTGAAAATAAAGTGTAACAATATAGAGTGTAATCTCATGTTAACTTGAACATGTATATATGGAGTTCATAAAATCACTTTACGTCTATGTGTCAAGTTAAAAATACTAAAATTTAACATCGTCAATGTAAATACTCTTAATGACGATATTAATGTTTTATTAGAGCATACATACATACATACATATATATATATATATAGAAAACAAACTCTCGGAAAAAAATACGTTTAATATATTATACAGAAATTTCGTCTAATTGAGTGACTAACAGGCTAAATCGATGAAATTGTAGTCGTTATATCTCACATTTGGAGATCTATTTTTTTTAAGAATGTTGACTGAATTGCACTCAGCATATGATAGACAAGAGAACATGAATGCCATTTCATCAATTTGTTTAACGATATATCCTAAATTGTGACAAATTTAATTGATTAGTATCTCAATTGTTAAAATTGATATTACATATGCTAAATTGTACTAAACACTGCTAGTACAGTAAAATAAACCTATTTTTTCCCTCCTCTCTTACAAGATATGTATGGAAAGCAATTGCTATCAATAGGTTTCTTAAATTGATTGCAAGTTTGTAATAGTACACGACTGATAATTGATGCCTGACCTTGCCAAAAATCAGAATGTATTTGTTTTTTGCACACTTGAGCATATACAAGTATTGTTTTTTAACAAAAACTTCACGCAATAGCTCACTTTTTAATTTGGCCCGTCCGATTTCAGCTTTTCTGAGCTCTATTATAGTTTTACATCTGAATTGTCAGCTCTCGCTTATACTCCGAAGTCTTGAACATCTACCTTGTAATTCCTTTTCAGCACTAAATTAACGAACTTATACACCTCGCAATTTTACCCGGTGTAGATAACGTACGTCTTGTTAGATTGGGCTTAGAGCTAAATCAACCAGAAGGTTGCAATGAATTGGATGTTACACCATCAGAATATATGATGGTTAAGGTAATACTATTGATATATATATATACGTGTATAATGTAACAAGCATTATGTACTAATAATGAATTCATTATTAGCATAAAGTAGAAATTCCTACCAGAATCACAATCATTAGGATCCACGTAATGTAATTGAAGTGAGTGTAGTAATATATTAATCATCTATGTTTCTTCATTTTGCTTGAGTACATTATTGTTGTACCCAAAGGACTTGAAACCATGTTGGTATGTTGTATACAAGTTTGCAACCAATAATACAGTAAGGTTTACTTATGTTAGACCGTGTCAATGATCATGATTATGGGTAGTGGATATGGGACGGCATATTCCCATAATCATTACATATTACAACAGTTGTTGGCCGATAACTAGTCGGAAATCCTGATTTTTTATCTATCTATCTTTCTTGTATGTTGTAACGGTTAGGTTCGGGCAGGTTTTTAGTACCGGTAATGGTGTGTACCAAAAATTGTATCATGATTGAGAATCGAGTCATTAACGTGCTATGTGGGTCTTACCTCCAAATTAAAAACTACTCGATCGAGAATCGAGTAGTAAGTGTAAAACGGGGAACTGATACATTTTTTTTTTTCTTTCTGACATAGACATTTGGCATTTTTAATCACTGGCATAGCTCTAGCATTTCTTCATTGAAAGAAATAGACAGTGATACAAGTCGTGGAAACCATCCTATATTTAGGAATAAATATTCTTGCAACTGTGATTTAAGCACAATAATTTTTTTTCCTATATGAATTACAGTCTCTATTTGTCTGTTTACCTAAAAATGAATTTTGCTACACTTCAATTTTTCTCTTGGTACACAAGTTCAGTTTAATGCAACCGCATATCAATTCCTCAATTCTGCCACGTGGCATGTCTAGTAATTTGAGTCAATTTGCGTTGAAAGCTGTTTAATTAAACTAGTCTATAGTTTTGATCCTTGAAGTTCAAATACAAGACTATTCGCCCCCAACTTTTTATAAAGTAGTTCGGTCACTCACTTATAAAGTTTTTAGGTGGTTGTGGACTAGTACAAAATTATAAGAAAAACGTGCAAAATTAAATTTCCACATGTTCTATTCTTTTCACCATGTTATAAGCCAGAAATATTTTATCAAAATGGGAAATGATATCAATGATTACAAAATTGTTTTTTTAAATAAATTAGTCATGCACACGGTTTCTTTAATATAAAATATTGTCGATTCAAAATAAATTCTCAACATGATGTAGAACGGTATGGAGGAGGAAAATTTATTCTTGCAAAAACAAATGATTTCTCATATTGCCGACTCAAAATTTTTGGGATAAAAGACGTAGTGTGATGATGATGATGTAACCGAGTTCTAACTTCTATCACTTCTTAACATGAGGGGAAAATAGATTTGAAAATTAAACTATGAGGACCGTATGTGAATTTAGAACTTGCAAGGCCGTTAATCGCGCCAAATCCAATAAACAAAATAAAGTATATATACATTACAACCGAAAATAGAACAAAACAAAACAAAACAAAATAAAATAAAAAAAGAGTTTTGGGAGGTTGCAAAGGGGCGGTAAAGTTTGTTGGTGGGGAATTTTAGCCGTCACCATTGGCTACCAACCTATACATACATATACAATATCTATATACACACCATACAAATTTTACATATTTAATATTTTTCACTTTAAATGTTTCTAACTCCTTATTACCAAATCTTTTTTTTATTCCATCTCCTCCCCATCAACCTGTATATATAATAAAACAATCATATTTACATGTTTATATAAATACATACATTTCTCTGTATCTACATATTTATTCTGTGAGGTCTCTTTCTTCTTGGGTTACTCAGGTATGCCGTTTTAATCCGTCTTGATTCCGGTCATTTTACGTAGAATCTTTTCTTGTTTTTAGTTTTTTGAGACGGGTCATTTTATAACAAATTACTTTTTAAAACTGTTGATAAATTCTAGCAATATGTTAGCAACTTTTTGAAAATTAGGCTCAACTTTTTGATATGGGTCATTTCAAACCATTGCAAAAAGGCGTCTGTTGATATCCCAACATTTTATTTTAGTGATAGAATTGAAATTTAAAGGAAGTAATTTGTTTACGTATTGTTGTTAGTTAAAGCACAAAGCAGTAATCTTTCATGTAAAACTTTAAGCTAAAGGCATTTTTTTTTGTGTTGGAAAATTAAGTGTTAGATGAAATATTGGGAATAGCATTATGATCATTGTAATATATCAGTATCTAGCTTATATGAAATTTTCGGGCTATCATATTCTGAATTGGGAAAAATAGTATTGATGTTTTTCTACCACTTTGCAAAACAAAAGGAAAACAGTTCTTATTTTCTACTTTGGGATGTAGAGCATCGTTTAATAATTTCGATCAATCTACAGAATCGATGGAAGAATTAGAAGGACAAAACAAAGTTATCGATTTTGCAAACAAATCAAGTGGTCCTTTTGTTCTTCACAAAGATATTTTCAATGAGGTTTCTCCTAGGAGCCCTTTGAGCACTCACACCCCTGAAAGTGATTCCACAGATTTGGAAAATAATAATAATATCGACACCTCGATCGAGCAGTTATATAAGAATGTTTGTGATATGCAAAGCTCTGATCATTCTCCCTCTAGGGGAAGCTTTCTCTCTTACGGAGAAGAATCTAGAATTGATTCCGAACTGAGATTCTATGCAGGTGGTGATTATATAAAAGAAACTGTTTCGGAAAATAAAAACAATGTTGAAAACACGAATTCGGACAAAAAAGTTAGTCCCCGATTGGGGAACGCAAAGTCCTTTTCTCCAGTGAAATCTAAGAGGCCTCCAAATGGGAAAATCAAGGCAAACGAAACTGTTTCGATGAAAAAGGAAAAGGGTTTACCTAAAGGAGAGAAAAAGAAAGAAAAAGATGATTCTCTTGAGCCAAGTTATATCGGATCCTATTTACTTAAGCAATCGAGGGATTCAATAGCGTCAGGGGAAAATCCTCAAAAAGCCCTTGATTTAGCTCTTCGAGCGATGGAATCTTTCGATAAATGCACAAACGAGAAACCGATTTTGGACCTTGTTATGTGTTTACATGTTGTGTCATCTTTGTATTGTAAGATTGGGAAACATAACGAAGCAATTCCATTACTGGAAAAGGCAATCGAAATTCCGAATATCGATGAGGGGAAAAGCCACGCTCTTGCTAAATTTGCGGGGTGTATGCAATTGGGAGATACATATGCGTCAATTGGTCAAATAGAAAATTCCATATTATTTTATAGCGCGGGTTTAGAGATTCAAAGACAAGTACTTGGAGAAAACGATGCCCAATTCGGTGAAACTTGTAGGTATGTAGCTGAGGCTCATGTTCAAATGTTTCAATTCGACGAAGCTGAAAAGTTATGCGAATTAGCTTTAAATATTCATAAAGAAAATGGGGTGAAAGGGTCATCGCCTTCAATTCAAGAAGCAGCCGATAGGCG
Organism: Primula veris; assembly: GCA_963682055.1. NCBI lineage: Eukaryota > Viridiplantae > Streptophyta > Magnoliopsida > Ericales > Primulaceae > Primula > Primula veris. The sequence continues at coordinate 22,147,772 of OY821747.1, read as the reverse complement.
ACTAATGGGGCTTATTTGTGAGTCGAAGGGAAATTACGAAAATGCCCTCGAACACTATGTTCTAGCAGGCATCGCAATGTCAGCTAATGGACATGACTATGAGGTGGCGCTTATTGATAGTAGCATTGGAGATGCATATTTATCATTGTCTCGATATGACGAGGCAATTTTCGCTTATCAAAAAGCGTTAAATTCGTTTAAATCAACCAAAGGAGAGAACCACCCATCATCGGCCTCAGTTTTGGTGCGTTTGGCGGATTTGTACAACAAAATCGGAAAATTTCGGGAATCAAAAAATTATTGCGAAAATGCGTTACGTATTTATTCTAAACCTTGTATCGGTATTCCATCAGAGGAGATTGCTAGTGGTTTAGTTGATGTTTCTGCTATTTTCGAATCTATGCACGAGTTAGAAGAAGCTTTAAAGTTGCTTAAAAAGGCGATGAAAGTCTATGAAAATGCGCAAGGTGAGTCTTTGTTCATGCGGAGTACTTTAGATGTCTATTAGGGGCTCGTTTGGTTGCGGGTTTGAAGCAACAAATCTGGATTGTTGTTGCATAAGATTAGAAAACTAGTTGTTTCCTGAGAGAATATTTAAGCTTAGCTAAATTATAATTTATTGGATTTTGAGGGGGCAAATATAATAAAATGAGCTTAAAAGCTTGCTACTCAAATCTAGTTTTTGCTTAAAAGCTTAAAACCCTGACAAAAAAAGCTTTTAAATGCAACCAAACAAGGCTTACATTTGAGGTTACGCATTATGGCATAGCTCCTTTGTGTTTTGAATTTAAAAGTAACCGGGAATATATACCCCAAGTTCTAACCTTTCTGGCTTCTAATATTTATATATTTAACTTCCAAATTTATAATGCTCCAGGTCAGCAGAGCACGGTGGCTGGTATCGAGTCTCAAATGGGGGTGTTGTATTACTTGATGGGGAGCTATACGGACTCTTATAACTCGTTCAAAAGTGCAATCTCTAAATTTAGAGAGATTGGGGAAAAGAAAACGGCGCTTTTTGGGATTGCTTTGAATCAAATGGGGCTGGCTTGTGTGCAACTTTACGCGATAACCGAGGCTGCAGAATTATTTGAAGAGGCGAGAGATGTTTTGGAAAATGAGTATGGGCCTTATCATACGGAAACTCTTGGGGTGTATAGTAATCTTGCTGGAACTTATGATGCTTTGGGAAGGTATGTATTTGTATTTTCTCATCTTTCTGTGGATTTTGAAATTATATGTAATTTGTAAATTTTTGATATTGTAGCAGAGTTAATTATTGCAACAACAAAAAACCATATTGTTCCACTGGCTTGAAAACTCTAGCAAAGTTATAATTTGTTGAATATGTAGTAGTTTTTCAGACAATAAATTGGTTTATTCGAGTCTGGGAAAAAAACTAGCTGTTCATGCCACTCTCTAAAAGTTTCAGTTTCTAAAGTAGTGCCGAGTGCGAGTAGAAAAGAAAATAAATTGTTCAAGAAGTTGCACCCAATCAAGTCTATATTGTTCCCTTAATAGAACTTGGCTTGCATATTAGTACTACTTTCATACCCCTACATTTGCAATAGGGATGCTGAGGCAAGTTAACCTTCATTTTATAGTAAGAAAAATGACACTGGATACCGTTAACATGAATATTAGCGAAAACATTGAAGAACATATAGTGATTATTTTCAAAAGAAATCAGCTTTTTATCATTTTTTAAGAAGTTATTTTTCAATGGATGCAGGTCAAATGATGCTATTGAAATATTGGATTATGTTGTTGGAATGAGAGAGGAGAAGCTTGGCACTGCTAATCCTGATGGTGACGACGAAAAGAGACGTTTGGCTGAACTGTTAAAAGAAGCTGGGAGAGTGAGAAACAAGAAATCCAGGTCACTAGAAACCCTTCTTGAAACAAATTATCAAATTGTCGATGAAGATGATATTAAAGAGTTATAAAGTAGTTTCTTTATAATTGGGATTGTATGGTTTTCCTTTTGGGTATTATGTCGGACAAATTTATATAAAACATTCTGACGGTTCAGATTTAATCAATCATTTACATACGTGTATAACGGTCCTGATAAAATATAAAACAGTCAGACAAGTGCAAATAAGAGCGGTCTTTTGCTATGTCCAACTCGGGGACGGTTCGGAGGTAAAACTCGATGGTGTATAGATAAAAATTTGCTATTAGATGTAACTGGAAAGTGATTATAGTATTGTAATTTTGTCCCTTATTCTACATAATGTGCAGATTTTAAGTTTGTGAGCGGTTGATGTAATTACATAAAGTCTCTGTGACTCTGTTACTTTCATATTTGTATTACTATGTACTTTAAATAAATAAAGTTTTGGTACAACATCAGTTTCAGTCATTGTTATACCAAACTGGTCCATTGTGATTAACTTCAACTTCAACTCCAACTTGCCAAATCATGATATTATTTGGACGCTAACCTCTCAACTTATCTGCCTTATCAGTTTTTTGTAATATTGTTATCTTCGGTTCAAATATCAAGACGTCGCAATTTTGGTCACCTGTTGTAGTTTGCAACTAGTACTTTTTTTAAAAATGTTTTCTTTTTTGTTTTTGTATACCTTCACAATATTGTACAGTTCCAAATATTTTTTTGGGGTCACCTTAACTTTGAGAGGAAGACTGAAAGAGTGACTCTTCACCAAGGCAATCCGAGTCCATAAATTATATCCTAAGTTTAATCAACATTGACAAACTGCTTTGTGAAAAATCAACAGATGTGAACAGTGTGGAATCTCGGATCTAGTTGTCGGAAAACCGTAAGAGCTAAAGGTCATCTTTTTTTTTTATATTTCTTTAACGTACCCAATTAGTACATGGACTTAAAAGAGTTAAGAGTTCATTATTAAATTAAGTGGATGCTCAGTTCAAGAAATGAAGATTAAGGGTACAACTTTTCACAGTGACAACTGAGGTGTTGTATCTGCAATAAAATTGAAAGCTGACTATGTTTCATCTACTGATATTATATCGCTTAGGAAATATTTAATTATTAGCATTTCCTTTGTAATTTGCCTTCACTGTTATCGTTTCATTCCTGTTGAATATTGCAAAATAATTTCCCAGAAAAGTTTATTGGTTCATCAGTTCTTTTCCTTAACGTCATTTGTTGTTTCAAATATAATTTGGGATCATTAAAAGTCTCCAATTATAAAAAATTGACTTTTAAATATTAGTGTTTGAAATGCCATTACCACAAATAACATTTTCTGTGTAATGCACAGGAGTATTTAGGTACCTTGGGGTTCAAGATCAGTAGATCACGTTTGTCCCAAGATTTCTGGATATCCTCTGAAATCATAAATTGTAATGCGTAGCTTCATTATTATATGGGGTATATTTTGCAACGAAACGATTATTAATATTTGTCCACTGTCAAAGCTAAAACTATACACGTTTATGTTTGATTCATACAGTTTATTTGTCGCAATATTGTTACTCATTATTTAAAATTTACTACTTTTTCATTCTTTTTCACTTCTTGATTCCCTTTTAGATGTACCCGGTTGAATGAACACGTTTGCTTGGAGCACCTCCAATAAGACTTTCTCATGCAGAATGTAAATTGAGACAGTAAATAAGCAAAGAAATAACATAACATGAAACATTTCAGAGCATGTTACAACAACTCAAGGGAACAATTAAAAGAGAAAAAAGGAAAGGGGGAAATTTTAATGAGCTTTCGAGTGCATGTTATATACTCTCCTTATGATTTTCGACAAGCTTTGGTGAGCGGTACTCGTCGTTCAGAGAATGATCCGTCAATGATGAGATTGGCTATATATTTGTTTGCAGCTTCAGTGTAATGCATACCATCCCAGCTATAATACTTCGATGGATCATCACATACATACTCGGCTCCATTAGTATCTTTCTTTATAGCCTTTTGATCACAACCCAAATCTTTGTCACCACAACACCACTTAGATCTCGATGCACTGCCAAAGCCTGTAACATCATCATGATATATTATTATATTAGTCCCTAAACGTAAATAATAAATTGAATAATCCAAAGTTCTTATTTAAGTAAAATAGAAAATTATGGATTTATTTGGATGCATTATGATAAATTGTTTGCCTTTACATACTATAAGCACGACTTTCCATTCACTACAAAATTGTGTTTAGTAAGACAGATTTTATTGCTATATACAGTCTCTTTCTGGTAAAACAATTTAGCAACTCATTTTACCATCAATTTCAGTTCAGCAACATGGCGTCTGCATCAAGTCAATTTCTTATAGTGATTTTCCAACACGTCTCTGCGACTGGTTTTGAAAAGGATGATGTTATTCTTAGATCGTTACCTGTAGCATTGGTCGCTAGACTGTGTTTAGCTGCATACATATCTACAAGTGTGAAAACTGCTTCGGGGTGGTCTTTCCTCCACTGATCAACCCTCTTTTGTAGTTCCGAGTTGTACTGCTGAGATAAATTATTGTATTCAATTATGCACCCATATTCGTCCTTAGTACACGTCTTCATCAAACCTTCTCCGCACCCTGTATAAGCTTTCGGCAAACAACCCCATGGGCATGTGTTATGTATCCAGAAGTATTTTGCTCCATCATTGAGTAGCCTCTGCAGATTATCAAAGTTAAAAAAAAATTATTGAGCAATTATGAATTAGCAACAAAATTATCGTAAAAGTCACTGGTGTAATGAAACCTGCTTAGTGTTGTCATGCATTCAAATATTTTTTTTAGCTTTAATGGAGATAGAATGAAATCCTCGGGGATGCAAATATTGTGATGCAACAGATAACCGTAATTGCATAAAAGTATGCAGAAGCGAAAACGAATGAGCTTTTACATGCTTAAGATAACTTAACCCCATATACGAGTCGCCACATCTATCTTGGACGAGAATATTGTATATCTACTTAGCTTATTGGTTAAGCTGTAACTTAATTTAATCAGTATGTTCTATTATATTTCAGGGGGCCTGAACTTCTTCTCTTAATTTCATCAATGATATCGAATTAATTAGTTGCCTATTGAAGCTTAGTATTCTACCTTCACAGCTTTGGCATAGTCGTCTAGTGTGGCAGATGCATTTTTGAAGAGCAAACTCCCGATATCATTTTGGCCGATATCAATGGTATATAGAGCCTCAGAAAAAACTGTTGGTTTCGGATAGATACTTGTAGAGTCTGGTTCTTTGTCTACAAAAAGTATAAAGTTGACACAGAAAATAAATAACACAATGATGTGTGCATTGAAAAATAAGCACAAATATTGACATAAAAGGCATTGGTGTTTTATTTCATAGTCACTGGCTCACTGCATCTCAAAATCCGTATCATTCATCAATCAAGAAATATTTCATTCGTGGAAAAACTTATAGTTTGTGTATTGCATTATACTTAGGGAAAGGGGAGCGAGAGATGTTACCGGCAATGGCGCTAGACTTTAAAGCCAAGAATTGAGATACTTGTTCACCCAAGGGGTAGTCCCAAAAATGTGCATAGGTAACTCGATCAGAATTTGCCCGTTGACCTGCCACCGCAAAATTAGCACCGTATTTAAAACTCGTCCCATTGCCGACGCTTGCATTCAAGTAGGGAAGTCCAATGCTCTCAGCTGTAAAACACGACCAAAATAAATTACAAATAAATTCCTTTTTGGTTGCACGTCATGCGAAGAGTAACCCGAGAAGCAAGCTTCTATTTCTAAAAAGAACTTTACAAGTATTTCTTATATCGCCAATGATCTAAAAACACTTTAGTAATATATTATATTAAACAAACCACTTTCGACCTCCTGATGAAACATGAAATCAGAAAAGTAGAGAGCAATCCCACAAAACAAACCACTTTCGACCTCCTGATGAAACATGAAATCAGAAAAGTAGAGAGCAATCCCACAAAACCTTAGACGTTAGAAGTGATAATTAGTTACAATTTTAATTACATTTAGGATGTGTTTGTAACCCGGAAAACTCATAGAAAAATGAAAATGATTTTCCGAGAAACATTTTTTTGTGTTTGGTTGCGTAGGAAAACCAATGGAAAAAAAAAAAAAAAAAGTGAGGGAAAACTTTGTTTGTATAACGAGGGAAATCATTTTTTTTTTCAAAATTGGAAGGAAAATGAAAACAAATATAAAAAGTGGGACTAGCTCCTTCTCTCTCCACTTTTTTTCTTTTATTTTCTCTTGATTTTCCAAATTTTCCAAACACATGACCGAAAAATTATTTTAAGTTCAATTTCCTTGGTTTTACTTTTCTTTTCTTTTCCATGATATTTTTCGGATTACAAACACATCCTTAAGCATGGCGCAAGCCATATAGCAATTTTTTTGGTCGCGTTAAAAACCTACTATGGCATACTTATATTTTTCTTGTCTCTGTGTGGTTGTTAATACTGTTTTCACTTGTGAGTTGACTGTAGAAGTACGTCATGTAATATATATCCAGACATACCGAGTGCGGTGTGTATGAGATACAAAGAGGATTTCGTCATAATAGTCTCGTTTTATTGCCATGAGTCTATTCTCAGTAAGAGAGAAATAAACGTATGAGTCATGACATTGAAACACGAGTTATCCCAGATTTAAGAAAAATCTCTGTCTCAGTGAGTTATATCATTTTTCATTCTATTATAATAAGTCAAATAAAGTCAAATAAGTCTGCCTAATTTAGCTATTTTTTTTCAAAAATAACATACACCTTTATATTAATTACAATAATACCATACTCACATAAAAATATAAAAAGTAAAAACTAACAAAACTATTTATCACTATTTAACAACCAAACATTTTTTTAAATCTTAAATTATGTTTTTTTTTGTATTATTCACATATTTATATCATAACTATACCTATTTTCTATATTTTTATTGCTACGCGCCGCACACGCAACGCGTGGGGTACGATTACTAGTTATTAGATAAGTAAATCAGTGCTAGTTTGGCATTCGAAAGTTTTTTAATGGGCTTTTTTTCTATTCTTTCTTCCGGTATGCCGTCATTGATTGAAGTTTTGCCTTTGTTAGCTTTTTAACATTAGAAAACTTTATAAATTGGTTTTTTAGTACCCGAAAAGAAAGGCTCAAAAAACACCCTATCTGTAGTTTAAAGAGGACCCTTTACCTATGAAATCTATTATGAGACGACCATCTGAAGCCCTCTTGAAAAACTTGCCCGTACTAAAACCATATGGCCAGCCAAAACCGGGGAAGAGATTAAGATCAAATGATCCTCCTGTGTCGGAATTCGAGTCTCCAAAATTGAATATTGCAGGAAAATTACATTTCTCCGAACTACTTTGAGCATTAACGGAAAACGCAAAAAATAACAAAGCAAGGACACCAAGTTTCATTCCTAACTCCATGACGGTAACAAAAGGTCACAAACCCCAACTTATCGATTTATCTCTCGCTCACTGAACGAAAGAGAGTTTGCATGTGTTTATGGAAGTTGCAATATCAAACCATTTATAGGTAGCATTTGTACAATAATAGAAAAAATGCTCCCATATTAATTAAAAGTTGTTTCATTTCTTTTTTTGATGTATGCCAACTAAGCACAAAACATCTTTGCACTAATTAGAAAATATATATCTTGAGCATCACTATATGGACTCAGGAGATGTGTTCTATCTTGAGTTGGCATACACCAAAATAAGAAATGAAAAATCTTCGTATGCCAAATATAGGTGGTGAAACCGTGAAAGAAAAGCTAGCATGACTATTTTGGGACATGAATTAAATTTACCCAGCTTTATGATTAATTATACACATTATCTTGCACTTCTACAAATTCGATTCTTTCTGATTTTTATCTATTCAAATAATGTTACGTGATAATAAATGTACTAAGTACAATTTAGTTTTCGTTGCAAAGAATTAAGGGTACAAAGAATATTAAAGAGCTACACCTATACTAATTAAACAAGAAGTCTCAATCATTGCATCATTTCTCCGTTTGTTATATTATCACAGAGGTACCCAAAGCGTTGTAAGAATTCGTAAGCATCAACAACAAGAATAGTGCGAACTACGAGGTGCAGCATTCGTCTACTTTTGGCCGAATATGAGAACAAAAATATCAACAATGAGAACAGCACCCGGTTAGGAAGATAAACAATTTAGTCTATGTTGTTATTGCAACAATTTGATAACGGAGTTCACTCAACTATAACTTTGTCTCCGATTTATATATGTTCACTCAACAATCAGTACTTTTGACCAAATCGATCTCATAACCGTGTCGCATGCCATCACGCGACCAGATTAAAATGTATTAATCTCCCCCCTCCACTCCTCCTTCCCCCCAAAACACACATATATATTTTCCCTCCGAAAGAAACTATTGCCTAAGTTTCAAGCTACAGTTAAACTTTCAGTTATAACTCAGTTTTAACTCAAATTGTAACTGAACAGAACTCAATACCAAAAACTCAATAAACAAAATTGAACACACGACTTTAATTACGAAATTCGGTCTATTGCTAGATTTACGTCTCCGATGCACTCACCCAGTGATTTATTGATATGTCAAATTCAATAATAGGTTTTGAAACTTACAACACTCTGAGACACTCAAGTATTTATCTAATATAACATCTCACAATTTAAACACTATTAATCTCTTTACAACTAAGTGTATGATTGTTTTTCTGAATATCACTCGTGTTTTTTTTTTTTGTTTCTATCTATAATAATATGTGTGATCTTTTTTTATGAGGGGTAAGTAAAAACTATAACTCTACTCTGTTTATATAAAGCGGTTAAAAGACTAAATAAAATATCAATCCAATCTTCTAATTGATTTGATCTTTCGTTTGTTGATCTGGATATCAATCAAGTACTGATCTTGTTTATTTCAAAATTCATTACACGTCTTCAAGATCTTTCCTTTGTATTCAAACATATTTCCTTATTTATTTTCATAGATATTTCCTTTTTCCTCCTTTCTTTTTTATTCTAAATTGATTTGACTTTCGTAATTTGAAAAATATCTTCTGATTTAATTTAATTACTTCTACTAATACCAAGAACAAATATTTAATCATAAGAATTCGAAATCTATGTTGACAGAATCTTCATAATTAAATTCGTCATTAACTCAGTTATATGTGAATTATAACTGAAAGTGTAATATGTTCTCACAAGCTGAGTTGAAAGTCTAGTTGTAACTGAAATACCTTAGCAACCTATAAACTCATATAAACTCAAACAATTAAACGCAACAATTTATATCAGATTAAAGTCAATAAAACAACCATATTAACGACAAATAAGTTAGCCAATTCCTGAACCTAACAATCTCCCCATTTGTCGTTTAATTTGGTAAAAACTAGAGTTGGTAATCAACATATATAAACTCCCCTTCAAACAAGAGCCATTTAATCGAATATAAACAGAGTTTAAGCACAGATTAGATTTTCACAAAACTCTCCATGAGTTACTTATTCAGTTATAAATGGATATTTCATCTGTTAAACGCCCCCTGAATTTTTGAGTCACTTTCTAGTTATAACTCATGTGTCAATTTTTCATAAACCACAAATCATAAATAAGTATTCAAACATAGTATAGCAACATAGAACAAAAGACTTGAGAATAGCTTAAACCACACAAATATCATCCGGCAGTTTAATTATAACATACTCTCTATTTCTCCTCTTTTTGCAAAATAAAAGACAAACTATGCATCATTACTGGATTGAACATCAACAAGACACAGGCTTTCTAAAACCAAAAACAAACAATTCAAATACAGACTTTCTCCAATAATCAATCAACCAGAATCAAGAACATAATAGCCAACTCATTCCATATTACTCAACTTAAACTCCAAACAAGAGTCTTGGATATATATCTTCAGTTTCAGTTATAACTGAATTTTTCTTCTTAACTTGGAACGCAATTCCTTTTCCAGCCTTGTTTTGAAAATTTAGCTCGCAGGTTGTTAGATTTCCGATCAACTCTTCCATCTTCATTGATTCTAAGTCACTAGATTATTCGATAATTATTACCTTCATCTCGAATCTTTAGGGTAAAGATTGGAGAGTCTTTTTTATCAATTTAGATTCGGAATAGTGCTCACCTAGTGCTGAATTTTTACTTGCGAGATCACTGATCCTTGAATTGAATTTCTCAATCCTCTCATTTTTTTCCATTCTTAAATTTTCGAATTTGGTTGTGATTTGTTGAAGCCTGGATGCCTTTATTTTCGTTGTGCCTTCAAATGTAACTAATAGAGTATTTCATGTTTCTTTGGCAACAATACAGTTACGGACTAGTACTTTGAACTGATTCATCTTAACTCCACGGAAAATTGATGTTAAGGCTTTAAAATTCGAGTTTGAAACTTTTTCAACTTTATTATCACCACTTCCAGCAGTAGGAACAGACTATCCATCGACTATAGCATCCCAAGAAAGCTTATCAAGAGATTTGATGAATGCCATAATTTTTACTTTCCAAAAAACATAGTTAGATGATCCTAACAGTAACGGTGGTCTGTTAATTGATACGTCTTCATTCATTGAGTCCATATTACTTGAAACACCGGATCCACACGACGTATATCGAGCGCGAGGCTCTGATACCAATTGAAAGAAACTATTGCCTAAGTTTCAAGTTGCAGTTACGCTTTCAGTTATAACTCAGTTTTAAGTCAAGTTGTAACTGAACAGAACTCAATACCAAAAACTGAATAAACAAAACTGGACACACGATTTTAATTACGAAGTTCGATCTAGTGCTTAGATGTACGTATTCGAGGCACTCACCTAGTGATTTATTGATATATCAAGGACAAGAATAGATTTTGAGACTTACAACACTCTGAGACACTCAAGTATTTGCCTAACCTAATAGCTCACTACTTAAATACTATCAATCTCTCTACACCTAACTCTATGATTGTTTTTATGAATATCACTTGTGTGTTTTATTTTCTCTCTCTATAATAATATGTCTGATATTTTTTTATGAGGGGTAAGTAAAAACTATAACTCTACTCCGTTTATATAATACGGTTACAAGATTAAATAAAATATCAATCAAATCTTCTTTCTTCAATCTACAATCTTGTAATTGATTTGATATTTCCTTTGTTGATCTTGTTATCAATCAAGTACTCATTTTCTTTATTTCGAAATTCATCGATATCTTTTCTTTGAGTCCAAATCTTCTACCTAATTTCTATACTCCCTTTCGTGCCCCCTTGCTTATTTTATCCGAAATTTTTTTCTAAAAAACTTGAACAAATTTGTACAATTACTATAATACATGTATCAATACATTCCAATAATTTATTTTTTTTTAAAAATCCACACAAAATTTGTTTTGCAATAAATGTATAAATTAGTGTAAATTAAATATTGAATATTAAAAAAATTGTTTAAAACAATATTATGTTCAAATGTTTTAAAATTTGAATACAATATAATATAAAAGTTTATAAAGTTGCGGTATAAGTTGTGAAAATTTAAAATTTGAGTAAAAATAAGCAATGGGGCACGGAAGGGGTAGAAGATTTGGACTCCTTTTTTATCTTCATAAATCTTTCCTTTTTCATGTTTACTCTTTTATTCTAAATTGATTTGACTTTCATAATTTGGTGAATATCTTGTGACTTAATTTAATTCCTTCTACTAATACCAATGATAAATCTTTAATCATAAGAATTCAAAAATCTATGTTGACAGAATCTTCACAATTAAATTCGTCATTAATTCAGTTATATGTGAGTTATAACTGAAAGTGTAATCTGTCTTCACCAGCTGAGTTGAAAGTTCAGTTGTAACTGAAATACCTTAGTAACACGTAAACTCACATAAACTCAAACAATTAAACGCAACAATTTATATCAGATTAAAGTCAATAAAACGACCATATTAATGACAAATAAGTTAGCCAATTTCTGGACCTAACACCCTCAAAAAACAATAGTATCATACATCAAATTGTACCCTTCAATTTGAATGGATAAAATAAGGGAGGAAGGAAAAATACCCATTAAATTAGTCGTGTAATCGAACGTGACACGATTATGAGATCAATTCGATCGAAATGTCTGATTTTTGAAAACATAACTAAGTTTAATACTTAAATTGTTAATATTTATAGTTTGCTATCATATTTATTAATACTTAAATGTAGTCGAGTGTACTACATTTATTCCCCCTCAGATCTAGAGATTATTCTATACCATTGGATCAAATATAATCACCACCACACATTATGGTGGAGATGTAGTATAAATAGGAGTGAGTTTTACCATTTGTAACGAAGTCAAGAAAATACAACAAAAAAAAAAACTTATAATATTGATATAAGTTTTTTTCTCATATATAAATTTATCCTCTTCCCACATTCCTATCATTCTTACTTGCAAATTTATTTCCAACAACTTTAAGAGAAGTGAAAAACATATAATGATGAAAACACCCCACTATCTCCACATAGTTACGGGTCGATGAACTTATCTTTTTCGTACTCACGTATAGACAAACAAATTCAACTGAAAGAAAAAAAAGTCCGGAAACAAAACTTACTTGGTAAAACAATTAGGCAATAATCAAGACAAAGTCAATATCACTTCTAAATTTGACACAATTATGATATAAGAAAAATTATTCTAGAAAAAAGTAAAGATAGAGTTGATAGGTTTATGAATACACTTTCAGCTACATCCACTCAGCCAAGTGAACTAGACCGTAGATTGTTATTGATGCTATCGTCTTCCATCAACTGCATATACTGGATTCCATTTAGACATTTGAACTCGTATTTAATGGCGGAACTTTAGATGCGAGTGTCAAAATATAAAACAGTCTATAACGGAAAATTCCATTTTTTCAAAGCCATGACTGCACGGTAATTCTTTTTAGAGGGGTTATTTTTTAAGTCCTTTAATAAAATTCGTTTTCCATTATATGTAACTTTATGTGTTTAGTCATTTCAGTTGTTTTTACGTAACTTGTAAAAAAGTGGGTTATAGAGTCCTACAAAATAAATAAATAAATTAGAGTATAATGAAAGTTTGTTCTTAAAAAATAAATAAATTAGAGTATGCTCTTATATATCAGTTAAAAAAAAATTATATATCATCTCAATTGATTCTTTTGAATTTCATCTCATTTCTTCAACAACTGCAAGCAAACAATCGCTATGGGAAAGACCATCCCACCAAACATAGATGTTACGTGACATTAGTTTTTTTTTTTATTGATAATAAATCAACGATTTAGTGAGTTTGTTTTAATGGTTCAATCTCATCGTTGATTCTTTCTTTGCTATAGACTTTTGAGAAGAGGTTCATCGAAGTACAATCTCCGAGTACTACGTTTTTCCCCAACAAACTTATCAAAAAAATGATCTCAGAATTGTGCGAAGTTAATAAGAAACCAAAGCCCGAATACAAAAGAAAACTCACGGAATATTAATAGTTTACAAACTAGTTTGCAGCATGATGTTAGAAAATATATGGCCTAGTGTCATATATGTTAAATGAATAATGGTTTGGATAATTATCAAGTTTATTAATATTATTGGTTAAATAATTAATTAAAGATAAATTAAAAATAGTTAGTATTAGATAAGGATTAAAGATTAATATTAAACTAATACTACCACTTATCACGTTGATGGAACGTGAGAAGTGGGGGACACTGTTATACGTTCCCTCTCTCTACCTATAAAATAATAGTAATAGTACTATATTCTCACCATCAAGAACATACAGAGAAATATATATAATAGTATTTATTATTAAGGAAGGGCTAAGAGAGAGAAGACCGTATCTCATAAAAGCTTAAGCAGTAAACTACGCAATGGCTCAAGGTAAGTATTCAATCTTTATTCATATCGTTGTGAAAATTATGAAGTTAACGATCCATGTTCCTTTAAATTAATCTAAAGGTTTATAGAATATATATTACATGTGGTATCAGAGCATGGTTTAAAAACTCATAATTTTCCAATCAATAAATTGTATAAACCCTAGAATTTAACTATCAAAGTTTAGATTCAAATTATATTCCGCTGCTAATCTTTATTATGGCTCAAGCATGTACGTTTAAATTATTGTTGTTTACGTTACCTGTTATATTAACACAACCGTATATATATTTATTCGGTTAGATTTGTCTGCACGTAAACCATGTTGTAAATAAATTATGATATTTATGTATAAAAGTATTGAATGAAACAAAATATTAAGTTAGATGTATAATATGTCAGTATTGTAAAAGAACAATTTTGGACGTTAGTTGCATCTTAACTTGACAAATAGTTTAATTTAGGTGTATTGGCCGTATTATATGAACTGTCATGACCCAATAGTTGTTTGGACTTTAAAAAAAAAATAAAAAAATATGTAGCGATGTTAAAAGTTTTTGACTAAAATTCATGGTTACAGTGAGAATTGAATTTTGTCAAATTTTGTGGTGATGGCATGCATATTATGGATAGTGTGTTACAGCAGTCGAGCTATTTTACTTTTGAGTAATAAAGTAGTAACTTTTGATACTACTTTTGAGTAATAATGTTGGGTACATGATTCTAACACTCTAGTTGTTAGGTTATTCTAAGAAAAATAAGTGACTTTAAAAAATTAAACTTGTTTGGCAGACATGTAGTATACATATATATTTCATTATTTAGAGTTTACAGTTCTGACTTAGATTTGTATGTGAGGTCAAATTTTCATATAAATACAATGAAATTTGTAGTAAATGGATTTCTTTTTTACTGTTATCCTCTAATAAGAAGTTAAAAAAAAAAAAATAAAAAAAAAAAAATGATGAAGAACAGATTTCATGTTTAAAATGTAGCAACTAATTAATAGCTGGACTGAACGTAAATCGTAGTTTGTAATGTGAATATAATCATATTTAAAATTGCTGGGAATGTAATATACATGTTTGTTAATCTTATTGTGCTGTTGACTGGTGATAAATAGACTTTGGAATGGATTATAGATGTATGGTTAGTTAAAAAAAAAAAAAAAAAAAAAAAAATGACTTGAAAAAGGTGATTTAACTTGGTCTGAGTTTGACTATGTTGAATTCAGTAATTATAATATGGCCTTTCCAAAGTTGGGTGTGAGATGTTACTGATACAGCACCCATGTTTTGTAAAAGGATCACTCGAATTGTTACGAATGGTGTTTTCCATTACTGTGATAGTGTTACCACACTGTTGGTTTTGTTTACAGTAAAAAATTTGTATTGTTAGTCACCAAACTCCAAAAGTTTTAAAATCTTAAGTTGTGTAAATAAATTTACCCATTAGGATGCTAATAAATTATACAATGGTAAATTAAAGTTTATTGTTATAATATAAGATAATTATAATCACCCAAAGGTGGATTTGTCAAATTTATAACTAATGGACGTACTAGTTGGTAACCAATATACTATTCTATTCAAAATTTACATCCAAAGATGTTAAATATGTCTAATTAGTGTATATGATTGCCAAATTATAGATTATCATAGCATCATTAAAATTAGCGTTATATGTCTTTGTATCACCCAAAGGAGAACAATGATATATAGTTTATGTATTAGAATCATTAAAATTAGCGTTATATGTCTTTGTATCACCCAAAGGAGAACAATGATATATAGTTTATGTTTATCTATTTGAATCTGTTTTATGCATTTTAAATTTATAAATTAAATTACTAATAAACGACTATCGTATCAAATTTTGCAGTACCTGTTCCCGTTGCTCTACATTCGCATGCTTCGTCGGTACCCGTGTTCAATGGGCTTAATTTTTCTGATTGGTGTGAACAAATTCAATTCCAGTTAGGTGTTTTGGATCTTGATTTGTCACTTCAATCAGAGAAACCGGATGCTATTACTGATACTAGCACCGATGATGAAAGGACTTTCCATGAAACTTGGGAAAGGTCAAACAGACTTAGCCTAATGTTTATGCGAATGAGTGTAGCAAACAACATTAAGTCAACACTTCCAAAAGCTGATACTGCTAAGGAATTTATGAAAAATGTTGAAGAACGTTCTCAAACTGCAGATAAATCTGTTGCAGGGACATTAATGACTACCTTAACCAACATGAAATATGATGGTTCTCGTAGCATGTATGATCATGTCACTGAGATGCAAGATGTTGGAGCAAAAATTAAAGGCTTAGGGATGAACTTGGATGAAAGCTTTCTAGTGCAGTTTATTATTAACTCACTACCTCCTGAATATAGCACATTCCAGATGAATTATAACACAATGAAAGACAAATGGAATGTGCATGAACTCGAAAGTATGTTAGTTTCTGAGGAAAGGAGGCTTAAGAATAAAGCAAAACATTCAGTTAATCTCGTAAGTAACCAAGGAGCAAGAAAGAAGTTTGGTAAAAAGGCAGAAAATGGGAAGAAGGGACTACATAAAGTGAATAGTTCCTCTTTCCAAATCCGCAAGAAAGAGCAAAAGGATGTAAAGTGCCACTTTTGTGGAAAACCCGGACATTTCAAGAATGTTTGCCTGAAACGTAAGGCATGGTTTGAAAAGAAAGGTAATTTTAAAGCTTTAGTATGTTTTGAAGCAAATTTAACTGAAGTTCCTTTTAATACTTGGTGGATTGACTCTGGTTCTACTGTTCATGTTTCCAATACTATGCAGGGATTTCTTACGACCCGAACCACAAGTCCAAATGAGAGGTTTATTTACATGGGAAATCGTGTGAAGGCTCCAGTTGAAGCTATTGGAACTTATCGTTTAATTTTAGCTACTGGAAGTCATTTGGATTTGTTTCAAACTTTTTACGTACCTTCTTGTTCTCGCAATTTGATTTCACTATCTTGTTTGGATTCTGTTGGATATTCTTTTAAATTTGAGAATAAAAGTTTTAGTTTGTTTAAAAATAATCATTTTATTGGTTCTGGTATTCTTTTTGATGGTTTATATAAACTAAAACTTGATAATATTTTTGCGGAAACTCTTTTAACCTTGCATGATAATGTTGGAACTAAACGTGGTTTAGTAGATGAAAGTTCTGCTTATTTGTGGCATAAACGTTTGGGTCATATTTCCAAAGAAAGACTGTCAAGATTGGTAAAGAATGAAATTTTACCGAATTTGGATTTTACCGATCTTGGTATTTGTGTTGAATGTATAAAAGGGAAACAAACAAAACACAAAAAAAAAGGAGCCACAAGAAGCACACAACTTCTTGAAATAATACACACTGATATATGTGGGCCTTTTGACGTTCCATCTTTTGGTGGAGAAAAGTATTTTATTACCTTCATCGATGATTTTTCACGTTATGGATATATTTACTTATTGCATGAAAAATCTCAATCAGTAGATGCCTTAGAAATATTTATTAATGAGGTTGAAAGGCAATTAGAGTTAAAAGTGAAAATTTTAAGATCTGATAGAGGTGGTGAATATTATGGAAAATACAATGAAAGTGGACAATGTCCAGGTCCATTCGCTAAATTTCTTGAAAAGCGTGGCATTTGTGCGCAATACACAATGCCAGGTACACCATAACAAAATGGTGTAGCTGAAAGGCGTAATCGTACTTTGATGGAAATGGTTAGAAGTATGCTATCTAACTCATCTTTACCCATTTCATTGTGGATGCATGCCTTAAAAACTGCCATGTACTTGTTAAATAGGGTTCCTAGTAAAGCAGTTCCTAAAACTCCTTTTGAGTTATGGACTGGTAGGAAACCTAGTTTACGGCACCTACATGTTTGGGGTTGCCCGGCAGAAGCAAGGATTTATAATCCACAAGAAAAGAAATTGGATTCAAGAACGATCAGTGGTTTTTTCATTGGTTATCCAGAAAAGTCTAAAGGGTATAGATTTTATTGTCCTAGCCATAGTACAAGAATTGTTGAAACTGGAAATGCTAGGTTCCTTGAGAATGGTGAAGTTAGTGGGAGTTTGGAACCACGAAAAGTGGAGCTTCAAGAAGTTAGGGTGGAAATACATTTACCTTTAACTTCTTGTAAGGCTATTTTTCCTTCTGTTGTTGGACAGTTGAACAATGGAGAAGAACAAATTAATGATCCAACTATCCAGAATGAACATAATGTCAATGAACCCATAGTTGATGAACCACTAGAAGTAGAATTAAGAAGGTCTCAAAGACCAAGAAAATCTGCTATTTCTGATGATTATGTGGTCTATCTAAATGAAGCAGATTTTGATATGGGAATCGATGAAGATCCAGTTTCATTATCACAAGCCATCGAAAGTGTTAATTCTGCGAAATGGTTAAATGCCATGGAAGATGAGTTAAAATCAATGGAACAAAATAAAGTTTGGGATCTCGTCGAATTGCCCAAAGGATGTAAAAGGGTCGGGTGTAAATGGGTCTTTAAGACCAAACGTGACTCTCTTGGCAATATTGAACGACATAAAGCCAGACTTGTTGCTAAAGGTTTTACTCAAAAAAGTGGAATTGACTACACAGAGACTTTTTCACCCGTCTCTAGAAAAGATTCGTTAAGAATTATTATGGCATTGGTTGCTCATTACGATTTAGAGTTACACCAAATGGATGTGAAAACCGCCTTTCTAAATGGGAATTTAGAAGAAGAAGTCTATATGACTCAACCAGAAGGATTTTCCATTAAAGGAAAGGAAAACATGGTGTGTAAACTTAAGAAGTCGATATACGGACTTAAACAAGCTTCCCGCCAATGGTATTTTAAGTTTAATGATACTATTATTTCTTTTGGATTTAAAGAAAACACCGTTGATCGGTGTATTTATGTAAAGATCAGTGGGAGTAAAGTTATGTTTTTAATTCTGTATGTTGATGATATCTTGCTTGCTACTAACGATCTTGGCTTGTTATATGAGACCAAGAAATTTCTCTCCGAAAACTTTGAAATGAAAGATATGGGTGAGGCAACCTATGTGATCGGGATAGAGATATCTCGGGATAGATCACAAGGAATGTTGGGTCTGTCTCAAAAGACATATATCAATCGAGTTTTGGAGAGATTCAGAATGGAAAAGTGCTCATCAAGTGTTACTCCAATTCAGAAAGGGGATAAGTTTAGTCTTATGCAATCTCCTAAAAATGAAATGGAACGCAAACAAATGGAAGGAATTCCTTATGCATCAGTTGTAGGGAGTTTAATGTATGCTCAAACTTGTACTAGGCCAGACATCAGTTTTGTTGTTGGAATGCTTGGCCGGTATCAAAGTAATCCGGGAATGGATCATTGGAAAGCTGCAAAGAAAGTATTGAGATATTTGCAGGGCACAAAGGACCATATGCTCACTTATCGAAGATCTGAGGATCTTGAAGTGATTGGTTATTCAGATTCAGACTTTGCCGGTTGTGTTGATTCAAGAAAATCAACGTCGGGTTATTTGTTCCTATTAGCTGAAGGAGCAATTTCATGGAAGAGTGCGAAGCAATCTACCATTGCTACATCCACTATGGAAGCTGAATTTGTGGCTTGTTATGAAGCCGCAATTCAAGGAAATTGGCTGCGAAACTTTATTTTGGGACTTGGTGTAGTCGACAGTATTGCCAAGCCGCTGAAAATTTATTGTGATAATTCGGCAGCAGTCTTCTTTTCAAAGAACGACAAGTTATCTAAGGGTGCAAAACATATGGATTTAAAATATCTTGCCGTTAAAGAAGATGTTCAGAAACAAAAGGTGTCAATTGTACATATTAGTACTAAACTCATGATCGCGGATCCGATGACTAAAGGATTGCCACCTAAGACTTTTATCGAGCATGTCGAGAGGATGGGCATCACTAAAAATATTAATGTTTAGTTTAAAAGATTTAAGTTTGACACTTTGAGCTTATTTATGGATTGTTTCTGAAAATAATAAATATAATGTTTTATTGCTTTTGTATATACATAATGTTAAACATGATTTGATTTGTTTTCTTTTATAGATCTTGTTAAGTACACGACCAATATTGTGGTACTTGGAAGAGATTGTGTTGTTATATAATGCAAAATCGCCAGGACTCATATTAGTTTATACTTAATAGTGATTTTAATGACATGACCAATATGTAAATTATTTTATCAAACCATAAAGACTAAATTAAGCTGCCACAAGGCCAAGTGGGAGAATGTTAGAAAATATATGGCCTAGTGTCATATATGTTAAATGAATAATGGTTTGGATAATTATCAAGTTTATTAATATTATTGGTTAAATAATTAATTAAAGATAAATTAAAAATAGTTAGTATTAGATAAGGATTAAAGATTAATATTAAACTAATACTACCACTTATCACGTTGATGGAACGTGAGAAGTGGGTGACACTGTTATACGTTCCCTCTCTCTACCTATAAAATAATAGTAATAGTACTATATTCTCACCATCAAGAACATACAGAGAAATATATATAATAGTATTTATTATTAAGGAACGGCTAAGAGAGAGAAGACCGTATCTCATAAAAGCTTAAGCAGTAAACTACGCAATGGCTCAAGGTAAGTATTCAATCTTTATTCATATCGTTGTGAAAATTATGAAGTTAACGATCCATGTTTCTTTAAATTAATCTAAAGGTTTATAGAATATATATTACACATGAATCCAGGCAACGACAAGCAGTAAAAGACCTGCGGGGTATACACAAGAGAAACTATCTAACCGAATCGCATATGTCAAGAGTCGTTATATCCTCAACTTCTGTGTTTATTTCCTGTTTCGTTTGATATGCAAAAAGATAAACGATTGCAAGAATATATGTTGACAATCATGCATAACATCTGCTTGTATCCAACAAACAAGTATGTTTTAGGAGGTAAGGCAGTAACATCTCAATAGTCCTAACATTAAAATATGGAGGAACGGATTATTGTCGTTTGGCCGCGATTCACATCTCAATAGTCCTAACATTAAAATATGAAGGAACGGAGTATTGTCGTTTGACCGCGATTCTCCTTCGTGATTTTTTTTTTTGAAAGTGCTAAGAATCAGGAGATGGGTTGTCACTTATAAGTGTGCACGACTTTTCACAAGCTGACTATGTTTCATCTTGAATCTTTAGGGTAAAGATTGGAGAGACTTATTTACCAATTTAGATTCGGAACAGTGTTCACCTAGCATTGAATCTTCACAAGTAGATTTTGTTGTTTTTTAAATTAAGATTCTAAATTAACATTTATTTGTTTCGTGTGTATATAATTAACATTTATTTGTTTCATATTAAATTATGGTTTTCTATTATTTATATAATTTTTTGAAACAATGTCTTGATGGATTCATATTAAAAATATATACACACGTATTGCGTTCACATGGTGGCAAAACATTAAATAGCACAATTGATTAAATGGAAACGGGTACCTCTAGTTAGGCTACAGCACGGTTACAACTTACAGCACACTTCTAACAGCATAAAATTTGATCCCGTTTCATCTACTATAAAATTAAAAATAGTGGTGTATTATATCTTTTAGGATTATGTGATAATGTGGAGTATTTCATTTTTATTAGCATTACTTTTGTAATTTGCCTTCACGTACTGTGTTATCGTTACGTTCCTCTTGATTGCCCAGAACAGTTTATTGGGTTATCCTGGTTGATCATTCTTCGTCTTTTTTATGTTTCAGATATGTTTTGAGATCATTTAAATTTCCAAATAAAGAGAAGTCGTCTTTTGAATATTACAACAAGGATTGCTCCGTTCGGAGTAGTGTTTGAAATGTTATATATGACCATACAAGTAACATTTTATGTGTAAATTGTAATGCATTGGAGTATATTTTAATTTTAATTATATAGAAAATCGTAAAACGGTATTTTCAAGATATATTAAACATGTATATTTTTTAGATATTTCCAACATCTATATTTTTGTACAATAAAAAGTTTACGCTTGGCGATGTTTATGCTTTTATCACAACTCTCGTAAAAACATTTTGATCAATTTAGTGCTTTTTAGAATGTCAATTGTGATTTAGGAAGGCTATTAAAAATATGTACATACAAGTTTATTTGCATTCAAACCATTACAATATATATGTTTTTCCAACAATGAAGTGCTAATAGAGATGTAAATTGTGACAGTGATTAAGCAAAAGAATAAATCTAACATTATACATTTTAGCGAGTGTGTTACAATAATCTAGAGTAACAAAAGGTAAATCCAGAGAGACAAGGGAATTTCTGTTTTGAGTTTGGACCTTTATAAATAATAAATCTCTTTATGCTTTTTTACAAGCTTTTAAGAGCGGTACACGTGGTTCAGAGAATGATCCGTCGAGGACGAGATCGGCTACAATTCTGTTAGCAGTTTCGGTGTAATGTGTACCATCCCAGCTAAGGTATTTTGATGGATCATCACATACATTTGACAATGGACCGCAAGTCATATTTTTGTGGCCACAACATTGCTTGAACTTCAATTCATCATTAAAGCCTGCCACACCACCATATCTCCATAAGGCAAAATATTTACGAAAATCGATTTTCAATTTACTTGAAACGAAATACTAAAGTAGTGTCTTGGAGGTTTGTTTTGATGTGATTTCTCAAATCATTAAATCGACTTATTTGAGACCATTCATCCCAAGTCCCAACACTTTTGAACTGTTTAGACCAAACTAGGTGAGATTAGAAGTGGTAGCTAAATAGGCCCCAAGTAGGGCTGATAATTTTGCATACTTTTCGGTTCAATGTGACAAAATTTCAACTCGAGCTGGACTCGTTTCTTTAAAAAAGACAACTCGAGCATTTATTCTCCAAAACTACGTCATCATGTTTTTTTTTTAAAACAAAAATGACCAAAAATGTAAATTTTGTATTGTTTCACTACTTCACAAATATCTGTGTTCACTAAAATCTTGATAATACTATTGGAAGTTACTTAGAAAATAGATCAAGTTACCTTTAACATTGGTTAAGAGACTATGTTTAGCTGAATACATATCCACAAGTGTGATCACTGCATTGGGGTACTCTTTTCTCCACTGTTCTACCCTGTTCTTGAGTTCCGAATTATATTGCTGAGACAAATTATTATATTCTATTATGCACCCATATTGATCATGAGTACACGTTTTAAAATCCGGGCAGCCTAACTCGATCGCTTGCGGCAAGCAACCCCATGGGCATGTATTGTGTATCCACATATATTTTGCTCCATTATCAAGTAACCTCTGGAAGTTAAAAAAAATTAAAAAAAAAAAAAAAAACCATTAGTGACATATAATGATGTAGCTAATCTTTTTTATATAACAGATCTTCTGATATGATTTAAACTTGCTTAATCTTTTGACAGTTTCTGCATATTATTTGTCATTTGAGCTTTAAGGGAGAATTAGCAAAATCCTTGGGGATACAAGTGTCGTGGTGCAACGCATAAACCATATATATTCATAACAGCAAAAGTGAAGTCCTATAAGATTTTACATGTCTAATATGATCTTAATCCTAAATTAGCCACATCAATAGAGTATGAGTATATTGATTGTTTATCGAGCTTAATGATTATATGTAACTTGATTTAACCAATATTTTCTACATCTTAGGCCTAAAATTTTCCTTTTTGTTGATTAGAGCAAATTTACCTTCACAGATTGGGAATAGTCATCTAGGGTGGCCGAGACACTTTTCGACTTGAATACACTTGCGACATCGTTTTGGCCTATGTCAATGGTATATAGAGCCTCTGAAAACGATTTTTCCTCAGGGAAAATAGATTCTGATCCTTTGCCTGCAATGTTGTTATCTGTATTATATAAAAGAACTGTTTGTGCAACAAAGAAATGACATGAGTTTTGACACCAAATGACTGGTTGTGTTTTTGAAATTCCCAAAAATGTAACATTGTGTCAAAATTCGTGTCACTTCTTTCGTTGACAAAGTTGTGTAGTGCCTAAATAGGAGTAGTAAATACTACAAAGTGAGAATTTTTTTAGGAGAAATTAGCTTTAAGTACTACTTATGTTTAATTAGCAAAAACTCAACCACATAAACTCTATTTCATTTTAGTCACATTTTTCAAAATTAGTTTTAAAAATACATGTCACCCTTGTTTCCAAAACAACCTAGATTTAATTAGTTTCCTAAAAATACTCTTCATCTTTCATTTACCGTTTTTTATTCTCTATCATACTTAATCACCCATTATATCATATCTCAAATTAATCACAGGTGTATTAAATTAATGTTCTTTCTTAGAATAGGTACGGTATAAAAATGTTTAATTTATATACTGTCAAAAAAAAATATGGTAGCCTTCGGTTTGGATTTTTTTTGAAGTGATGGAGTATATACATTTGTATACTATGAAATTTTATTGAGTTATTTTGACCGTATAATCGTGGTTTTTTTTTATGTAAGGGTATAGTAAGGTTTTCTTTGTTTTATTTTTTGCAGCATACATGTATTAAATGTTCTTTCTTAAAATTGGTAAACTATAAAAATGTTTAATTTTTATACTGTCTGGTACATACTATAAAAAAAATATGGTATCCTATAAAATTGTTTAATTTTTATACTGTCAAAAGAAATATGGTACATATTGGAAATGCGAAATTATTGGGTTGTTGGTCACTTAATATATTTCATACTATGAAATTATATATTAATTATACTACGTAATGTTTTAAAATCTGTGAACCCGTTATATAGTATACTATCAATTGTTTACCATCTGGTACAATAATTTTTTATTATGCTTTGATAATTATGTATATTAAAATTATGTTTGTGGTACGCTTTTGATTTGTTTCCATAAATTGATTCGAGCTTTTCATTGGTGAAAATGATAAAAATATATAAGATAAAAAATGGATCGAAGATAGAAATCGATAGAAGGACAGATACGCGTGTAAGTTAATATTGTATTTTGAAGTATAATTATGACTAAATAGAAACAGAGTTCAACTATTAATACCTTTAAATAAATTAATACCAGACACAAAATTTCCCATTTTTTCACTGGCAATGGCACGTGATTTAAAATTGATGAATCGGGAGACTTGTTCGCTAAGGGGGTAATTCCAAATCGGTAACTTGGGATGTGGATCAGAATTTGCTCGTTGAGCTGCCACCGCAAAGTTAGCTCCGTGTCTAAAACTCGTCCCAATTGCATCGACACTTGAATTCAAGTGGGGAAGTTGAAGACTCTCGGCTGGGAAACACAAAAAAAAAAAAATGAATAATGATAATGAAGATAAGATAAACACTCAACTATTCTTTTCCTTTTTGAAAACCGGAAAAGACTGACTATAGTCTGACTCGTGCCTAGGATCAGCCCCGAATATAGTAATACATCTCTTCGGTGACATTCGAACATCCTCGTTATGAGATTTTCGAGTAAATAGTTGTACTTCGTCAGGGTTAGGAGTATTAGTATTCGTAAACAAAATAAGGCCTCCTTGCTACATTGATGCAGAAATGAGAAAGACAGAAAGCGACTATCTAGTTTAAATTAGTTGTATGTTCATTATAATCTTGATTATAGTAAAACCTTGAGCAAGCAAGCAAACTGTGAACCTAGCTAGCTATTTTTGTCAGGTGAATGGCGTTAAATGATATAAGCTCCTTATGTCAATTAACTTATTGTTTGATTCGGAACTGAGTTTATCGTTTCCACTTCTTTGCGGATGTACTACATTCTCAACAAATCTTGCTATTGTGATGATACTACAGGCCGATAACTTGTATCAATTGTGTCTCATTGTCATGAATCTATCTGTGTGTATTGTTAGGTTCCGGGGATAACCGCAATTACATAGATAATTCAGTAATCCCCATTTTCTCCGTAAACAACTAAATTTAAATGGTTATTAACTCTTCAAGTATTTGAAAGCATTATTTACCCATGAAATCTATGATGAGACGACCATTCGAAATCCTCTTGGAAACCTTGCCCATACTTAAACCATTTGGCCACTGAATAGGGTAGAAGAGAACATTTGCTCCTCCTGTATCGGAATTTGAGTCTCCAAAATTGAAAATAGCAGGGAAATTACATTCCTTCGAACCAGTACGTGCATTAGCGGAAAATGCAAATAACAAGAAAAATAAGACACTAGTTTTCATCCCAAACTCCATTGTTGTAACAGAAGGTCACAAATACCTATCAATATTTCTTTCTCCAAATGAAAGATATTTTTTTCCTTGAATATGAACGCTTTGTTTTGAAACTATTTATAGGTAAACATTAGGCAGAAAATGGGGTCCATATTATTGTGCTTAATAGATATGTTCTATCGTTAACTGTCATATACTGAAACAGGAAGTGAATTATTTTGTTTTTTCCCAAACATAGTAATTTGTATGCCAAATATGGGTTGTCAACTCAAGCTGGGCAGCTAGCAGAACTATTTAGGATTACAAATGAAAATAAGTCTAATAATAGCTTATAATGCACATTATCATGCCCTTTTACAGAGTTCATTTTCAATATCACGTATGTGAATTGTTAAACATACTCCAATTTCTTTATTTTCTTGAAAAACAGCAGGCGTTCGAAGTAAATATAAATAAGTTTCCCCGGTACACAAAAATCACCATTTTGATTCTTGATTCTTGAACATCAATAAAGAAAAGGGATAAGTTATGTTAGGTTGATGGATTATGTTAGGATCTGGATAATTGAAACTAAAATAAGAAATGAAACGATATGGGCCAAGCTGAAAAAAGTAGAGAAAAAAACTTGTGCCAAACACAATAATTTTATTTTTTTGATCTCAATGCACATTATCATGTACTTTTACACATTCAAGAAAATCGTTAAAGAAGGTGGCATAGTCAATGATGTACTTAAAACTTCTCTATCTATTTACTAGTATATTGGAAGCTATAAGTAAGTTATTTAGTAAGCTAGACCTTAAGAAAAAGTATCCTATTGATGTGATTGATCACAAACATGTTTTAATTCGCTGCTTTCAGGAAGATGATTTCACAAGAATATGGCTCAAAAACATTTGGTACATTGATCGCCATCCTATGCGTGTTTTTAAGTGAACCTATAACTTTTATCCTGACTTTGAGACATCTATAGTCCCTGTTTGGATAAATCTTTCTATGCTACCTATTCATCTATACAACATCTCAAGAATTTTTTATATAACTAGAGTTTTGCAAACCCCCTTAGAATCGATGAACCTACTTCTAAATTAACTAGACCTAGCCTAGCTAGAATATGCGTGGAAATTGATCTTGGTGAAAAAGCTAGTTGAAATGGTTAGAATTGACTATGGAGATGTCAGTGATGAGGGTTTTTTGGCAATACTGCAAATACGAAGATCTGCTAGACTATTGTAAATTTTTGCTTTAAACAAGGTCACACAGTAGACCAGTGTAAATTTAAAAATGCAAGCAAAGAGAGCAATAAAGAAGAAGTAAAAGTTAAAGAGAATGGGCAAAAAATGAAAAAACAAGAAGCCAAATTATACAATGCCAATCAAAGAAAGAAAGAAAGCACAAAGGACTGGCTAGCCAGAACTTTTCTAAAAACCAAATCAGTGGAGAAGCAACCCATTGAAACTCCTAGCAAGGCCTCCCTCAACGTACCTACAAAGAAAAGTACAGAAGTTATAGTTATAAGTCAAGAAGAAATAGATGAAGAGTTAATAGATGACGAAATTCTGTGTGTTACTCCAACTAAAAAAATGATGAAGATGCCTTTAGAGAGGAAAAAGAAGAAAGGAAAATGGGTGACAGTAATGTAATTCAAGACCACCAAGATACTGACCTGCCTTTAATTGTGTATAGAGAAAAGTATAGTGATTTTGGGAGAAATGCATTGATAGAAAGTAATATTACAGCCATAACTAAAGTTGATGTAGAAAATGAAAAGTGGAAAGAAAGCCTATTTAAAAGCTAGAAAAAGAAGCTAAAAAAGAAAGAAAAAGTCATTGTACATGAGAAGCAAAATAAGCAACACATGAGTCTAAAATCATCCTCTAATGTGGGGGAAAGAAGAAGCTATAAATGATTAATGCACTTATCTAGAATGTTAGAGGGGTGGAAAATAAAGCTACCATTAGAAGAATTAATTATCTTTGCAAGGTAAATAAGATTATGTTTCTTATTTGTATAGAACCTAAAGTGGATAATGCTAAACTGGACTTGTATAGAAGAAAAGTGGGGTGTGACTATGCTTTTGCTTAGAATGACAACAAAATTTGGGTGTTTCATACTTTGAAAATAGAGGTAACCGTGGGTACTCAATGCAGTCACTGTATTAACCTAAATATTAAAGTTCACTCCTCAAATTTATCCTTTCAAGTTTCTGCTATTTATGCCAAGTGTACAGTACAAGAAAGACTCAACCTTTGGGAATTTCTGATAAATTCCAAAACTACTAATCCTTGGTTTATAGCAGGAGATTTCAATACTATGTCTAAAGAAGAGGATAAAGCAGGGGGGTTGCCTATTAATATTAAAGGGGCAAATGACTATCCGGATTGTATTAATGAAATAGGCGTCTTTGAGCTCAATTATATTGGTTCTAAATTCACTTGGAGGAATAATAGAGTTGAGGATGACCTAATTTTAGAAAGAATTGATAAAGTTTGTGTGAATCTGAGCTGTCACAACCTCTTTCAATCTATTTCTCTTGAACATTTATCAAAAGATAACTGTGATCACAGTCCTCTATTGGTGACTTTGAAAAATGAAGAAGATCAGAACATTAAAAGATTAATCTTTCAAAAGTTCTGGCCTAGTTACAAAGAGTTTTTAGATGTTAAAATAAATTGGAAGACATATAAATGTGGCAATGCTCTATATTCTTTGACTCTAAATTTGAAATATTTGAAGAAAAGTTTATGTAAGTGGAGAAAGGATACCTTTGACAATATATTTCAGAAGGTGATTGATGTTGAAGACAAAGTTCTCATAGCAGAGAAAGTGTATGAAGATAGTCTCACACCTGCAAATAGGAGTGAGTTTAATAAGATGAAAGCTGACCTTAATTATAGACTTAAAATAAAGAAAAATTTCTGGGATCAAAAAGCAAATTTAAAGTGGACAAAGGAAGGAGATACAAATACTAAATTATATCATGGAGTAGTAAAGAAGAGAAGGAGTAAGTGTGTTATTAATAGTATTATAAATGAACAGAATGAAGAATTAACTGATAAATTTGATATTCAAGGTGAAACTGTCAATTTTTTTAAAAATTTGTTAGCTTCTAATAGAACTACCAATTTTGTTTATAAAAACCTGGATGCTATTCCTAAGTGTATTACAGAGTATGATAATCATTTTCTTATTAGATAGATTGGTATGGAGGAAGTCAAAAGTGCAGTTTGGGACTTAAACAAGAGTAGTGCCCCAGATATTAATGGGTATAATGGTCATTTTTTCACTTCTTGTTGGGATATTATTGGGGAAGACATTCTAGCAGCAATTAAGCAAATTTTCTCTCATTCAGAGCTTCCTAAAGCTATGACTAATATACTTATTGCCCTTATTCCTAAGAAGACCAATGCAGATAAGTTTTTCGACTTTAGACCTATCAGCTTATGCACTTTCTGTAACAAAATCATCTCCAAAATTATGTCTTCTAGACTGTCTATTGTTCTACCCCATATTATATCTGAGAATCAAAGTGGTTTTGTTGCCAAAAGAGATATAGTTGATAATATTCTATTGGCTCAAGAATTAATCTCAACTTTGAATAAGAAAAACAGTGGTAAAAGCATAGCCTTGAAGCTAGATATGAAGAAACCTTATGATAAAATTTCTTGACATTTTCTAATTCCAGTCTTAAGAAATTTTGGTTTCTCTGATATATGGATTGATAGAGTTTGGAGAATTATTTCTAGTAATAGCTTTTCTATTTTGGTGAACGGTGCTTCTACGCGGTTCTTTAATGCTACTAATGGTCTAAGACAAGGTGACCCTCTCTCTTCTAATCTTTTTGTTCTTTGCTCAGAAGCCTTAACAAGAAATCTCACTCTGCTTATAGAGAAAAAGAGTTGGAGAGCCTTCAAAGCTCCTATTGGAACACCTATTATTACTCATTTGTCTTTTGCTGATGACATTATTATTTTCAGTGGTGCTAATATGAATTCTTTAAAGCATATTCAGAGGGTTTTATGCATCAAAAGAGGTGACTGACTCTCATAAACTTCAAGTGAGTAACTTACTCAATATTTCAGTGAGAAAACCCCCTTTTATTTATCTAGGCTGCAAGTTATATCATGGCAATAAAAAATGTATTTTTTATCATGAATTAATTTTCAAAGTGAGAAATAAGTTATCAGGTTGGAAGACCCAAAATCTCAATATGGGGGGAAGGCTAATTCTAATTATTTCATTGCTTCAGTCCATTCCTATTTACACTCTAGCAGCTATGAACCCTCCTAAGCAGCTTATTAAAAAAATTGATCAAATTCTACCTAATTTTCTATGGGGTAATAAAGAAGGAAAAAATAAGTACCACTGGGTGAACCGAAAGTCTATTTGTAGACCTATTAAAGAAGGTGGTTTAGGAGTGAGAAGCTTCAAAAGTATTATTGAGGCTTTCTCACTCAAACTCTGGTGGAAGTTTAGAATACAAAATTTTTTTTGGTCTAAATTCATGAAAGGTAAATACTGTAAATCTAAACACCCAAATGAGAGTGTTGTATCAAAAGGAAACAATACCTGAGAAAGAATGATGAAAGCTAAAGAAATCTCTGAAAATCAAATTGTATGGTTGATTAGCAAGTGATACATTTATATGAATTTGGACAACTGGACAGGTGAATGTCCTATAATGGATCAAAACATAGACAATAAAATTCAGATTAATGGTATTCTCTATCAAAGCAAATGGAATGAAGAAAAAATTGATAATTTTATTCCTACTTATAATAGAAGCTTATTTGTCAAATAACTCATTTATATTGGTGAAGAGAGTGATCAAGCTATTTGGAAAGATACAGAAAATGGGGTTTTCACTCTCAAATCAACTTGCAATTTAATTAGAGAAAAACATCCAAACAGATGGATTTTTGATTTAGTTTGGGGCAATTTTATACCAGGGAAAATCTCTTTCTTTGATTGGAAGAGCTTAAATAATGCAGTTTCAGTGGATAGCTCTGTTAAAAGGGTTGGTATTCAACTATCTTCTAAATGTGAGTGCTGCAGCAAATATGAAGAAAATTTGGGTCATCTACTAAGTGAAAGTAATCTAACCAAAGCAGTTTGGGGCTACTTTGGTAATTTAATGGGAGTTTATTACAACAACCCTACTTTGAGAGGTAGATTTATTTCTTGGTTATTACTAGACACAAAAGGCTCACTCCGGATGGAAAAAAAATGTCATAAAAATTCTTCCCTCTTATATTATTTGATCAATTTGGAAAGTTAGATGTGCAAGTAAATTAAACAGGCAGAATATGTCCCAACAGCAAATTATTAAAGAGGTTATTTATCTTATTTTGCTACACACTAGAAAGGATAAAATGTTTACTACTCACTGGAATTGGTGTGATCTACACCTTTTAAGGCATGTTCAAAGAGATAAAAAGGTACAATTAGTCAAATGGGCAAATCCACATACTGGCTACATGAAATTAAACAATGATGGTTGTTTCAAAGTTGTTACTAATTCTAGTGGTATAGGAGGACTTTTCAAAACTCAAAGGGTACTTTTGTTAAAGGCTTTTCATCACCTAGCCAGGGAAAATCCAGTATTGAAGCTGAAGCCTTGACGATCTTAATGAGATTAAAAATAACAAATTACACTAATCTAATTATTGAAAGTGACTCACTAATTTTGGTTACCATTTTGAAGAACAATAAAAAAGGTTATTGGAAAATCAGACACATCATCAACGAAATTAAAGATCTAATAAAAAGGGATACTTATCTGATTTGCTTTGTGCATAGAGAAGCCAATTCTGCTGCTGATTTGCTAGCAAATCTAGGCTGTTGGCTTGATCTGAAAATCTCTAGCAAGCTCACTGATTTCCCACCAACACTGAAAAGTATTATAGATCTGGAAAAGAAAGGGTTACCATATTTACGATTTCGACACGAGAAAGAGTAAAAACAGCAAGATGAAGGAAGAGAGATGTGGCTCTCTATATATATATCTATTTGGTCTGAGATTGAGGTGTCTAATACAGGCGAAGATGTGGAGAGGATGACATGTATGCTTTTTTACATCGTTAGTCCCCAAAGTTCCAAGAAGACTACGAGATTACACACGCTTTTGGTTTTGTTCATTTAAAGTTCTAATTTGTGTATCTAAGCCCCTATATTTATTTTCACTGCACTATTGATACTCTGTTTTATTGTTGTGGGGTTTTTCCCCCACTTTTTATTCTCATCAATAAATAAAAAAGTGTTTTTTTCCCACCATTAATATAAAAAAAATGTCTCAATTTAAAGATTTAAATGAAGAACAAAAGGAGATCAATTTTTGGATGGGAAGGGTTGCTCGTCGTCGTGGCAGGAAGAAGAAAGGAGAGAGAGAGAGATTCTGTACGTAGCGGCCTTACGCTATGTGGAAGTCACCTGATACAAGAAGTTTTTAAGGAACAAGTTTTTCGTTTTTCAGATTTTGAACTTATATTTCATTTTTGTCAGTGTTTTAAATAGCGTTATCGCTATCGTAGCGTTTTTTCGAGAGAAACGCTAAAAGCGCTAATAGCGCTTTGCGGTGTATTTTTTTTTGCCTAAATATGCACTAAATTTTAGAATATATAACAAAAAAAAAAAGAAATGTATAGTTATATTAGATAGTAATAAAAAAAAAAATCAAAAAAAAAAATTGTTGTTGAGTTTCGAACTCGGGTCTTCTGAAAATTACATAACTGTCTTAACCATCTGGACTGCAGACACTTTTATGAAAATTACACAATATATATTAATTATTTAGATCCGCTGTTTTTTTTTTAACTCGCTATTTACGCTTTTGGTCCAAAATTTCGCGCTTTTTACGCTTTTGGTCCCCTATAGCGCGATTTTAGCGCAATTCCACCCAAAATCGTGATTTTTCGTTGCGTTTTTTACCAAAAAAGCGCTATTTCGCGCTACGTAGCGCTATGTAACGCGAATTTTAAAACAGAGATTTTTGCTACAATTGTTCTCCTTCTACACTTTGTTCTTAAGTTGATGCTTTTGTTTATGTGGGGTTTTTCATCCATGTTTTTATTTCTCTATTAATAAGATAAAATTATGGGTGTTCCTCACCATTGATATGAAGAAATTTTTTTGGAAGTAATCAAATTACTGCATGACGATTCTCAATCTTAGGCTTCAGTTGTATTACCGTTCATTTTGACGGAGCTGTGTTTTCCTTATAGATTGGTCTCAATTATTCTCATATTTGAAGTAGCCATTATGGGGGCTTGGCCCATAAGGATACTTTGTTTCCGTTATTAATAAATTGGCCTGTTATTTAAAAAAAAAATTGAAAAAAAAAACGCCTACGCAAACAGCTACGGAAATTATTTTGCACCATCTCATAAACACGTATACACTCTGATTGCAACTTCAGCAAGATTTGCTTGCACATCGTACTGGGGAAGGGCATGAATCTACAGTATAGAAATAATTCGAACAAATATAATATTTTCATATAAACACATCAGTATTTATTAATTTCTTGCAAAAGAATAAGGGTACAAAGAAAAAGGAAAGAAGTGCCCCAGTACTGCATAAACAAATCCCCACCTTTTGCTTCCAATCTAATCAACAACAATAGATAAAAAGCGAAAAACACCTACATATGTAGTTGTGGAGTGCTTTACACCATCACACGAATGCAAACAAGTAACTACTTTTCGCTCTGTTTACTCCGTGTCAACGGGGCACCACATGAATATATATTTACTATATTTTTATATAATGATGTACCGATATTTCGACAAAAACAATTCTATGCATATAAGATCTTTGATTTTTTCATATGGGTTGCTTGTGTAACTGTTGAACTCCAAGTAACGTTTATTTCCCCACAGGGGAATATAATCGTAGGCAACCTTTTACTTTCCAAAACATTAGGAAAATCGGTAGTATAATGTAAACCTCGGCTCTCATGCCTAGCGAGCGCACTACTAACCACAAGCTTGGCACAAGAAAATAAATTTCTCATTTCGCAAGCCTCGAGACCCACCATAGTACTTTCCCAGCCTTGCGAATATAGATAGGCCTCCCAGCTCAGCTCTAGCACAGCAATCCTATGCTCTGCAGTCTCGAGCCTTGTGGTTGATCTCACAATACCTACGTACCCACATAATCGATTGTAGCTCTTTTCTGGCATCCCATATTTTATTTGCAATTTTTTCCAATACGACAGGCCCTGGAGACATCGATACTATTGGTCGGGGCCACGATTCCTTATCAGTGCCGTTCAATGCTGATATCGAGTAAAACATATTTTTCGTTTCTTTTTTTAATTTGGTCGTCAATGCTTCATGCAAGCACATCTCTAGGAGCTAGCTCGGCTCTTTCGTCATACATTGGCATAAATCTCTCCATGCTTAGGTTGTATAAAATTCCACCGTCTCCTCTAACAACTTCCGTGATTAAGAAGGCATTTTCGCGAGGAATTGTTAGTGTTACGGGAAGGCCTTCATCGGCTAAGGCAGTTGGGTGGAACTGAACAAATCTGGAAAGTGACAAGGTTGAGGAATTATTAGTGATATAATCATCAAGTATCACAGTAAATAAATTTGCACATATTTTGTATATTACGTACTCCATGTTAGAGATTACAGCTTGAGCTCGATGGGCCATTGCCATTCCATCACCTGTTGCCACCTATACAAGCCATATCAACAATTATAAGAGGGAGGGGGCTTGACCCACTATTTAGTGCTTGTTTTAGTTGCAAGGTTTGAGGTCAGGTGTGTCCTTAAAATCGTAATGAATTTGGTTTTTCAAGTTGGAATAGAAGTTTTAAATTCAATGATCAATGTTTTCTTCTCTCATTATAAAATATTGGCTAAAAGCTCCATGTAAACGAGCCCTTAGTCAACTACGGGGTGAATCTAGTCTACCATAGAGAAAAGATTATTCCGACTAGTACTTCTTATATGTTCACACTCCTGGGAAACAAGGAACCAAAGAGCTCAGAGCTAGCAACAAGCTTCAATTTATCATGAATAAGCTTCACATTGTTACTGAACACTATTTTCCTATCTTATTTTTTTGGTAACAAAATTCTGTTTTAAAGAGTGTTCGGCCTATAACTATAGATAACAAGAGTGCTCGTCTTATGGAGTGCAAAACTAAACTTACAAGCTACAGTTCTCAGAAACAATAAACATTTTTTCAGTTTTTACTGTGACCCAAATGTGAACACATACAAAAATCGACTCTAAATTTTCAGAAACATTCTTCTTGTATTACAGGAAAAAAAAAAACATGCACCAAAACACCAGACCTACAGGCCTCTGAGATTAGTTTCTCAAACTTTTTACTTTGTGACCGATCTGCCACTACCAGTATAGAAGAATCCAATTCCCACATATCCACCTTATTAGAGGTAAATCTCCAAATGCAATACCATGTAAAGGCACGTCAAACATTTAAAACTTCACGCATGTCTCAACTCTCAACACTCATCATATATTTTCATAATATCTGTGGTCCTTCACAATTTTACAAATGGGAGTCAAAAAAGGTACTCTCAAGAAATAAAGATTAAGTGTACAACTTTTCACAGTGACAACTGAGGTGTTGTATCTGCAATAAAATTGAAAGTTGACTATGCTTCATCTACTGATATTATATCGCTTAGGAAATATTTAATTATTAGCATTTCCTTTGTAATTTGCCTTCACTGTTATCGTTTCCTTCTTGTTGAATATTGCAAAATAATTTCCCAGAAAAGTTTATTGGTTCATCAGTTCTTTTCTTTAACGTCATTTGTTGTTTCAAATATAATTTGGGATCATTAAAGGTCTCCAATTATAAAAAAATTGACTTTTAAATATTACGACCAAGATTACCCCGTTTGGAGTTGTGTTTGAAATGTCATTACCACAAATAACATTTTCTGTGTAATGCACAGGTATTTAGGTACCTTGGGGTTCAAGATCAGTAGATCACGTCTGTCCCCAGATTTCTGGATATCCTCTGAAATCATAAATTGTGATGCGTAGCTTCATTATTATATGGGGTATATTTTGTAACGAAACGATTATTAATATTTGTCAACTGTCAAAGCTAAAACTGTACACGTTTATGTTTGATTCTTACAGTTTATATGTAGCAATATTGTTACTCATTATTTAAGGTTCACTACTTTTTCATTCTTTTTCACTTCTTGATTCCCTTTTAGATGTACCTTATTCGGTTGAATGTGAATTGAGACAGTAACTAAGCAAAGAAATAACATAACATGAAACATTTCAGAGTATGTTGCAACAACTCAAGGGAACAATTAAAAGAGAAAAAAAGGAAAGGGGGGAATTTTAATGAGCTTTCGAGTACATGTTATCCACTCTCCTTATGATTTTCGACAACCTTTGGTGAGCGGTACTCGTCGCTCAGAGAATGATCCGTCAATAATGAGATTGGCTATATATTTGTTTGCAGCTTCAGTGTAATGCATACCATCCCAGCTATAATACTTCGATGGATCATCACATACATACTCGGCTCCATTAGCATCTTTCTTTATAGCCTTTTGATCACAACCCAAATCTCTGTCACCACAACACCACTTAGATCTCGATGCACTACCAAAGCCTGTAACATCATCATGATATATTATTATATTAGCCCCTAAACGTAAGTAATAAATTGAATAACCCAAAGTTCTAATTTAAGTAAAATAGAAAATTATGGATTTTTTTATATGCATTATGATAAATTGTTTGCCTTTACATACTATAAGCACGACTTTCCATTCACTACAAAATTGTGTTTAGTAAGACAAATTTTATTGCTATATACAGTCTCTTTCTGGTAAAACAATTTAGCAACACTCATTTTACCATCAATTCCAGTTCAGCAACATGGCGTTTGCATCAAGTCAATTTCTTATAGTGATTTTCCAACACGTCTCTGCGACTGGTTTTGAAAAGAATGATGCTATTCTTAGATCGTTACCTGTAGCATTGGTCGCTAGACTGTGTTTAGCTGCATACATATCTACAAGTGTGAAGACTGCTTCAGGGTAGTCTTTCCTCCACTGATCAACCCTCTTTTGTAGTTCCGAGTTGTACTGCTGAGATAAATTATTGTATTCAATTATGCACCCATATTCGTCCTTAGTACACGTCTTCATCAAACCTTCTCCGCACCCTGTATAAGCTTTCGGCAAACAACCCCATGGGCATGTGTTATGTATCCAGAAGTATTTTGCTCCATCATTGAGTAGCCTCTGCAGATTATCAAAGTTAAAAAAAAAAATTATTGAGCAATTATGAATTAGTAACAAAATTATCGTAAAAGCCACTGTTGTAATGAAACCTGCTTAGTTTTGTGATGCATTCAAATTTTTTTTTAGCTTTAATGGAGAGAGAATGAAATCCTTGGGGATGCAAATATTGTGATGCAGCCGATAACCGTAATTGCATAAAAGTATGCAGAAGTGAAAACGAATGAGCTTTTACATGCTTAAGATAACCTAACCCCGTATATGAGTCGCCACATCTATCTTGGACGAGAATATTGTATATCTACTTAGCTTATTGGTTAAGCTGTAACTTAATTTAATAAGTATGTTCTATTATATTTCAGGGGGCCTGAACTTCTTCTCTTAATTTCATCAATGATATCGAATTAATTAGTTGCCTATTGAAGCTTAGTATTCTACCTTCACAGCTTTGGCATAGTCGTCTAGTGTGGCAGATGCATTTTTGAAGAGCAAACTCCCGATATCATTTTGGCCGATATCTATGGTATATAGAGCCTCAGAAAAAACTGTTGGTTTCGGATAGATACTTGTAGAGTCTGGTTCTATGTCTACAAAAAGTAAAAAGATGACACTGAGAATAAAATCATAAATAACGCAATGATGTGTGCATTGAAGAATAAGCACAAATTTTGACATAAAAGGCATTGATGTTTTATATCATACAGTCACTGGCTCACTGCATCTCAAAATCCGGATCATTCATCAATTAAGAAATATTTCATTCGTGGAAAAACTTATAGTTTGTGTATTGCATTATACTTTGTGAAAGGGGGGCGAGAGATGTTACCGGCAATGGCGCTAGACTTTAAAGCCAAGAATTGAGATACTTGTTCACCCAAGGGGTAGTCCCAAAAATGTGCATAGGTAACTCGATCAG
Source organism: Primula veris (assembly GCA_963682055.1). Lineage (NCBI taxonomy): Eukaryota > Viridiplantae > Streptophyta > Magnoliopsida > Ericales > Primulaceae > Primula > Primula veris. The sequence continues at coordinate 22,109,599 of OY821747.1, read as the reverse complement.
AATTTGCCCGTTGACCTGCCACCGCAAAATTAGCACCGTATTTAAAACTCGTCCCATTGCCGACGCTTGCATTCAAGTAGGGAAGTCCAATACTCTCAGCTGTAAAACACGACCAAAATAAATTAAAAATAAATTCCTCTTTGGTAGCATGTCATGCGAAGAGTAACCCGAGAAGCAAGCTTCTATTTCTAAAAAGAACTTTACAAGTATTTTTTATTTCATCAATGCTCTTAAAACACTTTAGTAATATATTATATTGCACAAACCACTTTCGAACGAACTCCTGATGAAACATGAAATCAGAAAAGTAGAGAGCAATCCTACAAAACCTAAGACTTTAGAAGTGATAATTAGTCACAATCTTGATTACATTTAAGGATTGCGCAAGCCATATAGCAATTTTTTTAGTTTTGTCGCGTTAAAAACCTACTACTTATATTTTTCTTGTCCCTGAGTGGTTGTTAATATTGTTTTCACTTGTGAGTTGACTGTGGAAAGACCATGTAATATATATCAATGTTTTAAATAACGTTATCGCAATCGTAGCGTTTTTTTCGAGAGAAACACTAAAAGCGTAAATAACGTTGCTACATAGCGTTTTGCGGTGTATTTTTTTTGCCTAAATACATATAAATATAGCATTAAATTCAGAATATCTAATAAAAAATAACTAAATATATATAAAAAGTTGTAATTAATAATCACAAAATGATTGTAGTTGAGATGTCAAAACATTTACTTTGTTTGCAAGAGTTTTGAGATTTGATTCTCTTTAACCTCCAATAATTTCATTAAAATTTTGACAAATTTTTTTTTTTTTAAAAAAATAAATAAAAAATTTTAAAATTTGGACTGCATACACTGTAGCGTATATAGCGTTCCTATAACGCGAATTTAGCATTTTTCCATCCAAATAGCGGTTTATCATAACGTTTTTCTGCCGAAAAACGCTATTTAAAACAATGATATATATCGAGACATACCGAGTGCGGTGTGTGTATGGGATACAAAGATGATTTCGTCATAACAGTCTCGTTTTATTGCCGTGAGTCTATTCTCAGTAAGAGAGAAATAAACGTATGAATCATGACATCGAAACACGAGTTATCCGAGGGTTAAGAAAAATTTCTCTGTCTCAGTGAGGTATATTATTAGATAAGTAAACCAGTGCTAGTTTGGCATTCGAAAGTTTTTTCATGGACTTTTCTTTTTTTCTTTTTTCCGGTATGCCGTCATTGATTGAAGCTTTGCCTTTGTTAGCTTTTTAACATTAGAAAATTTTATAAATTGGTTTTTTGGTACCCGAAAAGAATGGCTCAAAAAACACCCAATCTGTAGTTTAAAGAGGACCCTTTACCTATGAAATCTATTATAAGACGACCATCTGAAGCCCTCTTGAAAAACTTGCCCGTACTAAAACCATATGGCCAGCCAAAACCGGGGAAGAGATTAAGATCAAATGATCCTCCTGTGTCGGAATTCGAGTCTCCAAAATTGAATATTGCAGGAAAATTACATTTCTCCGAACTACTTTGAGCATTAACGGAAAACGCAAAAAATAACAAAGCAAGGACACCAAGTTTCATCCCTAACTCCATGACGGTAACAAAAGGTCACAAACCCCAACTTATCGATTTATCTCTCGCTCACTGAACGAAAGAGAGTTTGCATGTGTTTATGGAAATTGCAATATCAAACCATTTATAGGTAGCATTTGTACAATAATAGAAAAAATGCTCCCATATTAAAAGTTGTTTCATTTCTTTTTTTGATGTATGCCAACTAAGCACAAAACATCTTTGCACTAATTAGAAAACATATATCTTGAGCATCACTATATGGTCTGAGGAGATGTGTTCTATCTTGAGTTGGCATACACCAAAATAAGAAATGAAAAATCTTCGTATGCCAAATATAGGTGAAACCGTGAAAGAAAAGCTAGCATGACTATTTTGGGACATGAATTAAATTTACCCAGCTTTATGATTAATTATGCACATTATCTTGCACTTCTACAAATTCGATTCTTTCTGATATTTATCTATTCAAATAATGTTACGTGATAATAAATGTACTTAAGTACAATTTAGTTTTCGTTGCAAAGAATTAAGGGTACAAAAAATATTAAAGAGCAACACCTATACTAATTAAACAAGAAGTCTCAATCATTGCATCATTTCTCCGTTTGTTATATTATCACAGAGGTACCCAAAGCGTGGTAAGAATTCGTAAGCATCAACAACAAGAATAATGCCAACTAGAAGGTGGAGCATTGGTCTACCTTTGGCCGAATATGAGAACAAATATCAACAATGAGAACAGCACCCGATTAGGAAGATAAACAATTTAGTCTATGTTGTTATTACAACAATTTGATAACAGAGTTCACACAACTATAACTTTGTATCCGGTTTATATATGTTCACTCAACAATCAGTACTTTTGACCAAATCGATCTCATAACCGTGTCGCATGCCAACACGCGACCAGATTAAAATGTATTAAACTCCCCCCTCCTCCCTCCCCTCCCCCCCCCCCCCCCCCCCCCCCCCCCACCCCCCCCAAAAAAAAAAAAAACACACACACATATATTTTCCCTCTGAAAGAAACTACTGCCTAACTTTCAAACTGCAGTTACGCTTTCAGTTATAACTCAATTTTAACTCAACTTGTAACTGAACAGAACTCAATACCAAAAACTGAATAAACAAAACTGAACATACGACTTTAATTATGAAGTTCAATCTAGTATTAGATCTACGTCTCCGATGCACTCACCTAGTGATTTATTGATATGTCAAGTACACTATTACGTTTCGAAACTTACAACACTCTGAAACACTCAAGTATTTGTCTAATATAACATCTCACAACTTAAACACTATCAATCTCTCTACACCTAAGTTAATGATTGTTTTTCTGAATATCACTCGTCTTTTTTTTTTCTTTCTCTCTATAATAATATGTCTGATCTTTTTTTATGAGAGATAAGTAAAAACTATAATTCTACTCCGTTTATATAATACAGTTAAAAGACTAAATAAAATATCAATCAAATTTTCTTTTTTTAATCTACAATCTTCTAATTGATTTGATCTTTCGTTTGTTGATATTGTTATTAATAAAGTACCGATCCTCTTTATTTCGAAATTCATTAATATATTTTCTTTACATGTCTTCAAAATCTTTCCTTTGTGTTCAAACATATTTCCTTATTTATTTTCATAGATCTTTCCTTTTCTCTCTTTCCTCTTTTATTCTAAATTGATTTCACTTTCATAATTTGAAAAATATCTTCTGATTTAATTTAATTTCTTCTACTAATAAAACGAACAAATATTTAATCATAAGAATTCGAAAATCTATGTTGACAGAATCTTCACAATTAAATTTGCCATTAACTCAGTTATATGTGAGTTATAACTGAAAGTGTAATATGTCTTCACCGGCTCAGTTGAAAGTCTAGTTGTAACTGAAATATCTTAGTAACCTATAAACTCATATAAACTCAAACAATTAAACGCACCAATTTATATCAGATTAAAGTCAATAAAACAACCATATTAACGACAAATAAGTTAGCCAATTCCTGGACCTAACAATCTCCCTCTTTGTCGTTTAATTTGGCAAAAACTAAAGTTGGTAATCAACATATATAAACTCCCCTGTAAACAAGAGCCATATAATCGAATATAAACAGAGTTTAAGCACATATTAGATTGTCACAAAACTCCCCCTGAGTTACTTATTCAGTTATAAATGGATATTTCATCTGTTCAACTCCCCCTGAATTTTTGAGTCACTTTCCAGTTATAACTCGTGTGTCAATTTTTCATAAAACACAAATCATAAATCAAGTATTCAAACATAGTATAGCAGCATAGAACAAAATACTTGATAATAGCTTAAACAACAAAAATATCATCCGGGAGTTTAATTATAACATACTCTCTATTTCTCTCCTTTTTGCAAAATAAAAGACAGACTATGCATCATTACCGGATTGAGCATCAACAAGACACAGACTTTCTAAAACCAAAAACTAACAATTCAAATACAGACTTTCTCCAATAATCAATCAACCAAAGAACATAATAGCCAACTCATTCCATATTACTCAACTTAAACTGCAAACAAGAGTCTTTCTAAGCACATGCTAATGATATAATAGGTAACATAATATTCTGACGTTCTTTTGAGAAAATAAATGTGCATATTGACTTGGCTAATTAAATTGTGCAATCGTATATTGAGGTATAATTGAATAGCAATTAGCACATCAATAGAAACATCTAAAACTTATATCAAATTGTAACTTTAAGCATATATATTTAGCCGATTTAGAATAATAATAATAATAACGTAATTTAGGTACAGAATTATGAAAAATAATAGCACATATATGCCTTATTTTTCTTGAGTTTTTTCTTAGTTATATCATAGAATTTATACTGCATTGGAGCTTATACATAAAAGATTTTCTTGCATGCAAAATATTCTTTATAACTGACTCTTTTATTGAGAGATCTAACCATTCTTTTCCAAGTCTTTGCATGCATTTAATTAACCAATTTCTCCACACTACGGGATAAATATATCCCGTATAAGATAAAAACTGGATCCCCTATGAAACCCTAAGAAAATAGACTAGGCATTGGAATAGTAGTCACACATATACGGTTCAGTTAAGAGATGTTATCATTAATTTTCTTTGGTATCGGCTGGGATATAGATAGCAGTGGCTGGAACCGTTGCCGGAACCTACTGATCAATGTCTTTCCAAATTGTTCTTCTGTTTTTGACTTAAGAGTTAATATTCATATAAATAATCATTTGAATATTTTCTTCAGTTATAACTCAGTTTTAACTCATCATACATATGCTTTAAGATCTTAAAGAAATATGATAATTTTAGACTCCTCTTTTATTAAATCAACCACAAAGATTTTTTCAGAAAACCATATTAATAAGCTCATACAGATTTACACAAAAAATTAAATCAAAGGATACTCAAGTTCCACAATAATCATATTTTGTTAAAGATTTTCATAGTAACAGACTCCCAAGTCACTCCTTAAAGATTCAAATCTCTTTAAATCCAAAGGTTTTGTAAAAATATCAGCCAGTTGGTTTTCAGTTACAATATGATTTAAATGTAAACAAGCTCTCTAATGTGATGGCGCCTTAGATCTATATTCTTTGTACTAGAGTGTTGCACAAGATTATTAGCAAATTCAATACTACTTTTATTATCACAAAACAACATCAAAATATCATGTTTAACACTACAATCGTTTAACATTTGTTTCATCCACAACTATTGCGTACATGCATTACATGCAGGAACATATTCAGCAGTTTTAGTAATATACCTCCAAAGATTATAACTAACATTTTTGAACATTTTATAACAAGGATCAGATGCAACAACTTTTAAACAAGTAATAGAGGCATTCGCAAATGAGGTTATGTCAGATTTTTATTTACGTAACCATACCCATTTGGAGACAGCATTGAAAAAAAAAACTTAGAAGTGTTTCTTTTATAAGGAACAAAAACATTATTGAGAATTCTTTTCTTGTCCAAAGATTTTTTTAAACAATCTACTTCATTATGACCATTTTTTCTGCAGTACTAACATACCTTCATGTAGCCAATAGTTGAAGACTTAGATGCAATTCTGAAAATAGAATTTCCAGTTACATCTTCAGTTACAACTGAAGACTTTTTGAAACTTACAGTGGGCTTACAATGAGGCTTGACTAACACTGTTTTGCCACTTCCTTGATTTCCAGGATACCCTGTACCAGAATTATCCTTAGCATATCTTTGAACCGAGAGAATTTTATCAAGTCTTTCCCTTGTTGAGTTGTTGAGAAGTTTAATTTTCTTGTGCGTTTCATCAACCTCTATCTGCTTTGTCTTCAATATTTCATTTATGTCAGAATTTTTGTTTTTCAAACTATTAACCAATACTTCCAAATCCTGCGCCTTTTTGGACATACCCGTTTACCCAGTGTACAGTAATGCCTATTGCTCTTCCAATTCCTCCATAGAAAGTTCTTCACCCTCACTTTCAGAATTGGTTTCATCATCAGTTATAACTGAAGTTTTAACTGACACTTTTTTTATATAATATGATTCATTCCTATGTTCTACTTTAGCTGTAAAATTAAAGAAATTTTTGTAATTGCCATCGTTCACATCACTATCAGAATCACTTAAATCACTAAGGGTGGTTGCAATAGCCGCTTTGTTTTTCTTTAAATTATTTGCACATTCAGAACGTATATGACCATAGTCTCCACATTCACGACATTTAAAATTTCTCGGTTTTAACTGATAATTCCCATTATCTTCATCTTCAGGCCCATTATTATTATAAGACCCATTCTGATATTCCCATTTTTGAAAAACCCTTTTTCCATCATCTTCAAAGATTTTCTTCTTCTGAAATCGTTTGTACAATTTCTTTGCAAATAGAGCAAAGTTTTCTGCACGATATATATCTTCAATTTCAGTTATAACTAACTTGGAACACACCCTTTTCCAGCCTTATTTTGAAAATTTAGCTCGTAGGTTGTTAGATTCCCGATCAACTCTTCCATCTTCATTGATTCTAAGTCACTAGATTCTTCGATAGCTATTACCTTCATCTTGAATCTTTAGGGTAAAGATTGGAGAGACTTATTTACCAATTTAGATTCGGAACAGTGTTCACCTAGCATTGAATCATCACAAGTAGATTTTGTTATTTTTTAAATTAAGATTCTAAATTAACATTTATTTGTTTCTGTGTATATAATTAACATTTATTTGTTTCATATTAAATTATGGTTTTCTATTATTTATATAATTTTTTGAAACAATGTCTTGATGGATTCATATTAAAAATATATACACACGTATTGCGTTCACATGGTGGCAAAACATTAAATAGCACAATTGATTAAATGGAAACGGGTACCTCTAGTTAGGCTACAGCACGGTTACAACTTACAGCACACTTCTAACAGCATAAAATTTGATCCCGTTTCATCTACTATAAAATTAAAAATAGTGGTGTATTATATCTTTTAGGATTATGTGATAATGTGGAGTACTTCATTTTTATTAGCATTACTTTTGTAATTTGCCTTCACGTACTGTGTTATCGTTACGTTCCTCTTGATTGCCCAGAACAGTTTATTGGGTTATCCTGGTTGATCATTCTTCGTCTTTTTTATGTTTCAGATATGTTTTGAGATCATTTAAATTTCCAAATAAAGAGAAGTCGTCTTTTGAATATTACAACAAGGATTGCTCCGTTCGGAGTAGTGTTTGAAATGTTATATATGACCATACAAGTAACATTTTATGTGTAAATTGTAATGCATTGGAGTATATTTTAATTTTAATTATATAGAAAATCGTAAAACGGTATTTTCAAGATATATTAAACATGTATATTTTTTAGATATTTCCAACATCTATATTTTTGTACAATAAAAAGTTTACGCTTGGCGATGTTTATGCTTTTATCACAACTCTCGTAAAAACATTTTGATCAATTTAGTGCTTTTTAGAATGTCAATTGTGATTTAGGAAGGCTATTAAAAATATGTACATACAAGTTTATTTGCATTCAAACCATTACAATATATATGTTTTTCCAACAATGAAGTGCTAATAGAGATGTAAATTGTGACAGTGATTAAGCAAAAGAATAAATCTAACATTATACATTTTAGCGAGTGTGTTACAATAATCTAGAGTAACAAAAGGTAAATCCAGAGAGACAAGGGAATTTCTGTTTTGAGTTTGGACCTTTATAAATAATAAATCTCTTTATGCTTTTTTACAAGCTTTTAAGAGCGGTACACGTGGTTCAGAGAATGATCCGTCGAGGACGAGATCGGCTACAATTCTGTTAGCAGTTTCGGTGTAATGTGTACCATCCCAGCTAAGGTATTTTGATGGATCATCACATACATTTGACAATGGACCGCAAGTCATATTTTTGTGGCCACAACATTGCTTGAACTTCAATTCATCATTAAAGCCTGCCACACCACCATATCTCCATAAGGCAAAATATTTACGAAAATCGATTTTCAATTTACTTGAAACGAAATACTAAAGTAGTGTCTTGGAGGTTTGTTTTGATGTGATTTCTCAAATCATTAAATCGACTTATTTGAGACCATTCATCCCAAGTCCCAACACTTTTGAACTGTTTAGACCAAACTAGGTGAGATTAGAAGTGGTAGCTAAATAGGCCCCAAGTAGGGCTGATAATTTTGCATACTTTTCGGTTCAATGTGACAAAATTTCAACTCGAGCTGGACTCGTTTCTTTAAAAAAGACAACTCGAGCATTTATTCTCCAAAACTACGTCATCATGTTTTTTTTTTAAAACAAAAATGACCAAAAATGTAAATTTTGTATTGTTTCACTACTTCACAAATATCTGTGTTCACTAAAATCTTGATAATACTATTGGAAGTTACTTAGAAAATAGATCAAGTTACCTTTAACATTGGTTAAGAGACTATGTTTAGCTGAATACATATCCACAAGTGTGATCACTGCATTGGGGTACTCTTTTCTCCACTGTTCTACCCTGTTCTTGAGTTCCGAATTATATTGCTGAGACAAATTATTATATTCTATTATGCACCCATATTGATCATGAGTACACGTTTTAAAATCCGGGCAGCCTAACTCGATCGCTTGCGGCAAGCAACCCCATGGGCATGTATTGTGTATCCACATATATTTTGCTCCATTATCAAGTAACCTCTGGAAGTTAAAAAAAATTAAAAAAAAAAAAAAAACCATTAGTGACATATAATGATGTAGCTAATCTTTTTTATATAACAGATCTTCTGATATGATTTAAACTTGCTTAATCTTTTGACAGTTTCTGCATATTATTTGTCATTTGAGCTTTAAGGGAGAATTAGCAAAATCCTTGGGGATACAAGTGTCGTGGTGCAATGCATAAACCATATATATTCATAACAGCAAAAGTGAAGTCCTATAAGATTTTACATGTCTAATATGATCTTAATCCTAAATTAGCCACATCAATAGAGTATGAGTATATTGATTGTTTATCGAGCTTAATGATTATATGTAACTTGATTTAACCAATATTTTCTACATCTTAGGCCTAAAATTTTCCTTTTTGTTGATTAGAGCAAATTTACCTTCACAGATTGGGAATAGTCATCTAGGGTGGCCGAGACACTTTTCGACTTGAATACACTTGCGACATCGTTTTGGCCTATGTCAATGGTATATAGAGCCTCTGAAAACGATTTTTCCTCAGGGAAAATAGATTCTGATCCTTTGCCTGCAATGTTGTTATCTGTATTATATAAAAGAACTGTTTGTGCAACAAAGAAATGACATGAGTTTTGACACCAAATGACTGGTTGTGTTTTTGAAATTCCCAAAAATGTAACATTGTGTCAAAATTCGTGTCACTTCTTTCGTTGACAAAGTTGTGTAGTGCCTAAATAGGAGTAGTAAATACTACAAAGTGAGAATTTTTTTAGGAGAAATTAGCTTTAAGTACTACTTATGTTTAATTAGCAAAAACTCAACCACATAAACTCTATTTCATTTTAGTCACATTTTTCAAAATTAGTTTTAAAAATACATGTCACCCTTGTTTCCAAAACAACCTAGATTTAATTAGTTTCCTAAAAATACTCTTCATCTTTCATTTACCGTTTTTTATTCTCTATCATACTTAATCACCCATTATATCATATCTCAAATTAATCACAGGTGTATTAAATTAATGTTCTTTCTTAGAATAGGTACGGTATAAAAATGTTTAATTTATATACTGTCAAAAAAAAATATGGTAGCCTTCGGTTTGGATTTTTTTTGAAGTGATGGAGTATATACATTTGTATACTATGAAATTTTATTGAGTTATTTTGACCGTATAATCGTGGTTTTTTTTTATGTAAGGGTATAGTAAGGTTTTCTTTGTTTTATTTTTTGCAGCATACATGTATTAAATGTTCTTTCTTAAAATTGGTAAACTATAAAAATGTTTAATTTTTATACTGTCTGGTACATACTATAAAAAAAATATGGTATCCTATAAAATTGTTTAATTTTTATACTGTCAAAAGAAATATGGTACATATTGGAAATGTGAAATTATTGGGTTGTTGGTCACTTAATATATTTCATACTATGAAATTATATATTAATTATACTACGTAATGTTTTAAAATCTGTGAACCCGTTATATAGTATACTATCAATTGTTTACCATCTGGTATAATAATTTTTTATTATGCTTTGATAATTATGTATATTAAAATTATGTTTGTGGTACGCTTTTGATTTGTTTCCATAAATTGATTCGAGCTTTTCATTGGTGAAAATGATAAAAATATATAAGATAAAAAATGGATCGAAGATAGAAATCGATAGAAGGACAGATACGCGTGTAAGTTAATATTGTATTTTGAAGTATAATTATGACTAAATAGAAACAGAGTTCAACTATTAATACCTTTAAATAAATTAATACCAGACACAAAATTTCCCATTTTTTCACTGGCAATGGCACGTGATTTAAAATTGATGAATCGGGAGACTTGTTCGCTAAGGGGGTAATTCCAAATCGGTAACTTGGGATGTGGATCAGAATTTGCTCGTTGAGCTGCCACCGCAAAGTTAGCTCCGTGTCTAAAACTCGTCCCAATTGCATCGACACTTGAATTCAAGTGGGGAAGTTGAAGACTCTCGGCTGGGAAACACAAAAAAAAAAAATGAATAATGATAATGAAGATAAGATAAACACTCAACTATTCTTTTCCTTTTTGAAAACCGGAAAAGACTGACTATAGTCTGACTCGTGCCTAGGATCAGCCCCGAATATAGTAATACATCTCTTCGGTGACATTCGAACATCCTCGTTATGAGATTTTCGAGTAAATAGTTGTACTTCGTCAGGGTTAGGAGTATTAGTATTCGTAAACAAAATAAGGCCTCCTTGCTACATTGATGCAGAAATGAGAAAGACAGAAAGCGACTATCTAGTTTAAATTAGTTGTATGTTCATTATAATCTTGATTATAGTAAAACCTTGAGCAAGCAAGCAAACTGTGAACCTAGCTAGCTATTTTTGTCAGGTGAATGGCGTTAAATGATATAAGCTCCTTATGTCAATTAACTTATTGTTTGATTCGGAACTGAGTTTATCGTTTCCACTTCTTTGCGGATGTACTACATTCTCAACAAATCTTGCTATTGTGATGATACTACAGGCCGATAACTTGTATCAATTGTGTCTCATTGTCATGAATCTATCTGTGTGTATTGTTAGGTTCCGGGGATAACCGCAATTACATAGATAATTCAGTAATCCCCATTTTCTCCGTAAACAACTAAATTTAAATGGTTATTAACTCTTCAAGTATTTGAAAGCATTATTTACCCATGAAATCTATGATGAGACGACCATTCGAAATCCTCTTGGAAACCTTGCCCATACTTAAACCATTTGGCCACTGAATAGGGTAGAAGAGAACATTTGCTCCTCCTGTATCGGAATTTGAGTCTCCAAAATTGAAAATAGCAGGGAAATTACATTCCTTCGAACCAGTACGTGCATTAGCGGAAAATGCAAATAACAAGAAAAATAAGACACTAGTTTTCATCCCAAACTCCATTGTTGTAACAGAAGGTCACAAATACCTATCAATATTTCTTTCTCCAAATGAAAGATATTTTTTTCCTTGAATATGAACGCTTTGTTTTGAAACTATTTATAGGTAAACATTAGGCAGAAAATGGGGTCCATATTATTGTGCTTAATAGATATGTTCTATCGTTAACTGTCATATACTGAAACAGGAAGTGAATTATTTTGTTTTTTCCCAAACATAGTAATTTGTATGCCAAATATGGGTTGTCAACTCAAGCTGGGCAGCTAGCAGAACTATTTAGGATTACAAATGAAAATAAGTCTAATAATAGCTTATAATGCACATTATCATGCCCTTTTACAGAGTTCATTTTCAATATCACGTATGTGAATTGTTAAACATACTCCAATTTCTTTATTTTCTTGAAAAACAGCAGGCGTTCGAAGTAAATATAAATAAGTTTCCCCGGTACACAAAAATCACCATTTTGATTCTTGATTCTTGAACATCAATAAAGAAAAGGGATAAGTTATGTTAGGTTGATGGATTATGTTAGGATCTGGATAATTGAAACTAAAATAAGAAATGAAACGATATGGGCCAAGCTGAAAAAAGTAGAGAAAAAAACTTGTGCCAAACACAATAATTTTATTTTTTTGATCTCAATGCACATTATCATGTACTTTTACACATTCAAGAAAATCGTTAAAGAAGGTGGCATAGTCAATGATGTACTTAAAACTTCTCTATCTATTTACTAGTATATTGGAAGCTATAAGTAAGTTATTTAGTAAGCTAGACCTTAAGAAAAAGTATCCTATTGATGTGATTGATCACAAACATGTTTTAATTCGCTGCTTTCAGGAAGATGATTTCACAAGAATATGGCTCAAAAACATTTGGTACATTGATCGCCATCCTATGCGTGTTTTTAAGTGAACCTATAACTTTTATCCTGACTTTGAGACATCTATAGTCCCTGTTTGGATAAATCTTTCTATGCTACCTATTCATCTATACAACATCTCAAGAATTTTTTCTATAACTAGAGTTTTGCAAACCCCCTTAGAATCGATGAACCTACTTCTAAATTAACTAGACCTAGCCTAGCTAGAATATGCGTGGAAATTGATCTTGGTGAAAAAGCTAGTTGAAATGGTTAGAATTGACTATGGAGATGTCAGTGATGAGGGTTTTTTGGCAATACTGCAAATACGAAGATCTGCTAGACTATTGTAAATTTTTGCTTTAAACAAGGTCACACAGTAGACCAGTGTAAATTTAAAAATGCAAGCAAAGAGAGCAATAAAGAAGAAGTAAAAGTTAAAGAGAATGGGCAAAAAATGAAAAAACAAGAAGCCAAATTATACAATGCCAATCAAAGAAAGAAAGAAAGCACAAAGGACTGGCTAGCCAGAACTTTTCTAAAAACCAAATCAGTGGAGAAGCAACCCATTGAAACTCCTAGCAAGGCCTCCCTCAACGTACCTACAAAGAAAAGTACAGAAGTTATAGTTATAAGTCAAGAAGAAATAGATGAAGAGTTAATAGATGACGAAATTCTGTGTGTTACTCCAACTAAAAAAATGATGAAGATGCCTTTAGAGAGGAAAAAGAAGAAAGGAAAATGGGTGACAGTAATGTAATTCAAGACCACCAAGATACTGACCTGCCTTTAATTGTGTATAGAGAAAAGTATAGTGATTTTGGGAGAAATGCATTGATAGAAAGTAATATTACAGCCATAACTAAAGTTGATGTAGAAAATGAAAAGTGGAAAGAAAGCCTATTTAAAAGCTAGAAAAAGAAGCTAAAAAAGAAAGAAAAAGTCATTGTACATGAGAAGCAAAATAAGCAACACATGAGTCTAAAATCATCCTCTAATGTGGGGGAAAGAAGAAGCTATAAATGATTAATGCACTTATCTAGAATGTTAGAGGGGTGGAAAATAAAGCTACCATTAGAAGAATTAATTATCTTTGCAAGGTAAATAAGATTATGTTTCTTATTTGTATAGAACCTAAAGTGGATAATGCTAAACTGGACTTGTATAGAAGAAAAGTGGGGTGTGACTATGCTTTTGCTTAGAATGACAACAAAATTTGGGTGTTTCATACTTTGAAAATAGAGGTAACCGTGGGTACTCAATGCAGTCACTGTATTAACCTAAATATTAAAGTTCACTCCTCAAATTTATCCTTTCAAGTTTCTGCTATTTATGCCAAGTGTACAGTACAAGAAAGACTCAACCTTTGGGAATTTCTGATAAATTCCAAAACTACTAATCCTTGGTTTATAGCAGGAGATTTCAATACTATGTCTAAAGAAGAGGATAAAGCAGGGGGGTTGCCTATTAATATTAAAGGGGCAAATGACTATCCGGATTGTATTAATGAAATAGGCGTCTTTGAGCTCAATTATATTGGTTCTAAATTCACTTGGAGGAATAATAGAGTTGAGGATGACCTAATTTTAGAAAGAATTGATAAAGTTTGTGTGAATCTGAGCTGTCACAACCTCTTTCAATCTATTTCTCTTGAACATTTATCAAAAGATAACTGTGATCACAGTCCTCTATTGGTGACTTTGAAAAATGAAGAAGATCAGAACATTAAAAGATTAATCTTTCAAAAGTTCTGGCCTAGTTACAAAGAGTTTTTAGATGTTAAAATAAATTGGAAGACATATAAATGTGGCAATGCTCTATATTCTTTGACTCTAAATTTGAAATATTTGAAGAAAAGTTTATGTAAGTGGAGAAAGGATACCTTTGACAATATATTTCAGAAGGTGATTGATGTTGAAGACAAAGTTCTCATAGCAGAGAAAGTGTATGAAGATAGTCTCACACCTGCAAATAGGAGTGAGTTTAATAAGATGAAAGCTGACCTTAATTATAGACTTAAAATAAAGAAAAATTTCTGGGATCAAAAAGCAAATTTAAAGTGGACAAAGGAAGGAGATACAAATACTAAATTATATCATGGAGTAGTAAAGAAGAGAAGGAGTAAGTGTGTTATTAATAGTATTATAAATGAACAGAATGAAGAATTAACTGATAAATTTGATATTCAAGGTGAAACTGTCAATTTTTTTAAAAATTTGTTAGCTTCTAATAGAACTACCAATTTTGTTTATAAAAACCTGGATGCTATTCCTAAGTGTATTACAGAGTATGATAATCATTTTCTTATTAGATAGATTGGTATGGAGGAAGTCAAAAGTGCAGTTTGGGACTTAAACAAGAGTAGTGCCCCAGATATTAATGGGTATAATGGTCATTTTTTCACTTCTTGTTGGGATATTATTGCGGAAGACATTCTAGCAGCAATTAAGCAAATTTTCTCTCATTCAGAGCTTCCTAAAGCTATGACTAATATACTTATTGCCCTTATTCCTAAGAAGACCAATGCAGATAAGTTTTTCGACTTTAGACCTATCAGCTTATGCACTTTCTGTAACAAAATCATCTCCAAAATTATGTCTTCTAGACTGTCTATTGTTCTACTCCATATTATATCTGAGAATCAAAGTGGTTTTGTTGCCAAAAGAGATATAGTTGATAATATTCTATTGGCTCAAGAATTAATCTCAACTTTGAATAAGAAAAACAGTGGTAAAAGCATAGCCTTGAAGCTAGATATGAAGAAACCTTATGATAAAATTTCTTGACATTTTCTAATTCCAGTCTTAAGAAATTTTGGTTTCTCTGATATATGGATTGATAGAGTTTGGAGAATTATTTCTAGTAATAGCTTTTCTATTTTGGTGAACGGTGCTTCTACGCGGTTCTTTAATGCTACTAATGGTCTAAGACAATGTGACCCTCTCTCTTCTAATCTTTTTGTTCTTTGCTCAGAAGCCTTAACAAGAAATCTCACTCTGCTTATAGAGAAAAAGAGTTGGAGAGCCTTCAAAGCTCCTATTGGAACACCTATTATTACTCATTTGTCTTTTGCTGATGACATTATTATTTTCAGTGGTGCTAATATGAATTCTTTAAAGCATATTCAGAGGGTTTTATGCATCAAAAGAGGTGACTGACTCTCATAAACTTCAAGTGAGTAACTTACTCAATATTTCAGTGAGAAAACCCCCTTTTATTTATCTAGGCTGCAAGTTATATCATGGCAATAAAAAATGTATTTTTTATCATGAATTAATTTTCAAAGTGAGAAATAAGTTATCAGGTTGGAAGACCCAAAATCTCAATATGGGGGGAAGGCTAATTCTAATTATTTCATTGCTTCAGTCCATTCCTATTTACACTCTAGCAGCTATGAACCCTCCTAAGCAGCTTATTAAAAAAATTGATCAAATTCTACCTAATTTTCTATGGGGTAATAAAGAAGGAAAAAATAAGTACCACTGGGTGAACCGAAAGTCTATTTGTAGACCTATTAAAGAAGGTGGTTTAGGAGTGAGAAGCTTCAAAAGTATTATTGAGGCTTTCTCACTCAAACTCTGGTGGAAGTTTAGAATACAAAATTTTTTTTGGTCTAAATTCATGAAAGGTAAATACTGTAAATCTAAACACCCAAATGAGAGTGTTGTATCAAAAGGAAACAATACCTGAGAAAGAATGATGAAAGCTAAAGAAATCTCTGAAAATCAAATTGTATGGTTGATTAGCAAGTGATACATTTATATGAATTTGGACAACTGGACAGGTGAATGTCCTATAATGGATCAAAACATAGACAATAAAATTCAGATTAATGGTATTCTCTATCAAAGCAAATGGAATGAAGAAAAAATTGATAATTTTATTCCTACTTATAATAGAAGCTTATTTGTCAAATAACTCATTTATATTGGTGAAGAGAGTGATCAAGCTATTTGGAAAGATACAGAAAATGGGGTTTTCACTCTCAAATCAACTTGCAATTTAATTAGAGAAAAACATCCAAACAGATGGATTTTTGATTTAGTTTGGGGCAATTTTATACCAGGGAAAATCTCTTTCTTTGATTGGAAGAGCTTAAATAATGCAGTTTCAGTGGATAGCTCTGTTAAAAGGGTTGGTATTCAACTATCTTCTAAATGTGAGTGCTGCAGCAAATATGAAGAAAATTTGGGTCATCTACTAAGTGAAAGTAATCTAACCAAAGCAGTTTGGGGCTACTTTGGTAATTTAATGGGAGTTTATTACAACAACCCTACTTTGAGAGGTAGATTTATTTCTTGGTTATTACTAGACACAAAAGGCTCACTCCGGATGGAAAAAAAATGTCATAAAAATTCTTCCCTCTTATATTATTTGATCAATTTGGAAAGTTAGATGTGCAAGTAAATTAAACAGGCAGAATATGTCCCAACAGCAAATTATTAAAGAGGTTATTTATCTTATTTTGCTACACACTAGAAAGGATAAAATGTTTACTACTCACTGGAATTGGTGTGATCTACACCTTTTAAGGCATGTTCAAAGAGATAAAAAGGTACAATTAGTCAAATGGGCAAATCCACATACTGGCTACATGAAATTAAACAATGATGGTTGTTTCAAAGTTGTTACTAATTCTAGTGGTATAGGAGGACTTTTCAAAACTCAAAGGGTACTTTTGTTAAAGGCTTTTCATCACCTAGCCAGGGAAAATCCAGTATTGAAGCTGAAGCCTTGACGATCTTAATGAGATTAAAAATAACAAATTACACTAATCTAATTATTGAAAGTGACTCACTAATTTTGGTTACCATTTTGAAGAACAATAAAAAAGGTCATTGGAAAATCAGACACATCATCAACGAAATTAAAGATCTAATAAAAAGGGATACTTATCTGATTTGCTTTGTGCATAGAGAAGCCAATTCTGATGCTGATTTGCTAGCAAATCTAGGCTGTTGGCTTGATCTGAAAATCTCTAGCAAGCTCACTGATTTCCCACCAACACTGAAAAGTATTATAGATCTGGAAAAGAAAGGGTTACCATATTTACGATTTCGACACGAGAAAGAGTAAAAACAGCAAGATGAAGGAAGAGAGATGTGGCTCTCTCTATATATATATTTATTTGGTCTGAGATTGAGGTGTCTAATACAGGCGAAGATGTGGAGAGGATGACATGTATGCTTTTTTACATCGTTAGTTCCCAAAGTTCCAAGAAGACTACGAGATTACACACGCTTTTGGTTTTGTTCATTTAAAGTTCTAATTTGTGTATCTAAGCCCCTATATTTATTTTCACTGCACTATTGATACTCTGTTTTATTGTTGTGGGGTTTTTCCCCCACTTTTTATTCTCATCAATAAATAAAAAAGTGTTTTTTTCCCACCATTAATATAAAAAAAATGTCTCAATTTAAAGATTTAAATGAAGAACAAAAGGAGATCAATTTTTGGATGGGAAGGGTTGCTCGTCGTCGTGGCAGGAAGAAGAAAGGAGAGAGAGAGAGATTCTGTACGTAGCGGCCTTACGCTATGTGGAAGTCACCTGATACAAGAAGTTTTTAAGGAACAAGTTTTTCGTTTTTCATATTTTGAACTTATATTTCATTTTTGTCAGTGTTTTAAATAGCGTTATCGCTATCGTAGCGTTTTTTCGAGAGAAACGCTAAAAGCGCTAATAGCGCTTTGCGGTGTATTTTTTTTTTGCCTAAATATGCACTAAATTTTAGAATATATAACAAAAAAAAAAAGAAATGTATAGTTATATTAGATAGTAATAAAAAAAAAAATCAAAAAAAAAAATTGTTGTTGAGTTTCGAACTCGGGTCTTCTGAAAATTACATAACTGTCTTAACCATCTGGACTGCAGACACTTTTATGAAAATTACACAATATATATTAATTATTTAGATCCGCTGTTTTTTTTTTAACTCGCTATTTACGCTTTTGGTCCAAAATTTCGCGCTTTTTACGCTTTTGGTCCCCTATAGCGCGATTTTAGCGCAATTCCACCCAAAATCGTGATTTTTCGTTGCGTTTTTTACCAAAAAAGCGCTATTTCGCGCTACGTAGCGCTATGTAACGCGAATTTTAAAACAGAGATTTTTGCTACAATTGTTCTCCTTCTACACTTTGTTCTTAAGTTGATGCTTTTGTTTATGTGGGGTTTTTCATCCATGTTTTTATTTCTCTATTAATAAGATAAAATTATGGGTGTTCCTCACCATTGATATGAAGAAATTTTTTTGGAAGTAATCAAATTACTGCATGACGATTCTCAATCTTAGGCTTCAGTTGTATTACCGTTCATTTTGACGGAGCTGTGTTTTCCTTATAGATTGGTCTCAATTATTCTCATATTTGAAGTAGCCATTATGGGGGCTTGGCCCATAAGGATACTTTGTTTCCGTTATTAATAAATTGGCCTGTTATTTAAAAAAAAAATTGAAAAAAAAAACGCCTACGCAAACAGCTACGGAAATTATTTTGCACCATCTCATAAACACGTATACACTCTGATTGCAACTTCAGCAAGATTTGCTTGCACATCGTACTGGGGAAGGGCATGAATCTACAGTATAGAAATAATTCGAACAAATATAATATTTTCATATAAACACATCAGTATTTATTAATTTCTTGCAAAAGAATAAGGGTACAAAGAAAAAGGAAAGAAGTGCCCCAGTACTGCATAAACAAATCCCCACCTTTTGCTTCCAATCTAATCAACAACAATAGATAAAAAGCGAAAAACACCTACATATGTAGTTGTGGAGTGCTTTACACCATCACACGAATGCAAACAAGTAACTACTTTTCGCTCTGTTTACTCCGTGTCAACGGGGCACCACATGAATATATATTTACTATATTTTTATATAATGATGTACCGATATTTCGACAAAAACAATTCTATGCATATAAGATCTTTGATTTTTTCATATGGGTTGCTTGTGTAACTGTTGAACTCCAAGTAACGTTTATTTCCCCACAGGGGAATATAATCGTAGGCAACCTTTTA
Organism: Primula veris; assembly: GCA_963682055.1. NCBI lineage: Eukaryota > Viridiplantae > Streptophyta > Magnoliopsida > Ericales > Primulaceae > Primula > Primula veris. The sequence continues at coordinate 22,090,029 of OY821747.1, read as the reverse complement.
CTTTCCAAAACATTAGGAAAATCGGTAGTATAATGTAAACCTCGGCTCTCATGCCTAGCGAGCGCACTACTAACCACAAGCTTGGCACAAGAAAATAAATTTCTCATTTCGCAAGCCTCGAGACCCACCATAGTACTTTCCCAGCCTTGCGAATATAGATAGGCCTCCCAGCTCAGCTCTAGCACAGCAATCCTATGCTCTGCAGTCTCGAGCCTTGTGGTTGATCTCACAATACCTACGTACCCACATAATCGATTGTAGCTCTTTTCTGGCATCCCATATTTTATTTGCAATTTTTTCCAATACGACAGGCCCTGGAGACATCGATACTATGGGTCGGGGCCACGATTCCTTATCAGTGCCGTTCAATGCTGATATCGAGTAAAACATATTTTTCGTTTCTTTTTTTAATTTGGTCGTCAATGCTTCATGCAAGCACATCTCTAGGAGCTAGCTCGGCTCTTTCGTCATACATTGGCATAAATCTCTCCATGCTTAGGTTGTATAAAATTCCACCGTCTCCTCTAACAACTTCCGTGATTAAGAAGGCATTTTCGCGAGGAATTGTTAGTGTTACGGGAAGGCCTTCATCGGCTAAGGCAGTTGGGTGGAACTGAACAAATCTGGAAAGTGACAAGGTTGAGGAATTATTAGTGATATAATCATCAAGTATCACAGTAAATAAATTTGCACATATTTTGTATATTACGTACTCCATGTTAGAGATTACAGCTTGAGCTCGATGGGCCATTGCCATTCCATCACCTGTTGCCACCTATACAAGCCATATCAACAATTATAAGAGGGAGGGGGCTTGACCCACTATTTAGTGCTTGTTTTAGTTGCAGGGTTTGAGGTCAGGTGTGTCCTTAAAATCGTAATGAATTTGGTTTTTCAAGTTGGAATAGAAGTTTTAAATTCAATGATCAATGTTTTCTTCTCTCATTATAAAATATTGGCTAAAAGCTCCATGTAAACGAGCCCTTAGTCAACTACGGGGTGAATCTAGTCTACCATAGAGAAAAGATTATTCCGACTAGTACTTCTTATATGTTCACACTCCTGGGAAACAAGGAACCAAAGAGCTCAGAGCTAGCAACAAGCTTCAATTTATCATGAATAAGCTTCACATTGTTACTGAACACTATTTTCCTATCTTATTTTTTTGGTAACAAAATTCTGTTTTAAAGAGTGTTCGGCCTATAACTATAGATAACAAGAGTGCTCGTCTTATGGAGTGCAAAACTAAACTTACAAGCTACAGTTCTCAGAAACAATAAACATTTTTTCAGTTTTTACTGTGACCCAAATGTGAACACATACAAAAATCGACTCTAAATTTTCAGAAACATTCTTCTTGTATTACAGGAAAAAAAAAAACATGCACCAAAACACCAGACCTACAGGCCTCTGAGATTAGTTTCTCAAACTTTTTACTTTGTGACCGATCTGCCACTACCAGTATAGAAGAATCCAATTCCCACATATCCACCTTATTAGAGGTAAATCTCCAAATGCAATACCATGTAAAGGCACGTCAAACATTTAAAACTTCACGCATGTCTCAACTCTCAACACTCATCATATATTTTCATAATATCTGTGGTCCTTCACAATTTTACAAATGGGAGTCAAAAAAGGTACTCTCAAGAAATAAAGATTAAGTGTACAACTTTTCACAGTGACAACTGAGGTGTTGTATCTGCAATAAAATTGAAAGTTGACTATGCTTCATCTACTGATATTATATCGCTTAGGAAATATTTAATTATTAGCATTTCCTTTGTAATTTGCCTTCACTGTTATCGTTTCCTTCTTGTTGAATATTGCAAAATAATTTCCCAGAAAAGTTTATTGGTTCATCAGTTCTTTTCTTTAACGTCATTTGTTGTTTCAAATATAATTTGGGATCATTAAAGGTCTCCAATTATAAAAAAATTGACTTTTAAATATTACGACCAAGATTACCCCGTTTGGAGTTGTGTTTGAAATGTCATTACCACAAATAACATTTTCTGTGTAATGCACAGGTATTTAGGTACCTTGGGGTTCAAGATCAGTAGATCACGTCTGTCCCCAGATTTCTGGATATCCTCTGAAATCATAAATTGTGATGCGTAGCTTCATTATTATATGGGGTATATTTTGTAACGAAACGATTATTAATATTTGTCAACTGTCAAAGCTAAAACTGTACACGTTTATGTTTGATTCTTACAGTTTATATGTAGCAATATTGTTACTCATTATTTAAGGTTCACTACTTTTTCATTCTTTTTCACTTCTTGATTCCCTTTTAGATGTACCTTATTCGGTTGAATGTGAATTGAGACAGTAACTAAGCAAAGAAATAACATAACATGAAACATTTCAGAGTATGTTGCAACAACTCAAGGGAACAATTAAAAGAGAAAAAAAGGAAAGGGGGGAATTTTAATGAGCTTTCGAGTACATGTTATCCACTCTCCTTATGATTTTCGACAACCTTTGGTGAGCGGTACTCGTCGCTCAGAGAATGATCCGTCAATAATGAGATTGGCTATATATTTGTTTGCAGCTTCAGTGTAATGCATACCATCCCAGCTATAATACTTCGATGGATCATCACATACATACTCGGCTCCATTAGCATCTTTCTTTATAGCCTTTTGATCACAACCCAAATCTCTGTCACCACAACACCACTTAGATCTCGATGCACTACCAAAGCCTGTAACATCATCATGATATATTATTATATTAGCCCCTAAACGTAAGTAATAAATTGAATAACCCAAAGTTCTAATTTAAGTAAAATAGAAAATTATGGATTTTTTTATATGCATTATGATAAATTGTTTGCCTTTACATACTATAAGCACGACTTTCCATTCACTACAAAATTGTGTTTAGTAAGACAAATTTTATTGCTATATACAGTCTCTTTCTGGTAAAACAATTTAGCAACACTCATTTTACCATCAATTCCAGTTCAGCAACATGGCGTTTGCATCAAGTCAATTTCTTATAGTGATTTTCCAACACGTCTCTGCGACTGGTTTTGAAAAGAATGATGCTATTCTTAGATCGTTACCTGTAGCATTGGTCGCTAGACTGTGTTTAGCTGCATACATATCTACAAGTGTGAAGACTGCTTCAGGGTAGTCTTTCCTCCACTGATCAACCCTCTTTTGTAGTTCCGAGTTGTACTGCTGAGATAAATTATTGTATTCAATTATGCACCCATATTCGTCCTTAGTACACGTCTTCATCAAACCTTCTCCGCACCCTGTATAAGCTTTCGGCAAACAACCCCATGGGCATGTGTTATGTATCCAGAAGTATTTTGCTCCATCATTGAGTAGCCTCTGCAGATTATCAAAGTTAAAAAAAAAAATTATTGAGCAATTATGAATTAGTAACAAAATTATCGTAAAAGCCACTGTTGTAATGAAACCTGCTTAGTTTTGTGATGCATTCAAATTTTTTTTTAGCTTTAATGGAGAGAGAATGAAATCCTTGGGGATGCAAATATTGTGATGCAGCCGATAACCGTAATTGCATAAAAGTATGCAGAAGTGAAAACGAATGAGCTTTTACATGCTTAAGATAACCTAACCCCGTATATGAGTCGCCACATCTATCTTGGACGAGAATATTGTATATCTACTTAGCTTATTGGTTAAGCTGTAACTTAATTTAATAAGTATGTTCTATTATATTTCAGGGGGCCTGAACTTCTTCTCTTAATTTCATCAATGATATCGAATTAATTAGTTGCCTATTGAAGCTTAGTATTCTACCTTCACAGCTTTGGCATAGTCGTCTAGTGTGGCAGATGCATTTTTGAAGAGCAAACTCCCGATATCATTTTGGCCGATATCTATGGTATATAGAGCCTCAGAAAAAACTGTTGGTTTCGGATAGATACTTGTAGAGTCTGGTTCTATGTCTACAAAAAGTAAAAAGATGACACTGAGAATAAAATCATAAATAACGCAATGATGTGTGCATTGAAGAATAAGCACAAATTTTGACATAAAAGGCATTGATGTTTTATATCATACAGTCACTGGCTCACTGCATCTCAAAATCCGGATCATTCATCAATTAAGAAATATTTCATTCGTGGAAAAACTTATAGTTTGTGTATTGCATTATACTTTGTGAAAGGGGGGCGAGAGATGTTACCGGCAATGGCGCTAGACTTTAAAGCCAAGAATTGAGATACTTGTTCACCCAAGGGGTAGTCCCAAAAATGTGCATAGGTAACTCGATCAGAATTTGCCCGTTGACCTGCCACCGCAAAATTAGCACCGTATTTAAAACTCGTCCCATTGCCGACGCTTGCATTCAAGTAGGGAAGTCCAATACTCTCAGCTGTAAAACACGACCAAAATAAATTAAAAATAAATTCCTCTTTGGTAGCATGTCATGCGAAGAGTAACCCGAGAAGCAAGCTTCTATTTCTAAAAAGAACTTTACAAGTATTTTTTATTTCATCAATGCTCTTAAAACACTTTAGTAATATATTATATTGCACAAACCACTTTCGAACGAACTCCTGATGAAACATGAAATCAGAAAAGTAGAGAGCAATCCTACAAAACCTAAGACTTTAGAAGTGATAATTAGTCACAATCTTGATTACATTTAAGGATTGCGCAAGCCATATAGCAATTTTTTTAGTTTTGTCGCGTTAAAAACCTACTACTTATATTTTTCTTGTCCCTGAGTGGTTGTTAATATTGTTTTCACTTGTGAGTTGACTGTGGAAAGACCATGTAATATATATCAATGTTTTAAATAACGTTATCGCAATCGTAGCGTTTTTTTCGAGAGAAACACTAAAAGCGTAAATAACGTTGCTACATAGCGTTTTGCGGTGTATTTTTTTTGCCTAAATACATATAAATATAGCATTAAATTCAGAATATCTAATAAAAAATAACTAAATATATATAAAAAGTTGTAATTAATAATCACAAAATGATTGTAGTTGAGATGTCAAAACATTTACTTTGTTTGCAAGAGTTTTGAGATTTGATTCTCTTTAACCTCCAATAATTTCATTAAAATTTTGACAAATTTTTTTTTTTTTAAAAAAATAAATAAAAAATTTTAAAATTTGGACTGCATACACTGTAGCGTATATAGCGTTCCTATAACGCGAATTTAGCATTTTTCCATCCAAATAGCGGTTTATCATAACGTTTTTCTGCCGAAAAACGCTATTTAAAACAATGATATATATCGAGACATACCGAGTGCGGTGTGTGTATGGGATACAAAGATGATTTCGTCATAACAGTCTCGTTTTATTGCCGTGAGTCTATTCTCAGTAAGAGAGAAATAAACGTATGAATCATGACATCGAAACACGAGTTATCCGAGGGTTAAGAAAAATTTCTCTGTCTCAGTGAGGTATATTATTAGATAAGTAAACCAGTGCTAGTTTGGCATTCGAAAGTTTTTTCATGGACTTTTCTTTTTTTCTTTTTTCCGGTATGCCGTCATTGATTGAAGCTTTGCCTTTGTTAGCTTTTTAACATTAGAAAATTTTATAAATTGGTTTTTTGGTACCCGAAAAGAATGGCTCAAAAAACACCCAATCTGTAGTTTAAAGAGGACCCTTTACCTATGAAATCTATTATAAGACGACCATCTGAAGCCCTCTTGAAAAACTTGCCCGTACTAAAACCATATGGCCAGCCAAAACCGGGGAAGAGATTAAGATCAAATGATCCTCCTGTGTCGGAATTCGAGTCTCCAAAATTGAATATTGCAGGAAAATTACATTTCTCCGAACTACTTTGAGCATTAACGGAAAACGCAAAAAATAACAAAGCAAGGACACCAAGTTTCATCCCTAACTCCATGACGGTAACAAAAGGTCACAAACCCCAACTTATCGATTTATCTCTCGCTCACTGAACGAAAGAGAGTTTGCATGTGTTTATGGAAATTGCAATATCAAACCATTTATAGGTAGCATTTGTACAATAATAGAAAAAATGCTCCCATATTAAAAGTTGTTTCATTTCTTTTTTTGATGTATGCCAACTAAGCACAAAACATCTTTGCACTAATTAGAAAACATATATCTTGAGCATCACTATATGGTCTGAGGAGATGTGTTCTATCTTGAGTTGGCATACACCAAAATAAGAAATGAAAAATCTTCGTATGCCAAATATAGGTGAAACCGTGAAAGAAAAGCTAGCATGACTATTTTGGGACATGAATTAAATTTACCCAGCTTTATGATTAATTATGCACATTATCTTGCACTTCTACAAATTCGATTCTTTCTGATATTTATCTATTCAAATAATGTTACGTGATAATAAATGTACTTAAGTACAATTTAGTTTTCGTTGCAAAGAATTAAGGGTACAAAAAATATTAAAGAGCAACACCTATACTAATTAAACAAGAAGTCTCAATCATTGCATCATTTCTCCGTTTGTTATATTATCACAGAGGTACCCAAAGCGTGGTAAGAATTCGTAAGCATCAACAACAAGAATAATGCCAACTAGAAGGTGGAGCATTGGTCTACCTTTGGCCGAATATGAGAACAAATATCAACAATGAGAACAGCACCCGATTAGGAAGATAAACAATTTAGTCTATGTTGTTATTACAACAATTTGATAACAGAGTTCACACAACTATAACTTTGTATCCGGTTTATATATGTTCACTCAACAATCAGTACTTTTGACCAAATCGATCTCATAACCGTGTCGCATGCCAACACGCGACCAGATTAAAATGTATTAAACTCCCCCCTCCTCCCTCCCCTCCCCCCCCCCCCCCCCCCCCCCCCCCCACCCCCCCCAAAAAAAAAAAAAACACACACACATATATTTTCCCTCTGAAAGAAACTACTGCCTAACTTTCAAACTGCAGTTACGCTTTCAGTTATAACTCAATTTTAACTCAACTTGTAACTGAACAGAACTCAATACCAAAAACTGAATAAACAAAACTGAACATACGACTTTAATTATGAAGTTCAATCTAGTATTAGATCTACGTCTCCGATGCACTCACCTAGTGATTTATTGATATGTCAAGTACACTATTACGTTTCGAAACTTACAACACTCTGAAACACTCAAGTATTTGTCTAATATAACATCTCACAACTTAAACACTATCAATCTCTCTACACCTAAGTTAATGATTGTTTTTCTGAATATCACTCGTCTTTTTTTTTTCTTTCTCTCTATAATAATATGTCTGATCTTTTTTTATGAGAGATAAGTAAAAACTATAATTCTACTCCGTTTATATAATACAGTTAAAAGACTAAATAAAATATCAATCAAATTTTCTTTTTTTAATCTACAATCTTCTAATTGATTTGATCTTTCGTTTGTTGATATTGTTATTAATAAAGTACCGATCCTCTTTATTTCGAAATTCATTAATATATTTTCTTTACATGTCTTCAAAATCTTTCCTTTGTGTTCAAACATATTTCCTTATTTATTTTCATAGATCTTTCCTTTTCTCTCTTTCCTCTTTTATTCTAAATTGATTTCACTTTCATAATTTGAAAAATATCTTCTGATTTAATTTAATTTCTTCTACTAATAAAACGAACAAATATTTAATCATAAGAATTCGAAAATCTATGTTGACAGAATCTTCACAATTAAATTTGCCATTAACTCAGTTATATGTGAGTTATAACTGAAAGTGTAATATGTCTTCACCGGCTCAGTTGAAAGTCTAGTTGTAACTGAAATATCTTAGTAACCTATAAACTCATATAAACTCAAACAATTAAACGCACCAATTTATATCAGATTAAAGTCAATAAAACAACCATATTAACGACAAATAAGTTAGCCAATTCCTGGACCTAACAATCTCCCTCTTTGTCGTTTAATTTGGCAAAAACTAAAGTTGGTAATCAACATATATAAACTCCCCTGTAAACAAGAGCCATATAATCGAATATAAACAGAGTTTAAGCACATATTAGATTGTCACAAAACTCCCCCTGAGTTACTTATTCAGTTATAAATGGATATTTCATCTGTTCAACTCCCCCTGAATTTTTGAGTCACTTTCCAGTTATAACTCGTGTGTCAATTTTTCATAAAACACAAATCATAAATCAAGTATTCAAACATAGTATAGCAGCATAGAACAAAATACTTGATAATAGCTTAAACAACAAAAATATCATCCGGGAGTTTAATTATAACATACTCTCTATTTCTCTCCTTTTTGCAAAATAAAAGACAGACTATGCATCATTACCGGATTGAGCATCAACAAGACACAGACTTTCTAAAACCAAAAACTAACAATTCAAATACAGACTTTCTCCAATAATCAATCAACCAAAGAACATAATAGCCAACTCATTCCATATTACTCAACTTAAACTGCAAACAAGAGTCTTTCTAAGCACATGCTAATGATATAATAGGTAACATAATATTCTGACGTTCTTTTGAGAAAATAAATGTGCATATTGACTTGGCTAATTAAATTGTGCAATCGTATATTGAGGTATAATTGAATAGCAATTAGCACATCAATAGAAACATCTAAAACTTATATCAAATTGTAACTTTAAGCATATATATTTAGCCGATTTAGAATAATAATAATAATAACGTAATTTAGGTACAGAATTATGAAAAATAATAGCACATATATGCCTTATTTTTCTTGAGTTTTTTCTTAGTTATATCATAGAATTTATACTGCATTGGAGCTTATACATAAAAGATTTTCTTGCATGCAAAATATTCTTTATAACTGACTCTTTTATTGAGAGATCTAACCATTCTTTTCCAAGTCTTTGCATGCATTTAATTAACCAATTTCTCCACACTACGGGATAAATATATCCCGTATAAGATAAAAACTGGATCCCCTATGAAACCCTAAGAAAATAGACTAGGCATTGGAATAGTAGTCACACATATACGGTTCAGTTAAGAGATGTTATCATTAATTTTCTTTGGTATCGGCTGGGATATAGATAGCAGTGGCTGGAACCGTTGCCGGAACCTACTGATCAATGTCTTTCCAAATTGTTCTTCTGTTTTTGACTTAAGAGTTAATATTCATATAAATAATCATTTGAATATTTTCTTCAGTTATAACTCAGTTTTAACTCATCATACATATGCTTTAAGATCTTAAAGAAATATGATAATTTTAGACTCCTCTTTTATTAAATCAACCACAAAGATTTTTTCAGAAAACCATATTAATAAGCTCATACAGATTTACACAAAAAATTAAATCAAAGGATACTCAAGTTCCACAATAATCATATTTTGTTAAAGATTTTCATAGTAACAGACTCCCAAGTCACTCCTTAAAGATTCAAATCTCTTTAAATCCAAAGGTTTTGTAAAAATATCAGCCAGTTGGTTTTCAGTTACAATATGATTTAAATGTAAACAAGCTCTCTAATGTGATGGCGCCTTAGATCTATATTCTTTGTACTAGAGTGTTGCACAAGATTATTAGCAAATTCAATACTACTTTTATTATCACAAAACAACATCAAAATATCATGTTTAACACTACAATCGTTTAACATTTGTTTCATCCACAACTATTGCGTACATGCATTACATGCAGGAACATATTCAGCAGTTTTAGTAATATACCTCCAAAGATTATAACTAACATTTTTGAACATTTTATAACAAGGATCAGATGCAACAACTTTTAAACAAGTAATAGAGGCATTCGCAAATGAGGTTATGTCAGATTTTTATTTACGTAACCATACCCATTTGGAGACAGCATTGAAAAAAAAAACTTAGAAGTGTTTCTTTTATAAGGAACAAAAACATTATTGAGAATTCTTTTCTTGTCCAAAGATTTTTTTAAACAATCTACTTCATTATGACCATTTTTTCTGCAGTACTAACATACCTTCATGTAGCCAATAGTTGAAGACTTAGATGCAATTCTGAAAATAGAATTTCCAGTTACATCTTCAGTTACAACTGAAGACTTTTTGAAACTTACAGTGGGCTTACAATGAGGCTTGACTAACACTGTTTTGCCACTTCCTTGATTTCCAGGATACCCTGTACCAGAATTATCCTTAGCATATCTTTGAACCGAGAGAATTTTATCAAGTCTTTCCCTTGTTGAGTTGTTGAGAAGTTTAATTTTCTTGTGCGTTTCATCAACCTCTATCTGCTTTGTCTTCAATATTTCATTTATGTCAGAATTTTTGTTTTTCAAACTATTAACCAATACTTCCAAATCCTGCGCCTTTTTGGACATACCCGTTTACCCAGTGTACAGTAATGCCTATTGCTCTTCCAATTCCTCCATAGAAAGTTCTTCACCCTCACTTTCAGAATTGGTTTCATCATCAGTTATAACTGAAGTTTTAACTGACACTTTTTTTATATAATATGATTCATTCCTATGTTCTACTTTAGCTGTAAAATTAAAGAAATTTTTGTAATTGCCATCGTTCACATCACTATCAGAATCACTTAAATCACTAAGGGTGGTTGCAATAGCCGCTTTGTTTTTCTTTAAATTATTTGCACATTCAGAACGTATATGACCATAGTCTCCACATTCACGACATTTAAAATTTCTCGGTTTTAACTGATAATTCCCATTATCTTCATCTTCAGGCCCATTATTATTATAAGACCCATTCTGATATTCCCATTTTTGAAAAACCCTTTTTCCATCATCTTCAAAGATTTTCTTCTTCTGAAATCGTTTGTACAATTTCTTTGCAAATAGAGCAAAGTTTTCTGCACGATATATATCTTCAATTTCAGTTATAACTAACTTGGAACACACCCTTTTCCAGCCTTATTTTGAAAATTTAGCTCGTAGGTTGTTAGATTCCCGATCAACTCTTCCATCTTCATTGATTCTAAGTCACTAGATTCTTCGATAGCTATTACCTTCATCTTGAATCTTTAGGGTAAAGATTGGAGAGACTTATTTACCAATTTAGATTCGGAACAGTGTTCACCTAGCATTGAATCATCACAAGTAGATTTTGTTATTTTTTAAATTAAGATTCTAAATTAACATTTATTTGTTTCTGTGTATATAATTAACATTTATTTGTTTCATATTAAATTATGGTTTTCTATTATTTATATAATTTTTTGAAACAATGTCTTGATGGATTCATATTAAAAATATATACACACGTATTGCGTTCACATGGTGGCAAAACATTAAATAGCACAATTGATTAAATGGAAACGGGTACCTCTAGTTAGGCTACAGCACGGTTACAACTTACAGCACACTTCTAACAGCATAAAATTTGATCCCGTTTCATCTACTATAAAATTAAAAATAGTGGTGTATTATATCTTTTAGGATTATGTGATAATGTGGAGTACTTCATTTTTATTAGCATTACTTTTGTAATTTGCCTTCACGTACTGTGTTATCGTTACGTTCCTCTTGATTGCCCAGAACAGTTTATTGGGTTATCCTGGTTGATCATTCTTCGTCTTTTTTATGTTTCAGATATGTTTTGAGATCATTTAAATTTCCAAATAAAGAGAAGTCGTCTTTTGAATATTACAACAAGGATTGCTCCGTTCGGAGTAGTGTTTGAAATGTTATATATGACCATACAAGTAACATTTTATGTGTAAATTGTAATGCATTGGAGTATATTTTAATTTTAATTATATAGAAAATCGTAAAACGGTATTTTCAAGATATATTAAACATGTATATTTTTTAGATATTTCCAACATCTATATTTTTGTACAATAAAAAGTTTACGCTTGGCGATGTTTATGCTTTTATCACAACTCTCGTAAAAACATTTTGATCAATTTAGTGCTTTTTAGAATGTCAATTGTGATTTAGGAAGGCTATTAAAAATATGTACATACAAGTTTATTTGCATTCAAACCATTACAATATATATGTTTTTCCAACAATGAAGTGCTAATAGAGATGTAAATTGTGACAGTGATTAAGCAAAAGAATAAATCTAACATTATACATTTTAGCGAGTGTGTTACAATAATCTAGAGTAACAAAAGGTAAATCCAGAGAGACAAGGGAATTTCTGTTTTGAGTTTGGACCTTTATAAATAATAAATCTCTTTATGCTTTTTTACAAGCTTTTAAGAGCGGTACACGTGGTTCAGAGAATGATCCGTCGAGGACGAGATCGGCTACAATTCTGTTAGCAGTTTCGGTGTAATGTGTACCATCCCAGCTAAGGTATTTTGATGGATCATCACATACATTTGACAATGGACCGCAAGTCATATTTTTGTGGCCACAACATTGCTTGAACTTCAATTCATCATTAAAGCCTGCCACACCACCATATCTCCATAAGGCAAAATATTTACGAAAATCGATTTTCAATTTACTTGAAACGAAATACTAAAGTAGTGTCTTGGAGGTTTGTTTTGATGTGATTTCTCAAATCATTAAATCGACTTATTTGAGACCATTCATCCCAAGTCCCAACACTTTTGAACTGTTTAGACCAAACTAGGTGAGATTAGAAGTGGTAGCTAAATAGGCCCCAAGTAGGGCTGATAATTTTGCATACTTTTCGGTTCAATGTGACAAAATTTCAACTCGAGCTGGACTCGTTTCTTTAAAAAAGACAACTCGAGCATTTATTCTCCAAAACTACGTCATCATGTTTTTTTTTTAAAACAAAAATGACCAAAAATGTAAATTTTGTATTGTTTCACTACTTCACAAATATCTGTGTTCACTAAAATCTTGATAATACTATTGGAAGTTACTTAGAAAATAGATCAAGTTACCTTTAACATTGGTTAAGAGACTATGTTTAGCTGAATACATATCCACAAGTGTGATCACTGCATTGGGGTACTCTTTTCTCCACTGTTCTACCCTGTTCTTGAGTTCCGAATTATATTGCTGAGACAAATTATTATATTCTATTATGCACCCATATTGATCATGAGTACACGTTTTAAAATCCGGGCAGCCTAACTCGATCGCTTGCGGCAAGCAACCCCATGGGCATGTATTGTGTATCCACATATATTTTGCTCCATTATCAAGTAACCTCTGGAAGTTAAAAAAAATTAAAAAAAAAAAAAAAACCATTAGTGACATATAATGATGTAGCTAATCTTTTTTATATAACAGATCTTCTGATATGATTTAAACTTGCTTAATCTTTTGACAGTTTCTGCATATTATTTGTCATTTGAGCTTTAAGGGAGAATTAGCAAAATCCTTGGGGATACAAGTGTCGTGGTGCAATGCATAAACCATATATATTCATAACAGCAAAAGTGAAGTCCTATAAGATTTTACATGTCTAATATGATCTTAATCCTAAATTAGCCACATCAATAGAGTATGAGTATATTGATTGTTTATCGAGCTTAATGATTATATGTAACTTGATTTAACCAATATTTTCTACATCTTAGGCCTAAAATTTTCCTTTTTGTTGATTAGAGCAAATTTACCTTCACAGATTGGGAATAGTCATCTAGGGTGGCCGAGACACTTTTCGACTTGAATACACTTGCGACATCGTTTTGGCCTATGTCAATGGTATATAGAGCCTCTGAAAACGATTTTTCCTCAGGGAAAATAGATTCTGATCCTTTGCCTGCAATGTTGTTATCTGTATTATATAAAAGAACTGTTTGTGCAACAAAGAAATGACATGAGTTTTGACACCAAATGACTGGTTGTGTTTTTGAAATTCCCAAAAATGTAACATTGTGTCAAAATTCGTGTCACTTCTTTCGTTGACAAAGTTGTGTAGTGCCTAAATAGGAGTAGTAAATACTACAAAGTGAGAATTTTTTTAGGAGAAATTAGCTTTAAGTACTACTTATGTTTAATTAGCAAAAACTCAACCACATAAACTCTATTTCATTTTAGTCACATTTTTCAAAATTAGTTTTAAAAATACATGTCACCCTTGTTTCCAAAACAACCTAGATTTAATTAGTTTCCTAAAAATACTCTTCATCTTTCATTTACCGTTTTTTATTCTCTATCATACTTAATCACCCATTATATCATATCTCAAATTAATCACAGGTGTATTAAATTAATGTTCTTTCTTAGAATAGGTACGGTATAAAAATGTTTAATTTATATACTGTCAAAAAAAAATATGGTAGCCTTCGGTTTGGATTTTTTTTGAAGTGATGGAGTATATACATTTGTATACTATGAAATTTTATTGAGTTATTTTGACCGTATAATCGTGGTTTTTTTTTATGTAAGGGTATAGTAAGGTTTTCTTTGTTTTATTTTTTGCAGCATACATGTATTAAATGTTCTTTCTTAAAATTGGTAAACTATAAAAATGTTTAATTTTTATACTGTCTGGTACATACTATAAAAAAAATATGGTATCCTATAAAATTGTTTAATTTTTATACTGTCAAAAGAAATATGGTACATATTGGAAATGTGAAATTATTGGGTTGTTGGTCACTTAATATATTTCATACTATGAAATTATATATTAATTATACTACGTAATGTTTTAAAATCTGTGAACCCGTTATATAGTATACTATCAATTGTTTACCATCTGGTATAATAATTTTTTATTATGCTTTGATAATTATGTATATTAAAATTATGTTTGTGGTACGCTTTTGATTTGTTTCCATAAATTGATTCGAGCTTTTCATTGGTGAAAATGATAAAAATATATAAGATAAAAAATGGATCGAAGATAGAAATCGATAGAAGGACAGATACGCGTGTAAGTTAATATTGTATTTTGAAGTATAATTATGACTAAATAGAAACAGAGTTCAACTATTAATACCTTTAAATAAATTAATACCAGACACAAAATTTCCCATTTTTTCACTGGCAATGGCACGTGATTTAAAATTGATGAATCGGGAGACTTGTTCGCTAAGGGGGTAATTCCAAATCGGTAACTTGGGATGTGGATCAGAATTTGCTCGTTGAGCTGCCACCGCAAAGTTAGCTCCGTGTCTAAAACTCGTCCCAATTGCATCGACACTTGAATTCAAGTGGGGAAGTTGAAGACTCTCGGCTGGGAAACACAAAAAAAAAAAATGAATAATGATAATGAAGATAAGATAAACACTCAACTATTCTTTTCCTTTTTGAAAACCGGAAAAGACTGACTATAGTCTGACTCGTGCCTAGGATCAGCCCCGAATATAGTAATACATCTCTTCGGTGACATTCGAACATCCTCGTTATGAGATTTTCGAGTAAATAGTTGTACTTCGTCAGGGTTAGGAGTATTAGTATTCGTAAACAAAATAAGGCCTCCTTGCTACATTGATGCAGAAATGAGAAAGACAGAAAGCGACTATCTAGTTTAAATTAGTTGTATGTTCATTATAATCTTGATTATAGTAAAACCTTGAGCAAGCAAGCAAACTGTGAACCTAGCTAGCTATTTTTGTCAGGTGAATGGCGTTAAATGATATAAGCTCCTTATGTCAATTAACTTATTGTTTGATTCGGAACTGAGTTTATCGTTTCCACTTCTTTGCGGATGTACTACATTCTCAACAAATCTTGCTATTGTGATGATACTACAGGCCGATAACTTGTATCAATTGTGTCTCATTGTCATGAATCTATCTGTGTGTATTGTTAGGTTCCGGGGATAACCGCAATTACATAGATAATTCAGTAATCCCCATTTTCTCCGTAAACAACTAAATTTAAATGGTTATTAACTCTTCAAGTATTTGAAAGCATTATTTACCCATGAAATCTATGATGAGACGACCATTCGAAATCCTCTTGGAAACCTTGCCCATACTTAAACCATTTGGCCACTGAATAGGGTAGAAGAGAACATTTGCTCCTCCTGTATCGGAATTTGAGTCTCCAAAATTGAAAATAGCAGGGAAATTACATTCCTTCGAACCAGTACGTGCATTAGCGGAAAATGCAAATAACAAGAAAAATAAGACACTAGTTTTCATCCCAAACTCCATTGTTGTAACAGAAGGTCACAAATACCTATCAATATTTCTTTCTCCAAATGAAAGATATTTTTTTCCTTGAATATGAACGCTTTGTTTTGAAACTATTTATAGGTAAACATTAGGCAGAAAATGGGGTCCATATTATTGTGCTTAATAGATATGTTCTATCGTTAACTGTCATATACTGAAACAGGAAGTGAATTATTTTGTTTTTTCCCAAACATAGTAATTTGTATGCCAAATATGGGTTGTCAACTCAAGCTGGGCAGCTAGCAGAACTATTTAGGATTACAAATGAAAATAAGTCTAATAATAGCTTATAATGCACATTATCATGCCCTTTTACAGAGTTCATTTTCAATATCACGTATGTGAATTGTTAAACATACTCCAATTTCTTTATTTTCTTGAAAAACAGCAGGCGTTCGAAGTAAATATAAATAAGTTTCCCCGGTACACAAAAATCACCATTTTGATTCTTGATTCTTGAACATCAATAAAGAAAAGGGATAAGTTATGTTAGGTTGATGGATTATGTTAGGATCTGGATAATTGAAACTAAAATAAGAAATGAAACGATATGGGCCAAGCTGAAAAAAGTAGAGAAAAAAACTTGTGCCAAACACAATAATTTTATTTTTTTGATCTCAATGCACATTATCATGTACTTTTACACATTCAAGAAAATCGTTAAAGAAGGTGGCATAGTCAATGATGTACTTAAAACTTCTCTATCTATTTACTAGTATATTGGAAGCTATAAGTAAGTTATTTAGTAAGCTAGACCTTAAGAAAAAGTATCCTATTGATGTGATTGATCACAAACATGTTTTAATTCGCTGCTTTCAGGAAGATGATTTCACAAGAATATGGCTCAAAAACATTTGGTACATTGATCGCCATCCTATGCGTGTTTTTAAGTGAACCTATAACTTTTATCCTGACTTTGAGACATCTATAGTCCCTGTTTGGATAAATCTTTCTATGCTACCTATTCATCTATACAACATCTCAAGAATTTTTTCTATAACTAGAGTTTTGCAAACCCCCTTAGAATCGATGAACCTACTTATAAATTAACTAGACCTAGCCTAGCTAGAATATGCGTGGAAATTGATCTTGGTGAAAAAGCTAGTTGAAATGGTTAGAATTGACTATGGAGATGTCAGTGATGAGGGTTTTTTGGCAATACTGCAAATACGAAGATCTGCTAGACTATTGTAAATTTTTGCTTTAAACAAGGTCACACAGTAGACCAGTGTAAATTTAAAAATGCAAGCAAAGAGAGCAATAAAGAAGAAGTAAAAGTTAAAGAGAATGGGCAAAAAATGAAAAAACAAGAAGCCAAATTATACAATGCCAATCAAAGAAAGAAAGAAAGCACAAAGGACTGGCTAGCCAGAACTTTTCTAAAAACCAAATCAGTGGAGAAGCAACCCATTGAAACTCCTAGCAAGGCCTCCCTCAACGTACCTACAAAGAAAAGTACAGAAGTTATAGTTATAAGTCAAGAAGAAATAGATGAAGAGTTAATAGATGACGAAATTCTGTGTGTTACTCCAACTAAAAAAATGATGAAGATGCCTTTAGAGAGGAAAAAGAAGAAAGGAAAATGGGTGACAGTAATGTAATTCAAGACCACCAAGATACTGACCTGCCTTTAATTGTGTATAGAGAAAAGTATAGTGATTTTGGGAGAAATGCATTGATAGAAAGTAATATTACAGCCATAACTAAAGTTGATGTAGAAAATGAAAAGTGGAAAGAAAGCCTATTTAAAAGCTAGAAAAAGAAGCTAAAAAAGAAAGAAAAAGTCATTGTACATGAGAAGCAAAATAAGCAACACATGAGTCTAAAATCATCCTCTAATGTGGGGGAAAGAAGAAGCTATAAATGATTAATGCACTTATCTAGAATGTTAGAGGGGTGGAAAATAAAGCTACCATTAGAAGAATTAATTATCTTTGCAAGGTAAATAAGATTATGTTTCTTATTTGTATAGAACCTAAAGTGGATAATGCTAAACTGGACTTGTATAGAAGAAAAGTGGGGTGTGACTATGCTTTTGCTTAGAATGACAACAAAATTTGGGTGTTTCATACTTTGAAAATAGAGGTAACCGTGGGTACTCAATGCAGTCACTGTATTAACCTAAATATTAAAGTTCACTCCTCAAATTTATCCTTTCAAGTTTCTGCTATTTATGCCAAGTGTACAGTACAAGAAAGACTCAACCTTTGGGAATTTCTGATAAATTCCAAAACTACTAATCCTTGGTTTATAGCAGGAGATTTCAATACTATGTCTAAAGAAGAGGATAAAGCAGGGGGGTTGCCTATTAATATTAAAGGGGCAAATGACTATCCGGATTGTATTAATGAAATAGGCGTCTTTGAGCTCAATTATATTGGTTCTAAATTCACTTGGAGGAATAATAGAGTTGAGGATGACCTAATTTTAGAAAGAATTGATAAAGTTTGTGTGAATCTGAGCTGTCACAACCTCTTTCAATCTATTTCTCTTGAACATTTATCAAAAGATAACTGTGATCACAGTCCTCTATTGGTGACTTTGAAAAATGAAGAAGATCAGAACATTAAAAGATTAATCTTTCAAAAGTTCTGGCCTAGTTACAAAGAGTTTTTAGATGTTAAAATAAATTGGAAGACATATAAATGTGGCAATGCTCTATATTCTTTGACTCTAAATTTGAAATATTTGAAGAAAAGTTTATGTAAGTGGAGAAAGGATACCTTTGACAATATATTTCAGAAGGTGATTGATGTTGAAGACAAAGTTCTCATAGCAGAGAAAGTGTATGAAGATAGTCTCACACCTGCAAATAGGAGTGAGTTTAATAAGATGAAAGCTGACCTTAATTATAGACTTAAAATAAAGAAAAATTTCTGGGATCAAAAAGCAAATTTAAAGTGGACAAAGGAAGGAGATACAAATACTAAATTATATCATGGAGTAGTAAAGAAGAGAAGGAGTAAGTGTGTTATTAATAGTATTATAAATGAACAGAATGAAGAATTAACTGATAAATTTGATATTCAAGGTGAAACTGTCAATTTTTTTAAAAATTTGTTAGCTTCTAATAGAACTACCAATTTTGTTTATAAAAACCTGGATGCTATTCCTAAGTGTATTACAGAGTATGATAATCATTTTCTTATTAGATAGATTGGTATGGAGGAAGTCAAAAGTGCAGTTTGGGACTTAAACAAGAGTAGTGCCCCAGATATTAATGGGTATAATGGTCATTTTTTCACTTCTTGTTGGGATATTATTGCGGAAGACATTCTAGCAGCAATTAAGCAAATTTTCTCTCATTCAGAGCTTCCTAAAGCTATGACTAATATACTTATTGCCCTTATTCCTAAGAAGACCAATGCAGATAAGTTTTTCGACTTTAGACCTATCAGCTTATGCACTTTCTGTAACAAAATCATCTCCAAAATTATGTCTTCTAGACTGTCTATTGTTCTACTCCATATTATATCTGAGAATCAAAGTGGTTTTGTTGCCAAAAGAGATATAGTTGATAATATTCTATTGGCTCAAGAATTAATCTCAACTTTGAATAAGAAAAACAGTGGTAAAAGCATAGCCTTGAAGCTAGATATGAAGAAACCTTATGATAAAATTTCTTGACATTTTCTAATTCCAGTCTTAAGAAATTTTGGTTTCTCTGATATATGGATTGATAGAGTTTGGAGAATTATTTCTAGTAATAGCTTTTCTATTTTGGTGAACGGTGCTTCTACGCGGTTCTTTAATGCTACTAATGGTCTAAGACAATGTGACCCTCTCTCTTCTAATCTTTTTGTTCTTTGCTCAGAAGCCTTAACAAGAAATCTCACTCTGCTTATAGAGAAAAAGAGTTGGAGAGCCTTCAAAGCTCCTATTGGAACACCTATTATTACTCATTTGTCTTTTGCTGATGACATTATTATTTTCAGTGGTGCTAATATGAATTCTTTAAAGCATATTCAGAGGGTTTTATGCATCAAAAGAGGTGACTGACTCTCATAAACTTCAAGTGAGTAACTTACTCAATATTTCAGTGAGAAAACCCCCTTTTATTTATCTAGGCTGCAAGTTATATCATGGCAATAAAAAATGTATTTTTTATCATGAATTAATTTTCAAAGTGAGAAATAAGTTATCAGGTTGGAAGACCCAAAATCTCAATATGGGGGGAAGGCTAATTCTAATTATTTCATTGCTTCAGTCCATTCCTATTTACACTCTAGCAGCTATGAACCCTCCTAAGCAGCTTATTAAAAAAATTGATCAAATTCTACCTAATTTTCTATGGGGTAATAAAGAAGGAAAAAATAAGTACCACTGGGTGAACCGAAAGTCTATTTGTAGACCTATTAAAGAAGGTGGTTTAGGAGTGAGAAGCTTCAAAAGTATTATTGAGGCTTTCTCACTCAAACTCTGGTGGAAGTTTAGAATACAAAATTTTTTTTGGTCTAAATTCATGAAAGGTAAATACTGTAAATCTAAACACCCAAATGAGAGTGTTGTATCAAAAGGAAACAATACCTGAGAAAGAATGATGAAAGCTAAAGAAATCTCTGAAAATCAAATTGTATGGTTGATTAGCAAGTGATACATTTATATGAATTTGGACAACTGGACAGGTGAATGTCCTATAATGGATCAAAACATAGACAATAAAATTCAGATTAATGGTATTCTCTATCAAAGCAAATGGAATGAAGAAAAAATTGATAATTTTATTCCTACTTATAATAGAAGCTTATTTGTCAAATAACTCATTTATATTGGTGAAGAGAGTGATCAAGCTATTTGGAAAGATACAGAAAATGGGGTTTTCACTCTCAAATCAACTTGCAATTTAATTAGAGAAAAACATCCAAACAGATGGATTTTTGATTTAGTTTGGGGCAATTTTATACCAGGGAAAATCTCTTTCTTTGATTGGAAGAGCTTAAATAATGCAGTTTCAGTGGATAGCTCTGTTAAAAGGGTTGGTATTCAACTATCTTCTAAATGTGAGTGCTGCAGCAAATATGAAGAAAATTTGGGTCATCTACTAAGTGAAAGTAATCTAACCAAAGCAGTTTGGGGCTACTTTGGTAATTTAATGGGAGTTTATTACAACAACCCTACTTTGAGAGGTAGATTTATTTCTTGGTTATTACTAGACACAAAAGGCTCACTCCGGATGGAAAAAAAATGTCATAAAAATTCTTCCCTCTTATATTATTTGATCAATTTGGAAAGTTAGATGTGCAAGTAAATTAAACAGGCAGAATATGTCCCAACAGCAAATTATTAAAGAGGTTATTTATCTTATTTTGCTACACACTAGAAAGGATAAAATGTTTACTACTCACTGGAATTGGTGTGATCTACACCTTTTAAGGCATGTTCAAAGAGATAAAAAGGTACAATTAGTCAAATGGGCAAATCCACATACTGGCTACATGAAATTAAACAATGATGGTTGTTTCAAAGTTGTTACTAATTCTAGTGGTATAGGAGGACTTTTCAAAACTCAAAGGGTACTTTTGTTAAAGGCTTTTCATCACCTAGCCAGGGAAAATCCAGTATTGAAGCTGAAGCCTTGACGATCTTAATGAGATTAAAAATAACAAATTACACTAATCTAATTATTGAAAGTGACTCACTAATTTTGGTTACCATTTTGAAGAACAATAAAAAAGGTCATTGGAAAATCAGACACATCATCAACGAAATTAAAGATCTAATAAAAAGGGATACTTATCTGATTTGCTTTGTGCATAGAGAAGCCAATTCTGATGCTGATTTGCTAGCAAATCTAGGCTGTTGGCTTGATCTGAAAATCTCTAGCAAGCTCACTGATTTCCCACCAACACTGAAAAGTATTATAGATCTGGAAAAGAAAGGGTTACCATATTTACGATTTCGACACGAGAAAGAGTAAAAACAGCAAGATGAAGGAAGAGAGATGTGGCTCTCTCTATATATATATTTATTTGGTCTGAGATTGAGGTGTCTAATACAGGCGAAGATGTGGAGAGGATGACATGTATGCTTTTTTACATCGTTAGTTCCCAAAGTTCCAAGAAGACTACGAGATTACACACGCTTTTGGTTTTGTTCATTTAAAGTTCTAATTTGTGTATCTAAGCCCCTATATTTATTTTCACTGCACTATTGATACTCTGTTTTATTGTTGTGGGGTTTTTCCCCCACTTTTTATTCTCATCAATAAATAAAAAAGTGTTTTTTTCCCACCATTAATATAAAAAAAATGTCTCAATTTAAAGATTTAAATGAAGAACAAAAGGAGATCAATTTTTGGATGGGAAGGGTTGCTCGTCGTCGTGGCAGGAAGAAGAAAGGAGAGAGAGAGAGATTCTGTACGTAGCGGCCTTACGCTATGTGGAAGTCACCTGATACAAGAAGTTTTTAAGGAACAAGTTTTTCGTTTTTCATATTTTGAACTTATATTTCATTTTTGTCAGTGTTTTAAATAGCGTTATCGCTATCGTAGCGTTTTTTCGAGAGAAACGCTAAAAGCGCTAATAGCGCTTTGCGGTGTATTTTTTTTTTGCCTAAATATGCACTAAATTTTAGAATATATAACAAAAAAAAAAAGAAATGTATAGTTATATTAGATAGTAATAAAAAAAAAAATCAAAAAAAAAAATTGTTGTTGAGTTTCGAACTCGGGTCTTCTGAAAATTACATAACTGTCTTAACCATCTGGACTGCAGACACTTTTATGAAAATTACACAATATATATTAATTATTTAGATCCGCTGTTTTTTTTTTAACTCGCTATTTACGCTTTTGGTCCAAAATTTCGCGCTTTTTACGCTTTTGGTCCCCTATAGCGCGATTTTAGCGCAATTCCACCCAAAATCGTGATTTTTCGTTGCGTTTTTTACCAAAAAAGCGCTATTTCGCGCTACGTAGCGCTATGTAACGCGAATTTTAAAACAGAGATTTTTGCTACAATTGTTCTCCTTCTACACTTTGTTCTTAAGTTGATGCTTTTGTTTATGTGGGGTTTTTCATCCATGTTTTTATTTCTCTATTAATAAGATAAAATTATGGGTGTTCCTCACCATTGATATGAAGAAATTTTTTTGGAAGTAATCAAATTACTGCATGACGATTCTCAATCTTAGGCTTCAGTTGTATTACCGTTCATTTTGACGGAGCTGTGTTTTCCTTATAGATTGGTCTCAATTATTCTCATATTTGAAGTAGCCATTATGGGGGCTTGGCCCATAAGGATACTTTGTTTCCGTTATTAATAAATTGGCCTGTTATTTAAAAAAAAAATTGAAAAAAAAAACGCCTACGCAAACAGCTACGGAAATTATTTTGCACCATCTCATAAACACGTATACACTCTGATTGCAACTTCAGCAAGATTTGCTTGCACATCGTACTGGGGAAGGGCATGAATCTACAGTATAGAAATAATTCGAACAAATATAATATTTTCATATAAACACATCAGTATTTATTAATTTCTTGCAAAAGAATAAGGGTACAAAGAAAAAGGAAAGAAGTGCCCCAGTACTGCATAAACAAATCCCCACCTTTTGCTTCCAATCTAATCAACAACAATAGATAAAAAGCGAAAAACACCTACATATGTAGTTGTGGAGTGCTTTACACCATCACACGAATGCAAACAAGTAACTACTTTTCGCTCTGTTTACTCCGTGTCAACGGGGCACCACATGAATATATATTTACTATATTTTTATATAATGATGTACCGATATTTCGACAAAAACAATTCTATGCATATAAGATCTTTGATTTTTTCATATGGGTTGCTTGTGTAACTGTTGAACTCCAAGTAACGTTTATTTCCCCACAGGGGAATATAATCGTAGGCAACCTTTTACTTTCCAAAACATTAGGAAAATCGGTAGTATAATGTAAACCTCGGCTCTCATGCCTAGCGAGCGCACTACTAACCACAAGCTTGGCACAAGAAAATAAATTTCTCATTTCGCAAGCCTCGAGACCCACCATAGTACTTTCCCAGCCTTGCGAATATAGATAGGCCTCCCAGCTCAGCTCTAGCACAGCAATCCTATGCTCTGCAGTCTCGAGCCTTGTGGTTGATCTCACAATACCTACGTACCCACATAATCGATTGTAGCTCTTTTCTGGCATCCCATATTTTATTTGCAATTTTTTCCAATACGACAGGCCCTGGAGACATCGATACTATGGGTCGGGGCCACGATTCCTTATCAGTGCCGTTCAATGCTGATATCGAGTAAAACATATTTTTCGTTTCTTTTTTTAATTTGGTCGTCAATGCTTCATGCAAGCACATCTCTAGGAGCTAGCTCGGCTCTTTCGTCATACATTGGCATAAATCTCTCCATGCTTAGGTTGTATAAAATTCCACCGTCTCCTCTAACAACTTCCGTGATTAAGAAGGCATTTTCGCGAGGAATTGTTAGTGTTACGGGAAGGCCTTCATCGGCTAAGGCAGTTGGGTGGAACTGAACAAATCTGGAAAGTGACAAGGTTGAGGAATTATTAGTGATATAATCATCAAGTATCACAGTAAATAAATTTGCACATATTTTGTATATTACGTACTCCATGTTAGAGATTACAGCTTGAGCTCGATGGGCCATTGCCATTCCATCACCTGTTGCCACCTATACAAGCCATATCAACAATTATAAGAGGGAGGGGGCTTGACCCACTATTTAGTGCTTGTTTTAGTTGCAGGGTTTGAGGTCAGGTGTGTCCTTAAAATCGTAATGAATTTGGTTTTTCAAGTTGGAATAGAAGTTTTAAATTCAATGATCAATGTTTTCTTCTCTCATTATAAAATATTGGCTAAAAGCTCCATGTAAACGAGCCCTTAGTCAACTACGGGGTGAATCTAGTCTACCATAGAGAAAAGATTATTCCGACTAGTACTTCTTATATGTTCACACTCCTGGGAAACAAGGAACCAAAGAGCTCAGAGCTAGCAACAAGCTTCAATTTATCATGAATAAGCTTCACATTGTTACTGAACACTATTTTCCTATCTTATTTTTTTGGTAACAAAATTCTGTTTTAAAGAGTGTTCGGCCTATAACTATAGATAACAAGAGTGCTCGTCTTATGGAGTGCAAAACTAAACTTACAAGCTACAGTTCTCAGAAACAATAAACATTTTTTCAGTTTTTACTGTGACCCAAATGTGAACACATACAAAAATCGACTCTAAATTTTCAGAAACATTCTTCTTGTATTACAGGAAAAAAAAAAACATGCACCAAAACACCAGACCTACAGGCCTCTGAGATTAGTTTCTCAAACTTTTTACTTTGTGACCGATCTGCCACTACCAGTATAGAAGAATCCAATTCCCACATATCCACCTTATTAGAGGTAAATCTCCAAATGCAATACCATGTAAAGGCACGTCAAACATTTAAAACTTCACGCATGTCTCAACTCTCAACACTCATCATATATTTTCATAATATCTGTGGTCCTTCACAATTTTACAAATGGGAGTCAAAAAAGGTACTCTCAAGAAATAAAGATTAAGTGTACAACTTTTCACAGTGACAACTGAGGTGTTGTATCTGCAATAAAATTGAAAGTTGACTATGCTTCATCTACTGATATTATATCGCTTAGGAAATATTTAATTATTAGCATTTCCTTTGTAATTTGCCTTCACTGTTATCGTTTCCTTCTTGTTGAATATTGCAAAATAATTTCCCAGAAAAGTTTATTGGTTCATCAGTTCTTTTCTTTAACGTCATTTGTTGTTTCAAATATAATTTGGGATCATTAAAGGTCTCCAATTATAAAAAAATTGACTTTTAAATATTACGACCAAGATTACCCCGTTTGGAGTTGTGTTTGAAATGTCATTACCACAAATAACATTTTCTGTGTAATGCACAGGTATTTAGGTACCTTGGGGTTCAAGATCAGTAGATCACGTCTGTCCCCAGATTTCTGGATATCCTCTGAAATCATAAATTGTGATGCGTAGCTTCATTATTATATGGGGTATATTTTGTAACGAAACGATTATTAATATTTGTCAACTGTCAAAGCTAAAACTGTACACGTTTATGTTTGATTCTTACAGTTTATATGTAGCAATATTGTTACTCATTATTTAAGGTTCACTACTTTTTCATTCTTTTTCACTTCTTGATTCCCTTTTAGATGTACCTTATTCGGTTGAATGTGAATTGAGACAGTAACTAAGCAAAGAAATAACATAACATGAAACATTTCAGAGTATGTTGCAACAACTCAAGGGAACAATTAAAAGAGAAAAAAAGGAAAGGGGGGAATTTTAATGAGCTTTCGAGTACATGTTATCCACTCTCCTTATGATTTTCGACAACCTTTGGTGAGCGGTACTCGTCGCTCAGAGAATGATCCGTCAATAATGAGATTGGCTATATATTTGTTTGCAGCTTCAGTGTAATGCATACCATCCCAGCTATAATACTTCGATGGATCATCACATACATACTCGGCTCCATTAGCATCTTTCTTTATAGCCTTTTGATCACAACCCAAATCTCTGTCACCACAACACCACTTAGATCTCGATGCACTACCAAAGCCTGTAACATCATCATGATATATTATTATATTAGCCCCTAAACGTAAGTAATAAATTGAATAACCCAAAGTTCTAATTTAAGTAAAATAGAAAATTATGGATTTTTTTATATGCATTATGATAAATTGTTTGCCTTTACATACTATAAGCACGACTTTCCATTCACTACAAAATTGTGTTTAGTAAGACAAATTTTATTGCTATATACAGTCTCTTTCTGGTAAAACAATTTAGCAACACTCATTTTACCATCAATTCCAGTTCAGCAACATGGCGTTTGCATCAAGTCAATTTCTTATAGTGATTTTCCAACACGTCTCTGCGACTGGTTTTGAAAAGAATGATGCTATTCTTAGATCGTTACCTGTAGCATTGGTCGCTAGACTGTGTTTAGCTGCATACATATCTACAAGTGTGAAGACTGCTTCAGGGTAGTCTTTCCTCCACTGATCAACCCTCTTTTGTAGTTCCGAGTTGTACTGCTGAGATAAATTATTGTATTCAATTATGCACCCATATTCGTCCTTAGTACACGTCTTCATCAAACCTTCTCCGCACCCTGTATAAGCTTTCGGCAAACAACCCCATGGGCATGTGTTATGTATCCAGAAGTATTTTGCTCCATCATTGAGTAGCCTCTGCAGATTATCAAAGTTAAAAAAAAAAATTATTGAGCAATTATGAATTAGTAACAAAATTATCGTAAAAGCCACTGTTGTAATGAAACCTGCTTAGTTTTGTGATGCATTCAAATTTTTTTTTAGCTTTAATGGAGAGAGAATGAAATCCTTGGGGATGCAAATATTGTGATGCAGCCGATAACCGTAATTGCATAAAAGTATGCAGAAGTGAAAACGAATGAGCTTTTACATGCTTAAGATAACCTAACCCCGTATATGAGTCGCCACATCTATCTTGGACGAGAATATTGTATATCTACTTAGCTTATTGGTTAAGCTGTAACTTAATTTAATAAGTATGTTCTATTATATTTCAGGGGGCCTGAACTTCTTCTCTTAATTTCATCAATGATATCGAATTAATTAGTTGCCTATTGAAGCTTAGTATTCTACCTTCACAGCTTTGGCATAGTCGTCTAGTGTGGCAGATGCATTTTTGAAGAGCAAACTCCCGATATCATTTTGGCCGATATCTATGGTATATAGAGCCTCAGAAAAAACTGTTGGTTTCGGATAGATACTTGTAGAGTCTGGTTCTATGTCTACAAAAAGTAAAAAGATGACACTGAGAATAAAATCATAAATAACGCAATGATGTGTGCATTGAAGAATAAGCACAAATTTTGACATAAAAGGCATTGATGTTTTATATCATACAGTCACTGGCTCACTGCATCTCAAAATCCGGATCATTCATCAATTAAGAAATATTTCATTCGTGGAAAAACTTATAGTTTGTGTATTGCATTATACTTTGTGAAAGGGGGGCGAGAGATGTTACCGGCAATGGCGCTAGACTTTAAAGCCAAGAATTGAGATACTTGTTCACCCAAGGGGTAGTCCCAAAAATGTGCATAGGTAACTCGATCAGAATTTGCCCGTTGACCTGCCACCGCAAAATTAGCACCGTATTTAAAACTCGTCCCATTGCCGACGCTTGCATTCAAGTAGGGAAGTCCAATACTCTCAGCTGTAAAACACGACCAAAATAAATTAAAAATAAATTCCTCTTTGGTAGCATGTCATGCGAAGAGTAACCCGAGAAGCAAGCTTCTATTTCTAAAAAGAACTTTACAAGTATTTTTTATTTCATCAATGCTCTTAAAACACTTTAGTAATATATTATATTGCACAAACCACTTTCGAACGAACTCCTGATGAAACATGAAATCAGAAAAGTAGAGAGCAATCCTACAAAACCTAAGACTTTAGAAGTGATAATTAGTCACAATCTTGATTACATTTAAGGATTGCGCAAGCCATATAGCAATTTTTTTAGTTTTGTCGCGTTAAAAACCTACTACTTATATTTTTCTTGTCCCTGAGTGGTTGTTAATATTGTTTTCACTTGTGAGTTGACTGTGGAAAGACCATGTAATATATATCAATGTTTTAAATAACGTTATCGCAATCGTAGCGTTTTTTTCGAGAGAAACACTAAAAGCGTAAATAACGTTGCTACATAGCGTTTTGCGGTGTATTTTTTTTGCCTAAATACATATAAATATAGCATTAAATTCAGAATATCTAATAAAAAATAACTAAATATATATAAAAAGTTGTAATTAATAATCACAAAATGATTGTAGTTGAGATGTCAAAACATTTACTTTGTTTGCAAGAGTTTTGAGATTTGATTCTCTTTAGCCTCCAATAATTTCATTAAAATTTTGACAAATTTTTTTTTTTTTAAAAAATAAATAAAAAATTTAAAAATTTGGACTGCATACACTGTAGCGTATATAGCGTTCCTATAACGCGAATTTAGCATTTTTCCATCCAAATAGCGGTTTATCATAACGTTTTTCTGCCGAAAAACGCTATTTAAAACAATGATATATATCGAGACATACCGAGTGCGGTGTGTGTATGGGATACAAAGATGATTTCGTCATAACAGTCTCGTTTTATTGCCGTGAGTCTATTCTCAGTAAGAGAGAAATAAACGTATGAATCATGACATCGAAACACGAGTTATCCGAGGGTTAAGAAAAATTTCTCTGTCTCAGTGAGGTATATTATTAGATAAGTAAACCAGTGCTAGTTTGGCATTCGAAAGTTTTTTCATGGACTTTTCTTTTTTTCTTTTTTCCGGTATGCCGTCATTGATTGAAGCTTTGCCTTTGTTAGCTTTTTAACATTAGAAAATTTTATAAATTGGTTTTTTGGTACCCGAAAAGAATGGCTCAAAAAACACCCAATCTGTAGTTTAAAGAGGACCCTTTACCTATGAAATCTATTATAAGACGACCATCTGAAGCCCTCTTGAAAAACTTGCCCGTACTAAAACCATATGGCCAGCCAAAACCGGGGAAGAGATTAAGATCAAATGATCCTCCTGTGTCGGAATTCGAGTCTCCAAAATTGAATATTGCAGGAAAATTACATTTCTCCGAACTACTTTGAGCATTAACGGAAAACGCAAAAAATAACAAAGCAAGGACACCAAGTTTCATCCCTAACTCCATGACGGTAACAAAAGGTCACAAACCCCAACTTATCGATTTATCTCTCGCTCACTGAACGAAAGAGAGTTTGCATGTGTTTATGGAAATTGCAATATCAAACCATTTATAGGTAGCATTTGTACAATAATAGAAAAAATGCTCCCATATTAAAAGTTGTTTCATTTCTTTTTTTGATGTATGCCAACTAAGCACAAAACATCTTTGCACTAATTAGAAAACATATATCTTGAGCATCACTATATGGTCTCAGGAGATGTGTTCTATCTTGAGTTGGCATACACCAAAATAAGAAATGAAAAATCTTCGTATGCCAAATATAGGTGAAACCGTGAAAGAAAAGCTAGCATGACTATTTTGGGACATGAATTAAATTTACCCAGCTTTATGATTAATTATGCACATTATCTTGCACTTCTACAAATTCGATTCTTTCTGATATTTATCTATTCAAATAATGTTACGTGATAATAAATGTACTTAAGTACAATTTAGTTTTCGTTGCAAAGAATTAAGGGTACAAAAAATATTAAAGAGCAACACCTATACTAATTAAACAAGAAGTCTCAATCATTGCATCATTTCTCCGTTTGTTATATTATCACAGAGGTACCCAAAGCGTGGTAAGAATTCGTAAGCATCAACAACAAGAATAATGCCAACTAGAAGGTGGAGCATTGGTCTACCTTTGGCCGAATATGAGAACAAATATCAACAATGAGAACAGCACCCGATTAGGAAGATAAACAATTTAGTCTATGTTGTTATTACAACAATTTGATAACAGAGTTCACACAACTATAACTTTGTATCCGGTTTATATATGTTCACTCAACAATCAGTACTTTTGACCAAATCGATCTCATAACCGTGTCGCATGCCAACACGCGACCAGATTAAAATGTATTAAACTCCCCCCTCCTCCCTCCCCTCCCCTCCCCCCCCCCCCCCCCCCCCCCCCCCCCCCCCCCCCACCCCCCCCCCAAAAAAAAAAAACACACACACATATATTTTCCCTCTGAAAGAAACTACTGCCTAACTTTCAAACTGCAGTTACGCTTTCAGTTATAACTCAATTTTAACTCAACTTGTAACTGAACAGAACTCAATACCAAAAACTGAATAAACAAAACTGAACATACGACTTTAATTATGAAGTTCAATCTAGTATTAGATCTACGTCTCCGATGCACTCACCTAGTGATTTATTGATATGTCAAGTACACTATTACGTTTCGAAACTTACAACACTCTGAAACACTCAAGTATTTGTCTAATATAACATCTCACAACTTAAACACTATCAATCTCTCTACACCTAAGTTAATGATTGTTTTTCTGAATATCACTCGTCTTTTTTTTTTCTTTCTCTCTATAATAATATGTCTGATCTTTTTTTATGAGAGATAAGTAAAAACTATAATTCTACTCCGTTTATATAATACAGTTAAAAGACTAAATAAAATATCAATCAAATTTTCTTTTTTTAATCTACAATCTTCTAATTGATTTGATCTTTCGTTTGTTGATATTGTTATTAATAAAGTACCGATCCTCTTTATTTCGAAATTCATTAATATATTTTCTTTACATGTCTTCAAAATCTTTCCTTTGTGTTCAAACATATTTCCTTATTTATTTTCATAGATCTTTCCTTTTCTCTCTTTCCTCTTTTATTCTAAATTGATTTCACTTTCATAATTTGAAAAATATCTTCTGATTTAATTTAATTTCTTCTACTAATAAAACGAACAAATATTTAATCATAAGAATTCGAAAATCTATGTTGACAGAATCTTCACAATTAAATTTGCCATTAACTCAGTTATATGTGAGTTATAACTGAAAGTGTAATATGTCTTCACCGGCTCAGTTGAAAGTCTAGTTGTAACTGAAATATCTTAGTAACCTATAAACTCATATAAACTCAAACAATTAAACGCACCAATTTATATCAGATTAAAGTCAATAAAACAACCATATTAACGACAAATAAGTTAGCCAATTCCTGGACCTAACAATCTCCCTCTTTGTCGTTTAATTTGGCAAAAACTAAAGTTGGTAATCAACATATATAAACTCCCCTGTAAACAAGAGCCATATAATCGAATATAAACAGAGTTTAAGCACATATTAGATTGTCACAAAACTCCCCCTGAGTTACTTATTCAGTTATAAATGGATATTTCATCTGTTCAACTCCCCCTGAATTTTTGAGTCACTTTCCAGTTATAACTCGTGTGTCAATTTTTCATAAAACACAAATCATAAATCAAGTATTCAAACATAGTATAGCAGCATAGAACAAAATACTTGATAATAGCTTAAACAACAAAAATATCATCCGGGAGTTTAATTATAACATACTCTCTATTTCTCTCCTTTTTGCAAAATAAAAGACAGACTATGCATCATTACCGGATTGAGCATCAACAAGACACAGACTTTCTAAAACCAAAAACTAACAATTCAAATACAGACTTTCTCCAATAATCAATCAACCAAAGAACATAATAGCCAACTCATTCCATATTACTCAACTTAAACTGCAAACAAGAGTCTTTCTAAGCACATGCTAATGATATAATAGGTAACATAATATTCTGACGTTCTTTTGAGAAAATAAATGTGCATATTGACTTGGCTAATTAAATTGTGCAATCGTATATTGAGGTATAATTGAATAGCAATTAGCACATCAATAGAAACATCTAAAACTTATATCAAATTGTAACTTTAAGCATATATATTTAGCCGATTTAGAATAATAATAATAATAACGTAATTTAGGTACAGAATTATGAAAAATAATAGCACATATATGCCTTATTTTTCTTGAGTTTTTTCTTAGTTATATCATAGAATTTATACTGCATTGGAGCTTATACATAAAAGATTTTCTTGCATGCAAAATATTCTTTATAACTGACTCTTTTATTGAGAGATCTAACCATTCTTTTCCAAGTCTTTGCATGCATTTAATTAACCAATTTCTCCACACTACGGGATAAATATATCCCGTATAAGATAAAAACTGGATCCCCTATGAAACCCTAAGAAAATAGACTAGGCATTGGAATAGTAGTCACACATATACGGTTCAGTTAAGAGATGTTATCATTAATTTTCTTTGGTATCGGCTGGGATATAGATAGCAGTGGCTGGAACCGTTGCCGGAACCTACTGATCAATGTCTTTCCAAATTGTTCTTCTGTTTTTGACTTAAGAGTTAATATTCATATAAATAATCATTTGAATATTTTCTTCAGTTATAACTCAGTTTTAACTCATCATACATATGCTTTAAGATCTTAAAGAAATATGATAATTTTAGACTCCTCTTTTATTAAATCAACCACAAAGATTTTTTCAGAAAACCATATTAATAAGCTCATACAGATTTACACAAAAAATTAAATCAAAGGATACTCAAGTTCCACAATAATCATATTTTGTTAAAGATTTTCATAGTAACAGACTCCCAAGTCACTCCTTAAAGATTCAAATCTCTTTAAATCCAAAGGTTTTGTAAAAATATCAGCCAGTTGGTTTTCAGTTACAATATGATTTAAATGTAAACAAGCTCTCTAATGTGATGGCGCCTTAGATCTATATTCTTTGTACTAGAGTGTTGCACAAGATTATTAGCAAATTCAATACTACTTTTATTATCACAAAACAACATCAAAATATCATGTTTAACACTACAATCGTTTAACATTTGTTTCATCCACAACTATTGCGTACATGCATTACATGCAGGAACATATTCAGCAGTTTTAGTAATATACCTCCAAAGATTATAACTAACATTTTTGAACATTTTATAACAAGGATCAGATGCAACAACTTTTAAACAAGTAATAGAGGCATTCGCAAATGAGGTTATGTCAGATTTTTATTTACGTAACCATACCCATTTGGAGACAGCATTGAAAAAAAAAACTTAGAAGTGTTTCTTTTATAAGGAACAAAAACATTATTGAGAATTCTTTTCTTGTCCAAAGATTTTTTTAAACAATCTACTTCATTATGACCATTTTTTCTGCAGTACTAACATACCTTCATGTAGCCAATAGTTGAAGACTTAGATGCAATTCTGAAAATAGAATTTCCAGTTACATCTTCAGTTACAACTGAAGACTTTTTGAAACTTACAGTGGGCTTACAATGAGGCTTGACTAACACTGTTTTGCCACTTCCTTGATTTCCAGGATACCCTGTACCAGAATTATCCTTAGCATATCTTTGAACCGAGAGAATTTTATCAAGTCTTTCCCTTGTTGAGTTGTTGAGAAGTTTAATTTTCTTGTGCGTTTCATCAACCTCTATCTGCTTTGTCTTCAATATTTCATTTATGTCAGAATTTTTTTTTTTCAAACTATTAACCAATACTTCCAAATCCTGCGCCTTTTTGGACATACCCGTTTACCCAGTGTACAGTAATGCCTATTGCTCTTCCAATTCCTCCATAGAAAGTTCTTCACCCTCACTTTCAGAATTGGTTTCATCATCAGTTATAACTGAAGTTTTAACTGACACTTTTTTTATATAATATGATTCATTCCTATGTTCTACTTTAGCTGTAAAATTAAAGAAATTTTTGTAATTGCCATCGTTCACATCACTATCAGAATCACTTAAATCACTAAGGGTGGTTGCAATAGCCGCTTTGTTTTTCTTTAAATTATTTGCACATTCAGAACGTATATGACCATAGTCTCCACATTCACGACATTTAAAATTTCTCGGTTTTAACTGATAATTCCCATTATCTTCATCTTCAGGCCCATTATTATTATAAGACCCATTCTGATATTCCCATTTTTGAAAAACCCTTTTTCCATCATCTTCAAAGATTTTCTTCTTCTGAAATCGTTTGTACAATTTCTTTGCAAATAGAGCAAAGTTTTCTGCACAATATATATCTTCAATTTCAGTTATAACTAACTTGGAACACACCCTTTTCCAGCCTTATTTTGAAAATTTAGCTCGTAGGTTGTTAGATTCCCGATCAACTCTTCCATCTTCATTGATTCTAAGTCACTAGATTCTTCGATAGCTATTACCTTCATCTTGAATCTTTAGGGTAAAGATTGGAGAGACTTATTTACCAATTTAGATTCGGAACAGTGTTCACCTAGCATTGAATCATCACAAGTAGATTTTGTTATTTTTTAAATTAAGATTCTAAATTAACATTTATTTGTTTCTGTGTATATAATTAACATTTATTTGTTTCATATTAAATTATGGTTTTCTATTATTTATATAATTTTTTGAAACAATGTCTTGATGGATTCATATTAAAAATATATACACACGTATTGCGTTCACATGGTGGCAAAACATTAAATAGCACAATTGATTAAATGGAAACGGGTACCTCTAGTTAGGCTACAGCACGGTTACAACTTACAGCACACTTCTAACAGCATAAAATTTGATCCCGTTTCATCTACTATAAAATTAAAAATAGTGGTGTATTATATCTTTTAGGATTATGTGATAATGTGGAGTACTTCATTTTTATTAGCATTACTTTTGTAATTTGCCTTCACGTACTGTGTTATCGTTACGTTCCTCTTGATTGCCCAGAACAGTTTATTGGGTTATCCTGGTTGATCATTCTTCGTCTTTTTTATGTTTCAGATATGTTTTGAGATCATTTAAATTTCCAAATAAAGAGAAGTCGTCTTTTGAATATTACAACAAGGATTGCTCCGTTCGGAGTAGTGTTTGAAATGTTATATATGACCATACAAGTAACATTTTATGTGTAAATTGTAATGCATTGGAGTATATTTTAATTTTAATTATATAGAAAATCGTAAAACGGTATTTTCAAGATATATTAAACATGTATATTTTTTAGATATTTCCAACATCTATATTTTTGTACAATAAAAAGTTTACGCTTGGCGATGTTTATGCTTTTATCACAACTCTCGTAAAAACATTTTGATCAATTTAGTGCTTTTTAGAATGTCAATTGTGATTTAGGAAGGCTATTAAAAATATGTACATACAAGTTTATTTGCATTCAAACCATTACAATATATATGTTTTTCCAACAATGAAGTGCTAATAGAGATGTAAATTGTGACAGTGATTAAGCAAAAGAATAAATCTAACATTATACATTTTAGCGAGTGTGTTACAATAATCTAGAGTAACAAAAGGTAAATCCAGAGAGACAAGGGAATTTCTGTTTTGAGTTTGGACCTTTATAAATAATAAATCTCTTTATGCTTTTTTACTAGCTTTTAAGAGCGGTACACGTGGTTCAGAGAATGATCCGTCGAGGACGAGATCGGCTACAATTCTGTTAGCAGTTTCGGTGTAATGTGTACCATCCCAGCTAAGGTATTTTGATGGATCATCACATACATTTGACAATGGACCGCAAGTCATATTTTTGTGGCCACAACATTGCTTGAACTTCAATTCATCATTAAAGCCTGCCACACCACCATATCTCCATAAGGCAAAATATTTACGAAAATCGATTTTCAATTTACTTGAAACGAAATACTAAAGTAGTGTCTTGGAGGTTTGTTTTGATGTGATTTCTCAAATCATTAAATCGACTTATTTGAGACCATTCATCCCAAGTCCCAACACTTTTGAACTGTTTAGACCAAACTAGGTGAGATTAGAAGTGGTAGCTAAATAGGCCCCAAGTAGGGCTGATAATTTTGCATACTTTTCGGTTCAATGTGACAAAATTTCAACTCGAGCTGGACTCGTTTCTTTAAAAAAGACAACTCGAGCATTTATTCTCCAAAACTACGTCATCATGTTTTTTTTTTAAAACAAAAATGACCAAAAATGTAAATTTTGTATTGTTTCACTACTTCACAAATATCTGTGTTCACTAAAATCTTGATAATACTATTGGAAGTTACTTAGAAAATAGATCAAGTTACCTTTAACATTGGTTAAGAGACTATGTTTAGCTGAATACATATCCACAAGTGTGATCACTGCATTGGGGTACTCTTTTCTCCACTGTTCTACCCTGTTCTTGAGTTCCGAATTATATTGCTGAGACAAATTATTATATTCTATTATGCACCCATATTGATCATGAGTACACGTTTTAAAATCCGGGCAGCCTAACTCGATCGCTTGCGGCAAGCAACCCCATGGGCATGTATTGTGTATCCACATATATTTTGCTCCATTATCAAGTAACCTCTGGAAGTTAAAAAAAATTAAAAAAAAAAAAAAAACCATTAGTGACATATAATGATGTAGCTAATCTTTTTTATATAACAGATCTTCTGATATGATTTAAACTTGCTTAATCTTTTGACAGTTTCTGCATATTATTTGTCATTTGAGCTTTAAGGGAGAATTAGCAAAATCCTTGGGGATACAAGTGTCGTGGTGCAACGCATAAACCATATATATTCATAACAGCAAAAGTGAAGTCCTATAAGATTTTACATGTCTAATATGATCTTAATCCTAAATTAGCCACATCAATAGAGTATGAGTATATTGATTGTTTATCGAGCTTAATGATTATATGTAACTTGATTTAACCAATATTTTCTACATCTTAGGCCTAAAATTTTCCTTTTTGTTGATTAGAGCAAATTTACCTTCACAGATTGGGAATAGTCATCTAGGGTGGCCGAGACACTTTTCGACTTGAATACACTTGCGACATCGTTTTGGCCTATGTCAATGGTATATAGAGCCTCTGAAAACGATTTTTCCTCAGGGAAAATAGATTCTGATCCTTTGCCTGCAATGTTGTTATCTGTATTATATAAAAGAACTGTTTGTGCAACAAAGAAATGACATGAGTTTTGACACCAAATGACTGGTTGTGTTTTTGAAATTCCCAAAAATGTAACATTGTGTCAAAATTCGTGTCACTTCTTTCGTTGACAAAGTTGTGTAGTGCCTAAATAGGAGTAGTAAATACTACAAAGTGAGAATTTTTTTTAGGAGAAATTAGCTTTAAGTACTACTTATGTTTAATTAGCAAAAACTCAACCACATAAACTCTATTTCATTTTAGTCACATTTTTCAAAATTAGTTTTAAAAATACATGTCACCCTTGTTTCCAAAACAACCTAGATTTAATTAGTTTCCTAAAAATACTCTTCATCTTTCATTTACCGTTTTTTATTCTCTATCATACTTAATCACCCATTATATCATATCTCAAATTAATCACAGGTGTATTAAATTAATGTTCTTTCTTAGAATAGGTACGGTATAAAAATGTTTAATTTATATACTGTCAAAAAAAAATATGGTAGCCTTCGGTTTGGATTTTTTTTGAAGTGATGGAGTATATACATTTGTATACTATGAAATTTTATTGAGTTATTTTGACCGTATAATCGTGGTTTTTTTTTATGTAAGGGTATAGTAAGGTTTTCTTTGTTTTATTTTTTGCAGCATACATGTATTAAATGTTCTTTCTTAAAATTGGTAAACTATAAAAATGTTTAATTTTTATACTGTCTGGTACATACTATAAAAAAAATATGGTATCCTATAAAATTGTTTAATTTTTATACTGTCAAAAGAAATATGGTACATATTGGAAATGTGAAATTATTGGGTTGTTGGTCACTTAATATATTTCATACTATGAAATTATATATTAATTATACTACGTAATGTTTTAAAATCTGTGAACCCGTTATATAGTATACTATCAATTGTTTACCATCTGGTACAATAATTTTTTATTATGCTTTGATAATTATGTATATTAAAATTATGTTTGTGGTACGCTTTTGATTTGTTTCCATAAATTGATTCGAGCTTTTCATTGGTGAAAATGATAAAAATATATAAGATAAAAAATGGATCGAAGATAGAAATCGATAGAAGGACAGATACGCGTGTGAGTTAATATTGTATTTTGAAGTATAATTATGACTAAATAGAAACAGAGTTCAACTATTAATACCTTTAAATAAATTAATACCAGACACAAAATTTCCCATTTTTTCACTGGCAATGGCACGTGATTTAAAATTGATGAATCGAGAGACTTGTTCGCTAAGGGGGTAATTCCAAATCGGTAACTTGGGATGTGGATCAGAATTTGCTCGTTGAGCTGCCACCGCAAAGTTAGCTCCGTGTCTAAAACTCGTGCCAATTGCATCGACACTTGAATTCAAGTGGGGAAGTTGAAGACTCTCGGCTGGAAAACACAACAAAAAAATGAATAATGATAATGAAGATAAGATAAACACTCAACTATTCTTTTCCTTTTTGAAAACCGGAAAAGACTGACTATAATCTGACTCGTGCCTAGGATCAGCCCCGAATATAGTAATACATCTCTTCGGTGACATTCGAACTTCCTCGTTATGAGATTTTCGAGTAAATAGTTGTACTTCGTCAGGGTTAGGAGTATTAGTATTCGTAAACAAAATAAGGCCTCCTTGCTACATTGATGCAGAAATGAGAAAGACAGAAAGCGACTATCTAGTTTAAATTAGTTGTATGTTCATTATAATCTTGATTATAGTAAAACCTTGAGCAAGCAAGCAAACTGTGAACCTAGCTAGCTATTTTTGTCAGGTGAATGGCGTTAAAT
Organism: Primula veris; assembly: GCA_963682055.1. Classification (NCBI taxonomy): domain Eukaryota; kingdom Viridiplantae; phylum Streptophyta; class Magnoliopsida; order Ericales; family Primulaceae; genus Primula; species Primula veris. Next base: position 22,050,767 of record OY821747.1, on the reverse strand, counting down.
GATATAAGCTCCTTATGTCAATTAACTTATTGTTTGATTCGGAACTGATTTTATCGTTTCCACTTCTTTGCAGATGTACTACATTCTCAACAAATCTTGCTAGTGTGATGATACTACAGGCCGATAAATTGTATCAATTGTGTCTCATTGTAATGAATCTATCTGTGTGTATTGTAACTATTGTTAGGTTCCGGGGATAACCGCAATTACATAGATAATTCAGTAATCCCCATTTTCTCCGTAAACAACTAAATTTAAATGGTTATTAACTCTTCAAGTATTTGAAAGCATTATTTACCCATAAAATCTATGATGAGACGACCATTCGAAATCCTCTTGGAAACCTTGCCCATACTTAAACCATTTGGCCACTGAATAGGGTAGAAGAGAACATTTGCTCCTCCTGTATCGGAATTTGAGTCTCCAAAATTGAAAATAGCAGGGAAATTACATTCCTTCGAACCAGTACGTGCATTAGCGGAAAATGCAAATAACAAGAAAAATAAGACACTAGTTTTCATCCCAAACTCCATTGTTGTAACAGAAGGTCACAAATACCTATCAATATTTCTTTCTCCAAATGAAAGATATTTTTTTCCTTGAATATGAACGCTTTGTTTTGAAACTATTTATAGGTAAACATTAGGCAGAAAATGGGGTCCATATTATTGTGCTTAATAGATATGTTCTATCGTTAACTGTCATATACTGAAACAGGAAGTGAATTATTTTGTTTTTTCCCAAACATAGTAATTTGTATGCCAAATATGGGTTGTCAACTCAAGCTGGGCAGCTAGCAGAACTATTTAAGATTACAAATGAAAATAAGTCTAATAATAGCTTATAATGCACATTATCATGCCCTTTTACAGAGTTCATTTTCAATATCACGTATGTGAATTGTTAAACATACTCCAATTTCTTTATTTTCTTGAAAAACAGCAGACGTTCGAAGTAAATATAAATAAGTTTCCCCGGTACACAAAAATCACCATTTTGATTCTTGATTTTTGAACATCAATAAAGAAAAGGGATAAGTTATGTTAGGTTGATGGATTATGTTAGGATCTGGATAATTGAAACTGAAATAAGAAATTAAACGATATGGGCCAATAGAGAAAAAAACTTGTGCAAAACACACTAATTTTTTTTTTTTTATCTCAATGCACACTATAATGCACATTATCATGTACTTTTACACATTCAAAAAAATCGTTAAAGAAGGTGGCATAGTCAATGATGTACTTAAAACATCTCTATCTATTTACTAGTATATTGGATGTAATGTCTCAATTTAAAGATTGAAATGAAGAACAAAAGGAGATCAATTTTTAGATGGGAAGGGTTGCTCGTCGCCGTGGCAGGAAGAAGAAAGGAGAGAGAGAGAGATTCTGTACGTAGCGGTCTTACGCTATGTGGAAGTCACCTGATACAAGAAGTTTTTAAGGAACAAGTTTTTCGTTTTTCACATTTTGAACCTAGTATATTTCATTTTTGCTACAATTGTTCTCCTTCTGCACTTTGTTCTCTATGGGAATACGTTTATGCTTTTGTTTTTTGTGGGTTTTTTCATCCATGTTTTTATTTCTCTATTAATAAAATAAAATTGTGGGTGTTCCCACCATTGATATGAATAAAAAGATTTGGAAGTAATCAAATTACTGCATGACAATTCTCAATCTTAAGCCTTTTCCTTATAGATTGGTCTCTATTTATTATTCTTATATTTGAAGCAACCATTATGGGGCTTGGCCCATAAAGATATTTGTTTCCGTTATTAACAAATTGGCCTGTTATTTAAAAAAAAATTTGAAAAAAAAAATGCCTACCCAAACAGCTACGAAAATTATTTTACACCATCTCATAAACACGTATACACTCTGATTGCAACTTCAGCAAGATTTGCTTGCACATCGTAATGGGGAAGGGCATGAATCTACAGTATAGAAATAATTCGAACAAATATAATATTTTCATATAAACACATCACTGTTTATTAATTTCTTGCAAAAGAATCAAGGGTACAAAGAAAAAGGAAAAAAGTGCCCCAAATCCCCACCTTTTGCTTCCAATCTAATCAACAACAATAGATAAAAAGCGAAAAACACCTACATATGTAGTTGTGGAGTGCTTTACACCACACGAATGCAAACAAGTAACTACTTTTCACTCTGTTTGCTCCGTGTCAACGGGGCACCACATGAATATATATTTACTATATTTTTATATAATGATATACCGATATTTCGAACAAAAACAATTCTATGCATATAAAATCTTCGATTTTTTCATATGGGTTGCTTGTGTAACTGTCTTGAACTCCAAGTAGCGTTCATTTCCCCACAAGGGAATATAATCGTAGGCAACCTTTTACTTTCCACAACATTAGGAAAATCGGTAGTATAATGTAAACCTCGGCTCTCATGCCTAGCGAGCGCACTACTAACCACAAGCTTGGCACAACAAAATAAATTTCTCATTTCGCAAGCCTCGAGACCCACCATAGTACTTTCCCAGCCTTCCGAATATAGATAGGCCTCCCAGCTCAGCTCTAGCTCAGCAATCCTATGCTCTGCAGTCTCGAGCCTTGTGGTGGATCTCACAATACCTACGTATTCCCACATAATCGATTGTAGCTCTTTTCTGACTTCCCTTGTTTTATTTGCGATTTTTTCCAATACGACAGGCCCTAGAGAAATCGGTACTATGGGTCGGGCCCATGATTCCTTATCAGTGCCTTTCAAGACAACCCTAAAAAAACAAAGCATTTTTAGAATTAAATGCAATTTTAGGCTTGGTCAGGAACGATAACTGAATGAAAGCATTTTGTAAATAAATGCTAAGGGATTGCTTCGTTGATGTTTTAAGAAAGTAAGCTGGATTTTCTTAAAAAAAATGGCAAAAGTGCTGGGTTATCTAGCATAAAGCTTCTAGTTTTTTCGCACAAAATCAACAAAAGAGCGCAGCTTTTAACTGGATCAACAAAATGCAGCCAAGCTTTTAAGGGAGAATAACATAAAAGCGGAGCTTAAAAGATGCAACCAAACAAGGCCCAAATTTCTTAAAATATGTGGATATCGTATCTGTAAATCCAACTTGAAACCGTTAGATTGTCATATCTAAACATAATAAAAACAGAAAAGTGGGAAACTAGAATTGTAAAATGTCTATTTCTTTCTTGTTTTTTGCGGTGCGAAATCAACACTTTTTTGAGTTAAAAACGGACGTATGAGAAAAAAACTTACACAGTGAAAATCTAATCTAGAATTATTACCTTGAGGGCTGACTCTGCATGTGATCTATCGAGGGTTGAACTGCTCTTCGAGCGAAAACAAGAGCTTCAAGTAAAGAATTGCTCGCTAATCTATTTGCCCCATGTAAACCTGTGCACGCCACTTCGCCTGCTACATACAAGCCGCTTACATTTGTATCACCCGATAAACCTGCACGGACCCCACCACACATGTAATGTGCGGCGGGAACAACTGGTATTGGCTGACGTGTAATATCTAACCCATATTTGAGGCACTCGGCAGCTATATTAGGGAAGTGAGAGAGGATCTTCTCTCTAGGTTTGTGGCTGATATCGAGTAAAACATATTTTTCGTTTCTTTTTTTTATTTGGTCGTCAATGCTTCTTGCGACCACATCTCTAGGAGCTAGCTCGGCTCTTTCGTCATACATTGGCATAAATCTCTCCATGCTTAGGTTGTATAAAATTCCACCGTCTCCTCTAACAGCTTCCGTGATTAAGAAGGCATTTTCGCGAGGAATTGTTGGTGTTACGGGAAGGCCTTCATCGGCTAAGGCAGTTGGGTGGAACTGAACAAATCTGGAAAGTGACGAGGTTGAGGAATTATTAGTGATATAATCATTTAAGTATCACAGTAAATAAATTTACACATTTTGTATATTACGTACTCCATGTTAGAGATTACAGCTTGAGCTCGATGGGCCATTGCCATTCCATCACCTGTTGCCACCTATACAAGCCATATCAACAATTATAAGAGGGAGGGCTTGACCCACTATTTAGTGCTTGTTTTAGTTGCAGGGTTTGAGGTCAGGTGTCCTTAAAATCGTAATGAATTTGGTTTTTCAAGTTGGAATAGAAGTTTTAAATTCAATGATCCATGTTTTTTTCTCTCATTATAAAATATTAGCTAAAAGCTCTATCCAAACGAGCCCTTAGTCAACTAAGGGGTGAATCTAGTCTACCATAGAGAGAAGATTATTCCGACTAGTACTTCTTATATGTTCACACTCCTGGGAAACAAGGAAACAGAGAGCTCAGAGCTAGCAAAGCTTCATTAATCAATAACAAGCTTCAATTTATCATGAATAAGCTTGACATTGTTACTAAGCACTATTTTCCTCTTATTTTTTTGGTAAAAAAATTCTGTTTAACTTTTAAAGAGAATAAATACCGGAGGATTTGTCGTTGACGGATAGATATGTCCAGCCCCTCCTGAAGCAAGCAAAGTTACCTTGGAAATAAATCTCACAACCTACAAGGTTAAAAGGTGGCAAGGTGAAATCAATTTAAACTAAAGATCATAAATAACACAACAACAAAAACAAAAAAAGTAAACCATTTCTATAAAGAAATAATTTGCCACACCTCGTTGGTTTCAGTATTTATAGTGTCCACACCATGGCATACTGTTTCAAAACCATCCTGGGAAACAACAGTGAAAGTTCTTAGTAAGTAATTGTAATCAAGCTTGTTGTACCTACCAATCAATCATTATGAAAAATACTAAATCACCTTCACAAAATAAGTTTCCCTATTGGGAAGAAAAACAATTGATTTGATCAACAATGTGAAATTGAACTCAGAGTTGTGCAAGACATAGAAGTTAGAAATGTAGTCAGTAATTAGAGGGCAAACTTCATTAACTCATCCAGAAATAAAACATTCAAAATGCTTCAAAATTGCAGAGTACATGACGGTTATTGCTATCAATAGGTTCACATATTATATTTTATTGGCTTACGAGTCAATAAAAGTATGCATTTACGTTATTTTACTTGAGTAAAATTCCTTGTTATTTTAACTAAATTTTAAGTTTTTTTTCCTCAAAAGAAGACTAGAGAACGTATAATATTAAAAAATAAAAAATAATTTGGTACTGCTCTTAGAAAATCATACATTTACTACTTTTCACTACACCCAATACTAAAAAATATAGTTTTTTTCATACTGTGCCAAAGAGTGATTATAGGCTTGCATTTTCCTTCCAGTTGTGCCAACTACAAATTTAGGTTAAAATTTTGCAAACCTGAGATGTGAGCAAATCTATAGCATAGTGGTGTTTGAACATCGAAATATTGGGATCATTAACGACTGCTAGCAAAAGAGCTCTCTCAATCTCTCTCCCTGTCATATCTGCGGCATGAACAATCCTATGATGCGAGTGGCCACCTTCTCTTGCTAGATGCAAGTTTCCGTCTTCCCCATGATCAAATGATGCACCCATAGCTATCAGTTCTCTTATTCTCTCAGGTCCCTCCGTACAAACAACCTGAAAGTTGTAACTTTATCTTAGATGTTGCGCAACAAGAAACAATGGAACTTCAAATAAATTATTCTTAATGGGTTATAAAGAGTGCTTGTCTTATAACTAGAGATAACAAAGTTATGGAGCACAAAACTAAACTTATAGGCTACAGTTCTCAGAAACAAGAAACATTTTTTCAGTTTTTACTGTGACCCAAATGTGAACGTCATGCATACAAAAACCGACTCTAAATTTTCAGAAACATTCTTCTTGTGTTACAGGAAAAAAAAACATGCACCAAAACACCAGACCCACAGGCCTCTGAGATTAGTTTCTCAAACTTTTACTTTGTGACTGATCTGCCACTACCAGTATAGAAGAATCCAATTCCCACATATCCACCTTATTAGAGGTAAATCTCCAAATGCAATACCATGTAAAGGCACGTCAAACATTTAAAACTTCACAGATGTCTGAACACTCATCATATATTTTCATAATATCTGTGATCTTCACAACTTTACAAATGGGAGTCAAAAAAGGTACTTTCTTTCCAACTGAGCCTTAATATCCACATTCTAAGCTAATATTCTGAGTTAAATCTGAAGAATAGCAAACTGTCTCTAAGAAAGTAAAGAATGTACAACAAAATCTACTAAAAACTAGAATCCAGGCATCGAATAAGAAAGCAAATTAAAAAGAAGATTGAATACTTACTCTGACTGTTTCCTCATCGCATAAATACGCCCCTGCAATTATTGTATCTTGCATATGAGACTCAACCGAATCCGTTGGACACAAAACAGCACTAACACCCCCCTGAGCGTAATTCGTATTGCTCTCATGAGGCTCCGCTTTGGTAATAACGGCAACTGTTCCATGTTTTGCGACCTCGAGAGCATATCGAAGGCCAGCAACTCCACTACCGATAATTGCAAAATTAAAATACTTTGTTGTATCTTTCTTTAGGCAAGATTTAGTGATTGGTTTGAGGGGTTTTGAATTGGAAGTTGTTGGAGAAGAGGAGAGATGGTATTTTTGGACTTGCAATAACTTGGCCGCTCCACGAGACCTAAACGAATAGGGGCACCATAACATGAAAATGAGAAAACAACAATAGAAACCCATATTGCATGCTACTATTAACAACAAATTTTCTACATCCGCATTTTTTGATTAAAATTTATAGTTTGCATCCTTTATCTACTCAGGGACCAATGCAAAGGGAAGGTACAATTTTGCATTATTTGGAATGGATATAAAATAACGTTTTTTAAAACACTATAGCAAGTGTGGATTGGAAATAATGAGACATTGAATCCAGGAAGCAATGAAGCCAATTAACATGCATAGTATTACCAATAGCTTATTATGGATGTGAGTAGCCTTAAACTAAGGATGCTTTCTGCCAAATAAATTCAGTTTGTTCTAACAAAATGAAATTGCGTATACTACTTAAAGCTTAGTAGATTTGTTGTGGTGAATTAATCCATGTATAAATAAAAAACACTGCATGTATAAGCCATAAGGCAAAAACAAATAAGATGCAACCAAACAAGACCATTATAGATTTATGCTTACCATGAAAGTTCCTTATGTGCATGTCTCTGCAAGAAAGCAGCAGAAGAGACCCAAGAGCTTTGCCTGCAGCTTTGTCCCTTGGTTATTATACCGTCATAAAAATGCAGCTTCCCACTTCCGGCAGCTATACTAACAGCCATTTGGATTTATCTATAACATTATAGAAGAATTTAGATTAAAAGATACACCAAGGGAATTTCTGGAAACTGCCCTGTCACCAAAGAAGCCTATGCATGTGCATCTCCATAAAATAAAGGAAATAAGAGAATTACAAAATCAAGCATTTGTTGCAACAAAAAAAAAAGGAAAGGAACCAAACAAACAAGCAGGCTTGTTTGGTTTTCAGGATCAGCACTTGCATAATAAGGCATTTACGCTCAGTTTTTTGCTTTTTTTTTCTCCTTGTCAATATGAAGAATTTGGCAATTGTCCTTAAAAGCTTAGTTTTTTCTTAATACTGACAATATAAAATTAGTTTTTTCTCAGTCTCAGTAATCCAGATTAAGGAGCTGTTTGGTTGCAGAGCAAATAAGCATGTATTTGAGGCGGTAATATTTAGGTTCACCTAATTCAAAATGGAGGTCAAAAAACCACAAATAAACCTCTTTTTCTTTACAAATTTCTCAATCAAATACACTGCGACTTAAAATAAATCAAACCAATAACACCCATCTCACCAGCTGCAAAGAACCAAATCATCAAAATATCCATGCAAACAAGCTGGTTGACAAATATATTGAAATAATACATTCATAAAAAGACATCTTTCGTATGCAACTTTTTTCTTTATCATCATGGTGCTAAGATGCTAAAACTGACAATTTTTGTTAAGATCACTGTTTTAAAAAGCACACATCATAGTAAAAAAACTCGATTCAAATCTCGATAAAAGCTTTATTCAAAGCTTAAAAGGATTGTTTTTTCGCTTTTTAGGTCGCTAAAAGCTTACGTTTTTTACTTTTTAAGCGTAGCTCTTAGAAAAACGCTTTAGCTAAGATTCCACTTTATAAAACACCGGTAAAGATACATGGTCAAAATTCCATTTTTTCAAAAAGATTGAAGTTTTGCAATCTCATTAAGACTACTCAGGATATAAAAAATAATAAAGCTAACGTAAATAAAAAACGCTTAAAGATTTAAAAAGAATCTTAAAGAGATTCCCATTACTTACTTTCTTACCAACCCATTAGCTAAAATTTCTCAAAGACAAATAATCAAACACAATTCAGATTTATCTTATATATTCCTCTCTATATACCTTAAATTTAAATGGGTATTATTTTTTTCTATATACCTCTCTATAGAAACATGAAAATAGAAAAATTAAAAAAAAATTAAAAAAAAATTACCAATGGTTTAGAGAGAGAGAGAGAGATGAAGCCGACTTGTGCTAAAGAAGGGTCGTTGAAGTTCGCGCCAATATTACCCTCTCTCTTTCTCTCTCTCTATATATATATTAATATGTATGTATGTATATGTGCTTGGTCTGATTTAGCGTTGTTGGGTTTCCTTTTAACTGAAATATTACATAGCATTAAGAGGAGTATATAATAATAATACTATGACATAGGAGTAGTATATAGTATGGGGGTATTTATCGGTTTTAATTAAGTTTATTAAAATATAAGTCTTATAGTTTTGAAGAAATATTATTTAGTCTCTATGATTTCAATTGTATCATAAGTATGTTATGTTTTCATTACAAATTGATAAATCCGTCCATCTGATGTTAGAAAACAAAATGAGTTTGGCAACGAAAGTCTGTAAAATAGGAATAGCAAAGTAATGCAAATTGGGTAACACATATTTGCCATATTTGATGGGTGATTTGAACTATTCTTCACTCACATGAATTAAGAAAGCGTCGATCATTGTTCTTTTTGTAATGGAAGCAAGTCGTTGCCTTATTCTTATCATAAATGATTCCAAAGTTTCGAAAGATGACATGTATGGCCGCTATTATCTAAAGAAAAATTAGCTTCGGAGCATAATTGAAGCGAGTGTTCCGTTTCATTTCACTTTTTTGTCTAGCTTTTGCCTATTTCATATTATACATATGAGTTTATGAAGGGTTTTACAATTTAGTTGTTATTCATTAAGTTTATTTAGATTTTTGTGAATTTATATTTGAACTTAAAATGAATGTAGATGCACCCTATTTGGTTAAATTTGATGTCATTTCATATTGTGTAATTCTTATTTTTTATTTGGCTCCAATCGACCAGGTGTGGTTATCGACTGATTTGATTTAGTTCATTATTCTTATGCCCTATTCTTTATCCTAAAGGATAAAATAATTTTAACTTCACATGTTTGTTTTATTGTAAATTAGATAGTATTTATGGTTACTAATGTATTATGTTAATAGGACCATCAAGTAAATGACTAAAATCTCATTCCTTTTCTCTAAGTTTGAGAACAATTTTGTTGAATTTCTAAATATTACGGTCTATCAGTAATACAATGAAAGATATGAGGATGAAAGAGAACTTCGGTCCAAGCTATGAGGACAACCAATTAATTCATCCGTTCTATTATGTTTTTAAGCATCCATGTGCATAGTATGGGTATGTCAGAAATTAACGATGTTCGAGATAACAAACATTACTTGTCATAAATATTCATCAATTAGTAAGTTACAAATTCATTGAATGCAAGCAGAAAGTATGACAATAGTATGGGGTTTCAATCGAATCTGATACGACCAAGTACAAACTGATGCCTTTATTCATTTAACCTGATTCGGTCGATCTGATCCATTTGATCCGTTTTTTAAATTTAGTTTATTTTATTTTTTTTAAATAAAACTTATAAATGTTAAAGATTTCGAAGAAAAATTGTTAGATAGAGTAAAAATTCATTTGATTTAGAAAAATAATATAAAAATAACGTGACATTAAATATCATTTTCATATTAATTTACGGATTTAAATTTTATATTATTCTGCTTGATATTTCCATGTATATTTAATTACTTTCGGCTCATTAATTTCGTGGATTAAAATATTACAATATGTAAAAATGTAATATAAATATATATGATTGATATGATAATTTATTTTCCCGTAAATCTTTCTGTAAAGAAAGACAATAATATATTAGTTATTAATTAAGATGAATAAATCTCATTCAAATTTATCATAAATATAAATATCGTTTCATTAATTAATAAATTAATTTTATATAAGATTTTTTTAAGAAACTCACCGAAATGTATGTTATGTATTATTATATGAGAGATTTTAATGTTTATATGAGAGAGTTTAATGTATATGTGAGAGAGGTGAGAGATATTGTGTTAATTTGTATTTTTTAATTATCATTTTTACCCATTTAAACTATAGAAATAAGAGTTTAATATATACGAGAGAGAGTGTTAAATTGGACATTTTAAATTATAATTTTACCCATATTTTCTCTATTATTATAGAAAAAAGAGTTTAATGGATATGAGAGAGATATAACTGAAAGATAGTTAACTTATACTTTTTAAGTTGCACTTTTAATCCTTTAAACTCAACCCGAGCCGAATAGAATTGCAGTTTTACCTGACCCGTGACGGGTCGGGTCTGATTGAAACCCGTAAAATTGTCATCCCTCCCTCTATGACAACTTTAATGTTAATCAATTTGAAACATTTTACTTTAATAAAGATCAGCTATTCCATTAGTAGTGTAATATTTACTATTTATCAATTACTATGAGAGTCAAACATGAGGAATTATGATAAACTTGAATACAAAAAAAAAGTGTCGTGCAGAAATTTCCATCTGCTTTGTGTAGAAATTTATTCAAAGTGATTTAGGATTATGCAAATTTTGAAGAAATGTGAATAGATTTGGAGAAAGAGATATGTTGTAAGAGAGAAAGAGATCAATCTAATGGAATGAGATATGGATGGATATAATAATAATAGTATAAATTTTCTGATGTAAAAAGAAACCTTGAAATTACAACATAGGTTTGTCGTGCATTTAGTCTGGTTGAAAGAGTATGACACTATATGATTATTTCAATATGTCACAAGGGGTATAAAAAAAAAACCAAACATTATGTAACAAGGGGTTGGAGTTTGGTTACAATATTAAAACTTTAAAAGTATCCTTTAAAAAAAAACTTTAAAAGTATATACTATTCATTATTAGTGAAACATCTTAGTCGTGATGATAGATGGCTTATAAATGTAAAGAAGTACATTAATAAAGATTTGTACAATCAAACAGTTACAGGGAAAGGAATGTTCTTTTCCAAGTCGCAAGCGCTTTACTATAATTTAAAAATAAGTCAAACGTAACGTAAGTTGCCATGTCACATAAAAGAGTAAGTACTCTGAAAAAGTGAAATACTATTACAAGTGAAATTTCATTTGCATGCTTTAATATGGTTGGCTATATATGAATCATATGACCGTCAATTTTGATTATTCAAGCCGAATTTAGAGAATTTGAACTGAAACAAAATTTTAGTAAGAGGACAACAATTGCAGTTGGAAGAATCTTATTTTTTACAGGAACCACAAATTAATTAATAAGCTCATTTTTCCACTGGAGGAAGTTATGCCACGGCCTAGTTAATGGAGAGCCACTAAGGCAGTAACGAGCCGGCCCAAAATATTTTTTTTTTTTAGTTGTCTCCTTGATTTTTTTTAGACAAAACAAAAAAAAAAGTATAAATTTATTTTTTTTCAAAAATTTATTTGCATTTACGGTGGGATGTCTGGTCTACTCGGACTATTTGCATTCCTTGAAGACCGGATTTGCCCCGACCCTCGTGCATAATAAATTGAATAATATTATTTGAATGCAACGAAAAGCCAACCAATACTATATTATATATTCTTCAAAAACTCTACTAATAAACAAATATCATGTGCAACAATGCCAAGTTGCCACACAATAAATTTTAATTATTAAGATAAGTGAAAACTGATCTTCTTTATTTGTTAAATATCTTTTGGAGGTCTGTTTAACTTCAACATGAACGGCAACCTACTTAAAAAATAACTCACCGATAATATTTATTATTAGCATGGTGACCCGTTCAATGAAAGCGATAATAATTGTGCTCGTTTTTATTTTTCCGGAATAAGATATTACAAAGTTTGGAAATACAATTTTATGTTTGTTTAAGTTTTCGTGCCGTACTTGATTGAATTTAGCCAGTTATTTTACAGATTTCAATTTGGTCCTTAATTTTTCAGAAACTTATCAAATGCGTTATGTTTTTAACCTATTATTCATCTTTGAGAACGGTGTTTATAGACATTTATGTTGTTTGCATACATTAACATTGATATATAAGTATATAACATATAAGATTTTAATATACTATTTATTTCTCATCTAAGTCATACTTTCTTTATGTCAACATTTATTTTGCTAAACTTGCCAAATTTATATGCAAATCTTTTATTGAATTTAGTTTTTTCGATTTGATCCTTTTTTTTTTTTGAAAAACTTATCCAATATGCATGTTTTTAACCTATTATTCATCGTTGAGAACGGTATTTATAGACATTTATGTTGTTTGCATTTGAAAGCAAGCTGGTCGTCGACTGATAGCCAGTTTGGCTTTTTATATATAAAGACTTCATATCAAAAAAATAAAAGAAGATCTTGAGACACACAAAACTAATTTCATTCGAAATTCCAATACGATGGCATAAGTGGTCAATTTGTATATAAATCAATACAATCGTGCCCTCTAAAGCTACCAAAAGTCACAATAAGAAAATGATAAACAAAATATTATGACTATATTAGTGAGATATATATAAAGCTACAAAAATGATTTACTCGCAAACACAATATATATACGAAGTATTACTATGGTATGTTTTAATAATTAGTGATATTGACAAAAAAGTATGTGTAGAGAATCATAAACCTCTATTCGAGGTTGAATTACATTTTTGTATAAGCGGATTGAGATGAATATGTAGAGAGAGAGAATAAAAGTAAAACAAATTTTCTTATTATTAAAAAATAATTGACTGGAGAAACTATTTATATAATATAGTTTCTCCTATTTACAATTGAGTCGCCTAAGTTACAGAATACGCACATTTGGTCTGTCAAAGTCCAATTTACAGTCTAATACACTTATTTACAAACAGTTACAATTCAGTCCTTTAATTATACAAATTTACAGATAAAACAACTAATATACTTAATACGCCTCCCTCAAGATGGAGAGTGAAGTGATAAAATACCCATCTTGACAAGTAAATGCTGAAAACAAGCCTCACTAACAGATTTGGTAAATAAATATGCCACATTATCATTAGTATGAACATGTAATGAATGAATAACATTTTGAATTACCAAGTCCCTAATAAAATGACAATACACCTCAATGTGTTTGGTTCTTTCATGATTGACAGAATTATAAGCTAAAGGCAAAGCACTTTTACTATCTGTAAACAAAGCAACTGATTTTTCAATTTTGAAACCTAGGTCTTTAATCAACTGTTTTAGCCAAATAATTTCAGAATATGTAATAGCTAAAGCTCTATACTCAGCTTCAGCACTGCTTCTTGATACCACACTTTATTTTTTACTTTTCCAAGATATTAATGAATCTCCAAGAAAAACACTGAAACCTGTTACAAATCTCCTTGTATCCACACAGCCAGCCCAATCACAATCACTATATGCTTTTAAAAGAATAGGAGACTTAGAAGAGAATAAAATGCCTTGTGCTGAATCTTTTTTGATGTATCTCAACACCCTTAAAGCTGCTGCATAATGAACTTTACTAGGAGCTGCTAAAAACTGGCTTAAAGCATGTACTGAAAAACTAATATCTGATCTAGTTATTGTTAAATACAACAATTTTCCAATCAATTTTCTATATAAAGTAATGTCATAAAAATTTATCATCATCAGTACAGCTAAATTTCTGTTTAGTGTCCATTGAAAAATGACTTGGTTTGGAAGCTAAAAGACCTGTCTCAGGCAATACTTCTAGAGCATACTTTCTTTGACTAATGTGAATCTCATATTTATTTCTACCTACCTCTAGTCCTAGTAAAATTTTTAAAGGACCCAAATCCTTTAATTTAAACTGTGTGTTAAGGAAATTTTTTGCCTCATCAATCAAGTCTGAACAAGAACTTTCTAAGATAATATCATCTACATAGACCAATAAAACCAGAAACTTACCATTTTTGTTGATAGTAAACAGAGAATAATCAACAGAAGATTGAACAAAACCAAAAGAAATGAGTGAATTACTTAACTTTGAAAACCATTGTGATGCTTGTTTTAAATCATATAATGATTTTTGCAATTTACATACTAAACTACTGTCCTTTTATACAAAACCAGTTGGAGGTATCATATAAACTTCTTCATCAAGATTACCTTGTAAAAAAGCATTATTAACATCTACTTGTGTTAAAAACCAATTCTGAGATGCTGCTATTGCTAAAAAACACCTAACTGTTGTCATTTTAGCTACATGGGAAAAAGTAGCTTCAAAATCAATACCTTCTAATTGAGTATAACCTTTAGCAACCAATCTAGCTTTATATCTTTCTACTTTACCTTCAGCTTTGTACTTAACCCTATAGATCCATTTACAACCAATTGGTTGTTTTCCTAATGGTAACTTAGTTAAAAACCATGTTTTATTGAGTTCTAAAGCTTTAACCTCTTCTTTCATAGCATGTACTCATAAATGATCACTACTGGCTTGTTTATAAGTGGAAGGTTCAATAATAGAGGAAACTGACAAACAAAAATCCCTGTGTTTTTCTGATATTTTATCATAAGTAATGAAAGAAGATATATCATAAGAAATTCTTTTCTTATTAGTAGACAAAACAGTATTAATACTACAATGAAAATCTTTTAGATATTGGGGTGCAGAAATCTTCCTGACTGACTTTCTACCTAAAAGAGTTGTATCGGTATTTGCAGTATCAGTATTTCCTATAGGATGTGTATTAGTATTAGTGTTAACAGGTTCATTAATGATATCAGAATCTTTATTAACAGTATTTTCATTCTTTTGAAAAGGAAAAAATTCTTCATAGAAAAACACATCTCTTGACAAAAAAAAACAGCATGAGTATTAACATCAACAAGTTTATAGCCTTTAGTACTAGTTCCATAACCAATAAAAGCACATTTTCTTCCCCTAGCATCAAATTTAGTCTTATTCCTAACCAAAGTAGTAGCATAGCTTAAACAACCAAAAACTTTCAAATGATTATAAACAGGTTTCTTATTGTAAAGCATTTCATATGGACTTTTATTTTTCAGCAAAGGAGATGGTGTTCTATTTATTAAGTAGGTTGCAGTTAAAACACAATTATCTCAAAACCTTAAAGGCAAAAAAGACTGAAATCTAAGAGCTCTAGCCATGTTTAAAAGATGTTGATACTTTCTTTCTATTATGCCATTCTGTTGTGGTGTTTCAACACAGCTTGTTTGATGAATAATACCATTTTTAACATAAAAATTAAGCAAATTAAACTCAGTACCATTATCACTCCTTAATATTTTAATTCTATACTGAAACTGATTTTCAACCATTTTACAAAAATTAGGTAATATTATAGCAGTTTCAGATTTGTGTTTTAATAAAAAAAATCCATGTACATCATGGAAATCATCTACAATAGTTAAAAAATAATGAAAACCATCATAAGTAGCAGTAGCATAAGAACCACAAATATCACAGTGTATTAGTTCAAAAGCATGAGTAGCACTATTATTTCTTAAAGGAAAACTCAACCTATGTTGTTTTACTACATGACAAACATCACAAGAAGTACAATTCTGAGTAGGAAACTTGACTTTTACATCATTAGAAATCAAACCTAACACTTGAATAGAAGGATGCCCTAACCTAAGATGCCAGATATTAGGCTTACTCTGCAAAAAACAACTATTACAACTAACACTTTCAGCTCTCTTGAAAACATATAAACCATTCTTTGCTTCAGCCCTACCAATCATCCTCAAAGAGGCATGGTCCTGAATATAGCATGATTGTGAATTAAAAATAAAAGACAAAGAAGAATCCTTGGTTATCTTATTGACAGACACTAAATTAAACCCAAAAGAAGGCACACGTAGGGCATTATATAAAGTAATTCCATTCTTAGAAACTACAGTGCCTATATGTGTTACATTAGCAATTTGTCCATTTGGCAAGTTAACATGAGAGACTACTACTTTAAAATTATCAAAATATACTAATGAATTCACCATATGCTCATTAGCACCACTATCAATAATCCATAGATCATTATTATCCAATAAAGCAGTTTGATAATTATTCTGACATGCATTATAAAAAGGAAGAAAGCCATGTGCACCTGGCATGCCTGTATACACCATATTAGAAAGAGATGATGAAGTATCCTGAATATTTGTAGAAGAATGGTTTTGATTATCTAAACCATTCTTCTGCTGTTCTGGACCAACAATCCTATTATTACATTGCTGAACTATGGGATAAGGTGAATGAAAAGGAGTTGGTACCAAATGACTATTCATACCAACCTCCCACTTCTGCCATTACCCGTATCATACTGGTTTTCTCCATAATTCTCTTCTCCTTGATAAGAAACTTGATGAACCATATTATTTCTCCCATGATTAGAATTAGACCCCTTGGTCTAGGAACCCAATTTGGTGGATACCCATGCAACCTGTAGCATCTTTCTTTTGTATGCTTAATAGATCCACAGTGAGAACATTTCATTGAATTCCCTCTACCAAAAGAAGGCCTAAAAGGTCTGGAAACTGGATTACTAGGTGGCCTAAAGATTTGATTTTGTGATGGTCTAAAATTCTGGTTATGTTGGGTGGCAAGAACCATATTATTACCCAGATTTACACTATGTACCCCCAAATTTTGTTGTTTCTCATCTTGATTAACCAATTGATATATATCATTTAAAGAAGGAAGAGGTTTCATTAAAAGAATCTGACTTCTTACATGAGCATACTTAGTATTCAATCCCATCAAGAAGATCATCTTAGAAACCATATGCTCTCTAGCAACTATAGCACCCATGAAATTACAAGTACGTCCTCATGTTACACTACATGTACACCTAGGAAGAGGGCTAAGAATACTTAATTGATTCCACAATGTCTCTAACTTGGTAAAATAAGCTGAAACTGTAAGATCATTCTGTACAGTGCTATGTATATCCTGGTGTAATTCATATATCCTAGCCTCATTACCCTGTGCAAACCTTTCTGTAAGTTCTCTCCACATCTTAACAGCACTATCCACATATAAAATAGATTGCCCAATCTCACTAATTACTGAATAATCCATGACATCACAATTAAATTGCACTGTAACCATGCCCCATGCATTGAATCATCTATAAGTGGACAAATTAAACTACCAGTAACAAAACCCAGTTTTGATTTAGCTCCTATAGAGATCCCCATGGATCTTTTCCAATAATGGTAATTAGGTCCTGTTAATAAGGGATTAACTAAACTATTGCTTGTATTTTAATTTATGCCTATATAATAGGGACTCATGGTGGTTATCTGCTGATTTGGTGGATTGTTGCCCCCATTATTGTTAGCCAAATCTTCAGACATATTTTTGATAAAAAAAAAAACAAGAAATACTAAATCTATATTTTAACCAATTAATCAATTAATCAATTACTGAATTATAAACCAGAAACCCACAATTCGGATATTCAAGAAGCCTAATTTTCAGATAATTCCAGAAACATCAATTAATCAACAGACTAAAGTAATAGTTGATTAGAATATACCAGATGGTGAATTGAGACGAGCGACGAATTAAATCTAAAAAAAAACTCAGCGATCAATCTTTACCCAAATCTTCAAAGAAAATAATAAAACTTCAAAAAATAACGCAGCGGACAAATACTATATCGCTCTGATACCATGTAGAGAATCATAAACCTCTATTCGAGATTGAATTACATTTTTGTATAAGCGAGATTGAGATGAATATGTAGAGAGAGAAAATAAAAGTAAAACAAATTTTCTTATTATTAAAAAATAATTGACTGGAGAAACTATTTATATAATATAGTTTCTCCTATTTACAATTGACTCGCCTAAGTTACAGAATACGTACATTTGGTCTGTCAAAGTCCAATTTACAATCTAATACACTTATTTACAAACAGTTACAATTCAGTCTTTTAATTATATAAAGTTATAGATAAAACAACTAATATACCTAATAGTAGGTGTAGAGCCAAAATTATGATAGGTATAACAATGATGTTTAAGCTTGGTTTTATTATTTTTCAAGTTTGCTAGTTATGAAACTTAATTTTACTATGAGCTTTGAGGTCTCTGTAAATAAATGAATTTCGTATCAGAAATGGACCCACAAGCAAGAATTTTGTATTATGAGCTTTATGCGTGCATAACAACTTTTTTTTTTGTCTCTTGTTATTGATTATCAAGTCGGTATTTATATTTTTTTTTCTTAAGAGGAATTACGCTGCAAGATCGTGGTTAGACCAATAGAGACCCTCTTGTTCTAGAAAATGACCGCACATAACTTTTTTAAAGTTTTGAGTGAAAAACAACAAGTGGTATCGTCTTATTTCTTAAGTAATTATAATTTAGTCAATAAGAAACGACCTGTAGCCTCATGCCATGATCAGTTTCTTACAATACTTGAGTGTGTGGAAGGAAGAAAATACTACAATATTTGGTCCACATAAAATGTAAAAGCTAAAAGGTTTTCCAAATTAAAAAGTGAGAAAAGCAAAAGGCTACATGCAAAGAAAAATATGCTAAAATCAACATATTATATGATAAATTGAGATATTTTCAGATACTCCACTATATAATTTAATGATGAAAAGCGTATCTTGGAATTTGAAAGATCCTAAATCGACAACCAATCAAGGGCATCAACTACTTTTACTACAACTTGACTCGGAATATCAAATTTCACTATCATCTTTATTCATAAATTATTGGTCAAATCACAAATATATATTTCCTTAATTTGTCATCCAGCATTTTTCTTGCATGAGGAGACCATTTAAATAATGGATCACATTTCACTTAAGAGTAGACCATTTAACATTACCCCCGACTTACAATTGCTATATAATTTGGTATTTTATGATCTAAATTGACTGTACCGGAGTGCAAGAGGAAGAGTCGTCGTCATTATTTGAGAGCATCGTAGAGTCTTCCACTCCAATTTTACAATACATAAATTTCATATTATATGCGATAAGTCCATAAAGCAGGAAATAATGATTAGTATTCATTATTTTCGCTTTTATCATTCTAATAGATTAATTATAATTTACCAGAAGTCTATATTTTAAGTTTGAGTTACGGTAATATACCAACGAACTACACGAATCTCCGGCATCGCCTTATTAAACTCATCTCTATCTAAGAGACGTATAATCTCATTAGATTTTGTCTCAAGAATTTATAAACTAAACTTTCTGAAGGACCCAAACCCATAAATGATAAGGATCCAATAAGTCCAAGCTAGCTTATTTCCTTTTTGATCTACTATGTATGCATGTACAAGTTTTATTTATTTATAAAAATCTTATTAAGGTATGCATGTACAAGTTGCTTCTTGTAAACGTGTGCACTTTCTGTCTATTTTCTATACTACTTACTAATTTTACACTTTCAGTTAATATGAAACGGTGACTGTCTACAACCATTTCTTTTCATATTGTAATAGTGAAGCCAAATTCTCAAAAATCTGCATACTCATTACTCGGAAAATAGGGTTACCATTTCCAAAATCTGTGCTACTTGGATTCGGGGGTTTCACTTTGCTTAAGCAACAACTTACATTCTCTACCGAGTCTCCACAAGAAAGTTCCATTTTTTGGGTTGAGTTCGGATTATTTTATAATACTATGCTTTTGCTAATCCCCTCTAGAATACCGTAAGTCCGTATGTAAACGAACGTTTTATGTTTTTACTATCACATGAAGATACTACTCCCTGTTGGATCGTATCAAATTATGGTATTAGATGTTGGTTTAAGAATTTCAAGCTTAAGTTATTCAAATTTCCTCATGTAAATACTCGAGTTTGTACAACACCCAAATATATAAGAGGGTCCATATTTTATAATAGCAATAATTTACATCTTTGAGTTCTTCATCTTTGCAATTTGGGGCCTCTAATCATACCCCTACATCAGCTTCCAATGCAGAATTGTTGCAACATCTTTTACCTACCAAACACAAGAAAATAGAATCGGCATTCTTAAAATTAGCACACACACATTATCTAGAACTCGAAAAAAGAGACCCTTGAAGGATCCCCTTTTATTTATTGTAGTTCATTCGGCGAAATACAAGATACAATTTTAGGTACAAAAACAAGTATTATTCAAATCATATATATGATGTTCATACAGAGAGAGGAGGAGAAAGGCCAAAATCGAGCCCCCAAAGCTCGAAAGATCCTTTCACGAAATCATAGTATCCTCCCTTTAAGGACAATGTTTTCTTCACCAAACCGTCTCTCACAAACGGATAGCTCAACAAATTCCCAAGGGATACATTAACAGCCTCCTGCAATATCAAACGCAGCGTTAAATAGTGGGAAAAGTTTAAAAAGTGTATAATCTAAGATTCATCCAACCACAATGTTTGTTCCGAAATCAATTTTGTTTACTCAAGCATCCTTTATAGTTTTGTTCTCAATAAACTTCAAGTTTAGAACGTGTATACAAACTGATTTTTTTTTTATCACAAAAAAGAATCTAGTATGCCATGGTTAGTACTTTTGTTGCTTAAATGAACTTTGCTTAACTGGACGACAACAAAAATGAAGCTTTGATTCAATGTTATTTACACAGATCAGTATTGTTATTGGTCACATTAAGCTCAACTCAAGAATTTTAACTTCTGTTTAGATTGATTGGTTTGAATTTTAAAAATTCTCTGTGGGAGCAATTCCCATCTAACTGTCTAAGCAGTATGTACGTATGTAAACATAACTATACTATACCTTTTCACAGGCTGTGCATAGCTCTGGGAATGAAGCATCACCACATTGTGATTTGACCTTGGCTTTTGCAGGTAAACCGATTTTCACCCAATCCTCAATAAAATCACTGCATATCATTGACACTTCTATTATTCCAAGTAACAATTCTACAATGCTAAGTAACAAATATGTTATATTACGTGACGATTATATAATTCTGCCAATTCCTGAGTGATTTCTATATTGATAAGTGCCTAAGTGGAATGGTATTTTTGGACAATTACAAATTTACATATATGTTTAGTTCTGTATGTTTAATTCCTTAAGAAGGTAGATTGTGAAAACTGATCATATTTCAATCAATTTAATCTGCTCATGTTACCAAAATGGTCAAAATTAAAAAAAGGTGATAAATTATATCGAAATTGTACTTAAAATGTAGTCGTAAACATAAGAAATCTTACGTGGAGGTGGGTCCCTCATCTGGGAACGACATGAGCCCCTTAATACCACCACATGCGCTATGTCCAATTACCACGATTGTCTCTACCTGCAAAGAATATTTAGAAATGTTTCCCAAGTTCAGTAATCATGTATTATCATGAGTAAATTAGTAGCACAATTTGCTGGTATATATTAGTAAGGATTTTGCTAACATACGCCACAGGGCAGTTGTTAAACATTTAATGAAAGTGGTTAACCAATTTTATATAGTTATATATATTCTATCATTTTTTTATTGTAGAGAAACACGGAACACAAAATTTACAATGATAATAAAAACAATATTTCACCCAAAAATTTAATTAATAATGTCACAAACTTGGGCACTAATTAATTCGGTCAATCAATACTTCTTTTTAAAATAATAGATTACCTAAATATGTTATATTATCTTATAATTGTTTTTCTTTTTTAATTACTTAAAATACAATCTATAATTTGATTAACCAAAATATAAATAT
Organism: Primula veris; assembly: GCA_963682055.1. Classification (NCBI taxonomy): domain Eukaryota; kingdom Viridiplantae; phylum Streptophyta; class Magnoliopsida; order Ericales; family Primulaceae; genus Primula; species Primula veris. The sequence goes on along the minus strand of OY821747.1, from coordinate 22,028,762 downwards.
TCAATCCAATAAAAACCTATCATAATAAAAATCCATATAAAAATATAAAACCTAGTTGAGCCTACCCTAAATTTAAATATTAATTAAAAATAATAAAATTATTATATTTAGTATTACTAATATATATATATTATATTGGTTATGTTTATTTATATTCTAAAATTAAGTCATAAATCATAATATTAATTCATTCCATGATTAATTATGGTCATTCAATGCAATTTATATTTTCAAAAACTGTATAATTAATATATGTAACTTCCAATAACAATTGCAATAAATGTTCTATATGAAGGAATTAAATAGGAAATACAACCCTTTAACTCATGCCCTCGGGCCATAGGTTAGCATTTGCCAATTAGCAATAATGTTTTATTCAGACTGTTTCTAGTGATCCCAAAATATAGAAGTAGACGGAGATATATGCACGAAAAAAGTAGAGAATTTACATTCTGGCTCCTTATTGTGGTGTAAGTCTGGGGCAACTTTATGTGCAACTTTAAATTTCCTTAGAAAAGACAACATTATGGAAGTTGATTAATTGACTAGAATATATAATGCGGAAGAAAAATAACCTTGAGATGGAGAACGGCGTACTCAATGGCTGACCCAACTCCAGCATATTTGATCTGTTTGCAGTGTAGAAAAAAAATCTCAAGAATTTAACCTTGGGGTTTTATTTCTTACACTAAATATATAATAAGATAAAAACAAATGATACGTGATTTCCTTCGGTTTGGGAGCTTTTGCATTCTAATTTCTACCTCGAAATAATTAAAAAGTCATTTCTATTCAATAGGTTACCCGATCATAAGCTGGGACCATATTAGCAACATTGCGGACCACAAATGCATCCCCAGGTTGGAAATCAAGTACATGTGATGGGCACACCCTTGAATCCGAGCATGCAAACACCATAAACTGCAAAACAGAAACACATATGAGTATTTAAGTGCTATCTTTTTATTGTTTCTATCTATATCTGTGCATTATTGTTTCCATCTATAATCTATGCGTGTTTTTTACTTGGGTTTATATAGCTATATCATACGATCATTAGTTTCTACATAAATTCCATTACATTTGTATGATCAGCAGAAACACTGGTTTCTTTTTTCTTGATTGAAGAACATAGAAGTTTTAAACTGGGTGAAGTTAGTTTTGTTTTAAGTTTCAGATAAGACAACTTATTTGCCAGAAAGTTACACCCAAGTAAACTGTATATACGGATTTTAGTGAATAGCTTCTTGGTACCTTGGGGGCTTGGCCTTTTGCTAGTTCACCATACAAAGCCGGGTTTGTACTGCAAAACAAAGGCAACTAATTAGTTACCACATTCAACAAGGATTATATTTTCTAGTAAAATATAGTAGATGCACATTGATTTTGATTATCGTCTTGCTTACTCGTATTTCTCAGTCTTAAATTTAATAAAACCAGTTTTCATTGTTTCAACGAGGCTATCAACAACTGGTTTGCTGTCAGTAGTTTGTAATTCCGCGGTTATCGCTTCTATCTTCGATGCTGCAACCGGTCCTAGCTCACCCTTGTCACTGCAAATTATATATACATATACGAAGGATTGAATCATTTTTTTATTTATTGAAAACATAAAAGAGACTCTGGAATAGAAGAAAATTTGTGTCTGTTTGCTTTGATCATGCATTTTGTCACTTGTGCTCATTAAGCTATTCAATTTCAAATATCTTAACCCTAAACTTTTCAAAAGGAGTTGAACAAACATTGAATAACTCCTACCTCTGACTTTGAGTACTGAAAATGAGAAATTTAAACTCATACTTAAATTTGGAAGTGACTTAAAAACAATCATAAAATTCTAGCTTTTTAAGACAGAAAAGCTTGGACGCTGAGAAATCAATAGATACCCAATTTAAAATCTAAATAAGCAAATAACTTTATATATAAGCTCACTTTTAATATGCTATGTTAGATCGGAGTGGAGCATACCTGAGAAGCTTCTTGAGTCCAGCAATAGCCTCGTCGTACGACCCCATATCTTCTCTCTGTCAAATATATCATTTTCATTCATTAATCCGTGACATTTTCTTAACTATACATACATATTTAGCTTCCATATGGTGTACAACTAATTTGGTACTCAAAATTATGCTGTATTTATAATTGCTAGAAACCTTATGGTATGATTTGCCAAGCAATCCTGATATAGCAATTATGTATTCCCTCCGTCCCTAGAAGAAATGCAAGTTTGGTTTTCCGAACGGATTAAGAAAAATGCAAATATTTTAGAAAATTTGAATTAATATTTAGTTTTCTTCTTCTGTTACATTTGGAAAACTATCATGTTAGGTACTAGTTTGTTGGCAAAGAAAGTTCTAAATAAGAGTTCAATGTCAAACGTATCACGAATTGTAAATTCAAGATGAGAAATTGAACTGTAATTTGAGACATACGTGAACAAAAATATGGCATACTAACTGTGTAACAGGACATAGTAAATTAGTATTTGAATTCTGCTGTGGTCATTACATCCTCACTTTAACTTTTACCACTATAGAGATATTGATTTCCAATAATACAAAATAATCTCATTCCCTTTATTAATTTGAGATCTTACCCGTATTTTTCTTGGGAGCCAAAAACTTTGGTAAGTCCAAGTTGTGAGTTGAAACATAATTTTTTCCACTTTTTATCATAAAAAATACTTCAACAGGTGCCTAATTTTGATATTATACGGCCAACCATGCATGCTGGATACTTGGATCTTACATAAGGATAACTCGACAGATGCCTAATTAAGAAAAGGGTGAAGTACAAAAAACCCCCAAGAAAGTCTGTTGGTTTGCTTAAATGAGAGTTGTTGGGGTTAAACTTTAAATTGCTTACGTATGATTATTTGGCTCAACTACTATCTTAAGCGCATTTTATTAACAAATACATGTACGTAGAAACAATTGTTCAAAATGACCAATACAAACAAAGTTATAGTCTACAAAAGTTGGTCGAGGGTTAATCGAATAACATAAATGGTTTATGAGGCTTAATTGAAAATTTCTATAGATTATGTTGATCATTTGAAAATACCAAAAAAATTCAACTTGGATATTCATATACTGTACCTATATTTATAAAACAGAGAAAACTACTTTCCTGGAACCAAGTTTAGGACAGATACCAAATCGAGCAAAATCCTAAATTTCCCTAAAAACAAACAAAGAGACTACTGAATAAAAAAAAACATGATCCACCGAGTGTACTCATAGTTTGCTTCAAATACTTGTTTGGTTCTCGTACTTTTTTTTTCTATTACAAGATAGTTCCCAAGTTTGAAAAGAGTTATGAAACTGGTCCTGTAATTTACAGTGAGACAATGTACATTGCGTCTTTCTCACTGGATACTCCCTTAAATTTATTGTTTTGTTTCGGATAAAATAACAAAAGATTGACACTAAAAAGAATGGTTACATTTAAAATGACATATATACATTGGTCGATCATATGATTTTTAATCAATTTGGATGCCTTACTGCGCCCATCTTATAAGAAAGTACTTTTGTTATCGCTCCAAAATATTAGGACTTGAAATATATCATAAAAATATAAAAAACTTTTGAAGATACACCAAGATCATTGGTGTGAATACAAATCAGCAAGTCACACTTGCTCGCCTCACTTATTTAATTGCAATTTAATGAAGAAAATTGATTGTTCAATTCCTATAGGTAATCTGGTACAACACAAGTGTTTGTATAATTAAACAAAATAAAGGGACTAATTTGAAGTTATGCAATTTATCCTTTAGTATCACTAGTAATTATTAAATTACATTTTAGCCCTCAATAAGTTGATTTTGAGATTATTAAATACACTAAAATAATTTCAAATCAGTTCATGATATACTTTGTTTTGCTGAAAACAGCCCGCATAATTATCACCTTTTCAAAAATTCAAACGAAATACGCGTACCACATTTTTGTAAGTAGAATAGGAAAATAAAGGAAAACGTAATTGTACCAAAGAAGGAGTGATGAAGGGCGCAGGCGCAGCGAAAACAGGCTCGTTTCTGATGAGAGTTGGGATCGAAGAGTTTTTGTTACTATTATCGGTAAGCTTAGCAAATACAACAGGGCGTAACGTGGACGGTTTTTTGATGAGAGAAAAACGAGGAGTGGGAAGAGAGAGGGAAACGCCGGTGAAAGTCGACATTGAGGCAATGAATAATAGAATGCAGTGGCTTTATAACAGTGTGAATATTTTCTATCCTCCTTTGATTTAGATAATGAAAGCGATTGCTGTGGAAAATATGAGCTCTTTTGTACCATGTCTCACTATAGTCGTTATTACTATCCATGCATTTCGGTTATGTAACAAGTTGCATGGAACAACTGTTGCCACGTGTACGTTAATTAAGCATTTTTTTGGTGAAATCTACTATTTTCATGTTCTTTAGGTTTCAGTGGATACTTAAACTAAGGTGCTTATTATGTGAACTCTATATATTCATGCACCATTATTTTTCTTTTTGCCTTAAGTAAAATATTTTTGATGTTAATACCATTTTCGGTGCTTCAATCCGTGAGTTATAGGTAAATATGTTGGTAAAATTTCCAAAATTCTAGAAAGTAATAATATTGGCACAAAAAAAGTATTCCATTAATTTATCAATTAGTGTTGATCGAAATAAAAATTAATTGATAATTTATTAATACGTCAAGTATTGAACTATCAAGATTTAGTGCAGTCTACTATTACCAGTCACTACTCATGAGGATTATAAAGGAATTCTAGAAATTGAGTATAAAAATGAAAATATAGTTAAAACGTTTTTGCAAGAGATCAACTATAAATCATAAGCATATATAAGCGTGTAAAAGGCATAAAGAAGCGTAAATTTTTTTAAGTTTTTCATGAAATCAAGTTTTAAATTCTGAAAGCTAACATGGACTTTTTGAGTTCTAAATCCAACGTTTGAAAACGAGTAATATGAAGAAAAATAGTTTGAAATTTGGAAATAAATATTGAGCATTGACAAATACAATATATATATATATATATATATATATATATATATATATATATATATATATATATGCATGACTAGATTCTTTTGGCGTTTTGGGAAGAAATTTAGGTTTCAGAAGTATGCTAGAAGTTGCAGTAGCTTTAAACCCAACATAACGTAAATGCATACATGTTAAATTTAACATGTATAAAGACGCTACCTAACATAAATGCATACATGTTAGTAAATTAAAACTCTTCATTTGCTTAGTGCTCCAATATTCACAATTTCTAATTCACTTATTCAAAGTTTGTATAACATTGGCCTCATAATGGTAGAAACTATATCTGAAAGCTAACTTTTGGTACGAATCCAATTCTTATATACGGAGTAGTTGTATAACCTTTGAAGATTTTCACCTTTGGTAATTAAGCAATTTTAATACTCCTATCTTACAACCAGATTATTTTATTTTCCACGCATTTATGTTTCCACTCTTATAAGTATGTCTCTGTACTCATGGCCCTCCATTGTAAACAGTTACCACTGATATTCTTAATTTCTTTTTGGCAAAGCAATAATAACTAACAAAATATTTATGGTACCCAATCTAAGATTTAAAAAAATGGAACTTTGTGGTCTGAATATGATTGGATCCAATGGCCCAGAATGAAAATGGAGATGATGTAGCTAGGAAATGAGTGACTATTGATGAGATAATATGTGATAAGACTTTATCCTTAAACTAGGGTGCTTCTTATTTTTAACTATGGAATGTGGATGAGAGTGGATAGTAGTCTATCTTCAATAACGCCATTAAATTTTTTATTCCACTTTATTTTGCATATATTTACTTATTCTTCTTTATGTGGCGCTAGAAAACGTTTTAGATATATATCATTTTTCGATTTGTTTATATGCAGAATAATCGAAACCGATGGAAGGTCCCGGTCTATAGTTAGTCAGATAGTATAGGATGAGAATACATAAGAGTTCACACAATTTCCATACAAGATAATGTGGTGAGATTGAGAAGCTGATCAATGGCTTGTTTGGCTAACATATAACGGAACTAAATTGGCTTATTAATCAAGTTTTACAAGAACAAGAAAAACTGTGATTCATTTTTGCTTAAGGTACCTAAATTTTCATGGAGCACAAAAAATAAAAATAAAAGACCTAATTACAAATCCGGCATTGGTGAGAATACGAGGGATCGACATTGCAGCATACGCGCCAGTCCAACCTATTGGGGTGCCCAAACAATAAATTTAATTTATTACAAAAAACAAAAGCAAAAAATAATACCAAAAAAATCCAAGATTGGTTGAATTCCTTGAAAAGGCCTCTCTTTGCTTAGCACTAGGGCCGACACTGATCATATGAATATATAGATGATTATTTAACGTCATATCTCTTCACTGGAACCGAAACAGGCGCTTGTACTTGGCGAAGCACATTACCGTTCCCAAACACGGAGGTCTCTAGTGAGATATGTATAGTATTCATATAGAAATGCTGGAGAACTTGGTTTTACACTTCTAGTAATACAATAGTATATATATAGGGTTGTTAACTGAAAGTGTTTGAGAAATTTTGGCAAGTGAGTCCACTGTTTCACCATAATGTCGACATTCTAAATGGTAAATGAGTTGTCAAGTTACACAACACAGCTTATGTCAAATATTGTGAGCTAACTCGTAAAGAAACTACAAAATCAATAAATACCTCATTAAAGTTAAATTTCCCATCTAGACAAGAAACTTATTGTGAGCTTTACATCATTGAATAAACATATGATAACATAACATCATGTTGTTGTGAGTTATAAGGTTCGGAGTGATAAGCAGTAAAGAGTAAGTAATTGCAGCAACTTTTGTGTTAAAAACACATGAGATTTATAGTATTAAGCATTTGCTTTTTTGTCCCTCAAGTAGCAAAATCTAAGAACATGATGTTATGTTATCATATGTGTCGGTTTTTCATCCCTCAAGTTACCGATTTCTTTAATCAGAATAGCTATTTTGAGAGCTTGGCCCAAGAACTGAATATTTTAATTTTCTGTCAATAAAACGTTTCTGGTGCTGAATTAAAAAAAACATAACGCCATGTTGGAACTTATATACAATAATGCAACGCATACTTGATGAGAGTTACGCCTAGTAGATTACTGAGTATTATTTTTCCAAAACACAAAATATGTTATAGCGCTCAGTTTTACTTAGCATCTACTAAAGATAAAATGTTACACATTACACATTTCAATCGAATTACAATCGAAGAAAGAAATAAGAACCTTCCGTCCTTCCCGATCTCATCAATCGATAGGTTGTGTAGACTTACAGCAATAGGATGTTGGTGGGTTATAATAATATTAGACTCAATTGGGCAACAAGAAATATATATAAACGTTAAGCCTATTTGGCCCGAACTTGGGAATTTAAAATTGTGTTTTGTCAAATGTGTTTCGGAACTCCGAAGTTATTCCAAATTTTGATTAGGCCCGCCCTGAAATGAAATTTACATCTCCTCAATATCGCAAAATATAGACCGGAATAATTGATCTAAACAAATTCTCGACTCATTAATAGTCGTAGTGTGACATGTGGAAACTGTGGTCCAACTACAATGTCTCATTCCTACTTTCAAGTTTCGACACATTGGAAGTGAAAACATATCAGATTTAAAGTTTTTGCTTCTATTTCTGTTTGATATATTTCCATTTATGTACATATTACTTGCATTTCTTCCATATCTTTATCAATTTATCAAAGAAAGGGAACATTGTTAATAGATAATCTCCTCATCAACTAACAATTAACAAAGGTTCCTAAAAAGATATTACAATAAAATACGAAAAAAAAAATATATTAATCAAAATCAGTTCGGAAAACCGATAACTCAAGATCTACCCAACAAGTTAACGTTACCAAAACCCTACAAGATCTTTCTTGTATGGAAGGTACAATTTCCTCTTTTGCCCCTCCTTCATAGCCCGGCTCCTTACATAAAACTCTTCCACTGCGGAAACATTCAACGCGTTCAGGTTTTTCTTCTTCGTAGGAGCTAAAATGACGGAATTGCTTTTTCCTTCGCTATTGCTCCGTTTTAAAAATTCTAGAAGCTTCCATTGCTTTGAAGCCTCCACCTTTTTTGGTCGCCACGCGCAGTACATTTCTTCTTCACCGTCAGATGACATGGACGAATCAGAGCCTTCACCATTAAGTGAATTATCGTGATTAAAGAAAGGGAACATGTTTCCGGATTGTAACAATTTAGTATGGGAGATATCAAACTCGAAGTTTAAGTCGTCGTCATCGAGGTATGATGACATGGCAACTCTGGCGGCGGTCTGGGCCGACTTGTCGGCGGTGTAGCTGGTGAAGGTGGGGCAAAAAAACTGTTCAGGGTCCATGTGATCAGCCATAAATATAAATATAGTGTGATAAATGACAAATTGAGAGGTGGATTATATAGTTATGAACGTATTTGATTACCAAAAAAAAAAAGGTATGAACGTATTTATGTATAAATGTAACGTATGAGTGTCTGTTTATATACATCTATTTGATTGAGGGAGAGGAAACGAGGGGGAAGGTTGATGGAGGTTTAATTAATTCAAGGAGATTAGAAGATTTAATATTACTGTGTCTACATTAAATTAAGCAAGTGGTTATAAAGAAAATACTAAAGTAAGTGGAGTATTTAATTAAGAAGGTTTATAACTTTATATATTGCTTGTAATAATGAGTCAACCATAATGAAAAGGTAACGACGTGTTTGGTCATAGCCTTAGAGGGGAGTTCTTAATCTTTTAATGTTGAATTTGTGGAAAGTTCTATAACACATACTTATTTTAGCCTTTAGGTATAAAGTCTTATCTGGTCCATAAAAAGCACAGATGCAATAATAATGCGTTCCACTTTTGAAAAATTGATTTGTTTGGTCCATTCTACAGATGAGAACTCTTTGTGATTATGAAAATGGCCTCAATACACCTTATCTAGTGTAGTATAGTGGGTCAAAAGAATTTATTTTATTTTTTGGTTATTTTACTCTCTCCTAATATGGCTAAGAAATATAGTTTAGCAGAAATAGCATGGGCATCAATTGGCTTATAATGCTATTTCAATTGCCTTGTAATATTTTCTCTCTCCCTTTTATTGAGTTTCTTTCTCCTCACTTAAAAATTATGTTAAAGTTGTTGGGTGGCGATAAAAAATTATATAATATTAATAAACAAGTAATATATTTTTGAAATACGAAAAGTGATAGGGAAATTGAATTATTGTGCGATCTCTAACTATATTATGAAAAATTAAAAAATGGCATTTCACCCTAAATATATGGATGAAAGTTGGGTAATTGATACTGGAGCTTAATCAAAATAGGAGACCAATTCTGCCGCTCACTGAAAAATAGGGGCTAACTGTGTCTCAGCTGAAACTATGTGAACTAATAGTCATTATAGTCCTAAGTCCATAGCTCCAAAATATTTACCTGTTTTATTTAGTTGGGATGTTAGATGGACATCAAGTTAGACATTAACTTGTATTTTTTTTTTTTGTAAAAACGTTTTAAATCAATATTTAATTAATGCAAATCTCCACGGTTTTATGACGGAAACATAAATATGCATGTTTTTTTTAGATATATAATGACATGTTTTGAATTTTTAAATTTTTCCATAATTTCCAAAATATTTCATTATACATCTCGGAAAAAAAAAACGCATATTTTTGTTCCATTTGTGAAACCGTTGAGATTTGCATTAATCAAATCTTAATTTGGAGCATTTTTATAAAAAAAAATATCCAATTTAATGTCTAATTTGATGTTCATATAACATTATATATATATACTAGTAAAAATTATATTTTATTTTGAACATAATATTAAGGTTTTGTATCATTTATTGTAGTTATGCAGGTTAAAATGAATTGTTAATTAATTTAGATAACATTCGTAATTAGTAAAACATTGTGAGGATAAATTGTTAATTGATAAGATTAGCTACATTGGTAATTATTAAAAGAGAGTGAGAGTATTTTTTTTTAAATTTGAAAAAATTTGACAGTGCCAACTTTTATTGATTTTTTTTTATATTAATAATATGATATATGAATATATGAAGTTTGGCACAATATCACCAATATTTATTGGTACCTTACTTAGAATAAGAAATGGAAGAGATTATTATTTATTTTATTTTATTTTGGACAAACAAATAAACATTAGAAGAAATCTGTCTAGTGACATGCTCCCCATTGTCGCACTGGAAATCCGATAAACGTTCAATAATCAGAGATCAACACGTGTCAGAACTGCAACTCAAGGGAAAAGAAACTAGACCAAACTCTCATCACAGGAGGTGGTACTGAATGAATGTATAAAGTGCGACTGCACCGATTCTCACGATTTCGATGAATTTTCAGGATCACACGACGTTGATAGTAAAAAAATATATATGTATAAAAAAATTATACATGAAAATATATGTTAGTAAAAAAAAGTTTACAAAACTTATAATGGCATAATTCATCATCTTTTTCGAAGTAGTGTAAAATAAATGCCTCAATTAGTAAAACAATAGAATATAGACCCTAAAAATATAAATAGAAGTGATAAAATATTTTTTTGACATAAAATTTGGTATAATTTGACTATAATGATATTGGATAAGATATTTTTTTGTTTATATTAATGATTTTTTTGTTTGAGAGTTAATTTCGGATTAATCTACTATTAAGATATTTAATTATAAAATTCTATAGTTGGAACGACAATAGAAAAAAAGACCCCAAATTTTTTGATAACAGGTAACAAAAATCTCAAATTCGTCACTCTCTCATCATAGCCCCTATTTTTAAGCGAAAATGTACTCAATAAAACCTCTTATCCGGCCTCCTCTTATCCCCTCTGGTTATACTTATACTCCCCTTATAGCAAATGGAAGAGATTATGCCGTGAAAGATTTTGTATCATAATGCTTTTGCGGGAAGTAGGGAGCACTAGAAACTAGTTGTCATGTTTTGCCTGGAATAGTTGATTATGTATAGGCATATAAAATTTGTAGTAGTAAACATCCAAACCAATCTTGATGTTATTTTTTTCCTTAATATCTTGAGAACACTTCTGCATTTGTAAGTCGAAAATCTCAAAAACTTTGATTAAAAACACATGATTTTTCTATTGAGCCAATGATGAGAAGTGAGAGCTGAGATGCTAACCAAGTTTAAAGTTGAACTTTAATATGGTGTAGTTTTAATTTTTGCCTTTAATGATTTCCTTTGAATTGTTGTTTTGTTTTGAACTTTTGGATTTGCTAATTAAGAGCTTGAGCGTTCAGTCTCTAATAAGAGTATTTTTACATTATGCAAATAAAGAAAGGAAGCCGGTTGTCATATAAATAGGCTCAAAACTTTTTCATGGGAAAATTATAAATTTATAAATAATACTGTAGATAACGTTGAAATAAAATTGAATCATTAAGGCATCGCCCATGACGTAAGAGATTCGGTAAACTTTGATCCTCTGATCACAATGAATTTTGGCTTTTTTTATTGTTTGGTAGCATGTGTACAACTTGCAATATATCAAAGATTTTCGAGAACATGAAAGTAGCTATTGGACTTTCTAGAAGGATCTGGGGATATAATCCATAAATTAAAGAAAATAATAACTTAATATGCATCCTTAGCTTATAGTCCACCCAAGATGGCCAACCTCAATAAATTCTAGTACTATGGAAATCTTCTTGGTCAAGTTAATTCTTTCCCACGACCGTCATAATTACTCACAACTCAAAATGTGTACTTCAAGACAAGTCTTTCTAGATGCATAATTCATTGTGGATAATCTTAGTCAATGCGAAATAATAAGTATTTATATATATATATAAATTTGTGGCTAAACCGGTCGTTACAAAAAAAAAAATCCAAATAGCAACAGAATTAGTGACGATATTTTTTGTTACGAACTTATTAGCGACGGTTTTTGTGACGGTTTTGTAACAGTTTAGTCAATTTGCGACAGATTTATGACAGCTTTTTAAATTAGCAACAGACTTGTGACAGCTTTTGGCTCTCACTAAATCAAACATTATTTTGTAGTGAGTAAACCCACTCATCCATTCAACATTATTGTAACAGCCTTATTACAACTTAAAACAAATAAACTTGAAACAGTAAAAACTTTTAGTGCTAAAAAAAATATAGAAACAATTCTTAAGGTCTAGATTTGTATTTTTATTCACTTCATAACTTGTTGCAATTTCTTCCTAATTATCTTTTTAGCATTAACCAACAAGTGAAACTGCGTTTATAAAATATTAAAACCTTGATAGAACACCTCAACAAGTTCTAAGATTTTCACCCCACCAATTGGTTTGTGTTTTAGATTAAAACTGGCTAATTTAAAAGTGTTAGCAAGGAAATGAATTTCATGTGTTTTTCTTTGTAATTAAATAATGCAAGGCGCTTTTAATTAATATACATATGGGAAAAATCAATTTTCTATTATTACTGAAGGCTGCTCTAACCCTTAATAACATACTAGCTCATTCAGCTAGCGTTATTAAAAGTGGTTATACTTTTTTTTTGAAGTATTAAAAGTGGTTATATCTATACTTATAGGAGTACATATTCATGTGTAAGCCATAACTCTATGCATTGGAATTACGTGAACACTACTAAAAAACAGCATCTTACCTACAAAGGTTGCCGTAACTTACTTGTGGCAATGCCGTCGGTTTCTTTGTTTGTCTACGGCACATTTTGCCTACAAAACATTGTAATTAATTATTACGTAGGCAACATTACCTACAGCAACTCCCGTAGGTAAAAATCAACTACGATTCCTCTATTGGTCAACGCTTTGTAAGATAATACCTTAACGAGATTTGTCGTAGGTAAACCGTTGTAAAATAAGATAAAATTAGCTACGAGGAAGAGTATCCCAAGACCGTAGTTAATCAATCTATATTACAGTATATATTTTTTTAAATCAATATTAGAAGAAAAAAAACTGTGGAATTCTTTCTTTTAATTTCATAAATTTCATTTAAATGACAAATTCCAAAACAAACCATCTACATCAAACAAACAAGATATTCAATAATAAAACAAAACAAAACAAAACAAAAAGAATTTCTAAAGACTTTACAACCAAATTTTCTAAAATGTATCAAACCCATGAAAACCCGAAACGAAACGAAACCAATGAGGCTGTTATGAGTATGAGGCGATCCAAAATTTCGCACACAGTGATCTCTGACATCGATCTAGACGTGACACGCAAACCTCTGATGTCACCTCGGTTTCAATTTTGCTGACACTTGTTGTTCTGCCTGAGTAACTCACGTCATTGCATTGTTTGGCACATGAAGATATTACTTGTGCACTGTTCGCAGCATCGCTAGCTTTTAGATGGCCTTGAGCTCAGCAACAAACCGGTGCTTTTGAACTTTACCAGCATTCGACATGGCAGAAGTCTGGCACCACACACTACTCTACTTAAGTCCTTCTTCAGACCCCGAGCACATCAAAAAATATATCATCGTATTTAGGTGTAAAGTGGCCGTCGGTCTGCTAAGATTGCGAGTGAGCTTCAACCTTTGTTTTCTTAAATCCCTATTGCGCAAGAGAAAAACAAAAAGGTAATAAAATGTCAACAAAAACTAAACAACCGTTGTTTACATGTTTACTTTCAAATGACTATGCAATTGAAAGCTTTTATTCCTAATTTCGTAAAATTATTCAACATATACAGTGTTTGCTATTTCACTATGTAAGTACATGTTTGTGTGTGTGTAAGCTGGTAAAATAAATAATAATTTTACAATAAAACTTATGGATAAAATATTCTTACTTGTATGCTTCTAGCTTTCGGGTTGCAGGGGTCACCATTACTGCCATTACCAGATCGACCTTGAATGGCGTTTTTCGTATCTGCAAGTAACTAAAAACTAAATCAAAACAAGCACTAGCATTTTTAACTAAGAAAAAGTTAATAACTAAGTTATTTTATAGCAAATAACGGAATTAGGTCAAGTGTGGCTGCCGCTATTTATTAATCATATACTTGCTAGTTGGATGCATTCAAGTACAAAAAGCAGAGCATTATCTAATTGTAAGCATAGAAGCAAATAAGCTAGAATAGGTTCTTATTCTTAATCATGAAAAGTGCGCTTAAAAAATACAACCAGCCCAAGGCTTTTTCATATATGTATTTGCAATGTTAAGTTGCAATTTATGAACTAATATCAGCTAATTTCTTTAACAAGCTGCAACGTTTTAGGGTGTATATACTAAGCAAATAAGGGGTAAACTCCATAGTATAGGGCTTACGGCTAAAGAAACTACATCCAAACAAGTAAGCATTATGCTTATATTCTTAAGTAAATAAACATAATTTTCAACTTATACAGCAAAACAAGTAACAAGAGTTGCTCAAGTAAGCTTAAGTAATCATCAAAGCTGCAACCAAACAAGAACAATTGTAAATTGCAAACAAATTAAAGTCTGCAATTTCAACTTAAATGTGCAAATAAAAAGCCAATCTTCTTAATCAATTATGTTATTGAAATTAAATCAACTATATTATATATGGTGAAACTCATGAAGCTACATTCTGCCAAAAAAGAGAGGAGAAACTGACCTGCTTAAAATTTTGAAGACACTGTTTTTTTTTTTTTTTTTTTTTTGTAGCAGACGCAATAAAAACTATGTATCCGCCATCTCCCACAATTCTCTAGCTCTCCAAATCCACCAGATGAGCCACTGGAAGAATATAAAACACAACATCGCAAACTTGGCATCTCAGTTAACAAAAGAACATCAAACACTTAGCATAAATTCATGAACTCAACAAACTCGCTAGGAAAAAAATTCATATCCATGTACTAACATTTATAATCTGCAGTACTGGAACTAATAGCGAGTGGGTTTTTGGCCAGACGGAAATTGCAATTTGCACTGTCATAATGAGCTGGATGACCCATCAAAATAAGCTAATACAAAAATCACAAGAAGCTTCGATTAGCTTATAAATTTTTCAAACATAAATCCTCTGGAACTTATAAGATAGTGCAAAAGGTAAAACAAAATGCCTGTTTGATTGTAAAAATGGACATGAAATATATGTGTGAAAATGGTGTTTATAATAATTGAAGGCAAGCAATTCTGGTGCCTGCAAAAAAAATCAGACGGACACATGAATTCAAAAAATTGGAATAAAAATTCAACAATCATTATATTGATTTCATCAATGGCTTCTATTCTATCAAGAAGCCATTTTTTATATTTGAGGGAGTAAATTATTTGCTCACTAAGAGCATGTTTAACGCATGTAGGGTTACGGTGGGTAGAGATACAGATTTGGTGACACTAAACTTTAGCGCAGTGTGGTTGATGTTGATGTTGTTGTTGTTGCCGTGTTCATGTGGGCTCTTTTTCCCCCTCACGCTTATAGCCTTCCCCTTTTCTTTTCTTGTTTTTCTTAAGATTAAATAAAATGAGAATTGGGTTAAAAACCTTTAATTAAATAGATACAATTTTTTTTACCTAAACCAACGCCAATATCCCAATAAACTTAAACGCTCTTCATGAATAACATACTAAATTTAAATTAAATCAATATTTTAAACTAACACACCGTTAAATATGCTCTAATGAGTTTACTCCATTCGTTTTCAAATGTAAGTCAAGTATATTATTTTGAACCGTTTCACAATATAAGTTAACTTTTCGTATTGAACTTATATTATGGGACGGATGGAATAATTTTTAGTATCCAAGTTATAAATAAAATATCTAATTTCAAAATCCAAATAACAGAAACCAAAACACCAATAATCAGGTCGAATAAACAGATTCCTAGTTATTTGTATCAAAAAATAAACATAGAAACTCCAAACACATAAATTTACCAGCATTTGAAAACAGGATTCGGACAAGCATGTTTATTCCTTCAAACATCAAATAATTATATTGTTGGATTAAGATTTATATAGTTGTTGTAACATCTAAAAAAAACCGTATACATACATACATAAAGATTGATAGTTTACATACCAGTAACGAAATTAAAGAATAATTAATCGACACAAATATAAACATATATATATTGAATCACACACACGGGTCTAATTACTCTACATAAATATTGTAAACACATCAGATTCATATACAGAGTTTTTTTTTAAAATGGGCCAGTGCCCCAATAAATAAATAACAGAATAGTCTAGCAGTTTTTAAAATTGTCAAAATGTTCAACCTCATTTATCTTCGTTAATTGAATTAACGAAGTATTCAATAAAAATTTTAAATAGTACTTTGTCAAAAGAATTAACGAAGTTCTTAAATGAAAATTTATATATTCGTTAATACAATTGATGAATTCTTTATAAAAAATTAAACTCAACTTCGTTAAAATAATTAACGAAGTTTTTAAAAATTTAAATGTTAACATGGTTGGACCACTTATTTCCTATGGGTGCTAACGGTATATACAAATACAATGCATCATATTTTGTGATATGTGAACCTATATATATTTTTTCTTTTTCAATGTTAAGCCAAACACTTTTAATATTATATTCAGAAGAGATAATTAAATTCACTTGGCTCAGCTAACTGGATATCAATATTCACGAACAATTTTGACTCTCCATTAGCATTATGGTTTTTGAAGAGAGTATAATAAATATTTCTTACGAAAATACGTCCAATTTTGACCATCAAACTTTTCATATTAAAATTTCCGAATAGAAAAAATTGAAAATTCCATCATATACTTCTAATCATGAACTACATGATTAATTTTTGAAAATATTTTTTTCAACAATCTAGATATGAAAAAATTATCGATCAAATTTGCACGTATTTTCGTAGGCTATATTTGTTTATGGACAGAGGGAATAGTTAAGTGCTTATATAACTATATTGATAGTCATGCACGCTTTTTAGTAGTACTATATATTTTACTGTTATGGTTTGGTAACAGATTTCGTATAAAAAAAAATTAAGAACTTCGTCAATTATTTTAATGAAGTTGGGTTTAATTTTTATATAAAAACTTCGTCAATTGTATTAACGAATATATGAATTTTCATTTAAGAATTTTCATTCAAGAACTTCGTTAATTCTTTTAACGAATTAGTATTTAAATTTTTTATAAAGAATTCGTCAATTCAATTAACGAATATATGAATTTTCATTTGAGTAATTCTTTTAACGAATTAGTATTTAATTTTTTATAAAAATTTCGTCAATTCAATTAACGAAGATAGAGGAGGTAACCCATTTTGACAATTTTAAAAAGGGGTAGCCTATTCTGTTATTAATCGGGACCCACTAGCCCATTTTGGTAAAAAATAACTCTCATATATATATATATATATATATATATAGAAAGAGAGAGAGATATGTAAGTTAGTGGATTGGTGTGGGTGAATATCAGTCGAAGAAAAGAGAGTGAAAAATCGAGGGGAGGCAACGGCCGCGACTTCTTCTGTCTAACTTTAGCTGCTAATGAGTGAGGTTCTTCCCAACTCAACTCACTAGGAAATATGATGACTAGTTCAAAACCCGTTTGCATAAAATTGTATCAAATGGATAAAAAAAAATTAAATTTTGATTAATATTTAAGTTTATGGTAGATCCCCCTATATTTCTATATTTTTATTTGGCTTTTTAGTGTGTTGTACAATTTGTTTTAATTAATCAAATTCTAATTTGTTGAAAATAGAAAAAATAAATTAGTTATTGAAAAAAATTATCTAAACATACATTTTCTAATCTAACGGTGGTTAAGTTGACTATAGCATAAACAGTTCCAAAGAGGCCATCCAACTCGCTGATCCTTGCTCACCTTACTAACTCTATTTCTTTTATTTTTGTTGAACCATGGGTTCAATAATTGATTTTGATTATAAGTGTGATTATGATTTAATAATTTTACAATTCGATGATATAATATTTGATATTTTCCAAAAATAAAAAATGTATATTTCAGAACTTAAAATGATAGAGCACTCAATAATGAAGTCAACGGTTCAAACAGAAGTCGATACGGAGTTCGAACGAGCAAATTACGAGTGTTTCAAAAAGTAGAAAAAATTAGTACAGAAATCTCGATCGATCGAGATTAAGTCCGATCGATCGAAAATGGTCCAAAAAGTTACAGTCCATTTCGACTCATCGAGATACATGTCGATCGATCGAAAAATACTACAAGTAACAAAGTTTTTCAGAAATCTCGATCCATCGATATTCAGCCCAATTCATCGAGATTCAGTCCGTTTCAGAAAAGTTGTTTTTTACTTTAGAAATAAGCAATTACCCATTGTATAATACATCCAACAACTCTAAACGGTTATCTATGGACCAATGGGCATTTTGGTTATTCAAATACACCCCCAATCCTTCTCCAAAACACACCAATCACCATCTCTCAAGCTCTCTCCATCTTAAACACAAAAAACTCTATTGTTGAAAAAAAAGGCTCAAAAAGGGGAAAACGAGATCAAGCTCAAACAACATAAAAAACTCACCAATTAGCTTATTTAGAAGCAATAAAATAGTGAGTGTGGTTATATTATTGTAACAAAATTGTAAAGAGCAAAATTATAACCTCAATTGTGAGTGAGTGTTTGGGTATAAGCTTTTAAGCCCAAATGTTGGTTAAAAGTTCTAGGTTAAACACTTGGGTACTCATAGATTGAGGGGGAGTCGTTGACTCACCTTTTGTGTACTGTTACAATTGTATCAAGATTGTATCATTGGGTAGAGAGTGAGATAATCGGTTGATTAGGTAGATAGAACTTGTAATCTTGGCAATAAGATTATAGTGAAATACTCGGTAGCGTGAATACCTATGAGAGGATGTAGGCGGGTGTGCCGAACCTCTATAAATCGTGGTGTCAATATCTTCCCTTACTATTTACTTTCCGCAACTTATATTATTTGTGATTGTGCGCATGTTTCAATCTATTCATAGATTATCATCCAATATTTATTGTCGTAAATATATATTGAGCTAGTTGGATTGTAGTTGCGCTTAGAATTTTATTTCCGCGAAAAACGCCTAAAACCTTATTCACCCCCCCCCCCCTAAGGTTTAGTCGCACGGGCCAACAATTGGTATCAGAGCCGAGACTCTTGCATATAGAAATCTAGCAATTTTAGAGTTAAGATCCATATGGCTAATTTGTATAATTTCGCATCCGGCGTAGCTTTATCCCCCAATACTCCATATTATTTTGATGGGATAAACCATAGTTATTGGAAAGATAGGATGAGCATTTTCCTTCAAAGGTATAATATTAATCTTTGAAATATTATTAAAGTAGGATATTCCGCTCCTAAATCCAAAAATAGCGAGAACCCCATCCCCGTAGAGGACTTAGATGACGTTCAACTAGAAGTCTACTCAACTAACGCCAAAGCGATGTACGGTATTGTTTGTTCCGTTTTCCCTAACGAGTACAACAAAATTTCCGCTTGTAAAACGGCTAAGGATATGTGGGATAAGTTAGTGAGGGCACTAACCAAGTTAAGGATTGCAAACTCCAACTTTTAGTGCACGACTACGAGCTTTTTAGGATGAGTGAGGGAGAAACTATTTCCGATATGCTTGATAGATTTACCACTAGTACTAATAGATTAATGTCTCTTGGTAAGTATTTATCTTGTAAGGAAATGGTTTCAAAGGTGATTCGGAGCTTACCGAAAGAAGGGGAACCAAAGGTCACCACAATTCAAGAGGCGCATGACATGAACACATACATTCTTGATGCGTTGATAGGTTCACTAATTACTCACGAGATCACCCTCAATAGTCGCAAGCCAATCTCAAAAAGGAAGGAGATAGATTTCAAAGAAACAATTTGTGGTGAAAATGACGAGCTATCTGATGACGATAAAAATTCAATACAAATCATTCGAATCGTTAAGCAAGTACTAAAACTTAGAGGCAAACGCAAACATAAAGGTAAATCGTCAAATAATTTAATTATTTCTAACGATTTTATTTGCAATACTTGTGGCAAGAAACGACACTGGGGAGAGATTGCGCCAAGAATCACAAGAGCAAAGGAAAGAATAAGATATTCGCTTCAACCTCTAACGATAGCTCTAACCAAGATGAAGTTGGTCATCTTGCTTGCTATATGGCCGGGAAGAGAACCATGAACAAAACCGTTCATCATCAAGCGAAAGTGACAACGATGAGGTAAAAGATTTATCTCATGATGAATTAATTCACATGTGTGGAATTTATTTTGAAAAACTTCATAAGCTTGTAGAGAAGGTTAAATCTCTTAAGAGGATGAATTCTTCTCTCAATGAAAAAATAAGATTCTTGAAAAGATATAAAATTGAAAATGAGTCTAATCCCAAATTATCATTTTCGTTTAATGACATTGATGATGAAAAGTAAGACTTGAAACATGAGAACAATACTCTTGTTCTCCAAAACGTGTTTTTAAAAACTGAGAATGACTCTTTGAAAAAGAAAAACGATGAGCTTGTCATTACGGTCGAAAAACTCGAGTTAACAATCTCAAGGTTTTTCAAAGGGAAAACCGTGTTGGCCGAAATTTTGAGTTGTCAAAAAGATATCAATGACAAAAGCGGATTGGGTTTCGATTGCAACAATTTTGCTTCAAACACAACCCGCTTTGTCAAATATTCTAGCAAGTCTACAACTCCTATTCCGCCTATACAAAATGTTGTTTTTACACAATGGAGCATTTCATGAGTTTTTATGAACTCTTGCAATGATAGAAGAGGTTTAGTTTTTCAAACCAAAACCGTTTATCAAACTTCTAAAAATTCCTTCAAAAAGTCGTTTAGTTCTCGTTATGCGAAAAAGTCTATGCATTATATACATTGTAGTAGAAATGAGCATATTTCTTTTACATGTTCTTATCGTTTTCGTATTACTAGAAGCAATTTGAAATGGGTAGTAAAGACCCATGCCACTAACAGTGTCGGACCCAAAAGAAATTGGAGACCAAAGCACAAAACACGTGTTGTAGGTATCTTCGTTCAAAAGGAGAAAATCAACAATTGGTTGACAACACAGGTAAAATTCATGAAAGTCAAGAAAATCGACTCCACTATAAAGAATGAAGTACCATTGATAGATAAAAGTGGAAGGCATATCAACAAATGGTACCACATACTTGCACTTGGAAACACTCAATGCAAATGCCATTAGAGAGCGGACTCGACATCACATATTCGATACATTCTACTTTATAATCTTTACATACATGTGATTAGTTGGGTTATATGCATCATGATTACATTTTTTTCCCAATTTTTATTGCATTTTGATAGTATCAAAGGGGAAGAAAAACGATTTGTTAAAATGGGGGCGATATAATTTATACTTGTAAAATTATTATTATTTTGTCATAATCAAAATGGGGGAGATTGTTGAACCACGAGTTCAATAATTGATTTTGATTATAAGTGTGATTATGATTTAATGGTTTTATAATTCGATGATATAATATTTGATATTTTATTTCAGAACTTAAAATGATAAACCACTCAATAATGAAGTTAACGATTCAAACGGAAGTCAATTTGGAGTCCGAACTAGCAAATGAGAAAAACGATTTGTTAAAATGGGGGCGATATATTTTATACTTGTAAAATTATTATTATTTTGTCATAATCAAAATGAGGAAGATTGTTGAACCACGGGTTCAATAATTGATTTTGATTATAAGTGTGATTATGATTTAATGATTTTACAATTCGATGATATAATATTTGATATTTTATTTCAGGACTTAAAATGATAAACCACTCAATAATGAAGTCAACGGTTCAAACGGAAGTCGATTTGGAGTCCGAACGAGCAAATTACGAGTGTTTCAAAAAGTAGAAAAAAATCAGTGCAGAAATCTCGATTAATCGAGATAAAGTCCGATCGATCGAAAATGGTCCAAAAAGTTATAGTCCATTTCGACCCATCAAGATACATGTTGATCTGTAGAAAAATACAAGTAACAAACTTTTTCAGAAATCTCGATCCATCGACATTCAGTCCGTTTTAAAAAAAATGTTTTTTGCTTTTTCGGAAATAAGTCATTACCCATTGTATAATACACTCAACAACTCTAAATGGTCATCTATGGACCAATGGACATTTTGGTTATTCAAATATACCTCAATTCCTCTTCAAAACACACCAATCACCATCCTTCAATCTCTCTCCATCTTAAACACAAAAAACTCCATTGTTGAACAAAAAAGACTCAAAAAGGGGAAAACGAGAAGAAAAGTGATCAAGATCAAACAACATAAAAAACTCACCAATTAGCTTATTTAGAAGCAATAAAATAGTGAGTGTGGTTAAATTGTTCTAACAAAATTGTAAAGAGCAAACTTATGAGCTCAATTGTGAGTGATTGTTTGGTTATAAGATTTTAAGCCAAATTGTTGGTTAAAAATTCTAGTTTAAACACTTGGTAACTCATAGATTTAGGGAGAGTCGTTGACTCGTCTTTTGTGTACTCTTTCACTTGTATCAAGATTGTATCATCGGGTAGAGGGTGAGCAAATCGGTTGATTAGCTCGATAGGACTTGTAATATTGGAAAGAAAATTATAGTGAAATACTCGATACCGTGAATACTGAGAAGAGGACGTAGGCGGGTTTGCCGAACCTCTATATATCGTGCTGTCAATCTCTTCACTTACTATTTACTTTTTGCAACTTATATTATTTGTGATTGTGCGAATGTTTTAATTTATTCATAAATTATCATCGCATATTTATTCTCGCAAATATATATTGAGCTAGTTGGATTGTTAGTTGCGCTTAGAATTTTATTTTCGCGAAAAACGCTTAAAAACTTATTCACCCCTCTCTAACTTTTAGCCGCACGGGACAACAATTTTCTTTTATTTTACGCAATAAGATTTTGTTTTCATTTTTTTTTATTTGTTTGCCAATTCATCCTTTCGTATCCAATTCTCTCAACTACAGCCCTTCACATTTCACGATTTTTGCCCTTTTACCCTAATTTCCAAATATTATTTCTTCTTAATATTGGATTTCAGTTTGATAAAAACATTAATTTTATTACAAGGTATAAAAGATAAATGTCTCACTCACTACCCTAGAAAGGAAAAATATACTCATATATAAAGTCAAACTTTTATCACGGCATGCTTGTATTATACCTGACATAAACGTGAATGGATTTTCTTTCCAACATTAGGTGTTGGGTCAAACCATTCACGCTTAAACAATTGATGGGCAATCCACAATATTGGGCATTTCACAATTAGGCTTTTAGGGGTTAAGGGTTCAAGGGTTTATGTTTGAAGTTAATGCTATGGGAGAGATTTTTTTTTATGGTGTTTGGATTTTTTTTGTGATTTGTGTAAATATGACTGGTTGTTTAGATAACAAAAACGGATATATGTGAGTGTGGGAGTTAATAAATATAAGGTAAATTAGATTTTATAGGATGGGAAAACTTTAATATTTAACAACTATTAAAATCTAATGGTATTTTGCTAACTCAAAGAACATTTTGTTTGTATACGAACTAAAAATCGTAATGAAGTAATTTGTTAATATTTAACAATTGATAACTTTGTTGTCATTAGTTAGTTGGTAAAATTACCAACGTACGGAAAATTGTAAGTTAGTGATTAGTTACCATATAAAAACTCACAATATTTTCGTTACCAATTAGTTGATAAACTATTACTAGGCATTTTGTTGGTATTTACCATGTGAAAAATGTAAGTTAGTAATTTGTTAATACTTAGCAACTATCACATTATATTGTAGTACTAATTACTTGAAATATATTTTTTAAAATGCCAAGTATAGACTGTTTAGTTATCAATTCAACTACCTATTGATAAATTCTAAATGAGTTGAAAGTTTAAGCTATTATATGGGTGCTTTTTTTGTAGTGCATTAAGACATAACGTTAGAGGGTGCAAATATATTTAGTTAATTTTTTAAAAAACATAGCAAAAATATTTATTACAAAGCATTATATTTAAAATCATAACAAAGTGCCCAAAACATATAAACATATTTAATACGACATAAAAATAGTATCCGATAAGTGTTATTCAACAATGATCCGACCCATATAAATAAAGCGGGTATCCAATACATCAGATATGAGAAATATATTTGATATAAGCTTATAATGGTCTTTTTCTTCAAAAAGGAGAAAAGGCAAGGGCCCATTGGACTGACTCCAAATGATAGAAGCCCACTGAACCAAAAGCTCACGATCTGCAGATGAAAGCGTCACATGTCAATATATTACGGTACACGTACCTTTATAAATAAAGTCAAATAGCAGTACAATATCCCATCTAATCTCCCGGTAGAAAAAGGCAGATCAGTACAGAGACTTTTCAGAGCTCAGCTCACTAGAAATTACACGTACTCAGGAAGTCAATTCGAAGAACGAAGATCAATTCCGAAGAAGAAAATATAAGCATCATACCGAACTTTAGATAATGGAGACTATTATAATAAAAGCGATTTGTAAACGATAAACTATTCAATAATCAATAAAGATATCTTCTCGTTCAAATTATTACTTTCGACCATTTAGATAATTATTGTTAAAAAGCACGATATAACCGACCAAATTCTATGTTTTATCAATATTGGAATAAGACAAACCAAATTAATCTACCTAAATCAAACTAGTTGGTGTATGTGCTAATTTCAAGTCCGTCACAATTTCCTTACAGTTTCGTCATTGATGACATGTGACGGCGGTGTGGTTTTTTTTTGGGCGTGTGAATGTGAGGGATAGGGATGCCGAAATGAATCTATGATGCGTTGAACTGTGAAGGGTGTGAGAGTTTAGGTAAAAGAAGAAACAAGTAAAATTAAATATTAATTTTATCGAAAACGTCGTTGAGCTGTAGTTACACCTAGCTTATAAGCTATATGTGATGAGAAACGGGAAATTAAATTTTTTGTAATAAAAATGGCACAATATCTAAAAATATTGTGATAGTTGTCCGTAAGAAAACTGACGGTGAATCGTCATCTACGTAAACAGCAAGAAATGGTTTTTTTTTATAAATAAAATGGCGCAATACTTGCTTTTTATGGCTATCATAAAACATACATATTTATAATGATATCTAAATGTGATAATTAAGTATAAATACTTAAACTAAAAATAACATACACATTAACTGGCTAAAATTTTGTTTTCATAATAAGTTAATAAACAACAAAAATTAGAATTTTCTGAATTTTTACAAGCAAAGTACACCTGATAACAAATATTCCAACTTTTAGAACTTTTTGTTTTTCTACGGTATACCTACGCCCCAGCGACGGTTTTTATAAAGGATATGAATTATCATATCAAAGTACAAAATACTTTAGTGGTTAAAACGCAGAAGTTTTGTGTTGGAAAGGTGCGGAAATTTATCATATTTGCATCGGTTTACCAACGGTGTTACAACAAAATGTCAACTTAAATTAGTCGGATATTTAGCCGTTGGTAATTTGTAGGTAATATTTTGTTTTAACGGCGAATTACCTGTTGGTTTTTGTATACGTAAAAGCAGTAATTTAAAGTGTAAGGAATAAAAATAAATAAATAAATTTTATTTCTATTAAACGGAATGTGACTCTATTACAATATTCCGACACTTGCAGAATGTAAATGCGATTAATTAAACTTCCAGACAGATTAATATAAATTATTAAACTTCTGTACTGGTTTGTAATTAAACAAAACTGTCGGACAGAATAAAACAAAACTTCTAGACGAGGAAGCGTGCGCCCGACGAGCAAACACATACCCGACGAGCAAACGCGCGAATGGTACACATATGTGTATGTGGATACACAACTTAATATACACTTGTGATAGCTTTATATATATATTGTAAAAATGACTCTTCATTTTTCAATGTGGAACAATTCTCAATGAGTTATACTCAATTAACCCATTTTACAGCATTAAGAGTTTTTCTCTTTTTCAACCCCAATATTTGACGTCAATTTCCATTCACTCTCATTCTCATAATAGGTCATGCGAAATACCGTTACCAAACTTGTCATACCATCTACTCAAGCATTTTGAGTATGGTGTCAAAAGACAACGGTTGTCGCTTGAAATCTTGACTCAAAGATGATCATGTGACCATTCGGAATCTACCATGTTTTAACATGGTTTTCCAACATTACCTACATATACGGCGTTACAATGAAAAACCAATTTTAATTATTGAGATATTTATCCGTAGATAATCGATAGGTAATCAGTAGTTAATGCCTCGTTTCTTGTACCTGCTTATTTGCCGTAGTTATTCCGTAGTTTCTCCGTGGGTAAGCTATTTTATTTAGTTACAAGCCGTAGGTAAAACTTCGTAGCTAAATAGTAGTTTTTTTTAGTAGTGGAAAGAAAACATATACTCCTATATAAGATGTCATCAAAGATTGTAAAATAAACTTCATGTGCAATATTGCATGTTTATAATGCTATTAATAAACATAATGTAAGAAAGTACTTTTATAAAACTCATGATTTTAAATGATAGTATGCATCATCCATTACGTATTTTTAGATAAGAACTTCGCCACTAGTGTTTTTTTTTTTTATGCATATACAGGTTCCTTTTCTCTATTTTTCTATTGCTTGAATAGTTGAATACTTGATATAATAGCAACATAACAAATTAATTAATTAAGGGTGATGTTAGACACACAACTTGCATACTTTCTAGTTAATTAAAAGCATATTTATCTCTCTAAATATACATAAAATATAATTTATAATTTGATAAAACAAAATATAAATATTTATCATAATAAAAACTCAATCTACTAAAAACTCAAGTAAAAATATAATAGAACCCTAATTGAGTCTATTCTAACTTTAAATATTAATTAAAAATAAAAAAATTTATTAAATATAGTATTACTAATATATATATATATATATATATATATAACGCACACACTTCATACATGTATATTTAAAAAGATAAAAATATATTTATTAACAAAAATATATTATTATACATATAAGCGAGTGTACAATAACGAAGTGTGCAGGTGAGTAAGTGAATATATATTTACATTAATAAATTAATCAACAGGATGTTGATTTTATTTCTCTGTAATATTTTAACCAATGGTTCATCATAAGAATGCCTGGTTATTAATTTTCAGACGTGTTTTTAATCTACCAAATGAACGATCTAAATGGTGTCATCTGACGAGGCATGGGTTAATGGAGAAATATTTTCTTAGATTTACTTTGACGATCCTACATTTAGTTTCGCAAATTCGGTATACACATTGGTCATCCATTATGTTAAATTAGAAATTGTAAAAAGTCATTATAGCATTAATCAATTGAGAAAATAAACACTGTTATATAAGTACGGGTTAATTATGGTTAGATGACCTGAGTTTTGATCAATTTAAAAATTGGTGACCTAACTGTTTTAGTAACCCGCCGTTACATTTTTTGATTAAAACTGTTTTGAAGTTTTAATTTAGTCCGTATAGTTTAAAATTTTACGATAAACGCTTAAAAATTGTAGAAATTACACACTTATATAAACACACTTAAATTATAAACTTATATAAAATATGTGTTTAAATGGGTTGCACAATTAGCAAATAAAATGGATAGAACTATCGAACACCATATGAATTGTATTAGTTGGGATGGTATACATATACCTTTACAAATCTAATGAATTGAAAGGATAAATACTAACAATTCAATTTTAATAATTTCTCATTTTTTTTTATTTCTTCACGTATAATTAAATATATAGAATAATATCAAAACTTGTTAATATCATCCTATATAAATAAATTTGGATTTAATAAACCCAATTTTGTATGGGATATAATCTAATTAGACATTATTTTTTTTAACATAAGACTAATCAATAAAATAAATTCATAACTTTTTAATAAGTTTAATAATGAAGTTACATAGTAAAAAAAAACGATTTAGCTTATATTTATTAGTTTGTAGCACGTTGTTTGATAATTTTATATCATTTTTAAATTTGTATTTATAAAAATCACTTCTTTTTTATAAGTGTAAACCTATAAGTGTGTAATTTGTATAATTTTTAAACGTTTATCGTAAATTTTTAAACTGTAAGGAACAAATTGAAACTTCAAAATGGTTTTCATCCAAAAAGTGTAAAGCGGGTCACTAAAACAAAGTAAACTATAAATTTAGGTAACTAAAACGAATTATTAAAAGTTGGGTCAGCACTTCTAAAATTGACCAAAACACAGGTTATCAAACCATAATTAACTCTATAATTAAGTACCACCGTTATCTTTCGAGTCGCATAGCTGATCATGACCATAACCACCTCGTCACTATGCACCATACTTATTGTAAATTACGTTGATGGTCTCCACTATATTATGAATTACATCACTGCTGTCTAGTTTCAATTGAACCGTTAAATATAATTAATTCCGGTTAAGGTAACCGAAATGCTTGGACCGGGGATGAAGAAGTCCCGTCCGATTGTTAAGGAGAAAATTATAAACTATAGACTTCATGGGGGAGATTCCACAACCCTCAATAACACTTTGATTGCATGCATCTACCATCAAGGGATAAGACTTTTCATTGCTAAACTGTTGCTAAATTTAGCGACATTCAATTTAGCAAAAGTCATCTGATGATAAACTGACATTTTCTTATAGTAAAATACCATGGAGGTTGAACATGTTATTGATTGGTGCAACAGATGTGATGAAATAGGTTGAACCAGTGGAAGCTTACTGTTTTAGTTTCCTTTATTATTTGCTGAGAAATTTGAATTTCTAGAAATAAATTTAAGTTTGATAATATTCCCATGAGGTATATTAGTATTACTACACATGTTATGAGATCTCCGAGATCTTAAAAACTTTATTAAGCCCACTAAACCATTTATTTTTTTCGTCACAATGTTACTCTTTTTTAATTTGGGGGCTTATTTCATGCAAAACTAAGAGACCTATATCTTGGTGTCTTGGAAATACCCTTACTCTTGAAGATTAAAATTGAATCATGATGGTTCCACTTTAGGCAATGGTAAGATTGGGACAGCAAGGGAAAAATTATTTTTGCTTTTGCTAGCTATTTTGGCCTTCATATCAATGCATATGGTGACGCTATGGCTATATATATAATGGCATTCTTATTTGCTACCGTCATGAATTAAATAAAATCATTTTAGAAACTGATTCTAAGTTTATTGTTACTTAGGAAAAAAAAGGTAAAACCCGTAGTCTTAAAATAAAATTTTATAGAAGACATTTGTAAACTGATGAAAGTTGTGAGTTTGAGTTTTGAGCATGTATATAGAAAAAAAAAAAAAAAACAAGCGACAGATCGATTAGCAAAGCAATTATCAAATGGAGGCACTTCTTTCATTCCAAGAGCAATGGCATTTAAAAAAAAAAACTCAAGTTGTGTTTTATTTGTATCAAAAAGAGCTCCCTTGTCTAAAAGGGAGTAGTTTTGCTACTTTAGATTCCTAGTAAATGAGCTAATTGTGAAATTTCTCTCAAGCTTTTCTCTCTCTTTTATTATTTGATGGTATATATATTTGTTCGGTTGATGTTTAGTTAGTGATGGATTAACTCTGGAGCTGGTTTTGATGCTTTGAGAATTAACAAAACTTTGATTATATAAGCTTATAGTGAGCTTGATTCTAATGATAAGGAATTGGAGCTTATAATTTCAAGCTCATGATTTAGAGGGGCTTTATACGTTGCTACACAAACTATCTGATTTTAATGATTTGATTGCCCAACTTTTAATTTTTTCAATTTGATTACCAAACTATACGAAACTTTCTAATTTAGATATCATACTATAATAAAATTTTCAATTTAAATACCAATTAATTACGAAATCATATCACGTGGCAGCACGTGCTTGACAAAAACATTAACGTAATAGAGTAATTTTGTTATTCTGTATCAAAATATATCATCCTAAAAAAAAACGTTTTCCCCCAATTTCATACATAACAAAAATTAGCATATTGTCCAAATTTGGAGAAAAACGTTGTTTCATGATGATATATTTTGGTACAGAATGACAAATTTGCTCTCTCACGTTTAATTTTATAAAGCACGTGTCGTCATATAACATGATTCCGTAATTAATTTAGTCAGTGGTATCTAAATTGGACAGTTTCTTATAGTGTGATACCCAAATTTAAAAATTTGAAAAATGAATATCCAAATCGTTAAAATCACCATAGTTTCGTGTATTGAAATTATTTTTTCTCCATTGAATATTAATCAATCTTTTGAGTGTTTTAATTTACTTACTGGTGTTGATTTAGCACATTGCAAGTGAATGGTAATATAAAGTGATTTATTTTTTCTTTATTTTTTTCTTTTGTTTTTTTTTTTATGAGAAACATGCTAATTATTATTAATAACAAGTTTCGTTGTACTTAGAATAAATAAGCTTCAAATGGCTAAATATAACCGAAAATACATAGCACAAAAGCTCAACAATTTTATTAAGCTAAATCATCCGGTCCAGATCAACCCTAATAAAGCGTAAGTAAAAAATAACTCATCTAAATAAATTACAAATACCAGTGAAATATTATAGAATGAGCCGGTCTCAACGAAAATTCAAGAAAAATGCAAAGATAACAAAATATTGGGCTCGGTGCAGACGAAATGAACTCAAGAAAAATCTAGTTTTCTAGTCATCGCGACTCAATAATGTAAAAGCGTAAAAAAACATGAAAATTCAAAACAATACCGAGTGCTCTAATCCATCGTTACCCACCCCCAAAATCGTCAAATCAATACCAAACACCCAATCAAATCATCAAACTCGGCACATAAGACATGTTCCGTCCACAGTTATACGTAAAATATTAAAACAGGAAACAATCCTACAAACACTAAAAAAAAGGGAAATCGAAAATAACTTACACATATTGTCTGATTGACCAAACACATATCAGTTTGTCTAATAGCAAATTGGCAACCTATGAAATGACGAGTAAGCTAATCCAGATACTTGATCACCATTATTATTAATTTGCTATGAAAGTGGTTTAATAGCAACTCTGTGGTCACTTAATTAGTGATGCAATCAAATCTGAATTTTCAATGGCTTTTTGCCTTACTTTTATGCGTTTGATTCATAATTTATTTATTTATCTAGTACGCTAGCATCTACTTTAGTGCTAGCTTTTGTTGAAAGAATAAAATTTACTATTCTTGGTGCTAACTTGAGCGAAAACCTACGTTTTAACCGACCAAAGATTTAATAGTGACAAATTCATGTTTTTCTATCATATTTAATAGTGACAAATACATAATTATTTGGTGGAAAGTGATGTTTTTGGTGGAAATTTCTCATGATCAGTGAAATGCTTTATGATTAAGTGACTTATTTCTTCTTCTTTTCTCTTATTTTGTGGTTACGCACTTATATATACGCTCTAGTACTATTGTTTTGACATCACACTTATTTTTAGTCAAATTGTATATTTTTTTCATGGTTAATTAGCTTTTGAAGAAAAACTATGATTAGCAACAAAGCAAATAACAATATTGGTGGTGTTTAGAAACAAAATAACAACAAATCAGCAACATATTATTGTTGCTACTCGACAAAATAAGTTACAAATTTAGCAATAAGCTACTAATAACACGATTAATAACAAATTTAGCCTCTGTTACTAACCACAAATTCTCTTGTAGTGAATTTACTGCATCAATAGAAGCCTGTTCTTTGCTTTAAAAAAAAGTATAGAAATAACATAGTAATGTTAATTAATAAATCAATGAAAATTGCCGTAAATATTTACATGAAACTCAAACAAATATGTTAAAACTCCTAGAAATTATATTTTCCCCAAATTAAAAATCAAGATCTTCCCATTCCTTTAACGAAAAACCCGACGAGATCTTTCTTATACGGGAGGTACGATTTCCTCTTTTGCCCTTCTTTCGAAGCCCGACTCCGTATATAAAACTCTTCCACCGCCGACGCCTTCTTCTCCACACGTATTTCCTTCTTTTTCGGAGTCAAAAAGACAAAATCGCCTTTTCCTTCGCTATTGCTCCGTTTCAAAAACTCAAGAAGCTTCCACCGCTTTGAACCCGACCCTGATGACTTGCTCTTAATCTTGCACCGACTTGGAGAGGCCTCTACAGCTCTTTTCGGTCGCCACACGCAGTACATCCGATCCTCCTCAGTGTCAGAGGACATGGACGAATCAGAGTCGTCCACGTGGCAACATGTTCCCGCATCATTACATGAGATGTCGCGATTAAAGACCGGAAACATGGTGCCATCTTGGGAATGTAACAAGTCATCAAGGGAGACATCCGTTTGGACTAAATCAAACTCAAAGTTCAAATCATCGTCATCGAGGTATGCTGATGTGGCAACTCTAGCAGCGGTCTCGGCTGACTTGTCCGCCGTGTAGCTGGTGAAGGTGGGGCAAGAAAACTGCTCGGGTTCCAAGTGATAAGCCATAGATTTTTTGTAGTAAGAGAATATGAGAGATAAAAGTTATTGTTATTTGTTATGAATGTATTGTATATATATACCAACTCACGAGTCACGAGCTTTTTTTTAATATAAAAATATATAGTTAATTAGGTGAACATAAATGGATGTGTGTTATGTGTAAATGTAGACACGAGAATTTCTAAAATATATCACAGTAAATCCGCGTCCATAGCACTACTATTAAGAGTCTAAGATACGTTTTCCTATTTATCATGTTAATAATATGTTTGCTTGTATTAATAAGTCAACTGTAATAAAAGGTAGTAACGTGTTCTGTGATAGGAAAGATCTTAATCGTAAGGTGGAATTTAAGGAAAATTCCATACACATACATGACTTCGTGTAGTGTATAAAGAGTATAAACACATTAATAGTTAAAGCTGAGCTATACATAATATATGAATACATACAGTATTTGGTCCGTGTGATAATTTAATAGTTTACGTGCGGACAAGATGCATGTATCAAACCATTTTTTTTTAGTTAGGCTAACATTAACTTATTTTCTTAATAAATGATTGTATATTTCTTTCATTTTTTTTATAATCCCTAGTTATATTTATTTATAAGCTAAAACCCAAAAAAAATTGGAAAAAAGTAAGTATTTACATTTTTTTTTGAATTATACCTCTTTAAAATGTCAAATAAACAATTAAATTGCCAAAAAGTTATAAAAACATGATTATTTTTTTAAAGTAAATATTAAAAAAATGATGAAATCGTTGACTTCACAAAAAAAGTTCGGAAATTTAATAACATTTATTAGTGAAAACAAAGTATAGTTAGTAAAACTATTTTAAAAAGTATAGTTAGACTCACACCCTTGTTACATGCACCCAATTTTTTAGATTGTGACATGATATTGGTCCAATCTATGGATGGTATTTGTATTCAATTTAAAACACTGGGACTAAAAATAATTATGATGCAAATTACTCCCACACTTTGAAGTCTAATCTAACCTATGTAATGCCATATTACCAATATTTCTTACTTTTCTAGAAACGGAAAAGATTGTTGCAGTCTGATTTAATGTGCTAAAATTTAGTATTAGCGTTGTAAGTAAAATTCGTGAATATATGAATTCGATCCGAACCGTTGGTTTGGTTAGCTTTGTTTTAGGTTTGATTTATGTTTCAATTCTGTTAATCCGAACCAGACCAATCCGATCAAAACCATTGAATCCAATCTAAACCAGTAAACCAAATCCGTTATACCCATTAAAAACAAATATTATTATTTACCCTACTTATAAAAAAAACCTAAAACTCATTCTATATATATAAGTAATAATAAACGAGCATATATATACTTTTTAATCTAATGAACAATAATAGCTGTGCGACTAAATGTTTAAACTTTTATATTTTATCACTACTACGTATATGGGTTATATTTTCTTATTTTCTAACCGAATTAATATATGAAAAATGTTTGTACTGTGTTGGTTATATATTGTTTAAAATTATTTTTCACATTATTTTTGTTTGTAAATAATTGTCATAATTTAGATTAAATAACGAATTATAAGCATTATTAAAATTCAAATCCGATCCGAATTTGCACAGAAACCATTGGATCCATAAAACCAACCCAAACCGATCTGATCTGTTAGGTTTGATTTGGTTTGCTTTGGATTGAAAAAATAAATTGTTTGTTTTGGATATAAAATTTCACAATCCGTTCTTAATGGTTTGATTTAGGATTGACGATAATCCGTTTAAATCCGAACCATTTACAGCCTTGCATGCCTCTCAATACGCATGCCATAAATTTTTTTAAGGAAACAATAAATTTATTTGCCATGTCTTTAATGGAACTAATAAATTATAAATAGGCATATGATCTTAAAGTTAGCGTGTGAGCTTCTTTTTTTTCAAGTGAAAATAATAAAATTTAAAAGCAACTAATATAGTGATAAAGCCATAACTATGGTCGGTCGCGTTAGACTTTTCAACAATGATATAATGATGAATCAACCGTGAATAAATGAAACTTCCTGATCTTTATTATTGCTCGGATTATTGTCCTTGTTCGGACTATTACATTTGCTCGGATTAGTATTTCGGCTTTACAATTATGCTCGATATAACTAGTTAATCTCTCCTCTTGATCTTTCTCCTCTTTGATTCGGTGCTCGGCTGTCTTTTCTCGGTTTGTTTCTCGAAGTGATATGTTTTGGTTAGTTTATCTCTTTTCTTAACTTCTCTCTATATTTTTTGGATAGATTTTCTGGCCCGATTTCTAGGAGGGGTAGTTGGCTATTTATAGGCAACTGCGCCTTCTAAGATATTGACAAATGTCTTCATCCCAGGGATTTTTCAGACATGGGTCCCCATTTGATTGGGCTTGGGCTTTTGGTAGTAACACCTCAATTCCTATAAAAAGTATGAAATGACCCATTTAAGTGTTGGGTACCCATTTATAAAGTGGGTTGATTATGACCCGAATAAAATATTCGGGTCTGATTTTTGTGTTCTATCAAGTGCTCCCTGACTTCCTCGGCGTGGTTTCCATGTCGGGGGAGTCATGTTCGGTTTGTCGAGAACGTTACTTCGGTCTTGTTTTTCCCAATGCTTCATCGAGAAACGCAATAGACTCGTGACGGTTCCCAGGGGGGCACATTTAATGTTTCCTATCCTAATATCTTTCTTCGAGGAAAACTCCTATAAAGGGGTGTGCTCCCTCCATAATTAGGCATTTTACTACCAATTTTCCCGTGACATAATGGCTTCTTCTGGTTCTACTGGTGAGAGCTCCTTTAATTATATTTCATATTTAGAAACGGAAATCAAGAAATCTCGTACCGCGAATAAGAAACTCGTGGCCAAGGTTTCAACCTACAAGAAAAGGTTGTCTGACATGGATTCTGATCATCATGTGACGATGGCCGATCGGGATTGGGCCTATGAGCATATAAAGAAGCTCGAGGCTAATCTGGCTAAGCAGAAGGCAGCAAAAAAGGCCTATAAGCTTGCCTTCAAGGAGTTGCATGCTCGGTCCAAACCGAGTTCGGATGACGATGAAGAAGGCTCTTCCTCGAAATAATTAGTCTTTTGTAATTTCTGTCGTAATTTCTCTTGAATGGGGAGTCTTTTCCTCAGTTGTAATCGAAGTTTTTGGAATTAATAAAATATTTCTCTTTCCTTGTTCTGGTCTGTTTACCTTCTTGATGTCTTTTTGGATGACTTTAATTGGATTTGGAACTGTGGTTAATTTGCCTTAAATGCTCTTGGGAAGTTCAAGAGGTTGTATTTATTCGAGATGACCTTTGATCTACTCCTTGTTTCTTCTTATAAAAGGGGGCTGTCCCAGTATTTTTTTATGTAGTTCATTCTTTATTAACGAACAAATGGCTTCTCCTCTTGAAAAATATGGTGACAACCTTCCTGAATACGTTGCCCGTCTGGAAGAGGAAGTTCAGAAGGTGCGTTATCTCGAGAAGAGGGTTGCCCGGCTGTCGGTGGAAGCTCGTCGGGCCGCCAAACTAGATGAGCGATTGGATGCCCTAGAGAAGGAGCACCAGAGGTCTTTGCTCGACAGTATTCGTGCTCGTGCCCGGATCAAAGAGCTCGAGGCCTCCAGAGATAGGCAGCTTGCTTCCAAGAGGGCTTACAAATTGGCCCTTAAGGAAGTGTATGCTCGGTCGAAAAGGAAGCCGAATGACGAAGCGGGCCTTTCTATGAAATGACTTTATTGTTTTCATTGTATTTCTTTTTTGTGCTTCTTCTGTAACGAAGTATCAACCAATCAATAAAGATTTCTTTTTCTTGTTTATATCTGAATTACTTTCCCAATGCAATTTATTTTGACTGCGCACGCTTGTGGCCTCATTAATGCTTTTCTTGGGCCTTGCGTTTGATCTTATCCATTGGACCTTCTTACTCTTTATATCTAGGGACTAATAGGATTTCTTGAGCCTTGTGCATAGAAAATCCTATTCACCAGAGTTTTCTTGAGCCTTGCGCAAAAGATCTGGGATATTTATTTGAACCGCTGCTCTTTCCAAAAATGACGCGTGTTTTGCAGCCATTATTACTTACCCCCTTTAAATATTGGTAAGAATCCAAACGTTTCTTGAACAGGAGTGGCTTTTAATTACTCACGCTCTTTAGAGTCTTTTGGGAATCCAAACGTTTTTCTTGAACAATCACCTCTTTTGAGTGCCATCGCTTCTGAATACCCATTGGCGAATGGTTGCGACTCTCAATCCCAGCCCTCATCTAATTGATCTATAAATACCTGCTTACAGCATGGTTACATCCACACTTCTCATCATATTATTTTCCCCCATATATAGACCCTCATTTTATAATTTCCCTAAGATGTCTGGTCCTTTCACCCAATCAGCATTAGCTTTGCAAGTGGAGGCCTTTGAAGCCTCCTATAACCATGTACAAAGGCTGTTGAGGGATGCCGAGGAGGAATTGAAGGTGATGTGTTATCACCATACCGAGATGGTTCGGGAATTAACTTGGCTAAGATCCGAACTGGCTTACTGCCGACGTGCTCGTCAGGCTCTAGTCGAAGAGAATGAGATGCTAAGGGGGAAAGTTCAAAAAAGTAGGATGGGTGTATTTTCTTTTTCTGTTGTATTGTTTGTGTTTCCCCCTTTGTGGATGAATAAAACTTGTCTTGCATTTGATTCTGTCCTATTTTATTTCCTGTTTGCTTCTCTTTTATGTTTCTGAGCATACACCGAACAATATGGCCGGTTATCCCCCCGAAGAGCGTTGTTAGACTTGATGCTCCCTGCCATCAAGCTAGAAACGGTCTTCGTCCACCGTGTTCGGTGTGCCCTTGTGGTAAGGATTGGTTGGGAGTCGAGGAACTTTGATCGGGGGATAATCTCGGTGTGATAGTAGTGGTAGCGTATGTGAGAAGCTTTTCGTGGTAGGGTCCACTGGCCGTTTATTTAGGTCTAATGATGTGAACTGCCTTGGGTAGTGGAATACGCGCTGACGTGGCGAAATCTGGAGCGTTTATATGTTAAAAAGAGCAGCGGTTGTTGACTTTTGTATGGTTGGAAAAAGGTAAACCTCTGTTACACGAAAGGACGGTTATTATTTTATTCCTTTTGTGACTCCACTCCTTTCTATTATGCCAAGTAATCCTGTTTATTTTTATCATAGAATTTGCTGAAGAAAATATCTCTCTCTCTCTAAAGCATATTCTTCCCGCCAAAAAGGAAAAGAGTTCGGCCGCTTGATCTAGGGTTTCGTGGTTGTGTTGGAAGACTTGCTGCTGTTCGCGCTTGCTTACTCATAATGATTACTGTAAGTGATTTTTCGTTCTCCCCCCTTCCCTCTTTTAGGAGTTGTATTTGATTTGTCGTTGTGGTCATAGGTGTGTCGTTGGTATATGGTTCAGGTTATCTATATATGTCTGATGATTCTGATGTAATGTGCGTGGGGGGGGGGGGGGGGGGGTGGCTCTCGTTCTATTGATGTGGTTCTGGTTTGTGTATTTGGTTAGTATATTGATGGACTTTTGATGATCTTTGTATAGGAAATTTTGACCCAAAGTGTGGCCCAAGTTGGCACATTCGTGGAGAAGGATTTTAAAGAACTCGCCGGAATACCCGACAACGTACATATTCGGCTTCCTATTTCTGACGAGGAGGTGCTGGGATTTGTACCTGCCGGCGAGGTGGCTGTGCGCTCTTCGGCATTCTTCACTGGGGGTCTTCGACTTCCTTTTACAAATTGGGTGGCCTCGTTCTTTGAGGCCGTCCAGATTGCTCCGGCCCAACTGGCCCTAAATGGTTACCGTACTCTGAATGGTATCCAAAGGTTATCGGAGTTGTCCGGAATACCGATTGAACTGAAGGACGTCTTTGGAGTCTATAGTTTGAGCTTTGAGCGTCGCAGCTCGTATTTGAAGACTCTGCGTGCCTTTTGCCGGCTCGTTATCGGTTTGCCGGATACCAACAAAGAGCGCAATCTCGGTATTGTTATTGCGTCTGGTGAATGGGCTTGTCCGGGACACCAGATTCCTGGACCGGCTACCAATGCTCCCACTATGCCAGACCTCGGCGCCCCCAATGTAGAGGCTTTGTTAGCTCTTTGGAAATGGTGGGGGCCTGGACCTACGCCGGATCCTGCGAGTCGTACGGCTCCCATGTTGCTCGGTTACCCTATGGGGTCGGTGACCAGGGGGAATCCTGCACCCGAGATCCCCAAAGAGCCCGAGGAGGAATTCTTAAAGGTGGTCCAGGCTCGATGTGCTACTCGGCTTGGGAAAAAATCCGTTCGTTCTAAGCGTCGTGCATCTGACCCTGTCGTTGAAACAACGAAGAGGGCTAGGGGAACCGATACATCGGTTACCGAGGAAGATGCTAACGTTGGCTCGGGCAAGGGGGTGTTTGCTGCTTCTCAAGGGGATACCGCCGAGGATGCCTCTGCTCCGGGCGAGGTATGTATATATGTATTATGATTTTCTTGTCTTTTGGTTGTTTGTCATTTGGTTCGCTAGTGCTTTGCTTTATTAGTCATCTTGTTTCAGCTACTGACTTCTCCATTGGTTACCCTCGCTCTTGCCCGGTCTATGGGTATTATTGTGTTTCAGGGGTCGATTGACGATGTATTCGGATATATGAACCTCTTGACGAACATGGGAGAGGGTACGATGACTTTGCCTGTCATCTCGCCTATCCCCACCGAGGGTCCGATAGATTTGCCCGTTTGCTCGCCCCTCCGTACTGAGGAAGAGATCGAGCATAGGGCCCCTGAGATTGAGCAGTTGGAGGAGGACGTGGGGGTGGAAATGGAAGGCAGCGAACAGAATGTCGGGGATGTTGTGACGGGTGTCGAGGATGAGGCTCTCGACGGATCCGAGAAGGGGTTGGTTGACGGGGTTGCAATGACCCGGTACATTGACCGATGTAGGGGTGAACTGCTGGATTAACCGAGAACGTTGAATATGGGGTATACGGCTCTGAAACCCCTTGTGTTCAAGAATGCAGAAAGACTATCTGCCCAACCTACAATGTCGGTTATAGAGCAGGCCCACGCGGATGCGCTGAGGGTACGTGGGGCTCGTATTTCACTATATAGGTTTGGTACTTGTATTTTATTTGGAAACTAATGTGTTGAAGTGCAGATTGCTGTGAGTACCGTGGCGCTACGGGATCAGCTGGGAGCTCTAGGGGCTGAGAAAGAGAAGCTGGTGGCCGAGAAGGAGAATCTGGTGGCCGAGAAGGAGAAATTGGTCGCCGAGAAGAAAACCCTGGGCGAGAATTATGACAAGTTGTCGGTGGACTTTCTGCACTTGACCGAGGATGTCGAGAAATTGATGGTGGAAAAAGAGAGCATGGCCGTTAAGTACGGCGAACTAGAGGAGGAGAACTTGCTCCTGGCTGAGGACGTGGAAGCCGAAAAGGCTAAGGTGTCTGCCCTGAAAACGGCACAGGCGGAGGAGCGGAAAAAGTTAGCGATGATGGCCAACTTCTCTGTATACTGCGCTCATGTGCGGCGCTCAATTTCGCGAATGTTCCTTTGTCGGATAGGGCGTGGTCGGAGTTGGTGTATCCGTGTCCGCATGGTGCACCGCCGAAACCCTTGGACTGGGCGAATCTTCGTGAAGAAGAGCTTCCTCGGCTACCGGGACAGACAATTTCGACAGCGCTGCGTCCTCACTCTATGTCGACCCCGTCCACTCCTCGACCGGATGCTACTGTTGTTCCCCCACCAGCATCTCCTCAGGTGGAACCTTGACTATCTTTCTAGCATTATGTATATTTATTTTTTATTTTTTTTTTATTTTTTTGTATCTAGAAACAGATTCTTTTGGGGAAGTGATAATATAGGTGTTGTGGTTTCTTTCTATTGGGCTTGCTTGGGTTAATTTCTTTTGATGGTCGTCATATTTTGAAGGATATGAAAACAAAATATTGTCAGGTACCAAATAACCCCCTTGCCATGGTGGTCTGGACCTCGCCTAGTCGTAGTGTAGGTGACGTAATGGAGGATTTGGAAAGGTCTAACGCGTCCCTTACCGCGAAATTGACTTGTGCCTATCAGGAAATCGAGGGTCTGAATATTTATATTTCCAACCTGGCGATCCGGTTACGTGATTTGGGAGAGAAATTGAGTAAAAAGACCGCCCATTATACGGCAAATAAGGGTAAAGCAAAGGAACTTCTCAGTGCCCTACGACGTTCTCGTGATGAAGCCCGAGGTCATGTGACGAGCTTGAGCTTGGTCCTTGGGGCCGTTTTCGAGGACGCGGATCTGCTGCTATCCTTTGCCAAAGCGTATTGGGCCCGAGCTCGCGCCTTAGAGGTGCTGGAGCATATAAAAGGAATGAGTGGTGTGTCCCGGGCAGAGCGCATGGTGGATGCGAAGGCCGGGGTAACTGAAACCACTGTTGCCTTGAACCGAATCGAGGCGGTCATTCGTGAGCGTTTGGGGACGCAAATTAATTCATTGCGAGATATTCATTTTGCCGATGTAGTAGAGACTTCGGCGTCTGTTGAGGGGTTGTCGGATTAATAAAATAGCTTGTTTTGTCGTTTTCTTTGTAGCTTGTATAAAAAATTCTCTCTTCTTTTTTTTTTTTTTTTTGGTAGCTTCTTTCTTTTTTATTTTTTTTATTTTTTATTCATCTCTTCTCGTTCGTCTCCCCCCCTCTTTTTTTTTTATAGGCACATACTACTATGTCGCACCAGGCTGGTTCTCCATGCCTAGTTAACCCGAGGTTAGGACCTACTGGTGCTGCCCGGGACGAGGTCTCATCTGGTGCGGCTAGTGAGGTGTCTGACAGGTGGCCCTACATTGTTTTGATGAGCAAAAATGTCAAATTGACCGACCAATGTGCTCGACTGCGGACCAAGCTGAAAACCCAGGCGGCCTCTTTTCGAGAATACGTTCGCCGTGCCGAGCATGCTGTTGAGGTTCAGGAGCGTCGTTTGGATCGATATTGGCGTGCAAAGGGCGAGTACTTCGGCAAATTAAAGTTGCTTGTGACCAAGGCCAACGTGTTGGTGAAGTATTTCCGTTTGTCCCGCGCCAGATACGATGCTTCCGCAGCTGTGATTGAAGCTCGTCGTGACCTCTCCTTTGACGATGCTCGCCGTAAAGTGGCCTCGGATGCTCACGAGTTTGCCAAAGAAGCCGAGTTCAACGCGCGGCTTCAGACGCTGACTTGTGTTGGGGCTCATACGACCAATTTTGATGCCCTCATTTCTGAGGAGCGTTTTGATGGTGATGAGTCTGATGGGTACACAACGACGGATGACGAAGAGATTGAGCTCGGTCAATTACCGTCGTGCTCCTCCTGCAGTAGCTCTTCTTAAATGAATCTCTTTAGTGTCGTTGATCTTCTTGTTGCCTCCGTAATGCGGACGAGGACTATATATGTTATTTCTTTATTCCTGTTTTGTACCTTTCCATTGCCGTATTGCTATTTAATTGATTGGATCGATTTTTCCTTGCTAAATCATTTGTTATTTCGTTATTCCTGTTTTGGAGATGCTTCTTGTTGATATTTTGTTGTTTAGATTGATTCTCCTTCATTGTTTTAGCCAATTTATATTGCATCGCCGTCGTAATGTGGACCTGAATAATTCCTTGCATTGTACCTGCATATAAATTTCATAGTATTCCTAGGCGTTCCTTCGGTAACACGCCATGTTGGGAATTTCATAGTATTCCTAGGCGTTCCTTCGGTAACACGCCATGTTGGGAATTTCATAGTATTCCTAGGCACTTCGGCCATGTTGAGAATTTCATAGTATCCCTAGACGTTCCTTCGGTAACACGCCATTTACGGGATTTCATAGTATTTCTAGGCACTTCGGCCATGTTGAGAATCTCATAGTATTCCTAGACGTTCCTTCGGTAACACGCCATTTACGGAATTTCATAGTATTCCTAGGCACTTCGGCCATGTTGGGAATTTCATAGTATCCCTAGACGTTCCTTCGGTAACACGCCATTTACGGGATTTCATAGTATTTCTAGGCACTTCGGCCATGTTGAGAATCTCATAGTATTCCTAGACGTTCCTTCGGTAACACGCCATTTACGGAATTTCATAGTATTTCTAGGCACTTCGGCCATGTTTGAGAATCTCATAGTATTCCTAGACGTTCCTTCGGTAACACGCCATTTACGGAATTTCATAGTATTTCTAGGCACTTCGGCCATGTTTGAGAATCTCATAGTATTCCTAGACGTTCATTCGGTAACACGCCATTTACGGAATTTCATAGTATTCCTAGGCACTTCGGCCATGTTGGGAATTTCATAGTATCCCTAGACGTTCCTTCGGTAACACGCCATAACTATGGTCGGTCGCGTTAGACTTTTCAACAATGATATAATGATGAATCAACCGTGAATAAATGAAACTTCCTGATCTTTATTATTGCTCGGATTATTGTCCTTGTTCGGACTATTACATTTGCTCGGATTAGTATTTCGGCTTTACAATTATGCTCGATATAACTAGTTAATCTCTCCTCTTGATCTTTATCCTCTTTGATTCGGTGCTCGGCTGTCTTTTCTCGGTTTGTTTCTCGAAGTGATATGCTTTGGTTAGTTTATCTCTTTTCTTAACTTCTCTCTATATTTTTTGGATAGATTTTCTGGCCCGATTTCTAGGAGGGGTAGTTGGCTATTTATAGGCAACTGCGCCTTCTAAGATATTGACAAATGTCTTCATCCCAGGAATTTTTCAGACATGGGTCCCCATTTGATTGGGCTTGGACTTTTGGTAGTAACACCTCAATTCTTATAAAAAGTATG
The DNA here is from genome assembly GCA_963682055.1 of Primula veris. Lineage (NCBI taxonomy): Eukaryota > Viridiplantae > Streptophyta > Magnoliopsida > Ericales > Primulaceae > Primula > Primula veris. The sequence goes on along the minus strand of OY821747.1, from coordinate 21,985,472 downwards.
AAATGACCCATTTAAGTGTTGGGTACCCATTTATAAAGTGGGTTGATTAATGACCCGAATAAAATATTCGGGTCTGATTTTTGTGTTCTATCATATAGTGGTCATTTATTGATAACTTTGAAATAAAATTAAAAGATCATCCATGAAGTAAGACTCGGTGTATTTTGGCCCTCTCAACAACTTTGCACATCATCAAATTCAACACTCTTTAGGTTTTTTTTCTTTTTTCTTTTTCTTTTTCTTTTATTAAGCTTCCAAAACATATCGTCTTTATTCCACATTCCATGCAAACAATTTTGTCTTTTTATTTTTTTAATTTTATCCATTTCTATATATGCAGACTTTCTAGAAGGACAATCTAGGGCTGCGACACAATCCATTTATTCAATGAAAGAAAACCATTTTTAATGCATCTATAGTTCTATACACTACAGGCTAATTCCAAATTTTCCAATATGGCCATTGACTATATTTCTCTGATTATAAGATGTACTTTTTTCGTGACAAGTTATTCCCACGATAGTCATACAATAACTTGATTAAAGACAAGGATTTCTAGATGCATAAGTGCATATATAACTTACTTCTGAGTTGTAGACTCTTGTAGTCAAAGTCAAAAAAGTTACTTTTATACAATTCTCAATTGTCTTTTTTAAAGAGAATCAACAGAATAGTTAGTGTTAATAAAAAAAATATCTCAGAGGTTGCAACATTAAATAACAACTTATTCACCACATTTGATTGTCACTCACATTGGTTTTATTTTACTTAAGTAACTACGAATAACAAAAATAAATTTTCAAACGATATAGTGATGGGGTAGAAGACATGTTATCAAAGTCAAACTTCATGAACAAGTTTTGTTTTTTAAACTAACATCAATTTTTATCAGCATAATGCGAGGAAAGTGCTCCAATGAATCTTAATTATGATCAATATTTGATACTACACATCATCCTATACGTATTTTGGAGACTAATATGTTGTTTTTATGCATTTCCTAATCAATTTAGTTACTTTCTCTTTTATTTACTTCTTAATTTAATTCAAGTCAGAACAAGCATAACTAACCAACTACACACCTAACAGACTACCTAAGCATATACGTACGCATCAACTAGTAGCTAATATTTCTTTCTCTACTAATTAAGTGCTAATGAGTTTTGGCATCTAATTTGACATACTTGTCTATTAATCAACAACAAAATTGTGTCATCGTCACGCTTAACGAATAGTAATCGTCGCCATAATGTATTTCTATCAAATCAATAAATAAAATTAGTAAGTACTGTAGCAAAACTGCGTTATCATTGTAAAAATAAACCGGGTACTTCGATTGTCCATATTCTGTGTAGAGAGTTACAACTTGAGCACTTCCATATTGTCTCGGTGGGGCTTGGAGAAACCTGCCGAAAAAAATGCAGTTCAGAAGCTTAATAGATGGTCAAATCAGCTTTTTGATTTACATTTTTTACTGCTTTGAAAACACTTAAAGGCCTTAACTAAAGAACCTGGCTTCTGTAGAACAAAAAAACAGCTTATTCGCTTCGAGGCAACCGTCAAACAACAAATGACTTTTCTGAATTCTGGCATCAAAGTTTCCACATGCCAACGGTTACATTAGGTAAACCTTGCTAAACAAAGAGAGAAAGAAATGGAAAACGTACAGTAACATAATACAGAAGCAGAAAACTAGGTATGGATCCATTACACTGGCAAATCAGAAATGAATGGAAATTAATCTCTAACTATTGTGCTCATTTATTCTAACTACTCTTACTACATTGTTATATGAAAAAGGTTGACGCAAACGAGTCTCAGTCACTGAATCAACAATGGCACTCAATGTCTCTTGCATTATACCACAATCTATCAACAATCATATCCTACAGTAGTTTTGTTTTCCCAAACTTATCTTATTGCGAGCATCTTAGGTCAAAGTATATTCAATTAGTTTAATAATTGTACACTATTTGAATGAAGATGTTTGTTAATTTTTCGAACGTTTAGTTCATACGAAAAACATGATTTTATTGTTTGGTACATCAAGTTCCCATGTCTTCAATTTCTTTATCTAAACTCAATGTACCGTATAAGATACCCATCCATTGAGCGCATCTCCGTTAAAACACATTGTTTGGTCTACCAGATTTTTCCTGAAAAAATAGACGGGAACATAATTGTTTTCTTTTTCACTTCACAAAGACACAACACCTGGTGTGGCTTTATAGTACTCTTCCAGTGGTTTCTTGAACACCTGCTAAACCAATCTATTATGAAGTTCTGTTGTTTGGAATATTCTGAAAGGAAATTACGTAGAATTTCTGTGTGGACCGGTGCCCTCTTCCATATTAAGTTCTCTAAGCAGAGCACGTTAAAAATGTCACTAAGAACTCACAGTCGGCTCATGAAACTAAAAATCATTGAATTGCAGAATATGAATGTATTTTTAGTGTAATGCTTTTCTACTTACAGGTCTAGTTTGAGTACGTAGCCTTTATACAACAATGAAGAAGTGTTGGAAAAAGGAAGGGAAAAAACATGTTTTAGACATGATTTTCCAAAGTGGTCAGGGACCATTTTTGAGTCAATTTTCGATGCGACTACTCAGTTTTTCTGAGGCCATACTCAGTATGTTTGAGTAGCTCGTATGACGAGCTTCGCAACGGTATATCGCATGACCTATTCGGAGGAATGGTGTGAATGATAATTGGACTCGAATGTTGGTACTCGAAAGAGGGAAAAACCCAAAATCTGGAAAATGGAGTAGAGAGTGGGAATAAACCATGAGGGTTATCCCACATTGGAAAATCAATGTAGATTTTTACTCTATATATACAAGTCCATCCCATTTAGTTGGTAAACTAATAAAGTCCACATACCCATGAATGGGTCAGTGTGTACCACACACGCGCGTGCTCGCTCAGGTCGCGGGATGCGTGATTTGGGATTTGTGATTTGGGAAATGTCTCGGGTCTCGGGTCTTGTACTAAATCTGAAAATGGATTTTTGCATATTTGCAAGAGCAGTCCCTAGAGTTCCAGAAAGTTAAATGACCAATAAATTCTGCGGTTTCAGAATTTGCTCTATAAAGAGGCAGCCATCCCCTCACATTCTAACACACATGAAATCAGTATCTTCTCTCTAACAATTCAAAAGCTGCATATATTTTTTATTCATAGCACTTAGAAAGCAGAGAGAACCACCCACTAAAAGCTCGATTTAGACTCGTCGCCAGTTTTCGGCGAGTCTTTCGAGAGACGTTGTACCTTGGGATCGAAGCGTCAACGCAACCAGAAACCTTAAGATGGTTGGGCGAATATCGGTTAAGGGCATACTGTTAACAGTAGTCTCGTCTTATTTTATTTTCAATTCTGTCCAGTTTTACATTCTGTCCATTTTTCAATTCTGTTATTTAATTTCCGCAATTTACTTTTCTGTAATTTTAATTCAGGTTTTTAATATTCTGTCCTTAGCTGTAGCTTTTATATTCTGTTTGTACTATTCTGTAATTAGTTTAAAGTTCTGTTTTGTTGCTGTAATTACATTTCTGTAATTTAATTCTGTAATTAGAATAGTTTCAATTCAGTCCTGTATTTTAAATTCAAAACAGAACAGTCCGGCTGTTAAGTCTATACTTTCCAGTCCGGCAGTTTCTTTTAATTGCAAAACAGTACATCAGATTATTAATTAATAATAATCTGATAAACGTTTGCTTTATTTACTTTTCAGTACTTAAATGTTGTAATCAGTTTATTGTATTCCATTTGGAAATTAATAAAGATTACACTGGTTTTGTTAATTCTTGTTTAGTCCTTTATTTATTATTAATTGTTATTTCGTATACGGAAACCAACAGAAGGTTGGCTAAACAGCCATCTGATTAGTCTTAATCGGTGTAGTACTCCTGTTTCTGTTTAAAGATTTAACCTAATCGGACTATGATCCTTTTAACTGCAAAAGATTAAGTAATGTTCTAGCTCTATTAATTAAGAGTGTAAAAGAAAAAGGAAGAGGAAACGTTAATAAACAATATCATAAGAAACTTGTGATAAATATACTCAAGGTTATACAGACGTTTTAATCCAGTGCTAATATGTAAATAGATTTCCGATAATGAGCAAATTGCATTTAGGGAGCGTAATAGTAATTGAATTATAGTCTGAAAACACAATCCAGAAAAATATAAGTGATACTGTCTGTAATCAATCAACTATTGTATATGTTAGAATGTGCTTATAACGAGTTAGATAGACTCAACCAGACTCTCAACACATCAGTCTTTAATGTAAATTTAAAATTTCATTTTAATCTCGAAATTTAAGAGTATGGTATTCGGCCATATATTTAATATTTTTAATTAATATTTAAGTTTAGAATAATCTCAAATAGGGTTATATAATATTATATTTGAGTTTTTATTTTGTTGAATTCTCAAATAAAATATATTAAAATCATTAAAATTTTAAATATTTTTAATTAATATTTAAGTTTATGGTAGTCTCAACTAGAGTTTCATAAATATTATATTTAGGGTTTTATTTTGTTGAATAGTCAAATAAAATATATTAAAATCATTAAAATTTTAAATATTTTTAATTAATATTTAAGTTTAGGTTAGTTTTAACTAGGGTTGCATAAATATTATATTTGAGGTTTTATTTTTGTTTTGGTTGGCTGTCAAAATAATTTTAAAAACTACATAAAAGACTGTCTGGTAATCAGTCTGACTCTATAGCGTTACTGAGTCAATCAAGTTTTGTGCATCCAAAATAATATTTTTACGGTTGAAGATGGAAAGAGCTAAACCAATTAGCCAGTTTAATGTGTTTCTTGACAAAATTAATATCTCAAAAAGTGAAATAACACCTTAATCACGCAAACAGATTTGAAACTAACTTAAAAACTGGCATTGTCAACATTAAACTTGAAGAATGGAAAGTTTCTGAAGACCATTTTTCTACTCTAAAACTTACCTCTCCTAGGAACTACAAAGATCAGCAAGCCTGAGTCATATTTGTATTGCTCGATTTATTTGTTAAAGGCAGGGCCATATGGGCCACTCATGTTCTATAAATGCATTTGTGTCTGATATGAATTTCTGGGAAGTTGCCAAAACTTTTCTTTGGCGGTAATTAAAAGCGTATAACTGATTTGAAACTCTCATATATATAGTACCAGCATTAGCAGGATCAACACCAATGATACTCGGGGATGACTTTTGTTGAAGATCTTGAAAAAAAACTCATATCCGAAAGGCTTACACTGTGTAGCAAGCTCCACTTGCTGACATTGACAGTATCTTTGTCCATGTAACTTCGACACTCTGTACTCAAAATCCACACATCAACCATGAGAAAATCATTTTTTTATAAAAAGAAGATGAAGAGACCCTTCTTTTGTTACTTCTAACTCATTTAAGGTTCTACAGGTTTTACAGGGAAAGTATTTATTCCATGTTGAAGGAACTTGAATTAATACCGTACGTCCATTTGGATCGTCGGAATCAAAGGCAATGATACGATTCTCTTCAAGTTCGTGCCAGTGGAACACTCTTCCAATCACCTTTGCTAAGACTCTCCTTTTCACATAAAATTTCGACTTTGCTTTCATAAATGATTGTTGCCAAGTCCTTGTTTCAGATGAATAAACCCTTATGTTTTTTATCGAATCCCTTTCGTACTTGCCCCACTCTATACCGACCACTTTATAGCGAAAGCGGCGATGGTGGTTTGATGCAGATTTGCCACTCTCTTCTTTGTATTTAAACCCAATAGCTACAAAGTAATCTTCTACCTTAGAAGGTTTCGGGATATTGACATATTTTTTCGAGACTAAATCATAAACCCAAAAACCCCCAGAAATTGTACCCAAAAAAAAAAAAAAAAAAAAAAACCAGAATAAAAACTACTGTAGCGGAGTAAGAGAACCCCTTTCGAAGAGGCTATTACACAAAAATCGTTCAGATTATGGGAACTAAGATCTTCTTTGACATCATTCATTGATGTATACAAAAATTTATTCTTCTCACGGTAATCATCATGGCAACCTATGTACATGTTTCCCTTAGTACCACGAGAAATAAATCCAGTTAGTCCATTGGACTTATTTCGCTGTCAGATACAAAATCATTCCAACCCTTGGAGACGCATTTGAACTTCATAAGCAACTTCACTGGCAACCTCATAAGAAATTCCTCGATTATCTCGTTCGAAAAATCCATGGTACTTTTAATATCCTTGAACTTACGCCTGAACTTCATAAGGGAGTTCGCGGTCTCACCTTGAAGAAATAAGGAGTATATATATAATCCTGCTAAGAAATATAAGGCTTAGAGTAAATCAAGGAGTATATATAGGATTCAAATTCTGTGATACAATCGTATCCTTTAAATTTTCATCTAACTCTTTAAAGTTTCATCTAAAGGATAAAATTAACACTACAAACAAAGTATCAATTGGAGATAATTAAATATGCTATTTATAACTAAATGGCCAAATCTGTCAGTAAAACAAAAATTCGTCGTCATGCGATATGACCTTTTTTTGTAGTGTAGAACAATCTAATGGTACAGATTTATGCGTGAATTTTGTAATTTTCTTTTTATATAATTTTAATATATAAAATACAAATTATGATTTTGTAAATTAAAAACTAACTCTATAACACAATAAAAACTCAAACAAAATTATAGAACATTATTTGAAACTATCCTAAATTTAACTATTATTTAAAAATAGTAAAAAAAATCAATGATTTTAATATATTTTATTTTATATATTAAAATTATATAAAAATAAAATTAAAAAACTCACGCATAAATCTAGACCATTGAATTGTTTTAATTTCATCCGTTAGATGAAACTCCAGATGATATGAGTGCACTATGAACTATAAAAAATTTGAATATATATATATATGTATATGTATATGTATATGTATATATATATATATATATATATATATATATATATATATATGTATATTTGCTTAAATTCCTTCTTTAAAGTAGAGGTTGGATTTTTATACTACACTTTTTCTGAAAAAACGCACAAACCGTACATTTAATTTACGGTTTACAGAAATTACATGTAAACCGTACATTTAATAAATGTACGGTTTGCAAAAATACATGCAAACCGTACATTTAATGTACGGTTTACATGTTTTTTTTGCAAACCGTACATTAAATGTACGGTTTGTATGTAATTTTTTTTTTTTTTTTTTTTTTTTTGTAATTTCAATTTGTAAAATAGGAAAAATATATAAAATATGCAAATCCATAATTCACTTAGCTATATATAATTGTTTGTTGTTTGTTTATATTAATTATAGAAATTATAATAATTGTTGATATTTGTCCCATTTTTTGCAACTGTTCGGAAAGGAAGCAACTGTTCGGAAATGAAGCAAGCAACTGTTCGGAAAGGAAGCAACTGTTTGGAAAACATTATCGTGCGTTAATATCGTGCGTTGGTGATCAAGGGTTAAAACATTAGTATCTACACCTTGTTCAGTCTTAATAGGATTCCTAACCATTTTTGTGGTTGTTAATATCGTGCGTTGGTGATCAAGGGTTAAAACATTATCCCACCAACCGCGTAATTGACCGGCAAAGCCAGCAACAATGAATTCAGCAATTTGGTAATCGGTGTTATTAGCACCTAAACATACTGTAGAATACATAGTCATTCTATGTAACATAACCATAATTTGGTATTCTGTCATACCATCAATATTGCATTCATAAATGGTTGTAGCACTAAAACTAGTAAAAATATTACCACCTTCTTCTTCATAAAGAAGATCTTGTGGACTCGGTCGAGAATAATAATGCTTCATAGGGGCAGTTGGAACTGATTTTCTGCCAAAAGGAGTGGATTTTCCAAAGACATTTTGATTAACACTAGCCTGTTGTTCTGGAGTATCCATAGCTAAAAGTTGTTTTTCAAAACTATTTATATGATCGATATCATCCGAGTTTTCTGATAAAACAGTTATATTTTTACCTTTCCCAATATTCAGGTTTTCTAGTTGCTGAGTTAGCAAATTAATTTAGGGTTTAGTGTTTAGTGTTTAGTGTTTAGGATTTAGGGTTTAGGGTTTAGTGTTTAGGATTTAGGGTTTAGGGTTTGTAATTTAGGGTTTTTAATTTAGTGTTTAGTGTTTAGTGTTTAGGGTTTAGGGTTTAGGGTTTAGGATTTAGGGTTTAGGGTTTGTATATTACAGATGAAAGATTTGGACCAATATTGCTGAAATTACTAAACCCTAAACCCTAAACACTAAACCCTAAACACTAAATTAAAAACCCTAAATTACAAACCCTAAACCCTAAATCCTAAACACTAAACACTAAAACCTAAATCCTAAACACTAAACCCTAAACCCTAAACCCTAAATCCTAAACACTAAACCCTAAATCCTAAATTACAAACCCTAAACCCTAAATTACAAACCCTAAACTGTTGGTGATTTTAGTATCATCAATGTATTTTAGTAGTAATGTGATTTATTATAGGGCGATGCAATAATGCGTTAAACTCGGAAACGAGTTAGGGAAGTGCGGAGTGCACGCTCGTCGAGCCAACGTATAATTGAATATGAATAATTGAAACGGGGTTCCAAGGGGCAGAGCCCCTGGCGGGGTCCAAGGGGCAGAGCCCCTGGCGGGGTTCCAAGGGGCAGAGCCCCTGGCGGGGTCCTAGGGGCAGAGCCCCTGGCGGGGTCCAAGGGGCGAGAGCCCCTGGCTGGGGTCCCGCTGCCAGGACAGCGGGCGGGGTGCGGGGCAGCGCCCCGAGCGAAATGTTTTCCAAACAGTTGCTTCCTTTCCGAACAGTTGCTTGCTTCATTTCCGAACAGTTGCTTCCTTTCCGAACAGTTGCAAAAAATGGGACAAATATCAACAATTATTATAATTTCTATAATTAATATAAACAAACAACAAACAATTATATATAGCTAAGTGAATTATGGATTTGCATATTTTATATATTTTTCCTATTTTACAAATTGAAATTACAAATTGAAATTACAAAAAAAAAAATTACATACAAACCGTACATTTAATGTACGGTTTGCAAAAAAAACATATAAACCGTACATTAAATGTACGGTTTGCATGTATTTTTGCAAACCGTACATTAAATGTACGGTTTACATGTAATTTCTGTAAACCGTAAATTAAATGTACGGTTTGTGCGTTTTTTCAGAAAAAGTGTAGTATAAAAATCCAACCTCTTTAAAGTATGCAGAAAGATATTTTATGAGATTTGAATGTATGGGAATTTATTTAGACGTACCAGTTCCTTAAGGCAAAGATTTATTAGATAAGATACTCCTGATTTTTTATATCGTTTGGTTTAACTGGAACTTCATTATTTTTGGTATAATTTGGTTGAAACTTCTTGATAACTCATATAAATAAATGGACAAAAGAATAAGTAAATATAAACTAATACTATTAATTATAGCGGATGATATATGAACATCATGAAAAACACCCAACTAGACACTTTTTCGTAAAAACGCTCCAAATCAAGATTTGGTTAATGCAAATCTCAATGGTTTCACGACGGGAACACAAATATGCGTCTTGTTTTTTTTTCCGAGATGTATAATGACATGTTTTCGAAATTATGATAAAATTTAAAAATTCAAAACATGTCATTATACATCTCGGAAAAAAAAACAAGACGCATATTTGTGTTCCCGTCGTGAAATCATTGAGATTTGCATTAACCAAATCTTGATTTGGAACGTTTTTACGAAAAAGTGTCTAATTTGATGTTTTTCATGATGTTCATATATCCTCCCCTTAATTATAATACTCCTACAATCCTCCTATTAACTTTTTAGTTTTTACCAAAACTAACCTTATGTATAATGAACCTAAATGTTTCCTTTATCAATACTAATAATATATATTTTTCGAAGGAAACTTCTGATAAGTAGACCCTTGGAAGGTGAAAAATTAATTTGATAATATTATAACAATAAAAAATAATAGTACTCCAGTATATAGTTTTGATAGGCAGATTTATAAGGAATTGGATTAAGTTAATGATTCCTTAAAACCTCTAAAAAGTGTATTTGTCAGTTCAAATTTGTATATTTATACAACACAAATTCCAAACTAACTTTTTAAAGGAAAAAAATGGTTTGCATGAGTAACCCTTGACATTTATTCAAATTAACTTTTTACCAAAACTCACCCTATGTATCAGGGGTGTTTAAAGTCGGGGTTGGAAGGATTTTTGTCAAATCCAAGCTCAGACCATGTTGAAACGATCTAAGAAAATATAACCCGAACCGGACCAATGTAACTTTATCCCCAGACCAGACCAATGATCTTGTTCGGTTTCGGATTTGGTTTCGGGTTCAACGGTCCGGTTCAGTTTCGGATTGGATTTCGGGTTGTCGCAGTATCACAATAAAAACAACATAATAAATTATATCCGAAAATGAAAAATTCAACACAAAATCCATAAAACTCAACAAATGTTATAGTTGCAATTAAAAAAACAAATTAATCTATATTTACTATACTTAATATATTATATACTTAGTTATCTAATAGTTATACAGTGGTTGTAGTGCGCTTAACGGTTTTCCCGGTTCGGTCCGGATTTTGATTAGTTAACTTTAACCCAGACCATTAAGAACGGTTTTGAATTTTCCTAACCCAAGCCCAGATCATATAGATTAAAAACCCGAACCAGAACAGAACAAACCAACGGATCGGTTCGGATTCACCGGTTCACGGTTTTTTTAACACCACTACTATGTATAACGAAGTTAAAAGTTTCCTTTATCAATACTCTAATATTCTATTTTTTTCCGAGGAAACAATTCTAATTGGTGAACCCTTGGAAGGTGGGATATTATTATGAAGGAATAAAATATTATTATAAAAATGAAAAAAAATAATTCCTCCGTCCCTTTTTAAGCATCTCCTTGAAAATTGGAACTTTTTAAAAGTTAAAGATTTGATAATAAAATATTATTATAAAAATGAAAAAAAATACTTCTTCCGTCCCTTTTTAAGTATCCCCTTAAAAATTAGAAATTTTTAAAAGTTACAAATTTGATATATAAACTACCTATATTGATGCCCTTATTAAAATCATAATTAAATTTATTTATGGTGATGAAATATCTCATGAATGGTAAGTCTATCACATTATTATGTTTATTTCCTTTTATGTTTTCTTTTTTATTTTAATATTATTTAGAAGATAAAATAGTAAGTTTGTTATTTTTTAATTACCAAATTGAGAAATGAGTTGGGACAGCTAATAAAAAATAATAGACAGTTAAAAAATGACGGAGGGAGTAGCAGCGTATAGTTTTGATATGGAGATTTACAAGGAATTGGATAAAGTTAATGATTCATGGAAGGGATCAATACACACATAAAAATACATATTATGTTTACACATCAATCACAACCCTCCGATCTTATTATTAGATGAACCAATCTTCACCATTAAAAGTAAGTAAATGAAAGATTGTGATTGATGTGTAAAGATAATGTGTATTTTTAGGTGTGTAGGATCCCTCCCCTTCATTAAAATCTCTAAAAAGTTTATTTGTCACTTCAAATTTGTATATTTATACAACCCAAATTCCAAACTAGATATATATATAGCAGCTCAAGCCTTTCTCTGAGCTCAATGATCCTCATAGTATGTCTTCTGAATCGATTTGTGTGCAATATCAGACCAGTGCCATCTCTCACTTAATTGTATGAGTCTTTTTTATTTAATTCTAGTATATTGATAAAACCCTAATTTACACTTAGACAATTCTCATCTGTAATTTACCCAAATTTACGATGGACATTGTTCTTTTAAAGTCAGGTTTGCTTTTACAATGTATTAAAATATATTTTTGTTCATAAACCTAGATATAAGATATACATAACTTAGCTACTAGCACCTTCGGAACAGTTGATGATTCCATACTAGTAATACTTTTGTGATTAATGATAAGTAGTTTGATAATATAAAATCAATTCCCTTTTATCATATTATTATCTCATTAATAAACTTTTCTTTTCATATGTCAACAGATTAGAGACGTAATTACAACAAAATTAAAAAAATTCGACATATTAGTATTTTCGTTTGCAAGTGTGTTGCAATGATGTTGATTTACTGCTGATATAAATGGGTGTTGCTAACTCTGTTGCAAAACAGCAACAAGTGGTATAGTGTCGTACTTTATTTTGCTGCCGATCTGTTTTGTTGATGGTAAATAAGCAACAGAATGCCCTAAACACCAACGTGAATCCCGAATGGCTTTTTTCTTGTACTGTAGTTCTAATTTGTATGGTGGGCTTCAACAATAGCATTATTCTTACTAGTTTTCTTCTTAGTTAATGCAGGATATTTGAACCTTTTACTAGTTTTCTTGTTGTGTACCTATTGCAATTCATATCATGAAGAGGTTATTTGGACAAGAGTTGGTACATATCAATAGGCTTCCTGAAGATTTGGTTAGTAAAATACTAGATTGTTGCCGTTAGAAGATACAATTAGAACAAGCATTTTGTCGAAGAAATTGAGGTATGCTTGGACAAAACTTCCTCAACTGGTTTTTGATGATACAACTAGTAAAAGATTGATCAAGAAGAGAATAAGTAAGACTATAATAATGGCTATTTATGAAGTTCTCTTACTTCATAATGAACCATTAAATTGTTCAAACTCCGCTTATCTAATCTCAAATGTTCTCCTGAGATTGACCTAATTGTACATGCTGTTTTAAGATCTGGGGTTATGACCTCACCCTTAGACTTCGAGAAGGAAACCCATATGGGTTGCCATCATCAATATGCGTATATGGTCAGCAACTTAAGGTTTTGGATCTCTGCTACTGCTACTGCTACTGTGTATTGAAACCTCCAATGGGGTTTAATGGATTTAGCAAGCTTAAGGATTTGTTTCTTAAGGACGTTGGTATTAGTGGCAGTGCATTCTCAAGTTTAATCTCTAATTGTCCTCTACTTGAAGATTTGGATTACATAAGTTATACTAATTGTGGCTGCCTTGATATTATTGCTCCTAATCTTGTGGATTTTGCCTTTTGAGGGCCTTTGTGATTCATTGTATTTCAAGAATACCCCTAAACTGGCATATCTTTTGATTGGTGATAGTGGTTTAGCATGCAGTAGTTATTCACGCAAAATAGGAAGACCGTCTAGCCAGTGCATGCTTTCTGGGAGGCTACCGGTTGTTGAGAATTTAGCTTTGGACCATGTTTACGCTGAGGTAATCACGAGTTCTTATTAATTTTTGGAACTTAATTGTTCATTTACACAATAAATTGTTAATCTCGATATGACATTCATCATTCAGTAAAATAGTAATATGACAGTGGTTATATATTAACCCTTGTGTTTCTTTCTGTTTTGCCAGCACATCATGGCAAATAAAACATCGATTTTAAGTGATCTTTGCCTTCTGGATGCTCTCTTTTTGGGTATGAGTTTTGGATTTCTTGGTGAGTTTCTACTTCTCTCTTCCTAGTCAATAACGCCAAGAACTTGACAAAACTTGAAATCCTAGTAAGTTATTTTAAAGGATCCTCAATTTTTATTTCTTGCATCATAAAATTTTCTGTAAATTTTATATTTGAAGAACATGCTAGGGAGAAGAAAATCGATATCCTCATAAGAAATATCACCAGACTCAAAAACACTCAAAAGAAATAAGGACGATCAAAATAATCAAACAGTTTCCTAAGTATTAATAATTAAAAGTGTAAAACTGATGTGAAATATACATTTTTGTCGACGTAGGCCTTTCCAACCTGTCACTCACACCCAAGTATGGGTTGCATATTTCTCAGCAGGTAGACTCCGAAACTACGGGATCAGATGTAGAACTCAAACAACTGAAGGGATTTTCCGATGTTACTTATAAAAACCTCGAAGAATTTAAGCTCATGCAAGCTTTTGGTTCGAAATGTGAATTGCATTTCATTGAGCTCATTTTAGTAAGATCGCCTGTGCTGAAGGTTTGTATTATACAACCAGATAACAAGTTAATTGGCAAAAAAGGATGGAGGTTTTTCCAACAGTTATCAAGATTCCAACAGGCCTCGCCTCATGTGAAGATTGCCTATGAAAATTGAGAGAAGAATCAACTTAATGCAGTAGTTTGTTTCATTTCCCTTTTCAGTGTTTAGCAATGGCAACAAGCATGAGTAGTATCTGCGCATTGTCTAGCAGGAACAGTATTGTATAGTCTGTTTGCATCTTTTATGATTCGGAAATTTTCTCAATATTCTTGACCTTGGCGGGGTGTTTTTAGTTTTGATTACTGAACCGTTTTCTATCTTATGAATACTTGCATGATGACAGACAAACGACAAATTAACAAACTTTATGTCGAGTGCCAGGGGTATAAGAAAACTGTAAGGAGTTCCAAGTATAGTTGAATTTATTAATGGTTTTTCAACTAAAATAGTTCATCTTGTCTAACAGATAAATGGTATATACGTGAACTGGATAGTCACTCCTAATAATTTATATTTATTTTTAGATATTTCTTAAATTTCAAACTTATTTATCTCTAGCAACTAGATATAGATGGCAAACTACTAAAGCTTTAAGATACCGCACCAAAATGATAATCTGAAACTTAGTTCTGGCAAATATTTTCATATAAATCACAAGAGGAATTGAGGAAAAATAAGCCATTATGCAACAAAAAGTTCTCGTTCACCATAAGAGTTGTTTGTGAAAAAACATTGCTAAAATGGCCACGCTTCTAGGAATGCAGCGTTTCTCTAGAAATGTTGCTAAAGCACGAATTAATTCTTGGCTCAAGCTTGTATAGATAAGCACCGAGTACTAGATAGAAAACAATGAAGCTTAATTATTTGATTACAATTATCCCTTTGATTGAATAGATATATGGGTTATAATTTTGACATTGTGCCCAAGAGACTACATTAACGCTTACCATGGTATCGAATCGATAAAAAGTAAAAACCGATAGAAAATAAGAACCAAGTACGTAGCAACATTAAAAATTATCAAATAATTACCTTTGGTTTCCCTTCGAGTTTTGAGAATGTTGTTCTTGCCTTCTTGGCACTCTTGCGATGATGAAATACCCTTACTTTTCTTTTGGGATAAGCTCTGGCTATCCACCCAAAATATGTTGGAGTCACTATATGAAATTTGCACTTTTATTCTCTACATTTTTTCTGTTTATAAAAACTATATATCTTATTTCTATTGAAATTGTTGTAAACGATCATGCATTAAATTTATTTCCTCGACTAACACACAGGATGGTAAACATCCATAAATACAAACACTTGACTTTCACAAATCACACAAATCGTTTACAAGCACATTGCACATTCATTGCAGATCATACATTTGGGTTGTGACGTAAATATGTAAGTATATTGCAGCTAGATCATGCTTGCAAATAATATAATCGGCTTATCCAGAAAGTTTTGAAGAGCTTGATATTGCTACTTCACCATGTGAGGTTCTTAAAGCTCTTGTTTACCTTGCCCATGGCAACACACAGACGGTAATGTTAATTAATAATATTTTAGATTATATATATAGTTAATTGATATTCCTTGACATTAGAACAATGCACATCATGCTATTCTGATCTTTCTTTCCAACGTTGTTGCAATATTAAGGTGATAAACCAGTTTTACAGAGCAAGTTCACTCGGAAAAAATTTAATACCAGTCAGATTTTTTTTCAAAATGTAGCTACAGCTGACATGGACACCGCAATAATAAAAAATTGGGGGAAGTGACGTAAATCTTGTTTATACATCTTATGAAGTTGTGTGTTTGCAACTTCTTACGTCGTTATGTTTTTATTTACTTTTGTGTACACATAACTTTGTATTGCATTTAGTCGGCAACGAAGAACCAAATCAATCTGGGTTTTGTGCCTGCAAAGCAAAAACTTATAAGCTATAGAACCAACATTTAAAAGAAACCTAAACATCATATACGAGGGGCGAAGCCAGAATGTGTAAATGGGGGGTGCCAAAATATACCAAAAAAAAAAAAGCAACTTAAAATAATAATTTTTCATACTCACCCATAATCTATATATCTCATTTAAGTGTTGTTGAACAAATACCAAAGCATAAACACAAAAATTATTGCAAATAACTAACATGATACCTGATAAAATCAAAAGAAATGAACCCGACAGCTGCTCGCATTCGCAAATGCATCAATGATAGTTTCCGTGCTAAATTTTAAAGCAATATCTTTCTCAATATACATCATCATACAATCTTCAAGATAATCGGCTTCCATTTTATTACGAATACTAGTTTTGATGATATTCATAGCTGAAAATGATCTTTCTGCGGTGGCGGTAGAAACGGGAAGAGTAAGCACGAGAACCACAATTCTATAAACAAGCTGATATGTTGTAGACCATTTTGTTTCTACCAACCATTGACAAAACTCGGAAATCGATGATAAATTCTTGAGAAATAACACAATTCTCGTAATGTCGAAGTTGCAATTTCAAGTTACTTTTCTCAAACTTCGTAAAGTCCTTCGGATAAAATTTGTCAACAAGTAGACAAATATCATCAATTTTGAATATTGAAGAGTGACAATTAGAATTCAAAGTAGAACTAAGAACTAACAATTCCATTACTTGCTCATCAAAGCGACGATTTAGTTCTTGAATTTGAGAATCTATAGCACGATAGAAAATATCAACTCTATAGCGGTCAAGTACTGAAAAGTTATCACGAGTGGGATCATACCTCGAAGAATATTTTGCATTCAAGTTTGGGATTGATAGTTATCACGAGTGGGATCATACCTCGAAGAATATTTTGCATTCAAGTTTGGGATATCAATGTTGCGTGATTCACAAAAGAGTTTGACGGTAGCAACCAAATCATCGAATTCATCATCTCTAAGATTTTGAAGAAGGCTTTTAGTAGATAAAACCATTGAAGTAGCCTTAAGAATGTCTTGAGTTTTAGATTGCAAAGCTAGACAAAGAGAATTCGTGATTCCTAACATTGACTTCATAAGATGAAGTATAAAGACAAATTCAAAGGAAGTTAATGCCTTATGTGTTGAACGAGCTTCTCCCTTTAGAGAAGTAGGTCCATCTTCATAAATATTAAGTAAAACCATGCAAACAACACTATACATTTTTATCAAGCTAGAAACAGACTTTAGGTGAGAACTCCAGCGAGTATCACCAGGTCGTTGCAGATTACCAATTTGATTTAATCCTCTTCCAGTCTCAAGCTCTTCAATGGAAATTAAGAAAGCAATATCATCGGCATGGGCAGCTTTCAACTCATCATTTCTCTTGCATGATGCACTAACAATATTCACGATCCGAAGCAATTTAGCAAAAAATCGGTCGACTGGAAGCACTTCTTTTGCTGATGCCACTAATGCTAATTGTAATCGATGTGCGAAGCAGTGAACATAATAAGCATATGGGCAATCACTTAATATCAAAGCTTGTAGTCCATGAAACTCACCCCGCATGTTACTTGCACCGTCAAATCCTTGTCCCCGAATATTCCGAATATCGAGATTGTGGTGATTGAGAACTGAGCATATGCTATCTTTTAGTGTCACTGTCATAGTGTTGGGAACATGAACAATACCAAAAAAACGCTCCCGTAAAACACCATTTTTATCAACAAATCTTATAACTACTGCCATCTGCTCCTTTTTTGACGCATCTCAAGCTTCGTCCACTATAATGCAGAATTTAGCATGTCCAATTTCTTCTCGAATCGCCTCTTTCACTTTTATAGAAAAGATATGTAAAATTTCTTTTTGAATATCAGACGACTTGTAAGTGGCATTCTTTGTAACATTTATCAATACTTTGGTGGCTTCTTCATTATATGATGCTAATAAATCATAAAACTCAAGGAAATTACCACGGTTGTTTGATGTTGATTTCTCATCATGCCCTCTGAAAGGCATAGCTTGAAAGGCCAATCTTCGAACCAAGTCAATAGAAATTTTTAAGCGAATGCGATTGTTAAAAACTTGTTCGGCAGAAAATTTTACAATCACCCTTTCAATATTTTGAGTTGAGTTTTGTATTTCCTTCCATTTATGTTCAGCGGTTCGATGACAAGAATCGGAATTAACACCTTCATGCAAACGAAAAGAACAACTTTTCCCGCTATTGACCTTCCTCCAACCATCAAAACCTTCAACAACAAATGCACTATGTCCTGCAAAACTAGACCCATCCGGAGGCGCAAAAAGGAAACAAGGAAAACAGAAAGCCTTGTTCTTGGCCACTGAATATTCCAACCACGAAAATAAAGCAAACCACGGAGCTTGAAATCTTCGAGGACGAGCCTTGGCGGATGCAAGAGTATACGGATATTTTTTTCCTAAATCGGGACGATTTGGACCATGTAGAGTTATGTACGCCCTACGAACTTCGTCACGCCTATTAACAGGATACTACCAAATTTTTCTACGTAATCCAGGATCACGCTCTAGCGAATTAATATCAAATTCTACTGTGTCGATTCTTTGAATTTTTGTTGGAGGACTAGGCGTATCGATTGTCACGTGATCAACACTACTACCAACATTCTCTTCCGTCGGAAAAACATTAGCTCTCTTAAAGAACGAATTTATTTTAGGTGTCTTTCCCATTTTATACTCGATAAAAATATTAGCGATGTCAGATCTGCAGATTAAAACTCTAAGAGTTAATAGCCTTTTTTTTTTTTCCCTTTGAGTACTTTAATCAAACACCTATGGTGCAACATAACATCAATACATATAATAAAAAGAAGCATATTAAAGGAAAAAATAAATAGAAGAGTATACCTTGCCGAGCCAGAA
Source organism: Primula veris (assembly GCA_963682055.1). Classification (NCBI taxonomy): domain Eukaryota; kingdom Viridiplantae; phylum Streptophyta; class Magnoliopsida; order Ericales; family Primulaceae; genus Primula; species Primula veris. The sequence goes on along the minus strand of OY821747.1, from coordinate 21,966,614 downwards.
GGATAGAATTGTTGATGTTTTTTTAATTAAATCTAACCTCAATCAATGCGGTGCACAGCAGCACAGAGGAGTGGAGTTTTTCTTTTTTCAAATTTGTTTTTTATTTTGATACACACGCTGACACGCACGAAGAGAAGTGTTGTTAATGTTATTTTTTTTTAATTAAATCTTAAAGAGTCCAATATCAAATAAAAATATAATTGGGTCTTTCGGCCCAAATTTAATTATTGTGTTTTGGGTTCAAACATTAGCTATAAATATATGTACAAGTAACATATTTTTATGGGGGTACCAAATCTACACCTAAAAAGAAATTGTACTAAAAAAAAATTGCGTCACTTGGGATTTCTAAAATTATGGGGGGTGCCGTGGCACCCGATCGTCCCCACTTAGCTTCCCCCTGTATATATCCACATATCAAAAAGAAATTAACTGTATACATATAGTAAACCAAGCAAGAAAGAAAGAAGCCAAAGGGATCAGGAAGTTAAAACAGAACCTGTAAATTGGTTATGGATAATTTACACCTTCAAATCTCTGTATATAGAACAACAAAGAGGAACAAAATAGAACTGGATGTCAAACTGTGGTGCTCTTTTCCAAATATCACAGGATCATATCATAACTGGTCAACATTCATTGAAAATATAACAAACTTGAACGATCCAAATCTACCAGATACGGTTCTTGATCACTGATTCAACTATGGTCTTGAGTGTCTCCTGCATATTATCACAACGTATCAGCAAGGTCCAAAAAAAATTATAACAAGACAAGAGACTAAATATTGTTATTGTACCGCTGAATGGTCCTTGAGACCAAGAGAGAGCAGCAAGATTTTTGAGGAGCCTGATTTACTGCAGTTGTATCATAATAGCTCATATTAGTCATTTACATATCTGCAGACTGTGATTCAATTCAAAATTCATCCAAAAATCTGAAATTAGATTACTGGTTTACTCAAACAGAAAGAGTGGATCATCATATGTAATTAACACTCTCTTCGTCCTTAAAAATACTCTCACTTTGGAAGTCTAGATTTTTGTAAAGATGTTACGGTTTCACTTGTAGATTATCAAGTTGTCTCTTTTCTAGTCAAATCAAATATGATATCAATTTATATTTACTGATTTTTTTTATTTTTTTTAAAAATCAGTATATAGGTACTCTAGTCATTTTTAAGTACTATTTCTGGAAAACGAACAATTATTTACGGACACAAAATGCAATCACAAACAACTATGTAGGGGACGGTAGGAGTATTACATATGAAAATTTGTGGATTGTAGTGCCTACCAAGTAATCAGTGGTAGAACCATATGCAGTTATATATTGAGAAAAACATACCTTATGTGTTCAATTAGCTGACGCGCACACGCCACCAGCATTGGCTGCATGCGATATCGGAGTCAAAGACGTTGTACTCAAAACAAGATCTAAAGTAAATCAAACATGTATATCAACTTACTTCGTCACGTTTACCAAATATAACAGAGACTTCGTATGTTGGGTGGATTGACATCCCCTCCTCCTTCCTGGAATGCAGAAGTAGATGAATATTAAAGTTATTTAATATAAGTATAAAAGCTTCTTCGAGGGAGTAGGTATCGAGATTTATTGACAATTTATGAACTCCTTTTCCCTTCTTAAGTTGTTACCAAAACTTTGTTACTCGTTGAATGAGTAATGTATAACATGGCAAACTTTATAAAAGTGAAAATAATCAAAACTCTAGAGACAGCTCTAGGTTTTCATGCAAAATTAACATCCAAAAGATAAGTTCTTTCTTAAAACTTAATTTATTTCTGATGTAGGTAAGAAGAATTTAAGTTGTAGAAACTTAAGATGTTCTTAAAGATTGGAGATATAAAGAGAGAGTAAAGCAACTCCAAAAGGGATACGCAAGCACACCTGGCATTCAGTATCGTGCCCATACTTCCTATTTGAGTTGCAATGACCTGATAAAGTCGGAAAATTACAATTTATTTTATCCAACCAAAAAGTAATAAGAAAAATAGAAGTCATAGAACTTACAAAAATACGGTCCTCATAGCTACTTATAACGATATCTGTTTTGATTCCCTGCAGAAAGATGAAAACCCTGAGTAAATATCTGGACAATATATACATTTCAAACTATACTAGGATTCCTAGCTTGCCATATTTTCTCCGAAGGGTGTACTTTAAAGATTGTCAACTAGTACTGAGTAAGGCCAAACTATACATATCAATCCCAAATTCAGAGATTTTACGAAAAAGGCTACCTCGGTAGTAAGAAAATCTAGATCCAAATGTTGGCTCTTAAGCATTTACCGGGTCAATCCCTGACAACATTTTGAAGGGCTTATTTCCTTGGTTGTTCATCTAATTTCATTTGTTTTGGTGTATGTGTATCGAATATCAGTTGCATAGAATTTTGATCAGTTGGTTGTTTAGCTCCTCACTAATACCCCAGCTTAGTTTTGATGGATATTAAATTTTCTTAACTGTTCAGTTTCAGTTGTAAGCTGGTTGCTTGATTGGTTGAGCATATGTAAGTATATCATCTGTACCTTATACTATAAGCAACAAACATGTCCTCTACACCCTCATCATAAAATGCAAACATATATCTGTAGGACCATTTACACAATTAAGATAATAAAGACTGAATTCATAACTTGTTAAAGCTCATATATCAAAAGGCTCTAATCTACAAACAATGGGAGAATGTCCGTTTTTTATTGCTCAAAGAAGGATATTTGACAAAATATTCCAATTTTCAAGATCTGGAAGCTCGTTCCTTGTGAAAAATCATTTTTTGCAATTGGATATTGTATTTCATATAATAAAATCGAACTGGTCTTCCGTGTTTGGTAGTGTTGGGGTTTATTCGCTCACAGTAAGACTTCAATACCTCGCGCACTACATGTAAGAGGGGCAAGCAAGGTTCCACAGTAAAACGGCAAAGACCAATACACCCACTTTTCACAATGTAAAGTTTGGGTTAGTTTGCAAATTATTGCGAGTAATAAATTGCTAGTAGCTGGTTGGTCACTTGGGAATAAATAAGGTCATATGGCTGCAGATTATGAGTAAACAAGTTGGCTTTTTACATCCGAAGATCCAGATAAAATATCTAGCTTTTTCATAAGAGTAATGCAAAATCTCATAATACTGAGTGTGGCCAGGAACATGGAATGAAGTTATAATTAGAAAACCAAATAAGGTACCCAAAAATCGTCAACCCAAAAACGCAAACACACATTAAACCAGACACATGGCGCACAGTACAGTATACAACTCTATATTCCATATACCCACCACAGCTACTATTAATTAGCAACTAAATCTCTTATATGTAAAGATTTAACAGAGACATAATGACACTTAAGCAGGGGATGAACTAAAGAACAACGTATCCGTCCACAACACCCATTTTTAGTACAGATATCCCAACAAATGAAGAAAACTGCCTCGCTTAAAACATACGAATTTTTCATTCTATAAACCAAAAGGCCAATTGATGTGCATACGTGTATACAATGATAAAGTTCAGCTCAAAACTTCTAATTTTCATTGAAAAGGCTAATTAATCTCAGACTTTGAACTTGACCAACCAAATGCAATGAAGCTAATAAGCAGACAACCAAAAAAAACTGACTTAAAATACCAAACAATCCCCTACTAAATAGCTTTGAAAATGATGCACATACGTGTATGGTTTTGAACTTGGCCAACCAAATGCAATGAAGCTTATAAGCAGAAAACAAAAAACCAAAACTGAAAATGCCAATTAATTTCCTTCTAAATAGTTTTTGCCATTGCCAAAAAATCCACACAATCATTTAAACAGACACAAGGTGCGCATACGAGTATACACAAAACTACTATAATTTAGATTAAAACTGCTATAATTTCATAACAAACACGAATAAATCTCAGGTTTTGAACTCGGCCAAACAAATGCAAATATGCAATGACACTTATATGCAGAAAACCAGATAAGCTAACTTAAAATATCCAACCAAACAAGTCCCTACTATACAGTTTTATTCCATTGCCAAAAAAACCACACACACGCATTTAAACAAACACATGGTGCGCATACACAAAACTGCTGTAATTTTAACTAAAAACTGCTGTAATTTTAGCTAAAAACTGCTAAATTCTTCATAACAGAAAAACGAATGCAATGAAGCTTAACAAACTAGGTATTAAAGTGAGAAAATTATAAATAAATAAGAAATAACACGTATTAAGTTAAATTGTGAATTTAGAGAGAGAAATTATTAACTTTGATTTGGAGCGAGAGCTGACAGTGTGGTACCGTTGATGAATTTGCTGAACTCTCCATTATATATATTTATTTATATATATATAACTCAGAGGAAATTAGTTTGAGGCTGTATTTTTCAACGGGAGCGGGGTGGATGACTTCTCCACACTAGGGACTATCAAAACTGCAATTTTGTCAACCGTTAGATTAGATTATCATCACCCATTAATTTTATAAAAAAAAATAAAATAAAAAACGATATATAAGGTAAGATATTAGAGACAATCCATCCCAACCTTTTATTTATTAGATTTGGAAAAGCCTGAGTGGTTATATTCACAAATTAAATCAAATATTACTAGGGTAAATCGTTCCAATAGTTCTGCAATCATATATAAATTTCAAGTTATTTATATTTTTCTTCTAACGCTAGACTAAAATTACTTATTTGCACTATATCGTTGTTTCTCTAAATGGTTAAATTCATCTCTATCTTTGTAGTTGGATACACAAATAAATAATACTTATGTAATAGTTTATGATATGTTTGGAACCTCTATATTCATCACTTATTTTTTAGGATACAAGTTACATGGTAGAAGTTTCTATTAAAAAAATCTGCCGATAGAATTCCTCGTCCAAATATTAAATCTAAAAAACAAATAAAAGAGAAACAAATCTTGTTAGTGATTGATCTGGTTTGATTTTTTTTTTTTATCAAACTCTTCAATTTAAATGGGTTTGATCTTTGATTAAAAAATATTATTTCACTTGTGTTGCTAGGAAAAAAAACCATCTCTATTTTCTAGTTGGAAGTTTTTTAGGGCTTCGTCGAGATTAAATTGGAAATTTATTATTTTTTGTAGTAATCGGATTGAAAATCTCTTGAAAAACAATTTAATGGCTTAGATTATATATTTGTATTCGATCGTAATATTATTTCTCTAATATTTTTTTTCAGTTTAGGCGGACTTGCCTCAAAAAAAAAAAAGGAAACAGACTTTCAAAATTAATTTTATTTCACATACTTATAATAAAATCTTAACCATCAAAATAAAATCAATGCAATGGTGAGGATTCAGTAGTTTTAGTAGTCCTAAAAAGCTGCAGTTCTCCACCCCCTTTCCGCAATTTATTTGTTTTCACGTTCAAATCGTGATTTTTTTTTTACGAAACGTAACTCAAATTTGACTGTAAAATTACCAAATTGCCCATGTGTTGAAATCTGAAAATTTTACAGAGGCCGATCGATCGAACTTTTCAGCCGTTCGTAAATTTGAGTTACGGTTCGTAAAAAAAAATCACGATTTGAGCATGGAAACAGATAAATTATAGTGGAAAAATCTAGTCTCAATTTTTTTTTTTTAAGGTTTTGTTCAGAGTAAACTTTTTTTGTTTTTTTTTTTTTTTTTTTTTTTTGAAAGTTAAGCTTATATTAACCAAACCAACCAAAACAACGAAAAAACTCAGCTACTCACAGGCTGAGTAATCAGAGGGCTTCAAACGGAGGAGAAATTAGTTCGAATAAGTTACGACATTAGTTGTAAACTAACAAAAAAATAAGAAACATAGTCTTTTGACAAATATGTCCACCGCAGCAATAAGTACTTAAACACTTAAGTGAGCTATAATAGCCACAACCTTTCTTAATGAGAGATATCCAAACACTACCGGCAACTAAAAATATTCTTTTTGAATCAAAATAAGCCAAAGGAGAGTTGCCAACTTCATCTTCGCTGCTCGTAACCCAGCCTTTGTTATTGCATTCTTCATTTTTTTGAGAAGTACAACACTTTTTTATAAGCCAATTTCTTCTAGCAACATTCAAGGAAATAGTGCTGTCATGAGGAAAATTTAGAGAGATTCTGCAGGTACACCAGATCATATAAATAAAATTAGGCAAATCATTAGCACCTAGTATAATAATATAGGGTTTGCAACCGATCCAAAACCTACTGGTCCGCAGACCATCAAACAACAATATTCCAAGCTTTGATAATAACTTCATTTCTTCTGTTCTTGGGCATATTTTTAATTAATTCGAGCTTAGTTTTGATTAGGAAATCCAAGTGAGCTATGATGCTACTAGGTTCAGAACACCTATCTTTATGATTTCTGGCATTTCTTTCACTCCAAATGAGATAAATACTAATTGAAAAAATGAGTTTTCCTACGGTAGCAGATAAGGATTTCCCTTTAAAAGTAGTAATAGCCCAAGCGATCCACTCTTTCCACTTCCTGCAATTATAAATAAATCCAGCTCTAAGAAGAGCATTTCTGATGATTCTAGAGGAAAAGCTGCAATTAAAAAAAAGATGATCCAAGTTTTCAAGAGAGATATTGCAAAGGGGACAAATAGAATTAGTATTACCATTCCATTTAGCAATTCTGTTAGCAGTAGGTAATCTTTCCTTAATAGCTTGCCATAGAATGAAACTACATTTAGGAATATTATTATTAAACCACACTAAATTGCTCCATTTTATCTTGTTTTTTTTTACTCTAATGGCCTCCCACATACATTTGACAGAGTACTTGTCGCTCGGAAGGGTCCATTTCAGTGTGTCCTCACCTAGATGGATAGAGGGATGATGGGTGCTTTTAATGATTAACAGGTCATTAGACCTAGTATGAGGCCAATTCCACACATTATGAGAGATTATGGCAGAAAGCTTACCATTTGGGCCAATACCAGCTGCAAGAAATAGAGGTCTAATATTGTCTCGAGGGAGAATAGGACCAGTGGGAAGCCAAGAATCATACCAGAAAAAAATATTATCTCCATTACCTATTTTAAAATAAAGTAGATCTTTTAGCAAAGCTCTATATTTTAAGATTTTTTTCCAAGCCCAACTGCTCGTGGAGGGGAGTTTAATAGACCAAATACTTCTATTTTTGAGCTTGTAAGTATTAATCCATTTTTTCCACAAAGTGTCCACAGAAGGATCACATAGATTCCATAAGTGTTTAATAATGAGAGAAATATTCCATTCTTTAAGGTTCTTAATGCCTAGACCCCCTTCTTTCAAAGGGAGAGTAATATCAGACCAAGCTACTCTAGCTCCATGCAATTTAAGGCTAGTGCCGGACCAAAAAAACCTAGAAAGAATTTGTTCAATATCTTTGATAATTTTAGAAGGAATAATAAAGTGGGAACACCAGTAGCAATTCATACTAATAAGAACAGAATTAATGAGTTGAAGTCTACCTGAATAAGACAAAAATTTGCTAGTCCAAGAAACAATTCTCTTAGTTATTTTATCAACAAGAATTTTGCATTGAACAGCTTTGAGTTTAGAAGAGATGAGGGGAACCCCCAAATATTTAACAGGTAATTTTTCCTCTTTAAAATGAAGAAAATCTAAAATAGCCTTTTTGTCTATATCCTCTACAGAACCAAAGAAAATAGAGCTTTTAAGAGGGTTAGGATCGAGGCCAGAAAATCTAGAGAAAAGTTTTAAAGCATTCATAATGATTTTGGTGGAATTGATGTCACCATTAGCAAAAATAAGGAGATCATCGGCAAAACAAAGGTGATTCAAGTTGAGTTTTTTGCATTTATCATGAAATTTGAAATCTGAACTTTTGCAGAATTTATCTAAAATGAGAGACAGAACATTCATACAAATCACAAAAATATAAGGGGATAAAGGATCGCCTTGCCGAATACCTTTAGCTCCCCCAAAAAAGCCCTCAACTCCACCATTAATAATAAGAGAATATCCAGGAGAAGTGATGCAAGCTTGAATCCAAAGTCTCATATGATACGGAAATCCCATAAGATCGAGAACGTCAAAAATAAAGTTCCAATTAATAGAATCAAAAGCCTTCATTAGGTCTACTTTTAGAGCAATTCTAGGCTTACCAGTTTCAGAGTGATAATTATGCAAAATCTCTTGAGCTAAGAGAATGTTATCACTAATGCTCCTACCTTTAATAAAAGCAGATTGATTTTTGTGAATAATTTGGTTAAGGCAGGGCTTAATTCTGTTGGCCATAAGCTTAGTTATACATTTATATATAGAATTACAGCATGCAATGGGTCTATAGTCCTTAACAGAGGTAGGGTTATTTCCTTTAGGAATAAGAACAATGAAGGTGTTGTTGACTTGTTTGAGAAGAGATTTTGTAAAAAAGAAGTCCTGAATAGCTGCAACAATGTCATTACCAATGATATGCCAAGTTTTTTGAAAAAAGAAACCATTAAACCCATCAGGGCCAGGGGCTTTGTTAGGATTTAAACTTAGAAAACAATCAGTGATCTCCTCTTTAGTAAAAATTCTATCCATATTCTCATGCATATCAGGGGTGATAACTCTTTTAACATAGTTAGCAAGCTCCTGTTTGCCCGGGTAATCAAATCTATTATTGGAACCAAGAAGTTGCTCATAAAAATTCAGAAAATTAGAGGCTATATCCTTATTTTTAGTAAGTTTGCTACCAGAATCATTAACGATGGAAACTATTTTGTTTTTATTATTTCTCTGATTGATAGACTTATGAAAGTAAGAAGTGTTCTGGTCACCCTCTTTAAGCCAATTAATCCTACTTTTTTGCCTAGCAACACTTTCTTCTAGGTTAAGGAGAGTGAGAAGTTTAGTTTTTTCGGTGTTGACTAGATGGAGAGGGTAGGAGGGGTTACCTTTGTCAAAGGCAATCTGAGCAACATGAAGATCCTCTCTAGCCTGGTTCACTTTAGCTCTCAAATTGGTACCATGTTTAGAAGACAAATCTTTCAGAGCATTTTTAGTAACTTGAAGCTTTTTATAGACCTTAAACATTTTAGTTCCCTTGAAAGGAGAGTTCCAAGCTTGAGAAACAGTCTCGTAAAAATTATCTAACTTAGTCCAGTAGTTAAAGAATCTAAAAGGTTTAGGACCAGAGTTTACTTTACTATCAGTGGTGACAATGTAAGGGGTATGGTCTGAAATATCGTAGGGGAGAAATTCCGCATCAGAGTAAATAAAGTTTGTTATCCAACTATCATTAACTAAGACTCTATCAATTTTTCTCTGATTAAGCAGAGTATTTCCATTGTTACACCAAGTGTGGAAAACTCCTTTGTATCTGAGATCATCAAGCATAGCATTATTAATACAGTTAGGAAAATCATTATAATAATTAGGCCACTTCTTACAACCCCCTTTGTTGTCCGTAGGGAATCGTAGAGCATTAAAATCCCCTAAAACAGCCCAAGGGGTATTAGCTGTAGTGAGTGCTATAGTTTCAATATCCATCCAAAGATTAGTCCTAATACTATAAATGTTAGCAGCATAGACAAATGTAATAAAAATGGGAGTACCATTACTAATATTCTCTAGCAAACAATGAATTAATTGAGTAGTTTTTTTAATAATAGTACAATTCCAAATATTAGTGTCCCAAGCTATAATTATTCTACCATAGGGAGCCTGATCGAGATTGTTATCTACCTGCCAACCAGGAAAAATGAATTTACTCACTTTAGGGAAATTGTTCTTAGCAATTTTAGTTTCCAAAATAGCAAAGCAAGTTAGTTTGTATTTAGCAATAAGATTCTTAACAGCCAATTGTTTAGTGGGGTTATTTAGACCCCTAATATTCCAGCAACCAATAGTATTCATGGGGAATTAACTAAGATAAAGAGATTGGTTTTTGTCAAGCTGAGGCCTGTTTGGTGATTTTTCCTTAGTTAGACCAGTTTTGACGGGAGAGCCTTGTTTGTTGGGGGATATATTAATGTTATTAGGTCCTAAGTAACTGGAAGGTTTGACTTGCTTGATCATGTTTTTAGCAATAGAGAGGGATTCTGTCAAAAGAGGTTTAGCGTTTTCTTCAATAATTTTATTAAATGAACCACTAAATTTTACACAGATGGTATTATGAAATGAACCACTAAATTTTATAGTAAATCTTTGATTTTAATTGTTTTTATGGATTTGGACTGCAACTTTAATAACGGAGATAAATTACTGTGTGATAGGGGTGGGATCGAGGGACCGCACTAAAACTTAAAAAGTAAACACAACCGGAGAGGCGGTGTTATTGCTAACCAAGCCGTCCGGTCACCTACAATGACGGTCCGAATATTTTTTCTTTAAAAAAAAAAACTATATAGATTGGGGTAGTTTTTTATATGCGTGTGTAGGTAAACCTAACCGGAGAGTCGTAATCGGTGTTTCAATTAAGTTTAAGTTCAAGTTTAGGTTGGCGTTGCGTGGTGTGTGCGGACGGATTCGGTTTTTGGGTTATACTTTTAAATTTTTAGGCTTGGTACACATGTTTAAATCGGGTTTAATTGTGTGCTGGCACCCCGATGATAATTTTTGTACCGCGTCGAGTAGAATTCTTAAGAGTTTTATGAGTTTCTTATTTATCTGCGCCTCCTGTTCTGCTGCCTCTGCTGCTACTTAGTGTTTCGACTGATCGTCGAGATGAATTTTATTTTTACTTATGTTTTATTTTGTTTTCTTGTGTTTACTTTGCTTTGGTTATGATTTAGGTAACTTTATAGAGTTGCGAGCTAGCGTGCCTATGTATTTTCTATTATCTTTAGCCTTTTGGAGTTTGTTCCGGATGCAGTGATTCTTGTACTATCTTGTTATTTTGATTAAGGATAAGTCGGGCTACTTTACCAAAAAAAAAAACGGAGAGTCAGCGTTATTGCCAGGCAAGCCATCCGGTCAGCTACAATGACGGTCCGAATTTTATTTCTTTTTCAAAAAAAAAAAAAAAAAAACTATATAGATTGGGGTGATTTTTTATATGCATGTGTGGGGTAAACACGAACGGAGAGTCGGCGTAATTGCCAGCCAAGACAACCGGTCAGTTACAATGACGGTCCGATTTTATTTTGTTTTTTTATGTAAATATAAGATAAATATCATTTTAGCTGATTTAACAATGTTACAATTCGTTAGGGAATCAAGCAGAAAAGATAACGAGGTTGAAAGAGCGAGCTAATATTATATCCATGTCACATTTTTGTGAAAACACGTTTTTTGGGCAGTTAAAGCAAAATCAAACAGTTGCGTAATTGAGACTAGAAACTCGGCATGGTGACATACATGTAACTGATGACATCCTCTAATTGATGCCAACTTAACAGCCAACTTGCCCGAAAATTAATTTGTACGTGTACCAAAACCTCGCGTCCATTCAAGAAAACCCGAAAATAAGGCCATTCAAGTATAAAATATATTAGATTCCAACTAAACTGAACATGCCATTTTACAAGGAAAAAGAATTATTAGGACGGCATTTAACATAGGATATGACTGTCGATTTAACTTGTTTTTTGTACCCTGTCAAGATATAAGGGTGGTAACAACTTAAATATACGTATTTCGATCGAAACTCTTTTACTACATAAAATGCAAGAAATAGAATAATAGATATGTGAGTTCTCACACATACTTGCAGCTTGTAGATTGATTAAGGTTTATCAAAATATGTTTTATGGTTTTGAGTTTTCTGTGGTGAATCAACAGTTTCTTACGGTGAAAAGAAAACACTAGGAAAATACTTGACCCGAATATATGTTGGACAATTGTTAAGAAAATATTTTGACTAATCTGTTGGTTTCCGTATACGAAATAACAATTAAACAATAATAAATGACTAAACAAAAATAACCAAAACCAGTGTAATCTTTATTAATTTCGAATTGGAAAGGAAATTAACGATTACAACATGTCGGAACTGAATACTAATTAAAGCAAACGTTATTCAGATTATTATTCATTAATAATCTGATGTACTGAATTGCAACAAATAGAAACTGCCGGACTGAAAAGTATAAACTTAACAGCCGGACTGTTCTGATTGAAATTGAAATAACATGACTGAATTGAAACTATTCTAATTACAGAATTGAAATTACAGAATAAAACAGTACTTTAAATAAATTACAGAAAGGTAAAACAGAATTGAAAAGCTACAGCTAAGTACAGGAAATTAAAATACTGAAATGTAAATTGCGGAATTAAAATACTGAATTGAAAGAACAGGAAAAATTAAAAGACGGGGCGACTGTTAGACAGCTGCTCTTAACCGATATTTACCCAACCACCTTGATGTTTCTGGTTGCGTTGACGCTTCGATCCCAAGATACAACGTCTCGGATAACTCGCCGGAAACTGGCGACGAGTCAAGTTCGAGCTGTTGGTGGGTGGTTCTCTCTGTTTCTAATATGCTATGAAAAAATATATGCTACTGTTTAGAGAGATGATTTTTGTGTGTTTGAATGTGAGGTGAAGGCTGCCTCATATAGAAGATTCAGAAACCGCAGCCATTATTGTGGTCATTTAATTCTAGGAGTTGCATCCCCAGAATCCGCCTCCATTACTGCTGGAGTTTCAAACTTGCTGGAACTCTAGGGACTGCTCTTGTAAATATACAAAATTCCCTTTTTCAGTTTAGTACAAGACCCAAGACCCGAGACATTCCCAAAATCCCAAATCCCAAGGCCCGCGTCCCGTGACCCGAGTCCCGAGACCCGAGCGAGCACGCGCGTGTGTGATACACACTAACCCACTCATGGGTATGTGGACTTGATAGTTTAACAACTACATGGGATTAACTTGTATTTATAGTATAAAAATCACTCATTATTTCACAATGTGCGATAACCCTCATGATTTAAATCTCATCTTCTTTTCCATTTTCCAGCATTGGCTATTCTTCCTCTTTCGAGTACCAACCTTCGAGTCCAATTATCATTCACATCCATTCTCCGAATAGGTCATGCGATATACCGTTACGAAGCTCGTTGCATGAGCTACTCAAACGCTTTGAGTACGGCTTTAGAAATTCTGAGTTGTCGTACCGAATATTGACTCAAAGATAGTCCCTGACCACTCGGAACAATCATGTTTTAAAACATGTTTTCCAACAATCCCCCACATGAATGCAATTGGCTCGAAAGCCAATGTCCTAAATGCAAATCAAGAGAAGCGCAAAAGTTCACTACCTAAGGTCAGGTAGCGCGCGCCTTGAACCTTCCGTAGCGTAGTTTCATCCGGAATACTGCTATTAGGTAGCATAAATGCTTTGAACCCTTTAGCTTTGCGTATCTCAGCATGATACCCACACAGTGCCCTTTCTACCCACGTACTAGGCCCTTTAGTTATTGTCCATATTTGGCATGTACTGCCTTGGCAACTTCAACTGAGTGCTCTAGTGAATTAGCCCAACCTCATCACAGGGTACCGCCCTTACACACTCGTTATAGGTGTTCCAAGTTGAAAGTGTCTTGACTCACTTTACTCGACCGTCGAGTTACTTGGATCATTAAGAGCCTCAAGCTCACCCTTACATTGGTAAAGGTCTATCACTCTGTCATCGCGAAAATGGGCTGGGAACTACAGGTTCCTGAGTACTTTGTTCGGTTGCCCTCACAATTCAGTTTCCATTTGAACCTAGCAGGAAATATTCTGTTTAGGTTGGGTTGCCTATGGGTGGGCCATCAATTTAATGGGCTTTAATCTCATTCCGTTCGATGACGTCTCGACTCCTACTTGAGTCAAGCCTTTTGTTAATGGATCTGCTATGTTTTCCTTTGATCTCACAAAATCTAAGGATACCACACCGTTGGATAACAATTCCCTTACGGATTTATGTCTCCGATGTATATGTCGAGACTTTCCATTATACATATGATCCTGAGCCCACGCAATAGCTGATTGACTATCACAATGCATGCTTATTGCGGGAACAGATTTTGGCCATATTGGAATTCCTTCCAAAAGACTTCTCAGCCAGTCTGCCTCTTCGGTTGCTAAGTCTAATGCTATGAATTCAGATTCCATAGTTGACCTTGCAATACACGTCTGTTTGAAGGATCTCCAAGACACAGCAGCTCCTCCCATTATAAACACATATCCACTCGTGGACCTTGTGTTATTGGAGTCTGATATCCAGTTGGCATCTGAGTACTCTTCCAGTACCGCTGGATATCTGGTATAGTGCAGCCCGTAATCGGCTGAAAACCTCATATGTCTGAGAAGTTTCATTATGGCCTTCCAGTGTTCCTCATTCGGATTGTTGGTGTACCTTCTCAGTCTACTCACTGAGTTTGCTATGTCTGGTCTAGTGCAAATCATTATATACATGAGAATGCCTATGACTCGAGAGAACTCCAATTGATTCACACTCTTACCGAAATTCTTTTTCAGGTTACAGTTGAACTCAATTGGGGTTCTAGACATCGCCTTACTGCCCTTGTCAAACTTGTCTAGTACTTGTTTAATATAGTGACTTTGTGACAAGGCATACCCCTCCGATGTTTTGGTAATCCTCATACCAAGTATTACATCAACTATACCCAGATCATTCATATCGAAGTGTTGTGACAACATTTTCTTTGTGGAGCTGATTCTATCAGTACTCCCAATTATAATCATGTCATCCACATAGAGACAGACTACGACACAGTCTCTTCCACTTCCTTTAGAGTAGACACATTTATCGCACTCATTAATGCGAAAACCGTTTGATAGCATAATTCCATCAAACTTCTCGTGCCATTGCTTTGGCGCTTAATTGAGTCCATATAGAGACTTTACAAGTTTGCACACTTGGTGCTCTTTACCAGGAACTACAAACCCTTCCGGTTGTTCCATGTAAATTTTTTCTTCCAGTTCTCCATTTAGAAACGTCGTATTTACATCCATTTGATGTATTTCCATATCAAACAAAGCTGCGAGAGCAAGGACGATACGGATAGACGTTTTCCTGGAGACATGAGCATACGTATCAAAATAATCGACACCTTCAGTTTCCCTGAAGCCTTTTACTACAAGTCTCGCCTTGTATTTCTCAATCGTGCCATCAACCCTTAACTTCCTCTTGAAGATCCACTTGTGACCTAGGGGCTTACATCCTGTCGGAAGATACACTAGTTCCCAAGTGTGGTTTTGCATGATTGATTCAATCTCATTTTGAATATCTTCTTCCCAATATTGGGAATCCGGTGTTGACATAGCTTGTTTATATGTCACCGGTTCGCCTTCAACCATGAAGGTTAATAAATCAGGTCCAAAGAAAGTTTCCTTCCTTGACCTTTCGCTACGCCGAGGTTCTTCCTCTTCCTCTGTCGGTTCACTTGCCCCCACATTTCCTTCACTGTTCAACTCTTGAGTTGGTACAGATGTAGGTAATTTACGGGGAAAAATATCTTTAAAGAAGGAGGCCTCTCGGCTTTCCATATACGTATCTACGTGCACATCGGGATTGTCCGACTTGTGTACGAGAAACCGATATGCACTACTATTATGTGCATATCCGATGAACACACAGTCCACCGTTTTAAGACCAATTCTCATCCTCTTAGGAGTGAAAACTAGGACCTTTGCGAGACAACCCCAAACCCGCAGGTTCTTATAACTGGGTTGATGACCTTTCCATAATTCATATGGAGTCTTGTCTCGCTTCTTATGTGGTAACTTGTTTAAAACATAGTTTGCGGAAAGTATCGCTTCCCCCCACATGTTCTGGGGTAACCCAGAACTGATCAGCATAGCATTCATCATTTCCTTTAGCGTTCTATTTTTACGCTCAGCAACCCCATTTTGCTCGGGAGTGTATGGGGCTGTGGTTTGATGTATAATGCCGCTTTCAGCGCATATTTGCTCAAACGGTGATTCAAATTCACCGCCTTTATCACTTCTCAATGTTTTAATTTTCCTATTGAGTTGATTTTCAACTTCGGTCTTATAAAGAGCGAATTTCTCTACTGCTTCGTCTTACTTCTCATTAAGTAAACATAACAGTATTTAGTACAATCATCTATAAAGGTGATAAAGTACTTTTTCCCTCCTCGTGTTTGTATAAACTTTAAGTCACATACATCCGTGTGTATTAGACCAAGAGGTTCACTTTCTCGTTCAACATGTTGAAACGATGATTTCGTTAATTTTGCCTCTACACAAATCTAACATTTGTGTTGCTTATTAAAAACGAAATTTGTTATTAGTTTTAGTGATATTAATTTCTTTAAAGAATTATAATTCACGTGACCTAATCTACCATGCCACAAATGAAATGACTCAAATAAATAAGCAAAAGTGGAATTCTTATTATTGGCCTCTTAGGCAACTATCATTACATTGCTAGTGCTAGCCTCAGCTTTAGCACATTTATTGGGAGCAGGTGTCCCTACGTTTAAATTAAACATGTCGTTGGTCATATAGCCACGGCCTACATAGACACCATTTTTTGTGATTACAATTTTGTCAGATTCAAAAACCAGCTTGAACCCGTTCTTCACCATCACTGATCCGGATACCAGATTCTTACGGATATCCGGAACATGGAGCACCACTGTCAACCTCAGCTCTTTTCCCGAGGTCATGTTCATCACCACCATTCCTTTTCCTTCCACCTTGGAAGTGGAAAAATTCCCCATGAAGCAGCTTTCTCCCTCTACCGCCTCGTAGGTCTTAAACATCCATCGGTTAGAGCAGATGTGGCTTGTGACGCCGGTATCCAGCCACCACTCTTTGGGGTTGCTCCCCAAGAGATTCACCTCAGAGACCACATCAGTAAAGTGGTCATCATCTCGTCCTCCCTCGGCCAGATGTGCCTGAGTTGGAGCTTTCCTTTTCCCTTTGCCTTTGCAGTTTCTCGGGGGGGGGGGGGGGGGGGGGGCTTGGGCTTAACAGCACCTTTATTGTCATAATAGTATGCGGCACAATGACCGGTCCTATTACACACAAAGCAGGTTCCCTCAAATTTCTTTGCGACAACAGCACTGCCTCGGTTGTCAAAACGTTTCCGTTTGACGTTGGAGCTTTCGACCATATTGGGATTTGCCATCGAGACGTTAGCACCACCGACTCTCCTAGCGGAGCGACGGTTGCTCACCTCTATATTGAGCTTCTCAATGAGCCCCTTCAGCTTCATTTCCTTCCGTTTGTGCTTCAGGTAGTTTTGAAAGTCTTTCCAAGACGGTGGTAATTTCTCAATCATGAGTGCCACCTGAAAAGGCTCATTAATCACAAGCCCTTCAGCCTCAAGGCGATGGTAAATGAGTTGGAGCTCCTCAACTTGCTCCATGACACCCCTACTGTCAGTCATATGGTACTCATAAAAGTCTGTGACAACAAATCTCTTTGTGCCAGCGTTATTCACTTTGTACTTATTTTTGAGAGTTTCCCACAGCTCATTTGCAGTAGCTTTGGGTTCGAAAACACTGAACAGCGTGTCATCTAGAACACACAGGATATAGTTCTTGCATAGGTAGTTGGCATGTCTCCATGCCTCAACCGCAGAGAACGACTGCTCGTCCAGATCATCCTCGCTTAGGACGGGAGCAGCCTCCTTAAGAAACCTGGTCATATTCAGGGTGGTGAGATAAAACAGCATCTTTTGCTGCCAACGTTTGAAGTTGTCTCCTCTGAATTTTTCGGTTTCTCCAGATGAGAAGTCGGCAAAGTAGGCACAGCCGAATACATCGGTGCCTTGACCTTGCCCGCAGCCTTGGCTCTAGCCGCAGCCTTGGCCGTGGCCTTCGCCATAGCCGTTGCTTCGGCCGCAGCCTCAGCTTTGGCCATAGCATCCGCCATAGCCGCAGCCGCAGTCGCCGCTGCAGCTACATCATCGGCGTTAGCCCCCACATTCGCATCGCCCCCAGTGTTATGAACATTTCCACCAACCACTGGGTCATGCTCACTTCCGATAGGCAACTCAATAGGCGACGTGTTTGTCATCTGAAACGACAACATAAAACGTACGAGATACGTGTACAACAAATTCTATAAACAAAACACCAAAATGAAATTTGGGTTTGTAAAAGAATTTTTTATTCAACAATAAAATTAAATTGTTTCCTTTTGAATATCAATACGGTTGATATGAAAAGGATTAAATGATCCTTATTGAATACCAAAAGGTTGGTATCAACAAGATTCTAAAAACAAAATTAAACTGTTTGGAATTTTTTCTTTGTAATTCAAATTCTAATATAATTTAGAATTAAAAACAAAAAACCATTATTCCTTAAAAAATAAATAATTGTATTAATTAATACACGAAAGAAACAACAAATTATCGGTTAAGACTGTTGGTTTCCGTGTACGAAATAACAATTAAACAATAATAAAGGACTAAACAAAAATAAACAAAACCAGTGTAATTTTTAGTAATTTCGAATTGGAAAGGAAATTAACGATTACAACATGTAGGTACTGAATAGTAATTAAAGCAAACGTTATTCAGATTATTATTAATTAATAATCTGATGTACTGAATTGCAACAAATAGAAACTGCCGGACTGGAAAGTATAAACTTAACAGCCGGATTGTTCTGATTGAAATTGAAATAACATGACTGAGTTGAAACTATTCTAATTACAGAATTGAAATTACAGAATAAAACAGTACTTTAAATAAATTACAGAAAGGTAAAACAGAATTGAAAAGGTACAGCTAAGTACAGAAAATTAAAATACTGAAATGTAAATTGCGGAATTAAAATACTGAATTGAAAGAACAAGAAAAATTAAAAGACGAGGCGACTGTTAGACAGTGTGCCATTAACCGATATTCGCCCAACCACTTTGATGTTTCTGATTGCGTTGGTGCTTCGATCCCAATGTACAACGTCTCGGATGACTCGCCGGAAACTGGTGACGAGTCAATGTCGAGCTGTTGATGGGTGGTTCTCTCTGTTTCTAATATGCTATGAAAAAATGTATGCCGCTGTTTAGAGAGATGATTTTCGTGTGTTTGAATGTGAGGGGAAGGCTGCCTCATATAGAGAATTCTGAAACCGCAGCCATTATTGTGGTCATTTAATTCTGTGAGTTACATCCGCCTCCTTTCAGTTTAGTACCCCAAACCCCAAACTCCAAGGCCCGCGTCCCGAGACCCGAGCGAGCGCGCGCGTGTGTGGTACACACTAACCCACTCATGAGTATGTGGACTTGATAGTTTAACAATTACATGGGATGGACTTGTATTTATAGTGTAAAAATCACTCATGATTTCACAATTTGTGATAACCCTCATGGTTTAAATCCCATCTTCTTTTCCATTTTCCAGCATTGGCTATTCTTTCTTTTTCGAGTACCAACCTTCGAGTCCAATTATCATTCACACCCATTCTCCGAATATGTTATGTGATATACCGTTGCGAAGCTCGTTGCACGAGCTGCTCAAACGCTTTTAGTACGGCTTCAGAAATTCTGAGTTGTCACATCGAATATTGACTCAAAGATGGTCTCTGACCACTCGGAACAACCATGTTTTAAAACATGTTTTCCCACGTAATCTTATTTCATTAGATGTGTATATACATAGAAACTATGAAGATATTTTGTTCCATGTTTATTTTGTTTCGTGTTACCTTATGTTAGATCTGGGAAGATCTTTCATCCTCTTGTATAAATATATGTTTATGTCAAGTAATAAAATTACATCTTTCATAAATCTCTCTCTTTCATCTTTATATGGTATCAAGAGCAGTATTACGATTCCTGCTTAATTTTTTTTCCGCATCTCACTTTTCTTGTGAATTTATCTGTTCATCCATCTTTTTTATAAGCAGTTTCTGTTGCTTTAATCTACAAAACCCCATTCATCCCATCACTCGTTCGATATCATGAGCGACAAAATAGTTTCGGCTGACTCAAGCCGTTCCGATCTAACGAATGCTTTCTTTCTCCATCACTCAGATAGCCCACGATTAGTTCTTATCTCCAAACCACTTATTGGAGATAATTATGCCTCATGGCAACGATCTATGTCGAAATCACTTAACGCCAAGAACAAACGTGGCTTTGTTGATGGAACTATGAAAGCTCCTTCTCTAACCAACAACCCCATTGATTATGCATCATGGTCATGATGCAATGATGTGGTCCACTCTTGGATCGTGAGTTCTGTAGCTCCTGATATTGCAGATAGCGAAATATATTACATGACCGCTCGAGAGATATGGGAGGATTTACGTGAGCACTTTTCGCAAAGCAACGCTCCTCGTATCTATGAGATACAACATGATATTGCCTATCTAGGCAAGAGCAACTTTCAGTAGCCTGTTATTATACAAAACTAAAAGTTTTATGGGACGAACTCTCGTCTTATACCGAAAATTGCCAATGTGGAGCGCATCAAGATCGCCAACGACTAAAGCAATTTCTTATGGGACTAAACGATTCTTACAATGCTGTACGAGGGCAGATTCTTTTAATGAACCCATTGCCATCCGTACGACAAGCGTACTCTTCGATTGGGCAAGAAGAAAGACAGCGAGTACTTACCCAATACCATCCGTACGACAAGCGTACTTTTCGATTGGGCAAGAAGTATCACGGTCAAAGAATGGAATATTTGTCTCGCAAAGAAAATATGCCTTAGAAATAATTAGTGACACGGGGTTAATAGGAGCTGCTCCAGTAGACCATCCTGTGGAGAAAGGTCTCAAATTATCAGATAATGGGGATTTACTAAAAGACCCAACAAAATATCGTAGGCTGATCGGAAGACTAATATATCTTACTATAACGAGATGAGATATCACTTACTCGGTACATGTGCTTAGTAGGTTTATGCATGAGCCGCGTAAGCCTCATTTAGATGCTGCATTGCGTGTAATTCGTTATCTTAAAAATGCACCTGGAAAGGGTTTGTATTTTTCTTCACTTAGCGATTTTAGATTGCGAGCTTATTGTGATTCAGATTGGGCAGGTTTTCCGCTTACTCGGAGATCCACTACTGAATATTGTGTGTTCTTTGGACTGTTTTTAATATCTTTGAGGTCGAAAAGACAAAAGACCGTTTCTTTATCATCGGCTGAGGCTGAATATAGAGCTATGACAGAATTGACTTGGTTAAGCTATTTACTGGAAGATCTGGGTATTCTTCGTCGGAAACCTGTGCTGCTGTACTGTGACAACAAACCAGCTCTACATATAGCGGCAAATCCTGTCTTCCATGAGAGAACACGACATATAGAAATGGATTGTCATTTTATCAGAGATAAGGTACAAGAAGGGATGGTCGTTACGAAACACGTCGGTTCTTCAAATCAACTGGCTGATGTTCTTACAAAGACTTTGGGACGAGACGATCATAATTCTATTATATGCAAGTTGGGAGTTCAGGATAATCACTCTCCAATTTGAGGGGGAGTGTTGGACAGTCGTTAAGGAAATAATTTGACTAATCTTATTTCATTAGATATGTATATACATAGAAACTAGGAAGATATTTTGTTTCCTGTTTATTTTGTTTCATGTTACCTTACATTAGATCTGCGAAAGATCTTTTCATCCTCTTGTATAAATATATGTTCATGTCAGGTAATAAAATTAAATCTTTCACAAATCTCTCTCTTTCATCTTTACAAGATACATTTCGATAAGTTTTTTTTTCGGAAATTAAGAATATATTAAAAACTTATCGAAATGTATCTTTTATTTAGGGTTTAGAAACTCTAGTAAAAGAATGAAATAGTGCTGTTCTGATTTTTTGCTTTTTTATGTATTTTTTATTTAGGTTTTTGTAATTTATATTGTCTAGAAACCCTAGTAAAAGAATAATATAGTGTAGTTTCTTCATTCTCTGAATTTTTTTCTTTTTTATCTACCGTGCTTGTAATTTATATTGTAGCTGCTGTTTTTTTGAGGATTTTTTTTATTGAAAAAAAATCTGTTCTTAGGGACTATAAACCCTAGTAAAAGAATTAGCTAGTGTAGTTTAATCATTCTCTGATTTTTAATTATTTTATGTAGATTATCTATAGGTTTCTGTAATTTGTATCGTAGCTGCCGGTTTGTTGGGTTTTTTTTTTCTGTAAATATATTTAGGTGCAGTAATTTTTTTTAAGGCTCTAAAAACCCTAGGTATAGATTAAACTGTCAAATTTTTTTTATTATTATTTGATTTTTGAACTATATATCTTACTTGGCATTACATGTAATTTTTTGAATTTTTTTTAAAATTTTTTTGTGAAGTAAAATTTGCATTTAGGCTCCAAAAACCCTAGCTTTAGATTGAATTAGTGGAATTTAGTTCCTCATTTTATTTTTAATGGTATCTTTTTTTTAGTATCTGTATTTTAGCTGCCGATGTTTTTCTTTAGGATTTTAATTCTGAATAAACTTTTGTTGCGGCGAAATCTGTTATAAGGCTCTATAAACCCTAGGTTTAGATTCAGCTGGTGGAATATTTAATTCTCCGATTTTTTCCTTGTATATTTTTCTTGTTTATTTGTATTATCTGGTGACTATAATGTGTCTTTTTCAGTATTATAATTATAGGATTTTTTTGTAAAGCTTTTTTTTTTTTTTAAAAAAAAATTACCAAATTTGAATATAAGATCAGAATACAATTTCGTGTTTTACTTCATTAGCAAGTTTTCTCAGTCAAGCGACAAGTTGACAACTCTTTATGGTTCAAATAATTCAACAACTCAAAAAGCGAGTAATAGAGCAGCTGAATGAGCATCTAAATATTTCGAATAACAGCAACATTTCGACCCAAAAAAGTCATTTAGTGCACTGTGTGACAGTATCCACAAAACTGCTTACTAAGATTGAGCTAATTGTAATATTTGAATATAATGTAATTTCAAAAGCCTTGTAGAAAAAGACATCAATCAAAGCCACACAGTTCCATAATTCCATTCCATATGACAACCTCGTAAAGATTGATCACAATCTTTTGTAGCAGATAACCGACTTACCATCCTTCAAACCTCGGTATTGTCATTCGACGCCTTAGGGTATCCATTATATTTCAATTTAGCATTCAAACTAGCAGAAACAGACTTAAACTTCAACCTCAGAGAATCCAATATTTCAGTAACAGATTCGTCTTCCGGATTCGAAAGAGGGTACTGTTGGAGCAATGTGTTGGTTTTTACTGTATCGAAAAACAATAATTAAAAGAACAAAAGCTGAAAGGAAATAAACAATTTTATTTCACTGAAAGCAATATAACTCGATTACAAGATTCTGACTCATACAGAATATAAATTGCAATAATTAAATTACAGACAGATTTAATATACATTATTAAACTGTTGGACTAAACTGTAATTAACCGAATCTGTCAGACAGAATAGTATAAAACTAAACTACTTGACTGTTTGGCAATTAAATGAAATTGCCATACAAAATAGTATAATTACTAATTTGTTGTACTGTTTCTGTAAATAAAATAAAATACAGTACTCGAAAGTAAATTACAGAATAAGAAATTACATCAAAGAAAGGACTGGAAAAATAAATACATAAATGTAAACAGTATTGAAAATTAAATTGCAGAATGTAAACAGTACTGAAAAGTAATAGCAGTAATTAAATAGGATTGTAATGAAAATAAATAAAAGACGAGTTAACTACAACCAGTTTTCCTTAAACGATATTTTCCCAACGACCTTTCTGTTTCTGGTTGTAGGGGACTTCGTTCCCAAAATACAACGTCTGTCTCAGAATGACTCGTATGGAAACGACACCGAACCACAGGTCGAGCTGTTGGTGGTGCGATTCTCTCTCTAATATGCTATATATGCAAGTGAGTTGTGTGATTGTGAATGTGTTAGAGAGTGAGGGGAGATGCTGCCTTTTATAGGCTCAAAGGCCCACGCAGCTATAAATGGTCATTTAATTTTGCGAGTTATACCCTTGAAATCCGCCCCTACTTAATTCTATAACGACATCAGTAATGCTACAATCATTCGTAATTAATACGGACGTTACACCTTGCTGGGAAGTGCAAGGACCAACCTTGTAAATTTCACAAACTTCAAGTTGGTTTGTCTCACTCGTTGTACCAGAACCGGAACCGGATAAGGACAAGGACGTGACAAAAACGCGCAAAGCCCAAACGCAAACCAACACCCGACACCCGATGAACAAGGCATGAGGCACGAGTCATGAGTCCCGAGACCTGTGCCCGTACCCGTGCCCGAGGCGAGCCGAGCCAAATAGAGCGCGGGCACATGTATGGTGCTCTTACCAACACACACACCTATGTGGTAACACACTTTACCATTCACATGTAGTGTTGATGTATATAAACTATAAAAAATAGTATTATATTCTCGATGTGGGATTAAATACTCTATGTATTCACAACTCTCCAACTTCCCATCCAACAAGTTTGCAATAATTTTTGCACCAACTTTAAGGCCAATTTACATTCACACCGACTCATCGTTTATGTCAAATGTATATACTGTTTTGAAGCTCTTCGCACAAGCTTCTCAAATAAATTGAGAACGGTACCAAATCAAGTGTTATGCACTCACAATTTTGGCTCAAAGTCGGTCCATGACCACTTTGGAACACTCATGTATAAATACATGTTTTCAACAATCCTCCACATGAATGCAATTGGCTGAAAATAAAATATGTCCCAAAATGCAAACAAGAGAACCGCAAGAGTTCACTGCATAAGGACAGGTAGCGTGCGCCTTGAAACTGCCATAATGATATAAAATCTGATATGCTACTGTTGGGTAGCCTTAAAGTCTTGAACCCTTTAGCATTTGTGCATACCATAATAATAGTCACACAGTGCCCTCTCTGCACCACTTACTAAGCCATTTAGTTCTTGTCCATATTTGGCCTAGGCTGCCTTGGCAAAATTCAACCGAGCGCTCTAGTGATTTAGCCCATTGGCTCATTACATAGCATCGGCCATACACACTCGTTATAGGTGATTTCAAGTTATGGGTGTCCTGACTCACCCCTCTTGACCTTCGAGACACTTGTTTTCATTAAGAGCATCATGCTCACCCTTTAAATGGTCTAGGTATATCACTCTTTCATCATAGAAATGGGCTGGGAACCTAAGTTCCCAAGCGATTTTTTTGGTCACTTCCACAGTTCGGTTTTCCCATTGAACCTGAGACTGGAGAATCCAGTTTGGGTTGGGTAGCCTCTGAAGAGGTTTCCAATTTGATGGGCTTTAGCCCCATTCCCCTCGATGAAGTTTCGACTCCTATCTGAGTCAAGGCTTTTGTTAATGGATCCGCAATATTATCCTTAGATCTCATAAAATCTAGGGATAACACGCCGTTAGCTAACAATTCTCTTATGGATTTATGTCTCCGATGAATGTGTTGGGACTTTCCATTATACATATGATCATGACCCCGTCCAATAGTTGAATGACTATCGTAGTGCATGCTTATTGCTGGAACAGGTTTTGTCCACATTGGAATTCTTTCCAGAAAGCTTCTCAGGCAATCAGCCTCTTTTGTCGCTAGATTCAAATCTATGAACTCAGATTCCATAGTTGATCTAGCTATGCAGGTCAGCTTGGATGATCTCCATGAAATTTCCGCTCCTCCAAGTACAAACACGTATCCACTCATGGACTTTGTACTATTGGAATCTGAGATCCAATTAGCATCAGAATACCCTTCCAGCACTGCTGGATATTTGGTATAATGCAACCCTCGGTCGGCAATAAATCTCATGTATCTGAGAAGTCTCATGATGGCCTTCCAGTGCTACTCATTGAGATTACTGCTATACCTACTCAGTGTACTTACTGAGTTGACTATGTCCGGTCTAGTGCAGTTCATGATGTACATAAGACTGCCTATTATCCGAGAATATTCCAATTGTCTCACACTCTCCTCAAAGTTCTTCTTTAGGTTGGTTGAGATCTCTGTTGGAGTTCTGGATGTAGCCCTACTATCTTTATAAAATTTATCAAGCATCTACTTGACATAATGAGTTTGAGATAGCGCATATCCGTCTGATATCTTGGTAATTTTCATACCAAGTATTACATCAGCGACACCCAAATCTTTCATCTCAAACTTTTGTGACAACATTTTCTTAGTGTGTTGATGTTATCAATACTCCCTATTATAATCATGTCATCTACGTAAAGGCAGACTACCACGTAATCATTTTTATTTCCTTTTACATAGATGCATTTGTCACACTCGTTGATACGGAAACCATTGGATAGCATCACTCTATTAAATTTCTCGTGTCATTGTTTAGGTGTTTGTTTGAGTCCATATAAGGACTTTACAAGTTTACACACATTGTCTTCTTTACCTGGAACCACAAACCCTTCGAGTTGTTCCATGTAAATTTTCTCTTCCAATTCTCCATTCAATAACGCCGTTTTAACATCCATATAATGTATTTCCAAATTGAACAATGCCATGAGGGAAATGACAATCCGGATTGACGTCTTTCTGGAGACAGGAGCATACGTGTCGAAATAGTCGACACCTTCGATTTGCCTAAAACCTTTCACTACAAGCATCATCTTGTATTTTTCGATTGTTCCATCGACCTTTCTCTTCCTCTTGAAGATCCACTTGTGGCCTAGCGGCTTACACCCTAGTGGAAGATCCACTAGTTCCAAAGTGTGATTTTGTAAAATCGAGTTAACCTCATTGTTGATCGCCCTTCCAATATTGGGCTTCCAGGATGACATAGCTTGTTTGTATGTCGTCGGTTTGCCTTCAATCATGAACGTTACAAAATCTGGACCAAAAGAATTTTCCTTTCTTGCCATTTTACTTCGTCGAGGCTCTTCTTATTCTTCCTCCACCGGTTCACTTGCCCCCACATTTTCTTCACTACAAATAGTACTGGAAATTAAATTGCATAATATAAACAGTACTGGAAAGTAATAGCAGTAATTAAATAGGACTGGAATGAAAATAAATAAAAGACGAAGTAACTGCAAGCAATTTTTCTTAAACGATATTTTTCCAACCACCTTTCTGTTTCTGGTTGTAGGGGACTTCGTTCCCAAAATGCAATGTCTATCTCAAAGTGGCTCGTATGGAAACGACACCGAACCACAGGTCGAGCTGTTGGTGGTGCGATTCTCTCTCTAATATGCTATATATGCAAGTGAGTTGTGTGATTGTGAATGTGTTAGAGAGTGAGGGGAGAGGCTGCCTTTTATAGGCTCAAAGGCCCACGCAGCTATAAATGGTCATTTAATTTCATGAGTTACACCATTAAAATCCGCCCTTACTTAATCCTGTAACCACATCACTAATGCTGCAATCATTCGCAATTCATACGGACGTTACACCTTGCTGGGAAGTGCAAGGACCAACCTTGTAAATTTCACAAACTTCAAGTTGGTCTGTCTCACTCGTTGTACCGGAACCGGAGAAGGACGGGACAAATGTGCGCAAAGCGCAAACCCAACAACACACGAGGCACGAGTCCCGTGCGCATACCTGAGGCCAAGCCGAGCGCACGCGTGCGTGTGGTGCTCTTGCCAACACACATGTATAAATACATGTTTCCAACACAATGTACCCATGGTTTTGATGCTTTTTTGAATCCGAGACGAAAAACAATTTTGATCAATTTTAATTGCTGAGGTCCATATATCTAAACAACCTCTGTAAAACCCTAACTCTTCTCCAGTTTCGAACTCGTGCTTAAGTCCCACTTCATGGCCCTCTATTTTACCAAGGGCCAAACCGTCATTGTACCCCTCTTTGAAGCATAGGTAAGAGTGTGTTTTCTCAAGGTTCAGCGATGACTCGAAAATATCACCCACAATATCATGTATGTGATTGTCCATTGTATAATATCACCGGAGAGAGATTGTGGTGGTTCGGTTGGTGGCGGAACGGTAGTTGTAGAGAGAGCGAGATTGTGATGAGAGCAACCACACTGGGTAGCTAAATGCTACTGATTTGTAAGGCTTTAATTACCTTAATTTCATATTAGAATAATGGATCTTTTTGACTGGGTTAAACTGCATTGTTGATACCATTGTTGTTCAAGTGTGGTTGCTTTCCTTTTCCCTTTGCCTTTGCAGTTTCTCGGGGGGTGGGGGGTGGGGGGGGGGGGGGGGGGGGGTGGCGCTTGGGCTCAACAGCGCCTTTATTTTCATAATAGTCTGCGGCACGATGACCGGTCCTGTTACACACAAAGCAGGTTCCCTCAAATTTCTTTGCGACAACAGCACTGCCTCCGTTGTCAAAACATTTTCGTTTGACGTTGGAGCTTTCGACCACATTGGGATTTGCCATCGAGACGTTAGCACCACTGACTCTCCTAGCGGAGCGACGGTTGCTCACCTCGATATTGAGCTTCTCAATGAGCCCCTCCAGCTTCATTTCCTTCCGCTTGTGCTTCAGGTAGTTTTGAAAGTCTTTCCAAGACGATGGCAATTTCTCAATCATGAGTGCCACCTGAAAAGGCTCATTAATCACAAGCCCTTCAGCCTCAAGGCGATGGTAAATGAGTTGGAGCTCCTCAACTTGCTCCATGACACCCCTACTGTCAGTCATACGGTACTCATAAAAGTCCGTGACAACAAATCTCTTTGTGTCAGCGTTATTCACTTTGTACTTATTTTTGAGAGTTTCCCACAGCTCATTTGCAGTAGCTTTGGGTTCGAAAACACTGAACAGCGTGTCATCTAGAGCACACAGGATATAGTTCTTGCATAGGTAGTTGGCATGTCTCCATGCCTCAACCGCAGAGAACGACTGCTCGTCCAGATCATCCTCGCTTAGGACGGGAGCAGCCTCCTTAAGAAACCTGGTCAGATTCAGGGTGGTGAGATAAAACAGCATCTTTTGCTGCCAACGTTTGAAGTTGTCTCCTCTGAATTTTTCGGTTTCTCCAGATGAAAAGTCGGCAAAGTAGGCACAGCCGAATACATCGGTGCCTTGACCTTGCCCGCAGCCTTGGCTCTAGCCGCAGCCTTGGCCGTGGCCTTTGCCATAGCCGCTGCTTCTGCCGCAGCCTCAGCTTTGGCCATAGCATCCGCCATAGCCGCAGCCGCAGCCGCCGCTGCAGCTACATCATCGGCGTTAGCCCCCACATTCGCATCGCCCCCAGTGTTATGAACATTTCCACCAACCACTGGGTCATGCTCACTTCCGATAGGCAACTCAATAGGCGACGTGTTTGTCATCTGAAACGACAACACAAAACGTACGAGATACGTGTACAACAAATTCTATAAACAAAACACCAAAATGAAATTTGGGTTTGTAAAAGAATTTTTTATTCAACAATAAAATTAAATTGTTTCCTTTTGAATATCAATACGGTTGATATGAAAAGGATTAAACGATCCTTATTGAATACCAAAAGGTTGGTATCAACAAGATTCTAAAAACAAAATTAAACTGTTTGGAATTTTTTCTTTGTAATTCAAATTCTAATATAATTTAGAATTGAAAACAAAAAACCATTATTCCTTAAAAAATAAATAATTGTATTAATTAATACACGAAAGAAACAACAAATTATCGGTTAAGACTGTTGGTTTCCGTGTACGAAATAACAATTAAACAATAATAAAGGACTAAACAAAAATAAACAAAACCAGTGTAATTTTTAGTAATTTCGAATTGGAAAGGAAATTAACGATTACAACATGTAGGTACTGAATAGTAATTAAAGCAAACGTTATTCAGATTATTATTAATTAATAATCTGATGTACTGAATTGCAACAAATAAAAACTGCCGGACTGGAAAGTATAAACTTAACAGCCGGATTGTTCTGATTGAAATTGAAATAACATGACTGAGTTGAAACTATTCTAATTACAGAATTGAAATTACAGAATAAAACAGTACTTTAAATAAATTACAGAAAGGTAAAACAGAATTGAAAAGCTACAGCTAAGTACAGAAAATTAAAATACTGAAATGTAAATTGCGGAATTAAAATACTGAATTGAAAGAACAAGAAAAATTAAAAGACGAGGCGACTGTTAGACAGTGTGCCCTTAATCGATATTCGTCCAACCACTTTGATGTTTCTGATTGCGTTGGTGCTTCGATCCCAATGTACAACGTCTCGGATGACTCGCCGGAAACTGGTGACGAGTCAAGGTCGAGCTGTTGCTGGTGGTTCTCTCTGTTTCTAATATGCTATGAAAAAATGTATGCTGCTGTTTAGAGAGATGATTTTCGTGTATTTGAATGTGAGGGGAAGTCTGCCTCATATAGAGGATTCTGAAACCGCAGCCATTATTGTGGTCATTTAATTCTGTGAATTACATTTATATTATTTTAAACCAACTTAAGCTCTTAAACCATGGCATAGTTAATTAATTAAAGATTAGTAATCGGAGCAAGAAAAACCAGGCACGTGGGCCAAAATTCGCCACGTATTGCTGCCTAATTAATCCGTACCGTGTGCACCAAGCTGGTCCCATTAATTTAGATTCATTAGATAAGTGATCCTGAGAACTTTAAAATTTTGTATAACTTGGCACTATTGGTCAAGAAGCAATTTAACCCAAGATTTTCCAATTATGGTGCGTTTTTCTCCCATATTTTAAGAAGTTTCATATTATGTTTTTCTTGTAGATTTCTCTAGTAATTCCAAGATCTTGATATTACCATCCCGAAGCTAGGGAAAATAAACGGTTTATGATCAAATTATTTGAATTTACTCATGTATCGATTAAATATGGTCAATTGATGCACTTTTCTATTACTGTTATGATGTAACAAGCCTATGGAGTACAATGATACATATGAGTATATGACTTGCATACGTTTATGTATTAGTAGTATAGAAAGAAAAGAAGTCTGTCATATGCTCAATTAGTTTATCAATTAAAATTATTCCTTTTATTGTAGGATGGAGATTTTTCATTTTAAGAGGAAATTAGCAATGTGACCCGGGCCCTCCTTTATGATTTTTTAAATTACTTTTGTTATATTTTCAAAGAGTCGTCAAAATGGATTCTATATTGTAATTACAAGTATGATTTCGAAGCTTCGATTACTGAGTTGCCATCGCCATACTTTACTAATAATGTTAATTGGTAACACTAAGTACTTAAAAACATGATTATTGTGGTACAATTGAAACTCTGCAATCAAAATAATATCACACGACTTTTGTTCACTTTACTTTTATCACTTATCGTATTTTTCGAGTCCATTTAATAAGAACGATACTTAAACTTGTACTTATTAAATCATTTTCTATGCTCAATCAATATACTTATTACAAATATTTCATACACCTGATTACATTTTCTTGACACCAACTATTAACTATCACTGTCTACTTTGACGTTTGATACGATGATAAAACCTCCATGATTGTAATTATATAGATCAAATTGAATTCCATTTAAAACAATCAGTACAATCACCAGAACCCCCCATGTGGGAGAGTTAGCGAAAATCTCCCTCACTTTTCGTGATTCGGAATAATTTTTTGAATACGTTTTTTTTTATCAATGTTTGGTTTTATTTCGAAACTGTTTGTTAAAAAAAAATCTATAAAATTTTAACTTTAATACTTTTTTTTTATGTCTAATTGTTTATTTGACAATTCATAGTTTAGAACGGTCAAAAAATAGGAAAAGATATATAAAAGTTGAAATTTAAAAAAATAAATAAATAATCAAACAGTTTCAAAATAAATCAATAGGTTTAAAAAAGTATATGAAAAATAAAAATAAAAAAGGGAGGGGGACTTTGGTTAACTCAGCGAACGGGGAAGTCTGGTACCCGTCTTCCGTCCAAGTTGGGGGAGTCTCTTTTGAGGTGTCAAATATCTCAAATGAGACTCCAAATTACTCAAATGAGGACCTGGTTAAAAACCAGGTCCACGTCACATCTTATTTTTATTTATTTTTTCAATTCATTCCACTCAATTTCATTACAAAATAAATAACTCTAATACCACTTCATTACAGCTCATTACACTTCATTTATATACAAAATAAATAAATTTAACCGCTCTATCACACTATTAATAAAAATTTTATATCAAAAAAATTATAGGTAACACTTAAAACCTAGGGGTCCTAGTTGGTTAATTACTCCTCATTCAATTCAATGAGATATGTGATTTTATTAGTTTTCGGCTTAAGAAAAAATGGAAGAAACAGAATACAGATAATGAACTGTCAGAAAATCCGTGAATTTACGAAATCACCGAAGAGAATAATGACGTGTATGGTTTTTGGAGACAATTTAATTATTTACTTGGAAGTAATAAAATTAATAAATAAAAAAGTGCAAAATATAAATTACTTGAAAGCGTTAATTTGATATAATATTTTAAAATATTTACTCGGATGTAGAATGAATTGGTGTTAGGGTTATTTATTTTGTAATGGAATGGAGTTGAAATCACGGACGTACTATTTGAAATCAAATCAAATACGAATTTAAAAAATCACGGACGTACTATTTGAAATCACGGAAGAAAATAATGACGTGTATGGTTTTTGGAGACAATTTAATTATTTACTCGGAAGTAACAAAATTAATAAATAAAAAAGTGCAAAATATAAATTACTTGAAAGTGTTAACTTGATATAATATTATGATTATAAAATATTTTAATTTTGTATTTAGTTTGAGTGGAAAAAAAAACAGAGGAATGTATTAATTAATAGTGTGATAGAGTGGATAAATTTATTTATTTTGTATATAAATGAAGTGTAATAAGGGTATTAGAGTTATTTATTTTATAATGAAATTGAGCTAAATAAATTGAAAAAATAAATAAAAACAAAGATGAGCCAGCTTTTTAACCAGGTCGTCAGAGTAATTTGGAGTGTCAATGATTTGACCTCAAAAGACTCCCCCGTCCAAGTCACTGAAGTCCATTTCTATTTACACACAGATAGATAGAGAGAGAGAGAGAGAGAGAGATGGATGCGACTCGGATAATGGTGGCGGTGAACGAGTCGACGATAAAGGGATATCCTAACCCATCGATAAGTAGCAGTGGTGCTTTTGAGTGGGCTCTCGATAAGATCGTTAGGCATAATACTTCCTCTTTTAAGCTGCTTTTTCTCCATGTTCAAGTCCCCGATCAAGACGGTTATTTATTCCTCTCTCTCTCTCTCTCTATATATATATATATATGTATCTATATCTATATCTATATGTATGTATAAATATCTGTTTATGCTTTCGATTCGATTAACCTGTGAACTACTGTTTACTTGCTTAAATGTAAGTTGATTAGCTGATTATGTATGTATATTTGTTTATATTTTTTTCAATTAAACTATATTCAGTATATATTTATATTATTTTAAGTTGCTTTTTCTCCATGTTCAAATCCCTGATCAAGACGGTTATTTCTCTCTCTATATATATCTATATCTAATTATATATGTATGTATGTATATGTGTGTGTGTGTGTGTGTAATATATGTATAAATATGTGTTTATTCTTTCGATTCAACTGTGTACTACTGTTTAATTGCTTAAATATAGGTTAATTAGCTGATTATGTGTGTGTTTATATTCTTTTAAGCTGCTTTTTTCTCCATCTCCAAGTCCCCGATTAAGACGCTTCTCTCTTTCTATGTATCTGTGTAATATATGTATAAATATGTGTTTATGCTTTCGATTCACATGCATACTACTATTTACTTGTTTAAATGTAGGTTAATTAGCTGAATATGTATAGAAATTTGTATGTATATATATATATATATATATCTATCATATCATATCATATCATACATCATATTATCATATCATCATATCATATCATACTATATATATAAGCCAAGCCAAGAAAAAATGAGGCTGCCAAATTTTGGTCATTTTTTCCAAAAATGCCCCCTCTTTTTTACTATGTACTCATTTACATTTATTTAATTCAAAATATTAAAAACACACAAAAATCATTATCTTTTCAAAACAATTATAATCCTATACCAAACAAAATCGTTTTACATGTATTTTGTATAACAAAAACATTATATTACTCACAATTTCTAATTTAATATATTCATTCAAGTGCCTGATCAAGACGGTTCTTCCTCTCTCTCTCTCTCTATATATATATATATATATATATTTATATGTATGTATTTATTTGTGTAGGTATGTAATTGTATAAATATGTATTTATGCATCTACTGTTTACTTGCTAAAAGGTAGGTTGATTAAGTGATTATGTATATAAAATTTGTATGTTCATCTGTTTTTATTCTATCAATTGAGTTATGTATAGGCGCTTAATTGTAAGTTACAATCTCTCTGTCTCTCTATATATATGTGTGTGTATATATGGATATTATGCTTTTGATATACCTTTGTACTACTGTTTACTTACTTAAATGCAGATTGATTAGTTGATTTGTGTATTGATTTGTATGTCTGTCTGTCTGTATTCTTTCGATCGAACTATTTATAGGTGCTTAGTTGTAGGTTAATTGTATTGAAGTAGTTAATTGCTGAGGAAATTGTATTTGTAGTCAGTTACTGGTGTGAATCGATGATTAGAAAATGATTAGTGAGTCATTTGTTGGTTTATTGTTTTGAGAAGCATTATAGCAAATATAATATGATTTTGATTCAACTGTGTAATACTCTTCACTTGGTTTTATGAATCGCAGTTGTTATTGTTTCGATAATTGTATTTGTTCTGAGTTGTTTTATGATTGTGAGAAATTTGTTGATTTAGTGTGAGTCGATGATTAAATCGTATAATTTTTCTTAACATGAACTCTGTATAACTACATGCTTAAGTGAAATCTGATTAAATGGAAGTGGTTACACTGCTCGGATTGTTGAATAGTGCTGATTTGTGAATGTATTTAACCTATGATTTTTGAGTGATTCGTTGATTTACTGTTGCGGAAAAGCAATCTAGCAGTACTTTAGACTTGCGAAAAAGCATTTTAGCAGTATTTTAGACTTGCGAAAAAGCAATTTGTTGGTATACTGTTGCAAACGCAATTTAGTGAAAAAGAAAGCTCCCGATCAAGATGGTTTTCTCTCTATGTATGTATCTATTCGTATAATTATATGTTTATTCTTTCGATTCACTTGCGTAATATCACTGTTGCTTTAGTGTAGGTTGATCAATTGATTATTTACTGATCTGAAAATTGTATCAGAAGTCCATTATACCTGCGAATAGATTATTAACTTATGATTTTGAGTACTTTGTTGATCTACTGCAAATCGATAATTGACTTATGATTGTGAGTAATTGGTTGATTTGAATCGATGATTAAGATATTTGTTGATTTAGCTGTATATAGACAAACAAACATAACTCAGGAGTAATTGAAAAGGACGTGTTAGTTTTCTGTTGGATGTGAAACCAAAGGGGTGAATTTCGTGTTTTTACATAAACCATTGGCTTGTGACCAAGTAAGGAACTTGAGTTATTGAAAGGTACTAAGAATTTAATTTGGTGAGGTTGGCTATGTTTATTACTCTACACAAAATCGAATGGTGTGACCCAACTCTTCACGAGTTGGCTTGGCAATATAGTTTGTTTGACCTTTGTTTGAGTTTTGTTTGTTTGTCAGTCATACTTATATGGTATATCGTCTGCTATTTTGAGTACCTTACACTTCGAGGACATATTCAAACTAATGTAGTAACTAACCTTGGTAGAAAGATAATATATGGTCGCTTGCTGTGCATTAATACAATCCTCAGTAGTCTTTTCTTGTGGGGGTTGGAGTTGATACCAGTAGCTCAAAGCCTAGAAGGTTTTACACCCGTTTTTTGCTTAGTGGCTACTGCGTTCTGTGTTTAAGACTTTTAGTTGGAACCATCACCATGACATGGACTTAGAGCACTGTTCTTTATAAAGATTTTGAGGATGTTTGGTTTTATGTTTCATTTTCGCAAGGGTTTCAATTTTGCATATTTTTTTAGTAAAATGAAATGACATTTGATAAAAACGGGGTTTTGTTTCTATGCTAATTTACTAAATGGGATAATGTGTATGCTAGATAAGCCTAATATTATCCGGATGGTATATTTGTTCAACTTGTTATTCTCGTGAGTAATATCAGAGATCTGTCAAAGTTACATAGAATTTGCCAACGAGAAACTTCAAGAATGTCCAACTGTTGTGTGATAGATGGCATGGTCGATCACTTGTCTGTTTCTTGGCAATATAATTAGCTAATTATCTCCTTGTCTGTATAGTTTCTCTTAGTTATAAGAGGTAGCTGGTTACTGATAATTCGTAATTTGTTGAACATTTTATATATCAGGTTTTGATGACGTGGATAGCATTTATGCATCACCAGATGATTTCAGAAGGCTGAACCGCAGGGACAAGATAAGAGGCCTTCATCTCCTGGAGTATTTTGTCGACAAATGTCATGCGCTTGGGGTACTTGAATTTTTCCCTTTGGAAGTCTACATATTATCAATAATAATCTCTGTATTCACCTGCTCATGCTTGCAAAGAAACACGCAAAATTCACAGTTTTTTATCCCAGTGTATTTGGCTTGTCGTATCTAAGTCTTATGTTATAACTTGAAACAAGTCTTGTCATACGAAGTATTTATCCATGTCTCCAGTATTGCATTTCTACTTAGTCATCACTTGAAATGGAGCTCAAACAAGGTTGTTTCCCCTTGTTTGACGGTGTTATATGGCATTAAGTCTCTTAAGATTCAAGTTCTAAAGTGGAATGGACATTAGAATACAAAGTTTTGTTTTAATGCAGATTTCTTGTGAAGCATGGATAAAGAAAGGTGATGCGAAGGAAGTTATCTGCCATGAGGTCAACCGTGTGAAGCCTGACATTTTGGTTGTCGGCAGTAGGGGCCTTGGCCCTTTCCAGAAGTAAGTTTGAAATTTGATTATTTTCCTGGCAACACCAAATTACCCAATGGGATTCATCTTTTATCATTTTTCAATTGATACCTGGAAAGTGTGCTTTTCCAGCTATAAGACCTGAACTTTAGTCTTTCATGTTTCTGTTGACCCAATTCCACTTTAGCAATTAATATGTAAAGAGCTGTCTTCCTTCATTTTCCGTAAAAAAAATTCAGCATGGTTAGCTTAGATGTTCGATGTGAATCGTTATCGTCAAAAATCAACATGAAATATGTAAAGAGGTGTCATCTGAAAATTGCAGAAAAGTATTGGTGATAAATGTGAATTTTTGAAGTGATTCATTGAAATAATAATTTGTATCACAATCCATTTTATTCTAGTTTTATGGTTGATGTGTCATACAAACCTGGTTTCTGCTTTGATTACTTTTTAATTTGTTTTCCAGAGTCTTCGTTGGTGCTGTGAGTGACTTTTGCGTTAAGCATTGCGAGTGTCCCGTCATAACAATCAAGCGCAAAGCTAATGAAGCTCCACAGGACCCTATTCAAGATTAAATTTTATGTCCCTTCCGTCAGTAAATTTCTTTTGAACATCCGGTAAAAATCGTGCTTATAGATGAGGGTGTAAATGTTAAACTTGGCTTCTTTTTGGTGCTCCTTAAATGTTTTGTGCGTGTAAAACTTGGTTTCTAAAGTCTTGCTTTGGCAACTGTTGTTTGTAGTTAAAAAACATTAGCGTGAGGTATCGGTATTTCCTGTAGGAGAGTAGCTTACTTCTCTGTATGCGATTGGATACTATTGAATGATTATATTGACGTTAGTTCTGCTCTAGCTAATCTGTATGTTGATATGTTATGACTTAGGAAGCTCCTTTGGCTACTCTTTGACCTATGTTTTAAAAAAATTGATCCAATGCTCTTAAGGCTCAGTTTTTCTCTTTTAAGTAAAATAAACACCGCGTTGTGGAATAGCTCAAAAACCTTGCTCTTTTTATGTGTTAGTGAAGCTCTTGTAAAAGATATTTGGCAACGCTTTTTAAATGCTGATTTTGGCAGAATACTAGAATGTCACGACACTTTAGGCGCATTTTGAAACAGTATTTGTATGGGAGATGTAATTGGTGTTTCTCCTTTTATCAATTGTTTGTGGTTGTAGCATGCTGATACGCTATGATACGCTTGGAGACCTCCTTTGGCTACTTATTTGACAGAATGTGATGAGCCTTAGTTGTCTTTGAATCGGTATTTGCTTTGGGGTCTCTTGATGAAGGAGTACATTAAACCAATACCAAACTATAAGTGCGATATTATGTTTTGTATAGTTTGTCAACCATTGAGGTGTAAGGCACAGTAAAAATTCTGTCAACTCCTAGGTTGAAATAACTTTAATTTCTGTCATCTCATTCTTGTGAACATCAAATTTTGTTTTCGGATTTATGAAGAAACCTATGATACAATCATGCAATGACAGAAAACTCGTTTGTAACTTTGTAGCATAATTTTATGGAAATAAACAGTATAATATGGCAAGCACTGTTAGACGCTACAAAAGACCAATTTAATTGGGGTACTCGGGTACAATAAAAGTTTAGAGCGTGAAGAGAGTGGCTATGATTCTATAAACAACTACAATGATTACTCAGTGTTTTAACTCATAGATTGATAAAAATTACAAACTGCGCCAGATACAATCGACGCTGCAATAAAGTAACCATAACGAAACATCAGTTCGCTGAATAAGATGCAAGTAAAAATACTAAACGTTAAATAGTCTCCATCGAGGGTAAAATGCAGCCGTTCGCATGCCAATTTTTCAAAACACGGAAACTTAATAACCTAACTTACTACAGTATTAACGGAATATCAGGGCCAAAGAAAGAAGACGAAGGAAGGCGAAAAGGTAAAAACTCCTAGGCTGAAAGCCTGAAACGGTGGTAGTGCTTATGTTGTCGAAGACCCCTTTCATCTCAGCCTCATAAATCTCCTTGTCCTAATAGGAGTAGATATTTGTATCAATATCACAAAATGTAAACACAAGTACAAATTTCTACAATAACTGAACTTCCTCTCTCAAATTGAAAAAAAAAAAGTATAGTTGTTGGTATTTAATTGTCGACCAGAAAGCAAACAAAATTGGAAAATGGTTCAGAAGTAAATTAAAAATAAATTATAGGGGCATTCCGAGAATCGAACTCGGGACCTCTCGCACCCAAAGCGAGAATCATACCACTAGACCAAATGCCCACATGTTTGACAAAGCAATATTATAGTTACTACCATAAAATATTTTGATGAAACAATGATAGACTAAAATTCTCACTAAGTTAACGTTGGAATATTGTTCAAATTGATGAGGCTGGGTTTGGTTTGGTAAGAATGAATCACATAGTATTGGCCAAGAAACTCTCAAGAAGGTGAAATTTAGTAGTCGTAAAATCAAAAACACTTCGGCCTCGTTTGCTTATCTAACTTGTATTGTAACTTGTTTCCTAGAAGTCCTCTTCCTACTTTCGGAGAAATGAATCATGCTAAACCTTTTTTAGTAGTTCAGTATATCATGACCACCTCTACTAACGCTTCCCCCTCTATCTTACGTCATCCGGTTTACCCTGACAATATATATCTCATTTGCTAACAATTGAAAATTAATACAACTTAAGTTTTAATCGTTGCTAGAGTTGAGTTTTGCTGAAAACAGAAAAAGAAAATGAGACCAGACATTCTTCAGAACGTTGGTTTTTCCAAACATAATACATAAAATGTGACACCCATCACATGTCTGAGACATTGACTCCCGAAAAACTTGAGACATTGACTCCCGAAAAACCAACCACAATTGTCAACACAATAAGAATGATTGCAAAACTAGGTGGCAATATCATAATGTGGATACAAACATAAAGTTTTGTAACAGAAGTAGCAGAATTACAAATTAACACGAGTTTCAGAATGTATATCAAGCCAAGTTCTCTACAAGTACCAAACAAGGCATTATAGTTTCCAAATTTTACGAAAATCAAATTGAGCCATTGGTTATCAAGTCATGCATCACCAAAATCCCAGTAGCCCCGATTTCCTCAGCCTTAAGCCTGCAAAATAAAGATTCAATTTAGTTATGAAAGTAAGGAATTGTAACAACTTTTACTTGTGTACTGCATCTAGTGTATCTTTTTCAAATCGTTATGCAATGTACGTAAAGCACAGTGCTGTGAAATAAACACTCCAAAAACCAAACTAACTGTGTTACTGGTTTTGGTTTGAAAAGGAAAATATGTTTCTCACAGAACTGGAACATAATGAGTCCAGAATGACTTGTCTTAAAAGGTAAAATTTTCCTCTATGAATATAGACGCCAAAGATTTTATGGTACACGCTCACCAACAGTACAATACGTATTTCGCAAGAAACAACATATAACTATGCTGCAAAGATAAATCTGAATTACCTTGCCAGCAATGTTGCTAGAAAGCCAATCCAGGCCTTCATATAGCCCTTCTCCAGAGGTTGCACATGTGCTCTGGATGTACCTGAAATAATTACCAATTCATCTTATCATATTGCCAATCCAATTATAATGACAAGTTTCAACTTTTAACCAGGTAGATTATACGGTAGAAAGCTTTTATTATCACAAAAAGAGAAAACGAGAATCCAGTGAGACAAGTGTTTCTGATGCTAAACGTCTTTGTTGAGAAAACTTTGTTTTTCCTCTGGCAGATTAAGTAAATTGCAGAAGGAAACTAATCACTAATGCGGTTATGCCTTATAAAAGAAAACATCGCCTTGCGGTTATCCAGAGGTTACTTCTGCTGTTATCCGTTAAAAAGAAAAGGCATATCACCTTGCTCTAGAAAACACATAGCCATGCTATTTATGGGCATTACCAATGTTTATGAGAAGAGATCGACTTCAGCATGAATTAAATATATCGAAATTACAACTAGATTTTATCTTTACCAGTGGCGTTGGCGGAGTGAATGAAGTCCAAGCTTGTCAGTGATTTCCGCAGCATTCATAGCATTTGGTAGATCCTGTTTGTTGGCAAAGACAAGCAAGACTGCATCTCGAAGCTCATCCTGCCACAATATTAATGCAGAACTATATAACCAAGGAAGGGTAGCCATAAACAAAATTTACAAGAAAATAGTCAATATAATGCACTTTTGATTGGGTTGGGTTGTTTCAGAGGGGAAAAAAAATAACAATGATACAGGACTTGGAATGGTACTGATGTAACATGTTACAGACGTAAAAAATACAGGAGAAATGAGGCAAGAAGTGATAGTTTTCGGAGAGAAAATGATTCATATAAGAAAGACGAGAGAAAGCATGCTTGATAACCATAAAGAGGTATATCAAAGAAGAAAATAAACTTCCCACCTATCCAAAAATACACCCAGCTTGAAATTGAAAAATCCAAACACATAATAGTAAATATTCATTTTAAACTCCAATCGAAGTTCATGGGTGTGCAAAAACAAGCAATGGCAAGGGAAATATGGGCTAGTGTTACCTCATTCAACATCCTGTGCAACTCATCCCTAGCCTCAACAACTCGATCTCTATCATTGCTATCTACCACAAATATAAGCCCTTGTGTGTTTTGGAAGTAATGCCTCCACAATGGACGGATCTGTACACATAAACAAGCACATTCAATATTTAATAAAAGACTACCAACATAACATAAAAGTAACATAGCGTGATAACTGATAAGTAGAATCATAAATAAAAAAAAACGCAATATCAGAAGACATCATTCGATGAATAACCTTACACTAATTTGAGTTTCAACAAAGTATGTGAGAACATTGGGCACTATAAAAATTACGACTAAAATAAGACTCTAACATTACCGTGCAGGTAATAGGCTAATTGATGCAGGACACCAAGCCCAAAACACCGAGCCCGATACAAAACTAGAATCAAACCCGAAAATAGAAGTAAACAATAAAATAACCCTCACCAAAGAGGAGATCTTTGAGTAACAAACCCAAATAAAAAGAGCACCAAACTTTTTAACTTAACCCAAATCCACTAAATCCACTCTATTAAAAATGAACTACAATGCTCCAATTTATAGGAGACTACATAGGAACTCAAAAGACTTCATAATAACTTAGATAGACATAGAAGCAGGGGCGGAGCCAGGATTTTGATCCAGCGGGAGCACAATAAAAATATAAATTAGCAATATTTTTAAATAGCAAAAAAACGAGTGTAATGATTCAACTTTGAAGTATTCAACTTATACTAATGTAAATTTTTGTGTCATATGCGAAAAGTTATATATTAAGAATTCTTTTCACTTAATACGTTCTCGAAGGAACAAAAAATATGCCTCAAAATATTAACAAGTATTTTGGTCTAAATAAAAAATTCTTAGTGAATATTGAAATAGTACAAGAAGTTATTAGTTGATTAGTTGTTACATATATTAATGGAAGAAGAAAAAATGAAAGCATATTTTGTCAATACATAACTAATAATGTTGATGGCAAGAAAAGAACACAAATTTAATATATAGCAACAAAGAGAAAACATATAGTTTTATGGGCAATTTATCAAGTAATATTATGTTTGTATAATTGATAGATAAATATTTAGTTGGGCTAAATTTCATATTCTAAACAAAAGAATACATTAATTAAATAAAGCAAGTAATGTTAAGTAGGTATATAGAATAGATGTGTGTGATTACATAAATGGAAGTGATAAAAAATTTGAAATATAAAAATTGCTACTGAGTTTCGATCTCAAGACGTCAGGGAAGGAGTGAAATCAAACAAACATTTAGACTAGACACATATATTTGATAAATATACCATATATATTATTACTTGATAGTACAAATCCAGGGGGGGCACGAGCCCCCTCTAGTCCTTACTTGCATCCGCCCCTACATAGAAGAACCCAATTCTTGATGTGCACACTTAGGACAATGTAAAGACACATGGATAAAACAAAAGACACTTATGACTAATCTAATAATCATGTTCATGAATGTGGATCACTAATAGCCTATAATTCTACAAGGTATGAGAATGCTAAACGAATTTGAACAGATAACTATTAATTGATCGAAGTAAATGCATGCACAGTTAAAAAAACATACCTTATCTTGACCCCCGACATCCCAAACTGTGAAGCTGATGTTCTTGTATTCAACAGTCTCAACATTAAATCCTGCAAAAAAAATAACACTTGTCGTAACTAACAACGCAAGCAATGATAAAGCTGTTACACTACAGTCATGCATGCTAATGCAGACGTCATTTCAGCTTTTCTATTGTATCTGATTTTAATTTTATGGGTTTACAAATCATCAAGAGCCTTAAACATTTTGTTTTGTATAACCTCAAGATTAAATTCTTCATCAGATCTTTTAATCAGTGTCTTTAGAACTTCTGGTGCGTATAAATGGTATTTTGGTGT
Organism: Primula veris; assembly: GCA_963682055.1. Lineage (NCBI taxonomy): Eukaryota > Viridiplantae > Streptophyta > Magnoliopsida > Ericales > Primulaceae > Primula > Primula veris. The sequence goes on along the minus strand of OY821747.1, from coordinate 21,923,434 downwards.
AACATTTTTATCAGATTGGAAGTAAAGACTATTGTTAAGGGTCCCGAACTCTTATTCGTAGAATTGGGTGCTCAAGATCTCCATTATGCTTGTCCCTAGTTTCGGGTTGAATCTAGTAGTTCTAAACCGGATCGATTGTCCTACATCACATATACTTTTCAATCATGCTTAAACACAAGAAAATAAACCTTGATTGACATTATCGACGCTGAAAAAAATTTAAGGACTTACCAATAGTAGGAATTGTTGTAACTATTTCACCGAGTTTGAGCTTGTACAATATGGTAGTTTTACCAGCAGCATCAAGACCCACCATAAGAATTCGCATTTCCTTTTTCGCAAATAGCCTGCTGAACAGCTTAGTGAAGGTGAGCCCCATGTCTGCTTCACTCCAATTATCAACTTATTGTTTAACCTGATACATTAATAACAATATATAAATATGGAAACTGGCTAGTGAAAGAAATGTTTAAGTAAATGAACAACACTACACCACCAATTATGAAATCTGAATGTAATCAAAACCCTAAAAGGGGTCCAAGTAGAACAAGAAAATGCAATGAAAATACTGACTTCTAAGATACTTACTACTTAGTTTAAGTCGTCTGCTCATACGTAAAACGATAAAAGTGCTTATCAAACATACAAATTGGTTGTATGGTAGCAACTTTTAAGCTTTGCTTATTGCTTGAAATCCGGACTACATTTGGATGATAAGATTACAAGCTGAGCCTTTTTGCTAATGGGTCTCAAAGAATCTAGCTTATTTTCATAAAAACAACCACACAGAGCCGTATATATTATTTATTTAATGTGCTACTGCTTAGCCAAACATGAACCTGACAATTGTTCCGGCTAATACTGCCACATAATATTGAGGGGGAATAGCCTACTAGGCCCCCATTACCTTTATTCCATAGTGGATAACAAATTGCATCCTTTTTATAAGCGACATTTTGTAAATTATCCTACAGTTCTTAAGCGTTGATCTATATTATGAAAGTTAACTTCATTCCTATAATTGCCTAATCGGTAATTTCTATGCAAATGTATTGGTCTTGAAGAAGGTACCATAGATTGCAACCGAAATTTAGGTTTGACCTCCTACCAATTACTTTCACAATGCTGCCTTTTCTATTATAGCTATCACATATGAAAATTTATCGCTTCTTAGCATGTCCTAGCTATATGATTGAAGCAAATTTCTTGCTTTAAAAAATAATAACAGCTATTTATACAGTTTCTTCCAAAATTTATAAAAAAAATGTCAGACTATGAACCACCTTTCAAAAAAAAAATAACCACGTTTAACAGTTGACATAAGCAGTATAAAAATTAACACAGAATTCAATCTCATAGAAAACAAAGGTCATGATCCAACATATAACAACTAAGAAATACAGATTTTTATCCAAATTATTCTAAAAAAATTGTCAAATTTCGGATACTAAAGAAAGAACCACGTTGTAACAACTGATGCAAACAAATTTAAACATTCACACAAAACTGAGTAAACGATCAGTTTAAAATGAATTGTTACAAGATCTGGGCATGTATGCACACAAACGCAAGTTAAGATCAAGCCAACTTATTTAACTAGAAATAAGCTATTAATTATCATTTAATACCCCTGACTCGAATTATACAATGTTGCTTTTTCTACAAAATCTATTGTATAAGAAGGCATATATATGTGCTATCAATATGAAACAAAGTTCATGATTCAATAACTAACAGCGAAGTATTACAGATCTTTTCCCCAAAAAAATACAAAAATAAAATAACTATCAATGCTAGAGAAGTATGGATTTCAACATTGACGATAAAATTGAATTCTAGGAAAAATTAACAAACAATTCAAATAAAACTATTTCAAGATCCTCCCACGAACGACGTGCAAGAATCAAACCCATTATCATTTAACCAAAAAAAAAATCTTAATTCTAACAGAAAAACCAGATCTTTTCATCATAACCTTAAAAATAAATAATTAAATAATAAATACTAAAGAGGAACCACGTTTTAAACAACTAATACAACAAATCTATCTAATTACGATAAATCCATAATTAATTAACCCATAAATAAGCCGATAACCTTTTTTTTAAAATAACTCATGTATAAATGTAACATCATTTACATATATAACATAAAGAAAACCAAATCTGAGATATCTTAGCTTGTACGTAATTAATCAAAAATATATATAACTATAAAATGAAGAAAATTACATATACAGGTGTGTATATATATATATATATAGAGAGAGAGAGAGAGAGGGAGATTGCCTTTGGGAAGCTTTGGTGTGGATCAAATGAAGAGAGAGAGAGATAGAGAGAGAGAGAGAGAGAGAAATGGTTACTTTTAATATTTCTCGTATTTAATGAATCCACCAAACTAGTATTTGTGTTAGTTTTTAAATATAAAAATGTTACATTTTTGCTCGTGATCTTTAAGAAAGTTTCAAATAACCTCCTCAACGCGTGAAATTGCGGTAGTTACCGGCAATGTTTGAAGAGTAGCATGACCGACTATATGCCGCCTAATTCTGTTTAGTTCCACCTAATCTGTCTAATCGGTTTGCTTTCTAGGATCCGTCTATCATCTATAATCTATCTAATCTATGCTTAGACTCGTTTCTTAAAACACCTACTAAAAGAAAAATGACATCAAGAAACGAAACATGAAATGAAATGGTGAAAAGTGAAATTTTTTAAAATCTACGCGTGAAATAGTAAAAAACATAAATGAAAATTTCAATTTTTGAAAGGGACAACGAGTTTCGTGAAAAATATGAAAAATTCATATATTTCATATAAGTGTGAACATCTTGTTTGTTCAAACTTCAAAATATAAACAAATTCGATTGAGAACGTATCAATATATTTTTTAAAATCTACCCGTAGTTGTCGTGTCATATGTTTGTGTATTAAGTAGTGATGTATTAGAGCTAATAATCGGTCATGTCCATAACGTGCATGACTTTGATTTTGTCATATATAACTGTTATTATGTACTATTATGTAAAATTTAACACCAATATATATATAAAAAATTGTGTTAAAATCATTAACAACCGATGTATTTTTTGTATAAAAAAGTCTTGTCTATTTAAGAACTGACAATAATCTAATTGAGTTGTTTGACTTATAGAAGAGATAACATTAACTAACACCACATCCAACATGATTCCAAATACATCTAGAATATATTATTTGATCCGAATTAATGATACAGTTTCACTTTACGAAGCCAAGACGCGTTCGGACTTCTAAGACCATTTGCATTGGTGGTGTTAGTTTTTAATTGCTAAATATTGACACATAACGTAAAGCTATCCTCTGAATGCGACATTTACATGCCAATTTTAGCAAGTTTTTACATCTTACATTGGACTTGTTAGTATCGATTAGTGACTAGAAAAAGAAAATATAAAACAACTCAATTACTTCTACCACAAATGTCCATTAAATAAAAAAAAATATTGAGAAACCATTGAATCACGACCTACCATTTATGCAAAAAATGTATATATCACTTTATAATTTAAACTCACACGTTAAATGTAACAATGTTTTAATAAAGCGATAACTTTTTTTTTACATCTCACTATTTAACAATTCTTCTAACATAACTAACATGAGACTAGAAACTAACTTTTTATTTAGGACACTAATAAAAACTTAGTATAGCGATGTAGATACTCTGACTAACGTGAGACTAAAAACTATTTTAAATTTTTACTTACTTACGGCACTAACAAAAAGTTAATATAGTGATATAAATGTTATAAGTCCATCATTAAAGGTCTATACGGCTAATAGTCATGGTCTTTTATGATAAAAGAGGTGGGAATAGCAAATAAAAATTATCTTGGGTGGTAAGAGCATAATTTATCATATATATATATATATATAATATATGCATATTTTATTTTTATTTAACAGGGAGGAATAAATAAAAAGAGGTACTCAAACACAAAGTCATTTGATTTGATTTTATTTAGATGGGTTGTTGGCTCCAAACCTCACACTTATCTCTATCTCTCATCCCCGCAGTTTGCCGCGGCTCATTTATCACCCAATATAACGTTATCCGGTTCACCTCATTTCCGAAACGGTTCAATCATCCGGTACAAACTCATGCCGTTAAAAGACGATTAACCACTAATAGAGACCAAGTTGCCTCTCGTAAGTTATCCCTTTTGCATGTTTGATTATTTTCAGTTAAGAGTTTAGAATATTAGAGGTATAAAATTAAATTAATCTGTTTTTTGTTTGTAATTTCAGTATAAGGTGCGTCTTGTGTCAGACTTTATTTATTTATTTATTCTTTTCTAGTGATATTATTCATTGACATTTACTCCTCCTACATGTTTATTATTTATTTCCATTAGCTTCGGTCGGTTTAGAGTTTTTAATATTAAAGGTATAAAATTAAATTAATCTGTTTTTATTAGTGTGGGTCACGTATACATATTTTTCCATTGGTTGCATCTTATAATTATATAAATGAACAATATTTAGGGAGCTTTTGGAATCCGACTTTTTTTCCCCAATTTATTGACATTTAATCCTCTGACATGTTTATTGTTTATTTCGATTAGTTTCAGTTAGTGTTTAGAATATTAGAGGTTTAAAAGAAAGATTTGTCTCGAGGTTTATTTATGATTGTAGCAATTGAGTGCATCTTTGGCAACTGATTTTTTTTCATAGCTTTTTTATTAAAATAATCTGTGGGTGTTTGGTATGTATCTTTTTTAGCTTTTGGGTCAAAAAAGCTAAAAAATTATATTCAAAAGCATTGAAGCTAGGAATTTGCGGATTTTAGTAGCTTTTTTGCATTAAATTTTCCAAAAATAAAAACTTTCTAAAAGAGGGTGTTTGTATATTTACAACTCACTTAGAGCATTCTCAATTGTATAGACAAGAGACGCTATATATATATATATATATATATAAGGTTATATAAAATTGTGAAAGTTTTGCTACCCATGAGTCACCATATAGTGCTACAGGTAATGTATAAGTCTAAAATATTTTTCAATTTCTCTCTACATCCAGAGAGTTTCTGGAAAAAATTATATCTAATATTATATTAAAAAAAATAGCACACCTACCCCCAACTCTTTTCTTTTTCTCCTTCACTTCATCAATTGCTTCTCTCTCTTTCTAAAAAGCTCTCCCTCTGCATCCCTCTTCCACCATCATCCACATGAATTCACTTTAACCTCTTCAATCATCATCATCAACCCGTTTCATCATCATTATCAACCCAATTCGTCACTGTATTTCATCTTTTTTGGCTATTCTGTTGGAGTTTGTAGATCAGATTTTTTCTATCCAAAACTCTTCGATTTCATCTTCACTTTCCTCTCGTGTGTCCCGTTTGCAGATACGATTCACTTGTTCTTTTACTTTCACATGTTTATTCTAACAATCCAAAGTTGCAAATCTAAGTTTTTTTGACAACTTGGGTTGGATGAGATCTTGATTTTTCAAGTAAAAAAAATGTGTTTTAAAAGATAAGTTAAGCCTATTTTGGTTATTAAATCTGTTAACTTTTGTCATATACATAAAAAAAACTATATTTTTCTTCAAATTGAAGTTGATGTCAAACAAATCCTTAGGAAACATATTTTTATAATACCTATATACACCTGTGTAGAGAGGTATTGTTGTGCACAATATAACATTTTGTTATTTATCTCCCTTATAAAGCTATATATCCTTATATTTATATAGAAAAGTTATAACAACAGTTGAGAATGCTCTTAGATGCTCAAATAGATGACTAGTGACTTCTCAGTAAAAATAAGTAATAATTTACTTATTAGTCAAAAAGCTACAACACTGCCAAACATTTAAATTCAGCTTTTTAAAGCAGATTTTGGATCAAAAAATCTGACATCAAACGGACCTTCGAACTTGATCCTAAGATATGTTTATTGTTTATTTTGATTAGTTTTAGTTGGTGTTTTAAATATTAGACGTATGAAAAAAAGATTGTTCTTGACTCCTGAAGTTTATTTATGATTGTAGTTATTGAGTAATGCTACTCACATATACATATTTTGGCCTTGGTTGCATCTTTAATTGAGTTTAGGAAAAGCATAGTGCTTTATAGTAATATTAATGGGTGTTTTTGCTAGAAAATGATAGCTACTGTTAGTGGTGGAAATTTGAAAGTAGTGTAAAGTTGGTGAAAATTATATGTTACTAGAAAGTATCAAAATCATTGCTTTTGAAAAAGTATACTTTGGCTCAAGAACATAAGTACAAAAATATACTCCGTATGCTTAAAAATCGTGAAAATTGTGATGAAGAATTAAAGCTCAGACGAAATGAGGGTTCTCAGGTAAAAGACGAAGTAGCCTCTTGCTAGCTAGCTTATTCTCTGTTTTTGTTGTTGTTTATTTTCCAAAATAGTTATTGAAATTAGATTGTACCTAGTTTTTTTATAGTTGTTGTTCTGTACTTATTGATAGTTAGAATTCGGTATTCATATTTCATATAAAAAAGTATTTTAGATTAAAGGTTTAGAAATTAGAATTTGAAATTTTATGAGTTCTTCAATCACTTACCCCAAGAAAAGAAGCTCAGTTTGTAAGTTGAACCATCATTGTTGTCCAGCTGATAAACAAAAAAAGAAGCAAAAGAGTTAAGCTTAGAAGTTGCTAATTAAACACTGCCCTGTGTTCAGTTTATTTACGAGTTCAACCGAGTAAAGCTAATTACACATGCATAGAACATAACTTAGTTGACAGTCGATTTTCCCTTAAAATCAGGGGCTTTTGGCTGCAACCTCTAAGTAAGATAACCTGGATTTTTTGAGTTGAGAAATATACCGGGGATTATTGAAAGCTTATAGGTTTTTCAGAGTATAAAATAGAAACATCTCAGCTTATAAGCTGATCAACCGGTTGGAGGGTAACGTCTATGGTTATATTACTTATACACTAAGACCAAGACCTGAGAAAAGCACTCATGAAATGCTCATTATTGCAGAAATGATGGTCATCATAACTTTGCTCACACGTCATTATGTAAATGCAACATTTGGTCTTCATAGCATTTTTTGATTAAATTTGAGTGATATATGAACGTACTTTGGTGGATTTTATTGGTTAAAAAGTACTTCATAACCCATTCTATAGTTTTTACATGACTTGTTTTATTGCAGCTTATTAAGCTCATCAATTTTTCTAATACATTGCCTTTGGTTGGACCTCTTAAAAGCTGAGGTTTTTGGTTTCTGTGGAATACAAAAGCAAGAAGTTGAGCTATATTTCTCTTTCTATAGATCTAAATAAGTCAGCATTTTTGTCTAAAATTTGTAATGAATCAAGTCCATGCTACAAAAAAGTTGAAACTAAAGTGCAACATTGCATATTTCATAGCTAGGTAAAGTCTGATGTACTTGTTTTTACTTCTGTTCCAATAGTCTAAACTTTAAAATTTTAATAGTTAAACCCACATTCTGTATTTTGATTTCATAATTATTAGAGTGCTAATCGCTGGGGTTTTTCTCTATAGCGGCGGATCTAATCTATGGAACACCTTTAAAGATCGTGGAATACCCAGATTCTATATTAAGAGTTAATAATAAGAGAATTGATACATTCGATGACAATCTAAAGAAGTTGGTCAGCGAAATGTTTGATATCATGTATAGGTATGATTTAACTACATATTTTTGGAAGTTTATTTTTTTAGCGCCTTTCAGCTAAAACCCTTCAGTGACTTGCAAATGCTGAAAACATATTAATTTTATTTTGGAGCAGAACCGATGGGATTGGTCTCTCAGCACCTCAAGTTGGAATTAACGTTCAACTTATGGTATTTAATCCGGCTGGAGAACGCGGTGAAGGAGAAGAAATCGTTCTTGTAAATCCAAAAGTTAGTAACTATTCTAAAAAGAGGATCCTCTTTGAAGAAGGGTGCTTATCTTTTCCAGAGATCTATGCAGATGTGGATGTAGGTTTACTATTTACCTTTATCTAATGTCATATGCGTTGTGTTTTACCCCATCATCTATTGTTTTTGTCTATACTAGTATGTTGCTTCCAATTCCTGAAACTAGTTTGACAAGTGACATTTACTTTTCTAAGATTTTGCTTTGGTGTGGATGAGAATAGGTCAGGTTCTTACATGTATGCATATGTTTGCTCACTTTATACAATAGTAGACCTTTTAATGTTTGTGACAATATATTGCTTGATATGTAAGAGCTTTTATTCAAGCAGGCGTGGTTATTTGTTTGCTATCCTTCTGCCTTTTTTCTACACCACAAGCATTATCTATTTTTAACCTCATAGTAGGTTCATCTTACCTCATTATGTTATCAGTTTTTAAGTAGTTATATACTAGTATGTTGCTTCACATACATGATACATGGTTGGCCAATTCCCAATACTAATCTATGACAATTCTTTTTTTTCTTTTGGAACGGGGGAGGATTAGTTTAGGCATCTAGGTTCAGGCATAGTTTTGCTCCTCTCTTTTTTTACGGTAAGTTGCTTATTTAGATAACCTCTATTAAACAAATAAACAAATAGTCTTTTGGAGTCCTTCCAACTTTCTGCAATTTTAATGTTTTCAATTTTATTAAATGTTTAAATTAAATTTTGCTTTTGACCAATAGTAAGTAGGAACTTTTTCTGATTTTCTGGTGTTTCTATGATGAATTTTTCAGAGACCAGAATCTGTAAAGGTCGATGCAAAAGACGTTACAGGAGCCAGATTTATGGTTAACTTATCGGGTCTTTCTGCACGTGTCTTTCAGCATGAGTTTGATCATTTGGAGGTTGGTTCTTCAAATTTCACTTTCTTTCTTTCATGCTATTGAAACAAGTAAAAAGCTAAAATTATACTATAGTAGAAAGTATCTTATGACATTCGGAAGTTATGTTGTCAGCCTGTGTGACAAAGGTTTACCGTTTATGAAATGCATCCTATTATCTACCAAGCACGGTAATCAACCATGTTAGCTAGGTTCGTGATGGATAATTATGCTCACACAGGCACTCTTTCGTACACTCTTGTGAGAGGAGTGGATACAAAACGTACTTTGTATTTTTGTGTTTTTGTCCTCACTTTTCCCACAAGGTTTGTAGCAAGAGCGTCGAAACTAGATAGTGTGTGTCTATCATTATTGGTGATGCTTGGATTTGGGTACGTGGTTAGATCATAAGCAGCAGTTTAGAATGAAGTTTGAAATGTATTCTGTTACATTGTATGTTTTTTTTTAATCTAGTAGTGTCCTTGATCAAGTACATGGTTTTAAGCCAAGTTTTCGTATGTGCTGAAATTTCTAGCATTTATATTTTGTCAAATCGTGTACAATTAAGTAGCTGTGATTGATTGGTATGGAGTTACTTGGTTCGTTTTGAGTCTGAAGGAGAAGATGTGTTTTTTAAAGTCAAAGAAGAAAACTTTTGCAAGGAAAAAAAGTGGGAATTTGAATTAATTTACTTATCATAGTGTTTGAATTGGAATCTACTCTTGGCAAGATTAAAGTTGAGGAGATACAATTTTTAAGGCTTAAAGTTTGTGCTGAAATGGCTTGTGAATTTGCAGGGAGTTCTTTTCTTCGATAGAATGTCCGATGAAGTTCTTGACAATATCCGTCCTGAGCTAGAGGTGAGTGTACTTTTACAGAATTTGTGTAAATTGGAACAATCTGTAGCTTTACCGATCGACATGAGCTATCTTTTAAAAGCACCATCTTCTTGGGAAAATCTAATATGGGGAACATTCGGGGGAAGACAACAAAAAATTGAAAATCAAATATATTCAGTGTGATCGAATTTTGGGAAGATACATTTGGAGCTTATCAGTTTATTATCTTATTGACAGGCATTGGAAAAGAAATATGAAGATAAGACCGGGAATCCGAGTCCAGAAAAAATTGCCACTAGACCAAGGAGGAAGGTAGCTGCTGGTTTTGGAAAGTCGTAATTTCTAGAGATGCATAGGAAGGTAATATGCACGTATATTTGCGCATCTTCGGCAGCAATCCTCATGTGGAACTCTTACTAGCATTCAAAATAGTTTTTTTTCTTCTTTTAAGAAAAAAGTTGTATAGTGGTCCTTTACGAAAGTATTGCAATTTCGACTTGTGATTAACTCATCTAAAATTTCCCGAAATGGAAAAATGAGTACAATAGTTGGCTTTAACGTAGTTACAAGTAATATTTATTACTGTTACACATCGTTTTCAGTTGGATTAGTCAATTGTAAGTTCATCTTGTGTTGCACTTTATCATTTGAGCCTATTGTGAATTCACAATTTTCTTCTTTGTTGAAGTCTGCAATCACGGAAAAAATGAGTCAATTAGAATTTAGATGTAAAACACTGCAAAACTTGATAAGAATAAAAAATGACTGGTCGCCATAGAATGCGAAATTTAGGAAGACCAAGTGAAATTGACCAGCATTTCTCTCTTTACTCTTGCAACGAGAACTTTCAAGTCCAGCATCAAAACAACTTGAAGTTGCTCCAATTATAGCTTTAAGTACTGTATATTTGATGTTACTAATGTTAAATAGCTCGTTCTTACCCGATCCAGTATTACTTTGCATATATTTGGTCAACCATAACTTACAACTCCAGTATTTTCGCATTCCTATTGTTACAACTATGGCTGTAAACAAAAGGAATCGAACAGGACTTTGTTCATATTTAGTTCATAAACTAAAACTTTTGTTCATATTCATGTTCATGTTCATTTAAATACGAACGAATATTTGACGAACATGAACCGAATATTTGACGAGCCGAACACGAGTTATCTGTGAACATCTAATTACTTCCAAAACATTAAAATAATTGAAAAGAAAAAAAATCTTTCTTTTTAAAATATATTTTAATTTTATCATATATTACTATATTGTTAACTAGGATAAACTAGTTCACATATAACTTTAAGTTTATATATTGTATAAATTCTTTTTTAAATATGTATGATTACTTTAACGAGTTGAACAATTAACGATAAAATCGGTTACTGTATTTATAGTATGATGACATAAATTACCATAATAAATTAATACACGCATATCATTTATATTATTATAGCATAAATAAGTTTATTAATTGTGTAGTGATATTAGTTTTTGTTACATTATAAATATAATTTTAATTTTTTATTTTATCAAACTTTATACATAGTTACACGAACACAAGCTTAGACGATCCGAACAGATGCATGTTCATGTTCAATTGACTTAATAGACGAACACTATATTCTTGTTCATTATCGTGTTCCTTAATAGATAAACGAATATGAATCGAACATTAGCCGAGCCGGACACGAATGATTTCACAAACAGCTCATCTCATTTACAGACCTAGTTACAACTTATAAGTATTTACCATAGTTGAGGCCGTTGAGGGTTGTGAAATGACAAAATCTTGTGCGATATTAATATAATAATGGGATAGTTTAAATATTATTATTATTATTATTATTATTATTATTATTTTAAGCAAAAGAGGCATATTATTTCATTTCAGAATCGGGAATCTAGCAGTACAATCATTCATACACTATAATACGAAAATAAGTACAACGCTACATCATAACCACATGTTAATGTACCTGTCTAACTTCACCCTACACAAAATATATCCAAGTACAACCAAAATAGGCAAATAATATAAATTTCACCGATTGCAAGCTGCTTCGACATCATTAGAGCCGAACGTACCATTTTTTTTCTCTTCATCGTCATATAATATCAGTGAAATATGATATGTTAAGTTTAAATATAATATCAGGATAGTTTAAATATGATAAGTGAAATTTTCAGTGAAACACTGACACAAGAGAGAAATTACAGAAGAGAAATTCAAAGAACGATACAAACGAAACTGACAGATAATAGCTTCTACGAAAGGGAAAATATCATTGCCATATGTAACAAATAAAGGGGTTTTTTTTACCGTAAGTAATTACAACCTACGAAAATGACAATACATAGTTCAGTAAAGATCTCTTGCTTCATGAATTTTTGAGAGTTTTATACTTTTATATATTGTTCTGTTCACTACTCTATGTTCGAAAATATTAACAATCAATGTAGTTTCAATTCATCTTTTTTTTATTTTTCTCATTCAAGTGTTCAATTTGTACAAACGAAATTTCTTACTCCATTTCTTCTACCATCAACTGCATTTTGTCCAACCCTTGGGTTTAGAAAACACTGCATTTTTTTCACATTTCACCGTTCATTTTTCGTATACAAAATATGTACCTAATTTCACAATCACTACTTACTGATTATATGCTTTCCCAACTCTTTTTCATCCACCATCGTCACATATAATATTTTTTAATGAAAGACTAAATAGTAGCCGCAGTATAAACACCTAAACTAGATGGGATTAAACGGTAACTAGGTAGTGATTAAACAACAATAGAGGGTATTATGCGCTTGACAATCTATTTTGGCCAAAACCCGCTTTGCGCCGTTCAAAAAACCGGTGTAACCTTACACTTTGTCATATTGTCTGATCATACACTTGTCACAACTAATTTATGATCTAACGGTGTAAAACACCATCAACACCATCTCTTATCGTGACAAGAGTTTATCAAAATGTAATTAGATGATAAAATACAATTTCTCAGGATGCACGTTATAATATACACATATATTGCTCATATTTCGTTTTTACTAAATTTTTGTATGTATTTATTTTTAAAATTTTAATTTATTCTTTATCCGTTATAATTTGAAATTTATTTTATTCAATTATTATATAGTGAAACAAATTGAAGCTCTAAAAGATGTCTAAGGGTTTTAGTAACTTAACGTGTTAAAATTCCATCACTTATTCATTCACCCAAAAGACTTTTTACATAAATCTATTATCAATCACTTTTTCCGTCGATACATAAACTAAGAATATGGTATGGATGGGTCACGACCGTATCCGAAGACATCTAGCTTTAGATACAAGTAAAAGTGATTATATCGTACAGATTCACAATCATAGGTCATACCATTTACGGTGTTTCATCATTGTTATTTATCCCGTTACCGAATGTAAAAATATTTTCCGAAAAATCAATTCGTAAGTCTTTCATTTATATATTATCAAAAACTTAATTTCAATAATTACGGTTTTGATACTCCATCCGTTCCCATTTAATTTTTAATTGACATCTACAAAATTACGTGCAATCTCATTTGGTCAATAAGTTGTACTAAAATAACCGAAATAAAAAAAACGAAAATCTAGTGTATAGGTCAAAAATGTCAAATTTGTATATGGTTAATTTCAAAAGATTTCACTTCAAAAAATTTGATACTATAATTTATTAATCGATCAAATTTGTATTATTTTTATTGAATACAATTAAATAAATACAATAAACAAATAAATAAGTATAAATCGTCACATGTATAGTGTTAATCCCTAAGTGCTATACAGCTCATACTCCACTAAATACATACATTCACATCCACATTAATAACAAGTGTCAATCGCACGTGACTCTAGCATATAATCATGCATCTCAACATATATATCTACTAGTTTAATGCACCTACACCAACCCAATACAATCCCCACTCTCACAAACCATAGTGGTATATCACCAACTATCTCTCGTTCATTACCACTACCACATACTAATAAAATTCAAAATTTGTTACAATAGTAAAATTAAATATTAATAGGTATTAATAAAATCACATCATCATCATCTGACCTTACATATGTATTTACTAACTTACAATCCAATGGTACAAAACAGATTCAACAGTAAAGAGTGATAACAAAAATCTCATCGAATTTAATTAAACAATATATACTGTATCTAATAGTATTAAATATATTTGGCGTGGCGCGTGTAAATTATACGAATAAATTGCTAATAATATTCCGTTTTCAAAGTAACAGAGAAAGCGGTCTCTGCTCATAGCGCTCTCTCTCTCTCTCTCTCTCTATAGAGAGATTGTTGAATCTACATTTTTACTCTCGGTAATTATTTCTCTCCTTTTTATTTTACTACTGTTTAATTTTTATGTATCGTGTTTTGTAATTTATATTGTAGCTGCTGTTTTTTTTGGGAATTTTTTTATTAAAAAAAACCCTGTTGTTATTGTCTAGAAACCCTAGTAAAATAATCTACATTTTACTTTCGGTAATTGTTTCTCCTTTTTTTTTTTTAATTCCTTTTAAAGTACTAATTATGTATCGTGTTTGTAGGCTATATTGTAGCTGCTAGTTTTTTTTTTAATTGAAAACAAATCTGTTGTTAGGGAGTATAAACCCTAGTAAAAGAATGAACTGGTGTAGTTTCTTCAATCTCTGATTTTATTTTTTTATTTAGGTTTTTGTAATTTGTTATGTAGCTGCTGGATTTTTTGTAATCTATATCTCTTTCTTTAGATTTTTGAATCTACATTTTTACTCTCGGTTATTCTTTCTCTCTATTTTTTAAACTCCTTTTTAAGTGATTTTTTATATATCGTGTTTTGTAATTTATATTGTAACTGCTGTTTTTTTTTGGGGATTTTTTTATTGAAAAAATCTGTTGTTACAGTTTAGAAACCCTAGTAAAAGAATGAACTAGTTTAGTTTAATCATTCTCTGATTTTTTCTTTTTTATGTATTGTTTATTTAGGTTTTTGTAATTTGTATTGTAGCTGCTGCCTTTTTTGGGGGATTTTTTTATTGAATAAAAATCTCTTGTTAGAGTTTAGAAACCCTGCTAAAAGAATTAGCTAGTGCAGTTTAATCATTCTCTGATTTTTTTAATTATTTAATGTAGATTATCTATAGGTTTCTGTAATTTGTATTGTAGCTTCCGTTTTTTTTGGGATTTTTTTCTGTAAATATATTTAGGTGCAGTGATTTTTTTTAAAGCTCTAAAAACCCTAGGTATAGATTAAACTGTTGAAAATTTTTTTTATTTGATTTTTGAACTATATATCTTACTTGGCATTACGTGTAATTTTTGGATATTTTTTTGTGAAGTGAAATTTGCATTTAGGCTTCAAAAATCCTAGTTTTAGATTGAATTAGTGGAATTTAGTTCCTCATTTTATTTTTAATGTATCTTTTTTTTTAGTATCTGCATTTTAACTGCCGACGTTTTTCTTCAGGATTTTAATTCTGAATAAACTTTTGTTGCGGCGAAATCTGTTATAAGGCTCTATAAACCCTCGGTTTAGATTTAACTGGTGAAAAATTTAATTCTCCGATTTTTGCCTTGTATATTTTTCTTGTTTATTTGTATTTATCTGGTGACTATAATGGAACTTTTTCAGTATTATAATTATAGGAATTTTTTGTAAGGCTTTAAGTACCTTAGTTTCAGATTAGAATAATGAATTTTTTTGACTGGGTTAAACTGCATTGTTAATACCATTGTTGGTAAAGCTAGGTTTTTGTTAGGTCAAGTGTCTGTTTGTTAGTGCCAAAAAAATGATCTTTATCGTACAAAAGTTAGGGGAAAATGAAGCAGCCGATATCATGTTAAATTATTTTGACTTGCCTAATCGTAGCTGCCGTTTTTCTTTTTTTGGGTTTTCATAAAATTTTTGGTGCGGTTTAATAGATAGGGATGGCAATTGGGTCGGGTCATTCAATACCCGACCCGAACCATATAGAAAGTTGCACTTTTACCCATTTGACTCGACCCGACCCATTTGACCCGTTTTTTATAACACTTTTTTTATCTTTGAAAAATAAATCTCATAAATGGCAAGATTTGAAAGAGAATTTGTTAAAAACCCATATGGTAAAGTAAAAACTCATTTGATTTAGAAAAATAATATATAAATACTAATGTGACATTAAATACCCTTTCATATTAATTTAGTGATTTAAATTTTACAATCTTATTTTTAACATTTTTATGTTTATTTTATTAATTTGGGCTCATTAATTTCGTCAATTAAAACATTGATATATGTAAAAATGTAATATAAATGTATATGATTGATATGATGGTTTGGTTTCTCATAAATACTTCTATAAATAAAGACGATAGGATATTAGTTATTAATTAACATGAATAAATTTCATTCACATTTACCATAAATATCGTTTCATTAATTAATAAATTAATTGTATATAAATTTTTTTTAATAAACCCACCAAAATGTATGTTATTTATTACTATAGGAGAGAGAATTTAATGTATATGGGAGAGAGAGAAGAGAGAGTGTCTTAAATTGCATTTTTTAAGTTGCACTTTTACCCGTTTAAATTATAGAAGAGGGAGTTTAATTTACATGAGAGAGAGGAGAGAGAGTGTTAAGTTGCACTTTTTAAATTGCATTTTTTAAATTGCACTTTTTAAGTTGCACTTTTACCCATTTAAATGTATGTTCTCTATTACTATAAAAGAGAGAGTTTAATGTATATGAGAGATAGAAGGAGGAGAGTGTTAACTTGTACTTTTTAAATTGCATTTTTTAAGGCGGGTCGGGTCGTGTCAAAACCCAAAAAATTGCCATCCGTAGCTATAGAATCTATGGCTTTAGATTCTCATTCAAGTAGTGGTGATTTTTTTTACTTGTGATTATGTTTATTGTCTTCCAGCTATTCCGGGACTTATTTAATTTTAAATTTAATTTTGTTGTTAATTGGTTGAATCTGTTGTAAGACTCTAGAAACGCTGTCATGATATCATTATAGACAAAACTAGGGTTTTAGAGGTTTAATATATTGAATTTCAAGGTTAAGGCTCTGTTTGTTAGTTCAGAAAATGATTTATAGGGTACACATTTAGGGGTAAGTTAAGCAGCATGAATTGTATTATCTTATTTCCAATAAGTGTATTGAAGCTGATGGCTCCAAAAATCTTAGCTCTAGACTCCAGTAGTGGAATTTGAATTCTCTACTTTTTACTCTTTGAATATCTTAATTGTAATTATGTGTATTGCCTGCCATCTATTTTTGGTGCTTCTTTGAATATAATTTTTGTGCTAATAGGTGGAGATTCTAGAAATTCTAGTTTTAGATTCAAACAGTGGAATATTTTGTCTGGTTGAAACTGCATTATTGACACTATCATATACAAAGTTAATTCTCTTTGTTTGTTAGTGCAGAAAATGATTTATAAGGTACAAAACTTTGTGGAAAATTAAGTAGCAGGAATTGTATCATCTTAGTTTTAGTTACCTGTATTTTAGCCGCCGGCTGTTTTTGACACAGATGTATCAAGTGTTGTGGTTTGAATGTGTATAGTTTTGTGTTTCTCATTACTGTTCTGTAACTAGTAGAATTACTTAAGTTTACAAATGCTGTAATGGTGGGGTCTATTGACGAATATTTAAGTGTACAAAAGTTGTAATGCTGGGGTCTATTAGTAAATGGTCAATTGTTGTAACAGAATCTAACTACTTAGAAAACAAGCTAGTAAATTGGGTATCTGCAGAGTTGAATCATGTACTCTATTTTCGGTTCAATTGAACTTCCTGTCCCTACGAAGTAAAATCTTATATATAACTTTGATATCAGAACTGGGTTTCCAAGCATCAGTCTTAACCTTAGCAACACCCATTGCGAGAAACTTAAGTGGGAGTAACTACGGCCATCTTTTGGTCTTATCTTGCACTCTGTACTTATTTTGCGCTAATTCTTTTCGCATTTCTTTTGCAGGTTCGTGAGTACGCTGTGCAAAACTAGTAGAATGGTAAAAATAGAGGTAAACTTTGGTAGGGTTTGTTCTATATTTGTAACAATGATTATTGTTATTGATCAACATTTTTGTTGGCTAGGATGATTCCTGTGGCTATGAGAATGATAACTTTGACTGGAATACCGATGATGACTTGGAGGTAGAGAACCATATCTCCGCTCCAAATTCATGTTTGATAGCTCCTGTTAATGGATCAATTGCTACGGAGGTAATGGCTTCAGAATTGTAGTATTTCATCTCTAATGTGGCAGAAAAAATTGGTTAGTATGTCATTTGCTTAGGTGTCCACCCTTTAATATTTTAACAGTAACTAGTGACAAATGAGTGATATGATTCGTTCCTGTTTAGGTTTTGTTGTTTGACTACCTAAGGTTTTGACTAATGTGCTTTTGGATTGATTTTGCTTAGCATAGAAAACAATAATAAGTGTGAAATGCCGTTTTTATTGTGGCAGAAAAGGTTTGTGAGCATGTGTTTTCTTAGACCTTATGGCCTCCAATATTTTATGGTAAATGTGACCAATAAGTGATACGATTCATTCTTATCTAGGTATTTTATGCAATTTCACAATCGAAAATTCTGATAAATCTGTTTTTGGAAATGATTCTGTTTAAATCATGAAAAATTATGTCAGTGTTGAAACAATTTTTTTTCAATTTAAAAAAAAACGTGGAATCGAATTTAGCATGTAATCAATCAACATATCCAGTAAAGCAGAAATGTTTCAGTTGGTTCCTGTCAAACATGGTGGGGGAAAATTAGTTCCTCAAGAGGTTTTCATGTCATAGAAACTAAATTTGGTTTTCAAAAATATCTTAGAATCATTTTGATTCAGTGCATTCTTTTATGTGTATAGTCGTGGTTGAGTATTTCACTTCAACTGTTGTCCTAATTGCAATTATTTTAATTTATGCCGATGCTTTAAACTTGGTCTACAGTATGCAATCATGAACAGCGTTATTAAAACAAGTACCATATAATATATAGTTGTCCTCTTAAATTTGAAGGTTCAAATTTCCCCCTGCCTTTTCATTTTGCTTTTACATACACGTTTTCCTGTAAAACTTTGGAGTACTTTCGTAGCCTATAATAATACCCCTTTTAAGAAGACCTGAACTTTGCAAATTGTTATCCACAGACTAATGTCTACTTGGTGTTAATGTGTTGTAATTTATCTATTTGACCCCTTCCATGCATTTGATCTTGTCTGAATGCTCTTTCTCCGTCCTATAGGTTCAAATATTACCCCGAAACTTGAGCTGTAGTATGCAATCATGAACAGTGTCAATACAACTACCATTTTTTATTTTAATGTTTCTAATGTTTCGTTGCATTTCCATTTTGTTTTACAATTCCGGAGTATACTATCCCTTTGGTGTTCATGTGTTTTTGAACCGTCAGTTTGATCCAATCCCTGCAAATATACTTTGTGTAAACGTTCTTTCTCCATCCTATTATTGACCATTTTCTGTTGTGTTATTCAACTCTAGGCAAGCTCTTCAAATTCTTTTCGTTCGGAGTTATTTCATGAATTTGTCGGAATGGGTTTTCCTGATAAACTAGTTGAAAAAGCGATCGAGGAAAATGGTAAGTGCATCTCTTGTTTGTTATAAGTTCGAACTTTCAAGGGTAAATTTCTTTATGTATCTAGACAAATGAGTTTTTGTAGAAAATTGTGCAGGAGAAGACAAATCGGAACTTATACTGAATACTCTGCTAACTTACAAGGTGAGTCATTTTGCTTTTTTCTATAAAAAAATTCCCTATATTGTTTATGTCTTGTTTAATGTGACAATAAGTGTACTTTAATAAAAACGAGCAGAACTTGTAAATAAAAAGGAGTAAGGGGATCATTTTGCATTTGTATTTGAGTGATGCCCAAATGGTTTTTCATTTTGTACCCTCCAGATAATGAAATTTCTGTTCAACATTTACATGTCTACGGGTAAAATTCCAAATTAGATTTAACTGTCGTTTTCTTGCTTGAGTTTCGACTTCTAAGAAATTTAAGCTTGCCATAGTGGTTACATTATGCTGTTATAAGCTGCTTAAACATTGATTGCATACTCGGTGAGTAATTTATGCTTCTCTTTACTGCTTAAACATTGGTTGCGTACTCGGTGAGTAATTTATGCTTATACATTGAGCTAAATTTTCACTAATAGAAATCGTGAAACTTATAAATCTAAAGTAGTAAGGAGTACATGCCACAAGTAGTAAAATTTATGCTAAAACATTTTATGTGTATATTAGTACAATTTCCAGTTCGACCAATTGTCGTTCTTCTTGATTGGGCTTTGAGAAATGTAAGCTTGCTTGACCGGCTTATATTAAACTATTTAACTACAAGTAGTAAAAATTATGTTAACATTTTATGTGTCCATTTACACAATTTCCAGTTAGAGCCGTTCTACTTGATTGGGCTTTGAGAAATACAAGCTTGCTTGAATGACTTGTATTAAGCTGTCTAATTGGCATTTTTATAAGTTGAAATAGATGTACTCTTGCTCTCACCTAACCTCAGTGATTGCTATAAAGTCCATTGGCTGCATCAGTTGAGCTTTTTCTCTAAAGAAATTGTATTCCGTTGCCTACCCATTATAAACTGATTTTTGATTTGAACAGGCCAAACTGAGGCTTATCAAATCGTGTCACCTTTCTGTATTCGCCTCTGTTGATTATCTTTGTGATGTTTCAGAATAATTGCTTGTTGAGACAAGAGGCCTTCAGCTGCAGCTTGTAAGCAAACAGCTGGTTATTTGAAGCTAAGAGTAATATTGTGCTTGTTTTTTTAGTAATAAAACCACAAAAGTTTTAACCAAAAAAGATCAAAAAAGTTGACTCAAAAGCTGCAGCTGACTGATTTTTCCCTTTTGGATTTTATATTCTTCTAGTGTTCTTTTTTCCTGTTTCTGTGATCTTACTTGTTTGCTAGCAGCTTAGTTGGTTTTATCTCCTTGGTTGCAAACTATGAAATGATGAGGGATTGCACAGTGTGCTCTATTTATAACTAATGTCGGTAATTCTGTGACATAATTTTTCTTTACTTTCATAAACTTAAGACGCTGAAATCAGTATGGTTTGGAGAATGCAGTGATGTTAAATTAGAACCTCTGAGTGTTTACCAGAACTTGTTTAGAGTGATGTATATAAACAGTCTTTGTTTAGGAACAGTTGTTATAAACAACGGCCTGTCTTGTAGCCGTAGCTCTACCATGTTTTGTTGCAGATTTTAAGCTCTTATTTTGCTTTTGTTTTTCTATTAAAAATGGTACTGCAGTTGGTTGATCACCTTAAAAGCTGAACTTTTTGGTTTATTGGCCTGAGAATGAGATAATTTAAGTTGGATGGATTCAGACTTTTTCTCAGTTTCAAATATTTCAACTTATATGCTGAATAGCTGCAACCAAACAAATACTTAACGTGTCCACATAGAGTCTTCTATCTGACCCAATTGTCTTTTTCGTGCATAGGTTTTGAGAAACACAAGCTTGATATAGTTGAGCTTTTTCTAAAGTAATCATGGCCTTGTTTGCCTGCAGCCTTTAAGCTCTAGTTTTTTCTTTCTTTAAAGGTGGACTGCAGTCCGTTTGATCAGCTCAAAATCTGAGCTTTTCTGTTTTCTTTCCCCTTAATAAGTTTGTAGCTTAAAATTAAATCAACCCAACTTTTTTTCATAACCTCAAAAGTTAGCCTAAATTGAATTAGCCCTCTATTTCTGTTGCTTACCCATTAAAACCTGGCTTTGGATCCAAAGTGAGGTTGTTCTGCCTAAACATGCCAAAGTGTGGCTTAGTAATTCATGTTTACCTTTTTGATTATGGCGATTGTTGTGTGATTTTTCATTCAAGGGCTTGTTGACACAAAAGTCTTGAGAAAATTAGACAGGGAACATGTAATGAATGAAGCTTCTATCAGGCTTGCTTTGCTTAAAAGTGGGACTTTTTTTGGTTGACCAGTTTACAAGAGGAGCTTTTCTGGTCTTTTAGCTAGAAGGTTTAAGAGGAACCTAGATTTTTTGTCAGCCCTTGCTTAGTTAAAGCTTTAAAACGTTAGCTTATAAATATTCATTGTTCCTAGACTGAGCTTTTTTAGAATTGGTTCTTATTTTTCATATCTAAAGTACTTGCTCTTTAATTAACTAGTCAGATTTTTTCTTCTTTTGCAGGCTCTTGAAAACTCTCCCGAAGCTACAGAAGCTTCTCCTCAAGAAGGAAACACTTCAACTCAAGCTTTTGAAAATTCTCCAGATGAGCAACCACCAGATATCGATTCAGATTTTTGGTCCTCTGACAATAAGGAGAATCTATCCGATTCAGATAGCTATTGGTCTGGCGATGAGGTAAATATCTTATATTTTATTAGCTTGAATTCCATGTCCATAGGTGGTTCGATACATTTATGCCCTTTCTTGGTGGCATGATTTTTTGGCTTATTAGCTGAATGCATGCATTGTTTGTGTGTTTTGGGTATGGTTTTTGAGGAAAATCTTTGTTACAAAGTCTGTGATTATACTGATACACCTTTCCTAGGTAGCTGTAAAGATGTTTGTTGGTTACTTAGGGTTTTATCAACTTGCAATAAATTTATGCCCTTTCAGCGTTTTCAGCTGTAACCATGATTTTTCTCAGAGAACAAATATTTCTTTTTTACTCAGAGAACTAGTGATTAACTTGAAGTACATTTGTATTGGTTTTCACTTTTCAAATACCACAAATTGCTTGTCTTGAAGTTATTGGAGTATTTCTTTAGCTCCTCCAATAGTTAGAAATGTTCTCTTTAGCTTATGTTTTAAAACTATCTAATATATTTACCTTTGCAGGGAACTGGAGGTGCATCATCAGAGAAGGATAAAATGATATCATATTTGGCAAGTATGGGTTATTCAGTGGAAGAAGCATCCATAGCAATAGAAAGATGTGGTACGTTCTGGCTATGACGTTTGTTTTTATGTTCCTGAACTGTATTTTCATTGGATAGAATTCACTTGGAAAAGATTTGTGTTCAGTTTACTTGTGATTTCAACTGAGTAGTGGTAGATGTGTACAAAGGTTGACTGTGACTCCTATAACATGTATACTTGACTGTGATTCCTCCCCTAAGGTTGTCTGTGTTGACTTAAACGTGTACAAAGTGTAGCAAAATAATAACCAAAGTTTTATTAATATATTATAAACTTGGTACAACACACCAGTACACACACCACATATATATCTCACGCCACTCACACACCACTAACACACTGACACTTTGAGAATTATTCTCAATTTATTTTGATACATACAAATGAGACCACTGCCCTATATATAGTAGTACAAGGTCAGTTATTTGCTGCCATGCTACATGCTAGAATTCTCTAGCTATATAAGTTGGCTGGTTTCACCGTTAAGTAAGAAGAAAAAGTCAAACTTGTAGTTTGAACATGTATCTAGTTACATCTAGGATTACTTTGGAATTACTCATGTTTCTAGAAGGATAATTATCGAGAACCATAATAAGTCGGCAGTGATGTTCAACAGTCTGGTTTCAACTCTTAAGCTCAATTTCTGTGATGTCTTTGTTTTAAAGACTGCTGCATATGGTATTTTGGTCGATCAGTTTAAAAGTTGAGCTGTGTTTTTTTGCGTAAAATCTAGAAGCTATCATCTAATGAGCCAAGTTTATTTTTCAACTTTTAAAAAACTCGAACATATTTGTTAAGGAAGATGCTACCGAACTAGCCCTTTGAAACCCAACCATGAAATGCCACCTAAAAACTATGTAACTTCATTCACATATCAATTTTATTGTTGCAAGTTGTATCTCCCTTTTGTTCCCTTGAAGTTGGACCACCTTAAGTTAATTAGTAAAAATGATGAGCTTATTGTTTCTTTCCGAAGAAGTTAGATCTTTTGATGTTATTTTTAACATAAAGAATCTAGCCTGTTTGCTGAATGCTGTGACCAAACATGCCTTGTGCATGTATATGAATACGATACTTTTAGTATTTTCCATGTATATGCATTACTTTGGTGTAATTTTGGTTAAAGGTACTTCATATCATAGCTTTTTTGTGGATTCATTCGTTGCAGCTTTTACGCTCATCGTTTTTCTTTTCGACCTGCAATTATTTTGGTTGAAACGACATACCATTTTGCTTTTCCTAGCTAAGAAAAGTACAATGGGCATTTCATTTTTAATTAATATTTTAAGTAATAAGTCGAGCTTTTATTTCACGTTTCGATTTAATATTTGTTAATTAAGTTTTTTTGTTTTTTTTGTGTTTGTGTGTTTTGAATTTAAATTGTTTAAGAAATATAACTTGTAAACATCTATTTTGGATGATTAAATTAAATGTCTTCATTTTCACGTGCTATACAAATCCGCCCCCCCCCCCCCCCCCCCCCCCCCTCCTCTCTTATTTAGGAAAAGAAAAAGAAGTCACAATGAGATTCAGTTTGGTATTGTTCTGAGTTTTATTTTTTTCCTTTTTTTTTCTGGAACTCCTTTCATATATGTACAGTTCTGCATCTATACTAATCCAAGGGTGGGAAGTGGAAAACACTGATTTTGAAGAAGTCATGTGGTGTGTTTTACGTAATTGCAGGTTTAGATGCTTCGGAAGCAGAGTTAACAGACTTCATATCTGCTGCGCAATTTTCAAAAGTGCAAGATGCTTTTTATCCTGAGGAGGAAAAGGTATCCTTTCTATCCTAGTTTTGCAGATTTTATCTTAAAAAAGGCCTCCTTTGGTTGCGGTTTTAAAGCTGAGTTTTATGTAATTATTTTTTGCTTAAAAGCTGGACTACATTTGGTTGGTCAGCTTAGAAGGTTATCTTTCCTGGATGTCTATTTGAGTTGTGTAGCACTGTAGCTTAATGATTATAAAAGCCTCATATAGTTGCAGCTTGAAAGCTCAGTTTGTCTACCGTTATATCCTTCTGCCGCTTTCATCTTAAAAAGGTTGTGCTTAGCTGAGCTCAAAAACACGTCTTTTTCTTTTATGATTAAAAGCTTGAGTCATTTTCTTTACCAGCTTAAAAGCTCAGCTTTTCTGGCTCTCCCTCCGAGTTCTGTAGTTTGTATCTCAAAAAATCCTTGTTTATTGCAGCTTAAAAGCCAGTTTTTTATTATTTAATGCTTAAAAGCTGCACTTCATTTTGTTGACCAGATAAAACCCTGAGATTCTCTGGCTTTCTATCCGAGTTCTGTAGCATTTATCCGAGTTATGTAGCTTTTATCCGAAAAAGGCCTTGTTCAATTGCAACTTAAAAGCTGAGTGTTTTTTTTATACTTTTATGCTTACAATAAAAACTCCATTTTGATGATCAGCTTAGAAGTCGAGCTTTTCTGGATTTCTATTAGAGTCCTGTACCTTTTATAGTAAAAAAGGCTTTGGCCAGGTGCAGCTTAGAAGCTCAGTTTGTATGCTTTTCTGCTGAAAATCTGGATTCCATTTTGTTGATCAGCTTGAATGGTTTTTCTGGCTTTCTATTAAAGATCCTTTTTATGCTATAAAGCAGAGCTCCATTTGGTCGACCAGCATTAGAGCTGAAGTGTTCTGTTTCTTAGGCTGGGCATAAGCTAGTAGCCTTTGTAAGAAGTGAATCTAGCTTTTTCCAAACCTCAAAACTGTCAAGCTTATTAGCTTTAAAGCTGCCATCAAACAAGGCTTAGTTTTGTTGCCAACATGAGAGTGGATCCTTCTTTCGATGCTGGTCAGCTAATTTTTATTGTGTCTGAATATATTTTTTGCCAGCCAAGAAGAAATCTTTTCTGTGAAATGGGTAGAAGGAAGAAAAGAAAATTACTAGAGAAGGACCTGAAAAAGAAAAGACAGAGGGCATTTGACGAAGAGGAGACACTTCGTCTACCGCAGCCTATGATCGGCTTTGGGGTCCCATCTGATTCTATAAATTATCGTAGAACCCTCCCAGAGGCCGCTATCGGTCCCCCATACTTTTATTACGAAAACGTCGCATTAGCACCAAAAGGCGTATGGGATACGATAAAAAGATTTCTGTATGACGTCGACCCGGAATTTGTAGATTCCAAATTCTTTTGCGCGGCTGCTAGAAAAAGAGGATATGTACACAATCTCCCTCTGGATAACCGTCGTCCTCTCTTACCCTTACCAGCCCGCACTATAAACGAAGCTTTACCAATGACGAAAAGATGGTGGCCGTCTTGGGATCCACGAACAAAGTTGAATTGTCTACAAACGTGTATTGCGAGTGCAAAATTAACCAATAGGATTAGAAAAGCTTTGGAAGAGTGGGATGGCGAGCCGCCTGAAGGTGTGAAGAAATACGTCCTCTATGAATCTAGAAAATGGAATCTTGTCTGGGTGGGTAAGAACAAGTTGGCACCCCTCGAGTGTGAGGAGGTTGAGATGTTACTTGGGTTCCCGAAAAACCATACGAGAGGTGGTGGGATAAGCCGGACGGATCGGTACAAATCTCTCGGAAATTCATTCCAGGTAAGTCTCAGCCTCTCGTGTATCCTTTCCTTTTTAAGTACAACACTTATATTTATATAATTAGGCCTTGTCTGGTTGCAGCTTATTAGCTCAGTTTTTTTGTTCTTAAAAGCTAGTCTGCATTTGGCTGACTGCCTTAAATGGTGACATTTTTTTGCCCTGAATAAGCTATTGGCTTTCAGCTTGATGAACTTATCTTTTCTTATTCTCAAAAAAGCTGCAACCAAGCAACCTATCCATAAAATAGGTGAATATACCCTTTTTGTGTATCATATATTCTTTTCTTCTATCCAACTGTGTTCTCTTGGTAACCCCTTATCTTTGCCAAACTTGCGTGTTTGCTAAGCTATGCATATATAAGTAATTCTCCTCTCAAAGTAGTATTATTTTATTGGCATTTTGGTGTTAGCTCTCTTTTGTAGCTGTCAATTGACTATTTTTCGGTAAGTCTGTCAATTGACTCTGTTAAGGAGTAACACTAAGAGTAGGATTTTTTCAGTATCAAACATGGGCACATGCA
Organism: Primula veris; assembly: GCA_963682055.1. Classification (NCBI taxonomy): domain Eukaryota; kingdom Viridiplantae; phylum Streptophyta; class Magnoliopsida; order Ericales; family Primulaceae; genus Primula; species Primula veris. The sequence goes on along the minus strand of OY821747.1, from coordinate 21,896,791 downwards.
ATCCCAAACAGTAACGGATTAATTTGACCTAGTCTAGTGATAGAAAATGTGATAAATACTTGAGTGTCTATTATCTTGACGAGGGTTAGTTCATATTTAAACAAAGTAGTTTAGGTAGCAGTGCAAATAATATTAGTAGTTGTGCTGGTAAGGCATGACTTATTATTTTAACTTTTGCGAGTTGCCTACTAGTAAAAGAACTATCAAAAGTGAGAATTATTTAGTTCCGGTCTGGAAAAGAATTTTTTAGGAACAAGTTTCTCGACTTTAAAAGAGTTTCATTGTAACTATGCTGATCATGAATCAGTTTTGTTGTTGATGAATTATGTTCATGTAGACAGTGTGTTTGTTACTGTTATTAGTGTAGCTTTCTAATTAGGACACCTGATTAATCTGTTGATGTTAATCTTGGAACAGATTATTGGCTTTGTTGTTTGAGTAGTGATATATGCATGATTAGATTCTCAGAATATACTCCGAGAGTTAAATTTCAAGTTCTGTTATTACATTTTCAGTCACAAAAAAGTGTAATTTCAAAACCTAAACTAACCTTTTGAGTTATAGTTTCGTTAGTCTTTTGTGCACGAAGCGTTTTCCTTCTTGTTTGTAGAAATTTTACATTGTCTCTTCAACCAAGATGACCCCAGCTACGTTTGATATATTCTTATCAAGTAGTTGTACTTGTTCATTTAAAATATTACTGTGGTGGGGGTGTTTCTTAGCGATGTCTAGGATTTTACTCTACGTCTCTGGTGGAATTTATAATGCATTTGTCTCTGCTGTGTTTTCGAGTTTGGGTTAAGACATTAGTGCTTAGCTGTTAGTTAGAACTTTCACTGCACAATAAACGATGTTAGTAATGAATGAACATACTATGTACACGAACGAGAGAAAAGGAGACTTGATAAGTGAACTCGCAATAGTAGAAAGAACATCAAATTGCGACCAATGATGAATTTGTGGGAGTTCACTTCAGATAATAAACTTTCATGGTTTTTTTTGCAAATTCCAGAAAAAAATCATCCTAAAGCCGCTAGAGTAAAGAGAAGAAATTAGCAAAGAATTAGGTTGTGGAAGAGCCGGAGAGATTGCTTTCTTTATTAGCACTTTAATTTGCTCTCTCGATTAGTTATAGTAGAACCTAGTTCAGTTTCTCATTTCAGTATTTCACCTTGCGATTAGTTTTTTACCCTTTTAGTTATTTTTTTAACTTAACCAGAAATCTGCCTAAAAATCTCCCATAATGCATGTGTCCTATTTATAATATTAATTTATTAGAGTGACGACTTTAAGTTCTTTACTATACTTTTTAGTTTATCATGTATATTTAACTAGGGAATGCCCATGTTTTATAGAAGTAGCTGTAGATGTACATAATATCATAATGATGCTCATTTCGTGAAGCTTAGGAGTAACTTACACTAATTTAAATTTGTTCTTACATTGTTACTATTGTGCATCCACTTCCAATTTACGGAGCTTACATCAGTGCTTACATGTCCTGAACTTTCATTGCTTCGTCAATACCACAAGTTTTTTAGTGCAACGCTGCTTTTACTGAGAATCATTTGAGTGTGACTATACGTTGTATTTTTGTAACAATTAGTTAAACTAATTCAAAATTAGAAAATGATATGACAAGTACGAAACTCTAAAAGCTGCATACATAACTATTGTCTGAATCTGACATTCTATAATGGATAGCATATTATACACCAGAGCGTATTTTGTAGTCACATTTTCAAACTAATGTAGTGGTTGAACTCAGTAGAAGTAATAAGTACCCACTTTCTATGCATCTAAGCAATTCATGATGCTTCCCAGTAATCGATATTAACCTTTCTTGTTTCTTTCTTGCTTTTACTTGCTGTCTTGTACAAAAGATTGAACCTTAGGTATTTACTTCCCTCGTTTCGTTTCATCATCTTCATGCTTTAGTAGTACAGGATATACCCTTTTCTTATTAACGATCCGTATGTGTTTGCAAATGTGCGTAATATTGTTGTCATGATAGTCATAAGCGAAACTTAATCCTTTCACATGTTTCTTTTTTTCATTTGTGCCAAGCTGAATATATTATACATTTGTTTTGATAGCGTGCTTTCAAAGGATAAATTAGTGCTTTGTATGTTATCGACTTAGTATTTCAGTGCCCATATGGTGATTCTGCGTTTTACTTGGAAGCACCTGGATGAGATGATATACTGACATTTCAGAGTAGCCAGCTTAAGGAATTCATTCTGTTTTAATCACGTTACACCAATCTAAATGCGCTATAACACAGCCATTCTTTGCTAGGTAGAATTTTCTAGTTGGCAGTTCATTAACAGTCCGTTACCATTGGGAAACTTCAGATGTCAAATTAACCATGATATACATTGGTTATTTTTTAGGAGTTTGTAATAGTATGACAACTTAAAAGCATAGAGTGAATAAAAGATTTTTATAGTTTTATATTTCTTGCTTTTAAACTGAGTACAACAAGGCCTTATATAGGCTGATCAAGGTTCTACAGATTACTATATTAAATGTTACTCCAACTAACACCAACATGTATTAACTATTAACTATTAACTATTCACTAATTACTATTTCTAACTAATTACAGCTAAAGCCTAACTACTAATTGGCTATTAATCTGAAATATTTTAACACAACTTAACTAAAGAAAAATTATAGTATGGGTTTTGGGAGCAAAGCAAATCAGGTTTTGGGAACGAGTTTTAGATCCAAGGGGTTTCCAGTCGGTCTTATTGTGGATGAATCATATGTATGTAAACGTGTGTGAGTGTTAATGGTGTGACGGACAAAGCTCATTACTGAAGTGTACCTTTTTTCTATTTTTTAGTTTACACTAAGGATGAAGTCATGACTTTTCTGTCTAGATTTATTCGATGTCTCTTGACTGTGTTTGTGCTTGTTTTGGAAGAAAATGTGTAGTCATCGAGTATGCCAAAGTCGGTCTTGATGTGGATGAATCATATGCATGTAAACGTGTGTACGTGTTAATGGTGTGACTAACAATGCTCATTACTAAAGCGTACCTTAAATTGTCTAAACATAAGGAGAGGTTGCACACTGACCTAACAATATAACTATACTAGTCTCATTTAGATTTAATGTCTTTTTTGCTTGAAATCTGTTGTGATTTAGTTGACCAGCTTAAAACTTTAGCTTTTCTGAAAGTTGGCCTGAAACTTCTAGAAGTTTAAGCTCGATAAATCTAGCTACAGTATTTCCTAACCTAAAAGAATTCAGCTTTCCTAAAAAATTGCAACGAATCTCCCATACGGAAGTTTTCTTAGGATATGCTGGTGTTTGATGTTTAATTCTTAATCATTTGTTGTTTTCTGAAGGCTTGATTCCCTGTTAAGCATATAAGCTGGATTTTTTCGGTTCGTTTTGCCTCACTTGTTTTTTGTTTTTTGTTTTCAGTTATTCATTAGTAATTTTTTATTTTTTTTCTATTTCAGGTCGACACCGTCGCCTATCATCTCTCAGTCCTAAAGGACCTGTTTCCGGGAGGACTCAATGTACTCTCCCTCTTCTCCGGTATCGGAGGTGCTGAGGTTGCTCTCCATCGCCTGGGAATACCGTTGAAGACGGTCGTATCGGTCGAGAAATCGGAAGTCAACAGAAACATAGTACGAGATTTCTGGGAACAGACTAGCCAAACTGGGACGTTGATTGATTTTGAGGATGTACAAGAGCTGCATGGTGATAGGCTGGAGCAGATTATACATTCGATCGGTGGATTTGACCTGGTTATTGGTGGGAGCCCATGTAACAACTTAGCTGGAAGCAATCGCCACCACAGGGATGGTTTAGAGGGTAAAGAATCATCCCTCTTTTACGATTATTTTAGAATACTTGATTTAGTCAAGTGCGTAATGGGTAAAAAGCAGTAGGGTAGTTTTTATTAGTGGAAAAGGCTAATTCAATTTGCAATTGTATGATTACTATAACTAAGCCTTTTTTCTTAGGTGCTGGTAGCGAAAAAACAGAATCTATGTGTTGATTACTTAATAAATTTTGTTATGGACCCAGTTATAATTTTTATTTATTCATTAGTTGTTATCAAATGTTGTTTTATGTGAATAAAAAATTAATGACCCGCCTAACGCAGTGGCAAATATAGGTTCTCTCTTGTGTGTTTAGTTGTGCTGTTCTTGCAAATAAAATTGGATGCTCATCTATAATCACGGTCAGCTATGCCTAACTTTTAAGCCTTTTATTTTCTGAATGATAGTTGCTTAAACGTATCGTAAGGTGATACATTTTCTACTTGATGAGTTTGTCAGTCTTTTCTGTGGTCGTTTAGTTTAGCAAGTTGTGCAGTTATAGTGCGAGCTGGGATCATGCAGAGCTTATTATAATAAAAAAAATCACAGTTTAGTAGAGTTAGTTTGGCCATTTTTCATGTGTATGAATAGCGATGAGTAAAGGTTTCGGGGACTCAAAAAGCAGAGGTCCATAACGTATATTGAAGATATTTTGAGAAGATGCTAGTACTCATGTCCAGTTCTTGAATAGTTATTATTTACATGGGGTTGTCTGGATGCAGAACTAAGCAAATAAGCTTGTTTTTATTTGTTGTGAAATAGTGAAGTTTATCCATTCAAAAGCTTTGATTTTTTTAGTCGCAATTATAGCCCTATTGTGATTTTCTTGGTGGGGTGGAGAGGGAGATTGAATTCAATGGAAAAGGTGAGAATTCACAACATGCCTAGAGCAATGGGTGGTGTAATTTTTTCATAACTTTTATGCGTTTGATTATGCTCTTTCTTGCAAAAACAATTTGGAGCCTCGCTCACATTCATGATCAGCTTTGGCTTGGTGTTCTGAAAGCCCTTTATTTTCCGAGTGATAGTTGTTGATACTCATTGAAAGGCAATACACATACGTGAGTGGTCGAGTCTGTTCTTTGGCCATCTAATTAGCCAAGGGTGTGGGTATAGTGCTACCTTTGAGCTTCTTGTATAATTTTATTTCTAATTTAGAAGGCTGGGAATGGTGTTTCAATAATTTGATTCCGAGCTATGTTACGTAATTAGCAATGATATTTCTAAGAGTTATTCAGGTTGCTTGTGTTCGAGCAAACTGTATAAAGTGGGACCTGATTAGTACCCTGTGGGGGAAATGCAGAGCCGGTAAAGCTTATGCTTCAAACTTATTATACGATTGGAGCTTTGTTCTGGGGCTCTTGAGGGGTAAATGGCTCAACAATACGTTTATCGTGATTTGTGAGATAAATTATAGATAACTCTCGAGTCTTTTGTTTGGACTAACGACCTGTAGTCGGTTATTGTTGTCCCCTTGTTGGTGTTGCTTACCTTTTCTCGTTTTAGCGGAGTTCGTATTGTTTGAAAAAAAGGAACTAGAAGATCATCTCTTAAGCTGTTAACCAAATGCAGACTTAGGTTTGAAACACAAAATCGGGAAAGGTTGAGCTTAAATGCTGCAAACAATGTATAAACAAGTTGCACCACAGACTTGATTACAATTATGTGCTCGTCAAACTTCCCGCTGCTGATGGTCTTAAATTTCACATTTTCTAAAATAAACTAGAACAGAGATTCACAATTTAGTAAGCATTGAAATCAAATAAAGACCGAAACCTTGTGTCACCATTGAATGTCACTACTGAATCAGAGGGTCTAGTTTTGTTACTGATATTTTGCTCATAAATTTGTTTTTAAAAACCTGGAATTTTTGCTAAATAAACAAAAACACTACTCTTACCAATTATTTTTATCCCAAGTGTAATAAAGTCCAAAGTAGTCTTTTTTTTTCTTACCAACCCGACAATTAGACCTTCCTAACTATAGTCCATACATTTTCCTTCATCATGGTTACAAAACTAAGCTGTACTTTCTATATCATCCTCGCCTTGGGTCCCAAATTCGATGACCACCGTCCTTGCCATCCGATAATCATACTTCTTGTCGCCAACCATTGACATATGGAAACGTGAAACAAGCTATTCGCTAAGGAGTTGAGTTTTGCAGATATACCATAATGCTTATTAAATTATAAAGTTTAGAGAAAAATAGAAGGAAGTGAAGTGGCTTTCATTTTTACACTAAAATTACATTTGATTTGATCATTAGATTCTTATTAGTGAAATTAGATTAGCTCCTGTACTTTTTCCGTTAGCTGCAATTTAAACACGTATCCAATTGCAATTTCTGCTTTTTAGTAACAATGACGGGATAACTATGTTCATTTCGTGTCACCGTCTAATTACTTTTCAATAGACCTTTTTACTTTTGGTGGTTATTAAAGATTTTTGGGAAAAAACCTGTTTACTTTAACCAATTTAGTACCTCAGCCTTTAAATTTTACCAATTTGATCATCAATCTAACAATTCTAGTCCAATTAAATATATGACGGTATAAATCGATGAAATTACACACTATATCTCACATTTGAATTATTACTTATGAAAGAACGTGACTGCATTTATGTTATTTTGTTAAACATGAGTCTCTGATTGAACGAAAATTGATGGAATGAGGCCCAAATTAATAAAGTTAAAGTTTGGATACTAAATTGGTAGATAAACACTAATATGAATCCGATGCACTATAATTAGGATGTGTCAACCAATATAATTTTTAGTTTTAATTATATTGTTTGACACACTTTAATTATATTGCACCGGGTTTATAGTAGTGTTACTCAAATTAGTAATATATTAATAAAACATTAATTTTCTTTAAGATTTTGTATTTGAATGACATCATGTTTTTTCTGCTTATATCTAGATCGATTTTGACTATCTGGGGCCTATTTTTAAGAACTTTTCAAGAGGCCTACTGTTAGCAACTTTGTGCTAGCATTCGTTTGGTTAGCGGATTGACACTTCAAAAGAACGTTTGTGGGCACCATTGGGTGTGTAGAAGCATCAAGAGTTACGGGTTTGATATGGTTCAAACGACGGGCAGAATCAAGGAGAAACACCAAAGGCATTTGGCTGGTTTCGGGACGGTTTTGCAAAGCAATTTGGCAATGTTTGCCAAAGGATTTGACAACGGATTTTGGTGCGTTCGTTGGGCTGTTCGATAAGGAGACTTTTGAGTATAAGTGGCTGGAATTTGGTTGAGTGTTGGACAGCCAAAATAGTAGCAAAACATAGCAGCTGTTCAGAGTGCGTTTTGGCGGGAACGGTTACTTTTGGGACAACATTTCGTGGGCTGACTGTTGAGGGTTTTTAGGGACACTTGGTACATCACTTTGGCAGCATAATACACTCAAATAACTGTCATGGGCAGTTGTTAGGCATGGGGCTTGGCAGTTTCTTTAAAAACAGTTTGTAAACTGCCCATATATGTGTTATAAATACATGGCAGAATAGCATTTCGTACATAGGGTTTATGATAGAGTTTTGGCTGGAGAAACACTTGTAAACATATATAATCGGGTTCCTAATATTAACGGAATTATATTGGGTTGGCTGCGGCCGTAAATTGCGCGTGTGTGTTCATTTACGTTTGCTTGCGTTTACATATATTACTTGTCTTAAAATCTGTCCAGATTAGAGCAGTTACGTTGCCTCGAAACGGACTGCAATTGAGTGACTAAACACGAGAGTTTGTGAGGCAAACACGAGTGTTGCGATTTTGTTGGTTGGCTGATCGTTTGTGGCAGCGGCTAAGTCCATAAGCGAGCCATCACGTGGCTGTTTTTGTTGAGCGAAAAAATAGTCCCGTGACAACTGGTATCAGAGCGGAAGTTACAATGGTGAACGAGGCGAGGGAAAAGGATCTTTCGACGAAGGACAGACTCAAACGGTTAGAAACTCTTGTGGGCACCGAACCCGCTGGAGATGGCGTGAACTTGACTGTCAAAACAGAAGCGTTGGAGGATGACGTGACTGTTTTGAAAGAGAAGGTCGAGGCGTTGGTGCAAGAACTCGCTGATTCTACGACGGGAATGGGAATTATGCGAGAGGAGATTCAGATTTTGCGGAAAGCGGTTGCTGGAAATTCAGTTTCGACAAGTCACGAAGGTGGCGTGACAAAATGGAGAGTGCCGGAACCGAAACCGTTTGTTGGAGATCGGGATTGTAAAAAGTTGGAGAACTTTTTGTGGGATATGGAGTAGTACTTTACCGCTGCCCATATACCGGAGGGTGAACGTGTGGCGATAACGAGTATGTATTTGAGCGACAACACAAAGTTATGGTGGCGTTCAAGGGCTGCGGATAATGCTCGAGGATCAATCGTTTCATGGAATTGGTTGAAGGCAGAATTGCGTGAGCAGTTTTTGCCTAGTAACGGTGCGTGGGTTGCAAGAGAAGCGTTGCGAAATTTGAAACAAAGGGGGAATGTTCGGGACTACGTCAAGGATTTCAGCGCGATTATGTTGGAAATCAGCAGCATGTCCGAGGAGGACAAGTTGTTTAATTTTGTTTCCGGGTTGCAATCGTGGGCACAATTAGAGTTACGAAGGTTGGCGGTGAAAGATCTGTCAAGTGCTATGGCAGCGGCGGATGGTTTGTTAGACTATAAACTGAATTCGGAAACCGAGTCGAAAAATGGAAGGAACGGCAAAAAGGTGGTGACAAAATTCAGCGAGGTGGAAACATCAAAACCAGCTATGGATGATGACTGTCGAAGCACGAAATCGGTTAGCCATAATGGCAAGGAAAAGGGGAAAAGCAAGACGTTTGCTTGCTTTATTTGTGGAGGTCCTCACTTCGCCAAGGAGTGTTCGAAAAAGGAGCGGTTATCGGCACTTCAGGTTGACGAAGAAACGGATAAGGAGGGCGAAAAGTTTTACATAGGCAGCATGCAAGTGATGCCTTAGACGTAAGATACGGGTGGGTGGTCGACTCGATGGGCAAAGCCGTGGGGTACTATCGAGGGAGTTACGTCGACCAAAATGGACAGCGTGGTGCTGTTCAAACAAGGAAAAATTTAGGCTGTTTGAGATGGACTTTGGGCAGCGGGTTTTGAAAAGAAAATTGACCTAAGGAGCGAGGTTTGGTTGCAGGTTTGGGACAGCGGAAACAAGTTGCGGGAAATTTGATTTGCGGGAAAAGTATGGGCTATCTTATGGGTCAGACGAGGACTGAACTTTGGTTTTGAATTCTGTAATAAACACTTGATTCATCGAGGGCGATGAATGGCTTAGGTGGGGGAGGTTTGTTAGCATCTTTGTGCTAGCATTCGTTTGGTTAGCGGATTGACACTTCAAAGGAACGTTTGTGGGCACCGTTGGCTAATGATTGGTGTGTAGAAGCATCAAGAGTTACGGGTTTGATATGGTTCAAACGACGGGCAGAATCAAGGAGAAACACCAAAGGCATTTGGCTGGTTTCGGGACGGTTTTGCAAAGCAATTTGGCAATGTTTGCCAAGGGATTTGACAAGATTTTGGTGCGTTCGTTGGGCTGTTCGATAAGGAGACTTTTGAGTATAAGTGGGTGGAATTTGGTTGAGTGTTGGACAGACAAAACAGTAGCAAAACACAGCAGCTGTTCAGAATGCGTTTTGGCGGGAACGGTTATTTTTGGGACAGCATTTCGTGGGCTGACTGTTGAGGGTTTTTAGGGACACTTGGTACACCACTTTGGCAGCATAATACACTCAAATAACTGCCATGGGCAGTTGTCAGGCATGGGGCTTGGCAGTTTCTTTAAAAACAGTTTGTAAACTGCCCATGTATGTGTTATAAATACATGGCAGAATAGCATTTCGTACATAGGGTTTATGATAGAGTTTTGGCTGGAGAAACACTTGTAAACATATGTAATCGGGTTCCTAATATTAACGGAATTATATTGGGTTGGCTGCGGCCGTAAATTGCACGTGTGTGTTCATTTACGTTTGCTTGCGTTTACATATATTACTTGTCTTAAAATCTGTCCAGATTAGAGCAGTTACGTTGTCTCGAAACGGACTGCAATTGAGTGACTAAACACGAGAGTTTGTGAGGCAAACACGAGTGCTGCGAGTTTGTTGGTTGGCTGATCGTTTGTGGCAGCGGCTAAGTGCATAAGCGAGCCATCACGTGGCTGTTTTTGTTGAGCGAAAAAACAGTCCCGTGACACCTACCAACATGTCCTTCAAATGAAGTTAAATCAAAATATAAATATTCACATAATAAAAATACAATCTACTAAAAACCCAAATAAAAATATATTAGAACCCTATTTGACTGTACCCTAAATTTAAATATTAATTAAAAATATAAAACCCTACCCACTAAAAATTCAAATAAAAATATACTAGAACCATAGTTGAGCTTACCCTAAATTTAAATATTAATTAAAAATAAAAAAAATTGTTAAATATAAAACTCAACCCACTAAAAACCCAAATAAAAATATTTTAGAACCCTAATTAAGCCTATCCTAAATTTAAATATTAATTAAAAATATAAAAAAATGTTAAATATAGTATTAATAACAATCAGAACCGTTAATTAGGGTTGATATGTCATGTAATATGACATATAGTTGATTTTTTTGCTAGAAAAAAAGTGTTAGCAAAATTATTTTTCATTTAACATAAATTAGTCACATATGTATATATCAAATCAGCGGGTTTATTTTGTAGATATAAAAATAAGGAAGCAATTTTACATTTAAATTATAGCTACAACTATAAACACCATGAATGCAAGTAAATCAAGCAGCAAGGCAAGCAGACATGTAAATGAACAGTGAGCTGCTTGCTTCCATGACCATAGAGGTTTTCTTTTTTATATAGTTAAGGAAGAAGATTCAAAAATAAAATAAAATAAATACTCCTATACTCCTCTAATATTAATTTTACCATAAAAATAAAATAAACGAAGAACTAAAGTAAAGTAAATAAATAAAATAGAACCTCAACCACTGTCCTTCATCGCGCGAAAAACAGCGTTGCAATATCAAGCTATCTCCCCAGGTTGGTACCTTCTCTATCTATCTATATATATATATATATTTATATGTCTCTCTATATAATATATACATCATTTTATCTCAATCTCGTAATTATGGTTTTATATATATGTATCTCTCTCTCTCTCTATATATATATATACATATATATTTATATATAGCTGACTCGATCCCTACGCTTATTATTCCTTATAATTATATACGTGTAAACACTTGCTAGGCTAGCTCGTTTCTTTCTTTATGTGTTATCATCATTTTTTAATCTCATTATCTTAATTATTATGGTATTACCAATTTACCACTCAATAATTCTACAATGATCTAGGCTGCAACTCAATTTTTTTTTATTTTTTTGTGAAAATTAATGAAATTATAAATCTTCAATTATGCAGCGTCCCTCTGTATTTGTTATTTTAAATATGTTATCGCGTCGATTTTGTTATTTGGTGTTTCTTTATATAGGTGCCTCGATCCTTACGCTTCTGATTCCGTATATCATATACACGTAATATGTAGACACTTGCTACGCTCGTTTCTTTTCTCTGTTATCATCATTTTGAATCTCAATCTCGTAATTATTACGATATTACCTACCACTGAATCGTTCTACAAGTTTAGTGTTACATTGGAATTTGAGTATCACCCAGATGCGGTTTAGCGGCTATATAATCCAGACAATGCTCTAGTGCGTAACCCAATCGAGGCATATTTTTAGTTTTCTTGTTGAAAAACGCCGTTTAGGACTGAAAATTAGTTTAAAAAATAAATCATCAGTTACACAGTGACCTTGTTCTACGGTAGAATGGTATTTGTTATTTTAAATATGTTGTCGGGTCGATTTTTGTTTCTTTCTCCCGTGTGATTTTTGTTGGTATGGCGCGAAAAAAAAAAATCGCAACTGAGGTGCTAATAATGACTCTTGGCACACCGATTTTTAAAAACCCCACCTCGACAGTGTAAATTTTGCATTTATATTATGAAAATAGCATTTCGCCCATCAAAATAATTCCGGTTGATCTCCAGCCCCCCATACCTATGTTACGCCACTGATTCACAGGTTTGTGGTCACTCTTTTCATAATATAAATGCAAAATTTACACTGTCAAGGGTGGGGTTTTTAAATTTTTTTACTCCTACCATAGGCCGCTTGCGTAATTTAAAAAAATTAGTACAAACATCGTCACTACAAGTTCCACACATTTGAAACTTCGAAACTTTACTAGTTTTCTTTAAATTATAATCAAAGCTAAAACTACTCCCCCTAAGAGAAAAACTCCAGCTATTCGCCATGATGACTCTTTTCAAAATCTCACCTTTTAACTTTTAATTTAAATCTGAAACAGGAAACAGTATACACCCAGCCCCAAATATCCCAATGTAAAAAACAATAGGGGTTTGGCGACACTGATTGTGGACAATGGGGCGCGACGGTTCAACCATCGTACCGGCGACTGGCGAGTCGAAGAAGAAACCGGCCAATTCACGTAGCTGGATCTTACTGAACTCGGATGGAACCGGTACCGTTTTGGACGTTGATAAATACGCTATTATGCACCGTGTACAGATTCATGCTCGTGATCTCCGCATCCTCGACCCGCTTTTGTCTTACCCTTCTACCATCCTCGGTCGTGACCGCGCCATTGTTCTCAACTTAGAGGTGCTTTTTATTGTTTTTTTCTTTCTCTCAGTTATAACAGTATACTACTATTTGGTATTATTTGTTTAGGTTGGGGGGAGGGGGGGATTAATTTGTGTTTGTTCAGCTTGAAGCCTTTAGGACTTTTATTACCTGTTTGTGCATAAATAGATTAATAGCCAAGCTACAATAGATATTTATGCATATGTATATATCTGTGTATATAAAGGGAGGAAGCTACACATTATGAGAAACCCTAGCAGTTGGTGTATATTAACATATGCTTTATAAAAATAGTGGATTAACACCCCCTATTATGTATATGTAGCCTATCTGTTCTAACCCACTAGGAATAGCCTAGTGGGCTAGAGCCCGCACTATCAATAGGAGGTGCAGGGTTCGAGTCTTGTTAACGGGGTTAGGTGTGAAATCCCTTGATCCTCTTTAATAAGATTATAAAAAATGAAAATGTAGCCTATCTGTTCTGACAAGTCGCAAATTAAATCAAGATAACGATTTACCCATAGCTAAAAACACGGATATATCTGTAAACATGGGTGCATATAAAAGAGTGTTTATTTTCCGATTCACTAACTTGAGTTGTTTGGGTATTGCAGCACATTAAGGCCATCATTACTGCTGAAGAGGTAATCAAAATGATCTTTGTCAAAAAAGTGCCGCTCTGTTTTGTTTTCACTTGCATTGGTTTTCTTCTCGCAGCTTATGGTTTATCCTTGTGTTCACTAATTCACTCTTTATTGTTGAATATTTTTTCAATTTTCGATGGAATATTTATTATCAGAATCAAGTTTCTACTTTCTATGAGTGCCTGAAGCTTTTTTCACAATTCTAGAGAAACTGCTTTCAGAACCAATTTATCAGCAGTTCCTTTCACATGCATAATGAACACTATATAAATTTATCAGCTAAGTCTTTTGAAGGGTTTTAAGCTAAGGCAGATTAAATTACTTAGTTGAACCGCAAATTGTTTCATAATCAGGAAGTAAAATTATATTTGAAGTCTATTACTCATCAGAAAAGGATCTCCCTGAGTATCATGATCATGGTTTATTCCAATTCCAGTGAATTGGGCTAGTTTCTTTTAATTTCAAAATTTGCTTGAAAATGTTTATTTTGGTAATTTGAAGTTTGAACTACATGGAAGAGGTGATGAAGCCAAATTTAGTTTCTGGGAATAAATAGTTATGAGAAACTAGTTTAATCTAGTAAAGTTGGAGGATGATAAATTAAATACAAAGCAGGAGATGACAATCACTACCCTAAACATTGTTAGCCATAAATTTTAATATGTTTATACTTGATTCAGCTAGAAATACATTGCTGCTCTGTTCTGAATATATACTCTAGAAGTTAATAAGTTTTTGTTAGTTTAGAATTTTCATTCCAATTTTAGAGTTAATTAAACACATGTAAGCGGGAACACAATCTTTCTTCTCAGATGTAGTACCTCGTTATACTGCCTATGTGAAAAAAGCCTCATCTCATGAATGAAAAACGAAATTGTCCTTTATATACTCTTCCATTTCTATTCCTACATAAGAATGCCATTAATATCCTTAATTTAATCTGACTTCAGCATGATGTTTTCTTATGGAGGGTATAATAGGTATTGCTTAGAGATCCATCAGATGATAATGTTATCCCTGTTGTTGAGGAACTTCAACGAAGATTGCCCCCTACAAATACGCTTAAAGGGCAAGCAGAAGGGAAAGACTTGGGTGCCCACCATGATAATTATACTGGTGAAGAAGATGGTGTGCGTTCAACTCTAAGCTCCTCTTTTCTGAAAATTTGTTGGGTTATTTGCAGTTTTGCAGTAACTTATCATCAAACTTTCCATTTTGTACACCTGCCTATAAAAATAATGAATTCGTGATTTCTTAACTCACGGTTATATTCTCGACGATTTAGTACAGCTAGTGTACAAATTGGAAAAGAAAATAGGCCGGGATAGTGATTACGTTCAGAAACCAAATATGTGTACACTAATCTATCATGTTCTTAATATCTTGCAAACAACTGTATTATGTTTTTTATTTAGTTCCCAACTATTGGATATTTTATATGTATTGTCCAAAAAATACAAATTGTTAGGTTGATGTACTAGATGCTTATAATTTATAGGCTGGTGGTACAAATTTGATAATGCGTTAGTGTACAAAACTGTTGCTAACCCCATCTATGCTAAAGTTATATATTGTATTATGTGGTTTAATTTTCTGTCCTGTTTGATCTTTTTTCAAGTACAGTACATTCTTTTTAAAGTTTACTGTTTTGCAAAATTTTGGAGTACAGAATCACCATTTGAGTTTCGGGCGTTAGAGGTGGCATTAGAAGCCATTTGTAGTTTCCTTGCTGCTCGTACAACAGAATTGGAGACTGCTGCTTATCCAGCTTTAGATGAACTCACAAATAAGGTATGAATTTCTTGCTTATTTCATTTGTCAGGATCCTCATATTTCAAAATATAGTATGTTGAGGAATTTAAAGTGTCTGATTGGTAAAGAGGTCGTAAAATATTTTCCCATTCCGAAAAAGAACATTGAGTAAATTTATCATGATTTATTTAGACATTGTTGGTTGCTGCTGTTGAGTTTGCCAGGTTTTTGTTAAAATTTGGAATGTGCTTGGTTGATCCGCTTAAAAGCTGGGATTTTTTGGTTTACTGGTCTGGTGAAGCTAGAAGCTTTAAGCTTGATGACCTCAGCTTATTTCTTCATCTTAAAAAGTCCAGCTTATTTGCTTAAAAGCTTCAACCAAAGTAGCCCGTTAGTCTTTGATATTTAAACAAAGTTTCGTAGATCCATTTAGTATTGACACTAAAAAGTTTCTGAACTATTGTTTCTTGGCAGATCAGTAGTCGCAACTTAGACAGGGTGCGTAAAATTAAGAGTGCAATGACGCGGTTGACTGCTAGGGTTCAAAAGGTACATGTACTTAATCTTAGTGTTCTTGTCTCGCTATAACTGTTCTTTTTCTAGTTATAGCTTTTTAATCTCACCTGATATTTTATGTCCCATACTTAGTTATCTGGGCAAGTTGAGGATGGTCGTGATATGTTAGCCACTGCTGACTGCTTGTTTTTTTTCCTGAATTGTCCTAACATGGTCAACATGTTTTATTCATCCTGGAAATATATATGCGAACGACTTTCAATTAAATGGTTCATAGGTTATTAAGTAAGCAATCAACCAAATTTTGGACCGCCAGATTTCATGTTCTTAATCTTAGGAGACCAACTTGAAACTCCAGTATGATAAATAGTATAATTCATATGATATTCCTTTGCTATCGTGGGTTTAGCAACAGGGCCGGTCTTGGCATAAGCCGATAGAGATTGATAGCTTAGGCACCAGTCCTGAATAGGCGCAAAAAAAAAGAGTTTTTTTTTAGAACAAAATCGTTTTCCCCCCGTGATACAATACAAGAAGAACCTACTTTATTTGGTGGTCCATTTTGTGTAATGTAAAAGACAATACTTTGTTATAATTACGATGTGGTTCAGATTTTGTAATTTTTCTGGGTTTTTTCTTACGCATTATATGATTTTTTTCGGACAAAGTTAAAAAAAGCGCACAAAAAGTTATACGGCTTAAGTGTAAAAAGGCACCGGACCATCCTTGTGCACTATCATGAACAAAAATGAGACATGTAGTGGGATATGTTCTTAATAGTGATAGTTGTTGCAGGTGAGAGATGAGCTTGAACAATTACTAGACGACGACGATGACATGGCTGATCTTTACTTATCTAGAAAGTTGGCGTGTGCATCTTCGCCAGTGAGTGGCTCAGGTGCTGCTAATTGGTATCCAGTCTCTCCTACAATAGCTTCAAAGATATCGAAAGCAAGTAGGGCTAGTTTCGCCACTGTTCATGGCGATGAAGATGACGTCGAGGAGCTTGAAATGTTACTAGAGGTAATGTTTTTTTAGTTTAATTTAAAATTTTAAATGTTTTGTTACCATATTTAAGTATCTTGTCACCATATTACAGTTACTGTTTCTATCAGAGATTTTACAGCTTTTATACTAATTCATCACCAGATTTCTGAGTTTTTACATTAACCTACAAAAATTAGCACATTATAGTTGCATTTTTCGATGATTCTAGTACACAACATTTAAGAAAACAACCATAGATCAAGAATGGAAAATAAACATGGATATCGGAATAGGATAGGGAAAGCATGATACGATAGTAATATAAAATAGAAGCAAGATGATAGTAGTGTATATACTTTTTGTTTTCGTAACTATTTAGTATTCCAACCCGCGACCTTTTTCTATGTTGCACATAAGTGAAGTAAAACCATTTGTAGGTTGGTATACGAAGTCGATATATGGTGATAAGTTAGTGTCCATTACTGTAGTTAACCATGTTCCATTCAATTATGTTTCGATATTTGAGTACTGATGTCTAAGGGAAGTTTCTGTAATTCACAGGCTTACTTTATGCAAATTGATGGAACATTGAACAAATTGACCACGGTATGTTATCCTGAATTTAACTGATTATCCTTTTTTGTTTGTGTATTTTTTATTAAGAGGAATTGAAGCTTCGGTGTGAGTATATCTCTTGCCTTATAATGTAGATCATTAGTATTGTTATGTTTATTTATGTTGATCTTTGGGTCTCTTCGATATTCTCCTATCTGAGTACCAAAGGCTTGTCTATCGATTACAAAAAAAAACCTAAGGCTTGTCTATTTTGTTCTCACTGTAAGAGTTGGAGGAACATTCAAAATATAAGTAATAATTAAAATCACCAGGTGGGAGAGTTTTGTCAATCTGATGAACACACTCTCCCCATCATTGGGTATACTCTACAGTTATCTCCCCATCATTTTGACAATAATTGATGACTCTTACAAGAAATATATCCAAATTTCTGTACATATTATCTTTTGATTTAAGCTTCACAGATATTGCCATTGCCCTCTTGATATTTCTGAATAATAGATTGGAAAACCTTGTGATGTAGTCATCTTATTAAAAGAAATCACTTGTGCTCAAAATGTTTGCAGTTGCGTGAATATATTGATGATACTGAAGATTACATTAATATTCAGGTAACCACTGACAACTCGGAGTCTTCAGACAGGGAGATAGTTATGTAAATCGTATCTTTTTAAGTTAATTTCCTGTGAGATTAACTAATGCCTCGTATCCCTCTTTGCAGCTTGACAATCATCGTAATCAGCTCATTCAGGTACTTGTACTTTTTGTTCACAGAGTGAAGTCATGATCAGTGGCTTTATCTCCGTTCTGTTTTTCCCTCAAAGTTTATCCATGTTTAATAGTTTATGTAACCGCTTTTCCATGTTTAATAGTTTATGCATCCTCTGCAGCTGGAGCTATTTTTAAGTGCGGGTACTGTTTGTTTATCTATATATTCTTTGGTTGCTGGGATTTTTGGAATGAATATTCCCTATACATGGAATGAACATCACGGTTTCATGTTTAAATGGGTATGGTTATAATCTGATGCTTTTTTCCTTTGTTTTTAATCAATCTTTCTCTTCTTTTTTATGTTTACTATTCTGATGAACTTGAATGCCCCTTCTCTTTCAAATTACCAGGTGGTCATCCTTGGAGGGACTTCTGCTGCTGTCCTTTTCGGCTTTATCATTTCCTACGCCCGCTACAAGGGTTTGGTTGGATCCTGAAATTGGTAACCGAATTAATAATTTAATAATATACTGGTTGTAAATGTAGATGACAATAGATAAAAAAGGAGAGAGAGTGAATTTTTATCAATCAAAACGGTGTTTAAACACTTGTTTCTGGCCTTGATCAATTTTATATATTTCCTAACTGATAACCCGATACCGATGTTCTAAAAAGCAAGCCTACATGGATATTAGTTGGAGGCCAATAGCCTATGGAATTAGGCGGGATTAAGCGGATTAGGCGATTATCAAGCGAAATCAGGCGTTTTGGCGACCTTTTTCAGCCTACAACCTGCCTTGCGCTGCTGTGCCTATCATAACTTTTCCCGATACTATTTCTTTCTCTATTCAACAATTAAGTATCTGCGTTTCAACACTTATAATAGCTTCTTTTTTCGATTGTAAACGTTGCGGTATCACTACTCTTGCAATGTCAGTTTGTTTTTGTTCCCAATTGTATCTACTTATTTTTGGAAAATTCAGAAAAAATGACCTGCAGAGCCTACTGATTTTCTTCTGGTTTTTGGTGATACCATCGTCAATATTAGGTTCTGGGCTATTTTCTCTTAGATCATACAATTACAAGAGGCAAAAATGAAAGAATCGCTAAATATGAGTTGTTAAATCTAATCCCCTACATTTGTTTATGAATCTAAACAAAATTTGTTTCATGAAAAAAAAAACTTTTTTTATCCTTTATTCGGAAACATAGAAAAAATCCCTTTGTCTGTGTTTTCACATCGAGAGTTATTTTGCAGATGAAAACGTCAAAGGGGCTTTTTAATCCCCAAGCAGATATGCAACTGAATGAGTAATAATGATACATGATACAACCACTAAATAACAGTGGTTTTGATTACAAAATTTCCTTAAATAAGCAGCCACATGTGGCTCGCTACTTTATTAGCCAAAAAATACTAGCCACCAATAAAACTATCTAAGTAGGCCAATAGCCATGTTTACCTTATTTATATATTCCGTAAAAAAATAAGTTTAATGTATTGTACTATCGGTGTTTAACGATTTAATTATTGAAATATTAAATTTAACAATTAAGATACCAAACTATGAAATTTGTCATAATTGAGGATCCATCGTTAAACAAAATAATAAAATTGCATTCACATTTTCTTACCTATCACATGTTAGAGTATATTTCTATCAATATCCGTAAAAATTAGATCACCAAATGTCAAATATAGTGATTGCAATTTCGTCGATTTATGCTGTTAGTCCCTTAATTGGATAAAATTTCGTAGTCTGATAACTCAGTTGTTAAAATTGGTAATCGAATACCTAAATCGTTAATCACTGATAATACAAAACACTAAACATATTTTTTCTCTATATATTATGTTGTTATAAATAAGAACAATTAAAATAAACATACTCAACGAATAATTATTATTGTATTTGTTTTGTTGATAGCTGACTAGCTATACAA
Source organism: Primula veris (assembly GCA_963682055.1). Classification (NCBI taxonomy): domain Eukaryota; kingdom Viridiplantae; phylum Streptophyta; class Magnoliopsida; order Ericales; family Primulaceae; genus Primula; species Primula veris. The sequence goes on along the minus strand of OY821747.1, from coordinate 21,877,128 downwards.
CGTTTCACACTTCTACTTGCTACCGTATGTTTCCGTGGTAAACACATCGCATGGTGAAACATTGCGAATGCAAAAGTCACGAAGAAACTCCCACAATATAACATGTACTATGCTAAACTCCAAAATTCACTTTTTTTCAAAAAATAAAAATAAACTACAAAATTCTCCAAATGTAAAACTCCAAAATAGAATATTATAATAGTATGGTATTGGTTCCAACTTCTTAACCATAGTTAACAAATTTCCTTAACCACGGTTAGAAAACACGGTCTCCAATAGTTAGTAGTAGGGTTGAGTTCGGTCCGGTTCGGTTTTTAACAAAACTGAAACCGAGCATATTTTTCGGTTGAGTTTTTTTCGGTTTCGGTCTTTTTATTTTTTGGACCGAACCGGTCCGTTTTTTTCGATCCAGTTTCGGGTTTTTTCGGTTTTTCGGTTATTTTCGGTCTTTTTCGCTTTTTTTGGGTTTTTTAGGTTTTTCGGTTTCGATCTTTTTCGGTTCGGTTATCGGTCCGGTTCGGTTTTTCCGGTTTTTCGCCCAGCCCTAGTTAGTAGCCGCCTATAACCAGGGGTGTCAAAAAGACCCAAACCCAAAAACCGCACCGTAAATATCCGAAAACTACACGAACCGACCGGTCACAGAACCGTTTTTGGGTCTACCCAACCCGACCCCGCTGGTTCTTGGGGCGGGTATGGTTCTCAACTTTATACCGTGGACCCGACCCGCGGAACCAACCCGCATACCCGAATTATAGAACCACAATATATACCCATATTTTAAAAAATATATATACATATTATGTATTTACAACGAAAATTGGATAAATTCACAAAAAGAACACAAGAAGAACTTATACAACGGCGAGTGAAGAAATATGAAACGTTTTTGAATATGTGCGAAGACAGGGTTGAAGATTTAACATTGAACAATTAGTTTTTATGATGTTTTTATACTTGTTTTATTTTTCATTAGTTGACACTCATTTACTTTTTTTTCTTTTATGTCTTGTGGAGGGTTTTCCCCATATTTTTATATCTTTATCATTAATAATATAAAAATATAGGGTTTTTCCACCATTTAATAAAAAAACAGTTGCTAATCTTTATTATGATTCCAAGTTTTACGATTTATTTTTAATTCAGGCTATATTTCTTAATAATTTAGGGAAATCATTAAAAATAAAATGGGTAATTAAGAAAAATGAAACCATTAGTTTGTAATGTTTAAGTGACTGTAATGTTTACGTGATTCAGTAATCAATAAAACACATTGTTGACCAATATGAAACAAAAAAAATGATAGTATCTCGTTAATTTGTTTATTTTTAACAAGTAAGTTAAGAAATATCTTGGAAAAATATATTCATTATCAATATGTAAAAATATCATTTAGAAAAGAACATCTAGAAAATTAGAATAAATTTTACGAATTTTGGGTATTTTGGGTAAATACCCGCACCGAGAACCGTTATACCCATTACAAATACGGGTATGACTCGGGTAAAATAAGTAAAAAAGTTATATAGACCTGATCTGACCCGACCCATAGATGATGAGAGAACCGTTAAAACCATTACCCGAATACCAAAAAACCGTTGGGTAGGATAAAATTGACACCCCTACCTATAACTATATGAGTACATTGTAAGAATTAATCTCATTACCAAAAGTTACAATACATAAATTTTTGGTCATTAGTATGGTCTTTTGACGTTCATAGGTTGTAATGTTTATAACTTAGTGGTAATGAACGGTGAGTTATAACCTTTCATAAACACCTATTTCGTCTCGTACAACGTTACGAATGCAATAGTCGGAAAGAAACATCCACGATATAACTATGATTGATTACAAAATTTTCCCAAACGTAATAAAATCCAAAATAAGATATTATTGATTACTATTGCCAACTTCTTAAACGTAGTTAATATTGATCAAACAATGTCAACTTCTTAAATATATTTAACAAATTCCCCTAACCAGGGTTAGAAAACATGGTCTCCATTTGTCAGTATTCACTTATAAGTACACATTTATGTATATTGATTCTCTTTCTCTACCTATGTTTGTCAATAATGAGCGACGTAGCAAATAGAATGTTTATTTAAAGTTACCACACAATCATTAAGCATGGTGTTAACTTATTAACCATAGTTAACAAAATTATGCTAAGTGAAATAAACTCTAAAATAATAAGTAGAATTATAGTAGTAGTAAAGTGCTAACAAAATTCCCGTACTCTAAAATTGAATATTAAAAATAAATTGCTCACAAAATTGCCCTTGTTGTAACTCATGGATTGTCCATTTAAGTATATGAGTTACATATCATTTATTATGAGCATTTGCTCATTGGTATGTTACAATCTTTTGAATTCTTGTCTTTAATATTAGCTTGTAATCTCCCCACCTTTAGCCTATATAGAGAGGTTGTGACTATGGAGTTTGAGACAACTACAATACACTTGAATACATATATTTTGACCATCATTATCTCTATCTCTCTTACATATATTATTGAGCTAATTTCGCTTAAAACACGTTATCGGCACTTTTCTCGAAAAAACACTAAAAAAAATTTATTTTATTTGCAGCATTCAAATACAAGTTAGAAGAAATTTTGGGTATAAACCTTGGAGATTTATTGGGTATAAAACTTGTTGGTCCGTAAGTGTCTAAACCTTAAAAGGGGGGGGGGGGGGGGGGGGGGGGGGTTGAACAAGGTTTACGTACGATTTTCGCGGAATAAAAACTTTGAGCTATTAACTAAGCTAATTAGTAGATTTTATACCTAAACAATTTGGTTAACTATTTAATGCTAATTTAAGCTATGCAAGGAATCAAAATAAGCAATAAATAAGTGCGGAAAGTAAAAGTTAAGGGAAAAGAAATAACACAAGATTTATAGAGGTTCGGCAAAACGCGCCTACTCCTCTCCTCGGTATTCACACTACCGAGTATTTCACTAGAATCTTCTTCCCAAGATTACACCCTAACGAGATAATCGACCGATTAAGCTCCCCCTCACTCTATGAGTATCCCGAATGAAAAGACCTAGAGCTTTTAAGCTACACTTGCTTACAAAGCCTCTACCCGATCACTCGCTCACAATTGAGTTTATAATTCACTCTACAATTTGAATCGAAGGAGTATTGCTCACTAAAAAATAATATCTTGGTGTTTATAAGATTACAATAATATTACACTCAAGATTTTATATGAATACAAGTGAGAAAAATGAAGTATAAGCTTTGAGTATGATCTTGAATTGATAGCTTAATGAGTGTATGAATTAGGGTTTTCTTCATTTAGGAATTTGGGGGTATTTGAAGGCTAATTGGTCTTTGTTACCGTTGTATGAAGTGTTATGCCTTTATCCAATGATTTTAAGCAGTTTCCCAATTTTCCAGAATAAGTCAAAAAGATAATTTTTGAATTCTGCAGAAAACGATCGGTCGTTTTCTGAAAAACGATCGGTCGTTTTTATCATGAACTCACTGGAACAAATTTGACCAAAAACGATCGGTCGTTTTGGCCATTTCGATCGGTCGTTTTTTGAACGACCTCACTGGAACATTTTGGACCAAAAACGATCGGTCGTTTTGTCCAAAACGATCGGTCGTTTTTCCTAGCAATTTCTCGGTTTTCTCGTTATACTTTGAATGCTCGTAACTTTTTCATTTTAAGTCCGATTATGGTTCCGCTTGAACCGTTGGTTTTGTATTTAGGTATTCTATCATTTTGAACCTTTAACAAGCTAGATAAATGATTAGTACGCAAAACGAGCTTTTATCATGTTTTACAAATTTTGTTATCATTAAAACAATCGATTAGAAGAATATCGTTCAACAATCTCTCCCTTTTTGATGATGACAAAATATTGACATTAAACATATTATAAGCTCTTTTTGCTTAAACACAAAATATAACCGAGATGTGTAAGTGACGTTTACTAGATAAAAGGTTTTGATGAAAAACGAGTAAATGTCACAACATCCGATGAAACGAAGTTTTTCAATGCTTAAAAGAATTTGAAGGATAATGAACAAACAAATGTAAGCGAAAAATTGGACATAGTTTTGCCTAAAAACGTTCAATCGCCACAAATGAAAAATCAACAAATATAACCCAATCATCAAGATATTATGCGCACAAGTTTCAATAACAACAATTATCATAATAATGCATTTTTCTAGAATTATAAACGTCAATCTCACAAAGTCATAGAATTTAACAAGCAATGATAAAAAGCAACATAAAAACGCTTAATAATATAAATGTAAAAACGTTTGCTACTTATTACATCAAAAACAACTTTGTTCAAAAAAAATGAAACGCAAAAGAAATACAACGCAAAATAAGAGGGGTATTTCTCCCCCTTTGACATCGTAAAAAAATAAATAAATAAAAACATAAACGCCTAATGGCGGTGGGATGTCGCGTCGTCGTCTTCGTCGTCGGCTTCTTTGTCGTCCTTAGCATTCGGACTGGAAGGTCGGGAAAATATGCATTGAACTTCGTCCTTTGCTCGGCGCTTAAACGATCGAGTTCGTCGAGCTCTTCTTGACTCGGATTAAGTAAACGAAACATGCGCCAGGTGACTTGCGCATTTCGGTAGGTGTCGACGTAGAGGTCGTTATAGAACTGGTCGGAGAGCGGGAGTGGGGTGGAAGATCCCACTTGAGCTTTTCCTTTTCCTCGAGAGGGACGAGAAGAGGTAGGGATATTGGGTGGGGGAATGGACTCGGAGGAAACTTGCACATCCTCACGAGGTGCAATTCACGGTGCGGCCTTGGGGCCAACATACTCTTCCTCTTCACGAGAAAGAGGGGTGTAGTCGGGGCCAGACACCCTTCTACCTGACCAAGTTATGGTCTTATCGGTAGTATTAAATTTTATATACATTTGGGCTAGATAAGCGGTGTCCCAAATGTGTTTTTCCTTATTCTTGAAAGGAGTTCCACCGGGAGCGAGGTGGAGGTCCTTTAAGATTGCGGAAATTAAGGCACCGTAAGGTAGCCCATTCTTAGATTTGGTTTTGAGTGAATCCATCTTAAAGAAGATAAGCGTCGCAAAGTCAATTTTGACTTGACGATGGATGCACCCTAATAGGAAGATGTACTCGTTGGTAACATCGGTGAAATTTGAGGAGTGAGGGAGGACAATGTGGGAAAGGATATGGTAGGCCATTTTGTTATGAAAAAGAAGGCCGTGAGCCTTATTTGAGCAGTTGTTATGGTCGGGATGAAAGAGCTCGTCTTTGAGATCGTTAAAGTTATCGATCTCGAGCATTTCGCAAAGTTCTTCACTTTGCTCGTACACCTCGTCGTCATCGAGGTGTAAAAGAGTTTGTAAACGGTCTATACCGTAAACAAATGGTTGGCCATTCAAAGATGAACGCAAACGAAGTGCATCACCTTGACCCTTATCAATGACTAGGTTTGCGTAAAATTCATAAACGTTTTCTAGGAAGAAAGGCTCTTTTAAAGTAAAAAGGGTGTCGAGTTTTTGGAATCTAAGACGACTCATTAGAAATGGAAAGCATTCAAGGAAAAGAGGCATGTTTATTGTAAAATTGGACAACATACCTCGTTTGGCGATGGTGGATGGATAAAGATGAGGGAGTGAGCCGGAAGGACCAAGCGAAGCCGAAGGGGCACCGGAGCCCGATCGTGGAGCAGCGTCGGTTGGAGGAGCGGTTGAGGCGGCGGTTTGCGGAGCGCGGGTACTACGCGAACGACGAGTGAATGGAGCCATGAACTCGTCCTCACTCTCATCGACGAGGGATGGTTGAGCTTTCTTTGTACGAACCATTGTTGGATGTAAGAATGATTTGGGAAAAAAAAAAGGGTTTTTTGAAAAAATTGGGTTTTTGGAAAAAGATAGGGGTTTTAAGAAAAAGAATCAAGGGATTGATGATTTTATCGATAATAAGGGAATTAGGATATATATTATAGATATATTTGGGATTTTTGAGTGATTTTGATGAAGGGGAGGGGGGGCGAATTTTGATATAGAGAGAGAGAGATTGTTGAGAGAATGAGAAAAGAATTTAGGGTTTTAAAGTTAAAAACAGTAAAACAGAAAAACGATTGGTCGTTTTGGTGTTTCGACCGGTCGTTTTGGGAAGAAATTGTTCCAGAGACCACACCTAAAAAACGAGCGGTAGTTTTTCATAACGATCGGTCGTCTGACACAAAACGACCGGTCGTTTTGTATAGTTGACCGGTCGACTGTAAAAAGTTTACAGACAGGAATTTTTTACACTTTTCGACACCGATTTGGAAAAAAATATATAAAATCAATAAAATATATATAATATATATATATATATATATACACACGTCACATATCAAACATGCCTAACTCTCGTCGAATAAAACAAAATTGTTCCTCGTTAAGGGGTTTAGTAAAAATATCGGCTAATTGCCTATCAGTACTTATATATTCAAGTATAATATCCTCTTTTTGAACATGATCCCTTAGAAAATGATGTCGTAAATTTATATGTTTAGTACGAGAGTGTTGGATCGGATTTTTTAAAAGATTTATAGCACTAGTATTATCACACAAAATAGGCACACAATAAAAAGATAATTCAAAGTCATTCAATTGTTGACGCATCCAAAGGATTTGCGCACAACAACTACCCGCGGCAACGTATTCCGCCTCCGCCGTAGACAGTGCAACCGAATTTTGTTTCTTGCTATGCCAAGAAACTAAAGCGTTTCCTAAAAAATGGCAAGTGCCACTAGTACTTTTTCTATCTAAGCGACAACCGGCAAAGTCGGCGTCGGAATAGCCAAGCAAATCAAAAGTGGTATCATGTGGATAAAACAATCCTAAATTACATGTACCTATAAGATATCTAAATATGCGCTTAACGGCTATAACATGCGATTCCTTAGGACAAGATTGATACCTAGCACACAAGCAAACACTAAACATGATATCGGGTCTACTTGCGGTTAAATATAAGAGAGATCCAATCATACCTCTATATAGCTTTTGGTCCACGCTTTTACCCGATTCATCCTTGTCTAGTTTTGTTGCCGGACTCATTGGAGTTCCTAGCGGCTTTGCATCGCTCATGTTGAATCGTTTGAGCAAGTCCCTTGTGTATTTGGCTTGATTGACGAAAATTCCGTCCTTAGTTTGTTTGATTTGCAATCCAAGGAAGTAGGTAAGTTCACCCATCATGCTCATCTCAAATTCACCTTGCATACAATTAGAAAACTCCTCGCATATGCGAGCATTAGTAGCACCGAAAATGATATCATCAACATATATTTGAATTAAAAGCATGTCTTTACCATATTTTTTAATAAAAAGCGTAGTATCCAAAGTACCACGAGAAAGACCTTTTTCAATCAAAAACTTACTAAGTCTTTCATACCAAGCCCGGGGTGCTTGTTTTAAACCATAAAGAGCTTTTTGAAGTTTGTAAACATGATCGGGAAACTCATGATTTTCAAAACCCGGTGGTTGTTTTACATAAATTTCCTCATTTATAAAGCCATTTAAAAAAGCACTTTTAACATCCATTTGAAACAATTTAAAGAGTTTAAAAGAAGTATAAGCAATCAACATCCTAATGGCTTCTAGTTTAACTACGGGTGCGTAATTTTCATCAAAATCGATGCCTTCTTCTTGGTTATACCTTCAGCCACTAGTCTAGCCTTATTTCTAATGACTACCCCGGATTCATCCATCTTATTACGAAATATCCATTTCATACCTATGATGGTTTTCTCACGCGGTCTAGGTACTAAAGTCCATACGTTACTATGCTCAAATTGATTTAATTCGTCATGCATAGCTAATACCCAACTCTCATCAAGTTTCGCTTCATGAATGTTCTTAGGCTCTAATTGAGACAAGAATGCAAGATGATTAACTAAATTTCTTAAAGAAGAACGTGTATGCACTCTTTCTCCCGGGTTACCCAAGATTAAATCTTGCGGATGGTGATTGGCAAACCTCCATTCTTGAGGCAAATCGTCATGAATGTGTACACTAGATTGTAGGTCCGTTTGAACTCTCTCTATAGTGACTTCTTCAACAACGGGTTCAACCTCTATACTAGGCGTAATCTCTAAGATAGATGTAACATGATTAGAAGAAGATGCATTATGAAAAATATCATCATTGATATTATGAACAATTAATGACTTATCAATCGTCGGTAAATTCTCATCAAAGGAAACATGTACCGATTCTTCAACCAATAAAGTTCTTTTATTAAAAATTCTATACGCTTTACTCGATAGAGCATATCCGATGAAAATTCCTTCATCAGACTTAGCATCGAATTTTCCTAAATTATCCTTACCATTATTATGAACATAACATTTACAACCAAATGCACGTAGATGAGAAATATTGGGCTTTCGCTCATTCCATAATTCGTAAGATGTCTTTTTCAATATGAGCCTAATTAAGGCTCTATTTAAAATGTAACAAGCGGAATTTACTGCTTCGGTCCAAAAATACTTTGACAAATTATTTTCACAAAGCATGGTCCGTGCCATTTTCTCTAGGGTTCTATTCTTCCTCTCTACTACCCCATTTTGTTGGGGCGTACGAGGGGCCAAAAAATTATGATTAATACCATTTTCATCACAATAAGTTTGAAATGGAGTATTTTCAAATTCCTTACCATGATCGGTTCGGATACTTTTGATCATATAACCCTTTCGTGTTTGGAGCTTTTTGCAAATAATAGAGAATTCCGCTTGTATGATCAAAACCCAAGTGAAACGACTAAAATCGTCAACCATGACGAATGCATATGCACGCCCTCCAAGACTAAGTGTCCGGGAGGGACCAACTAAGTCCATATGAATGAGCTCCAAACAACGAGTAGTAGAAATAATATTTTTAGATTTAAAAGAAATCTTCGTTTGTTTGCCTAATTGGCAAGCGTGACAAAGTTTGTCCTTTTTATAAGGAGCTTTTGGTAAACCTATTACCAAATCTTTTCTAGAAAGTTTAGCGAGTAAATCAAGACTAGCATGACCAAGTCTTCTATGCCACAACCAACCATTGTCGTTGATAGTAACAAGACACTTGATCTCATTATCTACCGAACCATTCAAATCAATCATATAGACATTATTTTGTCTTTGACCCATGAGAATAGTTTTATTTTCCGAAATACAATGAATGATGCAATGCGATTTTTCAAAAATGACTTTGTGACCCAAATCGCAAAGTTGACTTATACTAAACAAGTTATGTTTAAGACCATCAACAAGCAATACATTATCAATAATAACATTTAATAGTTTAGAAATACTACCAATACCGATTATTTTACCCTTGCTATTATCCCTGAAGGTCGCAAAGCCTCCGCCTTTAGGTGCAAGAGTAGTAAACTTCGTTTTGTCTCCCGTCATATGTCTTGAGCATCCACTATCCAAGAACCACTTGTCCTCATTAATTTTTGACCTCAAGCATACCTATAAAACAAAACGATCATTGGTACCCTAATTCACTTTTGAGTCCTTGAGGGTTAGTGTTGAACTTAGAGTTCAATAATTGATTTTGATTATAATTTTGATTATGTTTTTAATGATTTTACGATTTCTCTATTTCGATGATATAATGCTTGTCTTTTTCCAAAAGTAGAAAATGTAAATTTTAGAATGCCAGAAAGATAGAGCACAGAAAAACGAAGCCACAGGTTCAAGCAGAACCAGAATCGGAGCTAAAACGAAGGAGTTATGAGCTTTCGAAGAATAGCGAGAAGACCAAGAAACAGCCAGAGAAAACGACCGATCGACTGGACAAAAACGACCGATCGTTTTGGTCCAAAATTCTTCTAGTGAGGTCGTCTGAAAAACGACCGATCGTTTCTCAGAAAACGACCGATCGACTGCAGAAAACGACCGATCGTTTTCTGCAAATTTCGAAAACAGCTTTTCAGCTTATTCTGGGAAACAGCTTAAAACCATTGGATAAAAGTCTTCAACCACTACCAACGGTCATATACAGAAAAACAGAGTTAGTTCTCCATATAAACCATCCCAAAAAACTCTCCAAACATATCCATCATATCCATTCATACATATTCATCATCCTTAAATCTCTCTCAATCATAACCCTAAATATCACCATTTTGGTGAAAATATTCGAAAAAGAGGGAAATAAAGGATAAAGCGATTCAAGCTCGAACAACATCAAAGACTCACAAATTAGCTTATTTAGAAGCAATTAAAATAGTGAGTGTAGTTACATTGTTGTAATAAATTTTGTAAAGAGTAAATTTATAAATTCATTTGTGAGCGAGTGATCGGGTAGAGGCTTTGTAAGCGAGTGTTGCTTAAAAGCTCTAGGTCTTTTCATTCGGGATACTCATAGAGTGAGGGGGAGCTTAATCTGTCGATTAGCTCGTTAGGATTGTAATATCCGAAAAAAGATTTTTAGTGAAATACTCGGTAGTACCGAGGAGAGGACGTAGGCCGTTTGCCGAACCTCTATAAATCACGGTGTCAATTTCTTCCTTAACTTTTACTTTTCGCAACTTATATTATTGTTTAATTTCTTGCTTGCGTTTGAATTGTTTAACGATTATTAACGCTTAAGCTTAGAATTGCGAAAGTTGGGTTGTTAAGTTGCCATTAAGTTTAATTAGGCGAAAAACGCTAAAAACCTTATTCACCCCCCCTCTAATGTTTAGCCGCACGGGGCCAACAGTTAGTGTCTCGACCCTTTGAAATCCAAACCAAGTCATTTCTATTTAATTTATATCTATAAGGGCAATAGACATAATCCTCAAAGTGATCACTACGGTTGCAAGTGAGACATTTAACATGCATGCTTGGTTTAACAAAGCGATTATAAACTAAGTCATTTTTATGCAAGTTGTTTTTACGAGAGTGACTTGATCGTCTATTTTCATTTTTAGTCATTTGTTTGATGAATAGATTTTTATGCTTAGCAGTTAGAAGTGGGTTGTACCCTACACCGGTTTTATCATACGTGCCTTGTTGAGAAGCTAATATAGTACTTAGCATTTTACTTCCCTTAGTGAACTTAGCAAGAGTAAGTTCGGCGCTATCCGCCTTAAGTTTACATGAACTAAGGTCGTTAACTAACTTATCATTTTTCATGGCAAGTTCGGCATTTTTAGATGTGAGTGAGTCATTTTTTATAGCTAAGTTTTTAAGTTCGTCTTGTAAAGTAATTAACATTTTTCTAAAGGATTTGTTTTTACCTCTAGCTTTTTCTAAAGAAGCTAACACATCATTTATATCAAAACCATCATCATTAGAAAGAGAGGAGTTAGAGGAGTGGAAGCTTACATCCTCGGTATCGTCGTCTCTAGCCATGAGACATAGGTTTGCGACTTCTTCATTATCGCTATCGGAGCTATCATCATCGCTCTCCCATGCGGCCATGAATGCCTTCTTGTATTCCTTTTTCTTCAAGGGACATTCATTTTGCATATGGCCGGGTTTGTGACATTTATAGCAAATGATTTCTTCCTTCTTGTTCGATTTTTCGGAAGGCTCTCCTTTATATTCCATTTTCCGAAATCGTTGTCCGCCCTTCTTTTTCCAACTTAGGAACTTGTTGTAGCGTTTGGCGAAGAGTGCCATTTCATCATCCACGCTAGAGGAATCGTTTTCGCTATCGTTATTTGTTGTACTTTTGAAGGCGATGCCTTTCTTCTTTTTCGAGTCATCCTCTTGTTTTCGAGTTGTCATGTCTAGTTCATGAGTGCTCAAGGATCCTATGAGGTTGTCGAGAGAGAGAATGTTCATGTCCTTGGCTTCTTGAATAGCCGTCACTTTTGATTCCCATTTTCTTGAAAGACTTCGTAGGATCTTTGTCACCATCTCCTTGCTAGAATACACTTTTTGAAGTCTTTTAAGATCATTAGTAATTTTAGTAAAACGAGTGTACATAGAAGTAATAGACTCGTCATCATCAACTTTAAAAAGTTCATAATCATGAATAAGCATGCTAATTTTAGAGTCCTTAACTTGACTAGTTCCCTCGTGCATAATAGCTAGCTTATCCCACATTTGTTTAGCGGTATCACAACCGGAAATCTTTTCATACTCACTAGGCGAGTGCGCACAAGTTATAGAAGTTATAGCTCTACAATTTAGAGAAAAGGCATGGCGCGTTCATCCGTGTCGAGTTCTTCTACGAGTTTATCTAAACCATTTCTCCTACGCATTTTATAGCCTTTACTTATGCTAATCCATTGGTCTATTTCGTAAACACACAGAAATTTTTTCATTAGGTCTCTCCAATACGGATAGTTTGTACCGTCAAAGAATGGAGGCCTAGTTATGGATTTTGAGTCAGCGTACGAAGACATATCGGATCTTTAAACTAAAAAATCGTTAGATTTTATAAAGAGAAGAGTTAGGCTCTGATACCAATTGTTGGTCCGTAAGTGTCTAAACCTTAGAGGGGGGGGTGAATAAGGTTCACGTACAATTTTTGCGGAATAAAAACTTTGAGCTATTAACTAAACTAATTAGTAGATTTTATACCTAAACAATTTGGTTAACTATTTAATGCTAATTTAAGCTATGCAAGGAATCAAAATAAGCAATAAATAAGTGCGGAAAGTAAAAGTTAAGGGAAAAGAAATAACACAAGATTTATAGAGGTTCGGCAAAACGCGCCTACTCCTCTCCTCAGTATTCACACTACCGAGTATTTCACTAGAATCTTCTTCCCAAGATTACACCCTAACGAGCTAATCGACCGATTAAGCTCCCCCTCACTCTATGAGTATCCCGAATGAAAAGACCTAGAGCTTTTAAGCTACACTTGCTTACAAAGCCTCTACCCGATCACTCGCTCACAAATGAGTTTATAATTCACTCTACAATTTGAATCGAAGGAGTATCGATCACTAACAAATAATATCTTGGTGTTTATAAGATTACAATAATATTACACTCAAGAATTTATATGAATACAGGTGAGAAAAATGAAGTATAAGCTTTGAGTATGAACTTGAATTGATAGCTTAATGAGTGTATGAATTACGGTTTTCTTCATTAAGGAATTTGGGGGTATTTGAAGGCTAATTGGTCTTTGTTATCGTTGTATGAAGTGTTATGCCTTTATCCAATGATTTTAAGCAGTTTCCCAATTTTCCAGAATAAGTTAAAAAGCTAATTTTTGAATTATGCAGGAAACGATTGATCGTTTTCATAAAAACGATCGGTCGTTTTTATCATGAACTCACTGGAACAAATTTGACCAAAAACGATCGGTCGTTTTGGCCATTTCGATCGGTCGTTTTTTGAACGACCTCACTAGAACATTTTGGACCAAAAACGATCGGTCGTTTTGTCCAAAACGATCGGTCGTTTTTCCTAGCAATTTCTCGGTTTTCTTGTTATACTTCGAATGCTCGTAACTTTTTCATTTTAAGTCCGATTATGGTTCCGCTTGAACCGTTGGCTTCGTATTTAGGTATTCTATCATTTCGAACCTTTAACAAGCTAGATAAATGATTAGTATGCAAAATGAGCTTTTATCATGTTTTACAAATTTTGTTATCATTAAAACAATCGATTAGAAGAACATCGTTCAACAAAACTTTTGAAAGTTTTGGGTAAAAATTTCTTCTATCGACCTTCATCAACATACGTGTGAAAAGCACAAATTTATATCTCTTTATTTGTCATAACACTGCTAATTGCATGAAAAAAAAATGATCCGTAGTTTACTAACATGTTAAAACCACTAAATAATATTACTGATACTTGATTAGTGTAATCTACGCATGTAAAATAGCAGTATGTTCTAAATTATTCATGTATAGTAGTCCTTCATCTATGTGGAACTTGTCCGAATAAATCTACCGACATGTTATGCTATAAATGTATGGTCTTATTCTAGGCAAAAACAATTTTTTTTTTGTAGTGATTGATTTTATAGTAACAATTCTTACAATTAAAATTGTTAAATCACTTATGTTTGTAATTAGGATAACATGGACCATAATTAATTTATATGTGTGTATATGTTTATTAGAAGTTGATTATGACAATATGTTATGAATACTTATTATTAAAAACATCCACCTATGACTATTGTCATATGTAAATGCATGAATATTGTTGTTATTAAACAATTGTTTGCTTATGAAAATGCATTGTAATAGTAAAAGAGTAATTTGCTGGATGTTAAATGTAAATGGTAATAACCATGATATTCCTATATACTACTGTTATTTGTTTGTAACATATAAAATCGTTGAATGTACCATGCGAAATTGCATATAAATCAAGATATAACCGGAAAAAACATTTTAGTATGGATACAAACTGTTAAAAGATTTTTTTTGATGAAAAATGGCTTTTGTTACCCATGTATGTAACTAAAAAACGAGTTAAAACTTGTATGAATAGGAAATATAATTCTGTCGGACTGAATATGTCACTTACTGAAGCTGTAGAACTGATCGGTAGTAATCCGGAACATGTACGACTACTATGTAATTAATCTGAAACTATTGAACTGCTTCTGTAATAAGGCTGCAACTGAAAATATGTAATTACATCCGTAGTCCCTATTATACACCATTCTATACAAAACAGTATATGTGTATTAATTTGTTCATGTTTACTCCAATTATCATAGTTATGTATTTAGAAATGGAAATTGCATGTTATAAAAAACTGATTACTTTCTAAAATATATAACTTAAATCATTATTGCCTTGAATATGACTATTACAATATGTGTGATATGAATTTGTAACATTAAGTTAGTTAGTGGCTAGTAAATGCTTAAAAATTATTTAAAAAAAAAATGCAATTATAACTTAGGTTACTAGTATATAGTAATTAATGTTTAAGGTTAGTAACTTAATTATTTTTTGTAACTCCAAATCACGTATTAATGTAGGCTAATTAAATGTATATTATCATATAATTGATCTACCCCGCATGTTAACTTTACTAATATATGATATTGTTAAGGTGCAAACATGTGTGATGAATTGTACTTAATATTCGATATGATTGTATCTTATAATTTGATTAAATTGAGAACACCTATACGAACACCTTAATATTAGCCATGATTAAAATAAATTTTATCCTGCATGGAATAAGATTTTGGTAATACATGCGTGAATCTGCCTATGATTGTTGCACATATTACTCATGATATGCTATCAGTACACGGTTGACAACTTAGTGTTATAAGTTAGTTAACTTACCATTAGTTAGTCCAAATACATGTATGCAACGTTGAACATGCCACACGACTATTATAATTGTGTTAGTTATTAATTTTTTAAAACATATTTTTATTTAACGAATTGAATATGTGAGCTTAAATTTTTTGCACAAAAATTTGCAAAACCGGTATATATTCACATTTAAGTTGGAATAATTACGAATCATCCCCAAATAGGCTCACCTATTTGGATACGATGTCTAGGAAAGATATAGGCAGACGATAGAATCCTAATGAGGTCGGGTTTAAGTGTCATTTGTGTCATCCACCCTCACCGTCTTTCTTGGTCGTGTTCAAGTAGAGCTACCAAAAGGGGTTGAGTAAATAATAAGTTCCCCGAATGTGTCTATATAGGTGTATTTTTGCCGAATTGGTGTCTCAGTATCGACCCGTTGCCCGATCAATGAGAACCTCTTCAATTGAAAGCAAAACTGGTATTTTTCGAACCAGTCGATTCGAAACAAGTTTATGCTTATGCAAACCATAAACATATAAACCTGTTGATTTATATGATAACTAATCCAATATTTTTCTCCCGTTGTAGAAAAATATCAATCAAACTTGACTTTCCGATCCTCGATGCCGCTGACAAGAACTGCTTGGACTGGACTCAAGATATCCAGAACCATTTATATGCCCAAGGATTATTGGACATGATCTCATGATGAGGATGAATGTGAAGTGGAAGTGACGCGTGAAATGAATGCGAGGGCGATGATTCTGTTCCGCCGTCACTTATCAGACATAATGAAGTCTGAGTTCATAGCGATCACCTCACCGAAGATGTTGTGGGACTCTCTCAGAGAGTGTTTTGACTACCAAAAGATCATCTGGCTTCCTGAAGCCCGCCATGATTGGCTGAATCTGCAATTTCAAGACTTCAAAAGCGTTACGAAATATAATGCCAACGTATGTAGGATTCGTGCTCTTCTCCAGTATTGTGGTGAAACATTAACCGACAATGACTTGCTGGAGTAGACCTACACCACATTTCCTACCTCTGACAACTTGCTCCAAAAGCAATATCGTTAGTCTAAGTATACCAAGTTCCCCGAGCTCATCACCCAGCTGTTATTGGACGAGAAAAATAGTCTCGTTTTAATGAGAAACAACAATTCTCGTCCTGTTGGGACAAAGGCTATTCCAAGGCCTGATGCTTATGCTGTTCGTAGACCACGTCCACGATATGGGAACCGAGACAAGGGCAAGTCGTCCCGTCAGCCAAAGAATCATGGGGAGCGTAATGCTCGCCCAGCCAAGCGAGGTTTGGACAATCGTCTGAACCGAAGACCTTTGGCTCCTAGACAGTCTCGTGGTAGGAAAAACAACAATAGGGCCGGTCGTCCCAAAGCAAGAGAAAATGCTCAAGAGCAAATTCTGTGCTACAAATGTGGTGTTTATGGTCATATGCGAAGGACCTGCAAGGCAACTCCCCAAGAAGTTCAAAACTATCATAGGGGCATAAATGCCAAAGAAAATATGGTTGAAGCGAGCGGATAGGAAATTCTTGAGACCCCGAATTTCATGGCTCAAATGGAAGAATAATGTTTTTTTCCTTCATTTTCGTTAATAATTGAGCACTTGTTTAGCTCTTGGATTTAATTTTCATTAGTATTATGCTTTTTCCCTTTGATATTTGTTTCTTTTGGATTATGTGGTTTTGCATTATAAATAAATGTATTTGAATATTTTTCGCAATAATTTAAAGTTATTTCGTTAAGCGATTCCTTTATTAATGTGACTGACTTTAAATTATTTTACTTTTAGGCATGAACTGTGGGACAGTTGATTGTGTGGCTGATAGTGGTACTACACACACTATCTTAAAAGATAAATGCTATTTTATCAACTTTATGCCTAAAGTAACCCCAGTGACAACAATTTCGGGCCCGTCGACCCTTGTTGAAGGCTTTGGTAAAGCTCATATCTTGTTTTCAAATGGTACTCTTTTGACCATATCTGAGGCCTTATATTCTCCGAGATCGAGTCGAACCTTGTTGAGTTTTAAGAATATCCGAGAAAATAAGTTTCATATTAAAACTGCTCGTGAAAATGGTATTGAATACCTTTACATCACCTCCACTCAAGTGGTTTGTGGTTTGTATGTTGCCACAATACGAAACATTGAAAGCAATCCAATCATTCGGCGGGCGCCGATTGATGAGAGCATTTATATGTTATGGCATGACCAGCTGGGACACCCGGCTCAAAATACGATGCCAAACATGGGTATCCTCTTGGAGGAAAAAATTTCGTGATCAATCTGAAAAGCCTATGCCAAACATGCTCTATTGGAAAGATAAATCTCAAACCAATTCAAGTGAAACCTACAAAATTGGTTTCCCAATTCCTTGAAAGAATTCAAGGAGATATTTGTGGACCAGTCCATCCAACATGCAGATCATTTAAATATTCCATGGTTTTGGTTGATGCATCGACAAGATGGTCACACGTAGATTTATTGTTCACAAGAAATGCATCGTTTCCTAAACTCCTTGCCCAGATCATTAAGTTGAGGGATGACCATCCGGATTATCCAATAAAGTCTATTAGACTTGATAATGCCGCAGAGTTCACATCGATAACTTTCGATGATTATTACATAACGTTGGGAATTGATCTTGAACATCCAGTTGCTTATGTTCACACCCAAAACGGTATTGCAGAAGCTTTCATTAAGCGTTTGCAAATGATTGTGCGAACTTTGGTAATGCGCACCAAACTTTCAATTTCTGCATGGGGTTATGCAATTTTGCATGCTACTGCGTTGGTCCATCTGAGACCCATGGCCACCCAACCACTATCTGCGTACCAGTTGATAACTGGATATGAGCCTGACTCCCACATCTATACGTGTTTGGGTGTTTAGTCAATGTTCCAATTGAGCCGCCAAAGGGTTCAAAATTTGGACCTCAGAAATGATGGGGAATATATGTCGGTTATGAATCCCCATCCATAATATGTTATTTAGTGACATGCGATCTCTTTACCGCTAGACATGTAGTTTGTGACTTCGATGAGACTATCTTCCCTTCATTAAGGGGTGAAATACACGTTAATGTTGATGAGGAACAACGTGAATTAATGTGGCATGTACCCACTATGTCTCATCTCGATCCCCCTAATGCACATAGTGATAAGGAGGTGCAGAGAATTCTAGGTCTGTAAAATGTTTCAAATCAAATGTCAGACGCATATAATGACCTAGCAAATGTCACAAAATCACATATACCTGCTGCAAATGTGCCTGCAAGGATAGACATTCATGTGAGACGCCATGTTCTTGTTGAACATGTTGTTCTGGTTGTACCCACCGAGCAAAGGACGTTGTCGTCGACCGTAGGAGGAAGAACGTGTAGTTCGCCGCTCTTTCCAAGAAAAGAGGAAGACCGGTTGGTTCTAAGGATGTTCTGCCTCGTAGGAGGAGAATTTCCGTTGTATCCGTTTTGCCACATGAGATCATTAAGAATCACGGTGATGTATTAGAGGAGCGCGTTCCTGATGTAACACCAGTTCCTAATCATCCCGATAACCTCGAAATATCCGTCGAGTATACTAGTTTAGATGATATTTTGAAGCAAAACGAGACTGTCATCGATGATGTGTTCATATACGCAGTGACCACTGACATTATGAGCAATGATGACATGGAACCACGCACCGTTGCTGAGTGTCAGCGAAGAACAGACTGGCCTCAATGGAAACAAGCAATCCATGCTGAATTGGATTCTTTCATGAAACGAAGAATGTTTGGACCTGTCGTTCTAACACCGTCCAATGTTAAACTAGTTAGTTATAAATGGGTTTTCGTTAGGAAGTGTAATGAGAGTAATGAGATTGTTAGTTACAAAGCTCGCATAGTGGCGCAATACTTCTCTCAACGCCCTAGATTTGATTACGAGGAGACGTTTTCTCCCGTAATGGACATTATAACGTTCCATTACCTAATCAGTTTAGTAGTTTCCGAAAAACTGAATATGCAGCTCATGGATGTGGTCACAGCTTATTACTATGGGGATCTGGACACAGAGATATACATGAAAGTCTTTGAAGGACTTAAGTTGCCTGAATCAAGTAGTTCCCGGCCATGGAGCACATTCTCTATTAGACTGAGACGTTCACTATATGGATTGAAACAATCCGAACGAATGTGTTATAACCGTTTAAGTGAATACTTGATCGGCTTGGGATATGTTAATGATGAATTATGCCCATGCGTGTTCATAAAGAAATCCACTTCAGGATTCCCTATTATCGCAGTCTATGTAGATGATATGAATCTCATAGGAATCTCGAAAGAGTTATTCAAAACTGTCGAACTCCTGAAGAAGGAATTCGAGATGAAAGATCTTGGGAAGACACGGTATTGCCTCGGCCTGCAGATCGAGCACCGTAAAGATGGAATTTTAGTCCATCAATAAAATTACACCGAGAAGGTGTTGAGACTGTTTGATCATCATGACGTAAAACCGTCCTCCACTCACATGGTCGTCCGCTCTCTAGACATTAATAAGGAGGACGATAAAGAGATATTGAGTCCTGAGTGCTCATATCTGGGTGCAATTGGCACACTATTCTACTTGGCTCAATGTACTAAATCGGATATCTCGTTTGCTGTTAATTGTTTAGTTCGACACAACACCGGGTCAACACGCCGCCACTGTAATGACATTAAAGACGTCTTCTGTTATATAACCTTAAGGGTACTACAGATATGGGTTTGTTCTATCCCTACACATCAGGGAGTGAGTCCAACCCTATTTGCACTCAAAATAACGCGACCCTTGTCGGTTACGCCGATGCGGGTTACTTATCAGACCCGCATAAGAGACCAGACCCGCATAAGAGGCGTTCCCAATCTGGTTATGTCGTTACTATTGGGAACACGACGATATCATGAGGTCTCGTAAACAGACATTGGTGGCTAATTCGACGAACCACTTTGAGCTACTCGCGCTGTATGAGGCGACTAGAGAGTGTGTATGTCTTCGAGCAATTATTGGCCATATTCAAAGTACGTGTGATTTAGCTTATGATCCGGATGAACATGTTGTCATTTATGAGGACAACACCGCTGTTATTAATCAAGTAAAACATAGTTACATCAAAGGTGATGCCACCAAACATATCTCGCCAAAATTGTTCTTTACACATGAGCAACAAGCGCTTCAAAAGATTGAAGTTAAACATATTGGATAAGAGAATAATCATGCAGACTTGTTCACCAAGTCGCTGCCAAAGTATTCGTTTCAGAAACATGTCAGAGCAATTGGTTTTAGGAAGCTCTCTGAGCTATCCTAAAGTGACATGTCCTTGCACCCTGTCGTGTGCAAGTGAGGGGGAGCATCCTGATGTATGGTCGATTTCTCATTTCAGATCGTGTACTCCTTTTATCCTTAGTCAAAGGTTTTTTTTCCATTGGGTTTACCTTGACAATGTTTTTAATGAGATACTAGATCGAGAAAATCTTCACTAATGATGCTCTAAATCAGGGGGAGCATCCAGTTAAATACTTCTAATCACAGTGTACTCTTTTTCCTTCGATCGGAGGTTTTTCCGTTTTTCCCATTCGGTTTACTCTGTAAAGGTTTTGATGAGGCACTTTATGTATGTGGTTGCCCCTATTGTTCTAACCAAATCGTACTCTTTTTGTCTTTTGTCAGATGTTTTTTTTCTAATGGGTTTTCTCTAGTAAGGTTTTAATGAGACGTTTGTTAGTGGTTAGTTCGTACTAACAAGCTACAAGACGGATGAGCTCAAATGTGATTAAGTATACTTTTGGACATCGAAGAGGAAGTGTTGTAACTCATGGATTGCCCATTTAAGTATAGCAGTTACATATCATTTGCTCTTTTGTATGTTACAAACTTTTGAATAATTAACTTGTAATCTCCCAACATTTAGCCTATATAAAGTGGTTGTGCCTATAAAGTTTGGAACACCTACACTATACTTGAATACATATATTTTGACCATCATTGTATCTCTCTTTTAGATATATTATTGAACTAATTTGGGTTAAAACACAACTTTAATAATAAACTCAAAAAAATAGTGGCAACTTGTGAAACCATAGTTAACAAATTTACTAACCAGGGTTAAAAGACCTGGCCTTCAATGGTCAGTAGCCGCCTATAAGTACTGTACAACATTACGTGTATCATTCTTTCTTTCTCTCTCTCTCTCTACCTACGTTTCCTCTGCTCTCGGAATCGTAGCTCTCTCTCTCTATATATATATATATCTATACAAATTTCTCCTGTAGAGAGAGAAACAGAGCATATCTCTCCTCACGACACGTCATATTATATTGATCGTCTTTAATTCGTCGAATCTAGGTATTATCGTGTTTATCAGATCTGAATCGAACTTTTATTTTGTTTCTAGGGTTTCTTTTTTTTTAATATATTGCGGTTATTGAAGTAAATGTTTGATTTTTTTATTTTTTTATTGTCTTCTGATTGCAATTGAAGTGTGTATTTCGTTTCTAGGGTTTGAGATTTGATGTTTTTAAAGGTTTTTCATGTTTTGATATTTTTACTGTCTTCAGATTGCTATTCAAGTTTTATTTTGTTTCTAGAGTTTTTGAAGTTTTTTTTTTTTTGAAATTGTTGGTGTTCATTAGATTATGATCGAACTGTTTTTGATGTTTTTAGGGTTTGTGATTATGGTGTTAGATTTAATGTTTAGCTATTTTTTTTAGATTTGAATCGAGCTGTTTGTGGTGTATTTAGGGTTTTGAAGTTATTTACTATTTAATTTCTTTTTTTTTTTGTTTCTTAGATTTTAATTGAAGTATTTTTGAATTAGTGTTCTTGATGTTAGTGGATTAATATTTATGTTTGATTTTTTATATGTTTCTTAGATTTACATTGGACTTTTTTTAGTGTATCTAGGGTTTCATATTAGTGTTTAAATTTATTTATTCTTTTTGTAATGCTCCGTAAATCAAATCGAGCTTTTTCTGGTGTTTTTTGGAATTAGGGTGTCGAAGTTAATTGCTCGCAAATTTCGATTTCTGTAAAAAAGTTTTTATTAGGTACTTAGGTTTTGTTAACTAAAGATGTGTTTTTGCCTTTTTTTTTCTTGGCTTTTTAACTGAATGCATGCTCTGTTTGTTTATATATAGTTATTGTTTTGCTTATTTGTGATATGAAGTCACGTGATACAGTGATACATCTTCTCAGGTAACTGTAAACTTGTCTGTTGGTTTCGGTTATACATTTTCCTCTGTTTTTATTTATTTATTTTTTATGTTAGCTGAATGTATCATCATCTCTTTTCTGTGTACTTTTACTATAATTTTGTAAGATATGTAATTCTACAAACACACTTCTTGGAGTAGGAAATGAGCTGTAACATTTGTTGCTTGCAACACTTCGGTGAAGCAGAACCACATTAAGTTAGTAGCCAGATGTATGCTTCCTCTCGTGATTTGGTGCCTGTTTGACAACAACTTCCTGCCTTTATAGCTGTTTACTTCAATTAATTTACGGGTATTTGGTTTGTTAGCTTTTAAATAGATAGCTTTTGGGTCAAAAAGGCTAAAAAAAACTCAAAAACACAGAAGCTAGGAATTTGCTTTTTTTTTTTAGCTTTTTAACTTTTAACTTAAAAACTACCAAAACTGAAATTCTTATGAAATATGTTTGTATATATACAAGTCACCCGTGTAAGTTAAAATAAGTGAAAATTGACTTGTCAATAAAAACATGTTAGAAGTCGCTTATAAGCAGAAAAAGCTATGGTGCCATAACCGCATTGTAGATTCTGGAAAGCAAGCTTTTTTTTATTATTTAAATTATTGGAATACTAGCTGGATGTGTCCTCTCTTTTTTGTGCGATTTTTCTGTGATTTTTGTTTGGGTTAGTTACTGATGTAAGGTCTGAATTCCACACATGCAATTTTCTGGGTAGAGTAGATAAGCTGCAATTGACTTATTGACAAAAACAAGTTACAACTCACTTTTAAGCAAAAAAACTAAGATGGTGCAAAAGACCTCACTGTCAAAAAGCTGATGCCAAACACGCCACGTGATGTTTTTAATTTCTTTCTGACCTGAAGAAGTATAATTCTTTTAAGAAACGTTTTTTAAATGAACATGTTTATATGCAGTTTCTAATCCAATATTTTTCTTACGTATGTGTACATACATTTTGCAGAATGTCTTCTGCAACTGTAGCTGCTGGTCCACGTTATGCCCCCGAGGATCCCACTCTTCCCAAGCCTTGGAGAGGCCTCGTTGACGGTAAAACTGGATACCTTTACTTTTGGAACCCAGAGACCAATATCACGCAGTATGAGCGTCCTGGTGGTAATACCAACTCAGCGCCTGCTGCCTCGCAACAGAGATCGTCATCAGCTAATGTTAACTCTTCGGTTCAAGTTCAGCAGTCTTCTCAAGTCCAGTATCGGGACAATAGTTATAATGATAATGACGATAGATATAGTAAAGGTAGCAATGGTGGGTCGAAGTTTGCTCCGGAAACAAGGAACTATGAGGTAACTGTTCAACTATGTGACCCCCTAATTGTTTTTTTGTTTTTTTTTGAATATATAGTGCTGTTTTTTTTTTTTTTGCAACCCTTGAGCAATTAAAATGAATCTTTTGAGGTCGAGTAAAACGTTAGGTTTGTCCAGCATAATGGTTTCAGATATATCAGGCCAAATAACCAGAAAAGCTTTCGATTTTAAGCTGGTTAAACGAAATGCAGTATGGCTTTTAAGCAAAAATTGAGAAGAGCGTAGAACCAACACAGGCCTACCTTATTAGGTAGTTCCTATGTTTAAGTTCTACTCTCTTTTTTTAAAATCTAAAGCGCGATCTTTGATATATATCCACAAAGTTACCTTCTGACGTTGAAAATGGGGTGAGAGGACTATATATTGTGCCAAGTTAACATATTAAGCTACATGCATTGCTTTATAAAAGAAAGAAGATTGATTTTTAAATCTTTTTCCCAAAATCTGTTATTTTTTATATAGGTGAGAACCTTGTAAGGTTTTGCTTGGCATTTTAGTCTATTGTTCCCTTTTATTTTCTCCTGGTTTGTTAATATTTTCGTTTTTCATGATAGACTGGGAATGGCGGGTCATATCAGTCGCAGAAGGCTACTGATGGAAATGTAGGGGAAGCTAACAAAGATTTTACCCCTTCAAGTGTTGGAAGTAACGTGTCTCCAGATGCTTACCGTCGTCAGCACGAAATAACTGTATCTGTAAGTCTTTTAGAGATTACACTTTTTTTTCTCACAAATGTCTCTTGTAACCTAGTACTATGCTTACTTCTTTAATATTCTAAGTTGATTGTCTCCGGTAGAATGTGTTTTTGAATTAATGATGATGATGGATTTAAGTTTACTTCATAAAACAATAATAAGAAAAAAGAGATGGAGTTGGTTGAACAACAGTTCAAGCTAACCTTGTTTTGAAACCATTATTTTGGTTTTTTTGGTATGCAACATATTGAATCTCCTATTTTCTTTTGATTCCAACAACATTTTCTAATACTTGTGCTATGTTATCATCAGGGAAATAATGTGCCTCCTCCTTTCACGTCATTTGAAGCAACTGGGCTTCCTTCTGAGTTTCTTCGTGAGGTACATAATTTTGGCTATGCGACTTTGGTACTTGTTTTAATTACTACTCCCTTCACCTCAAAATGAACAATCTCCGCACTATTTGGGATGTCCAAAATACTTTTTCAATTATAGTCCCTTCACCTCAAAATGAACGATCTCCATACTATTTGGGATGCCCAAATAAGTAATTATTCTTCCAAATAAGTAATTATTCTTCCAAATTGGTTGACCACCGTACCTTCTTTTTTCTTTTCGTTCAGACTTAATAATGTCATTATTTAAACTGTTTTGGCATCTGTTAGGGAAATCTTGTAATTTTAAAATGCATTTAATGTGCTTCTGACGATATGTGACCTGAGCATTTTGATTTTTGAACTTCTATTACTGTTTGAAGTCCAATATCAATCTTCTGGACTCATATTCAACCTATTTCCATCTGTCATTTTTTGCCGCAGGTGCGATATTTGCTCCAGAGAGGAGCTAAATGTCGTACGCTGTGTCTCCCCTCTCTTCTGAGGAACTTGCATATATATACACATACATATATATGTTGAGCGCCTTCATGTGATGGACCAATTTTGAGAAGGGCTTTCCGAATCATCCAACAAGTTAATGCTCGACACTCCCGTTGGTGATTCAGTTTGCCACTTGGTCCCAAACAGAAGAGGTCCCCATTACTGTCCAAAAAGAGGAAGATAATGTGGAAAAAAAAATCTAAAAATGGCATTGACATTACAAGGTCCTCAACTTATAAAAGAAAGTTGGTGGATTTTTATTTACCAGGTTCAGCAAGCTGGGTTCTCTGCACCCACACCAATCCAGGCACAGTCATGGCCGATTGCTTTGCAGGGTCGTGATATAGTTGCTGTTGCAAAAACAGGGTCCGGTAAAACGTTGGGATACTTAATTCCCGGTTTTGCTCATCTTAAGCGCAACCCAAAAAATCCTCAAATGGGACCAACTGTTCTGGTGTTGTCGCCAACAAGGGAGCTGGCTACGCAAATACAAGCTGAAGCTATTAAGTTTGGAAAGACATCAAGAATTTCATGCACGGTAAGTTTTACTTTTTTGTTTTGTCAAGATGTTTATAAGTAATTTTTGATTTTATGGTGCATGCAAACTAGCTACATTGTACTAAATATGTATATACTTTTTTTTAAAAGAGATGTTAAAAGAAAGCGTAGTAACTCTTTTGCCCTTCCTTTCAACATTAGTATAGTTAATGAAGTTAATATTATATGATGCGACCAAATGTGAGGCTATATTTGTGATATTGCATTGTAATTAATCACGTTTGCTTAGAAATTTCTGTACTTAAAAATTGGTTTTTTTTTATTTTGAGAACTGAGGGGAATGCCTTTTTTTCTTAGCTGTTTTTTTTTTTCCAAATCCGACTCTATTGTGTTTGTACAGCTGTACGAATCCTGATTTAAAGTATAAGAATTCAATTATTCATAGTATAACTTGTAAAACCATTTTGTTTGAGCATTATTATGCTTGCAAAACTTTAGCTAACCTCGCTCCCCTTACTTTCAGGGACAATAAGGAATCATTCTTGTTTAGTCTCGCTTTTTGGTACCAAGCTTTCTTTTTCTTGTCTCTGCTTCTGGTTTGATGTGTTTCTTGATTGCATTTCTATAAAAGATCTCGTAATCATGAAATTTAGAGGGTCACAGTATTGATGTGCTAGCATTAATATGTATTAAACTCGTGGTTGCAATGCAGTGTTTGTATGGAGGAGCACCAAAGGGACCCCAATTGAGAGATTTAGACAGAGGAGTAGATATTGTAGTGGCAACTCCAGGTCGTCTAAATGATATTTTAGAAATGAAAAGAATCTCTCTCCATCAAGTATCTTACTTGGTGTTAGATGAGGCAGATCGGATGTTGGACATGGGGTTTGAACCACAAATACGGAAGATCGTGAAGGAGATCCCCACTAAAAGACAAACCCTCATGTATACTGCAACATGGCCTAAAGAGGTTAGGAAAATCGCTGCGGATTTGATGAGTAATCCTGTTCAGGTCAACATCGGAAATATTGATGAACTTGTTGCTAACAAATCTATTACTCAGGTTTGATTTCTTCCTTCCATTTTATTTCGTTTTCTTTTTTTATCATTATATTCTTTCTTTTTGAGGTACCACAAAAGTAAGACCAAGGTCACCAGAATTACACAAGATAGTCGATTCTGATATGTTGTTTCAGGGGCTAATATGATCGATCTAGCACTCTGAGGAACAAGTTTATAATTACTTAGAACTAATTTTATGGTTACAATCTACAATTGTTGATTCTAACTTTGATATAATTTTTTTAAAAAAATATTCTTTTTTATCAAGTAATTATTTCCAAATTCTTAGTTGTACAAAAGAAAGGAAAAGGGTGTTAAAGAAAGAGTGGAAGTTGATATTGGTGTGAAGGTATTTAATAAATATGTAAACTCAATCTTGTGTACTGGAACTTTTCTGTTTTTTATTATAATTTCTAGCAAAAGATACTAGATGCTAAAAAACGTTGCGACCAATTACAAAACATCATATTAGTTAATGGAAATTTAATGAGTAGAATTTTGGCATCGCTAGCTTTGGAAGTCAGAAAATTAGTCTGGGAGAGAATTATGTGAAAATTACTTTGCTAAACAGAACAATACTTTCTAGACTGAGTTTACCGAATATAATAAACTTTTTGATATGCTTTTCAATAGTCCTTGTTCTTATTTATTTATGCTGTGGTTTTTATTGATTAATTGCAGCATGTTGAAGTAGTGCCACAAATGGAGAAACACCGTCGTCTTGAGCAAATATTACGATCTCAAGAACCTGGATCTAAAATCATTATATTTTGTTCAACAAAAAAGATGTGTGACCAACTTTCTCGTAACCTAACCCGCCAGTTTGGAGCAGCTGCAATACATGGTGATAAATCTCAGCAAGATAGAGATTTCGTATTGAACCAGTTCCGTAGTGGGAAATGTCCCATTCTCGTAGCAACTGATGTTGCAGCTCGTGGGTTGGATGTGAAAGATATTAGGTAACAATTCTTTTGTTTATCTTATTTCCTAACTTTATCATACATTTAGTTATAAATACAGTATGTTTTAGCTGTTTAATCTCAGGATTCCACTGAGTAATTCATTTGGCATAAATTTTGTATGATACTAAAGACTTATTTGGCTGTATCTTATAAGTATGGGAGTAGTATACTTAGTTGTTAGAGCTGAGAAAGATACTAAATAATATACGTACAGTATTGTATGGCTGTTTGATGAAAGTTATATTCTTTTGTATTGGGAGTAGTCAAAAATACACTTTTTTACCCTGAAAGTATTAAAAAAGTATTCTTTGCTAATTTTGTCAAGCTAATTAGTGTTTGTTAGTTTTTACAATCCGTCTACAATAAGCCGATGCTGTGGATAAGAACAATGAAGGAAGCATGGTAATGTACATGGAAATTGAACCATTAGAGGTCTCCATGTCTGCCCCCTCTGATCAAATCTTGATTTGGGGGCCTGGATATGACCCACATGACTAAGTTTTTCTGCGCATACTTTTGGTGATACGCATCAAACATATTTATGTTGCTCAATTGTTGCGGCTCTCTTTGTCTGGCTTTCAAATCTTTTTGTTATATGTTTCAAAGGTTCCCTCGCTTTTTTGGGTTTGTCACTATAGGTTCTTATGCTTTTTTACTTCCCATTATTTTTTTTACTATTGAGACATTATTGTATTGCAAGTGTTTCCACGTCTGCCTCCTACAATCCCTCATATTTGGAAATTACTATACCATCCTCCTCCCTTGACCTCCTTAAACTTCTGGAGCTCTTAAAATTTCATCTCCGTTTGATATATTTTGGGGAGCCACTCTCCTTAAAGTTGATCTTTTTTTTTCAATCTTCCTTCTCCTATCTGTTTATGTGCTAACATAACCAAAAATAATTGTCCAAAGAAAACAAAATTTTATTAGAAATTTATGTGGATGCTAGTTCATATAATTTGATTAGTGGACATTATGTTTAAAGTTTCTTAATATTGTGCAGTGTTGCTCTGTTTCTTCTAAAAGGCTTCTGAATCCCTTTGTTATAATTATCTCACCTTTTGCCTTGAGCAGGGTGGTTGTCAATTATGATTTTCCAACAGGAGTAGAGGACTATGTTCACCGTATCGGAAGGACCGGAAGAGCAGGTGCCACCGGCCTGGCTTTCACCTTTTTTGGTGACCAAGATGGTAAACATGCTTCGGACCTTATCAAAGTGTTGGAAGGGGCAAGCCAGAAGGTCCCACCTGAGCTTCGTGAAATGTCACGTGGCGGCGGATACGGAAGGCCTGTGCGCCGATGGGGTCCTTCTGGTGGATCTGCTGGCGGGGGAGGCCGTGGTGGTGGTGGAAGGTATGACTCGGGAGGGAGTGGTGGAAGGAGCAGCTATGGAGGCGGCCGTGATAGGTATCTATGTACTTCTATTGTGTTTAGTTATTTAGTAACTATTAATATTGTACTGATCATGCTTCCGGCTTTACGAATAAATATATGATCGTTTTATTCTAAATCAAAACACTGAACACATTATTTGACATATATTTGATACTCTATGTTGAGTCAAGCTCTTCTGACCCCTCAATACGACCCTTTCTCTGTCCCCTTGTTCATTTTGTTCCAGTTACTACTGTTTATGACGTTATAAATGTGTCTATAACATTAGAATATAATTTTGATAAGTTTGACATAACTTTAGTCCAAATCATATCTATATGTGTGTATGCATGTATAAACAAACCATATGTTTTTTTCTATTTTTCTCTAACTTGATTAATCATTGATTTGTTTTTGGATGAATATTGTTGAAGTAACGTATGAATATTTAGGAATAATGTTGGTATTCCAAAAACTAGTTTTTCATATTCTTTTCGTCAAATTGATAATTCATTGTCCATATTGATTAATATTTTTCTTGATTCATTTTGTGCGTCTCATACTGTGTACTGTTTATAAGGCTCCTAATACTAATTTCATTCCAAATTGTTCCTAGTACTAACGCATCCCCATATCTTGTCGTAGAAAGTTCTGTTTAGTAGAGTTTTTGAGTAATGATTTTCTTCATCGTCAAATCACATATCTTTACCCTTATCGAGTAATGTTTTTCCTGTTTTTGTTCTTGTTTCATAATTACCCGTCCGGTTTAATGTTTTTAAAGTAAATTGGGGTATTTTACTCTGGCTACTAATGGAGTCCCTATTTGTCCAGGACTAAAACTTTCCTTCTGTATTTTGTCATAAAACAAGTTGCCCTGATTAGTAATGAGCTGTTTGCATGTGGCTTATGCAGTGACAGAGATGGTGGTGGATACCAGTTTAAGAGCTTTCATGATAGGATGGGTAGCAATGGAAATGGTGGGCGAGCTCGGAGCAGAAGTAGGAGTCGAAGCCCACCTACCAAAGCTTCACAATGGGGCGCAAAGCCTCGTAGCCCTGAAAGGTCATTTGTGCCACCTGGCCGCAGTTTTCATGAATTAATGATGGAAAAATCACGTTCATCAGCCCCCCGTCCTCGAAGTGAAGATATTGAAGAAGGCATGATTCGAGACTGAATGTTGTGTGCCTTTTTTGGGTCCTTGTCTTTTAGTGTTTTCTGTTGTAATGGGGGCCTGTTAAGTGCGGCATCTTTTGGGCGTTTTGAAAGCTAGACTTGATAGGATTTCATATGCTAAATTATTAAAACTCTAATATGAGCAAACTCTTTAGACATCTGGAGTCATTTTTGCAGGATTTTGTAAGTTTGTTAGTAATTCTCCAGGTTGAGAGTAATTACATATTTACGTAAGCTTTTTGAGACCATAAAGCTTTAATGTTAATGAAGGATCTTGTGTAGTCTTAGCATATGCTTTTTCTTCCTATGCTATATAAATGTTTTAACTGTAACTGGCAAGGTTTCATCTTTTTATTTTATTTGTGTCCCAATGGGTTAACTGTATGAACCTCTAAACGAAAATAAGTGTTTTGCATCTTTTGTTGTATCATTCATTTGCTAAATTCATTGTCCAGCGAGCAGACCTTGGGTTTTTGGAGTTGATTTTTTGCAGGATTCTGTAAGTTTACAAATGAATCTTCAGCCTAGGAATTACATATTGATTGATACCAAGAAACATTTATAACAGTGAAAAATTTAGCGTATTCTAGCAAATAATTTTGCTTGGTGTCTTGGTAGTAGTATAAATTTTGATTTGTGAAGTGTGATATTAGTCGGGGGTTTGGCTGTCGTAATCTCCATAATACACGGAATGGAATATTGGCCTCCCTTAGAAATCAACACTTGTGTGAAATGTGAGATGACAAGACTCATAATTTTAGCCACAGATTACACGGTGGTGTCAATATATGTGAATTTTTCTATTACACTTTTTTTGAAAAAACGTAAAAACCGTAATTTTTTTTGTATAAACCTTATATTTTATTTACATACCGTAGATAAAATATACGGTTTGGGTTATCTACAAACCGTAGATGTAATCTACAGATCGTAGATTTTTTGTACGGTTTAAACTGAGAAATTACAGTACTGGTCCCTGCTTCTTAGTTAAACAGAATTTCTCTTTCTTTCCCTCTCTTTCACAGTTTGTTTACAGATTTTATAAAATAAAAAAAAAAAAACCTCAAATCATCAATCAACCAAAATAAAAAACATAACCACCAAATTTTGTCCGATTAAACCACGTTTAGTTTTAATTCACCGAATTAGATAACCTAATTAAATATATTTCTTTATTCCCTAATTTATTATTTATTTTATATAGTTTCAATTTGTAAAATAGGGAAAAATATATAAAATATGTCAATTGATTATTCACTTGGTGACTATAATTGTTTGTTATTTGTTTATATTAATTAAAAAAACTTAGGTTTGTTGATATTTTTCCCATTTTATAAAAATCAGGGTTTTATTCAAATTTGTTTATTTAGATATTTATGACTAATTGTTTGGTTTCATTAAATGTTTTTTACACAGCTATTACGCTGTTTTTTAAGCAGCTTTTAAGCTGTGTAAAAAACAGCTTAAAAAATCTGTTTAAAAAACAACTTAAAAGCTGTTTTTTATACAGCTTTTTGTTTAAAAATAGCTTAAAAGCTGCTTAAAAAACAGTTTAAAAAATCTTGCTAAAACAGCTTAAAATCTGCTTAAAAAACAGCATAATAGATGTGTAAAAAATAGTAAATTGATGGCAGCATGTTTCATAGAGAAAAATGCTTCAGGTTCTGTTATTTGTAATATTGCACATTTGACCCGTTTATGTTGTGTTTTTTTTGCCTTTTCAGCTTTTTGCTGTTGGGATTTTCCTCGACCCACTTCAGTCCGGTTCCCGAAAAGTTCTTTTACTGTTTTTGGTGGGGCCTACAGAATCTGAGGTCTGAATCTGGTCATTTCTTTTTTGTTCACATAATAACTACTTTCATCCACATACATAAATAAGTGTATTTCAGAAAAATGTGAAAGCGCTTGCTGATTTTTTTTTGCTTATGTGAAGAAAAGGGTGATATTTGATAGAAATCCCTCAAAGTGCCTGATATTTTTTTTTTTTTGGTATTAGAGGTAAAAAAAAAAAAAAAAAACTACTGTCCTGCAAATTGCAGCTCAATTAGTGCAGATGTTATGGTTTCCTTGTTTCGACTTTTGAAGTTCACTGTTTATCCTGTTTGCTCTCCGAAGTGTTAAGAGTTAAAAAGAAGATTATTACCTAAAAATTTAACTATCAAACTTACTAGTTGTAGTTGTAAGTGTAGAAATTGAAGTATGTTTGATGCTTGTATATTTTGATCATTTCTTCCCGAAAGGTGTTATATTATGTCGTTAAATATCATGTTTGAATTTTTATTTTAAACATTGTATTTTTTACTGGATGATTGTATTGAGTTAAGCTTTTTATTGCCTTAAGTACCTCTATAATCATCACAAATTGCACGATGTTGTTATATAAATATAAATGCACTTATTTCACAAACGTAACAAAAACGTAACATTACATATGAAAAAAAGATAACAGAAACGTATTGTATGATTGTATTGGTTGTTGTACATTACATATGAAAAGAAGATAACATAAACATAAAAAGATAATAATACCCTTATTTCACAATGCACTGTTATATAAGTTGATGAACTGTTAGTATTATGTCTCGAAAACATGCTATGAAGCTGAAAACAGAACTCTCGAACATGGGAATTGGGTTTTTTACGAGTTGTGAGAACCAAATCAGCAAACAAATCTTTCTACTAGTATCTAATTCTCTCGGTTCTTTAGTCTTTCACTCTCCCATTTTCATATAATTAGCAAAACATACTGCATTAAACATTTTCTTGCTGCTTTCTTTCAATAATTCTTTTCCAAATTGAAACTCAAAACCAACTTTTAGAAGCACTAAATAGAGGTTAGATTGATTGGTTTTCTTTTATTTTTTGCTTTAACGACATTAATAGGAATATTTAAACTCTGTATGATGGTTATTATTATATCTTTCAATAAGCCCTATTCGTAGCAACAACGATAAATGTTGACAGATTAAATCTCAAATGCTCTTAGAAACAAAAAAAATAAAGCGATATATAACTGTTTTCTTCTATTCTCATGCTTGAATGTTTTCACTTTCTCCTTCTAAACAGTAATATTTCTATCTCTCACGGTCTCACGGTTATTTGTTGGCATGTTGCTATGTTAATCTTAACTGCAATTCTTTTGTGTGTTTTCAGGTCCCTATGTTTGAAAAAATGGACGAACAGCTCCTAGATGCAATGTGCGACCGACTAACCCTCTCTGTACACCGAAGGAAGCTGGCGATTTTTACGGAGAAGAGCTCTTAACATGGGCTCTCGATCCCCACACCTCGACAAATCTTCCAATCTCAACAAGAATAGTAAAGGCATTATCCAAAGTCGAAGCATTTGCATTAGTAGCTGATGATTTGAAATTTGTTGCTAGCCAATATAGGCGGTTACATAGTAAACATATTCACAGTAGTGGAAGACGTGGGGCGCGTGTTTCATACAAGCTGCATGGTGATGGCATTGTAGAAAGAGGTCAGAGGAAGCGTTGAGGAGAGTAGGTTGAAAGAGGCGTTGGCGAAAGGAGAGGGGAATAAAACTAGTTTTGGTGCTATGGTTTATGCGTCTCAATTTGCTGCAAATGCGCTACGAGGGTTGAGGAGATGGGGTGGGATGAGGGTGAGACTTCCGGCTATGATGCTTCAGAAACCGGATGAGCCGGTTTTCGGTGTTGAGGATAAATAAATGAAAATTGGTTTTGTTATTTGTATAGATTATGTGTCTGTATATGTTTAATAATATATGTACTCGAGAGTTTTTATTGTTTTGCAGAGCAATAAGTCTGAGCCAAACCCAACCTTCTTTTGACGATATGTTGGGTTTGACTCAGGCTTCGTTCAGCTAAAATTAGAAACCCATCGGTCATTCAAAAGCCTCACAAGTCACACGTCGGTTGTCTTGTAAATATGATTTCAAAACAGTAAATACTCTTTCACCTTGGTACTTTGTCCTAACATTTCTACAAGTAATAGCAACATCTCTAACTCCATTCCTAATGGTTTAACAGAGCATATGCATTTACATAATAAAAAAATGACATCTTTATAAAATTAAATTCTCACTAGGAAATTTTTGATCAAGTAAGTTCCAGCAAACAGGACAAGAGGGATTTAAGCGAAGCCATCCATCTATACAATCAACATGAAAGCAGTGTTGACACTGAGGTATACTCAGAATATCTTTAGGTATATACACAGACAAACATATAGCACACGTATCCGAATCGATCTTTAGACAGACTTTGGCCCACTATGACTTTTGGAAACAGCTCTATCGTGTGCTCATCTAGACCCAAAACAGTAACGCGGTGTAAAACAACTTCAGCGTCAGTTACTAGGCTTGGCTCATCATGGTCATACGCCGACTGAATTCGCCCACATAAGAAGCAAAGTAGCCCAACGATGAACATGGGTACTACTCCGGCTGCCGCTGATATGGCATATCGAGCTTTTATTGGTAATCCTGATAAATTTCATGAGCATTTTTTTCAACATTTTAAACAAATTAATATATTTATCAACTTCAAATTATATAAATAATATTGTTCTTGACATTATTACATTCAATAGCTACAATTAAGCATGTTATTAAATAGAACCTCATAGTTATTGTCACCTAATACTATGCATACCAAGGAACAAGTCAATATGTTCTATACGAGACCCATGTATTGTTAAAAACTAAGTAACTCTTGAATGAAGATTACCATAACTCAGTTAAAATGCGATCACATGGTTGGTGGTTCTATAGATGAGAAATCTGAAAATATTTTGTTTGAACACCATAGCAAATAATTACCGCCATAGACTTGCTCTTACGTATTTTTCTCGTGAATTAAGTACAAAAAAAGTTATTATGCAATCTTTAAACGGTACGAGGAAACTAGAAAAACTAAGAGGCAAAGCAATAATTTCTCCACAAAAAAAAAAATCATGTCTTACCATGTTTGGTATTCCCTATGCATTCAACTTCAAGGCTAGAAGAACTCTTTAACCCGCACCGTTCTCCTCTTCTCTCACACCCTCCACATGAAGGTGTTCCCAGTCCCGACAAAACCCTCGTATAAAAAAAAATCAATAATGGAGTATTAATACTCCATATCACCAACTCAATAAAAAAAATTCAATAATGGAGTAATAAAAAAACTAAGGCCTCTATCACACACAATATCCCAGTCCCGACAAAATCCTCGTATAAGATATAAAATTAAGAAGTAATGTTTATTTGTAAATTTCAAGAGTTGCGACGAGACTGAAGAAGTATAGCAGTTCTAGTTATGTAACTGCTACACTGTTGTTGTTACAAACCTAAAAACCATTACAACGCATTTATTTGCTCTAGCAAAAGCTGATATGGTTACTTTTTAACACACTCAAAACAATGCAGATACCTTCCGAGCAGCCAATTTTGAATCCCTTTCTCTCTTGGCTCCAGTACAAACCTGAAAATTTACAAATCATTAATTCAATCAAACAAGTGTCAATTACTAATGAAAAAAACAGAACAAAATTGAAGTGTTAAACAACTCCAGTTCTCATTTTAAAAAAGTGATCTACAAAAATAGCATGTACCTACTTGTTTCATTAGAGATTGGCCTCTACAAAAATAGCATGTACCTCCTTGTTTCATTAGAGATTGACTTGTCTAGGGATTAGGTTCTCTACACTAACATCTAAAGCAGGTGAGATAAAGAATTTATTACCAATTCAACGGTCAATATAACCCATAGAACACTGTAAAAATTTTCCTAAACAAACAAATGTAGCACATCCAAAGAAAGAACTCTTGCTAATTTTTAAAAAATCCTATCATTTTTCTAGAAGCAAATATTAGCGTTATCGTCTTTGGTTCTCTTATTCTCATAATCACAGCAGCAAAACGCTGAGAAGGCAAAAAAACACAACATAAACGGGTCAAAGGTGCAATATTACAAATAATAGGAACCTGAAGCATTTTTCTCTATGAAGCATACTGCAAGCAATTAACTATTTTTTACACGGCTATTATGCTGTTTTTTAAGCAGCTTTTAAACTGTTTTTAAACTGATTTTTTAAACTGTTTTTTAAGCATCTTTTAAGCTATTTTTAAACAGAAAGCTGTTTAAAAAACAACGTAATAGCTGTGTAAAAAACAATTAATGAAACCAAACTGATAGAACATAAAAATCAGACCCGAATATTTTATTCGGGTCATAATCAACCCACTTTATAAATGGGTATCCAACGCTTAAATGGGTCATCTCATACTTTTTATAGGAATTGAGGTGCTACTACCAAAAGCCCAAGCCCAATCAAAGGGGGACCCGTGTCTGAAATATCCCTGGGATGAAGACATTTGTCAGTATCCTAGAAGGCGCAGTTGCCTATAAATAGCCAACTACCCCTCCTAGAAAAAGGGCCCAGAAAATCTATCCAAAAAATATAGAGAGAAGTTAAGAAAAGAGAGAAACTAACCAAAGCATATCACTTCGAGAAATAAACCGAGAAAAGACAGCCGAGCACCGAATAAAAGAGGAGAAAGATCAAGACGAGAGATTAAATAGTTATATCGAGCATAATTGTAAAACCGAAATACTAATCCGAGCAAATGTAAGAGTCCGAACAAGGACAATAATCCGAGCAATAATAAAGATCAGGAAGTATCATTTATTCACGGTTGATTTATCATTATATCATTGTTGAAAAGCCTAACGTGACCGACCAAAGTTATGGCTTTATCAAATGGCGTCGTCTCCGGGAATCATCTAGTTCCCAACTAGTTTAGAATTCGAATACCAATACTCTGCCAGACGAGCGACAATGGTTACCAATGTAGAGGAAACCCATCCCGAGATAGTAGAAACCAATAACCAAAACACGCAAATTAGCCAACAAGACCTCGACGATCTACTCGCTATCCGCGACAGATATGAAGCTATCCAATCCGGAAACCAACCAACAACCTCCTACGTCAACCAAGAACAACCGGTCGAACCACCCCGACATTTCATTGAAGGGATTGTCGACGAACACCCTTCGTCCTCGGAGGACGAACAAGACGTGCCCGTATTAAGGCGTGCACGAAGACGCTTAACCGGGTCCCAAGCAGGGCCGAGCTCAAGAGTCCCTTTGCCTACGGCCTCGGTCAACTCCGGTGCTCGTTTACAAGCGGACGAGGCTCATCAGTTTGGCATGCCCGAGGATCATGTACTCGGACAGTCGCCCCGACTGCCGACTAATTCTCCGAGGATGATTACACCACCCACGGTGGAGGTACAACATGTCGTTCCATTAGCCGATGAAAGGAACTACACCCAGCTACAAGCTCAGCTGGCGGCATGCATGACGGCCATGACAGCGGCCGGCATCGTATTGCCAGTTATCCAACCCGACAAAGACCAACGCCATGAAGTGGAAGATTCTGCCTACAGGGCCGCCCTGGAGGCAGCGGGTCGGCGACCCGATACAAGAGTCCCCCACCAAGGGGGCAATGTCCCAATAACTATCGTCCATCCGAACACTCATATGGAACGTGTCCACACAAACACGAAGGACGATAGATATCCCGAATACAGGATCGGGGAGGGATATGGCCCACCACCACATCAGGGAGGATACCCTCCCCCCTACCAAGTCACGGATGACGCGTTCCAACAGGCTTGGAACGTATGCCAAGAAACCCGTGTGTTGAACAGATCACGCGGTACCGCAATCCTATGGGATTCGTCATCCCCGAATTCAGGCTCTATGACGGGAAGAGTTGCCCTATCGACCATCTGAGGCACTACAAGACGAAGATGGAACTGTGGAGTGATGACCATGCACTGATGTGCAAATTTTTCAAAAACAGCTTGGGTCAAGAGGCTTCGTCATGGTATCATAACTTACCACGGGGCTCCATTCGAAACTGGGCAGAATTGCTAAGGGCATACTCCACCCGATACGCTGCTCATCGGAAAAAGAAGGTTAGTATCGAAACCCTTCTTAAAATGACGATGATGCCGAATGAAAGGCTCAACGATTACTGCATACGTTTTATCGACGTAGCAAACCAGATTCCACGATATGCCAATAATATAGCCATCCAAAACTTTATCAATTCCATCCCTAATGGCTATTGGGCGAGAAGGAAGTTCATAGGTAAAAACTTCCCGACCACTGATTCCCTGCTAGCCTATTGTACACACCTCACCGATAAAAACGACGAACTGCGTTTCCTCAACCGAACTCTACCGAGAAGAGAGTCGGTCCGCGAGGCACAGGTGGGTCGCAAAAGAGTTAGAAATAACCAGGGAGAAGCATTCCAACCGACCAGAAAGGGCAAAGAGCCCGAGGTCCATAGCAGGGGAGAGCGACCACGAGCACTAGAGCCTAAACCGCTCCAGATCGCATACCCAACACCGACCAACGAACATAAACCGCTTCAGCTCGCCTACCCGATGCCACCCAAGCCATTTCAACAGGTTCGGCCCCAAGAGAGGGAACACCGAAACACTTTCGGACCGGTCGAGCTGCGATACACTTTCAACCTGTCTGCTGAAGATATCCTCAAGGATATATGCAGGGAAAGTTGGTATTCCCGACCACAACCGATCATCTCTCCCCCCAATCAGAGAGATTCCAAGCTCTTCTGCGCATATCATGAGGATCACGGCCATCTCACTGAGCATTGCCGTAACCTGCGATGGAGAATGAACCAGTGGGGCGATGCAGGATACCTAGCCAAGTTCATCAAAGGAGCTGGGAATAAAGGCAAACAACTGGCCATCGAGGGATCTGACAACCGGCAAGGCAAAACGATCAACGTCGTTCATATGTCACGACCCAAGGGCCCAGGCGGGGAACGATCACGACAACGGCAGCTGGCCCACTTTGGCCAAGTAGCCAAGACATCACAGGCGTCGACCTCTAAACGACAATGCGCACCACGACGACATCCGCCCATTTCTTTCTCGGATCTTGACGAAGAAGGGGTGATTTACCCCCACGGAGACGCCATTAACCTCCGTGTTCAAATCGGCCTAGAAACAGTCAGCAGGGTACTTGTCGACCAAGGAGCCTCTTGTGATATCATGTACAAGGAGCTCTTCGACAAGATGGAACTCAAGCTGCAAGATCTACAGCCTACCGATGTCACACTGATCGGATTCATCTCCGAAATGACCAAACCTTTGGGTAAGATCGTCCTCAGTGTCACAACAGGGTCCATGTCGGTTCCCGTGGAGTTCTTAGTGGTCGACGACCACTCCGGGCACAACGCAATATTGGGCCGACCTTGGTTACATGCCATGAAGGCCATACCCTCGACCTATCACCAAAAGGTCAAATACCCAAATGATAGGGGGGCGATCGAGACAGCCAGAGGATGTCAAGAAGATTCAAGACGCTGCGAGAACATCACCGCGACTCTCCAACAACAACGAAGCACTGTGGAACAACCCACCAGCACAAAGAAGCTGATCAGCCAAATATCCAAAGCCGAAAGGGTTGTCGAAGAACAAGTAGGAGAGACACTTAGGAAGGTGTATATACCAGATATGGACGAGGAGCATTACTTCCTCCTCGGCGACAACCTTCCAAAACAGGAATCCGAGGAGTTGAAAGCATTCCTTCTCAATAACACTGATAAATTCGCCTGGAGCCCTAAAGATATGCCGGGCCTAGACCCCAATACAGCATGCCACCACCTAAGTGTAAACACCGAGTACAAGCCGATAGCACAGAGGAGCAGGAAAGTGTCTGTACAGCACAGAACAGCTATAATCGCTGAAGTACAAAAGTTATTGGAGGCTGGAGCCATAAGAGAGGTTTACTATCCAAAATGGTTGTCCAACCCGGTTGTCGTCCCTAAGAAGAACGGGAAGGAGAGAGTATGTATAGACTTCACAAACCTCAACAAAGCCTGCCCGAGGGACCACTTTCCCCTTCCGAGGATTGATCAACTGGTGGACGCAACTGCGGGGGCAGAACGGATGACCTTCCTTGACGCATATTCAGGATACCATCAAATTCCCCTCGCCCGCGAAGATCAAGAAAAGACTTCGTTTATCTCACCTTTGGGAAATTATTGCTAATACGGTAATGCCGTTCGGCCTACGCAATGCAGGAGCAACATACCAAAGGATGATAACAAGGGTATGTCGAGATCATATAGGGAAGACGATGGAGGTATACATAGACGACATGGTCGTCAAGAGCGAAAAAGCCACATCCCACCTACAAGATATCAGGGACGTTTTCCGAACTCTGGGCGAGCACAAACTGAAACTCAATGCGAGCAAGTGTGCATTTGGCATCAGCAAAGGGAAATTCTTGGGGCATATGGTTAGCCGACGAGGAATAGAGGCTAATCCCGATCAAATAACGGCTCTACGAAACCTAGCAGCGCCCAATAACAAGAAACAGGTACAAGAGCTCACGGGAATGATGGCCGCGCTGAGCAGGTTCATTAGCCGATCCGCAGATAAGGGACGGCCATTTTTCGAATCACTCAAGAAGGATAGAAAATTCGTCTGGGACCCGGAATGTGAAGTCTCATTCAACAATCTCAAAGAGTACTTGAGGACACTGCCACTGCTAGTAAGGCCGAACAAAGGAGACATTCTGGCATGCTACCTAGCAGTTTCCACTACAGCTGTGAGCGCAGTTATCCTAAGAGAAGAAGGTCGCGAACAATTTCCGATCTACTTCATCAGCAAGACTCTGGTCGAAGCCGAAACACGTTATTTACCCTTGGAAAAGCTGTGTCTGGCATTGGTCGTCGCAACCAGAAAGTTGCCACACTATTTCATAGCTCATCAGGTCCGGGTATACACAAAATTTCATATTAAAGAGTCACTTCGACGGACGGATATTAGCGGCCGAGTTGCCACCTGGGGGGTCGAGCTATCCCAATTTCATATCGAGTTCGCACCCCGCCATGCCATAAAGGGACAAGTCCTGGCCGATTTCGTCGCAGAATTCACCGAAGGCTATGACGAGCCTTTGACACTCTCTCCACAATCACACTGGCAGATACATGTCGACGGATCAGCCACCAAGGACGGATCAGGAGCAGGGATCGTCCTAAAGTCTAGAGAGGGAGCAATCATCGAAAAAAGCATAAAACTGGGCTTCCGAGCTACCAACAATGAGGCAGAATACGAGGCCATGATAAATGGCATGCTTATTGCCCGGTCCCTCGGATGCTCCCACTTAATTGCAAGCTCAGACTCCATGCTCATCGTCAATCAAGCCATCGGCGAGTACCAAGCGAAAGATGATAGAATGATCCTCTACCAAGAAAAAGTCCAAAGCTTGATGGCCACCTTCGAACAGTGCGAGTTAGTAAGAATCAATCGCACCGAGAATGCACATGCGGATGCATTGGCCACCCTAGCCTCGACATTAACATTGACCGACACCCGGTTGATCACAGTGGAACTACTGCCGACCCCGAGCATAATAAAAAGGGTAAACCGGGTGACATCGATACAGTACGAACTAGGATGGATGGAGGACATGACCCATTATCTGCGAAGTGGAACGCTTCCGGTCGACAAGATAAAAGCGCTGAAAATTACAAGAAAAGCACCTCGCTTCTGGCTATCCGAGGACGATAAACTATACAAATCCAGTTACCGGGGACCACATCTGCTGTGCGTCCCGACCGAGCTACAACTGCCGGTCTTGGAGGAAATCCACGAAGGATCCTGCGGAGCACACATCAAAGGGCGATCCCTTGCAAACAAGGCAGTGACCCAAGGATATTGGTGGCCCTATATCAAGCGAGACGCCGATGCATACGTCCAACGATGCGACAAGTGCCAACGATTCGCCAAGATACCACGGCTCCCTTCATCTATGATGACCCCGGTATCAGCACCATGGCCGTTCGCTCAATGGGCAATTGATTTGGTCGGTAAACTCCCAAGAGCACCTGGGAATGTGGAATATCTAATCGTTGCGACTGATTATTTCACCAAATGGGTCGAAGCTAAACCCCTCCGAGAAATCAAACCCAGCAACGTCAAACAATTCATTTGGGAATACATCATAACTAGGTTCGGTATTCCGTACGCTATAGTCGCCGACAACGGAACCCAGTTCAAAGATGCCAATTTACAGCTGTGGTACGAGGAACTCGGTATCCGAAAATTCTATTCGACGCCGACATACCCACAAGGGAACGGGCAAGCCGAAGTGTCAAACCGAACAATATTAGACGGCATCAAGACCACCCTTGAACAGGCAAAGGGGAGGTGGCCCGAGCGGCTACTCAACGCTTTATGGTCGTGCCGAACTACACCCAAGACGGGCACCAAGGAAACCCCGTTTAGCTTAGCATACGGTGTTGAGGCCGTCATACCGACAGAGATCGGGCTACCCACGCTCCGAACGACGTTGGTCGAGCAGGGAAATAATGAACAAAGAATGAGAGAAGAGCTCGACATGATAGACGAGAAACGAGAGATAGCGGCCCTTACCCTAGCTAAGTACCAACAAAGCATGAAGCAAACTTATGACAAGAGAGTAAAAGGATCCAAAGAATTCATGGTAGGAGAACTGGTGCTGCGACGAGTGACGGTCTATACCCGCAACGAAATACATGGCAAACTAAGCCCTACCTGGGAAGGCCCATACGAAATCGTCAAGCGAACAAGTCCAGTCTCTTACAAAATCAAAAGCGTCCTGTTCGCCAACAGCCGAGGGGAAAAGAATTCTTGGAATGTGGCTAACTTAAAGAAGTATTACGTATAGGCAATGCTCCGAATACAAGTACAAGTACAGGTGCTACCTTACCCTTCTTGCTTAATGGCATTATCTTTCTTCTTTTGAATGAATAAAATATATTATTATGCTGTCTACTAATACTATGAGATTCTCAACATGGCCGAAGTGCCTAGAAATACTATGAAATTCCGTAAATGGCGTGTTACCGAAGGAACGTCTAGAAATACTATGAGATTCTCAACATGGCCGAAGTGCCTAGAAATACTATGAAATTCCGTAAATGGCGTGTTACCGAAGGAACGTCTAGGAATACTATGAGATTCTCAACATGGCCGAAGTGCCTAGAAATACTATGAAATCCCGTAAATGGCGTGTTACCGAAGGAACGTCTAGGGATACTATGAAATTCCCAACATGGACGAAGTGCCTAGGAATACTATGAAATTCCCAACATGGCGTGTTACCGAAGGAACGTCTAGGAATACTATGAGATTCTCAACATGGCCGAAGTGCCTAGAAATACTATGAAATTCCGTAAATGGCGTGTTACCGAAGGAACGTCTAGGAATACTATGAGATTCTCAACATGGCCGAAGTGCCTAGAAATACTATGAAATTCCGTAAATGGCGTGTTACCGAAGGAACGTCTAGGAATACTATGAGATTCTCAACATGGCCGAAGTGCCTAGAAATACTATGAAATTCCGTAAATGGCATGTTACCGAAGGAACGTCTAGGAATACTATGAGATTCTCAACATGGCCGAAGTGCCTAGAAATACTATGAAATTCCGTAAATGGCGTGTTACCGAAGGAACGTCTAGGAATACTATGAAATTCCCAACATGGCCGAAGTGCCTAGGAAGACTATGAAATTCCGTAAATGGCGTGTTACCGAAGGAACGTCTAGGAATACTATAAAATTCCCAACATGGCGTGTTACCGAAGGAACGCCTAGGAATATTATGAAATTCCCAACATGGCCGAAGTGCCTAGGAA
Organism: Primula veris; assembly: GCA_963682055.1. Taxonomy (NCBI): domain Eukaryota; kingdom Viridiplantae; phylum Streptophyta; class Magnoliopsida; order Ericales; family Primulaceae; genus Primula; species Primula veris. Next base: position 21,833,045 of record OY821747.1, on the reverse strand, counting down.
TACTATGAAATTCCCAACATGGCGTGTTACCGAAGGAACGCCTAGGAATACTATGAAATTTATATGCAGGTACAATGCAAGGAATTATTCAGGTCCACATTACGGCGGCGATGCAATATAAATTGGCTAAAATAATGAAGGAGAATCAATCTAAACAACAAAATATCAACAAGAAGCATCTCCAAAACAGGAATAACGAAATAACAAATGATTTAGCAAGGAAAAATCGATCCAATCAATTAATAGCAATACGGCAATGGAAAGGTACAAAACAGGAATAAAGAAATAACATATATAGTCCTCGCCCGCATTACGGAGGCAACAAGAAGATCAACGACACTAAAGAGATTCATTTAAGAAGAGCTACTGCAAGAGAAGCACGACGGTAATTGACCGAGCTCAATCTCTTCGTCATCCGTCGTTGTGTACCCATCAGACTCATCACCATCAAAACGCTCCTCAGAAATGAGGGCATCAAAATTGGTCGTATGAGCCCCAACACAAGTCAGCGTCTGAAGCCGCGCGTTGAACTCGGCTTCTTTGGCGAACTCGTGAGCATCCGAGGCCGCTTTATGGCGATCATCGTCAAAGGAGAGGTTACGGCGAGCTTCGATCACAGCTGCGGAAGCATCGTATCTGGCACGGGACAAACGGAAATACTTCACCAACACGTTGGCCTTGGTCACAAGCAACTTTAATTTGCCGAAGTACTCGCCCTTTGCACGCCAATATCGATTCAAACGACGCTCCTGAACCTCAACAGCATGCTCGGCACGGCGAACGTATTCTCGAAAAGAGGTCGCCTGGGTTTTCAGCTTGGTCCGCAGTCGAGCACATTGGTCGGTCAATTTGACATTTTTGCTCATCAAAACAATGTAGGGCCACCTGTCAGGCACCTCACTAGCCGCACCAGATGAGACCTCGTCCCGGGCAGCACCAGTAGGTCCTAACCCCGGGTTAACTAGGCATGGAGAACCAGCCTGGTGCAACATAGTAGCATGTGCCTATAAAAAAAAAAGAGGGGGGGAGACGAACGAGAAGAGATGAATATTAAAAAAAAAAAAAAAAAAAAAAAGAAGCAAGAAGCTACAAAAAAAAAAAAAAGAGGAGAGAATTTTTTTATACAAGCTACAAAGAAAACGACAAAACAAGCTATTTTATTAATCCGACAACCCCTCAACAGACGCCGAAGTCTCTACTACATCGGCAAAATGAATATCTCGCAATGAATTAATTTGCGTCCCCAAACGCTCACGAATGACCGCCTCGATTCGGTTCAAGGCAACAGTGGTTTCAGTTACCCCGGCCTTCGCATCCACCATGCGCTCTGCCTGGGACACACCACTCATTCCTTTTATATGCTCCAGCACCTCTAAGGCGCGAGCTCGGGCCCAATACGCTTTGGCAAAGGATAGCAGCAGATCCGCGTCCTCGAAAACGGCCCCAAGGACCAAGCTCAAGCTCGTCACACGACCTCGGGCTTCATCACGAGAACGTCGTAGGGCACTGGGAAGTTCCTTTGCTTTACCCTTATTTGCCGTATAATGGGCAGTCTTTTTACTAAATTTCTCTCCCAAATCACGTAACCGGATCGCCAGGTTGGAAATATGAATATTCAGACCCTCGATTTCCTGATAAGCACAAGTCAATTTCGCGGTAAGGGACGCGTTAGACCTTTCCAAATCCTCCATTACGTCACCTACACTACGACTAGGCGAGGTCCAGACCACCATGACAAGGGGGTTATTTGGTACCTGACAATATTTTGTTTTCATATCCTTCAAAATATGACGACCATCAAAAGAAATTAACCCAAGCAAGCCCAACAGAAAGAAACCACAGCACCTATATTATCACTTCCCCAAACGAATCTGTTTCTAGATACAAAAAAAAATAAAAAAAAAATAAAAAAAAAATAAAAAAAAAATATATACATACTGCTAGAAAGATAGTCAAGGTTCCACCTGAGGAGATGCTGGTGGGGGAACAACGGTAGCATCCGGTCGAGGAGTGGACGGGATCGACATAGAGTGAGGACGCAGCGCTGTCGAAATTGTCTGTCCCGGTAGCCGAGGAAGCTCTTCTTCACGAAGATTCGCCCAGTCCAAGGGTTTCGGCGGTGCACCATGCGGACACGGATACACCAACTCCGACCACGCCCTATCCGACAAAGGAACATTCGCGAAATTGAGCGCCCGCACATGAGCGCAGTATACAGAGAAGTTGGCCATCATCGCTAACTTTTTCCGCTCCTCCGCCTGTGCCGTTTTCAGGGCAGACACCTTAGCCTTTTCGGCTTCCACGTCCTCAGCCAGGAGCAAGTTCTCCTCCTCTAGTTCGCCGTACTTAACGGCCATGCTCTCTTTTTCCACCTTCAATTTCTCGACATCCTCGGTCAGGTGCAGAAAGTCCACCGACAGCTTGTCATAATTCTCGCCCAGGGTTTTCTTCTCGGCGACCAATTTCTCCTTCTCGGCCACCAGCTTCTCTTTCTCAGCCCCTAGAGCTCCCAGCTGATCCCGTAGCGCCACGGTACTCACAGCAATCTGCACTTCAACACATTAGTTTCCAAATAAAATACAAGTACCAAACCTATATAGTGAAATACGAGCCCCACGTACCCTCAGCGCATCCGCGTGGGCCTGCTCTATAACCGACATTGTAGGTTGGGCAGATAGTCTTTCTGCATTCTTGAACACAAGGGGTTTCAGAGCCGTATACCCCATCTTCAAGGTTCTCGGTTGATCCAGCAGTTCACCCCTACATCGGTCAATGTACCGGGTCATTGCAACCCCGTCAACCAACCCCTTCTCGGATCCGTCGAGAGCCTCATCCTCGACACCCGTCACAACATCCCCGGCATTCTCTTCGCTGCCTTCCATTTCCACCCCCACGTCCTCCTCCAACTGCTCAATCTCAGGGGCCCTATGCTCGATCTCTTCCTCAGTATGGAGGGGCGAGCAAACGGGCAAATCTATCGGACCCTCGGTGGGGATAGGCGAGATGACAGGCAAAGTCATCGTACCCTCTCCCATGTTAGTCAAGAGGTTCATATGTCCGAATACATCGTCGATCGACCCCTGAAACACAATAATACCCATAGACCGGGCAAGAGCGAGGGTAACCAATGGAGAAGTCAGTAGCTGAAACAAGATGACTAATAAAGCAAAGCACTAGCGAACCAAATGACAAACAACCAAAAGACAAGAAAATCATAATACATATACACATACCTCGCCTGGAGCAGAGGCATCCTCGGCGGTATCCCCTTGAGAAGCAGCAAACACCCCCTCGCCCGAGCCAACGTTAGCATCTTCCTCGGTAACCGATGTATCGGTTCCCCTAGCCCTCTTCGTTGTTTCAACGACAGGGTCAGATGCACGACGCTTAGAACGAACGGTTTTTTTCCCAAGCCGAGTAGCACATCGAGCCTGGACCACCTTTAAGAATTCCTCCTCGGGCTCTTTGGGGATCTCGGGTGCAGGATTCCCCCGGGTCACCGACCCCATAGGGTAACCGAGCAACATGGGAGCCGTACGACTCGCAGGATCCGGCGTAGGTCCAGGCCCCCACCATTTCCAAAGAGCTAACAGAGCCTCTACATTGGGGGCGCCGAGGTCTGGCATAGTGGGAGCATTGGTAGCCGGCCCAGGGATCTGGTATCCCGGACAAGCCCATTCACCAGACGCAATAACAATACCAAGATTGCGCTCTTTGTTGGTATCCGGCAAACCGAGGACGAGCCGGCAAAAGGACCGCAAGGTTTTCAGATACGAGCTGCGCCGCTCAAAGCTCAAACTATAGACTCCGAAGACATCCTTCAGTTCAATCGGTATTCCGGACAGCTCCGATAGCCTTTGGATCCCAGTCAGAGTATGGTAACCATTTAGGGCCAGTTGGGCCGGAGCAATCTGGATGGCCTCAAAGAACGAAGCCACCCAGTTTGTAAAGGGCAGTCGAAGACCCCCAGTGAAGAATGCCGAAGAGCGCACGGCCACCTCGCCGGCAGGTACAAATCCCAGCACCTCCTCGTCAGAAATAGGAAGCCGGATATGTATGTTGTCAGGTATTCCGGCAAGCTCCTTAAAATCCTTTTCCACGAATGTGCCAACTTGGGCCACACTTTGGGTCAAAATTTCCTATACAAAGATCATCAAAAATCCATCAATATACTAACCAAATACACAAACCAGAACCACATCAATAGAACGAGAGCCACCCCCCCCCCCCACGCACATTACATCAGAATCATCAGACATATATAGATAACCTGAACCATGTACCAACGACACACCTATGACCACAACGACAAATCAAATACAACTCCTAAAAGAGGGAAGGGGGGGAGAACGAAAAATCACTTACAGTAATCATTATGAGTAAGCAAGCGCGAACAGCAGCAAGTCTTCCAACACAACCACGAAACCCTAGATCAAGCAGCCGAACTCTTTTCCTTTTTGGCGGGAAGAATATGCTTTAGAGAGAGAGAGATATTTTCTTCAGCAAATTCTGTGATAAAAATAAACAGGATTACTTGGCATAATAGAAAGGAGTGGAGTCACAAAAGGAATAAAATAATAACCGTCCTTTCGTGTAACAGAGGTTTACCTTTTTCCAACCATACAAAAGTCAACAACCGCTGCTCTTTTTAACATATAAACGCTCCAGATTTCGCCACGTCAGCGCGTATTCCACTACCCAAGGCAGTTCACATCATTAAATCTAAATAAACGGCCAGTGGACCCTACCACGAAAAGCTTCTCACATACGCTACCACTACTATCACACCGAGAATATCCCCCGATTAAAGTTCCTCGACTCCCAACCAATCCTTACCACAAGGGCACACCGAACAAGGTGGACGAAGACCGTTCCTAGCTTGATGACAGGGAGCATCAAGTCTAACAACGCTCTCCGGGGGGATAACCGGCCATATTGTTCGGTGTATGCTCAGAAACATAAAGAGAGGCAAACAGGAAATAAAATAGGACAGAATCAAATGCAAGACAAGTTTTATTCATCCACAAAGGGGGAAACACAAACAATACAACAGAAAAAGAAAATACACCCATCCTACTTTTTCGAACTATCCCCCATAGCAACATCCCTCTTCGCCAAAAGTTCCTCCAGACGCTCCTTCTCCCTAACCAAACGAGAAATCGCCATCTCAGCCTGTTTCAAGGCATAAGACTGAGACTCGCATTTTTGCTCGGCCTTGAAACGAGCAGTGCCCTTCTCGTCCCAATATTGTTTAAACCTCTTCGCTTCCGTCCGAGCACACATGAGATCATGTTTCAGCCATGACATCTCAATTTCTTTTAGTTGAAGAGGAGTCAAATCCTCCTCCCCAAAGCCAGGGGGACGAGGTAGCAAAAAGGTAGGCTCCTCTTCCATAAGGGCTTTCTTTTTGGAGGCAGACCTAGTGATGGGAGCCATCTCACGCAAAAGCAAATTATAAAACAAGAGAGAGGTAGAAATTGATAATGAGATACATGCAATAGGGAGCATTTATAGAGAATCAAAAGGCACAAAATACGAAGCGTTACAATGGTTCATAAGACAGGCACGAGATAATACGAAAAGATACAACTGATTCGTCAAATACAGAAGATAAAACACAAATGGCAAAAGGGGAAATACATAAGAAAACCAGCCCAATCTAAGGATCAATGGGTGGAAAAACCGAACTGCCAGACCGAGAGAAAGCAATACGAGCAGAACAATTCAACCGAGCTTGATAGGAATCGTTCATGGCGACCAAATCGTCATTCTCCGAGAAGAGCCTATTGTTTTCCGTAGTAAGAACCCTGACGCGCTCCACGAGCCGAGCATTCTTTACCATTATGCTAGCTAGGCCTTGAGGAGAGTTGTCAAACTCATCTTGAGAATGGTCCCAAATTTCCTCGGCATCATACCAGGAGTTGGCCAGATGGTTTCTCTGTAGCAACAAGTGATCGAGCTGGCGACTCAGTGCCGAGATCTCGGTCCACTTCACCGTCTCTTCGGGATAAGAGCCGAACAAGCTCAAGGCCAAAACGCCATACTCTTTCTCAAGCCTTGCCATCCGACGGCGGACCCGAGATACCTCAGAGTCCAAGCCCTTCATCTGAGCATGATATCTCACCACATGTCCAGACATTCTAGGAAATTGTTTAGTACGGAAGAAAATAAAGGGCTGAGGAAGAGAGAAGCAAAAAGAAAAAAGAGATGATAAACTATCAAAGAAAAGAGAAGTACTTATAGAACGGAGAGTACGATATTTTATGACCTTGCTTGGGAAATTGCATATTTCCTGACATGCTGGGGAGCATGCACATATGTTTGACAGTGATGGGGACATCTACTGACATCTGAGACCACAGTGCAAAAGAAATAAAGACGAGATATTCAAAGATCTAGATTCCCGACAAACAACAAACCACAGGTACTATATAAAAAGAAATGCAAAAATAAAATGGCAAAAATACTTTTCATTAATGAAGATGTAATACATCATTGTTCATTACATCAAAAGACAATATTACATCCGAGATAAGAATCTATTACATCCGAGATAAAAACCTATTACATCCGAAAAGAAAACTTATTACATCCGAAAAGATCTATTACATCCGAGAAGAGCTAGTACAGAAGATCAGGCAAAGGATCAACTATATCAGCTGACCAAGTGAGCAGGAGACGCCAAAAAGAAAAAGTAAGAAGAAAGAGAAAGGAAAAGCAAGAAGAGGAAAAGAAGAAGAGTGCAAGAAAAGAAGAAGTGATAAGAAAGAAGAGTCAAAAATAAAAATGACCAACCCTAAATGTAACACAAAACCCTTTGGATCATAGGGCTGATTGTTACATCGTAGTGGTGCAAAAAAGTGATGGGAGAGAAGATGAAGAAAAAGAAAGAGGAGGCACAGAAGAAAAACAGATGAGAAGAAGATAAAGAGATGAAGGAGACAGACAACTAAAAAGGAAGTCAATGAAACAAAAAAGAAAGGGGAAAAGAAAAGAATAAAAAGTACGAGAAAACAGAGTATAAAAAAAAAAACACAAGAGAGGAAGAGGAAGAAATGATGGAAACGGAGAAATAAAAAAAAGAAAAGAAAAAGGAAGAGATGGGAAAAGATGGGGAAAAGCAGAGAAAAAGAAAAAAAAGAAGGGGGAAGGTTAGGGGGAAGTCGATCGGTATCGATGAGAGGGCCCGGCAGAGACATCCCTGTCCCTCAGTGTCGGGTTCCCCCCCTTAGCATCTCATTCTCTTCGACTAGAGCCTGACGAGCACGTCGGCAGTAAGCCAGTTCGGATCTTAGCCAAGTTAATTCCCGAACCATCTCGGTATGGTGATAACGCATCACCTTCAATTCCTCCTCGGCATCCCTCAACAGCCTTTGTACATGGTTATAGGAGGCTTCAAAGGCCTCCACTTGCAAAGATAATGCTGATTGGGTGAAAGGACCAGACATCTTAGGGAAATTATAAGATGAGGGTCTATATATGGGGGAAAATAATATGATGAGAAGTGTGGATGTAACCATGCTGTAAGCAGGTATTTATAGATCAATTAGATGAGGGCTGGGATTGAGAGTCGCAACCATTCGCCAATGGGTATTCAGAAGCGATGGCACTCAAAAGAGGTGACTGTTCAACAAAAACGTTTGGATTCCCAAAAGATTCTAAAGAGCGTGAGTAATTAAAAGCCACACCTGTTCAAGAAACGTTTGGATTCTTACCAATATTTAAAGGGGGTAAGTAATAATGGCAGCAAAACACGCGTCATTTTTGGGAAGGGCAGCGGTTCGAATAAATATCCCAGATCTTTTGCACAAAGCTTAAGTAATAATGGCATTGAAACACACGTCATTTCTGGGGAAAGGCATTAGGTTCAAATAAATATCTAAGATCTTTTGCACAGAGATCAAGAAAACTCTGGTGAATAAGATTTTTATGCACAAGGCTCAAGAAATCCTATTGGTCCCTAGATATAAAGAGTAAAAAGGTCCAATGGATAAGATCAAACGCAAGGCCCAAGAAAAGCATTGATGAGGCCACAAGCGTGCGCAGTCAAAATAAATTGCATTGGGAAAATAATTCAGATATAAACAAGAAAAAGAAATCTTTATTGATTGGTTGATACTTCGTTACAGAAGAAGCACAAAGAGGAAATACAATGAAAACAATAAAATCATTTCATAGAAGGGCCCGCTTCGTCATTCGGTTTCCTCTTCGACCGAGCATACACTTCCTTAAGGGCCAATTTGTAAGCCCTCTTGGAAGCAAGCTGCCTATCTCTGGAGGCCTCGAGCTCTTTGATCCGGGCACGAGCACGAATACTGTCGAGCAAAGACCTCTGGTGCTCCTTCTCTAGGGCATCCAATCGCTCGTCTAGTTCGGCGGCCCGACGAGCTTCCACCGACAGCTGGGCAACCCTCTTCTCGAGATAACGCACCTTCTGAACTTCCTCTTCCAGACGGGCAACGTATTCAGGAAGGTTGTCACCATAGTTTTCAAGAGGAGAAGCCATTTGTTCGTTAATAAAGAATGAACTGCATAAAAAATACTGGGACAGTCCCCTTTTATAAGAAGAAACAAAGAGTAGATCAAAGGTCATCTCGAATAAATACAACCTCTTGAACTTCCCAAGAGCATTTAAGGCGAATTAACCACAGTTCCAAATCCAATTAAAGTCATCCAAAAAGACATCAAGAAGATAAACAGACAAGAACAAGGAAAGGAAAATATTTTATTAATTCCAAAAACTTCGATTACAACTGAGGAGAAGACTCCCCATTCAAGAGAAATTACGACAGAAATTACAAAAGACTAATTATTTCGAGGAAGAGCCTTCTTCATCGTCATCCGAACTCGGTTTGGACCGAGCATGCAACTCCTTGAAGGCAAGCTTATAGGCCCTTTTTGCTGCCTTCTGCTTAGCCAGATTAGCCTCGAGCCTCTTTATATGCTCATAGGCCCAATCCCGATCGGCCATCGTCACATGATGATCAGAATCCATGTCAGACAACCTTTTCTTGTAGGTTGAAACCTTGGCCACGAGTTTCTTATTCGCGGTACGAGATTTCTTGATTTCCGTTTCTAAATATGAAATATAATTAAAGGAGCTCTCACCAGTAGAACCAGAAGAAGCCATTATGTCACGGGCAAATTAGTAGTAAAATGCCTAATTATGGAGGGAGCACACCCCTTTATAGGAGTTTTCCTCGAAGAAAGATATTAGGATAGGAAACATTAAATGTGCCCCCCTGGGAACCGTCACGAGTCTATTGCGTTTCTCGATGAAGTATTGGGAAAAACAAGACCGAAGTAACGTTCTCGACAAACCGAACATGACTCCCCCGACATGGAAACCACGCCGAGGAAGTCAGGGAGCACTTGATAGAACATAAAAATCAGACCCGAATATTTTATTCGGGTCATAATCAACCCACTTTATAAATGGGTATCCAACGCTTAAATGGGTCATCTCATACTTTTTATAGGAATTGAGGTGCTACTACCAAAAGCCCAAGCCCAATCAAAGGGGGACCCGTGTCTGAAAAATCACTGGGATGAAGACATTTGTCAGTATCCTAGAAGGCGCAGTTGCCTATAAATAGCCAACTACCCCTCCTAGAAAAAGGGCCCAGAAAATCTATCCAAAAAATATAGAGAGAAGTTAAGAAAAGAGAGAAACTAACCAAAGCATATCACTTCGAGAAATAAACCGAGAAAAGACAGCCGAGCACCGAATAAAAGAGGAGAAAGATCAAGACGAGAGATTAAATAGTTATATCGAGCATAATTGTAAAACCGAAATACTAATCCGAGCAAATGTAAGAGTCCGAACAAGGACAATAATCCGAGCAATAATAAAGATCAGGAAGTATCATTTATTCACGGTTGATTTATCATTATATCATTGTTGAAAAGCCTAACGTGACCGACCAAAGTTATGGCTTTATCACAAACAATTAGTCATAAATATCTAAATAAACAAATTTGAATAAAAACCATGATTTTTATAAAACGGGAAAAATATCAACAACTCTAAGTTTTTTTAATTAATATAAACAAATAACAACAATTATAATCACCTAAGTGAATAATCAATTGACATATTTTATATCTTTTTTCCTATTTTACAAATTGAAACTATATAAAATAAATAATAAACTAGGGAATAAAGAAATAGCTTGAATTAGGTTATCTAATTCGGTGAATTAAAGCTAAACGTGGTTTAATCTGACAAAATTTGGTGGTTATGGTTTTTATTTTGGTTGATTGGTGATTTGGGTTTTTATTTTTATTTTATAAAATCTGTAAACAAACTGTGAAAGAAAGGGAAATGAAGAGAAATTATGTTTAACGAAGAAGCAGGGACCAGTACTGTAATTTCTTAGTCCAAACGGTACAAAAAATTTACGGTCTATAGATTAAATGTACGATTTGTACTGAAAACCCAAACCATACATTTTATGTACAATCAGAAAAAGTGTAGTAGAAAAATTCAAGCTCGTGTCAATATTAGAAATATTTTTGAAGAATTGACAAATATTGATCACATAAGCCACTTATAAGTGGCCAATGTGGTGATCTGGTTAGTAACAACTTACAAATTAGTTAGTCACATAAAACACTGCTCAGAGAAATTATTCTTGCAGTTCTCTTGTAACTAACCACTAGTTCATTCATTCATTTGGAGGGTTAAAAAACTGTTTAAAAGTTCATTCTTGCAGTTAATTTTTGTTTGATTTCATTCTTTTAATTCTTTATTATTTTACTTTGATAAAAATTATGATCGTTTTATATATAGTACTTTTGAATATAATAATATATACATCTGATTTTCTTTTACCAGAGTTGTAACTTTGTGTTCATACGGACTTGATAAATACTCCATAGTTTTATGAGGCTGTTAATATAATATTGTCAAATAAGTACTACTACTTAATTTTAATCAGGACTGTTTTAGCAGGGCCGGTCCTCCTCCTCGGCTCTTCAAAAGTAGAAAAAACAGCCTGCCGACACGGGTGATGATCTGAAATTTCTTTTTTTTCGAAAAAATCTATCAAAATGGTGATTCTTTTTTGTCTATTATAGATGTCACGATGAAAATTTTCAATCCGGACTAAATTGTCGAGAATCTTTTAGGCCGACACTGCCGTATAAGTCCCAGGGAAACACCATATCCATATGTTTGTGAGTATCCCTTTAGTAAGTTTCCTATCAGTGTTTTGACAAAAAGAGATGTTAAGCTTAACTTCTTCACAACCAAGTTACTACTGATTCTCTCTTAAAAAGAAGTTACTAATGATTCTGAAATGCATTAACATCTAGTCAACTTGTCAAGAGAAGATTATTTCTTAGAAGACTTTGGCTACTTAGTAACATATTTTTTTTTATCCAAAATCAGATTTTAAAAATCTGTTTTGATAATCTATTGAAAAACTACATTTTGTTGTAGGATATTATTGGACTATTGGGCCTTACTCATAGTGGGACTAAGTTGGACTTTCTATCTTGTATAACCATAACCTCTTCTATATAAAGAAGGTTGGGGTCCCCTTGTATTGATAGCTTCTGATTAATAAAGTCTCCCTTATTGTTGTCTCTCATACCTAACGAACTAATATGTCACACAACACGTTATCAGCACTTTGCTCATGGAGATTGAATTATTTGCTTGGAGATTTTAGGTAAACGCACGGATATTGGGTATTTATAAACCTTGAGGTTTATCCGCTTTTTTAGGATTTTGCTATATCGACTTTCACCAAAATACAAGGCGTACGGTACAAGTTTTTTATCCGTCTTGCAATTAAAATAGCAACGACATGTATAGTAAATTAATATGGTTAAAGCACTGTATATGCATGCGATAAAAATATAGTAGTCCTGCGTACGAGTATGTTAATTGATGTATGTTTGCATGCTTTTGCTATTATTCCTTTAAATTACAGGTGTGGTTAAAGGTAGTAAACGAATTGTATTGGTCTGCATGTTATATACTACTGTTATAGGTTAATTTAGATAAAGTTAACTGAGTATATACTGTATGTACAGGAGGGTAGTCTTTAACCCCACGAAATTGCATGTTACTGGACATACTATTGATTATTAAAGTTATATTAGATTGCATGTGATATTATACCCCTATAACTAATGAAAGAATGGTGTATGTATATGTAATATGATATGTACAGTGGTTTGAGATCATATTCTGAGGGTATGTTTGCTACTGTAACAACCCCTGCACGTTTGCAACCCTATGTAATTAATTGAATATTGAGATACTAAGTCTAAAACTATTGTTTGACTGTATGTTGCATGTTACTATAAGTCCGTTTTGATTCCTTGGATATTGACACTGTAACATAAGAATTACCTTTTAATATGACTTGCTACATGCGTATAATATCAATCGGTATTAGTATTTTATGGTTGATTTGTGAGATGTAATTTGATGTTAACTTACAAACTGCATGTAAATTTGCTACTACCATAAAGGAAATACAAGTATAAAGTATCACTGTAATTTGGTACATGTTTGGAAATTACCATAAATTGAATCATTGCATTATTATAATGTATCTTGTGAATTACCATGATTATAATTTACATATATAGCAATAGATAATAAAATATTGAGTTATATCTTGCTTGTGTATCTGGTTAATCTAGATTAATAATGCTAATTTGATTTCCTTGTTAGTAAATATGTACTGCCATGTCACTATATATTGCTAGTTAATCATGCAAGCAGGTACAACCAAATTTTTTTTAATCACGTGCATGTAATATTTATTTACTACCATGTGTAAAATATGGTAATTTGCGAAATCATATATTTTCACATTTAAGTTGGAAAAATTATGAATCTTCCCCAAATAGGCTCACCTATTTGGATACGATGTCTAGGAAAGATAAAGGCGGAAGTCGTTCTCCTAATGAGGTCGGTTTTTAAGAGGCATTCGTGCCCACCCCCCTCACCGTCTTTCCTGGTCGTGTTCAAATAGAGCTACCGAAAGGGGTTGAGTAAATAATAATTTTCCCGAATGTGTTTATATAGTGATGTATGTTTCGCCGAATTGGTGTTTGAGTATCGACCCGTCGTTCGATCAATGAGAACCGATTCAAATGAGAAGCAAAACTAATGTTTTCGAACATGTCGTTTCGAGAAAAAAAAAGTTTGTGCTTGTGCAAACCATAAACATATAAACCAGTCGTTTTATATGATAAATAATCCAGAACTCCCAACACATGTTGGATGCCATCTATGATGAGAAAAATCGTAAAACATACTTGCGAAATGACTGTTTAAACGTTGATTTTAATCCGTCACCACATGTTACTCACCCTGATGTGTGAAAATGTGATGCCCAAAATTTTTTTGGATGCCATCTTTGATGAGTAAAACACGAGTTTGTTGTTACCCTCGAGATGAATGCTAAGGCATTGATTTTATTCCGCCGCCACATTTGAGACGTGATGACGTCTATGGTGAACAAATGTCTGAAATTGACATATTGGAGCAATCATTCACCAAAATATTAGCTTGGAAATTGTATTCCATAAGCAGTATCGTGAATTTATATTCACAATGTTCCTTTATCACCCATCTGTTATTGGATAAGAAAATTACCCCGGTGAGTAGTTTTAATCCTATTGGGTCAATGGCGAATTGTTTGCCTGATATTAATGCTCTTCGTGTATATTTTTTTTCCACGAATCGAGAACCGAGACAAGTGTTATTTGTCTCGAACTGTCGCGATCCCGATGAATCGCCTAGCCAAGCGAGATTTTAGACAATCATCAAAATCGAAAACATGTGGCTCCAAGACAGTAATTGAAAGGAACAATATGGCCCGTTGTCACAAGGCAAGAGATAATGCTCAAGAAGCCAACTATATGCTATAAAGACAAAGCTCATGCACGGTTACTCCTTAAATAGTTCACAACTATTATAAAGGTGGAAAAACCGATGCTAATGTGGTTAAAGATAACTGAAAGGAAACTCTTGAGACCCCCGATTTTGTGGCTCAAATGAGTTTGATACCTTTATTTATAGATTTTGATAAATCATTGAGCCATTTTTTCGCTCATCTGGATTATGTTTTTCATTTGGATTATGTTTTCTATTTGGACCATACTTTTGGATTATGGTTTGTCTGTTTACGAAATTTCTCGAAATAATTTAAAGTGTTTTGAGCAAATTTCTTTGACAAATGTGACCAAACTTTAAATTATGAAATTTTAGGCAATACTTGTGGGGTAGTTGATTTTTTTTGAAAATAGTGGGTAACAGTGTACCATATAATTTCACCAACTACTTGCCTAAAAGAGTACTCAGTGACAACGATTCTGGACCCGTCGTTCCAAATCGAAATCTTTGGTAAAACCAAATTGATGTGTCAAATATGAGAGCTTATACTCATGTAGGTCCTGCCGTACCTTGTTGAGTTATAAAATATTCGAGAAAACCAGTGTTATCTGGTAATAGCTCATGAAAAAATTAAAATTTCTTTACATAGCCTCCATTCAATACGATCAAAAACGTATTTTAGAAGAGTTGAAATGTCTTTCAAGTGGTTGCTACCACATTCTTTAAACCATTTAAAGTTACCTTATCATTTCGCCTGTCGTCGAAATGATAAATGATTTAAATGCTAAGACATGATTGTCTGTACTATCATTCACATGTCGTCGATTGATAAGCGCATTTTGATATTGTGGCATTGACCGGATGAGATATTCCCGGGTCAAAATACGATGTTTGATTTATAATCGCATCGCATTTGGATTCTCTTTGAGAATATATTTCGTAATTAATCCGAAATTCATGCCACTAATGCTCACTCTGAAAGACTAGTATGTGTAAAGATCACAAAAAGAACTCGTAGAATTCTTGTAAAGAATTGAAGGAGTTATTGTGGACTTATCCAACCATAAGACGGACCATAAATATAAATGGTTATGGTTGATGCATCGACAATAAGGTCACATGATTATTGTTGTCCACAGAAATGCAACATTTCCTAAACTTCTAGCCCTATCATTAAGTTGATGGCTCATGATCCGGATTATTCTGAAAAGTCTAGTTGACTTGATAATTCCGAAGAGTAAAAAATCGAAATTTCGATTTGAATTACTTGAGTTTGGAAATTCAAATTGAACATCCTGTCGATTATGTTCAGACCCAAATGGACTCACGGAAAGTTTGATGATGCGACTGCAAATGATTGTACGCATTTCTTGGTCTTGCGCACCAAGATTTATATTTCCGTGTGGGGTTATGCTATTTTGCTGCATTGGTCCATCATGAGGCCCATAGACACTCAAACACCATATGCGTACCAGCTGGTTACTGGTTATGAGCCAGAAGTCTCATATTAACGCGTGTTTGGAGTGCTTAATTAATATTTTGATTGAGCCGCTATAGCGTTCAAAATATGGACCTCTGAAGGGGACATAAGTCGATTATGAATCCCATACCTATCATTTGATAGAGTAACCTTGGCAAGCGATCTCTTTACCGCATGATATGCAAAAGTGACATCGCTAAGACTGTTCTCCCCGTCGTTAGGGGGAGATTTGCACGTTACCGTTGATAAGAAACGATGTGAAGTAACGTGGAATAACCCACTCAGTCTTAGCTTGATCCCCAAAACTGCACTTAGTGATAAGTAAGTGCATAGACTCCCTCAAGTCTAACTAAATGCCAGATGCATTTAATGACTTTATGAGATGTCACGAGATCATTTATACCTGCTGCAAAATGCTTGCAAGGATAGACGTCCCTGTCGGACGCCGTGTTCCTGTCGTAACACGTTGCTTTGGCCGAACCCTCCAAGCAAAGGACGCTGCCGTCGGCCGTCAGTCTGTCGTTCTTCCCAAGATATGAGGAAGTTGACCGGTTCTTAATTCGTTCAGCCCCAGAGGTGGTGAACTGAAACTCGTTTGTCGCACGAGATTATAAAGGAGCAAGGAGATGTGTGATTTCCTCCTCATCCTAAGAATCTCGAAATATCTGTCGATCCTGATATCTTAGACGATATTGAAGCAAAACGGGACTGTCATTGATTACTTGTTCATATATTCGGTAACGACTGATAATATAAACAAATTATGACATGGAACCATGTACCGTTGCCTGAAGTCAACGTAGAATAGACTGGACTAATGGAAACTTGCAATCCAAGTAGACTTCTTAGCGAAAGTGTGTTCGGACATGTAGCTCCAACACCACCAATGTTAAACGAGTTCGTTTATTTCGTTATTCGTAAGGAAAATTGATGAGAATAATGAGATTGTAGAATGCTCGCCTAGTAGCGCAAGACTTCTCTCACACCTTGGAATTGATTACGAGATGGTTGATTTTCTCGTAATGGACATTATAATAGTCCCCTAGTTTACCAGTTTAGTAGTTTCCGAAAAACTGAGTATGCAGCCATGAATGTGGTCACGGTTTTATCTCTATGGGGATTTAGACAAAGCGATATAGATGAAGGTTCCTGTGTGACTTCATAATGCTTGAATCAAGTAGTTCCTGACCATGGAACACGATCTCAATTAAATGAGACGTTCACTATATGGATTAATATAATACGAGCGGATGTGGTATACCCGCCTAAGTGAGTACTTGATCAACTTGGGATACTTGAACAAGTATTATGCCCTTGCGTGTTTTATTATGCGATCCACTTTTGGATTTGCCTTCGAGATGAAGGATCTTGGGAAGACACGGTAGTGATTCGACCTGATGATCGAGTCCCGTAAAGATTGAATCTAAGTCCATGATTCAGACTACACCCAGAAGGTGTTATGACGTTTTAGTCATTATGACTCTAAATTGTCAGATTCTCCCATGATCGTTCGATCACTAGACATTGATATAGACCCGGTCCGTCCCTGATGAGACGACAAAGAGATATTGAACCATGATGTTCATATCTAAGTACAATAAGCGCATCATTGTACTTGGTCTAATGTACTAGGACGAACATCTTGTCTGCTGTGAATGGTATAGCTCGACACAGCATCGCGCTAACACGCTGCCATCGAAATGGCATAAAAGACATTTTCCCATTACCTTAAGGTAACTGTGGATGAGGGCTTGTCTTATCCTATTTGTGTCATCGAGTGTACCTACCCCCTTCGGTACTTGAATTAACGCAACCATTTTTCGGTTATACCGATGCCGGTTACTTATCAGACCCGCATAAGAGATATTTCTAACATGGTCTGTCTTTACCATTAGGAATAAGGCAATATCTTGGAGGTTTTAGAATGACTCCAAACGAATCACTCTGATCTACTCGTGCTCTATGAGACGACTAGAGAGTGTATATGGCTTCGAGCTATTATTAGCCATATTTGAATTACATATGCTCTGTCTCACGATCCAGATAAAACACTTGTCTTATTTGAGGACAATTTGTTGTTATCGATCAAGAGAGACATGACTAGATTATGCTATTTAGCATTTCTCGTCGAAATAAATCTTCACATATGAAGTTTAAGAGCATCCTGTCGAATGCTCATTTTATTTCACGTTATATTTTCTTGCATACAGTCGTGTGCAAGTAAATGAAGCATCCAGTCGAATGCTCGTACTCTTTCTTGAAATATGAAATCCTTGCACCCAGTCGTGTGCAAGTGAGGGGGAGCATCCAGGTGAATGCTTATTGTACTAATTACTATTTAGTCGAAATTCTCGCACCCTGTCGTGTGCAAGTGAGGGGGAGCATCCAGTCGCATGCTCGTGTACTCTTTTTGTCCTTAGACCAAGGTTTTTTCCCACTAGGTTTTCCTTGGCGAGGTTTTTAGCGAGACACGTTCCCATCATACATCACTTAAGATTGCTGAAATTAGGGGGAATATCCTGTTGTATAATTCTTACCACTGTGTACTTTTTTGTCCTTCGACTAGAGGTTTTTCCCACTGGGTTTACTCTAGCAAGGTTTTGATGAGGCACCTGTTTTGTGGTTGATCCCTACTACTACCATTGTTGCACTCTTTTTCCTTTGATCAGAGATTTTCCCATTGGGTTTGCTCTGGTAAGGTTTTGATGATGCACACTGTTTTGTGGTTAGTTAATTATATAGAATTTCGGCCTATATCATTCGGTTACATAGTTTCTCCTAGGTACTGGTTTTGTCCCACACTGGGTTTTCCGTCCCTAAGGTTTTTATGTGTTTAGCACTGCGAATGAACTCGACTCAGATCGACTACATGAAGACGAAGAATTCAAGACGTTCAAATGGGGAGTGTTGTAGGATATTATTGGACTATTGGGCCTTACTCATAGTGGGCCTAAGTTGGGCTTTT